>OY979689.1:2142213-12142213 GCA_963855955.1 Luperina nickerlii | reverse complement strand
TTATCACAGTCAATTGCTAAACATTGACGTTCCCTAAATGCCCAAATGTTGGCTAAATGTGCTATACGCCCTTTGAGTCCAGAGGTATCGATATTCATATTATTTATATGTATTTTCAAGTGGCTTCGCCCGCGTGGACAGAAATTATCCTACGGGAATGTACTACCGAGATAAAAAAGTATCCTATGTGTTAATCCAGGTTATACACCATCTGCGTGCCAAATTTCATCCAAATCCGTTCAGCCATTTTTGCGCGATTGAGTAACAAACATCCGAACATACAAACTATCACATTATTACTAGGATTTTTTTACCCCAACTTCCTTCTTCAGTTTTCAGTACTTCAAGCCGAAGGAAATCCATTACTGGACTCACCTCCAAAACGTCAAAAATTAGTGATCCCACAAAACTAGTCACCAGCAAACCCCACGGGTCCCCAACACCATAATTTGAATGGTAATCCCATGAAAGGCGAAGTTGAACGACCGTGACACAAAAAGACGCGAGGGGTCCGTTTGAATAGCGAATAGTGTTCAGGACCCCTGCGCGCGCGCCGGTGTAGCGAGGTGGAGCGCTCGTAGATAGATATTAATTCGTCATACGTATGTTACTTATGGGGAAAATTCTGATACGTAGATATGGTTTTTCTTTTAAATTGACCAAGGACGCGCAGACTCGCGAAAGATAGAAGGAGTGGAATCAGGCCTTTGCCGATTTACGAGTATAGGTCGTAAGTTCGAACCCAGACGGCGCTTTACTTTGTGTAAATTAATTCATCATCACCGCTATCAAAACGGTAAAAGGAAAACAAACAGCTCCAAAAAATCGAACACATGTGACATCTACCAACCCGCACTGGGCCCGCGTGGAGGATTACGACTCTCTCTCTCTGTCTCTCTCTCTGAGAGGAGGCCTGTGTCCCAGCAGTGGGAACATTATAGGCCGATTATGTCATGTTACATTGCCAATACATTTAGTTAACACTAACAGCGCCCCGCGGTTTCACCCGCGTAAATGTCGATTCATTGGGAATATCGGCATAAAAAGTAGCCCATATGTTAATCCACGGTGTCAGCTACTTCCACACTACCTCCATACAAAATTTTATCAAAATTGGTCCAGCCGTTTGAGCGTGAAGAAGTAACAAACATATATACACACACACACACTCACGGACTTTCGCCTTTATAATATTAGTGTGATTTCCTCATGTGCTAAGCGTTGCATAGTAACAGGTTAGGTTGCCTCCCACACCTTAAATATAGCCTATTTATTATTTACGCAATTTGCGTAACTTATATCACTGTTTTAATGTGCGTGGGAGTTGAAGGAAAACTATCAGGAAATGTGCATTTCACTGATGAGTTTGCTAATTTTACTAAACCTTCACTCTTGCAGCTCAAGGCCTGCGATACTATACTTATATTTTTTATATAAGTACACGTGATTTCGATAATTAAACCTATTTTTCTTTCTATCAAAGTCAAATCGTTTAAGTAGGTAGTATTAAAAGGCATTTTTGAACGTGAACGTATAAAGAGGTAAAGTTTGTGAGGTTGTAGGGGGTAATCTCTGGATCTACTGAACCGATTTTGAAAATTCTTTTACCAATTGAAAGCCACATTATTTAGAATGACATAGGCCATATTATTATAATCATTTATATAAATGCAAATCTTAGAAGATGTCGGACATTTAAAAATCGGGGGCGGAGCGGCTGGCGGGGCGGTACGGAGTTTGCCGGGTCAGCTAGTGTGCTTTATACAGTCTAATTAAATTAGCGAGCGAAACTGCAGTTTCGCTCGTAAATTTTCAACAAAGTAAAGCCTGGGTTCAAACCCACGACCTGCAACTCGGTAAGTCGGGTAAGTGATGTGTATCGATATCTAAACACTAAAATAAAAACAAAAAAATTTCGAGCAGTGATGGCCCGGCCCAGTGGCAACGGCCCCGACTTTTGCAGGTCGAGGGTTCGAACCCAGGCGCTTTACTTTAGGTAAATAATTTCATCACCAGGGATCTCAAAACGGTGAAGGAATACATCGTGAGGAAACCAGCATGTAATAGAACCAAAAATTTGAAGACAAGTGACATCTACCAACCCGCACTGGGCCCGCGTGGTCGATTACAGCCCACTCCCTCTCGTAGAGAGGAGGCCTGTGTCCCAGCAGTGGGAACATTATGCTGATTGGGCTTATAGTGATTTCGAAAAGTTCTTTGTTGGGCTGTTTATTTTTAAAGGCTCCTGCAAAGTGCAAACAGGCGCGACGCGCGACTCTAATCGCGCACGTCACAAAGGCACCGCTCGTTGCGCGACTTGCGGTGCCCTTGTGTCGCGTGTCGTGTCGCGCCTGTTTGTAGGAGCCTTAAGGCGACGCATTGTTAAACAATAATTCCAAAACCGGGCACGCGCGCCCCGCAACCCGCTCACACCTCGATAAGTAACGTAAGTATTGCGAGACGCGATGCCGCAAAGTGGGCTGAATTTCGTGTTTCATAGACATTCAAATCCTTTTTTGCAAGAGAGAGAGAGAGATATCTCCGTTATCGCACAAATAGGTAAAATGCATGTTTTTTTTTAATTTTAATTCACTTCTTACATTATTATAAAATAGTAATAAAAAATATAAATACTGTTGGAAATGATAAAAACCTTATTTTGTTAGTTTTCAATCCATCTGGATGGATGGATGGATGGATGGATGGATGGATGGATGGATGGATGGATGGATGGATGGATGGATGGATGGATGGATGGATGGATGGATGGATGGATGGATGGATGGATGGATGGATGGATGGATGGATGGATGGATGGATGGATGGATGGATGGATGGATGGATGGATGGATGGATGGATGGATGGATGGATGGATGGATGGATGGATGGATGGATGGATGGATGGATGGATGGATGGATGGATGGATGGATGGATGGATGGATGGATGGATGGATGGATGGATGGATGGATGGATGGATGGATGGATGGATGGATGGATGGATGGATGGATGGATGGATGGATGGATGGATGGATGGATGGATGGATGGATGGATGGATGGATGGATGGATGGATGGATGGATGGATGGATGGATGGATGGATGGATGGATGGATGGATGGATGGATGGATGGATGGATGGATGGATGGATGGATGGATGGATGGATGGATGGATGGATGGATGGATGGATGGATGGATGGATGGATGGATGGATGGATGGATGGATGGATGGATGGATGGATGGATGGATGGATGGATGGATGGATGGATGGATGGATGGATGGATGGATGGATGGATGGATGGATGGATGGATGGATGGATGGATGGATGGATGGATGGATGGATGGATGGATGGATGGATGGATGGATGGATGGATGGATGGATGGATGGATGGATGGATGGATGGATGGATGGATGGATGGATGGATGGATGGATGGATGGATGGATGGATGGATGGATGGATGGATGGATGGATGGATGGATGGATGGATGGATGGATGGATGGATGGATGGATGGATGGATGGATGGATGGATGGATGGATGGATGGATGGATGGATGGATGGATGGATGGATGGATGGATGGATGGATGGATGGATGGATGGATGGATGGATGGATGGATGGATGGATGGATGGATGGATGGATGGATGGATGGATGGATGGATGGATGGATGGATGGATGGATGGATGGATGGATGGATGGATGGATGGATGGATGGATGGATGGATGGATGGATGGATGGATGGATGGATGGATGGATGGATGGATGGATGGATGGATGGATGGATGGATGGATGGATGGATGGATGGATGGATGGATGGATGGATGGATGGATGGATGGATGGATGGATGGATGGATGGATGGATGGATGGATGGATGGATGGATGGATGGATGGATGGATGGATGGATGGATGGATGGATGGATGGATGGATGGATGGATGGATGGATGGATGGATGGATGGATGGATGGATGGATGGATGGATGGATGGATGGATGGATGGATGGATGGATGGATGGATGGATGGATGGATGGATGGATGGATGGATGGATGGATGGATGGATGGATGGATGGATGGATGGATGGATGGATGGATGGATGGATGGATGGATGGATGGATGGATGGATGGATGGATGGATGGATGGATGGATGGATGGATGGATGGATGGATGGATGGATGGATGGATGGATGGATGGATGGATGGATGGATGGATGGATGGATGGATGGATGGATGGATGGATGGATGGATGGATGGATGGATGGATGGATGGATGGATGGATGGATGGATGGATGGATGGATGGATGGATGGATGGATGGATGGATGGATGGATGGATGGATGGATGGATGGATGGATGGATGGATGGATGGATGGATGGATGGATGGATGGATGGATGGATGGATGGATGGATGGATGGATGGATGGATGGATGGATGGATGGATGGATGGATGGATGGATGGATGGATGGATGGATGGATGGATGGATGGATGGATGGATGGATGGATGGATGGATGGATGGATGGATGGATGGATGGATGGATGGATGGATGGATGGATGGATGGATGGATGGATGGATGGATGGATGGATGGATGGATGGATGGATGGATGGATGGATGGATGGATGGATGGATGGATGGATGGATGGATGGATGGATGGATGGATGGATGGATGGATGGATGGATGGATGGATGGATGGATGGATGGATGGATGGATGGATGGATGGATGGATGGATGGATGGATGGATGGATGGATGGATGGATGGATGGATGGATGGATGGATGGATGGATGGATGGATGGATGGATGGATGGATGGATGGATGGATGGATGGATGGATGGATGGATGGATGGATGGATGGATGGATGGATGGATGGATGGATGGATGGATGGATGGATGGATGGATGGATGGATGGATGGATGGATGGATGGATGGATGGATGGATGGATGGATGGATGGATGGATGGATGGATGGATGGATGGATGGATGGATGGATGGATGGATGGATGGATGGATGGATGGATGGATGGATGGATGGATGGATGGATGGATGGATGGATGGATGGATGGATGGATGGATGGATGGATGGATGGATGGATGGATGGATGGATGGATGGATGGATGGATGGATGGATGGATGGATGGATGGATGGATGGATGGATGGATGGATGGATGGATGGATGGATGGATGGATGGATGGATGGATGGATGGATGGATGGATGGATGGATGGATGGATGGATGGATGGATGGATGGATGGATGGATGGATGGATGGATGGATGGATGGATGGATGGATGGATGGATGGATGGATGGATGGATGGATGGATGGATGGATGGATGGATGGATGGATGGATGGATGGATGGATGGATGGATGGATGGATGGATGGATGGATGGATGGATGGATGGATGGATGGATGGATGGATGGATGGATGGATGGATGGATGGATGGATGGATGGATGGATGGATGGATGGATGGATGGATGGATGGATGGATGGATGGATGGATGGATGGATGGATGGATGGATGGATGGATGGATGGATGGATGGATGGATGGATGGATGGATGGATGGATGGATGGATGGATGGATGGATGGATGGATGGATGGATGGATGGATGGATGGATGGATGGATGGATGGATGGATGGATGGATGGATGGATGGATGGATGGATGGATGGATGGATGGATGGATGGATGGATGGATGGATGGATGGATGGATGGATGGATGGATGGATGGATGGATGGATGGATGGATGGATGGATGGATGGATGGATGGATGGATGGATGGATGGATGGATGGATGGATGGATGGATGGATGGATGGATGGATGGATGGATGGATGGATGGATGGATGGATGGATGGATGGATGGATGGATGGATGGATGGATGGATGGATGGATGGATGGATGGATGGATGGATGGATGGATGGATGGATGGATGGATGGATGGATGGATGGATGGATGGATGGATGGATGGATGGATGGATGGATGGATGGATGGATGGATGGATGGATGGATGGATGGATGGATGGATGGATGGATGGATGGATGGATGGATGGATGGATGGATGGATGGATGGATGGATGGATGGATGGATGGATGGATGGATGGATGGATGGATGGATGGATGGATGGATGGATGGATGGATGGATGGATGGATGGATGGATGGATGGATGGATGGATGGATGGATGGATGGATGGATGGATGGATGGATGGATGGATGGATGGATGGATGGATGGATGGATGGATGGATGGATGGATGGATGGATGGATGGATGGATGGATGGATGGATGGATGGATGGATGGATGGATGGATGGATGGATGGATGGATGGATGGATGGATGGATGGATGGATGGATGGATGGATGGATGGATGGATGGATGGATGGATGGATGGATGGATGGATGGATGGATGGATGGATGGATGGATGGATGGATGGATGGATGGATGGATGGATGGATGGATGGATGGATGGATGGATGGATGGATGGATGGATGGATGGATGGATGGATGGATGGATGGATGGATGGATGGATGGATGGATGGATGGATGGATGGATGGATGGATGGATGGATGGATGGATGGATGGATGGATGGATGGATGGATGGATGGATGGATGGATGGATGGATGGATGGATGGATGGATGGATGGATGGATGGATGGATGGATGGATGGATGGATGGATGGATGGATGGATGGATGGATGGATGGATGGATGGATGGATGGATGGATGGATGGATGGATGGATGGATGGATGGATGGATGGATGGATGGATGGATGGATGGATGGATGGATGGATGGATGGATGGATGGATGGATGGATGGATGGATGGATGGATGGATGGATGGATGGATGGATGGATGGATGGATGGATGGATGGATGGATGGATGGATGGATGGATGGATGGATGGATGGATGGATGGATGGATGGATGGATGGATGGATGGATGGATGGATGGATGGATGGATGGATGGATGGATGGATGGATGGATGGATGGATGGATGGATGGATGGATGGATGGATGGATGGATGGATGGATGGATGGATGGATGGATGGATGGATGGATGGATGGATGGATGGATGGATGGATGGATGGATGGATGGATGGATGGATGGATGGATGGATGGATGGATGGATGGATGGATGGATGGATGGATGGATGGATGGATGGATGGATGGATGGATGGATGGATGGATGGATGGATGGATGGATGGATGGATGGATGGATGGATGGATGGATGGATGGATGGATGGATGGATGGATGGATGGATGGATGGATGGATGGATGGATGGATGGATGGATGGATGGATGGATGGATGGATGGATGGATGGATGGATGGATGGATGGATGGATGGATGGATGGATGGATGGATGGATGGATGGATGGATGGATGGATGGATGGATGGATGGATGGATGGATGGATGGATGGATGGATGGATGGATGGATGGATGGTGGGACTCCCGCTATTCTGACTACTCTAATTTTTATTTCTCTTTATTTTGGGTCTTTAAGTAAGTATACAACTTCTTTATTAACATTGGCATGTGTTTACATAATTATTTTCTTAAATCTATTTCTTAATAACTACATATAATTTCTAGATACTAATTTTTATATATTTTTTAAACTTATAATATAGGTACTTACTGGTAATTGATATGCTTAAACAATACATTTTAACATACTATTACTAATTTTTATATATTTTACTAACAAAAGAAAAACTAATAATATAGGTACTGGTAATTATACAATGCGTTTTAACATACTATTTTGCTTATATCTATTTCCTAATACAATATTTCTATGTTATCTTACATTTAGCACAATATGTATACTTATTTCTGGTTTTCGGACTAAATTTTTAAAATTGCACAATTCTATCTGTCCTAAGGGCTTGTGTGACTTCCTTTTCCAGTTGCTATTTTTTATATACTTGAATTTTTGCGTCAATAATATATATATATACATATGTTATACATATTTATTGTCGTTTCTTACTCTGGGATTTTTCTACCTTCAACTTTACAGGGGGGGTTTGGGTCGTGTGTGTTTGATATATACGTATATATTCATTATATGTTTTATATATCTGTGTTTGTTGGTGTTTTTTGGTTTCCATGTATCTACTTATCTTTGTTATGTACCTACTCCCAATTTGTGTTGCTGTCTTGGTGTGTTCCTGTATGTGTTGCGTGTGTGTCTGTGTGTGTTATGTGTGTAACGTGTGCCGCAAGGAGCAATTTAGGCATATGCAGTTGTCGTCCGAGCCAGGTAGTCCCATTTTTTGCGGACCGGGCACTCCTTGCTGAACGCATTGTGGTCAGTCCTTTGCAACTTTGAGTGCGAGCAGTTGCAGCACTGCGGCTCATCACCCGCGACAAATTCAACATATTTCTCACGGAGATGAGGTCCTCCGCAGTGGCTGCACCTGTCCACACTCTCAGTGCAAAATTTGCGGCCATGTCCGAATGCTAAGCATTTCGTGCATTGGATGAGCGGAGACTGGTCCTCCATCCTGACCCTTTGAAGGTCAAGGTAAAGGGCCCCAGCCTCCGTCATCCTCTGCCATACTTTGGGTCTGACCTGTATAATGACGTGCGCTGTTTTTGGGTTCCTAGTCCTCTTGTATTTTATCACTATTTCTTTTTCTTCTTCTTCCAGGTCCCTGAATATATCTCTATTTTGGGAGTAGAGAGCTTTCACCACTTCGTCGTCCTCACTGTCCAAAAAGACGTCTTTTAGGACGACGAGCGGGTTTTTATTTTTCATGGGCGCTGCTATTAGCCCTTTACCTCGGCTCTCTATCCTTTCTTTCACCCTTTTAAGTTCGGCCTCTGTGTCACATCCCAGTATCACTGTCTGGTTTTTTGCCTTTCGGACTTTATTTATTTTTAGGCCAGTTCCCCTGGCATCGACCGCCTCCTTCACCCTAGCGAGCACCTCGTCAGCAGTCTCCAGGCCGCCCTCAAAGGTGACCGCCATCGAGTGAAGTGCCGGCCGATGCCCGGGTTTGGCTGCCGTAACATCGGCGTATGTCCGTGGGTCGGTGTTTTGCTCGCAGGCCGCTTCCCTTATTGCCTCTTTTAGTCCGTCGGTTCTGGCGGCCACCTCGCCGGCAACGTGATCGATTTTCCCCTCGAGGACAGCGGCAGCGTTAGTAATGACCAACACTCCTTTCGTCGTGTGGTCTATGTCCGCTAACGCTGTATCTATCTTGTCGCTGACCTCGAGGATCTTATTGACGACCTTGTCGACGAGGTCGGCTCCGCTATCGTCGATGCGGTCGGTCACTTCTTGAAAACCTTTTGAGACCTTATCTTCGAGGACGTTAAATCGTGTGCTCATAGTTTCCTCCACCTTTTCGAGCCTTTCTAAGATTTTATTCGGCAGTTCGGGTGATAAGGGCGCGGTGATGGTTCTTTTTGGCGGAGCTGTTTTGGGCGCAGTTTCCAGGGCCTTCATCCGTTTGCTCAGTTCGAAGAGGATCCGCAGGCTTTTATCCGACTGTTTCTCCAGCAAGGCCTTGATGTCTCTCCTCATCTGAGGGTAATCTTTGATTCGGGATGGGATATCCTCGAAGGTCTTCATGACCTCCTGGAGAAGTTGGTCGTTTGTTGAAGCAGCATAGGTGTCCGTCTGCTGCTTATAAGCCTCCATATTGTCGACGGATCTCCTCTTTCGTTCCGGTCTCCGGATGAAGGTCCTGGCGGCGTCCGGCGCCTGTCCAGACGGGCCCGCGGGGCTGGGAGTGGTGTTTCGGGCGACAGCGCCAGAGGTCCCCGCCGACGTCGGCAGTGGCATTTCGGCTGTTTCCGCTTGGGTTCTCTGAACAGCGTCTTTTCTGCCGAACGTCAGGGATAACCCCTTTGGCGCATCGTGCGCTCCGGAAGGACCCTCATTTCCCGGGTGGGCAGGCGACGTGGACTCTTGTAGTCCGCTGGTGCCAGCTACCGGCTTTCTCTTCTGGACTGGGGTGTGTATTCCGAATACCATTTTTATTTTGGGCTGTGTATGTTAATGTACCTACTACCTTGTGTGGTTTGTGTGTATAGGGCACAATGAACGGGGAAAGTTGTCTAATGTGTATAATAATTGTAAAATGTATAAATTGTAAAGAAGAAGGTAATTAAATAGGATGCAAGTTTCAAGACGAAACCGCAAGAGTCTTAAAAACTATGGTGACTACACGCACCGTACACTCAGGATATACCCCAGCACCAGGCGAATAGGTATATATTATTATATAAATAAATATAATAAATAGATCAGGAATAGTTTTTCTGTGATTTCTCCGGAGCCAGAAGAGAGATCTTTTTCTCCTGGTTTCGGAGAGCCCAAGCTCGGTGGGTCTATGACTTCTGGTTCCGAAGTTATGGCTCGGGGGGGTGAGGTAACGTGAAGGGTTGGGGGGGGATTAATACAGATGGATATTTAAAGGATTTTGGAAGGCTACAGGAGTCCGCCAGTGGGAACGGAGAATGTTCTAGAGGTTCCAGGAGTCACAGTGTGTCACGGGGTTTCGTTGGAGGCGGGGGGAGGGGGGGGGGGGAGGTGTAGGATATAATGTATAATATAATATAATATAATAGCTCTATGGTATATAACGTATAATTTAAAAGTTAGGTGCTAGGAAATTTTTTGGGGTCTATAATGGGGGGGGTCAAAAAGGGGGGTCTAAGGGTCTTATACCAATATATGTTCTAGATGAGAGAAGGGTTATAGGGGGGGGGGAAATTTGGTCAGAATTTTGATATTCCCAGCCGTTCCCGAGATATCTGGATTTTAAGTGGGGGAAGGGGAAATTTTCGGTACTCTAATATTTCTGCCTTACGAATAAGTGGCGTATGACGTATGATGTGGAGGATACGGGGAATTTGGAAGTGGTCTCAGAGAGGTAGGGTGGGGGGGGGGGATTTGAAGGAAGTCTTAATATATAACGTAGATGATATATAGCTATGGTCATAGATGGCTATCTGGGCTGGGGTGGAGGGGGAGGGGCGGGGGGAGTCAGTCTGATAAGACATATTAAAAGATCATACCATCCATACTAAAAGAAAATCATTTAGTATTCTTCAATCATTGAAAGTACATACAAACACCATGGCAAGTATCGTTACAAACTTGGATTTGTTCGTTATTTTGAAAGGCGCAATTGTGCGATAACGGAGATATCATCATTTATTGTGTCGACTCCATACAATATTTTTCGAAATAAATTCTAAGAGCGCTGTTTGCAATTACAAACCCAAAAGTTTATCATAACAGGTACAACATAGAAGGTATTCCCGATCGTATCCAAGTATAAAAAAGCGTCGCTTTCAAAAAAGGATTTGAATGTCTATGAAACACGAATTTCAGCCCACTGTGTGCCGTGGCGGCGGGGAAACATAGACGTCTTGCACATTTTTCTAATAAACAAGCTCTTCTTTTCCTTTTGGAACATCTTTCTTTGTTTTTTTACCATTTTTATTTTATAAAACCGCCAAATAAATTCGCGCAATGCTTAATGTCGTCCGGAAGCCGACTAGCACAGACCCGTCGCTGACAATGGTCAAGAGGGGACTGAGAGTCTGAGTGGGGCGAGGATTGTATACGCGCGCTAGCTTATAACTAAAGGACATAAGCGACAAAATGGTTTTTGTTGTTTTATTTAGATAGAAACGATAATTTGAGAAATTCCTTTTGGTATTTTAAAGAGTATGTATAGACTCATCTACATAGAAAATTAAGAGGCTTAAATCGGTCCCGTTTGCCCATAATATGTGAATCTCTTTTTAAAAAGAGGTATGTTTGATATATTTTTCTCTGTTAAAAAAGTTACCTAATCATGTATTGAAAACTGACAAAATAAGGTTTTTATCATGAACTTTCAGGTCACCAACTTATATTTTGATCCGTTTTGTATTTACTGAGAAAAATTGAGATCCTTGGCGCCAATATCTCCAAGGCGTCCTCTTAAAACGTGCGAGAACATCATGTACCTAACTGTAATGAACAACTTGAATGTATTAAGTTTATAATCCTAATCAAAAGTAAATACAAAGATTTGTTTGCCAAAGTATCTATTAATTTGCCTTTTGTCTTTTACAACTCAACATTTGTAAGTACCCTACAATATTAATTCTATCATTACTTTTAACAAATCACCCTTGTCTTTGCTTCCGTTCGCAAAACTTCCGTCATAAATACAAGCGGAATCGCAATTAATCTGTCAGATACAAAGTAAAATAACTGCCCCACTTAAAAACCTCAACTTTCGAACAAAAACACCCTTATAATTCCTTCAATCGTAAACCCGAAGGCACCCGAAGCGCTCCGAAGAAGCCCGGACGCGAACATCTGTCGCGGCGCGTGCGTCGATCCGAACCTGTATGTCCGAAGATTTGTACAGGTGGTGCGTAGGGTAGGAAAGTGGGGGAATATGTATGAAAGAATTTTATAAGTATATGTTTGTATGTGTCGATGACCTTAGGAAACTGTAGGGACTTTGTTGATAAGATTTTTTTGAACGAAGCAATGGTATTACGTTGTTTGATTGTGGACCTATCATGGAGTTTCTCTTGAAGTTTGTATAAGGGTTGTGTTGAGGTTGTTAACCTGAGATATCACCTTGATTCAGGTCATAAACATTTGAGTGGGAAGCTGGTTTTATTCGAACTCGGTATACCTACTATATATATGCAAAATCATCAGACAACGTGGTCAGTCCGGAATTTAATAAAGCTTTCGATTAAAAATCTTCCGCCTTTTATATGCTTACTGACTGGTATGTATGTAATCTAACTAAGAACGTCAAATAAATATAAAAGAAATACATAATCAGCCTACAATGTTCCTCCTGCTGAGACACAGGCGCGAGGCGTCCTCTCTTTCAGGAAGTGGGCTATAATCTACCACGCGGGCCCAGTGCGGGTTGGTAGATGTCGCATGTCTTCGAATTTTTGGTTCTAGGACATGCCGGTTTCCTCACGATGTTTTCCTTCACCGTTTTGAGATCAGTGGTGATGAAATAATTTACACAAAATAAAGCGCCTGTCTGGATTCGAACTCACGACCTACAACTCGTAAGTCGGGGCCGTTACTACTGACCGTGCTCCCCCAATCTCAACCATAAGAGAGTTAAATGCATTCATTGATTTGTGGTGCAAGAGAGCCTAAATCCTTACTAATATTATAAATTCGAAAGTAACTCTGTCTGTATGTTACCTTTCACGCCTAAACCACAGCACGGATTTCGATAAAATTTGGCAGAGAGATTTTGATAGATTGCATCCTGGGGAAGGACATAGGATAGTTTTTATCCCGATATTCAGACGGGATCCACGCTTGATCATCGACACGCGGGGCGCTGCTAGGATCGACACATGCGGGTGAAACCGCGAGGCGCTGCTAATGTAAATAAATGCTGTTAATATTGTTTTCCTATCACTTTATTCATTTCGATTCTGTACCACAATTTCAAATCAATCATTCTCCCCGCTTACAGCCCACATAGGCTGAAATAGAATCCATAACAGCGTACAGCCCATTGATAGACATAAAACTTAGTTAAAGCGTGCATGTTCCAGCAATTCCTTTGAAATTGTCTGATTACAGGCTAGGACAAATTGATAAACTATAGACTTGACTTGTAAGCCTGAAATGGCCTGAATTGATGTGGTACTCAAGCATTTGTTGGTTTTATTATATTGCAATTTCAATCATCAGTCTAATCTAATGTAAATTCAAAGTATATTATTTCATCAATAACCCTTCATGGAAATAAGCAGTACCTTTGTACTCAATTCTAATATGTCGTATCTGTATTAATTTTACTGTGTGTACATATAATAGCCGTCAGTTGGGGCTGGTCATCACTTAGCTGCCTCGGCTTATTTTTAATTATTTTATATTTGGATTGTTGTTTCGTTAAGTACTATTTTTGTTGTACTCTGGAAGCTTTTAACGCGTACGTCTTTTTATTTTTTACATCGTTCACACATAATATAATTTTAAATTCAAAAGTAATGATGTAACTAATATTTTTGTGAAATATAATTTAAAAAAGAATGTCTATGGAGTTTCTTGCCCGTTCTTCTCCATAGGTACCTACGCTTTGGAATGGGCAACTAGCTTCATATTTTCTTACTGATCGACTTCTTGATAATTCAAAAGTGCCTGTAAATGGTTTAATTTAAATAAATGTTTTGAGTTTGAATAAAATAAATAAATAAATGGACTCTTATGAAACGTCAGGAGCTAGGTGCACGGTTCGGCGAGGAACGCCACGGTTCCTCTTTTAAAAATAATAAAGAGTATTCTATTCTCTACTAAACATAACCAGGTCCTAAGTGGCATTTGTCCACTTCCTCATTCGATCTGCCTAATCCTTCTTTAAGGGGCTTATATGACCTAAAGCGCTGTCACTATCGGACTGCATAGAAAAGAAAGAGAAGCGCGATGACACAACGCTAGTAATTTATTGCGAAATATGAAGCAATTATTTAATTACAAAAAATCTATTATTTGGACTAAAAAATTTAAACTAGTATTTTAGTATCATCAACATCTGACAAAAAATCTGACAAAAAATCAGAATGATTGTATGTATATTAGTATGGTTTTTATTGTAAAAAGAAAGTTTTTAGAGGTATTTTCATGATTTTTTTCTAAAGTATCAAATTAGTTGTATTATGTATTCAACACAATATCTACTTAGCATAAATCCTGAAGAATATCATATATTTTTCTGATTTTGTTTACTGTAGTCGATCATATACTTTTATTGTTTCTAAAACATGCGTTTTTTTTTGTGTTTAGGTCCTATAAGCCCCGTTAAGTAAATCATTCTAACCAGGGCTCTTCCAGCTAACATTGGGTCATTTGTAATACCGATTACCGTTATATATTTGGGACTTCACTTGTCATTCATAAATAATTCACAAAACCTTTGCGCTATATTACATCTTTTGTCTATTGTTATATGATAACGTTGATTTAATCCTACTGTCCTACAAATAATCCTAACTAATATTATAAATGCGAAAGTAAGTTTGTTTGTTTGTTACCTTTTCACGCCTAAACCACTGAACCGATCATCCTGAAATTTTGCATATACGTTGTCAGGTGTACAGAAACGGACATAGGGTACCTTTCATCCCGAAAAAAAGTACTGTTCCCGAGGAAAACAACAATGATGTTATTATGATAATAGATGGTGCCATGTGTCTTTCGAATCAAAAACAGGACAACGTCTGTCGGGTCAGCTAGTTATATATAAATGTGAAAGTTTATATGTTTATTACTGAATCACGCAAAAACGGCTGAACGGATTCGGATGAAATTCCGCACACAGATAGTTGTTTATAACCTGGATTAACACATAGGATACTTTTATCCCGGTAGTACGTACCCATGGGATAAATTCCGACATTGACGCGGGAGAATCCGCTGGCGAAATCTAATATTTTTAACCGACTTCAAAAAGGAGGTTCTGTATTCGACCAGTATGTATGTATAAATATTATGTTTGTATGTCCGCGATTTTCCCAAAACCAAATGAAGCAATTTTTATTAATTCTTTAATTCATATTGTGATCTACATACTTTCAGGAAAGTTTTAGTATGTAATACATTAGGTAATTATTCTTATGTACGAAGTTATATACATAAATGTACTGCATCTCCGGCATTTCTATGCAAATCTTGATGATTCTTATAGTCGGTGTCTCAATTCTTCAATGCACTAGTGTTAATTGAATTTGTGTGGGGTAGGTACAAAAAAATTTAAACTTTTTGACAAAAAAAAAATCACTACAATACAAAGTGATAAATATTTTTAATTTCGGAAATCGGTGTCGTTGGTTCCGCATTTTCATGTTTTGACACCGGCTTCTGAAGTTAAAGTTATTTATCACTTTGTAATGTTTTTGTTTTTGAAGTCAGTTGTTTTTTTTTTTGTAAAAAGTGTTATGCAGCATGCTTTCGTTCTCATCACAGTTTGAGCACCACTAAGCTTCAATCATGGACATGACCATGACATAATAATTAATAGGCAGGACGGAGCCTTCGACCTTGATGAACATATTAAATTATAAACTTTAACTTGACACGAAGCTTTTATAAGGGTGGAAAAAATTGCAGTAGTTTTTATTGCAATTCATTGGAACAATTAACTATAATTTGCTACTAGCTGACCCGACAGTCGTTGTCCCGTTTTTGATTCGAAAGACACGCGGCGCCATCTATTATCATAATAACGTTATTGTTGTTTTCCTCGGGAACAGCCCTATTTTTTGGGACGAAAGGTACCCTATGTACGTTTCTGTACCCCTGACAACGTATATGCAAAATTTCAGGATGATCGGTTCAGTGGTTTAGGCGTGAAAAGGTAACAAACAAAGTTACTTTCGCATTTATAATATGTATTAGTTAGGATGCATTCTATATAAGTGAAGCTTACTCCTAATATTTCTCAAACAGGGCTCTAATTCACTACTTGCCGAAACCACGCGAATTCCTTAGTTAATCCCGCCAATCTCGCGTTGATTTCGCGCGGTTTCCTTAATTGTATCATAGAGAATTACGGTCCAGGTGGATTTGGTCTTGTTTGATACCAAGGTTGATTTAGTACACTTTCAATTGCAATACCTTTAGTTTTGACGATTCAACCATATTCATTGAGTTATTTGCGTTGTCGAGCAGACGCTGCTGTGCTTTCAAACATCGATATCGCATCTCCGATAAAATAGGGTTACAACTCGAAAAGTCACTTACAGGGATTTTCAGGTTGTTTTTCAGGATAATTGAAAAACAACGTATGCCATTAAAACATATTTTTTGTAAGCTTTTCAAGTATGTATAATTTTGATCATATCATAATAAGAATAAAGACTGATTAACAAATCCGTGAGTTTATTTTCGCTTTTCTAAAAATACAGGTTTTTCGAGTTGTAACCCTATTTTATCTGAGGTGCGATACGCAGGTGATTTTATTTTATTTTTGTAAAGCGATAGACAATAGACATTGTGACTTATTATAACATCGCCTTGGATGATTCTGTAAAGGTGTTATAATTGTGGTTTAAATAAATAAATTATGAAACAATGGTTTTGAAATTTCTTTCAAAATCCTGATTGTGAAAGAAAGTCTGTTAGTCAATTGTGGTCTCAACAACAAGCGGCGTTTTTGTAATTTTATTAGGACATTTTAATTTTCTCACGATGTTTTCCTTCAACGTTTTGGGAGCAGCGGTGATGAAATTATTTACACCAAGTAACGCGCCTGCCTGAGTTCGAACCCACAACCTACAACGCGTAAAGGCTCCTACAAACAGGCGCGACACGCGATAAAATCGCGCGCGACACAAATACACCGCTCGTTGCGCGACTTGTGGTGCCTTTGTGTCGTGCGCGATTTTATCGCGTGTACCATTTTGTAAACCTATAAAAGTACGTCCACCAATCCACATAATCACCTACCCCGACCATAAGATACATTACACTCCTCAATTTGACTTCATCCCCGTCATTATATTATCTAAATCGCTCCGTACATCACGGCTCACAATGGGGTCTGCACCCCCCACCCCAACGACCCTGCCCCCTTAAACAGGGGGGGCCGTGACGTCACGAGCACGCGTAATATCATGTTAGATTTATTGGTGTGAGTCTTGATTCACTTAGTTGTTGAGGGATGGTCATGATTTTGTGGGTGGCTTCAAATGGCCTTAACTAAGGAAGACGATAAGTTAGCTTAGATAGTTGGAAATAGTAGCTTTGTTGATTTTATGAGACGACATGTCCTCATCATACTATTTATTGTAAATGTCCAGTGATGAAAGACGTCCCTGATGACCATTTTTAATGACAATTGACAGGTTAAAGGTGTTGCCGTAAGTCACCAATCATTTCGGCAGACTAACGAATGCTGCTGTGGCACACCCATGATAGGGCGAGAGAGGCCGTTTTTGTTACCACAGCTTTATGGGTTAAATTAACAATAAAAACCACGATAATGTAAAGTCAGGTTGAATGTCAGCAGCCTTTTTTATGTCTGCTTCACAGCATATTTGCGATTACCATTCCATTTCGTTAACTGTTCATTAGTACGAGCCGTTCTTGCACATATGATAATCCACTTTAAATAGGTGTGAGTAAATAAATAAAATTAACCGGGAAACCTATCAAGACTTGTTATCTCTACTTACCTCTAGAACAGTACAAGACAAACCGATATTATTTCTAAAAGAGCCCACTAATCGAATTCCGATCGGCGAAGGAGCCAATCAACGAGCTAAATATCACGGCTCGTCGTTAATTTTGTGGCGGCTTCACACCGGGCCAGCTACTGTCTTAAGTCTTTACTATAATTTTATCTTTAGCACTAGCAGCGCCCTGCGGTTTCGTCTGCATAAGTCCTTGTCATCCGTGGGAATATCGGGATAAAGATTATCCTATGTGTCAATCCTGGTTATAAACTATTTGTGTGAAAGAGTAAGAAACATCCATCCATCTATACAAACTTTCGCGTTTATAATATCAAGTAGGATTTATATCCCCTTCACTCAGGGACAGACTTACTTACTATACCCGACTCATTCAACTCAGCTATCGCAGTCCACTGCTGGACATAGGCCCCTCCCGGGCTGCGCCAGAACAACCTGTCCTCCACCTTCCGCATCCAGTCTGCCCTAGCAACCTTTTTAACGTCGTCGGTCCATCTAGCTGGGAGGCGTCCCACACTACGCTTGCCGATACGCGGTCTCCACTCCAGGACTCGTTTGCTGCACTAGCCATCAGTTCTTCGACAGACATGGCCAGCCCCCTGCCACATCAGTTTGCTTACTCTGCAAGCTATGTCGGTAACTCCGGTTCTTTTCCAGATGATTTAATTATTGATTTTATCCTTCAAAGAAATTCCGAGCATAGCCCGCACCATAGCACGCTGTGCGCTTAAATTTGTGGATTAGCCTAAATGTCAGTGTCCACGTTCCGGCACCGTATGTCATGACGGTTAGGACGCACTGGTGGAAGACCTTAATCTTCAAACACTGCGGGATAGGTGACGAAAAGACTTGGCGTAATTTTCCAAACGCTGCCCAATCCAACTGGATCCTCCTGTCGGATTCTTTCTCAAAGTTGTGTTTACCGAGCTGGGTGATCTGTTCTATGTATGCCTACCTAGGACAAGGTAGGCATATATAGAAGAGATCACCTAAAACAATCCTAGATCATCATACAGTTGGTTACATAATCCTTTTGGCATACAGTTCAACCCATAGAACTGTCACAGACTAGCTTCCACTCGCGGCTTCCACACGTGGTATGTCAATAAAAAGTAACTAGTCATTTCCCTATGGTTCGTATCCCCATAACAAATTCCAATAAAATCGGTCCAGCAGTTTCGGAGATTAGTTGAATGAAACAAACTATGTCTATGTTATAAGTACTGTATATACTTTCATATGCATTTAGTAATAAGCTGTTATTTTGACATTACAAACATACTTTAATTTTTATTAATTTGTATGTGTTATACGTGTAGATAAAGTGACACCAAGACTGCCCAAGCAGCCCAAGTCTGCACCCACCCTATCCATGTCGTGGAATCGCTAATAACGTTAGAGTAGCCACGTAATTGTTAGCTGAATGTTTAATTCTTGCTGACGGGGCTGACGGGGCTCGCGGGGTTAGGCATCTAGACCGATGACCTGGCTGGTCTGTCCTATTTTATTAACGTTTGTTTTATTAATGGTAGGAGGTGGTAGAGTGGGTGATGCAATTTGCAGTGACTTTTGTCTAGCAGTGTTTATTTTAGTATGAATGGCTTTATGAGTTGGGGAAGACCAAAGAAACGAGTAATGTACTGTGAAATATGATGATACGGTTAGACAGGAGGTGTCTCTGAGATGTATTAGTTGTTGTAGTTGGCAGAAAAAAAGATCTAAAGATCGTCCAAATTAGAATTAAACGAAAAATACTTGAAAGCTATCTATACTATACTAATAATAAAGTTAAAAAGTTTGTTTATTTGTTTGCACGCGCTTATCTCTGGAACTACCGGTCGGATTTGCTATATTCGATGAAGGCCATAGGCTATTTAACATCACGCAAGGACACTTAGGAGCCGAGCATGAAGAAAAAAAGTAAGAAAAAACGTTAAGCGAAAACCGGGCAGGCGATGCGATGCGACGGGATGGGTAGCGGGAACAGGAAGTTTCACGCGGTCTAAGTCGCGGGCAGGAGCTAGTCTACACTAATATTATAAAGAGGAACGATTTGTTTGTTTGAATTGAATAGGCTGCGAAACTACTGGACCGATTTGAAAAATTCTTTCACCATTAGAATCCTACATTATCCCTGATGAACATAGGCGATAGAATACATTCAAAAAAGTTAGGGATCCGTATGAAAACATCGATAATGTAACCCAAGGTGTGAAAAAAAATCCTTATATCGCGTACGCTGCGGAAACTATTGACAATAGAGCAAAGTGATGTAAGTACTACAGTTTTATAAATGACATCAATATCTACCAAAAAGACCGGGATGCCATATGTCTAACTATTCAAGTTATGTCACAACAACTACTTTTCCATATTAAAATATGCAATAGTAACGCCGAAAAATCATTATATCTTATTTTTGTTAAATACCAATATATACCCGTGCGAATCCGGGGCGGGCCGCTAGTCTAAAATAAAACTTGTACACTGGTACTTGAAATGTCAGAAATTTAAACGAGTCAAATGACATTATTGACTAATTGAATAAATATAGACTAGGATTTGTCAAAGCGCAGTAAATGAAAAGTACTAGAAGTCCCAGCACGAAGCTGAAACAGTTTGGAACTAAGTTTCACCACTTAGCGAGTTCAATCGATGTTACCAACTCCGGTTTCAGGGTGTTGTGTTACGTGTGCTGAAGGAGATTGTACTTGTTCTTGCTTTGTGGTTCGGCTTTTGAAAGCCAGCACGCAGACGCTAGGACGCAGACCCAGCGCGGGCTGGTGGATGTCACATGTCTTCGAATCAAGACCCTGATCTTCCTCAAAGTGTCCTGTGGTGCAGTGCCTACTGCCTGCAACTTGTTCGCGTGCATGTCAGCAAACAAATGTTCTTTTTTTTTAAAAAAAAAGTAGCCAACTTACTCTAATGACATCAGCTATCTGCCAATGACAGTCCCGTCAAAATCAGTCAGCCGTTTTGGAGATTAGACAGAACAAACAGTCAGACAATTTTTTTTTAAATAGTAGTAATTGTATTATAAGTACCGTATAATCTTGCATTTAGAAAAAAGATGTTATTTTGACATTACAAAAATACTTCATTTAATTTATTTGGGACATATATAGACGGTTTCATTAATAATTCTGCTTTTTACCAACGTTGACGTGTAAACCTTTAAATAGATTATACTCATCTTTGCGTAGGAGTTGAATGTTGGTCAAGCTACGCCTACGAATGAATTGAGTGGTCGGTGTTTCATTGACAAAGTTGGTCATTGAGTTATCTGTAAAAGTATTTATGAATTTGAAAACATACTGCGGAATTTCGTCCTGACAAAACGCAGTGACTTCTGCTGATGCCAAAATTGCAATAACAATAATGTACCTACTCTTTCGAATAGTGCTACAGAAACTTTAAAATGGAAGTTTCATGTTCCGATTGCATTGGACTTTTTTTGTGCCTCGGAAACACGTTAAACCGTTGTTTCCAGATGTCATTTGTAGATCTTTGGCAGTTGTTATTGGTAGGCTAGGCAGAAGCCTGAAAGTCTGACAACCAGTCTTACCAAGGGGTATCGTATTACCTAGTAACTGGGTTGTGGAGGTCAGATAAGCAGTCGCTCCATGTAAAATCCTGGTATATAGCTGGATCCGGTTAGACTGGAAGCCGACACCAACATAGTTGGGAAAAGGATAGGTAGATTGATGTTGTCTGTTGTCTTTTTACGTCTACGCCACTGGACCGATCCTTATGCAATTTGACAGATAGGTTACCTGGGTTCCTGGAGAAGAACATAGGCTACATTCCATCCTGAATATTTCTATGTATTAAAAAATAATGAAATAAAAAATACACGCTAAGTCGCGGGCAACAGCTGATTACGAATAAAGTCATGTTTACAGACTCCGGACCCAGGTTGGCCGAAGCAAGGAAAACCTGTTCAGGTAGAGATTCATAGACGACTCCGCCTTGGAGTGTAACATGTGGTGCTGTTCCACAAACGATGGGATACTTAATATCAGGTCCTGCGTGTCTTGTCAGCTGCACGTTACAAGAACTGATGGACGCTAGTGATGGCGCTAAACACGCAGCCGATTTTTCGGCCAATTCCAATTAGACTGCCATCGACACCGTAGAAAGAAGTTATGTTTACCATAGACAAAGAAATTACAATAGCTTTTGAAGGTTTCACCAACAGTAGAATAGCCATGCCAATAGCCATAGCTAGATAGCCACACTTGCCATCGCGTTACCGATTGAGGTACCACGGGTAGCCTCGCATGTTACAAAGTTGGTACGCGAAAGTTTTCAAGTCGGTGAGCCCTATGCAACATGATAGCTCGTGCATTTTTTATTAAATTGCCTCATATTCAGGACACTTAGCTACAAACGGTGTGGGCAGGGGTATGCCTACTTGTAATATCATCAACGGTTTCGTCTTCAAATTCACGAGGTTTTGTAATAATTGCTGTTAACGTTAAAAACTCGATACAATATATTGTTTTATTGTATGTATAACTAACTACACTACACTAGGTAATAAATTAACTAACTATACAAATAAATTCAAAAACAAAAGGTCCGCATCGCTGTCACCAGGAAACGGGCCCAGAAGACGGGCAGCATTGCCATGTTGAATGGCAATGCTAATTCTTTGGCTAAAGAACGACCCAGCCGTCTGGTCACGTGAAGTGTCAACCAGTCAGCGAGAAATTTCCTTAAAACTCAATTGAATTTTACTTATCTGTTGTCGCAAACGGGACTATTGAAATTGATATACGTATGCTTTCTGGACAAAGTATTATTAGGTTATCTATGAGAAAATGCTCGGTCTAAGCCCGGTGTCTGAAATTGTATTCATAATACTAACATCTCTGCCTACCTTCAACTTTTCTAGCTTCAACTTTCTGACTAACTGACAGACTATTTAATGTTGACAATTCAAAAGTGCCTGTACAAGGTTTAATTGAAATAAATGCTTTGAGTTTGACCTTCGATGAATGTAGGAGTGATGTTCAATCTGCCTGCCTTTTTCCAACTATGTTGGGGCCAGCTACCAGTCTAACCGGATGCAGCTGAATACCAGTATTTTTACATGGAGCGACTGCATATCTGACCTCCACAACCTAGTTACTGGTTAACACGATGACGACAAGACTGGTTGTCAGACTTTCGGACTTCTGACTACCCGTAACGACTGTCAAAGACATTCGAATGACAGCCGGGACCAACGGCTTGACGGACTTTTCGAGGTACGACAATGCAGGGCCGTAATTCTCTATGACACAATGAACGAAACCGCGCGAAATCGATGTGTGATTGGCGGGATTAGCTTAGGAATTGACGTGGTTTCGGTAAGGAACCGTTATGTGGCGATACTGAATTAGAGCCCTGAAGTGATGTCATATATGCGTACATCCTTGCCTGTCTTGTCCGGGTAAGTATCTGTCTCTTTCTGTAGCCCATCTTCTGTTCGACAGTTCGCCTCTAGTAGATGAATAGAGCTTCCTTGGTTCCAGTCTAGCTTCGTTAGCTTTGCCTAAGTTATCTGTTGTCCAAAGTCTTGTCTGTCTCAGCCTGTCTACTTTGTGCTGTTTGAGCTACTTAAATCTAAATCATGATTTCAGATAGTGATTGGATTCTTACATTACTAATGATTACACAAATATTAGGTACTTACTCAATTTTACGTCATCATACGTTATCATTGTTATCAATATAATCCCAAAAAACAGTAATGTATAATGTAAACAAAATATTAGACTAATTTCATAATCATCACGTTTCCCTATCCACCAACATTCACTTACGAACACATCAAAATAACTCGCCATACAAAACTTTTTCTTACATTATCCTCTGTAATCGTAAAGCTCCCTTACTCCTTGCGCTATCTCCCTCTAATATCCTCGTCTCTGTCTACAAAGCGGGGGGAGAGATCTGGCAACGTCGCGCCGTGACTCAAGCGAGCAAAACCCGATAAAGTTCAAAAGTCACCCAGTCGTTGAACGTTACGCACGTTTGAGTGAATTTGTAATTTGTCCGTGTTATCTTTATATAGACAATAGACGTGTAATGGCTAATAATCCACTTAGAACATTTTTATATTGTAAACAATTTAGTTGGACGAGATTCCATGTAAGCGTCGTGGGATAAGATTCTAAAGTTGTGGTTTTGTTTAGTCTTTTTGATAGGTGGGCGTGAATACGTTGGGATGTAAACATACGCAATGTTATAGTCTAAAACGGTATTAATTTAGCCTGTAAACATCTTAAGGGGGCCTAATGAATGGACTAAAGAGAAATCGCCGTTATCAGCACTCTTGGAGATAATATTTTGTTATTAGCAGGCAGGAGGCTGGAGGACGTTGCTGTCTCTGCTTTTAACACAATCCGTCCGTCCGAATATATTGATTGAAACTGGTCCTGTTCCATCGTCAGCACAAAGCTAATTTTTATAACATAGTGAGAAAATTGATATTCTTGATCAAGCGTTTTCAGAATGTTTAAGGATCGGAAGGACCAATGAGTTATTGGGACGCAAAACGGATGAACAAACAGAACAACAACAGAACATGTAGACTTAAGGAACTATTGAGGATAAAATATTTATTTCTGTATGTATCTTCATTTATAACCACAATTACATGTCAAAAATATTTTAAACCTATGTATATGCGAGTATATGAGGTCGGTGTAACCTAACCGACTACTCTGTGAAGAAACACCAGAACAAACCGAGATCTTTTTTGAAGTCCAGGCATAGCCTTGGTCTGGTCAGGTCAAGTGAAGACCGTGTATTCGTCGTCGCCTTAACAATATCATCGGGTAGTGCATAATCGGCCTCTAATGTTCCCACTTCTGGTACACGGGCCTTCACTCTATGAGTGGGAGTGGGCCGTAATCTGTCACGCGGGCCCAGTGCGGGTTGACGATGTCACATGTCTTCGAATTTTCGTTTTTTTTTTTTATTTGAAATGGGTTTGCTCTTGACTCTAGTCTAGGTCAGAGATGACAGAGACAAAGTCTACGATGGAGTGAGCTCACCCAGAAGAAGCCTGTTCACTCTTACTTTGAAGAGATTCGTTTCTAGGCTAGGACATGCCAGTTTCCTCACGATGTTGTCCAGTTTTGAGAGCTGTGGTATTGACATTATGTATACAAAATTAAATGCCTTTTTGGATTCGAACCCACGATCTTACCACTGCTCTTACTAGATGAATAGTTAGATTGTGAATGCAAGCTAATCTTAGTCTCAGCAGTACGGAACAGTTCTTATCAAATAAAAATAAAATCCGCAGAGCACGCTTCAACAGCGTTGACAAAACTATGAACAGTTGATAAGCTATCGACGAAAACGAATAATTAGAAATATCTGCATGATAGTATTAATGATGTCACCGACATAATCTGTCGTGATACCGATAGGTAGTGTTTTATTTAATTTTGTTAATATACTCGTACATTATTATCTACAAGAACAGGATTTTGGATAAATGTTTCGCTTGGATTTTGTTTCATTTCGTTTTTTAGGTCAGTTGAGATTTGTCCTAATTTTTGGGTGGTGAGTGTATGTCTGTGTATGTTGTGTGTATAATTATGTCTGTAATTAATATTAGTGGGGATCGTTTGAATCACACTATGTGTTTATAAGTTTGTTACTTCTTCACGCTCAAACGGTTGGACCAATTTTGATAAAATTTGGTATGGAGGTAGCTGAAACCCTGGATTAACATATAGGCTTTTTTATTCCGATTTTCCCACGAGATCGAAACTTATGCAGGTGAAACCGCGGAGCGCAGCTAGTAGGTACAGACGCCAGCACATCAAGCTACTACAATCTGTCAAATTTCTTTAATAGATTTTCAACTTTATCGCTAAGTCGTAAGGTTCAAAGTTGATTGGGATAATTTGACAGTTTCGGGTAGCTTGATGTTCTGGCGTCTGTACATAAATTGATGACCAGCGGGGTAATTGCGTATCACACTAACTACTGTTAGTGTGATACGCAATTACCCCGCTGATGGCAATGGTTTTCATTTTGACAATACACCAACATTCATTGCGTTACTTACGTCGTCCACGACACAGGGAATCCTAGTGTGGAGACCGGTGATTTATCTGATATAATTATGTATTTTTCTGAACAATAAAGATTATTATTACGTTGTTGAGCATGTATGTCGTATTTTTTTTTTTGTTTGTTTGTTACGCGATATCTCCGGCGATTGTAAATCGATTTCAGAAATTCTTTTTTTAATGTATAGGGGTGGTCGCATATATTTTGCCACCTAGTTTATATTGATGATGTTGTAATGACTTCCTGACACTGATATTTACATAGCAAGTAGTGTTATACGAATTTGTGTGGGGTAAATGCGGCTTAAATGTGAAAAATAAAAACTTAAAAAAAAAAACAACTGACTTCCAAATAACAATACAAAGTGAACAAGTTAATTAAAAGCTTGAAAATAACTTAAATTTCGGAAGTCGGTGGCAAACAACGAAAATGCGAACCCAACGACACCGACTTTCGAAAAAGCTGTTTTCCACTTTGTAGCGTCCTTTTTGGAAGTCGGTTGTTTTTTTTTTTTGTAAAAAAGATTTTTAATAACATCAGCTGTAAGTCTATAGTCCACACACAAAAGCATCTTCTCATCACGCCTGCTCACTGCGTGTTTAATGATCTAAAATCCAGGATTTCACGTGATGTTTTCCATC
Source organism: Luperina nickerlii (assembly GCA_963855955.1). NCBI lineage: Eukaryota > Metazoa > Arthropoda > Insecta > Lepidoptera > Noctuidae > Luperina > Luperina nickerlii. The sequence continues at coordinate 12,115,211 of OY979689.1, read as the reverse complement.
AGTAAGTTCAAAGATTAAATTCAGGTACGTTTTCTAAAAGCTAGATGGTGTTAATGATAATGTTAAGACTTAGAAAAGTGCTTATGGTGCATCCAGACAGTGCGAGGCATGCGCCACAAATGTTTTCTTTAAATATGTTAGATGTCTCAGCCAGAGGCAACCGTACATATAAAAAAATCATATGCGGCGCATGCCTCGCACTGTCTGGATGCACCTTTAGAAGCCTGTGCAAACATGAAATGATCATGTTAACATTGGACATTCACAAAAATCTAGGTAACAGCAAAATAAAAGAGTAATATTTACGTTGACTCCCGTCTATGATGTGCTAGTGGCAGATATAGGGTCCCTTCGTCAGGACATGTCTGTCAGTGGCATGTGACATGTTGTGACGTAATGTTCTAGAGGAAATCGTGAAAAGGTAGCGGTACACTGAGGTGTAATAGATATTACATGTGTTATAAGTATAGGAAAGAATATGAAGTAGAAAAAGGGAATAACTACTGTGGTCCTCTTCCAAAGGTTCTTTATTGAGGGTCCTGATTCCTGTGATAGAAAGTCATGTCCTATCTGACTTTCTTTTCCATACGAAACTACCTTTTGGAAGGGGCGACTAGAATATTTTATGTCTTTTTTACTTTTTCAATAATTTTTAATTATATTTTATAAATAAATGATTTGACTTGGACTATGTTTCGCTATATGCGCCTTTCCTTACTATTGTAGAATCTTCCAAAAGAGTATAAAGTTAAATCTAGATGATATTAATCAAGAACAGCCCGAAAGTAAATATAACGCTTTTCTAAACTTGAACAAGAACACGCCTTAATAGATGATGTTATCAATTTAATATAAGTAGATTTTACAATATTGATTTCATACGAGAATTCCAACAACGCCCCCAAGTGACACGCAAGATGCTTCACCTCTGCGTCATTTTAATCATCATTTGATTTATCTTTGCTATCTTTTGATATTGTATTTTATTTATATAATTGTGTTACTCACCATTTCTTTGATACACACACATGAACTCACGCCTGCGTCCCATGGGGGTAGGCAAAAACTACAGAACCTGCTATTATCCTTACATCATCTTTAATAATTATGATTGAATATCACCATCCAGCTCTCCTAATGAGGAAATCTTGGTTCACTTAAGAATAAAGCAATTGCTAGTGTTTTAACTGGCTTGCTAGAGCTACATGTATGTGTATATCCTCTAGCTTCTTCACCGCCAATTTGATTGGCTTCCTTAATGATTATTAATGACGAATTACCCTAGCCATTCGAGGATTACTAACCGTCTATGATTTTATCGAGAATTTTACGCGTAACACACACAATATAATCAGCCATTACTTTTCCCACTGCTGGGACACAGGCCTCCTCTCTGTAAGAGGGAGTGGACCTTAACCTTTTGACCCACAGTCATGTATAGATGACAAACCAAAATGTGCCCAGCACGCCACGGTTCGACTACATGACAGACTTTGACGCCGAGGGCATGTTTTTGATTTTTTGACGTGTGGCGGTCAAAAGGTTTGTTGAAATGGTTAAATAAATAATAGACGATAGCTTAGAAGACATTTTACTTTATTTCGAGAGCACACATTTTTGACAGGGAACGTGAATCCACAGATAAAACAAACAGAGAAAAGAAACTTGTGTGGCGCTTACACAAAATAATCAGATGGCGCTAAGTGTTGCATTTTGCATTAATAAGATTATAAATTTACCTAATTACAACAAGGTTTAATCCACACCACGCGGGCTCAGTGCAGGTTGGTAGTTGACTGTAACTCACAGACGTACCATGTAAGTAATATTTTATAATTGGGGTAATATCAGGGAATTTGAATACTGAGAAATCTTGCCTTAGCTGCAATAATATAAGGAAAAATATATATCTAAAGGCTTATTGCAGTTGTATCATGGTGAGTTTCAAGGCCACGTGGACTTTGAAAGTTGATCTAATATGTTACTTACAGTGAAGGAAAACATCGCGAAGAAACCTGCGGGGTAGGTACTTGCGTAACAGACTGTCGGTAGTAATGACTTTCATTGTCACAGTTCAACAACATTCATTGCGTTTTTTACGTTGTTGTGGAGCAGGAAAATTTTTCGGACATATAAAGCAATGGATTAGCAATATCCTTCAAAATTATTCAAGTTGTGATTGGTAGTATGTTATGCAATTAGGCTTCTTCTCTTTTGAGTGTGTAGTTGAAAACACAACGCAAGTCAATCTTCCTCCTGGCTGGTGTTACAAATATTATGTAAAGCATAATCAGCCTACAATATTCCCACTGCTGGGACACAGGCCTCCTCTCTGCGAGAGAGAGTGGACCGCAATCCACCACGCGGGCCCAGTGTGGGTTGGTAGATGTCACATGCCTTGGAATTTTTGGTTCTAGGACAATATTCGGGTTGCTCACGATGTTTTCCTTCACCGTTTTGAGCAAAACAACATCGGGATTACGTATGATATTATCAAACCATTGCACCCCTATCCTCTATCCCTATCTTCCTGCTGAGTCATCATCATCACTAGCAGCCTTTTTCGACCCACTAATGTGTACTCCCTTTTGTGCCATGCTTCCCTGGTACTGCTGAGTACACTGATGAAAATACTGTTACGACGCCCTAAAAACAATTTAGTTCTAACTAAGCCAAGCATAGCACATACCAGACTCACTGAGAACCCGCTGAGTACACTGATGAAAATGTTGTTACGATAAGTCCTAAAAGAAACTTACCCTTAAATGAAAACGGAAGACTTGAAAATAAAAGTTAATATTGGAAAAGTACCCAAAGACAAATTCATTTGTTTATTTATCGTCTGGATACCAGAGAGCAGATTAAACGAGTATCTAATTCCATCAGTTTTATTGTCTGTGGAACAACTATAAACTTAGCTTATTTATGTTTGATGACCTAGTGATGTAGATCCACTTCGGTAAGAAATCTTTTTAGATTTTTTATCGAGTTTTTCTGTTAAAATGAAGGATTTTTAGTCTTTCGTGGGGTTTTCGGCGAATGATTGGTTACAATTCTCTTAGTATGAGGGTCGCAAAAGACTGTTAACTAATTTCGTCAATGAGATGGTCAGCAGCATCCTCTTTATCTGCTCATGAAACCATATTGACACCAATGACATTGACTGGTGGGGCATTCTGGTGTAGCGATACATTTATGTACTCCTTTGACTATTACCTTCAGTAGTTTTTCGAAATAAAAGTTTAGCTTTGAACGCTTAAGAGCTGACCTAACTCCACGTTTCCGCTCGCTTCGCAGATATTTTTTTCATATCCGAGTATTTTAATAATGTGTCTCTAGACACAATAAACACTCGGAAGCGTCTTTTTTGCTAATCTACAAAATCGTTAAAATCCTTCTTGTGGTATTTCCTATTCTCGTAGCTAAGTATTTCGAAAAGCAGTCGTCTACATGTTAAGCAAAATCCCGTCTGATAAACGTCCTTGCCCAAATCATGATTTCTAACAACGATTTCAAAGAAACACTGATATTTGGTGATAGGCAAATCTTAAGTCTTATCTTGTAAATTATTTCTTTCTAAAAGTGTCGATGATGTTTTGTAATTAAATTGTTTTTATCAGGAGACTTGGCAACTGTTATCTGAAAGCATAATGTCGTATATAGCTTTAATCCACTGAGGACTGATTAGAGGTTGAGAATATATAGGTATGCTTGTTTGTGTGTCTGCAGATAAGTTTTCATCAATGGTTTTACTTATCAATGAATCACTATCAAAGGGAGAAGGAGCTAGCACTCTTGCTAACCTAGATAACAAATTGTCTTACAGATACAGATTTTGTTATTAAAACAATGTCTTCATCAACATTCTCTTACCCTTATCCCAATTTATTTGTGGTCGGTGCGACATGTCTTTTTCATCCATACTGCTCTATTAGTCGTCATCTCAGTAGTCACTCCCTTTCTAACCATATCATCATCATTAAAATGTGACCAACAATTTTGGAATAACTTGACGGAGAGTCTTCTCCCTTCGAATCTTGGCCTTGGTAACTGAACTTTTTGACAGTTCAAATCATATTGGATATGATGTTATTGGTATATTATGCCTTTCGCAGATCTTTCCTGATTTATGCGAATCTCTGTAATCTTGCTATTTTCCTAAATTGAAACAAAAATCTGTAAGATAGTCGTTCCAACAATTACTGCACCTATATTGCTGTGCCCGACAGGATGGGTCCACAGTGATAACGTCTTCGTACCGCCAAAGTACAAATAATTATTGTAAAAATGCAAATAAAAATTGAGTTTTGCGTGTTTCGTTTAGATTTAACTACATCGTCATTATAACTTATTTCACAAGTGCCAATGTCAAAGTAATTTTTTTTAATTTCAAATAGGCACTTATAAGAGACTTTTGAACTTGAAATTTACAAAAAAATAGAATTGATTCTAGTCACCCCTTCCAAAAGGTATTTTCGTATGGAGAAGAATGAGCAGGAAACTAACCGTTAAACCGTTACTCTTTTAAATATATTAAGATTTTGTAGACATTAAGTAATTATATAAGTGCCTCTTTTCATATAAAGAAGAGACGAATATTAATCATGAAACGATTTCTTAATAACTAATGCTGGGCTGGACATATTCAAGAGGCCTAGATAGATAGATACTACACAGCAATATGACTTGTCAAGTTTAGTAACTTATTGTTCCAACAACTTTCGTTAACAACTTACGAAACACTATTAACTTATTCAATGAAAACTGTTTCTGACTTTGAAACTTCTTTCATAAGTTTCAACCTTCCATCGACAAACACGAAAAAATTAAAAACAAAACTAATATTTAATGAACGTGATCGTTTTAGGAGTTCGAAATTCGAAAAAAAGTACTCTTGTAAAGTTGTGCTCGGAAACTTTAACCTCATTTTATTGTTACGTTCGCGCCGCCCCGCGCCCCCCTGGAGAATTGGCAACGTCGCTTTTTGTGGCGGGTTGCCAGAGCGATGGGAGCTTTCCTTGGTACGTTGTGGGGTGATTTGAGTTAACTTTGGGTGATATGGTTTTGAGTGTTGTTGGGAGATTGTTTGTGTTTTAATAGCTGGAGTAGGTGTTGAATATGATTTCTTGGTTCAATCGATGAGTTTGTGAAGCGTTTTACAATGTAGCAACTGAATTGGAGCAAATTAAGTTTGAATTATGCCCGAATTTAGTAACGTGTTTCATGTGAGGATACATGCAAATTCTATAACACAAAAGAGCAAATCTTTAATTTCAATGATTTCTTATTAAGATTGAAAGATACTTTTTTCATGGAATTTCACATATCTTGTCATAACACTATGTTGTTTTCACTACATCACACTAAATTTACTACAGAAACTACACAAAATCATCAAAATACTCCAAAAACTTCGTTCAAAAAGTTGACTCTGTACAAAACGCTTGCCCCTGTCAGGCAAATTCTCAACCCGTCTATGGCAACACCGCCAGCTAAGTGAGCGGCAAGCGGCCATGGCTATTCAGTAGTAGCCTCGCCGCTTCGCCGTTTGGACGTATAGCGCCGCGCGACGAAACACGTACAAAGTTTATGTGATGTAACAAAGTGGCTGTGTTATCTAGTGTTGACGTTAGTGCTAGCATTGTCTCGTGTGTTTACGTTTTCATATGATTGTTCTGCCCTCGGTAAGAGCGCCGTAGTGCTATTTTTTCTTCTACAATTTCCTTCGAGTTTTTCGTCGTGGCGCGCGGATCTTAGATTGGAAAATTGAATTGTGATGATGTTTATTTTTTTTAATAGTGCTGGTATGGCTTGGGTGTTGCGAATTTGGATTTGACGGTGACAAAGGAGGTTTTTTTTGTTCGATTTTTGAAAGTTTCGAAAAAGGTGATGAAGATGGTGCTTTTTGTTATTTTCTTCTGTGGGACTTGAATTCCGATGTGTACGAGTGTTTGTGAATGGATTTGTTTAAATGATGAATTGCAATCGGAGTTTTGAAATCGGTAAAGTTAGGTATTATAAATTCTAGTCACTCGTGAGTTACTTAGACGATAATATGATTATAATTTCAGTGTTTCTGAGTAAACTTTACGAACCAAATTTAAATATGTAGTTTAAAAGCCAATCTAAGTTATGAATGCTAAAGTTTTAAGTAACTGTATTGTACAGCGAGTCTAGTTAATTTATCTGAGGCAGACACTCTTGAAAATTGAAATCTTGTCTTTTATTAAGCAAAAATGTAGATTATTTTATTGAACTGATTAATTATTTTAACGTGTGACAATTATTAAGAAAGCTCTCCGTCCAGCTAAAGCTAGATAGTCATGTCGGACTAGCTTCTGCCCGCGACTTTGTTCGCGTGGAAGTCGTAAGATACACAATACTACTATACTTAACACATTTTTATGAAACTCCCTCGGCCCCCGTCGCTTTTACTTAGAAAACTAAGTTAATGCGACGGGGGCCGAGGGAGTTTAACTTAGCGTTCTTTCTGAAGGGTATCTGAAACCAAAGCATAGTTATAAAAAAATTGATTCAGGGATCTTTCCTAAAAACAATAAAAACCAATTTCATAAATAATATAGGTAATTAAAAAAAAACTGGCCAAGTGCGAGCCGGACTCGCACACGAAGGTTTCCGTACCACAGGGCAAAAACGCCGGAAAAAAACACATTTGTTGTTTGTGAGCCGCCCCCCCCTTATATACATATTTATTTTATTATAATTTTAGCTTGCTGCTCCATAGAATTGAGACAAAAAATATTGATTATCATGATAATGGAATAACAAAACAACAAGATGATACGTAAATATATTAATGTAAACGATAGTTTTACATTGTTTAGTTTTATTATAATCACTAAAACGGAAAATAGTGGCCACTATTATCCGTTTTAGTACGCGGCGGAGTCTCGGTATGTAAAGAAGGTCACCCATCCCCAGACCAACCGCGGCAAGCGTAGCTTAACATGATCGATCGACCTGTGCGGCTGTTATTATTTAGCCACTGGCCCCTCTTCACAAAATACATAAGATGAAAATATAGAAAGACAAGTTAGGAAAATTTGAATTATAATTTCTCATTAGAAACCCAGAGTCTGGACTTACGCCCGATTGATGGCTTACGCCCGATTGATGGCAATCTTGCCTATTACATGGGACTTAAACATAACTCGCTAAATGTGTGTATACTATAGGCGCACATCTGCCTAACCCGTCAGGGATTACAGGCGTGATGTTATCTTCTGCCAAGTTAGAGAGACATAAAAAATTTGGTTACCCATCTTTATCTAAACCTTGCACGCCATCGCTTAACCCTGGCGATGCACGCGTGACCTTCCATCCGTATGACTAACGTTTGAAACAATAACAATTATGTCATTTTGTATAACATATGCCTTTTTACCTTACTCTAGTTAATTTAAAGATGGCCGTCAAGCCTCTGTAATGAATGTGTCTTTGTTTTAATGTTTATCATAAGCATAATTAGCCTATAATGTTCCCACTGCTGGGACACAGGCCTCCTCTCTGTGAGGGGGGCTGTAATCCACCACACGGCTCCAGTGCGGGTTGGTGGATGTCACATGCCTTCGAATTTTTTGTTCCAGGACATGCCGGTTGCCTCACTATGATTTCCTTCCGCGTTTTGAGAGCGGTGGTGATGAAATCATTTACACAAAGTAAAGTGCTTGCTTTGGTGCAATCTAACCCATGACCGAATCGTAAGTCGCGGCCGTTTCCACTGCCCTATCCTTAATTTTACAAGTCATGTCGTTGCGGCGTTGTTTTAAGGCTCCTGCAAACAGGCGCGATGCGCGACTTGCGGTGCCTTTGTGTCGCGCGCGATTTTATCGCGTGTCGCGCCTGTTTGAAGGAGCCTTTACAACCAAGGGAAAAGGGTTCGAAATCTGTATAGAACTGACTTTGACTGCTCACTTTCGCTTAAAGGCTCCTTCAAACAGGCGCGACACGCGATAAAATCGATATATAGATAAGAGCGCGCGATTATATCGCGTGTCGCGCCTGTTTGTTGGAGCCTTAAGTCGGGGACACCACTGGCTTGGTCAAAAGTAATAAAGATAATTGTCCTTTCAATAACGTGGTTTCCTAGGACTCAAACTCAAACCATTTATTTCAATTAAACCATTTACAGGCACTTTTGAATTGTCAAAAAGTCGGTCAGTCAGTAAATATGAAGATAGTTGCCCATTCCAAAGCGTAGGTACGTATGGAGAAGAACGGGCAAGAAACTCCATGTACACTCTTTTAAATTATATTTTTACAAAAATATTAGTTACATCATTAATGTGAATTTATAATTATGTGAGAACGATGTAAAAAAGACGTATGCGTTAAAAGCGTCCAGAGTACAGCAAATAGTAAGCAAACAACAATTCAAAATTAAAATAATTAAAAATAAGCAGAGGCAGCTAAGTGATGATCAGCCCCAACTGACGGCGCCCGTTCACGACTATCTTTAAGAGTGTTACTGTTAACTTGCATCATCCCACTGCTGGGCAAAGGTCTCTCCCCATGACTTAGAGGGGTAATTGTCGTAATTTTAAGAACGTTTACAGTCTGATCTCGGTCTCAATCTGTAATCGGTAAATCTGTATTTGTTAACATAGGTGGTTACAAACAGGTGTTACATTACCAATACCTCACTTATTGATAATACCTATTTCGCTTGCTTCAATGCCTGTTATATGCAACAGTTTTGTAACAAATTACACTTGAGTGTGCTACCATTGCAACCCTTAATGACCACAAATGCAGAAAAACCGTAAATTCCTCACAGCCCTAATTACTCTATTCTAATGCTAGAAAATTACCAGCCAGTGACAAGTTTCCAGGGTTGTGTCACTCATGAGGCACCACGTCATCTCTACAGCTGAATATTTGATGCGGTGTCGCGAATAAAATCGATTGCTTTGGTATCGTTATAGCATAATTAGAGGATGGTGTCTTCTGGCATGCATTCTTTATGGGAAAAGTGTAGGTGGGGAAGAAATGAGGTCGGAGGTGAAGTAATAGAAGCTCTCATTATATTATTACTATTATTAAATGCTTCCACGAGTATAATATACTATCGATACTTTAGTAGCATTCAGAACAGTCGGCCTTTCTACCAACTGACGCTGACTGGCATTTTTTTTTCTACTCGAAAACCGACCGGTTTTGTCCTTTCCTATGTTGGGAAGGCTTTTAGTCTAACCTGATGCGGGTAAATATCAGAGTTTCGCAAGATATGTACAATGTTGTCTTTCTCCAAAATTACTAAGAAATGTGACAAACTTGCGACACAGAGCAGTGATATCCAAGTGGTAACGGCCTCGACTTACGAGTGGTTACTTACGGTCGTGGGTCCGAATCCAGGCAGGCGTTTGACTTTGTGTAAATAATTTCATCAGCCCTGCTCTCAAAACGTTGAAGGAAAACATCGTGAGGAAACCGGCATGTCCCAGGAACAAAAATTCGAAGGCATGTGACATCTACCAGCCCGCACTGGGCCCCGTGGTAGATTATAGCATAGCCCACTCCCTCTCGAAGAGAGGAGGCTTGTGACCCAGCAGTGGGAACATTATAGGTACGCTGATTATGCTCATGCTATGCTACAAATTTAAAGTTAAACTAATTGTCACACTACAGAGCATTCAAACTGTCTAAACCTACTGTGAAATGTATTCGTATGGTAACCAAACAACGTAACGTGCTCTTCGAAACACGAAGAGGTTTTTTTTTTTCTCTTTATTTTTAATTAGGGACTTTTACACAACTGTGTATGCCAGTCCCATCGTACCTCATACAAAATCTTAATTAACTAAATCGTAACTTAGCGAACTTCAAAACTTTGAAGGCCGCCTCCGAACTAGGTGTAGACAATATTTGGTGAAATATACCCACATCATATCTATTTAGCTCTAATTGATTAATTAAGTCTTCTCTTTCAGACCGAAGAGATTTTTGATTTGTAAACAGCAGTCACCAAACCCTAGTCAAATTGCAAACATAAAGCGCTTTCAACTCCAAGGACCAAATTCTGTATCCTCTCAAAATTTCTCTCTGATCGGGCCAAGATTATGTCTGGACTTTAAAAGAGTCTTGTGACCACTGTGTTTGTTTCGGCCTTCCTTCTCAGAGTAGTCAGATAGGAAACGCCGACCTCGTCTAGTTTTTAAAATATGATTGATGTGTGAAAGTGTTTGTACAAACCTACTTGCAAAAATACCAACCCGCACCGGGCTCGCGTGTTAGATTACGCACACTCCCTATCACAGAGAGTAGGCCTGTGTCCCAGCAGTGGGAAAATTGTAGCCTGAATAAGCTACTTGCAGAAATAAAATCATTTATCAAAAGCTTTTGTCCAAGACCTCACCGTAGCATTTTTTCGTGATCACAAGCATTGATAAAAACTGCAATCGCAGTCACACTTCCTCATGTACCCACAGGGCCTCCTTGTATCTAAGCTGACACCAAACAAACGAAGTTATAAATATTCAGTACACGTTCCCACGTCCGTGGTGCTTAGTCGATCATACGAGCGGAAATAATAAAAATATTGATAGATAGTACGCTCCGTGGCTTCTTCTGAGTGTTGGTTGAAGGCACATGAGAAGCATCCAAGGAGGACCCAGGATGCATCTCATGTGCCTTTTCACCTATTTCTTTAAGAGTCATACTCATCATAGTAATTAAATATAATTTTAAGCATTTTCACGAGCTGGTGTTGCATAGAGACAGCGTGTCAAAATGCTTGCAAGTTCTTAATACAAGAGCATTTCAAAATGCTTTCCTTATTTTGTCTGCACTTTCATGTGCCAATACAAAAGTCCTGCTGCCTTTACGGCTCCTTATAAGACGAATTCGTCCAGCAAAGCTATTCACAACCACTAGATACGTTTCCGTACCGTATCGAACATGAATCAACGTTTTCTTAAGAGTCCTCTAAACGCTGTTCACAAGTCCAAAACCCGAATTCTTTTTCAGTTTAAATCAAATAGACGATCGCTTTTCTTCCAACAGCTGTTTGCTGTCGGGAGCAAGGCAAATCAGGTTAGCGAAATGTGTCAATTTAGATACGAGAGCCTATCCTATGGTTGTGAATAGCTGTACAGGAAATAGTTTTTATATCCCGGATGAAAAATACGGGCACATGAAGTTACCCCTTTCAAGAATACAGAGTTGATCAGGTAGATTACCTGTGCGTACCGCCACATGATCAAATGAACACAAAAATCAGCGTGGGATTCAGCCCACCAATATCAATGATTTTGACCATGTCTTGACTTCCGTCAAAGCCAATGCATGTCAAAGTAACAGCATCGTCTCAACATTGTCACACGCTTATAACAATATCTACACAAAAAGGTATCCCAATATCGCCACATTATCTATAAAGTTCAACCGGATGTGAAAGCTAACGGAAGTAGTTCCCGGCAAGTGTCACGTTACCGGGTCCGGGAGTCGAACCTGACACCTTCTAGAGTGCTTGCTAACTCACGCTACTACTGATGGTGTGTTGGCAAATATTGTGTGTTCGAGAAAATACCTACTGCTTTGATTCATGTATTGGTTTGACTAAAAGAAGCCAAAATGGTAGACGACTGATCAAGTGATCACGAATGATCTTTCCATTTTCTCATTTGTGGGAATTATGGAAAGATCTCACTACTATCCTTTGTGACAATCTGAGATTCACCATGTACAGTCCTACCTTTTTAGCCAGTACCTACCAAGTATATGTACTTTAAGGCTGAAATCATTAACTGATTTTTGTGTTTCCATCTCAAGGCTAATTCCCGTAATTAAAAACGTAAAAAATGAATTTCATCTCAGCGACAATCAATGTCAAAAATTTTGGGATTTTAGAGATATTTTTGACACATTGAGACTGAGATCAGACTGTGAACGTTCTTAAAATTACGAGAATTGCCTCTCTGGTTAAACTTGGAAGCCAACCCTTAAAATAGCTGGACAAAGCTCAGGCAAAATGATAATGGACAAAAAACTCGTTTCTGAAAATTGTGTCGAAATGTAGACGGTCGGTAGTACAAAATTACTTCCAAAGCCAGAATTAAAAATGCGTCTTCCCAGTAACAAACCAGATTGAACATTCCAACTTCTATCGATAAACGAAGGTGCTATCACGAATCTATCAGCATACATTACTGGCACATCCGCGCTACGTCAGCCGGCGGCGTGCGGTCTGCGCCCGCGCATACCGGTCTAACGCGTGATTTTATGCGTAGTACTTTGATAGGGAAAACGTATGTAGATGTAATTGTGTCAAGTGATTCTGTGATGCGTAGTTTGATGTAAAGGGGCTGTTACACTCGAATGAATTCAGTCGGTTGAATTTGCCGACAAACTGTTTTGCGGTTTGTCAAATACTTTTTGTAATATTTTTGGAATACAATCTTCTACTGGTGAAGTGGTCGAAGTGGCGGTGCTTTTTTTTTTTTTTTTTTTCAGGATGGGAAATCATCAAATGACTCCTCCCGCTCTGGGTGGAGCGGAAGGGAGTGTCAGACTCTTACTGACTAAAACCCACCCGTGTTCCTTCCTTCGCCCTTTATGTTCCGGGCCAGCGGTAACCCTTTCGGACAATCCCGCTGACCCGGCAGGCTTCGGCCCTTACGGGCCCCTTCTTTTAATGCTGACATCTCTTTGAGGCGCGCGTGGAACACGTACGCGCCGTCCGGCACGGGCCTGGTCCTGATCGGACGGTGAGCTACCCATTACTCTCCGCCCGCAGGCCCGCGCCTACGGTGGCCGGGAGTCGTCGCGCGGCTCCCGACGCCCGGAGCGTCTCCCGCGGCGGCTGGGACGGGAGGCTCTCTCCCTCAGCCGTCCCGCCGCCTCCTTCGCTAGCATGACTGCTTCGCAGAAGGAGGCGACTGCCCCCCACTCCCTCTCGCCCCGGACCATGGCTTGAACCAGGCCCGGACGCGAGAGGTCGCCGCCGCTGCCGATCGCCTCTACGAGGACACGGCGGTGCTCCGCCCAAGCGGGGCAGACCTCCACCGTGTGCTCCACCGTGTCCTCTGGGCGATCCTGGCAATGGTGACACCCGGGCGTTTCCTCCCGCCTGATTATGTGCAGGAACCTCCCGAAACTTCCGTGTCCGGTGAGGACCTGCGTCAGGCGGTAGGTGAGGGCGCCATGACGCCTCTCTAGCCACTCCTCAAAGAGGGGTCTTACCGCCGCTATCGTGGCGTGCCCTGCGCTGGGTTGCGACAGTCGCTCTTTCCATGCCGCCATGAGATCGCGCCGGAGGTCCGTCCGCTCCGGCGCAATTTGCTGGCGGTGCTTGGGGGAGGCCTATGGGTGGACGTCTTTCGGCTGAAATGAATGAATGAATCTTCTACTCAATAAAAATCTTAAATACAGTAACAGAACCCGCTCAGTCTAAACCACTGGTTCTAATTTAAGTGTGGAATTGAGCATAATAGTTCCGAATATACTGAAAGTGAGCACTGAGGATTTTATAAAATAAATAGGGGATGAAAGTTTGGAAGGACACTTTGAAGACAATGAACAATTAAACTGTCTTTGCACGAAGATAGTGATTAAGAAAGCTTCTGTACACACTACATGAATTAGTTACTGAATCAGTCTGCTGATCAATGTGCAACATAGACGGACGTATCGCAATCTTTCTTCTTTCTAATTTGGTTACTTTTTAAAAGCTTTTATATAACTTGCCTTGTTTGTCAGTTAGTAGGTATGTATGTATCAAATCTTGCAAGCTGAATTCAAATGATTTCCTCTTATCCATCAGAGTTGAAATTTTACATATCGATTCTGTTTCAAAGACAATGCAATTTTATGAGGCAGACTTGCTAAATGCGATAACACTTGTTTAAATTAACAGTTACTTAATTTAAACCACTAAGGCCTGACTTTTCTATCGACATATAATTTTTATTCGTAGAATAAAATTGACGTCTGACAAATTTTATATGAAAGAACTGTCAAAAATATTTATTTATTCCTCGGATAAAAATCAGTCCTAAGACGAATGGAAGACACCCTTAAGGGTGAAATACTATCGATAGTTTATGCTTCATTAGTACCTATCTAATCTAACAATAAGATTGAAAGGTGTCTTCGAATGAGTAATACTAGTGTAGTTAAGATTTTCTGTAATTATAATTGCTTGCTTATTTTTCAAAAGTAATACTCTCCTGTGAGTTTGTTACGTCTAGCGTTGAGCGTATCTATGTCATCAATGCTGACATCGATGGGATACTCTGTAAAGATTGCCGAGCTTGTGGCTCTTTGTAATCTGTGACAATGAAGAATCATAAATGGGGTCCTTTATTACCAAGTTTGGCAAATGGATTGTTGGTTGCATTTTATTGTATGTAAATTCCTTCTTCTTGATCCTTGATCTACCAACCCGCATTGGGCCCGCGTGGTAGGTCACAGCCCACTCCTCGAAGATAGGAAGGAGGCCTGTGTCCCAGCAGTGAGAACGTTATAGGGTGATTAGGCTGCCTTTCCACCAGAGATGAGCGAGGATGCGTAGCGCGGGATGTGTGTAAAACTAACCAATACCAACGCTAACTTAGTGCAAGCTATAAAAATGAAGCGATGTTATTGGTTGGTTTCACACATCCCTCGCTACGCATCCACGCCCCTCTATGGTGGAAAGGCAGCTTTATGCTTTTGTATATGCTATGCCTTTTCCTTCCATAACCTTTAAGTCACCTTTTTCAGCTATGAAAATATTGTCTTCTTCTTTATCACAGAACGCCAAAAAGACAGAGGAAAACAAGACTGAAATATTCATTGGCAAGATAAGTAACTACAAAAATGCAGGTCAAAAAAGAAATGTACTTACCCATAAGTTTTACAAGCCTGCACAATGCATGACCTCCAAAAGTAGACGCCAGCACATCTAGCTACCCAAAACTGTCAAATTTATCCAATCAACTTTGAACCTTATGGTTTAGCGATAAAGTTGAAAATCTATTAAAGAAATTTGACAGATTGTAGTAGTTGATGTGCTGGCGTCTGTACATCTGATTTTAGAAAAGCTACCAAAAATATTCGGTAAGCGGGTCAAAATAATCGTAAAGTTAGGTGCGCCCGCGCCGACCGGTCTCGATGGGCAGGTGTCGCTCGTTCGTAAGCTCGATCACATGAAACGGTGGTGGCGTGCTCGTGTTGCTTTAGGAGAATATAATATTGTTGAAGAAATGAATCATCAAATATTGTGAGAAAACCGATTCCCGTAATTAAAAAGGTTCAAAACCTAGTCGCAATCTCATCTCAGCGACAATCAATGTCAGAAATGTAGGTAAATTAGAGGTATTTTTGACAGATTATCAGACTGAACGGTTTTAAAATGACGTGCATTGCTCCCTAAGATTGCTGCACGGCATTATATTGCTGGCTTGGAATTAAAATATTATACTACTAAAACAGATTCCACAAAAAATCAACATAGGCCATTCAGAGTGGGCATTCAGCTTTGGCATTTTGACTCGTATATTTACGACAAGACAAAAAACAAAAAGTCAAAGTAATAGATTTTCAAGCAATCCCTTTCTCCCTTTCAAACCCTAAGTCCCAATTTCAAAATCAGGGCAGTGACTTTTTACAAAACCCACGTTCCCTCCACAATTAGTAGGTACGCAAAGGACCAGACTGGCCAGTTTTAAGAAATCAGAACTTTTGTACGGACGCAACAGGTGTGTTTTCAATGTGTAATAGTGTGTAATTATTGCATTAAATATGTATTTGGGCATTGAGAACTTTTAACTTAAATATAGGTTAAGCGAAAAGGGTATTTTCTTATTTTTGGGGAAAGTTTGGAGCTAAATTGTCTTTTAAATGGGTAAAATAGGAGAGCTCTGTCACCTGAAAGGCCCATATTAACATTGTGAAGTTTCTCAATTACTCGACCGCATTTCTGTCTTGAGTTCAGTTCTTGCCGACTTAACCTGTCACAGTCTGTTGCTAGAAAAGGGAATGTTCCGTATTCCAGCATCTATATTTCTAGTTTCATCTGCATTCATGAGATTTCCAGAAGATCCAAAAGTACCCTACTGTATAAGAAAACTTACTCTAACTACCTACGCCAATTTTGAGCGGAAGGACCATCTTTCGCGGACCTAAAGACCACTCACCATATCGCCCTATACAATGGGTCGGAACGGGTGAAATGTGGGTTTAAAATAGTACACGAATTCGTAGAATAAAGGGGTGACAAGCATTTTTATTTGTTAATAATTCAAGCCCCTCAATATTGACAAGACACGTCAGTGTTAACTTAGCCAGCGGGGAAGCACCACGTCACACAAATACGAACCACCCCGTGTTCTAAGACATGATTGCTATGTAGTTCCGTTGCTAGTGGAATAATACAATTATGGGGTGTTGTCAAAGATGTATTTTTTATTTTCTTTGCATTTTAGATTTTGGAGGCATACTTTCTGTAATGTGGTGGGCGGATTTAGAATTAATATTTAATCAATTTTAAGTTGGGCGTGACTTAGCATATTTATTTGATAATTATAATAAATGGGTCACGTGAAAGTAAACTTGGATTATTTCTCCAATAATCCTACTTTAAATAAATATTCTAGATTTAGCTGCTATCATTTTGTTACATTTACAGACGAGTTTCCGCCGGGCTATCTTGTAAAAATCTTGACGTGAAAACTTAGGTGAAGTGAACTTGCAGAGTTAATATCTAGCATCAGCTGAAATGACAGCTCACTTGACCTAAGTTTTCACGTCAAAATTTTTACGAAACCTGCCCATGTATCCTACATGGGCAGGTTTCGCTTTTTTTATTATTTTGCGGCTTATTTCAGTAATATTTATATTTTTGAAATGTGCTAATTAAGTCCTTTCATATAATAACCCCACAAGGCTTCATCCCAAAATATTTATTTTTAAATTCATTACTTTATGTTCTCTAGAGAAATGAAACTCCGCCTTTATTTTTCTATTTCTCTAGATATTGAATTTAGTGTGACGTCACATAGCCTATAACCAGCGGACGGTCAAGACGCTTCTAACCTCATTTTTCAAATTATTATAAGTACTTTTGAAGTTGTGAGGGAATAGATGAACATACATACCGGTCAAAATCATAACTCTCCTTCTTGCTTAGCCGTAGTCGGGTATAAACCTACAAAGCCATGCGACGTTTCCCTGTATCTTACAGCTGCTTCCAAGTCAAAGTTGTCAAATGTTCACATATTTATACAGGAACTAAACCATAGTATTTATAGTAAACACGGAGTGTGTTTTACAAGACTGGTATGCGAGTGGCATAGCACATCGGCACCATATGACAGGTGTCGGGTCGGCAGATGTGCGAGGTCAAGGTCGCAGGTTCGGTGCCCGGGCCGATACGTTTTTATTGCATTTTTTGAAACACTAATGACTGTATTACTGTTATTTTTTAATTTATTTTGAGTGGTAGAATTTTTGCTGGGTTGTTGTCCTTTAGGGTCAAATTCATCATTTATAATATGCTAACTTATTACTGAAGTTAAATGTTTAGACAATGAGGACCTACGAAATCTAGCCATAGACTGTTGTTTTAATTACTTCTTACTTAGGTACTTCGTCAATATTTGAAACTAGCTTCTATCCGCGACTTTGTCCGCGTGAAATTTCTACTCCTGACCCACAGCGTGGCAGCGTCGCATCCTCCCCCCGCGCTGTTACTGCGTTTTCTGACCTTTCTCGAGAATTGGGCTTTCAGATGCATTTGGATTTGATAGCGTAATTCTTGATCAAGGCTATAAGCTACTTAACATCACGCTAAGTCCCTTAGGAGCCGAGTAAAAAGAAAAAAAGTGACAATGATAAATGATTTTATTTTTGTAAGTAGGTTTGCACAAACACTTTTACACGTCAATCATATATTTTTTAAACTAGATGAGATCGGCGTTTCCTAACTGACTACTCTGAGAAGAAAGGCCGAAACAAACTCAGAGGTCATAGTCTCTTTTAAAGTCCAGACATAATCTTGGTCAGGTTATATGAAGACCATGTAGGTCGATATCTGAGATGGTCTTTTGAGGAAAGAACCACACAGATTGAGAGGACCTGTCCAGTCAGTGCACGCATTTGTCAGAAATCGACAACTCAAGACGAAGACAAAGTACGCTAAGCGCAAACGACGTAATAGCGCCGGCGGGCGATGCGATGCGACGCAGTGGGTCGCAGGAACAAGAAATTTCATGCGGACGAAATCGCGGGCAGAAGGTAGTTATTAGTAGTCTTTCATACATCTATGTTATTAGTATAGATATAGATAGTCCGCGCGGAACTAGTTGGCCGCGTCTTTAAGGTATGTAAGCGGTGGGACGGAGGGGCTTTGTCATGACTCAGTACGTGCGTTGCGAACAATAGGCAACCCCGCCGCCCTCACCCCCGTCCCCACCTAAGGCGCGGCCAACTAGTTTCGTCGACATCTACTCTAGCTCTCTATGCAGAAAAAGCATAATTTCACACTTATAGTGTGAAATTATGCTTTTAAGTTTCGTAAACTCTCTCGTAACTTTTAAGTTTCGGCTCTTAATAAACCATTGCTGAGACCAAAGAATACAGTGGCATCAAAAAGTTAGTTGACATTTTTCCACTTCCGCTGTGATGCCACAAATACTATGTAATATTATAAATGCGAATGTGTGTCTGTCTGTCTGTTACCTCTTCACGTTTAAACCGCTGAATCGATTTAGATGAAATTTGATATAGAGATAGCTTGAGTATATATTAGCGCAAACTTAACTTTATGTGTTAGCGTTAAAGTTCTTTTTCCAAAAACATCTTATTTGTTTACATTTTTTTAAACTCTTTAGCAAACGCAGAGTACATCATAATGTGGTGTGTCAATGCTGAAGTGGAAAAATTTCAACTAACTTTTGGAGGCTTCTGTAATACAACAGACCTCATTTCCCCTATAGCACTTTGCTGGATTCCTCTCAACCACACACACATTCACTAATTGTTAAAAACTTTAGAAATATAAATACTTTTCTTAAGGGGCTTACAGGACCTAAACACAAAAAACGCAAGTTTTAGAAACAATAAAAGAATGATCGACTACAGTATACAAAATCAGAAAAATATATGATATTCTTCAGGATATAATGTAGATAGTGTGTTAAAAACATAATACATACAATAAAAACTTTCCTTTTACAATAAAAGCCATACTAATATACATACAATCATTCTGATTTTTTGTTAGATTATTCTACAAGCAACATACTAAAACACTAGTGTTTTAATTTCCAAAAAATAGATTTTTTGTAATTAAATAATTGCTTCATATTTTGCAATAAATTACCAGCGTTGTGTCATCGCGCTTCTGTTTCTTTTCTATGCAGTCCGACATTGACCGCGCTTTAGATCATATATAAGCCCCTTAATGCTATCCGCGTCATCGACATCTTGGAGGGGTTCTGTGACGTAATACGCTCGGGGTGACCGACGTAACGACGGAAGGGACAATAAGGAAACTGATTAAGAAAAAAAACTGAGTCCAATTCTAAACAATGCTTGTTTAGAATTGGACTCAGTTTTTTATTGTTCAATTTTATTTGGTCTGGGGGTATGAGGGGAGGGGTAGTACGGTATGGCTTTAAATTTACTTGATATTCTAATACAGTTCTGTGGGTAGAGTTGTATACCGAAAGGTTATGTAATTAAACTGTATCAGTATTTCAATCTAGGGTTGTTTTAGATAACATGATCAGCCTATATTACCCTACTGCGACTTCTTACTTGTCATAGCAATGCCACAGACACACCAGACTTCCCCAGAGAGCTCAATGCATAGACAAGTAATCAGGTAACATCTGGCGTGGATTAAGAATTAACATTTTATTTAATTTGCTAATATTTCACATATTAAATCTATTTTTTTCTTGCACTGTCTATGACATCACAGCGGGTCCTATCAGAATACCAGCACTGCGACATTTAATTTTTAAACGTCGCAGCATCATGCTGAGATAGTAGTATATTGGCCTCGTATAGGACTTTCTGTTTCATTTTTCTTTTTGTTACTACTTTTTTTTACTGTTTAGTTTAATTTGTGATCATCCTGTACGAATCGCAATAAACACTTTTTAGAAAGAAAATACGTTTATTTGCGGCAAACATGACGCATAAAAATAAAAGACACAAACAACAGAAAAACAAAAATAACAATTTGGGAGAAAGTATGCGTTTCTTTCTTTCTTTCACTGCTGGAACACAGGCCTCCTCTCTTCGAGAGCGAGTGGGCTGTAATCTGCCAGCCCAATGCGGGTTGGTAGATGTCACATGTCTTCGAAATTTTAGTTCTAAGACATGCCGGTTTCCTCACGATGTTTTCCTTCACAGTTTTGAGAGCAGTGGTGATGAAATTATTTACACAATATCCCACCCTCTTGATAATCAGCCCGTATTTCGCGACAACATGACACCTTAGCACACAATAGGATGTACACAGTGCTTGAGTACATGGGAATCAGCTGATCGGGTGTCGGGTTGCCGCACACGGTGGCGACCACCCGCGAGTGCAAGCGAAGGGTTACGTGCACAATTGTGTAGCGGGCGACGGGTTAGGTGGCGAGATTCTTGTGCATGTGCTAGGGTGTAGAAGGGTTAGTCAAAATTGTTGGCTGGAATTTCAAGATATAAGATAATCAGGATCAGTGTTTGAGGGTTCGAAAACTTACAACCATTCTGTTTTATTTAATTAAACGGTTTTGGCTTGGACTTTAGAGGCTAAAGAATAACAACCGCACAGGTCGATCGAAGGTAAAGCTATGCTTGCCGAGGTCGGTCCCTGGATGGGTGACCATCCATTATACATAATAGAGACCCCTCCGCGCCTCGGAAAGCACATCAAGCCGTTGTCGTTGCGCGTTGGTCATTTATAGATCTTTGACGTTCGTTACGGATATTCAGAAGCTTGAAAGTCTTATCAGGTGGTATCGTATTACCCAGTAACTGGGTTGCACAGGTTAAATAGTCAGTCGCTCCATGTAAAATACTGGTATTCAGTTGCATCCAATTTGACTGGAAGCTGGCCCCGACATAGTTAGAAAAAAGGCAGGCAGATGATGACAACTTTAGAAAACTACATTAAATAAGCATGATTTCCTTTTTTTTCGCAATGTATTTGCTGTAGTAATGAAGATCACTTTGGTTTCTAGCTCAGTTCCTATTTGGAGCACAGTTCATAGAGCAAAATGCGTGGGCGACTAAATTGTGCTGTGATTGCCGTCCATTTGAAACTAGTTAACCAAATATGCGCACTTCCATTCCATTGCTAGCCCAATGATCCAATAAAATTGTACCCTAGGATCCAAAATCTTTAGAACCTGCACCCTCATTGAGTAACACACTTCAGTCACATCCCGATTCCCGACGTCTTTTGAATTAATTTGCTAGTCCATTGCATCATAAATGTTTGAAAAATTCGTATGCTTACCAACGTAAACCACGCAATGAATGTTGTTGAATTGTTAAAATGAAAGTTACCACCGTTACCAACTGTGATCTCAGATTCCAAGACCTACTTATCAAACTGCGTTGGCGTATCCCCTTTAAATACCATGAATTTTCAGAAGCCAAACTATTTTGAATTGACAAAAAATCTGTCATCTGGTGAGCTTGAGAGTTCACTCTATAAACGTGAAGAAACCTTAGTTCGTAACAAATCAGCTGTGTTATAGTGAACAAAAACAGTGTCATATGGACAGCAATTACGATGAGACTGTTCTCTGAAATTGGGAGCAATAAATGTGTATATGAATTTCACTTTTGAGGTTTCTGACTTGTGGCCTTAGTGTGAGTTTTTTCGACTCACGTTCGATTGCGAGCGTGTTAGAATTTCGTATGGGAAATTAGGTTTCTCGTAGTGACCACCAGGTGGCTATAACTTTTTCCATATAAAATTCTAACGCGCTCGCAATCGAACGTGAGTGAAAAAACTCACACTGAAGCCACTGGTACCTACATGAACTTTTTGAGTTGATTTTTGGGTTCCGTACCAAAATAGTAAAAAGCAACCCTTATGGTGCGACTCAGTCTGTCTGTCCGTCTGTGACAGCTGGATATCTCAAGAACTACTAATGCTATCAACTTGAAACTTGGAATAGCCTTAGATGACGTTTGCCCAACTATTTTGCAAATAAGAATGAAATTAAAATTTATATGACATATTTTTTGCAACAGGGACTGAAAGGGAGTCTGAAAAATTCGAAGTGGGGCTACTAGGGCCATGTGGGCTATTATTTGAAAGAGCGCTATTTGCATATTCTCAAACATTTTTTCTTTTTTTTTTAGGCCTCATAGTTTTCGACTTTATATGAAAAATTTATATAAACAATATACCGTCGTCGTCCCCCTTATCTCCGAAGTTTGCAAATAGAAAAATCTGAAATAATTCTGTGTGATAGAAGTTTATGTAAAGATTACAGGAAAAATAAAACGATGTCACTAAATGACACACTTTTTCAGAAATCATCAACAAAAGTTACATTAGTTCCATTATCGGTCAAGAGATGGCGCTGACTCAAAACGGCAATATTCTACACCGCAGTATTAAAATTCTCTGACGAATAAAGGCTCCTGCAAACATGCGCGACGCGCGACGCGAATCGCGCGCGACACAAAGGCACCGCTCGTTGCGCGACTTGCGGTGCCTTTGTGTCGCGTGTCGCGTCGCGCCTGTGTGTACGAGCTTTAAAGGGCTCGCCGATGAAATATTTAAAATATTTCACGTTTCATAATACGAAACCCTCGGTGCGCGAGTTTGACTCGCTCTTGACCGGTTTTTTATAAAAATGTGCAGTTGGGATTTTCTGTCACTTGTTGGTGAAAATTATTCCTAAAAAGCTCATACGGCGCCAACCCCTAATAAATTGGGATTAAGGGCAAGTGGAGGAAAGATGATAATAGGTGAAAATTATTCCTACACATATATGATGGACATGGACGGTCAGCCTGTTACCATGGTTTCACTATTATACATGATTTTGACCCCCCCTCCCCCTATGTTGAAATTTCTGCGCTAGAATCATGTACTGAATTCATGGTCACAGTTCGCTCGTCGATGTACAGACGCCAGCACATCAAGCTACCCGAAACTATAAAATTTTCCCAATCAACTTTGAACCTTATGCTTTAACGATAAAGTTGAAAATCTATTAAACAAAATTTGACAGATTGTAGTAGCTTGATGTGCTGGCGTCTGTACCAACCACCCTGTGTCATAGTCCGTTGGCAGACTGAAATCAGCGAAAATACAGCGGAAGCACTAGGAAGTGATGAAGGGCGTTTTGGGGGACTGTCTTTTGTAATTTTGACGTTCGAATAGTGCTGATTCTCAGCCTAGTTTGAATATATCACTTTTTATTTTGATTTTGAAATGACATTTGTTTTGTAAAATATTAATCATCTTATCATTGGACACCTGGGAGTATGAATCCAATGTCATAACGCAAGATATGTAATACAATTTTATCATCAAATCGGTATTTAAACGGTTTAAAGATCGTCTAGATGACCTAACAATCTTATTTCACAAGGCAATCACACTAATACCACACGATAAAGGCAATAGCAATCTTTTCCTCACTGCGATATGTGGTCTTTGTTATCTATACTAATATTATAAAGAGAAAAGATTAGTTTTTTGTATGTTCGTTTGTTACGCTTTCACGCTAAAACGGCTGAACGGATTTTGATGAAATTTGTCATAGTAGACCATGAACGTATACATAGGATACTTTATATTATACAGATTATTTTTTTTACCGGTTCCAAATTTTTACAGGGTGTTCTACCGGTAAAAAAAAGCTGTATAAACAAAATATTTTAGGCGGACGATATCGCGGGCAGAAGCTAGTCAATAGTAAAATCACGACAAAATCACCACACTTGCCGTCCAACTGGTGATCGATGGAGCGACAGTGACAATTAACAATAACTACAATGACCACACCTTGCCACTTTGATATACCGAAATGTTCAATGCATTTGTCAAAAAATATGACAATTGACGAACCCTTTCACGACTTTCACAACCAAATCTTACCTGGTCCGTGCACCAAATTGAAATTTCACCTATGGGCCCTGTGTCCTGTGGCGTTTCGGTACGTTCCCAAGGTATTTAAAGCAAGGTGCTAAATACATTTCCATGGGATCACCGACCGTGTGTAATTTTTTTTTATTCGCTTTTGGTCTTATTGTCTATGGTGGTATTGGTGGTTTTGCGGTTAGATTGCTTCTTTAGGGTGGTCGGTTTCAAGTGTTGCAAATTAGCGAAAATTCAGTCATGTTGAAAATTGAGTTTTGTTTTTTTGGGGTTGGAAGTTTTTTGGCGATTTTGAGAGGAAGTGATTTTGAAATTGATTTGGTTTTGGTTTAGAAGCGTGATGATTTTGATTGTTTATGATGATTGGGTGTTAGGAGTGAAGTTTGATAGTATGTTTATAGTGGAAATAAAGATATTAGACAAGTTACAATAGTTATAAGATCTTCTTTTATTAGGTTTTAACATGATCCGCATCCGCTAGACATGAACTCTGAGGTATTAGCTATTGCTCAACAAAAATCCTAACTTGAATTTTATTCCATAGTTTCACAAAACGAGAGCACAAACATACTGATATGTTATAAATCAAGTAACCCAAAAATAATTAAACGAAACATGTGAAAAATTAATCTAAAACAAGTGACAACAAAAACAGAACAGTGACGGAAACAAAACAAAGTGATGCGTCCAAACAAATGCAAGAAATTCAAATTCAAATTATTTCATGACGACAATGGCTCTCCGGCATGACGTCACTAACATGGAGTCTACATTCTCACTGCCCGCTGAACCTCCTCCAATCGCAGAAATTATCTACGAACCACGGACTGACTTAGCTTCAGAATACTTCAACACGTTCAATCAAATATGTGAAAATTATCGAAGTGACTCCGATGTCAATCTTCGGCAAACCTCGGACAGTCTTCGGTTGTCCTCGGAGATCCTCGACGGTGTTCGGTCGGAATACGTTAGTACAGACTTTAACGGTAAAGACTATGAGTTGCACGCGCAGAAAGTGTTCTTGAGTGGAAAGGAGGAACATGTGTTCCAGTTTGGACAGCCTGATGCCTCGGCCCTTTTGAGGCATAGGGCGAGGAGAAGATACAATGAGGAGCATGGCCTGCAGCCTCCGCCGACTACTAGTCAAGAGAGTGGGGTAAGTTGGTGGACTACTCATCTTTAGCATTATAATTTATATTCTGGACTCTTTAGAAGGGTCTACTTATCTAGAAAATAACTTGGTGACTTGCAGTGCAATTTAATGAGGATTCAAATTAGTTTAATTAAATTATTCTAGTGATCTTGGAAACGGCTGCAACTTACGAGTTGAAGGTCGTAGGTTTGAACCCAGACAGGCGCTTTACTTTGTGTAAATAATTCCATCACCACTGCTCTCAAAACAGTGAAGGAAAACATCAAGGAAATAAGCATGTCCTAGAACCAAAAATCCGAAGACATGTCACTTCTACAAAGGCGCACTGGGCCCGCGTGATGAATTACGGCCCACTCCCTGCAAAGGGAACATTATAAGCTGATTATGATGAATCTAGTGATCCAACGTTAACTTGGACATTTCCGTCAGCAACATCATTATCCCCTCCTGATCATTATGACTTCTGGGAAGAGCTGTTTGAACCTACGTACATCTCATGCCAAGAACTGAATAACAAATTTAGATCTGAAATTGTAAACACAATTCCATCTAGCTCCTTAAGAGGAATCGAAAAATATTATAATACTACACTATTCAGCGCAGGAATCCGCTGGATGCGAAACAGGCGGGACCCATACCATTTTTATTATATTTTCAAATTCAACTGGATCCCGCCTGCTTCCAAGTTTTATTTAATTTAAAATGGGCTTGTTTTTAGCTTTTCAGTTTTTTAAACTAAATTTTTTACCGCACTCGGGTTTTTTATTTTTTTTTTTATTCCTTTTTTTATCTTATATTTTGAATTGGTTCTTCATTTTACACATTGTTCTCACATATACTAGAAGCAACAAAATATTTAGGTACCTAGGATTTAGTAATATCTTGATTTAATAGAGTATCCTTGGAGTTTCTTGTCCGTTCTTCTTCATAGAGATCTTCGTTTAGAAATGGTTTCAAATTTTTTACTAACTGAACGACTATCTAACAGTTCAAAAGTACATGTAAATGGTTTAATTGAAATAAATACTTCGAATTAGATAAATACTTCGAGTTTGAGTAGATTGATGATGAACTGCTACCGCCAAAAGATTAGAAGATAATATAGTTTCTTTCACCATTACTTTGCACAAGTCTCTTGCTTCTGCCAATAAAAAAAAACACTTCTTGCGTCTTGGCAATGACTAAAGAACAAAAAGAAAATCATTTCAGCAATAATTACTCACCTTGTCGTACATATTTGTGTATCCATCATCATACATGCGCAAGCGCGTACTATCTCTAGTACTATTAGATAATCGTACTGCGGCCCACGCTATTTAAAATTAGTAGCAGTCAATTATACTGGTCACAAACACACAAACAGTGCCGTAAATATAAATGAAATGATGTTCAAGATGGATAGATTTGAGCTGTTGATGCTGAACAGGGAAATGTGGTAATGCAATCATCATCACCTTTCTGCCTTTTTCCAACTATGTTGGGGTCTGGTTCCAGTCTAACCGGATCCAGCTGAATTTAAGTAGATCAACTGCCTTCTGACCTCCGCAATCCAGTTACTGATTATGCTAGTGTCATACTTTAGGAAAAAGGCTTCTCGAGTGTTCCCATGAGGATTGAAGATAGATCACCGCGCTTGATAACTGTATTTGCCAAATTGAAAATGCCATGGGTTAGATTGTACCAAATTGCAGACCTTCCTTTTCCTGAATCAGCTTTCAATCTAAGCAGATGTAAATGAATATGGAATAGAATAGAATACTCTTTATTTTCTCTTTTTTTTTGCTTTTCTCTTTGTTTTCTCATTATTCTCCTTTTATAAGATCGTTTAAAAACCGACCACTACTTAAATTACGTCTACCCCGTCTCTCGTTTTGGCACGAAGTGTTAGCATGGCGGTAATAACAATAATTGCTACTACATAATATACATTACTAGAAGTTACAAACATCCTAAGATAACTTCAATAACCAAAAATGGAAGCCTACAATCAGTATTTTTTGTTGAACGCCATTCAGTAATTCTATATCCTTTAGAGACGCCACTTTTGACATTGCTTAATGGATTTCTGTTATGTGATACTTACTCGTCAGCCATCTTGAATCGTCAATATATTGTGTACGCCCCTTGGGGTGGTAAATGCTTCTAGAAAGTCAATATTCCTACAAAAAGTTGCATAAAAACGGGATTAAAAAATTGGCATCTGCCGTATGTTGCAAAATAGGGCGTCAAAGTAAAACAACAAAAAAGTCAAAAACATCACGTTCATACATATAAACTCACGAGTTTTTCCTATGGGGAGGCAGTAACATTAATTTCAGAAATAAGGTTCTATAGACTGTGGTACAGACGCCAGCACATCAAGCTACCCGAAACTGACAAATTTTCCCAATCAACTTTGAACCTTATACTTTAGCGATAAAGTTGAAAATCTGTAAAATAAATTTGACAGATTGTAGTAGCTTGATGTGCTGGCGTCTGTACAAAAGTTGATTTCCTTTTTCAATTTTAAAAGTGTTAACAATTGTTTAAAGTTCTACTAGTCAACACAAACTTGTAATCAAACCATATTCTTTAAACTTAAAAATCAAGTTTTAATCGTAATAATGTAAATTTCTCACTTTCGATAACAAAAAATTATCTTGCACTAATGTTAGGAAGATATTTTATTTTACACATATTTCATGATAGTCCCGTCGCAAAAAAAATCATAAAAAGAGCTAGTCGAAAAAAGCTATAAATTTTTAAAGATGTCCCCGAAGAAATTCCAAAAAATTAAAAAATAAATTCGTATCTCCTAAACTATCAAAAATCGCGGAACATACATGGGGTATTGTCGGATACTCGATAGGTATGAGGAATCTGATTTTTTTTAATGACGTCACTATTTGGACCACCTGTTTATGTAGACTGATTATAATTATTATGTTATTCCACGAAATGAGTACAATATTATTAATTCTTACGAGGGGCCCGTGGCTAAATATTAAAAGCCGCACAGGTCGATAGGATAAGGTTAAGCTACGCTTGCCGCGGTTGGTCTGTGGATGGGTGACCATCTTTACATACCGTGACCCCTCCCTGCCTCGGAAAGCACATTAAGCCGTTGGACCCGGCTGTCATTCGTGGATCTTTGACAGTCGTTACGGGTCGTCAGAAGCCCGAAAGTCTGACAACCAGACTTATCAAGGGGTATCGTATTACCCAGTAATTGGTTTGTGGATGTCAGATAGGCAGTCGCTCCATGTAAAATACTGGTATTCAGCTGCATCCGGTTAGACTGGAAGCCGACCCCAACGAGCAGGCAGATGATTATTAATTCTTTCGTATTAGAATGCACTTAGCCAGACATCCAGAGCGGATTATCCGAATCAAATGATGACTCATTAAAAACATCTCTAGAGTATAAAGTCTACTCTAAATCTGTTCCTTCTTATAATGAAAAATGATTTCATATGAATTACGTAGTGATATTAAAAGTTATGAGCGATAGCGTTTTTATAAGCGAAAGCGATTTCTTGTAAAATACCTTTACAAAGGGTCTTATGGTCCAATTTGTTCAGAAGATCATTTTAAGAGGAACTTTAGCACTCATGTTTTCATGGAAGTAAGTGCGTTCGTAGGATAGCCTAAGAACTCTCAAATACTGCTCAATGTTGTTGTTAAGTCTCATGCTATTTCTTCACTATCGGTCGTTTTCTATATTCAATCCCAATCCTTAATTTTCTGGTCGAGATTGATATTTGAATCCATTTCCTGCTTTTAGTTTTTCAATAACCGATCGAAAACTATATACGCCGATCTTTTTTTTTTCAATCCATCTTTGGGAGGACGGATCGGATTTTTAGATTGGTATTTGTATGAAAGTGACAGTTATGCGTAACCGATCTCTGATTTTGATCGTTTTCTCAACGTTATTGATCTTTATTTGCGATCCTCGAACGATAATGCAAAGACAGAAAGACTTTATGACCCAAACTACCAACCAGACTTTAACCCAAATTGTAAAAATCAAGTAAAGTTAGACAACTTTACTTGATTTTTACAATTTGGGTTGACTATCTGTTAGCAGTAGGAGCAGTGGTAGCCAAGTGGTAATGGCCGCGACTTTACGAGTTGCAGGTCGTATGTTCGAATCCATACAGGCGATTGTAAATTATTTCATCACCACTGCTCTCAAAAACGGTGAAGGAAAACATCGTGAGGAAACCGGCATGTTCTACAACCAAAAATTCGAAGACATGTGACATCTGCCAACCCGCACTGGGCCCGCGTGGTGGATTACGGCCCACTCCCTCTCACCGAGAGGAGGCCTGTGTCCCAGCAGTGGGAACATTATAGGCTGATTATGATATCTGTTATCACTTCTCGTATTTTAACTGATGTCCAGTCTGCATTTGTAATCGCTGCTATACCATTACATTTTTCTTTGTATTTTTTATTTGACTTCATCCGCATCCTTGTTCATCCAACCCACCGTGTCGCGTCGCATCGCATCAGCTGACCGCGCTATTACTTCGTTTTCGCTTAGCGTTCTTTCTGACTATTAATACTTTTTACTCGGCTCCTAAACCCTCCTAGTGTGATGTTTAATAGCCTAAGCCCTTAAGGATAAGGGTTAATTTTGGTAGTTCCAGAGATTAGAGCGTTCAAACAAACAAACTCTTTCAAAGTATATATATCATATCACATATATTAATTCTTTCTTTTCTTTACAGCTACTACAGAAACTTGAATGTTGGAAAGCTTTTAGGAGAAATATAGTTTCTCTATCGACATCGTGTAAATCGCTCATAACTTACCCCATACGCACCCAGTATACAGCAGGAAGCTCGCGACGATGTGGGAACAATGATTTAGCATTGACTCATCGTCTGAACTGTTAATTAATTAGTTTATTTTACATGTTATCTCAGTAATGCGGATGTTAAGGATTGACTGGCTTTGTGGTGAGTGCATTATAAATTGTGTGTAGTTCATTAAATGGTTGCAGTACACGTAGTATAACCGCCATAGAAACGTGTTTTGTCTACGAAGAATAATAAAGACTCCTTCAAACAGGCGCGACACGCGATAAAATCGCGCGCGACGCAATGGCACCGCAAGTCGCGCAACGAGCGGTGCCTTTGTCAGCGGGATTGTCCGAAAGGATTACCGCTGGCCCAGAACATAAAAGGCGAAGGAAGGAACACGGGTGGGTTTTAGTCAGTAAGAGTCTGACACTCCCTTCCGCTCCACCCAGAGCGGGAGGAGTCATTTGATGATTTCCCATCCTGAAAAAAAAAAGCGGTGCCTTTGTGTCGCGCTGTCGATTATATCGCGTGTCGCACCAGTTTGTAGGAGCCTTTAGAAATAGAAATTTTTCTATTCTTTCTGTCATTGTCATTTCTTTGGTGGTCATGCTACGCGTGCAGTCCGTGCAGTTTTTTGGAGCAATATAGGAATTGTTGCGCCACTTCCTCTTCCCAGCTAAAGTACTAGGAAAATTATGAAGAGCAGACGTTTTGGGGGACTGTCTTATGTATTTACTAGCTGCGCCACGCGGTTTTACCCGCATTAGTTTCGATCCCGTGGGAATATCGGGATAAAAAGTAGCCCATATGTTAATCCAGGGTGTCGGCTACCTCCATATCAAATTTTATAAAATTGGTCCAGCCGTTTGAGCGTGAAGAAGTAACAAACATATAAACATACACACACACACACTCAAAAACTTTCGCCTTTATAATACTAGTGTGATTACGACGAATAATTTTGTTGGTCAAAGAGTGCTGATTCTCAGCATCTCAGCCTAGTTTGAATAAATGACTTTTATTTTGTCGCTTTTGCGTTGCATATTCAGCGTATAATCTGGGACATAGCACAGGCGGAGACCTGGATTACAGTCCACTCCCTCTCACTGAGAGGAGTCTGTACAGCCCACTCCCTCTGGAGTGGGCTGTAATCCTCCACGCGGGCCCAGTGCGGATTAGTAGCTGTCTGTACCTAACCAAATCGTAATTTTCACCTTAAGGCTCCTGCAAACAGGCGCGACGCGCGACGCGAATCGCGAGCGACACAAAGACGCCGCTCGTTGCGCGACTTGCGGTGCCTTTGTGTCGGGCGCGATTTTATCGCGTGTCGCGCCTGTTTGAAGGAGCCTTTATTCTTACTATGTATTATGTTAGAAAGGAAGGAAGGTTTTTCAGACTAAATGGTTTTGACAATCGGTCGACGATCAATTGTTATAGCGTAAGGTACCTTATATAAGACAAAGATCATTGGCAAACCGTTGCGCCTCCAAAGTACCGTTCCCCTACACAATGGTCCTTAGGTCCGCTGGTAACTGTTCTCGGGTAATTAATAATGCATCGGTTTAATAAGAATGTTGGACCGCAGTCACGCGTCGCTCATTAGGACTTGGGACGCGCTGTACTTTCACATTCCCTCACAGGGTGGAGCTGATGGTGTGTGTGGATTTTCTTTTAAGGATGTTGTACGCTGACGCATGGCAATATTTTCAGATTGCGTGTGTGGGATTAGATGTAACTAGCTTCTACACGCAATTTCGTCCGCGTGAATTTTCTTGTTACCCCGACCGGGTGGGTCGGTAGATAGGATGCTTTCTGCCTTCGTGGACCAAAACTAATGCAGAAATGTTAAAATAAAACTTTTACATTAGTGTTAACTCTACCAATAAACTCACCCGCACACAGTGACTTACAATAATCTCAATTACACACGACAAACTTTCGACATCTCGCAGTGTGACAAATATGGTCCAGCGCACACTCGCGTCTATTGTTAACGTGACGATTATGGTCCACGCAGACTGTTATGGAGAGCAGTGGTAGATAGGCAACAAAGGGGTGAAACCAGGTGGTTTGGTTATAGTAAATTTGGACATAAGTTGTGCATTAATTGTAGCGGTTTTAGGATTAGGAATTTGTAGGTTTGCGTGCTTTTAAAGTACTTACAGTACTATTCACAGTAATAATTTTCTCAATATAGCAGGTCCGGGTTTTGACTCCGTGGTCGGGGTGTTATTGGGTTTATCTAGCTGAAATTTCTCGGTACCAGCCCGGAGTCTAGATCTACGGTGCTATTCTGTAAAAATCTCACCGTGAAAACTTAGGTGAAGTGACCGTGGAGTGAGCTGTCAATAGTGTCAATTCCTAGCAAAAACAAATTCACTTCAGCTAAGTTTTCACGGTGAGATTTTTACAGAATCGACCGGCAGTACCCGGTTGATGGCAAAAGGCTTTACCCATCTATACTAATATTATAAAGCTGAAGGTTTGTTTGTTTGTTTGAACGCGCTAATCTCTGGAACTACCAGTCGGATTTGGAAAATTCTTTTTGCATTTGATAGCCCAATTCTTGAGGAAGGCTATTTAACATCACGCTATGCTACGCTACCTTTAGGAGCCGAGCAAAAAGAAAAAAAGTCTGAAAGAACGCTAAGCAAAAACGAAGTAATAGCGCGGGCAGGCGATGCGATGCGACGGGGTGGGTCGGAGTAACAAGAAATTTCATGCGGACGAAGTCGCGGGCAGAAGCTAGTATTACATATGGGACTTAAACATAACTGGTGAGTGTTAATGTTAGCTAGGCAAGATCGTTCAGTCATCATCATCCGCTTGTCCTTTTTCCACTATGTTGGGGTCGGCTTCCTTCTAACAGGATGCAGTATTAGGACCAGTATTTTACATGGAGCGACTGCCTATCTGACCTCCACAACCCAGTGACAGGGTAATACGTTACCCCTTGATAAGACTGGTTGTCAGACTTTCGGGCTTTCGACTTTCGGGCATTTGAAATTAGAGAATTTGTGGTTTGTGGGTCAGAACCCACAAACCACAAATTCTCTAATTTCAAATGAGATGTCCACTTCTAACGTACGCCTTGAACAATAATCGCAATCACAAAGCTTTCTCGTCTGTCGCAACTCACAGTTATGGCGCACACTTGCGACTTATTGTTACGCTGACTGATATGGTGTGTGTCTGCACTTAGACCGCTCTCACGCCAGGTGGTTGAAAAGTAGGTAGACTATGTGGTTGGACTGCGTCGTTGGTCTAGGTGGTTACAAGCGCTATGCTGAGCATGAGGACCCGGGTTCAATTCCCGGATCGGGCAAAGTGGTTTTGTTTTTTTTCCGTCTAGATTTATGTGCGATTGATGATGATAGGCTGCCCCCCCCCCCCCTATGACATGGGAATTTAACATAATTGGCGAAATATGGGTGTACTATAGGTACACGTCGTCTTACCCTTCGTTTCCTTTCCGAGCTTTGATAATGGTAATTTACCGATCTTAAAAAAAAAAAACAGTGGCACTCCGGGAGTGCCGACAGAAGTGAAAACAAAACACAAACAGAATACTTTGCCATCACTCACTGACATATCGGATTTACATTAAAACCGAGTACATCCCGAGGACAGCCGAACACATCCGAAGCGGGTATTTTTTTAATTGTCTTATAAACGAAACGCGCGGTATCGCTTACAGTAACAGTGGCGCGAGTACAATTGTTTTCTCCCATCTCAAAAAATGCCCAATGCGCCTAAAGAAGTTTTCATTTCAAAAATGATTCCCTTGTCAAATCTCACTCCTGAGGTCGGTTACCACTTAGCATAATCAACCTATCTTCCCACTGCTGGGACACAGGCCTCTTCTCAGTGAGCCATAATCCACCACGTGGGCCAAGTGCGTGTTGGTTGATTCAATGTCACTTGTCTTCGAATACGGGCTTGCGATTTCTGACTCAAGTACAGCGGGGAAATTGCGTCACACTATCAGTAGGGTTTCTTTTTGTCAGTTCAATAACATTCATTGCGTTATTTACATTGTTGAGCAGACACATTTTTCTTACATATGAAGCAATGGATTAGCAACGTCTTCAAAAATGATTCTGAATGAGATTTATAGTCTGTTACGCAATTACGGAGCTGGTTTCCTCACGATGTTTTCCTTCACCGATGTTAGTAAATTCAAGATAAACTCAGAAAGTACAGACGCCAGCACATCAACCTACCCGAAACTGTCAAATTTTTCCAATCAACTTTGAACCTTAAGCTCTAGCGATAAAGTTCAAAATCTATAAAAGAAATTTGACAGATTGTAGTAGCTTGATGTGCTGGCGTCTGTACATATGAATTGAAAAAGTCTTATGGGTTTTGCCCTGATTTGAACCCACAACCTCGTGAGAGGACTTTAACGACGATAATTTCAATAAAAGACTCTAAATTTAGAAACCGAAGTGAATTCCGAATATAGATCAGTTCCAATAATTGTTGTTAGTCAGTGTAATCGGTGAATTATTACGAGCCGCGGTCGGTGACTAACTGCTGATGTTGTACTTAAAGTTGGTGAACAATGGTGAGGTGGCCTCGGGGGCCCGGTCCTAATACGTAGTGTGGATATTTAGCAATAGAACTGGGGCATTTGAGGAGGAAAATGGTTCGTGTGTAGTTGTTGATGTAAGTGTTCATGGTAATAGACCATGAACACTTACATCATGAAGTACAGTATGAAGTTTGTTGTATTATGTTTTCAACACACTATCTAACTAGCATATATCCTGAAGAATATCATATATTTTTCTGATTTTTTTACTGTCCATCATATACTTTTAGGCATTATAAAACTTGCGTTTTTTTTTGCGTGTAGGTCCTGTAATCCCCATAAACAGTAGCAACTGTTCACTCCAACGCATACTGAGCTAGCTATCCATAATACGTTTTAAAAGTGCCCATAAAACTGTATGTTACCTAAATCGGAGACTTCGTATGTCAGACACAAATACTCATAAATTTTACAGTAGATTTAGTTTGAAATTCTGATTTATGTCTACCTTTCAAGCTGTAAAATGAATATTTAAATTGCATCACATACATTTTTAACGTTGACAGGTTGAATTGCGAATGACGTGTTGATTTTTACATGTTTCATAAGGAAATATGTCCATGTTGGAATGTATTAATAAATCCTGGGTGATATCCTGGCGGTTTTTTGTGTAAAAATCTGCCCGTGAAGACGTAGTTGAAGTGAGCTGTCATTCCAGCTAATGCTAGGGGTTGACACTATTGACAGCTCACTTCAAGCTCACTTCACCTAAGGTTTCACGGTGAGATTTGTACAGCCGGTCGATATTGTTAAAATCTCACCGTGAAAACTTAGGTGAAGTGAGGTTGTTTTTGCTAGGAATTGATACTATTGACAGCTCACTCCACGCTCACTTCACCTAAGTTTTCACGGTGAGATTTTTCGCTGATAGATTGCATAGGCCGTCATGTAATGTCACTAAGGGCTGACAAAATTGACGTCTGACAGTTTTTGTATGGAAGAACTGTCAAAAATTCAAAATTATTCTTCCAATAAAGTTATCTGGCGTTGGAAACATCAGCCCTTAGTCAACAAAAGAGATAAGTATGCAGGGTCGTCGGATATGGTTAAAGTTTAGTAAGAAACCGATGGATGTCACTTTGCAAATTAAATTTCAGTTGACAACATACTTATCTCTTTTCTTGACTGTACTACACACAGGGCGTAAGTAAATGCAGTTAAGAATAAACATAATCGTAATATTTACAACTTATACGACTTGATAAAAGCCAAAATTAACCCGTTTAGGTTCTATGTATTAGTGCCAGGACCTCTCAATTGACTAGATCACTTGTGCTAATGAGTACAGTCGCCGGCACGTAACTTGGAAAGATTTTGGCGTAGTGGGAGTAAGCTAGCGCATGTTCACTTAGTGGAACAAGAAAATGGTCACTTTTATTGTTTGTCATATTATAATGGTTATTGCCATAGATTATTTTAAAACATGTCTGTTTACAAGAAAGTCAAAGAAAGGAAAAACGCATCTAACGACTCTTGCCAAGTTACGTGCCGGGGACTGTACAAGTGATCTAGTAAATTGAGACCTTTGTCTCTGGACAATGGTCCAGAGACATGAAAAACATTATTGGCTTATTGTATGAACATTCACACCATCACCTGCCTAGCCTTTTCCCAACTATCCACCGGGACCGGGGGATGGGTCGGCTTCCAGTTTTGCCGGATGCAGCTGAATACCAGTACTTTACCCCTGTAAAGCGACTGCCTGATGAACTTTTTCACAACATGTACGGTAGTCCTGGGACTATCCTCATAAATAGCTGATCAGAAAATGAAAAACTAACCTTCATCTTTTCTCTCTCTTCCACAGTACGGCAGCGATGAATTCGGGCACGATTCCCCATCGCGATACGCGTCCCCCAAGGGCGCGGGCGCCGGCGCCCCCTACCAGGAGGCGTACTACGCCGGCGGGGAGTGGGGCGCACCCTACTACCAGCCGCCGCCGGCCTACCAGCACGACCCCTATGCTACGTCGCCAGGTAAGACCCCTGCACCTTAGAATACTCTGCCATAGGACATAATTTTTTTCCCTAGGACATCCATTCTTCCACCGAGTCAGTTTCCAGGCTTGTGCACTATGCACTCTGTTGAATGGGTGAGTCGTTGACGAGGAAGACTTGTTGTTAGATCAGCCGAAATACTCACGACATACGATTACCATCTCTAATTTCGGATTAGTTTTATGAAAAAAACCTGAGTTATTAACGCATCATATGTGCATAACTTTCATTTTCAATAATACAACAAAATCCCTAGCCTTGATACCAATATCAAGGCTAGGGATTTTGTTGTATGTATTATTAAAATGCAAATGACTTTGGCATGATGTTGTTAAAAAACACTCTTTATGGACGGTCGTCATTATATGAACGCACCGCTTGCTTAGGTACCTAATCCAAGCGGTACGTTATGATGAGGGCTCTGGTGCTTAAAAACCGGTCAAGTATGAATCGGACTCGTGCACCGAGGGTTCCGTACTGTGTAGGTATGTAAATAGTTTATCACGGGTTTTTTTTTATGTACAGACGCCAGCACATCAAGCTACTACAATCTGTCAAATTTCTTTAATAGATTTTCAACTTTATCGCTAAAGCATAAGGTTCAAAGTTGATTGGGAAAATTTGACAGTTTCGGGTAGGCTGGTGTGCTGGCGACTGACGTCTGTCCCTATAAATTTACGGTTTTCGGATTTTTTCCTTTACTATAACTTAGGCGTGATTTTTTACAGCTTCAAGGGACTGTAGAGTTGAGTATTATGGTTTTAATTTCAACTCGATACCTCCACGCGTTCCTAAAATAAAGGGTCTTGACAGACAGACGGACGGACAGACAACAAAGTGATCCTATACGGGTGCCGTTTTTTCCTTTTGAGATACGGAACCCTAAAAATGTTATTTTTCCCTCGGGGAACTGCGCAATCATGCACTCTTTATATTTGCTGGTCTCTACCATAACTGACCCATGTTCTCCCGTGTTCCAGGTATAGCGGGCGCTCCGGTGGGCGAGGCGGGGGGCGGCGGGGCGGAGCTCCCCTTGCCGCCGATGTCCTCGTTCAGGGCCGCGGCGCCGCACCACTCGCCCACAGACCCCATGCTCGTCGCCAAACCGCCGTTACAACCTGTAAGTGCACTGTGTTTCTTGAACTCATTCATTCTAGCAGATATCCTGGTATTTTTGTGAAGAGATCTGTGGGAGCTAAAGTTAGCTTTTTAGATACAATCGTTTTAGATCTCTATTTAGTTCGATAAAACTAGCTGCAAGAACACTGTTGTTCTAGCCTGACTCTGACTGGCTTTCAACATTGAAAATTCTGTTAAAAATTTGTAATATTTATTTATGAAAGCTGACTTTCTATGGAAGCTGTCTTTTTATTCCAATACATCTTGGCAGTGTCAGAAAAAGCTATAGTTATGTTAAAAGACTTGAAACGAAGTTGTGTTTAAGAATTCAGCAGTAAATCTGCGATAAATCTTTCGAGCTCAACACAAGCAACAGCTAAGCAATATTGAAAAGGACTTCAGTCATGCATCTTGCTTGAGTCTCTCATCGAAACAGATGCCAACTGGTTCCTCCTATCTTCAAATTCGTCTCCCCCCGCAGATGTACGGCGGCTCAGCCAGCACGCCGGGCGTGGTGGCGGCCGAGGCCGGCAGCCTGTCGTCGTACGGCTCGTCGCCGTCCACGCCGGTGCACTCGCCGCCGCCGCTGCACGCGCGCCTGTACCCGCCGCTCAAGCACCACCACCACAACGCGCAGGTAGGCAGACGTGCATTGTGGCGCCATCTACAACGCCGCATGCGAACTACGCGTCAAAAACCTGACGTCACACAAATTCTACATCGCGCAAGCAAAGTTATCCGCCGGACTAGTATACATATACAGCTGGCAAGAACATCGACGCGCAACCTGCCATGGATTTAGTTCGTGATATGGTTGATATCGGGACGGTGTAATGCGATATCAACCGTCGGGCAGTAGCCCACACTGAGCTGAGTCTGAGGATCTTCCCTTTTCTATGGAGGATGAGAAACGTTCCCTATTCCTCATGCCTCCATATCACACTGCAAAGTTGTAATACCTTGACTGAAGTAGCAGTTTACCAAGTGTTAGTCACTTTGCGTATAATTACTAACAAAACATTTAAGGTCCTTGCATTAACTAATGTAGCCTTTTCGCACTCTTCCAGCAAGCAAACTGGGTGTCATCGGGCGTGTCGTCGCCGCCGTCCGCGGCCACGCCGCACGCGCTGGCGCCGGCCCCCGTGCTGCCCAACGGGCACCACCCGCCCATGCCGGTGTTCCAGCCCAACAACATGGTGAGTGGTCGGCCTGGGGCTAGCTTTGGTGTTATACTGGTTGGAGGTAGGGTGTGGGTTGTGGTGGGGATGTGACTTTAACAGATTTACATAAGTAGTAACGCAGTGGACAAAAATATTATTTGGTCTTTTTTTTAAGTTTTTTGTGTGATTAGTGAGATAGATTTATTCAGTCTCATTTTCAGGGTCTATAGTTAGTAGTAGATCATTCTGAAAATAGTAGTTGAAAGGAACATTTAGAAAGAAGCTGTCTTAATCTTGATTACATCTGGATTTCGATGATTTATCTACATAAGGAAATAAATTCAACTCAACTCAGTAGTTATCAAAACAGCACTTATAATCTGATGGTCTTAAATTAAACAATCGAAGCTATACATAAAATAAGAATTCAGAACCTAATCAGTAGAAATCATAGTATTCTAGACTATCCACTTCCTACTAATCCTATCCTACTAATATTATAAACGCGAAAGTATGTGAGGATGGATGGATGGATGCTTGTTACTCTTTCACCTAAAAACTACTGAACGGATTTTAATGAAATTCGGTACACATATAGTTTATAACCAGGATTAACACATAGGATACTTTTTATCCGGATATTGCCACGGAATCGAAACTTATGTGGGTCGCTGCTAGTTCAGTAATAAATGTAGCTTATGTATCGTGGGTGTAGTATCTAGAATATTTGATTCCCACATACTTGGATTATAGACAATCTTTAAAATGTAGTAAGAATTTAGTCTTCATAGCCAAAGTTCACATCACCACCACAAAATCCCCCTCACAATGTAAATACAACGTCTAAATACAAACTAATTTGATACATTTGCTTGTACGATGTTTAGCCAGCATTTTACACTAGCCCCGCGAAAACGATGGAGTTGAAGGAAGTACGACAAGTCTTATATCTTAGTTATGAAGCTTATAGACATTGCAATGTGACCCTTATTTGCATTGCGAAGGCATCAGCACCCCCTAATGTCTGTTCTAAAAGTATCTGATAATACTGTAAACAAATGGATAAGAAAACGTAGTGGATGCCAATTTGTATCGATCTTTTCCCACAGCGATTTTTTTTTGTCAGAAACACCCTATAATTTTCACTAGTATTTGACATTAAGATGTCAAAAACGCTTTGTATTTGACATTAAGGTGTCAAAAAACGCTTTGTATTTGGACATTACGGTCGCATGTGGCGGTCACCGCGCTTCTAGGAAACCGTAGCCCACATACGTACGGTGGTAAAAATATCGCGGCTGGATTTTATCGCGCACTGGATTTTCAACTCACAGCGCTAAACAGTACGTTGAAAATCCAGTGTGCGTAAAAAAATCGCTACAGGAAAATCGCCCGTGCTACGTGGGCTAACAACGAATTTTGTGAAAGAATTGTAAACTATTTGAATCTAAACTAGATTCGGTTGGTTCCATTATTCATATATCTTTATTTATTTAGGATACTAGCTGACCCGGCAAACTTTGTACCTCCTCAGAATCAATAAAAACGAATGTATGAGAAAATTAATTATCTTCATTATTTTCTTTTTTTTATGAATTTTTCCCATGTTTTAATAGTTATTCTGCTGTTCGGGACGGAGACAAATCTAACAAATCAAAGATAAAAATCGGTCCAGCCGTTCTTGAGTTATAAATGGTGTAACTAACCCGACTTTCTTTTATTTATATAGATTATATTGAGAGCTATTGCAGATTGGGTCAATTGGAATGTCTGTAAGCTTACAAAGCAAATGTTGAAAATTAGTAATGTAGTTTAATTGGGAGATAGATTTTATTATGAAAATATTTCTAAGCATGTCCCTTTTCGCATGGATGTAACTAATTTTACGATTTTCCCAATAATTTTGATATTTGAATTGTTTTTTTTTTGTAATGAATAATTGATGCTTTGGATTTTCTTTTTGCGTTCTGAATTAATATTTTTTCGAAATGTAATACGAACTTTATGGAAAATGTTAATATTATTACATTAAATAGAGTGTTATATTCATTAAAGGAGCCTTTCGCCTTAAATCAAAGTAAAATAATTAAAGCCATTTCTAAAAAAAATATAACACCAATAAGTTGCAACATTATTTTTGGTTGCCAGCTCAAAAAACTTAATCAGTTGCCAACCGAAAAAATTATAATAATGACAGTAAATTAATAAAATTCGTGTTACATTTTCTGTGTACATTTTTTTTGTGTTTTATGTTGTGTTTAATAGTCAGCGAGAAGTGAGGACTCGTGCCATAGACTTTTCTTTATGTTTTTAGTACTAGTGATGTGTAGTTTGGTAGTTTTACAAAAAAGAAATAGTTGCATTGGTAGATTTTTGTCCATTAGCTGATGAATGAATACTTTTTTTTTAACTTTAAGAGACATCAATGCAATACTGTTTGTAAAATTAATCGTTGAGTTTGATATTTTTTGTAAATTCAACTGAATTGAAATCTACTTCATATTCTTAATTGGTCGCCAAATAAATTATACCAACAACCGCGTCTTTCCATGTCGTAAATAGCATGCTTCCATAACCAAACGGTATCTCTTCTTCCTTAAACAATTGTACCATAACGTAACCCGCGTCCTCTCACTCACACCGCGACGATACCATAAATCACGTCTTTCCGTATCATAAACAATTTTTCTACTTCTTGAACCGCGTCTTTCGATACGACCAACCGCGTCTTTCGATACGACCAACCGCGTCTTTCCACATTACAAATGCGTCTTTCCACATCACAAACGCGTCCTTACACGTCACAAACTCGTCTTTCCACGTCACAAACGCGTCTTTCCACCCCATAATCGCGCCTCTCCACCCGTGCCCCCCTCACGTCTATGCGCGTCCCCGCTGCTCGCTGTAACGCTCGCTTGGTTAGGGTGCTCCGGCCGAGCAGCGCCAGCTCGACGAGGCCATGGTGTTCCTGAGGGATCACTCCGACTGTGTGAGTATGACGACACTTTGTATAGGGGTTGTATGCTATTGGTTTCGTCATCATCATCTGCCTAGCCTTTCCTCAAATATGTTAGGGTCAAAGTCAAATCATTTATTTCAATGAGGGATTTTCTTTTTATTTTTTTTTAACTCTTCCCAAGTCGCTGGATAGATAGCGCTGAACTTGGTAAGTTACTGCAAGGAACGGAACGTCACATCATTTTTTGATTATTTCACTTGGATATACAATACAAATGTAATTACAACAAATGTAATTTTGAGATCGTAAATAAACGAAATGTAGGTACATAAAAAAGTAACTAATTAATTAACTACGAAGTAATTAGTTAACTTCGTTTTGGCTTTGGCACCTAGTAACGTAGTCAGTTCAACGCCATCTACAGAGTTCTTGCTAACTGTTTTTTTTAATACTAAAAAAAATCCTCCTATTAGGCACATAAAAGGCCTCTTGAACATCAACATTTACAAGGAAATAGAATTTATTCTAGTCGCTCTTTCAAACAAGTAGTTCCTATAGAGTGGAATAGGCTAAAAACTCCCTCAAATAAAATTATGTTGAAAGTTTTTGTCGAAAGGTTGAGACTTAGTTTTTCAAACAACTAGGAAATTGTTAAAAGGTCACTTATAACAATTTAATTAGTTTGTCAACCCAATTCTGTTGAGAACATGGGCTTACGTGGGTTATTTCGTCTAACGCTTTTGAAATGGCATATTTTCTTCCTTAGAAAATGAACACAAAACCAAAAACACGTTGCCATATTGTAAGTATTGAATATCTTTAGCATATAAACTCCATTTATTCTTGTTTATCAAAAATATTTTGTGTTATTGTGTAGTGAGAAAAAACGCCACACAAAATTCAACATTGTTAGAAAAAAAAATTGTTGTGCTATTTATCTCGTACCGGCGGCATGAGCTACACGAGAATAATTTATGTCATGATGTGTAATTTTTCACTTAAAGAGGCTTTTAATTTTAAGCCTCTCTTTATTTAAGGAAATTAAAAAATAACACCAAATATTATATTGTAAATATGTATGTATATAGAAGTTATGTGGCATGGTTTTATGCTGTATGTTCGTTTATTTGCGTTTGTATGTGATCCTTTTGTTTCTAATTTTATATTACGTATTAATCAAATGAACTGGTTTTTTACGAGTTTGTATAAAAAAACATTCCAACATTAATATGGGGTATAAAAGGGTTCTAAAATACACCAACATTATTAATCTTGAATGGGGTCTATGAAAGGGGTTTGAACCTGCCTGTCCGGCATTTTGTTTTTTTTTTTCAAAATGGTGGCCACACTTAAACTTATATAAATCGATAGCTGACATGAATGCAAACAGAAAACATAATAAAACCAATCCCCGCTGTCACGTTTCCGAGATATTAACGTTCAAAGTTGATCACGTGACATCCAGGTGGACAGGTTTCATGCGTGGCAACCATTTTGAAAAAAAGACAAAAATGGCGGACAGCTAGGTATGCCAGGCTCTATATAAAAATCTTCAATCCTCTTTTAATTCCATATCTTGCTGCAGTGGTTACAAGTTTCTATGACTATAATTAGTATCTAATGGTGCGCATAAGCAACTAAAATTGCGCAATTTCTTCACAATTTTGTTATTCTCGTAAATTGTCCGGTGTTGCCGTGACATTTAACAAAGCGCATCATAAGAGCTAATTATATTACATTTGGATTCTGAATTGAGATTTGAAAATTTCATGCCAAGAACTCGTCAAACTTTACTTTAGAAAGAAAATACGTTTATTTACGGTAAACATGACGCAAAAAAAAACAGAAACACAAAAAAATAAATAAGAAATGGTTGCATTGTTTAGCATTACTTTAGGTGATTATTTCTTCAAGCAATGTAGCCAAAAATGTGTTACGTTTTTTAAAGGTAATTTTTAATTTCGGAAGGTATCCATTTGCCTAGCCTTTTCCCTACTATGTTGGGGTCGACTTGCAATCTAATCGGATGTAGCTGAATGCAGGTATTTCAGAAGAAGTCTCCTAGAGTAGGATTTGACAAGTTCTGAAATTAGAAACCGGGTGTATGTCTTCCATAGGTGTGCTTTAAACATTAATGAAAGAATATAACGTGTTACCACCAGGGCGCGCGCATGGAGGAGCGGTTGGACGACGCCATCAACGTGCTGCGCAACCACGCCGAGGCACCCGAGCTGTACCCGCAGGACCTGCACCACCCGCACCAGGCGCCGCCCGGTAAGGTCCCCCAGCTGTACCCGCAGGACCTGCACCACCCGCACCAGGCGCCGCCCGGTAAGGTCCCCCAGCTGTACCCGCAGGACCTGCACCACCCGCACCAGGCGCCGCCCGGTAAGGTCCCCGAGCTGTACCCGCAGGACCTGCACCACCCGCACCAGGCGCCGCCCGGTAAGGTCCCCCAGCTGTACCCGCAGGACCTGCACCACCCGCACCAGGCGCCGCCCGGTAAGGTCCCCCAGCTGTACCCGCAGGACCTGCACCACCCGCACCAGGCGCCGCCCGGTAAGGTCCCC
The DNA here is from genome assembly GCA_963855955.1 of Luperina nickerlii. NCBI lineage: Eukaryota > Metazoa > Arthropoda > Insecta > Lepidoptera > Noctuidae > Luperina > Luperina nickerlii. Next base: position 12,070,802 of record OY979689.1, on the reverse strand, counting down.
GAGCTGTACCCGCAGGACCTGCACCACCCGCACCAGGCGCCGCCCGGTAAGGTCCCCCAGCTGTACCCGCAGGACCTGCACCACCCGCACCAGGCGCCGCCCGGTAAGGCCGCGACTTCCTACGCGTGGCTCGTGGGTTCGAACCAGACAAGCACTATTGTCTCATCAGCACTGCTCTCAAAACGGTGAAGGAAAACATCGTGAGGAAACCGGCATGTCCTAAAATTAAAAATTTGAAGACGTGTGACATCTACTAACCCGCACTGGGCCCGCGTGGTGAATTATGGCCCACGCCTTTTCTCACAGAGAAGGCCTGTGTCTCAGCAGTGGGAACATTATAGGCTGCAGTGACGAAGGGTCCATACAACTCGATTCCCACCGGTTTCCCTTTGAAAAATCGCAGTCAGTATTCTATAGATAAATAATATAATCATATTAAAGATATCTACTCCGGCTTACCTCTTACAAAAATTGACCCTTCGCTACTGCTAGGCTGATTATGCGTATACAACAGAGTTAAAAGAACACTATGCACTTGGGGAAGCTACAGCTCGAGGAACGAGATATATGTGTGTGTGTATCTTAGGGCCCGTTCACAAGTACCACAATTACCCTTGTCCAGATATGGGAAATTTTCATTCCATCAAACTAAAAGAGCCACAGGTCATAGTTTGAATTTTTATTTACTGTTTGTTCATTCGTGTTAAAGACACATTTGAACGTTAAGGGAGGAGCGCCTACGACCAACTTTTGTCTCCGCAACTAATTTGTCTCTCACGTCGAGTCTACGGGTTTGTATGAAAGTGCGCGCATGTAGCCACGCGACAACTGGGAGATATTTTTGTCCGCAGGTTTGCAACTGTCGCTCGTCTGTTGGTTGCAATGCGAGTGCGCGCACGGCGACAAAAATGTTGCCGGCTAGCCAGTTGCCGCTCAAGCGAAAATTTACCAAAAACGTAGCGCTGCCGTGTGAGGAGTGCGAGGAGACAACGACCGAGACAAAAAAGTTGCTAGCAACTAAGTCGCTCGTGGGTGCCCTCCCTAAAAGTGACATATGCCGTGTTTAAAAAAGTCTTAGATAAATGGTTTTTGTTTTGAAGATTGAATCTTGATTCCAGTGGCGCGACTGAGCGGCGCGGGCCCGCTGGCGGCGCTGCACGCGGAGCCGCCCATCAAGATGGAGCGGCACGTGCTGCCCAACACCAGTCAGTATACACGCTCTATTTCTATACTATGTACTTCTTTACCCCAGAGACAACTGGGTTATTAATGAGGACCGGCTCATTTTAGTCTTAAATATTTACAGTAAATTGTTGAAAGATTACATAGACAAGAGGAAGTCTGAAAGTGGCACCGGTAACTGATTTTTGGGATGCATGAAGAAGCCTCCTCGTGTAGCGCAGTTTGTTCCGTCAGTTACTGAACTGAACGCTCGCGCTCGGCGCATCCTGGACAGTCACACCAACACCTTACTTGACTGGCCAACTCCCACCTCGCGCGGGAGGGCTAACGCCCCCCCCCCCCCTCCCCCCGCAGTCCGGCGTCTAGCAACGTGCTGTTTCGTCGATGAGTAGCAGTTCCAGTGCCTTAGGCTTCTGGGCACGCTCGTTCCATCATAGACCTCATCCATCGCTTTCCATCAGGCGTGGTCGAGGTCAAGAGTGAACCTATTCAGAAATAAAAAAAAAACTGAAAAGTTGTGTGGAAATCGGTTGTCATGCTATGGGCATGTGATATGGAGAAATGAGGAAAATGTCGTGAGGAGAGTTTTGGATGTCGATGCCAATGAGAGTAGGAGAAAACCAACTAAACGATGGATGGACCGTATGATAGATCGTAATGCGATTGTATGTATGATGATATGGTCTAGGTTTCCGAAACCGCTGTATTAGCAAACAGAGACGAGTCTGCAGGGTGATTGCGAAATATTGTAATCAGTAGCAATGAGTTTCATTTTGACAGTTCAACAACATTCATTACGTTATTTACGTTGTTGAGCAGACACATTTTTCGAACATAAGGAGCAATGGATTGGCAATATGCTTCAAATTAGTGTGTTTCGCCTGCTTAAGGGGGAAGCGCTAAGGTAGCCCGCGAAATTCAAATTTTCTTACGTTCTTTGCAATTTGCTGGTCAGTATTGAGTTGTGCGTCGATCAGAATATGATTCGCGGTGGTAACAAACATGTATTTACAGAATCATAAACATTAGAATCAGTATTACAACTTGTTAGGTTAGTATAATCCCAAAATGTCAAGATTTCATGATAGCCACTCTGTGGGATTACTTGGTCTTAGAGAGTTGTGTTGATGACTTTTATGATTATAATTCTGTAAATACATATTTCTTACGGCCGCGAATCATATATTAATCAACCTACAACTTAATACTGACCAGCAAATTGCAAAAAACGTAAAAAAAAATTGAATTTCGCGGGCTACCCTGGCGCTTTCGCCTGATAACATAAGACAATACTGACTTGTATCGTGAAAGGCACCGTTCACGTTGTGGAATGCTTGACGTCATAGTTTGATCGTCTGTCTTCATTAATATTTAGTTTACTTTGTAAAGTAAAATATTTACTTTGTAAAATATTATTTTATTTATTGTAAATGTGAGGACTATACGTGCGTCATTTTTTTTCACCTTCTCTTTGTTTTAATGTTGGTCTGACAATTTTGAGTAGGTACTTTATGCGGCCTACCCAAATGCCCTTTCTTTGGTATTGTTCGTCGAGTCGTTGAGCTCCTCGAGTTTTGAGTTGAGCTACACGATTACTGACAAATGCTTGCACTGACTAGTCAGGTCCATTCAAATCTTTCTTCATAAGATCATTTCAGACGTCTACATGGCTTTCACATAATCTGACCATGAATATGTCTGAACTTTAAAAGAGACTATGACCTCGTTGAGTTTGTTTCGGCCTTTCTTCTCAGAGTAGTCAGATAGGAAACGCCGACCTCTTCTAGCTTATTTTTTAAATTTATTTTATAATACGACGTGTAAAGTGGGGCTTGAGGCTAAGTAATAATAGCCGCACGGGTCTATCGATCAGGTTAAGCTACGCTTACCGCGGTTGGTCCATGGATGGGTGATTATCTTTACATACCAAGACCCTCCGTGCGTCGGAAAGCACGTTAAGCCGTTGGTGCCGGCTGTCATTCGTGGATCTTTGACAGTCGTTACGGGTAGTCAGAAGCCAGAAAATTTGACAACCAGTCTTACCAAGGGGTATCGTATTACCCAATAACTGGGCTGTGGAGGTCAGATAGGCAGTCGCTCCATGTAAAATACTGGTATTCAGCTGCATCCGGTTAGACTGGAAGCCGAACTACAACATAGTTGGGGAAAGGCGGGCAGATGATGAATACGACTAGTGTTGCCCAAATGCAAGACCAAGACAAGACCTTAGCCAGTCTTGGTCTTGGTCTTGCGTCAATACACCTGGTCTTGGTCTTGGTCTTGGTATTGCGCTCTCAGTCTTGGTCTTGGTCTTGGTCTTGCAGCAAGAGTCTCGCAAGTCTTGCGAGACTCTACTACTTAGACTAGACTACATTCAAATACCTATTAGCCTATGGCTCAGGGTGGCAGGGACATCGGCGCGCAACCGCTTACCATAGATTCAGTAGGTACAGACGCCAGCACATCAACCTACTACAATCTGTCAAATTTCTTTAATAGATTTTCAACTTTATCGCTAAAGCATAAGGTTCAAAATTGATTGGGAAAATTTGACAGTTTCAAGTAGCTTGATGTGCTGGCGTCTGTACATGATTCTGGACCCCCCTGCGTTGAAATTTTTCGTCGGCTTTTTCTTAATTTTTACGTTTTTTCTGCAATTTTTTTACTGTAAACTGTATAAAATCATTATTTCTATCTGACCCAATGAGATTTTTAATTAAAAAATAGTAAATTCACTTGTTTCACTTAAAACAGCAATGTAAATAAAACTCGAAAGGGCTACCTGATCAGCTGTATTGCTAAAGTTCATTTGCGAGGTCAACACTGTCTTCGCGCTCACGCTATTCGCTTTCAAATGCCGCGACAAAGGGACCGCAGCGCCAAGCGGTCTCCTCGTATTATTATTAACGCACTTGAAAATAAACTTTAAAATTATTACAATAAAGTGCATAAATGCTTGAACCTGACAAAAAATGCGGAAGATTGCGGGAATCCCCGCGCGGCGTCGAGTCGGCCATGAATCCCAATGAATCTAACAGACGCGTCACATGAGGCATTTTAATCATCTACATAATTGAATGACCCATTTACTACTTTTATTTTAGATTCGTTATGAGGGGATAATTATTTTTCTAAGGCTTCATCGATTTAAGGGGGAAGCGCTAAGGTAGCCCGCGAAATTAAAATTTTCTTACGTTTTTTGCAATTTGCTGGTCAGTGAATTTCGCGGGCTACCTAATACCGCTTTCGCCTTAAGTAAAGAAGATTTAAAAAAAACGTGCAGAAGTGTATTGATAGTCACGTAATGTTTCGATATTTTTTTATTATCAACAATAATTTTAGGTTTGAATGCAATTCAACAATGTAATTTACTGTTTCATAAAAAAAAATACATCCGTTTTCGCATAATCGGGATTGAAACCAAATACCTACTATAACGCCCAAATCTCAGTTTGACTTAACTGCGAGACGCAAGAGTCTTGCAGGCTTAGTCTTGTTCTTGCTCAAGTCTTGCAGGGTTCAGTCTTGGTCTTGGTCTTGCTAAAATAAGTCGGTCTTGGTCTTGGTCTTGGTCTTGCAAAAATGCAAGAACAAGACCAAGACTGCAAGACCAAGACCGATTTTGGGCAACACTAAATACGACGTGTAAAAGTGACTTCGATATCCTATTTAAAAAATAAACAATTTCATTTTATTGCAGAGTTAGAGAGCTTTTGTATGAGATTAAGAAGTGGCGTTTGCTTGCGGAGTGATTAAAGACTGATAAGAAAAGAAAGAAAATACATTTATTTAGCACAGACTAAAAGACACACAATACACCTGGGGGCCTAAAAAGGCTACTTTGGCAGAATCATAAAAGGATAACATTATGAATCATAATGTGGCGAAGACAGTCCGTGTTTTTCTTTTTTTCGCTGCACTACGTAGGTATAAACAAAGATATTGGGATTGGATTTGGATTGGATTGATTGGTATTTTAGCACAGACAAAAAAAATAACTGTAAAATCCTTCACCAATGGGATGTGATACGATTAACTTAACAGTTAACTGTCCATTATGATTCATAATGTTTTCAATTTGTGATTCTGCCAAAGTGGATTTTTTAGGCCCCCAGATAGTCAGATACATAGTCTTACATCAGATAAAAACAAATTGATAAATTATTGCCCTTTGCTAAATGAATTAATCGATTTGAAATACTTCATTTTTTTTTTCATCAAACTCACAGCCATTTTCCTTACTTCCAGAGAAACGCAAAGAGCCCCCGGACTCGGGCGTGGAATCAAAGCCGTCCTCGTCAGGCTCGGCCGACGCGCTCGCCAACAAGCCGCCTAACTCCAAGCGCTCCAGGCGATAGTGAGTCTTCTTGTCATGTTATTAAATGGTTTATTTATCTAAACTTTTGAGGAGGTAAGGACGAAAGTGGTTTAACTGTAGTCGACATGATGGATACCCATATAATCCGATAAAATTAAAATATTAAATATTTGATGTATTTTTGGGGGGTCATTGACTGCTAGTAGTGTTATTACTTGAATTGAGAAAATCTGTTTTCATTTCACATGAAAAAAAAAAAGTTTTTTAAAACAATATTTCAACTGTCACTAGCTGCGGTCAATGACCCCACAAAAAGTCATCAAATTTTATCATGTTTAGATATCGATACTCATGTCGTCTACGGAGTTTCGCTAGTTAATTTAATTTAAACTTGTTGATCAGAATATGTTTGTTCAATTAATCAATTGAAACCGTAACTATAGTTGAGCCACTTTTGAACTTAAAAGTTGAAAAATGACCCCTGAAAATAAAACTGTTAGTAAACAATTAGAAGAGATAATTCCTCAATCCATACAGAAAAAATATTAGTGCAAGTACAATTTTGCTATAAAATGTTTTATCAACTGAAAATGCTCCTTAAAATAGATATTAGAATTAGTTTAAAATTGATATTATTACTACGTGTTAGTTACAGTATGATTTTATAATTAAACGGGTAGGTAGTCTTTTCTATTTATCCATTAGATTCCCGTATGGCGAAAGCTTCGGGGGCGTCCGCGATATTCAAATTTTCTTACGTTTTTCTATTGAATGAGTATTTCATGAAATCACGACACATTTGAGGCCAATTCTAACTCAAGGAGTTGTATTGCTGATTCTAATGAATATGTTTATGTAACGTCATAATTGTCACGGTCACGAATCATATTTTAATCAACATACAACCTGCCATTGACCTGCAAATTGCAAAAAAACTTTTAAAAAATTGAATTTCGCGAGCTCCTCTGACGCTTTCTCCTTAATCGACTAACCAAACTAAACTTCATAGATATCTGTATTTTAAGAGTTGGTTGTTGAAATTCTTCGACTCAACTAATACCGCTCATCCCAGTTTTAATTGTCATAATAAGTGATTGCTCCCAAAGCTCCAGCAATCCCGCCATGCCGAGCTGCTCGTCGGCCGACGAGGACGACCTCGACCCCGACACCAAGGCGGCGCGCGAGAGAGAGAGGCGGCAGGCCAACAATGTTAGAGAGAGGTGCGGCTCTGAAGGATGGAGGGAGATGGGAGATGTTTGTCAGTTTATACAGGAGATTTGAAAAAAATCGTTTTTACAGTTTTTTTAGGAGATATTCTCAACGAAATCTAGTCTAGTCAATGAGTGATGAAGGGTAAGACTTTGCCTTTACTTGTAACTAGGGTTAAAAGGACTACATGACCTAAAGCGCGGTCACTGTCGGACTGCATAGAAAAGAATAAGAAGCGCGATGACACAACGCTGGTAATTTATTGCAAAATATGAAGCAATTATCTATTCACAAAATATGTATTATTTGGACTAAAAAATTAAAACACTAGTGCTTTAGTATGTTGCTTTTAGAATAATCTGACAAAAAATCAGAATGATTGTATGTATATTAGTATGTTTTTATTGTCAAAAGAAAGTTTTTAAAGAAAGTTTTCATGATTTTTATCTATCGTATCAAATTAGTTGTATTATGTTTTCAAAACACTATCTACCTAGCATATATCCTGAAGAATATCATATATTTTTCTGATTTCGTTTACTGTAGTCGATCATATACTCTTAGGCATTAAAAAACTTGCGTTTTTTTGCGTTTAGGTCCTGTAGTCCCCTTAAAAATTTGAAGATATTGAGATTACCCTCCATTTTTACTAGGGTAATATTTAATGTTGTTTATGAATGAAAGGGATACGTTAAATATCTTTGCTGTGACACGACTGGACTAATCTCTTAAGTAAATTGACAACACATCTTTTTTATTTATAGTACTTTTCAGTTTTTAGTTCCAAAAGAGACAATTAACAAGTATAAATGAAAGTGACCAGCAGTGCGATTCTGTAACCATCTCACCGTGAAAACTTGGGTGAAGTGAGCGTGGAGTGAGCTGTCAATAGTGTCAATTCCTAGCAAAAACAAACTCACATCACCTAAGTTTTCACGGTGAGATTTTTACAGAATCGACCGGTTGCACTCTAATTGCGTAACACACATTTTGAAGGATATTGCTAATCCATTGCTTCGTATGTTCGAAAAACGTGTCTGCTCAACAACGTAAATAACGCAATGAATGTTGTTGAACTGTCTAAATGGAACCCATTGTTACTGATAGTGTGTTACACAATTACCCCGATAACAGGATTTAATTTTATTTCTTTTCTTTATTTTGTTTCTTTTAGAACGGGTACTTTCTCGTTTTAGAAAGACAAATAAAGTGGCATTTGCATATCGTTTTGTTTTACAATATATTGGTTAAGGGGGATTCTCTAAGGTAGTCCGCGAAAACGTTCACGCGAATCATATTTTAATCAACATACATCCTGACACTGGTCCCGATTCCCTTGTTCACGAACTAAACTGAATTTAAGTTCAGTGCATCTTTTTCTTTCTATTTCATTAAGAAAAGGACAGAAGATAAATTTTTGTTAAGTCCTGTCAAATGCGCCTGACGTAAATTGACGTCATTTAAGTAGGCAAGTTTTTAATCACGTATAAACTTGTTCCATATAAGTTTATACGTGATTATATAGCGTCAGCAGGGCTGTAGCTAGAATCAAATTTGAGGTAGGGCAGCATTGGTTACAGGTAGGGCGGAAGTAAAAAATGTATCATAATTGATCTGCCCTCGGAGCACGGGCTCCTAAATCAATCACCATGTATATCATTGACCTCTAGGTCAATGATGCATGAGCATGTATCTAAAAACTATTAAATCCTCAATGATGAAGAACAAGCGAACAAGATGATTGAACTTCCAGATTTGGATGTAGAGATCGAGTGAGGTAGGGCATTGTGATTTCAAGGTAGGGCATTGCCCCACTATGCCCCCCTAGCTACGGCCCTGAGCGTCAGGCGCTGATTAATTTGACAGAACTAAACTAAAATTTACCTTCTGTCCTTTTCTTAATGAAATAAAAAGAAAAAGATTTACTGGACTTAAATTTAGTTTACTTTGTGAACAAGAGAATCGGCGCCACGAACCTGCAAATTGACAAAACCTTAGGAAAATTTGAATTGCGTGGTCTACCCTGGCTCTTCCCCCTTTAAGAAAAAATAATCCACATAATAATAATGCCATCGTATTTGTCCTTTTATTTTATCTATAATTCAGTTTCACACGTTCTACGCTTACCATGGTAAACACCTATCATGTTTTTTTATCACTTTTTATCATCTATTTTTCAGTACTGTTTATTTGGTGATTTCACCAACATCTGTCCACTGTTTACCATGGTTACTTCGTCGGAAATATCTGGAGTGTCTCAACATATTGCACGAAAGTTAATCAAAATGGACCCTATTACATGGAATTTAAACATAACTGGGGAATTTTGGGTGTACCATAGGTCCACCTCTCCCCTCCTCCACGATTACATGCGTGATCATCATCTACCTGCCTTTTACCAACTGTGTTGGGGTTGGCTCAATACCAGTATTTTACATGGAGCGACTGCCTATCTGACCTCCACAGCCCAGTAACTGGATAATACGATACCCCTTGGTAAGACTGGTTATCAGACTTTCGGGCTTCTGACGACCCGTAACGACTGTCAAAGATCCACTATACACATCCAAGAACTGCACGGTATAGCAGAAAAAAGGCGGCAGATTGATTTTTTTTTTGTTGTAAGACTACATATATTATTACTATAAATCACTAAATTAAAGCAATGATTCTAACAACTATGTACAGACGTCAGTACATCAAGCTACTACAATCTGTTAAATTTATTTAACAGATTTTCAACTTTATCGCTACAATATAAGGTTCAAAGTTGATTGGGAAAATTGGACAGTTTCGGGTAGCTTGATGTGCTGGCTGCCGTACATAAAGTCAAAGTCAAAGTCAAAGCATTTATTTCAAATAGGCACATTAAAGGCACTTTTGAACGTCAGAAATTACAACAAATAGAATTGATTCTAGTCGCCCATTCCAAAAGGTAGTTTTCGTATGGAGAAGAACGGGCAAGAAACTCCACCGTTACTCTTTTAAAATATTTTACAAAATTTTGCATACATTAATTATATAATAATATGTGAACACGATGCACCTAAAATAAAATTACTATACCACAAGAGGTAAAAGACTTAAAAATGAAACCATGACATATAAATTAATTATCTGATAGATACATGGTGCTCACATATTTACAAACATGGTAAAAGTAAACGATTTTCATTTAAAAAAAAAAAAAAATACAAGTAATAAGTCAGGGTGTGAGTAGTAAAGTAGTTACAGAATGTAAATCAATGTCAAAAAAAAAAGTATAAATTTACAATTAAATTAGCAACCAGTTTGATTTTGTCTAGGCTCCAGATTGTCCTATGGAGCAGGACCAGCATGTTTCCAAGCGTTCTTATCTTGGATATAATCTTCTAATTTATAGTATGCTTGTTTACAAAGTGTACGTTTAATGTGAGTTTTAAATTTTCTTTCATTTAATTGCAATACATCGCAAGGTATTTTATTGTAACATTTAACACAGTACCCCATAAAAGATGTATGTACCTTGGCTAATCTGAAAAATGGTTGATGTATTTTATCTTTATTTCTAGTATTAAAATTATGTCTATCGCTTATTTTATTAAAAAGATGTAGATTTTTTCTTACATACATAATATTTTCATAAATGAATTGGCAAGGTACCGTCATAATATTAATCTTTTTAAAAAGTTCCCTGAGAGATTCGCGGCGACGTAGATTATAAATGGCTCTGACAGCTCTTTTTTGCAAAATAAAGATGGATTCAATGTCAGCAGCTCGACCCCATAGTAAAATGCCGTACGACATAATGCTGTGAAAGTAGCTAAAATAGACTAAACGCGCGGTTTCTATATCAGTTAATTGTCTTATCTTTCTAACAGCATAAGCGGCCGAGCTAAGCCGCCCCGCAAGAGATGTTATGTGAGGTCCCCATTGTAATTTGTCGTCTAGCGTGATTCCCAGAAAAACAGTTTGATCAACAAATTCCAGTTTTTCTCCATTCAGTATGATGTCACATTCACTACTTCTAACATTAGGTAATTTAAATCTAATGCATTTGGTTTTCTTTTCATTTAGTACCAAATTATTTACCGTAAACCAATCTTGGACCTGAAGAATAGAGTTATTCACGTCGTCAAGATTTTGTGCTCGTCTGTCTATCTTAAAGATCAATGAGGTGTCATCTGCAAATAACACCATCTTCGGTTGATTTTGAAGTAATTGGGGTAAATCATTAATGTAAACTAAAAAGAGGAATGGACCCAATATAGAACCTTGAGGAACGCCCATTGCTATTTCAGACCCTAATGAGTTTACGCCGTTTACTTGAACTTTAAGCTTTCTATCTTTTAGGTATGACTTTAGTAAATCAAGAGCTAAATTCCTAATCCCATAGTGCTCAAGTTTCAGCAGAAGTGTCTCATGGCTTACGCAATCGAACGCCTTAGAGAGGTCGCAAAAGATTCCAATGGCATCTTGTGCTTCCTCCCAGGCGTTAAAAATGTTCTTTATTAGGTTTACACCGGCGTCAGTGGTACAACGCCCTTTGGTGAAACCGTACTGTTGTTCATGAAAGATGGAATTTTTGTTAAAGTGGCGTAACATTTGATTGAGCATCAACTTTTCAAACACCTTACTGAGAACCGGCAGAATTGAGACAGGCCTATAATTGTTGGGTTCTTTACTATCACCGGATTTGAACAAAGGAACTACTTTACTGTGTTTCATGAGATCCGGAAAGACTCCTTGGTCTACACTGATGTTAAATATGAAAGCTAAATAGGGCGCAATCGTTTCGATGATAGATCTACAAACTTTTACAGACATTCCCCAGAGATCTTCTGTTGATTTAATTTTAAGATCTTTAAAAGCTTTTATAACAGCCTGGGGGTTTGTATGTTGAAACCCAAACTCCGAAGGGCATGCCTCAACATTCTTTCTAAGTAAGTCAGCAGAAAGCGCGGGTGAGGAATTCAAAGCTTCAGTAGTTTTAATGGGAATATTAGCAAAAAAATTTTCGAATTCCTGGGCAATTTCTATATCTGAATTGATGGGGCCATGTGCGGTCTCTAAATTAAATTCAGTATTACGCTGTTTTTAGTAGTAGTAGTATGAGCAGATGTCCCCAGATATTTCCGCCATCACACTATTCCATATCTTACGGTATATATTATATAATCTGTACATAATATACTAACACTGTGTTATAGTTTCAGCGCACGCCATTTTAACAGGGTCACAGTGTGTACAATGTCCTCTATTTTATGCCTTATTGTCTTTGAAATAAAGCTCATTTCTGTGTGGCACTCCTAGGTAGGCGGAAGGGGTAAGTCGTATTTAACAAACATGTAAATTGGAGTGAAATGTAATTTTTCTGCAGAAATTTCTTAGATTATAATTGATAGCTGTGCTGTAGTTTTCTAGTTGTTCAAAATCAATAGATTTTCTAAGCAAACTATTGGTTTTGTTTTTATAGGATACTAGCAGCGGCTGCGCGCCGCGGTTTTGCCCGCAAGTGTCGATCACGTGGGAGTATAGGGATAAAAACTATCCTATGTCCTTTTCCGGGAATCAAACTATCTGTGTGCCAAATTTCATCCAATACAGTTCAGCCGTTTGTGCGTGAAGAAGTAACAGACAGACACACTTTCGCATTTATTTATTAGTATGGATGCAAGGAAAAAATTTTAGCGAAAAAAGCAAGTCTTACTTTGCTTTAAATCTCGGTTCAATGCTATATGCTTGAGCTAGCCTCACCGAAGGAAAATAATAAAACGAAATACGAAACAAAACAAAAAAAATGGTTTTTTTTTTTAATTATGCGACTTATATGAATTTGTTCTAATATTCAGACTATTAAGGCAACCGCTGAAGGCTGAAGTCACAAAAACAATTTGATAACGAAAAAAAAAACTACAATCATAGGTCATTATCATCTTCTATCATTAAGCAACTTGGAGTCATATTAACAAATCATCAAATAATCCGCTTATTAACAAACGGCTGTAGGCATCATCCGCTTATTAACCTTTTAACCGCCCGACTTCATATCAGTTGTCGTGCCCCCAGCGCCCGGCACAGTGAATCGAAAAACAAATACCTGATAGAATACAGCCTAGTTAAATAAAAAAGCAGATCATACGAGCTGTGGCATGTGGTCGTAAATATACGACTCTGGCGAAATGGACACGAAAATATTTGTCGGATTAATCCGGTGTAAGCGGTTAATTGGTTAATAAACGGCTGTAGGGAATCATCCGCTTGGACACTTGACGAAGGTACTTGAGCTTTTATTGCGTGCGCGCTCTTTTCAGGGTTCCGTACCAAAATGGTAAAACGGAACCCTTAGGGTGTTTTATTTCATTTGAGTGTATGACATTTTGAAAGTTTTCTCACGTACACACGACGTAGATATTATACATTCTTTTATCACCCGTCTAACTGACTGATTCCTTGGAAATGTTAACAAGTCAAAGTCGGATGCTTAGAAATAGCTGCTTGCAACCCTCATAAAGTCTCTTCAAATCTTTAGTTTCCAATTTAGTGTGTCTCTCTGTCGTCGACGCGTGACGCCAATTGGAAACAAAGATTTATGTTCAAAAAAACACTTTGTTCTTTCCACTTAAAATAATATCAATTTTATGCTAGTGTAAATGAAGTTGATTTCAAAATGAGTACTAGTACTGAAAAAGTCTCAAAAATATTTGAAGTAGTAGGCGCAAACTGATATTTACGTTTGGCTATTAAAGTAGAAATACATATTTGTGTACATGTTTGGAAACTAAATTACGAACGCAGATTAGTTCGTCAACGTCTGCAAATACTCACAAAATGAAAGCCAACACGCTTTTAATGCCATCACCCACACTCACTTACTACATAATTATCACAATTTAAAACAAAACGACGCAAAACTCAAGTGCATTCGTCACACTAGATATAGCCACGCTAGCTGTAAGAACAGGGTCGGCTGATCTCTCTCGCGCGCCGCCTTCGTCGACGGGATCAATGGCAGGTTATGTTTATTTTATTAATAAGTATTTTATAAATGAGGCCTGGTTTCTAGACTTTGGTTGGAGACGTTGAAAAATATACCATATCTCCTGTGAATTAAAATCCTTTTTCTTATTCTTCACTTGTTTATATCAAGCATTTTTCTAAAACAGAACTAGTCTTTTATCTAGTTTCGTGCCGGTTCTCCATAGGAATCTTTGTATTGGATTGAGCTAATAAAAAGCTTGATAAACTTCCAACAAACTGGCAGATTTCCGAACAAATCAAAACAAATAATCATTTTTTTTTTCTACTTAATCCATTTGCACTTTCTATTGCAGCACAAAGTTTAAGTAAATAACCGATGCACTCCTTCCAATATGAATAGTAGACAACGTGGCTATCCAAATATAAACCCAAAAATAGCTAATGAAAAGTCCATTTTTGCTTAATCTAATTCTTTAGCCAGATCTTAAGAGCTTTCTTTCCTCCACTTTTGATTGATTGATTGATTGCCTAAAATCTGCCCCTATCTTCAAATCCCACCCACTCAAAGGGGATTTTTATATGGGGCCTGGCATACCTATCTACTGTCGTGCCATTTTGTTTTTTCATAAGATGTGTTCTGAACAACAACAACTTTACAACTACTGAACAACTTTCACTACGGGATCAACTCTGAAATCACGAAAAAAAAATCTGCTGTTTAATACAAAAAAGTTCAATATCTACTAAAAAAATATCTACTTGACCAAAATGTATTAAACGGCTGTTTTTTTTTTTCTTGGTTTCAGTGTCGGTCCCATAGTGTAAGTTGTTCAGTTCGATGGTCTAAAGCTCCTCTTAAAGTTTGTTGGGTTAATTTTGAAACACCTTATATAAATCAATAGCTGACATCTTATCGATTTATAAAGTAGGTATGCCACGGCCCTTCAAAGCCCTTTCAAAGTCTCCAACCAATAGCTTATAATCATAAACAATATCTCCCGATCTAACCCATACCTTTGGGCACCAGCTGTTCGTCAGCCGACGAAGGAGACGACGAGGCTGACCCGCAGGCGAAAGCGATGCGTGAGAAAGAGAGGCGGCAGGCCAACAACGCGAGGGAGAGGTAAGAGAGCTGCAGATCAATGTGGGAGATACAACATAAGCCGTAGAGAGAGATACAAGAGGTATACAGCGCCCCTAGACCGTGGCGGATTGAACTAGGAATCAAAAAGAATTTTGTACTGTCAGTGAATGAATTGCTAAATAATAACACCCTCTGACTCCGCTTGGTAGTGTAGATGTGGTGCTGTTCCACAAACGATGGGACACTTAATATCATGTTCTGCGTGTCTTGTCAGCAGCACGTTACAGGAGCCGATGGACGCTAGTAGCGCCAAACACGTAGCTGAATTCTGGGCAGAGTCCATTTAGATTGACATCTACACTAAAAAGAAGAGGAAAATAATACCCTATGTCAATGTGCCGTGCTATAGGCATTTCATTTAACTGCCAAAAAAATTACAGTTCTGATTTGAATATATGGGCAATATAAGTTGATAGTCAATTTGATGAACAAATATTTCCCTGACTACATATGAATGTGTACCTACACGTTGAAAACAATATTTTAAACATTGTGTGTCTGTGTTTGTTTTCACGACACTTGAGCACGAACAAAAAAATTGCTGAATCAAATTCTTAACATTTTACCTGCCTAGATATCTAGATTCTCTCATAAATCGAGTCTCTAAGTATGATTTAAAAAAGTACATACTGGTCAAAAACATAACCCTCCTTTTTGCTTCGCCGTAGTCGGGTAATAATGAATGCTTATGAAAAACTTAAAATATAGAATCTGTAGCTTTTTATGTAGCAAATAAACCAATTTTATTTCAGGAATTTTACACACTGTGACCCAATAATCATGCTGTTTATGTTCTAATTGTTTTTGCATAAAATACAAGATCATCTGCTTCTCTATGAAATTTATAGACTTCGCGTGCACTTCGTATTGGCATAAAAGTATAATACACATCAGGGGACCTAAAAAGGCCCTTTGGCAGAATCATAAAAGGATAACATAATAAACGACGAAGACAGTCCGTGTTTTTCTTTTTTTCGCTGCACTACGTAGGTATAATCAAAGAGATTGGGATTGGATTGATTGGTATTTACACAGACAATTAAAAATAACTGAAAAATCCTTCACCAATGGGATTTGATACGATTAACTTATCAGTTAACTGTCAATTATGATTCATAATGTTATCCTTTTATGATTTTGCCAAAGTGACCTTTTTAGGCCCCACGGTCTATTAAAATTTATGTTGGCAATTGATGTACAATCAAGTTATAATAACTTGATGTCAAAGTGAATAACACTATTGAAAAAGTTATATTTTTTTGAAGTGTTAGCTTAAACTGAACTTTGTAGTGTAGGAATTAAAGTTATTTTTCCATTAATACACATTTGTTTACATTTGTAGCAATTAAATCGCGAACGCAGATTACATAATCAGCCTATAATGTTCCCACTGCTGGGACACAGGCCTCCTCTCTGTGAGAGGGAGTGGTATAACTGTTATAGATTAAATAAAGAAAATATTTGTTTTTCTATGGCGCACTTTATTTATAACTTAAATTTTATTAAAGCATTAAAATGGATACCTACTCGAATTGCACGCGTTGTGCTATATATGCAGTAGCGAAAATGATTTTATTATACTGTGTTGTTATCTCTTTTCAATAAGTGTAATCATCAATTCATCACCGTATTTGCGTAACATATTTTCAAACGGAATCATTTTGAAGGATATTGCTAATCCATTGCTTCAAATGTTCCAAAAATGTGTCAGCTCAACAATGTAAATGACGCAATGAATGTTATTGAACTGACCCCCTTACTAATAAACGTATTATATCAGATCACTAGTTACACACCGATTTCTCTCTTTCAGTCGTCAGTAATTTGAATTTCGAGAGAAGTGTAAGCGTTGTGTAACTATACAGACGCTATACAACGTTTGTTAGTAAACGGGTGAAAATATATCTATTTTATCAACCAACTAAAATGAATTTACAGGATAAGAATACGAGATATAAACGAAGCTCTAAAGGAATTGGGAAGGATGTGTATGACCCACCTCAAGAGTGATAAGCCGCAGACCAAGCTCGGCATACTCAATATGGCCGTCGAGGTCATAATGACCCTCGAGCAGCAAGTCAGAGGTAAGATATCATTACCTGCATGGCCTTTTCTAAATACCAGTATTTTACATGGAGCGACTGCCCACAACCCACTTACTGGGTAACGATAACCCTTGGGTAAGACTGGTTGTCAGACTTTCGGGTTTCTGACTACCCGCAACGACTGCCAAAGCACACGAAGAGACCGACTTTTGCCACTAGACAAGTCTAGAAAAACTCGAATAACAGCCCGGAGTCTCAATTTGTACCTGGTTTATATCATAGGCTTCCTCTATAACAATGGTACAGACGCCAGCACATCAAGCTACCCGAAACTGTAAAAATTTTCCAATCAACTTTGAACCTTACACTTTAGCGACAAAGTTGAAAATCTATTAACCTTTTGACCGCCACATGTCAAAAAATCAAAAACATGCCCTCGGCGTCAGTCTGTCATGTAGTCGAACCGTGGCGTGCTGGGCACATTTTGGTTTGTCATCTTTACAAGACTGTGGCGGTCAAAAGGTTAAAGAAATTTGACAGATTGTAGTATCTTGATGTGCTGGCGTCTGTACCTTCGAGAAATACAAGTTATGTTAAAGTATCTAATAATCTCACTATCTGTCTCCTTAGTGGTCGCAAACGTTATTGCTCAGCATGATTCCTGGGTTCGATTCCCAGACCGGGGAAAATTTATTGGGTTTTTGCATCAGGAATGTCTCGGTAATATCCCGGAGTCTGGATTTGTGCCCGCTTGGTGACAATAGGCTCGACCGCTATAACAATAAAATGATACATGAATCATCATTGATGATGGCATTGGTTATGTTGCCTAAAACAAAATTGGCGAAATGTGAGTGTATTATAAGCCGTGTCTCCTGCGCGTATTTTTTCGAAACATTACACATAAACATTTGTTTTCATACACAAGCTGTCTCTTGCGTATTAAAATATTTTTAGATTAGTGTCAACTATTCACAAGACAATAATATATACCTCCAAACCTGTGTCAGTTGGAATTAAGTTTTCAAAATGCTAAATGTGCGCGGTGCGCGTGGCGGTAGAAAATGAAACAAACCCTTCCCCTCTTCACTCGCGCGGGGTATATTTTCTATGCAGCTCGGAAAACAAAAACATCGTGTTTTCATACACAACTGTATATGACCACGCCTCTTTGATTTGACGTTTTTGTGTAATGTTTCGAAAAAATACGCGCAGGAGACACCGCTTTAGGTACACATTTGCCTAACCTTTGAGGGATAATGTTACGTTGTGTTAATGTACTCTAATTTACTTGCAGAACGTAACCTAAACCCTAAAGCAGCGTGTCTGAAGCGCCGCGAGGAGGAGAAGGCGGAGGAAGCGCCCAAACTGCTGCCCGCGCCCCTACAGCACTATCAACCCATGCCGGTAAGTACTGTCGACCTACTAAATACCTTGCCACACTATCAAATGCAAATAGTGTCGTCAAAAATAACTAGTCACCATCGGCAATGTCATACTCATCAATTGACAAGTAGCGAGCTTCAAAACCGCGACTTGCGAGATGTAGGTCGTGGCGTCGAAGTTCGAACCTAAACAAGCACTTTATTATTAATTACTATTATTAAAAGCCTGTGATATCCCACTGCAGGGCTTTCCAGCTCTCTTTCCACCTCTCTTTCCACTTTTTGATTTACACAAAGCAGACACTTTGCTTTATGTGAATCATTTTATCACCACTGGTCTCAAAACGGTGAAGGAAAACATCGTGAGGAAACCGGCATGTCCTAGTACCAAAAATTCGAAGACATGTGACATCTACCAACCCGCACTGGGCCCGCGTGGTGGATTACGGCCACTCCCTCTCACAGAGAGGAGGCCTGTGTCCCAGCAGTGGGAACAATTTAGGCTGATTATGCTGAGCTTCAACACAACTCAGCTTCGAGATAAAGATCAAAAGTGAGCAACGTTTTCGTAAGGGTGTCTGTGTCTGGGTGCCCGGCGGCACAACCCGCCAGGCTGAGACGCCAGGCACATTTTAAACAAAAGTTTTGTGTGCCGACATTGATATTAATATCTGAATCTGACGTTTATCTTTTCTCACAGGAACGAATATGGCGGAGATTGATACCAAATACAATTATTTTCTCTCAGTTTTGCAATTCTTTTGTGGAATGTATTGAGAGAACAAGTTGGCGGCGTTAGTTGCGATATTGGCCACGCCCCAAAAGATCCTTGTACAGCTATAGACCACAGACGTCGTTTTAGACATAAAAGTCGATTTTCTTACCTTTTTCTTTCTCCGCAGGGCATGGGCCAGTTACCCGGCCAGCCGCCCACGGGCCCGCCACAATAGCGACGCGCCGCGCCCTAGCTACGCACTGCGACATCACAAGCGACGGAATAGTTGCGCCACAGTCGCGCCACTGTCGCCCGCCACTGCGAGTTGCGACTTCATGTGTGCAAGGATATTATTTTTTGTTAATGGTTGCGTGTGTGTGTGAGGGATTTGTTGAGGGATATGGGAGTAACAAATGTTTATGAAAACAATCCCTTTTTTTTTAATCTATAACAAGACAGAATGTTCTAGGCAGAAACATGGCGTTAAAATTTTTATTTATTGTGTTTTTTTGTTGATGTGTTAATAATTGAATATCGATCTATGAAAATTCCTGATTTTTCTGCCGTTACAGAAAAAATATACAGTATGATATTTTCTACCAATGTATGGTAAGTTGCCTGAAACCAATGATTTTTAATTACTGTAAAAAAGATCTGAATCTTGCATGAAATCGGATTGTGCATGACAATCAATAAAATATATTATTTGTTAAATAATGGTAACTTTATAAATAACACTCTGTATATTTTTCACATCACTCTTAAAATATTATTTTTCTTCGAGTACATTTATTACTCGATTTTTTTTTACAAAAAGCATTCTCTGCATTGAAGAAAAGAAGTTGAATTTTTGGAAAAAAATTATGTTATTTTTTTCTTCGTCAACACAACTCAAATGCACACGTAAATCATAAAATCGTTGCATTTTATTTTTATTTCTCTTATTATTTTTAATAAAAGCCCGTTGAACGGGAGTGGGACACTGTCTTCCCCTTGGAAGAATGCCATAAGTAAAAGTTTACATTTTACTTAATCGTAAGTTTATTTTATTATAAGTACACACTTTACTAGCAGATTTTTAACGAAAATCAACGTTTTTTTAAGTGCCCAGTGACTGTTGCGTTTGGTTCTGGAAATTACCAATTTTTGACGATTTCTTAGGCTCTCTATTTTCAAAATATTTTTATCCTTTTCTATAAACTTTTTTTTTATTATTTACAAATGGTTCATTTGTCTTTTCTTCTATTTCGGGTGACTTTTGATCTATTTGTATTTAAATAAAATCTTGCCTTTTTAATAAAAATCGATTTTTTTTATCTTTTATTACTTTTTCATCACGAATTTCTAACCACGCAACGAATTTATAATCATGACAATTTTAAATTTTAAAAATACTTTTCATCAAATGACTTCTTTCGGCAGACATGACTAAAAATTTTGTATCTTTACCTACCCATCGTATACTCCAGCAACGCTTGAGTCCGCCTTACACTGTGGGTACTAAATACTGCCGCGTGACGTCATCACAATCGCGTCATCATTGTTGATTTCCACTCCAAGCTCAACTAAAAACTCCACATCGGACGAGAGTTCCAAAGAATTATTTAAATAAACTAAAAAAAAATACTAAAAAACGGTAACCAGCAGTGCGTAGTGACTTATATTTCGGACTCTGTAGTATGTAAGTGTGTATATTGCTAGAATATAGAAATAGTTTTATAAACAAAACGTAACATCAGCCGAGCAGGGAGTTTTCTTTATGTCTTAGATCCAAAGACATAATCCATGTAAAATATTAACTTAGTTTATTATGTATAGGTATATGATAGGTAAGAAATGAGAAAAAAATGAAGATATTTTTAATTACGATGTTTTGTTTTTAATTTTTTTCTCTATGTCGCTGCCATAGACACCGCTTCACCGCTTTATGCTGAGTTTCAGAAGCTAGACAATAAAACTGTATGTTGTTTTTGTGATACTTTCTCATAAACAAGTGGTGTGTATTGTACTTTTTTTTTGTAAATTTGTAGAGCAATAATTTAAAAAAATGAAGCTAATGATTTTGCTTGAAATATTTAAATACTTATGAAAATAGTACGTATTGTAATATAAATAATGTTTTTTTTAGGAGAAAATAATCTACAAGTTTACAAAAAAAATTGTAAAGATAATGGCCGCTAACTTAAGAAAAGTACTTAAGTGACGCTTTTGTACCAAAACTCCAGTGAATCGTATCGTATCGTTGACACTATTTCTGTTTTTTGACACTATTTGACACTTTATCGCGGTCCGGGAGATCTACGAGCTAACGTAGTAGTATTTTTTATTATAAATAATTATTTTCTTTTTTAGAATATATTCGGTAGCTATTCGCCTTGAGATCATAACGTACTTATACACTTTTTGTGAAAGATTTTTTATTATTATTTTTGTTTTTAAATATTTGTCATTTGCTATTTTTTCTTAGACAGAGAAAGGAGTGAATGATTGCATATTACGTAATGAAAATATAGCAAATGAGATTGCTTTAATTCCGTTAAAAAGATGTAAACTTTAAATGTTTTCAGACTTGCGACTGTCGTGACTTTGTCTTGCCATTATAAAAGTCGCATTTTGTTCGCGTCTGTTTTGAATTGAACTATCTTTAGGATAATAATCAAAATAGCGACATCGAAAAGTCAGAATCTATATTTACTTTAAAATATAGAAAAATCTAATTTTAAAGTATATATTTTTACACAACGCGCACAATATACAAAAAAAAAATCGCCACAGTCGCAAACCTGAAAATAAAAATCGCATAATTGATTACACCCTGTATATATTTAATAAAAAAAAGTATGTTTACCAATTCCGCTCAATGATTTAGATAAAAATTCGATTTCTGACAATTTTTATGAAACTAAATTATTATTTTTATTATTATCATGACATTATTATTTTTTCGAAACTACTATGACACGTACTGTCAGAGTTACTGCGGTAATGCGTTTAGTATAGTGTCTTTAGTTGTTTCGACCATCCGAATTGGGTTTAGGAGACTTTTGAAGGTGATTGATTTGATGACACCGTATTTTTCGCTCATACTTAACTTTGCACCAGTAAGGAACCGTCTAATAGAGAAGTATGGAAGAAGAGTACATGTTTCGCCGACCCGAAATAAATTGGGATAAGGGAGGAGAAAGATCAATGATGAATTAACTTTGCAACACTAAAAATTACTATAATAACGTTTTTTATAGAAGAATTGCAATGGTTTTGGTAAAAAAAAAAACATTTTTGGGTAGTGAAAGAACTTCTTCCTGTGTCGTAAATATCATAAAGTTAAAACATGTGTTTTTTTTTCCTATTATTCCAAATTCAGATATGAACATTATTATGATCGTTAGATACCTGTCATCCATTCTCCTACCTTCTAAAATTACATATTTCAACAAAAAGATTGCATTTGTTTCAATGTTAAAATTCGGGAGTTAACATCAATTGAATTCATGTGTAATATTCTTGTCGAACTACCCAACTTAAATCTATCCATTTTAGTTGATAGTCTAAATGGTACTCTGTATTATATAGGTTTAAGGTTGATTTCCCCTTGAATCATTGAAGATTATGAATCTTGGATATTTTGAGAAAGCTGTATTTATTATAATTTTCTAAAAACATATTCTTGTAATTATACTTAAGTACATTAAAGTATTTGATTGATTATTTTCTCTGTTATAGAGAAAAATATTTTTTGATTTTTACTAATTATTTATTTTTTGAAATTATAATGATTATGGCTTTTTAAATCATTGATTATTCCAAACACAATTTTGCTTGAATATTATGAAATCAATCACTAACTAATGTCTCGAAAGATTTTTTAATGCTGGTCATAAGTACTAACATAGAAAAATATGTTAATATAACTCTCCCAATAAAATAATGTTTTTTTTTGGCAACACATCATTTCTGTGACACCATTTCTTATTTTTATTATTAAATTAAACAATATTTCGGTCATCTATAAGTAATTAACTTGTCACATAGTACACTTTATTTTTATGTAATTAATTTTTCTTAATTCATCACGAAGTAGATGCAGTGGTGACCCGGTCGTAACGGCCGCGACTTACGAGGTATAGGTTCAAACCTAGATAAGCACTTTGTGTAAATTATTTCATCACCACTGCTCTCAAAACGGTGAAGGAAACCGACATGTCCTAGAACCAAAAATTCAAAGACATGTGACATCTACCAACCCGCACTGGGCCCACGTGGTGGACTACGGCCCACTCCCTCTCATAGAGAGGAGGCCGTGTCCCAGCAGTGGGGACTAATTATGCTGATTATGCATCAAGATAGTAAGGTGTTGTCAAAATTGACGCAAAATTGATTTTCATGAAATCTAGATTGACTTGTAACAGAAAACTGACGCAAATGAGCTAACAGAATTCAAAATATCTTTTTATTAGTATTCTACCTTAGTTATAAGACTTACTATCGCCCTTTTAGTTTAGTTTAGTTGATTCCTCTTCCATTTAGCGATAATTAAGTTTTTTATTATTAATAATTATCTATAATTTGTTGTCTATGCGTACTACTATGTAGGTCTATTTTAAGATTTTTTTAATAAGTACGCATTCGCCCTGTAATTTATTCGCAACTGATGCTCAGTACCCTATGAATGGTAAAATTAGACACCGGTTATACTGTCCTGGAGATTGTGTACAAAAAGAGGCTTTTTTGTTATTATTTTTTTGTTTTTGTCAATGGCAACCCCAGCAGCCTATGTAACATAGAGCATTTGTGTTTTTCTTTTCCTGTTCAAATGCATAGATTAAAATATAACTACAAGAAAGGTCTAATTATAAAAATGAATAATATTAATTAAATATAAATGTGCCATTCATTTTGCTAATTTTGTGTTTTATTTTTACCTGTGTAAATCTATACTAATATTAAAGCTGCAGAGTTTGTTTGTTTCATCGCACTTATATCTGGTACTACTAATCTGGTACTACCAGTCGGATTTGAAACATTCTTTTTGCATTTGATAGCCCAACTCTTGAGGAAGTTTATAGTCTATTTTTAACATCACGCTACGACTATAAGGAGCCGAGCTGTAAAAAAATCGGAAAGAACGCTAAAACGAAGTACTAGCGCGGGCAGGCGATGCGATGCGTCGCGGTGGTTCGATGGCCGAGGAAGATTTTAAGATCCTCTTTGGTATTTAGGCAGTTTGGTAACCTTCCACAGCAAGCGTTTAATATTTACTGTGGCGTATGGTGCCGACAAGTCCACGAATACTGCGCCCGTCACTTTCTTTGTTTTAAACCTGTCCTCGATATGTTGAGTGAGGTTGCTGCCGTGCATAGCGAGGCTCAGGGGAGGCCCCTTTACAGTCTCCTCAGGGATGTGCCTTACAGGTGTTGCACGGGGGGCTCCGGAATTGGTCTTGACCACCGGGGTAAGTTTGGTGAGGTAAAAATCCTACACACCCCGACCTCGGATGCCCGGAGATCGGATGCCTTTTGAAGGTTATACCCCAACAAAAAAAAACGTGTGGCAGAGTAGGGATATAGGACAATAGTTCTTAGGATCGGATCGTCATGTGGCTTTCCAGGTTTAGCTATAGCGATGAGTTTTTATCTCCTCCAAAGGCGAGGAATACTTGCAAACTCCAAACAGTGGTTAAACAGTTATACGGACACTGGACCGAGGTGTTTCATTGGTCGACTGATATGTCATCCACTCCGAAGGCCTTACCAGAACCCAGTCGTTGACAGGCCAAGTCCGTTAGTGTGAATGGATCATGTGGCCCATTGTCACCCTTTGTAAAATTGCTACAATAATTATATCTGTAATTTGTATGGTATACATAATAGAGTATTTTATCTTTATCGCACACAGATTCACTGGAGGTCAATGGTTGTTTATTTTGGGAATTCTGTCTAGGCATTTTGGTGGTTTGTCATTTAGGAGTTCGTGAGCAACTTGATTAACCGTTACTGTGCTAAGCGTATGAGATAGTGGTGGTTCGCTGGTGAGTTTGCCAATAGTAGTCCACACTTTTTTGCTATTATGAATTTATGAGTCATGTCAATATTAGTAATAGTTTCCATTCATTTTTCTTGGAGTCGCTCTCTAATAAATGCTAGCAATTTTTCACTGACTTCAACGGTCTCTGAGAAAAGGTCATTATTGTAGATGTTCGTACGACTTTAAAAGTTCACCAGACTCCTGGGATATGCCGGGGATGTATAACGTGCGTCATCCGCGAGGGATACATTTTCGAGATGTTACTGAGACTACAACCACGAATTTGTTGAAGTTAAAAAAAAACGAAAGATTAAAATAAGTGTATTTATTTAAATTCAGCTCTAATACAAGTTTTTTGAGCAAGTACAGTGATCAAATTAATGGCATTGTTCACAATAGCCACACTGAAATACACGAGAATAACGTTAAATCGATACTAATGCGTATCTTTAGCTTACTGTCAACTCCAGAGTGGTTTCAAACTTGATGATTTTATTATCAAACTGTTCCCACAGCTAAGCAAATGGTTCTACAAACGTCATATTTGTTCCATTCACAAAATCAACATACATAATTTATAATGTATTTACATATTTTTATTTGCGAGGCCGTGTGCGGTCCCACAAAATTTATCAAACCTAGTAGAATCACTATTTCGCATGAAGAATATTATGATGAAAAGTACAAAAAACTCTAAAACAAATAAAACAGTAATTACAGTGATTATAAAATTACAACAGATTAGACAATAACGAAACATAAAAATATTTTGTTTTGTCTGACAATTTACAGCTAAACAATACTAAAAACGCACACAAAACTTCAAATATACTTTTAAATGCGACACACACGACCGTAACATATCCATATATCGTCTGTAACACTTCATAGCTACTATGTCTTGCCCGCTTATCTCCTGTCGGTCTTGCCCACCCCTCGCTTGCCCGAGAACAGATGTTTGGGCATCTTCGTCCCGATGAACCTGTCGGCCTCTCCCTTGAGACCCATGCGCTTGGTCTTCTTCGCGATGGCAACGTGCGCCATTTTCTTTGCTTTTTGTTGCATCTGTGAAAGGGAGAGTAGATTTTAGAAACATTTGGATGAAGTGGTGAGGTTAGGTTTAGGTATAAAAATCTTAACGAAATAACAGTTCTATTAGTAATAATTTCATTTCATTATGAGCGTTGGTCATACACATTACGACGATTTTCTGTGTAAAATAGGCGAGATACAGCATATAATTTTACCTTAATAATTTGATATTGAATAGTTTGTATTTGTCATGGGTAATGCGCGTCAGAGCACTGACTCTGCGCGCGACCTTATGGCAAACGAATTAATATCGGCCGCGCTTTGACTGACGAACAATATTAAATATTGTACTCAGCTTCGAATGGGCCAAAATAATTTATCTTAAATTTGAAAGTTTTTAAAGTTGCTCTTTTCTTTTACTCAATCATAGATCACTGAACAGATCAATAGTCTCGACCAAGATGCGAACGTTCATTCAAACTAAAGTCCCAAACTTTGGTCGCAGCGATCAGACTGCCGTTCGTGAGACTTTCGCTATGGTCAAGTGCGCGATGCGCATCATATTCTATCTATAGTTTAACCAGCACCCTAATTGGGTAACGAACTATCAATCACAATGTGAATTATTTTAAACGATGTTGTACGTTATTGAACTGTCAGAACGAAACCCATTGCTACCGTTAGTGTTACGCAGTTACCCCGCTGGCCAGTGCGGTCAGTGGTCGTGGCCGCGAAATGTCCCAGGTTCTTGAAATTGGCACTGAAGAGTTCCTCTAAGATGTCAAGAAAATAGCAGCCGTGTAGTCATAAAACACGTTAAACCACTCACGAGAGCGTTCCCGACGCCGGCGGTGTCCCGCGCGGGGCGGCTGACGGCGCGGCCGCGCGAGTCGGCGCGCGCGCGCTTGGCGGCCGGCGCGGACATCGAGCGCGAGCGGGAGCGGGAGCGGGTGAAGTGAGCCCCCTTCGTTTCCGACATGTCGACACCTGAGGAGAGCAAAAAATGTGTTGAATGGTTGGTCTTTGCCCACGAATCCTAGGCAGACACTACAGAGCACAGGCTACAGTAAGTGTGCCAAGTGAGTGATTTCGAAAACGATGGCTTATAAAAAAAAAAAGAAATGCTATTGATACCAGAAATATCACATTCCACCTATTTGATTGAAGTATTTTGGATGAACGTTAAGGTAAAAAACTAAAAAAACACGCTTATCCAATCTATTGGACTCGTCAAAACAAATCATAATTATGAGCCCAAACTGGAGGGGTTTAGTAGCCACTGAAGAGTTCCACTATCCACCTCCTGGTTCCATCATCAGATCACATCCAAGATAACAAATTATAGTTTTGTCATCTGAACTACATATACATACAAAGATTCATTCCAATACGACAATTAGAAGTAGGTTAAAATTGACTTCTAAGATTTTATTACTTACATTGTTTGTTAGTTACAAGTAAAGCTAATAAAAGCGTGATAATACATTATATTAAGAAATCGTCATCCACATTCAACCAAAAAATATCCAAAGCTGGACATAGGACTCTCCCAAAGATTTTGTCAAAAAATTAATGGAAAATGTTAATTTATATTAAATCTAGCTGCGCCCCGCGGTTTGACCCGCATAAGTTTCTATCTCGAGGGAATATCGGGGTTAAAATGTATCCTATATCCTTTCCCGGGACTCTCTACTATCTCTATACCAAATTTTATCTAAATCGGTTCAGCGGTTTATGCGTGAAGAGGTAACAGACAGACACACTTTCGCATTTATAATATTAGTATGGATATTATTATTTGTCAATGAAATTGTATTTGGCATGGGTAATGCGCGTCAAAACACAAGCTTTGCGCGCGACCTTATGACAAACAAATTACTGTAGGCCGCGCTTTGACTGATGAACAATATGGAATGTTGTACTCAGCTTCGAACGGGCCAAAATATACACTCATTATGTCTAGAATTGATCACGTTAACTTTACCAAAATAATACAGTACTACGATTAAAGTTGTGCGCCTCGAAAATGTTCGTCTAGCTTCTGAGATGAGGATATCCAATATGGGACTGTTAACATTGATAACATTTTTCAATAATGTTCTAAACCTATTTATGTTTTCTCTATAAGTGAATTGTAATTCTTTTGAGAAAATAAATATCTTTAACCGTATATATTATTATAGCTTCTGCCCGCGACTTCGTCCCCGTTTTTCGTGCTGCTACCCCGTCGCATCGTTGGTTGGTTGGTTGGTAGGACATGCCGGTCTCCTCGCGATATTTTCGCACCGCGTAATCAGGCCATAATTCGAGAACACGAATATTGCCGAGGCGCATAACTGTAGTCGTACTACTGTACAAATAAGACAGTTGATCTTACCAAGTTTCTCCATCTCGTCTCTCAGTTTGCCTGTAGACCTGTCCTTGGCGCGCGCGCGGGAAGTTCGCGGCATCACCGGCTTGGTGGACTGCTTCACTAGACGGGACTCGTCCTTGAGGACAGCCTTCTTGTTGCTGAAATACATAAGAAAGTATTTTTAGTATAGGTGGGTCAAGTAAGTAAATTACTAGTAGTACATATAAAAATAATAATACCAGGGTTATGACGTATTAAGCCACCACTTGTCCAGTGTGAGAGAGAGACAGAGTTATAGAAAGTCGACTGCGCCATCTCTTTTTTGCAACGGAATATGATGGCATTACTACTTCATAATACGGCCCCTGGCTATATTGTTTTAGCTGAATACCAGTATTTTACATGGAGCGACTGCCTATCTGACCTCCACAACCAAGTTACTGGGTAATACGATACCCCTTTGTAAGACTCGTTGTCAGATTTTCGGGCTTCTGGCGACCCGTAACGACTGTCAAAGATCCACGAATGACAGCCGGGATCAACGGCTTAACGTGCTTTCCGAGGCACGGAGGGTCTCGGTATGTAAAGCATCCATCCACGGACCAACCGCGGCGAGCGTAGCTTAACCTGATCGATCGACCTATGGGGCTGTTATTATTTAACCACGGGACAGCCTAGCAAAGGGACAGTGCAGGATAAAAAAAACGGAACCCTGATTTTTGGATTGTTTCTCACCTAAGACGTTTTAAATAGGGTCTAAATTGCTTGTATTTGCCATGGGTAATGCGCGTCAGAGCACTGACTCTGCGCGCGACCTTATGACAAACATTATACTGTAGGCCGCGCTATGACTGACGCACAATAAGAAGTATTGTACCAAACGTTAAACGGGCCAAAATATACATCTATACTAATATTATAATGAGATAAAATTTGTTTGGAGGAACAAAAAAATTTGTTTGTTTGTCTCTGGAACTACCAGTTGAATTTGAAAAAATCCTTTTCATTCGATAGCCCAATTCTTGAGGAAGGCGATATGCTATTTAACATTTTCACTAACACAGGGCGACACTTAAAATAATACCTAAATAAAGCGCGCGCTGTTGGATTTGAATTCCTACAGAGCAGGGTAACAGGCTAAAATGATAGTATCATACCGTATCTGGCGCGCCAGTTCCCTGATCTCCTTCATGGTCTCGTCGAGCTCGATCTTGGGCACGGCGTACATGCCTCCCTCCATGCGAAGGTCTTCCTCCTTCTCTAGGTCAGCCAGTTTCTGGAAAAAGCAATATATTGTGTTAATTTAGTATTGAAAAAGGCCTATTTTCACTGTCATACAAAAATAAATCAATAAGAAAGATAAACTAACAATAGCTATTCACAACCACCGACAGGCTAGCGTATCGAAAATGACATGTTTCGACAACCCGATTTGTCTTGCCCCCGACAGCAAACAGCTGTCGGAAGAATAGCTGTCGACTATTTGATTTAAACTGACAATATTTTCTGGTTTTGGACTTGTGAACAGCATTTAGAGGACTTCTACGATAACATTGATTGATGTTCGATACGGTACGGAAGCGTATCGAGTGGTTGTGAGTAGCGACGCAGGAAAGTTTCAGGGAAATCGATATAAAATGACCACTAGTTAGCAATACATTCGACGGCGCCGACGCCGGCACCCGCTCACGAACATGACTTCATTATTCTATAATTTGATGAGCTTTTTTAGTTCTGGTTTAAAAATGTACAATCCTGATTGGAAGTTGTTGGTACTTGTAAAGTATCTCCGTAAAGAAACATCGGGGCGTACGCCCCAGTTTTTAACATCGTTACATATTTAAGAAAAGTGTTTATATTTGCCATGGGTAATGCGCGCTAGAGTATAGTGACTCTGCGCGCGACCTTATGACAAACTGTTGCTGTGGGCCGCGCTTTGACTGATGAACAATATTGAGTGTTGTGCTCAGCTTCGAACGGGCCAAAACAAATACAAAAACTGTCTTTATGCAAACAACCAATTCGTTTACTCACATCGAATATCTCAGGGTCGATGTAATCAGCAATGTTGTGTCCCTCCCAGAACTCGGGGATGGGATCGTGTCGCTCATCCTCCGGGATCTCCGCATAGTTCTTTTGAAGATCTGTGGATATAAATATAATAGTCAAAAATAAAACCTTTGATTTCACGCTGACGATGGACCGCGCCACCGAGGTCGGCCCATGAACAGGCGAGACGAACACAAGGGTTGGATCGAGGCGGCTTTAGAAATAGATGCCTCGAAGGGTTTGGGGGACAAAAAAATGGGGTATCGTATTCAAACTCAAAGCATTCATTTCGGTTGAAGTGTAGCCTCAGTTCATAACACACGTATCAAATCGGAAAGGGATCGGCACCGTATCGCCTTTCGCCTCGCCGTCAAACAGGCGTCAACCTAACGTAAGCATGTAACCAAAGCGGATCATAAGCTCCGATATGTCGACTTGGCTACGGCTAGGCGACGCCGCGCTTACGGCTCGCCGACCGCTGGGGGATGGTGCAGCAGGCAGGCCGGAGGGGGGAGAGGGGCAAGGGGGGACGGAGACGTAAGCGCGGGGACGACGAGCTCTAACGCACCGCACCGCGGTTCGTAAGTTTGTCCGGAGGCGAGGCGATTACGTTACGATTCCGATTAGTGTGCGTTGCAGTAGAGAGATTGATAAAGAATACTGAACGGCTCGAGTTGATACGGTGCCGATCCCTTTCCGGTTAGATACGTGTGCCTTTACGGGAACCTTACTTTTACGGGACCTATGGCGCGAGGACTTCGAAATTTTCATTTTTTAACTCCGCCCCTATGACGACCCATTGATCAAAATATGGTATTCAGCTGCATCCGGTTAGACTGGAACCAGACCCCAACATAGTTGGGAAATGGCAGGTAGATTGATCTGTATGTCCCACTCACCGAGCACATAGTCGTCTCCCTCCTCGACCTCGATGTCCCTCTCCAGCTTCCTCTTGCGCGCCAGCTTGTCGGCTTGCTGCTGCTTCTTGAGCGCGACGGAGGCAGGTATGACCGGAGGCCGAGCCTTGCCGTCGCGGGCGGTTGGTACTGCCACGTGCAGGCGGTTTAGGATGCCGTCAACCTGTAGGTGAAACGGATATGAGTTATTTAAACAATGGCATTATTATAAAAGACAAATTATAAAAAAAAAAAACAATAAAAACGTTTATGGAGGCAGACAAACAGACAAGCCATGTCAAAATCTTGTCAAAAATGTGAGTCGGACTTTTAATTAGCTGCAATAAAATAACAGCTGTGTTACCACTTTTTAACGTATTTTAAATAGTGATGTGACAAAAGAATCAATTCATTCAAGTAACATTCAGCTCGAAATCGATCAATGTTAAATTGATTTTAGAAAAGACAAGATTTATTCAATGTCATGCCTTCTTAGTCCTCATCTTCTCGGTGACTCTGTGTCCCAGCAGCCGCTCGCAGGCCTCTATCTTGACCTCCTGCACTCCCTCCTCCGTCATGGTCGACATCCTCATGATTGGGACCACTGATAAGTTGGAGTTGGGGTCCGCGCTGGGAAAAATAGACATAATTAGTGGAAGAGTCGTTAAAATGGGAAAAATTGGCAGCAAATAAAACAAGCAGAGTGAGAGCAGTATCGGCTCGGTCGTGGGTTTCGATCCCAGGCATGCGCTTTACTTTGTGTAAATAATTTCATCACCACTGCTCTCAAAACTGCGAAAGAAAACATTGTGAGGAAACCGGCATGTCCTAGAACCAAAAACTCAAAGACGTGTGACATCCACAAATCCGCGTGGTGGATTACGGCCCACTCCCTCTCGAAGAGAGGAGGCCTGTGTCCCAGCAGTGGGAACATTATATAGGCCGATAATGCTAAGCAGAATTAGTTAAACTTTTCGTGGGTAATTTTTTTGATAACTAACGAAAAATTTATACGCTAGGTCTAAAATCATTTGCTGAATTAATAGTTTTTTTTTTTTTTTTGAAATGGGTTTTCTCTTGACTCTAGTCTAGGTCAGAGATGACAGAGAAGTCTACGATGGAGTGAGCTTACGAAGAAGCCTGTTAACTCTTACTTTGAAGAGATTCGGGTTGTATGCACTCGGAAACACAAACGCAGGTAGAGAGTTCCACTCTTTTGCTGTGCGCATTATAAAGGACATTTGGAAACGCTTAGTGCGAATTGGTGGAATAGCAACTAGGCAGGGATGGTAACTTGCAGTGCGTCTGGATGTCCGAAGGTAGAAGGGGGCCGGTGGAATGAGGTCGTGGAGTTCTTGGGCACACTCACCGAAGTACAATCTGTAGAAGACCGACAAGCAGGCAACCTTGCGGTGAGTTACAGTTTGCGCGTCGATGTCCCTGTATAAACTTACTTGACCAGGTTCCCCTTGCTGCACGTCTGCATGAGCTGCTCCAGCAGCTCCTTCTTGGCCGGCGCGAGCTGCTCGGGAGTCATGACGTCCATCTTGTTGAGCACCACGATCAGCGGCTTGTTGCTGAAGAGGGGCTTTATGCTCTCGAATAACGATATCTGGGGAAGGGAATATCTGTGTTAAGACGGTGCATTCCTAAAGAGGATTGACGATTTTATATGGAACCTGGCATACCTAATCAAAATATAAAAATGTCGCGCTAAATGTCGCGCCATTTTGACTTTCTTTTTCAAAATGGCTGCCACGCATGAAATCTATATAAATCGATAGCTGACATTAATGCAAACGGTAAACATGATAAGACCTAACCCCGTAAAGCGTCACGTTTTCGAGATATTAACGTTCAAAGTTGATCACGGAACATCCATTTTTTTTTAACTTAAATCGATCGAGTTAAGTATATCTATAAGATCCATGCATGGCCATCAGTTTGAAAAAAAAACGGACAGGTAGGTATGCCACGGTCCTTCAAAGATCTTTGCAAATAGCTGTCAAATATTTCGCTGTTTTGGTTAATTAATCAATATTACTAAATGAATGGCCATTGTTCTTTCATCGAAATCCGTTCAGCCGTTATGGCGAGAATAGGTAACAGACAGACGGACAGAGTTACTTTTGCTTTTATAATATTAGTTTGGATTGATAATGTTACCTGTTCCTCTATACTGTGTCCGCATTGCTCAGACGGGTCTATGAAGTACAAGATGGCAGCTCGGAGATGGGCCAATGCGGTGACTGCTTGCATTTCTATCACGTTACGCTCTTCCAGAGGATGGTCGAGAATACCAGGGGTGTCTATGATCTGGAGAGAAAGATTATTGTAGTGTGATAATTTTAAATACCCCCTTAAATAAAGTCTATTCAATTCCTTAATTCCAATTGACTTTATTTCCACTAAGGGCTGATTTTTCAATCGACAGATATATTTTATTTGTGTAATAAAATTGACATCTGACAGATTTTGCATGGAAGAGCTGTCAAAAATTCAAAATTATTCCTCAAATAAAATTATCTGGCGTTGGAAAAATCAGCCCTATGAAAGTGTAAATAACGTTGATGTCAGAATGGTACTATCGAAACAGATATTATAAAAAAATGTTTGAAGTCGTAGACCAAACTGAATTTTGTGTGTGGGTACAAAAGTTGTTTATGCAAAAATACGCATTTGTTTACATGTTTGGAAGCTAAATCGCGGACGTAGTATACGTCTGGCGCATCCTGGACAACCAACCACCTTTCTGGCTAGTTCATATTTTTACCACGACATGAACTATTCTCAATATATACGTGTATACAAACTGACCTGCCATCTCAGGTACTTGTAGTCGGTGTGTCCGACGTACAGACTCTTTGTTGTGAACGCATACGGCTGTACTTCTACGTCGGCGCGAGTGATCTGTTGATAAACAAACACAAAATATTTTTAATAGAAATTTAACAATTTAATTTCTTTTTAACACATACTTTGTTATTATTAAAAGTCTGTGACGTCCCACTGCAGGGTAACATCCTCCCTAATCAACTCTTTCCACTCCTGTCTGTTTAAAGCTGCTAGAAACCAGAGAGGCAACTCTCGTAAGTTTAAGATTGTTCAGTCTGATCTCCGTCTTAGTCTGTCAAAAATACCTGTAATTTCCCTAGATTTTTGACTAGTTTCTGCCCGCGACTTCGTCCGCGTGAAATTTATTGTTCCTCCGACCCACCCCGTCCCCTCTCATCGCCTACCCGCGCTATTACTTCGTTTTTGCTTAGCGTTCTTTCTGACATTTTTTTCTTTTTGCTCGGCCCCTAAGGGTCATAGCGTGATGTTAAATAGCCTATAGCCTTTCTCAGGAATAGGGCTATCAAATAAAAAAAATCCGATTTTTTCAAATCCGACTGGTAGTTCCAGAGATTAACCCCCTACATACAAACTTTACCTCTTTTTAACCTTTTAACCGCCTACGTCGGATTAATCCGACAAATATTTTCGGGCCCATTTCGCCAGAGTCGTATATTTCCGACCAAAATTTCACTGCTCGTTTAATCAGCTTTTTTATTTAATTACGCTGTATTCTATCAAAAATATGTTTATATAGGGTAAATAGTTAACTAAGTAATCATTTACAGTTCAATATACTTTAGTCTCTTAATTAGAAGTCCTAAAAATAATGTCCAAAGTTAGATGAATTTCTAACATTATTTTTTAGAAAATTGTATTGATGTGCAACGCCCATGACGACAAAATCCGACATGAGGGACGGGACATAATCAAGATTTACCGATACAAAAATAAACATAAATCAAAATATTTCTCGTTATACTGACTAATTAACTTTAAAACAAATACAGCAATTGTTAATAAAACATTTTTTTTACAAATATTTGTGACTATTTCATTTAATTCCTTTAAAATTTAGTAAATTTACTTGTAAAATGTCAGCGACTGAATTGATGGTTCCCATCTCTAGCCTACATGTTCCGAAACTTACTTTGTTAGTACGCCCTGCGCCACGGTCGGATAAAGACGACCGCTTCTTACGTCATAAACGAGTGCCGACTTCTGGAATTTTCCATAAGTGTTGTGCTTGTGCATGTAGTTTTACGTTCGTATGTCGATAAATGTACATGACAGAAATTTATCATGACGACTACTGAAGAGTTAATACGAATTCTAGAAGGCGATGAAAATGAAGAATTTTTATCAGACGAAGAATTTGACATTGATGTAGAGGTAATTTTTTTTATTACATACCTAGTTATATTTTAATTTATTGTTTAGTATGGTGGTGATGTCTGAATGAAAATTTTAAACTTAATTAGAGTTGAGATGGCGAGAGCGCGCCGCCGTGCGATGAGAATGCGCGCGCGGCCACTCTGGAACGGTGATTCTGATTGGTTGGAGCGCGACTCACGTGTGTGCTCGCTGTCTCGCTCGTAGATACGTACAATGCGTGCCACGAAAGATGAGACTTGACACACCACGTGGTTTGACATGCGCAGTACACGATTTTAGGTACCTATCTTTAGCGGTATGAGGTCTAAGTGCGGGACGGGACCGGACGTCATAGGGGCGGCGGAAAGAGCGGGGGAGGCGGGGTCAAGTCTCATCTTTCGTGGCACGCATTGTAGGTAGAGTTTATTTTGTGCGTGCCGCCGCGCTGCCACACACCGCACTGCATCGCACTGCTAATTTTGCTTTTGTAGGCTATTTCCACCTTGGAGACCGATGTATGTGAGTTTTCCACTCACACAATTTATTACTCTACAATTATTTTTTGTATCATTTCAGATTCAAGGAAACAATGTCACAACCACTAATTGGACAACGCAAATTGCTACCCCAAACATTGTCAAGTAATTTTTTTATTTTTATGTTTGTTGTAAATTAGTGTGATACAAATTGTGATTGTGATAAATATCGTTACAATCTAAGTCAATAGATAAACTGTTATTGACGTTGTCCAAGTAAAATTTTTATTTTTATGTTTGTTGTTAATTGTTTAGTAGGATAACTGGGGTGTAAATGAATACACAAAAGAACTCTGTTTTCTTCTCTGGACTGATTTTATTGTGAATAGCCTAAGTACTAATTAATAAATCGTTCTTTTTTTTAAACACTTCTTGTTTTACTGGCTTACGAAAAATGCCGAATAATAAGTAGTATTCAAGTAGGTACCTATGTTTCCACCAAGCTAAGTTTGCACCTCGCTGGAATGCGGCGTGTACCCGTGTACCTATGTATAATATAATGTTAAAAACAATAAATGCAAAGTAAAATCTAACAAAAATTTGTTTATTTTTTAAAGTCATTGCTAATCCTTTTTTGTAGCCCGTACCTAAGCGTCAGTGTGACGTAATCGACGCGAGGTGCAAACTTAGCTTGGCCGAGTTGTAGTTGTTAGTGAACCACGCTCGCAGATGCAAATGTCGTTATTAAAACGAAATATCGACATCGAAAAATTAATTATTGCACATCCCTCTTTGATGTAGGTATTAATTTTTTGATTCACTGTGCCGGGCGCTGGGGGCACGCCAACCGATATGAAGTCGGGCGGTTAAAAGGTTAATATTAGGATAGATAAGTTTTTGACATTGATTGTCGCTGAATTGAAATTGCGACTAGATTTTTAACGTTTTTAATTACGGGAATTGGAATTTAGTTCATTGAACATCTTCGTCTGAGCCTACTGCGATGTCACTTGCCATTAGGAGGGTCCCACTGGGTCGTAAGTTTGGCCCATTGGTCGTCTGACATGCGGCAGATGTGTCCAGCCCAATTCCATTTTAGCGTGGCAGGTTCCAACATACTTAATCATAGTATTCAATATCGTCCGTGGAAAAACGGAAATCAATTCCAAACTTAGTTCTGGAATACGGGTTTAACTCACGATTTCTCAAATGCCACTTAAATTGCACCAGGTACACGTGGTGACGTGGCACATTTATCCAAATATGAGACCTATTATTTCGCCAATACGAAATTAGAAGTCTCTTTGTCACACACACTTTGAAAACACAGACAGCATGAAAGTTAATAGTGGCTTAAAATTGAGTTAAGTTGTTTTAAATGTGGCCTTTTGAAATAATGAGTTACACTACATACCTTGTTGATAAAGCTGGACTTGCCAACATTAGGGAACCCGCAGATGATGATGGTGCGTGTGTACGGGTCGATGGACGGCAGACGAGCCAAATGTTGACGGACCTACAGACAAACATCAACTTTAGTACATAAACATACTTATAATCTCCGTTTAGTTATGTCAGGGCACAGATATAGATACACCTAGATAACGTAAGAGCAACTACAGAATATAACTGTTTTGACGAGCGTAGCGATAAAAACGAATTTAGTGGTAGGCTACAAAACTAAACAAACAGTTATATTCTTTTATAAAAACATCAAATTTAGTTTGTATCGTGATATATAGGGTGGTCTTAAGGGGGTGATAGTTGACACCATTTCGAGCATTTTGAGCCTTACATGTCTTAGACGTAGTATGTTTTTTTTATTTTTTTCCCAGTTAAAGTTGGTATGTCATTTTTGACTAAATGTTTGTAGTTAAAAAAAAAAACATACATTGTCTAAGACATATATGGCTCAAAATGCTGTAAGTAGTGTTAACTATCACTCCTTTTAAGGTTTGCACTCAGCTTCCAAACACCTGTATATCCACTGATATTTAATCAACGAACCCCCGATTCAAAGCTACCAAAACGCAATGTTGCAGACACAGCACAGCACAATCCTACCTTACGTTTCGTCGACCGTAATCTAACTTGGCGTAAGGGACAAATTGCTACTTTTCAGGAGAGCCA
Organism: Luperina nickerlii; assembly: GCA_963855955.1. Classification (NCBI taxonomy): domain Eukaryota; kingdom Metazoa; phylum Arthropoda; class Insecta; order Lepidoptera; family Noctuidae; genus Luperina; species Luperina nickerlii. The sequence goes on along the minus strand of OY979689.1, from coordinate 12,032,675 downwards.
AAAAACTTTTTTTTTTTTGGAAATGTGATCATAACTTTTTTATTTTCTAGGGTATATTGAAGTGGTTTATGTGGTTCTGCCTAACTTTTTGACCTCTAAAACTTGATAGAATCTACTTGCCCATTAAGGCATTAGTTACAAAGATAGCATGTCCCTTACGTCCAAAAAAATTAAATAAATGTCCATTAAGCCCTAACTTTTTTTTTTGCACACGAGTTTCAAATGACGTAATTCTATTAACACTGTTAAATACAATCCAAATGGCGTAAGTGTTTTATCAGGTAATTAAAGTTTTATTATTAATAAATAATATATAGACAAACAAAGGGTAATGAAGAAAAATATAAAAATACCAAAGTGTTTTTATTAATATTATAATATTTTTAATCTCAAAATTAACTCTTTGAATCAATACAAACATGAACACTTCCATAACTTTAATTTTAACAAAATTATTATGATTATTTAACCTTTTTTATTATTAATTATTTATATTTACTTTTTATGATACATTTTTGCTTTAAAAAAAATGTTGTCTTAGCTTAGCCATAATTTTTCAATAACTATTGACATTACTCAAATAAACTAAACTAAATACCTAATTAAAAATCTATTCATCTTCATCATGAGTGCTTTCATCATTGTCACATTGCACTTTGTAATAACTTGTCTTCAGTTGCTTTAGAATATGGAAGTTTTAAATATTCATGGTGATAACATTTTGGAATAGTCAACACACAACAACAATCAACACACAACTTTTTTAGATCATTATACTTTTTCAAAGATACTGGAAGTCTGTATTGATAAAGTTGATTAAATGAAACCATATTGATTCCACTAGGCTTGCTTCTATATTACTTGCTTTTTCTTTACCTACCCTCTTTTTTTCTCCTTTCCCTTTTCCTTTTCCCTTACCAATTAATGTATTTTTTTAATCAAATAAAATGTGAGTCGCATTAGCAGTTTCAATCATACTATATTTTACTTCCATTTCTCAATGTTCTTCTTTTTAAAAGTGACAATTCTTAAATCTCTTAGTCTTAAGTTTTTGTCTTTAAGAGTAGGTTTGGTAAAAGTCTCAGCTGTGACTGCTTCAAAATTTAAGAATTCACTGTGATCCATTACATGTACATTATAAGGTCCAGGCCTTTTCCTGGAACTCTCTATGAAAGATGGCCATTCTGCACAGCTTTCTCAATAGTGACATGCATTGAGTCTACTGGCATATATGTATGACCAGGTAAAAGGTAATTAATTTGTATGATTTCCAATATTACGGATGTTTTTAAAACATGGCGAAACATTGCAAGAATGGTTTTCTTTTTGTTTTGGCCAGTGCAGGAATCACAGTAGTATAATAACTTGCAATACCCTCCTTTATCGACCTCTTGTAAAATTAAATATTTATAGAGACAAGTGCCTATCTCATTACTGCCACGTTTGCCATCACTTTCACCTCAAATATATATTTTTTGACGTAAGGGACAGTTAATACAAAGTGTGTATTTTACGCCAATGTGATAAGTTATTACCAATACATACGTCAATCGCATTTTTACTTTTGTCCGATACATCATGTTTTTGTTTAAAAAATGATTTAGGAACGTCATTTTTCTGTGGCGTATCGGACATTTTTTTCAAGCTACAGCGATGTTATATATACCATCCGAAAGAGCGCAAAAATCTGTATCGGACTGCATTCAAAACTCATTTTGAGCAAAATGTCCCTTACGCCAAGTTAGATTACAGCCGACGGTTTGTCGATTTGCGGTCTTCACTCAAGGAACACGATTACCTCAACGGTCATCGGTTCTACGGCTAATATGGCCGGCTCATTGCCACTTCAGCTCACTTACTGTGAGAGCTATGTCGACAACTTTGGTTCTCTGCCGGATCACCTCATTCCGGATTCTATGCTTCAGAGAGACCCCAGGCATAGCCCGTTCCATAGCTCGCTGGATTTATGGACCAGCCGTACCGTGAGTGACCACGTTTCGGCTCCGTAAGTCATAAGCCATTAGCCGTAAGCCATGGCAAAATACGAAGTCGTTTAAATATATGTAGGTATGGAAACACACATATGGTTCAAGTTTAATATATGTATGAAAACCTTAAACTGTGGAACTCTGCTATGGATGGATTTCGGGGAGTAATTGAATTATTAAAAAAAAAATAAGTATGTGTCACCTGTTCTAAGTACGTGAGGTTGGCAGCCTGTCTCTTCATGATGGTGGCCATGCGGCCGAGCGCCGCCCTCTTCAGCTGCTTGCATCGGTACAGCGAGTCTCCGTACTTTAGTAAGCGAACGTAGTCTTTAGCTACACTGTAAACGATAATATTGTGCAGTCAGTATATATTTTGAGGGGTCCGTTGCTAAATATGTAATAACAGCCGCACAGGTCGATCGATCAGGTTAAGTTACGCTTGCCGTGGTTAGTCTGCGAATGGGTGACCATCTTTACATACTGAGACCCCTCCGTGCCTCGGAAAGCACATTAAGCCGTTGGTCCCGGCTGTCGTTCGTGGATCTTTGACAGTTCTAACGGGTAGTCCGAAGCCCGAAGGTCTGGCAACCAGTCTTATCAAGAGGTATCGTATTACCCAGTAACTGGGTTGTGGAGGTCAGATAGGCAGTCGCTCCATGTAAAATACTGGTATTTAGCTGCTTCCGGTTAGACTGGAAGCCGACCTCAACATAGTTGGGAAAAGGCAGGCAGATGGTGAGTCAGTATACATTATATTATGTTTTTTTATTATTATTCTTCAAAAAGGACAGCCAGAGATGTGTACAGAAGCCAGCACATCAAGCTACTACAATCTGTCGAATTTCTTTAATAGATTTTGAACTTTCTCGCTAAACCATAAGGTTCAAAGTTGATTGGGAAAATTTGACAGTTTCGGGTAGCTTGATGTGCTGGCGTCTGAACCATAACATGATACCAGCCTATTATTGTGGCACTACAGAGCAAATGCCTTTTCTCATACAGAAAAAGCGTGAGCTTGCTCAAGGCAGATTGGCGATTTCAGACTTATAATACGTAAGTTTCTGTCCGTGATTTGGTCCCCGTGAAATGTCTAGTCTTAACATAAATATATGGAGGTATGAGTATGAGGAACAGGGTGTAAAGTACACTCATGCTCTTTAAAAAAGGGAGGATCCTCCGACCAGACGGGTGTTGTGTCTGGCGGGCAACTGCCAGATGATTCATGACGGGCCGGTGCCGGTAAACTCTGCTTGCGCGATGCAGGATTTTGCGTGACGTCAGTATGGCGCATTGTTCGCATGTGACGTTGTAGATACCGCTACAAATACATATATCCTATGACACTTTGCAATATTGTAGCTACCGATTTGTGAATGAATTTTCGAATCTATTACTAAACGTTTTATTAAGCGCTTGACTAAACATCAATTACCGTTCCCCTAGCGCGCAACTACAAATCGATAAAATAATACCTACAATAAATAAAGAGAGACATTTAGAGCCACAAGATACAAGCGATGCTTCGTTTGTGGCTCACCGAATCCGTCACATTGTATTTTTACTTTTTGATGAATAAACTTATTAATAATAAGGAGGAGCAATCGTTGAATAGAACGAAAAAATCATACATATTCTCTGTCGCAGAAATACGACATGAGCGGTAGGAGCACGGAAACATGTGTCGCATAAATGCGACACAAGCGGTCAAAAGGCAAGCTGAAGAGTTTGTTTGAATGCGCTAATCTCTAGAATTACTGGTCGCACTTGACAAATTATTTCTGCATTTAATGGCAATAATTAAATTTAATTATTGAGGAATGCTATAGGCTAGCTTTAACATCACGCTAGGACCTAATGGTCCTAGCGTGGTGGTCGTAGCGTGGTTTACTCGGGTCCTAATGGACCCGAGTAAAAATAATAAAAATCAGAAAAGGTTAAAGTAAAAAGTTAAAGCGCGGGCAGGCGATGCGATGCGATGCGATGGGGTGGGTCAGGGGAACTAGAAATTTCACGCGGACAAAGTCGCGGGCAGAAGCTAGTCACACTAATATAATAAAGGCGAAAGTTTGTGAGTGTGTGTGTTTATATATTTGTTACTTCTTCACGCTCAAACAGCTGGACCAATTTTGATAAAATTTTGTATGGAGGTAGCTGACACCCTGGATTAACATATAGGCTACTTTTTATCCCGATATTCCCACGGGATCGGCACTTACGCGGGTAAAACCGCGGCGCGCAGCTAGTTAATTATAAATGTGAAAGTGTATGTTTCTTAATCAACCATGTCTCAAAAACTAAACAGATGACATAGGATAGGATCATTTTTATCCTAGTCCAATCTTGTTGGTTTCGTTTACGCACAAGCTATTAGTAGAATGTAAAGTTTGTATTTGCCATGGGTAATGCGCGCTAGAGTATAGTGACTCTGCGCGCGACCTTATGACAAACTGTTACTGTGGGCCGCGCTTTGACTGACGAACAATATTGAGTGTTGTGCTCAGCTTCGAACGGGCCAAAATATACACTTAGCCCTCAACACGGGTAATTTTTTTCGTCATGTAAAATCGTCCGTGAGTAGGAGGGCTTAATCTAAACTAATATTATAAAGAGAAAAGATTTGATGTTTTGAAAGTTTGTTTAGTACGTTTTCTAAATGTTGACCATGACCTGGATACTTTTTATCCCAATAGTCTCATTGCATCGAGACTTATGCAGGTGAAACCGCAGGGCGCAGCTTGTATTAAATTTTTGAATACAAAGGATTTTCAGAAACAACTACTGGTGAACAAAATTGAGTTCTCAATACTACAACACAATAGGCCGATGTTTTGTAGGATTTAAAGAATTCAATAATACCTATGTTTTTTTTAAACTTACGTGTCAATAAGATGTCTGGCTGTGTTCAGTTGTCCGAGACCGAGCTTGTAATGGTCCTTGTCGTACAGCACATTCATTAGATCTGCGTAGAATGGGTGCACATCATCTAGTTTTGGGAATTCCTGTTCAATAGTAATGATAAAATTAGTTAAGTTAAATCAGCTGTGCCCGCAACTTCTTTAGTGTGCATCTCGGAAAACAATAATGTGTCTCCTAACTAATTATTAATATATTATATAAAATTTAGTCCTGACTGACTGATATATCACCCAACCCAACACCAAGTCGCGGGTAGAAGCTAGTCTAAAATAAAAGTGGCCTAAGTAATTCCTAATAACATCAGCTATGGCAGATGCCAGTGAACATAGTCCAGCCGTTTCTGAGATTAGCCGGAACAAACAGACGACAAATAAAAATTTTCAAACTAGTTTTTTGTTACAAGTAGATAAGTATAAGTAAGTATGTTTGTTACCTAATTTATTAGGCATTTAGTAAAAAGCTGTTATTTTAACATTACAAACGGACACTTCAATTAAGTTCAATTTTATTTATTTGTATAGGTGTCAAGTTGATATTGTATTCCTAGTTTTGTCTTTGGGAAAAGGAAAACTATTGTTTGCATCCTTGTATGTCAATAGTTTGTCATCTGCCTCTTTCTTATTTATTAGCAGAAGTAAATTATTGTACAAGGACAAGAAAAAACAGTGGCACTCCGGGAGTGCCAACAGAAGTGAAAACAAAACACAAACAGAATTAATTGCCATCACTCACTGACATATCGGATTTAAAACCGAGGACATCCCAAGGACAGGCGAACACATCTGAATGTAGCGCGGTGTTGGTAACAGTGTCGCAAGTTCAATGGTTTTTTCCCCATCTCAAAAAATGCCCAACATGCTTAAAGAAGTTTTCACTTCAAAATTGCATTAAAATTTTACATTTTAGGCAGCTTGTATGAGAATCAATTATACAAATAAATGTAGCATATGTTGGTAACAAATATTATTTATTTTTAGCATATGTTGTTCCACTACAGGGCAAAGGCATCCGTCATCCTTTCCACACTTCTGTCTTGAGCTAGTGTGGACCAATCGTGTCTGTAGGCAGCAAGAAAACTCAAACTCAAAGCATTTATTTCAATTAAACCATTTACAGGCACTTTTGAATTGTCAAGAAGTCGGTCAGTCAGAAAATATGAAGCTAGTTGCCCATTCCAAAGCGTAGGTACCTATGGAGAAGAACGGGCAATAAACTCCATGGACACTCTTTTTAAATCATATTTTACAAAAATATTAGTTACATCATTACTTTTGATATTAAAATTATATAATGTGAGAACGATGTAAAAAATTAAAAAAGACGTACGCGTTAAAAGCGTCCAGAGTACAAGAAATAGTACTTAACTAACAACAATCCAAAATTAAAATAATTAAAAATAAGCCGAGGCAGCTAAGTGATGACCAGCCCCAACTGACGGCGCCCGTTCACGAACATGACGCATAAATCAGCACCATTCAACTCAACCATTTTGAAGGGAGCTAAATGATCCAACACACACGCCACCATCAGCGAGATTAAGAATATTGTAATAAATTATTAACAATATTGTTGCAAATTTCAGTAGGTGTACCTATCAAAATGAATTTGTATGTCAACAATATTGCGCAATAAATGAAATTTCAACTAAATATCTTTCAAGGCGGTGTTAATTAAAAACTATAAAAATTTCATCTCAAAATAATTATTCTGTACTAAAATCTTTATTATTTACCTGAATAATCCTAGAGAGACGATCGTGGAAGTTCTGTTGTGTAAATTTCACTTTTCTCATATAAAACCCACGAATTCTTGATATTTTGTAATGTTTGTGTACCACTGTTGGGGTTTTCCTCTGTGTTTTAGACAATATTATGTCTATAAAGTCCTGAAATTAAAAAATTGTGCGTAGTATGTGAGGTTAGAACACATGATAGAAAATATCGTAAACATTGAATCCAGCATTAAGTTTTCGATTATTTACCTTTGCCGTAGGAACTACGGCAATCTTCTTGAAGTTGTACAAACTCATTTTTGCTTATTTTTTATCACTTATAAATAAAATGGAGCTCGGCATGAGCTCAACACGTAAACACGTGTTTTTAAAAGAAAAATGAATTTTGAAGGAAATGTCAAAGTCAAAAACCAAACGTTTTGTTGCTTCTTGTGAACATACCTTGCCAACTATTTAGTTTTGATTGAAAATAAACATTTTTGCTTGCTAATAATTTATTATTAAGTTTCTTTAAAACCCCGGATGTTTATAAATTAAAATGTAGTTCACACAAACATGTCTAAACATTTTTAAATATTCTACTAGGCATATTGCAAAACGTAGTTAAAGTTGCCAAATCAAAATATGAATTATGATGTGATTATTTATCTTTCGAAAAAAACTAACTCTTCCTCGTCTGGGTTATAAACTATTCCTTTCATCGTTGATTTTACACTATCATTGATTCTTCTTTATGTGAAGGCCATCGAGTAGTTATTTCAAAAACAAATAATAGAATAAAACTATTGTAATAAAATATTTTTTCATATGGTATTTTTTTCTTGGTAGTTCTTTGATGGTTTGTTGCTTCATTCATTCATTCATTGGTTTCGTGTGGTAGTTTGTTTGAGAAACGTCAAAGTTCCGATAGCAAATGGCAGAGCCAGAGAGGTTATACTGAATTTAGGAAAATAACGCCGGATTTTCTGCAGGAACTGTAACAATACTTAGAAAACAGCACCTATAAATTATTTTGAATTCCAAGCTTTAAAAGCCGCAACAATACTTTGACTAACTCACAGTAAGTAAAATATTGCATCACATTTCATTTGTTTTTCTCATTCCGTTTAAAAAATATTTATTTTTACGATTTCTGACTTAAAATAACTGTTTACTGCAACGCTCTTGCCCTATATAAGCTGTCAGCCAAACATCATAGCCCCGTATAATAGTTATCGTAAATGATTATTTCGTATTCCAACTCTTTTGTGTAAGGACTGCTACACATGAGCAGTGTTGCCAACTGCTAGCTTTACCCAGTAGCTAAAAATTTTCAAAATGTAGCTAGATTTCCAGTTTTTTTTACCCTAAAAAGTTGCTAGAAGTTGCTAAATGTTCAGTAGATAAGTAGGTTACAATAAAATGACAATTTCTGATAATCATTTTTATTTTCATTAATTCCAACAAGAAGTTCAATTAAGTCTTGTGTACGCAATTGAATAAAAAAAAAATTAAGTAATCAATTAAAGAGGAAGATGTCGATGGCTGGGGTTCAGTATCTTTCATTGATTTCGAATATTTTTCAACGGTGCCCATTTTATGGAGTACGTCTTTAGGCAAAACGCAGTTATAGCAGCATTTACCACTTTTCCTGAGGGAGTTTCTAATGCAGAGGATTGAGTTCAGAGTTATTTTTTTTATAAGATAAATCCATTTTCAAATAAAATTAAATTAGTTTTATATGGATAAAACAAAACACAAGGTAGAATACGAATAGCGCGTACTATTTTGGTTTACTAAGTATTCTGTCGCAGAGGAAACGGGGAATTCCCGGCCAGCGTCGACCTGTACTTACCGTAGCATCTATAACCATAGATTTTTTCTTTCTACTCGTCACGCTACTCGACTAAATTCGATAGACCCACGTCTCATGATGAAATGAAAAGTTGCTAGAAAAAGTAGCTAAAAAGTTTGGCTACAAGTTTTATTAAATTGTAGCTGTCTGTCACTAAATAATAGCTAGATCTAGCTATAAAGTTGCTAAGTTGGCATCACTGCACATGAGCGCTTTTCCAATGAGCTCTTTTCAAATTGACATAAGAAAAAAAAATATAAGTTTTCTATATCCCCGATAGATGGCATAGCTTAAAACTAAAATGTCAAAGTTGTTTTCAAATCTGAGTTTCAATTCAATCAGCCGTGAAAAAAGTTCAAGCAACATTAAATATATTTTTTTTTAACTGCCTAAATCTACTACGTTGATCTGACATGGCTAGCCCGTGCTGTGTACAATACTGTACAAATATCGGCACACACTTTTTTCCTAAGAACGAAGTGCGAAAGACCCAATGGATACAAGCCATTAAATACAAGCATGTTATATGAAAAACTTCACGGATATGCTCTGCTCATTTTCGTCCAGCCATTTTGCTGTAACTCCTACTTCTTTTACAAAATTAGGTAAGTAAATTGTTGGGTAGATAAGTATTTAAGCACTGTGATAAGCACAATATTTCAATACAAGACCGGATCCAGGGGAAGAAAGTCATGATCCCTCTCAGCTCGTCAAATGTATGTAAGTACTTTTGTGAGCGGAAAAAGGTACTACAGCCCCTGCCATGCCAGCATAGACCCACTAACAGAGCATAGAATCGAGTCTGACTTGAGGTCGATCAAGTCAGAGGCAGCGGAATCCAATATACGATAGCAAGGTCGGTCAAGTTAGGTAGGCAAAATTCAAAGTCCGGTACAAAGCGCTTATCAGTTCACAGAAGTCCAAAATAAAACACCACGATAGATTATGCTCACAAGACAACGTCAAATCGAAGTGAGTGAAAACAAATAATAACCAAACGTCAAACTAGTGATAAACTTTTTACTCATAGCTTAAGCAAAGATATCAATTTTATGCAGCCAATTTTGACAGATCATTTTTTACTAGAGCCATCTATGGGAGCTTTTGAAAACTTTTTTTTTTTTAATCATGCTATTGAAAAGACCTCATTGTACGCAATGAAAAGGGACACTCATCTTAACTGATAGCGTAAAAATGTTTACTCTAAAACTTAGCGACATTTTTATTAATTAACCTACCTACCATTACCTACTTAATAAATTCTTTATAAAAATAGTGAGTGGTGTATGTGTATTGCAGGATAATTTTGGAAGAATAGCACCAAAACAAAAATGTATGCAAGACTGTGCAATGTCCGGCCCAGCGTGAAACATCGGCTGATATCATGCAGCCATATGTACAGCAGCAGCATTCTCAAAAAGAAAGAAACAAGTTCAAAAGCCCTGCAGCTAGGAAAATCTGTTCATGGGTTCCTCGTAAACCAAGTAGAACCTATCAAAGAATATAACATGACAGCTTACCATCTAGTACATGAAAAGACTAAAACAGAGTACCTGCACTTAGAAAGAGACGATTCCAATAATGTATTTTCAGTAGGTTTTCGTACAACACCGTTAGATTCTATGGGGACGCCACACATCTTAGAACACACAGTTCTTTGTGGCTCCGAGAAGTATCCAGTCAGAGATCCATTCTTCAAAATGTTGAACCGATCACTGGCAACATTTATGAATGCATTGACAGGCCCCGACTACACATTCTATCCATTCTCATCACAAAACGAGACTGATTACAGGAATCTACAGAAGGTTTACCTAGATGCTGTATTCAAACCTAATCTATCTAGATTAGACTTCTTACAAGAAGGCTGGAGGCTAGAACATACAAATGTAGAAGACAAATCCTCTGACCTTACATTTAAAGGTGTTGTATACAATGAAATGAAAGGGGCCTTCTCTGAAACAAGTTCGTTGTTCGGACAAAAGTTCATCAATACTATCTTACCACAGGGAACGTATGGCTATGTCTCTGGTGGTGACCCTATAATCATTCCACAACTTACTCATGAGCATTTAAAGAATTTCCATTCAACCTATTATCATCCAAGTAATGCAAGAATTTATTCCTATGGCAATTTTCCTTTAGAAGCCAACCTGAAGTTTATCAACGAGGCTTATTTGAGTCAAAGTTCGTTTTTGGATCCAAAGCACTCAATAGTGAACAGTCAGCCACGATGGAATCAACCAAAAAGAAGGGAAATAACTTGCAGACTTGATGAATATGGAGTTCCGATTGAAAAACAAAACCAAATTGCTATAGGATATCTTATGGCTGACATTACAAGCACTTATGAGACTTTTATGATGATGGCATTGAGTGAACTCATGGTTATAGGTCCAAACTCAGCTTTCTACAAAAGTTTAATTGAAAGAAGCATTTCCGGAGGCTATAACTCACTCACAGGATATGACAACCAAATTAGGGACACATTATTTGTTGTGGGATTAAAAGATGTTGAGAAATCAAAGTTTGAGTTGGTAGAATCTATTGTCGATGAGACACTGAATGACATTTTTGTCAATGGTTTTGAAAAAGACCACATTCAGAGTGTTCTACATGGGTTTGAGTTATCAATCAAACATCAATCGCCGAAGTTCGGTCTCAATCTACTCTTTAATCTTATGCCCCTGTGGAACCATAATGGCCCAATAATAAGCTCTTTGAAAGTAAACGAATTGTTGGATCAATTAAAAACGAACTTAATGGATCCAAAGTATGTGAAAGATGTTATTGAAAAATACTTCATTCTTAACAAACACAAATTAATCATGACTATGGTACCGGATGATAAGTTCGACGATAAGTTTAACGAAGAGGAAGCAACATTGTTAAAGTTCAAAGTGAATAATTTGTCACAAAGTGAGAAGGAGAAAATATATAATGAAGGATTAGAACTTTCTAAATCACAGAAGAAAGTAGAGAACTTAGATATTCTACCTTGTCTAAAGCTTGACGAGATCACTCTTAACAAGACCGCACCTCCCTTGAAGCATACCGTTGCAGATATCATTCCCCTACAGATGTGCGAGGCCAACACCAATGGAGTCACGTATTTCAAAGGAATCGTTGGAACTGAATGTCTGAAAGACCACGAAAGGCAACTGCTGCCATTCTTTGAATACGTAATCAACAAGTTTGATACCAAAAATTATAACTATCGAGACTTTGACAAGTATGTGAGCAAATCCACATCTGGATTGGGCTTTCTCAGCCATATAACGGAACATATTGATCTACCTGGCCAATATGAACAAGGAATATTGATTAGCAGCCACTGTTTGGACGAAAACCTCCCAAAAATGATGGACATATGGAGTGAAATCTTCAAAAAGCCAAACTTTAGTAACAGCGAAAGAATGCAAATGCTCTTGACTAACTATTGCTCGTCTCTAACCAATGGTATAGTAGACAGTGGACACACCTACGCTATGCAGGCAGCTCGGGCCTTGATAACCTCTGTAGACGAATGTAAAGAGAGTCTAATGGGACTTCAACACATAATAAATATGCAGGAAATTCAGAAAAATAAAAAAATAGAAGACGTCCAAGCTATCATTGACATAATTGGACACAACGTTTTGAAAGGAAACAACATAAGAACAGCATTCCATCACTGTAACACCAACACGAAGATTCAAGAGAATGTAGACAAATTTTGTAAAGAGCTGTGCAAGGATGTGGAACAGAAAGAAGAGAATAGAATTAACTGGACAGATGCTAAAAAGATTTCTGAAGAGAACCGTGGCGTGCATATTCTTATGAACATTCCGGTCAACTTCTGCGCTAAAGTTCTTCCTACAGTACCTTACACCGACCCCGATTATCCTAAATTAAGAGTCCTATCAAGGTTCCTAACTTCAAAGTATTTGCACCCGGTTGTCAGAGAGCAAAATGGGGCATACGGCGGTGGCGCTTTGCTAACCTTAGATGGAGTCTTCAACTATTATTCATACAGGGACCCCAATGCCACAGTCACCTTGAATGTATTCGATGAAACAGCTCGATGGATGTCCACAAACACGAAACTTCTGGATGATCAAAATCTATTCGAGGCAAAACTGTCCATTTTACAGCAGATGGATCAGCCCGTCGCCGAATACATGAAAGGTATCGACCTGTTTTTATACGGTTTGTCCTACGATATCTGGAAGACACAGAGGGAAAGAGTACTGGCTGTGAAAAAAGAGGATTTAATTGAAGTGTGTGAGAAATATTTGAAAGCTGACAGATTTAGTGGCAAATCCGTCATTGGAGTAGGTTCGGAAGACCTTAAAGCGGGAACTGTTGTATGGGAAACCATTAGTGGACCTCAACAATAAATCGTAGCAGTTTTCTTGCTGCTTAGACTTGATCAAGTGACAAAAATGTAGGTAGCTCGTATTTTCTAGTCTTAATGTGAGTATGATCTTTGATTGATTGAACATGCTGGATTTTAGACTTCAGACTAGCAATGAGGTTATGCTACGGTTTGACGTCGAATTTGGCTTGAATGAAAGTATGTGAGCTTCTTAAGGCTACGCCGACCGCTCAGTGGCGCCCTCATCGTTTGTTCGGTTATTTCTTTTATTTTAGAATGAAAATGCAGAAAATTTTATTACAATCAGAAATTGGAAAGAATTAGAAAGTTTTATTACAGTCACTAAAACGGATAATAGTGGCGACTATTTTCCGTTTTAGTGATTGTAATAAAACTAAACAATGTAAAACTACCGTTTATAATAATATTAACTTATAATCTTGTGGAGCACAACTTAACGTGCTTATTTTCTGCATTTCATTCTAAAATAAAAGAAATAACCAAACAAACGATGAGGGCGCCACTGAGCGGTCGGCGTTTGGTCAGCGCCCTCTTAAGTAGTTTTTCTGAGGAGCAGCATCTGAAGAGCCTATTGCCAAGTGTCGATTACCTATGCAGAGTAGAGATCATCTCGAAAAACGAAAAAATAGATATAATGACCGGTAAAATGGTCGTTATATTTACATGGTTAAGAATGGGTATCAGTTGTCTCTGATGCTCAAGTAGGTACCTAACTAATATGCTACAGATTCATTGTTGCGATAAAGGCGAACACTTCGCGTGGTCTCTCTCGCTCGACGCGCGACGCCGATGTCTCGCAGTACTTAAACAGAGAGTGCGCGAAGTGTAGTTCGCTTTATCGCGAGAATGTAGCCGTAGCATATCTTGTAAAAATGTTATTATTTAAATTGTGTCAATGTAAAATGGAGACATGGTTAGAATATAATATATCTTGTTGGTCAGAGCATCTTAGTTGTTTATTTATTACCGAGTATTTGATGTTGAGACTGCTGTTAATAAATATTATTTTTAAATTCATACCGTCTTTAATTTCACTGGCGGGTACAATGCGTGCCACGTAAGAAGAGACTTGACACACCACGTGGTTTGACATGCGCAGTATACGATTTTAGGTATCTTTAGCGGTATGAGGTCTGTGCGGTACGGGACCGGACGTCATAGGGGCGGCGGAAAGAGGCTGGGGAGGCGGGGTCAAGTCTCTTACGTGGCACGCATTGTAATTGCGTAACACACTCGGCAATGGCAATGGCTTTTCATTTTGACAGTTTAACAACGTTCATTGCGTAATTTTTGTTGTTGAGCAGACAAATTTTTCGAACACATGACTCAATGGATTAGCAATATCATTCAAAATGTTTGAGATTGATAGTGTGTTACGCATAACCTTATACTTTTTATACTTATCCCTTTTTATTTCTTGTCGCTTTGCGGAAATTGTAAAAAATACGGGGCCCTGGTGGCTGGTTTGGTCCAAAACAGTTTTCTAAACATCACAGAACACTATTACCTACTCCTAGCGAATATAGGGAAGAGATGGCAAGTACACAAATGATTCATATATATGCCTTCCGCGTGAAAATAATCGAAAGGCGTGGATTCTCCTCAAAAACTAGAACGAAGAACTCTGAAAAAAGTTATTTACATACATTTCATAGTTCTACCAAGTCCCAATCACACTAATATTATAAAGGCAAAAGTTTGTGAGTGTGTGTGTGTTTATGTTTGTTACTTCTTCACACTCAAACAGCTGGACCAATTTTGATAAAATTTTGTGTGAAAGTGACACCCTGGGTTAACATATATTATGTAGGCTAATTTTTATCCCACGGGATCGACATTTACGCGGGTGAACCGCGGGGCGCAGCTAGTGAATGATAAACGGAAACTTAAGTATATGATAGATCATTGTAAAAATATTCGATATCCCAATTTGTTATTGTTAGAATCTTGTCTGATTCTCCTATTCGTGGTGATATCCTTTGTTACGAGCTCCAGTAGGTATTATAAAACCTATCAACGTATATCTCGCATAAATCGCTTATTCCCTTCTATTTTGTTGATTTCTATAATGGCCAGAGGCCAGTGAAATAGCTTTTTCTCCTTTTAAATAGATTTAATAAGGCATCACGCGCGCCGTCACAAATTGGAGGTAAAACCGAACAGGCAAAATTTGACGTTGCTACATCTGTCATTATTAAAAACTAATTTAATGGCACATTGTTCTTTTAGCTTATACAATTTCAACATACATATGTATTTTGCTTATCCAGTTAAATGTTCTAAGGATATTTTGGAGCGCTTTTTATCGAATTGAAAAATGCGATCGTGTTTAGCAAGCCTGGATAGTTATTCACAACCATTCGGCAGGTTATCGTGTCAGCACTGCAAATAGCTGTCGGAAGAACAGCGGTCGTCTATTTAATTTAGGGCTGATTTTTCAATCGACCGATAATTTTTATTCCTGGAATAAAATTGACGTACGACAGTTTTTATATGGAAAACTGTCAAAAATTCAAAATTATCCCTCCGATAAAGTTATCTGGCGTTGGAAAAATCAGTTCTTAAACTGACAAATCGGAGCGTTTAGAGGAGTCCTTCTATACCAATTCTCCCCCTCCTCCTCCGATTGATTGATGTTCGAATTTCGATTCGGCACAACGAATCGAACGGTTGTGAGTAGGTATGCTGTAGGTATGTACAGATAGCCCAGTATATGGGGGCTTGGGGCTTGACGATCAATCTGGCATCAGTTCAAAATGATTAGGATTGAAATTAAAGTGTGGATATCTTTTACTTAGTATAAATTATTTCATCACCATTGCTCTCAAAACGGTGAAGGAAAACATCGTGAGGAAAAAGGCATGTCCAGGTCCTAAAATCAAAAATTCGAAGACTGGTGAGTGGTGACATCCGGCAACCAGCTCTGGGTCCGCATGGTAGATTATTGATGATAATATTAATTCATAAAACTGTTACATCTGTTTTAGGTACTTAAAGATGTCCCTACCGCAGACTTTCGACAACCCCGAAGAATATTTCGAAGAATGTCTAATTTTTTTTCAAGAATATGAATATTTATTCAATTACCCTAACACAGATTTACTAATTCACAACATTCTGGACAAAATCACTATAAAAAATGAAGAAATTTATGTGTTTCATAAAGATTTTGACTTGAACTCCATAAGTGATGATTTTTTAAGCACTTTCTTCATAAAACTGAAAAAGCTGCAAGTCTTTTACGAGGATATTCAAGAAGATGCTTTGGAGAACATTATGAACGTGCCCGTTAGTCCTAAGAAGAAACATGAGATCTTATATCTGGCTAAGGAAATCAAAGAAGTATGTGAAAATGTTGGCTGTAATGTCGTTGTCGACTTTGGATCAGGATTGGTAAGGATTTTCAGATTTTCTTACAAACGTACTTACCTACATGTATACAATTTTATTACACCCACACAAAGGTGTAAGTCGGACCTCGTAAAGTGGGGCTACTTCGACGGAGCGATAGCAGTGGATGCGGAGCTACTTAGTCACAAACTATGCTCTAACCGGCCCACAGTATGTAACGCCAGCACATCAAGCTACCCGAAACTGTCAAATTTTCCCAATCAACTTTGAACCTTATGCTTTAGAGATAAAGTAGAATATTCATTAAACAAATTTGACAGATTGTAGTAGCTTGATGTGCTGGCGTCTGTACTTATACTAAGCGCTTGGCCACACAGGGGCGCGGGCGCGGCGCTGTGGACTCAAACATATGAACTTCCTTGGAAGTGTCCATAGTGGGAACGCGGGCGCGGTGAGCGGTGCGGGTTACTTGGCGCGGGCAGCGCGCGGGCATACACTGGACCAGTGTGACCAGATACTTTTTCGGTATATTTTATCGACTTTTCCGAGCCTCAGTAATTCAGTATTTTTGTAGGTAGGTAGGCGGAAGTAAGTATTTTTGGGTATATTTTTTATAAAAAGCTATGGTAACACCGTAGTAGCGACCGTTGATGTTTAGGGATTTAGTCTATGATATTTCATTCAAATAAGATATTCAGTATTTTTTTGAGGTGCTTCGGTTTATTTCGTAAAATTTAATCTGGTCACACTGCATTGGACACGACAACACGCAGAACGTAGCCGCGCTCCAGTGCGGACAGGCAACCCGCGCGCATTACAGGCATTACTTAATACGGTATGAAAAATTTAATTCATTCTGTAATTTGTATAATAAGTTAATTAATTATAATTTAAATTAGTATAAAAACGATGATATCACTGAGAGAATATTATGTATTATTATTTAGTGGAAAACGTGCATTATTTTAAGTATCTATAGCTATTGTAATATTATTACATCTAAGTTAAAACCCATTTATGTATTCGACTGAAAGACTTGTATCTATGGTCATGAATAAATATTATTAAAAAAAAAAACAGGCATTACTGCACACGCGCCCGCGCCCGCCCCGTGCCCCAGGCTGGACGCACGCTTATTAGGGTATTATTATGTTCTGTGCTTATTAGTGTGTTAGGTACGCAATCAGTTATAATATATTAGTCTATGTACGCAATTACCACGCTGCATGACTAGCAAAAAAACATGTTATTGTTGGTTTTTGTAACGTTTTTAATTACTTATTTAGTTTCGAAAACGCTCACATTGCGCTATTACGATTTCCCAGACATTAATTCGCTTCACGTAGTCGTACTCTTACCTAATCACTTACACCTTTTTCATGTCTCTTTCCAGGGCTACTTGGATCAACTTTTATATGAAACAACAAACTACAGAATATTAGGAATTGAATGTAACGAAAATCATTATGTTGGCGCCAAAATACGACAGCGGAAATACCATTCAAACTCCACAGATAATGTAAAATATATAAAACATACCGTGACGGAAAATTCCCATGAAAATATCCAAGGATATTTGCACGATAAGTTTGGGAATCATGGAGAATATTGCATAACCGGCCTTCATGCTTGCGCCGATTTGTCTATAGATGCGATCAACCTATTTTTAAAGATGGCCCATGCAAAGGTAATGGTAATAATGCCGTGCTGTTATCACAAAATGTTCGGAGATAGTGGTGTTTTTAAGAATTTCCCTTTAAGTGATTGCCTGAAAGGCATTTTTAGTAGGTTTAAGGGGGCAGAGTATATGAGGGTACCCTTTTTAAGACTGGCTGCTCAGCCATCGTCTGTGGACGATAAGTTAGAAGATTTAGTTTTCAATTTATTGTCAAGAGCTGTGCTGCAGACCTTTGCAGTAAGATGTAAGTATTTTTTTAGTTTCTAAATCATGTACAGACGCCAGCACATCAAGCTACCCGAAACTGTCAAATTTTCCCAATCAACCTTGAACCTTATGCTTTAGCGATAAAGTTGAAAATCTATTAAAGAAATTTGACAGATTTTAGTTGCTTGATGTGTTGGCGTCTGTACAATGAAAAGCTATGTCTAAAAGTAAGTATTGTGCGTCTTTCTATGGTGGAATCGGGGATTTCTATGGAGTGTGGTTTTGTGATTTGGGAAATCCCTGGTAGGAATTTGCCAAACCGTATACCATAGATCAAAAAAAATATATCGCCGCAGTGCTAAGCAAATCTGAAATGAATGTCTCTGCGCAGAAATCTATAGTGTTTTGTTTTATATTACAGACAACTGCAAATTAAAAAGAAAAAAACGGAAAGCTGTCAAAACTAAAAACATGGATAACAATTTTGAAGTCTACATAAAAGATGCTACCACTAATGGTTTTACTTTGATTAAAAATGAATCTAGTAGTAATAATGGTAGCACTGAGATTCCTACATTCTGTTTAGAAGAACTTAAGACATCGTGGAATCAGTTAACTCAATTGACGTTCGTAAAGGCGGGAATTTTTATACTTTTACAAAATTATTTGCAACCAGTCATTGAGAATTTTGTTTTGTTTGACAGACTGGTTTTTCTCAAAGAAAAGGGCGTAAAGCATTGTGAATTCAAAAGAATATTGAATGTTAAAACATCGCCTCGTTGTTTGGCTCTACTAGCATATAAATAAGTGTATATTGATATAATTTACATTTATGTACTTGTTTGTTTTATTACACTACAAGTAGTTCCATTACGTGGATCCTACACGATCCATCTAACATCAATCGCAAACCATGATATCGGATTGCACTGATGCAAGATTGAGAGATTGATCACTGGATGTGAGAAGCACAGAACTGGTCAAAACGGCGGTGCTTGGGGAGCTCTATGTCCAGAATTGGACGCCTTTTGGCTGAAATGACGATGGTGAAGATTGATCGTCTTACGTCCCCTTTGGCATGTATTATTTGGTCCATGATCTGTGCTTAGAAATCGGGTACGGTGTTTTAGCGTAGAATCCATCATTCAAACTTTCTAAAGAAAGAGTGAAGGCAAAAAAACTTAATAGGGGTGAAAAACCGATTTTACTTTAATTTTACTGCTTTTTATAGTCATTAGCAAGCACTACGCAGAGGTTAGTCAAGTATTGTTTTCGGTTTATTTTCTGATTGTCAACGATGTTCTGTCAAGTGTCAACTGTCGCTAATTGTCATGCATGACAATCATAATAACCAAAAAAATGCACAAAAATGGCTGATTGTAAGTTGTGTTCGTGTTGTGATGCATACTGATACCAACTGAGAGTATTTACACGTGGTTTCCCGCTTACGAGGTACGACAAACACTCCCTAACTTTAACAGAAGTAGGTACCTAATAAGTCCCTTGAATCTGAAGGGTTGATGATCAGTTGCCAATGTTAATATGGATAATTTAAATGATTTGTACTGTCGACTTTGCGCCGATTTAAAGACAAGCAGCGATCTCTCCAACATGGCAATAAACGTAGAAAAACGTCGAGAAATCATCAATAAATTGATGCGATTTAATATACAAGTGGATTTTAATAGCAAGTTGCCGAAAACTGTATGTTTAGAATGTATTAATTCTTTGGAACACGCGTATGAATTTATTACTACTGTAGACCTCGCGCAAGAGGCATTTCAAGACTATGAACATGATGATTCGGCTCTAGATATTAGGAAGGACGAGGTTGTCTCAGAGGAAGATGATATGATTACATGTAACAAAGATGATGTCAGTGTTAAAACCGATGGCACTATCCCTGATGCTAAATCCAAGGAGATTGGTAAACAAATTGAAATTGAATTTGACCCTAAAACTGAAGGGAAAGAAAAGAATTCTAAATCCAAATCAAAAAAAGTGAAAAGTAAATCAAAACCTACAATGCCAAATCAAATTAATAGGAAAATAAAAAAGCCCAAGATTTCAGCAAATGTAGACCTAGATACCTGGCATGACTATAATTGGTTATGTGCTTTCTGTGAAAAATTATTTCAGAATCCTAGCGAGTTGAAAGTGCACTCTATGCAGTACCACATGACCTGTAACCCTTACAGGTGCTTTGACTGCCGAGCGCGAGGGCTGCATATGGATAACTTCATAATGCACATAGCTCGCCACCGCCCAGTTTTAGCAAACACTTGCTACCAATGCTCTCTAAAATTTGAAACCCTGTTAGAAATGAACACACATAAAGCAACTCATTTCAATACTGATTATGTTTGCTGTGGATGCAATTCTATATTTTCAAGTGAAGAACAATTAGATGACCATATGACAAAGTTTTATAAGAGCGCAGAAGAAAGTTCGTCAGTCATCAAAAATGAGAGCCTGAAATGTGTCATATGTGAAAAAACACCGAAGTCTAGGCTTCTACTACACAGGCACCTGTTAGTACATAGCGATAGAAAACGGACCTACATTTGCAATACTTGCGGTGGAGGCTTTTACAACAGGAAAGAATTAAATCAACACCAATTTGTACATACGGACGTAAGACCATATAAATGTGAAGTTTGTAATTTCAGTTTTAAGATGAAACATGAACTCAAAAAACATGCTGGTATACATTTTGGACCAAAACCGTTTGCATGCGAAGAATGCGGCAAATGTTTCCGTTTGTCCAAAGAGTTGGTAGTTCACAGAGCCATCCACAAGGACATTAGACCTTTTAAGTGCACACATTGCAACAAGAGTTTCCGCTTCAGACACTTACTGATGCAACATTTACGATTGCACTCTGGAATAAAACCATATTCTTGTGATAATTGTCCGCTGACCTTTAGGAACTGGTCAAATTACAACAAACATACGAAAGATATGCACGGTATTGACAATTCTAAAAGGAAACGTACAGCTGAAGGACTTTATGCTTTAGATCCGGAAACTAAGAAGGTCATATATCCTGATAAGGATAAAGTGCTTGAATGGAAGAAAAAGATATTAGGAGACATAAGCAAAGGGAAACCAACCAGAAGCGATGAAGACGAGGCTAAAGGAAAATCTACTGACGACACGGAGAGTGACTGTTGAAGTATTTGAAGAACTCAGTTTTAAACTGACATTTGAAGTAATTACACTACCTGCGGTCATTGACCTAAATGAAGTCGGTTAAAAAAAATCATCATATCTTTTTCGTTTTGTTTATTTTAGGTTTTATGAGTAGCCGCCATTTTGAGAAAAAAAAAAACAAAATGGCGAAAGTGCGACAATAGGTATGCCAGGCTACAAAACCTTCAAACTCCTTTTTTATTTGATGGGCTGAGCCATACAATATTATGTTAATTCATTACAATATTGTATTAGTTTGGGAAAATTGCATAACACACCATCAGTAGCAATGGGTTTCATTTTGACAGTTCTACAACATTCATTGCGTAAATCGAGCAGACAAATTTATCGAACATACGAAGCAATGGATTAGCAATATCTTTCAAAATTATTCAGATTGATAGTGTGTTAAGCAATTACCTCGCAGTTCGTATTATGATTATTGTATTGAGTATTATTTTAAAAGCAATTTCAGTTTGGATGGTTATAATTTTATTGTAATTTGTATGAAACAGAGCACGGATGTGTCGCGCCGCCGGCAGCTGCATCTAGACATGGCAGTACAATACGTGCCACGAAAGATAGACTTGACCCCGCTCCCCCCGCTCTTTTCGCCGCCCCTATGACGTCCGGTCCCGTCCCGCACTCAGACCTCATACCGCTAAAGATACCTAAAATCGTGTTCTGCGCAAGTCAAACCACGTGGTGTGTCAAGTCTCATCTTTCGTGGCACGCATTGTACTATTAAAATTCGCACGACTTCTGTCATCTTCGCCAGAATCCTTTCTGGCATCTTCAGGGCCTTAGTACAACTATTAAAATTCGCACGACTTCTGTCATCTTCACCAGAATCCTTTCTGACATCTTCAGGGCCTTAGCACAACTATTAAAATTCGCACGACTTCTGTCATCTTCGCCAGAATCCTTTCTGGCATCTTCAAGGCCTTAGTACAACTATTAAAATTCGCACGACTTCTGTCATCTTAACCAGAATCCTTTCTGACATCTTCAGGGCCTTAGCACAACTATTAAAATTCGCACGACTTCTGTCATCTTCGCCAGAATCCTTTCTGGCATCTTCAGGGCCTTAGTACAACTATTAAAATTCGCACCACTTCTGTCATCTTCACCAGAATCCTTTCTGGCATCTTCAGGGCCTTAGCACAACTATTAAAATTCAGATGACTTCTGTCATCCTCACTAGAATCCTTTCTGGCATCTTCAGGGCTTTAGCACAACTTACACCGCCGCCGCGAGGATAATAATGGAAAACCGCTTAATGAAATATTGCTATAGCATTGTTTGTTCATAAGATCAGAGGAGTAATTTTAAGAACGTTCAGTCTGATCTGTCAGTTTGTATGGAAAGTGTTGACAACGTCGTCTCTAGCGGCCACAGAGGCATCTCCGTGCTCTTCAGTCCGGCCGGCTAGAGAATGAGTTCCTGACACCTGTGAGTGCGGCAATTCTAGTAATCTATCTATATAAAACAAAGTCGGGTTAGTTACACCATTTATAACTCAAGAATGGCTGGACCGCTTTTTATGTTCTTTAATTGTTGGAAGTGTCTCCGCCTCGAATAGCAGACTAACTATGAAAACATGGGAAAATTCACGTAAAAAAATATGAAGATAATTAATTTTCTGATACATTCGTTCTAGGGGTGGGCGTTGCAACGACGAACCGTTTACAAAGACCGTTTTTTACGTTCTGGGTTCAAACAGTCTTCGTTGCACAAACTAGTCTTCGAATTACTTGGTGCGATTTTTTATTTTACGCTTGTGAAAATATAGTCGAGAATACCATGGTTCAACTCTATCACACTTTTTCCACCGCGTCGTCTCTTGTTCCGCGTTCGTTATCGTTTACAAAACAGTCGTTCAAAAACGAAAACCTCGAAAACGCAATTCTATTGCATGTTGGATAAGTTTCGTCCTTTAAGCAGTCTTCAAACCAGTTGCAACGACGACCGTTTTCTGCAACCATTTTCGTCGTCGGGAGAACGGTTGCGTTTCGTCCGTCAAAAACTCGACAACGACCCACCACTAATTCGTTCTTATTCTGAGGCGGTACGATGTTCGCCGGGTCAGCTAGTTACTAATAAAGATTAAATTCGCAAAACACGTTTTCGTTTGTATGAAACTGGCAGGTGTCAGAAACGCATTCTCTTGACGGCCGGACTATAACTCGCCAAGTAAGACTGCCAAGAGGCATAAATATTCACTTGATGAAAACCTTTTTATATTCTAGATATTTAATTTTAAGTATTATCGTTTTCATCCATTAAAAGTAGTTAAGATGAAACACTGTTTTGATTTAATTCCTATAGCGAAAAACATTATTATGGAGAATGATGGTATTTTGACTCGCTCAAAACCCTACTATGGACTGGTCCAAAATTATTTGATACAAATATAAACAAATGGGTAGTTTATTCTGTAAATGGGATATCGGAATCACTTTTACTCGTCATATTATTATAAAAAAATAAGCTAGATGAAGTCGGCGTTTCCTATCTTACTACTCTGCGACAACCAAACTTTGAGGTCACAGTCTCTTTTAAAGTCCAGACATAATCTTGGTGATGACGCAAATATAACGTTCCTTCCTCGTGGTCAAACTTAATGGTCAAACTGATTTGGCCACGAGGAATTCTGTTCCGGATAGTCAAACTACTTAGTTTAACAAAAAATATCCACCCTTTGTATACTTGTACAGTCATTAACAAAAATAATTTCCTTCCTCGTGGTCAAACTTAACGGTCAAACTGATTTGACCACGAGGAATTCTGTTCCGGATAGCCAAACTGAGTGGCTGTATAAACTTTTTATCAAGCTGTATAGATTGCAGTCTTATTGTACAATTATAAATAAAACATGTCAATTTGATAACACATGCCACATGACCACTCAAATTATTATCCTGTTCTTTGCTGTTTTATTGCGATTTGCATTTTGTAATTATTTGGATAAAATATGGATTTAGATATAAAATACATTCATCGTAAAGGGGGAAGGGTACTACTTTTCAAGGGTCGGCAGTAGTACTACAAATTGCGTACGTACAGAAATGGAAACATTTACTGGACTTGCAGTAATCTCAAAAAAGAAAAATGTCGGGGCTCAATTACTCTGAAGGTATGGTCATAATTAAAACATATTTAATACTTATCGTTTTTAATTACATATTATTACATTTCCATCACAACTTCACAACCACAAATGCGGTTCTTGTGGCGTATGTTTTGATGACAGACAAAAAAGAAGAATTTATATGGTGTACATAATAAAGAGTATTCTATCTATCTAAGAATCATATTTTATTTTATTTTCAATTATAAAGTTAAGATTGAAGGATTGGTCACCAAAAATTTTCCATTTAGATTTTGAATTAGCTGCAAGCAGAAAGAAAGAAAATACGTTAAGCAATGCATTAATAACAATTTTTCCAGACATCCAAATTGTAAAATGTTTTTATCATTAATCAAATAGCCAATGGCGAAAGGCAAAACAAAAGAAAATTAAATCTAAAGATGACAGGAGAATAGGGGGAATGTGTGCAGCACTCGCTTTTTTACCCGAAAATAAAATTGAAGAAGGATAGGAGTACATAAATACTGATACTCCCACTCCCGACACTACCAAAACGCAAAAATTTCTTAAATATTTTGAAACTACGTGGCTTAGGAATAAATTATTCCAAAAACAATGGTCTGTTTATGGCCAGAGACATCGCACAAACAATGTGGTCGAAAGTTGGAACGGCCAACTAAACAAATCCATGAATCGTCATAATCCAATTACAGTTGCTCGTTTACTTGAAACCTTAATACAAAAAGAAAAATCTTCTAATGAAAAAGTGTCTCCGCCGCCAAGACCAAATATGTCGAGATGATTTCATAATGAAGTGACAGCTGCAATTAATGCATGGCGATATAAGTGTTGGGTACTTTTTAAACAAACTAAGATAATTATTTTTGTTAATGACTGTACAAGTATATTTACGACCTATAACAAAGGATGTATATTTTTCGTTAAACTAAGTAGTTTGACTATCCGGAACAGAATTCCTGGTGGTCAAATCAGTTTGACCATTAAGTTTGACCACGAGGAAGGAACGAAATATAACAACCTTATTGGGAGCTCTAAGTTTGGGGTTGAAACAATAGGGCCTTGAAGTCCGAGAGCTCGTCGAATATTTCGGGACATCGCTAAGCGGTTGGTTGACTCTTCACGTATTCAGAGGGATGGCCTTTTTTAGCCCAATGAATAAGCATTGCCATCCAACATGGTAATGCTGACAGCCTTTTGGGCACTTATCCCATTGACAGCGATGCGGACGAATTTTTTGATGCCCAATGAGCTCCTGCCTTTTCTTTGATTTTTTTTATTTTATACCTTGTATAATGGTCTATCTATTCATACACAAAATGTCTGTAGGGGTTATTGTAGGTACTCATCATTACGAACAACTTTTACGGGAACAAACCTGAAACAGAAGGAACAGCTGATTTTATATTTGACTAGCTGCGCCCTGCGGTATCACCCGCGTAAATGTCGATCCCGTGGGAATATCGGGATAAAAAGTAGCCTATATGTTAATCCAGGGTGTCAGCTACCTCCATACAAAATTTTATCAAAATTGGTCTAGCCGTTTGAGCGTGAAAAAGTAACAAACCTAATATAAACACACACACTCACAAACTTTCGCCTTTATAACATTATAGTGTGAGTCAAATAAAGTTATTTGACTTGGGATAGGATTTGGAATTATGGAAATCATCATCAGACTACAGCAGTGCACTGGTGACTAATGGACACAGGCCTCTTCAATTGCATGCTAATCAATCAGCTCGATTCTCGGTAACTGTCTCCAGCTGCTACCAGCCACCCTGCAAAGATTGCATACGTTTGCCGATTCGCAGTCTCCACTCAAGAACTCGTCTACCCCAACCGTATACGGTTGGATGGATTTAGGGAATCCAATCCCGCATCAAAATCGCGATCCCGCAAGCATGCGGGATCCCGCATCAAAATCGCGATCCCGCAAGCATGCGGGATCAAGGACATCAATCCCGCGGGATTTGCGGCATTGCTTTTATTTACTATTATTTTTGTTTTGTGTAGTGAAATGAAAGACATAAAGACAAGTATTTTTTTTGTATTATTATCAATATGAAGCTAAGTTATTACTCATATTATAAATTGAATATAGGTAATGATGTTTAAGAAGCATAAATAATCAACTTCTTTTAAGAAATGATATAATACAATATTTAACTTTTCATTAATATTTAAATTTGTATTGTAAATAAAAAATATTCATTTGTTTTAGAGACATAAAGAGGTGAATTAAGTAAACGCCGCGCGCCGGGTAAAAAGTGAGCTTATTTTTTCTGAAAATGCTTTCGAAGAAACAATAAGGTATCTAACGTTTCATCTTTTAGATTTGATCTTATCTTATTGCATAAATAGCCAGCGGCGGAAAAAGCACGCTCGGCTTCCACACTTGTAGGCGGAATTGACTTCCGCCTACAAGTGTGGAAGCGCGTTACTTAATTCACCTCTTTATGTCTCTAAAACAAAGGAATATTTTTTATTTTCAATACAAATTTAAATATTAATGAAAAGTTAAATATTAAGAAAAGATAAGATATAAATAATAAGATAGTCGCCTGAGCCCATTTTTCTTAAATATATATTTTTTTCAATCCCGCAAATCTGCGGGATCCCACGGGTGTAATCCCGCATTTCTGAACCCGCAAAAAACGTGCGGGATCTCGCATTTGCGGGATCCCGCGTTTGCGGGATTGGATTCCCTAGATGGATTAAATTTTTGAAGTGAAAACTTCTTTAGGCGCGTTGGGTATTTTTTGAGATGGGATAAAACTAGACTTGCAACGAATATTCGGTTACTATTCGGTATTCGGCCTATTCGGCTGCTTTTAATATATTCGGCCGAATACCGGATATCTACATATTATTCGGCCGAATACCGAATACTTAAATGATATATTTTTTTGACGATTATTAATCGATTTTTTTATTATTAAAGTATGTTCGTAATTATTTAATTGTTTATTTGTTAAATTTTACACTATCACACTTACAAACAGATCAAAACTAAGAGAGCACAATAAACTATAGTTAACGTAATACGATATCCACGAAATGAACTTGTCGAAACATGCAGTGCGTTAGCAATATACCGCGCAGAGCAACAGCGCAGCGGGCGCGCGGGCGATGAGTACATTAGAACAATACAAAGGAGCGCGAAACAATCACGTCTGTACAAGTTTTTGGCGCTAAAATCCAGCCGAATACATTTGCCTAATATTCGGCTATTCGGTCAGGGGCCTCGCCGAATATTCGGTATTCGGTATACTGCCGAATATAGTACTATTCGTTGCAAGTCTAGATAAAACCATTGAACTCGCGACACTGTTACCATAACCGACACCTCTATTTTAAGTTTTGGTCATTATAAAGATATCAACGCGCGGTACATTTTCTTTGGGAAGAATGACCTTCAAATATATTTATAAAATTACTATGCTTTTTCAAGTTTTCACTTCTGTCGGCACTCCTGGAGTACCACTGTTTTGTGAAAACTTCTGGCGCGTTGGTCATTTTTTGAGATGGGAAAAGCCATAGAAGTCGCACCACTGTTACCGTAAGCGACACCACGCGTAAAAAAGTACCCGCTTCAGATGTGTTCGGCTGTCCTCGGGATGTACTCGGTTTTAAATTATATCCGATATGTCAATGAGTGATGGCAAACGGCAAAGTATTCAGTTTGTGTTTTGTTTTCACTTCTGTCGGCTCTTCCGGAGTTTTAATGTTTTTTTTTAGGATTCTCTTTTGTAGAATCTAATGACATTGTCAATGCAACACGGCAACACTGTTTCATTTGACTGTTATTTTCAGTCTATCAAAAAGTACTCTGCTCTGGTAGTATCTGTAGTACTCTGTGATTGTCAAAATCATACCCTGCGTTCCGAGTTGGTAAATAATCGATATGAACGTGCTTAAACCCGTACCGAATTAGCGTGATCGCGATAACGTTCCGTGCATCGTCACAGATGATGTCATGACATGCGCGAACTTGCGATAACGCTGAGCATGCCTAGAATAATATCACCGTGAGCACTGTCAAAAATGACAATGCATGTGTGAGGATGTGTCAGTGTGTGTTTTGTTTTGAGTTGCAACATCTTTAAACTAACGTGGCGTTTTCGGAATTGTGCTTCTGGCTGACAGTCGCCACCTAACCAAAGAATAAGAACTGAAGAAGAAATGTGGTGTCTATACAAAGAAATACTGTAATAATATCGTTTTTAAATTGAGTAAGCACTGTGAGCGCGTTCACTAGTGTTCCGAATTGTTGACAGCTCTCAACTGTCATAACCGTAATAACTAAATCGGAACGCATGTGAGATGATGTGAGCGCTGTGAGAGATTATAGCTAATTCGGAAAGCGGCCATACTGCCGTGCTAAGCACAAAAGCGGTATCTCAAAAAAATTTTGTAAAGTTGATTTTTGTGGTATAGGATAGCTTAAAAAAATATGCATCCAATGAGCTCAGCCAAATAACGGTATCTTAATAAAAAAGTCCCTAGAAAAGTGTTCCCTATCTCAGCTTTACCTCAAATCACTGAGAGAATAAAAAACAAAACTTCAATTTTCTCGAAACTAGCTTTTCTTGAGATACCGCTTTTGCGTTTAGCACGGCAGCATAGTCTTTCAACGAACTGAAGGCCAATTCTCGTAATTTAAAACGTTCAAAATCTAGTCGCAGTCTCATCTCAGCGACAAAGAAATGTCAAAAACTTGTCAAAATGTAGGGAAATTTGAAGTATTTTTTGACAGATTGAGACTGAGATCAGACTGTGAACGTTGTTAAAATTAGTAGAATTGGCCCTCTGTTGTATTCTCTGTCTCTCTTTGTTTGACTGTTTTTGTGATTTTTACCAATTTCTAATCAATGTTTTCGAATTGTTGTTATTTCTTACTGTGTTTTGACTTAAGGCGAAAGCGCCAGGGTAGCCCGCGAAATTCAATTATTTTTAGGTTTTTTGGAATTTGCTGGTCAGTATGTATGAATCGCGGCCGTAAGAAATATGTGTTTACAGAATTATAATCATTAAAGTTATCAACACAACTCTCTAAGACCACGTAAGTGCTAAGAATAACTGTTTCATGAAATCATCATTCTTTGGACTTACGTGGTCTTAGAGAGTTGTGTTGATGACTTTAATGATTATAATTCTGTAAACACATATTTCTTACGGCCGCGATTCATATATTAATGCATGTACAACTTAATGCTGACCAGCAAATTGCAAAAAACGTAAGAAAATTTGAATTTCGCGGGCTACCTTAGCGCTTCCCCCTTAAGGCGAAAGCGCCAGGGTAGCCCGCGAAATTCGATTTTTTTTAGGTTTTTTGGAATTTGCTGGTCAGTATTAAGTTGTACGTTGATTAATATATGAATCGCGGCCGTAAGAAATATGTGTTTACAGAATTATAATCATTAAAGTCATCAACACAACTCTCTAAGACCACGTAAGTCTCAAGAATAACTGTTTCATGAAATCATCATTCTTTGGACTTACGTGGTCTTGGAGAGATGTGTTGATGACTTTAATGATTATAATTCTGTGAACACATATTTCTTACGGCCGCGATTCATATATTAATCAACGTACAACTTAATGCTGACCAGCAAATTGCAAAAAACGTAAGAAAATTTGAATTTCGCGGGCTACCTTAGCGCTTCCCCCTTAATGTCTCCTGTCTTGAGTTACTATACTATTTTCCCCATAAGATGAGTTCCCTGACATTTCATTTTTTCCGTGACACGCATACTACTTTAGACGAATAAAAAATAAACTGGCAAAAATATTAAAAAAGAAATGATAAAAAAATATTGCCTTTCGTAAATTACTAAGTAAATTATTTTAGTTATAATTAACTGTTAATAAATTAAGTAAATATAATAAAAAAGTATAAATCTTAAAAATGTCTAATGCGTTGAACGGAACGTCGGCCAATAGAGATAGCCACCTCAATACACTAATCGACAAAAAATCGTTAGATGAATCGGAGCGGCCATTTTGTAATCGCGATCGCGTCGCGTCAGTACGAGTACTTTATGCGTGAAAGAGTAAGAAACATCCACACACACACAAATACTAACTTTCACATTTATAATATTTTTAGTAGGAAGTAGGATAACCAGTTTATTAAAAAAATATTTTGAAAATCTAAAATCGATAATCCGATTCCATTTTCTTTGCCAACTGAATCGATGTTATAAAAAAATCGATTATATTTCGTTAGGTCACGTCACTACAATTGTCAGACAAGAACTGTCAGGGAGGGAAGACTATAGGCCAGTAGGCCTGGCATGGCCGTCCATAAAATGTATCCGATAAGTCATTAACTCATTATTTTAGTCAATGATCCACAATAACAACCTGTGCTAATAGCATTCCAAAATCTGTCAAAATGAATAACACAAAAAATGTGTATTGTCGCCTTTGCGCAGAGTTAAAACCACACATTGAACTCATAAACCTGCAGACTGACGAAGAAACGTGCCAGAAAGTCGTCAATAAACTGTCAAGATTCAATATAGTGATGGATTTCAAGGAAAATATACTGCCGAAGACTGTCTGCTTAATATGTGTAAAATCCTTAGAACGAGCATTTGCTTTCATAACTGCAGTTGAACAAGCGCAGGCATTTCTAAGTGACTTTATTCTGGTACAAATAAATACCACTGTAAGTGATTATTGTGCTGAAAATATGTTTTATGAGCCTCCAGATAATGAAAACGGTGTTGATGGCTGTAAAGACGAACACAGTCGAGATAAAATGGAAGTAGATAATGTTGGTACGAATTTAAGTGAACAATGTGATAGTGAGGTCAGAAATGAATTTAATCTTGTTCAAACAAGATCTTTAAAAAATGATTCTTATGGAGAAAACACCTTTTATGCTCCATCAGATGTTAGTGAAGAAGTTTTTGATAATCGTGATCCAATGGGTGTAAATGATAATGATGATGAAGAACTTGATAATCAGGACTTCTCTAAAGTTCACAATGATGATGGTAACAATTTAGGCAGTGAAAATGTTCATACAGAAAATTTGGACAATATTCACTATTCTTATGAAATTGATGAAGAAAAAATTGGTATCAAAGATGAAATTGATGAATACACTGTAATAAATAATTTTAAAAATATTAAAGGAAATGAATCTCTTAATTTTAGTAATGACTGTAGCGAGGCTGAAAACACCAATGTTGGAGAAAATGATTTGAATATCAAAGATTCTAAACTACCCTCTGCTTTGGAAGAAAAACTCCGAAAAGATAATATATTAATAACGGAAGTCAATTCTGAACCAATCCCACCAGTAAACAGTTCAGTTTACTCTACAGATTACATACATAATCAAGATTATAGTACTATAGACACCAAAACTGTGAGTTCTGCTGAACCACATAAACAGAAACAACCTATTTGTAAACCAATTCCACGGAAATTATTGGATACTACAGCATATTCCGAAGATTACATAAACAATCAAATTAATAGATTAAGCATAGTACCCGTGCAATATCTTAAAAAGACATGGATGGATTACGAATGGAAGTGTTCTCACTGTGGAACACTCTTCTCAAATATTGAAGAGCTACAGAAGCATTCAATGCTTTACCATAATACTTGCAATGCTTACCAATGCACTGATTGCAAAATTAAGAAACAACGGCTCAATGCTTTCATCAAGCATGTCCGATCACACAGGAAATATTTGCATTATTCGTGTTACAAATGCTTTGAGAAATTCCCTAAAACGATGGAAACCATACAACATAAAACAAAAATCCACGAGAATTCTAAACACATTTGCTTAGGATGCAACACTCCTTTCTCTAGTAACACCGAATTAGAGAAACATACCAACAAATATTATAGTATTCTATGGAGAAAGAACACTTTAATCAATAGTGATAATTTAACTTGCAGTACATGCAATAAGGATTACGCAAACATTATAGCTTTGAGGAACCATCTGTATACGCACAAAGAAAAAAAACGTGACTGTGTCTGTGACCGTTGTGGAAAATGTTTTGATAGTAAACCGAAATTAAGAACTCACATGACCGTACACTCTGGAATCAAACCATTCACCTGTGACATCTGCAGTAAATGTTTTAGAACAAAACATCAAATTAGAAATCACATGCAATTCCACACAGACTATGTTCCTATCACTTGCACAGTTTGTAACAAAAAATTTCGTATGGACAGATATTTACAAAATCATATGCTTCAGCATACTGGAGAAAAACCATTTTCTTGTGACATTTGTCCGAGAGACTTTACAAACATGGCCAATCGCAACAAACATATGAGACGTAGACATGGTATTGAGATGGGAAAGAAGAGACAGCCTATTATAAAACAGCACACAGCTGATGACACGACTTCCTCTGACCTGGCTACCAGACAGACTAAACTTGCAGATCTAGACAAAATGAATGAAAGGAAAAACAAAATTATGTTACATAGAAAAAAAAAAGGCAAACAAAAAGCTTAAAACCAAGAAAGTGATTAGCAAGGAATGCAACGAAAATTGATATTTATTACATCTGGATCTAGTAGACTGAGTTCCAAACGTCGAGTTCCGAAATCTCTCACATCGACATCGGAAAACGAATTATGGACATCAAAAAAGTTAGACAAGAGACCTGGCAAGGCGCGGTGATGCCAGGTGGAGAAAAGCACTGACCGAGAACTGGAAGACGAAGTGTCAGTCGTCCGGCGAAGAGATGGGCAGACGACAACGTTGCCATCGCGGGTAGAACCTGGATGAGGCTGGCACAGCGTGGCACAGCTGCTGGCGTGGGGATTGGCACAAGATAAGATGTCGTGATTCTCGATGGCCCAGCTGCTAAGGCCATAAGGGGATGCTCTCATGCAAGAGGTTATGAAAGAATGTTTAACAACCCTAATAGGAGAGAATCGACCCCCAATTACATGGAACTTATTAATTAGGTACGGTCAGCATCAAAAGTCGATTAACGCTTCAGTTTTTTTTATTCTCAGTTATTGAGCAAAATATTTATTCAAAATTGCAGCAGAATGTGAAGACTGTATAGCCTACTCTATGACTCTATAATACGGTCTTTGATTAACGTGGCGTTGCCAAGCATCTCTTCTTGTTTTTAAGAATAAATTTTGCTCATGTCACAATTCTTCGTCTGGCATTTTATGTATTTCTATAATTAATTATTCTACTAAATAATACACAGTTCGGCTCTAATACATTGGTTTATTCTTGACTGAGTGTTATACACGGCAATACAAATTTCCACTGCACACCGCTGTTCACAAGTTTCGAGTCACCACTCTAAAACTTAATATGGTAGCATCGCATCAAGAAAAACGAACCAAAAATGTCTAAGGTAAACATACAACCCCTAAATAAGGAGAATTATGATACCTGGGCGATACAGGCAGAAGCTGTGTTGATTAAAGATAAACTCTGGAAATATGTGCAAGAAAACATATCTGAAAAAGCAGGTACTGAAGAAATTGACAAGGAAAAAGAAGCTAAGTCAACCCTTATTCTTCTAATCGCTCCTTCAGAGCTAAAACAAATAAAGCAATGCAAAACTGCAAAAGAAATTTGGGACAAACTGAAAGCGATATACGCGAGCAAAGGTCCAGCTCGTAAACCATCTCTTCTAAAGCAGTTAATACTAACAAAACTAGAAGGCAATGACGTTCGTGAGCATATAAACAAATTTATGGATACCGTTGATAAACTTGCTGACATGCAGATAAACATCAATGATGATCTACTCACAATAATGATGCTGTACAGCCTTTCACCCGAATATGATAACTTCAGAATTGCAATTGAGAGCAGAGACACACTGCCAAAACCAGATGAGCTCAAAACGAAGATTATTGAGGAAAGCGAGGCTCGACACTCACAAATGGAACCAAGCACGAGTACTCATACTCAACAAGAATCTTTCTACGCTTCATGCAGAATATGCAAAAAAACAGGAGCACACAATTTTAAGAAAAGCCATCACAAAATATGTTCAAACTGCTGGTCGAAGAAAAACAAATCCAAGAAGACGACATCCAAGGGTCAAAATGAAACGACACATCATACCGACGAATGTCTCTTGACTGCCAACAATGGAAACCGCAAAGACTGGGTATTGGATAGCGGATGCACATCTCACATGACCTACGCAAGAGAAAGCTTCACCACGTTGAATGCAGATTCACGCAAACTTAACCTAGCTTCGAAGGAACAAACCGCTGAAATTAAAGGACGTGGTACAGTCCGAGTCGCAACAAATACAGACCACACAGTAAGTCTACTAGAAACACTGTATGTACCCAACCTCACAGCGAATCTTCTTTCTGTTTCCAAAATGACACAAAACGGTGCAACTGTCACCTTTAATGGAAATGAAGCTAAAATAATAAAAAATAACAAAACTCTAATGACTGCAGAGAAGAAAAACAATCTCTACTACGTCAAAACCCAAGTTATTAATGACTGTGCTGAAAACCCAGAAACGAGTATGGTGACGACCCCAGACAACTCCATTGGAGAGTGGCATAGAAAAATGGGACACATGAACTACAACGACCTCCTTCTATCTTTGAAAAATGAGACGCTGATTGGGTTAAAGTTCAACAAAGATGAAAAAGCATCTGACTGTGAAGCATGCATTCAAGCAAAAATGACACGAGTAGCAAGCCCCAAACATAGATCTACGCCACGAACAACTCAACGATTGGAAATTGTACACAGTGATGTGTGTGGCCCTATAAGAACTCCAAGCACTGCAAACAATAAGTACTTTGTGACGTTTATAGACGACTACAGCAGATATGGCCGCGTATACTTCCTAAAAAACAAATCTGATGTACTTGAGAAGTTCAAGGAATATAAAGAACTAATGGAGAACTCTACTGGAAATAAAATAAAGTTCCTACAAACTGACAATGGAACTGAGTACATTAATAAAGAATTTCAAAATTACCTCAAGGCAAACGGGATTGGACAACGACTATCCGCACCCTATACGCCTGAACAAAACGGTATTGCAGAACGGAAAAACCGAACCCTTGTGGAAAAAGGCAGAACGATGGTTATTGATGCTAATGCACCATTACATCTGTGGGCTGAAGCAATAAACACAGCTAACTACTTAGCAAACAGAAGTATCAACAGTGCTATTGACGATCAAACACCATTTGAAAGATGGGTACTAAGAAAGCCCTGCGTCAACCACTTACATGCATTCGGATCCAAAGCCTTTGTTCTGAAGAAAGGTCCCAGAGGACATAAATTAGCTCCAAAAGCAACACCTGGTGTATTTGTGGGATATTCAGAAATAAGCAAAGCCTATAAAATTTACATTCCGTCTGAACACAAGACCGTCATTTCGAGAGATGTGAAAATCTTAAAGAGCAACTTCTATGAAAACATTCATGCTCAACCAATACCTCTAACACAAACGGAGACTATTGAATTTGAAGCTGTGAATAAGCAAGGAGTAGCGTCTAGGAACAATTCACAATCTATTGAAATTGAACTTCAAAACGACGAAGATACAAACGATAACGATCATCAAAACGATAGCATCTATGAAGACACTGAACAACAGGCTGAGATTGAAAATGATCAAGATCAGGAAAACAACATTCCTCAGGGTACTCTTCCACAAAACGAAGAACAACAACCTGACGAACCTCGAGCTGATAATGATGAACACCAACTTGATGAACCTGAACTTAATGAACCTGTTGAAACACGGACACTTCGAGACAGATCGCTATTACGCCCACCACAAAAATTTCACGATTTCTTACTGGCAGCTGCAGATGATGTTATCAAACAAAAAGAACCAACTTCTTACAAAGAAGCACTTGACTCACCAAACAAAGACAAATGGTTAGAAGCAATGTTAAGCGAGATTTCATCACTCCACGAGAATGAAACATGGGAACTAGTAGAATTACCAAAAGGTAGAAAAGCCTTACCATGCAAATGGGTGTATAAAGTGAAAACAAACCCTGACGGAAGTATTGAACGCTTCAAAGCACGACTGGTAATTAAAGGCTTTTCACAAAAAGCTGGTATCGATTACGATAAAACATTCAGTCCGGTAGCACGTCTCAGTACTATCAGAGCCCTTCTCGCAACTGCTGTCAAACAAAATTTAAGGCTTCTACAATTTGACGTCACTACAGCGTTCCTAAACGGAACAGTAGAAGAACAAATTTTTATGAAGCAACCTGAAGGTTTCAACGATGGCACAAACCGAGCATGTCGCCTGAAAAGAAGCCTGTACGGGCTTAAACAAGCTCCACGTTGTTGGAATACCTGTATAAACGATTTTTTGTTACAATCAGGTTTCAAACAGTCCGAAGCTGATCCTTGTCTATACACGAGGACTAAAAGGACAAAGAGAGTCCTCATAGCTCTTTATGTTGATGACGGGCTTGTAGCAAGCAACTCACAAGAAGCTGAAGCTGAGTTTGTTGATGAACTACAAAAACGATTGAAGATTCGAACGTCGCCTGCTACATATTTCCTAGGCATGGAAATTGTAAGTAAAGACGACAAGATCACACTACGTCAGACATCATACGTAAAGAAGCTTTTAGAAAAATTTACAATGAACAACAGCAAGTCTGTATCAACACCTATTGTTAAAGAAAACATGGGAGGAGATGAAGGAACACAAGCTGAAAAAGGCTTTCCTTACAGACAAGCCGTAGGTGCCTTAACATACTTGGCCGTGGGCACTAGACCCGATATCTCCTATGCAGTAGGAATAGCATCGAGAAACCTAGATAAGCCAAGGAACAGAGATGTTGCGCTTGTTAAACGGATTTTTCGATACTTAAAAGGAACAAGTGACAAAGGTCTTACCTACTGTAGTGATTCGACTGAAAATGTCGTCTGCTACTCCGACTCAGACTTTGCTGGCGATCAAACCACCGGCAGATCGACGTCCGGCACTGTGTGCTTACTCGCAGGAGCTGCTATTAGCTGGAGATCTCAACGCCAAAATGTTGTATCCATTTCGTCTACCGAAGCGGAAATAATTGCAGCCAGCGAGGCTTCACAAGAGCTTATATGGCTAAATTGTCTATTGAAAGATCTGATGAAGTTGAACCAACCTACACTATATCTAGACAATGAGTCAGCAATCAAGCTGTCACAGAACCCTAAATACGAGTACCATAAGCGTACGAAACATATTAAGTTGAAGCATTTCTTCGTAAGAGAATGCGTTGCCAACGGGGACCTTGAAGTTAAGCAAGTATCTTCAGAACTGCAGCTAGCAGACATGCTGACGAAACCACTCTATGGGCCCAGACTGCAAGATTTGAGCAAGAAGATTGGCTTGAACAGAATCCCTTAATTCTGCAAAAAGTTATGAGGGTGTGAAGACTGTATAGCCTACTCTATGACTCTATAATACGGTCTTTGATTAACGTCAAACGTGGCGTTGCCAAGCATCTCTTCTTGTTTTTAAGAATAAATTTTGCTCATGTCACAATTCTTCGTCTGGCATTTTATGTATTTCTATAATTATTCTACTAAATAATACACAGTTCGGCTCTAATACATTGGTTTATTCTTGACTGAGTGTTATACACGGCAATACAAATTTCCACTGCACACCGCTGTTCACAAGTTTCGAGTCACCACTCTAAAACTTAATACAGAAGTACGATGCAATTTTCAACAAATATTTTTCTCAATAACTGAGATTAAAAAAAACTGAAGTGTTAATATTTTGCTCAATAACTAAGATTAAAAAAACTGAAGTGTTAATCGACTTTTGATGCTGACCGTACTTGATTACTTATAATTTTGTTTTTCATTATTATTATTAACTGTACCTAGAATTTAAGTAAACTTCATGACACTCTGTTTTTTTTTTTCATTAATCTACCGTGGCTAAATAATAAAAGCCGCACAGGTCGATCGATCAGGTGAAGCTACGCTTGCCGCAGTTGGTCTATGGATGGGTGACCATCTTTACATACCGAGACCCCTCCGTGCCTCGGAAAGCACATTAAGCCGTTGGTCTCGGCTGTCATTCGTGGATCTTTGACAGTTACGGGTAGAGAAGCCCGAAAGTCTGACAACCAGTCTTACCAAGAGGTATCGTATTACGCAGTAACTGTAGTAACTGGGTTGTGGAGGTCAGATAGGCAGTTGCTCCACAATACTGGTATTCAGTTGCATCCGGTTAGACTGGAAGCCGACCCCAACATAGTTGGGAAAAGGCTAGGCAGCTGATAATCTAAATAAATATGTACGGTCACCAAAGGAGATAAGTAACCATCGGATACCTATAGTTGAAGTTTAATAAGAAACCGATGGATGCTTTTGAATAAAATTTTATTTCATTACTTAATAGAAAAACAAACAGTTCATTTATCATATTAAATTTCATTCGAAAATATCCATCGGTTTCTTAATAAACTTCAATTATATCCGACGACCCTGGTCATTTATCTTCTTTGGTGACCGTACATAATATTGTATGTAATGTAAGTGTTGGGGGGGGCTGTGGGGTAATACTAATTTGCGTAACACACCATCTGTAGCAATGGTTTCATTTTGACTGTACTTACAACAATATTCATTGCATTATTTACGTTGTTGAGCAGACATTTTTTGAACACATGAAGCAATGGATTGGCAATATCCTTCAAAATGATTCAGATTGAGATTGATAGTGTGTTACGTGTTGTCATTTATTATTATTACTAGCAGCGCCCCGCAGTTTCACTCGTGTAAGTTTCGATCCCGTGAAAATATCGGGATAAAAACTATCCTATGTCCCTTTCCGGGACTCAAACTATCTCTATAAGTACCAAATTTCATCTAAATAGGTTCAGCGGTTTAAGCGTGAAGAGGTAATAGACACACTTTCGTATTTATAATATTATATTAAGTATCGATAGTAGGTACCTACCTATGGATGGAAAATATTCAAGAAAGAAATAATACCTAATAAAGATAATTCATTTTCTCTTACAGTCATTCTTATTGAGTCTGAGGCGATGTGAATTTCGGCGGGTCAGCTAGAATTTAAATAAAACAAAGTCGGGTTAGTTACACGATTCTCAAGAACGGCTGGAGCGATTTTTATGATCTTTGATTGTTTGACTTGTCTCCGCCCCGAATAGCAGAATAAAATAACTATTAAAACATGGAAAAATTCACGAAAAACAAAAGAAGATAGGTAATCTGAGGGGGACGAAGTTCGCCGGGTCATCTAGTAGGTAATATTCGCGCTGTTGGGACACCGGCCTCCTTTCTTCGAGAGGGAGTGGGCTATAATCTACCACGCGGGCCTAGTGCGGGTTGGTAGATGTCACATCACTTCGAATTTTTGGTTCTAGGACATGCCGGTTTCCTCCCGATGTTTTTCTTCACCGTTTTGAGAGCAGCGGCGATGAAATTATTTACATAAAGTAAGATCGTTCGATCCCACGACCTACAAGCCAGGCTACGGACCATATACGGGACCGGAAAGTGTCCATGAAGCTTCTTAATTCCTCTGCCACACCTCCATGCGATCATTTTAGTGTCAAGCACTCTGGCTTGCGCCAGTTTTCTTTAGCCAAGGAGAGCGCGGTGAGGCCCTTGTCCACCGCGACCACATCTCGATGCATCTCCACGTCGGTTTCAACGAATTATTCCCGGAGACTGCATATCTCGCGATTGTGGAGGGTCTTAGCGCTTAAATAGCCTCGACCTCCCCATTTTCGCAGGTTATACAGCCCCATTAGGTACCAATGACCGAGGGTGATGCAATCGATTTGCAGTCAGCACGGACTCTTCAGGGAGTCGAGTTACACGTAAGTCAAGGCTGTTGTCACTGGGCCACTGCTGTTTTGGGATCACTATCAGAATATCCACGTTGACAAGATGTTAAATGAAAATTTAAAAAACCCCCGACTCAAACAAAAACCTTTTAAAAACTAAAATAATAATTTATGAATGTTAGTGTAGGAAATATTTTGATCAAAGCGTAGGTACTCGCGTCGGCGGACGGCTATTGAAAATTGGAAGTTGACAGCAGCTATGTTTTCTACAATAGCATACATTCATTATTGCTGGTTCATATAAGCCTCATCTGTTTGGGGTTTTCATTAGCCGTCCCCCGAGGCGAGGTATTAGGTTGAATATTCGCAATTAATATTCAACTATTCCAGTATTCCGTTATCTACCGTCCAGGTCCGTCCTACGGACCATCGCCATAACTTTTTTCACACAACGATTTGATAAGAACCGCCGTAGTAGTTATTGCTCTTTATTAAAATGCCTATCTAATGACATATGTTTGGTTGTTATTGGCCGTCCGGTCCTCATTTCTCTTTCCTAATTCATCATCAGGCCCTGTTCACCATCTATCTATAACCTATTCATTGAGACCATAACAAGCAGCCCAAACACGATAACTCTGCTGTAAAATAAGGGAGTTGGGTATCCTGCAAATTCCAGGTGATGCTGCAGCAGCAGTTCAAGGTGTACTATGTTCTTCTACGATCATTGAAGTAACGAAATGCCAAATTTCGACTCAATCAGACCTGTGAAAGATGCTCACATTATTCATCAAATAAGAGCGATTTTCTTAGAATCATAGCTAAGGACACTCGATCAAGTTACCTTTAAAAAAAAAATGGGTTCAGCCGTTTGGAAGCTACGAAGGCACAGACAGACACACAGATACACAAATCAAACTTATAACACCCCTCTGTTTTGTCGGGAGTTAAAAAAGAACAAGTTAATTGTGAAGAAAAAAAAATGTTTTATTACAGCAACAAATAATTATAATCACGCTGTTTTAAGCAACTTACAATCTAGTGTTGCCTATCACTGCTTCTATGCACTTTCTTATAAGTTATAACATATCATCACGCCTGTAATTTGAAGGGTTAAGGGTTCATTTCGCCAGTTACGTTTCAGTTTCATGTAATTAGGGGTCGATTCTCTGCTATGAAGGTTGTTATACATTCTTTCATAAAACCTCTTGCATGAGAGCGTCCCCTTAGCAACTGGGCCATCACGAATCACGACATATATAACATATTTCTCATGCTGACAGTTTCAGATTTGTCCATACTGACCCATCTCAATAGATTAGTTAGTTCCAGGTGTAATGAACATCATGCACAGCCCGACTTCACCCACAGCCAGGTAAAGGCCTCTCTTTTCTTGTGCCAATCCCCACGCCAGCTGTGCCACGCTGTGCCAGCCTCATCCAGGTTCTACCCGCATGGCAATGTTGTCATCCGCCCATCGCCAGACGACTGACTCTTCGTCTTCCAGTTCTCGGTCACTGCTTTCCTCCACCTGCCATCACCGCGCCTTGCGAGGTCTCCTGCCTAACTCCTGTTGAGTTCCATAATTCGTTTTCGGATCTCGACGTATGGAACTCAAGTCTACTAGTTCCAGATGTAATAAATATCAATTTTCGTTGCATTCCCTGCTAATCATTTTTTCTTTTTTAAGCTTGTTGTTCGCCCTTTGACTTTTTCTATGTTCCATAATTTTGTTTTTCCATTCATTCATTTTGTCTAGATCTACAAAATTGGGTTCTCTGGTAGACGGGTCAGAGGAAGTCAGGTCATCAGCTGTTTGCTGTTTTATAATAGGTTGTCTCTTCTTTCCCATCTCAATACCATGTCTACGTCTCATATGTTTGTTGCGATTGGCCATGTTTGTAAAGTCTCTCGGACAAATGTCACAAGAGAACGGTTTCTCTCCAGTATGCTGAAGCATATGGTTTTGTAAATAGCTGTCCGTACGAAATTTTTTGTTACAAACAGTGCAAGTAATAGGAAAATAGTCCGTGTGGAATTTCATATGATTTGTAATTTGACTTCTGGTCCTAAAACACTTACTGCAGATGTCACAGGTGAACGGTTTGATGCCAGAGTGTATGCTTGCGTGGTATCTGAGTGAATATACAGTTTTGAAGGTTGTTTTACAAATTTCACAATGATACAAAATCTTTTCGATATGTGTATCCATGTGAGTTCTTAAACTCGGTTCACTATCAAAACATTTCCCACATCTGTCACAGACACGGTCTCGTTTCTTTTCTTTATGTCTGTTCAAATGGTTCCGCAAAGCGGTAATGTTTGCACAAACTTTGTTGCATGTACCACAACTTAAATTATCACTATTGATAAATGTTTTCTGTCTCCATAGAATATTGTAATACTTATTGGCATGTTCTTCTAATTGGGTGTTACTAGAAAAAGGAATGTTGCATCCTAAACAAACATGTTTGGAGTTCTCGTGGATTTTCGTCTTATGATGTATGGTTTCCATCATTTTAGGGAATTTCTCAAAGCATTTGTAGCATGAATAATGCAAATATTTCCTGTGTGATCGGACATGCTTGATGAAAGCATTGAGCCGTTGTTTCTTAATTTTGCAATCAGTGCATTGGTAAGCGTTGCAAGTATTATGGTAAAGCATTGAATGCTTCTGTAGCTCTTCAATATTTGAGAATAGTGTTCCACAGTGAGAACACTTCCATTCGTAATCCATCCATGTCTTTTTAAGATATTGCACGGGTACTATGCTTAATCTATTAATTTGATTGTTTATGTAATCTTCGGAATATGCTGTAGTATCCAATAATTTCGGTGGAATTGGTTTACAAATGGGTTGTTTCTGTTTATGTGGTTCAGCGGAACCCACAGTTTTGGTGTCTATAATACTATAATCTTGATTATGTATGTAATCTGTAGAGTAAACTGAACTGTTTAATGGTAGGATAGGTTCGGAATTGAATTCTGTTATTAATATATCTTTTTGGAGTTTTTCTTCCAAAGCAGTGGGTAGTTCAGCGTCTTTGATATTCAAATCATTTTCTCTGACATTGGTGTACTGATTCTCTCTAAAGTCATTACTAAAATTAAAAGATTCTTTTCCTTTAATATTTTTAACATTATTTAAGTCAGTGTATTCATCAGTTTCATCTTTGATACCAATTTTTCCTTCAACAATAACATAAGAATATTGTCTAGTGTCCATATTCTCTGTATGAACATTTTCAGTGCCTAAATGGTTACCATCATCATTGTGAACATTAGCGAAGTCCTCTTTATCAAGTTCTTCATTATCATTATCATTTACATCCATTGGATCACGACAGTTTTCAACCTTAACATTAAAAACTTCTTTACTAACATCTGATGGAGCATAAAAGGTGATTTCTCCATAATAACCATTATTTACAGATCTTGTTTGAACCAGATTAAAGTCACTTAGAAAAGCCTGCGCCTGTTCAACTGCAGTTACGAAAGCAAATGCTCGTTCTAAGGATTTTACACATATGAAGCAGACAGTCTTCGGTAGTATATTTTCCTGGAAATCCATCACTATATTGAATCTTGACAGCTTATTGACAATTTTCTGGCAGGTTTCTTCGTCAGTCTGCAGGTTTGTGAGTTCATTGTGTTGTTTTAACTCTGCACAAAGGCGACAATACACATTTTTTGTAGTATTCATTTTGTCTGATTTCTAATGTTCATAACACAGGTTGCTATTGTGGATACATTTTATGGACGGCAGTGCCAGCCCAGTAAGACAGGAGTAAAACACAGAAACGAATAAAAATGACTCGAAAACATTGATTAGATGGGTAAAAACCACAAAAACACGGTATAATTGTTGACATAAGACTTGGCATAGACAATGAGTCAATGACACTAGACTGTAATTTAGTTTTGACAGTCAAGTTTTCGGAGTTGCCATATTAATAGTGTTAATTTTGTGATTTCCTGCACATTTTCCAATACAGATTTCCGAAATACATCCATCCGTTTACGGTTGGGGTAGACGTGTTCTTGAGTGGAGATCAGGAATTGGCAAACTTAAAGTAGGACGCTCAGAATAGATGGAGCGACAATCTTAGCAGGGTGGCTGGCAGCAGCTGAAAGAGAGTTGCCGAGAATCAAGCTGAATGGCTGACAGTTTTTGTAGCCTGATGTTGTAGGATTTCAATAATTCTAATTCCAATCCCCAGTCAAATAAAGTGTTGCCTGTTCTTCGTTACTGTGTTGAACTTTCTTAAAATTACGAGAATTGTCCCTTAAGGGGGAAGCGCTAAGGTTGGTCAGTATATAAAAGTACTCTGTGGTCAGTATTAAGTTGTACGGACGCCAGCACATCAACCTACCACAATCTGTCAGATTTCTTTAATAGATTTTCAACTTTATCGCTAATGCATAAGGTTCAAAGTTGATTGGGAAAATCTGACAGATTGTGGTAGGTTGATGTGCTGGCGTCTGTACGTCAACCAAAATATGATTCGCGGCTGTAACAAATATCTCTAAGACCACGTAACTCCGAAGAATGACGATTTCATGAAACAGTTATTCTTTGGAATTACGTGGTCTTAGAGAGTTGTGTTGATGACTTAAATGATTATAATTCAATAAATACATATTCGTTACAGCCGCGAATCATATATTAATCAACGTACAACTTAATACTGACCAGCAAATTGCAAAAAACCTAAAAAAAAATGAATTTCGCGGGCTACCCTGGCGCTTTCGCCTTAAATAGGCAGTAGCTCA
The DNA here is from genome assembly GCA_963855955.1 of Luperina nickerlii. Lineage (NCBI taxonomy): Eukaryota > Metazoa > Arthropoda > Insecta > Lepidoptera > Noctuidae > Luperina > Luperina nickerlii. Next base: position 11,987,719 of record OY979689.1, on the reverse strand, counting down.
CTCGCTCCATGTAAAATATAGTATTCAATAATAAAGCCACTGCATAGCAGAGCGGTGGGATGGTCCAAATGGTTAGTTAGGTTGGCAACACAACACTTTATAATTTTTCAAGGCGACTATCCGTGCATTGATAGACTGTATGATGATGCATCTAGTATTACTTCTTGTCGATTTTGGGTTGCTTCATGAAAGCTAATTACATCAAACGTACAGACAACGTATTTACGTTAGACCCAGTCTAATGTAAATTATTTGCCATTGAAAGATATGTATGTACTTAGGTATTCAAGTAGGCCAAGAATTAATCAAACACAGGCAAAATGTAAACATGAAAGAACAGATTGCTGAGTTTTTCAGAAGGTGCCAATCATTTTTAATTGAGTTGAGCACACAATTGAAATCACGTTTGCCTTTTGAAAATCCAGTTTTTCGAGAACTGAAATTTCTTGACCAACACACTGCCGTGCATAAAGAATTTCGCAGTTTACGAAATGTGATAGAAACTTTCCCATGCGAAGTATAGCCAGAACAAATGCATTTAATTGACGAACAATATAGAACCGTAAAGTTTGATCGTGAAGTAAGTGATTTGTTACAATCTTCCAGCACTGGCTGGCTCACCCATCTCGTGTGAACAATTTTGGGTGGAAGTTGGGAAAATTTCTAACAGTGATGGCATGTTAAAATACAAAAATATGACTAGTTTTAGTAAATCTCTTCTATGTATACCGGTGTCGAATGCTGCATGCGAGCGCATATTTTCACAGATAAATTTAATAAAAACGGACCAAAGAAACAGATTTATAAACAAAAATGTGTCAGCTATTTTAAAAATAAAGCAAGGTGTTAAGGATGTAGGAGGTTGTGTAAATTTTAATCCTTTGAAAAGGATGTTAAAATATAACTGTAACATTTATTGTGAGTATGAATAAATAAAACGTGGTATTTTTATTGGTATGTCTGTCCTATGTAAGTCGGTATATTTCAGTATTTTTTTGAGGTGCCTCGGTATTTTCGTAATATTTAATCTGGTCACACTGAATAATAGTTTGTCAACAATGTCAACAAACTTGTATTCTCTGTTACTGTTTTTGTGATTTTTATCAATTTCTAATCAATGTTTTCGAATTATTGTTATTCGTTCGTTAGTCGTTACTGTGTTTTGACTTAATGTCTCCTGTCTTGGGTTACTGTGGTCTGGCATGGCCGTCCATAAAATGTATCCGATAATTCAATGATCCGCAATAACAACCAAAATCAGTCATAAACATAATGAATAACACAAAAAATGTGTATTGTCGCCTTTGCGCAGAGTTAAAACCACACATTGAACTCACAAACCTGCAGACTGACGAAGAAACATGCCAGAAAGTCGTCAATAAACTGTCAAGATTCAATATAGTAATGGATTTCAAGGAAAATATACTGCCGAAGACTGTCTGCTTAATATGTGTAAAATCCTTAGAACGAGCATTTGCTTTCATAACTGCAGTTGAACAAGCGCAGGCATTTCTAAGTGACTTTATTCTGGTACAAATAAATACTACTGCAAGTGACTATTGTGCTAAAAACATGTTTTATGAGCCTCCAGATAATGAAAACAGTGTTGATGGCTGTAAAGACGAACACAGTCGAGATAAAATGGAAGTGGATGATGTTGGTACAAATTTAAGTGAAAAATGTGATAGTGAGGTCAGAAATGAATTTAATCTTGTTCAAACAAGATCTTTAAAAAATTATTCTTATGGAGAAAACATCTTTTATGCTCCATCAGATATTAATGAAGAAGTTTTTGACAGTCATGATCCAATGGGTGTAAATGATAATGATGATGAAGAACTTGTTATTCAGGACTTCTCTAATGTTAACAATGATGATGGTAACAATTTAGGCAGTGAAAATGTTCATACAGAGAATATGGACAATGTTCACTATTCTTATGAAATTGTTGAAGAAAAAATTGGTATCAAAGATGAAACTGATGAATACACTGTCATAAATAATGTTAAAAATATTAAAGGAAATGAATCTCTTAATTTTAGTAATGAATGTAGAGAGGCTCAAAACATCAATGTCAGAGAAAATGATTTGAATATCAAAGACGCTAAACTACCCTCTGCTTTGAAAGAAAAACTCAGAAAAGATATATTAATAACGGAAGTCAATTCCGAACCAATCCCACCATTAAACAGTTCAGTTTACTCTATAGATTACATACATTATCAAGATTATAGTACTATGTACACCAAAACTGTGGGTTCTGCTGAACCACATAAACAGAAACAACCTATTTGTAAACCAATTCCACCGAAACTATTGGATACTACAGCATTTTCCGAAGATGACATAAACAAACAAATTAATAGATTATGCATAGTACCTGTGCAATATCTTAAAAAGACATGGATGGATTACGAATGGAAATGTTCTCACTGCGGAACACTATTCTCAAATATACTATTGAAGAGCTACAGAAGCATTCAATGCTTTACCATAATACTTGCAATGCTTACCAATGCACTGATTGCAAAATTAAGAAACAACGGCTCAACGCTTTCATCAAGCATGTCCGATCACACAGGAAATACTTACATTATTCATGCTACAAATGCTATGAGAAATTCCCTAAAACGATGGAAACCATACAACATAAGACGAAAATCCACGAGAACTCCAAACACATTTGCTTAGGATGCAACATTCCTTTTTCCAGTAACAGCGAATTAGAAGAACATGCCAAGAAATATTACAATATTCTATGGAGACAGAAAATATTTATCAATAGTGATAATTTAAGTTGTGGTACATGCAATAAGGTTTACGCAAACATTACTGCTTTGCGGAACCATTTGAACACACATAAAGAAAAGAAACGAGACCGTGTTTGTGACAGATGTGGCAAATGTTTTGATAGTAAACGGAATTTAAAAACTCACATGGATACACATATTGACAAGATTTTATATCATTGTGAAATTTGTAAAACAACCTTCAAAACTGTATATTCACTCAGACACCACGCGAGCATACACTCTGGCATCAAACCGTTCACCTGTGACGTTTGCAGTAAGTGTTTTAGGACCAGAAGTCAGATTACAAATCACATGAAATTCCACACGGACTATTTTCCTATTACTTGCACAGTTTGTAATAAAAAATTTCGTACGGACAGATATTTACAAAATCATATGCTTCAGCATACTGGAGAGAAACCGTTTTCTTGTGACATTTGTCTGAGAGACTTCACAAACATGGCCAATCGCAACAAACATATGAGACGTAGACATGGTATTGAGATGGGAAAGAAGAGACAACCTATTATAAAACAGCAAACAGCTGGTGACCCGACTTCCTCTGACCTGGCCTCCAGAGAACCTAAATTTGCAGATCTAGACAAAATGAATGAATGGAAAAACAAAATTATGGAACATAGAAAAAGTCAAAGGGCGAACAACAAGCTTATAAAAGAAAAAGTGATCAGCAGAAAATGCAACGAAAATTGATATTTATTACATCTGAAACTAGTAGACTTGAGTTCCAAACGTCGAGATCCGAAATCGAAAACGAATTATGGAACTCAACAGGAGTTAGGCAGGAGACCTGGCAAGGCGCGGTGATGGCAGGTGGAGAAAAGCAGTGACCGAGAACTGGAAGACGAAGAGTCAGTCGTCCGGCGATGGGCGGACGACAACGTTGCCATCGCGGGTAGAACCTGGATGAGGCTGGCACAGCGTGGCACAGCTGGCGTGGGGATTGGCACTAGAAAAGAGAGAGAGGCCTTTGCCTGGCTGTAGGTGAAGTCGGGCTGTGCATGATGTTCATTACACCTGGAACTAACTAATCTGTTGAGATGGGTCAGTATGGACAAATCTGAAACTAAAGCATGACAAATATGTTTTAAATGTCGTGATTCGTGATGGTCCAGCTGCTAAGGGGACACTCTCATGCAATAGGTTTTATGAAAGAATGTATAACAACCTTCATAGCAGAGAATCAACCCCCAATTACATGAAACTTCAACGTAACTGGCGAAATGAACCCTTAACCCTTCAAATTATAGGCGTGATGATATGTTATAACTTATAAGAAAGTGCATAGAAGCAGTGATAGGCAACACTAGATTGTAAGTTGCTTAAAACAGCGAGATTATAATTATTTGTTGCTGTAATAAAACATTTTTTTTCTTCACAATTAACTTGTTCTTTTTAACCCCCGACAAAATAGAGGGGTATTATAAGTTTGACGTGTGTATCTGTGTGTTTGTCTGTGCCGTCGTAGCTTCCAAACAGCTGGTAAAGATACGTACGTCCAGCTGCGCAGATTTCGGCGAGTCACGTGTCGATCGTAGCATGTTTACTAGTAAGATAACCTTATCGGAAATTATATTTTCGAGCAGTTTGGGGTTGAAACCCTCGGGCCGTGGGGTCTGAGTGCTCATGGTCTTTTTAAAGAAATTTCGAAACGGCTGGTTGACACTTCCCGTGACCCAAGGGCTGGTTTTTACCTTGGCCAGAGGCTAAGCATCGCCATACCATACAACGTGGTAATGCCGCCAGTCTCTTGGGTATAGTTTTAGTTAAGTTAGGTTTTAATTTTCAGATTTGGGTAAAATAAATATAAAATGTTTACTACTAATATAATATTATAAACTTTAAAAAGCAAGATTTAAAAATTTTAAAACCCCGGACCCGAACAAAAACGTCTAAAAACTAAAATAATTACATATTATATTGACCCATTAAGTTTAATAAATGTTGTAGGAAATATTTTGATCTAAGCGTCCTCGCGTTGGGGGACGGCTAATGAAAACGCCAAACAGATGAGGCTTATACCCAGCAATAATGTTAATGAATGTATGCTATTGTACAAAACAGCTGGTGTTAGCTTCCAATTTTCATTAGCCGTCCGCCGACGCGAGGACGCTTGGATCAAAATATTTCCAACAACTTATATTCAATATAAATGATTATTTTAGTTTTTAGAGGTTTTTGTTTGAGTCGGGGGTTTTTTAAATTTTTATTTAACTACTTGTCAACGTGGATATTCTGATAGTGATCCCAAAAAAGCAGTGGTGGCCCAGTGACAACACCCCTGACTTACGTGTAACTCGACGCCCTGGAGGGTCCGTACCTACTGATTGCAAATCGAATGCATCACCCTCGGTCATTGGTAGGTACCTAATGGGGCTGAATAACCCTCGAAAATGGAGAGGTCGATCCATCGGTTTCTTATTAAACTTATCTATAACTATATCCGATGGTTATCTTATCTCCTTTGGTGACCGTACACATTTATTTAGATTATCAGCTGCCTAGCCTTTTCCCAACTAAGTTGCGGTCGGCTTCCAGTCTAGCCGGATACAACTGAATACCAGTATTTTACATGGAGCAACTGCCTATCTGACCTCCACAACCCATTTACTGGGTAATACGATGCCCCTTGGTAAGACTAGTTGTCAGACTTTCGGGCTTTTGAATACCCGTAACTGTCAAAGATCCACGAATGACAGCCGAGACCAATGGCTTAACGTGCTTTCCGAGGCACGGATGGTCTCGATATGTAAAGTGGTCATCCATCCAGAGACCAACCGCGGCAAGCGTACCTTTTTTTTTTTTGTTCCCGGGGTGGAAAATGCGGGCGGCGGGGTCTGTCAGACTCTTACTGACTAAAAACCACCCCGGTGTTCCATCTCACACCTACGCCGGGGGTCGCGGGAACGTACGATCCTTCCGCAACCCCCGGCTGGTGCTGGCCCGCCTCAGCGGGCCCCGTCTGGTCAGGGGGGGAGTGAGGTGTTTGACTCCCCCCGTGACGTCTAAGAGGGGCGCGCGTGGAACACTACGCGCGGCAAGCGTACCATTTTTTTTTTTTCACGTGGAGAAATGCTCATGCATACTACACTACCACGGGGAGATAGTGCAGTTATGTGGGACTCTAACCCACTAAAACTCCACGGTGTCCTCCTCTGCCGCTTATGGCGGGAACACGGGCACGCGTTAGCACTCATCCGTGAACCCGCCGCGGCCGTCCGTTACCGGACCCTCCTCTGGGGAGTACTCCCCATCACCGGCGCACCAGAACACATAGCACGCCGTGACCACCCCAGGGACCAAACCAGCACATGGGCGCCAGACGACCCCGTGTCTGGGCACCCTTGGTCCCCCTGTGACGGGTCAGAACATTGGCCCCGCCGCCTGCCAATTTTCGGCTGCAGAGGATAGGGAGAGCGGCCAACGCAATACCGTCACTCCTCTTCCCCTGCAGCCCCACCGCGTCCGCCATCTTACGGTGGCGACCCCGTCAAGGCCGCGGAAGGTAGGGAGAGCGGCGCACCGTAATACCGGCACTCCTCCCGCCGCGGCCTTCAACCCTCAGCCGCGACGCCCCCGTTACGACATCGCGGCCCGCCTCAGTTGCGATGCCGCTCAAGCGGCACCGCAAACTACTTTTGGCCTCTACGTCGTCGGCTTGGAAGCAAAAGCCCTGACGAGCGGCTCCTCCTCGGGTTCCTCTTAGCTTCACCGTGGGGTTCTAAACCACGGCTACTGAGCCCCCCCGCCTTCGACAATGCGGGAACCCACCGGGGGGGGCGGCAAGCGTACCTAGCTTAAGCTGATCGATCGACCTGTGCGGCTGTTATTACTTAGCCACGGACCCCATCCAGACAGTTCAACGACATTCATTTTTTTTTTTTTTTTTTATGGCATACGTTATAAGAACATTTTTGCCAGCGTCACGTCAGAAGATATATTACTACAAAGAGGCCGAAATTTTGAATTTGATAGATCTGAAAGAAAGGGAAATTATCTTACACTAATTACAGATATCAATTTGAATATAATGTAACAAATATTAATATAATGATAAAATTAATGAGAGTACTACATAAAGGAGAGTGTCAAATGTGAATATATAAAAAATGGTTTATAAGTTGCTAAAGTTTGATATTATTTAGTGATATGAAAGATGATATAATATCAATTGAAGATGGATTTATATTATATAAAATATCGTCTATATGTATAGGAAGTTGAAATTTGTACTTCATTAGAGATGCATACAATGGATCATGGTTAAATTTAGGACATTTAAAGAATATGTGATTCAAGTCACCTTCTTCCATACCACACTCACAAACAGACGAATCTTTAATTCTGAGTTTCTTTAGGTGAACAGCAGAACAGCAATGGCCAAACCTTAATCTACATATAATACTACTAATTTTCCTATCACATTTAAATTTAAAGAACCAAGGTTTAGTTTGAATTTCAGGTTGATATTTAACAAAATTAGAACCTGTTCGTTTACTACTGACCGTCCATCTTTTCAACCATCTAGACTTTAGATCGCGAATAGGGAGAAGCAAGAGATCTTGTGGATAATTTTTAAAGGGGACCTTATCACCACAAATAATTGACTCTTTCGCAATCTTATCGGCTTTTTCATTACCAGGAATGTTGTTATGACTTGGAATTCTAGCCAAATGGACAGTAAAACCTAAAGAAGAACACCTTAACAATAATTTTTTACACTGAAAAATTATCCAGTTTTTGTAACCAATTTTAAAAGGATTACTTTGAAAAGCTTGGAGTGCACTCAAGGAATCAGAGAAAATAACAGAGTTTTGTAATTTGAATAATAATATGTAGTTAACGGCCTCCATAATTCCTCTACATTCACCAACGAAAACTGAAGTTTCAGGTGGACATTTTATCTTTTGGACAATGTTATAATTCTGATGAAATAAACCAACACCAACACACCCATCTTGACTTTTTTTTGACGCATCTGTGAAAATGTAATGCCAGTCATGCCAAAGGTTATCTTTAACCCTAGAGAAATGTTTACTGGCAAAAGGGTCCCCTTTTATTATATCCAAGTTCAGATGTAAAGTGGGTACATATAATATAGACTGATAGTCAGATTCAAATAATGGGATTTTAGGATTTCTATGGGTTGGGTATTTTAGACTCATAAGTTTTGAATAGCTTACAACCAAACAAGGAGACTTTTTGTGATTCCAATAGGGCAGAGAAATGTAATTATGTAAAAGTTGTAGTTTCGGAAAAAGAGGATGTGAAGAAAACTGAAACAAGCGAAACAAAAACATGTCTGATAAATATTGCCGTCTTAAATCTAGAGGAGGGTCAACACATTCAACTTGCATGGCATTCTTAGGAGTTGACTTCATTGCTCCCAATATAATACGTAGGGCTCTAGCTTGAATTAAGTCCAGCGTATTGAGCGATTTTCTGCAAGCTGGCTCATATAAAAATGAAGCATAGTCTATAACACTACGGATAATAGCATTATAGAGAAGCTTTAAATAAAAGGGGTGAGCACCCCACCAGACACCAGCCAGACATCTTAGAATGTTGAGGTTTTTTTCACATTTTACTGAAACATACTTTATATGGGATGAAAAGTTCAGTTTACTGTCCAAGATGAGACCTAAGAATTTTTTTTCATTTTCAATTGGAATCCTGATGTTATTAAACAATATATCAAGTCTCGGCTTCAAACGTTTTCTAGTAAAGATAACAACAGAACTTTTTTGGGGAGCTATATCTAAACCATTTTCATCCAGCCAGATTTTTAATGAAAGAAGGGCTTGAGATATTTTCTGCGCAGAATTTTCTATTCTACCATCTGCAGTATATAAAACTAGATCATCAGCGTATTGTAGGATTCTACAGTAGAGTGAAATAAATCTATTTAAGTCATAGGTGTAAAGATTAAAAAGAAGAGGACTTAATACAGAGCCTTGAGGCAGACCCTTATTCAAACTTCTGGTAGATTTAATTTCACCATCAAGCCTCAGTTGAGCAATCCGGTCTTGAAACAAGTTAAGAATGAAGTTAATAATCTTGCTTGGTATCGATAGGTTTTCCATCTTGTTTTTAAGGACTGGGAGGATGACATTATCATAAGCCGAGCAAATATCTAAGAATGCTGCTACAATAGATTCATTTCTAGAGAATGAGAGTCTAATATCAGTGACAAGGATAGATAAGCTATCCAAAGTTCCTCTATTTTTTCGAAATCCATATTGAGAGTTAGGTAAGAGATTTTTACTTTCGATAAACCATTCAAGACGAATTTTAATAAGATGTTCTACAATCTTTATTAAGACTGAAGACATAGCTATTGGGCGGTAACTAACAGGCTGTTCTGGATCTTTTCCAGGCTTTAATACTGGAATAATAATTTGGGTTTTCAATGCGGATGGGACATATCCTAAATCCAGCATCAAATTTATCATTTCAAGATAATATCTTAAAATATTTTCTCCAGCATTAACCAAAAAAGAGTATGGGATCCCATCTGGACCAGGGGACGAATCCTTAAGAGAAGAGAGTATAATGCGTAATTCTTGCATAGAAAAAGGAGGAAAACTTTCATCATGGACTGAAGAAACAGTTTTAACAAAATTAGGGACAAAGGAGGGGGCCAATCTATCCATAAATTGTTCATACCAGCTTTCACTGCTAGGGTATGAGGGAGAAGTTTCCTTGAAAGAACCACGATATAGTCGAATTGATTTCCAAACAAAAGACGAATGAACATTAGGGGAAATCGTCGAGCAGAACTTTTTCCACCCCTCTGACTTTTTGGAATGAAGGATATGTTTTGTATCAGACATTACTTTAACTAGATTATCATAATTTGCATCTGTCATTTTTTCGCAGTACATCCGCTCAGCATTCTTTCTTTGTGTTACAGCAAGCGTACATTCTTGATCCCACCATGGGGGAGATCGATGTCTTAGGATTGGTTCTTTAATAGGAAATGATTGTTTAGCTGCAGAATGAATGCAATTTATTAATGACCCAAGACAGTAATTTAAAGAATGGTGAAGAATGATAGGAAGTTCAGAGACAGATTCTTCAAGAAATGAAGAGAATTTAGACCATAGATCAGACTGGGTTTTACTGTTAAGATTATATTGTAACAAGGGTTTGAATGGAGGAGGTTCAATTTTAGAAAAAGGGAGGTCGAATAGAACTGGAAAATGATCACTGCCAAAACTAGAAGGTAAAACAATCCAAGACATTGAAGGAGCCAAACTAGCCGAGACTAAAGTCAGGTCAACAGCACTAACTCTTTCAGATGGTTTTGAACGACGTGTCGGGGAACCTGTATTTAGTAAGCAAAGCCCTTTATTATCCATGATATCAAACAGATAGTTAGCAAGAGAATCCAAATTCTCACATCCCCAAACTGGGTGATGGATATTAAAATCACCCATTATAATAAATGGACCTTTGATGTGAGATAAAGCACTAAGAATTTTATTTAAAATATCAAAAGTTGGTCTGGCAATGTACAATGAAATAAAAGATATTTTTTTCATCTTAACTGCAATAATTGAAAAGTTTTTAGATAGAACGGATGAAGGTAATGGAACAAGATGAGCATTTACAGTGTTTTTGACGAGAATAGCTGAACCGCCATACCCGTCAGTTTGGTCATCTCTGAAACAAAGGTAGCCGGAAACTTTAAAAACGGAACCAGGCTTAAGCCAAGTTTCAGCGATGGCAATAACAATGGGATCATATTTGTTTATGATATATAAAAGATCTGTTTTTTTGCTACGGATGCTTTGGCAGTTCCACTGTAACCCTAGACAGGGAGCCATTATGAGACGCGTGTAAAACGGGAGAGGGCGATTGTTGGGCAACGTTGGACGGTACGAAAATAGGAGAGTTAAGGAGCCTAGTGAGAGTTTGAATAAGCTCTAATATACTAGAAGGCGAAGGGGGGTCAATATTAGTAAGAGCTACACCATTATGGTTGGGAATTGACGGTACATTAATTAAGGCTTGATGAGCAGAGTGGTCATAGCCATGTCTTTGAGGGGGAGGAAGCCTAGGTTTTAGAAAAACTGTTTTTTTTATAAGAATTGTTGGAAGATTTATTTGAAGAGGAAGAAGGAACAGGAGTCAGATTGACATGATGATTTTTAGCTACGTCACTATAACTTTTGCCTCTTATGGGGGAGTGAAATTTAGAAGCTTCTGCGTATGAGACATTTTTTTCTGCCATAGAAATCTTAATCAGTTTTTGTCTGTTATATTCAGGGCAACATTTATTAGTGGCAAAATGAAAACCTGAACAAAACAGACAGTGAGAGGTGCCTTCTTCAACATTGCACGTATCGCCAGTGTGTGCTTCTCCACACTTAAAACAACGTGGCTTAGACCTACAGCTGTTCTTTGTGTGACCGAATCGACAACACTGATAACATTGAACAGTTGGATAGTAATAACGTTCAACAATAAGAGAATTGAAGCATAAGAATACACGTGGTGGAAGAACTTGGCCATCAAAAGATAGAACACATGACTGAGATGGTTTATATACAGGAGCACCATCAATAAAAACTTTGTAATTTAGACGTCGGATTTTGGTTACAGGGCTACCCTCAACAGAAACATGAATATTTTCTAAAATTTCCTCCTCGGACCATTCAAGTGGAATACCTTTTACTAAACCCAGACGAGTTGTACTGAAGGTTGGGATGAAAGCCTTGAAGTCATTATTCTTAAGTACATCATTGACAACAAAATCATTGGCAGATTTAGCATCATAGAAGGATAGTGACACTCTATTCCGACCGATTCTTTGAACACTGCCATCAACAATGTTATTGAAATTGTTTCTCCTCAAAAAACGACCATTTACAGGGTGCAAGAAGGAGCTCATAGTAGAGGATGGAGATTCAATCTTTTGAACATGGACTGTGAATGGACCCTTATCTGAGGATCGATATACCTGTCTACCAGATGGGATATAGGAAGGAGTAGTAGGGGTTTGAGAAGCAGTAGCTGATGGGGAGGCAAAAGAATCAGTTATCTGCGAGACAGGATTATTTGTTGCACAGGTCTGGCCCAGAGAATAACTGAGTCCTGGGATTCATTTAAATCCTTGCTCTTCTTAATCAATTTTTTGGAATGTTTTTTGCGTTTGACTGTTTCAAGAGAACCATTGCCCCTCTGGTGTCCCCTCTGCTCTACCACATCTAAGGAGGAATCAGATGCAATAGAGACAAATTCAACGGGTGACGGGATAGTATAAGACCTATCATCTGAGTAAGACGGTTGACTATTTTCAGGGGGCCAACCAGCCCCACTATTTACGTCCATCTAAACAAAAAATGAATCTAACACAAAAAAAAAAATTAAAAAAAAAATTTTTTTTTTTTAACTTACCGCTTTGTATGACCTTAAAAACTTACCGCTTTATACGATCTTTTTATAAACTACCTAATAAATATTAGTATCTCTACGAACTAGATAATCTACATGAAAAATGAACGTATTTAAATATAAAAAGATATTTTCCAAATTTTCGAAAGGTGACAAAACAACCGATCTCTCTGACGTTCCCTTAGCAACCCTCGACATTCATTTCAATCAGACAGTTCAACAACATTCACATTGCGTTACTTACATTTTTATTTTCTTTTTGGTAACTGAGCCGAAGTCGACTATTCTGCCAGCGGCGTCATGTAGTGACAGCAGCACAGCAAAGTGAGTCGTCGAACGCTCAGTCGAACGTAGCACTTAATTTTATTTTATTTTATTTCAAATATCTCGATACCTACTGAATTTCGGCCATACCTAAAGGGGTTCAATTTGATGCATTTTGGCCCGCTCAGCTATCAGCTCCTGACAGATATACGTCGGATTACAAGCAGAACATTAATACTCAAGAGATTACAAGTAACCATTGCGCTATGATATCAATGCAAGTAACCCTTTAGGCTAAGAACTCACGGAGCGATTTTCGCCCGCAACCGCCGCGGTCGTGGATCTGCGGTTTTATTTCAAAACTCACGAGACCGGTTACTCGCGCGGTTACGCGGCCGCCGCGGTTGCGATCATCGCCCGCAAACGTGACGGGCGATGATCGCAAGATTGCAAGACGGGCGGTTAACGATCAGTTGAGGTCCCGCCGCGCCGCCCGCCGGCCCCCGCGGTCGCCCGCCAACCGATCGCAAAGCGCGCGGGCGCCACCCGCCGAGGCTGCGGGTAACCGCGGCCCGCGCGATTCTACTAGTTGCCCGCCGGTACAGCGGGAGCCGCATACAACCGCGTACACCGCGGGCGTAAAACGCGTCGTGAAATGTGCTTTAATTTTTTATATAAATATTTGCATTCTACAGAAGCTGCGGGCCCGCAACCGCAGCGGACGCGGGCGAAAATCGCTCCGTGAGTTTGCCTTAGAGCCTTAGTGTATGTATGGCGTTTTAGTAATGAAATAATCGTATATGTTAACCGTAATTTACCGAAACGACATTGACATCGAAAAACACTAGAGACTTGTCTATTGTCTGTTTGTTTGACAAAAAGGATTAGTTTGACGGCTACTTTTTCATATTATTTTACGAAAACCAATGTTAATAATGGGTTAATTATAATTTTAAACATGGAAAACTTGTACTGCCGCTTTTGCGCCGAGCCTAAGAGCTCTGAAAAGCTTCTAAATTTACAAAACGACGCCGATAAACACGACGAAATAATCCTAAAGCTTGCATTTGTTAACGCTGTGTATGTCAACGTAACTGCCGATGATATGTTGCCGAAAACTGTTTGTTTTGTATGCTACAACAATCTAAACAAAGCTTACGAGTTCCTGGACAGTGTGAAGCGAGCACAAGACGTTCTATCCAACGTATTTACAGCAGCCGAAGACAGTAAATGCGACCTTTCAGATGATGATAGAATCCCAGCTTTTGACGATTTCCTTTGCAATGACGACTCGACCACCGTCAAATTAGAGGATAATACCCGCAATAAGTACTCAGAAATACCGCAAATAGACATAAGATTGGAAGTAAAACATGAACTTAAAGAAGAACCTGACTTAGATGACCAAACTTACGATGATTCGTTAAACGTACAAGATATTATTGAACGGGCGATATGTAACGCGTCCTTTAACTCCAACGTCACGATTTACGCTAAAGAATTATCAGATTTGAGCAAAAAGGTTGTTAAATCCTGGAAGGATTATCCGTGGGTGTGTGGTTATTGTAATATTGAATTTTTGAACATAGACATGTTGCGATCTCACTGCAAGGTGGTGCATGGTAAATGTTCTGCATTCATGTGCATTGATTGTAAAGCGGGGAGGAATGAAGACTTCACTAGCTTTATAAAACACGTCAGGAAACACAGGAAGATTTTGAGGTATGTATTTTATAAAATTTAAAAGCCCTGTCAATGATCTGTCAAAAATGCAAGATGACTGTCTTGCAATTTTTAATTAATTAATTTGGTTTTGTGTAGCATGTCTTTTGTAACAACTTGATTGTTTATTTATTTGTATAAATAATAGCTTCGCCCTGCGACTTCGTCTGCATGAAAATTCTTGTTCCCCAACCCAACCCGTCACATCACATTGCCTGCTGTAACTTTGTTTTCGCTTCTGACTTTTCTTCTTAATACTCAATACTTTTATTGCATTCCATGTGTAGGTATTCTTAGATGGTAAACTTATAATTAGATCATATGGACCCTGTCAGGCACAGCAAAATAAATGAGTTAGGAGAGTGGAAGCATTTGTTAATTTTATAACATTACTATATTATAATAATGATGTAGGTATTTTTTGAGATAAACTAACTAACTTTTTACTTGGCTCCCAATGTTCCTAGTGTAGTGTTAAATAGCCAAGAATTGGGCTATCAAATTATACAATTTTTCAAATCTGACTGATATTTCCAGAGATCAGCGTGTCAAACAAACAAAATCAAATCCTCCTCTCTCCCTCTCCATCCATCAACATTTATACTCTTCACTCTTTTAGTCACATGTGTTTCCTCCCTCCTCATCATGCCCATACCAAGCCACCATTTTCATTCAACTTTTCTGTAACTGGCACCACTTTCAAACTTCCCCTTACATATTAATTTCTTCTGTCGTCAACAAACATTATAAATGATAAATGATTTTATTTTTGTAAGTAGGTTTGCACAAACACTTTTACACGTCAATCATATTTTTTAAACTAGATGAGGTTGGCGTTTCCTATCTGACTACTCTGAGAAGAAAGGTCAAAACAAACTCAGAAGTCATAGTCTCTTTTAAAGTCCAGACATAATCTTGGTCAGGTTATGTGAAGACCATGTAGGTCGATGTCTGAGATGGTCTTTTGAGGAAAGAACCACGCAGATTGAGAGGACCTGTCCAGTCAGTGCATGCATTTGTCAGAAATCGTGCAGCTCAACTCAAGACTTAAGGAGCTCAACAATTCGATGAACAATACCAAAGAAAGGACATTTGGGTAGGCCACATAAATTACTCAAACTGCCAGACCATGGAGAGAATAATAAAAAATAAAATAAAATGAATGACCCACATCGTCTTCACATTCACAATAATTAAAATAATGTAATACTTTACAAAGTAAGCAAATATAATTGTTTAAAAAAAAACCTTTTTTTTTTTTTAATGCACATATTGACAAATATGTGCATTAAAAAAAAAAAACAAAAACACTCAAAATGCAGAAATTGGAAGCAGCTCAATCCCAAGCCTTTATGTCCTCAATATAATCTTTAACAGTAAAAAATGCTTTCTTGCACAACTTACGTTCAATTAATGATTTAAATTTATTAAGGCTTAGATCTTGAACATGACTTGGTAGTTTATTATAAAAGGCATACATTGGCATCTAAACGAGCCACCTATTTTCTTGAGCCTTGTTGTAGGTACAACAACAAATTTGTGTTTGTTTCTAGTATTTATATTATGGATATCACTGTATTTTTTGAACAATTTTATATTTTTATGGGCATATAAAAGATTTTCATAAATATACTGAGAAGGCACAGTCATTACATTCATAATCAGCCTATAATGTTCCCACTGCCCCAGCAGTCCCAACACAGGCCTCCTCTCGGTGAGAGGGAGTGGGCCATTATCCACCATGCGGGCCCGGTGCGGGTTGGCAGATGTCACATGTCTTCGAATTTTTGCTTCTAGGACATGCCGGTTTCCTCCTCACGATTTTTTCCTTCACCGTTTTGAGAGCAGTAGTGATGAAATAATTTACACAAAGTAAAGCGCCTGTCTGGGTTCGAACTTACGACCTACAACTCGTAAGTCGCGGCCGTTACCACTTGGCCACCACTGCTCTCATTACATTAATCTCTTTTAATTTAATCTCTGAGAGAGTGTCTCAGACTTAATTTATAAATTGATCGAACAGCATGCTTCTGCAAAACAAAGATAACTACAAGAGAACTTATAACTATAAGAGAACTTAGCTTTTTTGACAATTTATCTATATATGGACCCCACTGAAGCTTAGCATCCAAAGTTATGCCCAAGAATACTGTGCTGTCTTCAGGATTCAATTCCTCGCCCTTTATCAACACATTAGTTTTCACCTGCCTAACGTGGGGTAGCGTAAACTTAATGCATTTGGTTTTCTTCTCGTTTAGAAGCAAATTATTAATATTGAACCAGTGGACTACTTATAACAATATACATAATGTACAATAAAATAAACTCTACTTTAAAAATATACCTTCTTAGTTAAGCAAAG
Organism: Luperina nickerlii; assembly: GCA_963855955.1. Lineage (NCBI taxonomy): Eukaryota > Metazoa > Arthropoda > Insecta > Lepidoptera > Noctuidae > Luperina > Luperina nickerlii. The sequence goes on along the minus strand of OY979689.1, from coordinate 11,971,162 downwards.
TACAAGCAAGTTCTCACCATGTGTCTACTGAACCTTATCGATTAAAATAGCATTGAAAGCCTTTTAATTGTTTTAAGGTTCTCAATCTACCTATCAGACCACAGTACACCATACCCACAATCTTCAATAATAACTTGAATTTTGTATCTTTTTCTTCTTTAAATTTTTGTACTGTGTTCTTGAACCAAAGTTTAAAATAATTTGTTATTAATGTCTTTAATATATAATCGTTAATTTTTTTAATTTTAGTCAGAGACTGCTATGAAATGATATTATAAATTATTATAAGAAATATTTTTCCCATTTCCAGAAATCACTGCTACTACTGCGATTTAGTTTTAGATAAAACGGAAAGCCTGAGCTCCCACATAAAGGAACACTTTCTAAAGTCACAAATACCCTGCCCACTCTGCGGCGAAATACTTAAAAACGAGGACTCTCTAAAGATGCACCTACAGGACTATAACATTACGAAGCAGAAACGAAGGCCGAGACGGAAACCTGGGACTCCCATCACTATCGAAGACCTCACCTGTGGATTATGTAAAAAGGTTTATAAAAACCCCAACAGTCTTCGTGATCACATGAAACTACACACTATAGACCGAAAAAGAAACTACACGTGTGACCGCTGCGGCAAAATGTTCTACAATAAAGGTACGCTCACATCACACATCCTCTCACACGATAAGAACCGTCCACATGTCTGTAGGATATGTAATAAGTCTTTTTTGTACCCAAACATGCTGAGACGACACGTCGAAATGCATTCTGGAGTGAAGCCTTTTTCTTGCGAGCAATGCGGCAGATGTTTTAGGTTACAGTATCAGTTGAATGCTCACAAAATTATCCACACGGATGCCATGCCTTACGTTTGCTCTTATTGCAACAAAGCCTTTAGATTTAAGCAGATTTTAAAGAACCATGAAAGACAGCATACTGGTGCTAAACCGTATTCTTGCCAGCACTGTGGTATGGAATTCACTAACTGGTCGAATTATAATAAGCATATGAAAAGACGGCATAATACAGATACGTCGAAGAAAAAGATTACCCCTGAAGGAGTGTTTCCTATAAATCCTGAGACAGGTCAGATCATGCAGGTACAGGATCCCGTTGGCACTGAAGAATGGAAGACTAAGATCATGATTCCAGGGAAAAGGGGGAAAAAGAAAGTTATTAAGCAAGAGAATATTTAGCTGAAGTTGTTTCAAGGCATGTGCTATAGTTTTGAACAGGGCTGCAGGATGAGGTTTAGCATCTCTTGATTATATAATTTTGGGCAGTTCCATGATCTGCCCAGCATTTCCCAATTATGTTTGGGTCAGCTATCAGTTTAACCCATAGGTTCTCAATGTGGGCAATGTGGGAGATAACGCCCCCTCGTTGGCGTTTGTGACTTTCACGGGGGCAGTAGAAGACCCAGAGAAAATTATATATCCTGTCTTACGACTATATAATATTACTCGTTAAAATATATAATCGAGGCAATAGCTGTTTCAGATTCGCGACAGATGGTAAGTTAAAAAAAAATGGGAGATCTACAAAAAAAATCTCAAACGTGGGCAAAATAAGGTTGACAGCCTATGGTTTAACGGGATGTAGCTGAATATCAGTGATTTCTATGGAACAACTACTTATCTAACCAGATATTTGGGAAGTTTGCTAAGCTAAAATGACATCAAAGTTAAATTGGCAAGGTTCATTTTGCATCAGAAAATGATTGGTGAGAAGAGTACATAGTAAACTCCGATGTTAAATAATAATAGTTGTGATTCGTCTCAAGCCAGTTCTGACAGATTTTGGCACTAAAATGGGTACCTTATTTAGTATGTACTCAATGAATTCCATATTAGATTGAGCAAAGGAACCTTTTTTGCATGCAGATGCGGTGTTACTGGATGGTAATACGTTGTGTATTCAATATAATAATAATAAAAACCTGGAGGGTAATTGCGTAATTTGCGTAGCACATAAAATGGCCGTCCATCGCGATGCTTTTTATTTTGACATCCATTGCTTCATAAGCAAAGCTGGGCACAAGACTGTTAAAGGTCATAGCACATCTATCAAATCGGAAAGGGATCGTCACTGTATCGCCTTTCGCCTCGCCGTCAAACAGGCGTCAACCTAACGTAAGCACGTAACTAAAGCGGATCAGAAGTTCCGATTCGTCGACGCGGCGGTCGACACGGCTAGGCGACGCCGCGCATACGGCTCGCCGACCGCTGGCGCTGGTTGATGGTGCATCAGGCAGGCCGGAGCGGAGGGGTGAGAGGGGCAAGGGTGGACGAAGAGACGTAAGCTCGGGTACGGAGAGACGTAAGCGTGGGGACGACGAGCCGTAAGTGCGGGGACGACGAGCCGTTTCACACCGCACCGCGGTTCGTGAGCTTGTCCCGAGGCGAGGCGATTACGTTATGATTCCGATTAGTGTGTATTGCAGTAGGGAGTTTCATACAAAGAATACTGAACGGCTCGAGTTTATACGGTGCCGATCCCTTTCCGGTTTGATACGTACCTTTATCCGTTAATTAACGAAGTTAACATTTCGAGTAACGGATTAACTTAAGTTCACTTTAAAAATCCGTTAATTTTCCACAAGTCCGTTAATCATTAATTAAGTACCGACTATTTGCCAAAAGAGCCCCGGACTGCGCCGCGCCGCGAAAATCACGTTCTGACAATCTCTAAATAATTATTATTACAAACTCTAATGATACACCCTTCTTTAATAAGTTTTCATGTCTTGCCTAAACTTTCATAGGCCAATCACTAATGCATTGATGTATAAAATACAATTTCTATCACGAGTTAACTATTAAGGTTAAATCTTCCTGAACGTAACGGTTTAACGAAGTTAACTTTTTTAGTAACGAAGATCGGGCGATTAACGAAGACTAATAGTGTGCCCAGCCATGTTCATAAGTTTGAACAATTTGCCTGCTCGACGACGTAAATAACGTTATGAACGTGGCTGAAATGTCAAAATGAAAGGCAATACAATGGATGCCCATTTTATGTGTGTTCTGCAATTAGCCCGCTGTAACTGCTGCAAAGACCTACTCTCATAAGTACAGAAACCTGACCATTGATCTTCACGCTTGCTCACTGCTTGTTAGCGATTTTGGACTGCTATAATTCCGGCACCTCAATTGCGCAACATACTTTCAATCAAAATCCGAAAAATTTTGCTAGAGGTCTCAATACATTGTTTTATGATTTCAAAAATTCTCCAGCTCCACAACGTAAATGACGTAATGAATGTTGTTGAATTGTCAAATTGAACGGCATTGCCGTTGTCAAGTGTGTAAGGCTACGTACGCACTGACAGGTGACTTGCTTAACGCCTAGAGCCTAGTGACTTAACATCCTATACACGCTAGGCGACTAGCGAAGGCGCCAAGCGCACAATGTGACCGGTTGCGAAAATTCTAGAACTTTCGGTTCACTTCGCTACTCGCAAGGTGGTTCACTACGCGCTAAGCAAGCCACCTGTCAGTGCGTACGTAGGCACTGACGGGTGGCGCCATCGCAAGTCGCCTAGCGTGTATCGAAGGATATTCACTAGGCTCTAGGCGCTAAGTAAGCCAAACTTTTAGTGCGTACGTAACTTTACGGAATCACCTGCAGGTTTACTCGAAAACATTACATTTTCCTACATATTTTAATCGGGTCCATATTGGCTCAACTAAAGTTCTTTACCCGAAATTGTTCTTCCTAACGATTTGTAATCCGAATGATCATTCTTCCTAAAATTTTTCATCCTAAAGTTTTCATTCATACTATTTGTAGTGCTACCGGCGATGTTCATAACACTCATGTTTCCGAAAATTGTAATTAATAATATCATTAATGTAAATATATTTAAACTCCTACTGTTTTTTATCATAACGCTTTTATCCCTAAACATAATTGCCATAACATTTTCATTCATACTCAGAAAGAAACATTTACAAAGTGTAATAAAAAATATATGCGGGTAGAAGATGATTTTATAGTTTTAATTTGAGGGTGAAATTATTTACGCATAACAGCTTGCGCATAATTTTTTTACGCATAATTTCTCTAATCATAATAATGATTAAGCATAACATTCTAAAGCATAAGTTTATTAAGCATAACAATAATAATAAGGCGTAGTCGACGGAGCGCCGCTTCGCGGGGCCCCTATTTCTGTCTGCAGGGTTTAAAGGAACCTAACACGAAGGGGATGACGGGGGCTCAAGTGAGCGAGCGGAGCGAGCGAACGAGCCCCCGTCATCCCCTTCGAACCTAACCTGTCCGAGTCGGGGTGCCCCAATTCCCGAGCTCGCTTCGCTCGCTCTTGCTAAAAATATACACCTAAAATAAAAATACATAGTTAAGTTACATAATGTTTTGTATAATAAATCATTAACGTGGAAATCCAAAATAAATACGTAAAAAAAACTCAAATTTGTTTCCGTTATTTCTATTAATTGTATGCCTAAATATTATTATGCTAATAATCATTAGGCCTAGTAACGTTATGCGAATTAAATTTATGCTAAAACAAATTAGCCTTCAAGATAATTATGCCAACATAAACTGTATGCCAAAAAAAATATGGCAAAGTATTATTATGGCAAAACTAATTATGCCAAAAATTGTTATGCCAAAGTATATTAGGAAAAAGAATATTAAGCGAAAAGAAGGGATCCCATTATTCTTATATGTTATACATGTTATGTGAAAGTAAAGTTACGCAAAATTAATGTATAATAATACTGATTATTATGAATAAAAAGAAATCTAAACAAAAAAGATATGACTTTGAATAATAGTGTAAAAGATGGTTATGTTGAGAAAATATAGGAAAACAAATAAAAGTATAATAGATTTTTATTGCTACTGACATTATGAAGTTGAATGCTTCGGAATTATGAACATTAGAGACGGAGTAGTTAGGAATTGTGATTGTTAGGATGAAAAATGTTAGGAAGAACATTTTCGGATTTCCAATTATCGGAGTTAAAAATTTAGATGAACTTTGGCGCACCCATTTTAATCAGGTTCCATAAAGTGTTCCAATTACAACCGAAATAATTTTACAATGGCGTCATTTTTTACAGTTGACGCGCACTAATGTAAGAAGTATAATAATTATAATTTAAATGTAATATGCGATTTGAACGAGAATAGGTCATGTCAGAGACCGTAACAGCTTCTTTTCCGATGAATGTAGATTCTTCAAAATTTTTCTAAAATATGCAAGCATGCTGTTGTCAATTGGCATCAACCAATCATATTTCTGGTACGGTGTTAAGAGCGTTTACTCAGTGCGGCATTTCATACAAACTTTCAAGCTCTTATTTTTCGAAATGAATGAACCGATTTTAATGAAACTTCATACGCATAAGCAGGATACAAAGGTCTAAAAAGTTAGTTAAGAACATTTTCGAAATGTCTTATTTAATAAAAGATAACTGGAAGTCTCTGTTTCTATGGAAAGTTTAAAATCGGTCTAATTTGGCTGTAACACAATTTTTCGAATATGTTCTTAACTAACTTTTTAGACCTTTGTATCCTGCTTATGCGTGTGAAGTTTCATTAAAATCGGTTCATTCATTTCGAAAAATAAGGCTTTGAAAGTTTGTATGAAATGCCGTACGGCGTAAACACTAAGATCGGCTTATGTTGCACAACGGCATATAACAAGCTCTACATTTCCATATATCGTCGTTCGCATGACTAAAAGTCCTATGTCATTTTATAGCTGATTTGAGTTAGGACAACTAAATTTTTCTATTCGTGATTCTCTTTACATTTTGTTGCCTTACAAAATGGTTATATTTTGAGATCCAAATAACATAGGGAAACGACGGTTAGTGAAAAATGTAAAGAATCACGAATAGAAAAATGTAGTTGTCCTAACTCGGATCAGCTAAATAATGAGATAGGACTTTTAGTCATGCGAGCGACGGTGTAAGCTGACCTCTCCTTGTACGGAAAGCCTATACACTGCGAGGGCAGCTTAAACTGGAAATTATAGCGCTACTGCTGTGTATAAGGTCCTGAGTATGATTCTCAGGTCGGGATTTAAACATAACTGACAAATGTGGGTGTAATATAGATACAACTCTGCCCAACCTTTCGAGGAAACACCGTCGTGATGTTATGCTAAGTTATAGCTTGTTAGTTGTTATGTCGACCGATCTATGCATGCGTTGTTTGACTGCAGTTCGGTTGTACGGACGCCAGCACATCAAACCTACCCGAAACTGTAAAATTTTCGAAATCAACTTTGAACCTTATGCTTTAGTGATAAAGTTGAAATCTATTAAAGAAATCTGACAGATTGTAGTAACTTGATGTGCTGGCGTCTGTACATTTACCCACAGGTTTATATGAAGTTAATACGGGCAAATCTCATTCTTATTTAGATCGCATAATAGAAATTGTTGATAGTATTATCAAATAGTGATTTATTTATGTTATAGTTTTATGTACAATAACCGTAATTTAAATTGCACATAGCTTTGCAATATAAAAATGCAATATTATATTTTTATTATTAAAAGGATGTAAAGCACACATTTTTAGTGTTAATAAAACATTTAGTAAAATGTGAGATTTTTATTTTCTGATGTACAGACGCCAGCCAGTACATCCAGCTACTACAATCTGTCAAATATCCTTAATAGATTTTCAACTTTATCGTTAAAGCATAAGGTTCAAAGTTGATTGGGAAAATGTAACAGTTTCGGGTAGCTTGATGTGCTAGCGTCCGTACAGTGCAGTATTTTTTTGAAAAGCCTAAGTAGTGGGCCATGTACCTACTCATTCTTTGAAGTGACGCACGCAGGCGTCGCGATTGCCCAACACCAACGCCAGATGCGAAAGGTGAAAATACAAACGTGGAAATTGGTACGAGCTGCATTCGACAGTGTTCCCTTACACCACTTCAAGCTTTCAAGAAGAGTGTGTGTTTCCTTAAAAGTTTGGCAGCGTGTCGACGAATTAGTGATCGGCTGTTTATGGCGAGGCGGTGTATCTGCCTGCGTTGGCTCTATATTAGGTAAGCGAGATAAGTGCTCGTAAACATGGTTATTATTTATTGAATGAAAATGTACGGAATGTAGAAAGAAGTCATCCAAAGAATAGGGGGATTCCCCATCCTGATAGGTGACTGGAAGCTGCTCGGCAGCTGGCATTATCAAAACAAAAGCCTACAGAACAGTCGAACAAGAACTGCACTTATAGTATAGTAAGTTAACTTACAACCACTTTGAAACAGTGATGTGAGTGTGCCGAGTAGTTTATTATCTGAAATAAAACGCTCCGACTAATTTGAAATTATTTTTGTTGTACCATAAATCCTATATCCACACCACAAGTTAGGTAAAAATAATATTGTGTGTGTATGTTATCCATACAATATTGTTTTTAATAGTGATGCACCACATGCATCGGTTACGGTTTTTATGTTTCACTACTTGTTTCTAAATAAAAAAGCTTGTTGTAAAGTTGTATTTTATTTAAAACGCGTATTTTATTTATTTACGCTACACAATGGTTATGAGTGTGTTTTTACCACAAACATTTAATGAAAATCGTACCATACTAAGCTTGTACAGACACTGACGCGATGTCATATTGTTATACATCTATATTCTATCTGTCAAGTGTCAATGTCAAATAGTCCTACTTTCGTTCTACTTGTGGTTCTACTTTTCTAGATAATGAAAAATATGTCGATCTCTGGTCAATAACAATCGCCTCGATATTTCAACATGAATAACACCGTAAATGTTTACTGTCGCCTGTGTGCAGAGTTGATGCCGCAAAACAAACTCTTTGACCTGCAAACTGATGAAGAAAAATGCCGAGACATCATCACAAAATTGGCTCGTTTCAATGTCCAAATGAATTTCAGCGATAATGTTTTGCCGAAAACGGTCTGTTTCACATGTATTATGTCATTAAACCGTACATTTGATTTTGTTGCTACTGTGGAAAAAGCTCAATCAACCTTAAACGATTTCATTTTAACGCGCCAAATAAAACAAGAGAAAAGTGGTTCGGAGGACGAAATATTCATTTACGATTCTTCTGAAAGTTGTGAAAGTGATGAACCAATCATAAATATAAAAGTGGAATCAGACCAGAAAGGAAAATCAACTTCAAAGTCATTAGCACTGAAAAATAAAAAGATTTCTGCACCGCCTAAGAGACTTAGGGACACTGTCACTAGTTCGAATGCTGTACATTTATCACAGTTAAAACTAACTTGGAAGAGCTATAACTGGCTATGTACTTACTGTGAAACTCAGTTCCCAAATATTGATGAGCTACGGATTCACGCCATGGAATACCACAGTTCCTGTAACCCATACCGTTGTACAGATTGCAAAATAAGGAAGTTACGTCTTGACAGTTTCATTCTGCACGTGAGAAAACACAAGAGGTTCTTAAGATTCTCATGCTATAAGTGCTCCATGGTATTCGGGTCAGTGATTGCAGCAAACAAACATAAAGAAACACATAAAACGTCAGATATTGTTTGTTTCGGATGCAATATGTGTTTTGATAGCAAAGAGGAATTAGGTAATCATACCGCTACATATTTTAGAGGGACACGCGCAAGAAAACCTCGACCGCCAGTACAATTGCAAGGTGACAGTTTAAAATGCCCAATCTGCGAGAAGATTTGCAGAACTAAAACTAGCTTGAGCACACATTTGTTGATACATACGGACCGAAAAAAAGACCACACTTGTGAGGTTTGTGGCAAATGTTTCTTTCAGAAAGGATCTTTAGCAGGACACATGCTTCAACATTCCGATGTGAGGCCATTCCAATGTGAGATATGCAAATCTTCCTTCAAATCTGCAAGACGATTACGCCTTCACATCGCTACTCATGATGGAGGGAAACCGTTTTCTTGTGACCAATGTGGCAAATGCTTCCGAATTAAACGTCAACTTAACAATCATGCTATAATCCACACGGACTCACATCCTCATGTTTGCACGTACTGCGACAAGAGTTTCCGTTTCAAGACAATACTCAATCAACACATACGTCAACACACTGGAGTAAAACCTTATTCTTGTGCTATTTGTCAACGGGACTTCACAAACTGGTCGAATTATAACAAGCATATGAAACGCAGACATGCTACAGATATGGCGAAGAAGAAACGCACTCCTGGCGGGACGTATCCTATTGACCCAGTTACCGGAGAGGTTGTAGTTCCTGCTGAGGAGAAATTAAATGAATGGAAGAAGAGGATGATGATAAAAGAAAATATGTAGACAGACCAATGAGGAGATGTCTCGGCAGCCTCTACTAAAGGCGCCATTGTCAACACTTTCCATGCAAACCAAGCGTGTCACTATTTACTCGCACTATGACTATTCTTCTTATCAGTTTGTCGATGGAAATCTGAACGTATTCGGCAAAGAATTCGCCTTAGTGTTTGGCGCCATCACTAGTGTCCATCAGTTCCTGTAACATGCAGCTGACAGGACACATAGGACATGATATTAAGTGTCCCATCGTTTCTGGAACAGCACCACATTTACACTCCAAGGCGGAGTTGTCCAAGAATCTCCACCTGAAGAGGTTTTTCTTGCTTCGGCCAACCTGGGTCTGGGGTCTATTTAAAGACTCCCAAGTTACCCAGGGCAACTCATGTCCAGGTGGGACAAATGGTAAAGACCATGATTTTAATGAGTGCATTGAAACTGACGGCTTTGAATTGCGTCCGACAGAAGTTGTGCGTTCGAATTTCATTACTACTCTGTGCAGAACAAGGATACCCATAAGAGAGTGGGAAAATTAACATAAGCACAAGAAGTCATTTAGTGATTGATGAACATAAATGTGTGCTTGAAAACAACCATTATCGTGGACTTTGGTGTACATGTTCTCACGTATTTGTATGCTTATGCAGGTAAAGCTTCTTTCTAAGCACTACAACCATAGTTAATCTTCCAATGAAGCACTTAAGGCACCTGTCCCACCACTGGCGATTAACTAGAAGCAAGTAGAACTAGTAACAAAAAACAGGTTGGCGAGCAGCAAGTAGGTACGTGACGGCGACGAGCGATTACTCGCTGTCATGTGTATATACATTTGCACAGACACCAGCTCATCGAGCTACCCGAATTTTCCCAATCAACCTTGAACTTAATGCTTTAGCGATAAAGTTGAAAATCTATTAAAGAAATTTGACAGATTGTAGTAGCTTGATGTGCTGGCGTTAGTACCAAGCGTGAGTCTCAGCGAGTGTCTACCCGTTAAGCGAACATCACTGAGCGATGTACTCTCTTTGATTTTCTCTTGTCGGTGATATAAACGAGTACAATGCGTGCCACGAAAGATGAGACTTGACACACCACGTGGTTTGACTTGCGCAGAACACGATTTTAGGTATCTTTAGCGGTATGAGGTCTGAGTGCGGGACGGGACCGGACGTCATAGGGGCAACGGAAAGAGCGGGGGAGGCAGGGTCAAGTCTCATCTTTTGTGGCACGCATTGTACAATGTTTTGAACGTTCCTTGAGCGAGATAATCTTTAGTTAGCCAGTCGCTTTCTCGTCGGCGGGTGGTGGAACAGGTGCCATTTAGTTTAAAAAAAAAGATTTGTTGTAAGTTTATATTTTGTCTCTATCTTTTTATATTACTTGGTAAGAGATAGCAATAGTTAGGTAATTAGTTAGTCTAAGATAATATGTTACTAATGAACAGAATAATTGAAAAATATTTGTGTTTTAATGTAACTGAATAAATGATAAGCAAAACCACTGCATTTATTTTTCTTTCACCTCCCTTGTAGGCTGTAGCCAGTATACTATTTAAAAAAAAATTGGTTACTTATGTCTAAGGGTGCTTACATAAAGGTTTCCGGTGCAAGCGAGTCTGCGGGTCGGTACCGATTGGTGCAAGTGAAATAGTCCCACTCACACATAAAGAAACATGTAACCGTTTCCTGCAGAGATCTGCACTGGGAGTCTGGCCCGAAAACCCGTTTTTTTGTGAGCACCCATAGGTCTTTTTAGCCGACTTAAAAAAAAAGGGCTATAACCTAACCTAGGTATGCACATCGACAGAAGACTTACATGGCGTGAACATATAAAAACTAAAAGGGAGCAAGCAAACATAAAACTAAGAAACATTCACTGGCTTATAGGCAGACAGTTCACTAAGCTTGAAAAATAAACTTCTTATCTATAAATGCATCCTTAAACCTATATGGACATATGGTACCTATAGAGCTCTGGGGATCAGCGAGCCACTCAAATATTGAGATACTACAGCGCTTCCAAAATAAGGCACTAAAAACCTTAAGTGGTGCACCTTGGTTTACAAAAAACATTGAAGTACAGACGCCAGCACATCAACCTACCACAATCTGTCAGATTTTCCCAATCAACTTTGAACCTTATGCTTTAGCGATAAAGTTCAAAATCTATTAAAGAAATCTGACAGATTGTGGTAGGTTGATGTGCTGGCGTCCGTACATGAGTACTTACAAATTCCAACTATCAAGGAGGTTGTAGAAAGGTCCTACAAGAATTACAACTTAATTACAAGGAAAGACTCCAACGTCATAAAAATGAACTAGCTGTGACACTTCTAAAGTCCTCAGACTCTACCTACAGACTTAAAAGAGATCGAATAGCGTCAATCTAACCAACACCGATAAATCTAATAACGAGATCGCACATCGCTGGATGTGAACAATCTCGAACTGCCTGATGAAGAAACAACCAATCTGATTAAAGCTCAAGGGCTGATTGCAGATAGAAGGAGGAATATAGAAAAAACAAAAAAAAGGGGGAGGTTATGCATTCGCCAAGTACCTATTTAAAAAGAAACCTCGTAATTGGGACAGGCACATGAGAGGTTATATGTTCAGCAGTTGGTTAAGTCCGGTTGTAAATGATCATGCTGTATGTCTACACATCGATTTGTCAGTGATTACTGCAAAAACAAAGGGTGCAGGTGAACGAAATGTGAACTCTGGCTACCGGAGAACCTTAATTTGCAGATCTATACAAAATTAATAAATGTAAAAATTATGGAACATCGAAAAAGTCAAAGGGCAAACAACAAGAATAATAAAAAGAGAAAGTGATTAGAAAGACTATCGGTAGATCGAGGTGCTGAAGTGTCTGTACGAAAACGCCACTATGTCAATCCGACTCCAGGATCAGACCTCGAAACCTATCCTTCTGCAGCGAAGTGTGAGACAGGGAGACGTTATCACTCCGAAACTGTTTACCGCTGCACTGGAGGACGTCTTCAAGGTTCTGGACTGGAAAAGGGCTGGCTTTAACATCAATGGCGAGTACATAACTCACCTTCAGTTGCCGACAATATCGTAGTCATGGCTGAGACTAGGGAGGACCTCAGTACAATGCTCGATGACCTCAGTAGAGCCTCCGAAAGAGTGGGTCTTAAAATGAAGATGGACAGAACGAAGGTCATGTCAAATGCCCATGTAACACCCACTCTAATAAAGATCGGAGACGTTACACTCTAAGTCGTGGACGAATATGTTTACCTAAGACAAACTGTCCACTTAAGTAGGTCTAACTTCGAGAAAGAGGTCAATCGTCGAATCCGACTCGGCTGGGCAGTGTTCGGGAAGCTACGCAATATCTTCTCGTCCCACATACCGCAGTGTCTCAAGACGAAAGTCTTTGAACAGTGTGTGTTGCCAGTGATGACTTATGGCACTGAAACGTGGTCGCTTAGAATGGGCCTTATAAGAAGTCACCCAAAGGTCAATGGAGAGGGCTATTCTTGGAATTTCCCTGCGTAATCGAATCAGAAATGAGGAGATCCGTAGGTGAACAAAAGTAACCGACATAGCCCGAAGAATTGCCAAACTTAAGTGGCAGTGCAGGGCACATTGTCGCAGAACAGATGGCCGATGGGGCCGAAAGGTTCTGAGTGGCGATCGCATACCGGAAGACGTTTGCGTTGGAAAAATCCTGATTCCAACTTAGAATATAATGATGATAGGTATTTCTGATTGATTTTAATTTGTACAAAAACGAATGAATAAGACCATTTCTAATATTTTTATGTTAAGGTGAGTACACTAGAGCATTTTCTCGAGCATTTCCATGTAATGTAACTTCGCTGCGTAGTTTTTATGTAGCGGTGTAGATGTCGCTACACGTTTAGTATCACATGTTGGGGTCAAGATTCTACTAAGTTACAGACGCCAGCACATCAAGCTACCCGAAACTGTCAAATTGTCCCAATCAACTTTAAACCTTATGCTTTAGCGATAAAGCTGAAAATCTGATTGTAGTAGTTTGATGTGCTGGCGTCTATACCTTACTTAGAGTAGGTAGAGCTAGCAACTAAAAACGAGTTGGCGAGCAGTTAGCGTGCGACGTTGACGAGCGTATGCGTAGGTGTGTATCAAGCGTGCGCCTTTTAGCGAGTCTTCCGCTCGCCAGGCGAGTGTCGCTGACCGAGTACTTACTCCGTTTGATAGCTCTTGTCTGGGACAAACGAGTACTTAGTCGCCTACGGTGTGACCAGTCTGCGATCAACTATTAAAATATATAGTATCACTTTTACTTACACGGAACCTACAATCTTTCGTACGTTGCTTGAGCTAGAAAATCGTTGATAGGACAGCCAGGACAGGTGCCTAGATTTAAATGTATTTACTTATTTTGGAAATATTAGGCGAGCTCCTGTAAGTACCTATGGGCATAAGGATTATACAATAAAACAGCACAGTAACATTACACATTTATTTCACAACTAATCTAAACAGCGTTACACTTTGATTGTAGCATTTTTTTTGAGAACACTTTTCTTCTATTTTAGTAGCGTACGTGTACATATTTGGCATTATTCGACACTAAAGCATTTTGGATAGTTTTAAATTTAGTTAGAAACATGCCATTAACAGGTGTAGGTACTATCTACAGTAAAGATTTACAAAATTAGAACAGAGAACGTATTACCTTTAGTTAGTAAACCAGTAAAACCCTCTATAGAGTCCGTTTCACGAAAGAAATCCCGCGGCAATAAGTGGAACCATGGACCTTAGGTCCATGAGTGGAACTAATTATTAATAGATAGCAACATTCCTACAACAACCCTTTGAACCCTTATAACTCACACACCTTTATGGAAGAATGTGCATTTTGTTATCTGTCTGATATGATGTCAAGATCGTCAAGATAAATAAATAAATCATTATTTATGATTACGTCGCACGACAGTGGCGCCGCGTCTACGAGACTTCTTTCGTGACACGGACTTTAATTTGATGTTCATGCATCTGATGCCATTTTTTGTCATTCTTCCCGCCGATTTTAATTTTCTGCCGCCATTTTGAAATTTACAATACCTACTCTTGTACTTCTATAGACTAGACAACATTGCCACAAGAAAAAATAACTTGAACAGAAATATCACAGGATTTTATAAACAGAATGAACTAACATTGATTATTATAATTTAAATTATTTATATAAAACATTGACATTGCTAGAACACGTAGCTAATATATTTACATTCATTTTGACACCTTACAAACGATACGGGCCAATTTCTCGAACGAAAATTATCGCAAAATTGTCAAGCACGCATAAACTGTTACGATTGGCTGTTGATAAAATCAAACATTCAAGTAATCCTCAGCAGTTTACACGCATTTAACCATTTTTGTTCGAGGAACTGGCCCTATAATACATTGATTGACTACATTAGGTATATATATATTATACTTCTACTTAAAGATAATTAAAGTTATGGAAATATTTTATCGGACACATTTAAGGGGCTTACAGGACCTAAACACAAAAAACGCAAGTTTTAGAAACAATAAAAGTATATGATGAAAAAAATCAAGAAGATACCTCTAAAAACTTTCTTTACCTCTAACATACAATCATTCTGATTTTTTGTCAGATTATTCTACGAGCAACATACTAAAATAGTGTTTTAATTTAAGTAGTGTTTTAATTTTTTAGTCCTAACAATAGATTTTTTGTAATTAAATAATTGCTTCATATTTTGCAATAAATTACCAGTGTTGTGTCATCGCGCTTCCCTTTCTTTTCTATGGAGTCCGACAGTGACCGTGCTTTAGGTCATGTAAGCCCCTTAACAACAAATATTAGTACCTACTTACCTACCGATTTTAATTCTAAATATGGTATCCTAATTAGTTACCTACACATTTATATTTTATTATAAAAAGTTGCTTATTGTCATCACAACAGTTTTAAATTGAGTTATTTTAATATTTACTAACTAACAAGCTTATTTTGCATGGATAGCAGTAACACGTGTAATATTACAATCTTGAGAATCATATGAAGAAAATATTATATAATATACTTAGTATTATTTACACATTGCACACCTCATTTTGGGGTTCGGCCTATTTACGTCATGAATATCGCGAATGTGAAAGATTGGCATTACTGCAAGAGTAAGCGTCACTAGTAGCTTCCGACCGCAAGATGGTGCTACTTACACGAAATCTCAAGATGGATAATTTTGAAAATTAAATTACTCATAAATAATTGAGGTTCCATGGTCATACAGGCGTGAGAATACGACCATTCAGACTAAGCAAAGGAACACACAACTTTATTGCACTACAGTTTGTCAATTATGGCTACTCACCCCTAGATGGCGTCACTGTTACGAAGATAACTGAATGTTTAAATATTAAAATAAATTAAAATCATTCTTATTAGTGTTGTATTTTTCACATCAAGCTACTACAATCTGTCAAATTTCTTTGTTAGATTTTCAACTTTATTGCTATAGCTATAAATAACCTATAGGTACAGTTCAAGGTTGATTGGGAAAAATTGACATTTTCGGGTAATCATTAAATGAGTTGTTTTAAATCAGCTGATGTTGTATTTTATCTGTATTGTATAAATAGAAAAAATACTACTTTGTAGGTACAGAAGCCAGCACATCAAGCAACCTGAAACTGTAAATTTTTTCCAATCAACTTTGAACCTTATGCTTTAACGATAAAGTTGAAAATCTATTAAAGAAATTTGACAGATTGTAGTAGCTTGATGTGCTGGCGTCTGTACATAGAATATAAATTTTCTTATCTACCTACACAGTTTGGCTAAATAAGATTTGATTTTTAATACCAAACTTAAAAATGGCTTGACGAAATCATAGTGTCAGTTGTGATTAAAATAGCGATAGAAACAAGTTTTTTGTTTTTGTACTAATAGATATTATAAAAATGTTGGTGGTAGACCTGTTATACTAATAAACTAAATAAAATGCTTCCTGCATTGTATTTAGTTCGGCTACATGTGTCACACAGGTAAGTCAAACCACTTTGCTAATTCACTTAAATTCTTGCTTTTAAAGAAAGTCAAGTTTCAATCATTGAAATTTGTCTACCCGTTCTTAAATTAGTGGGGTAATTGCGTAACACAGTAACAGTAGGGATTGGTTTCATTTTGACAGTTCGACAATATTCATTGCGTTATTTATATCTTTGTTGTGTGTCTGTATGAAGCATTGGATTAGCAATATCCTTCAAAATGTTTCAGATTGTGATTCATTGTGCAATTTTGCGGTGCGGGATTGTAAAATCAATAGAATCCCATCTTATTAAACTATCGCACTATCTTTCCTGTTATTAGTTCTGTATGTACGGGTACACGAGGCCAGAGCGAGTAGCTTACTAGCACGTTCTTGTTATCCTAGCTTCGTGTAATCCGCGCATATACAGTGCGCGCGCGAGCTCCGAGGAATGATAAGCTATAGATAATGATGAGCTAGAGTTGAGATTTAACCGGTATTGGCTGTCGATACTAACACATCTTGAGGCTCCGCGCGAGTGTAAATTATGAAATCATTCTATGAGGGTATTATGTATTTGAAATAAATAAAAAAAAATCCTTCCTCAGCCACCGATTCCTCGGAGCGCGCAGATTTATAGGTTATATTTACTTACTAGTTTTAAAAGGAGGTGAGTGAATAGTTCTTTTGGCATTTTTTCTTTCGCCTCATTATTATTTGTAGGTATATTTCTAATGATTAGAAAAAACATAATTTTAGTCCTGTTTTGTTGTATTTAAGAAACCAGTCCGTTTATTTATGTGCTAAACATGAATACGATTGTAATTTATATGCTAATACAACTTAAGTATTACTGCTTCAAAGTATTGCGTTTAACCGGCAATCAAATTGCTCCTTGTAAATAAGTCTTTACTAATTTCAATACATATAAGAAATATACAATACTTTCAAGAGATAGATAACAATAATATTGGAAGACGATAACAATACCTCTTATTATTATTTATTTTATAGCAGTGTGTGACCTAAACCCGCACGTAAGTCACGCTTTTCTGTGACTTAAATAGTTCATGTTTACACAGAAAACCGTGACTTAAGAGGAAATGCGGTCGGAGAGACTTTTGAAAAATCCTAAGTAAAAATTCGTAATTCAAGTTTTGGTCCTCGCCTATTTCCTCCTCCAATATTGGACCAATTTAAAAGATATTTCATAAACTGAATAACAAGGATATATACTGTGTCCCTATGTTTTTCTTTTATCATTACCTAACAGTTGTCAAATTTGTACACTAAGCCTCTGTTGACAGCGGTTTAAATCGACATTTTTGAGGGTTCTAGTGCTTATAAAAATAATGTATCATCAAAAAGGAAAACATAGGGACATACAAGTAGTTAGTATTTATTATTCTGAAAAAAATTAAATTGCTTTAGGGTCATTAACCAGAAAGAAAACAGGCAAGAGTGTTTTATGGAGAAAAGACACCCGCGTTTCTTCTTAAGTGTGGGTTTAGGTAGCACGAGCTATAAAAAAGTATATGATACTTGTAACTAAGGTAATCTATTATTGCACGACGTTTATCACCCTGCAATAATGGACTACTTCAAGCCACACGTATCATAATGTACTATTTTTTAATAATAAATACATAATATAGTTATTTTACACCAATATTTTACATAAAGATTGAATATACGTATACAACCGCGATAGTGAATGTTAAATTTCGAAAAGTGATTTTTACACATAATTATATATGCCCAAAACATATCTCGCAAAATACTTAATCTGTATTGATTTGCACGTGTATAATACGTGCAGGATACACGTAATAACAACTCGCGTATTTATTACAACCATACATGCTATACTAAGGGTGCCTTCACGCCTGACGTTTGTTCTGCGTAGTCGTTCGTCGAACGTATACACCGCGTAAACACTACGCTACGACGACAGCCGGTATATTCTGAAAAGATCTCACCGTGAAAACTAAAGTGGCAGTTTTATATTAGGTTTCATGCATGGCCATTTTGAAAATAAATCAAAATGGCGGACAGGTTGGTTACGTGGCCGCGGATCTTCAAACCCCTTTGACCGTGAATGGGTAGCTTAAGTCATTTGTGCCTTCTTTGTGGTCGGTATACCACAGGCAAGATAGGTACTTGCAACGTGTAAATGGAGCATATCGCAGCGTATATGTAGCGTTGACGCGACGTTAACGCATAAGCTAGAAATACGCGAAATAACTGTAAAGTTAAGGAGAGTTAACCTATCTTAACAAATTTTTCGACGCGACGATTTTTAGGTTAGGTTATCATATTTTAATTTTAATAGTTTGTTAGTTAATTTAGTACTTATAAGAAGTTTATCCAATTTATACATCGAAGTACTAAAAATAAATCACTTAAACAAAGTAGGTACTTAGTTGTGCGTAACTTTTCAAATGTTATGTACCTATATAAAGCGTGCTTTTACTCTATGTATGTTATAGGTATCATTTATTTACTACTAGCTGTTGCCCGCGACTCTGCCTGCGATCCAGGATAAAAAGTAGACTATGTCCTTCTCCAGGTCATGGTCTACCCATGTGACAAATTTCATCAAAATCCCTTCAGCCGTTTTAGCGTGAAAGCGTAACAAACAAACAAACTTACTTTTGTATTTATAAATAATACCTATTATATATTATTATAATATAATCCATACTAATATTATAAATTCAAAAGTAACTCTGTCTGTATGTTACCTTTTCACGCCTAAACCACTGAACGGATTTCGATAAAATTTGGCAGAGAGATAGATTGCATCCCGGGGAAGGACATAGGATAGTTTTTATCCCGATATTCCTACGGGATCGCGGGTGAAACCGCGGGGCACTGCTATTATATATAAAAAAGTAAAGTTAATTAAGGAAACCATCCATCAAGGACCATAGACATAGTCAAAGTAACTCTTAGGCGGTTTGTGCACCGCCACGAAAACGGGATGTCAACGAGATGACAGCGATGAACTAGCGATATATAGATTTACTATAGCCACGTGTCCACCGCACATCCGTCACCGGGACGTCACGTTCGGTTCGAATAAGCACTTTTCTCGTTGACGTCACGTTGACGGTGGCGGTGGACAAACGTTGTAATGCTCGCGTAATAATAAATAAATTATTATATAATTATTATTATTATAAATTATTATTATAATCGTTTTACACTAACTTCAACATCTTCAATGTAACCAGAAAAATTGGTGAATGGCCCTGCTCTTGACCTCGATCATGCCTGATGGAAAGATATTGATGAGGTCTATATGATAGAACGAGCGTGTCAGAAGATGCCTGTTCACTCTTGCTTTGAAGGCAGACGGAACGGGGAACACAGAAGCTGCCAGAGAGTTCCACACTTTGACTGTGCGCATAACAAATGATCTTATTTTAAGCAACCACTGTTGCCAATTGCAACAAACTTTATTTTATATATTATATAAATTCATTCCCTTCACCATTCTCAGTATGCATCTCGTAAGCTTCGACATCTACATTTTTGACACATCTCTGTGGTTTCTCATGTCATGTTCGGTGCCTGTCAATTTTGTTACAAATCTGTTGCTAACCCCCAAGAGCTGTTTCAGCATTACGCATCGGGATATCGGAGTCATAACTTTAGTCATCGCCTAGTGGTTGCTGGAATGTTTTTTTTTTGCGCTAAATAGTTGCTTATCTACGTGTTGCATTTAGATGTCGAATAGTGTAAGTAAAAACGAGCATATTTTTTCATTTCTACTAATAAAACTGTTCAACACAGGCTATTAAGGAAACTATTAAGACTTTTTCAAGTATTTCAAAAAGTACTTTTTTCTGTAACGTTCTTTCTTTAACAAAAATTAAGAAACAATATTTTTGTTTGTGGGTGAACTTTAGATAAACCTAGTTTGCCTAACCCTTTGGGAAAACATGACATGTGTTGACATGTAATGTTAGGTGTAATATAATTATTAACGTATTAATTACTTGCTAATAGGCCGATAAACGACTAACGGATGTATATACAATTATTTATTATGTTAACGGAAAATACCCTAACGATGTATGACTACCCTACGCAATAATTATTGTTATATCTACCCTAATCATATTTTTTAATAATTTAACAGTAACGGGGATATCGAAGTAATCATTTAAAAAGTATGTTTCGTAAATGTATATTTACAGATAATAATTTAACGGAAATTACCCTAACGATATATGTATGATTACCCTATGCAATAATAATTATTATTTCGATGAATTTAACAGTAACGAGGATGTCGAAGTATTTATTTCAAAAATATGTTTTTCCTAAAAATATATTTACAGATAGTAGGTAATATAGAATTAATTTATTATAATTAATTTACACATTTAATTTACAAACTAACCCTTATCTAATGGAAGACCTTTGTGATATTGTTTGTTGTGATTATTCTTGGTTGATTTATAACTAAACAGTCATACGCACACACACACCTCCATTCGTTCGTTCCCACTTACACACACACATTATAAACACATTTAGACATGAAGTACCAACTCGCACACACATCCTTTCTTAAGGTCTGGCTGGCCACACTGAGGTGAAACTCATGCAGGGTCCTCTGGGTCCTAATTCGCTATAACCACTCAATGATTCCTTACTTCGAAATAACGGCAATTCCTTAGCTAATCACGCCAATTTCGCGTTCATTTCGCGCGGTTTCGTTCATTATGTCATAGAGAATATTAGCCCTGGACGCGACCACGCACGTCTATTGTTTTAATTATTCTTTAAGCGTCAGTTTGAACAACTTCATATAAGTTTGTTGACAGGCCTACACAGTACACTGTCCTCCCATACCTGTTAACACTGTTTTTTTTAAAACATTGTGTAGGTATAGCCATTGAGGGTATTTTTAAAACGAGTAACCGTGGAGTTTCTTGCCGGATCTTCTCCATATGAAACGACCAATTGGAACCATGCACTTAGCTTCTAAAATGCCCATGTAGATTGTATGCAATAAATTCTTTTGATTATGACACAATCGGCGAGATCGAATTTTTTCCTGCATCCTGCGTGAGAGTCACTTCAGTTTGGCTCGAGCTTGACTCCTGATCATACAAGTTTCAAGACGCACACTTTCACCTGGTTTTTGAAAGGGTAATTAAATCAACACAATTTGCTAACAAACTCAACTCATGTCAATGGCTGTTGTCATTTCAGTCAGACAATCACAGCAGTTAACATGAATTTGACACACTCTCTTAGGGTTCCGTACACAAAGGGTGTCAACAGGGCCCTATTACAAAGCCGCTGTCCGCCCGTCCGTCCGTCCTTCCGTCCGTTATGTCAGAGGGCTATATCTCATGAACCGTAATAGGTAGACAGTTGAAATTTTCACAGAGTGTGTATTTCTATTCCCGCTATAACAACAATAGGTCGTTTATTTTCTTTTTAGCTTGGTTGGTCTATCAGAAACCAGCATAGCTATGCACAAACATTCGACATTTTCAATGATTAATTTGCCGTGCCCCCGACAGCAAAGAGATGTCGGAAGAATGGCGGTTGTATATTTATTTATTACTACCGGTAAGGACTGTCAAAGATCTACGAATGTCAGCTCGGACCAACGGATTAACGTGCTTTTCGTGGCACGAAGGGGACTCGACATGTAATAGAAGGTCACCCATCCACGAACTGACCGTGGCAAGCATAGCTTTACCTTCGGTCAACCCGTGTGGCTGTTATTGTAGCCACGAGCCCCTCTATATTAATATTCTTACACATGTTCACGTTTAATTTCCAAGAAACATGCATTTTATTAAGCGTCGAATGCACGCATGTAAGTTTTCAGTTATGCTTATCTTGACGCAAACAATACAAATGTTTCTGTATCAAAATAGCGATAAAGGGTTTATTTTATTAAAAAAATAATTTTGTAGACTTCGGAAAGTATAGAAATGTCATCGTTTTTTACACAACTGCAGAAAAATTTAGAAGGGGTGCATTTTTTTTTAATTCAGTACTCATAACTTACAGAATCATTTTTGATAAAAAAAAAACATATTTAATTAGTGCTAGCGACCCGGCGTCGGTTTTGCCACTTGACAAAGTGCTATGCAAGTAAAAACGTACGATAAAAAAATAAATAATAAATGAATAAATTCTCTAAGCGATGGTGAAAACCGTTCAGACTAACAACGCGGTATCACAGACAACCGAAAAGTGATTTTAATATTCTATCTAACTTTTATATTCTTCTATATGTATACATAAAACAAAGTCGGGTTAGTTACACCATTTTACTCAAGAACGGCTGGACCGGTTTTTAAAATCTTTGATTTATTGGATTGGTCTCTGCCCCGAATAGCAGAATAACTATTAGAACACGGGAAAAGTTCACAAAAAAAAAATTGTGAAGTTAATTCATTTTCTCATACATTTAGGCGGTACGAAGTTCGCCGGATCAGCTCGTTTTTAATTTGTATAGATATTAGATACTGTGCTCTGTCCAAGTTCCCGCAAAGATGTACATAACTCCAGCTTCCTCATATGTGATAGAACAATTCTACCTATGCCAAAATTTAAGGCATAATAGCTGCAATCAAAGTTCCCAGTCTTATTTTAGCTGCCACAAAAACTTCGTTAATATGAGCCGTTTAGTGTGTGTTAGCTGGAGTGACGTCACCCCAGCTGCTCATGTCATATCTTCCAAACGAAAGAAGATATGATTATGTATTATAGCTCAAAAATTAAGGCATAATAGCTGCCATTGGCAGCAAAATTTTCAAATCTCTGGTCAAAACACTCTATGAGTTATTAACAAAATAAACATGTGTAAGCTGGAGTGACGTCACCCCAGCTGCTCATATATATCTTCCAAACGAAAGAAGATATGATTATGTATTATAACTCAAAAATTAAGGCATAATAGCTGCCATTGGCAGCAAAATTTTCAAATCTCTGGTCAAAACACTCTATGAGTTATTAACAAAATAAACATGTGTAAGCTGGAGTGACGGCACCCTAACTGTTCATGTCATATCTTCCGAAAGAAAGAAGATATGATTATGTATTATAGCTCAAAAATTAAGGCATAATAGCTGCCATTGGCAGCAAAATTTTCAAATCTCTAGGCCTTGTAGTTTCCACGTAATAAGCAAAAAAACAGGTTCCGCGCCAAAAACATCAATTATTGCTTCGGAGGAACCAAGGAGCGGCGTTGCCGTTCCGTGCGCTACATTATCAGTTTGAACTAGATTATAGACTGGGAGCCGACTACACACTTTAATCGTACTATGTAAGTACTGAGGTTATTTATAGTCAAAATTGTGTTTTCAAACATAGGACAAAAGAAAATTTAAAAATGTAAGTGTAACAATTTCGTATATTTAAAAAAGATACGGCCGTTTATGCCGCAAAAAACGTATATTTAGACAATGTCAAGGGAATCAAAATGTTTATGGTACTTCCTGTTGACCTAGAATCAAAAAAATCGGCAACAAGCAAGGTCATGTAGT
The DNA here is from genome assembly GCA_963855955.1 of Luperina nickerlii. Taxonomy (NCBI): domain Eukaryota; kingdom Metazoa; phylum Arthropoda; class Insecta; order Lepidoptera; family Noctuidae; genus Luperina; species Luperina nickerlii. The sequence goes on along the minus strand of OY979689.1, from coordinate 11,947,340 downwards.
ACAAACAAAGGAAAAAATCCGAAACGCATAAATTTGTAATTACATAAAAAAAAAACTATTTACCTACATACCTTGTTTTTTTTTGTCCGGGGAAACCTTCAAAAGGCATCCGACCTCCGGGTCGGGGAGTGTGGGATTTTTAAAACTATTTACATACATACTTACAAATTTTTACGGAACCCTCAGTGCGCGAGTCCTTCTCGCACTTGACCGGTTTTTTTAATGACATTTGTTCTGATTCGATGTTACTTTAGTTTTGCTTTATGTATAGAATTGTTATCAAATGTCACGTTTTCATGAAAAAGTCATTCAATCGCTAGTAATATATAGCATTCAATAGACCAATTCTATCTTATTTAATAAAAGAAAGAACAAGACAAAAAAAAAACAATAATAGTAGATACCTAGTTCTCTCGCCATCCAAAGTTGATATGAATCTACTTTTTATATTCATAGTTCCATTAAAGTTCAGTCGGCTCTCAGTCTATATCTTCAATATACAAAATTAAAATAATTTTTAGCGCAAGTTAAAATGACTTCTAATAGTATGCCTGCTAAGTGCAAACTTGGTTGCAGTATTGTAGCGCACGGAACGGCAACGTCGCTCCTTACTTCTTCCGAAGCAATATAATTGATGTTTTTGGCGCGGAACCTGTTTTTTTGCTTATTACGTGGAAACTACAAGGCCTAGAGATTTGAAAATTTTGCTGCCAATGGCAGCTATTATGCCTTAATTTTTGAGCTATAATACATAATCATATCTTCTTTCGTTTGGAAGATATGACATGAACAGTTAGGGTGCCGTCACTCCAGCTTACACATGTTTATTTTGTTAATAACTCATAGAGTGTTTTGACCAGAGATTTGAAAATTTTGCTGCCAATGGCAGCTATTATGCCTTAATTTTTGAGCTATAATACATAATCATATCTTCTTTCGTTTGGAAGATATATATGAGCAGCTGGGGTGACGTCACTCCAGCTTACACATGTTTATTTTGTTAATAACTCATAGAGTGTTTTGACCAGAGATTTGAAAATTTTGCTGCCAATGGCAGCTATTATGCCTTAATTTTTGAGCTATAATACATAATCATATCTTCTTTCGTTTGGAAGATATGACATGAGCAGCTGGGGTGACGTCACTCCAGCTAACACACACTAAACGGCTCATATTAACGAAGTTTTTGTGGCAGCTAAAATAAGACTGGGAACTTTGATTGCAGCTATTATGCCTTAAATTTTGGCATAGGTAGAATTGTTCTATCACATATGAGGAAGCTGGAGTTATGTACATCCCGCAAAGCAATCCTAATGAAATCAAACGTTAGATTGTTTTTGCTTCGGAGTGTAATTGTCCCACAAACAATGGGGCACTTGTGTCTAGCGTATTGTCTGCACCCTACAAGAGCCGATGGACGCTACTAAAGGTGCCAAATTCTGGGATTGCCATCGACACGCTAAAAAGAACAGCCAACGTGACATTTGACAGTAGATTTACAGACTTGATCAGAATTTCAAAAACCAGGGATCACAATCACGCATTCATTCATTTGACACCTTCCACTTTTTTCTCATTCATATCATGAATTAATTCTTTTATAATGAAACATTCGCACCTTATAAACTATTTTGGATCTTATAACTATGATATTTTGTCGATAGAGTTATATATTTATTTTTATAAATATGTCATATTTCTAATTACTGCATACATGTCAACCTAGCACAAGCGATATCTTGCGAAAGACTGACAGAAATCTTACAGCTAGATAGCTAGATACAGATAGATAGATAGCTTATAGAAATAGAAATAGACGAAGATTTTGATATTTCCTAAGCTACGAAAGTGGCTGAATTTATTTCTACATAGACATCTTGTCTATCACACTAAAATTATAAAGGCGAAAGTTTGTGAGTGTGTGTGTGTGTTTATATGTTTGGTACTTCTTCAAGCTCAAACGGCTGGACCAATTTTGATAAAATTTTGTATGGAGGTAGCTGACACCCTGGGTTAACATATAAGCTACTTTTATCCCGATATTCCCATGGGATCGACTTTTACGCGGGAGAAACCGCGGAGCGCAGCTAGTGTAGAAGTAAATTCTTCTGTGTCCGAAAACATGCAGTAAGACTGACTGCATGTTCTGCACTGCCACCGACAACGCCGTGGAAGTGGCGAAGTTTTGGGCCAACAAGATCTAAAAAATATATAATCGTGCTGGCGACACGAAGAGGAAGAAATAAATGTGGACTGAAATTCAGTCCTTACGGTGAGACTGAAAACTGGCCCCGTATAAAAATTTAAAGAGGCTAGGCGGATTACGAAATTTTTTATTATATATATTTAAATATTAATATCAAGTTTTGGAATAAAACTTTGTACAATTTGATATTAGGTACATACAATAATATTTTATGATAGGATAACTTTTGGGTAGTAATTCAGGAACTAATTTTCCCATTTCATATTATTGTCCTATTTTAACACATTTAACTTTGGCAGAATCATAAAAAGATAACATTATGAATCATAATATGGCGAAGCCAGTCCATGTTTTTCTATTTTTCGCTGCACTACGTAGGTATAATCAAAGATATTGGGATTGGATTTGGATTGGATTGATTGGTATTTTAGCAGAGACAAAAAAAATAACTGAAAAATCCTTCACCAATGGGATTTGATACGATTAACTTAACAGTTAACTGTCCATTATGATTCATAATGTTATCCTTTTATGATTCTGCCAAAGTGGCCTTTTCAGGCCCCCTGTGTGATATGTATGATAGAGTTCAGTATAAAAACAAACTTCATTTAATATCAATCTAGGTTAGACTACCCAAATAATCATTTAGTAGGTATAATTATTTCCTTATTCTTCACCCTGGCACTTTTCTAGCAATTGAACGTAGGTAAATCATTCAAGACCTTGATATTTCTATCCCAAACTATCAGTTCATCTACTTGTTTAAGTAGATGGTGGTGGTGGTGGTGGTGGTGGTGGTGGTGGTGTGGTTTATGGTTTCATAAATGTAATAAATTCCGCGAAGATGAGTAATCACTCGACAACCAGAGACAATTAATACACAACAAACTTGATTGAGTCGTTCTAATTAATCAATTTAGAATCTGAGATGCTTGGGTCTTCGGAATAGATAGAAGTGTCATGTTTGGCTTTTATAACGCCTGGGTTTTGGTCAAGATTGTACCCTAGCCTTTCAAGATAGCCAGAGATTTACTCTCTAAGTCCGTCAACGAAGATACGAACCCGTCGGAAAGTAGTTGATCTGTCAATACATGTGACAAATTCAATTTTTCGGACGGGAAAATATACACCAGGCGTAGCGACAGCTGTCAAATTGTGTTATCATTCATTCTTAGTTGGGGCCCCGAACTAATCCGTCCGTAAGAGATACCGAGTTAGAAATGCCCATAATATCGGCCAAAACTATGGGCTTCGTGCTTACGGAGTAGACCCTCAGACTAGATGGCTGAATAATCGTATTAATTCGGTATTAGTTATAATTATTTTATCGTTCAGCTCGTGCCGACTCAAGAGATGAAGAATTTTCGTTTTGTGTTAATCAAGTACAATTACACTGAAAAAAAAAAGAATTGTTGAATGTACTAAAGTAGCGTAGGTTGAGTAATGAACTGCCATAGTCAACCCTTTTCATAGTTAATTTTACTATAACAAGAGTGAATTTAACAAAATCCACTTTGTTGATTTTCATAATCAACCAGTTCTATTTGGTAAAATCAACAATTTCGTGTGTAGGACCTATATAACCCGCGGATTTGATAAAAATTTACGCGGAATTTAGTAAAATCAATCATTCTTTTTTTTCAGTGTACAACACCTGGGGCCTATTTAATAAAACTGACAGGTGACAGCATAGCCTATAATGTTCCCACTGCTGGGACACAGGCCTCCTCTCTGTGAGAAGGATCTATACTATACTATAGTCCACCACGCGGGCCCAGTGCGGGTTGGTAGATGTCGCATGTCTTCGAATTTCTGGTCCTAGGATATGCTGGTTTTGCGTACGGTGTTTTCAGTCACCGTTCTGAGAGCAGTGTTGATGAAATTAGGTATTTACACACAGTAAAGCGCCTGGCTGGGGTTCGAACCATGATCTACAGCTTGTAAGTAGGGGCCATTACCACTCGGCCACCGCTGCTCTCACAGGGGAACATCAGGACGGCAACCAATCGGTTATCTCGGCTATCTGGTCTGTCTGGCTTGTGTGTCTTTTAGTCTGTACTAAATAAATGTATTTCCTTTCTTTCTTTCTTTATCTTTTAAAGTGAACGCAAGTGAACATAATCGTTAGAAGTTGGCCGTAACATCCCAGATTCCCAGCGCTGATTTGCTGGATTTGTTTTCTCCTCTACCGATCATTTTTTCTCCTGATAGTTCATTTTGTTTATATGTATGTATGTATCTATCGATGTATTAGTATTTATTCTTGTATTTTATAGTAATTTCCTAGCTATTTATCCCGTATGTTGCACCTGCCATGTTTTGTCACTGCGTCCCCCTAAGGTTGACGGTAGAAAATGGCATTAAGTCCGCCTTTTGTACAGACGCCAGCACATCAAGCTACTACAATCTGTCAAATTTCTTTAATAGACTTTCAACTTTATCGCTACAGCGTAAGGTTCAAAGTTGATTGCGAAAATTTGACAGTATTTTTTTTTTACTTGTGCCTCTAGCTTTAATAAATCAAATAATAGGTGACGGGCGATAATCTGACATTCCGGCAATTGTTTAGGTTTCTTTTATAATTTTCCAAATCAACATCGCACCTGTCATAAAAAGTTTTAATTTTGTAATTTTTAACAAAATTTGTCGCCTTGTCAGTTATATTAAATAGAGTCCAGGTCTGAACTATGCACAGAAGTGGCTATCAAAATCGATTAAAACATAAATGCCAATTCTATTACATTGTAATATCTCGATCAAATCTTAGAGCCATTGTTTAGCTAGTTATTTATTACTCTCCATGCCTACAGCACGGTTATAGAGTAAATTAGCACTTGGTGGTTATAAAAACGTTTAAGAAATTCTGTCCGGTGTGTTGTCAATACACAATTGTGGCGTGACTTTTGTGGTCACTACATTTTGTGTGTTGTTATAAAAGTGTGACTGATTATTGTATTAATACAATTCAAATTGAATTTTAGTGCATGGATATTGGGGATGTTTAATTTCAAGTGGTTTTTGAGAAAGGTAGGTGCTTTCATCTTTTCTATGTATACTAGGAATTTCGCATCGTTATCAAAGTCGTAAAAACTAAGATTTTTTGGGAGTAAGTTAACGCTTAGGTCTTTAAACTTATCGTTCCAGGATGCTAGCAAAGCACTAGGATAAAGAGTTTATTCATTGGTGTATTTTAAAGTGTTAAGAAGTTTTTATTCCCATTAAAGTTGTTCGCTATGTATTAGGGTAGGTATAGGTAATAAAATATATTATTTTAAGGATTAGTAGTCATCAAAATGTGCAAAGTATTTGATTTTTAATTAAAGTTTTCCTCGCATACCTGAATTTTTCTAAATTACTTAACATAATATAGGTACCTGTATGCATGAACTATTTTCTGTACAGAAATGCTAATTTGAATGTCAAAGTATATTTTGGCACTGAATTGTTTAAACGACTATACCTACATAGCCTATACGTAAGAGAACGAAATATAAAAAAATCAGATTATTTTGTAATACAAAGACGTGGCTTTCTAAGACTGTATTACTGCATTTTTTTAAAATTTATATTTATTACATACATACGCTACCACGCATACCGTTACCTTCGTGAACATGAGACTGCTTGACGTTGTAATTTATTAATTATTATTAAACCCTATCATTTAAGATTCATATAATAATAAATTTAGGCTAGTTTTGCTGGCTATTATTACTACACAGTAGGTACAGTTGTTTTTTAAAAATCTTATTTACGAAAATAAGAAAAATATATTCAAAATATCGTTTTAATCATGTCATAAATGTTGTTAATCTGCCGTTTGTTTTTAACTTAATATACAAGTAGAGACGACACTGCGTTAAGGTGAAAGCGTCAGGATAGCCCGTGAAATTAAAATTTTCTTACGTTTTTTGCAATTTGCAGGCCAGTATCAGGTTGTATGTTGATCTAAATACCAATCGCGGCAGTAACAAATATTTTTTTATAGAACTATATTCATACAAATCATCAATACATGTCTCTAGATTCTAGAGAGATGTATTGATGATTTTTATAAGTTCATCTTATCCCATTGAATAACTATTTCATTCAATCATGACATTTGAGGCCAATTCTAACTTAAGGAGTTGTATTGCTAATTCCAATGATTATAATTCTATAAAGCCATGTTTGATACGGTCAAGGATCATATTTTAATCAACACACAACCTGACACTGACCAACAAATTGCAAAAAAACTTAGGTAAATTTGAATTTTTCGGACTACCATATCGCAAGGTGTCATAGTAAAGTTTAACAGGTTCTAAGGTGAAAACCTGAACGGCAAGAACAGTCATTTAGATACGCTATGATTAAAACTCCATTCTGTAAAAACTACACACATATTTTACGACACTGACTACCACGTAATGCTAAACACTTTTTTACTATTTTTAACAACACGAATTATTAAAATTGAAAAATTTAGGGAGTCGAAATCAATAATTGACTGGTAGGTTTAAAATATAAGGTGAAAAAAAAATAAAAACAAAAATAAATGAAAAATAAACTTTAATAAATGAAAAATGTAAATCACATTAAATGGAATGTTACATTTAAGTTTTACTCGTAATAATGTCTTGCGCGCAGATTTCTCATTTCTTATTTTTATAATTACAATTATTATTTATAGATTAAATACGTCTTAAATTATGTTGGTGCTTAGATTAAAATGAATTTAAGAATTAAAACAATTATAAATTTTTACTTTCTAATATTTTAGATTATGTTATTATATGCACTTAATAGTAAGCCATGTACTTTGCACTTAAATGTACGATTAAAATGATTAAAAATGTAAGTGGTAAGTACATTAATATTAAAAAGATATAAATGCTTAAATTGTAATAATATGTATGTGCATTTTTATCTGCTCTAATATATTCTTATGAAATGCCTACCTTAGAGTACAAACAATAAGGAATTATAATGATTATAATTATAAAGGTTAAATCATGTAAATGGCACACCAATATTATTTGTGCGATAGTGCGGGCTTTCAGTGTGTTATTTATAAACACAAAAAATTCTCTAACAACAGAACCAAATAATCAAGGCTACATTCGAAATATTTATTTTCGCCATAAAAATCATCTAAAACTACGTAGGTATTTCATTAAAGGGTAAAATCAACAAAAAGGGTAAAAACCGTTAAAAGCCATAAAAATTACACCTAAGCCAAATATATGTAAGATCTTGTTGCTGCTGTAGTTTTCTAAGCATTTCAAGGGTAAAACATATTAAGGGTAAGATTGGTTAACTTTACTGGAAAGGCGCTCGGTCACAGTTGCAGGCCGCCCCTCCCTGGCCTTGCCTGCACTGTACGTTGCACCATGCTGCCCAACCTTCGTAGGTGGAGAGGGCCCGAGAGGATTGAAATATCGCAGCTGGCTCGGTGGGCGTCGTGTCACAGGTGGGGCAGCCTGAAGGGTAAAATTGGTTAAAACGAAAATGTTAACATGTTATCAATGTGTGTGTATAACTTTAGGCGAAAATCCTAGTTGATAAGGTTCAAATCTGTACACGAAAATAAAATTGTGTCGATATTTTACCAGAGATTCAAAGAAAAAAACAAATTGCCGCCTCGTCTGCTTGGACAGCGTGCTTTTTGGCCATGACAACCAGTGAGTTCGAGCTCGCGACTAGTTCCACTTTAAGGTTTGGTACAATAAAAAAAGTAATTGTGTCTCATTAGTAACAGTTGAGCTCTTAATGTTGTGAGTGGAGAAATAGCTAGCTAGAACATGGATGTTGGACTTACCACTAAGAGCATATCCATCGTAACAGAATGCTACGCAGACAGCGGTCCAGTCGACTGAGTGGTCAGCATCACTGTTGGAGCAGCTACAGAGCGGGGCACCTGTACAAAGAATTGACATAAATATTCATCATCATCTGCCTAGCTTTTTCCCAACTGTGTTAAGATCGGCTTCCAGTAAAATCGGATGCAGCTGAATACCAGTATTTTACATGGAACGACTGCCTATCTGACCTCTGAAACCAAGTTTTTTGGTAACACGATACCTATTGCTAAGACTTGTTGTGAGACTTTCCGGCTTCCGACTACCGGTAACGACTGTCAAAGATCCACGAATTAAAACCGGGACCAACGGCTTTACGTGCTTTCTGAGGCACCGAAGGGTCTTGGTACAATGCGTGCCATGAAAGATGAGACTTGACCCCGCCTCCTCCGCTCTTTCCGCCGCCCCTATGACGTCCGGTCCCGTCCCGCACTCAGACCTCATACCGCTATAGATACCTAAAATCGTGTACTGCGCATGTGGTATGTGGTATGTCAAGTCTCATCTTTCGTGGCACGCATTGTACCTATGTTAAGATGGTCACCTATCCACAGACCAACCGCGGCAAGCGCAAAGCTGTAATCTATCACGCGGATTGATAGATGTCACATGTCTTTGAATGTTTGTTTCAGGATATGCGGGTTATCCGCACGATGTTTTCCTTCACTGTTTTGAGAGCAGTGGTGATGAAATTATATTATTTACACAAAGTAAAGTGCCTAGGCAGTCACGAGTTGTACCTACAATTCGTAAGTCGAGGTCGTTATCACTGGAAAACTACTGCTCTGTTTAACTTAGCTTTCACCAAATCGCATCTAAATCGGTCCAGTAGGATTCATGTTATGTGACAAGACAAGCAGTAGGGTAAGGATTTCCGCCATTGAACGCCATATTCTATAACTTATCTTTTTGTTAGCCTATACTGTCCCATCTTCGTTTTGCCGACGATATCGTAGTCATGGCTGAGACTATGGAGGACCTCAGTACAATGCTCGAGACCTCAGTAGAGCCTCCGAAAGAGTGGGTCTAAAAAGGAACATGGACAAAACGAAGGTCATGTCAAATGCCCATGTAACACCCACTCTCATAAAGATCGGAGACGTTACACTCGAAGTCGTGGACGAGTATGTTTACCTAGGACAAACTGTCCAGTTAGGTAGGTCTGACTTCGAGAAAGAGATCAATCGTCGAATTCGATTCGGCTGGGCAGTGTTCGGGATGCTATGCAAAATCTTCTAGTCCCACATACCGCAGTGTCGAGACGAAAGTCTTTGATCAGTGCGTATTGCCAGTGATGAAATATGGTACCGAATCGTGATCGCTCACAATGGGCCTTATTACAAGGCTAAAAGTTACCCAAAGGGCAATGGAGAGGGCAATGGAGAGGGCTATGCTTGGAGTTTCCCTGCGTGATCAAATCAGAAATGAGGAGATCCGCAGGAGAACCAAGGTAACCGACATAGCCCGAAGAATTGCCAAACTTAAGTGGCAGTGGGCAGGGCACATTGCTCGCAGAACAGATGGCCGATAAGGCCGAAAGTTTCTGGAGTGGCGACCGCGTACCAGAAGACGTAGTGTTGGAAGGCCTCCCACAAGGTGGACCGACGACCTTGTGAAGGCCGCAGGAACCCGTTGGATGCGAGAAGCACAGAACCGGTCGAAGTGGAGGTGCTTGGGGGAGGGCTATGTCCAGCAGTGGACGTCTTTCGGCTGAAATGATGATCAAATCAAAATCAAATCAAATCATTTATGATAATACTGTCCCCTGAATCCTTCCAGGAACTCTTTCCGCGCCACCTCGAACCAGCCCTCGCACTTATCTCACCATCTCTTTCGGGGCCGACTTCGGCGACACCGTCCATCTTCAGGAACCCATTGTGTGGAGACTTGCCTAGCGTTAAACACTTATCCTAAAACTTATTATTTGGGGTGACTTACCGAGATGGTTCTGACAAAGTGCAGGACACACGTTGTACCTCGGGTGACCGTAGACCTCGTCTGTGTCGTTGGTATTCGTTAGAGCTGACTGCAGGCCCACGGGGATCAGCTGCGAGCATATTGATGTCCCACAGGCCTCGCCACCGAGTCCTGAGAGGAGAAATGTTTGGATAAATGCAAGATGGAGCTTTGCAGTCACGTTGTTGAATGATTATGTAACCTAGAGATTTCGAATGCACTTAATTTTAGTGAAAAAATCAAATCAAACGTTTATTTGCTAGTAATACATTGTTTTGGTAAAGGTGAGATCTTATAAGTAACATAAGTGTCATTGTTTCAAAACGAATAATTTGTAAACATGTTATGATATAAACGAGTGTTTATCGAGTTTCTTGCCCGTTCTTCTCCATAGGAACCTACATGTACATTAAAATACGTACGTACAGACGCCAGCACATCAACCTACCACAATCTGTCAGATTTTTCTAATCAACTTTGAACCTTATGCTTTAGTGATAAAGTTGAAAATCAATTAAAGAAATCTGACAGATTGTGGTAGGTTGATGTGCTGGCGTCCGTACATACCTCTTTTATTGACTAAAATGTGCCATGGCGGCTGAGAGTATGTCATGTTCACTCAAATGTCTCGCCGATAGTGGTGTGTGTGTTGGATCCATAGTATACACTAACCTCCATTGATTTCTCTATTTCAGTCGTCCGTAATTTGACTTTCGAAAGATGAAGACAAAGTGTTGTCTACAGACGGTTTAAGCGGGTTTATCTATGGATAGATCATACGGTTCCCTTTAAAATAAAATGGTTGAGCTGAATGGTGCTGAATGACGTCATGTTCGTGAACGGGCGCCGTCAGTAGGTCATCACTTAACTGCTGTAGGCTTAATTTTTTTAAAATTGTAAGTGTTTCCATTGAGTATTCTGACTCCGCCTCAATGTTGCAACATCAGTCTCTATCTAGGTACGTCGTCTACACTTAGATGATTTTTTCAGAACCAGTGCGCAAACTGTAAGCGTAAAAACTTTTCGTTGACAATAAAAAAATAATCTGCAACGTCATAGGTACAGCTTTTTTTTTAATAACCGATGAATCATTTCTACGCTCGGGGATCTAGAATCATAAATGATTCAGCACATTATGCTGAATTCATGGTTAGAGTTTGTGCACAGGTATAAGAAATGGTTCCTGTTTAAGGGGGAAGCGCTAAGGTAGCCCGCGAAATTCAAATTTTCTTATGTTTTTTGCAATTTGCTGGTCAGTATTAAGTTGTACGTCGATCAAAATATGATTCGTGGCCGTAAAAAATACGTATTTACGGAATTATAATCATTAAAGTCATCAACACAACTCTCTAAGACCACGTAACCCCAAAGAATAACTGTTTCATGAAATCTTCATTCTTTGGGGTTACGTGGTCTTAGAGAGTTGTGTTGATGACTTTAATGATTATAATTCTGTAAATACGTATTTGTTACGGCCGCAAATCATATATTAATCAACGTACAACTTAATACTGACCAGCAAATTGCAAAAAACCTAAAAAAAAAAATGAATTTCGCAGGCTACCCTGGCGCTTTCGCCTTAATTAAATATTGTTAAACATTTTAAGAGTAACTTGTTCTAAGGAGATTCTAGCCCATTCTTCTCCATACGGAACCTTTTGAAAGGGGCGCCTAGAATGTTCGTATTTTCTTGTGTACCTAGTATTTTGTAATGGTCTACTTCAGATCATAGAGATCATAAATGACGCCTCGTAATAAATAATTCCACCAATAACATTTCATATAATTTAAATTGTTGATCTTAAAAGTAAACTAGTCGCGAGCTCGTACTCACTGGTGGTCATGGCCAAAAAGCACGCTGTCTCATCTGGCATCATGTCCGACAGAGCTAGTATCAGTGATGAGCAGTAAGACGCTAGTCTACACGAACAACGTCTAGTTCTCACGCACAGAAACACCGTTCCGAACTGATAGGCGCGTAAAAAAAATCGAAAAGTACTTCGGAAAATCGAGTTTTATGAAAAAGCCACTACATAAATCAATTGCAAATAAAGTTTATTGAACTCTTCGATAACTGAGCTTTGTCGGTACGGACTTGGTTTTGAAGATTCTACAGTTCTTTTATTAATTATTTACTTCCAAAGTTACGTGAAAAATGGCAAGAAAAACGAATCTTTGTTGGCTCATAACTTTTTAATGGCTCTTTATTTTACTATTCTGTTTCCGTACAGACAAAATTAATAATAAGGTAAAACGACATCATGTTTAACTTTGGATGCACGAGATGTCAAACAGTGGAGTAATACTCTCCCGAAATTTGTATGGAAAAAATATCGACTAGTGGCACCTTAATAACGATTTCACAGTTAAAAAGTTATCAGAAAGACAATTCTCGTAATTATAAACGTTCAAAATCTAGTCGAAGTCTTATCTCGGCGACAAACAAATGTCAAAAACTTGTCAAGCTCGTCAAAATGTAGGGAAATTAGAGATATTTTTGACAGATTGAGACTGAGGTCAGACTGTTTTCGTTCTTAAAATTACAGGAATTGCCCCTCTGATCTCATGTCGTGTCAAACCCCTAACTCTATAAACCTGACATCTTGGTCAAAATGTACGAATAGAATAGAATAGAATAGAATTTTATTTTGCAAATATGGGTAATATATTAAGATTACATTTACCCAGCCACATTTTAACAATCGGCATGCAAACATTTAAATTATTATTTATATCACTATCACAATTTATAAATTAGGTACTATTATACAATTCTTAAATTATACGGCTCTAGTTAAAACCCTAATAAAAAGCGATTAAACAACAAGTAATTCTTCAATATTGTCGATTTTTCTAGGGTGGGCAAAAAAGTTTCTAGGGTAGGCATTGCCCAGTATGCATTGCCCAGTCTTGCCCCATGTTAATCATAGTTCTAACTTAACCTAACCCGTTTGGGCGGGAGACTTTCTTGCCCGTTCTTATCCATAGAGATCTACGTTTTGGAATGGGCAACTAGCTGTAACTTTCTGATTAACAGACCGACTCTTTGACAGTTCACAAGTGCCTAATGCTAATACTATGTGCCCAGTGTTTAATTGAAATAAATGCTTTGAGGTTGAGGGATAGGCACCCTAATGGTTACTGCGACCAACTGTAACTTCTAAGTTAAAAGGGGGCAAATTTTAATTTTGCAGACCCATAAACATGATAGCTTGTAAATACTCGTAGGTTAGATATTATTTGTTATTGCGTTTAGTTTAGTTTTTTAGGGTTCTGAACCCAAAGGGTAAAACGGGACCCTATTTCTAAGACTCCCTGTCCGTCTGTCTTTCACCAGGCTGTATCTCATGAACCGAGATAGCTAGACAGTTGAAATTTTCACAGATGATGTAGGTATTTCTGTTGCCGCTATAACAACAAATAATAAAAACAGAATAAAATAAATATTTAAGGGGGGGGGGGGGGCTCCCATACAGCAAACGTGTTTTTTTCGGCGTTTTTGCCTTGTGGTACGGAACCCTTCGTCCGACTCGCACTTGGCCAGTTTTTTTTCTGTCTGGCCTCCAAAACTAACGCTATTTGTGGAAATCAAACTTTGTAATACTATTTATTTTTGATTTTCTTCATGCCCGATTTCAAAAAATCAAATGTCATTTTATTAAAACTAGGCTAACAATCAGCACTTTTGACAAAATTATAAAAAAACAGTCCCCCGGCACGCCCGCCCTTCACCACTTCCTAGTGCTGCAGCTGGGGAGAAGAAGTGGCGCAACAAATTTCCCAGTCTGATATCTTAAGTGAATACGTCATATTTCGATCAAAAACATTATAATAACAATAATATATCTAAATTGCTAATTACAAGCCTCCACAGATAAATACAAAAATTATTACTCCTTCATAGTCTAAGTTACCTACATCTTATCTTATATACCCATCACGTATGCGGAGTTTCGCTAGCTAATTAACTAGCTAATTTAATTTAACTCTGTATGATGAAATGGCTTTATTACGGCAAATTGTCCTAGCATGTCAATTTGATGAACGCTTTATTATTGTTTTTTAACGTTTTTTTTTTGTTTTTTTCTTCCGCGTTTTAGCTATAGGTAGGTATATTAGATACCTACTTATTATGTTTAACAAGCTAACAGCAATAAACGCACGATTTGACAAATAAGATACGCCTATTGTCAACACAAAATAGTATGAAATGAAAAGATGTTTCCAGTTTTGTGTTGCATAGATATCTTTTATCTTGTCGTAGGTAGGTACTTATTGATCTGCACGTTTTACACGAAAAAGGTGTTTTTTTTTCCTTAAAAACTAATCAGTGTCTTCTTGTAAAAGATGAATTATAATTTATTCTGAGATATTTTTTCTTAAAATATTAGTGGTCCGTGGTTAGTGTTGTGTCATCTTGTTCAAGTGTATTCTACAGCAGCAAAGAGTTTGTAAGTTAAGTTATTACAAAAACTTTTATTTTTTTTAACTAAAAATAAAAGAAAACGTCAATACTTTGAATGTCTTTCAGAATAAAATACAACAAGGACGAATAAACAGGAAACTTACTTATGATTTTCACAAAATAATAAAAAAACTTTGAAAGAAAAACAAAAGAAAAAATAGACCTATGCTCCCGTACGTTTCAAAAATAATATATTTAAATCGCTGTTTCTGAAGAAACAACTAAATCATAAATAAACATTAAAATAATTTAAAAAACAAAAATTAACAACTTACCTAACACAGCTCTTCATTTCAACACAAAAAAAAAAAAACACCAAACACTCACGAAACGTCACATTGAACACGTAAACCAAAATGGCCGCGTAAACAAACTGCCTTTTTACGAGGCAAATAAAAAAAGCTATACAGCCAAATAAAAACCTGCGTGACACAAGTCTGCACACAAGTTGCTTCTGGCAGACACTGACGGGACCCACGTCGTGGAATCCTTCCTGAACTGAGTCAGATATATCCTATTCAGTTCCCCCTTATCATATTTCAGTTGCAAAACCACTTCGGGAACATCTAGCCGTCTCGTTTCTGCGTCATTTTCTTGCGATCCTATTGGCTCGGTTTCGGGGCTGGTTACGTCAGATTGGCCGGGGGCGGCATGCGCTACCCCTGTTAGGGCAACGCCCAAAATTAGGGTGAATAATTTCATCTTTCCCATCTGAAATCAAAGGTTTTTTCTGTTAAGTTTTTTGTTGAGATTGAAGGTTTGGTTGAGTAATGATGGAGATATTCTTCTCAAGTTTCAATTTCGAAGTTGTTTTTTATCAGATCTACATTTTTAATGGAAATATCTAGATAAAGCTTTTCATTTTCTTCAATTATATCGTATTTGAGGAGCAGCATTAATGACGCTTAATAAGAAGTCCTGAAGACCAATTCTCGTAATATAAAACGTTGAAAATCTCGTCGCAGTCTGATCTCGGCGACAAACAAAAATATCAACAATATAAGTAAGGAAGATGTTTAATTTGCAAATATGTGTACATTACATGGTGATACATTGATAACAGATAGGTTCAGTCATATTTTACCAATAGGCATGCAAAAGTTATAATAGTTTGACGCTAAAACAATAAAGCAATGTCAGGATACATTGAAGAGTTTTAAATCACAACTTTAGATCACTACCACACAATTTATTTAGACAAAATATTCAACAACAACAACATTCAACATTCTGTCAAACCTATCACCTAAGTTCACACGTGGTAGCAATAATTATGAGGGCTTAAAAAAACCACGAAGCGTTTCGAGAAAACGTAGGTAGTGCAAGGGCCCTACCTACTTTTTTTCGAAACCGAAGCGTTTCGAGAAGCGGCTCGTGTTGGCGGGTGCACTACCGTGCCCCCAGATATCGGAATCATTTTTACACGTTATATTATAAAAAAATAAAAAAAAAACAGTGGCACTCCGGGAGTGCCGACAGAACTGAAAACAAAACACAAGCTGAATACTTTGCCATCACTGAGTGACATATCGGATTTAAAACCGGGTTCATCCCGAGGATAGCCGAACACATCCGAATGTAGCGCGGTGTCGATAAACGTGTCGCGAGTTCAATGGTTTTTCCCCATCTCAAAAAATGCCCAACGCGCCTAACGAAGTATTCATTTCAATAAGCTAGGTGAGATCGGCGTTTTCTATCTGACTACTCTGAGAACAAAGACTGAAACAAACTCAGTCTCAAATCCAGACATAATCTTGGTCTGATCATGTGAAGACAAATGTAGATTGATGTCTGTAATGGTCTTTTGAGGAAAGTACTACATCGATTTGAGTGGACCAGTCCAGTCAGGGCAAGCATTTTTTGTCAATAATAGTGTAGCTTAACTCAGAACACGAGGAGCAGTTTCAGTAAACAGGTGGCCCGTAGTGCTTTGTTCTCAGGCAACACTTCCAGATTTATTATTAAAGGTACATGTTAACGCTTTTAAGACGACATCGACGGCGCAGTGGCGCCCTCATCGTTTGTTTCGTTATTTATTTTATTTTAGAATGAAAATGCAGAAAATAAGCATGCAATTAGTTTACAGTTATTACAGTTTTAAAATAATCCTTAAAAAGGAAAATAGTGGCCACTATTTTCCGTTTTAAGGATTATAAAAAAAATAAAACTTAATAATGTAAAACTACCGTTTGTAATAATAATAACGAATAATCTTCTGGAGCACAACGTAACATGCTTATTTTCTGCATTAACATTCTAAAATAAAAGAAATAACCAAACAAAAGATGAGGGCGCCACTGCGCAGTCGGTGTCGTCTTTAGGGCCTCGAGGTTAGACAGTTATTTGACAGCCACAGGATTGATCAATCTGGATCTAGGACATGAATCTATGTTCATAATAAAGCTGAAAAAATTGCTTGTTTTTTTTGAGCGCGCTAATCTCTGGAACTACCGGCCTGATAGGTTTTTTTTTGCGTCTTATAGCCCAATTCTTGAGAAAGGCTATAGGCTATTTAAAATCACGCACTCTTAGGAGCCGAGCAAAAAAAAAGTAAGGAACAACGCTAACCGAAAGCAAAGCATTTGTCTGGTAGTTGACACCCTGGATTAACATATAGGCTACTTTTTATCCTGATGTTCCCACGGAATCGAGACTTATGCGGGTGCAACCGCGAGGCGCAGCTAGTATAAATGTAAAATAAAGTCGGGTTAGTTATACCATTTATAACTCAAGAACGGCTGGACCGATATTTATGATCTTAGATTTTTTGGATTTGTTTTCGCCCCGAATAGCAGAATAACTCTTAAAACATGGGAAAGATACACGATTAAAAAATTCTGAAGTGGTACGAAGTTCTTTTTTTTTTTTTAAATACGTTGCCCCGCACTAGGAATTTCTCCTGTATTGTGGGTGCGTTTACAAACATTTAAAGTCACATACACAAACAGCCAGACCCGGAACAACTACCTATAGGCAATACAAATATTTGTTCCGTGCGGGAATCGAACCCGCGACACGCAACGCAGCAGTCGATCAGTTCAGATCAGATCAGAGTCAAAGTTTAGACGACCATGACCCAATTTCACAATTTCTGATAGTCATTACGGTGACTGGAGATTTTGTTGGTCAGTTTTGCGAAGTGGAGTGACGTGATTTTAAATAGCCTTCCTAAGCAAATGGGCTATAAAATACAATAAAAAAAAACAAAAAATTAATCAGACACGTCTAAAATGTACTAATAACAAAGTTAAAGTTATAAAGTTTGTTTGTTTGTTTGGACGCGCTTATATGTGAAACTCCCAGTCGGATTTAAAAAAATCGTTTTGCATTTGATAGCCCCATTCTTGAGGAAGGCTATAGGCTATTTAACATCACGCTACGACCCTTAGGAGCCGAGCAAAAATAAAAAGAGTGAGAAAGAATTCTAAGTGAAAACGAAATAGGTAATAACGCGTGCAGGCGATTCGATGGGACAGGGTGGATCAGGGAACAAGGAAATTCACGCGGAAGAAGTCACAGGCAGAACCTAGTATACTGGGAAAATGCGGTTGTACTATAACAACTCTCTACTTACCTTCGGGATCAATAAGCGCGATGTTACATTGAACTAAACACTACAGAACCTATATTTGTTCAAAGTAGACATACCAACCTTCTGTCTACACTCTTCATCAAACCTAACCTTTAATATACCGTCAAACTCTGCTCTAAGCGAAAATCTATACCACCCCACAAAGCCTTCGTTAGAACGAGACAGGCATATGCCGAATCCTTTGATAGAATGAGACGGGTATGTTTAGAGGGAGACAGGCCATCCGGTATTGATCCGGTAGGTCGAAATGATTATGTAACTGTGCTATACATGTGTCTACTATGTGCTTGTGTTTGTTTTTAGGGTTCCGTAACCAAAGGGTAAAAACGGGACCCTATTACTAAGACTCCACTGTCTGTCTGTCTGTCACCAGGCTGTATCTCATGAACCGTGATAGCTAGGCAGTTGAAATTTTCACAGATGATGTATTTCTGTTGCCGCTATAACAACAAATACCAAAAACAGAATAAAATAAATATTTAAGGGGTTTACATACAAAAAACGTGTTTTTTTCGGCGTTTTTGCCTTGTGGTACGGAACCCTACGTGTGCGAGTCTGACTCGCACTTGGCCAGTTTTATGTATTGTCTGTGTATTTGTGTGTATTGGTGAAGGAATATAGTGCTTATATGCAATGTACTTTGTGTATTTTAGGTAGGTAGGCACCGGCAGATCTAGTTACCTAAGGCATTTTTAATTTGCTTTGATGAATAGTTTGATGAAATTGTTGTGGTTAAAACCAGACAGGTACCTACCTACCATTCGGCTGTCCCATTTCAAAACCTAGTAAGAGACACTTTTTACAAAAATCGTTTTATTGCATAATCTTGCTAACCTAGAAGGTCTCTACCAAATACAAAAACACCAGCGTTTTAAACTTACATAAAAGGAGATATATTTAAGCATCGATACCTAGTAAGTGCACCTCACTTCACTCCCTAGTGACCATTTTAAAACCTAGTAAGTCACTTTAACTAATTCAAAAAATACATTCCATAGGATGACCAATATTACGTTTATGCGCTCTCCTGTAAAATTTCATTTTAAGTCCTTACTAGGTTTTGAAATGGGGCAGCCGCATTGTGACTGACTGTAGCTTTTTAAAACGGGTTAATCCCTGAGTACCCCGATCCGCGAGGCCCCCGTCCCGGAGGACCCCGATTTAATTTAATCTTGATAAACTCAATTAGAAGTCAGTGATTTCTGCTAGCACACAGATGTACGGTAAAGGTAAACAAACGTGAGAAAACTTACTCCCTTTACACTTCCCTTTTTTTTTTTTACCATTATGACTTTGACTTTATGTAATGGATTGACTATTGATTATTTCTTTTATTTAATTAGCTCATTTTTTTTGACATCCAGTTGAATCTACGTAAAAATAACAAAATTAAATTCTAACTTAGCTAAAACTACACAGATAATTAAAAAATAGCGTCGAAAAATTCATCCGCATCGCTGTCGACTGGTAATGTACCCAAGAGACTGGCGGCATTACCACGTTGTATCGCGATGCTTAGCCTCTGGCCAAGGTAAAAGCCAGCCCTTGGGTCACGGGAAGTGTCAACCAGCCGCTTAGATATTTCTTTAAAAAGACCATGAGCACTCGGACCCCACGGCCCGAGAGTTTCAACCCCAAACGGCTCGAAAATATAATTTCCAATAAGGTTATCATATTTTCGCCGCTTGAGGTTTTCCGCAGCCGCAGCAGCAGCGCCAGCACAGGATGCAGGAAGATGGGATGGCGCAAGAGTATCGACACACGTTGCGTCCCACACTAAAGGCCTACCCACCTTCCATGGAAATAAAGACATACCGTCCGGTCTCTTGCCATCGTTGCGTGCCAAGCCATTGGGTTCTAATACAGCTGGAACGCCGACGGTGACAAGAGCACGTCGGATGATGTCATTAATGTTCGCGTGCCGTGCTAAGCGACCCGCGCTTCGGCTGCAAGACAGGCCGTGGTGTCCGAGGCTGTTGACATCTTCGCCACAGTGACAGCGATGAGGAGAACAGCAAGGAGTGCCTAGTCGTAGGGAAGCAGCGAGGCGAAAAGTAGTGTCGTCGAACAAAGTGCCTATGTTCGACGAAGGTAGTGCTTGAAGCCAAAGACCCGACTCCCATCTACCCACAGCCAGCAGGCGCGCACGTTCCACAGAGGTAGCAGACGAGTCAAGTAAATTGTTCTGTACTACTCTGCAGAGCGGCTCATCCCACCGTCTCTGGGAAGATGGATGGTCAGGTGGATCTGAATTCGGGCAAGCGAGTCTCCAGGCATCCATAGCCTCGGTGAAACAAGGCACATCAGAATTAATCAGTGTGGATGCTAGGATTTTCCTGATTAATTTATCAGTGCCGTGGACCGAAGATATGAAAGCCGGTAAACTAATACTAGAAATTTTGCGGAAAAACTAAAATTAGGTGGAATTTCAAAAAAAAAAAAAAAAATTAATTAGCTTTATTGTTTTGAATTTATTATGACAATTGCATTGTTAATATAATTTGCATGCTAACATAGCTGAATATGGTGAAACTGTACCTGTGCAACATCTTTTGTAAACCCATATTATGCAAATAAAATTATTGATTGATTGATTGATACATTCGATCACAATCCGAAGGATTTTAAAGGAAATTCCTAATCCATTGCTTCATTTGTGTGAAAAATTTGTCTGCTCAACTGCTAATACAATGTATATTGTTATATTGTCAAAATAAAAGGTTGCTACTGCCAGTCGATTCTGTAAAAATCTCACCGTGAAAACTTAGGTGTAGTGAGCGTGGAGTGAGCTGACAATCGTGTCAATTCCTAGCAAAAGCAAACTCACTTCACCTAAGTTTTTACGGTGAGATTTTTACAGAATCGACTGGCAGTAGCAACCTTTTATTTTGACAATATAACAATATACATTGTATTAATGTCGAATCGACCGGCTGTTGGTGTGTTACCCAATGAGGGTTTTCGTGAAAATTTACGACACCAGTTGGCACCACTGTGACAAGAGGTCTTCCAATATAATAGTTATTTATGATACTAGTGCGGTAAGTTGGTTTTTACAAACGAGTAGACGAATGTAAGCCCGAGACGAAGTCGAGGGTTTACCATAGTCACGAGTTTGTAAATACCAATTTCTGCACGTGTGTCATACAATGTTTTTCAACACATTTGCGAGAAAACAGTACAGTATGTAAGTAGACAAACTTTTTCATTTGACTATTTTTAATAGCAAATAAGAAAATAAACAGATAGGACACTACTCTTGGAAATTAATAGTAAAATTTGAACAATTATTGAAATTCGGTGAAATTTGCTGCTTTGGAAGCTTAACTGACTGATTGACATTATTAATTTCACACTTAGTATGTTGAACTCATATTATTATTTTGTTTATTTAACAGTGGGAAAGTCGCAACAATTTTTGAAGTTTCTAATATGAAAATGGCGCGAAT
This sequence comes from Luperina nickerlii, assembly GCA_963855955.1. Classification (NCBI taxonomy): domain Eukaryota; kingdom Metazoa; phylum Arthropoda; class Insecta; order Lepidoptera; family Noctuidae; genus Luperina; species Luperina nickerlii. The sequence goes on along the minus strand of OY979689.1, from coordinate 11,925,832 downwards.
TTGCAAATGGCGCCACATGCACGGCACGTGGTGAAAATTAGTATTAAAGTGAAACAACGTATTGAGCAAAAGCGCTTCCAAGGAGGTTCGATCAGTCAGGTTGTTTATTCTCATACTGTAAAACTCTTTGGTGGAATTCTTATATTTTTTAATGGAAATTAAAAAAACCCGTAAAGAAAACGCACGGTGCTATACAACGGGATGCCGTAAAATAGGTACTTAGGTGAGAGTACCTATTTTACCGCACGTTCCGTTGTAAGGTGCGTAATTTTTAACTTTCGAACAATGTAAACAGGCTTTGTAAATGCATTTTTCGAGCAAATGTGTTGAAAAATATATGATGACGTTCAACATTCGATTCATTCATTCGTTCGTCATTCAGTCATGACTAAAGAAAATATAGGCTCTTTGACAGATGTCTGGACCTGACGTGTCAGTGCTGCCACCTGGCGAACGTCATTTCAGAAAACCCTCATTACTCCGCTGCTTCGCACCCTTTTTACGACTCGACAATTAAAAACGAGATGAAACTGAACTGTCATTGCGATCAATTGTCATTTTATGTGTGTTACGGAATTACCCCGCCCGAGGGGCCCGTGACTAAATAATAACAGCCGCACAGATCGATCGATCAGGTTAAGCTGCGCTTGCCGCGGTTGGTCTGTGGATGGGTGACCAACTTTACATACCGAGACGCCTCCGTGCCTCGGCAAGCACGTTAATCCGTTGGTCCCGGCTGTCATTCGCGGATTTTTGACAGTCTTTACGGGTAGTCAGAAGCCTGAAAGTCTGGCAAGCAGTCTTACCAAGGGGTATCGTATTACCCAGTAACTGGGTTGTGGAGGTCAGATAGGCAGTCGCTCCATGTAAAATACTGCTATTGAGCTGCATCCAGTTAGACTCGAAGCCGCTACATAGTTGGGAAATTAGAAACTATCGAACAATTCTGAACTTCAACAAACCATTTACAATATAAAGCATTATTTTTCGACAGTTTATAATCTATTAATGTAAAATACTACAGTTCGCAATTTATCGACAGTTTACAATCTCGCGATATAGATTATAAACTAACGGTGTAAGTGTACAATCTTACGATGACATAATTATGTAAATATGTAAAATTTGGTGTTTGTAAAAAGTAAAACTACAATACAAGAGCAAATCCCACAATCTTAGTATGTGTGACTGATAAATTAAAAATCATCATCCCTAGCATTTTCCCAACTATTTGTATGTTGAGGTCGGCTTCCGGTCTAACCGGATGCTGCTGAATACCAGTATTTTACATGGAGCGACTGCCTATCTGACTTGCACAACCCAGTTACTGGGTACTACGATACCCCTTGGTAAGACTGATTGTCAGACTTTCGGGCTTCTCATGAACAGTAACGACTGTCAAAGATCCAAGAATGACAGCCTGGACCAACAGCTTAACATGCTTACCGAGGCACGGAGGGGTCTTGGTATGTAAAGATAGTCACCCATTTACGGACTAACCGCCGCAAGCGTAGCTTAACCTGATCGATCGACCCGTGCGGCTGTTATTTTACTTAGACACACAAGCCCTTCGATAAATTAAAAATAATTAATGTAACAAAATGAAGTGTATAAAATGTAACTTACTCAGTCCGGGGTGGTGTTATCAGCAACACTTTATAAAGCTTTATAAAGCCGGCTTCCGTCGTGTCCAAACACGCTTTGGAGAGCAGATTACAGACTAATGCATGGATACAGAGGCTCACGGAGTATTACCAATTTAACAGTCTATTTTTTTCCTTGAGCTCCTCAAGTTCTGAGTTGAACTGCACGATTACCGACAAATGCTTGCACTTAGGTATTGGACAGGTCCAATCAATCTGTGTTTTTCTTTCTTTCCTCAAAAGACCATCTCAGACACTAATTTCAATGGTCTTCACATGATCTGACCAAGATTATGTCTGGACTTTAAAAGAGACTGTGACCTCTGAGTGTGTTTCGGTCTTTCTTCTCAGAGTAGTCATCTCATCTTCCTTATTAAAAAAAAAAGTGACTCCGATGTCCTATTAACAGAATAAACAATTTAATTTAATTTCAATATAATGTCCTGCGTATCAAAAGTGAAAGCATTTAAATGGGTTTATCTGCAACGATAAGCAATGCTATGGCCAAGTCTAAGTTACGAAGAACGCAAAAATCTGTTGATCTCAGAGCAACTTCTCCATATTGCCCCAATTGGTCTACGTCTACGTAAGTTATTTTATTTTTTAATTGCTGAATGGACCCCCTCTTGACCTCGATCACGCCTGATGGAAAGCGATAGATGAGGTCTATGATGGAACGAGCGTGCCCAGAAGATGCCTAAGGCACCGGAACTCCCACGCATCGACGAAACACAGCAGGTTGCTTGACGCCGGACTCCGTTGGGAGAGTGGTCGCAAACTAGGCGGGCGTTGATCCTACCACCGCAAGGGAAGAATTGGCCAGTCAAATAAGGTGTTGGGTGTGACTGTCCAGGATGCGCCGAGCGCTCGATTCAGTTGAGTAACTGGCGGAACAAACTGCGCTACACGAGGAGGCTTCTTCGTGCATCCCGAAGAGTTAAAGTATGGCCCTCTTTGTTAAATGATCGACGATGCTGAAATTACCCTAAAAACTGTTCTTTAGGTGAAAAATGACATGAAGCCTATACCAAGAAAAATAATAAAACTGGCTGCTGCGTTATCACCACGATAGGAACCCAGTCTCGTTCTTAAAATGATAATAATTTACATTCAGGGGCCAATCAAAGTGCCTTACACTTGGAGTACGTTCGTCCGGTCATTCTGTGTAGTCAACCTCTTTGTTAAATATCAAACTTGCTGTTCGACTAATAATTTCTTCTTGGAACTCTGGAGAGAATGTGGCGCCACTTTTTCCAATAAAAATACAAGGAAGTGTTAAAGGGCTGTCGTTTGTAACGTGTAAAAGTACTGATTCTCAGTTTCAATCGAATGCTTACTTAAATCACTTTTGATTTTATGGTGGCTAGATTCTAGTTATGTGATTCTTTCTCTGCGACCTCTAAAAATTCTTTCACTAGTCTGTAACCACTTAAATCACTTACGATAACGTTATCTAAAGCGCAGCTTTCCCGCGAAAAAGGTTTAACTGATAACAGTATCGCTAATCTACCGTTCTGTTATTAAAATTTATCGCTCATTTATACGGGAAAATATGTAAATTTTCCATCTTTTTTTGGTAATTGCACCAGTTTACCTTGGTGTTATTTTCAAATTAGTCAAGCTTTGGTTTCCTAAGACAAATAGAGAGAGAGAGAGAGAGAGAGCTTACACATTATTAAATAGCGTTTACGTGACAATCAAGTCAAATCAATGCGTCGTTTTGACGATCGATCGATTTAACGATTTCAATCTTTGGGCAGCGGGGTTTAACTTTATTTTTTGTGAAGATGCCATAGGGCGTTTGTGCACTACAAGGAATTTTACCGTCCGGCAGTCCGATTTTTTACGGTCCCATATGGCACGACATAATAAAAAAATAAAATCGGACTGCCGGACAGTAAAATTCCTTGTAGTGCACAAACGCCCTAAGGCACTGGAACTCCTACGCATCGACGAAACACAGCAGGCTGCTTGACGCCGGACTCCGGTGGGAGGGTGGTCGCAAACCAGGCAGGCGTTAGCCCTACCAGCGCAAGGGAAGAATTAGCCAGTCAAATAAGGTGTTGGGTGTGATGGTTTGGAAAAGGCTGGCAGGTGATGATTTTCCTCAAAGATACCTCAGTGCAAAGCAGAATCAGCCATATTCATCATATCCCCACCACTGCTGCTCATCCAGAAGGGGTAGGCTGTAATCTATCACAAGGGCCCAGCGCGGGTTGGTAGAAGTCACAAGTCTTCGAATTTTTGGTTCTAGGACATGCCGGTTTCCTCACGATGTTTTGCTTCACCGTTTTGAGAGCAGCGGTGATGAAATTATTTACTCAAAATAAATTTTCTGGGTTCAAACCCGCGATCTACATCTCTTAAGTCGGGGTTACCTCTGGGCCACCACTGCTCCCAAAGCAAAGCAAAATACAAGACAACCCAAGTACATATATTTACCTTAAGACGATTCACTTCTTTTCTTTCATGTACCCTATTAATTATCTCCTAGGAGAGTGTTAGGCTTCAACTTGTTGGAAGTTAGACAGTTTCAAGAGCTAACAGTAGCCTGCAAAACTTTTAGAGGACGCAGCGACACTCCCGAACTCCAAGATTTTTTCTGTCGGCTATTTGTTCCCGACAAATACATCAGACATCGCCAAACCTGTCGAAACAATCTGTTTGCTCCGCCGTCATATGAGAAAGTTTGTAGTGGTTAAAACAGAAGAAGAACTAGCAGGGGAGTGAGGAGGGGGGTGGATGGGGGTTTAGGGGATCAGACCAGAATCATCATCAATCATCTAAAACTGTAGCCAGAGATGAGTCCCCAGTGTGTCGTACATTTGAAAGTAACTCTGTCTGTCTGTATAATACCTTTTCACGCCTAAACCACTGAACGGATTTCGATAAAATTTGGCAGAGAGGTAGATTGCATCCCGGGGAAGGACATAGGATAGTTTTTATTGACATACCTCGCGGGCGAAGCCACGGGCGGACGCTAGTTAACAATAAACAATACCTACACCAAACTACATCATAGTACATAAAAAAAATTGCTTATGTCCGCATACAACTTATATATATCTACGAATATGCTGTCGTTGCGCACTTCCCCCACTCTCGGGGCGTGGCGCTGACGTCAAACGCCCCCTCCACTGGGTGCCTGGGGGTGTTGGGAATTGGAAGGGGAAAATTCACCCCCCTTTTGTAAAAGGGTACAGATTGAAGGATATTCGGTTCGACAAATTATGTGCATTTGAGGAGTTAAGCTCTTTGAAGGACAAAGGTTTGTATTACAATAAAGATGACTTATGACATCGTTCTCGTTTGGTTTAATGATTTGAAGATTTTGGAGTAATAATATTTTTGGTTTTTTCTGGGTTTTCAATTAAATTGTAATGTTATTTTCATGCAGTGAATCGTGTCTCGGAAAGTACGTTAAGCCGTTGGTCCCGGCTGTCATTCGTGGATCTTTAACAGTCGTAACGGGTAGTCAGAAGCTCTAAAGTCTGACAACCAGTCTTATCAAGGGGTATCGTATTACCCAGTCATTGGGTTATGGTCTTATGAAGGTCAGATAGGCAGTCCCTCCATGTAAAGTAAAGTAATGCCGTCAGTTGGGGCTGGTCATCACTTAGCTGCCTCGGCTTATTTTAAATTATTTTATTTTTGGATTGTTGTTTGTTAAGTACTATTTGTTGTACTCTGGACGCTCTTAACGCGTACGTCTTTCTTATTTTTTTTTACATCGTTCTCACATTATATAATTTTAATATCAAAAGTAATGATGTAACTAATATTTTTGTAAAATATAATTTTAAAAGAGTGTCCATGGAGTTTCTTGCCCGTTCTTCTCCATAGGTACCTACGCTTTGGAATGGGCAACTAGCTTCATATTTTCTGACTGATCGACTTCTTGACAATTCAAAAGTGCCTGTAAATGGTTTAATTGAAATAAATGCTTTGAGTTTGAGTTTGAGTTTTTGAGTAAAATACTGGTATTCAGTTGCATCCGGTTAGACAAGAAGCCGACCCCGATATAGTTGGGAAAAGGCAGGCAGATGATGATTTTAATGCAGTTGAATTTTATATTCACGTACTTTTTTGTGACATTATTTGAAGATTATTTGTGTTTGTAAGAGGTAATCTTTGAAAGTATAATTATACTAATTCGATTACGAAAATTCTTTCACTGTTAGAAAGCAACTTTAGTGTCAGAGGATATCTGTGGTGTCTGGTGTTTGGCGATGGGTGGCAGGAACACCGCCGCACAACCTGTCACCATGGAATTCATGAATTCAGCACATGATTTTGAACCCCGTTGCGTTGAAATATTTCTTCGGTTATCAAAAAAAAAAAACTGCTGTTTCATGGAAAAGTGCAATACCTACACGGTCTAAATGTATCTACTGAACAGCTATTTTTTTTTTGAATAACCGAAGAAAATTTACTTTAATTTCAGAATCATGTGCGGAATTCATTTATCGCAGGGTAAATTTCAGAATCATGTACTGAATTTATGATTTCACTTAGCCTTCCTCAAGAGTTGGGCTATCAAATGTAAAAAGAATTTTTCAAATCCGTCCGGCAGTTTCAGAGATTAGAGCGTTCAAACAAACAAACGTTTCAGCTTTATTATTACCCCCCCTTTTTTTTTTTGATGGGAAATCATCAAATGACCCCTCCCGCTCTGGGTGGAGCGGAAGGGAGTGTCAGACTCTTACTGACTAAAACCCACCCGTGTTCCTTCCTTAGCCCTTTATGTTCCGGGCCAGCGTTAACACTTTCGGACAATCCTGCTGACCCGGCAGGCTATTATTACCCCCTTACTAATAACGTATTATGTCAGACTAGCTGCGCCCCGCGGTATTACCCGCAAAGGTATCGATCCCATGGGAATATCGGGATAAAAAGTAGCCTATATGTTAATCCAGGATGTCAGCTACCTCCATACAAAAATTTATTAAAATTGGTCCAGCCGTTTGAGTGTGAAGAACTAACAAACATATAAACACACACACTCACAAACTTTCGCCTTTATAATATTAGTGTGATGAATAGTTACACACCGATTTCTCTCTTTCAGTCGTCAGTAATTTGACTTACGAAAGAAGAAGACAAAGCGTTGTGTAACTATACAGACGATATACAACGTTTATTAGTAAGGAGGTTAGTATATACTCGTCTATATAGATATTTATGGATGCAGCAGAAACTTGTTTTATGATAATCAATTTTTGTTTTTATTATTTTGCGTTGGTATACGAAAGTCTTTATCGATGAAACCTTCCACAATATAAATATCGTTATTTTTATGCCAAGACTGGGGTTCGTAAATAGGACAAGGCACTTCTTATCTTATCAATTCTCGTAAATAGACGAAAATTGAGGAAAATCTTTTCATTAGGTAATGATTTCTAAAGGATATCACGATGAAACGATTTTCCTCAAGTTTTCACAACCGTTTTGTGCACACAGTATTTTCCAATGTCATTCAAAATGGAAGCGAAATCGTCCAGGACAACATTAGTTAGGTATAAGGTTTCCAATGTAAAAATCGACCAAGTGCGTATCGGATCATACACAATGAAGTGCTCCCTAGTTGGAATGAATTTGTTCCAATAAGAAACTTTATTTATTTTTATTTTATTTATGTTGGTAGGTACACATGATAAAATGGATACAGTTACGATATATTAGAATTGAGTACAAAGTTACTGCTTATTTCAGTCCGTCAGTTTTTATTTACAGTTGGGCTATTATCGCCCCTCTCCCCGCTCCTCGCTTATCTCAGGCCCTGTCCTAAGCAGGTCTTAGGGAACAGAGAGTACACTGTTCCCTAAGACCTGCTTTTGTTCTGTGTTTGGATCCGTGCCGAAATAGGCAACGTGCCTGCGAATGACGTCACGACCTACTTCCACCAGTGGACCCTGTTGATTTACGATATAAATCACTGTGGTAATGCCAAAAGATTTGATTTCGTCTGGCCATCATTATCAGCCCTCCAAAATTGGGAATCTTATTGTGTGTGATGAATGAAAATTTTGTCATTAATCATTTTGATTTCCACAGTATGTTGTTACAGTATGTGTTTTGGTAAAACTAACACGCTATGGGCCGATGACGCCTGATAAAAAACGATTTTTTTTTTATTATTTTTTTTTCAGAAGTCAGGAAGGTCCGTTTTATAGTTGTTGTTTGTAATTTTGTAATATTTGACAGTCGCTTTTCGTATTTGTGTGACCACATTGTTCTAGCAACGGATTTTGATGCAATTTTCAACATCGTTTAGATCATTTATTTCAGAAGGTTTATGTTTAAACTTAAATTTCTTTTCATTGTGTTAAGATGTCGATATCTATCACGTCTGCGGAGTTTAACTAGCAAATTTAATTTGACTCTGTATAGCAATGGCTATATCAGACTATATGTCTATTTTTACATAAAATTACAATATTTATTCTAAGATAAAATTTTCTCAACACGTTTTCGCAGCTTTTTATAAAAGATTTATTTCAAGATCTCCCACGAAGCAACTTCAAAGAATAAAACAATTACCCACATCAACATACCGGTATACAAGACGTTAGAACGTGGGGGGAATACTGAAATATTTCTAAAGCCTTCCTTTACACGGGGAGTTCAAACTGAACAGGCAAACCTGCGTTGGTTTGGCCGAATGTGTGCGCACGAAACTTACTCCTTTTTACCTCGTCCACCACCGCAATCATGTATTAAAAAACATGTTCGGAATTTTAAGACATCAATCGTAACTGAAGGTAGTTAATTAAAACTTCAGCGGGATTGTCCGAAAGGGTTACCGCTGGCTCGGAACATAAAGGGCTAAGGAAGGAACACGTGTGGGTTTTAGTCAGTAAGAGTCTGACACTGCCTTCCGCTCCACCCAGAGTGGGAGGGGACATTTGATGATTTACCATCCTCAAAAAAAAAGGTAGTTAAAACTAAATTCGAATGGTACAGATCGTTCACTGTAACTTGTCCCGTGATGCGATTGGTAGCACTCTTCTGTCAGTCGCCATTTTGACTCTATTAATAATAGCTAAGCTTGGCAAGCTATGGTGCCAACATGACGGCGTGGCTACCACCGTTTCGTGAATGTGCACGCTACCGATCAAGCCAAAATGACGGAGATTTGACAGTTCAGTTTGATCCAAATTCAAATAATTTATTTTCTCTCCAAATCATTTGCAAACATGGTATTTATAATAGTTCATAGATGTTTTATTATTAGAGTGCTCCATGTTCTACGGTCACATGGGTGAAGAGCATTCAAATCATATTATTATTTTATTTATACATATTGTAATTATTTTAAATAACATTAGGAAAATAAACGAAAACAAAATCATGACATATAGTTTGGATTACAGTAATATTGTCACAAACAATGTCTTCCCATGTAATGTAGGCCTTATGTTCACAGAGTATTGTTGATGTAAGTCCTATGATAATAAAACAGCCTTTTTGTGAAGGCTGTCTGTTTGTGAGATCAGAGCTAAGCTGTGTTTTGTTTTTTAAGAGTTGGGCTGTCGGATCTTTTTGGTAATGTAAGTGGGATTACCCTCAAATGTCACTTCCAGTAGAGAGTTTTATTTATTTTATTATGTACGTACAGTAAAATGGATACAGATACGAAATATTAGTATTAAGTACAGAGGTATTGTGGTGGTACTGTTTATGTGGAAGGCAGTTTTTTTTCTTAGTTAGTTGTAATCCGAATCCGTGCCTCGGAAAAATTATTTAAAAAAAAAAAACAAAAACCGACTTCAAAAACCTAATAAACACTAAAAACTTAAAAATAATATTAAATTGAAACTATAATTAAGAATAATTTAACCTAAATAACCTTACCTAACTTTAATCTACACTATATTTTACAATTTAACAGTTTTTGGAGTCGGTGCCAAGCCAAGTGTATCTATCTAATCGGGCCATAAAATATTCTCCCTTAATTTTTATTACAATAGTTTACGAGAGTAAATTAATATCATATTATTATTAGGTACTGATATTTTTACAAAGCTGTTAAAAGTTTTAGTTAGCGCTCGATATGGCGTTGTACCGTATTCTGAATCGCGACATGATTTCGTTACCGAGAAACCTATGAAGATCAAATTGTATTACTTCCGAGTTTCACATTTCGTCCGCAAGAGCGCGCCACTATCCGAACAAAAACAACTCCGTCTTCTGTTGATATTCTGTCTTGTGTTGTAATTTTTTTTTTCAGTTTGTTTTGTTGATTGTTAATATTTTTTGCTGATATAGTACCTTTTTTTTGGTTAATATTTTGTGAGTGCGGGCTTGGCACCGACTCCAAAAACTGTTAAATTGTAAAATATAGTGTAGATTAAAGTTAGGTAAGGTTATTTAGGTTAAATTATTCTTAATTATAGTTTCAATTTAATATTATTTTTAAGTTTTTAGTGTTTATTAGGTTTTTGAAGTCGGTTTTTGTTTTTTTTTTTTAAATAATTTTATTTTCTAGTTTTTAGTTTAAGTTTGTACATAATTCATAGTTTGAAGTTTCTTTTTTCAAACGCAAGTACTTAAATTACTTCATAAGATTTGCGAAAAACGATGTTTGGGCCCATAAAATTTGAGGGTTGCCCTCGATTTCTCCATGATCCAATCATCAGATCCTAACTTGGTGACTATGGGACTACTTCAGAAGTATCTCCTTTCGAACAAAAAAAGAATTTTGAAAATCGGTCCACATTTGGCGGAGTAATCGCGTAACAAACACACAAAAAAAAAAACATACCGTCGAATTGAGAACCTCCTCCTTTTTTGAAGTCGGTTAAAAACACGTTAAGCTGTTGGTCCCGGCTGTCATTTGTGGATCTTTGACAGTCGTTACGGTTAGTCAAAAGCCCGAAAGTCTGACAACCAGTCTTACCAAGGGGTATCGTATTACCCAGTAACTGGGTTGTGGACGTCAGATAGGCAGTCGCTCCATGTAAAATACTGGTATTCAGCTGCATCTGGTTAGACTGGAAGCCGACCCCAGCATAGCTGGGAAAAGGCTAGGCAGATGATGATGAATTGTAATCCGAATCATCTGTCAGTTTGAGTAATTTATGCGGAATGCCCAAATGTCCTTTCTTTGGTAGTGTTCGTCGAATCGTTGAGCTCCTTAAGTCCTGAGTTGAGCTGCACGATTACTGCGCAACAAATGCGTGCACAGTCAGTGTGGGTCTTTCCTCAATAGACCATTTCAGACACCAGTCTACATGGCCTTCACATGATCTGACCAAGATTATGTCTGGACTTTAAAAGAGACTGTGACCTCTGAGTTTGTTTCGGCCTTTCTTCTCAGAGTAGTCAGATAGGAAACGCCAAACTCATCTAGTTTTTAAACATAATTGACGTTTAAAAGTGTTTGTACAAACCTACTGACAGAAATAAAATCGGTCACACTTTCTAAAGGTTGGAAAATGTTAATGTCATAATCAAAATCAAATATTTTTGTTTCAAATACACCTACATGGGCACTTATGAAACGTCACAAGCTAGGTGCACGGTTCCAATCAGTCGTTTCCTATGGAGAAGAGCCGGGAAGAAACTACACGTTTACACTTTTAAAAATAATTGGCTTTTACAATATTTTCAAATGACAGTATTAATAGGTATGGGTGGACAGTGTAGACCTGTCAACACCTACCAGGTATTCATAAAATAAAAAAATGGCTTATATTTTGCGAATGTGAGACAGTAGATCTCTACTGTCTCACATTCGCAAAATATAAAAATGACCGCAGCAAGGGTAGATTAACCTTCGGTCACCCATCCATAAAATGACCGCAGCAAGTGTAGCTTAACCTTCGTTCGACCTGTAAAGCTGTTATTTAACCACGAGCCCCCTATAAAACAACGCCTACGTCACAGATTGTAGTCTACCCACAAACAAAAGGTCACAGTTTACGGTACTCTCCCACGCAATACTACGCCCACACTGTTTGATGTCATCGCCTACGGTTTTACAAATTAATGGAAATTGAAGATATTGTAGTTACAAGGTTACATAATATTACGCATGTATGCTTCAAAGGGGTACGGGAAGGGTTTATAGTACCTACACTTACATTTATATTTTAGTGTCATACTTTGGACCAGGTACTTGAGACGTTACTCAAAATAACGTTACGCGTAGTACCGGTAACGATCATAATTTGTACCGTCTCACCAGGATCGTAACAAAATTAATTCCTTAGCTATAACGATACTGACAAACGGAATAAAATCTTAAACTGTTCACTAACAATATTATCAATATATCATTATTAGTATAACGATGTAATAATGTTATTAATTTCGATACTTAAGTTTGCCAGCTTCATGACTTATAAGATGGCGAAAAAGCCGAAAAAGTATCAAGAATAATGCTGCTACAAATGAAACTGTAACGTAGCGGATAAGCTTAATGTTACTGATACCTATAACGTTTCTTATAATATTGTTCTACGATATTCTATAACGTATTCTTTTGTAACGTTATTGATATTTTTAGATTTTAGTATCGTTACAAATTTTGGAACGTTATACGATAACATTAGTGGTAACGGAACGAAATTCATTTCGTTTTCAAGTCCGTGCTTTGGACAGCCCGCATAAGAGCGAGCGGTCACTGTCGGTCTGCATAGAAAAGAAAGAGAAGCGCGATGTCACAACCCTGGTAATTTATTGCAAAATATAAAGCAATTATCTATTTACAAAAAATCTATTGTTTGGACTAAAATATTTAAACACTAGTGCTTTAGTATGTTGCTTGTAGAATAATCTGACAAAAAATCAGTATGTTTGTATGTATTAGTATGGGTTTTATTGTAAAAATAAAGTTTTTAGAGGTATATTCATGATTTTTTTCTATCGTATCAAATTAGTTGTATTATGTTTTCAACACATTATCTAACTAGCATATATACTGAAGAATATCATATCTTTTTCTGATTTTGTTTACTGTAGTCGATCATAAACTTTAGGCATTATAAAACTGGCTTTTTTGCATTTAGGTCCAGTAGTCCCCTTTAGATTGCAGGTTGTTACTGAGTTTTTGTTATCAAGTACCACTTTCCTTGACCTGGGGATTGAATCCTACACTTTCAAAGGACTCCCGTTTGAGACCACTAGACAAAAGCGGTAGATAACAATGCCTATAGCGGTTCTTACATTACGCCTTTTGCTTTTGCTACGAAACGCTACGAAGTGCTACGAGCGTAGCACATTTTTCCCTAGCCCGATCTGGGGATCAAATCCAGGGATCCATGCTCAAGACCATCGAGCGCAGTCATTATCAAGCGTATTTCGTAATAATATGAGCCTGCTATGACCTTTACATCACCTTTATGCTACGAATCGCTACGAAGTGCTACGCCGTAGCATCGTGTGCTACGACCATGCTACGACTAACTTAAAATACATGTTTTCCCCAATGCAACCAATTCCTTGTCAACTTTGTTAAAGATTGGTCTCAGATTTAAAGGTCATGGCAGATATCGTCATAATCATCAGTCTTGGCAAGCATACTGGTGATTGCTGGTACATAATATTTTATTTCGTAAATCCTATGTTAGTCAGTGAGTGAAGTATGTATGCACTTTGTGCTTTTGATAACTAATTTGAGTCAACAAATAATTTAATAACTAGGTTACGTCAATAATGCTACGGGGTGTGGTTAGCACTCATGACTATTATTTAGCCAATCTTGTTTGGATATTATCTAAAAATCTCATACTTATAATGTTTCATTGAGCAAAATTATTTTAGTTGTGATTGTGTTGCATTCATTAGAACACTAACAAATATTCCGGACATATTTTTGGCAATTCCAAGACATCCTTTGTTTCAAACATTAATTATTGCCTTCAACTCCAGTTTCACTTAACCCTTTATCCAGAATTACTCAGAAAATACACCAAAATATATCATGTCCTAAAACTACCTTTTCATAAGACAAAGACCCACGCCCACATTAGATGACCTGATTTCCACTATTGACCAGCCCGTCAGCGCCCCTTCCCTTCCTGGCCCAAATGTCACCCCCCACGACCTTTGCACCGCGCATGCGCGAGCCCTGAAGCCTGGAGCCTCCCCTGAAGAGCCCAGATTTCAGTCTGCCTGAAACTGTTGGAGCAGTACCCGTCGTCAGCTCCCAGGCTGAGATTACACCAGTATTAAAAATTCCTTTTACATTTATGAGAAATTCTAACTCAGTTTTCCGCGCTTTGTATTTTATTAAATACATTTTCTGTTTGAGACATATAGTTATCTGTTTCTCGACAAAAAATATAGCTTATAAGTAGTTTTTGTGGGAGCTGCGAATAAGGTATGTACTCTTAGAAAAAAATTTGAAAATAATTTGTTCATTATTCGTTAGAGTAGATTTAGTACTTTTTATTTTCTAGATACATCTGTCATTACATTTCTCTTTGCTCTTTTATTATATTAAATGTACATATCATGTAAAAATGTAACGCCGTCGGAAAATTTTCTGAATAAAAAAACTACTAAAAACATTTTATTATTTTATTCTGACAACATTGTACTCGTAGTGTCAGAATCATTAACGTATTTCTTTCTCTCTGTTCACAGACTTTTCTAGAAGTTAGAGTAATGTCAAAGCTGAGTTTGGACGGCTTTTTTTCCTACTGCAAGCAAATAGCTGAACATATACAGTTGGTTCGTTCAATTTTCATTTTTTTAATCCGCCATCTTGGATTTTGACACGCCCTTTGTTCTCAGTGCATGAAAACGCCTTTTTACCCGGCTACAAAGAAGGGTAGCATGTTTTAATTTTAATTTAGTCCTTCTTCATAGTGTTGCATGGTTTTCCTGTAATTTAAATAGCTTGTTTTTAAAATGTTATTTTATTATTTTTCTGGTCGTTCCCCAAAATCCTTTCTTCGATATATGGTGATTTTAGTGGTAGCTTGATTTTAATCTAGTAAAGATTCATTCAATCCTATCTTTGATTATCGTTTTAAATTAATTAAGAATTATGTTGATTTTACTTTTAGTAGGATTTCTAATTATTTATTTGGCAACTTCATAAAAGCAATGTATGATTTTACCATGGTGATTATTTTTCATCAATCCAGTATTCAATTATTGACTTTTACATTTAAATTGAATTCAAACACTTACTTAATAGAACCTTCCTATCTGTAATTATAATTTTTATTACTTCAGCATATTATGTAAAATCTACTTGTATCTGACGGCATGCAAAACAGGCCAATTTCCTTTTAACCTACGGATATCGTAAAAGCTAGTAAGCTAAGGTAGTGGATAGGTTGCAGAGTTCTTCTGCAGTCTGCTAATAACAATTAACAACATAGTTGATAACCAAACCATCATCGGCATCTTTTCTCATTACAATTATATAATCATAATAATATGACAGCGATGGTTTCCGGGGGCCCGTTATTGAGTGGTCAATTCACCCCCTGCCATATTATCCGTGTATAAATAAAAGATTGATCAGGCAGGGGATCAGGTAGTCTTGACATGGTCTTAGATAACCAGTTCACTTCAGCCACCCAAACCCATAATCCAATATATATATTTGTATGTACACCAACCGAGGGTTGTCCTTGGATGAACTTGCATAGCGCGTAATTGTCGGTTCGTGCCTCATTTCATTAAAAGTGTCTAACTGGCCTCTGCGATTTGGCTTCGCTTCGGCCGCTCGTATGCCTTCTAAAGGTCCGGGATTCCACAGTCCCGAGATATTTTAACATAAAACATATTGTTAGGACAGAAGTGAAATCACACGAATTATAAAAAGAATTATCAACCATAGCAAAATTACAATCAGAGGAACAAAATGATCACTAATCAAATTAATTAAAGAAATCAACAAGAGATTATTGAGATACCAGATTACACCGAACGGCTGACGGATAGCGCTTCTGCAAGCAACGCTGTCAAAAACCATAGAACGCCAAACAAAGACCAGAGGCTGCAGCCTCCTTTCAGTGTCCACGTCCCCCGCGCTCCTGGGCCGGGTAGTATCAAACAATATAATATTAGTAATGACAAACAAAGATTCCTATTTACCCTATATGCCTGGGTAGTGGTCCATAACCTATGGATAGTTAAGAGTATTGTAGTATACTAATATGTATATATGTATGTGTCTACAGGGAGAAAGGATGGCGTCTCTATCTGGACAAGGCACACCCAAACTGACGTCCTCGGTCGGCAACCTGTATTACGACTGTAAGTACATTTTATTTCTACTACTTATTAGTTTCAGGGCTGATTTTTCCAACGCTAGATAACTTTATCGGAAGAATAATTTTGAATTTTTGACATTTCTTCCATACAAAACCTGTCAGACGTCAATTTTAATCCACGAACAAAAATTATCGGTCGATTGAAAAATTTGCCCTTAATTGGATTGAAGATTGATTGATTGATGGAACTTCCTATGCTAAATTAACTAACAATTTTTTTAAATAATCTGAACAAAATGTATAAGTAATATAAAAATAAAACAATATAATTAAATTAAAAAATTCCTCCGCATCGCTGTCGACAGGTAATGTCGACCAAGAGACTGGCGGCATTGCCACGTTGTATGGCAATGCTTAGCCTCTGGCCAAGGTAAAAGCCAGCCCTTGGGTCACGGGAAGTTTCAACCAACCGTTTAGATATAATGATATCTTAAATTATGTTAAATGATAAATTATTTTATCTTTGTAAGTAGGTTTGCACAAACACTTTTACACGTCAATCATATTTTTTAAACTAGATGAGGTCGGCGTTTCCTATCTGACTACTCTGAGAAGAAAGGCCGAATCAAACTCAGATGTCATAGTCTCTTTTAAAGTCCAGACATAATCTTGGTCAGGTTATATGAAGACCACGTAGGTCGATTTGTGAGATGGTCTTTTGAGGAAAGAACCACACAGATTGAGAGGACCTGTCCAGTCAGTGCACGCATTTGTCAGAAATCGTGCAGCTCAACTCAAGACTTAAGGAGCTTAACGATTCGACGAACAATACCAAAGAAAGGACATTTGGGTAGGCCACATAAATTACTCAAACTGCCAGACCATGGAGAGATAAATAAAAAAAATAAAAAATGAATGACTCACATCGTCAATAATTAAAATAATGTAATACTTTACAAAGTAAGCAACAATCATTGTTTTAAAAAAAAATCATTAATGTCAATAATGTTATTTTCAATTTGAGTTTTAAGTCCCATGTAATAGCGAGTCTGTTGCCATTACAAGCACAAACCTAGCCTCCAGGCTACTACTGAAACGTTCCCATTTGATTGCTAAAAAAGCATTACTTTTCGGTTTTAATATTGGAATTACTAAAATGGAGGAAAGTTTCGTAAAAGGAAAACTTAAACTTGGTTCGAAATGGAACGATCTTCTTCGAATTCATCTCAAGCGGAACACTGATGACAGTTACACTGGCTGACTTTAACTCAACAGTGTTGAATGAAAAACTGTGGAGCCTTGTAGAGGTTTGAAATGTTCGATGATTAAATTAAATTATTATAACAAATGAGTTCGCTTTCGATTCGATTTGACTGAGGTTCGAAGGGAACTTGACAAATTAACACTACAACTTATATTTCTAACTAGCTGTACTCCCGACTTCGCCCGCGTGAAATTTATTGTTCCCGATCCACCGCGTCGCATCGCATCGCCTGCCCGCGCTATTGTTTCGTTTTTGCTTAGCGTTCTTTCTGACCTTTTTTTTCTTTTTGCTCGGCTCCTAAGGGCTCTAGCGTGATGTTAAATAGCCTATAACCTTATATAAATATTGTTTCAAATCCGACTGGTAGTTTCAGAGATTAGCGCATTCAAACAAACAAACACTTTAGTTTTATTATTAGTAGGTATAGTTTAACTATCATTCAGAAAATCTGAATACGTTCAACTCCATCGCAAAACCACATCAATTAACTCCTTACAATTGAGAACATGGAAGTGAACTTTAGATGGTCATTAATTACTGACAAATGACGTTACGACACGATGACGTCACGAGCCACGGCGCGTTCGGTTTTACAGCGTTGATTAATTGTTTTAACGACGTTGTTATTTTATATTTTTAAAAGCTAAAGTCGAATCTTAATGTAGCATTATTGAGTGACTAGCTTATGTCCGCGATTTCGTTTGCTTGAAATTTCGACCCCCGACCTACCGCGTCGTATCGCATCGCTCCGCCCGCGCTTTTACTTCTTTTTTGCTTAGCGTAGCCAAGTAAAAAGAAAAAAAAGTCAGAAATATTTGACTTAATTTTATCTTTTTGCGCGGCTCTTAAGGCTCCTTGTAGCGAGATGTTAAAAAACGTTTAGCCTTCCTCAAGAATTGGGCTATCAAATGCAAAATGACTTTTTTCCAATCCGACTGGTGCGAAAAGAAGAAAAGAAAGAAAGAAAATACGTTTATTAGACACACACGAGACACGGTAATTGAGAGCAACGGTGGCTCAGTGGTGAGACTGGTAACGGCCGTGACTTACGAATACTTAATACTTACTTACTGATCGTAGGTTCGAATTCAGTCAGGCGCTTTACATTGTGTAAATTAATTCATCACCACTGCCCTCAAAACCGACCCGATGAATGAAAACATCGTGAGGAAACCGGCATGTCCTAGAACCAAAATCTCGAAGACATGTGACATCTACCAACCCGCACTGGGCCTGCGTGGTAGATTATAGCCCTCTCACAGAGAGGAGGCCTGTCTCCCAGCAGTGGGGAGATTAGAGGCTGATGATGTGCCATTTAATGCTAACATTAAATTATGGTCAAAATTCAACCCTAAACTGATTAAAACTTAGGGTTGAAAATAAGACGCGGGCGGCTAAACTGATAAAAACTTAGCCGCACGCGCCTTATCAGAGGACTTCCGTCAGTGGGCGCCACTTCCGACACGGGAAATGACGTACCTACTCACCCAGTATATCATATTACAAGGGTAGCTGGGTAGATTATCATAACAGGCTTGTTTCCGCAAACTGACGCTAGGCGGCGTTTGACAGATAATGTCCAATATGCGATCTCGCATCTATTTATCTATACTAATATACTAATAATAAAGATAAAGAGTTTGTTTGTTTGAACGCGCTAATCTCTGGAACTACCAGTCGGATTTGAAAAAATCTTTTTGCATTTGATAGCCCAATTCTTGAAGAAGGCTACTTAATATCACATTAGGACACTTAGGAGCAAAACGAAAAAGAGTCGGGAGCAAACGCTAATAGCGCGGGGAGGCGATGCGATGCGACGGGGTAGGTTCGGTGGAACAAGAAATTTCACGCGGACGAAGTCGCGCGTAGAAGCTAGTATGGTATAATTTATTGGCTTCACATTTCAAATAGATGTTTCATTTATTTAAAGCCATTAATTTAGGTAAGGAATATTATGTTGCAGGCTTTGGTTTTCTCAAGCAGGAAAATACAAAAATACAATCATTTCTATCTATTTTGATCTGATCTGAAAGTCTGGTCTGAAAGTCTGGAAGACTTTGAAAACGTCTAAGTAAAAAGTCGTAATTCAAGATTTGGCTATCGCCTATTTCATCCTCCAATATTGGACCAATTTAAAAGATATTTCATAAACTGAATAAGAAGGATATACTTTGTTTTTTAGGGTTCTAGTGCTTATAATAATAATTAATTTATCATCATAATTGATAACATAGGGATGTCCCTATGTTTTCATTTTATGATTTTTTACTGAATAATAAATAATAACTACTTATTAAGTAGTTAATATTTATTATTCTGTAAAAAATCATTGCTTTATGGTCATTAACAAGAAAGAAAACAGGCGAGAGCGTTTCTATGGAGAAACGACCACCGGCATTTCCTCTTAATTATCTGAATCAGACAGTAGCACGACATTATATCTAAAAAAATGAGCAAAAAAAAAACGTTGGGAAAAAAGGGTGGATAAAAAATCACTTCCAAAACACAAATATTTCACATATTAAAATACTTGACTTAACAATTATTCGCAGCATTCAAAGCACAAATAATTTGCTCCAAGAATTCATCATTTTCATTTTAACCCTCTGTTGCGACGGGGTCCTGGAGACCGTGCGCTGGCATTTGAAACACAAAACGAACATGCGCAGAAATACCACTATAACTTACAAATATTTAATTTATTTATTAAAAGTTTATGCAAAAGTAAAAAAAAATATGTACTGAGGCGGACTTAATGCCTGAGGTATTTTTTACCAGTCAACCTGAGGGTGACGCAGAGACAAAACATGGCAGGTGCAATATACGGGATAAATAGTTCGGAAATTACTATAAAATACAAGAATAAATACTAATACATAGTTAAATCGTGTGAAAAGGTGCATTATTTACTATTGTTTATTTTAAAACTAGCGACCCGCCCCTGCTTCGCACGGTTCTATGACTTGAAAGAACATTGAGATTTCTATATAAATGATAGTTTAATATTAATGTATAAATATTAAATTATCATTTATTAATATTATTAAAAATAATAATATAATTTAATGTAATTTAACTTAATATCTATTTCATATTTAATTTAATTTTTTGCTACTATGGGTGTTTGTAATAAAAAATAAAAAAACTTGCCGGAAATAAATGAATTTTATTATTATTTTTTCTTTATTTGAGAAATCTCCAAAATATCCAGATTAAATTAAAGCAAACAGAAAACATCACCTCGTCGTCGTTTGGTTACTTTAAACATTCAGAGTGATAATTTCAAACATCTATGCAACGAATATAAGCAAGAAAAAAAAATGGATGTCACGTGATTTACTTTGAACGTTAATATTTCGGGAACGTGACACGACACTACGGGGTTTGGTGTTATTATGTTTTCTGTTTGCATTAATGTCAGCTATCGATTGATATAGGTTTCATGCGTGGCCGCCATTTTGACAAAAAATCAAAATGGCGCGGCAGTAGGTATGCCACGGACCTTCAAAGCTCTTTGCATCTCGGTTGTGGACCTTTTGCCTCAATCTTTTTCATCCGGAGCTCTGCTCCCCTCCGTCCGATTAGTTACAAGCGCGTGCGGGCTATAATATTGAACAACAATCCACAGCTGCGTTTTACAGCCAGCGTCAGGAATTTAATTAAAAATTCCTTTCTCAGTATGTTTGTGTTGATAAATCGGGAGTGCCTGTAAGCCTCTGTAATGCTATTGTGTGGTTCTGATATCTGGTGGAATAATACTCTGGGTTTGGTTAGATTGGGGTCGGATTTTGGCTTGAATCGATTTTGATTGTCAACTGTTTCTGGCAAACTATAAACTAGTAGTAATAGTAGCAAACTAAATAGTTCGAAAACACGAGGAAGTGGTGAAGGGCGGGCGTTTTGGGTACTGTTTGACTGTATTATGTAATTTTGACGCTTGTAAAGTGCTAATTCTCAGCCTAATTTGAATAAATGACGTTTAATTTTGAAAGTACATTGATACTTTTCAAAGAATTAACTTTTCAAATTACATTGTTTCTAAAGTACTATGTATTTTATTTATTCAGTAATAACGTGATAAGAAAGGTTTCAGACTGTCCGTTTCTATTTAATGAGACAAATCGCATAACTTTTAATGCAGAGTGGAATTGATGCGCGAACTGTAACGATGAATTTAGCACATGATTCTTTGATGACATCTGGTGAGACATCTGGTGAAGTAATAAGTACTCTATGTATGGTTATGTTGAGGTCGGATCTTGGCTTGAATCGGTTTGGATTGTCAACTGTTTTTGGTTGAGTTGTGTGTTTTTCTAGCGCATTAAATAGCCCGAAAGAACCAATTCATAAGTTGTTACGAATACTAGACGCGTTTACCGTTTTTGTATAAAGCCTGAAAGAATAAATTCAAAAGAGTTGTAACGGTTTTTGTCATGTTTCAAAGAACTTTTTGTTAAGATTGCGTCTGTCACTGCCAATCATATTATTGTTAGTGACTTAAACACTGAGTACCTACATTATAACGCGTTGAATATTTGTACAAAAATGAGTCACAGAATTAGGTCAAAAACTAGTTGACAAGAAAATAGTTGAAATCGCACCACAAAAGTTACAAAAGCTAAATTGAACGCCAGAGTCACTGTTGAGTCTGAGTCGCTCTTAAAAAGTCATTGCCAGATCTATCACCACAGTCTATTACACAAATCTACAGGCTGATAGGTTTGTTAAAGATTTTATTACAAACCTATCAACTCCGTTGTCACTATTATTTATTTTATTATTATAAGCCCGTGATGCCCCACTGCAGGGCCCTACGCAAAGCCCCCCCCCTCCGCAAGTCTCCCCTTCCCTCTTTCCACTTTTCCCGGTCTACTGCGATAATTAAATAAATAACTTAATTAAATAACTTAAAGGATTGGTTCACAACCAATCCTTTAAGGAGGAGACCAGCTCATCCTGTCATCTCTTTCTGGGCCTGCCGCACAGTCGTTTCCTGCCATTGAGGATCCACTGACTGGTTCCTTTTGCATATTGCTGCTCCGACATACGACAGATTGCGTCTTCACTAAACAAAGAAAACCTCTGCTAACCCTCACCTACCCCTACCCTTAAAACACCCATAAATAGCCCAAACAAATTAAACTCATAAAAATCTAAACTCCTTTTATTACCGCGCTGTCAGATTCGTAAGCCCACCATTTATAATCGTCCTCGGGATCCCATCTTCATTTTTCGAGAGGTATTAAAAGCCCATTGCAATGCCAGAGTGGAGCAGATAGCCCATACGTTGGCTTTGTGGGCTACAATTGATAGACTGGGGGCTTTAAGGGATTCTCGTGGGGAAATAGAATATTTTTTGTGTATTTTTCTTTGTTTTATAGCGTGGACAGGGACTTTTTTATTTAGCACAGTGAAAAATTATGAAGTTTTTGTAGAATAATTATTATGATTACTTACCTATAGTTTTTCAAAAGATATTTAAATTATACGTCGAGATAAAAGTTAAGAGCGAAGAAATAAAATACCTAATAATAATAAAAATATCAGCCTAGATTTTCACAAGCACTCGATGTGACGGAAGCGTAAACGTGCTTGCTTCCACAATTATAACACTACTTACATCAAAAAATCTTATTACAATACTCTCCTCCTCTCCACATCGCCGAAGCAGTGATCCTCACAAATGAGGGATTCTCCTTAATACCTCATCATTACCGCGCGGATCAAACTGTCCCGAGGACTCCCGACTATCTGTATTTACAGCACCCGAGCGATGGAGGGTTGGTTCGTAATACTAATTGAAATAACACACGTTGTTCAGTGAAAAATGTACTTTGAGATTTTTTAACAGAAATACTATCTATTCATTTTTAAAACAGCCTGTTCTGGAGGTTGTGTTAAACTAGCTTTTTTATTATCGTTTTTAAAACTTAAATTATAAGTACTGAAAATTTTCATCGGTCATCAAAAAAAATCTGCTCACTCAAATTTTTTTTTGTAACCGCCGATGAACTTCAACGCAGGAGTGTTTATTAATTATTGAAGCGGGAGGGGTCATTTAATGATTTCCAATCCTAAAAAAAGGAGTGTTTATTTATTTAATACTACAAGCATATAAATGTACAGAGGGGTGTTCAGAATCATGTGCTAAATACACGGTATCAGGTTGCACGTCGATGTCCTTCAGTATGCTCATATTTTAATTTTTTTTTTCGGAGCTTTTATTACTAACCTTAACAAACAGCCCAAGGGCAGTTATGCTCAACTTTAGAACTAATTAAATTAATGTTCGTTTTTTGGAATTTAATTAATTGAAGCACTCATTATTTTCTGGTTGTATAATGGCTTCTAGTAATGGTTTAAGGGAAAATACAGAGGTTACTAAAGGATCCACTTAATACTTCGTCATTACCGCGCGGATCAAACTGTCCCGGCTATGGGAATTTATAACACCCGCGCAGAGGAGGGTTGTCTCAATATGAAGATGAAGATAACTGATAAATGATTTTATTTCTAAAGTGGTTTGTACAGACGCCAGCCCATCAAGCTACTACAATCTGTCAAATTTCTTTAATAGATTTTTAACTTTATCGCTGAAGCATAAGGTTCAAGGTACTGGAGCAAAATAATTACGAT
Source organism: Luperina nickerlii (assembly GCA_963855955.1). Lineage (NCBI taxonomy): Eukaryota > Metazoa > Arthropoda > Insecta > Lepidoptera > Noctuidae > Luperina > Luperina nickerlii. The sequence continues at coordinate 11,902,112 of OY979689.1, read as the reverse complement.
AGTATATTCCGTTTTAGTATATTCTGTTGGATAATAATTTCTACCAAACGCAGTGGCGTTTTATACAGCAAAAATGAATGGGACGGCGGCCGATAAAATGGCGTCTGATCAATATGTTGCCAATATAAAAATACGCCTGCGTTTGGTAGAAATTATCATCCAACGGAATATACCCATTATCGTAATTGGCCCAGTAAACTCTGAATCAAAAACCCAGTGAAACTAAAATCTAATATTTTTCTTTTCTCAAAATATCAAATGTCTTATACCAAAAGCTTACAGCTAGCCACTTCAGTATCACACGTCCAGAAAATGTACAATCACCGGCAATCGGCTTATGACGTCGACAACATAAGTTCACACCAATATTCACGACTGTACCACTGTCATATATACCTAACATAACCCTTAACACGAGCAGATAGAGTTCAAACTCGAGTAGCAGAGAGTTCATTTGAAAATGGACAGCAAATAACATCTGGAATGCGATGTAATGCTTTCCAAATACTATTGAGGGCACTTAGCCTGTTTGCCAATACTGAGAATATTACAAAATAGACTCTAACGTCTTTGTGATAATGTTTAGTTTTCATTGGGACGTGTAAAAACATTTTCAAAAGTTAGGGATATGAAAATATCGAATCTGAAATGAAAGACATAAGGTTCAAATTCGTTTGTTACATTTTAAGGGTAGATTTTCCCTGAAAGTGACGTGAGTGGCTCTTAATATATTGTCGGTTAAAATGATAAGGGATGAAGCAAATGTCAGGGGAATGTATTTTAATGTTTGCGAGTTTTGTGCTCACACTGTTTGGGAATAATGGGATGAAGATAGATTTTAGTAGAGAATGGACTGAAATACGGTTGAGACAGAAGGTATAACAGCCGCACGGGTCGATCTATCAGGCTAAGCTAGGCTTACCGCGGTTAGTCCATGGATGGGTGACCATCTTTACAAACCAAGACCCCTCCGTGGCTCGGAAAGCACGTTTACCCGTTGGTCCCGGCTGTCATTCTTGGATCTTTGGCAGTCGTTACTGGTCATCAGAAGCCCGAAAGTCTGACAACCAGTCTTAGCAAGGGGTATCGTATTACCAAGTAATTTGGTTATAGAGGTCAGATAGGCAGTCGCTTCATGTAAAATACTGGTAATCAGCTGCATCCGGTTAGACTGGAAGCCGACCCCAACATAGTTGGGAAAAGGCTAGGCAGATGATGAGATTTATTTTGAAAAATATGGTGTTAATCCATACTAATATTATAAATTCGAAAGTAACTCTGTCTGTCTGTATGTTACTTTTTCATGCTTAAACCACTGAACTGATTTCGATAAAATTTGGCAGAGAGATAGATTGCATCCCGGGGAAGGACATAGAATAGTTTTTATCGACATACCTCACGGGCGAAGCCGCAGGCAGAGGTTAGTATACAATAACGCTCAGCCATATTTCACCATTCGTCATGCAACATTTATATTATTAACATTCACAAGTTTAACCAAACTAAGTTTTAAATAGAGGAATTGGCCTTCAGGTGATCCGTCAGCTTCTATGCCATCCAAAAACATAAAGAAAAACAATTCGAACATTTACCAAGCTAACAAAATCAACTCTTAATCCGAAAATTCCCACCACCATCACTAAAAGGGTCTGACCGTCTGACGTATGCGTCTGACAGCACTACAACATTGTCAAGCGATGCGTGTTATAGAGGGGGGATTAGTGTTGGGTATAAGTGCTGTTTGTGAGTGAGTTACTGTGAAGCGTAGTTACTAGAGATGAGACACGATGCATTTCGACGGGAAAAATAACGTGTGACTGAAAAGGGGTAAAAAGCAAATATTTATAGAAATATTTGTAGAAAGACAGTGGAAGAAAGTGTAACTGTTGTCCGAGTATATTAAAGGTTTATTTTAATCTTATAAGCAGGTCAATTGGAGGAGAAGTCTTGGCTAAATAATAACAGCGGCACAGGTCGATCGATCAGGTTAAGCTACGCTTGCCGCGGTTGGTCTGTGGATGGGTAACCATCTTTACATACCGAGACCCCTCCATGCCTCGGAAAGCACGTTAAGCCCTTGGTCCCGGCTGTCATTCGTGGATCTTTGGCAGTCGTTACGGGTAGTCAGAAGCCCGAAAGTCTGGTAACCAATCTTAGCAAGGGGTATCGTATTACCCAGTAACTGGGTTGGGGAGGTCAGATAGGCAGTCGCTTCATGTAAAATACTGGTATTCAGCTGCATCCGGTTAGACTGGAAGCCGACCCCAACATGTTGAGAAAAGGCAGGCAGATGATAAAGCAGGACACTTGCATAAGGGTAATTAGCCGAAGATGCCTCACTACTATAACTAGCGGTCGCAGCTTAGATCGCTACCTTGACGTCACGTCACCTCCATGTAAAACAAATGCATGCTAGACACAGAACTGCGCACTTGGCACCTTCGCTAGTAGCCTAGCGTGTATCGAAGGATGTTAAGTCACTAGGCTCTAGTCGCTAAGCAAGCCACCTGTCAGTGCGTACGTCGCCTAACAGAATTCACAAAAAAAAAAACAGTGGCACTGCGGGAGTGCCGACAGTAAATGAAAACAAAACACGAACAGAATTTTCCATCACTCACTGACATATCGGATATACAAGAAAACCGAGTACATCCCGAGGACAGCCGAACACATCGGAAGCGGGATTTTTTTTAATCGTCTTATAAACAAAACACGCGCGGTGTCGCTTACGGTAACAGTGGCGCGAGTTCAATGGTTTTCCCATCTCAAAAAATGCCCAACGCGCCTAGTTTTCACTTCAAAAATTTACCACGTTCACATGATTTAACTCGAAACAAACCCATGGGCCAAAATATAATTTTACGAGCATGTCTAACCCAACTTGTAATAAGAAACTAACTCCACACACACGGATTATCTGTTCTGTGTCCACACACATCTGTGTTAACCCACGCATGCAGCAGCCGGGCCGAAAGAGCCGCTGATTAAAAAGTCACTGCTTTTAATATCGACCCCTGTGTCCAGGAATGTGTGGGGAGCTGGGGTATGTGCAAGATGGGAATTTTGTAGGATACAAAACACGTGTTTTTGATATCTAATAGTTTCTCTGAAGAAAACATAACAAACGGCTTACGTACTTATTTTTAAAAGGGTTTCGGGTTTTTTCTTAATTAAAAAAAATACGGCTTGGTGTTCCAACTTCTAATAGGATTTCATAAATGCTAAATACGATGAAAAAAAATAAACACGCAGAATTTTAACGTTATTACGTTTACTTGTGTTAACGTTATAACGTTTACTTGTTTTAACATTATAACGTTTGCATGTGTTACCGATTTTCATACTGGATAATGGTTAGTTAAATATGTATATGTAAGAAGACATATTGTGACATCTACCAGCCCGCAGTGGAGCCATGTGGTGCATGATGGCCCACTCCATCTCACAGAGAGGAGGCCTGTGTCCCAGCAGTGGGAACGTTATAGACTGATTATGTATCGTTGCATTTGTGTCATTTTCAATACTGTAAAAGAAAATCTATATAAATAAGAATATATTTCTCCCAAAAGAGGGTCACCATACAAAAATCGCGTCATATTGTGCGTTGAGCACAGATGTCTTTGATTTATACAACTATCACATATCGCACACAAAAACACACTCAAAAATAAACCTTACCCCATTAAAATAAATAACAACATCCCCTAAACACAACACACATTCAATTCCGTGCAACTTTTCCTAACAATACCTTGCATTCTGATTTTCAATATCACGAACTTCCCAACTTATTTATGCGCTTCCGAACATGAATTTTCAACCGTCTCTCCTTACTAAACGTTAAGCAATAAGGTCTAAGCTCTGCTATTCGAAGTGGATGTACAAGTTGGTAAATGCTAGTATTGTTAGAGATACCATTGTCAGCTGATCAGTCAAGTTTTTGTTTTCTATGAAGGATTGCTTGAACTTTGACAGTGCAGGAAATGAAAACTAAGGGAGCAAATTTTCGCTTTTTTGAGTATGCGCATTGATTAAGACGATATCTGTATCGGCTCAATCAACTGTCCTATTGAAATTCACTGGGTTTTCTCTTTTTCTATACGAATAACAAAGCTGAAGGGTTGGTTTGTTCATTTGAACTCGCTAATCTCTGGAAGTACCAGTCGGATTTGAGAAATTCTTCTTGCGTTCGATAGCCCAATTCTTGGAGGCTATAGGCTACATAACAACACGCTATTCATCACGCTAAAACCCTTAGGAGCTGAGCGAAAACAAAAAAAAGTCAGAAAGATGCGATGCCACGGGGAATAAGCACGTGAATAAAGTCGCGGGCAGAAGCTTCTCTCTTTTGATTTGTATGATGATTATGAAGTTTGACGATCTTAACATTTAACCACCTCGTTTGCTGGCTCCTGCGTATTACGAAATGAAGAGTTTTTACAAGTTCTTGTAGGTAACTCTTCAGCGCATATTGTTGAGGGCCCCGTGGCTAAATAATAACAGCCGCACAGGTCGATCGATCAGGTTAAGCTACACTTGCCGCGGTTGGTCTGTGGATGGGTGACCATCTTTACATACCGTGACCCCTCCATGCCTCGGAAAGCACGTTAAGCCCTTGGTCCCGGCTGTCATTCGTGGATCTTTGACAGTCGTTACGGGTAGTCAGAAGCCCGAAAGTCTGACAACCAGTCTTAGCAAGGGGTACCGTATTACCCAGTAACTGGGTTGTGAGGGTCAGATAGGCAGTCGCTCCATGTAAAATACTGGCATTCAGCTGCATCCGGTTAGACTGGAAGCCGACCCCAACATAGTTGGGAACAGGCTAGGCAGATGATGAATCAACGTATAATGTTCCCACTACTGGTAATTTGCGAGAGGGAGTGGGGGAGTGTCATTTGTCTAGACAAGTGACAATCACCCAATGTTACTGCTGTTTTCAGAAGGCCAATTCCTGTAATTAAAAACATTCAAAACTAGTCGCAATTTCATCTCAGCGACAATCAATGTCAAAAACTTGTAGGGATTCTAGGCGGTTCGCCCACTGAAGATGCGTCCCGCTGCGGTGCGCGAGCGACAGATAACTCGCGCGGCGACGGAGACGCAGATCTGCCTTACTTAGCGGTGTAATCTGCTCTCCCGCGCGGTGATGCAGATTACGACGGCCTCGTTCTCTACGTCGAGATCCATCGAGCAAACGTTTTTACAGTATCAAATCACGCCCGAAACTGCGGAGCCGGTGTGTCATATCCCGCGGCATGCCCCGCGCTCCCGCGCAGATTGGCAGAAACTGCGTGCGGGGCGCCTTCCCGGGCATTTCCGCGTCGGCAGTGTGTTGTGCTAGGCGTGATTTCTATATAAATTGATACTTGCATACAATAGGTAAAATCTACCATCCCGCGCTACGCGACGGAGCGTGGTGCAGTGGGTGGAGCGCCTTAGAGGTATTTTTGACAGATTGAGACCGAGATCAGACTACGCAGTCTGATCTCGGTCTCAATCTTCGTTCTTAAAATTACGAAAATTGCCCCTCAGACTGTTAACCGCAAACAACGTGTAACCCTCGTCTCTTTGTTTCAGCAATTCTTCCATACCGCGAGGATGCGCAGCCGCAGACGCGCGAGTTCCTGTCGCGCGTCGTGGATGTACTGCTTGACTTCGTGCACCAGGTCAACGATAGGAATGAGAAGGTATGTGTCTTGTACTCTTGTTCTCGAAAAATTCCACCCGCTTGTCGCCAACGCGCCGTCAGCAAGTCGACCGCTCGCTGCTGGCACGCGCCGGTGAGGTGTCAGTTTGTTGTTCACGCGCCGCTCACTAAAGGATGATTTCTACCAAACGGCTCGCATCGCATCGGATCTGAAAGGATACGAACGGATGCAGCGACAGCCGATCGAGTCCGGCAGGATGTCGACGCATACGATCGGCTCCGTACCGTCGCTTTCGAACGTATCCCTTTCTGCGCCTATTCAAACAGTTTCATTCCCACCGTGTTGACGTGTTCTAATTTTTGGTTTAAAATGGTTTAAGTTGACGTAGTTGGCATTAGAAGAAGAAGAAAATAATCATAAGACACAGAAGAGGAAAATTTGGATTGATGATTTATGGCAAAAACGGTGTAAGGTTGGCGAAATCCATACACTTCCACTTACACTTCATGATGATTTGTAAACGCGAACGAACGGCGAACGGAGCCGATCGCGCGTCGCAGCATACTTTCGGCTACAATCGCGGACCGCGATCTAACTGCTGTGCGCGGCTTGGTAAATACTTTAAATACTGTGTACACGATTTAATAGCGTATAGTGATTGTAAAATCCGTTCCGATCCGATGCGATGCGAGCCGTTTGGTGGAAATCATCCTTGGTTGGTAGCTCACGATCTACGCGCCAACGGCTAGTTTCCAGCTTGCAGACCGATTTGCGGACGTTAGTAGGTGTGAGAATTTGCGGGCCACGGAGAGCCAGCTGTGCAAGCGGCGCGAGAACCGCGCGCGGGCTGCGAGGCGCATACCGCTTGCAGGCGTTTCTTCACTGGGGACTGGGGAGCGGGCTGCTTGCTTGAAGGGCGCGACGTGTAATAGTTCGCGGGCTGTCCACTTTTCTGTATTGTCATCGTAAAATTTACTTTATTGCAGTTGATTTAAAACCCTAACTTGAATGACAAGTTATTTCTTTGCGTCATGTTTACCGTAAATTAAAATATTTCTTTTTTCTTTTCTCCCTAGATTTTGGAGTTCCGTATGCCGGAGGAGATGTTCAAGATGTGCGACTTTCAACTGCACGACGAGCCGCTGCCTCTGAAGCAACTCCTGGAGGACTGCAAAGTCGCGCTGAAGCACCAGGTCAAGACTGGTGAGTGGATGAACTGCTTTTATCATTGGTCTAGACCATAGGTTCTCAACCTTCTTTTGCCCACCGCCCACTTTGAGAATATTTTATTTTCTAAAACAATAAAAATCTAACATACTACAATAATAGTACACTACGATACACACATACACACACACACCTTCACACTACACATACTATACACACACACATACACACACACACACACTCATAATTTCTCATAAGTAAGTCTATAAAAACAAAACTTTTACACGTCAGTATATTTAAAAATCTAGATGAGGTCGGATGACTCATTTTAGTAAACCTACAGAGAATTACTGCCAAGACTCTTCAGTAAATACTTGCCCAAAAGGAAGTCTTAAAAGTTGTTTTGAGCCAGGCGTCCTAATTGCGTAACACACTAACAATCACAATCTAAATCATTTTGAAGGATATTGCTTATCCATTGCTTCATATATGCAAAAAAATTGTCTGCTCAATAACATAAATAACGCAATGAATGTCGTTGAACTGCCAAAATTAAAACCATTCCAACTGTTAGTGTGCTACGCAATTAGGGGGCGTCCATAAATTACGTGAGGTGTTTTTTTTTAATTATCTGTCCCTCCCTCCCCCCCTGGTGAGATGTCGTGAGATTTTATTCAACCCCCTCCCCCATCCCCCAATCTCACGTGAGATTTTAAAAAATATGGGTTTCTTACGTAAACGCGTTGGATTGTTATTTGGTATAAAAGAAATATGGTGGTTTGACAGTCAGTAGATGTATAACGTCGAAGTATAAATGAAATTATTTTCTTTCGAACGAATTAGTGAATGATCTTAATCGTATTACGATATACGCTTAAGATTAAAAATTAAGCATGTACAATCTGGATTAAATGGACCAAAATAGTATATTTTTTTTTTGTTTCAATCAGAAAAAAAATTGCGTGATATTTGCCGAGACCCCCCCTCTCTCCAACATAAGATTAGATGAGATTTGAGTCGACCCCCTCCCCCCTTAAACATATCATGTAATTTATGGACGCCCCCTTACCCCGTTGGAGTAGCAAATTGTTTACAATAAATTAAAAATTCTACACACATCTAGCATTCTCCTACCCCCTTTTATTTAAAGCAAGTGTATCGAATCGCCTAAGAATGCAATTATAAATGACTGCACAGTATTCCGCTCAGCAGTGTGTAACGGAGGCTATCATTCCAACACATTTGAGCAAGTAATTGAATTGTTTGCTGCGGCGCAGGGTTCGGGAGAGATCGGGCGTGGTCGGGGATGTTCGGCTATTAGCAAAGATTCACGAAATCGAGCAATTATTGCTTGTAGTCTTTGCAAGTTTTCAATTAATTTTTTGTTACTGTGTGTACTAAATAATTTGGAAGTGTTATATAACATAAGTTTATCGAGTTATATAACATAATCTAGACGCACACTTATAACATCAGATATTTGCCAATGAAAGTCTCGTCAAAATCTGTGCACCCGTTTCGGGATTAGCTGGAACAGGCAGAAAAAAAAAATGAAAATTGTTATTTTGTTACTCATAAATACCGTAGGTATACTTTCCTACGCAATTAGTAAAAAGCTGTTATTTTTACATTAGAAACAGACACTACAATTTAATTTATTTGTATAGATGTATCTATACCCCATTCGCAATAAGATTAGACATTGAAATAAATCTTTTTTACAGTCCGTTCAACCGATGTTGACTTCTATTGCGTTGGTGGCATGACAAATGGCAACTGCAATAAACAGTTGGTATTATAATCACGTTTTTGCTTTTAATGCCGTCCTTATGCCTACGGAATAGAAGTAAAAATCGGTTGAACGGACTGTAAAAAGTTTTGTTTAAATGTCTAATCTTATTGTAAATGGAGTATAGATATAGTAAAGAACTAATAGCGCCCCGCGGTTTCACCCGCATAAGTGTCAATCATGTGGGAATATCGGGATAAAAACTATCCTATGTATTAATCCTGGTTATAAACTATCTGTGTGCCAAATTTCATCCAAATCCGTTCAGAAATTTTTGTTTGAAAGAGTAACAAACATCCATTCATCAATCTATCTATCCATCCTCACAAACTTTCGCGTTTATAATATTAGTAGGAAGTAGCATTCTAGATGTTTCGTAAAGTGAAAACCATGCGAACCAGGGGCGGGTCGCTAGTGTAAAAAAAAGAAGAAATGCTCAAAATGTCACTTAATCTTTCTTACGTCATTGTCATAAAATGTTACAAAACAAAGATTTGATCCGTCTATGCGGGTAGAGAGGGCAATCATTCCGATACATTTGAGTACATAATTGAATTCTTTGATACCACCGCGGGCGAGGGTTAAGGCATGCTCGGGTGTCCTCGGGTGAGCTCGGATGTATTCGGAAATGGGCGATCAGAATGATACTATGTCATGGATTTTAGAAGCACTCTTGTGAATTGGTTTGGATTTAAATGAGGAATGGTTTTCATTGTATTTTCTTGAGGACTTTTGTGTGCGATACAAATAATATCGACCTCGATGATAGATAAGTAGTTTATTTATTGAAATTACAATAACCTATGTATTTTTTTTTTTATTGTATTCATATATAAACATCCGAATTGAGATTCTCCTCTTTTTTTGAAGTCGGTTAAAAATCAGTCAAAATCTCAAATTTCTACCCACCATCTATCTATATTTCCCCATCACTCGCACTCACCTCTGACATTAACTCAGAAGCACATCAAACGCAGCCGCCCGCCCTCTCAAATTACGTGCTTGGCCAAGCACGAGACAATCGCTTGTCTGTGCGACGGCAAGCGCCGCTGAGCGGAGCCCTGACGAATGGATTGATTGTCGAGCTCAAGCACGGATGTAGTTGCAATGGGGTCGGAAATTAAAAAGTTTGAGAAAATATTGTGCAAAACAAAGAAGTTATTTGGAATGTGAAAATGCTTCCTTCTGACAGAACTATGAATGTTATTTTTGTGTTTTATTTGTTTTTTATTGACAGTTCTGCTACGAAACGAATGATGTTTTGTTAATTTAGAAACTTAAACAAAACTCCATTCGTGGATTATTTTCGTTTGCGGAGTTACATGGGTAAATATAACTGAAAGCCAATTAATGTAATTAAAAACGTTCAAAATCTAGTCGAAATCTCATCTCAGCGACAATCAACGTCAAAAACTTTTTTCGGATTTTTGGAGTAAATGATGATAAATGATAAATGATTTTATTTTTGTAAGTAGGTTTGCACAAACACTTTTACACGTCAATCATATATTTTTAAACTAGATGAGGTCGACGTCTCCTATCTGGCTACTCTGAGAAGAAAGGCCGAAACAAATTCAGAGGTCATAGTCTCTTTTAAAGTCCAGACATAATCTTGGTCAGGTTATATGAAGACCATGTAGGTCATTGTAGGTCGATGTCTGAGATGGACTTTTGAGGAAAGAACCACACAGATTGAGAGGACCTGTCCAGTCAGTGCACGCATTTGTCAGAAATCGTGCAGCTCAACTCAAGACTTAAGGAGCTCAACGATTCGACGAACAATACCAAAGAAAGGACATTTGGGTAGGCCATATAAATTACTCAAACTGCCAGACCATGGAGAGAATAATAAAAAAATATAAAATGAATAAAATAAATGACCCACATCGTCTTCACATTCACAATAATTAAAATAATGTAATACTTTACAAAGTAAGCAAATGTCATTGTTTAAAAAAAAATCATTTATGTCAATGTGTATAAAAAAAAACAACAAAAACACTCAAATTGCAGAACTTGGAAGCAGCAGGTATTTTTGACAGTTTGAGACTGAAATCAGACTGTGAACATTCTCAAAATTACGAGTATTGCTCCTCTGAGCATAATACCTAACTCTAACTTGCTCTAAAATACGAATGTTAAATCTAATTTTATTGACAAATGCATGTTAAAAAGTACAACACCAAAAGAGAGACCGCCAAGACCAGTCAAATTAGCCCAAATTACAATAAATTTTTTACAAATTCACAGCTCAAACTCACAGCATTTATTTCAAATAAACCCTTTTGAACTGTCAAGGGGTCGGTCAGTTAGAAAGATGAAGCTAGTTGCCCATTCCAAAGCGTAGTAGGTAACTATGGAGAAGAACGGGCAAGAAACTCCACGGACACTATTAAATCATTAATTAAACAAAAAACAACTTTTAAAAAAATCCATAACCATAGACTAAGTAGGTACATAATACTCTTCTAAGCTTGCAGGCAAACTCTATAAAACTATGAAACGCGGGAAATAGCCATAAAAACGATAAAATGGCGCGAAAGTAGCGCGTGAGAGATTTACATGCGAGCGCCCGCGCCACTAATGTCACGCAAATCATTGGATTAGAGACTTTAGAACGAAGTGGGAATAGGGTGCCCTTGAATTAGGGCGTTTTTGGGATAACTTTGAAACATTTTAAAAAGGAATTTGAAGTGAATACTCAATAAAATGAAGGTTGGTTCGTTTGGTTGTCAAGGTTTCCAAAGAATTTCGGAAAATGTGAAATAATTATAAGTTGTTTATTTTGAGGGGTCATCATTCTAAATACCGAGATACCTTCCGTGCCTCGGAAAGAACGCTAAGAGGTTTGTCCCGGCTGTCATTCGTGGATCTTTGACAGTCGTGCGGGTAGTCAGAAGCCCGGAAGTCTGACAACCAGTCTTACCAAGGGGTATCGTATTACCCAGTAACTGGGTTGTAGAGGTCAGATAGGCAGTCGCTCCATGTAAAATACTGGTATTCAGCTGCATCCGGTTAGATTGGAAGTCGACCCCAACATAGTTGGGAAAGGCAGGCAGATGATGATTATTTTAAATTAAACTATTATCTGTACCTATAAATTTGGCAAAACTGGAATCGAAATACATTCTTTCATATTTAGAATGATTTAATGCAAAAGTACAGCATTGTAGCACATTGTTATGCGAAGCTGTATCATATTTAAATTAGACAACAACACTTTTGGCATGAAAAATAAAATTATTTTCCAAATTAAAAGCTAATAAGAAACTAACTAATTACATAATTATTTATAGTCTGTTGAAATCCTTGTTTCCAATTGGTGTTTCTTCTGTTTATTTTTTTACGGTTTTCACATAATTTAAAAGGCCAACAGTCTTAAAATAATATGTACAAATTTATAAAAAGGAGGGGAAATAATCAAAGGGCATCAAAAAATTCGTCCGCATCGCTGTCAACAGAAAAAGTCATTAAACTATTTGAAGTTGTAGTGGAAACTGAACTTTACGTGTGGGTATTAAAGTGGTTTTTTCCAAAACACATATTTGCTTAGAAGTTAGGAAACTAAATCGCGAATAAAGAATACCTATTAGAACTTTGTAATCACCTTAATTTTTAAAACATTCTCACTACTCCCTCAACAAACATTAACTCAAAGCATTTATTTCAATTAAACCATTTACAGGCACTTTTGAATTGTCAAGAAGTCGGTCAGTCAGAAAATATGAAGCTAGAACTATGGCCATCCTATCCCATCCCCAACCATGGTCCCGTATTAACATAGTTTGATGGATCATCCCCCGTCCGTTGTATCATCCCCTTCTATTGTTGAATTTAGATTAGGATTCCACTGTTATGGATTGATTTTTATACACTCTTCGCGAGAAGAATGGGGATAATAGTCGGATTTAGGTTGGAGAGAGGAATTTTATAGGTGCTTGGATTTTATAGGTTTGTGTGGGTGGTTGAATGTGAGAGAATATACAGAGAACAGAAAGCTAGCTCAACTATATTAGTTGCATAAAAGAATCTAATTTTCGGGAAATTGCGTGTTTTTATTGTTTTCTTAACACGCTGTCAATTATGGAAATTGGATAATAAATGTGTGGCGAAACAAACTAAATGTCTATGGTTCCCACTGAAGACAACACTACTTGATGCTAGAGAGCGATGTCTATGGCAGACGAAATGAAAAAAATCGAACTGAATTCGCGCCATTGATATTTAATTCCACTATGGCTCAACTGCATAACTGATAATGCGTCAGTCTGACAATACTCATTACTCAATGATAAAACAATGTTTCAGTTTTTCGACAACTGCGTTTTACACAAGTTCAAATTAAATTAGCTAGCGGAACTCCGTAGACGTGAAAGGTATCGATATCTAAACACGATAAAGAAAGAAAGAAAGAAAAGAACCTCTGCAGAAAGAAATAAATGTATTTTCTTTCTTTCTTTCTTTCATAAAATAAAAATAAAATAGGTATTAATTTGAAGATTTTGTATGGAGTCATTGACCGCAATTAGTGTACGTTACTTGAAATATCCGTTTAAAAAATGGTTTATTTGTGTGTAAACTTCACAGACGTGCTAGGTATCCATATTTCACCGCGATAAAACAAAAGGAAACAGATTTTCTTGACTCATACTTGAACTAACCACAATAACAGCGGTCGACCCCCCATAAAAAACCTAATTTTTTTATTTAATCGTGCGTAGACATTGATACCTATCTATATAGGTACCTATCACAAGTCATTTTATAGTCAGTATGTATTAGTTCTAGCAGAATCATTTTCATATCAAGTTACGCCACGATTGAATATCACGCAACATATCCATTCAAAATTAAAACAAGATCATAAAAAACTAACACAAACACGCGAACAATGACTCTGATTGCGGTTCCCACCGCTCCAAACCGGTGCAAACTGGATTAAACCGGCTTCATCCGAATAATACGCTGAATGGTCTCGTCAGGGATCACGCGCGGACAAATTGAATCATTTGAGGACGTGTCGCATACCGAGTAGGTTGTGGACATCCTACTGGGATAATAGATTATGTTAATTATTAGATTATTGTTGTAGCTAGTAATTATATTGTTGATTGTCCTTAGGGTCTAGGAATACGTGTTTAATAATAAAAGAACAACAAGCTTTTGGGGTAATTTTTTGGTTTTTCTGGACACCCTTTATGCCTGAAGGCTTTTATTTAGGTATTAAATTTTGTTTAGAAATTATGTTTAGTTATTATTTTTTTTGCTTGAGTAGGTATAGTTTTGAACTGACATACATATCATCTGCCTAGCCTTTTCCCAACTATGTTGGGGTCGGTTTCCAGTCTTACCGGATGCAGCTGAATACCAGTATTTTACATGGAGCGACTACTTATCTGACCTCCACAATCCAGTTACTGGGTAATACGATACCCCTTGGTAAGATTGGTTGTCAGACTTTCGGGCTTTTAACTACCCGTAACGACTGTCAAAGGTCCACGAATGACAGCCGGGACCAACGGCTTAACGTGCTTTCCGAGGAACGGAGGGGTCACGGCATGTAAAGATGGTCACCCATCCACAGACCAACCGCAGCCAGCGTAGCTTAACCTGATCGATCGAGATCGACGTGCTCCTGTTATTCTTTAGCCACGGGGCCCCTCCATATATGGTAAATAATTTAAATTAATGTTCTGTGTCTCGTACTGTTAATTACTTTGTATACCTAATCATCATCAGTTCAGCCGAAGGATGTCCACTGCTGGACATAGGCCTCCCCCAATACCTACTATAGTTGCAATTATTCTAAATGAACAGACTGCTGTGCTGCTGGGGAGTTTGCAATTCAAGCACTCAAAAGTGGTGAAGGATGGGCGTTTCGGAGGACTGTCTTAAGAAATTTTGGACGTTCGAAAAGTGCTGGACTATCTTTGAAAACAAAATCATTAAACAAAATACCGTAATACCTTCCCTCCCAGAAGTCCAGAAGCCACTACAATGGATATTAATATGTCAAAAGGAATTTAATATTAATCCCTCGCGCGCCCGACAGATGGGGCCACTGTCAGGTGTTGCGTAATACCGGTTTAATCTCAGAGGGCGCCACTAGCGTAGGGGAGTTTTTGTAATGTCGGGGAATGCGGCTTTTATTTGAGATTAGTTAAAGTGAAATGGCCAGCGATGCAAAAGTATTATTAAGGATTTTCAACGTTTAAAAAATCCAGTGCTTTTTAAGATATCTTTCATAAAGCCCTATTTACACGGTGCATTTTTATTTCCTATAAACAATTGACTAGCACCGTCTTAACAACACGTACTTGTGTACCTAGGTGTAAACAGCACGTACAGACGCCAGCACATCAAGCTACTACAATCTGTCAAATCACTTTAATAGATTTTCAACTTTATTGCTAAAGCATAAGGTTCAAAGTTGATTGGGAAAGTTTGACAGTTTCGGTTAGCTTGAAGTGCTGGCGTCTGTACATCATCATCAGCTTACAGCAGTCCACTGCTGGACGAGAATCGAGCTGACTGGCGTGCAATTGGAGAGGCCTATGCATGCCATTCAGCACAATTCTCAGCAACTCTCATCAGCTGCTACCAGCCACCCTGCAAAGACCGTCACTCCACCTAGTCTGAGGGCGTCCTACCTTACGTTTGCCTGTTCGCAGTCTCCACTCAAGAACACGTATATCCCAATGGTCATCGGCTCTACGGCTAATATGGCCGGGCTATTGCCACTTATTCTATGAGCTATGTCGACAGCTTTGGTTCTCTGCCGGATCACCTCATTCCAGATTCTATCCCTCAGGGAGACTCTAAGCATAGCTCATTCTACAGCTCGATGAGCGACCTTTTATTTATGCACCAGTCGTCCACATCAATTGGACAAGGACGTACAACTCTGTATTTAGACGAGGCAAAACTTGCATGCAATTATCGCTTGGTAATAGGTAATTGCCTTGGTATAAACATAAGTCGTATGCAAGTATTGAATGGCAGAACTTGCATTCAATTATTGAATGGAAATCGCGCGCGTGTAAACACTTGCATGCATTTCTTGAAAAGCAATAATTGAACGAGATATTATTGCCGTTGTTTTAGGTACTTACCTACTTTATTTCGGATCCACATGCTACCTCAAAATAATAAAAAAGCATTGGCCAATGTGTTGCAATTAATTATGACGCATTCTCGCATTAAAACAAAAAAGAAAGATACACGTTATTATAATAAACTTCATCGCTATAGAAACGTATTATTCCATCTGTTGAAAAATCAAAATTTGATTAGAAATAGAAATTCAATTGTGTCTCATTAGTCACAGTTGAGCTACTACGAGTCAATAAAATATTTTAAAAAGTAACGCACATCACTATTAAATTCCACCACATCAATCGAAATCACTTTTTAAAACAATTTATCCCTCTAATTCTAAATCCCAGTGGATGGAACTCTGTTTACTCTTCAAGTTGATCCCCCGCAGCTGTGGGGCGTGATAAACAGTCCCCCGGGGGATGACCGTATTACCCCTCTTGGGTAATACGGTTTATCTATTCACACTTTTAAAAACTGCACGGGGGAGTTATTTTAGAGGATTTTGGTTTCCAAATTACCTATGATTTTTGGTAAACGTTAATATATTTGAATGAAGAATTTGTTGTTACCTACATATGTTATAGGTAAAACGGGCTGGTGTCCGCAACTCCACGTCAATGCGCGTATTTTGCGTACGGGTGTTACCTATGTTTTACAAAATTAATGATTTGATTTGATACCCATTGCTACTGATAGTGTGTAACGCAATCACCCCGCAGTGTTTCAGGCCGAAAATAAAAGCTTACCAACCAAATATGTATAGACTTACATTCTATTAAACTACTTATATTTTATCCTATCTCAGTTTTAACAACCAAAACCCAATATTTTTCTAAATCAACTTCGCCTTGTCACAAAAAATCTAATTAAACTTGGCGCCCTCTTTTCCCGCCACAAATCAATAAAGTAGGTATCATAGATAAAAACACAATGACAGCTTATCATTTCAATATGTTGCATAAATGCCACAGAGCAGGCAAATGCAGAAGTCCCACTTTACACGTGTCACTGAATTAAGTATAATTTAAGATAAACTTACCTGGATTCTTTTTGTGTTCATTTCATGTATGAGGCACAATAAATCTAGGTATTTTAATTATTGCTTTTTTATGCAATAATTAAAATACCTAGATTTATTGTACCCACAAGTTTTTTTAAAATTTAATTTACATTGAACTTGACTGAAATAGACCCAAGGAAAAAATAAAAACAAAATCTATTTTATCTATTTTTGCAAATTAGGCTGAGAATCAGCAGTTTTTGAAAGTCAAAATTACATAAGACAGTCCCCCTAAACGACCGCCCTTCACCACTTCCTAGTGCTTTCGCTAGGAAAAGGTGGCGCAGCAAACTCCCCAGCTGCACAGCTGTCTAACGATTGTCGAATGTGCTCACAGCCGCGCGGAGAACTTTTTAACCAGACCAACTGATCGAGTGTTACCACTGGCAATAAAGCTGAAGAGTTTATTTATTTTTGTTTGTTTAAACGCGCTAATTTCTGGAAGTAGCAGTCGGATTTGAAAAAATATTTTTGCATTTGGTAGCCCATCTCTTGAGGAAGGCTTAAAATTTCGCTAAGATCAAAAACAAAGCAATAACGCGGGCAGGCGTTGCGATGCGACGGAATGGGTCAGGGAACAAGAAATGTCACGCGAAGACGCTAATCATAAATATTTGGTAGCTTCAACTTAAAATTACCAATTTAGGTATTGCAGTCATTTTTCCAAGCATTAATTATTATTTTCAATCAGGTATTTACAATACAGATAATCCTCTTGTTGCAGCATTTTACTTTGCCAAAGACTTTTTATAATATTATGTCTATTTCACGATAAAAACCCCTCCAGTCTATCATAACTCCCTCTTTAGTCCCTGGAGGGCGCTATTCCTCATTTATATTTTTTATCTGTGGCCCCGACTCAGAGATGTCACAAAAAGTATGTTTCTGATAAACAGTTTTATAGGGGACCAAAGAAGTCTTATCTTTATTATTTGTGGTCTGTAAAAGCTGTCATAGACATGTATCTCACCGTTTTATGGGGTAGATTGAAACACTAATGGTGGGTAAAAATGTTATGGGAATGTTGATAGTTAGTTCACTGGTACTTTTAAAGTTACTCATACATCATCATCTGCCTTTTCCCAACTATGTTGGGGTCGGGTTCCAGTCTAACCGGATGCAGCTGAATACCAGTATTTTACATGGAGCGACTGCCTGTCTGGCCTCCACAACCCAGTTACTGGGTAATTCGATACCCCTTGGCAAGATTGATTGTCAGCTTTCGGGCTATTGACAACCCGTAACAACTATCAAGGATGAAGGAGACAGCCGTGACCAACGGCTTAGCGTGATTTTGAAATTTTTACAGTTTTTTCACACAAAAATTGTCAAACGTCAATTTTATTCCTTTATTCGAGGAATAAAATGGACGTTTGACAAGTTATCTGGCGATGAAAAATCAGCCCTAAGACTACAAATAAATTAGTGTCCAAAGTGTCCAGAAGACGTTAAGAAGAAATTTTATGCCGTGGAAGAGTCAAAAAGTTCTTCCCTCATTCATTTCCTGATTGATATGTTGATGAAACAAAACAATCGTTTTATACGGAAAATACCGTTGGAAAAAGTATTATACGGTTTAATACAATAGGTACCGTATTAAACCATATTATACTATTTCCAACAGTATTCTTCGGTATTATTAATTACTAGCTTTTGCCAGAGGCTTCGGCCGCGTGGAGTTCGGAAGTTATCCCACGGGAACATACTGCCGGGAAAATCAGGTTATATACTATCTGTGTGCCTTTCATCCAAATCCGTTCATTAGTTTTTGTAGTGAAAGAGTAATAAATATCCATTCATCAATCCTCACAAACTTTCGCCTTTATAATATTAGTGTGATTAATAAATTAGCATTCGTAATATATTAGTAGGATGTATAAATACTGGCCAAGTGCGAGTCAGACTGGCACACGAAGGGTTCCGTACCACAAGGCAAAAACGCCGAAAAAAAAACACGTTTGTTGTATGGGAGCCCCCTTAAATATTTATTTTATTCTGTTTTTAGTATTTGTTGTTATAGCGGCAACAGCAATACGTCATCTGTGAAAATTTCAACTGTCTAACTATCACGGTTCATGAGATACAGCCTGGTGACAGACAGACAGACGGACAGTGGAGTCTTCGTAATAGGGTCCCGTTTTTACCCTTTGGGTACGGAACCCTAAAAATGAAATAAGGCCGTATTACCGTACCGATTTTTAACTATGGCACAGACAGACCACGCGGGCACAGTAGGTACTGGGTGGTAGATGTCACATGTCTTCGAAATTTTGGTTGGGTCAAGCTGCCACTGATCAGAAGAATAGCGTAATATTATCACAAAAAAAACAATTTCCTGAATACTATCCGCAGCACACCACAAAGACGACTATTTCCGGCAACGGACCGGATGTCATCGCGCGGTGTAATCGCGTGTGCTATTACATCCGAATCGGATCGCCACCGGACCGAATAAACGGCTCGCTTTTGTTGGTAGAACTTTATGATAGATTGAGTATTAAATAATTGGTGTAATAGAATCAAAAGATGGTTTTAGTTTTCCATGAGTATTACGGCGCAGGTGCGCAACGGCGCAACGCGCGTGATCTGCCTGTCCGCGGTGGACCGCGGCTGCGTTCTGCGTGTTGTCGTGTCCAGTGTTTGTGAAAATATAATATGGATGACGAAGACTTATTTTTACTAGAACGCGGACCGCCCGCGCACTCACTGCGGTCACTTGTATGAACGAGCTATAGCGTGAGATAACCGCGCGCTCCCCGCGCCGAGCTGTTCGCGCCGCTCATCGCGCCCGCGTGCCCACTATGGACACTCAAATGAAGTTCTTATGTTTGAGTACGCCGCGCTGCGCCCGCGCTGCCAGTATATACCTACTTTAAACTCCCCCCTTTCCCCGCCACGAGTATGTACTTGTACTTTAGTATGTCTCTTCTTCCTCAGGTCACCCCCACTTCTTCAACCAGCTCTCCTGCGGCCTGGACATCATCTCGCTGGCCGGTGAGTGGCTAACGGCGGCCGCTAACACCAACATGTTCACGTACGAGATCGCGCCCGTGTTCATCCTCATGGAGAACGTCGTGCTGGAGAAGATGAGGAACATGATCGGCTGGAGAACTGGCGACTCCATCCTGGCGCCCGGTGAGATTTCTATAGAAAAAAATGGGTATTTGCAAGCCTGGGTCTAGTAATTACAAAGTCTAGATTTTCAGCGGCTTATTAGTCGATTTGCACGAATTTACTCGCCCGAAACGGGTGAATCGACACTTTTTTCTATTGGCGGCTCGTACGAAATTAATTTATTTATAGGCGAGTCGAAGACCTTTGCATAAAATTTTAAATGAGCAAATTGCCTGATAGATATTCCTGGAAATGTCGATTCACCCATAAATAAATTAAATGGAGATAGGATATCCGAATTACATTTACGCGTCATATAAAAAAATAAGCTAGAAGAACTCGACATGTCCTCACAGAACATTTAGGTTCAGTTGACATTTCTTAAGATACAGCCCTGTGACAGACGGACGGACAGCTTAGGGGCTGTCCATTAATCATGTGAGGCTCAAATTATCCATAAAAAATCACGAAATATCACAAGGGGGGAGGGGGGTGTATTTATTGTATACAAGTGTATTTATTTTTTTCTTTCATTATTTTTATGTCAGTCAAAACAACCTGCAACATTTCTATCTACCCCTAAACGTTATTATTGTAGTCTTTAATTTTCTATAATAAAATTAGATGATACTCATACCTGTATTTAATAAATATTAAAAAAAATTAAGATTCTTTGTAGGTACTAAAAAATACACGTGATATAGGAGGGTAGTCTTAAACCTCACCAGGTATCACCAAGGAGGAGGGAGGGGGTTAAAAAATGCCAAAAAAAAAACATCACGTGATTAATGGACGGCCCCTTAGTAATGGGGTCCTAAAAACTGTATTCAATAGCCAATGTGAGGCATATTTCCACAAGCATGCAACCTTTAAAAATCACACAACATAATATGATAACTCCTCTCTTTGACCAGGCGGTTCCATCTCCAACCTGTACGCTTTCCTGGCTGCTCGCCACCACAAGTTTCCGCAGTACAAGGAGAAGGGGCTCTCTAGCATCCAGGGGCAACTCGTCATGTTCACTTCTGACCAGGTCAGTATATTGGTTTCTTACAGGTCAGCTCAGCTTATCAGGACTCTTGATATATTTTAAGCAATTAACCATAGTCAGACTAAAGCTTGTGGCGGCATCTACAACGCCACGTGCAAACTACGTGTCACTGACGTCACGCAAAATCCTGCATCGCGCAATCAAAATTCGACGCGGACTGGCATATACAATACAGCGTCCCGACATCAATCATCGGGCAGTAGCTTATCAGACACGACTCCCGTCTGGTCGGACGATCCTCCCTTTCTATGGAGGATGAGTGAACTTGATGCTAAATCAGAAGTAAAATAACTGTAGGACTGTAGCCTACAAAGGAAATTCCTCACCAGTCAAAACGTTGCTGTGTCAAAAGATAAAGATTTTGACGTGTTTGAAATTTCCTTGCCTTGAATGATAATAGACGACAGGGTTGGGTTTTGAACCGGCAAGATATGCTTGGCGTTACAAAGCGTTGAAGTTACTTTACCGTCTTTTAACCCCTATTTATTACTCCTTAGTGTCACTACTCGGTGAAGTCCTGCGCTTCAGTGTGCGGTCTCGGCACCGATTACTGCATATGTGTACCCTCCGACGAGCGCGGCCGCATGCTGCCCACGGAGCTGGAGCGACTCGTCAAGTACCACAAGGACAGAGGCAATGTGAGTATTTCTGCCCCAGATGTTGCTCTTAAAACGGTGAAGGAAAACATCGTGAGGAAACTGGCATGTCCTAGAACCAAAAATTCGAAGACATGTGACGTCTACCAGCCCGCACTGGGCCCGCGTGGTGGATCACGGCCCACTCACTTAGAGGAGACATGTGTCCAAGCCTCGGGAACATTATAGGCAGATTATGCCGTCCCAGATGTGAAGTTATAACTCGATCATGTGCCATAAAACTGGATCAGAAACCGGTTTTGTGCAATGGACCCATTGATGTATTAAAAGAAGACCTTTTAATACATCAATGAATGGACCTGGATAAAGATCCGGTCCTGTGCAATGTTTGTGTGTAAATTGGCTTCGTGCAGTCAAACTAGTGGTGTCGCGAGACCAACGGGGCAGTCAGAGATGTCACTGGGGTAGTCAGTATCACCTATAGCTAGGTTACAAAGTAATATTTAAAAGTGAGCCCCAAACTAGACAGTTAGTCTTTTTCTTCTTCTGTACAAAATATTACTGAATTGTACGTCTATTACAACATTTCCTGATCTTTCCATTCCCCACCAGGTGCCATTCTTCGTGAACGCCACCTCCGGCACCACAGTGCTGGGCGCGTTCGACCCGCTGGAGGAGATCGCGGACATCTGCCAGAAGTATGACATGTGGATGCACGTAGACGTGAGTATATTGAAGTCAAAGATATAGCTGTACGAGGATCTACAGGCGCGTGGCCAAAATCAACCTGTTAATACTGTAATTTGATAAAAGAAAGAAAGAAAATACGTTTATTTGCGGCAAACATGACGCATAAAAATAAAAAACACAAACAACAGAAAAACAAAAGTACAATTTGGGAGAAAGTATGCGTACCACATCTACGCAAAACGGCCATCGGTCAGCATAATGCTAAGACCCTATACGAGACAGAGCCCCAGCGCTGGTTTTCAGCGACAGCCGGTGATTGACGTGATGACGTCAGCCAGTGCAGCATACGATTAGATATAAATAAAAAAACAAACAACATTGATGATTGTAAAAGCCATTTTTTAACCGACTTCAAAAAAGGAGGAGGTTCTCAATTCGACGGTATGTTTTTTTTTTTGTGTGTTTGTTACGCGATTACTCCGCCAAATGTGGACCGATTTTCAAAATTCTTGTTTTGTTCGAAAGGAGATACTTCTGAAGTGGTCCCATAGTCACCAAGTCAGGATCTGATGATTGGATCATGGAGAAATCGAGGGCAACCCTCAAATTTTATGGGCCCAAACATCGTTTTTCTTCGCAAATCTTATGAAGTAATTTAAGTACTTGCGTATGGTGATCATCATCTCATGTAGCTGAGCTGATGATGGAAGGTACGACTCCTTAACAGTAAGGAGTAGGCATCGACTGATTTAGTAAATTATTTTTTTTTGATGTTTGGAAGGGCGTTGGACGCCGCCGCCGCCGTTGAGACGCTCGTATTGCACGTGTAGACGACGGGAACTTTGATTCTCGGTTTCGTTTGATAAGCGCTCCTGAATCAAACCGAGACGATGAGAACGTTGCTCCTCGGTCTCGTGAGACAAACGTTCATGAATGATATCAAGACGATGAGAACGTTGCTCTTGAGTCTCGTTTGATAATCGTTCACGAATCAAATTGAGCCGCTGAGCATGACTTTCTGGACTCTCATTAAGCCTTGATAATCTCGTGTTTGCTCTTTTCGGAGAAAGTCTATACGCTCGCTGCTCATCACTCTCATTTAAAATGTTTCTAGTATTTCTTTCCCTACTTTTCTTTAAACGTTCTTCCTTTTCGTCGTTACTTTCTTCCAAACGGCGCTGTCTCATTTGAGCAGCGCGTTTAGTAGGCCTACCCATATTATACAAAATTAATTTTCTTTCTATTAAATATTGAAAAAAGAAACTTCAAACTATGAATTATGTACAAACTTAAACTAAAAACTAGAAAATAAAATTATTTTTAAAGAAAAAACAAAAACCGACTTCAAAAACCTAATAAACACTAAAAACTTAAAAATAATATTAAATTGAAACTATAATTAAGAATAATTTAACCTAAATAACCTTACCTAACTTTAATCTACACTATATTTTACAATTTAACAGCTTTTGGAGTCGGTGCCAAGCCCGCACTCACAAAATATTAACCGAAAAAAAGGTACTATATCAGCAAAAAATATTAACAATCAACAAAACAAACTGAAAAAAAAAATTTTCAACACAAGACAGAATATCAACAGAAGACGGAGTTGTTTTTGTTCGGATAGTGGCGCGCTCTTGCGGACGAAATGTGAAACTCGTAAGTAATACAATTTGATCTTCATAGGTTTCTCGGTAACGAAATCATGTCGCGATTCAGAATACGGTACAACGCCATCTATCGAGCGCTAACTAAAACTTTTAACAGCTTTGTAAAAATATCAGTACCTAATAATATGATATCAATTTACTCTCGTAAACTTTTGTAATAAAAATTAAGGGAGAATATTTTATGGCCCAATTAGATAGATACACTTGGCTTGGCACCGACTCCAAAAACTGTTAAATTGTAAAATATAGTGTAGATTAAAGTTAGGTAAGGTTATTTAGGTTAAATTATTCTTAATTATAGTTTCAATTTAATATTATTTTTAAGTTTTTAGTGTTTATTAGGTTTTTGAAGTCGGTTTTTGTTTTTTTTTTAAAAATAATTTTTTTAAAAAAGAGTAACGTCTCCAACATTACTCTTTTTTAAAAAAAATATTTTTGTTGCCGGCTCTTCCACATAGGAAACGATCAATTGGAATCGTCGTCGTTCGTTGGAGTCGTATCGTCGTTTTCTTTCTTTCTTTGTACACCTAGCTTCTGATTCATAAGTGCCCATGTAGAAATAAAATATTTTGACTATGAAAATTATATAGTCAATATCCGAGATTAGATTTTGAGTTCATGTTTCTTGTCCGTAAAACAGCTGTTTATTCAGATTTTCTATCCGATCTATGATTTACTAGCTGCGCCCCGCGTAAATGCCGATCCCGTGGGAATATAGGGATAAAAAGTAGCTTATATGTTAATCCAGGGTGTCAGCTACGTCCACACAAAATTTTATCAAAATTTGTCCAGCCGTTTGAGCGTGAAGAAGTAACACACACACTCACACTCACAAACTTTCGCGTTTATAATATCAGTGTGATACTATGAGTAGATATACTGTCAAACAAAGCTACCCTATTTTGTAAGCTAGTTTTGATTGGCCATAAAACAGTAACCTAAGCTTGAAAACCTACGTTAAAAATTTGTAATGTGTATAATGTTTACAGTAACATAGATTTTTAATCAAACTGGTTGTAAAATGTATAACTCTCTGATTCTCTAAAAATTACGTGTCACAATAATATCTTATGTTTATCGCAGGCTGCTTGGGGCGGTGGCTTGCTGTTCTCCAAGAAGTACCGCCATCCTCGCCTGACTGGTATTGAGAGGTAAGTTAGTATAATGTACCCTACCCCGTAGGAAACGGCGGGACGAGCTGGAGAACACAAACGACCAGTGGCCCACTTTAATCCTGGAGCAAAAGAGCTGGAAGTCATGGGGAGAAATCATGCTTACAGTTTGCGCACTGGTTAAAAATTTATCCCGTATAGAAACCTCTTAATAACACCCCTCATTCGCCTAATTAATACCCCAGTCTATACAATCCCAAAACAAGTAGCAAAGTTCCTTATTATCCCTTATTAATCCGGAGCGCTATTAGCGTCCATCAATCATGGGTGTTCGACGCTAAATGCCGCCGGAGTAAGCCACGCGCGAGGTACCCCCGCGGGGGGAGCGAGGTGCGGGGGGCGCGGTGCGGGGTGGCGGGGGAAATCTTGCTAAATGCAGCAGATGTAGGCGGTGGAGCGTGTGACGTGTGAGGTAGGGGTGGCATGAATGAGATTTTGGGTGTAGGAATTTTGTTATAGGTACTGATATTTTTTGTATAAGTGACATACACTCTTTTATTAAAATATCACTACATAGTATAAAACAAAGTCGCTTTCTCTGTCCCTATGTCCCTTTGTATGCTTAAATCTTTGAAACTACGCAACGGATTTTGATGCGGTTTTTTTAATAGATAGAGTGATTCAAGAGGAAGGTTTATATGTATAATAATAATAATGTTTCCGTGCGAAGCCGGGGCGGGTCGCTAGTTAGAAATAAATAGGGAAAAGAACCGGAGTAACCGACATAACTTGCAAAGGCAGCAGACTGAAGTGGCAGTGGGCTGGCCATGTTTGTTGAAGAACCGATGGCCGGTGGAGCAGACGAGCCCTGGAGTGAAGACCGCGTATCGGCAAGCGTAGTGTGGGACGCCCCCCAGCTAGATTGACCGACGACCTTAAGAAGGTGGCTGGGGCGGACTGGGTGGCAGTGGTCAGAGTGTTGTAGCGCAGCCTGTGACAGGCCTATGTCCAGCAGTGGACTGCGATAAGCTGGGTTGAGTGGAAGTAGTCAGTAGTAGTTGTAGCGATCTAGCAACATGCTTCAGTCACTAATCTTGCTACTAAACGTAGTGATTGTCGCAATAAAGAAAGTAAGAAAATATGTTTATTTGCGGCAAACATGACGCAGAGAAAGAATACAAACACAAAAAAAGAATTAAAAAGAGAGAATTTGTGTATATTTATTTGTGCTTATATTTGGTCATGATTGCACCTACCACTGTTTGTCTCTGCATCACCCAAAGGTTGACTGGTAGAAAATGCCTATGGCATTAAGTCCGCCTCTGTACATTTATGTGCTTGAAGTATTAAATAAATAAATAATCCATACTAATATTATAAATGCGAAAGTGTGTCTGTCTGTCTTCACGCTTAAACCGCTGAAACGATTTAGATGAAATTCGGTATAGAGATAGTTTGAGTCCCGGGAAAGGATATAGGATAGTTTTTATCCCGATATTCCCGGGTGAAATCGTGGGTAATATAACAAAATAAATTCCCTCTTGCCAGCCCTACACTGCACGTCAAGGATTACGCGTAGCCCGTAGCGCTACGCGGCTACGCTCGTAGCGGCGTAGCAGGCCGCGAGTTCACATGTCAATCTGAAGAGCTCTCAATCCGGGGTAAAATGTTACAGCTGATCGCTTTGATCGGCTACCCGACTGAGGAGAGAAGTGTGCTGTGTTTATTTACAACTAGCTGACTCGGCGAACTTCATAACGCCTAAGAATCAATAAGAACGAATGTATGAGAAAAAGAATTATCTTAATTTTTTTTTGGTAAATTTTTCCCGTTTTAATAGTTATTCGTATTTATATCAAAGATAATAAAAATCGGTGTCCTTGAGTTATAAATGGTGTAACTAACGTGACTTTGTTTTATTTTTATACATATATAGAAGACTGGCTTCTGCCCGCGACTTCGTCCGCGTGAAATTTCTTGTTCCTCCGACCCGTGTTTAGACGTGATTGGGATCTATCTCAATCACGTTTGTGAAGTTTACACAAAAACTGATTCCCCCCCCCCAGCCTGTCCTGCATCCATCACGTTAGCGGTTTCGCTATAGCTAATTTTATTTGACCCTGTACAATATATGTATTTTCGGCCAGCTCAAGGTCAGAGTGGGTACCACATAAGTTTTGAATCGAAAATGTCAATACTCTCGTAAAATAAAAAAAAATTCTCAATACTCTCGTAATTTTAAGAATGTTCGCAGTCTGATCTCAGTCTCAATCTGTCAAATATATGTACAGACGCCAGCACATCAAGCTACCCGAAACTGTAAAATTTTCCCAATCAACTTTGAACCTTAAAATTTAGCAATAAAGTTGAAAATTTAAAATTTGACAGATTGTAGTAGCTTGATGTGCTAGCGTCTGTACCTACAGTCACCAAAGAAGTTAAGTAACCAGGGTCGTCGGATACAGTTGAAGTTTAGTAAGAAACCAATGGATGATTTCGAATGAAATTTAATTCGATAAATGAACTGTTTGTTTTATATTAATTGAATTAATTTTTATTCGAAAACATCCAGCGGTTTCTTACTAAACTTCAACTATATCGGACGACCCTGGCTACTTATCTCTTTTGGTGACCGTACCTCTAATATTCCCTCTCTCTCTATTGATTGTCGCTAAGATGAGATTGCGACTAGATTTTAAACGTATTAAATTACGACCTTGGATATTTCTAACTAGCACTCTTTAATTTAAAATGCGGGTCTTCACTGTTATTATTTTTAAGCAAAATGTAAAAATCAACCCGAATAAGAAAACAATTAAGGCCTACCATTATTAAAAAAAAATATATCTTAAAAAAAGAACAATCCCTCTTTCCCATCGCTACAGGAGCGGAGCTATTAAACCTCTTTTAAGATTAATTAAAAGTCCCCCTCTGCAGTAGGTAGGCATGTCTGTAAGTAACAAAAAACAAAAAGAGTCGGTACATACGTCTGCACTTGCGAGCCGCTCATTTATCAAGGGAAGTGTTTAAACTTGGGTTGATGTTACACCGTCGCGAATTTAAGAGAAGTTAGGCACTTTAGACTCAGACTTTTATTGATTAAGGGCTGATTTTTCAATCATCGGGTAGATATCTGGGGAATTTGAAATTTTGACAGTTATTTTATACAAAAACTGTCAAACGTTAATTTTATATGGATAACCTCTTAAGGGGTCATTGCACAGACGCCAGCACATCAAGCTACTACAATCTGCCAAATTTCTTTCATAGATTTTCAACTTTATTGCTAAAGCATAAGGTTCAAAGTTGATTGGGAAAATTTGACAGTTTCGGGTAGTTTGATGTGCTGGCGTCTGTACTTATTATTATAAACAACTTTTACAACGAGACCTTACATGAAATCGCGGAAAAAAATCAGCTGCATTTATTACATTATTATTATTAATTTTTTTTATTTATATGCGACAATAATTAGTTGCGCTTCTGTTATTATAATCTTCTTACCGTCCATTTAAAGTATCTGAATCAACCTACTTAGATGTTTAATCAAATTGTTGATACCAAATATTTAAGACCGTGTTTAAGACGAGCGCTAATCCTGCCGACAAACTGTCACGCAGTTTGGCAGGTTTATGATATGCGTGTACAAGTGTTTAGTTCAAAATAAATCATTTATTTATTAATTTTTATTTTTTATGTTCGCATAACTCATCAATTTTTTTTTCCGTGATATACCTACACACTATTTCCATACCTACAAATTTGTACGGAACCCTCAGTGCGCGATTCCGACTCGCACTTGACCAGTGTTTATTGTGGGGTCATCGGTGATTAGCTTTGAATTCCACATATCAAGAGAAAATAAATTAATATCAGTTACTCTGTCATCTTTTAAAGTTCAAGATTTCCATTCTCAAAGGTCTGCAAGTAAATAAAAAAAAAACTATAAAACTTGTAAATCAAAATTACATATTAAGATTTCAAAAATAAATAAACAAAAAAGCATTTTCCTCTCTTGTTACACTCCGGTGTAAACGGATCCACTTGCGACCCCCAAAGCTGTAAAAACAGAGGATTATCGCAGACAGAGGGCGCCACAGCGGCACTGTGTCAATACGATACTCACGCGCACTGTTTAACTTTGTCCTTAGTGTGAGCTCATGAATTTTAAGCGATATCTGTTGTGCATAAGTTAGTAGAAAATAAGATGTTGGCACAAATGGTGTTGGCCTAACGTAAACTTAAAATAAACTATATTTTGTTCTACGTAAAAATGGAGGATCTAAAACGTCATATTTTAATACAGCTGTTAATTTTGTGACATTTCCTGTTGCACACATACTCAACCTATAATGTGCCCACCGCTGGGACACAGGCCTCCTCTCTGTGAGAGAGAGTGGGCCATAATCCACCACGCGGGTCCAATGCGGGTTGGTAAATGTCACATGTCTTCGAATTTTTGGTTCTAAGACATGCCGGTTTCCTCGCGATGTTTTTCTTCACCGTTTAAAAAGATTAATCGCAAAATCATAATCTACAACAGTTTTCTAGCTCATCACACAATGCCCCTATCTACCCTATTTCCTTACTCTCCCCAAGTGCGAATCAATTCCCCACAAGCAAATAGAAGGGGTAACATGGGGAGCGTTGATTCACAATTGATTAGAGCATTATGCAAATTGCCTGATGTCAGCCCCGGGGTAGCTGACTAATGACCTTGGGCTTGTCAAAAATCAACATTGCATTTTAAGATTTAATTTCCATAGTAATTGTGGGATTGAATTTGAGGGTAGAAAAAAACATCCTAATTATAATATTTTAAATGCGAAAGTAAGTTTATTTGTTACTTTTTGACGCCTAATCCACTGAACCGATCATTATAAAATTTTGCATATACGTTGTCAGGGGTATAAAAAACGGAATAGGGTATCCAGAAAAAAATAATGTTCCCGAGGAAAAGAGCTTTCGGACGCTAGATGGCGCTGCGTGTCTTTCGAATCTTGATTGAAATATGACCCGACTTGCTGAGCAGTATTGTAAGAAAAAGTACTAGGGGCCTAAAAG
This sequence comes from Luperina nickerlii, assembly GCA_963855955.1. Lineage (NCBI taxonomy): Eukaryota > Metazoa > Arthropoda > Insecta > Lepidoptera > Noctuidae > Luperina > Luperina nickerlii. Next base: position 11,872,053 of record OY979689.1, on the reverse strand, counting down.
GCCACTTTGGCAGAATCATAAAAGGATAACATTATGAATTATAATGTGGAGAAGACAGTCCGTGTTTTTCTTTTTTTTGCTGCACTACGTACTACGAACCTAGGTAATAACCAAAGAGATTGGGATTGGATTGATTGGTATTTTAGCACAGACAAAAAAAAAATAACTGAAAAATCCTTCACCGATGGGATATGATACGATTAACTTAACAGTTAACTATCTACATATTATGATTCATAATGTTATTCTTTTTGATCCAAAGTGGCCTTTTTAGGCCCCCTGGGCTTGCATGAATTCACGATAGTATTTCAATCATTAGTATTATGCTTTTAACAGGATTTGGATGAAATTTGGCACGCAGATATCACATGGACACTTAGGATACTTTTATCCCAGTAATACGTTTCCGTGGGATAATTTCCGACCTCCACGCGAGCGGTGCCGCGGGCCATAGCTAGTAAAAAATAAAAGAAAATTAAATAAAATGCACCTTTAAGAAACTAATGTAATTCTACTTTTATTAATCCTGTTCTTTTTCTACGATAATTAAATATTCTGTTTCCCCGCAGGGCCGACTCGGTGACGTGGAACCCTCATAAGCTGATGGGCACTCTGCTGCAGTGCTCAACCGTGCACTTTAAGTATGAGGTGAGTGCTATAGGTTCTAGATTATTTCTAGCACAAGACAGAATTGGCCCATGTGTTGTATGAAAGACGTTGCAAAGCCCTATTCAGATCTGGGGGCCTAAAAAGGCCACTTTAGCAGAATCATAAAAGCATAACATTATGAATTATAATATTGCGAAGATAGTCCGTGTTTTTCTTTATTTCGCTGCACTACGTAGGTAGGTATAATAATCAAAGAGATTGGGATTGGATTTGGATTGGATTAATTGGTATTTTAGTACAGACAAAAAAAAATAACTGAAAAATTCTTCACCAATACGATTTGATATGATTAACTTAACCTAGTTAACTGTCCATTATGATTCATAATGTTTTCCTTTTATGACTCTGCCAAAGTTTTCATTTTGAGGCCCCCTGGTTCAAGACACTAGACTAAGTAGACTTCGGTACTCGCTATCTTTAACAGTAGAATATTTTTTATTTATTTTTTTATTGCTGAATGGGCCCGCTCTTGACATCGATCACCCCTGATGGCAAGCGATGGATGAGGTCTGTGATGAACGAGCGTGCCCAGAAGATGCCTAAGGCACTGGAACTCCCACGCATCAACGAAACACAGCAGGCTGCTTGACCCTCCCTCCATTTCCACCCTCCAATCCAGCGCACTGTTTAGAAATGCCAAACGCTGTAAAAGCGATTGCCACTTGTCTTACCCTTCTGGAGTCTGGAGTGACGCTTTTTATTCAGCAGCTTACGCGCGCTTGACAATTTGTCACATTAATTTTGCAATAATTGTCGTTCGAGAAACTGGCAAGTTTTGGTAGGAAATTAATTTTTGTTAGGGATATGAAATCTTGGACAAGGGAAGTATTCTGTGTTATCTGAAACTAAACTCAAACTCAAAGCATTTATTTAAATTAAACCATTTATAGGCACTTTTGAATTGTCAAGGAGTTGGTCAGTCAGAAAAGATGAAGCTAGATGCCCATTCCAAAGGTGCATATGGAGGACAATGGGCAAGAAACTCCATGGACGCTCTTTTTAAATTATATTACAAAAGTATTGGTTACATCATTAATGTTGAATTTATAATTATACTAGCAGCGCCCCGCGGTGTCACCCGCTTAAGTGTCGATCTCGTGGGAATATCGGGATAAAAACTATCCTATGTCCTTCCCCGGGATGCAATCTATCTCTCTGCCAAATTTTATCGAAATCCGTTCAGTGGTTTAGGCGTGAAAAGGTAACACACAGACAGACAGAGTTACTTTCGAATTTATAATATTAGTAAGGATGTGCCTGGTTGAATTAATAGGCCCCTATTTCTAGTACTATAATTATGTCTTTCACCTCTTTTACTAAAAGTATGTAAATTTTTTATTACGTTTTTTGTTTTAGTAGATATATTGGCAAGGTACTGTGATACTGTCATGAATTCATGATGTTAATATCCTTAAACGTTCCCATAAAGAATCGCGCCTGCAGAGATTAATACAGCTCTGAACTCTGATAGCTCTTTTTTGAAGAATAAAAATAGACTCGATGTCTGCAGCCCATCTCCAAAGTAAAATACTGTTTGAAAAAACAAACAAAAAACAAAGTTAATAGAATATCAGTTGTTATTAAAAGTAAAAACGGAGCAATTATTTGCAGACGCTTAGCTGTAAGGTCTGTGCTTAATGGCAGTGATAAAACTTAATGTTATAGCAGGGGTGGTTCTGAAATGCGTGGTGGAACGATCATTTTAATAACATTTTGGTAAGTTTTAAGTACATCAGCGATTAATTTTTATCGAACTCTTGAGGATACGCTCTTGATTACAACATTAAATGAAATAAATGCCAGTCACACAATTTTTTGATTTGCATATACCTACTCACACACTTGTTAAAATTCTAGGAAAATCATCTACTTTTACAATATTTGTAAATAATTTACAAATATGTGAGCACCATGTATCTATCACATAATTGATCTACCTGTCATTGCTTCATTTTAAATTCTTTTTACCTTTTGTGGTAGACTAATTTTATTCTAGGTGCATCGTCTTCACATATAATTATATTATGTATATAAAACCTTGTAAAACATTTTAAAAGAGTAACGGTGGAGTTTCTTGCCCATTCTTCTCCATACGAACACTACCTTTTGGAAGGGGCGACTAGAATCAATTCAATTTTACTGTAAGTTTTGATGTTCAAAAGTGCCTTTAATGTGCCTATTTGAAATAAATGATTTGACTTTGACAGCCTATAATGTTCCCACTACTGGGACACAGGCCTCCTCTGCGAGGTGGTAGTAGGTAGGTGTGTAGGTAAGCCGTTATCCGTTTAATAAGAAAAAAAAAATACCACGAGGGCCCATTGCGGGTTGGTAGATGTCACACGTCTTCGAAATGTTCGTTCTAGGACATGTCGGTTACCTCAAAATGTTTTCCTTCACCGTTTCGAAAGCACTGGTGATGAAATAATTTAAAGTAAAACAAAGTAAAGCACCTGACTTGGTTCGAACTTACGGCTTACAACTGGTCGGCTGCCCCATTTCAAAACCTAGTAAGGGCTTAAAATGAAATTTTACAGGAAAGCGCATAAACGTAATATTGGAAAAATGCTAATGGTTCTAAAAGATACTAAGGTTTTGAATTGGTTAAGTGACTTACTAGGTTTTAAAGTCACTAGAGGGAGTGAATGGTGCACTTACTAGGTATCGATGCTTAAATATATCTGCTTTTATGCAAGTTTAAAACGCTGGTTTTTTTTTGTATTTGGTAGGAGACCTTCTAGGTTAGCAAGATTATGCAATAAAACGGTTTTTGTAAAAAGTGTCCCTTACTAGGTTTTGAAATGGGACAGCCGTGGTAAGTCCCGGCTGTTACCACTGGCCCATCACTGCTCTAGATTATTATTATTATTACGTCTTTTGATATTTCTCGGGACCCTGGTGTCCCGGACCATGGAAGGTGTGCAGAGGCAAGGAACAAGACTTATCCCGGGAGATAGGGTCCGTGGGGTCGTTTCTGCCCAACAGCTCGCCACATGCTGCCCTGCGGGTTTCTGTATCTCTCTTGCTCTGGCTCCTCACTCTAGACCTGGGGGCCTAAAAAAGCCACTTTGGCAGAATCATAAAAGAATATACTTTCTTCTCTTGAATATACTTTCTTGTTCTTCTCCATAGGTACGGTCAGCATCAAAAGTCGATTAACAATTCAGTTTTTTTAATCTCAGTTATTGAGCAAAATATTTATTCAAAATTGCAGCAGAAGTACGATGCAATTTTCAACAAATATTTTTCTCAATAACTGAGATTAAAAAAAACTGAAGTGTTAATATTTTGCTCAATAACTAAGATTAAAAAAACTGAAGTGTTAATCGACTTTTGATGCTGACCGTACCTACGCTTTGGAATGGGCAACTAGCTTCATATTTTCTGACTGACCGACTTCTTGACAATTCAAAAGTGCCTGTAAATGGTTTAATTGAAATAAATGCTTTGAGTTTGAGTTTGAATAAAATTATGAATAATAATGGACAGTTAACTGTTAAGTTAATGGTATCAAATCCAAATGGTGAAGGATTATTCAGTTATATTTTTTTAGTCTGTGGTAAAATACCAATCAATCCAATCCCAATCTCTTTGATTATACCTACATAGTGCAGCGAAAAAAAGATAAAGACGGACTGTCTTCGCCATATTATGATTCATAATGTAATTTTTTATGATTCTGTCAAAGTGGCCTTTTAGGCCCCCTGTTCCGGTAAACTCTTCTGCACAGGCCTAGAGATCAGAGCGCGCAAACCCCACCACGACTGCAACATAGAGACACTACGGCGGTGGAGTATTATTTTAAAATTGTTAGTTTAATCATTATGTCCAAAATTACATACGAGATAATATGAAAAGACACTCGTTAGCAGAACAAATAACGAAATTCCTAACCATTCCATACGTTTAAAACAATTTCAATCTTATTTGGCTGTAACAAAGCCCAATTTCCATTCACCAAACAGCCAGTAATTCTTGCCGAAATTTAATAATAACAGCGCAAGGGATTTTGAGACGTAACATTAACATGATAAGGTTGGTTTTAATTTGTTGAGGTGATAAGGGTGAGTCCAAATTGGCAACATATGTTGGCAAGTGTCGCAAAGAGGAATTTAATTAAATTTGCCGCGCGCCTGACAGATTAGGGTTGTGGCTGTGGTTTTATCGATAAAATATCTAATTGAGGGGATGAATAATTATTGTAGTGTAGAATATTTTTTTGGAATGTTTACAAGGCAATGGGTTTTCATATTGGCATAATAGAGGCAGACCTCCGAATTGGTGATCTTCTGAGGGACAATTCTCGTAATTTTAAGAACATCCACATCTGAACTCAGTCTCGAAAATACCTCTAATTTCCCTACATTTTTGATAAGTTTTTGACATTGATTATCGCTGAAGGGAGATTGCGACTTATTTTTTAAATTTGTTTTCAACTAGATATTGAACGTTTTTAATTATGGGAATCGGCATTCTGGTTTAATTGAATTAAAGCGTTTAAATACACTGTTATGGCCTTTTTAACCCCCGACAGAAACAGAGGGGTGTAATAAGTTTAACATTCATTCATTCATTCATTTTGTGAACATAACGTGTGTATCTGGTATATGTGTGTCTGTCTGTGCCATCGTAGCTCGCCAACGGCTTAACCGAATTTGATGTTTTTTTTTTAAAGGTGTCTTGATAGTTTTTACATATTTTAGTTACTTTCTTTTGGAAAATAAATACAACTTAATATTTATTTCTGTAAATTTGTTAAAAAAACACCTTTATAAGTCAAAATTAAATGATGATTTTGAAACTAGATGAGTTCGGTGTTTCCTGACTGACAGACACATTCCGTTTGTTGACTGTCGGACAGGTATGTGTCAGAAAGAGTCTAATATATTGTCAGCCTGGTAAGTACTGTAACAGTGGTACCGGCCGCGACTTACGAGTTGTAAGTCATAGGTTTGAACCCAGACAAGCGCTTTACTTTGTGTAAATTATTTCATCACCACTGCTCTCAAAACTGTGAAGGAAAACATCGTGAGGAAACCGATATGTCCTAGAACCAAAAATTCAAAGACATCTGACATCTACCAATCCGCACTGGGCCCGTGTGGTGGATTACTGCCCACTCCCTCTCACCGAACATGTGTCCCAGCAGTGGGAACAGTGTAAGCTAATAATTATGCTAAGTACTGTACTTATCTCAACGCAGTTTCTTCGCACCACCTCAAAGCTCCCTTCTACTAATATTATAATTACTGTATCGATATCGACACTGTCGCATCCCTAGCATGGAGTGTAGGCGGGGTCCACAGGAATTTATCATGAAGCATATTGTTCTGACGGGAACAGTCATTTATAAGTTAAATTATTGTTTGGCTTACTTTTATAAGGTCTACAATTGCTTGGCATATTCACTGCATATAGTCAGTTATTTGTTTTTCGGAATTTAAGTATTGTTTTTATTTTTTACTAGCTTCTGCCCGCGACTTCGTCCGCGTGAAATTTCTGGTTCCCCCAACCCACCCCGTCGCATCGCATCGCCTGCCCGCGCTATTACTTCGTTTTTGTTCAGTGTTATTTCTGACTTTATTTGGTTTTGCTCGGCTCTTAAGAGTCCTAGCGTGACGTTAAGTAGCCTATAGATTCCCTTAAGAATTGGCCTATCAAATGCAAAAAGAAATTTTCAAATCCGACTGGTAGTTCCAGATATTAGCGCGTTCAAACAAACAAACTCTTCAGCTTTATTACAAGTATTAGTATATAGATTGGAAGAGCAAGAAGGGCTAAAGAAATTAATCATAGGCTTCTTAGGACTGATTTTTCAATCATCTGATAACTTTATTCGAGGAATAATTTTGAAATTTTGACCGTTATTTCATACAAAAACTGTCAAACGTCAATTTTATTCCTCGAATAAAAGTCACCTGGCGATGGAAAAATCAGCTCTCAGTATACTTAAATTATTCCGTATATAGTACAATGCGTGCCACGAAAGATGAGACTTGACCCCGCCTCCCACGCTCTTTCCGCCGCCCCTATGACGTCCGGTCCCGTCTCGCACTCAGACCTCATACCGCTAAAGATACCTAAAATCGTGTACTGCGCATGTCAAACCATGTGGTGTGTCAAGTCTCATCTTTCGTGGCACGCATTGTAATTAATCGGCCTGTCTTGTATGAATCAGTGGGGTGATTGCGTAAAACACTAACAGTAGCAATGGTTTTCACTTTGACAGTTAACAACATTCATTGCGTTATTTGCGTTGTTGTACTGACAAATTTTTCGAACATATCAAGCAATGGTTTAGCAATAACCTTCAAAATTATTAGGATTGTGATTGATAGTGTGTTACGCAATTAGAGTGATTGAATGTTGGGCCACAAAAGAGATGAATGAAAGGCAATTCATGCAGCTGAGATGAGAATGCTAAAGTATTCTGACTTATAATACCACCACGACCACAAAACCACCCAAACACCACCTAAGCTATATCCATCCTAATTTATAACTTCCTTCTCTCTCCCGCAAACACTTCCCCTAGAGCTCGAGTAGGGGAGTGTCTGTTTAACATATAAATTCACAGACAAACAGATGTGCGCGACAGATAGCGAATCTACATAATGCTCTACAAACTCTATGGTTCGCTGTTCATACACAGATTGAGGAGTTTAGCTGTTGTTGTTTGTGGTATTTTTAATTTATTATAAGATGGTTTTTTTTTATAATATGAGTGTTTTAAATGATAAGTCTGTATCTGTAATTTTGACACAAAATAAAAACTTATCCATCTATAAGGTCCCATTAACTTGCTTCCTCTGCTTTGTACAGTTTCTATATTTATGTCTGTAATTTATATGGTGTACATAATAAAGAGTATTCTATTCTATTCTAGATGGACAAACTTTTAGAAATCATTCAGACCACCAAAATAAGGACGATGGTATAAAAATATAATAAGAAAAACGCATTAGATACCCACAAGAAAAACAATCAGCTAACGAAAATACAATAATACATTATTATTATTTTGGTAAAAAATAAAATCACTTTTAATCAGTGTTTTTTTTTGCGTGGAGGTCTTTGGTTAGACGTACTCAGCGCTGTGTTAAAATTTGAAGCATGCTTCATCTTTTTGACTGACCGACTCCTTGACAATTCAAAAGCGCCTACATATAACTGGTTTAATTGAAATAAATGCTTTGAGTTTGAATATACATTTTATGGAAGATTGACTGCCTTGTCTGTATGCAGGATATTCTTAGGTTTGCCTCTAGGGTGACAGTAGGTAATATTACGCAATCAATGGCAAACACACCACTGTCTGTGCCTTCAGAAAATACAGGTACACAACCACTCGATACGCTTCCGTACCGTATCGAACATCAATCAATGTAATCGTAGGAGTCCTCAAAACGCTGTTCACAAGTCCAAACCCCGAAAATTTTGACAGTTTTAAATCAAATAGACAATCGCTATTCTTCCGACAGCTCTGTGCTGTCGTCGTGAAAAGGTAACATACAGACAGACAGACAGAATTACTTTTTCTAATTTATAATATTAGTACTTATGGATGTTTGTTCCAAAACCACCTTCTCTTTTCAGGGTATTTTGCTGAACTGCAACGCGATGTCAGCAGAGTACCTCTTCATGACTGACAAGATCTACGATCCTAAGTACGACACCGGTGACAAGGTGATCCAGTGCGGACGACACAACGATATCTTCAAGCTGTGGCTGCAGTGGCGTGGAAAGGTATGTTTGTAATAGCTTCCAACTTGACTCCAGACTTGTGGATATTTGTGAACAGCGAAGATATATAGACAGACATCATTTACACAATGTGTAACCATTTATTAAAGCCCATTATGAAAGTAGTTTGTTCAGAATTACAACACATACACATGTATACACATACATATTAGGTACATTACCTAGGTAAAAACAAACCAAAATAAAAGAAGTAGCAACTTAGCTAGACCCTTAGGTGCGTCTACGCTAGACGAGCCGAGCATGAGTCGAGCACGAGCGGAGCACGAGCCGAGCATCGCGTTCGCGGCGTCAAGTGTGAACGTACAACGATCTCTGTCCTCGAACGAAATAAATCCCTTTGTGTTTGTAAAATTGCGTCTACGCTAGACGAGCCGAGCATCGTGTTCGCGGCGTCAAGTGTAACGTACGTACAACGAACCTACAACGATCACTGTCCTCAAACGAAATAAATGCCTTTGTGTTCATCAAAAAACCGACAATTGGCGGAGCGCAGTCGAGCACGAACCAAATGCTCGAAGAGCGCTTTTTCGAGGCTCGTAAGCCGGTCCACACTACACGAATTTGTGCTCGTCTCGTGCTCCGCTCGTATTCGGCTCGTCTAGCGTAGACGCACCTTAATACGCGTGCATGCGTTTATTTGTAAAGTGACCACAATTTTCTCCCACAATCGGTATTTCTAATTTTATAAATAAACAATGTTTGATGCATAAAATAAAAAATTCAGTGTATGTTTTATGATTATAAAATAATATTCTAATTGGGGTGTTTGGTGGTGTGCGTTAATTCTGGGACATGTTGTATAAGAGCCAAGCTCCATGTTCTGAGATTTATATTTCAGTTGTCTATCCATAAAATAATATAATAATTAAATGGTGCTTGTTAGTAAACGCGTCATTTGAGAACAGCTGGACCGATTTTTTTATTTTTATTGTTCGTTTAAAAAAGTCTTAACCCGAAGAGCCGTCTTCCCCAGGGCACTTCCGGCTTCGAGCGCCACATGGACCGCCTCATGGAGCTGGCGGAGTACCAGGTGCGCCGCATCAAGGAGCAGCCGGACAAGTTCCACCTCATCCTGGAGCCCGAGATGGTGAACGTGTCCTTCTGGTACCTGCCAAAGCAGCTAAGGGGAGTGCCGCATGATGCGCATAAGGAGATCAAGTTGGGGAAGGTGGGTAGAAGAAAACTTTTTGATGATTTTGTGTTAAGGGCCTAAAAAGGCCACTTTAGCAGAATCGTAAAAGGATAACATTATGAATCATAATTATGGCGAAGAAAGTTCGTTTGTCTCTTTTTCGCTGTACTACGTAGGTATAATCAAAGAGATTGGGATTGGATTTGGATTGGATTGATTGGTATTTTAGCACAAACAAAAACAAAAATAACTGAAAAATCCTTCACCAATGGGATTTGATACGATTAAGTTTTAACTGTCCACTATGATTCATAATGTTATCCTTTTATGATTCTGCCAAAGTAGGCTTTTTAGAATCCAATCCAAATCCAGTCCCAATCTCTTTGATTATTACCTACGTAGTGCAGCAAAAAAAAAAGAAAAACACGGACTGTCTTCGCCATATTATGATTCATAATGTTATTATTAAGTGGCCTTTTTAGGCCCCCTGATAATGAAATGTCATTGTTGTAAATTACTTAACGACTCACTTTTTGACTAAGAAATATCTTTATTTCAACGGTAAAATGATTTTGATACCCAAAATCGGCGTATCCGTAGCGGGCTACAAGGAGATTATCTAGGCGGGAAACACACACCTAACGCCATCTAGTAGCTAATAGGGCAACTATCTCTACAATTCCAGGTGTGCGCCAAATTGAAGGGCAAGATGATGCAGTCGGGAACGCTGATGGTTGGCTACCAGCCCGACGACCGCCGCCCCAACTTCTACCGCAGCATCATCTCCTCAGCTGCCGTCACCGAGAAGGACGTGGACTTCATGCTCTCAGAAATGGACCGTCTCGGACAGGACATCGTTGTAGAATAAAGCTTTAATTGAATATGGGTAACGGCGGAGACAATGTTCTTGGCTTTGAAAGGGAAATTTGTGAAAAGGTGGATGATATTTGGCTGTTTTGTTGTTTTCTAGAGATTTTGAAATAATTCTAGGTGTTAAAATGTGACTTTGAAAATAAATATTCTCTCGTTGTCTTTAAAGTCTACGTGTTTATCAATCGTACATTTTGATGGTATGTGATTTTAATTTGATGAATGTTCGCCGCCGTTACCAAATATTATGTATTTTTAAACAATATATGTTACGTACATTTATCAAATGATCTAGTGATTTATTTGTCTAGAAGCTATCTGCTGTAAAAATGCATAGCAATCAAAAATCTTAGGTGTGCGCGGGAGGATAGAATATTCACTCATTACATAATTATAGTAATAACTTGATTACAAGCTTCACACTATCGCCATCTATTGAGGAGTAGCTATACTAAGTTCATGTAATTTATCTACATAAAATTGAGTACCTATTTTGCTGTCGAATTGGAAAGTTTTACAAAACAATGGAATTGATTGGTTTTTGAATGAATTTATAAATTGGCCGAGTGTGTCTTGTTCGTTGGAATAAGTAATTTAAAAATTTTAGCTAATTTTAGAAAGATTTAGGGTTTCTGATTTTATTAGCATCTCGATATGTCTTGGCAGATTTGTCGATATAGAAATTAGTTTTTTAGTAAAATCAACAACGACACATTTTTTACTTTTTAATATAAAATAATTACATCCCCAGCTATTTTTCTCTTAAACTTAAATCTTTAAATTCGTTGTGACTTTTCGAACAAGAATTAATAATTAGGATTTATCTGAACAAACTAGAAAACCTTAGGAAATATCTTGAGAGTTCCAAAAATATTTATCCATTGCTCTTTTTAAGAATAAACATGAATTTCTTCATCTCCTCTTAGCGGTCCACTGTCTTCCCGAAACGTTAAATAATTCTAAAATAGAATGTTTTCGTATTAAGAGAGTGTAACGAGCCGTCTCTTTAATAAATTATTATAAAATAAATATACCTATTTATTAAATGTTGGTCCCTTCACATAAATATTTATATATCATATAATAAGTAAATTGACAATGAAAATATATTTTCAAATAGGGGGTACGTTAAATTAGGGTTAAGTAAAGAAATGAGATTATAAAGCTCAAATTGTCTAGCTGGCCAGTTGAATGAGTAGTGTAGTATTTTCTGTTAGCTTTTGGCAATGTTGTTGAAAAAATGTATTGTGTAGATTATGGTGTGAGAGAGCGTGTGTGTGCAAAAGAATGATGTGTGTGTGTGTGTGTGATTAATGTTTAGTCAATGGTACGGATGATATAGTATGTGTGTAGCTATAATAATAATGTCTATCTAAATATGTATTAAATCTTAAAAAATAAACTAGGTTTCGATCATTGATTTGAAATAATTACATGAAAGTAAGATCGTTCGTTATTGTTACTGAAATACCTACCAATGATTGATATGTATTAAGTAATCTAAAATTAAGCGAGTGTTTTCTTGGAGAGCTATAAATTTATTTTCTGCAGACTATATTTATTACACTATATATATTTCGATTATTTATAACGCATAGCGTACAAAGTGAATGATACCTACATTATTAAAATATTTTTAAAAATTAATAAAATTTGTATTTTTATCATTCACTCTGTATAAAAATATATGTTAAGTATAAAATAAATATATATATATTAATATCAAAATCACATTAATACAAAACATATCTCCCGTTTTGCCAATTAAAGAGTATTGTTAAATTTTTATATGTTGTAAAACGCATTGTAGTTTACAGCTTTTCGGTGCTTAATGAAAAATAAAATATTTTTAGTTACCGCCAAAGGCACGTCTTGGAGACAATTAAAATTAAAAATAATTTAAAAATAAATATTTAGCGCCATCTTGTGACGACTAGTTTAAGCAAATGTTTTTCTGTTCCGGCAGAAGATGGCGTTGTCAAATAGTGTTAAGAAGAATAATTTCATGTGTAATACTGCAATAAATTATAAATATTTTTTTTATCAGTGTTAGATCTGTGTCTCGGTGTTACGATGTAAGTTAGGATAAGTGTAGTTATCATTATTTATTATTCTTGTCAATTTATTAAATTTTGTTGAATTATACAAGTATTTATGAGAATTATTCCGTTATATGCTATTTACATCTATTCTTTATTCTAGAAGTACTCGGTTTTATAACAATAATATAGTTTCTTTGATAGTTTAGTGCAATATAATAAGAATGTAAATAAGTACATACAATAAATACGATGTGACGATGACAATAGAAAGAGTAGAATAGTTTGTGACGGAGAAATAATCTCAAAGGTGGGTTAAAGTTAATAGGTGTTTGTGGTAATAATAGATACATATAGTTTGTCTGGCGAGAATTATTTTAATCTAGCACTCTAGCGGCCAATAGCAGAAGTTATTAAAATAATTATTTATTTCGAAATTGAAATGACACTATCAGTCAAATTATTAAATTAATAATGTGTAAATATGTAGCGTGTGAATGTCATTAGCTGAGCTACGTGTGCATCATTGCACATTTTTTTGAAAAGTAACAGTTGACTTAATTCCTTAGAGAATCTTCTTTCTACTACTCGATAACAGATGGCAGTGCGCTAGCAAAGTAGTTTACTTTTCTGCCCATAATGTCACTTTAAAATAAAAATTAACAACCGAATCGCAGTGCTTCCAATAAGCGTAGGTTGTCTTTAAACTTATTTAGAGTAAGGGAAATATATTTTCAGTGTCAAAATAATATAGATTATAGTTTCGAAGTCTTCCAAATTTGTCTTCCATTTTACGAATGTTTTGTTCATTTAATTTATAATAATAGATATAATATATACATACTAGTGTTTCGAAAGGTTTAGCATTTAGACGCAATATACTGTTCACTTTTTGATCACTTATAATGTGAGACAAAATTAGTAAAACTATCCTATTATTGTTGCTATATGTAAAAATCTGTATAACCAAATAAATGGTATTGTTGTTAGTTTTTTGTAGTTTTATTTTATCTCATTTCAAGGAATAAAATTGACGTTTGAGTTTTTGTATGATATAACTGTCAAAATTATTCCTCGAATAAAGTTATTAGATGATTGAAAAATCAGCCCTAACTGAAATAAAAATATTGATATGTATTTTCTGAAACTAATTTATTGTGGAATAGGTATTACGAAATAAAGGCTCGTACACATAGGCGCGACGCGACACAAAGGCACCGCAAGTCGCGCAACGAGCGGTGCCTTTGTGTCGCGTCGCGCCTGTGTGTACGAGCCTTAACTATTGAAATAAGAAAGAAATTGCAATTAAACTTTTAAGTTAGCTGCGAAGTAGAAGGTTGAAGAGCGCTGCTCTTTGTGGGGATATGTTTGGACACATTTATTGTGTCTGGGTACCATCTTACCCTCTCTCCTTTCTAACAATACGAAAACTTCACTTGATTTTTGTTTGATGGTCGCGGGCCGGATTTTAAAAGCTCCGTTACGTCGACTCGGCTACGGCTAGGCGACACTGCGCTTATGGCTTGCCGACCGCTGGTAGATGGTGCAGCAGACAGGCCGGAGGGGTGAGAGGGGCAAGGGTGGACGAAGAGACGTATGCTCGGGTACGGGAGCCGCAAGCGCGGGGACGACAAGGCGCGCACCGCATTACGGTTCGTGAGCTTGTCCCGAGGCGAGGCGATTACCTTACGATTGATTCTGATATTAGTGTACGTTGCAGTAGAGAGTTTCATACAAAGAATACTGAACGGCTCGAGTTAATACGGTGCCGATCCTTTTTCGGTTTGGTACGTGTGCGGGCCGTGGTTTCCCCATCCCTGTTATAGACCTTACCATATTTTACCAGTTATGTGTCATAGGGGTAGTCTACTGGGCCAGCCGAGTCGGGCACAAATACTCCAGACTGCACCTAATAACACTTTACGTGACATGTGAAACGAACTCAGGACCTCATGCTCTGCAGTAACACTTGCGACCACTAGACAAAAGAAGCGATGTACCTCTCTAAAAATATTCCTCAGCACCAACTACCAAACGGTGACCTCCCCCACTCCCTCAAGATCTTAGGCTGCGACCACGCCCGTACCGTTTTGAAACGGGCCAGCTTCAACTTTTTAACTGACCGACTAATTTAATTTTCTTGAATTGAAATAAATGAGTGAGTGAATGAATAATGTTAGTCTAGTACAAAATAAGTTCGATTATTCAAGAGCAAGTGGTCGGTTTTCATTTTAGTTAGGATAGTTTCTCTATTGAAAAACCGTAAACAAGCTGTTTTGTAGTGTGACGTGTTTGGTGTTTTGTAGTAAACATTTTAATTATCCAGATAGTAACAAGGTAGTGTAAAAAGCAAACGCAAAAATCGGTTTTTTAGTAAGTTTTATTTCAAAACAAAAATAATAATTATGCTATATATTGCACGCGACTCTCTAGATACATTCTTTTGAGCAAAACCCACTTTCACTTATTTTACACAAGTCAGACGTTTAATATGCAGAGTATTGAACAAAAATGTAACTTTACGGTGAAAGCGTCTGGACAGCCCGCGAAATTCAAACTATCTTACGATTTTTAATTTACAGGTCAGGTTGTATGTTGATCTAAATACGACTCGCGGCCGTAACAAATAAATCATAGAAATCATCAATACAACTATCAAAGTTCATAATAACACTATTGAATGTCAATTTCATGAAATCATGACACATTTGAGGCAATTCTAACTCGAGGAGTTGTTTTCCCGAATCTAATGATATAATGCTGTAGTCATGTTTGTTACGGTCGCGCATCGTATTTTGTTCAACATACAATCTGACACTGACATGAACATTGCAAAAAAATTTGAATTTTGCGGGCTACCTTAGCAGTTCCCCTTAACCTGCATAGGATAATAAACTCTATGGAGAATATAAACGGTACTTATTATTTTTGAAAATACTATTATTAATAGTGACAATGGATTGACTAAATAGATCCCTTTTTATTTTAGTATATATTCACCACAAAACTGTTTCGTATTTAAATCTTATATCTTTTAAATGGATTTTAAGTATCAAGATTTTATTTGTTGCAATTCAAAAATATAAATCTTTGCTTTTTTGATGATTATGATAATCCCTTTCTTAGATGTTTATATTTTATTTAAAATTATCTATTGTGTAAAGAAAACGTCTGAATATTAAAAATGAAAAATTCCATTTTCTAGCAAAAAGTTAGAAAAAAATTTAATATTTTTGTAGCATCATTTAATTATTAGTAATGAACTTTAGTTTTCGATATAAAATTAACAACATTTATTTTTCACACACGTTTCCTTCGCTTTTGTCGTAAACATTTTCATAATAATTTCAACCATCGATTTTTTATGAAAATGTTTATGATAAGATCAAAGAGACCAGTGGGTAAAAAGTGAATATCGAAACTATGAACCAACTAAATACGAAAATTGACCTTTAGCAAGGCTCAAACAAGAAATATCGCCAAAAAACCTCGTAATATTTTTAGTAAGAAAAAAAATGCATAGACAAAACCTTTGGACGATATCTCTTGTCGTTGCAAAGATGTTTAGACGCTTTTAATACCATTTTGAAATTGGGTTTTGTAAATTAAAGTTATGTCGATCAATCAGGTGGCCAAAGTGCAGTATCGTGACAAAAAATTCTGTCATGGATTTTGTCGTGACCTGTGACATGTCACGGATTGTCGGATTACAGTGACATAATATCCTGCCACGGTAATGCGTCCCTAGCCGCTGGTCCCTTTCTAACTGGGAATTATTAACTACCTCAGTGGGTACTCTCCTCCGCAACTATGTTAGTGATTATAATACATTTTATAATAAACTGTTTAAAAAATATAATTGGTTTGAAAGACTGAATTTTAGTTCAAAATAATCTCTATTAATTTTATTGCTTTTGTCAAAAACGTTTATGAAGCCGACCCCAACATAGTTGGGAAAAGGCTAGGCAGATGATGTGAAAAATATTTTTGTCTATTTATTACAAAAACGTTAAAAAGACAAGTCAAACCAGAAAATATTGTAAAAAATCATGTTTTTTTTTATCAACTCGTCTAAAATACCTTTATTTTTGACTTCTTTCTTTTAATCACTAACAAAGTCACCTCCACAATCACAGAATCCTCAACACACTCAACAACATGATTTAATTAACAAAAAAAAATGCAATATAATCAAAAAGGCTCAGTATATAAACTAGTACAAAAAGATCTTACCACGCCCACAGCTGGGCAAAACATTGTTTGGGGCAAGATGACCAAAATTACCCAGTGAAAAAAAAAACATGGGGTGACCATAGATTTTTTTTTGTATAGATACTTTGTGTCTATGTGACTATGCTCCGGACTTCGATAGTTTAATTATTTTTGCAGGGCAAGAATAGTTTGGGTTAAATATGGTCAGATCGCCCAGAAACAACTGCAAACAATATCATAGTTGCCCATGAATCTCACATTAAAAACAATATGCATAATTATTTAGATAATATGCTTTTTATTCGAGAATTATCTAAGTAACATATATTTACGCAGTAGTATCAAGTTCATTTATTAAATTGGTAGGTAGCATAGGTTTTTTGCGTGAAACATCTTGTTTAGCAAGAAACACGCTTTTCGAAAATTTAAATGGGGTACTAAATGAGTTTACCAAACTACCACTAATACAGCCAACTATCTCGTACTGCCTAAATATACATTACAAAAACTGCTAAATTTTAACAAATCACTGGAACATTGTTAAAGAAAATTCTAACTGGATAAAAAAGTCACATAACAATGCTTTTCAAATTCATCATTTGAACTTCATAACATTATTTTCGAGAAAATAATCACTGAATTCAGTTTTTGTGTTCACTTACATAGTCAAGTTATGGGCTGAGGACACAAGGTTGCTTTGAAAGTCAGTCCAGTGGATAGTTCAGTCACTGGCCTCCTATATGGGTATCCAAGGTCAAATTAAATTAGCTAGCGAAACTACGGACGTGACTGGTATCTATAAACTATAAAATGAAAACAAACAAAATTTTTTTTAATTTGGGGTTCAACGAACGCTGGATGTTTTGTTACTTGAAGTATGATTGGAGAAAAATTGTTTTCTTTAGTTTTGTCGTGTTGAGATACCGATACCCCATCAAATCAAAGTTCACACAGTAAAGTGATATAGTAACAGCGGTCGGTGACCCCACAAAAAAAAAACATCAAATTAATTTCTTTTTTTATCGTGTTGAGATATCGACACCTATCACGTTCGCGGAGTTTCGCCAGCCAATTTCATTTGACCCTGTTTTTAAAGAAGGTTTAGTACAGACTGACTTCGTTTACGCGTAAGACAGTGGCATATGGCGTTGAACTGACTCGCAAACAGACTTCGTGTGCAAAGCCTATTTTTATTTCTAAACCATATTATTATCTATTAGAATAGATTTTGATATTTTAATAAACGTGGGTACAGACATCTAATTTTAGGCTTAAAGCTTAGCATTTATTACTGATATTCAATATTTTCGTACTATAGATTCTTTCCATTTGAAAGATGCCATATTTGACTTCAAGTCATCGATTTAAGCCAGGTGGCCCGTTACGTGTCTAGTGTTCAGTATAGTAAGTGTTTTAGTAACTTTGAAAATGTAAATGACCACTTGACTGACCACTAAATCGGTTTACATATTTCAAGTTACTAAATGCAAGTAGCACACTGGAAACATGTAAACGATCTCACGAGATTCTATATTTTACTTGAAGTGTTCTTAAAAACAGTAGAAGTTAACCAGTTTGTACTAATTGAAGACACAAACCGATCCTTCTTTTTACTAATCTAATTAAAAGTGAGATTCTTTCATCCCTCGTCTACACAGAATAACTGGCTTTCAAACCAAGACTAAAGACTGGAAATATTCCTAACAGTTAATTTTTATATATGGCAACACTAATTGTGTGTGTGTGTGTACTGTGTTGCCAGTAAACTATTTGGCATTGTATAGTAAAAATATTTGGAGGACTTTTTCAAAAATATTCTTATCATATTGTATTTTATTTTTCGTTGATCTAGCAACACATGTTTAGTGTTGCCATATATGAAAAGTGGCAGTCGACGGACCAATCAAACAAACAAACGATTGGCTTTAATAATGCCTTTCATACTGAAATATGTATACATATTATATCATTACACTGCGTCTGTAAGGACGTGGAGTACGGTATGGAACAAAAAATATTAAAAGTTTTTATTATTCGGATTACTATAGACAGATTTTCGTCAAAAATAAGACAGATTTTGTAACAGTGGTGTTCAGTAATCGTTTATCACTATTATTGCATGCAATATTCTAGGACGATTTGAAATTTTAAATAGATTGAAATTAAAAAACAGTCGCTCCATGTAAAATACTGATATTTAGCAACATTTGGTCAGATGAGCAGCCGACCACAACATAGTTGGGAAAAGACTAATCAAGTTTAAATATAAATACTCACTTAGACTAGAGTCTAACATTATAGTAACTTTCTGATATATATTTCGTTACTACCCTCCAACACGCCCTATTCAAACGTAACTAACAGAAATATGTCTGTCTCGCTCACACGTTGCGTCACGCACAACCGCTTTTGTTTATATTTTTTATTTATTTATTAATAACTAATTACGCCGACGGCTCGAGGTTTTAAATGAATATTTTTTTATGTAATTTTGTGCGTTGCCCTTCGACGGGTAACCCATGGCCTTGAAATCAGTCAAATATTTTTTGGTTATTTAAATTATCGCATGTAACTAATTTTATTATGGGGGGAGATACACTCGGCGGATACAATGGTATACTTTGAATTCACCTCAATTTTATTGCTGTAAATATTGTATTTCATTAAAACGACATTCTCAAACAGGAAACCTTTAAAAGCGAAAAGAATTTCAAAGCTCCCTGTATTATTTTTTCCACCGAGTAGGAATCTATCAAACAAATCCCCCCTTTAATTCCTTCTCTGATATTCCGACTACCCAACATATCAAGCGATATTTTCTCCGACTACCCTCCAAAACCCGTCGACGCATCTAAACTAGTCTTACTCATGTGTCCCGGACTTTCACCGGCATAATACTATAACGTTGACAGCCGGCAGCTGTTCCCGAGTGTGCTTACTTCGCTCGCCGCGACCAGACTGATAAGTTCGTAGGGCAACTAGCGCCCTCTCGCGGTAAAGTGGGGTAGTTTTACGAGATGTGATGTTTTAACGTAAGATGTTCGATTTCAGATGCTTTTTATCTATGATCGACAGTTTATGTTTAAAGTCGACTTTAAAATGCGATTGTAAATTAAGATCTTTGACCTAAAACTAAGTTAGAGAGCTTTGTAAAATACAGATCAAAATTATACGAAATATGATATTTTCTTTATGCACTTGACACATATAAAAATAATATTTCATTATTTCAGATCACTTAGTCAAATTATTTATTTCTCAATTTTGACTAACAATCCCTATGTCGATGTCTATAACAAATATTTTCTTTCGATTTTAGACCCTAATTCTGGACGATAAGGTCGATTTTACTAGAAGCGGCGAGCGTAGCGATCGCACACGACATCACAGTCAAAAAAACGGGCTAAGAAACCGACGTAGTGACACGCACTGGCAATTATATATCGTTTATCGGCTTTATATATCGTAATATATATTTAAATATAGCTTGTAAGTTCTGATACAATAGTGTTAGGAAATATACAATGATATTACTTTCCTTGTGGAGGTCAGATAGGCTGTCGCTCAATGTAAAATAAGTACTGGTATTTAGAGGCATCCGGTTAGATTGGAAGCCGACCCCGACATAATAATCTAAAAGCCTGATCAGTATGTTTTTGGTACGCAAGATACAGACTTGCCTAGTTTGGGGCCAATTTAAAAACAAATAATACTTTTATGGCAATAAAGTTTTTTTTGGACATCTGTTGACAAATTTCCATGTTCTGTTATGATTTTGGTTAGTCGATATAACGATAACCAATCATATTATTTGACATTTGAAAATAGATGTAATTAGAATCCGATAACCCGGGGTTTTATTTTGTATATTTCCCTGACATTGTCTTCAAAACTCACACATACATACAAATCATACATGTATTTATACATAATTATACAAAGATAATTTGTGTATAATACAAATACATGTATAAGTAGTTTCTGTGTATTGTATAACTTGTAAAATACTTTGTATAGTTTAAATAAAAAAGTACATTTACGTACAATGGCTTTCTTCCAAAATTTTGGAAAATCACAGCTTTTAGTGAGGCGACCGATATTATAAAACCAAAATAAATATTTTGTTGAATTTCTTTTCATTTCCTTAAAGATTTGAAATAGCAACCTTTTATTAATTTTGAGAGTACATAAAACATATTTAACAATTACATAAATTACATATCATTTTGAGATTAGCTACCTTAATACATACATACAGCTCAGTATTCATTGCAACAAAATTTCATAACATATTCGAGTTTTTCATTTAAAAATCAACTTATTATACCTATTCTTAAAGTTAAAATTTATATTCTTAAGACTTATCACAAATTCCTGACAGTTCAAATGACTATAATCAAATCTTATATCAACTATTCACAAAAGTTAACATAAGAAATGAAAGCAATTTTCTAAACTATTTTCGAAATTAATCGTAAGTGAACGAATGTGAAGGGAATGGTTACCTGTATCAGTCGCCTCATTCAGTAAACGAGCTGTGAATGACTTAGAGAGTGAATGAACTGAACGTGTTCGTTCACTCTCTAAGGTAAGGCATCAAACGTAGTGCGGTGTCCGACGTCGGGATAGCTGATAGATGATTTGTTTAGCGCCAACTGAAAAAATTATGAAGATATTGTAGTTTGTTTCTGTACCTGTTTCATGTTGTCTGTACATGAAGTAGAATTGAGATAATATTTTTAACTTGAGGACAGTTTTCTAGTTCATTTGTATGTTAAGAATCTTTAAAACATAGACCTATTGAAGGATCATTGAATACCAAGTCAAAACACTACGCAGTTTTTTTTTAGTTTAACCGTCACATAATAGTCCTCCAAACCGAATTCGACCTTGGTAGCGAATCTCAACCGAGACTAGCTACCTACGCGGGAGATATTATAGTGCAAAAGCACATGCTCCAGCCACAGGTGCACTCTCTCTTCCCTCACTCTTATTGTCCGATGGGACGGCAATCCGACACGACCGGCAAGACTAACGGTAAGTAACGTGCTATTTGAGGTACGGGAGTATCGCACCATCGACTTTCAAACTCCGGGCAATTACTAAGAAATTACCAATGGAAAAAACACTTTACTCGACCCGGTAATCAAACCCAGGACCCCACGTTCAGCAGTAGTGCTTGCGACCACGAGACCAACGGGGTAGTAATCGTCACATACAAAGTATACAACCCCTCATAAAAGATTACTCTTGCGTTTTCTCACTGTTCTCAAGTTAATTAATCGAGACTCGTGTAAAGTTTCCACCATCTCGGCTTAGTACCATAAACCACACACAACCATGGTAATAATTTGACATTGCACAGCACTTTTATTTA
The DNA here is from genome assembly GCA_963855955.1 of Luperina nickerlii. Lineage (NCBI taxonomy): Eukaryota > Metazoa > Arthropoda > Insecta > Lepidoptera > Noctuidae > Luperina > Luperina nickerlii. The sequence goes on along the minus strand of OY979689.1, from coordinate 11,849,990 downwards.
GAATCTATGAATAGTAGTCTTACATCTAAGAATATAAAGCTACATATAGACTCACAGCACTTGATGTGGCTGTATAGCAGCGAGGTGTGCGGGCGAGGGAGGCACGCCGGGCGGCGCGGGCGGCAGCAGTGTCTGTGCCAGGCCCTCGAACCTACCGCCGGCTTCGAAGCCATTCTGTATGGGAGAAATATAGTTATGACTGTAATAAGGGGCTCAGGATTGTGCCTTGCCGAATTCCAGAACTGTTAATATTGTGAGTTTGAAGATGTTTTTTTTTTTAATTTCATTTATTTATTATAAAGTAATGTTTGTAGGAGAACAATAAGTTTATTTGATACTGTATCTAATTTATTAAAACATTAGGTAAACTTTGATGTGATCAACATTATCAAAGGCTGTGCATAACATCACGTAACAATATCACATAACAGCCTTAGAAGCCGAGTACAAATAAAAAATAATTAAAAAGAACGCTATAGAGGGTATAGAATGGAAACTTCTGGCATCCCTGTGTTTTAAGTACAGAATTGGTAGATGTTGGTTCTCTTAAAGCATTGCAAATCAGAGAAAAATATTAAGTAGGCAGCAGCGTCTGCGCACGAAATTCGTAAACAATGCCAAGCAAGATTTGAGAGTGTACATATTTAAATTGTACATAAGTGAATATTATTGTGATGAACATTATCAAAGGCTGCCAATAAACTTCCCAATTTGTTACTTTAATCCCTTCAGAGAATTTCAAAATGAATGATGTTACTAATATTTTTTAACAATTTTATGATTTAAAAGAGTGTCCATGGAGATTCTTGCACGTTCTTCTTAATAGGTACCTACTACGTTTTTGTAACCTAATAGGCAACTAGCTTCATCTTTCTGACTGACTGACCCCTTGACAATTCAAAAGTGCCTGTAATGGGTTTATTTAAAATAAATGCTTTGAGTTTGAATTTGAGATACTTATCAATTTATCAGAGCAAAACTGAAGTCCATTATTTTCGACATTTCGTTCACTACTAAATTATTTTGCAAAAAAACACATCAGTAGATCAGTTTTACACTAACTTCGAGTATCTAAATTAACCAAATCAACTGTCTACTTACGGGAATCATGATAGTGGGCCGCAGCGGCTGGATGGAGGGCTGCACGGCGGTCGGGTAATACGGGTAGTACTGCACCGGGTACCCGATGTAGCCCGGGTAGCCGGCAGCAGCCGCGTACATGGCCGCGGCGGGACTGTACATCTGCTTGCAAGGTAATCACGATATTGGAATCATGTGGCTTTTTGAATTTTAGTTTGTTTAAAAAGGGGGGCTACTGAGATGATGACTAATAGAGCAGTATGGACGAAACGTCGACCCAAAAAAATTGGGATAATTATGAAAGACTAGCAGCGACCCGCATAAGTTTAGATCCCATAGGAATATCCGGATAAAAAGTAGCCTATGTGTTGGTTCAGGTTATAAACTATTTGTGTGCCAAAAATCCTCCATATCCGTTGAGTAGTTTTTGCGTGAAAGGGGTAACAAACGTCCATCCATCCTCACAAACTTTCGCGTTTATAATATTAGTAGATAGTAGGAAGAAGTAGGATTATTTCTCCTGGGGCCGTTGTACAAAAGGGATGTTTCTGTTCGTCATACAATCTCTCCCAGAGAATCAATGATGGTTTTGTGTATCTCCTGCACCTTTAGGCAACAAACAAGTCTCAAAAAATTTCGCGGTATTCTGTAACTCCCCACTCTAGAACCTTTCGGCCCCATCGGCCACCGCGACCGCGTACCGGAAGACGTAGAGTTGGAAGGCCTCCCACAAAGTGGACCGATGACCTTGTGAAGGCCGCAGGAATCCGCTGGATGCGGGAAGCACAGCACCGGTCGAAATGGAGGTGTCTGGGGCAGACCAATGTCTAGCAGTGGACGTCTTTCGACAGAAATGATGATGATATTGTAACTTACCGGTAGCTGCTGGCTAAGTGCCGGCATAGCCTGGTGATGCTGTAGCTGCTCGTAGGGCGGGGGAGCGTACACCCCGGCGCCCGCTCCGGCACCCCCGAACGTTACCCCGTAAGGCGACCCGCCGGCCACTGTGCGGTAGCAATCTTGTTTGGAGAAACAAAAGAAAAACGGACTTTATTATAATTTTTTTTTTTTTTTTAATTTGAAACAGCTCTGCATAAATATCTTCAATACATAATGTTCTCAAATGATATAATTAAATAAATAAAGTCCTTCAGACCGAATTTCGGCTATGGCGACCAATCTCAGCGGAGACCAACCTGCGGCGCGGGAGATATTATAGTGCACAAATGTGTGCGCAGACGCAGGTGCACTCTATCACTCTCATTGTCCTATGGGACGGCAATCCGAAACGACTGCGAGAGATCAGGCGCAGGGCCAACAGCTTAACGTGCTTTCCGAGGCTCAGGGGTATCACATCGCCATCTTAGAAACTCCGGGCTTTTACTAAAAATTCCCAATGGAAAAACCCAATAAAATTTTGCCCGACCCGGGAATCTAACCCAGGACCCCACCCTCAGAAGTCACGCTTGCGACCACGAGACCAATGCACAGTGTTTTTATTGTCCGAAAAAGTGACATCAGTTTTTTATTAATATTTCTACTCAATAGTTTACTAAAAATGCACAAGTAGAACTCCCAGGTGCCAAATTTGTATACTCTATTTTTTTTTAAATCTTGCGTTTTCGTGACCTTAGGTCTAAATACTGAAAATAATTCGTAGACGCCAGCACATCAACCTACCCGAAACTGTCAAATTTTCCCAACCAACTTTGAACCTTATGCTTTAGCGATAAAGTTGAAAATCTATTAAGGAAATTTGACAGATTGTAGTAGCTTGATGTGCTGGCGTCTGTACAATAAAAACTGTATATAATTGAGTTTTGTTTGTATTGCATATTTATGAAGCAATTCTAGGCGCATATTTTCCCATTTATATTTAATCAAAAATGATTAAAATACACAAAAAAAATGTTTAAGGGGCCTGGCACAAAATCGACTAATTTTGATCAATTTTGTTCATCCGTTGCGAGAAAGGGCAATAGAATTTAAACAAAATTATTTATGCTTTGACAAGTCGAGTTCTTTGTCTTGCATGTGGCGGAAAGGGATTTTTCAAATAAACTAAGTATTCGTGGATAATCACTAATCTTCGCAACAAGTTTTCCGAAAAATGACGCGAGACTGACGTTTGATCGTTTGGTTATAAGAAACTACTTATGATTTTGAAAATTAAAAATTATCTTTAACATCATTATATGGTGTACTTGCATGTGGTGGAACTACTTTTCTCAATTTTCATACAAAATATAGCAGAAAAAAAATGTTGAAATAACGTAATATTCTAAAAACTTCCTGACAAATAAGTATTTTTTTCTAATACTTTGAAACACTTTTCAGAAAATTTAAAAATTACATATTAAAGTTAAGATAACCATTTAATAGAATCAAAATTTTATTTTATAAATAAACAATAACTTAACTTCGTAAATAAATGGCAAAGTGAACTATATTATCGACCGCGCAAAATCGATCCCGTCAGTAGCAACCGGGCCTTCCCAGCGTGAGGACGTATCACTTTGTATCGCAGGCGCGCACGTGTTCTCCGTAAACATATTCCAGAAATGGTACACCGACTACCACTTTTTGATCCGTTTAGTATTTATTTTATTTTCAGTACTTTGCTTGTTTTTGAACAACATTAAAATTGTGCATGCCTGATTTTTATATTATATAAAATAGCGGTGTGCTTGTGTTCGTAATTATTCACATCCTAAATGGCTTGACTGATTTAGATGTATTTTTTTTTAATTCTTATTGTGTCACTTGGATGGTTGGTCAGTGGGTTGTCTTAGGAGCGGATGTTCTTCAGAGTCGTCCGGGGGTATCGCACGATCTCCTACGAGGCGGCTTGTGTACTGGCTGGATCCCCGCCCTGGGACCTGGAGGCGAAAGTACTCGCGTCACTGTACCGGTGGCGCGAGGAAGCGCGGGCGCGAGGCGAGGGGCTGACGCAGCGCCACATGGAGCTGCGTCGGTCTCAGCTTCGCGAGGTCCTGGTGGCGGAATGGCGGGACAGGCTTTCGCGCCCTACCGCCGGCCTCGGTACCATCGAGGCGGTCCGGCCAGTACTCGAGCGCTGGCTCGGGAGGAGGCACGGCTCCCTGTCGTTTCGAGTGACGCAGGTGCTCTTGGGGCATGGTTGCTTCGGGAAGTACCTGTGTCGCATTAACAGGGAGCCGGACGTCCGGTGTCACCACTGCGTCGACTGCCGGGAGCGGGAGGACACGGCGTGCCCTCATCTCAGAAGTAGGCAGTGAGTGGTCGAGTCGATGGTCGACAGCGAGGAGTCCTGGGACGCGGTGGTTTCCTTCTGCGAAACGGTCGTCTCGCGGAAGCAGGCTGCGGAAAGGGAGAGGGAGATCTCGTCCACTCACCCTGCCCGCAGCAGGCGCACCGGGCGTCGGCGGAGGGCGGACAACGCCCTCTTCCAGCCCCCCTAAACGGGTCCAGGGGCGACGGACTCGGGGACGTCCGTCGCCCCCCACACATCAGGACCCGAGGTGGCGGCGCGATGTGTTCCACGCGCGCCCCTCTTAGACGTCGCGGGGGGAGTCAAACACCTCACTCCCCCCCCTGACCAGACGGGGCCCGCAGAGGCGGGCCGGCACCAGCCGGGGGTTGCGGAAGGATCGTACGTTCCCGCGACCCCCGGCGTAGGTGTGAGATGGAACACCGGGGTGGTTTTTAGTCAGTAAGAGTCTGACAGACCCCGCCGCCCACCCCAGATCGGCGGACATCCATGAGGATTTTCCACCCCGGATCAAAAAAAAAAAAAAAAGGAGCGGATGTTCTTAGCTATTGTCGCGGGCCAACGTCTGCCTACAGCGTCCGCTAGTTATATATAGACTGTATATTTCATCGATTTTTTTTAAGTGAAAACTTCTTTATGCGCGTTAAGGGTAAAAACTTATAAGTTCATGTCACCGACATGCCCGCACAGACATGCTGTTGTAGCAGTAAGAGAAGTATTTTTTTGGAACAAAGTTCTTTAAAGTTACTGAAGTCAAAATGGAAATCCAAGATGGCGACTGCGAAAATGTTCAAGTTTTCGTCATGGGTATCGTTTGCATGGTTTTCGATGGTGTTAAAGCCGATAGTGGGTTCAAAATGAAAATCCAAGATGGCGGCTGCGAACATTTTCAAATTTTTGATCATGGGTGTTATTTTCATAGATGCTAACGCCGATAGTAGAGCCAAAATGAAAATCCAAGATGGCAGCCGCAAAAAATTTCAAATGTTTTGGTAGAGGGAAATCTTATTCGTTCGTGTCACCGACATGCTTATGTTATCAGTATCCATAATGTGGCTATAAGTATGACGTGTTGAGCTTGTCGTTGCTCGGAGTTCCGATAGATGCCATGGCTGCATATTATTTTTAATGGTTTACAGAAAAAAAAATTTAGTCGTCGTCGTCGTTTTTTTCATGGTTTTTGAGGGTTTTAAAACCGATAGTGACGTTAAAACATAAATCCAAGATAGCGGCTGTGAAAATTTTGTTTTATTTAAATCATACGTGAAAAGGAACCGCGTTCCTGACGGAGGCCCTCCGACCACACACGTATTTTTTTAATGGTTCAAAACATTTAGTTTGACTAATCAATCGATGGAGAATTTTAGTGATTAAGCCCTACACTGCCCATAAGTTACTGGTATTATCCCATGATCTACAACAAATTTGTATATTAATATATACAAATTTGTTGTAGATCATGGGTCGATAGAAAGAATCGCATTACCAGTGCACCGCAAAAAAAAAAAAACGACAAAACGTGGGACTGGCACGTATCAGACAAATTCTAACAGAACGTAATTCGAATCAAATCGCTACGACTTCGTCTCAAGAATATGTAAGCTTTTACTTTCGATCAACGCTAGAATTGCATAAAGAAGTATTTACGAGTACCTACATTCTTATTTTTAAATGCTGGTAATTTTAGGAAATCGATGACAATGGAAGTTCTGAAAATACAGTAATTACTAGTGTTATGTTCTATGGTAAAGTTGACATGAGTTGTTAAAACTCATATCAGCTTGATCTAGGCATGGCATCACCTTTGTCTTATATTTATGTTCGTATAACTCGTCAAAATGTAGGGAACAGCTGATTTCTGTTTTTGCGATTTTAGGTGTGGTCTCATAGTAAAAGTTGTGCATAATGATAAGTACAATAACCTCCATTGTAATATATTATAAAAACACCACGAATACTCGATACCTATGAAATTGTCGTTTTATTAAACTGCCACTTCGAACTGTAAATGTTAGTAGTTACAGTTTGACTTGGACTTCCCAATTCCTTGGTTCGCGGCCAGTAAAATAAAACAGCAATTTCACAGGTATAGACTTAATATTCAAATTTAGTTGTTTTGCATTTTCCAAAACTATATTTTTTATCCCAATCCAATTCCAATCTTCCTATTTTATTTTTTTCAAATAGGTACGGGCCCAGTCCCAAGAAGCCTTTTTCAATTTGTTTGAAATAAGTTTATCTTAGTCATCATTGACATCGATGAAGGAAAACATTGAATTACCTAAATATGCATACTACTCGTAGATATTTATGTAAAACGCTTACCTCAATGTTATTGAATGTCTTAATGTACTTAAATGGATCTAACAACAAATTGTACCATTTTTATGTTGATTTTGGTAATTATACTAAACGAATACTATGTTAGACAAATATTCCAGACTTATATTTCTTAACCGTACCTCTATGAATAAAAAAATATATAGGATCAAAACTGTTTAAACGATCGCTACGCTCGATTTTTAGGCGTGTGTACGTGAACGTTGCACACAAACATAGTATTGCAATGAATTTACCTAAACTCTAGCGAGGGAATTTTATGCACGGATTCTTAACCGAAATCAGTATTTATTTATTTTTTTCTAGGTCGAAGTAGAACCTCTAGTGAACTATTGAGTAAAAATTTTCAATAAAAAACTGATGACACTTTATTGGGGCAATAAAACACTGCAATGACAGATAGCTGATGCTATAAGAAATAATTGAGCCTTTTATTTTAGAATAAGATTTAGGGTTCCACGCAAAAAAAATAAAACCATTGAAATCCAATATGCACGCGAACGAAATCGCGGGCGAAGCTAGTAATAATAAACTACATTCGAGTCGGGATGATTCCTGTCATACACCTGTCATCACATATACTGAAATCCATAATTATAGGTACATCATTTTAACATACGTTCCTAATTGGCTGGATTCATGGATGAAATTAATGTACTAAAAGGGTCCATCAAAAAGCTTTTGTGAACTAACCTCCATACTGCGGAGCTGCCTGGTGCGGCGGCGCCGGCAGGAATGGTCCCTGCGGTGGCTGGGGTTGAGGATACGCGCCCAGCGGCGGCGTCACTGCAACAACAGTAAGCTCTAACGGTGCCCCAGACTACGGGAGGCGCGCACGACATACTGATTGACCACATCACTGGCCGAGCACGACATTACGTGGTTAAAAAAGTGATACATTAAAAAAAAGAATTGAAGGGTAGTTTAATGTTTGACAGTTCGAATTTTGAAATTTGACAGCTAAGTTTGAGCTATGGTGAGGTAGAGAGAGATCTTGAATTAAAATACCCAAAATGTAAAATGATGTAATCGTATTTCAGTGTGTCGCGCGCGTTATCGCGCGTTGGCGCGCCGCAACCCAAGCCCGAGCATTCACGCTTGACGCAGCGGTGTTGCCATGCTAACTTTTATACTGCTATAGTAGTACCTCTGTGTTATACTTACTAGATTTTAGAAAAAAATATTTGTCATTGCAAGGAGAAATAAATAAACAATGTTAATTGATTGATTTTGTCTCGTTTTTACATATCTACAGAGGAATGTAAAAATGAGACAAAATTAGAAACATAAAATACTATGGCAATATTTGTAGCATGACCAGAACGTGGGTGAAATAGAATATTTTTGAAAAAAATCTCCTAATAAAAACTTTCTTGTCATAATTTTTTTTAATATATATTTCACCCACGCAATATTCACTTACGTCAGTGTTAACGACAAGCGATGCCCATACAACGCGTTACCACTAAACTGAATCTTTCAAAAAACATTTAACACTAAAAGTACCAATTCTGAAAGACCCGTCAGTGTGGTGACAACACTTCGGCTCGACAAAAATAAATATCTTTTTGTTTTCTGAAGAAAAAATATTTATATTTCCGCGCCAAAGAAAAATACAGTCAATTTGGTAGGCCGAGTTAATGTTTCAACACAGTTTGTGAGTGCCGAAAGCCTACCAAATTAGTTATTTACAATGCATTCCTTATTTTTAATGGTCACCCTAGCTGGACTGACTATATGAAGATATTTTTGTAAAAAAAGACTCGTGAAAATCGCTCAACCAAGTGTCCACCAGTTGTGTAAACGCTGGACAGTCGTCAGAATCCATTTTAAACACTTATTCGAAGGGAGAGGGCGCTAATTTCCATATAATCAGTAAATATTTATTTCAAGCCTTGTGCATAAAAGCTAGTGTGACCATCCAAACGGATTTTCATTAAGAAAATTCTTAAATAACAAAACAATCATCACACGATAAGGAACCTTTTAAAAAGTACAATATTTATTTATAATATGACTTTGAACTTTGGGTGTGGTGCATCCATTTTGTCACAGTAGGGCGGCAAAAATGTAACTATGAGAAAAGTAATTGTTTCTTTACAATGTTTACTCATGATATTTCCAGTTTTAATTAGCATGTATATTTTCTTGTATTTCACCAAGTTCAGAGCCATAAATATCGATCGTCAAAACTGACAACCAAACGTGTATACATGATGTGAACATTCCTTGAAATAAAAAAATATATTCATTTTCTATTCATTTACTAACTATTCAACAAGTGTACCAAGATTTTTTGTTGATTTTATCACTTTCATATACGATATTTTGCTGTTCAAATCTAAAAAGCACTTCGATGCAGGAAAAGCAAAAGAAAAACTTATAAAGAGCTATGATATAAGTGCGTTGAAGGACACAGAAACATGCTAGTGTGACAACACAAAGTTCTACAACAATTACTAAACATGCAACAATAAACACAACAAAACTACAAAAGAAAACTTATGTACCTACTTATATATATAAAAAAAACTAGCAACACTAAAACATCAAACGATAAACTACCATAAAAGCGTCGAGAAAAAAAATCGCAGTAACACATGCTTGTCACGAACAAAACAGAACTCAGCTGCTATGAAACAGCAAAATTGTCATATGAGGGGGATGTTGGCAAACCACAAAAAACCTGGTTACATCCGTCACCTAAACATTAATTACTAAATTATAACCATTACCGAAAAGAATGCTATATTTCATCTTACTCCCATTATGGTAGAAATTGCAAACTTTTCAATATGGCCGACACAAAATACTGTCAAATCAAATGTTGTAAAAGCTTAATTTATTATTGAATTGCAACAAGCAGGGAGTTTACTACTATATCGTGCTCAGATATAGCAACAAACTGAAGATCACTTATGACTGCTGTGAATAAATTTAATTAATAAAACTCTTTAGAACCTCCGGATCCCTGTAAAAGACTCTGAAGAACCGACACAGAGAAGACCAAAAAGAAGTTTTGAGAAAAAGAAAATAATAAAATTTAAAAAAAAATGTGGATCCTATAGAAATGGTGTTGAAATATATTAAGTCCGTGGTTTAAGGTGTTCTAACCGTCCCGTTACTAGAGACCCTCACAACTAGCATACTTCCCTGTCCTTCTGTTAAGCTTATAGTTGCATGCATTGCTGCCTGTAGCACTGATGCAGTGATAAAGGCAACATTCAACAAACACACATCACCATACTCATAGAAAACCCGAAGAATATTTTTGTAAAAAACAAAAGAAAACAAGTAAAGAAAAAAAAAACTTTTTTTCTTTCTTATGTTTTCTGGTGGTATGTATTTGTCAACTTAAATCTATTCACACACGCACTAACAATGTGTCATTCCTGTTAACATATTGACTTAGTGTTGACCCAAAATCCTTTCCTGTTTCAAGGCCAAAAGTAAAAGGTAAGATTAAAATAAATTAAGAAGAACCTCAGCAAGGATTAAACGTCGCATTTTAGATAACGTATCACTATGAAATAGATACCGAATCTAAAACGTTTGTTAAACATATTGTGTAAATTGGACATACAACTAGAAAAATTGGCAATAACAATAATTCATATTTTATTTGTATTTTTAGTTAGTGCCAATTTCACCATCACCTTACATTAAAATGTCTACAAACATACATTTGTAAACATAAAAAATGCAAAACAGTAATAACATCCGAATAAGAAAAAAGAACTTTTTACTTTTGATTTTTTTTACTTTTTGCATTTCTTTCGGTTAGTAATAGACACACGACCTTAAATATTAGTAGACGCGACTTTTACTATAAGCATACATAAATTATTTTTATTAATTAATTTAAAAGTAAAAGTCGAATCCGTTTGTCAGTAACAAAAATAGCTAGCTTTTTGTGCCATTTGTAATAGATTCGAAATTATTTTAAGAATCCAGAACAAAATAAAAATAAATGACGGACTTTAGAACATAATCACTTATTTTTTTAATTCAATTGTTATGTATTTTTGAATGTCGTTACTTTTTATTCGTCATTCATTTTCGATAAACATTAATGCTAAAAAGTTAGCTTAATCTAAATAAGGAAAACGAAAAAAAAAACCAAGACATCCCTATAGTTAAAAAAAAAATAGGGAAGCTTAATAACTGATGAGGCAATGGAATATTACTATTTAATTAATAAAAAGTCATCATTTAGATTGCTATCGACACTAAGAAGAATGAAAAGTCACACATTGCCTCATTGTTATGTAAGGTGCACAAAACTAGCAACAATAATTACTGGTTACTTTAAATAATTTATTTTGAAAAAAAAAAATATTGTAATAAAACTCTCAATTTTAGCCCAGTAATTATTACAACTTAAAATTATAGTGTTAAAAACAATAAAAAAATAAGCTGTGAACTAAATGTTAAAAAAAAATGAAAGAAAAAAGAAACTGATAGCTAAGACACATATTTTAAAAGAAAAGAGTCCCATCTTAATATTAACGAAGAAATTGGAAATATCTTTTTGTCTTATTAGACAGAACTCTGCGACTTAGAACAACTTATTTTTTTAAGACATGATTAACTAAGAAGCCGGACGAGTATTTATGTTTATTTTTTAGACACAAATCCAGGACGTTTTTCATAACACTATACAAATAGTTTCAAGCCAAAGACATCTACTGTACAGCCAACCATTTAGCTTCATGTCCAAAGTCCACAAGGGATTGTGTTCTTTTTTAAATATTTACTATAAGTATTACAACAAAAAGGTTATTATAGCACTGTGACCTAAACCTACACTTAAATCACGCTTTACCGTGCCTTAAGTAGGCTATTTTTACACAGAGAAGCTTGACTTATGTGCAGGTTTAGGTCACACAACTATAAGATAGTATACAATTGCGTCTTGTAGTCCATTATTGCACGGCGTGAGGGTGCTAAACGTCGTGCATTAATCTGACTACTTAAGTCACACGTATTGTTATGTACTATAAAGCAAAAAAATAAACAGATAGTTTCAAACATAGATACTTGTCCGATTCATATAGAAAAACATAATAGTGACTCGACTGCAGTAATTTTCTTCAAGGTTGAGTTTTTATTTAAATTAACTTTCAAAGTCTATTTTCAGAAAATTATAAGCTCGTAACCTTTCCTTATTCAATCTAACCTGAATGGTAAAAACATCAGCATAGTAAAAATAATAATTTTTGAGCTTAATAGCCTTTACTCATTACCGCAGCCAAACCACAAACAAACGGGTTACAATCGAATTAATAACACATACGATCGTCCACACGCCGATACGCACATATCATATATTTGTCTCTCTTTAACTATGTTTCCAAAAAAAAGAAAAATAAAGAAAGAAAAATTCTATATGATTTCATTACATGATAGCGATTAGTCGACTGCCGCGCGACGTCTGCGTCGGCGGGACCGCGGCTCCTGTAGAGGGGGGCCGGCAGCTGGGACGGGGAGGGGGTGCGGGTAACTTTGTATTATCATCATGTCTTATGGTGCCGCGCAAGAGTCAACTCTTGTCTCACGCTCTGCCACAGAAACCTCACCCTTATTGCTTACCAAAATTCTAATAGTTGAGCACCAGTGTGGCTGGAGATCAATATTAAAATAATAAAAGCATTTGTAGGGGTATCAACAGCTAGAGAAATGCATATCAAAAATAAAATCCTCAGATATTTTGATCTCCAACTATACCAGTCAGTAACCTCACTGAATCATAATGTTGAGTCATTAGTTATTTTTGTAAATGTTAAGTCAACAATACAAATGAGATTTCTGTGCATCCAAGGTCGGTTACCAGATGGATTATTGGTCCCAACAGTTTTACCAACTTCAAGAATGTTCTAGACAATTTGACTCAGTGTGCAGCCATCCTTAGGCCATATATTTTTAATATAACTTTTTAAATGACACATGTATTTCTGCATACATCCAGTGTCTAATTTCATAATATACATCACTTTTGTATATTTGGAAACATAATGGAACTACGAAGCTTATATTATGGAGTTGGATGCTTGTTATGACATTTGTAACGCCACTCAAGGTTGCATATTAATATCCTTATTAAGTATATTGTTTGATGAAAATTTGGACAAACATTTTCGATTAAGAATTGAAAGCAGGATTTTACAAAGTTGTTTGACACCATTTTATTAAAAAATGTGATAAAAAGCTAATTTATGATTTGACAAACAAACATACCACAGTCTTTATTTTCACACTGTCAGTATTTTTTGTCTTTCAAGAATAACTGGGAATTAATCAAGATTTTTTTGTTCGATTAATTTTGAAAAAAAAAAAATTTATAGGTACATGTTGAAAACAATCACCCCTTTTTTTTTTTTTTTTTTTTTTCAGGATGGGAAATCATCAAATGACTCCTCCCGCTCTGGGTGGAGCGGAAGGGAGTGTCAGACTCTTACTGACTAAAACCCACCCGTGTTCCTTCCTTCGCCCTTTATGTTCCGGGCCAGCGGTAACCCTTTCGGACAATCCCGCTGACCCGGCAGGCTTCGGCCCTGACGGGCCCCTTCCATTGTTGCTGACATCTCTTTGAGGCGCGCGTGGAACACGTACGCGCCGTCCGGCACGGGCCTGGTCCTGATCGGACGGTGAGCTACCCATTACTCTCCGCCCGCAGGCCCGCGCCTACGGTGGCCGGGAGTCGTCGCGCGGCTCCCGACGCCCGGAGCGTCTCCCGCGGCGGCTGGGACGGGAGGCTCTCTCCCTCATCCATCCCGCCGCCTCCTTCGCTAGCATGACTGCTTCGCAGAAGGAGGCGGCTGCCCCCCACTCCCTCTCGCCCCGGACCATGGCTCGAACCAGGCCCTGACGCGAGAGGTCGCCGCCGCTGCCGATCGCCTCAACGAGGACACGGCGGTGCTCCGCCCAAGCGGGGCAGACCTCCACCGTGTGCTCCACCGTGTCCTCTGGGCGATCCTGGCAATGGTGACACCCGGGCGTTTCCTCCCGAAACAATCACCCCTAAGACGACCTGCTGACCCATTTTCCTAGAGGAAACAATCAATAAAAATCATCATAAAATATTGAATAATTGGTCTTTATTTACTTGCATTCAAGTAAGACTCAAGATTTCTCCTCAGTAAGCAGCAGACATTATTTTGAATAATTAAGTATGCAGATGGGTGTGTTTGAATAATTAACATGAAACAGTTGTAGAATTAGTTGACCTAATTCGGACAAGGTCAGCAGGGGATAAAATACTAAACAAATATCGATTGAAGACATCAGGTCAGTGCTCAGGTCAACTGGTAGATTTTTACTATCATGAAAATATTCTAAAGTAAAATTAAATACAGATATTCTTCATATTCTTGTTATAACGCGTGATATATCATTGTAATGTTGAAAGCCAAACTCGGCAGCCGTAACGAGGGCTCATGAATCAGTTCTAGTAATGAATGAACCTAAAATTAGAACAAATAGATCCCGTCTTGCAAATCTAAGGGTGGACGACCATCTTGAATTTATCGCCCGTATCGATCTACCGCGCAACACTTTTATATCAATTTTACAGCTAGACCAACGTAAAATAAACCCCTTCCGACGCAATAATCTCGCGTCTGGGGATTAAATCATTGTTTAATGGCGAAAACTTGTATTTCAAGGCCCTGCCGTGACGTTACTCATGTCAAAACGTATTAAAAAAGAACAAAGAAAATAATAGATCAACAGTTTACATACCTTTTTTGTCTGCCATTTATATGATAACTATTTGGATATTATTTAAAACGTTAATATTTTGTGTTAGGTTGCGAGAAATACAGGAAATTCGCAATTAAATTTATACGCAGTCGCAGCAAGCAAACGCTTCGAACGATTCTCGCAACGACAACTAGTGATTTCAATAGTGTTGTTCACTGTCTGTCAGTCGATAGGCTTGGAACTATTTTAGGCGATTCCCGATTGTATTACTTTATACTCGTTTGCACAATTATTCATAAGAAGGATTTACTGTGATACATTTTGCATTCCTTTAATAAAATTCACTTAATAACATAGGGAAAAACTGATCCATGCAATCTTGAAAGTGTTTCAGAAAAGTGACAAAAAAAACCCGTAGGCCTCCTGCCTGACATGCGATTAGTAGTTTTGATTCCCAAGTGCTTTTTGTCCCATGATTTCCAATCCAATTAAGCTTACAAAACCTTTAGCCAAAACCAGGGTCAGGACAAAACTGCTGTGTAGAAAATATAATTTATCTAAAAATAAATACTAAATCTAACTAATCGTCTATTTAAAGTGTGCTAAGAGACCTATTAATTAAATCCTATGTTCTATCTAGCCCTTTTAACTCTTCTAACTGGATTATTTAACAATAACTATAAACAAAAACTATTTGAATTATATCGCAGCAACATCTCTAATTGACCTCGTAAATCTGGTCTTCAATCGATCGATCTCCGGGCAGTACTATACGCCTATACAGCTATACATACAATTTGATTGCAGGATGACATGCGCGAAGTGCAGCGGGCGGGGATGGTGCATCCAAGGCTGTTATGGATTTTCACTTACACAGTTACCAGAAATCGCTTCAAAGGGGGAATTCTTGGGAATGCTACCATTGTACTTCCATTTGCGTCAGGTTAATCTGCTTTTCAGGGAATGGGATTATTATGTATATGTTAAGCAGATTGGCGCAATATATTCTTACAGCATTACATAGCGTCTGCTTAGCTTTCCTCGTAGACCTTGTATTCATGTTTTAATCGCCATGTTAGGCACATAGTTTCTATACAAAGCCAACAATTGTGGTCTGCCTAGCCTTTTCCTCTACTATGTTGAAGTCGGCTTCCAGTCTCACCCGATGCAGCTGAATACCAGTACACACACATGCATGTTACATGGATCGACTGCCTATCTGACCTCCACAATCCAGTTATTGTTAGACTTTCGGGGTTCTGACAACCCGTAACATCTTTCAAAGATCCACGAATGTTAGCCGGGAACAACGGCTTAACGTGCTTTCCGAGGCACGGAGGGGTCTTGGTATCTAAAGATGGTCAATTGGTCACCCATCCATGGACCAACAGCGACAGGCGTAGCTTAACCTGATCGACCCGTGCGGCTGTTATAACTTAGCCACAAGTCACTGAAGTCCAAAGCCAACAACAACAATCTGATAACTACTCTAAAACATTTTTCAATTGTCTTCCCAGTTTTATTTTATTCTAGAAGAAGTTGATCTATTAATATTTATACAAGGCTGATAGATTATTTAATACCAACTGTTTTACATTTTCATTGGATTTTTGTGAAGGAGTGTTGGTATTACGTTGGCCACTCTCCCTATCCTCTGCAGCCGAAAATTGGCAGGCGGCGGGGCCAATGACCTGACCCGTCGCAGGGGGACCAAGGGTGCCCAGACACGGGGTCGTCTGGCGCCCATGTGCTGGTTTGGTCCCTGGGGTGGTCACGACGTGCTATGTGTTCTGGTGCGCCGGTGATGGGGAGTACTCCCGGGAGGAGGGTCCGGCATCGGACAGCCGCGGCGGGTTCACGGATGAGTGCTAACGCGTGCCCGTGTTCCCGCCGTAAGCGGCAGAGGACACCGTGGAATTTTAGTGGGTTAGAGTCCTACATAACTGCACTATCTCCCCGTGGTAGTGCAGTATGCATGAGCATTTGTCCACGTTAAAAAAAAAAGGTGGAGTGACGATCTTGGCAGGATGGCTGGCAGCAGCTGGATGAGAGTTGCCGAAAATCGAGTAGAATGGCGTGCAATAGGAGAGGCCTATGTCCAGCAGTGGACTGTAGTGGACTGATGATGATGATGATGGAAAAGTATGATTGAAAGATCTCGTAGTTGACTGTATCATCGTCGCTACAAAATCTTTCGGATATGGAAGTTTTCTGTCTTAGGGTGTCCATTGTCAGAGTTTAGGTTACAAATAAAGGCTCGTCGGCTATCGTACAAAAATTCATTTATTATATACAACGTTTAGAATACTATTTAATTTTATTATTCTTACAAACTAGTCAGAGATTTTATATATTAGAAAATAATGTCCACTTTCCACCGCATCTGTAATATAAGAAAATTTTATGAATTATCGTTAGATAGTGAAAACCATGAGTTTTGGTGTTTGTTGTGGCGTCTGAAGGATTATGTAGTTTATTGTAGAAGGTGGGAGTAGCGTTTTCTTTTTTACTACTAAAACAATAACTTAAAACAAATTCTATGCAGACGAATTAAAGTGATTTTATTTTGACCTAAAATAATAAATTGCCGGCACATTAGTGTATTTTCGTATTTATTATTTTAGGTCAAAATAAAACAACTTTAATCAGTGTTTTTTTTTTTGCTTGAATATCTTTGGTTAGACGAACTGTGCGCTGTGTTAAAATTTGTCCATCTATTTTAATGGGACCCTGTATAAACCTAAACTGTATAACTTTTCAGTACAACCCTGAGCGGGCATGGCAAGATTGTTAATGGCTATTTGTTCACAGGCACCATTCCACTTCGTTCTCAAAAGAGTCCTTTCAATAATACGACTGGCTGAAATAATAATAATCTTTGATGTTATTGCTACCTGCAAGCCGATAGAAACCGCGCGTCGTAAGCGCCCTGCAGCGGATGCTTGTTGGGCTGCGACGCGGCCAGCGCGCGCGAGCCGCAGCGCGCGCACTGGCGCCAGCGCGCCGGCCGCAGCCCGCCGCCCAAGTACATGTAGCTGGGGAGGGCATGGTTAGGTTTACATCACCAGTAAGGCTTTATTCTTTCCAAACCATCTATAAATACATAGTTGTTTTACTTCAGAGGCGCAATATAATAAGAGAGAGCACAAATGGGTTAATAACAAAAGATTTAAAAATAATTAGAAGTGGGATTTTAGGCTTGTAGCAGCAGTTTATACAGTACTGTAGTAGCTGTCTTCAAACAAACAAAAAAAAAAGTGTAAAACCACAATGCAAGTTTCAATCTTGTTATGTTAGTGAAGGCTCCGTTAATAGGATGTCAGTTGAATTCGCGAAACTTTTACCGGCCAGGTTTTATTAATAAAAATATCAGCTTTGCGAGGGTTGTTTTAACGTCACTTTTAACATGTTTACCGTATAGCATCCATGGTGATGGAGGGCGTGGTCTCACACTGAGCGTACGGCGGCGGCTCAGGATTGTACCGCAACGCTTCAGGTTCTACACCATACTCCAACTAGTAAAAGAAAAAACTTACTTGAAAAAAAAGTTTATTAATTTTCTATATTTATTATTTCCAATTTTACATTCTGAACAGTTCCAAAAAACATTAAAATGGTAATTAAATAATAATCAATAAAACAAAAAATATAAATAGTAAAAAAGAAACGTCAACGTAATTAGTCGATTAATTATTGTAATTTTTGTTGGACATCACTAATATTGTGATCAATATTTTTTTATTGTTTTGGCTGATTTTGGCGGCAAACTAAATGTTTGGTTTCTACTTTCTAGTTTTTACATGGCTCTCTCAGCTTGCTAGTTATATCATTATTGTTAAATCCTATACTTTTCTGTATTCTGAGAAGCTATACTAATGTTATAAACTCGAAAATAACTCTGTCCGTGTTACCTTTTCACGCCTAAGCCATTGAACAGGTTTCGATAAAATTTGACGAGGATATACTCGTAGATGGCATCCTGAGGAAGGACGTAGCCGACATAGGCTACTTTTTGTCCCGGTAGCACGTTCCCGTGGAATAATTAGTTCGAAAAGGTACGTACTGAAGTATAAAAGTAATATTAGAAATTGCTTAGCTAATTATAGCTAACTAGTTTCTGGCCGCGACTTCGTCCGCGTAAAATGTCACCCTCTTAGGGGTGGAATTTCGAAAAACCCTTTCTTTGTGGATACTTAATCTTCGCAAATAACACACCTTCCGAATTTCATGTCTCTAAGACCAGCGGTTTAGGCTGTGCGTTGATATATCAGTCAGTCAGGACTTTGAATTTTATATAGGTACTTGGATAATGTAACTTATAATTATAACGGATGTAGAAAGACACTTAACTACGCCGAGAGTCACTTATTATACTCCCAATCATTTTAATTATTTTTTTTGTACCGGAGCTAACCTGGGAACCTTCTGGTGAAGAAGGTCAAAATTCCAACTTTTACTGACGTTTTTTAGATGAAAACAAGTTTTTAATGTCATAACACAACTTTAAATTAACATTAAAAAAATCAGCAAAACCAACAGGTCTTTTTTCAGCAAGATGGACTGGGCCATAAACCACCACGCGGGCCCAGTGTGGGTTGGTGGATATCACATTTCTTCAAATTTTTGGTTCTAGGACATGTCGGTTTCCTTACGATGTTTTCCTTCGCCGTTTTGAGAGCAGTGATGATGAAATAATTTACACAAAGTAAAGAGCCTGCTTGGGTTCGAACGTTCTTACTGGTCATATAAAATAAACAAACACTAGATGGAGTCGATATTATTTCCACCTGAGAAGAAATGGCGAAGCAAACTCCGGGGTCAGTCTCTTTTAAAGTCCAGACATAATCTTGGTCAGATCATGACGTTATGGACCATATAGATTAGTGTCTGAAATGGTTTTTTGAAGAAAGAACCAAATGGACAGATTTGAGTGAACTGTGTCCAGTCAGTGCACACATTTGTCAGTCATCGCATAGCTGATCTCAGAAGCATGCGGTTGAAAGGATTTTTGAAATTTTCCTTCACAAAATGAAGAGCTTTTGAAAGCTTTTTCTTCAAACAGCAAATATAAATTAAAGAACAAAGCAATCGTCATTAAGCTTTTGTTTCAAGTGTTACCTGTAAAAAACTAAAACCTTATTTTTGATGCTAGTAACACTTACATCTAGAAGTGGCTGTTGGCAACCCTAAGGCTTATATTGCCCAGCCAGCAAAATATATATAGCTTTATGGTGGGTATTTCACCAGGCGTCTAATCGGATGCGCAACCGACTATACATTTTATAGCAGTGCGAGCATGGTTGTGCCGCCATTGGTGTCCTAGTGAGATAGGGCCCTTAGACCCCAGCCGTAAGGATGTCGAGACTGGCGGCATGGCAGTTGTACTCACATATAGCGGCCACAGCTTGCCGTGCGGCGCGGCGACGTTGCACCGCGGGAGTGACTCCCACACTCGCGCGCCCGTCCATTGTGTGCCCAGCAACGCACATTCCTCTGAGGACACATATACCACTCAGATTTTAGTATCTACAATGTGTAACATTATGAAAGTAGTTTGTTAAGGTGATATGTATATTGAAAAAAAAAAGTGGTTTTTCTATTTCGTGTAACTTGTTAAGTATGTGGAATGGGGATTTAACATTTTTGTATATGTTTTTCGACTCTTTGGTCGAGTATCATGTTATAGGAATACACGATTCAATGAATTTTTCTCGATACAAAGAAATCGTATCGAGAAAAATTCGGTCCAGCGCACCGATGAGCTCCTGCTTGGGCGCGGCGGCGCTGGCCAGACGCGCCAGCGGCCGCGCCAGCGCGTCGGCCGCGCGCCCCGCGCCGCGCGCCACGCCCGCCAGCTTGCGCAGCAGCGCCACGGCCGCGCCGTCGGCCCACAGCTCGTAACTACAACAACATCACATTCTGTTACTAATAAAATGAAACTACGCATTATATGATTGCCTCTGACTCTCAAGGCATAGACAAGTAATGAGGTTACGTCTGGCGCAGATTGAAACAATATTTATTATTTGCTATTATTTACTTATTATTTATTTATTTATTTATGTAACTGCCCGTGACATCACAGCGGGCCCTATCTGAATACCAGCGCTGCAACATTTATTTTTTAAATGTCGTAGCATCATGCTGAGATAGGAGCCTTTTGGCCTCGTATAGGGCTTTCTGTTTCATTTTCCTTTTATTACTTTGTTTTTTTTTTTATATAACTTGGATTTTTATTTTGCTGTATTTAGTTTAGTTTGTGATCTTCCTGTACGAGTCGCAATAAATACTTTTTCTTTCTTTATATTAGATGAATAGTTACACACCCATTTCTCTCTTTCAGTCGTCAGTAATTTGACTTTCGAGAGAAGAAGACAAAGCGTTGTGTAACTATACAGACGCCGTACAACGTTTATTAGTAAGGGGTAAATGTGGAAGCAGTCATGCTAGTGAAGGAGGCGACGGGACGGCTGAGGGAGAGAGCGTCCCGTCCCAGCCGCCGCGGGAGACGCTCCGGGCGTCGGGAGCCGCGCGACTACTCCCGGCCACCGTAGGCGCGGGCCTGCGAGCGGAGAGTAATGGGTAGCTCACCGTCCGATCAGGACCAAGCCCGTGCCGGACAAGCGTACGTGTTCCACGCGCGCCTCAATGAGATGTAGCATCATTTGAAGGAGCTCGTCAGGGCCGAAGCCTGCCGGGTCAGCGGGATTGTCCGAAAGAGTTACCGCTGGCGCGGAATATAAAGGGCTAAGGAAGGAACACGGGTGAGTTGTAGTCAATAAGAGTCTGACACTCCCTTCCGCTCCACCCAGAGCGGGAGGGGGTCATTTGATGATTTACCACCCTCAAAAAAAAAAAGAAGTAAATGTAAATAAAAAATATAATTGGCGTGTAAAAGTGTTTGTACAAACCTACTTACAGAAAATAAATCATTTATCATTTGTCAATAGTTGGAAAAAGGCTAGACAGAAGATGATGTCTCCATATTGTTGATACTTACTGGTGAGGATGTATCATCGTGTGCTGATGTTGGTAAGCCAGCGACAGCAGCGCGGTCAGGCCGATGTCGAGTGACCGCTGCAGAGATAGTCGCAGCGGCTGGAGGGACGTTGCTTCGGTTAACGCTTCGGGCTTCGCTTCTATTGCCAGGAGGCTCTGGAACAGTTCAATGGGAAATGAGAAAAAATCGGTTCAATAGTTTAGGAGCTATAATCCAGTCAAAATAGACAAAAATAAGTCATAACTTAGACAAAATTCGCATAGAGCTGAAAATTGGCAGAGATGTTAAATACAACATTATAAATGAAATGTCAAAAATCCCCTTCGATCCTACTTCTGCAAAAAAAATTATTCAAGGTCAAAAGTTCAAAATTAAGGTTTATTCCATTTTTCTCGAAAACAGTAAGTATTATCGTAAAAATAGATCAGACAAAAGTTGTAGATCATACAATTCTCTACAAAAATGATCCAGTCACTTTTTCTCTTACGACTCACCATTCGTGAGATATCGCGGTTTTAATCATTAGAAATTTCATATTTTACATAATATGCACACATTTCCGCACCACCTATGAGGTAATGTACTTAGTACATTTTTTCTAACGTGGTTTCCCCAGTAGGTGATGGAGATAGCCCTTCAATTAACTCCCCTTGACCTGTACATACAGCAGGAAGCGGCGCTAGCCGCCATCAGGCTAATGCATCTGGGCATATGGGGCAAAAACATTACCAGTCCACACGCTAAAATCCTGGACCGGGCGATTGAGTACCAGCCTCTCATCGCTGCCCCGTGTGACAGAACACCAAACCAACCGATGTTCAACAAGAACTACATTATACAAACAGTTCAGGAAGAAAGAGATCAGTCAGGAGTCAATGAAGTGCGCATTTATACAGACGGCTCTAAAACACAAAACGGTGCTGGCGTGCACTCCTTGACCTAAATATTAACTTTCACATACCACTAGGCACACATAGTTCGATCTTTCAATGCGAATGTGTTGCCTTAACACAAGCTGCAACAGCAGTAAAGCGCTTAGGCATCCGGAACTATGTCATTAAATTCCTATCCGACAGCCTATCTGTGCTCAAAGCTTTAGGAAGCAAACAAACTAACAATAAGCTAATTTTTGAGTGCCATCTAGCTCTGGAGAGTTTATCGACGTCTAATCGTATTACTCTCCAGTGGATCAAAGGGCACAGTGAATCTCTGGGCAATGATGCTGCAGATGAACTTGCGAAGAGAGGCTCTGATATGAGGGTGCTAGGCCCGTACCCACTTCTCCCTTTGCCTTTCTCACAATTTCGTGCGTGGATTCGCCAAAGATCAACCGAACTTCATAACAACAGATGATCACGGGCAACAGACTGTAGACAGTCAAAATTGGCTTTACCAATGATACACCCGCGATTAACCAAAAAACTTCTCAGCCTGAGTAGGAATAACCTTAGAGTAATAATAGGTACAATTACGGGCCACAACCTCCTTAACAATAGTACATTACTTCAGAGGGAAGAAAGTGACAGTTCCATACCGAGATTATGGCATTTGCGCCACGAGCTTGCGAGGGGCGCAAACCATTTGAGGTATGGAACTGTACTTTATCCTGAGGGATGTATAGTGCTTTTTATTACACCTACGAGGAAAATTATGGACATAAATGCATAGAAATGTTTATATTTAGTTAAAAGTGCAATTATTAAAAGTGCAGCTATTAAGATGTTACATTTTGTCCGGGTATCTTGATATTTTGAGACACGGCAACAGATTATCAACAACTTCTTGGGCCGTCTCTAATAGTTCTGGCGGTGTGTTAGGGATAACATCATCACTGTCGCTCGAAGTATCCATATTTTACAAAAAACACAAAGATAAATGTGTTTTTGCGAAAATGCGCGGGCTTTTCCATTTTTTATTCGCCCGTTTCTGGAGTAGGCTAAGATCATAATGTCATGCAGCCACTTCTTCCGTGATTCCGCGCGTTTTATATACAAAAATAATTTCGTTTTTAATTTTCTGTATGCACCAAGGAGGTTGGTACCTAACTGGTAAAAAAAAAACTGTGTGGCCAGTAACAATTTACTTGAAATTTAATTAGTAGACAGTTAAAGTCTCTTGGCAGTATGACTGCTGACAAATTAAAAAAAAAAGAAAAACCGGGTATGTAATGGAATTTCATACATATTTCCCACCCTTGGGTCGGAAGGATTTTCATACAAACTTCCATACCTTGGGATGAAAGGATTTGAAGGGCGGGATAAAGGCGTTTCTTCCCTCTAATTAGTATAATTAGTATGTATTTTCAGAGCAGGTGTGATAAAAACATCTTTTCAACATAGGCGCCACGGACAGCCCCCTTTGCAGGGGCTGCCTTGATGCCGAGGAATCAGCCGTCCACGTCATCCTGGATTGCGAGGCCGTGGCTTCTCAACGTGCAGAAATCCTCGGAACAATGAGGTCGCTCCGCGAAGCCTGTGAAGCTCCCAGGAAGCTTCTGTGCTTCTGGGCGGAGCTAGGCTGGCTCTGTTAGCCAGAATCCCCACGCACAACGGCCTGAATGCGGGAAAGGGAGTCCCATCATCATCATCATTCCCCAGTAGGTATACTCTACGATCTATTGTAATAAAGAAAGTTTGATCAGATCGTATCCTTTTAATTGAAAGAATCCTCGTAGTAATATTGCTAATGAGTAAAGTGGAATAGATTGTTTTTTTACACATGTCATTATATAAGATAATTGTCTAATTCTACTTCGACAATTATTTCTTCGTCTTTATTTTCTTCTTCTTGCAGAAGTTCGCTGTTCTAAGAAAAGGGATGCATCAATTGTCTCCTCATTAATATCATAAATATCTTCATCTGTTGTATTTCTTTCAATATAACATGTAGAAAAACAACCTATTCCACTTTGATCATTAGCAATATTACTATTCTTGCAATTAATAGGATACGATCTGATCAAACTTTCTTTATAACAATAGATCGTGGAGTATACCTACTGGGGAAACCACGTTAAAAAAATGCGCCAAGTACATTATTACCTCATAGGTGGTGCGGAAATGTGTGCATATTATGTAAAATATGAATTTTCTAATGATTAAAATCGCGATATCTCACGAATGGTGAGTCTTAAGAGAAAAAGTGACTGGACCATTTTTGTAGAGAATTGTATGATCTACAACTTTTGTCTGATCTATTTTCACGATAATACTTACTGTTTTCGAGAAAAATGGAAAAAACCTTAATTTTGTACTTTTGACCTTGAATAATTTTTTTTGCAGAAGTGGGATCGAAGGGGATTTTTGACATTTCATTTATAATGATGTATATAACGTCTCTGCCAATTTTCAGCTCTATGCGAATTTTGGCTAAGTCAAATGTCTATTTTGACTGGACTACTACGGCGGAACACACGTAAATACAAACATACAGAGAATTTCGGCCATAACGATCAATCTCAGCGGAAACTAGCCTCTTTTCTCAGGGAAAGCGATGGATGAGGTCTATGATGGAACGAGCGTGCGCAGAAGATACCTAAGGCACTGGAACTCCCACGCAGCGACGAAACACAACAGGCTGCTTGACGCCGGACTACGGTAGGAGGGTGGTCGCAAACCAGGCAGGCGTTAACCCTACCACCGAAAGGGAAGAATTGGCCAGTCAAATAAGATGTTTGGGTGTGACTGTCCAGGATGCGCCGAGCGCTCGGTTCAGTTGAGTAACTGGCGGAACAAACTGCGCTACACGAGGAGGCTTCTTTATGCATCCCAATAAGCCTTTGGCGCGGGAAATATTGTGGTGTACTAGTGTGTGCGCCGAAACGCAGACACAGGCATACTCTCTCTTCCCACTCCGGACTCCAGGCTGTTACAAAGAAATTTCCAATGCCAAAAGCCCGATAACAATTTTGTGGCCGACCCGGGAAACGTACCCAGGACCAGGGCTCAGCAGTCGCGCTTGCGACCACGAGACCAACGGAGCAATCAAATACACACATACATAGACTGCTAAAATCATAACCCTTCCTTTTGGATTCGCCGTAGTCAGGTAAAAAGAGGTTTGTTGCAGCGTGGTATAATTGAATGAGCCAGATAGCAGATCACGTTGTAGCGGACACTAAACTTTATGTCAAGGCATTAAAGTTACTTTTCCGAAATTACACAAGCTCAGTTAACCTTATCATGTTCATGCGTATGATCATCAAGTATGGCGGCGAGCGGTGCGGCGTCGGGTTTGTCGTCTGGCCGTAGCGCTAAGGAGACGGCCGCCCACGACGCCTGCAGGCTTTGCAGGCACGTCAGCCAGGACAAACTGGTTTGAGCTGACGGAATTAGTCTGGAGATAGAATAGAATAGTCATTTATTTTGCAAGTATGGGTAATACATAATAGGTGTTCATCATCATCATCATTTCAGCCGAAAGACGTCCACTGGTGGACATAGGCCTCCCCCAAACACCTCCACTTCGACCGGTTCTGTGCTTCTCGCATTCAACGGGTTCCTGCGGCCTTCACAAGGTCGTCGGACCACCTTGTGGGAGGCCTTCCAACGCAACGTCTTCCGGTACGCGGTCGCCACTCCAGAACCTTTCGGCCCCATCGGCCATCTGTTCTGCGAGCAATGTGCCCTGTCCACTGCCACTTAAGTTTGGCCATTATTCGGGCTATGTCGGTTACCTTGGTTCTCCTGCGCTAATAGGTGTTATTAAAATTCAGCCATATTTCACCATTTGGCATGCAATATTTATATTATTAACATTAACTTAGTTTAGCCAAAAGCCAGTAGGCCAGATCCATCAATTCAGGCAAAAGCAGATAAAGATGCAAGCAAGCAGATGAAAGGATAAAGCATGTTTTTAATAGCAGCCTCTCTTCTATCCTAAAAATATTAATGAACATAATATGATTATTACTTTAAACTTTCAGGGTCATTATTTTAAGATGAAAGCAAGTTAAAAAATATGGATGTCACGTGATCAACTTTGAACGTTAATATCTCGGAAAAGTGACACTTTACGGGGTTTGGTCTTATTATGTTTTATGTTTGCATTGATGTCAGCTATCGATTTATATAAATTTCATGTGTGGGCGCTATTTTGAAATAAAAATCAAAATGGCGGACAGGTATCACTAACCATTCGTAAAAGGATTTGAAGATGCGTGGCATGCCCATGCCACGGATATTCAAATCCCTTTACGAATGGTTAGTAATAACTTTACTCAAAATTAAGGGAAGGGAGATAGGATGGAGGGTCGAGGCAGACCTGGCGAAGCAACCTGCAAGGTTAATATGTTTAAAAAAAATGATTTGTGTGCCACAGACTTCTACTCCGTTCACCTTTTATACCCTGTTTTTGTCCAGACGGTAAAAGTCAGTCGGTCGGTATACATACATGCATTAGCCCGTTAAAGTCTTAACCCTCCTCTGGCCTTGCCGTAGTCGGGTAAATACTGAAAATAGTTCAGTAACATACCTGCACAGTGCAATCCTTAGTTTCAGCCAGCTATGAAAGTAGTATTGTTGGAAAGCAGCCGGTTGACGTTGAAATGAATCTGTTAACCTGAAAGTTATAATTAAAACGGCATTATTCGTTATTTAATCCATACTAATATTATACACCACGCAGCGAAACACGACGCCGACAACGTTACGTGTATAGTCATAGTTTTAAGGTTTTTAAATATGTATTAGTTTTATTTTGTGCATTTTATCTATGGGCCTTAGTTGCCTGATAATAAAATGATTATTATTATTATAAATTCGAAAGTAACTCTGTCTGTCTGTCTGTATGTTACCTTTTTACGCCTAAACCACTGAACGGCTTTCGATAAAATTTGGCAGAGATATAGATTGCATCCCGGGGAATGACATAGGACAGTTTTTATCCTGATATTCCTACGGGACACTTATGCGGGTGAAACCGCGGGGCGCTGCTAGTCATTTATAAGGTCTATTGAGCAAGCAGTGGTGGCCCAGTGCCAAAGGCCGCGACTTACGAGTTGTAGGTCGTGGGTTCAAACCCAAGTAGGCACTTTGTGTAATTTCATCACCACTGCTCTCAAAATGGTGAAGGAAAACATCGTGAAAACGTCTTAGAACCAAAAATTCGAAGACATTTGACATTCACCAAGCTGCATTGGGTTTTTCAAAAAAATACGGTTGTCACGGCATCAAGAAAAAAAGAACAGAAAAATAGGTTTAAAGGTGATGCTTATTTCTAAAGAAATCTCTTCCAGCATACCTGCGATAGGAAAGTGGACAAAGAGATCTAATATTTTTTCAAGTTAAACAACAAACAATTTATTACAAGGTCACATGCGAGGCCGCCATTTTGAAAAATAATGGCGGATATTAGCAGGCTCAATATAAGAATCTTTAATCCTCTTAAAACACAAAAAAAGGTCTTTTTATATTACCTCTCGTACATAAGCTCCAGTATATTATGCTTGACGGAGCCCGTGCAGGCCATCAGCACGTCGAGGGCGTCGTAGCCAGACACGAGCGCGTACTCCAGCAGGGAGCTCGCGTGTTGCACTGCTATGGGAGTCGCTGTCAAGATGGAATTTGTTGGTATATTGGCGCGTGCTAGGAGTGTGCGGGTCGATCGATCAGATTAAGCCACGCTTGCCACAAGTTTGTCCGTGGATGAGTGACGATCTTTACATACCAAGACCCCTACCCCTCCGTGGCTCGGAAAACATATTAAGCCGTTGGTCCCGGCTCTCATTCGTGGATCTTTGACAGTCGTTACGCGTCTTTAGAAGCCCGAACGTCTGACAGTCTTACCAAGGGGTATCGTATTACCTAAATGGGTTGTGGAGGTCAGATACGCTGTCGCTCCATGTAAAATACTGGTATTCAGCTGCATCCGGTTTGACTGGAAGCCGACGGCACGCATTTTTTTTATACATTGCTTAATGGATCTGCTCTTGACTTCAATCACGCCTGATGGAAAGCGTTTGATGAGATCTATGATGGAACAAGCGTGCCAAGAAGATGCCTGTTCACTCTTCGTTTGCAGGCAGACGGGTTAAATAATAATGATTGAATACTCACGTATGTCGCACCAGGGCTGCGGCAGTTTGTATACGTGGAGTTGCGCGTGTGTGTCTATGGCGAGCACCACGCCGCCCAGTTGGGACATCTCCACGCACGAGACTATGGCGCAGCCGGAACCACTCTATTGAATAAAAATTACAGTTTAACGTGGAAGCACCCGGTTAGCACGAGAAATTTAAAGGGGATTGAAGATTTTAATACGGAACCTGGCATAACTACTGTCACGCATTTTTTTTCTAGGGTTCCGTACCTCAAAATGAAAAAAACGGAACCGGATCGTATACGGTCGGAAAGGGCTTCTCAAGAGCAATCGAATGGTGCCAATAGAACACCATATGAGACCAAGTCAAGCAGTGCCGGAAACGTATAAGAATGAATGCGGCCGAGCGGATCAACCTCGTTACGTAAACGTATTCACGTATAACAGACGGCCGTGTCCATGACACAGCCACACTCCATTTTTAATTGACCCTTTGACGTCTTGAAAGATAAACCTATTTGTCCATTCCAAAGCGTAGTAGGTTCCTATGGAGAACGAGCAAGAAACTTTATACTTACTGGCGCAGTGTTGGGTCCGTACTTGGTTTTCTTGGGCGGCGTGGAAGCGGCCTCCACCGCGGTCACACCACCATGCGACACTACCGCGCGACTGCACAACTGCGGACAATTTTATATAATTTGGAGAATACGGTAAGTAAGTTGCGTATGAGTGGCTGACGACCGGTTTCTTACTGATCCTTGGCGCCGTACGAGCCTCATGAGTGCGATGACGGGCGTATTCGATGACCTGTATCCGAATGCGTCATGGCGACGTGCGTACACAAACCCCTCAGCTAGGTTTGTGGATGGATTTAGGGCAGGTCTACCCCGAGTACTACTTCAATGTGTGGAAACGGACTCCCCGAGAATTCAGTTGAGCTATTAAGTTACGGTTTCCTAGAGCAGCGGTGACCGCCTCATGCGGCCGTAATGTCCAAATACAGAGCGTTTTTTGACACCTTCATGTTAAATACTGGTGTAAATGACAGATGTTTATGACGTCCGTTATAAACATGATGGAAACGCTAGGAAACCGAAGTGTTATGGTCCCGAACCATATTTTAATAAACATCATCTCATAATCTGCCTAGCCTTTTACCAACTATGTTGGGGTCGGCTTCCACCGCACCGGATGCAGCCGAATACCAGTATTTTACATGGAGCGACTGCCTGTCTGACCTCCACAACACAGTTACTGGGTAATACGATACCCCTTTGTTCACACACACACGTGAACACGTACATCACACACACATGGACGACGAGCGGCGCGGGGACCGGGCAACGCGAGACCATCGCGCCGACCGCACGACACTGCATCGTCCGCCACGACAGCGATCGCACCATAATTTTGGAACTTAGTTTGCTACTTTGTATACCCACGAATAAACCTTTTTACAGTCCACTCGTCTTTTACATCACCTGGGCCTATCTACCCTTGCTAAGACTGGTTGTCAGACTTTTGGGCTTCTGACGACCCGTAACGACTGTCAAAGATCCACCAATGACAGCCGGGATCAACAGCTTAACGTGCTTTCCGAGACACGGAGGAGTTTTGGTATGTGAAGATGGTCAGCCATCCAAGGGCCAACCGCGGCAAGCGTAGCTTAACCTGATCGATCGAACCGTGCGGCTGTTATTACTTAGCCAAATCAACATACAACCTGACAATTACCTGGAAATTGCAAAAAACTTAAGAAAATTTTAATCTCGCGGGCTATCTTTGCGCATCTTAAGGGTGATAAATTAAATCTTCTTTTCTTTCTATGTAGCCTGCGGACTTGAAGAGTATGGCGCCGAAACAGATACAGCCTGAGACGCAGTGGAACTATGGCCGTAAGTAAGGTGACGGCCAGAGACGGTAATGGCCACAGATGGTGACGGCTACAGAGGGTGACGGCCACAGAGGGTGACGGGCACAGATGGTAACACGGCTACATAGGGTGACGGCCACAGATGGTGACACGGCCACAGAGGGTGACGGCCACAGATGTTGATGGACACAGAGGGTGACGGCCACAGATGTTGACGGACACAGAGGGTGACGGCCACAGATGGTGACACGGCCACAGATGGTGATAAGGCCCCAGAGGGTGACAGCTAAAGGTGCCCATCACAGAATTGTGTGTCTGTCCAGATGAGATAGTGTAACTGACATAGTGATGCGTGTCGCGCGCCAGCAGGTGCAGCGCGCGCGGCGTGGCCAGCACGGCGTGCGGCGCGCCGCCCGCCTGGCGCGTGCTGGCCGCGCACACGTGATAGTGTAACTGACATAGTGATGCGTGTCGCGCGCCAGCAGGTGCAGCGCGCGCGGCGTGGCCAGCACGGCGTGCGGCGCGCCGCCCGCCTGGCGCGTGCTGGCCGCGCACACGTGATAGTGTAACTGACATAGTGATGCGTGTCGCGCGCCAGCAGGTGCAGCGCGCGCGGCGTGGCCAGCACGGCGTGCGGCGCGCCGCCCGCCTGGCGCGTGCTGGCCGCGCACACGTGATAGTGTAACTGACATAGTGATGCGTGTCGCGCGCCAGCAGGTGCAGCGCGCGCGGCGTGGCCAGCACGGCGTGCGGCGCGCCGCCCGCCTGGCGCGTGCTGGCCGCGCACACGTGATAGTGTAACTGACATAGTGATGCGTGTCGCGCGCCAGCAGGTGCAGCGCGCGCGGCGTGGCCAGCACGGCGTGCGGCGCGCCGCCCGCCTGGCGCGTGCTGGCCGCGCACACGTGATAGTGTAACTGACATAGTGATGCGTGTCGCGCGCCAGCAGGTGCAGCGCGCGCGGCGTGGCCAGCACGGCGTGCGGCGCGCCGCCCGCCTGGCGCGTGCTGGCCGCGCACACGTGATAGTGTAACTGACATAGTGATGCGTGTCGCGCGCCAGCAGGTGCAGCGCGCGCGGCGTGGCCAGCACGGCGTGCGGCGCGCCGCCCGCCTGGCGCGTGCTGGCCGCGCACACGTGATAGTGTAACTGACATAGTGATGCGTGTCGCGCGCCAGCAGGTGCAGCGCGCGCGGCGTGGCCAGCACGGCGTGCGGCGCGCCGCCCGCCTGGCGCGTGCTGGCCGCGCACACGTGATAGTGTAACTGACATAGTGATGCGTGTCGCGCGCCAGCAGGTGCAGCGCGCGCGGCGTGGCCAGCACGGCGTGCGGCGCGCCGCCCGCCTGGCGCGTGCTGGCCGCGCACACGTGATAGTGTAACTGACATAGTGATGCGTGTCGCGCGCCAGCAGGTGCAGCGCGCGCGGCGTGGCCAGCACGGCGTGCGGCGCGCCGCCCGCCTGGCGCGTGCTGGCCGCGCACACGTGATAGTGTAACTGACATAGTGATGCGTGTCGCGCGCCAGCAGGTGCAGCGCGCGCGGCGTGGCCAGCACGGCGTGCGGCGCGCCGCCCGCCTGGCGCGTGCTGGCCGCGCACACGTGATAGTGTAACTGACATAGTGATGCGTGTCGCGCGCCAGCAGGTGCAGCGCGCGCGGCGTGGCCAGCACGGCGTGCGGCGCGCCGCCCGCCTGGCGCGTGCTGGCCGCGCACACGTGATAGTGTAACTGACATAGTGATGCGTGTCGCGCGCCAGCAGGTGCAGCGCGCGCGGCGTGGCCAGCACGGCGTGCGGCGCGCCGCCCGCCTGGCGCGTGCTGGCCGCGCACACGTGATAGTGTAACTGACATAGTGATGCGTGTCGCGCGCCAGCAGGTGCAGCGCGCGCGGCGTGGCCAGCACGGCGTGCGGCGCGCCGCCCGCCTGGCGCGTGCACGCCGCGCACACGGCGCCCGCGCCGCCCTCCACGCCCCACGCGGCTGTCTTTTGCCAAACCTACAAGAATACAATACTTTTTATCATGCACAATAACAGAACATCGTAAGGGAACCGACATGAGCTTTCTAGAACCAAAAATTCGAACACATTGACATCTACCAAAACGCACTGGGCCCGCGTGGATTACGGCGCACTCCCTCTCACAAAGAGGAGGCCTATGTCCCAGCAGTGGGAATATTATAAGCTTATTATACTGTTACAAGCTTGAGGGTTCGTGACCATAAAAACTCCCTATTTAATAACAATAAAATTACACTTTAATCAACACTAATAAAAACTCAAACACATCAATTATAAAACACAATTGCACTACTGATCGCTCTACGTCGCACTTGAAAATCGCTTTCGATGTATTCGCTTGTATCGCTTTATTGGCTATGCAATGAGTGTTGCCGAGAATCGAGATGAATGGCGTGCAATTGGGGAGGCCTATGTCCAGTAGTAGACTGCTGTAAGCTGATAATGATGATTACCACTTACCAGCGTATTGAAGCAATCAGTTCCCGGCTTGGGACCGCCTCCGGGAGTCGTGCTGCCTTGTAGAGGACCTTATGACGGAAAATAATCTCTGTTTGAATGTAAGGGCTTTGAAAGATTTTTTTAAAGAGCCTGGCTTACGAACATGTCCACCATTTTGTTATTTTTTTTTTCATAATGGTGGCCACGCCTGTGACCACTATAAATCGATAGCTGACATCAATGCAAACAGAAAACATAAAGACCAAACCCCGTAAAGTGTCACGTTTCCAAAATATATATTAACATTCAAAGTTGATCACCTGACATCCATATTTTTTTGAACTGTGCATGTTGCATGGACGTTTGATTATTCTAAACATTCAGAGT
This sequence comes from Luperina nickerlii, assembly GCA_963855955.1. Taxonomy (NCBI): domain Eukaryota; kingdom Metazoa; phylum Arthropoda; class Insecta; order Lepidoptera; family Noctuidae; genus Luperina; species Luperina nickerlii. The sequence continues at coordinate 11,816,862 of OY979689.1, read as the reverse complement.
GATTATTTCAAACATCTATGCAACAAGATGTAAGCACTGTTCAAAAAAATACGAGTCTTCAGAAGCCCGAACGTCTGACAGTCTTACAAAGGTGTATAGTATTACCTAAATGGATTGTGGAGGTCAGATAGGCTATCGCTCCATGTAAAATACACTGCATCCGGTTAGACTGGAAGCGATCTCAGTTGGGAAAAGACTAGGCAAATAGTATAATATTTTTAATATTATTTTAAGTATGCTTATATTATGTACATATTACCTTGTTGAAAATAAAAAATATTGCATTATTTCAATAAACAATTTCAGTTACCTTTAGCAAATAGTTTGTGCACCTGATGAGCCCGCTCGGTACACTTCCACATGGTCAGAGTCCCGCCAGCTATTAACAAAGAGTCCGTGTCTTCCCGCTGACACCAAGTTATTGAAACTGAAACAAAATTGTTTGTTTTTCAGCGTCTGAAGGTGAGTATAGACTGGAGCATTTACTTGTAACAGAACATCGAGCATTCGCCGTTTTTAAATTTTATCGGACCGCACTTCGAACACGACGCTCGATGTTTTGTTACAATCTGATTTTAAAAACCAACGAGCGTATTGGTATAACATTCGCGATTCGATATTTTATCGAGTTTACCAATCACGTTTGTGAAGTTTCGCCAGCTAATTTAGTTTGACCCTGTAATTATTTGTATAGTATTTTATCTCACGAAGCAACGTGCACTTGACTTGTGGTAACCGAGTGTATAAACGCTGTAAATGTGTGTGTGAAAACGAGTAGCGTCAGAAAATAAAAACTCACACTTCCGAATTCATCAATGTTTTCTTGCCAAGTACACATCACGTTTGTGTAGTTTCGCCAGCTAATTTAGTTTGACCCTGTAATTATTTGTATAGTATTTTTATCTCACAAAGCAACATGCACTTTACTTTTTTAAACCGAGTGTATAAACGCTGTAAATGTGTGTGTGAAAACGAGTAGTGTCACAAAATAAAAACTCACACTTCCGAATTCGTCACTGTTTTCTTGCCAAGCCTACCTGGTTGCGCGTCTTGCTGCGGCAGATAGATTGTGGGCAGCGGCTTGAGTGCCAGCGCCGGCGCCGGCGCTGGTGACGTCACGGCCACGCATGCGCAGCGCACGCACCAGCGCCCCACCGACCCGCCCGAGCGGCAGATGGCGGCGATTACTAGGCTGCCGTCTGAGGGAGAGAGGAAATTATTAGTGAACAGACCAAAAAAAAAAAGAAAAATAAATACTCTGGTATTTGATATTAATTTCAACTTGATAACTCCAACCGTTCCTGAGACAAAGGTTCTTGACAGACGGACAATGGAGTGATCTTATAAGGATTCCGTTTTTCCTTTTGAGGTACGAAACCCTAAAAACAGGGTTAGGTTGGATATGGTAAACCCAGGCCAAGATAAATCGATCGATCTTTTAGTGGTTAATCATTATAATAGGCTGTGCGTCTGAGTAGTTGCGCAGGGGGCGTTGCCATGGCTCAGTCAACACACAGCGTCCGTGTTTAGACGTCAAAGATGTCAGCGGGCGAGTTACACCCACTTTATGCTCCAAGTAACTTGGGCTTTGAAGGACCGTGGCATAACTGCCTGTCCGCCATTTTGATTTTATTTTAAAATGGCCGCCACGCATGAAACTTATATAATTCCATAGATGACATCAATGCAAACAGAAAACATATTAAGACCAAACCCGGTAGTGTCACGTTTCCGAGATATCAACTTTCAAAGTTGATCACGTGACATCCATATTTTTTATCTTGCTTACATCTTGTTGCATAAATATTTGATTCAAGAAAATCAAAATGGCGGACAGCGGCGGGGATTGAAGATTTTTATATAAAAAACCTGTATAATATTGGTGTTTTTTGTAATAATATATAATTTAAGGAAAAATATTTTAAGCTGATTTTTAATAAAATATTTTTACCTATAACTAATGAGTGAGTGCCACTAATATTATAAATTCGAAATAACTCTGTCTGTCGTCTGTATGTTACCTTTTCACGCCTAAACCACTGAACGGATTTCGATAAAATTTGGCAGAGAGCTTAATTGCATCCCGGGGAAGGACATAGGATAGTTTTTACCGCCATACCTCGCGGGCGAAGCCGCGGGCGGAAGCTAGTATGTTATGAATGCATGAACAAATTGTTTATGTTGTTGATTCGAAACGGCTGGGCCGCTTTTGACGGGACTTTCACTAGCAGATACCTGAGGGGCAATTCTCGCAATTTTAGGTCAGTGTACAGTCTGATCTCAGTCTGTCAAAAATATAACTAATTTCTCTACATTTTTGACAAGTTTTTGACATTGATTTTGGCCGCGGTGATGTGGTCGCAGGCAGTCGATCGCGACGTGCGCGCGCGCCCCTCCATGGGCGCAGGCAGTCACTGTGTACAACTTACTCTTATGTGCAATACTGGCCGCGGTGATGTGGTCGCGCGTTGGTCGCAGGCAGTCGGTCGCGACATGCGCGCGCGTCCCTTCCGCGGGAGGAGTTAGCACGCCGATGAGTCCGGTCGCTGTTATGATGCAGGCACCTTCGCAGGCTATGCCACTGAAATATGTTACATATAGTGAATTTTATAAACTGAAGAAAAGAAAATAGCTTGTTTTGACTTTTGTTGCTCTTCTTTTTAGGGATCCATTCCCAAAGAGAACTTTCTTACTAAGGCTGCGCTGTCTGTCTGTCTGTCACAGGGGTATCTTCAGAAAAGTTATTCCGATAATGAAAATACATTTTCAGAGAATATGTGACACTGTGGCCTTTATGTCAGAATTTTTGTCACTTCATCATTTATTTGCATTTGTATATCATGTAATTAGATGTATATATTAATTATTTGTATAAAGTGACTGTACTTACCCGAATCCTTTGAGCGTGGGCGTGGGTCTCAGCATTTGTATTCTCTCAGTAATGGGAGCGTCGGGCTTCTTGTCCACCATCACAAGCCGGCGCCCGTTGTGGAAGAACGACGCGCGGATTATGTGTTCACCTGAATAATACCGAAAAAAAAGACATAAAAAAAACAACCGACTTCAAAAATACGTTTTTATTTTTCATTTTTTAGTTGTACGGACGCCAGCACATCAACCAACCACAATCTGTCAGATTTCTTTAATAGATTTTCAACTTTATCGCTAAAGCATAAGGTTCAAAGTTGATTGGGAAAATCTGACAGATTGTGGTAGGTTAATGTGCTGGCGTCTGTACCTACCCCATACAGATTCGTACTTCCAATGTAAGTATAAGTGACAGGAAGATATTATAACATCGTCAATATAAGTAGAAAAAATACGTATTATTGAAGCTAATTCAAAAACTACCCAAGCACAGTTAATAAAATTTATATATAGTAAATTTTTAATTATGTACTAGTCAGGTAACGGCACTTAATCTTTATGCCACTGATGACGTCACCTCTTAAAATAATTCAATATTTTTTTTTAAATAACTATTGAGCCAATCATCAAAATATTCAAATTAGTTTCTCAAAATACTCTAAATTTTCAAAAAATAAAATAACATCTAATGGTTAGTGTTATGTTTGAACCTTACTGATTGTTTTTATTAGTTGTCATATGTAACATTTTTGTAATGAGGGTAAAGATTAAATAAAACAGTTTTGCTTTCTGATCTCGACTTGGTTGTATCTTTTATTGGCGACTGCGGAAAATAAGCTGGATTTCGTTGAAAATGACGGCAAATGTAACGAATATAGTGTTTCCCGGACAGTTTAACCCAAAGACTGATAAGTGGTGTGATTATAAAGAACAATTACTGTGCGCGCTTGATGCGGCGGGTTACGACAAACTTAACCTGAACAAGGGACGATCGCTGTTTCTTTCTCAGTGCGGCAAAGACACTTTCGCGTTAATTGCATCACTTTTAGTTCCAAAACGTCCTACGGAAGTACCTTTAGTGGACATTTTTAATGTTTTGGATAAGTTTTATGAACCGGAGGTTAACGAAATTTTGCAAGCGGGAAAATTTTACAAACGTCAACAAGTGCAAGGTGAAAGCGTGCAAGACTTTGTGGCGGCTATAAGTGTGCTTGGTGCAAAATGCAATTTCATGGACTTGAAACGCCAGTTGAGAGACCGACTAGTGCTGGGGATACGGGACGATCGCTTGCGACGTGACTTATTGAAAAAGAAAGACTTGACATACGAGGTCACGTTACAGATGTGTCTAGACTATCAAGCGACGTTCCCTGATTTGTACCCTGCGCGTGTGACTAGTGAGTCTAAGCAAACTCCGTCCAGTGTCACGGAGACTGAACCTATGGACATTGGTAATGTTAATTCGAATGAGTGTCGACGGTGTGCACGCGCACACAGGTCGGGCGAGCGCTGCCCGTTTGTTAAGGCGAAGTGCTTCTACTGCAAAAAGTCTGGGCACATTGCGGCGGCCTGCGCCAAGAAGCCAGGTCGTGTACACGAGGTCGACGACGCGAGGGAAGCCAACACGAGTGTGGACACTTCAGCTGAGAAGATGATGGGTGTATACGTCTGCGTGGATAATTACTCACCACCTATTACCACAGACGTTATGATAGACGGCGTTCATTTATCTATGGAAGTGGACTCGGGTGCATCGCGTACCATTATGTCGGAAGAGACATACAAGATGCTGTGGTTGTCGCCCCCACCCCTACGAGCTACCAATTTAAAACTCGTGACATGGACTCAAGACCCTTTAAAAGTATTAGGACTAGCAGACGTGCGTGTTGTGCTAGGTAATAAGGAAGCGCAATGTGAACTGGTCGTGGTGTCGGGGAACGGACCAAATCTGCTGGGCAGGAATTGGTTTCATACACTAGGCCTTCAAGTATCAGGATTGTGCTGGGCTGAAGAGGAGATAGAACAATATAAAAAAGAATTTCCAGAACTATTTAAAGAAGGACTCGGCGAGTACAAAGGTCCTGAGGTGTCACTTCACGTGCGGCCGGATGCTACACCCCGCTTCTTAAAGGCGCGCGCGGTGCCCTACCCTCTTAAGGAAAAAGTAATTAGACAGTTGAACGAGATGGTGGAGGCGGGTGTACTGACACCTGTCCGTTATTCTGAGTGGGGGACACCGGTGACGCCGGTGATGAAAGAAGATGGGACAGTACGAATGTGTGGTGATTATCGTGTCACTGTGAACACCGCTATAGATACAGACATCTATCCGCTGCCGACGTCTGTGGAAGCATTTGTGAGACTTAGTGGCGGCAGAATATTTAGTAAGCTGGACTTGAAAAACGCGTACACACAACTGAAGGTAGACGACGCGACAGCTATGCTGCTCACCCTGAACACTCCTATCGGTCTAATGAAAGTAAATCGTCTGCCATTCGGTGTCAGCGCGGCGCCAGCGATTTTTCAGCGTCTGATGTCGACGGCGTTAGCGGGTATGGACGGAGTAGCGTGTCTATTAGATGATATCGCTGTCACTGGAGCCACGAATGAAAAACACAACCGGAGACTTAGAGAAGTACTGTGCAAACTGCAACAGATGGGACTCCGCCTCAACGTAAAGAAATGCGTGTTCGCTGCGGACAGCATCACATTCCTAGGGCACATGATTAATGCAGAGGGACTTCACCCAGCACCTGCGAAAGTCAAAGAGATTCAGGAAAAGTCGGCCCCAACCAATAGGGAGACCTTGCGGGCCTTCCTGGGCTTATATAATTTTTACGAAAAATTCTTGCCTGACAAAAGCACTGTGTTGGAACCACTGTATCGACTTTTAGAATCAAAAAGACCTTGGAGCTGGGGTGAGAAGGAACAGAAAGCGTTTGTGGAGGCGAAGCGATTACTGTCATCAGATCGAACGTTGGTGGGCTATGACTCGCAGAAAGAACTACTTCTTATTTGTGATTCATCAGAATACGGTCTCGGAGCGATTATAGCCCACATCATGGAGGACGGGTCAGAGCGACCGGTGATGATGGCCTCACGGACACTACAAGCGCATGAGAGACGGTATGGGCAGATTGATAAGGAGGCCCTAGCTATTATATTTGGATTGACAAAGTTTCACGAATTCTTGGCGGGTCGTAAATTTTGTATTGTGACGGATCATAAGCCGTTGGTCGGTTTATTCAATCCCGCAAAACCAATTCCAGACCAGATATCACCGAGGATGTTGCGCTGGTCATTGAAACTTTCCAGTTATAATTACACTATACAGTACAGGCCTGGTAAATTGATCGGCAACGCGGACGCGTTGAGCAGGTGGACCGCTCCGGACACGTCGAGTGTGCAGGAGGATCTGCTGCGTGACGTACTGCTGCTGGAGGAGCAGCCGAGCGGATGGGAGCTGGATGCAGCTAAGATAGCCGCAGAGACCAACAAAGATGTGGTATTGCAAAAAGTAATGTTCCACGTTTTGCACGGATGGCCACGAAGGAATATAGACCCGAACCTACAAGCTTATTGGACACGGAGAGAGGCTCTTTCACATAATAAAGGTTGTTTATTGTGGAGCAACAGAGTCATAATACCTTCGTCCTTACAGGACAAAGTGTTAAAGTTGTTACATGCCCCTCATGCGGGCATTGTCCAGACAAAAGCGTATGCAAGAGGCTACGTGTGGTGGGTCAACATGGATCGACATATTGAGAGTGTGGTGGCCGCGTGTCAGCAATGTCAGCTAGTGAGAAATAACCCACCAAAGGACCCGCAGGCTTGGATTGTTCCAGAGAAGCCGTGGAGCCGTGTGCATGTGGATTTTGCTGGGCCCTTTCAGGGAAAAACGTTTTTAGTCCTAGTTGACAGCTACAGCAAATGGTTTGAGGCTGAGATCATACCAGCGATGAACAGTGGTACGGTGATAGCTGTTATGAGAAAAATTTTCACTTCACAAGGGCTGCCCGACGTGTTGGTGTCGGATAATGGACGTGCGTTCACCTCGGATGAATTTAATAATTTTCTCAAAAAGAATGGAATTAAACATTTGTATTCACCGCCCTACCACCCAGAGACTAACGGGCAGATTGAACGCACGATTCAAACATTTAAGAATAAAATAAAGAAACTAGAGAACCTGGACATGCAATGGCAGGAGAAACTTTTCAAAGTTCTTTACTATTTACGGACTGTGCCCAATAGCTCTACTAACAAGACACCTGCTGAGTTACTGAATGGGCGAAGATACAGGACTGCAGTTTCAAGCTTACACCCCGACTCGGCGCCGAGCCGCGCCGAGCAACAACTGGAGGCGGCGGCTCAGCGAACGTGCGCGCGGACTTTCACGCTGCTGCAGCCAGTGCTCATACGCATGTACGGGCCCGGGAACAGATGGCGTCGGGCCACCGTGGAGACGGTGGAGGGGCCGGCCACTTATGTGGTGAGGACGGAAGATGGAGAGCTGCATCGGCGACACGCAGACCAAATACTAGCCAGACCGCTGGACACATCTGCTGATGGGTCACCTGTCATCGACAGTCAGCCAGCCAATGATACGAATTCTGAATCATCACAGGATCCGCCGATTGTGATTCCGCCCCCTGAATTATGGCCAGAGATTATAGGAATTCCTAATGAATGACTTAAGTGCGTGCTATGTTAGAAGTAGACATTTTTGTTAAATTGAATTTTGTTATCTACTGTTGAACTAATTATTGTATTTTCAAATCATTATGATAGAAAGGTATGTTATGTTTGAACCTTACTGATTGTTTTTATTAGTTGTCATATGTAACATTTTTGTAATGAGGGTAAAGATTAAATAAAACAGTTTTGCTTTCTGATCTCGACTTGGTTGTATCTTTTAGTTAGAAATTTTGGACAATCCCCATTGCCCCTCTGCCATTAACGTATTCTCTATGACACAATAAACGAAACCGCGCGAAAAAACGCGAAGTTGGCGTGGTTTGAACTGTCAAAATACCATGCTTGACAGCCGTTCGTGGTTTGCATGTGGTAAGATTACGTGGGGAATAATAATTACAATACAGTATTGGGGCCCAGGTAAAGTCTACGCACCTGGAAAGTTAGCAGTATAGATGCAGGTCCAGTCGTTGAGGAGGTAATCCTTCTGAGTGTACACAGAAACTTCTCCTACGGTGTTTGCAACCAGTAAATGTTTCCCTTCAATGTCCCATTCTAGTACTGACACCTGAAATTATATGGTTGAGGGCAATAAATAAAGGGTGTAAAAAGACAATGAAGCCGAGAGTCATTTGTACTCTGACATTGTAATATTTTTTTGTACTGGGCCTGGGACACTTGCTTATGGAGATATTGAAGGTCAAAATTCCAACTGACATTTTTTAATGACTAACGCTACTTGGGTAGTTGAGCGCAGGGTGAAGTTTCTAATTCAATCTGTACGATTAACACCCAGTATGCTGCGCTTCATTGCCTGTTGGCAAATCTTGAGTTTGGACTTCTGTTGTTCAGTAAGTGACCAACTTTGTGCGTCGAAGGTTAGGACAGGCAGGATGCTCATGTCGATGAGTTTTTTTTTTAGTGATATAGGAAGTCTGTTAAAAATAAATAAAGTTATACTTACAGGATATGCAGTGCTGGTAACTTTGTGACTGTCCCACGGTGTGTCGAGGTCACACACATACACATGCCCACCCCACGTGTCTCCCTCTGTGTCATCCAGCTCGGTGGGTGATGAGAATGCTATGATGTTGCAGGTTGATATCGTGCAGATTGGACGGACTACTTCATGGTCCGATATGCTGTGAATTATATCAATATGTATGTATAAGCTTCAGTAATGCATAATTCATAATCTGCCTATAATGTTCCCATTGCTGGGACACAGGCCTCCTCTAGGTGAGAGGGAGTAGGTTGTAATCTACCACATGACCCCAGTGCGGGTTGGTAGATGTCACATGTCTTCGAATTTTTGGTTCTAGGACATGTCGGCTTCCTTACAATGTTTTCCTTCACCGTTTTGAGAGCAGTGGTGATTAAATTATTTGCACAAAGTAAAGCGCCTGCCTAAGTAGTACGCAAAAGACGCGCATTGACGTGGAGTTGCGGACATCAGCCCGTATTACGTACCTAAGCGCCTGGGTTCAACCCCCGACCTTTAACTCGTAAGTTGAGGCCTTATCACTGGGCCACCACTGATAATAACTGCCATGGCTGAAATTCGATCTAGAAGATTACTAGCAAGTATCTTTTGGCGCGTTAAAAGTCAGGGTCGTAACAACTAGGTCACTGCTACTAAGGACTGCAATTAACAACATAGGGATGTTGTAAGTTGAACGGATAATGAGAATATGACTTCTACGATAGCCCGGCTAGCATTCTGCAAACTTATCTATCATTCATAACATGAACTGAAAGCGAATTTCTGGAGGCAGTTGTTACATGGGTTTATCTCATCTCTACTCTTATGTAGGCACGTTTTTAAGCAATTATTCGGATTAGTACTCTAACTCCTCGTACTTGGATCGATTGGTACTACATTTAATAATAGCTAATTAGCTCAAAACAAACATTAAACCTAATTTCAAACCTAAACAAATTGAATGTATTGTTGTTACCTTTCAAAGTGAGGTGGCTCGCATTTCAAAGGCTTTCGCCTCATGGAGTATATTAATTCCATTATGGTTTCCTTTTGTTGTTTCACAGATTCCAATTAATATTGCATTTAAACGAGTATTTTTTAGAAATAACAAATGTTTTATTGCAACAGTGCAACCAACCAAGCAAGCAATTCTGTCACTACTGTCAGTGTCATTCATCCAAATAGTGTCAATGCCATTGTCTGCGAGGACATGACAAGGCTTTGACAGTGACAATCTATTCAAACAAGCTACATAAGGTAGCTTTTTAGCATAAATGGGTAAATAGAAAGAGAAGCTAATCGTGAAAATAACGTAATAGAAAGAGAAGCAGTGCATATTTGTAAAAATTTAACATGGCGTTTAGTTAATGCAACAATTTCATTGCCAGCTTCAATTAATTTTTTTCCTTTACTTGCTCTTTCTATGTCCTTTTGAATTTCAGAATGATAAATCTTAGAAAAGAATCCCTAAATCAAAATTCATTGGTTATCTTAACTGTCTATTAATATATTCTATGCTTTACCATAAATTGTCATCAATAGCACTTTTAAATTATTTTAATTTCTATTTAGAATTTGCCACCTACTGTTTGTTGGTAAATTACAAAGGCAACCTTTTAAAAAATATCGATAAATAACAAAACGTAATTATTTTTATCGACTCATCGCGTTCCGAATACACGCAGCACTATTACTGCGCCTATCTTCAATGCAAGTAACCCTTCGCTGCAGCTTCAAGTCACATATACTCGGGCATTGCCCTTTCATTATTGAGTTGTGTTTCCGAACGCAGCGGTGTTCGCTCGAAAATGGCGGATCGGCCGAAGTAACATCGACATAGCTGTGTGAAATATAACACAAAATATTCGTGAATTTTATGTGAAAATGTGAATCGTTTGAATTAAAACATATTGTGTAGTGTTGTTAAAGTGCTTTTCAACATGTGGCGGACAGGGATGTATCGTTTCGGTGTCGGGAACTGGATATTCTTGTTGGCCTGTCTCAATTTGTTTACATACGCTCAAGGTAAGCTCCTTATAAATATTACCATTTACTATCGATCGTTGGTCTTGAAACTGTCGCTAATAACAGGATTTATGTAATTATGCAGAAAATTGCATCTAGATGTAATTTAAATACCTACTTACTTGAATGTTTGATTTCGACTTGAAACGCTTTATAAGTTAGACTCGATTTCTCTCGAAGCTATAGTTATTTTATTATACGTACAATGTTCCAAACTTGAATACCGATACCGAGCAGTGGAGGGTTTATTTACTTCTTTTTTTTTCTTTTTTTACTTGTGTGTGACCAAATGCATAATGCATAAGGTCCTATTCCGTGCCATTTGAAAATGTACGTTCGTATTTATTGTATTTAGGGCTTCGCCGACAGCGTTCTGCACTCGAGTTCTAACGACATACTTAAATACCGCATTATTGACTGCTTCGGGTTAATTAGTTAGTTTAATTCCTTTTGTAAATAGACAATAAAATTTAACGGTTGCTATTTGGAACGGCTCTGGAAAGCTTCCAAAGATACTCATTATGGCTCCAAGTTGTTTACTTTAGAGTGATTAATTTATAGGCTTAGTATTGTGCGCTGTGACCACTGAAATAGTTCGTTTCCGGGTATGGAATTAAATCGGATGGTTTATTTATTAGTTAATGAAGACTTTCTACACATAGTTTCGTTTCTAAAGAATTGCTTGACTTTTATTCTTTTTGCTCGGCTCCTTAGAGTGCTAGCGTGATGTTAAATGCATATAGCCTTCCTCAAGAATTGGGCTATCAAATGCAAAAATAATTTTTCAAATCCGACTGGTAGTTCCAGAGATTAATGCGTTCAAACAAACAAACTCTTAAGCTTTATTATTAGTAGGTATAGTTGAAAACTTTCTACACTAAATAATTTGTTTCTAAACTCTTGCTAACTTGTTTTTCTACTTCCCCTGTTACATTCATTTAAGATTAATAAATGTTGAACTAACTAATTTGCTGGGCAAGAGTGTCCACACAATGGTCGCCTAAAGATGGACGGCGCCGCCGAGGTCGGCCCAGAAAGCGGTAGCGAGATGTCCTGGACGCGTACCACGAAGTTGCTGCACGAGGCTGGTTCGAGGTGGCGCGGGAAAGGAGTTTCTGGAAGGACTAAGGGGAGGCCTTTGCCCAGCAGTGGGATAATATAGGCAAAACAAAAAAAAACAGTGGCACTCCGGGAGTGCCGACAGAAGTGAAAACAAAACACATACAGAATGCTTTGCCACCACTCACTGACATTATCGGATATACATTAAAACCGAGTAGGTGGTTTACATCCCGAGGACAGCCGAACACATCCGAAGCGGGTATTTTTTTAATCGTCTTATATAAAAAAACGCGCGGTGTCGCTTTCGGTATCAACGGCGCGAGTTCAATGGTTTTTTCCCATCTCAAAAAATGCCCACCGCGCCTAAAGTTATCACTTCAAAAAATTTGAACTATGGAATGTATATGTATGGAAGGAATAGACATGTTGCGTCGACACTAAATAAATTAGTATAAAGGAGGACATTGATGATGCTCTTGTCCTAAGTTTTCTGGGACTCCCGATTTCATCATTTGCCTAGCCTTTTCCCAACTATGTTGGGGTCGGCTTACCTATAGTATTTTGCATAGAGACAGTCTACCTGACCTCTACAACCCAGTTACTGGGTAATACAATACCACTTGGTAAGACTGGTTGTCAGACTTTCGGACTTCTGACTACCCGTAACGACTGTCAAAGAACCACGCATTACAGCCGGGACCAACGACTTCTATAACCTTCAACCTTGGCATTGGCAGAATCTTCGATAAAACGATGGAGTCATTACTATAAAATTGGAATTGTAAATGGACTTCTATAAAATAAACTGCGTCAACTATTAAAACTGCAACCCTATTAAAAAAAATCTGCGCGCGGCACCATAAAAGTGATAGAAGAGAATAAGAGAGATTTAGTGTGAGAGACAGAGAGAGTTGTATCTTTCTTCTCTCTCATGTAACGAAATGTTCCTAAATGTGACTCGCCTTTGAAATGTCCTAGAATTCGAATCGCCCGCCGACTAAGAAGTTTAATTAAAAAAAAAATACAGAATTATTCAACGGATAATAACGTAAAAACGCGTCGTATTGGTCAGTGTGAAAATATTACAAAATTCTTGTTCCCCCGACATCTCGAAGACAACATAATCCGCCTATAATGTCACTGCTGGGACAAAGGCCTCCTTTCAGTGAGAGGGAGTGGGCCGTAATCCACCACGCGAGCCCAGTGGGGGTTGGTAGATGTCGCATGTCATTGAATCTTTGGTTATTGGACACCGTCGGAAGTGCACCAAAAAATCACAATCTGAATATTTTCGAAGGATATTCCTAATCCATTGCTTCATTTGTTCGAGGAATTCGTCTGCTTAACAACGTAAATAACGCAATAAATGTTGTCGAACTGTCAAGTGTCAAGATGGAAGCCATTGCTACTGACAGCGTGCTACGCAACTACCCCACTGGAATAAAAACAAAAGAAGATGTGACAAAATACAAATAATCTCTCGACCTGTCATACAATCGCGTTGACAATACCCAACAAGCCAACTACCGAGTATTTAGAAAGTTAGTAGGTGTACAAGGAATTCTGATATCCTACCTAGGTGCTGTATCTATAGCCAATCTAGCGAATTCTTGTGCCTAACTATGCATACCTGAGGCTTAGGTGCAAAGGTATTTAGGCACGAATGACTTATGTTGATCGGCAAGCCGATTAGTCGTGCTTCAAACCTATTATTCAAAGGCGACGAGAAACACGAATACATGAAGCATTTTTAACTCGTTTTTATTAGCTTCATCATCATCATCACCATTTCAGCCGAAAGACGTCCACTGCTGGACATAGGCCTTCACAAGGTCGTCGAACCACCTTGCGGGAGGCCTTCCAACGCTACGTCTTCCGGTACGGGGTCGCCACTCCAGAACCTTTCGGCCCCATCAGCCATCTGTTCTGCGAGCAATGTGCCCTGCCCACTGCCACTTAAGTTTGCCAATTCTTCGGGCTATGTCGGTTACCTTGGTTCTCCTGCGGATCTCCTCATTCCTGATACGATCAGGCAGGAAAACTCCAAGCATAGCCCTCTCCATTGCCCTTTGGGTGACTTTACTTTGCACCGTATGCAGATTTATTTCTTTTATTAGACCATAACTAACTGCTTCTAATCGAAGCAATGTAAGATCGTTACCATGTGTCTCTTTACATAGACAGAACAAATGATAAGATACACTTGATATGGATACAATATAATTATGTATTTGAGCTATTTCATAAATTAATATGCTTATAGACTTCTAGATGCAACTTATTCGGTATGAATGAATGTTCGGCATTTTTATTGAATAATCTGCCGAATATGAATGTTCGGTAAACCTGTCGAATAAAGGCTCGTACACACAGGCGCGACGCGACACAAAGGCACCGCTCGTCGCGCGACTTGCGGTGCCTTTGTGTCGCGTGTCGCGTCGCGCCTGTGTGCCTTAAGCTGAATACCGAACATAAAACTGATATTCGGCCCATCCCTACATAATACCATCATTCATATTCGTGGAATAACTAGCAAGTACTTACATAATGAGTACATTGAGTTCATGGACGAGTCAAGTTCTTGAACCTATCAGAGTCTATACTTACAGAATTTTAAAGTCTGGATAACATGGCAGACAGCCAAACATGAGGACACATTATGAGATTTATAATATTACTAGCTTCTGCCCGCGACTCTGTCCGCGTGAATCTTGTTTTCACATAACTAATACTATCGCATCGCCCGCCCGTGCTGTCTCTTCGTTTTCGCTAACCGTTCTTTCTTACTTTTTGCTCGACTGTAAGGAGTCATAGCGCGATTTTTAGCCAAAAAACTTCCTCAAGAATTGGGCTATAGAATGCAAACAGAATTTTTCAAATCCGGCTGGTAGATCCAGAGACAAGCGCGTTCAAACAAAAAAAAAAAAACAAACCAACTCTTCAGCTTTATTGTTATTAGTGTAGGTAGATTTTGCATCTTTACGTCAACCAACGAAAGGACAGGTTCAATAGCAGAGGACAGAAGTATGTGGAAAAGCGAGAGGGAGGTCTTTGTCGTGCACATTACAAGCTAGATACCTAGATGTCAACCCTGCCCAATACCTCACTTAAGGGGACTAGAGGATTGCCGGGTCAGCGGGATTGTCCGAAAGGGTTACCGCTGCCCCGGAACATAAAGGGCTAAGGAAGAAACACAGGTGGGTTTTAGTCAGTAAGAGTCTGACACTCCCTTCCGCTCCACCCAGAGCGGGAGGAGTCATTTGATGATTTCCTATAGGTACTCAAAAAAAAAAAAAGGGGACTAGAGGACCTAAACGTAAAAAACGCAAGTTTAAAATCCTAATTTGAGTAAACAATTACGAACGAAGGCAGAATGCTTGGTCAGCGGGATTGTCCGAAAGGGTTACCGCTGGCCCGGAACATAAAGGGCTAAGGAAGGAACACGGGTGGGTTTTAGTCAGTAAGAGTCTGACACTCCCTTCCGCTCCACTCAGAGCGGAAGAAGTCATGTGACAATTTCCCACCCGCAAAAAAAAGGGTGACACTACAGCACCAAAAACGCAAGTTTTATAATGCTTAAAAGTATATGATCGACTACAGTAAACAAAATCAGAAAAAAATATGATATTCTTCAGAATATATGCTAGTTAGATAGTGTGTTGGAAACATAATACAACTAATTTGATACCTACGATAGAAAAAAAACTTTCTTTTTACAATAAATAGAAACCATATGTTAGGATTTTAGTAAACTCATTACACACTTTTATTCAACTACCGCCTTCTTGTTGGATTCTCGTAACGGTCGGCGGGCGACGCCTGACTGTGCGCACGACCTTTGGGTATTTAAACGACGAAACGGCCGTGCGCAAGGGATTAGTTCCTGCGACGCCGAAGGGTATAGACCATTAACAGTCATAGTGAGTTACTCCGTGGAAAGATATTGCTATCCGCTAAAGCAAGGCCAGGTCAGTTAATTTCATTTTAATAATTAAATATCTGAGTGTTTTAGTCTGTTAATATTTCTAAATTACTTAAATAACCATCCATGTAAACATACTTTAAACATAAGGCGTACCTATTGTCATTTCCTGGTGATAAAACATTCTGCATAATAGTATTTCTATTAAACGCCTGTGATATTATTCAACCTTTTATTTCTTAGTCTACCTTACATAACTCAAAAACATCTTAAGTCCTTACATCTCAGAAGTGGGATAGACGAGTAAAAACAAAACTATCTACTCGTTTATCCTGCCCACAGGTTGTTTGTTGGTCCAAAAGTTTGCTTTTGTTTTTTTTTTTTCTTTCTCTACTTTTAAAATAATTATAACTTTACTATCATCGAAATAGGGGCTGAATAATCTTTGTTGCATTTTATTATAACTTAGTCGGTGAGTTATGAATAATTTTAAATAAAATAAGCAATGACAATAAACCTTAACGAACTCAAACCGTAAGCTATTAAATAAAATAGTGTGTAAAATATCGTCATTCATTCGAGTGTTAATATGATATTTAGTTGCAACGTGGAAACACTTACTCATTACACAGCTTTGCCAGGGCTACTCTCTGGAAGCGTTACATCATTACACAGCTTTGCCAGGGCTACCCTCTGGAAGCGTTACATCATTACACAGCTTTGCCAGGGCTACCCTCTGGAAGCGTTACATCATTACACAGCTTTGCCAGGGCTACCCTCTGGAAGCGTTACATCGTTACATAGCTTTGCCAGGGCTACTCTCTGGAAGCGCTACATCATTACACAGCTTTGCCAGGGCTACCCTCTGGAAGCGTTACATCATTTCACAGCTTTGCCAGGGCTACTCTCTGGAAGCGTTACAACATTATACGGCTTTGCCAGGACCACTCTTTAGAAGTGCTTCGACATTGCAACAGGTTTACTACTTAAAACTTTATTGTATCATTCGAATGCGCACTCTCTCCAATGTTGATATTTTCGATGCTATGGATCTTCCAGAGCATAAGAATGATGACGTTGTTTAGTTCCAGATTTTAACCACGCATTCATTAAGCGTCAGTGCTGCTATCAAGAGTAAGACTTGGGCACGTTAATCATCAGTGCTGCTATCAAGAGTAAGACTTGGGCACATTAAACATCATAGTGCTGCTATCAAGAGTATCAAGTATAACGACTTGGGCACGTTAACCATCATAGTGCTGCTATCAAGTATAACGACTTGGGCACGTTAACCATCATAGTGCTGCTATCAAGTATAACGACTTGGGCACGTTAACCATCATAGTGCTGCTATCAAGTATAACGACTTGGGCACGTTAACCATCATAGTACTGCTATCAAGTATAATAAGGCTTGGGTACAAGTGCTGTTATCAAGTGTAAGTAACTTGGGCACGGTGCTGCTATTGAGCAGGCACGAAGTAATGTCTACCGAAGGAGCGGCTGCAGGCGCAGATCAGGGACTGGAGAATTCGCCGTATGTTTCAAGCGACGAGTCTGTAATTCTCTGTCCTCGATACGGCCAACCTCAAAGACCGAGAACGACGTCCAAGCGTTGTCAACGGCCACGCTTATCGGAACGTGCATCTAGACAACACAGTAAGTCTCCCGAGCTACTACGCCGACGCCATAATACAAGGTGTGTAGATTATTCTAGTAGCAGTTCGGAAGATCGATCTTCTTCGCGAAAACGACTTAATCAACGAAGGCTTCGAAATAACGATATAATATGTGACGAACGTGAGGGGAGTAAAAGACGGCGAACTAATAACAAATCTGATCAATCAATTAATGGTAAACAAAGAAAACGACGTCGTTATTCCCCGAATGTTCAGTCTCATAAACATGTAAACATAAATTTAGATGATAAAGATAATACTAACAGTATTTTAGATAAGTTTTTAAATATTCTTAAAGATGTAAAAGGTCGATCTAGCTCCAAACTTTCCGTAAATAACGTCATTCCAGAATTTGATCCAATGACAAAAGATCAGACAATCTTGATGTGGCTTACTAAAGTAGAAGAGTGTGCAGAGATCTATGGTTGGGACGAAACAGAAACTATCCATTTTGCCCTACCAAAGTTAACCGGTGTTGCAAAAATTTGGTACCAAGGTCTCAGCACAGTCCTTTACTCATGGACTGAATGGAAAAGAAAATTGGTAGAAAATTTTCCTTGTCGTGACGATTATGCGGAACTTTTAATAGCAATGCTAGCTAAAAAAGCTCGTTATGGCGAATCATTGGAGCACTACTTTTATGAAAAGATAAGTCTATTAAATAGGTGCGGAATAAAAGGTCGTAAAGCGGTTGATTGTATTTTAAATGGGATTGAAGATCGCGCTGTCAGAGTCGGTGCTCAAGCTGCTCAATTTCGTGAGCCTGAAGAGGTACTGAAATACATAAAAACCGTTAAAATAGGTTCTACTAGAGATGCTGGGGAAAGAAATCAAAAACATGAGAGGAGGGCTACTGGAACAACCGCTTCCGCCAGACGAAATGGTACTGAACCAAAAAGGTTAGTATGTCACAATTGTAATGAAGAAGGTCACAAGAGTATCCAATGCCGGAAGACACCAGCAACGTGCACTAATTGTAGTAAGTTGGGCCATTTAAGTACTTATTGTAGGTTCAGGAAACAGCCACAAGAAGGCAATCGAAAGGACCCTGTTCAAGAAAAATTGGTATCAGAACTAACAGCGGGTGAGTCTAACTCCAAATATATTTTTAAGATTTTGATCAACAATGAGGACTTGCTATGTCACGTTGATTTAGGTAGCCAATGCAGTCTTATCAGGGAAAATGAAGCTAAAAGGTTAAAACTTTTGATTGATACCAAAGATTTACCTTTGATGAGGGCAATTGGTGGAAATTATGTTAGTCCATTAGGTAGGTCTAGGGTTAATGTTAACGTTCAAGGTATAGAAGAAAATATTGAAATCCTAATTGTCGAAAATCATGCTCTGAAATATCCTGTGTTACTGGGACACACTTTTACGGAACTGCCTGACATAATTATTACCAAAACACCTAGTGAAATAATTTTCGAAAAAACTAGTGTAAATACTAAACTATTTTTGAGGGTGTTGGAAGACATTTCTTTGTCGCCGTGCGAAATAGGTACCATTCCAGTAGATTCATGCAATAATTACAATGGGAAAATATATGTCAACGGTTCTGTAAGGGGCGTGCCCGGTGGTGAATATTATTTATTCCCTGGAGGGTACGATCTTAAATCGGGTCTAGGCCGGGTAATCGTGTTCAATCTGAGTAATACACGAATAACCTTTGTCAAAAATATATTGTTGACACGTGCCTTTTCTAATAACGCTATTCAAGATGTTTTCGAAGTCTCTTTTGACAAAGCTAATTTCGATGAATACTTACACGTTGGTCCCACAATTACAAACGAACAAAAGATTCAATTACAATGTTTACTCAATAGATTTAATGATTGCTTCTCATCTAATTTAAAAGATTTGGGACTCACCTCTGCGGGAGAAATGTTAATAGAGTTGGAAAATTCTGAACCAGTAGTTTACAGACCTTATCGGATGTCTCTAACGGAGAGGAACCTTGTTCGCGATATGATCAGCGAAATGCTTGACGCAGGCATAGTCCGGGAGTCTTCGTCGCCGTATGCGAGTCCAATTGTGCTTGTTAAAAAAAAGACCGGTGAAAAACGACTATGCGTCGACTACCGTGCTCTAAATAAACGAACTAAAAAGGATCATTATCCCCTTCCTAGAGTTGAAGATCAATTAGATCAACTTGCTGGCAGTAAATTATTCATTTCCCTTGATTTGGCATCCGGCTACTATCAAATTCCTATTTCCACGTCTTCGCAAGATAAAACTGCATTTGTTACCCCTGATGGACAATATGAATATACTCGGATGCCATTTGGGTTAGTAAATGCCCCATCAGTTTTTCAAAGAACCATAAATAAAATACTTTCCGAAGCAAAAATCAAATATGCTCTGGTCTATATGGATGATGTTCTCATTCCAGCACGAACGTTTGAGGAAGGTCTCGTTAGGCTTCAGGAAGTACTAACTCTTTTACGCAAAGGAAAACTAACATTAAAACTTTCCAAATGCCATTTCTTCTTTGACAAAATAGACTTCTTGGGTTTCGAAGTCAGCTCTCTAGGTATTAAACCAGGCACTCGCAAAACTGAAGCAGTGGCCAAATTCCCGGTTCCAAAGAATCAACACGAAGTAAGGCAGTTTATCGGTTTGGCTAGTTTTTTTCGTAGATTTGTAAAGGGTTTCGCGGTCATTGGCAAACCATTGACGGATCTTTTGAAAAAGGACTGTCAGTGGAAATGGACTAAAGAACAAAATGACTCATTTGATTCTTTGAAACAAGCTCTTATTTCTCGTCCGATATTGGCTCTTTACGATCCAAAACGGGAGACTCAGTTACATACTGACGCGTGCAAGTATGGCATTGCGGGGATTCTAATGCAAAAATGCGATGAAGGTCTTTTCAAACCAGTCTCTTACTTCAGTCGAAAAACGACTCCAGACGAGCAACGAATGCATTCATTTGAATTAGAAACGCTTGCGGTTGTAGCTTCTCTCAGCAGATTCCGTGTTTATCTTCTTGGAATTCCATTTAAAATCTTGACGGACTGCAACGCGCTTCGTACAACACTAATAAAGCGTGATTTAGTTTCACGAATTGCTCGTTGGTGGGTCCAGCTCCAAGAGTTTGATTGCGAAATAGAGTATAGGCCGGGTGCAGGTATGACGCACGCAGACGCGTTAAGTAGAAACCCGGTGGACAAGGCGGTTATAGATGATCACGTACTTGACGTTCTGTCAACCGAATCGGAGGATTGGATCGCAACGGTCCAATCCGCCGACGAAGAGATCTCTCGGATTAAAAAAATTCTGACTGACCCAGAATCTGAAAACGTGTCGGAAATAGTCAGGAATTACAAAATAAAAAACGGTAAGGTATATCGTTTGTTAAATTGTAACGGAGATGATTGTGTTCGATGGGTAGTACCGAAGGGGGTGCGTTGGCAAATTGTTAAAATGAACCATGATGACATCGGTCATTTTGGTTTCGAAAAAACCCTTTCTCGAATTCAACAATCATTTTGGTTCCCGAAGATGAGACGTTTTGTGAAAAAATACGTCCGATCATGTTTAGAGTGTGCTCACCACAAGGGCACCACGGGGAAACAGCAAGGTGAGCTACATCCAATACCAAAGGTAGAGATACCTTTCCATACTATACATGCTGATCATCTGGGGCCGTTTGTTCGTAGCAAACGAGGTAACGTTTATATCTTAGTTATAATAGATAGTTTTACAAAGTTCATTAACATTTCACCTGTCAAGAATACAAAGACATCGACCACAGTAAGAGTGTTAAGAGAACACATTAGTTATTTTGGAACGCCTGTTAGGCTAATCACCGATCAAGGTACCTCTTTTACAAGCAATAACTTTCGATCATTTACAAAATCGTTGGGTATAAAACATATCCTCAATGCAGTTGCCACGCCGCGAGCCAATGGTCAGGTAGAACGATTTAATAGGACAATCATCGATGCCCTTTCTACTAAAACGCACGGTAAGGATGAACGGACATGGGACGAATTTATCCCTGACGTGCAAATTGGACTGAACACTACAGTGCACAAGACTACAGGTAAGAGCCCTTCAGAACTATTATTTGGCATACGATTAAAAAGTCTGACTGAGAACAGGCTCAGTGAAGTCATCGACGAAGTCATAGAAACTATAACGTCAGCAGATTTGGAAAAAGAAAGGAGCAAAGCGGGAGAAAGAATAAATAATCAACAGATAAAAGATAAGGTAAGGTTTGATTCAAAGCGTATTAAAAACAAATCGTATACAGTCGGAGATTTGGTAAGTGTGCGAAGGGAAATCCCGAATATTGGCAAGTCCAAGAAATTAATTATGAAATTTCAAGGACCGTATAGGATCGTTAAAGTATTGCCCAATGATCGTTATTTAGTAACGGATACCCCTATCACGCGAAAAAAAGGCTGCCGTAATTATGAAAATATTATTGCAGTAGATAAAATGAAACCATGGCTTAGTTTTGATCAAAACTTCGGTAGTTCGGATTCCGAATGTGACAACGTTGCATCGGGATCAGAGCAATCGAACATCGATACAATATAGAAAATATTGCTTTAATACCTGCTGCAATTTATTATTGTGTATTAAGACGCAAGATTATGGCAATAAAAGAATGACGCTATTAATGTTTATAGAAATAATTTATGTAAAAAAAAATGTATCTAATATCTAAGAAAGCGGTAATGTTTCTGCTACTTTGTAATATTGTTCAATCTGTTTTAAAACCTTAAAATTATTGTGATTTAAAAAAAAAAAAAAAAAACATGGAGTAATTACTGATTGAAGGGTGTACCCAATTATTTAGTTTAAATAACACCTTGTTATAAGTATCACTAATGTGCGTACTGTAAGCTAAGTGTGTTTTTCATTTGTGTTAACATGAAGCTCATTATTGAATTAATTATATTTATTTTTATGTGTTTTTTTTATGTAATTATCTTTGAGTTGTGTAACCAAATTAATTCTAAACGGTCGTATATATGATACATAGATATTATAATATCATTAAAATTAATGGTCAATCAATTTAGATTCATACAAATTGTTAAGTCTTTAATTTGAATAGTGTATTAATAAGGCATTGATAATTTACTAGACAATAAATCATAATCTGAAAATAAAAGAGCGAAGGGACTTGCTCTAGCAGGATGGCCGAGCTGTTAGGATTTTAGTAAACTCATTACACACTTTTATTCAACTACCGCCTTCTTGTTGGATTCTCGTAACGGTCGGCGGGCGACGCCTGACTGTGCGCACGACCTTTGGGTATTTAAACGACGAAACGGCCGTGCGCAAGGGATTAGTTCCTGCGACGCCGAAGGGTATAGACCATTAACAGTCATAGTGAGTTACTCCGTGGAAAGATATTGCTATCCGCTAAAGCAAGGCCAGGTCAGTTAATTTCATTTTAATAATTAAATATCTGAGTGTTTTAGTCTGTTAATATTTCTAAATTACTTAAATAACCATCCATGTAAACATACTTTAAACATAAGGCGTACCTATTGTCATTTCCTGGTGATAAAACATTCTGCATAATAGTATTTCTATTAAACGCCTGTGATATTATTCAACCTTTTATTTCTTAGTCTACCTTACATAACTCAAAAACATCTTAAGTCCTTACACATACTACTTAATATATACATACAATCATTCTGATTGTTTGTCAGATTATTCTACAAGCAGCATACTACTTAAAGCAAATAATTAATACATACTTAATAATGTTTTAATTTTTTAGTCTAAACAATAGATTTTTTGTTAATAGATAATTGCTTCATATTTTGCAATAAATTACCAGCGTTGTGTCATCGCGCTTCTCTTTCTTTTCTATGCAGTCCGAAAAAGACCGCGCTTTAGGTCATGTAGTCGCTTTAGAGGAAAAAAAAATCATAAGCAAACTATGAATTGTCACGAGCGCACGGGTATATTTGCCGCGCGGCGAATTTTTAACTTTGTATGATATATGCTTTAATTGATTGTAAATCATTCAAAGTCGAATTTTCCCTAACACAGAAAGTGTACGGGTTTCATCGGTTGTCCGAGGACACTATTTAAAACCCCGCCCGGACGCTCCCGGACGCCCTCCAAACTAGGGCAAACCCGGACGGATGGCAGGCCTACCCACACACACAGACACACACCTACCTTGCACTGCTTACACTTACCTATTTTAATTTTATGACGGTATGAACAATAAATTGTTAGTTGGTCATTAAAGATAAATAAAAATAAATAATAATAATTATTATTATTTTCGCATTTATAATATTATCCTAATTAAAATTATAAATGAGAGAGTAAAAAAAAAAATAATACTTAAACTATTTGTGTAGGTGACGATAATTTTATCTTTGATATTTAAAACCGTTGCGCGTTGTTAGGAACTCTAGCGCTGTTGCCATGGTTACCGGATAAACGTTGTTTTAAGGGGCTTACAGGATCTAAACACAAAAAACGCAAGTTTTAGAAACAATAAAAGTATATGATTGACTACAGTAAACAAAATCAGAAAAATATATGATATTCTTCAGGATATATGCTAGGTAGATAGTGTGCTGAAAACATAATACAACTAATTTCATACGATAGAAAAAAATCATGAAGATACCTCTAAAAACTTTTTTTACAATAAAAACCATACTAATTAATATACATGACATACAATCATTCAAATTTTTTTGTCAGATTATTCTACAAGCAACCTACTAAAATACTAGTATTTTAATGTTTTCGCCCAAACAATATTTTTGTAATTAAATAATTGCTTTATATTTTGCAATAAATTACCAGCGCTGTGTCATCGCGCTTTTCTTTCTTTTCTATGCAGTCCGACAGTGACCGCGCTTTAGGTCATGTAAGCCCCTTAACGAACGTACTCACCGAGGAGTTTCTAATATTATCAGGATGTTGGATTGTCGTGTACATAATAATAGTATGCTTTGTTTTGTTAAACAAGAAAGTTATATACTGGATAAGCTTAGAATTCGTTGAGAATCTTCCTTTATTACAATGACTAGCTGTTGCCCGCGACTTTGTCTGTGTGTATTTTGAATCGACTTCAAAAAAGGAGGAGGTTCTCAATTCGGATGTTATGCATCATTTACGCAATCACACAACATAACGCCTGTAACCTCTAAAGGCGTACGCAGATGTGTTCAATAGCTTCCTGTCACTGATATTCACATAGCAAGTAGTGTTATATGAATTTGTGTGGGGCAGGTAGGTACAACTAAAAAGTGAAAAAGTGTCGTTGGTTCCGCATTTTCGTTTTTTGACACCGACTTCCGAAATTAAAGTTATTTTTCACTTTGTAGTGTTTTTTTTGAGAAGTTGGTTATTTTTTTGTCAAAAAGTTTTTGTTGTCTGTCTGTTTTTTCCGGCTAATCTCCGAAACAGCTGGGCCGATTTTGACGGGACTTTCACCGGCAGATAGCTGATAGGCTAATTTTATTTTAGAAAAAAAACTCCATGCCACCTCCACGCAGGCTAGTGTTCATTAACTCGTCGCACGTCGAGTGTACACCATGTGTACCGATAACAATAAAATTTCTATTGTGTCTGCTAATTAGACGCGCGATGGGTTAATTAAGGTCAAAATAACGGTATCATTGTGTTAAAACATACAAATTTGATAATCTCAGGCTACGCAACTCACAAGAGGTCTACTTATGGAAAGTCTCCTGGGTCGTCGGTAGACAAAGGCGACGAAAGTCACAACCTAATAAAATAACCTCTCCCATTGTTGTCCTGGAACAGTTCCCTAATTGCGGGACACACTATCAATCACAATCAGAATCATTTTGAAGGATATTGCTAATACATTGCTTTATATGTTCGAAAAATAAAAAACAACGTAAATAACGCAATGAATGTTGTTGAACTGTCAAAATAAAAGCCATTGCTACTATAAATAGTGTTGTGGCGGCATCTACACCGCCACATGCGAACTACGCATCTTACTGACGTCACGCAAAATCCTGCATCGCGCAATTAAAGTTTACCGTGCAACTAGCATATGCAGGGTCAAATTAAATTTGCTAGCGAAACTCTGGAGCCGTGATGGGTATCGATAGCTACCCACGATAATGTTCTTTTTGGGGGTCAACAACCGCTGGTAACGTTGTTATTTCAAGTATGAGTTGAGAAAATTGGTTTTCTTTTGTTTTATCGTATTTAGGTATCTATATCAATCCAGGGCCCTAATACACCACTAAATGATTCCTTACTTCGAAAACACGTCAATGAGGGTTTTCTGAAATGACGTTCGCCAGGTGGTAGCACTGACACGTCAGGCTCTTTGACAGATGTCTATCTGTCAAAGAGTCTTTAGTCATGACTGAATGATGAACGAATGAATGAATCGAATGATGAACGTCATCATATATTTTATATTGGAAGACCTCTTGTCACAGTGGTGCCAACTGGTGTCGTAAATTTTCACGAAAACCCTCATTCCTTAGTTTATCATGACATCTGTTAATAACGTATTCTCTAAGACACAATGGCGTGGTTTGGACTGTCAAAATACATGTTGTCCGTACGTTTGACATTTCGATTCCTTGCCATTAACAAGACACGTTGTTGACGTGGTTTCCACGTGGTAAGATTTCGCGGGGAATAATACAGAATTGGGGCCCTGTCTGTGAAGTTCACAAAAAAAAACCAGATTTTTTTAAACTGATATTCTAAGTAACTACCAACTAACGTAATCAAAGCCCATTCAATTACCTCACTTCACATCAAACTAATCACTACTTCCATACTTATCGCTATAATTACGGCCGAACCAGTCGCCCGCTCCTGATAGATACCATCTTGTAGATTGTCATTAGAACATCAGAATCAACCGTCTACACCGCTGTGGGTTCAAAGACTGGTTTCAAGTTATTTTTAACCGACTTCAATAAAGGAGGAGGTTCTCGATTCGGATTTTTTTTAAAGTGAAAACTTCTTTAGGCGCGTTGGGCATTTTTTGAGATGGAAAAAACCATTGAACTCGCGCCACCGTTACCGTAGGCGACACTGCGCGTGTTTTGTTTATAAGACGATTAAAAAAAATACCTGCTTCGGATGTGTTCGGTTGTCCTCGGGATGTACTTGGTTTTAATGTATATCCGATATGTCAGTGAGTGATGGCAAAGTATTCTGTTTGTATTTTGTTTTCACTTCTGTCGGCACCCCCGGAGTGCCATTGTTTTTTTTGTATAAGCCATTTGAGGTAGAATGGTAGAATAGGCTCTTAATTTATTTTTTGTTTGTATTATTATTGATCGAAGTTTGTTTGTGTAGCCTGGCCGTTTCGCTACCGTCACATGGCCCTAAGGTGAAAAATTTATTCACTGTTCATTACTTTTCTGTTATACAATACTTCTTGTAGTAACGAAACGGCCAAGCTTCATATTTTGACTAAGGTGTAGAGTTTGTGAAGTTAGGGCTTGTAGAATTAGGGCGTGTAGGAGTTAGAAGCTTGGCTCTACATGAGATCTGGAGGCCTAAAAAGGCCACTTTGGCAGAATCATAATAGGATAACATTATGAATCATAATGGACAATTAACTGTTAAGTTTATCGTATCAAATCCCATTGGTAAAAGTTTTTTTAGTTTTTTTGAAGTGAAAACTTCTTTAGCGGCGCTGTGTACTTTTTTTGGAATGGGTAAAAACTTCTAAATTCGCGTCAGGTCACGTGACCCTGATCGAAAATTCGTAAGACGTAAGACGTAAAACGTAAGACGCGCGTTGTTGAGGACAGCGCCATCTATGCACATCGGGAAGAACTACGAGGGCCTCGCGTACTAACTACGTAGTTCATCCAACAACGACGAGATGGCGCTGAACCACGGATATATAACTGACGACGAGCTCCATGCGAGACCAACACCACGAACTGAAGTCTATCCTGTGTGCTTATTTGTAAATCTGAATAAATTCCTTTCACGAGAAGAATAAACCAGTCACTTTGGTCATCATACCTGATTTGCAAAAAACCCTATAAAATAAGGAACACACCTTAACACGCGTGTTTTGTTTATAAGACGATTCACAAAATACACTCGTAATTGTTCAAGTTTTCACTTCTGTCGGCACTACCGGAGTGCCAGTTTTTTTTATCTGTACTAAAATACCAATCAATCCAATCCAAATCCAATCTCTTTGATACGTACTTAGTGCAGCCAAAAAAAGAAAAACACGGACCGTCTTCGCCATATTATGATTCATAATGTTATCCTTGTATGATTCTGCAAAAGTGGCCTTTTTAGGACCCCTGATAACTTTTTGACAGTGCGAGCCATATGGTCTCGTATTGGCAACATTTTACATGAAAATGTTTTTGGTGGGATCCTATTTAAAGAATCAGCAATTGCACTAAAAGTGACTACATCGATAGACGCCGCGCCGCTACCAGGGTAACGGAAGTATAACAGCACGTTTCCCTTCGCTCATTTCCGTAGTGGCGTGTAGGTAAGCCCGCTAATTGCCGAAGATGTCCACTTTACCATAGTATAAAGAGGGGAAGTATGTTATCTTCATACAAACGCACCGCGCGCGGCTTGTATGTGTGCGTCATCGTATCTATGCGTCGCCGCACGCACACTTAACAAAATCTCGACCCGTTTCTCAGTGCGCCAGTCGGGGCTAACACAGCATGAAATTCGCGCGTCACGGCTTTTCGGCACCGCTAAATGAATGAAAAATGTTTGATAATCGCAGGAGAACGTATTGCTGTGTGTTTGGGTGTCTTAATAATACATCGATTCCAGAATTGTCTCTGTTCAGATTACCTATTGAACAGGAAAGGTAAGCAAGTCACTTATTCTAGCATATAATTTTTACTTGATGATGAGATACCTACTTCCTTAGTTTTTGTTGTAAGTACTAGTTTTATATCAGACAAAGAAAGTAGGTAGATCTACTTTCCCACTAGAATGCATTAGGTACTTTTGATCTGTCAATTAATTTGCCGCTATTGCTTTGTTTACGTATAGTCATCATGCCGATTTCTCAGTATTGTAGGTATAGTAACTAAGTAGCTACTCACAGTTATAAAATCGTAATTAAAAAAAGTAATTGACTAATTGTGAATCAGATAAATAGAGCAAAGTTCGAAGGCAGTACTATCAGTAACCCACCGTTTTCTCGTGCTCATCACCGCTCCGCGCCGCCCTTCTGCTGGCCCGTCGCTCTTTCTTTCGTAGTGAAAGGTTTGATCATCGTTAAGGGAAAACCGACCTCACAAACCCTGTACTTACCCAGACAATACAAGTAAAAAATACAACTTCCCGACCCTTGGCAATTTATAGGCACTGAATTAAAATTTAGCTAAAAGTGACAACCCTGAGACAGTAGGCAATTATATCGCGGATTGGGCCGGAGATAGCCTACTTCCCCTCTTTATACTATGACTTTACTACCGAACAGTTTACAGCGAGACTTTCCCGACAAACCACGGCTTATTTGTCAAAGTTTCTAAACTAAGATGTTTGAAACCAGACAAGTGATAACAGCTCTAGGTACTAATTGTTTGAATCTGTTTGTTTCTGTAACATGGACTAAAGAATTTATTTAATTTCTGAATTGTTTTGTTTTTATATGTATTTTTATTGCGCTTTTAACGTGCACGTCTTTCTACATCGTTCTCATATGTATAATTACAACATGAATGATGTACTTAACCAATATTTTGTAACGATTTGTGTTTCTTGCCCGTTCTTCTCCACAGGTACCTACTACGCTTTGGAATGGGCAACTAGCTTCATCTTTCTGTCTGACCGACCCCTTGACAATTCAAAAGTGCCTGTAATTGGTTTATTTGAAATAAATGCTTTTAGTTTGAGTTGAGTTTTACTTACGAAAATCTCTGAATCTAGCAAAGAATTCTCATAACAAAGATTCCCTTTTAACTTTCCGTAGAAAGTACCTTTTTAAACCTCGAAACATGAAAGCTAATCGTAGTAACAATACAAATAAATACAATACAACACACAAATGTATTGTATCGTTGATTTACTGCGCGAACGTGTACGCGCGAATACGACGCGCGGCGCCTCAGCCGCCATTACTGTGAATTTACGCGGGAACCAGTGACGTACGAGTATTTATTCGACGCCATGATTATTGAATTTGTTTATCACGCTGACTGTGCAAACTGGACATTCTTATGTTGATCGATTTTTTGATAAATAATCAAATTAAGACGACTTTATTATCGACTAGCTTCTTAGCCTTCCTCAAAAATTGGACTATCAAAAATGAAAAAAGAATATTTCAAATCCGGCCGATAGTTCCAGAAATTAGCGCGTTCAAAGAAACAAACTCTTCAGCTATATTATTAGTATATCGAATTAAAAAAGAGCATCATTTTTACTGAGGCTCGCTAAAATCTTAGTTAGACACAGTTGTTTTAACTGCCCCGATGATCTCGTGTTCGCAAGTGCGACTGCTGAGCATGGTCCTGGGTTGGATTCCCGAGTCGGGCAAAGTTTAATTGGGTTTTTCCATTACGCATTTCTCTGTAATTGTCTGAACACACACGTGTGCACTATAAGAATACTGAGAAATTCCTAATAGAAAAGCCCCAATAACATTTTGGAAATCGAACCCAGGACAGCTCAGCAATCACGCTTGCAACCACAAGACCAGTGGGGCAACCGCTGTACGTGAAGCGTGTCAACTTCAACTCTAAATAAACACCACAATTTTGCCAATTTCACGTACTAAAATCCACTAAATGAAAAAATTAAATCTCTCTGACACGTGTGACAGCTATCGGACTCTCGACCGAGGAGGTCCGACCACGTTAGATGTTAGTTCTCGAATCGTGAAGCGTGTCTATGTGGCGCGTATTCTCGCTCGTTGTCAAAATCAAAAGTCATTTATTCAAATTAGGCTGAGAGTCAGCACTTTTTTCGAACGTCAAAATTACATTAGGCAGTCCCCCGCCCTTCACACCTTCCTAGTGCTTTCGCTGGGTAGAAGTGGCGCAACAAACTCCCCAGCAACACAGCTGTTTGTTCAGTTAAAAAATACTTACCTACTAGTATTTTTATACTACTTTTGTACTAGTTTTTTTTTTGTATTTTTTTACTAGTTTTTTTAGGTATTTTTTTTTTATTCTATACAATAGTAGGTAATCAGCATTCGCGATTTACTTGCCAAAAATGTAAACAAATGTGAGTTTATGGATAAATAACTTTAAGAGGCTTACAGGGACTAAACGCAAAAAACGCAAATTTTAGAAACAATAAAAGTATATGATCGACTACAGTAAAACAAAATCAGAAAAGTAGGTAGGTATATGATATTCTTCAGGATATGCTAGGTGTATACTATACTGTGTGGAAAACATAATACAATTAATTTTATACGATAGAAAAAAATCATGAAGATACCTTTAAGAACTGTCTTTTTACAATAAAAACCAAACTAATATACATACAATCATAATGATTTTTTGTTAGATTAAGTAAAACACTAGTCGTTTTAATTTTTTAGTCCAAACAATAGATTTTTAGTAAAGAGATAATTGCTTCATATTTTGCAATAAATTACGCCGCCGTAATTATTTAATTAGTCGCCTTAATTCCTACCCAATAGTGTAGGAATTAAGGCGACTACATGACCTAAAGTGCGGTCTTTGTCAGACTGCATAGAAAAAAAAGAGAAGCGCGATGACACAACGCAACGCTGGTAATTTATTGCAAAATATGAAGCAATTATCTATTTACTAAAAATCTATTGTTTGGACTTGGAAAAAGTTATAAAATATTTTAAAGTCATACAGTTTTATAACTTTTTCAATAGCGCTAGTCACTCTGAAATCAACTTGATTTTCATTAAAATAAAGTTCATATTTGTTTAATTTTAAAGAACGTCAATTTGTAACATCAGTTTGAATAGACGGTATGTACAGACGCCAGCACATTAAGCTACTACAATCTGTCAAAATTATTTAATAGATTTTGAACTCTATCGCTAAAGCGTTAGGTTCAAAGTTGATTGGGAAATATTTGACAGTTTCAGGTAGCTTGAAGTGCTGACTTCTGTAAATTGTATTGAGCCAGGACCCCACGTGCAGCAGTCGCACTTGCAACCACAAGACCAGCGGGAGGCAGTGGCTGTACGTGAAGCGTGTCTATGTGTGCGTGCGATCTCACTCGTTGTATTGACTCGGTCTTCTGTAGTGTTCTGTGGTATCGTAAATCAAGTTGATCTGATTCTGCCTATCAACTTCACACAAGGAATGAACCTGTCTTCGGTATGTAGAGCCAACCTGTTACTGATATTTATCAAGAAAGGGATGTATTTAAAGCAAGATTCAGCTTTTCAATGCTATTTTAAAAGTGAGTATAGACTAGAGCGTTTACTTGTAACAGAAAATCGAGCATTCGCCGTTTTATAAGGGGTTTTAAGGTCTGTGGCAAACCTAATACCTACCTGTCCGCCATAATTTTTTTATTTTCAAAATGGCGGCCATGCATGTAACCTGTAAATCGATAGCTAACATCAATGCAACCGGAAAATATAATAGGACGGAAACATGACGCTTTGCGGCAAACCCCGTAAAGCGTTTCCGTGATATTTAACTTTTAAAGTTGATGACGTGCATTCATATTTTTTTAAATTCTTTGCATCTCTCCATATGAAATCATCAAACCCCTTTATCGAACCGCACTTCGAATAGGTACGACGTGTTTTGTTAGAATTACAACCTGATTTTAAAACCAAAGAGCGTTTTGGAGTGACATTATATCTAGCAAAGGCACGAGCGATCAAGAACGCACAATCATCAACAATGAACGCAAGTTAGAAAGAAATGTTACAGGGAAGTGCTTACTCAAAGTGAGCATTACGTTGAGCGCAGCCTCGAGCATTTGAAGGAACGTTTCATTACATGGAAATGCTTTTGGAAACTGAACTTTTGCCTGTATTGTGCCATTTGTAAGAACGTTAGAAAAATGGAAATGCTAGAGAAAATGCTCTAGTGTGTACTTACTTTAAGAGTCGAAGCGCATTGCTGAGCAACTTCGAATCTGGTTATGATCGTGACAGACATTTAAATGTGTAATGAGGACACGTTAATGGTAGGTCGACATATCATCACGCCTGCATTCACCAAAGGGACAGCACACATTCCGCAGCCCCGGGAGACAAGCACAGCCTTTACACAGGCACAAATGCAGACATCAGGTACTAAGAATTATAAATTCAACGAAGTGAAGCGCCTGCCTGCGTTCGAACCCACGAATTACAACTAGTACAGATATTCTATTTCACGAAGTCCGTTCGGCTTTGATTGTAGTAGTGACGTATCCCGACAAGCGCGCTCCCACAGCGGCTGCCCCTTGCTGCCGTCGCATGAGGCTATTTCCGCGAATGTGTACCGTTTTACTTCACTAGGGTTGCCAACCGTCCTGTTTTCCCAGGACATGTCCTAGTTTTTGTAGTGTCCTGGGACGTCCTGAATAGTTTTTAAGCAGCGTCCTGGGTTTTTAAATTTTAAAATTCGCGCGCCTCTTCTCAAATTTTTACGTTACGAGCGGCCTCACGGTCGCAAGTAATTGCGTTGCCGCGCTGCCGTGCTGTAACTCTATAACTAACCTAAGTTTAAAAAAATTGTTACAAACTAAAGTGTTTGTTTTATATTTTAATAACTAGTTTTCAACTTTTATAATTTTATTCAAATATTTTTATTAAAAAATGTGATTATTTTAATTACTTGAATTTCATTTCACCTGTTTTCACTAGATATTTATTTAACTATTGCACTCTATTAATGCGTCCTGTTTTTAAACTGAATTGTCCTGGTTTTTCCAACTTCAAATCCTGGTTTTTTAAATTTGAGGTTGGCAACCCTATACTTCACCCATTGTTGAGTCTCTGTTGATCACAATGTGCATGTGCTGTGCACGCTTGACAACATTCATTGCCGAACGGACTTCGTGACATAGAACATCTGTAAGTAGGTAAACTTCAGTTTGCGATACAATTCAACTACAGAGCATTGGGTGGCAAGGTGGCCCATTGGTAACGGTCCTTTTTTTTTTTTCAGGATGGGAAATCATCAAATGACTCCTCCCGCTCTGGGTGGAGCGGAAGGGAGTGTCAGACTCTTACTGACTAAAACCCACCCGTGTTCCTTCTTTAGCCCTTTATGTTCCGGGCCAGCGGTAACCCTTTCGGACAATCCCGCTGACCCAGCAGGCTTCGGCCCTTGTGGGCCCCTTCGTTTGATGCTGACATCTCTTGGTAACGGCCCTGACTCACGAGTTGCACGTCGTGGGTTCAAACCCTGGCAGGCGCTTGATTTTGTGTAAATCATTTCATCACCACTGCTCTCAAAACGGTGAAGGAAAACAATGTGAGGAAACCGGCATGACCTAGAACTAAACATTCAAAGACATAATAATATATATGTGATGTTTACCAACCCGCACTGGACCCGTATGGTGGATTACAGCCCACTTATATAGCCAAGAGCCTGAGCAAGAATATGACAATCTAGCTTATGCCCGCGACTTCATCCGCGTGAAATATCTTGTTCCACCGACCCTCCCCTTCGCATCGCATGGCCTGCCCGCGTTATCACTGCGTTTTCGCTTAGCAATGTTTCTGACTTTTTTTTCTTTTTGCTCGGCTCCTGAGGGTCATAGCGTGATTTTAAATAGCCTATAGCCTTCCTCGAGAATTGGGCTATCAAATGCAAAAATAATTTCTCAAATCCGGTTACCCCTACATACAAAAAAACAAACTTACCTCATTTTAATATTCAATGACACAAAAAATCGCGAACATACAAACATACTATACGGGTCGAATAAAGAACCTCCTTTTTTGAAGTCGGTTAAAAAACACTGGGATCTACCTACAAACATGGCACTTTTTAAAAGCGATCCAACAAAAAATATCTCCTACTCAGCAAGTTAGTTCTAAATAAAGAAAAGAAGAAAAACATATTGCCTCATTCATTCTCGTCACGTTCGAGCGTGCACGCGTTATGGTACGTCATGGCATTTACAATAATAACGAGAGCCGCGGGAATCCGGGGACATCTGGCCATATTAGCTTTAATATTGCCAGCTGTTTAGTATGGCAGACGACGACGTATTTGGGATAATATTGAGGAGGAGGGTTGAGGTGAGGGGCTTGTGGTAAGTAATAACAACCGCACGGGTCCAGCGATCAGGATAAGCTACGCTTGCCGCGGTTGGTCTGTGGATGGGCGACCATCTTTATATACCGAGACTCCTCCGTGCCTCGGAAAGCAGGTTAAGCCGTTGGTCTCGGCTGTCATTCATGTATCTTTGACAGTTGTTACGGATCTTCAAAATTCCGAATGTTTGACAACCACTCTTACCAAGAGTATCGTATACGGTATAACCCAGTGTATAACTTGGTTGTGGAGGTCAGATAGGCTTCATGTAAAATACTGGTGTTCAGCTCCATCCGGTCAAACTGGAAGCCGCCCCCACATAGTTAGGAAAGGTAAGGCAGATGATGATTGAGGAGGAGGGTAGTTCAATCTATTCTAATCCGATGTTTTTTTCAGCTTAAACGAATATAAACTTTATGACAGTGTAGAATAATCAGTTTATGTTCCCACTATTGCACAGGCCTTCTTTCTTCGAGAGGGAGTGGGCCATAATCCACCACGCGGGCCCAGTGCGGGTTGGTAGATGTCACATGTCTTCGAATTTTTGGTTCTAGGACATGCCGGTTCCCTCACGATGTTTTCCTTCACCGTTTCGAGACTAATGGTGATTAAAGAAAGAAAGAAAAGAAATAAATACCTACATTTATTTAGCAGTGTGTAAAAGACACACTACACCAGACACATATATCAGATAAAAAAAAATCGATCAAATAAAAGTGTAAAGGCTGATTGTATGAAGTTATTTACTTATATTTTTGACGGCACGGTTGGCGCAGTGGTTAAGCGATTGACTGCTGCGCTGCGTGTCGCAGGTTCGATTCCTGCACGGAACAAAAATGTGTACAACCTACAAGTGGTTGTTCCGGGTCTGGCTGTTTGTGTATGTGAGTTTAAATGTTTGTAAACGCACCCACGATACAGGAGAAATTCCTAGCGTGGGGCAACGTTTAAAAAAAAAATTGAAGTGCCTGACTGGTTCGAACCCGCGACCTACAATTCGTTAGTCGGGGCAACCACTGCTCTGCACGTTATAAATACCTGCGCATAATCTCAGGTGTGGCGTTAATTCATCAGTATCCATTAAACCTACTAAAGCCGATCCAATTTATAATCTTAATCATCCATCGCCCGTTTGCCTCGCTGCTATTAGGTCAGCTCCCTTCTAAACGGGCAATCTAACGCATGTTCGGCGAAGATATTAATTTTTAAGCAAGGCGAGAGGGTGAGCTGCCAATCATTTATCAAGCTTTAGATTAATCGTTTTTATATAGGGTATGCTGTTATTTTAATTGGGAAAGGATTTAGCAGGTTTTAGCAGAAGGGGTGTGTGTGTGCATGCATAGTGATACTTAAGTAGGGTTACACACCCTGCGGGGTAATTGCGTAACACCCTACAGTAGCAATTGGTTTCATTTTGACAGTTCATCAACATTCATTGCGTTGTTTACGTTGTTGTGCTGACAAATTTTTCGTACTTATGAAGCAATGGATTAGCAATATCCTACAAAATGATTCATATTGAGATTGATAGTGTGTTACGCAATTAGGATGCTGTTCGGACAGTCCTGCTAACAACAATACCAACCTTGCTGGCTGGTTTAACTTTTTACTACAGTACGAGGCGTTTTCAAAGGGCGTTGAAGGTCCGTGGCATACCTATAAGTCTGCCATTTTGAAAAAAAAAACAAAATGGTGGACGGGTAGGTATGCCATGGAGCTTGCCTTTGAAACCTATATTTGTCTAGGTTTCCGTGATTATTAACGTTCAAAGTTGATCACGTGATATCCATATTTTTTTAACTTGCTTAGATCTTCTTGCATAGATGTTTGATTAGGTACTTTAAAATTTCAGAGTGATACATATTTCAAACATATTTTCAACAATAAAAAAGTAAGTATGGATGTCACGTGATCAACTCTGAACGTTAATATTTCTGAAACGTGAAACTACGCGGTTTAGTTTTATTATGTTTTCTGTTTGCATGGATGTCAGCTATCAATTTCAAAAGGGTCCATGCGCGGCCGCCATTTTGAAAAAAAAAACAAAATGGCGGACGGACAGGTAGGTATGCCACGGACCTTCAAAGCCCCTTGTGAACGGACCTTCACGCGAACGAAGTTGCGGGCAGAAGCTAGTATTTTATACAGAGAAAAACAAGACATGCTTCAACATCGATGGAAAACAATACCAGTTTGATCATACAATTCCGCTAACAACATTCCTATCAACAACTGTCAGACTCTACACAAAAAGGAGTACACAGAGAACTATGTAAGTACTGTTTACGAGAACCTAATTCCCAATTCTCAAAGAAGGCCATAGGCTATTTAATATCACGCTATGACCCTTAGGAGCCGTGCAAAAAGAAAAAAGTCTGAAATAACCCTAAGCGAAAACAAAGTGATAGCGCGGGCAAGTGATGCGATGCGATGCGGTGGGTCGGGGAACAAGAAATTTCACACGTACGAAGTTGTGGGCAGGACCTAGTATTTTATACAGAGAAAAACGACAATTTTACTTTAAAATCTATACAAAACTGTACCAAATTGAGCATACAAACACGCTAACCATTCATATCAACCACAGAATCTCAGTACACATAAACAAGAGTACACAGGGAACTGTGTACTGTTT
Organism: Luperina nickerlii; assembly: GCA_963855955.1. NCBI lineage: Eukaryota > Metazoa > Arthropoda > Insecta > Lepidoptera > Noctuidae > Luperina > Luperina nickerlii. Next base: position 11,779,836 of record OY979689.1, on the reverse strand, counting down.
ACGAGAACCTAATCAAACGCGAAGCTCCACCAATTTACATTTAATACCACCCCTAGCGCTCGTAAAATGTAAATTTGAAATTCAATCAAGCATTTGCAGGGTTGCCCCGCAGAGGATTCTTATTGGTCATTTTTATAAGTAGATACTTATGCATTGGGCGGATTAAAAAAAATAATGACTAGCTTCTACCCGTGACTGCGGCCGCGTGAAATTTTTAGTTCCCTCGACCCACCTCGTCGCATCGCATCGCCTGCCCGCGCTGTCACTTCGTTTTCGCTTAGCGATCCTGATGACTCTTTTTCTTTTTGCTCGGCTCCTAAGGGTCCTAGCGTAATATTAAATATCCTATAGCCTTCCTCGAGAATTGGGCTATCAAATGCCAAAAGATTTTTTCAAATCAGACTGGGAGTTCCAGAGATTAGCGCGTTCAAACAAACTCTTCAGTTTTATTATTAGTACTAGCAGCGGCCCGCGATTCCACCCGCATAAGTGTCGATCTTGTGGAAATATCGGGATAAAAAGTATCCTATGTGTTATTCTGATGTATAAGCTATATTAATGTACAGTTTCATCAAAATCCGTTCAGTAGTTTGTGCGTGAAGAAGTAACAAACATACAAACATGCTCACTAACTTTCGCCCTTATAATATTAGTGTGATAAAATACTGGCAATACATTAATTGGAAATTGCTTCTCTGTGACCGTTTAAGATGTTGAACCTGTCAAATTTCTTTGATAGATTTTCTACTTAATCGCTACAGCATAAGGTTCAAGTTTGATTGGGAAAATTTTACATTTTCGGCAGTAGCTTGATGTGCTGGCGTCTGTACTTTGCAGCTTTGTAGTGATTTATTTGCTTTATTTATTTTGTAACAAACTTATTATATTTTTAAATATTTTTTACAAAAAAAGAAACAATAAAAAAAAAACATTTAAAAATATAAAAAATTGTAGCCCACCGGTAACGGGAACAGGGTCCAAGCTACCGGCGGTCAGGGCTCCAGAGAAAGGAACCTCCTAACAATACGAGCCGTGTCCAGGAGTACCGCTCTCTGCATCAAGTCCTTGATCCAGCTGCCTAACGAGAGCCTCCTCAGGTGTTGGTCGAGGCTCTTGGCAATTAAGCCATTGGCTATAATGACTATCGGCACAATGATCGCTGAGTCTACATCCCACATGTCGACAACCTCGCGAGCCAAGTCAAGATACTTGCTTATCTTTCTCGGCTTTCACGAGGTTCTCACGATTTATTTTACTATTATATATTTTTTTTGAAATGTTTGAATTTGATTGAAAATAAAATTATTAGTTGCTCGGTTAAATTTTTGCGTGCCGGGGCAACGACTTTCATTTTTACATTTCACCAACATTCATTGCGTTATTTACGTTGTTGAATGGACGTGTTTTTTTTAAAATATTCATTTTGTTCATATTTACATACCTAACATTTAAATGCTATTTACACCAGCGGTGCTATTCTGTAAAAATCTCACCGTGAAAACTTAGGTGAAGGGAGCTCTCAATAGTGTCAATTCCTAGCAAAAACAAACTAACTTCACCTAAGTTTTCACGGTGAGATTTTTACAGAATCGACCGCCTGTTCCCAAATTGCGTATCTAACACACTATCAAACACAATCTAAATAATTTTGAAGTAGGTATGTTGCTAGTTCATTGCTTCATATGTTCCAAAAAATGTCTGCTCAACAAGCTATAATAACGCAATGAAAGTTGTTGAACTGTCAAAATGAAAAGCCATTTCTACTGTGAGTGTGGTAAGCAATTTCCGCAAACGTTCTTAAAATTACGAGAATTGCCCCTCTGATACATGACAACGATATATCTTATTAATTTAAGGCCCTTACACCCTCTTAAAACAAAATTAACAATTCACCATCCCTAACCCAAAACCAAAAAGCTTTATCGCCGAAAACTTTAGTATAATTCATCCTCGATTACCGATTCCAAGATGGCTACCGTTAACAATAAACGCGGGAACACGTGAAAATGGCCGCGGTAATGGCTGCCGTGAATAATTTACGCGGGAAATACCCACAAGATAATTGTATGTTTTTGGCATATTTGTAAACTGTGGTATTGTTCCCGATTTGCGTAGACTATGTGTAGTGGTATTGAAAGCTGTCTGATGTTGTGCCGTTGGTAAAAATGGGCTTATGTATGCGTTTGATGAAATAGAAAGCCTAAGTAAAATCGTATATTTATACTAGCTTCTGCCCGCGACTTCGTCCGCGTGAAATTTCATTCCCCTGACCCATCCCGTCGCATTGCACCGGCTGTACGCACTATCACTACGTTTCCGCTTAACATTCTTTCTGACTTTTTATCTTTTTGCTCGGCTCCTAGAGGTCCTAGCGTGATGTTGAATAGCCTTATAGCCTTCTTCAAGAATTAGGCTAACAAATGCAGACAGCAATAACAGATTCGCGCGTTCAAACAAACAAACAAACTCTTCAGCTTAGATGTCGATACCTATCACGTCGGTGGAGTTTCGCTCGCTAATTTAATTTGACCCTGTGTAAGAAAACTTTCCCAATTCCGTTCTTCCCTGTCGCCAGAAGCGCCTCAAAGGCACCTCTTATTGGTTATACGGTATACCATACAAACGACGAGCGACTGACTGGCAATTACCTCTTATTCCAGCCTCGTCGGTCACCTATATCGTACATTCATCCACACTTCAAAGGAAACAGTATAAACTTATAGACAGCAAGTTCATGTCTCTGCAATAAAGGCTATGTTCGTACTCAAACATGCGGTTGATCGTACAACCCGTTCCTTCATCCGTGATATAGCCATTTTCTTGTTTTCTATTAAATTAGTTTCACTCTAAGCTCGTTATTAACATTAAATCTGTTTATGAGTTAAGGCGCTGCCCAAAGGTAGATAAAACACTCAGTTTTTTTGTCGCATAGTTAGGCGTATTGGTACATATTACAAGCCAGGAAGAAATTGAGTGTATCATCAAAGGTTCAAAGAAAACAATGAATAAATTTTTTCATAAAAATAAAATAGTAAGTTTCATGATATTTTATGTAATCATATTAAAGGGATTTCAATGAACTAAAGAAATACGTAAAAATTATTCCATTGTGCAGAGCATTTATTTTTAAATTACTTTTATTTTTGTGGTCATTCGATTAAACTTTAACACGAGCGACATGCGACGGCGGCGACGACAGGGGCAACTGCAGCCGTCGATGCGTGTCGTCGACAGCCGACGACGCGTCGGCAGCTGCCGCCGACAACGTCTCGCTCGAGTATTTGAGTACGGTGCTCAAATACACGAGCGGCATGTTGACGGCGGCAGTCGCTAACGCGTCGTCGGGTGCTGCAGTTGACTCTATCGTCGACGCTTGTATATATGCATCGCTGTTTTAAACTTTATTTGTTGCCGCGATGCGCTATTGTCAATTACCTAAAAATTTTCTTCTTACCGCGCCTTAAAAGAACATGTGATTGCCAGCTCTTTGTGCTTCTCTATTAACAGAGCTATGAACAGTAATGTAATAATGTGTCCATGCAGTCGCAAATGGAAAAGGTGACTGGGAAAATGTGATGATAATTATGCATAATGCATTTATTAAATTATGCAGATTTGGGTTGCGACCCAGACAAGCTGAATTTTTTGATATTTATCTGAAAAGACTGTGTTTTATTATATAATTAATATATTAGATAGTGAGTTCGCAATGAAAATCCAAGATGGCGTCTGTTTTTTTTTAATCATGTATGTCGTTTTCATGGTTTTCGAGGGTGCTGAAGCCAATAGTGAGGTCAAAATGAAAATTCAAGATGGCGCCAACTTTATGAGAGCTTCTAAAAACTTAACTAGATGGCACTGTATTAAAAACGCGTATTAAAATCACACTTTCACTCTCTCTGTCTTTTTCTATTATATACGAGTGTGAGTACGTGCGAGTATCGCGCAAGGAACTTCTTTCTTGACGAGGATCCGTCTACTGCACGTTTTTAGGGTTCCGTATCTCAAGGAAAAACGGATCCCTATTATGATCACTTCGTTGACCGTCTGTTTGTCTGTCAAGACCCTTTTTCTCAGGAACGTGTGGAGTTATCAAGTTGAAATTAATATCAAATACTCAGGGCTGCATCCCTTGAAGCAGTGAAAAAAATCAAACTTCTAAGTAAACGCAATCAAAAGATGTGGGCGTTTATGCTGCGTATTTTGATACTAGTAAGAGAATCAAAACCAATGGTACAATGCGTGCCACGAAAGATGAGACTTGACACACCACGTGGTTTGACATGCGCAGAACACGATTTTAGGTATCTTTAGCGGTATGAGGTCTGAGTGCGGGACGGACGTCATAGGGGCAGCGGAAAGAGCGGGGGAGGTGGGGTCAAGTCTCATCTTTCGTGGCACGCATTGTTCTTCCCGTTGACCTAGAATAATGAAATTTGGCAAGAAGCAATGTCATGTAACGCAAGTGAGGGGAAAAATCCGAAAACATACATACCTACTTTGTACGGAACCATCGGTGCGCGAGCGAGTCCGACTTGCATTTGACCGGTTTTATTATTATTATTTTGACTTCCATTGACGGAATTACATAGCTTATATCCGTTCGATTAGACAACAAAACTCAAGTATTGTTCCATTTCTGCTCACCCGCCAGAAATAATCCTTTGTTATCCTAACAAATGCTTAAGTCTAAAGCAAATTATTCAAAGTTGTCTCATTTAAAATCATGTCCCTTTCGCTGGCTGTTCAAATAATTTCCATTTATTTTCTGAAGGAACAATTTAATGAATTCTCTCAACAATTTGTAAGTGGGTGGTGACACAGAATAGATGGCTGCAGAAGGTCTACTTCGTACAACTAGCGAAAACGCACGCACACACAGACACGCTTCACGTACAGCGAGTGCAGGTGCACTCGCGACGGGCATTTGTTTGATAGTGCCGACGTATGATTAAATTAGCTAGCAAAACTCTGCAGGTGTCATGGGCTTCGATATCTAAACACGATAGAATAAATCATCATCATCATCATCATTTTAGCTGAAAGACGTCCACTGCTGGACATAGGTCTCCAATAGAATAAATAAGATATGGTTTTTTTTGGGGTTAAGGACCGCTGGCAGTCTTCTTACTTAAAGTACGAGTTAAACAAAAAAGAAAGAGTTTTTAAACTGATATTCGCAAGTGACTACACTAACTGCGGTCGATGACCACACAAAAAATCATCAAATTCATTTTTATGTTTTATCATGTTTAGATATAACCCACCACATCTGCGGAGTTTGCCTAGTTAATTTAATTTGAGCCTGTGTGAGTACTTATGTGTGCGTGCGCCTGTTTTCGCTCGTATGGAGCTGACCTTCCGGACTTATTCTTTTATGGGGATGATCTGTGACGGCTGAGATAAATGGATTGCTGAAATGTGGAGTGGAATGGTTAGTGACGTTAGAAACCATTTCAATGTGTATTGGACTTAATAACTGTAAGTATTAAGGAATCTAAATACTCTTTTGCTAAGAGGTCTGCTGCAAAATGCGCGCTGTTTCGCATTGATGGCTTTCATGCCATCATTTGCAAAGGGACGGTATCCCAGATCTGCAGAATGCGTGGCAGCCGCAAAGAAATCTTGAAGACTGGCTGATAGGATCTCATCTCCGCTTTGGAAGCCCCTTATTAAGTCAGTCATCTACATAATCATATTTTTTAAAATTTCCATTTTCATTTTTATTTCTCTTTTAATCTCCATTTTTAGGGTTCCGTACCTCAAAAGGAAAAAATCGGAACCCTTATAGGATCACTTTGTTGTCCATCCGTCCGTCTGTCTGTCAAGACCCTTTATCTCGGGAACGCGTGGAGGTATAGAATTTAAATTAAAACCATATACTCAGCTCCTACAGTGCCTTGAAGCTGTGAAAAAAAATTAAACACCTAAGTTAACGTAAAAACAAGATACGGCCGTTTATGCCGCAAAAAAGTATATTTTGACACTCTCAAGGGAACCAAAATTTATAATAGGATACTTCCCGTTGACCTACAATCATGCAATTTGGCAAGAAGCAAGATCATGTAGCACAAGTAAAGGAAAAAATCCGAAAACCGTACATTTATAGGTATATAAAAAAACCCGTGATAAACTATTTACATACGTACAAAGTACGGAACCCTCGGTGTACAAGTTCGACTCGCACTTGAGCGGTTTTTGTAATATGTACAGACGCCAGCACATCAATCTGTCAAATGTCTTTATTATATTTTCAACTTTATCGCTAAAGCATAAGGCTCAAAGTTGATTGGGAAAATTTGACAGTTTCGGGTAGCTTGATGTGCTGGCGTCTGTACTTGGATCTAGATATCTGAATTAAGATATTTTTATTTTATTTTAGAGTGACTGTGGTTATTTTCGGGTCAATCAGCCCAGTAAATTGACAGTACGTCACAAAATCATCTCGATTAGTTTTCTTTGTACCTCGACGTTTGTCATGTTCACTTAACTGTCTCATCGATGGTGGCGTGTGTGTTGGATCATTCGATTCCCTACAAAATGGTTGAGCTGAATGGTGCTGATCCACGCGTCATGTTCGTGAACGGGCGCCGTCGGTTGAGACTGGTCATTCTTAACTGCCAAGGCTTATTTTTAATCTTATATTTTGAATTGTTTCTTCATTTGTGTCTTTTTTTTACATTGTTCTTACATATAGAAGCAACAAGAATAATGTACCCAGGATTTTGTAATATCTTGATTTAAAAGACTGTCCTTCGAGTTTATTGCCCGTTCTTCTCCATAGAGATCTACGTTTTGGAATGGGCATCTACCTTCAATTTTCTAACTGACAGACTATTTAATTTTGACAATTCAAAAGTGCCTGTACAAGGTTTAATTGAAATAAACGCTTTGAGTTTGAGTTTTGGAACTCGGTTTATTAGCCTGATGCCAAGCATAGAACGTTCCATGGCTCTCTATGTAATAATATTGTAATATTGTCTCAAGATGGCCCTAAAACATCATCATCTGCCTAGCCAACTATGTTGGGGTCGGCTTCCAGTCTAACCGGATGCAGCTGAATACCAGTATTTTTCCTTGGAGCGACTGCCTATCTGACTTCCACAACCCAGTTACTGGGTAATATGATACCCCTTGGTAAGACTGGTTGTCAGACTTTCGGGCTTCTGACTACCCGTAATGATTGTCAAAGTTCCAAGAATGACAGCCGGGACCAATGGCTTAAACGTGCTTTCCGAGGCACGACCCTAAAACAATTTGTTACAAATCAAGGGCTGTCCATCTGTCAGCATGACAGCTGTGCAATGAACTGGTAAAGTTATATGTAATAATGACAAAGGTTGAAGACTTTATTGTATGTATAGACGAGATTCTGCTCGCGATTTCGTCCGCGTGAAATTTCTTTTTCCCCCAACCCTGTCGAATCGCATCGCCTGCCTGCGCTATTGCTTTTCGACGTTTTCGCTCGGCTCCTACGGGCCCTAGCGTGATGTGAAGTAGCCTATAGCCTTCTTCAAGAATTAGGCTATCAAAAGGCTCCTGCAAACAGGCACGACGCGCGACGCGAATCGCGCGCGACACAAAGGCACCGCTCGTTGAGCGACTTGCGGTGCCTTTGTGTCGCGTGTCGCGTCGCGCCTGTGTGTACGAGCCTAAATGCAATAATAATTTTTCAAAGCCGACTGGTAGTTCCAGAGATTAGCGCGTTCAAACAAACAAACTCTTCAGCTTTATTTAAATACTAGCTTCTGCTCGCGACTTCGTCCGCGTGAAATTTCTTGCTACTCCGACCCACCCCGTCGCATCGCATCGCCTGCTCGCGCTATTACTTCGTTTTTGCTTAGCGTTCTTTCTGACTTTTTTCTTTTTGCTCGCTCCTAAAGGTCATAGCGTGATGTTAAATAGCCTATAGCCTTCCTCAAGTATTGGGCTATCAAATGCAAAAAGAATTTTTGAAATCCGACTGGTAGTTCTAGAGATTAGCGCGTATAGATTAGTAATTAGTAAAGATATATATTGAATGACTAACTATACAAATAAATACAAAAACAAAAGGAAACTTAGGCGTCGAAGTACTCGTCCGCATCTCTGTCACCCGGAAACGTGCCTAAAAGACTGGCAGCATTGCCACGTTGAATGGCAATGCTAATTCTTTGGCCAAAGATGATAAATAAATTTATCATTTGTGTCGACATCAACAATTTTGGTGATAAATTGTGTTCTTATTATGTTTAGGGAGAGAATTAAGACATCTTGACAGGGGCGTGTGGCGGTTTCTGGGTCAAATTATAATGAAGACGCGAAATGATTCGAGACTGTTTCGTTCCGGAATCGGTCGTAATACCTACAGGGTCAAATAAAATTAGCTAGTGAAACTACAGATGTGACGTGTATCGATATCTAAAGCCTCAACCCGGCGCTGTACCACATCTGATACCCTGATCCTCATACCTCTATCTATAGTATCATGACATTTCTTCATTATAAATGCTACAAAAAGAAGGCCGATAAGTTCCAATAAAAGCCTTTAAAATGTGACAAAATGAAATAAATAACGGTATTGTCCCGTCGATCGCTATCTACTTTATAAAAGTACATTGACCCTATATAATACCGCCTTTTACATTATTACTGAAAGTATCGGGAAACGGATCATTTGGCAAGTGACAAGCTTATTGGCGCCCAACACACGCTTCAACAAACTTAATTTTTGCAGCCAAAATCAGCAAAATTCTGAACAAAATGTTTCGCGATTGGATTTTATGACAACTTTTGTAAGATTGCAGGGTCAAGTTGGGTATCTGAATTTTAATAAAAGGAAGAGTCCCTTGTGTATTGGTGTCCGGGATTATTTTCTGGGTTCGTTCGTAGTAGGCAATGTTAAATAAACCTTTTTCTTTCTTGCTTTAATAAACTCTCAGTATTTGCAGTAATGGTCTGAAAAAGGTTTGAAAGCCGTTTGTAACTTAAATTGAAATTTGAGTAATTATTGTGAACACTTGGTGGATAATGGCCCACGTCCTTTAACAGAGAGGAGGCCTGCTGGGAAGCAGTGGGAGCATTCTAGGCTGAATATGCTATTACAAAATCCTGGATACATTAGCCAAAGTGAATACCGGATGCAGAACCATCCACCCCTGTATTCCCGTTGTCCCCGTAAAGGGACCGTCCTTAGTCCATTCCTCATTTTATTTCGCGATTACTACGTATCTGCAATGACTCCCAACGTATCCCTATTCCTTTGATCTCAGCTCACGTGCCACACCTCCTCAGAGAGGAGGGGATCACGTACATGACTGATTTATCAATTATATTGTGATATGCTGATGGAAGGAGTTCGGATGTGCTACGTAGAGATTCTTAAGGGACTTCGTGAAATATGACAGCACGTAGCCTACGTGTATGGAATCCAATCTTGCCGGACCTACGTATTTTTGAGTTTTATAAAACCTTTTACCTGACTGCCAAGAATTCAGATACGTTTTTCGCGCGTATTAGGGCTGTCTTATTCTCGACAAAGTTGGAATAATCAGTCTATAGCGTTCCCACTGCTGGGACATAGGCCTCCTGTCAGTTAGAGTGGTTCATAATTCATAATCCACCACGCAGACCCAGTACGGGGTGCTGGATGTCGCATTTCTTCGAAAGGTTTTAACTATCTGGTTTCCTCACGATGTTTTCCTTCAACGTTGTGAGAGCAGTGGTGATGAAATTTTTTTCACAAAGTAAAGCGCCTGCGTGGGTTCGAACCCACGATCAACAAGTCGTAAGTCAAGGTCGTTACCACTGGGCCACCACCTGCTCTCAAGTTTAGACCCTAGTTTGGAGACATCCAAATTTGGGTGTCATTAAAGGGGCTTAGGTTTGAACTGTGTTCTTGAGTGGAAACCGCGAATCGGTAAACGTAAGGTAGGACGCCCTCAGTAGCCTGAGGGCGTCCTACCTTACGTTTGCCGATTGACCTAGCGGTGGAGCGACGATCTTTTCAGGGTGACTGGTAGCAGCTGGGTGAGAGTTGCCGAAAATCGAGTTTAATGGCGTGCAATAGGAGAGGCCTATGTCCAGCGGTGAACTGCTGATGATAATGAAGATGTGAGCTTGTAATACCGGTTTCCTGACACTATCCAAGATTCGACTGCCAAGAAAAGAATGCGTCTCGATGACATCCAATAATAGGACGGCAGCTGTCGTAAACAGAATGCTCAAGTTAATATGAGTGGTCTTAAAATTTTATTCGGCTTCGCAATTTATTGGAATTGTAACAAAGATGTGACAAAGTGGCACTAAGTTGAATTCAATTCGATTTCTTTCAGTCGAAGAATTTAGGAGTAAGTCCATAAGGTAATTGAGGTTACAAAGTGGAAGAGTGACTAAATTTGACTGCTTTGTTGGTCCAGTAGTCACAAGTAATTCAATCCCGTGGTCGGAAACAGTATTGGGTTTTTCCATTAGGATATTCTCCATAGAATTGTTCCTTTTTAACCGCTGGTCCCGACTGTGGCGGCTGTGTGTGTGTTGGTGGCGGCGGTTAGACTGGAAGCCGACCCCAAAATAGTTGGGAATAGGCTAGGCGGATGGTGAAATTCTTCCTTATTACTTACACTGGATTTAAACATAACTTGCAAAACTATCAGCCTTCAAAGCGAGAGTGAACAAGCGCCTTCTGGGCACGCTTGTACCATCGTAGACCTTATCTATAGCTTTCTTTTAGGCGAGGTCGAGGTCAATAGCAGCGTAGCTATTCACAACTCTCTCTCTTCTGGGCACGCTCGTTCCATCATAGACCTCAGCCATCACTTTGCATCAGGCGTGATCGAAGTCAAGAGCACACCCATTTAGCAATAAAAAAAATCACTCGATACGCTTCCGTACCGTATTGAACATAGAAATGTAAAACAATATATCTATGGTATCGAACATCAATCAATGTTATCAGAGGAGTCCTCTAAATGCTGTTCACAAGTCCAGAACCCGAAAATTTTTATTCTTTCGACAGCTGTCGGGGGCAAGGCAGTTCAGGTTATCGAAATGTGTCATTTTCATCCTGTCAGATGGTGGTAAATAGCTGTTCAGCTCCATTTAACAAGAAGAATAAAGCATGTAGGTGCTCTATACACCACTGCTTATCCATTTACGGAATACAAGCGTCATGTTATGACAAGTCTTACCCTGCAGTGAATGGCAATAAGCAAGATTCTCAAGTAAATAAAGTACTTAAAATTTCTGCAGCATTACGCATTAAGATTATAACTTCACTTCTGGGTGGCTGTACATTCAACCACACTCCAAAGGCAACCGTTTGACTTTGACAGCGCTTTTATGGCGTGGCAGTAAGGGCGGTTTTCGTAGTTCAAGTATCACTACTGGCGGTTAGTGACAGTAGCAAGCCGGTCGGGGACTTGCATGCATAATAATAGTGGAAACAAATATTAGAATTCACTGTTTGTCAATCCGCATAAGTTATTAATGATTTCATTCAAGACTGGTTGTGTCCCACGGCACTATGTGCTCGGTTCGGTAGTTCCTTTGGCCCTTCTAAAGCATTATTTTGTGTATTTTTCTACCTCTTGCATCTGTTCTGTTCTGGAGGTCTACTCCCTGAAAGGACCTCCTAAAGTTACGGGCGTTTTCTACTCTATAACACATTTTTTACTCTATATCTCTATGGACATAGGATTAATTCAGGGATTGAACTAATAATGAATGAGAACACGATTTGACAGTTGTCCCTACACCCGATGTGTATTTTCCCGTTCGAAAAATTGAACGCTGACGGTGACGAACTTGGAAAGTAGACCCCTGACCCACCCATAAAAATCTTTATATATTTTATATATTTTATATTCTTCTATATATATTTTATAATCTTTATATATTTTATATTTCATAATTCATTCATTCACTGACAGAGACTACCTAAACGGCTGGATCTAGCTAGAAGCATTGCATTTTGCAGAAAAGTTCCATATATAAAGAATTAACAACAGTGAGCACTAAGGAAAGGTTTTTGTAAATTCATCCCCTAAAGGGGTTAATAGGGGTTGAAAGTTTGTATGGAAGTTCGCTAATGGGAGATCCCACCGGGCACACGACTTTTTAATATTCAGAAAGCTTTCAAGTCTGGTTCAAACCTAACGCCATTTTTTATCAGTAACTTTTGTGCCATTCTATCCCTCTACGGTTTGTTCCTAATCCTTTATACAATGCCCGTAAACGGATCCAGATCGCTTTGGTAACCAATCGTAGCGCTTGGTAATAAATAGCTGCACCTTTGAAAATAATGAAGGTAATTTTACCCGTAAACGATAGGGGTTCCTTTTTCCGAAACCTGAAAAATTGTGGGATTGGGACATGCGTATCCTGCTCTTCCTAACCTACGGTGCTCAAACTTGGTCGCTCACCGAGTCGCAAAAGTTCGGCCTTGGAGTTTGTCAAAGAGCGATGGAACGCAGCATTCTGGGTGTTAAAAGACAGAACAGAATTCGGAACACCATGCTGCGTTCCAAAACGAGCATACTGGATGTAGGAAAGAAGGCTGCCAGGCTCAAATGGGATTGGGCGGGTCACATCAGCCGTATGCACGATGACCGCTGGGCAAAAATGTCCACACTATGGGTGCCTGAAGATGGATGGCGCTGCCGAGGCCGGTGTCATCATCACTTGCTTAACCTTTTCCTTTCTATTTGGGTTCGGCTTCCAGTCTAACCGGATGCAGCTGAATACCAGTATTTGTCATGGAGCGACTATCTGTCTGACTTCCACAACTGTGTAATACGATACCCGTTGGCAAGACTGGTTGTTAAGACTTTCGAGCTCCTGACTACCCGTAACGACTGTCAAAGATCTACGAATGACAGTTGGGAACAACTGCTTAACATGCTTTTCTGAGGCATGGTATGTTATGACAAACAGTCTTGCCAGCCGTTACGGGTACTCAGAGATGCCCAAAACTTTTGGGGACTTGCGAGTACTCGTAATGACTTCAAACATCTACAAATTAATGACAGCCGGGACCAACTGCTTAGCGTACTTTCCGAGGCCAGGCATCAGTACAGCGTGCATACTATTTATTAAAAGCTACAGAATTTATAATCTGCAATATCCCAAACGCGCTACACCCAAATGCTGCGTACCTCCCAAAAGTTCGTTTTACTTCGGAAGTTAATCGTCCGCGAACATTTTAATGGCCCATTTTGCAGCACAATACTCCGTTTACAAAAGGGTTACTGGAGACTTGGTAATTGAAAGCGAGTTTAATTGAGAGCCGCGTATTCGTCGAGACTGCTGGATGGTAGGTTTTTGATTCTGCCCAATATTTTTGTGTTATGAATAGTTTTGATCACTGGGGAATATTTTAAACTTAGCAAATTCATGTTTATCAGGTAGAAAAGGCATAGCTAGCAGCATAGGTAGCAGGCTAGCTTTTTTTGTTGTTTTTGTGTGACTATTTTGTGCCTTACTTAACCTGGGTCAAATAAACTTATTTTAACTAACACCCCATTTAACATTTGTTAAAAGTTACCGGCTATTTTGGATTTTGCTTGAGTGTGGCTAGTGACAAAACTCGGTTCTGCCAAAACTGCCGACTTGAACGATACATCTCGTTCGCCGATTCATAGTGACATGTCCATGATGCTCATTTTATTTTCACATGTCGCTTCTGTCATATCACAGACCAAACCCTGCATAAGCATATATGATCCAACTGTTAGAATTGAAATAAAGGAATTGAATTAGCATAATGTTCCCACTGCTGGGAAACAGGCCTCCTCTTTTCGAAAGGTAGTGGGCTATGATCTACCACGCGGGCCCAGTGCGGGTTGGTAGATGTCACACGTCTTCGTATTTTAGGTGGTTCGATGGTTTCCTTCACCGTTTTGAGAGCAGTGGTGATGAAATTATTTACACGATAGTAAAGCGACTGGCTGGCTTCAAACCTACGACCTACAACTTGTAAGTCTGGGCCGTTACCACTGGGCTGCCACTGCCACCAAGCCCTGAAATTCATGTAATTAAAAACCCAACAACCACAAACAGACAAACATGGATATAATTAAAGCCTCAACAAATACCAACTCCCAGTAAGTCGATAGTCGAGCGTCCATCCTTTGCAGACCGTTCAAATCAATCAGTGTTTGTTAATGTGTACTGTTAGTCCGGTCCGACACAGAGTAGGTAGGTACAGAAGCTCAATGGGAAGAGAATGAGCGAACACGCACAAACACAGGCCGGCCCAGTGGTAACGGCTGCGGCTTACGAGTTGTAGGTCGTAGGTTCGAACCCAGGCGAATTGTTTTAAAAGATACAACTTGTAAAGAAAATGTAGACAGAAATTGAAGTATAGGCACAAGCGGCTCTAGAATGCTTATAAAACAAGGACCGCCTGTAAAGAAAATGTAGACAGTACAATGGTAAATAATTTGTGTAGTACCCTGTTAGGGTAGAGTATTTGAATTCTGTAAAGCATAGTTTTAAAAGTAGAGAGATAAGGTCTGTGAAATTTGATAAAGTCACGTGGATATGACTAAAAAAACCCCAGTCAGGCGCTTTACTTTGTGTAACTTATTTCATCACCACTTCTCTTAAAACGGTGAAGGAAAACACCGTGAGGAAACCGGCATGTCCTAGAACCTAAAATTCGAAGACATGTGACATCTACCAACCCGCGCTGGGCCCGCGTGGTGGAACAACAGCTTTGCGATCACGAGACCAACGGGGCAGTCAGTGAGTAGATTCTGTACAGCGAGGGCAGACAATCGCGATTGGCAATATTTTGACATAGTTTGAGACCTCCGTGCGTACATCGTACTTATCTAGATGTGTGCGTGCGCCTGGTCTCGCTCGGTGTTATCGAGCCGGCCTTCTGTGCCATCTATTCTGTGGATTCGTTGGCTCACTGCAAATATTACCAAAGGTATTAATTCATAATGGAGAGCAATTACCCGTGGGGGTAAAGGGAGGGTGGAATGGGAGTAGGTTGCTAACTAAAAGGTTTTTGTAAATCATTTATCTGACAAGAAAAAAGGGAAGAGAAAAAAGACATGGAAACATTAAATGAAAGAAAATTTAAAACTCACATTAAACGTACACTTTATAAACAAGCATACTATAAATTAGAAGATTATATCCAAGATAAGAACGCTTGGAAATTTGCTGGTCTTGCTCCATAAGACAATCTAGAGTCTAGATAAAATCAAACTGGTTACTAATTTAGTTGTAAAATATTTTTTTTTTACATTGATTATATTTTGTAACTATTTACCTAACTCACACCCTGATTTATTACTTGCAATTTTTTTTATTTAAATGAAATTCGTTTACTTTTACCATGTTTGTAAATATGTGAGCACCATGTATCTATCAATAATTAATTTATATCTCATGGTTTCATTTTTAATTCTTTTACCTATTGTGGTATAGTAATTTTATTTTAGGTGCATCGTCTTCACATATATTATTATACTATATAAAGCTCGATTACCACTCAATGACTGACTGACTGACTGACTGACTCACTGACATAATTGTTCTCCCAGATGGTGAAGGGGGAGGTGGGTATATTTTTACAGATTCGTATAGAAGTAACTCTCACGAGTATGGGAAAAATCCCAAACCTCCCCTTTTCCACCCCACTCTCCCCCCTCCCTATCGTATCTCGGAAACTAAGAGTCCCGTGTTTTGTTGTTTTACGGATTCGTATAGAGGAGGCTCGGAAAAGTAAAATCCATTTTTCAAAGTTGCCCCCTTGCCCCCCTTCTTCCCCCCCCTCTAGGTAGATCTCGGAAGTTAAGAGACTTGGAACATTTTTTTTTTCAGATTCATATCAAGGGGCCCAGAGTTGGTCAAAATCATTTTTTAAAACTCCCCCCCTCTCCCCCCTTCACCCCTCCCCCCATCGTATCTCGGAAATTAAGAAACCTGGGTTTTGTTTTTTTACGGATTCGTATAGAGGAGGCTCGGAAAAGTAAAATTAATTTTTCAAAGTTGCCCCCCTTGCCCCCCTTTCCCCCCCCTCTAGGTAGATCTCGGAAGTTAAGAGACTTGGAACATTTTTTTTTTCAGATTCATATCAAGGGGCCCAGAGTTGGTCAAAATCATTTTTCAAAACTCCCCCTCTCCCCCCCTTCACCCCTTCCCCCATCGTATCTCGAAAATTAAGAAACCTGGGTTTTGTTTTTTTACGGATTCGTATAGAGGAGGCTCGGAAAAGTAAAAACCATTTTTCAAAATTCCCCCCATTCTCTCCCCCTTCTCCCCCCTTTAGGCGGATCTCGGAAGTTAAGACTTGGAACATTTTCTTTTTCAGATTCATGTCCGTGGGCCCAGAGTAGGTCAAAATTAGTTTTTTCAAAACTCCCCCCTCTCCCCCCCTTCACCCCTCCCCCATCGTATCTCGGAAACTAGGTAGCGGTAAAGCGAAGCGTAGCGTAGCGTAGCGTAGGGATAAGGTCACGATAGCTTTCCGGTGGTAGGTAGGTCCTGAGTGGAGCGAACCTGCGAGACCGAGTGGAGCAAAGGGGGGAAGAATACAACATGGCGGACAGCGTTTTTGTATTGACTGCCTAAGGGCCGAGTTCACGGACTGTCATTTGACCAATGTTTGAGTAATCGGCCGATGAATTCTTAAACATCGTTTATGCAGCCGGTTAAGTATTCACTGCTCACCACGAATATTTTAACCGTGATTATTAAATCGGGCAATCAGCATTCGCTCAAAGTGAATGAACGAATGCTATAAGTGTACTCATTTGCGAAGTCACGCCGTTAGATTTAGTCAACACGAGTTTTGGTGACATCTATATTTAGTAGCATAAAATAAAACGCTTTCAACTTGAGAAGTTCGAAAACGCATTGGGATCATTATGCTAGCCTGTAGTGTCTTATTTGGATGGGTAATAACTTCACACCGCTGTCACTGTCAATGTAATAGACATAAGATTTAACGTGGGAGCAAATGAGACAGAAAGCATTATACAGTGTTTTTGTGTTTTTGAGTGTTATTGAGTGTTGTTGAGTGTTGTTGAGGGTTGTTGAGTGTTGTTGAGTGGTGTTGAGTGTTGTTGAGTGTTGTTGAGGGTTGTTGAGTGTTGTTGAGTGTTGTTGAGTGTTGGTGAGTGTTGATGAGTGTTGATGAGTGTTGTTGAGTATTGTTGAGTGTTGTTGAGGGTTGTTGAGTGTTGTTGAGTGTTGTTGAGTGTTGTTGAGTGTTGTTGATGAGTGTTGTTGAGTGTTGTTGAGTGTTGTTGAGGGATGTTGAGTGTTTTGAGTGTTGTTGAGTGTTGTTGAGTGTTGATGAGTGTTGTTGAGTGTTGTTGAGTGTTTTAAGTGTTGTTGAGTGTTGTTGAGTGTTGTTGAGGGTTGTTGAGTGTTGTTGAGTGTTGTTGAGTGTTGTTGAGTGTGGTTGAGTGTTGTTGAGTGTTGTTGAGTGTTATTGAGTGTTGTTGAGTGTTGTTGAGTGTTTTGAGTGTTGTTGAGTGTTGATGAGTGTTGATGAGTGTTGTTGAGGGTTTTGAGTGTTGTTGAGTGTTGTTGAGTGTGGCTGAGTGTTGTTGAGTGTTGTTGAGTGTGGTTGAGTGTTGTTGAGTGTTGTTGAGTGTTATTGAGTGTTGTTGAGTGTTGTTGAGTGTTGTTGAGTGTTTTGAGTGTTGTTGAGTGTTGTTGAGTGTTGTTGAGTGTTGATGAGTGTTGTTGAGTGTTGTTGAGTGTTGTGAGTGTTGTTGAGTGTTGTTGAGTGTTGTTGAGTGTTGTTGAGTGTTGTTGAGTGTTGATGAGTGTTGTTGAGTGTTGTTGAGTGTTTTGAGTGTTGTTGAGTGTTGTTGAGTGTGGCTGAGAGTTGTTGAGTGTTGATGAGTGTTGTTGAGTGTTGTTGAGGGTTGTTGAGTGTTGTTGAGTGTTGTTGAGTGTTGTTGAGTGTTGTTGAGTGTTGTTGAATGTTGTTGAATGTTGTTGAGTGTTGTTGAGTGTTGTTGAGTGTTGTTGAGGGTTGTTGAGTGTTGTTGAGTGTTGTTGAGTGTTGTTGAGTGTGGTTGAGTGTTGTTGAATGTTGTCGAGTGTTGTTGAGTGTTGTTGAGTGTTTTTGAGTGTTGTTTAATGTTGTTGAATATTGTTGAGTGTTGTTGAGTGTTGTCGAGTGTTGTTGAGTGTTGTGGAGTGTTGTTAAGTGTTGATGAGTGTTGTTGAGTGTTGTTGAGTGTTGTTGAGGGTTGTTGAGTGTTGTTGAGTGTTGTTGAGTGTTGTTGAGTGTGGTTGAGTGTTGTCGAGTGTTGTTGAGTGTTGTTGAGTGTTTTTGAGTGTTGTTGAATGTTGTTGAATATTGTTGAGTGTTGTTGAGTGTTGTCGAGTGTTGTTGAGTGTTGTGGAGTGTTGTTGAGTGTTGTTAAGTGTTGATGAGTGTTGTTGAGTGTTGTTGAGTGTTGTTGAGGGTTGTTGAGTGTTGTTGAGTGTTGTTAAGTGTTGTTGAGTGTTGTTGAGTGTTGTTGAGGGTTGTTGAGGGTTGTCGAGTTTTGTCGAGTGTTGTCGAGTGTTGTCGAGTGTTGTTGAGTGTTGTTGAGTGTCGTTGAGTGTTGTTCAATGTTATTGAGTGTTGTTGAGTGTTGTTGAGTGTTGTCGAGTGTTGTTGAGTGTTGTTGAGTGTTGTTGAGTGTTGTTGAGTGTTGTTGAATGTTGTTGAGTGTTATTGAGTGTTGTCGAGTGTTGTCGAGTGTTGTTGAGTGTTGTTGAGTGTTGTTGAATGTTGTTGAGTGTTTTGGGTGTTGTTGATCACAACAAATCACAAAAGACGTTAAGCCGCGACCCCACTAGAGCCATGCGGCTTAACGTCTTTTGGCGCGAAAACTGTTTGACGCGCTAAAATAAGAAAAATAAAGACTTATTTTGTTGGTTGACGTATTTTGTAGAAACAATTTTCTTAGTAAAGTTTAAAGTATGGCGGTGTAAATCACAAGTTAAAATAAGTGATTCCAGTGACAATTATAGCAATTTATTAACAACAACTCCACAAGTGTAGTATAAAGTAGTTAATATCACTCGAGGGTAAGTACAGATTACTCCCCTTGGTGAATAAATAGCTATTATTACAAAATCCTATAAGTGCTAAGGATTACTGTCCAATTCTCAAAATTTAACAAGGGTAAGAAATACTCCTCAAAAACACGACCCCGCGAGCTGCTTGCAGCTCGCGCAACGCCCAAAATCTAGTTATTATTATATAATTAATGTATACAAAATATTGTAAAACATTTTAAAAGAGTAACGGTGGAGTTTCTTGCCCATTCTTGTCCATACGAAAACTACCTTTTGGAATGAGCGACTAGAATCAATTCTATTTTGTTGTAATTTTTGACGTTCAAAAGTGCCTTTTATGTGCCTATTTGAAATAAATGCTTTGACTTTGACATCTATTTTTTTTTCGATATGTCATACATATTTATATGTCGATAATTTGACCCTGTATACTATTTTCAAGTGTATATAGTATATTTATATTTTAGTGGTAGCCTGTTTATTGTATTTAAAGCTTATCAAAATAAACCGTATCGCATCTGTATTTCTAACCAAACATCCCTTGTCAAGCTACACTTCGGTCGTTTATCCTCCGTGTCTCTCAGGAATATTTAAAGCGGTGAGCGGCCATCTTGTCGGCGTGTTTATTAAAATGGCGGCCTTTGCTGAAATACTGTGTGAATGGGTGATTAGAATTGGTAGAATATGGATGTAGCCGATAAAAATCTCTTTGTTAAACCGTGGTGTGTGTTTGGGCTTAAAAGAATAATGTAGGTTATTACATTTTATTTTGTAAGTATCTAAGTAATAACAGCCGCACGGGTCGATCGGTCAGGTTAAGCTACGCTTGCCGCGGTTGGTCCATGAATGGGTGAACATCTTTACGTATTTATCAAGACTATTCAGGACCCCTCCGTGGCTTGGAAGGCATGCTAAGTCGTTGGTCCCAACTATCATTCGTGGATCTTTGGCAGTCGTTACGGATCGTCAGAAGCCCAGTCAGATAGGCATTTATTGGTACCGGTACTTGTTTGGTGGCGCACCGGTAGCTATCATAAAGCGGTACCCGTCTGGAACTGGTACTGTCAGTAACCGGTACCCGTCTGGAACCAGAATTGTCAGGAACCGGTACCCGTCTTTAACCGGTACTGTCAGGAACCGGTACACGTCTGGAACCGGTACCCAGGTACCGAAATCACAAAAACCGCTAAGTACAGGTAACCAGGACTTGAAAATTTTTGAAATTTTTGACGTTCAAAAGTGCCTTTAATGTGCCTATTTGAAATAAATGATTTGACTTTGACTTTGAAACCTGTACTTTTGGTACCGGTTCCTACCCCTCAGGGGCAATTCTCTTAATTTTAAGGATATTCATAGTCTGATCTGAGTCAATCTGTCAAAAACACCTCTAATTTCCCTACATTTTTGACAAGTTTTTGACATTTGTTTGACGCCGAGATGAGACTATATTTTGAACGTTTTAGTTACTGTAATTGGTATTCTGGTCACGGACTCACGGGAAAATTCACTCTTACCACTAGCGTATCTATATAATCTTGTCATCTAGCAACACAAGCGTCATTGTTAGAATTCTTTCTAATTAAAGAAACCCTGCTAATAAGCTACATAAGTAACTCTCAAACTAGATAAACCTGTGTCGGACCTGGTTCTTATAAGATCTGGTGTAAAGTAATGGAGGGACCGAACTATACTGCGTTCGCGATTTGGTTTCCAAACATGTAAACAAATATGTATGTGTTTTTGGAAAAACAACTTTAATGGCCACACATACAGTTCAAGATGCACTACAACTTCTAACATTGTCATGTCTTTTTCAAAATTACTAGGTTCACTCTGAAATCAACTTAATTTACAATGACATAAAGTTGATATTCATTTAAATGGAAAAAACATCAAATGGAAACAAGGATTTGAATTGATTTTAGATTCGCATTCGCTATGGTTACGATTAGTGAGGGTCCCACGGTACTACTACGGTATGAGATTGTATTTAGACACATGTTTGCCTATTTATATTATACAGGGTGGTGAAAAAGTCGTGGATCAAACGAAATAGGGAGAGAAAGGATGTCATTTCCAACAAAAAATATTTCTATAGCATGGCCATAATTCAATTGCCCTAAAGAGATTAACATCTAAACGGCCACGACAGGAAACTTAAATAATATGATTGAAATTGAAAACTTGCGTCAACTCGAAATACTCGTAGGAGGCTCTGTAAGTGTATTGCCCTAAAAGTATGAATGTTTTTGTATACCGAGTTCTTTTACTATTACACTAATTTTAAAAAAAGTGATATAAAACAAAAGATATTGTATAAATTGCGGCTCTGGGTACCAAATTTCAAGAGCAATTAATGTTTTTTCCAAAAATTTTGAAGTGTTATTAAAAAGTTTTCTCATTTTAAAAGCGTTGGAAATGAAACAAAATGAAAGATGTGTTCCAAAACAGTTACATGGATTATAAATGAGACATCCCCAGTAAGTAATTGATAATACTTGTGTTGGGGCTATCTCGCTCTTTCCCTTAATTATTACAAAATTGAGACAATTTTTACAAAAGGTGACTAAAAAAAAAATTAGGAAAATATAGGAAATGCGCTCCTTTATCTCCCTATTTCGTTTGATCCACCACGACTTTTTGACCACCCTGTATATAATATTTAGAGCAGTGGTGGCCCAGTGGTAACGGCCGCGACTTACGGAGTTGTACGTCATAGGTTCGATCCCAAGCAGGTACTTTGTGTAAATTATTTCATCACCCCTTTTCTCAAAATGGTAAGGGAAAACATCGTGAGGAAACCGGCATGTCATAGAACTAAAAAACTCGACGACTTGTGACATCTACCAACAGTACCAACCCGCACTGGGCCCTCGTGGTGGCCCACTCCCTCTCACAGATAGAGGAGGCCTAAAAAAAATTCGCGCGATGCAATCTATCTCTCTGCCAAATTTTATCGAAATCCGTTCAGTGGTTTGGGCGTGAAAAGGTAACATACAGACAGACAGACAGACAGAGTTACTTTCGAATTTATAATATTAGTATGGATTACACGTTTAAATATAATCGTGGGAATAGCTGTTTCAGATTCGCGACGGATGGTAAGTAAAAAAAATTGGGGAGCTCTAGAAAAAAATATACCTATTCGCAAAGTGGGTGGTGGGCAAAATAAGGTTGAGAACCTGTGTTCTCGACCTTTAGCGATCTTTCTATCGAAAAGTTCAAAGCAATATTAGTATCTATAAAATAACAATATCGTGCACATCGAAGAGCGATGCCCCGATTGACGATAACCCAGGATTATATCGACCGTGAGTCGATATAAACCTGGATTATCTGGAATCTTTTATGAGACACATGTCCAATAAGCTTCGGTGTAAGTGATGAGAAGTGCTTTTTAGGGTTCCGTACCCAAAGGGTAAAAACGGGACCCTATTACTAAGACTCCACTGTCCGTCTGTCTGTCTGTCACCAGGCTGTATCTCATGAACAGTGATAGCTAGACAGTTGAAATTTTGACAGATGATGTATTTCTGTTGCCGCTATAACAACAAATAATAAAAATAAAATAAAGTAAAAATTTTAAGGGGTATACTTAAAAGAAACGTTTTTTCGGCGTTTTATGCCTTGTGGTACGGAACCCTTCGTGTGCGAGTCCGACTCGCATTTAGCCGGTTTTTCCTTCATAGTTAGTTTTAATCATGATCTGGCAGTGTGAGTAATTTATGCTGCCTACTCATATGTCCTTTCTTTGGTATTATTCATCGAATCGCTGAGCTTCTTAAGTTCTGAGTTGAGCTGCACGGTTACTGACTGGACAGGTCCACTAAACCTGTGTGGTTCTTTCCTCAAAAGACCTTTTCAGACGCCAATCTACATGATCGGACCAAGATTATTTCTGGAATTTAAAAGAGACTGTGTGACCCCTGAGTTTTTTTGGCCTTTCTTCTCAGAATAGTCAGATAGGAAACGCCGACCTCATCTAGTTAAAAAAAAATGTGACTGACGTATAAATGTGTTTGTACAAACCTACTTACAGAAATAAAATCATCTATCATTTATCATTTCGCCCATCTACCCCACCAATACCACACACAATCACAAACAATCAAACGTAAACATTAAAATGGTCACAAATAAGATCAAGAGCATGACGTCACGACAGATGCGGTGCAGATAGCTGGCGACTTTGTGATACCATCTGTTAATTGCAACGTCTGTCTGTTTGAAAATAACCTTAGTTCTACAGGACAAGTACAGGGGACTATCGAAAGAGGATAAGCAGAAGCTCTTCAACCGCCCATTGTGTCAGCCCTTGAAAAAAACCACAGATAAAAATTTCTACATTTATATCTGTGGTTTTTATGGTCAATTAATCAACTCAGCCTATCGCAGTCCACAGCTGGGCATAGGCCTCTTCCAGACTGCGCCACAACACCCTGTCCTCCGCCTTCCGCATCCAGTCTACCCCAGCCACCTTCTTTAGGTCGTCGGTCAATCTAGCTGGGGGGCGTCCCACACTACGCTTGCCGATACGCGGTCTCTACTCCAGGACTCGCCAGCTCCACCGGCCATCGGTCCTTCGACAGACATGGCCAGCCTACTGCCACTTCAGTTTGCTTACCCTGCAAGCTATGTCGGTAACTCCGGTTCTTTTTCGGATAATTTAATTCCTGATTTTATCCTCCAAAGAGACTTCGAGCAATGCTCGCTCCATAGCGCGCTGAGCGACCTTGAATTTGTGGACCAGCCCGACCGTCAGTTTCCACGTTTCAGCACCGTATGTCAATGACGGGCAGGACTCAGTGTTTGAAGAATAAGGTCTTCAACCAGTGAAGGCCTTATTCTTCAAACACTGCGGAATAGGCGACGAGAAGACTTGACAGAGTTTTCCAAATGCTGCCCAACCCAACTGGATTTTTATGGTGTACATAATGAATTCTATCCTTCTATCTCTTGAATTTTGACAATAAGTAAAATTGTATTTTAATGTTTACTAGCAACCCGCAACTTCATCTGAGTAAAATTTCTTGCTCCCCCGACCCACCCCGTCGCATGGCATCACCTGCCCGCGCTTACACTTCGCTTGTGCTTAGTCCTAGCGTGATGTTATATAAAGCTATATAACATCACGCTAGGACTAAGCACAAACGAAGAGTGTGAAGTCCTTAAGAAGTGTGTGTGAAGTCCTTAAGAATTGAGCTATAAAATACAAAAGATTTTTCTCAAATCCGACTGGTAGTTTCGGAGATTACCTCTTGTATACAAACTTACAAACAAATGTTACCTCTTTATAATATTGTTATAGCAAGTATAGATATATGTATTTCGCGACTAATTTAAACTCCGTGTTGTAACCTCCCCTTTGCTCCTTTTAGTCCAAGTTCACGTGATTTTATTTTGATCTTTAGCCCACGACCACACTGGCGAACTGACATGCCAGACAAAACAAATGAACAGAGATCTCGCCGCATTTGTAATATGACTACTGTCTTGCGTTTGAGGTTGTTTTAGTCGTGTCGTGTCGTGTCTTGGTCGCACTGTCAACCGGGGTGGGCAAGGCATTTTTAAAGTGAAAACTTCTTTAGCGGCGTTGTACACTTTTTTTGTAATGGGTTAAAAATGTTAAACTCGCGTCAGGACACGTGACCTGATCGAAAATTCGTAAGTCTGATGGCCGTAGCCGGTACCGCGCGTGTTTTGTTTATAAGACGATTCACAAAATACACACGTAATTGTTCAAGTTTTCTTCTTTTGTTTTTTCAAAATTGTTCAAGTTCACTTCTGCCGGCACTCCCGGAGTGCCACTGTTTTTTTTTATACAAATAGATTCAATATAATGGACCTCTTGATGATATTTATAGCTCAAACTCAAACTCAAAGCATTTATTTCAATTAAACCATTTACAGGCACTTTTGAATTGTCAAAAAGTTGGTCAGTCAGAAAATATGAAGCTAGTTGCCCATTCCAAGGCGTAGGTACCTATGGAGAAGAACGGACAAGAAACTCCATGGACACTCTTTTAAATTATATTTTTACAAAAATATTAGTAACATCATTAATGTGAATTTATAATTATTTGAGAACGATGTAAAAAAGACATACGCGTTAAAAGCGTTCCGCGTTAAAAGCATATGTACAACGTGTCCCGGAATTAACGCATACCACCAAACACCCCAATTAGAACATCATCAACTGCCTGGCCTTTCCCAACTATGTTGGGGTCGGCTTCCAGTCTGACCGGATGCAGCTGACTACCAGTATTTTACATGGAGCGACTGACCCCCTGACCACCACAACCCAGTTACTGGGTAATACTATACCCCTTGGTAAGACTGGTTGTCAGACTTTCGGGCGTCTGACAATCCGTAACGACTGTCAAAGATCCATGTATGACAGCCGGGACCAACGGCTTAACGTGCTTTCCGAGGCACAGAGGGGGTCTTGGTATGTAAAGATGGTCATCCATCCACGGAACAACCGCGACAAGCGTAGCTTAACCGAAGTGGTGCGATTGTAATTTACGTAGTTAGAATTGTTTTGGAGAAAAATTACCTGTATTAAAAATGATAGAAATCGGTCCAGTTAACGATTCTGAGGAAACTACTTTCTTAATGTGCATTCATTCTGTTACACATTGTAGAATTGAGAGTGGGATTGTCTCAGGAAAATATTTAGTTTTTAGGATATTTTTAGAAATGGACTAATTTAACTCATTAAACTCCGCTAATGAGACACAATTGATTTTTTATTATTTGGTGACCCATCAGTCACGCGCGGAGCTTTACCGGTTAAGTAGGTTCCAAACAGTTTGGAAAGCGGGCTACTGTAAAACCCGGCTTTTCACTAAACTCTTAATTATTATGTAAATCTAGTAATCACGTTAAACTACTAGTGTGGGTTTTGATACCCACACTAGTAGTAAAACGTATTTAATAAAATCAATTTTATTAAAAGTGTTAACGATACTGTCACGATCTATCGAACACTTAAAAACTGTCTTACCATAGAGCAGATAACTAATGGAGAGATCATAAAATATACAGAAGTCATATGTGCAATCTTTCCGTAATGTTTTATATATTGAAAAAGACCTCCAGACCGAATTTCGGCCATGACGATCAATCTCAACCGAGACTAGCCTTCGGCGCACAGGTGCACTCTTTCTTCCCTCACTCTCATTGTCCGATTGGGACGATAGTCCGACACGACCGGAGAGAGATCCGGCGCAGAACTAACGGCTTAAAGTGCGCACCGAGATTGACATTATCATCATCATTCTCGTGCCCTTATCCTAATTTATTTGGGGTCGGCGCAACTAAAATATATATATTATGTACATAATAAGTATATGTATATTAGTTGTACAAGTATATAATCCTACTAATATTATAAATGTGAAAGTTTGTGAAGATGTTTGGATTGTTTGTTACTCAATCACGCGTAAACCGTTGAACAGATTTGGATGAAAATTTACACATATATAGACCATTTCCTAGATTAACACATAGGATACTTTTATCTCGATATTCTTACGGGGTCGAAACTAATGTGAGTGAAACCGCGGGGCTAGTAAAAGATGGAAAAAGGTGGAGCTCACTGGGCATTAAAAAAAATCGTTCGCATCGCTGTCAATGGGATAAGTGCCCAAAAGGCTGGTTGTTGTTGTTGCCTTGTTGGTGGCTGATTCTTGGCGATGTTCCGAAATACTCGATGAGTACTCGGACCCCAAGGCTCTAGTGTTTCAGCCCCAAACGGGTCAAATAGTAATAGTAATAATCATTTTATTATCAGGCAACTAAGGCCCATAGATAAAATACACGAAATAATCTTATAAAATAATAAAACTAAACTGTAATTTTTAACTCTTAAGCTCTTACATAATAATAGAAAATTAATCAAATATTACCTACAACGCTTCATCGTCGCTAAATTAATGAAAACCACTCCTCAACGTGACCTGTATTTCGTTTTTTAAAAACAATACGCGTGTACGCTCTCCATTTCCTCGCCACTTTGTGTCCGTTCGTTTCCCATACGCATTAGCGAGTTCCGTTCAAGATTCGCACCCGTACGTGGTAATTAATGCTAATTACTTGCTCATTGTTTGAGCAACGGACAAGTAACGGGATATTGTGATGGAGTTTCGGTTTAACTTGCAAAATGACTAACCTACATTAGGTATAAGAGTGTTCTTTGACGCTTTTTTGGAAAGCAAAAACTTATCCATTAAATTATATCATACTAGCTTCCGCCCGCGGCTTCGCCCGCGAGGTATGTATGTACATATGTCGATAGAAACTATCCTATGTCCTTCCCCGGGATGCAATCTATCTCTCTGCCAAATTTTATCGAAACCGCTGAAAAACGTAACATACAGACAGACAGACAGAGTTACTTTCGAATTTATAATATTAGTATGGATAAAAACTTATCCATTTAATTATCTATTTAGTTTTACATGAATCTATATCTATAAAAAAAGAAAGAAAGAAAAACTATAAAATTTATTGCGACTCGTACAGGAAGATCACAAACTAAACGCAGTCAAAAATAAAAAACCAAATTATATTTTTTTTAAAGTAAAAAAAAAGAGAAATGAAACAGAAAGTCCTATACGAGGCCAAAAAGCTGTCTCAGCATGATGTTGCGACATTTCAAGCAATCAATCAAAATATTTTATTTCACATAAACCTACACGGGCACTTATGAAACGTCAGAAGCTAGGTGCACAGTTCCAATTGGTCGTTTCATATGGAGAAGAGCCGGCAAGAAAAAATAATTGGCTTTTACCATGTTTTCAAATTACAGTAGGTATGGGAGGACAGCGTAGGCCTGTTAACCAGTACCAGGTACTTGATAAAATAAAAAATGATTAAAAAATAAATATCGCAGCGCTGGTATTCTGAGAAGGCCCGTTGTGACGTCACGGGCAGTTACAGAAATAAATAAATAGTAAAATATTAGCAAATAAAATACAATAATCATTTTTAATCCGCGCCAGACGTAATCTCATTACTTGTCCATGCCTTGAGTGTCAGAGGCACTCTGTGGCATTGCTGTGACAAGCGAAAGGTCGCACGCACCGACCCTCTGGCGAAAACAAAAATAAATACATTATACATTACGGCTGTCTAGTGGAACAGTATTACAGTGAATCCATACTATCCAATGGATATATAATATTAGTATGAAAGTATCCATACTAATATTATAAATTCGAAAGTAACTCTGTCTGTCTGTATGTTACCTTTTCACGCCTAAACCACTGAACGGATTTCGATAAAATTTGGCAGAGAGATGGAAGCTAGTATACGATAAAAGAGAATTGTGGTAGTCAATTAACGGCATGGATGAAATGGCGAAACAAGAAAATCCACGCGGACGAAGTCGCGGGCAGAAGCGGTCAATAATCCATATCCATACTAATATTATAAATGCGAAAGTGTATCTGTCTGTCTGTTACCTTTCACGCTTAAGCCACTGAACGGATTTCGATCAAATTTGGCAGAGAGATAGATTGCATCCCAGGGAAGGACATAGGGTAGTTTTTATCCCGATATTCCCACAGGATCGAAACTTATGCGGATAAAACCGTCACAGCCTCTTTTCAAGTCCAGACATCATCTTGGTCAGATCATGTGAAGAACATGTACAGAGATTGGTGTCTGAAATGGTCTTTTGAGGAAACTACCACACAGATTGAGCGGACCGGACCTGGGGGCTTACTCTCCAAACTAATTTTAATTCCAATGAGATGCCAATATGATTCCAATGTTAATTTTACAGTCACGTGATTCGGTACTCTTGAAAACAATATTGTCAACAATTACCCCACGCCAAGTCCGAACCCAATTCCACTTAGTTCTCCAAAATGGACACCCAATCTAAAAATCATTTGGCGCTAGCATCGAACTCAAGAGTACGAAACGTCACAATTCCAATGTCGATCTATCGGAATTAAATTGAAGAGTAAGCACCCAGTCCTGTGAATAATCTACATGTTTCTCATATGATCTGACTAAGATTATGTATTAACACGTACGTCTTTCTTAATTTTTTACATCGTTCTCACATATAATTTTAAATTCAAAAGTAATGATGTAACTAATATTTTTGTAAAATATCATTTAAAAAGAGTGTCCATAAAGTTTCTTGCCCGTTCTTCTCCATAGGTACCTACGCTTTGGAATGGGCAACTAGCTTCATATTTTCTGACTGACCGACTTCTTGACAATTCCATAGTGCCTGTAAATGGTTTAATTGAAATAAATGCTTTGAGTTTGAGTTTGAGTATGTCTGGACTTGTAAAAGAGACTGGGACCTCCGTGTTTGTTTCGCTCTTTCTTCTCTGAGTAGTCAAACAGGAAACGCCGCCCTCATCTAGTTTTAAAAACATGATTGACATGTAAATGTGTTTGTACAAACCTACTCACAGATATAAAATTATTTATCATTGTCTGAAATGGTCTTTGGAGGAAACAACCACACAGATTTATAGACAGTTTTTTTTTAATCAGATTTTTTTTTAATTGGTTGTTCTTAGTAAAACGGAACTAACCATTTTTGATGAACCTCTTCTAGCGACCTACCAGGATTACGCTTTTATGAAGTTAGGGGTATGTATGTCACATACATACATAAATCACATGCAAAGACAGCCAGCTGCGTAACAAATACCTTAATACCGTACCGGATCTTATCACCGTATCGGACCTTATTACCGTATGGGCCAGACATCCGCACTTTACCGGAATCGAACCTATGTAGCTACGTATATGGGCATCGGAGACGACGTGCCAACTGCCAAGTCATTGGGGCATTTATTTAATTTTGAACGGGACTGTAGTTTCCAGAATCAAATGGTGCAGGTTCTGTGTGGTTTGATCGAAACAATGATTGAGATTCAATTGACAGTCTTTAAGTGAATACGACAAATATTTAACAGTTATGAATGAATGAATCAATGAATACATGAATTATTATCTATTACATGAATCCCAACTAAGGCTTAGAAGGTCCGGCATACCATAAAACTACTACTACTTATAACTAGGGATGCATCCGATACCGATACCGATATATCGGCGATACTTCAGGTTTGCCGATATATCGGTATCGGCGATATTTATATGGCCGATTCAACGATACTTTTCAAATTTCGCGCTTTAAAAATGTAATGTAAACGCGCGTGTTGTCCCGTCTATTTCGTTGCAAACGAGGCACGAACTAAGTTTGCTCGTGGAAACCCCGCGCTTTATTCAGTGTTTTGTTTCGCCCGCCCGCTTTGGCCTCGCACTCGCACATCTGTCCCATTTCGTTAGGTTGAATGTTGTTGCGCGTAGTATTTTTCCATGCAAATAAGATTAAGAATTACATATCGTAATTGTTTGTGTATTGTATGTTATTTATAACTAGTCGTTTGAGTCAAATAAAATAAATAGTAGTCATATCAACTTCAAAACACAAGTGCTAGGTATATGGAATCACTTTGAAATTTCGACAATTGATAATTCCATAAAAATCTTATAAATGTTAATTTTGATTACTAAAACTATTGATTAATTATGTTTTATTTAATCTACCTTCCTTTTTGAATTCAGTAAGCGTATCGGTATCGGTATCGGTATCGCCGATATTTTTATAAGAGTATCGGTATCGGTATCGTATCGGCAAAAAGGCGTATCGCGGCATCCCTACTTATAACCAAGTAAAAATAAATTCATTGGCTTATTTTATACATACAGACTGATCACGTCAAAACATCTATGCATCAAAATGAACGCACGCAAGTTCAAAAAAATATGGACGTCACTTGATCAACTTTAACGTTAATATCTCGGAAACAAGACGCTTCACGGGGTTTGGTCCTAATATGTTTTCTGCTTTTAACTCATGGCCTTCAAGTTGGAAAAAAAAACAGCTGTAGGCCTCGCACCCTCGGCCATAGGCAGAGGTGGAGCATCGCGGTGGTTTTAGCCGCTAAGAGTCCGGCTTGCCCCTCTGTCGCCCCCACGATGGAGGAAGTCCATGAGGATTTCCAACGCGCACCAAAAAAAAAAGGCATGCCAGGCTCCATAGCAAAAAGTGTTTTTTTGAAAGTCGGTTTTTTTCTACCTAATATTCACACGAAACACACAACGTCTCCACTAATAAAACTCGACACTTCCCACACATTAAGCCATCCGTCACCCACATGCGACCATCGTAAAAATAACAACATCTAATAAATTCTCCTAAATAGAAACATCATAAAAATCTAACCAGGAATGTGGCTAACATAACATGGTCAACGTAACGTAATTTGGTTTCTTTAAAACTATTTTGGAAATTTATTTATAGTAACGCGCGTTTGTAAACTTAAGATTCAAGCAATACGACACCCTAATCTCGCTAATCCATCGCTTCATATGTTCGAAAAAATTGTCAGCTGAACAACGTAAATAACGCAATGAATATTGTTGAACTTTCAAAATGACAGCCATTCTTACTGTTAGTGTGTTACGCAATTACCCCGCTGGTCTTCAAATAAAAGAAAAGAAGTTAAGAAATTCTTGGCGCCCAATAACCATATTATAACCATAAAGGCTCGTACACGCAGGCGCGACGCGACACGCGACACAAAGGCACCGCAAGTCGCGCAACGAGCGGTGCCAATGTGTCGCGTGTCGCGTCGCGCCTGTGTGTACGAGCCTTAATGTATATGTTACCGCTAATGTGCGTACAGTACCCGGCGATAAATATTGCACATCGACCTTTGGAAAGAGACAATCGGCTAATTTCGGCTTGTGGGCTGGCAATGCGATGGGGTGGGTCGAGGGACCATAAATTTCACGTAGATGAAGTTGCGTGCAGAAGCTAGTACTAGGTATAAAAGGAAAAGCTTCTTTCCAGGCATGGCGGGGGGTCTTCTTTCCAAAGGTCGATGTGCAATATTTATCGTCGGGTACTGTAAATCAGTTTGAGTGCAGATTAGCAGGTTGCATGGTTGCGGTCGGCCGATAGGCGACGCAGGATGCAAGAGCGAGCGAAGGGCACTCCGAGGTTAGGTTACTTTAAACCCTTAGCACAGAAATAGGAGCCCCGGGAAGCGGGGCTCCATCGACATAGGATGCAAGAGCGAGCGAATGAGAATTGGTAGGCGAAACTAGTTCATCCTAAAATCGGGTTTGGCCGGTAACATATTTCACACTTTAACGTATTGTACCCGGTAATTTGCAGATTACCTAGTTAATGCGCATATTAACGTATTCCGTATTCTAACGATACACCAATGGAAAGAGCTTTTCAGCGAGAACCTTTGCTACAAACACGATTTTTGCCAATTATTAGTCAGGTCGGAATTCATCATCATATGCCTAGCCTTTTTCCAAATCCGTCGGGGTCGGCTTTCAGTCTAACCGGATGCAGCTGAATACCAGTGTTTTACATGGAGCGACTGCCTGTTAGTCAGTTCATTCAGTTCGGAGTAAATGACTTAAATAGGTGACAGCTTGGGCACCGAAGTTAATGAATTCTTGGTGCCCAATAGCCATAAGATAATACATAAATAATAATTATCTCTAACTCCAAACTCTCCACTCTCCAGTGAGTCCAAATATAGTGCGATATATAAATGAACGTGCTTTGATCTCAGCTGTTAGGACGGACAATTAGCGTTTTACTACGGACGGATGTAGTTACGTAGAATGGATGGAGTAGAACAAGTCCGTGCGAACTTGTATTTTTTATGACGGGTTTCTTTAAAGAGAGAAATAAAAAAAAAAAAGTTTAAAAACTAAAACCCGACTACTAAAAAGAATGAAACAAGAAAGTACCTTCCGTGGTCGCATGCTACCATAGCTTTGTATGTTAGTACAGCGGCATGCGACCACGGGAAGGTACTTTCTTGTTTCACCCTTTTCAGTAGTCGGGTTTTAATTTTTAAACTTATTTTTGTATTTCTTTATTTTAAGGCTGCTTATTTCAGTAATATTTATATTTTTGAAATGTGCTAATTAAACCCTTTCATTTGATACCCAAAACGGAATGATTAAAAAATATATATTTTAGGTCATGACTTTATATCCGCTAGAGGGCGCAATATTCAATTTATTGTGATGTCACATAGCCTTTAACCAGCGGTCAAACAGACACTATCAACGATACCTCATTTGTCCAATTATACGGTTTTAGACATTTATTTTCTTAAAAGATTTACACAATCATTTACAGAGAAAATACAATATTATAACTTAAAAATACACAAAGCCGATTGGCATAGTGGGTTAGTACTATGACAAAATTACATTAGGATTTCGTAACAGTTTTAGTAAAAGGGTAGTTGTAGAAACTAAGTGCACGACGTCGTATGCATATCGCTACTGTGGGTAGGTGTGCATGAGTTGAGGGATACAATACCCATGATACATGACAATTATGACAAGTACTCTAGAAGTTATGAGGGAACAGATGAACATACATACATACCGGTCAAAATCATAACCCTCCTTTTTGCTTCGCCGTAGTCAGGTAAAAATAAAGAAAAAAATGCAAATCCGTCTATATAGGAGGGAGTTATGCCCGAACATACATAAAACAAATATATAAACATCCGAATTGAGAACCTCCTTTTTTGAAGTCGGTTAAAAAATACGTTTATTTGCGATAAATATTACGCAGAGGGCAAACACAAACATAAAATAATTAACAAGGTAGGGAAAAAAATATATTATCCATTTATCTTTTAAATACCGCTTGCCGGCGTTGCCGTTGTAAGCACCGCTTTTTACGGCTTAATTTTACAGTATACGGGTTCAAATTAAATTAGAGCTAGCCAAACTGCGAACGTGATAAAATAAAAAGGGTTTGATGGGTTTTTTAGGGGTCAACGACCGCTGGTTATTACCATTATTGTTTAGATGTCGATACCAATCCCGCCTATGAAGTTTAAACAAAAAAACTGATGAGTTTTTAACTGATATTTCAAGTAAATACATTGGGTAGCACCCCTCCCCCCCATTCGTCATTTCTCGCGTTGTACTCGTATTTCGTGGTTAGTTTTCTGCATTTACCTCTGCTATGGCTCGGAATAGGAGCCGCGAGAGAAGTCTCAACTTGATGTTAGTTAGTAAGCCACGTGGCGTGCTGGTTGTTAGTGCGGTCGGAGTAATTCATTTTCATTGAAACCAATCATTCATATTATATTTAAAGCTAAGAAAATGCGACGTTGTCATATTTTATGTAGGGGTGTTTTACATTAATAATCGCGACTGTCGAATTATTTTGTACGAAAAATGAAAACAAACAAAAATGATAATTGAAAAATAATTCACACGCTAGTGTAGCTGCAGTGCCAGCGAACAAACTCTACTACATACTAATGACTTCGGGGTTGGTGATAGGTTCGAACGCGTCGACATATATAAAAAAAACAAAAAACCGTCTTTTCTTGGTGTTCAAACTAAGCAAGCCATGGGTCCCAATTATTATGTAGAATGGAAATTAACAGGATAAAGAATTGATATCGCAAAATGAACATTTGTTTTATTCAAGTGAAAACTTGGCGCGTTGGGAATTTTTTGAGATGGGAAAAACACGTGGATAAAACCATTGAACTCGCGCCACTGTTACCGTAAGCGACACCGCGCGTGTTTTGTTTAAAAGACGATCAAAAAATACCCGCTTCGGATGTGTTCGGCTGTCTTCGGGGTGTACTCGGTTTTAATGTATATCCGATATGTCAGTGAGTGATGGCAAAGTATTCTTCACTTCTGTCGGCACTCCCGGAGTGCCACTGTTTTTTTTATTATAAGCCTGCGTTGTCCCACTGCAGGGCAAGGCCTCCATTCCCTCTTTCCACTTTTCCCGGAATTAACAAAATGGCAGTTTAATAAATCATAACTATAATTAGCCCACACTGTTCCCATTGTTGGGTTACACGGTCACCTCTCTGAGTAAGAGCGTCATAATCCACCACCATCATGTTGATATTCATTACCATTTCTTATTTTTTTATCCGACTACGGGGAAGCAAAAAGGAGGGTTATGATTTTGACCGGTATGTATGTATGTGTTCATCTATCTGTTCCCTTATAACTTCTAAACTACTTGTCATAATTGGAAAAATGAGGTATCGTTGGAAGCGTCTTGATCGTCCGCTGGTTATAGGCAATGTGACGTCACAATAAATTGAATATGGAGTGGCGGACATAACGCATGCTTAATAGAACATTGACCCATTAATAGATCGGTCAGAATTTTAATTTTTTTAATTCAGATATCTTCCATAGACAATTTTACGTTCAAAATACAATCATCATGATTAATTAATAATCAAATTAAATCAGTTTTAATTTTATGCGTCAACAAGTAGGATAAGTCCTCATAGAAAGATCTTCTTTAGCGATTTCCCAAAAATCGTCTTTTTGAGTTAAGTCAGTATTCCATTAAGCATGCGATAAAGTCATGACGTAAAAGAATATTTTTTTAATCATGCCGTTTTGCGTCGAATGAAAGGGCTTAATTAGCACATTTCAAAAATATAAATATTACTGAAATAAGCCCCAAAATAAATAAATAAAAAATAAGTTTAAAAACTAAAACCCGACTGCTGAAAAGAATGAAACAAGAAAATACCTTCTCGTGGTCGCATGCCGCTGTACTAACATACAAAGCTATGGTAGCATGCGACCACGGGAAGGTACTTAAGGTACTACTCTTGTTTCATTTTTTTTTTATTTGAAATGGGTTTGCTCTTGACTCTAGTCTAGGTCAGAGATGACAGAGACAAAGTCTACGATGGAGTGAGCTCACCCAGAAGGAGCCTGTTCACTCTTACTTTGAAGAGATTCGGATGTATGCATTCGGAAACACAAACGCAGGTAGAGAGTTCCACTCATCCTTTTCAGTAGTCGGGTTTTATTTTGTTTTAGGACATGCTGTTTTCCTCACGATATTTTCCTGTACCGTTCAGCGTATTACTCATTTAACTCGTTCTCTCTTGCACCATACCCCACGTGACATTGGTGGATAACCACGTGTTCCATGTCCGAACCCATATACATACAATTATCTATATGTTGTGTTACATCTGTGATTGACGCGGGATCACCATGAAAGCTCAACTCCAATATATGTGTCATGAAACACCAATGGGATGTGAGTAATGGGATTTTAAAATGTTTTGCTTTTCATGGCATTGAGTTTGCTGGTTCCTGGTGAATACAATGCTGTTAAGTTGAGCAAGTACACAACCGGGACTAACGGCTTAACGTGCTTTCCGACGAATGGAGGGATGTCGGTGTACAAAGATGGTCACCAATCCATGGATCGACCGCGGCAAGGGTAGCTTAACCTGATTGGTCGACCCGTGCGATCAGGTTTTAGTCAGCATTCTACTTACTAATATTGCACATAGGTACGTACAATTAGAGAAAGGAACAGATTGCTTAACATCAATAAATCTACGACAAGGTATCAATTTACGCAGTAAATCATCTGCGCATATAATTTGAGTGAGCTGCCCAGGTGCGTGCAGGCACACAGACATACATACACACATACGCTAGAATATAATGGTATATAACAATAATTATATTACAGTACCCGGCGATAAATATTGCACATCGACCTTTACCTTTTTTTGTATTTTATACAATGAATAAAAATAATTATCAAAAGAAGCAAATCATAATTGTTTTAACAGCTCCTAATAGATACCGGACTGTTTGATCTTGGCTTTATATAAAGTATCTATTGACATAATGCTGTACCTACGTGGTCAAACCGGGTGATGTTTTAGGATGCAATCAAGAAGCGGCAATCGTCTGACAATATGTCTTGCAGATTTGCTAGTCTCTTAAACAACATCATGAGGTTTTCGTGCGTAGTTCGTGCCACCATCAAGATAATTTTCTGTTATACAAGTACATGTGTGCACATCTATATGCTACTAACTCCCAGGAAGAGAGGCAATTCACAAAGTATCGCATGTCGCATGTTCTGGTCCATCGCATTACTTCCGTCATGCGTCAGCGGCTGATGCGTTGCGAAACTATTACTTTTATTCAGTGTTGTGCTGTAAGCTGTAAGGGTATTTACACATTTACAAGCAAAATAATACCGTCTAATTGTTCTCGTATAACTTTTGCTAGATAACGTCTTTTGGAAACAGTAAATGGAACTCTTCAATGGATGACAGAAAATCTTTTTTTAATTGCTAAATGGGTCCGCTCTTGACCTTTATCACGCCTGATGGAAAGCGATGGATGAGGTCTATGATGGAACGAGCGTTCCCAGAAGATTCCTAAGGCACTGGAACTCCCACGCATTAACGAAACACAGCAGGCTGCTTTACGCCGGACTCCGGAATGCCGCTTAGTTCAATCTACGGCTTTGTAATATCGGAGCAGGTATTCAGCTGTTAAAGCAAAGATGATTATGACGATACGCCGAACGCATCACTATCTATAATAATTGCTTTGACACAATTGTGCATTCGACACGCCGCGCCGCCGGCACGTATCCGGTAGCATGGCGCCGTGTGCCGACCGGCCGGCATACACTCCACGACTCACGACCTGATGCTAGGAATATGGCTATTTATAGACGAAGCTCGTGCCATACGTATTTGTATGTTCCTTGAAAAGGACAGAAGAAAAGAAACATTATTAGGTGACTATCCTAACTATACAAGATGAATTTTTCAGGTGGGCGTGGATGGCCAAATCCGAAACTATGAGGAATAGCGAAAATTACTCAAAGGAGTCTCGGGCTCGATTTTGATGAAAACTAAAACTGTATCATTGGATTTTTAGAAAAATCAATATTTCTAGCCAGGAATCGAACCCGTTGATTTCGTAAAAAAAAAACTGTTTTATTACACCATTCGATAGTGTCGCTAATAAGGATCGAATTCTGTGAAATAATGACATACGGCAAACTTAAGGAAAATGTTGGATTTTAATAAACTGCTTTTTATAGTTTTTACTCCTTGAATAATCAAAACTTCAGGGCTTATAGGATTATAGGCTTAACCACTTACAAGCACGTATGTACCCACTGCTGGGAGACAGGCCTCCTCTATTCGAGAAGGAGTGTCCTATAATCCACCACGCGGGCCCAGTGCGGGTTGGTAGATGTCACACGTCTTCGAATTTTTGGTTCTAGGACATGCCGGTTTCCTTACGATGTTTTCCTTCACCGTTTTGAGAGCAGTGGTGATGAAATTAAATATTCAAAGTATAGTGCCTGCCAGGGTTCGACCCACACCTCGTAAATCGGTGACGATACCACTAGGACACCACTGCTCATCGGACCACCACCTGCCTGCTGAAAGGAAAGAAAAAACATTTATTTAGCACAGACTAAGAGACACACAATACATCAAATATGTAGTTAGATAATAGTCGTACATCAGATAAAAACTCAGATAAAAATAAAAAGTGCAAAGTCCGATGTAAGAAATTAGCAGGAAAGGGTTTAAATAGAAATAAATTCTTTGAGTTCGTCTCTAAGTTGAGTTGAACTAAGAATACAGTCATGAGATTCAACAACATTGGCAAAATCGGGTCTCATTCTCTCGGTCTGATTTGAACTTTTCCATGACTGAACTGCCTGCCCGATCTTGTTGAAATTCGTACAAATAAATAGAATAGAATAGAATACTCTTTATTATGTACACCATATAAATTACAGACATAAATATAGAAACTGTACAAAGGGTGACACAATGGGCGGTCTTATCGCTATGAGCGATCTTTTAAAGACAACCTTAGGATGGATTTGAAAAGGGGAAGGACAGACAAATAATGTAGGTAGTCCGTGGTGTACCATTTACATAATACAATAAATACACACATAAAGTATAATATAGCTGTGTACTCAGACTAGGACTTACTTATTTTAATTCCAAAAACTGCCCCGTTGGTCTCGTGGTCGCAAGCGCAACTGCTGAGCGTGGGGCCCTGGGTTCGACTCCCGGGTCAGGCAAAGTGATATTTTTCCATTGGTGGAATAACTCGTATTTGCTTTGTAACAGCTCGGAGTTTGGAAATTGACGGTGTGATACCCCGTGCCTCGGAAAGCACGTTAAGCCGTTGGTCCTGCGCCTGATGTGTCTCCGGTCATGTCGGATTGCCGTCCCATCGGACTATGAGAAAGAAAGAAAAGAAAGAAAATACGTTTATTTGCGGTAAAAATGACGCAAAAAAGAACAAAACAAAAAAAAAACAATAAGAAAAGGTTGACATGCGTCACATCCACGCAAAACGGCTATCGCTCAGCATTATGCTGTGACCCTATGCAAGATAGAGCCCCAGCGCTGGTTTTCAGCGACAGCCGGCGCCGACGTGAGGCAAGAGAGAGTGCACCTGTGTCTTCGTACACACTTGTGCGCTATATCTTCCTCGCGAAGACTAATCTCTGCTGAGATTGCCATGGTCGAAACTCGGTCTGGAAGACTTTATTCATTCCAAAAATTCAAACCTTAAGCCCATATATGCAGTTTTCCAAAGAACTTCCCACATTTTCATGCCGAAAATATACATGAACAGTATAAACCGCACCGTGTCCCCATCAACCTCATGACGACATATTATATTACATTAGCTGAACTCGGTCTGAAGATAATCCTCTAATTCATTATGTAAGTACCAGGACATGATGGCACACGAGGAGCTTGTGTCGAGGCTTTTAGCTAACAGCTTTTTGAGAGGTCTGTGGGACTTAATACAATGAGCGAGTCCAACCTTAAATTGATGACTGACTGGAGTTTCTTGTCCGTTCTTCTTCATAGGTCCTAATAAGCTTTGGAATGGGCAACTAGCTTCATATTTTCTGGCTGACCGACTTCTTCACAATTCAAAAGTGCCTGGAAATGGTTTAATTGAAATAAATGGTTTGAGTTTGAGACTGACTGACAAACAACACACAGCCTTGTCCGTAAGTTTTGAGTTGAGCTGCACGATTACTGACGAATGCGTGCACTGAATGGACAGATCCACACAATCTGTGTGGTTCTCTCCTCAAAAGACCATTTCAGACATCAATCTACGTGGTCTTCACATGACAATGTCTGGACTTCAAAAGAGGCTATGACTTCTGAGTTAGTTCCGGCTTTTCTTATCAGAGTAGCCGAGAAGTAGTAAGAGTAGAAAACGCCGACCTCGTCGAGTAGGCCCGCGTGGATAAAAAAGGATATAATATATTCAAAAATATAAAGACTGACGTTAAATACAGTTTTCCTTAAATCTATGTCAAGTTCACCCATGATTTGTGCCAGAACTAGGTAATCCTGTGTTTCAGGCGATTGGAGGTAACATTAATTGATTAAATAATCACATCCTTGTCATATTTATCTTATTGGTACATATGTAAAAAGGTGTATAAAAGTATATAATACGAACAATAATTATTATAGCAAAAGTAATAACTTATCTGTATCTTCATAGGACATAAAAGAAATGGATGTCCGAAATTATGCCACGGGATCGTGCTAACTGGTCAAACAGAAGCCTTTGTCCGTCTCCAAGATGCCATCTATCTCCTTGCCAAATTTAAAAATTGTTTTTATTAAACAGTTAAGGTATTCCAATTTATAATATTAGTATGGGTATTAAAACAGCGGAGGCTGATGATCCCTAAATGGTAATCCAGTAAGCTTCTAAGTAATATTTAACATTGCTAACTAAATAGTTAAACTCAAAATCCTGCCAACATAATGTGTAGTGTTGCCACTCGTATTACGCACTCACTTTGATGTCTCGAGTATTGCGTGCGGCTTAGCGCGCAGTGATGTGCTGTGGCTGCGTATATGCGGATACTTTGCGGTTACGCGAGGATATTACAGTTTGTTTTGTGGTTGTGGTTTATGTCGGTTTAAAATCAAGATAATTAAGTTAAAAAGCTAGTACAGTCATCCGCATGTCAGTACTGATACTTACTACGAAAACCGCTCTATTACTATCTACGTAAATATCTTAATCTATCTCTATACTATATCTACAAATAATAATGCTGAAGAGTTTTTGTTTTGTTTGTTTGAATGCGCTAATCTCTGGAACTACTAGTCGGATTTGAAAAAATCTTTTTGCATTAGAAGGCGCGATTCTTGAGGAAAGTTATGGATACGTCACGTCATGTCACCTTAGGACCCTTATGAGTCGAGCAAAAAGAAAAAAAATATCAGAGAGAACGCTGAACGAAAACGAAGTAATAACGCGGGCAGGCGAAGCGATACGACGGAGTGGGTCGGGGGAACAAAAAAAAAACAGTGGCACTCCAGGAGTGCCGATAGCAGTGAAAACACAACACAAACAGAATACTTTGGCATCACTCATTGACATATCGGATATAAATTAAAACCGAGTACATCCCGAGGACAGCCGAACACATCCGAAGAGGTGTCGGTTACGGTAACACTGGCGCGAGTTCAATAGTTTTTCCCATCTCAAAAAATGCCCAACGCGCTTAAGGGGGAAGCGCTAAGGTAGCCCGCGAAATTCAAATTTTCTTACGTTTTTTGCAATTTGCTGGTCAGTATTAAGTTGTATGTTGATTAATATATGAATCGCGGCCGTAAGAAATATATGTGTTTACAGAATTATAATCATTAAAGTCATCAACACAACTCTCTAAGACCACGAAGTCCAAAGAATGATGATTTCATGAAACAGTTATTCTTTGGACTTACGTGGTCTTAGAGAGTTGTGTTGATGACTTTAATGATTATAATTCTGTAAACACATATTTCTTACGGCCGCGATTCATATATTAATCAACGTACAACTTAATACTGACCAGCAAATTCCAAAAAACCTAAAAAAAATTGAATTTCTCGGGCTACCCTGGCGCTTTCGCCTTAAAGAAGTTTGGTCCCGGTTGTCATTTGTAGATCTTTCACAGTCGTTACAGGCGCCCAAATCCCTAAAGTCTGGCAACCAGTCTTCCCAAGGGGAATCGTATTACCCAGTAAATGGGTTGTGGAGGTCACATAGGCAGACGCTTCATGTAAAATATTGATATTCAGCTGCATCCAGTAAGACTTGAAGCTGACCCCAACATAGGTGGGAAAAGGTTACTCAGATGATGCTGCGTGACCCCTTAATATAATTATGACAAACTTACAGTTTATTAACCGCCAAGAATTGCGGATACACGTATAATAGTAATCTAAATACCTACATCCCTAGTAATTTTAAATATTACACACAACGCAAGCTCATCAAATCAATTAAAACTCTATCACACTCAGGATAAGATTATAATTCAATTAGCAGAATATTCCCTACAGTTTTAACGAACTAACAGATGCTTAATAGTGTAATTGCTTAATACATGTGCGGAATTGAACCCTATGCTATCAAATTAAGGTCGATTTTAGATTAACGAATGTATTGTGTAGATATTAATACTGTGTATTCTGTGTAAATGCTTAGGGAGTATTGTTATGTGAAATTAGATCCTATCGTTCTAGGATTAAGGTGCATTTTCATTTGATTTTCAGGATTATACAACATGGGGATTTGTATGAACACTTTGTTGTCAATATTTGTTCAAGATTATCGTGTTATTAGTTTCAACTAGTTTTAATTGATTGAAACAATATGAGGAAAGTTTTGAGGCTCGTGGCTAAGTCATAACAGCCAAACGTGTC
Source organism: Luperina nickerlii (assembly GCA_963855955.1). Classification (NCBI taxonomy): domain Eukaryota; kingdom Metazoa; phylum Arthropoda; class Insecta; order Lepidoptera; family Noctuidae; genus Luperina; species Luperina nickerlii. The sequence continues at coordinate 11,737,177 of OY979689.1, read as the reverse complement.
GAACGAAGGTTAAGCTACGCTTGTCGCGGTCTGTTTGTGGATGGGTGACCATCCATTCCATTTCGAGAACTCCGTACCTTGGAAAATACGTTAAGGGGATTACAGGACCTAAACACAAAAAACGCAAGTTTTAGAAGCAATAAAAGTATATGATCGACTACAGTTAACAAATCAGAAAAATATATGATATTCTTCAGGATATATGCTACTTGCTAGGTAGATAGTGTGTTGAAAACATAATACAAATAATTTGATACGATAGAAAAAAATCATGAAGATACCTCTAAAAACTTTCTTCTTACAATAAAAACCATATTAATATTACTTACACACAGTAAAGCACCTGATTGGGTTCGAACTTGGAACCCACGACCTGCAACTCGGTAAGTCGGGGTTATTACCACTGCGCCACCACTGCTCCCGTCGTGTTTATTAATAAACAATAATAGGTTTTAATAAAATAATCTTTTTAATACAGTTGCTCAAAAAGTGGCGTATTGCAGGGACGTATAGCGTTCGGGAAGTGGGCTATTACATACTCGTGCTTTTTTTTACCTTTCCCGAACTCGTGCGTTCTCTTTCCCAACTGTCAAAATAATGTCTATTAAAAAGAAAAACCAACCATGAAGTTTTTACTAAAAAAATTCATAGAAGTTTTTATGATTCATGCAAATACGTATATTTCTAAAAAGAAGCTACTAATTTGTTTCAATATCAGATTTAATGATTTGATTGAAAAGAATTTTCATTTCATATCAATAAAAAAATTCTACTGAAGACTTGGCTGTATGGGCATAGTTCCCTTTGCCTACCAGAATGGGTGAAGAAAAAATAAATCTCTGCTTATATTTTACGGTTGGCGCCATTAGTTAGTTGAGTTTATTGTGTTTTTATTATTTTATTAAATTGCTTCATTTTTTCGCAACTGTATTAAAAATAGTCGTTCAGTACACGTGCGAAACCGTCATTGCAACTTGTTCCGACTGTCAACCCTCGCCTTCGGCTGCGCCTCGGCTCGGGTAGACATTTGTCGGAACTCTTTGCAATGACAACCTTTCCGCACTTGTAATGAAATATACTATTTTGTTAAGCTCATTTAAATAAATACTCCCCATTATAAGTTCCAACAATCATCACATGCCTAGCGTTTCCCAAGTATGTTGGGGTCGGCTTCCAGTCTAACCAGATGCAGCTGAATACCAGTATTTTACATGGACCTACTGCCTATCTGACTTTCACAACCCATTCACTAGGTAATACGATACCCCTTGGTAAGACTGGTTTTCAGACTTTCGGGCTTCTGACGACCCGTAACGACTCAAAGATTCACGAATGACAGCCGGGACCAACGGCTTAACATGCTTTCCGAGGCACGGAGGGGTCTCGGTATGTGAAGATGGTCACCCATCCACAGACCAACCGCGGCAAGCGTAGCTTAACCTGATATATCGACCCGTGCGGCTGTTATTACTTAGGCCCCAAGCCAACAATCATACTTCGATAAAGTATCGTTTAACAAAACTAATTACAATAAATTTTAATTAAAATAACCAACTTAATACCTTACAGTAATTATATTTCTCTTAGTTTGACTCAATTCCATACAATCGTATATTTTATCCTTATTTCTGTGGAACGATTCAATATTATGTTACTAATTATTGTTAAATGCACTTTATTCGTTAGTGAATAAGGTGGATTTTTGTTTGTAGTGCAAGATTTAAACGAAATAATTGTTCTTTCGCAATGGCTACGATTAAGGGATATTAATGTTTGGTGCCTGTGGCAGCGATCAGCGGGGTAACTGCGTAACACACTAACATTAGCGATGGGCTTCCATTTTGACAGTCCAACAACATTCATTGCGATACTTACGTTGTTGAGCAGACCAATTTTTCGAACATATGGAGCATTTAGCACCGCCCCACGGTTTCACAAGCATGTTTCGATCCTTTTGGAATATCGCGACAAAAGTATCGTATGTGTTAATCCAGGGTGTCAGCTACCTCCATACCAAATTTTATCAAAATTGGTCCAGCCGTTTGTGCGTGAAAAAGTAACAAATGTACAAACACACAAACTTTCGCCTTTATAATATTAATGTGATGGATTAGCAATATTCTTCAAAATGATTCAGATTGTGATTGATAGACAACAACAATTAGGGTGCAGCTTAAGATTTTTTTTTCTTTCAATTAGTATCAAAACGTTAAGGTGCGATTCCACCAGTGTGCTGAACTGGGCGGCACTGTAATTCACAGTATACGATACAAATGTTTATTCTGGTCGACTCACTCAAGCAAACAATGCGCGAGTCCACTGCTTGGACTCGCGTCGACGTGTACACACTTGTTGTTCGCTAATCTTCTTAATATATATAAATTACGTGTCACGATGTTTGTCCGCGATGGACTCCTAAACTACTTAACCGATTTTAATCAAATTTGTACACCGTGTGCAGTTTGATCCAACTTGAAAGATAGGATAGCTCACATCTCCATTTATAATCGCAATATTATTTTATTGCACAAAAACGTTAGCCACAGCAACGCGTGGCCGGGTCAGCTAGTTGTTTCTATTTATTGATATTTACCTCCTATTTGTGTACATTATGGATTTCAATAAAGATTAAATGAATTGAATTGAACTATTCTTCTAACCCGCTCCCCGCTCCTCGCTACGCCCGCACAAACACCACACCCCATAAGCTGCATATCGCGTGTTTGAAAGCATTAACGTCTTATCGACACTTCATAAGTCAACGCGCTCACGTTGGGCTCAAGTGACAGGCGACGGCTTGAATGATACGTCCAAGGGAACGTTGACGTTCACTGGTGGACTCTAATATTTTTAGAAATCAAAAGTCATTTATTCAAATTAGGCTGAGAATCAGGACTATTCGAAAATCAAAGTTACATAAGACAGCCCCCCGGCACGCCCGCCCTTCACCACTTCCTAGTGCTACAGCTGAGAAGAAGTGGCGCAACAAACACCCCAGCAGCACAGCTGTCTGTTCAGATGGAAAAACTTGCTTCTACTATAGAATAGTAGGTATCCAAAGTAATTACATTACAAGACACAAAACATTAAATTAAGTTATTTGCAACAGTGTTTTTATATAATTACGGTGAAATTATTACAGAAAAAAACATGTGCGGTCGGGGAATTCCCGTCAGGAACGTAGTTGCACGATACTCGCACGCACACACACTCGTATGTAATAGAAAGAGACAGAGAGAGACAGCAAGGGTAATTTTAATACAGAGCCATTTGTTACAAGCTTTTAATAGCTGTCATGTAGTATGATGGCGACACATCCTGGATTTTCATTTTGACCTCGCTATCGGCTTTTAAACCTTGAAATTTCATCCCCTAGGGCATCGTAGTGGAACATTGAGTGCTGTGTATCCCCCTGGGGGACTGGTCTAGGGGATTTCAGTGGAACGAGCGATGAAAACGACCCCATGATGAACAATTTGTAAATTTTCGCAGCCGCCATCTTGGATTTTCATTTTGACCTCACTATCGGTTAACCATGAAAATGACAAACTCAAACTCAAAGCATTTATTTCAATTAAACCATTTACAGGCACTTTTGAATCAAAAGTCAAAAAGTCGGTCAGTCAGAAAATATGAAGCTAGTTGCCCATTCCAAAGCGTAGGTACCTATGGAGAAGAATAGGCAAGAAACTCCATGGACAAACCATCCAATGGTGGACTTCGGGCGTGATTTCAATGGGATAGCATAATCGGCTTATCGTTTTCTCACTGATGGTACACAGACCTCCCTCTGTGAGAGTGGGCCGAGGACCACGCGGGCCAAGTGCGAGTTGGCTGATGTCACATGTCTTCGAATTTTTGGTTCTAGGATATGCCGGTTACCTAAAGATGTCCATCGCCGTTTTTGAGAGCAGTGGTGATGAAATAATTTATACAAAGTGCCTGTCCTGTGCCTGTGTGCCTGTGTGTATTTTCTTTCTTTTTTCTTTCTTTTTCCTGTCTGGATTCGAACCTTCGATCTACAATTCGTAACTTGCAGTCGTTTCCACTGGGTCACCACTGCTCTCTGAATCACTAAGACCCCAAATACTGTTAAATGTGAACTAAATTAGTTTTTTTTTTGTTTTCAGGTACGTCACTTTACAGACGGCAGGATCGAGGTATAAAAAAATAGCCTTTGTATGGCGTCGTCTCCATCACTCATATCGTCGCTCGGATGGCTAAAAGTCCTATCTCATTTTTCTCATTTTTTTGCTGATCTGAGTCAGGAAAGCCGCACACCTTTTTTTTTTATTCATCATGGAAAATCATCAAATGACCCCTCCGTCATACTTACTGACTAAAACCCACCCGTGTTCCTTAGCCCTTTATGTTCCGGGCCAGCGGTAACCCTTTCGGACAATCCTGCTGACCCGGCAGGCTTCGGCCCTAACGGCCCTTCACTTGCTGCTGACATCTTTATGAGGCGCGCGTGGAACACGTACGCGCCGTCCGGCACGGGTCTGGTCCTGATCGGACGGTGAGCTACCCATTACTCTTCGCCCGCAGTCCCAAACCGCACTCCTCCATTCGTGATTCCTTACGTTTTCACTAACCGTCGTACCTCTATATTATGTATTTGGATCCCAAAATTTTACCATTTTGAAAGACAAAAAAATGTAAAGAATCACGAATAGAATAATATAGCTGTCCCAACCCAAATCAGCTAAAAAATGAGATAGGACTATCAGTCAAGCGACAACGATATCTGTGACAAAAATGTGGGTAAATTAGAGATATTTTTGACAGATTGGAACTGAGATGAGACTCTGAATGTTCTTAAAATTACATGAATTGCCCCTGTGGTAGACTATCAAAGTTCCAATTGGAATAAATTCTAGCATCCTTTGCCTAAAACTCGGGCCACTTCAGCAAAATTACTAAACAAACCCAGTTTACTTTACACCTACAATTCGTCTCCTAACTCTGCAATCAGACAATGCCAGACATATTACTAGAATGATAATGATTTTATTTTTGTAAGTAGGTTTGCACAAACACTTTTACACGTCAATCATATATTTTTTAAACTAGATGAGGTCCGCGTTTCCTATCTGACTACTCTGAGAAGAAAGGCCGAAACAAACTCAAAGGTCATAGTCTCTTTTGAAGTCCAGACATAATCGTGGTCAAGTTATATGAAGACCATGTAGGTCGATGTCTGAGATGGTCTTTTGAGGAAAGAACCACACAGATTGAGAGGACCTGTCCAGTCAGTCCACACATTTGTCATAAATCGTGCAGCTCAACTCAAGACTTACGGAGCTCAACGATTCGACGAACAATACCAAAGAAAGGACATTTGGGTAGGCCACATAAATTACTCAAACTGCCAGACCATGGAGAGAATAATAAAAAAATATAAAATGAATAAAATAAATGACCCACATCGTCTTCACATTCACAATAATTAAAATGTTAGCAGGGAGCTTGTTACCGCGTCCGGGATAGACGCAACCGGAGAACGGTGTTACCTTAGTAGTAGCCATACAAATATTCTGTGTAACAAACTAAGGGTCAGCATAGAAGTAGCATCAAAATTTTCGAGTAATTTTGCTTCGATAAAAAGTAATTAACTTAAGTAGCGGATGTTGGAGAAAACAACGGCTAGGCTGAAGTGGGAGTGGGTCGGACACGTCTCACGAATGCACCCGGAGAGATGGGCAAAGATCGTCACTCACTGAACGCCTGAGGCAGGACATCGCCGTCGAGGTAGACCAAGGCGAAGGTGGCGTGACGATCTAATATCATTTGCAGGGTCAACATGGCCACGCACAAGACAGGGAGGTTTGGAAGAATAAAGGGGAGGCCTTTGCCCTTGTGGGGCCAATAAAAAAAACAGTGGCACTCCGGGAGTGCCGACAGAAGTGAAAACAAACCACAAACAGAATACTTTGCCATCACTCACTGACATATCGGATTTACATTAAAACCGAGTACATCCCGAGGACAGCTGAACACATCCGTATGTAGCACGGTGTCGGTTACGGTAACAGTGTTGATACCTTCCGACTTCCGTCTGGGAAGAACGGAGGGTTAAGTCGAACTCCTACCGACTAAAACCCCACTGTTCCTTCCAGTACCATGAGTCGGGGGTCCGGGAAATACTTCTACATTCGCCGCACCCTCGACTGGGTGACATGGTTACAACTTACACGTCGAGGTTTCTGCCCTGCCACTCTGTAATCCCTATATACAATTGTGATATGATATTCGGCAGCAGATGAAATTGCTTTCTAACTCTGCAGGTCTGTAGCCCAAAGCTACCACAAGATGACAACAACTTACTCCAACTAATTAAAATACAAACAAAGCGTATAAAGCTGTAGCCATACATGAATATAAACCCAGTGACTTTATTATCTAAAACAGCGAACAGTCCCGGAGCGGGTGACATTATGAAATAACTGTGTCACGTAATAAAACGTTGCATTGTCATTAAAAAGTTTTTTACTACTCGTCTCTTTATGACTAACGAGCTTTAGCCCGCTTGAAATTTCTTGTGTTGACATAAAATATATCCTATAAGTAAAACATCGTGAGGAAATCGGCATGTCCTAGAGCCAAGAATTCGCAGACATGTGACATCCACCAACCCGCACTGGGCCCGCGTGGTGGATTACGGCCCACTCCCTCTCACAGAGAGGAGGCCTGTGTCCCAGCAGTGGGGAAGTCTTAGTCTGATTATGGCTTATATCCTATAGCTGTGTAACTTAGTTTTCACTTAGCGTTCTTTCTGACTTCGTTTTTCCCCGGTTCTTAAGGGTCGTAGCGTGATGTTAAAGCTTATATAACCTATCTCATGAAATGGGCTATCAAATCCGACGGGTAGTTCCAGAGATTTATTATTAGTACTAGCTTCTGCCCGGGAATTTAACCGCGTAAAATATCTTGCTCCTCTGCCCCACCCCGTCGCATCGTATCGCCTGTCCGCACTGTTACAGCAGCGATAAATATTGCACATCGACCTTTAGAAAGAGACAATCGGCTAATTTCGGCTTCGTAGAGCGTTATCTCTGTCGCACGAAATACAAACAGTCCGGTATCTATTAGGAGCTGTTAAAACAATTATGATTTGCTTCTTTTGATAATTATTTTTATTCTTTGTATAAAATCGATAGGATCGAATAGGTCGATGTGCAATATTTATCGCCGGGTACTGTACTTCGTTTACGCTAAGCGATCTTTCTGACTTTTTTTTATTTTAGCACGTCTCCTAATGGTCGTAGCGTTATGCTAAATAGCTTATAACCTACCTCGAGAATTGGGTTATCAACTCCAACACGACTTTTTTTTAATCCGATTGGTAGTTCCAAATATTAGCGGGTTCAAACAAACATACAAAAAAAAAACAAACTCATCAGCTTTATTATTATTATAGATTTACCAGGAAGTAAAGCAAAATTAAAAGACTTAAAAATATAATAAAGGTATGTTTATTATTTTCTTATCATAGAAGGTAAGGCGGGCCCACACACGCATCCACAAAAACTATCATTTCAAAAGGTAAATTATCACAGAACACGCATCTGTCATAACGTGACACTTGTGACATTTTCGTTTCAAGGCTCCTAAAAACAGGCGCGACACGCTATATAATCGCGCGCGACACAAAGGCACCGCTCGTTGCGCGACTTGCGGTGCCTTTGTGTCGCGTGTCGTGTCGCGCCTGTTTGACGGAGCCTTCAGCTTTTTTAGGGTTCCGTATCTCAAAAGGAAAAACGGAACCCTTATAAGATCACTTCGTTGTCCGTCTGTCAAAACCCTTTTTGAGAAAAAGCGCGTGGAGTTGTCAAGTTGAAATTAATGTCAAATACTCAGGGCTGCAATCCCTGGAAGCAGTGACAAAATCAAACTTCTCAAGTCAACGCAATCAAAAGATACGGGCGTTTATGTTCCGCAATCAAAACCTATAGGGTGCTTCTCGTTGACCTAGAATAATGAAATTTGGCAAGAAGCAAGGTCATGTAGCACAAGTAAAGAAGAAAATTCGAAAACCGTAAATTTGTAGTTACATAACTACAAATTTGTACGGTACCCTCGGTGCGCGACTCCGACTCGCACTTGACCGGTTTTTTTTACTTACACGGCATACAATCTATTGTAACGTAGGTACAGATGCTAGCACATCAAGCTACCCGAAACTGTCAAATTTTTCCAATCAACTTTGAACCTTATGCTTTAGTATTAAAGTTGAATGTATTAAAGAAATTTTACAGATTATAGTAGCTTGATGTGCTGGCGTCTGTACAAAAGATTGTATCCCCTGGAGCGAGAAAATCAATCAAAATAGTCAATCGATTTTGTCGGCAGTAGGTGACTTACCAGTGTTGCCACATTCTGGCTAATCAGCATTGGTGATTTAAGTTTGTAATTGTACAGACGCCAGCACATCTAGCTACCCGAAACTGTCAAATTTTACCAATTAACTTTGAATCTTATTGTTGGAATTATTGATTTATAATCTGTGTTAAAACTTCGCGCCTTTTTATACTCTATGAAAAGCTCTCTCTACTCTGTGAACGTCATCGAGTTGTACACGTTTAATAAATTTAAATTCATCTAAGTAAACTCGCTCTCATTTCTTTCATTGCACCATTAAGTTTATCACTTATGCTTTAGCGAAAAATCTATTAAAGAGATTTGACAGATTGTAGTAGCGCTGCTGGCTGGCGTCTGTACATTACTTTTGAGCGGCGCGCGGCGTTGTGGACGATGGGCCGTAGTTGACGGCTTATTAGTCGATTCGCACGAATTTACTCGCCCGATACGTGCGAATCGTCACTTTCAAATAATATAATTTATTTGTGGCCGATACGACAACAAAGTGTACTTTTAGTAACTTCATTGCATACAATTCACAAATAAATTAACTTTGTGCGAGTCACCTATAGAAAAAATTATTTAAAAGTGACGATTCGCATCTTTCGGGCGAGTAAATTCGTGCGAGCTGACTAATAAGTCTAGTAGTTGCCACGTGACATTGTTCCCTATTGCTATAAATAGATTGTTGTGACTGTTAATGAATGCGATGTTAAAGATAATAGTCTATTGTCTTTTTTGTGGAGGAATTGTATAGTGGCAGGTGTTCGAGACACCTGATAGTAGACAATTAACACTTTAGTAATGGGAAAAGTAACATTCTTCTATATTAGGGCCAGGAATTTGAGTCGTCAAGTCAAAGCCACTGGCACCTATACAGTTTTATGATCAAACCAACCAGGTACAATGCGTGCCACGAAAGATGAGACTTGACCCCGCCTCCCCGCTCTTTCCGCCGCCCCTATGACGTCCGGTACCGTCCCGCACTCAGACCTCATACCGCTAAAGATACCTAAAATCGTGTTCTGCGCATGTCAAACCACGTGGTGTGTCAAGTCTCATCTTTCGTGGCACGCATTGTATGTAAGCGTGAGACGGTCCAGCGGGGTAATTGCGTAACACGCTAACAGACCATTTGACAATTCAACAACATTCATTGCGGTATTTACGTTGTTGAGCAGAAATACTTTTCGGACATATGAAGCAATGGTTTAGCAATATCCTTCAAAATGATTCAGATTGTTATTAAAAGTGTGTTACGCGACTATGGTGCTGGTTGTTTTAGTCCTAAAATTGACTGGTTTTATATTGTGTGACAAACACATTTTATTTCTATTTTTCGTAAAATAGTAGTGTTCTATAGACAAACCTATACTATATAATATTATAAAGCTGAAGAGTTTGTTTGTTTGTTTGGTTGAACGCGCTAATCTCTGGAACTAACAGTCGGATTTGAAAGATTCTTTTTGCATTTGATAGCCCAATTCTTGAGGAAGGCTATAGGCTATTTAACATCACGCTATGACCTTTAGGAGCCGAGCAAAAAGAAAAAAAGTCAGAAAGAACGCGAAGCAAAAACGAAGTAATAGCGCGGGCAGGCGATGCGATGCGACGGGGTGGGTCGGAGTAACAAGAAATATCACGCGGACGAAGTCGCGGGCAGAAGCTAGTGTAATAATAAAAAGCGTATGTGGGTCGCAGTTTCGAACCCAGACGCTTTACTTTGTGTAAATTATTTCATCACCACTGCTCTCAAAACGGTGAAGGAAAACATCGCAAGGAAACCGGCATGCAAAAATTCGAAGACATATGACATCTGCCAACCCGCACTGGGCCCGCGTGGTGGATTACAGCCCACTCCCTCTCACAGAGAAGAGGCCTGTGTCCCAGCAGTGGGAACATTATAGGCTGATTATGTAATAAAAACTGGTCAAGTGCGAGTCGGACTCACAGACGAAGGGCTCCGTACCACAAGGCAAAAACGCCGAAAAAAACACGTTTGTTGTATAGGAAATAAATATTTGTTTTATTCTGTTTTTAGTATTTGTTGTTATAGCGGCAACAGAAATACATCATCTGTGAGAATTTCAACTGTCTAGCTATCACGGTTCATGAGATGCTGCCTGGTGACAGACAGACGGACAGTGGAGTCTTAGTAATAGGGTCTCGTTTTTACCCTTTGGGTACGAAACCCTAAGAATGAGACACTGATATTTTTATTGAATAAATATTAAAATGCCTGCTTGTATGCAGTGGTAACAAGGAGTATCGTATTACCCAGTAACTGGGTTGTGGAGGTCAGATAGGCAGTCGCTCCTTGTAAAATACCGGTATTCAGCTGCATGCCAGCAAATGCTTGTTTAATGTACCACATACGTTTATAACATTTCATCCAAACTCTTATTATTTTATCGCACATGCAGGGATACTAAGAGAGAATGGAACGACTATGGATTATCGTTGGAACGCGCCAATCTTACAGTGAAATGACTTTGAAAATTGTATGCCGTTTGCCTCACAAAAACACATAAGGGGGCTGTAGACTAATGGGAAATCGATTCAAAATATACTGTGGGTTAGTTGTGTTTTTAGAAAGTACACTATATCCAATTTTGCCGTCGGTGTCTAAAAATAGGTAAGAAAAAAACAGTGGCACTCCGGGAGTGCCGACAGAAGTGAAAATTTGAACCATTACGTGTGTATTTTTTGAATGGTCTTTAAAAACAAAACACAAACAGAATACTTTGCCATCACTCACTGACATATCGGAAATACATTAAAACCGAGTACATCCCGAGGACAGCCGAACACATCCGAATGTAGCGCGGTGTCGGTTACGGTAACAGTGTCGTGAGTTCAATGATTTTTTCCCATCTCAAAAAATACCCAACACGCCTAAAGAAGTTTTCACTCCAAAAAAACGTGTGTGGTCAGAAGACCCGGTAGGAACGAAGTTCAAAATAAAAATCCAAGATGGCGGCTGCGAAAATTTCAAAATGACGAAAATTTGTACATTTCTGGAGCCAATCATCTTGGATTTTGACCACAATATCGGCTTCAGCACCCTCGGAAACCATTAAAACGACACCCATGATGAAAGAATTGAAAATTTTCACGGCCGCTATATTGGTTTTTCGTTTAGACCTCACTATTGGCTTCAGCGCCCTCGAAAACCATGAAAACTATCTCTCTCTGTCTCCTTTCATAATAGAAGGAGACAGAGACATAGAGAAAGTCTACCAGATTACTCCTAGAACTCCGTTCCAAAAATCGTCATGTCCTTTGATACGAAAAAAATACGTAACTGATTCTATGCCTATTTCCATGCTGAACTGTTTTGTTGGTCTAGTATAGTGGTAGAAATCTTGAAAGAACACGATTGCCAAGACTCGTTTCAAATTATTACCATTGCTCTCTAATCCATTTATTAAAAATAAACATATAAATAAATGTATTTTCTTTCATTCTTTCTTTCTCTCATTTCTAACCATTTAGCCACATAGCCATGAGCGTAATGGCTATTGTAACTTTATTCAAAATACGGTATTGCATCATTTACGAGTGTCTGGCAGGGCGGCTACATCCGTGTCTCCCCTACGTCTGCGGTTTCGTGCGTCTGTGTTCCTTATAGAATATCGTGTGTAGGCCGTCTATGATTGTGTAGGGTTGTTCTGTTGAATATTTGGAGGGAGCTGCGATTATAAATGTTGTACTTTAATGCTGTGATTATAAGGTCGCTTTTTAAGGTTTCAGAGGAATGAATAAAGTACAAAAACGGAAAACTGGATGCTGAAAGAGATTTCTTTTTTTAGAAATAAGCTGTGCCTCTGTAATTTACACATTTTAAATAATGTTCGTGTTTATTTTTCGGTGCTTATTTCAATCACAAAATCCTTAGTTTTCACTTAATTATATTAACATATTCGTATAGCTTCCGCGACTTACGAGTTGTAGGTTCGAACCCAGACCGCTCTCAAAATGGTGAAGGAAAACATCGTGAGGAAACCGACATATAATAGAACTAAACATTAGAAGACATGGGGCATATACCAAAACGCACTGGGACCGCCAGGTGGATTACGGCCCACTTCCTCTCAAGAACTGCTAGAAGACAGGAGACATGTGTTCCAGCAGTGGGAACATTATAGGATGATTATGTACAGACGCCAGCACATCAAGCTACCCGAAACTGTCAAATTATCCCAATCAACTTTGAACCTTATGCTTTAGCGATAAAGTTGAAAATCTATTAAAGAAATCTGACAGATTGTAGTAGGTTGATGTGCTGGCATCTGTACTCGGGCCCCATGACCTGAGCGTTTCGACCTTATTACTTTTTATTTTTTACTCTTTGAAAATATCTTACTAATTAAGACCCTTACCTACTTTAAGTCGTACCTATTGCATACACATACATACATACATACATATGTACATATGCAAAGCTATAGCATTTATTTTCCTACCAGAAAAAGCTTGGCTTTTGTATCATCCGATAAATAGCAACAGCTAAAATTACCGGTAAATTTTAATTAAAATCTTATTCTATTATGTTTGAACTAGCTGCAACCCGCGATTTCACCCGCGTCAATGTCGATGCCGTAGGAATATCGGGATAAAAAGTAGCCTATAATATGTTAATCCAGGGTGTCAGCTACGTCCACACAAAATTTTATCAAAATTGGTTCAGGCGTTTGAGCGTGAAGAAGTAACAAACAAATCACACCCTACTGCCATTCCGTCAAGGTAACTCCACTTTACCAGGTTGGACTTACATCGTCACTCTTGTGTCCGCAGACGGTTCCGGGCCTTGGAACTAGACCGCGACCCGAGCTTTTCGACCCCAAACGGCTCAAAGCTGAAGTTACCCGTAAGGTTTTTATATTAAAGGAGGCACAACAGTATTTGCGCCGCTTGAGGGTATACCATTTAATTTCTATCCATAATTTTCCTCATCTAACATCGCCCTCGGGTAGCGAATAATAATTTAAATCCAAACAAAGCCTTATGAAGTAATTAAGCCACGCTCCAAGCTCCAAGGACTCCAGACTCAAGTACACGTTACAGAACTTCGGTTAGAACAAATAAAACGGGCACATGCTCGGAATAATATCAACCAGATTAGTCAGTTTTCCTTGAAAAGTTAACATTTCAAGTTTACCGAGCCTTCAAGCAAAATTCATTTTTCTTACGGTTTTTGCAATTTGCAAGTACCTATTATAAATTTTTATTAACTTTGCTTGGGTAGTTTTTGAGTTAGCTTCAATATTGCGTATTTTTGCCACTTAGTTTATACCGATACTTTTAAAATGATTTCCTGTCACTGATATTTACATAGCAAGTAGCGTTATACGAATTAGTACAACTTAAATACAACTTAAAAGTGAAAAATAAAAACTTTTTTTCAAAAAAAATCAACCGACTTCTAAAAGAGACACTGCAAAGAGAAAAATAACTTGAATTTCGGAAGTCGGTGTCGTTGGAATAGAATGTTCGTTGTTTGCCATTGACTTACTTGAATTGTTTTATTTTTTTATTTGTTTGGCCCAAAATTCAGCAACACGGATACCATTTGCTGACGCAGCCATTAGGCCCTCACGTAGGCAGGTGACAGGGCCTGCGGTGCAAGATGGGAGGCGAGCCATTGTCTGTGGAGAGACACTGCGTACACACCGGAGGCCTGAGCTTTCCATAAACCCCCACTTGAGGAGATTGTCTTGCTGCGGCCTACTTGGCTACGAAGTTCTGTGAATACTTTACTAGAATGGCGGCGGCAATTCCTCCTAAACAAATGACTAGCATACTAATTGTGCCAGAATTATTTACAAGCCTTCTTCACAACACTTCTTCAAACGTTCATAAGTTTTTATAGCAAATAGAACTTGGGCATGAGTTGAATATTTGAATAATTTTCGACTGTTTCACAGGGAAATGTAAATTGTCTTAAACTTTGTTTAACGAGATTAGCTTATTGCGTGTTTTGGAGATTTGTATCTTTATTTTTACACCCGTTATACTGTACATGGAGACTTTGAGAGATTATCTAAAATATATATATATATTGTAATATATTGTATTGTATGTGATTTATATGGGCCTTGATGCCTGAAATAAACTGATAAAAAACAAATCCTAAACAGACGAATCTACAACAGATCGGTTGCAAGATACACCTCTGTCAACCCCTTTCGAGAAAAACAAGCGTGATGTTTTATCATAAAGAAGGAGCTATGTAAATAGTCTATTTCACATTATTGGTCTATCCATTGCAATGTCACCTCCCCATGAAGTATCTTACACGAGAAAAAAGGTTGCTACGCCGTAGTCACGTAGCGCTACGACGCTACGCCGTAGCGTTATCATACTTTTATTTGTATTGAATATTGTTTAATATTTTTAGTCGTGTTTTTTGCAATATTGCTGCGAGATTTTTTTGAATGGGCGTAGGTAGAGATGCTTTTGTGACATTGTGTGTATTTAATCTTTAGTCACACTATAAAAAATCAATAAATCAGATTTGTCTTTTGTTTTAACACATCATTCTCATTATATCAATTCAGTTCCATTTTTATTCAGTAACGATTCATATTGCGTTCGAATATAATCCAGCATGAAACATGAACAACATTCTTAGATGTAGGTACAAATATTTAAGAATACATGCAATTCAATTTAAATTAGATAATATGATTTTATAAAAAAAAACTAAAAAAATGTATAATAAACAAACAAATAAAAAACAAAAACCTTATATCAATTTAATAGCAATTTAAACTAAAACAATAATATAAAAATCAAAGTCATATGAATACGGAACACAGTATAACACCATAAACAAATAAATTACATGTCAGTCTAGCAGTGGTTTCTAACCTTTTCAGTATTGTTACCCCTGGATCTATTAAGAAAACTGATTTACCCCGACCTTAAAATGTTATTAATAAACAATGAATTAAGTAAAAATCGTTTGTGTGATGTGGTATTGTTTTGCATTCACAAGTTTTTTTTATGTTAGGTTTAGTTTCGCTTAAAGCGCATCTTAAGTCGTGTTTCACATTGAGACGGTTACTGGCCTTTGTTTTCAGTGTAACCAAAGTTAAAAACCACTCTCACTTCTATAGGTGGTAGATAGCAAAGGGTATTAGCATTTTTTAAGCTCTGTTAGCTATAACAGGATAAAACAGATATGGCGAGGCGACCGCGACGACAGCTTGAAAGAGATGCCACGTGCGGTTCTTACTGTGCGGCGATCTATCATTTTTTCTTTTTAAACGACTGCGGCGTAGCCCGAAATGAGGGTTATTAGCTAGGTATTTTATTAGATTAGGTTCTTTGTTACCCCCACAGAATAGCTGATTTACCTCCGCTGGGGTAATTACCCCCAGGTTCGGAATCACTGACTCTAGAGCACTCTAGACTCTAGAGCAACAAGTCTATTACAAATCATCTAATGAGTAGAGACATCTTTGGCTAGCTTCAGCCCGTGACTTCGTCTGCGTAAAATTTCTTATCCACCTGAACCGCAGTATTCGTTCGCATCGCACGCCCGCACTATTAATTTCATTTTTTAGCGTTCTTTCTGACTTTGTTTTTTCTCGGCTCCTTATTATACAAAATTAACTTACAAACTATACTAAAACCCGAGTGCTCATGGTTTGTTCAACAAAATCTCCAAACGGCTGATTGTCACTTCCCGTGATCCAAGGGCTGGCTTTTACCTTGGCCAGAGGCTAAGCATTGCCATACAACGTGGTAATGCCGCCAGTCTCTTGGGTACATTACCAGTCGACAGCGATGCGGACGAATTTTTCGACGCCATCATTTAGTTTGAGTATTGTTTAGTTACTAATTTAAACTTCATGTACAGACGCCAGCACATCAAGCTACCTGAAACTGTCAAATTTTCCCAATCAACTTTGAACTTTATGCTTTAGCGATAAAGTTGAAAATCTAATAAAGAAATTTGACATATTGTAGTAGCTTGATGTGCTGGCGTCTGTACTTACAGTAGTGTCCATAGATGGACGTAAAGCCACAAGGCATTCTCTATCAGACATACTTACGGTGAAGGAGTTATCAGTGGGTTAAAAAGACAACATTATGGGGTCGGACGACCCCCGCAAAGAAGGAAGTTCCTTACGCGATCCTCACACGCACACACGAATTTAATTCGCGTTTCTAATACAGAGCCATCTAGTATAAGTTTTTAGAAGCTCTTGTAAAGTTGTCTTCATGTTGGACTTTCATTTTGAACTGGCTATCGGCTTTAGCACCCTCGAAAACCATGAAAACTATCTTTCTCTCTGTGTCTCTTCTCTTTCTCTGTTTCTAATGAGAAAGTCGCACGGAGGGGCATAACGCTTTATCGTGTCTACCAGTTTATTCCTGCCGCAAGTCGCGTTAAAGAACTTCGTTCCAAAAATAAAACCATTGTTTTCGAAATTGGTATCGTCACTCGTGGCGACCATTGCATTGCACACCACCGTTCCTATAAAACCTATAATTTAATGGAATTAACCACAGAAACTACAAGTCACGACAATGACTCGGCTCATTACTATTGAAGACACGCGCCGAGCCCCGCGTCTGACAGGTGACGTCACCGTGAAACAGTTGACAGCTGTCAGAGTGACATAAATAAAATGACGTAATGAGAGCAGTGGTGGCACAGTGGTAACTGCATCGACTTATTGTTTTTTGTCATCTGACATGCTGAGCTGAGGCCCTTTTGGCATTATAAGGATTGATTTATTTCTGTTTTGATATAAGGTTTTGTATGGTTCGTACATTTGCAGAATTGTTGTTGTTGAGATTGAAGCGCGTACGTCACTTAATTTCCGTTAGGTTCATTTCTAGTTTGTTTGTTTGAATGCGCTAAACTCTAGAACTACCAGTCGGCTTTGAAAAAATATTTTTGCATTTGATAGCCTCTTGAGGAAGAGTATAGGCTATTTAACGTCACGCTAGAACCCTAAGGGGCCGAGCAAGAAGAAAACTAAGCGAAAATTAAATGATAGCACGGGCAGGTAATACGATGCGACGGGGAGAGTCAGGGGAACAAGAAATTTCCTTACTACTCCTTATAACATCAGGTATCTGTCAGTGAAAGTCCCGTCAAGATCGGTCAAGCTGTTTCAGAGATTAGCCGGAACAAACAGACACACAGACAGGCAATAATAAAAAAAATCTTTGGCCTGTTTTTTGGTCAAAGAATGGCAATGCGGCCAGCCTTTTGGGCACGTTTCCTGTTGAATTACGTATGTATTATATTAATTATAAATTTATATATGATGCTATGCTATGATGATTAGATGTTTTCAGGATTTTTTAGTTATCGCCATTTTATACCATCTTATAAATCCAAAAACCTGCGATTAATTTTTAAAAATGCAAAAAATAAGAACCGCATAAAACCTTCATCTTCACCCGATCCGCTCCTCACACAATTCATTACATTAGTTATGGTTTTACGGCGGGTGGGACACGGGTTCAATACCCGCACGATGTAAATATTTTATTTTTTGTTTATTTGGGTTCTGCGGCCGATGTGTGAGATCTGAGGAAACAAATGGAGTCGCTTTGATTCTGTTTGATGTTAAATATTTTTATCGGTTCGGTGAATGTTGGAGACGATAATTTTGGTTTTCAGCACTATTAACTATGACAAATTAATGATCGCCGCATTTGTTATCTACCTATACTAATAATATAGCCGAAGAGTTTGTTTGTGTGAACGCGATAATCTCAAGAACTATCGTTCGGATTTGAAAATTTATTTAATAGCCCAATTCTTAAGGAAGGCTATGGGTAGTTTCAGAGATTACACCCCTACATACAAACAAAAAATTTTTACCTCTTTATAATATTAGTACCTATAGATCACAAGATGTCTAATCTATATCAATATGAACCGACATTACGTCACCTATGCCAGTTGTCTTTTTAATAAGTACCTATGGTGTATTATCTTATTGATTGGATGGTAATATACTTAAATACAGAACAATAATGCGTGTACGACGTTCCACCATGTGCGTGAGGCGCGAGCGCAATCAATTTACTCACTATAGCTGGATATCATAGCACTATTCCTCCAGTCAATATCGTCTTGACGGTCAATCGATGAATCCCTCATTTGTTTTGTTTTTCATTATGGCGGCCCGCCTCCCTAGTACAGACGCCAGCACATCAAGTTACTACAATCTGTCAAATTTCTTTAATAGATTTTCAACGTTATCGCTAAAGCATTAGGTTCAAAGTTGATTGGGAAAATTTGACAGTTTCGGGTAGCTTGATGTGCTGGCGTCTGTACATGGTGTTACGTAGAATAGACAGTTGACATATCCGTTCTGAAATCAACAATATTAAACAAACAGGGGCAGTTCTCGTAACTTTAAGAATGTTCACAGTCTGATCTTGGTCTCAATCTGACAAAAATACCTCTAATTTTCCTACATTTTTAACGTTTTTAATTACGGAAATTGGCCTTGCGACCCCGAACCAAATCTCTCGACGCGCCGCCATGCACCATTGCGCAATACAGGGGAATCCATAACGTTCAGAAAAATAAAAAAAAAACAAAAATTCCACTTGTTTTCTACAATCACGCACACAAGTGATTGTACGTAGGTAACGTGGTTACATCCGCATTATGCTGACGCTGCTGTGTTCAACTGTACGTCTTTCTTTCAATTTACATAAATTCGCCAAATCTTTGCCCCGAAATACATTGACTTGCATAGAAACAGTTACTTTATGGTTATTAGAATAAAGCTCATTCCGCAATGAGTTGTTATGCTCACACTTTAAATATTCGGAGTAAACCTTACTTCCGTGATAATATAGCATACATTTGCGTACCAATAGGTATACATATCTGTTTGTGATTCAAACCGAAGCGAATGTGTACGTGTTCCAAACAATGCGTTTTGAGTTTAATGTTAATAAAGCTAAGGTGTTTATTTGAATGACAAAGGGTCGAGAATTTCGGCTGTAAGGGCATCGTCATGGCTATTTCGATGCGGTGTGGGTTGTTAGGCTTGCTGCACAAGTACTCAACTTGTTAACCGACCGGGTCGGGGCGTGTACGCAGGGCCTTAGGCGGATAATTAGGGGTTTTAGGCTCTTAGGATAAAAGTTGTAGGCGTTGTAAGTGTATTGTACTTACATAATTATGTAGACCAAGCGACCCGCCCCTGCGTCGCTCAGTTTTTGCGACTTGTCATGACATCAAATTTTCTTTATATTATGTAAGTTTAATAGCAGTGGTGGCCCAGTGCAACAGTTGTAACTGACCCGACTTACAAGTTGTAGATCGTAGGTTCGAAACCAGACAGGCTCTTTACTTTGTGGAAATAATTTCGTCGTTCTTTTAAAACGGTGAAGGAAAACATCGTGAGGAAACCGGCATGTTCTAGAACTAAAAGTTCGAAGATATCTGACATCTAGCAACGTACTAAACGTTTTTGGTTTGCTTCTAAAGAATACAAACACTTTTGCAAAACAAATGACCCATCCTTTTAATGTAATCTTAATAAAATAATAGGAACAACAGAACCTAAACAAGATTTTATAAGACGCCGCTCTACATTTCCAATAGCCCTTCAGTCTCAAAGTCTATTCACAAAAACGACCTAAAAAAAGGTCCAATCTGACATAAAAGACTGCAATATCTGTGTCACAGAGCCACAGTGGGCACACTAAGGCAGAATGGATGCTTGCCTTGATCACGAATCACGATGGAGAAAAAAAAAAAGCTAGCTCTAGAACCAAAAATTCGAAGACATGTGACATCTACCAACCCGCACTGCGCCCGCGTGGTGGATTACGGCCCACTCCCTCTCACAGAGAGGAGGCCTGTGTCCCAGCAGTGGGAATATTATAGTCTAATTATGCTTATGCTGATCATGTAGAACTAGCGACCCGCCCCTGTTTCGCTTCGCCATCATCGTCACCATCTGCCTAGAATTTTTCCAATCATGTTGAAGTCGGCGACCGGTCTAACCGGATGCAGCTGAATACCAGTATTTTACATGGATGGAGCGACTGCTTATCTGACCTCCACAACCCAGTTACTAGGTAATACGATACCCCTTGGTAAGATTGGTTTATTGGATCGTAAAGTACTTTAAAAAAAAAGTTACTACTATCGCACCAGACCTTTTTGAAGAACGTCAGCAATAAGGTCGCTATATCGTCGTTGCGCGTGCAAAAGTCGCTATGTGTTATTTAGTTATTTTCGGGTCTTTATGCAGTTTTAGGTGCAGCGCAGACGACAGACTATCCGTGACGCACTTTTTAGTCTGTGAAAACAGAACCCATGCAATTATATGCACACGACGCGCAAAAAGTCCGGCACACAAAAAATCCGTGTAATTCGGGCAGACCGCACCGCGCCGCGCCACGCCGCCGTTCGGCACAAAAAGTGTGTGAAAAAAATTGAACGTTTGCTTCAACGCGCGCTAACGCAGACGGCGCACACTTTAGTCGGCAATCTGCATTTGCTAGGGGTGGACGTAACGCATGCGATCTATTATCATGGTGAAAGAGGTCGATGTAACGATGTTAATTCAAAAAATACAAAACAGACCAGCACTTTATGATACTTCTAAGGCAGAATATCATGATAGACATTTAAAAAGAAAAATGTGGGATGAAGAAAGATGTGCGTCGTGTGCGTTAAGTCTGTGAAAATCCGCGACCGACTTTTTGCGCGTCATGCAGACTTTTTGTGCGCCGCAGACTCGATCGCACAAAAAGTGTGCCGTCTGCGCTGCACATTAATCGTTATTTCAACTGTGTATTTCAGCTGTCATACTGTAAAAACAGCTATTTGTGATAAGTACAATATTTGAAGAGTTAAGGAATGTAGCTATGTGATATTCATACATCGAAAGTTCCGTATAAACACGCTAAGTGTTATAATTCATATAGCTCAAATAAGTTCACTAAAAACACATTGCCACTTTTGCACGCGCAACGACGATATGCTATGGCGTATATGCTATATGCTTCTTGCGGCCGCGTACGGGAAGACGTAAGCGTTGGAAGGCCTCCCGCAAGGTGAACCGATGACCTGGTGAAGGCCGCAAACTCGCAGGATGTGAGGAGCTCAGAACTGTTCTAAATGGCGGTACTTAGGCAAGGCCTATCATGCAGCTTAAGTGATGATGTCCTTCTAGGGTGCCTCGTCCCAGCGTTTCTACTCCCGTCTGCTTTGTAAATAATTTTTGTAAGTCAACCTCTCTCCTAATTTCAATATTTCATACGAAGATATTTTGTGTTGCAACCTCTTCCACTCTGCTTACCCTCCATAACATAAAGTACCGTGGTATAACGGCACTATAAAACATAGCAACAATGGCTGCCGACTGGTTATTGCAGATTTATGTTTACTGCAGACTCTGGCTATAAAATGTCGGTTTATAATAGTACTATGAACCTTACATACTTGCGGCAATCAATTCACAAATTCTTCATTTTATTTTACACTACTTCTGCTCGCGGCTTCGTTTACGTAAAATTTGTTGTCCCCCCTCCCCCACCCGCCCCGTCGTATCGCATCGCCTGCCCGCGCTATTACTTCGTTTTCACTTACAGTACCCGGCGATAAATATTGCACAAAATAATTATCAAAAGAAGCAAATCGTAATTGTTTTAACAGCTCCTTATAGATACCGGACTGTTTATATTTCGTGCGACAGAGATAACGCTCTACGAAGCCGAAAGTAGCCGATTGTCTCTTTCCAAAGGTCGATGTGCAATATTTACCGCCGGGTACTGTAGCGTTCTTTCCTACTTTTTTTCTTTTTGCTCGGTTCTTAAGAGTTCTAGCGTGATGTTAACTAGTCTATTGCCTTCTTCAAGAATTGGGCTAATCAAATGCAAAGATTTTTTTGAAATCCGACTGGCAGTTCCTGAGATAGGCGCGTTCAAACAAACAAACTCTTCAGCTTTATTATTACTATAGATACAACGTGTAATAGAACGAGCGCAAAATCTCAGACACCCCAATTAGAATATCTATATAATTAAATAAAATTCAAAGTCCTGACTGACTGATATACCAACGCACAGCCTAAACCGCTCGTCCTAGAGACGTGGAATTTGGAGGGTGTGTTCTTTGTGAAGAGTAGGTATCCACTAAGAAAGGGTTTTTCGAAATTCCACCCCTAAGAGGGTGAATGGGGGGAGGGTGAAATTTCACGCGGACGAAGTCGCGGGCAGAAGCTAGTTAAAGCTTACTTAAGGCTTACAGGACCTAAACATAAAAAACGCAAGTTTTAGAAACAATAAAAGTATATCATCGACTACAGTAAACAAAATCAGAAAAATTTATGATATTCTTCAGGATATATGCTAGGTACCGGAGGAATATTTGTATTGCCCTTCACTCTTGTAAGTACAAACAATAGTTTAAGATTTCTTTTTTTTACTTTCTAACATATTTATTTCGTTAAAATATACAATTAACTTATTTTATTACAAACTATTTACACTAGATACTAAATTAAATGACTAACTAACTTACTATACAAATAAAAACAAAATAGGTAGATAGATAGTGCTAGGTAGATAGTGTGTTGAAATCATAATACAACTAATTTGATACGTTAGAAAAAAATCATGAAGATACCTACCTCTAAAAACTTTCTTTTTACAATAAAAACCATACTAATATACACACAATCATTTTGATTTTTGTCAGATTATTCTACAAGCAACATACTAAAATACTAGTGTTTTAATTTTTTCGTCCAAACAACAGATTTTTTGTAATTAAATAATTGCTTCATATTTTGCAATAAATTACCAGCGTTGTGTCATCGCGCTTCTCTTTCTTTTCTATGCAGTCCGACAGTGATCGCGCTTTAGATCATGTAAGCCCCTTAAACCAAACTATGATAATTATACTAGTTAAATCAATGCAAATGCAGCCCTTGCATTAGATAGACCGCCTGCAGTATGGTAGCCGTAAGGAAACAACAAAAATATAACTTTTTTAACAAAATTGTTGGTAAATTCTTCTTATCATAGATAATTGACACTACTGGCTGGAGGTCAGACATCCGGGGAATGCGTGTGCGCACAATAGAGCCAATCAGACGAAGGGTTAGCAGACCAATGGTTGACCCATACATTTGACATTAGGGAGTAATATGTTGCATTGTTGTCTTATATCCCGAGCATTTCTATAAAGGTTTATCGGATAGAGAGAGGGCAGTGATGACCCAGTGGTAACGGCCGCGACTCACGAGCTGTAGGTCGTAGGTTCGAATCCAGACAGGCACTTTACTTGGTGTAAATTATTTCATCACCACTGCTCTCAAAACGATGAAGGAAAACATCGCGAGGAAACCAGCATGTCCTCCATCATCGAAGACATGTGACATTCACCAACCCGCACTGGTCCTGCGTGGTAGATTATGGCCCACTTCCTCTCGCAGAAAGCGGAGGCCCGTGTCCCAGCAGTGGGAAAGTTATAGGCTGATTATATGGTCCCCAAAGGGATAACTATAAGGCACATAATCAGCCTTCAAGCGTGTTGATTGGGTCTGGTCATCACTTAGCTGCCTCGGCTTAATTTTAATTATTTTGTTTTTTGTTTGTTGTTTTGTTACTATTTGCTGTACTCTAGACGCTTTTAACGCGTACGTCTTTTTTACATCGTTCTCACATATATAAATTCAACTTAATTGATGTAACTAATATTTTTGTAAAAATATAATTTAAAAGAGTGTCCATGGAGTTTCTTGCCCGTTCTTCTCTATAGGTACCTACGCTTTGGAATGGGCAACTAGCTTCATATTTTCTAACTGACCGACTTCTTGATTCAAAAGTGTCTGTAAATGGTTTAATTGAAATAAATGCTTTGAGTTTGAGTTAGATGTATGGTTATTTAATCAAAACAATTCCCCAGGATTGCTATGTAAAAACTGATTCATAAAAATATTATTAATAACCTCACTGAATAGCTAATAATTTTAGTGTCGTAACCTTCATACTTCAACTATTTAACTATTATAACTTCCACTCAAAACATCCTGCTTTGTGGCATAATGTTGTGGATAACTGGATACCGTACTAAACGTGTCACTATACACTGTAACAATACGTTATATTATGACACAACTGATGGATAATTCTCGTAATTTAAAACGTGCAAAATCTAGTCACAGTCTCATCTCGGCGACAAACAAATGTCAAAAACTTGTCAAAAATGTAGGGAAATTAGAGGTATTTTTGACAGATTGAGACAGATCTGAGGGGCAATTCTCGTAATTTTAACAAACTCAAACCATTTATTTCAATTAAACAATTTACAGGCACTTTTGAATTGCCAATAAGTCGGTCAGTCAGAAAATATGAAGCTAGTTGCCCATTCTAAAGTGTAGGTACCTATGGAGAAGAACGGGCAAGAAACTCCATGGACACTCTTTTTAAATGATATTTTACAAAAATCTTAGTTACATCATTACTTTTGATTTTACAATTATATAATGTGAGAACGATGTAAAAAATTAAGAAAGACGTACGTGTTAAAAAAGTGAGCCGTCACGGGACGCCTGGCAGATGTGAAACATCGACATTATTTTGTAAAAGTAATATGATTGAAAAGAACAGATTGCGATATAAACTAAATATGGCATAATGATAAAATAAAATATTACGATTTTTTCCAGAAAATGATGACTG
The DNA here is from genome assembly GCA_963855955.1 of Luperina nickerlii. NCBI lineage: Eukaryota > Metazoa > Arthropoda > Insecta > Lepidoptera > Noctuidae > Luperina > Luperina nickerlii. The sequence goes on along the minus strand of OY979689.1, from coordinate 11,712,121 downwards.
TTTATTTAATAAACATTTATTTTCATTAAATATAAAAACTGTGTGGCGAGAGAGAGATAGCTTAACGCCGGATCGAGTGGGAAGAGAATCGCAGTCGATTGCGCATGGCGACGCGTCGCCACACAGTACACAAGACTGTGACTGTATATATACACCATCATATAGCGTGGCGACGCGTCGCCACGGCATGCGTCGCCACGCCAGAAATTTGTTTTACGTGCGGCTATAGATGTTTCACATCAAAAACGTCCAGAGTACAACAAATAGTACTGAACAAACTACAATCCAAAAATAAATTAATGAAAAATAAGCCGACGTTCACAGTCTGATCTCAGTCGCAATCTGTCAAAAATATCTCTAATTTCCCTACATTTTTGACAAGTTTTTGACATTGACTGTCGCTGGAATGAGATTGCGACTAGATTTTAACCGTTTTTTTAAATTATGGGAATTGGTCTTCTGACTGTGAACGATATTTGTAGTCTTCTGACTGTGAAAGATCTTTGACGAGTTGGGTCCGACCGAATTTCCTTTTAGGCCGAAAAGAAAAAAATAAGTGTTTGTAAAGCAATAGAAAGTATTGCCTTGCCGGCACTTAATTCAATATATTTAAAGAAAATGCAAAGTAGTATAACAACTAAAATTAAAATAACTCAGAATATTTAAAAAAAATGATCTTGCCTAAAATATCAAATTGTTTGATTATTATTGATAATAAATTGTCTTTGGAGTCTTTGGGAAAAGTATGAAGTTTAATGTGATTAAAAAAACTGAGTTTAATATTGAAAAAAAATAACGGTACAAAAATATCGTTTTCAGTTTTCGGCCGAAAATGCAAATAAGGCCGAATTTTGTTTTAGGCCGAAAAAGAACTCCATTTTCGGTCGGAGTCCACACTATTGTTGTCACACAATATAAGGTCAATTGTCAGAGTGCAGATGTGTGGACGGCTGCGCATGAGTGCTGGAGTGGACGTTGTAGGGTTGGCAAATATGTATGCATTGTTTGATAAGTGACCAATGTCCAGGTGGCAGCAAAAAAATTTAAAGTTGTTGCTTCCTGAATTGGGCTTTCGTACCTAGTAGTGGCGTATTTGTTTGCAAAGCTGTGGTTCACAGCGTGTTTGTCCACTTGGTTACCACAAATAAAGTGCGCGTCGCTTCGTGAGATAAAATTACTGTAACCCTTATGACCCTGTACCCTAAAATTTCAATATTCATATGATCTGTCATTTAATCTCTACCTCAGCATCCTCAGTAGGTACATTGAGTAAAAGCAGTAAGAAGTCAGCTGTCTTTAAACTTATCTCATTGTTTGACGGTACCTATTATTATACAGCATGTTTGTTCGATGAGTAGTCAGCCTGTCAGCTCTGCTGCGGGGGTGGGGCGCAAGGGGGGCGGGGCCGACGCAAGCGCACCTGGCGCACACGTGGGTACCGCTCATACGTACTGCATAAGTGTAGTGCAGAAGGATCACTTGTAATTATTAGGTTTGCACGGTGTACCGACCAAGTCAAAATGACATTATTTAGCGTCTACTGTCAATCTTTTTACACATGCAGCCTGTGGACTAAGTACACGCAGCGTACATACAGTGCTCTGCGAGTACAGTATAATAACGCGTCTAGGGTGCTGTTCGGGCTGCCGCGCCACTGCAGCGCTTCAGCAATGTTTGCGGCGAAAAGTGTGGATGGATTTCATGCCATCATGCGGAAACGTTCTGCGTCTCTTATGAAGCGCATGCGGGCCAGCTCGAACAGCCTTTTGAGCGTGTTCGTGGGTCGATGGGACTCGCCGATGTGGCGGCACTGGATGCGACTACACACAGCGGGTGGTCGCGTCCAGGGCCTGGCATAGACTGGCACTCCTGTGCGGTGCCACTTTGTGATTTTTATTTTTATTTCTTTCTGTGGCTATGTTTTTGTATGTACTAACAATAGTTTTATATAATGTTTTTGTGTTACTAACAGTATATGGATTATGTCTGAAATAAATGTCTTATTATTATATTATTATTATAAACCAATGTGAGGATATGTATAGCTTGTGTAGCCGTGTGTAGCTACCTCAACCTCGTATTGTCCTTCTGTGTTTACATTTCTCTCTGCCACGTGTTCGGTGTCACTCAATCGGAGCTCATGTGCTCGATCAAAAGGAATGCTATTGTTAGCGCAGGGATGGTCGTAATGGATGTCGTGAATAATTCGGGAGGCTGCCTCGCTTAAATGTTTATACGGAGCTTTTGTAAATGGTTTGATTTGATTTATATTTAAAATTTAATTTATATTTTTAAAATTTTTATGACATAGATTTTTACAATCTGTGACTACAGTAACACACACACTTGTTAACATTTTAGGTAAATCATCTACTTTTACAATATTTGTAAATAATTTATAAATATGTGAGCACCATGTATCTATCACATAATTGATTTACCTGTCATTGCTTCATTTTTAATTCTTTTTACCTTTTGTGGTAGACAAATTTTATTCTGCATCGTCTTCACATATAATTATATTATGTATACAAAACCTTGTAAAATTTTAAAAGAGTAACGGTGGAGTTTCTTGCCCATTTTTCTCCATACGAACACTACCTTTTGGAAGGGGCGACTAGAATCAATTCAATTTTACTGTAAGTTTTGACGTTCAAAAGTGCCTTTATTGTGCCTATTTGAAGTAAATTATTTGACTTTGATTGTCCTAATATAATACGATTTTTCGACGCCATATTTAATTATTTAAGTTAGGTTGTTATGTCTTTGAAGTTGGACATTTTTTGAGAGGGAAAAAACCATTGAACTCGCGACACTGTTAACGTAACCGACACCGCGCTACATTCGGTTGAGTTCGGCTGTCCTCGGGATGTACTTGGTTTTAATGTATATCCGATATGTCAGTGAGTGATGGAAAAGTATTCTGTTTGTGTTTTGGTTATAAGACGATTCTAATAAGACGATTATTTTCCCTAAAGGTTCATTAGAAAACCAGCGTCAGACAGCTTCTGTCTGGCATTCATGCTGAAATGAACCTTTTTGGCGCAGCCATGAGGCACACACTATTGTTGTTGAATCATTATTTTGTATTTCACGAACTGTGTCCAAATAAACTATATTCTTTCTTTAAAAAAATACACATTAATTGTTCAAGTTTTCACTTCTATCGGCATTCCCAGAGTGCCACTGTTTTTTTATTTTAATAGTTTGGTTAGTTAATTTAGTATGAGAAGTTTAACCAGTGAATATATTTTTAGCCAGCATGCGTAGTGGTGGTAACGGCCGCGACTTACGAGTAGGTGGTGGGTTCGATCCCAAACAGGCACTTTTTTTGTGTTAATTATTTCATCACCGCTACTCTCAAAACGGTGAAGGAAAACATCGTGAGGAAACTGGCATGTCCTAGAACCAAAAATTCGAAGACATGTGATATATCATATACACCAACCCGCACTGGGCCCGAGTGTTGGAAGTCGGCCCATTCCCTCTCACAGAGAGGAGGCCTGTGTCATAGTAGTGGGAACATTACAGACTGATAATGCTACGCCAAACCAAATACAGTACCCGGCGATAAATATTGCACATCGACCTTTGGAAAGAGACAATCGGCTAATTTCGGCTTCGTAGAGCGTTATCTCTGTCGCACGAAATACAAACAGTCCGGTATCTATTAGGAGCTGTTAAAACAATTATGATGTTTTATAATTATTTTTATTCTTTGTATAAAATACAAAAAGGTAAAGGTCGATGTGCAATATTTATCGCCGGGTACTGTACCACAAATCAACCAACTAAATCTGCATTCAACTTCAAAATCCTCACTTTCCTTTTCCATCTATTTCCTCCACATCAGCCTTGTCGGACATATCCGTGCATTAGTCCACGCACACACCGCCCGACAGTCAGTGTCGGGTGTCCGATGTCGGTCAATGATGGATGCGGTCGCACGTGTGCCCTACGCATTAAATATAAAAGTAAAGAAGGCCCACTCCAATGGCTCCTTGCTTAGTAACAGACGCGCGTCTCGATCAAGGTTGCAACAGCATTATCTCGCCAAAATGCTTATGGTAATTAGTCATAACTATGTAGGTACATAGTTGTGACTAATTACCGTATATATGATACCTAATTAGGACATTAATTCATTCCTCGAAATTATCCTCTTACACGCAAGTAGTTACACGAGCTCGCAGAAATTCAACTGACTCTCATGATGTTCCGCTACTCGAATCCCGACATAATAAAGTCTATTCAAAGTTATATTTCAAATTAATATTATTTCAAGTTAAAGAAATATCAACTTTATTTTAATGGTAATTAAGTTGATTTCAGAGTGACTAGCACTATTCAAAAAGTTATAAAAATGCTTAAAGTTGTAGCGTAAACTGAACTTTATTGTGTAGGTTTTAAAGTTATTTTTCCATTAACTCATATTTTTTTATATTTTTGGCAAATAAATCGCAAATGGAGATTAGTAATGTTTCTTGACGGAATTATATTTAGGCGGTTTCCCCATAATTATTTTCGCAGCGGAGGTGTGCTAAGGTCCTTAATCTATCACAAACAGACGCCAGTCGCGAGTGCGCTTGCACTCGCTGTACGTGAAGTGTATCTGTGTGTGCGTGCGTGTTTCCCTCATTGTATAGAGCCGGCCTTCCGTACGTATCTATTTTGTGGCGGTAGTGTATCCGTGTCTTTAACGGGAGCCAATTGTGGTATTTATGTTTGAATGTCTTTTGTTTTTGAACTTTGAAGTTACGTCTTTGTAGAATTTAGAGGAATTTGAATATATTGCGTGTTGTATACTAGGAATTTTTATTTTTTGTTGATTTTATAGTTTCTTTGGAATCTACACTATGTTTGATAAAATCAGCAGTCTCTGAGAAAATATTTCTTTCTTTAAGCACACTAATGTGGACGGCGGTCTTAATGCCATAGGCATTTTCTACCAGTCAACCTTTGGGTGATGGAGAGACAAACAGTGGTATGTGATATAATAAAAATTGAGGAATAAATATTTTTAAATATAAAAATACGCATAAACCTATTAAAACTATATATCCATACTAATATTATAAATTCGAAAGTAACTCTGTCTGTCTGTCTGTATGTTAACTTTTCACGCCTAAACCACTGAACGAATTTTGATAAAATTTGGCAGGGATATAGATTGTATCCCGGGGAAGGACATAGGATAGTTTTTATCCAAATATTCCTACGAGATCATCACTTGTGCAGGTAAAACCGCGGGGCGCTGCTAGTATAATATATATACGTAATTACATATACATATAAGCAGTAATAAATATATACATATAAATACACGAATCAAATTCGAAACTTTTACTGTTCAAGCAGTACGGTTATGGAATGACTTGCCCGTGTCGGTAAGGCGTCCTCAATCTTTGTCCACTTTTAAAATTATTATAAAAAAAGCACTTCCTCTCTCCTTAAACATCATCATTATATTTTCTTTGCTCCTGTTTCATGTTTATTATTATATGTACAATATATTTATTTAGATTAGTATAATATACTATACTTTATGTATAATATACTTTATGTATGTATTTATTGTATAATGTAAATGGTACACCGCGGACTACCTACAGTATTTGTCTGTGCTTCCCCTTTTTAAATCCATCCAAAGGTTGTCTTTAAAAGATCGCTCTTAGCGATAAGACCGCCCATTGTGTCACCCTTTGTAGAGTTTCTATATTTATGTCTGTAAATTAATATGGGGTATATGTATAATAAAGAGTATTCTATTCTATTATATAAATACACGAATATACTCGTATTGAAAAGAAATAATAACAAATGAGAAAACATCACCGTTGTGATGATACTGCCAGCTACATACTGCTTCTTATAAGTATACAGATAGCCAAAATCTTTGGACAAAATAAAATATTGGAAGAGTGCCACTAATATTTACAATCTACTGTTTGGCGTTTGCTTCAGCTGAAAAGATAATAAAGATAAACTACATTTATTATAAAACCAAAATCATCTGGCTCGAATATTAAAAACTAGCTACGCTCCGCGGTTTCACCCGCATAAAAGTATCCAATGTACTAATCCTGATTATAAACTATCTGTGTGCCAAATTTCATTCAAATCCGTGAAGAAGTAACAAACACACTCACATACTTTTGCCTTAATAATATTAATGTTATTGTTTCATGGAATGAAAAACGATACTAAACGTTGAATCGCAGCTGCTGAAAACTTGAAAATTTTCGGAAAACAAACTCCACACTGTGAACTAGCCACCATTTCTTTATCAGCTCCATTAAGCCCCTCAATCTACATACAAACAGCTTCCGGCACATGTTACACTAACAGTCTACTTGTAATTCTTAGCACTAAGGCTTCCCCGCATCATCGATTTTGGCACAGAGTTCAGTTTTCAGTCCTAGTGTGTATAGTCAGTGAAAGAGATAAGTGTGCAGGGTAGCTAGTGTAGCTTCAGATACTTTTTAAGCCTTGTGCAGTCAGAGAAAATTACAACAAGTCTTTTTATCGCCTAAGGTTTTCCTCGTCTCGCTCGTTTGTGGTATAGGGGTGTTCAAAAAGTAAGGTGACTTTTCAAATTTGGCGGGCAACGTACTTTCGATTATCGATTTTTTTATTTTTTTATGTTGGTACACTCTTCCAGAACATCTGTACCAAGTTTCAAGTGTATAGCATTTTTTGTTTGGTTGTGAGAGGCGTAAAAGTTATAAGTGTTTTCCGTGCTCGGCGATTTCTTGCTATCGAAAAATATGGATCAAAGGATTTGCATCAAATTTTGTGTAAAAAATAAAATAAAGTGCTCCGAAACACTTGAAATGTTGACAGTGGCATACGGTGAAACTGTTCTGAGTAAAAAAAATGTTTACAAGTGGTACAAACTTTTTCAAGATGGCCGGGAAGATGCCAATGACGAGCCTCGCTCTGGACGCCCAAGCACGTCAACAACTGATGAAAACGTTCAAGCAGTGAAGAAAATGGTTCTGGAAAATCGTCGAATCACTATCAGAGAAGTTGCTGAGGATGTTGGTATATCGCTTGGCTCGTGCCATGAAATTTTTTCTAACGTTTTGGGCATGAGACGTGTATCAGCGAAGTTCGTTCCGAAATTGCTAAATTTTGACCAAAAGAACCGTCGCATGAGCATCGCTCAAGAACTGTTGAATGACGTCAACGACGACCCAGATTTACTCAAAAGGGTCATAACTGACTTTTTCTTGTTTCCAAAACTAAAGAGACCTATGAAAGGACGGAGATTTGCATCGATTGAAGAGATAAAGACTGCATCGCTGGAAGAGCTCAAGGCTATACCGAAAAGTGCTTATGAGAAGTGCTTTGAGGATTGGAAAAACCGTTGGCATAAGTGTATTGTATCTGAGGGGGATTACTTTGAAGGGGACAACATAAATATTGATAAATAAATAAATATTTTTTCTTAAAAATACAAAGTCACCTTACTTTTTGAACACACTGTGTACAGCAGAGAAAATGAATAAAAATTCTTATAAAATCAGCTATCGCCCGGTGAAAGTCTCGTCGAAATCAGCCCAGCCGTTTCGGGGATTAGTCGGAACAAACAGACAGACAAACAAAACAATTTTTTTTGGAAATATACTTTCATATGCATTTACTTAGTAAAAGACATTACAAACAGACACGACACATATTTTAGATAGATAGATGTGTCTAGGTAATGCCTAGGTAGCGGAATGATATTTATTTTGAGCCTGTAAACCAAACTCTTTAGTTGTTTGTACCTACTTCAAAAGTCCAACCGTTTGATATATGTATAGTGTTGTTAGAGCCGGAGCTGCCGGGATTAAGGAAGGAGGGCGAGACTTTTGGCAACCGGCATCGTTACTTTGAGTTATCGATAAAAACCTGCAACGACTTCATTTTGTTTGGTGCTTAAAATCCTGTGTAAATAGAAGTCCGGGGTCTCGTGGCTAGGGAGGAATAGTCGTTACAGGTAGTCAGAAACCCGAAAGTCTGACAACCAGTCTTACCAATTGGCAACTGGATTGTGGAGGTCAGATAGACAGCCATCATTATCATCATTTCAATCGAAAGACGTCCACTGCTAGACATAGGCCTCCTCTAAGCACCGCCACTTCAACTGGCTCATTGCTTCTCACATCTAGCAGATTCCGCAGTACGCCATGTAATGTCTATTCTCCACAACCCAGACTGGGTAACACTATACCCCTTGTTAAGACTAGTTGTCAGTCTTTCCGGCTTCTGACGACCCGTAAAGACTGTCAAAGATCCACGAATGACAGCCGTGACCAATAGCTTAACGTGCTTTCCGAGGCACGGAAGAAGAAAGAAAATACGTTTATTTGCGGTAAACATGACGCAAAAAAGAACAAAACAAAAAAAAAAAACAATATGAAAAGGTTGACATACGTAACATCCACGCAAAACGGCTATCGCTTAGCATTATGCTGCGACCCTATGCAAGACAGAGCCCCAGCGCTGGTTTTCAGCGACAGCCGGCGCCGACGTGATGACGTCGCACGGTGCAGCAAACAATTATAATTTATCAAAAAGTATTATGACAAATTATTTATAATTTTAAGCAACCAGTTATTAAAACGCTTTACTGGTATAGCGTACAAAAAGCAAAATAATACAATTTAATTTAAAAGGTGATTGATACAAACAGGAATATAAAAAAGAAAAAAACAAACAAAAAAAAAAGGAAATATACATGCTAAGAGAATATCATCCTCTATAAACGTTTTTCGCTTTATGTAGTGGCAACATTCGCAGTGGAAGGGTTCATGTGTGAAGATGGTCACCATCCACGGAACAACCGCGACAAGCGGAGCTAAACCTGATCGAACGACCTGTTATAAATTAACCACAAGCCCCTCATTCGTCATCCATTTGTCTGTGTGACAGTTAGATACTTTCATCCTTAGTCAAGATTAAATTTTCTGGAAATTATTGCCGAAATTGGTATAGTAATTACGGGGTCGTTTATAAGGTATATTCATGTTTCAAAGTGATGTATTTCAAGCTAAACAAATATCAACTTCATAAAAGTGGTAATTAAGCTGATTTCAGAGTGACTAGTACTATTGAAAAAGTTATAAAAATGTTTCAAGTTGTAGCGGAAACTGAACTTTATTGGGTGGGAATTGAAGTTATTTTTCTGAAAACTCATTTTTCATATTTGTTTACATGTTGCAACTGAATCGCGTACGCAGATTATAATAAAGAAGTTAGTAGTATAGATGCGAATCCATACTAATATTATAAATTCGAAAGTAACTGTCCGTCTGTCAGTCTGTATGCTACTTTTTCACGCCTAAACCACTGAACAAATTTCGACAAAATTTGGCAGAGAGATAGTTTGCATCCCGGGGAAGGACATAGGGCAGTTTTTATCGACATACTTCTTGGGCGAAGCCGCGGGTGGAAGCTAGTCTAGTATAATATAACTGTGTATTTATGCCAGCGACGAAGCTTTTCGGGGATTATTAGACAGGACACAATGGCTTACTGCAAGCTGTGCCGTGTGCCGTGAGGTATACGAGTTTGTAAATACTCTTGTACAGTCAGAAAAACCTATTGTTTATTACATTCACTTATTTCAAATTATACCTGATTTTTTATCAGGGCGCATTTTACCAAATTTTAATACCTAGAATAAAGGCTCCTTCAAACAGGCGCGACACGCGATATAATCGCGCGCGACACAAAGGCACCGCTTGTTGCGCGTCGGTGCCTTTCTGTCGCGCGCGATTTTATCGCGAAGGAGCCTTAAGTTTTATCCTGCGAATAAATTTTGAATTTTTGACAGTTTCTCCATACTTGAACTGTCAGGCGTCAATTTTATTCCACAGATAAAAGATTTAGCCGTATGCCTATAAGCTATAACAATGTAAAGTCAGAGAAAATAATTGTTAAGCATTGTTCACTCCGAATTTGAATTGTCCGTATCCGTAATATTGTCCGTAATCATAACTGTTATTCTTTGATAGTTGTATAGAATAACTAAAACAAAGCAAATTGGTGTAGAGTCAATTCCCTTATACTCAAACTCAAAGCATTTATTTCAATCACAGGCACTTTAGAATTGTCAAGGTGTCGGTCAACCCAAAAGACGAAGCTAGTTGCTTAACAATTAATTTCTCTGACTGTAACCCCTTTATTTTTATACGTTGTATTCATGTCAAGTACTGATTATTTAGCGACTGTTAAACCATACATTTTTAAAGTTTCAAAGTTTGTTAACTTTTTGCAACGTTTATAAAATAAACCCCATAATTGCTAGTCACTGTTACTGGTACTATCCGGAACACCCTGTATACCCCACGTCATCGTCATTTTAAAAGGATGCGACATGACATCGAAAGTCCAAACATCCTGTACACACGACGACATATCAAGCTCTATACATTTCCAGTGTTAGCTTTTATGACCCCTCCCGCTCTGTGTGGAGCGGAAGGGAGTGTCAGACTCTTACTGACTAAAACCCACCCGTGTTCCTTCCTTAGCCCTTTATGTTCCTGTCCGGGCCAGCGGTAACCCTTTCGGACAATCCCGCTGATCCGGAGAATCCCGCTGACCTGGAGAATCCCGCTGACCCGGAGAATCCCGCTGACCCAGATAATCCCGCTGACCTGGATAATCCCGCTGACCCGGAGAATCCCGCTGACCCGGACAATCCCGCTGACCCGGACAATCCCGCTGACCCGCAGAGTGTCCCGCTGACTTTTAGCTGACCTCGCATTGTATTAGGTTTTTCGTACAATCAAAAGTCAGCTTATACTGGACATGTATTGCTTGATATGTCGTCGTGCGTACGTAGAATCAGAATCCTATTTAATCCAAGTCCGTCTCGGTTCGGAAATCACCGTAAATCAGGCAGATCCGCGGTGACGTCACGCGAGCTTGGTCGCTATCTGTATCTGTGATGTATCCAATTTAAGCCGCAGGGTAATTAGAGATTAGACGTTTGGACGAGGCTTTAGAGAGAAGGGATTGGTTTAGGAAGTCAAGTTACAGTTGAAAAGGAACTCCAAGAAACTCCAACAAAAAACCGTTCAAGTGCGAGTCGCACCGAGGGTTCCGTACAAATTTGTAGATAATATATGTAAATAGTTTATCACGGGATTTTTTTTTTATTTATGGCTTTCGGATTTTCCCTTGACTTGTGCTACATGACCTTGCTTCTTGCCAAATTTCATGATTCTAGGTCAACGGGAAGTACTCTATACATTTTGATTGCCTTGAGAGTGTCGAAATATATGTTTTTAGCGGCATAAACGGTCGTATCTTTTTTTTACGTTAACTTAGAAGTTTGATTTTTTCTACAGCTTCAAGGGACCGTAGACCTGAGTATATGGTTTTAATTTCAACTCGACACCTATACACGTTCCCGAGATAAAGGGTTTTGACAGACAGACATGCGGACAACAAAGTGATCTTATAAGGGTTCTATTTTTGCCTTTTTAGGTACAGAACCCTAAAAACATAAACCTACATGGGTAGAAGCTAGGTGCAAATTGTATATCTCGGTATGTAAATATGGTCACCCATCCACAGACCAACCGCGGCAAGCGTAGCTTAACCTGATCGATCGAATTCTCTCGACTCTTGAATTTTATTTATCTGTATAGATACCTGTCACCTTGTCTTCCTCTGCACATCAACTGCCTTGCAAATGCAGCTGGTCAACAGCTGTGGACAAAAGAAAATGGCGTCAAACATGCAAATACCGAAGTTTGATACATTAGAACATCAGTCGTCGTCACTAGGAGCGCATAGCATTGCGCAGTGTCCCTTTCACACCGGCCCGCCCACGTCTAGCTCGCACTACGGCTTTCTACTATTTGCAACTCTGTCAGTTCATAGGCGCCTGGTACTTTTTGTTGGAAGACATTGTTCGCGTTCCGATCTATTGTTTAGCATTTTGATGTTATTTTCACTGATAATACTCGTAGTTTTTTTTTTTAATAATTTGTGTTATTTCTTTGAGTATTTATAACTTATAGAGTCTACTTAATTAAAATCATACATTTTTCAAAATTATTTCCATGTACAGACGGCAGCACATCAGGTTACTACACATTGACCTTGAACGCGTTATGAGCAACAACAGCGAGAATCGTGCGAAAGAGATATATAGCTTTTTGTCTGTTCTTACTTGTAATGTTTCGTGCTGCAGCGCGTACGTGAGGGTGTGTGCGTAAGGTCATTCGTTGTGTAGAATAAAATACTGTGCGATAAAAAGTAGCGTAGCAGGTTGAACACTTGAATCGAATCGAAATAATTTCATAGTAATAAAAGCGGCGGCCCGCGCAATGCCTAAAATACCTATGAAAGCTTATAATCGATGTTTTTTATTTCAATGATCTTTTACTTAATCCTTCATTTTTACATGGGTATTATTGGAAAATTACCTAAGTATAACAAAGGTAGGTAAGTACGGTGCACATTACACAATTAATTAGCGAAACTTCACGCTCTCGATGAATATTGTTAAGTAGACAGACAGGTAGGTATAATCTGATGTCAGAAAAACATTTTTTTTTTTAAATAGACCTTTTCCGACTTTTGTTACCTATTTACTGACGGGCTGGAGGTCACCTGTTTTAACGCGTTCCTTGCTCTTCTATTCTATTATTGATAGTTGCGCCACTGTTATAAACTTCTGTAGTTATCATCGATTAACTATTTCTATAATACCTATTGTAGGTATCCGTTATTGTTCCGAAATAAACGATTTTTATTTTATTTTCTTTTCACGAAATTAAATGCTAAAAAGTAAAAACCCATAATACAATCTGCTTGAAATTTTGAAAAAAATATGGATACCTACTTACCCCATCACGAACGTGTCACGTGCGTGAAGTTTAGGCAATTAATTATACCTACAAACAGCCTTTTGTCAGTCCACCGTGTTTAAGATTAACGTTTCGTCGCAACACGATCTTATTACTAAAACGATAAGGTTGAACTTTGTAAATTACCTATACCTACTGATGTTTGCTTTTACATGAAGTTCAACATTATTGCGCTAGTTATGAATTTTCAAATCAAATTCTAATCTATTATTATCCCAGATACAGCGGAGCTACCCCCTGCTTTTGGTGCCATATTAACTACACAACCGATCATCATGGAATTTTGCACACCTACCAATCAGAAAAGGATATAGGATAGGTTCCTACAGGAACGCGTGTGAAACAGCGGGAAAAATATCATAATAAAATGCACAATAACAATCAATAATCTTTTTATTCTTAAACATTAATATAATTGGAAACATAAAAAACAAATACTTACCTACTTAAAATTAAAATACATATAGCGGCCACTCATTTATTACGTAAGACTATTTTTGCTAGTTTTTGACTCCCACCCCCATATAAAGAAAAAATAAGAATCGGCTGACCCCCCTGTACTTATAATACCTATTTAATACGTGAGAATCTAAAGGAAAAAATGAATACACGTTTGGTTTATTGTAATGTTTATTTTCAAAGTAACAATTTTTAACTATCTACAATATTAAAATCATTAATGAGTATTGTTTACGCAAAAAGTGACAACTAGTTCACAAGCGGGGAGCTCCCTGAACGGCGGCGGCTGAGGGGTCAGCCGCCGCCGTCACCCGATGCTGATGCCGCAGCCCGCGCGCCCCCTCAGCCACCGCGCGCCTCCAATCGTAGGCATGCTATGCATAGACAAAAGTATTGTATTTTAACTTTGCACATTTTTGTGATCTTACGTAAGAACTATCAAGACTCCCTCCCAACCCCTAGGAAGAAAAAATAAGACATGGTCGACGCCACTCCCCCCTAAATCGTCTTACGTAATAAATGAATGGGCTTACAACAAACGTTATAAAACCAAAAAGATAATTTGTTTGCGTAAAACATGGTATACACAGGTTTTATTGAGATTATATGTTTTGCTTAAAAATTAAAGCATGCAAACTTCACAAATAAACACATTTGAATTCATAAACATAATTCATGTTCAAAAAACTCCTTAATCAGGGCGAGCGAAGCGAGCCCTGCTAGGTATATCCCACAACCTGAGCATTTTGTGGTACACTTTACGGAAAAACTATTACGCCTATTGATTTGTGCTTTAACATAATAATTTCTATTTAAGTATATGTAGATGTGCTATCAGTAAAAAAAAAAAAATTAAATTACGAAAAAATTTACCACGCAGAAAAACGACGCGAGCCCTCACAAAGCTCTGCTTTTAGCTAGTATTATAGAAATTATGTTCATTCAACCATTTATATAGTTTAATTCTGAATAACCTACAATTTAATATTTTTAATACATTAGGTAATTTATAATAGGTATACATGCTTCATACATAAAAGTTTCGATAACCTATTACGTCAATATAGAATTATTTCTATTATTTTTAAAATGTCTTTGACACATCTCGGAGACCTTTGGAAGGCGTTATTATTATTATTAATAGATATATTAAAAACAAGTAGATAATATTTATTTGTTACAAGCTTTTCTTTTTATTTGTAACAGATTAATTATACAGTTACATCCAACAATGGCTGCCAAGCAAAATCAAATGCGGTAGCATTTGATTGCCTAACAAAAATAATTAAGCTTTTAACCAGATTAGTATAATTTGACTGGGCTATATGTATAAGGTTCAGCACCCACTGGTGGCACGGCACGACAAGGGATTTTTGTAATACTTACAGATGATTTCGAATCTAACTTAACACTATTAACACTCACATTGCATTGAAATGCCTGCTTTGGTATCCTTCGGCACGTTCTGGCATGACGAATTGTGAACGCTAACCATGATAAAATAAGATCTCAAATCATTTGCGCTTACTAAAATCACTTGTCGTGCCATGCCGCCAGTGAATGACGGCCCTAACTCAAATTATCACCAATAATAGTAAAGAAAAATTCTCAAGAATATAACAAAAACAATGGTGTGAAAAGAAATATAAAATTTCAATTTATAATATTATTATCAATTATCTTTATCACTATATTAGAAGATCCACACTAATTATAAATGCAAAAGAACTTTGTGTGTTATGCCTTCGCGGCTAAACCGCTGGGCAATTGTGATGAAAAATATGGAGATAGTTTGAAACCTGGGGACATCGTCTTTCAGGCGCCTTCTGACTGTGTCCGTTGATATCTAAAACAAAGAAATTTTTGTCAATTTCAATACATACATAGGATTCTTTGTTAAGAGCTTAACTTATCTACATTCGCGATTTATTTGCCAAAAATCGTAAACAAAAAATTACTTTAGGGAAAAATAACTTTAAATCCTACATAATAAAGTTTAGTGTACGCTAAAACTGTAACTTTTTCAATAGTGCTAGTCACTCTGAAATCAACTTAATTGCCATTAACATAAAGTTGATATTTGTTTAACTTCAAATAATATTAATTTGAAACAAGTTTGAATAAACTTCAAATTAGTATGAGACGGTTAAAGAAATATTCTACAAAATATAAACATACACAAATAAACAATCTGCCGAATTGACAACTTCCACCTTTGTTGAGGTAGGTTGTAAAGAACTGAACCGCAACGAGCGGTGCCTTTGTGTCGCGCGCGATTATATCGCGTGTCGCGCCTGTTTGTAGGAGCCTTTACTCAGGACGCACACTTAGCTAGTAGGTAGGTATTATTTTAATCAATTTTGTTATTCACTTTTAAAGGAAACTAGGTTTTATGTTAGTGATGAATAAGTTAAGGTGATAGGTAAGTGTGATTATTACAATCTACACATGGACTCACGCTGTACGAAGTTGAGGTTACTCGTGTGCTTAAAAAAGGATCGGCAGAGTGGATCGGCGGTGATGAGCTATGCTTCCGCTTTCTTCCCACCGCCGAAGCCAGAAGTAAACTGTTTTTTTCTGGAACGAAACAAATAGCTGTAGTTTATTTGCCCATTATTATTACTCAATCACTATAGGCAGAGAGAACCTTGATTTTAAGCCATTTTTACATGTAATTTTCACACACACACCCACACACACACACACTGACACTTTAAAGCCCTTTTTTTATTTCTTTATGCCTGTTCGTTACAATTTCTTTATATTGTGTTATGTGTAGCCTATGTAATCTTCTTTCGTATTACCTAACAACATTTAAGTATCCTATCTCTATACAATAAAAACTTTCTAAAACATTAACTTACTGAAATCAAACTGGCATGTTTTCAATATACAAAATTCTTTCTATCTCTAAAACCCGTGGACCGATTTACATAATTCAAACGGGAATATCAGTTTTAAACATAATCCTCTCATTTGACACTAAAATCACGCAAACATTCCTATAAACGAAAAGCCACGTTTTCAAGTTACGTAATTATTCTACCTATAATTTTTCTTCGCATTAAAATTCTCAAAAATTCCTGTCAGATACATACTAATAATAAAAACAAGTTGGAAAGCTAATTAGAACAATACAAAATATTTAAATCGAATTAGAAATTCAAATCTAGTAAGATTTGAATTTCTAATTCGATTTAAATATTTTAGCATAACTACATATTACCTACTGTTTTACTGAGTACAGTAAAACAGTAGGTAATATGTAGTTACGCTAGTAGTTTATAATAAGTCTATGGTTAATAATAGTCGGTATCAACTTGTGCCCTGGAGCACGGATAGGGTCCTATATAACTATCGTATTATATTCCTATACTATCACTTTTATACTATATAATCATTCACTATTCGCACGCCCGGTGTTCGTTACAGTGCTTAATTGCGTAGGTATTTAGGGTAGGTAGGTAGGGAACAATTAGTTGAAATAGAATATTTTAACCATAAAAATAATGAAATCGAAAAAATCCGATCATATAGTAAAGCAATTAATGGCTCAATTCCTCAAGGAAGTGTCATAGGATGCCTCTTATTTTTACTTTATATTAATGACCTACCTAAGACCATAGAAGGGCCACGTGTCTTATTTGCGGACGATATATCCATATTGGTCTCTTCCCAAAACAATGAAAATATAGGAGAAACTCTCAATTCCATACTTACTAAAACATGCAACTATATGAACAATCATAACCTCGAGATAAACTACTCCAAAACCAAATTAATAACTTTCCACCCTTACCAAAAAACACCTATAACTTTAGATTTTACTTTCAATGACTCTAAATTAGAAACCATTAACGAATTTACTCTACTAGGACTAGTTATCCATTTATTTCAGGTGTCAAGGCCCATATAAAACACATACAATACAATAAACACACACACACAGACACACGTATAAACTGAAAATCACACATACAGAAAACTCACTCAAAAATTTCTAAATTCTCTTAAGCCCTTCGTGACATAAAAAAGACCACCAATTTACAAACAGCTCTCACCACCTATTATGCTTAGATGATAGAATCCTGGTTAACATTGAGCAAACAGATAGTTGCAAACCTTTCTTTCAAAAACATAATATTTGAACCCTTCCCTGTATATTTTAGAAACATGCAAATTTGACCGGAAACATCAAGAGTTATATTATTCAAAGTCAAAGTCAAAGCATTTATTTCAAATAGGCACATTAAAGGCACTTTTGAACGTCAGAAATTACAACAAATAGAATTGATTCTAGTCGCCCATTCCAAAAGGTAGTTTTCGTATGGAGAAGAACGGGCAAGAAACTCCACCATTACTCTTTTAAAATATTTTACAAAATTTTGCATACATTAATTATATAATAATAATATGTGAACACGATGCACCTAAAATAAAATTACTATACCACAATAGGTAAAAGACTTAAAAGTGAAACCATGACATATAAATTAATTATCTGATAGATACATGGTGCTCACATATTTACAAACATGGTAAAAGTAAACGATTTTCATTTAAAAAAAAAATTACAAGTAATAAGTCAGGGTGTGAGTAGTAAAGTAGTTACAGAATGTAAATCAATGTCAAAAAAAAAAGTATAAATTTACAATTAAATTGCAACCAGTTTGATTTTGTCTAGGCTCCAGATTGTCCTATGGAGCAGGACCAGCATGTTTCCAAGCGTTCTTATCTTGGATATAATCTTCTAATTTATAGTATGCTTGTTTACAAAGTGTACGTTTAATGTGAGTTTTAAATTTTCTTTCATTTAATTGCAATACATCGCAAGGTATTTTATTGTAACATTTAACACAGTACCCCATAAAAGATGTATGTACCTTGGCTAATCTGAAAAATGGTTGATGTATTTTATCTTTATTTCTAGTATTAAAATTATGTCTATCGCTTATTTTATTCAAAACGTGAAGACATTCAGACACGCTATCTATTCAGACAAGTTCTCAACTAAAAATGCACTCTACAAGTCCCTATGTAATGTCCATTAAATTATATAATGAACTACCCGCACTAATAAAAAAAGAAGAGAAAATTAACACATTTTTAAAAAAACTTAGACAATTCTTGCTGAATAAAAGCTACTACTCGGTAAACAAATATCTAAGTGATAGACTTAAGTCAGAACTTAAGAAGAACTTGATACTTTAAATTTTATTTATTTATTACTAGCAGCGCCAACAGACAGACACACTTTCGCATTTATAATATTAGTATGGATTATTACATCTCTTAATATTTATATTTATTGTTTATATTTTATATAGAAGCTATTAGTTTATCTCTAAAAATACCTACATCATTATTACCTATAATATAGTAGTTTGTTATGTAATGTTATAAAATTAACAAATGCTTCCTCTCTCCTAACTCACTTATTTTGCTGTGCCCGACAGGGTCCATATGATCTAACTATAAGTTTACCACCTAAGAATGCCTACATGTGGAATGCAATAAAAGTATTGAGTATTTACTTTAAAATCCCATCACTACCTACTGGAATAACTTTTGTTTAGAATGTCCCATGACAATGCAATCAAAAACAATAGATCATCGAATTTTGTTTACGTAGGTATAAATCTGAATATAAACTTTCTGTTACTTATCCTACATTTTGATGACGCTTGGAACAGCGGGCACTCATTAGGAAAGAACACAAAGAAGATACCTACTTATCTACCTATCCCTTCTGTTAATTTTAAAATTCTATAGAAAAACACCATTGACACTATTTTTCAATACTTACTAACCTTTATAAAATGATAATTACAAAAAATATTACTCACCGATATGCCCGTCTGCCGACAAATATCAATCTCGTCATCCACTCAATCGAAGGGCTATGATGCCTTTCAATTTGCGTCGATAAGCATATGCATTCGATAATAAGACAAACTTGTAAAATAATTAAAACACAACCGACTGAACCGACACAAACACGACTCCACCTGACGTATGAATAAACGTCAAACGAACGATGTCAAATTGTCAATGTCATGAGTGACATTAGCGTGGGTGTGGCTTATTCCTAGTGAGACATGATAATTGGCTGTCAATTATTAGTATGTGCAACCATTGGGCAATATTAGAAACGTTGAAAACTCCACCAATCAAACCAAGAGTACTTTCTTTCTAACACTATACGGCGCGTCGTAGTTATAGATATGTATAGAGTTTACATCGATGTGCTGCCGTCTGTACATACGGATTAATTAGGGGGACAATTTGTATGGAGTTCGTCGAAACGTGGAAGTTGGTCTTTTTTCTGCCATGTTCATAAGTAAAAGTTAGTGGTATTATCGTTTTTTGGAAATTTATTACCCCCTGACGCTCCTAAGAACTTGTGGTTTAAGACCCCCATCGGGTTACAACTTGAAAGACATAAATACCATAATCGCCACACTTTGCATTCGGTGATTAGTGATTACATTATGTGGTTATTACTTACTAGCTGCGCTCCGCGGTTTCGCCCGCATAAATCTCGATGAGAATACCGGGATAAAAAGTATTCTTTGTCCTAATTCAGGTCATGGTCTACTCATGTGTCAAATTTCATACAAATCCGTTAAGAGTAAACTAGTCGCGAGCTCGAACTCACTGGTGGTCATTACCAAAAAGCACGCTGTCTCATCTGGCGTCGTGTCCGATAGAGCTAGTATCAGTGATGAGCAGTTAGACGCTAGTCTACACCATAGATATATGAAAAAAGATGGTCTACACGAATAATTTAGTTCTCACACACAGAAACACTGTTCCGAACTGATAGGCGCGTAAAAAAACTCGAAAAATGCTTTGGAAAATCGAGTTTTACGAAAAAACTACAGCATGAATCAATTACAAATAAAGTTTATTGAACTCTTCGATAACCGATCTTTGTCGGTACGGACTTGGTTTTGAAGATTTTACAGTTTTTATATTACATACTAGCTTCTGCCCGCGACTTCGTCCGCGTGAAATTTCTTGTTCCCCCGACCCACCCCGTCGCCCTGCCTGCGCTTTTAATTAGTTTACATTTTTTCTGATGTTTTTGGTTTTTGTTCGGCTCCTAATGGTCCTAGCGTGATGTTAAGTAGCCTATAGCCTTCCTCGAGAATTGGGCTATAAAATGCAAAAAGAATTTTTCAAATCCGACTAGTAGTTCCAGAGATTAGCGCGTTCAACCAAACAAACTCTTCACCTTTATAATATTAAGTATAGATTTAGACCCAAAGTTAAAAATAGCAAGAAAACGAATCTTTGTTAGCGTAAAACTTTTTAATGGCTTTTTATTTTACTATTCTGTTTCCGTACAGACAAAATTAATAATATGCCAAAACGATACCATGTTTAACTTTGGATGCACAATGTTAAACAGTGGAGTAATACTCCCCCGAAATTTGTATGGAAAACATATAGATAAATATCGCCGTTTGAGCAAAAAATCAAATTCTCTTGATAATATTAAGTTTTGATTATGAGGACACTGCTATGCTACCTATCCACTTGGCATTTTTTCGTCGCGTTTTATCATCACATCACCCAAGAAGACGTTGCATATTCATGTCTAAGTACCAGGGCACCAGGAATTACAAGATGCCTATATTAAAACTCAGAGAGCATTCAAATTACCCTCCTTACGCAAACAGCGCTAAGATACAGTTAGATACGGGAAGTTACTTTGCGTTAAGTATATTCTGCGGGTAACTTAGATCTTAGTTACGTAATTAGTTTTACTTAAGTAAATTCTAAGAGATTCTAGTAGCTTTGGCTAATGAGATGAGATACATACTTAAGTTAGCTTATTGTGTGTGGGTATACACAGGGTCGCAGGAACATCGTCGTACAAACTGCTACCTTGGATCCAGTACATGATTCTGAACCCGCCTGCTTTGAAATTTTTTGTTGGTTATTAAAGGATGATTTCCACCAAACGGCTCGCATCCCATCGGATCGGAATGGATTTTACAATCTTTAAACGATATTAAATCGTGTAGATAGTATTTAAAGTCTATATTACCAAGCCGCGCACAGCGTCTTCCGCGACACGCGCTCGTAGCCGAAAGTATGCTGCCACGCGCGTTCAGCTCCGTTCGCCTGCCGTCGTATCCGATCGGACCTTTTCGGCTGTCGACCGAATTTTTCTTTTCCTCTTCTGTGTTTTATGATTATTTTCTTCTTCTTCTAATGCAATAGCCAACAATACTACGTCAACATCAAACATGTTCTAAAATTAGAACACTTTGTCACGATAGGAATTATTAATTAATATTTGACTAGGCGCAGAAGCTGATACGTTCGCAAGCGACGGTACGGAGCCGATCGTATGCGTCGACATGCTGCCGGACGCGATCGGCTTTCGCCGCATCCGTCCGTATCACTGACCTCTAATAAACACTTGTATAATACAGGTCAGTGATTTCCGTTCCGATGCGATGCGAGCGGTTTGGTGGAAATCATCCTTTAAGGTCGTTTCTTTCGCTCATACCTGTGCGAAAATCTCTAAAATTCGTAATGCTATTAATTTGGTCAAAGATTGACAGTTGTGAGTATGAGGACAATTTGGGGTTTGTTTGTAAACGTTGATTAACGTTAAGTGACGTTCAAACGTCAAAAATGTACGGTTAAGCAGACGCTAATCACTACTTAACTTTGAACAACGTTTATGAACAAACCGGTTAAAGTTGGTTGTCAATTTGATACACAAGTAATAATTTCCCTGACTTTCCATTATGTATGTATATGTTACGGCTAATAGCCGAAGTGCGGCTACACCTAGTTTTAGCCGGGTACAACTAGGTCCTTCCTACGTCGACGGAGCCCCGCGGCAGGGCTCCTATTTCTATGTAAAGGGTTTAAAGTAACCTAACCATTTTTTTATTTGGAGAAATACACATGCATTCTGCACTACCACGGGGAGATAGTGCAGTTATGTGGGACTGTAATCCACTAAAACTCCACGGTGTGCTCCTCTGCCGCTTACGGCGGGAACACGGGCACGCATTAGCACTCATCCGTGAACCCGACGCGGCTCTCCGTCACCGGACTCTCCTCTGGGGAGTACTACCCATCACCGGCGCACTAGAACACATAGCACGCCGTGACCACCCCCCCCTCGACAGTGAGGGAACCCGTTGGGGGGGCTGAGCCCCCCAGCCTCGACAATGCGGGAACCCACCGGGGGAGAAAGTAAGCAAACCTAACCTCGAGGTGCCCTTCGCTCGCTCTTGCATCCTACGTCGCAAAGTCAAAGTCAAAGCATTTATTTCAAATAGGCACATTAAAGGCACTTTTGAACGTCAGAAATTACAACAAATAGAATTGATTCTAGTCGCCCATTCCAAAAGGTAGTTTTCGTATGGAGAAGAACGGGCAAGAAACTCCACCGTTACTCTTTTAAAATATTTTATAAAATTTTGCATACATTAATTATATAATAATAATATGTGAACACGATGCACCTAAAATAAAATTACTATACCACAATAGGTAAAAGACTTAAAAATGAAACCATGACATATAAATTAATTATCTGATAGATACATGGTGCTCACATAAAGTAGTCACATAAAGTAGTTACAGAATGTAAATCAATGTCAAAAAAAAGTATACATATACAATTAAATTAGCAACCAGTTTGATTTTGTCTAGGCTCCAGATTGTCCTATGGAGCAGGACCAGCATGTTTCCAAGCGTTCTTATCTTGGATATAATCTTCTAATTTATAGTATGCTTGTTTACAAAGTGTACGTTTAATGTGAGTTTTAAATTTTCTTTCATTTAATTGCAATACATCGCAAGGTATTTTATTGTAACATTTAACACAGTACCCCATAAAAGATGTATGTACCTTGGCTAATCTGAAAAATGGTTGATGTATTTTATCTTTATTTCTAGTATTAAAATTATGTATATCGCTTATTTTATTAAAAAGATGTAGATTTTTTCTTACATACATAATATTTTCATAAATGAATTGGCAAGGTACCGTCATAATATTAATCTTTTTAAAAAGGTCCCTGAGAGATTCGCGGCGACGTAGATTATAAATGGCTCTGACAGCTCTTTTTTGCAAAATAAAGATGGATTCAATGTCAGCAGCTCGACCCCATAGTAAAATGCCGTACGACATAATGCTGTGAAAGTAGCTAAAATAGACTAAACGCGCGGTTTCTATATCAGTTAATTGTCTTATCTTTCTAACAGCATAAGCGGCCGAGCTAAGCCGCCCCGCAAGAGATGTTATGTGAGGTCCCCATTGTAATTTGTCGTCTAGCGTGATTCCCAGAAAAACAGTTTGATCAACAAATTCCAGTTTTTCTCCATTCAGTATGATGTCACATTCACTACTTCTAACATTAGGTAATTTAAATCTAATGCATTTGGTTTTCTTTTCATTTAGTACCAAATTATTTACCGTAAACCAATCTTGGACCTGAAGAATAGAGTTATTCACGTCGTCAAGATTTTGTGCTCGTCTGTCTATCTTAAAGATCAATGAGGTGTCATCTGCAAATAACACCATCTTCGGTTGATTTTGAAGTAATTGGGGTAAATCATTAATGTAAACTAAAAAGAGGAATGGACCCAATATAGAACCTTGAGGAACGCCCATTGCTATTTCAGACCCTAATGAGTTTACGCCGTTTACTTGAACTTTAAGCTTTCTATCTTTTAGGTATGACTTTAGTAAATCAAGAGCTAAATTCCTAATCCCATAGTGCTCAAGTTTCAGCAGAAGTGTCTCATGGCTTACGCAATCGAACGCCTTAGAGAGGTCGCAAAAGATTCCAATAGCATCTTGTGCTTCCTCCCAGGCGTTAAAAATGTTCTTTATTAGGTTTACACCGGCGTCAGTGGTACAACGCCCTTTGGTGAAACCGTACTGTTGTTCATGAAAGATGGAATTTTTGTTAAAGTGGCGTAACATTTGATTGAGCATCAACTTTTCAAACACCTTACTGAGAACCGGCAGAATTGAGACAGGTCTATAATTGTTGGGTTCTTTACTATCACCGGATTTGAACAAAGGAACTACTTTACTGTGTTTCATGAGATCCGGAAAGACTCCTTGGTCTATACTGATGTTAAATATAAAAGCTAAATAGGGCTCGCCTATCGACCGACCGCAACCATGCAACCGATGTCACCCGAAGTACACAAGAACCGCATGTGGCCGGCTGCACCTAGTTGTACCCGGCAAAAAAACTAGGTGTAGCCGCAACTTCGGCCGGCTAAAACTAGGTTCGGCTGCTACGGAACTACAACTACGGAAAACGGCGTTCCCTCTTTTCTTACTCTCAGCAGAGTTAGAAAGTGGTAAACTAGCATTATCCGCGTCTGTCTGCTATTAGACCAGGCTACCAGAAAGGGGGGGGGGGGTGGTTACCAGTCACCACGTAATTGGTAGAATGCTGGTGGTCAGGAGATACTGTCACACCATCGTTCCCCCATGAGTTATGTGGGTTATCTTAATTAAGTTCATGGTTCAGTTACTGACAAAGTTATGGGGACAGATCTTATGATTTACACCCTGCTTGGGGAGTTACTTATAGCCTGGCCAACTCTGTTAGGAAAGAAATAACATCACGCCTGTATCTTGTAGGGGTAGGCAGATGTTGTTTAGTGCAATCACATTTCGCCAGTTTTGTTTCAGTCCCCTGTCTTTAGCTAGATCTGGATAAATCGATTCACACGAATTTATTCGCCCGAAACGGGCAAATCGTCACTTGCCCCTTGGTAAGACTGGTTGTCAGACTTTCGGGCTTCTAACTACCCGTAACGACCGTCAAAGATCTAAAAATGACAGCCGGGACCAACGGCCTAACTAACGTGCTTTCCGAGGCACGGGGGGGTCTCGGTGTGTAAAGATGGTCACCCATCCTCGGACCAACCGCGGCAAGCGTAGCTTAGCCTGACCGATCGACCCGTGTGACTTGTATTACTTAGCCACGAGCCCCTCTCGGGGCGAGAGGGTCTCTTGAATTAATTATTTTTCTTAACTAATTTCTTATTTCTTTCTTTTCATCTGCTCATCCTGTCTCCGCTACATTTACCCAAGGCATCAAACAAACAGAACAGATTACTTTAAATAAATAAACGAAGCCAGACAAACATTTGTCTGTAACAGTCGTCTTCATGCTCGCCATTTGCATTTAATTGACTATTGCGCTGAAAGGCCAAGAGGAGCTCTCCACGAAATATATCTAGACTTACAGACTTCTGCAGTGTTTCTTGAAGTTAAAATGTCAGTAACCCGGCACTGACAGTGTAAGAGCTACAAGGTATCACACCAATATTATAAAGGCGAAAGTTTGTGAGTGCATGTGTGTGTTTATATATGTTTGTTAGTTCTTCACGCTTAAACGGCTGGACCAATTTTGATAAAATTTTGTATGGAGGTAGCTGACACCCTGGATTATTATATAGGCTACTTTTTATCTCGATATTCCCACGGGATCGACACTTACGCGGGTGAGACCGCGGGGCGCAGCTAGTTTTAAATAATTCTTGCCAAAAAAAGAAATCTTTATACGACTAGAATCAATTCAATTTTTTTGTACATTTAAATATGTAAAGTGCCTTTTATGTGCACATTTAAAATAAATGACTTTGACTTTGGTAAACCTTTAGGTAATTTTACTTGAGGGGTTTATTACTTTACCGTGTGTTATAAAGCTGCGTGACTTCACATCCATCTAACAGCTCAGTACTTTACATATTCATAGAACTTTAGAAGCTTTTACAGTGCCTCTGCTTAAAAGATGTATCTTTTGTTTACAGACTTAATTGAAGTGTTCCTGTCTTTTACTCGAGGGGCTCGTGGTTAAATTATAACAGCCACACCGGTCGATTGGATGCTCATAAGCAAACCTGTCAGATGCGCTCGGAGCAAACCCATTTCCAACCGCACCTCAGGTAGCATGCTCGAAAATCAAACGACTGTTGATTTTTGACCTACTAGAAATAAGCACGCTCATACTAGCAATGTTTCGACACATGTGCTAGTAATGAGCATGTCTGTCCGTACTTTTAGAGCAGTCATTTTGATATGACGCAACATAGTAGCTTTTAGATTTCTTGAAGTTCTTGACATGACTCGATTTTGTTAGTACAAGTATTTCTGTTCTAAAAAAATCTCTTTTGTTTGAACTCAAAGTTAGATTGAATAACTTAAATCTCAAAATTTCATTTCATTCAGTTATAATTAAACTGTCAAATTCAATATGTTTATAAGTCTACACAGGTTCCTTTGTAGAGTGAAATTATTATAAGGCAAACTACCCTGCACATTGTTTAAATTAACATAACATCTTGCTTGAAATCCCCGAAGGGGTATCTAGAGTAGAGGTATACATACAGCACACGCAGATTTCGTTAGTTGTGTTTATGTCCCATGTAAATGTGTAATCATCCCATAATGGTCCCACTGCTGGGACAATGCCCTCATCTCTTGAAGAGGGGGTGGGCTGTAATCTACCACGCGGGCCCAGTGCGGGTTGGTAGATGTCACATGTCTTTGAATTTTTGGTTCTAGAACATGCCGGTTTCCTCACGATGTTTTTCTTCACCGTTTTGAGAGCAGTCATGATGAAATTATTTACTCAAAGTAAAGAGACTGCCTGGGTTCGAATCCACGGCCTACAACCTACAACTCGTAAGTCGGGGCGGTTACTACTGAGCCATCACTGCTCCCAGTGTATAATATTATTGTAATCATTACAACTTGACTATCATAGTGATTGGTTTCTACTATCGTTTAATGCCTAAATTAAACCACAGTAATTTATTCTAAAACCTATCTGAACCAAATACACTATCATCCATGAAAACAACCACCTCGATTATGCAAACGCGACATTCAAACACCCGCCAGATTAAAAGCCATTTGGTGTGCAAATAAAACGGTTGGGACGTTATCAGGCGCCGCTCCATTCAACGTCGCATAATGTCGGGACGTGCGCCCGCCACCGCGTCCGCAACGCGACTGACTGGCGCGCTGCCAAAATGCTCCATAGACCATAGACGCGGATATCATTATCTCTATGATGCTTAATTTTTTTTTTTTGGGAATCTATTAGGTCAACAGTCAGGTTTCGTAGTCGGTTAAGCAGACAACAATCTCCTAGAGGTTGTTTTCTGCTTAACTGGACTTGCCTGTGGGTGCCTCAATGAAGGCCTCCGGCCAGGGCTTAAATAACTTGAAAACTAAGCGACGGACCTCGGCTTAGGACGTCACTGGGCCAGGCTCGGTGGGATTATTTATGCTTACTTAAAAATTATTTTTCTTTAATTACAGGTACTTTTTTCGACACAGCAGTCTTCAAAGATGAACCGTCATCAAGAAACAAAGGTTTTTAGTGACATTTTTTTAAATTGTTTTTAGCACAGTTGCCCACTGAGTCGTGTCGTAGTTTAGTAGACAAAAGGTGCTGTTCTTATTGTTCTGTTTCCGTCGATACAATGTGTTTCGCCTCAGTGGGTTACAGGCATAATGACTTTAATTAGAACTCTTTGGTTTGTTACAGCTGATTGAATATTGGTTGTAATAGTTCATTTTGATTAAAATAAGACATATTCATGAATACTTATATTCACAGCTTTATGACCAATTAACGACCAATTGGAACCATGCACCTAGCTTCTGACGTTTCATAAGTGCCCATGTACAGACGCCAGCACATCAACCTACTACAATCTGTCAGATTTCTTTAATAGATTTTCAACTTTATCGCTAAAGGATAAGGCTCAAAGTTGATTGGGAAAATTTTACAGTTTCGGGTAGCTTGATGTGCTGGCGTCTGTACGTTTATGTGAAATAAAATATTTTGATTTATGAATTTGCGTTAAGGACGTTCATCCCGCGCGTGCTGGCACCCTCGCATTTCTAAAACCAAAGTACTACTTTTTTACAGCCAAGTACCAGATCGTTGGTATTAATAGCCGGGTTAGAAAGAACCTGTAAACCTACCTTATTTTAAACTATCTACTATATATCTACCTTTGTTGATTGACGAAACTCATATGCGTTTTTTCAAATCATTCCATTCCTTACTACAATGTTTCTACAAGGTTTACAAGGTTTCTACAATGATTACTATATTTTCCCCACACTCTCCTGCTAGCCTCCTATAAATTACTACATATATTCGGTGTCTCCTCGCTCCGTCCCAGGCGACGGCGACAGTCGCAAGTCTGGCAACTAATACCGGCGAAATGAAGCTTTATAATGAATGAGACTGAGAGCGTGCGGCAGACGGGACACTTTTATGTGGCGCAACTTTTTGAGTGTTGTGTTGAACAGTCAATTGTCGCAAAGTAATAACAGCCGCACGGGTAGATCGATCAGGCTAAGCTACGCTAGCCGCGCATGGTCCGTGGATGGGTGATTATCTTTACATACCAAGACTATACGTGACTAGGAAAGCACGTAAAGAAGTTGGTCCCGGTTATCATTCGTGAATCTTTGACAGTCGTTACGAGTCGTCAGAAGCCCAAAGCTCAAAGTCTGACAACCAGTCTTACCAAGGAGTATCGTATTACCTAGTAACTGGTTTGTGAAGGTCAGACAGGCAGTCGCTCCATGTTAAATACCGGTATCCAGCTGCATCCCGTTAGACTGGAAGCCGACTTCAACGTAGTTGGGAAATGGCAGGCAGATGATGATATGAATCATCGTAATCAGCACTTTTTAACGTGTATGTGAACTTATTTAGTAACAATAAGGGTGGCTTTCATAGTTCAAGTGTTGCTGATATACTGTTGATTTGTTTTAGTCGGAAAGTTGAAAGTACTAGAGTTTGCCCGCGGCTACGCCCGCGTAAAGGGTGGCAATTATTCTACAGGAACGTACTACCCGGATTCATAGTATCCTATGTACTAACCCAGGCCATGGCTTATCCGTATGTACATATTTCATCGAAATCTGTTCAGACGTTAAAGCATGGCTGTTATTTGAATCAAAAAGTCATTTATTCAAACTAGGCTGAGAATCAGCACTTTTGAACGTCATAATTATATGAGACAGTCCCCCAAAACTACTGCCCTTCGCCACCTTCTAGTGATTGAACAGCACAACTCTCTGTTCAGTTATGAACTTGATTCTCTACAATATATGTATGCAAAAAAAAAACAGTGGCACTCCGGGAGTGCCGACATAAGTGAAAACAAAACACAAACATAATACTTTGCCATCACTCACTGACTTGTCTACTCATGTGCTGACATATCGGATAAACATTTAAACCGAGCACATCCCGAGGATCGCCGAACACATCGGAAGCGGGTATTTTTTGAATCACCTTATAAACTACGAACCCCAGGCGAAGTTCCAGTAGTTCTTAGCACACAGTTTTGTAGCTCGTTGTCGCCTGCAAGTTGCTCGTCTGTAGCCCAGAGTGAACGACTGGGTCGCTCCCGTATACATGGCAGTTTGATTGTCACATACATTGACTAGCAGACACTTGCAGGGTACACGTAGTGGAATTAAACACGGCGACGGTCATTTTATGACGTGTTAACTTGTAAAGTGGAGTTTAGGCTAAGCGTTCTATACGAATTTGGACATTATTCTAATCCACATAATGTTCATTATCTTCTAAGTGAATGTGAGCTAGCGTTTCATTTGAATATTAACATTAATGCTATATGAATAATGTTCACATTCGTATGCGACGCTTGCTTTGCTTGGTAAGGTCAAAGTGTCTATCTGGGAATCTTGCCTAGCTCTTGGTGGTTATTTCTTTTATGGTTGTTATAATCATGATCTAGGTTCGATATTGCTCTGCTATAAATGTAATATATCTTCTCTAATTAAAAGCAGTCACATTGATGTCGTTTACTGAATATCATGGCTGATATATATATACATATATATATATATATATATACTTAAGAAAAACTTTAATGTTATCACTGATAACATTCAAATCCAAGTAATTTTACCTACACTTCTATACTAATATTATAAAGAGGTGAAATTTGTTTGTTTGTATGTATGTATGTAGGGGGTAGTCTCTGGATCTACCAGTCTATAATAAATTAAAACACAAACAAAAAAAAATCTATTTGGGAGAAAGTATGCGTAATATAATTATTTATGATGGTTGTTCCACTCCACCCTACTTATTTTAAGAAAAGAAGTCAGTAAGAACGCTACGAAAACGAAGTGATAGCGCGGGCAGGCGATGCGATGCGACGGGGTGGAAGAACAAATTTTACGTGGACGAAGTCGCCGGCAGAAGCTAATAAATAATATTTGTAAAGTTACTTATTTTCTTTTAATCTGAAGCTAAACTTTCGTCGCGATCCTTGTTCCTTTTAGATAACCTTTTACAGGGGCTAGAAAAACAGATTAGCATTTCAAAATTGTTACTTGAATATTTACGACCCCGAATCACGTCATGTCCTTCTAGATTCTAGAATATTTAACTTTATGGCATCGTGTCGTGGCTACTAAAAGTTCGATTCCCGCGGCGGCTCCTGAATACTGTATTATGCAAAGATTGTTCGTCACATCGTGAATGAATCAGTTCTTCTAGTTTCATATGCCCCTGGTAACTTTGTAAGGCAAAAAAAGGGGTCAACCTCGGAATTTGAGATAATAAGCTGGAAACTCGTATACAGCTTTATTTTGGCGTTCTAAAAGTTGTCTCAAAAGTCACATATTATCTCGTGTCTGCGTCGTAAGTTATTCGAGGTCAAAGGTCACGAAAATCGGTTTTTTGCAATTATCTCCGTTTATATTGCTCCAATGATGTTAGCAATTAGCATCCAGTATCAAAATTGTAGAGCATAAAATTTGCGACAAATTTTGTTCTAAACATTTTTTCATAGAGTCAACCGTTTTTGAGATAGAGAGCGGAGAGCACCCAGCGCTCAGGCATATATACTGTAATACAAGGTCAACCGTGAATCTCGGTGAATAATACCTTGTATATAGTTACTAAATCATTACAATATTATCAACAATAAATAATTAGTATTATTTATTAGTTAATACATTGTATTGAATGATGTTTTATATATATATATATATATATGTATTTATAGATTATAAATATAAAAAATTATTAAGTATTTGCTCTTTCAATTTTAAAGATTTTAATATTTACAGATTTTAAAGTTTAAAATGTATAATCTTATTTTTCTATTGAGATTATAACTGGGAAGACGGACCTCTATAAGACGACCTTTTTCTATAATGTCTATACCTGCGAATGCGGACCCCTCCATAGTTCATGTGGCAGATTTTCAGTTGTTATGTGGAGACTGATTTCTTTTTCAACGGACTACTTTCTATTGACTGAATTCTTTAGTTGAAGATCTCAGCAACGACGGACGTACAATTTTGATAATTATGGCTGACTTGTGTTTTATTTGTGGGAAGTCTCTAACTGAAGGTGATTCTGTGAATGTAGTGCGTGGCTTGAAAACTTTAAAAACTGCAAGTATCGAAAGAAATGATGGTCACATAGACTTCTTAAATACTTTAACCTCTGTGAATGTGCATGTCGAGTGTCGGAAAGTATACACCAGTAAAAATTCTATATCAGCATCAAAACGACGACTAGAGGAAGGTGAACCTTCACCATCATCCAGTGTACCTCGTAAAAAAAGGAGTGAGGTGTCTTTTGACTTTGTCAGTTAGGAGTTATTGGCACTTCGCCGTCGATATATATATCTATATATGTATATATAAAACATCATTCAATACAATGTATTAACTAATAAATAATACTAATTATTTATTGTTGATAATATTGTAATGATTTAGTAACTATATACAAGGTATTATTCACCGAGATTCACGGTTGACCTTGTATTACAGTATATATGCCTGAGCGCTGGGTGCTCTCCGCTCTCTATCTCAAAAACGGTTGACTCTATGAAAAAATGTTTAGAACAAAATTTGTCGCAAATTTTATGCTCTACAATTTTGATACTGGATGCTAACATCATTGGAGCAATATAAACGGAGATAATTGCAAAAAACCGATTTTCGTGACCTTTGACCTCGAATAACTTACGACGCAGACACGAGATAATATGTGACTTTTGAGACAACTTTTAGAACGCCAAAATAAAGCTGTATACGAGTTTCCAGCTTATTATCTCAAATTCCGAGGTGAAACCCTAAAGTGACTGGACTATTGGTCTTGTTCTGAATCAGAGAGATTTAATATTGTATGTCTGAATTCAGTAGAAAACCTCAAACTCAAATAAGAATCAGAATCATCATCTGTCCCAACTATGTTGGGGTCGGATTCTAGTCTAACCGTCTGCAGCTGAATCCCAGTATTTTACATGGAACGACTACCTATCTACTGCCACCCAGTTACTGGGTAACACGATACCCCTCGACAAGATTAGTTATCAGACTTTCTGGCTTCAGACGACCCGAAGTAAAGACTGTCAAAGATCTACGAATGACAGCCGGCACTAACGCCAGCTCCTCGCGTAACCTATTTGTTACGATACAATAGAAAATCAATTGTGTCTCATTAGCGGACCTTGAGAGGTTACCGCATTTTTCGAGGCAGGAGTTAATCGATGGTCACCCATCCATGGACCGACCTTGGCAAGCATTGCTTAACCTTGAGGATCGACTGGGGATGTTATTATTTAGCCATGAGCCTCTCGAGAGTTTGCCATCCAATGACATAAAAATGCGATAGGAGGACAAGATCGTGATAATGATATAACTCATGTTTTTTCGTTAATTAGTCCCGCCATCTTCGATGTCGCCGGACGTGTTCTGGGACCTACATGGTAGTAGATTTGGCCCATGACTCGTTCAACATGCGATAATCGTGTCAGGCTCAGTTTCATTTAGGCTGCCTTCCACCAGAGATGAGCGAGGATGCGTAGCGCGGGATGTGTGTAAAACTAACCAATACCAACGCTAACTTAGTTCAAGCTATGAAAATGAAGCGATGTTATTGGTTGGTTTCACACACATCTCTCGCTGCGCATCCTTGCTCATCTCTGGTGGAAAGGCAGCCTTAAGCTTGGTTACTTTTTGGGTGACGTCGGCGATTTGTGTTTTGGAGCGCAGCACTGTGTTTCTGACACGGTCCGTTAATCTGAGTCCAAGAATGCTAAGCTCCATTGCTCGCTGGCAAACCTCAAGCTTGAACCTCTGTTGAACTATCAAAGACTAGGTTTGCGCTGTATGTGAGGACACACGTGGCAATTCAGACACGTGCATACTCCATGCACGTGTCTGAATTGCCACGTGTGTGAATTACTCAGCGTTTCTCCTCCACATTTATTATGCGAACAGCCAAAGTGTGGAACTTTCTGCCAGCGTCTGTGTTCCCTTCCACATTTAACCCGTCTGCCATCAAAGCGCAAGAGTAAACAGGCATCTTCTGGGCACCCTCGTTCCATCATAGACCTCATCCATCACTTTCCATCAGGCGTGGTCGAGGTCAAGAGCAATTCAGCCATAAAAAAATGGTAGGTCCCCCTTTCCTGAGGTTTTCAATCGACCAATAATTCAATGTGTTATGTTAATGGCCGGGTGAATTTTATTATTAGCAGACAAGAGGACACCCTACTTTAGATACCCATAGTTTAGATATAATCTCTTAATTTTTCTCACGCCAACAAAATTCAATTTGAACATAAATATTATTTTTATCACATCCGCTAAAATTATAAGGAAATATATGTGACATTAATGAAGATCCTAATGGGTGCAGACTTGAACCAATTTACGGAATTCTGGTTCCTAACTTCGGCCGCGCCTTAATATCGGCCATAAAAGCCAAAGTCCCTAATTCCGGTTATCGAGTTCGGATCATCTTTATGATGAGGTCTCGTATATTAAGGCTATATTCTGCAGGGTTTTAATACGATTTGAGTCAATTTTCGAAATTTTCATTTGCGTCATTTCATCAATCCATTTAGTATATTTTCGCCCACACTAAACATTGATCTTTGGTACAATACGAGGATCTTATTCCTCTTATACACACATATATACGCTCACGCCGTCTTCCCTCGGGCGTAAGCAAAAACTACAGAACGCCACCTGCTACGATTCTTACATACTCCTTTTGTTTTGTTTACGTTCATACATCTGGTCATACACGCACGCCGGTTGCGAGTATTACGCACCTGACCTATCCGAAGAATGTGACAAATAAGGTCACTATATGGTATAAATATACAGGGTCACATTAAAATAGATGGACAAATTTTAACACAGCGCTCAGTACGTCTAACTAAAAATATCTAAGCAAAAAAAAAACACTGATTAAAATGATTTTATTTTGACCTAAAATAATAAATAGCCGGCACATTAGTGTATTTTCGTCAGCTGGTTATTTTTCTTGTAAGTATCTATCTATGAGTTTTTCTTATATATTTTTTTTTACCATCGTCCTTATTTTGGTGGTCTAAATGATTTCTAAAAGTTTGTCCATCTGTTTTAATGGGACCTTATACTATATATATACTTTAGCTGTGGTGGATCGAATAATCGATTTTCATTGACGTGGAGTTGCGGACACCAACCCGTATTACCTATTACCTAAGGTCACTATTTATGTCCTCTTAGGGCGTCCCCTCCCGGAGCTTCCACTTACATATGCCTTTTTAGTAACCTTTTACTCATCCTCTCAACATGACTAAACCGATAACCGAACCGGATCTTATTACACCCCGAGTGAACAATTTTTTTACTTAAACTTATGTATGTAGGGTCAAATAAAATTTGTTAGTTTTTTTGCCGATGTGATAGGTATCTAAATGTGATAAAATAAAAACAGAAATGAATTGAAGTTTTTTTGGGGGATCAATGATCACTTGTAGTCTTGTTACTTGAAGTATGAGTTGAGAAAATCTATTTTATATTTTGTTTTATCGTGTCACCCATCACCACGTCTGTAAAATTTACACAAAAAAAACTGATATTTCGAATGACTACCATAACTGCGGTCGATGACCCCACAAAAAATATCATCAAATTAATTTCTTTTTTGTCATTTCAGGCTTAGATATCGATTCCTATCACGCCTGCGGAGTTTCACTAGCTAATTTAATTTGACCCTGTATTTACCTATATTTATATTTCTAGGACGTCCCTCTCGGCATTTCCACTCACGTTTACCATTTTTACATTCCCTTATAAATACGCTTTATTAGTCGCCTTTTTACTTATCCTCTAAACATGACTAAACCGATATCCGAACCGGGTCTTATTACACCCCAACTGAGCGGCTTTTTTAACTTAAATTTATTTATAGAAGGATCTAAGACAGTCAAATCGAATGAACATTCCAAAATTACTCCCAAATTCTTTCATTCTATTACAATTTATCCGTCCATTCTACCCGACTTCTCGTACTACCAATGAATTCATAATGACCGATTCAAACATTGAAGTCGGAATATTTTATGTATACCTTGACGACATACTCGTACTACAGATTGCTTTTAGGTGACTGTTCAGGGGTCAACGATACGTTCTGCGAACTTATGAATATGTTATCAAAAGTAAGTAATAACTTGTTATTTGGGACTTAGGTTATTTATAGACCCTTTTAAAAGTGAAGTTGGTGCTTAAAGGTATTTGGTAAAAGGCAAGGGTAATGTCCAAAGAGCTAAAGTGGTGGCCCAGTGGTAACGGCCGCGACTTATGAGTTGTAGGTCGTAGATTCGAACCCAGCCAGGCGCTTTATTTTGTGAGAATTACATAATCAACAATGCTTTCAAAACGGTGAAGGAAAACATCGTGAGAAAACCGGCATGTCCTAGAATCAAAAATACGAAGATGTATGACATCTGTCAACCCGCACTGGGGCCGCGTGGGGATTACGGCCCAATTCCTCTCACCAAGAGGTTTCCCAGAAGTGGGAACATTATAGGCTGATTATAATGAATCATTTTGACAAAAAATAGAAAACAAAAAGATCTTATATCCCCTTATAATGTTTCTTATAAAATTTCTCAGTATCCTCCTCATGTAAATTGCGAATATTTGCAAGAATAACAGAATTTATATTGTGTTTTCTCATCGTAACACAATGCAATCTCACATGTTGCTGCTTGAAGAATAGCCAGAGATTTATTCTACATACTCTTACTATATTGAAATAAGGACATTCTGAGTTGCGGTGCTCACATCCCTCGGTTTGCTTTGAGTAACAGAAAAATGTTCTCTGAAAACAAAATACAAACAAGAAACACAAGTATTTTCCTTTCTACTAAGCTAACAGAAAAGCAAAGAGGTTACAAACAACGTGAAAAATAACATAAATCTAAGCGCTTGTTGTGAATAAATGAGAAGATAATGTCACCTGGGCTGAGTACCAGGGCAACATGAAACACAGAAGCTCTTAATATAATTGTCAAACAAAACATAATTGTCCTGTCCACCCTCCTGTTTGTACCCCAAACAATACTGGACTCTGTTATGTGAACTTTAAAATTCATATTTGCTAATCACTTGATGGATATTAATGATCTATCTTCGTGCCCCTCATTTAGATGTTTTAAATGTCATATTACGTTTTATGACGAAAATATTAAGGTTGAAATTGCATTAGCAACTTACGCATTTTTATCTACATCAAATGTCTAGTCTAAATTGTACTTTATTATCAAAACTATAAAGTTTTATTTTGGTGAATACCTATTATTTTAGTGTATTCAGCCTGGACTCAGGGGAAATAGTTCCGGTAATGGTCAGCAAATATTGTCCTTCCTGAATCGTGTGCGTTATGACATTTAATAATTTAATGTTCGCAGACTCATTATAAAGGCTGCAGATATTAAAAGGTGAAATAATTTTGCAATCAGTTACCGTTGTTATGCTAAATACTTAATTATCACGGTAACGAAGTATTGTTTAATGAAATTTGATTTAAAACTTCCGCAGGTTTTTCAATGTGTAAATTAAATCGCCATTATGTTTTCTAAAATACTCTTTATAGGTACTAATATCA
Organism: Luperina nickerlii; assembly: GCA_963855955.1. Lineage (NCBI taxonomy): Eukaryota > Metazoa > Arthropoda > Insecta > Lepidoptera > Noctuidae > Luperina > Luperina nickerlii. Next base: position 11,674,800 of record OY979689.1, on the reverse strand, counting down.
TTTAAATATATCTTATCATCATACTGTAAACTGTATCCTAATGATTTAAATACACCATCAACAGGGGAGCGTTGATTATTAGCAGTAGACATTTATAGCTTCTGCGCGCGACCTCCTCCGCCTGAAATTTCTTTCTCCCCCGACCCACCCCGTTGCATCGCATCACCTGCCCGCGCTATTATTTCATTTTCGTTTAGCCTTCTTTCTGATTTTTTCTTTTTGTTTGATTCGTAAGGGTCCTAGCGAGATGTTAAGTAACCTATAGTCTTCCTCAAGAATTTGGCTAACACATGCAAAAATATTTTTTCAAATCCGACTCGTAGTTGTAGTTCCAGAGAAAAATCAATGGCTTATATGAACTTTTCGATTAGTTCCTAAATAAGTAGAACTCTAATAATATCAACAGAATCAAGAGTATGTTCGCAGGCAGCGCGCGAACTGAAGTTGTTTGAACAAAGGGTAGACCCACGTTGGGCGCCATTTCACCCGCACTTTACACTTTTTATTTGTTTGTCCTGTATTATTACAGAGGAAGCAAATATCTCCATGTTGTGTTTATTTGAAGAGTATTCGTTATTAGTACGTGTTTGAATTAACTTAGCGTAGAAGGACGCTTCGCATAATCAAGAAGTTGAGACATTGTTTCCAAAATGATATTCTACCAAGGCTCCAAGCGCCGCAACGTCTAGAATTTATAATTTTAATAAAACAAGATAGTAACGAAGATGAGCGTAAATCTTGTTTTAGAATTTCTTAACTTGGGCTAAACTTGGATGGAATATTTCTCGACATTTTCATCCCTTTGCCGTAAGCGAAACTGTCTGACGCAATGTCAAAAGTACTGCAGTCAAGTAAATTTAATAGGAGTAAGGGTTTCTAGAGAGTATTTAGTGAATGGAATCCGTTTCAAAGACGTCTGGCCGCCTAAAAGGTAGTTATGGATACTAACATATATGTATAGAGGTTTACAATTAATTGAAATAATTTTAGCTGCTTAAAATAGATGAAACATTGAATATTATTAATCCAACAGGAGAATAAACACAACAAACATTCGCAAAACATTTTTACGTTTGTCCCGACTTTGTATGAAAGCAAACGCTGCGGGTCTGGGGCTACTAAAAGCACATTGGATTATGCCGGGTCAGGTACCCCTCGGGAGCCGTTGGCGGAAACAACACGTTTTATGTTGGTCCCACGTTGGGCGCCATTTCGCTCCACGCACAACTGCCTGCTTTGACGGCGTGAGCTCGTGACGTACAGTCATCTGGACGTCCATGTTAATGAATTGACATCGACTGTGCCTATTTTTGTGGCAGTAAGGGTGCTTTTCGTAGCTAAAGGTTCGCTGTTGACGTGTGGTTGGCAATACAAAATTAATGTATGAACCGCGTTACGCTATTTGGTTTTATAGGAATCAAGGAATGTATTATTATAGCGCGGGTGTAAAATGTTATCGTATTTTATTGTTTTAAGTGTATAATTTATATTACGTTTTGCTAATATACAACTAAAAGCGAACGAGATTAAGTCGTAGGTGAACCGTTTATTGGGCATAACTCGTTTACGGTCCCACGTTGGGTGCCTTTCATTCGCCGTAAGCACATTGTGAAATAGAGGAGGCGTGGCCGCTCCGCAATAAAACGATTTGACAATAAAAACTACAAACTGGATTCAGGCGAGGATTAGTTTCGCCGCAATATTTTTTATACTGCCAGCTTCGAATAAATATAGAGTGGTTTTATGTAAAAGTTTTACACAATTTTCGCAGATAAAAAAGGCTGGGTTGTGAAAAGCTTTTTTGCAAGTCTCTTGACAATCAACCCTAATCGAAAATGTTACTTCACACAACACCTATGTATATTTTAAACTACTTTCATCACGAACGCAAGTACTAACATACATACTGAATACATGAGCAGACCTTATGTGCGTCCTTGTTTTAAAGATTCGAAAACATTTACCTGGAGATTTCCCGCCAGCTTTAGTTTTACACGAAATTTGCAAAATGAATAATTGAACTGAGCCAGGCATCTGCCTGTCCTTATTGACCCAGTTCATTTTGACTCCAACTTATTTATTCATCGTTTCTACTCTTTTATTACTGGAGGCAAGGAACATATTTCTTTTGGAATATATTAGTAGTGCCTTGGGGAGGGTAGTTAAGATAAACTTGCAACTTCGAGGTTCATTTTGTACTTTACTATGTTAATTTATATTCGAGGTTAAAATGGTTGAAGCACTTTGTAAAATTAAATATCTTTTAAGCTTTTGCTTAAAACAGATTTGTAATAGCTTTAAGAGATTAATGAATCAGCGGGATTGTCCGAAAGGGTTACCGCTGGTCCGGAACATAAAGGGCTAAGGAAGGTACACGGATGGGTTTTAGTCAGTAAGAGTCTGACACTCCCTTCCACTCCACCCAGGGTGCTTACTCTTTAATTTAATTCCTATAGATCGACATTAGAATTGTGACGTTTCGTACTCTTGAGTTCGAATTAATTAATTAATTTTCGTTCGCCAAATGATTTTTAGATTGGGTGTCCATTTTGGAGAACTAAGTGGAATTGGGTTCGGGCTTGGCGTGGGGTAATTGTTGACAATATTGTTTTCAAGAGTACCGAATCACGTGAGTGTAAAATTAACATTGGAATCATATTGGCATCTCATTGGAATTAAAATTAGTTTGGAGAGTAAGCCCCCTGAGCGGGAGGGGTCATTTGATGATTTCCCACACTGAAAAAAAAAGAGATTAATGAAGTGTTATTTGCTAAAAAAAATGTGCTATTTTACAATTCAAATACAGTTCGTTGTTACGGCTTAGCATAATCAGCTTATAATGCTCATCTCTTCGAGAGGGAGTGCGCTATAATCTACCACGCGGGCCAAGTACGGGTTGGTCACTGAATGTCACATGTCTTCTATTGGTTCTAGGACATGCCGGTTTCCTCACGATGTTTTCCTTTACAGTTTTGGGAGCAGTGGTGATGAAATTGTTTAAACACTAAGTAAAGCGCATGTCTAGGTTCGTGCCCACGACGTTTTTTTTATTTTTTGTTGTCGGTGGAAACCTTCAAAAGTCACCCGACCTCTGGGGTCCTGCCTGGTCGGGGAGTATAAGATTTTTACCTCACTAAAACCACCCAGGTGATCACCATCAGCACCATAGGGGTGGTACATACAACTCGTAAGTCGGGACTTTTGCCACTGGGCCACCACTGGTCACTTGTCACGGCATGTGATTTAATTATTCTAGCTTTGTTAACACCTTAGTAAAATAGCAATGATAACCTGTATACACATAATTTATAAACATTCCCGTGCGACTAAAACGAGGTGTTATTACAACGATCTAAATACAAGTGAATCGTTGTGTGTATTCATTCAAATTGTGACTGCTTACCTCATCATCATCATCTTCATCAGCCTTATTTCCACTATGTTGAGGTCGGCTTCCAGTCTAACTGGATGCAGCTAAATATCAGTATTTTACATGGAGCGACTGCCTATCGGACCTCCACAACCCAATAACTGGATAACACGATACTTAGTAAAACTGGTTGTCAGACTTCCGGGCTACTGAAGTTCTGACTACCCGTAACGACGGTCAAAGACAGCCGGGATCATCGGCTTAACGTAGTTTCTGAGGCGCGGAGGGGTCTCGGTATGTAATGGATGGTCATGCATTCACAGACCGACCTTGGTAAACGTTGCTTTTCCTTGATGATCAAATCAAAAATATTTCTTTCATGTAAAACTACATGGGCACTTATGAAACGTCAGAAGCTAGGTGCACGGTTTCAATTGGTCGTTTCCTAAGCAGAAGAGCCGTCAAGAAACTACACTGTTACTCTTTTAAAAATAATTGGCTTTTACAATGTTTTCAAATTATATTATGACACGTCAGAAGCTAGGTGCACGGTTCCAATTGGTCGTTTCCTATGCAGAAGAGCCGGAAAGAAATTCCACTGTTACTCTTTTAAAAATAATTGGCTTTTACAATGTTTTTAAATTACATTATGACACGTCAGAAGCTAGGGGCACGGTTCCAATTGGTTGTTTCTTATGCAGAAGAGCCGACAAGAAACTCCACTGTTATTCTTTTAAAAATATTTGGCTTTTACAATGTTTTTAAATTACATTATGACACGTCAGAAGCTAGGTGCACGGTTCCAAATGGTTGTTTCTTATGCAGAAGAGCCGGCAAGAAACTCCATTGTTATTCTTTTAAAAATAATTGGCTTTTACAATGTTTTCAAATTACATTGTTAATAGGTATGGGAGGACAGTGTAGGCCAGGTACTATGGATAATCATTAAAATAGAAAATGGTCTACAAGGCCTACAACGTTCTCACATTCACAAAATATAAAAGAATCTATCAAAAAAGTAAATAAAATATAAAACCTATTAAGAGCGTTTACGCCGTACAGCATTTATACAAACTTTCAAGCCCTTATTTTTCGAAATGAATGAACCGATTTCAATGAAACTTCATAAGCATAAGCAGGATACAAAGATCTAAAAAGTTAGTACAGAACATTTTCGAAAATGTTCTCTACTACAGCCAAATTAGACCGATTTTAAATTTTCCATAGAAACCGAGATTTCCAGTTATCTTTTTTTAAATAAGACATTTAGTAAATGTTCTCTCATTAAAATTACACTAAAAACGAACAACTAAAAACTAACGCCCTCGAAGTGTTTGCATCGTGTTTCGCTGACTGGTGTCATGTAGCAGGCCACGAAACCGGCGGTACACAACACCTTTCGGCCAAAACGCCACGAGGCCCTCTTCTGACTGTTTACCTAACTTGACAATATTAATTTCGCTTCGTAATTTAATACGTGTCAAAAGTATATTCCACATATTAGGCCGGGCTGACCCGGGATGTCGTTGGATGTCATTTCCGTGTTTCCTGTCCAACCCTCGCATTTCAGGAGCACTTTAAAAGGTTCCGTCGCGCCCTCTTGACCAAACCCACTTGGGCGACCGCGCCGGGGGCGATGCGCTGTTACATTCGGTACTGTCAACCACACACTTGAGCTACGAAAACCACCCTTACTGCTACGGAATAAATGTGCTGTCAATGTCATACTGGTAACCATGCGATGTGTGAATGATTGTACAAAATAAGAGGGTAGGTTTGATAATTGAGTAAGCATTTACATTTGTACATGTTCTGAAGTTTTGAAAGTAACTTGCCAAATTGTGGATCTTGTGCGGTCATTAGAGTTATAATACTAATCCGCTTTTTAAGAGGAAGCGCAGGGTAGCCCGCGAAATTCAAATTTTCTTACGTTTTTTGCTATTTGCAGGTCATGTCATGTTGAATGATGATTGAAATATGATTCGCGAACGTAACAAATGACTTTACAGAATTATAATCATCAATACTCGTAGTCCTCTTGGTTCATATTTTATAATTCTTCGTCGTTATAATTCTGTAAACTCATATTTGTTGCGCTCACGAATTATATTTTGTTCAACATATAACCTGCACTGACCTTCAAATTGCAAAAAACGTAAGAAAATTTTAATGTCGTCGGTTACCTAGCACATCCCCCTTAATGGTTCTCCATTTGAGACTTAGATTTTTAATAAAGGATAGCCCTTTGAATCCGTGGAGGTTTTAATTGAATCATATTAATCGAGTCCCCTCCGTGCTTGTGAGAGCTCGTTATCAGTCCGTCCGGGCCGTCATCCGAATATCTTCTAGCTCATTAGTCGATTCGAACGAATTTACTCGCTCGAACACGGGCTAATAGGTTGAGAGAATAATTTAAGCTTCATACGAGTCGCCTTCAGAAAAAATAATATTATTTAAAAGTGACGATCCGCTCGAATTTACTTTATTGTAATTCGAATGTGCCATTTGCCAAATACGATATATATTTCTGAAGATGTCGACTCGCCTATAAATAAATTAACTTTATGCGAGTCGCTTAAAAAATAAAATTATTGGCTTGGCGCTTATTATTATTATTAAATTATATGGTGTACATAATAAAGAGTATTCTATTCTATTCTATTCTATTATTTAAAAATGACGATTGACCCGTTTCGGGCGAGTAAATTCGTGCGAATCGACTAATAAGCCGCACATCTGTCTGCGACAGTCTTGGTAAGTATCATCACAGCCATTTATAAATGTGAATTAGCCATCTTCACTACATTCCGCTAAATGAAATTTCACAAGAAACAGGCACAAATAATGACAAGTAATACAAACGATTTCAAATTAATAAACACAATTAAAAGTACGCCTGGGATAAAAGCGTGAGTCTATGTAATCTGCATTCGCGATTTATTTGCCAAAAAATGTAAACAAATATGAGTTTATGGAAAAATAACTTTAAATCCTACATAATGAAGTGCAGTTTACGCTACAACTTCAAACATTTTTATAACTTTCTCAATAGTGCTACTCCCTCTGAAATCAACTTAATTTCTATTAAAATAAAGTTGATATTTGTTTAACTTGAAATAATATTAATTTGAAACATAAGTAAATAAATATAAATAAAAAAGCTTTATTGACACAAAAATTTGAAGAAAGTTTGAACAGACTTTATGTGGTATGTATTGTAAGCCACAGCTCAGAATTTTTTTTTTAATGTAGGTGTTCGGAATGAAAAACAAAACACATTATGATACATTTAAAAGACAGGACTAAATTCGGAACACCGTGCTGCGTTCCAAAACGGGTATAATAGGCAAGAAGGCTGACAGGCTCAAGTGGGATTGGGCGGGTCACATGAGCCGCATGCAGGATGATCCCTGGGCAAAAGTTCCCACACAATGGGTGCCTGAAGATGGACGACGTCGCCATGGTCGGCCCAGAAAGCGGTGGCGAGATGACCTGGACGCGTACCGCGAGGGCTGGTTTGAGGTGGCACGGGAAAGGAGTTCCTGGAAGGACTCGGGGGAGGTCTTTGCCCTGCAGTGGGACAGTATAGACCAAACAAAAAAAAAACAGTGGCACTCCGGGAGTGCCGACAGAAGTGAAAACTTGAACGATTACGTGTGTATTTTGTGAATCGTCTTATAAACAAAACACGCGCGGTACCGGCTACGGCCATCCGTCTTACGAATTTTCGATCAGGTCACTTGTCCTGACGCGAGTTTAACATTTTTTACCCATTACAAAAAAAGTGTACAACCCCGCTAAAGAAGTTTTCACTTCAAAAAAACACGATTAAAAACCAATATTGACATTAAAAACATTATTACATAGACAGCAACTGTGTACATAACTGACTACTACAAAATTCCGAATATTTTACAAAAACTACACATTCAACAAACAAAAATACAGTTTGTTTGGTTTTAATCCCAAAAAACTCTGAAAACAGAATACTTAGGTGTTATGAGAACATTATTAAATAAACACGAAAATCAATTAGCGTTGGTGAAACGGTGAAACGACACTCATTCGGACTTAGCGCGTAATTTGGAGGGTAGTCGTAAAAATAATGGCAACTCTATGCCACACAATAAATAGATACAGAAGGTTGAGTCTTTAGGGTCAATTTGAATTAGCTGACGAAACTTAACAGACGAGATAGGTTATCGATATCTAATGAAATGACGAATTGCGAGCTTATTTAATCTGAGCCTGCATCTTTACTAATCCTTACTAATATTATAAATTCGAAAGTAAATCTGTCTGTGTCTATATGTTACATTTTCACGCCTAAACCACTGAACGGATTTCGATAAAATTTGGCAGAGAGATAGATTACATCCCGGGGAAGGACTTGGGATAGTTTTTATCCCGATATTTCCATGGGACCGACACTTATGCGGGTGAAACCAAGGGGCGCTGCTAGGAAAAAAATAAAAACAGCCTTTATTTCCTCTAACCTTAATACATAAACAATTAATTGCCAGGTTTACTAGGGTTGGATTGAGGTGGCTTTAGAAAGGGGTGCCTGTAAGGATTTGGGGGAAGCCTTTGCTCAGAAGTGGAATAGTGTATGCTATTAAAAAAAAAGTTTAGTTAGGTTAGGATATTATATTTTTATTTTAGTTTATTAGTTATTTAGTACCAGCTGACCCGGCGAACTTAGTACAGGGCGCGCGCGAGCCGCTCTGCCCCCGCTTTTAAAATCTCGGATATCTTCTAAGATATATTTTATTTTAATGATATTCTGTAAAAGTAAAGGGCATTTTGGATCTACATGAAATGCACAACGCATCTAATGTATTTAATTGGATAAGGAATAATACTGTATTGTTTAAAATGGCTTGGCAAATAACCCATATTTTTTTTGTAATATGTAAAAGATAAAAATAGTTACTTTGCGTTATAGTTAGGAGACAAACATATACCATCGCGGATTTTTTTTTATTGATTTTTTAAAGATAAACAATTCCGTAGTACATTAATTTGATCTATCTCGTAAGGTTTAGCCAGCGTTTACAATGTAAGCGTACAAAAATATGTTTGTTACGACATCACTTTACAAATCTTTGAATTTCTCGGCTTTACTATAATATGCAAGTATTATACATATAAACCTTCCTCTTGAATCACTCTATCTATTGCTGAAACTGCATTAAAATCCGTTGCGAAGTTTAAAAGATTAGCTTACAGACAGCTGGAGCGACTTTGTTTTATACTATGTAAAGATAAAGATTAGAAGTCTGTCCATTTAATAAATAATAATAGCCTTATGGTCGCTAACTCTTCATTATCAATATCAGCTACCAGGCAGGTTGTCTTGCGGCATAGGCCTCCTCTATTTCCTTCCACTTATTCAGGAACAGCTTGGGACAGGTCCCAAGGCGTTCTTCGCCAACCTTTTGGTAGATCGTCCTCCCACCTTTTCACCTGTCTTTCTTCATCAAGTCTTTTTCCATTCCACGAGCACCATTCTGTGAATTTTTCTGTCCATTTTTCCATCCTGACAGGCACCTACCACCGACCCTTCGAGGCTGACCTGCACCCAAATTGCGTAACACACTAACAATGGGAATCTGAATCATTTTGAAGCAAATTGTTAATCCATTGCTTCATAAGTTCGAAAAATTTGTCTGCTCAATACGTAAAAAACGCAATGAATGTTGCTTGAACTGTCAAAATGAAACCGATTCCGATTGATAATGTGTTACGCAATTGCCCCGCTGATCTGACCCTGTATAAAACGAGCAAAAACAGGCGCACGCACACATAGACGCAGACGTAGGACAACTATAGCGATCTCAATTGAAAGCCAGAAGCGACTCCGCGAGTGCACTTGCTTCGTGTACGTGAAGCGTGCCTATGTGTACCTACTACGTGCGTTTTTGTACGTTGACGTTGTAAGAAGCCGACTTTCTGTATCCATTTATTTTGTAGGTAGTGTTGCGTGTTGGAGCTACGTTTTATTACGAGAGCACGTTTAAGTAATGTGTGACGTCACTACCCAACAAGCAAAATAATCCTGGATTGCGATTCTATAATGCTACGTGGACTTATAAAGCTCCGATGATGGTTTTGGTGGTTGCTACTGCGCTTTTAACAGCATAAATACATGCTGGTTTTACTCAAGTGCACTTAATCCTATAATTTGTACTTATATCGGTATATGGGATCATATTTCCTGACAAACATAGGATCAAGACTCCTATGAAAGCATGAAACAAGAGTAATTGCACTCAAGAGTAATAACTCCGGTAACTCGGACTTATATGCGCCTATAAGATAACATCTGCGGACCATTTAAATCCTAATACTCCTGTAGGAGCATATACCAGGAATATATGCACTGAGGAGCCATTACTCTTGTTATTTTTACTTATAACCTCATATAAGCTAATATTTTATGGCCAATATAAGTAAATTAAAGTTAAATTACTGTAAATCATTTATGGTTTAGGTTTACATATGCTTAAAAGTAAGTGTTAAATGAATTTCATATCCATGTTTTAAAAACAATAAATCACCAAGATTACACAGCATGCAGCACTCGGTAGGATAAATTGTTCTCTACATCGATTTATCGTATGCCGTTTTAAACCTAGACATATTTATATAGGCATTCCACAGTAGTGTTATTGTCCAAGAAATCTCAAAGAATCCTGGTTAAAACTCTTAAAAAGCCACTTTTGCTTGTAACGACCAGTACAGGCGAAAACACGCTTTATATAGTTTTGCAAATTCTATTTTAGGATTTGACATCAGCCATTTTGATTAGGTACAACTGTTTTTGTTTACAAATATTGAAAATGGATTTAAATAAGTGGAAGGGGTTTAAAAAGGAGATCTTATAAAAGAAAAGTTAAAAAAGGATATAAAGAAATGTTTACCGCAGTGAGCACCGATTTTTTAAATTTAACTGGTGAAGACCGTATCGCCAATTCTAGCGAGGGTTCCGGACAAGATAATTGTAGTACTACATACTTTAGATGGAAGAGGTTCGGACAACGAAAGTACCAAATCTTTGAGCGATATTGAAAGCGAAGATCTTTCGGATTATAATAAAAATTTAGAACTGCGTTATTTTATTAAAAACTGGGAATTCCCCGAACCACAAAGCCATGCTATTGAAGCTTAGCAACGTTGCGCGTGAGCGGGCGAACCTGCGAGTATTATGCTGTCGATTTGAGATGGTCAAGAAAGTACCATGAACTCTTAGTAAACGACTTCTTTTTAATTTATCGTAGTTGCTACCATAGACGTATAAAAACTAATACAATTCATGAAGAAGTTCATGGTACTTTTTTGACCATCTCAAATCGACAGCATATAATACTCGCAGGTTGATCGGTTTACCGACGGCGTTGCCAGATTTATCAGCATGGCTTGTAAGAAAATAGAGAAGACTGTGCCCGTACCTATTGTGATATTGTAGGAGATCCATAAACATTTGTGTAATATTCCCAGACATCAGATTAGACTAGTTACAAATTTCACATTCGTCTCTTGGGAAGTGATCATAAACTACGTAAGTAGAACAATTCTCACACCAAAATCAATCTTGATATAGCAATGATCTGATGTGCTCTTGATTCTGAGTAAAATGTTAATCTCTAGTGTAAATAGAAACCACGCTGTGAAAACCGGGACATATCTCCGATAACAAGAAATGTGTAACACTCCAAGGCCATTTTAAGTTCTTTAAAGATCGGAAATCTTTTTTGGTTAAAAATCGATCGATATCCAGGAACATCGGCATAGTCTTGTTTAAATCGTCGGCAACCTCTTATATAAATATGTTAAATAAAAACAATGTTTAAACTAATGTTTAACCTAGCACGTAGAACAAACCCTTAAAATATTCCTTTAATTTACTTATCTATAAATATCAATCGATTTTCATCGGGCATTGCGGAACTCTAATCGGTAACAATGGCGAATCTTCTTCGGTTTTGAGATAACCCAATATAGAACCAATATACTTATATTGGTACTATGTCACACTTGGAAATGCTAAAAATACTTATTTTGGCACTATGTCACACTTGGAAATGCTCACCAAGAAAATGGCAGCTGCCTTCATAATATTTATTTAATATTAATTAATACTAAAATGTAAATAAGCAAATTTCAAGAGGCGCTTTAAAAATTTTATCGAAACCATGATAGATTTCACAGTAAATTCAAGTTCCCCTATGAATAAGCTATAAGTAAGAGTAACAATTTGACAATAATAAGATTGTTTTTCTACTATGGTTGACATGAATAATATAAATGTCCTCAAGATGTTAAAAATATTTTTTACAATGCGCGATACACTCACTTCGACTGTTCGCAACTATGAGCTTATAGAAACATTTCTAGGCGCGTATTAATCTAATTTTTTACTATAATTTACTTATAGTGAGATTTACAGGAGTAATTGTATTGACGTAATTCAATTACAGGAGCAATATAGGCTTATATGGCATTTCAGCGGTCTAATATAAATACGTTATAAGTAAAAGTAGACTTATAAAGTGGGCCCTTTTCGCAACTTATATGCGGATAAAAGCCTCATATAATCCTCGATATATGATGGTTCTAGGATAGTTTAAAAACCACTTTTTGCTAGTTGGGTACCTTGTTGTGTTAAGACGGTGTAGGAATTAAGTTCCATTGTAGTATGATTGTAATAAAGGACTTAGTAGGTGTGTCCGGTTTTAATCAAATGAGTATTTTCTGGTAGTACCTACAAATAGCCGCAACTTAATATTTTGACCATGATAGCACCTGTATTGAGTAGCGGTAAGCTCAGTTTTTCGTTGCTCAAGTGACAAATCATCATTCAGAAATAATCAGGTTCTATAAAATATCTTTAAACCTATTTAACGCCTTTCGTGTCCAGTTCAACAACGCGTTCAGGATGATTTTGGCGTTTCCCCGCTCTTGCAGCGCATCGGCTGTTTGCGGAAGCGCGCGTGGATTGCTTCCACGCCACTATGCGCAAGAGAGGCACGTCGCTGGTGCAGCAAGTGCGGGGGAGCGCTAACAGCATGCTGGCCGCGCTCGCGGTGAGGCTTGATTGCTCCATCATCTCCCACTGTTGTCAGCGCCATGTAGCCAGCTGATGCGACTAAGTGACCCCATTTTTTATGTAAATTGTTAGTTTAATTGTGATTATTTTTATTATTGTTTTATTTATGAATGAATAGAATTAGTAGTGTTGTGTTTGTAATGTGACTGTATGAGTGTAGAATTTTTGGGATCCTGCCGTTTTGCCGAAAAGATTTTGGCAAAATTTCACTACCCAAACAAATTTTAGCAACCTTTTTTATACCAATGCAATGTTTGGAATGATTTTAGTATGCACATTTTCATTTGGTCAAATTTTCACTTGGCAGAATATTATCAAGGATAATTTCATTTAGGCATTTGGTCTTTAATCAAATGGTTTATTACAGCAAACAATTTTTAGACAATAAACATTTAGTCAAATTATTTGTTATGAAACAAAAAAATAGACAAACATTATTTTTTTGGGAATTACATGGTTTTACATACATAATTACTTTTTAAATTACATTGCATGGTTGCGATCGGTCGATAGGCGACGTAGGATGCAAGAGCGAACGAAAGGGCACCCCAAGGTTCAGTTTTTTTTCGGAGCGAGCGAATTAGAATACAAACACCTTTACCTCATATCATATTAAACAGGGCCATTTAAAATCATAGGCAGACAGAAATAGGGGCCCCGACGGTACTAAATATTTGGCTTATTTTATTTTGCGTAAAATATGTTATACCAAGTGAAATATTTGACAAAATTAAAATTGGTATGAAATACTAGTTGGTAAGCAAGTTATAGTTTAAACGTTCACTTGCCAAACATTAGGTTTGCGTGACAATTTTTTGTGAAAAGTCTATTTGCTAAGTAATGATTTGGCAAATGAAATTATGCGGAAAATTGTTTGGGAAGTGATAATTTGACAATTTATTTTCGATGAAACAAGGGAGACCCATTATTTCTATTATGAGTCAGTGATACTCGAATTAAAATAATTTTATATAAAAAAATTTTATAGCTAATTCGTGTTGATAAGTAAATTTATAAATAAAGCTATGAAAACGAAACTACGCTTCTTTATTGGTAAAGTTAAACGAGTTTTAGTTTTACCCATTAACAAACGGTTAACGATAGCGTATTCCAACCGTCAGTTCTACGACACGACGCGACGGCGACGTTTCGTTACGCGATAGCAAAGTTTTTAAATGTTTATTCTGACGACTCCCGTATGTGTTCTCGGTCCAATTTCATGCTCAGTAGTAAAATCAGTTAAGTGTCTGTTAAAAGTCGTCGCTTAATTTAAAGTGTGCCAAACAGTAATTTATATAATGGTTTAATTGCCTCTTCTATAGTCAGAGTGACCACCGTTAATTAGTATGTTATTGTCAACATCGCTGTATTTTGGACAAAATATTTTTAATATCTATGCTATCTATCTATCTATACTAATAATAAAGCTCAAGAGTTTGTTAGTTTTTTTGAACGCGCTAATCTCTGAAACTACCGGCCGGATTTGAAAAAATATTTTTGCATTTATTAACCCAATTCTTGAGGAAGGCTGTAGGATATTAACATCACGCTATGGTCCTTAGGAGGTGAGCAAGAGGAAAGAAAGTCAGAAAGAACGCTAAGCGAAAACGAAGTGATAGCGCGGGCAGGCGATGCGATGCGACACGTGGTGGATGTAGGTAACAAGAAATTTCACGCAGACGAAGTCACAGGCAGAATCTATTGTTTTCATATAGTAAGCAGTTTTAGTACGTAGCGAAGATGGTTGGAGGCCCATGTCCAGCAGTGGATGTGTTTCTGTTGAAATGATGATGATTAAAATGTTATGATTTAAATGTTATACTGTTTAAAATGTTATAATAAAATACCTCCCCACATTCTTCAACTGAAAGAGACAAAATTCAAGTCTTGTATAAAACGCACACTATGCAGTCAGGCATATTATAAGTTAGGGGATTACATCGCTGATAAAAATGCCTGGCTCAATACTGGTCCTGCTCCACAACCAGAACTAATTGATTAACACATGGGAATACTGTTGGAGCTGCTGAAGATTGTAAGACTATCTTTGCATTGTATAAAATCAATTTCCTTTGTATTATATGTATAATTGCATAGCACAGATGTGAGTTCTATGTACCCTATAGCTACCATTTACCGGGTAATAATATGTCTTTCATTGACTTGAATGTGCCCTGGCAGCTGATAGTATGTCAAATGTCTCTCTGACGGTGGCGTGTGTGTTGGATCATTTAGCTCCCTTCAAAATGGTTGAGCTAAATGGTGCTGATTTATGCGTCATGTTCGTGAACGGGTGCCGTCAGTTGGGGCTGGTCATCACTTAGCTGCCTCGGCTTATTTTAAATTATTTTATTTTTGGATTGTTGTTTGTTAAGTACTATTTGTTGTACTCTGGACGCTCTTAACGCGTACGTCTTTCTTATTTTTTTACATCGTTCTCACATTATATAATTTTAATATCAAAAGTAATGATGTAACTAATATTTTTGTAAAATATAATTTTAAAAGAGTGTCCATGGAGTTTCTTGCCCGTTCTTCTCCATAGGTACCTACGCTTTGGAATGGGCAACTAGCTTTATATTTTCTGACTGACCGACTTCTTGACAATTCAAAAGTGCCTGTAAATGGTTTAATTGAAATAAATGCTTTGAGTTTGAGTTTGATGTTAGTAGAGAAATATATAATAGATCCCACACTATGAAGTTCCGAACTTATATTTGTCTACCTGGTATTAACTTGAGAGCCTTGTTAAGTATAACATAGCATAAGTTCAATCTTAGCTTGGGTGTCAGAGGTTTATAACTCTGTATAAACCTACAATTTATAAGACTTTATAAGGGTATGATAAATCAAGTGGTAAATGTAAATTGTTAAACTGGAAAATAAAGATTTTATTATTATTATTAAATAAACCTCTAGCACCAGTTTTGTGATCTTTAGTTATTCTCGCTCCTCAGCCCATAAAAGCCTTCTGCTGACCATGGACGGGCACACACACACACACACTGTAAACAGTCTTAAGGGTAAAAGTATGTTTTTGCTGGCATTAAAAAAAAGAAATTGTACACAACTTTTCACCACTAGTAAGTAGAAATGTAGTGACTGCGAGGGTCAGGTGTCCCGCGGGAGTCGTTG
Organism: Luperina nickerlii; assembly: GCA_963855955.1. Classification (NCBI taxonomy): domain Eukaryota; kingdom Metazoa; phylum Arthropoda; class Insecta; order Lepidoptera; family Noctuidae; genus Luperina; species Luperina nickerlii. The sequence goes on along the minus strand of OY979689.1, from coordinate 11,659,186 downwards.
GCTCCTCTCCGCATTCAGAAGGCGCCATTATCGAGCCCCACGTTGGGCGCTACTAGCCGGCCGGGGCCCAGGCTGGCGCCATTAAGACCTATTGATGTTTTCTCTGCGAACCCCTACGTGCGGATTGTTCGTTTAAATTTACTTCAGTTGCTGAATGACGGCGTATTACGTGTTTTTTCTCTTTTGAATGTGAAAAATGATGTTAGGGGATGAAAAATTAGTGTATTTGTGAAAATCAGAGATTTCGTTTGGTTTTTAGTTCTTTTTTTAAGAAAGAAAGAAAGAAAAAGTATTTATTGCGACTCGTACAGAAAGATCACAAACTAAACTAAACACAGCAAAATAAAAATCCAAGTATTGGATATTAAATATTGAAGTTATCAGACTGTGTGCTATGTCACATGTAAATATGTACATGACATACATTTGCTGCTCAGCTATGCAACGATAAAGATTGCTCATTTACAACATCATAAATATGAATATTCACTTTATTCAAGCTAGAGTGAAGACTCCGCTAATCCCTCTGAGAATAATACTGAGAGATTACAAATTTCCACAACATAGGTTTGATACAAAAGTTCGGGAGAATTCAATATGAGCATCGAACTGAATCTCGCCCCAGGGACGAGCGTCGTTCGCCAGTAATGCTATACTCTGGCCTGTATCGATTGATTGTCTGTATGTGTTCAGCATTACTATGTATGTTTTTAGTTTTGGATGCCATTTTATATTGTTATGTTTTTTGATAACCAAATATACAGTATCGTATCGGAAATGAAGAAATTGTGTTTGGGATGTTTAATTTAGAAGTTAATCTTTGGTGGCCAAAAACCAACGGAAGGGCAACGAAATACTGAACGAATTTCACGGAATTCGAGTTACGAACGCAAGAGCGGATTTTTTTTGCCTAGTCCTTTGTGATTAGTAAATAGTCTTTGCGAAAAGAGTATAGATTATTCTTTTCAAAACCTAATTCAAACACCTCACAGTCAAAACAAAATCTTACCAACCTTTAAACAATCCTAAAATGCTAAATATAAAATGCTTTTAGAAAAATTCTTCAAATCAAGTTTCTTTAAAACCGTAGCCCTAGCCCCCCCCCCCCATTAGTGATATCGTGTCGTCGCACGGAAGCGTTGACGCGTTGTTTGCAAGTTTCACGTCGTCGGCGCCGGGAGTACCGACTTCCTAGTGATGGTCTGATGACTTTCATAGCGATTACGTTTCGTCAAAAGTTTATGGTATCGGGGAGTTCTTTACCGAACTGATTTCAAGTGTTAGTTTGGTCATGACTTTTGTTGCTTGTCTGTGGAACGTTACAGATTCTGAATCTTGTTACTAACTGAAACACTTAAAATACAGATTAAAAAATTATATTAATATTCCTTATTTTGATTATTGTTTGTTTGTTACAGGTAAATAAAAATCCAATAAGAAGGTAGTCAACGTTAAACAGTATTACCGTAAGTTTAGATCTCAGTTTCACGCCAGGATTCCCTCGTGTAGAGTAAGGTACTGAATACAAATCACTACCCAGCAACACCTGCTCAACACCTGCAACAAAAAATACTTGAGGGAATTCTGGAGAATTATAGATACAAAAATGGTGGGTATCAACTTGCGTCTTTATTTATTTATTCATGTACACATAAAACTTAATAAAAAGTGATTTATTTTATTATTTACATCAAAATGCTTATATATATACAATTATTATACAGACGCCAGCACATCAAGCTACTATTATGTTGTAGCTAATAGTAGCTACAATTACAATTAATAGTAATGAAATATCTGTCATATTTCATTAATAGATTTTCAATTTAATCGTTAAAACATAAGGTTCAAAGTTGATTGGGAAAATTTGACAGTTTCGGGTAGCTTGATGTGCTGGCGTCTGTACAACTAACTATTTATTAACTTAAACCTAATTACTAAATTAAATGACTTACTCAATATAAATAATATATCACCTTAGACTGCTTAGGTATATCAACAATTACATAGATAGACAGTTTATATAGATAGATACATTTGGATTGGGCTTATATTAGTGAGTAACCAACCGCTCCTGCAAGGGCTTATTTATAGAGTTGCAACCGCTCTTTAGAATATAATTATCTATCTAACTAACTGTACAAATAAATACAAAAACAAAAACACGCTTAGGCGTCGATGTACGCCTCTGCATCGCTTATCGTCACCCGGAAACGTGCCCAGAAGGGGCAGGATTGCTACGTTGAATGGCACATAAAACAAGTGGTATATTGTAAGACATAATGATGTAGATAGACTGGTGTAGTATTATTTAACGCGATTCGACAGAAAAAAATTAAACAAATATCTGTGTCAAGCGATCCTAAAGTTTTGTGTTACGCTACACGATTACTGACAAATGCTTGCACTGCTTGGACTGGTCCTCTCAAATCTGTGTGATACTTTCTTCAAAAGACCATTTCAGACATCAGTCTAAATGGTCTTCACATGATCTGACCTAGATTATGTCTGGACTTTAAAAGAGAATGTGACCTCTGAGTTTGTTACGGCCTTTCTTCTCAGAGTATTCAGATAGGAAACGCCGACCTCATCTAGTTTTAAAAGTATGATTGACGTGTTTGTGCAAACCTATTTACAGATATAAAGTCATTTATTATATTGTCAACAAAGCATCGAAAGCACTAGGTTTTATTTGCAGGGTCTCGTCTGATTTTAGAAGTATCAAGACTTTTAAGATATTATATTGCTCCTTTGTTCGTAGTCACCTCGAGTATGCCTCTCAAGTCTGGAACCCTAACTATAATACTCATATCGATCGTATAGAGGGCATACAAAGAAAATTCCTTAGGTACATTCAATTTCGTTCCAATACATACCTACCTAATTACAACGTGAGGTGTAAAAAATTTCATGTTCTTCCACTCTATGAAAGAAGAAAAATCTCCGATTTAGCATTTTTACTCAAAATTGCAAACGGATCCAACGATACCCCTGAGCTGCTGAGCAAAATTGGGCTGCGCGTATGCTCTCCGTTTCTGCGTAAACCTCGGTTGTTGCACATACCAACAACAAGAACAACTTACAGACAAAACTCGTACATGATTAGGGCGAGCCGTATGTATAATGAAGCCTGCCAGGAAGTTGACATAGATCTTTTTAATACTAGTGTGCCTAAATTAAAGAAGGCTCTTTGCAATTACTTCTTCGACAAATTAACATAAGTCCTTGCATTATATACAGTATACTAAAGTAACACTGTCTGTTACCTAGTACCTACATAGTTATTTTGATATTCTATATGTGAAAACTTGTAATTGGCCATCATCACTTTAAAAATTTAGTAACTATTGTGTCAGATTAGCTGTAAGTTTTCCAAAAATAATAAAATAAAATAAAATAAAATAAAATTATTTCATGCGTTTCAACAGGAAACCAAAAAAAGAAAAGCAGACGAATATCTGTTCCAAGCGATAGAAAATCTTATGCTAAGCCGAGAACTTCATTGAGTTATCTATTAGATAATAATTGCCACCCATTATGATGCAATCCACTTTTCTTCCAGCACTCCTTTTATCGCAATTCGCAATAGTTTTCTTCAAGTACCATTTCTCCGGGTCATTAAATACGAAAAACGCTTTTCTTTAACACTTTATAGTTAGTAGTTTGAAATACTATTAGAGTAATCATCATCTCTGTTAATTGGTTAGACGGCTAAATAGTCGATTCGCACGAATTTACTTGCCCGAAACGGGCGAATCATCACTTTTAAATAATATTATTTTTTCTATAGGCGACTCGCACGAAGTTTATTTATTTGTGGGCGAGTCGACAACTTCAGAAATATGTACTAGAATTAGGCAATTGGCATATTTTATTTTTTATGCAATACTATACTTTATTGCTTAAAAAAGGACACTACCGCACAGAAGTGATAAGAGTTACTTAGTATAAAACGTTTACTTTTTCTTTACTTCACGACTCACCCACAATTAAATAAACTTCGTGCGTGTCGCTTATAGAAAAAATAATAATATTCAAAAGTGACGATTCGCCCGTTTCGGGTGAGAAAATTCGTGCGAATCGACTGATAAGCCGGTTAGACTTAGAGTTATCGTCTGGGGAAACTTTTGTTGCCATCTTTAGAGGAATATAAAGAAACTAGTTTTATTAGGACAATTAGGTTTGTTCTTTAATTGGGTTTGTCTTGGGGACTAAGATAGTCTTGATTAGGAGCAAGATTTGGAAGTAACTTAAAATTATTGTAATTTAAAATTGGCTGAAAATTCTCTCTTTGTGGCTTTTTTATATCGAGTTGTTGTTAGGCTGTATCATCAGTATCATCCCACTGCTGGGAAAAGGCCTCAAGAGGACCATTCGTCGTTTGTTTTTAGGGTTCCGTACCCAAAGGGTAAAAACGGGACCCTATTACAAAGACTCCACTGTCCGTCTGTCTGTCACCAGGCTGTATCTCATGAACCGTGATAGCTAGACAGTTGAAATTTTCACAGATGATGTATTTCTGTTGCCGCTATAACAACAAATACTAAAAACAGAATAAAATAAATATTTAAGGGAGGCGGCTCCTATACAAGAAACTTGTTTATTTCGGCGTTTTTTCAATATCGTCCCGCCATCTTCTACGGGATGTGCAGCGACTCCTTATAGCTGTGACAGGACTCCATGTAGTGGTTATTTTGGCACACGGCTCATCAAGAGTTCGTAGTATTATTAAGATCTCTCTATACTAAATATGAAAATCAGAGATATTGATTTTGTTGACGTAATAAAATGGAAATAGTCAGTTCTTTAAAGCAAACTACAATAGCACGAATGCACGATAGCCAATGGTTAAATAAATACAGCAATAATTTTCCAATGTCACTAAAAGGTCAATCGAACATTTTACCATCATTAAAAACATGTTATAAAACGTGCCGAACAGCAAAACCTTCCGCCATGTTTTAAAAGCGACAAACAATTCCGCAACGCGACGACGCTTGTTTCGCCGAATCAAACCTAACAATTCGTGATACGTATTCTGGATAAAAACGGCAGCAACCGCAGCCGTGACACTAATGTGGGGGTCGACGCACTGTCGTGGCGTGGGGAGGGGGTGATGTTAACAAAGTTGTCCTGTAGACAAGTAAATTACACGTCACTGACGATTCAACGATCGCTATCGTCGCATGTCCCAAATGTTGCTATCCGAACGTTTTTTCGTTTGATTTAATGGTCTCAGTATAAATATTTGATTCAAATATTTAGACAAACATTCGTTTATGTTTTGACGTTCGGTTTCTGAATTTATTTCGCTCTCTTATTATATTTTTCTCAGCGGAATTGGTTGTTGGATTTTTATTATTAACTAGAGCAAAAAATGTTGGGCCAATATTTTAAAACTACCGACCTATAAACTGTTTGTTCATTTCTCTTGGAACGGAAATTATTTCCAACTGGTATAGTCAAACAGAATATGCTTATTTTGTGAAGTCGTTTAGCTTGCTGGAACCTTTATTATTCCTTTTTATAATATGAGAGCTGATTTTTGAATTATGCAATAAAATAAAATAATGTCGAATGGCAATAAGTTTATGTAGATACTAGCTTGGTAATTGCGTAACACTTTATCAGTAGGAACGGCTTTATTTTGACAGTTCAACGACATTCATTGCGTTATTAAAGCTATTGGGCAGACAAATTTTTCGAACATATGAAGCAATGGATTAACAATATCCTTCAAAATTATTCAGATTATGATTGATAGTAAGTTACGCAAATATGGTGCAGCTGCTTCGAAGTAAATAATTTAATGTAACATAAATTTAAGTATATTCTTAGACATGTGTTGCAATAATATCTTTGTTTTTTGTGACTGTGATGTATTACGACATAGAGATCATAACTTAATAGGTACCTACGCTATGAGGTAAAAACACTCTGAGAAAAACACCTCGAACGCAATGCACCGTCATTTCCCTCATCTATCACTGTATTGAATACAATGTTATTTTTGTCAAAATATATCAATTAGCTGCCATTAAAAATTATTATTAAAAAATATTCATTCGTCAAGAAAATAAAATCTTCTTTCAGCCCCAACATGAGCCCTAAAATCGTTCACGCTCAGAGTACAACGATAACACGTGCCGTCCACGTGACGGATCGTGTACTTTCCTTTAATACTCCCTTCACTGGCTTTGATGTCGTCGAGAACTTGTTTGAATTTAGGGATGTAATAACGGAATACAAATTAATTACATGTTTGCGGCATTTTCCCCTTGCAAGGAAAAGGGAAGTATGCATGATATTTTTTTAACATTTCCGCTAGCTTTTATTCGCTAAAGCGAAGCCTTCTTTAATTTTAAAGGAATACATCCATCTTTGCGCAGAAATTCATTACTCAACGTAAGCAGCGTTTGCTAATGCAGGCTTATTGGCGCCCAAGTGGGGCCAGTCATCAGTCACAGAGGAGTGACGCTAGCATAAACACACGGTACACATGTGACGGATTATGTTGCTACATTTCGCTTTAATGTACTTTCATGTTCGTGGTACAAAAAATATGAGACTGAAAAGTTGGCGCCCAACATGGGACATGGTTGAAGATTTGTTTTTTGTTTTTTCGTAATATATTATTCAAAGATGTTTAAAATGAATGAAACATTTCGTTTTTTGATCAATATTCCCATTTAATATTGCCCAAATAATTATATGGGTCAATGTAACCTAAATTCCAAAACTTTGAAACTATTTTTTTATTGTACAATACTACGCATGACAGAAAAGCAGTTTCGCGAAGTTTAATGTACTTCCAGCTGTCACCAAACCAGAAAAGAACATTTATGGCTCAATATCACGCCATATAAATTGTTGGAGTTACGCATGTGAAAAATCCGAACGATGTATGGATACTTTTTATTTGGGAGTATGCATACTTTTTATATAAAACTGAGCAACTATTTGAACGGATATTCTGCGCATCTAGTAAAACTGGGCAGAATTAAAAAAAAGCTTATTTAATTACGATGAAAACAATTATGATTAACTTATACACGAACTTATCAAAGTCCTCTCAAATAGTCATTCATGGTAACGTTCATCAAAAATGAGGGCAATTATCATCAATTATTTGTACAGAGTCTTTTGGTTTTCAACACATAACAATTCTAAGTCAAAGTCATACCATTTATTTAAACTAGGTACATAAAAGGCACCTTTGAACGTCAACATTTACAATAAAATAGACTTGATTCTAGTCGTCCCTTCCAAAAATTAGTTTTTATATGGAGAAGAATGGGCAAGAAACATTAACCTTTTGACCGCCACACGTCAAAAAATCAAAAAAGTGGCGTCAGTGTCAAAGTCTGTCATGTAGTCGAACCGTGGCGTGCTGGGCACATTTTGGTTTGCCATCTTATACATGATTGTGGCAGTAAAAAGGTTAATTATATACTTATATGTGAAGACGATGCATCTAGAATAAAATTACTGTACCATAATAGGTAAAATATCGAATACGTAAGTATCAAATATACAAACACTTTTTCCATATAAGTAATAACAAGTTTATTTGGTATCATAACTGACTCCCCCAAACTGTTAATTAGAAAAGTTCCCGACAATCGTTCCGAGAAGCTTCCTCCATGTTGTTCCTCGGAACAAATTAGTTTTTGGCGCCAACTGTTGCAGTTTTTTGTCCTCAAACGATGTTACGAAACTCAGTATAAACGTCGTGGGTTAATATAATCCGTTAACAATGAATGTATGAATCCAGACAGGTGCTTTACTTTGTGTAAATCATTTCGTCAGTATCACCACTGCTCTCAAAATGGTGAAGGAAAACATCTTGAGGAGACCGGCATGTCTTAGAACCAAAATTTAAAAACTTGTGACATCTACCAAACCGCACTGGACCCGCGTGATGGATTACGGCCCACTCCCTCTCACAGAGAGGAGGCCTGTGTCCCAGCAGTGGGAACGTTATGGGCTGATTATGAATTAAGTAGTGTATATGTTATGGACCAAGTAATAAATACGGGCAGTTTTCATAATGCCCGCGCATTATGATTATGAATAATGCAAGCTACTTAGGGCGAAATAAATAATTATAATTTGAGCTTCCTTATTTATCACATTGCCTCGACAATAAATATTGCCGTGTGGTCTTTGGGCAATCTGATAATAAACAGGTACATTGCATGTAATCGTAACTAAAGGTATTTGTATTCTCATTCGCTCGCTCTTGCATGCTATGTCAACGGAGCCCTGCTTCGCGGGGTTCCTATTTCTGTGTAATGGGTTTAAAGTAACCTAACCTCGGGGTGCCCTTCGCTCGCTCTTGCATCCTTAGTCGCCTATCGCCAGCAGTGTCTATGAATGGAAAGATGTTGTTTGATTTTAAATATTGATTCTACGATTGAAATAAAAATTACAGTAATTAAACCTGGTTTTATTGTTCTGCCCCATAGGTGACTAGCATTATAAAAAATGCCTGGTCGATTTGATTATTTTAATAGTTGTTATCATACTGCCCTCTCATATTGGGCATTTTTCAAACTGCCCATTTTTTATAATTTTTTATAATGTCCGGCATTTTTTATAATGTCCTAATAATCACTTGGTCCATGACATATATACTTAACAAGTTGATTGCGGCTGGTGGAATACTATGTAGTTAATTGCTAAAATAAGCATTTTTGACGCTCCAGCTATGTCCAGCTTTTGCAAACTACCTAGGTAACCTTTTTTTTGCTCTCGATGAAAATAATGATAGGAGAGCGGAAAGGTAAACTGGTATAAACAGTCGTTATTCTTTGAAAAAAGAAACTAGAACAGTAGCATCCTTTGTATGACGTAAATACATGGTCGAATTAAATAAGCTAGCGAAACTCTGTAGGCGTGATGGGTAAAATAAAAAAATAAAATTTTTGGTGTTTTTTTTTTGGAGTCAACGACCGCTGGTGGGTCGTTCTTCTTTTTTACCGACAATGAAACGATGTTTTTCTGTTTTTTTGGTTTTTGAACTATCTATAATTTTGTTTTCTGTGTGGGATTTAAAAAAAACTGCATCTGTATTTCGTTAGGACCAATTAAAGTTTCCTTTCTGGCTAATATTGATTTTTATTTAATGTTAGTTTTTAAAGAAATAATGTGACAAAGTGGCCTTTTTCTGTAGAGACTACATTTCAGTTTACTACTCTGTCACGCCATTTTACGGAAAACAACGTATAAAATATGTTGGTTAGAGAACATGAAAAATGGCATAATATTAATAGATAAGAAAAATATGGACCTTTATTCGAACCGAATTAAAAAACCGTTTATATTAATACTCCAACGAGATGCCATAATAAGACCAAGGACAGACTATTGTCGGTAAAAAAGTAGAACGACCCTGGTATTGTTTTTACTTGAAGTATGAGTTGAGAAAATCTGTTGTCCTTTGTAGTATTAAGATATCTATTCGACACCAATCACAAGCTTACACACAAAAAAAAACGAAATTTTTAAATTGGTATTTCAAGTGGCTACACTAACTGCGGTCAATGACCCCACAAACAAAATCATCAAATTAATTTATTTTTTGTTTTATCATAATTTAGATATCTCATCCCGTCCGCGGAGTTTCGCTAGCTAATTTAATTTCACCCTGTATATTAATCAAGTTTACATTTTTAATCTATCTAAATAAAAGTAAACCGTTCCCCAGACATAGATAAAATTAAAAAAACCTTAATTTATTTTTAGTACGAGAACCCCTGTATTACGTCACTACACCCACCGGTCTCCTGTCGTGACGTCACAATATGTCGTCTATTTTTTGTTACCTATTAATAGTCCCCTTACTAATTAATGTAAAAATAAATACTCATCATGCCTGGATTCCCAGTGGGGGTGACTAGGGATGTCCTATTGTAGGTACAAACGCTAGCAGATCAAGCTACTACAATCTGTCAATAGATTTTCGACTTTATCGCTAAAGCATAAGGTTCAAAGTTGATTGGGAAAACTTGACAGTTTTAGCTTCATGTGCTGGCGTCTATACTATAACACTTTGCTGATCATTGTATGTCACAGAATGTGAAACATCACGCTTGAATTGATTGGTAGAGGTTTATAATAATTAATAAAAATAATATTTGCTTTGTTGTTGGGCAAGATCCCTCCGTGCCTCGGAAAGCACGTTAAGCCGTTGGAGCCGTTTGTCATTCGTGGTTATTTGACAGTGGTTACGGGTCGTCAGAAGTCCGGAAGTCTGACAACCAGTCTTACCAGGGGGTATCGTATCAAACTCAAACTCAAAACATTTATTTCAATTAAACCTTGTACAGGCACTTTAATTTAAATAGTATGTCAGTTAGTCAGAAAGTTGAAGCTAGTTGCCCATTCCAAAACGTAGATCTCTATGGAGAAGAATAGGCAAGAAACTCCATGGACACTTTTTTAAATCAAGATATTACAAATCCTGGGTACATTATTATTGTTGCTTCTATATGTGAGAACAATGTAAAAAAAAGACACAAATGAAGAAACATTTCAAAATATAAGATTAAAAATAAGCCTTGGCAGTTAAGAGATGACCAGTCTCAACCGACGGCGTCCGTTCACGAACATGACGCGTGGATCAGCACCATCGAGCTCAACCATTTTGTAGGGAACCGAATGATCCAACACACGCGCCACCATCGATGAGACATTTAAGTGAGCATGACACGTTCTCAACTGCCACGCTCTTTCAAGTCAACATCAAGACAATCCTCGTAATAAACGGAAACATGGTTCTTACATTTACAAAATTTAAAAAAATATTCTAAATTATACAAAACTATAGTTTGTAAATTTATTTAAAAGATTAATACAATTTTACTATTATCCAGTAACTGGGTTGTGGTGGTCATAGTGCAGTCGTTCCATGTAAAATACTGATATTCAGCTGCATCCTTCAAAGAGTCAGCTGACTTTGTCGCCAAAAAATACGATGATCTCATGTTGGAATTCAATAAGTTATCAGCTGAACGTAATGATAACTTGCCATATATTCAGGTCCTGGAAGAAAAAGTTGAGAGCTTCGAAAGATATCAAAAGGCCACTTGTCTGGAACTAAGAAACATACCACCTACACCCTATGAAACCAAAGAAAACCTAACAAAAATCGTTATCGATACAGGCAAAGCTCTAAACATTCCAATAAATATCTCTTACATTCGAGATGTATATCGCTTGAAGACAAAGTCGGAATCAAATACCTACATCTATTTTAATTAACCTCACAACAACAATTATGAGAGAAAAGATAATTCGATCCTTGAGATCGTACAATAGCTCCAACCAAGATAATAAATTTTCTACTGTAAATCTACAATTAAGAGGTCCTGTGAAACCAATTAATTTATCAGAAAGTCTAACCTTTAAGGCAAAACGTCTACATTACCTCGCTCGAGATTTCTCGAAAACTAATAGCTTTAAGTTTCGTTAGATTGCGCATGGAAAGATATTAATTCGCAAGAAAGAGGGAGCCACAGCGAATACCATGAATAGCGAATTGGATTTGAAGAATATAAATATAGAAGACTGACTAATTTTAAGTAATATCTTATTTTATAGTAAGTATATAACTATGAAATCCTTTTTGAATAATGCATGCTTAAATTATTCTTTTCATGTTTCTAACAAACATTGTAATTCATTACTTGAATGCCTACTTGGATATTCTCGCACTTTAACACTCGCAACCTGCACACAAACACTAATAACCACTACACATAACTTTTCCTCGGTAACATCATTCATTAAAACTCCTAAATATATATATAGGGTGTCCCAATAAGAGTGCACTTTTTCATTTTAAAATAAAAGCATGTATTTTATGAGAGAGTTGTGATATTTTTATTGGATTGTAAAGAAGACATGTTCCGATTAAGTATGGAATAAAATATCCAGCAAATGGCCCCCATGGCTCTGATGACAGGCCATCACTCTTTTCATGAAATTATCCATGACTTTTACACAGAGTTGTGGCTGTATCTCACCGATGACGCGTTGGATCTCTGATTTGAGCTCAGGAATTGTTTCTGGTTATTTCGTATAAACCCGAGATTTCATAAAACTCCAAAGAAAAAAATCGCAAGGCGTTAAATCGCACGATCTGGTTGACACTTTCGCCATCTCCATCTGGGAATGCCGCGAAGTCGGTTATTAAAAGAAAATTGCTGTTCCATACATTTTAACCGCATAGGTACCTATAGCAGTTTCTTATGAAATAGCGGATTAAAAAAAATTACCGATGGAAAATTACGCTAGGGTGTTGAGAATCGTTTGCTGAATAAATGTTTACGGTTTGCACGTCAATGTCCCGGCGTTCCTGTATATACAAAAAAACAATACAAAATCTAATAGTATACCTAATACACCTAAATTTCGCTAGTTAAATTTAAGTACCACGTAATCGAGGGCGAACCTTTTGCCATTCCCATCTTTAAAGAACCGACTCTCTTTCATTTCGTTTTACGCTTTTAATTAATCCTGCAATATTCCAGTCTCCAAACAGCTTGTAATTTCAATAAAGAATCTAAATTACCACCTTTGCACTTCAATCAAACTTTTTATATGCCTATTAATATATAAAATAGTTGCTGTAATACATAAAAGTGCTATAATTCATGAATAAAGTGCAGTTTGTCGTGTCGCCGGCACATAACCGTGAACGTCGCCACGCGTCAATATTGGCTGGGGTTAACCCGCGACGCGTCCGCTGCGAGCGAGTGATTGACATCGAATGGACAGTTTTTGGGGAGTTTTTTTTTAATGGAAATTTGTTTAGCTTTATCAGACTAGGTAAACGAATAGGTATTTGTTTTTGAGAACGAATAGCATACAAAATGCTAGTGTTAGTTTTTTTAGTGTCAGATCAATTTGTGTGGACGTTTACATATACAGTCTTATCTATAGAGTATTTTATCTTTCAATATTATAGCAGATTTAAAATGCTTTTTGTACAGTAGTCAGTACAACCTACTTGAACATATAAATCGTTTGAATGTTGCTGGCCACTTTGTCTGTGGGGTGCAGTGGCGAAAGTTCCATATAACTTGATTCCTACCGGCTTCCCTTTGAAAAATGGCACAGTCAGTATTCTATAGACAAATAATATAATCACATTAAAGATATCAACTCCGGCTTACCTCTTACAAAAATTGACCCTTCGCTGCTGGTGGGGTGGCCTAGTTTTCTTTTTCTTGTTGTGAAATTGTTTCCCCTTTTTTTGCACAATGTTACTAACCCGTTTATTTATGAACATTGCTTAAAGTTAGGTAATGATTAGCGACTGTTTATACATACATTTTTGACGTTTAAACAGCTCTTAACTTTAAACAATGCTTATGAATAAATCCATAATTCTCTAAAAAAGAACTACGGGTTGCACTCTGGGAGTGCCGGCAGAAGTGAAAACTTGAATATTAACTAAAATTATATTAATTATAAAATGAAAATTCAATAAATGTCCATCTAGTATATTTATAAAGTACTCACTCATTTTCTTTCGCTATTTCATCGTCACTTTTTTCATTAATAGATGCACTTTGTTCAATTTTCATATTTTAAACACTGTATATACACGAATTTTACGAATACATACCAGTGTGGCCACTACACAGACAGTCAAGCCATCAGCTGTCACCATCCATGGATGCGCGTGCCACGCTGTAAAATAAAAACACACGAACATTCGCGCAAGCGCCCTGCGTCGCCTAAACGAAACAGCAGGCGCAGGCATACATTTTCGCCACGCCGTAGAAAGAGAGGGGGATACATCCTCTCCTACGCCGCGCCGGCTGTCTACTCTCCATCCGTCTTACGAATTTTCGATAAGGTCACGTGTCCTGACGCGAGTTTAACATTTTTTACAATGCGCGCCACGAAAGATGAGACTCGACCCCGCCTCCCCGCTCTTTCCGCCGCCCCTATGACGTCCGGTCCCGTCCCGCACTCAGACCTCATACCGCTAAAGATACCTAAAATCGTGTACTGCGCAAGTCAAACCACGTGGTGTGTCAAGTCTCATCTTTCATGGCACGCATTGTACCCATTACAAAAAAGTGTACAACGCCGCTAAAGAAGTTTTCACTTCAAAAAAATTAACATGTGCAACAGCATGTTTATTTCCCACAGTTTAAAGTTAAAAGCGTGACAAATGTCTTGTCTTGTCACGGTAGCGCGAGATAGTCCACTTATCCAACCAGATCGTTGACAACCATGTCTCCTCGATATACGATAACGTCACAATAGCTCGAAGTGAATGCATCAATATTAAATGATGTGATTCGTGTTCGAGAGCTAGCATACATTACTTCATAGTTCAGTGAATGGAACTGTGAACGCTTTTATATTCAAAGAAATTGAAGATTTTATGAGTGAGAAATCGATATTTCATTGTTTTTTCAGGAATACGTTTATCATACTGCAGCTTCGTGTGGAGGAACGTCAGAACGTAATAGATTCTCCTAAACATACAGCTGTGCAGCTTGGGAGTTTGTTGCACCACTTCTTCTTTCCAGCACTAGGAAGTGGTGATGGGCGGACGTTTTAGGAGACTGTCATATGTAATTTTGACGTTCAAAAAGTGCTGATTCTCAGCCTAGGTGGAATAAATGACTATTGACTTTAGATTTGAAAAAAAAACAGTATAAGCTAGCTCTTATCCTACTGAAACACCGTACTACGCATGGCCAGCTCAAGACGCTGACAAATGCTTGCACTGACCGGACTGGTCCATTAAATCTGTGTGGACTTTCCTCAAAAGACCATTTCAGTCATCAATTTATCATCATCATAGTCTTCACGTGATTTGACCAAGATTAGGTTTGGATGTTTGGACTTTAAACCAGACTGTGACCTCTATGTTTGTTTCGGCCTTTTTTCTCAGAGTAGTCATAGGAACGCCGACCTCATATACCTTTCTTTTGTTTTGTACATTATGACGTGACGTGACGTGTAAAAGTGATTCCGATATCTTATAAACGATCCATTATCATGTAAAATGTTGCCAAGACGAGACCATATGGCTCGCACTGTCGAAACGTTATCAGATCGCATGTAGAGCCAAGCTTTTAGCTCTACACGCCCTAACTCTATAAGCTCTAACTTCACAAACTCTACACCTGAGTCAAAATATGAGGCTTGGCTATTTCGTTACTACAAGCACTATTGTATAACAGAAAAGTAGTCAACAGTGAATAAATTTATCACCTTACGCCCATGTGATGGTAGCGAACTGCCACTGTTACCGTAAGCGACACAGCGCGTGTTTGTTTATAAGAAGATTTAAAAAATGCCCGCTTCGGATGTGTTCGGATGTCCTCGTGATGTGTTTTAATGTATATCCGATGTGTCAGTGACTTGACAATCTTTCGTCACTGCAAATAAAAGTCGCGGACGACAGTTAATCGTGTAGATATGTGAACACCTCCATTTAAATACACAAGCCACGACGCTTTAAACGACACTATAATCTGTCGTCACGACATAGTGGGTACGGGGCCTTTATAGTTCTTCACGCTCAAACGGCTGGACCAATTTCGATAAAATTTTGTATGGAGGTAGCTGATACCCTGGATTAACATATAGGCTACTTTTTATCCCGATATTCCCACGGGATCGAGTCTTATGCGAGCGAAACCGCGGGGCGCAGCTAGTAATAAATTTTTTTTTTTTTAAGTTCGGACTTTTAAATCCTTAGAATGTTAGTACAGTAAAACTTATGAAACTAGTGTTAGCAGTAAAAAAACTCCGGGAGTGCCGACAGAAGTGAAAACTTGAACCGTGTGTATTTTGTGAATCGTCTTATAAACAAAACACGCGCGGTACCGGCTACGGCTATCCGTTTAACGAATTTTCGATCAGCGGTGCTAAAAATCTCATTGTGAAAACTTAGGTGAAGATAGTTTGTTTTTGCTAGGAATTGACACTATTGACAGCTCACTCCACGCTCACTTCACTTAAGTTTTCACGGTGAGATTTTTACAGAATCGACCGGCAGGTTACGTGTCCTGACGCGAGTTTACCTTTTTTTTTTTTACCCATTACAGAAAAAGTGTAGGTACAACGCCGCTAAAGAAGTTTTCACTTCAAAAATGTTATCAAACGGGCACAAACTTGGACTCCAGGCTGCTTCTGAAAAATTCCTAATGGCAAAACTCCAATAACACCACCAATAACTCATTTGCTCGCCCTGGGCCTCAATTCTATGTGGGTTATTATTATTCTCCGCGAAATCTTACCACGTGCAAACCAAATCAATATCATGTCTTGCAGAAACCCCTGTAACGGCAAGGAATCGAAATGTCAACCGTACGGACAACATTTATTTTGACAGTCCAAACCACGCCAACTTCGCGTTCATTTCGCGCGGTTTTGTTTATTGTGTCATAGAGAATGTCGTGTAGTGATTACCTAAGAAATTGACGTGGTTGCGAAGTAAGGAATCGTTAGCTGGTCAGTAAACTAGGGCCCTCGGGCTGAAACCCAGGACACCACACTCGGCAGCCGCGCTTCCTACTACCTAGACGAACGAGACAGTTAGCCTTGACGAGTCGTTGTGAAGTTTTAAACAAAAAAATCTCAAATTAAAGTGTCCTCAGTGTAAACACGACGGTTGGTAGCCCTGCTCCAAGCGCGAGTATCATTCACACGTGCTCTGTGTACTCTTTGTTCTCATTATGAAGATTGTGTGCGGAGTACACCTTTGTTTTAGTAAGTTGGCACTCTTGTCTGAGAGCGAGATAAACGGGGGGTTACTTTGGAGACACAGCTTAGGTACTTATCGTTGTGAAGCAGGTTTATGGTTATTAGATGTGAGAGGGTGAAGGAAATAGAGACGGAAAATATAAAAAACTAGCATCTGCCTGCGACTTCGTCCGCGTGAAATTTCTTGTTCGTCCGACTCACCCCGTGTCGTGTCGCATCACCTGCCGGCGCTGTCATTTCGCGATCTTTCTGACTTTGTTTTTCTTTTTATTCGGCTTCTAAGGGTTATAGCGTGTCGAAAGGTGGCGACATTTGAACTCGAACAATATAGAGTGAAGACATATCTCTCGGATATCTATGAGCTGACCCGACAGACGTTGTCCTGTTTTTGATTCGAAAGGCACGTGGCGCCATCTATTATCATAATAATATTATTGTTGTTTTTCTCGGGAACAGCATTTTTTTTTCGGGATGAACGATTCCCTATGTCCGTTTCTGTACACCTGAAAACGTAATATGCAAAATTTCAGGATGATCGGTTCAGTGGTTTAGGCGCGAAAAGGTAACAAACGAACAAACTCACTTTCGCATTTATAATATTAGTTAGGATAGGATTTCATCACCACTGCTCTCAAAATGGTGAAGAAAAACCTTGTGAGGTACACGGCATGTCCTAGAACCAAAAATGCGAAGATATGTGACATCTACATTTGTAACTTACTGGGGCTGTCTCAATTTATGTATGACACAATGTTTAACTTGAAATAAATATTTTTGTATTTTAAATATATTTTTGTATTTTGTATCTACCAACCCGCACTGGACCCGCGTGGTAGATTACAGCCCACTCCTTCTCGAGGAGAGGAGGCTTGTGTCCCAGCATTGGGAACATTATAGGCTGATTTTGCATACACAGTTGCAAGGTCAAAGCAAGGGTTTACGCCCTCATTAATGTGAATCGATGACCTGAGGGTCTGACAAAGTGACATTGTACAATGCGTGCCACGAAAGATGAGACTTGACACACCACGTGGTTTGACATGTGCAGTACACGATTTTAGGTATCTTTAGCGGTATGAGGTCTGAGTGCGGGACGGGTTGGACGTCATAGTGGCGGCGGAAAGAGCGGGGGAGGCGGGGTCAAGTCTCATCTTTCGTGGCACGCATTGTATCTGCGATAAGAACGATATGTCGAAATAGTGCCATGGGTGTTCCCCGAGTTTTAATAGTTTAGGGGATATGAATATTTTTTTTCATTTTTGGGGAAATTCTTCGGGGACATCTTTAAAAATTTATTGCTTTTTTCGACAAGTTCTTTTTATGATTTTTTTTACCTTTTCATGTATAAAAAATATATCTTCCTAACATTAGTGCAAGATACAATTTTTTTAATCGAAAGTTGATTATAAGTTTGAAAGATATAGATCGATTCAAAGTGTAAGTTGACTAGTAGAACCTGAAACATTTGTTAACATTTTTAAAATTTAAAAAATAAAATCAAGTTTAATCGGAAGAATGCACATATTTTTCCCTAGCCAATAGTTTAAATAATAAAAATAATAGTTTATCATTTATTTATATTTTTATTTATATTTTTGATCAAGCCTGCTTGATCAATGTTAAACTACAACGTACAACGTTAATGTTAACTATATTATTTATATTGTTTAAGCATTATTTGGTTACCAAGAACTATGGAAGTAACCAGTCCACTTTAGCCACCCAAACCCATAGTCCAACTTTTTATTTTTCCATATCCTGCAATAGTCCTACACCAGCCGGGGGTTATCCTTGGGTGCACGTGCACTTGCATTGTGCATACAGGGATAATCGTCGGTTGGTGCCGCATTTCATTAAAATTTCCTAAAGGGCCTCTGCGAGTTGGCTTCGGCCCCTCGTACGCCTTCTCAAGGACCGGGACTAGTCCAGTCAAAATAGACATTTGACTTAGCCAAAATTCGCATAGAGCTGAAAATTGGCAGAGACGTTATATACATCATTATAAATGAAATGTCAAAAATCCCCTTCGATCCCACTTCTGCAAAAAAAAATATTCAAGGTCAAAAGTACAAAATTAAGGTTTTTTCCATTTTTCTCGAAAACAGTAAGTATTATCGTGAAAATAGATCAGACAAAAGTTGTAGATCATACAATTCTCTACAAAAATGGTCCAGTCACTTTTTCTCTTACGACTCACCATTCGTGAGATATCGCGATTTTAATCATTAGAAAATTCATATTTTACATAATATGCACACATTTCCGCACCACCTATGAGGTAATAATGTACTTGGCGCATTTTTTAAACGGTTTTATTTAGCTCACCCCGTTTGTTTTATTTATTATTTATTCTTGTGTCATATTTAGTAATTCAAATTTCACCCTCTTCCTGTCAACCGATTAATCTGAAATTTTGTATACACTTTGGATTTTGGTGACAATACAATTATGTTTATTCATTATCTTTATAAATTCAAGATGGCCGCCGCTACAAAATGGCGGATAACGTAGGTTTTATCAATCCCATCAATATGGGTATCAAATGAAAGGGCTCAACAAGCAGAATACGATATACTATAAAAAATTGAAATACAAGATGGCGGCCGCTACAAAATGGCGGATAACGTAGGTTTTATCGATCCCATCAATATGGGTATCGAATGAAAGTGCTCAACCAGTATAATACAATGTACTATATAAAATTAAAATCCAAGATGGCGGCCTCTACAAAATGGCGGATAACTTAGGTTTTATCAATCCCATCAACATGGGTATCAAATGAAAGGTCTCAACAAGTAGAATACAATTTACTATGCAAAATTGAAATCTAAGATGGCCGCCGCTACTAAATGCCTGATAACAATTTTTTATCAATCCCACCAATATGGGTATCAAATAAAAGGGCTTAACAAGAAGAATACAGTACACTACACAACCTCAATATTTAAGATGGGCGCAGCCACCAAATGGCGTATAATAATAAGATTTAAATTTAGAAATTGAATCTGTAATTTAGGTATCTGATTAATCCAGCCTGAAAGAAGAATTTTGCCTTTAATACTATCATGGGCTTCTACAATACATAAAATGCAGGGCAGCACTGTGGATCACGCAGTCGTATACTTAGGTGCGAAACTGTTTGAAGAAGGTCAAGCCTACGTGGCTCTTAGTAGAGTAAGATCTTTGCAGGGACTACGTATAGAGGAGTTGGACTGCAATAAACTAACGGGCAAGAAACCTTGCAATAATGAAGCACTAATTGAATTAATCAGAATGCGAAATAAAAACTAAAAACTAGAAAATAAAAAAATAGGTAAAAAAACTTTTTCAGTTAAACGGTTTTATGTTAAAAATACATTGCAATGTTTAAGATAAACGTACTAAAAACCAAAAAATAAAAAAAAAATAAAAAATAGATACAGTCGTGGGAATTATAAACATATGCATAGACTAGACTAAAATAAAACCGTGGGGCACGTCAATCAACAACAACAATAGACAATTGACGTGCCCCACGGTTTTATTTTAGTCTAGTCTATGCATATGTTTATAATTCCCACGACTGTATCTATTTTTTATTTTTTTTTTATTTTTTGGTTTTTAGTACGTTTATCTTAAACATTGCAATGTATTTTTAACATAAAACCGTTTAACTGAAAAAGTTTTTTTACCTATTTTTTTATTTAACGTGGTTTCCCCAGTAGGTATACTCTACGATCTATTGTTATAAAGAAAGTTTGATCAGATCGTATCCTATTAATTGCAAGAATAGTAATATTGCTAATGATCAAAGTGGAATAGGTTGTTTTTCTACATGTTATATTGAAAGAAATACAACAGATGAAGATATTTATGATATTAATGAGGAGACAATTGATGCATCCCTTTTCTTAGAACAGCGAACTTCTGCAAGAAGAAGAAAATAAAGACTAAGAAATAATTGTCGAAGTAGAATTAGACAATTATCTTATATAATGACATGTGTAAAAAAACAATCTATTCCACTTTACTCATTAGCAATATTACTACGAGGATTCTTTCAATTAAAAGGATACGATCTGATCAAACTTTCTTTATTACAATAGATCGTAGAGTATACCTACTGGGGAATGATGATGATGATGGGACTCCCTTTCCCGCATTCAGGCCGTTGTGCGTGGGGATTCTGGCTAACAGAGCCAGCCTAGCTCCGCCCAGAAGCACAGAAGCTTCCTGGGAGCTTCACAGGCTTCGCGGAGCGACCTCATGGTTCCGAGGATTTCTGCACGTTGAGAAGCCACGGCCTCGCAATCCAGGATGACGTGGGCGGCTGATTCCTCGGCATCAAGGCAGCCCCTGCAAAGGGGGCTGTCCGTGGCGCCTATGTTGAAAAGATGTTTGTTAAGGAGGTTGTGGCCCCTAATTGTACCTATTATTATTCTAAGGTTATTCCTACTCAGGCTGAGAAGTTTTTTGGTTAATCGCGGGTGTATCATTGGTAAAGCCAATTTTGACTGTCTACAGTCTGTTGCCCGTGACCATCTGTTGTTATGAAGTTCGGTCGATCTTTGGCGAATCCACGCACGAAATTGTGAGAAAGGCAAAGGGAGAAGTGGGTACGGGCCTAGCACCCTCATATCAGAGCCTCTCTTCGCAAGTTCATCTGCAGCATCATTGCCCAGAGATTCACTGTGCCCTTTGATCCACTGGAGAGTAATACGATTAGACGTCGATAAACTCTCCAGAGCTAGATGGCACTCAAAAATTAGCTTATTGTTAGTTTGTTTCCTTCCTAAAGCTTTGAGCACAGATAGGCTGTCGGATAGGAATTTAATGCCATAGTTCCAGATGCCTAAGCGCTTTACTGCTGTTGCAGCTTGTGTTAAGGCAACACATTCGCATTGAAAGACGGAACTAGGTGTGTCTAGTGGTATGTGAAAGTTAATATTTAGGTCAAGGGAGTGCACGCCAGCACCTGAACCGTTTTGTGTTTTAGAGCCGTCTGTATAAATGCGCACTTCATTGACTCCTGACTGATCCCTTTCTTCCTGAACTGTTTGTATAATGTAGTTCTTGTTGAACATCGGTTGGTTTGGTGTTCTGTCACACGGGGCAGCGATGAGAGGCTGGTACTCAATCGCCCGGTCCAGGATTTTAGCGTGTGGACTGGTAATATTTTTGCCTCATATGCCCAGATGCATTAGCCTGATGGCGGCTAGCGCCGCTTCCTGCTGTATGTACAGGTCAAGGGGAGTTAATTGAAGGGCTATCTCCAGCACCTACTGGGGAAACCACGTTAGAAAAAATGTACTAAGTACATTACCTCATAGGTGGTGCGGGAATGTGTGCATATTATGTAAAATATGAAATTTCTAATGATTAAAACCGCGATATCTCATGAATGGTGAGTCGTAAGAGAAAAAGTGACTGGATCATTTTTGTAGAGAATTGTATGATCTACAACTTTTGTCTGATCTATTTTCACGATAATACTTACTGTTTTCGAGAAAAATGGAAAAAACCTTAATTTTGTACTTTTGACCTTGAATAATTTTTTTTGCAGAAGTAGGATCGAAGGGGATTTGACATTTCATTTATAATGATGTATTTAACATCTCTGCCAATTTTCAGCTCTATGCGAATTTTGTCTAAGTTATGACTTATTTTTGTCTATTTTGACTGGATAGACCCCATGGTCCCGAGATATGTAAAATAATAAAAATAAATAATAGTTTAATATTTTTATTCAATTTCATCTCTGGCTGCGCTCACAATGCAACTAAAGAGGGGCAACATGCAACATAAACATAAAGAAATGTAATATTAGATCGATGTAGTCAATTATTACACATTGTGTGGCACGTGCATAGGGCGGTGTACCAGGGGTGGCAGGGGCTAGAGGATACGGTCTGCAGTTTGGGAGCGTTAAGGGGCTTACATGACCTAAAGCGCGGTCACTGTCGGACTGCATAGAAAAGAACGAGAAGCGCGATGACACAACGCTGGCAATTTATTGCAAGATATGAAGCAATTATTTAATTACAAAAAATCTAATCTTTGGACGAAAAAATTAAAACATTAGTATTTTAGTATGCTGCTTGTAGAATAATCTGATAAAAAATCAGAATGATTGTACGTATATTAGCATGGTTTTTATTGTAAAAAGAATGTTTTTAGAGGTATTTTCATGATTTTTTTCTATCATATCAAATTAGTTGTATTATGTTTTCAAAACACTATCTACCTAGCGTATATCCTGAAGAATATCATACATTTTTCTAATTTTGTTTGCTGTAGTCGTCGATCATATACTTTTATTGTTTCTAAACCTTGTGTTTTTTTGTGTTTAGGTCCTTTAAGCGCCTTAAGATGATGCTCTGAGTAAAATACTGCGAGTAATAACAAAGCTGAATGCGGGTTGCAGACCAAGAGTTAAGCTAAGTTAGTCTAACTTAGCTCGCCTAGCTAAATTATGAACCGAAGATTTTCATATTCCTGTTCATAGTTTGCGGTCTCTACACAAAATAAGATCATCATCTGCCTAGCCTTTTCCCAACTATGTTTGGGTCGGCTTCCAGTCTAACCGGATGCAGCTGAATACCAGTACTTTACATGGAGCGACTGCCTATCTGACCTCCACAACCCAGTTACTGGATAATACGATATCCCTTGGTAAGACCGGTTGTCAGACTCGGGCTTCTGGCAACCCGTAACTACTGTCAAAGATCCACGAATGACAGCCGGGACCAACGGCTTAACTTGCTTTCTGAGGCACGGAGGAGTCTCGGTATGTAAAGATGATCACCCATCCACAGACCAACCGCGGCAAGCATAGCTTAACCTGATCGACCGACCTGTGCGGCTGTTATTTCTTAGCCGCAAGCTCCTCTACACAAAATAAAATATCACATGATAATTATCATCTTACAAGAAGATGAATAAGATAAACCAAATATATAGAAAAGGCCGAAAAACTACATCAGCTGTGCGAGCTAAGCTAGACTAACTTAGCTTCAGGGGTGGAAGCGCTAAGGTAGCCCGCGAAATTCAAATTTTCTTACGTTTTTTGCAATTTGCTGGTCAGCATTAAGTTGTACGTTAATTAATAAATGAATCGCGGCCGTAAGAAATATGTGTTTACAGAATTATAATCATTAAAGTCATCAACACAACTCTGTAAGACCACGTAAGTCCAAAGAATGATGATTTCATGAAACAGTTATTCTTGGGACTTACGTGGTCTTAGAGAGTTGTGTTGATGACTTTAATGATTATAATTCTGTAAACACATATTTCTTACGGCCGCGATTCATATATTAATCAACATACAACTTAATACTGACCAGCAAATTCCAAAAAACCTAAAAAAAAAAGAAATTCGCGGGCTACCCTGGCGCTTTCGCCTTAAGGTGAATGGGTAGTTGAGACCGCGAAATTCAAATTTTCTTACGTTTTTTGCAATTTGCAGGTCAGTATCAGGTTGTATCTTGATCAAAATATGATTCGCGACAATAGCAGGTACTTATTTAGAGAAGTATAATCATTAGAATCAATAATACATCTTTCTAAGTTAGATTTCTACCACTAACACTTTTCCATAAGAGATTGTTGGTTGGTGGTAGAAATCTAACTTAGAAAGACATATTAATGATTCTAATGATTATAATTCCCCAAATATGTACCTGTTATTGTCGCGAATCATATTTTGATCAAGATACAATCTGACACTGACCTGGAAATTGCAAAAAACGTAAGAAAATTTGAATTTAGCGGTCTACCACTATTCATTCACCTTAAAGGCTCCTACAAACAGGCGCGACACGACACGCGAAGGCACCGCAAGTCGCGCAACGAGCGGTGCCTTTGTGTCGCGCGCGATTATATCGTGTGTCGCGCCTGTTTGTAGGAGCCTTAACTCTTGCAACTCGCAGAAGTGTTTTTTTGTATGTTTGAACGCGCTAATCTCAACTACAAGTCGGATTTGAAAAAATTTTTTGTATTTGATAGCTCCATATTTGTGGAAGGCTATTTTAAACATCACGCTAAAAGGCAACAAAATGCAAAGAATTACGAATAGAATAGTGTTGTTGTCCTGACTCAAATCGGCAAAAAAATGAGATAAGACTATTAGTCACGCGAGCGACGACATGTGGGAAGATGTAGCTCCAACCTGGTAAAGTAGTACCTCGACGGAACGGCATTAGGCTATGGTTGCGGAGCTATGTCGCAAACCATGCTTCAACTCCTATTATGCTCTCTGTGCCCCAATACATGCAGTCAAAGTGACCTCTGCGCTGCCACAGACCGCTGTGGAAGTGGCGGAATTTTGAGCCAACAAGATCTAAAATATAATCGTACCAGCGACATGAAGAATAATATTTTTAAAAAGCTACGTCCCGTACGCAAAATACGCACATTGACGTGGAGTTGCGGACACCAGCCCGTATTACCTACCTATTACCTACGTCCCGTGGCTTCACTCACATAATTTTCGATCCCTTGGGAATATTGGGATAAAAGTATCCTATGTGTTAATCCTAGTTATAACCTGTTTGCCAAATTTCAACCAAATCTGTTCAGTAGTTTTTGCGTGAAGATGTAACAAACATACTTACAATCTTTCGCCTTTATAATACTAGTATGACAAAAAAACATTTCTCGCATCCAGTGATGGAATTACCAAAAAAAAAATACGCAAAAATTTATGCTTAGTCACGTAAACTAATTCCCCCTTACGGCCGGAAGGGCGGGGGGCGGGGGTGCGTTATGTTGTAATGTTATCACGAACAATGTGAGGCAGTGTGTTAGAGGGTCGCGGGCTCGACCCCCGGTGTTGTTCCACGGATCTATTGTTGTTGAGATGCTGAGAAATTCGTCCTGTGTAACATGATTATAAGCATAGTTAACTATGTGAAGACTATCTCACTCTCAGACATTCATCTGCATGGTTCTGGCCTGACCAAGATTATGTCTGGACTGTAAAAGAGACTAATCTCTGAGTTACATTCTTAGATAGATAGATAGAAAAAAAATAAAAAAATAGACAAATCCTATTATCCTACTAATAATAAAAACGCGAAAGTTTGTGGGGATGCGGATGGATAGATGTATGTATGTTTGTTAAACTACTAAACGGATTTGGAAGAAAGGTACACAGATAGTTTATAACCAGGATTTACCTACACATAAGATCAAGAAAATCATCATATCTAATTTATCCTTATTTTACCATCTTTAAATATCGATATCCCATGTATTACATTATTTTAATTATGATTTTAAAGACGATGTTGGTCATTTATTTTATTCATTTTATATTTTTTTATAATTCTCTCCATGGTCTGGCAGTTTGAGTAATTTATGTGGCCTACCCAAATGTTCTTTGGTATTGTTCGTCGAATCATTGAGCTCCTTAAGTAATAATCGTGCAGCTCAACTCAAGAGTTGAGCTGCACGATTTCTGACAAATGCGTGCACTGACTGGACAGGTCCTCTCAATCTGTGTGGTTCTTTCTCAAAAGACCATCTCAGACATCGACCTACATGGTCTTCATATAACCTGACCAAGATTATGTCTGAACTTTAAAAGAGACTGACCACTGAGTTTGTTTCGGCCTTTCTTCTCAGAGTAGTCAGATAGGAAACGCCGACCTTATCTAGTTTAAAAAAAATATTTGATTGACGTGTAAAAGTGTTTGTGCAAACCTACTTACAAAAATAAAATCATTTATCATTTTATCATTAATCATCGCGTCTGTGGAGTCTCGCTAGCTAATTTACTTTGGCCCTACAAATGACCTGCTTTGTTTGGCATAGGAATGTCACAGCCCCAACGTTCACAAATTTACAGTCGTTTTCAAAGCTCATACGACTTTTTTCCGCAGTACTCTATCATTCAGGCAGGCTCGATGTCAAAGCCTCTCAACTGACACACATACACCTGTTTGTATGTATGTGTGTGTGTGTCATATCTATATGTCAAAGAGAGATGAGCCCTTTATCATCGGAGCCGGCGTTCGGGCCTACACAAGTGGTTCTTTCTCATTGTTCTTTATAAATAAAATGTCGTAGGTTTTGCTGGCTATTGTGAACTGATGTAGATGTTTATGAATCTTTTTTCTTTTATTGTGAGTGTCTTTTTGTCAGGGTTAAATCCGTGTTTCTCTCGTAAGTAGCAATTATGTTGTCGGAATTTAAATACATACTTAATAAAATAAAATAAAAAGCCTTTATTCTATCTACCATAAATTAGAAGTACAGACGCCAGCACATCAACTTACTACAATCTGTCAAATTTCTTTAATAGATTTTCAACTTTATCGCTAAAGTATAAGGTTCAAAGTTGATTGGGAAAATTTGACAGTTCCGGGTAGCTTGATACGCTGGCGTCTGTACATCAAAATATTCACTTTGAAATACAATCATTCAAGCGTAAAAACATTTCATGAAAATCAATATAAATAATTTGATTGATTGATATTTAAAATTTATATAAAGCTTTGGTACTCGTATAAATATATATAAAGATTATAATATATTTGATTAGATTATAATCTATAAATAATATACTCGTAAATATATATAAAGCTATAAAGCTTTGATATCGCCGCTATGAAAAATAATTCTTATTTGTATCAGATTAAAATGTAATACAAATAAATAAAGTGTCGTTTATAATGTCATAATAACAGATTTTACTAACTGTACTTATAACAAAAAAACTGGCCAAGTGCGAGTCGGACGAAGGGTCGTACCACAAGGCAAAAACGCCGAAAAAAAATCACGTTTGTTGTATGGGAGCCCCCCTTAGATATTTATTTTATTCTGTTTTTAGTATTTTTTTGTTATAGCGGCAACAGAAATACATCATCTGTGAAAATTTCAACTGTCTAGCTATCACGGTTCATGAGATACAGCCTGGTGACAGACAGATAGACAGACGGACAGTGGAGTCTTAGAAATAAGGTCCCGTTTTCACCCTTTAGATACGGAACCCTAAAAATTATATTTCAAATTTTTGTTTGTCTGTCTGTTTGTTCCGGCTAATCTCTAAAACGGTGACTATAGTTTATAATAATTATTTAAACCTAAAACTGTTTAAGTATACTAGTAAGTTAATAATTCAATTCTTCAGTCCATTTCAATTGGTCTTAAACGACCACTAAAATGTGAACCTGCAAGGGTGCTACTCCATAACCCTAAAAATAAATAACCTCAACATTTCCATTCAATCCACGCATCTAACACTTATCTCCAACTGACCGGCTATCAACTATAGCCGATCAGCCACGGCTATCGGCCTCAATCGGCTATCGGCTAATATCTCGCCTCGTTGAACCCTCTCGCCCTGCTATTAAGGGTAAGTCGCGTACTTTTACACACGAGTGCGTTGTTTTTAATTTAGTAGATTGGCTGTATACTGCGTTCGCAATGTCGTTTTCAAAAATCTAACAAATTTGTATTGTAACACCGTCAAATTAAATTAGGTGGCGCAACTTCACAGATACGATGTCTAAATATGATAAATTAAAAAAGGTTTGACGCTTTTTTAGGGGTCAACAACCGCTGGTAGTGTTGTTACTTGAACTATGAGTTGAGAAAATATGTTTTCTTTTGCTTCATCGTGTTTAAATATCGATATCAATGACGTTTGAGAAGTTTACGCAAAAAAAAATTAAAACTGATATTTCAAATGTTTACTCTCAACGGTCGATGAAACCCCACAAAAAAAGTCGTTAAATTATTATTATTTTTTTGTTTTATCATGTTTAGATAATTGATACCAATCACGTCTGCGGAGTTTTGCTAACCAATTATATTTGACCCTGTATGTGTTAAAATTACTAAAAACTAATTTCATGACTATTTTAATAGTAGGTAAGGAACTAGTTACTATTTTTAAATCACCTTTTTTAATTATTTATTTATTATTTGATTTTATTTTACTTTATTGGGACATGACACAGTTACACATTACAATTTTTAGTGTGACAAATAAATTAAAAACTATGTAAACGTGTAACCCACACCAATGTCCGCGAAATAATAGATTATAGACACATAGTATAATGCGTGCGTTTAATTATACAGAAGAGTAAGAAGTACTCGTTCATATTTTTGGAAAAATAGGTATAAGGGTAAATAGGTAATAGGTATAGGTATAAAGTATATATAAATAAATAATAAATAAGAATGCTGAATGTATTGTACTCTATAATAAATTATATAATAAGGAAATAACCTCAATTGCACATAGAGGGGCTCATGGCTAACTAATAACAGCCACATCCGCGTCGATCGAAGACTAAGCTACGCTTGACGAGGTTGGTCCGTGGATCATCCATTACATAATTATCAAGAAATTTCTGATTCTAATGATTATGTTATTATGTCTAAGGGCTGATTTTTCAATCGACAGATAAATTTTATTTGTGGAATAAAATTGACGTCTCACAGATTTTGTATGGAAAAACTGTCAAAAATTCAAGATTATTTATTCCTTGGATGAAATTATTTGGCGTTGGAAAAATTAGACCTAAATGTTAATTTATTTATTATAATTTTGTAAACTCATATTTGTTATGCTCGCGAATCATATTTTAATCAACATACAAACTGACACTGACCTGGAAACTGCAAAAAACGTCAGTTTTGAATATCGCGAGCTACCTGAGCGCATTCCTCTTTGAAGGATCAATCGTAGTTACTTTGTCCAAACTATGGAAAAACGTAAAACAAAATCTGTTTTGAAAAAAGGTAGAAAATCAAAAAAATGATTTTTTATTCTTAACTAGACCATTAAGAGGACTAGTAGAGCTAAGTTGTCCTTGAGAAACGCATGCACACATATACACAATCGACGCGTACGCCATCTAACGACGACGCCCATCACAATTATGACATACAGCATACGATTTACGATTACGCCCGAGTATTCCAATAGATGACGCGGAAACAAGTAGTTATGACAACAAAATTATTAACCGATTTCTAAAAAGGAGGAGGTTCTCAATTCGGATTTGTTTATTATTTTTTTTTTTATTTATGTTCGGGTCCTATATAGACGACCTCCATCTTAAATAGACGGATTTGGAAAATTCTTTTTTTGTTCGAAAGAGGTTTGTTTCGAAAGGGTCTAGACTTAGTGCTTTGTGTATCAATTCTAGACAAACGTATCAAAATAGTTATACATCTACCGTCAGGAGTAATTCACCAGTTATAATAAAACGCGTAAGCGCCGCAGATAGCGCGGCGCATACGACGTTCTTCTCGCGAGCTCGCTGTTAGTTCGCTCGTTGTATTGCGCAGGGCCTTTATTAGAGTGCACTTTTACCAACAAAGATTGAAGGGGTCTTTAATAGTGTGCTTGGAACAGTATACATTTTTTTCTTTTTAATAATTATTTCGGCATTGGAATTGTTGTGAGACTGACTATTAATTGGAATGGCTTCGTCAACATCATTATGGGGATACTGTGCTAATGAAGACAGCAAGGATGGAAAAAAATCGATTAATTGTTCCAAATGCAATAAATTGTATCATTTTGAGTGCCTGTCTCTTCCGGAAGTTTCCAAGGACACGGATGTCTACTGTAAATGGAGGTGTTCTAATTGCGGGAATCACATCTCGAATACCTCCAAAAAGGAATATACTCCAACCCGTAATGTCTCCACCTCTAGGGGGAACAAGAGACCTGCTTTGAACTCGCCCCCTGAAGCAACCTTTGTGACTCGTGATGATGTACGCGATATCCTCCAGGAAGTAATACAGGCTGAATTCGCTTCTATGCGTCGTCAAATAAACAATACAATACTCAATGTCGTAAATAAAGAGCTTGAACCGATTAAGAAAGAACTTACGGAGATGACGGCGTCATTGAATTTTCACATACAGGAGTTTGAAGAATATCAGTCTGAACATAGGGCTTTGAAAGTCTCAGTAAAAGACTTAGAGACAGAAAATACTAACCTTAAGAGGTCAGTGGCGGATATGGGCCAGCGAATCAACTATTTGGAGCAACAGGCACGTTCGACTTACCTTGAAGTTCATTGTTTGCCCGAAAATAAACAGGAGAATCTCTATACAGTCGTTAAGCAACTAGGATCAGTCGTTGGATGCAAGTTGAGCGATACCGATATCCATCATTGCACCCGTGTAGCCAAACTACAAAATTCTAGTGCCCGCCCGCGCTCTATCGTAGTCCAATTGGCCTCCCCAAGAACTCGTGACCTGCTCTTGGCTTCTGTCATTAACTACAATAAAGGCAAGAATAACATCGAAAAACTAAATACAGCGGACCTTGGACTGGCTGGTGAAAAGAAGCCAATATATGTGCAAGAACATTTGTCTCCTTCTAACAAAGCGCTGCATGCTGCTACTAGACTTCAAGCAAAAGAAAAAGGATATCAATTCGTCTGGGTTAGAAATGGTAGAATCTTCGTCAGGAAAAGTGATGGGTCAGAACATATCCTCATTAAGAATCTAGAGACCCTAAATAAGTTGACGTGAAAAAAAACATACTTTATATTTAAATTAAAAATACATGTAATTGTAACTTGAATATAATACAAAATTCGATAATTTACAAATTTATTACCAGAATTGTAGAGGCGTGAGAACAAAAACGCATATTATCATCTTTCGTAATGTATGCTGTAATAACTATGACATTATCATTTTTACAGAGACTTGGCTTAATAATACCGTACTGAGCAGCGAGCTGTTCGACGACAGATACATTGTATACAGAAGGGACAGAGAAAGTTCTTGTCTACAGAGTAGTAAAGAAGGTGGGGGTGTTTTGATAGCCGTAAAAAAATCTATAATTTCCAAACGAGCAGAACAATTTGAAAGTAATTGTGAAGACCTTTGGGTAATTTTAGATCTACCTGCGGCTCGATCTGTACGTGGGGCAGCTCTCTGTTCTGTATACCTGCCACCACCTGTACGTATCTCGTACTTGGAACACTTTTTGGACAAATGTAATGCAGTGTTTGAACAGTTAAACTTATCATATGTCTGCATCGCAGGTGATTTCAATATCGGTGATATCGATTGAAGTATAGTCAATAATTCTGATAAATGCCTTAAGTTGTCCAATTTAAGTCAAACTTTGATAGATTTCACGTATGTTAATAGGCTTAATCAATTTAACAATGTATGTAATGCTTCAAGCCGCATTTTAGATCTTATACTATGTAACCATTCATTGTGTAAAGTGAGTCAAAGTGAGGATCCGATTGCTAATATTGACCAGCATCATCCACCCCTCGATATCGTGATTTCTCTAAATAAGGAAGCTAAACTCCCATATAACACTACCTGCGGTAGACCTAATTTCCGAAAAACGAGTTACATACCAATTCGGAAATATTTGAGTGAAACTGACTGGGATGAGTTACTTGAAGCACAGCAGGCAGTTAATGAGATGGTGGAGGTATTTTATGACGTTATTCAGGAAGGTATAGAAAAATTTATAACTAAGCGAGTGCCAAAAAAAAGTAAATTTCCACCATGGTTCAATCGAGATCTAATCAAATTACTTAATTGCAAAAATAAGATCAGAAATCGCCACAATATTTACAAAAACCCTTTAGACAGAATTGAACTGCAGATTATAACTAAGCGCTGTAATGACCTAGCAAAACTTTGTTACAACAATTATATGAAGCGATTGGAAAACGAACTCAAAAATAATCCGAAGTTTTTCTGGAGTTACGTTAAAACTAAAAGAGGTGGGTCAAGCTCTTATCCCGTTATTTCTTCTAGTACACGTTTAGATGAATATGTACTTTTATCAATAACTTCACAATCGTGATCTTCCTGTGGTACCACTGTTTCCAATCTATAAAAAAAAATAACATCACATATCATCACTTATCATCTATCGCTTTCCATCAGGCGTGATCGAGGTCAAAAGCGGGCCGCCCATTCATCAATAATAAAATGAAAAAAATAGAAGATTTTAAATTACGTTTTTAATTATTTTAAATTAAGTTAAAAGGAGGCTCAATAATTTAAAAAAGTGCATCATTAGAAGCGCAAAAAGTTTTTAGAGGTTCATTAATTTCAAAAAGTGTCCATCATTAGCAGGTCAATAAGTTTTGAAAGGATAGGTTAAATATTTCCTTTTAATAAATCAATTCAATTTCCTCACATAACTTTTTTCTCCAAGTGAATTCAGACATGCTGTCTTAGGATTAATTAAGCAAACTACTCCATGAGGGCAATAAAGATCAACATAGTTCATAATGCTGCAATTAACTTTGTGTCTGGGTACGGTCTACCCATTCTCCTTTGTCAAGTAAGTAAGGCCTTTTACACATTATGCCGTGTCTGCGGCAGCGCCGCCGCGCACCGCCCGCCACGGTATTTTTATCTATACAGTATTCTATCTTCATAAAAACGGTCGGAACGCGAATCATACCTACGCGCCTCGATTTCGGTTTACACTCGGTTAACAAACAGTCTCGAATGCTCCGGTGACGAGTGGACGCCGGACGGTGTGACGGTTTCGTAAGCAGTAAGCGTGCAATTTGTGACAAATATTCATTGAAATAAGTACAAGTACTTACTTAATAATATGGCAAAGAGACTATATTGTGCTGTTTTTGGTTGTTTGAATTCGTCAATAAGTTTTTTTAATTAAATCTATTGATCAAAAAGACCATGTATTTTTATTGAACTCTTTCTATTCCATTCACAACGTGTTTCTATTTTATAAATGAAAAGTCTTTTTTACAAAAAAAAAAAAACTACGGACTTCTAAAAAAAACAACACAAAGTAATTAACTTTAATTTTGGAAGTCGGTGTCGTTGGATCTGCATTTTCGTTTTTTGACACCGACTTCCGAAATTAAAGACTTTATTTTTCACTTTGAGTTTGTAGTATTTTTTTTGGAAGTCGGTTGTTTTTTTTTTGTAAAAAAGTTTTATTTTTCACTTTTTAGTTGTACCTACCCCGCCCAAACTCATATAACACTAATTGCTATGTTAATATCAGTGACAAGAAGCTATTCAACACATCTGCCTACCCCTTTAAAGGGTATAGGCGTGATGTTATGTTGTGTGATTGGGTAAACTGGCATGTATTGAAGAGTTCCGTTGTTTGTCTCCGAAACTCATCATCAGATCTTTACGAAATTTAAATGGGACCATTTCGGAATAAACCTCTTTTGAACAAAAAAAGAATTTTGCAAATCCATCTACATATTTTTATGACGGAGTTATGTCCGAACATACATAAAAAAAAATGGAAACATCCGAATTGACAACCTCCTCATTCTTAGAAGTCGGTTAAAAAAAATATTTACCTATACCTATAGGTAAATATTTTTTTTAACTTCTTGAGTTTCTTTCTAGTTTTGTGACTGTAGGTACAGTCACAAAACTAGAAAGAAACTCAAGTAGGTTGATGAAATTAAAATACTGTAGGCGGGAGGGGTTATCGCGTGTTTACGTACCGCGCGACTGTAGTACATTATAAAAAAAAATTATATAATACAGCGGCGCCGCCGCCGCCGCGGTGCCGCTGTATTGGTTGCCCTTGGATTTGCATGAACCCTTGCACACGGCGGCGCCGCGGCGGCGGCAGCATGATTCGGCGGCGAGTATTGCTACGGTTTTATCAAAACTCGTCGCCTCCGCCGCGGCGCCGTGTGTTCATCATCATACAAATCCAAGGGTGACTGATGCAGCGGCGCCGCGGCAGTGGCGGTGCCGCTGCAGCTGCGGCATAATGTGTAAACAGCCTCAAAGATAGGTACCTACCTAACATTCATACATAATATTATGAATCTATTTATTATAAACGAAATCAATACCTAATAATAAAAACCAAAATCTTGCTTGTGATAATTTTCATCGCAATTTTTAGATGAATTTGTTATTTCGTTATGCCCAATATCAATAAGTTAGGTGCTTTTAGTTTTTTTTTAAATTGTAGTTTCGCATTAGAAATAACTTCCGTGTTGATATTTACGACTGTGTTTCTCCTGTGAAAGATAATTACATTGTAGACGTTTTAATTATTATTTATAAAAAAATAATAAATACATAATATATATAAATTCAAAATACATTTAAAAAGAAAACTTCGGTTAGAGAATCCCTGGGAATCGAACCCGGGGACTCTTGAATACAAATCTACACATCGGCCTCATACGCTAACGTAACAGTTACGAATGTAGTCGAAAAAGTTGAGCTTATGCGTATATGCGTCATGACTGCACTATCTTAGACGTTTCTAAATTCATAGTTTTATTGTTAAAAAATAAATATTCAATAATAATAAAATGCTCTTATTTTTTAATTTCGTATATATATATATAATATGTTCAGCGTTTTATATGAACGTTTTGTAGTCCGAACGGAATTTTTCACTTCATATTTACAATAAATGATAATTGATAACAAGGTTACGCTATTTTAACTTCAAAGTATTTTATATTTACACGAAATAAAAATATTTACGCAAAGACGATTATGCAAATAATAATAAACAATGAATTTACAAATAAAACTTTACAAAAACATAACAATCTTGGCGGAAATATTGCGGCGAAAAGAGCGACACGTCCGTATAGCATCAGGCCTCGGCCGGTAGTGTCGCTACACAGCGTTTACGCACACATGCGCACGTATTTTGTTCGAAAATAAGAATATGCGATTTACAAAGAATCTATTGTTTGGACAAAAAAATTAAAACACTAGTATTTTAGTATGTTGCTTGTAGAATAATCTGACAAAAAATCAGAATGATTGTATGTATTTTAGTATGGATTTTATTGTAAAAAGAAAATTTTTAGAGGCATCTTCATGATTTTTTTCTATCGTATCAAATTAGTTGTATTATGTTTTCACCACACTATCTATCTAGCATATATCCTGAAGAATATCATATATTTTTCTGATTTTTTTTACTGTAGTCTATCATATACTTTTATTGTTTCGAAAACTTGCGTTTAGGTCTTGTAAGCCCCTTAAACGTTGTTATAGAAACATCAACAAGCTTAAAGAATCCTCCCCAAACAAGTCGGTCCTCATTACACAGCACCCTGTAACTTATTACCAAATAAACATCCTGTATTTGCACTAAACATTAGTACAGAGGGCGCGACCCTTACATCTCACGCTCAAAGGAAAAACTACCTTATTGACTTTGGAAATAACACCGCAAATGGCCTAAAAAGAATTCGTAGTAATTGGGCTTTAATCAAAATTATTGACGAATGGAAATATACTCTTACGTAATAGAAATAAGATTGGAATTAGCTTGATAAAGTTTAGAAGAGATTGGTTTATAAACTGATAAATTCGCACAAGGAATTATCAACCTTATCTTTAACACGTTAAAGTCAATATTAGGTTGTGTTTATAAAGATAGAGAGCTAGGGTAGCCTTAGTTTTTGCTGACGTGTCGTACTAACAAGTGTGCGTGTAATGTGAGGGGAGGATGAAATTAATTGATCCCCGCTCGGGGAGAAGGCGGGGGGAGGGTGAGCGACTTTGTTACTGAATTGTTTAGTGAGATAGGCCCGGGATTTCATTTAGTCTGTGATTAATTTTAGGAGTTAAGTTCAGAGAATACGTTGGATAGCAGTTCTATTGGCAAGTTGGTACAGAAACAGTGTACCCATAGTGTTATGCTAAAAAAAAAACTTTTTTGATAGCGACTGCCTATCTGATCTCCACAACCCAGTCATTGGGTAATACGATCCCCTTGGTAAGACTAGTTGTCAGACTTTCGGGCTTCTGACGACCCGTAACGACTGTCTTTTTTCATCCAGCTGCGAAGACCGTCGCTTCACCTAGCCTGAGGGCGTCCTACGTCCTATGTCGACAGCTTATAAACTAAAGGCATTTTTGCTGAACTGGGTCTTTTTGGCGCAGCCGTGAGGCACACCTTCCTGCTAATTTCTTACATCGGACTTTTTATTTGTCTTTATCTGATGGATAATATTATGGTGTACTAGCTTCCGCCCGCGGTTTCGCCCGCGAGGTATGTCGATAAAAACTATCCCATGTCCTTCCCCGGGATGCCATCCATCTCTCTGCCAAATTTTATCGAAATCCGTTCAGTGGTTTAGGCGTAAAAAGGTAACATACAGACAGACAGAGTTACTTTCTCGTCTGTGCTAAATAAGAGTATTTTCTTTATTTTTTTCCTTTCTTTCCGTTCTCTCCGCCCTCTGTCTTACGTCTTGAATAAATCAACAACATTGTATTCCTTAAAAACGCGAGTTAATATATTAGAAGCTTCTCAAATGTCACCAGATTAGTATTCCGGAGCGTTTGTAACAGATAAACTTATTAAAAAGGGTTCCGTTCACGGGGACGGTCCTATTATTTTTCTAACGACTTCTTAACAGAAACAATAATCAACCTTAATATCTTACAAATAAAGTTCAGTTTTGTTTGTACATCTTTGCATTTCTGTGTGCAATATAATGTCAACCTTATATTGGTGAAATTAAAGATGACATCACAATGTAATGTCATAATAATGCTATTTACGTGTTAATATACAGTCTGGATAATTAGTTTTACGTGCAATCTCGCATAACGCTGTTCCATGCATTTTAGTCGTATTCAAATGATTTTAAGCCTTATGTGAACGAGTTAAGGTAGAGAATCAGTTGTGTAGTACGAATAAATAATGAATTTATTACGTTTTGAAGTGCAGATGAAGTTTTGCATTTTTATTGTCGTTTAAGAGATTGTCGGGATATGTAAAGTTGTAATTTAAGAGGCGAGGTTCTAACTAAAGTGAAAGATGTCTCTTACTAACATGTCGGTGCTATACACAGATATAGATAGACCTAGATAACGCAAGTATCACGATCTGTATGGAAACCAAGCGTGCCATTCACGGTCACGAATCATATTTTAGTCAACATTCGAATCACAACGAGGCAGTCATAACTCATAAGGCGTAATTAATTAATCAGTGTTCATGGTATCTTAATTAAATCATCATTGTTTTACCCGACACGACCTCTTGCCCATCTGTTAACCGTAAACTGTGATTCAAATAACATTTCTGACATTAAGGCGCGTCCCCACTCGGGCGGCGCGGCTCTGTGAGGAAGCCGCGCGGCCAGAAAATGGAATGGACTGACGATGAAACTCTTTTATTAACTGACTAGCTTCTGCCCGCAACTTCGTCCGCGTGAAATTTCACCCTCTCGCCATTTACCCTCTTAGGGGTGGAATTTCTAAAAACCTTTTTTTTTAATGGATACCTACTCTTCACAAAGAACACACCTTCAGAATTGCATGTCTCTAGGCTAGAACCAGCGGTTTAGGTTGTGCGTTGATATATCAGTCAGTCAGGACTTTGAATTTTGTATAAATATAGATTTGTATCGGTGTTAAGGGACTGTCGGTGTTGTTTTTTATCAATAAAAATTGAAAGGAAAGGATGCCCTGATGGAGATTACTACATCCTTATTATTATAAATGCTGCTGAAGCTAATAGCACATCCTCTTCTTCGTACATCTCGAAAGCAACTGCGCAAGGCGGGCCTAAAGGGTCTTATAATAGACGCGTTGCAAACAGAACGCAAAAGCCTCGCGAGGCCCCAAAAGGCCGCGCGGTTTTAGTGAGGCCGCGTGGCTTTAGTGAGGACGCGCCTTTAAGTATGTATGTCTGTATGTGTGGGAAGAACATCCGAAACTGCTGTATCAATAAATATAACGACGTGCTGTTTGCTTTGGTAATGTAGGAGTGATGTGTTTGTGAGGAGTCGGGAGTTTACGGTTTTTCATAAGGTTTACATATATCTTAAATGTGCTGAAACATTGAACGGTCGTGCGTTGTTCGGAAGGATGACCAATAAGAGTGGTTAGGTTCCACGTTGCTTCACATATAAATAACAATAAATAAAATGGTTCATCGTTTGTTTACGGTTCACAGTACCTATAATTTTCCATCCCTCAAAATAAATTATCCTAATTTTGTTTTTGTTTTATCATGTTAACATATTCCCATCTGTGGAGTTTGGCTAGCTAATTTAATTTTACCCTGCATAATACAGGACTATATTCACAACATATTTCCGTCATAAAAATGCTCACTCATGAAAAATCTCACCTATTTACATCATCATCAGCTGCCTAGCCTATTCCCAACTATGTTGGGGTCGGCTTTCAGTAGACTGGATGCAGCTGAATACCAGTATTTTACATGGAGCGACTGCCTATTTAGCCTCTACAATCCAGTTACTGGGTAATACGATACCCCTTGGTAAGACTGGTTGTCAGACTTTCTCACCTATCTACTACATGGATGGGGAATTCTCACATATCTACTACACGGGATGCAGCAGAATACCAGCGTCAGGTATTGTACCTGGCATATGCTGAGCTGGACTCCCATTTGGTGCAACCAGGAGACACACACCGTCCAGTATTGATCGACCGTACTTATAAATGTTTATGAGCTAAATGTCTGGGTCAATTTATCTTTTTAATGTTTATTTTTTAAATTTTTTTTCACCTTTTTTGATCTTTTTAATACCTGTATTGCGTCTTTTGTTGTACTGAATAAACGTTTTATCTATCTATCTACATATCTATCTATACTAATAAAAAAGCTGTAGAGTTTGTTTGAACGCGCTAATCTCTGAAACTGCCTGCCAGATTTGAAAAATTATTTTTGCATTTGATAGCCCAATTCTTGAGGAAGGCTACAGGCTATTAAACATCACGCTAGGACCCTTAGGAGCCGAGCAAAAAGTAAAAAAGAACGCTACGCAAAAACGACGTAATAGCGCGGGCAGGCGATGCGATGCGACACGGTGGGTCGGGCAAACAAGAAATTTGACGCAGGCAGAAGCTAGTTTTCTTCATAAAAATGCTTACTCACGAAAATATCTCACCTATTTTCCATATAAACACGCTGGCAAAGTAAGTGTTCTCCGAAAGTATTCGTTATTAGTTGCTTACTTATATCGTGTGCAGATGGGGGGCGGAGTTTATTACATTCTGTGAGTGGAGTGAGGTAAGTCCTCTCATACCTTATGCTAATGTTCTACATTAGAATGTAGAACATTATCATAAGGTATGAGATATAATAGATTAATAGATTATCGTGTGCCGAAGCAATGATTTTGGTATGTAAAGTCTATCAAACTTATGTTTCAAATTGACGTTATTTCAAGTTAAACTAATATCAACTTTATTTTAATAGTAATTTAGTTGATTTCAGAATGACTATAGCACTATTGAAAAAGTTATAAAAATGTTTGAAGTTGTAGCGTAAACTGAACTTTATTGTGTAGGAATTAAAGTTATTTTTCCATAATTTGTTTATATTTTGAATACTGGCATCTTTTATTATGTTAGCACTGTGCTTACGAGTTATATTTTATGTTGTTTATGTTTTTGGCAAATAAATCGCGAATGCAGATTAGCTATGTTATGTAAAGTGCATTTTTAGGGTTCCATATTAAAAGGACAGCAGTGGTGGCCCAGTGGTAATGGCCGCGACTTACGAGTTGAATTGAAGGTCGTAGGTTCGAAACCAGACAGGAGCTTTACTTTGTAAAACATTTTAACACACGGTGAAGGAAAACATCGTGAAGAAACCGGTATGTCCTAGAATGGAACCAAAAATTCGAAGAGATGTGATGTCCGCCAACTCGCATTGGGCCCGCGTCGTGAATAGGGAATATGCATGATTTTTTTTCATGGCATTTATTAACAAAATATGAAAATACCGTAGTAGAGATGACAAAAAGTGAAATTAAAATTAAAATCGGCCAAGAAACACGGCCGATATGAGCATTTAAAACTATTGATTACACACCAATTAGACAGAGAGATCCGACATAGACTGTGACGTCACATGTCACTACGGCCATATAAACTCCGTGTTAAATTTCGTTTTGCGAGAAAGAGATAGAAACAAATCTTCGATGGCTCATATCTTTTTTAATTTCATAGTTATCCGAAAAACAGTTTTACTAAACTGTTTATTACATGAATGAGGATTAATTTTTTAAATAAAAAAAAATCATGCATATTCCCTATTGAGGCCCACTCCCTCTCAACAGCGGGAACATTATAGGATGATTGAATTGAAGTCAACACCTGAAGCGGAACAAAGGTTTTTTTAAACAGTTTTTCAAAGTTTTTGATTTAGAAATATACAAAATTTAGCCCCCGGTTCGTCCTGCCAAGGTCTTTCTGAATGTAGTTATACACTTTCTAAGTAAAGAAATTATCTTTAAAACAATCATACGGCGTTCTTTTGCACAAACATGAATAGTGTAATTTAATTAATTTTGACATTCGTGTAATTTAATTAATTTTGACGTTTCTGTAATTCAAATAATTTTGACATTTCTGTAATTTAATCAATTTTGACATTCCTGTAATTTTATTAATTTTGACTTGCCTGTATTCTTATTTTGACATTTGTAATTTCTTATCTTATTGACTTTTTCTAAAATAATTTTAATTAATATAACTATGAATAACTATGAATCATGGCACATCCAAAATTTGCATGCTGAATTTAGTAGGCGGAATATGAAGTATTATGACATCTGTAAGCACCATATTTCATGCAAATAAACGATTATTATTATTATTGCGGTATTTCCATTTCGAAAACTACCCAGGTAATTCACACTTGAAAAACCGTACAATCTACCTCATACAAATTTCAGGTAGCAAAACGCACACAAAAAGCAACCTAATAGCCCTTTTAACTGCAGCATCCAGAGAGCCAAGAGTTTTCTTTTTAAAAAGACATTCATACTCTTTAAATTGTCGCGACATTTTATTTTCAGAGACAAGTAGGTAAGGCCTGGTGCAGGCAGGCGACTCTGCCGCAATTAGTCGCAAATTGTCGCGTGTCTAGACGCTGCTTTATTTAGTTTTATTATGCTGGTCTTTCAGCACTTGAGGGACATGTGACCACATTGTAGGTTAATGCAGTAGACTTGTCGCCATTGTGTAAGGTTTCGAGTACTGCCTCGTCAGTCTAATGTTTGAGATCTAAGTATGAGAAACACAATCCGAAGGATTCAGAAAGCCTCCTTCTGCGAAGCAATCATGCTAGCAAAGGAGGTGGCGGGACGGCTGAGGAAGAGAGCCTTCCGTCCCAGCCGCCGCGGGAGACGCTCCGGGCGTCGGGACTTCGGGAGCCGCGCGACGACTCCCGGCCACCGTAGGCGCGGGCCTGCGGGCGGAGAGTAATGGGTAGCTCACCGTCCGATCAGGACCAGGCCCGTGCCGGACGGAGCGTACTTGTACCACGCGCGCCTCAAAGAGATGTCAGCATCAAAAGAAGGGGTTCGTCAGGGCCGAAGCCTGCCGGGTCAGCGGGATTGTCCGAAAGGGTTACCGCTGGCTCGGAACATAAAGGGCTAAGGAAGGAACACGGGTGGGTTTTAGTCAGTAAGGGTCGGACACTCCCTTCCGCTCCACCCAGAGCGGGAGGGGTCATTTGATGATTTCCCATCCTGAAAAAAAAGGATTCAGAAAGAAATTTATAATCTATTGCTTTATTATAGTATGTTTGAAAAATTCGTCTGCTCTACAGCGAAAATAACGATACGAATTTGTTTAACTGCCAAAATAAATGGCAATGTCATCGTATTTGATTCTCAAATTGGGCAAAGATCTGAATTTGTGCCCTTTGAAAGCAATATGCTCGCTTCATTATATACATTTCTGGCGAAAATTGGGTGTACATGACACCTGTGCCTACCTCTTCAGAGATTTATTTAAGTAGTTGTTTTATTTATTTAGGTACACCAACAGCTTCTATGTATAGTTTATCTTAAGAGCGTTTACGCCGTACGGCATTTCATACAAACTTTCAAGCCCTTGTTTTTCGAAATGAATGAACCGATTTTAATGAAACTTCATACGCATAAAGGTTACTACAAACAGGCGTGAAACGCGATATAATCGCGCGCGACACAAAGAAACCGCTCGTTGAGCGACTTGCGGTGCCTTTGTGTCGCGCGCGATTTTATCGCGTGTCGCGCCTGTTTGAAGGAGCCTTAAGCAAGATACAAAGGTAAAGATCCAGCAATCTCAGAAATAAGTAATCACACATAATAATAACAAAACTAAAGACTAGAACTTAAAAAATTGGCAAAATACTTCTTAAACTTAAGATTAATAACAAAAAGTAAAATAACAAGACGAACATTGGTAAAATGTGGCTGGGCTAAATATAATCTTAAGAACTACTATGTATTAC
This sequence comes from Luperina nickerlii, assembly GCA_963855955.1. Taxonomy (NCBI): domain Eukaryota; kingdom Metazoa; phylum Arthropoda; class Insecta; order Lepidoptera; family Noctuidae; genus Luperina; species Luperina nickerlii. The sequence goes on along the minus strand of OY979689.1, from coordinate 11,616,243 downwards.
CCATATTTGCAAAATAAAATTCTATTCTATTCTAACAACATAGCAATTTTGGCCACTTAGACTAAGACTAAATTTTTTATTTCGAAACATCGCCAAGCGATTGGTCGACTCTTCACGTGACCAGAGGGCTGGCTTATTTTTGGGCCAAAGAATCAGCATTGCCATACAACGTGGCAATGCTGCCAGTCTTTTGGACACGTTTCCTGTTGACAGCGATGCGGATGAATTTTTTGATGCCCTTTGATTATTTTCCCTCCTTTTTATTTATTTACTTGTACATATTATTACTATTATTTTAATATTGTTAGCTTTTAAAATTCAGTTTACATTAAACAATTCAAATATAAAAGTGCCTGTAAAATGGTTTAATTGAAATAAAGACTAAATAATATAAATGAGATCATAATATAAAATAAATAAAAGTATAGCTTCTAAAAATAAATTATAAATGGGTTGTTGGAGGTCAGATAGGCAGTCGCTCCATGTAAAGTACAGGTATTCAGCTGCATCGGATTAGACTGGAAGCCGACCCGGAAAGTAGTTGGGAAAAGGCTGGGCAGATGATAATGAACATTGCTTCCGTCAAATTTTTTCGTGAATTTCACAAAGTGGACCTTCTGAATCATATGTTTTATGTCCAAGCTATACGAATCTATAGTTATGTAATCGAAAGACGTCGCTGGTAAGATGTCATAGAAATTCATCTTGGATGTAGCGTTCCTTTAAATTAAGGAAAATGTTGTCCGTATTATTAAAATGAAGAGCCATGTTGATGGTTTATAATTCTTAATTTTAATGGCGCGGGGGATGAAAGTGTACCTTTTAATAATCGGGGTTATGACTTTTACTTGGGAAACGGAATAAATAAAGTCTTCTTAGCCTGCACTGTGAATAGTAGCGGCGCGATTTTTCGCTGGCGATTCTAAATGCGAATCTATCATCATTATTTTTCAGAAATATTTTTATTATCTATGCCTCGGAAAGCACGTTAAGCCGTTGGTCCCGGCTGTCATTCGTGGATGTTTGACAGTCGTTACGAGTCGTCAGAAACCCGAATGTCACACAACCAGTCTTACTATCACCATTTCAGCCGAAAGACGTCGACTGCTGGACATAGGCCTCGCCCAAGCACCTCCACTTCGACCGGTTCTGTGCTTCTCGCATCTAATAGGTTCCTACGGCTTTCACAAGGTCGTCGGACCACCTTGTGGAAGGCCTTCCAACGCGGTCGCCACTCCAGAATCTTTCGGCCCCAACGGCCATCTGTTCTGCGAGCAATGTGCCCTGTCCACTGCCACTTAAGTTTGGCAATTCTTCGGGCTTTGTCGGTTAGATTGGTTCTCCTGCGGATCTCCTCATTTCTGATTCGATCACACAGGGAAACTCCAAGCATAGCCCTCTCTATTGCCCTTTGGGTGACTTTTAGCCTTCTTATAAGGCCCATTGTGAGCGACCACGTTTTCATTCTTACCAAAGAGTATTACCCAGTCACTGGGTTGTGAAGGTCAGATAGACAGTCGCTCCATGTAAAATACTGATATTCTGGTTAGACTGGAAGCCAACCTCAACATAGTTGGGAAAAAGCTAGGCAGATGATGATATTATATCCTAATAATAAATCTGAACAGTTTGTTTGTTTGAACGCGCTAATCTCAGGAACTAATCGTCGGATATGAAAAATTATTTTTCTTGCCCAATTCTTGAAGAAGGCTAGAGGCTATTTAACATCACGATATGACCCTTTTAGGAACCAAATAAAAATAAGTCAGAAAGAACTCTAAGCAAAAACGAAGTAATAGCGCGGGCAGGCGATGTGATGCGACGGGCTGGGTCGGGGAAACAAAGAATTTCACGCGGACGAAGTCGCGGGTAAAAGCTAGTAATAGGATATTTGCACACTTCTTAAGGTAGGACATGGTTTAAAGAACTCTTGTTGTATGACGTATCATGTACCCATATTCAAGCAAATAAATAATTTGAGCAGATTTGAATAGGTGGAGCAGACGAGCCCTGGAGTAGAGACCACGTATCGGCAAGCGTAGTGTAGGATCCCTTCAGCTAGATGGACGGACGACCTAAAGAAAGTGGTTGGGACAGACTGGATGCGGAAGGCAAATGAGGGGGTGTTGTGGCGCAGGCTGGAAGAGGAGGAGGAGAGGGATTTGCGGTGTGAGCACATGAATATAATTAATACGTAAAACAAATAGATTTTGCCCAAATCCTACTCGTATCATCATCGTCCACAGATATAGATAACGCTAGAGCAACTACTTCGCCTGCCCAGCTTACGTACAAAAATCGTAAGCCGCCACTTTCGCGCTCAGTCCTGAGTACTGCTGGCTGGGTGAGCGTGAGCGCTGACGCTAGGCCCCGGGGGTGTGGCAAGATGGGTGCCGCACGCAGCGGCGTCTATGAATCGATTTGATATTCCCATCACTAAATAGGGCTTGTGACGTCATAGTAGGTAGTCAAAAAATGGTACTCTTGGTTTCCATACAGATCGTGATACTTGCGTTATCTAGGTCTATCTACGGTTATCGTCACTCGTAACGCTCGTGTCACCCTCGTTGACACCAGAATCACACTCTCTCGCACCAGTGTGATGAGTGTCACCGACACTTATGAAAATCGTCGAATTTCGTGACACTCATCGACACTGGTTGTCAAAACTATTGCACTTCTGTATGGACTCGCTGATTTTGTTTTGATATGTAACAGTCGGTTATGTAAAAGTTTTATCCATAGGTAATAGGTACTAAGATCACCCCTTAAAATTTTAATGTTAGTCTATACAGCGCGGCGCTTTGTTTACCGTCTTTCAATAAATCCTACTGAAACTTCTGCCCGATCCGCCTTAGCTACTAGCTGTCAAATGCCAGCCATCAATCAAGCGGCCGTCTCAGTGGGTAGTGCGAAGTCGTCGCCTCGTCACAACTTGTCGTCACAATCGACAACCTGTCGACAGCCGGTTGACAGGCGCGTCACTAGATGTCGACTGACGATTGAATGGACTTTTCAAGTGTTGAGCGCTTTCTGATTGATCGTGAACGAATGATATTAGACAGAGATGACATAATAAATTTGATTTAAAAAACAGCATAATCAGATAATATTCCCATTCCTGGGACACAGGCCTCTTCTCTGTGAGAGGGCCGTAATCCACCACGCGGGCCCAGTGCGGGTTGGTAGATGTCACATGTCTTCGAATTTTTGGTTCTATTACATGCCGTCTTCCTCACGATGTTTTTCTTCACTGTTTTGAGGGCAGTGGTGATGAAATACTTTACACAAAGTAAAGCGTCTACCTGGGTTCGAACCTACGACTTACAACTCATAAGTCGCGGCCGTTACCACTGAGTCACCACAGTCACTGCTCTTCGTTCCATAACGGCGGGATATCTTCGAATTTTTTTACAATCATTTCACTAGATTAGGTGGCAAAATAATAACAGCCGCACAGGTCGATCGATTAGGTTAAGCTACGCTAGCCGCGGTTGGTCTGTGGATGGGTGACCATCTTTACATACCGTGACCCCTCCGTGCCTCGGAAAGCACGTCAAGCCGTTGGTCCCGCCTGTCATTCGAGGATCTTTGACAGTCGTTACGGGTAGTCAGAAGCCCGAAAGTCTGACAACCAGACTTATCTATCGTATTACCCAGTAACTGGGTTGTGGAGGTCAGATAGGCAGTCGCTCCATGTAAAATACTGGTATTCAGCTATTATACACCCGGTTAGACTGGAAGCCGACCCTAACATAGTTGGGAAAAGGCGAGGCAGTTGATGATGACTATAGATTTTGATACCCGAACAAAAATAGAACACTGGACAATTTCGCTCTAAAGTTCTATGTTTCAACATCAAAAATGTAGTTAGTTACACGTTAAACGTAGTTAGTAGAGTTCTACGAACAAGTATCCTTCCACAATCCAAGAACAAGTATGCTTCCAATAGTTTCACAAACGCTCCTAACTGCAAATTGTTCTCCAAAGGAAATAGCACCAGTGACGTCAGTGGCCTGTCCTATCGCCGGCCGCGCCAATACCCGGCGCCGGCCAAATAACAGGAATAGGGAACGAACGGGCATGGCAAATGATCGTATGTTGAGTTTGTTATAGTGCCTACATACATACGTTTATGTAAGTGCTTCAGAAGGCCTACAGAAAGTGGCGATAACGATGATGGAAAATTCAAAACGGACGGGTTTGACTATTGATGTTAAGATATCAGAAAGCTTATGTGAATCCAGCACCTAATTCAAAAGTTGTTGAAAAGTTTGTCAGCTCAACAACGTCAATAACCAGATGAATGTTGTTGAGCTGTCAAAAGAATAGAATAGAATACTCTTTATTATGTACACCATATAAATTACAGACACAAATATAGAAACTGTACAAAGGGTGACATAATGGGAGGTCTTATCGCTAAGAGCGATCTTTTAAAGACAACCTTAGGATGGATTTAAAAAGGGGAAGGACAGACAAATACTGTGGGTAGTCCGTAGTGTACCATTTACATAATACAATAAATACATACTTAAAGTATATTATACTAATCTAAATACATATATACACATACATATATCCGTGCAATAATAAACATGAAACAGGAGCAAAGAAAATATAATGATGTTGTTTAAGGAGAGAGGAAGTGCTTTTTTACCATAATTTTAAACGTGGACAAAGATTGAGCACGCCTTACCGACACGGGCAAGTGAACAGTAAAAGATTTGTCATAAAAACTGGTGGAATGCATCGGCATCTCTAGTCTCAGGTTTTCCGATGACCTCAGATATCTATTACGTGTGTCATGAAGGAACTTGAAACGTTCTTTAAGATAAGTGGGGGTTTTAGGATTAAACAAAATACTGTAGAGCTGAAACAAGTTATATGAGAATTCCGGCGAAGACGTATGGGAAGCCACTTGAGCTTTGTACGATATTCTGATATGTGATCAAATTTGCGCAGGCCAAATATAAATCTTATGCAAAAGTTCAGTAAGTCATTCTACTTATGTGGTAATGCTCGCTTCATATACACAAAAACGAATCGTTTTACTTACCAATGCTGGTAGCATTTTCTATAATTCGATTCGTAAGCTAATTTTACCTGTGATAGCTACTTCGGTGAGGGTCTACTATGGAAAGGTATGCGTCCTTGCTTCATTATTGGTAAAGATACTTACTTACAAGAGTCTTAATTTTAACCAATAATAAATTATAGAAATCGGCCATTAGTGTGTTACGCAATTATCCCGCTGTTGAAAGTCGTTGTAGAAATACGAAACGCTTTGAAAGCGATTTTCACGAAGCAAGCAGATTGCTTCTCTGTGAGGTTAAGCCGTGCTTGTCGCGGATAGTTTGTGGATGGGTGGGTGATCGTTTTTTGACACATTGGATTTTCATTTCCTTGGTGGAGTAAGATTAATGGTTAAGGTTGAATCAAAATCAAAATTCAAGCTAGACTGAGAATCAGCATTTTTCGTATGTCAAAATTACATAAGACAGTCTCCCAAAATGCCCGCCCTTCACCACTTCCTAGTGCTGCAGATGGGAAGAAGAAGTGGGGCAACAAACTCCCCAGGAACACAGCGTTAAACCTATATTTCGTTACAGACATTTTATTCTAGATACATCTTTACATATAATTAATGTATACAAAATATTCTAAAAACGGTTACGGTGGTGTTTCTTGCCCATTCTTCTCCATACGGAAATTACCTTTTGGAAGGGGCACTAGAATAATATTTTTATAGTGAATTTTGGTGTTTAAAAGTGCCTTTTATGTGCCTATTTGAAATAAATGATTTGACTTTGACAGTCTGAGGCTGGAAAGTCTTACAGTTGGTAAAATTTTAGAATACCTGTATAGATACCTAATTCCTTTCGATGCAAAACTCATTTTCATTTCTTTATGTATGCATTATCTTTTGACTCCGGAAGAAACATCTAAAAGGGTGTGAAAAGAATTCTTCAACGATATGAAACACGTTTAATGATGTCACAGCTGACATATGGGACACGTCGTAATGTCGGTCACGCCAATATCCGGCGCCAAGGAGCTTCCGACCATCTACTCAAGCGGAAAATGGGCGAATGACATATTGTTAGGAGCTGCTCAGTAGTGCTCGGGGTAAAGATATTGGGTTAATAAGCTGATGATAGAAGCCAGTGCTAGGAGACAGTTTTGGAGGCCAGCGCTGCAGGCCAGTGCTTGGGGGCAGTCCTGCAGCCCAGTGCGCTTTGCGACAGTGCTAAACGCCAGTGCTATAATCCAGCGCTCAAAAGCCAGTGCTGGAAGCTAGTGCTACACATGCCAGTACCTACGACATGCCCCTGTGACATTCCAATGCTACATCAGCTTCATGGCAATGCTCGGTTCTAGAATCTAGCTAAATCCTATGGGGCAGTGCGGGGGGCCAGTGCTGGAGGCCCGTGCTGGAGGACCATGCTGGAGGACCATGCTGGAGGACTATGCTTAAGGCCAGTGCTGCAGGTCAGTGCTGGGAGCCAGTGCTGCAGGCCAGTGCTGGGGGCCAGTGCTGCAGGCCAGTGCTGGGGGCCAGTGCTGCAGGCCAGTGCTGGGGGCCAGTGCTGCAGGCCAGTGCTGGGGGCCAGTGCTGCAGGCCAGTGCTGGGGGCCAGTGCTGCAGGCCAGTGCTGGGGGCCAGTGCTGCAGGCCAGTGCTGGGGGCCAGTGCTGCAGGCCAGTGCTGGGGGCCAGTGCTGCAGGCCAGTGCTGCAGGCCAGTGCTGCAAGCTAGTGCTGGGGGCCAGTGCTGCAAGCTAGTGCTGGGGGCCAGTGCTGCAGGCTAGTGCTGCAGGCTAGTGCTGCAGGCTAGTGCTGCAGGTCAGTGCTGGGGGCCAGTGCTCGGGGCCTATGCTGGGGGCCAGTGCTGTGTTGGAAGCTCATATGCCTGTACCTATTACATACCCCTGTGACATGCCCAGTCTACATGCCATCAGCATCAGCATCTACATTCTAGAATCGAGCATGCCAGATACTAGTTATTGCCACCAAGCTAATACAACTTTTTTACAAAACGAAACTGAAAATTAACCCAAATTGAAACGTGACAGCGGTCGTCAATCTCCATAGGGTTAGCGTGAAATATGTTCGCCTATCAAGTTGGGTTCGTGCTCCGTATTCGTCACCGTTGGGTTCCGCACGTGAGCTAGCTCGGGTATCATCGGGTAAGATCGGGCTCGACCGTCACCGAAGGTGTCTCGTCTCAATCACTGTGAATCGGGCCCTAACACAACTCGATTGTGATTTTGTTAAGGATAGGGCTGCCAAAGCGTGTTTTTCTCATAGAATTGCTCGTAGGTTCAGTTGATGCAAATCAGACTGCTGAACGTGGGATCCTGTGGTTAATCCAGCACGCGTAGCATGACAAAAAAATTAAATGTAAGAACTGGATCCGTTTATTATGATATTTTGATGTTGACTTGAAAGAGCATGGCAGTTGAGAACGTGTCATGCTCACTTAAATGTCTCATCGATGGTGGCGCGTGTGTTGGATCATTCGGTTTCCCACAAAATGGTTGAGCTGAATGGTGCTGATCCACGCGTCATGTTCGTGAACGGGCGCCGTCGGTTGAGACTGGTCTCTCAACTGCCAGGGCTTATTTTTAATCTTATTATATTTTAAATAGTTTCCTCACTTGTTTTTGTTTTTCATTATTCTCACTTAGAGAAGCAACAGGAATAATGTACCCAAGATTTTGTAATATCTTGATTTAAAAGAGTATCCTTGCAGTTTCGTGCCCCTTCTCTATAGAGATCTACATTTTAGAATGGCCAACTAGCTTCAACTTTCTGACTGAATGACCGACTGTTTAATTTTGACAATTCAACAGTGCCTGAAATCAAAAATCTAAATCAAAATATTTTATTTCGCATAAAACTAATTTCATAGTTAGAACTATGAAATTTGGCAAGTAATATCAGTCAACGGGAAGTACCCTATAAATTTTGATTCCATTGAGAGTGTCGAAATAAACGTTTTTTGCGGCATAAACGGCCGTATCTTTTTTTTACGTTAATTTAGAAGTTTGATTTTTTCACAGCTTCAAGGGACTGTAGACCTGAGTACATGGTTTTAATTTCAACTCGATACCTCCACGCATTCCTGAGATAAAGGGCCTTGACAGACAGACAGACAGACGGATAATAAAGTGATCCTGTAAGGGTTCCGTTTTTTCCTTTTGAGGTGGAGAACCCTAAAATTTGAAGACATATGTGACATCTACCAACCCGCTCTGGGCCCACGTGGTTACGGCTCACAGGGTGGAGGCCCGTGTCCCAGCAGTGGGAACATCAACTGATTATGGGCAAATCAGAGGGTTTAGCGGCTATTTATTCGTGTATACATATGGCTAGTTCTTGATAGCATCATACAACTAATCATCAAACATCGCGTCTGTACAAAAAAAAACAGTGGCACTCCGGAATGCCGACAGAAGTGAAAACATAACACAAATAGAATACTTTGCCATCACTCACTGACATATCGGATATACATTAAAACCGAGTACATCCCGAGGACAGCCGAACACATCCGAAGCGGGTATTTTTTTAAACGTCTTATAAACAAAACACGCGCGGGGTCGCTTACGGTAACAGTGGCGCTAGTTCAATGGTTTTTTCCCTTCTCAAAAAATACCCAACGCAAATAAAAAAGGTTTCACTTCAAAAAAAAATTTAATATAAAGTTAGCCAGTAGCAGCCCTATAAAAAAGTACTTGCAAATCACCTGCCGACGTGGCGTCGCGTCGGACTGTGAGGGTCGTAACGAAGTTACCGGGACATGTTACACGGAACGACTGCGAAACGAGACGGTGTGCACTCTGCAGACGATGATGAGGTGCGAAGTACCAGGGTAGCAGGAAAGAATAAGTAGTGGGAACAATGAGGACCATTCTATTAACACACAGAAGAAGTTTCATTTGGCATAGTTTGTTGAATACGGTACGACTGCAAACTAGACGGTGTGCAGACGATGATGAGGTGCGAAGTACCAGGGCAGCAGGAATGTATAAGAAGTGGGAACAATGAGACTCATCTATACTTCTATACTAATATTATAAAGCTGAAGAGTTTGTTTGTTTGGTTGAACGCGCTAATCTCTGGAACTACCAGTCGGTTTTGAAAAATTCTTTTTGCATTTGATAGCCCAATTCTTGAGGAAGGCTATAGGCTATTTAATATCACGCTATGACCTTTAGGAGCCAAGCAAAAAGAAAAAAAAGTCAGAAAGAACGCTAAGCAAAAACAAAGTAATAGCGTGGACAGGCGATGCGATGCGACGGGGTGGGTCGGAGTAACAAGAAATTTCACGCGGCCGAAGTCGCGGGCAGAAGCTAGTTCTATATACATGGAAGAAGTTTTATTTGTTGAATAAAGAAAAAAGTCTTTCTGACTGCTTGGTCGTTGATCAGGGGGCCAGGGTTTGACGCCAGTCGGGCTAAGTGGTTATTGGATTTATTATAATTTGTAAGTAGCAGCCCGAATCAAGTCAGTAACTGGAAAAAAAAACTAGATTTTTAGGCTCACCCAGATAATAAAAATACTTCAAAATAATTGGCGAATTATGGGTGCAGTATGCTGTACATCTCTATCTACGCTTTCGGGAAATACTATCTCTGTTTCACGTCAAACTATCATTAAATCTGCCGTCCTGGTACTTTCCACAAACCACCATTCAAAGACTTCGGGAGCAAATCAATCAATGCAAACTCCCCAAGCACTACAATTCAATGCAATCATACTGTAGTATAAACTCCGTACAAGTTATGCACTCCTAGTACAAATTGACAAATACATTCACCCGCTTCGCGCATAATCAAACAGTGAGGAACTTCTCCTAACCCAGTGACTTTGTAATATCTCCATACGTTGCATGCGCTCCTAGTAGTTCTAATTCTAACGTTGAAGTGACAGCACAAGTTTAAATTTGATCGCTGTACTGAGTGAATGCTTGAATTTGTGTTTGTAAAGTAGCTGGCAACATTGAACGTTTTCAGTGTCGCTTTGTTCGTGTGATTCATCTTAAAATGGCTGCCGGGTCTCGAATTATTCCCAAGATTGGAGGGAAAACCCTTTCGTCTATAAACTTTTATAGACGTTTTCAACAGATCAGGGCACGCTCGTCCCATTATAGACCTCATCTATCGCTTTCCATCAGGCGTGATCGGGGTCGGGGCCCATTTAGCAATAAAAAAAAATAATAAAAAATCAGTCATATCCTACTGAATTTACCATCTATTTAGCTCGTAATGTCTCACTGCTGGGCAAAATCTCCTTTTCCCTTTTCCACACCCGTCTGCCCTCTGTCATTGTGAGCTTAGTCCCTTTGGTTATTTACTGAAGGATGATTAAAAAAAACATATTTATTGATGCACAGGTAAGGTTCCTGTGTCATCAATGAATATGTTATTTGGAGGACGCGAGAATGTTAATTTTAATGTAAAACGGACGAGTATTCCGACGCCCAAGTGTCCTTATGTTTTTTTTTTAATAATTTATGTACACACAGTAAAATACATAAGGATATGACAAGATTACAATATGAGTACAAAGGTTTTTGTATTTATATAGTTTTTTTTTTCATTAAACGTTATTTAAAATTTGTAAGGCACATTTTTTTATTAAATGGACAAACTTCGAATACTAAATAAACTAACTAACGATTAAAATAAAATTATAATACCCTAATATTAATCTTATTATATTAATCTAACTAAAACTATTAACAAACTAAAATATGGCGTTGAAAGTATTCCTCCGCATCGCTGTCGACTGGTTATGTACCTCGAGAGACTGGCGGCATTGCTACGTTGTATGGCAATACTTATCCTCTGGTTAAGGTATATTTACCTAGATAGTTAGTCATTTAATTTAGTACCTAGTGTAAGAAAGAGTAAAAGTAAAACTTTAATCTAAAACTGACCGTTAAATAAAGGAAACGGATGTAATCTGTTCTCTCGTTCTTACTCAGAAAACAAATTATCCAACCTTTTATTTTGACTTCCAATTTATCCCAGTGACGTACTCCTTTAGTTTCTCAATCTGCACCTGTATTTCAATCTCCAACACTGAACATAAATTAAAAAGGGTACATTACAACTGGCCAGCTGTCCCACATCCGCCATTTTTCAATCATGACCGCGCGCGCGCTTTGTTTGACAGCTAGCTTTTTTTTTTCTCCATCGTGATTCGTGATCAAGGCAAGCATCCATTCTGCCTTTGTGTGCCCACTGTGGCTCTGTGACACAGATATTGCAGTCTTTTATGTCAGATTGGGCCTTTTTTTAGGTCGTTTGTGTGAACAAACTTTGAGACTGAAGGGCTATTGGAAATGTAGAGCGACGTCTTATAAAATCGTGTTTAGGTTCTGTTGTTCCTATTATTTTATTAAGATTACATTAAAAGGATGGGCCATTTGTTTTGCAAAAATGTTTGTATTCTTTAGAAGCAAACCAAAAACGTTTAGTACGATGCTAGAAGTCACAAATCTTCAAACTTTAGGTTCTAGGACATGCCGGTCTCCTCACGATGTTTTCCTTCACCGTTTTGAGAGCAGTGATGATGAAATAATTTACACAAAATAAATCTCCTGTCTGGGTTTGAACCTACGACCTACAACTCGTAAGTTGCGGCCATTTCCTGGTCTATAATAAAGCTCAAGAGCTTGTTTGAACGCGCTAATCTCTGGAACTACCGTCGGATTTGAAAAAATATTTTTGCCTTTGGGAGCCCAATTCTAGAGGAAGGCTATTTAACATCACGCTATGACCCTTACAAGCCGACCAAAAAGATACAATGTCACAAAGAACGCTAAAGGAAAACTTAGGAATAGCGGGGGCAGGCGATGCAATGCAACGAGGGTGGGTTGGGGTAGCAAGAAATTTCACGCGGACGAAGTCGCGGGCAGAAGCTAGTAGTAGCGAAGGGTCAATTTTTGTAAGAGGTAAACCGGAGTAGATATCTTACTTCAGTCAGAATACTGACTGTGCCATTTTTCAAAGGGAAGCCGGTGTGAATCGACTTGTATGCCTTTGCCACTTGAAGATAGTCATGTATAATAATGTAATCAGCCTTCTTTCTCTGATGACTTGTTTTCATTAAAATTAGAGCAAACATATAAGACCTATTTTGTCTTCGTAGAGAGTTTTAACGCGAGCAGCAGACCCTCTACTAATTAGATAGAACGCTTGGAAATCTCATCACTGAGCATCCGGAGTTTATTACACAAACTGATTAGATACTGTCATTTTCGACTGCTTAGATGACGAAAGGTTTACAATTAAGACAAGTCATCAGAGACCAAAAACAGATCACATTATTATGTTACCTGAGGGACAATTATCGGAATTTTGAGAACGTCTGATCTCTGGGTGCTTACTCTTCAATTTAATTCCGATAGATCGACATTGGAATTGTGACGTTTCGTACTCTTGAGTTCGATGCTAGCGCCAAATGATTTTTAAATTGGGTGTCCATTTTGGAGAACTAAGTGGAATTGGGTTCGGGCTTGGCGTGGGGTAATTGTTGACAATATTGTTTTCAAGAGTACCGAATCACGTGACTGTAAAATTAACATTGGAATCATATTGGCATCTCATTGGAATTAAAATTAGTTTGGAGAGTAAGCCCCCTGATCTGTTTCAATCCGTCAAAAATACTCGTACCTCTAATTTCGCAAAATTTTTGATGAGGCTGCTACTAGATTTTTAACGTCTTTTGTTACGGGAATTAGCCTTCAGATATACGCAACTTCGTTCGCGTGAAATTTCTTGTTCTACCGACCGACCTCGTCGCATCGCATCGCCTGCCCGCGCTATTACTTCGTTTTTGCTTAGCGTTCATTCTGACTTTTTTTTTGCTCAGTTCTTAAGCGTCCTAGCGTGATGTAATAGCCTATTATCCTTCTTCAAGAATTGGGTTATCAAATGCAAAAAGATTTTTGAAATCCGTCTGGTAGTTCCAGAGATTAGCGCGTTTAAATAAACAAACTAACAAAGAAACTCCATACTAAATTTCATAAATACGAAAGTGTGTCTGTCTGTTACCTCTTCACGCTTGAACCGCTGAACCGATACATATGAAATTTGGTGTAGAGATAGTTTGAGTCTCGGGAAAGGACATAGGATAGTTTTTATCCCGATATTCCCACGGGATTGACACTTATGCGGGTGAAACCGCGGGGCACTACTAGTTAATATATATATTAGTATGTATTATTAGTAGTATATTATATAGCTTGTTCGATTGTACAATGCCTAACTACAGCTTGTTTGCTTGTTTGTAACAAAGTTATGATAAGAAACTTGTGTGAATAGCTCGTTGAACTTGTGGAGTAGCCATCCAAAGTTGAAGATCTTATAACAACTGATAACTATGTAGTTGCAACTTAAAGGGCACAAGTGTAGTCGTATCGCGACGGCGAAGTGCCAATACCTCCTAACTGATTTTTTTGAAGTGAAAACTTCTTTAGCGGCGCTGTGTACTTTTTTTGGAATGGGTAAAAACTTCTAAACTCGCGTCAGGTCACGTGACCCTGATCGAAAATTCGTAAGACGTAAAACGTAAGACGCGCGTTGTTGAGGACAGCGCCATCTATGCACATCGGGAAGAACTACGAGGGCCTCGCGTACTAACTACGTAGTTCATCCAACAACGACGAGATGGCGCTGAACCACGGATATATAACTGACGACGAGCTCCATGCGAGCGGCTTGCTTCTCTTACCACTGCCGCGACCAACACCACGAACTGAAGTCTATCCTGTGTGCTTATTTGTAAATCTGAATAAATTCCTTTCACGAGAAGAATAAACCAGTCACTTTGGTCATCATACCTGATTTGCAAAAAACCCTATAAAATAAGGAACACACCTTAACACGCGTGTTTTGTTTATAAGACGATTCACAAAATACACTCGTAATTGTTCAAGTTTTCACTTCTGTCGGCACTACCGGAGTGCCAGTGTTTTTTTTTGAGAAATTTTCTTTTTTTTTCGTTTGAATTTAAAGGCGTTATTCGCATGTTTTAGTGAAATCGCCTTAGTGTATTTTTAGATGCAACAGCATTAAATTAAAATGTGGAAATATAAACCTCCCAACTAAAACAACGTGTCTATTTTTGAACGTTTTTTTCCAGTATGTGTAAATTTTTGACTTTGTCAGTTAGGAGTTAATGGCACTTCGCCGTCGATAGGTTACTAGTTTCTAACTTAGACTACCCATCGGTCTTTAGCATGGGTCCTAACGTGTGTCGATACTCCTTGCTATAATAAAAAACCATAAACGTAGGCAACTGATAAACAACCAATCTCTTAGTATTTATTCAAACATTTTTTTTAGTTATTTTTTTTTTAGTTTTTTATTTATTATAATACGTAACCGTTATATATAATAATTGTGTTTTTATTTGGATTTTGAACTTTACCAAAATGAAAAATATATTTTTCATTTTGGTCAATTAACGGTGAGGTAAACCAATTTAAGGAACTTTGTACATAGGAATTTCAAGTTTTAGCTTTATGAACTTCAGTAACATATCTATTTGACGTTTTAAGCCTTCGGTATTTTGAATATAAGTTAAAAAACATTAGGTATTTAGATTTTAGGAATTTTGAACGTAGGTAATTTTACGTTAGTTCTTTTAATTTAGATATTGCAATACCCTTGAAGGCCTTGAATAAACTAACTTCCCGCTACGCTACGCGCTGTTGTGCTACGCCGTAGCCACAGTGCTACGCCGTAGTGCTTTTCCGTGTTATTTTATGAAACACTTTATATTATTGCTACAAAAACAGTACACAAAGTCTGAAAGGAAGAAATATACAGGGCCAAATCAAATTAGCTAGCGAAACTCCGCAGACGTGATGGTATCGTTATCTAAACATGATAAAATATTTTTTAAAAAGTGCAGAGAAAATTAGTTTTTTTTTGTTTTAACATGTTTAAATATCGATATCCATCACGTCAGAGAAGTTTACACAAAAAAAAACTGGTATTTCAAGTAATTACCCACAACCCAAGGTCGTCGACACCATAATATAACAATCAAAAAATTTTTATAAATCGTTTTTTCGATTTTCGAAATTGATACCAATCACGTCTGCGGAATTCCGCTAGCTAATTTAATGTAACACTGTAGTTTAGAAACCGACATCTGACGATCTGAGCGTATTTCTCGTACACAAAAACTTCCCTGAATAGCGTAAAATATTGTTTTCCCCCTTCGCTTTTGATAAGCTCGTATAAAAAGGTAAAGTCGCACGCAAGCCGCGCTTCATTTGTAACCGACGCGCCGACAATGAGGCGCATTAGTGCGCGCCACAGGCTGAGTGACACAGTAGGTCAACTCCACACAATTTTATAACAAACACCACCGATCCATACTAATCCTACTAGCCTACTTCTAATTCATCATCATCTGCCTAGCCTTTTCCCAACTATGTTGGGGTCGGTTTCCAGTCTAACCGGATGCAGTTGAATACCAGTATTTTTACATGGAGCGACTGCCTATCTGACCTCCACAACCCAGTTACTGGGTAATACGATACCCCTTGGTAAGACTGGTTGTCAGACTTTCGGGCTTCTGACTACCCGTAACGACTGTCAAAGATCCACGAATGACAGCCTAGACCAACGGCCAATGTATCATCAAAGAGGAAAACATAGGGACATACAAGCAGTTAATATTTATTATTCTGTAAAATATCATTGCTTTATGGTCATTCACCAGAAAGAAAACAGGCGAGAGCGTTTCTATGGAGAAATGACCACCCGCATTTCCTCTTAACGTGCTATATAAGTACTACAGAGCTAACCGTGGGCCTTCTGAAGTTGTTTTCCTCTGTGGTGTGAACTAGTATAAATCAAAGTGTTACAAAGAGCTCGCATTAAGCTGCCATTACAAATATTGCTCGCTAAGCGAACGTGGCGGTAGACGGGCGGTTTTACAGCAGTAAGTAAGTTCTAACTGAACAGACAGCTGTACTGCTGGGGAGTTTGTTGCGCCACTTCTTCTCCCCAGCGAAAGCACTAGGAAGTGGTGAAGGGCGGACGTTTTGGTGGACTGTCTTATGTTACTTTGACTTTCGAATAGTGCTGATTCTAAGTAATTTTTTTTTTTACTTTTTTGACTTGATTTTGAGTAGTGAGGCGCAAAGTTGGGTTTTATTTAGGCTCAACGTTCTTTACCTTTAGCCAAAGTTACCTTATGTAGGTAGCAAGGACATCGAAGCGCAAACTGTAATCGTGAATTCAGCAAATTATAGAATAGAATACTCTTTATTATGTACACCATATAAATCACAGACATCTTTATTGTCTTTTCAGCTGATTTTGTCCATAGATTTTGGCTATCTCTATACCTATAAGAAGCAGTATGTAGCTGGCAGTATCATCACAACGGTAATGTTTTCTCATTTGTTATTATTTCTTTTAAGTACGAGTATATTCGTGTATTTATATAATAGAATAGAATACTCTTTATTATGTACACTATATAAAGTACAGACATAAATATAGAAACTGTACAAAGCGTGACACAATGGGCGGTCTTATCGCTAATAGCGATCTTTTAAAGATAACCTTTAGATGGATTTAAAAAGGGGAAGGACAGACAAATACTGTAGGTAGTCCGTGGTATACCATTTACATAATACAAAACACTGGCACTCCGGTAGTGCCGACAGAAGTGAAAACTTGAACAATTACGAGTGTATTTTGTGAATCGTCTTATAAACAAAACACGCGTGTTAAGGTGTGTTCCTTATTTTATAGGGTTTTTTGCAAATCAGGTATGATGACCAAAGTGACTGGTTTATTCTTCTCGTGAAAGGAATTTATTCAGATTTACAAATAAGCACACAGGATAGACTTCAGTTCGTGGTGTTGGTCTCGCATAGAGCTCGTCGTCAGTTATATATCCGTGGTTCAGCGCCATCTCGTCGTTGTTGGATGAACTACGTAGTTAGCACGCGAGGCCCTCGTAGTTCTTCCCGATGTGCATAGATGGCGCTGTCCTCAACAACGCGCGTCTTACGTTTTACGTCTTACGTCTTACGAATTTTCGATCAGGGTCACGTGACCTGACGCGAATTTAGAAGTTTTTACCCATTCCAAAAAAAGTACACAGCGCCGCTAAAGAAGTTTTCACTTCAATAAATACATACATAAAGTATGTTATACTAATCTAAATAAATAATGTACATATAATAATAAACATGAAACAGGAGCAAAGAAAATAATAATGATATATTATTCGTCAGTTACAAAAAAAAAATTGCTTTACCATACATTTTCCCGCGTTTTCTACCAAACAGCAGATTTTTTTCCCGTGGCGTAATTTCCGGCTCCGACGCGGTCTGCCAGACAGATGGACAGCGGAGCACCCTGTGGGTAAGGAAAAAAATTCACGCAGACGAAGTCGCGGGCAACAGTAGTATTTCATATTGGAAACGGTAGATGTTTTAAGTTGAATACTTGAAAGTTCAGTAAGCCGTGTTGCGTTCTTATCGCCCGTGTGCCACGAAACTTTACAGCCGGTGTGACAAATGGCCGACGCAACATTTTTATCGCCATCTTTTGTCGCCGCGGTCAACATTCCACAGTTTTATGAACAACTGTCGGTGTATCGATTGGTCGCCGGTAGAGGACCGCCGAAAACGATAGCGGAATTCGGCCTGATTTCTATTTTCGACCGTAAACCAAAGATATATCAATTATTTTAAAAAAGCTTTTTTGAACGTCAAAATTTACAAGGGAATAGCAGCAATCGCGGTTGATTTGCTGGCTTTTATTGAAGAGTTCCGTCGTCTGTCTCCGAAACTCATCATCCAGTCTTTACGAAATTTAAATGGGACCATTTCGGAATAAAGCCCTTTCGAACAAAAAAATTTGCAAATCCGTGTATTGTATTGCCCGAACACACATAAAAAAAAAATAGAAACATCCGAATTGAGAACCTCCTCCTTTTTAGAAGTCGGTTAAAAAAGGTTTTTTGTTTTCGATAGATTTTTCTTTGGAAAAGTGAAAGAACTGCAGTGTTAATCTTTTAATTCTTCGTCTTCTAGTGTCACTCGCACGACTGTATTTTAGATCTTGTGGGCTCAAAACTCCGCCACTTCCACGGCGTCGTCGGTGGCAGCGCAGATGTCACTTTGACTGAACGTTTGGGACACAGAGGGCAGTGGAGCATGGTTTGCGACATAGCTCCACAACTCTCCACAAGTCTTTTAATCAATATACTTATTTAACCGTTAACTAAAATCACATGAAACTTTGTACTTTTCTCAAATACATAATTATTAATACTCAAACAGTTTAACTTTATATAATGCGAAAAAAGCAATATTTTCTCTGTTACCTATTGTGCTTTTGTTTCAATCAATACTTTCAATGATGGCTATGAATTGATTTTCAAGAATCATTGAAAGTATTGATTTACCGGCACTACATTTATTTCGGCCACAGACGCAAATATTTTATTTTTCCGGCCGAAAACGAAACTAAAAATTGCCGACAACCGAAAATGAGATTTGGTCAGGCTCTAGCCGCTAGTCGTCGGTCGCAGGTCGCGGGTCGTGGTCGCTCTCGGCCCCGATTTGCATAGTTCGGTAACTTTTCAACTGAAAGTATGTGGGGGAAGGGTGAAAGAATTTATCTTGAAATACTTTCTGTTGGACTTGACACGGGTTGTTTTATAAGAGGTCGATACGTAGAAGCCTTTTTGGCTTCGCACAGGGCTTACAATTTTGTTTTTTTTTTTAAGTTGTTTTTTATGTAGTTTTGATAGTTTTAAATACTCCTTTTTTACTATTTGTATTACCTGTGTGTCCCAATAAAATATTTAACTATCTTTACTTTTAAGCTTCTGAAGTTTTTTGAGATAACAGTAGTGGAAGATATTATCTTCAAAATAGTTCAAATGACATTTTCATTTGCCATTTTCAGCTGAATACCAGTATTTACATGGAGCGACTGCCTATCTGACCTCCACAACTCAGTTAACTCTTCGCACGTCGAGTGTACACCATGTGTACCGATAACAATACAATTTCTGTTGTGTCTGCTAATTGGACGCGCGACGAGTTAATGGGTAATACGATACCCCTGGGTAAGACTGGTTGTCGACTTTCGGGATTCTGACGACCCGTAACGACTGTCAAAGATCCACGAATGACAGCCGGGACCAAGTGCTTAACGTGCTTTCCGAGGCACAGATAGGTCTATATTGTAAAGATGGTCCCCCATCCATGGACCAACCGCGGCAAGCGTAGCTTAACCAGACCAATCATCCCGTGCGGCTGTTTTTTTTATTTGAAATGGGTTTGCTCTTGACTCTAGTCTAGGTCAGAGGTCACAGAGACAAAGTCTACGATGGAGTGAGCTTACCCAGAAGAAGCCTGTTCACTCTTACTTTGAAGAGATTCGGGTTGAACGCACTCGGAAACACAAACGCAGGTAGAGAGTTATTACTTATTAGTTATTCCTTAGACACAAGCCGGAGAGGCTTGAGACTTTACATTGCTAGTAAAGCAAGGGTTTTTATACGAATGTGAACCTTACTTAACCAACCTATAATATTTCCTCGTCTGGGACACAAGCCTCCTATCTTGAAGAGAGAGTGGGCTGTAATCCACCACGCGGGCCCAGTGCGGGTTGGTAGATGTCACATGTCTACGATTTTTGGTTCTAGGACATGCCGGTTTCCTCACGATGTTTTCCTTCACCGTTTTGAGAGCAGTGGCGATTAAATTATTTACACAAAATAAAGCGCCTGTCTAGGTTCAAACCCAAGACCTACAACTCGTCAGAAGAGGCCTTAATCACTGGGTCACCACTGCTCTTTCAATGTCAACCTTATTCTTATGTAAATATAGTTCACATTCATATGAGACGCTTACCTTACTTACCAAAGTAAATTCAAAGTTCGATTTGTGAATGTTGCCCTTATTGTCTCACACCGCGTCTCCCCGACACGTCCTAATTCCGCCATGCATCTGAGATGACTAATTGACCCGCTGACTCATAGACAATGCTGCTCTATTTCTGTGTATACTAACACTGCGCCACGCCACTCGGGCGCGCGCTGATTGAGATAAAGCATGTGTAAGAACGACTGTTGATATGAGAACAGCTTAGAAAATGGCTTAGAAGTACAATCGAACGAGGCCCCAATTCTGTATGGTAATTATTATTCCCCGCGTGATGTTACCATGTGCAAACCACGTCAGTATCGTGTCTTGTAGAAACCCGTGTAACGGCAAGGAATCAAAATGTCAACCGTACGGACAACATGTATTTTGACAGATCAAACCACGCCAACTTCGCGTTCATTACGCGCGGTTTCGTTCCATGTGTCATAGAGAATACGTTGTTAGAATACGTTATTAGCAGATGTCGTGATTAGCTATACCACGTAAAATATAGCTTGATCTCTGCGACATAAGTCAAACCTAGGGTTGTCATGATATAAAAAATTGTCGATAGAAATTATCGACGTTTATTACTATTATCGATATGCTAATGTAACATTTAATTGGGTTTAATTTTATTACAAACGTTACTAAATTAAACGAATATTTGAATATAAAATACATTTATTCTCGTAACGGAGTACACCCCAATTCCATATCTGAATCAGTTTCTGAATCGCTAGAACAATCTTGTAAATTTATTATAAACTCTTGTTCGCAAATATTATCAAATCGGACGTCGCGCTCCCAATCTTCTTCCATTAGTTTTCTGCATTTGGTTACCATTTTTAGATTAAGTATATACAAATGTAAATAATTTTATGATATTAAAATAAAATATACAATAAAATTAAAAAAAATATTAATTTTAAATTAAGTTTTATTTAAAATATCGATAGTTTATAGTCTGTGGTCACGTTGATTCATCGCCCATCACTAAGTAGGTGCCATGCCCATAAAGTATGACATTTACAGGTACTGTCTGTACTACTATGAAATTCAGAACTTCATAGGCGTGATTTTACTGACAGCTGTCGCAGAGATCAAGCTATCTTTTACGAAGTATAGGGAATTGACGTGGTTTAAATGTAAGCGATCATTAAGTGGTAATTGTGAATTAGAGCCCAGATATTTTGGTATAATGTGCTGATCAGTCAGTTCTTTAACGTCACTCTCTTTTGTATGCTAAAGCTTAAAAAGTTATATCGCAGACTAAAAAAAGTAGACAGATGAATATTTTTGCCTGTAAACCGAAAATCTTTATGAGACAAACAGATTCCCTCGAGTGTTGTCCAAACAATTGACATCTGTGGTCTCAGGTAAGTCTCGAGCATCGCCGTATCGAATGTGGCAGCTGTATTGACATGTCACATGTCAGTAAACATGTCATTTATCTGTCAGTAAGTAAGTAAACATGTAAACCGGCGCCCGTATTATTTGGTTACTTATTTTGTTTACGTTTAAATATTCAAATTAGACTGAGAATGAGCACTTTTCGAACGTAAAAATTACATAAGACAGTCTCCCGGCACGCCCGCCCTTCACCACTTCTTAGTGCTTTCGCTGAGGAGAAGAAGTGGCGCAACAAACTCCCCAGCAGCACTGCTGCCTGTTCAGTTAGAAAAACTTGCTTCTAAACAATAATAGGTATGCAAAGTAGAAAGTAGTTAATGTTACGAGACTTAAATGAAACTAATTGCCATAAAATATGTCAGCGATACTACTGATAATACCTACACCAATATCACCTTGCTCAACCTTGAGATCCCATCCAGACTCTCACCCAAATTTTGGGGCGAAAACAAATTTTCTTACGTTTATTGCTTTTTGCCGGGGCTCGTGGCGAGGTAATGACAGCCGCACGGGTCTATCGATCAGGTTAAGCTACGCTTGCCGCGGGAGGTCCGTGGTTGGGTGACCATCTCTACATACCGAAATCGCTCCGTGCCTCAGAAAGCTCGTTAAGCCTTTGGTCCCGGTCATTCTTGGATCTTTGATAGTTGTCACGAGCGTCAGAAGCCCGAAAGTCTGACAACCATTAACCAGTCTTACCAAGGGGTATCGTGTTACCCAGTAACTGGGTTGTGGAGGTAAGATAGGCAGGCGCTCCATGTAGAATACTGGTATTCAGCTGCATCCGGTTAGACTGGAAGCCGACCCCAACATAGTTGGGAAAAGGCTAGGCAGATTGTCATGTGGAATGATGATTAAAATATGATTCGCGAGCGTAACAAATATGACTTTACAGAATTATAATTATTAAAATCATCAATACAACTCTCTTAGTCCATATAATCCTATTTAATTACTATTTCATGAAATATCAATCAATAGGATTATATTATGACCTTAGAGGGGATATTCTATAAAGTCATATTTGTTACGTTCGCGAATGAATATTCAACCTAACACTGACGTGACCTGCAAATTGCAAAAAAAACTAAGAAAAAACCTCGCAAGCCCGCGAGGTTTTTTTCTTAGGTTTTTAAAGTAGGTGTCTAGCGTATCCCCCTTAAAACAAAATACTGCTGTTGATAGTGGGGAGGGCTCCCCACTGTCAATATCGAATATCGATACACAATAATTGTTACTGATCAACATTTAATTGTGTGTCACCGCTGTCTGTTACAAGTGATTTATTGTGGTTGCGCGCACGCATGCGGGCGGACGTGCTAGGACATGTTTATTTATGGCAAACCATAAAGTGAGAAAGTACAGTCAAGGAAATATTGTAGAGTAGATTGACACACTGGGGTTTATTTATAAATGTTGCTTAGGTGCAGCGTAGACGACAGACTATCCGTGACGCACTTCTTAGTCTGTGAAAACAGAACCTATGCAATTATATGCAGTAACGCACACGACGCGCAAAAAGTCCGGCGCACAAAAAATCCGTGTAATTCGGGCAGACCGCACCGCACCGCGCCGCGCCGCGCCGCTCCGCATAAAAAGTGTGTGAATAAAATTGAACGTTTGCTTCAACGCGCGCTAACGCAGACGGCGCACACTTTAGTCGGCAATCTGCATTTGCTAGGGGTGGACGTAACGCACGCTATCTATTATCATGGCGTCAGAGGTCGATGTAACGATGTTAATTCAAGAAATACAAAACAGACCAGCACTTTATGATACTTCTAAGGCAGAATATCATGATAGACATTTAAAAAGAAAAATGTTGGTTGAAGAAAGATGTGCGTCGTGTGCGTTGAGTCTGTGAAAAATCCGCGACCGACTTTTTGCGCGCCATGCAGACTTTGTGCGCCGCAGACTCGATCGCACAAAAAGTGTGCCGTCTGCGCTGCACCTTATAGTTATGTAATGGTTAACGTCTGCTTAACCATACATTTGTTTAAACATAATTATACAGGGTTATTGGTAAAACATTAACAACCTCTTAAGAGGTCATTGTACTCATCATTATGAACAACTTTTAGGATGGGACCAAACCTGAAATCGCGAAAAACAATCAGCTGTTCCCTACATTTATGTTCGTTTAACTTGTCAAAATGTAGGGAACAGCTGATTTTATTTTCGTAACGTTTTAAACATTCAGAGTGATTGTTTTAACCATCTATGCAACAAGATGTGCGCAAGTTATGTGTGTAATGTTAAAAGTCGGTTAAAAAAGAATACGTAAATATTGATAGTGTTTGGAGTTGATTTTCTGTGACTATTCTATACTGTGGCACTGGTGACAATTCGCCATAGCTCCGTATCGCAGGGTATTGGGTCAACAGCAGATGGGTTCGCGATAAAACAGGGATCACTGATATATGGCGCCCATGGGGTCGGCAGGACGATAGGATCTACTCTTGTTTTTGTATGTCTCTTTCCTGTGGCAACACTACAGCTAACAGCTGTTAAAAATTTCTTCTTGTATAATTTTAATCTTAAATATTAAATTTCGTTGTTTTTTAGGCCTATTCCCAATTACTCTTCAAGTAAATAGGATAATAATGTGTATTTTGTGTGAGATTCACCTATCTAGTGCAAATTAAGTGTAAATATTTCAATATAAATCGGTGACAGTTACCGGCACAACCGGCACAAGTGAATTTTGCATTGTCATCTTGATATCAGGTACAATACCCTATATTTTACTTGCTATTAACTTGTTTACGTACTACATTTTCACTAGCAATTACTTTGTTCACTTTTAGTAAGGCTACTTATTGATGCCAATGACCTTTGAACGTAAACATAACCTTACTTTGGTTTGGTAACAGAACTCCTTAGAATCACATCTAAATTTCATTTTTCCTTTTAAACTCATCATCTCAACTGCTCCCTGTCACAACTACCTTCTCTCTTCTAATTTCTTGTCGCTTCCTTACTAGTTTTAATCATGATTATGACTCGCAGCGCCCGTGCTCGCCTCGGAGAGTCCAAACTCAATGAGGCTTTGAGCGCCTTAAAGGCGTCAAAGGAGTCCTGTGACCAACTAATTAAGGAAATAGATGACAATGAAAGAGTGCTCTTTGATGCTCATGAAAAGAACAGGAAGTTAAAAATTGAAATGGCTCAGATATATACTCAATACACTGATGCCATAGAAGAACGGGATAGACTTCAACTTGTTGTGGACGGGTTCAGCCAGTGTAGCATAGAGTATGAACAAGCTCTTAGTCAAAAGCATATTTTACAACAGCAGCTACATGAGGCTCAAAGTCAAATAACACAACTTGAGACAACCAATATTAACATCTCCGCCTCGCTGAACCAAAGTCTGTTCAATGAATTGATGCCTATTGCCCCGTCAATGGTTTCTACCATAAACCCATCATACACTATTGATTTGACAGATGATGATGAATCAAAATCACATAATTCAGTGAGGGTAGTAACCAGTAAAAACAAACTTAAGAAATACATTAAAATTAATAAATACATTGTTAAAACACAAAAAATGGTAAAAAGACAAAAGTTCTTTATAAAAAATGTTAAATTGAATAGAGAAAGGTTGAACTTACTGAAACAATTAGATATGTATTCTTTTAATTTGGAGCAAAGTACTAGGAAGTACAAAATTGACACAGAGACCTTGCAATCTGAACTTGACTATTTACAGGAAAAACTTAGTTCAATGACCAACAAATATAATACCTCTGAAGACCTAATGAGGGAATATGTGTTGGCAATGAATGAGCTGGTAAACTCAGAAAAAACCAACTGTGAGCATTGTCAAACACCATCCAATGTGCTTACACCAGACCATTCATTGACAACTTGCAATACCACCTTACTGCAGCCCTGTGTTGATTTGGTAATTCCTCCTATTGATAGTTCCTACAAACATTGTAAACAAACTTTTAATAATGATATTATATTATTTTGTGATGAGATTGGTAAGGACTTAGGTCACTTGTTGACAGATGAATACCCGGGACACACAATAATAAATTACTGTATGCCGGGTTGCTCTTTGTTTCATATTATGAAAGAAATTATTAAATGTAACTTTACCCCGGATACAACTTTAATAATTTTTATGGGTAATAGGGGAAACGTTAACAAAGGAGAACTACTCCAGTATCATAGAACTTTATGCAACCTTAGTTTAAGACAAGTTGTATTGTTTACATTCCCTTACAGTAACAGTTTGCCACAGGAAGAAAATAGGTTAAGATTTGAATTGAATATGACAATGCATAACTTGACATTTAATAATAACATGTTTCATTTAGTTGATATTAACAATTATGTTAATAATAATTTGTATTTGACAAAAGATAGATATAACATTGTTATGTACTATCTTTCTAAATACTATAAAAGACAGATAGCTGTGTCGCTATCTTATTTTTTTTCTATTACAGCCAAAAATTTGGCTAAACAACTTGCTTCTTTTGAGCAATGCAATGACATATTAAACAATTCTGCCAACAATTTGGTCACTTTTAATGACATTGATAATAATTTAAATTAGAAATTAAGACAATAGAGGCAACCTCTAGCTATAACATACAGAATTGCAAAAATAACTCAAAAAAAAGTTTAAAATCACTAAATAGTATCAACCTGGTGCATCAAAATATTCAAGGATTTATGAACAAAGATTTAGAAGTAGAATTATTCATGAATTTTAATAGTATTGACATTCTTTGTATAACAGAACATTGGCTGAAAAGCCACCAGTTTCTGTTCAATTTTAATAATCACCAGGTTGGTAGTTCGTTCAGCAGAATAAATGCTATACATGGTGGCTCATTAATTTTAGTAAGTAACCAGCTCACATTTAAAGATCGTAAAGATATTGTGAGCCTATCTGTTGAGCGTACGGTTGAAATTGCCTGTATAGAATTGGAGCACTCTATTGTATTAAGTGTGTATAGACCCCCGTCAGGATTGTATGACTGCTTTGAAAAGGTAATGGATGAAGTGTTACACAGGATTTGTAACTCAAACAAGTCCGTTATCATTTGTGGTGATTTTAATGTAAATTTATTAGAAAACTCAGGTTCTTGTAGTAAAATTTTAAGTCTGTTTCAGTCCTACAATCTTGTAAACCTATTTTTGGAGCCCACAAGAATAACCCCTACTAGTGCCACATGCCTAGATAATATTTATACAGATATTATACCAAGCCACAAAGAAATTATAAATTTACTAGATTCTGATCATTGCGGGCAAAGGATTACTATTCAAAACCAAAACAAAAAAGTGGCTAAAAAGGATATCACTGTTAACCCCAAAACTGCAAGTCGCTTGGAGGCTTTTAAAGTTAAACTCATTAATAAATTACCAGTTTTGTCTACTCATGCTGATCCTAATCATCTTTATGATAATTTTTTTAATATATACTGTAAACAATTTGATTCCACCTTTATTCCCAAGACTATCTCGGTTAATAGTAATGTATCGTTCAGTGATTGGGCTACCATTGGTATTCATAAAAGTAGAACACGGCTTTATGAACTGTACAATGAAAGGACTTATGTTAACACTGATGAATTTAATTTGTATGTTAGAAATTATTCAAAATTATTTAAAAAAGTTTGTTATATGGCCAAGTCACGTTATTTGCGTTCAAAAATTAAAAACAGCAGTAATGTAATTAAAACGACTTGGAACATTATTAATAGTGAAGCGGGAAGGTCTAGTAACCGAAATACTGATTACAGCCTGTCTATTAATGACAACATAATAAAATCTGACTCACAAGTCGCCGAGGCATTTGAAAATTTCTTTTCAGATATTCCCGTTTCAACTACTAAATCCCTAAACTCATCACCTTCTGTTGCTGAGTCTTTGCTTAAGGAAAATGTTAATGGTTGCGATTCGGATTTTAATTTTGAATATATTACATGTAGAGATATAATTAAAACCTTTCACACTTTAAATGTAAAAAAGACTGCAGATCTGTGGGGTAATTCTGTAGAAGTTGCTAAGTCTATTATTGACATTGTAGCACCTACTCTTGCTCTTATATTTAATAGTTGTATTGACAATGGGGAGTTTCCTGATCTTATGAAAACTAGTAAAATAATACCTTTGTTTAAATCAGGTAGTACATCAGACCCCACAAATTATAGACCTATTTCTGTACTACCTACCTTTAGTAAAATTTTTGAGAAATTAATTTTAGACCAAATGCAAAGATTTTTTAATAAATATAAATTATTACACAGCAAACAGTTCGGTTTTACAAGGGGTCGTTCAACTACTGATGCCGGTGTTGAACTTTTAGGACATATTTATAATGCATGGGAAGATAAATGCGATGCCTTGGGCATCTTTTGTGATTTGTCCAAGGCATTCGATTGCGTTCTTCACGAAACGTTAATCAGGAAACTCCACCACTACGGGATCCGGAATACTGCTCTGGATCTTCTTACTTCATACTTGAGTAAAAGGATTCAGAGCGTTGACGTTAATGGAGAAAGATCACCCGGATCTTTAGTAACGATGGGAGTCCCACAGGGCTCAATTCTTGGTCCTTTCTTGTTTCTTATTTATATCAATGACTTGCCGTACCTCATAAAGGATAATCATGATATAGTGTTGTTTGCAGATGACACTTCACTTTTGTTTAAACTTAAACGTCAGCAGTTGGTTACTGACGATGTAAATAGCGCGATTTCGAAAGTAGTCCACTGGTTCAATGTTAATAATTTGCTTCTAAACGAGAAAAAAACCAAATGCATTAAGTTTACACTACCCCACGTTAGGCAGGTGAAAACTAATGTGTTGATAAAGGGCGAGGAATTGAATCCTGAAGACAGCACAGTATTCTTGGGCATAACTTTGGATGCTAAGCTTCAGTGGGGTCCCCATATAGATAAACTGTCAAAAAAGCTAAGTTCCGCAGCATACGCCGTTAGAAAAATTCGTAATTTAACTGATATAGAGACTGCCCGTTTAGTGTACTTTAGTTATTTTCATAGTGTAATGTCGTACGGTATTCTATTGTGGGGAAATGCCGCCGATATTCAGACTATCTTTGTTTTGCAGAAGCGTGCTGTTCGATCAATTTATAAATTAAGTCCGAGACACTCTCTCAGAGACAAATTTAAAGAGATTAATGTAATGACTGTGCCTTCTCAGTATATTTATGAAAATCTTTTATATGCCCATAAAAACATAAAATTGTTCAAAAAATACAGTGATATCCATAATATAAATACTAGAAACAAACACAAATATGTTGTACCTACAACAAGGCTCAAGAAAATAGGTGGCTCGTTCAGATGCCAATGTATACACTTTTATAATAAACTACCAAGCCACGTTCAAGATCTAAGCCTTAATAAATTTAAATCGTTCATTAAACGTAAATTGTGCCAGAAAGCCTTTTATACCATTAAAGATTATATTGAGGATACAAAGGCTTGGGATTGAGTTGCTTCCAATTTCTGCATTTTGAGTGTTTTTGATGTTTTTTTTTTATATACACATTGACATTAATGTTTTTTTTTTTTTTTTAACTGACATTTGCTTACTTTTTAAAGTATTACATTATTTTAATTATTGTGAATGTGAAGACGATGTGGGTCATTTAGTTTAGGCATTTTATATTTATTATTATTCTCTCTATGGTCTGGCAGTTTGAGTAATTCATGTGGCCTACCCAAATGTCCTTTCTTTGGTATTGTTCGTCGAATCGTTGAGCTCCTTAAGTCTTGAGTTGAGCTGCATGATTTCTGACAAATGCGTGCACTGACTGGACAGGTCCTCTCAATCTGTGTGGTTCTTTCCTCAAAAGACCATCTCAGACATCGACCTACATGGTCTTCATATAACTTGACCAAGATTATGTCTGGACTTTAAAAGAGACTATGACCTCTGAGTTTGTTTCGGCCTTTCTTCTCAGAGTAGTCAGATAGGAAACGCCGACCTCATCTAGTTTAAAAAAAATTATGATTGACGTGTAAAAGTGTTTGTGCAAACCTACTTACAGAAATAAAATCATTTATCATTTATCATTTATCATATGTGATGTCGAGTGGGGACTATAACATGTTTGTGGCTAAAGAATTGGTAGAATTTTTATTGTCTTTGGAATGCGTGGAAACGATTTTTTTTAAAATTTCTTATTAGAATATGTTTTGTATGTAATGCTTACGAGTAACTTGTTTTTGGCTAAAGAATTGGTAGAATTTAGTGTAGGGCAAACGATTTTTTTAACTCAGTAAAAATTTTTAATTATTGGTCTGACGTAAGCCTAGTGTGTATGAAGATAGTTCGAAATAGATGATAATCTAAACTAATATTGTTTTTATTATCTAAACTGGAGAGTTTGTTTGAACGCGCTAATCTCTGGTACTATACCAGTCAGATTTGAAAAGTTATTTTTGTATTTGCTAACCCAATCCTTGCGGAAGGCTATATAGGCTACTTTACTACTTATCATCACGCTAGGAACCTTAGGAGCCGAGCTTAAAGCGAAACCGAAGTAATAGCGCGGGCAGGCGATGCGGTGCAACGGCTTGGGTCTGGGGAACAATAAATTTCATACGGACGAAGTCACGAGTTATAAATGAAGAGAAAAGATTAGCTTTTTGTTTGTTTGCTTGTAATGGATAAACTCTAAAAATACTTAAGTACTTAACTGATTTAAAAAATTCTTTCATCTATAAATCAGCGAGTAACATCGGCTGTATTGCATGAGAATTTTCTTTTAGTTTTTTTTTAATTTAATGATATTATTATTTTTTTTTTTTTGAGACAAAAATTACAATTTACAAGCTAACACTAAAATACACATGTTTCTAATGGCAAAAAATAACAAAATTTAATTCTAACTTAACTAAAACTATACAGAACCTAAAAAATAGCGTCGAAAAATTTATCCGCTTCGCTGTCGACTTGTAATGTACCCTAGAGACTGGCGGCATTACCACAATGTATGGCGATGCTTAGCCTCTGGCCGAGGTAAAAGCCAGCCCTAAAAAACAGAGGTGTTACTTAAATCTAAACTCGCCAAACTTTTACGTTTGATGGCGAGAGGCAAACTCAAATTCAAAGCATTTATTTCAATTAAACCTTGTACAGGACTTTTGAATTGTCAAAATTAATTGGTCTGTCAGTTAGTCAGAAAGTTGAAGCTACTCGTAGTTGCCCATTCCAAAATTTAGATGTCTATGGAGAAGAAAGGCGCTCTTTTACATAACAATGCACCACCTTATTACCATATCTACTAGGTACTTATAATTATATTATACTGTTATGGTTTAATCTTATACAATGAAATCTGCATTCGCAATTTATTTCCCAAAAATATAAACAAACATGAGTTTATGGAAAAATAACCCCAAATCCTGCACAGCAAAGTTCAGTTTACACTACAACTTCAAACATTTTTATAACTTTTTCAATTATGCTTGTCACTGGTTTAATCTTATATAATGTAATCTGCATTCGCGATTTATCTGCCAAAAATGCAAACAAATAAATATGTCTATTGTGGTGTCTTACGACTTCCACGCGAACGAATGAATTACCTAATACTAAAGTCTGCGCACAACTCACCAGTGCACGTGACCATAATAATGACTACTCACACGTGTGAGCTCACTTTTGTACTCGTCTCGGAGATTACCCGACGTGTCTCGGGTAGAAGCCTTTCAGATTAAAACTGGCGAATTGTCTTCAAATATCGAACGTTGATCGTTTCGATGCAAATTATACTAACTGCCAGTTAATGTACAGACGCCAGCACATCAAGTTACTACAATCTGTCAAATTTCTTTAATAGATTTTCAACTTTATCGCCAAAGCATAAGGTTCAAAGTTGATTGGGAAAATTTGACAGTTTCGGGTAGCTTGATGTGCTGGCGTCTGTACATGTTCTGTACCGGTACTCAGCGGTTCTTGCTATTTCGGGGACCTGGGTACCAGTTCCAATCGGGTACCGGTACTCCGCCTAACAAGTACGGGTATCAAATTCAGGTACCCGGCGCGTACCACCTTCGGGGTATACAGGAGTGTCGTATAATGTTATGTTATGACTAAAAGCCTCTGTTAGCGACGCGCTCATATTTTTACATTCGTAGTCATAACATAATTGTAATTATAACTAAGTAAGTATACATAGATGTATGGGACGCTGGACCCAACCCAACACGCCGGCAGTTCAGTCCGTGCGAGCACCGCAAGCGGGTGCGCTTGATGTACGTCTTACCTAGTTTTATAGTATTATCCGTGTCTTTTGAAAATATAAGTTGTCTAAGATACCGTCTCGTTTAACTTCGACAATTACCACCTACTACAATCTACAGCCTCTGTAAGCGCGGCAGTAAATGAAGACAAGTACATTGCTGGTTAAATGGGATATAATTTTCATTTGTTATCTTGTAACTCCCACAAAAACCACAATGTACGACTCTAAAATATTTCACTCGTTTTATTCAAAACAAACAACTCCGGAATCGGTGCGTTATGCCCCAAATGTTCTCAAAATGGTATTGAACGAAAGTTGCGCTTGCCCATAATGCATATTACATTATTTGAAGACATTGTTATGCTGTATGCTGGCACCATACTTGGCGTTTTGGCTCAAATAGTCGCGTTATTTTGCCAATATAAAATGAACTTTTTGTTAAAAGGAATAGGGCACAGTTTGTATTGTTGTTTGAAGACAATGTTATATTTAATACTGACACCATATTTGGCGTATTGGCACAAACATTCACGTTATTTTGCTAATACAAATTGAACTTTGTCTTCATAGAAATAGAGTACTTTTATTGTCCAAAAAAACGCGAATGTTTGTGCCAATACACCAATGTAATGTAGTACTTTAAAGCCTACCCGCGTTGCCATATACGTCAAGAATCATAACTCGACCATCGCAAAAGATTTTATTAAAAACATCTGTCTGTAAGCAAACATGATTCGTTTCTCTTTATTTTGATGAAGACCAAAATTGCGTATGAAAAGACAAATGATCTCATTGTTAAGAGTTGTTTATTGTTTGAATAATCAAAGATTTTTATTAATCAAGACAATATTTACTTAATATAAGCTAACATCTATCTAAAAACAAAGTCGGGTTAGTTACACCATTTATAACTCAAGAACGGCTGGACCGATTTTTATGATCTGTTGGATTTGTTGGATTAGTCTTCGCCCCGAATAGCAGAATAATTATTAAAACATCGGAAAACAAATCTGAATCTGTACGAAGTTCGCTGGGTCAGCTAGTTTAAAATAATAATGTAAAGTTATGTAGTAGTAGTTAATGTAGTAGTTTAAAATAAAAATACACGATTTTAGGTATCTTTAGCGGTATGAGGTCTGAGTGCGGGACGGGACCGGACGTCATAGGGGCGGCGGAAAGAGCGGGGGAGGCGGGGTCGTCTCATCTTTCGTGGCGCGCATTGTACAATTGTACACGTATTTGAAAAAAGATGCAAAAGAATCATAGCACATCAAAAATTTCGTCCGCATAGCTGTCAACAGGAATTTGAATATTAACTGAATTAGGTACTTACATAGGCTTTTATGTGTACCTATATACAAATTGTGCCTTTAATTTCTGTAAATGGTTTTTTTTAATAGATTCGTTTCATCCATAGGAGAAACCCTATCGAAAATGTCTCTTTTAGTCAAAGTAGTTTAATTATAATGAATAAAAAACTTACTATTATATTTTTAAATATTAGGATATAAAAATATAAAAACATTTAAAAATATAAAAAATAGGAGCCCACCGGTATCAGGAACGGGGCCCAAGCTACCGGCGGTCAGGGCTCCAGAGAGAGGAACCTCCTAACAATGCGGGCCGTGCCCAGAAGTACCGCTTTCTGAATCAAGCCCTTGATCCAGCTGCCCAACGAGAGCCTCCTCAGGTGTTGGTCGAGGCTCTTGGCTATTAACCCATTGGCTGTCACGACTATCGGCACAATGATCGCTGAGTCTGATTACACAGGTCGACAAAATTTGACGAACGCTCTGTCCCAGAAACCAGATTATACTTTTCCAAAAAATTTTGACGCGCTGAACTCGAATCTGAAATTTTCGTGTACGTGGATTGTTCTTCGTTTGAGAATTTATACACATACAGTCTATTGACGAAAACACGAAAATTTCAAAATGCGATATCTCAGCAAAAAAAAAAGATATTTTAGTAAACTCAACGTCATTTTAAAGAGGAAGACTAGTTCTTTGAGATGCTATTAATAATTTTTGAAAGAAAATAGGATCGGCCGTGCTCCATAACCTCAAAAATGAGAAAAAACGGTATTTTTTGCACTTTTAGATTAGGATATCTCGAAATCCTGACGTGATAGAGCAATTTTGAGGCCAGATTTGAATTCAGCGCGTCAAAATCCTTCGGAAAAGTATAGTCTGGTTTCTGCGTAAAAATTTTGTCGACCTGTGTTATTATTATGATTTATTACAACTAACCTATACATTCTTCTTCCACAGGCGGCGAGGACGCGACCGACCCTGGCGTCCGCTTCACCGCCGAGCCTTCAGACGCCGTCATAGCACCAGGTGACGCCGCGCTGTTGCCGTGCTCAGCTATCTCGCGCCGAGCCATCCGCCTCGCGTGGAGGCACAGCGTCACCGCCTCGCCGAGTAGAGACCATGCCGTCACCGACACTGATAAGTACAGGTAGGTAGTACCTCGAGACGTACCTAAAATTTTAACAAGTAGATATTAATTTAGTGTGTGAGTTAAAGTAATCACAGAATGTAAAATTAATGTCATACAAATTATAAATTTTACAATTAAATTAGATTCAAGTGATCTTTCACAAAGCAATTCCACAATTTTTTACCAACAGCGCTCCCTGACAATGTCGAGCGCCAAAGGCTTCTTGGCGGTGCCTTTGTGTCGCGCGCGATTTTATCGCGTGTCGCGCCTGTTTGTAGGAGCCTTAACGTGGACCGCTTCGAGCTTTTATAGAGCTTTTGGCATACTACGCGTGCTTTCAGCTAAATGTATACTTTAAGTGGCAGCGTATTTTTGTGTGATTCCAGAAAGCAACTGCCGAACGGGTCGCTGTCCATCACGGATATGTCAGCATCGCTGGCGGGCCAGTACCAGTGCGTGGCCACTGTGGACGGAGTGGGCACCATTCTTTCAAGAGTCGCCACTGTCTTCCTAGCTGGTGAGTGCATCCAATCTGACTTACTGAGGGGCAATTCTCGTAATTTTAAGAAAGTCCATAGTCTGATTTCAGTCTCAATCTAACAAAAATCCCTCTAATTTCCCTAAATTTTACTACTAAACGTACTACTAGTTTCTATCCGCGACTTCGTCCGCGTGAAATTACACTCTCCCCCCACTCACGCTCTTAGGGATAGAATTTCGAAAAACCCTTTCTTAGTGGATACCTACTCTTCACAAAGAACACACCCTCCAAATTTCATGTCTCTAGGACCAGCGGTTTAGGCTGTGCGTTGATATCTCAGTCAGTCAGGACTTTGAATTTTATACACCGTGTTCTTCACGTTATCTATAAACTTTGTCAAACGCTTCTATAACTTTTACAAATTAAATCTAACAAAGGAAGTAGTACTTAAAAAGGCTTCGTTACAAAGATATTTGTAATTTCATTTATTGATATTTAATTGAGCTATGCAGTAAGGAAGGGTCTTAGTTAGTTTTGACAAGTTTCAGCCCGCCAAATCTTATGAATGAAAATACGTCGTTGGCAATTCGGATAAAGAGGCATGCATAGCGGTTGATTTACGTCAAGGTATTTAGTTAGTATGAAAATTAACAAAAAATAATAAATAAGAATTCATTAATGTGTCCATAATGAAAAATGCTTATTTTCATGGTCTGAACATCTGATCGAAGTTCATGTATATCGTCCGGAACACGGTGTATACATGGATGTGGAGATGGCAATAAATTAAAACATTGGTAATACTAATGCATAGGAGTATTTTAGAACTATCAAATAAATCCTATTAAATAATAGTCATGGGCCGACTATGGGTTTTGCCAATCTTTGACTAGTGACTAAACTATTGGATATATTATCCGAAGACGGGCGTACTCGACCCCGTTCATTTACATTTGTCGTATGGCCGAATTCCGAATTCGGCAGAACGACCAAGTGTAATTGCGCCGGTAGATATACGCAGTTAAATTTATTGTCGTATTGTCCACTGTTTATTGTTGTTGTAGACCGCCCATTGTGTCACCCTTTGTAAAATTTCTACATTTATATCTGTAATATTCATGGTGTAGTCAGCGGTCGTTCGTTGTGCATCATGAGTCATGACCCATTGCTAAAGTTTTTCGGATGCACGTTGGAATCTTAGTTTGTAACGCCTTTTTTTTATTTCACCTATTTGTTTTTTTTTAAGTTAATTGTTTTTGCTTGACCAATGAGCGAAGAATGCCGCATAAGAAGGATGACCCTAAAATGGACAATGTCCCTTTTCTTAAACGTCAATTGTTGTATTACTTCAGTTGCAACTTGTACTTCTAACGATTGCGTTTTTTTTTGATGTGCCACTGAACACGCATACGAGAAGCGCCCTAATGGGGGTTATGCATAAAAGTCGTTAACTGTACATAATAAAGAGTATTCTATTCTATAAATTGTCGTCTCCACCTTGTAGATATCATTAACAATCTTTGTAATATAAAATGTCGTACAACAAGTCTCAATAGTACTGCGACAAATATTCACAACGCTTACAGCCAGGCGCCTCTCTTCCGGCGCGGGACCGATCTGATGCCCTTTGTGAAGGCTTATCTTATCGACATCGGGACATTTCGAGCGACGTACCTACGAGGGTAGGATCAGGGGGCGAGCTAATATGTCTCGTGTTTGAGGATACGATCTGTGATATAGGTTGAAGCGTTTGCGATCAATTCTGTGTGTGTGTCTGTGTATCTTATATCGGAACGATTGCTGTAGGAGTGAACTGAAAGAAATCGTCACGGGTGTCGTTTTCATGGTCTTCGAGGGTGCTTAAGCAAATAAACGAATCAAAATTAAAATCAAAGAAGTCGGCTGCAAAGAATTTCAAAATTTTCGTCTTTGGTGTCGTAATCTTGGTTTTAGAGGGTGCAAAAGCCGAGAGTGAGTTCAAAATGAAAATCCAATATAGCCACTGCAAAAGTGAAATTTTTCGTCATTTTAAAATTTGCGCAGTCGCCATCTTGGATTTTCAGTTTTGAACATCGTTCCCGACACCACACTTTTTTTTATTATACGCCTATATTGGCAACTGCAGGCAACAGGCCGCTCTTGGCTTTTTCATATTTACTGTTCTACGGTGAATTTAGGCCAATACTTTAAACCATCTCTTTCTGGTATGCCCCGTTTAATTTTCCTGCCATACATCATCATCTGCTTAACCTTTTCCCTACTAAGTTGGGGTCGGTTTCCAGTCTAATCGGATGCAGCTGAATACCAGTATTTTACATGGAGCGACTGCTTATCTGACCTCCACAACCCAGGTACTGGGTAATACGATACCCCTTGGTAAGACTGGTTATCAGACTTTCAAGCTTTCGGACTGTCAAAGATCCACAATGACAGCCGGACCAACGGCTGAAAGTGCTCTCCGAGGCACGGAGGGGTCACGGTATGTTAAAATGGTCACCCATCCACAGACCAACCGCGGCAAGCGTAGCTTAACCTGATCAATTGACCTGTGTGGCTGTTATTATTTAGCCACGGGCCCCTCCCATTTCCATTTTCCTGCCATTCTGGTACGTTTATAATGAGAAGTGGTTTCTGTCCATTGCTCTTCCGACAGATAATTATGGCGAGTCCATCATAATCTGCCTAGCCATTTCCCAACCATGTTGGGGTCGGCGCCCAGTCTAACCGGATCAGCTGTATATATTTTACATGGAAAGAAAGAAGAAAAAAAATACATTTATTTAGCACAGACTAAGAGACACACAATACACCAGATAGTTAGATAATAGTTGTACATCAGATAAAAACTAAGATAAAAATAAAAAGTGCAAAGTCCAATGTAAGAAATTAGCAGGAAAGTGTGCCAACGGCTACGCCAAAAAGGCCCAGTTCAGCAAAAATGCCAGACAACTGGTGCCTGACGCTGGTTTTCAACTGGACCTGATGTGTGAGGTGACGGATGTAAATCAGTTTTATACTGCATCGTAATGGCGTGACATGGGAGCGACTCATGAGCAGTGGTTCTTCTGTGGTAACGGCTTCGACTTACAAGTTTTAGGTCGTAGGTTCGAACACAGAACAAGCGCTTTACTTTGTGTAAATTATTTCATCACCACTACTGTCAAAACGGTGAAGGAAACCGGCATGTCCTAGAAGAAAAAATTCAAAGACATGTGACATCTACCAACCCGCACTGGGCCCACGTGGTGGATTCGGCCCACTCTCTCCCACAGAGAGGAGTCTGTGTCCCAGAATTGGAAACATTATAGGCTGATTATGGAGCGACTCCAGCTGGAGTCGTGGTCAGCATAGTTATTTCATCTTCTCTCTCTCAGTTATTTCTTCATCTTCTTCTTCTTTCAGAAGTTAAAAAGTTGAACTATTACGTGTGTATTTTTTTATTTTATTTATAAACAAAACACAAACAGAATACTTTGCCATCACTCACTGATATCCGATATGCGGATATACATTAAAACCGAGTACATCCCGAGGACAGCCGAACACATCCGAATGTAGCGCGGTGTCGGTAACGGCAACAGTGTCGCGAGTTCAATGGTTTTTCCCATCTCAAAAAGCGACCAACGCGCCTAAAGAGGTCACTTCAAAAAGGTATCAACATTTTCCGGCAAAGCATTGCTTGCTTTGTTTTCTATTCATTTTTTGTCCTCTAATCCGTCTGTTTAACATTTCCAGAGGTGCCTGAAATCTCGGGGGGCGGTCGTTCCGTGCTGGGCGCGGCGGGAGGCGCAGCTCTCCTTGCGTGCGGCGTGCGCGCTCCCCCTCGCCTCGCGCTGCGCCTGCACACGGCTGCGACGGACAGGCGGGTGTACGGAGCTGCGAGGCTGCACAACGCGCCGCCGCTGCTTAAACTTAACGTGAGTACTTCTTAATATGTCGATCTTTTTGCGCAAATTATAAATAGATAAGCTTTCCAAAGAAAAGTATGTGACTCGGAAATCATTGTCTATTTTCGGAAATACGAGGCTGCGAGCTGCTACAGACTGATGGCGATGATGATACTGACAATCATGTTGATACTTCCAGGTGACCTGGCTAAAGAACGGCTCTCCGATGCGCATCGAGAGCGCGCGCATGTCTCTCACGCCGAGCGGCGCGCTGGAGATCGAGCCGCTGCGGCCGCACGACGCCGCGCAGTACGCCTGCCGCGTCTCGCTTGCGCAGGCGCCGCATGTCTACAAGTAAGTGTTGCTACAGAACATGTCGCTGACGTGAGAGGCGTACTGGAGATCGATAAATTTTTTGATCCATTTGTTTACATTTTCATCGGATACTTTTGGAACAGACTATAGTTGAGTAATTAAACGTCAAAAATGTTTTGCTCTAAAAAAGTGGCATGACCAATCTCGTTTTATCGATCATAAGGTCGTATGTTCATCTGTATTTGTTTGTGTCAGGACGAGCGAGGAAACTGAGCTGCGAGTGAGTGCGGAGACGGCCAACGTGGAGTCACCGCCGCGCTTCATAGCCACCCCACCACCCATCACCGTCATGGAAGGTATACCACTATGAACCACCACTCACGATAATCATTTACCACCATCTTCCACCACCAATTACCATTTACCATCACTTACTACCACTTACTGGCGATTGAGAGAAAACGCAAGGCAATAAAGCAATGCAATGGGACAATACAGGCTGATTTATTATTTATTACTACTTACTACCACTGATCATCACTTACTACTAGTTACCACCTTGACTTACTAGCATCTACCGACAACTACCACCAGTTACTGCCACTTACCACCACCATTACTAACCCCAACTCCCACCACCTACTGCCACTTACCATCCTCATTACTAACCCCAACTTCCACCACCTACTGCCACCTACCACCACTTACCACTACCATTACTAACACTAACTACCAACACCTACCACCAACTACAACCTTATACCACCCATCACTTACCATATAATTTCGTGAGATACCATCCCATAGAAATCGCATATATAAACATATTATTATTGTTATATTTACAGGAGCGTCAGTGACGTTCGACTGCGCGGCTGTCGGCAACCCCAAGCCAGAGATGACGTGGCTGAACAATGGTGCTGCCATCGACCTAAGGTACTGGCTTTCTAATCTACCGTTAATCTAGCTTTTGCCCGCGACTTTGTCCTCGTGGCCGTCGGAAATCAGCACAAATACCACCCATAGGAATACTGATACCTATAGCAGTTTCTGCCATTTTCTGAGTAACAATGTGCCTATTCATCTACACCCACGCGGAGGAACCTCGTCTTACTGACCGTGTTACCGCCTGCCCCAGCGACCTCGACTCCCGCTTCTACCTGGTGGGCTCGGGCTCGCTGCGCGTGCAGTCGGCGCGTGCGCTGGACGCGGGCGCGTACACGTGTCGCGCGCACAACAGGATCGACTCCGCGGACCACACCACGCAGCTGCACGTGCTGGTGAGTTTTACATTCACACTTACACACACACAAAATTAACACTTTCATACATACACAC
This sequence comes from Luperina nickerlii, assembly GCA_963855955.1. Lineage (NCBI taxonomy): Eukaryota > Metazoa > Arthropoda > Insecta > Lepidoptera > Noctuidae > Luperina > Luperina nickerlii. The sequence continues at coordinate 11,576,191 of OY979689.1, read as the reverse complement.
AAAACACACACCACACCACACCAAAGCATGCATGCACTAAATTATCTTCATTTTACTTTGCATTAATTTTATTGCATAAATTGGTAATGTTCCACAAACGGGTGACGTACCAACTGTGCCAACAAAACTCAGCTCAGAAGCCAGGGCTGTGATTGAAAATGTATCACTTTTATGTTAATACAACTGTGTAATGTATTTTACATATCTCTTGCTCTGTAAGTACACCCTTACACCCCTGTATGCCGGGGTGTATGACTATCATTACAGCATAGGTTTTGGAATTTGAAAAAAGAACTGTCATACTCATACTGCACGAAGAATATTTTTAAAAAGTTAATATTTTTTTTCTCGGTATCGATTAATTACTCGAATCGGAATCTAGACAATTAATTTTAATTAAATACACATTTTTTTCTTCTTAATAAATGTTCATTGAAACCTGCTGTCTTGTTGTTTACTTACCTCACAATCGATATGTAAAGCAGAGTATTTATCTCGGGCGTAAGCATCAATTGCATACTCGGGTTAATTAGCGCCTTCGCTTCGCTCAGGCGCCAAAAACCTCGTATGCAATTGATGTCATACAGCCCTTGTTTAATAATCTACTAATAATAACTTATTTGTTTTTAAAAGTCATGACTCGGAAACAAGACTGGATAACTGATCCCCTCTCCACTCCGCAGACGCCCCCGCGCGTGGCGCTGCCGGCGGGCGCGCTGCAGGCTGCGCGCGCGCGCGGTGACGTCACGCTGCGCTGCGACGTGCGCGGCCGCCCGGCTCCTACTGTGGCGTGGCTCAAAGATGGCGACCCGCTCACGCCGAACAACCATGATATTGCGCTCATTGATGGGTATGAACACTCGCAAAACATACGTTTATACATTTTATCGAACCTTTGACAGTCGTTACGGGTGGTCAGAGGCCCGAAAGTCTGACGACCAATCTTACCGAGGGGTACCTTATTACCCAGTAACTGGGTTGTGGAGGTCAGATAGCAGTCGCTCCATGTAAAATACTGGTATTGAGCTGCATCCAGTTAGACTGGAAGCTAACACCAACATAGTTGGAAAAAGGCTAGGCAGATGATGATGAGAAATGTCAAAAAATATGAGTGACAGGTGCCATGTGATGTCCGCAGCACGTCGCTGCGCATCCAGGGCGTGCTGCGCGTGGACGCGGGCATGTTCCAGTGTGCCGCCGCGTCGCCGGCCGGCTCCGCGCTCGCCGCCGTGCGTCTCGTCGTGCTGCCGCCCGAGCACGGTAACTATAGCATTCAGATTTACAGAACTAAACAAAGTACTTACTCATAAGGCTACCAGAAATGCTCAGTTCCTACCTTCAGAGCTGACTAAAATACATACCATGGGAAGCTTTTACGGCCTTAATAACATTTTCCAAAAACCGTCTGATCATTTCGTGTATCAGTTCATGTTAGATTTAAAGATTGAAAACACTCATTGGGCAAAAATTTGGCCACAACTGAGGCGACATCTACATCGCCACATGCGAATTACGCATCACATGACATCACGCAAAATCCTGCATCGCGCAAGCAGAGTTTACCGCGCAACTAGCATGTTATATACAATTTCCCGCCATTAATCGTGGGCAATAGTCTACCAGACACAACGCCCGTCTGGTCGCAGGATCCTCCCTTTTCTATTGAATATTCGTGAACTTTACACACTGTTCTTTATACCTCTACACAACGCGTTCTAGCGTTTCTAAAACAGCCACGTCACGAAATTCGCGATGAGGTTCTTATGAAAGGGCATGACGCGTTCTGGCAAACAGAACGACCACAACGCGAAATTTGTGTCGTGATTTCATGATAATTATGCGGCGTAAATTTTTGTGTATTTACTTGAAATATCAGTTTAAACTACCAGTTTGTTTTGTATAAACTTCAAAGACGTGATTGTTATCGATATCTAAATACGATAAAACATATTTTCTCAACTCATCAAGTGACAACTAATGTTGTCAAACGGTCATTAACCCATAAAAAACACATCATTTTTTTTTAATTTTAATTTGATCGTTTATAGCAGGGGTGGCCAACCGGTCGATCGCGATCGACTGGTCGATCGCGACTATTAGACTAGTCGATCGTGGCAAGGAAAAAATATAAATACGTTGAATAGACTGCGCAACGTACTTAATCACTAACTGCTGCACGCATCATCTTGTATCATTTTTCAATCGCCGTTCCGTCACGTTATTTATCCTCTCTTCTATGCAGCATAGCTCTCTTTTGTTTTCGGTGCGCGATAACAATAAGCGGGAAGCGTGTGGGACGCGGCAGTGGGGCGCGGGCGGTTGTCACTCCGTCAGTCATTTGACGACAGACTTAACGCTCCTACAAACAGGCGCGACACGCGCTAAAATCGCGCGCGATTATATCGCGTGTCGCGCCTGTTTGAAGGAGCCTTAACGGAGTTACAAGTGGTTACGAATTATATTTTCCCTCTTAATAAAATAAAATATACTACATAATTGTGTACTGCACTATGATTTTTCATTTAAGATTTCAAGAAGTATGTAATTGGTAGATCGCACGGGGTGTCGTCAGTGAACAGTAGATCTTAGGTCAAGCCAAGTTGGCCACCCCTGGTTTATAGCTATCGATCGGTATCCATCACGTCTGCAGTTTCGCTAGCTAATTTAATTTGACCGTGTATCGGTAACAGTGATAAGAATGTCTCAACGATTGGTTAGTTAGGCCTGTTTTTTCGCTCAAAGAGCCTTTTCGGTCTTTGAGGCTAACACACAAGAGCTCTTCCATCAGGTATACTGGGACGACAAAAAAATATAATTAGCATATTTACATGACATGAATATGTGATTTTACTTTTTTTTTTCATACTTGTATTTATGACTAGCTTCCGCCCGCGGCTTCGCTCGCGAGGTATGTCGATAAAAACTATTCGATGTTCTTCCCCGGGATGCAATCTATCTCTCTGCCAAATTTTATCGAAATCCGTTCAGTGGTTTAGGCGTGAAAAGGTAACATACAGACAGAGTTACTTTAGAATTTTTATTATTAGTATGGATGTTCTTTACAGTTTTGATTTTGTTTCGTCAAAGTTTATTTTAATTATGATTTAATTTTGTTTCTTTTTCCTTATTTATTTTTTTTATTTGTATTATTTTATTTTAATTTTTCGTTCCCCCTAACCCCTTATCCTCCAGACATGTCCAACATTACGGTCGAGTCGAACTCCACGCACGACATCCTCACAAGCCTGGTCTCGTCAGACCAGGACCACACCCTGGACCCGACGCCCGAAGACCCCGACTTCTTGGGAGAAACCTCTTCAGCATATACTTCAGGACCTGATATTGAGTATGAGGACAGTTACGATGGTGATGATTCCTTTCATGCTGCTGAAGGTGTGGATTTGGATCCGGAGAGAGGGAACGCTAGCGTGGTGTCGGCACCACGGGGGCTGAAGGCTGTTATCGTGAAGCATCGATTCGTGACGCTGAGCTGGGAGGAGCCGGCGCACAGGACTGAGGAGGTCACCGGGTACGCGGTCATATATAAAGTGAAGGGGAGTGAGAGGTGAGTTGTATACTTCGATCAGTATTTATGTGATTTTGGAAATGCTACTTTAAAGCCTACCCGTAAGGTTTAGTTTTTTAGCTGTACCATGGACATGCAATTTGACATGGAAAAGTTTTCACTCAATTGCTGTAAGCAGGGCTGGAACCAGTACCAAAAGCACAGATTCTGTCTCGGCACTTAGCGGTTCTTGCTATTTCGATACCTGGGTACCGGTTCCAAACGTGCCAGTACTCCACCTAACAAGTACCGGTACCAATTCAGGTACCCGGCGCGTACCTCAAGTCTCATAATTATTTGTACTTTTCTAGTACCTTGTACGGTGAGCAACCTTGAAGTTATTTTTCTGATGCCTAATTATCTATCCTTTTTACTTACTTGTATATGTGTTTTCTCCACAAATATAGATAGACCAATGCAAGTATCACGATCTGTATGAAAACCAAGCGTGGTATTTTTTTGAATGCCTATATGACGTCACAAGCACTATTTAGTGATGGGAAAATCTCGCGCCACCCCCCCCCCCCGGTGCCTAGCGCCAGCGCTAACGTTCACTCAGCCAGCAGTACTTAGGATTGAGCGCGAAAGTGGCGGCTTACGATTTTTGTACGTAAGCTATGCGAAGTACTTGCTCTTGCGTTATCTAGGTGTATATTATGTCTGTGGTTTTCTCACTTTAACTTAAAGAATTTTTTTTTGGTACCGGTACAGTACCAATACTGATTAGAAATGCCAATAGTACAGGTACTACTCTGCTACCGGTATCAGATAAAGGCCAATGGTACCGGTTCCCAAAAATACCTACCGCTATTTGAAGTCCTGGCTGTAAGGGCTGATTTCGTATTTAAACCGTATCTAATGAAGTGTCGTTAACTGTTATATATTTGTGTTTTACTCAGCAATCTATATCTCATGTCATAGAGAGCGAGTATCTCGCGGCGGTCCGACTCGACACGAGATGAACGTCGCATCACTACAACCGAACACGACATACGAGTTCGCAGTGCTGGCATACACTGAGCACGCCACATCGCCGCCCACTGACGTGAGTATACAGAAGGAAGAAAAACTAGTCTCCCTTAAAAAACTACAGGTCATCACTCATTATAACTGCACTGCTCCACTTTCCGGTACCGCCTCGAAAAAATCTACTCGCTTGTCGCCAACGTGCCATCAGTAAGTACATCGTTCGCTGCTGGCACGCGAGGTGACAGCTTCTTGTTCACGCGTCGCTCACTAGTTGGTAGCTCACTGTCCACGCGCCAACGGCTAGTTTTCAGTTTACAGACCGGTTTGCTAACATTATTGAGTGATCTCGCTTGAGAAGCACGCATTTCTACGTTATGTCTCAGTTTACTTTACACAAACTGGCAATCATAGCTAACGCACTCGGCAAAGCTGAAAATAATTTAAAAACAAGAAAAAGGAGATATTGTGTGCATAACATGGGAAAAGGACGGTGCGAGGCGCTATCATGCATACCGCTTGCAGGCGTTCTTCACCGAGGAGCGGACTGCTCTCTGGGAGCGGGCTGCTCGCTAGGAGCGGGCTGCTCGCTGGGAGTGGGCTGCTCGCTCGGAGCGGGCTGTTCGCTGGGAGTGGGCTGCTCGCTCGGAGCGGGCTGCTCGCTCGGAGCGGGCTGTTCGCTGGGAGCGGGCTGCTCGCTCGGAGCGGGCTGTTCGCTGGGAGTGGGCTGCTCGCTCGGAGCGGGCTGTTCGCTGGGAGCGGGCTGCTCGCTCGGAGCGGGCTGTTCGCTGGGAGTGGGCTGCTCGCTCGGAGCGGGCTGCTCGCTCGGAGCGGGCTGTTCGCTGGGAGCGGGCTGCTCGCTCGGAGCGGGCTGTTCGCTGGGAGCGGGCTGCTCGCTCGGAGCGGGCTGTTCGCTGGGAGCGGGCTGCTCGCTCGGAGCGGGCTGCTCGCTCGGAGCGGGCTGTTCGCTGGGAGCGGGCTGCTCGCTCGGAGTGGGCTGCTTGCTCCGAGTGGGCTGCTCGCTGGGAGTGGGCTGCTTGCTCCGAGTGGGCTGCTCGCTGGGAGTGGGCTGCTTGCTCCGAGTGGGCTGCTCGCTGGGAGTGGGCTGCTTGCTCCGAGTGGGCTGCTCGCTGGGAGCGGGCTGCTCGCTTGGAGCGGGCTGCTCGCTCGGAGCGGGCTGTTCGCTGGGAGCGGGCTGCTCGCTCGGAGCGGGCTGCTCGCTCGGAGCGGGCTGTTCGCTGGGAGCGGGCTGCTCGCTCGGAGTGGGCTGCTTGCTCCGAGTGGGCTGCTCGCTGGGAGTGGGCTGCTTGCTCCGAGTGGGCTGCTCGCTGGGAGCGGGCTGCTCGCTTGGAGCGGGCTGTTCGCTGGGAGCGGGTTGCTCGCTGGGAGCGGGCTGCTCGCTCGGAGAGGGTTGCTCGCTGGGAGCGGGCTGCTCGCTGGGAGTGGGCTGCTCGCTCGGAGTGGGCTGCTCGCTGGGAGCGGGCTGCTCGCTCGGAGTGGGCTGCTTGCTCCGAGTGGGCTGCTCGTTGGGAGTGGGCTGCTTGCTCCGAGTGGGCTGCTCGCTGGGAGTGGGCTGCTCGCTTGAAGCGGGCTGTTCGCTGGGAGCGGGCTGCTCGCTCGGAGTGGGCTGCTTGCTCCGAGTGGGCTGCTCGCTGGGAGCGGGCTGCTCGCTCGGAGAGGGTTGCTCGCTGGGAGCGGGCTGTTCGCTCGGAGCGGGCTGCTCGCTCGGAGAGGGTTGCTCGCTGGGAGCGGGCTGCTCGCTGGGAGCGGGCTGTTCGCTCGGAGCGGGCTGCTCGCTGGGAGCGGGCTGCTCGCTGGGTGCGGGTTGCTCGCTCCTCGGTGTAGAAACGCCTGCAAGCGGTATGCATGATGGCGCCTCGCACAGTCCTTGCTGCGTCTCATCTCATCATGTAAACATCTCCCTTCAATCACTCTTTCATCGCATGTCCATACCAAGACAAATGGTTGCCAACTTTTCTATAACTGACATAACATGAATCTCGCTTCTCCACAGCCTATAGAAGTCCTGACATCGGAGGAAGAGGTGACGCACGGGCCGCCCGTGGGGCTGCGCGGCGACGCGGTGGGTGCGCACGCGCTGCGCCTGACGTGGGCCGCGCCCGACTCGCGCCCGCCGCCCACCAAGTACTCCGTGCACTACACTGAGGTAGATCCAGCCACATAGTAGACAAGACTGCCTTCGCAGTTAAGTGTCCATGTACAGTCCCATCTGAAATATGTTATCACTTTGAGGGCAATTTTGGGAAGATGTAAGTCCAATCAGGTAAAGATAGACCCAAACTTGACGGATTGGCAGTAGGGTGTGATTGTGGAGCTGTCACAAACCATGCTCCACCTCCTATCCTGCCTTCTGTGCCCCAACACATGCAGTCAAAGTGACCTCTGCGCTGCCACCGACGACGACGTGGAAGTGCCAAAGTTTTGGGAAAACAAGATTTAAAATACAGTCGTGCCAACGATCAGATGAAGAAGGGCTATTTTTGTCTGCTCATGGCACGTTAGAATCTGCTTTACCGACTCTGTACAATTCATGGTACAGAGTCGGTAACTTAAACATGGCCAAAAGTCATTTTGCGATATTGACATTAGTCAATATCGCAAAATGACTTTTGGCCATATTTAAGTTAGATGTGATGAATGTTAGACCGAATAAAAAATGTGACACAGACAATTAAATAAAAAAAATAAAAATTATGTATTTCTTGAAATGGCCAGAAATCTGGCCAGTAAAAAAAATCACCCCGTATGAAAAATATGGGGTGATTTTTTTACTAGCCAGTATACATAAGTTCTAGATAAAAACGCAAAAATATGAAAATCCAAGATAGCAGATGCAAATTTTTCAAATTTTTCGACATTGGTGTCGTTTTCATGGTTTTCGAGGGTGCTGAAACCGGTTGTTTATTGCAATAAGGTTATATTTGGTTTAATAGGACTTTTAGAAAAAATAGACGTGTGTTTGTCGTGAAGATTTATTTCGTAACTAACTTGACAAATCGTTTGAGTGGAGTGTATGTGTGATCATCTACATATCGATAGCTAGCTATAGATACGATCGCAACATTCATTAGTATGTAAGTACTTACTTAAACACCGGTAGTGAGATCAAAATGAAAATCTAAGATGGCGTATGCAATATTTTTAAATAATTTCGTCATGGTGTTACATATGAGATTTTGTCCCTCTGGTAGTAAGGAACAAAAGCTCAGATGCAAGGTGGGTTAGTATTGTAAGGCAAAGAAACAACAAACTATATCCAACAATGTAAGTATATTCAATAGAATTTAACAATCATTAATAAACTAAAATACAAATAAAGGTAATGCCAGCCAGCGTAAATTTCAGACGGTTACGAACTATGGTCGTGGGGGGTTGGAGATAAACCCAGTACTGTTTCGAAAAGTTAAATAAGTTCTTACTAAAATATCAAGGTACAACCTTCCAGTTTTATAAAGGTGAATAAATAATAAATGGGCGCCAGAAACTTGAAGAGTTCCAGATCCCGGAGTCGACGAAGATGTCCAATATGCTTCCAGTTAGGCGAAGGTGTCGAACCCGGGGTCCTTTGATTAAGGTTAGTTGAAGGCCGGCTTCTAAGGTTGAAGACCGGGCCGTTGATAGACAGGTTTATATATGAACCCGTAGAAATAAAGTAAAAGAGGGTAAATTATAAATTAAAAAAAACCGTCCCGCCTGCGCTACAACGCTAGGCGGACCCTGCCACCGCACAGTCGTCTCCACAGAGGCTGAGTAGGCTCGAGGAACGGGTCTCGCGTCCAGGCCCCAGAGGCTCCGTTAGGTCCTGGCGGCGAGACGAATCACTCGAGCTGCCTCACCTAGAATCGACAATACGGGGACCCTATTATATAAGAGAACACTAAGACACTTTCCTTGAGGAGGAATAGAGGCGAGGAGCTATGAAATCTAAAGGCTAAATCATTGGCCGGTTACATGGCTTTATGCAAATGGAATTGAAGGAGCCACGTGTTCAGTTTGCCTAACCCTGTGTAGTGGGGCAACAAGAAATAGAGAATAAACACCCACGGGGCGTGTAATACTCACAGTTGTTTAAGGGTAAAACCACTTGGACTGCAAGATGCGGCCGGCCGGCGAGCAGGTCCGCCCCTTCCATCTGTGAATCCTTTTAACGCATGGAGTCCTGTAATAAATATCTAGGGGTCACCACAATATCCTTTCAACGACCGGGGAAGGACTCAGAGATCACTTCCAAACACTGATTCACCAGAATCCTTACCTTTTAAAAAATTGGACAAAGTTTGATCCGAAGCTCAAGCGAGTTCAATCGCAAAAGAACGGCCGTGAACTCCCAAGGTCCTGTCATGCCCTCCGAACCGGAATTAGACGGACCACCTAGAAAATCTCCCCTGTTTCAGGTAAAAACCTATCAGAGCACGGATGACAGAATCATTCACAAGATATTTAATTCTGGAAAATCCCCAACAACTGTCCAACATGACGTTCTTTCACTCTGGAACAATAACAGTTTTCAAGATCCAAGCTAACAAACTCATTATCTCTTATTTCTAACACTAAAGTTTGTCTAGAATGGAATAGTTTTTCTCAGACTCCCACGGGGAATCGAGAATTCATAACCCGGCCAGACTAATTCGTTTACAAAGCACAGATTAAATATGCATTGTGAGCTATCGATGCTTCTAGAAAAAAAGTCTATAATAAAAAAATAATTTCACTTCCGTTTACGGTCAAAAGAGAAATATGTATTTTAACCAAAAGCTGAAAATGATTAAGGATTGGGCTGTACGATTTCAGTTCGATGGTTTCCAATCCACATGCTAAAATTTATCGATTAAAACTACAACTGTGAATTTTCAACCGCTAGGTGTCGCCTCCAACTGTCAGAACTGACGTTTGACGGAATGACATTAGAAATGTAAACAAACGCAGGTTAATTACGATAAGATGGACCTGATTTATTGTGAAAACTTGTTTAATAGGGTTTTGAAAAGTGATTAATCGTCAGAAAGTGTTACTAAAGAGTCCAGTGACGAAGAAGTAGATCAATATTGGAAACCTCACAATTTAGAACGTATGCTCACAGGTAAATGCTAGGTAAAAAAAAACAACGTAACAATGGGTGTCGTTATTTTTATAGTTTTTAAGACTGTTGAAGCTGATAGTGAGGTCAAACTGAAAATCCAAGATGGCAGCTGCAAAAATTTTCAAATTCTTCGTCATGAGTGTCTTTTTCATGGTTTTAGAGGGTGCTGAAGTCGATATTCTACTTCATCCTACTATTCAGGAAGTCCATTTCATTTACCAAGCAATTTATCCCACTGCAGGTGGAGAGCGGTCGCGAGCAATTCCAATGGGTGGAAGCGGACCCGTCCAGCGCCACCGTGAGCGTGACGCTGGGCGGGCTGCGCGCCGCCGCCGCCTACAGCGTGCGCGTGGCCGCCGCCGCCGGCGCGCCCGCCGCGCTGCGCCTGCGCACGCCGGCCGACGCGCCCGCCGCGCCGCCGCACAACGTCAGCGCGCTCGCCACTAGTGCCACGGTGAGTTCATGAGATATATACACAAACTGCTTAGAACGCGTTCAAAATCTGATATGTCTTATCGTGTTAATAGATGATCGCCTTTGTGGGTCAATTCACAGTTCTGTTTCGTTTTGACACCTTTGACTCACAATGTCGGAGTGATTTGGCTCAATACTCATGGAAACGTCATATACAGGATGTGTATATGTAAGCTCAATCTTCTCAGGGGGTTTACTCCGAAGTGACACATTCGAATGATCGGAACGATCCGACACACCACCGAACCGAATATTGTTGTCCTACTACGAAAAATGTTCGGATTGGCTGAGTTTGGTCGGGACCATAGTCAATGTTCGAAAAGAGTGTCGGACCGAACGAAATGTAGTGCCAGAGGTGAATGTTTTATCGATATGTTTTTATTAGTCATTAATACTCATTTCGATATAATTAAACTGTTGAATTACAGAGTAAAAATATTTTTATAGTAATAAAATAGAACTTTTCTTTTAATTCAATATTTATACCTAAGAACATTGTAATATTTCTCGAAAAAAATAATATATTTGTTGCTGGCAACCATATTGCTTTGCCGATTGTCAAAATAAAAAAAAGGATAAACGTCAAAGGATGACAAGTAAACAAACAAGGGGAGAGATTGTGATTGTATTATTGCAAAATTGAGAAAAAGTACTTTTAAACTCAAACCAAATCTCATCTGTCGCTATCGCTATAGCGATAACCGTATTTCGGTCGTTTAACATCAAGTGCTGACTGAAGTGTAGTGTTAAAGTCAAGTTATGAGATGTATACAAAAAACAAGCTAAATATACTATAAACTACATAAATTATTAACTTTATACGTGATAAAGTGCCCCTTGGGTTTATCGTTTTCTCATGTTCGTGATTCGGAAGTTTGGAAATGAAAGTTATGAATAAACATTCTGTAAGAACAAGTCACCATGTCCAGATCGACAGCGGCACAAATTGATGCTCTCCTCATCGAGATTTGGGCCAAGGCAACTTGAGGAGCATCGACAGTCGTACGCTGAATCATCGACTGTGGGAAGAAATTTGCACCACGCTGAATGCTATATTATTTTTAATTGTAGGTACTTGTAACAAATTGAAGATTAGTTCTAGTTGTTTAGTATTGTAAAAAATATATTTTATTAATTATTTTCTAATGATTGTATCAGTATTTCCCTCTCTCTTTTTACCCTCCTCAAAGCATCTGTGGCAAATGTAGCAGGCTGATATGTCACCTTCCGGGAGTTCTCCGATTCTAAATCATCTTGGGTTAACTCCGGAGCACTCACTCCGGCCCTTATGCACAATGTACATTATTATGCACAACACAGCAGGGTAAGATGATTCTGCCTGCTCTATCTGCATCCTAGTGCACCTGCCTCGCTGCCAAGAAACACTTCCATCAACTCTTGACTATCCCAAATATGCGTTCAATGGAGGAGCGCGCACGCTGTTTACAATAAAAAAAATCGTTTTCCATATACAAATCTTTTAATATCTTCCGAATGCGTAGTCCGATTTACATAAATCCAATTGGAATATTAGTTTTATACATAACTCTATCATTTGAGACCAAATTTATTTCAATATTTACATAAACAAAAAATCACAATTTCAAGTTACGTAATTATAACAATCCTTAGGTAAGTACATATTCCAAAAAAATCCTTACAAACTTACAGTGATATTGGATTAGAATATGAAAACTAATAATAAAACTAAGCTAGATAAACTAATTACAAACAGATAGACGTCATCAAATTAAACAAAATATTTTTATATAGTGAGAGGACTGCTGTGGAAAACTTAGATCTTACATCTACGTTTGTAGCTTTGTCGCAGGCTCAATTGCATGGCTATTAGGCTTTCGGGGTAACAGGGGCACTATGTCCTGGCAAAGTGATCGACTGAGTTTGTAATTAGCTATAAACTCAAGGTCGGGTACTAAATTGGTATTGAAGGAGTCATGAAGTCATCTGCAATTCCTTCTACGCTCCAAACGCTCTTCTCTGAGAGCCTCTTCCACCAAAAGCATACGTACTGCCATTTCGCGACAATTTTAAGTATAGTACATTCACTTTAACACTTTAAACAAATACATAACTCAATAAAATTGTAATAATTCATTAAATTCGATAAGTTTACGATACTCAAAAGGTAGCTATTTTGCTGTCGTGTATTTTGACATTAATTTCACGATGTAACTCTTGTCAAACTCAAATTATCGGTCTGTCTTTTCTCGTTCAGAGTAGGGTTTACGATACAACAAGTGTCAGAATGAAGTTCAGTCGGATCGGAACCGACCGAACCTAATAGAATGAACTTCGTAGTAGGAAATGACCGAACATTCGGCCGATACGATAAATTTACCACTTCGGAGTAGACCCCCAGGTTCGGGCGTAAAATATATCCAATTCGCTTTTTAATTATTTATGATTGCCTATATTTTTCTCGGTTTTCCCCAGTCAATCCTAGTCCGCTGGGAGGCCCCCCCGTCCCGCACACACCGCGGGCCCCTAACAGGCTACAAGGTGCGATATCGCGCGGTCCCGGCGGCCCCGTCCCCGGGCCCCGCACCGGCGCCAGGCCCCACTTCGACACAACGCAGGAAGGCTGACTCGCTGACCACGCCGGCTGATCAGAAAAGGGCGGAGTTGAGGGGGCTTGATACTGCTACGACTTATCAAGTAAGAGTGATTAGTTGCTAAAAATCTGACTATTTGCACTAAGAATTTGAGATAATTTTCAAGTTATAGAACAACAAACTGAATGTCATACCTAAAAAAGTCCAAATTCCATTACAACCAAAAACTTATTAGGACCTTTTTGTTACAAATAGTCACTCAAAAGTCAACTCTGAAGGGCGGGCGTTTTGGGGACTGTCTTTTGTAATTTTGACGTACGAATAGTGCTGATTCTTAGCCTAGTTTGAATAAATGATTTTGATATTACATCTGGTCATACACGCACGCCGGTTGCGAATACTACGCACCGGACGTTACTGAAGCTCAAACCAATAAGGTCACTATATCTACAGACGCCAGCACATCAAGCTACTACAATCTGTCAAATTTCTTTAACAGATCTTCAACTTTATCGCCAAAGCATAAGGTTGTTTGTTCAAAGCTGATTGCAAAAATTTGACAGTTTCGAGTAGCTTGATGTGCTGGTGTCTGTACTTCTAGGGTGTCTCCCTCCGGCGTTTCCATTCTCATCTGCCTTGTAAATACCTTTTTTTAGTCGCCTTTCATTCATCCTCTCAACATGACCAAAACATCTAAGGATACTCTTTTAAAATTTTCACACTACATCTTCTTTTAAACCGTACCGTTGTCTTATCAACTCCTCTACCTATCAAAAAACATCTAAATAATAATTAATTTATTAATTATTTATTATTAATTAATTATTTTTTAATTAATAATTAAAAATTATTATTTAGATGTTTTTGATGATTATTAATAATTGTTAATAATTAATTAATTAATTATTATTAATTATTTATTATTATTTTTTTGTTTTTTTATTAATTATTAATTAATAATTTAATTTGTCAAAAAGGTCTTTGAAGGTCCGTGGCATACCTACCGGTCTGCCATTTTTTTTTCAAAATGTCGGCCAGGCATGTAACCTATATAAATCGATAGCTGAATCAATGCAACAGAAAGCATAATAAGACAAAACCCCGTAAAGTGTCACGTTTCTGAGATATTAACGTTCAAAGTTGATCACGTGACATCCATATTTTTTTAACTTGCTTAGGTACATCTTGTTGCATAGATGTGTGATTACTTTAAACATTCAGAGTGATTATTTGATTTGTTCATTTCCCAGATCCGCGTGTGCGCCATCAACGCGAACGGCTCGGGCCCCTTCAGCGACTGGGTCACGGCCAGCACGCAGCGCCAGGAGCTGGACGAGAGCCGCGTGCCGCCCGCGCCGCCGCCGCTCACCAGTACGTACACACACACGCGCACACACACACACACACACACACACACACACACAGTACCTATGAACGAAATCTATGTCAGCAGTTTGTTATTATTAAAATTGCCGCCCATGTCGCGTGAGATCACTAGCCGTATGTACCACGAAGAGATGAATTTTACGAGCAAGCAAGTGCCTCCGCGATCTGAACCGATCCCAAACAAATGCGCGATCAAATTCAATTTAGAAGCCTGCTTTAGTGGATCGGTCAGAAAGGCCCGTATGAAATTATATGTTACTGTTTCGAATTTTATACAGGGAAGGTTTAATCGTGAATTCTTGGTTGATTTTAATTTATATGTCGTTTTTTATTCAGCCCGTGCGGGCCGCGACTGGATCTCTGTGTGGTGGGGGGAAGACGACGGCGGCGTGGTCGTGCGCGGCTACGTGCTGGGCTGGGGGCTCGGCGTGCCCGACGACGCGGCGCGCGAGCTGCCCGCGCACCTGCACTCGCACGTCATCCGGGCGCTGGGTAGGTGCTGGCTGGGAACTGGACACTCACCAACTTGCCTCCGTCAAAACTTGATCAACTGTCAACGTCGACTCAAAATCTGGTTACTGACAACTTACCCCTGATACAACACGCCCCCGTGACAAATGAACCCTATGACAACGTGACCCCAAAACCTAGACACTGTCAAATCACCCTTGTAAAAACTCGGTCCTATGACATCTCTTTTGACTCTGATAAGTCCACCCTGATAACTCGCCCACATGACAACTCGACCCACGGGAAACTCGCCCTCACGATCGTGTCGACTTGGCCCCTCTGATAACTTGCTCCCATAATGACTTAACCCTGATTGCAAAGAGCGTTTATGTTTTTTTTTTCAGTTTATTGTTTTATATTCTTAACATTGTTTCCCCATTTCTCTTTCAGAATCAAACTCGGAATACGTGATCTCCTTACGCGCATCCAACTCCCGCGGCCTCGGCCCCGCGGTATACGCCACCGTGCGCACCAAGCCGCCCGCCGACGACGAGGACGAGCCCGACGACGAGGACGAGGACGAGGCGGACGAGGACGAGCCGCCGCCGCTCATACCGCCTGTGGGGGTGAAGGTATGTATTGTAGCGGTATCTACAACGCCACATACAAACAACGCGTCATACTGACGTCACGCAAATTCTGCATCGCGCAAGCAGAGTTTACCGCGCAACTAGCATAGATACAACGGCCCGACATGAATCATCGGGCAGTTGCCCGCCAGACACAACACCCGTCTGGTCGGAGGATCCCCCCTTTTCTATAGAGTATGAGTGAACTTTACACCCTGTTCCTCATACCTCTATAGTAGCTAGCTTACAGCCACCTTGTATTTTTTTTCTTCTCTTGCGTACCAGGTAGTCTTCAGAGAAGATGGCTAATCCTCTCTGATGTATTACATACCAAATAGTTCAGTTAAAGTCTGTATTAATTCCAACTCCCAAAAATATCGATGTTTATACGTCCACCCTGTATGTTGTAAAGTTACATTTAATTAAAAGAGTAGCCATGGAGTTTTGCAAAGAGCCGGCAAGGCTCTTCTCCATAGGAAACGACCAACTGGGACCGTGCACCTAGCTTCTGACGTTTCATTGGTGTCCGTGTAGGTTTATGTGTAATAATATTTTGATTGGTTTGTTTCAATAAATACCTAAAGTAAATTCAAAATAATAAAAAAATACTTTGTATTTCTATGCAGGTCATAATGCTGAGCGGCACTACTGCAGTAGTGTACTGGACAGATCCCACGCTGCCGAAAGGACAAGTGAGTAACGAACAGCATTTTTTTAATTTTTGTTACCCGTTAATGTTCCTCAGCTATGTAACGGCCGGAGGAAGCTCCCAGAACTGCCAATCCGTACTAAAGAAAGAAAGAAAGAAAAGAAAGAAAAAGGAAAAAGGAGTCCAGTTTATCCTTAACAGCTTTATTTTGTTAACCACTTAATACAAGAAAATCTTTGCTTAAAAGTTGACACCAATGGAATCAAGTATGTAAGGCCACCAAAGGAGATAAGTAACCAGGGTCGTCGGATATAGTTGGAGTTTAGTAAGAAATCGATGGATGTTTTCGAAAAAAAAAATAATTTTATTAACAGAAAACAAACAGTTAATTTATCAAATTACATCACATACGAAAACATCCATCGGTTTATTTATTTATTTAAACTTTTCGCTCAAAAAGGTACAAAGGCGGATCTAATGCCTTAGGCATTCTCTACCAGTCAACCAAGGGTGGTGAAGAGATTGGATGGCAGGTGCTTTGGTTGAAAGGATCAATGTAAAAAAAAAAACTACTAAAACTAGGTACACTAATGCATAAATAGGTTATATACACATACACACTATTTACTATAATATATACTTATAATATAGTACTCGTATATACAATACATACAAATTCAAGGGAGAGAGGTGTTGAGATGACTACTGTCTACTCTCTCTCTCTCTCGGTTTCTTACTAAACTTTAACTATATCCGACTACCCTGGTTACTTATCTCTTTCGGTGACTGTACGAATTGCACAAATTTCAAACATTATCGCGTCCATATCTAACTGGTGATACAGCTATGGGGTTTTGTTGTTTGACAGACCGCTACAGACGGTCGTCGCTACGTGGTGCGCTGGTCGTCGGCCGGCGGGCGCGTGCGCACGTTCAACGCGACCGACCTCAACTGTATGTTGGACGAACTCAAGCCTTACACACAGTACGAGTTCGCTGTTAAGCTGATTAAAGGTAGGATTAAGATTGATATTGTAGCGGTAAATACAAGTTAACGAAACTTGTCAATTTGTTGTTTTTTTGTGTACTTTATCGCGATATCTTTGCCAATTTTACATTGACACAAACTACACATTATACAACGTGTTTTTTTTTATATCCCATAACTCTAGGGGGTCATTGTACTCATCCTTATGAACAGCTTTTACTACGGGACCAAACCCGAAATCACGAAACAAAAATCTGGTGTTCCCTACATTTTGACGAGTTATACGAAGATAAATGTAGGGAGCAGATGATTTTTTTTTCGTGATTCCAGGTTTGGTCCCATAGTAAAAGTTGTTCATAATGATGAGTACAATGACCCCCTAGAGTTATGGGATATCAAAAAAAACACGTTGTATATTACAAATAAACAAATAGAAAATAAGAAGTTATACAAATATACAACCCACGACATTATTTACACATGCACAAAAAGACAAATACAATATTGATAAAAAAAATCACATATTGCATAAAAAAATACAAATAACAGAGGTCCGAGAATTGAGCCCTGAGGCACCCCTGACGTTGTGTTCATGGTGGTGGAATGGAACCGATTGATAACTACTTTTTGTGTTCTATTTGACACATTAGATATGAACCAACGTAACAAATCCCCGTGGATACCGTTAAAGGCCAGATTTTTCTAAGCAATTCATGATCAACCTTGTCAAAGGCTTTTTAAAAGTCAGTGTATACAGAGTCCACTTGCACACGAGAATCCACACTATTAAACAAATAGTGAAAGCTATCATATTACTTGTTGTAGACCTTTTTGTGTTACGAACCCGGTGCAGTTGTTGAATAAAGAAAACTTCTGTTTGCGCCACAAATTACTAAATACGTTTAACGCTTAAATGCACTTAATGATTTCTGGTTCGTGAGGGCTTTATTTCGCGACTTGTTGCACTCTGCAGGCGGACGCGAGTCCGCGTGGTCCATGTTGGTGTCGAACACCACGCTGGAGGCTCCCCCCGCCTCCCCCCCGCGCGAGCTGCGCCCCTCCCCCGCGCCCCCCCCGGCCTCGCCCGCGCGCGCCGTGGACCTCAGCTGGCAGCCGCCCGCCAAGCCTAATGGAGTAGTTACTGGTATGTATAGTGTCGCACACGACCCACCCGCGTCCCCGCCGCGTGAGTAACGAGTAACGATCATTGCCCAAAAAATTATTCGGGCAAACGTTCTTCATGCATATTTGTCACAGTCACAGTTTCCGATAAGCCGAAATGTCACTAAATTTAGTAGCATTTTCCCAATGTCTCCCATAGGTGGTCTCTCTGTGTTTATTTCAAAACTCTACTTCCAAATGATTACTGAGTTGTCCATCCCCAGGCTACGTTATAATGTACGCGATATCCCGGTCCGGCGGCGCGGCAGGCTCCTCCGGCAACGAGGAGTGGACGGCCGTGGCCGCCATAGGAGAGCGGACGCGCGCGCGCGTGGAGCGGCTGCGGGCACGCACCACGTACCTGTTCAAGTTGCAGGCGAGGAACAGCAAGGGGCTCGGGCCCTTCTGTGCGCCGGTCACGTACACGACGGCGATGGGTGAGTACTTGTACATACTGGCGTTACTACTGTCCTTAACTTCATATTAACTATGTTTACATTTATTTTTTGACGTGACAACGTCTAATAAATCGATGAAGCTGGCTGCACTCACGAAAAAACATGACTCATGTAGCGTTACCTCGCGGCCTCGCTCTGTAGCGTGGAGGCGTTCCATGGCCGCTTGAAGTGCAAGCGAGAGCGCGGAACGAGCGACAAAGAGGCACAATCGGCCTCCGCGTTCGGCAGCGTTCAACATCATCTGTCTCTCTCCTACTTGAGTGAGCGATGCGTCCGCGTGGACAGCTGCTATACAATAATACAAGTTTTCGTCAAGTACAATGCGTGCCACGAAAGATGAGACTTGACCCCGCCTCCCCCGCTCTTTCCGCCGCCCCTATGACGTCCGGTCCCGTCCCGCACTCAGACCTCAAGTGCAGTGAAAAGTGAATGTGGTGTCAATTGTTTATAGCAACGATAATTGCGGCGATAAAGGTAATGATTCTTTCGATATTAAATATATGTTCAGTGATATATTGTCGAATATTCGTGCTTTCATCATTAAAATAAATAGCATCGGTAAAGTAAAAGTATGCAATCATTTCATAAATGTTTTGTTATGACGTTGCCACGTTAAACTATCGTCCGTAAACCGACTTTACAGACAACCAATTTTTTTTTGCTTGAGAACGTATAGATTTTATTGTATTTGTTGGTATATTGGCGTGGCTAGCTAACATATGGCAAATAATATAATTTAATGTTCTGTGTCCTGTAATGGTAATTACTCTGCCTATCTAGCATTGTATACAATCAAGTATTTTCTAACTGAACAGACAGCAGTGCTGCTGGGAAGTTTGTTGCGCAGTGGCGCAACAAAGCTGGGGAGAAGAAGTGTCTTCTCCCCAGCTGCAGCACTAGGAAGTGGTGAAGGGCGGGCATGCCGGGGGACTGTCTTTTGTAATTTTGACGTTCGAAAAGTGCTGATTCTCAGTCTAGTTTGAATCAATGCCTTTTAATTTAACATAAAATTGTGGTGACTTCTACAGCGAAAAAAGCATCACAATCACAATCCTGTATCGCGCAAGCAGAGTTTACCACGCAACTAGCATTACATATATACAACATTGCGACATCAATCGTCGGGCAGTAGGTCTGGTCGGAGGATCCTCCCTTTTCTATGGAGGTTGAGTGAGCTTTATACCCTGTTCCTCATACCTCTATAAGATATGACACAACTTCCTTACTCCCCCTTCGGCGTGAGTGTCGGGTTGCCGTCCTTGAGGACTATGAGAGTGAGGGAAGTGAGAGTGCATCTGTGTCTGCGCACAAAAGCCTACACTATACTATCTCGCGCGTATATGGCCAGTTTCCGCTGAGATTGGCCGCCATGGCTGAAATTCGGCCTGGAGGACTATTATTAATAGGGACTCACCCATTGGTCTTGCAGTTGCAAGTGTGCCTTCTTAGCAAGGGCCTTTGAGTTCAACTGCTTGGTCGGGCAGTGTTTTAGGTTTAGGCCATTCGTATTACGCAAACCCACTACTGCACACCTTGGGGACTACGGACAGTAAAATATGAGTAACTGCGCCTTATTGTTGTTGCATCGAATGTCATGTTACTAACAGCTGTCAGTGTCATGTGAGTGAAAGCTGTCAGTGTCAGATTAATTAACAGTTGGCATATGTACTGTAAATGCTTTATTTCTAGTAACATAAATATTTATCAAAACAATAGGGTTTGGGGCGAAGATAAAGTTTCATAAATTTATACAATTTACGAAACTTCAGAGTCACTTTTCGGTGCGCAGCCCAGTTGACGGACGTCACACGACTAATGTACAAAAGAGGTGTGCGTCGTATGTTTTAAAAGGAAGCTTCTAGAATGTTCTAGAAGCTTCAACTCGCCCTCATCGGCCGAGCGGGAACGAGAAGCGTTTCCGCCAGAAGCGCGCGGATTGTGGCGGGAGCTGTTGGAAATAGTTTCGCGTTATAACAGTTACATATCCTCATGTTGATAACCCCTGCAGGTTCTCGTACACACTACAGATGTGATGTGATATTTTGATGCTCGTCCAGATTCAGGTGAAGGCGGCGGGCTCGCCAGCGCGACGTCGGCGTGGCTGTGGGCCAGCGCGGGCGGCGCCTGCGCCGTGCTGGCGCTGGCGGCGGCGCTGGCGCTGTCGCTGTGTTGTCGCCGCTCCACGCCGCCGCTGTCGCCCGACACCAGGTACGTTAACAGTATTACTAAGCCTGCGGCGTCTGTCTGTCACAGGCTGAAAGTTTTTAACCGTATTAGGTAGGTAGAAACTGAATTCTCATTAAAAAGAACATGGCTTCTATAGTGGTAATTAATTTTGTGATTTATTTCTAACATTTAGAATTTTTTGCTACCATTATGATCTTTTTTGGTTCCAGCACATATCAGAAGTCCTCAGCCTCCGCCGGCATCAAACCACCCGACCTGTGGATCCACCACGACCAGATGGAACTCAAACACATGGACAAGTCACTGCACAGCTCCGCTAGTAAGAGTACGCTCTCTAAAAAAATAAAAACTTTAAGGTTTAGTTATGTTGTTCAATACTTTTCGTTCCGGTAAAACCTGCTTCATTTATTTTATATTTTTCATTTGCTGCTCTCAGCTGTACATCTATGGTAACAGTTACACTTTGACAGCGCCATTATTTCGTAGTCTTAGGCCTTTCAAACGATCGGCAGAAATAGAGTGATGTTTTAAAAGGTATTAAAGATTTTCATATGGAGCCTGGCATATCTACCTGTGGGCAAAATCTATCTATCTGTCACTAATGTTTTGTATACAAATCTATCGATTAACAAAACATTAAAACATTAGTGTAAAATAGTGACAGTGAATATAATGATTGTGTTATAATAAAAAGAAAAATAATATCAAAAATATATAATGTCGGCCTATACGCGTCAAAAAGCCAAATCCAAATACAGAGATCGCATGCGGTTGGAAAGGGCCTTAAGAGCAATCGAATGGTACCAATAAAACACCATATGACCGGGTCAAGCAACGTAATAGAATGAATGCGGCCGAGCAGATCAACCCTGTTACGTAAACGTATTCACGTACAACACACGGCCGTGTCCATGATACAGACACACCCCATTTTTTTTTTCAAAATGGCGGTTAAATGATAACATAATCGGACCAAACACTGTAAAGTGTAACGTTTCTGACACCAAAATTGATCACGTGACATCCACAGTTTTTGAATTTGCGTACATTTTGTTGCTTAGATATTTCAAGTAATCGAGCATCTATCTCGGAAACGACAGACAGACATTTTACGGGGTTTGGTCTAATATATTTTCTGTTTGTATTGATGTTAGCTATCGATTTATATAGGGTTCATGCGTGGTCACCATTTTATAAAAAAAAAATGGTTCAAAACCCTTTATTATTTGTGATGCAAATGGGCCTTAAGGCTGCGTAATTCGAGTGTTACCACTAATGTGTGTTGACCCTAAGTGAACTTGCACTAATGGAGCGCGTTACCTCCGTAGTATCGGCGGGCAGCGTGGAGGGCGGCGCGCTGATGTCGTCGACGCTGACGCTGGGCCGCGCCGCGCCCGCGGAGTACGAGCCCGCGCGCCACGGCCCGCCGCCGCCCGCCTCGCTCGACCGCCGGCACCACGTGCCTACCTATGTCGGTGAGGCGAGAAACATAGTGTCCAATTAAATTAGCTAGCGAAACTGCAGATATGATAGGTACCGATATATAAACATGATAAAGCAAAAAATAAAAAACCCAGTATATCAATAAAGGACAACACTGTTCGTAAGAAACTACAGAAATCGGTAAGTGACTACAAATAATACACCTTACCGTATCGGGTAAGTGACTCCAAAAGTAAATTAGCCTATTTGCCTGTGTGTGAGCTAGGTCCCCCACACCTCATCCATAATTTTTTTTAGTATATCATTTGCATTATCATATCAATGCTACCGTGAACTTAGCAAGCACACCTCCTTGTCTAGCGTAGCATCTGTGGAAAATACGTTGCTGTCACCTTATGTTTACAATGTACGACAAAGAACGAACCTGCAATTTTCAGGCATATTCCTTATGCAGCGGACGTTATTTTTATTCAAAATGTTGGGAATGCGCGAATACTCGGAAAAATTGCAAGAATTGGAAAGGTTTCAAGTGAAAATGAACCTGAAGATGCGAAAAGTATTCATTCCTTTCAACATATTCAATTCCTATGACACAACAAGTTGAAAATTCCGCATTATTCCTTTACATAATGCTGAGAAGGCGTTTTAAGTGGGCAGCGCCAGGTTAGCCCGCGAAATTCATATTTTCTTATATTTTTTGCAATTTGCAGGTCAGTGTCAGGTTGTATATTGAACATAATATGATTCGCGACCGTAACAAGTATCTATTTACTGAATTACAATCATTAAAATCATCACTACAACCCTCTAAGTCCACATAATCCTATCAAATGATTATTTCGAAATATCAATCAATAGAATAATATTTAGGTACAGATATTTTATAAAAACACTTAAGTAATCACGCAACCAGCATCGTTATCCACAAATTAATCCAACTGTAAAAATAGTTTGAGTAAGATCCAAGCAAACTTAGCAAATAATTATTGTCTATCGTAGATTAACTAGGTTTTGTGAAATAACACGTGACAAATTAGATGTGTGAATATAACAACTAAAAACTATGTGGTACCTATTTGAAAGGATTTTTTATGAATACTATTTTTAAACTGTGCTAGTGACAATGCAAATATGTCGATATCAGCAAAATTATTGTAAGTCGACGTAAAGGAGCTCGTTCACCTGCGTTGGTTCTACACTGCTTCGGCGCGAATAAACTATGGTATATTTGGTTTATTAGGTTATTACAATCAAATTTATTGTGACAAATCTTGTATAGGACCAATTGATCGTGATACAGTCTCCGTTCTTTAAGAGTTGAGAGGGAAAATTTATCTAGAAGAGTGTGGTATATGAACTTAGAGACTTTCTCTTATGACTTAAGGCTGATTTTTCCATCGCCAGATAATTTTATCCGAGGAATAATTTTGAATTTTTGACAGTTTTTCCGTGCAAAATCTGTCAGACGACAATTTTATTCCACGAATAAAAATTATCTGTCGATTGAAAAATCAGCCCTTAGATTATAATTCTGTAAATACACAAGGACTTGGTACTTGTACTCTGTCGCGAATCATATTTTGTTCAACAGACAACCTGACACTGATACGCTTTCAAAAAACGTATGAAAATTTGAATTTCGCGGTTTACCTAGGGCGTCCACTTAATATTCGTCCGACAGATGTACCGCGTCGTATTTTCCATTGATGCGTGTTAGTTAGCCTACGTTCACACCGGCGTTGAACGATACGATATTTTACTATGCAATGTTGCCATCACATGGCGGTTTAAAGGCTAACGCAGATTTGTGCGGGCCGCATCGTATTGCATCCTTCTTCATCACTTGCATACATTTTTATGAACCAGCGCACACTACAGGGGGCTTACTCTCCAAACTAATTTTAATTCCAATGAGATGCCAATATGATTCCAATGTTAATTTTACAGTCACGCGATTCGGTGCTCTTGAAAACAATATTGTCAACAATTACCCCACGCCAAGCCCGAACCGAATTCCACTTAGTTCTCCAAAATGGACACCCAATCTAAAAATCATTTGGCGCTAGCATCGAACTCAAGAGTACGAAACGTCACAATTCCAATGTCGATCTATCGGAATTAAATTGAAGAGTAAGCACCCAGAGGGGGAATTGCGTAACACAC
This sequence comes from Luperina nickerlii, assembly GCA_963855955.1. Taxonomy (NCBI): domain Eukaryota; kingdom Metazoa; phylum Arthropoda; class Insecta; order Lepidoptera; family Noctuidae; genus Luperina; species Luperina nickerlii. The sequence goes on along the minus strand of OY979689.1, from coordinate 11,551,999 downwards.
GAACAGTAACAATGAGTTTTATTTTGACAGTCCAACAATATGCATTGCGTTATATTAGTTGTTGAGTAGATTTTTTTTCGAACATCTGATGCAATAGATTAGCCATATCCTTCAAAATTATTCAAATTGTGATAGAGGGGCCCGTGGCTAAATAATAACAACCGCACAGGTCGATCGATTAGGTTAAGCTACATTTGCCGCGGTTGGTCTATAGATGGGTGGCCATTTTTACATACCGTGACCCCTCCGTGCCTCGGAAAGTACGTTAAGCCCGTGGTCCTGGCTGTCACTCGTGGTTTTTTGACAGTCGTTACGGGTAGTCAGAAGCCCGAAAGTCTGACAACCAGTTAAGACAGGTTGTCAGATTTTCGGGCTTCTGATACCCCTTAGTAAGCCAAGGGGTATCGTATTACCCAGTAACTGGGTTGTGGAGGTCAGATAGGCAGTCGCTCCATGTAAAATATAGGTATTCAACTGCATCCGGTTAGACTGGAAGCCGACCCCAACATAATTGGGGAAAGGGAGTGTGTTACACAATTAGGGTGTAGGATGGTTGACGTGTGATCCCAACATTTTATTGTAAAACATCGTACAGTAGAACGCTTTTTTTTATAATTTGCGCTTACACTTGCCCCCTTCCCCCGGGTACCCGGCCCCGCTACCCGTAGAGTCGCGCTCGGTGTCGGCGGCGGGTAGCGACGACACGGCCGTGCTGCGCGCGTCGCCCGCAGAGCTGTGCCGCCGCTGCGAGCGGTGCGACGCCTGCGATTATATGCCTAAACGTGAGGAGAACAGCCTTTTATTTTTTATTTTTGCTTCTTTTTCGTGCTAAATGGTGCTTGATTGATGACATGAAATTTTATATTACTAAAAATCGACTAGAGCGCATCCCATCATGCAGCGCGTCAAAAAATACACAGTTGGATTTTAAACTCTCCGCTCTAAGCAGTGGGTTTTAAATCTAGTGCGCGATAAAATACACCGCGGGCAAAACGCGTTCAAGCTACTTGGGCGTAGTGAAAGAAACATTGCGACGCTCCATACGCTCCAATGTCGAACCCTTAGGGTTGGACCACATCTGGCAGCACGGAATCGCCTTTTTCCGTCGCCCTTTCTCTTTCTGTCGCTTAGAACTGCCATTTGCTAGACCGAGACAGAAAGCATAATGCGATAGCACGCGGCGGAATCCTCGAGGCGATCGGCATCACGGACAAAATGCAATGGTCGGCAGGGAGACTCCGGAACGCTGAAGCGCGCGATAGCATTTTCTTGCTTTTTATTATTTTTCGCTCGCCTTTTTTGTCTGCGGAATGCGACAGCGCGCGTTCGCATGCGGCAGCATACTGCAGCACGTGGTAGCACAGGCGGAACAAATGCGATTCCGTGCTGCCAGATGTGGTCCAACCCTAAGTGAACACGCAACTTGCTTACATATTTTTTCTCTTGGCTAGGCTCTTCAGAAGTCCCTCAGATAATGATGTATGTATACTAATATAGCTGCTATTCTCCCAGCGATGACCGGCATGGGTGTGGGCGTGGGCGTGGGCGGCGTGAGCTGCGCCAGCACGTGCGAGCGACGTGCGCACGCGCGCATGCCGCACCCCGACCAGGTAAGAGTACGTACTCATTGCCATGTTATTACTACTTATTACTTATGCGCATGCCTCATTTACTGAGTGAATAATGTCCAATTTCACTAACACTGTTCGTCACTTGAGTTAATACCTAAATATAATATTATTTTTTTACTTTTAATAGAACTATAATTTTGTTGATAATAAATATCTAAATGAATTACAAACTTATTTTTGCAATCTATAAATTCAATACTGTGTATGCGTAATATACAGGGTCACATTAAATTATCTAGCGAAACTCTTCATACTAGATGGGAACAGATATTAAAACAAAGTGGAACAAAAAAAAATGTATATTTTTTTGGGTCAAGCCGCTGACTGGTACTCCAGTCACTTTAAGTATGAGTTGTAATTGTAATATTTTTAATGTGCATGTTTTTTATTTTTTTATTTATTGATGCTTATAGATGTACGATTTCAAACACAATGTAAATTGTTACCTACCTGAATAAATTGAATTGAATTGAGTTGAGAAAATCAGTTATTTTAATATATCGTCTTTCGACATCGATGTCCATAACGTCTATGAAATTAACAAAAACAAAAAACAAGATTTTTTTTACACTGATATTTCATGTATTTGCACTACGTCCGGTTGTTGAAACAAACAAAAAAAAATCATTTTAAAATATCGATACCGACCACGTCTGTAGTTTCGCTAACTAATTTAATGTGACCCTGTATTAATTAAAACTACGAAATCCTTCATCCTCCTGACCGTGTCCGCCCGGGATTTCTACGTGTTGTTAGTAACCCGCCCCTCCCGCACAGAGCACGCCGCTGCTGGCCGGCGTGGCCCCGCTGGGCTCGCCGCAGTCCTCGCTGGCCTCGCTGGCGCCGCTGCACCCGCCGCCCGCGCCCTGTACGTACCTTACAGTTTACATTGTTTATTTGTTTATGTAAAGACGCCAGCACATCAAGCTACTACAATCTGTCAAATTTCTGTAATAGATATTTAACTTTATTGCTAAAGCATAAGGTTCAAAGTTGATTGGAAAAATTTGACAGTTTCGGGTAGCTTGATGTGCTGCCGTCTGTACATTAACCGCTATAAAGAAGTAATAACGATTGGATTAGAAACATAGAGTAAATTTTATGCTTTCACAACCATTCGATACCGAATCGAACACCAATCATGTTATCTATCGAAGGAGTACTCTAAACGGGTTGTTTCCGTTTAGACAGATTTTCGTTTCATTTTTGTTTTGACAGCGTATCACTTTGTCCAACGTACAGCTACGTACAAAATAAAAGGCAGAGGTATATTAATAAAGTATATTGGTGGTATGACGCTAGTCAAAACTAAAACGTCAAATTATAAGTCATGCGAACCCAATGGCAATCTACCGACGAAATAAAAATAAAATTAATAAAAAAATATGTAAAACTAAAACTTTTTTATACTTGTATAAATGCGGATCCTAATAAAAGTAGTTACAAAGTTACCGCTGACATATCCTTACATAGTATAAAACAAAGTCACCGAAATGTCTTTAAGCGCATAACTTTCGAATGACTGCGCCAAATTGGATAATTCTTTTTTGTTGTGTTCGGTATTGCCAGGACAAGGTATGTATGAAAGAAAATTTCGGAAATTCGAAAAAAAAAAATGCACCCGCGCGACGCCGCTAGTGTATAAATAATTATATTGTGTTGAATTTAAATAGATCAATTTAACTAAATCTATGACTACTTGTGAATGTACTTTTACTGTCGAAACAAAAATCCGATGAAATAAAAATCTGCCGAAACGAATATCTGTCTAAATGGAAACAACCCCTCTAAACGCTGTACACGAATCCAAAACCCGAACATTTTAACAGTTTCAATTAAATAGACGATCGCTATTCTTCTGACAGCTAAGACAAGGCAAATCAGGTAACCGAAAATGTGTAATTTTCCATACGGAAGCATGTCGAATGGTTGTGAATAGCTATGCTGATCTGGTCTTTATTTAACTATGCAGCCGGATGGTAAGTCAATATCCGGTGGATGCAGTCCATGTTCGGCAGAATATCAGAGGCGTCACTTGCCACAGGAGGCACGCCACGCCTACGTATATTCTTCTTATGGACTCATAATATCCGACTATCTTAACTTATACGATGGTCGAATATCTCGGCGCTAAGCAATTCGTTGACAATGCAGTGCGCGAAAAAAATCGTCGCGGGTAAAAATTTCCCCTTTAGCCCTGATACCTCGTTGGTCTAATGGTCTTAGGTGTGACTGCTGAGCAGACGCCCTGGGTTTCATTCCATGGTACTTGATTTTGCACAGTCTTTTCAAAGTCAAAGCATTTATTTCAAATAGGCACATAAAAGGCACTTTTGAACGTCTTTGTATTGTTATTTAATGTTTGTGTACAGGTGGGTCGGGCTCGTGCCCGCTGGGCGCGGCGTGCGGCGCGGCGGGGCCGGCGGGGCCGGCGGGGCCCGTGGTGGGGCCGGGCGGGGACATCTACGCATGCGCCGCGAGGGAGAGGGGGCACTATGTGGCATATGAGCCGCTGGGACACTATACACAGTGAGTCTTTTGTTTATTTATAAGTCATTTTAATTTATTGTTCTATGTAGCAAATATCGCTATAAGAGTAGGGGAAGTTCAAAGAAACTATGGATGGACGCGACGGTGTGAATGATGATATGGTTAGAAAGGGGGTGATGTTGCACCGACCCCAAATACATTGGTTTAAGGGTCTGATAGTATCTCTGTCGGACACGATGCAAGGTGACACAGCGTGCGTTTTGGCCATGCCCACCAGTGAGATCGAGCTCGCGACTAGTTCCAATTTAACTATGAGTCCCATGTGTCCGTAGCCGCGACTCGCTGAGCAGCGAGGCGGGCGCGGGTCCGGGCGGGCCGCACGCCGGGCCGCACGCCGGGCCGCACGCCGGGCCGCACGGGCCGCTGGGGCCGGGCGCGGGCGGCTCGCTGCAGCGCCGCGCGCACCACGCTGCGCCCGCGCCGCTGCACAGCTTCACGCTCAGCGACAACGCCAGTGATCACTCCACGCCCACGCATTCGCACTCTAGAGGTATGAGTACTAATTACTTCCTAACAATTTGTCTTAAATAGCGCACCGAAACGTAGGTATGGTCGTTCATCTTTGTAAAAAGACACTTCACCTATGCTGAGTTACATCAATCACTGTTTCGAATGAGCCATTTAAAACTCATAATTTTTCCCAAAAATTGACATCTCCGTAGTTAGAGCTTGGTCAACATGACTAAGTCGCTACGTAAGGCTATATTTTTGTTCACTATTACAATTAATCATTTTTTGTGCACTTAACATGGATATATTTTAAGGGCCTTACTCTCGTTTAGTACCGTAACACGGTCACTTTATGAAGCTTATAACTCATTAACGGTTTGGTTAGAAGGTCTGTAAAAAATATATGTTTGCTATAGATTCATGTACTGCATTTTTGAAACAGGGTTTTTTCATAAGGCTAATACTTTTGCCTTAAAAAAATATTTACCAAAACGGTATTTTGGCTAACATTTGCTTATAACTTCTAAACGGCTTTGATGTTTGGAAATATTTTTACACTGAAAAATTGCTGGTTAGAGGTACTACATATTTGAAATAGCGTTTTTAAATCAATCAACAGTTGCAAAGACAATGCCCCACTTTGAGATATAGGTTCAGAGGTGCTCTGCGCGGGCGCAGGCGGCAGTCGTGCGTTAGCACTGAGACGGGGTGGCTGTGTCGCTCGCTGCTCCGCCCCGGCTATCGATCGACTACGCGCGTTTGGCTGTGTTAGTGCAAATATTTATGAACGAATTGTATCAGTATGCGTTTATAGACTAGCTCGCTGCAGAGGGCCCATTTCTATTGTCCGCGTGGACGCTTTATTAGTGGTGCCATTTCTAAATACTGTTTTTGTTTATTTTGTAAATATAAGATAATTTGTAAATCAATAAAAATGCCAAAGCAAAGCAAGTCAAGAAAAATACGTTTTCTCTACGACGACGCACCGTTTTATAGATATTAGCGAAAAACTCAAAAGTGGGAATTTTTATACCCCCCACTCCGGCTCACCTCCTAGACGCGGGGACTTTTAGTATGTTTACTCCCTAAGCACTCTGAGCAACTTTCTGAAGAAATGGCTCAGGGCCCAGCTCACGCACTCTACACCTCTTTTTGGGTTATTCGTTGAGTGGACTAATAAGTATCTATCTATCTATAGGTACAAATAAATAAAATTGGAGTGTCTGTTTGTAATATTAAAACAACCGCTTCAGGCCATTTTATTTTGACTGTTTAGAAAATGACTACTTACCCACAATAAAAAAAAATGTTTTCAAACACCATAATTTATAAAAAATGAGCGTTCTTAGTTGTCAATCTACGAGTATTTGCATTACTGAGTTTATTGATTACTACCTTCTCATATTCTTGTGCGGATTTATTTCTGTGACTGGGACTTTCACTAGCAGATAGGCGAATAAGGAGTAACTTAGGCACTTTTATTTTAGAAAAAAAAAGAAACTAGGTTCCCACGAAAAAAAATTAAAACCTATGAAATTAAATATTTAATATTTATCCGATTCAAATAGGGAGGTTGTATACTACGTTTATTTAGGTACTTAACCAAATGTAAATAAATCATAATAAAGAAACGGAGTATAGTTTTTTTTTTTTATAAGTGGAACCTATAAGTACGTGAAGATTCCTTAATCTCCAATGAAATTGATTGAATAAATAATAAAATAATATAGTGTTTTTGTTTTAGCCCAAGGAAATCGTTCACCAAATATTGTATATAAAAAAGGCTAATACGAAAAACTAAAAATAAATAATAATTAAACTAAAAATGCAAAAACGATCAAAAAGAACTAAATGGAGAAATATTAGAAGAATTTCATTAAAATTAGCATAGGTATTTCTTTACGTGGCGGTGAATAGACGACTTTTATGTATTTGAGTTTACTTTTATGTAAGTGGGATACGAATAGTCCCCGCCTACGGCGGAGTGCACCGCGCGAATTTTGTCGATGAGCGACTTCCATTATATTTAGAAGCGTAATTTCGCGACTCGAATAAGATGCACGATTGCCTCCGCGCTCTACTGTCCGGATTCTCACTGCGTAATCACCAGGTTCGAATCTCAGTGGACGCATATCTCTTTTTGTTATTTTTTTATTATAATGTGCTTATCATTTGTTTTGTTATTTTTTAATTATAATGTGCATATTTTTATTTTCTTATTTTTAAAATAATTCAATAAGTAATTGTTATTTTAATAAAAACAATCATTTTTATTCTTATAGTTATTTTTCTTCAGAATCTAGAGTAATATAATAAAAATAAAATAAAAACGTCCACCAAGCTTGATTCGGAAGAAAAATAATATACCTACAGTGTGTTACAAAAGAGTATAAGCAATAATAATATAGTCTGAAAATTTTCAAACAAGAAAATCGGCAAAAAGTAAAATAATAATTAAAAAAACATTTATATCAAATAAGAAAATCAACAAAAAGAATATGTAAAAAGTTTGGATTTGAACCCGGACATTAGTGACTGATACAGAAAACTATAGTGACGCACGAGACCACTAGACCAATCGAGCTTTTGTAATGTATGTCGAAATTACGCGTCTATAGATAATCTATACAAACAAAATATGGTGTGTACAAAAAAGTAGGTACCTACCTACTTACGTTACAATTTGTTTCGTCGAATAAGATCTCTTTATTGCCTTCCGTTTATTTTCTTGTTGACCATTTTTTATACACTGATTGCTTATTTATACAACTTATGAGTAGAACCGAAACAGTACAAACATTTACACCAACAACATTACTTAGAAAAAACTAATCATAAAATAAAATATGTATAATAAACAGCTTTCATCAACAAACAGATACCAAAGTACGTACACTAGGTACCGACCCGAAATAATTGCATGACTTCAAAGTATTTTAAATACGGCTACTCGCTCAACTACATAGGTACCCAACCGCGTCAGTTTTCGGAAATGCGATCATGCTCCTTATCAATTAGAGTCTACGGAACAATTTCGTATGAAAGTATTTTTACTTTAATGGTTTGTGAAAATATTAATTGTAAACGCGATTATGCTCCTTATTCATAGAAGGTAACGGGTCAATTTCCTATGCAAGTATTTTTACTACCAACAGGGCTTTTGAATACGCGATTGTATTTCTTATTTGTATGGAGTCATGGATCAATTTTCGATGCAGATAGAAAATACTTGATAGTATCTCGAGCTATGGTTTTTTAAGGTGGACGTACTTTGTAGCTCTGGTACTCGATTTTGCAAGTACGACCCATGCCTAAACGCGATCGTGCTCCATAAGTAAGAAACTTTAATCGTCTATACTCTATAAGTACGTATTTATTTGTAAAAGTGATTTTGCTCCTTATTTGTATACAGTTAAGGTTCAATTTCCTATGCAGATAGAAAATACTTGAAAGTATCCCGCGATCTAGTTTTAGGACGTGGTTTCTTAAAGAAGTCGTACTTGTAAGCCCTGGTACGCGATTTTGCAAGTACGACCCATGTCTAGTCACTGCTTTTTAGTTGGGTACTTATACCCTCCCATAGAGTATAAGTACCTAACTAAAAAGTACTGTCTCACCCCTCCCTTAGAGTATAAGTACCTAACTAAAAAACAAGACTCACTGTCGCTCCGCGTAGAAATGAAAGAGAAGCTAAAAAGACGCCGCGATGGCGCAACGTTTCGTTCGAGTTATTTATCATTAAATACAATTAATCCTTACAAATATCTTATTACAATCGATAAATAAAAACAACAGTTCCCTTTATTATTATACATCACTATTATTAATTTTATCAAGATTTGTTTATAAATAACACAATTACAATTGCAACGATTTCAATTTTAATGGTTATTTTATGATTTTTTTCTATCGAGAAAATTTACCGAAAACGTGTTTTGAACACAATGGTAATAAATATGATATATAAATATGATGATGATAAATATGATCAAGATTAACATTTTTTTTGCTGTTCTAAAATGTATACATTTGGCTAAAATATTGTTTTGTGAAGCCTATTTTGACTAAGTACAGCGCCTTAATAAGTTATCATAAACTCTGCGAACTCAACAATAACTTTTTTGTTAAATTCCACACGGACGATTAACAGCTAGTACAAAATATATCAGCCTTGCATCCGCCATTCCCCTTCTGGAATCGTAGGCAAAAATGGCGACCTACGTGCGGCATGTCTGCGCCTCTTCATATTCTTTGATCATAGTTTTAGTGTCGCGCGCCACCGCACACATTTTACGTATTCGGGAGTAGGGCGTTTAGCTCCGCCCACATGCACAAGGTCAGTGAGCCATCTATACACCTTAAGCCACAGACACAAAACTGTATTGTAGCTTCAATATACTACTCTACGGAAAATAAAAATTATTACTCAATCTGCTGTAGTCCGCGCGGAACTAGTTGGCCGCGGAGGTGGGGCCAGGGGCGAGGCGGCCCCCCCCCCCCGCTCACATACCTAAGGTGCGGCCAACTATGTTCGCGTGGACTATAAACAATTCGTTTCTCCGACTATACATATGAGTGACTTTGATATCTAAGCCCAACTGTGTTCGTATACTGATTTTGCTATCCTCTTCACTCGCAGGTAGTGTGAGAGAGACATCGCCTTACAAGAAGAGCGCAAGCTCGTCACCCGGACACATACCCAACAGATTGCAGCTAGGTAAGACTGCTATAATATTACCTTAAGAGTAACCGTACTAACAGGGGCTCAATGTTCATATATTTTACAGAACAAAATAAATGACAAACTATCCTGTCATAATATCGAGTACTAAAAAGTATTTGGTTTATTCAACATTTTCATAATTTAAAAAGCTAGCAGTCTTGCAATTAACATTTTCGGCCAGTATCTACTCCAGAAAGCCAATTACCGTAATTAAAAACGTTCAAAATACTATCGCAGTATCATCTCAGCGAAAATCAATGTTAAAAACTTGTCAATAATGTATGGAAAGAGGTATTTTTTAAAGATTGAGCCGGAGATCAGTCTGAACGTTCTTAAATTATGAGAATTGAGATTATCAGAGGGGATGAAAAATGCGGTTTCAATTAAACATACATTCTTCTCCTTCCAGGAGGCGTAGTCTCCCACTGCGCCGAAGAGCTCGAGCCCCTCACGCCCTCCCGCAGCACGGAGCGGCTGCACCGCGAGATGCAGAACCTGGAGGGGCTCATGAAGGACCTGTCGGCCATCACACAGCAGCAGTTCCACTGCTAGCGACGCCCGCGGGCCCGCCCGGCCTGCTGCCGCTGTCTGCCGGCCGGCATCAACGAGTGCGACCAGCTGGCCGGCGAAGTCACGTGCACCTGCCGGTATTGAGGACCTGGCCACTCGTGCCTGACGGTATTGAAGACCTAAGTGCGTCGATGAAGACTTCAGTCTCGGTAGTAATGGACCTGGGGACTTGTACCTGCCGCTATGAGGACTCGAGGAATTGTAACTGCCGATATAATGACCGGTACAGGTGTTGAGAACCTAAAGACTTAAACTAAATGACCTTTGTCGTCGTTTCGAGTTGCCGGTGTCGATATTAAGGACCTGAGTGACTAAATTGCCTTAAGAATAGAATCGCATAATGCGTTTTTTCATAGCAACGTATGAATGACATAACAACAAATCACATTGTTACATTTAATGCAAAGTCAGGGAAACAAATTGCTTAACAAAATGAGTATGAAATAAAAAAAAACGTGTGTTCAGAGCACAAAAACTTTTAACAACTGCTGAACAATATATTTCTCTGACTAGACTTTAGCGATTCGGCGACGCGTCGTAGTGATTACCTCGACATGGTTCATAATGGTGTTTCACAAATCTAGCCCTAACGTCACATCGACATAAGGTGAGTTAAATAAATTGTTTCTGGTTGAACATTATTGTGACTTAAATGATTGGACTATAATAATGATAGAGGCAAACGAATTGATTGGACATAGTCAAGGAGTTTTATTATAATAAGAAGTGATAAAGAAATGTTGTATTTATGTTCATTGTCGGGTTTTAAAGAGGATTGGATAGGTGGATGGTAGAAATTTGGTAATGTAATGAAAAATGTTTTGCACGATAAAAAGTTTATGATACAGATCAGTACGAATTGTTTAGATTTCTTCGTACAACCACAGGCATAAATACCTTACTATTTACACAAGGTTAGGTGCGTAGTACTCGCAACCGGCGCGCGTGTATGACCGAATGTAGGAAGTTCCTACATTCGGTCATACACGCGCGCCGGTTTGGCTTTAAATGTATATTTTTTCATTCCACTTTATATATCTGAGGAATTCAACCCCAAACGGCTATTTATAATGAATTAGTGATGTAACGGATATTCGCATTCGCATTCGCGAATGTTGAAGATAAATATTCGCATTCGCATTCGCGAATGTGAAAAATCCAACATTCGTTACATCACTAGTAGGAACGTAAACGAAGCAAAAGCAGTATGTAAAGATTGATAGAGATTTCATGGTGTTGCGAACATAGCATTTTCGAAACCATACTATAATGAAAAAGGTATTTTCTCTAAGCTATAATCGTTATTTTACAAAATCGCTTTTTAATTTAACGTAAGTGGTATTAAGAGCAGTCGTGTACCAGTGGTAACGGCCGCGACTTACGAATTGTAGGTCGTGGTGCAATCCCGACAGGCGTTTTAGGGTGCGTTTCCACTGAAGAGGAGCTGGGCGGAGCGGAGCGGAGACGTCCAATCATAGACGAGACGAGTGACGCGCTGAGGATTTCAACCATTGTGATTGGTCGATTCCTGTACGTCTCCGCACAGCTCCGCTTCAGTGGAAAAGCACCCTTACTTTGTGTAAACTATTTTATCACCACTGCTCACAAAAGGTGAAAGAAAAAATCGTGAGGAAACCGGCATGCCCTAGAACCAAACATTCGAAGACATGTGACATCTACCAACCCGCACTGGGCCCGCGTGGTAGATTACAGCCCACTCTCTCTTGAAGAGACGAGGCCTGTGTCCCAGCAGTGGGAATATTATAGACTGATTATACGTACAGTCACGAGCACTAATATATCAACACTGGGCAATTTTCAATTGCAATTTTTTCGTGAGATAACGAATGCAACGTTGAAACACGACACTTAACACCAACCTATGGCTTCGAAAATACTTTGTTCGTAATAACATAAAATTTCATTCAAAACTAAAGGAGAAAATCGTCTTTGAATAAAGCCAAGTGTATAGATACTTATGCTCGTGACTGTACCTATGCTATTGCTATACCTACTTACCTATTATGTATATATGTAAAGTATTTATGCCTGTGGTTTTTTAAAGGTTATCAAATGATGAGAAAACAAGCAACGCACTGACTTCGAAATTAATTTTGAAGTTTTTATTTCTTTCGAAATAAAACATCAAAAATGTTTTATAGACAAATGTGAATTGTAGCAGCTTTATTATTTTAAAAGATTTATTTTTGTAGACCTTGAATAAAATAAATACACAAAATATACTTAACAAATATGTACTAATGAATTATACATTTTTATTAATTTAGTCAATTTTTGCATAAGAAAACTTTACTCAATGATACGTTTATTTCATCCCTGTGCCATCTGACTAATTAATTTTAATTAATATAAGTTTAATTACATAAAAACTAATAATTTTGAGACGAATTTGTCAGCACTGCCTTTTCTTGTAATTTAATAGATAGTTTTTATTGATTTTTGTGACAAAATAAAAAAACATATTGTGAAATTATGACACTCAATTTTACGTGATATTATACAGGTGGTTTAATGATCTGAACTGTCTTAAAAACCATCCTGTATATTAAAAAGTCACAATATTTTTTCTTTAAATTGTTAGAAAATTCGATATCTTTGGATTATATGTACATTGTGATCTTATGTACTAGTATATTATGTATATAGACATAGTTTTAGTTTAGCGCATACGTTCTAGTATAAGTGTAGATTTTTCTAATTATTTTGACTGACATTATTGCTAAAGGTGGTCGCTTACTGCAGCGTAACATATTTTTATTATCATTCGACGTACTATCGGTTAACTAGACTGACATAGCGTTTGGAAACACGAAAATAGTCTTGAGTATATTCACGAATGCCCGTCAATCATTCAGATTTATATCCTGTGAAAATGACATAAGAGTCACATTCGCGCAGCATCCTGTATACAGGCTGACATTACAACCAAAATGGAATATAAAAAAAAGAAATAATTTTGGTTGTACTAGGATGGCGAATCGGCAAACGTAAGGTACAGTACCCGGTGATAAATATTGCACATCGACCTTTACCTTTTTTTGTATTTTATACAAAGAATAAAAATAATTATCAAAAGAAGCAAATCATAATTGTTTTAACAGCTCCTAATAGATACCGGACTGTTTGTATTTCGTGCGACAGAGATAACGCTCTACGAAGCCGAAATTAGCCGATTGTCTCTTTCCAAAGGTCGATGTGCAATATTTATCGCCGGGTACTGTAGGACGCTCTCAGGCTCGGTGGAGCGACGATCTTCGCAGGGTAGCCGTTAGCAGCTGGATGAGAGTTGCTGAGAATCGCGCTAAATGGCGTGCAATACTCTCCTATTGCCTATGTCCAGCACTGGACTGCTGTGGGCTGATGATGACGATGATGATGAAGTATTAAAAAGTTTCTATGATAAAAAAGCCATTTGGAATGGATGCTACTCTGCAGTCAGCAACATACAAATTATTTACAAATGGCTACATCTTACAGTGGCTACAGATTTGCTTGATTTTATCAATTTACATCTGAAGCAGTGGGATAGCAGTGGTGTTTCCAGCCCAACCAGGCACTTTGTGTAAATTATTTCATCACCACTGCTCTTAAAACGGTGAAGGAAAATATCGTGACGAAACCGGAACATGTCATGTCCTAGAACTAAAAACTCGAAGACATGTGACATCTACCAACCCGCACTGGGCCCGCGTGGTGGAATACGGCCCACTCCCTCTTACAGAGAGGAGGCTTGTGTCCCAGTAGTGGGAACACTACACGCTGATTATGAAAATGAATATCTATTGCTCAAAAAAACTCTATCAAATCTGTTTTCACTAGATCTCGCTCAAAACGACTATATTCCTTAAGAATCGGCCTACTTCGCTCAACTATCAACTAGCTTACTAGTGACTATACTTGAATTCGGAACCTTAATTAAGCCGTTCAACTGTCTACTTTAACTTTATGTAGTCAAAGTTGATTTTTGAATGGCTTACTATACTTTGTAAAAATCGCAGACTTATAAAAATGCTTCTGAAATTTTGGTTGCAATGGAATTTGAACTTTGTTCGTTTATGACATTGAGTTTGTTGTTCCAAAACTTAATTATCTCAGATTCTAAATTTAAATATACTTACTAGCTACATTTAAAATCAGAACCTAAGATATTTACATTCCATTGCCATTCAACTTTCGACTTTATTATTATGTTGTCAAAGTTGATTAATGAAATGACAATTATTTTGTAAAAAAATGTTCTGAAATGTTGGTTGCAATGGAATTTGAACATGTCGTTAATCTAAGATTCAGAATTCAAGTGTAGGCTCGACTACTGACTCGCCTAAGCCGATGAGATATAATTTTGTACGTAAATACTATGTAAGTTATGCTCACTGTATATGTTCATGTAAGGAGCTAGTCAGTAACGATATACATAAGTACTGTAAGTAGATAGGTTATCCAGGCGGTTGGTGACGTCACCAATATCGATGATTATTATATAAACTAACTAGCAGTGCCCCGCGGTTTCACCCGCATAAGTTTCGATGCCGTGAGAATATCGTGATAAAAGGTATTCTAAGTGTTAATCATGGTTATAAACTATCTGTGTGCCAAATTTCATCCAAATCCATTTAGTAGTTTTTACGTGAAAGAGTAACAAACATCCAACCATCCATCCTCATAAAATTTCGCGTTTATGATATTAAAGTAGGATAGGAAGTAAGATATTATAAAGAGAAAAGATTTTATTTTTTGTATGTATGTTTGTGACGTTCTCACGCTAAAACGGCTGAATGGATTTGCATGAAATTTGGCACATGGGTAGATCATGAAATGGATAAGAACATAGGATACCTTTATTCCGATATTCCCACGGAATCGAGACTTATGTGGACAAAACCGCGGGGCGTAGCTAGTTATTAATAATATCATAGTATTTTATGGTGCATTGTGTGGTTTCGTCGAAAATGTTTAAAGTTATTTTTTAACTTTGAATTTGTTTGGGGTAGGTAGGTACAACTAAAAAGTGAAAAATAAAAACGTTTTTACAAAAAAAACCGACTTCCAAAAAAAAACACTACAAAGTGAAAAATAAGTTTCATTTCGGAAGTCGGTGTCGTTGGTTCTGTATTTTCGTTTCTTGACACCGACTTTCGAAATTAAAGTTATTTTTCACTTTGTAGTTTTTTTTAAGTCGGTTTTTTTTGTAAAAACGTTTTTATTTTTCACTTTTTAGTTGTACCTACCTACCCCAAACAAATTCATATAACACTACTTGCTATGTGAATATCAGTAACAGAAAGCTATTGAACACATCTGCCCACCCCTTTAAAGGGTACAGGCGTGATGTGTTATGTTCTGTGATTGCGTAAACAATGCGTACATATGCTATAGCAGCAATCGCGGTTGATTTACTCTCATTTATTGAAGAGTTCCGTTGTCTGTCTCCGAAACTCATCATCAGATCTTTACGAAATTTAATTGGTGGCCATTTCAGAATAAAGCTCTTTGAAACAATAAAAAAATTTTGCAAAGCCGTCTATTTACGATGGAGTTTGCCCGAAATTACATAAAAGAAAAAAATAGGAACATCCGAATTGAAACATTCCTTTTTAGAAGTCGGTTAAAAATAAGTACGCCCGACTTATTTGTGAAATATCGGATAATTGTGAATTCTAAAATACACGCCTAGGCTAAATTTAGACTCCAGATCTCTTACAAATTACATTTAAATGAAATACCTGTCTTTTTTGTACAGACGCCAGCACATAAAGCTACTATAATCTGTCAAATTTCTTTAAAAGATTTTCAACTTTATCGCTATAGCATAAGGTTCAAAGTTGATTGGGAAAATTTTACAGTTTCGGGTAGCTTGATGTGCTGGCGTCTGTACCTTGGGAATGTAATTTCTTCCTTCGTCCGCGTAAAATTTGTTGTTCCCCCGACCCACTGCGTCGCACCACATCGCCTGCCCGCCTATTACTTCGTTTTCACTTAGCGTTTTTTATGATTTTGTTTTTCTTTTTGCTCGTCTCCTAAGAGTTCTAGCGTGATGTTGAATTCTATAGCCTTCCTCGAGGATTGGACTATCAAATGCAGAAATAAAGTTTCAAATATTAACTGGTAGTTCCAGAGATTACCCCCTACATACAAACGAACAAATTTTATCTCTTTATAATATTAGTATAGATATTGGCGACGTCAGCCTTTCGTTCTAGAATTGTCTAAAACAATGTTTTTTCATAATTTTTCTCTAGGTATAGAATAAATTTATACCCCTTTTCCACACAGTCGCTCTTGCATACTTGAAGTAAATTATTGTAAAAATCTTTTGATACTATCTAAGTATATATTTGTAAATTTGACATTTCGTACACGACACGTATTTTGATAATATTAGGCTGTTGTCATACTGGCGCGATATCTCATTGCTGAGGCAATTTTCGTATTTTGAGAAACTTCGCATTCTTATCTTAGTCTGTCAAAAAACCTCCAATGTACCTTCATTTTTGATAAATTTTGAACATTGATTGTCGCTGAGATAAGATTGCGATTTAAATTTGAAAGTTTCTAAGTGTGAGAATTGACCTTCTGATAAGTGGATATATCATACAGAAAGCAGTAAGCGTACCGTATTCAGCTGTGCAGTGTGAATACAGACCGAAAAGTGCGAGAGAGACAAAGCGAATGTGCGGTCAGTAGTTGTCTCTTTCTAGAATTCTGATTTTGAATGGACTTGAATTCGACAATTTGATAAAATTGAATTTTATAGGCTTGCAGAAAAGATACATGTATTGACCGCACAATCGCTTTGTCTCTTTCTAGAGAATGGTTACTTTTGTAAAGCTAACGCACAGTCCATTCTCTATGTCTATAGTCGCGTCAGTGTGTTGCCAGCCTAGCACTCACGTTTGTTCAAAGCATCGTCAAGTTTGATGTTAGTGGCTTCAGATCAATAGGAATATTGTATTTATATTGTGAAGATAAATAACTATAGTCAAGCAAACTAATGTTAAATTTATTTTAAAATACAGAGATTTTTGAACAATTTCACAAATGAAACTTCGTTCAAGAGCTGTCAAAAAGAAAACATCAATTTTTTTTATTTTATCGTGTTTAGATTTGATACCATCGAGCCTGCGGAGTTTAGCTAGCCAATTTATAATAACCCTGTATATCACAGTGTAATTGCATAGACTTTTTTTTATTGATCTGAAGTCATAAAGAAATTTTGTAAAAATTTTGTAATTTGGCTCGTATCGTGGCGTTGACTCGCATTTTCTTATACTTATACCTATTTGTAAATAGTCCTGTACCGATTTGTAAGTATATTACGATACATAAGTTCCCACAGGGCCTTGCTTCAGACGTCATCGGTCCTATATTGCGTTATGGGATTTTGAACTCTATGGTTCGAGATCTAGAGTCTATATTAGTTTGGATTGGCGGTGAAGTTGGGCCCTACCACTGTAAGGAATTGCACTCGAATTGATTATGTAGACTTGAGGTGTGGTCACAGTGATAGCGGGGAGCGGGGAGAGAGGGAGAGAGATTACGGGAAGATTTTAATGTATGTTTAGGAAAATATTGTATAGAAATTATGATGTATATCGCAAAAGAGAGGTTTTGTGTAAAATACTATGAATTTTATCGATATTAAGACCATTTTATTTTACAGCACTGAGTCATGTACAGTCAAGGTCACAAATATGTATGCACCTAGCAAAAAAAAAGCGTCGTGTACACATATTTTTGCCTTTCGAGTGTAGTTGTGAGTTGGCGTAGATTCACAATTTTTATTTAAACCCCTGTCCCGGCTTTCAGCGTGATGATTGTACCGATCTTCCTCAAATAGTTATATTATTATGTACTTCCGAACTACTAAGACTTCCAGCAATACCATGACGCACACGCCAAACATTGGAACCAACGCACCCATCGTTGGTAGTAAGAATCAAACGAATTAAATAATAATAATATAATATTTAATAAAATTAAAAAAAATAAATATTAAATTATGTTTATTTAATAAATTATGTTCATTTAATATTTTATAGCATTATGTGACCTAAACCTTCACTTATGTCACGCTTTTCTGTAACTTAAGGAGTCCATTTTTACACAGAAAAGCGTGACTTAAGAGTAAATGTGGTCGGAAAGACTTGAAAAAGCCTAAGTAAAAACGTCATAACTCGAGGTTTGGCGCTCGCCTATTTTCTCCTCCAATATTGGACAAATTTAAAAGATATTTCATAAACAGAATAATAATGATATATATATACTGTGTCCCTATGTTTTTCATTTTTCATTAATAGTTGTCAAATTTGTAAACTAGGCCTCTGTTGACAGCGGCAATTTTGAGCATTTTTGGAGGGTTCTAGTGCTTATAAAAATAATGTGTCATCAAAAAGGAAAACATGGGGACACAGTATATATCTTTCTTATTCTTCGTCTTTTAAATTGGTCCAATATTGGAGGAGAAAATAGGCGAGAGCAAAACTTCGAATTAAGACTTTTTACTTAGGTTTTTTCAAAAAGTCTCCGACCGCATTTCCTCTAGACTCTTTCCTCTGTGCGGGTTTAGGCCACATGAGCTATAAAATAGTTTACGATATGTGTGACTTACTCTATTAATGCACGGCGTTTAGTAGGTAATGTACTATTTGATAATAGTCCCAACATTGGTGATACTGTTTGTCCAACTCCAAAGGCGTGGGTCCAACATTGGTCCCAATGTTTGGTGTGTGAGTTTTGTGCTATCATAATTATATTTAAGTGAAACTAATTAGACTGATTTATTGATTTTACCGTTGTTTTAGAGTTATTTGTTTTGTGCGGGCATTGTTAACGATAGCTAACTTTAAGTATGACGCTAGTTGTCGTATGCTGATAAAAAAAAAATCTTTAAAAACTAAAATCCGACTACTGAAAAGGATGAAACAAGAAAGTACCTTCCCGTGGTCGCATGCCGCTGTACTAACATACTTATGATTTTTTGTTTAATTATTTTGGGGCTTATTTCAGTAGTATTTATATTTTTGAAATGTGCTAATTAAGCCAAAATTATTAAGTCAAAATCATAACCCTCCTTTTTGCTTCGCCATAGTCGGGTAATACAGAGTGGCAGGGACACCGAAGCGCAACATGTTATCACGTATTCAGTACATGATTCTAGACGCCCCCTGTGCTTGAAATTCTCGTCGGTCATTAAATAAAAATCAGCTGTTTCATACATTTTGACCACATTGCATTTTTGTAGGAAACAATAGATTTTGTTTAATAACTCACGGAAAATTTCAACGCATCGGGGTCCAGAATGATGTGTTGAATCTATGGTACCTCGTCGCGCGACAATGTCCGTGCCACCCTATTCGAGTCATCTGTATGGGTAATCGGGAGCTAGCAAAAACGCTCGTACGTACGATCTTTGTCGTACGTAAAAGTAAATAAGTCAAGCTATCGTTTAACAATACAATCCAAGGGTATAAGTTCTATCCCTTTTACCATAAACAAGTGTTTATTGTACTGATAAATATTTAAAAAGTTCATTATTTGAAGAACTAACTCCTAAGACGAGCTGGTACAAAAATATGTTTATATGGAGCCTGGCGGCATACCTAATGTCGCGGCATACCTAATGTCGCGCCATTTTGTTTTATTTTTTCAAAATCGCGGGGCGCATGTATCATATAAATCGATAGCGGATATCAATGCAAACAGAAAACATTATAAGATCAAGCCTATAAGTTTTCTGTTTGCATTAGCTATCGATTTATATAGGTTTCGTGCTTGGCCGCCATTTTGAAAAAAAATCACAATGGCGGACAGGTAGGCACGCCAGAGATCTTCAAAGCCTTTTTTACCAGCTCGTCCCTGAGAAGACTTACACACTTGGAGTGCCTGCAGTGTCGTGAGCTAAGTTCCCACCTGCAAGAGACTGGATTTTATTTTATTCTAAATTTTTACGATAATTCCACATCTATGTACTACTTACTACGTAATCGGACACATTGCGGTACAATATGCAGCCGTTAATATGGCGAATATCGAGTTTCGAAATTATTCGGGTTTGTATAGCGTCGTCTCTGTCACTCATACCCGCCTCTTTCTAAAGCTCGATGTGTCTGCGCATATACTGTAGAAAAGTTATTCAAGTGCAGTCGGTCAACGAGATAAGTGTACACTTAGAAATGTGGATACTTATCTCCGTCCGTGACTGTACATTGACTGATTACGGCATTGTTCAGACCAACCGTATTGTCGGCCGCCGACTGTGAGCGTGGGTTACGCAGTTTATCATATATGTTTAACTTCTCGTTCACATCGAACCGACTATACGCTATTACGTAGTGCGTTGTCAAAGTGAGCATACGCACAGTCGGCGGCGGACAATACATTTGGAGTAGATACCGTTTATGTACTCATGTGCCCGGGCTCTGTAATACGTGTTAAGTCAGGGAAATTAATTGTTGAGCAAATTGCCTACTGACTACCGACTTGAATCTAAAAATTTTTTGATAGCTATATGAACACGATAGGGGTCAATTTGCTTAAAAATGAATTTACCTGACCGTACATAGATGTGGTTGGTGTTTATGTATAATGATGTATTAAGCGAAGCCTCCACTGATGTACTTCTGTGACTTCGTATCGTATCGAGTGCGACTATTCTGTACAATTACTATATAATATACTTGTATTATTTATTGATCTGAGTCTTTTATTTGAACCCCACTAATAGTCTACTGCTGGATAAAGGCCGCTCCCAGTGAAGTCAACTGCTGGATAAATATCGCTGCTCGTAAAAAGCAGGGCCCCAATTAGCAGGTGGAAGTAGCAGGGCCCCAATTAGCAGGTGGAAGTAGCAGGCCCCTAATTAGCAGGTGGAAGTAGCAGGGCCCCAATTAGCAGGTGGAAGTAGCAGGGCCCCAATTCTGTATGGTAATCATTAGTCCCCGCGTAATCTTACCACGTCAATATCAGGTCTTAGGTCAGCCGTAAACGGAATGCTTCAAGCAGTTATGACCGACTGCTTGAAGCCGCGACCGCGCGGTGAACTATAGCCATTCATTCGCTGCCGTACACACGACTGCTCGAGCAGTCGCGACCGCTTCAAGCCGTCAACTACATGATGAAATTCCATCGTGCTGTCGACCGCTCGCGAGGCATACACTGACTGCTCGAGCCGTCGGCGGCTCTAGAGCAGTCGACAGCTCTACGACCTCCCCCTCCCTTCTCTTCTGGCCTCGCGGCGTCTAGTGTCTCTCTGTCTCGTCTCATTTGTCGACTGATCTTTGAAAATGGAGGGTGTGTGCGATAGTGATGCGCTTATAAGTGCAATTAAAACACATGAAATTATTTGGAACTATAAGCTTAAGGAGCACAGCGATTAAATAAAGAAGAACAATGAATGGGCAATTATTTGCGCCCAAGTTATTGAGAACTTTGATGAAAAAACAAATCAAGAAAAAAATAAAATCGGTAAGTAAAAAAGTCAGTCATTTTATTACACACACATTTATTAAGTTTATGTCATATTATAAAGTCACACGCATATTTATTGATTTATATCATATTCCATTGCCAATCTAGTTTGCCTTCTTCGCTCACAAAGTAAATAGCAAATTCTTCACGGATTGTTGTTAACATAGGCCCACCTGGGCGAACTTCGGTATCTTACAGTACTCTTTGGCGAACTTGCTGGGTTGAATGTAGGTACTATAGAGTGAGGAAGACCCTCAAACGTATCCTCTTTATTTCCATCTCGTTGTTTTACGTAGTTGTGAAGAACACATGATGCTTTTACTATATCCACTGCGAAATCAACACTGACGTTAAGTGGTCTATGGAAGATCCGCCATTTATTAGCTAAAATGCCAAACGTGCATTCAATATATCGCCTAGCACGTGATAATCTATAGTTATTTTTTTTTTTCTCCGGTAAATTCTTGCCACCATATGGACGCATTAAATTTTCCTGCAAGCTGAATGCTTCATCCCCAATAAACACATTCGGTAATACAGGTCCATTATGCGATATTGCAGAAGGTGGAGGTATATTTAACTTTTTTTCTTGTAACATTTTATATAGACAACTCTCTTCGAAAATAGTCGAGTCAGCGTGCCTTCCATACGAGCCTATATCCACGAAAGTGAACATATAATTATTATCACATTGTTGTAAATTAAAGTGAACGCAATTTTATTTATTACTTTGTGAACGCAACCTAAATGTCAAAAGACAAGAAGAAAAAAAAAATAAAAGAGTAGTCTATGAATATTTGGCTCTTGATTTTCTACAGCAAAATTGTGTGGTTTTATTTATGGATTCTCCCCAATAACAAGTATTCTAGCTAGACTACGGAACATTTGGCGACCGTGACAGGACAATGTTGGAGCTAGAAAAACTCAAAAAGGAGAGAACAGTGCAGCGGCGATTTTTCACAAATTCCGCAAATGAGTTCGAAGCCATGCTTGAAAACGCTGTAAACGTTGATACACACGTTGCAAGAGCAAATCTGCTAGAATTGAGCGAAAACCTGATGAGCCTTGATAAGGAAATAAAATCGCTGATTCTATGTGAAAAGGATTTTGAATCCGACTTGGAAAAAGAGATGAACGAGACGACCAAATATAAAACAAAATGGCGAAGACTAGATGCGATGTACCTGGAAAAAATGAAGTCGAATACAGCCGTGTCATCTTCAAATAACGAGAAAAACAGAAACATATTGCTCCCTAAAATTAAATTCACAATATTCGATGGTGATTTAAAGGGATGGCTTCCCTTTTGGGGCCAGTTCCAGAAAATACACGATGACCCTTGTCTAGATAATGTTGACAAATACCAGTACTTAGTGCAATCTATGAAAGAAGACTCTGAAGTAAGGGCTCTAGTTGAAAGCTATCCTCCAAATTCATACAACGAGTGCATGGAGCAGTTAAAAACTCGTTATGCCAGAGAAGAGTTGCTCATACAAGTTTATGTGAGGGAATTACTGGCATTAGTTCTAATGAGAAAACAAAATATCACAATAACTCAACTTTATGATAAATTGAATGCACAGCTACGAGCGCTAGAAAGCCTAGGAGTAACTAAAGACAAATATGCAGCATTCTTACTCCCAATGGTTGAATCGGCATTGACCCAGGATTTGCTGAGAACATGGGAAAGATGTAAAATGGCTAGCAAGGACATTACAGAAGAGCTTGCCAACCTCCTAAGTTTCCTGAAAAGAGAAGTAGACGGTGAACAAAGAATAGAAATCTCAAGAAAAACTTTTGAACAAGACACAGAAAGTGAAGAAAAGAAAGAAAAGCCACTTACCACAGAAGTGTTATTGACAAACTCTAAAGAAATAAAAAGGATTACTTGTGTGTGGTGCGACAAAGAGAGCCATTCTAGTATTGAGTGCTATAAACTTCAGAAACTAAAACTAGAAGACAGGAAAAATATTATCAAAGAAAAGAAGATTTGTCCAATATGCCTACGAAGGGGACATCACCCAAAGCAGTGCAAAGCATTAGTAAAGTGCTTGATTTGTCAGAAAAGACATTCTATTGTCCTGTGTCCAGAACAGAAAAATGATAATGCGAAAGAGAAGAAAGCAGGTGGAGATCAATCTACTTCACTGTCAGCTGTACAGCCGAAGGCACAAACACTGCTTCAAACACTGGTAGTTGAGACACAACATCAGGATAAAAAGATGAGAGTTCGTGCTTTGTGTGATTCCGGTTCTCAGAGAACATATGTGAAGAAGGATATTGTTGAAAAATTGAACATTCCATCATCGGGAAAAGAAAGATTAACGCACTGCCTGTTTGGAGGAGTAAAATCTACTGCAAAGGAGTTCTCTTTATACAATTTAAAAGTAAATGCGTTGGACAATCAGTTTTCAATGGAGTTGGGCGCAGTGGCGCAAGAGTGTATCTGCACAAACTTACCCAAAATTAGCACAAATGATGAAAAGTTAAATAAGCTTTTGAATGAATGTCAAATAACTTTGACAGATGTGGGCAATGATGAAACCGACATAGGGCTATTAATTGGGGCAGATTTCTTAGGTTATTTGTTCACAGGTACAATGATCCAATTGCAGAATGGATTAGTTGCAATAAAAACTAAGATAGGATGGACACTTCAAGGAAAATTGGTAAGCACTTACTGTAGTCTCATCACCATACTGCATTGCACCTGCCAGGGGGACCTGTCAGATTTTTGGACCATGGAAACCCTCGGCATTTGCGATCCAGTACAAGTAAAAACAAAAGCCGAGATCGCAGCTGATATGATGCAGACATTCGAAGAAAATATAAAGAAGGTGGATGACAGGTATGAGGTTAAATTACCCTTCAAAACTAACTGTGAAGATTTATCACCGAATTTTATAAAAGCCAAGCAGAGGTTAGAATCTATGAATAAAAAACTAATTCAGTCCCAAAATCTCCAAAACTATGATGCAGTTTTTGAAACTTGGTTAAAGCTAGGTATAATCGAAAGGACTGATAGTAATCCTAATTCTGGTCATTATTTACCGCACCACCCTGTTTTTAAAAAACAAAGTTTAACATGCAGTGTCAGACCAGTGTTTGATGCATCTGCTACTGATCGAAATGGACTTAGTCTCAATGCATGTTTAGAAAAAGGTAGTAATTTTATTGAACTAATACCAGATTTGATTATAGGCTTCCGTACTAAAGCTATCGGCATGACTGCAGATATTGAAAAAGCCTTCCTGCAGATTAGTATTGCACCTGAACATAGAGATTATTTAAAATTTCTTTGGTACAAGGATGATGAATTAATTACTTATAGACATTGCCGAGTAGTTTTCGGTTTAACTTCAAGTCCCTTTTTATTAACAGCAACTATTCTACACCATTTGAATGAAATAAAAGGTGGACATATGAACGAAACGGCGGAACTATTAAGTCATTCTTATTATGTGGACAACTGTGTGGTGAGTTTAGATACCGAGGCTGAAGCAGACAAATTTATAAAAGAAGCAAAATCTATCATGAATGCAGGCAAGTTCAACCTGAGAATGTGGGTAACATCTCATGGTATCAATGAATCAGGTAATGATGTTATATCAGTACTTGGAGTAAGTTGGGACACCCGCACTGATGAGCTTTACTGCAACCTGAGTAGTTTACCTCCACCTGACTGTGTACAGAAACTCACGGTAAGAGAATTGTTGTCAATAGCACATAAAATATTTGACCCGGTTGGTTACTCATCACCAGTAATGTTGATCCCAAGGTTAATACTGCGAGAAGCGTGGGACAGACGTCTGACCTGGGATGAGGAACTACCTGTCCAATTATTTTCTAAGTTTCAAGATTGGTATAAGTATATAACATACCTTCAAGACTGCAGAGTACCGAGAAGATTTACAGCGGACACACTGAAAGAATGTAAGTTAAGTCTTCATTTATTTTGCGATGCAAGCAAAGATGGTTGTGGCGCTTGTGTTTTATTGAGAGCGGAAAATAAAGGTAACGTGACAGTTCAAATTATACAAGCAAAGTCGAGAGTGACGCCACTGAAAAAAGCCACTATACCGCGACTCGAATTAACAGCAGCACTGATAGGTTCACGACTACTTACATATGTGAGGAAAACTTTACAACTCCGGGATTGCGATGAGTATTGCTGGACTGACTCTGGTGTTACATTGGCTTGGATAAAACGTGAGTTACCTCTGAAAACTTTTGTAGGCAATAGAGTGAAAGAGATTCGCCAAAATAGTGACCTAACACATTGGTATCATATCCCCGGTGAGTTGAATTGGGCCGATCTAGCCTCAAGAGGCTGCAACGTCAAAACTCTTCATGATTGTCGTTGGTGGGAGGGGCCCAGATGGTTATACCTGCCGCGTGACGAGTGGCCACGTTCAGAGCTCACGGTAGATGAAAGAGAGATATACCTGGAAACTAAGAAGACTGTTTGTAATATGGTAAGTGTAGATACCAGCTTTTTGGAATCTTTACAAAGTTATTTCTCCAAATATTCAAAATTAATTAGAATGACAGCCTGGTTACTTCGGTTTTTAAACAATACCAGGCATGTAAATAATAAAAAGAAGGGAGAAATAACATTTAAAGAGTATGAAAAGGCAGAAAAACAAATAATAAAACTAATACAAACAAAGAATTCGGATATATTAAAATTTAAAAATAATTTGACTACTTATGAAGACAGTGAAGGTTTGGTTAGAGTTAAGACTAAACTATTGTTATCAGACTTTCCAGAAAGTATAAGGACACCTTACCTGTTGCCAGCGAAAGAACCAATAGTGATGATGATGGTAAAACAGCGACACGTACAGCTCCAGCATGCAGGTGCCAATCAGCTGATTACGGACATAAGGTCGAAATTTTGGATAATAGGAATTCGACGTTTAGTAAGGTCTGTAATTCATTCTTGCACAATCTGTACTAGATATAGAGCTAAGCCTACACAAGCACCGACTGCGCCGCTACCTCCCGAACGCGTCACTTGTTCTGTACCATTTCAGACAACAGGAGTGGATTTAGCAGGCCCATTATATATTCGTGAAGGTGAGAAATGTTGGATTGTCATATATACCTGTGCAGTGTATAGAGCAGTACATTTAGAGACAACTAAATCCTTATCCACAGAAGCTTTTATGAACACTCTACGTAGATTTATTGCAAGGAGAGGACGAGTAAGTACGATAATGTCGGATCAGGGTACAAATTTTCAGGGCACAAAAAACTTATTTTCTTCTTTAGATTGGGAGGAAATACAGAGAGAATCAACCGTCAAAAGAATCTCTTGGAAAATGAATGCACCTTTAGCAGCCTGGTGGGGAGGCTACTGGGAGCGTTTAATTCGAATAATGAAGGACCTACTGCGTCGTATTACAGGTAAGACATCTGTGACATACGATGAATTGCAAACTATAGTGTGTGACTGCGAGGCTACACTGAATGGGCGGCCTTTAACGTTTATCAATGACGACAAGGGTGAGTATTTGGAGCCACTAACTCCTCAATGTTTTATTCAGACCATATCTAATTCAGAGGTGACCGATTTGGATCTGATCGACGCAACGAGTTTAAATAGTCGTCTGAAATATTTACAAACACTGAGAGAGCAATTTCGTCAGAGATTTAAGTCGGAATATCTTACTTTTCTTGTTCAAAAAGGCAAAGAGAAGTCTGACAAAATAGAGGTAGGTGACATCGTTTTAATAGAAACAGATGAGAAAAGGATTAAGTGGCCTCTGGGTATTATAGAACAGTTAATCTCAGGCAAGGATGGTGTACAAAGAACAGCAAAAGTTAAGACCTCGTCGGGAGTACGGATTCGCCCAGTACAAAGGTTGTTTAGGCTGGAGATACCAGGTAATAATTTTAAAAGTGGGGTCCCTAATGCCAACTCTGCTATAGCAGACAGTAATACTGTTTCATTGTCCCCACATCACGACAAAGTTCAAAATACAAGATCAGGAAGAAAGGTCAAGTTGCCCAGTAAATTTAGTTTGTATGTATAATTTGCGTACCTATTGTAACTTGTTCTAAGTTTTAATTTGGTAGGTATGGTAACTTGTTGACTGCCAGTAGTCATTTGTGTTTATTTTGAGTTCCATTGCATTGTAACTTATCTGATGGGTAATAAATAATGTTAAGTTGAGAAAATTAACTAAAATTATGTTCAAAATGTGAATGGTAAAAATGTTAATGCCAAAAAAAAAAAAATGTTATGATTTTCTTTTGCGCGTTTGGAGGATGTTGTAAATTAAAGTGAACGCAATTTTATTTATTACTTTGTGAACGCAACCTAAATGTCAAAAGACAAGAAGAAAAAAAAAATAAAAGAGAGTAGTCTATGAATATTTGGCTCTTGATTTTCTACAGCAAAATTGTGTGGTTTTATTTATGGATTCTCCCCAATAACAAGTATTCTAGCTACGTAAAACCCTGCATTATTTAATAACACGACTACGGAACACACATACTGCTAGAAGTATTATCGAAAAAAATTTTTTATAGTTATAATATGACGATCCACTTTGCGCGGGTTGTATTATTCTAATATGTTTGCCATCAACGGCGCTAAGGCAGTTCGGAAACTTAGAAGTTTTTTTGAAACCATTTATTATGTCTTTCCATTTATCTTCAGTTAGTTGTTCCATACACATATCCTTCATATGTATCCATATATTTCTGCAAACATCCCTCACTATCTTACCAATTGTTATTCTAAAACTATATTGCAAATCCATAAATGTACATCCAGTTGCCAAATACCTGTAAAAACATATTTTTTAATCAATATATTGTACCAATAAATATTTTTTTTGTTGTTACAGCCATGTTAATACAGAAAAAATGGAAGACATTAGGAGATGGATACACCAGATATGCTAAAAAAATAAAACCAAAGAGTGGTTCAGCAGCCCTAAACATTCGGCCATATGCATATTATCAGCAGATGTCTTTTTTAAAGGTAATAATAGAAGATAGACCCGATAAAACAAACAGTTTAGAAGAAAGTGAGCACGCTGAAATTACGTCTGAAGAAAGTGAAAATCGTCAAAATAAAATAAACAAAGAAAGAAACAAAAGAAAATTAAATACTACAATCACAGATGAGAACGTCTTAATTGAAAAATTAGCTAAACGCTTCGATAAAAAATCACAGAATTCGCGCATTGTTGAAGATGAATTGTTTTTTCTGTCATTAGTTGGCGAGTTTAAAAAAATTAATGAGCAGTATAAATTAGATGCTAAGACAGAAATACTTAACGGAATGAAATACTTGAAAGGGATGACAAATCACATATGTATATCCTGCGAGCAGGGGATATTCATCACAGAATTCACCTTATGATTACCGTGGACAATATGGTTATAATACTGGCCCCTCTACCTCTGCATCAGCGACTGGCCCCTCTAAATCAGCGACTGGCCCCTCTACATCAGCGGCTGATGACCAAAACTCTCAATTTGAAGACCTTTCATCATCTTCAGTAATGTCTGATGAATTATTTTCCAATATTTTTAATGAATAAAAATTTAAATAATTGTTATTTATTTTTCGAACCTCAATGTTACTGCTAGTCTTTCTTCTGCTTGGATACTTCTCCTCATGATTGTGTCTTCACGTTTAATTTTAGACCTTAGTATATTATTCATTTCATCAAACGAAGACACTGACATCCTAAAATAGTTGAAAAAATTTTCTTCATCACTTCTAAGTTCCATAAACAAATGATGGAATTGTCCATGTTGTTCTCTTAATTCCAAAATTGGATGAACCCAAAATTTTCTCTTTTGACGTCGCCGCCGTCGTCTCCGCTTGAGCAGAAGCAGCAAAAGCAGTGCTTCCTCGTCAGAATCCATGACTAGAATGCGGTAGAAATTCAACTGCTCGAGCGGTTGGTAGAGACAGCTCGAGCAGTCAACAACCGACTGCTCAAGCAGTCAACGCCGACCGCTCGAGCGGTCCATGTACGTCGGTCAGCCGTTAACTGCTCGAGCAGTCCGTGTACGCCCGCTCTTACAGAAACCCCTGTAAGTGCCTTTTCACACGTCCCGGTAACCAGTTAACCCGGTAGCCGGTGCCAGGTACCCGGCGGCGAAGTGTATAGCCATGTAGGTTAGCTTTCACACGTACCGGCAGCGTACTTTGCCTGGCAAGTGTTACCGGATAGTCGGCACCGGCTACCCGGCAACTGCAGATAGACGTACCCAATCTCTATCAATATAATAATCTACTCTAATTTATGTTTTGTGATCAATCTAAATTAATCTCGGTAATCCTATGTCATAATTGTATTTGTGTGCCATATTATAAAAATATAGTGTCTCAAATCGTACCAGTCTTATACTTTGCCTTCCCTGATATAACCTTAGAGGCAGTACTCCGCTACATCTCATTACCTAGAAAATAATAATATTCTACCGTAACTACAGTCAGGGTTCCGTAGGCAGCGTGGCGCTTGTACGGCTCTGTTGGATGTGACAGACAACATTCTTGCTGCACAGGACAAAGGCCTATGTGCACGCTTCTAGTCCTGTTTGATTTTTCGCGGGCTTTTGACTGGATAAACGTTGATCTATTCCTAGCTAAGCTGAAGTACTATGGATGTGACCACAAAACAATAGACTGGTTTCACAGCTACCTCTACAACCGCGAACAACGTGTCGAAATACGTTTGAGCGATGACAACACCCTTGTCTCGTCACCAGTTTCTGTAGATAGGGATGTCCCGCAAGGCTCCATACAGGGGCCCTTAATCTTTATTTTATATTGCACGGACATAATAAAAACTGTACAGCGTTGTAGATACCATATTTACGCTGATGATATACGGTATATATCTCGTTCAAGCCTGACGAACATGAGAGAGCTTTGAAAGATCTGAACGAGGTCCTTGATAGGATAGCATGCTGGGCAGACGACGGTTTAGTACCGTAAAACGGGGTGAATAGAACTGACGGGGGAATAGAGAAAAATCTTAAATAATTTCTAACGTTTTTTATGGCAAACTCGGTATCCCCAATAAAAAGCCGCAACTTTAATAATTTGTTGGTGTATTTTTTTTTAGTCTGGCAACTTTTTATTTGTAGCACCATCGCTAAAAACGTCAAAACTCAATGTCAAAGTTGACAACAAAACAAGTCGTTAAGTACAATAATTATCGGCACGGATCTTGAGCGCTGACCTTCACCTGCGCAAAAGTGACTTATTGGGTCCCTTTGGTGGTATGAAGTGAGGCGCGGGAGCGGGGAATGTATATTGTCGTACAGTGATTGGCCCGTCGCGCGTCGCGTCATAGCCGCCACTCGGGATTAGTCGTGACTCGTTCTTTACTCTTGTTGCACGTACGTCACGACGACGAGTACACTTCCGGCCAATATAATTGACACCGCTTTTTACACGGCATTGTTTTAATTCTCTGGTAAGTTAGAACTCAAATATTTTATGTGAATCGTTATTAATTAATATTTATCAAACTAAAGGTCGAGTATCGGAAAAATCGAAAACGAAAAAAAACCTATTATGTCGGAATTATTTTTGTTTCTTGGATAAATCAAGCTTTTATTTTGTACAATATATGTTTATTTTAATTCCTTTTAGGTATAAGATGCCAAGAAAAAACACTGTTTTAAATAGACAAGCCAGAAAACTGATTTACCATGTAAACTCTTTTATGAAAAAGGAGTCAGAAATTTAAAACAAGTTCAAAAAGAACAGCGGAGGCTACAAACAAATCTGTTGCAACTGTGAGGCGAATTATGAAAGAAAGTGGTGGTGGTGAGTTTCTTTCAGTATTTAGAACACCAGGAAAAAACGACCTAGAGCGAAACCTATGACAAGTGTTGATAATTTTGACCAGGGTGTAATTAAAATGTGTATACACAGTTTTAATATCACCGAAAAAGAATTACCCACAGTAGAAAAACTGCGAAGAAAACTGCAGGATGATATAAATTTTCAAGGCTCCGAAAGAAGTTTGAGGAAAAGTTTAGGGTTCAAATAGAAAAAGACTGAGAATAATAGGCAGGTACTTATAGAGATCTCAAATATTCGCTTAAAACGAATCAAATATTTAAAACGAATGAGCCAGTATAGGCATGAAGGAAGGCCTATAAGTGCTGAGAGATATGTGTACGGATGAATCATATATGAGCTGAGATGCCAATTGAATGAGCGGGATCAGGAACTCCTATTAAATGATGTCGAAGTATCCGGAATCCCTGAAAATAATGATGATGAGCACCCTGCACCTTGCCGAGGTTGTCGCCTTAAAACTCGGTGTCGACTTCGATGAGAGGGACATCGTGCATGCTGAGCGGGTCGGCTCCACGCACCGTAACCGTGTCGAGAACACGGACGGCTCCATCTCTGCTGAGCCCGCTGCGCAGCGGCCGCGGAGTATATCTGTCCGCTTCGCACGGCGCACGACGCGCGATGCACTACTGCGCGCAGCGCGAGTTCGCCGTGGCTTAAGTACAGACGACCTTGAAGTGAGTGGGCCGTCGGCATCGCGCCGTGTTTACATCAATGAGCGTCTCACTCGCGTAAACCGCCAGCTATTTTATCACGCTCGTCAGGCAGGGAGTCAGCACAACTGGAAGTATGTGTGGACAAGAGACGGAAGAATTTTGGTTCGCAAGGAAGATCGCCAAAAAGCAGAAAGAAATAGATGCCTTGAAGATATATCTAGAATTTTTGGTTAATTAGCGGTTTGCACTGCTTTTATCTCAAGTTGAGCCACCAAACATGTATTTCATCGTTTCACTCCGCACAGCTGTCTATTATGGGCGCTGTCAAATTGTTTTCTTTGCTACTCTGTTGTTTACATCCTAAATATTTATATTTTTTCCTTTTGTGTTCTGTGTGTGTATTTTTTACAGTGCGGTGTGTGTCTTCTGCGGCAACAGATCGGAACCTAATCGAATGGCGCGAGAGGCCGGGGGACGCCTTGGTTGGCAATTTGTATGGTGCAAACGAGGCCGTATACTTGCCCGATACAAGCCCGGGGACGCCACTTGCCAAATACGCTGCGAGGCTGATGTGCAGCGCATCTTTGTACCCATACCTGTACCGGTTACCGACGGCCAAAATATGTCCTAAATATTTTTGTTTTAATGTTACCATTATTTTTTATTATTTCTACCTTTTTTGTTTCAATTATTACTGTATGTTTTTAGTTTCTAGCATTCCGATGTCGATTTTATTGTATGTTGCACAAGTGTCATGGTCTCATCATTATTATCAGTGGTTTTCGTTCTGCCCGACCCTCTGGGGAAACGGTCGTGATACTATGTTATGTTATTGTTTAATTGTAGTGTCAGTTTTACAAAAGTAATATTAAGTTTGTGTTGCTACTACCTGCTTACTTTTATATTGGTAGGTATGTGGCTCGCGGCGCACCTCCCTCAGTCAACTGTACGTAAACCAGTTTTATAACACTACACATATATTATATCTACACCTATTCATTACTAAACTACTTTTTCGCTTTACAAACCGATTACTTACATATCCTCTAATTACAATGTTTCACTTTCATTTTATTACATTCACTATTTACATACATATTTACAAGTGGACTACGACTAATAATGTTTTATGGATTTGGATTTTTTACATTTGAATGCGCACGTATAATGTTGATATTGCTAAATGACGGAATTATCTTATATCATTCTAATGATGACTAAAGGAGAAAAGTTTCTGAAAGTCGGTTTTCTAAATGCCGGATCGTTGGGAACAGGTCATGATAATCTGATTGGTGCACTCGACAGGCATTGTTTTGACGTTATGGCCATTAACGAGACTTGGTTGCGACCGGGCGAGGGAGGGCGCGCTCCGGTGGTGCCGGGCTACCGTCTGCGTCACACGCCGCGGCCTGTGAGTGTGCGCTCGGGTCGTGGTGGGGGCGTCGGCTTTTATCTGTTCAGACGAGTCAACTAAAGGTATTAAAAAACCTATTTCTAAAGGTATTAAAAACAAATCAGTGCTATACCGACAGAATAGGAAAACTATGAAAACACAAGGTGGTCAGAATGTTTTACTCGTAGATGAAGACACAGAACGCCACATCGTAAATTATTTAAATATTTGCGGCAATTGGGGTTATCCATTAGACACTTATGATTTAAGAATTGTAATTAAATTGTATTTGGATAATCTAGGTATCAGACACAAATGTTTCAAAAACAACATGCCTGGACCAGATTTTACTACAAGATTTTTAACTATACATCAAAATTCCATTTCTTTGAGAATGTGTCAAAACATAAAAAAGTCGAGAGCTCAAATTTCACCCGATACAATTAAAGAATACTTTGGGGAGTTAAAGGAATCACTGAAAGAAATTGATCCAAAAAATATAATTAACTATGATGAAACGAACCTCAGTGATGACCCTGGACACAAGAAGGTTATAGTGAAAAGGGGAACTAAGTACCCTGAAAGAGTTCTTAATCAGTCAAAATCTTCAATATCTATAATGATGGCTGGTACAGCTGCAGGAGAGCTTGTGCCTCCATATGTAATGTATAAGGCCAACAATATTTATGATAATTGGCCTACAGGTGGACCTAAAGGTGCACGCTTCAATAGAACTGCATCTGGATGGATTGATGGCAGCACTTTTGAAGATTATATTAAGTCCATTATTATTCCATTCTTTAAAGATAAATCTGGAAAAAAGTTCTGATAGGTGACAATTTATCATCTGATTTATCAATAGAAGTGATTAGAATCTGTGAACAACATAATATCTCATTTATATTTCCACCAGCAAATCAGCCCCTAGACATCGCTTTTTTTAGGCCCATGAATATTGCATGGAGAAACATTTTATTAAAATGGAAAAAAACAGATGGCAGAACCGAAGCTTCAGTAAAGAAAGGATGCTTCCCAAGACTTTTAAAAGTACTTAATGAATTGTCAGAATTGTAAAACCTGTCCATAATATAGCAGATGGCTGGGGCTCTGCTCTACACGACATGTTTGTCTACACGTTATCCTGTAGACAAAGATTGAGACAACTGTGTAAAACGAAACGCATATAACATAGGTATTACAATAGAAAATATATACGCAATTACGCTATACTCACTGTACATAATTATTATAAAACCATAACATTTATTATACACCAACATGTAAACTCGTACACATATAGGTACACTTAAAAACCTAAACTAGTCATTCATTACATAACATATTATTACCTACACTATGATAATCCAGTAGACACTACACAAATATTTATTAAGTTTAAAATTTTAAAACCTTTCTGTCGGTTTTTAAAAGCAAGTCAACTGTGAGTACTTACCACCTTTATAATAAACGCGCCGCACTATGTAGGTACCATTTGTTGAAACTCAGATGTGTCTTCTCGAAATCCGTGTGTCACTAACGAGATGCAGCAGAATACCAGCGTCAGGTAGGACCTGGCATATGCTGAGCTGGACTCCCATTTGGTGCAACCATGAGACACACACCGCCCGGTAGTGATTGAACGTTATAGATGTTTATGAGCTAAGTGACTATGGGTCAATTTATCTTTTTAATCTTTCTTATTTTTTTTAAATCACCTTTTTTATATTTTTAATACCTGTATTATACCTGTATTGTGTCTTTTGTTGCACTGAATAAACGTTTTATCTATCTATCTATGAGCTAGGTGTCTATGGTTCAATTTATCTTTTTAATCTTTGTTAATTTTTTTTTTCACCTTTTTTGATGTTTTTAATACCTGTATTGTGTCTTTTGTTGCACTAAATAAACGTTTTATCTATCTATCTATATGGACGACTATATCCATAGTTTACCCAAAGTCGACCTTACAAAACAAATGATTAAGGAAGTCTCCTTTATTCACTAGCGGGGTGGATTCGAAATACGAAACTGGGCTTGGAACGTACCAGATATTCTGGAAAACGTACCGAAGGAAGCTTTGAGTGACAGTGTCTGTTGCACCTTCGATAAAGATCAATCGGAAAGGACACTCGGTTTATTATGGTACTTACCCTGCTAGCGACGAGTTAGGATTCGATTTGACCTTGAAGCGTATACCAGCTGATGTTGTAAACTTAAAAAGAAGACCAACGAAGCGCGAACTGTTATGCGTTGTTATGTCTATTTTTGACATTTATGGTTATCTGATACCATTTACGATTAAAGGAAAAATAATAATGCGCGAAACTTGGAAAACAAATATAAAAAGGGATGAGAAATTTTATTTTATTTATTTGGGAAAATAAACGGTTACACATTACAATATTACATAAAATATGAGCTACAGAGTGAGTAAATGTATAACTCTTTCAGTCTTGGTGGTTAGTGTCACCTGTGTCACTAACCACCTATTTACGAATTTTTAATTTAAAATCCATGCCATCTAGCGACAACAGGCTGAATTATCTTGAAAGTTCGAACTATGCTTGGCAAAATGCGACCGATTAGCGGTGTATCGAGTCAATGACAGTTCATGAGCGTTGAATTGAATATTGCGCTAACGTACTATTGCTCGCGTGTTTGATTAAAAAAAACTGTAAATCGGGTAAGTGAGCTTTTTATTCAATGTTTTTTACTCAATGTATTCTCATATATCGCCGTTATACTGCGAAAACCAGTTAAATCGAAATTTTACTGAAAATTACTTAAATCAATACAGATAATCATATTTTTTTTGCCCTCTTTCGTCTGCGAAAACCCATTTAGCGCTATAACGCGTAGTTTCCAAGATAATCAACAAGAAAACCAATTATTTCATAGGTTTCCTAAGTTTTGTCTCTTGAAAGGTAAAGTAAGCCGACTTAATTTCGTGCGGTCCATGGCCCTATACGGGGCCCCGGTGTGGGCGCGTTCACTGCGGCGGCGAGCCGCCCATTATTTGAACGCGCCCCAAAAGGTGGTAGCCGTTAGGCTGATCCGGGGGTACCGCACGATCTCGGGCGAGGCGGCAAGCCTCCTTGCCGGACTGCCGCCATGGGATCTGGAGGCGATAGTCCTCGCGCGCCTGTATGAGTGGCGCGCGGAGGCACTACGCCGGGGGGAAACTCCGCTTCCGTAGCAAATCGCGGCGGAGCGGACGGACCTCCGGCGCGATCTCATGGCGGCATGGAAAGAGCGACTGTCGCAACCCAGCGCAGGGCACGCCACGATAGCGGCGGTAAGACCCCTCTTTGAGGAGTGGCTAGAGAGGCGTCATGGCGCCCTCACCTACCGCCTGACGCAGGTCCTCACCGAACACGGAAGTTTCGGGAGGTTCCTGCACATAATCAGGCGGGAGGAAACGCCCGGGTGTCACCATTGCCAGGATCGCCCAGAAGACACGGTGGAGCACACGGTGGAGGTCTGCCCCGCTTGGGCGGAGCACCGCCGTGTCCTCGTAGAGGCGATCGGCAGCGGCGGCGACCTCTCGCGTCCGGGCCTGGTTCAAGCTATGGTCCGGGGCGAGAGGGAGTGGGGGGCAGTCGCCTCCTTCTGCGAAGCAGTCATGCTAGCGAAGGAGGCGGCGGAACGGCTGAGGGAGAGAGCCTCCCGTCCCAGCCGCCGCGGGAGACGCTCCGGGCGTCGGGAGCCGCGCGACGACTCCCGGCCACCGTAGGCGCGGGCCTGCGGGCGGAGAGTAATGGGTAGCTCACCGTCCGATCAGGACCAGGCCCGTGCCGGACGGCGCGTACGTGTTCCACGCGCGCCTCAAAGAGATGTCAGCATCAAGTGAAGGGGCCCGTAAGGGCCGAAGCCTGCCGGGTCAGCGGGATTGTCCGAAAGGGTTACCGCTGGCCCGGAACATAAAGGGCGAAGGAAGGAACACGGGTGGGTTTTAGTCAGTAAGAGTCTGACACTCCCTTCCGCTCCACCCAGAGCGGGAGGAGTCATTTGATGATTTCCCATCCAGAAAAAAAAAAAAAAAAAAAAGCCGACTTAATTATTTCTTCCACAGAATTGTCACCTGTGATATCATATTATAATGAAAAAGCTGCTTTTCTCACCAAGGCTTTTAATATTTAAAAAATATATTTGTCTGCTACAACAATTTAGCTAGGTTTAAAGCACAAACTTTTAACAAATCTAAAGATACAACCTATTATCATGACTTAAATTATTTTACCAGAAAGTTTCAAACCACACTAAAAATCTTTTTCGTCTATGAATAATGGTTACTTCCAATTATTTTGTTTTCTTTGAAGATAAATCTCAAATTCGTTATCTATTCCCTGCAGTGAAAACCAATTATCACATGTTAATCGCTTGTGCCGCGTGGTGGCGCTAGCAGTCGTGGTGGTTAGTTAGATCTTGTCTCATTTCGCGCGCGCATTTCACCGAAGCCGTTGCGGGTTTTTATGTTTTAATTGGTATTTAATTATTTAAAGTGATAATAATTAGCAGAGAAATGTGTTCAAAACCTACAGATTTTCATTTTGATCCCGGGAAACAGGAGCAACGTAAAGGTAAGTTATTATTTTTGTTCAAAAATGTCAATATGAAATTGAGGTTAGGTAATAATAATGAAAGCCGTTACTAATGATGCTTTAATTATGACCATTGAACCGGAATAAAGTCTTCTTCTTTAACTGCCAGACCTAAATGTTGTAAGAATTATTAGGTTCCTATTTTTAGAAATCGGTTTTGGTCAACTACCTATAATTAAAAGTGTTATGGGAGTGGAAACACAACGAGACCCTATTGCTAAACTTACGCTGTCCGTCAGTTTGTCTAGTCAGCCAGTTAAGAGGGCTTGAACTTTTTAATTATAATAAATTATGTAGGTACCTATTTAGTTAAAATTTTACATAATACGTCATCTCACTAATATTATAAGCTCGAAAGTTTGTTTGTGTGTTTATTTGTTTGTTTCTCTTTCACACCTTAACGGGTAACGGATTTGTCATATTATGTTGATGTGTCATATGTTGATAGTCTATAAACTGGAATACCTAGTACATTATGATATTTTTATCCTGGAAATGAGTTTCTGTGGGATAAATTATGACTTTTAAGCTCTGATGAGCAAGTAATACCGCGGGGTATAACTAGTATCTTATATTTTTGTGTAGTAATATGGAACCTATAGTACGTGAGTGTAGCATGGATCCTTAAATATACTTTTCTTATAAAAATACACTGTGATTGTGATCTTTGGAGCCACTAGCAATCATTATACCTATACCTACTGTGGTATAATCTTATTTTTAAACGACGACAAACAAAAAAGGAGGAGGTTCTCAATTCGGGTGTACTTTTTTTTTATATATTTTTTTATTTTATTTTTTGCAGAATGTATGACCAATGACGATGATGATGATATTCTTATCTCTCAAGCTTATGATGACTTCGTTACGCTACATAAGACAGATGAATTTACACCTCCAGGTTTGTTTACTTTGTATGTTTGTATACCTTGATATATTTAGACTTAATTTTCATACATACGGAAAGTATTGATAGAAATATTATACGCTGATTTT
Organism: Luperina nickerlii; assembly: GCA_963855955.1. Taxonomy (NCBI): domain Eukaryota; kingdom Metazoa; phylum Arthropoda; class Insecta; order Lepidoptera; family Noctuidae; genus Luperina; species Luperina nickerlii. The sequence goes on along the minus strand of OY979689.1, from coordinate 11,513,098 downwards.
ATTTGTCTGTCCATCCATTCGTCCGTCTGTCGCGACCTATTCCTCAGTAACTACAATAGCCAGAGACACCATAATTATTACTATTATTTGGTACAAATACAGAGTCCCGAGTGAAAACTAACAATAAATCAATAAGAAAATAACAAGAAAATTAACAATTAATATTTATTTCAGCTATGACTCGTGAACTAAATTTGACGTGCAGCGAAAAAATGGAGGAAGAAGATTTGATTACTTTAGCCGATTTGATTGGGGGTCCCTTGACGTCATGCCCCGAAAAATTGCCAAATTTTGATGAAGATGATTATCTCAATGAATCCGATAATGTAAATTTAAAATCTTTTGCTCTAGTAAGACCATTGAAAGAACTGGCTATGGCTGCTATAAACCATGTTAGTGTTAACAAAATAGATAATGACCTCAGCGATGCATCTACCATTGCGTCCATCACATTAATGGAAATTTTCGATCGAGCAATGAAATTAGCAAAGCAAATAAAACGCTGGAAAATACCTAATCCTGATGCATGGCAAGTAAATGTAGCAAAGAAAAGACGAGCAGAAGGCTTGCCTTATCTTATAAAAAATAAAGTAAGACCTGCTAAAGCTCCAAAGCCAGTTGACTGTTCGAAATGTCAGTATGATTGTTGTAATAAAATTAACGAAGAAATTAGAATGGCCATCTGTAGAAAATATTGGCGCTTCGACTATGTGGGTCAAAAAAACTTCCTATTAGCTTGCATGGACATAAAAAAACCCAAAACTATGATGCTAGAAAGAAAAAGGGAGAGTAAAAGGACTTACAATACTCAGTGCTTTTTTAAACTCGAGGGTACCAAAATAAATATCTGCCAAAAATTTTTTTGCAGCACCTTATTTATTAGCCAAAGCGTAGTACAAAATGCTGTACGAAGCAGAGATGACTTTGGACAATTTAATCAAAATCATGATCCTCGTGGGCGATGCGAGCCGGCTAATAAAATACCTCCTGAAAAAGTAGAAGAAGTTTGCAATCACATTCGGTCATTCCCAGCTATGGACAGCCATTATGTAAGGAAAGATTCCGACCGTCAATACTTAGATTGCAAATTATCTGTTGGGAAGATGCACGATCTTTATGTCGATCAATGCACAAAGGAAAACAGCGAACCAGTGAGCGAAATAACGTACAGACGAATATTCGGAAAATGCTTCAATTTGGGTTTTTTCAAACCCAAAAAAGATCAGTGTCTGTTATGCACTAAGCATGCTCGTGGAGATACGAAAAATAACCAAAAACTTAAAGTAGAATATGAAGAACACATAAGTAGGAAAGAGGCTTGTAACAATGAAAAGGCAAAAGACAAAGAAAGAGCTGGTGATGAAAAAGAGTTTGTGTCCGCTTCTTTCGATTTACAAGCAATATTACAAATACCTAGTGGTGACGTTGGGCTTTTGTATTATACACGTAAGTTAACAGTGTACAACTTAACTATTTATGAAAGCGCGCTTCCAAATGAAGCGTATTGCTTCACATGGTCAGAAATCAATGGAAAAAAAGGAAGTTGTGAAATAGGGACAATTTTGTACTATTATTTGTCCAAATGTATTCCAAAACACGTGACTGAAGTAAGCCTATTCTCAGATACGTGTGGGGGACAAAACCGGAATAAATACATTGCTGCAATTTTGCTATGGGCTGTACAAAAAATTGAAAACCTAAAGATGATCGAACAAAAATTCTTGGAAAGTGGACACTCTTACATGGAAGCTGATTCCATGCATAGCAGCATCGAAAGAGCGCAAAAAAATACTTCTATTTACTCCATGTCAGACTGGATAAACGTCTTCAAGAGAGCAAGATCCAGAAAACATACACAAAAGAAAGACAAGAAGAAAGAACCGTACAAAGTAAAAGAATTTAAATTTCACGAGTTCAAAGATTTGAAGGATCTGTCGGAAAAAATTTTGATCAATACTAATACAGACACTGAAGGTAGGAAAGTGAAATGGTTGAAAATAAAGAGGCTACGGTACGTTAAAGGGGATACAAAGATTTTCTTCAATTATGACATGTCCGAGAAATTCCGTCATAGAAGTCACAAAAAAAATGGAAAATGTGACGAAATGATTGAGTCTGAAAATAGAGAACATGGTTATGGCACGAGGAACAAAAAGAAAAAAACATCTGGAAAATACACCATTAGCATCCACGAGCAATCACTTGTCGGAACCAAGCGTGAAAAATTATTTTCCGTGTGACCTACTGCAACTGTACAAAGCTCCTCTTAAGATAAGTGTAGCGAAAAAGAAGGATTTGCTTCAACTATGCGAAAAAGGAGTCATTCCTGAGGAGTTCCATGCATGGTTTAAAGATTTAAATACTGATGTTGCATGTCGGGACAAGGTACCTGACTGTGTAGAGTCAGATGAAGATCCTTCTGGTTCTGACGAAGACTAACATTTGATTGTTTGAATTCTGTTTTACATTTTTTTTCTTTTTCGGTTGTAAACGCAGACGGAAAAAGAAGTTCTGTCTATCCATTTTTTCGTTAATTTGTACGCCTGAAACTTCACCGAAACCACTCCTGTTTCACCGTTCGGGGGTGTACTAAATATTACTTTTTTAAGTAAATTATAAATTTGTAGTCTTGATTTATTGCATAACGAATAATAAACATTTGAATTAGAATGTGATTTTAATTGTTTTTAAAGCACTTCTTTCATACTTTATAACAAAATCAACATATTTTGGGGTACTGGGAAAACCAATTAAGTAATTGCATTATTATTTTATATCTTGTTTTAATGTTATTATATACGTAGATCTACAATTTATTTTTATGAAAAACAATAATATAACTCGTTTTGATGATTGTGACTAAAATAAAAGCATATTTTAGTGGTAAATAAAAAATAATACAAATTCAGCATCATCAGGGAAAACCAGTTATATTAAGTACCTTTTACACTGAAATTTAAATTATTGTTGAAACCTGTAAGTAAAATGCAATTACTAACATAGCCTCGATGTAACAGTAAAACAAAGAATCATCTGTTAGAAACTAACGCGTATAATCATGGTAATTACAAGAAATTATCGTCGCTGAATATTCAAATACATTTATCTAAGAATCTACTTTTTGCCATTTAATTGGTTTTCGCAGTATAACGGCGATATCTATTTTATACGTATTCACATAAAAGTATAATTACTTTCGTGTTTTCGATGTTTATTCACAAGGAAAAAATAGTGGTTAGGAAACTAACCACCGTGACTCCTGCGGGTATATGGTCATAATCTAAATGAAACGTATGCGTGTAACTATAAGTATCTTTTTCGTATTTGTTACAGTATGTCGCGCCCGCTAAAAGATAGAGAAATTGCAAATTACTTGTTGGAAGAAATTCCTTCAGGTAGCGAGAGTATTTGTAGCGATGAGGATGATGAAGAAGATATAGAAAATCAGCCCAATCCGCTCGTGTTAGGCGATTTGATTGGAGAAATTCAAGTAGCCTCTTATGACAGTTTTGATTCCGATGACGACCTCCCTTTGTCTAGTTTAGTATGCCAGAATTCTGATTCTACAGTGCCCAATACTGTAAATAGAGCTCCAAAGTGGAAAAAAAATTATAGCATGGACGTACAGTCACGGACTATAATTGATAAGCCACTTTCAAGATTTCCAATTTTGCAGTTTTATACATTCACGAGATTACACGATTAAACACGAACTCAAACCGAATGCTCGGAAACAAAATGACAAATTACTAATAATCGGAAATAGTCTTATCCATAGAGGTTGAAAAATGACTTTATAAGTTGTCAATGATAAATCCATACAACGGTGCTTACGTGTATCCCATCTATTTGATACTGACCTCCTTTGAAATAGTCCTCATTAAATACTCTTTATTTCTGAAATCCTATCCGAAGACAGAGTGACAGTTGAAATGTCGATGTCAGAAAAGATTCGGAGACGAAAATTTCGAATTTTGGTGAATCGTAGCCGTAGTTATTAACGCGAAAATGCCAGCTGCAATTTCTGAAGAAATTCGCTATAGAATCATAACAATGCATCAGCAGGGTCTGAGCATTCGTGCAATTTCGAGAGATCTGCACTTGACGGTGAGCTTATTCACTCATTCTATGTTTTTGAATTTTTTAAAAAGGTAATTATCTAAGTCCATTAACTTGAAAGTTGTTATTTTTTTAGCGAAACACCGTTTCTTTGTGGGTAAGACGATACGCCGAAGAAGGACATATAAATGATCGTCGCCGAAACAACCATCGCCCTTCTGCATTAAGCGAAGCTCAGAGAACTGAAATGCTCCGCGAATATGAAGTTGATGGATTTATACCAACGCAGCGTTACGCGGAACGTTTTGATGTGAATCCCAGAACCATCCGAAGGCATCTTCACTCAATGAATTTGCATCATAGGATTCCTGCCTACAAAGTCGATATGACAGACGCTCATAAAACCGCACGTGTAAATTTTGCACACCGATTTTTAAATTTCGATTGGTCATCAACTATTTTTTGTGATGAGAAGTCATTCCAATCAAGCGTTCATGGCCGCTTACACCTATGGCGATATAACAGTTCACGGTATGATGCAGATAACGTCATACCAAATAGGGAATCAGGAAGGATAACTGTTAATATATGGGGTTGGATGAGCTCCGAAGGTGTAGGCGAGCTTGTTCAACTACCACCTCGTGCAAATGCCGTGAACTATATAAGGATTTTGGAAGATTTTATGCTTCCGTCTATAAGGATTGTGTATCCACAGCACGAAATGGAAAATATTAATTTTGTTCACGATAATTCTGCCATACATCGAGCAAGGACTGTCAGGACCTGGTTTGAAGCACATCCAGACATAACGGTGATTCCATGGCCAGCTAAATCCCCGGACCTGAATCCAACAGTTTTGATTCTTATTATACAAAATAAAATAATTATTCAAATAATATAGTGTTTTTTTTGCTTAGCACATTTTATGACATTTATAATAGCTAAAACGTAAACTCTTTAGCAGAAATAGCAAATAAAACTTCTTGCAAGATGGCGGCAGTTAGGTGTTATCTATGTTTAATACATAATCATAATTATCGTGAACGTCATCTTGGACGCTACGCGTTCGGATAAAATCGTGGTTTCGAGTTTTTCCGATGTCTAAATTATACCAACTATAATTTCTCCGTACACCAACGTTACTATGGCTACGCTAAAACAATTGTCGCTAGGTTACGGTTTCTACACCTGCAATTCGTCGACTTTAGGTAGTCACTCTGTTCTGTGTACGAATATAACCGATTAAACCCGATTTGCATTACACGGCTAAAATACGAATGGTGGCAAGTGGCTCATCATTTATAGTCCGTGACTGTACACACAGCTTCATTAAGTGATTACCCCTCCAAAAGACATGTGCGTTCAAATCCGTGATAGGCCCAAGTTGGTTTTTGTATTTTGCAAAAACATTTTATTTTAATTAATTTATTATTTTAGTGAATAAATAAGTTTAAGATAATATTTATTTTTTAAATTCTGTTTTTATTATTGTTTTTTTCAATAAAACGTTAATACTTTTATTATTGCGAAAACGACAAGCAATAATAGGGTTAACATTTACGAACGTTTCATTCATCGTCTAAATAGACTAGAGGTTTCAAGACCGCTTGCCGTGCCTATGAGTGGGAGTTCAAATCATAGGCACGAAATGTGCTTTTTGTTCATTATAATTATTATTTTAATATATTTTTCTATTTTGTTTTAACTATTTATAAAGAATTTAAAAATAAAGAAAAATAAAATACCTTAATAATCATATAATAATATTTATTATTGCTATTATTTAACAAAACTATGATCTTATTTTACAACAAAGATTTATTTTGATTTGATAATTTTATTTACAGTTATCATAATATACTATTTTGCCAACTGACACAATTGGGTTCCTAGACAAGTGGCATCCTATTAACGTAAACGATAAAATAGTAAGCGGTAGAAATATTTTAGATTGACATAACCTAACGAAATGTCACTTGACCTGTCATGTCGTCTCAGTATACAAATTTGACATTTGACAGTCTGACAAGTGACATCGAAAGAGACAAGTTTTGAAGCGTTTGCAACTTGTCTGGGAACTAGAAGTTAGTTTGGCAGGATTACAATCATGAGCATAATAAGTGAATAAACATGTTATCAATAGATAATCAATTAACATCTCTTATTAGCTCATGATATCTACTTAGAATATTTTGCTATACAAAGTCAAATAGTGGAATCAAATGAGTTAAATGTCTTCGTTGTTTATTTTGTTGTCATACTTAATTAATATAACTGCTTTTTCTGGTTCTCTTCGATGTTCTTCTGTTAGACATATTTTGCAGGTCGATAACTGTGAATGTTCGCTGCGTGTAAATGTCTTCGAACCGTGGACAGAGATATTCCATGCCGTTGCGAACTGTAACGAGTGGATGTAAACGGCGGTGTAGTGTGAACCTTAACAATATCCCGATGATGTTCAGATTGGTCCGTATAGATCCCAGTAGTTCTCCGACCCATGGACATTGTCTTAACATCGCCGGTTTCTTGAAATCTGCGCACCCATAAGCGCACCGTTTGTCTCTGTATAGAAAAAAATGGTTTTAAATAAGTTATTAATTACCACACACAAGATACCGCAAATAGCTCAACAAGAAAAAAATCGGAGAACATAATTAATATTACAATGAACTTACTGCTATGCCAAGCTGTCTCGCAATTCCTTTTATGCTCACATTTTGTTCACACAGAACAACTATTTTAGTTCTCATAAAATCATAAATCATTTTAAAAATTAGGTAATGGATAAATCGTAGTCGTTTACTCTTCACCGTTTTAAGTGAACGTATACATCGAAAAAGTTTTAGTTATAACTTGAGGGTATGGATTAATTTTATAAAGACAACGTAAGTAAGTAAAATTAATGGATACCCTCAAATTATAACATCTATCGATTAGACATCCCACCTAAAGATAAAATGACTCGGACCATAGTAGATAACAATTTCAACGCAATTCATATGGGCTCGCTGGCTAGTTCGTCAAACTGCCGGTATGAGTATGACGACGTTTGGTGATGCGATGGTTCGAATCTGAGTCGAAACAATGGGTTCTTTTTGAAGTATTCTTTAGATTATTTGTAAGCAATTTAATGTGTAACATTTTAAAACTTGAGGGGTTAGCACATACTGACGCTGTGTGTACCTGGTGAATTTTCTGAAAGTGTGGGAATAACGGATCCAATACGTAGCATGGAGAATGTTACACTTCTTTCACTGTTTCGCCATTTTTGGACAGAGCATTTACAAGACATTTTATGTTTTCAAACTAACCTTTACGCCACTCAATCTGGAAAGCCTTATACACCCACCACAACAGAAAAACTAGATGTTTTCATTGCTCTGAACTTGGTGATGGGTATAAAAAAATTGCCGAGCTACAGAGATTACTGGTCTTCAGCACCTGATTTGCATGACAGCTATGTTTCAAAGTTCATGAGCTTCAACAGATTCAGTTGGCTTTTGAATTACTTGCATGTAAATGATAACAGTGTAATGCCCAACAGAAACTGTCCAGATTTTGACAAACTTTATAAAATAAGACCTCTACTCGACATTCTGCAAACTAATTTTCAAAAAAACTACAAGACTTCAGAAAAAGTTGCGATTGATGAAAGCATGATCAAATTTAAAGGCAGGTGCTCTGTGAAACAATACATGCCAAAAAAACCGACAAAACGAGGGTACAACGTTTGGATGAAGTGTGCACAGTCAGGTTACTGCCTAGATTTTTATGTATACACAGGCAAGCAGGGTACTGACGTTGAAAAAGACTTAGGTGGTAAAGTTGTCATGAATTTTTGTTAAAATTTGAAAGATAAAAATCATAAAGTCTATTTTGACAATTACTTCAACAGTTACCATTTGCAAGTAAAATTACGAGCGGACAACATTTTCGCCTGTGGAACGGTAAATTAAAACAGGAAGTTCTTGCCAAAGCTAAAAGAAGACATGCGTTTAAAAAGAGGCCAGCATGATTACCGGATAAGTGATACAAAAGTAAGTTTGCTGAAATGGAAAGACAAGAGATCAGTATTTATTTTGTCAAACTATCATGATCCTAAGAATGTCGGAAAAGTTAACCGCAGAGAGCGGGATGGTACCATTGTTGAAGTGTCCTGTCCAGAAGCCGTGAAAGACTACAACGCGAATATGAATTTTGTCGACAAATTCGATCAGCTAAAAGGAAGTTATGCTGTTGATAGAAAATCTCACAAGTGGTGGCACAGGATGTTTTTCCACTTCCTTGATTGTTGTGTTGTCCAGTCCTTTTTAATTTATAAAGAACTACAGTCCACTTCACGCCCGGACCTAAGCACACTGACTCTGAAAGAATTTAGACGAAGTGTATACCAGGGACTACTGGCGCCAGCATATGTCAGAGACAAACAAAAGCCCGAATCAGTAAACAGCAACCGTAGTTCCGCGGCCTCTTCTCCAGGACCTGCATTTATAAAACGTCACAAGCCTACAGTCCCTCAGGAAATTCGCCTAGAATGCAGTCGCCATCAACCTGAGAGAAGCACTTCGAGAAGATGCTGCAAATGTAGCACTAAAATATCTCCAGTACGTACTGTATGGCAGTGCAATACATGTAAAGTGCCCCTTTACCTACGCAAAGGAAAAACATGTTTTTAATACAGTTGCTCAAAAAGTGGCGTATTGCAGGGACGTATAGCGTTCGGGATGTAGGCTATTACATACTCGTGCTTTTTTTTTACCTTTCCCGAACTCGTGCGTTCTCTTTCCCAACTGTCAAAATAATGTCTATTAAAAAGAAAAACCAACCATGAAGTTTTTACTAAAAAAATTCATAGAAGTTTTTATGATTCATGCAAATACGTATATTTCTAAAAAGAAGCTACCAATTTGTTTCAATATCAGATTTAATGATTTGATTGAATGAGTTAGATTAGGTTTCATTTCATTTCATCTCATTAAATTTCATTTTCATTTCATATTAATAAAAAAAATCTACTGAAGACTTGGCTGTATGGGCATAGTTCCCTTTGCCTACCAGAATGGGTGAAGAAAAAAAAATCCCTGCTTATATTCTACGGTTGGCGCCATTGCTTAGTTGAGTTTATTGTTTTTATTATTTTATTAAATTGCTTAATTTTTTCGCAGCTGTATTAAAAATAGTCGTTCAGTACACGTGCGAAACCGTCATTGCAACTTGTTCCGACTGTCAACCCTCGCCTTCGGCTGCGCCTCGGCTCGGGTAGACATTTGTCGGAACTCTTTGCAATGACAACCTTTCCGCACTTGTAATGAAATATACTATTTTCAGATTTTCATAAAAAGTGATTTTTACGTTAGTTTTGCCTATGAGAAAGTTCACTATAACTGATAATAATAATAATTAATATACACAATTCATCATAGTTTTGTTTGTATGAATAGTCATGGTGGTTAGTGTCGCTAACCACCTCATTCCTCGAAAGCCTTACTACCTAGATTTTTTTTGCCTACTTTCTGTGATATTTTAGTTGTAAATGATGCTAAAACTAAAATGTTCAAAATATTCTTGATGTGAAAGCGTGACTGAAAGAGATAACCCACGACATGTTCCACATATTATAAAGAAAAGTTATAAAAACTAATGTGATATACGCTTACAATGTGATAGTTACATCTTCTCATTGTTTCCTCTCCTCAACATGCCAGCAAGCATGGTCAATGCCCAGCTGACATGTTTTCTTACCATGACCTATTATTCCTATCCTATAAAATTCACCCACCTAAGGCAAAACCTAAAATTCTCCTGCAGCGCAATTTTGGTGGTATGAATACAGATGATCTCCGAAGAGATGCTAGTAACATTGACTGGGCTCCTTTAGTCAATGTTGAGTCGATGGATGTTAAAGTCAATCTGCTGACAGATAACCTTGTGCAGTTGTACGATATTCACGCTCCCGTTCGTTCAGTGAAAATCAAACATCTTCCGGCACCATGGCTTTTTTTGTTTTTTTTTTTTTCTGGATGGGAAATCATCAAATGACTCCTCCCGCTCTGGGTGGAGCGGAAGGGAGTGTCAGACTCTTACTGACTAAAACCCACCCGTGTTCCTTCCTTCGCCCTTTATGTTCCGGGCCAGCGGTAACCCTTTCGGACAATCCCGCTGACCCGGCAGGCTTCGACCCTGACGGGCCCCAGGACCCTTGTGCAGTTGTACGATATTCACGCTCCCGTTCGTTCAGTGAAAATCAAACATCTTCCGGCACCATGGCTTACAGACGATATTAGGACGATCACGCACAGAAAGGCTGTAACCAAAATGAAATTTAAGTGTCGGCCCTCGCCGTCGAACCGGGAGATCCTTGTTGATGCGCGCAATCGCTGCAATAAGGTATGTAGAGATGCCCAACGCCGCCATATCCACACCTCTGTTGAAAACGGAGATCCAGCAAAAGTGGAAATTTCTTAAGTCCATGGGAGTTGGAAAAGCACGGCAAGAATCAATTCCTAAAGACTTAGTATTGATCTACTGAATCAACACTTCTCATCTTCGTCCCACTGTAACTATAACTATCTTTCAAACCTTCCAACTCCGGATTATCCCCCATTTACTTTTAGTCAATTCTCTGATTGTGATGTTAAGAAGAGTATAGTTTCAATCACCTCTAACGCAGTTGGTAGTGATTGTGTGAGTCGAAAAATGATACTCCCTGTCCTCGACGAAATCCTTCCTATCTTATGCTATATCCTAAACTACTCTACAGTATGTTAACTAACAGAGGGCGTTCCCGTTAACCTGCAATAGTATAGCATCCATACATGCTAAAAAAAATATTACCATTCGAAAATAAAATGTTTTTATTTTTTTTTTATATTAAAATATTCACTAAAAATGGTAAATTGATACGTTAAAGAAACACTCTGTACACGCGTACTTGAAGGACAGCAATGTCGGAATTCATTTATGAATGACGGGCCGCGTGTGCGGCGATCTAATTGATGCGCCTAGCCCCGCCCCCTGCCCCCGAATGTCCACCTCGGCCGGCATCGTGCGCTTGCGTTCAAGGGCATTACTACTACGAATACTATACCGCGCTACTATTTTGATTTTAAACAGGGGGTTTCGAATTTATTGACAATTAATTATTTTTTTTAATTCGGATTATTTTGTGCTTATTTTTCTATGCTGATATTTTTATTTTAATCTATTAATGATATAGATTAACGAGTTTAAGGGAACGCCCTCTGTTATTTAACATACTGTATATCCTATGGTGCCTTTCCATCGATGTGGAAAGAGGCCAAAGTTATTCCATTACCCAAAAAATCCAATCCTACTTCCTTTTCAGAATACCGTCCTATCTCCATCTTGCCTTTCCTCTCCAAAGTCCTAGAACGCCTTGTCCACAATCAGCTTAGTACTTTTCTTTGTAAGAATAGTCTGCTGAATCCATTCCAATCCGGTTTCCGTCCTAGTCACAGCACCACTACATCCTTAGTTAACGTCACTGATGACATACGGTTAGGCATGGAGGGAGGAAATCTGACAGTTCTTTGCTTACTAGATTTTAGTAATGAATTCAATACTGTCTATTTCGATATCCTGCTTGGTATGCTTCGCTCGCTTAACATATCTCCAACGGCGATTGACTGGTTTCTTAGTTACCTGCATGGCCGCCGGCAACGTATATGCATAGAAGAGTCTTGCTCTTCGTGGTGTTATACTTCTGCCGGTGTACCTCAGGGTGGCGTTTTATCTCCTTTACTTTTCGCAATATTTATAAACTCCATTACCAAAAAACTTCTCTCTTCCTACCACCTTTATGCAGATGATTTGCAAATTCTTAAGCAAGCTGACTACTCAATCGTGCTCAATCCTTGTCCACGTTTAAAATTATGGTAAAAGAGCACTTCCTTTCTCCTTAATCATCATCATTATAATTATTTTCTCTGCTCCTGTTTCATGTTTACTATTATATGGATATATTTATATGTATTTATTGTATTATGTAAATGCTACACCGCGGACTACCTACAGTATTTGTCTGTCCTTCCCCTTTTTAAATCCATCCTAAGGTTGTCTTTAAAAGATCGCTCTTAGCGATAAGACCGCCCATTGTGTCACCCTTTGTACAGTTTCTATATTTAGTTCTGTAATTTATATGGTGTACATAATACAGAGTATTCTATTCTATTCTAGTTACAATAAAATTACATAAGTGTTAACGATAAAACTAAACACTAAAAAGGCATGCAAAAAAAAAAACAAAAAGATAAACTAGTAATTATAATAATAAATACAAGTAAGTATAGTAATTATAAATACAGTCTAAGAGTTAAGAATATTATGGAACAATATTCAAAATAGTGTCACGAACAAGGCCTCTACATTTACTGGTTGGAAGAGCGAAGATGTCAATATTTTGAAATAGATTATTATATTGACCAGTAAGACGACGTAGGGGTGCTCGTAAGTCTGCATTCGTTCGACTAGAAGGTACTGCAAATAGGGGTCGTGCGCGCAACCCTCGGCCTATGGTTGTTCTAGGACGATAATAATGATGAGAATGATGAAAATGAAATAATGATGTTAATGACGAGTTAAATAATTTATTTCAGTGTTGGATAATCCAAGCTAAAAAGATAAATAATATTAGAATCCCGCGTTGGTATTTTTGTGATAGTGATAAGAGCGCCGGTAACGAAAACTTAGAACTACACGTATTTTGCGATGCGTCGCCGAGCGCCTACGCGGCTGTAGCTTACTGGCGTAGTAAATGAGCAGTGGGCAAATTATTGTTTCATTTATCGCTAGTAAATCTAAAGTTACATCTACGAAATCGGTTTCCGTGCCACGACTGGAACTACCGGGTGCTCTATTAGGATGCAAATTAGCAAATAATATTAAAATGGAACATCGCTTAAAACAAAATTCTGTTTATTCAACAGGACAGATTCAATTGGACAGATTCAACTACTGTTTTATACTGCATCAGAAATAATTGCAGAACATATAAAGATTTTATAGCTAAAATCTAGGAGAAATTGACGAACTAAGTAAGGCGGACGAGTGGCACTATGTGCCGACTGACGTCAACGTGACCGATTAAGGAACTAAAAGTACTGACTACGTACTTAGCAGTAACACATTGTGGTTTACCGGTCCATCATTTTTACATCAATCACGTTCTTGCTGGCCTCAGGAACCAAAAAAAGATTAAAATTAATGAAGAAATATAAGAAAAGATCAATATAGTAAATGAAAATAAGAGCGTAAACGAATTACTTGTACCGGAGCATAGGCGCTTCTCCAGTTGGTTGCAATTGCTTCGGATTTCTGGAACCGTTTTATTGTTCATAAATAAATGCAAGAAAATAAAATCAAATGGACTTACCGACGTGTTGATGAAGCGAGCTGAAACATTATTGCTTCAGCGCTCGCAAGCCACATCTTTCTCCAGCGACTGCCCAACAGGAGTTCGAGGACATGGTTCATTCTGACACAGCACGACCTTCCAAGAGCGCCTGGTCGTCTCCATGGCACATGGCCTTGAAAAAGGACCAAACTTGCGAGACTACGGAGTAGTAATTAACCCCTCCAAGTGCGTCCTTGGTGCACGAGAAGTGACATTTTTAGGCTATCATATCAGTCCCGAGGGAACCCGTCCTTAAGATCGTGTCCTGAAAGAAGCTGTGTGAGATGAATCCGATACACAGCTAAAGTAAGGACTCAACTTATAGGGCAGTTACCTTTCTCTCGTGTAACCCCGAACAAACCCTTTTTGTGTAGTGGAGTAGATTATGCGGGCCTGGTAAGTATTCGAGTGTCTAAAGATCGTGGAAATAAGTCCTCCAAGGGCTGTATTTCTTTATTTATATGAATGGCCCACTAGAGCTGTGCATTTAGAAGCAGTTAGTGATTTAAGCATTAGAAACTTTTTGGCTGCTTTTAAACGGTTTGTGTCCAGGCGAGGTCGATGCGCGACAATGGGACTAACTTCGTAGGGACAGCGCGTGAATTATTTTATTTATTTAACGAAGAAAAGTCAGCCTGTAACCCTGAATTAGCAGAAGAATTAGGGAATAATGGTACAGAGTGGCACTTTATCCCCCCTCATTCGTCAAATTTCGGAAGTCTGTGGGAAGCAGGGATTAAGTCGAACAAGTATTATCTTAAGGGTAATAGGGAATTCGACTCTTACCTTTGAAGAGGTGATCACAGTATTGGCTCAAATTGAGGCATGTCTTAATTCGAGGCCTTTACCTATCGTATGTGGAGGATCAGGATAAAATAACCATTCTAACTCCTGGTCATTTCTGGTGGGGGAGCCACTAGTTTTACCTCCAGATTTAAATTATGAAAGGAAAAATGTTAATAGTTTAAAGCGATGGCAACTTCATCAGAAAATGATGCAAGATTTCTGGCGACGTTGGTCGCGCGACTACCTTCACCAATTTTTAAACGAAATAAGTGGCATTATAAAATTCCTGAACCATATGTTGGTGAAGTAGTGTTGGTTAAAGTAAAGCGGACGATATGCCTCCTGGCAAGTGGTTACTAGGTAGGATTGAACAAAAACATCCTGGTGCTGACGGTCTTACTCGTGTCGTAACTATACGAACACAACAATCGTCTACTATAAGGGTAGGTTCAGATGACAAGCGCTCAACGCGCGTTTTGATAACGCGCGTTTACAACTACATACATTTTATTCAGGCCGTACACATGCTAACGCGCGTTTTAGTAACGCGCGCGTTCAACGCTGCGCTAGCGCTCGACTGTTGTCAGCGCGCGTCAACGCCGCTTTGAGATCATTGGTTTTCTATGTTTCCGTTCAGTTGAGCGCGCGCTTTCGACGCGGATAGACGTATTTTGGTTCGTCAAGTTCGTCCGAAAATCGTCCGAAATGGAAACCGAAGCTTTTAATACGGAATTATTAATTGATGAAATAGAGAAACGTCCTGCGATATGGGACATGACAAGTAGCGATTATTCAGATAAGAATTTGAGAAGACGGGCTTGGGAAGAACTCGTCCTTATATTTTGTGAAGGACATGACAATGAAGAAAAGAAGAAAATATTATGTGAGTATATATATTTATTTACATTTACAATCGGTTTGTGTTACAAGTTAAATATAACGATCCTGCCAATCTACTTTTCCTTCATTAATGAAATAGTTTGTTAAATGTACTCGAACATTATCCGCCTGTCGCACAGCACGTCCGGTATAATGTGAGGCTAGATTTTCCAGGGGTGGCGTATAAAGTGTGTCTTCAAAATTGTAGCCATCCCTGATTCTGACATAATTATTTAGTGTACATATCGCTTTTACGATCTTTTCTGCAAAACCGATGTTAACATCTAACGGCCTGTGTAAAATGCGCCATTTATTGCACATTATGCCAAAAGTACATTCAACATACCGGCGTGCTAATGTCAAACGGTAATTAAATATTTTTTTAGCATAAGTTAGTGACCTTCCCCCATATGGACGCATTAAATTCTCCATCATGCCAAAAGTTTCATCAGCCACTATCGCATATGGCAACGTTGTCGGTCTATTTTGTATTAACAATGCCTTTGGCTCAGGTAGATCTAATGACCTTTCTGTCAGCTTTTTGTACAATGAAGAATTCTTGAATATACCTGAGTCACTGTTTTTACCGTAGGCACCTATGTCAACCCACACAAAACAATAGTTTGCATCCGCTAGCGCCAATAAAACTAGCGAAAAATAATTTTTATAGTTATAATACATAGAACCCGTGTGTTCAGGCTGGATTAACCGTATATGTTTCCCGTCCAAGGCTCCCAAACAATTGGGAAACTTTGAGTTCTTTTCAAATATCGTGGATATTTCACACCACTTTTCTTTCGTTGGTTCACTCATAACAACGGGCCTTAATTTTTTCCAAATAGTTTCACATACATGTGGTATTATAGTAGCCACAGTAGATTTGCCAATTCTATAGTCGTAGCTTAATGTCCCAAATGAACATCCAATGGCCAAATATCTGGAAACAAACATAAACTAAAAAACACAAACACAAACACACATAAACTAAATACTGTTTTTTTTTCAGCGTCATCCCTGCAAAAAAAGTGGAAGAGTTTACGGGATAATTATATGAGAGAGGTGAAGAAAATAAAGACTGTCAAATCTGGATCAGGAGCTTCCAAAACTTCGACATATATTCATTATAATAGACTACGATTTCTACAGGCATCAATTGCCAACAAAGATACAGAAAGTAGTTTCGATGCAGATAATGCATCAACTTCGTCAGAGGTTGCTGAAGTAGAAATAAGTTCTGGCTTTAAGAGTCCTAAATCTACTTCAAGAAAAAAACAAAAATTAAATCCTGCTGATGAAAGATTTGCAAACATATTAGAGCAGAGTTTAGCACAGAAAAATGTGTCTCATCCAAAAGAAGATGACGATGAAGACAAGCTGTTTTGTTTGTCACTCGTTAAAGAGATTAAAAAAATTCCGGAATATAGGCGACTTCAAACTAAAATTGCCATTTATAATTTAATTTTGCAAAACCAAAATGAATTTCAAGGACCACAACAACAGACATATGAAAATCAAAATTACCCGGTATCACAACGAAGAAATTATTCATCACAAGAGCAGCGTCATCAGTCATCAGCTTCTGTTGAAGGCTTTCGTTATCATGATTATAGATCACAGCAGTCTAGTGTGTCAAATAATTTTGCACATTATGGTTATACTACAGCAATGGGGTCTCCATCGCCAGTAACACCTACTCCATCGCCAGCACCAACTAATGTCAGCAATGAATCAGAGTTAGAGTTATTCTGCGAGTAACAAAATGTTATTTTTTCTTTAAAAAAATTGTTCCTAAACAAGTTGATTTGATTTATTTGATTTATAGATTATGTTGATTATTAAAAAACTTACCTCAATGTAATTATGAGTTTTTCTTCCGGTGAAATGCTATATCGCACAGCGTTTTTATCTGCTACGAGTTCATCGTTTATGAGAGTCAGTAAGTCATCAAATGACTTGATGGACATTCTGAAGTAGTTAAAGAATTTGGGCTCAAATTGCCTTAACTTAGGATATAAAATAATGTACTGACTTTCAGTCAGCCTGGTTGACAAAATTGGGTGAACCCAATATCTCCGTCTTCTGTTGTGTCGTTTCTGCCGTCTGTATAAAATCACCGATAAAACTGTTTCTACGCCCATCTTCGACAAATGTAGAACTCAAACTGGCCGCAACAACGCGCGTTTAACGCCTGACAAGCGCGCACCATGTGAACACTATACAAAAATTCAACGCGCGTTCAACGCGCGCTGAGCGCTTGTCATCTGAACCTACCCTAAAAAGACCTACGTCTAAATTATGTATATTGCCTGTATTTTGAAACTTAAATTGAACACATTTAATTGAAACACGATTGTATTAGGTATAAGCAACATGTTGAACTTATTTTGTTAACCATTTTTCAAATAGATTGTTAATAGTTATAAGGATGTAAACTTAAAACATTTCAAGGGTTTTTAAAGATTTCTGTAGTTACTTCTCACCAAGAATGTAGGTACAGACGCCAGCACATCAAGCTACTACAATCTGTCAAATTTCTTTAATAGATTTTCAACTTTATCGCTATAGCATAAGGTTCAAAGTTGATTGGGAAAATTTGACAGTTTCGGGTAGCTTGATGTGCTGGCGTCTGTACTAAGGTTTAAATTTCAAGGCATTCAATGTACATATGTATTTTTGCCTTATTTAGCTCGGTAGTATTGAAATAGTAATAAAATATTGGATATATCGCTCCCCCCACCGAATAACATGGTAATGTGGTACTACGACAGTTTTCGTTTTATTGCATATTCGGTGTCTAAAGCATTAATTCTCATCTTGTAATTTTTTTTGTATTTTTTGTATGTATATTTATAAAAGTACAATAATTTCAATGGTACCGTAATGAACATAACAACATTATTCCCTTAAAATCTAAACACACTTTTTGCACGAATAATACCATAACATGTTATTACAGATCATGCAATCGTTAACTGTTTCGGTAAGCGACGATTACCATTATATTCGCGTAAGAAATGCATGCCTTTTTCCACGTAAAGTATAAAACAATTATATTTGTGTATTATTTTTGTTTACAATATAATAGAAACGGCTTATTCGATTTAGATGCGGTTTTCACTAATATATTGTAGTAAGCTTCACTTAACATTTAGTGTTTATTTCATGTCAATCGGTTCATAAATAAAAAAGTTATGTCAATTTAAAGAATCACGGCGGACATTTTTAAGGTATACTATCAGAGTACGTACATGGACGCGCACTCTCGAGGCTAACTGATGAACAGCGTTTGATATTTGATCTGGTGAGCGTTGATAGTACTTTGGAAGAAATGCTATTTGTAGATGCACCCGGTGGAACGGGTAAAACATTTCTTACGAAAGTTATTTTGGCGAAGGTACGAAGCCAAGGTAAAATCGCGCTTGCTGTCGCTTCATCAGGCATAGCAGCCACATTGTTGCCAGGTGGGAAAACTGCTCATACAATGTTCAAAATTCCGATCGATTTAGACCGCACAGAAAGCCCTGTTTGTAATATTTCAAGAAACAGCGATAAAGCTAAGGTTCTTCGTGATTGTAGCCTTATTATATGGGATGAGTCCACAATGGCCAATCGAAAAGCAGTAGAAGCAGTAGACAGAACGTTGCGTGATGTCAAACAAAGTGATCAACCCATGGATGGCATTACTATACTTTTTGTGGCGATTTTCGTCAGACTCTCCCTGTAATACCACGTGAAACAAGGGCTGTTGAAGTTAGAGCCTGCCTAAAGAGTTCTCGACTGTGGCATTACATTATACCTTTGCATTTGACATTAAATATGCGTGCGCAAATTAGAGGCAACGAAAATGCTCAAGAATTTTCAGATTTGCTACTTGAGATTGGTAACGGTGTGTTACCGCAGGAACAAGGAAAAGTTTTTCTTAATGAAAACCTATGCAACATAGTTTCATCAATGCGAGACCTCATATCATCTGTGTATGGAAACGCAACGCAAATACCAACTTGCGTAAATTTCTGGCTTTGCGAAAGAGCTATTTTGACGCCACGAAACGACCAAGCAGCAACAATAAACGCTGAAATTTTGAGCTATGTTCCGGGGGATTATGTTGAGTATATCTCCATTAACAGAGTCATGGAAGAAGGAAAATCTACAAGCTACCCAGTAGAAATTTTAAAATCCCTCAATGCTCCTGGACTACCAGCACCATAAAATAAAATTAAAAGTAGGCGTACCGATAATGCTTCTTAGAAATTTAAGCCCCCCAAAACTTAGCAATGGCACCAGGTTAAAAGTGACCAATTTACAAAGAAATCTGATAGAAGCAGAGATTTTAACAAGGTGTGGAAAAGGTTAAAAGTGTTTTCATTCTTCGGATTCCTCTCATTCCAAACAATTTTCCATTTAGTTTTAAACGAGTCCAGTTTCCAGTCAGCCTATGTTTTGCGATGACAATTAATAAAGCCCAAGGTCAGACGCTGAAAGTTGTAGGTGTAGATCTAAGTATCAGCTGTTTCTCGCACGCTCAGTTGTATGTGGCTCTGTCACGGGTTAGCAATCCTAGGAGCCTGTATGCTTTCATCCCCGATGGCCATACGTCAAATATCGTATACAGAGAAGCATTACTGTAAAGTAAATTTTTAGCTACCCAAACGTCGGTATATGTAATTCAAAATATGCTGCCCGAAAAGTCACTATTCCACGCTGACGAAGTCGCGGGCACAGCTAGTTAATAAATAAAAGGACTGATTATGATAAATAATAAAACCTTTGTTTTATTTCATAAATTTTAATAAAACGCTATTATAAATTATCCAGTATTAATATCAAGTTCCTCTATTATTGTTATTTTTCTGCCAAATCAAATAATAAGTACTGGATTATTTAATAAAACATGTATTTGCAACATTACATTACTGTTAATCTTTTGACACCACACATCGACGAATATTACTGTAATGTAATATTACATTACACACTATCGCTTGGATTTCACACGAATAATATCGTAATATCATATTGCCGTTAGGTTTTTTGACACTGTATTACAACGAATAATACTATAATGCATTAATATTGACTACGATATTGTTGCGTTTACACGCGAATAATATGGTAATGATGCGTTGCATACTATACTTTTACCATTTAATTTCAGTAAAATTATTTTTGTGAATAACTTAATTTTATTAAAGTATTACAAAAAAATCATAATATAAATTAGATTGTAAAAAAATTAGCTTTGTTTTGACGTTTAAATGTCTACTTTACGATCTACCCGTGCCGAGATATACGCATAAAACAGTTTTTTATTTTTCCTGTAAAATTTTGATTTATCGATTACCATATTATTCGGTGGGGGGAGCGATATGTCTATGATCATCTCTATTGTACTCTATGGTTGTTCCCGCCTGAAAGAGCGTCGTGCGTCAGAGATATACCTTTTGTGTGTTGTATAATAAAAGGGTCTATAATAGTAAAATCCTCTTTATTTCCTTTTAAATCATAACAGGTTATGGGCCCAGCTGCTCCATAACCCTGTTTAAAGTGTTGAGAGGAAATTAAAGCGGTGACGCGATCGACGAGTGTTTGAGAGGTTAAGCGTCGGCCTGGCTGGTCTAGCTAGTCGGCGAGAAGTGCAGGAGGGCTGAGGGATTGAGCTGTCAGGTGGAGGCAGAGCAATAGAATTATTCAGCGTTCACATAACCTTTTGAAGAAAACTGCAAACATGGAGGCAACGGCTGCAGTTGGGATCGGAGGGGCCATCAAACTAGAGGGCCAGCGAAATTGGAATTTGTGGAAATTTCAAGTCTCGGTGTTATTAAGAGGAATGGGTTTATACTCAATGGTCGATGGTTCAGAAGTTAAACCAGTAAAGGTAGAAAAAGAAGCAGCCGAGTGGAACAAAGAGATGCTTCTGCACAAACACAAATTGTAATGAGGTTATGCGAGAATACTATGGTTCACATCATCTCATGCAAAACAGCTGCAGAAATGTGGAACAAGCTGCACAGTGTGTATGAACAAAGGTCAAGTACCAGTCTGCATATATTGCAATCGCGCTTCTTTCAATACAAATATGAAGAGGGCTCGGACATGGCTACATTTTTGGCAAAACTGCAGGAGTTGACTGCTCAGTTGAAGGATGCCGGTGAAAAGGTATTTGAGAAGTTCATGATAACCAAGGTTCTAATGTCCCTGCCATCAAGTTTGAGTCATTTTGTCTCGGCTTGGGAGTCAGTCGAGCCAGCGAGACAAACTTATGGTGAGTTAGTCGCTAGACTTCTTGTAGAACAAGAAAGATTGAAATCAAAGGTCAATGAGAGTGAGAGTGTTGCATTGTATTCAGGACAAAGCACAGTGAAAAATAATAGTAACAACAAAGAGTTAAAATGTTTCAAGTGTGGACGTATCGGACATTTCATGTCACAGTGTAAAAGTGACAAAGACACTCGAAAATGTTTTAAGTGCACAAGTAAAAGGAGTGCAAAGAACATTAAAAGTGAGAAAAATAATGCTTTTGTTGCAAGTGCCTTAACAACAGATTTTTCGGACTTGGATACAAGTCATGGACAAGTCGACAAGTGGTTAGTTGATAGCGGCGCGAGTGAGCATATGGTTTCCGAACGTACCCTGTTGACAAACTAAAGAGAACTGTCAGTGACAAATAGATTTGTTGTTGTTGGAGATGGAAAACGATTGCCGGTTAAAGGCATTGGTGATGTAATTCTAAAGGCTTTTGATGGTCATTCTTACATAAATACGACGTTACATGGTGTGTTATGTGTGCCAGACTTAAAAGTGAATCTATTTTCGGTTCCTAGCATCACAAACAAGGGTTTCAAAGTGACATTGTCGGACGGAAAGTGTTTTGTCTACAAAGACAATGAGTTACGTGCAGTAGGGTCACGTGAAGGTAATTTCTATGTCATGGACTTTATATTTGAAGACATTTTGACAGTGGCTAGTATGCAAGAGTGGCATGAGAGACTTTGCCATCAGAATTACAAACATGTAAAAGAGGTGCTAAACACGAACAATATAATATTTAAAGGCGATAGTGTGACAACATGTGAAGCATGTTTAGAAGGTAAAATTCATAGATTACCCTTCAAAAACAGTGAGAGTTTCGCGAAAAACCCACCCACTAGAGTTGATACATGCGGATGTCTGTGGGCCGATGGAAGTTGATTCCATAGGGGGGTTACGCTATTTCCTGCTTGTCAAGGATGATTACACTAACTATCGACAAGCATACTTTATGGCCCAAAAGTCAGAGGTTGCCCAGAAAATGAAAATTTTTGTTGCTGCAGCAGAAAAGAGTACAGGATGTGTTGTTAAGAAAATTCGTACAGACAATGGAGGCGAGTTTGTGAATAAAGTTATGAAAGAATTCCTGGAAAGTAAGGGCATTGTACATGAAACTACCATACCATATACCCCCGAGCAGAATGGGAGGGCCGAGCGTGATATGCGGACACTAGTTGAGGCAGCTCGCTCAATGTTAAGTGCGAAGAAACTTCCAAAGGAGCTATGGGCAGAGGCCATTAATATGGTGGTGTATGTGCTGAACAAAACATCTAAAGCCAGTGGAAAATGTGAAACCCCATACCAACTTTGGGAAGGTAAGGATTTTGATATAAATAAATTGACGGCTGTGTTTGGATCTGAAGTATATATACATATTCCAAAAGAAAAACGGTTAAAGTGGGATGCCAAGGGTGAAAAGGGGCTATTTGTTGGATATGAGGACTCTAAGGGATACAGGATTTTCATTAAAAATCGAAAGGAAATACTGGTGAGAAGGGATGTAATTTTCCTACAGTCAGAAAGCTGTAACAAAGAAAACTCGGAGGGAAACAACATAGAAACTATTATAAGGTTGGACAATTTACACAACGAAGGATGGGTTCCAGATACTCATATAGAGGAACCAGGTAATCAAGAAGAGGAACAAAGTGACCAAGGAGAGGGTAGCCAAGGTGACCAAGGGGAGAAATCGGGTAACCAAGATGGGATTTTGGAAGTTTGTTGCGACAACCCAGATGACCAGAGACAGGAATCAATGGAACAGAATGAGGATGGAGAATCTAGTGAGTTGGAAGAGCAAGTTACTACTAGGAGTGGCAGAGTAGTAAAGAAACCGAAATGGATGATAGATTACCTATTTTTAACACTGGAAGGAGAACCCAAAAAATTACAAAGAGGCTATGGAAAGAGAAGACTCAGAAAGATGGAAAGAAGCTATAGATGAGGAGATTCAACAGTTGAAGAACAATGACGCTACTAGACACACGCTTTAAGGCATATGGTTTTCCCGACGAAAAAAAAAGCAGCGTTGACAATGGCCAAAAAATATTTATCAAATATAGCAGCAAAATCCATTGCATCGATTGAAACTGATAATACAGAAATTAGTGAAAATATTCCACAATGCAATACAACATTACAGCCCTTTATATGGGATGAATTTGATTTAAAAATTGTAGATGCAGTTAAAAAGCAAAACCCCACCGCAGCTGCAGTCATAGAAGTAGTTACCTAAATATTTCGATGAGCCTCTTATTAGCAGGAAGAATTCCCAAGACCCTATATTGTGGTGGTACACGAAAAGGCAATCGCCCTGCGCCAATGGTATGATTGAGCGTATTCATCTCCAACTCGGGCGGAGAGTAATGGGTAGCTCACCGTCCGATCAGGACCAGGCCCGTGCCAGACGGCGTGTACGTGTTCCACGCGCGCCTCAAAGAGATGTCAGCATCAAGGGAAGGGGCCTGTCAGGGCCGAAGCCTGCCGGATCAGCGGGATTGTCCGAAAGGGTTACCGCTGCCGCTGGCCCGGAACATATAGGGCGAAGGAAGGAACACGGGTTGGTTTTAGTCAGTAAGAGTCTGACACTCCCTTCCGCTCCACCCAGAGTGGGAGGGGTCATTTGATGATTTCCAATACTGAAAAAAAAAGGCCTCGCACGCCAACGGAGCGTCAGTTCGGCTCGCACGGACACGCTTCCTACGGAACGGTTTCGGGCAGTTGAGCGCTCCCTGGCTTGCACGGTCGGCATCCGTCGCGGAACCGGTTTTTGGATGACGGTACTTAGTACTTAACAGTGTCAAAATATTTTCTTACGTATCCTAAAATAAAACAAGTGCTTATTTTGCAAAAATTTTATTTTGGAAAGACAAATATAAGTGCAAGTTACAAGTGACGCTATTATCTAGTGATTCTGTGCTGTGTACGACTTAAAAAACATTAAAAACCGTACTCATTTTTAGGAACTAATATTTTCTACCCTATACGTACAATTAATAACAGACGTTTTTACATAGTCGCTGAAAATACTATGTGACTAACTATCAGTGTGTGCGCATCCTTACAGTGACGCTGTGTTTCGACTTATGGTGCTACAACTTGCCATAACACCGTGATAACTGCCATAAACGTTTTATTGAAAACAGCGCCATCTAGTCATTCCTGCATGAACTGTTCTGTGGATCGATTGCGATAACAAGATTGAAAAATTCACTATGGTGAAGTGTGGTGGGTGCGGTAAATTTCTCGTGTCGGCGGATGCGGCTAAATGCGACAACTGTCGGTCTTGGTATCATCACCAGTGCGTTGGTATACAAGAAATGGGCCTTTTAACTTCCTCCTGGCACTGCCCGGAGTGCAACAAAAACGTTGCGCGGGACAACCGGGCCGAAACGCCAGTTAGAGGTCATGCAAAGGCACCACTGGAAGTCAGTATGACTAATCTCATGGACACGGACACGAGTCCTATAAATACCACCGCAGTGATGGACGTCACACATGAGCTCACACATGAGCTCACTCAGGACATCTCTACTGAGCTGAGAAAGTTTAAGGAAGAGTTTATTAATACGGTACGGACTGAATTTCAATTGCTGCGTAATGATCTGGCCGACTTGAGATGCTCATTAAAGTCCACTAATAACCGTATGAGCAGTTTGGAAGAGAGAGTGACCGTCATGGAGAGCCATAAATCGGTACAACCCCAGGTTTCGCCGGATGTGCATCATTTAATTGCCCAATTGCGGAGTGATATAAATGACCGCGATCAGGAGATGCTAGCCACTGACATACAAATATCAAACTTGCCAGAGCCGAGTGGTGAAAATCCCATACACACGGCTATGCTAGTAGCGTCAAAGATGGGCGTAAAAATCGAGGCGCGCGATATTGTGAGTGCCGAGCGCGTTGGAGGCAGACGCATAAATGCTACGCAGCCGGCGCCGGTGGAGACCCGCCCTCGATTTCTCGTCGTGCGCCTAGCGCGCCGCGATCTACGCGACGAGATGTTGGAGGCCGCACGTGTACGTCGTGGTATTACTTCAGCTGATCTCGACATGCCTGGTCTGCCGGCGAGATTCTACGTCAACGAACGTCTTACGAAGCTAAATCGTGAGTTGTTTCGAATGGCGCGAGAGGCCGACGCTTCTCGCCGAGATGTCAGAGCCACATACGACGCAGCAAGATATCAGCCTCATTTTTGGCCAGATTAGATTCGCCGAGAGGGATAAGATTTATAGGGATTCTATAAAAACTTTTGATGAGCTACTTAAAAAGGCAAAGGATATTGAAAGAATACTGGTAGAGAAAAATAATCAAAAAGAGGAATCAGAGTACGTAAACGATAAAGATACAACAACACAACATAAAAATAATAAAAAACAAAATAAGACACGCTGTGGTTACTGTCGTCTTCCCGGTCACACAGCTGAGATATGCAGAAAGAAGGTAAGAGAAGAAGCAGATAAGCATAATGTTGTTGCTGTGAAGGCTGAAACTACCTCGAGCACACAAAACGAAGACAAACCGAAGTTTGCCTGCTATGGTTGTGGTGAGCCATGTGTGATACGTAGTCGCTGCCCAAAATGAAAAACCAAGCAGTCTCTAATGGCAGTCGATTTTTGTTTCTGCTCAGCCAATATGACTGCTGATGTACGACCACGTCCCACTGTACCTATTATCGTCGAAGGAATGACTGGGATAGCGTATATCGATACGTGTGCAAAGTCGAGTGTTGCCTCCTATCAACTATATACACGTCTAGAACGAAGCGGCGTTAATTTTGGGAAGTAGATAATGTACGTAACCCTCGCCGATGGAGTAGCAAGGAGGCAGGACGTCCTTACAGTCAAGACGACTGTCAATCTCTATGGCCGAGACGTGACCACATCCTTCGTAATATTTCCTGACGCCCGAGAAAATAGGACACTACTTGGGGTAGGATTTATAGAAGATGCTATGTTAGCCCTAGACCTACCCCAAAGAACTTGTCATTTTGTTGATGAACCACACAGGAAGTACGACCTAAAACCGGAGGGTCTGGATGAATCAAAGGATATAGCGGGTGTTTTATCCAGTGTGTGCTTGCCAGCAATGGAATTGCCAATGATGAGCACACCCAGCCTCGTACTATCGCCTGTTGGTATGACAAAATTCATTCCGCAACAGCAAGAGGAACCGTCTATGAAAATGATGACGCGTCCACATTCTCCTCAGAGAAGTGACTTTATTGTGCCTGGAGCAACAGAGCAAGCCTTGGAACGACCTTATGGACCATTAATAACCATAGGATTCTCGCCAACACGGCGGAGGCGAGAGCCTGTCTGAATAAGGCAAAGCTCCACCTCAACAACTCGCCTAATCTCAAGGCGGAGATTAAAAAGGAGGTTACAGCGGCGATAGACAGACTATACCAGTTGGTAAAAGTGGAGGATAAGGGAAAAAGTGGAAAAAATCAACAGAAGGTAACAGAAGGTCTGGAGGCTCAGGGAGCCCCTGCCATGCCAAGGATATGAACGCTGTGACGAAGAAGTTCTTCAGCAAGTGGCCAAGGTCCGATGGGGAGCTGGCCTCGGCTCGGAAGATCCCCACCAGTAGGCGGGGCAGAGTCCGAGAGTGAGGCAAGAGGAGGGGGCTCACTGCCCAGGAGGCGGCAGAGAGAGCGGAGGAGTCCACAAAGGAGGGGGGGAACGGTCGCGCGGTCGCTTCGGGGCTCTCAGGTGACGAGGCGGGTGCGGTTGGCGGACCGCAAGCTCAGGTTTGCGGCGGTCGTGGAGGCTGCGATCCAGGACGTGTCCCTGAAGAAGCTTAAAGCTTTGAAAAACAGAGCCATAATCTCGGCGACGGCCTCCATCATGGCGGCAGCGGAGGGAGGCGGTCAACTACGCCGGCCCTTCGGCCGGCGAAGTGGCCGAATTGCGGGCGGAGGTCGCCATGGAGCTTCTCCAAAAAGAGAATGGGAGGCTCCGAGCAGACCTGGCCGGCCTGGTCGGGGGATCTCCCCTTCTGGGCCCTAATTCACTATGACCACTTAACGATTCATTACTTCGAAACCACGTCAATTCCTTAGTTAATCACGATAATGTAAATTGCTCTATGACACAATGGCGTGATTTGAATTATCAAAATACATGTTGGTACGGACAACATGTACACTGGACAGCAAATAAACCGGGCCACCGCTACCTTGGAACTCAAGTCAAGAGAAAAAAAAAAAATATTTACAGAAAGTGCGTTTCATGTTGATTAAAATGACTATAAATTTATTCTAAAGTATCGTCAACTCACATTGTAATCAAGCAACAAACACAATGCTAACGATTTGCTCTGTTTTGACTAGAGATCGCGATTAGCGTTATTTTTTCCTACAATGAGGGAGTATTTCTTATTATATCTTTAGTTTTGTCCATAGTTTGCTCAGACGCGTGTATCTTTGCTACTTTTTTCGGTCAATAATGGATACGACACCTCAGGAAGCAGCCCAAGCTGTAGCACTACTTCAAGCAGGCGTTGCGCGACGTGAGGTCGCTCGAAGACTTCGAATCAGCAGATCTTTGGTACAACGAGTTTACAGACAATACCTAGAGACTGGAGCATTCGATCGCGGGCAGACCTAGGGCTACATCAGTAGTAGATGATCGTTATATACAACTTACTGTTCTGCGAAATCGCCGCCTCAACGCAGTTCAAGTCCAACAAAGTCTGCGTGACGCGTGCGCCAAGTGGTTATAAGTTCAGATACCGTCAGAAGGAGACTTGCTTAACAAAACCTGACTCCAAAGAGAGCTGCAACAGGCCCAACATTAACGGTAGCCCACCGTCGACTTGAATTTGCTCGAGATCATATAAGGATTGGACGTTAGAGCAGTGGGGTAATCTACTCTTCACTGATGAGACCAGGGTGAGTCTACGTGGAAGTGATCGACGTCAGAGAGGATATCGTTGCTCTGGAGAACGTTATTCTCAATTTTATGAGGAATGCACCTGCAAAACTTTTATCATGCCAGCGGAACCCTATTTTGTTTTGACGCTTTCAGCCCAGACAGTAATATTTCTTATAAGCATTTTATTTGTACTTTCGTACATCGTGGTCGTCGTTTTTCGTCATCTTACGTTTAATTCCAATAGTTTATATGTAGTTTAGCAATTTGTTTTAAAACTTTTATCACGACCAGGCCCAGTCAACTGTGTTTGGATTGGTTGGCTCAGCTTGTGGGTTTGATATAGGGCTTCCAGTACCAAAAAACAAATCATAAAAATTCGATGTTAAATGGCAACTTTAACGTTTTCTGTCAGACGTCAAAGTTTAAATGATAAAATTCAAACGGTTCAAAACAGTTAATCGCTTCGTGTTAATTTGTTTTTGTTGTCGTTTTGCCTGTATTTCGTGTGATTTTCCGTTCAAAGTGCGTCGAGTTGAGTATTCTTCTCCGCTTTTGCATCGAGACTTCGCATACGGGACCCTTGACGCTGCATTGGTTGTTTACCGAGCCTAGTTACTCTTATTTTGTGTTTCTTGGTCAGTGAATCGGTGAAAAATTATGAGGGACAGTAACCGAAAATGTGCGAAATGCAATGCATCCACAGCACAACATTCGGACCTGGTCTTACATCGTTTCCCGAAACCAGGACCTTCCAACGTAAAGCGGTATGTATTTATGTAATTTAATTCAAAGTATGGTACAAAATTCAATCAGCATTAAAATTCTGTCGTTGATAAAAAACTAACCCTAAAATTATGTTTTTAGGTTGGTAGCTTGGGCAAAGTTTTGCTACCCCGAGGAGAACTGGAATTCTGTGGAATTTCAGAGAAGCCTCTATGTAAGCCATAAAATGCTTTGTTCGAAGCATTTTCCCGAAAGTGCATTTGTTCAAGACCATTTGCAAAGGAAAAAGCTGCATAGATATTCTATTCCATCTGAACTCTCCTTCACATCAACACACAGCTCTCCAGTTGAGATGTCCATTGCTGAAACTGGAACCAGTCAGCAGCCTGGAACTTCAAGAGCATCTGAATCAATTGACTTATCTGATGTAAGTTTTATTTAATTAAATATGTATTAAGTATGTTGCAAATGCCTCGTTGGTGTAGTGGTTGCAAGTGCTACTGCTGAGCATGCGGTCCTGGGTGCAATTCCCAGGTTGGCCAAAAGTGTTATTGGGTTTTCCTTTCTGGAATTTCTCAGTAGCAGCCTGGTGTCTGGATTGGTGCCTGGTTGCTGGCAATATGCTCGCCCCCTATTACATGGGACTTAAACATAACTGGCGAAAGGTGGGTGTACTTAGGTACACCTACTAACCTTTTGGGGAAATAATGTGTGATGTTATGTGATTATGTTTACATTTTATCATTACATTTTGTCTGTCTTACATTTTTTCTTCTAAAATTTCACATGATTTTGTCTGTTTTAGTATTTACATTTGGAACAGCCCGGAACTTCAAAAGCAACAAGTTCATCTATTGATATTATACAGACTCAAAACTCATCTGGTGTAAGTAAAATTTTTTTTATACATAGTTTTAGTTTTCTGTTCCATACTAAAATCGCCACCTTTATAAGATCACTCTTGTATCCGTTAGTTGTCACAGTTTTTTTTTCAATAACTACTTACATGCTGAAAGTAGCTTTTAAGCAAAAACATGTATGCTCTTGTTATTTTGTATTTTAACATCTTTTTATACCATATTTTTAAGCAAATAAATATTATTATTATTATTAGAGTCATGAAATTATGAAACTATTACATTATTTATTATTTACATTCCTCTATTTTTTGTTTTAGTTTAAATCCATTGAAAAAACTGATCGAGAAAAGCGACTAATAAACAAGTGCAGAAGAAACTTACGGAAAATTTGTAGCCTACAAAAAAGAATAAAAAAACTGAAAACACAGAAGATTTTGGAGGCTCTCATTGATGACGATGCAGTACAAGAGTTGTCAACTGACCTGACTAGTTCTTTTGCTGTTTTATTACAAGGGCAAATGTTAAATTGCAAGAGAAAAACAAGAGGACGCCGTTGGAATTTGCATCAAAAAATTCTCTCTCTAAGGCTATACAAAAGGTCACCTGCCACATACAGACTACTAAGACGTCTGTTTTTTCTACCTTGCCAAACAACACTCAAAAACTTGTTGAATAAGATTCCTTTAAAACCTGGCATCAACAATCATCTTTTTGATGTTGTGAAAAGAATAGCTGCACAGAACAACCCTATAGACAATGAGTACAGTTTGTTGTTTGATGAAATGTCGATTAGAAAAAATTTGAACTACAATTCAAAATCTGATCAGATAGACGGATTTCAAGACCATGGAGAAGAGCATGGACGAGATCCACAAATAGCAAGTCATGCTCTAGTATTCATGATTTTATGTGTGAGAAAAAGAATGAAACAGCCTGTGGCATATTACTTGTCAGGAGATCATGTCACTGCAGACAGATTAATGGTCTTGATCAAAGAGGTATGTTATTGTATTGAAATTATTGTATTTACTGTTTAGTTAACTGAAAATCATTTTCTATTTTTGACCCTATGTTTAGCATAGTTCTAGTCAGCTATAGCCAGGAACTGATAAAATTGTATAGTGCAAAAGTTACCATGGTGTTGCGTGGTGGTTGTTTCTAAGTAGGTAATAAATATATACAATGTTTTTTGTAAAATGATCATCATGCAGCCAGGCATGGCACAAGTGTATTTACTACGCGCGTGAAATTCATTGCATACTTGTTTGCTCATTGTACAAATGTACACTATAAACAGGTCCTCTACATATCAATATATATAAAAATGATTGAATTTTCCTACTAAATATTATTAACCAAACTTAATTTTCTTATTACAGGTCCTCCACGCTTGTTTTGATGCGGGCATCACAATTGCTGCAACTGTTTGTGATATGGATGGGGTAAATAGAAGAGCACTATCACAACTAGGGGCATCTATTGAACAACCATATTTTAAATTTGAGGAGCATGAAATTGTTGCTCTACACGATACGCCCCATCTTCTCAAATGTTTTAGAAATTTATTTCTAAAATACAACATTAAATGCAGCACTAATGTTGAGTGCAATGGAAAACAAATTGCAGGTAATAATATATTTAAATTTTATACTTTTACTGAGAGTATTACCAAGAAATTCTCATTTTTAATTGACACACATGTATTTAGCTGACTAGTAACATTGAAAAAAAAGCCAGTGAATTGATTTTGATCCACTTCTAATGCAGATAATGAATATTACGTCTTTTTCAGATATCGCAAAGTGGAATCATATAGAAGAATTTTTTGAATTGGATAACAACAACCCATTTTTCGTGTTTGCGCCTGCCCTAACGAAGAGCCACTTAAATCCGAATAATAAACAAAAAATGAAAGTAAAATTAGCCGCGCAAGTTTTGAGCCATACAGTGTCTGCTGGAATGTATGCAAAAATTACCCAAGGTGAGTTGATATCATATGTTAAAAAATATCCATTTATTCAAAAATCTGCTCAAAATCGCCTCCTGCCTAGTAATGTCTCCCTGCTGCTAGGACTTAACTTTTTGGCTTCAAGTTTAAAAATTTAGGGGTTCTATGATTTTATTATCTCATACTTATTTAGTTTTTCACAATACTACCACCCAGAGCCATTTTCTTTTTTCATGTGTCAATTGTTTATTACAATTAAAATGTTTGATGTTCTTAAAAACCCTTTTACATTATTTTTAAATAACATATACTTACATAAACACTAAAAAAAAGTGTCTATTTTTACAGGAGAGCTGCCAACAGAAGCACTTGCTACGGTCAACGTGCTAAACAAAATCGACCAATTGTTTGACAGCTTAAATGCGGACTCTCCAAGTTTAAAAAGAGGCAAAAAATATTCGAGAAATATTTCAGTCCGGAGCCCTCATTTTGCATATTTCAAAGAAATGAAATTATTTTTTAAAAACTGCCAGTTTATTGGTGCAAGGTCGAGGGCACCTTCGCTGGATGGATGGATCCAAACCATGGCGGGAGTGGAAAGATTATGGCGGAATTTAAAAGAAAAATATCCCGAAATTGGGAGTTTATCCACCAGGAGACTGCAACAAGATGCCTTGGAAAATTGTTTTGGGTGTATCAGGAGTAATTGTGGGTCTAATTGCAACCCAACAGTCTCGCAATTTGTTGCAGCTTTAAAAACAGGAATCATTTCAAATTTGTCGGCACCAAGCTCAGCAGCAAATTGTGAGACCGATGATGCTGTCATTCTTGACAACTTAAATTTATTTTTGACCCACAATTCTAAACCTGATATGGCTCGTCCATCAGCAGTAAGTGATGAGGCAGATTGTTGCAGTTTATCCATGGATCAAATGGACGAAAATACTGGCGAGACGCAAGCTTGTGCCTATGTTTGTGGTTATATCATTAAGAGATTGGAGACAAATTGTGAATCGTGCCTTCAATCATTAACCTCCTCTACGGATACTGTGTGCCATTTGTTCACAATATTTAAAGAATATGAACATGACAAACGAAGTCTTAAATATGCCAACATAAAAATGGTTGAATGTGTAGAGAAAAGTGCAACAATCATGTATGATTTTTTAAATAAAAACGCACATAAGAGGAGGGTTAAAGATTGCATTAAAGAATTGCTGCAAAAAAATATTAATTTTGATTTTCTAGATAGGTGTAGTGAACATAAAGAACAAAATTTAACAAATATAATAAATGCAATATTTTACATAAGCATTAACAGATTCTGTAATGTACAAAACAGGATGTTTGTTGAAAGTGATGCGCAAGCTAGCCTACAAAAGAAAATAAATAGGTATATTAAAACACAAATGATAATTTTTTAACGTGCTGTGTATTGTTCTTTCTATTTGTGTCCTAATAACATATAGTTCTTGAATGTACGTGTGGATTGAGAGATCTTTTCGAAAAACTCTTCCAATCCCAACCAAATTATAAGAGGATTTAGGAAATAATTGTGAAAACTTCATGGTAAGGTATAAAATTTGTGAAACCTAAACAAAGAAAGTTAAAACTCATTAACTGGATTTTTCAATCTGGACAACTGAAAAAGCCATAAAGCGTATCCAAGAATATACTGCCTAATTGTTTATAATTTGCATTTTATTTAATTGTGAAGGATTTGTGAAAGCTGCTAAACAAAATTTCGATTCGTTTCAAAGCCATGTTTAAGATTTATAAAGATTTATATGGATCAGTCAGAGTGGACAATTTTCAATTGAGTGATCTTGTAAAACACGACCTAATACTGAAAAAGTATGAATAATTATCATGTTTATTGCAAATTATGCTTCTGGGAAAATTTGTGAAACAAAAACCATTCATATGTTATGATGAAATATATAAATGCTTAATTTATATTAAATGTTTATTCTCGTTCATACATATTTAACAAGACAATAATCACACAGCCAGAAAAATCCTTTAAAGTTCTAAATAAAAATGTTAATTTCATTAAGTTTATGAGACGAGAAACAGGAAGAATACATCACAGGATGTAGAGATCGTTTAATTTAAAACTGCACGCCCTTCCTTTAAAATTACTATTCAAACAATTGAAATGTGTATGCAAAAAATATTGGAGGGGCGCGTAATTTTGAATTAAACTAGGTATGTCTACCAACTTAAAATTTTTCTCATTGTGTATTTTATTAATCCCCTGAATTTCGTACTGCCTACTGTAAACTTGAAATCACACTCATTATAAATATACATTCAGTTACAAAAAAAAAAAACGAACAGGGGAATTTATACAGCTAACTAAAGTAAATTTTGTATTTTATGGATTCGTTATAAATTGGATTGTATTGTATTAAATAATTTAATATAATGGAATACCCTTTTTAAAGACACCATACAAATTATAGCTAAAAATGTAGTTATTGTTTGTACTTTAGTTTGTTTTGACAAAATGGTTAAAACAACCATTAATAAACAATCGTTTACGTCGTTGGTACTATACTCAAAATAAATAATATTTTATAAACAAGTGTCGTGTAGGTACTGATATGGTTTCCTTCATAAATAAAGTTGTATACATTTTATACTATGCTTTTATTTAATTCTGTTTTTGAACTTCAAGTAACAAGAGCACGTTCTAAATAAATTACTGATTCCTTTTATTATCGAAAACTCGTTAATAATATGAATTAGTAGTTTGTTTTAGAGCGAGCTCTTCCTGATAAAATAAGAAATTAAAATTATTTAAAATCACTATAGAACACTTTCAAATTTCGCGCCATATTGAAGTTGCCAAAGGGTCTCACTAGCGGCGCTAGTAGTCATACTTTTAGACCAACATTTTTGTACGAAGATGACGTTCTTCTCCGCTAGGAGTATTAGTGTTCTGTGATCACGACGGCCTTAATATTAATCCTTTTCAATGATAGTATTATTAAACTTCAGTGATTCGCCCTTCGAGATTACACCTGTTAATTTGTGCACTGGATATGTGCTCCCATCTACACAATTTTAGAGCAACAAAAAACAAACTGTTATGCGCCCTAATGTTGGTACTCATACACGTTTTGTGTGGTTGCCATCTCGCACGCATTTTTCCTAAAGTAAATTAGTTTAACCGTTTTTCAGTAGTTTTCAGTAGTCTAGGCTTCCAAAGTGATATTTTCAGAGATGGGAAAACGAAAACGCTACGACGAGGAAGACTATTTAGCTGGGAAAATGAGAAAACTACAAAAAAAGACGTCTCGTGTTCGTCGTAGGCAACGAAAATACCACAGTTCCTGTACTCGTTCGAATTTCGAACAGAACCCAAATTATGATAGTGACCATTAGACCAGAAGGCCAATTCTCGTAATTTAAAACGTTCAAAATCTAGTCGCAGTCTCATCTCAGCGACAAAGAAATGTCAAATACTTGTCAAAATGTAGGGAAATTTGAAGTATTTTTTGACAGATTGAGACTGAGATCAGACTGTGAACGTTGTTAAAATTAGTAGAATTGCCCCTCTGATCATGCACCTACAGAAAGTGTGCCAGACTTAGAGCCTGATATTTTGTGTTTACTTGGATAAGAGCCGGTACAAAAAGAGAAGTTTGGTGAGAATGTCCATAAAGACATAGCTAACAGGTGGGCTAATATTCTAGTTAATGGCTTAAAGGATGAAACAAAAAAGGAAATATTGAACAAATATAGTGTACCTTACAATTTAAAATTAGTTCAGGCTCCTAAACTTAATCCAGAAATCAGAGCAGCGGTCAATGAGGGCGCTTTAAGAAGAGATAACATTTTAACTGATAAACAAATGGTATTATTGTCCATTATAACCTGTGTAGCCAACACAATCACTACTATATTACAAAATAACTTTTGCCATGAAGAAATTAAGTGTCGGACACTAAAATTACTCAGCGATGCCGGCAGACTGTTATGCCACACGCACTACAGTGAGACTCAAAGAAGAAAAAAATTCTTGCTGTCCTGCCTCAACAAATAGGTAAAGGACAACGTAAAAGACCTCAAACGTGATCACCTATTATTTGGTAATGACCTCCAAGATCATTTAAGATCCATGAAAGCAATCATAAAAGCAGGCACTGAGTTAAAACCTGCAGCTCCCAAACCAAAATTGCCACCCAAGAATATTCAACCAAAGGAACATTCGTCGAGGGCTTTAAACTGGAGGGGCCCGCCACCGCCGCAGTCGCAGCCTCGTCGCATGCCGCCGAGACAGAACCCGACGGCTGGTGGGCGCAAGCAGCTATGTAAGAAAAAATACGCTTCGTAAAAGCAGACTAGCTAAAATATTAAGGAATAATGTAGCGAAACATAGAAAATATTCCAAACGGATATCTACCTTTTATGTCGTTGATATTTTAAATGACGGTAGATAGAAACGTCAAAGTTATTTGTTCACGACTATAAAAGGGGGAGTTCCGAGTGGCAGGGATGATTCTTGTTCAAGACATCGGCCAGAATGGAGCTCTGGTCTATAGATGTTCAGTTGATTAGTACTAGTGACGTTATTATGTGGAATAGATCGACCAGATGTCACGTAAGTTAATTGATATTATTATCTTGATTATTGCTGATAACTATCGTGTTCTGTATATTATGTTATAATATGGCCAATATTGCTAATGTTTGAAATGTGTTGAATATTCCTAGCTATTGTTATTATGTTTCTATTATTCCACATTCTCTTGGATAATGGTCCAAGAAAATGATGAATTGGTTTTAAAATAACCATAATTTATGGCAATATAAGAAATCTGTTGATAGAATACTTTAATACTGTTTTCGTCGAGTTTCTTTTCCTTCTTCTCCATGAGGACCTAGATTTGGAACGGACGACTAGCTTTCTGATTAATTACTGACAAGCCTTAATTGAAATAAATGTCTGGTCTTGTCTTTCTGTGCTTTATTTTATAAAATCCTTTCCCTGCATATCATATTCATAGGTATTACACATGTTAAATAACTAGTTACCATTCTGGTATTCAAAGCTTTATATCTGGGTAATATATATATATTTAAATATATACTTAAAGATAGGTTATACTTTATTCCGTTATCACGTGCTGCCGTTTCTTATAAGGTTAATAGGTATTCAATTTTACAAGTTACGACTTTCTGAGTAAGCAGATTATGTAGTATAGGGTAAAACCGGGATAAATGCCGCAGTGGGATAGATGCCTCATTCTCAAAAAATTCTAACTTCCCAAACTCGCAACTAAGAATTAATAGTACAAAGGAGCCGCAATCACCCTGCACTTCAATTGTCCCCGGATTGTCGTATGGTGAGGA
The DNA here is from genome assembly GCA_963855955.1 of Luperina nickerlii. Lineage (NCBI taxonomy): Eukaryota > Metazoa > Arthropoda > Insecta > Lepidoptera > Noctuidae > Luperina > Luperina nickerlii. The sequence goes on along the minus strand of OY979689.1, from coordinate 11,475,883 downwards.
CGCGTTTCGCTCGTGTGTTCAATCATCTCCGCAGCGAACTTCACTAATGGCCGATTCCTATAACATACAGACTATTAAAGGTTAAAATTAAGACTTTTATCTTTACCAATAATGAAGCAAAGACCTCAGAGCTTTGCATAGTAGACCCATAACTATGGAAGCAGCTATCACAGGTACAATTAGCTTACGGATCTATTTATATTCCCAGTTTGGCAACAAGAAAATGCTACTATTGGTAAGTAAAACCATCGTTTTTGTTTATAGGAACCGAGCAAAACACGTCAAAGATTTAAAAGTTAGTATTTGCCGTTGTATAACTTTATAAGTAGTAATAAATTTCATTATATTTTTTATTACATCAATGTACTGGTTCTTTAGTGTTCATCTGGGTGTTACTAGTAGCTCTTTTGTCTTTAATTTATTTAAAAAAATATTTTGGCATCTATCCCTATCGTAAAAGATAGTTGCCCTGATTTTTCGAGGTGTAGGTTCCCCAAGGGGCATCTATCCCTCCATACACTATATATGGAGTCAGTGCATATTTTTTACTGTATATTTATATTTGGACTCTTTACTTGTAGCAGAACCATGCCACGAAAATACAAAAAGAAAGGAACGAGTGCAAGCTCGAATATGTTCTTGGACATACTTTGTAGTACAACTACAGTCAGCTTTCGATGAAATGGACAAAAAAACCGTGGGGATAAATGAAATATCCCGACAATTTGGGATTCCATCAAGAACATTGCGCAGACTTTAAGGCTGCTAAAAATACTACGAAGTTGACACTGGGTATTTATTAACGATTATGTGATACAGGATATTACAAGCTTTTATTTAAATAATTTCTGTCAGTTTCCAATAGATTTATTAACGTAGGTATTTTTTCTTTAGGAAAACACCCTACCTTGAGAAAAGGCTAGTAAAGCATATTCTGAAGCTTGGAGATGCGGAATTTCCCCCTAACAGAGAAGCCATATGCATGTTAGCTTATCAATTTGCTGAAAAGCTAGGGCTCAAACATAATTTTAACCACGAAAATGAAACGGCTGGAGGTGCATGGTTCAAAAGTTTTATCGAACGGAATCCGGAACTGTCTATCAGACAAGCTGAAGGTTTATCTGTGGCTAGAGCTAAAGGTCTTAGTAGAGAAGAAGTAAATAACTTCTATGATCTTTTGATCAAAGTCCTGAACGACAATGATCTGTTGCATAAACCAGAAAGGATATATAATATGGAATTCAACTGAATAATGAACCCGGAAAAGTCGTGGTAAAGAAAGGTGCAAAAGTCGTCAATTCAGTCACATCTGCCGAGAAAGGTGAAACAATGACAATCGTTGGCTGTTGCAATGCAATTGGTAATTTCCTTCCACCAGTCCTTATAATAAAAGGTGTCAATAAAAAACCAGAATTTGAAGATGGACTTCCAATTGGCTCAAAAGTGTATATGAATAAAAAGTCATCATACATAAACACTGCACTTTTCTATAAATGGCTGACTGAACATTTCATACCTCTGAAGTCGGTCACTCGTCACATTCAACTGCACCGAACATGATACAAGATGCTGCTGATAACGACATAATTTTATTATGTTTGCCTAGTCACAAAACTTCAGCTTTACAGCCTTTAGACAGATCTGTATTCGGGCCATTTAAAACCTACTTCAACCATGAAACTAACCAATTTATGCGATTGTGTCCAAATAAAAAGATCAGCCATTACAATGCTGGGAGCCTTATACGCAATGCTTGTATTGGCACTGCCACTCCTGCGAATGATCCCTTAATTCACTAAATTGATCCCTTATGATTGTAGCAGTACCTGCTGAATTTCTAGGTCGCCTTTCCAATTCCAACATTGAAGTTCCTTCAACTGTATACTCTCTACGCCAAGCACCTTCTATGACATTATGTTCAGTCTTCAAAATCAAAATTCATCGGGGGCGTATACAAGGCTCTAGATTGTTTTTTCCTTCTTAAAAAGTTCTGCATGTAAAGACAGGCCATTTCAATAAGTTCACAATTTTCAGGCTTGAGCAGGCAGCTTGAGAGGAATTGGTTAACGAAATACACGAAAAATCACGCATGAAATTCCAAAAACATTTTCTACAACCCTCCTGGCCCTACAGTCTATAGTTGAAAATGCGTTTCATTGTGCCACGGTTATGAATACCTGGGTACGGCCTCATCAAGTTTTCCGATAATGGAAATGCACTATCGCCCAGTATTACATAAGGAAGGTCAGGTCCATCTGGTGATATCGTTTCTTGGTTTGGAAAATTAAGACGGTCTTCCACCGTCTTTGATAGAAACTCGTTTCTTGAAAGATGCCACTGTCAGATGCTCTTCCTTTCGCACCACATTTTGCATATATAACATTATAAGATGCATCTACAATAGCCAGTAGTACAATACTAAACTGATCTTTGTAGTTGTAGTAATCACTGTTACTATTGCTAGGCGCTTCAAGAACCACATGCTTCCCATATACAGCGTGGCGGTACAATGGTGACATTAATTTAACACACATATACGTTTTCACATTTTCATTTCATGAAGAAATTATGTTTCCATTAAACGTTATTATTTGCGGATTTATTTAAAGTTTTCTAAAATAGCATTTTGGAGCAACCTGTACTTAAAGAACTGTCGCGCAGCGGTCATTTGCCGAGGTCACGGATCATAACATCGCATCAATGAAATTAAAATAAATAAACAATACTTTAAAGTAACGTGATATCCCTTTGTCGGCGAGCGGGCGGCGCAGGCGACGCGTGCCCTCCCCCCACCCCGTCGCGTCGCAGCGAAATCTAATTCTTTTTTTTGCATATCTAGTGCTAGCCTAACTCGTGCCCTTGACACACTTCTTCACAGTAGTGCACATAATTACGTCGACTAATTTTGTGAATGTTTCCGCGAAAAAGACGCTTACCTATTGTTTTATTTATTTATTTTTGTGTAATGAACTAATGAGTAATTAGATTATGGTACTGCGATAAAGACGCTATGTTTTGTTTTCGTTTTCTAATTTAGTAGGTACGTTGACATCTCTTGCGATACGGGCGCTTTTATTTGTGTTATTAGTGCTTGTGTAAACTTGTGATCGTGATGGCAAATACACATCCGAACTACACACCAGCTGAATATGCGGACATGATCCTAATTTACGGAGAATGTCGTCAAAATGCCGCTCTTGCCATAAGGACATATCGCGAGAGATATGGCGGTTCAAGACAATGCCCTACTAATCCTCGCACTATTATAGGAGCTCTTCAGCGCATCCGCGAAAACCGGCCAGTGGATCCTAGGTCTCAACGCCCTGATCGACCACCTACACGACAAAACCCAATCCAGTTAACTGAAAATGTGCTACAATATTTCCAAAACCAACCCAAAACTAGCCTCCGCCAGAGCGCTAGGCATTTTCAAGTTCATCACAGTACCGTCCATACGATATTAAAGCGCGAAAAGTGGCAGCGCGTGAAGCGACGCGTTGCCGCTCCGAGTTAACGTAAGCCAGCGTAACGTAGGTAAGTAATTTCATGAATGATTTTTTGCAAGGGTGATCCCAATTTTCGTTACATTTTTATCATTTAGTTTGTTTGAAAAATTTTTTTTTTCAATTTACGAGTTATTTTAACCTACTAAAATTAATATGATTAAAGGGCACTAGCCCTACACGTGTGTTAAATTAATGTCACCATTGTAGCGCCACGCTGTATAGCTCCGATACAGTGTGGAAAATTCCATAATTCGTTCCACTCACGGGCCTTTTCTTTCCAGTGCGCTTCGGAACTCGGAACCTTTAAAAAAGTGTTTAAAATTGCAGGCAAACCGTGAAGACCTCCTGGCAACTGAGGAGCCAGAACAACAATTTGAGCACCAGAAACCACAATCTCCGCTACCACCATCCCCACTACCAGATGGTAGTGGGGATGGTGGTAGCGGAGATTGTGGTTGTGGTACTTTTCTTTTAGCTGTTCTTTTGCTACTTGTACATACAAGTAGCAAAAGAACAGCTAAACAAAAAGTGGATGACAATCTAATTGAAGTATTTGAAATAGTTAAATCTGCAAAACGCAAAATGGATGAATCTAAGGATGAATATGATATTTATGGGCAATACGTCGCTTCAGAATTAAGAGCGGTATAAAACGAGACTGCCGTAATACAAGCCAAGGCTTATATTAATAATATTTTAATAGACATGCGAATGGGCAAATACAATTATGGTTACAGATATCATAGCCATCCCGGATATGAAACTGCGTCGACACCAGCAAGTTAAACCTCACAAAAAGAACTTGAAACCATTGAAGAGATAGTTTCACAAATCGCATCAGTAAAAGAAACCGATAGTAGTACCAAGTAGATAGAACGCCTAATTTTGTATAATTAATAAAAACGAAATTATTTATAGCTTTTAGTTTCACTTACCTGGATGTAGTTCTTCAACACACGTATTATATTCTTACAAACTTCGGGTATGATCCGGCTGATTAATTGTTTGGAAACTCTACAAGTGTATGAGAGTGAAGAATATGAATCTCCAGTAGCTACATAAGTATCTTAACACGTTGAACGCTAACGCGGTCAGAGCTGACCGACAGCGAACTTTTCCTTCAGGCCAAGTAACAATCACAGTTCTATCCATATTTAGACCAACTGTTTTTTTAATTAGATGCTTATATCTAATGTCCAAATGTATGTTTTTTATTGACAAAAGTCAATTTAGTCATTATTTATGGAGATAGTAAACGTCGGGCAGCACTGACCGACGCGGCTCCTAGAGACGAAAAAGCGACTTTCCGTTAAAGGAGGCCGTGCGGGTCGCGGTGTCAGGTCATATTTCATATCAACTGCATTTGATCTGATTTTGAATGTAGCTGTTTCAAAAGCATGAATTTATTTAAAATTTCTTCGGATTTGGATGGAGTGTTATGTAATTATGGTGCTGGTATCTAGATTGTTAAAAATGGTCGGCGAATGCTTTAGTTTTGTATAAAACCGTCACTAACAAACATATAGCTATTGTGGATTTGAGAAAATAAATACTGAAGAGGTTTTTGGCAAAATCTTCAACCTCCGAAGCACCTTCAGAACGGACGATAAGAAAGAAGAATCACGTGCTTCAGAAAAAAGAAGGACCTTCTCTGAAGGTGCGTTGGATAGAATGTTACAAGAATAATGTGACTACATTTGGATGTGCACTAGCCAGAAACAAAACTGAAAAAGTGCCTACTTTTTGTGACACTTGCGTAGACAAATCTTTTCTGTGTGTTGAATGTTTTGCCAACGTTCATGTATGATTTTGATTACTTTCAGTATTTTTCTTTTCATGTCGCTAATTGATATCGTTGTTACCTACCTAATTCGTTAGAAAAAATGGGAAGGGATATTATTTTTACTTTGATTACTATGGTATTTGATGCAATCTTTTATGTTTAATTTTTATAAATAATTTAACTCTAATAAACTTTTTGGTACCTTTAAAAATGCGTTTATTTTGTATACTTTTCGCTAAATATTTTACAACCACACACACTCACGGACAATTACACATACACACACACACACCCACAAACACACATACATAAACATACAAATACACACAGGCACACGCAAACACACAAAACTTGTGGATTTATAATATTAGTGAAGCACTCATCGATAACGCAGCTTACCATTAGTGAAAGAATTTTTGAAATCAGATGAGTAGTTTTAGAGATTACTTTCTACATTTTACTTCTTTATCCTCACCAACCCGGAGAAATCTACTGCTAGACAAAGACCTTTCCAATTTCACGCCATACAAATTTTCACTCTTAAGTAATTGTTGTTTTTTTTTCTAAGTCCTTTACGTTTTTCAAAAACCATCATAGTTTGGCGTAACTAGAGGGCCACGCGGGTCAATGAATATAGGATTTAGTTTGATAGCACTGCCCTACGGTCTGTATGAATGGATCAAAATCACTCGTAAAACGCGGTCAGCATTGACCGACGCGGCCCGAACGGAAAGTCTAGTTGTCGACCATCACGTCAGTGAAACAGTATATCATTGCCGGCTCCATTTTCACAGAGTACGACTACTGGTAATAATACGATCGGCACAAATGAAGCTCTGGTTATAAATCATGCAAAAAATCGAACAAGTTCAAGAAGTTAGAACACTAATTGGCGATATGAAAACTATTACTAAAAATCAGCAAACACTATATGAAAATCAGAATAGTCTACTGTTAAAATTTACAGAACACCAAACCCAGTTTGAAGATTTTTTAAAGCTATCTTGTAAGCCAAAGACTGTGACTTCGAACCTATTGTTAATGAAAATGAGTTGCAAAATTTAAAATATCTTTTAAAAGATCCGGATTTCAAGTCAAGACTGATTAGCAAAATAGAAGTTGTTTTTAGCAAAGGAAAAAACAGGGGCTTCAATAACGCCTATGCTTTAATTGATATGCCTTTCCAAAGAAACTTTAACTAGCTGTTCCTGGGCAGGTAGGTCGAGAACTGATCAGACCAAAATTGCCCTTAAAGGTTACACAAATGTTTTCAATTTATTATTTGCTGTAGGTATGTCATGAGTCCGATCCTGACTGCAAAAAACCAGACTGTGACAGATTTATAAAGACCGTACTCAAAAACTCACGTCAACGCCTTAACAGCAAATAGTTAAGGACATCCACGCCATCGCCAAAAAGTAAACCAACAGTCATGCCGCCACTTCCGAACGATCTGGCAAAGTTGAAGAAAGAGATACCAACATCTTTGAAGAACCATGCATGGCAGGACCATCAATAGCATCGTTTAATGAAAACACCACGGGTGAAGAGGAAGAAGGTTCCCTGTGTTAATTTATCTCTTTCGCTCTCACAGGCTAGGCGTATGCTGGGACGCAGGCGACGCAGATCCACGCAGCGCAGGGCAGAGCAGATTTTGTAATGCATGAAAGTACCGAGTGCTCCGTACGTTGCGGCGCAGGCACGTGCGACACAGATGTGTCTGCCGTACTCTGCGCCTCGTTGTAGTGCCGGCACAGATTCCTGCGCGACGCGTGCGAGTCGCGACGTGTTTTTTACGTTAAAATACGTAATATTGTTGCAATGACAGAACATTTAATAGAATTAGTTCGTTGTGAACCTTGTTTGTATGATACTAATCATCCAGACTATTCGAAAAAGACATTTAAAGAGGTATTATGGATAAGAATTGCCAAGGAATTAAACTGCAAGGACGGTAAGAACTTTAATTATTATTATTTTTAATTTAAATTTTGGTTTGATAATTGGTATTTTATTACAATTAATTGGGAGCTCTTTATCATATTGCTATGTCCGTAAATGGCTACTAAGGGCTCTGAATGCTTATTATAATATTATATTAACATGTACAACGAATACATGTACAAAGGTCTTGGCTGGAGAAACTCCTTCGTTTTTCCATCGGTTAAAAAGGTCTAAAAGCGACCTCTTGCAACAGCCTCAGCTTACTGTGCTAGCTACTGTGAAAGCATGTCTTGCTGACATCCTATTTCTAGTAGGAGAAGGTTCAATAATCAGTTCATCTACTTCTTGTCTTCTAACTTCTTGCCTCAAATAATTGTGAAGAACACATGTCGCCTTTACAACTTCATCGACGGTATTTACTTTTATTTCGAATTACTTCCCATAAACTCTGAATCGATTCGCCAATATTCGAAATGCATATTCCACTGTTTGTCGGGTAAGAGAATGCCTATAGTTAAATATTTTTTTGTGTTATCACTTAACGCCTGTGGTTTTGGATACGGACGCATTCAATTTTCCATTAATGGAAATGCTTCATCACCAACTAAAACATAATATGGCATGCGTTCATCTTAACCTTGTAACGGTTTCGGGTTTGGAATACATAGTGCACTATTTTGCATTCTTTTTCCAAGTTCACTGTTTCCAAATATGAGTCCGTCACTAAATCTACCCATTGAACCTACATCAATTGTAATTTGCATCAACATTTCCCAAAAGCACGACAGAGAAAGTTTTCTTATACCTAGTTAAAAAAGGATCAATTTGTTTTCCCGAGTTTTATTATTGTAACGTGTTTTCCATCAAGAGATCTGCAACAGTTTGGAAAGTGCCATTTTAGTTGCTTTATTAGAAAAGCTGTAGGAGAAACACCATAATCCTAGCCTAGCTCCGTTTGCCAATTAGTTGTAATTAGCGCATTAATCATGTAACAATAACCATATGCTGAGCCTAGAAAAACAGGTTACAACCTGTACACAGACGATCCAAGCAAATGGACGAACAGGTTTGTACCTGTCCATGGGATATCGACAGGTTGCGACCTGTACTCTAGGCGAAGCAAAGAAATGGGGGCTTGGCCGCTTTTGGGTCCACGACGATTGAATGTCAAGATTATAGTGAGGTAAGGCATGCCCACTACTGTAGCTATGGGGGCAAATGCATAAATATACACCGCCGTGGAAATTGTTAGTTAGTCACTAAAAACCACCGAGCGAGTGAGTATCTCGATAATAAGGCTCGCCGGAGCCCTATAAAGTCGCGTTCGCGTGTATGTATGTCTAGTTTGCGTTAATTTGTGTCGCGTATTGTAAAGTTCTAATGTGTGCGTGTAATAAGTGTACTTTTAAAAGAAATATAAGTGATAATCATTTTTTTGCCTGGTTGTAATTTGCACCAAAGACATAGATAACCCCCGCCTATCAGAGTCTAACAACCATCACAGCATGTTCTTCAGAGTCAGTATTGTTTCGTGTGTTGTGATCAACAAAAGCTATAGATAAATATAATTTTGTTAAAAATTGTGGAGGTCTGTTAAAAGTAGGTATTTACATCATTTTAACAGGCCTTCAAAATTTTTAATGTACCTAGACTATTCTACGTACCTATTAAGAATAACTTCAGACTGATTGTAAGATAAAAACCATATTATAAAAATGTCTTCTCATTTTAGTAATAACACGTCTTAATCCTCAAAGGCACAGCCAAGCAGTATTTGGATTTAATAATAAATCGACTTAAAATGAAATAGATCTTTATGTTTTTGGTAAAACTATTAGCAATTTAATATCAAATAGACCTAAAACTATCACAACTATTTTAACTGCCTATTATCAGTGGCGGACTAACAGGGGGGCGGAAGGGGCGGCCCGCCCAGGGCCTCCGGTCTTGGGGGGCCCCCAAATGCCTCCGCGTTCCTCTGATAAAATCCTAAACAAGACTTTAAAAATGTGCTTAGTACCTACATAATTTCATCAAGATCAAAACACTACAGCCATCTAGACTTTTTACGTGGTACTAATATTCTTTTAACTTTGCTGAATGCGTCCAATATGCTGGGAAAATTCCCGTCTTTGTAGCGGGTACTTCCCCAGAAATCCCTGAATGAATGAAGTGCAAATAATTCACTCTTGTACGCCTACATTTACATTCATTACATTCTATTTACATCGAAAAATAAACATAGGCCTCATTTAACAAATATTGAATTTCATTACGTTGATATTTAATAGTTTATTAGTGCACGTACTGATATTTTCGGGAACAGATAAGCCTTTTTTCAAATTGTAAAATAATAAACGCGATCTTATCCGTTCAAAGTAATTTCATTAAAAAGTGTAATAGTGTTTTTGATTTTTGTTGCGGTATAAAAGTAAATGAGTTCAGAGTTGAGTTAGTGCATTTTCGGGTATTTGAAAAAGTAAGTAATTCTTCGAATAATTTAGCCTAGTAATTATAATCCGTAGTTTCTAGTCAATATGCACCTACGAGTACATTGCTTCAGTTCTTGCATTTCGCGAGTGGTCCTTATTTTATTTGTAGTGCACGTTTATTAGGGATGTAGGTATGTACTTGTTCTCATCGTGAGACTCAACATGGCAAAGTCTCTGTACATTTGTATATCTATATCGTCAAATCAATAGTTTAGCTATCTTTTATAAAATTTTCTTATTTATCTCATTATTTTTATTGAAAAGGATTCAAACCATCTGGCTCTCAGAAAAGGAAGCTAAAAAAACGAAGACTGAAGAGGCAAAATCGCTTGCTGGATCTTTATCCAATTACTTTTCGAATTCTGAAGACAAGAAAAGTGGCGTTGCCAACGAAATTAACGAAATAAACAAACACTTATTTATACATACAAATGTGAACTGAATAAAAAGCTTGTTAAACTAATTTTTTTTTAAAGCTGGGGGGCCTCATTCAGCTTTGCCGCCCCGGGCCTCTGACGGGCTTAGTCCGCCACTGCCTATTATATAAAAAACAGCTAGTATTCAATTCAAATTTTAAATTTCAAATCTTAAAAAAACAAACTGTTAAAACTAATATTTTGTGACGTTTATACATAAATGAACAGCCGAAGTTCTAATTGCTAAACGTTTTATGCTAATTGTCAAAAAACTACTTTTTTTAATTCTGTCACTTTATTACTAAGCCAGCGATATCAGCAGTTTCGTGGAAGAACAATAAACAAGTTGTCCTGGCATCCACCTACGTAGGTGCAGAACCTGCGGAAACAATCAATAGGTATGACAAAAAATTTAAACGAAAATTCGGAATTCCTTGCCCCAAACTCATAAAAGAGTATAATGCACATAATTATGGGAGGTGTCGACCTTATGGATTCTCATCTTGGCAGGTATAGAATTCGTATCAAAAGCAGAAAATGGCACATAAGAATATTTTACCATCTGTTGGACCTAACCATCATCAATGCCTGGATTCTTTACAGGAAAATAATGGGTAAGAGGGAGAAAGCCAGCAAAGATATCATGAATCTTGCAGATGTTCTTTCTGAATTAGCAGACACTGCAAATATTCCACACCTATACCTAGGGGTCGTTCACATTCTACATCAACTACAGAAGCTGGCCCGCCTCCCAAGATGCGGAAAGGAAAGCCCTGGCAAGTTTTACCCCCAAACTACGTCATACTCGAAGGCGTGGGCCATGAACAAGTTAGAACACCTAATAGGATGAGATGTGTGTTTCCAGCCTGCAATTTGAAGAATAATAATGAGTGCGAAATGTAAAGTTCATTTATGCGCTAATAAAAGCAAAGACTGCTTCAATGAAAAATTAACTAATGCATGTAGTGCCGAAAACGGCACATGTTGATTTTTTGAAAAAATATACATAAATAAATAAATCTGATTTTTTTATTTTTTTCCTCGAATCTAAGCACAATATCCTATAAAAAACGATTTTTTTCATATTAATATACAAAGTCTTGCATTTAAGGGTTAAAATTAGAGCGGATAAAATTTATAACTGTTGATTAAAGGACAATGTTCCACTTCCAATCTTTTATGATGTAATCTATGGTATAGAAGTAAGTCGATGGTGACACACGCACGCAAGGAAGATAAGAAAGGTGATTGTAAAATACTTTATAAAAATAAGAAATAAAAAGAACAAGTGCATGAAACAATTTATTATTCCTCTACCATGAAAAATAATCAACAATAACGTTGATGAAACCGGAATGACAACAGGAGCAAAAAGCCTTGGAAAAGTAGTGGCCACCAAAGGTAGGAAACAAGTTGTCATCGGCAGAGCGTGGGCAACTGTTTACAGTCGAAATCTGTATGAGTGCTACAGGGGTTTTCGTGCCGCCAATGTTTATATTTCCCCATCAGAGATTGAAGCCTGAACTAATGGATGGAGCTCCTCCCAATTCTTGGGCGGAATGTAATGAGAAAGGTTGGATTACAAAGGAAATCTTCTTGAAATGGTTTAATAAGTTTGTGACTTGGTCCAGAGCTACGCAGGAACAACCAGTTTTATTACTACTAGATGGACACGCTAGCCATGTTAAAAATTTAGAACTCGTCGATATTGTCAGATCAAGCGTTGTTCATATTATGTGTTTCCCACCACATTGCACGCACCGGCTTCAACCGCTGTATGTTAGTTTTATGAAACCACTAAGTGCTTATTATGGAGAAGAAGTTAAGAAATGGCTCCGATCAAATCCAGGGCGTGTAGTGACTCATGGGGTTTAAGGGCTTTGGTGATATCAAGATATGCATTTGTATGCCATCTGTGTTGGATGCGTGCTAATCGCCAACAATCACAAGATGTTGTAAGAGGACAACCAGCCACAGATGCACATGCTGCAAATCAACAAGTTTATCCAGAGCAATTGTCGGTGCCTCATCAAGAAATACCAGTGCCACCACCCCTGCCTCTAACTCAAGAACAACAGGTTCCAATGGAACCTGCTGAAAGTCGAGCTTATATTATTTTACCACATTATAAACGTGCAGCAAATACTTCTAGGCATTGTATTTTTGAAGGCTGTGCTAATCAACCTGGGCACTTAATTCCTTTGCTAATTAAGGTCATGCTTCTTAAGCAATATCATTTATATGTGCCAATTCACACCCGTGTCTGTGAAACTCATTTATATGGCAACGAATGGTCAATGTTGATTAACAATAACAACTTAACCAGTAGCTTTACATCTCAACAAATAGAGGATTTAATTCGAATTATGGAAAGAAATGCAGACTTAATGGATTTTGAAAATATACATGGGATGCCTAATCACATTTGTCACTATTGGACAGGTCTTAATGTGTTAGAATTTCTAGCTTTGTATGATGAAATACCTGTACTTGGAACTGTTAGCAACGGGAAAACATGTTTAGCAATATATCTGACAAAACTGAGAACTGGTGATAGCGATAACAGACTATCAACTCTTTACAATATGCCACGGTCTACACTAGAGTCTTATTTAAAAAAGATGCGTTGCTACTTTATAAATCATTTTGTTCCTAATCATGTTGGGTTGCAACATACTACTAGAGAAGAGGTAGCTCAACGGAATTTATTAATACCAAATAATCTATTTGGTAGCCCAAATATTTCAGTAGAACAAATGCCTGCTATTGCTATTTGTGATGGCACATATATTTTTATTCAAAAAAGTAGCAACTACCTTTACCAGAAAAGAACTTATAGTCTGCACAAGTATGACAATTTAATAAAGCCATTTCTCATAGTTGCCTGTGATGGATACATCATCGATGTTTCAGGTCTATACGCAGCAACACAAACAGATTCTGAAATAATGAAGCATTTGTTTGAAAATGAAAATGGGCCTATGAGGACTTTTTTTAGGTCAGATGATGTTTTTATTTTGGACAGAGGATTTCGAGATTGCATACCATTTCTAGAATCTTACGGCTATAAAGTCTTTAAGCCTGAATCAGTGGATGAAGGAGAAACACAATTAACGACATTGCAAGCCAATAAAAGTCGCTGTGTAACATTGTGCAGATGGGTAGTGGAAGTTGTGAATGGGCGTTTCAAACGTGACTTCAAGCTATTTAGACAAGATTTTTTTAACAGGGCCTCGTTACATTTAACGGATGATTTTCGAAGTGCAGCGGCTTTGATTAATCGTTTTCATCCACTGATTCACGACCGGCCAGATGCTCAAGAAATAATATCTCGAGCATTGCGTTTTTTAAATGAGCCAAATCATTTAGCCCGATTTGTACAGGAATTCAATTTAAATAGACGTAGAACAATGATCTCTAGGATTGATGGAAATCTACCACAACTGCAGCAGTTTCCTTTATTAACCTATAGTGAATTGGTTTTAATAGCTTTAGGGCCATATCAAATTAAACAGGCGCGTTCCTACTACGGAGAGCATATTCGCGAAAATGGGCTGTATTTAATAGAGGTGTGTCCAGATGTGGAGCACTCTCATGAAATGGTGTCACATATTGGAGGAAACTACCCATTTTTAATAAGAGGCAGAATAAAGTCTAGGCACATTGGCCAAAGACACTATTTCACATATATCCTAGTTGATAGAGAGCCTAACAGTAGCTGTGCAGTCGACTCTATATTAGGATATTGCTGCAATTGTATTGTGGGTAATAGAACGGTTGGTTGTTGTTGCCATGTTATGACTATTATATGGTACAGACGGCAGCACATCAGGTTACTACACATTGACCTTGAACGCGTTATGAGCAACAACAGCGAGAATCGTGCGAAAGAGATATATAGCTTTTTGTCTGTTCTTACTTGTAATGTTTCGTGCTGCAGCGCGTACGTGAGGGTGTGTGCGTAAGGTCATTCGTTGTGTAGAATAAAATACTGTGCGATAAAAAGTAGCGTAGCAGGTTGAACACTTGAATCGAATCGAAATAATTTCATAGTAATAAAAGCGGCGCCGGCGGCCCGCGCAATGCCTAAAATACCTATGAAAGCTTATAATCGATGTTTTTTATTTCAATGATCTTTTACTTAATCCTTCATTTTTACATGGGTAGGTATTATTGGAAAATTACTTACCTAAGTATAACATTTAAACAGGTAGGTAAGTACGGTGCACATTACACAATTAATTAGCGAAACTTCACGCTCTCGATGAATATTGTTAAGTAGACAGACAGGTAGGTATAATCTGATGTCAGAAAAACATTTCTTTTTTTTTTAAATAGACCTTTTCCGACTTTTGTTACCTACTTACTGACGGGCTGGAGGTCACCTGTTTTAACGCGTTCCTTGCTCTTCTATTCTATTATTGATAGTTGCGCCACTGTTATAAACTTCTGTAGTTATCATCGATTAACTATTTTTATAATACCTATTGTAGGTATCCGTTATTGTTCCGAAATAAACGATTTTTATTTTATTTTATTTTCACGAAATTAAATGCTAAAAAGTAAAAACCCATAATACAATTAGCTTGAAATTTTGAAAAAAATATGGATACCTACTTACCCCATCACGAACGTGTCACGTGTGTGAAGTTTAGGCAATTAATTATACCTACAAACAGCCTTTTGTCAGTCCACCGTGTTTAAGATTAACGTTTCGTCGCAACACGATCTTATTACTAAAACGATAAGGTTGAACTTTGTAAATTACTTATACCTACCGAAGTTTGTTTTTACATGAAGTTCAACATTATTGCGCTAGTTATGAATTTTAAAATCAAATTCTAATCTATTATTATCCCAGATACGGCGGAGCTACCCCCTGCTTTTGGTGCCATATTAACTACACAACCGATCATCATGGAATTTTGCACACCTACCAATCAGAAAAGGATATAGGATAGGTTCCTACAGGAACGCGTGTGAAACAGCGGGAAAAATATCATAATAAAATGCACAATAACAATCAATAATCTTTTTATTCTTAAACATTAATATAATTGGAAACATAAAAAACAAATACCTACTTGAAATTAAAATACATATAGCGGCCACTCATTTATTACGTAAGACTATTTTTGCTAGTTTTTGACTCCCACCCCCATATATAAGAAAAAATAAGAATCGGCTGACCCCCACCCCCCCTGTACTTTTATAATATTTAATACGTGAGAATCTAAAGGAAAAAATGAATAGGACACGTTTGGTTTATTGTAATGTTTATTTTCAAAGTAACAATTTTTAACTATCTACAATATTAAAATCATTAATGAGTATTGTTTACGCAAAAAGTGACAACTAGTTCACAAGCGGGGAGCTCCCTGAACGCCTCAGCCGCCGCCGTCGCCCGATGCTGATGCCGCAGCCCGCGCGCCCCCTCAGCCACCGCGCGCCTCCAATTGTAAGCATGCCATGCATACTCCCAGGGTTGATGTGGACTTCAAAGAGGGAGTGGACAATTAATGTTGTTAAAGCCGCGCCGAATTGTCCCTCTCTTCGTCTTCAGATCCGCGACCCTCGTGACGCCATCGCGCGCCTCCAATCGTAGGCATGCTATGCATAGACAAAAGTATTGTATTTTAAATTTGCACATTTTTGTGATCTTACGTAAGAACTATCAAGACTCCCTCCCAACCCCTTGGAAGAAAAAATAAGACATGGTCGACGCCACTCCCCCCTAAATCGTCTTACGTAATAAATGAATGGGCTTACAACAAACGTTATAAAACCAAAAAGATAATTTGTTTGCGTAAAACATGGTATACACAGGTTTTATTAAAGCATATGAGATTATATGTTTTGCTTAAAAATTAAAGCATACAAACTTCACAAATAAACACATTTGAATTTATAAACATAATTTATGTTCAAAAAAACTCCTTAATATTATAGAAATTATGTTCATTCAACCATTTATATAGTTTAATTCTGAATAAACTACAATTTAATATTTTTAATACATTAGGTAATTTATAATAGGTATACATGCTTCATACATAAAAGTTTCGATAACCTATTACGTCAATAAAGAATTATTTCTATTATTTTTAAAATGTCTTTGACACATCTCGGAGACCTTTGGAAGGCGTTATTATTATTATTATTAATAGCCTATATTAAAAACAAGTAGATAATATTTATTTGTTACAAGCTTTTCTTTTTATTTGTAACAGATTAATTATACAGTTACATCCAACAATGGCTGCCAAGCAAAATCAAATGCGGTAGCATTTGATTGCCTAACAAAAATAATTAAGCTTTTAACCAGATTAGTATAATTTGACTGGGCTAGATGTATATTAAGGTTCAGCACCCACTGGTGGCACGGCACGACAAGGGATTTTTGTAATACTTACAGATGATTTCGAATCTAATTTAACACTATTAACACTCACATTGCATTGAAATGCCTGCTTTGGTATCCTTCGGCACGTTCTGGCATGCCGAATTGTGAACGCTAACCATGATAAAATAAGATCTCAAATCATTTGCGCTTACTAAAATCACTTGTCGTGCCATGCCGCCAGTGAATGACGGCCCTAACTCAAATTATCACCAACAATAGTAAAGAAAAATTCTCAAGAATATAACAAAAACAATGGTGTGAAAAGAAATATAAAATTTCAATTTATAACATTATTATCAATTATCTTTATCACTATATTAGAAGATCCACACTAATTATAAATGCAAAAGAACTTTGTGTGTTATGCCTTCGCGGCTAAACCGCTGGGCAATTGTGATGAAAAATATGGAGATAGTTTGAAACCTGGGGACATCGTCTTTCAGGCGCCTTCTGACTGTGTCCGTTGATATCTAAAACAAAGAAATTTGTCAATTTCAATACATACATAGGATTCTTTGTTAAGAGCTTAACTTATCTACATTCGCGATTTATTTGCCAAAAATCGTAAACAAAAAATGACTTTAGGGAAAAATAACTTTAAATCCTACATAATAAAGTTTAGTTTACGCTAAAACTGTAACTTTTTCAATAGTGCTAGTCACTCTGAAATCAACTTAAT
Organism: Luperina nickerlii; assembly: GCA_963855955.1. Lineage (NCBI taxonomy): Eukaryota > Metazoa > Arthropoda > Insecta > Lepidoptera > Noctuidae > Luperina > Luperina nickerlii. The sequence goes on along the minus strand of OY979689.1, from coordinate 11,458,660 downwards.
TGCCATTAACATAAGGTTGATATTTGTTTAACTTCAAATAATATTAATTTGAAACAAGTTTGAATAAACTTTAAATTAGTATGAGACGGTTAAAAAAATATTCTACAAAATATAAACATACACAAATAAACAATCTGCCGAATTGACAACTTCCACCTTTGTTGAGGTAGGTTGTAAAGAACTGAACCGCAACGAGCGGTGCCTTTGTGTCGCGCGCGATTATATCGCGTGTCGCGCCTGTTTGTAGGAGCCTTTACTCAGGACGCACACTTAGCTAGTAGGTAGGTATTATTTTAATCAATGTTGTTATCCACTTTTAAAGGAAACTAGGTTTTATGTTAGTGATGAATAAGTTAAGGTGATAGGTAAGTGTGATTATTACAATCTACACATGGACTCACGCTGTACGAAGTTGAGGTTACTCGTGTGCTTAAAAAAGGATCGGCAGAGTGGATCGGCGGTGATGAGCTATGCTTCCACTTTCTTCCCACCGCCGAAGCCAGAAGTAAACTGTTTTTTTCTGGAACGAAACAAATAGCTGTAGTTTATTTGCCCATTATTATTACTCAATCACTATAGGCAGAGAGAACCTTGATTTTAAGCCATTTTTACATGTAATTTTCACACACACACACACACACACACATTGACACTTTAAAGCCCTTTTTTATTTCTTTATGCCTGTTCGTTACAATTTCTCAAATCTATGTAATCTTCTTTCGTATTACGTAACAACATTTAAGTATCCTATCTCTATACAATAAAAACTTTCTGAAAAAAATAAAAAAAACTGAAATCAAACTTTGGCATGTTTTCAATATACAAAATTCTTTCTATCTCTAAAACCCGTGGACCGATTTACATAATTCAAACGGGAATATCAGTTTTAAACATAATCCTCTCATTTGACACTAAAATCACGCAAACATTTCTATAAACGAAAAGCCACGTTTTCAAGTTACGTAATTATTCTACCTATAATTTTTCTTCGCATTAAAATTCTCAAAAATTCCTGTCAGATACATACTAATAATAAAAACAAGTTGGAAAGCTAATTAGAATAATACAAAATATTTAAATCGAAGAATTAGAAATTCAAATCTAGTAAGATTTGAATTTCTAATTCGATTTAAATATTTTAGCGTAACTACATATTACCTACTGTTTTACTGAGTACAGTAAAACAGTAGGTAATATGTAGTTACGCTAGTAGTTTATAATAAGTCGATGGTTAAAAGTCGGTATCAACTTGTGCCCTGGAGCGCGGATAGGGTCCTATATAACTATCGTATTATATTCCTATACTATCACTTTTATACTATATAATCATTCACTATTCGCACGCCCGGTGTTCGTTACAGTGCTTAATTGCGTAGGTATTTAGGGTAGGTAGGCAGGGAACAATTAGTTGAAATAGAATATTTTAACCATAAAAATAATGAAATCGAAAAAATCCGATCATATAGTAAAGCAATTAATGGCTCAATTCCTCAAGGAAGTGTCATAGGATGCCTCTTATTTTTACTTTATATTAATGACCTACCTAAGACCATAGAAGGGCCACGTGTCTTATTTGCGGACGATATATCCATATTGGTCTCTTCCCAAAACAATGAAAATATAGGAGAAACTCTCAATTCCATACTTACTAAAACATGCAACTGTATGAACAATCATAACCTCGAGATAAACTACTCCAAAACCAAATTAATAACTTTCCACCCTTACCAAAAACACCTATAACTTTAGATTTTACTTTCAATGACTCTAAATTAGAAACCATTAACGAATTTACTCTACTAGGACTAGTTATCCATTTATTTCAGGTGTCAAGGCCCATATAAAACACATACAATACAATAAACACACACACACAGACACACATATAAACTGGAAATCACACATACAGAAAACTCACTCAAAAATTTCTAAATTCTCTTAAGCCCTTCGTGACATAAAAAAGACCACCAATTTACAAACAGCTCTCACCACCTATTATGCTTAGATGATAGAATCCTGGTTAACATTGAGCAAACAGATAGTTGCAAACCTTTCTTTCAAAAACATAATATTTGAACCCTTCCCTGTATATTTTAGAAACATGCAAATTTGACCGGAAACATCAAGAGTTATATTCAAAACGTGAAGACATTCAGACACGCTATCTATTCAGACAAGTTCTCAACTAAAAATGCACTCTACAAGTCCCTATGTAATGTCCATTAAATTATATAATGAACTACCCGCACTAATAAAAAAAGAAGAGAAAATTAACACATTTTTAAAAAAACTTAGACAATTCTTGCTGAATAAAAGCTACTACTAGGTAAACAAATATCTAAGTGATAGACTTAAGTCAGAACTTAAGAAGAACTTGATACTTTAAATTTTATTTATTTATTCCTAGCAGCGCCAACAGACAGACACACTTTCGCATTTATAATATTAGTATGGATTATTACATCTCTTAATATTTATATTTATTGTTTATATTTTATATAGAAGCTATTAGTTTATCTCTAAAAATACCTACATCATTATTACCTATAATATAGTAGTTTGTTATGTAATGTTATAAAATTAACAAATGCTTCCTCTCTCCTAACTCACTTATTTTGCTGTGCCCGACAGGGTCCATGTGATCTAACTATAAGTTTACCACCTAAGAATGCCTACATGTGGAATGCAATAAAAGTATTGAGTATTTACTTTAAAATCCCATCACTACCTACTGGAATAACTTTTGTTTAGAATGTCCCATGACAATGCAATCAAAAACAATAGATCATCGAATTTTGTTTACGTAGGTATAAATCTGAATATAAACTTTCTGTTACTTATCCTACATTTTGATGACGCTTGGAACAGCGGGCACTCATTAGGAAAGAACACAAAGAAGATACCTACTTATCTACCTATCCCTTCTGTTAATTTTAAAATTCTATAGAAAAACACCATTGACACTATTTTTTAATACTTACTAACCTTTATAAAATGATAATTACAAAAAATATTACTCACCGATATGCCCGTCTGCCGACAAATATCAATCTCGTCATCCACTCAATCGAAGGGCTATGATGCCTTTCAATTTGCGTCGATAAGCATATGCATTCGATAATAAGACAAACTTGTAAAATAATTAAATCACAACCGACTGAACCGACACAAAGTGATCACAAACACGACTCCACCTGACGTAATGAATAAACGTCAAACGAACGATGTCAAATTGTCAATGTCATGAGTGACATTAGCGTGGGTGTGGCTTATTCCTAGTGAGACATGATAATTGGCTGCCAATTATTAGTATGTGCAACCATTGGGCAATATTAGAAACGTTGAAAACTCCACCAATCAAACCAAGAGTACTTTCTTTCTAACACTATACGGCGCGTCGTAGTTATAGATATGTATAGAGTTTACATCGATGTGCTGCCGTCTGTACCTTGGTTATGCACGTCATCAAGACAATATTGATCAGCCCGCAGGTTTTCTTGATAATGTTTTAATAACTTTTGAAGATTAATAAATCAATCACTTTTATAACTTGTTTTATTTTATTACCGATCAACAGTCAGGAAGTTATGACCTAAGTCAAAAGTATTACTATTACTATGGTTGTGTATTACTATGTCATTCCTTTCTTTCATAGCCAAACACCCTAGGATAGCATTTTAATAATATACAGCACTTATTTAATTATTTCTACAATTATAACTGCAATTAACCTAAACTTGAGGTACCTAACCTAAATGTAATAATTTTTCTTAGATTTAACAGAAACCGCAAGTTCTAAAGGCATTTATACATGTTTTTAGATAACACTAATATAGCAGCAATAGAATGCTACATTTGGCATGCTTGTCCATCAACTTTTATTTGATAGGTCAAAGCTCTATAGAGTTTCTGGCATTGTCCTTTAAAACAAGTTCAAAAAAGAACAGCGGAGGCTACGAACACATCTATTGCTGTGAGGCGAATTATTATGAAAGAAAGTGGTGGTGGTCAGTTTCTTTCAGTATTTAAAACACCAGGAAAAAAACGACCTAGAGCGAAACCTATGACAGGTGTTGATAATTTTGACCAGGGTGTAATTAAAAGGTGTATACACAGTTTTCATATCACCGAAAAAGAATTACCCACAGTAGAAAAACTGCGAAGAAAACTGCAGGATGATATAAATTTTAAAGGCTCCGAAAGAAGTTTGAGGAGGATTATCAAAAGTTAAGGGTTCAAATGGAAAAAGACAGAATAATAGGCAGGTACTTATAGAGACCTCAAATATTCGCTTAAAACGTATCGAATATTTAAAATGAATGAGCCAGTATAGGTATGAAGGAAGGCCTATAGTATATACGGATGAATCATATGTAGATTCTTCTCATTCAACTCCCAAAGCCTGGTCAGACGAGTCAACTAAAGGTATTAAAAAACCTATTTCAAAAGGACAGCGGGTAGTCATAGTGCATGCTGGGTCCGAGACAGGTTTTATTCCAAATGCATTACTCACATTTGAAGCAGGTATTAAGATTGGTGACTACCACGATAATATGAATTACGATAACTACGAAAAATGGCTGCGAACTCAATCAATACCTAATCTGTTAAGTAATTCCGTCGTGGTAATTGACAACGCTTCCTACCATAATGAACAATACGACCCAGCACCAACATCCAATGCCAAAGAATCTGAAATGCAGGCTTAGTTAACTGAAAAAGGCATAGAATATAGTGAGGATATGTTGAAACCGCAGCTATACAACCAAATAAAATGTCACAAAGACAAATATAAAAAATTCAACATAGAATATTGGCAGATCATAACCATGACGTACTTCGTCTACCTCCATATCACCCAGATTTCAATCCGATTGAGATGGCATGGGCTGCCATTAAAGGCTACGTATCCAGGAAGAACGTAACTTGGAGCGTTAAAGGAGTGACTGATTTAGTTAAAGAAATAGTAGATTTAATGGGTGCAAGCGAGTGGAATAAGTTGTGTGAAAAAGTTAAAAATATTGAAGAGGAGTACAAAAGAAGCGATCATGTGGTTGACATGTTAGCAGAGGAATTATTTATTCGGATTAATACCAACTCCGATAGTGATAGTAACGACTTTCCTGACAGTGAGGACGACGAGGAAGATGATGATGAAATGCCAACCGCTAGTACTAGTTCAATTACGGAAAGCGATTTAATAGAAGGTGTCACACCCATATCACCGTAACGTTTTTGCCACTACCCGACTACGGCGGGTATAAATAATAATATCTTATAAAATATATTTTCTTTTTTGTGAAAACAGAAATTTCATTTCATTTCATTTCATTTCAAAAAAACAAACAATCGCGAAGCGTGGTTTCTTCTTCAATTACAGTCGTACCCCCAGACGCTCTTGACCGCTTTGTTTGTTGCAATAGATGTGCTACCAAATTGTTAAAAAATCAGTACCCATCGAATTCCTTTTGAAATAACATGTCTGTTTCTCCTATGCCACCAGAACTGGACTGTCTCTCTGAGATGGAGGTGCGCCTCATTTTTCGGATAAAACCTTTCATAAAAATTGTTCGCTTGAGCGGCCGTTACGGGCAACAAGGTTTTAAGGGACAGGCAATCCTCTTTGCTCAGCAAGTAGAAGAAGTAATAGAGCAGCTTCCGATAAATGCTGCTAGTGCTGGAATGAGCATCGTAACACAAAATCTTGAAAATGTAACCCAGAATAGAAGGTTCTCAGTAGATATTGAGAAAATTAAAAGGGCTTTATATTGGCTTATGCGTAATAATCATTTGTATTCTAATGTACAAATTAATTCAAATATAACAAATATAGAACTGCAGTCAAATATTATGGAAGCTATAGTTACTTTACAAAATGAAGCTCATGTAAGAATCGAGCCACAAATTAATTTATGAGTAAAACCGCTGGGAAATGACAAATACATCTTGCGTGGATCTTTTCATCAAGGTAGCGAACAATTAGAAGAAAATTCTCGTAATCGTCAATGTATGGCAAATGCTGCGACTGCAATCGCCTATTCCTGCACACAACCGTTGGAAACGTGGGGTTGTTCAGATGTGGATCGTGTTTTATTGGCCGGAATACGTACTTCAATCAGTGCATGTCACGACTGGTAGTAAGGCCACCATTTTTAAATACACAGGAATTTTTACCTTCTCTTTGAGTAGCTCGAACAGAATCCAATCTTAATATTCAACCTGATATTGTCATTGGAGTGGTTAATTCCAGTGCACCATCTGATGTACTTTCCTACTTTATAGGAAAGTTAGATGGGTAGCGAAAATTCGCAAAAATGTCGAACAATGTAAAATGTACACAGTGTAATCTGATAGTCAACGAGTTACTCTCATATGTGCAAAATAAGGTGTCCGTAATTGATGAAGATACGTTAGTTCGTGTGTGTATGTCGGCTTTTGAGGCCAGTGATATCAAAATTGCGAAATTGTTGCTTTTTGATCCCTACAGATAAGCGCAAAATAAATCGTCGAATATCGACATTATCAATCTTTTTACGTCTACTGATCCTGACGTTATTCCAATTTTCGTAGCAAATCTTTCCACTTTTTTCAAAAGATTATTATCAAATGTAGGTATAGTCATTCTAAAGTAGTTATGAAATTTTTAGAGACGTATGAAATGCTTTATTATTAAATTTTGAAGTATAAAAAATCCGCATTCTAATATAAGTTATCTCTGGATGCGTTATTGACGAATTCATGCAACCAAAAACAGCACAATATAGCCTACTCGTCATATTAAATATGTACTTGAACTTATTTTTAGTGAAAAAATCGCGCGGTTATTGTTAAAAAACACAACACACCGTCCGTTCGTCACTGCGGCACAGTTGCGACTGTCTGCATGCCGAGCGAGCGCATTCCGAGGTCGAGGCGCGTAGGTATAGCTCGCGTTTCGTCAGTTTGTATGAAGTCGAAATACTGTATGTTATTATTACCGTGCCATCGCCGTGATAACACGTGCTCTGTTTATTATTATTTCTAAGCTAGTGTCGAGAAGTTGTCGATAATGTTATACGACGACGAAGAACTATTAAATATATTGCAGCAATCAATTAATGATATTAGTAGTAGTGGCAGTTCAACGGATAGTGATAATGAATCGGTAAATCACTCTTTTGTTTTTCTAGTCTGTTTATTTATCCTACAGTCAAAAAGACAGCTAGATAATAATAATAATATGTGTATTTACCTATTTATTTTTATTTAAAGAAAAAATTAAGTTGATTTAGTTATTTTATTTGTTTTTAATATTATTTTTGTCCCAATATTTTAATACTTTTTAGATTAATCGTAATAAACAAATTGTAGGAGGGCATAGCAACAAGGCGCCCGCGCTTTGTTAGCAGCGAGCTTATGTTGGTACACAACCGCTCGCCGCTTCCCCGCCGCTGCCCCGCGCACGCGGCAGTCCGGCTCGCATCGCTGTCGCATACGGTCACGTTTCGTAATTTTCTACATGTACTTACTGCTATTTTTTCCTTGTACCGTGAACTGTGACAATAAACTTTATTTGTGCACTAAACATCGTCCATTCGATTCAATTAGTTACCTGCTCCACTACAAATTGGCGCTCCAACGCGGCACGAGCGTACCTAACCGACGCGACGCGGACTCAAATTCTTGCAACGTACCTAACGGTTTTTCTTAGTGGACAAAACTAACTTTAGTGCACGCTACGTACAACGTGAACAGTGTTCCTTGTGTTATTGATTGTGTACTTACTACAATGCCTCGCCGCAAAAGTAGAAGCAACGATGATGACATCAGCGTGCCGCCGGCGTCCCCGACGCCCGCGCCGCTATCTGAAGGGACGCTTACGTCGTTTCTGGAGGCGTTCGCCAAGGCTCAAGCAGAATCGAACCGTCAGCTGGTTCAGAGCCTGCTGGTGACGTCGGCCGCCAACGGCCCAGCTTCACCGTCTCCATCGCTTGCTGCACCAGCCAAACACGGAAATTTCGCGCGCTGTACGTCGCGATTAAGCGACGCTCATCGAGACTCAGAGGCCCTCGAAGCATTCGTCGACTCTATACTGATATACAAGGAGTGTACAGGTATCAGTGACGAATACGCGCTTCGCGGCCTACCTATGCTCCTGGAAGGGAAGGCAGCTATTTGGTTTCGTGGCATAAAATATTCAGTGACGTCATGGGAAGACGCGCTACAGAGACTTCGCGCCATGTTCGGTGTAGCCCGACCGCCACACAAAATATTCCGGGAAATATTTGCCGCGGAACAAACGGAGGAACGCACGGAGGTCTTCTTTGCTCGCCTTCGCGCGCTTATTGCTAAACTTCCTTATAACATCATAAAAGAAATGGAAGTCGATATGATATACGGCCTACTACATAGGCGAATAAGAAAACGGGTAACTCGTGAATCAATTGACAATGTAGAATTATTAATCGAAAAGGCGCGAAATATAGAAGAATCGCTCTCCGAGGTGTCGACCGACGCACGTGGCCACGCCGCCCGCTAGCGCGCACGCGCCGCCACCGCAGCCCCGGCCTCCGCCGACGCCCGCGCGCGCTCCCGCCGTCTGCGACGAGCGCGCCGGCGCCAGCGAACACACCTACAGCGTCGTCGAGTACTACGACTAGCACTGCGCCCCCGCCTATTGTGGTAAATTCGGACAATAAAGGTAAAAGACTTTTCTGTGTTTATTGTCGTAAAAGCGGACATACACGTGACACTTGTAAAAATATTAAAAATAAATCCGATAAAAGTGCGACTTCCGAGTCAAGTGCAGGGACCGGCCGGATACTCGTTGAAAGGGTTTTTGAAGCGGTTTTTTTAAGCGCTTCAAAAAAAAACCCTATGATACATGTTACACCTTCGAATGGGTGTAGTTAACCTGGTTAAGAACGGGTTACCCTTTCAACACCCTGTAACACTGGAACAGGGTAAGCCATTCCAACTCAAAACATTGTAATATGTTCTGTTTACAATCGATATTAGTTTGAAAATTGCATACACGACCGCACGTGACATCGTACCGCGCCCGGCGGCGGCGGCGATCCGCCAATCTTGCGTACCGACTTGCCGAGCGACTTATAAACATGGAAAAATAACTATTGTCTATATGATCTTATAGTTCAATTTTGCTCATCACACATGCTAAACATTGTAATAATATTTATTTTTTCGTGTCTATACTTGTTTATTTTCATCATTCGTCATTTGGTTCGGAACTCGGACGGAACTACGGAAGTAAAAGCAATTTAGCAGTGTTTATGTTAAGGCGAAAGCGCCAGGGTAGCACGCGACAATTCAATTTTTTTTTAGGTTTTTTGCAATTTGCTGGTCAGTATTAAGTTGTACGTCGATCAAAATATGATTCGCGGCCGTAACAAATATGTATTTACAGAATCATTGAAGTCATCAACACAACTCTCTAAGACCACGTAAGTCCAAAGAATGATGATTTCATGAAACAGTTATTCTTTGGACTTACGTAGTCTTAGAGAATTGTGTTGATGACTTTAATGATTATAATTCTGTAAGGTCACCCGGGGCTAAAGCAACTATGGGGCTAAAGCAACTAATTAAATTTTCTCTCAATCTAATCATTTTTGTAGATAGCTCTATCTATTGGAATAAAGAGGAATCATAGTTTTTTCAAACAAAGTAGAGATGGCATCACTAGTTCACCTACTGTAGTACTGACAGATCATTTTCTGTCAGCCGCCATTTTGGAGCAACGTGTTGCCGCGTCGTGTTTTGTTACATTAAAAATATTTCGAGTCGTTGCAAGGAGAAATGTGTCGTCTAATTTCAAACACCGCTAGATCCAGTTTTAAGAAAAATAAATATTTTTACTCTATGGTATAGTCAATCTTGACCTGTATGTGTCTACTATACTTTTTACAAGCAAACTACGCCAGATCCCTACTAAAATAGCAAATTAAAACAGTAATTTAATTCAAAACCCGCCACATCCATGACGGGCCTTTTTCAAACGCCGCCATATCCATACCGACCAATCAGAGCAGAGAATTATTGCAAAACTGTCATGGCGATTAATGGCGTCTTAATTAATTGTTTGGTGTTTTCGTGTTGTGATTTTTTATTGTTTTCTCCTATAAATAATGACCGATTTATCTCGGAATATCGAACAGGTTCCTCCGAATAAAGCAAGGAAACGATGTGTTGACAAAAATAACTGGAGAAGGGAAGTTAAGAGACGCAAACTGTGAGTATTCACTGAAGTATTAATCGTACGCGATCCATAAACAGTATGTTTGTTTATTGAGACCTAGGAATTTATGGTGTTAGCGTATAATGTATTTTTGTTTATTTATCACTAGTAGGTACCTACATTCTATTATAGTAACTAGGAGACTTTTCTTATAGTTGGAAATTCAGTGTTTCATTTTGGGATAGTCCCAAAATGAAACACTGAATTTACAACTGTTAATTTTACACTATTCATCGAAATAATTAAGCACTACTTATACTGAAAAAAATATTATGAATTAACGTTGGTGAATAAGTTTATTTTAAAAGTTTTATTATTTTTTTTTGGTTTTGAACGTTAGTCATTTTCATATTAATATTTTTTTTCTTTTAGGTATGAACCAAAATATCTGCCGAGTCTTCCAAAGTGTCACCATGGAAGTAATAAAACTTTTAAATGTTCAACCCTAAAAATACAAGACGTTTCGAGGATGCATCGAAATTTTTACAAAGAAAATAAAAAAGTTGACCAGGACAATTTTATTTTAAATTATTGTCGCTTGAAACAATGCGACCGTACGAGGCTTAAAACTGGAGCACAAGGACCTAAAAATATGAGTGCAGATTATTATATCCAGATTAAAAATCCACAGAAGCTCGTTAGAGTATGCAAAAAAGCATTTACTGATATACTGAAAATTGGCAAAGACAGAGTTACTGGCGTCTTACAACGCTCTTTTAAAGAAGGTGGTCTGGCGAAAGAGAATAGAGGAGGCGATCGCAAAAAATTGCGATTTCTGGAAAGACATAATAAAGTACAGGCTTTCATTGAGTCTCTGCAAGCAGTTGAGCCTCATTATTGCCGGAGCAAGTCATCTGTTAGAGTGTACTTACCCTCCGAATTAAACATCAAAAAACTGTGGAAGATGTATAATAATGGACTAAATGAAACCCCGGAATCAAAGGTAAAAGAATCATTTTTTAGAAAAGTGTTTAACACTAAATATAATGCTGGTTTTGGATCACCTATGAAAGACACATGTTCTCGATGCTCAGAATTAACGATGAGAATTAAAAATGCTACTAGTGATCAGGAGAAACAAAAGTTTATTACAGAGAAAAGACTACATTCCTTAAAAGCCAAGGCGTTTTACGACTTATTAAGAAATGAAGAGGATCATGTCTTGATCGCATCATTTGATTGCCAAAAGAACAACGCCTTGCCAAAACTGCCGGATCAAGCAGCCTATTTTAGTCGGCAAATAAATCTATATAATTTCACAGCTGTAGTGGGTAGCTCTAAGAGTCCATTGAATAATGTGCACATTTATTACTGGAATGAAACCGATAACGCCAAAGCATCTAATCAAATTGCTACTGCTGTATTTCACTTATTGACTAATTTGGACATTGCTCAAAACAAAACAGTAATAAGACTTTTTGCGGACGGCTGCGATGGACAAAATAAAAATAGTACTGTAATAGGCATGTGCTGTAAATGGCTAATGTCTAGTGCACCACCTCAAATAAAGGAGATAAGTATAATTTTCCCCATGGTAGGCCACTCTTTCTTGCCACCAGACAGAATATTTGCGAAAATAGAAAAAGAGATTAAAACAATGTCTGTGATAAGTGATCCACAGTCATATGTGAATATATTTAAAAACCATGGCAGTGTATACAATCTTACGCAGGATATTGATGTTCATGACTGGAAAGGAGAAGTTTCTAAGACATTCAAACCACCAGGAAATTGGCACTTTAAGTTTAATTTGACTAAAAGATTTATTTTGAAACGAGGAAGACAAAACGTGAGCATCCAAGGTGAAGAAAATTATAAACATGAGGTTGGTGCAACTAAACATGTCACAAAAAAAGGCAAGAGCTGCTCTGAAATGGAACCATCTGTAATCCCGAGAGGAAACAAAATCAACTCTGCAAAAATCAAGGATGTTGTTGCACTGCTGACAAAACACTATGGAGAAGATTGGCGAAATATACCATCCCTACAATTTTATAAAAACGTTGAAGAAACTAATGATAATTTCATGCATGTTGCAGATATGCCCTGTGTTCCTTTGGAAGAATCTGAAAATTTTGTGTAGTTCATAAGATTAACGAAACGTTCTATCTATTTTTTTTATGTTTTATCCAATAAATATTTGTCTTAAATCTTAATTCTTCCTACAATTTCTTTTCCTTACCTAGCTGCCTACCCACGTTATAAAAATAAAGGCTAAGAATAATATGGTAACAAACTTCTTTCTTCTACCACTCATTTTAGAACATCCTGTGTACATGGTACTACAGTTTAAAGTTAGTATCAAAGGCAGCTAGATCCAGCACTTTATTATCAAAAGCCGCCAGATCTCGAATTGAATATCAAAATCCGCTATTTCCTATTTTTCAGGACGAAAATATGCTTATTTTGCTATTGAATTATATAAATATGAATTATATTATTGTTTTATTTAATTTTAAAAAGTCATCTAATTTTATGGCATTAATTTTATTAAGGTAGCCTTACTGACACATATTTTAACTCTACTGTAAAATTGACTTATATGGATGTGACGGCATTTGAAATTAGACGACACAAATAGAAGTGCGTCTTAAAAACAATATAAAACGTAAGTGTTTTTAGTATATTTGGTTAAACTCTAGGTGTTATAATTAACATTTTATTGATATAAGTAGTTACATTAACCCCAACTTTTCATGCACGGGGGTTATTGCAACTATTTTTGCAGTCACATTCGCCCCATGCTTTTTGTACGAAAACTGCAAATTACTAGTGACGTTCCGTGTCGATATTTCAATAAGTGAATTTCACGTATTTGCATATATGTTTAGCTGCAATTAGTATGAAGTGTTTTAGATTTTGCGTAGTTTTAACAAAATGAAAAAGGTAGCTTAAATAAAAAAATGTACCAAGTTAATACAAAATCTTGTTATCAGATGGTCCGAAACTTTAAAAGATTTTGTTATCAGATGGTCCGAAACTTTAAAAGAAAAAAGGCGAAGAGTTACTGCAGTGAAACACTTTTTGAAGCTGTACGATGAGTTCAGCAAAAACTGTTGACGAGTTATGCTGCTGCGGAACGTTTTAATATTCCTCGGTCTACTATAATAGCCCACGTATACGGTACGCGCGGGCAAAAACAGGCAAATCCTGGACAAAATACTGTATTTTCCAGATCATGTGAGCAAGAAATATCTTCCTATTTGCACATAATGGAAAAAAACGGTTTTCCATTGACATCAAAAGTCAAGGCATTAGTGTCAGAATATATTAAAAGGAATGGTATAGTTACGCCATTCAGAGAAAATATCCCTGGTGATGATCGGCTTCGTGGTTTTCGCAAACGAAACGGTTTATCGCTAAAAAAACCGCAGTCTGTAGAAATTGCGCGTAAACGGGCATGTAATCTGTTTACAGTGTATGAATATTTTGATTTATTAGAAAGTGTTTTAAAAGATCTTGACCTCACTGATAAACCTGAAAGGATATATAACCTAGACGAAACTAGTTTTTCCAACGATCCGTCTAAAACCCGAGTCATTGGACAAAAAGGGTTCGGCTGTACCAGGACTACTAGTTCCCCTGGAAGAGACAATACGACTGTGTTGTTGGCTGCAAATGCAGTTGGCGATAAAGTTCCAACACTTATTGTTTTCCAGGGCAAGCATTTATGGAATTAGTGGTGTTACAAAGATCCATATGTCAAAACAGCTTACACTGTCAGTCGCAAGGGTTGGATGGAAACATCCATTTTTGAAAAATACATTAAAAGCGTATTTTTGCCCGCAATTGGAAATGACAGGACCGTTTTATTAATCTATGATGGGCACTCCACTCATGTAGACTTAAATGTTATTAAGTTTGCTGAATCCGAAAACATTACCATATTGAAATTACCACCACACTCATCCGACACTCTTCAACCATTAGATTGCAGTGGTATGAAACCCATGAAAGATAGGTGGGACGAGGCTCTTGTTAAATGGCAAAGGCTACATATTGGTGCTAAGCTACCAAAAAGTGAGTTCGGTAGAATTCTGACCGAAATATGGAGCAATCTAAATCCAGTTATACTGCAAAATGGCTTTAAAAAAACTGGTATATATCCGTTTAACCGGCAGGCAATATCTCAAAACATATTCGATCCTTTGGCATTAGCGCGATGGGAGAAAGAACAAGCACTTACGCACAATGTTGAAGATAGCGGAGTTGAATATGTAAACTTATTTACCTTGCCCGAAGAAGAAAACACCTTACTAACTTTTGATAAAAACCTAAATGTCTGCACGCATCAGATTGTCCAAAATCAAGTTTATTTTAACGTACCAACCCTTTTAAGTTTGACACTTCAAACTTTTAACATGATCGGAAATTGTCTGGAAGATACTAAGACGCACAAGAACTGTACAGAAGTTAAAGTAACAAACAAACAAGAAGAAATGATGACAGAATATGATAATTCAGTAAAAGCCAGTTGTAATCGGCGCGAAATGCCTGCTTGTATGTTTTGTTTTTGTGTATGTGTGGATGTGTAAGCGGGGAGGGAGCGCGCGGGGCGCGAGGCGCGGGGCGCGAGGCGCGCGCGGCGCATCGCGGTCTGCATCGGTGGAACATACTAGTACAAATTCGAGCCCCACGTAAACCGCACGCTCCTTTCTCGCATTTTTTCTTTCGGTGTGCTTGTAATTCTGAACTTAAAAGTAAACGGAATTGATTAATTATCTGCGTTTGATTCATTGGTCCTTCAGCCGGATCAGTAAATTTGTCAATGTACCATACGCCGCAGCAGAACAAAATGGTTAACACGCGTAGTACCGCAAGGAAAATACAGCGGAAGGATGAAGAGCAATCATCGACCAAAGTGGATGATGGAAAGTCGAAGGTGATCGATTCTTCAAAAGTACCAGGGACATCAGTTGAAAGTGTGAAAGTAGAAGAAAAATGCGAACACGTGTCTCAGAAATCGAAACACTCGAGAACAAGGACGTCATCATCGTCGGTAGTTGCACAAAGGAAAAAGCTCGAACTGGACGCGGCGAGGGAGAAAGCTCGAATTCAAATGGAACTCATAGATAAGAAGTTAGCTGCTGATATAGCGGCCCTTGACGAAAAATACAGTCCACCAGCGTCGGAATCACAAGGTCATGGCCGGGACATTGAGGAGTGGTTGGAGCGCAGCCAACATGAACTGGATAAACAGAGGGTTAACGCACAAGGAGCATTCACAGACCCGCTGTTCCCGCTGCTGCCGGAGGGCGGCGGCACTAACGGTGCAGTTCAGCAGTTAGCCAGCGCACTCAAGGATTTAGTCACCGCTTCCGTACCCACTAGCCACAATGCAAACCTACTCAGCCGCATCAGCACACCACGTGAACTTCCTTTGTTTACTGGTGACCCCATGGAGTGGCTGTTCTTCAAAACTGCATACCAGGAGTCGACAAACATGTGCAACTTTAGTGAGAAGGAGAACTTATGGCGCCTGAGAAGATGTCTCCGCGGTCCCGCTAAAGAAGCAGTGTCAGCTCTGTTAATCAGTTCTACATCGCCCGAAACAGTCATTTCCACGTTAGAACTACAGTTTGGAAACTCGGACATTATAATATCAAAAATCCTACATGACGTCAAAAAGTTAAATCCACTACCGCAAGAGTATCATAAAGACATAGTACCTTTTAGTGTCAAAATAAAAAACTTTGTTGCTTCGGTTCGACAACTCAAACGACCGGAGTACTTACAAGGTGTTGACGTAGTTAACATGGTGCTAACTAAGTTGCCTGCGTTACTGCTATCAAAGTGGGCAGACTACAGTTATCCTTTGATAAAAGAGCAACAAAAGTGCAGGCTAGACATACTGAGTGACTTTTTGAATGAAGAAGCTATTAAGATAGCTACGAGTAGTGCCGGTTTGATGAACATTCGATTTGACAGTAAACGTAAATATCATAATGATAACGAACAAACTGTGTTGTTGCAAACTGATAAAAGTGCTAGTGATAACAAATGCCGCTTCTGCCGTACGTCAAAACACGATTTGACAGACTGTAAAAGGTTCAAAAGATCCTTACGGAAGGATCGGTGGTCGTATGTGAAACGCACCGGCTTATGTTACAAGTGCCTGTTATCAAAACACGATAGGCAAACGTGTCCGGCCGCCGCGTGTGGCGTCGACGGGTGCGCGGAACCCCACCACCGCTTTCTGCATTTTGTGCCGAGCTCGCGGCAAAATAATAATAACGTAACAGTGGCGGCGCAACCCGAGCAACCCAGTGCGATAACTGAGACTGAAACCAGTGAAACCGTTACTCATGTTAATTCGAACAATAATAAGTGGTCAGTGTTATTAAAGGTAGTGCCGATAAACATTCACGGACCCAACGGCGTGTTCAGCACGAGCGCGTTACTTGATGACGGCTCGACAGTGTCAATGATAAGCGCTTCATTAGCATCGCGCGCCGGAGTGAGCGGTCATAAGCAGGCAATGCGAGTGCGTGGTGCATGGGATAACACTGAACTATTGTGCGACACAGAACTAATGGACTTGACTGTATCTAATACAATAGGTGAAAAATATAACCTCAGTGCACGTAGTGTCAATGAACTTAATTTACCTAAACAAAACTTAACGTCAGTGAGATGTGAAAACTATGATTACTTACGCAAGCTTAAAGACGTCCTAAGTATTGGTCAACTCAAACCGGAAGTGCTAATCGGGCAGGATAATTGTCATTTAATCCTACCTTTGGAGACAGTGGTAGGCGGACGGAACGAGCCATGCGCCACCCGTACGGTCATGGGTTGGTGCCTCCACGGCGTAGTGCCACGTAGATATTCACCAGCGCACATGCACCATTCCACGTTCTTCGTCACTGAGGAAAATGATACAGAGAACCGCAACCTTCACGATCTAAATGAGGATGTTCGACATTATTTCTCCGTGGAATCTATGGGAGTTTCTTCTGCTAAACCACGGCAGAACTCTGAAGAACAGCGTGCCTGGAACCACCTGGAACAAACAGCTACACTAATCAAAGGCAGGTGGCACGTGAGCTTACCATGGAAAGACAACAACTGTGTGCTGCCTGACTCGTACCATAATGCGATGTCACGACTAAGAGGCGTCGAGAGGAAGATGAGGTCCAGCGCAGGCTATGCTTCGCGGTACGAGGAACGTATCGAACATCTCATGTCCAACGACTACGCTTCTGAAATAAATAACAAATCTATTACATCTGATATCTCAAGAAAAATATGGTACTTACCTCACTTCGGGGTCGATAACCCCAACAAGCAAAAGCTAAGATTGGTGTTCGACGCTGCTGCCACAACAAATGGAGTGTGTTTGAATGATTACATCTTGAAAGGACCCGACTTACTTATTTCGTTATACGGAACCATGCTAAGATTTCGAGAAAACAAAATAGCTGTAACTGGTGACATCAAAGATATGTTTCTTAGAATAAAAATTATACAAAAAGACAGAGATGCATTACGATTCTTGTGGAGAGAATCACCGGACAAACCAGTAAAAACATATGCTATGAGTTCGCTTATATTTGGTGCTAACTGTTCACCCTTCGTAGCACAATTTATCAAAAATAAGAATGCCGAAAATTTCAAGTCGTCTATGCCGAGCGCTGTGCAAGCTATTTGTAAACAACATTACATGGACGATTATATCGACAGTGTAGAAGACGAAGAAACGGCAATCAAGCTTGTGAATGACGTCACACACATTCATAAACAAGGAGGTTTTGATATGAGAAATTGGACGTGCAACAGTCAAGCCGTGTTAAATACATTGCCACAAGAAAGCCTACGTTCGACGGACGTAACGTTCAAGGTCGGACAAACAGAATACAATGGTGAGCGTACACTAGGATTAATCTGGAATCCAAAAGACGACACATTAAAATTCGACGTGTCATTCAAACGTATCCCAACTGTTATTATCAACGGGCAGAAAAGGCCTACGAAGCGAGAAATGTTAAGCGTTGTAATGTCGATATTTGATGTTTACGGCTTCCTATCGCCGTTTACAATTAACGGAAAAATCATTTTGCAAGAGACATGGCAACTTAATATCAGCTGGGATGATCCCGTTAGCGACGAAATCTACGCAAAATGGCAAAAATGGATTTGTTTACTAAAATCACTGCGTGACGTAAGATTGCCGAGACACTATCCAGCAGCTACCACTGGAGTGAGCGAGACAGAAAATCAAACCCTCGCGCGGCTATCGTCGCACCTTGAGTCTACGAGTGCTACGCCTACAGCTGAGTACAGCGCTACGAGCGTAGCAGACGCTACAAGCGCTACGCGGGCTACGTCGCACGCGCCTACTAACAGTGACGATAGAAAGACTATTACGCTATGCGCTTATAGGCACCTGCAGATGCATATATTTTGTGACGCTTCAACAAAGGCTTTCTGCGCGGTTGCGTATTGGAGATGGATTGACGACGAGTTAAACGTGCGCGTGGCATTCATCGCTAGTAAATGCCGAGTTGTGGGGAGCAAACCAATTACTGTTCCACGTTTAGAATTACAGGCTGCAGTGTTAGCGGCTAGACTGGCGGACTCAATTAATAAAGAACATAAGATGAAGGCTGAGCGACGAGTATTTTGGAGCGACTCAACAACAGTGCTTCATTGGATAAATAACGATGCCCGTAATTATAAAACATATGTGGCAAATCGTTTAGGTGAAATTGACGACCTCACAGAAAGAAGCGAATGGCGATACGTACCCACTAAGATAAATGTCGCTGACATCGCTACAAGAGAAAGCTATGACTGCTTTGTTTTACAAAATGAATGGATGTATGGACCTGCCTTTTTACACAGAGACTGTGGCCATTGGCCGAAAAATATTACACAACCTGAAAAGGAAGATGGAATGGAATGTTTAACTGTCATGCTTCAAAATGAAATTGCATACTTACCGGTGCCTGAGCCTACGCGATTTTCCTCATGGCTACGCTTACTGAGATCTACATCAAGAGTACTTACCTTTGTTGACATGGGATTGAAGATTATAAATAAATTAAAGAGTCAAGACGACGTCATGGATAGAGCTGAGCGCCTTCTACTTACTTACTCACAAGCCCAGTCGTTCAGTGAAGAGATTGCCCTGCTGAAAGGCTCAAAACCAATACCTACCACTAGTAAATTACTTACCTTGTCACCTTACCTTGATCAGCATGGAGTCTTGCGGGCTGGAGGGAGAATCGATGCTGCTGCAGATGTGCTACCTGAAATGAAAAGACCTGCAATCTTGGATGGACAAAATTACATAGCTCGGTTGATCATAAGACATTACAATGTCAACGCCGCCCATGGGAATCAAGAAACCGTTGTCAATGAAGTGAAACAAAAATACTGGGTGATCAGATTGCGACCAACGGTTAAAAATGTGGTATCAAAATGTATGCTGTGCAGATTAAGGAAATGTAAACCAGCAATACCAAGACTTGGAGACTTACCTCAAGCAAGGGTGGCTCACCACCAACGTCCATTTACCTACTGCGGAGTAGACTTGTTCGGGCCAATGGAGGTCACTATTGGTAGACGTCACGAACGAAGATATGGGGTGCTGTTCACTTGCCTCACAGTGAGAGCCATTCATATAGAAACTGTTACCACACTGACGACTGACTCCTTTATTATGGCCCTTCGACGCATGGCCGCAAGACGCGGATGGCCCCGTCACATATATTCTGACAACGGGACTAACCTTAGAGGAGCTCACGCTGAACTGAAGAAGTCAGTTACGGAATTAGATGAGGAGGTAATGAAGAACGAGGCTGAGAATCACGCCACCAAATGGTCGTTCATACCACCTGCTAGCCCTCACTGGGGTGGGGCATGGGAACGGCTCATACGTAGCGTGAAGACATCGTTGAAAATAGTACTTAAAGAAAGAGCTCCAAGGGAAGAGACCTTAAACACTCTATTAAGTGAAGTTGAAAGCATAGTAAACAGTAGACCATTGACTCACGTTTCAGTGGAGCCTGGCAGCATGGAGACCTTGACACCAAACCATTTTCTACTTGGGACATCTTTGAACTCACCGCAGCTCGGCAAATTTGATGATTCCTGTTTATTCCTAAGAAAGCAATGGCGAATATCCCAGCGACTAGCGGATATGTTCTGGAACAGATGGGTAAGAGAGGTGCTACCTGACCTTATACCCCGGAAAAAGTGGAACAAAGACCAAAAACCGCTGCAAGTGGGAGATCTGGTATTTGTAGTCGACCCAAACGGCCCTAGAAACTTGTGGCCAAAGGGCATGATTAGAGAGGTGTGCCCTGGGAGGGATGGACGCGTCAGAGTAGTAAAAATTGAAACAAAGTCTGGAATGGTGACGCGGTCCGCCTCACGTGTCGCTCGGGTACTTTTGACTGATGAGTGCTGCTAGCAGCACTGGGGTGGGGGATGTAATCGGCGCGAAATGCCTGCTTGTATGTTTTGTTTTTGTGTATGTGTGGATGTGTAAGCGGGGAGGGAGCGCGCGGGGCGCGAGGCGCGGGGCGCGAGGCGCGCGCGGCGCATCGCGGTCTGCATCGGTGGAACATACTAGTACAAATTCGAGCCCCACGTAAACCGCACGCTCCTTTCTCGCATTTTTTCTTTCGGTGTGCTTGTAATTCTGAACTTAAAAGTAAACGGAATTGATTAATTATCTGCGTTTGATTCACCAGTAGTAAAGAAAACCAGATTCAAGTAGAAATATCAGGATCAACGATTTTCGAACAAGAAATTATTGGAAACAAAACAAGTTCAGTCAAAGAAAAATATGTAAATACAAAGAAACAAGTAAAAAAAGAGCCAAGAGTCTACGAAAAACAGAAGCTAGGACATGTTTCTACCATACAAAAACAAGATTCCTTTGAACAAGTTCGGAAAGCTACATCTGCTGGTACTAAGAGCAATACGTCATCTTCTAAAATAATAATTCTAGAAAACGTGCTAATTAGACCTGCAGATACAAGTTATAATAAAGAAAACATAGAACTGAAAAAGGAACCGAAAGAAAAACTAAAAACATATGAAAAAAAGCAGCATTCAATTATCTTAGGAAACAATAATGAAACCACAAAAATAGAAATTAACCAAAACCTACAACACTCGCAAAAGCCGGTGAACTTAGATAAATATGCTCAATTGAAACTTGAAAATGAACCTAAAACAAATGTTATGAACGTATCATTTCAGGAACTTTTATTGAAAAAATAGGTCGCACTGATCCCCCGAAAACCAAAAAGAAGCGCGTTACTAGAGGCGCCGAAATTTTAACTTACAAGGAAGTAATTGATAGAATGGAAAAAGAACAAGAAGAGAAACAAAGTAAAGCAGAAGAGAAACAAGCCAGACAAAAGAGAAAATTAAAGGAGAAGAATTTGACTAAGAAAAAGAAAACGAGATATGAATCAGATAGTAATTCTAGTGGTTCGTTTAAAACTAACGATTCGTCAGAGGACGAAGACCCAGAAACTTTTTACAAAAGTTTGCTGGAAAATAACTCAGATAATGATTTTATATACCTTGAAGACAATTCATCCAATGTTACAACTTTAGAAACTCCAAAGCGAGAAACAAGAAATAAAAATATTGATATATACCAAGTATCTAAACAAGGAACTAAGACAAAACAAAGCCGAAAGAAAACATGTATATCAAAAAAAAAAGTAGCAAAAGAGGAAGTCAGGTTCAAGAAGAAAGTTAGTGCGTAATTTATAATATGTTGGAAAGCGTAGCATCCACTTCAAAACAGGAGTTTGTATTCGGGCCAAAAGGTGACTTCATATTAGCAAAATTCAGCTCTGCTTTGGGAAAAAAACCTATAAGTATGTTTGCTTGATAGAAGATATTACTGGAGAAAAAGCTGTTGTGAAAGGTCTGAAGTCCTATAAACAAAAAAATACGTTTAAACTTATTAAAAATGATGTGTCAATAATTGATTTCACAGATATTATCACCGTGCTTCCTCAACCTGATTGCGTGGGAGAGCTTTATAAGTCTTCGGAAAACATTAACGTGATTGAGAAATAATTTATAGTAGATATGCTATATATGCTAATTATTTAACCTCAGTACATCAACCCCCAGGTGGTCTCGGATCACATCAATGTTAGACAGTTGTTTTGACTGAAATGAAAACTTGAATTTATTTTCGTAACTAATTTAATAATATCTCACTAATG
The DNA here is from genome assembly GCA_963855955.1 of Luperina nickerlii. Classification (NCBI taxonomy): domain Eukaryota; kingdom Metazoa; phylum Arthropoda; class Insecta; order Lepidoptera; family Noctuidae; genus Luperina; species Luperina nickerlii. The sequence continues at coordinate 11,436,220 of OY979689.1, read as the reverse complement.
TGCTATTAGTAATTGCAAAGCAAACTATTTAAGTCACTAGTGATTAAGTAATAAAAGTCATATATTACACAAAGTACCAAAGTTATGTTTAGACTGTTATTTTACTGTTAAATATGATAGTACTTATTCTAGTAGTTTGATAGAAAAAATACAAAGGTTACTATTACTGTTATTTTACCGTTAAATATTAACGTATTCAATTAGTTTCATAGAATTTTGTATTTTATTTTATTAAGATTGTCGTAATTGAGACTAGTGATCTAAAATGTTAATTAGTGATTACTTAAGGAAAATGTTAAGTTCTTTTTTGCTAAGTACAACGTTCTGTTTAGACTGTTTTTGTTTATGTTACTTTACCGGTTAATACGGAATTATTAGTTTTTTATTTGATTTTGACTGAGAATTACCCTAAGATTTTTTTTACTTTAATACTTAAGTAATAAGTTTTTAAATAAACTTTTGATATACATACAGAAATCGCTTTTTCTTGACTTAAATCCTAAATATTAGATTAGTCATCAATGCGTACCTGCTGATCGTATTGTCAAAGCATTTTACATAAAAAGAAATCTTTTCTTGCTTTTATTTTATGTCCTAAATTCCATTAATAAAATAGAGTTACTCTAGCTGAGTATAACAAATATACTTTATTGATGTTATTCTTAACACTCTCACTGCCATGGGATCCGCTAGCGGGCCCCAAGTTTTTGAGTGCAAAGGGCCGTGTTTATTTTAAAGAAACATTAACAGCAGGCCGTGGGTGTTGCCAGCCGCCCCCAAAACATTTTGTGCGTTACGCCGCTTGTAATTTTCTAGAATTTGCCTGTGACGCCAGCTATAGTTATAATTGTCAGTTGCCCGCCGGCCGCCTCCTTGGCTCGCTGTATACGTCGTTTTCCCGCGCTTTCGCAACTTTCGGGATTAGAGGCAATTTTGTTGCACAGAATATTATTTTGTAGTGTGTAAAACATGTCGGACGACTCGTTTATCAATCTCAATCTCAAAATATCTACCTATTCAACCCCTTGATGACTAGAGAAGTGTTGGACAAATTGAGCCCGCACCTACGATCCAGATGGTGCGACTACGCCTACGATCACGAAGGGACAACGGACCCGGAGATTGTCGTCATGTCTCACTTCCTGATGCAATAGGCGGACAGGGCGCTGCGCTACACGTACACCCCGTCCACAAGTGCTGTGACTCAGAAGAAGGAGACTCGCCCCGCCGGGACACTGAAGAAAAAGGCGAGCGTATTCAACACTACGGGGGAAACTGAAGAGGGAATGGATAAGTGCCCCAAATGCGAACAAGCTCACACTCTGATACGGTGCCCCGAATACAAGGCACTCACAGTGGATGATCGCTGGAAGTTCGTAAAGGAGAAGAAACTATGTTTCAAATGCGCTCAGAAACCACATAGGCGCATGAACTGCAAGGCGAAGCCATGTGGCGTGGATCAGTGTAACCGTCCGCATCATGCGACCCTTCATCAGGAACGAGGAGCGAAAGAGGAAGAGTCAAAGTCAGCTGAACCACCGAAAGAAGAAGCGGTTCTGTCGGTAGCGACGCGACCAGCTAGCGGACCACGAACAGTGCTGCTGAAAATGTGCCACACTTACCCTCGTCGACAAGGAGCTAGCGGAAAGCATCGGGGCGGAAGGGCCGTCGCAACCACTTCACCTAAACGGAGTCAACATGTCGCAGCGGGAAACAGAGAGTCAGCTAGTAAACCTCCGCATCAGAGGGCTGAAAGGGGGCGACAGCTACAGGGTCAGAGCAAGGACCATAAAGAACCTACAACTCCATCGGCAGTCCATACCAGACAATGTGTTGGAATATGAGCACCTGAAGGATCTGACGTCAGAAGAGGTGTGCTACGGGAGGGCGCGCCCCGGACTCCTAGTGGGGACAGACCACTGCGAATGTATAGTGTCCCGCGAGCTCCGAGTCGGCGGCCCTGGTCAACCAGCCGCGTCTAAAACACAATTGGGATGGGTGGTGCACGGAACCGCGCCACGCAACGCCATTTATCAGGAAGGAATACTTGCTGCATGTGTATGAACCCAACCGAACGACGGGAACCAGCAGCCAAGGACTTTACGACCTAATCGACCACAACTTCAAGATCGACGCGACGAATGAAATGAAAAAAAATTAAGGAATGATGTTTTATTATTCTAAATTAAAAAAAAACCGTATCAACATGTTGTTCACAGATTTTAGGTCTACTTCTGTAGACGCATACATTTAGCCAAAATTTGCCAAAGATGAACGCATCGTTATTATTTTATTTTTTGTGTTGGTTGCACTGTATTCTCTGTCATTTGCTCGGTTGTCATTTTACGTGAAGTGTGTGTGATATAAAAAACTCCAATTTTATTTAATTACACAAGTTTTTGGTCGAGATCAGTGCGTCTTTCCTGTGCAAGGGATACCTGAGTAAGTAGCCTTTACAAATAAATAAAAACATCAAGATAGTATATGCTTATGGGCGCGGTATCCAAATATCACCATGTTTAAATCCTAACCTCAAAATGTAGGATGCCATCTTTAATTTTTGAAAATGTGTCTCTCGTGTAGACATCTTTACTGTAGACTTAGTGTCTACAGAAGGGAGGCATGTCCACAGAAGTGAATAAACAATAAAATTAACAGCATTTGAAAAAAAAACAGTAGTGTTACTCGCTTTTTAACAGATTAATAAAAAAGGAGGTTCATAATTACAATGTATTTATTTTAATTCTTTTTTTAAACAAATTTTGTAATGATTTGTCGGATGATGAATTTCGTAAATAATTAGAGTATTTTTTGTAAAAATTGTTTCTTTTTGTTTCTTTTTTTTTTGTTTTGTGTTTCTTTTTTCATCATTCATTTTGCTCACTTTGGTCTTCCACTTTGGTTTGCTTTCATTTGCATTGTGTTGCTTGCAGTGCATGACGGTTGGGGTCTTTTGTTTCAGTTACTATGCCACGAACAAGTCGATCAGGGCAGCTTACCGAAGAAGAAAAAAAGAAACGCAGGCGTGAGCAGAAAAAACTTAGTATACGCCGTGCTCGGGCAAAAATGGATGACGCAGCTCTCGAAGAAAGAAGAAGGAAGGATAGGGAGAGATACAAAAGAAAAAAAAAACAGGTCAAATTAAGACTGTTAAAGACTACACGCCAAGAGAACAAAGGCAGATAAGAAAAATATGGAGAGAAAAGGCAAAAAAGAAACGCGATAAGGAAAAAATTGAGAAAAGAGAACGTGATTTTGTGCAAGAGAACACACCTCCATCAAGTCCATCGTTTTCGCGTTTACATGTTTGCAGAGCGGTGGCTACACGGAATAGACAACGACTTGTTGCAGAAAATAAACATTTAAAGATAAAAGTTCTTGAATTAGAGTCTAAAGTTGCCAAATATAGAATGAGGTATATAAGAGCAAGTAGTAAACTGGAAAAGAAAAAAGAAAGTGCTAAAAGAAGAATAAAAACGATGAAGACTCAAGAGATAAGAAAGGCAATCCATGACTTTTTACTGCAAGATGAACACAGCAGATTGACGTCTGGAAAAAAGATACAATTACAAAAGATAGATCAAGAAACAAATTCGCTTTTTGAATGACTCACTTTTGAATCTGCATAAAGCATTTGTGAATAAGACTGGTATACCTATTTCCTATGAAACATTCCGAAGAAATCGACCATTTTGGGATTTATTCCCTAAAGTCGATGCTAGGAACACTTGCCTATGTGCCATACACACAAACAATGATTATATTATTCGAGCATTATATCATTCAAAATTAATTCCGTATGTCTCTGCTTCTTCTTTGATGAAGGATTTGTGTTGCAATAATGCCCTGGCAGTAATCTGCTTAGAACGAAATTGCCCCGATTGCAAAGACAAAACTATTCAGTGTAATGCCTTTGTTGAAAATGATACTATAACTTACGTTCATTTACAGGCATTGGTAAATAGAGTTAAAGAGTTATTTCCAGATCTGAAAAACTTGCACATTTTGAGCGACGGGCCTTCTACGCAATATCGGAACAAATCTATGTTTCACTTGATAGCATCATATTTAAGCAAAGAGTTTAGCGTTGATTCTATCATTTGCACTATAGCGAACGGGGACATGGCAAAGGTGCACCTGATAGAGTGGGTGGTTGCATCAAACGAACTTGCGATAACCACGTTGCAAGAGGCCATGATGTGGCTAGTTTGGATGAGATGATGTTATGCTTGGGGAATAATTGTAAGGGAATTGAAGTTTATAGGATCAATGAATCACTAGTTCCTGAAATTCAATAACTCATTGACAACAGCACTCCACGACCTTTCAAAGGTACGTTTGGAATTCACCAGTTAACATGGAGTGTTAAAGACCCAGGACTTATCCACGCGAGACGTTTAAGTTGCTTGGTGTGTGTCCCTCACCAGATATGTCCACATTACGAAATGGGTCGAATCCAAATAAACCACATAAGGGATTCGATAATGCCTCTATAAACATAGCCACTCCTGATTCATCTTTGTACAATTTGTCGCCTGATTGCCCTGAAAGATCAGGATCACCAGACTCCTCATCTGAGCATTTGCCTATCCGTGATTCTCCTGTGGCTTCAGCTACTCCTGAGGCTCTGACTGAGCCAAATTCACCAGGACTATCAGATAGACTGACACCAGATCTTTCTATCGAAATATTTAACCAAAGGCATAGACCCCAGAAGAGAAGAATCTATTTAGAAGACTCTGAGGCCTCTGAAGATTCACCACAGAAAAAACGGCCGACGAATTTCATGTGGGACGATTCGAACGAGGATAAGATATTTTAATATTTTGTTCCTTTATATGCCTACAGAAGCATAATGTCTGTTCTGTGGACAAATTTTGATTATTAATTTGTACTGATTTGGTATAGATTTTTGATTATGACTTGTTTAGGGGTTGAGGAGAACTCCATTTTATTTTATTTTCTTTTGTTTCTATTCTTGATCTTATTGATATGATTATATAAGGTCAATTTTTGTTCCCTTCTGTAGACAACACAATCTCTTCTGTAGACGTAAAAAAACTAAAAACACACAAGAGACAGAAAGAAAACCAACCAGAACCCTTACATGAGGTACCTACGTATGTTTTAACTTAGTTAAAACACGACTTACGTACACACATTTTTTTATACATACTTACCTGTCCAACTCCGGACTTACCTGTTCACATCAGCCTGTGCCTCTAAGCTTACCTGTTTATACATACTTACCAATCCGTCTCTGATTTACCTATGTAGACGTACTTACCTATCCAATTCTGAATTTACCTGTTCACATCAGCCTGTGTTGGTTCGAGTTTTTCCCAGCTGAATACCTAATAGCTACTGATGTCTATTCATTAACTTTAGTCACTCTTAAAAAAAGAAAAAGTACCTATGATGTCTCGTTCATCTTCAATTTCTTCTTTTAGTGTTGTTAATCATGTATTTTATTGTATGTATCTCTGTTTACAGGAATTATCTGATTCAAAATCTGGTTCAATATCTGACTTTTCTGCGACATGTTCTAATTACACTCCACCGAGACACGAAGTAAGTTTAACTAAAATACTTCATTAATTCATTAATAATAATATGCTAACGGCTGTTATCCCAAAAGCGGTAGTACTCTAAGCCGAAGCAGTCCTTAAGCCATGTCAGAAACCTTCTAGGTGGCTTAAAAATATCTGCGAGCGCCAATTCAGGATTGAGATCGGGGATAGGTGATTTTGATGTTCAGCAAGGGATAGACAACACTTATATCACTAATCAAGTTGTTACCTTCATACTAACTAAGCAACAATAGTAAAGTGCAACAAAATATAATAAGCTTTTTTTTGTTGCAGACCAGTTCTGATGATTCTTTACGCAATGAATTTGGAACTTCGAATAATTTAACGCCATTAGAATGTGTTTCGAACTTCGATTCATCGGTCAAGGAGCCTTTTAATCTTAATTATAGCGAAATTAGTGACATAAGCGGTTCTCCATGTAGTATTTGTAGAAAGGAAACTTCTTCAACCTTATAAAGCAGATGAATTCGTACCAAATCAAGGAATACCTCTCGATGTTAATAATTCCTTGTCTAATGTATCTTTCAAGCCACCTAATAACATAAGTTTAAGTGAAGTTGGTTGTAAAAGCAGTTCTCCTTGCAATGTAATTGTAAGTAGGGAATTTCCACAGCCTTACAATGAATCAGAACCAAATGAAGAGATTATTTACGATATTAATAGTGAATCTCAAATAGAAGATAATTCTAATGATAGTACAACAATTATCCAAAGGCAAAAACCCAAAAGTTCAAAGGTTCGAGATAAAGATTATTGCTTTTACTGTGAGTCATGTGTTTTAAATTTTGCTCGTCATTTACTCCGACACGATATTTATGAAACTGAAGTCCAAAAAATTGTGTCAAAACCTAAAAAAAGTCTTGATAGAAAACAATTAATTGCAGCTCTACGTAAAAAAGGAAACTACCTTGTAAATTCAAAACAGGTCATTAAACCGATGCGAAAATTCAAATTTACTGATTATTTACCGTGTACAGAGTGTCTGGGATTCTATTCTAAAAAACTATTGTGGAAACATAAAAAGAAATGTAGTGGTAAATCAGGAAGTAAAAAGATTCAATCTGAGGCTCAAAATCTACTGATACGTCACCTTAAAATCGACGAAAAACTTATTATAATCATTATGATATATGCAGAGCATTATACGGAATTGATTTAAACATACATTCGGATGGAGGCGGGAATGTGCATGCAGTGTTTAGTAGGTGTTAAGGCCCACCCCCGCTGGGTGCGGGGGGCGCCAGGCCGGTGTCCCTACTCCACGCGGCTGAGGGTATAAAGGCTCGCGCGCAGGTCGCGAGCGTCGTCGGACTTCAAAAACTTGTAAAATTGTATCTTATAATCTCCATACGTGTACTCACTGTAAAACGAAATTAAAGGTATTAACTAGTCTTCGAGTTCATATTTCAGCTCCTCACACGTAGGTACCTAAAACACACACAAACCAGTCAAAGCCTAGACATTTTGGTGCCGTGACCAGGATATTCGAGGGAAAAATACCCAAATAAATTGGAAGGATAAATAAATTGGAAGGACAAATAAATTGGAAGGACAAATAAATTATGAACATATAAGGAAATTAAAGAATACAGTAAAGAGAGATTATAAAGCGCAGAAGAATTTGGTGAGCCCGTTCCTTTTTTCCTAATTACCCACATCTTACTTCCAGTGCTATTTGGATTATTAGTAATTTCTTCGAATTTCCGTTGTAAATTAAGAACCTGGGTGTTTTTTTATTAGTACTTGTAACTATCACAACGTTAAATTTGTCGCATTATAACAATGTCTCAGAACCCTAGTAAAGTGACGTACCCGATAAAAAGTAGAAGTTACATTAAGGGTAGATTAAGAAATTTCAAAGGTTATTTAGACGAGATCAAATCTATAGAAAGGTTAACGGATCAACAAGCTGCTGAGTTAAGTTAACCAAACTAGAACCCTTTTTTTGTCACTTTCGATGACTTACAATCCGTAATTGAGATTGAATCGGAAGATCCGAAAGAACAAATGAAGGTACGTTCTGAAATCAGGCGGGAGGAAACGCCCGGGTGTCACCATTGCCAGGATCGCCCAGAGGACACGGTGGAGCACACGGTGGAGGTCTGCCCCGCTTGGGCGGAGCACCGCCGTGTCCTCGGAGAGGCGATCGGCAGTGGCGGCGACCTCTCGCGTCCGGGCTTGGTTCAAGTCATGGTCCGGGGCGAGAGGGAGTGGGGAGCAGCCGCCTCCTTCTGCGAAGCAGTCATGCTAGCGAAGGAGGCGGCGGGACGGCTGAGGGAGAGAGCCTCCCGTCCCAGCCGCCGCGAGAGGCGCTCCGGGCGTCGGGAGCCGTGCGACGACTCCCGGCCACCGTAGGCGCGGGCCTGCGGGCGGGGAGTAATGGGTAGCTCACCGTCCGATCAGGACCAGGCCCGTGCCGGACGGCGCGTACGTGTTCCACGCGCGCCTCAAAGAGATGTCAGCATTAAACGAAGGGGCCCGTAAGGGCCGAAGCCTGCCGGGTCAGCGGGATTGTCCGAAAGGGTTACCGCTGGCCCGGAACATAAAGGGCGAAGGAAGGAACACGGGTGGGTTTTAGTCAGTAAGAGTCTGACACTCCCTTCCGCTCCACCCAGAGCGGGAGGAGTCATTTGATGATTTCCCATCCTCAAAAAAAAAAGGTACGTTCTGAGATCGAAGGTCAATTTTATTCATTAATCTCCGAAGGTCAATGTATTTTAGATAAATTAGAAGAACTTAATGTTCGAAGGAAAAGTATAGCAAATACAACTTTTAGGCAATCCGATAGTTTCGAAGGTGGAAACATATTCAAAGGTTCATTAAAATTACCCACAATAAGATAATCAGTGGTTAGAGTATAAGGAATATGAGGCCGTAATCCATAATAATGATGCTATCGAGACAATAAATAAGTTCCACTACTTGCGATCGTCATTAGAGGGTAGTGCTGCATTGGTTATTAAATCATTATCATTTTGTGCCGATAACTATCGCCTGGCGTGGGATTTGTTATGTCAAAGGTACAATAATAAACGACTCTTAATAAGTAACCACATGGAATCAATATTCAGTATGGAAAGTATAACGAAGGAGTCCGACAAAGCTTTGCGTGTTATGATTGACAGTATAAAAAAGAATTTGAGTGGTTTAGAGGCGTTAGGAAAGCCTGTAGAACATTGGGACACTATGATAATACATTTTGCGTCATTAAAACTCGACAATGTAACAAGTAGAAGGTGGGAGGAACATAAAAGTATAATAGGAGATGATCCTACCCTCGAAGAGATTTTTAAGTTTTTGCGCGATCTGGCGGATGTATTAGAAACAGTAAAGCATAATAAATCAAGTATAAACTGTAAAAATGAAAAAGCAGCTAGTTTGATTCCATCCGCTCAAACGAGTAATAACCGATTTAATTGTATAATTTGTAAACTAGATCACCGCCTGTTTGAATGTACGAGATTTATTTCTATGAATTTAGAAGAAAGAAATGAAGTCGTTTCGAAAAATAAATTAATTGTCTAAAACCAGGTCATCGTGCCTTTAATTGCAAATCATCAATTCGTTGCAAGACTTGCAATTATAAGCATAACTTGTTGCTTCATAGAAATAGGTCTCCCTCTTTGGAAAATAATGTTAGTTCCCGTAGTAAAAGTTCGACTGTTGCTGTGACGTTGCAAAATTAGATATTGATTGTGTCTAGTAGCGACACCTGCTGTAATTAACGGCGAACTACGCCAGGGTTGTCAACGCTGTTCTGCGTGACACAGATGGCGTTGATGCCTTGTTGTTTAGTTAATTAATTGCAAGTTTATTGGATAATCAAATAATAAATAAACAAACTTACATAATTTACCACATTTTATGTCAAACATAATGTTTGATAAAGTGAAGATAAAAATCGATAAGGAATCTATATAGTCTGTGGAAGATGATTCGAGAAACTGTCAGATTGGTCTGGAGAAATAGGCGGGTACGGTGTCCGTTTTTTACGATCAAGGACTCGAGCCTAAAGGGCGATTTTGAGGGACTTAATCCTAGGAGGATTGGGATGTGTCCAAATAACCCGATGGGGTTTTAATAAGTAGGAGCTGTTTTGGCAGAATTCCGTGAGTACTAAACCATTTTCTTTGTTCTTGCTGGATAGCCTATAGCTTAGAGCATGCATGTGTGTTCTGACACGAGGACGTTGTTACAGGTCTGGTATTTTTACAGAATCGATCGGATCGGGATTGGAGGACATCATTCCGACCAGCTTCATTGTGTTACCGAATTCAACCGAAAACCGACCCTACTAGGCGTCGGGTTTATACAAGACGCAAAAATATTACTCAACCTTCCTCAGTTTACTTGGGAATTCCTTAACGCCGACCCGACCTATGAGCTATAAGGAGGACTTCGTGACCTTTGAGAAAACAAATAGCAACTCGGCCAGTATTGCTCCAGATACCACCAAGGGGATGCTTACAGCGGCCATAGCATCCTCAAGTGCTGCCGCTCTTCCCAAGAGTTCCTCAGGATATAAATTGATACCACTCGAACTGTCACCTGCTAAGAAAGCAAAACGGGTCTTCGACGGTTACCTACCTGCTTTTGCAGAGTTTATGATGCGTGATGCGGAAATGAACGTTACAGAAGCGGAAGTCACATTATCCTCGCAATCAAGCCAACAGAGTCATATAAAAGCAAAGGCAGCAATATCCATTTTTTTTAGAATGGTAACTTTAAACGCAGTCCGTCAGTCGAATGCCATCTTTATATAATTGAAATAACATATCCCTGCAAAACTAACAATATCCCCTTTAAAATCGTCATTTATAGTGCAGGTTAGTGTCAAACACAGCAACATCCTAGGTTGTTTACTGCAAAAACAGCAACTTCCCTCTCGACCAATCAGATGTCCGCATTACTCGCGATTCAATATGGCGATTTTGTCTAACAACAACGTGAGCGTGCAATTTGAATTATAGATTTAAACTATAAAAAGTATTGATTTCTCTAAAAAGATTATAATTATAGCCAAATGGATTGTTACCCTACCCCCGTGGATAATAATTCCAGTAGGAAAAGAAAAGCTGAGCCCGCAAAATGGAAAAGAAACTTGTCCAAAAGACAGAGGTAAGTTTGCACTGGTTATAGCGCGACTGAGAAAGTTTAATCGTTGTATTTTACGCGGATGTTTTTCACGTTTTTCAAATATCATTTTTTTCAGCAAGTATGTATATCTAAGGGCTCTAACGATTTTTATGAAATTCGCAGGGTGAAAAATTGATCTAGCTAGGTCCCATGTCTGAGAAAATTCGTTTTCTCCGTATTTGCATGCAAAAAAGTTTGCCCGCACAATATTTTTCTTAATTTCGTCACCGCCGCCGCCAGCGCTGATGATCGTCGATTAAAACCCCAACTTTGAACAAGGTTTTCCAGTGTTTTTTTTTAATGTTGTTGTTTTTTTTTTCTGTTATGGACTTTCTCTATTAGCATCCGAGCAGAGCTCGGTCGACCAGCTGTTATTTATTTAGTTTAGGTAACTGCCTGTCTAAATTTATATTTATTGTTGTAGATATTCGGCTAAAACACTGCCAAAAAGATTGCTGTGTACACACAAGAAAACTTTTAAATGCATGTCTCTAAAAATGAGCGATGTTAAACATTTCTTCGAAACTTTTTATGCGCAGCCTGATAAGCAGAAGCAAGATGCTATATTGCTAAAACATTGCACGCCTGTTACCGTAAAGCGTCGTCGTCGTAATAGTAACTCAAACTATGCGAACCAAACATTTCAAACCAAGTATTACATTTATAGTCAATCAGAAAAGAAGAAGGTACAAGTGTGTCAACGTTATTTTTTGACAATTTTGCAAATAACCAAGTACAGGGTCCAAAGTATTATGAAGGAATATTACCACACCGGGAAACTATTATGCGAAAATAGAGGAGGCGATCGTATTTCCATGAAATATACAGCGAAAAGAGATGCAATCATGCGCTTCATCAATAAGATTCCATGTGAAGAACCCCATTATTGTCGAGGAAATACAAAAAGGTTCTATCTTTCTTCGGAGTTATCAATCAACAGACTATGGAAAATGTATAATTCAGAAGCTACGGATGTTTTAAAAGTTAAAAAGTCGTATTTCCGACGTATTTTTAATACAAAATATAATCTTTCATTTGGCTCTCCAAGAACAGACGTATGCGCCACTTGCTTAAGATTTTCTGAAGAAATGAAAGTAGAAAAAGATGACAATGCACGCCTTAGCTTAATGACTGCCCAAAGATTACATAAATTAAAAGCCAAATCTTTCTTCGAAAAAGTCAAGGAAGAAAATACAGGTCTGATAACATTATCTTTTGACTGCGAAAAAAATTTGAACTTACTGAAAGTACCAGACCAGGTAGCATATTATCTGAGAAATGTTTACCTGTACAATTTCACAATCGTAGTAGGCTCATCAAAAAGTAAATTACTTCCTGAAAATGTTTTCGCATACTGCTGGACTGAGGAGAGTTATCCCAAAGCTGCTAATGAAATAGCTTCTGCCGTCTATCACAGGCTAAAAAATACAGACTTAACTTCCATCACCAAAGTACGACTGATGGCAGATGGGTGTGCGGGTCAAAATAAGAACACCATTATGCTGGCCATGTTATCAAAATGGTTAACCGAAGCACCACATAATGTCAAAGAAATTGAATTCGTGTTTCCGGTAGTGGGTCATTCGTATATACCTCCCGATAGAGTGTTTGCTCAAATAGAAAAAGAAGCACGAAAACTTGAAGTCATAAACAATCCTCAAAAGTACCTGGATATTATATCACGGTTCAGCACAGTGACAAAATTAGGAGTTGAATGTGAAGTTTTTGATTGGAAAACTGCTTCACAAGAAGTATTTAAACCAGTGGGCAAGTGGCATTTACAATTTAAATTATGTAAACGTTTTGTTCTAAGACGTTCTAAAAGAGCCGGAAATATTTTGATTGGTGGACATCTCCACTATAAAACTGACGATGGAGTCTGCAAAAATGTCTGCAAAAGAGGAAAATCAAGTTCCATGCTAAATCCACCAAAAATTAATCCTTCATGTACGTTATCGGATGCAAAGAAAAAGGATACTTTAACACTGTTAAAAAGCCATTGGGGCAATGATTGGCAACAAAACGAAGAGTTATTATTTTTTAAGACCCTGTTAAATGACGCAGAAATTCAAGTTGAAGGCAGTGGAGACAGTGAAGAGTTATGCGAACTACAGGAAGAAATAGGTGACATGCATGTGTGATTTTTTATTTTTTTTATTAGCCTGTATTGTCCCACTCCTGGGCCAAGGCATCCCCCATTCTTTCCATTCCTCTCGGTGGTTCTTCTTGCCAATTCAAGAAGAAAGCATGTGTGATTATTGTTAAATAAAAATAATTTATGTACCATGTAAAACATTTTAAAGATTTAAGTATTATTAAAAATGCCATTACAATTTAACTACGTTTTTCACTTCTCATTCCTAAGCATTTCATACCTAAGTATCAAGATTACTTACACTTCTTGCACCCGAAATCAACCACTGCAAAAACAGCAACATCCTAAAAGAATTAAAGCAAAAGCAGCAATATCCAAGTATTGGTCGCAAAAACAGCATTATCCAAAATTAATTATGTTATCTGGGAAATGTGTTACTTTAAAGCGAAGTTCTATTCTACTTTTCATAACTCTAAGATTATTCTTCAACTAAAAAGATATAAAACAATAACCTAAATAGTTGCAATAAGAAATGACCTGAAAAAAACCGTTTCTCGCATTTCAATTAAACTGGATGTTGCTGCTTTTGCTTTTATATGACTCCTCTTTCCTAACGCCAACGAATCTACGGACTCCGAGGGTGATTATTATTTCTGTAGTGTTGAGATAGATGATAATCAAAGGGAAATGTTAAATAAAATTCTTGGCGACTATCAAGATGTTTTTTTTGATAACAATGAACCATCCTTGCTTGGGGAGCACTGCATCGTGACAAAGAACGATGTCCCAATATCTGTACCTCCCTACAGATTATCTCAGACAAAGAAAGATATCCTTAAAGCTGAATTACATGAAATGATGGAGAAGGCTATTATTGAGCCCTGCTCTTCGCCCGGGGCTTCACCAGTGGTTATGGACTTATGGTACCGAAACCTAATGGAAAGGTTAGAGTATGTATCGATTACCGATGCCTAAACGCTATCACTGTGCCCGACACTTACCCTATTCCACGAATAGACGACTTGCACGCTGCGAAGCCAACGCCTTACATGACGTCACTCGACCTGAAATCCGGTTACTGGCAAATAAGGATCAGGAAAGAAGACGAAGAGAAAACAGCATTCATCACCCCTTTTGGTGTATATAAATTCAAGAGGATGCCCTTTGGCCTACGCAATGCACCGGCTATCTTCCAGCGACTTGTCGATAGATTTCGTGTAACCCTAGAATATGTTAACATGCTGGCTTATCTAGATGACTTGCTCATATTCTCCAGCACCTTTGAAAACCACCTTTCCGACCTGAAGGACGTACTACAAAGAATGAGAGAATATAACCTCACTGTAAACAAAGACAAATGTAGATTTTTCTGCTCATCGACAAAATACTTAGGTCACATCATCACGCCTGAAGGACTAAAGCCAGATACAGATAAAACCATGGCTATCATAAAAAGGCCAACACCCAAGAATCTTCAACAGCTCATATCTTTTCTACAAATGTGTTCTTGGTACCGACGTTTTATTGAGAATTTTTCCGCTATAGCCAGACCCCTTACGAAATTAACCAAGAAGGATGCCCGTTGGGTATGGAATACTGAACAGGAAGAGGCCTACAACACGCTTAAAACCCGGTTAACAACGGCCCCTGTGTTGCGGCAGGCCGACGAAACAAAGCCCTACATTCTCAAGACTGATGCCAGTAGCTATGCGCTTGGAGCAGTTCTGGTCCAGGGGGAGAAGGAAGATGAGCATCCTGTTGAATATGCGAGTAGATTGCTCACGTCTGCTGAGAAAAATTACTCCACTACTGAACGAGAAGCGTTAGCCGTAATCTGGTCATTAAATAAATTTAGGGCCTATGTTGAAGGCCAACCTGTGACTGTGGTAACTGACCACCAAGCTTTAAAATGGTTAATGAACTTAAAATCACCAACTGGACGTTTGGCTAGATGGGCATTACAACTCCAAACATTCAACATTATTAATATTAACTACCAACCTGGTAAACTGAATACCGTGGCTGATGCATTGTCCAGACCACCGTGTTGTAAAGATAACCCTACCTGTGAGATATGTTCTGTAATAATGGATATGCGCACGAGGAGTACTAAAGCAATCCGAGAAGAATAAATGAAGGATGCCAAAATTCTGAAAATAATAGGAGCCTTAGAGGAAACTAAGGGAACAGAGGATGCTGTATACTGGAGTAACAAAGGATACCTTATGAATAATGGGATGCTATACAAGGTTACATCCTGATACCGAAACTGATGACGCTCAACTCATGGTACCCGGTCACGAGTGGGCAAACGTTCTCAGTGCCTACCATGATGATCCATTAGCAGAACACTACGGGGCTGAGAAAACTTAAGGTGCCCCGGGGCTAAAGCAACTACGGGGCTATTGTAACTAAATTAAATATCTTCGTTAATATAGGGTTTTAAATATAACGACATCTACAGTCTGTTAGGTAAAACGAGGGACTTATTGAGGGAGGATATTCAGTATTCGATTCTCGTCACAAATATGTAAAAAACCTATAACCTTAATTTGTGACCTAATTGTCCAATAAAATACAGCATTCATGAACACTGAGCGCGCAAGAAGTGAACTTGTAAGTAAACAGTAATCACGCGGCAAAACACGCCCCGATTCTGCCGAAAAGGAAGCTCGTGCGCAAACCCCGCCCCTTTGTGTTTTCCGATGCACCGACAGGACACACTCCCGCGCTGACCGCAGTCTATGCAAGTGCGCCGCTACGAGTATATCCGCATGTTTAATATTGCGCTTCCGCGTATCGCACAAACAACCCCGCTAACTTCGCGTTATGTGTGTCCTGTAAACGTGTTCATGAATTATTAAACCAAAAATGACGTCTTATCAATATTCCAATGATGAATATTGGATTATGGTTCGTGTCTACGTGTTATCTAATGATAGTGTGCGAGGAGCCATTAATTTGTATCGAGAGATGTTTCCCAATCGCCAGATTCCATCGTACAATCTTATGTTAGGTGTCAACCAACGATTGCGAACATTCGGTCAGTTCACCGTACCGACGCATGCCCAAGGACGAGGAAGGGAGCCATACCCAGTACAGGAAGCCATTTTTGAATACTTCGAGCATCGTCCACAAGACTCGAAATGCTGGAAGACGGTTCGGTGTATCGCATTGGACTGTGTGGAATCTGCTGCATAAAGAACGAATGCACCCATACCATTTTAGACCCGTTCAAGAACTTGGGGTCAACGACCACGAACCTCGGGTGAATTTTTGCCGCTGGTTTTTGTCTAATTTAGACCAAAACATTTTATTTACTTCTGAAGCCACATTTACACGAATGGGGATATTTAATGTTTATAACGAACATTGGTGGAGTTGTGAAAATCCTTATGTTACGCGACAGGACGTTGATCAACATCGATTTAGTGTAAATGTGTGCGCAGGTATTATAAATAATTGTTTAATAGGCCCGTACTTTATTGATGGAAGACTTGATAGTGTATCATACCTTAACATTTTAAATAGTGTGGTGGATGAAATGTTGGACGATGTGCCTCTTAGTGTTTCTCAAAACCTCTTTTACCAACATGACGGAGCGCCCGCGCACTATCAGGTGCGCGTACGTGAGTTTTTAAATAATCATTTTGGTGACAGGTGGATAGGTCGCGGTGGGCCAGTGCCATGGCCCGCACGCTCTCCAGATCTCACTCCATTAGACTTTTATTTATGGGGTGAAGTAAAAAGAATTGTGTACGCTACGGAGTACTCAAACAGGGAAGAGTTAAAATTCCGAATCACGAACGCTTTTAGTAGTGTAAGAAGTGATCCGTTTGTTTTTAACCGCGTTAAGGACAATATGCGAAAACGTGCTGAACTATGCATAACACGAGGAGGTGCTCATTACAAACAATAGCTCGCAATGATCCACCAAAAAATCCGAGGAAACGCATTAATGGTGCTGAAATATTAACTTCTAAAGATGTAATGAGTCGTATTCAGAAAGAGAAAGAAGAAAAAGAAGAAGAGAAATTAAAAAAGCACAAAAAAAAAAACTGAAAAATAATAACAAACCAAACAATCCAAAAAGCCCTCGAAACCAAAAGAAAACAAAACCAAAAAGAATAATAAATAAACGAATAATCATAGATTCTGAACCATCAACATCTAACACATCCATCTAATCTAATCACATTCATCTAGTCTTGATCCAAAAGCGGGTGAATTTGTTTTGGCCAAATTCCAGTCTTCTAACCACGAGAGGTATAACACTTATACCTATTATAACTTTTATCAATTAGGTATCTTGATTTGATTTAAACTAAGAAATAAGTCGAATGTAAATAATTTCTCACTAATACCATGCATTTTTAAATACAAGCTTTTCTTTATATATATTTTTTATTTTAGCTTCGTTCTGAAGACGAAGTTTGTGTGCCGTGTTGGCTAAGAGCTAGAATTTTTTTTTTTAAACGTTGCCCCACACTAGGAATTACTCCTGTATCGTGGGGGCGTTTACAAACATTTAAATTCACATACACAAACAGCCAGACCCGGAACAACTACCTGTAGGCAATACAAATATTTGTTCCGTGCGGGAATCGAACCCACGACACGCAGCGCAGCAGTCGATCGCTCAGCCACTGCGCCAACCGTGTCGTCAAAGTTGTTTCGGGTCTGGGTGTTGGTGTATGTGAGTTTCTATGTTTGTAAACGCACCCACGACACAGGAGAAATTCCTAGAGGGGGCAACGTTTTTTTTAAAAAAAAAAATACTATTTTATGTTGCTAAATCTGGGACCGTCATGATGTTGGCTTTAATAACAACAAAAGGATACTGGTTTTCCATTGTCACATAGCCCTTGTTCTCTACTCCAGTGAGCAATAAACCTATTTACTCATATTAACACAACATACAATATTTTTGGTAAAGGTTTTCTGAAAGGTGAAAACCAATCATTGTAATTCTGTAGCTTGGTCATGATGGGCGCAATCTATGTCTATCAAACTTAGTGTTTAATTTTTATTTCATCAATGTTATTATTATTTATATTTACAGTTGTAATCCATGAATGAAGTTTGTGGAGTTTGCTGGGGCCAAGCTCGAGATTTGAGCTTCAATGTTCCAGAAGGACCAGAAGAAAGACCCCAACATATTGTGTTGCCCAATATAAGAAGAGCGGCTGAAACACCAAGACATTGTATTTTCCAAGAGTGCATGGAACCGGAGCGAAATATTGTGCCTGAAGAAACCAGGCAAGATGTATTGATTAGGTATCAATATTTTATACCAAGAGGTGCTCGTATTTGCTCCTTACATATACAGGAGGCTAATTATGAAAACCTGTATACTGCTTAGTATAGCCTTAATAGCTTTACTTTCACACACATGAGGAGATCATTTTTATATTAATGGAAGGGTTACGTAACATCTCTTATGAGAATATTTAAAACTACCCCGATAAACAAGTACAGTACTTTATATGCATAAATAAACAACAAAATCAACAAATATTAGATGTAACACGATGTACAAAATCGAACACCTTATCAGCCACAACAGACTTAATAACTAAAATTAAAACGTCAATTGACAAGAAACTTGTAGGTCTGGGAATCTTCATCGATTTAAAGAAGGCATTCGATACAGTTTGTCATTCTCTTTTGCTTAAAAAACTCAGTAACGTGGGAATAACGGGATCGGCATCAGAGTCATGGAATCATACCTTACAAACAGGTTTCAAATAGTCAAAATAGACAATTATGAGAGTATACTAGCTAGATTGAATTGCATAATACCACAGGGATCAATTTTAGGACCTTTACTTTTCCTTGTGTACGTAAATAACATAAAAAACGTTAATGTTACTAGGCGACATCACTCTGTACGCTGACGACACTTGTCTCTCTTATTTTGGAGATGATGTTCAAGAGATTGTCAGGAAAGCGCAAGCTGACCTATCATGACTTAATGAATGGTTCAAGTACAATTTGCTGACCATCAACCTGAAAAAACGTCGTATATGGTCTTTACAGCAAAAAATAAAAAAAATACCTACCAATATTAAACTATCCATAGATAATGAAACTCTACAAAAGTCAACAAACAAAAAGTATTTAGGCGTAACTCTGGACCCTAGACTATCATGGTGTAATCACATTGAAAACATGCGTATCAAAATCTCTTCACTCATTGGGGCATTACGTAGACTTTCTGGTTGTATCCCACATAGAATTAAACCCATGATATACAATGCACTCGTGAAACCTCACCTCCACCACCAAGTAGAAATCTGGGGATGTGCTGCTAAAACCTACATAAATGACCTTCAAGTTATTCAAAACAAACTTATTGAAACTGTACAATTACCACTACCTAACATCAACTAAAAAAATATACAACGACATTAATAAATTCATCATACAACAACTATACATATTCAAAACATGCATTTTAATAAGAAAATTATATCACAGGAAACCCACTCTCAACTTACTTTCAAAAAAGGAAATTACGGATACCACACCCGAAATCGCAACAAGTTAGAACTCAGGCCACCGAGAACCAATTACGGGAGGAAAAACATTTTATTCGAAGGAGCAGTGCTATATAATAAACTGCCAGATGATATGATTAACGTAAAAAGTACAAATATCTTTAAAAAAATGTTAAAACCTCATGTATCTAAAATTTTGTAATTAACCATATGTACTTAATTTCTCTAGAACCCTATTTAAATATATTTTGTTATCGCTCTCAGTTTATATGTCGTAGGTTTTTCATAAAATTAGGTTTTTGATGAAAAACCTAGGTTTTTGATGAAAAACCGGAAGATGACACATTTTAAACTCAATTTCATCATAAACCTCTAACAATCCAGATTTTTGATCAAAAACCTGAACTAGTTTGGCTTTATGATAAAACGAGCGCGCAGTATTACTTCTAACGACGTCAGGTCGACGGAGCCCCGCTGCGCGGGGCTCCTATTTCTGTCTTCAGGGTTTAAAGGAACCTAACCAAACCGAACCTCGGGGTGCCCCTGACGTCGACCGTCTTCTTCTGATTCAAAAGCACAAAAATAGACAAAATCACGTTTTTAACCGTTTCGTTTTTCGCCGTTTCACACACACATCACACATATTATTTTTTAAATGTAGGTATGTAATTTCATAACAAATAAATCATTGTTTATTGTTTCTTAATTGTTTTATTTATTTAAAGAAATAGCAACCAACATTGTTTTTATCATAAAACTAATACAGTCTAGGTTTTTGATAAAAAAACTGGATTTTCTCAGGTTTATGATAACATAAAGTAATAATTTTGTCTTCTTCCGGTTCTTGATCAATAGCCTAGGTTTTTGATCAAAAACCTAATTTTATGAAAAACCTACGACATATATAGGTATTGTCGACTCATAGTATAAGTGTATGATCAATTTATAATCTCATATTTTAAGTGAACTATTTGTGTTCTTTATGAGAATAAATATATTTAAACCGAACACCGAGGCTTACATCGGGGTAGTTTTTACATTAACAGCATTATTGTGTAAATTAAGGACTGGGGATTCAGGGTACAGATTGTCATGTCTATTTCAAGTTCCGAGAAGGACCCAAGAGACATTAATGTCTGTAGCAAGAAATATTTTGCTAACTGATTATGTTCCAAAATTTCTTGGTTTTTCTCATTTAAGAAGGGAGCAAGTGGCAGCAAGAAATTCATACATTGCGGATCACATTTTTGGTGAGCCTAATGCACCAGCTGATCAAAAACTTGCAATCATAATAGCTGATGCAACATATATGTATATACACAAAAAAGTAGTAATTACTTGTTCCAAAAGGATACAAATTCCCTTCATAAATATAGGAATTTATTAAAGCCATTTATCCTCTGTGCCTGTGATGGATATATTATAGATGTACGCGGACCATATAGTGCCACTACAAATGATGCCACCATAATGAATAATTTATTAAACGAAACTGAATTTAATGATTTTTATAACGAAAACGATATCTTTATTGTAGATAGAGGTTTTCGTGACTGCATGGATAGTCTGCATCAGAAAGGATACATAGGTCATATGCCTGAAACCAAAGAAGACGGCCAATCACAGCTATCTACTCTTGATGCCAACCGTTCACGCTGTGTCACTATTAACAGGTGGGGAGTAGAAGCTATGAATGGCCGTTTTAAGAGAGACTTCAAAATATTCCGCCATGAATATTTTAACCGTGGTTGTCGCAATTTGATCGCAGATTTTAAAATAGCAGCTGCTCTGTTGAATGCGTTTACTCCGCCATTTACAGAAAATATACATGCAGAGCAGTTTGTGTCAATCATATTTGAGCGCCTGTTTTTAACGAATACTGTAGCTGAATTAGGTTATATAATTTAAACAGGCGCGGTTCCTGATTTGTACCCATAGACGCGACAACCCTCTCCTTTCCGCGACTATCCAT
Organism: Luperina nickerlii; assembly: GCA_963855955.1. Lineage (NCBI taxonomy): Eukaryota > Metazoa > Arthropoda > Insecta > Lepidoptera > Noctuidae > Luperina > Luperina nickerlii. The sequence goes on along the minus strand of OY979689.1, from coordinate 11,414,926 downwards.
GGACGAATTGACATTATTTGCTTGTGGTATATACCTACCAAATTCGCCAGGCTCGTTCATATGTGGGTGAGCATTTTCGCTTTCATGGAGTATATAATTATATTAGAGGTATCTCGAGAGAGAATACATGGCTTATTAGGGAATAAACCCAATGTTGCTTCGTGCTAAAATAAAGTCCCGCCATTCTTCTGCTAGAACTTATTTTGTTTTCATAGTTGCAGAAACAAATATGAATGGTCGGGACGCAATCAAAAGTTATTGCTGTAATTGCATTGTAGGTTTAAGAGCAGTGGGATGCTGCTCACATGTTATAAGCATTATTTGGTACCTTAGTTACGCTCGCCATGAAGGTATGACCCGACCTGCCCCTTTCCTAGATGAAATAATATTAAATAATTATAAAATATTATATAAAATAATTATAAGAACAATAAAATAAATGTATGTTCCTACAAAAACAAAGTTGTTTTATTTACCCACACTCAAAACTCCATCAGCACTTCATCATTCATCATCATCAAACTATTGCGGACCGCTGCTCGACGTAGGTCTCTCCTAAAGCACCCTACTGAATAGGTACAATTCTCCTGTCAATTTGCCAACGTAAGGATAAGTAATACACTACAAAGTTAGCACCAGCTATCTAGAACATATCCTTTTTCACCAAAACAATGTTTATGTGCCTACACGTAATAATATTTATTGGAACATAACCTCGAAAATAAAACTGGTTATAACTTTTAGGTCCCAACTTCTAAAAATCTAAGAATTTTTAAAAAGGGCTTGCCTTTCGTATTGACTACCAATTAAAACAAAAAATATTCCAAAACACGATATTTTATTAGGTGTACGAAACTCCCATACAACCCTGCCGATCGCCTTTCATAAGTACGAGTACCTACCCATGGGCACGGTAATAATATATACAGTAGGTCGTCTTCATACAAACGGACGAAACGCGGGCTATACCTACGCGCTTCGATCACCGTGTGCGCTCAGGCGACTCGGAGTCGCGACTGTGCAACAGTGACGAACGGACGGTGTGTTGTTTTTTATAACAATAACCGCGCGATTTTTTCACTAAAAATAATTTCAAGTACATATTTAATATGACGAGTAGGCGATATTGTGCTGTTTTTGGTTGCATGAATTCGTCAATAACGCATCCAGAGATAGCTTTTTTTACATTACCTGGAAACTCTGAAAGGTAAGACTATTTTACTTACTAGTGGGTAGGTACATAATGTGTGTCTTTTTAATGGATAAGTATTTCCTATTACCTCCGGAAAAAAAGATGTCTGGATTAATAAATAAAGTGATTAAAGTAAAGGAAAGTGATAGACACTAGTGAAATACCTAGGTAGTTATAGGCGGTTCATGAATCATTATACGGTAGGTACGCTTGTGTTAAAACCTCGGGGCATGTGTGTTTTGTTAGTTTGTATAATTCAAAGTAAAGACGTAGTTTTTATTATTAATAATAGTTGTTTATTGTACTGTGTGTATGAATAAACTAGAAAAAAATTGGTTGCCTGTAAAGTCGATTTACGGACGACAGTTTAACGTGACAACATCATAACAAAACATTAATGAAATGATTGCATACTTTTATGAATAAAATTTAATTATTTTTATTGAATTATTAATATTTTGTATGAATGAAGGAGAAGGAGGAAAGAAGGAAGAAAGAAAGGAGGAAGGAGTGAAATGAAATCTACAATTTAATTGATAAATTTGCTTTTATTTGCACTCATTAATTTAAATATGTTTATTACTTCAATGAACAGATTATTTTAATTATAATTTTTATATTATGCATGTTTGCTATTTAACTTCTTCCAATCTGTGTTATTCTGTTAAGGATAGGACGATGATAGGAAAGATTAAAAAAAACATTAATATACAAATTTTGAATTTTATTTGTAGTTCTTGAACGTTTGATTTAACTATAATGATAATAATTTAACATAATTTGTTTAAAAATACACATGAACAAGTTTTCATAGAAATAAACTGTAATCAGATTAATGTTAAATAAATGGTTAATTCGAAATGACGAATTATTTTATTATTTATGTACACACAGTAAAATACAATAACAAAACTAAATGGAAACACAAAGTAGGCAAATGTAATTAAAATGCTGGAGGCGGGCAGCCCTATCGCATGTTTACGTACCGCGCGGCTGTAGGCATTTAATTCAAGGTTACGGCCAAGATACAATACTGTATGTCTTTATACTGTGCCATGGGTATATATGTTCTGTGCTACCCATCTGCTCCTATACAGCGAATACAGCATGTTTACAAAAGTACAGATGGCAGCACATCAATGTAAACTCTATACATTGATGAAGAAAAACTAATTAACTAACATTAACTACGAGGCGCAGTATAGTGTTAGAAAGAAATTATCCTTGGTATGATTGGTGGAGTTTTCAACATTTCTAAAATTGCCCAATGGTTGCACACAAAGATGTACTATTAAACGTAGATGAAGGGTAAAAAGTTGAACAATCTAACCGTTTTACGTTTCTTTTCAATCATATTACCGCTCGAATCGAGTTAAAAAGAGACATCACTATACGAACGCTACCATCTTTAAACAATGCGCGCTCCCAGCTGTCACTACTCAATTTTGGTTGACATCACGTGAAGTCGAAAGTTGTTCATGCTTTTAATTATGATTTTAAATGTAAAAAGTGCATATATTTTGTGAAATTTTTCATATTAAGTATCATGGCTTGTGTGGTTCCTGGCTGTAAAAGCCACTCGGGCAATGCAAGAAAGGAAAATAAGAAAATCTCATTTCACCGGTAAGTCTACTGAACACTACTCAGAAGATTCGCCTTTTATTTAAAAAGAAATGTAAATGTGAACCCTATTTTTTGTGTAAAATAAAGAAATGTAAGGTAAAAACTGTTTTAGATTGGTAGGAAAGTCAATAACAAATGATATTTAAATTTCATTTCAGATTCCCCGTTGACCCCGAACTTTGTCAGAAATAGGTGTATAATTTGCGACGTCCCGATTGGAGTCCTACAAAAGCCTCAAAAGTGTGTAGTTTACACTTTGAAGACGTGTGCTATAGAAATACAGAAAAAAAATTGTTACATTCTTACGCCGTCCCCACAATTTTCCCAAACCAATCAGCTTACATTCGGCAGGTAGGTTAGAAGTGTTTTGTATACACTAGCTTTGAACTTTGCTCCGCGGCTTTGCCCACGTCAATTAAGATGTTCTACTCTTATTTTATCTTTTCAGGGGTGAATTTTGTTAAACGTTTTCATTATTTTCACTAAGTATACTATCATTTAGTCATCCCCTTATTACGCCTCCTTGGGGATGAATTGTTCGAAATCTCGTTTTAGTGAGCACCTGTGTATGGAACCTTCATACCAAATTTTAGCTCAATCCGTTCAGTAGTTTTGCCTCTGTGATGATGAATCAGTGTCACTCATGGAAATAATATGTACTAGACGTACAACATAGTACATATTATTTCCATGGTGTCACTACATGTAATTTTATGAGTATAGATTAAATATATTATGCTGATCAACATTACACGCAAGTGATAAATTTAATATACGTTTATTTACTTCCATGCTTTGTATTGTAACCGGTGAGCTTCAGATCTCTCAAGAAAAGTATATTTTTTATTTAATAAGTACGTTAGGGTCTGCCATCTGAAGCTCACCCGCTACATTATTAATAATTTTTAATAATCGCTTATGTTTATTTTTATTCAATTAACTTTTCGATTTTTATAGAAAATAACTAAAAAGCGACAGCCCATAAGACGAGTTCCATCTGATCCAGTGGCTTCTACTTCACAGGTAATATAACCTAAATTAGACCCTTCAATATGTTCAAGTATATTTTTCTTATTCATAACAATACCTAATATTTCAGAGAGTGTTATATGAAGGTGAGCCGTTCAAGACTATGTTAGATGAAAACATCATTCCTAAAGAGGATCTAACAGCTGGGAGTAGCAGAGAGTGATAAAAAGAATAAGGTACATAGGTCTTAATTGTTGGGATGTTTTTATAATTTTGATAGCTAGAATAAAATAATATATTATCATTGTTAACAACTTTTCCTAAGGTTCAAAGTCTATAAAATGTTATATTTCCATACTGTATTTTCATGACTTACAGCATATTCTGAAAAATGGCATAAAGTAAAAGGTCATTGTAATTTCAGGTGCCTCGGAAAAAGAAACCCGTGATCGACGATTTATCTGCATCAAGAGCTGAATTAGATGAAGAGATCCATCCTAAAAAGCTAGGGTCATCAAATGCTGAAAATATTATGTCTGACAAAGAAAATATGGTAAATACAATAAAATTAATAAACTAGTCTTTATTTTTGTTCATAGATAAAGAGAAGAAATTCGAATACGAATTTGGTTTCAGGTGCCGAAAAACCAGGTCTTTATCACCGATATACAAATTAAATTAAAAAATCAGGCAATTAGAATCAAAACTTGCTCATCAAGTGATGTTAGCTGAAAGGCGAAAAAGATCTTTAAAAAAATGGCAAAAGAAATGTTCAAGATTATCAAAAAAGCTATTACCTTAGCTGAAATATTAAAAGAATTGAAACAAAAAGTGGAAAGGGAGCATAATATATTTTAATATTAGAAAATTGCGTTGATTTTCCTGGACAAATCTTTTCAAGATATGCAATGAAGCTTGAAGGGTCATCTTTGCCCAAAGAGTATGAAGATCACATAAAAAAATTTGCTGTTACTCTGCAGTTCTTGTCTCCAAGAGCGTATGATTACGTCCGAAACACATTTAACCAAATATTACCTCATCCCAAGACCATTTCAAAATGGTACCAATCTTTAGACTGCAATCCTGGATTCACGAAGGAGTCTTTTGAGATCATCAAATCGCGCTGCACTGAGAAGACACTTTATTGTGCATTATCAATGGACGAAATGGCTATCCGTAAACAGTTGCAATGGGATGGAAAACAGTACTATGGCCAGATTAGCATACATTCGCAAGATGATGACAGCTTACCTTTGGCATCTGAGGCAATAGTATTCATGGTCACATGCATAAACGAGGCGTGGAAAATACCCGTGGGATATTTCTTTATTAACAGCCTCACTGGAGCTCAGAAGGCAAACTTGGTTGAGCAGTGCATTACTTTATTAAACGAAACAGGCGTCAAAACCATATCCTTGACTTTCGATGGCGCAGCAGCTAATGCATCAATGGCAACTGAATTAGGTTGTGACTTAAATCCAAGTAACTTGAAAACCACCTTTAGAGTTGGAGACCAAGAAGTGGCAATTTTATACGATCCCTGCCACAATATAAAATTATTAAGAAACGCTTTAGGTGAAAAAAAGTATTTCTGGATGAAAAAAACCAAACTGTTGACTGGCAGTATATTGAGTTATTACAAGACTTGCAAACCAAGGAAGGCTTGCGTGCAGCCAATAAGCTCACAGCAGCACATATAAACTTTCGAAAACAAAAAATGAAAGTGAAACTAGTCACCCAGTTGCTAAGCAATTCAGTTGCAGATTCATTGCAATACTGCAAAGACATGAATTTACCAGAGTACCAAAACTGTGACGCTACGATCAAATCTATTAGGAATTTCAATGACCTTTTTGATATTCTTAATTCTAGAAATATGTCTGCCAAAGGTTTAAAGAAACCCCTTTGTGATTTCAATATTGAACGAATTAGATCAAAATTGAAAGAAATCGACAACTATATCGAATCAAATCAAATCAAATCATTTATTTGCATAATACATGTCAAAAAGGTGTTACAAGTATGAAAGGTACATTGTATTATAACCTACTGAGGTGTGCAAATTAATATATACCTAGCTACAGAATAAATTATAAATTGAGTTACAAAAAAAATAGAATGTCAATAAAAAAATGTCAATTTATTATAATACACAAGTCAGAACAAAATTTCAATAATTATTATATTTGTGGTGCCATTTCAGATAAAATAGATTCATCTTTCATTTAAATAATCATTAATTGAATAGTAACATTTTGCAACTAAGAATTCGTGCAAGCATAATTTGAATTGGTTCATTTTGTGTAGGTCTGTGATACTTTTTGTCGACTCTCTCAAAACAAGCGATGGAAGCTCATTGCTATATTCGAGGCGAAAGACTGGTTTTCTCGGAATGAAGATCTGCATTCAATCGATTTTGTCAATTTCTGACAAATACGTTAAATTGGACCCTTCTTTTAGCTTTCTCCCGACACACAAACTTTCTCAAGACCACGTAGAAATTTTCTTTGCAGCAATACGGTCACTTGGGGGTTATAACAATAACCCGTCGGCCAAAGCATTCATCACAGCTTATAAAAATTTGCTTGCACATGCCGAATTCAAAATATCCGTATCGTAATATCGTAATCGTAATATTTTCTAATGGCAAGCAGTTGGCGTTCCGGCCAACTGCTTGCCATTAGAAAATATTACGATTTTGCAAGCTAAGAGTACCAAACCCCGTTTTGTTGAGAGCATCAATGAAACTAGTGAAAGATCGAAAATGCTGGATGCCGAAGATCTTGAAGTCGATGTCAGTGACAATGATCATGATTACGTCATTAGCTCGACCCAGCTAACTGAGTACACAGAAAACATAATATACTACATGGCTGGGTTCATAGCACGAAAATTAGGAAAAAAGATTGTTTGTGAAAAATGTAACAATCTTCTCACATCGGAAGGACCAAACAAGCACTCACTTTTGGTGGACATTAAGAACAAAGGCGGTTTGATCCACGCCTCAAGCCAAGTTGCAGCAATTTGTAAATCGAAAATTAGGAAAAAAGATTGTTTGTGAAAAATGTAACAATCTTCTCACATCGGAAGGACCAAACAAGCACTCACTTTTGGTGGACATTAAGAACAAAGGCGGTTTGATCCACGCCTCAAGCCAAGTTGCAGCAATTTGTAAATTTTCTGAAAAGGTGCTGCGTAGACATGAAATTTCGAACGAAATATTTGCACTGTGTGGCAATCTGTTTCAAAGCTCAGATCACTACCACGACCATGAAGCTATGAATAACCATATTCATCTTTTGATAAAAGCAGTAATTGATTACTATCTGAAAATTCGTATTCATTATGAATGCAAAATCATTTCGATGCCAAGTGAATATGTACGAAGTTTTTTTAACAAAAACCATTACATTTAAAAACCAATAATGGAGATTAAGCTAAAAATAAAGTAAATCGAATAATTCTTCAAATCATAACAAAATATTGAAATCTATTCTATAGAATAGATTTCAATATTCTATAGAATAGATTTCAATATTTTGTTATAGTAAATCGAATAATTCTTCAAATCATAACAAAATATTGAAATCTATTCTATAGAATAGATTTCAATATTTTGTTACAAAAAAGTGCAGCGTTCTAAAATTCACAACGCGTCACTACGGGTACGTTCCAACGTACCCGTAGTGACGCGTTGTGAATTTTAGAACGAAGTGCACTGACGTAGCCTAGTTACGGCTATGCAACGAAACGTCATTTCTGTTTCTATTCTGTGGTTCTGTCTGTCACTTTGACATTGTTGATGTTGATTGTCAATTCGTCAACGTTAACTTCGCCCGTTTATCTGTAATTCAAGTGTTTACTTTCTGCTTTTGAACTAAAAACATGGAAAGTGAAAGTGACAATGGTTTTTGCACGCCCAGCACGCCCCCCCAAAAAAAAGCAAAGGAAAGAAAAAAGGCTTCAAAAGTATAAACATGAATGGGAGTCTGACTACCAATGGTGCAAAGGAGATGTAAACAACAAATTTGGCGCGAAGTGTACTATATGCAGAGTTTCATTTTCCATTGCCAGTAGTGGAATTGGCCAGGTAAGTTAATTAGTTTCGAATGTTTCGATGTTCTTGAGGACATGCATTCATGGTGTACTAACTAATGTCTGTTTACTTACTATTACTTGATTAATACGTGATTGATTAGTGTGAATTGGTTCGGTTGGTTTTATTTTATTGGTATTGGATTGGGTACTTTTTGTCTGTCATGGACTTGGGCTGGACATTGGTGATGGTAAATACTGGAGCATGGTTATTTGCAGGTAAAACAACATAGTAAAACCAAACAGCACAAAAATAAAAGTGAAATGGGAAAGACTGCTTCTACTTTGCAACGGTTTCTAGGAACATCCTCTGCTTTGACTTCAACTCCAGCTTGTTCTACATCCTCGGCTAACTCTAATGATGCAATAACAGCTGCAGAGCTAGCAAAAACATTTCACACAGTCAAACACAACATGTCTTACAATAGAGCGGATTGTGGTGTCAAACTAGATAAAAGTATATATGCCGACTCTAAAACTGCTCTCAACATTCGGTTGGCCCGAACAAAAATGGAAGCTCTGGTAACAGAAGTGTTGGGGCCACAATCCTTGCAAATGGTTTTGGATGATCTAAATAAAGATAACACTTTTTATAGCATTCAAAGTGATGCATCAAACAGAAAAAATATCAAACTCTTCCCATTAGTAATCCAGTATTTCACTGTTGACAATGGTATACAGAATAAGCTACTTGACTTTTATGAAAACCATGATGAGTCAGCTGATAGCATGTTTAAAGCAATTACAAATTCCTTGACAGAGCATGACGTTGCTTTAGACAAAATATCAGCATTAAGTGCAGATAATTGTAATGCCAATTTTGGAGTCCACCATTCCTTGTTCACTAATATGAAAACAGTTGTCCCTGATATTATCAAAGGTAACTGTCATACACACATTGTGCATAACACAGTGAAACATGCAATGAATTGTTTGAGCCATGATATAGAAAATATAATTCTAAAAATGTCATTTTTCATTCTCAGCGGTGAGACGGGAAGAATTAAAAAAAATTGTAGCAAGTGTTGATGGAGAATGGCATGAATTAAAAAGGCACGTAGACACAAGATGGCTGTCACTTTTGCCTTGTGTAGATAATATTTTGCTGAACTGGGTACCAATTAGAGACTATTTTGTAAATTTAGAGGATGATTGCCCAACCATCTTGCAAAACATTCTAATGTTAAATGAACCAGAAGGGCAAATTGTAATTGAGATATATTTACATTTTGTTAGTCATATTTTGACTGTGTTTAATAAGACAGTGAAGTTACTCGAAGGCAATCATATAACTGTCTTAGACGTGTTCAACATAATGTAAAATTTAAAAACTGAATTAGAGCAGCGTAAAACAGATAGCTTCTTTGGGTACGACAGTAATAAAAAACTAAAAAAAAATGAAGGAAAATCTCCAGAGCTGTCTAGGAAAATTATTACAAACCTACAGCTATTTATAGAAAAAAGTTTAATTTATTTAAGCAAGTGGTTTGATTTCAATCCATCCAACTGGCTTAACCAGTGTCAGTTTCTAGATTTGAACAAGAACATTGAATTTAATCAAATTGAGACTACTGGATTCTTTAAATTTAATTGCAAAACTGGGCATTAATGTGAATAATTTATATTCAGAATTAATTCAAATAAATGAAATAATTTCAAAGATAACCTTAACCAATGACCAGGCCTTTAAATCAAAAACAACTGCAGAAAAGTGGCAATTGATTTTCAAAAGTGATTCAAATTTAACAAATATGTTAAAAGTCATTGGCTTTTTCCTGTCAATCCCAGCAAATTCTGCTTTCACCGAGAGTCTTCTCAGTGATGAATATTAAATGGAGGGAAGAAAGAAACAGAAGTTTAATTAAGCTCATTAAAAATGAATTGCTGATTTTTATTAATATGGAAGTAAATTGCTGTGATTCGTATAATTATTTTAAAAACAATAAACTGTTAATATCCAAAGCGCAGAGTAACAATAAATATACTTGGAAAAATAAATAATGTAATTCTGTATTTGTGTGTTTCTTTTGTACCTACTTAAACTGGTGTGCAATAAAGTGATATAGGATTGTAATTTGTATATAATGTTTAAACATGATAAATGAATGAATGTGCACTATTTTTTTTCCAAAATTTCCCAAAAGTACTATATATTGGCAAGGTTTTGAGAAAAATACTATATTTCTTCAAAAAAATACTTGGAGTCCGTACTGTGTGCATAATCGGGCTGTGCGTTGTAATTATTTTACAAAAGTTTGTTTTGGCCAATATTATCAAAGTTAAGAATGCCGCCTCAGTTGCCGCAAATTGAAAGGGAGCGCATCATAGCCCTTCGATTGTGTGGATGCCGGCTGATTGATATTTTTCGGCAGACGGGCATAGCGGTGAGTAATATTTTTTTTAATTATAATTTTTAAATTAAAATAAACAAAGGTTAGTATTGAAAAAATGTGTCAATGGTGTTTTTCTATAGAATTTTAAAATTAACAGAAGGGATAGGTAGATGGGTATTTTCTTTGTTCTTTCCTAATGGGTGCGCGCTGTTCCAAGCGCCATCAAAATATAGGGTAGGTAACTGTGAAAGTTTAAATTCAGATTTATACCTACGTAAACAGGGATCCAATACCGGAATTCGATCCTCATATTTCTTTGATAACAATGGAACAATGGATTAGAAAAGTTGAGGGTATTTCAAACATGTACGGTTGGGACGAAAAAACTGCTATATTTAATTGTTCCTCTAAACTAAAAGGCTATTTCCGCGGGTTGTCGTGACCCAATTAGCTTATTAAATTATCTGTTATTTTTTTGGCACCCGGCAAGCGTAAATGTTAATCGCAATAAAAAGTACAATAGTCATTATGAGGACCAACTAAAGTGTATATTTGTAAACGGCGAGGCCATACTGCAAATAAGTGTAATAATAAATCTCGGTGTGACGAAAGGGGTTTGCGTGGCGCAGGTTATAAAAATAAGACCACGCAACCTTGTCAACATAAAAATATATATTTAGAAAAAAGAAAAGGTGTGGGTAGGTCTACAGGTCACAATTTTCCCCCCGAGCCACCCCGTGGGTAGCGCTGTACTGCCCTGTTAGCCGGCGTGGCGATGACTGCAGCGAGGTGCCACGCTGGATGTGTAGGGGTGCCGGTCGACAGGTGTCCGCGCCGACCGTCGTTACTCGGCTCGGCCCTCGTGGCAAGGTTGGCCAAGGTGGGACGTCCGAATGCTGGCACGTTACTGGCAAGCGCGACGTAAACAGCCGCGTAGCCACAGATGTGCTGCCGTAAGTTTGAGGGTGTTCCTCTATCCGGAACTTTGGACCCTGGAACATGACGTCCAGCGTGTCACGAGATGACCATTGGTCAACTCCGCTGATTGCGACACCAAGCTAAGCAGAGCGAGTAGCAATACAGTGCGCTAATGAAGGTGATGGTGGATTGTCACAATCAGACGGAGTTTACAAAATGGGAGGAGTGAAAATGGCATGATGCAATACGTTTTGAGTGTGAAGCACGAAAAGTCAAAATGCATTAAGCTGAAGGCCTTAGATTAAAATGAAATACATGATTTAGCGTATAATAAATTCAGATAAAATAAGCATACATGCCAAGTTAATCTGTAAGAAAAAGGAACACAAAATATACTCATGAAAATGCTATCCAACACTTACCCAGTATGGGGGTTTCAAAATCACCGAATTTAATTGCTCGATGGCGGAGAATTTCGAAGATTAGGTAATTGTTTTTAGGCCCGGATAATGGCGAGTTAAGACACGTGTGAAATCACTGATATAAATTAATATGGTGAGACGTGTGACCGCTTCGGGGAAAACCAAAATTCCTAATGCCAAACGAAAGACGCGTTGGATAGAGATGGGACATGCGCGAGCGCACAGATAAATTCTCACTCGCGCGCCGATAGCTGAACATTTTGTGTTTTTAGTCATTACTATTCACTACCGCACTACTTGTTATTTTCTATGGTAAGATATTTTGACGTCTGCGGCTCTTTGACAGTTGAATATATGTAAACATTGGAATGTTGCTGGGTTTTTGTTGTTAAATTAGTTAAAATGTGTTTAATTATGCAAAATGTAACGTACGACGTTACATCGGAAGCAAGACAGAACGACTTTGGTGTGTGTATTCTGTAGCAAGCGCAGTCATGACGAAACTAATTGTTACATTAAAAATAAAAAATTCAGTTACTGTGGAAAAACAGGTCACATAAAAGAAGAATGTCTAAAACATGAAATTCGTCGTACAAGTTCTAACAAAGAAAATAACAAACAATGATATACTGTGCGGGTTATCACTGATGCGCCGGGTAGTTCAAAATATTACATGACCGTAAAAATTAATGATTTCTCTGTGTATGGTTTTATTGATTTTGGAAGCGCTTGTGTCACAATAACAGAATCAGTAGCTAGTCGATTAAAATTAAAAGCAAGTCCTTGCGAAAATATTGTTTTGTCCGGTTTTGGTTGCTCAAAAACCAATCCGATCGGTATGGTAGTTGTTAAGATTTAATAGAATAATTTAATAAAAAGTATTTTCATCACGCGCAGTAGCGTGAAGTCTTTCATTAGTCTTTCTTTCTTTCTAGGAATAGAAAGTGTATCGTAAAGTTTTGTTACCAATCGTTAAAGATTAACATAAGAAAACGGCTTCACGCCACTGCGAGTCGTGAAAATACCTACTCCCTATCAAAGTTAGCACAATGTTTTCAATACGACGGCGTTATTAATGCCGAAAATGTCATAAAAAAAACATTCCAAATAGTAAGAGAAAGTTGACCATTAAATACAATATTCCTATAAACGGAGGTGGTCAAAAACCTGTGTCAAAAACAATTTTTGGACGCATTACAGATAAAAAAAGATCGGGTTCAGGCGGTGATGAACCGTTCTTACTCCACAAGTTCGCCATTAAAAGAAAATAGAGGAGGAGACCGAAAAAGTGCACAATTTGAAGCGAAAAGATTGTCAGTTGAATGGTTTTTTGAAAAGTTTAAAGGTATTGAGAGTCACTATTGTAGATCGCAAACAAGCAGAATATATCTGCCGTCAGGATTAATTATCTGAAAGATGTGGCGAATGTATAACCAAGAGAGAGATGGGGATTTAAAAGTGATACAAAGTTTTTTTCGAAAAATTGTAAATACTTCTTACAACTTTGGTTTTGGGTCTCCCAGAATGTATGTTCCACGTGCATTTCGTTACAAGAACGCTTAAAAATTGAAAAGACCCAATAAAGAAAAATGAGCTGATAGTAGAGAAGAGGATCCACCGGCTTAAGTACAAAGCATTTTATAATATTCTAAAAGAGGATGATGAAAGCATAAAACAACACAATAACATTTGATTGCCAAAAAAACCAACCACTCCCAAAACTGCAAGATCAGTCTGCTTATTTTAGCAGGCAGTTTAACTTCTACAGGGTGTCCGCCGGCAGATTTTGAACTTTAAATTGCCCTGCCCTGCCGCAGCCCGTGCCCGTGCCTGTTGCAGCCTTGCCCTGGACCTTTAACGTCTGTTACTACTCCAGAAAATGCAGAACTTGCGAGAAGGGAAATTTTGCAAGATCCGCATAAGTCTGTCCGAAAGATTGCAGATCAACGGGTGTGAAAAAGACGTCAGTTCATAAAATTATTAAAAAACAATTGAGGTTTCATCCATACAAGCTCAAAATCACCCAGCACTTGAAAGAAAATGACTTCATAATAAGGCAGAATTATGCTAGAGTTGTTCTGTAACGATTTTCTACGCCTACCCGCTTATGTAACATTTTTTTAGTGACGGGGCGCATTTTGACTTTGGCGGCTACGTAAATAAGCAGAATATGCGATATTGGAGTGCAAACAATCCAAAAGAAGTTCATGAAAATGTGCCTCTTCACAGCGAAAAGACAACAGTTTAGTGCGCCATTTATGAAAATGGCATAATTGGACCTTATTTTTTCGGTAGAGATGAAACTGTCAACGCTGAACGTTACCGCGCAATGCTGGACAACTTTTTTATACCGGAGCTACATCAGCATGTTGCAGCTCCGGCTACGTTTTGTTTTAGATATCAATGGACACAGTCAGGAGGCGCCTGAAAGCAATGTCGCCGCCCTGCTAAGAAGATACAAATGACCCAAGCGCATAAGGAGGCAAGAATAAGTTTTTGCCTAGAATTTTATAATTTTGACTGGGCAAACAACATCGTCATTTTTGTCGATGAAAAAAGCTTCCGTTCGGATATGGACGGACGAAAAATATTATGGCGCAATAGCAATGAGCGCTATGTGGATGTGAATACTTTGCCAAATCGGGCAAGTGGAAGAATATCCTTAATTTCTGGGGATGGATGAGCTCTATGGACCGGGTGAACTGGTGAAGGTTAGCGGGCGCATGACTGGTGAAAGACGCCGGGAAGAAATGTCGCCGCCCTGCTAAGAAGATACAAATGACCCAGGCGCATAAGGAGGCAAGAGTAAGTTTTTGCCTAGAATTTTATAATTTTGACTGGGCAAACAACATCGTCATTTTTGTCGATGAAAAAAGCTTCCGTTCGGATATGGACGGACGAAAAATATTATGGCACAATAGCAATGAGCGCTATGTGGAGGTGAATACTTTGCCAAATCGGGCAAGTGGAAGAATATCTCTTAATTTTTGGGGATGGATGAGCTCGATGGGACCGGGTGAACTAGTGGAGGTTAGCGGACGCATGACTGGTGAAAGACGCCGGGAAGAAATGTCGCCGCCTGCTAAGAAAACACAAATGACCCAGGCGCATAAGGCAGCAAGAGTAAGTTTTTGCCTAGAATTTTATAATTTTGACTGGGCAAACAATATCGTCATTTTTGTCTATGAAAAAAGCTTCCGTTCGGATATGGACGCAAGAAAAATATTATGGCGCAATAGCAATGAGCGCTATGTGGAGGTGAATACTTTGCCAAATCGGGCAAGTGGAAGAATATCTCTTAATTTTTGGGGATGGATGAGCTCGATGGGACCGGGTGAACTAGTGGAGGTTAGCGGACGCATGACTGGTGAAAGACGCCGGGAAGAAATGTCGCCGCCTGCTAAGAAAACACAAATGACCCAGGCGCATAAGGCAGCAAGAGTAAGTTTTTGCCTAGAATTTTATAATTTTGACTGGGCAAACAATATCGTCATTTTTGTCTATGAAAAAAGCTTCCGTTCGGATATGGACGCAAGAAAAATATTATGGCGCAATAGCAATGAGCGCTATGTGGAGGTGAATACTTTGCCAAATCGGGCAAGTGGAAGAATATCTCTTAATTTTTGGGGATGGATGAGCTCGATGGGACCGGGTGAACTGGTGGAGGTTAGCGGGCGCATGACTGGTGAAAGACGCCGGGAAGAAATGTCGCCGCCCTGCTAAGAAAATACAAATGACCCAGGCGCATAAGGAGGCAAGAGTAAGTTTTTGCCTAGAATTTTATAATTTTGACTGGGCAAACAATATCGTCATTTTTGTCGATGAAAAAAGCTTCCGTTTGGATATGAACGGAAGAAAAATATGGCGCAATAGCAATGCGCACTATGTGGAGGTGAATACTTTGCCAAATCGGGCAAGTGGAAGAATATCTCTTAATTTTTGGGAATGGATGAGCTCGATGGGACCGGGTGAACTGGTGGAGGTTAGCGGGCGCATGACTGGGGATCAGTACGTCAAAATTTTACGCGACGTGATGATCCCCACCGTGCGCCTGCACTACCCAGAGGGCATTATTTACTTGTACCAAGACAACTGCCGCGTGCACACCGGCAGAGTGGTACACCGTGCAGGAGTGGTTCGCGGCACAGGATGACGTCATCTGCCTGCCATGGCCTGCAAAGAGCCCCGACTTAAACCCAATCGAAAATCTATGGGGTCTCATGGTTCTCGATTAGGATGCCTCAGAAATCCGCAACAACGAAAACTTGCGGCGAGAAGCCTATACTACATGGGAGCATTTCAGAGGCAGGGACACCTGCTGGAACATGGTGGCCGGCATGAAGGACAGGCTGGACGCTGTTTTAGATGCGCAAGGTGGTCCGACTAAATATTAAATATATTTACATACAAACATAGTATAGTGAGTGGCATTATGGTGGCTGTGTGTGGTACTTTATCAATGTACCGAAGTGAAACATACTCGACTGCCGTCAAGAAGGTGGTAGAAAGACAGCCTCCCAAAAGCCTAGGGGGTGGTGGGGTCAGGCCTCAGTCACCATCCTTCAGTACTGGGTTAGGAGGCCTCAAAGCCAAAACAGAATGGACAATGGAGTACATCCGGAAATCGCCAGGTCATCACAAGCCACCCCCTTACCAACACATGCGGAGGTCTCCAGGCCGACACGATCTCCTGGGGAGGGCCTCAGACCACTCAAGACTGACATGGAAAGAGGCTCGGCGGTCACACGATCGTCACAGAAGGCACGAGGAGGAGCATGATGACGACCTCTCCCCTGAAGACGAAGACAAAATTCTAAGCGAGGTGAAGCCTAAGAGAGTCACAGGGCCTTTAGTGAGCCTTGATGACAAACTAAACAAGATGATGGACATGATGGCCCTCCTAACCCAAGGCACTCTAGGGAGTGGGGTGCAGCCATCTACAAGTCAACAGCCACCACCACCACCACCTCCACCACTTCCGTCATCCTCAAGGCCGAAGCATCGCAAAGCCCATAAAGCAGGGGCAGATATGATAGAGGAGCTGAAGTCGAAGCTGGCAACTATGCAGCTGAAGAAGCTGAAGAGTAAGCCTGACAAGACGGAGGACTCATAACATTGTGAGACTGATCAGGAAGACGGAGCCTTCCACAAGGTCAGACCTGACAAGGTCACAGAGTCGTTATCAGAATCTGGGTGGATTGGTAATGATGCTAATCATCCCTTAGTTACATTCATCACCGCGTCTCATGTTGGTGGAGGACGGAGCAGTCAAATCAACATAAGCCGGTGTATAATGTAGGGATACAGTGAAATTTTAACAGTGCTTGTCAACCTTCAACATCGCTGAGCATCCTGGAGAGATGTCCGCTGTGTACCCAGGTACGGTTTTTTAAAGGTAAGCGGGGTTTGAATGTGTACATTGGAAAGGAGCACAGACCACAAAATGCATCCATCTCAGACCCTGTCTCAACAGCTACACCTACAACTCCAGCTACATTCAATTTTGACCCGTTTTGGAAAACCCTGTCCATATTAAAAAAATCTGTTCCTGTTTTAAAGCGAGTTCCCCGCGGCGCTAGACCTCTAGTGGCGCAAAACCTAGCAGGTTGCGTTCGTCTTGCCGCCCGCGAGAACTCGCTAAGTGCTTGGGAATAACTACTCACCTTCCCTTACAGAATTCTACATGTACAAAAAGCATTTGACAACTAAAAAGACATTAACTGCACAAATTAAAGAAAACTGTAATATTTCGGCCCATAATTTAAAAATTGCAGACACAGAGATTTACCTCATCAAGAGGTATATCACATCTGGTAGAATCTAAGTTAGGGGAAGGTGACATTAGCAGAGCAGCCAGGATTCTTTTTAGTAGTGATGTGGTGGCACCGTGTTCTCCAGAAACACTCGCAGCTCTGGAGAGCAAACACGCTGCCGCAGCGGATGGCCTTTTTTGACGTTTCGGAAAGATTATTCCAAATTAATATGCATTCGGCCATAACCTTAATCCGCTACTGCTGTTTCGGCCCTAAATTAACTTATTTCCTTAGCGCTTCCCATTTATGGAAGCACACTCACCTTTTAGAGAAAATGGACCAAATTATCAAGCATACATTATCTTCCATTTTAAATGTGGCCATGGACGACCGAGCTTGGGCACAAGCTACTCTTCCCATTCATATGGGGGGCCTCGGCGTCCGCAAAATTTCTAGTATTAGTTTACCTGTAGTGTATTAAGTACATACATGTATGTGTAGAGTAAGTAGAGAAGCATCTTTAATACTGTATTAGTTCTAAGACTTCTAAGTCAATCGCAATAAACCACTCGTAACGTTTACACGTGTTTTGCTTGTCTTCCCGCAACCCACACACTTCATGGCGACCCTGCCATTCGCGAGCGCCGCGGTGTAGGTTTCCTACCTTCGTCGCCGGGTATCGCGTAGCGGGCGAATTCTGCAAGTAAGCGGATTCCCGGAGTGTGCCTCGTTGCACTGGATTAGAACGTTTAGAATATCGAATATATAAAATGAATATAACGTCGGGAACATTCAGCATAGCAAGTCACGTATATCGACTCAAACATGGGAAAGACTTATTCGAAAACCGAGGATAAGTAGGTGATAATATCACAGAATGCATCGGAAGTAATACTGCTGTCGAATCTCACATTCAGATGAATAATATATTAATAGCGTCGGCCTTGACAACTATCGCCTTCGCAGTTGTTATATATATTTGGAAGAAGCAGAAGGACAGACAGAAGAAATGGATCGGAAAACGTATCGATTCCGAATTTATGAGAAGAATGCGTTTGCGGCTGTCGAGAAGGCGAGAACGTGAAGAAGAAAACGGAAATTCGTAAACCCCATAAGTCATATCAGTATTCAGTGAATAGTGGAGAAAGTGAAAAATATCACGTATCGTGTTTCGTAAAATAAATAAGAGTGCAGCATCAAATAAGGATATAATGGGTCTTTCATATCTTCGGTCCACGGCACTGATAAATTAATCAGGAAAATCCTAGCATCCACACTGATTAATTCTGATGTGCCGTGTTTCACCGAGGCTATGGATGCCTGGAGACTCGCTTGCCCGAATACAGATCCACCTGACCATCCATCTTCCCAGAGACGGTGGGATGAGCCGCTCTGCAGAGTAGGTAGTACAGAACAATTTACTTGACTCGTCTGCTACCTCTGCGGAACGTGCGCGCCTGCTGGCTGTGGGTAGGTGGGAGTCGGGTCTTTGGCTTCATGCACTACCTTCGTCGAACTTAGGCACTTTGTTCGACGACACTACTTTTCGCCTCGCTGCTTCCCTACGACTAGGCACTCCTTGCTGTTCTCCCCATCGCTGTCACTGTGGCAAAGATGTCAACAGCCTCGGACACCACGGCCTGTCTTGCAGCCGAAGTGCGGGTCGCTTAGCGCGGCACGCGAACATTAATGACAACATCCGACAAGCTCTTGTCACCGTCGGCGTTCCAGCTGTATTAGAACCCAATGGCTTGGCACGCAACGATGGCAAGAGACCGGACGGTATGTCTTTATTTCCATGGAAGGTGGGTAGGCCTTTAGTGTGGGACGCAACGTGTGTCGATACTCTTGCGCCATCCCATCTTCCTGGATCGGGATGCTGTGCTGGCGCTGCTGCTGCGGCTGCGGAAAACCTCAAGCGGCGAAAATATGATAACCTTATTGGAAATTATATTTTCGAGCCGTTTGGGGTTGAAACTCTCGGGCCGTGGGGTCCGAGTGCTCATGGTCTTTTTAAAGAAATATCTAAACGGCTGGTTGACACTTCCCGTGACCCAAGGGCTGGCTTTTACCTTGGCCAGAGGCTAAGCATCGCGATACAACATATAAAAATAATTCATGTAAAAATAACATACGATTTATGTTTTTTTATGATTGCATTCTACGATTTTACAAAAGATTTGTTACAAATAATGCAAGTGGGTATGCGCTATAATTTGTTAAAGTTGAATGTTAGCTATGGTTAACATTGCGAAGATACCAGTGATTGTCATAGAGATAATGGTGGAGGATGTATATAATTGCTTTTATTGGTGTTTGGGATGCTTGCATGCTTAATTTTGATTTATTTACTTTTAGCATACCCAGCGATTAGAGCGTGTGAGGAAAATACTAGCACTTTTCCCACCACAAGATGCTTCTTCCAGCGATGGTAGCACATTAGAAGATGATAATGAGGTTAATATACTAACTAGCTGACGATACCGAATACAGTTCTGAACCCCGCTCATTAGATTCCTCGTTTGAGCGACTCAATATTTAAGAGAATTATGAGTTTTTGCCGGAAGATGTCATACCATGCACACCCGCTATAAGTGAAGTACTCGCCACACACAGCTCACCACAATATACCGTGGGTGATTATTCCCTATTTCTTGTCCCACCACGCAGGGTTAGGCAAACTGCAGACGTGGCTCCTTCAATTCCATTTGCATAAGGCCATGTAACCGGCTAATGATTTAGCCTTTAGATTTCCTAGCTCCTCACCTCTATTCCTTCTCAAGGAAAGTATCTTAGTGTTCCCTTATATAATAGGGTTCCCGTATTGTCGATTCCAGATGAGGCAACTCGAGTGATTCGTCTCGCCGCCAGGATCTAGAGGAGCCTCTGGGACCTGGACGCGAGATCCGTTCCTCGAGTCCACTCAAAGCCTCCTGTGGAGACGACTGTGCGGTGGCAGAGTCCGCCTAGCGAGTTAGCGCAGGCGGGACGGTTTTTTTTATATATAAACTTACACCACGTGTGGTGATACACGTGGTGTACCGCCCGTGGTGGTCCGGTCTTGAAAATTAGAAGCCGGTCATCAACTGCCGGCTAGCCGGCCGGCCGGCTGGCCGGCTGCTGGCCGGTCAGTGTACTTTATATTTATTTGTAACATCTGTTTATACCTACCTGTATTAAGCAAATAAATGATTTGATTTGATTTGAACTAAATTTAATTGAAGGACCCCGAGTTCGACACCAACACTTAATGGAAGTATATTGGACATCTTCGTCGGCTCCGGGATCCAGGACTCTTCAAGTCCCTGGCGCCCATCTAGTATCTATTCACCGTATAAAACTGGAAGGTTGTATCTTGACATTTTAGTAAGAACTAATTGAAATTAAACTTTTAGAAAAAGGAACAGTACTGGGTTTATCCCCACAACCATAGTTCGAAACCGATTTTAATTTACGCTGGCTGGCATTACTTTTTTTTATATATTTAGGTTAAACTAAATACCAATACAAATACTAATACAGTGAAACCTGGTTAAATGGAACCTGGATAAGTGAGAAACCTCTATTATTGAGAATTGCAATGAGGTCTCGGTTCTTTTTCATTAAATTACCTCTGTTAATGAGACTTTTTGAACCTGGTTAAATGAGATTTGAATTCTAAGACTTTTTCGAAGTTTACCTCTATAATTGAGACTCTGTAGCTCAATACCTGTATAAGTGAGACAAATTAATCAGTTTTTAACACGTTTTGACGTGTTTGTTTACATACATTTCGCGTAGTCTTTCGCGCATGCTTTGTTTCTCAGTACTATCTCAGGTTTTGACCTAAAAACAAGGGAATAAAAGTGTACAAAATGTCCAAACGTAAATATAAAACGTTATCAGTATCTGAAAAATTAAAACTTCTATCAGATTATGATTGTGGAAAGTCGCGTGATGATCTGTGTAGGGAGAATAGCATATCTAAGTCAACCATGTGTAGAATTATTAAATACAACGAGAAAATTCGTTCTCAGTGTATTGATGGAAAAGGAAAACTCAAACGAATACGAGTAGCAGAGTATCCTGAAGTTGAAACGTGTCTCTGTACATGGATAAAGCAGGTACGGAATAATAACATTCCAATAAGCGGACCAATGATAAAAGAGAAAGCTCAAGAATTTGCAAGTAAGCTCCATATTGATAATTCTAATATTTTTGATCAAATTTATTCTATCGAGAAACTGGTTTCAGCAACTAGCAATCAAGTACAAACAAACATAACCGATTACTTTAAGTCATAAATTTTACCGTATTGTTTTTGTTTTCGACGCAAATGTACATTCATACCTACAATAAATTCATAACACTAAAAATACGCATTTTTATTAACATTTCCACTTCTAAAAATGGAATAACGGCACATTTCGACCTCTGTAAGCGGGGGCCTCTGTAAATGAGACAACTATAATTTTAAACCTGCTTTATTGGAAAACTGGATTATTGGAAACCCTCAATAATTGGCACATATGTCTTTGTCCCTTGAGATCCCAATTAACCAGGTTTCACTGTAATAAACTTTCATTGTTTGAGGTAGTTTGTTGTTTCTTTGCCTTTCAATACCAACCCACCTTGCATCTGGGCTTTTGTTCCCTTACCACTAGGGGGACAAAATCTCCTATGTAACAGATCAGATCTCGTAACAGATCATATCTCAGAACAGATCTCATTAGCACGTAACGTTAAAAAAAAATGTTGTCAAAATACGCATTACAACGGCCACTAATTGCACCTCCCTATATGTTTATAAAACGGACGACCCGGGTTAAATTAAATGTGGGTCATTCGTTATCCAAACTTTGAAGTGAACACACGTGAACAGCTCCAACAAGAAAAATACTCCAGAAGATGGATACCACTGCAGATGAAGCCGCTCAAGTCATTGACTACTGCAATCAGGGATGCGGCAATGTGATATTGCTTGGCAACTGAACTTAAGTCGTTTTTCCGTTCAACGAGTGTTCCAACGCTTCCAAGAGACTGGTGGCTATATCCGAAGACGTGGATCTGGAAGACAACGGTGCACATCCGAAAGAGACGATCGTTTCGTTGTTTCGACGTCTTTACGTAATCGGTTCTCCAATGGTGTTGAGCTGCAACAACAAACTTCTGTAAGCGTCTCCACGGTTAGAAGAAGAATGTGAGAGAAGAAAATTGCAGCTCACAGGGCTGCTAGAGGGCCAAAATTGACTACACAGCATGGGAGAGAGCAGTTGCAATTTGCCCGTGACCATGTGGATTGGAGTAGAGCAATGGAGGGATGTGCTCTTCTCGGATGAGACGAGGGTGTGTCTTTTCTGCAACGACAGGCGTAGAAGAGTGCACAGGAGGTAAGGGGAACGATTCGCACAAGCCTGTATTCAAGAGACAGTGCAATACGGGGGTGGCTCGTGCACGTTCTGGGGCGGCATGTCAATCGACGGCAAAACGAACCTTGTGTGTGTTTCTCGGACTGCAAGTGCTCGCGGGCAAGGGTCGCTGACTGCTCCTCGGTACATAACAGAGATCTTAGCGGAGCAGGGTGTCCCTTATGCGGGTTTTGTTGGCAGTGGGTTCACGTTAATGCGCGATAACGCCCGCTGTCACACCGCATTAATTGTGAGAGACTACCTGCAAGAAGTTGGGATCCCTGTTATGCGCTGGCAGGCGCGAAGTCCAAACCTGAACCCTACTGAGCACATTTGGGATGAACTGAAACGGCGAGTACGGGCACGTGATCCTGCCCCTACCACTCTCCAAGACCTTCAAGATGCAGTCGTTGCCGAATGGGACAACATTCCTCAAGAGACTGTTGTAACAATTAGTTCCATGAGAGAACGCATGGAAGCGGTATCAGGCCTAGAGGGGGTAGCACCAGGTTTTAAGTTGTTCTTAAGGACTTTATTGTAACTTTTGCTGATAAAATAAAATTTAACTTTTTAATCATTTGCATTAGCTTGCTTTTTTTATTCCCTGGTAAACAAAAAAATCAAATCTAGGTATTGATTTATTCTGAAGTTTAAATAAATTGCCTTTCCAATGATACCTTATAGTCATATGTCTACCATTGATTAATAGCGTTAAAATGACTTTGAAGAGAATTCTTAAATAGGTGCGATTTTTATGACGCTGAGTGTATTACAATAGCTTCCACTTGGCAAAGAGACTTTTAGAAAATAAAACATACTGCACTGGGACCCTGCGAAAAGATTTGAAGGAAAATCCGAAGGATTTATACACTGTGACTTTTTAGTCGTCTTACAAAAGTGGTCCCACTCAATGTATCTGGCATAAAATACCTCTAGGCGCGATTATTATTTTTTTTATCATTAATTGAGATAACAGGTACGAAGAAAAATAAATAATACATTAGAAATATGAAACACCCTGTTAAAAATGTTTACGTATCAAACTGTAGAGTATACCTACCCAGCGCACGAGTCGAGCAGATCATTCCATCTCCATTTTCTATGAGACAAAATATCGCAAGCCAATCTAGCATAGTCCACGTGGACTGTCATCCAATCAGATTGTCTAACGCTATCCTTTGACAAGTGCCGGCACGCTACGCCCCGCCCCTTTCACTTAAAAATAGGTGAAGGTCACTCTTACTCAGTTGCGTCCGAACACCGGAAGCGGAAGTGTGCGCACGCGCTACCCGGTGTCAAGCGTTGTACGCGATCGATTTTAGTGAAACGAGGAGTGAACCTACTTAGTAATGAGTGATAGGAACTATCGCTACTCGCTGGCTTATTGAACATCCAACCACCAACATTCTCTGGACCGATGAGTCCACGTTTACCCGAGTTGGGATGTTCAATATCCACAACGAGCACTGGTGGTCAATAAACAACCCACACTTAATCCGCGAACATTCCCACCAAATTCGATTTAGTGTGAATGTTTGGGTTGGGATTATAGGAGATCGAATAATTGGCCCTATTTTTATTCAGGGTAACCTCAGCGGTGGAACGTACCTAGACATGATACAAACCGTAATTCCCGAGTTACTAGAGATGTATCTGTCAGCTATTTAAGAATTACTACCAACACGATGGTTGTCCCGCTCATTATTTTCGGTCAGTGCGAGAGTACCTAAATCGCGAGTTTGGTGACAGGTGGATCGGGCGAGGTGGTCCCGTGGCTTGGCCCCCTCGTAGCCCGGATCTTACACCTTTAGACTTTTTTTTGTAGTCTGAAGTAAAGAGACTTGTGTACACCGAAGAAGCACGCAGTGTAGAACAATTAAAACAGCAAATAATTGCTGCTTTTGATATTGTGAAACAAGACAGAGTGACTTTAAATAAATTAAAAGACAACATTCAAAAACGTGCTTGTTTGTGCATCGAACAAAGTGGTAGGCAATTTGAACAGTTGCTACAATACAGGTAAAGTCTACTTACCTACTTAATACATGTAAATAAAAAGTGATCAGTTGTAAATACGAAATTAGTAATTAGTGTAAATAATTCAGTTGATTCCCATTCTTTAAATACGCCGGAAACAATTTACATACCACTAATTTCAATAACTATCTTTTTGATTGTTAGGTAGGTATTTATCAGGTTAGAGATAGAAATTCTGGATTTATTTATGTAAGTAGGATGTGCCTAAGGAACATGAGTCAAATTTCTATCTTCAATAGTATCGAACAAAGACAAATTGATCAGTTATTGAAATCGGCCGTATGTGTGGTACCTAAATCGAACGTTTTTTTATTAATCTGCACTTACCTACGTAGCTTACATCACTTTGTTTCGGTTTTACGAGTATTAAGAACAATGTTTCTGACGGTCCTAAGCCCGTAAAAGTATGAAGCAAGAATTAGAATTAAGTGGCTTTTAATTAACAAACTGCTACATACTTACTGAGAACATTAAGATTGCAATAGTAAGAAACATATTTTGCGCTATGGTTGAATGAACTGTGTTAAAGATGCCGCGCCGCGCCGCGCGCCGCTCCATTGATACCTACAAGGCTCGTACCACGGTCTTTATACTGTGCTCGTACTGCGCTCGCAACAGGGTGTTTCTAACTACGCCTTGCGTCATAATAATGAATGATATTTTTATTTTTAAATTATTCAAATCTTATAAATATCAATTTTTTTAATTATGAACGTTTACTAGTCATTGGATACATGAACTGGGCTGCCGTTGTAAGACGACTAAAAAGTCACGGTGTATAAAAAAACACTGAAAAAAGGTGAAAATAATTTAATCCGTATCCGTAATAATTTAATCCCTAGCATTAAAGTCGGAGATAAAATAGTGACACATCCACTTGATATAGCGACTGCATTTAATGACTTCTTTGTTGATAAAATAAAACCTTTAACAAATTGCGGCATACAAGTGACTTCTAATATAGAAAAGAATAGTAACTCGATGTTTATGGCACTAAGCAATGAAAATGACATTAATGCTATAATTAAAACCTTGAAAAATTCCGGCAGTGTAGGTAATGATGGTTTCGCTACCAAAGTAATTAAACATGTATCAAACTGCATAAGTGGACATTTAAGTCACATTCTTAATCTGTGCATATCACATGGTACTTATCCCACCAATCTTAAAACAGATGTAATCAAACCGTTGTTTAAAAACAATGACAAGCAATGTATGGAGTCTTATAGACCCATTGCGCTTGTGCCAGTAATATCGAAGATATTTGAAAATTATATCTATAATCAAATCTTTAAATATTTGGATAAAAATAATATATTAACCGACGAACAGAAAGGCTTCAGAAAAAATAAAACCATCAATATGGCAATATATGACTTTTTGAACAATGTCATAATGAATGTTGACAAAAGAATACCTGTTTGTTCAATTTATTGTGATATGACTCAAGCTTTCGACTATGTCGATCACAATATTTTGCTGAGTAAACTAGATGCGTACGGTATCAGAGGGAATTTCCTCAGTTTAATAAATTCATTTTTGCGGAATAGGAAACAGTACGTTGAACTAACTTATATAGATCCCAACATGAAATACCAACGTACCTATAAATCTAGTCATCGCACAGTTGCTTATGGTGTACCCCAGTGCAGCGTCTTGGGGCCCCCGCTCTTTATATTATATATAAATGATCTGCCAAAAGTAACAAGTCACCCAATGTCACTTTTTGCTGATGACAGCACTGTGACCATTAAGAATACTGGTGATCAAAACCACAATGACGCTGTTACTCAGACAATAACCTCCATAGTGAAATGGTTAGATAATAATAATCTTAAAATTAATATTGACAAGTAGATACATCCAAATTCCTAGGTTTAACGATTGACAAAAAAAAATGGACTGGAAAGCACACACGGAGGAGCTAACTAAACGAATTAGCAAATCAACTTATATTTAAACTGACCCCAGTGGTTAACGTCGATGCTTTAGTCACAGCTTATCACGGTTTGGTGAGTTCAGTATTGAGGTATGGTGTCATTTTCTAGGGTAACTCAACCAACAGGGAAATAGTTTTTAAAGCACAAAAAAGGTTCATTAGGTCAATGTTCAGATTTTACAGTTTAGAATCCTGTAAGCCATTCTTTATGAAATACCAATTATTGACATTTCCTTGTTAATATATTTTGAGGTAGCGGTATTTGTTCAGACTAATCCAGACCTGTTTACTAGAGTGACATTTTATAGCAAACGAACTCGACCACAGAACAATAACTTGTGCGTAAAAAGGTCCCACACAGCATTGATGCAAAAAAGTGTTTTCTGTATGGCACCAATCATTTACAACCACATACCTGGTTCAATTAAAGAATTAAACATAACCTTGTTTAAGAAACGGCTTAAATCTTTACTGTTGACTAAAGCATATTATAGCATTTTGGAATTTTTAACAGACAGAATGTGATGACTGTTGTTGACATTTATGCAATCAATTAATAATAATAATGTATGTATGTTTTAATTTTAAATGTAATTATGTTTTAATTTTAAACATCTATGACATTTTTTAATGAATTTGCACGCCTTCTGTCTGGCATAACATGGCGCACTTTTATTTTATTTTCATAACAACCACTTATTTGTACCTATGTTAACAAATCAATAAATGACTTAATGACTTAAAAAAAAATATCACGTTTTCAAGAAAGTGTACACATTGGAAAATGGAAAGACAAACGCCCAGTGATGTACATCACCACAGAATATGAAGACAGAAAGGTGCCAGTTGCGAATAAACGTGGCCAAATAACTGAAAAGCCAGAAGCTATTGCAAAATACAATGAGTTTATATCTGGAGTTGATAGACAAGACCAGTTGCTTGCATTTTATCCATGTGAAAGAAAAGCACTTCGTTGGTATCTGAAAATAGCGATCCATACCTTTCAACTTCTCTTTATAAACTCGTACAAAATTTATAACAAATATTCTGGCAAACCGATAACGACACACTATAATTACCGTTTATCTGTGATAAATGAGCTGTTACCCGAAAACAACCTGTCAGTCTGGAATATACAAAACAATCATACCCGCGTTTTGTTTACTTTTGTGGTGGTCAATAATAATGAGTTAAGTCGAAATTTGACAGTTTCGCCCCTGGTTTTGTGTGAAGGATACATTTGTTTTAAATCGTTTTGTTACCATTTTTTCGAATAAATCCGAGGGTGTTCCGTGACCTCATTTACACCAGAAAAATACCATTGGACGCAGCTGGGGCATCCAGGGCTGAGGTACTCGCAGACGCTGGGTTCAGCCAGCGTCGGATTGGACGAATGCTTAGATACCCACGAACCACTATTCAAGATGATGATTACAGAGAGACTGGTTCCTACACGAGGAGGCCAGGGCAAGGTCGTAGAAGGTGTACATCAGAGAGAGATGATCGTTACATCGTCTCGAATGTTCTTCGAAATCGTTTCACAACCGCTTCCGAGGCTCGTAACCGTTTGAGGTACGAAATGTAAGTGTGAGCCTAAGAACAATAAGAAGAAGGTTAGCAGAGAGGGATCTGGGATCATTTCGACAGGCTCGAGTCCCAGAACTGACCGCAACTCACAGAAGAGCAAGACTTGCATTTGCTCGAGAACATTTAAATTGGACTTTGGAACAATGGAAGGCAGTTCTCTTCTCTGATGAATCAAGAATCGCTTTACGCGGTCCAGATGGACGTCAGCGCGTGTGTACACGCCGTGGTGAAAGGTTTGCTGAATGTGCTGTGGTTGAAACAGTGGGCTACGAGGGAGGCTCGATAATGGTGTGGGGTGGCATTTGTTACGACGACGCCCGTACAGCGTTGGTCGTCTTCGATAGAGGCAGCGTTAATGCTCACAGGTACGTAACAGAAGTCTTAGAACCACATGTGATGCCGTTTGCGCCATTCATTGGCGATCATTTTGTTTTAATGCACAACAACGCACGTGCGCACATCGCGAGAATTGTTACGGATTACCTGGACACCGTCAATATTCAGCGATTACCATGGCCAGCTTGGAGTCCAGACTTAAACCCTATAGAGCATGTATGGGATAACCTAAAAAAGACGGATTCGGAGTCGTACACCAGCTCCTACGACCATCACTGAGCTAAAAACTGCAGCTGTTGAGGAGTGGGAGAACATTCCACAGAGCGACATTCATGATATAATGGACGGGCTTTCAAATCGGTTACAAGAGGTCATTAGGGCCAGAGGAGGAAATAGGGTTTATTCCCGGTCGTCCCCACTGGGAACGAATGGGAAAAAAAGTTTCGTTCCTCCCCAGTGGTGACGATTGAAACTTTTTATTTCCCACTCGTTCCGTTATAGACCGAGAGTCAAAATGCAGTAATGGGGATTTCAATAACAGATTTCACGGATTGTTAAAATGTTTTAATTACGACTTTCTGACCAAGAGTGAACAACGTTTTTGATTAAAGATAATTTAAAAAGACTGAATCACAGGTAATCAACGAATTTACAATAATGCTCTCAAAATTATGCATTAATCAACTTAATATACAAATGCTTACAGTTTTAAGGTGCGTATCACAGGTATTCAACTAATTAAAATATTTGAATCACTATTTAGGTAGTCAATACTGCTCTCTAAGACCAACTTACTATCATCTACTCGGTAATTGTAAGTAAACTCGAAGGGTTTAGGTAATTAAATAAAGGTAAATAAATCGTAAAAAGGGTTGTTTATAGTTGACACTTTCTTCTTTAAAAATACGTTCTAACAAAATTAAATTTATTTTCGACCACACGATAGTTTTCTCTTTTGTTATAGTATGTTCAACTTTATAATTTATTCTTAAACTACTCTTCGTAGATTTAACTGCTTGAGCACAATTTTTTAGTTAGATTTATTAAAATAGTATAATATTTTGTATTCAGTCCACCATAAAGAGCCCAAAAAGACAGGTTCCCCAAACCTTTTACAAAATACAACGAATTAGATAATGTTGCTAAATTAAAAAGTATAATTGTGACGTAGTCTGGCAACTGAAGTGGCAGGTATTACGTTTAGTAGGTTAACCAGACGCCATTGTTGACAAACGCTCTCGACATTTAAGCCGAACGTCCACCGCCGCACAGTGTGACGGTTCGAGAATCTAGCTTGACAAAACCCTATTTTACTACTTGTTACAATAAGCAATATTTTGGTTTAAATAGCAAGTAAACAAGTGACATTATAATAGGATTCATATACGCGGAGGGTACGCCCAACAATAGCAGGTAGAAAAAGGTCGAAGTGTCGACTACCTGCGCCTGCACGAGCAAGCGTTCTCAGAGACCGTTTCATTCGTCTGAGTTCGCTCGACGAATACGCTCTTGTGCTGTGTGCTATTTGTGATTGTGTTTCGGTGTTGTGTTCTTAAAGTATTAAGGTAAGTTTACAAACCTTTTTTATAAAGATATATTTTTAAACTGACTTATATCACTCATGGAAAGTCAGAGAGATGTATGTTGAAAGAAAAAAAAAGTTTTAAGTTTATATTAAACTTTTAGTTTACTGCAGCCCGTTTCCAAGTCCTTTGGCCGTATTATTCTTAAAGTTTGGTTTCTAAGCTATAATAATGTTCATTTGTTTGCGAAAATTTGCGACACTCGTACATTTTTTGTTCATTTTCAGAATGTCGACGTACCGAACGTTTTTCGATATATGGTTTTCCAACCCCAAAACATCAAGAAGCAATGCATTATTGCATTATATTTTGCAACAACACGATGACCCGCCTATTTCTGAAGACGTTTTAGAGAAATTGAAAAAACGAATATGTAATATTAACCAGAAAATTCAACAAAAATGGACGAAATCGGGGACACATCGGGAACGTTTCTTGAACGCAAATTGTTAGTGGTTGGAAGAAAGTATTTCGTTTGCTGATATATTGAGTGAGTCTACAATTGACATGTCACTGCCTGGAACTAGTAGGCAAACTGGAAGACCTCGGAAAGACTTCGCAAGTACTAGCGAAAGAACTAAAAAACGGCGAGTTCGCATCTTCTGGATACAACTAGCAAAGAAGAGATATCGATGGCAACTGAAACACATCTTCGCCAGTCAGGAAAAAGAGATTCAGCAGCAATCGTTAAAGAGCCTTGTCTCTTTTCACCCAGAAGAGGTACGAACATAAAAAAAGCACGGAAAATCGTGGCAACCCAAAGGACAGATGGACTTTCAGTTGACCAAGCTCTAGCATTAATCATTGATGCTAATCTGTCGACACACCAATACCGTTTGATACGACAACGAACACAGAACATTAATAAAAATATGTACCCATCATATTACAAGATTAAACAAGCAAAACAGTGGTGCTACCCTGAAAAAATGAGTTTCACAGAAACGCTTGCTGAAATAAAACTACAATCGTTAATGGACCACACGATTAAGAGGTTATGTAAAGCGCAAGAAGGAGTATTACAAACAATTATTAGTGAATTAAAAAACTTCAATATTGTTGTGAAATGGGGTTGTGATGGAGCAGAACAAGTCCGATATAAACTTGATGACATTAACAGAAAATGTCTATAGTGTCCGCTTATTTCTTGTTGTTTTAACTTTGCAACTAATTGTAGACCTCCACTTCCACTTCTAAGACGAAACAGATTGGTTTGCCACCATCTTCTATTTTTCTTTTTATTTTATTTTTACATAACCAATGAGTATAAATGCAGCACACGCGACCGTCAAGTCTGACATCTTCGTGAAGAATATGTTTTGACGAGCATCGACTAGAGCGTTTACTAGAATGCTCATGAAAATGTTCATAACAATGTTTGGCTCTATGCTCGGCTCGGCTCCTTGTTCAGTTCGGCAAATATAAAAACGGCGAATGCTCGATGTTCTTACCTTAAGAGGAAGAAAATCTAGACACCATAGTAAGAAAATATATTATATTTACTTATTAAGTAATAAGTTCTGAACAAGGGGAATGGGAACAGAATATAAAGGGGTACTACTGCAGCTGTATTTGTGGAATGCGCACTGCCGGATGCTGTGCACATGTGATGACAATCGTTTGGTACCTCGGTTGGGCTCGATACCAAGATAATGTCCGAGGCACCAGCCCTATTTCTAGATGATTTGTTAGTAAGAGAAGAATTATAATGTTGCGCGCCACAATTAAGCCTCATACATACGTAAAGATTTATCGTAGCGATAAATCTGTGCAGACCAGTTTGCGCAGTTTTATCGATCGTGTGTATGAAAAATCGTTCGTCGGTGGCAGTTGCAATTTCTATCAGATAAATCGTTGTCGATTACATTTGCACAGTTTTATCGTTGCGTGTGGACGGCGATCGCTCAGTTCGGCAGTACTTCACGGAGCTTGCTAGTGTTCGCACGTGCACATAGCTTTCACAGAAACATGTCGGAAGACGAAAGAGTTGGACACCGCGAACTACTTCAAGATTTTATAGAAAGCTACAGAAACGAAACTTGCCTTTGGAAGACTACATGTAAGGATTACCACGACCGCAACAAAAAAAATGCCGCCTACGACAGGCTAATCGAAAAATACAAACCCATAGTCGACATACGCCGTGACCGTGAATAGACTCCGCTTCTTTTTTTTCTTTAACCACATAACCAGGCCTAATATAGCAAGTGCGTCATAATGTTCCATTGTTAACATGTATCTTGCGCGAGCTTATGCGGAGAACTGCCCGATCGACTTCGATATCGGAGGCGTGTGGAGGCACTAGGAACGTTCGATTTATCTGCAGTCTGAAATCGCTACGATAAATCGTTACGTATGTATGAGGCATTAGATGCCTGGTACATGGTGACATTAGTTACCACTAGCGCCATCTAGTATCGAGTAGCAGAACTAGTAGGGTCAATGTCCTAGAAATTCCGAGAACTATCGACATCGGGTTAGTCGGGGCCGGTATGTACTCGAACGTTCTAGATGTTTATGTACTAGCTCTGCGGCACTATATAAGGCCGGGTGGGCCGCGAGACAAAAATAGTTTTGAATAAGCGATACATGCGAGTACATCGAAAGCGATATTCAAGTGCGACTTAAGAGTGATCAGTAAGTGCAATTGTGTTTCCTAATTAGTGTGTTTGAGTTGTAATTAGTGTTGAGTAAAGTGTCATTTTTTTGGTTATTAAATCGGCAGTTTTTATTGTCACGAACCCCAAGCTCGTAACAATTGGTGTCAGAAGCGAGGTTTAAAAAAAATGCCGATTTTACCAAAAGACGACATCGAAAAAAAAACTACTAGTTATTTATATTTATAATTATTACCTACCTAATTATTGTTTGAAAGTCAGTGAGGACATGGATTAAGAATACCATTCCTCTCCGTCGCACGGTATTTCGCCTAGAACATGCTAGGTGGACAAAATTCATGTTTTCATTTCCAGGAAATCTTAATTGCATAACACAAACAACACCCCCAAACTCCAAATTCCGAGAAAAAGTTGTTTTTCAAATGCTTAACTGATGAGTCATAGAGTTCAAAAGTCAGGTGAGTTTAATGCAAGCGTTCCGGTCAATCAGTTGCAATTTAGCGACACTTTTGTGCACATCTCATAGTAACCACTATGAGATGTGCACAAAAGTGTCGCTAATTAAATAGTGATATTGTGAATGTTTTTTGTGATGGATATTAATACTGTGGGTATGTACTATTATTTAATATATTATTTTTATCAGAATCTATTTAAATTAATTTTTAGCATTTTATTAACATTATTAAGAAAACTTTGAACGTTCAGGTTCATTTATTGGCTTCTATCCAGGCTAGTTTTTAAATATACTGTAGGTATAACTGTGTAGTTTATAAAAATACACACATTGTTCAGCACACTTCAGTACATTTTTTTTTTCAGAACACGTTTGCCCTATTTTAAGGGTAGCCTTTTCCGAAGAGTGGTTGAAACACACGAAGAACGATAAAAAGTCGCGTATTTATGACTATCTTTCTTCAAAATTTCACTTTGGTGACATTACTGAAAGCAGCCAAAAAGAAATAAAGTTGAAAATATCCAACTTTTCTACTAGGATTGGAGCCAAATGGTTGGCTTCGGGAAAATTGAAGGAGCGTTTTTTAAGTAAAAATAAGACTTGGCTGGATGAAGGAGACATACAGTTTACTGCGAGTTCTTTAGCCCCACAACCTTCGACATCGAGTGAGGCTGTGCATCTGGAGGAAGACCTCGCAAAGATTTCGAGGAATCGTCGTTTAAGACGAAGAAACGTCGAGTCGTGGATCTCGTAGAATCTCGAAGTGCCAATGAATTAGTGACTGCTGCCGAAATTGCTGTGCGTTCAGCAGGGCAAAGAAAAGTTGCCAATGTGATTAGAGACATTAGTGAGAGCCCAGAAAAGATTATTAAGTCAAAAAATACCAGTTCCGTTAATCCTAGGCAGTTAAGTAGTGACGAAGCCTTAGCATACTATGTAGATTCTAAGTCAACAACACATGCTTACAAACAAACTAGGAAGTGGTCCATAATGGCAGGACATAATGTGTTTCCGTCATATTTTAGTGTAGTAAAATCCAAACAGGCCTGTTACCCTGCAGATGAGCACATTGCTATAACAGAAACTCGTGCTGAAATAAATTTGCAAGCCTTATTAAATAAAACAGTGGAACGTCTAGTATTAGTACAGAATGAAATTATCAGCAGTGTCCTCCCAACAAGCTCAACGTTCAACACTTGTTAGTAAATGGGGATGTGATGGAACACTGAAGATACGGACGAATTTCTTTTCGTATTTTCTTCCGTTCCCCGTAAGTTATATGATGGGTTCAAAATTATTTAGCAAAATCCTCGGCCTTCATCAACTACGAGTATAGTAGCTCTGTGGCAATATAGGCCGGTGTGGGCCGCGAGACACATAGTTTTGAATAAGCGATACAAGCGAGTACATCGAAAGCGATCTTCAAGTGCGACTTAGAGCGATCAGTAGTGCAATTGTGTTTCATAATTAGTGTGTTAGAGTTGTAATTAGTGTTGTGATTAAAGTGTAAATTTTTGGTTATTAAATCGGCAGTTTTTATTGTCACGAATCCCAAGCTCATAACAACTGGTGTCAGAAGCGAGGATTATAAATTATGCCGATTTTACCCAAAGACGACATGGAGGGTATCTGTACCCGGAGTTAACGCCAGCAAGAGACGGACCAGAGGCGATTCGGTGGAACAACGCCACAGAGGTCAGAAGGCCAGCTACCGACCACGGAGGCCGGCCCGTCCACAGCTGCTCCAGCATCATCAGCACCAGATTTTTCTGCTCTGATAATGATGCTGCAGGAGCAGGCCCGCCGACAGGAGGAACAGGCTCGTCGGTTGGAAGAGCAGCTCTAGCGGGATAAGGAGAAACAGGCCCGCCGACAGGAGGAACATGCTCGTCGGTTGGAGGAACAGCTCCAGCGGGACAAGGAGGAACAGGCCCATCAGTTTGAATAACAGCTGCTGCGTGACAGGGAGGAACAGGCTCGTCGATAGGAGGAACAGGCCCGCCGACAGGAGGAACAGGCTCGTCGGTTGGAGGAACAGCGCCAGCAGGATAAGGAGGAGCAGGTGCGCCGCCAGGAAGAGCAGATGCTCCTCATGAAGGACCTTCACGCAACCTTGAGGAAAGACATGAAGGAGGTAAAGGAGAAAGTTACCCAGCATGACAACCGCAGCTCAAGGATCGCGTGCAACGCAGTAACGAAAACCTGCAGCAGTGGGCCCTTGAAGTGGAGAAACTGGTTCGTAAAGCTTACCAGTCCGTACTTGCGCTTATTGGTGGGAACCTGGTGCAGGCATTCATCGACGGCATCCGCGACCTTGAAGTTAGAGCTACTGTAAGGTCACCACGGAACGCTTAAGGGCACACTTGGCGAAATCTTTCCATACAAACTTCGGGAGAAGCTGACTCCACTGTTTGACATTGTACATCCAAAGTTAAACATTCTATCGTTTTGTCTTATTATTCATTGTGTCTGTACGGAAACAGAATAGTAAAATAAAAAGCCATTAAAAAGTTATGAGCCAACAAAGATTCGTTTTTCTTGCTAATTTCAACGAAACTTTGGGTGTAAATAAGTAATAAAAGATGGATAAAATCTTCAAAACAAAAACAGTAACGACAAAGCTTAATTATCTAAAAGTTCAATAAGCTGTATTTGTAATTGATTTATGCAGTGTTTTTTTTATAAAACTCGATTTTCCAAAGGACGTTTCGTAATTTTTACGCGCTCGTTTTACTATGGAATCATCGTGCATTTCACTCTATAATGCTTCCCCGCGCGGTGCGGTGCGGGGGAAAGACGCTCACGCACACTTGCACAATATGTCACGCGCACGTTTCGAACTATTTCGACTCAGTCTGTCGCTGTCGCCTACGTCATTCGTATGTATGTAGACTAAAGCGTAATTCACACATAGAGCGGGCGCGGGTCGGGCGTGTTTCGGGACGGGAGTACGGCGGGTCTAGTTCTTTGTATTTATATGAAAGACATCACACTGAAAGCGTGTGCGGGTCGGCCGTGGGGCGGGTCGTACGCGGGAGCACGGGAGTGGCGCCCGTCGCCCGCCACTACAGACAGCGCGCGGGTGCGCGGGTCGGGAGAGGGCATAACGTCGTTCTATTCTTCGTAAAACACGTACTCTACGTAAGACACTGGCGCGTGTGCGGGTCGTGCGCTGCGCGGGTTGAGAGTTTGTTTTGTGAATATTTACAAAAAGTAGTTCGATTTTACTATGAAACTCAATGAAAAAATTATTGAATGAGTTCGTAAACATAGTTGTTTGTACGAACCAAGTGATAAAAACTACAAAAACGCAAAATCTAATTATTACACTCAGGACAATTTGACGTAAGTATCATTACATTCATATTTGTCCGCCTGAATTATTATGAACTATTAGACAATTTAATTGTGATTCCATGAGTGTTATTCAATTTTGTCTAATCATGACCTTGTAATTTTTTTTTTTTTTAACGAGTACCTTGTTGCCATCAATGGACCCCAACAGAGTTCCACCGTTGGACCGGTCCAATCATAGCAACTTTTTAGTGTATTTTTCTACTTATAATTATGGGAATAGGTCCAGAGTATTTCACTAATTAAGGAAAAAAACCATAGAAAAATCATTATTAATTTAAAATTCCAGAATGTGGCCGACAAAAAGGAAGTACTTTGCATGGAATGAAACAAGAACCTTGCTTTAGAATCAGTAAGGAAACAAAGAGTTGGTTTAAATGAAGCAAGCAGAATATATGGAGTCCCGAAAGCAACACTGAAACGAAGGTTAGATGGAATAAACCAAAAGGCCAAAGAACACGTCCAAATACCGGGTTCCGAAAGTGACCTCCCTCCGGAGTTAAAATATGAGCTGTGTAAACACGTTCTTGAGATGGAAGGTTGCTTGTACGGCATTACTCCTACAGATATAAGACGACTGGCATTTGAGTTAGCGGAGAAAAATAAAATAAAACATCGTTTTAACAAAGATAAGCAATCTGCGGGAAAAAAATGGTACTATGCGTTTATGAAGCGGCATCCTAATTTAAGTTTGCTGTCGTAAACTTAAATTAGGATACCTAGAGCTACTTCCATGAGCAGGGCTACTGGATTTAATAAACCAGCTGTTGATGATTTTTTCAATAAGTTAGAGGCAGTCATAGACAAACATGATATAAAAAATGCGCAGCGGATATATAACATGGATGAGACGGGCTTGTCAACCGTGCAGAAGAAGACAAGAAAAGTGCTGGCGTTAAAAGGTAAGCGCCAAGTTGGAGCCATCACTAGTGGAGAACGTGGTGCAACAACAACAGCCGTATGTTGCGCTAATGCTGCTGGAAATTTTGTGCCACCACTCATAATTTTCAAGCACAAGCGGGCCAAAGGTGAACTGAGGGATGGGGCACCACTTGGCACCATATTTCCTTTTAATCCAGACAGTGGATACATTAACAAAGAGATATTTAATCTGTGGTTGCAACACTTTATTGAGACTGCGAAACCAACACCAGAAAAAAGGTTTTGCTCCTGATGGACGGCCACGCAAGCCATACTTTAAACCTAGAGGCTATAAATTATGCAAGAAGACATGGCGTAGTTATGTTTTCATTTCCAGCACACAAAACGCACCGGCTGCAACCCCTTGATGTGTCATTCTTCAAGCCGTTGAGCCTTTACTACATAGACGAAACAGAAAAATGGCTGCGCCTAAATCCTGGAAGAACCGTGACTGTTTTCCAAGTGTCAATGCTCTTCGGAAAGGCCTATTTTCAAACTGCTTCTGTAAGTACGGCTGCGAATGGATTTCTGAAAACAGGCATTCATCCTCTCAATAAAGATGTGTTTGCTGACTACGAATTTATTGAAGCAGTTGAACAAGAAAACGAAGAAGATTCTTTTGGAACCGTGTTGCAAGTCCAAGATCCGATAGACCCATTGTCTGTGAATGCATCATCGCAAGATAGTTCTATAGAAACAATTGTAGAAGAACCAAAGTCCGATGCAGAGCCGCCTTTACCTGCAGCATCAATGCTAACCAGACAGACTGATAATGCCTCACCTACAGATGTACAGGCAAGCAACATAAATGTTGGATCTCCATCTGCAGCGCCAATTCAAGTAAGACGAAGTGAAAATGTCCGAACACCTATAGTGGGGAGTAGCTTTGAATTCCATATTCCACAGATATCACCTGGAGCCAAGAAGATAGCACAGGAATTACGGAAAAGGAGTCGGAAAGCTCAAAGCAGCATAGAATTGACTTCGTCGCCGTACAAAACTGCCCTAGATGAGAACGCAAAGGTTCCAAAGCAGAAGAAGCCAAAACTGTTCACAAAAGGAGTGTTGTTTTTAGTCAGTAAGACTCTAAGGGAAGGCCCACACTGCACCGTGTCACGCAGCGGGGTGCGTGGAACGGAGCAAAATTCTACGCGCGGAAGCGCGTTTTCATTGAATTTGGTAAATAAATCACGCGCGTGGCACGTTATCTGCGTCCCGCTGCGTGATGCAGTTGCAGTGTGCGAAGCGAAGGCGGGAGCTGAGTCATTGATGATTTTCCCACCCAAAAAAAAAGAATGATTTTTCAATTTTGATTTTGAATTAGGTACGTAACTCTGGTGTGTTAGATTTACTTGAAAGTTTAACGGGTTTAACGGAGTTTAGTTTAATAAAAGAATGTAAAATAATCTTGAATTCTTGAACAATATTTTTTAATAGTAGTGGGCAACTAATAGGACAGCCACCCTATACTCGTAGGTATCTAAATTTAACGAAATAATATTTAGGTACTAGGATGGCAGGGAATGGGAGATTTATTTTGCATTATTGTTTTGCTCGTCAGTCGACGTCTGTTCCGTGTCTAGTGCACTCGTTTCTATCCCTGTGATAATACGCGCATCAGTTCAGTAGGTAGGGCTACACCTAATTGACTTTTTTTTGTTGTTTGCAAAATATCGATAAGTAATAGCGAATATTACGAAATGATGACCTGTGTCGGAATAGAACATGGTAATTTGCGAGCTGCCCGAGAACTGTACCGTCTCCGTTTTATTGACCCAAATGTTATGTTAATCTTGTGATGGGGAATAATTTCATTTTTCAACACGACGATGTTTTGCTCGAGATATGCGCTTTACTCAGAGGGTTGGGCGTGGTAGTAGAAGCATAGCTTGTAAATAAATAAACCTCCACTATCCCCAGACCTAACTCCAATAGACTTTTTTGTGGGGGTACATTCAAAATGTAGTGTACGCAGTGCAGTGTGATACAGTGGACCAAATGAAAGTGCGGATTGAGGCCGCTTTCAGGACAATAACACCTGGCAAGCTACGCAATGTTCAGGTGTCTATGAACAAGCGAGCGGCCTTGTGAATACAATACCAAGGTCACCACATCAAACCCCGTCTTTAAAAATGTAAGTAAAGTTATTAAATTAAGCAAAGCTTTAAGATTTTATTGTTTACTCGGTAATAAGTAATAATAAATTAATAAGGGATGAAACTAGTTAACGTACCTAAACTTTGTTTCGATTTTTTACGTAAGTTTTGTTATCTCGGTTTTTACGTGCAATTTGTGGCTTGATATTAACGAGTAAGCTGAAAATCAATAATTACACATTAATTTTTAATCAAGGTAAAGTAGGTATGATGTATAGCGCGCGCGCACAAACGCTTTGGCGGCGAGGAGCGGAGGCGAAAGCGGGAGGCGGCAAGTTTTATCTCGTCAGTTCGCGCAGACAAAGACGCCGCATTGGGTAGGCTTAGCCTACCAAACGCGGCGTACGCCTAGTACTGTACTAGCCTACTAGGCTAGTACAGTACTAGGCGTGCAGAATTACGGAAGAGATTTATCGTGATATTGGCAATTGAACTACGTAGTGCGGTGACATGTTTGTTATGATTTGAATTTAGGTTCATATAGAAACCCAAGATACCGAAAATTTGGTATCAATTCTTAGAGTATTTTATTTTGAGTTGAAACTATGTAAGTATAGTGACTCTATACCAGCTGTTACCATTAGTGCTTAAGGATAGCTATAGGGTTTCTGTTACACGTTGTATAATCCATGTTTTTCAGATCGACACGAGAGTCATTCGAGCAGAATATCTGTCAAATAGAAGTAGGTGCATTGGGGCAATTCCGAAAATGGGTGTGTTCCGAAAATGCCATAAAGCTACCAAACGCAGCAATGTTTTCCTGCTAGCAACAGTATTTAAGGCGCCATATTTAGTGTACTTATTGCGCCAGTCGTCGCGAGTCACCCACATCAATATTACGCGAGTGTCGTAAAATTTTTCACAAGTGATTTCGCGCCGATTTTTGGTGATTCGTAATAACCCCATGAGATTTTTCTCAGAATTCTGGTAAGTTATTTCAATGGTTGTTTGTTTTCATGGATTAAAAGGGTCCAACTGCGTTTTTTTACTTTCTGATTTAACCCATCAGGTTTATTTCGATATTCGATATTTCGCAATAACCCCACTTAAGTTTTTTATTGTAATTGACAGTGGTTCTCAAATTGTATCGATTTTTTTTGTTTATCTCTAATACAGTGCATACTGCTTGATGTATAGTCTGGTGTTGCATGTGTCTATGGTATTGCTCAGTTATTGCATTTGTTGTGTTGACAAAAGTTATTTCTTTTTTTCAGAGTCATCGTGTCTCGAACTTACATTAAAAAGAAAAATAAAGCATACACTGTATAAGATTTAGTCGATGCCATTCAGAAGGTAAAAAATGGAGAGCTTAACGCATAATGCTGCTGCGCAGGAGTACAAGATTCCTATATATATAAACACATAAGCAAAAATAATATATTATTTAATACTTACAAATAAATAAATTATCCAAAACTGTTGTTAAAAATTATAGATAGACACTATTATAAAAGCCCTCTTCCTCTCCTCTATTCTACTTGTTTAAAGTGTTGCTGTGCCCGACAGGGCCTATAATTGTTTCTATTTAAATAATACCTACCCTCCACCGGTATGTATTATGGAATGCAATAAAGATTTGAAATTTTATATAATATATTAAAAAAAAGTATTACCAAACCACAACTTTGTATCTATCAAGCATTGTGTAGTTCTAAATTTCCTAAAATCCTAAATGATATGTTGAGAACCACTGTCACATACGTCTGAACACCAATGTCTTTCTGGGGTAATTCCGAAATACAAAGTTGTAGGAATTTAAATTAACGGTTATTATTTAAAAAAACTTACAATGTTATGTTATAGGGGGTTAGTACGATTGAAAATTAAATGTAAACCCTGGATGAAATGCATTAAAGACGAGTTTTGAGCTGCTTCGGAATTACCCCGCGATAGTTCGCAATTATCCATATGACCCAAAAATATGGTTCAGTACTTACATTACTTTTTTTTTAAGTAAATGCCACGATATATATAAAAATCTAATTTATGCTTACTAAAAGTCATATGATTATTTATACAGATCTAAAACAATAATAGTCGTAAAATAGAGCACTCCCGAATAATGAACTGAAATGTCCACATCTAGTCATCTCGCAGAAATTTCTATCGGAATTGCCCCAATGCACCTTACATACTGCAATGTCTGCACAATTTCAAAATCTTCCTGGCGGAAATGAACAGATTAGTTTCGATATTCCTCATGTACTGACCACACCCCAATCGTAAGTGTTGTCATAGGTTAGGTATAACATTTTAGGACTATTCCGCTTCCTTTTTTATTATATGTTTAATATAATTTCCGTTAATGTTACCCATGTTGTTTTTAGATCACCTCAAGAATCATTTAATCAAATCGTCGTTCAAGCACAAGTATATGAAACAACCAGTTCACGGTGGAAAAATGTACCTGTAGAAAATGATTCTTGCGTACAAACTGACTCCGGAGTCATTCCAACTCACATTGATTGGGATATCATCGAATCAGTATCAGCAAATACAGTAAAATCCATTTTTGTTCGTTTTTACGTCTTCTGATTGAGTTTTGCGTTTACAGGGCCACACAGGAACAACCGATGTCAACCACACATGTATATAACAAATCCAGTGACTCCGAGTCCGATTCAGATATCTATAATTTCTCTTTAGGAACGGACAATTGTGATAGGAATGATTGTGCAACTTTAGAGGGAAATAGGATAGTGAGTATTGCTTATATATTTCAACAATTGAAAAATATTAGACATGATCCATTTGAATCTAATTTTCAGCATTTAGAATTAATAAAAGAAAAAAGAATTGGGTTTTACTCTCAATTTTTTTTAAATGCAAATTGTGCAACAAAATGGAAAAGATCGAATCTCAGGAGTCTAATAAAGGATCTAAAGAGATCCCTATTAATTTAAATGTAATAGAGGGTATTTCACAAACTGGCAATGGATGGAGCCAGCTTGATGAGATATGTGGTTAGTTTAAATATGCCTAATATGAGCGAAACTTATTATGTAGAAAATAATCAAAAGTTAGCCATTATCCAAAAAGACATAGCGTTACAGCTTATAGTGGAAGCAGGTGCAGAAGAAAGGCGACTTGCT
The DNA here is from genome assembly GCA_963855955.1 of Luperina nickerlii. NCBI lineage: Eukaryota > Metazoa > Arthropoda > Insecta > Lepidoptera > Noctuidae > Luperina > Luperina nickerlii. The sequence continues at coordinate 11,372,154 of OY979689.1, read as the reverse complement.
TTGGAAAAAAACAATGTCAGACAAGGTGTTCCATGTATGACCGTCGTGACAGACGGCTCATGGGCTAAACGTACTCGTAGCTACGGTACAAATTTTAACTCACTTTCTGGAGTTGGTTGTATAATAGGGCACCGGACACAAAAAATACTGTACATTGGGGTCAAAAACTCTTATTGTAGCGTATGTGCTGAAAAAAAAAATCCTCAATCCCGGCACATGCGTGTTTTAAAAACTGGTTTGGTCCATCTACCGAAATGGAGACATCGGCCATTGTAGATAGATTCAAAGTAAGCATGGAGATGCATGGACTCATGTACACCAAGGTAATTGGTGATGGAGATAGTAGCGTCATGAACGCTCTTAGAGACACAATGGTGTATGGCCCTAATATTCACATAAGGAAAATAGAATGCAGTAACCATTTACTGCGTAATTATTGCGTAAATATTATGTATGAAGGGGCCAATTTCTATAACAAACTACCTAAAGACATAAAAGAAATCAAATCGTCATACATTTACAAGAAAACTTTAAAAAAATATATATTAAAAGATCTTTTCCTGCCTTCCGATTAATCAAAAATAAATAAACAATGATAGTCTGCATAAATATATAAAATCATTATGTACCAATATTAACCGAAAAATAAAAAACATAAAACAATTTAATAAATCGCTTATGGTCTGCACCGTGTCGTAGGCCTTAGTAAATACGCAACGACTGTTAAATTGCACCCTACCCTCATCGCTCAAAATCGTTGTTTCTTGTATGTAATCTACCCTCTTCTGATTTATTTATTTTGTACTTATTATGCTAAAACGATTTATGTTGTGTCTGAAGTTTTATTGTAATGTTAGTTTTAAGATACATTTTTGTTTTTATCTACGCTTACTGGCAGATAACATTGTGCTAAACCTATTTATGTTTTCTCTATAAGTGAATTGTAATTCTTTTGAGAAAATAAATATCTTTAACCGTAATTATACGAATAATTTTAGAAAAATAGGAAAAAATACTCAGAACAAAGTTGGCTTTGTACCCGAGACTGCGTAAAGCCCTTTTAGACAAAATACGACGCCTATATAACGCAGTTACTGGGGCAGTAGCACACGCGCAACAGCTTGAGGTTGCAACAGCAGACAAGCTTAGAGTCCTTCAAGAAGACTTACGAAAAGGGCCATGCCACGTATTTGGATTAGGGGAGAGCGGGGCTAGAAGTTACCGAGGTAAGTTGTTACGACTGAAATAACTCCGCAAGGAAAAGAGATAAGAATATTAAGTGAACACGTCGTGAAATGGAACGCCACAGCGCACCCACGGCAGCCATCTTAAACAGGCTAGTGGCGCCTAAAACACCGAAACGACAGCACGTGCGTGGCTGGTTCACGTAAGTAAATATTCTCGTATTTGGTATTTTTGGTCTATCTCACGATTTTTACCGATAAGCCTTTGGTGCTTTAGAGTTTTAATATATGGATTTATCTACTGTTTTGATACACTAACCGTATTTTACGTATGTTTCGTAACCTAACCTATAATTTGCTTTTTTTTTCATTACTTGTGATTGGGGCTAGATGTTCCTTTTTTCGGGGGCACGTTGTGACCTCGGAACAACTTGCCCCAATTCATTTGTACCGACAATGGAATATAAATATTGGGTAAGTAATAGATGATATAACAACAAAATCTCTAATATTAACAACATATAACAACGGAACCTATAATTTTATTTAATATAGCGATTAGTTAATATAATGAACCATTGATAAAATTTTAAAATAACTAATTTTTATAGGCATAACATACATTAAATATAACATCGTTTGACATAACATACATTAAATACAAAATCTTTTAACATACCACTCAAAAGATATAAAACTTATTTGGTGTAATATGATGAAAACGCCTACTTTAAAACTTAAAAAAACTTTGCTTTATTCTTTGTAAGTTCTATCGTAGTTATAGGTAATAGTAACCTAAGTAGATATTAAACATAACTAGTAACTGATTACCACCTGCGCTAAGATAGGTCGACGGAGCCCCGCTTCGCGGAGCTCCTATTTCTGGGTGGTTTAAAAAAAAATAACCACGAAGGTTAAGGCGGGAGCTCCGCTACGCTTTGCTCCCGCCTTAGCCTTCTAACCTAACCTATCCGAGTCGGGGTGTTAACCATAATGACGTTTTGTTACAGATTACCGAATTACCACACTTCGATAGTTCGATCGAAAGTTATGAAATCCATTCATATAATCCCTACAACAATAGCTTTAGAGAAAACGATGAAATCAGAATCCCCATACATCAGCAAGACATATACATCCTACCATCAGCCAGTTCAATTTACATCGAAGGCCAAGCAAAGCTGTTCGGTAAAGATGGGAATCCGATCAAGAAAACTATTACGTTCACTAATAACCCTGTTATGTATTTGTTTCAAGACATCAGATACGAAATGAATGGTATTGAAATAGACCGTATAAAAAATTCTGGAATAACGTCAACAATAAAATCATACGTGTCAATGAATGAAGGAGAAAATAAAGTTGCCGCCTTATGGGGTTGGAACATGGATGGGTTTAAAAGTGATGATCATTTTAGTGCTATCATACCTCTAAATAAAATTTTAGGGTTTGCAGAGGATTACAATAAAATTGTAATAAATTGTAAACATGAACTTATACTAAATAGAAGTAACTCTAACTTAAACAGCATCATATTAACTGATGATGTTGTTAATTTTCAAATAGATTTACAAAGAATACAATGGCGCGTACCACACATAAAAGTGTCAGACCGGGAACGACTGACACTTCTAAAACAGTTAGAAAGAGATAAAGCTATTCAGATGGCGTTTAGAAATTGGGATTTATACGAGTATCCATTACTTCCTAAAACTACTAAGCATTCTTGGTCAGTTAAGACTGCATCTCAATTAGAGAAACCACGATATGTAATTTTTTGCTTACAAACTAATAGAAGAAATAATAAATCCAAAGACAGTTCGTTGTTTGATCATTGTGGAGTAACAAATATAACACTATTTTTGAATTCACAGTATTATCCGTACGAACCTTTAGGCTTAAAGTTTGCCGAGAACAAATATAATATACACTCAGCGGCACAATTAACCGCCCACCCTTCTCAAGTGGCATACCGTTTGTTTACGTTATGGAATGCTTACAGTATTAAATGTTATTTGTTAAGTGGGCATGTTTACAATAAATTAAACACTTTTACCCTTGTTTTATTGTTTTTAAATTTGGTTTTGACGTCTATTCAGTGATTTAGTCGAAATACAGCTTTGGTAGAGATCGGATTTCCGTGATTCTTTGTACTGTTTTTCGCGTTTCTGAACATTTCAAACAGTGTTATTGAGTTCATAAACAAGTGCTCATTAATTTAAAGAAAAAAAATGCCGTTAGATGCAGTTGGAGCCGCTAGGGCTGTGGCTTTAGCTGACGCTGGGTACAGCCAACGTCGCATCGCTCGTACACTGGGAGTACCTCGTACAACTGTACGAGACGCCATCAGACGCTTCAGAGAGACTGGGTCGTATACCCGGCGACCAGGTCAAGGACGGCATCGCTGCACTTCAGCCCGGGACGACCGTTTCATTGTCACCAATGTTTTAAGAAATCGCTCCTGCACAGCTACTGAGGCCCGTAACCGACTCTTTGAAGTGAGAAACGTTAGTGTTAGTGAAAGGACAGTGAGAAGAAGGTTGGCGGAACAAAACCTGCGGGCATATCGACCAGCCCGCGTCCCTGAACTTCTCCCACAGCACAAAACAGCAAGGCTCCGCTTTGCACGTGAATATGCAAGATGGACTGTTGATCAGTGGAAAAATGTTTTGTTCTCTGACGAGAGCAGAATTGCTTTGAGAGGACCAGATAGACGTCAGCGTGTTTACCGACGCCAAAACGAGAGGTTTGCTCCCTGTGCCATTGTTAAAACTGTTGGCTACCAAGGTGGCTCAATAATGGTTTGGGGCGGTATTTCTTACGAGGCTCGCACGGCCCTCGTCATTATTGAAAGAGGCAGTTTAACTGCAGCCCGATACGTGGAAGAGGTCCTGGAAATGGAGCAAATGGTACCACATGTTCATGTGGTACCATTTGCTCCATTTATTGGAGAAGATTTCCTTCTCATGCATGACAATGCTAGAGCCCATGTCGCCCGCATTGTTACTCAATACCTAAGAGAAGTCGGTATCGAAACATTACCGTGGCCAGCTCGCAGCCCAGACCTCAACCCTATAGAACACGTCTGGGACAACTTGAAAAGGCGTATTCGGGCACGAACATCGCCCCCCACTACCATCAGGGAGCTCAAAACGGCAGCGATTGAGGAGTGGAACAATATCCCCCAATCAGATATTCAGGACATCATGGACGGACTCCCAAACAGGCTGCAAGAAGTCATCAGGGCCAGAGGGGGCAACACCCATTACTAAAAAAAGATTCGTTTTAACTTTAAGTGTTTTTTTCTTTGATTTCTAAATTCCAATTTTTCCTGAAAAAAATCAAAATTTGATTATTTTTTGTTATCTAACAATTAAAAAGAAATTTAACAAAATTAAACATTTGTTTGAATCACAGAAACATCCCGAAAAACAAATATTAAATAACATTTATTGATTAAATAACTGCTTTTGCAATATACAAGAAAAATAGAGTGGGCGGTTAATTGTGCCGCTGAGTGTATTATACGAGATGTATGTGAAATTTCGTCAGTCGTATTACAACTGCCCTGCGGACCCGTTACTTGATATAACCGATTTCAAGGAAAAGGCTCCTCTCTTTATCATAGACTGTTCAAGACAAAACGATAGTTTGAAAACAGGTCCTGTAGATGTGCGGCTAGAGATTGAATGTTCAGCTCCAATACCAGATAACACTACTGGATATTGTTTAATTATTAACGATCGACTCGTGGAATATAAACCTTTGAGTAACATAGTGCGCAGGTTATCATGACTGCCATTGTAGATGTTCAAGGTTTTAAAACAGAAACAAATGAATTTATCGTTAAAGAAATTGCTGTATTATGTAATAAAAAAATTCAGGTGTTTTTAATTAAGCCTCCATTCTCATTTTGCGATTTAACGAAATCAGAAAAACGACAAGTCAGTTGGATTGAACGTAATAGAAAGATATACTGGAGTGAAGGATTTGTGCCTTACTCAAATCATCAGAATATGATTGTGGATATATTAAGAGATAAAAGCGTTTACACCAAAGGTTTAGAAAAAGTGTTATGGTTAAAAAATATTTCGAATAATAATAATATAAATAATTTAGAAGATGAAGGTTGTCCTAATTTATTAAGCTTGTACAATAAATATGAACATTCTCATGGTGTGTATAGTTGTATTTATCATGATAAAATATGTGCTTTAAAAAATGTAATATGTTTAAATAAATGGTGTATGGATAATAAATTTTTGAAATAAATATTTTCTTGTTTCATTTTTTTTTCAAAATTGGTTAATATGTATCACTTTCCGATCCCTACCAATCCCATCAAATGATAATCGTTATAAGTTGCTGGTAACAGATATGAGTGCCATTACACTTTTATAATTATCTGTATCAAGAACTAGAGAGTGGGTAAACCGAACATGTCGCAAAATACATACAATCCTCGATATGATATGTATAATGCGTATAAAATGCGCGAATTTTCATTTGGTTATTACTGGGCAACAGCTAATTCAAGGAAAAGATTGGTGATGGAAATGGCTGACGCTGGATTTTTTTATTGTGGAAATGGTGTAAATGATAAAGCAGCATGTTTCTCATGTGGGGGTATTATAGAAGATTGGGAGATTTACGACGATCCTTGGATGCAACATGCTGTACAGTTTCCTCAATGTTTTTATTTTAACGCTGTGAAAGGAAAATATTATATTACTAAGTGTCTGAAATAGTTACTCTATTGAACTCAGAATGAGTCTAACTGTGCTTACATATTACTGAAGAGCTATTACCGCAGCATTGTAAAGGTTCGATCATAAACAAGTAAATTGCTTACAGTCATTTAATGTGACATCATGAAATACAATATTCAATCTGCATTGCAAATTGTATCGTAGACCGTAAATAGAATTGGGGTTTGGGGTCAAGTGCAAGTGATGCAGAAACCCCAATTTTATTTACGATCTACGATACTAGCGGAGAATTGGGGATTCTGCATCACTTGGCGAGCGCAGCGAGCAAGTGATGCAGAACCCCCAATTCTACACTACTCTCGTAGTGATATACTGCGGGGTGCGGCGGCATGCCGTGGCATGCCGTTGCGGCGTTGCCTACCAGCCTCACAAGTGGGGTTCAAGCTGTTTCTGATCTGCAGTATTTACGGATTTGCGCATAAGTTTGAGATTTACACTGGCAGCGAGAATCCTCCCCGCATAGGCGGTGAATGCGACTGGCACAGATTGTTCCAAGACGTGCCAATCATATCATGTATTTTGATAACTATTGTACTACTATACCCTTGGTTACTTATGTAGCTAAAGAAGGCATATATTGTCAAGGGACCATCCAATCAAACCGAATCCCAAATAACAAACTACCATAAGATAAGAAAACCTTGATGAAAAAGACAGTACCAAGGGGACACTACGAGGAGCAAGTTGCCAATTTTGACGGTGTTGACATCACTGCTGTAGTATGGAAAGATAATAAGCCAGTTACTCTAATTTCAACGTACATTGGAGCCTTGCCTGTTACTATTATTTCCCGCTATGACAAAGTTACGAAACAAAGGGTATCTATCAATTGCCCGCAGGTAATAAAAGATTACAATACTCACATGGGGGGTTGTGGATTTGTTGGACAGCTTTATTGGGAGGTGTCATATTACACGAAAAAGTCTTAAATGGACAAACCGTCTGTTTTTTCATCTTTTAGACATGACCATCATAAACTCATGGTTATTATAAAGAAGAACTCTCAAACGGACACACCCAACCAGAAAACCATTGGACCTGTGTAAATACAGGCTAGAGTTGGCGAATGCCTTATGTAATCTCGGTCCACAGACAAATGTCAATAAAAGAGGCCGCCCTAGCTCTTCTTTGGAATCTGAGTTTGAGCTGATAAAAAAAAACGTGGACCGGCACAAACTATGCCTCCAAAAGACGTGCGCCGAGATAAAATCGATCACTGGCAGAAATGGGGTAATCGATCAAGATGTAAATTTCCAAACTGCAATTTCCAAACTGCAAACTGCACTTACACAAACACATATTGTGAAAATGTAGAGTAAATTTATGTTACAATAGAGTTAATAACTGTTTTTATAAATTTCATCAGGAATAAATAGATAATAAATGCCTATGGCAATGCCTATGCCTATGGCATTAACTCCGCCTCTGTACATTTATGTGCTTGAAGTATTAAATAAATAAATAAAAATACAACGATATTCAAATTTTATTTCATACATGATTTCCCATATATAACAATATGCGATGAGCGCGCATAGTTGCAGATATGCAACATAAGGTAATTTTCATTTTACCGGCTGTAATTGAATGCTTTAATTTTTTAACTATTTTTCCCTTTATAGACCCTATTAAAAGTAAAAACATATATTTAAAAATAAATCGAAAAATTGCGCATTTAAGGGTTAAGTAGCTGTATTAAAAGTAACCTATTATTTACGTACTGTTCAATTACATACACTCAGCGGCACGGAATCCTGGCCAAGCGCTTATATCGCGATAGCAAAAGTTTTAAGTGTTTCTGATGAGTGTTTGTTGTACAGGTATGTCAAAAAATGTTTACTTTTAGTTCAAGAGGGTAATCCATTATGTTTAAGTGCACCACGACGAAACTTTTCATTTACAGTTGAACCGGGTCATTTGAGCGACTATGTTCACGTTTTAAATTTGTGTGTTGTGAAAAGTTTACTGTTCGGTTTTTGAATTATTGTGATTTTATGTTTTTAATTCAATAAGTAAAGGTGCTTTAAAAGCAATAAAAATGCCCCAGCACAGGTTTCACATGCCGTTGCGTTAATTAACCAAGGGCTCACACAGCGTGAAGTTGCTATTGCTCTTAACGTACCACGGTCATCAATGCAGTATGCCCTTAAAGATACCAGGAGACAGGCCAGGCAGTGGAGGCGTAAGGTGCACATCAGCCCGAGACGACCGCTTTATTGTCCTGGAGATTTTGAGAACCCGCTACCTGACCGCTGTTGAGATACGCCAGAGTGGCTTCAAATTGTGAGAGGCAATAATGTTAGTGAGCGTACGGTGAGAAGACGAATGGAGGAAGTCAATTTAAAAGCTTGTAGACCAGCACGAGGTCCAGAACTTCTCAGAAAGCACCGAGTAGCTCGACTTCACTTCGCACGAGAACACATTAACTGGACCCACGAACAATGGGCTAGAGTACTGTTCACAGAAGACTTTCGAATAGCTTTACGTTCTCCAGATGGTCGAGAACGAGTGTGGCGAAGAAGAGGAGAGCGGTTTTTACCCATTACTACCACTCAAACAGTGAGTTTCCATGGAGGCTCAATAATGGTATGGGGAGGTATAAGTTCCGACGCACGTACAGAGTCGGTTATCGTCGATAATCGGCTAACAGCTGTTCGATACATCGAGGAAGTTCTTCAGACATTGGACAAGATCAATTCCTCCTAATGTACGATAATGCACGGCCCACACGTTACACATTGCGTTGAAGAATATCTGGAAGAGGTTGTCATACAAAAATTGCAATGGCCAGCTCGTAGCCCAGACTTAAACCCAATTGAGCATATCTGGAACATGCTCAAAAGAAAGATAAAGTCCAGCTCCAACCCGCCGGAAACTCTAAACCAGCTCCGAACTGCAGCGCTGGCCGCTTGGCGCAGTATTCTGCAAGTTGATGTCCGAAACATCATCCAAAGTATGCCAGATCGAATGCAGGCAGTTATCAGAGCTAGAGGAGGAAACACCCTATATTAAAACGTATAGACAATAACGAAAAATACCTTATTTTTTATTTCGTAGTGTTTTTAAATTTATAGTGAAAAGTTCCTAATTTCAGTGAAACTGCGTGATTTTAAAAACTGATTTATTGGTGAGCTAATCTTTTAATTCCAAAGTTCTTAAAGCATAAGAGACACGTATTAAAGCCACTTACCCTTAATTTATTGTCGTAAATGCAAATGCAATTTTTTTTAATGCAAATAATCAGCAAAATCACGAGTGGCCAAGTTTCCGTGCCGGTAAGTGTATTTTGTTACTTTTTTACACAGGTACGGACTCGAATACCTTATTTATGACAAGTCGAGAGTTGTGTATGATCACGAAGAATTCTAGACATAAAAAACTTCAAGATCAGATAGATTCACTTCAGAAGGAAATCGAAAAAAGAACTGAATGTGAGGATCGCTTTCGGACAGCTATTTCGCAAACGCTAAATCGTTTTAAATCTGACCATAAGTCACGATGGGAAGCAGCTCACCGCATGGAAGATAGGCATTGTGATAAAAATAAGACGTGGCTAGATACATCACTTTCCTTTCCTACCCTTAAAATAAAACGAAGCATTCCCGGTCGTCCAGCAAAATCTTTTGAGCAAAGCACAAACAGAAGCGACAAGACTTCTGAGTTGAGAAAGAGTAGGTACGCCTTTACCGGAGCTGGTTTATGCCACACAAGTTAAACTGAGAGCTTCAGGACAGGGTCCGGCTTCAAAAGTTATCAAAGATATTTTATCGGATCCATCAAAACCTACTGAATATTCAAAAGCCTATAATATAAACAATTACTTGATGTAGTTATGATGTCAGGAGAGGATAGTGTAGCACTTATAGTGGAAGCGAACTTATCTCGTCATCAATACGATTTAATAAGATCGAAATCTCCGAAAATCTACCCGTCCTATAAAGTCGTACAGACTGTAAAAAAAACAATGTTACCCAGACCCAAATAAAATCATTATTAGTGAAACTTCTGTACATGTCGATTTGCAGACAATGCTGGATCTTACCACTGAACGTTTGGCCTTAGTTCAGAGAGACGTGTTGCTTACACTGTCTGAGGCACAAAATGGGTTTATTTTCAAAATGGGGATTCGATGGTAGTAGCGGCCACAGCTCTTATAAACAGGCTTTTTATGGTCCCAAAGCCAGTGATGCAGCAGTTTTTATAGTATGTTTCGCACCCCTACGTTTGACATCTGGATCTAAGGTGATTTGGCAAAACCCTAGACCAAGTTCGACGAGGTATTGCAGACCCTTAAAAATAGAATTTGTCAAGGAAAGCACCGCAGTTTCCATGGAAGAAAAAAAAAAGGGTTGACCACCAAATAAAAAATCTTCGACCAACTATTGTACAACCAGATGGACATATTACTATGAAAATCAAACATAGCTTGATGTTTGCGATGATTGACGGAAAAGTCTGTAATGCGGTCACTAACACAACTTCAACACAGATGTGCTACATATGTGGAGCTTCATGTAAAGACTTCAATGACTTAGCCAAAATGCTTACTAGATCTGTAAAACAGGTATTTCAGTCTTGCACGGATGGATACGTTTCTTTGAATGTCTTCTCCACCTGGCATACAGACTGCCTATTAAAAAAAGTAGGCTCGGAAAAATAAGAAAAATGATACTGGAGTTTCAGATAAGGAAAAGGTTGAAGAAACCAAGAGGACTTCAGAGAGAGATTCAGGCTCAATTCAGAGAGAGACTAGGTTTGATAGTGGACAAGCCCAAACCCGGATTTGGAAATAGTAATGATGGGAATAACGCGCGGCGTTTTTTCAAAAATGCCGCAGTGTCTGCAGAAATAACACAGCTGGATATATCCAGCAGCAATACAGAAAATGCATAATAATTATATTAATTGTCATGTCATCTGGCCATGAAATCGATGTGGAAAAATTCCGCTCATATGCAATTGACACTGCTAAATACTTTGTGCAACTGTACCCGTGGTATGACACGCCACCCACTGAGTTTTTAATTCATGGGCCAATAAAGGCTGCGCTGTTGCCAATTAACAGAAGAGGCCCAAGAAGCCCGGAATAAAGATTTTAAGAAATTCAGGGAACATCACTCTCGAAAATGTAGTCGTGAGAAATCAAACTGTGATATTTTCAATCTGTTACTACTATCATCAGATCCTGTAATAACAAGCAAAAGGAAACTGCCCAAAAAAAACTAACTTCACTACCTAGAGAAGCACTAAATCTTCTGATACCTCCATCATTACAGCTGACAACTGAAAGTTCTATGGATGATGATGCACAAGTTGGTTCTGACCGTAACGATGCCGATGATACTGATTGTAGCGATAGTGATTAGTTAATTATGACTTAGTTGTTTCCCCAGGTAGTTTTAATATACCATAACATGTAACAACCATTTAAATATAATTTTGAACTTCATGGTTTCGTAACATCTTATATAATATAGGTACTACGGTGCTTAGGTAATATAGGTATAGGGTTATTTTGCAACCACCATCCAAATTTTCAGAAATGATTTAGAATCGATAACCTTATAAATTAATGAAAAAAAAAATTACATGATTTTCACCATTGTCCGCTACTAAAATCACAACGTGTGGAATAAATACAGTTCAACAATAGGTTGTTGAACTTGACTGCACACGCGCTTACCTCAAAATACGGGAACGCACACAAACAGCACGCACTACGCCCCGCTCCCTCACACGTCGCACCCCGCACAGCCCCCGGTCGGCCATGCCTTTGGCTTTTTGTTTAGTTGACCGTGACCTAGTTACGTGCGAACGTGTGCCAATTTTTTTTGTCGCTCTCGCTGCATTTTCGCTTCAGAATTCCGGTCGATCATCATCGCACGACATGGCGACTTTTTATTCTAACGCAGAGTTTTATGAAATGGTCATGTGCTATATTTTAAGCGGCGAAAGTTTAAATGGTGCGCAAAGAATGTACCGTACAGAAAGTTTACCGCGTTTACGAGGACGAGGAATTAATTCGCGAGTGCCTAATAGACAAACAATTTTAGCAGCAAATCAAAGGTTGTTATATTATGGGCAGTTTACTACACCAGCCCATGCAACAAGTCATGGCGGTCATAACGAAATAACACCAGCAGTCGAAAATTCTGTACTCGAGTTTTTCGAATGGTTAGTAACTAACACTCACTCTTGTCCCAAAGGTCTCGGGTTCGAATCCCAGCCGGTGCAATATTTATTTAAATACATACCTTCTAAGACCTTGTGTAAAATTTTTGTATTGTGTTCCAATCGTGGAGATTATGGCAATAAATAACCCCATAGTTTTGGAGGCTCATGTCTAACAGTGGACTGGACTGTCTACTTGTATGGCTTGTGTGTTTCTCGGACTTTATGGACAATGCAAGTTACCATGTGAAACAAGTGAATAAACCGGGGTAATATGTCTGACACAAAAGCTTATATCCGAATATGGCTTCAACAAAATAATATTACTTTTGAAGAACATCATACCAAAGCAGAATTAATGTGTTTGGTAAAACAACATAAACTTGCACCTGTTTATGAAGCAGAAGAACTTATAAAAAAACACAACCACGAAATTTTGTTGCTGCCACCATATCATTGCGACCTCAATGCATTAGAGCTTATATGGAGTCAGGCAAAGAGAAAAGTATCAAGCAAAAACATAGGAATACGAGGGACTGAAGTGCAAAATTTAATTAAAGAATGTTTTCTATCCATAACTGCCAATGACTGGAAGAAGTACACTGATCACGTCCTGAATATTGAATATCAGTATACAAATTGAGGGACCGTATTGTCGAAAACGAGCTTGAACGGTACAGTAGCAGCACTAGCACTGAAGAAAGCAATGAATCAATATTATCAGGTGTAGAGTTCCTTGAATCTGATTTCAACTATGACTCTTAACGTTTTAAAGCAAATAAATATATTCTATTCTATTTTTAACTTCAATGTTTTATCTTTATTTTATTGTGTCAGCTGTGTTTTTTTTTTTCTATTTTATAAATAAACCTACTACATAGTAATATTTTCTGGTTTAATTAAACCTTCTGTATAAGTCCAGGAAAATTGAGAGGTGAACATTAAAAAAAATTGAAATCTTTTTAGTGTAAAGTATGAATTTTCAAACTACTGGAGTAGGTAGTTTGAAAATTCATACTTCCATGCAAATATGTAACACAAACATAATAAATAACAGAGTTACTTTCACATTTATAATATTAAAATGGATATGGAAGTATGGATAATTAAGGATTTGTGCTATAAACATGCATTAGGTACTGACACACATGCTCATTACTAGCATCTCAAACTAATCGGAGTACGCGAAAATCAAAGTCATGTGAGTTTAAAGGAAGCCTTATAAATGTATCGCATATTTCATGAATAATCAAAAGTATCAACTTCGTTTAAGCAGTGTATAGCCAGGGTGAACAGCTACATTTTTTTTTAAATTGCCGCCTTTACGCTAGCTTGCGTTGGCCAGACTCTATCTTATGTTTTTTTAGGTACATCACCCGACAGTTAGAAAGACAGTCAACTTGGAAGAGACCGTGGACCGATTCAGATAAAAAAAAACCAACTATACTTCAGATAGTAACATGAGGTCGTTTTCAGATACATATTACAGTAAAAAGTTACAAAACAACGAAATTATTCATAGAGTTTAGCTTGTATATTCCACATCTACTGATTCTGTATTTTGTTTTCACTGTAAGCTTTTTAATAATAATGTCACTGCATTTAATGCCCCCACTGGTTACAAAGACTGGGGGCATTTGTCGAGAAATATAGAACGACATGAAAAAAGTTCAGGGCATATATGTTCTTTAAAAACATATTTGGATCTAAAAAATGTAAATCAAACTGAAATAGACCGCGAAAGAAAGAGGTGGACGGCAGTTTTAGAAAGGATAATCGAAATTATAAAATTTTTGGCAGGTCAAAATATAGCATTTAGGGACACAACCGAGAAGTTGTATGACCCAAATAATGGTAATTTTTTAAAGTTGGTGGAGAGCAATCTAATTTTGATAGTACAGTATCAGAACACATTGCTCGAATTCAAAGAGCTCAGCATCGCATGCCACATTATCTTGGTCATAACATTCAAAATGAACTGATTAGTATAATTGCTGATAAAATTAAAACGACTATAAAGTCTTCTGAAGCAATGTAAATACTACTCCATAATTCTAGATTGCACACCTGATATTTCACACCAAGAACAACTTACTGTTATTGTGAGGTTTATTTATTTAAATCCATCGGCAAAACGCGCTGAGGTACAAGAACATTTTTTAGGTTTTTTACCTGTAACTGATACTACCGGACAAGGGTTGGCGACATATTTGTTAGATTTCTTAAAATCATGCGATATTGAATTAGATGATTTGCGAGGCCAAGGATATGATAGTGGGTCCAATATGAGGAGTATAAAAAAAATCTCGGTGTTATCGGATCCAAGAAAAACTAACATTTAAAAATAGACTTGATATTGACGGGGAGGATGTATATAATGAATTAGAATTGTTGCCAATATTTTTTTCCCAATGCATGAACAAGTACTCCCACTGATATTTTAAGCTATATAATATTCTAATAATTTAATTTCCTCATTTCCCAATATCTCAACAGCTCTGCGTATACATTTAACACTGTCTGTTACAGTAGCAGAAGGTGAAAGGTCCTTTTCAAAATTAAAATTAATAAAAAATTATCTTCGTTCAACCATGACCCAAGACAGACTGACAAACTTAGCCATTATAAGTATAGAATCCAAAATTGATATAAAAATAAATGATTTAATTAAAATCTTTGCCATCTCAAAAGCAAGAAAAATTGAGTTAGTTTGATGTATGTGTATGTACATGTAATAAATAGATATTTAGTAATCGAAGTTTTAATTTTGTTTTTTTAGAGTAATAAATAAATAAATTATCAAAATTACGTGTATTGTGTTTTCTTGGTTGACAAGGACCCCTTTCATACTGCAACGCTGCAGTGTAAAAAAAACGAGGGCGTAGGCCGAGTCCCGCACCCCGGCGCAGAATAGACTTAAGGCGCGGGACAAATATAAGGGCGTCGGGCGGAGGCGAGGCGCGGGCGCGGCGCCACTTCTTTAATATTTCATACTACAAAAATATAGTATAGAAGTGGTGGAGCGCGAGACATACTGAGACGGCGGGGCGCGGGCGCCGCTTATGGCGGCCACATACGTAGCGGTATACCTGAACGGTATACCGGAACTGACTTGTGCAAGTATACCGGAGGTGTGTGTGACAAAACTGCACAAGTTTCCTGATTTGCACAAGTCTGGTAAGCAGATCAGAACTACGATCTGTATACCTGCGCAAACTAGTTTGTGCAAGTATGCATGAGCGTGTGTGTCGGAACGCTTCAGTCGTACGCGCGCCAGTGCTTCGGTCGGTTTGTGTGTTTATTTTCGCGCCAAAATGTCTGTCGATTCACGCCACAGTAATAGAGAGAAATTAGAAGAGTTTATAGATTTATACAGGAAGTTACCATGTCTATGGCAAATAAAAATAAATAATACCATATTCGCGACAAAAAGAACGCTGCATACCAACAATTGGTAGATGTTTTGAAAGAAATAGAGCCGGACGCGAATCGGGAATCAGTGATTAGAAAAATTAATACCTACAGGACAAATTACCGAAAAGAACATAAAAAAGTCGAAAATTCGAAGAAATCAGGGGCAGGCATCAACGATGTATACGTGCCGAGTCTATGGTACTATGATAAATTGCATTTTATCCGCGACCAAGAGACACCAAGAACATCGCAATCGAACCTGACTGAGGAATCTACGGTAAGATTTTTGTTCTGGCTTTACAAAAAATTGAACAAGATAAAATTCAATTCTAATACAATTTTTTTTTTATTTATGAAATTATTTTGCCAAGGAACACTGCCTTCATAACTGTTCTCGAATATTCTTTGCATTGAGGTTCTTTGCTTTGCATATCCTTTTCTATTTATGGGATCATGTGGTCACCCGCATCATGCGGGTGACCACATGATCCCATTAAAATGGAACCATCTTGCCAGGGTTACATGCGGGCCGCATGTAACCCTGGTAAGATAGTTCCATTTTCTGCATTTTCTTGGTCAAAACATTCAGAAGGCGAGTAGTGATTACGTGAATGAGCGATTAGAAAGTTGGGCAAAGCACAACTCGCCATTACTACAGATTCAATATTATTTGGTTCTATATTAATTTGTGTGTGGAAAATTCTGAACCTAGCCGCCAATATACCGAACGCATTTTCAACTAGCCTCGCTCGAGATAAACGGTAGTTAAAGATCTTTCTATCTTGTGAATTCAAGTCCGCTTGTCTAAATGGCTTCATCATATCACACCTCAAAGGAAACGCATCATCAGTTACGAATACGTATGGCAATACTTTTAGGCTGTTGTTAATTTTTTCTTCCACCGGAATCTTTAACAGATTTTTCTCAAGTTTTTTGTAGAAAACTGTATTTTGCAGAACACCGCCATCTGATACTCTGTTGTTTGAATTTGATAGTGCAAGAAGCGACGGAAAAATTGGTACCCATCAAGTCTGTGATTGAACGTGTGAAGCTCATCATCGCTTATTTCAAGCGAAGCACTAAAGCCACTCAAAAACTTGATGAGTTTCAAAAGCAGAATGAAGCAACACAGCCCAAACGACTGCTTCAAGAGGTGTCCCCACGAGGTGGAATTCCAAATTCTACATGCTCGAAAGGATCGTAGAAATTCAAGATGCCATCAAGTCATCCATTGTCGTTTTGGGTTACCAAATTTAACGCCGGAAGACAGGTTACTTTGCAACGAAATTTATAAAGCCCTTAAATGTTTTGAAGAAGCTTCAAAGCACATGAGCGGTGAAAAGTATTTGACGGCCAGTCAACTATTAATAATCATAAAAGGCATAAAGAGAGTTCTCAGCGATATTTTAACCTCGGATTCTTCAGGTTATGACTATCTGTCAATAACATACGATTTTGTTCGAGCTTTTTTCACACTATAAACTGAAATATAAGAATTATTAATTATTTAGAACTTTACCTGACGTGGAGCAATTTGTCTAGAAATATTTTCTCTTATATGATTTTCTCTTGGAGAATCCTGAGACAAGAGGTGACTTCTTTGTCTACGGAGTGAGCGACCACAGCCAACATAAATGAGGCGACCAGCGGAAGGTAAGACGCTTTCTGCTGGATGTCTTATTTCATTCCATGCTGCAGTCCAACATGAATGACAAACAAAATCATTGCTTGAGATATGCACCTGAAAATGCAATTGATTATTATTTAAGGCCTATTGAATAGTTGATCTCCCAGCTACTTTTTCGCGAGATGGCAGCACATTCGCAAATTCGAACATTTTCAATTTTTACGCCTAACTCAGAAATCTTTGAGGGACAACTTCATTATATGCGTCAACTAGAGTATTAACTTAATTTTTTGAGATATTCACTTTGCTTGATAACTCGTCTCATACAAAGATTTGTACCCCTAATGTGACGTTGCAAAATTAGTTATTGATTGTGTCTAGTAGCGACATCTATTGTAATTAACGGCGGACTACGCCAGGGATGTCAATGCTGTTCTGCGTGACACAGATGGCGTTGATGCCTTTTTGCTTAGGTGATTAATTGCAAGTTTATTTGGATAATCAAGAAATAAATAAACAAACGTACATAATTTACCACATTTTATGTCAAACATAATGTTAGACAAAATGAAGATACAAATCGATAAGGAATCTATATAGTCTGTGGAAGATGATTCGAGAAACTGTCAGATTGGTCTGGAGGAACAGGCGAGGACGGTGTCCGTTTTTTACGAACGAGGACTCGAGCCTAAAGGGCGATCTTGAGGGACTTAATCCTAGGAGGATTGGGATGTGTCCAAATAACCCGATGGGGTTTTGATAAGTAGGAGCTATTTTGGCAGAATTACGTGAGTACTAAACCATTTTCTTTGTTCTCGCTGGATAGCCTACAGCTTAGCTCATGCATGTGTGTTCTGACGCGAGGACGTTGTTACAGGTCTGGCTGTTTATGCTAGCCTTTTAAGTTTGGTGTTATGCGCGATTGATTCGCTGCCTTGGTGTTGCGCCGTGTGGTGATTGAAGCGCAGGCGGATTTATGGTTCTCCCTTGCGGTGTGGTCCTCCGACATTAGGAAGGCTTTACCAAACCGAATCCAGGTGATGAGGGAAGTTCGCCACTCCAGGTAACGATAGCGTCACCATCTCGTCCGTAGGCCGCGTTCGCGTGTGTTCACAGGTTTCACCTGTGAACGACGCCAAGGACCCTGAACCGTCAACTGAAGGGGTTATACTGAGGATTTTATAGAGAGTGTTATCAGTGTGTCATTATGGTTTAATCTATGAGAGAGTTAGGCCTTTTGTAGGAACTAGGTTGTTTTAAGACCAGTTGTTGTAAGGATCTTGTGTCTCGGGTTTGCTTCGTATAGTATTTATTTTCCCTCTATGAGCACAGTCCGGAAAAGGCCAATACCTGTTCGATTGAGCTAGAAGTTGTTAATTCAATCATCCCACGGACTCGCTATAGCGACTCTGAGAAACTGCTATTTAGTCTCAAGTCTGGCGTGCACTGACACCACTAGGAACGGAGACTAGTTGTGTGGGTGTATGCCCTAGACTCTGGGAAGGGTACATTAATTTGGTGGCTTGCCACATTGTTTGTATGTGTACTTTAATTTTGTATAATTCCAATAAACTTTGTATTGTGTAAGAAGGTACTTGTTTAATTATCCTTCCTAGCAGATTATACCTTATAAATTTACTTTAGCACGGTGGTGAGTAGTAAAGTTCAAATAGGAACCATCAGCAGCTTGTTTCTAAGAAATTATCAGTAAACTACGAAGCCGGGTTACAGTTGGCGCCCAACGGTATATAATTATTTCATTATATAGGGTGAACGAATTAAGAACAATATCTCTCTCTCTCTCTCAATTCCCTCAGTCCTTTCAGTTGGCGGATTCTTGTATTAGTTTAAGGCTAGTTTTAAGTTTTAAATATATAGTGGCCGTTGCACCACGATTAAACCATTTCTTTTGTTGGTTTCATTTGTTTTGTATTCTTTTGTTGTTTCTTTTGTTTTCGTTTATTTGTATGTATGCCCAACTCACAAGTAAGACAAGTGGCATTGTGATAATTATTTTGGGACTATATATGTACCAAACGTTTGTTTAGAGGTTGGTGACATAATATTACCTATATTTCTGAAGTTTATGTAGCATTCTAGTTTGCATTTGTGGTACAGTTTGTTTAACAAATACAAGTAAAAATTATTACAACTGGAAGATAATTAGTACAATAAGAAACAACAGTTTCGTGTTATTATGTTCATGTGGTTGTTTCAGTTGATGTCCTGATAAACTGGATTGCATTTATTTTTAATAGTGAAACATTGTATTATAAGACAAAAACCCAACATTAATTTCTGTAAAAGTTATAAACAAATGGGGGTAATCTTGAAAATTGTAAACAATTTCTATGAGGTAATTCTCAGAGGTGTTATAGCAGTCTCATATTGGTATTAGAGGATTTCAGTAGTAAGATAATAACACTAGAAGCAAGTTTCACTAGTATTGATTGGATTTTGCAATACAGGGAACTACAATTTGTAGAAATCAACTTTCATTGAAACGGGACACTTGGAATCTTTATGACAACTGGTCGGTCATTTCGTTGTTTAACGTTTTAGCACTGATTATTTAATCCCAGATTTAAAAAACAACCACGGCATTCCAAAAAACAGCATTGTTTGTTTGTATCGTTCAGCATTCGTTTTCAACTTTTCATACATTGGTACTTAACCTATACATTTACATTGGTGACATTTGACGTTTGACGTTTTGATATATCAGGGTGCGTTCCGAAACGCGTTATACACGATTTGCGTTTAGTTTGTCATTGGTTTTGGTTGAGTTGTTTTTTCACAATGGATTTAGAGACAGTATACATACATTCCCTTCTACGTGACGAATTGACATATGAGGTTGCTGTTCGTGCAGAGACACCGGCAGATACAGTAGTTTTAAAACTTCGAAAACAACTCAAATCACTCTGTTTAGGCTTTGGTCCCTCCGAGTTTGTAGATGAGGAGTCGGATATTGACAAGGCTTATATGCATGCTATACTTTATTTATAAGTAAATTGTCTTGATTATTATATTATGAACGTAAGTCTTGGGTATCGTTCAAGATAGTATACAGTAATTTTGCTGTCTTGCATGCTTTGTGTTATTTTTTTTTAATGGCTCGGTCCATAACTTTTATAGCCAAGCTCGCTCGGTTGTTTTTTTTTCATATGAAGCGGGTCGTGACTTCAAAAATAAGCCTTCACTAATTTTTGTTTTGCCAATATAGCATTGTTGCTTCGGTGAGACTTTAGATAGCACTAGTGCTTATCTAGTTACGAGCGGCCGGTGACTCTTAAAATAAGCCAAACCACCATTATGTTTACAGAATATTTATTTCTGGGAACGCTGTTTTTGTTTTGCCAATATAGCATTGTTGCTTCGGTGAGACTTTAGATAGCACTAGTGCTTATCTAGTTACGAGCGGCCGGTGACTCTTAAAATAAGCCAAACCACCATTATGTTTACAGAATATTTATTTCTGGGAACGCTGTATACGTCTTGCCTGGTGAGTTTTATGCACATTGTTTGCCCAATATATGTATCAGCTCGCTGAACATATTCACCAGGAAGATCGTTTAGATTTATATTAAACAATTCAGAGTTCCACTGGTTTACAGACGGAATTCGGGAGTATGCAAGAGGTGGCTTTCTGCGATTTGAATGCAAGTTGCTACAGGATTGAAAGAGAAAGAAATTCAGGGATGTATGAAAGAATGGGGGGGGTTATGCCCGGATTGTAGGAAGATTTGTAAGAAGAATAAGTTTCCTGGCAGTTTGGATTTTATAAGGTTGGTTATTTACTTACAGTAGGAAAATAAGGAAATTATTTATATTTCATCTAAAAAAAAATTATGACGTTTCACAACTTAATTTATAAAGTGATCAGAACTCTTCCACTACAGTTTCTATGAGAATTTGTGAACCCACTCCAGTGTTATAACACCGAGGGCGGTGTTGGTTTTTGCGTACACAAAAACCTTTTTGTGGGAAGAGGGGCATTGTGACGTTGCAAAATTAGTTATTGATTGTGTCTAGTAGCGACATCTATTGTAATTAACGGCGGACTACGCCAGGGATGTCAATGCTGTTCTGCGTGACACAGATGGCGTTGATGCCTTTTTGCTTAGGTGATTAATTGCAAGTTTATTTGGATAATCAAGAAATAAATAAACAAACGTACATAATTTACCACATTTTATGTCAAACATAATGTTAGACAAAATGAAGATACAAATCGATAAGGAATCTATATAGTCTGTGGAAGATGATTCGAGAAACTGTCAGATTGGTCTGGAGGAACAGGCGAGGACGGTGTCCGTTTTTTACGAACGAGGACTCGAGCCTAAAGGGCGATCTTGAGGGACTTAATCCTAGGAGGATTGGGATGTGTCCAAATAACCCGATGGGGTTTTGATAAGTAGGAGCTATTTTGGCAGAATTACGTGAGTACTAAACCATTTTCTTTGTTCTCGCTGGATAGCCTACAGCTTAGCTCATGCATGTGTGTTCTGACGCGAGGACGTTGTTACAGGTCTGGCTGTTTATGCTAGCCTTTTAAGTTTGGTGTTATGCGCGATTGATTCGCTGCCTTGGTGTTGCGCCGTGTGGTGATTGAAGCGCAGGCGGATTTATGGTTCTCCCTTGCGGTGTGGTCCTCCGACATTAGGAAGGCTTTACCAAACCGAATCCAGGTGATGAGGGAAGTTCGCCACTCCAGGTAACGATAGCGTCACCATCTCGTCCGTAGGCCGCGTTCGCGTGTGTTCACAGGTTTCACCTGTGAACGACGCCAAGGACCCTGAACCGTCAACTGAAGGGGTTATACTGAGGATTTTATAGAGAGTGTTATCAGTGTGTCATTATGGTTTAATCTATGAGAGAGTTAGGCCTTTTGTAGGAACTAGGTTGTTTTAAGACCAGTTGTTGTAAGGATCTTGTGTCTCGGGTTTGCTTCGTATAGTATTTATTTTCCCTCTATGAGCACAGTCCGGAAAAGGCCAATACCTGTTCGATTGAGCTAGAAGTTGTTAATTCAATCATCCCACGGACTCGCTATAGCGACTCTGAGAAACTGCTATTTAGTCTCAAGTCTGGCGTGCACTGACACCACTAGGAACGGAGACTAGTTGTGTGGGTGTATGCCCTAGACTCTGGGAAGGGTACATTAATTTGGTGGCTTGCCACATTGTTTGTATGTGTACTTTAATTTTGTATAATTCCAATAAACTTTGTATTGTGTAAGAAGGTACTTGTTTAATTATCCTTCCTAGCAGATTATACCTTATAAATTTACTTTAGCACGGTGGTGAGTAGTAAAGTTCAAATAGGAACCATCAGCAGCTTGTTTCTAAGAAATTATCAGTAAACTACGAAGCCGGGTTACACTAAACGTTTAGCCGTTTCACTTTATTTGATTACACACACATGTACAGTAAAATAGTTTTACTTTCGATACCACTAGATGGCGTTGAATTCATAAGCTTGGTTTGAAATAAGTATGTCGAGATGGCGTTAATTGAAATAAAAGATTTTTATGATAACCATCCTTCATTCAATAAAGTAAAAACTGAAAAAAAGAATACTTATATATTTTTATTTTGTTTCATAAAGGCTCATATAATAATATTATTATCATGATTGGTCACCTTTTCAACACCACAAATTATCAAATTATTTAAATTTGTCGTGTTATTACAACTAAGGGCAAATTTTTCCATCGCCAGATAACTTTTATTCAAGGAATAAAATTGACGTTTGACAGTTTTTGTATGAACTGTAGAAATTTCAAAATTATTCCACGAATAAAGTTATCAGATGATTGAAAAGTCAGCCCTAAATAAATAATAGACTCAAAGTCAAGTCAAATAATTTATTTCAAATAGGCACCTAAAAGGCATTTTTTAACATCAATATTTATAACAAAAACTGACTTGATTGAAATGTTTTACAATATTTGTATACATTAATTATATAAGTAGGTATATACGAAGACGATGCACCTAGAATACAATTACTATACCACAATAGTTACAAATAATTAAAAATCGTTATTTCGTCGTTTACTAGATGGCGCTGTTGTAAAAGTAATTTATATGATTTCAAAAAATCGGAAAAACAGTTACACTATATCACAATTTTAACAAAACAAGTATAGTATATGTTTATAGAGTAGTTATACAATTAATGACATAAAATTACTTAACAATTTCTCAAAAACAAAGAAGTTATAATCAAAAATTCTATATCGCGCAAACAGAATTTTCAAAACAATAAGCTTATGGTCGGTGATTTTAAACAGTTAAGTGGAAGTTTGTTCTTTAGTGTGATGTTACAATAGAAATGAGTGTACCTGATCGTATTAACCTTATAAAGTCTAAGACTTTGTGTTTCAACTGTTTACAGCCTTACCATGCAAAACATAAGTGTTCGAAACTGAAGTGTTTGTCATGCCATCGCAAACATCATACAAGTATACATATGGATCATCCTAAACAAGTAAGCCCTGCCACAGCAGAAGTTAAGGTACCTCCTACTATTGCCTCACTGAACTCTTGCGTGCAACAGCACAATACTGCTAATCCAAATGTCCAATGTGAAACAAACTCTCAATCGAACTCACCAACAGTTCTTGTCTCCAACGCTAAACATAATACTGCCTTGCTATCAACAGCTATTATAAAAATACAAGATGCTATGGGAAACTGGGTAAATGCACGAGCATTATTAGACTCTGTCAGTGTAATAACACAAAGGCTTGCAGGTGTGTTAAAGCTTCCATACAGCTACCATGCATGCACAGTTAAAGGTGTGGGCAACAAAGACAGCCTTGCACAATTAAACAAAGGCTAATATTTCTTCTCGATACAATGATTGTAACTATAATCTAATATTCATAGTAATGAACAACATTACAGTGCCATTACCACATACTTACATAGCTACAAGCAACTGGAATATACCTCACACGCTTACACACAAACTAGCAGACCCCACATTCTTTATACCTAGCACTATAGACATACTACGGTACAAGATCACTTGGGTAAATACACAGTTAATCTACCCCTACAGACAGACAAACTACAAGATTTAGGTAACTCATTTAATACTGCTTACTGCTGCTTATTACAGTTAGAGTCTAGATTTCAAAAAGATCCTTCATTATTCACTCAATATATAAAGAATTCATCGATGAATATATTGAATTGGGTCATGCATATTCATATCAATCATATCAATACTGGTACCTAACTGATGTAATGTTATGATGACGTTTTAAAGTATGTAATGCATTGTGAAATTTAATATTTGCAATTAATTTATTTAATTAGACATTTTGTAACATAAAAATAATGAAGGAATATTATGACATTTTTAATAATTTAATGTATTAGGAAATTAAATATTTGCACACCACACGTAATGGTAGAATGTAATTGGGCCACATTTATAATACCTAACATCATACTATTTTGTACACCTACATTTTGGCAAATAAAGTATTATTATTATATTATGTAAAGGATTTCTCCCCTACACAAGACAATACATACTATTTACCTCACTTACCTATCATAAAATCTGAAAGTAGATCAACAAAGTTAAGAGTTGTTTTTAATGCTAGCTCCAAGTCATCAACAGGCACATCTTTGAATGATATTTTACATGAAGGTCCTAACATTTACAATGATCTACTAAATACAGGGTGGCAGGGACATCGACGCACAAACGTCGTGAAAAGGTTACACCTGAAGCCTTAAATAAAATTACGAAAGTCATTAATCTCGGAAATGACCCGTTAAAAAAATTGACATTTTTGAGCGCGCAATGTATTGCAAACAACGCGATCAAAACGCTCAGCGGATGGCGCGCGCGCTATTAAACCTACACACACACACAAGTCTGTGGCGCCGCCGCCGCGCCGCTGCCGGACGAACGTGAACGTACCTACGAAATATCGCCTAACAACAACATTGATAGGTTCGTAACCTACCACATAAAATCATGTTTAATTAGTCTTGATAACCGATGGTAGTTACTTTTTAAGTACCCGTTATGGAAATAAAACTAACAATAAGCTTATTCCCATAAAATAGCGATACCGATGAGGATTGATAACAAAAAAGATGCTTGAAGAGAACTTAGCGATCCAGTAATGTTTAATTAATGAACTTACCTTAATCTCGCTCATTCCTAATGAGATAGGGTTCGAAGTGGCCGCCACCATCTCGCTCGCAGATCTGAGCGCGGCGCAGAGTTTCAGCGTGGACACGGGGCAAAAAAGTGGGATCCAGGACACACTCCTCACGCAGCGTCGCAAACACATTCAACACATTCACAATGCGATCTCTCATTTCTGCTACGGTATCGCACTCGGTCACAAACACCTTATCCTTGACGTAACCTTAAAGAAAAAATCTAATGGGGTCAAGTCCGGTGAGCGAGCTGGCCATGGCTGTGGAGTCCACAGCCATGATTCGGTTCACAATGTGGACCGAATTTCCGTCACTCTCAAACAACAAACACACACACACACACAAACACACACAGAGAGAAAATTACTTTTGATTTTAAAAACTACGTTAAGATCACAAATTCGCGACAAACAGCACGTCCGTTTGCGATCAACAAAATCTAGGAACTAGCAAAAATCCGTTAAAATCGGCGAAATGCAAAAGAAATGTACTGTAGGTACCTACAGTGCATGCACCGAACACAGATCAACAAAATGATAGAGTGTGCAAACTCATTTAGTTATACCTTTTTACCTACTCACGAAATTAATTGCGAAAATGGATGTATTTTTTTTATGAAACAGTAAATTACATTGTTGAATTGCATTCAAAACTAAAATTAATGTTGATAATAAAAAAATATCGAAAAATTTCGTGATTATCAATACACTTCTACACGTTTTTTTTTAATCTTCTCTACTTAAGGCAAAAGCGTTAAGTTAGCCCGCGAAATTCAATGACCAGCAAATTGCAAAAAACGTAAGAAAATTTGAATTTCGCGGGCTACCTTAGCGCTTCCCCCTTAAATCGATGAAGCTTTAGAAAAATAATTATCCCCTCAAAACGAATCTAAAATAAAAGCAGTAAATGGGTCATTCAATTATGTAGATGATTAAAATGCCTCATGTGACGCGTCTGTTAGATTCATTGGGATATGTCGCCTTATCGCCTAGCTTCTTACGAGGAGACCGCACGGCGCCGCGCGGTCCCTTTGACGCGGCATTTGAAAGCGAATAGCGTAGTAGTCCAGTCATTTAAGCTTAAATTTGGTAAGAATCTCGGAATTCGAGATACCCAGCTGTAAGTCTGTAAATACTTGTATATTGACACCCTAAATATTGTCTCAAAACCTACATATGGTAGGGTGTACGCAACTATTAAATTTCAAGGTCAAAGGTCGCAAAAATCGGTTTTTTGCGCTTTTTTTGTAAATATCTCATTTCCTATGGGTTTTTTGCTATTTGTATCTATTATCAATATTGTAGAATACAAAATTCTCTACAAATTTTGTTTAAAAACATTTTTCATACGGTGAACCGTTTTCGAGATAGAGGGCGGAGAGCGCGCGGTCACAGCATCACTTCAGGTCAACCGGTGCCTCCGGTCGAAAACGCGCCATATATAGTTGATGAACTATCGATAAATCAATGATTATCAATATTTGTCAATTTTTATTAACTATTATATTATATTTTATCATTTTCTTCATGCATTAAATCTATATCTATTCAATAATACTGATAACCGTTTCCTAAAATTAAAAAATAATTAAGGGAAAAACTTAAATCATAATATAATTATATTCCCATTTACACTAATGACATTTAAAATACAATATTAATAATAGTAATAATATGTAATAATGACGGAATGACCATAATACCTTGGAAGGTTGGTAGGCCTTTGGTGTGGGATGCAACGTGTGTCGATACCCTTGCGCCATCCCATCTTCCAAGCACGGCGAGCTGTGCTGGGGCGGCTGCTGCAGGTGCGGAAAACCTCAAACGGCGTAAATACTCCAATCTCTTTGAATCTTATAATGTTTGAGCCATTTGGGGTTGAAACTCTAGGGCCATGGGGCCCCACTTAGTATTTCGAGACATCGCCAAGCGATTGGTCGACTCTACCCGTGACCAGAGGGCTGGCTTATTTTTGGGCCAAAGAATCAGCATTGCCATACAACGTGGCAATGCTGCCAGTCTTTTAGGCACGTTTCCTGTTGACAGCGATGCGGATGAATTTTTTGATGCCCTTTAATTATTTACCCTCCTTTTTATTTACAGGACATTTTAAATAGAAAATTAAAATTAAGTGCATCTTGTTTAAAATCTGTAAATTTTAAAATCCTTCCACTACGTCAAAAATTATACCTGGGAATTATACGGGCCCCTATTATACACTACGGACCTTTCTATTTATAGCCAGTAGGGACAGATGTTCAATTGTATTGTATAGTTACGACCGTAATGTAATGGGCAAGCTTGTCTTAATGCTCTACCATATCAGAGCGACATTAACGAAAATGGAACCTTTAACCCCGAAATCATGGAAGAACTTGAGACAAATTTCGTTGAAGACGATAATGAAGACCAGTTTGAAATTTACCAGCAGCCGGAGGACAACGATGAAGAGGAAGAAGATGATTAAAATTATAAATTGTAGTTTTTGTACCCTTTATTCCATTTTTTTACTTTTAATAAAAATAAATGTATTGAATGATATTTTTAATAAAAAGATTAATTCATAATTTATTTGTTATTTTCATCATGTAAGAAGTTATTAATATTAATTAGGTTAAAATTCAAATATAATTCCTATATTTTCATTAACAATTCTGCAATTACATGGGCAGGTAAGTGTTGTTAAATAGATTAATACTGAATAAAAAGTGGATAGGTTAGGAAAATAATTATAAAATATAATATAATAGTTAATAAAAATTGACAAATATTGATAATCATTGATTTATCGATAATTCATCAACTATACAGAGTTGATATGACAGAGGGGCATTAAATTACACTACGTATACTATACGTGTATAGTATTAATTCGATACGGTACAAAAATAGAAAGCGCCAAAAATGAGATTATTTTTTTTTCAAACAAACTAAATAGCTTAAAGTCAGAGTGAAACGCAACCACCCTTTATAAATAAATTTGACTGACCTTAGATGCCTAGGTAACAAAGTCGCGCAGGAGCGCGTGTGCGTGTGTGTTATCTCTCTAGGCGGGGGCGCGGGGGGCGGGCGGTTTAGACCGCTCGCGCCGCCCGCGCCCGGCTGGTTGTTAAGTACGCGCACACACAAAAACACAAAATTTTTAAATTCTCGATGTGTCCTCGATTCATATTAATGCACAAATTATACCGACGGAGAATATTGTTATTTATTTTTCTAATTAAATCACTGTCCGTCGCTAAGCACTTTAATTCCCGTAATCTTTGTACTGCCAATTGTATGGTGCCGGCGCGCGGCGTTCCTAGGGCTATTGCGCCGGTCACCATACCTTTCTCGGTATGTTCGCAGAGCTAAATCTGCGTTTCCACGGCATTCACCGTAAATTAAAATCATGTAAGTGTATTCTGACGCCGTGTAAGTTACACGAGGCATTGCTGAACACTTTAATGATTACACACACACACAACCAACGTTTAATTACGTATCCTATCACAATAAAAACAGTCAAACACAAAAAAACACTAACACTAAATAATAATATTCCCAAGTTAAACTTTGTCTATCACAATAACAAAACAAAATCACAATTATTGTCAGCGAGTTCGACAAAACAAAGGCGCGGCGGCGGGGGGCTCCCGTATTACGTAACGTACGTCCCGAATGGATGACGCGTGCGCACTGTCCACTGAAAGAAAGTTTTTTGGCAAATTCGCAAGGATCTAGGATGCAATAGCAACACACTGACCTATTTCTATTCCTTTTACGCGCGGGAAAAAGGCGCGGGGGTTTTGCTATGATTGTCACTCTCATAGTGAAAGTGCAAGTGTGTGTGTATTTATTGCTTCGTGAAATATTTGGTTGTACTTGTGCGGCAACAATGTATCTTATACTCAGATTATCGTTTTAAGGTGCATGACCTATGCGTATGAGATAATCAGCTGTTAGGAAATATACATCGTGTTCAAACGTAGCAAAAACTTCAAAAATCATTTGTGACTAAACTACTGCTCCTATTTAATTGATTTTTGGTACAGAGCTTGAAAATGGTATCTAGTATAGGCAGTTTAAAGGAAAGCCCCTCTGTCGTATCAACTTTGTATATGGCGCGTTTTCGACCGGAGGCACCGGTTGACCTGAAGTAATGCTGTGACCGCGCGCTCTCCGCCCTCTATCTCGAAAACGGTTCACCGTATGAAAAATGTTTTTAAACAAAATTTGTAGAGAATTTTGTATTCTACAATATTGATAATAGATACAAATAGCAAAAAACCCATAGGAAATGAGATATTTACAGAAAAAGCGCAAAAAACCGATTTTTGTGACCTTTGACCTTGAAATTTAATAGTTGCGTACACCCTACCATATGTAGGTTTTGAGACAATATTTAGGGTGTCAATATACAAGTATTTACAGACTTACAGCTGGGTATCTCGAATTCCGAGGTGAACTTACTAAAATGACTGGACTATAGGTACGTAGAGACCGGTCGGCGCCGCGGTCCCTTTGTCGGAACATTTGAAAGCGACTAGCGTAGGTACGTAAACAGTGTTGACCTCGCAAATGAACTTTAGCAATACAGCTGATCAGGTAGCCCTTTCGAGTTTTATTTACATTGCTGTTTTAAGTGAAACAAGTGAATTTACTATTTTTTAATTAAAAATCTCATTGGTTCAGATAGAAATAATGATTTTAAACAGTTTACAGTAAAAAAAAATGCAGAAACATACGTAAAAATTAAGAAAAAGCCGACGAAAAATTTCAACGCAGGGGGGTCCAGAATCATGTACTGAATCCATGGTAAGCGTTTGCGCGTCGATGTCCCTGCCACCCTGTATAGTGTTGAAATTCAGACTATTCAAGTATGCCTTTTCTTGTGATATTGTTAAAATGTTCAGAGGTATATTTGTGAATCCAGAGCAAAGATCATATCAGAGGATTTTATGGAGAGAATCTAAATGTACTCCACTCAAATGCATAGAATTAGCAACAG
This sequence comes from Luperina nickerlii, assembly GCA_963855955.1. Lineage (NCBI taxonomy): Eukaryota > Metazoa > Arthropoda > Insecta > Lepidoptera > Noctuidae > Luperina > Luperina nickerlii. The sequence goes on along the minus strand of OY979689.1, from coordinate 11,341,805 downwards.
TTACATACGGCACTAAGTGTGCGCCTTATCTTGCATGTCGCACAATGCTAGATTTGGCTTACAAAAATAAAGAGACTCATAGTCTAGCTGCAGAATGCATAGAAACTTGCAGTTACATGGATGACTATTTATCTGGGCAACAGTCCCTGGAACAGTGTACTCAATTCTGTTTACAACTAATAGATTTGCTTAATAAAGCTGGGTTCAAGTTACACAAATGGACTTCAAACAACCCTCACATTTTAACACAGATTGCCAGTCATACTATGGACACATCTAGTGAACATAATTCACAAAATAATTCTAGTTCTCAAAACAATTCATACACTATCTATACTATATACTATAATATTATAAAGCTGAAGAGTTTGTTTGTTTGTTTGTTTGAACGCGCTAATCTCAGGAACTACTGGTTCTAATTGAAAAAATATTTTTGTGTTGGATAGTCCATTTATCGAGGAAGGCTATAGGCTATATAACATCACGCTACGATCAATAGGAGCGGAGCATCAATGAAAAATGATGCAAAAACGGGAAAAAAATATTCCTTTTGAGAGCTTTCGTTGCGTACGCTGCGTAAACGGTTAAAGTTACGCAAAAATCATGTATGACGGAATTGTTTCCCATTAAAAGTTCTAAAAAAAAGTCCGCGACAGCATATGTCTGTCTTTTAAGGTTTACTCACTATAACCTTTTTCATGGTAATCAAATTTCTTCTAAACTAATGCATTATTTGCGAAGGTTTTTTTTTTATAAACATGATATTGACTCTTATCAAAATAAATACGTTATTGATCACAAGTATTTAATTTTGAATAAAATTGCCCTTGACATCATTTGATTTCTATGAATATCTTAGGAGTTGCATAGTTTACAAGTAATATAGTTGCATAGTTTACATGTATAAGTGATAATCTTAAATAATACTCTTAAAGTAATGGAATATATTTTTAACCGACTTCAAAAAAGGAGGAGGTTCTCAATTCGGATGTTTCTATTTTTTATTTTGTATGTATATTCAGAATTAACTCCCTCATATTGGATTTGCAAAATTATGTATATAATAATACGTATATTCGGGCATAACTCCCTCATATGGGACTGGCAAAATTTTTTTATTTGTTCGATTTAGGTTTATTCCGAAACTCATCATCAGATCTTTATGAAATTTAAATGGGACCACCCATTTTAATTTCATAAAGATCTGATGATCAGTTTCGGAGACAGGCAACGGAACTCTTCAATTAATGCCAGAAAGTCAACCGCGATTGCTGCTATAGCATATGTATGCATTGTTTACGCAATCACACAACATAACATTACGCCTGTACCTTTTAAAGGGGTAGGCAGTGGTGATCAATAGCTTACTGTCACTGATATTCACATACCAAGTAGGGTTATATGAATTTGTTTGGGGTAGGCAGGTACAACTAAAAAGTGAAAAATAAAAACGTTTTAACAAAAAAAAAAAAAACACCGACTTCCAAAAAAAATACTACAAAGTGAAAAATAACTTTAATTTCGAAAGTCGGTGTCAAAAAACGAAAATACAGAACCAACGACACCGACTTCCGAAATTAATGTTACGTATTTTTCACTTTGTATTTTTTTGGAAGTCGGTTGTTTTTTTTTTTGTAATAAAGTTTTTAGTAGTTTTTTTCCTGAAATTACCGCGGGTGAAACGTCTGATATATCAGCGCACAGCCTAAACCACTGATCCTAGAGACATGAAATTTGGAGGGTGTGTTCTTTGTGAAGAGTAGGTATCCACTAAGACAGGGTTTTTAGAAAATCCACCTCTAATAGGGTGAAATTTCACGCGGACGAAGTCGCGGGCAGAAGCTAGTACTAATTATATGGGGGATTGTCCATTACAACATGACTTCATGACTATATTCCACGAAGGGGAAGGTAGAAGTGTATAGAATGCGAAAGGTTTAAGCGTCGTATTCATGGAAAACTATGCCTAGTGTCGAAACATAGCTGCAGCAATATTACACATTCTACAGTATAGTGGGTGAGCATATTGTTCCATGTAATAAATAGGGAATAGAAAGGATGAAAATACATTTATTTTCCGTAAACATGACGCAAAGAAAAAACATAAACACAAAAAGGGACTAGTTGGGGAAAAGTTGCGAGGCAGAGAACTACAGCGCTGGTTTTCAGCGACAGACGTCGGGGTAAACCTTTTGTCACTACCAGGGGCGGTACCTTCATACAAGCCAAAAAGCCCGGCTTTCAATCAAACGTAAGCCTAACAAAAAAAAAAACTAAACAAGTAACCTTGTAAATTATAAAATTAACCAACTCAATAATGTCGCAAGGATTGATAAGAATAATAAAAAATAAACTCCGCGCGTCCCGGCCGCCCGTTATACGTACGATGCAAGGCTGCCAGGTTTACATGCTCAAAGAATAATATTTCAATTCCGCGCAGTTTTCATTACGCGCATCGTTGCCAAACATCTCCAATGCTGCTTCGCTAGAACGCAAAAACAAAAACCGTCCCGTCTCGCTCGCACGAGCTGGCTTCAGATTAGGCTTCTACGCCTCCGACTATTTGTATAGAAATTGTTCACGTTGTTGATAACATTAGTATGTACTCATTCCGAAAATTGTACTGATTTTAAAGCATTGCTTTGGATTTTTTATGAATGAAACGTGTAACGATGCGTGTGTGTGTAAATAGTAAGAGCGCTGCGCGAATCGCTGCGCAGAGCTCGAATTTCTCTATAATGATGATGCAATTTCAAATTACTTTAAATTTGTTTTGAGCGGTTATGGTACTGGTACCCACCGAGTGTGTTTCCACGTTGACGTCGTGGTGGGGCTTGCGTGTCTCAATGATCTTGGGGGCTTTGCCGGTAGAGTCACTCATGCCGGAAGGCCTCAAGTGAGAGACCAGACTAAGAGAAACACGGGGCGGAGTCTATAACATCTGACTTCCGCGGGGGGCGCACCGTTTGAGGACTTCAACAGTTGTTGGTGTTCTTGGACGGTGCGCGATTCTCTCCTCATCGTTTGGAGAAAGGGAAGAGTGGTTCACCTCTAGTACGTGTCTGCTATCAGACATGACTGAGATGAACGAGTAGCTTGGGGACCCCACCCCATAAAAAAAAGGCAAAGCTGTGTTCAGCAACAAAAACAATAATGGAAGCGCTTCATCAAAACAAACTACCCCAGGAGGGTACCTGCTGCTTAGCAGTAGGAGAATCCCTCACCGAGCAGAGCTCGGTCAGTCCCTCGTATTCTGGGGGGGACAATGAACGCTCAAAATCCCAATCGGATTTTTACCCGTCCTTCAGGGGCGCATTGAGCCAGGGTGGCTCACTTATCGGTGCTGAGGAGTCACTGGGTTCTATTCCCAGTACATCCACGGCACCAAAACTCAAAGAGAAAGCACAGAGAGTGTCAAAGGCCCATGCACAATTTGTGCGCCCGGCTACCCCGGTTGCCGACGAGGTGGTTAGTGACACCAGCGAGTCCTCCTGTTCGCAAATGTCATTTGCCTCTGAAACGTCGGCAAGATCGACTCGAACCCGTGCGCGCAAGCGTCCACAGCCACAGAGAAGCAAAGAGTCGATTGTGACCAGAAAGAAGTCTGCTAAGCCGCCAAACATTGGCAAGCCGGTAACAGACGGAGAAGGGCAGGACAGAGACTCCGAGCCTGTGAGTCCACCAGCAAAACAGGCAAAGATTCGGGCACCGGCAAAGCAGAACCTGCCGGAACCAGAGATGTTGGCGGAAAAGATGCGGGCGCAAGTAACGACGGAACTAAGCACCTGTATCAAGGACAGTCTTAGAACCATAGAGGAAGTTGCAAACGAGTCGCGCAACCTTAAAGGAAGCTTTGTCCATAGCTTAAGGCTGGCGGCAGTGACCGTTCAAGCTGCAGTGGCTGAGCTGGCCACGCGATCTGCTGTTGAGGTCAACGTAGAGAGGCTAGAGTCAGAAAACGCTGACCTGAAGGCGCGCCTTACCGGTCTCTCAGCGCAAGTAGAGAAGCTCACAGCGCAGGTGAGCCTCCTAAGTCGTAAGGGCGAACTAATGGTGAGCCCCAACGTTGCAGCCTCTACCGTGGGACCCAGTCAGGCCTCTGACGTTGTCGAACTCCTTCGGTCTGATGAGCCGGAGGCGCGGTTTCGGCGTTCTATTGCTCTGGAGATTGGGAGCATGGTGGACGCCAAGCTCGCCGCCTTGGAGAGGAGATTGCCTCCGGAGAAGCCCTTGCGTCCGCCACTAGCCGCCGACGTTCGGAAAGCATCACCACCGGTCGTTCAAGAAGCGCAGGCAATTTCCGATAAGGGCCGGGCCCCTAATTCCACAAAAAAGAAAAAAAAAAGAAAGGGTAAAGGCAAAGGCAAAGGAGTGACTCCGGTGGCGGAGCTGCCCCCCGTGTCTTCGGCGTCCACACACGCTTCACAAGTTTTGCGGGAGACAGCGAGAACTGAGACGGAAACCTGGTCTTCTGTGGTGGGAAAAAAGACAAAAAATAGAAAACCTCACCAATCCGGCACGAAAACCGATGCTCCAGCTGCAAAGCAGCCGGTCAAACTGCCTAAGGTTCCCACTACGGCAGCCATAACGGTTTCGGTAAGAGAGGCATCAGCTGTCAGCCTAGGCGAGATCATGTCTGCACTAAGGCAGCGAATCCGTTTGGCTGATCTTGGCATCGACACAGTCGGCCAAAAGAGGGCTGCTGATGGCGGAATGGTGCTTACCGTCGCTGGCAACGACTCCTCCACCAAAGCGGACAATCTCGCTAGCCGAATGCGAGAGGTTCTTGCCGGGTCTGACGTGAAGATTTCACGTCCAACTAAGCGAGCTGAGGCAAGGATAATGGATCTGGACGATGCCGTCTCGCCGGAGGACGTGGCAGCTGCTATTGCTGAGGTAGGAGGTTGTTCTCCCGCAGACGTAAAAGTAGGAGTAATCCGTCGCCCACGTGCTTCTTTGGGGCACGTCTGGGTCCGTGGCCCACTGGCGGTGATAAAAAAGCTGGAGTCCGATAAGCGCTTGCGCTTAGGTTGGACGTTGATAAGGGTTCAAGTTTTGGGGGCGCGTCGTATGATGTGTTACCGATGCCTTGAGCCCGGTCACGTCCGCTGCCAGTGCACTAGTGCAGTTGACCGCAGCAACCTGTGCTACGCTTGTGGGGGAGCTCACAAAGCGAGGGAGTGCACGTCGCCGACCCTGCGGTGTCCGCTGTGTGCAGACCAGGGACTTCCAGCGGACCACCGGCTGGGAGGCAAAAAATGCGCTCCAAGCAAGAAACGGGCCTCGCATGCCCCTGCCATATCGCAAGGATCGGCGCCGGCACCACTGAGTGTCGGCCCTTCAGAGTTAATGGACACCTCGCCTTCCCAGCCCTAAAAGTTCTCCAGTGCAACCTGAACCACTGCCGCAATGCACAGAATCTGTTTTATCAGACTATTGTGGAGTGGTCGGTTGCCTTGGCGGTTGTAGCAGAGCCCTATGGCCTTCGGGATCATCCTCGTTGGTTCCGAGATACCGAGGAATCTGTTGCCGTTTACTGGGCTGGTGGAAGCGGTCGGCTTCACTGCTCCCTACTAGATAGAGGGCGAGGTTTTGTTGCTGTGGAATGGGGATCTCTAGCCGTAGTGGGCTGCTACGTGTCTCCCAATATTTCGCTCAGCGAATTCGAGGAATATATGGATGGGGTTGCAAATAGCATTCGACACAAATGCTTACCCCGTCCGGTACTCGTTTTGGGTGACTTCAACGCTCACTCCAGAGCTTGGGGAAACACACGGGACACGCCGAGGGGACACGCGGTACAAGACTGGGCTGCGACACTTGATCTCCGACTTTTAAATCAGGGGTCCGTGTCCACATGCGTTCGGTGGCAGGGGGAGTCAATTGTGGATCTCTCATGGGCGACTCCTTCTGTTGCCCGCATGGTGTCGGAGTGGAGGGTGGCGGAGGAGATGGTCACACTTTCTGACCATCGTCACATCATTTTTGATGTGACACTGTGCCCTTCCGGTAGCCCGAGCCGTCCAGTTTCTAGCCCACCAGTGCGACGTTGGGCTCTCAAGCGGCTCAATCGAGACATGCTCATTGCAGCCGCCAACGTCGCGGCGTGGCCGGAAGATTCCCAGGGGATCTCGCCCGATCCAGAGGAAGAGGCTGCTTGGTTCCGGGACAGGATGACGTCGATTTGTGACGCTTCCATGCCCCGGGTCAGATGTGCTCAACGTCTTGGTGCGGTTTACTGGTGGTCGGAAGACATCGCGCAGTTGCGCGTTCTCTGTCTTAGGTCCCGACGCCAGTATCAACGCACTCGACGCAGGAGACAGCCAAGAGCTACAGAAGAAGAAATAGCCGGAACCTACAGAGTGTACCGGGAAGCCACTATGAAGCTTCAGCACGCCATCTCGATTTCCAAATCTAGGTCTTGGGTGGAGCTTCTTGAGGGGCTGGATAGGGATCCATGGGGGAGACCGTACAAACTGGTCATGGCTAAATTGCGTCCCTGGGTTCCCCCCCTCACAGAAACTATGGACCCGGCTCTACTGGAGAGAGTCGTAAACACGCTCTTTCCAGTAGCTAGAGACAGCCTCTCGTCGCTCCTGCCATCTTCAGACTGGACTGACGAGTTTGGGGTGTCTGAGGGCGAGCTTGACCGGGCCGTAAGGCGTATGGGAGCTCGTAATACAGCGCCAGGCCCGGATGGTATTCCTGGCCGAGCGTGGGTTCTGGCTCTGGCTTCTCTGGGAGACCGCCTGAGACGGCTGTTTAACAGCTGCCTCCGTGAGGGCGTGTTGCCCTCTGACTGGAAGGAGGCTGGATTGGTCTTGTTGAGGAAGGCAGGCAGGGACTCAGAGTCTCCCTCTGCATACCGTCCCATTTGCCTGCTCGACGAGGTTTCCAAATTATTCGAAAGAATAATTGCCGAAAGGCTCGTCGAGCACCTGTCGCGTGTTGGTCCCGACCTCGCCGATTGCCAGTATGGCTTCCGGCGGCAGCGTTCGACAGTCGATGCGATCCTACGCGTCCGCTCGCTGTCGGAACAGGCAGTTTCCCGGGGTGGGGTAGCGTTGGCGGTAAGTTTGGATATCGTCAACGCCTTTAACTCCCTGCCCTGGGATGCGATTAGGGCGGCACTAGTACATCATAGGGTGCCCCCTTACTTGCAGTGCATCATCGGGGCTTACCTACGCGACAGGTACATTCGCTATGTGGGTCGGGATGGTAGTGTTTATCGGAGGGAGATTACGTGTGGGGTTCCGCAGGGGTCGGTTTTAGGTCCTCTCTTGTGGAATCTCGCATACGATGCGGTCCTGCGTGTCGATCTCCCCGCTGGCGTTAATATCGTTTGTTACGCAGACGACACTTTGGTGTTGGCCAGCGGGGACACTTTCAGCGAGACCATTCAGCTTTCTGAGCTCGGGGTGGCAAGAGTCGTGGCATTAGTCCGCGAGCTGGGTTTGGAGATAGCGCCTCATAAAACTGAGGCGCTATGGTTCCATAAACTGCCAAGGAGCAGAGAGCCACCCAGCTCGACAGTGACTGTTGGAGGTGCGCAAGTCCTGGTGGGCCGATACATTAAGTATCTTGGCCTAACCCTAGACGGTCGGTGGGGCTTCGAAGAGCATTTCGAGCGCCTGGTCCCCCGCGTCGGTAGGGCAGTGGGTGCTTTGCACAGAATACTGCCCAATCTCGGAGGACCAAGGGAAGAAGTTCGCCGCCTCTACGCAGGCGTCGTGCGATCGATGGTCCTTTACGGGGCGCCTGTTTGGTCCAACAGACTGTCAGGCGTCCGACGCTGCAGGAATAAAATCAACAGCCTGCAGCGGAAAATGGCTATTCGTATCGCACGTGGATACCGAACGGTATCTTTTGAGGCGGCAACACTCCTGGCACGTTTTCCGCCGCTGGACATCTTGGCGGATATGGACGCTAGAGTCTATTACCGGATTCGCGCCATGCGCCAAAGTGGCGATAGCGGGTCAGGAATAGCCATTGTTAGGCTCAGGCGGCTGGAACGGCGACACGCGTTCGAGCGGTGGCGCGAGCGGTTACAGCAGCCGCAGTTTTCGCGCAAGCGCGTTGTCGAAGCCGTCCTGCCGCACTTCGAAGCCTGGCTAAAGAGAGAGGAGCGCATCTCCTACAGGCTCACTCAGGTGCTGACCGGGCACGGCTGCTTCGGTGAGTACCTGAGCAGGATTGGGCGTGAGGCCACGGCAAATTGCCACCATTGTGGAAGCGATCTAGACTCTGCACAGCACACGCTCGAGGAGTGCCCGGCGTGGGCCTCTGAGCGGCAGGTTTTGGTCGCCAGGATTGGGAGTGACCTGTCTCTGCCAGCAGTAGTGAGGGCTATGCTGACGGAGACAGAAAACTGGAGGGAAGTTGCCTCCTTCTGCGAGATCGTTATGGTCCAGAAGGAGGCTGCCGAGCGGGATCGTGAGAGAGCCAATCCCGCTCGGAGAAGAAGGCGTCGAGGAGGCAACCGCCTCGACGCCTAACACGCCGAAACCCCACCTGCATCATTGAATGCAGGCGGGACTTTGGAATCGCGGGCGGTAGGAGTGGGGACTCAGACTGCCCACCAAGTGATTTCAGGGAATACGGTGGCATTGTGATCACATGCTGCCGTGCATAGTGAGGATCAGGGGAGACCCCTTTATAGTCTCCCCAGAGACGTGCCCTAACACGCGTTGCACTGAGGGGGTTCCGGATTGGTCTATTAAGAGGTAACGGGCCCCCCTCCATGTGCTGATGGTGATCACCGGGGTGGTTTTAGTGAGGTAAGAATCCCACACTACCTGGTCTTTTTCCCCAAAGTCCAGGTGCCTTTTGAAGGTTTCCCCCCGAAAACAAAAAAAAAAAAAAAAAAAAAAAATGGTACTGGTGCATTTTTTTGCTTCGATTTATTTTTTCATTTTCTGTGAAGTTAAGTGTTGTGATTAGTTTTAGCGGTGATTACCTTTGTTTTAAAGTTATTAAAAAGTTTCTTATCATTGAAATGAATTCGGAAATGCATGCAATTGTTCCTTGTGATGGATTAAAGTGTGTGCAATCGTTACGCGGAAAGGTAAATACTTTGAGTTTTACAGACAATTATAATCTCATTACTTCACCTAAACCTACCCCTGATTTGAGTATTTCTCAGAAATCTAAATCACGTAATAGGATTTTTCTCGATCAGCGTACAATACTCATTGGATTGTAGGCTGCTCTCATATCAACAAATTATTCTGTTGGTGTTGCATATTTTTCTCAAAAGAAAATACCGCTTGGAATACATCAGGTTACGATGATGTTTGTGGTAAAGAAGCGAAGAATGAAGAGTTATGGCTGTTTGCATTGTGAGTAATTCAAATTATAAATATTATCAACATCGTAAACAATTGTGTAGTTAGAAATCAATCAATTATTTGTGCGCCATCTAGTGGCCACTCGGCCAGATTGTAATATTTTGCGTATAGCGACTGTTGCGGGTGAGTGAAATAATTATGACCTAACTCGAAGAGCTTTGTTGTGCCAATAATCTTAATAGATGGCTCTTATACGTCTTATCATATTTTACGCGAAACGGATAGGTAACTCGAAAATGAAAAGATACGATTTTGTAAAGGATTACCAATACTCTTAGTATTTAATTTATAAAAGAAAAAAATAGTGCTATTAAAAACATTTATTTTAATAGATATTAGCAAAAACCTACAAATACAAATATTAGTAAGAACTAAAACGACTCAGTCGGTAGGCACAACTTTGACAGGCGATACGGTAGGTTTTTTTTTAAGTATTATGGCTTGCCCTAAGTTTGACCCCTAGGCACGCCACTGCCCAACAGTGGTAAATTGGTAATAAAACCATCACGACTTTTCATGAATTGCACAAGTGCTGAGAAATGACAATATGACACAAATATAGGTGTAACAATATTAGGTATATTATGTGTAAGCATAACTTCAACAAAACCTCACCTGTTTCGTAAAAAGTACGTCGAATTGAATACACCGGCCAATTTTCGTCTGGCACTGCTTGGGTCATTAACCCTTTCAGACCTGATTTTATGTTTTTTGGAATTTGTAAGAACCGATTTTATTCATGTTATATTAGGTACTATTGAGTATGGAAATATTGAAAAAACTGATATGTTTTCATTATTTTCCGAGAAAATTTATGTTTTTTTTATGTCCCCAAAAGTGAACATTCGGCCTAAGTGATTATAACAACTAATGTGGGGGCTATGTGTTAAAAAATAATAGATGAACATTTTATACGGTTTTTATTAGAAAAAATATGAAAAAATTTTACAAAACTAAGTTCAACTTCTTAAAAACAAAAAACCAGTACATTTTCAAAACTGGATAATTGAATCATGAAATCATCATATGACCCCTTCCGCTCTGGGTGGAGCGGATGGGAGTGTCAGACTCTTACCGACTAAAACCCACCCGTGTTCCTTCCTTAGCCCTTTATGTTCTGGGCCAGCGGTAACCCTTTCGGACAATCCCGCTGACCCGGCAGGCTTCGGCCCTGACGAGCCCCTTCAAATGATGCTGATATCTCTTTGAGGCGCGCGTGGAACACGTACGCGCCGTCCGGCACGGGCCTGGTCCTGATCGGACGGTGAGCTACCCATTACTCTCCGCCCGCAGGCCCGCGCCTACGGTGGCCGGGAGTCGTCGCGCGGCTCCCGACGCCCGGAGCGTCTCCCGCGGCGGCTGGGATGGGAGGCTATCTCCCTCAGCCGTCCTGCCGCCTCCTTCGCTAGCATGACTGCTTCGCAGAAGGAGGCGACTGCCCCCACTCCTTCTCGCCCCGGACCATGGCTTGAACCAGGCCCGGACGCGAGAAGTCGCTGCCCCTGCCGATCGCCTCTACGAGGACACGGCGGTGCTCCGCCCAAGCGGGGCAGATCTCCACCGTATGCTCCACCGTGTCCTCTGGGCGATCCTGGCAATGGTGACACCCGGGCGTTTCCTCCCGCCTGATGATGTGCAGGAACCTCTCGAAACTTCCGTGTCTGGTGAGGACCTGCATCAGGCGGTAGGTGAGGGCGCGTGACACCTCTCTAGCCACTCCTCAAAGAGGGGTCTTGCCGCCGCTATCGTGGCGTGCCCTGCGCTGGGTTGCGACAGTCGCTCTTTCCATGCCGCCATAAGATCGCGCCGGAGGTCCGTCCGCTCCGCCGTGATTTGCCGCGGAAGCGGGGTTTCTCCCTGGCGTATTGCCTCCGCGCGCCACTCATACAGGCAAGCTAACATACCTTCATCATCATTTTCGTCTTGATGTTCATCGAAGGGGTCAGGTGGGGTGTACTCTCTTTGGTTCTGTGTTATCATATCAGCACCCAATCGAACATGTCTCGTACACGGGATATTACTATTATTTCCTACTTCCTCATCATCCGAAGACAACTCCAAGTCCGACAGGTGTCCATGTTCCAAAAGTTTCAAAGCGTCCCTCGAGAACATGATTTTTGATCATAAATACGCCTGTAAAAAAACATTATACGATGCAAAATTTATTATATGAATGTATTACACGTTTATCAAATAATACGCCTTTTGAAAATACATATAACTTTAGGTAGGGATTCACTAAATGTCTATGAATGTTTGGAAAAAAATATCCAAACAAAACCTATTGTCCGCGTTTGTAGACATAACGTATATTCGCAATTTATTATACAAAACACAAAATAATTGTTTGTAAAATACGATGTTCTTTGCCTTTGTAACATAACTTATCGATATATATTTATTTCAAGGCATACCTTACTAAATAATTTGAAAATTATAAAGGAAATAAATGACTTACCTACACACTTCAAACTTTCGCCGGCGACTGACCGAAACAGACTAATTATTTCATACACGTATTAATAAATGGCGTTAGGGGTATGTTTTCTAAAGATTTATAATGTTCGCAAACGACAACAACAGTTTTTAGTTAAGTATATTTTGATTTTATTAGGATAATTTTACAAAAATTTTATGTCCTCAATTGTGCACGGTAGGTCTGAAAGGGTTAAACACTTATTAAATTTGGAAATTATTTTGTGAGGCGGCCACAGACATTGTCTCTTTCGTGGAGTCATCCATTCTTTGCGGATTGATGCCTACACTGGCGTCTTGAAATTCTACCACCTTAAACATTTATCTGTAGGTACTTATTTATTTCTTTCTAACAATTAAAAAATAGAACAGAAATTTAGACACGAGCGAGTTACGTGAGCACATAAACTATAACATTCTACTAGCTAATTTACGCAATTGCACAACAAAATGGCCGGCGGCGCCGCCCGCGCCGCTGGCGCAGCGCGCTGCGCGCTCGTAGGTGACTGGTGACCACAGACTACTTAGAGATACTGCTCTAGGCGAGACGTTTCGTTTTACACAGTCACAGCGTTATGGAAAGGGCATTTACTTTTTAAATCGAATGACGTTGTTACACACGGTGACACGGCTACTATAAGGTGACTTCTCATTGTACGAAAAGCCTATAAAATGCAAGGTCAGCTAATAAAACTGGAAATGTATAGCTTGACGAGCTTTATATAGTATAATGTTTAGCCGTGCGTACCTAGTGTGGCAAGGCAAGCGTGCGTTAGTATGGAACGGAACTTAATAAAAAGTAATAAAAACTTTTTTTCAAAAATACTGGGACTACAGTAGCGGGCTACGGCGAATAATCGTAATCGTGTTATTGTGATGAGTGTGGCCAGGGGCTCTATTCTGCTATTACAATAGTGTCAGAATGGTCGATCATTGATTTCATAATCGTTGACTTATTATTAGTAGATTACCAAACTTCAACAAAATCAACGACTATGAAATCAATGATCGACCATTCTGACAATAGCAGAATTGGGCCCCTGGTAGATCGTTGCAACGCGTAGTATTCAGGCGAGCGAAGACGATGTACTATCGGGGCACTGTCGGTGAAATGACGCGCATCAAAGGGATTTGCCGCGACAACATTCGCTTGGGTGGCTACACCTACGCTGCCGTGGCATAACTAAAATGCCGTTATCCGACATCTGGTCGATTTTTAACTTTTAATGCTATTATAAAGAGAAAAAAAAATCTATGGATCTCTTTCCGAATTTTCAATACCTTGCTATTCAAGGTATTGAAAATTCGGAAACAGAGCCATATATTTTCTTTCCTCTTTCTTTCCTTTTTCTTTTCTTTCTTTTCTTTTTTCTTTCTTTTTCTATTAACATTATTGGCACAACAAAGCTCTTCGAGTTAGGTCATAATTATTTCACTCACCCGCAACAGTCGCTATACGCAAAATATTACAATCTGGCCGAGTGGCCACTAGATGGCGCACAAATAATTGATTGATTTCTAACTACACAATTGTTTACGATGTTGATAATATTTATAATTTGAATTACTCACAATGCAAACAGCCATAACTCTTCATTCTTCGCTTCTTTACCACAAACATCATCGTAACCTGATGTATTCCAAGCGGTATTTTCTTTTGAGAAAAATATGCAACACCAACAGAATAATTTGTTGATATGAGAGCAGCCTACAATCCAATGAGTATTGTACGCTGATCGAGAAAAATCCTATTACGTGATTTAGATTTCTGAGAAATACTCAAATCAGGGGTAGGTTTAGGTGAAGTAATGAGATTATATTTGTCTGTAAAACTCAAAGTATTTACCTTTCCGCGTAATGATTGCACACACTTTAATCCATCACAAGGAACAATTGCATGCATTTCCGAATTCATTTCAATGATAAGAAACTTTTTAATAACTTTAAAACAAAGGTAATCACCGCTAAAACTAATCACAACACTTAACTTCACAGAAAATGAAAAAATAAATCGAAGCAAAAAAATGCACCAGTACCATAACCGCTCAAAACAAATTTAAAGTAATTTGAAATTGCATCATCATTATAGAGAAATTCGAGCTCTGCGCAGCGATTCGCGCAGCGCTCTTACTATTTACACACACACGCATCGTTACACGTTTCATTCATAAAAAATCCAAAGCCATGCTTTAAAATCAGTACAATTTTCGGAATGAGTACATACTAATGTTATCAACAACGTGAACAATTTCTATACAAATAGTCGGAGGTGTAGAAGCCTAATCTGAAGCCAGCTCGTGCGAGCGAGACGGGACGGTTTTTGTTTTTGCGTTCTAGCGAAGCAGCATTGGAGATGTTTGGCAACGATGCGCGTAATGAAAACTGCGCGGAATTGAAATATTATTCTTTGAGCATGTAAACCTGGCAGCCTTGCATCGTACGTATAACGGGCGGCCGGGACGCGCGGAGTTTATTTTTTATTATTCTTATCAATCCTTGCGACATTATTGAGTTGGTTAATTTTATAATTTACAAGGTTACTTGTTTAGTTTTTTTTTTTGTTAGGCTTACGTTTGATTGAAAGCCGGGCTTTTTGGCTTGTATGAAGGTACCGCCCCTGCACACGTTAGGGTTGAAATTTAAAAAAAAATCACTTCCCACTTCACATATAGGGGGGCTACCCTAATAAAACATTTTTTTCCAATTTTTATTTTACCATTTTGTCGGCGTGATTGATATACATATTGGTACCAAATTTCAGCTTTCTAGTGCTAACGGTCACAGAGATTAAGCGAGGACGGACAGACGGACAGACAGACATGGCGAAACTATAAGGGTTCCTAGTTGACTACGGAACCCTAAAAACACGAGAAATCTATTCCTAAGTTCCCTGCCAAACATAAGCTTAGCCGGTGTTACTCCTGTCAAACTACGTGGCATGTTTCTATAATCGAAAAGAAACAAATTTATTGCAGATGCTATACTGTTTCCACTTTCTTTGATTTTAGTAACGTGTGTCTTAAAAGTCTCAACTAACCGTTCTGCTGCTCCATTGGTTGCTGGATGATACGGTGGTGAATAAGTGTGTTTCACATTTATCCTTTTGCAGTAGTCATTAAATTCTGTACTTATAAATGTTGGTCCATTGTCAGTTACCAAGTGAACCGGATATCCATATCTAGAAAAGATGTTTTTAAATACTTCTATTGTTTTACTTGCTGTAATGTTGCTCATTTCATAAATTTCAGGCCACTTTGAATAACTGTCAATGACTACTAGATACATTTTGTTATAAAACGGTCCTAAGAAATCCGCATGAATACGGTACCAAACCGATGGTGGCGCTGGCCACGGTTTCATACTCTTCTGCGGATTTCTATAATTTTTCATACATGTTATACAGTTGTTAGTAATATTTTCTATTTCTTTATCTAATCCTGGCCACCAAAAATATGACCTGGCTAATTGTTTCATTTTCACAGTGCCAAAATGACTTTTATGCAATTCTGCCAACATTGCTTCCCTTAAATTGTTTGGTATTATTATCCTATAACCCCAAAATAAACAATTTCTATCAACACTTAATTCTATTTTCTTATTGTAGTATATTATCATTTCCTCATTTAAACTTTTTTTATCTGGCCATCCATCTAATGTATATCTTATTATTGTTGTTAATGTTGTATCTTTAATTGTTTCTTTTTGTATTTCTCTCCATTCTAACATCTCAATTTCTGAATTATTTATATGTAACATGTTACCTAGGTTTGCTTCTACACATATACTATGCATATTTATATTTTGCTCTTTATTATCTGTGTATGTGCGTGACAAGTAATCAGCTGGATTTACATTGGTTTTAATGTGCTTTATTTTATATTGAAAAGCTGATAAGAAAATGGCGTAGTGTTGTAGCCGTTTTGCTGCCATTTTTGGTATACCTTTGGTGGGACCAAATATTCTAACCAGAGCCGCATTATCCGTTTCTAACTCGAAAGTTCGACCATATGTATAGTTATAAAATTTGATCACACCAAAAATAATGGACATGGCTTCCTTGTCAATCGTTGAATATTTTAACTCAGTTGTACCTATTTACTTTTCTACTTGCATAGGCAATCGGTCTCACTATTCCATTTTCATCCCTATTGGATAGTACCGCACCTAATGCTACTTGTGATGCATCACATGTCAATATTAATGGTAATTTTGGATTATAATGTCTCAAATTCCCTACCGATGCCAGCTTTTGTTTTATTAAATTAAATGAATCGTTACATTCTTTTGTCCACAGAATATTCTTAGTTTTTGTACATTCATGTAAGGGCGCAACTATATGTGCCATGTCTTTTAAGAATCGTGAATAATATGTTACTTTCCCTAAAAATGATTTTAACATAGTTATGGTTTTAGGTGCTTCTGCATTTAGTATTGGTTCAATTTTTTTTTTAATGACGCTAATCTCATTTTTTGTTATTTTAAATCCGAAGACATTGATACTAGTCTCAAATAATTTACACTTCTCAATCTTTAATTTAAATTCACACGCTTGTAGTTTTGTTAATACTTTGCACAATGTTTCTAAAGTGTCATTGACTGTCTCTCCACAAATATAAATATTATCAAAAAACACAATGGTGTTTGTTATTTCTCTGAGCTTATTATACATTAAACGCTGGAATGACCCTGGCCCCGTACTGACCCCATATGGTAAATACTGATACTTGTATGTACCTACTTCTGTTACAATAGTGGTTAGTTCTTGTGACTTTGGTTCTAATGGTGCTTGCAAATAAGCCTCCTTGAGGTCCAGTTCACAGAAGTAATAGCCCTTTTTCAAAGTATGAAAGATTTCTTCAATGTGTGGCAATGGAAAATGATCCACTTCTAAATAAGGATTTATGGTAATTTTATAATCACCACAAAGACGAACGGATCCATCTGGCTTTAAGATAGGAACTCCTGGCGTTCCCCACTCACTATATTTTACTGGGACTATTCTTCCATTATCAATTAAACGTGAAATTTCAAGTTTTACCTTCTCTTTTAAAGCCAATGGAACTCGCCTTACTGGATGACATTTTGGTTTTGCTTCTGGTTTTAATTTTAGTTGGATGGCATCACCTTTAAAATTACCCCAGCCAGGGCTGAAAACTTCTTTGAACCTTTCCTTTACATATTGTTCTGCTTCTGTAATAGAATTTTCATTTATTTGTTTATTTAAATTGATATTTTTCATTTCAAAATTGGGTGGCCACAAATCAAGTTCCTTTAACCAATCCCTACCAAAAATTCGTGGTATTTTATCATTTCCTACAAATACATTTAATGTTTTATTTTTATTTTTGTATATCACCTTGTAAGTCTTTCATTATTCCTACTGGTTCAGAAATAGTTTGGTCAAAATTCCTAAATCTCACTTTACAGTTATAAATCTGCTTGTATGGGAAAAAAAATTGTTTATCTGAACGTGGAATGACCGTTACATCGGACCCTGTATCCAACTGAAAATCAAAAGTTTTCCCCTCAATTTTGAATGTAATATACAGTGGTGGCACTTTACTTACAGTGATGGAGTACATTTCATATTCATTAAACATCTGTGCTGCTGAAGTTTCTACTTCAACTTCCGGCTCGTCAGCTGTTTTTTTTTCTTCTGTGACAGAGTAAACCTTTTGAGACTTTTTATTCCTTGAGCACATTTTATATATGTGTCCTTGCTGTCCGCATTCTGAGCAGTACTTATTTATAAGTCTACACTCCTTTTTAATATGGTTACTTGCACCACAGCAATAACACTTGTTTTCACTTGAAATTGGTACTGATTTGTTCACTTTTTGTATTTTATTTTTATATTTATTATTTCTTTCTGCATTTACTTTTTGTCCTTGTTGTAAATAGAACATCTCGGTCACTGAATTCTCTTTATGTTTTGTTTGCTGCAATGCACCTTCCATCTTTCTTGCTACAACAATAGTATCTTCCAAACTCATTTCCGTAGTACAGCTTTTAAGTAGTTCAAATTTCAATAACTTCGAATAAACTCCATCAATTAACTAATAACTTCTCCTTAATTTGATCGTCTAAAAAATCTTTAAAATCACACTTCCGTCCCTGTTTTCTCAGTTCCAGGACATATTCCTCTATTGTTTCGGTTGGTAGCTGATTTCTGTTTCGGAATGTTGCTCTTTCTATAGCTGATAGGTTTTTTGGTATGTACTTTTCCCGTAATTTTTCACACAATTCAGTATAGCTGCATGCAATAGCTTTCTTCGGTATACATAAACAATTCAATATTTCTAACACCTGTGGCGTTATTTTTGTTAGTAATAATGATACTTTTTTTCTTCTTTGGCGTCATTTAACTGTATCGAGCATTGTAACTGTTGTTCAAAACCTTAGATTAATAACGCCTAGATCGATAGTCAGGGGCGGATCTTGAATTTGTGGGGCCCTGGGCTAATACTGCTTAGGGGCCCTACCTAATTACTCAAGCAATTGCCATTTTTTTATGATCCGATTTTTTTAATTCTAGATAATTTTTATTATTGACAATATCGTCTATTGTTTTCAGTTCGGTTGGGGGCCCTCTGTATCCACGGGGCCCTGGGCTGCAGCCCAAACAGCCTTTAAGTAGATCCGCCCCTGTCAGGGTTGACAATCTTAGTAGTGGCAAATGGGTAATCGTTCTCGTAAAAGTATACAAAATATGGTTGGACACCAAAAGTATTGCCGACCTATGCATGAAACTAACTTCTTAATTTGGTGCTATTATAATGTGTTACTCTTCTGAAACTCCCATAGAGATGGCAGTTTTCATAATTTTGTGACTAGGTAGTTCTACAACGTCACGCAAGATGGCATGAAAACAGTCATGCATTTGGCACTTCGGTGTGACCAACCCTCGTTCAATTTCCATGAGCAACTTATTAGATATCCTCGATAAACCTACTTAAGTAATATAAACAATACGACAAGTAAATATTTCCTACATCCTAAGCTCAATATATCAATAGAATACATCGAAATAAAAAAAACAGAAAAATAATTTCAAGACATTTTAACTGAATTTATTTTTGTATGCAACACTACAACAAATTTTAAACAAAACAAACTTCAACTTGGCCGCCGGTTTGCCTGAGCGCTTTTTCCGCGTCTTGCTTGTTTTTATCTGTTTTTCTAGATTTTAATAGTCTAAAAGTGCTTTTTCCACCTAAGTCCGTTGAGTAGAGCCTCTGCTCCTCCAGCCGTGTTGATTTTGTGCTTGTGTTGATTGTTAAAATCTAAGTATTGAGAGAGGACTCTAACTCCGTATTAAACTTTTGAGTTTGTGGTGACATTGTTAAATAGATAATTTATCATGTCTAACAGAAAGTGTTGCGTCCCCGGATGTTTAAATAGCTTAGGTAAGTGTTTTTTTTTTCATAAAAGGCCGATGGGCTATTTAATTATAGTTCAACACCCCTACGACAAAGAGCAGAGTCCGCCACCCGTAAATTTCAGATTTCGACATCAACTCACTGATTACTTACTTTATTATTTCAGATACCAATGCGAATTTGCATAAGTTTCCTAACCCTGCTAAGGATAAGGAGTTATTTAATACATGGGTCTATTCCGTTGGTGGTGACTTATTGCAACTTGACAATGAATATATTTTCAAATACCGCCGTGTATGCCGTGTACACTTCGAACAAAAGTACTGGTGCCGGAATAATCGACTCAGCAAAGAAGCTGTACCAACAACAAACATGCCAGGTTAGTTATAATAAAATATCTAATAATCACCAAGAATACAGATTTAGGATAGTAGGTTTATTATTACATAGAATCATGGGTGCCAAAAGATTTATATCATTATTTTTTAAATTATTTTCCTAACTAAAAACTAAAATTATGGGGAGGGATGTATAGTGGATTGGTAAATAAATTCTTTATCCGGAAGAAAATGGCGTCTGCCTTTCAAGACTAATATTGAAATATATTGGCAGACGGTGATATTGAAGTGTATTAAATAATGGTTTGACCGTATTTCATGCAACAACGGTGCAATGGATCAATGTTATTTTTTGCTCTATGGAAATGAAAGTAGCATTGGCTACGTCCCATGTGGGCAGAGCTGCGGGCAAATGCTAGTATGCTCACAAATAAGTGTTGTAATGTCTTGATAATAACACTATTCACAAAATGTACCAAATAAAAAAGCTAGTTTTTAACCCATTTGTTGCCATGTACTTACTTGTAATTAATAATATATTTATTTATCATCCTATTTATGACTAAATTGTTAAGAAAATTAAATTAGTTTTGAATATGATCTCACTGAACCAAAGTTAGCTTACTATTTTTTTCTAATAAAATTTTATTGTTATTTCAGGATTATCTTTCTTAAAATTCAACTTGGAAAGAAAAAGTGAAGAAGAAGTGTTGAGACCTCTTCAGATGTCGGAAGTATCTACATCAAAAGGTAAATTAATATTCTTTTATCAAAACATACTTGAATGTCCCATCATAAGCTCTTATGCCTCCTCTGCTGGACATGGGTGTCTTACCTGGTATACTATAATGTTTGGTGAAATACCCAATAATAAATTGCCCCAAGTTGAGAATCAAACCTAATACCTGAAACCCAGTGGTTGTTTCTGCAAATGCTAGACCAATGTAGCTTTACATTATAATATGATAACAGTTCACACTTAACTTGTCAAGCAGTGCTAATGAGACACAATGGAAAATTTATTGTCTAGTCCTATGAGGGTTAACGCTGCTTACTGAAATAATAGATAAATTGACATTCCAGAACCTGTTACTTCACATTTGGACACCGTGGATATGCAGCCACACACTCAAAGTGCTGTGGAAGACGTACAATTAAAGGGAAATCTTTGTAAGTGTAGATATAATCGTAACAACATTTAGCAGTCCGTTTTTTTTAATTGTCCTCATTTCTATTTAGATGTATAATTTTACCCACTACGCAGGCAGAAGCTAATCGAATTATAAAAGTTTACTGTGTAGTGAAAATTATTATAATATGTTCGTACATAACACTAAATACAGGTATTCAGCTGCATCCGGTTAGACTGGAAGCCGACCCCAACATAGTTGGGAAAAGGCTAGGCAAATTGATACATAAGGCTAATATTGCATTATGCATACATTATAATGATTAAACATACTTTAATACTTGCAATATTGGCTGAGGCTGTAATACTTAGTTGATGATGATTATCTATTGTAACGAGTCTTTTAAGCCTGTTACATGATATCGGATTTTTTGCTTTAATTTGTAGGCAATATTGTGGTGTTGCCATGTAAAAATTCATTTTTGGTTGAATCGGAATCGTGTAGTGGTCACACAGATTTTTTCTTTTTGATGCTGTCAGTTGATTTTGACAGGGCACTTTCCGACTCAAGCTTTGCATAAGATGGAGTAAGTTCAGAGCTCCGAATTAAATCCTGAAGTATTAACTTCAGATGGACGGCATCTAGTCTCCATTATGTGGTAGCCGATTTGCCCTTGCCGGCATCCTGATTGGATAGCCCATATTTTTTATAAAGGATCTTTTAAACCTTATATATTTTGGATTAATTCATCTACTGATGACATCATTTTTTTTAAAGAAACGCCGCGAGGCGTTTCTTCTTTCTTTTAAGACTTTAATCTTGAACGCTAGCCCCTAACAAAAACATATCATGGACCGCCTTTGACGTCCCCGCAGAGATCCAAATCACCAAAATGGACGTGGTTTGCTCTTTCGGTTGTTAGTTTATTCGACGGAATGTGGTATGGTTTATAATACATAACTTAAATTGGCAAAAGTGCAATAATGACAGGACAAAAATTAATTTCTATTCCATCTTAGTTTCCCATCTTAGAACTGTTAATATTAGAAAGGAATTTTCTTGTATATTGAAACCAGCAGCCTACGGGCAATAAAATCGTTCAATAACTTTTATGTCGATTTTTATTGATACTCCCCGCTTGAAGATTAAAGGTTTCCAGTTCCCGCAGGTTAGTCTATCCTTGGCATAGTTTTGTGTACTCCTGGCGCCCGAATTATCACTTCTACTTATTGTTTATTTATTTGGAGTACCACACACATTCATAATACACATTTTTAATAACATCCATACATTTCCATTCATATTCTTTTTATTTATTTTTTTTATTATTACAATTGGCGCCCGAACAGGGACTTGAAGTAGGTTTGTCTGGTACCTATATACTGTCATTATTGCACAATTAATTACTTATGAGTCTATTGTTTGCATTGGTTTGTTCTACATTGTTACTTTAATAACTTTGTGTTTATTTTGATTTTTGACTCATAAGTAGTACTTAACTTAATTTTGTGAATCTTTGTAAACAATGTTTGGTGTTTACAATTGATGATTTTGTTTATTGACCTGTGTTTTATTGACATGTTTCTTCCTTAGCAAAACCAACATAAATGTATAGCATAGACTGCGTTTTGTTGTTCTCAACAGTAAAGTTATTTTGAAAACTAAGTTTAACTTTTTAAGTAAATAAGTAATTTAATCTAATTGTTAAGTACAATATTGTACATTTAATTTATCTAGATTTAAGCTGCTTGTAAGTGATTATTGCACATTTAAAACGATAAAATTAACTTAGTAATTTTTCATTGGAATACCACATTGACTTCTATACTTAACCTCAAACTTGAGAATTTATTTTCAAACTTTTAACTTTTTGAAATTTAGTTTTTGCTTTTTTTGCTTCGTTTGCTATTCGCCTTGCTGTTTGTTAATCATGGACAAGGGAGTTCAGTTTCCGCCGCTTCAGGATTCGGGTGATGTTGATACCTGTACTGCTGTTGATGCTGACGTTGCTGAGAAAGTTCATGAGATGGTTAATGCCCCAGATGTTAACAATCCCTTTGACTCAAGAATCGCTCACTCTTCTTCGGCTTTTACAGCACAAGCTTTACCTTCATTTAATTCCTTGAATGCGCTTGTGAATGAAAACATTCGAAAAAACTTTCCTCCTTTCACTAAATTGCCTGACTTGAGGAAAGGTAGAGTAGTTTATAGCGGTAAATCTTGTGTTCGAGAATTTATTACTCAGATAGAAGAATATTTTCTGTATAAAAATTTCAATGAAAACTTGCTTGTCGGTTCTTTTTCAGATTTGCTTGATGGCATAGCACTTAAATGGTTTAGATCTATACGAATTCGTATCTCTTCTTGGCATGCACTTAAGCTAGCGCTTTTAAAACGCTTTGATAAGCCTGACTTTGATTATTTCTTAGAGAATGAGCTCCGCACCAGAAAACAGAAACCGTCTGAGTCGCTTCCTGATTTCATCACTGAAATTTCTGATATGGCCAGTCGTCTTTCAGAACCTTTGTTTGAACAAACTCTAGTTAATGCCATAAAACACAATATGTTACCTATTTATACACCTTTTTTGTTCCTTAAGCAGATTGATTCAATTGAACAATTTCTACTATTTCTAATTTCTTTTGACCCACCAATCATTTTAGGTTTTGACTTTTGGATTAAATTTAATATAGCTAGAGACTTGTGGAAAAACATTACACTTGTTAAAGATAATCAAGATAATAAAATACAAGTTTGTTCTGTTACTCCTATTGCTGAACTTTCTCCTTCAGAGAAACAGAAATTAAATAGCACTATTGCTTTGTTCGAAGACATTTCTTATGAGAAAAGAGGTTTGGGACTCACTCATTTAGTTGAACATAGAATTAACGTTACTAGTGAACCTTTTAAACAAAGATATTGGCCTTTGAGTCCTGCTAAACAAAAATAAATTTTTGATGAAGTAGAAGTATTACTAAAAGAAGGCATTATTCAACCCTCTAAGTCTCCTTGGTGTTCACCTGTTTTGGCGGTAGAAAAGAAAGATGGAGGTACTAGATTGTGTTTGGATTCAAGACGATTAAATTCTGTTACTGTTAAAGATTCTTATCCCCTTCCTTATAC
Organism: Luperina nickerlii; assembly: GCA_963855955.1. Taxonomy (NCBI): domain Eukaryota; kingdom Metazoa; phylum Arthropoda; class Insecta; order Lepidoptera; family Noctuidae; genus Luperina; species Luperina nickerlii. Next base: position 11,318,013 of record OY979689.1, on the reverse strand, counting down.
TTCTAGAATATTAGATAACCTTAGAGATGCTAAGTATATTAGTACAATAGATCTTTCTAAAGCTTTTTTGCAAATTGCACTTGAGAAATCCTCCCGTGAGAAAACTGCTTTTGTGGTTCCTGGAAAAGGCCGGTACGAATTTGTTCGCATGCCATTCGGTCTCACAAATGCACCGGCTGAGCTGCAGAGACTGGTAGATAAACTTTTTGGTCCAGAGTATGATAATTCTGTATTTTGTTATTTAGACGATTTAATTTGTATAAATTCTGACTTTAATAGCCATATTGAACAATTAAATAAAATTTATAATATTTTAAGAGAGGCTGGATTAACCGTAAATTTAAAGAAATGTAACTTTTGCAAAGATAGACTTCGCTATCTTGGTTTTATTGTTGACAGTAATGGTTTGCATACTGATCCTTCTAAATTAGAGACAATAGAAAATTTTCCTCGTCCAGAAACGGTAAAACAACTTCGAAGTTTCCTTGGTTTATGTTCCTATTATCGTAGATTCATTTGTAAATTTGCTGATATTGCTTCTCCTCTAACTAAAATGACTGCAGGTAGTAAAAATTCTAAAAAGTCACTTACTTGGAATGACGAAGCTGAAAATGCATTCCAAGAATTAAAACATTCATTAGTAACTTCTCCCGTTTTGCAATGTCCAAATTTTGAAAAACCTTTCTTTTTACATTGCGACGCTAGTTCTGTGGGCATTGGTAGTGTTTTGAGTCAAGAGGATGAGAAGGGAGATCAACATCCCATTGCTTTTTATTCTAGGTCACTTAATAAATGTGAAAGAAATTACAGTACCACTGAACGTGAATTATTAGCTATTTTAGATTCCATAGAACATTTTAGACCTTATATTGAGGGAATGAAGTTTACAGTTGTCACTGACCACGCTTGTTTGAAATGGCTTTTAGGTCTCAGTAATCCTAGTGGACGTTTGGCTCGTTGGGCTGCTAGAATTTCTCAATTTACATGCGATATTATTCATAAAAAAGGTTCATTACATTTAGTTCCAGATGCTTTATCTCGCATAGAAGTCGCTGCTATAAACGCTCAGGATAGTTTAGTCTTGCCTGACGATGAAATTGCTGACCCTTGGTATAGAAAAATATTTATCCAATGTCAAAAATCTCCTAGAAAGTATAAGAATTTTAGAGTTGAAAATAATACTTTGTATAAATTTTGTAGAAATAAATATAATCCTCACAGTCTTTTAGACTGGAAAATTGTTATACCTAAAGAGCATATTTTAGATACTATTAGATCAAATCACGATGATGTAAATTCTGGACACTTAGGAATACATAAAACTTTAAATAAATTAAAACAACATTATTTTTGGAAGGGAATGTTTAATGATGTTCATCAATACATTTTGTCCTGCGATACCTGTAAAGCTTATAAACATACTACATCTCCACCTTTTGGTATTATGATTAATCCTAAAAAGGTTGATCGTCCCATGCTTATGCTCTCAGTTGATATCATAGGAATTCTACCTAAAACTTATTCTGGTCATAGATACATACTTTCGGTCGTAGATGTTTTTACTAAATATTGCTGGTTTTTTCCAATGATCAATGCTACCACTAGAGTAATTTGTAAACATTTTGAAAAAGAAATATTTCTCAAATTTGGTTGTCCAAAAATAGTAGTTTGTGACAATGGAACTCAATTTACTTCAAAACATTTTGTAGAATTTTTGAAAGGTTTTAATATAACCAAAATATTTTATAATACTTTGTATACACCTCAAAATAATCCTGTTGAGAGATATAATAAAACGGTCGAAACCTGCATATCGTGTTTTGTTAAAGATGATCATAGAACTTGGTCAAGTTTTTTGCCCAATGTTCAATTAGCTTTAAATAATAGTGTAAACCTTGCTACTGAGTTTACTCCTAACTTTCTGATGTTTGGTAGGGAGCTTGTTCTTGATGCGTCATTACATCACTTTAGTAGTTCTGTTGATAACTTATCTCAACTAGAAATTTCAAATAGAGATGCTTATGCAGTTTCTCTTAATTCACTTAGTAATATTTTAGTTAAAGTTCAAGCTTATTTGTTAAAGGGGTATAAGCGAAATACCGCTTATTATAATAAGGGTCGGAAAGTCATTTCTTTTGATGTGGGTGATATGGTGTGGAGAAGAAGTTTTCTTCAATCTAATGCACAAGCATATTTTTCAGCTAAACTTGCACCTAAGTTTGTAAAGTGTAAAATAACTGAAAAGGTTTCAGATAACGTTTATGTTTTGAAAGATTTAAATAAAGGTTCAGTGGGACGTTATCATGTTAAAGATATTATTAAATTTTAATTTGGTTTCCAAGTGTGTCTTGATTTTGATAGTTTTGTTTGAAGGCCGCTTTTGACAGTGTGATGTACGAGGGGATGGATGATAGGTTATCGGCGGTTTGAAAGATGTATGTTAGGTAACTTCTTATAAATTTATTAAATTTGAAACATTCTAAAAATAAAACTTAGGTCATTCTGGTTAATTTAATACTATTTTTTTTCACACCAAATATTTTTCACATCGAAGGATCTTATTTTATGTTTTGTTTGTTTTTGTTGGATTGTCTAAGATCTTATTTTTCTTTTTTAAGGGTTCTACCTGTTTATATTTCATTAAGATCTTATACAACCCTACAGTTTAGGTAATTTCTACCTTGAGATTAAAAACTTAAATTCAATTTCAAGTTTTTATAATCTTTTTTTTTTTCTTCATAGTTTAAAATCATTCTATTTCCTCTTCGTCATAAATAGTAATCGATTTTTAAATCTGTTTTGTGCTGGTCGTTGACAGAATTGTTTCTCATTTTTACTGGAGTTTCATTCTTTTTAATGATCGGATTTGACTTTGTTAGTAACGCGTTCATCCTGGACTTTACTTTTTAGGGTCATTCTGTAACCTTTGTTACAAAGTGCCTTATTATTTTTTGGATCTTGGTGTAGCTGACCTTGATTTCGACTCTTTTCCATTGTGCTCGGAAAGTCGGTGGTGTTGTGCCGGTCACAGTGTGGGATTTCGGCCCCGGCCATATTTTTTCCTTTTTCCATTGTGTTGGACATTGTTGTTCCAATCACGATGTGGGATTTTGTTTTGACTTACGTCAATCTTTTTTCTTTGCGTTCGGAAGTTCGGTGGTGGTGTGCCGATCGCATTGTGAAGCTTTGGCTTTCGCCTTTTTGTTATTGAGATTTCTCATTGAAGATCTCAATGTTTTTGTTTGTCTGTGTTTGGGAGATTGGTAGTGTTGAGCCAGTCACAGCATTCACTTTCTTTTACAGCTATTGTGCTCGGGAATTCGGTGGTGATGGGCCGATCACAATACGCTTTCTTTTGTATTGTTTCAGGTTGTGCCTGTAACAATATTTTAAATAAGGTCTTTCAGCTTTATTTAAAAACTTTTGTTCGGAGTTTCAAAATTTTTTGGCTTGTCGAATACGGAGTTAGTCAGTGGCAATAGAGCCTAACTGCACTCATAGAGATGGTTGAGTTGGAAGCGGTTGGCATAGTAGTCAGTGGCGATAGTGCCTAACTGCACTCAAAGTTGTACTGTTCCAAGTGGTTTGAAATTTTTAGCCAGTGGCGATGGTGCCTAACTGCACTAAAAATTGTAGTTTGTTTTGGTAAATTGTCCGAATTTGTTTGAAATTTTTAGTCAGTGGCTATAGTGCCTAACTGCACTGTTTTGAAGTTTGGGAGCGCTGAGAGATTTCTCTCTTCGTTTCATTTAATGAGTTTTTATAACTTATATTTTTTGTTTATCACAATTTCGTTTTTGACTTTTTGTCATTTATATTTTTTTACTTTTATTAAATTCTTGAGATTTTGTCGTTTGACGTTTTCAGAATTCATTTACCTTTTGAATCTTATATGATTATTTTTTTTTGAATTAGAAAGTTTTTAAGACTGGTTTATTTGGTTAAAAATTTCTTTCTAATAAAAGAAAGTTCCTTTCTTTTATTTTCGGGAGGGGATGTAATGTAAGGAGTCTTTTAAGCCTGTTACATGATATCGGATTTTTTGCTTTAATTTGTAGGCAATATTGTGGTGTTGCCATGTAAAAATTCATTTTTGGTTGAATCGGAATCGTGTAGTGGTCACACAGATTTTTTCTTTTTGATGCTGTCAGTTGATTTTGACAGGGCACTTTCCGACTCAAGCTTTGCATAAGATGGAGTAAGTTCAGAGCTCCGAATTAAATCCTGAAGTATTAACTTCAGATGGACGGCATCTAGTCTCCATTATGTGGTAGCCGATTTGCCCTTGCCGGCATCCTGATTGGATAGCCCATATTTTTTATAAAGGATCTTTTAAACCTTATATATTTTGGATTAATTCATCTACTGATGACATCATTTTTTTTAAAGAAACGCCGCGAGGCGTTTCTTCTTTCTTTTAAGACTTTAATCTTGAACGCTAGCCCCTAACAAAAACATATCATGGACCGCCTTTGACGTCCCCGCAGAGATCCAAATCACCAAAATGGACGTGGTTTGCTCTTTCGGTTGTTAGTTTATTCGACGGAATGTGGTATGGTTTATAATACATAACTTAAATTGGCAAAAGTGCAATAATGACAGGACAAAAATTAATTTCTATTCCATCTTAGTTTCCCATCTTAGAACTGTTAATATTAGAAAGGAATTTTCTTGTATATTGAAACCAGCAGCCTACGGGCAATAAAATCGTTCAATAACTTTTATGTCGATTTTTATTGATACTCCCCGCTTGAAGATTAAAGGTTTCCAGTTCCCGCAGGTTAGTCTATCCTTGGCATAGTTTTGTGTACTCCTGGCGCCCGAATTATCACTTCTACTTATTGTTTATTTATTTGGAGTACCACACACATTCATAATACACATTTTTAATAACATCCATACATTTCCATTCATATTCTTTTTATTTATTTTTTTTATTATTACACTATTTGCACACTTATTTATAATTAAGTAATAAATTAATTGTCATTCCAGAACCTATGACTGTACACAGATGTGACACAATATCCAGAGATACTGTGCCTATACATCTACATGCTACAATAGCTGTGGAAGATGCACAAATTAAGAAAAATCATGGTGAGTAAAGATAACTATCATCTTTTTTACCTTACTTTTCTTATTTAGTATACAATCTTGGCATGTGTCTTTTATGAATTTTGCCATTGAAACAATTAAACGGCGTTATATAAACAACTTAATATATACTAAATACTTTATTTTTATTATTGTAATATTGGAAAAGGTATTCAATTATCTATGAGGTGCTATAAAAATATCTGCCACGGCAGCAATGAGAGAAAGTATTGTGTACCTATCTACATATATAGATTACAGTAATGTAATACCTTTAAAAGTTGCACTACTTACACAAAATAACTCAATATGGAAGCTATTTATTATCCATACTAATATTATAAATGCGAAATTATCTCTGTCTGTCTGTTACCTCTTCACGCTTAAATCAATTTAGATGAAATTTGGTATAGAGATAGTTTGAGTCCCGGGAAAGGACATAGAACATATAATTGTTATCCCGATATTCCCACGGGATCGACACTTATGCGGGTGAAACCGCGGGGCGCTGCTAGTAACAAAATAAAAATATAAATATTATGTACAATTTCAATACACACTCTTATATTATGCCCAAAATTTTATAGTAAATAAACTCATTTGGTCATCAAAACAACATAAGTAGTAAAGTGCTTAATTGTATAAGTACCAAATAATTTTTGATAATGTTTTATTTTCTTACAGAGCATCGCAAAAAGCAACAACGAACTATCGTTACTAGAAGGCGGGTGAAACACATTGCTGTAACTCAATCTGAGCATGCTCTATATAGAAAACTTGTGCTAGTTGGAGTAAAACTAAGTAAATGCCGCAACAAGGCCAAAAATCAGGCAAAAAAGATCAAGGCACTGCAAAATCTAACAACGAATCCACAGTTTTTGAAAACACTCAACGATTTACCTAGTACATCAAAAGTTTTGACATTATTACAATTCAGAGAGCATAAGAAAGGTAACAAAGGCCGTCGTTTTACCTTAAAGGAAAAAATTATTGCTTTGTCCTTCCTCAAACAGAGCCCAAAAGGGTACAGATTTCTTAGGAAAATATTTATCTTGCCATCACGCCAAACTCTCCTGAAGTTGCTTAATATGGCAGATATAAATCCAGGAATCAACAAAAATATGATTCAGCAAATAAAGAAAGCTACTGAGAAAATGAAGTTAGAAACATAAAATATGTATTGTTCTGTTTGATGAAATGTCACTCAAACCCAATGTGACATACAATGAGCGAAAGGACAAAGTTTGTGGGTTTGTCACAAATGGCCTGGAGACACAACCTGATTATGCAGATCATGCGCAGGTGTTTATGGTTAGAGGTTTAATAAAAAACTATAAGCAACCTGTTGCATACACTTTTTCACAATCTGCAACCAAGGGGCCTGAACTTGCGAGGCAGTTAAAATCTGTCATTACCGAGCTACAAAATGCCGGTCTTATTGTGGTAGCAACTGTTTGCGACCAAGGCACAAATAATGTGAATTGTATAAAATATCTTTTGCAAGAAACAAGGGGCAACCTGTTGAGAAAGGGAGAAGAACCGCGAGATAACAGTTTACAACCAAGACATCATACCACTATACGACCCACCCCATCTATGATGATGATGATGGGACTCCCTTTTCCGCACTTAGACTCCCATTCGGTGCGTTGTGCGTGGGGATTCTGGCTAACCGAGCCAGCCTAGCTCCGCCCAAAAGCACAGAAGCTTCCTGGGAGCTTCACAGGCTTCGCGGAGCGACCTCATTGTTCCGAGGATTTCTGCACGTTGAGAAGCCACGGCCTCGCAATCCAGGATGACGTGGGCGGCTGATTCCTCGGCATCAAGGCAGCCCCTGCAGAGGGGGCTGTCCGTGGCGCCTATGTTGAAAAGATGTTTGTTAAGGAGGTTATGGCCCGTAATTGTGCCTATTATTATTCTAAGGTTATTTCTACTCAGGCTGAGAAGTTTTTTGGTTAATCGCGGGTGTATCATTGGTAATGCCAATTTTGACTGTCTACAGTCTGTTGCCCGTGACCATCTGTTGTTATGGAGTTCGGTCGATCTTTGGCGAATCCATGCACGAAATTGTGAGAAAGGCAAAGGGAGAAGTGGGTACGGGCCTAACACCCTCATATCAGAGCCTCTCTTCGCAAGTTCATCTGCAGCATCATTGCCCAGAGATTCACTGTGCCCTTTGATCCACTGGAGAGTAATACGATTGGACGTCGATAAACTCTCCAGAGCTAGATGGCACTCAAAAATTAGTTTGTTGTTAGTTTGTTTGCTACCTAAAGCTTTAAGCACAGATAGGCTGTCGGATAGGAATTTAATGCCGTAGTTCCGGATGCCTAAGCGCTTTACTGCTATTGCAGCTTGTGTTAAGGCAACACATTCGCATTGAAAGATCGAACTATGTGTGCCTAGTGGTATGTGAAAGTTAATATTGAGGTCAAGGGAGTGTACGCCAGCACCTGAACCGTTTTGTGTTTTAGAGCCGTCTGTATAAATGCGCACTTCGTTGACTCCTGACTGATCCTTTTCTTCCTGAACTGTTTGTATAATGTAGTTCTTATTAAACATCGGTTGGTTTGGTGTTCTATCACACGGGGCAGCGATGAGAGGCTGGTACTCAATCGCCCGGTCCAGGATTTTAGCGTGTGGACTAGTAATGTTTTTGCCCCATATGCCCAGATGCATTAGCCTGATGGCAGCTAGCGCCGCTTCCTGCTGTATGTACAGGTCAAGGGGAGTTAATTGAAGGGCTATCTCCATGGCTGCTGTTGGGGTGGTTCTCATGCAGCCAGTGGTAGCTGAGCAGGCCAGTCGTTGGAAGCGTTGTAGTCTGGTAATGGTGGTCGAGAGTTCTGTCCTCGTCCACCAAACCAGAGCGCCATATGCCAACATTGGCCTGATCAGCGCTTTGTAAACCCACAAGGTAATCCTCGGAGAGAGCCCCCATGATTTTCCTAACATTTTTTTACATTGGTAGAGTGCAATTGTGCTTTTATTAAGTTTGTAGTCAAGATGCTTGTTCCAGAGCAGTTTGCTATCTAGAATCACCCCCAAGTACTTGACTTCGTCTTTCAATGTTAGTTCCGTGTTGAAAAGTTTTGGGAGCCTATGAGGTCCAAGAGTTCTCTTGTTGGTGAACATTATTAGTTCTGACTTCGAGGGGTTAACCGATAGTTCGTGCTTCGTGCACCAACTCTCGACTATTTTGAAGGCCTTTCTCATGAGATCACATAAGATGCCCTCAAATTTACCTGAAATCAGAATTGCTATGTCATCCGCGTATCCCACTGAGTACAGACTGCTGGCGTTGAGCTCTAAAATGAGCTCATTTACGACTAAATTCCACAGCAGTGGTGACAGCACCCCACCTTGTGGGCAGCCTCTACTCACGATACCTCGTGTGGTGGTGTTCACGGTAAATTGAATAGCTCGGTGTTTTAACATGTTATTAATCCATTCTATGAGTGTTCGCGCAACACCGTGTGTGGCAAGTGCCTGTTCGATGCTGACGAAAAAAAATTGAATTTCGCGGGCTACCCTGGCGCTTTCGCCTTAAGGGGGAAGCGCTAAGGTAGCCCGCGAAATTCAAATTTTCTTACGTTTTTTGCAATTTGCTGGTCAGTATTAAGTTGTATGTTGATTAATATATGAATCGCGGCCGTAAGAAATATGTGTTTACGGAATTATAATCATTAAAGTCATCAACACAACTCTCTAAGACCACGTAAGTCCAAAGAATGATGATTTCATGAAACAGTTATTCTTTGGACTTACGTGGTCTTAGAGAGTTCTGTTGATGACTTTAATGATTATAATTATGTAAACACATATTTCTTACGGCCGCGATTCATATATTAATCAACGGAAAACTTAATACTGACCAGCAAATTGCAAAAAACGTAAGAAAATTTGAATTTCGCGGGCTACCTTAGCGCTTCCCCCGTAAATCCAAAGAGAATCAGGTATGTTTTTACAATATCTATGCTCCTAGAAACCAGAATCATAGACTGCTAAATGCCATTATACAAGAGTAGGGATGGCGATTCTTTCCGAAAAAGATCGATTTTTAAATCGATCCGAATCGTAAGCGGATGTATCGATTCACAAAAAAATCGAGGTCTAAAAGATCGATTTCTAAAAAATCGATTTTTTTTCAAGTTTGCATTTATAATGTAAATATAAATCCATTTTATGAAAAACAAGAAACATAACATAATAAATGATCTCTTATCAAGTTATCAGTAGTCAGTCAATTTTTTTTAGTTCAGGGAATTCGATAATAACAATAATTTTTAATACCATATCAAAGTCAGATCAGGTATGAAAAATAGTTATTTGTTATACAAGAGCTGCTGAGGTGGGATGAAAAGTTACGTGTTGCACTCGAGTGCAAAGATTTTTCACCTCGTGCTCTTTTGATTCCTTCGCTAACGCTCACGATTCTAATTTTTGAATCACTCGCTGCGCTCGTGATTCAATTTTAGAATCCTTCGCTTGCTCGGTCATCAAAATTGAGCACGCGGTTAAAAAGCAACTTTGCACTCGAGTGCAACACGTAACTTTTCATCCCACCTCAGCGAGGAAATGAGTAAATGCAAAAAAAAAAACATTTACAATCACAAGATACTTTTATTTCAGTTTAGTTGTAGTTGTAGTTTAGTATTACAGAATAATCTTTAAATTACAACAAATAATACCTAAGTATAATTAAGAAAAACCTTCGATTTTTTTGGTTGATGACCAGATGAGGCTCTTTTTAAAAATGCCACTAATTTAGGATAGGTGTCTATATGTATGTTTTTTTTCATTTTATTGTTGCTTTTAGCATTGAATACGTACTCCATAGAGTGCTTGAGTTCTTGGTCTCGGATAATTCAATAAAATATGCCAGCAAAACGTTTTCTGATAAAGTTTTGGCTCCTTTAGCTAGTCGCCACGTGTTAAACATATCGTACTGTTTCAAATACCTATTTCTCGCGTGATTGTTGAGGGAGAAAGCTCATTTGCGCATTTTTTACAGTTTCAGTCAATTCTGTTGGCGTCAAATAAACTTCGTCGTTGCTAGATTCACTGATTTTAGATTTTTCACTTGTTTACAAGTTTCTTGTTTTTATTTTTAACCTAAGGTTTTAACAATACGACGTGAAAAGAAAATTGCGCGCGCAAAGCAAATTAAAAAAAGTACACCAAGAAGGTTCAAAGTCTGAGTTTTTAAAAAAATAAAAAAAATTGTAGGATAAATTCGGCACCATGGAGGTAGAAGTAAATAGGTTTAATGATGTTTTGAATTCACAAACTTAGTGCACACGATGTTCTAAATTCAATTTACTTTATCCTCTAGCGGATAAAAACAGCTTTTGCACTCGGATATCGAAGAGCAAAAATACTCTTTCCGAGATGGGGGGATGAAAAGACATTTATTTTCAAAATGTATTTATTACATGAAAAATTTAAAGCTCCCAATGCTTCATATCTAAAGTTTTCAAATCTAGTCTGTCAAGTCTACTGGGATCTAAGCGGTTCCGCTCATCACTTGCGATGGTGCTGGCAATTGAAAAAAGGCGCTCCAAAACAAAAAAAAATCGAATGGCGATTTTCAAGGTGAAACATCGATTCACTGGATCGATTCAGTACTGCATATTAGGGTGTCCCAAAAAAAATAAAGTTGTTTTTTTATAACGCATACCCTCTTATTTTGTTCGAATAATGTCAAAACTACCGTATATAAAATTTCATGTCATTTGAAACACGGCAACCCGTGCCGACTTACATCGAAACATGTGGGTACTTGTTTACTAGGCGCGCGGCAGCGATCGTACCGATATTCATGTTATTACTTGTTTGTTTAATCAGTGAACGCATTATTTTCGTACAATCAAGATGTCGGTCGAGTTACGCAGTTCAAAAAAGGATATTTTTTTAATAGGGAACGTAAAACACCAAATTACTGGTTCAAAACTTCCCTCAAATGGACAAATACTCGCAGTTCTATTCTACAATATTCGTGAAGTAAATTTAAGTGTAAGTGAAAGTGCGAATCTGGCTATTCGCGAGTGCATTATTTATTGGGAAAAGGCACGAATTCCAACTAAATCTTTTCCTAACTGCGTTAAGAAACTAGTGAATTTGTACCAAGTTTGGAGGGATTTGCAAAAGAATGCTAATAAGACGCAAAATGTATTTCAGCAGCGTAGACAGGAGTTTGTTACAAATTTAGACAACTTATTTGATATTGCACATGCCGATGCGCTGCAATTAATTAAGATTGACGAAGATAGGATCTTCTTACAACGACAGAGAGAACCAGGTCGGCCTGGTCACTTAGCTGGAGTAGACAAAAAACTGGCTGAAAAGGAAGAAAAGGCGCGCGTTAGAAGCATCGAAGAGCAAAAACGGCGTGCTAAACACTATTCAATTCTGGCGCCTTCAACTTCATCTTATATTCCTCAAGAAGATTCATCATCTGATTCTGAAAAAAACAGTTCACAAGAAATTTTTCATGCACCCGTTGAGAGCTCACGATCCGAGTCTAATATTTCTGTAAGGAAAAGTTTCATAACTCCAAAACTGGTTGCTGCATTAGATCGGTGTCAGATAAGTATGAGGAATTCTGTTTACATTATAGAAGCAACTATTGAAGCTCTTGGGCATAACATTGACGAATTTCCAATTAGTAACTCGACCATTCAAAGAATTCGTACGGAAAAGCGAACGGAGCGCGCAGAAGCAATTAAAGCTGATTTCCAGAACAAAGTACCAGATACTGTAACTGTTCATTGGGACGGAAAGCTTTTACCCGCTTTAGATTCACGAAAATGTAAAGAAGAACGACTTCCAATACTTATTTCATATGATGATAAAGAACAACTTCTTGCTGTGCCTAAATTGGACAACTCTTCAGGTCGTGAACAAGCAGAAGCGGTTTGGAATGCTCTGTTGGACTGGAATCTTGAGGACAAAGTGCAGATGCTCTGTTGTGATACTACTGCTTCAAACACAGGTCAAATTAATGGCGCCTGTGTGCTCCTGGAACAGAAATTAAACAGAGAAATGCTCATATTTGCTTGTCGGCATCATGTTTATGAATTAGTATTGAAAGGCGTATTTGAAGCTAAAATCAACCAAGTTACGACGAGCCCTGACATCCCATTGTTCAAAAAATTCCGAGAAAACTGGAAAAACATAAATTCTGAGAGAATAGAGAGTCACAAAGAAAAGCTATCATGCCTGAGTGATGCAAAGATTAAGGAACTGTTAGAGTTTTACCGGAGAGAATTAACTAAAGATATTGTTAGAGATGACTATCGCGAATTAATAGAGCTTTCAATAAAATTTCTTGACGGTGATACAGAAAATAAATTTAAAATCCGGCCTCCAGGCGCTATGCACCAAGCTAGGTGGATAGCAAGAGCTATTTACTCTCTCAAAATATCATTTCTAAGCTCGCAATGCAGAATAGCAAAAAAGGAAAAAGAAGCCCTCCTCGACGTCTGTCTATTCATCGTCACATCTTATGTCAAACCTTGGTTGCAATGTATTTTGGCAGTGAAAGCTCCTTACCAAGACCTCTGCTTTTTAAAAGCCATGAAGGCCTACGAAGCAGTTGACAAAAGCATCTCAAAGGCAGCTTTACAGAAGTTCTGTCAGCACCTGTGGTATTTGACCGATGAGGTGACTATTTTGTCTCTTTTTGATGATGATGTAGACCAAGAAACTAAAACTAAAATGGTTGCTAACTTGTCCAACACAATTCCATCAGCTCATGGTAAGCGCTACATGCCATCAAAACAAGAACTCTGTGGCCCACTTTACGAGAAAAGCCTCGAAGACTTTATTTTTGTCAAGAGCAAATCTTTGTTTATTCGCCTAAAACTTGATGACAGCTTTCTTAACGAGTCTCCCTCTTTGTGGTCAAATAATTCTTCGTTTCAACAGGCTAAAATGAAAGTACAGACCTTAAGAGCAGTAAACGATACCGCCGAAAGAGCAGTCAAGTTAATGCAAGACTTTCATGGCTTGGTCACTGTCGAAGAGGAACAAAAGCAATTTCTACTACGTTGCGTACAAGAACACAGGCAAATGTATCCGGACTGTAAAAAGCAAACATTGAAAAGAAAATATGAAAAATAAAGCCCTTTTTATGTTTATTATGAGAATAATACAAGTTACTGATAAAAATTTGTTTTATTAACTGAATTAAAATTAAGTTCTTAAATTCTCCTATATTTCTCCATACTAACTTTCAGGTTCAAACTTTGGTGCTAAGTCGGCACGGGTTATCATCATCCGATTGCAATAATATTTCATATTTAAGCCTTAAGGGTCAAATCGAAAAAATATAGCGGGTATGCGTACCCAAATTCACAAAAAAAAATTTCGCCCTTATAGCTTGGGACACCCTACTGCATATCGATTTAAAAAATCGATCTTTTGGGCCTGATAAATCGATTCTTCGATTAATCGATTTCAGATCGCCATCCCTATACAAGAGTTGAAGTAGTTAGTTAGTTTCAAAGATAAAGTACCTAACTTTCGAAGAAGAAAAAGTAGTTTTTTGTTACCTATCCTGAAAATAATTAGGTAAGCATGTGTTATACGTATCCCCTAGTATTTAAATCTCTGTTTATTTGGGGCTTTCATAATAATATAATTCATTATAAATATTTTTCCCCGTGTCTCAATTTAAGTGTTAATTAGTTTTAGCATTAGTATTTAGCAGAGTTATTATTTTTTAACGTTTAGGCCCAACTCTAACAATATCTATCTAAGGAAGAAGACTGTTACACTTCTTTTGGGACCCACATTGAGCATGAATTGAAAAAATACGACTCGCGAACATTTGCACTAGTAAAACATGCTATTAATAATATTACACTTCAAGCTGATATGGGCCAATTACCAGGTCAATACGGGTATTATACCGGTGCCTATTCAATGGATTTAACCAACTCTACCTCACGCCAAAGCAATTACAGCGACACGCCAAGTCCAGCACAAACTGCACCTACATCAGCACCGGAACCTCAAAAGGAAGCGGAGGATAATCAAAACGAAATTTCTGAATTATTACGTTACGTTCAAGAACAAGAAGAATAATTAAGAAAATTCTTAATTATAATTTAATAAAACTTCTTTTAGTAAATTCTAATTTTCTAAAATTTTAATTAACAAATAAATAAGCAGATAAACAAACGTTTTTATTCATTAACTCACCTTCACATGATCCTTGATAATTGCATCACATACTTCAATAATAATAATAGTACTATATGGACTGTTTAGACATGCGAAACAGATATTGTAAACTTGTTTCGAAAATTAGTATTCATTTTTTTATTTCAGGCTCAACCTTTTCAAGAACTATTTCAAAATCTTGCAAACTCATTCTCACAAAATTTTTGTACCCACTTTCTTCATAATTTATATCTTCCATAAGCCTATTACCACACTGTAATCTTTCACGATACAATTTTTTCATCCACCATCTAGGTTTCCGTTTGTTTCTCTTTTTTTATCTAAAATGTGTATGTGAATAATGAGTAATGCTGCAGCAGTGGTGGTGCACTCAACCGCTAAGTTTGTCGGAGTCATGGTGAATGACTGGGGCTTGCGGAGCGCTCTGGCACAGATTACTAAATAGTTACTACGTAACAGATACTTCACTCAGTAGAAAATTTCCAATACCTATTGCTATAATAGCCTACTCCGTCGCGTCAGCAACCGCTGCATGCTAAAATGTGCCTAAACGCTCAAGCGTACAGTTGTGATTGCTTCGCACCGCGCGATCCCACAGCAATCTCAGGGCTGTCTCTTCGATAAAATTAAATTAACATAACTATTTGTGTCTATTTTATTGAGAACTGTGAATATGTACGGTAGTTTAAAATTGTATCGTATAAAGGTAAAATGTTTTAATAAATTGGTGCTGACTGTGCAAATACATCTAAAACATAATTATAGAGGTCAGTGTGTAGGTAAATATAAGGAAAAATATTAGGTGTTTATCCCTTCTTTTACTTGATTTGCACCCATCTACTGCACATAAGGCACCAGACGGCATTGTAGGTACCCGTACAAACGAATGGAACGATTAAAATTGAATAACGTGCGTGCGCTTCGCTTGCGAAAACCGCACTGAATATGGTCCGCAAACGGCCGTTGTGTTATGTTATTTGTAAATTCAATACTCGTTAGTTAATTTATATCTTTTTCAACTGCCATGGTAAAGCCCCTTCGGGACCCATAAAGTAATTAGCAAATTGATCTCTGATGAAATTTTCGACTAATGATTCTTCATTGATATATGGTCTCAATTGTGGCAACCTACTTATTTTGCCACATTGTCTTGTTGTCGTAAACCATCGTGTTGTGTAACAAAATTGTGTAAAACACAACATGCTTTCACAACATTAATAGTTAAATCATATGCTATATATGAAATAGTTCTGGAAATTGTTGCTCTTCCACGTTTAAAGGACACTGGCAAAATTAGGCCCAGGAGCGGACACGAATGAAATATTTAATTTAATTAAGTAGTTATTTACAGTCATTTTTAAACGCCTTTTAACCATTGGGTACTGCAAAACACAATAAAAAGAAGATGATAGCGGAAGCCATTTTGAATGAACTTAGGAAATGCACGGGAAATGTAGAAGTCATTGACTGGGTTGCCAGGGGTAAAATATATAATATTTTATGCAGATATATCAGAGGTCATGATTTCTCAACATTTAAATATTATTATCAATAATAGATCCATTTTGAAAGTCAAAACATGTCTGTTGATGCATTACACAAATATTTTTGTTAACTTCAACGTTTTTGGTTCATAATAATTGTGGGTTTGTGTTGATTTCGATGATGGAACAAAATGCTAGAAGCCAAATTAGGGGTCAATTAGGGTTATTTATTAATTATAAGTGTCAACTCAAGAAACGTCAAATGAGCTCAATAAATCAATCAAATAATCGATGTCATTCACTCCCAACAGACTCTTGCGCACTTGTGATGTACTTGACTGTTTTCTTTTGTGATTTACCTTGTTTTGTTTGACCTGGCTATTCTTTTTGGACTCTGGAACTGCTTAAACGATTGATCCGGCTGTGTTATAATTGGATTTTGTTGTGTAAAATGGACGGTCTGAGATGTTTGAATTGTGGTGTAATGATCACCACCAATCGAAGGCACTCTCCGGCTAATGCCGATACAGTTCGACAAATTATAACGCAATGGATTGCTCCACGCACAGGGAGTATTAAATTGTATATTTTTAACTATGGCGCTGGCTCTACGAGCGAGAAAATCGCGGCGATATTATCGTCGTGCCAACTATTTCTATACACTCTCTATGGAACCGTCTCCACACGGCGATATTATCGCCGCGATGCGACGAGTGGCAATGAGCGCGCGAAACGTCATTAAATCGTCACTAGCCCGCCGCGACTAGCAGCGGGCCCGCCGCGCGCTCGCGACGAGCGCGCAGCGGGCGCGCTGTCGAACGCAGCGTCATTTCAGCGTTGCCTCTCGTTAAACAAGGACGTTTCGAGAAGTTTTTTAAACAATAGTACAATGTTTGACATTGAAAAGTTTATTCTTGAAGTGAGAGAGAGACCTGCCCTTTACGATGTTCAGTTGGCAGAGTATCGAAACAGAGAAATAAAAGCAAAGTATTGGTATGATGTGGAAAGTGCTATGTTCACAGAGTGGGATGACCTAACCTCTAAAGAAAAAAAAGAAAAAGGTAAGCGTACAATATTATTTATTTAGGTAATTTTTGTTGTCATTATTGTTAGTTTTAATTGTCTATGGTAGGTATAACAAAATAATATACATTCGTCGGTACAAAACCGTTGTTTCAACAATAATTATAAGAAAGATAATTTTCATTAAACGATGTAGTCATTTTGCCAAGGAACCGCGCCCACTGTGTTAAAATAATCTTTAAATAAGTTTCGAATTTGCAACCCCGAATTCCTTGCCCTTTGAAGTACGGGTGTCATATTTTGTTGATTGTATATGTCTTCATTTTCCCCGTCAGTGGCATTTAATGCTCGACGCTTTATGAAGTTGTGCAAAACGCAAGCTGCTTTTATTACAAGAATTGAACTGTCCGGTTGAAGATTTATTGTATTATGAAATATGCGAAATTTTGAGGTGATTTGTCCAAATACACATTCCACGTAACGTCTCGCACAAGACAGTCTGTAGTTGAAAATCTTTTTGTCCGTAGGAAGACATCGACCTGGATACGGTCGCATTAAATTTCGATGAATACCGAAGGCCTCATCAGCTACAATCACATATGGCATTTTAGGTCCACCAAATACCAGTTCTTCTTCTTCCGGCAAATCAAGGGCTACTTTATTTAGCTTCTGGCCTAGAATTGAAGATTGAAAAATGGTAGAATCATTTTCACGGCCGTAAGAACCTACGTCAATCACAGTAAATAAATAATTCGAATCCACCAAAGCCAATAAAACGATTGAGTTGTACTTTTTATAATTAAAGTATAGAGAGCCGGAATTCCGGGGGCACTGAATTCGAATGTGTTTGCCGTCTAGCGCTCCCAAGCAATGTGGGAAATTCGCGTTGTCTTTAAATCCCTCTGAGATTCTTTTCCAAGATTCTTTGTTCGGGGCTGCCATTTCTGTAGGTGCTAGCACTTTCCATATAATTCCACGTTTCTTTTATTAATTTAGACAACGTTTTTTTTCGAAATTCTGTACTTATTCTGAAGGCGTTTATAACTTGTTCCAGAAGCGAGACATCTGGAAAATGACATTATTATTTAAAAAATATACTTCATCATATTTTTTTTAATATAAAATAGGCTCACGTTTTTTTGCAATCACACCTGATGGAAAGTTTTTTTTTAAATGGGATGTAAAACGAAGACTCCAAACGACGACAAAGCGTTCGGATTTATTAATCTGTGTTGTTTTTTTTATTAAAATACATAATAATTAATATATGTATACGTACATATTATTATAATATTTAAATTAAAAGTTATCTCTTTGCTTCAGGACTTGAGTTACTGATAAAATGGAAATCTTTAAGGGATCAATTTCGTAAGGAGTTAAAGTTGCAGCAATGTTCAAAATCCGGTGAAGCTGCCACAAAACGACGAAAGTATATTCATTACGATGCATTACTTTTTTTAAAGAAACACACAGAACACGCTTCAACATCGTCAAACATGTTCAATGAGGACAGTCAAGATGTTTTTGAGGATGACGACAGTTCGGTTAATACCGCCCCTAGTGTTACGGAACCATCCACGTCTAATAAAAAGAAAACATTAGTCCAAATGTTTCTGGAATCCAATAAAGAGATATCGAATGTAATGCGCGAGAGTATAGATGTACAAAGAAATAATGTTCAACCACAGTATCGCGACGAGCGTGGAAATGAGGCATTTTTCCGTTCGTTGCTACCACTTATGGACAAAATAAAAGAAGACTGTTTAATGGATGCCAGAACTGAGATTATGGCCGTAATTAAGAAATACACACCATCATCACATACATTGCTAGACTCTTATTCTCGTACATCCACACCAACAAGCGAGGATGATATTGCTCAAATGTTAGAATACTTTGATGGAATGTAAACTTTAAGTTTTAATTTGATATAAGCGTTTAAGTAAAATAAATCTGCTTTAAACTTACTGTAGTGTTACTGCTAATCTTTCACATGGCCCGATACTTTTCCTCATATTAGTATCTTGCTTTGATAAGTGTCTTGATAGTAAACTTAACAGGTCATCGAAAACAGGAATTGGCATTAAATATTCATCTTCAAACCATTCTGGATGATTTCGATATTCTTCATAATTCACATGGAAATGTCCACGACTTTCACGACGTAGCAACATGGGATGTGTCCACCAACGGCGCTTTTTTTCCCTTCTTAACAATAACTGCATATTCACTAGCGTACTTGCAGAAGCACCCCACAACACTATATCCATAATAAACAATTATTTTATCGACTGAGACACTACTTATTTCGCTCTCGTCTGGCACGTAACTGATTTTTTTCTTTCGCAACGCGTCGTCAAGGAAACGCGGCGATACCGTTACGAGTCGCCGCGGAAACGCTGCGATTCCGTTAAGACTCGCGACGATACGCGGCGGAATTATCGCTCGTTCGTGGAGATTATCCGACGATATAAGGGCGGACTCGTCGCGATTCTCTCGCTCGTGGAGCCAGCGCCTATGACTTGTGCCTTATTTTGTTATAAATGCCTTTCAAAATGATTTTTAATTTAATTTTAAGTTTAACATGATGAATGATGTTTATTCAGTAAATTGGTTATTCGTAATTACCTATACAATTGAAAGTCAATGTGTTACCGCCAAGAAAAAAAACCTTATACCACTTATATTTTTGTTTTAGGCAAGGATTGGCCATGATAATATTTGTCATCCATGTTGGCAGCGTGCTGATCGTTCGCGGAATAGACAGTTATCTGTTGCTTCCACAAGTACCTCTCAATCTACTTCTATATCAATTAATATTGACAATACTGAGATGGAATCAACACCAGCAGTTGAATAAACACCAGCAGCTCATGTAATACCTGCAGTGGATGAAACAGCAGCAGTAGATG
Source organism: Luperina nickerlii (assembly GCA_963855955.1). NCBI lineage: Eukaryota > Metazoa > Arthropoda > Insecta > Lepidoptera > Noctuidae > Luperina > Luperina nickerlii. Next base: position 11,298,308 of record OY979689.1, on the reverse strand, counting down.
AAAGCCAAAATATAGGCCAAGTGCAGCTTCCATCTTATTTGCGTGCACTTGATACCCAGCGACATTGTGTTTTCCAAGGTTGAATAAAAGCACAGAGACGGGTAATTCCCACCTCTATTAGAAAACGTGTTTTGTGTGATTACAATTATTATACAACTGCTAACTGTCGTGTATGTAATGAACATATGTCTGCAGCACTGTGGCATAATTTATCAGAAGCGGAAAATGCAATAAATTCTTTTAAGCCAAACCATCTTGAAGAAATCATAGCGTGGTTTCAGTCTAGCCAAACATCTGTTTCAGATTTTCAGAATATTGATGGATTAAATGAAGATCACCTTCACTATTGGATCGGGTTGTCTAGAGATCAATTTAATCTTATTCTTGCTGAAGTTCCCCGTATCAATGATATGATTAGAGGGCAAATAGCACTTCTAGCTTATTTAATTAAAATGAGGACAGGGGACTCAGATGAGCGCTTGTCCCAACTTAAGTAAGGTTAGGGAATTACTTAAACAGGATTTTGTTCCTCGACACTTAGGACTAAGTCACATATCCCGCCAGGAGGTTGCTAATCGCAATTTAATTATACCAAATGGGCTATTTGGTATTGCGGATTATAGTAAGGCCTATTGCAATTTTTGATGGGATATATGTGTACATACAAAAAAAAGTTTCTCAGTAAGCCATATAGCAATGCCGCCGAGCTAATTACCGGGCTGGGAATCGCCACGTACAACCACCCAAAGAAGGGCCAGACGTTAGCGGACGACGGTACGGGGCTGGCACTAGATGACATCGAGCGCGTACTCCTGAAACGCCGCGCATTTGAGGAATGGAAGAAGAGCGCAGGGTTAGGGGACCAAACAGTCAGCGTGGGGCTCATGGGAAGGGCAGCATCATATTGGGATGTGATGCTGTACGGAACAGGCGAGGATGCCGACGGGGCGGCAGTGATGGCTCAGCACCGGGTGGGAGATGGGGAGCAGTGGAGGCAATGGCCCGCGCGCACAACAAGGAGGATATGCATTGGAACGGAGACGTAGAAGCGGTGGCCCTCAAGCTGACGCGACTTACGGAACCCGACACCACACTGACGCGCGACCACAGCGGTCGCGAGCTAGCCCTGGGTACTATGAGGGCGGTCGCAGTCGGAAGCTACTACAACATGCTCGTAGGGGGGGCACACCACCAGCGGTGGCCACGGACTACGAGGAGGACCTAAAGATACGGAAGGAAGAGGGAGAAGCAAAGAAGGAGAGCAAGCAGACGGAAGGAGTAAAGACAATGTACCCAGGCCGACCCGGCGTGCAGCAGGAAGGGGAAGGGCAAAAGAAGTCACCGAGACGCTCGAAACCCTTATCAGTAGCGGCAAGCATACTGGCGAGGCGCATGCTAGGGGTGACAGAGACGTTCGCAAGGCTGAGGGGTTTCGTCGCTCACGGTAGTGTCCGTCCCGAGTTCTGTACTGCGGTCTGCAGGATACTAACCGGCAGACTAGACAAGAATAAACTCTGTAGATCGGGCGCTACTGGACGTGAGGCAGAAGTATTACTGGCGAACATCAGCTTATGGGCCAGCAAGAGCAGTGACAGCCCTAGCATCGATCGGGTCACGGAGCAAGCAGAGGCCACAGCTGTTGCCAGTGGTCTAGCTGGGAGGACTAACGAAGCGCTCGAGTTCGCAGCCTCAGCCGGGAGTGCGGTCAGGGAGGTCGACGTAGTGCGTATTGGCGGTGAGGCACTATTGTTAAACAAGCCCATGGTTTCCTTCATTGTCCAGGAACGCGTATGCGTCTACTGCCTTGTCTAGCGCCTCAGCGGCGGAGGTGGGGAAGTGAATGAATCAACAGCGACAGCAACGGCCGAGGCAGGGGGAACTGCCCTAGAACAACTGATCATTGACGGATTACCCACCATCAATGAATGGGTAGCGAGCGGGATTATAATATGGACTCGCCCATTTTTCTATGATTTACTCTAGGGATCAGGTCGCTGCTTGTCGAGCTTCCCGGGGACAGGCACGAACCTGTCCGTTTTAATACGAAAGATGATGCAATATTACTTTCAAATTACGTCACCGTGAAGCGGTATTTGATAATAAACATGAATCCTTTAGGAGGCGATCTATTCTATTATACAATGTACATACAAGGTAAGTGGCTTGTTGGTCTCCCTAACACCAATTATTAATAGAATTACCAAGTTTGGTACGAATGTCTAGAGGTGTAACAGCTATACCAGCATACCTTATGAAACTGCGAACTGGAGAGTCAGATGACAGATTGGCCACTTTGCTCCAAGTGCCACGGTCAACATTAGAACGATTAATGAAAAAAGCAAGAGAACATAATGTATAATGATTATGTGCCACATCACTACATTCTACATTCTACGCTGGACTCTTCGGCTCTGCTGTCCCTCATCAACATCAATATTAGATATAACACCCGAATACCGAATACTTTTGCACTTCTAGTCTTTACAAATAACACTTCATATTATAACCCTATCGTTAGAATGTGTCGACTTTACAATGAAATATCAAAAGACAATAACAGTATTGATATCTTCGATTCTCGTGCCGCTGCTTTCAAAAGACATATATGTACTCTTTCTTTTTAATTTTATAACGCTTTAATTTTATATCGCTTTAATTAATGTAACTCTGTGTGAATTATGCACTTAACCTGGCGTGTTTGGTCTCCAATACATTCCCTGCATGAGTAGTAGGTAGTGTGTCGGAGGGCAGACGCTCATACCTTGTAGCTGTAATTTTGTCAATTAAGTTTTATTTTTATTTTTTACTGTAGTTATCATTATTATTGTTGTTGCTGGTCATGTTGTGCGACTACGCTTTGGGCTATAGTCAGGTCGAAACTTATAATTTGAACCTAGTAATATACTTACTGTGATTATTGCCTGTTGTAGTTGCCTTGTGAATAAATAAATAAATAAATTTTAGGCCTAAATCATATAAATAAACAACAAATAACAGAGAGAACATTAATGATCCCAAGTGGTTTGTCTGGCAATAACAATAATGAAAGCAAACCTGTAGTTATTTGTGATGGCACATATATACTCGTATATGTGGAAAAAAAGCTCCAATTACATGTACCAAAAGGATACATATAGCTTGCATAAGTATAGGAATCTGGTTAAACCATTTTTAATAGTTTGTACTGATGGGTACATAATAGATGTTTTGGGCCCCTATCCAGCTACAACGTCAGATGCCGAAATAATGAAGCATGAATTCAAAAATGGTTCCGCAATGAGAGAAAATTTTGAGGCTGGTGATGCATTTGTCCTGGATAGGGGATTTCGGGATGCCTTGCCCTTACTTAATACGTGTGGCTATCGAACATATGTACCCGGTTCGTAACAACAGGGTGAAACACAGTTGTTAGAAACTCTTTCTTCGATAGTCTGATTTCCGGTCGGTTAATCATTTTTAGATATTTAATTTGATCAATCATAGACATGTTTAAATTATTATCTGTATTTAAATTTAGTAACAATATTTATTGTTATTAAATATAAATACAATATTTACTGTTTACATTAATAATAAAATTAAGTGTTATCGCACGCACTACTTCCGGTTGTACCACCACATTTTATTATAATAGTGTTTCCGGTAAAAATATAAAACGTGGTGGGAAGTAGTGCGCACGATCGTTGGGCAGTCGACGTCGAACAGTTGAAGTGTATACAAGTGTTAAGTGATTTTGTAGAAAACTTAATAAAAATTGTGAGTGATATCCTGACAAATTGTTTTAATTTCCTGGACTTTTATAGTTCAGAAGTGAGATATAATCGGGATAGCGATCAATAATCGCCCTCGGTGAAGGACTGAACGCCCATAAAAGCGATCATGACTCGCAAAAGAAAGTCTCAACAACTGACAAGGGAGTCATACGACTCTTCACCAAGTGGCTCTGAGTCTGCTGTGCGGAGACGTCACAAAACTCGCCGCAAGCATGACGAGCCAAGTGCATCGAGAACTAGCGAGTCGCGAGATCACAATGCACCTCGCAGCAGTCGTGGTTCAAGGCGCCGTGATGTGTCGCGTGATTTGACGCGTGATGCGTCACGATCGCGTGATGAGTTGCGGGTGCGTGATGCTACGCGAGCTGCGACGCGTGATGCGTCATGTGATGGGGCGCGTGATGCGTCGCTAGTGCGTGATGGGGCGCGGGATGCGGCGCGTGATGCGTCGCGATCGCGCCATGCTTCGCGGATGCGTGATGCTGCGCGAGCTGCGACGCGTGATGCGTCATGTGATGGGGCGCGTGATGCGTCGCTAGTGCGTGATGGGGCGCGGGATGCGGCGCGTGATGCGTCGCGATCGCGCCATGCTTCGCGGATGCGTGATGCTGCGCGAGCTGCGACGCGTGATGCGTTATGTGATGGGGCGCGTGATGCGTCGCTAGTGCGTGATGGGGCGCGGGATGCGGCGCGTGATGCGTCACGATCGCGTGATGCGTCACGTGTGCGTGATGCGTCGCGATCGCGCCATGCTTCGCGGATGCGTGATGTTGCGCGAGTTGCGACGCGTGATGCGTCATGTGATGGGGCGCGTGATGCGTCGCTGGTGCGTGATGCGGTGCGGGATGCGGCGCGTGATGGGGCGCATGGCGCGTCACCGTCGCGTGGTGCTTCGCGGATGCGTGATGCGCCGCGCTTGTGCGATGTGTCGTCAGGTCGGGAGGTGGCTCATGGTCCCGACGCATCGTACATGCCGCGAAGACGTAGTGAAGATATGGCGAGACCATCGCATTCGGACACTACTACACCAGCAGCAGTGGTGAGTCCTTTTGATTTTATAAAAGACGCAGATACTAATACTAACATTTTAGTTTCGGTTTTCAAAGAGTTCATGCAGACCATGAAAGCAGACCGGGGTAGTGAACGTTTTCCGGTTTTGAATGTGATACCAGAATTTGATCCGAGAAAACGAACTCAAACAATAGAAACATGGATAAGTAAAGTTAACGAATGTGCTCAGATTTATCATTGGACCGAAAGGCAGACTGTTCACTATGCCCTTCCTAAATTAGCGGGATTGGCTCAGAAATGGTATCAGGGCCTACCTAGCCTTCTGTTTTCATGGGCTGAATGGCAGAGCAAATTAAAATTGGCATTTCCAAGTGACCAGAACTATGGTCAGCTATTAACGGAAATGCTTGCTTGTAGGGCTGATTTTGGCGAGTCTTTAGAAGAATATTTTTACCAAAAGGTTGTTTTATTGAACCGCTGTAATATACATGGTAAAAATGCAATAGATTGTATCTTATTTGGAATCGAGGACAGGTCTGTCAGAACAAGTGCGGAAGCCACACAGTTCACGGAACCTGATAAATTATTAGTTTATCTCAGAAATATAAGAATTACAAAGAAGTTTAATAAGTCAAACTCATCCCTGCGGGCAGGCGACGCTGATAGCAAACAATCTAAGACAGTAAAAGTAGCTCAAAATGATCATGATAATAGGAACAATAAGAACTATAGGCTTACAAAATGCTATAATTGTGGTGAAGAGGGGCACCCATATTTCAAATGCAAATTACCAATCAAGCGTTGTGATAAATGTCGTCAAGTAGGGCATTTAGCCGACAGTTGTCCAGGCTCCAAAGAATCTACTAATAATAAAACAGTTTTAAGAATTTCAAAAGAACCGGATAGTGACTCCAAATATTTTAAAACCGCCGTCGTGAATGGTCTGAATTTTGATTGTTTCATAGACTTCGGAAGTCAATGTTCTATGCTGCAAGAGTCTGCGGCTAAGAAATTAGTTAACTCTTGGTCGGCATCAGAACTACCTATATTGAGAGGCTTTGGGGACAGCGTTGTCAATTGCTTAGGTAAATGCAGTGTTGAAATAAAAGTAGATTCAGTCACTGCTACGGTAGAAACTCTTATCGTTCCTGATAAATTATTACAAGTTCCTTTATTACTAGGACAGACATTCACAGAACAAGAACATATTGTGGTTCTTAAAACTAATGACCAGCTTAAGATAACCACGAATATAACTAAAAACATATTGGTGTATGTTGATAACTCACTTTTTATACATGGGTATACCCCAGTCAGTATTTATACTAAACCAAGATATTCAGGCGATTTATTTGTTGAACTTAGTTTTTGTCAGGATGCTCATAAACAATATGAGATTATTCAAAGTGTAGTACAAGTAAGTAACGGACGGGGAACGATTGTGGTTAAGGGTCTAAACTCTGGGTTTGAATTGCTGAAAGACACTTTACTGCTCCGGGCCCTTCCTTTAAGAGGAGTACAGACACTAAATATTGGCAGAATAGAACACTGTCCAGATAATACAGTAACACCCCAAATTGAAGCTTGTATGATACAGGTCGATGACAATATTGGATCTGATCATAGAACCAAATTAACTGAGTTGTTAAATGAGTTTAGGGACTGTTTCGCCTTTTCGGTTAAAGAGTTAGGGTGTATAAGTGATTCAGAAATGAACATAAACCTTAGTGATACTACGCCTGTGGTGTACCGACCTTATCGATTATCTCATTCAGAAAGGCACGTAGTTCGAGAAATGATAAAAGACTTGGCTGACTCGGGAATAATTAGATAGTCATCATCAAATTACGCATCCCCAATCGTATTGGTACGCAAAAAGACTGGTGACTATCGTCTTTGCATTGACTTTAGGGCACTAAACAAAAAGACTATCAAAGAGCACTATCCTCTACCCCGTATAGATGATCAGTTAGATAATCTGTCAGGTCATAAATATTTTACTTCCCTCGATCTCGCATCCGGTTATTATCAGATTCCAATGGCAGAATCGGCAAAGCATTTGACAGCTTTTGTGACCCCAGATGGTCATTATGAATTTAACCGCATGCCATTTGGGCTAGTTAATGCGCCGTCAACATTTCAAAGAGCTGTTAATAGTGTTTTGGGGAACGCGAGATTCAAGGAGGCGTTTGCTTACATGGATGACGTAATTATACCATCCAGAACAATAGAAGAAGGGTTGCAAAGGCTACATGATATACTGAGCCTTTTCCGATCATCCGGCATCACACTAAATTTATCAAAATGTAATTTTTTGAAACAATCCATAGATTATTTAGGTTTTGAAGTTAGCGAGTCCGGAGTAAAACCAGGCAAAAAGAAAATCGAAGCCGTGGACCAATTTCCCAGACCAACAGACCAACATAAGATTAGGCAGTTTGTGGGATTAGCGAGTTTCTTTCGAAAATTTATAAGAGGTTTTTCAATTATCGCGAAACCACTAACACATCTTTTGAAAAAGGACTCTAAATGGCGTTGGGGAGACGCAGAAGAATCTGCATTTTTAAACCTAAAAACAGAACTTGTTAAACGACCCATTCTCTCATTTTATAATCCCGAATTCGAAACACAGTTGCATACAGACGCGTCTAAAGTCGGGGTTGCCGGAATCTTGATGCAAAGGCCAAATAAAGAGGTCCCTTTTAGTGCCGTAGCATTTTACAGTAGACAGACATCGCCTGAAGAAGCCAAATTCACATCTTATGACTTAGAAACGCTAGCTGTAGTAATGTCGCTGCAGAGATTCAGAGTTTATTTGTTAGGGATTCATTTCATTATTGTTACCGATTGCAATTCTCTCCGTGCGACCTTTGAAAAGAGGGATATACTGCCAAGAGTTGCAAGATGGTGGAGCATCATACAAGAATTCGATTTTCAAATAATTTATAAGCCAGGCACAAGTATGGCTCATGTAGATGCTCTGAGCCGAAATCCCATTTCATCAGAAATAATAGAGTTACAAGTAAGACGAATTGATACAGATTGGGTAGCCACGGTACAACAAAACGATCCTGAGTTACAAAGAATTATTGCTATATTAAATGATAAAGAAAATGATAATATTTTAGAAATTAAAAATAATTTTGTTGTTAAAAGGGGACTATTACACAGGAAAACAGATACTGGTGATCGTTGGGTTGTACCGAAAGGCGTTCGATGGCAAATTTTGAAGTCAAACCATGATGAAATTGGACATTTCGGTCTTGATAAAACGTTAGAAATAATTAAAAATAATTACTGGTTTGCTAAGATGAGACGATTCACAAAAAGTATGTTCAGTCGTGCTTAGAATGTGCCCACTCTAAAATACCAACTGGGAAAAAGTCAGGCAAATTGCATCCCATTGAGAAGGTTGAACAACCATTCCATACTGTACATATTGATCATTTAGGTCCTTTTGTTAGAAGTAAGCACAAAAATGCATATCTGTTATTAATTATTGACGCTTTTACGAAGTTTGTGATAATTGTTCCCGTTAAAAGTACTAAGTCTGTCCATTCCATCAGAGCAATGAAAAACTATTTTCACACATTTAGTGTTCCAAGACGTGTTATTTCCGATAGAGGTACGTCATTTACTTCTAAAAGTTTTCAAGATTACTTAAGTTCATTAGGTATTAAACATGTAATGAACGCTGTTGCGACTCCGCGGGCCAATGGCCAAGTCGAGCGATACAATCGAACCGTTTTATCAGCATTGACAGCTACTAATTATGGCAAATCCGAAAATGAATGGGACGAACATATTTCAGAAATTCAGTGGGGACTTAATAACACCCTAAACAAAGGTACCGGGAAAAGTCCTGCTCAGGCACTGTTTGGTCTTAATTTAGTGAGTACCTCAAATGCGTTATTACAGCTTAACGTTACAAACGACACTGAAAGTTCGGCCATTTCGTTAGAGGACACTAGAAAAGAAATTTCAGAACACATTAAAGAAAATCAAGACATACAAAAAGAACGTTATGATAAAGCTAGGAAAGAAGTCAATTATAAGATAGGAGAACTTGTAAGGGTAGAAAGAGATGTTCCATCAATAGGAAAAAGTAGGAAATTGGTTCCTAAACTAAGAGGACCATATCGTATTGCAGAAGTCCTCGATAACGACCGATACGTAATTGAAGATACACCACTATCTAAAAAGGGAAATAGAAAATTTAGCGGTATCTTTTCTGTAGATAAAATTCACCCCTGGATAGTTTTTAATAGATCGGACTCAGAGTCTGAGGTGCCGGAAAATGACAACACAGACTAATTTGAGTTTGATTGGTAATGATGCTATTATAGTAAAGTTAAGTCTAATACCTTATCTGAGAATATGTCTGAGGTCTCTGCTAAAGAGATATTAAGGATATGTATGAGGTCATGATATCTTAAGTTAAGTATGTAAGTGGCGTTTGTGGCTTATATGAGAATATTTCTGAGGTCTCAGCTTAGACAGGTGTTAAGAATATGTTTGAGGTCTTAACATCTTAAGTTAAGTGGCTTATCTGGGAATATGTCTGAGGTCTCAGCTAAGACAGGTGTTAAGAATATGTTTGAGGTCTTAACATCTTAAGTTAAGTGGCTTATCTGAGAATATGTCTGAGGTCTCAGTTAAGACAGGTGTTAAGAATATGTTTGAGGTCTTAACATCTTAAGTTAAGTGGCTTATCTGGGAATATGTCTGAGGTCTCAGCTAAGACAGGTGTTAAGGATATGTCTGAGGCCTTAACATCTTAAATTACGAGGGTGCGTTTTTAAGTTCGCGGAATGGGGGGGAAGGGATAACAATAGGTCATTATCGGGATGGCCACAACTTCAGCCACTCAATATTAGTATAAATACCAGGTTTTATCTTAATTGGATCATTAGTTTTTGAACTATCGTCAAGCAAACAACTCAATCGGGAAGAAAGTGTGAATTATGGAAAAAATCGAGTACCGTGCCGTAATAAAGTTCCTTACCAAGCAAGGAAAGTCAGTTCAAAATATACTGGAAGAGATGGAATCCGTTTACGGGGACTCTTGCCCGAGTAAAACCATGGTTTACAAGTGGCACAGTCTCTTTAAACAAGGCAGGACCTCACTTGAAAACGACCCACGGCCCGGACGGTCGATCGAGGTGACTACTCCGGAAATCAATAAAAAAGTCGAAAAAATAATATTGGAAGATGCCAGACTAAAGAAGAAACAGCTTGCAGAAATGATTGGAGTATCGGATACGACAATTTTCAAAATTCTACACGATCATCTTGGCATGACAAAGGTCAGTGCAAGATGGGTGCCAAGAATGCTCACGCCGCCTCAAAAACAACACCGCGTGGAGTGTTCTCGCACGTTTTTGGACCTCTGTAACGAAGATAAGGATGGACTATTAAGTCGAATTGTTACTGGAGATGAAACTTGGGTTCATCATTATGAATCTGAGTCGAAACAGGACTCTATGCAGTGGCACAAAAAGGCACACCACCACCCAAGAAGTTTAAAGTGTCACAATCGGCTGGAAAAATCATGGCAACAGTGTTTTGAAATTCAGAAGGGATCCTGTTGACCGATTATAAAGATAAAGGCGTTTATGTAACCGGAGAATACTATGCTTCTATCCTCGAGAGGTTGAAAGAAAGCATTATAGAAAAAAGGAGGGGTAAATTGACTAAAGGTGTCCTTCTTCTTCACGACAACGCGCCTGTTCACATGAGCCGTGTTGCGTTGGCTGCCCTGCATAAGGTGGGCTTCGATATTTTAGACCATCCACCCTACAGCCCAGACCTGGCTCCCAGTGATTATTACCTCTTCCCAAAACTGAAAAAAGAACTTCGTGGGAAGAAATTTTCAACTGATGAAGAAGTGAAGGGCGCGGTTTCAGCTTATTTTTCGGACAAAGACAAAACATTTTTTTATGAAGGTATACATAAGCTAATTGAAATATCTGAAAAATGTATAAGGGTAGCAGGTGAATATATTGAAAAAGAAAAATAATTTAGTATTTTTATTTTCACTTCTCACCCTCCATTCCGCGAACTTAAAAACGCCCCCTCGTAAGTGGCTTATCTGAGAATGTGTCTGATGTCTCAGCTAAGACAGGTGTTAAGGATATGTTTGAGGCCTTAACATCTTAAGTTAAATGACTTACCTGAGAATATGTCTGAGGTCTCAGCTAACATAGGTGTTAAATATATGTCGAGGCATTAATATTTCAATTGTAAAAAGTGTACGTAGATTTAAGAAAGCACACAAATAAGCTGAGTATATTTTATCGGTTTAATTACGTTATTTTTTATTTTTTGTTTGTTTTGTGTGAGAATTAATTTTCCCGGGACGGGAAATGTATCAGGAAAGGCCGACTGTTAGAAACTCTTTCTTCGATAGTCTGATTTCCGGTCGGTTAATCATTTTTAGATATTTAATTTGATCAATCATAGACATGTTTAAATTATTATCTGTATTTAAATTTAGTAACAATATTTATTGTTATTAAATATAAATACAATATTTACTGTTTACATTAATAATAAAATTAAGTGTTATCGCACGCACTACTTCCGGTTGTACCACCACATTTTATTATAATAGTGTTTCCGGTAAAAATATAAAACGTGGTGGGAAGTAGTGCGCACGATCGTTGGGCAGTCGACGTCGAACAGTTGAAGTGTATACAAGTGTTAAGTGATTTTGTAGAAAACTTAATAAAAATTGTGAGTGATATCCTGACAAATTGTTTTAATTTTCCTGGACTTTTATACAGTTGTCGACCATAGAAGCAAACAAAACAAGGGCGGTCACTATTTGTCGTTGGGTGGTGGAAGTAGTAAATGGAAGATGTAAGAGAGAGTTTAAGCTTTTTAGGCAAGAGTATTTTAATGTAGCATCAAAGCATTTGATGCAAGACTTTTAGCTGGCTGCTGTTCTTATAAATGCGTTTCATCCTGTTATAACTAACCGGGATGATGCTAGGGAAATTCTCCAAATAATAAATGAAAATATGTACAGGGAAAATAGGTGGTTAGCAGATTATGTTGTACAAAATAATTTAAATAGAAGAAGAGCAGAATTTAGACCAACACCAGTTGATAACAATGTAACAATACTCGTAAGTATAATTGAAATACTTCATTTTTAACTTAAGATGTAATGGTCAAATATACAATATACAATGCCGATACTAAACAAAAAAATATCGTTAAAAAAGGTTTTTTCTTGGTAAATTGATTGTAAAATCAATGTTTTACACAAAAATCTTGCTAAGTTCATAGAGAAATCATATTTTTAAGAAAAATATAGTTCATGTTTTGTAGTCCTGTTAGGCTTGGCCCATTTATATTGATCTTAATATTACTTTTATAGGCGGTAGTTTTGGGGATAGGAACGTGGCCTTATTTCACATTTGTCTATTTGGAAATTGTAGGTATGATGGATGAATTTTTAATTTCTCATACTGCTGGGCCATTAAAATTCGTGGGTATACCTAATATAATAATTGTAGGCATTAATGAAAATAGTTGTATTAATGAACTGTAGTTTTCAAAAATATTGATATGTTAGTAAATGTTTGCAAATATTATATCTTTTCTATACAGGTACTTCAAGTTTGACTACGTTTTCGTAGTAGTGCTTTTAAAATGTCTAGAGTCTAGTCTAGACATTTTGAAGACTCTAGAGTGAGGCCAGAATTAATCCAGAGCTGGATTGTGAACAATCCTGAACTTGTTTACGATCATGCGAGTGGCCTCATATTCTGCACGAAATGTGAAACACAAATAACAGCCACGCATAAGAGCAGCGTGGATCGTCATATCAAAGGAGCTTTACATCAAGGCCGACGACAAAAGAGATCTGAAGAAGAATTTTACGGATTTTGTAGTTTTTAATAGTGTGCAATATACCGTGGTCTGCAGTAAATAAATTGGCTTTCATAAAGTTTTTTGATAAATATTTACATATGTGGTTCATGTTGTTGCATTTGTTCGAAAAAAGTTGTACCATCGGAGTCTATACTACGCAAAAAATTTATGAAAGTGTATGACGCTGTAATACACTGCAGGGGATAACAAAATTTGGATTTCTGTCGCTGAGACTACCTATTTTAAAGGGAGATTTGTTGTAAACTTATTGGCAATGCTATTCATTAAAAATCTACCAACAAAACCGTACTTGATTGCCTGTCGGGTTTTGGAAAAAGTAAACGGAGCAACGATGTCAGAATTTGTGACGAGTTCTTTAAGGAATATGTGGGGCGATTCTCTTGAAGAAAATTAAATAAATGTGCTTATGCTATGTACAGACAGCGTAGCATATATGTTACGAGCTGGACGGCTTTCACACGTTGACCGGTACACATCTCCGCTACTTTTGACCCTTGAACTTGGGACGGCAATGGATACTACACCTATCGAAGCAGCACAAATCGTCGCCCTATTGCAAGAAGGGCTCAGCCAGCGGGCTGTCGCACGTCAGCTCCACATAAGCCAGTTCTGTGTTTCGAAAGTTTATAAGCGGGAGACTGGTGGCTTTATCCCGAGACCAAGATCTGGACGGCGCCGGTGCACATCGGAGAGGGATGACCGTTTTATCATGTCAACCTCTCTCCGAAATCGACATTTGACTGGTGTCGACGTCCAACAGGAGCTCCGATTTTCGTGGGGTAGCTGCCAGCGAATGGACAGTTCGTCGAAGATTTAAGCGAGTTAATTTGTCTCCAAAAAGGCCTGCCACACGCAGGCCCGAATCTAACGGCTGGTCACCGACAAGCACGGCTTCAATTTGCTCGCTACCATCTTGATTGGGAGGTTGAGCAATGGAGGCGAGTCCTGTTTTCCGACGAGTGCAGAATGTATTTACACGGCAGCGACCGAAGGGGTCGGGTCTACAGGCGGCCTGGGGAGCGATTTGCGCAGTGCTGATTCGCTGAGACAGTGGCTTATGGGGGCGGTTCTTGTATGATGTGGGCCGGGATTTCCTTCGATGGTAAAACAGAGCTTGTTTTCGTATCTGGCGGGGGATGAGCAGGCGGTCTAACTTCAGACCGCTACATTTCCAATATTCTGCTGGAACATGTCGTTCCTTCCTTCGACGGTAAAATAGAGCTTGTTTTCGTGCCTGGCGGGGGATGAGGAGGCGGTCTAACTTCAGACCGCTACATTTCCTATATTCTACTGGAACATGTCGTTCCTTATGCGGGATATTTCGGTGATGACTTCCTCCTTATGCACGATAACGCGCGTTGTCACACTTCCCGTGCCACAACTGAATACCTCGAAGAAGTCGGTATCGCCACATTGAACTGGCCAGCGCTCAGCCCGGACTTGAATCTCATTGAGCATGTGTGGGATAAACTGAAGAAGAGGGTTCGTTCCAGAAATCCTGCTCCTTCAAGTGTGAATATACTGAAATCGGCTTTGATAGAGGAGTGGGAAGGTATCCCGCAAGAATCGATCCAGAAGCTGATTAGGTCAATGAAGAACAGTCTTCGAGAAGTTATTACGGCGAGGGGAGGGAACACAGAATATTGAAACTTAATTTTAAGGCCAAATATTTTTTTTATTAATTATTTTTTGGTGTTTTCATTATTTATTATTTTACCATTTTCCTTATGTTTTCCTAACTCCTTCACTCAATCCGGGATAACTCCTTAAATACTGGTGTGATTTAAATGAATTTGATATCAATTTAAAGTTAACAGTTTAACCTTTAAAATGGTAATATTTTATTATTCTTAACTAGTTATTAAGTACTCAAGATCGCGCGGAATCAATTCCAAGTAAGTGATTCCATACTTTTGCTCGCGAGTGTAGTTTTAGTAGTGTATATTTTTTTATAAAATATGGATCCATTCGCACACATTTTGGAACGAAATTTCAGCCTGTGGAATTACGCCGCGGCTATAACATCTGAACAAAGAGCCATTGAAGCAGCATAACGGTGGTTGTTAATTCCATCGCAGACAGCGCGCTGCCCAATATGTAGGCGGCAGTTCCTCCCCAGCCCTCGCGGTGGTCGGATCGTTTTTTGAGTCGCTCCACGCATAAAAATTCGAAAAAGTGGTAGGATTTACAAAAATCAAGTGTTGGTGTGTAGAGGAAAGTTGCCACCACAACCCCAAGTAAAATTGGAAGCCAGATTGCAGTGTTAAGCAGTGTTATAACTGAAAAACCCTCTCTTTAGAGGTTAAGTTTTTGAAAACTGGATTATTTGACGCATTTGCTACGAATCAAGATCGACGACCCCATGTTTTTCTTTTTAAAAACATAGCGGAGCAGCTTAATCGTCGTTCCTGACCTCTCTGAAAACACCCCGAACCAGTTAGTTCCAGAGATATTCAGGAAAAATAAAAAAGCACGTGGCCTGAAAAACCTGAACGAGACACGTCAGCTACTGGAAACTTTGCAGTTTGCAGGAGGCCCCTGGGAGAGGATTATATTCGCAAGTACATGAATTTTATGTTATGTATTGTTTTATTATTATTTGAAAGTCTGAACTTTGAATACCTATTACTCCTGAACCAAGAATAAATTTGCAAAACTTCAATTGCTATCTTTTGCGCGCTCATCAGAAGAGGACATCCTGAAAAAACTAGATTTTTAGCTTTGTTAGATTTAATGTAGTAATTAATAATAATAATAATTTATTTAATAAAAACGTTTACATAAGGTATAAAAAAACTTTCCATACAATTAAATTGCCCAAAAATAAACTACAACTAATATATTTTCCTTACAGGTGCAAGTAGCGATGGTTCGGAATTAGAGTGTTTAGTAGCGACCCGCCCGAACTAGGTTTATTCAAACCTGTGTTTCAGGCCATCAGCATAATTTGGTGTAATATAGTGACTATACAGTGGATTCAGTGTTACGATTGCTATAAATCGCAATCCTGTAAACATCCGTGTTCATACGTTTTTTACCAATACAGTTTACATGCACAAATAGTTGGAGTTTCTTTTACCAAAAGTACCCCGACTACAAGCGTTAATTTTTAAATAAAACTGATATAAAAATAATTAATTAACAATTCTGAGAAAAAGCACATCGGTACATTAATACCTAATACTAAGTCTATGTAAACATACAAAAGTAAATACTCACAAGGGAATCAAATTATGATCATGACAAAATTTCTAGAAGTTTTTCTGTGTCTGTGTAATTGAGTATCGCTAAGTATTCTGATAACATTGTACTACATTTTTTATAGCTTACACTATAGAAGCTTAGTAACTTGTTCAGTCTATTATACAGAAAAGGTCCTAAGAACACATAAAAACGATTAGCAAACGCATGTCTAGTTTGAGGCTTTATGCAACGATACGACGAGTTCTTCCCTGGCGTTTGGAACTGTAGCGTATACTTTTTGTTTTATATGACCCCACAAAAAATAATCCAAACGGTGTGAAATCGGATGAGCGAGGCGGCCACGCTACTACACCACCACGACTGATCCACGGCGATAGATTATTATTTAAATAGGTATTCTCTCACTGCTCGAGAAAAATGCGCGGGTGCACCATCGAGCTGGAAGCACATACGCCGACGGTATGATAGAGGTAGGTCGATTTGGATTTAATTAGGCGCTCATTACCCAGGTGGCACAGAGAGCCGTAGTGTGTCTACAAGCTGGAGGTGGCCACTTTGAGCAACTGCTTTAGATATTTTAATCGTTATTTAATATTGGAAAAAAAGTAAAAAAGTCGTCTGGGTTGTTTTTGTAATAATTAACAATTATTGGTTGAATTAATTGTGAATACATTGCTTTGTAATGCAGTCGGTAGTTAATATTATTGCCTTTCGAATAAGCCTATTTTTATCTCAGTATGACTAAAACTTTGAGACATACGATTTTTTTTGTACTCGCATAGAGCATATTTCAACAAAAAAAACAAAATGGCTGCGACATAGCGGGGAAGTGTATTGGACCCAAGCCTAAAGTGTAATTGTACTTTAAAATAGTTTATATTTAAGTATTTAGAATATCGCTAGTCCATGTCCGGACACACTGTATATCCAGACTCTTGGATTATTTTCACAGGTTTTCCTATATCCCTGACGGAAAATTGTAACGACGAAATGAGCCGACATGACATCATGGGTACATACATTCTAACCCTGAGCAACGATTGTGAAATAAAACTTGGGACAACCACATTAAGAAAACGCCGTCTTCAAACGGGAGAAGTTTCGTTCCCTAGATCACCATCAATACACCTACCCAGTATTACAACACCGAAGGACATCGCACTACGCAAAACTCTCAATCTAGACAAGATTGATTTGGGAAATCTACAGTTCCTGTCGCACGCATTGAAGCATAACAGTGCAGTGAAAAATAGTGAAAGCCATTTTGTGAATGTGCACAGTGTTAGCATAGGTACCATTGTAATTTACGTTATTTTAATTTTTGTACTAATTTTAACTATATTGTATCGTAATAGAAAAATAATCACAAGTAGATTTAGACAAAATCACCCACCTAGTGATACACCCTTGGATGGTGATTTTGCTCTTACGGAGGGAGGAGTTACGCATAGCCCAACCCTTATCACGAACCGTAGTAAGTTATGCCTAACTGAACATTTCCACGAATTTATACTATAAACAACGAACCACCTAAGTAGTTCCTGATAAGTAGTAATACATAATTGTAATCAATCATAAAGTAATGACCACCAAACACATTAGAAGTATGATCCGTCATACGAGCTGCATTCCTATTGATACGGAACACCATAGACATAACACATGTAAAGCCTCCTGATACACACATATAAACCCTCTATTAGTATATAAGCCCTTGTAACCTAGAATTAAGTGTTCTCATACTGTAAAGCTAATGCTGAACACACGCGTCTTTAAATAAATAAATATATTTTTTTAATTAGTCTTGCTAGTTCATATTTGACTGGCGCAGCCGGGTCGGATTAGTAGTCGCGAATAGTGAGTGTAAATAAGACACATAAATCGGTCGTAGCATTCCTAGACGCATAGACTTCTAAAAAGAACCTAATCAAACAAATTCGTCAAACGAACGTCGCGTGCGCAACACCAACAGCATCTACAGCAGCAGCAACAGTACGAGTTCCGGCATGGGAGCGAACAAACTGTGAGTAGATCCTTATTCGCACTGTTCCACTCTTTGTCTTTAGTAACGTTTAATTGGACTAGACATCGCCATTTAACGTAGTATAAGTAATATTGGACTAAAATCGACAAATTTACTATTTTAGTGTTAGTTATCAAGTAATTTTGGACTAGAATCGCCAATTTACTATTTTGTATTAAATATTTTAACGTTATTTGGACTAAAATTGCCAACTGTGTTACTTTATTTATTTGAGATAATTTAATTAAATTGTAAATAATGAATATTCAACTTATTCCTAAGGAAATTCAAAGCATCATCCCTAGATTTGATGGAGACGATAAGTTACTCAACCTTTTCATATCAAAGTGCGAGTATGTAATTAGAAGTTTTAGAGGGGAAAACAACCAAGCACAACAGGTTTACTTATTTCACTGTATTACAAGTAGGTTAATAGGTAAAGCTGCCGTGTTAATTAGCGAACGTGAAGACGTCACCACTTGGGAAGGCCTTAAGGAACTTTTAGTTCAGCACTTTGAAGATCCTAGATCCGAAGCCTGCCTTGCCATAGAATTAGAAAATATTAAAATTAAACAGGGAGAGTCCTATATAGATTTCTGCCACCGAATCCAGAATGTTAGGAGTTCGCTTATTTCAAAGGTGAACCTTCTCACTGACGAAGGTATTAAAGCAGCAAAATATATTATATACAATAATACCGCACTAAATGTATTCTTATACAATTTACCAGAAGACATAATTAAGTTCGTAAGATTAAATAAATGCACAACATTGGAGTCCGCTTTAAGTATAGTAATGGAAGAAGTAAACTTTCAAACTCGATATAATGCCCGAAGTAAAAATAAAATAACTTCAAATAGTAATACTAGCAGTTCTAACAATCCTAGACCAAACCTTACGACGCCAATTCAATACAAGTTTGGCATTCCAGCTAATCAAGGTTTTAGATCCGCGTACGGTTTTAAACCTAACTTTATCCCAAATTTAAACAATCAAAAATTTCTAAATCAATCGCAAACGCCTAAACCAATTACATCTAACAATCCAAACCAAAAGCCTATAATTCACCAACCGCAACAGATTCCGCGTACCTTAAATAACTATAAACAATCAGGTTTCTTCAAAGCCAATCCGAACCAACAATTCCAATTTGGAATTATGCCTAGACAAAATAATGACGCATCAATGCGAACGGTTCGCAACAACATGATAGACGAATCACTTGAACTTGAACTTGACGGAGAAAAATTATTGCTATTAGATGAAGAAAACATTGTTATGTTAATAGACGAAAATAATAGTCAAATCAACGACGCACAAGTTGAAAATGAACCAGTAAATTTTCAGATAGAAGCCTCTACAACGGATCAACCAGAACCGAAACAGAAATAATAAATTTAAATTATAGTGGTCTTAGACTACCACACATCCATTTACCAGAATTAAACGCAATTTTTCTCATAGACACAGGTCACACACGATCTTTTATTAACACCAAACTAGCCGACCAATACTTTAACTATTACAAGAATAATAATAATAATAATAATAAGAAAAGTAAATAAATAAATGAATAATAATAATAAATAATAATAAAACTTTATTGCATAAAAGGTGTTGCAGTAAATACATTAAAACAGTTGCACTACAATTGAACACTGGTATACAACAAAAATGGTTGGGGTACTGTCCTCTTAGATAGGCTACATAATAGCCTGTAGTAAAGAATAATAATAATAAACCAAACCTGCCTGCCTGTAATAATGAACCATTTGAAGTGATCAATACTCATGGACGTAGCAAGCATAGCGAAGTCGCATACATACCGCTAACAGACACTTTTAACTCAAATATTCACCCCATAAGTTTTATATCTATAACGTAGACAAAGCATATAACGGTCTTATTGGATCTGATCTATTAAAAGAGCTAAAAGCCACCATATACATGAAAAATCAGGTTTTAAGAACAAATATGACAGAAATTCCTATTTATATAATCCTTCTTATCAAATAATAATACCACCTAGATCGGAAACGCGTGTTAAAGTACCCACTATGTTAGATAACGGAAACGCAATTTTAAATCACATAGAATTCTGCCCCGGAGTTCGTATGCCCGACGCTTTAGGTAACTGCGTAGACACGTTAGCCCAAACTATCATCCAGAACACTACTGACACTGAAATGACTATAACATTTAATAAACCATTTAAAGTTCATAACTTAGAACAAGATTTACCAAATAATTGCTTAATAAATAATTTAAATCACATTCCCACAGAATTAGAAAATCTATTACAGGAAAATCTAAACAAATTACGCCTTGAACACTTAAACTTATAAGAAAAGTCTGTAATAACTAACTTATGTACTGAGTATAAAGATATATTTAATTGCGAACATGTACCTTTATCTTTTTCTAACCAAGTCAAGCATAAAATTCGCACAAAGAACGAAGACCCAATCTACATACTCCCATATAGACACCCAATTACTCAAAACCAAGAAATACAAAAACAGGTAGATAAACTTCTAGAAAATAGAGATAGAGATAGTTCTTATTGTATGTTTTGTATTCATAATTGTATTTTTTTATGTATTTTCTGGTGTACAATAAAGTATATATAAATAAATAAATAAATAATAGAATAATCACAGAATCACACTCACCTTGGAGTGCCCCTGTACACCTAGTTCCTAAGAAAATGGACGCTTCAGGCGAACAAAAGTTTAGAATGGTTATAGACTATAGGCGACTCAATGAAATAACGATAGACGACAAATATCCCTTACCTAACATCACAGATCTATTCGATAGACTAGGAAAAGCATCATACTTTACCACCATAGACCTAGCTAGTGGTTATCACCCACTAGAAGTAGACAAAGAAGACCAACCAAAAACCGCGTTTACAACACAGGACACTACGAATTTACCCGTATCCCTTTGGATTAAAAACAGCCCCAGCTACATTCCAACGAGCCATGGACAATGTACTCCGTGGATTACAAGGCATACATTGTCTCGTTTATTTAGACGACATAATTGTCTATTCAACCAGCCTTCAAGAACACATAGATAAGCTTAGAAAAATATTCGATAGACTTAGACAAACTAATTTCAAAGTAACCTTAGACAAATGCGAGTTTCTTAAGAAAGAAGTATTATACTTAGGACACACAATAACTAAAGACGGTCTCAAACCAAACAATGACAAAATTAAAGCCGTAAGTATTACAATTTCCTTTGCCTAGAATACCAACAGAAATCAAAAATTTCCTAGGTCTAGTAGGATGAGGGCTGATCCTGCTCGGAGAAGGAGGCGTCGGGGTGGCAACCGCCTTGGCGCCTAATACGCCGAACCCGCTTACCAACAAGGTAGGTGGACCTTTGGGGTCGCGGGCGCACAGAATGGGGACTCCGTCCGCCCACCAAGTGACCCCAGGGAAGACGGTGGCACAGTGATCACGTGCTGCCGTGCATAGCGAGGCTCAGGGGAGGCCCCTTTACAGTCTCCCCAGGGATGTGCCTTACAGGCGTTGCACGGGGGGGTTCCGGAATTGGTCTTTTAAGAGGAACCGGGACCACCCCTATGTGCTGAAGGTGATCACCGGGGCGGTTTTAGTGAGGTAAAAATCCCACACTCCCCGACCTCCCTCCCCGGAGGTCGGGTGCCTTTTGAAGGTTTCCCCCCGACAACAAAAAAAAAAAAAAAAAAGGTCTAGTAGGATACTATCGTAAATTCATAAAAGATTTCTCTAAAATAACTCAACCTATGACAGAATGTCTTAAAAAGAAAAATAAAGTCACTATAACTCAAGAATATGTAAATGCATTCGAAAAGTGCAAAGAACTACTTACCAATGCACCACTATTACAATTTCCCGATTTTGAAAAACCTTTTCTCTAACTACAGACGCATCTAACTTTGCTCTAGGAGCAGTTTTATCACAAGGTCCCATTGGTAGCGATAAACCGATAGCGTTCGCGAGTAGAACCCTTAACGACGCTGAAACATGCTACAGCGCTATAGAAAAGGAACTTATTAGCCATTGTTTGGGCATGCAAACATTTTAGACCTTATTTATATGGTAAAAAGTTTACAATACTAAGCGATCATAGACCATTGGTATGGTTAAAGTCTATTAACGAACCAGGAAGTAGACTCACAAGATGGAGACTTAGACTGTCTGAATACGACTACGAAATAAAATACAAACCCGGTAAACAAAACAGCAATGCAGATGCATTGTCTAGAATTAAAGTAAATGCCTTAGATGATGCCTCAATGATAGTGAACACGGATAGCTCAAAGACTATTGTCATCTCATCGGATGAAGATGACACTATTACTATTTCATCCAGCAAATCTAACAATAGACCTAGATCACCTTATTCAGTACCATCAATAGGAAGTGAAACAATCACAGCCTCTGAAGGAGCAAACTCTCCTTTAATAACTGTTCATTCGGAATATAATACAGATTCCTCTGATATCCCAATATTAAAAGAAGCCATAGATACAAAACCTAATCAGATTCTAGTATACACTTGGCATAGAAACGAGTGTAGTGTTAAAAATGTATCTAGAGATAAACAAAAAATATTAGAAGTACACATGCCAATAGACAAACCGGAAGTGATTAAAGAATTCCTAAAAGAATATATCCGCCCTAAAATAAAATATTACATCTATTTCGAAGATGAACGCCACCGTAAAGAATTCTCGAACATTATTACGATCTTATTTAAAAAGGATGCGATACGCATCTATGAGTGTATCGAAAGCGTCGTTTATGTGGAAGATGAAAACGCACAAAAGGAAATAGTTATGAAATATCACGTCGGAAAACATGCCATCGTGGTATTAAAGAAACAGTAGCCCATTTAAAAAGAACTTACTATTGGAACAATTTGGAAAAAACCGTAGCCTGTATTATCAACTCATGCGAACTTTGCAAAGAAATGAAATATGATGGAAAGCCAATAAAACCCGAACTACAATTAACTCAGACTCTGAGTCTGAGTTAATTGTAAAACCTTTTCAGGAAATATTCATAGATATTTTCTCAATAGAAGGAACTTATTTCCTTACAATCATAGACGCATTTAGTAAACTAGGCCAAGCATTTGAAATACCCAACAGATCTACACCGGAAGTTATAAGAGCACTTATAGAATATTTCGCCACATATGGTGTGCCATCAAAATTAGAGCAGATCCTGGATCTGAATTTAATAACAATTTACTAAAGGAAATGTTAACATTCCATAAAATAGATTTACACATAGGAACGCCTCATAACCCAAATTCCATGGGATTAGTAGAAAGGTTCCATTCCACTATCATAGAAATTTATAGACTTGCGAAATACGAAAGGAAAATAACTGACGCCGCATCTGTCATGATGTATGCTATAATGTCATACAATCAATCTATTCACTCAACCACTGGTTTAACACCATTCGAAGTAGTCTTTGGACATACTGATGCCTCCAGTACCTTTGCAGTAGACTTTAATGAGAGCTACACCCAACAGTTAGTAAAGGACCATGTTAAGCGTACTAAATATCTATATGATTACTTAACCGATAAAATAATTCAATCTAAAGAAAAAATCAAGGAAAAACGCGGCGGTGAAAAACAATTAGACATTAAAATAGGAGACCAAATTTACATGAAAGGAGTTAACACCAGACGTAGTAAAGATAAGCCTAGATATCAAAAGGCGAAAATTGTTGGAAAAATTGAAAGAAATACCGTAGCTGTCCAAGATAAAACTAATAAAAACAAGAAAATACCCGTTAAAGACATTAAACGTCCTCCACAGGTACGTCCTGCTGGTAACGTTGCAAGCAGCCCTCAGCCTGGGTCTTCAACTTCAATGGATTGAAGACAATCCAGGAATCCTTCCCGTTAAAGAAGGACAAGCATCGCCTCTATAACTGGCATATAATTAAAATATTAGATCTAGATTTAGTTCATAGGAGTTTAGGATATAACTTAGAAAAGTATAACGATATTTCCTTCTATATGGATGATAAGTTAAGATTGTATGTTTTAGATGATAGCCTTGTTGATGCGAAGTTGCAAACCCAATATACATATAATAAACATAACTATAGAACGCTACAGCCAGTTAATTCCGAACATTAGAACAAAACGAGGACTTATCAATCCCGTAGGATCTATAGTTAAAGCTATTACTGGAAATTTAGATAATGATGATGCACTAAGTTATGATAAATGGATAAATAACCTACAAATGCAACAAAATGTAATCATGGATAAAGTTACTTTAGTTTCTGAAATACAACACTTTTGTTAATATTATCAACTCAGCTAGAAATAACTTTATAGTACTTGAGAAAACTATTAAAGAAATAGAAGCAATTTTAAACCAAACTCAATTCCAAAGAAGTAAGAACCTTGTATTAAATACATATAATATGTTAACTCATAACTTTCAAATATTGTTAACCCGTTTAGATGAAGTAGAGACAGCACTAGCATTTAGTAGAATTAATGTATTACATCAGTGCATATTAGATACCACTGAACTAATTAATATTCTTCAAAATATAGAGAAAACAGATAAATTAGCCTTTCTTGTTACCAATTAAATCCAAATCGGATCTAATTTCTTCGGCGGCTGCCATAATTTTTACGACGAGTTCTTCCCTGGCGTTTGGAACTGTAGCGAATACTTTTTGTTTTATATGACCCCACAAAAAATAATCCAAACGGTGTGAAATCGGGTGAGCGAGGCTACGCTACTACACCACCACGACTGATCCACGGCGATAGATTATTATTTAAATAGGTATTCTCTCACTGCTCGAGAAAAATGCGCGGGTGCACCATCGAGCTGGAAGCACATACGCCGACGGTATGATAGAGGTAGG
Organism: Luperina nickerlii; assembly: GCA_963855955.1. Classification (NCBI taxonomy): domain Eukaryota; kingdom Metazoa; phylum Arthropoda; class Insecta; order Lepidoptera; family Noctuidae; genus Luperina; species Luperina nickerlii. The sequence continues at coordinate 11,273,487 of OY979689.1, read as the reverse complement.
TCGATTTGGATTTAATTAGGCGCTCATTACCCAGGTGGCACAGAGAGCCGTAGTGTGTCTACAAGCTGGAGGTGGCCACTTTGAGCAACTGCTTTAGATATTTTAATCGTCATTTAATATTGGAAAAAACATTAAATAAAATTCGATATTAATGTTATGTGTTTTTATTGATTTCCTGTCTAGGGTTCCGACAAAGGCCTTTTGTGCTTGCGCATACGCTATTTTCAAATAGTCCGAGAGCCGGCTGTATAAAAGTCCTATGGATCAGATACATGAATCATTTTTGGGGTATGAACAATAAAACCATAGGTCTAGAGGTCGACACCCCTGAAGTTGCTTGATTTTGCCCGCATGCAAAATTATGACGTCACTTCCGGTTTTTGTTTTAGGTGTAATTGTAATTTATGAAATACATCAAGAAAATTTATGTCGAACGAAAGTTTTTGATGAGTAGAATAGAAATGTCAAGGGTCGACAAGCTCTATTTATTCGCTACCCTGAGTCGACCTCCGTTAAAAATTATTTTTTTTAAATTTATCTTAAGCCATCGAATACATGGATTTGCTTACGATTTTCTGAAACTAGAACCTCTTAAATGACTGAAAAAAATTGGTCGACACCTTTTATTTGCCCGGATTTGACTGTCGACTTAGTTTGAAGAATTAAAGAGCCTATGCTTAATACATTTCATCTCTATGTATGTTTAATTATTTAATTATCTACATATCTTTTCCAAATACATTATTAACTTTTTTTCATTAATTGTAACATAACAAAAATTTTCTTGAAATACTTACTGTACATTTCTCCATTCTTTACCACATATATTGTGAGTTTTGGTGTTATTCATTAATTCCTGTGAGATAGAACGAAAGAAATTAAAGTCTTAGATAGTGGAGTTAACACATGAATGAGTTTTATTACATAACTAGTAGTAACTAGTAGAGGTCAACATCCTAGAAGTTCCGAGAACTATATATACCAAGAACGGTCGGGACCGCTATGTATGTACTCGAATATACTAGATGTTTATAGAGTAGCTCTGTAGTAGCTCTATATAAGGCGGGGTGAGCCATGAGACACGATCAGTCTTGAATGCGAGCGAGTACATCGAGGCGATATTCAAGTGCGACCTAAGAGTGATCAGTAAGTGAAATTGTGTTTCTAATTAGTGTGTTTGAGTAGTAATTAGTGTGTTGATTAAAGTGTCACTTTTTTGGCTATTAAATCGGCAGTTTTTATTGTCACGAACCCCAAGCTCGTAACACTACTGTCCCAAACTTAGGGCTGAAAAATATCGGGCTCTCCCTACCTACTCGTGTTCTTTTGTTAATGCCGGAGTAACTCCGGACCTAGTTAAATGTTAATAACAAATAGAAAAATGTACAGTAAGTATTTCAAGAAAATTGTAGTTATGTTACAATTAATGAAAAAAATGTTAAAAATGTATTTGGAAAAGATATGTAGATAATTAAATAATTAAACATACATAGAGATGAAATGTATAAGCATAGGCTCTTTCATTCTTCAAACTAAGTCGACAGTCAGATCCGGGCAAATAAAAGGTGTCGACCAATTTTTTTCAGTCATTTAAGAGGTTCTAGTTTCAGAAAATCGTAAGCAAATCCATGTATTCGATGGCTTAAGATAAATTTAAAAAAAATAATTTTTAACGGAGGTCGACTCAGGGTAGCGAATAAATAGAGCTTGTCGACCCTTGACATTTCTATTCTACTCATCAAAAACTTTCGTTCGACATAAATTTTCTTGATGTATTTCATAAATTACAATTACACCTAAAACAAAAACCGGAAGTGACGTCATAATTTTGCATGCGGGCAAAATCAAGCAACTTCAGGGGTGTCGACCTCTAGATCTATGGTTTTATTGTTCATACCCCAAAAATGATTCATGTATCTGATCCATAGGACTTTTATACAGCCGGCTCTCCGACCAAAACAACAATATCTCTTAAAGTATTAGACATACAGTTGTGAATATTATGTTGTATTGTAGCTTAGCTCAAAATCTATCGATGTAGTAAAAAAAAATAAAAAATTTGTCTGGCTTGTTTTTGTAGTAATTAACAATTATTGGTTGAATAAGTTGAATTGCATAATTTTTTTTTTCAAAAGTTATGGAATTGTGAATACATTGCTTTGTAATGCAGACGGTAGACAATATTATTGCCTTTCGAATAAGCCTATTTTTATCTCAGTATGACTAAAACTTTGAGATTATGATTTTTTTTGTACTCGCATAGAGCATATTTCAACAAAAAAAAACAATCAGCTCCTAATAGATTCCGGACTGTTTGTATTTCGTGCGACAGAGATAACGCTCTACGAAGCCGAAATTAGCCGATTGTCTCTTTCCAAAGGTCGATGTGCAATATTAATCGCCGGGTACTGTACTTAATACGCTCAGAATTTTGCTAAACTTCTTTCGGAGAGACAAAGTGTGACAGGCTGCTAGAGACGTAGAGGTGACACGCAAAACGGCCATACAGGTATACCATTACCTACGCGAGGTCTGCGAGGTAGCCGAAGCTCATGACCGCGATATGATCGGCGGGGACAACGACATAGTGGAGGTCGACGAAACCCATCTTTACACGAATAAATTTTTTTTTTTTTATTTATTTTATTCATAATCTTCAATACAGGTTTATGTTTTTATTGTACCATTAAACCAGAAATGGTTTGTATTGGTACTCACATTCGCTATAAATTTACTTACTATACATCATATTATATCATTCATGTACCCACACCATTTCTTTATGTGCAAATAATGTAGGTACACGAATAATATAGGCATAATACGTATTTATCTAATCCGTAAACATCTATCAGTAAGTGAGTCATATGTAGGCAATGTTTTGTTTTGCTCGCTACTGGGCCGCTCATTACAAGACAGTATTGCTATACAGGTTGCTACTTGGTTTTTTTTTTTTTTTTTTTGTTTTTTTTATTCGTGTTTTAGATTTAAAAGTTATTTTATTAGACTAAGTTAGTTATGTAGTTGTAATAATATTTTTTGTATTTTTGCTTATAGTTTTTCGAGTTTATTTCGTTTTTTATAGATTTTGGTATTTCATTGATTATTGTGGGTATTAAAAATTTTACTGTTCGCCTGCCATAATAATTTCTAACCTGAGGTACTATTAGTTTATTATTGGTGATACTTCTTGTGTTAATTTTATGTGATATTGGTACTTGAATGCTTTTATTATCAAATTGTTCAATTAAGAGGGCCATATTGAGTCTAGTCTGTACTGGCAAAATTTTACAATACTTAAATAGTTCAATGACGTTATCTTTATATTGGTGTTTTATTTTTTTGGGTACGATGATTTTTAAAAGTCTAACTTGCAGTTTGGAAATTCGCTCAGTATATGATTTAAATGTTCGCCCATAACTCGTGATTCCGTATGCTATAATTGATTCCGCTAAAGCAATGTACATGTTGAGCAGGATTTTGAACGGAACTTTAGGTTTCAAAATGTAAAACTTTGCCAGTACAGCTCGCAACTTGTCACAGACTGAGTCCACGTGAAAAGTCCAGCTAAAACGATTGTCTACGATCAATCCAAGGTAGGTGTGGTGCGTTACTTGATCAATCGGCTCACATCGACATGCACCTGACAGAGTGGAGTGAAGACAACTGTGACTGTGTGCGATAATCTCAAAAGAAGTAATGTGCTTTAGATGGCTTGAGTGGACATGAATGATTTTGGTCTTACTTGCGTTAAGAACCAGTCCAGCATCATGTGCCCATTTGGAGATTTGAGTAAAATCTTCCTGTAACCATTGAGCCGCTACTTTTACGTCTCTGTGGGTAGCTACAAGGCATGTGTCATCTGCATATTGATAGACGGAACAGTGATTAACCACATGTTCCATGTCGTTTACATATGTCAGATAGTGTAAGGGTCCAAGTACTGAGCCTTGGGCTGTTCCTTCAGTGACTAAAATGGCGTCACTGGTTTCATTACATATCTTGACATTGTATTTACGGTTTTTAAGGTAGTCCTCACACCATTTGAGTATTGGTCCTCGAACTCCAGAATTATCTAATTTTGTCAGCAGCGTGTCGTGTCTAAGCGTATCGAACGCCTTGCTGAAGTCAATAAATAGCAAAATTACATTACATTTATCATTAAGAGATTCGTTAACCTCATCCGTGAATTTAGATAACAGTTGTGAGGTGGACTTTTTGGGTTGAAAACCATATTGTGTGCTGGACAACACGTCATTTTTTACATAAAAGTCTTGTATCTGGTTACAAACATATTTTTCTACTATTTTGTCGATAACAGGTAAAATAGTGATCGGTCTATAATTTCCATAGTCATCAAAACTGCCTTTTTTATGTATTGGGCGCACTATACCAGTTTTTAATACTTCCGGGTATTTTCCATTTTTGACACTAGAATTGATCAACTTGACAATAGAACCTATCATCTTGTCACATATGGATTTTATATCAATACATCTAATGTTGTCTACTCCTGGAGCTTTATTTGTATTAAGGTTTTTAATTAGCTTAGTAACACTGTTATTTGTAGCTTTTCTGAAGTGCATTGATGTGTTATGGGGAAACATATACTCTGATTCGTTCAATAGACGACGGTTACATTTAGGCAAGATCTTCTTAACGCTATTTCTGAATTCTGTGGCAAACTTATCGGCTATTGTTTTTATTTCTACATTATTGTTTTTGAAGGCTTTCAAGATGACTTCATCAACCGACTTTTTGTTGCGACCAGACAATGTATTTAGTATTTGCCATAGCTTTCTCGGGTTTATTTTATTATTATTTATTTCTTCTAAATAATGTTTATTTCTAGATTTTTCGATAATTTTATGAGTTCTGTTTCTTACTTTATTATATTCCAATCGCAGTATTTTATTCGTTGAATCATTTTTCCATTTTAGAAATAATAAGTCCTTTTTTTTACACATGTTATTAATTTTATTATTTATCCATGGTTGTTTGTTTCTTTTACTGTTTTTATTAATTTTTCTGATATATTTTGATTCCTCGTAACATTTATGAAATTGATTTTTTATGTAGTCGTAAATTGTGTTTGGACACTCTATGTCATCTATATCGCACCATTTTAAGTTGCTAAGTAATGATTTAATTTTAACATTATCAATTTGTTGTATTGTTTTTGTATCAACCTGTATTCGTGTTGAGTCTACGCACGTACCTACGCACGACAGTATTAAAAATATAATACCACAGGGGTCGATTATTGCAGCGGCAAACGTGGTCATTTGGTTGCATTAGCAGTCTTACAAAAAAAATCACGTGGAGCTGATACCCAGCAAAAATAGAGCCACATTGGATCCAATAATTCAACAAAATGTTAGACCTGATTTCTACATTATGTCTGACCAGCACCGGGCATACATGGGCGTGCACTTGAGATTGGGTATGCGTGGACATTCCAGTGTCAACCACAGCCGACAATTCACGGCAGGGACTGTCACAATCCAAGTGGATCCCAGTCTTGGGATCCCAGTACCAGGCACAAATAATGTTCGGTGCAAAGTGCACACTAATACAATAGAGCGGCAATGGCTAGAACTAAAACGCCAATGTCGCACCTGTAGGAGTCAGCGGCGAATACATGTACTGGCAAAATGTTTTAAAAAGTCTACCCACGGACGCTGCAGGACTAGGAAGGAATGGTATACAAATTCAAAATTGCCAATGTGGACTCACTTGTTCCCGCCGATAATGAATGAATGAAGGTTGACCGACGCGGCCTGGTACTGAGTATTCACAGTCTATCCCTATACGTGTCTAAATATTGAAGGTGCATGCCCTAAAGTAGTGGCCCAAAAAAAGAAAAATCCTAGTCCTACCGCCACCTCTCACGCTCACAAACGATACTCAGTCTCTCCACTCAGATAATTTTGTGTTTTATTTATTTATGAAAAACCTTTTTTTTTTACTTGTTTATTCGTTTTAATTTAGTTTTTTTTCATTTATTTTTAGTTTAAGTTTAATTGAAGAAGAAGTGGAGATGTAGGTTCTGTGGCGGAAGACAGCCACAGAACCCACATCTCCACCAGAAAGAATTATCAAGTATAACCCCTTTATGATGTCTTATATTTTGGACTTGGTCATTGAGGAACACATGAGCATCACTGCTATCCCTGTCCTGGTGGATGCATTAGCTTTGTCATGGGCCATCGAATTGTTTTACAATGATACAGAGTGGTCAGGATGTCTGGAGTATTTCTGGAAATCACTAAGGGAGAATATATTGAACTCAGTAAATCTCCATATGGGACTCGGGTCCTCATGCCATATGATGACCTCATTAATAGATTACATGGGGTTCTCAGACGGGTCTTGTATTGATGCAGTTGCACTTCCCAAGCAGTTGAATGGATCAAGATCATGGGAGATTATGACTCCGAACAGTCATCTTATCATAATCACATTAAAGTTTAGGATTACATTAAAAACTTTCACCCAAGATCAGAGACATAATTTAAGGAATCATGGGTTTCAAAAACTTGAAATCCTCAATGAGAAAGAAAGAAAAATTCTCAAGTACATGGGGTTAAAGCAATTAAAACCCCAGTATACCCATGAAAAGAGCTTTGAGAAGATACTATCCAGGAATAAAGGACCCAAAAATACACGTGTCCGGGCCATCATCCTCTCCCATACTGAAGATAATTGGGTCCCAACTGCATCCGCACCTCCTCCCGCCTATAATCATGGGGAATCATCAGATGAATGGGATGATTATATTTCTTATACAGACACCGAAATTCTGCAGCTAAACTGCCAAAATTACATTGTAAAAATGTCAAAAGAAGTTCAAGTTCCACCTGATTTTGAAGATTTTCTCTTGGCTGATTATATTAATGGCAAAACAAGAATTATTGTGTTTTGTTCAAAACAAGCAAGAGAACTCATGTGGCGGATTAAAGATTATTACGAAGATGGCACATTCAAAAGTTGCTCACCGCCATTCAGCCAGCTCTACACTATTCATGGAGACGATGGAAGCACTCTAAATGACACAAATGTAGTGCCGTTGGTATAGGCTCTCATGAGCAATCGAACGGCAGAGTCATATAAAATCTTGTTCAGTCAAATACAATCTCGTATACCAGAATGGAATCCGATTAAATTTAAAACGGATTTCGAGAAAGCAGCAATGAAAGCCATAACGGAGATTTTTCCTTCTACTATGCTTAAAGGTTGCTATTTCCATTATAACAAAGCAGTTTGGAAAAAAGGTCAAGAAATGGGTCTCGTCAAATCAAAAGATATCAAGAAAAAACGCATGGTGTCACTCATTGCAGTCCTTCCATTTATTGCTACCACAAGCTGAAATAAGGAATGGTTGGGATTATATTATACGTGATGAAAACGAAGATTCAGATGTCGCAAATTTTAAAACTTATATGTAGAAGCAATGGCTGGAGGACTCATTTATCAAAGTGTGGTGTGCTTTTGGAGAAAAGCATAGAATCACAAATGCCTTAGAAAGCTGGCACCACAAATTAAACAGTGCCGTTGGTGAAAAAGGGCCCACTGTAATTAATTTACTGCACTTACTAAAAGAAGATGCTTCTTTTTACTCGACACAGAATCAAAAAGAAGTAATCAAAGAGCCATTGGTTAAAAGAAGTGATAAATATATTCGTAGAGACGAATTCATTCAAGATGTTCAAATTGAATTAACCCACGGTGACATATCGGTTGGACATTTTCTTGAAACCATGCGGTGTTAATCTGTGTGCGTGTGTACTAACTTAACGATTATTGAATGTGATTCTAATTACTCGTAAGTTTTTTAAGGTTTGTAAAATTCTACTATTACTGACAAAAATTGTAAATGGTTATGTTGTAAAAATGGTTATGTTTAAATTGTTGTAAATTAAGTTGATCTGTGATACAAATTACTCTGTTGTTGCCCTTAATTATTGTAAAATAAGATGATCTGTGATGAAAAATACTGTTGAATTTAAACACTACTTAGTAAATATTATGTTGTTATTATATACTTTAAAAATGTTTATATAATACCAAAAAAATATTAGTTAAAATATTGCTTTTTAATTATTGTAAATTATGTTGATCTGTGATAAAAACTAGAATTGTTGTTATAATACCACAGAGTTCCCTATGCAAGCACATTCAAGAGACAGCGCTAGCGAGTTGTTACGAGTGTGAGAAAGACAGATATATATTACGAGCGCGTAATATATATCTGTCTATATATATCGTGCACTATATCGTTCCCGCGTTTATTAAACAAACTTTTCTCACAATCGTGAATCAGTGGCGCCATTGCTTAGCGAATGTGGCCTATGTTTACGTATTTCGGGTAGATTTATAGATTTAATTGGTGTTTTAGTGATAAAACTTACTAAAATCGATTAACGATTAATAAAAAACAGCTGTAGTGAAGTCGTGATTCAGTCAAGGTAGGTTTTTATTCCTTAAGTTGTGTCGGTTGTTTCTTAGTGTTTTTGCCATTATTTTGGATAAGTTTTTGAGAGGTTAACTTTCGACCATTTTACGCTTGTATTTAAAATATACTAGAGAAGTCTATTATAGAGTTTGAAAGGTACTATGATAAGGAATTCCTGAATGTATTTTATTTTGAATTTGAGGTTAGTTTTTTTTATCACCAAATTACCTGTACAAGGATTTTTTATATTACCAAATAACCTATTTTTTATTTATACCTCTAGATTGGCAATGGATAAAGAGAGTAAATATAACCAGAAGCAACTTCAAAAAGCCGTCAGTTTAGTAAGAAATGAAGGAAAAACCATTTATAAAGCTGCTAAGGAAGCAGATGTCCCATGGAGCACCTTAAAGCGGTACCTAGGGAATGAAGAGGATTCTGTACGAAAAATGGGTAGGCCTTATGCATTATCTTGTGACTTAGAGTTGAAACTTTACAATTATATTATAGAAGTACAAGAATTGGGTTTTGGGCTTACCGTTTATCAAATTAGAAAATATGCTTATGATCTTGCTGAAGTGGCTGGACGAGAGAACTTCTTGCCATCAGCTAATCGCGTTGCAAGCAAATGGTGGTGGAATAGCTTTAAAATTAGGTACAATTTATGCTTACGTGTACCAGAAAATCTTTCAGCCTATAGGGCTTCTATGGCTAATGAGACCATCAAAAACTTCTTTTCGAAACTAGATGATGTTCTTACGAAACTCGCTATCAAAGACAAACCACATCTAATTTGGAACTGTGACGAAACTGGGTTATCTTATGTAGTGAAACCATCAAAAGTTGTTACTGGAATTGGAAAAAAGTACGTTTATAAAAGATCCTACGTTGAGCGAGGTCAAACTCAAACAATGTTAGCATGCATTTGCGCTGATGGGACATGGATTCCTCCTATGATAATATTTAAAGGTGTTAGGTGGAACGTTACACTTAAAAATGATGCTCTTCCCAACGCATTAATCAAACTATCTCCCAAAGGATGGATGAATTCGGAATTATTTTTAGAATGGCTAATTTTTTTCATAACTGCCATACCACCTGAACTTCCTGTAGTCCTGCTGATGGACTCACATTCTGCACATATTTTGGAGTAGAAGTTTTTAACACGTTGAACGCCACGCGGCCCACCGGTGATCGATTCAATCAAACCCGTTCAGGCTTAGTGAAAATCATCAATTCCATCATTTTTCGCTAAAGTTAATATGGACACAAAACAATAAAAAATGACTAAATTTGCATATTTAATTTGATTTAAACAATTTTTCGTGATATTTTCTTAACCGGAAACTTGTAATCGGTTACCGGTGACCCCTGTGGCCTGGTGATATAAAATCTCCATATTACGACTGGGGGGGCGCGGGGTCTCCGCGCGGCCCACCCCGCGCGCCCGCGCATCTTTCTCGTGCGGTGTAAGCTATTCCCGCTGGCCGCATTTAGTGTGTACAGTGATGATAGAACACGTGCACGTGTTATTATTTACTGTTGTTGTTCCGATGTTTTGTTATTCTTTTTTTGGCGAATTTACGTAAAATTGCTATGGTTATAATGGATTATTACTTTGAAGACTTTTATTTAATTAACCCAAGAAGACTAAACGGAACTTGAAAATGTAGAAATAAATTTTCTAAACAATAGCTTCCAGCTCAGTTCTGATGACGAACTGATAGCCCGACCATAACTATAACCGAGCATAAGCGACGTCGTTGTGTTATACTGTCAGATAGTGAAGAAAGCGATGCCGAAAATACCACTATTAGGGTTACCCCTGACATTAATTCAGGTAAGCAATTTATTTTTAACTATTTAACTAACCTATATTTGAGTTGTTTATTTCAATAGTTTATAATACCCTTGTTTTAGAGCTTAATTTAACATTAACTATTATTTTACTACTATTTTTTTACCCGACTGCAAGAAAAAAGGTTGTTTTTAATAGATTTTTTATTTATGTACCTACCTAATAATTGATTCACAAGTCCTGGGTACAATACCTATCTCTTTAGGTAAATACAAGTGTCATGCTATGCTTGTGTTTTAAAAGTTGAATTTAAATAACTATGCATTTCATTACAAACTTTTCAAATAAACCCTCAAATTATTGACTTTGTATTCATAACAAATAAATATTTCATTATGCAGGTAATACACCATCTTCAGGAGTATGGACAGCACCCAAAGGTAACCACAGAAGTATCATACCTTTTACTGAAAATCCTGGCCTTACACCTCATCTTCGCATTAGCATGTATCACGAATCCCCTGCAGCTTTTTATAAAGTAATGGTGTCGGATGAAATTTTTGAACTCATAGCTGACTGCACTAACAAATTTGCTTAAGAAAAAATTGCACACAGCAATGAAGCTTCTAAGTATGCAAGGCTTCGTAAGTGGATTCCCACAGACTCCACTGAAATTAAAAAGTTTTTTGGGTTACTATTGTTCATGGGTATTGTAAAACTTCCCAGAATAGCGGACTATTGGTCTAAAGACCCAATAATATGTCAATCATATCCCCGAACGATTATGTCACGCAATTGTTTTGAACTGCTGCTACAAATGTTGCATTTTTCTACCGAAGACGAACTTAATAAATTAGATCGGCTTCATCGTATACGTAAGCTATTGAATGATTTGAATGAGAATTTTCAAAAAAAATATACCCCTGCTGAAGACTTGTGCATCAACGAAAACGTTGTCCCATTTCGTGGAAGAATTATTTTCCGGCAATACAACAAGCAAAAACGACAAGTATGCGATTAAGGAATTCAAATTGTGCACTGTTCCTGGGTATACGTACAAGGTCAACGTATATGCCGGCAAAAACAATGAAACCACAAACAATACCCCATGTAATGTTAATGTGGTCATGGAGTTATGCAGTGATCTCTTCAATAAAGGTCATACACTCTATACAGATAATTGGTACACCAGTTTAGATTTGGCTCGAAAACTCTTAGAGAAGGAAACCCACTTAGTAGGCACGCTAAGAAAAAACAGGAAACATCTAACAAAGAGAGTTAGGTATTTCCACTAAGCTCAAAAAGGGGGTATATACAGGGTGGCCCAAAAGTCGTGGATCAAACGCAACTAGGGGTTAGATGGGGTCATCAGCTGCAAAAGTTGTTCTACGGGAGGTCCTTAAGGTCAACCCCTGCAGAGTTATAATTTAGTTTGTGTTTTTATGAGAAAATTGACGTTTTTTAACTAATTCTTATTAAAATTCGAAAAACCTACATCCTGTATCTTTTTTATAATTTTCACTAGATTGGTACTGATGAGTCCTTGCGTTAGACATGCTATTTATGGTTATTTATTGGGTCTATTGAAGATAATATTAAGTTTTACGATTTTTTTTTCTTAAATCATAACTTGTTATTTACTTCGGACCCCACTGTGAAAAAAAAAATACTCTACCGAAAAGTGACCCTGTATTACAAGTTTTCGTGCATTTAATAGGGATTCTGAAAAGGTACATGGCTATGCGTTGCTTTGATATCTTTCAAGGACGATTATTCGTAGCAAGGCCAAAGTTAACCCAACCATAAAACTCGGTTAGGCTTGTTTAAAAATAAACTGGAACTAATACAATTAATGACAAAGACTCTGCCTCTCTTTTACACTAACCATTTAAGCCGAACGTCCACCGCCAGCCATACGACCACATCGCAACCACATCGCGACGGCAACGCCCGCCACCACCGGCAGCGGCACCGCAGCCACATCGCCACGACATGACGTCATCAACAGCGCGCGCCTAGCTGGCGCCTGCGCTTCCCCCTTTCATTCTGCGTTGTACTGAGTTGCCGCGTAGTTGTTCGAAAAATTAAAATGTCCGACTCCGAGACTTTTGTATTATTATTATTATTTTATATGTTATTTTCAAATTTAACTACCAACTTACTTTTCTACAAATTTCAATTTAAAAATTATTTTTTCAGCTGCCAACTTACAAAGAAAATGGAAAAGCTTAAGAGACTCTTTCAACAGAGACCTTAAAAAACAAAATTCACAGAGAAGCGGTTCAGCAGGTAGTTCAAAGAGATACTACTACTTTAGTCAATTATTATTTTTAAAGCCATTGTCTGAAAATCGAAATACAACATCGTCTCTACCTACCAGTACAAAACAAAGACGATGACATCGAACAAATCGATAATGAAGACGATAATAATACTGAAACGAGCGACTCTGAAGTTTGGAAGAGACCAAAAAATATCCAAAGAAAAAAAGATGATGCAGAATATGGGTAAATAAAAAAATAACAAGACATTTGAGCGATCAAGTAACTATACATACTCGTACACAGGATCTTTATACGATAGATTTAAGACCATTCGCGATGATTGGAAACTGAATGCTCAGATAGAAATATTGAATGTAATTCAAAAATATCACACACCTACAACTACAAGTAATGATAATTACAGTGAATATGGACAGGGGTATACAACACCAGCGTACCAACCGTACGAGCGACCATCAACGTCTAGGTATCGGCCGGATATGGAAACAGGTTCTCCACAGCTTCGCAATTTGCGTAGGTACTGCATCCACACCAAGAGATATTTCAGTACCAGAATCTCCACTCAACGTCTCTTCTAAACTATAATGATCCGATTATAACGGATATTTTCGGAGATTAACTGATTAATTACCTCCTCAGTTGATTTTTGAATGACAAAATAAATAAAAATATGTAAGTACGCTCTTTGTTTTCGCCTTCCTATCCTCCCTACCACAGTTGCAAATTAACTCATTGACAATAATAAAGGCCTGAGCAGACCGGATGCGTGGCGTGTGCGTAACGTACAGTCAGCGACACATCGACCTACGAAAATCTGTGAAAAAACCACAACTGATGTTGATCTCTATGCGTTTGAAATTAGGTTGAAATTCAGTTGTAGAAATTTGACAGATAAGGGTAGGTCGATATGGCGCTGACTGTACATGCATACTGTTGTAATAATAGGAAACTATATGAAACGTGCCCACAATCATAATCTTACTTTTTATTGTTAATAGAATAGATAATAGTACTTGCCTATGGACAGACAGAAGCACACAAAATTGTTACCTATTTTGGTAGGGTTGGCACAAGAGGATAAAATTAAATGAACTTAAAGATGTCTCAGCAGTAGGTATAAATTGAATGAGCTATAGAAGATACATTCTCACAATGACTCGAATTCGAACACTACAGCGGGCGGGATAATGATTATATGCCATGTCAGTTTTCTTATATAAGTTCATTTTAAAAAAGCTCTAAGTTAGATTTAGGCCCAGCGCACACCGCTGGAGGCGCAGCGGAGCGCATTTGAAGACAACAATTTAATATAAACCTTAACCACCTTGATATACTTTTATATTGGACATGCACTGCAAATTTGGAAGTGGGTGATTTTAACACACTTGAAACGAGTAAAAACTGTCAAATGAGCAACGTAATATTTACGCATTTTGTGTTTTAAAATCAAACACTTCCAAAAATCGAGATTTGCAGTGTCGGTTTATCAACTTTTATCGTAATCTAGTAGCGAGTAACGGAGTAACCCTAACCTCCATAAAAAAGCGGGCAACGTACCTAGGCAAGTTCCATTAAAAGAGAAACATAATACACAATATTATTTGCATAATTATCTACACTTTATTGTTACGTAGGCACAAAACCTATGTGAAAGCACTTCTGTGTTTTTAATCTTTCAAAGAATAAATCTTTATCAAAGATTGCCGCACTTTCCTTTGTCGGTCTTTCGGCTTGCGCTTATACAACATGTAACTTAATTAACGCACATCCTGAAAATAGTTTGTTCAGAATCGTTTACTGAATCGATTTATAACATTTTTAATATAGGTAATTTTTTATCCCAAAAATAATTAAAACTACGGAAATTATTGTCATATTAACCCTGTACAGTCAAAACAAATTGAAATGGACCGTACGTCAAAGTAATAAGACTTTTAAAATCGCAGATTTATTTGTATTCATACAAATTTAATCATTTAATAAAAAATAAGGAAAAATAAACCTTATTCCAAGAACGTTAAGGTCTTTACAAGTGCATTTTATACTTAGCGATTTGACCGCACGCATACACTAACAGGAACCAAACAACAAAGGCACGGACAAAGGACACCGATAAACCACCTACTTCCTTTCGTTCCCTTTCTCCTGCAAACTAAAAGCCCAGGATAGAGCGAGATAGCCACAACGAACCACCGCTTGCGCGGCTACGATGAAAGCTAACATAAATGTAAACATTCATTAGTCACGCGCCGGCGGCAATAAGTGCAGTTACGTAGTGTCAAGTGTTAACAAATAATTATCTCGTGCGCAATGTCTTTCCAATACACTAATGTTCAGTATACCGAAATGGTGAGGACTTTAGCAGTGTGTGGTGATAATGTGGCTCTAGCTTGCAGAACATTTAACCAAAGGTATGGTACAAGAGTGGATCGCAGGACAATGTTAGCTGCTACTCAGCGGCTTCGCGACCATGGAACGTTCCGTCCAAACACAGCCATCGATAGGGGAGCCAACGTGCGTACACGTACTCGTCTACAAAACGAAATCCTGGATTATTTCGATGAGAATCCCCATGCCAGTACCCGAGAAGCAGCGCCACACTTTGGATGTAGTCATATGCATGTGTGGAGAACACTTCGTGGTGATAATGAACATCCATTCCACCTCAGAAGATGCCAGGAGTTGACTCCAAACGATTACGCACCACGTTTGCAGTTCAGCCGCTGGTTATTAGAAAATTGGCAGCGGAACATAATTTGGACAGACGAAAGTACATTCACACGCGTGGGGATGTACAATCAACATAACACACATTTGTGGATGCACGAAAATCCTCACGCATGCAGAGTGGATTCCTTCCAACACCGTTTCTCAGTTAACGTCTGGGCCGGTGTCATTGGTACGCACATACTGGGACCAGTCTTCTTACAAAGACTAACAGGAGACTCATATTTATTGTTTTTACGCGAAACTCTACCTACGCTGCTAGAAGACATTCCTCTTCATAATTTACACGAGGTATTCTTCCAACACGATGGTGCCCCTGCCCATTTCACTAGAAGTGTTCGGCAGCACCTTGATGAAGAGTTTGGAGAGCGCTGGATCGGTCGCGGCGGCCCTGTCCAGTGGCCCCCCCGATCAGCTGATTTGACGCCTCTTGACTTTTTTTTGTGGGGACGAATTAAATCATTAGTTTATTTTAGTGATACAACAAGTGCCGAGGACCTAAAAAATAGGATAGTGAACGCTTTTCAAATAGTGAGAAATGACACTGAAGTGCTTTCTAAATTAAAACATCAGTTAAGAAAACGGGCATTAAAATGTATTGAACAAGGTGGTGGACATTTTGAAAGTGTTTTAAAAAGACAACGTCGTAATAGTGTTTAGGCAATCAGTATGTAAGTTATTTGATTTTTAAATTACTGTAAATATTTTGATTCAATCTTTTAAACACGCCGTCTCTGAATAATGTTGTCGTATCGCCTCTTATTTTCAACAGTTCATTACCGATTGGCATTGTATTATTATTCAATAAACGAAATTAATCAGAGTCGACAGTCCAAAGCCTGAAAAGTGTGATGGAAAGATGCAATCATAATGTTTACTAGACATAGGCCGTAATAAACAATTCTTTTCTCGGACGTCTTCGGTTAATGTTTCATAATATTTCTTCAACGTAAACAATCGTGTATTGTCGGCCTTTTCCGTAGTTTTTCGTTTCGTTGTGTCGAGCGGCGCGATAACTGCATGTGCGACTGTGTGCGTTGCGTGCGTAGTGTATGACCATAAAGTTCTCCAAGAATTGGTATAACTAATTTAATAAATAACAATGCATATACATGTTAAATTAAAAATTCAGTGTATGTATTTATGATTATAACATAATATTCTAATTGGGGTGTTTGAGGGTGTGCGTTAATTACGTTACATGTTGTATATTTGAGTTTTTATTTCAATTTCAGTTATTTCCAATAGTACTCTTATTGCTCTCGGAGTGAAAATGTACAATTTGACATGAGTGACGAAGAATCAAATAGCTCTAGTCGGAGTAGTGAGAGTTGGATTAGATCTAAAACACCTAAAAGTAAATTTGACGAATTTTGCGACATAATTCATGCGTCCCAAATTGGAGTCTGTAAATTGTGCCAACATAAAAAAGTAGAAATAAAAATGAAAAACAGGAACACTTCAGGCTTAAGGAAACATCTACTATCTTTTCGCGAGAAGGAATCACAAATATTCCTTCCTGCAAGAAAACCAACAATAAGTCAAAGTAAAGATACCACAAGCTTTTTATTAACCACTGCAAAAAGTAGACAGGTAAGAAAAAATGTTACTCAATTAATAATTACAGTAAATTACCAAAATATTAATACTTTATTTCGGTAAATTGATGAACAAAACGAATGCAATTATGGGTGTTTTATACATACATTTATTATTTTACTTAGGTACATTACCTACTTAGTTTTATAGATCTTTTTTATTAACCCTTTCAGACCTACCGTGCGCAATTGAGGACATAACAGTTTTGTAAAACTATCCTAATAAAATTTTACATAACTAAAAACTGTTGTTGTCGATTGCGAACATTATAAATCTCTAAAAAACATACCCCTAACGCCATCTATTATTACGTGTATGAAATAATTAGTCTGTTTCGGTCAGTCGCCGGCGAAAGTTTGAAGTGTGTAGGTAAGTGATTTATTTCCTTTATAATTTTCAAGTTATTTAGTAAGGTATGCCTTGAAATAAATATATATCGATAAGTTATGTTACCAAGGCAAAGAACATCGTATTTTACAAACAATTATTTAGTGTTTTGTATAATAAATTGCGAATATACATACGTTATGTCTACAAACGCGGACAGTAGGTTTTGTTTGGATATTTTTTTCCAAACATTCATAGACATTTAGTGAATACCTACCTAAAGTTATATTTATTTTCAAAAAGCGTATTATTTGATAAACGTGTAATATATTCATGTAATAAATTTTGCATCGTATAATGTTTTTTTACAGGCGTATTTATGATCAAAAATCATGTTCTCGAGCGACGTTTTGAAACATTTGGAACATGGACACCTGTCGGACTTGGAGTTGTCTTCGGATGATGAGGAAGTAGGAAATAATAATAATATCCCGTGTACGAGACATGTTCGATTGGGTGCTGATGTGATAACACAGAACCAAAGAGAGTACATCCCACCTGACCCCTTCGATGAACATCAAGACGAAAATGAAGACGAAGGTGTGTTAGCTTTCGATTTTGAGCTTGAGACCGAAGAGTCAGAAGAGCTGGCTATTGAAGAGGGCGAGCAAGAGCTAGCTGCATTGAATGGTGAGGATTTCGATTACCTTACACCAAAACCGAACATCAAGTGGAGGCACAGACAAATAAATAACACTATACCGACGGATTTCGTGCCACCAATAGCATTTGATCCAGTTGTGCAAGACCCTCTTGATTATTATTATAAATATGTTCCTAAACAGCTTTTTATACAGATGGCTGAAATGACAAATTTATATGCTGT
Source organism: Luperina nickerlii (assembly GCA_963855955.1). Lineage (NCBI taxonomy): Eukaryota > Metazoa > Arthropoda > Insecta > Lepidoptera > Noctuidae > Luperina > Luperina nickerlii. Next base: position 11,255,410 of record OY979689.1, on the reverse strand, counting down.
GCAGTCAGGAAAAGGCAGGTATAAGCCTACGTCCAGCAATGAAATAGAGATATTATTTGGCTTACACATGGCAACCGGAGTATTCAATTATCCAGTTTTGAAAATGTACTGGGAAAATAACATAAGTATTCCTCTTTTTATAAACAATATGTCAAGAGATAGATTTTTTGAGCTCCGTAACAATCTAAATTTAGTAGATAATTTGAAAAAACCGCTAAATTGCCAAGATGTATTTTATAAAGTACGACCAATCTACGATGGAATTCGAAGCCGTTGCTTAGAACTGCCGTTAGAGAGAGAACTGTGTGTCGATGAACAAATAGTTCCTTTTACAGGGAAACATTCTGCTAAACAATATGTCAAAGGCAAACCTTGTCCATGGGGAATCAAACTGTTCTTCTTGTGTGGCAAGAATGGCCGCGCCTATGATTTTATAATATATCAAAACTCTATTCCAGAATTAGACAAGACATTGATAATAAAGGTTGGTTTTGGCGCATCGGTAGTATTGCATCTAATAAAAAGAGTCGGTGAGAATAGTGGCCATGAGTTATACTGTGATAATTACTTCTCGTCCTATTATATGCTCCAAATTTTAAAACACAAAGGTATTATGGCTACTTGCACAGCTCGTGTCAATAGATTTGCAAGACCCCATTGGTCAGTGATAAAGATATAAAAAAGAAACCTAGAGGTTTTGCAGAAGAGATTACTAGTACCGATGGGGATGTTACTATGGTCAAATGGCTAGATAATAAGCCAGCCAACTTAGCATCAAACTTTATTGGTATAGGACAGGGTAGGCGAACCAATGGCACGCGTTCCATTGATGGCACGCGACACAATATTTTGGGCACGTCGCAGAATTAGGTATTTTAAGACGATCGAACGCGATGCTCCTACGCTGCGGAGTGTTCGGTGCGCGGGGTGGGGGCAGCGCGGCGGCAGGCAGGAAGCGCTGCACGGCGCTAGCTTTTTATAATGCCGTGAGTTTCAATTGCGAATGACGCATTGTTTGCTTACGCATAAAGTAACAGTGAGTTTTGTTGACATAATTGTATTGTAAAGTTTATTCGAGTGATTTTAAACTGATATTAAATATTTTTCTTATTATTATTAAATTTTAATATGGCCAGCTCAGCAAAAAAACAAAAAGTTCATGATACTAAGTTTAACAGAGAATTTCAAACTTGGTGGACTGAGAAATATGGCATGATTAGTAAAGGTGACAAAGCGGTGTGTGTTTTATGTTCTGGAACAGTGGTATGTAGAACATCGTCTGTTAAACGACATTTTGAAACAAATCATAAATCTGTTAGTCAAAAAAGCGAGGCAGAGCAAAAAGAATTAATTGCAAGTGCATTGAATGACAGAAATAAACAGTCAACGTCTATGATTAAATTTGTTGGCAAAAATTGTAATACAAGCGCGGCAAGTTACGCGGCTGCAAATGTCATTGCTCGGCATGGTAAACCTTTTCAAGAAGGTGAGTTTTTGAAGGAAGCCTGGTTAGCATGCGCGCCCTCTCTTTTTGAAGATTTCGACAATAAAGATAAGATAATTCAGCGCATCAAAGATACTCCTCTATCAAGAAATACAATAAAAGAAAGAATCTTAAAACTGGCCGAAAATATAACAGATCAACAAAAAATTGACATTGAAGATGCTTCTTTTATATCGCTATGTCTTGACGAAAGCACTGACGTCACTAAATCTGCACGTTTAGCTGTTTTTGCTCGGTATTGCGAAGAAAACGTCATTAACGAAGAATTAATTGCAATAAAATCGTTGCTAACAACTATAAAGGGAACAGATATAAGTACGGCAGTTAAAAAAACGCTTGCTGAAAAAGAAATTGATATAAAAAAATTGTTTCTGTAACAACTGATGGTGCTCCAAGTATGGTGGGTAAAAAAAACGGTTTCATAAGTTTATTTCAAGCTGACGTATGACATTCGATTCTTGAATTCCACTGCATCATTCACCAACAAGTCTTGTGTGCTAAGAGTGGTTTAATATCCCTTGATAATGTAATGGCGGTAGTTACAAAAATAGTCAACCTCATCTCGTCACAGGCTTTAAACAAGCGAAAATTCGATGCTTTGTTGGACGAAGTCAACTCGGTGTATAATGGCTTACTAATGTATAATAGTGTTCGCTGGTTGAGTCGCGGGAATGTACTTGAAAGATTTGTTGATTGCTTGGAAGAAATCAGACTGTTTTTGCAAAATGAGGGAAAAATTGAACAATACCCACAGTTATTGGACGTTATGTGGCTTTCAAAATTGATGTTTTTTACAGACATATGCCAACATTTAAGCACATTAAACGTAAAGCTTCAAGGGACAAACAAAACAATTATTGCCATGATAGATCTCGTTCGCGCTTTTGAGGCAAAACTGCAAGTTTTTAGAAACGATATTATCACAAGAAACTACAAGTATTTTCCAAACTTGAAAAAATATATGAATGATTTAGATATTCACGAGACAGCAGACAAAGAAAAAATTACTGAAGAATTTATTTCTGTGATCGATTCTTTAATCAAGGAATTTTTAGGGAGATTTTCTCAGTTCAAAGAATTGTCGGAAATACTCAAGTTCATTATGTACCCAGATGTGACGTCATTTCATAAACTGAACTTCTCTCAATTTGATTGGTTGGAAATTGAAGAATTTGAAATGCAGCTGATTGATTTCCAATCTAGTTCAATATGGATTCAAAAATTTATTGAAACAAGGAAAGAGTTGGAATTAATTGAAACTGAAAGATCGACAAGTAATTTAAGTAAAAATGCTAATAATAAAATTCTGGAAACATGGAATGCGTTACCAGACACATTTAACTGTTTGAAGAAGCTGGCTCATGCTATTTTAACCATGTTTTCATCTACATATGCCTGCGAGTCATTATTTTCAGAGATGAATAACATTACAAACTCGGTTAGAAACCGTTTGACAGATGAATCTAGTTCAGCATGCATTTTGCTAAAAGTAACATCTTACAACCCTAACATAAATTATTTGTCATCTAACCTGTAGCAACAGAAGTCACACTAATTTTACTGAAATTTAATATAAACATACCAAAATGTACCTCTTTTGCTTACTTTATTTAATAAAGAGTTTTGATAGTATTTATAATTATTATTTTGCCAATAATCAGAAAGTCAAAATTATTTTATGGCACGCGAATGACCCCATTAAACTTTTTTTTAGAAAAAATGACTCGTTGATGCATAAAGGTTCGCCTACCCTGGTATAGGAGAAAAGGATATGGTGAAAAGATGGTCAAAGACAGAAAAAAGATTCATAGAAGTTGAGAGGCCTGAAATAGTCAAAAAGTACAATCACGCAATGGGAGGTGTTGATCTACTAGATCAACTAATGAGCTATTATAGGACTTTCATAAAGTCGAAGAAGTGGAGTTTGCGAATGATTTTTCATGCGTCAGATCTGGCAGTCGTTCAAGCCTATCGTGAATATGATACAGATAACGATTTGCTTGGAATACCTAAAGCAAAACGACTTACACTTCTTCACTTTCGCCAACACCTAGCTCAAAGTTTAGTTCTCCGAAATAAGATTTCAGCTCAAAAAAGGGGTCGACCAAGTAGTTGCAGCAGTCCTTTACCGGTAATCGTTCCAAGAAGACCGGGAGAATTGCGTCCGCCAACTGAAATAGCTCGAGATGGTATTGGTCACTTTCCAGCTCATGACGTCGGGTCAGGAACGCGCTGCAAATTACCGGGATGCAAAGGAAAATCCCGCATCAAGTGCATAAAATGCAAAGTGCACTTGTGTCTAACCAAAGACAAAAATTGTTTCCTAAGTTTCCATACCTAAAGTTCCTACAGTTTATTATTTATTTTCTTTAGAAGATTTACTACGTTTTTCATTGTTTTAGAAAATTTATTTTTTGTTTTGAAGAAGTTGAATTTAGTTTTGTAAAACTTTTTCATATTTTTTCTAATAAAAACGTTATAAAATGTTCATCTATTATTTTTTTACACATAGCCCCCACATTAGTTGTTATAATCACTTAGGCCGAATGTTCACTTTTGGGGACATAAATGAAACATCAATTTTCTCGGAAAATAATGAAAACATATCAGTTTTTTCAATATTTCCATACTCAATAGTACCTAATATAACATGAATAAAATCGGTTCTTACAAATTCCAAAAAACAAAAAATCAGGTCTGAAAGGGTTAAATTATTTAGTAGTACGTAGTCCTCCGATTGTCGCCAAACCTGCGCTGCGTGGCAATTATGGGCAACTACCCCTCGAGTGGGAAGGACTATGTTCAGCAATGGACGTTCTACGGCTGATATGCAGATGATAATGATGAGCAGTACGTAGTTATTAAGCTGTTTTGCCATTTTACCAACGGGTTTTTGTATACTTTTGTATTACGTGTTACAGAAAGGGTAGGTAGCTAGGTACCTATATCCATTCAAACGGGGTGAAAGAAGAGTGTATCTGGTTTAGAATTTGTATTAATTTCAAACTTTCAGCCAAATAAAAATACTCGTTACTTAATTACTGAGGCGGCAGTACGTTTTTTAACTATAAACAAAAAACAATTTCCCAAGCTACAATACCTACTCAGATTTGCCATTTTGTGGTATAAAACTAACACACGAACCCATTTTGCAAATAATACCAGAAGAAAAAAATCCTTTGAGTTGTTTCTTGGATGAAATAATTGTTTGACACTATCTGACACCGATCAGCTGACGTATGTAATTATTTGTGTAGAATTCATTTAAAAAACAATTATATTCATGTAGGTATTAAAAAATGTTGCCATACTAGTTTGTTATCACTTATCACCAAAGGAAAAAATCAGCTGTTCTCTACAATGTTCGCATAGCTCGTCAAAATGTATGGAACAGCTGATTATTTTTCGTGATTCAGTGTTTGGTCCCACAGTAAAAGTTGTTCATAATGATGAGTACAATGACCCCTTAAGAGATTTCGTGTATGAATAGGTAGACCTTACCAGTCAAGAGGCGTCAAATCAGCTGATCCTCGGGTACTGGCATGGGTATTCTCATCAAAATAGTCCAGTATTTCGTTTTGAAAATGAGTATGTACCTACGTGTACCTAAGCCAATTGGCTCCCCTGTCGATGGCCGTGTTCGGACAGAACGTTCCGTGGCCACGAAGCCGCTGAGTAGCAGCTAACATAGTCCTGCAGGCTACTCTTGTACCTTGTACCATACCTTTGGTTGAATGTTCTGCCAGCTAGAACCACATTATCACTATTTATCACCAATTCACCACACCGCGCCGTGCCAAAGTTCTCACCATTTAACTGAACATTTGTGTACCTACCTATTGGAAAGACGCGCGAAAAACTATTTGCATACACTCTACGGAAGTACCTACTTCCCACAAATAATGTCCGCGCATGACTAAATATTGTTACATTTAAGTTAGCTTTCATCGTAGCGCGGTGTCATAGTGGCTATCTCGCTCTATCCCAGGTTTTTAATTTTCACGAGAAAGGGAACGAAAACAAGTACCTATGAAATATTTTGTATTTTGTTGGTTTATCTATTGTGTCCGTGTCCTTTGTCCAGTGCCTGTTAGTGTGTGCATGTGGTTGAATCGCTAAGTTTACTTAACTGTATTTGTAAAGACCTTAACTTGCTTGAAATAAGGTTAATTTTTCTTTATTTTCTAATGAATGGCGGAATTTGAATTAATACAAATAAAACTGCACTTTTTAAAGTCTTATTGCCTTGAGTTACGGTCCATTTCAGTTTGTTTTGACTGTACAGAGGTAGTGCGACAATAAATTACGTAGCTTTATTTTTGGAATAAAAAATGACCCATATTAAAAATTATAGAAATCGATTCAGTAAACGATTCTGAACAAACTAATTTCAGGATGTCCGTTTATTATGTTACATGTTGTACATAGAAGTATACCCTTTCCGAAACACGCTTTTAATCTGTATAGGTAGGTAATTTATTCAAATGCGAAGCTGGTTTAGGTATTGATTTGTATACAAACGCATGCCGTTATTTAAGACAGCGAAGCCGCCGCGGGTTTGCTAGTACCTACTTATATTTTTATAACATATTTGCTCGTAAAGGGTCTCTTATTTCACCAATTTCAATATCGTAATGTATCTCATTACGCACTTGTGCGGTAATGTAAAGTAAATCGCACGGTTTATCAAGATGCTCCGTCAAAACGAACAGTACTTTTTTAAATCTTAGCAAAGAGTTATTATTTCAGAAAAGATGTCAACATTTTATGAATAAAATTAACTTTGGGAGATAAAATATAATAAATAAACATTTAATTCTTTAATTTAATTAATTTTGACAATAAATTACAACCATTAATATCTGTAACAAAAACAAAAATATTAATTTACTTTATTAATAATACTGGCTGTTTTGTGCCTATGCCTGAAAAAAAAAGCGCGAATGCGCGCGCATCGCTTATCTGTTAAGAAGTAAAAATTATTCCGCGCGCTTTTTCTTTTCGCTGTACTTTTTTTTATTTGAAAATGTCGTCAAGTAATGATGAATTTATTAATTCCACACCGCCAGAAGTCTCAGAGGCAGCGAAAAAGGCTACTCTAAGCCTCGCCCGAAAAATCGACCGATAGATACAAGCGTATCAAAATTTCATCATATGGAAAACAAGCAAATATGCAAGTTCAGTCCGAGTTTTATTTATTTCCTCGCAAATATGTTATAAAACGTCGTATGACATACGTGCGCTTTGAAAATTACAGCCTCTGCTTTCTTTTAGCCCTCGCCTACGGCTCGGGCAAGCAATATCGCCTCGGCTGTAATTTTCAACTTACCGCACTTATATCATAATGTACTATTATAGATATGCTATGCTATGCTCATAGTTTTAAAATGTAATAGCTATTATTATTAACACATGTTTTAATATTTTATTTCAGTCAGTATCTGAAAACCGCAGTGACCACTTCATGACAGCTACAGTTGATTGGATTGTAAAAAAATATCTTTTCTCATTTTTCGATGATGAAGATACACAGGAATATTCTCGGTTGATTTGCCCGAATACGACATTTCCTAAAAGGTCGACACTTAGATGGAAGGTCAAAGAGCGATTTGAAGAACTACAATCGAATGTTAAAAATCGACTACAACAATATTCATGTAAAATGTCATTTACCATTGATGGATGGACGTCCATTGCTGGTAGGAGTTACTACGGGGTGTTGGCAACTACAACAAATAATATTTTTTAATTTTTAAGTTTCCGTTTCCTTGTGTCAAACGAACTGTCGTTCACACTGCAATAAATGCGATTCGTAAACACACACCGCTAAAAGCCTGCCTTTTAATTATCTTGTTCTACACCTGCAAACCCTCCAAGAACCAGCCCTGCTGCGAGACTCCAACATATTTGTGATCCTTCGAAGGAAGAGGAATTGGTGTGGAAACACGATCAAGAAATATCGTCGTGTCACTTCTACGACGTACGGGCTCGGGCCGCCTCGGCTGCTACGTGCGTGAGTGCAAATCATTTAACGGATTCAACTCATCAGTCGCCGACTGCAAGGAGGTATTTATAGGATATTTCATCATAAAACCTCGCTTGAGAGCCTCCCGGGGCCGAGGGTCGCATGACGCGATAACAATAGGGTTACCTTTACCTATTGTGCAAGTATCAAGAGGAAGCCATTTTGGTTGATTCGCGGCGGGCCTATTTTTCCCGCGCGCTGACGCAACTACGTGACGCTATAGCTGCTATTGGACGAATCTTCACGGAAGAAGTCAAACGTCAAACTTTATTCGTTCGTTTCGTTCGATCCTTCATTCACTGCACGTCGAACAAGAAAAGTTTTGTACGCCATCCGCCATCTTAAGGCGAAAGCGCCAGGGTAGCCCGCGAAATTCAATTTTTTTTAGGTTCTTGGAATTTGTTGGTCAGTATTAAGTTGTACCTTGATTAATATATGAATCGCGGCCGTAAGAAATATGTGTTTACAGAATTATAATCATTAAAGTGATCAACACAACTCTCTAAGACCACGTAAGTCCAAAGAATAACTGTTTCATGAAATCATCATTCTTTGGACTTACGTGGTCTTAGAGTTGTGTTGATGACTTTAATGATTATAATTCTGTAAATTTTCTTTGTTAAAATTTTTTGTTATTTCTTTTTGTTATTCTTTTCTTTGTTAAAATTGTATCTACGTATTTTAAGATTAAAGTTATATTTGTTGTAATATTTTTAGTAAGCATACATTATTATAGGCAGTTTACGGTGTGTACAAGTATTACTAAAATCCGTAAGTGTATTATCCGTAAGTGTAGTGTTAACTGTAAAACATGGATGAGAACACGCTAAAAGTAATGATAGCCTCACGTGGCTATAATAAGGCCTCAATTACTCGACTGTATCAATTCGTTTCAAACAGCGAAGACGTGGAGCTCAGTAGTGTTACTATATTGCAAGGAAAAAGAGCTAGAATTACTGCATTATTTTCCGAATACGAATCATACAATTAAAAGATTCTCGCAATAGATGAGAAAGACAATGAAAATGTCGAGGAGTGTGAAGCAAAGTATTTCCATATTCTAACTGTGCTCAATGAGGCAATACTCAGTAAATCCTCATCAAATGTAGATAACTAGTAATGTGCCGAGTACGGTTTGACTCGATTCAGACTCGATTCCTGCTTTGGACTCGCTTACTCGAATACTAATTTATTTTGATTCGAGTACGCCGGACTCGATTCCGGTACTCGAGTCAGGAAGAATCGATTCGTACTTGCTAACTCGATTCTATTTATGCGAGTCCAACTGACTCGAGTCTAGTATACGAGTTTTGTTAACTCGCCCGTACTCGCAAACTGTTTACTTAAGCAATGAAGTGGCGCGGGTCTAACAATACAAACAAGTTTGAACCTGCAACTTTTTGTTTTGATTTGTCTGTTTTGTGTCAGTTAGCAGTTATTTTGTGTCAGTTAGCAGTTATTGTGAGTACTGAGTGAATTTATTTAATTGTTTTTTAATACTAGAAGTGAAGTGATTTGATTGTAATTAACTTTATTATATAATGGCGCCGAAAAAAACCTCAGGTGTATGGAAGTGTTTTGAGAAAGTGAACGACGATAAAATAAAGTGCAAAAACTGTGACTCCGTATTTAAAGATTTCAAAAAGACAACTAATTTGTTAAAGCACCTAAAAAAATCTCATCCTATTATTTACTCGACTCAAATTGAAAATTCTTCAACTATTCCCCCCGCTCAAAGTGATTCCGATTTATTAAGTGTAGCTTCTGGTTCTGGAGATCAAACGCTAGTCAACGAGGACAAGAACTCCAATCTATCCCAGTCAATGACAGATGGCGAAACACCACCAGTACCACCACCACGTAAACGGCAACTTCAGATGACTTTTCCGTCTAAGCAAGCAATGAAGGTGAACTCTAAAAATATGGATAAAGCGTTACTAAGAATGGTGTGTGTTGATTTTCAACCGCTTCAAGTCGTTGAAAATACAGGTTTTCAAGAGTATACTCGTGCGCTTAACCCTAATTATGAGCTACCTTCGCGAAAGATTCTTTCGGAAAAATTAATTCCGGAGCAATATTCTTTGGCAAGAAAGGCTACGCAAGAGATGCTTAAAGTAACAGATTACATTGCTTTGACAACAGACTTGTGGACCTCCGATAGCAGCAAAAGTTACATGACCCTGAAGATTCATTTCATTTATGACGGCAAATTTAAAACTTTAACGTTATCCACCAGGGAAATTAACGATACCCATACATCAGAAAATTTAGCTCGAGAAATGAAAGATATATGTGAAACCGACTGGAACATTTTGGACAAAATCATTTGCGTTACAACTGATAATGCGGCTAATATATTTTTGCAAAAACGTCACCACAGTTGTGCTCATACTTTAAACTTGGTGGTTCAAGATACCATCAAAGACAATGAACTATTAATTCGATTGATTAAAAAGTCCCGAGCAATAGTAGCCTATTTCAAAAGAAGCAATAATGCTGCATATCAATTAAAACAGGTTCAAGAACAAATGCAGCTGAAACCCTTAAAACTAAAACAAGATGTCCAGACCAGATGGAATCCGGTGTATTATATGCTGGAACGTCTCGATAAGGTCAAGATACCTCTTTCTGCTGCAATCTCTTCATTACCTGGCTGTCCAGATAATCTTAACGCTGACGAATGGACCGAGGTGCATGAGTGCCTTTATTTATATCCAGTGCGATAGAAGAACAACTACCTGTAGGCAATACAAATATTTGTTCCGTGTGAATCGAACCCGCGACACGCAGCGCAGCAGTCGATCGCTCAGCCACTGCGCCAACCGTGTCGTCGTTTCATAGGCCAGAAGGGGCGGAGCCCATCGCTATGGTGCGTCTACCTCTACCGCATTAGATACTACGTATATGCTCTCTCTCTCGCACTATTTCAAGGATCTGATGTGGCGCGAACAGCTGCAACGCTGCTTCCTCTTCGTCTGGCTGTTTGTGTATGTGAATTTAAATGTTTGTAAACGCACCCACGATACAGGAGTAATTCCTAGTGTGCGGCAACGTTTAAAAAAAAAAATAATAAAAAAATATGCAAGAGAGTGCGCATGCTCTGTACGGTTGACAGATCTGTGTATGAATGTCAAGCGTTGTTTTGGAGCAACTTCCCGCCATTGTTATAGAAGTAATAGCGTGCTACGGAATATAAAATCGTGCTGTTTATTATTTTTTTTTAATTGAATTCATTTGTGAATTTTATTTACAAATTAAAAATGTCGAATACGTGCTTTTTATGTGGCTTGTCCGTAAAGTCCGTAATTGACTTTGATGATGAAACGCTAAAAAACTGCAAATTAAAATTGGCGTTTCGGAAAATCAAAAATTTTAAATACGGTGATGTGAACATAACTAATATATCACTCGATTTAGTTGGTTATCATATCACTCAAAGTGTTACAAGAAAATAACTGTTTTAAAAAAAACTTACATTGAAGAATTCAATAATTTCATTGCAGAGCAAGAAGTAAGTGATACTAATATATAATTTTCCAAATTATTACTAAAATAATTTTTTTATATTTTATTTGTAACTAAACAGAAATTGACAGAAACTAGGCACATTTTTTTTAACAAAAATTATTATAAATAGAATAAAAATTATAGGTTAAAAAATTTAACCTATAGTTATTATAATTTTTTACATACGCATATTTTAAATTTTTTTAAATGATTTATTTGGTATTTAAATAAGACAAGGAATCGTCAAATATTTGTCACTTTCTGTAACATCATAAAAAGTATTTTCCAATCAGTTATGTAAAATGAACATGTTTTAAAAATTATATATCCAACAGATTTATTTAGGTAAAAAAAATATAATTTTTCTGATGCATCTTACTTCTGCAACTAAAGATTCTTGTGGCGAGTCATCCACGAATATTATTGAGTGTGTAGAGTGGAATGAAGAGACAGGTGTTGATGCCATAAGTAAATCTAAGAAACCAAGATGCTTTAAAAACATACGCTCACTGCCGGTAACGTATGAAAACAATGTGAAGTCATGGATGACATCGGAAATTTTTGAAAGATGGTTACGAAACTGGGACGCTGAATTAAAAGCAAACAATAAGAAAGTTCTTCTTTTAGTTGATAATTGTCCTGCTCATCCAGCTGTTACTAATGTGAAGTGTATTAAACTCGTGTTCTTACCACCAAATGTTACATCTGTACTGCAACCTATGGACCAAGGTGTAATAGGATGTTTAAAATCTCATTATAGAAGACTGCAAGTGTTAAAGTTAATACAAAGCATTGACAGTAATAATCAGAACAGCTTTACGGTTCTTGATGCCATCTTGATGATATCCGAAGCATGGGAAAAAGTTTCACAAAAAACTATAGCTAACTGCTTTGGGCATGCAGGTTTTAAAGATCTTACAAGTCTTATAACAAAAACCTCAGATGATGTGATTGACGATGATGAAGAGGACAATATTTCTTTGGCTCAATTAGCCCAAAATTTACGACCTGCTTTATCTACTACTGAAACAGACGAGTTCATTGATGTAGATCAGTCTATTGAAATTTGTGCACCAGCTACGGAGGATGATATTGTACGTGAAGTTCAAGAGGAAAATGAAAATGAACAGGAAGACTGAAGAACAATTTACAGTGCCAACTTTGATTGACGGTCTCAATGCTGTTAGTGTATTACGAAAGATTGTTCTTTTTAATGAAGAGTTCCACATGCAGGGAAATTGTGACGATACGCTGATTATAATCCAACGTGAATTACAAAATGTGTATGCACGACAGAAGTGTTTCAAACAAACTAAAATTACAGATTTTATGCATACAAAAATGATGGAAAAATGATATTGTTCTTTTATATTATACGTTTGTATTGAAGTAAACAAAATGCGGTTTAATTTCCTACATGAATATACATATATTATCTTTCCTATTAATACCTGTCACCGGTTGTTACAACTATCGGTTTTTACGACTCAATATGAGTAGTCCCTTCGATGTCGTTATAACAGATTTTGACTGTACTTTCTTAATAATTTATCTAAAAAGTAAGGTTCTAAAACTAAGTAAAATAAACACCTATTAATTTCATTTGTTGTTTTATTAATTATTTACTATTTTATACAAATAATTAGGAATTTACATGTTATTGATATTTTAAAATGGCCTACCCTAGTAGGCCACGCGTGTACTCAAGTAAAAAAAAGGGGGGCGTGTACTGTAGTGTTAATAAAATATTCACAGAAACGACTGATGCAAGTGATATAGCATTAGGACCTGTTATTTCACAAGAAAATCACCCTATAGCATACACATCTCTAACACTAACAGAAACGGAACAAAAATATAACGCGACTGAAAAGGAACTACTAGGTATACTTTACGCCCTAACACAATTTAGACCATACACCTATGGGCGACACTTTAAACTTGAAGCACTTAAAGAACCAAACGCTAAGCTTACCAGATGGAAGTTAAACCTGCAAGAATACGACTATGAAATATCACATAAAAAGGGATGTACTAACCACGTAGCAGACGCTCTGTCTAGAATCGTACTAATGCATAACTCAGACCATGCAACGGTACATAGCAACTTCGATGACTCAGATGAAGGATTCATAATAAAATCAGAACATCCCCATAGGCGTATGAATAGAATATTTGTAACGACAGAACCATATCAAGTGAAAGTAATACAAAAAGACAACCACACCTACGATTATAATCTAAAAATAAACAATCCTCAAGACTTTATAAAATTCTGTAAAGAATATCTCGGATCAAAAAGATATGCTATAGTAGAAAATAGTAATAAACTCATAGAAAAACTGTCTGAAATATACAGGAAACATTTCAATAATAAAGAACTCACAATCATTTGGTTTACACAACCACGTGTAGAAATCACAGACAAAGAAGAAATCCTAAAAATAATTAGAACAACGCATGAATTTATAGATAGACATATAGGAAACCCAGCTTTAACAAAGGAAATCTCTAAAACATACTATATCGAGAACATCAAAAAACATACGCAAAACTATCTGAATCAGTGCGAAACATGTGCTAAAGTAAAATACGATCGACAACCTTTTAAATCGCCCTTTGAAAAAACCAAAACACCAACAAAACCAATGGAAAAATGGCAAATAGATACGTTCCACTTTAAAAAGAAAACCTATTTAACCGGAATAGACACATTTTCTAAGTGGACTTCCGCCACAGAACTAGTTGAAAACAACTCCCTACAAGTAATAGAAACGCTATTACGACTCTTCGCTCTAATAGGAACCACCGAAATAATCTCAACAGATGACGAGACTACACTAATATCGGAAATAGTAAAAGAATTTCTAGCAGGATTAAATCAAACATCATGTGACAACACCCCTGCACCACACGTCTCATGGAGACAGAACGGTTTCACTCCACCCTAATAGAGAGATTAAGAGTACAACAGAAACTAAAGAAAGAAGATGTTAACTTAGCAGTACTAGCATATAACTCCACTATAGATAGTGCCACTAACAAAACACCTAACGAAATACACTTTTTACGAGAAATTAACTTACCCGTACAGAACAAATGTATTTAGTATGTATTTATTTATGTATTTATTATATAGCATTATATATATTTATGTATCTTAGCAGTACTAGCATATAACTCCACTATAGATAGTGCCACTAACAAAACACCTAACGAAATACACTTTTTACGAGAAATTAACTTACCCGTACAGAACAAATGTATTTAGTATGTATTTATTTATGTATTTATTATATAGCATTATATATATTTATGTATCTATTATAGTATATTATGTTGTACCATTGACAACCCCATTTTTTATATCCACGCAATCACTGTCCATTCCAAGGTTGCCTGGAAGAGATCGCAGATAGCGATAAGGCCGCCCATTGTATGTTTTTGTATTCATAATCGTATTTTTTTTGTTATGTATTTTCTGGTGTACAATAAAGTATATATAAATAAATAAATAAACAAACAAACCTCTGACTACCTAAAGAAGATAAACGGCCAATTAGAAAAGGTAAAAGATAGCACACTCAAAAGGAGTAATAAATTCAGAACACCTGTGACTAAAGAAATCACCACGGGAACTAAATTCTATATCGCTAAGCATGATAGATCAAAACACGTGAACCCCTTTAAAGGCCCATACATAATTAAAAAAATACTCCCACGAAATAAATTCTCCTATGACTCCATATATAAAGAACATCAAATTCACATTACTCAAATTCGTGTTACAGATTCGACGCAAACATCATCAGATTAGGACAAGGGATCAGTCCTCAAAGGAAGGTATAAATATAAGAAGACGAATGGAACTTAATCTATCCTATTAATCCAGAACCGCTCCAAAAAATTATGAGTCTATAACGAACCTATATAACAACGAAGGACTAACTAATGATATACGACACCAAAGAACAGAATATTTAAAAACACTGAAGTGAATGTTTATCGCGAATGCAAATCAAACGATCCAAACGAGGACTTATCTATAATTAAAGCTATCTCAGGAAATCTAGATAATGACGACATGATAAACATAGAAAAGAAATTTAGTCTAGCAGCCAACGCAATAAATCACAAAATAAATAATGTGACCCATCAACTTACCCAGTTAATAAAAATTGTAAACCGTAAACTCAACTCTAGAGAGTACTTCTTACAAGAAGTAATCTTAGTATATGAAACACTGAAAGACATCTGCGAAGATCTCGAAGAAGCTTACGTCCTAGCCCAGCACTATATATTGCAACCCGCAATATTTATTTAACGAAATACATCTACAGCAAGGATTAGATAAAATCCCCAGCAAAATTAACGTAGTACGAGACATAAAGAAACTACAATCCCTAATAGTCTCAAGCGTTGCTATACAAAGCAAACTATTATAATATGCCAATTCGCTATAGCCACGGTCTCTAAAGAACAATATAATCTAGAAACAGTAGTTACTCCTAGCGTAATCACCCCATCTAACCAATATTGTCAAATGCCTAGTATTAAGAACGGCCAGTATTTAACGGGAACCAATCATGTGTATAAAGTAGACAAATGTAACAACAATATATGTACAGCTTCACCAACAAAGAAATGTGTAGAAGAAAGCATTCTGAAACAACGCAACAACTGTAGCGTTATAAAAATCTACTGCCCAGAACGATACTCATACAAAATTCAGAATGATTTATATTTCCAGTTCAGATTAAAGGAACAAACAATCTATGATAGATGTGCCGACAGAAGCGTGACCATAGTAGACTCTTATATAGAAGACAACACCAAATGCGGAAGCACTCAAGATCCTGTGGATATCCAGACCTTTACTGAAGTCACAGAACCAGCAAACGAGTTACCAATGACGTTACCAGAAAATATGGACAACATAGAAGAACAGATCGCAGCAATCAATAGACCCGACTTAACCTCTGATAAGACCAAAGACATAGGGATCCTGACCTACATAACGATAGTAACCATAATCTTGTTAACTATCGTCTTTTTAACTCGTCGAATCATAAAAACCCGACAGAGTACAAAAAGACGAGGGGAGAGTCAAGATAACGAGGTCAGACAGTCAACAGTAGAGATAACGCTACTACCCGACAACAACGGAATAAACGGAATCGATTATAAATAAAGTAATACATATAAATATGAATTAGCCAAGATAACGAGACCAGACAGTAGAGATACCGCCACTGCCCAATAAACAACGGCAATAAACGGAAGTGATTAGATAAATGAATTGTGGTGACAATCATCCTGTCCCCAACACTTTATTAACTGATAAGACTTAGTATATGTATAAACTAACCCAAATATAATTAAAGCACATTGTATTGACTCTACAACATACTACTGTACTACTAACACGTTTTGAGAATTAGTCTCTATCACGAGTCTCAGTCTTTTAACTCGCGCAATGTCTTTCCAATACACTAATGTTCAGTATACCGAAATGGTGAGGACTTTAGCAATGTGTGGTGATAATGTGGCTCTAGCTTGCAGAACATTTAACCAAAGGTATGGTACAAGAGTGGACCGCAGGACAATGTTAGCTGCTACTCAGCGGCTTCGCGAACACGGAGCGTTCCGTCCAAACACAGCCTTCGATAGGGGAGCCAACGTGCGTACACTGTAACGATCTACTACTCCTATTAAAATAGAGGGTAACCAGACCGTTCAATAAATTTTATTAGGGAAGATAAAATACAGAAAGTTATAAAAACAGCTAGTTATAAAAGTACTAATTAGCACGCACTCTCGGAAGTTTATAGTTCACACACGCGCGCACTCTCTGGAGTTTTATAGTTCACGTTATGGAATCAGCTCAGCACTGTAGGAACGGGTATCAGGCGTCAGGGTAGCAAGATATACGTGGTTAGCTCGCGAAGATTAGAAGTAGAAGGTCCGAGGTGGAATCTTTAGCTGGATCCCCTGGGTTAGTCAAAGATGTCGCAGCAGAACCAAGCAGTTCAAGATGTCACAGCAAAACCAAGCAGTTTTCTGATGCTTAATGTCTCAGTCCCAAGACTCGAATGCCAGCAGCCTCCAGCTGTTCGTGAGCTCGTTTCTAAGTAGTCTTCCTTTTTCAAATATCAGTTTTCTTCTATGTGGCCATCATCTCATCTGACATGTGTATCCGGCCAAGACAGATCCACGAGTGCGTAAAGAATATTATAAATCTAATTTAAAATTAAGTTATTTAGACCAAAGAGTAATTACCATAGACTAAGCCAGAAAGACATTTAAAAAGTAATTGGCAGTTTGACAATTGACGTGTCACAACATGAAAATTGAGTAAAAGTATAATGTAAACATTTATAAACAAATAAAAAGGATGATAAATAGTATTAAAGTGTAAGTAATGATAAATAGTATTATGCGTGATGAAAGTAAAGTGTAAGTAAGCATAAATACTATAACACGTACTCGTCTTCAAAACGAATTCTTGGATTATTTCGATGAGAATGCCCATGCCAGTACCCGAGAGGCAGCGCCACACTTTGGATGTAGTCATATGCATGTGTGGAGAACACTTCGTGGTGATAATATCCATTCCACCTCAGACGATGCCACGAGTTGACTCCAAACGATTACGCACCACGTTTGCAGTTCAGCCGCTGGTTATTATAAAATTGGCAGCGGAACATATTTTGGATAGACGAAAGTACATTCACACGCATTGGGATGTACAATCAACATAACACACATTTGTGGATGCACGAAAATCCTCACGCATGCAGAGTGGATTCCTTCCAACACCGTTTCTCAGTTAACGTCTGGGTCGGTGTCATTGGTACGCACATACTGGGACCAGCCTTCTTACAAAGACTAACAGGAGACGCATATTTATTGTTTTTACGCGAAACTCTGCCTACGCTGCTAGAAGACATTCCTCTTCATAATTTACACGATGTATTCTTCCAACACGATGGTGCCCCTGCCCATTTCACTAGAAGTGTTCGGCAGCACCTTGATGAAGAGTTTGGAGAGCCCTGGATCGGTCGCGGCGGCCCTGTCCTGTGGCCCCCCAGATCAGCTGATTTGACGCCTCTTGACTTTTTTTGTGGGGACGAATTAAATCATTAGTTTATTTTAGTGATACAACAAGTGCCGAGGACCTAAAAAATAGGATAGTGAACTCTTTTCAATTTGTGAGAAATGACACTGAAGTGCTTTCTAAATTAAAACATCAATTAAGAAAACGGGTATTAAAATGTATTGAACAAGGTGGTGGACATTTTGAAAGTGTTTTAAAAAGACAACGTCGTAATAGTGTTTAGGCAATCAGTATGTAAGTTATTTGATTTTTAAATTACTGTAAATATTTTGATTCAATCTTTTAAACACGCCGTCTCTGAATAATGTTGACGTATCGCCTCTTATTTTCAGCAGTTCATTATCGATTGGCATTGTATCATTATTCAATAAACGAAATTATTCAGAGTCGACAGTCCAAAGCCTGAAAAGTGTGATGGAAAGATGCAATCATAATGTTTACTAGACATAGGCCGTAATAAACAATTCTTTTCTCGGACGTCTTCGATTAATGCTTCATAATATTTCTTCAATGTAAACAATCGTGTATTGTCGGCCTTTTTCCGTAGTTTCGTTTCGTTGTGTCGAGCGGCGCGATAACTGCTTGTGCGCGTTGCGTGCGTAGTAGTATGACCATAAAGTTCTCCAAGAATTGGTATAATTAATTTAATAAATAACAATGCATATACATGTTAAATTAAAAATTCAGTGTATGTATTATGATTATAACATAATATTCTAATTGGGGTGTTTGAGGGTGTGCGTTAATTACGTTACATGTTGTATAGTACATTAAGCAATATTCACCACTAACTGAAGTCCAGTCATTATGAATCCTATCAACATTCCAGTCCCATCTTTTACAATTCCTTTTCAAAAACTCGAGATGATATCGCGCAGGTGTTCGCCCATATGAATCAAAATATTGACCGACGCCATTCGTATCAATATGTACAGCTACCCAGTGTGAACCTGGTTTATAATCCGCATCCAAATTGCATATTATATATGTTGGTAAATGGGTATACATAGTCTACATCTGTAGCAGTCTATTAGCAGCATAAACATTGTTTTCTAGACTGGGATGAATCTTTTTCAGATGTTTTTGTACTTCTAGTGTATCCATGGTATTACTGCTATTATTACAGTACCAATCTATTCAATGGTAGTCATAGGAATGTTCAATTATAGTGATATGTAAATATTAAATAGCATTCTTTTGTGGGGGTCACAAAACAGAATGATGCCTGTTGCGAAGGAACGTGAGATAAGTTTTTTGACTCAGAGTTACTATCAGTTTCGTTGAACTTAGGAATTTGCTTTAGATAAGAATGGTGCTATATAAGACTGAACAGTTGCAGTCATGCAGTCATACAGTCTATGGTCGTTTGACCGCAGTGGATTGTATACGTCTACCATACTATGTTTGTGTTACTTCGACACATCAATGGCCAATATGGCCATAGAGGTGTTTATTCTATTGACAAACTTACTTGTATTTCTGTTCTTGTTTTGTTCCCTAACATGTGTGTGTGTGTGATTAAGTGTAAACAATTTGATATTAACATGATCACTCTGTTGTTGCAGAGATCATTTAGCTTCGCAGACGATAACGAAAATACCTATAAACAGTATTACTACTCACCGCCCTCCCCTCAACGCGAAGAAGAGAGTGATGACATCATCATTAATAACACATGCGATGGTGGAAAAAGGAAATCGCAACCGATAGATCATTATTTTGAAGTGGCACCAAAAATGAAAAAGAAGAAACTGTTATCGTCAACCGTGGCACGAGCTGCTAGAGATGGTGTATCATACATTTCTACTAATTTTGACGACGGAGACCAAGCGACGCATCTCATAAAAATTTAAATGTACGATATGAAGAAGCTATGCAAAATTCCAACTACTGAACATTGGAAACATGCTACCACGAGGATTAAATATTATGTAAAGAATAATAAGGATAGCATCTACAACAACGCAACGACCTCGTATACAATATTACGAAGACAATAGCAGAAAGTGAAAAAGTTAAAAAACATTTTTAACAATGACACTCATTACTTGATTAGTGAATGTGATTCTGTTTACTTAAATTACTTCTGTGTACTCATTAGATTCTACCTGACTTTCTGATCCTTTGCAAATACAAATATTAGACATTATTGAAAATTGGATATCAGTTGGTCTACCGATACTTAACTGTTACTTACTGTGCTACCTACTTTCTTCTTTGCTAAAATGATGGAAAACTTTAGTGAAGTGTGCACCAGTGTTTTCTTTTCCACATGATAGATATTTTGTATGGATATAGAGAAGGAGGTAAATGGAAATCCCAATTGAATTGATCAAGTTACATTTATTTGTACGCATAAATACAAATATACCAATTTTTTTTTTAACAATGTGCATAGTTTTTACAAATATGAATGTGCTTTGAGCAATTGTTTTACAACTTTTACTATTCAGGCATACGCACACAAAATTTCAATACAAAATGTCAAGAAACTAAAAAGTTACAGATTTCTGATATGAAACGCACAGGTTCGTCCCACAGTGCGACGGCGTGGTGTTACCGTGTTAATGGGTGTACTCCGTGTACTGTATAATCTTGCCCACCACTGCCCCGTAACCCCGTAAAAATGGAAAACAGCAGCTATCATGATAGGGTAAGTGTAATTCTAGAATTTCATCATGCATAATTTTTAGGTAGATATGTAGGCAGCTAGTTTAGACATGGGTAATATCGGCTCCGCGGAGTAGGTTGAGTAACTTAAATCTGACCGCTTATATCTTCGACTCCTTTTCTGACATATTTTAGTTAGAATACTGTTGTACTGTAGTTCTGTAGAATTACCATGCATCAAGTACCGGATTGCATGTTACGCTACTGACGTAGATAGGGTCATTCTAGTATTTTAGTCTTGCAATCTCTAAGTAGGTACCTACTCTAATGCAATGCAATGGCTGACTGTTAATGTTAGTAGGTACCTATGGATAGTTGTATAGATTTTGTTGCAATATCTCCTTAGAACCGATTCAGGCAAGCCTTTGAGCTGCCATTTCTCTTTATCTAGGTATGTTACCAGTCTAACCCGAGTTCAGGCTAAACTAGTTTGTCCTAGGCCATACTGGTTTATCCGACTTGGGGCACCCCAATATTTTTTTTTTTTAACCATTCAGAAGCTATCCGTTTCAGGGTTCCCCAAGTGGGTATAGTTTAGCCTAGGCCAAACTATTTTGTCCTGAAATCGGGTTTGGCCGGTAATAATAAGTTTAAGTAATAGCATTTTTACAATATATTTCTTTAAGTTTAGAAAATGTTTGAATCATAATTGCCTGGGGCCTGTTATAGGCACCTAAACGATGGGATTAGTATAGTCAATTGTCATTGGATTTATAGCAAAATGTTATTGCAGAGAGAGACAGCAGACGAGGCCAACGAAAGAAGACGTTTAGAACCCGGAAAATCGGGTTTGTGGTCTAGCATTATTAGATAAAATTAGATTAATATATATATCACGATAAATATTACAATATAAATTTGCATAATGTCATAATTATAAGAATTTCTACCGTGATTGCCAATATAATTAAAAAATATTATCATAAAATATTATTTTAACTCCCAAAAAGGATCGTCATTAAGCATTTAAGTGTATAGTTAATAAAGTCCGATGTAAGAAATTAGCAGGAAAGTGTGCCTCACGGCTGCGCCAAAAAGGCCCAGTTCAGCAAAAATGTCAGACAACTGAAGGCCAATTCTCGTAATTTAAAACGTTCAAAATCTAGTCGCAGTCTCATCTCAGCGACAAACAAATGTCAAAAACTTGTCAAAATGTAGGGACATTTGAAGTATTTTTTGACAGATTGAGACTGAGATCAGACTGTGAACATTGTTAAAATTAGTAGAATTGCCCCTCTGGTGTCTGACACTGGTTTTCAACTGGATCTGATGTGTGAGGTGACAGATGTAAATCAGTTTAATACTGCATCGTGATGTGTGTAATGTGTATGATTAGTGTCACATAAAAACCGTAACGAATAGGTACCTATGTATAAATAGCGTGATATTGAGTAAAATTGCAAAACTAAACAAAAATACAAATAAATACTGATAAATAAATAAGTGACATGGCTGCATGATAGACCTTGATGAAATTCAGGATAGTGTAATAAGCCCATAAGTCAGTTTTCGTGCGCCCCGCACGCGTGCATTGCGAACCGAAGATTACCGAGAGTACCCTATGTTTAACGAAATTTGCCGGCCGTGGCGCGCGGCGGCTTATTGAATGACCTCTCGTTTTAACAGTATAGTTTCGCTGCATAGTTTGTTTATATTAGGTCCTTACATATGAAATTAGCGTTTTGTCGTAGGGGAGAGGGGGGCAGTTCAGAACAGAGGCAGTTTTGAATTATTGGATTTATGAACGCGTTATTTGTCTTTCCTAACCTCCATAATCTTTTTAATACTGGTAACACCGAACTACACGTCTGTCAGTTCCCAATTTACGTCAATGTCAGTGTCAATTGGAAGAAAAATTTGTCGGTTAGTTTACCGAGACGAAAATAAAAAAAATATTTTTTTTATTGTGAGCGTATTACTGAAAACGTAAGTATTATTTTCGAGTTATGATTATTTCATAGTGTTGTGTATATTATAGCCCGTGCATTACCAATATAAGTTTATTGAATACGAGTTTCTTTGTCGTCTAGAAACTTTTGTTTCTGAAGGATAGTATTGGGGCAGATTTGAAAAAAATGTTCAAAAGTGCCCCCAGCTATTTAAACAATATATATCATTGATAAATATAATTAGATAACTTCATTTTATATTCTTTTACAGTTATTAATCACAATGGTAAGAAATTACAAAAAGAAAATGATGTTGACGAAGAAGACGCAAAAAGAGCTGTATTGTGTGTTGTCAACGATGTCATGAAGTTGAGGACTGCTGCTGCTATATACAACATAAAACCAACCACTTTGTACTATAGAGTAAAGAATTATAAAGAGAATATAACGCCAAAAAATAAAAACTATAGTAGCAAACACACTGTGCATCAAGTCTTCACCAATGATGAGGAACGTATGCTGGAAAGGTACTTTTTAAAAATGTCCAAAATGAATTATGGTCTTACCTACTTACAAGGTCGAAAATTGGCATATCAATATGCAGCAGCGTTAGATAAGTGTCCTGAAAAATGGATAAATAACAAGAGTGCGGGCATTGAATGGATGAAAAACTTTATGAAAAGGCACCCAGTTTTATCTTTGCGAAAACCTGAAAACACCAGTCTTTCCAGGTCAACCAGCTTCAATAAGCATAATGTCATGATGTTTTTTGATAATTATGAAAAAGTGTACAACTTAGATGAAACAAGTATTATGACCGTTGTTCAAGCACCCAATGTAATTGCTAGAACAGGTCAAAAGCAAGTTGGACAAAGTGTTTCTGCGGAAAGAGGTCAATTGATCACTATGTGTGGTATTGTAAATGCTCTTGGAAATACCATTCCTCCGGTTTTTATTTTTCCAAGGCTAGGTTTCACGATACAATGCTTATTGGAGCTCCAGTTGGAAGTGTCGGGTTTGCAAATAGTCCTACTAGCGGTTGGATGACAGGGCCTTTGTTTCTGAAAGTTCTACAACACATTAAAAAAACCACTAGATGCAATAAAGAAAATAAAATTCTTATACTCTATTCTATTAATTTTTCAAGAGAAAACGGCATTATATTGTTAACATTTCCCCCTCATTGTACCCATAAACTTCAACTACTCGGCGTTGCAGTTAACAGTCCTTTTAAGGCGAAGCTCGCAGTCGCTCAAAATGATTGGTTGCTTAATCATCCGGTCAAAACAATTACTATTCACGATCTCGCAAGTATTGTTACTCCTGCATATAATGCTTCACATACTATCAATAACATCACATCGGGATTTTCTGCGCCAGGAATATTTCCGTTTTCCAGAAACAAATTCACAGACGATGACTTTGAATGTTCGGAAGTGACTAATCAGGCTGATGCTTCGCAAGTTATACCCTTGATAGTTGCATCTGAGAATTTAGTTTCTGATGGTGTAATCGCTGAAGATGTGGAGACTGATCAACCTCAACAGGTGTTATCACAGTTTGGTGTCTCTATACTACATAATATCGACAATGATGTCACTGAAGCTGAAGATCTAGAAATAAATCAACCTACAATAGCAGCTGCTCACGACGCTACTGACAATGCTCAAATTGATGCTCCTGCACCTTCTGCAATCGACAGTGACGCTACTGACGCTGAAGATATAGAAGTAGATCAACCTGTAATATCATCAACTAAAGCTACTAATAAAAGTAATCAACCCACAATCCTTACATCTCAACTTCCTCCTGAACAATATCATGAAGCCGATAAACCTCCAAAAACACCCACTAAGAATGCTAACGTGCTAACTTCTTCACGTTCACCATCTGCAATTGATAGTGCCGCCAATATTGTTAATTTTGTGAAAATTAATCAAGAATCTCAGCCCACTTATGAACTTGACCAAAGAAATACGGTTGCTGCTGATTATCCACCCACAAACCGGAACACTGAAAATATAACGGGAAAAGTAATACTTACTCCTGAAGCAATAAGACCGTTTCCTAAAGCGACTCCTCATGTATGCCTAAGAACAATACGTCTAAAAAGAAGAAACCGTTGCCAAATTATCAATCAAACTCAGAATCAGACGGAAATATATCTTTTCATGATGATTCTGATATGAATGCAACGGATGGTCAAAGTAATTCTGAGTCTGATAGTCTAGTTGACGAAAGAGACTCAATTCAATCCTTAACAATTGAGAATTTAAATGAAAATGATTATACAATGTCGCCCATGCGCATGTGACCGCCCGTAATATTCTGAATATTCATGAAAAAATGTCGAAAATAAACTTCAAAAGGGGGGGTCTACCTATAACATTTTTTATGTTATTCAATTTTTAAATTTTTAAGTAGAGTTTGTAGATTTGCTTTCTATTTTTTGACACATCTCCGAAGTTTATGGGTCGATTTGGATTCTGTTTATTATTTCCAAAAGCTTATGAGTTATTTTAACAGGTTAATTAACATTTTTACTAAAAATTATCGACTACGAAAAAAAAGACGGAATCGAAGTCATTTTTTCGGTAAAAAATTGTGTATTTATTTTAAAAAAACTAGTGTAAGTCCATAAATTATCCCCTTGACGCCAAGAGCCTTCAATTATATCACCGACTTGAATATCTTCATAATCTACACATCTTTGAGTAATATAAGTTGGAGAAGTTTTACGCAACCAATTGTGTAAAGAACATGCCGCTAATACTATAACGTCAACTTTTTCCGGCTTTAGGGCTATATTTGATTCAAAAATTCTAAATCTCGATACAAGGATACCAAACGCATTTTCGACGATTCGCCTAGCCCTTGATAACCGATAGTTAAAAACTTTTTCTCTGTTAGTTGGCATGGTAGGAAATGGTTTCATGAGGTACTTTTTTAATGGAAAAGCCGCATCTCCAAGTATAACAAAATGATCAGGAAAGTCCAAAGAATTACTAGCTAGTGCTTGTCCTAAGCTTGATCTTTCAAATACTCCTCCATCTGAAGCTCTACCGTTGCATCCTATATCAACGTAAGAAAAACAGTAGTCATCATCCACCAATGCTAGTAATACTATGCTACCATTTCCTTTATAATTAAAATAATTTGAACTGTCTTCAGGAGCTATTATATTAATGTGTTTTCCATCGATAGCTCCAATATAGCCTGGAAAATTCCATTTAGTTCGAAAACCATGTTCTATCACCTTCCATTCTTGCATCGTAGAAATCTGAAAAACATTAAATCCCTTAGTAGATAAAAAAATACTCCTACCACAACCGAAAACTAATGTTTTTTTTTATAGCTACAATCGTCCTCGCAAACTAACACTCCAAGAGTCGAGCAATCACAGCAGTCAGAGCCATTCTCTCAAGCAATGAACGCAACAGTCGAGCCACCACAGTCATCCCCTCAAATAGCAACAGTTGTGCCACCACATTCATCCCCTCAAATAAACGCCGCAACAGTCGAGCCACCAAGGTCATCCTCTCAAGCACTTACAAAAAAAAAACGTGTAGAAGAAAACGAAACTTTAGCTGCAGTTGAACGCCTGGAAAATATTTCCGCTACTATTAATGCATCTTCTAAAGAAGACGAATTTTATTATTTCGGTCAAAACGTTGCTGCACAGTTAAGATCGTTACCATTACACAATGCACTGGATCTACAATCCAAAATTCAAACGTTGATATCCACAGAGGTCGCGATTGTCGGCTTCCTATTCTCAGTCTTCCATTCCGTTTACTTTAACGACAAATTCTGAAGATACAACAGATTAATCTGGCAGTTCAGAACACAATGTACTCTAACGCACACACAATATATGAGACACAACTGGCTAATGGACAAGGCTCAAACATTTTGAGTGAAGCATGGAGAAATGCTTCAAATAATATTTAAAACCTATTGTTAAGAACGATGACACAGAGGTCAACAAATTCTGAAGATACAACAGATTAATCTGGCAGTTCAGAACACAATGTACTCTAACGCACACACAATATATGAGACACAACTGGCTAATGGACAAGGCTCAAACATTTTGAGTGAAGCATGGAGAAATGCTTCAAATAATATTTAAAACCTATTGTTAAGAACGATGACACAGAGGTCACACTTAGATTTACTTAAATAAAGACTTAATTAAAAATAAAGACTTTCTTAGACACTACAATTGTTTTACTCACTTTAATAAAATCCTTTAATGCTGTAGCTATTTCATTGCAAACATCAGGAACAAATTGTGAAATCGTCGACTTTCCTACTCTATACAGTGCTTCTAGAGATGCAAATGAATCGCCAGTAGCTAAAAATCGTAAAGTTATTTCCAATTTAGTTTTAGCCGGGATAGCATTTCGCATATGAGTATCATTTTTTTAAATTTTGTCTGCAACTTTTGCTAACAATTCATCAAATTTTTCTGGAAGCATTCTTAAATGATTCCTGTAACCACCTATATCTTCTTGTCGCATTTCTGTAAGCAGACATGAACTTGCTCCGTAGTTTTCCCTTCTGCAAATCCAATTTTTCACCCAAATCTGCCTATCCTTTCTCTTCTTCTTTTCTCTCATCAATTTAGCCACACATTGTATTGCTAGTAGCAATACCATACTATTTAATTCACTTCGAATGTTTTCCATTGCAAGCTCAACGTGAAACTGGTGAAACTAGAATGCAAGTGTGCCAGCTACAGTCATGTGTATTACGGTTCAGAAATACAGGCATGCAAGGAAGCAGATTGCATGCAAGTTTTTCTTGCAAATGTATTCACTGTGGGTCAGACTTCTACATGCCATTACCTAATATGCAAGCTACTGATCCGTTTTACAGGCATGTGTATTCTTAGCTTTAGCGCGGCACGCGAACATTAATGACATCATCCGACGAGCTCTTGTTACCGTCGGCGTTTCAGCTGTATTAGAACCCAATGGCTTGGCACGCGACGATGGCAAAATACCGGACGGTATGTCTTTATTTCCATGGAAGGTTAAGGGTAAGCCTTTAGTGTGGGACGCAACGTGTGTCGATACTCTTGCACCATCCCATCTTCCTGGCTCGGCATGCTGTGCTGGCGCTGCTGCTGCGGCTGCGGAAAACCTCAAGCAGCGAAAATATAATAACCTTATCGGAAATTATATTTTCGAGCTGTTTGGGGTTGAAACTCTCGGTCCGTGGGGTCCGAGTGCTCATGGTCTTTTTAAAGAAATTTCTAAACGACTGGTTGACACTTCCCGTGACCCAAGGGCTGGCTTTTACCTTGGCCAGAGGCTAAGCATCGCCATACAACGTGGTAATGCCGCCAGTCTCTTGGGTATGTTACCAGTCGATAGCGATGCGGATGAATTTTTCGACGCAATTTTTTAGTTTCTCTATAGTTTTAGTTAAGTTAGAATTTAATTTTACTTTAATCATTGTTTATAAATAAATTCAAAACCATTTGAGACCATTGCATCTACACCTACAGATACTAATGTAACAAATTTAAATCAAGATTTAAAACAGTGGGCTGTTGAAAATAAAGTTACAACGTTTTCAATAATCTCTTAACAAATTTAAAAAAAGTTAATGTTGTAGAGGAACTAATCAATCTACCTTCTGATTGTCGAACAATTTTAAAAGATGATAAAAAAAGCAATATTGTTACTACTAGTTCGGGTAACTATTACCATTTTGGATTAGCAGAAGGAAAATGTTATATAATGCGAAATGATAGAACATTGATTGATCAAGTAGGAAATATGCTTTGATTTAAATATTGATGGTTTACCACTAACAAAAAGTTCTGGTAGCCAATTTTGGCCGTTACTAGGTAGTATCTGTTCAAGCAAAAAACCATTCCTTATAGGTGTCTGGGCCCGTTTATAACAGAATATTTAGTTTTAAAAGAATCTGGCATATTGCTTGACAATCAAAAGAAAGATATTTCTTTGAGTAAGATAATATGTGATGCTCCAGCTAGATCATTCATACTGTGTATATAAGGACACAATTCTTATTTTGGGTGCACAAAATGTATCACTGAAGGCAATTATTTAAATAACAGAGTTTGTTATGGTGACTCAAATGCAGCCTTACGAACAGATAGCACTCTTCGTACTGGGTTATATGGTGAAGATTATCATGTAAACACAACCCCGTTGTTACAGTTGCAAATTGATTTGATTAAAAATATTCCATTGGATTATATGCACTTGGTGTGCCTGGGTGTCATGAAGAGATTGATTTCATTTTGGTGTAAAGGTAGGTAATATGTCTGTACGAATGATGACAAATAAGTCATTTGTCATCATTCGTACAGATGATGTTAACAAAACACTCCTAGATATGAGGAATCACTTAAGCTATAAAGATTTTGCACGATTACCTCTTTCTGATACTGATAGATGGAAAGCCACTGAATTTAGGCAGTTTTTACTTTACTTGGGACCAATTGTGTTAAAGGGTAAATTAAAGGCTACGCAGTATATGCATTTTCTCAGCCTGAGTTGCGCAATTAGAATTTTATGTAATACTGAATTATCTGTGATGCATAAATGTTTATGTCAAAGAATTACTCGTGTATTTCGTAAAAAAATAAAAAAAAACTTTAAAAAGCTGTAATATGCCATTACAACAAATCATAAACAGAGAACACGAAAAGCGGTCTCTTCAAAAATGTAATGAAACTTGTTGTTCAAATAAAACCGTCTTAAGTTATATTACTTCATACAGAGAACCCCTTTTAAATGACAACTTGGTAAAGGCATAATTCGGTCAGCTTTTTACATCTTAAATTATGAACTGATATTAAAAATAACCATTGCGTCCTTAAGGATAATACAGTAATCAAAATTGTAAAGCTCATTCAGTGTGAAAATACAAAAAAAACCTACGTAATTTTTCGAGATATTTTTGTTACGCAAGTTGTTTCACACAGCCTTGTCAATCTTTTTTATTCTGTGGTGGCACTGTAACAAATTTATGCAGTACAAAAGAAATTGTCAATATGGAAGAAATCCTTACAAAATGTATCCATTACAAAAACAATGTAATATACTTTATTGTCTGATTTACATGTACCGAGCAGAAGGTGCCCTTTGGGTCCGCGACCCTGTTGCTCTGAAATGCTCTGTGCACTCGTAAAATTTTTCTTCCTAATGTTAGTGTGTTTCGATAATATTATTTCTTTTCTTTTTGTAACCATGCCAGACACCTTTAATAATATGGATATGTATCCATTACAAAAACATTGTAATACACCTAATTGTATTGTCTGAATGACATGTACCGAGCAGAAGGTGCCCTTTGGGTCTGCGACCCTGCTGCTCTGGGGCCCAATTCTGTAACTTTAAGTTAACCAACACTCCATTGACACTCTATCGACACACTACAGACATTATGTTGCAACTGTTGCAAATTTGGCATTCTGCAAAAACTTCAATGGCGTTTGGCATGTGGCAATACAATAGTTTTCAGTGTTGCTAACAAAAATCTACCGTGCGACCATAGAGGTACACCAAACCTACCACTTTTTGAAATCCTATTTTTATCAATTAAAACTTTATAATAAGGGTTTTTTTAATAATCTAAAAACGTTTTATTATCGAAAACATCAAATTTCACAATAAAAAATGCGTATATTGTTAAAAAAAAAAAGATTTTTATCACGATAATTTTTAGTCTATGCCTTTCTGAAAAAAAAAACAAACAACTGTCAAAAAACTTGCAGCGGCTGGTTTTAAATTGTTCTTGTGTGACCTGTGGATTGTATTTTCCAAAATATTATCAAGAGTTCCTTAATTATCCTCTAAATCGACGACGTTAGGGTAAGTGAAAAAGTTCCAATTGTTGTTGTGAGAATAATTCAAAAACGTGATGAATTTATAGTGATTTAAGTTCGGTGTTCTGAAGAGCAATGCAAATATTTTTTCACAATAAGTTTTGTATTATGATAGATGAACTTCCACATAACAATATTTCAGGATCGGCAACATAGCAAGTGTGAGCGTAAACCAGCTCTCGGCCCTCATAGATTTTTTAGAGTCCAACCGAGAGTTGGCTCTTGGTTACTGCAACAGGAGCAAAGAAGGTCGCAGTCAGGCTAGGCGGCTTTGGGAGCAATGCTCCACTGTGCTCAACAGTGTATCTGGCAACTGCGTGCAAAAAACGCCGGATCAATGGAGACTGGTGAGAATGAGACTGATATTCTTGTTGATGTATATTTTTATATGTACCTATACCTACATGGCTACATTATACTTTTTCTACCTTTTTCAGTACTACAACGAGTACAAATCCAAGTTATTAAAAAAAAATTAAAATGGAGAAAGCTGATATGTCAGCTTTGCCAGGGGTCCGCCATAATCCTCTCGTCGTGTCAGTCTGTGAGTCTTATAACTTAAATTTGCAAAATTGAATAGCCATATAGACATGGGACATGTAATGGTTTTGCTGGGCACCGGGCATGGTTAATTGTGGGTACCCAACAGCACTGACAACATTCTGTGATGTGTGCAATGTGCATTCCGCTTGCCTGTCCTTGATGTGAATTCAAAAACTTATGCCGCAGTGGAATGAGACCATTATTTTTAAGCCCAATGAGTTAGAAGACATACAATTAACACACACTAAAATTTGGTTTTTCACTTTACAGCAACACAGTCAAGCTTTAGTGGAGGTGGTGCAGATTCTTCTAGCTGTGAGTTTTTTTATTTATTTGAAGAGGAAAAGGCAGATTGTAAGATCTTACAATCTGTATTTTCTTCCCCTTATTTACAAACTTTTATTATTTTTTGTTACAATATAATAATAGTTAGCCATATCAATAATGATTGGATTTTCATTTCACAGGAAAACAGTGAAATTTTAGAGGAAGATGTGGTGCAAATTGTGAGTTTTCTTTTATATTTAAATTACCTGTTGCCCGTGACTTCTTACTTTTATTTATTTCATTTGAAATACATACTAAAAAAAAATCCCTTAACAGCTAGATGCAGACATGATTACAGACACTGCAGTGCTGGAGTATGCAATACCTGAGTTGGAGCCCCAGCCTCAACTGTTAGGAGTAGGAGGACCCAGCATGAGCCAGGAGGCTAACAGGCTGCCAGAACCCAGCCCATCTACCTCTACTCCTGCACCGCGGCAGACTGTGCCTCCAGCACCGCGGCAGACTGTGCCTGCAGCACCGCGGCGACGACGACGCCGCGTGCAGAGAAGTCCTCGGCTAGTCAACAACATCGGTGGGTATCAAAGTTATACCTATCGAATTAATTAGTCGGTCCCAAATTCTAGTAGCCACAAATATTCTGTAAAATGTAAAAATTATCTCACAGAGTATGATACTATGCACGAGGCGTCTGCGAGGCTGGAGGCCATGGAAAGTGCAGAGGCTACGAGGGAACATGCCCGAGCCACTAACCGACTGGCAGCTGCATTGGAAGCAGTAGCAGAGGCTAAGAGAGCCAATTGTAATTGTGCTACAAAACCCTCCACAAGCTATAGCATGAATTAAAATTAATTTTGCATCAACTTGTTGCATTTGTTCCTTCACATATATTTTTTTCCTACACCTATATTTTTTTTAACAGAGTAACCGACCAAGACTGTATTCTTCAGAATCAGAATAATCAAAGGAGTTCTACAATGATGGTAATGTCACATTATTTTATTAGTAAGTAGGGAGGAGGCCTGGGGCCTATATCCAGTAGTGGATGTCTTTTGGCTGATATGATGATGATGTTAATACGTATTACAAAAACAAAACTTGAAACTGTAAAAGTTTTTTAATTTTAACTCATTATTTTTTTTAAATTTGTTGTTCTCTCCACGGCCTTGAAATGAGAGACTGTTGAATTAACCGGCCTCTTTGCAGCTCTGGGTTGACACGACTGTTCCCCGGATTCTCCATGGTTCTCATCTGATCTGCAACCTGTGTTATTTATAAGACTGATTAGATACGTTGATAGATTACTTACATTGATAGTTTAATTAGACTACTTATAATTCTAGATTTTACAGGGTGTTAATTTAATGTGTAACTGAGAAGTCCTCTCAGATTTTACCAATGACAGCTGTTGATACTGATAAGTTAGAGAATTTGATTTATTTTGTTTTAAACTTTGTTATTTTTTTTATTTAAAAAGAATCTAGTAAGTATTTAGAGTCTAACAATGTCGCTGTTAAATCTCGTGCTAATTTATGGAAGGCAACGGATATCGATGAAATGCACAAGTTTTTTGCTATTTTGCTGGCGATGGGCTTTGTGAAAGTGCCTCATATAAACGACTACTGGTCTAGAAATAAACTTTACAGAAATGAATATATAACTTCGCTTATGAGCAGAGATAGATTTTTACTATTGTTAAAGTTCTGGCACTTTAGTGATAACAGTAATTCTACAAATGACAAACTGTATAAAATACGAGAAATACATGACATGCTGTTGTTGCAATTTAAAAAGGTACTCAAACCAGGAAAAGTCCTAGTAGTAAATGAATCCATGGTGCCATGGCGAGGCAGACTTCTTTTCCGACAATATATAAAAAATAAATCTCACAAATACGGCGTCAAACTGTATAAAGCTTGCACACCAGAGGGCTACACATTTAACATAATTATTATTTACACTGGAAAAGGCGACGGTGGACGAGAACTAAACCATGCTCATAATGTAGTAATGAAACTTATACAAGATTTCGAAAATGAAGGGTGTATTGTCGTAGCAGACAATTTTTATTCATCTATTGGACTAACGGAGGCTTTAATTGACAAGAAAACATTCTATTGTGGGACTTTGCGATCTAACAGAAAAGGGTTACCTAAAACTTGTCAGCCCGAAATTAAAGAAAGGTGACATTATAGGTAAAATGTGGCCCGTCATCTGGATGTCGTTAAGCGACTTTCCCGATGACGTTGGTTGACTAGCATTAAACACTACCCGTAATTTTAGTTGTATTAAATGTGGATACATATATGAGAGTTTTGCAAAGGTATTTGGTAGATAACTAACATTTATTACTTAAGTAGGTACCCTACGGTATACTTAAAATACAAACTTACTTCGGGCCGAGCCCAGCAACGTAAAGCACTTGCAACTTGTATTTGTGGGCAGATAGATCCACCTCGACGTGACTTTGAAAGGTCATCCTTTACCAAGTCAACAATTTTTAAAGCAAATCTTTTTGAAAACCTATATTTAGCTTTAAAATCGTCATCACTGTATTCAATAAATGGATTCATCCTCAAGCGATATTTTGGTATTCGATGCGTATAATTATTAATTTCTGATAAATCCTCTAGATCTCCCATATCGTTAATGTCTAACAAATCTATTGCAAAATCATCCATTTATTATAAAAAATAATATTTAAACACAATTAAGCACTATTTCATCACAAACCGCTAGACGAACTGTCAAACCGTAATTATTTTTGAGGTTAAACACGGGGTAAACTAGGGGTTGAGCGTGTTTATCTTGGACCATGTTTTAAACAGTGTTTTAAAGTGCGTTTAGCACTAAACATGGATTTGTGGTAGACATTTTCTTAGACACTTGTTAACCCGGCGTGAGTGAGGTCGGGTATGTCATACCCGAGAAGTTTTTAAACGCAGATTATTTAATGTTACTGTTGCCATGCGAGTCCTGTCGTTTCATTAACTGGAGGTAAGGGTGCGAGGGGCGAGGTACAGTATCGAGTGTAGTGTTGCGCCGGCGGCACGGGTAGATACACGTGCATACATGTGGCTGGGGTACGTCACACCCGACCTCGTAGTCGGTGTAACATTTTAGTGTTGGCAGTAAGTTTTTGATTTACTGTTATTTATAGTATTTTATGATTTATTTTAATATTTTTCAAATTGTCCTATGAAGAAAATGAACGTCGGCTACGAGAATTATTAGAAAGCTACTCAAGTGCTAGCTCCTGTGGCTCCGAGAGCGGAGAAGAAATTGATAACGTTTCTCAGAGAAGTGAAGAAAATTTTTAATTTTAATATGTTTTTTATAATAATAATAATTAGAAGACACTATTGTTATGTTAATTTACCAAAGAAGTTGTAATTTTGTTAGATTTTATGGGAAAAGAAGTTAACTACCTAAACTTGTTTTTTTTTTCTGAGAAAATTTAGATACTTTGTTATTCCAATAAAAAATAACGCTTTTTGATCTTGTTGAATGGATACTATCACTACATAGTATGCTTAAATCTTTGAAACTACGCAACGGATTTTGATGCGGTTTTTTTTAATAGATAGAGTGATTCAAGAGGAAGGTTTATATGTATAATAACATCCATTAAATAGTGGAGAAGTACTGTTATTTTTGAGGTTTCTAATGTGATGTCGTAAATAATTACATTTTTTCCGCTTACATTGCAAACGCAGGCTGAACCCTACGAGTTTTATCAAAATAATGTACTAAGTATTGTACACATTTAAAAGGTCTACAGAAAAGTCCGTGATGGTATATGTCTATCTCTTATGGATAACCCACAATAACTTTTTTTTGTCATTTACTTTTTACGACAAATAATGGCTAATTTTCGAAGCGATTTTAACCAATACAGTACAATCCTTAACCAATTAAATACCTTGAATACATTGTTCATTTAATATAGATCTATATGGCCCTTTACACCGTATGATTTAAGTGAATATTTTCGAAGACATTACAGATTTAAAAATTT
Organism: Luperina nickerlii; assembly: GCA_963855955.1. Taxonomy (NCBI): domain Eukaryota; kingdom Metazoa; phylum Arthropoda; class Insecta; order Lepidoptera; family Noctuidae; genus Luperina; species Luperina nickerlii. Next base: position 11,219,982 of record OY979689.1, on the reverse strand, counting down.
AGGGACGTAGCGTTTGCGGGCCGCTATGTTTTTATATACAACGTTCACAGTTTTTCTGTAGTGTATTTAGTATCAGCATTGCACCCGTGCGAAGCCGGGGCGGGTCGCTAGTTATTTATATATCTCAAGCATAAATGCTAATTACACAACCATAGTATCAAAAATTGAATACCAAAATTTTGGGTATCTCATACCCACCTCATAGCTGGTGTAGCAATTTCTCACCTCATTCACGCCGGGTTAAACAGTGTATAGAACCTAGTCTAAATCTTTTGTGGTAAGGCTGATATTGTTACAGGTCGAAACAAACAGCTACCCAACTTTTCTCTTCCGATGATGAAGCCGAGCATCAGCAGCAGCTGAAAAAACCGAAGGATCCCAGAGCTTCATCTTCGTCACTGTCTGTCAAGAGGTTGGCGGAGGAAGAATCGATGAACACCGAGATCAAGAAGAAAAAGAACAAGACCACAATCAAGCCTATCAGCGCCAGCACGAGACCCACGTCGCATGATCTATTTGGAACCGACAGCGACGACGAGCAGGAAGAGGAGGCCGTTGGAAGCACCTCAAGTAAAAAAATAGCGCCGTTACATTCGTATTGTACCCGTAGAGTAGCCAACGGTATAAGTAAACAGATCTATGAAAGCAAAAAGGGTAAATTTTATGTGGAACTAAAGATCTATGATCACAGTGAGATAGAGCGTGTATCCCCTATAAATCGATGGAGGCATGCTATCATAACTGTAAAAAATCGTACTAATGATGAGAATGGAAGCATATAAAAGACTTTGAAAGAAACTCATAAAGATTTCAAGCACTGTCCCATAGATTATGTCAGCAGTTATTTTTAGTAGATGTATTCTCTCAACTCTGTTCTAATACTTACTCACTTGTTTTTAATCATTATTAATCATTCACCTAATTACTTTAATTATAGTATCTAATATACTTACCTAATATTAATATAATAGTTATCGATGCGAACGTAAACTGTTGATAGGGGTCACAAATCATAATATATGCAGAAATGTAACTATAATTTTATCTTTTTGTTTTATTTACAGTACAAACCCCGACTACTCGCCGAATGCAATATACAAATAATCCAGAATATACAGAATGTAAAACATGTCTCATTGAATTACCGAGTAATAAATTCAAATATCACTTGAGAACAAATATTCACAAGTCTAATAGTTTATTGCAAAGCCAATTTGAAAATATTTATATAATTGCAAGTGCTTTCAAAAACAGAATCATAACATATCGTTTAAATCCTGCACAAGATGTTGAATACCTCACACCAGAGGCATTCTTGTGTCAGAATAAAAATGATATCCTGAAACTTAATACATACATCTTTAATAAAATATACTTGTCTCACGATTAATTTCGAATTGTTTGCCCACTTTGTCTTACAAAAAACGAGTGAGCAACAACTTAAGTCATTCGAAAGCGCAGTACTTTAATACGGATGGAACGGATCAAGATAAACAAAATTTAAATTGATAAAGTAGACAAATAGAAAACTTGGACCAACTAACCTTGCCCGCTCGTTGGTTCTAATCACTTGGTTCTGTGTTTGTAAGAGTGACTGGTGAGCATGAGCTCTTGGGTTCGATCCCCACGTCAGTCGGTGTTGGAGCTGGGAGTCTGGATTTGTGCCCGATATATGGCAACAGGTTTGACCCCTAACGTGCAACTTAAAACATAACTGGGGAAATGTGAGTTGTGGGAAATACAGGCATGATGTTATGTGTACTTTTAAGTACAGTAAATGTAGTCCATAACATGTTGAATTATGTCATATTATGTTCCAGACTGGAGGCGGGCCACCAGGGTATTTTCCTCCTGATGACATCCTGGATAGAGTGGCAGCTTTGCTGGGTAGCACTGGAGAGGGTCTCACAGTGAGGTTTGGTGGTGACACTGAGCCCCAAATTATTAGTGATGGTGATGGAAGAGTTGGAACAACTTCTATTGTGCCAGTTTATAATAAATCCCCAGTGCTATTGATTGACAGTCCATTGCCTGTGGAAAATCCTTCCACATCCATGGACGATACATCATGGTTCATTGAAGATCCAGTGACCATGGGCAATGATGTGCCATGCCAGCCAATGGTATTGGGGATGAATTAGTGACGCTGGGCAATATTAGTACACCTACTATACCAAAAGAAAAAAGAAGTTTTAGGTCTAATGGTAATGTTTGTTACTCAATAACACTAATAAATATAATGGGGGTGACAAAGTTTGACGTTAGTGAAGTAGCTGAACAGAATAATGTTATAAATTGTTTTAAATAATGTTTGTTTTCCTATAATTAATGCATTTTTGTTTTACAGCTGGTGTCAAACGGAAGCTACTGAAGCCAGATAACGGGTGCCAATGTTAAGGCTCATGTCTACAGGGATAAACCAGCAACGATTGATGCACTGGGAGCCAATATTGAAGTATTTATTCGTGATATACCGGCTGATATGTTGGAGAGTGTGTCGAAATAGGGCCTTGCGAATGGGCCATCTAAACCGGAGCCGCGGCCAGCATTTGCATGAAATCATCTTCAAACATTAAATTATATTGATCGTTCTATCGATTCCAATAAAGATTTCATCAAATTTTTCAATTTTTTTGTTTTTTTTTGAAAATCAAATCCTATACCTCTTAAAAAATCACACTATTTTTACTCAAAAAATAAATAAAGCATCTTTAGCATATAATGATACCAAACGATGTGTTATGAACAACAACATTCGATACATTGGCCATTATAAATTATGCTAAGTGTTGATACTTTTTACTTTTATTTCTGCGTATAATATACAAGATTTGTATTGATTGTAAAATTATGGTATTACTATAATGTTATACATATACAGTTTATTACATATTTAAAATATATTGTTTAATTGTTAATAATGTAAGATAATTATAGTTTTTATTTGTGTGCATATATTTGAGGTTGGCAACGCCACGCTGCGTAAACAAAAAGAGAGAAGTTAGGTTTCAGTAACTCTGTTTCACACTCGAAATAAGATCATGTTTGCTAATATGCTAAATTGCTAATATGCTAAATTGCTAAATTGCTAATATCTAATGTTTGCCGACGATCTTAAAATTTATAGAACTATAACTTCAAATGAAGATGCTACCCTAATTCAGGACGATTTGGATAGAATTGAGCATTGGTGCAGTCTTAATCACATGAAACTTAATGTACAAAAATGTAGCCATATAAGATTCACAAGGAAAAAACAGTCCAATACTGTCTCATATAATATAAAAGGATCATTATTGAAAACTGTAAATGAGGTTCGTGATCTTGGCATCATCATGGACAGTAAAGTCAACTTCAGAAGCCATATTGATAATATTGTTACGAAATCGGCACGGCTACTAGGATTCCTTAAAAGAAGTACTAAAGGGTTTAAGCTGGTAAGAACAAAAATTGTGCTTTATAACGCCTTAGTTCGGAGCCACCTTGAATTTGCCAGCGTGGTATGGAGCCCGCACTATGCAGTAGGTACACTCGCAAAGAATAGAAAGCAACCAAAGGGCCTTCACAAAACACCTAGCATATGCCTTTGGTGATATATCTCCCCGGTGTCCATACGAACAGCGTACTCAATGTTATAAAATGATTACTCTGCGCGATCGTCGACTGGTACAAGATCTCATGTTCTTTTTCAAATTGGTTAACAATAGAATGGACTGCGATAAATTAACAGAACAAATTGGACTAAAAGTCCCCTATAATTTACCCAGATACCCCATTACCCATTTATTCTGCACTAAAGCATCCAACACGAATATAGGAGTAAACTCACCTCTCAATAGGCTAAGCCGAGAGATGAATTCTTATATAAAATCCTCTCCAGATGTTGACATATATCATGACTCCTTAAAAAACTTTAAAACCCAAATTTTAAGGCCCCAAAGCACGCAACCCACACAATCTAAAGATTCGTTGTATTAGTATGTAGGTTTTTCTTGCAACCTCTGTATTCCATAGCTTATATCATTTTATATTTCTGTTTAAATAGTTAGTTTTTTAGTTATATTTTTCACTTAATTTTTATTAATTTCGTTTTTACCTTAGGTCATCACTGTATTTGAGAATGTTGGTTCACCTGTTATTGGCAACTGTATAAGCACATGACTGTTACCTACTGTTAATTGATATTTTGTATACAGAAGCTGTTGGTGTACCCTTATAAATAAATAAAATAAATCATGCGCAATCATCTATTATACATTGTTATTTTTATACAATATCGGAGTTCATTTTATCAAATAAAAAACGAAATTTATTTAATTGGAAACGTAAACGAGTAACAAAAAAAATTGAAAAATATCTAAAACAAGTGACATTGGCAAACACAATAAAAATACAGATGGAAAGTTCCCAAAGCAAAAAAAAAATAAATAAAAAAATCTTTTTAATGAACTACCTACTTTTAAACAGGAAAAAAACTTTAAAAATGTTTAATAATTAACTAAGTTGATTTATATGAAATTATATATTGTGTAACATTGTTACAGCAGAATATTTTTTGAGGGGAAAAATGTCCTGAGAAGGGGAAATCACAATTGAGGCGTGGGGAAACGAAATCCTTAAAGTGGAAACACTGCTCAGCCTCAGTCAGTCCCTCCGCCATTTTAACTTTGCGCGGTGCGACGGCGTGGTGTTACCGTGTTAATAGGTGTACTCCGTGTACTGTATAATCTTGCCCACCACTGCCCCGTAACCCCGTAAAAATGGAAAACAGCAGCCATCATGATAGGGTAAGTGTAATTCTAGAATTTCATCATGCATAATTTTTAGGAAGATATGTAGGTAGCTAGTTTAGACATGGGTAATACCGGCTCCGCGGAGTAGGTTGAGTAACTTAAATCTGACCGCTTATATCTTCGACTCCTTTTCTGACATATTTTAGTTAGAATACTGTTGTACTGTTGTTCTGTAGAATTACCATGCATCAAGTACCAGATTGCATGTTACGCTACTGACGTAGATAGGGTCATTCTAGTATTTTGCATTTTAGTCTTGCAATCACTAAGTAGGTACCTACTCTAATGCAATGCAATGGCCGACTGTTAATGTTATGACTGTTAATGTTAGTACCTATGGATAGTAGTATAGATTTTGTTGGAATATCTCCTTAGAACCGATTCAGGCAAGCCTTTGAGCTGCCGTTTCTCTTTATCTAGGTATGTTACCAGTCTAACCCGAGTTCAGGCTAAACTAGTTTGTCCTAGGCCATACTGGTTTACAGGTTTATCCGACTTGGGTCACCCCAATCATTTTTTTATGAACCATTCAGAGCCATCCGTGTCAGGGTTCCCCAAGTGGGTATAGTTTAGCCTAGGCAAAACTATTTTGTCCTGAAATCGGGTTTGGCCGGTAATAATAAGTTTAAGTAATAGCATTTTTACAATATATTTATTTAAGTTTAGAAAATGTTTGAATCATAATTGCCTGGGGCCTGTTATAGGCACCTAAACGATTATTGCAGAGAGAGACAGCAGACGAGGCCAACGAAAGAAGACGTTTAGAACCCGGATATTCGGGTTTGTGGTCTAGCATTATTAGATAAAATTAGATTAATATATATACATATATCACGATAAATATAACAATATAAATTTGCATAATGTCATAATTATAAGTATTTCTACCGTGATTGCCAATATATTTAAAAAATATTAACATAAAATATTATTTTAACTCCCAAAAAGGATCGTCGATACAGCGAGCGCACGCGGACTGCTAGAATCACTGTATGAGGTACGGGCTAACATGCCTGACGCGTGAGACAAGAGTTCATAGAAATGTACCGAGAAATAAAGGGCTTATTACACTATCCTGAATTTAGAATGCTAAATGCAGCGCTTTAAAGCGCTGCATTTTTTTGCGCTGGATAGCGTAATAAGCCCATAAGTACGTTTTCGTGCGCCCCGCACGCGTGCATTGCCAACCGAAGATTACCGAGAGTACCCGATGTTTAACGAAATTTGCCGGCCGTGGCGCGCGGCGGCTTATTGAATGACCTCTCGTTTTAACAGTATAGTTTCGCTGCATAGTTTGTTTATATTAAGTATGTAATTGTTTTTTTTTAATTTGGTTCTATTCTAAACTGTGTACAGTGTGTGGTGTGTGGCGTGGAACGGTCTTTTTCCATTTATAAATGGACTTTAGATGTTAAAAGCAATAGGTTGAAAATAGAAAATATAGAGAAACTCAGTTATATATTTTAATTGTAAAGATCAGGATTACCAGGATGCTAACATTGTAATCGATGAAGATTAAAAATGTGAATAAATGTAAAATGTACAAATTTAACAATAAACAATGTTGATTTTTATTATCTTTTTTATTTATTCTACCCCTTTTTTTGGTGCTAAAATTATGAAATGAGTCCTCTCGCCCAGAGTGGAACGGGAGGGACTGTCAGACTTCACTGACTAAAATCAACCTGTTCCTTCGTTTGCCCTTTACGTTTCAGAGTCGTGGTGCATCCTTAGAACAGTCTCACGACCCCAGCAGGCATTGGCCCTCTATGGGGCCCCGTCATTTATTCTACCCTTAATGTAAATTACCATGACCACTATGAAAATATTTAAATTTAAGTGCAACAATTTATATCTATCTGTAAAAGATCTAGCCATAAAAGGCTAAAAATAAATATTAAAGCTTCGATCGGAATTCGATTGTTTTTATTATTCAACAGATAAATAATGAATTAATTTAGTTTTGATACCTTCCTTTAAATTTTGAATTGAGTAGTAATAATATCACTACCAACATTAACAATATTTAATTGAAAAAAACGAAGGTCTTGGATTGAAGGGCTTTGCGTCTACAAGAACGACTTCATCATCGGGAAAAAATAACACCACTGTGTTATTCGCGAGTAGTGCTGCAGGGGAAATTTGCTGAAGCTGACATTTCTCTATTAGTCTCATGTCAAAACAACTTAAATCTAAACGAAGAACTTAATTCAATACTCACAAAAACCATCACTTGGATGAACGCACACAACCTCGAAATAAATTACTCCAAAACAAAATTAATTTCCTTCCATCCCCACCAAAAAACACCGTTAAATATACTTTACTTTTAATAACACAAAAATAGAAATTGTTAAAGAATTTACCTTATTAGGCCTAGAGTTGGATACACATATAAATTGGAAAGCCCACATACAAAAACTTAGATCGAAAGTTTCAAGATTTTCTTACGTCCTCAGAGAAATAAAAAAAACCACAAATTTTCAAACAGCGCTCACCACCTAGTATGCTTATGCGCATGCATGGCTAAGCTACGGTGTAACCCTTTGGGGAAATAGCACAGATGCACCAACACTATTTACCCTTCAAAAAAAATTAATAAGAATCCTAGCAAATATCGAACAAACTGATAGCTGCAAACCTCTCTTCCAAAAATATAATATTTTAACACTCCCCATTATATACATATTAGAAACCTGCAAATTTGTTCGTAAATATCAAGAATTTTATACAAAGCGCGAGGACATACAATCGCGTTACACACTCCGACACAAATCTAGATTAAACATTCCACATTCTCGGCTAAAAATACATTCAACAAGTCCTTATGTAATGTCAATAAAAATATACAACAAATTACCTGCATTATTAAAAAAAGAAGATAAAATAAACATATTTATAAGAAAACTAAAACAATTCTTAATAGAAAAAAGCTACTATAGTGTAAACGATTATTTCAAAGATAAAATATAAAGCATAAAAAACTTGTATAGGTACATGGAAACCCTAATACGGTACCACTATTATTATTATTTTTTTTATTATTATTCTTATTGCTTTTTTTTTCCTCTTTTTTGGATTTTATTTAAATATAAGTTTGGATATCGAAGCTTCCTCTCTCCTACTATAACTACTATATCTTCTTGTTGCTGTGCCCGACAGGGTCCATAATGATCACAGTTTTCAACTTACCACCTAAGTACACATTGTGGAATGCAAATAAAGTTTGAGTTTGAGTTTGAAAAGGGTCCACCGTTTATCATATTTAAAGGTAAATACCTGTGGAGCGAGTGGACGTTAGCGGAAGGTTTTCCTGGAACTACTTACACAGCAACGAAAAATGGTTGGATTGAAGCAGAAGCTTTCGAACAATTTATGAGGAAAAGCTTCATTCCTATGATCGATAACAAAGCTGAGCCTACACTGTTAGTTTATGACGGGCACAGCACACATCCAACTATCCGTGATCGAAATGGCGAAGGAGAACAATATCACGATAATAAAACTTCCACCTCACTCAAGCCACTTATTGCAACCACTGGATCTGTCCGTTTTTAAACCTTTCAAAGATGATTGGGATAAAAGGATCGTGAAGTGGCAACGTGCTCATGTCGGACAGAATCTACAAAAAAAAAAACTTTGTCATTGTTGGGCAAATATGGCAAGACATGGATAGCCAAATTATCAAAAATGGGTTCAGAAAGGCAGAAATATACCCATTTAACCGGCATGTTATTTCGGACACTGTATACGATCCTAATGCCCTAAAGAGATGGAAAACATGTAAAGAGTGCGCAACTAATAATTCTATTGCAGTAAGCCCGAGGACATTGAGTTTATTATGCCTCCAAAAAATTAATACACTCCGTATCTCTCAACAACCACTAACTTTGCAACATCACAATCGTTGTTGTGAGGATATCTCCTTCCAGTCTTCTCTTACAAATAATGAAAAAAGATGACAATGATGTGGTAAAGAAAAAGAAATCTAGAGTGTCAGGTAATGCAGAAGTATTAACCCACGAATGTAGTAACGGCATTAAGAGAGAAAGAAGAAAAAAAATCCAAGAAACCTGCAAAAACCATAAGAGAAAAGAAAAAAGGTACTCAGAAAAATAAAGATAAAACGCCTATAGAGAAAACAGCTGAAATTCCAGAGAAATCCAATAACTGCGGCAATACGGATATATCACAACCCTCTTCAAGCAAAGGTCCTAAACTGAACATATTAGAAGATAAAATTTTACAGCCAAGTGAAAGATTTTCTCTTGAAGATTATAGAAATATATTTTCAACAAACACGAACATAATATCAACCCAATCAAACATAATCGAAGAACACAAAAATATGACAGAAAAAATAAATAAAAACAAGCCAAAAAAAGTAACAAGAAAGAGAAAACCTAAATATTCTTCATCAGAATGCAGTGACGATTATAGTACTCGCGAAACAGATGCATCCGATGAAGAAAATTTAAATGATTATTTGAATAAATACTTACAAACAAATAATGATGATGAAGAAAACTTGGATCCGAATTATATGAACTTTGGGCTAGCCGAAATTGAGTATAATGATGATGGCACATGCAATGATAAATTTGAAAATAAAGACATCACAAACCCAATTGACATTGCCAATACATTTAATAATTATTTTATAGATAAAGTACAACCAACAATTAACGCGGGAATGAACTCAACGTCATTAATTCTTGGCAGAGCACAGTCTATGTTCATGGCTCCGTCTACGCCCTATGACATAATAAATATTATAATGAAGCTAAAAAACACGTAGTGTTGGCTACGATGGTATTGCCACAAAAATATTGAAAGCAGTTGCATTTGAAATTAGGACTCATTTGTGTTTCATTATTAATCTTTGCATAAGTGCAGGTATATTTCCCGATGCATTAAAGAAGTCTATAGTGAAACCGCTATATAAGAAAGAGAATCATGAATTAGTGATAAATTACAGACCGGTCGCGCTTATACCAGTTATGTCTAAGGTGTTCGAAATATATATATATGGTGAAATGAGTACCTATTTAGAAAAATATAATATACAAGTGATGAACAGAAGGGATTTCGAAAAAATAAAAGTATAAATTTGGCTATACAGGGTGGCCCAAAAGTCGTGGATCAAACGCAACTAGGGGTTAGATGGGGTCATCAGCTGCAAAAAGTTGTTCTACGGGAGGTCCTTAAGGTCAACCCCTGCAGAGTTATAATTTATTTTGTGTTTTTATGAGAAAATTGACTTTTTTAACTAATTCTTATTAAAATTCGAAAAAATCTACATCCTGTATCTTTTTAATAATTTGCACTAGATTGGTACTGATGAGTCCTTGCGTTAGACATGCTATTTATGGTTGTTTATTGGGTGTGTTGAAGATAATATTAAGTTATACGATTTTTATTTTTCTCAAACCATAACTTTTTATTTACTTCGGACCCCACTGTGAAAAAAAAATACTCTACCGAAAAGTGACCCTATATTACAAGTTTTGGCGCATAATAGGGATTCTGAAAAGGTATTACACATGGCCATCAGTGGCTCCAATATCTTTCAAGGACCATTATTCGTAGCAAGGCCAAAGTTAACCCAACCATAAAACTCGGTTAGGCTTATTTAAAAATAAACTGGAACTAATACAATTAATGAGCAAGACTCTCTGCCTCTCTTTTACACTAACCATTTAATCCTTTATCAATAAAAGGCCGGTTCGCCCGTCAGTTCTTCAACAAGGTTTTATGAACGGATGAGTCAACTTTTAGAAGAATGGGAGTATTCAATATCCACAATCTACATTTTTACTCCAGAGTGAACCCCCATATCATAAGAAATGATCGATTCCAGCATCTGTTTGGTATTAACATGTAGGCTGGTATAATCGGCCACCAGTTGCATGAAATGCCAGCAAGGCTGAATGGTGCTCAGTATTTAATTTTTTTGCAAAATAATTTAAACCATATTCTTAACGAAGCTGAAGTTCCAGAAGAAAGAATAGCAGAAATGTGGCTGCAACATGATGGCGCTCCGCCTCACTATGCTCGAGCAGTTAGAGATCATTAGAACGAGCGCTTCCACAACCGGTGGATTGGTCGAGGCGGACATATTGCGTAGCCACCCCGGTCGCTTGATTTAAATCCATTAGATTTTTTTCTTTGGGGCTATTTTAAAGAAATAGTTTACCAAGGAGAGAACAATAGCGAACAAGAACTACGACAACAGCTCGAATTTGCTAGGGTACAAATTACTAACAACAGAGATGCATTCCGTGGGTTACGTAGGAATTTTATTAGATGGTGCAGATTGGTCAGAGGCAGGAATTTTGAGCATTTATTGTAAAATGTTTTGCTTAATAAAACAGTTATTTCACAATCGTTGTTTTGTTTTTTCGTCCTAGAAAGATATTAGAGCCACTGATGGCCATGTGTAATACCTTTTCAGAATCCCTATTAAATGCGCCAAAACTTGTAATACAGGGTCACATTTCGGTAGAGTATTTTTTTTCACAGTGGGGTCCGAAGTAAATAAAAAGTTATGATTCGAGAAAAATAAAAATCGTAAATCTTAATATTATTTTCAACACACCCAATAAACAACCATAAATAGCATGTCTAAGGCAAGGACTCATCAGTACCAATCTAGTGAAAATTATAAAAAAGATACAAAATGTAGATTTTTTCGAATTTTAATAAGAATTAGTTAAAAAAGTCAATTTTCTCATAAAAACACAAAATAAATTATAACTCTGCAGGGGTTGACCTTAAAGACCTCCCGTAGAACAACTTTTTGCTGCTGATGACCCCATCTAACCCCTAGTTGCGTTTGATCCACGACTTTTGGGCCACCCTGTATATGATTGTTTATATAATGTCATGCTAAATGTAGATAAGAGAACACCAGTCTGTGCCATATTCTGCGACATGACACAGGCCTTTGACTGCGTTCATTTTAATTTCCTGGCAGAGAAACTTGATGCCTATGGTGAGAGGCAATGTTTTAGAATTAATTAAATCGTATCTTTATAACCGTAAGCAAGTAACAGAGATCAGCACGATAAATAAAAAAAGTAAATGTGAAGAAACTTCAAGATCTGAGGAACGTGAAGTTATGTACGGAGTACCTCAAGGCAGTGTATTGGGGCCTCCGTTGTTCATTCTGTACATAAATGACTTGCCTAAAGTAACTGAACAACCTATGACACTTTTTGCTGACGATTGCACTTTGACAAATGACACAAACACATGAACATGACATTAATGATTCATTAATATCTATTATAAATTGGTTAAACGATAATAATCTAATAATTAATTTAAAAAAGACTAACTTAATGCACTTTACACAACGTACACAAACAATAAAAAATCATTTTAACATTCAATTTAATAATATTAAAATCAATGAAGCTAACTCAACAAAATTTCTGGGACTAATAATAGATTCTAAATTGAATTTGAAACCTCAAATAGAGGCACTTAGTAAGAAATTGTGTAGTGCAGCCTACGCTCTGAAACAGCTTGCTGTGGCTCTCAACACAGACGCGCTAATTACTGCTTACTACGGATTAGCCGAATCAATTCTTAGATATGGAGTCATATTTTGGGGGAATAGCACGGACAATGAAATAGCGTTTCGGGCACAGAAAAGGTGCATTAGATCGATGTTTAGACTGCAAACAACGGACAGCTGTAAATCGTATTTTATAAAACATAAGATATTGACATTGCCCTCTTTATATATCCTGGATAGTAGTATAAAGTTAGATTTTTATTAAAAACTTATTATCTCATCGAGTCGTGGACTCTCGTTTTCAGTAGTGAAACAAAAAAATTAAAATATGCTACGTGTGCTAAGATTTATCTATAAATTAAAATTTGTGTTCTGTTTTGTTTTAGAGGAAGGCATAACGTTGGATGCGCTGCTGGTGTTATCCAAAGAACACATTCATGCTCTCGTTTCTGCCATAGGAGATCGCGCTTTACTCGAAGCACATATTCAAGGGTTGAAAGATGGAATAAACAAAAAACCGCTCCTAACTTATGTATGTTTCAAATTGTGATTAGAAATTAGTATATCACTGAGAAGGCTTAATTTTTGTTACATACCTAGTAGATAAGTAGGTTTAAGTAACCTAAACAGGTGCAATTACAAACTATAAAAAAAAAAATTCTCCCAGGATTTAGTTGATAATGTTGAAGTCCTTAGCTTCTCAAGCCTGTTAAATGATTCAAATTTCATCACTATACCAGTGGCATCAACTAGTACGCATGAAACACTAAACAGTTGTGAAACACTAAAAGAAGGAACGATTGAGGAGTCTCAAACAGATAAAATCGAAGCTGAACAAGCATGTACTGAAGGACATGCCCAGAGCGTCCAAAGCCTGCGTAACTACCTCTCATCTATAAATGGAGGAAAAGCGCTTCTTATGAATTATGAGAAGAGTGGACTGTTAGACAACACAGCAACACAAGAACAATTTTATCAGTTGGCATATGATATTGTAAAAATATTTAAAAAGGAGAGTGCCCCAGTCTATTTCTCACCATACATTTCCATCAGTCCGGCTCACAAAATTGCAGCAAAGGGAAAATTACTTGACACCTTTAGGCAGCGGCGGAGAGAATTTTCAAAAGCTGGCCTCATCACCACAAGAAAACGAAAATCGTCAAGTTCATCATGTTATAGTAATCCACCATCACCATACTCTGCTTCAAGAATTGAAGATGCCACAAAAAGTCTACCCGAGCCTACAAGTGACGAGATAGAAGAGAATCTTTTATGGCTGAGAAACTCGTGTGACCCATGGATGACAGTTGAATTATACTGGGATCAGACAAGAAAGGCACGCTTGCAAAAATATCGAGAAGAGCTCTCTTTGCCGCCTGTGTCATAATTGACGACCAGCCCGCCAAACGGCCCTGCCTCCGGCCAGAATTACCCACGCCCAAAGGAAAAGGCGTGGATAAAAAAACAAAAAATAAATTATTTTTGTTTAACTTATTTTTTTTTATTGCAAGCTCACAAATAAATGTCAATAATAGCTACTGTAAGGCGCTGTAGATGGCGCTCGAGGACCCTCATGAAGCATGAAGTTGCCGGCTGCGAAGATAGCAACGCGCGGGCGGCGTGCGGCGGCGCGCCTTGCTTATATATTGCACCGACACCAGGGAATCGCTATTGTCCGGTTAAGTAGTCACGACCTCTCAAGGTCAACTACGAGATGCCATTTATATAAAAAAAAAGGGGAATCGCTCTCTTGGCTCGCGGACACCGACGGCTCAACATCAACTTACTCGTAGCATTTTGTTAACACATAAGTTTATTTTTAATTAAATATTTTATACATTGTTTACGTTGTTTTTCTGAGTTCTTATAACTCAGAAGCGGGAAGAACTATTGCAACCCACGTGTTTTAAATAATAACTATTGGCGTACTGATCAAGTACCGTGTTTGACTGTTGCTTGTCTTTGTTTTAGACTTGCATTTCACTTGACTGTGTACCCTGTCTATTGCTTCGTGTGATTATTCTACAATAATGGGACACCATAAAAAAAGTAAACGTAAAAATAAGGACGACAGTGACGATGAGAAATCCTTGCGTCGCCGTTTAGTCAAAGATGTTAATACACGTAGATTACTAGAACGCGTAACCTTATTGGAAAATCAACTCTTGCAAGGCAGAGTTAGCGTAATACCCGAATCGGGGGGTAGTTCGAGCGCCGGGTCGAATGAGGCAAATCAAAGCGCAGATAACCCATCTGGTGGGCGTTCGTATACGCCGCCGTCACTACCCGCGGTACCCTACGTGAACCTATTGCCACCAGTACCTAACGAGATTCCGTTAGCGCGTTCCGGAGACGAGTCATCGATGGCACACACCGTAGCAAAGGATCCATGCGTTGGAGATAACTCTCGTGAAGAACGTTCTGAAACTTGCGTGCAATCGGCATCGGTGATAGTTCCGTCGTTAGAAGCTACCACTGCAAGTCCACCACATTGCCATCATAATATTCATACCTCGTGCTCAACTTCTTTAAGATATGTCGGTTGTCGTGACCCAATTAGCTTATTAAATTACCTGTCATCGTTTAGGCGCCCGGCAAGCGTAAATGTTAATCGCAATAAAAAGTACAATAGTCATTATGAGGACCAACTAAAGTGTAATATTTGTAAACGGCGAGGCCATACTGCAAATAAGTGTAATAATAAATCTCGGAAGCAAGACAGAACGACTTTGGTGTGTGTATTCTGTAGCAAGCGCGGTCATGACGAAACTAATTGTTACATTAAAAATAAAAAATGCAGTTACTGTGGAAAAACAGGTCACATAAAAGAAGAATGTCTTAAACTTAAAAATCGTCGTACAAGTTCTAACAAAGAAAATGACAAACAATGACATACTGTGCGCGTTATCACTGATGCGTCGGGTAGTTCAAAATATTACATGACCGTAAAAATTAATGATTTCTCTGTGTATGGTTTTATTGATTTTGAAAGCGCTTGTGTCACAATAACAGAATCAGTAGCTAGTCGATTAAAATTAGAAGGAAGTCCTTGCGAAAATATTGTTTTGTCCGGTTTTGGTGGCTCAAAAACCAATCCGATTGGTGTGGTAGTTGTTAAGATTCAAGTTGACCAGGCTACTTGTGATTGTAAGGCGTTCATAGTACCTGACTCTGCTCAAGATATAGGTACTATAATACCAAAAAACAAAAAAAAACAAAAAAAAAATATTAAATAAAAAAAAAATAAAAAATAAAAGAATAAATAAAAAAAATAAAAATAAATAAATAAAAATAAATATTATTAATATTATTATTATTAAATATTTTATACATCGTTTACGTTGTTTTTCTGAGTTCTTATACTACGTATAGACCCGACTCGGAAAGAGAGTCGTGGTGGGTATTGGGCAGGTATACCACGAACGAATATTATTCCACCCTGACACTCTTAACATATTACTATTGTCTGTAACAATCGAAACAGAGAACACGTGTGTAGACACCCTTACCGACCCTTATTTTACGATGTTTTCGAAACAATAGAGATACACAATAGACGCATAGGTGCGTCGCGCCGCACACGAAGAAAGTTATGTAAATTGTATGGACGCGCATACGCGCCGCCAGCACATGGTCAAAGTACGGAAAACGCGCATGCGCATTCAGTCTCACGCGATCAGTCACTATAAAAAAAATAAGTACTTAGAACAATTTCGCGACCAATTTCGAGGTAGCGTTCGCCGGCCGCTGCCGCGGCACCGCTCGCTTCAAGACACTATGGACTCGCCGCACACGGTTGGCGCCGGTGGCGGCCACACGCTACAAATCGTCGCAGCTTGCTTCTTGTGGCCCGCACCGGCCACTAAACGCCGACACAAAACGCCGCCACATGCCACTCGCGCGATTCCGCGCCCCTCTCTCCCTTACCTCAGTAAACCTGTTAGAGTCGACGGTAACGCACGCACGTACTCTGTGGTTCATATAGATAGATAAAAATGGATGTAGAATTATTTATATCAGAGATACAATCCCGTCCTGCGATTTGGGATTCAAAAAATGATAGTTATAGTAATAGAGGAGAAAAAGTGAAGGCCTGGGAAGAAATCTGCGACTTGTTTGTAGGAAATTTTTCGAATAAAACCGCCAAAAAAAAGAACATTGAAGGTAAGTTTAATAAAATAATATAAAACCATATATTTATATTCTATTTTCTTGCCATGGTATTGCTCCTTCATTCAAAAAAAAATCTTTTAACGCATCTCTTGCAGTAGACGCTCGTGTTACTGGCCAGCCTGTATTTTGTATATTTTCGAGTCCCACTATTTTCAAAGTGTGACGAAAATTGAAACCATGCCTTTTGCGAATAAAGTTGTGCAAAATGCAACAAGCTTTCACAATGTCTTCTGAGAAATGAACAGAAGTGTTTAATGGGCGATGTTCTTTCTTTTCTTATTCTCCATTTGTTTGCTAGTACGCCGAAGGTACACTCAATGCAACGTCTGGCACGGCTTAACCTATAATTGAAAACTTTTTTGTCTAAGTCCAAATATTTTCCAGCATATGGCCTCATCCATAATATTTTCACTGAGGCCAAAATGCTTCATCACCAACAAATGTATAGTTCAATGGTTGTCGATTACCGACCTGTCGTGGTGAGGGGATATTTAATGTCTTTCTGTGTATTTTATTACACAGTTCACTTTCTCTAAATATTGTAGAATCGGATGCTTTACCGTATGCCCGAACATCCACGAACGTAAAAAGCAAAATCGAGTCGCATGTTGCTAGAAGTGCTATTGAAAAAAATTTTTTATAGTTAAAGTACAAGGAGCCGGTATCGAATGGATGAATAATTCTTACATGTTTCCCATCTATGGCGCCTAAACAATTAGGAAAATTAGTATTTTGAAGAAATCCGCTGGCAATTTCATTCCACGTGTATTGGGTCGGTTCTGGAATACAAACGGCTTCCGGCGGCTTTCGGCTATATATAATATAATAACACTAAGCAATTGATTTCTCCATTCTAGAGGGATACGGCACTGTTTCTCTTTACTACAGGCTATTATGTAGCCTATCTAAGAGGACAGTACCCCAACCATTTTTGTTGTATACCAGTGTTCAATTGTAGTGCAACTGTTTTAATGTATTTACTGCAACACCTTTTATGGAATAAAGTTTTATTATTATTATTATTTATTAAATAGTTCCAAATTAGTTGACATGTTTCTTGTACTATTTTCCTTGCTGTTCCCACGGTGGTAAGAGAGTTCAAAATCCTCAAACGAGCATCCAGTTCCTAGATACCTGAAACAATGAAGTATATTATATTTTTTTGTTGTTACAGTGACTAAATTACAGAGGAAGTGGAAGAGTCTGCGTGACAGTTTTAATAGAGAAAATGCAAAAAACAAGAACGTTGCGAGTGGTTCGGCAGCAACAAGCAGTAAATAGTACATTTATTTCAATCATCTATCTTTCTTGAATTCCTTAAAAGAAGTGAGACCGCCTACCGATGTTACTTCCGAGTGTGCAACTAATGATGCGGAAACACCTCGCCCGAAAATAAACATTAATATAAAAAGGGCCGAAAAATCAGAAAATGAAATTCTCAGAACACTTTCAGAAAATTTAAAACGTAAACATGATCAAATAAGCGACCAAAATGACCCCGATAAGCAATTTCTGATGTCGCTGCATCCACATGTAAAAAAAATTGACGAAAATTGTAAACTTGATCTTCAATCTGAAATATTACAGTTAATTAGAAAGTACACACATAATCAAAATTATTAAACCTATTCGGCACAATATTATGGTTATTCTTCAGGAAATGCCAACATACACTAATACACAAAAAGCTTCCACATCTGCCCAGCCTTCTCCACTTCATTCCGACAAGTCTATGCTTGACATGTCATACTCTACACAAAACGCTTCTACATCTATCCCGTCTTCACCTATAATTCAGCCTTCTCCAACTCATTCATATTATTCCGACCAGTCTATGGAGAACAGTTCTGTTATCGAAGACATGTTCCGTGATGATGACGAGTGATAACAAATTATAATAAACACACAATAAATAAATACAAAGACCTACGTGTTTTATTTGTTAACTAGCTATTCTCTAGTAGAATAAACAATGCAATTGTGCCCCATGGGTGAACTATCAGAAATCCTTTATTAAAATCGGATCAGCGCGCGGTATAGGCGTGTAACAGACAGACAGACAAATAGGCCTAGATTTTAATACGCAGTTATAATAACATTATAAGTAGTGATTATAAATAAAGTATAGATTATTTTATTATAGTGTTCTGTGGAGTTTTACGCTAGTGATTATTTCCAATTACCTTAATGTGATAGCTAGTCTTTCCGCAGGTGCGATGCTTTTCCGCATGTTGGTGTCGTGGTGCTTTAATCCAGCATATAATAGAGCATGTAGTTCCCAAAACGTACCTATACTTGAACGAAAATGTTTGAAAAACTTTTTTGGATGGTTTAGAAGATTATCGAAATGTTCGTTGCATTTGTGTACAATCGTTAAAATTGGATGTATCCAATAACTACGGTTTCGTCTTCTACGACGACGTCTTTTTATCAAAAGTAGCGCAATTAAACCTTCTTCGTCCGAGTTCATTATGATACTGCATGCGTGGGTTAAAAAAAGTAGCAACCAACGACCGCAAGTGGCGACCACCGGCCACAAATGGCTGTAGCGAGCTTCAGCTACCTTTGCGGCCGCTTCTAGCTTCTCTTGGCGGCGTTTGTGGCTGTGGCCGGTGGCCCGTGTGCGGCGACACTTAGCCTTATATTTAGGTGTTTTATACGATAGAATCGAGAAAATAACACTTTTTTGGACGCCGTAGCGCCCCTAAGGCTACACTCCAACCAAGAATAGTCTTGTCGTATGGTACCTACCTACCTAGATAATATTTATAAAGGGTGTCTCAGAATGTTTTTCGTTTTTGAATTGACCAATTCGCGCCAACCGCAGGTAGCAGGGGGAGGGGAGTGGACTCAAATGTTTGGCCGGCTTGTTAAGTTTAGTAGCCATGAATCGTTTCACGGGACCACAGCGCGCGTTTTGCGTGCGAGCGTTTTATAAAAACAACGATTCTTACACTGTTGTTCGTCGTCTCTACAGGACACATTTTAATTTAACAAGCTTAAGACATGTGCCAAGTGCCAATTTAATTAAGCATTGGGTGTGCAAGTTTGAAGAGACTGGGAATACAATGCCGGACAAATCGACTGGGCGCAAAAGGACATCAAGAACGAGCTTGAACGTCGACCGCGTTCGCCAGTCTGTTATGGACGACCCACGACAGTCGTTGAGATTGCGCGCAGCTTCTCTTAATCTGAACAAATCTACGGTTCATCGCATTATTTCGAAAGATTTACATTTTCACCCCTATAAAATTGTAATTGTTCAAGAAATGAAGCCTGATGATCCTGTTAAAAGAGTCGAATTCTGCAGGACAATGAAAAACCGTTTTAGGAGTTTCAATAACATCTGGTTCTCCGACGAATCGAATTTTCACATCAACGGTCACGTTAATAAACAAAACTGCAGATACTGGGCTCCCGAGCAGCCGTTAGAACTGCATCAGAAGCCCTTGCACTCGCCAAAAGTTGTTGTTTGGGCTGCCATATCAAGTCAAGGAATAATCGGTCCTTATTTTTTTGAGGATGGCTGAGGTCGGACTCAGACCGTTAATTCTGATCGATATTGCCATATGATCCGGACTTTTTTGGCTACAGAAATGCAAAACCAGAATGGCTACAACCGTAACACCTTTTTCCAGCAAGATGGAGCCACTTCTCATGTTACAAATGACTCATTAGCTGCTCTTCACGATTTATTCCCTGGAAGAGTGATAAGTCGCCGAGGAGACATCAACTGGCCACCGAGGAGCCCTGATTTAACGCCTGCTGATTTCTTCCTATGGGGCTACCTAAAAAGTAAAGTTTACAATCCATTGCCACCCAACCTGAATGTTTTGAAGCAAAGAATCACTGAAGAAATCAACTCTATTCCAAGAGCGATGCTCCAGCGAGTGATTGAAAATTTTAGCTCCAGGTTAAATGAGTGTGAACAAGGGAATGGTGCGCATTTGAAAACGCTGGTTTTTCATAAATAAACTTCAAGAATTGCTCTTTAATAAACCATAAATAAAACAAGTTTCAATTGATATTGTTGTTTTTTATTTAACATCTAAAAACGAAAAACTTTCTGAAACACCCTTTATTATAAGTACACTATTCGATGTGCAACTGCAACCCAAAACAAACAAATAGGTACCAACCTACATTTTATAAAGTCGACGCGACGTAGTGCATTTCACTCACAGCTGCAATCAAGGCGCTGTTAAATTTACCTTTTTTTTCAGCTGAAAGAATTGATATCACAACAATGCAGATGCTTAATAAACAAGACATACATAGTATGTTCCCTCAAATAGGGGACAGACTCCGACAGTTTCTTAGTTCAAGAGCAATAATTATGTATTAATTTGTACTTACATCCATACTAATATTATAAATGCGAAAGTAAGTCTGTCCGTCTATCTGTCGGCTGGGGCAGGACCTTTTCACATTTTCATACCTAAGACACTGAACCGATGCAAAATTTGGTATAGACATTCTTTGAGACCAGGATCAGTCCTAATATCTTGATCTTTGGGACGAGGGCAGGACCATTCACACCAGCAATGCTGAACCAATTACTAGTGAAAAAATATAAAACTTCCCTCGAGTTAACCCCGGCTAGGGCTAGTTAGCCTATTAGTTAACGGTCGCACTCAGACACATTTAATGATTCTTTTAACGATTATTGAGGTTAACTGACCGTACATACTCATATTATCACACCTTTTTGTTACATGTACTATTGTCTAAATATTATTTTAGGATGGTGACATACTGGTGATACCACTGGACTCGTCGTCGTCAGTGGATGAAGCAGTTACACAAGAGTCCACCGGGAGCAATTTAGTAAGTTGTTGCCTATTACTCTGTACTTAATTGATAAGGAATTTAAATTGACATTCAATATTTTTAACCCCGATGTAAACAGATAAGTTTAACATCTGTATCTGTCCTGTCCTGTATGTGTGTACGGACGGCCATTTAGGAGCTATAATGTCACAAAGATAATAGGTACAGTAAGATTCACGAAAGATGACCACGGCGCACAAGGCATATTTTAGGTCCCTTTTGAGATTGGAGAATTGTAGCTTATTAATTAGTTTTATAATATAAATAGATAATAATGCATGTTCACCTTCCCTGCTAAAGAGCGTTAATAATCTGGATGCAATCTGTATTGAGACACCAACTAGTTCGTCACCTAAGGACTTAAGTACTTTACTTAATACAAAATGCTCTACCGGTATGTGTATATTTTTACAAGTACAAATTAGGTATCTATTCAATAAATATGTGGATTTTTATTTATAGTAGGTATTTATTTTAGAAAAAGAAAATATTCTTCCTAATTCCGAGAATGAGCATTCTGATGGTATGGACTTTTCGCCGGATGATAGCGATGAATATCAGCCACCTCAACAACGTCATACCAGAAATCTTAATTTGTCTACGTCTTCCTCTAATTTAGAACTGAGACATACGCCAACACCAAAAAAGGGTAAAAAAACGTATTAGAAACCCACAGAAATGGAAGAATATATCAAGGGAACTTAAAAATTCTGGAAAAGAATACATTTCTCGTACTGGAAAAAAGATTGAGGGTAAAGTAATCAAGCGCCACAATGTAAACAGCAATATTTCAAACAGCAATAGATAGCGAGCGGTTTTCCGTTTTCTGACTTTTATCACATTTTTACTAATTACTCCGAAAACCGCAAATATCCGCAGCTTTTTTTATTTGCTTATGTTTATGGATAGCTAGGCTACAAATCAACATTAAAGGTAAAGCATGGGGAAACGTGGGCAACTGTCAAAAGTCTCCATGAACTTTAAAAAAAACTTTTTTTTCGCCATATTTTATTTTGCAATTATTTTAAGGTAAACGTTAACATAATATCGAATACATATTAGTTGTTTCATATTCTTCAAAAGACGAGGTTTCCAGAAATATATAATACATTATACCTTTTACTGTAACGTATAACAATAAAATCAATTTGAAAGTGATGAAGTGAACGGGCTTAACATGGACGTCCGTCAAAACTATAAAGTTCATGGTGTTGTAAAAAAATCATTTCATGTAATATGTATAATTTTTTGATATTATAGTCAAGTTTGGTCTTCAAACTATTGAGTAAAATAAAAAAAGCCTGCCAGTAGCGGCATTGACAATAACCATTTTTAATCAGCAGTTGTTCTACGTTTTAGCACAGTGTGCCGTCTTATATACCATCCTAAAATGGTAAGTTAGGGCAATGTTACAATTGAGTATGAATGATGATTAAGAAATAAATAATTATAAATCTTATGCACAATACGCATAGGGATAAAACAGTATGTCAATATGCACACTTAATTTTAAGTAACCTATAATTAATAACCAATCCTTATGTATGTATACAGTTTTACAATTGATGATTATAAAAGCTGTGTCATCTGGAGATAATCTCCAATCCTCCGTTCATCGGTGACCCGTTAAAGTCGTTTCGTTTAAAAACTGTAAGTATATACGTATCATTTTAACTATATTTGTGTTATCAGTGTGTGTGTGTGTGTGTGTGTGTGTGTGTGTGTGTGTGTGACTGAGCATTTTTATTAACGGCGGGTTTTATAAGTTCAGAAGTCGTTGTTGAGAGTAAGTTTATGAGTTCGATTCCCTTGCATCAAAATAACTTGGTGTGACAGGAACCTAATAATTATGTCTCATGAATGGGCTGGTTGATAATAGTTGTAACTAACGTTTAAATGTCCATAAGTAGACCTGCTTTACAAAATGTTATAATTTTGTTTTGTTTTCAGGTTTCGCAATCCTTTTCGGGCCGCAAAGCAATTCGATCCAATTCGGGCAGCAAAGCTGAAGAGCTACCTAACGCGTCGAGTTGGTTCTGGTTATACCATGCAAAGCAACCCCACAAAGTGCGGAGAATATTATGTTGAGGTCCACGTATCGAATAGTCAGGAGTTAGAGGCCATAACAACCAACGACCGTTGGAAACATTCGCTGGTTTGTTTCAAAACAGCGGTAAATGACGTTAGCCCAACTTGTAAGGCGGTTACTCAGTTGGTTGCAACAGTTAAAGAGGATTAATCCTCTATCCAACCAATTTTGTACCCCAAAACCCCTTTCTAAACCTTTTTTTTTTAATTTAAGAATGTTTTTTTTTGAGTATATTACTTAACTTTTATTAAATCATATAACTTTATACTTAATTAATATTTTAGTATTAAACTTGGTTTAATCCTTTATAATATTAGACATAGTATAGGCACATATTATCCGATATTATATCCTTTTTTTTATTTGAGTAGGTATCTACTAACCATGTAACTTTTTTTTGTATTGTTCTCTTACAGATCAGACAAAACAAAAAACCTAAATAAAAACCTAAAATTGTAAACAATACAATAATTCATAAAATAATAATAATAATAATATCTATTATTATTCTTGTAAATAAAATGTTACTATGAAAATAGTTTTTTTTTTAATTTGAGTATGTAGGTATCTACTAACCATGTAACTTTTTTTGTATTGTTCTCTTACAGATCTACTTAGTAGACAAAACAAAAATCTAAAATAGAAAACAATACAATATTTCATAAAATAATAATAATATTAATATCACTATTTACACAATATTAATATTTGTTGCCAATAAGCCTGATATGGTGGTGATAGATCGATTAGCGCGCCGCACAATGATTGTCGATATTACCATTCCACATGACGGGAACCTCGTGAAAGCTGAGAAAGAGAAACAAATTAAA
This sequence comes from Luperina nickerlii, assembly GCA_963855955.1. Taxonomy (NCBI): domain Eukaryota; kingdom Metazoa; phylum Arthropoda; class Insecta; order Lepidoptera; family Noctuidae; genus Luperina; species Luperina nickerlii. The sequence continues at coordinate 11,195,745 of OY979689.1, read as the reverse complement.
TATCTCGACTTAGCACACGAGGTTGTTGACATGTGGAATGTGAGCTCGGCTATCATTGTGCCGATTGTCGTATCGGCCAATGGACTGATGACCGAAAGGCTCAATCAACATCTATCGAGGCTCTCGTTAGGCGGTTGGATCAAGGGCCTGATTCAGAAGGCAGTACTCCTCGATACGGCTCGCATTGTGAGGAGGTTCCTGTCTCTGGGGCCGTAACCACCGGTAGCTTGGACCCTGATCCCGACACCGGCGGACAACTATTTTTTTATATTTTAAAATGTTTTTTATACTTAGTTTTATATTACAAAAAATAATTAAAAATGTAATTAAATAAGTAAAGTAAATAAATAAACGAAATATTAATATTATTATCATAAATAAAATTTTACTACGAAAATAGAAATAAAGCTTGTCTAAAATTATTGAAAATGGTTTTCTGTCAAACTTGTAATATTAACATTCATAAAATATTATTCTTCTCACAAAAAATCAAACTTTCATAAACGTAAGTTCACATAGTTTATTTATTAATTTAGCCCTTGGTATGGTCTCTTTCAGTAATAATAACATACAAGAAGCAACCCAGTTTAATAAAAAGTCTTTTACATGACAATTTAATGTAATGAATAATTTATTTATTTTATTATGTACACACAGTAAATAAAAAAAAATTACAGAAGCTTCTTAAGAAGTGTTACAGTTGCAAAATACACAGCGTCTTACATGTAGCAAAATTTTTGTTCTTCGTATCGAATACAGCTGTCCTCAAGGTCAATAGGTTTCGCTTGTTGATATTATTGAAAGGTTCGAAAAAAAAATGTACCTACCTACCTAAATAATTCTGCTATGCTCCTGGTGACTTACTAATTTAGTATCGAACACGAGGGTCTGCAAGCCTATTGCCATTAACCGGACACAAATTCAGACTCGGTGACTGCTACTCGGAAATTTTTAATGGCACAAAACCCAATAACACTTTGCTCGACCTGGGAAACGAACCCAGCACCTCATGCTCAACAGTCGTGTTGAATATGTCGGCGCGCTGCGATCTGGCTCTCTAGCAGTTAATTAATTACAATAGTTCCTGCTACAGATTTGTTTACGTTAACAAGCTTATCGCTGAAGAATTCGATATGATGTTGTTTATGTTACGAAGTCCTTATGTGATGACGTGACGAATGATATTTAATTGTAGTTCTATGAGAGATGCTGCGTGTTTAATTTGAAGCCGGTGTAAACAAAACCAGGGAAAAAAAGTCCCCGGTTGCCTTTGTTACCACTCGTACAGTCAACAAATCTAATACTTTTCGTTTCTAAAACAAAATCGCTTGCACCGATGACCACATCTGTGAATCGCACCTTTTTATGAGGACCAATAGTAGTTAAAAGAATAAAAAAAAAACGGAAGAGATGTAGACCTTTTTGCATAACGTCTTGTAAAATGTTGTTTATAAAAAACTAAAACTGCCTCATTTGTGATTACTAACAATGGTCACAGATGTCTGAACAAAGAAAGAGAAATTTGTAATGTTTTCACTAAAGTACATAACCGCTTCTGTCGCTGCAAAAGAGAATAGTCTTTAAGGCGGAAAGAGTCTAAGTTGACCGATTGTACCTATGTCACATTTTAAGCGCACCTTTATTTGTTACAGATACATAGACGATTTCGGGAGAATGGTTTAAGATCATCTTCTCACGAAAGAGTCTTGAATTTGACTCAGGTTCAAGAAATTAGGATCATGAACTTAATAATTGAAGATCCTACATTATCCACGAGACGTGTGGGTGCAATAGTTGGAGTGTCTCACAACTTAGTGTGGAAATTATGGAGGAGATATGGGCTCCACCCTTACCATTATCGCAAAGCTCAAGGCCTATTACCCGCCGATAATTTTTCAAGAATAGCCTTTTGTCAACGCATGAATGAACTATTAATTCAGGACCCAAATTTGATAAGTAACATTTTGTGGATGGACGAAGCCCAATTTACGCGCGCTGGGGTTTTTAATTAAAAAAAGCCAGCACCAATGGAAAACAGAAAATCCGCAAGCTGTGTGGGAAACTTCTTACCAACATGAGTTTTCTGTAAACATGTGGGCGGGAATTTTAAATTATAAATTAATAGGTCCCATAGAAATCCCGCACCGCCTTAACTCAGAAAATTATTTAACATTTTTACAAAATCTGATATTCTTAGATTTTTTTGATGATGTGGCTTTGGAGACAATTCGCACAATGTGGATGCAACACGATGGCGCGCCTGCCCATTATGGGACACAGGTACGGGAATACCTAAACCAACAATACCCAGAACGTTGGATCGGGCGTGGAAGCCCGACTATTGCGTGGCCGGCGAGATCACCAGACCTTACCCCACTAGACTTTTACGTGTGGGGTACGTTAAAAAGTAAGGTATATGAAAAAAAATTTTATCAAGGGACCACTTACTTAGGCGAATTGAAGAAGCAGCCAATGAAATGCGCCAAAACAATGTGTATTTAAATAGGCAGATTCGCACCAGGCTAAATGTGTGCTTGGAATACCATGGCGGACATTTTGAAAATCATTTAAATTAAATTGATTACTTAACAAAACTTGTTTTATTTATCATACCGTAAACCCATAAAACACACACATTACACATCGACTTAGCCAAATCTATCAAATCCCTGCAATCAATTTTCAATTAGACAATGAAGTGATAACATTAAGGCGAGTTTGTTTTCATTTAACTTATTTCAAATTATCCTATCCATCATTCTAGCGTTGTCTTGGTTGCGTCCTTTAAAAACACTAAATGCTGAACTTGATTAAATTTAAATATCTTAAAGTTCACCAAATTTTTTTTGCTTACCGTACAAAATAGACGCTCGGTCGGCCTCTATGTGTCTAGGTACCTATCAAGTTTCATTGATAAATACGAGTAATTCATTCATATTTAAAGCTAAAAAAGTGCGAGTTGTCATATTTCACGTAAGGGTGTGTTACAATAACAATCGTGCCTTAGTCGAATTATTTTGTATGAAAAAAAAAAACAAAAAAAAAAAGGATGATTGAAACATAATTCATATGCCAGTTGATTCTTTGATATGGTCTCAATCATACCCTAGAGTTATGGGATATCAAAAAAAACACGTTGTATAAGGCGGGCGCGAGCCGCGATACACATAGTTTCGATTAAGCGATACGAGCGAGTACATCAAAGCGACATTCGAGTGCGACTTAAGAGTGATCAGTAAGTGCAATTGTGTTTCCTAATTAGTGTGTTTGACTTGTAATTAGTGTTGGTGAGTAAAGTGTCATTTTTGTGGTTATTAAATCAGCAGTTTTTATTGTCACGAACCCCAAGCTCGTAACAATACGAAATCATGTCTAAACATTGTCAATAAAGATAATAATTGTTTTCTTTGGAGCTTTGTAGCATATTTGTACCCAGCAAAGAATAACCCCAATAGAGTTACATCATACACTCACTATTCAAGTGTTAAACATTACAAACATTACCTTTCCACCCAGTTTAGATGATATACTTAAAATTATTTGAAGACTTAAATCCAAACATAAGTGTTAATGTTTATGGTTTGGAACAGAATTACTATGTAACAGGGCCGTTATATAAAACTTTAAAAAGAAAACTTTATCATGTAAAACTTTATTTCAATAATAAAGGTAAAAGTCATTTTTGCTTAATTAAATGTTTTAATAAGCTTGTACACAGACAACTTACAAAACACAAGTCTAAGATTCATATTTATGTGACGAATGTTTTGTGTATTGTTGCGCGCCACAAATAATGCTTGATACATGGCGACATTAGTTACCACTAGCGCCATCTAGTATCGGGTAGCGGTACTAGTACCTTGGTACTAGGACCTTGACCCTACTCGACCTTTTTCTAAGTACTAGTAATTCCGAGAACTATCGACGTCGAGTCAGTCGGGACCGCTATGTACTCGAACATACTAGATGTTTATAGAGTAGCTCTGTGGAACTATATAAGGCGGGCGCGAGCCGCGAGACACATAGTTTTGAATAAGCGATACGAGCGATAACATCAAAGGCGATATTCGAGTGCGACTTAAGAGTGATCAGTAAGTGCAATTGTGTTTCCTACTTAGTGTGTTTGAGTTATAATTAGTGTTGTGATTAAAGTGTCAATTTTTGGTGATTAAATCGGCAGTTTTTATTGTCACGAACCCCAAGCTCGTAACAGTATTTTGACTCACCAGAAAAACAATGTAATCATAGCTGTGCAAGAGTGCAGACTATAATTCCCGAAGATATCTCAAAACTTTGTTTTTCAAATTTGAACTGGACTTGTTATTTACGGTGATTTTGAAATGAATATTCAGACAAAAATAAATCCACATGTGTAGAAAATATACAAATCCATACGGCGAGTTGTTATGGATATTACATTTTGTGTCAGTCTAAACCGGAATTAAATAAGTTTAGATCATATATATAGGGGGCCAGACTGCTCGAAAAAGTTCGTTGAATCTATTAGTCGGGATGTGATAAGACTTCATAGACTAATATCAGAGATAAAACCCATGATAATTAGCAAAGAACAACAAATGTCTTTAAACAACGCTAAACAATGTCATTTCAAAACATTTTCTGATACTGACCTTGTTGTCGCTGATCATGATCATTTCACAGGAATGTATAGAGGACCACCGTCCACCATCGTGTGGTCCCGATTGCGGTAGGTAATTTAAAAATGTTTAATACGTGCGCGTTGCGTGCGCGTTTCATCTCTGCTTGCGTTCCAGCAGCAGTCCAGTCGGTGCGGAGTTTGGTATCACGGTAAAGTTCACGTGCTAACAAAGATGAAACAAAGCTGGAACGCAATTGGACTGTGAGCAAATATAAAATGTTTAGAGATGTGACTTTAGTATTGATGAATAGTATGCTTTTTAAGTGTATTCGACCGTCGATTTGAAGATTTATGGGTTAGCTCTACTGCATTTTGACAGTTTCGAGTTATGACAGATGCTTCTCGATCGATATTTTTTTGTTTGTTTTGGTTTTTTGTATGCAACTCAAAAGTATGCGAGTGTTTAAATTTATATCCTACTTGTAGAGTTGATTTCAAGTGGAAGTAATTCAAGTGGTTTTAACGATGAGGAATCTAGTGAAAGAATTTTGTGCCAGACGCCAGTTGTATAGTGGATTTCAACAACTTTGGTAAGTGAACCTATGTTCAATCTTTAACCCGAATTCTTTGTTTAAAAAGTTAAACGGAAACATTCGTAGGTTAGATCGTGTAACTATGATTTTTCTTCAGGAAATGGAAGAGCGACGCAGGTGCACCACAGTCCGGCAGCTAGAGGTAATGCTCGAGTTCTTGGAAGGACATCGAGACCTCGCCCTCGGTCGGGCGAGATCCAAGGAGGCAAGAGCTGTTGCCCAGCGGCTCTGGCGAGAGTGTGCTGAATTACTTAATGGCTTAGGGCCTGCAAGAACAGCAAAAGAATGGTCAAGGGTATGTAACTACTCTTTTACATCAAATTAGAATTGAATTGAATTATAATGCTTGAACCTCGCTCTTTCATAATTAATCAAAACTGTGTATTATTTTTATTATTCTGTATTGATGATGTGGTGGAAAATAGATAGGTACCTAATGTAAACAAATGAGTTATGTTATTATATATTTTCTAATCTTTCAGGCATGGAATGACCAAAAAACGAGAGTCAGGGCGAAGTTGTTAAAAATTAATGCCAGCCAACGTGCTACAGGAGGTGGACCCAGCAATGCTCCCACATTGACCCCGCTGGAGGATAAAGTGGCCAATATTATAGGCAGAGATGTTGGTCCCCTACCGAATGTAGCGCAGGACCATTTTGCCATGAATGAAGTTAGTAAACCTATATTTTATAATATGATCTGGGTCCCGTTCACCATTTGTATTTTAATATTTTTTATTCTACTCCAGGGTGATACTCTGAATGAATCACAGGACATTGTACAAATCAATGTAGATGGTGAAAATATTGAGGAAATGCTGGTAGAAGGTGGAAATATTTCACCATTAGTGTAAGTGTTTTTTCTCAATTTCTTAAAAAGACAGTTACTTTAGTTTTGAATATTTACCAATTTATAAATGTTTATTATATTTATTTTTATTGTTACAGACTGAATATGGAAGCTGCAGAGCATGAGAATGAAGTAGAAGTGCCTTTGCTTCAGGAGGAAATAGAGCCCCTTCAATCTCAATTGGAACCCCTGGCCACACCAGCAGCAGGTACAAAATAATTATATAAAACTACCAAAGAAAGAATTGTTAGTTAGTTAATTGTTTTTATCGTTGTTGATGTTTTTACAGACGGAGTGAGAAGAACACGGGAGCGTAGACGAACAGTGCGTGCTTCTCGGGCTCCTACAGCACAGCCATCGCTCTCCCATCAGATTCCACCAGCACCTCAAGTACAATGTAAGCTAAATCTTTAATTCTATAACCGTAAAAAAATATGAGTATAAGGACTTTCATATTGTTTACTTCAGTAATCAAAATACTAAAATTAAATCTAAATATTCACTTAACACCTAGTCAACTACCCAATCTAATAAGACCTAAGTATAAGAATATTATTATTAAGAGATTATTAAATAATTAACAATGTTTTAATTTTGGCAGCCAGAAGTGCTCTAGATGAATCGAGGCAGATGGTAATAAAGATAGAAGATCTAAAAGCACAAACTGCTTTAGAAAATGCACAGGCTGCCAACAGAAATGCTCAAGCTGCACAAGAAACTGCAGTGGCAATTAATACTATGGCACAAAGTTTTAAATTAATTGCTGAGAGTATAGACAGAATGAGTCGACAGGTAATTTTAGTTAATTTATTTAGGGGGCTTAAGCAGTAGTCTACCCCTTTAACTTAAAGGTGTTGTCCCTTGAAGTAAGTAAAGTAAAGTAAGTAAACGTCAAACACCCCGTTTAAGCACACCGCGAGGTGAAAAATTAATCTGACTAAAATTGAATCTGCTCCGTTTACGGTCGTCCGCTGGTATAAGTTTTCGCTTGGGGTACGTTTAAGCCGCCAAGGAAATTTTCGCCGGTTAAAAATTAAACTATGGATAATTAACGAACTTTTAAAATAAAGTTTTCCTGTTTTCTAGGTCTCAAAAAAATATGGTAATATTTTTTTTGAGATAATCAAGAAATTATTAATCATTTAAATATGACCTATTTAAAAAAAGAGTCGATTAACATATTTCCAACAATCAAACAATCGACCATAGAGTCCATCAATTTGAATTTTGAACTTGACATTGAATTTTAAAAAAAACTTGAAAAGAGCGCCAAAATGAAGCGTCCTGCTTCTGTCGTGAACTCGTGAATCGAGGTTTCTTGTTGCAAGTTGCAAGTTGATATTGATTGATAATTATTATCAAAATAATCAATTTCCAACATGAAACAAGCAAGTACTGAAGAGTTATCAACTGTTCCGCGTCGCGGAGGCACAGCTGTGGAATATTCAGAATGTCTTATTTCTGGTGAGTTTCTGAATAGTTCTGTTAAGTGAATAACGTAAACTTATTAGCAGGCTTCCAAACCTAGGTACTGGCGTCTCGGGAGCTTTGGACCATGGACGTTTGTGTTGCAGCGTTTAGCCTTACTTGCCCATGGACAACAAGTTTTAGTGCATCTATTTTGCGTCGGTCTTTGAGGCGAACCGTACCTACATGTTTCTGCGCCGTACAGAAATATTGGAAAAACCAAACTTCTCGGCAGGCGGACTTTTGTGGCTTTGGTGATATTATGATTGGCCCAGACTCTTTTGAGCTTATCAACGGCAGATGTTGTGTTAGCACATCTCCTTAGAATCTCATCCTCACACCCCCCAGTGTGTTATTAATTGATTATGGAACCAAGGTACTTACTAACATATAAGATTGAACAATCTCACAGTTGCCAATCACATGAACAAGTTGGTTTAGTCAGGCTCGGTCCACGATAACAGACATAGAGACAGAGATAATGATCGTTAAATTAATTGGTTGCAACTAAAAAGCCGCTCACATATTTTAAAATCTAGCTTAAAAGTAAAGTATTAAATATGTAATGTGACAGAAACCCTCGCGTTCTAAAATCCTACCAGTTTCTTCACAACCTGATCAATTGTTTAAGACAGTTTAGAGGTAAAACATTATTAATTGTTAGGGTGCCGTACCTGAAGGGTAAAAACTACAGAATCTTGTTATGTACTAAGACTGCTGTTCGTCCGTCTGTCCATCTGTCTGTTAGCGGGCTGCAGCTCATGATCAAGAATGTGGATTTCGGTTGCCGCTATACATAATAAAAATAAGTTAAAAATTGGAAGCAGGTTCCCCAGTAAATAAAAATAAATATGTTGTTCTTTGCTTACTGTCGTCTCTGTCAGGGAGCTGTCTGTAACCCATTAATCCCATCAATGGGGACAAAAAAGACGCTTTGCCTTACAAAGGGTGGGGTAGATGATTTTTGTCATTACAAAATATTCTCCCTCTTGTAACATTATATCTACCTTGCACTTGACCTTGTATTTTTGTTAATGTTTTAGGAACTACACACCAAAGGAGTAGCAATTATAAGGGTAATAACGCTCAATGCGTGGCAATGTCCGCTTGCGCGTCAGTATTGTCAGTTTGCAGACATCGGAATCTGACTTGTCATGATATCGATGTCATTCTCCAAAGTGGAGACACTTTATAAGTATACATATGTCGCTTAAACCAATTCTACCGAAGGGTGTCATATTTTTGAACCCCGAGGAATTGCCTACGGAGATTGTCGTCGGAAACAATAGAGCTCAAATTGAAAATATGACCGCCAATTGGATTACAAATGGAGTATTTCCTCAAATTTCAGAAAATGAATACGGTATTATAACTCTTGCAAACATAATTAAATCCAATGTTTTCGACGCAAACCACAATGATGAGACGGATAGCGTGGTATTTACCGGACAAGACTATACAGTTTCTTTTTGGAGATTCGGTAGTGCATTCTATTTATTTAACAGTCACGCACTAGAAGAATATAACAAATTAAATTCTACATGCGGAGTAGCACGTTTGTTTAAATGTTATTCGATTCGCGAATTAGCCAGATTGCTGTTATTGCGAAATATAGGTGTAGGTCAGTATTCAATACACAGACTACGCGTTCTCAATTATCAAACAATTGAAAATTTAGTTGTAGGATCTGCATTGCCATTGCCAGCGTCTGTCGAGTCTATAATAGACTTCGAATGCCCGGCATCAACAGACCATAGTCAATTATCGGAATCACAATCTATATTGCTTGGTTTTCAAAAAACCCCTGAACCGGTAGTAGTTGACACCCATGTGGCGTCAACAAAGAGAGGTCGACCCAAAAAACAAAAACGTGGCAGGAAATGTAGTACAGTAAACGCCCATTTGGATGCGGTTAAAAAATATAATACAAAAAAACCGCAAATTCATCGCGATGCCGTTAAAAAATATACCAAGGAAAATCCAGAAATTCATCGCGATGCCGTTAAAAAATAAACAACTGAAAATCCACAAATAAATCGCGATGCTGTAAAAAATATACCAAGGAAAATCCAGAAATTAATCGCGATGCTGTACACCGTTATACCAAGCAGAACCCTGAAATAAATCAAATAGCCACTGACAAATATAATAAAAACAGCCGTCGTATTGACATACCACTACGTCAATCTCAAAACCTAATAGCACAGAAGAGGGACGCTGAGTTAGACGTAATAAAATTATTTTCTTTAAAGAAAACGTCCTTGCTTTCTTCAGACACTTTTAGGTGTCCATCTTGTAATGCGCGTCTGTTTGAAGAAGAAAAATCTCGAAAACAATGGTGTTGTGGGTCGGGCGCGTACAACATACAAAATTTAATTCCGTTAACCGAGGAGTTTTACTCTCACCCGTCTTTTCTGAGTAGACCACGAGCTTACAATAATTTATTTGCCTTCAGTGCCTTGGGCGTTTCTCACGGGTACCAACAACCAACGGGAATATCTTTTCTTAAAATTCAAGGTCGAGTCTATCATAGAGTTTTTGATTTAGCTTACACTGGTAGCGTAAATAATTTAGGACTATACATTAACGATACAAGCGAACGCGAGCAAATAGCCGCAAAACTTTTTACATAACGTCAATCCGTTTATCGAATGTTTTAAACGATTAAGTAGGGAACCATCCGATCAGGCCTTTATTAAATTTCAGCAAACATCTCGCTCAATCCACGGTAACATTTTAGGAGATTTACCTGTTGGTAAAGAAGTCGCGGCCATTATTAGTACAGAACGCGAAAATTTTATACCTCATTGCATAGCAGTTTGGAAAATCGGTGATAGGAAACCGCACACTGTAGATATAATGCATCCGTTAAATGAAAGTTTTCAGTATCCACTATTTTATCCTGAGGGTAATGCGGGTTGGTACCCGAACAAAGTAGATAATAACGGAAATAAATTAACTCAAGCGAAATACGTTCGCTGCTTGTTATTGTCGGAGCCACGATTTTCCGATATAGGCAGGCTATCGGAAGAATGGTTAGTTGACATGCATTGCCGAATCATAGAAGAACGCCTACGTTTTATATCAAGTCTACAAAAACATAACTCGAGTAGTGCACTGAGGTCCGCTCCACTTCAAGAAGTTGAAATGAGCATTGAAGTCGCGCGTCAAATTCGTCAAGATGAAACCATTCAGGGAGAGGGATTCGTACCAGGTCGCGTTTATTTGCCCAGCACTTTTACGGGGGGCCGCGATACATGAAAGGAAAATATAGTGATGCTATTGCAATAGTAAGCAGATTGGGGAACCCATCATTTTTCTTGACGTTTACTTGTAATCCCAAATGGCCAGAAATTCAACAATCTACTCAAAGCAGCTATGTAAATCCTTCTGTATGTGCTAGAGTTTTTAATTTAAAGCTAGCAGAATTATTAAGAGATATCCGAGGTGGTAATTGGTTTGGCAAATGTATTTATATGATGCACGTAATAGAGTTTCAAAAGCGAGGTTTACCACACGCTCACATTTGTTTTAGGGTTGAAGGTGGCGGGCCTGTCCAAAATATAGATATTGATAAATTTGTTAGAGCAGACATTCCTGATGCATCAGAGGCAGAGGGAAGATTACGAAAAGCTGTTTTGAATCATATGATTCACGGTCCTTGCGGTCCCTCGCACAGAACTAATTTACCTTGTTGGGATAGTGAGAAAAGTAAATGTTCAAAATTTTTTTTTCAAAACGTGAGACAGCCACCACTTTTTCTGATGAAAAAGGATTTATTAACTTGTGTCGAGACAGTAAAAACGAAGCAACTATAAAATATCGCGGTAACGATGTAATTGTAAATGATACTTGGGTAGTTCCTTATAACGCAAGTCTTCTTTTAAAATACGATGCTCATATCAACTTGGAGGTCTCCTCGCAACGCACGGTCGTTAAGTATTTGTTTAAATATATCACTAAGGGTCCTGACGAATCGCGCGTAGCTGTCGTACCGGAAGAACATGAAAATAACGAAATAGAGCAGTATGTCACAAAACGTTATATAGGCTCCAGCGACGCCGCTTGGAGGACGTTAGAATTCGATGTGACCGCGTGCGAACCCAACGTCAAACAGCTGTCAGTGCATTTAGAAAATCAACAAACAGTTTATTTTAAACCAGGCACTGAAGTAGAAGCCGCGCAACAAGCTGGTTCGGACCTTATTACCTATTTTAACCGCCCCGTAAGAGACGAATTTGACTCATTGACCTACTTGGACTTTTACGAACAATACATTGTTCATTCCAAGCGTCCCTCAACAAAAAATACGGAAATTTTTGAAACATCAAATCATAAATTCATTACTAAAAGACAAAAGGGTGAGCTTGTCGTGCGTCTATTTTGGGTCGCACCTAACAGAGGTGAACAGTTTTATCTTAGAATTCTATTAAAAAAATTCTCGTGTCGTAGTTACAACGATCTTAAATCTCTTGGTGGTCCCGATTGTAAAACTTTTCAGGAAGCTGCTAAAATAGTTGGTCTTGCCGATGACGAAGTCGAATACGAAAGAGCTATGTTGGAAGCATCAAACTTTTTAACGGGACCACGCCTTCGTAGCTTCTTCGTTTGTTTGGCTGTAAACGGTGTTCCAGTCGCGTCTTTCTGGGACACTTTTAAAAATCAACTCAGCGAAGACATCTCATATAGGTTAGGTGCGGATGCGAACATGGAAAGAGTACACACTTTGTGTCTCATTCAAATAAATAGGTTGCTTCGGAAACACGGATCGACGTTACAACAACACGGTTTGCCAGAAATCGAAGATACCACTACCGAGTTAGGCAGGGAACGCGTAGAACACAACCGCGAATCATTGGAACATTTTACAGATCAATGGATTCCTCGCTTATCTCGAGAGCAAAATTGTATTTTTGATTACGTTGTAAAACTTTGTAACGATACTGACTTCCGTGACTTTAATGATACCGCGATTTTCGTTGATGGTCCCGCGGGTACCGGTAAAACGTTATTGTTAAAAGTTATTTCTGCGTACGTACGCAGTAACTTAAACGGAGTAGTTCTTTGTACTGCGAGTTCTGCCATCGCGGCGCAAAACTACGAAGAAGGGACCACGGCGCATAGCATGTTTAAATTCCCCATAGATCTGGTAGACGATAATGACTTCTGGAATACCACAAACGGCACGCAAAGAGCAGAATTAATATCACACGCGGACGTTATAATATACGATGAAGCCCCTATGGCACACAAATTTTTGATTCATCTACTGGATAGGTCGTTGCGTGATCTCATGCGTAATGATAAAATTTTTGGTAGCAAAATTATTATCTTTGCAGGGGATTTTAGACAAATTCCCCCTGTAGTTACAAATGCAAAAACTAATTCAGATATATTAAATGCATCAGTAAAAACATCGCGCATCTGGCAAAGTATAAAATCTTTCTCCCTAGCTACTTCGCAAAGATGCAGGGATGATGTAGAGTTTGCAGAATTTTTATTGAATTTAGGCTCAAATAAATTAACATCTCATCCTTTTGTAATTGGCAAAAATATTCAAAATTTAGTTGATTTAGGTGGTATTGAAATTGTATCAGAATTAGACGATTTGATTGACTTTGTTTTCCCCGTTCTAAATATAGAATCCTGTGCTAGCATACATAGAGCAATTTTATGCACACGGAACGACGCCGTTCGAGAAATAACTTAATACTCGATCGGTTAGATGGAGAAACACTGCATTTCTACTCCATCGATAAAGTCGAAAATGAAAATGCAGATGAATTATTTTTAGGGCCAGATGCGCTTAGCAGAATGCAACCAAGAGGTTTTCCAGAGCACGATCTTAAGCTCAAAATAGGATGTATTTGTATGATCATGCGTAATCTCAGTTTTAACGACGGATTGGTAAACGGAACTAAAGTAATTGTAACAGGTACGTCGCCACGCTTAATTACCGTTCAAAAATCGTCGGGTACAGATGAATATTTAATTCCACGTATTATTTTTAAGGTTCATTCATTCATTCAATTGGTTATTTTCTTTGTACTGGAATAAAAAGATGATGGGATGTAAAGCGATGTATGTATTACCTATGACGTGTTTGTTTGTTTTAATTACCATGCGAGAATTATGTTCATCAATATGCAAATCTTATTCTTTTTATAAGGTTTTTTTAAAATCAGTTTCTTGTGATGTATTCGTCATCGTCTCAGTTTAAAAGCTTTTTAGAATAACTACACTCGCGAGCAACCAAATCGACTCAAGCCTTGACGGCGCACATATACATTGATTTTCCTAAAACGATAAATGATAATTATAAAAGTGATATGTCATTCGAAAGCTGAAGAATTATGCTTTCAATTAACATCAATACCTTTAAAAAAAACTAAGCGCTGATTTATTGACGCATTTTAATTGGCCGTCAGCGTAAATTACCTCATTAGGAATCCACGACTTGCGCTACCTGCTCCCGCCATAAAACCCCTCCACATCCGGTTTACCTTATCAGTCGCTTGTTACAAGTTGACCGGTACACATCTCCGTAAATTGCATTCCTTGTTTTCGCTAAGCCATGGATACCACACCAGAAGAAGCCGCTCAAGTTGTTGCCTTGTTGCAACAAGGGTTAAGTCAGCGAGCAGTCGCTGCCCAGCTCCACTTGAGCCAATCTTCTGTATCCCGAGTATACAGACGGTTCCAAGAGACTGGTGCCTTCAATCGGAGATCAAGAATGAGCCGCCACCGGTGCACTTCAGAGAGAGACGACCGCTTCATTGTCTCAACCTCGCTGCGCAATCGACACACCTTACGGGCGTTGATGTGCAGCAAGTACTGAGACGTGTACGACAAGTGGCTGTCAGCGAGTGGACAGTGAGAAGACGCTTGAGGGAAGCCAACTTGACGCCAAAAAGACCTGCGACGGGCCCTAAATTGACTGCAGGCCACCGACAAGCGCGCCTTCAATTTGCTCGAGAGCATCTCAATTGGAGCGTTGCGCAATGGCGATCGGTCCTGTTTACTGATGAGTGCAGAATGTGTCTGCATGGCAGTGACAGGAGAGGCCGAGTCTACAGGCGTCCGGGGGAACGATTTTCCCAATGTTGTTTCGCTGAAACAGTGGCATATGGCGGCGGTTCCTGTATGATGTGGGCTGGTATTTCTTTAGAGGGAAAAACCGAACTTGTTTTCGTGCCTGGGGGCGGCCGAGGAGGTGGGCTAACAGCTGATCGGTATATCACCGACATTCTACTCGATCATGTTGTGCCCTACGCAGGGTTTGTCGGTGAAGACTTCGTGTTAATGCACGACAATGCCCGCTGCCACACGGCACGAGTCACTCGACAGTTTCTGGAAGAGGTCGAATTACGCACGATGGACTGGCCTGCGCTCAGTCCTGACATGAATCCCATCGAGCACTTATGGGACGAGCTTAAAAGAAGAGTTCGGGCCAGGAATCCAGTCCCTTCAAGCGTAGACGAGCTAAAGACAGCATTATTAGAGGAGTGGGACGGCATTCCTCAAGAAAATGTCAAAAAATTGATAAGGTCAATGAAAAACAGACTGCAGGCTGTAATTAGGGCTAGAGGGGGCAATACGAAGTATTGATTTAAATAAATTAATTTTATTTTTAAAATTTTTTGTTTAATTTGTAAAATACGAGACCCATAACCCTTTTTCCCAAATTCCCGTTTTTCCTACTCTTGCGTTTAGACATCATTTATTTCAAAAATGATGGATGGATTTTAATGATAATGATATCCAATTAAAGCTGACATCTTAAGCTTTCGAATGACATATGATTTTTATAATTTCCATTCATAATTTTAGTTGTATCAATGTATGTGTGCGCCGACAAGGCTTGAGTCGATTTGGTTGCTCGCGAGTGTACACTTGTAACACCACAACAACAGCGTTGCAACGATAAAACTCCGGCGCGGGCCGAGCGACCGTGCGCGTCCTCGCCGCCCCGCCGCGCACGCCGCCGAGTCCCTCGGCGCCTATAAAAGCTCGAGCCCCAGCCAGTTCAAGCCACTCGCTCGAACCGGTTGTCCCTAAACTTCCGCGCCGAATTAGTGGCCTCCGTTCTTTTTCGTTGCTTTTACGTAACGAGCTCTGTAGTCGCCCTGACTACGACCGATCGCCGGTGGATATAAATTTATCAGCCGATTAAGATCATATGAAAAAACTGCCTTTTTCAAGGCTACCTACTATTTCTTTAACGTTCGCGTTTTGAATTAGAGTCAGTTGACCCCTTCTGGGTTAAAACCACAGTTTCGTGGTCGCTCGGTGGATACCTTACGGTGCCAACGAAACCGAGTGGGGTGTTGACCCAATACACCCGCTGAACCCCTTCAGGGCTAGGCAGTCAATTGGACGGGTCCCAGCCTCGGCCTTGGGGGGTCTCCTAGTCGGCGCTGGATGACAGTTTTTCTTCACAGCAACACACCTAGTGTCTTTAGGGTGTCTCTACACCCTTCGCACTAGACTGGTCAGGGCCCCGTACGCACATTAAGACTGGCGTCGGGTTACAAGCTTAGGGCTCACCCTTAGGCACTCACCTCCCTGTCTATACCCGACAGGGAGGGTACACACCCCCGGGCCTATCCACCCGGGGAGTTAGAGTTAGGGCTCTCAGACTAATGTTTTAGCCCCCCCCCCCCATTAATCAAGATGGACGCCATCATAGTGGCGTTCGTCAAGGAAGTCCTCCTAAAGGACCCCGATTTCCTCCTGAAATACGGAGAGAAACTCGCTGCTCTGCAGCAAAAGTCGACGCCGGCTGAACCCGGTAGTGCCTCACCCGACTCTGTGCCCGACTCTATGGACACAGAGGACTTCTCGGTGAAGAGGCTTCATTACCCGCCCTCCGACGTGGAGTCTCAGAACTCCACCAACTCATCTCCCTCCTCCGACGACGACGGCTTTACGCTGGCGTCAGGGAGATCCAACAAGCGTAGGAAGAAGTTCTCTTCCGCGCAATCAAAGAAGGTAGTCGCGACCGACGCGACCTCAACCCCTCTCACCCCCGCTCCCTTGGTTACCCCCACCAATGCCCCCGCTCCGATCGCTTTGTCCTCTCAGAAGGACTTAACTCCCAGCTCCAGTGCTGAAACCTCCTCCGCCCCGAGGAAAATACCCCCTCCCCCCCCCCCGTGTTCATCCAGGACAAGGGAAAATGGACCGATGTGTCCAAATGGTGCGCCGATTGCAAGATCGGCTTCACCAATGCCAGATCCACCCAACAGGGGATCAAGGTTCAAATCCCAACGTCGAAAGACTATAGGGATCTTACCAATCTTCTTCGGCAAAGGAACGTGTCTTTCCACACGTACTCCCTCCCCAAGGAGCGCATGACCCGAGTGGTGATCCGCAGGATCCCCAAGGAAATCGCCACCGAAGACATCAAGGCGGATCTGGAAGCCCAAAAGGTTCCAGTGTCCGAGGTGCACCGCATGCACCGTTCCAAGGGCCAAGTCGCCTACGACATGGTCCTGGTAGTCTGCCCCCCTTCTGAGGGCCGCCACCACCCGATTTTTACAGTAAAGTCCATCTGCAATCTCACCGGCATCGAGATTGAAAAACCATGGAGGAGCGGCATTGTGGGCCAGTGCCACCGCTGCCAGCTCTATGGTCACTCCCAACGGTTTTGCCACGCAACACCCAGGTGCGTCAAGTGCCTGGGCGCGCACGGCACCGAAAACTGCCCCCGACCAAAAGACCGCACTCTATGCACAGAGCCGCCCAGCTGTGTGCTATGCGGCGAAACGATCAATTGTTTAAGACAGTTTAGAGGTAAAACACACAAACATTATTAATTGTTAGGGTGCCGTACCTGAAGGGTAAAAACTACAGAATCTTGTTATTATGTACTAAGACTACTGTTCGTCCGTCTGTCCATCTGTCTGTTAGCGGGCTGCAGCTCATGATCAAGAATGTGGATTTCGGTTACCGCTATACATAATAAAAATAAGTTAAAAATTAGAAGCAGGTTCCCCAGTAAATAAAAATAAATATGTTGTTCTTTGCTTACTGTCGTCTCTGTCAGGGAGCTGTCTGTAACCCATTAATCCCATCAATGAGGACAAAAAAGACGCTTTGCCTTACAAAGGGTGGTGTAGATGATTTTTGTCATTACAAAATATTCTTCCTCTTGTAACATTATATCTACCTTGCACTTGACCTTGTGTTTTTGTTAATGTTTTAGCAACTACACACCAAGGGAGTAGCAATTATAAGGGTAATAACGCTCAATGCGTGGCAATGTCCGCTTGCGCGTCAGTATTGTCAGTTTCCAGACATCGGAATCTGACTTGTCATGATATCGATGTCATTTTCCAAAGTGGAGACACTTTATATATGTCGCTTAAACCAATTCTACCGAAGGGTGTCATATTTTTGAACCCCGAGGAATTGCCTACGGAGATTGTCGTCGGAAACAATAGAGCTCAAATTGAAAATATGACCGCCAATTGGATTACAAATGGAGTATTTCCTCAAATTTCAGAAAATGAATACGGTATTTTAACTCTTGCAAACATAATTGAATCCAATGTTTTCGACGCAAACCACAATGATGAGACGGATAGCGTGGTATTTACCGGGCAAGACTATACAGTTTCTTTTTGGAGATTCGATAGTGCATTCTATTTATTTAACAGTCACGCAGTAGATGAATATAACAAATTAAATTCTACATGCGGAGTAGCACGTTTGTTTAAACGTTATTCGATTCGCGAATTAGCCAGATTGCTGTTATTGCGAAATATAGGTGTAGGTCAGTATTCAATACACAGACCACGCGTTCTCAATTATCAAACAATTGAAAATTTAGTTGTAGGATCTGCATTGCCATTGCCAGCGTCTGTCGAGTCTATAATAGACTTCGAATGCCCGGCATCAACAGATCATAGTCAATTATCGGAATCACAATCTATATTGCTTGGTTTTCAAAAAACCCCTGAACCGGTAGTAGTTGACACCGATGTGGCGTCAACAAAGAGAGGTCGACCCAAAAAAACAAAAACGTGGCAGGAAATGTAGTACAGTAAACGCCCATTTGGATGCGGTTAAAAAATATAATAATAAAAAAAAACCGCAAATTCACCGCGATATGCCGTTAAAAAATATACCAAGGAAAATCCAGAAATTCATCGCGATGCCGTTAAAAAATATACCAAGGAAAATCCAGAAATTCATCGCGATGCCGTTAAAAAATATACCAAGGAAAATCCAGAAATTCATCGCGATGCCGTTAAAAAATATACCAAGCAAAATCCAGAAATTAATCGCAATGCTGTACACCGTTATACCAAGCAGAACCCTGAAATAAATCAAATCGCCACTGACAAATATAATAAAAACAGCCGTCGTATTGACATACCACTACGTCAATCTAAAAACCTAATAGCACAGAAGAGGGACGCTGAGTTAGACGTAATAAAATTATTTTCTTTAAAAAAAAACATCCTTGCTTTCTTCAGACACTTTTAGGTGTCCATCTTGTAATGCGCGTCTGTTTGAAGAAGAAAAATCTCGAAAACAATGGTGTTGTGGGTCGGGCGCGTACAACATACAAAATTTAATTCCGTTAACCGAGGAGTTTTACTCTCACCCGGCTTTTCTGAGTAGACCGCGAGCTTACAATAATTTATTTGCCTTCAGTGCCTTGGGCGTTTCTCACGGGTACCAACAACCAACGGGAATATCTTTTCTTAAAATTTAAGGTCAAGTCTATCATAGAGTTTTTAATTTAGCTTACACTGGTAGCGTAAATAATTTTGGACTATACATTAACGATACAAGCGAACGCGAGCAAATAGCCGCAAATATGAAACTTGATAGGCAGGTAATTAGTTGCATAACTAACTTTTTACATAACGTCAATCCGTTTATCGAATGTTTTAAACGATTAAGTAGGGAACCATCCGATCAGGCCTTTATTAAATTTCAGCAAACGTCTCGCTCAATCCTCGCTCAAACATTTTAGGAGATTTACCTGTTGGTAAAGAAGTCGCGGCCATTATTAGTACAGAACGCGAAAATTTTATACCTCATTGCATAGCAGTTTGGAAAATCGGTGATAGGAAACCGCACACTGTAGATATAATGCATCCGTTATATGAAAGTTTTCAGTATCCACTATTTTATCCTGAGGGTAATGCGGGTTGGTACCCGAACAAAGTAGATAATAACGGAAATAAATTAACTCAAGCGAAATACGTTCGCTGCTTGTTATTGTCGGAGCCACGATTTTCCGATATAGGCAGGCTATCGGAAGAATGGTTAGTTGACATGCATTGCCGAATCATAGAAGAACGCCTACTTTTTATATCAAGTCTACAAAAACATAACTCGAGTAGTGCACTGAGGTCCGTTCCACTTCAAGAAGTTGAAATGAGCATTGAAGTCGCGCGTCAAATTCGTCAAGATGAAACCATTCAGGGAGAGGGATTCGTACCAGGTCGCGTTTATTTGCCCAGCACGATTTATATAAGAATGATTTTAACAATAATTTTACAGTTCATATCACGTCTGTTCTGTTGATGAACATCAATAATGCTTTTTACAAGCTTATTACCTTGGGTGGTAGTGTTGTACTTACAGCAAAAAGACAATGATACAGAAGTGATGTTGAAGAATATTACACGATCCTTAGATGAAGATTTGAGAGATCTGTGTACTACCAATAAAATATGGTATATTAAGAAGGTGGAACTTTATAACAAGGAAGGTAATTTAATGAGAAGATGGTTGATGAAATTCTATTTTGAAGATGTCAATAGCGGTAGAAGTGGAGAAAAGAATGGTTATGAATTGGTGAGCATTAACAGCGAACAGAGAAAAAATACATTAAATTTACGTGTGTGTAGTGATAGCAATATATTATTGTTGTGCAAGCTGGAAATCACGAGATTCATTAGTTCTCGTTCAAGACGAAGCAGCAAGCGGATCAATAATAGTTTACAACAAACTTGGTCGTCAGAAGCATTCGAGCAAAAAAGGGTTTGGAGATTACAGTGAAAGTACCTAGGGGTGGTGGAATAGCGACTGCTGAAAGTCAAGATCATCGTCATAAACCTAAGGTTGGGGAAGATAGAGAGGAATTGCTTACCTCGGAGACATCTATGAAAACCACTAGCAAACCTTCTTCGTCAACAACCAAACCTTATCCTTTAAGTGAAAGGTGTCAACAATTTAAGAATGTACTTGAAAGTGTTCAATTTTGGACATATATATGCACGGTTGACGAAAATGGAGAAAGGTGAAATAACCGATGCTGAATGTTCAGCCAGTACACCAATGAGGTAATTTGTGATAAGGATGTGGTATTAGATTCCCTATCCATTAAACAACTTTATATCAAGTTTCCCACGAAAACTATGTTGTTGCGGTGAGTGTTCTATGTAACATTATTTTCTTATCTTAGTTAAAACCATAATGTGAATTTCACATACACTCCAAATACAGTGTAGAAAACGATAAGGGTTTAGTATATAAACTACCATCATTCAATTCAGGGATGCATACATTCAGTTACCATTGGGAGAGTACAATAGTAACAAGCAGTTACCCGTAAATTTCAGACTCATTATTGCTGTAAGTGTTAATTTTCCTTAAATATCGTTATTAGATAAAGCAATGTCTTCAAATCAAGGGAAGAGTAATACTGTTCTCGGTGAATTAAATAGTTGGGGAAATAAAACCTGGAAAAAAATGTGTGATTTAGAGATTAGTAAGCCTTTTAAGATCATAGAAGCTACCAGGATGTCTTCAAAGTATACACAAAATGCAATGCAGACGGTGGTGCACCTGGAGAATGGATACATAATCACGCTCCCATCAAGGTTTAACGATATAAATGACGATCAACTAGCAGAACTTAATAGTGGTGTTCACATCGTTAATAAAGGACCAAGCGGGAAAACATGGATTATCAACTTTTTATCGGATAGATCTGTTGAGGAAGGATAATAAAAGATTATTTTGTTTTACAGTGACTGACACTACTGGCATAAGCAATTTCAGATCAGGATATTCAGATATGATGATGTCACTAGTTGAAGCAATGTATTTTGAATGTAAGAGCAGCTGGTTAAAACATTTATCTTCCAACAGATTACTACAACTGTGGAGAAGACCTATACCACTTGCGAAAATAAATGGAGATGTGAGTGCAGTTCTTAAAAGTGTTTACGAGAAAAGTGAGTTTAGTGATATAAACACCTATTCCTTAATTGAGATCTGGGACGACATCACGTCTCATCTGGAGGACACTGTGGGTGATATCAATGTGGAAGTGGAAGAGTGGCTTCAGTTGTTAAGTCACACACCGCCAGAGTGTTTCACCCATGAACTGTTCACCGAACAACTAGGTAATGCTTTATTAAATTACATAATTTATGCTGTAAGCGAGTGTGGTATAGAGCTATTTTAAAGTTTTTTCACTTGCGATATTGTTTAGTTTTTTTCATGTAAATTTTGTAATGATTTTATAAATTCTACCATTTATGCTGTAAGCGATTGCTATAACGATTCATAAATAGAGCCTATTTTAAAGTGTTACACTTGCTATAGTATCAAGTTGAATTTTTAATATATGTAAGTATAGTTTTACTATAATTTACTACAATCAGTAAACACATATTATAATGGATGTAGAAAACATTAAATATATTATCGATATAGATGGTTTTCAGGTATCAAAAATAATGTATTTTAAAGAAGTAGGTGTTTATAATATTCAGGATAGGATCCTTTATTTATTTCATATAAAACTTCCGGAATGGTTATTACACTATCAAGATAAAATAACCTCATTTGCTACTAATTACATTCATGGGATGTATTTAAAAAACTATGACAATGACATCAGTTTTACAGTTGTTAAGAAAAATAAAGGGCTTTGACCCGAAAAAACAGTTTATATGGATGTATAAGGGGGGTATTATTGAAAGAGACTTATTAGAGAGTCTAGGATTTTCATCAATAAATCTAGAAACACTACAATGTCCAAAAGTTGAAATTATAATGAAAAATTTGAATTTAAACCATATTTTAAGGAATTGTGTGAGACATAAAGCATTTAAAGGAAAATCACCTCACACCTGTCACTGTACGAGGGGCGTTCAATATATTCTCGATATCGGGGTGATTTGATATTATTGTGGGTAATTAAAATATATCATTAGCTAACAACATTATCTGAGGGTATTTATACAAAATTTCATGTTGATAACTTCATTAGTTTGTTTGCTACCTCCAGTCAGCGACGACGAAAATGACTGACGCGACAATGTTGAAGAAAATTGAGCATCGTGCGGTGATTAAATTCCTCACTAAACAAGGAAAATCTCAAAAAACTATCCATAAAGAAATGGTAGCCGTTTATCAAGACTCTGCTGCTTCATTATCGACCGTACAGAAGTGGTCAAGTGAATTCAAAAGAGGCAGGGAAAGTATCGAGGATGATCCCCGCCCAGGTGGGCCAATCACGGCAGCTACCGAAGAAAATGTGAAAATTATCGAAAAACTTGTATTAGAAGATGCACGTGTAAAAATCACGATGTTGGCAGAAATAACTAAGCTATCCGTTGGTACTATACATACTATACTACATGATTATCTCAACCTTACAAAAGTTAGTGCAAGATGGGTGCCGCGCATGCTCACTGCGCTTCAAAAGCAGGCGCGGGTTGACACTTGTAAGGATTTTTTAGAGCTGTGTGGCGACGATCCAGCAAGTGTTTTCGAAAGAAAAGTTACAGGCGATGAAACGTGGGTTCATCACTATGACCCGGAGAGTAAACAGGAGTCTATGCAGTGGCACAAAAAGGCAGACCCTCCGAAGAAGTTCAAAGTCACTCCATCTGCTGGCAAAATCATGGCCACAGTTTTCTGGGATTCTAAAGGAATACTATTAATCGAGTACACAAAAAAAGGTGAAACTATCAACACAGAAAAATACTCAACCACTTTACGCCTTTTGAAAGAAGCAATAAAAGAAAAAAGAAGAGGAAAGCTGGCAAAGAATGTGTTGCTTCTTCACGACAACGCACCGGTTCACACTGCGCGGCTCTCCAAGGCTGCTGTACGAGAGTGCGGGTTCGAGGAAATTAACCACCCACCCTACAGCCCGGACCTAGCCCCCAGTGACTACTTTTTATTCCCAAATTTAAAAAAAGACCTCAGGGGAAAGCGATTTGCTGACCATAATGAGCTCAAGTCCGCTGTAAATGAGCATTTTTCGGGCCAAGAAGAACATTATTTTTTTAAAGGAATAGAAAAACTTATTTCGCGATCAAACAAATGTATTGAAATCATGGGAGACTATATTGAAAAATAAATGTTTTTCAAGGTTTTACAGTTTTTCTAACATACCCACACCGAGAATACATTGAACGCCCCTCGTAGTGGTGTAGAGGTGCGAGCTTTTGCAAGGTGGTTAGAAAACTATTTAAATCGATAATTTTGTAATTGTAACTGTTAGTATTATGACTTTTATATCATAAACTTGACTTATTTTAATGATAAGATTTTAGTATTATGACTTTTATATCATAAACTTTAGACTTATTTTAATGATAAGATTTTTGTTAAACTATAATCATAAAAATAGATAAATGATAGAAAGCTTATGTTAGTAGGTACGTCAGTCAAATAAAACACATTATATGATTCTTTAACTAATCTTGTTTTCTTTATTTATCCAACTTGTTGAATCTATACCGAACCATTTCACTAGAACTTTGTCACCCTTTCTCTTCAACACTTTCTCCACCAGATACACATCAGGATATTTAACTTTTTGTAGTTCCTGTTCATAAAAAGCACCTAAGATTGGTTGTTGCCTTTCATCTTGCAGCTGATAGGTCACAGGATTGGTGTTATTCACCTTTACCACTTGAAATATTTCCGCACTCCAATTTCCGGTGTATCCCTTGGAAAAAGTAGATTTATATTTGCTAATACGTACGTAATCTCCATACCTATACTTTGTTTTAGGTCGTACTTTGATATGATTGTAAACAGTAGATAAAAGTTCATTAGCGTTAGTGTGATTCACGGTCACTGGGGCAATCCTGATAGTACTATGTATTTTATTATTATATCTGTTTACTATATCAGAGAGTTCCTGTCCAATCCATTTATATGAGCCATTATAGGTAAATCGCTGCCAAAGTCAATTTTTGATAGTTCTAATAAATCTCTCTACAATAGAAGCTTTCATTACACTGTATGTTGAGTAATGGTTTACATTAAACTTTCTCATCAGGGCTTGGAACTTTTCATTGAAAAACTCTCGTCCATCATCAGATTGAATATTTTTTGGTCTACGACTTAAGTTGTTTTTTAACAGATTGAGCATCCCTTGTGTTACATTATCACCAGATTTGCTTTTTAATGGCTGCAGCCAAGCATACTTCGAAAATGTATCAATGCAAGCTAAAATATACTTAAACCCCCTGTTGTATTTAGAATATTTTTGCATGTCAATCAAATCTATTTGCCAGGTGTCATCGAGTCCATTTTGTATGAAACGTCTTCGGGGGAAGTTTTTACGGGCATTCTTGTGAAGTTCCTGAACGACTGTCCATTTGCTCATATTGGTTTTTTACTTCGGGCTTTTACTTTTCCTGTGGAGGTTTCGACAATACCACCCACCGGTGTGGTGGTAGGAATGGTAGACGTGCTGGGGGTGGTAGTGGAATATTTTACTGAGATCTCTTCTAGACTACGAGAGATTTTTTTTATTTTACGTAAACACAGTTGCATTACTTCATCCAGTTGTACTTTTATAACTACATCATTTTTCTGAATACCTTCTCTAACATTTCTTAACAAACGATTTTCACAGTCCACCTGATGTTTCAGTATACTTTGAGCAACAGCTGTGGTGTTTGTTGATGGTTTCTGTGCAGGTAACGTCCAAACTTATCGATAGTCATAATTACAATGAAAGTATGTTTACTTGAGTATACGTTTAAGTATATTGGAAAGTCGACGGGGTGATTCAATTATGTTAGCTTCTATCAATTCCTCCAATATCGCAATAATTTCATTATCATGATCGTTGTTACCAGCATTTCGCGAAGCGATAAGCAATCGTAATCGATCTATTAGTTCATTAGGGTTATCCCAATACATAATATCCGTATTAGGGTAGTATTTTTTCATTAATAGAGTTGTGTCTGTATTGGAATAGTTATTATTAGTAGACGATGATGACAAGCCTCTACCGGTTACTAACTGATCTTTTGCATTCAATAGGTCATCTATTCGGTTATCAGCTTCATGTAACAGACCTGATCTGTTATCTATTAAACCTGTTCTGTTATCTGTTCCACCTGATCTGTTAAAACATCCACCAGTTTTTGATTTGATTTGAGATTTTTGAATAGGGGTAGAAGAAGACGGATGGTTTACCTCCTTTACATATTGAGTATATTTAAGACTCTTGTCACCCTGTATCTGACCTTCTGCAGAAAAATTACGTCTATGTGCATTTGTCATCGTTATTATTTTAAAGTAGACATCACTATCTGTAGGTTGAATCAAAGAAGTATTAGGTTCTCGTTTGAATAACAGTTCCATCAGCCCTGGTGTATAGTTAAACTTCTAATTTTTTATTATTAAATGATTTGTATCGAATTCAACAGCACTGTCACCTATGTAATACCCCTCCGGTGTTATGTAAATACCATAAGGCACCTTTTTAATGTTATTAATAACAAGAATATCCAAATAGCTACGTGCTAATGGATGTAACGTAGAATCTTCTTCCATTTCTGATTGAATTGTTTTATTTAGAGAATCAAATGATTCATCAGCATCTTCGTCCTCTTCTTTATCAACATTGCTGTACTCTTCTTGTTTCCCATGCGTTACTTCACCAGCAGCAGTTTTAATTTTATTTTGGAATGACTTTTCATCAGTTTCATGTTTCACAATTAACCCTTTGTCATCATTCGAATTGATGTGATGTAATAAAGTGTTTAGAGGCTGTGTGATTGGTTGAAATGTCTCTTGTAAGGTTGACGTCAATTCAGCTTTACCCTCATTTAAAGCTTTGATTTTCTTTTTTACTGAACTCACAGACTGAAGAAGTTTACGTTTAAGCTCCTTATCTCCAAATAACTGTACTGTTGAAGAGTCCATAGCGAAATGTAAACAGCTTCATTGTAACACGTATTCTTATACTACTATAATGTGATAAAGTCATCAAAACCTCTCCGATATCGACCCTTATTCATCTCAACATCTTTATTAATCACTAAAAATCCATGCTTGTTCTTCCAACAAGCTCTGCACATTTCTAGGAAAGTATCCCACAACATGTCTTTATTCACATGATCATCATACGCATGTTTTAGGTTCATTTCATCTTGCTTAAAGAGTATAATGAAGTTTGCATTATCCCGTACCAGCTGTTTAGGTATTTTGCTGTATGTTTGACATAGATAAAAACAATCTAGTCCCTTGTGTCTACCCATTGAGAAGTGCAAACGTATAGGTTCTTGATCTTCCATCGATACATCATCAAAAATTATGATACTATTACTCTGAATCTCTTCCGGTGAGGCTACCTCACTTTTATGTGAGAAAGTGTAGAAATTCACCTCCGGCACCTGGCTAAGTACTTTGCTTAAAAATATGTATTTCGATTGATTTAGCGATTTGGAGTATAAGTAGACATTTTCAAATATCAGACCATTTCGTTCAAGCAGTAAGGTGAGTAAAAGATTAGTTTTACCACAACCAGATGGACCACATACTAGACATCTGATACTATTGGGTAGGAGTACACCATGTCTGTAGTGTATATTATCACTATTGTATTTTGAATTTATATCCCAACCTTTAACTGATAAACACGTGGGTTGCTTCTGAAACATCATTTTGATAAGCGATTTAATTGTATGTTCATGCTTTATATATCTTAATTTAGTAGTGACATCAGCAGAGGTAGCAGCTAGTCTTCTTTTAATTAAAATGATTGTCCAAAAGAAAAATAAGGTTAGTCTTCATGAACCACTTATAAAAGGTGGGTGTGGTTTAGTTAACACACTTATCAATAACCTACCTTTCGAGTTACACGTACCCGGCTACAATTATTGCGGGCCCGGAACAAAATTGGAAAAACGCTTAAAGAGAGGTGATGTTGGAATTAATCCTTTGGACGAAGCCTGTAAATTACATGACATTGCATACAGTCAAAACTCATCCTTAGACAGTCGACACACAGCTGATTTGGAATTAGCGTTAGCGGCGAAGAAACGTTGGCTAGAATCAAATAGTTTACCTGAACGATTAGTAGCGCTTGGTGTAAATAAAATAATGAAACAGAAAGTGAAAAGAGGTTTAGGAATGCCTCTCACAAAGGTTATAACAGCTGCACGTAAAGCGATGAAAAAACACCAACAACATGGTAATGATAATGGGAGCGGTAAGGGTGTAAAGGTAAAAAAAATATCCATCAGTAAGTTGATGAGCACAGCTATCAAAGCTGCTAAAAGAAGCATCAAGGATAACAAAAGGAATGTGAAAAAGCCGAGGTTTATTCCTCTACCGAAAAGTGGTGGTTTTCTACCATTGATACCGATACTGGGGGCGTTGGCGGCTGCCGGATCTTTAGCTGGTGGTGTCACAACTGCTGCTAGAAATATTTATGAAATGGTTAAAAAGAAAGATTTATCGAAAAATACAGTACCCGTAGCTGTAGGAAGGGGTATGTATATTAGGGTGGGTCGATTTTGAAAATTTTCGAATTTCAATAGTGGGGGTATTTATAAAGTTGCGTTTTATTGTAGTTGAAAGGAAAAAATAAATAAAAAATTATCCGTTATAACTTTAAGCCCTCTACCGAGACCGAAAGTTTCCTAAGTTTTTAATTTTTACTGAAAAAATCAGTAAATTAATTAGCTAATATCGAAGGTTACTTAAGCCGAATTTGTTAAAATTTTAAAATTAATTGTACTACAGAGTTGTTACCATGTTATTACATCCACATTTATTATCAACGAGCGAGATAGATATATGTTTTGTTTAAGCTAATTTGGTACCATTATGCGAACGCCCGCGCCAGTGCCGCCAGTGCGTCGCGACAAGTAAGCCGCGAGTGTCGTCGTGTTTGCATAATATTATTGTATTTTTACGTACTTCTTTCTAATTCGTATAAAACGAACACTTAATTAGCCTTATAAATAGATTCCTATGAAGTTCTCAAAATGAGTAAGCTAAAATCGTTTATAACACAAGTGAAGTGGATTGTCCTATATTTGGAGCACCATCTGAACTTAATGCAACAAAGTTACCTACTATATCAGACATTATTAAGTACATACTTCATGTAAGACATGATTTACAATTTCAAAACTCAGGAAAACAGCCGGCTACGACTGAAGTGTTCGCCATAGTAAGTCGCGACGTTGAAAGTATTTGGGTTTCAGCTTCCATACCTATAGTGAGCTCTAAGCGTATAAAAGAATTATTAAAAAAATATTATGATGAATATCTGAAGCTCATTAGATATCCGCAAAGTAAACGGTCAGACAGTTATTTGGAAAAAGTGAAAACGTTCAAGAACATCACCACTACAAAGATTTTTGACATTGCAGCTTGTAAGTGCCTGAACTTTATTTCATGTGTTTGTCCTAAAAGCAAAAAAGTACCTGTAATTGAACAGAAGTTTCTATTTGATCAAAGGTCTGAAAGAAAAATGATAATAGCAGGCTTAGATAAAAAAGAAACGGAAAATTTTTTATCGAAAATTGAAAGACAACAAAAATGCCAGGAAAGATGTCGTATTTACAAAGATTCACAGGCGGGCCCGAGTAAAATTCCGAGTGAAAAGAAAAATGAAACTGCTTCACCTCTTAATGTGCCCCAACCTGAACCTATACCATCAACATCTTATAATACTTTAAAGATACCAAAACTTGCAAGAGTCTGTGATCGATATGGAGTATCAAACAGGTCAGCAGCTGCTATAACAACTGCAGTACTCCAAGATCTAGGATTGGTCTCATCTGAAGAAAAGAGTTTGGTTGTAGATAAGAGTAAGTTGCGACGAGCTAGGAATAAGGCACGAAATGACTTACAAACAAAAGTTGCTGACGTCGTAGTGGAAAGCATTTATTTTGATGGTCACAAGGACAAGACCTTGCTTATCGAAAAGATAAATGGCCGTTCTCATCGTCGAGTTGTCGTAAAAGAACACATTTCACTCGTGAGTGAACCTGGCTCACTTTATTTGGGACACACTACACCACGAACTGGTACTGGCAAAGCTATTTCCGATTCAATTGTGAATTGCAAAACTAATAACATTGATTTAAAAAACATCAAATGCATAGGATGTGATGGAACCGCTACAAATACGGGCTGGAAATCGGGAGTCATCCGTTTTACTGAATTAAAGTTAGGCAGACCTTTGCAATGGTGCATTTGCCAGTTGCATGCGAATGAGTTGCTGCTACGGCATTTATTTAATGATTTGGATGGCAGCACAAGTGGACCACGCAAATATTCTGGTCCAATCGGGAAAGCTTTAGAGAATTGCGAGTCTTTGCCAATACAGAAATACTTAGCGGTTACAGGCGATATCATTGATCTGCAGCAAGATGTCGTGGTTTCTTTGAGTACAGATCAGAAATATCTGTACGAAATGTGCCATGCAGTATCATCGGGAGTCTGCAGTGCAGAACTTGCAAACAGACAGCCTGGAAAAATGGCTCATTCTCGCTGGCTTACCACAGCCAACCGTATTTTGCGGCTTTACGTTGGATGTCGTGAGCCAAGCGAAAATTTAAAAGTTCTGGTGGAGTACATTATAAAGGTATATGCTCCTATTTGGTTTCTCATTAAACGAGAACCAGCTTGTCACCGGGGTCCACAGCACGTGTTGAAATTAATACAGTTTTCAAGATGTTTTGATCAGAAAGTCAGAGAAATAATTGACCCAGTCATTCAGAGAAATGCTTTTTTTGCTCATCCAGAAAATTTATTGCTGGCTATGATATCGGATGAAAGAAGGTTTGTCAGAGAACTTGGCTTGCGGAGAATAGTAGAAGCAAGAAACAAAGCAACTCGTTCCATCAGAGTATTCAAGCTACCAAAACTAAACTTCAGTGCAACTGATTACATAGATGTGATTGTTTGGGCTGAGTGCCAAATAACACCTCCGCCACTTTTAAGTCACCTGACAGATAAAGATTTAAACGATATGGTGCAAAAATTGAAGCCGGTTGATATAGCTTTTTCGTCATTTCCATGTCACACGCAGGCGGTGGAGCGCTGCGTAAAACTTGTGACTGAAGCTTCAGTAACAGTAGCTGGAGAAAAGGCTAGAGATGGAATTATCCGCTCAAAGCTGCAGTCTAGATCTATAATGCCGACGTTTGATTGTAAGGCACAATACAAGTGTTAAATTAAAATACTTTTTTACACTAATCTTTGTTTTATTTATTTATTTGGACCGATATACCTTATAAGTTGCTTCTAATTTATTTAATTTTTTTCAATTGACGGTAGAGGGCCAAAAGTCATAATGTATTTAAAAACTAAAAACAGAATATAAACTTGCATAAAAGGCAACTTTTTAATCCCACCCAACATAAAAAAATAAAAAAATCCTTACAAAATCGACCCACCCTAATGTATATGGCACCTTACAAAAAAGCTATGGGCCCCTATCTGACACCGTACCAAAAAAACTAAACATAGCCCTACCGAATCGTGCCCTCCTCGACTATGAGCTCGTAAAATAAAGCAGCTGAACATTCCTCATTTCCGGGGTATAGTCATGCGAGATGCTCTAAACAAGCGAAAATCAAGACCATGGAGGTATGAAACGGGGATCGTTAATTTGGACGATTCACAGGGACCAGGAACACACTAGCATATGTGAAGAAAGATCAAAATTGTGAATACTTTGACAGTTATGGAAATTTGAGACCACCACGGGAGTTTCTCAAATACATGACAAATGGTGATGATGTTATCAATATCAGTTATAACTATAACAATATACAAAAAGATAAGACATATAATTGTGGTCATTTATGTTTACGTTTTCTGGTAAATGCTTCTAATCATAACTTTAGAGTGAAGTGAAATATATATTTAAATACACACATCAAAAGTGTCTAGGGATCAAGCATTTTTATGCGGATTTCTTGAGATTGAGATGTGGCTTTGTAATAAATTTATGATTTTATAAATTTATATGGATCCTTTTTGGTGCATTTCATAATTTGAAACAGGAACTGTTAATCAAATTCGAGTAAAAGATGAAAATCAGCTGTCAATATTTTCCCTATAAAAACATACAACGCATTGAAGACATTATTAGTGCTACTGTTTCCCTACTACTGATTAAAACCAACGTTATTATGGAGCGGCGACGTCATTTAAGCAGGGAAGAAATGCTCAGAGCCGTGGGAATGATAGAAGCTGGTTCCCGGCAACGTACTGTGGCTTTAGCTCTGAATACAAGTCAGAGTGTTATCAGTCGACTTTGGACACGTTACCGAAGCACTGGTACAGTGGCTGAGCGCCATGGAGGACGGTATCGCTGCACCACACGGAGACAAGACCGATACATTCAAATCTTAACTCGAAGAGCTCCAACAATAACCGCCATGATGTTAGCCGTGAGGCTTCATCACTCTTCAGGGAACTTAATTAGCGACCAAACAGTCAGAAACCGCTTGCATGAAGTGAACCTTCATTCCCGAAGACCGCTACGGGTACCACCTATAGCAATGCACAATCGTAGGATTCGATATCAATGGGCTCTTGAACACAGAAATTGGGCAGAAGAACAATGGCGTTTCGTGTGCTTTTCTGATGAGTCTCGTTTTGGTATGAGACCGGATACAAGACGTATACGACACTGGAGAACCCCTGGACGCCAACAGCGATTAAAATCCTGCCAGGAAGTCCATCCTTATAGTGGTGGAACCATCATGGTATGGGCGGGTATTTGGATCGGCGGAAGAACTGAGTTGATTTGGATCAGAGGCAACCTCAACGCTCAAATTTATGCTGAGACGATTGTATCTGACGTCATCGTTCCTCTACAAGTGCAAATCGGTCCCTTATTTCAGTTAATGCATGATAATGCACGACCGCACACCGCAAGAGTTGTAAGACAGACTCTCGCCGCAGCTAACATCAATGTCCTGCTCTGGCCTGCTCAGTCGCCAGACTTGAACCCGATTGAGCATGCATGAGATATGCTACAGAGAAGAGCTCTGCCGAATATGGAGGGTATCCAGTCGCAAGAAGACCTTTTTTTGTTGTTGCAACGAACATGGGCGGCCATTCCACAGCGTGATTTGGATGAACTCATTTTGAGTATGCCAAACCGATGTTCTTGTGTTGTTAGTGTTCGCGGTAGAAACACGGATTATTAATTGTTTAAGTTACCCAATAAAATTTTAAAGAAAACTGTTATTTCAGTCTTTTTTTCGAACTTTAATGTTAGTGGTTCAAATGTCAAAAATCCCTTTTAGGAAAACGGCAAATTTCTTTATTAATGCAAAGGTGACTTGGTTTATCGTTACTGTGACAAACGAAAACACTTTATTTGATGAATCCTTAAAGAAAATTTTAATTAATATCAATCAGGAGAAAAGTTATTGCAAAAATATATGTTGATCCCTAGACACTTTTGATGTGTGTATTTAGGGTTATAATAATATTTTACCTACGAAATAACCTACCCAATCGATATACCCAAGCGATACGGTTACGATGCGATATATCGATACAAGGGGATACGATAATATTGCGTATCGATACAAATGCATTCGATACGGTTACGATGCGATATATCGATACAACAGACTTTTTTGGGCATCCCTAGGGCCACCCCGGTACGCGATCTAGATTCCCCACCGCCACGGTAAGTTTCTTTTTCATAGCGTTACCTACTATATTTGTTTAGTTACAGTGGAGTAATTTGTATTTCTTACTTTAGCCTCCACGCGCTCCCCGTTCAGGCGACACCTGGAGGGTCGTTCAATGTGCACGGCGACTCCGTGCTGCTCGAGCAGACCCTAGGTGGTCACCTGCGCATCGGAGAAGCTAGACAAGCCAGGCAACCCAGCCTGGACTTGTCTCTCTGGTAAGTTAACTCTCCTTCCTAGAGTATCTCCATGGTACGTGGGTGGCAACGAACATGGTAATATGGTTAAATTTTTACGATATTGTATTTATTCACAGTTCCGATGTGGTTGAGCATGTGGAGGCATTGGACATGTCCGAGGACGAAGCTGCGGAGCTGCTGGAGTCTGATCCCTGGCATGTGAAGAGGTGGATGCGGGACCTGCCGGGAGCCAGCGACACGCCGGGGGCCAGCGACACGCCGAGCAGCAACACGGTTTTTCTTGCTCCTCTCGCTCCTAGCGCCAGATCTGAGGTGACTGTCGCTGCCGAAGTTGACGTTCTTCCTGACACCGAGGAGTTAGACGAACCGTTACAAGATTTGGTAAACGAGATCGATACGGGGATGGATGACGCTGCCGATTCTCTTTTGGGTACTTCGGCTATTTTTACGTGGTCACCGGACTTTGATTCGTTTAGGGGTGTTCGTGGGGAGTTCTCAGGTCCTACCCCTGGGCCAATCAAAGACTACGAGACGCCTTATGATGCCTTCACCGACATATGGGATGAGGATATCATAAGGTTGATCGCCACGGAAACTAACCGATATGCCCATCAGACAATCGAGACCATGCGTAACGCAGGAACTTTGAAACCATCATCTCGCCTTCATTCGTGGACTGACACTAATGCAGACGAAATAATGGTTTTTTTTCGCGATGTTGATGTATATGGCTATCGACCCGCGTACGTCGATAACTGAATATTGGACATCAGACGAAGTTCTCCAATTACCGGGGTTCAAAAGTATTATGTCCTTTAATCGGTATACTCTGTTGAATAAGTGTCTTCACTTTGTAGACAATGTCGCAATGTCCAGAGTCAGCAGTTGTCTCAATCTGGAGTATCTTCTTCAGCAGGGGTGTCACGTAGGATGGGTAAGTTGGCACCTATTATTGAACATCTCGGAAAAAAGTTCAAAGCCTTGTACAACCTAGGACCTGACATCAGCATCGACGAGTCTTTGACCTTATTCAAGGGCCGCTTGTCCTGGGCCCAAACAATAAGGTCAAAGGCTGCGCGATTTGGAATCAAGTCATATGAGCTATGTGAGTCCCGCACTGGCTATATGGCTAGGTTCCAAATCTACACGGGCAAGGATGACAGTTCGGACGGTGATCTATCACTTGGCGTCGATTTGGGGGGGAAGAGCACGAAAGTGGTTCTTGAACTATTGCAAGGTCTTGAACATCGGGGGCATTGTGTGGTGATGGATAATTATTATAATTGTCCATCATTAGCACGATACCTCAAGAGTTTGGGCTTTGATTGTTTAGGAACCCTTCGTGTAAGCCGTCGAAACGTCCCTAGTGACTTCAAGGTATCGAAGAAAGTGAAGAAGGGGACTATTATATCTCGCCATTCTGGAGACTTATCCATCATTGCATGGATGGACTCCAAGATGGTGAATATAATATCCACCTATCACAAACCCGATACCTATAATGGAACTAGGGCTGGTGGTAAACTGACGGTGAAACCGGTATGTATAAAAGATTACAACAAATCCATGGGGGGTGTTGATCTCAAAGATCAAAAACTCTCCATGTATTTGTTGGAGCGAAAGAGAGGCGTGAAATGGTACATGAAAATGTTTAAAAGGCTACTGAATGTGAGTATACATAATGCGCTTGTGATGTACCAAAGTTCTCTGAAACGTACAACTGGTAAATTGCCTGTGACGCATCGTGAATTCCGCTATGCGCTTGCTGAATCTCTACTTAAACGGCATCGCCCCTGTTCAATAGAGATCAGTCAGGCACCAGTGGAAAACGTGAGGCTGAGGCGAAATATCATGCACGAGCCAGAGCACTTGATGGGACGTGAGAATACAAAGAGATGTGTGATTTGTCAACGGCAGAAGAAATCCAAAGCCGTTCACTCAAGGTGCATCACGTGTGACGCATATCTTTGTTTTGGGGACTGTTGGAGAATTTGGCATTCTGCAACAGAGCTCCCAGGCGTAGACATACGTGGGCGGAAACGGAAGCGCAAAGAGTAAACGTTTTTGGGGTGTGGATGTGGATTACGACTGTGTTTGAATGTGATGGTGAACCGGGGCTCTCGCATGAGGGTCACGTTTTGACGGGATGCCTAACCGTTTATGTATCTCGTTTACTACTTCTTTTGTTGCTGTTATCGGGGGCGTTACGGCTATCCGGGACGAAACGGTAGCGTGGTAGCGCCTTTTGGCGTCTGCATTGATATCTGACCGATATCAGTCTGGGTTTGTGCATTGTGAATGATATCTTACGGGACACATATCAGACTGGGTTTGTGCATTGCGAATGATATCTTACGGGGCAGATATCAGTCTGGGTTTGTGCATTGTGGATAATATCTTACGGGACAAATCTGATTTTGTAAATAAAACCCACGATAGGTACGGCACAAACCTTTTTTTAAACATTTGTAAATTTTGCTAAAGTTTGGCTAAAATCAGGACAAAACCCTTCAGTATACTAGCTGTTACAATAAAGTGTACCTATCTTATTTTTTCACAACATAATTATGTTCTTATATGTACGAAAACATTTGTAAATTTTGCTAAAGTCTGGCTAAAATCAGGACAAACCTTTCTGTATACTAACTGTTACAATAAAGTGTACCTATCTAATTTTTTCATATTATATGTTCGTAAATGTACGAAAACATTTGTAAATTTTGCTAGAGTCTGGGTAAAATCTAGACAAACTTTTCATTATACTAGCTGTTACAATAAAGTGTACCTATCCTATGTTTTTTTTTGTGTACAAACACGTATATTTTTATTGTTTTATTATTCAATAATTATATACATTCCTTGAAAAGAAAATGCATTTTATTTCAAACCTCTCGAAGCCCTTTCTTAGATATCATTAAGAAAGGAAGATTGATGTTAGTAAGTAAATAAGTGAACAAATAATAATTATTAAATTATTTTCAAACATAAATAGCAACAATCATTAGGTACTTTGAGATAATAAAGGGTGTGAGGGACAGCCCTCCAAAAACTATCAGGGCTTACTCCGTTGACGAAACTGAACAACCTTCCATAAATTTTTTTTCAGGTAGCCAAAAAAAAAAATCAGCCTCACCATACAAAATTATACACTTGATTGAACAATTTGTATGGACCATGAATTTGTACTGTAGAGACCGATTTTTCGTTTCCTGAAAAAAATGTTTGTGGAAGGTTGTTCAGTTTTGTCTACGGAGCAAGCCCTGAAAGTTAGCGGAGGGCTGTTCCTTACACCCCGTTTATACAATGATGTAGTTTCGCTTTAATAGCAGCTTTTATCATTGCTTCTTGCCAAATTTCATGATCCTAGGTCAACGGGAAGTACCCTACAGGTTTGATTCCCTTTGCGAATGTATGAGAAATGCGACATAAACGTCTATATCTTTTGATTGCGTAAGCACGGTTGACGCCACATCAACAAAACAGCGGACAACAAAGTCATCCGTTTTTTTCCTTTTGAGGTACGGAACCCTAAAAGTGAGCTATAAAAAGACTTGATCGAAACCACGAGCGAATCCGAGGGCAACAACTAGTACATATAAATAAATTGTTGGTTGGTTCATAATTCACATAAATATCTACATTAATAAAAAAAAAATACTATACATACAGACGAACATCCTACTATCCTGAACTCGGTAAAATAATAACATTATTTAGAATAAATTGACATGACAAACAGAAAATGTATCAATAATAATCATAATAACAAGATTTCCTTGAAAATAATAATAAAATAATAACATTGAATTATTTTCGTTAGAGTTTTTATGCAAACGTTACCGGCCAGCCAGTATGGCCGCCGGCGCATGGCGCGTTCGCAGAATTTTTATCGGTTGACAGAATATGTTGTTGTGTCATGCAAATAGTGTACCTATTTAGTAGTGATATTTAGTATGTTATGAATGTGTAAACATATGTGCCATCGTATTCTAGTGTAGTTTTGGTGTATATATTTGTGGATTCGACTTATTGTGATAAAGTGTGAAGGTTATGTGAATGAAAATTATCAAAATGAAAACATATTACGTCACTGCAATGTCACGTCAGTTTTATTTCATTACGTAGCAGTTTTAGTAAATAGGAAAACTAATGAGGATTCCGGGAAGGTATGATTTATACTTTGTTATTATCGATATAACGGTATAACGTTCGTTTTTCTAAAGGCCTACCTAACGTTATTACCTTACTCGTAAAAGCGTCGACATTAGACGTAATGTGCGTGTACGAAGGTCAACAACCGTAAGGTTAATTTGACAACTTATGGAAGCGAACGTGTCGATCGGTTTTACAAAAATGGAAAAAGAGCAATATCGTTCGGTGATTCGATTCCTATTTTTGAGAGGCAAAACGCGCATCGAAATCAAAGAGCGCTTGGATGCTGTGTACGGTGACTCTTCTCCATCGATGGCCACCGTCAAGAATTGGTTCAACGAGTTTGCACGTGGTCGTACGTCGGTTTTTGGTGAACCACGTCCAGGTACACCGAAAACAGCTGCTACGCAGGAAAACATTAAAAAAATCCATGATCTCGTATTGGCAGATCGCCGATTGAAGGTTCGGGAGCCAGCTGAGACTGTAGGCATTTCAGAAGGAACAGTGCATCATATTCTTCACGAGGAACTCGGCATGAGAAAGCTGTCGGCGCGATGGGTGCCGCGTTTACTCACACCAGAAAACAAGCGCAACCGTGAGACCACATCGGAGACGTGTTTGGCGCTGTTTAAGCGGAATCCAGCGGAGTTTTTGCGTCGTTTTGTGACCGTCGATGAAACCTGGATCCACTGGTACACACCAGAGACCAAGGAGCAATCAAAACAATGGATCCAGACCGGGGATTTCTGTTTCCTAATCTGAAAAAATCACTCGCCGGGAATAGATATGGATCAAATGAGGAGGTCATCGCCGCACGGTGGATCGAAAATCGTCTGTAGAAGACATAGGATCTCGATGTCTTAAATGTTATTTTTATTGCTGGAAATGACTTCTGCCGATCATTACTGTTCTATAAAATGTCATATGAAGTAATTGTGTGCACAAATGGAAGAGTTATAATTTTTATAAGAAAAAATGTATGGAGCTGACATGAAAAATGAGGATATCTCTGGAATCGCAAGGTTGGCCGTTATATCCTTGCACACTGTTATAGTACTATTTATTTGTGAATGTTTGACATACTTAATATCGCGGCATTACTTGCGATTTTTTTTTAAATCTTCAAAATAAAAAAAAAATAAAAGTATATGATACATTTTAATGCTTAAATATGGCTATACCAAGTGTACTTTACAATATTTTTTATGCTTAGACCAAAACATTCTAAGAAATCACAAAGTCGTATTACCTACTTTGTGATTTTAATTTGAAACGACATGGTAATTATGAATTACGTAATACGTAATCTTGTCTAATGCCTCAAGTCCACATTAGCTAATGATTAATAAAACTTAATACCTATATACCTAGTTAAAAGGATACGTACCAAAATAATTTGGGGTACTCGCTAATTTAGCAATTAGTGCAGGATTAACTTAATGAAATTAATTAGATAAATGTGATAATGTTATCACATTTATCTAATGATGGCATTAGTCAATAACAATAAATAGTCAAACATTGGATTCACAACTTCAGTTAATTTAGAGCATTTCTAATACTAACATCTATCCTACCGTGTCTTTTTACTCAGTGATCGTGAATAATGGAAAGCATTATTACGATTTATAGAAAGCATTGTTACGATCCCACAGGAAAAGTGAAGTTTTTAGACGTGATTACATTAAGTGGCTTTTTTTTCTGGATGGGAAATCATCAAATGACTCCTCCCGCTCTGGGTGGAGCGGAAGGGAGTGTCAGACTCTTACTAAAACCCACCCGTGTTCCTTCCTTCGCCCTTTATGTTCCGGGCCAGCGGTAACCCTTTCGGACAATCCCGCTGACCCGGCAGGCTTCGGCCCGTACGGGCCTTACGGGCTACAGTAAGTGGCTTGAGGCAAATATTGACTGGCCAAACTGCGTGCAAACCAATTTGCTCATTCAAGAATCAACAAGTGAAAATATTTCTACTGAACCTGTACTGTACCATCAACTTCAACAATGAAATCAACTTCAACGATGACAAAAAGATCTCGAAAGCCGTTTGAAGATCTAAGTAACAAGCAGAAGAAGAGACGATCTGATGAATATACAATGTCGCCCATGCGCATGTGACCGCCCGTAATATTCTGAATATTCATGAAAAAGTGTCGAAAATAAACTTCAAAAGGGGGGGTCTATCTATAACATTTT
The DNA here is from genome assembly GCA_963855955.1 of Luperina nickerlii. NCBI lineage: Eukaryota > Metazoa > Arthropoda > Insecta > Lepidoptera > Noctuidae > Luperina > Luperina nickerlii. Next base: position 11,155,777 of record OY979689.1, on the reverse strand, counting down.
TCATGTTATTCAATTTTTTAAGTACCTAGAGTTTGTAGATTTGCTATCTGGTTGCGCGGGAAAGCAAAATAAGACAACAAAATCTACTTGGAAAATAATGAAACGGGACGTTGTTAGACCGCGTGGAGACACAGGATGAAATCGGTCTATTTTTAAGGTTTAGAGGGGTGCACGGTACCTTGATTTCTTCGTCGGCAGCTCCTCAGCAAGATTCACAGCGGTTTTCACGCACAAAACACCAAGTTTCACTAATTTTCAATTTTTCTTAGGAACGCAATGTTCTCGACACACAAGTTCATAGCCAACGAACAAAAGTCTTGTAAAATGTCCAATGACGGATCACTTCCGCCATACGTTTGCCATCTCGCTTTCACGAGTACGATAGGTTCCGTGCAAGGAAGGGATGGGAGATAGGAATGTATTACCAACCAATTCGTAATGTTGCCAAATAATTAAATTTAATCTGTGATTTAAAATGAGCGCAACCATCCCCCCGGGCTTGAAGCGATGCCTTCAAGAATTGAAGCTAATTTACGAAACTAAACTAAACGATAAACTAAGTACCTAATTACTAACGCTAAGCTAACATAAATTACGAAATTGCCTAATCTATTGGTTAGGTAACGGACAAAGACGAACGACGGGGCGCAAGTAAGAGCCCGTTGTCGTCTTAACCCGAACGACGCGAGTGACTCCTGTAGAGTCCGGGAAAACTTCCTCCACGACACCCAACGGCCAGTGTAGTGGAGGCGAATTATCAGTTATAAGAATCACGACCGTACCGACATCGACCGGATCGACCGGCGTGTTCCATTTGCGACGCGATTGTAAGGTGTGGAGGTAACCGCTCCTCCAGCGCTTCCAAAACGACTGTACCAGTCTGTCTAACAATTCATGTCTAGCGACAGTAGTTCTCTCGTCTATTTCCTCGGCAGGCAAATATCTTAAAGGCGTGAGATTCAAAAAGTGCGCTGGAGTTAAAGCTAACGGTTCCGAAGGATCACTAGAGAGTGTCCTGCAAAGAGGCCTAGTGTTCATTACCGATTCGACTTGGGTAAGGACGGTACTTAATTCTTCGAATGAGAGAATAGTGTCACCTATGACTCGATACAAGTGCGCCTTTAGACTTTTAATATTAGCTTCCCAATTGCCCCCAAAGTGACTAGCAGTCGGGACATTGAGTGACCAATCTATGCGACTCTCAGCTAGCATGTGACCAAATTCAGTATTATGGTATTTTGAACATAGAAATTCGTGAAGTTCCGAAAGTTTGCGTTTAGCACCTATGTAATTTGTCCCGTTATCCGAATAAATCCTACTCACCGGGCCACGCCTTGACAAGAACCGCTTGAAAGCGCCCATAAAATTAGCTGTGCTAAGGTCACCAACAAGTTCAATGTGCACGGCGCGTGTAGTCATGCAAACGAACAAACACACATAGGCTTTGGTGGAGCGAACACCTCGACCGCGAGACATGGTAACCCTAAACGGTCCGGCATAGTCCGTGCCCGTGTGAACGAACGGCTTAGCGGATGGGACGACACGACAAGAGCGATGATCCGCCATTTCAGGGAAACTTGCCTTAGGACGAAGGCGAAAGCAAGGAATGCATTTATGGATTCTATTCCTAATTAAATTACGAGCAGAAAGTATCCAATACCTCTGACGCAAGAGTGACATCAGCAGGTCGGGACCTGCGTGACAGTTTAATTTATGATGGTATTCGACGAGCAAATTCAAAATGGGATCCTTGCTTGGAAGCAAAATGGGATATTTCCCTTCATAACTTAAATCCGAGTTTCTTAAACGGCCTCCGACTCTAATGAGTCCGTCCTTAAGAAACGGCTTTAAGTGTCGTAAAGCAGGACTACAATCCTTGCCTTCCTCGAGTCTAGCAATCTCAGTGGAGAAATAAAGGCGTTGAAGCTCACGAAGAACGAGTGATTCAGCGAAGTCGTAATCCGACGCTGACATGCGATATCTAACAGGTAACAACCTGACAAAACGACAAACGTAAATTACTACTCGAAGTAATTTACTCCAGGACGATATGCGATCGACCAAAGAAAGAATAGGTGATCTTTCATTTGGTACAGCGGATAGCAACGAAAGCTTCTTCTCTTCGGGTGCTTCAGGCACCGACGAAGGAGTGAAGGGAACGACAGGCCACTGTGAGACGTCCAAATGGGCCCACGGAGGACCACTGAACCAAAGCGGGTGGTCAATAATTTGAGAAGGCGTAAGACCACGTGACAGACAATCTGCGGGATTGTCCGTACCGGACACGTGATACAAATTTTGTGGCGACAAGTCGCTTTGTATTTTCGACACTCTGTTGGCCACAAAGGTGTTCCACCGATGGGGCGACGAATGTGCCCAACAGAGCGCGACTGTCGAATCCGAAAATGCGAATATGTTACGAAAAACAATGCGGGGCTGACAAGCGACTATGACATTTTTTATAAGTTGAGCTAGTACAAGAATAGCACAAAGCTCCAGACGAGCGAGAGAAACGACTTTCTTAGGTGAGACCTTCGACTTAGCGGTTAGCAAGTGAACAATATTGCTATCGCTATTTTGGACGTGGAAGTAAATCACTCCCCCGTATGCCTTCTCACTGGCGTCTGCGAAAGCCAAGATAGTGACTACACTATCGGCGACGATACCAACGTGACGTGGGATTTCTATATTACAGAGCAACGGGAGCTCTTCCTTGAAGCGAGTCCACAGCCTGACTATATCCTCAGGTGGGGTATCATCCCAGTCACAATCACGCAGCCAAAGCTGCTTGATAAGAAGTTTAGCGTACAGGACGACAGGTGCGACAAATCCCATGACGTCCCATAATTTAGCGACACACGATAATATTGTACGTTTAGTGCAATTTTGTACGGGAGTATTGACTCTCATGCTGAAGTGATCTGACGTAGGCGACCAACACAAGCCCAGTACTTTCTGCTGGTCGGATTCGTCGAATTCTTTGACAGCTAGCAGACGATGCGAGGGTGGAATCGAGTCTAAAACGGCTTGGGAGTTGCTTGTCCATTTAACCAATTCAAATTGACCAGCTTTCATGAGACCTATCATCTCCGAGGCGGTAGAAACACCCTGGTCTTCCGTGAGGACAGAATGGACGAAATCATCCATGTAAAACCCTGAAGTGACGATATTTTTAGCTTGAGGGTAGGAGTTACCCTCATCCTCTGCCAGCTGCCTAATAGTTCGCAGCGCATGGAAGGGGCTAGACTTAAGCCCGAAAACAACACGATTAAATTCATAAACCTGTAAAGGTTCTTGCGGGGAAAAGCGATACAAAATGCGTTGGAAACGCCGATCAGATTCTCTTATTCCAATGCTAAGAAACATCTGCCGAATGTCTGCGAGAGTGCAATCGAAAACAAACGAAAACCAACGATAATATTAAACAAACTCCCTTGCAGGTTTTGCCCACCGTACAAGAGGTCATTAAGCGAAATGCGGGAGGTAGTCTTGCAACTACCGTCGAGAACGACACGAAGTTTGGTTGTGACCTTATCATCCCTGATCACCCCATGATGCGGAATAAAATACGAAATTTCTGAAGAATCTGAATTTGCAGGTGAAATATAACCCTTTTCTAAATATTCGAGGATGACGCTATCATACGCGACCTTTAATTGTGGAGAAGCTTGCATCTTCCGTTCCAAGCAGTGAAACCGACGTTCACTTGCTTGGCGTGAGTTACCAAGGGATTCGACATCACCCTTGAAAGGCAGAGCTACCACGTATCGACCGTCACTATCTCTGGTAGTGGTGCGTGTGTAAAACTCCTCACACTCCCTGTCATCCGAGCTGACTACAGGGGGAACATCCACCTCCTCCAATTCCCAAAATTTCCGAACCGCAGAGTCCAACGGGTCCGCGGTACAACAATATGAAACGGTCGAGTTGCTATCAACACGGACCGGCGCGTCACCTACTATAACATAGCCAAGGACAGTTTCTAAAGCAAGCGGTGATACATATGACGGCTGTCCTCGAACCTTATTCGACAAGAGTAAGTGTGGGTAAATCGAAGCACCGATCAATACTTGAATCGGGCCTGGCGAAAAATATGTGTCGTCTGCCAACGGCAAGTTTTTGAAGTTAGACAAGAGTGAAGAATTAACCGTGGCAGTTGGTAGATGTTCAGTAATTTTATCTACTACCAAAGAGTCGACACTATAATTTATGTTACGATCAAAGCGAGAATGAAATTTAAATTCTACGGAACCCTGAATTGTTTTACTTGAACCGCCTATTCCTTTCACGGCGGAACAAGTAGGTCGATTATTTATGTTCAAACCTAAGCGTTGACAACACTCACGCGTGATGAAGTTACTTTGAGAAGCGCTGTCTAACAATGCACGAATAATGTGCTTATTGCCATGAGAATCCACGACAATAATACGCGCAGTTGCAATCAAAACCGTCGTGGGGCATCGAGATAAATGGTCAACCTCATTATTATTAGCTGATAACGCACACAGCGCGACGTCATCGCGAGCGGAGGCAGCGTTAGCGTCACTAGGTGCCGCATTGGCAACGGTAGCAGACGCGGCTTGCTGGGTCCCAAAGCACAATAATGTATGGTGCTTGCGGTGGCACCTTTTACATCTAGAAGTTGACTCGCACGCGGAAACACGATGACCACTACTTAAACAATTTATGCACAAATTGTTAGTTTTTACGAAATTAAAACGCTGATCAGGGTTATAACTATTAAATATCTTACATTTATAAATGTACTCATGTTGCTCACTGCATAGACCACATGTTGTTTTCTCGGGACCAGAGGTGCTGGCGTACGCGACGGTAGACTTACGTTCGAATGGTTTCTTATTATTGGTGACCCTAGCAACAGATGTTGAAGTACGTTCTAACATTTTTATATGGTCACGAACGAAACAATCCAAATCGGAAAAAGATGGAATTTCGGAACTATTAGATCTTAGTTGATAATTAGTTTCGAAGGCACGCACAGTATCTTGGTCGAGTTTCTTAACAGCGATATGTAATAAAATAAAATCAGCGAGGTCATTGACCTTTGTGTTTTTTAAAGCGGCTACAGATGACGAGAATTTATCGAGAAATGATTCTAAATTATTTGGGGTTCCAGTCGAAATAGATTTAAATTCAAATAATTGGTCTAAGTATGAAGTTGCGGACTGACGCTTATCTTCATACCTTTTACAAAGCGAATCGAAAATAAGGGGGTAGTTATCTGCTGATGGATTTATACCCGCACATATTGAACGAGCCTTGCCTGTTAACTTTCCTAATAAATAATATAACCTCTCACAGTCTGTCAGAGAAACATTAGTATGCACTGCGTTTTTATAGCTAGCGATAAACAATGGCCAATTTCTATAGTCTCCGTTAAATTCGGGGATTTCAATAGGGGGTAATCGAGGTGACCTTTTGACGTCATTACGAGATTGAACTAACAGTTTTTCTTCAGCTCGCTTTACACGACCTAAAAGGTCTTCGAATGAAGAAAGCGCTTGATAGGAGACAGCGCAGTCAGGATTTAATTTGAGCTCATGGTCAACAATTTGATCCAATATGTTTTCAAAGTCCACACGCAATGACTCAACTGTTTTAATGTCACAGAAGAAGGACTCCTTATCGAATCCTTCTAAATCGATTCGTTTTACCTGGTCAGATATGGCTTGCATACGAGCAAATATCCGATCGCGTTTCGATATTAATCTTTTTAGAGTTGCGTCCGCCATGTTTTATTAGCGGTTTACGATTAAATAAATATCTACGACAAGTAGTTCTGAGAGGACTGTGATTCGATTACACTCCACAAATTACAATAAATGATTTTGTGAACGCACGTTATATAATTAACAGGACAAGTAAAAAGTTATGAAATGTGGTTCTTTGTTTACTGAACCGGTCTTAACTGGATATTACGAACGAGCTAATTAGGTACTTACCTACAAGTTATGCAGTTCTTTACGAAACGAAATATTACTAAGATGTTTGTTATGTTCCTGGGTCACGACACGAAATAATTATTTATTTACGATAGTTTAACGATAACGATTGTCTAACTTATTTGTTAGGTTTGCGGTTGCGAAAAATCTAACTTACTTGCTAGATTACGACGATACGACACGACGATACGATACGAGAAAGAATGCGAATTAACTACTATATTAGCGGGGTTTACGAGAATCTACGATATATAACCTAACTTACCGGCACATGCGTCCGGCGCGGTTATTATTTCGGAATTTGCGACAAATTGACCCAGGATAGGGGAATGGTTGGCTATTCACTGATTCCAGATGGAATCCGGCTCGAAAAGGACCAATGGTTGCGCGGGAAAGCAAAATAAGACAACAAAATCTACTTGGAAAATAATGAAACGGGACGTTGTTAGACCGCGTGGAGACACAGGATGAAATCGGTCTATTTTTAAGGTTTAGAGGGGTGCACGGTACCTTGATTTCTTCGTCGGCAGCTCCTCAGCAAGATTCACAGCGGTTTTCACGCACAAAACACCAAGTTTCACTAATTTTCAATTTTTCTTAGGAACGCAATGTTCTCGACACACAAGTTCATAGCCAACGAACAAAAGTCTTGTAAAATGTCCAATGACGGATCACTTCCGCCATACGTTTGCCATCTCGCTTTCACGAGTACGATAGGTTCCGTGCAAGGAAGGGATGGGAGATAGGAATGTATTACCAACCAATTCGTAATGTTGCCAAATAATTAAATTTAATCTGTGATTTAAAATGAGCGCAACCACTATCTATTTTGACACATCTCCGAAGTTTATGGGTCGATTTGGATTCTGTTTATTATTTCCAAAAGCTTATGAGTTATTTTAACAGGTTAATTAACATTTTTACTAAAAATTATCGACTACGAAAAAAAAGACGGAATCGAAGTCATTTTTTCGGTAAAAAATTGTGTATTTATTTTTAAAAAAACTAGTTTAAGTCCATAAATGATCCATTACTTATTATTTGTAATCTACTACATATCAGCTAAAAATTCACAGAACATTACTAATACCTATCTCTAAAAAAAAACCAGCAAACAACTTGTTGAACATTTGCAACTATTCAAATAAAAAGGGTCGCTCAGGTAGAAACCGGTTCCTTGTAGCGTGGTAATCGACTAACTACGAGTATAATCGATTCACGCACATACCTAATTACGGTTCGACGGAGCAGCAGCACTACGCGTCATCCATAGACACTCGGTCTAGGATACTATAAAAGCTGTGAGTCCCTATAATGCACGTCACTGTAATGCACGTACCAGCAATGCACGACACTGGATTGTACAACACAGGAATGTACAACACAAGAATTGGCGACATCGCGATGTCTCCAATTCCTGGGGTGTACCTTGATGGTCCGACCCGAGAGTGTACAACACATGAATTGGCGACATCGCGTGATTGGCCGATTGGTTGGCCAATCAGGTGACTCGAAATTTTGGGACTTGGATACTAGGTAATTGAGCTAGATAGTGCTGTTCCGAAAGACGATTGATTGCGCGATTGATAAGTTTTTAAGCAGAGAAGTCTTTATAAAAAGAGCAATCTTTTTTCTCGCTCAACACTCGTGTCTGAATTTAGCTAGCTAAAAGCCAAATGTAAAGCGGCCATAAGACGTAATCCTGAAAAAGTTCAGTCAGGCCAAAAGCCGAAAAGTTCGTCTATTTTAATTTATATTTGTGTAATTTTTGTCATCATTTGATTAGCAATAAAACTCGTTTACTCATACGTTAGTTTCACTATAGTTCGGCTCATGTAATCTAACGTTTTCTTTTTGACTGGGAAATAAAAAAGGCCTCGCGGACCTAATTTCGCCGACGTCCAAGTGTGGTCTAGCGCCGCCACTGACAAACACAATAAAATAAATAACACTCCTTTTTTTGGGCAGTCGTGTAAAAACAAAATGACTCGATTCACAAAGAGAAAATCCATAAGTTACGCTGGCGAATTTACTTGCCCAGTGCGGCATCATGCCCGAGCGGTGGATGTATCTTGGTGACCCAGACAAAACACAAGTTAAAACAAATTACAATGTTCTGCTAGCGCAAGAAAAATAGCTTGGAATAATTATCATTTGATTAAAAAATAAAAACAAAAAAATTAAAATTATAGGTAACTAATAACATTAAAAATAACTTAAAATAATAAGCAAAATGTGATTATTTACAAAATTTCTGAATTAAGGCAAGAACAAAGAAATTAAGAGTAATTAAAAACAAAAACTTGGTAACAATGTTCCTAAATAAGATTCTTGTAAGATTCAATTTGAATGCGTGTGTGCCTGCGTGTCTGATTATCTCTGCGTCGTAGTCTGGTCTGGATTTTAATTTTTTGTGTTTGTAGTTGTTCGATATTGTTTGATATACCTTACTATTTTCTTCGTAATTCGTATTCATTAGTCAGTGACATGTCCCATCCCTAATCCTTCCGCACGTTCTTCCCCTCTCTTCCTATCGCTCGATTGCAATGGCGCGCGCGCATTAGAAGAAAAAATCGTTTTAAATAAGTTATTGGCCAAATCTAACTCTAAACTAGTGTTTTTCGTAATAATAATAACAATTGTGAAGTGTAATTGCTGTGGTGGACGCTCAAACAACCCTCAAGGACAATATTTGGTGCTTTGTTACCGCGTGCACGCGGAAGAAGACTCCGCCATTAAGCAAGAAACTTAAGAAAGGTGAAAACTGGACAATCGTAAGTGGTTTGCAATCCTCTAACGCCCTAAACCCCTTTTCTGTTGTTCACTGACTTCCCTCAAAGTTTAATTCAAAAAAAAATACAGTCCACATCTTTAAAATCAACCGACCTTTTCGCTAATTCACCAACACATTTTTTTGGTCCAATCGAACCGGATAATTCTAGTTCATATTTTCGTGGTTAAAATTCGTATTTCGAACAAATACCTACTCAATCAGATCACATCTCTGTTGAATTCTATTACTGCAGTAGGTATTCAGTGTTGTGCTGGCTGAGCTTATATTCGTAACTGATTATTACAGATTTACGTATTCAATATCGTAAATATACTTATTCGGTGTTATAAGTACAAGTAGTATTGGTCAATTAACTATCTACCTACCTACTCATAATAAAAGTTGTCTACTTAGTTCGTTCATTGTTCGTAGTCGAAAGCGCGCGCCGATATATACCTAAGTAGGTACCTACCATAAACAAGCCGTGGCTTCTGTGCCACTACTTGCCACTCGTTTCGTATATTCGTTGATTACCTACATCTTTGTTTGTGTAATTGTGTCTTGAACGTCGTTTATTTCATTACGTTCGTTAATTCGTAAAACCATTAGGTACATTAGTGTCTACTCATATATAATATTCGTCCTAGTACATACCTATAAGTCGTTAAGGTTGTGTATTCAGGAGCCCTATTCGGGGGCATCTCGTTGTTCGTATTGAGTAGCCTACTACCTACTTATTGGTGTTTTTTTTTGCACACATACCTACCTACAAACGGTAAGTGTGAAAAACCCCATTCGTTGTTGTCGCATATTTATCGTTGTCGTTTACTTTCGTTACTCTCGCGTTGGAAATAGGTAAATTGTTTACTCATTTCATTAACTTAAGCGGCAAGACACAATTACGTATTTCTTTAACTACGTCACCTTTTTAGTTTACACATTCGCATTTTACATACTGGTTTTAATCATGTCGAACGAAGACAATAAAAATAAATTAGCCTTATTGCAAGCTAAACGTAATGCACATTTCGAACGTATGCAAAATATATTCGAGTTATCAAAACAGGATATGAAGGATGAAACATGTAGGGAGTCATTTTTAAATAATGTCGCAAATCTTCAAAGTTTACGTAATGAATTTCAAAGCGTATTAGACGCCTTCAATACGTGTTCTATTAAAGTGGATCCTACTGCTGTTATAAGTTACCAATCTTGGATTTCGTTTGAGGAGCTGTACTGTCGGGTTCAACGTGTCGTAAATTCACTTAAAATAGAACAAACTCAAATAAAGGAAACGCCAAAGAATAATTTCCCAAAATTACCTCGTATCGATTTAGTTTCGTTTGATGGCGATATTCGTAATTGGTCGCTGTTTTATAATCAGTTTAAGCGCGTAGTTCATGATAACACGCAACTGTCTGACTCGGAGCGCATTCATTTTCTTGTTAGTAAGCTGACTGGCAGCGCCGCTTCTTTGTGCGCAGGGATACCACCTACACCTGAGAATTATAAAATATTATGGAACTCGCTCGTGGATAAGTATGATGATCCGCGTTTTCTCGCCGCGTCATATTTAAATCAACTATTAGAATTTAAACCTATACCTACTAATTCTACAACCGGTTTAGAGTCATTTGTAAACACATTTGATACCGCCGTTAGGGCGCTCAAGCAAGTACATTTGGGAGATCTTGCGGACTTTATTTTGTTACATCTCGCATTGCAAAGGTTAGACTCCGAGACAGTTAAGTTATTCGAAATGAGTCATCGCAAAAAAGTCATACCTTCTTATGATGATTTAGTTGAATTTGTTAAAGAACAAGATAAAATAGTACGCTCCAGTCCTTTAGTTTCAAAGCCTCAACAAGATGGCCAAGTTAAAAACTCGTCTAATTCAAAACCAAAATCCACTAAGGCCTTTGTCGCTCAGACAGCCGATAATTGTATTTTGTGTAAGTCAGACAAACATAATAAATTATATTTGTGTTCTGATTTTAAAAAAATGACCCCTCACGAAAGATTTAATTTTGCAAAATCTAATGCGTTGTGCATTAATTGTTTAAATCATGGGCACAAGGTCTCATCGTGTTCTTCAAAGAATTTTTGTCGTCATTGTAAGTCGAAACATCATTCAATCTTGCATTTTGGTTCTTCTGATTCGCAAAATAATGCGTCAAGTTTGTCCGCTGTCGCTACCGCTCCCGCTACCTCTCAACAGGATGACCGCACCTTAAGCGCAAGCGGAGTGGAATCTAGTTCGCCATCGAATAACAATAATATGTCTGTTTGTGGTGTTGCTCGAGACCTTTTTGATAACAGGTGTTTGACTACTTTGTTGAGTACCGCTAAAATAAAGGTTTTAGATAAGCATAATCGTGTGCATTTCGTACGATGTTTGATTGATTCCGGATCGCAGAGTGATTATATCACAGCTTCGTGTTGTAAACGTCTATCGTTATTTATTTCGAATAAAAATCGGTTTGTTGAAGTTCAAGGCATCGGTGGTGCATCTCAACGTATATTGGGCATGACTAATGTTCTGTTTACATCTCGTTTTGACGCTAGGACACAGTACAATTCGCAGTCATTTGTAGTTGACAAGATTACGTCACAGTTGCCAGACGCTTTTATCGATGTAAACGCACTTCATTACTTAGATAATTTACCGCTTGCCGATGATGAATATCATTCACCCGGACAAATTGACATGCTTTTGGGTGTCAATTCATATTGCAAAATTTTGTTATTTAATAAAATTAGTCCTGGTAACAATTTGCCTACAGCAATCGAAACTAGTTTAGGATATATTTTAATGGGAAACGCACCCACCCTACTTTCATCACCTCGGTCTACTCGTTCATTCTGCGCGTTCACACATGAGCAAATTAATGATTCGCTTCAGAGATTCTGGCAATTAGAAGAAGTGCCTTCTACAAATTTTATAAGCCCTGACGAACAGGTTTGCGAAGATATTTATACATCTACTACTACTCGAAGTGCCGATGGTAGTTATACTGTTAATTTGCCTTTTAAGGAGAATGTCGATTTGCTTGGCAATTCTTTTATAACTGCAAAGCGTAGATATTTGTTTCTTGAAAGTAAATTCGCGCGGTCTCCTGGATTACGTGAGGAATACAATGCCGTTATCACGGAATATCTTAATAAAAATTATTTGTCGCTCGTCCCGCCAGAGAATTGTCTCGAGTCAGGATTTTATTTGCCTCACCATCCCGTTATTCGTCAGGATAAATCTACGACTAAACTTCGTATCGTACTCGACGCTAGTGCTAAGACAGACTCCGGTTTGTCACTTAATGACGTTTTGCATACTGGCTGCAATTTGCAAAATGATATTTTTCATATACTTTTAAAGGTTCGTGTATTTGAATTCGCTTTTTTCGCTGACGTTCGTCAAATGTACCTCTGCATCGAGGTCCATCCTTCGCATCGTTCTTATCAAAGAATCTTATATCGTTTCTCGGATGACGCTCCATTGGAGACTTATCAATTTAATCGTGTTACCTTCGGTCTTCGTTCTTCGCCGTTTTTAGCTTTGCGGACTATGCGACAACTCGCTCATGACGAGCGTGATAGCTTTCCTCTCGCTTGCAGCGTGTTGGAAAGCGACATGTACATGGACGATCTAGCTTCCTCCGCTTCTAGCCTTGAGGAAGCGGTTGGAATGGCATCCGATCTAATCCAGCTTTTGAAGCGCGGTGGTTTCGAGCTAGTGAAATGGACGAGTAACTCTATTGACTTGCTCCGTACCATTCCTGATACTCACCGCCAATCGGAATCAGTCTCCTTCGACACAGACACATCGTTCAAAATTCTCGGCCTTCAGTGGTTGCCATCTTCTGATTCGTTTAAATTCACTGTCGCGTCGCCTAATCCCGAAGGTACTAAGCGTGCGATTTTGTCTGTTACAGCTCGCTTGTATGACATTCTTGGTCTTGTTGGTCCAGTTATTCTTTATTCGAAATTGCTTATCAAGGAGCTTTGGCTTCTCAAACTCGACTGGGACGACCAACCTCCAGAAGCTGTTCTCCGTTTGTGGAAGCAGTTTCTTTCGGAACTACCATTAATCTCTAATCTTTCATTTTCCCGCCATTTGGGCGTTGATTCGCATTCTCGGCTTTATCTCTTGGCGTTTTCCGATGCATCTGAAAGGGCATATGGATGCGTTGTCTATACCTATGTTTTGAATAATAACGAGAGGCCCATTGTTCGGCTGTTATGTTCGAAATCTAAAGTCGCTCCTATTAAGACTGTAACACTTGCTCGGCTTGAACTTTGTGGTATTCTTTTAATGGCTAAATTACTAAGGGCAGCTTATGACACTATTTCAAAACGACATCCTATCGAGGATGTGTATGCCTTTTCGGATTCACAAGTCGCTCTGTGCTGGGTACATTCTTCTCCTCATCGGTTTAACACGTTCGTCGCTAATAGAATAGCCCAGTGCCAAACCTATTTCTCGTCGGAATATTTTCGTTTCATCCCGGGAACTCAAAACCCCGCGGATTGTCTGTCGCGTGGACTATTACCTTCACAATTAGTTCAACATGAACTTTGGTTAACCGGTCCACCGTGGGCATCGCTTCCAATCGATCATTGGCCTATTTCGGAATTTTCTCCCACTTCTACTCCAATGCCTGAGGAGAAGTCAGCCGTATTCACTTCGAAAAATAAATCTGAACATATTCTTACAACGCTAAGTTTAAAGTTCTCTAACTGGGATAAATTTCTTAGATGTGTGGTTTATATGCTTCGGTTCATAAAAAAGCTCCCACGCAATAATTGCATAACCGCGTCAGACTTGGATTTCGCAGAATTGACAATCGTAAAGGCTGTACAACACACGTATTTTTACGAAGATATAGAAAAAATTAAAAATTCTAAATTATGTTCACATGCGTTACGCAAGCTTTCCCCCTTCTTAGATCAAGGGATATTACGTGTTGGCGGTCGCCTCTCTAATTCGTCGTTAGATTACTCGCAAAAACATCCAATTCTTTTGCCTCGGAATGGACATATCGTTGAGCTTATTATTGACGCTTATCATGTTAAACACTTTCACACAGGTCCCAATTTATTATTATCGATACTTAGACAAAGGTTTTGGATTTTATCTGCTCGTCGCATCGTACGTATGCGTATTCATCGCTGTAATATTTGCTTTCGACTCAGTCCGAAACCTACATTTCCTGTTATGTCAGATCTTCCAGAATGTCGCGTCGAGCAAAGCAAAGCCTTCTCACACACTGGGGTAGACTTTGCTGGGCCATTCAATATAACTTTCTCTCGTAAGCGCGGTGTACGCAGCCAAAAGGCGTACCTGTGCCTTTTCATTTGTCTAGTAACCAAGGCAGTTCATCTAGAACTTGCTTCTTCGCTTAGTTCGGCATCATTTTTGGATGCTTTCAAAAGGTTTTTATCTCGTCGTGGTCCTTGTCAATGTATTTACAGCGACAACGGTACTAACTTTGTCGCATCTAAGGCTTATCTTAGCGAGCTACATACATTTCTGCATTCTGAGGAATACTTTAAAACTTTTACTCACGAGTTGACGAACACTCGTATAGCTTGGAAACTTAATCCACCCAGTGCGCCTCACTTCGGGGGCATATGGGAGTCTAATATTAAATGCGTTAAATCTCACTTATTTAAAGTCATCGGGACTCAGATTTTGACGTATGAGGAGTTGAACACAATCCTCATCCAAATTGAGGCAATTCTTAATAGTCGTCCACTCTATCAGCTAAGTTCAGACCCTTCTGAACCTAGTGCTCTTACGCCCGCGCATTTTCTTTCGCTCGCACCACTTCCTTTATTACCTGCGGCTGACCTCAGCAATGAACGAGCTAATTTGCTTACTCGATTTTCGCTCCTAGATTCTCTTGTTCAGTCATTCTGGACTCGTTTCAAGTCTGAGTATCTCCATAATCTCCAATGTCGCGAGAAATGGAATACCTCATCTAATCCAGTTTTGGTCGGCACAGTAGTGCTACTAAACATGGAAAATGCACCTCCTCTTCAGTGGCCTCTTGGTGTTGTCACTAAGTTGTTCCCTGGAAGGGATGGAGTAACTCGCGTCGTTGAAGTTAGGACCAAGAACGGTGTACTTAAAAGACCGATCGTAAAGTTGTGTCCATTACCAACTCAATAATTGCTCAGCCAGCATACATAAAGTTTACCTAGTTCGTAGTAATAATTTGTATTCATTTTGCCTCATTAAACCTTAGCTTTACTTCGTAGTTTAATAATATTTCTCCTACTTAATTTGAAGGGGTTCCTTCAAGGCGGGGGGGATGTTCGATATTGTTTGATATACCTTACTATTTTCTTCGTAATTCGTATTCATTAGTCAGTGACATGTCCCATCCCTAATCCTTCCGCACGTTCTTCCCCTCTCTTCCTATCGCTCGATTGCAATGGCGCGCGCGCATTAGAAGAAAAAATCGTTTTAAATAAGTTATTGGCCAAATCTAACTCTAAACTAGTGTTTTTCGTAATAATAATAACAATTGTGAAGTGTAATTGCTGTGGTGGACGCTCAAACAACCCTCAAGGACAATATTTGGTGCTTTGTTACCGCGTGCACGCGGAAGAAGACTCCGCCATTAAGCAAGAAACTTAAGAAAGGTGAAAACTGGACAATCGTAAGTGGTTTGCAATCCTCTAACGCCCTAAACCCCTTTTCTGTTGTTCACTGACTTCCCTCAAAGTTTAATTCAAAAAAAAATACAGTCCACATCTTTAAAATCAACCGACCTTTTCGCTAATTCACCAACACAGTAGTACTACATCTAGGTTAAAAAGCTGTCGGACACGGAGGACCGGGAAATCCTTAGGGAGTTGGTCAATTGAATAAAGGTTTTTTGAGCTTAGCTTTTATACAATTATTTTCTAGCATCTCATACATATTCGTTAGTTTTTAATTTAAAAAAGGATTTCTTTTGTCTGAGATTTTTAAAAGCAATTATTTTAGCGGAATTTGGTGGTTTTTTCTTAATCCACATTCCTGAAATCTGGCGACATTTTACTCTTGACCTAGCGCCTTAAAAAAATGAAAATCCAAGGTGGCAACCCTGGTAGATTCTGTCTGACGCGTGACGCTTCTGTGTGAATTGAATTTGAAAAAAACGAATCTTCTGGTTTAGTTTGTTTATTCAAATAAAAGTCTTGTTTGTTTTTTTCAGTGTCATCTTGCTTGCTCACCTAGGTATGGACAACTTCGAGGAAATACCCGGCTTCCGTGGCGCTACGCGCTGGTATCAACGAGGGGGACACTTCTTCGTTGTCTTTCGGTCGTCAGGGCTCAGCACCTATCTTAGGTGCCACACCCATAGATGCCCCGTCGCATGGGTCCTGAGAGCTAGTCAGCCAGGACCCATACAAGGAGAACATGACCATGAGCCTACTCCTTGGGTTAGAAACAGGTTAGTAAAATCAATTAAAGTTGTCGTAGATGGTTGCCGATGCCGGGATAAATCCATCCATATCGCCTTGTGTGTGCTTTATGAGAAGACTGAGAAACTAGGTACCTAGCACTACAGATTTTACATATTTACCTATCTGTATCGGCGAGTATAAACAGACTGATAGTATATCGCATTACGCTACGTATCTTAACACTATCACTTCACTACATAATATAAAACAAAGTCGCTTTTTCTGTCCCTATATCCCTATGTATGCATAGATCTTTAAAACTACGCAACGGATTTTGATGCGGTGTTTTTTAATAGATCTAGGGTGATTCAAGAGGAAGGTTTTAGTATAAAATATGCGGGCGGGCGAAGCCGCGGGCATCAGCTAGTAGTTAATAAATCATTTATTATTAATTATAGGATATGTATTGTTTACCAATACCTATTTAATGGATGTTATTCGGTTTTACAGGAACAATCTGTTTCAAGCCCTAAAAAGGAGAGCTTCATCAGAAGCAACACCACTTAGTGGTATATATGAAGAGGAGGCAGCTAGGTGAGTATCTAACTTAAACCCTTGTTACGAAGACTCCAGGAGTCTTATGACAATTGATTAACTATTGTGTTGTTGATAACAGTTAAAAGGTATTATTGTTTATGTATATGAGATGTAGCTTAAATTTGCATCACAAAGCAGTACATTGTCTAATGACCTAAATAAAAGTTGACACCCTCGAGACCCTCCACCCGATGGAACCATAAAATGGGGGGGGGTCAGATTTTTGATAGAAATGTTTATAGGTCCCTGGGACTTTAGTGGGCCATAACTTCTTTTGGGACTTTGAAAAAAAAAATTGATTTGTTTTCTTTGCGTTTCATAGTGCCCAAAAGGCTATACTCAAACTCCTAAATCCCACCCCAAATTTGACTCTCTGACCTGTTTGTGTCTTTTTGCACGTTTTATTAAAATTAGTGCATGTCTTATTTATAGGTATCCTGATGCTGTGCCATATCTGCTCTACGAGTCAGTGGTGTCGTCGATGCGTATCTGGCGGCGATCAGTCGTCCCTCCAGTACCCAGGACCCTTGAGGCATACGGGGTGGCGCTCGCGGAGCATAACACTTATAGCAATTTGCTATTAGGGACTGTTTCCGCGGGCGGCGCCTCGGCTATCATTTTTATAATGCCTAATTTTATTGCGTGCCTCCAAGCCTCTGAAACAGTGGTTGTGGATGGCACATTTTTAACAGTGCCGGCTGGGTTACCTGCAGCCCAAATTTTGACCCTGCATGTGGTGATCGCTGGTCACTCATTTCATCCAGTCATCGTCTTGATGCAGAATCGTCGCAGGCTGCTTTACGAAGCGGTCCTTTTGCGCGTTTGGCAGGCTGCCGGAAACCCAAGGCCTGTCCACATCGTAACAGACTATGAGCAGGCTCTTCAGAGAGCGCTTCAGTCTGTTACAAATGTGCCAGTGTCAGGGTGCCTTTTTCAT
Organism: Luperina nickerlii; assembly: GCA_963855955.1. NCBI lineage: Eukaryota > Metazoa > Arthropoda > Insecta > Lepidoptera > Noctuidae > Luperina > Luperina nickerlii. The sequence continues at coordinate 11,138,112 of OY979689.1, read as the reverse complement.
TTATTTCAGGCGCTTCTTCGACAAGCGAGACGACAGGGCATCCCGGCGGCCCACCGCAACACTGCTGAGTACAAGCTGGTGCAGCTGTACGCCGCGCTGGCATATCTGCCAGCTGATCGCATTGCGCTCGGGCTGGCAGAAGTGCCAGCTATCGCGGCAGAAAGAGGTCTGCCATACAATGAAGAATTTCATAATTACTTTATTGCACAATGGATGGTCAGGGTGAGCTAAACATAATTTTTTTTATTATGTTTCAAACCTGCCGCTAACAACTTTGTGTCTTTGTTTCTAGTTTAGGTAATTAAGACATTGTAGGACATAGAAAACGTAATTTCTATTTTACAGGAGGGACCCGAGAGGATCTCGGTCTATCAAAGGCCCCACCGGACCTCCAATGTGGCGGAGAGTTTTCACGCTTCTTTGCGCAGATCTCTCTCCGGAAACCCGAATGTGTGGAGGTTCACAGGTAGAACAAATATGCAATTATTTAGTAGAAAGTATATTGTAGTTCAGCAAAATAGTATTATTTAGAAAGTAGTAAATTGAATATTTTTAATGAAGAAGTTTCGTCACACGCCTGGCGCGAAAGTATTTTGCAAGCGCAATTTTAAGGCCCTATAACTTCTCTATTTGTAGAGATATTTTCATGAATCTTTTACACCTATGTTTAATTTTACTTATATTTTCAAATTTATGAAAAAAAAAATTGTAATCTTCTCCATTATATAAAAAGGGATGTTGACTCATTTTAAGTGTTAAATTCATAGATTTATAATAGCACTGTTCCATTTTCGTTCCTATCCCTCAGTCACAGGCCTGTTTCTTTTGCACCATAATAGGTAGACTCAGTCTTATTTATTACTACGGCCACTGCCAATAACGAAAATAAGTGTTTTTTTTTCAGTTTGTACGGGGGTCCCGACCCTTTCGTGTCAGTCTCGCTTACTATTAGTATATCAGTCAAGTCATTAAATACCCTTCTTGTAACTAAAGTAACTTCTCTTCTTCCTAAATATTTTATTCACTTCTAATGTAACTTTCAAATGAATCAAATTTCAGATATTCTTGTTATATTATTGTTTATTATTATATATGTAGAGTATATTCTGTACGTATTTGTGTTGTAAAATTACGATTGATAAAATGAATGTTTCAGATGTATTTACGTACGTAGCGTAGCTAGATTTACTCTACCAATACCCCATTACTGAAGGTAAGTTTAATGTTTATTTTTTTCCCCAATTAGTAATATTACCCAATTTAAAAAATCACAATTGCATGAGTGTTCAAAGGTATTTGCTCGTATTTAAGACTGATTCGATAGTTGAAATGGTTGGCTTGGGCTCCAAAAAGTCGTGGGTTATATTTTTGCCTTGAGCAAAATATTTGAGTGATGAACAAAGATGTCTGTGAAATGTAATGTTTTGCATACCTATGAATCTTTCTCTGGTACCTTGATTATTTTTGAAATTAATTATCACTGTCCACTTCAATTTTTTTTTCATGAAGTTTTATCTTAATTTCATGATAGGTACGTAATGACCAATTTTTGTCTGTTTAGAGATCATTCAGCAGAAGATGGCAGTGACTGCGGCACGATTCGAGGCTCAGCGCTTAGGTCGGCTGGTAAGACGTAACCGCGAAAGGTCTTACATCAATAATAATATTTTAAATGGCAACAACAGATCCCTTGATAGGGGTCTTGTTTCTTTGCGTCAATTTTTGACGGCAACGTCCCAACTATTGGACGTAAACGTAGAGGTTGTGGCTGCAGAGGATGTACCCGAAGTAGCTGTTGAAGTCATCCTGGGCGAAGACCATCTTTTCGCCCCAGCAGCCGCCCCTCCGTCACCCCCGCCTGTAGAGCCTTTGGTTCCCCACCCCCGCCTGTAGAGCCTTTGGTTCCCCCACCCCCGCCTGTAGAGCCTTTAGTTCCCCCACTCCGGGCTGTAGAGCCTTTAGTTCCCCCACCCCCGGCTGTAGAGGACGTACCCGAAGTAGCCAATGAAGTCGTCTTGGGCGAAGACCATCATTTCGCCCCAGCAGTCGCCCCTCCCCCACCCCCTCCTGTAGAGCCTGCTGTTGAACCTGCCGTTATAGCAGTATGTCGCATTTGTTGGGAGTCTGCCCCAAATACCGCATTAATTCCGTGTGGTCATTTAATTTGTACAGGTTGTTTAAATTCATTACAGCAGGCACAACACCAGGAATTTAACGAGCATATTTGTCCATTTTGCAGAACTCCAATAGTTAGAACCTTGCGTATTTTCATGTAAATATTTTTTTCCAAATTTATTAGGCGCGTTCACTTTTCTTGTTAAAATTTGTTAAGACCTTGTTGCGTTTGCGTCGTAATCGGGACAGGTTTTTGTTTCTTTTTTAGTTGAATAGTCATAAGATAGAGTTAGGGAAGAATAAATACTGCATGCCATCGTTTATGTAGTAGGGAAACCAGTGCATGCGTATGAACAGTGTGCCTTTTTTATTGTTTGTAGGTATAATATTATATTACTACCTACATATGGTGTAATAATATTATACCTACTTACGGACCAATTGCGAGAATGGTATGGCTGTGTAACTCCGCCGCATTATTGTGTAAAAATATGTTATATTCTGAGGCACAAACACTTCACGTAGGTATTATAAAATAATTATGGAAAGCAGAGTATAAAAAGTTGATTTGTAATCATTTTTACTAATGATAATACATAAATACTCAATATGTGTGTCGGGTTTGTCAGGAATTATTTCTGTAGGCTCGGACTAATGTGGGCAGAAGACTGTTCTTTCAGGTGCACGGTTCGGGTTGGTTATTTCCATGGAGAAGAACCGTCAAGAAACTCCATGGTCACTCTTTGAAGCAAAACAATAAACTTTTTTTTTTTCATTTTTTTTTTCTTTTCTAACATACACTGAGTAAACTAACAAATTACTTGAGATTACACTTTAACCCATTTCCTGTCCCATGAACCACATATGGTTCAGGTTGATTGTTTATCTATTGTGTCTACTTTATGGACAGATTGCTTCAACCAGCCCGCGAAATTCAAATTTTCTTTCATTTTTTACATTTTGCAGGCCAGTGCTAGGTTGTATGTTGATGTTATTTTGATTCGCGGCTGTAAGACGTATGTAGTTACAGAATTATAATTATACTATATAAAGCTCGATCTATATATATAAAACTCAAAGGTGATTGACTGACTGACAGTGATCTATCAACGCACAGCCCAAACCACTGGACGGATCAGGCGCTAAGAAAGGATTTTGATCAATTCTACCCCCAAGGGGATGAGTTTGTATGAAAATTTGTCAATTTTAAACCGATCGGGCTGAGACTGCATGCATAAAGCTACTATGATGTAGGCATCCCCTAAGAAAGGATTTTGATAAATTCCACGCCTAACGGGATAAAATAGGGGATGAAAGAATTATACCGTGGGACAATTATCGACCTCCACGCGGGCGAAGCCGCGGGCAAAAGCTAGTCATCAATACAACCCTCCAAGTTCATAATGGTGCATAAACGATTTTTTCTGTTTTTTTTTTGTTCCTACACCATTATTACGTTGGAGGATTTTATTGATGATTTTAATTCTGTAACTATACATACGTCTTACAGCCGCGAATCAAAATAACATCAACATACAACCTAGCACTGGCCTGCAAATAGCAAAAACCAAAAGAAAATTTGAATTTCGCGGGCTGGTTGAAGCATAACACGATACAACACTGTATAGCTACAGTCTGTTTGACAAGAGCGTGTACGGAAAAACTTTTTTTTAGGTACCGCTAGAAGCTTGGTTGAGAATTGGGCAAGTAGCTAGCCCCTTCCCCTCAGATGCTTTGTGTATATATAGAGTCTCAGTTGTCGTTCGATCTTTGTCAGAGAAGGACGTATTTCGTCATGAGCGCTACGTACGCATCACGTTATGAAGCAGTGTTCTTGTGTTTGCATCCAAAAGGACCCAAAATGTCATACGCAGCCGCTGCAAAATACATGAAAAAGTCAAAGACATTTGTTAGTAAGTGGGTGAAACGCTATTCTGAAGTAAAAAATGTCGACGATCTGCCTAATCGTGGCTCTACGCAAAAAACAACGAAAAAGGAGGACAAAATGATTTTACGGGTATTCGAGAAGAATTCTCGCCTATCGTTACGTGGTGGCCAAGCGGTTTTGCTTAAAAAAGGCCTTAATGTGTCATGTGATACTATAAGAAGACGTTTACTGGCTCATGATGTAAAATTTCGCAGCATAATAAAGAAACCGCTACTGTCGGAAAATCATGTTAAAAAGAGACTCACTTGGGCGCAGGAAAATTTGGACCGGGATTGGGACAATGTAATTTTTTCGGACGAAGCTTCTTTTTGGGCACGTTCTTCTGTCACTCATACCTGGTGTACCCACGCCAATAAATTCATCCAGCGGACCGTCAAACATCCGGTGAAGGTGCACGTTTGGGGTTGTTTTTCAAAACAGGGATTTGGTACCTTGCACATATTTACAGGTAATTTAAATGCAGCTAAAATGGTCAAAATATATCAAATGGCTATATTACCATCTGCTCAAAAGTGGTTTAGAAGGAAAAACATATATTGGCTACTGCAAGAAGACAATGACCCGAAACATCGGAGTCATCTTTGTACAGCGTGGAAACAAGAAAATGACGTTGAAGTACTAGATTGGCCATCACAGTCGCCGGATGCAAATCCAATAGAAAATATTTGGGCACTCATGAAGTTGAAGCTTCGAGGAAAGCAGATCTGGACTTTAAAACGATTAGTTCGTGAAATTAGACTTATTTGGAGGTCTTTGCCCCTGGATTATGCAATAAAACTAGTAGAAAGTATGCCTCGAAGACTTCAGTCAATTATTGATAATGGAGGCGACTGGACAAGTTATTAATAATAAAGCATTATTGTCTACATCATGTATAATGAGTGTATTCTTTTTTTTCTATTTTTTATCCCAATTCATTCCCGAGCTTTGCCGTACACGCTCTTGTCAAACGGACTGTACGTAGGTACCTACGTATCGCAAAACGCGCGATGACCGCTTGCCAAACGAGAATTAACTGAAGCGCGCCCCACCAACTCCATCAAGCGCCACCGGCGCACCCATAGATATCAGAACGAGTCTTGCGACATGTGTAATGACTCTGGCAGGGCCACCATCAGGGTAATGATTTAGAAAGTACGATCTGTGGCAAGGCCACGGTACCATGCAAGTACTGAACCTTAAATTTTCATACTCCGCTGATAAGTAAATACCATCTACGTATTACTTTTTTTATGTAAAATGTTTCTGCGCCCCAGAGAATAGCATGCACAAATGTGACGGTCCTAAGCCCGTAAAAGGAGGAAGGCACCGCCCTAATACCATTCACAATTTTTTTTTAAATATATGTATTAGTTTATTTTTGAGTTGGCATTTATAATTACCTACTAAGTATAGCTCTTTTAGTTACGAGAATAATACGAACCTCACGAATTGGCCATTTTAAGAATTAGCCTTTTAGAGATTTAAGAATTTACGAAGCTACGGTAGTCTTTTTCATAGTCGGTCACAGATTAATAATAGATTCGGTCCTTTTTTACCCGTGGTCCCGGTCCCTTAGTCCCTGGAAAGGGACCGCGAGTATTTTTTTTGCCCGTGGTTCCTCCAAGAAATACAAATTGTAGGTACTCCATCCATCTTCTGTCCCCGAAGTGCCGGGCTTCCGCCGGCCTCCTACGTCGGCCTACGGCCCGGTGCTCATGCCGCCCATAGGATAAATACGGTCGTAATATAGGAACACGAAGAAAAAAAGAAGGAACCACGGAATTTTCCAGTATTTTATGGACCACGAAGAAAAAAAGCTCCTAGTTTTATTATTGCAATCACGCCGATTACCCGATAAGGTGATTGGCTTCAACCAGCCCGCGAAAGGACATGTTAGGAAATGGGCTTAAAATAATATTTTTTTTGAACAGCTGTCATGTATAGTTTTTCTGATAGGGAAACTTATTCAGGATGGTCTGACAAAAACAGAAAAAATATTAAAAGCACCATTATTGAATAAATACATATTTTAATCCCAGATATTTTTGGTGTCATAATATTATTTTTGCACATTGAAACAAAGAAAAAATGGTTAAATATCATTTTTTAAAGCAAATTATACACCTTATTGTTATTTAAAATATTCTAAAACAATATTAGATGGCTTAAAATAAAACCAACTCCATGATTTGTATGTATGGCATTAATTCCTTTGCCTCCTAATGAAATCTATGAAAATATTACCTCTGCCAGCAAGTTTGTCATACTTGTCAGCTGTCAGTACACAGGTCAAAATTGAATTGAATTTGACACTTGATTGACGTTGACAATTCACAATGACAATAATGACATCCAACCGAAAAGTGTTGCCAAAATCAATAATTATTGTGGGTTGCAATTTATTTTTTAAATAATGATTATTAAAATGTATAAAAATTAAGGAAAGGGTGCTTTAAAAAAAAGATTAAAAATTATACAAAGTCTCCTTAATTTATGTACTTTCATAAAAATACGATCTCTTCCCTGTTCACAGTAGCTTCGAATAAAAGCCCGGCCTCCATACAAAAACCTAACATGTCCTTTAAATTTTCTTTCGTTTTTTGCAATTTGCAGGCCAGTGCTAGGTTGTATGTTGATTGAAATAACTCGACCGCACAAAGCTAATGTTTTTGGAATACAATTTGTGGTTTGTGCATTACAGAATTCTGAATACCATGGTTCCCAATCCTGGAAGCAGCAGTACCTACCTACGTAGCACGGACGGCCTACCAGCCATAAAGCCAGAAGTACCTACCTGCCGACATTTATAATAATCAATTCCTAATCAATTTACATAAAATGTAACAATGTAAAGTACCTATTTAGTAAATTATAACATAATACCTAATTTATAGTTTTTATTTATCTTTTATTTATTTATGGACAACGATCTAATATAAAGCGATAGATAAAGCTACACACTTGGGGGAGGCCTATGTCCAGCAGTGGACGTCTTTCGGCTGAAATGATGATGAGTTAAAGCTATCATTTACCCTTAAGGTGAAAGCGTCAGGGTAGCCCGCGAAATTCAAATTTTCTTACGTTTTTTTTGCTATTTGCAGGTGTAAGACGTATGTAGTTACAGAATTATAATCATCAAAATCAATACCCTAAGTTCATATAACTCGAGGAACGACTTTTTCGAGGTCAAAGTCATTCCTCGAATTATATGAACTTGGAGGGACATCCGCGAACAACATTTCCATCAACATACAACCTAGCCTGCAAATTGCAAAAAACGTAATCAAAATAGCTACCCTGAAGCATTCACATTGTGTAATGTTGGTAGGCCTCCTGCCCAGATCAAGGCCCTCTAAGGCCTGAGCCTAGAGGCGCCGCCAAAGAGCATCTCCCACACGAGTAGAATACGTTATGTCGACGCACAAAATATCGATAAATGCTAATACGATGCTACAAAATTGCGACACAACTAACACCCCGACCATAAAAAGGCACAATTTGTCGGTAATAGTTCAATCTGGCAATATAGTACAAATTAATGGAGCCTGTGCTATCCGACAATGTTTAAAAGATGGGTGTTCCTTAAATTTTTGCTTAGTAGTGACACTTAATTCGGTTGCTTGGATCACCGGACGAGTGAGCCGAGCGGTGCGTGCACGCTGACCTCTACTATAGTGTAGGTAACTGTGTAAGTGCTAGTTATGGTCGTGCTATCGGTCATTGACCCACCTACTTAGTTATATTAAAGTTCTTAACTTTGAAATCCAAAAATAAGACAAACAGGTCTTGATTGGTCATCTATCGTGATCTTCAACATTGTTTCTAATGAAAATCGGGCTGGAAACCGCATTTAGTACATACCATTCAACCATTCTATATCCAGTAGGTACTACTGGACAGATTTGAACAGGGGCGTAGCTACCGCCGTATCTGCCGTATCAATTTATATGGGGCCCCCGGGCCACGGGGGGCCCCAACGTGCGTAAGCCAAAATTAATAAATACAAAAATTAATAAATTTGGAATAAGTGACAGATAGATAATTATGATGAATATAATTACATATTTCTTTTAATTATATGCAAACATTTTTTTTTTCTTTTGTGCGAAATCTTTACCCTTCCTAAGGGCCCCCAAACAAATTTTTATACGGGGCCCCGCCAAGGCACGCTACGCCACTGGATTTGAATGAAGTTTTTCATACAGAATTAACATTAGGGCTTTCCTTAGTGACTTAAACTTCGGCGAGATTATAACATGCATTAAAACTAGGAAACATTGTGGCTCTGTTTCGTCTACATCGCGTAGAAAATAACCAGGACCGACAGTAACGTGCACTCCGAATCCGAAGCACGGAATCATCTTACTTTCTAAACAATCAGGTGATTTTAACCTGCAATGCCCTAACTAAACTTGGAACAGTCCCTTAAATATATTTTTATGAGACAGTGTCCCCATCCCCACCGGTAATCGAATCCAGAACCTCGGATCGCATGGAGGCTGTTAATTTGTTCATGATCTAATAAAAATAGCTAATGGTTCATCATCATCATAATTGCAGTCCACTGCTTGACATAGGCCTCCGCCAAGGTGCACCACAAGGTCTAGAGGTTAAATTGGTCTTTCTTACTTAGGTAATTAATAAGTATAGACTACTAGCTGACCCGCGCAACTTCGTCTGCGGATCATAAATAGAGATGCAAGCTATCCTATCTTTCAAGTTGAATCTAACTGAACACTGTGTACAAATTTGATTAAAATCGGTTAAGTAGTTTAGGAGTCCATCGCAGACAAACAACGTGACACGTAATTTATATATATTAAGATTATATTGAGGAGGCCCATGTTCAATAGTGGACTTCCTATGGCTGATATGATGATGATAATATTTATACTGCATTTTTGTTTATTTAATTTTACTTTTATGTATCATGGAAAGAAGCAAGCTACAAATAGAGAAGAGATGATTTATGTGGTCGCGGGATGTGTGTGGAGAACAAGGGAAAGGACTATCCTGCAGGACGTACCTACTACAGACGAGGAAGAGTGAAAAAAAGACAATGAAATTAAATATATAATTAATTTAATTACAAATAAAATTATATAATAAACAATTAGTAGGTGGTACCTACTATTTTAAAGGCTATTCTATTATTATCCGTCAAGGATCAAAAATATAAGTATTACCTAGTTGGTTTTTTTGATTATTTTAGATAGAGAGATAAGCTTTAGCATTCATAGAGCAGTAACTATAATGCTATCCCGATAATAATTTACTTTGCCACTTTCATAATAACTGTCTCCACACTTAATCTTCATAACTCTGGTTGCGCCCATAATTTAGTTTATCCAATTTATTATGGTCCTGGTTGCTGATGTTATTCTTGAATTTGTTTCATAGTAGGTATTTCTTTTGCCTTAGCAGTTAGGTATGTAATTCAGGGCAGCTTTGACTAGATATAACCAATTAACTTTTTACTAAAGTGTTCATTTCTTCTGCGATGAAACCATATAATATATATAATGTAATGGAATTCTATGTCAGGCTTGCGGTCCTCTTGAGCAGCAAGCAGCAACACAATAGTGGTATGGACTATGTTTGGGGCAAATATTTCATTCCTTTTTTAATTATCTCCATCAAGTGTGAGTCGCACACATCTTATGATTGCAGTGAAAATCTAAAAATAAATATGATTAATTAGAAAGTTATTAAGATGGCAGCTAAAGGCACCTTCTACAAAATTACTAGTTTTAATAAAATAAACACTGATGAAATTTTTTCATAGCTACACTTTGCTAGCACGTAGGTATAGATATAGTATGTACCTACTTATGTATTACTATTTTTAATAAGTATGTATGTATTAAAGCTAGGTATGTCTTATGTTGTAGATCTTTTGTCAGATAGTAAGGACCTACATACATAATATAGAGTACCTACAAGGATTGACTAATTACATCACAAAGCCAAAGGGACCAAACTGACAGCCCCCAGTTTTATGAGCTCTAATAATTTACACACTGATAATCTAAGGTATCATAATTGAGACCATTTGTAAGTTACGGAAAGAATCATAGAGAATAATGCTATTGAGATGGGTTAGTAAACAGCTCTTAATAACGAGGGCCGGCAGTCTCGACAGAGATAACGACAAAATCGTTAACTTTCGATTGCAAAATTATCAATGAAAACATTCAGTTGCAATAATGATGCTTGCGAGAATCGCATCTTGGATGTGGAGACTTACGTTTTCCGTAAGCACCGATAATGCAACCGCATTTATTCGTTAGTAATCAGCGATCAAAAGTTAACGATTTTGTCGTTATCTCTGTCGAGACTGCCGGCACTGTTGCTCATGGAGAAATTGTTGTGATGCTGTTATTAAAACTTCCGTATTACTTACGTACTTACACCAATGATGTTGTAATTTGTAATAGCATAGGCACTTACCTACTTGCCAAACATTTTGCAACATCTCAAGATCACAAATGAAATATAATTTCTTGTTGAAAACGCTTGCACGTTGCTGATGTTATTATTAAGTATTTCATTAACTTTTGTTTTCTTCCATCTCATATCAGGACCATTTTCTCTTCCTAATTTAGCTGCAGGAGGGTGCCTTACAACCAGAACTCAACAAGTAAACCCAAACTGCGTTTTTAAAGTTCCAAACAAAAATTCTAAACGAATTTAAGAGGAAATGCGGGTGGTGTTTTTTCTATAGAGACGCTCTCGCCTGTTTTCTTTCTGGTTAATGACCATATGGCTATGATTTTTTACAGAATAATAAATGTTAGTTACTTGTATGCCCCTATGTTTTCCTTTTTGATAATACATTATTTATATAAGCACTAGAACCCTCAAAAAATGCTCAAAATTGCCTATTTAGACCGCTGTTAACAGAGGCCTAGGGTACAAATTTGACAACTATTAATGAAAAAAGGAAAACATAGCGGCACAGTACATATCCTTCTTATCCAGTTTATGAAATATCTTTTAAATTGGTTCAATATTGGTGAAGAAAATAGGCGAGAGCCAAACCTCGAAAATGTGACTTTTTACTTAGGCTATTCAGTCGGATCTGCAGTTGTCCTTATCGCACGCATTAGAGGGCGGGGGCTCGCAGAGCGACAGCGATAGTTTCTTCAAATACCTAATTTTCAAAAGTCGTTCCGCCCGTATTTCCTCTTAACGAATAGTTCACAGATTTACTTCAATAATAATTGATTGAACGTCAACCACACGTCAAATGAAACAAAATCAATCAAAATCAATCCTTAATCAATCAAAATCTCATCCCTAGTTTCACATGGCTTTTTACTTTTTTATTGTGACGTCACTGTTTGTTTTGATTCCAATTCCCGTGCTGTACATTATCAAGCCGGACACTCTTGGTCCGGGCCGAGAATGCGCGACATGACAATGTACGTCATTGGAATTCAAAACACGTTCATTCCAATGTCGTGCGTTCTCGTGCCGTGCATTGCTGTGTTGTGCATTGCTGGTTCCCGATACAACGGCCCGACATGAAACATCGGGCAGTTGCCCGCCAGACACAACACCCGTCTGGTCGGAGGATCCTCCCTTTTCTATGGAGGATGAGTGAACTTTACACTCTGTTCCTCATACCTCTATAGTACTATGTATTTTATTATTATATCTGTTTACTATATCAGAGAGTTCCTGTCCAATCCATTTATATGAGCCATTATAGGTAAATCGCTGCCAAAGCCAATTTTTGATAGTTCTAATAAATCTCTCTACAATAGAAAGCTTTCATTACACTGTATGTTGAGTAATGGTTTACATTAAACTTTCTCATCAGGGCTTGGAACTTTTCATTGAAAAACTCTCGTCCATCATCAGATTTAATATTTTTTGGTCTACGACTTAGTTGTTTTTTAACAGATTGAGCATCCCTTGTGTTACATTATCACCAGATTTGCTTTTTAATGGCTGCAGCCAAGCATACTTCGAAAATGTATCAATGCAAGCTAAAATATACTTAAACCCCCTGTTGTATTTAGAATATTTTTGCATGTCAATCAAATCTATTTGCCAGGTGTCATCGAGTCCTTTTTGTATGAAACGTCTTCGGGGGAAGTTTTTACGGGCATTCTTGTGAAGTTCCTGAACGACTGTCCATTTGCTCATATTGGTTTTTTACTTCGGGCTTTTACTTTTCCTGTGGAGGTTTCGACAATACCACCCACCGGTGTGGTGGTAGGAATGGTAGACGTGCTGGGGGTGGTAGTGGAATATTTTACTGAGATCTCTTCTAGACTACGAGAGATTTTTTTTATTTTACGTAAACACAGTTGCATTACTTCATCCAGTTGTACTTTTATAACTACATCATTTTTCTGAATACCTTCTCTAACATTTCTTAACAAACGATTTTCACAGTCCACCTGATGTTTCAGTATACTTTGAGCAACAGCTGTGGTGTTTGTTGATGGTTTCTGTGCAGGTAACGTCCAAACTTATCGATAGTCATAATTACAATGAAAGTATGTTTACTTGAGTATACGTTTAAGTATATTGGAAAGTCGACGGGGTGATTCAATTATGTTAGCTTCTATCAATTCCTCCAATATCGCAATAATTTCATTATCATGATCGTTGTTACCAGCATTTCGCGAAGCGATAAGCAATCGTAATCGATCTATTAGTTCATTAGGGTTATCCCAAGAGAAGTAATTACATGGTCAGCAATTATAAAATTTGGCGAGCCACCCAAAAGCAGCATTTAAATAATTTGGTCAGCATACAAAGATTTTGTTTGCAATAAAAAAAATCAGGCAGCAATTCTTGTTCCGCAACTAATTTTGATAATGGTCAAAAATTAAATCATACATAGGCAGCCAACAATAACATGAGTCTGCATAATAAACATTCAGTCCGCAAAATAACTACTTGAGCGGCAAGATTTCATGATTGAGCGGCAGAAAAACATGTCTATAAGCAGTATATTTGATTTGTATGCATATTTAAAACATGGTGAGCAAAATAACTACTTGGATTGCGTTTTTGTTGAAAAAGCGGCAATGTACGTTAAAAGTGGGCGGAGCAAGAGCAGGCGCGTGACACGAGCAACCAATCGCGTGCGAGTATTGTCATTCGATGATTATGCGGCGATTATTAACAGTCAAATTGCAGTGGTAACAACGTGTTTTAAAGAGATTTGTGTGGTTTTTGTGATTTTGCGATTGTTTTCCTAGTAAAATGGATAATAATTGTAATGAAGGAATACAACAGACTAGTTCCCGACTACGAATCGGATTCGGAATGCTGCACTGACAGTGAAGAATCGGTGCTGGTGGCTAAGAAGAAACCAAAACTGTCTTTGGACTGGAAGTTAGTTCAAAAGTTTGATAACTTCGAACAAGCCAAAACATTCGTGAAAGCTGAAGGTACTTGGTCCAAAAATTATTGTCATCAAACAGAGGAAGGAAAAAAGACATACTATAGGTGCAATAAATTGAAACGTCGTGGTCCACAGTGCTCTACAAGAATGTATTTGTTATTCGAAAGCACCTCAGATTCAGTGTTAATGTTCAAAACGAATGCTGATCATGACCATGATGAAAAGAAGGAGTTTACCTCGTCGTACGGTTTGAGTGACACCGTGAAGAACGAAATTAATCGATTATTTGATTTAAAAATGAAACCAAAAGCTATAATGGAAAGTCTATTAAAAATGAAAAATATCAAAGTTCCTAAAATGTCTCAGTTAAGAAATTATCTGAGTGATCGTCGTCGTACTATATACGGCCAATCTACCATAAGTTTAGGAGAGCTTGAAGCTTGGATTCATTCACACTCAAGTCTTCCTTTGGATCCGCATGAAGTTTTTGTGCTTTGTTACCGAATTGATGACAGTGATGAACAAAATCCCACTTTTCGGTTTGTTATGTCTACTAAATATTTAATTGAAATTTCCAAAGATGCCAGCGTCGTTCATGCAGATGCCACGTACAAGCTCATCTGGCAGGGTTTTCCTGTATTGGTCTGTGGAACCACGGACCAAAACCGCAAATTCCACCCTCTATGTGTAACGGTTTCAAGTAATGAAAAAAAAAGAAGATTTCAAATTGATGTTCCAAGGACTTAAGGACAAAATACAAGAAATTTTTGAAAGTTCTTGGAATCCAAAAGTATTGGTTTGTGATGCTGCTAAAAGCATACAAAATGCATTTCTAGAAGTTTTTGGAGAACATGTCGTAGTTCGGATGTGCTGAGCACACGCAAAAAGAAAAATTCAAGAGAGGATAGAAAGGATTAAGAACAAGGTGCTGCGTGATAATATCTTAAATGATGTTGATTCATTGCATTCTATTACAGATGAGAATATATTTGACGCAGCTTCCGAAGCATTTCTGCAAAAATATAAAGATCAGATTGAATTTGTCACGTATTTCAGAGCACAGTGGTTAATACAAAACCGCAATTGGTTCCTGGGAGCGGCTCCCAACTCTCCATCAACCAATAACGCTTTGGAGTCTTTTAACAGAGTAATAAAGGATAGCAATACACTCCGAGAACGCTTCCCTTTGTCCAGGTTTTTGGTGGTTGCAAAAGAAATGGTAAACCAGTGGTCTAATAAATATATTACTAACCCAGAAGACAATTACATTGCCAACGTACCCTCTTTAACTACGAAGCACTGGACTGAAGCTTACCAGTGGGCAAAAAAACCAAAAATGGTGACCCTGCTACGTAAAGACGACAAATACAATTATTACCAAATTCCTGCTGCTCAAGCAACTAATTGTGAAGTTTTCGACGCACAATGGGAAAGTTTTGACGATTTCAAGAAACAAAATTTCAGCAAGTGGCTTGTCACTTTGCCAATTGAAAGAAACGATTGGATAAAAGGGAGATGTGACTGTCCAGCTTTTTTTAATTTATATATATGCAAGCACGTTTTGCGGTTTGGCGATTCGCTTAAAGTATGTGGTTCCTCCACTTGAAGCTAAAAATATTCCCATAGGGGAAAAAAGAAAACGTGGCCGTCCGTCAAAAGCTAAACGGGCATTGATAATACAATAAAATTATTAAGCTAATAATAATAATACGCTGATTTCAAGAACCTTCCTAATCGTTTAATAACTTTTTGATTTGATCTCATTTATAATTATAAGAATGAAACATTTTGTTTATATTTAATTTTAACACATTGTATAAGAAGTTGCATTGTATAAGAAGTTACAATTATATTTTATAATAATAAAAAAATCTTTTATTAATTTACACTTCTATAAATAATAAATACCCAAAAAAACACATCCACTCAGAGTAAATAAATTAAATAATCTTTGTAAGGAATGCGCCCATTTTGCGCATGACAAGTATTTTTGCTACTTTTATATGCAGCACAAAATGCATTTTTTTGCTTACACTCTGAGTGCTTACCAAAATTTTATTAAACATGAGCAGCTGATTGCAGCTTATATAATTAATATGCTGTACAAAAATAATTACAGCCATCCAGAATGACATAAATTGCTGATTGATTTTGAAATGTTTGCTGACCATGAGTTGCTGACCAATTAGCTATTTCTGCTCACCGATTATATTTTTCTGCTCACAGAAATAACAATACTATTGCTAACCATTTAATTGACACCCTTATCCCAATACATAATATCCGTATTAGGGTAGTATTTTTTCATTAATAGAGTTGTGTCTGTATTGGAATAGTTATTATTAGTAGACGATGATGACAAGCCTCTACCGGTTACTAACTGATCTTTTGCATTCAATAGGTCATCTATTCGGTTATCAGCTTCGTGTAACAGACCTGATCTGTTATCTATTAAACCTGTTCTGTTATCTGTTCCACCTGATCTGTTAAAACATCCACCAGTTTTTGATTTGATTTGAGATTTTTGAATAGGGGTAGAAGAAGACGGATGGTTTACCTCCTTTATATATTATGCTTCTGACGACCAAGTTTCTTGTAAACTATTATTGATCCGCTTGCTGCTTCGTCTTGAACGAGAACTAATGAATCTCGTGATTTCCAGCTTGCACAACAATAATATATTGCTATCACTACACACACGTAAATGTAATGTATTTTTTCTCTGTTCGCTGTTAATGCTCACCAATTCATAACCATTCTTTTCTCCACTTCTACCGCTATTGACATCTTCAAAATAGAATTTCATCAACCATCTTCTCATTAAATTACCTTCCATGTTATAAAGTTCCACCTTCTTAATATACCATATTTTATTGGTAGTACACAGATCTCTCAAATCTTCATCTAAGGATCGTGTAATATTCTTCAACATCACTTCTGTATCATTGTCTTTTTGCTGTAAGTACAACACTACCACCCAAGGTAATAAGCTTGTAAAAAGCATTATTGATGTTCATCAACAGAACAGACGTGATATGAACTGTAAAATTATTGTTAAAATCATTCTTATATAAACGCATTCGCCCACACATACAGAATCACAATTATGGAACTACTCCTATTTCATCTCCTTTGTTTTATTACTTATCAAGCATAGCATACATCCTGTTCTTGATAATATGCCAATAAATAATTAATTATAAATTATTTCAATATTTAAATTAATTAGGAAGATAACCAGCTGCACGCCCCCCCCCCCCGCAACACCGCCATCGCGCAACACATCGACCGCCCCCTCCCCCACCACGTCAAAGCACACCTGCCTCACTCCCCAATCCACCAATCAGTGCCCCAGGAAGGTCAAGGACCGCCACAACGCAACATTGTTTCTTATCAATTTCTCACGACATCAACCGTTATCAACGCACTACCGCAAGGTCAACGCAACATTGTTTCTTATCAATTTCTCACGACCAACGCACTACCGCAAGGTCAACGCAACATTGTTTCTTATAAATTTCTCACGATAATGTCCTTATCAACACGCTGCAACATTGTCCGACCATTTTACAACCGCAAAATCAACCGCAAACGCACCTAAACCAACATAACTTGGTCGCGCGCTCCTAGCAAACTCCATATGCACAGGGGTCTAGTTACGCTGGACTTCCGGTGGTCCAGAACCCCCAATAAATAGCTACTCACACCTTATTATTCACAATGATTGATGGTAAGGTATGTAATGCTGCCACAGATACTAAATCTACAATGAGGTGTTATCTCTGCAAATTAACTTCAACAGATTTTAACAATCTCGATAAAGTGAGGAGCTCAGAGGTAATAAAGGAAAATTTTAAATTTGGGCTTTCAATTCTTCATGCTAGAATCAGATTCTTCGAAAGCCTTCTTCATGTCGCATATAAGATTCCTATAGGGAAGTGGCAAATAAGGTCGCAAGCAGAAAAAGACATTGTAAAAACTAAAAAGCAAGAAATCCAAGAAAGGTTTCGAAAAGAACTTGGTCTTTTGGTTGATATTCCAAAAGCTGGTTTTGGCAATACCAATGACGGAAATACGAGTAGGAGATTTTTTGAATATTCTGCGGAGGCTTCTGCTATAAATGAGGAATTAATAAAAAGGTTCGCAACAATTTTGGAAGTTATTTCGAGTGGATATGACATAAATATTGAAAAGTTTTCTTCATATTGTGACAGTACAGCAGAACTTTATGTTAGCTTATACAGCTGGCATCCGATGACACCCACTGTACACAAAGTGCTGATGCACGGACCACTCATCGTGAAAAATGCTCTGATCCCAATCGGAACTTTGTCTGAAGAAGCAGCAGAAGTTAGGAACAAGCATTTTCGAGATTATAGGGAACATTATTCGCGAAAGTTTTCCCGTGAAGATTGCAACAGGGATATTTTGTATAGGCTGCTGCTCACATCAGACCCGTATCTTAGCTCAATTAGGCCTAGACCTAAGAAAAGTTCTCAACCTTTTACCACTTCCGCAAAAGAAATGTTACTGCCATTTCACGACAGTGGTGATTTGGACAAGGAAAATAAAGATTAGGAGTACTTGTTATACCGTTTTATAGTTGGTTTTTAATGTCTAATAAAATAAAAATGTAAGAATGTGACATATTTTTACTTCAACTTTTGTCAAACACCTAGATTCCTTTCCAATTGATATTTTGCCATCAGCTAGATTTTGAATCATGATATTTCAATAAATTAGGCTATATAAGCACCGAAATATTCAAAAAATATTGTTAAATAGTTTTGGCCACGTTTTAGGGTCAAATACCCGTCTGTGCGACGTCTCATATGGCTGACATGCATTTCATTTACGGTGTTTGTAATGGAAATGCACGCGCTGCTGTCGAAGAGTACAGACGTCGATATCCAAGTAGACCAGTACTTGAACAATTATATAGACAAATCAAGCAATTTTGTTGTTTCGTTTTTACAGTTCATTCAATATTGTGTTTTATGTTATTGTTTCAGTTTTAACGATCAATATTGCATAAAATGGACCAACAGATTACTCAGTGGTTGTATGAAGACGAATCAGAAGATGAAGAGGCATGTGAAGTCGCTGTTCCTGACCTTGAAAATGATGTTGAAGAAGATGGAACTATTGAAGATTTTCGAGCAGAAATTCTGGATGATAATACAGAAGATTCTTTAACGAATGATGAAATTCCTCTGTGTAATTACAGTTCAGGTAATTTTCTTCGTGTCTTACCTGTCCCTAATAATCTGAAGGGGAAAAACGGGTTTAGGTGGACAGGTGAAAAACCAACAAGGTCTAGAATTCCACGAAGAAATATTTTGTTTCATCCTCCTGGACCTAAAGCTGCAGCTCGTGAAATAACAACAATTGTTAGGAATACAAATGCTGAAATTGGTAGACAGAGAGAAAAATATAAACGAGACAGACCTATACAGAATACGGAGGATGAAAACGCGGATGCATCGAGTTCCACAAAAATACGTCCTTCTTTTGCTAAGGATGCAAGTGTGTTGGAAATCAAGTCTTTATTTGGGCTTTACTACTTAGCGGGGGTTCTCAACATGAATCATGTCACCACCAAGGAATTATTTGACAAGAACTCAGGTGTTGGCTATTTTCGTGCCAACATGAGCCAAGCTAGATTTGAGTTTCTGACAAACTGTCTGCGTTTTGACGACCGGTCTACCAGAGAAGAACGACAGCAAAATGATAGATTAGCACCAATTAGGAACATTTTTGATCACATTGTCAAAGTTTCAAATGAAGTATATAGCCCTTCAGATTGCTGTACATTAGACGAAATGTTGTTGGGCTTTAGAGGTAGATGTATCTTCAAAATGTACATACCGAGTAAACCAGACAAATATGGTATAAAAATTTTAATGACTTGTGACTCTAATACTGCTTATATGATAGATGCTTTTGTCTATTTGGGCAAAGGCTCGTGCCCTACTAGTGTCTGGTACACTAGTAGGGCACGAGCCTTTGCCCAAATGCTGCTCACTTCTTTACTATGAAACTGACTGAGAAAATTCATGGCACAAACCGCAACCTCACTTGTGATAATTGGGTCACATCAATACCAGTGGCAAAAGAATTGTTGCAAAAGCAGGTGACCCTTGTAGGTACGCTACGTAGAAACAAAAGAGATATTCCACCTTCTTTTGTTGAGCTAAAAGATCGCGATCGCAACACAGAAAAGTTTGCCTTTTCAGAAGAACTTACGCTTTTGTCTTACTGTCCACCAAAATCCAAAAAGAAAAAAATTGTCACCATGTTGTCAACTATGCGTCCAACAGCAGATCCTGATGCAACGATTCAATTACCAGAGATGATAGAGTATTATAATAAGACTAAAGGCGGAGTTGACTTGATGGATCAGCTATGCCACAAGTACAGCGTGTCTAGGAGATCAAAAAGGTGGCCAATGGCAATTTTTTATGGCCTTGTGAATAAAGTAGGTGTTAATTCATGTCTTGCTAAAAATGACCACGAAAAGAGCTACAAAAAGACGTAATTTCTTGAAAAAACTTGCCTTAGATCTGATCACCCCTCAAATGGAAGAACGCTTTACATGGCCCTCTTTGCCCATGAATCTTCAAGTTCTCTTAGGTGGAATCTTGCAAAAGAAGCGGCCATTGCAAGAACCAAGTTCTGCTCCCACTGCTAAGAAAAGATGTGCCATATGCCCAAGGGGTAAGGACCGGAAAACCAAGGTCACCTGTGACATGTGCCGAAAACCTCTTTGCGGTGAACATACTGAGGCTATGTGCCAAAAATGTGTTACCAAAAACAATTTTTTTTTTGTATTATTAAATAAGTGTTCATAATATTAAACAGTAATTGTAATTGAATTGTAGTTTTATTTTGTGAGCATAAATTTTTATGTATTGGGGTCCTTAAAACCCCTGGGTAGTAATAGTGTTTCTCCAGGAATGGGTAGGGTTTAAGGGTTAAGGACGCCTTGGCCCATGCACTGGAGGTGGAAGCGGTGCGGCAGGATCATCGTTCCCATCGCGTCAGGGAGGTTGCAGCGGCTACAGTTCGCGAGCGCAGTAAAGGATACAGCCCTAGGTGTTACGGCTGTGGGGAAAGGGGCCACCTTAGATTCAGTTGCCCTAAGCGAACTGCAGAATGAGAAGACGGCCGATCTCCAGAGGGCAGTGCGGCTAACAGCACCGCCCAACACACACACAGACGGAGTAATATAAGTTGTTAATTGAGAATCTGAAGTCAAGCAAGCAGACAGAGTCACTTTATTAACTGGTCAACTTAGACCCCTGTCATTATGACGTCACGTGTTAAAGAGACCCTTTCCCTTAGTACTGCTGAAGTGCAGAGCCTTGTGTCTGCTCTGGGTGAAACCAGCCGAGGTGCAAGAGATGTGTTCTGCCTCAAGCTAACTACTGGCCAGTGGGCAGCTGTCCCCAACATCAAGGAAGTTGTTGCCTACTAGCCGGGCTATTGCGTATCTCTGTTGACAGTTCATAATGATCATCATTTGGCAAAGTGTACATCGATTAGCTGTCAAACAATTAGATTCGTATTGGTTATCTTCAGTGACTAACTAGAATGACGTCATAAGCACCCAGTATCGCTGATAGTCACCGTAACACATTTTGACAGATGTTTTTGTATCGATACTTGTAAGATTGCGATTGCCTAAGCTTAGTGGACATAAAATTGATAATATAATCATTTAGTTCGTCGTGGCTTTCGTGAAAGACACTACTCAAAGGTAGTGTCTTAGAAGTTCTAGTGATTATCACCGAAGCCGGTATTGAAGTGAAGCGTGTAAATATTACGTTTTACGTTGTTTTATTGTGAGTCTTGTTCGTGGCAGAAGTATGGCACGTTTATTATTGCTGGGATTTGCTGAAGAACAGCGAAAACAAAGTCTTCTGCGAATTGAGAGACGCCGCTTACGTGACGCTAGTAACCCATTGGAGTTGCCAGAGATAGAGTTTATCGCTAATTTTCGTCAGAGTAAAGCTGGGTTCCAACAGCTGTTGGAAGAACTCGGCCCTTGTCTACCACAAGCTCGACGAAAAACAGCTGTTCGCAATGAAATAAAAGTAAGTAGGTACCCAACATAATTCCTTAATTCTAAAAGTAATGTGTTTTTGTTGTGACAATATAATAATTTGCCTCTAAACTTAAAGCATTATCAACTTGTTTGACTGAGCATAATAATGATATTCTTATTTGTCTGTTGCAGATTTTGGCTGCGTTAAACTTTTTTGCCAATGGGTCATATCAACGTAATGTAGGTGCCTCATACCTATGCAACATGTCCCAGCCAACATTTAGTAAGTGTCTACATGAAGTTACTGATGCACTCAATGTCCGGGAAGTACTCAGTAACCACATAAAGTTCCCTTCATCCCAGCGGGAGAGGGAAATCATTATGAAAGGGTAAGTTTATTGTATATTTTAATTATAATAATATTATTATGATACTCAAAGTAATTTAATTAGATCTATGATTGGTTTCAGGTTCATGGAAAAGTTTAGCTTTCCAGGCGTTATTGGGTGCATTGATGGTACACATGTGGCCATAATCCGACCAACAGATCATGAGGAGGCATTTTTTAATAGGAAAAGTTATCATTCTTTAAATGTTTTAATAGTAAGTAATTAGTAGGTATATAATACTACATACCTATGTGAAAAATCTTTTTAAAACAACATTAAGAAGTTAATTCTTAAATCATCATATGAATAATATCTACTAAGTATATCAACAATTGAGTACTTTAAAATTAAAACTTGTTCCAGATTTGTGATGCACATTTAAACATATGGCATGTGGATGCATCATTTGGTGGTGCTTCACATGATTGCTTTGTCTGGAATCAATGCCCCTTAAAAGGTCATTTAGAAAGACTGCAATGGAATAGAGAGCACTGTTGGCTATTAGGTATGGCATTATAATTATTGATACATTATTTTGGTTATTGATAACGGAATACTCATAATGTATGTGTTAATAAATATGAGTTGGATACTAAAATGAGTAGTTCTATTGTGACGTTTGCTAAGTGGAATGTGAAATTATAACTTATTTGAAATATTTGTATTATTTTATTGATATTTTAGGTGATTCTGGATATGCACAGCGACCTTGGATGATGACACCAATCATAGGCGCGGCTGCGGATTCTCCAGCAGAATATTATACTAAATTTCATTGTAAAGTCAGAAACACTGTTGAGCGATGCATTGGAGTTCTGAAAGCACGTTGGCGGTGTTTGTTAGCACACAGGGTACTTCACTATGACCCAGTTACAGCAGCCAAGATAGTGAATGCATCTGTTGTTCTACACAACATCGCTAATGCACGCAATGTTCCAATGCCTGAGCCTAACAGTGATGATCTCTACAATGATTTACAGAACCAAGTCTTTAGAGAGGTGGCAAGAAGCGAGGAAATTAGAGACAGTACTAGGGATATTCTGATCCAAAGATTATGGAATGCCAGAAATAATATATAATTAATATTCTATTGTGTTTAACAATTCTTAATTTCTTGTATTAATATTAGTTTTTATTGATTATTTTATGTGGATAAAGTCCAAAGATTGTAGAATGCTAGAGATAATTTGTAATATTCTATTGTGTGTAATGTTGCTCATAATAGTCTAAAACTCTTATTTTCTTGAATTAATATTAGTTTTTCATTATTTTGTGTGAATTAAAGATTATGCGTTTTGGGGCGACTGTCTTTTATAAATTTGACGTTCGAAAAGTGCTGATTCTCAGCCTATGGATCTCTCAGCCAGAGGATATTTATTAACTATATAAACTTACTCTTCGCCATTGGTCTGGTGTTTTAGTGGTTCCGTCTGCTATACAGGGTTACTGGTAATTCGACGTATATCCGTCAGGGGCTGATAAGGGGGCCAAAATACAACAAATTGAACCCCCATATGTATGGCCGAAATTCAATAGTTTTCGAGATATTTGAATTTTAAGGGTTTTTCGATATTTACCCAAAATTTGACATTTAATTCCAAATAAAAAAAAACTACATATTTGAATGGGTACCATTAAAAATTATGTTGTAGCTGGCACTTCAATTAAGCTATGGACATAATTAAAACTACTTAATTAAACAAAATAATTAAAATAATGAGCGATATGAGAATAATATCTTACCAATATTTTCATTTTACGCTTCAAAAATGTTGTCTCGTCACAAAAATTTCTATGACATTAATCGTACAAATAACTAAAACAACTTGCCTATTCTGTAAGCTTTCCAAAAAGGTATAAAAGTCAATTTTAAAATACATAATTCGTGGCATGGTATGTGTTTGAACCGGCGCGGGGAGAGAAATCATCTGTGTTTTTAGTTTATGATCCTCGCTAAAACAACCGATTTTACTGGCGAAATTCTTGTTGTTGTTCTTGTGGCGGGGTGTGCGGGCGGGGGACTACACGGCGCCTGCTGCGCTCGCGTCGCCTTCCTAATCCTTAGTAAGTTTCGACTCTACGCCGCGCAAGCACGTGTGTTGTTATCTTGCTATTAACCAATCTCTCATCGCGTTAAATTGTTATCGATCATTATTGTTAATTCTTGTTTCTCTTGTTATTCTTTTTGTTATCATTGTTATTTCGGATAACATGGCTTCGTATTCTAATAACGAATACGCAGACATAATGTTTTGTTATGGTTTTGCCGATGGAAACGCGGCTGCGGCTCGGCGAGAATACCAACGCCGCTTTCCCGATCGTCGACTTCCCCACGTTACTGTTTACGGGAGCACCTACCGACGATTGTCTGAAACTGGCAGTGTTCAGAGAGCACAATTCAACGCTGGCAGACCTCGACGGTACACGGCTGACGAAGAGGACATCATTCTTCAGTGTTTTAATGATGACCCAAATATCTCAACGAACATTGTTGCAAGACAGCTCGGTATGTCCTAGTGGAAAGTGTGGTCGGTAGTTCATCTATCAGGTAGACACCCATACCATTATCAACCTGTCCAAACATTGCACGAGGGAGATCCTGCCAGGCGACTCGAATTTTCTCGGTTTATGTTAAACGCTGACGCTGACCACGAACATTTCCTAAGAAATATTTTGTGGACTGACGAGTCAAAAGTTTGACCGGGATGGTATAACGAATTACCATAACTTACATTTTTGGGCACCTAAAGCAGGCAGGAATCCAAAAAAACTAAAAGAAACTGCGTCGCAAATGAGATTTTCCCTGAACGTATGGATGGGTGTCGTTGATAATTATTTGGTGGGCCCTCATTTCTTGCCCCAAAATTTGAACGGCCAAAATTACGAGGAGTTTTTGAGAAACAACCTAAACGATTTGTTGGCGGATGTTCCCGAAGAAATAAAAAACAACCTCATGTTTCAACATGATGGTTGCCCAGCACATTACCGGATTACTGTCCGACAGTGGCTAGACGAGAGATATCCAAACCGATGGATTGAGAGGGGAGGGCCAATTCCGTGGCCAGCACGAAGCCCTGATATCACACCACTTGATTTTTACGTCTGGGGTCATATGAAGGCATTAGTTTATGTGACCCCAATAAATTCAGTCGAAGAACTTCGACAGCGAATAATAAATGCGGCGCAACAGATGAGAACAACGTTCACATCAAGAGTGACGAAAACCGAAGTTAGGAAGAAAGAGAATTCGAACCTGCATTCGTAATCGAGGGTCTCATTTTGAACAAGATGTGTAAAATTTTTAATAAAAGATGATGTCCAAAAAATGACCCAGAATCGACAGAAATGAACTGTGTACCGAGAACAACGTTCACATCAAGAGTGACGAAAACCGAAGTTAGGAAGAGAATTCGACCCTGCATTCGTAATCGAGGGGCTCATTTTGAACAAGATGTGTAAAATTTTTTATAAAAGATGATGTCCAAAAATGACCCAGAATCGACAGAAATGAACTGTGTACCAATGGATTGGCATTTAAATATAATATAAAGCGGTCTACACACCAAAGCCGCTGACCCGGCGGCACGGATCGCCGCACACTGGTCCGGTTTCGGAAAATCAGGGACATAGGGATAGAAGTCCGAATTAGGGTTTAATTTTTTTTTATTTTGATTCTTTGGATGATTCTAAAACCGTTTTATAGAATAGCTTTTTTCGATATCGGTGCCCGTTTCCAAGAAAAAAAATGTTGTTATATTTTTTGTATGGAGAAATTTAGTTTTTTGTAATTATTTTTTGGTTGGGCGAAGATGTTAAAACCAAACTTACTAAGGCTTATAGAGAGTATAGTCTTCCACATTATTTTCTCTAACACTTGCTTCATATCTCTGCCCGTTCAAAAACGGCAGGCGTTCGAAATCTCGATTTTGTTATTAGGGGTTCAAGAGCTACTAAATATTCATAAAATTATTACATTTACATAGAATCACTTAAAAAATTCTTTCATTATGGAAATAATGGTCGCACATTTGGTGTCGTACTACCTAATTACCTGATAATAATATATTCAAAACAAGTTCAGACCCGTTTACCTGCTAATTAGACAATTGCGTTAATCACCACCTAGGCAGGTAGTTAGGGACCTTTCACTTGTTTTTCCAAACTTGGTCATTATCCCTTCCACACCAATACATGATACCTGATTAGTTTTTAGCTGTTGTATTGTAATAAAATCCTCATTCAATTCTTACCTTTTGTGGTGTCAATACGTCTTGTTCTCAAGTCAATTTAAGCTGATCGCACATTTGTAAGCACCGTACGCGCCGCACGCGCCGAACGCGCCGCATTTTAGAATTCGTTGTATGCAATTATATGAAACCTCGTATATTTATCCACACCGTACGCGCCGTATTTCGTAAAATACGGTAGGCATCCGAACTCCGAAGGAACCATTCTGATGACGTCATAAAACGCGGCACGTACGGCGCGTGCGACTACTCAGTGTTGCCTCATTCGGATCCAAAGAGCTGAACGATTTGCACGTACTGAACGTACCTACACGCCCGAAATGGACGAATTGGCTTTAATATCGTTTGTACAACAATATGAAGAGTTGTATAATTTACGACATCCCCACTATATGAACCAGCAAAGACGGGATAACATATGGGAAGAAATTGGAGAACAAATGAATGAAACTGGTAAGAAATTATAATTTTTATTTCAAAAGAATTTTAAGACCTACAGTCATCGAATTGTAACATACAACTAAAAACGCACTCGACATTGGCACTTGGCCGGTTTATATTATATTCTGTTTAAAAAATCACTGTTGCCGTCTTCCAGCACGTACTCTTTGTCTTTGCCACGGAACTGCTCCCCTTTCGAAATAAAAATATTCCTTTAAGGCATTTCTTACTGCCAGCGCATCAGAAGTTGACTGTCCTCCAATACCTGTGAAATTTTCCAATGCATGCATGTCTCTCAACGTTATCATTTGATCTCTTTCTGACCAATAACATGTATCATCGCGTAAAATATTATGTAGGCAACATATTGCCATAACGACTGTTACAGTATGATTGTGACTCATAAGTAATCTCCTTTCAAATAATCTAAATTTTTTCACTAATATACCAAACGTATCTTCAACTGTATTTCGTGCTCGGCTCAGGCGGTAGTTAAATATTTTTTTTTCCTTCGTCTCCTCTGGCGTCGTCACGTGAATAAGGTCTCATTAAATACGTACTTAATCCGAATGCTTCGTCTGCAAATATTACATGTGGCAAGACTGTTTCCTCCTGGAAGTGCTTTTGGTGATGGCATGTTTAAACTTCCGTCGCTTAAACGCTTTCCCAAATTAGAATTTTTGAATATGTTGGCATCTGAATTCTTACCACAAGCGCCAACATCTATGGCAATAAATTTATAATTTGCGTCTACCAATGCCAGTAACACTGTACTAAAATGTTTTTTGTAGCAATAATACATAGAGCCACTGTGCGCCGGAGCTTGAAATAATATATGTTTACCGTCAAGAGCTGCAACAGCATTTGAAAAATTCCACTTTTCGCGAAATATTATTTCTGACGACATCCACAAAAATTCGTCTGGCGTAGGCATTACAATCGGTTGTAGTATTTGATATATTACTTTACATGTTGAATAAATTATTGTACGGATTGTGCTCTCGCCCATACGGAAATTATCCGACAGCGATGTAAAAGAATTTCCGGTTGCTAAAAACCTGAAAAGAAACATTTTTACATTAGATATTTTATATTCTGTTTTCTTGATTTATTAAAAAAATGTTCCCAGGTGCAGCATGTAGAGAAAGATGGACAAGAATCCGAGAAAACTATAGAAAGGCGTTGAGTTTAAGGAAGACAAAAAGTGGTCAAGCCGCAACCAAAATAAAACCACCTAAATATAACAAAGAGCTAAGCTTCCTCTTTCCCTATATAAACGATGAAGAACATAGAGTTTCAAATATATCAGTACCAGCACGAGAAACGCCCTCTTCAGTTAATTCTCCACATTCCGAGTCTGAAGAAGATTTCCAACAAGCGGAATCGCCACTACCGAGATACACTCCAACTCGCTCCTGTAGTCGTACGTCATCGCACAGATCCACAGAAAATCTTACCACTAGTGTAGCAACAGTACTAACAGACTATTTGGCCAAACAAAACCGGTCACGTGAGTCTGCGCAAAATAATATTAATGTAAACCAAGATCCTATAATAGATTTTTTTATGAGTATGGCTAGAACTGTACAAAGACTTGATAAAAAGAAACAACTGTACATCAAAGGTCAATTGTTTCAATTAGTGCATAATGCAGAAATGGAAACGCTAAATGAAAAGGAGGCTACTTCTGAATCTATTGATACGGTTCACTCCCCTGAAATGACCCTCTTTACGTTGCCGCCGAATTCTCTACAAAATACTACAGTGTCTCATTTGACAAATGCTGAGTCTGTACGTCCACGTATTGCACTGACCACCCCGACTGTCACATCTGGAGTGTCTCATTTAACGAATGCTGAATCTGTACGTCCACGTAATGCACCGACCACTTCGACTGTCACATCTGGAGTGTCTCATTTTGAAACTGTACGTCCACGTATTGCACCAACCACTTCGACTGGCACGATACCTCAACAAGAAATGGCATCAATACACCCTACACATCAAATAACGATAATGAGTGATGAGATTATTAATGCACCGACCACTTCGACCGCCACGATACCTCAACAAGTAATGATTATGAGTGACGAGATTATTAATGCATCCTATGATCATGAGAGCTCTGAGTTGGATGAAGAACTAAAGAAATACGTAGTATTTAAGAAATACTAATTGTTGATTTTATGTTCTTTTCTAAATAATACTTGATTATTACCTCTAAATTCTTAGTAAAACTTATCAATAAATAATACCTCAAACATACAACAAGTCTTTCCTCTGGTCCGATTGCCCTTCTAAATCTTGAATTTTCCATAGTAAGATGTGGTTTTAGAATATGTAGCAATTCTTGAAATTTCCTGTATGTCATGTGCAGATAGATATCTGAAAAATCGTTGATCATCATCTATTAAATCTGGAAATAACGTATGATATTCTCCATATAAGTTCCTTTTTAAATTAATGTTGTGAATCCAGAGTCTTTTTTTTCTTCGAATATCATTTTCTTCTTCCTCTGCCAATAAGCAGGCTATTACAACAATTTCTTCCATAGCAAAATGTCACCGCACCGTTTCACACCAGAGGCAAGAAAAAACTGCAAAAATTGTTGGCAGCACACAGAAATGCGACGCGTTCGGTGCGTACGGTGCTGACAAATATGCGACCCACTTTTAAAATGCGGCGCGTACGGTGCTTACAAATGTGCGATCAGCTTTAAAATGTCTCAGTTTATTACAAATTTGGATATCTATATGTTGCTTAAGGCCAGTGGCAACATCAAGAATAGTGCTTTATTGTACGATACACTGTTAAATCGAATAAATGTGGAAGTGACTGTTGAGGATCTTGAAGTGTTAAAAAAATTCACAAAAACATACGTGTCTTTATATAAGAGATGGTCACAGGCAAACAGATGCCAGACTAATTTTTTCAGTAAGAACATGGAATGGTTACATTCGGATATCTCGTGGCCATCTTTAACTACTATAGACTTAGCGTCATTATTTACCCAAGAAAATATGGAAGTTCAAGAAGAGCTAGATACTTCTTTGGATACTTCTCTGGATACAGTGGCAGCAGCTTCATGTTCAGATGTAGCTACAAATACTTCAGTGCAAAGGAAACCATTTGAAGATTTATCAAATAAACAAAAAAGAAGGCGCATTTCATCACTTAGAGAACACTCGGAAGAAGAATTGCTGTTGGCTTTAGTTGATAAATTAAAAGAAAATAAAAAACCAAAGTTAGCTAAAATTATTGAAGATCTTTATAAAGAAAACTGAAAATATTTATGACTACATGTTCAAGAAACAATAGCAAAAAACTTTACCACAAGATGAAGCACTTGCACTTATTACTGGGCTAAATCTTTCAAAATGGCAATATTTAATGTTAAGAAAAATATTAGGAGAACAAAATACAATTGCTTTACCATCATATAATAAAATAATTGAAGCTAAAAAATCGTGTTACCCTGAAGATATAGCGATTACGGAATCAGGTGCCCGGATTAAGCTTCAATCAATCCTTGACTTGACGGTGAAGAAACTGATTAAAGTAATTGGCCATCACAACTTGAAATCAAGATCACTAAAGTTAGTAAGTAAATGGGACTGTGATGGGTCTTCGTCACACAGCAGCTACAAGCAAAAAGTTAGTGAAGAATTTTCAGACTCCTCAGTGTTCATGACAAGCTTAGTGCCTTTACGTGTTATGGCTGGTGATGTCATAATCTTGCAAAATCCACGCCCATCATCAACAAATTACTGCAGACCAGTCATGTTCGAATTTATCAAGGAGACTAAAGAATATATCCAGCAACATACAGCGGCTATGGATGAAGACATTGCTAATCTCGTTCCAACTAAAATAGGTAATAAATTTATTATTATTCAGTCTCAGATTTAAAAAATTTAAGTAGTTTTAATGCATATCAAATAATAATGTGTTTCTAAATTATATTATAACTCATTTTCACTGGCCATATTTATACATTTGATCATCAAACTCTTCGATCATATTTATACATTTAAATATGTTACTTAAATATAAAATTTTATTTGTTTCAGACGACTTTGAAGTTTCTCACGATTTGCATATGACGATGATAGATGGAAAAATCACTACAGCCTTGTCAGAAACAACATCTCATGCGAACTGTAACATTTGCCATGCTACTCCAAATGAGATGAATAATTTAAACCTTATCTCCAACAAACCAGTTGCTCAAGACATGTTTAAATACGGATTATCTACGTTACATATGTGGATAAGGTAAAAATAACTAAGTCATATTATTTTTGTAAAAAATCACAATATCTTTATGATCTAATCTTTATATTTATGAAAGTTTTTAACCTTTTTATGTATATTTAGGTGCATGGAATGCATACTCCACATTTCATATAATATGGATTTTAAAAAATGGGCTGCGAGAGGGGAGGATAAACTGTTACAAAAATCAAGAAAAAAAAATGACGCAAGAAGAGCTTTTTAAGCAGACAGGATTATTAGTGGACGTTGTTAAACAGGATTTGGCACAACTAATGATGGCAATACTGCACGGAGGTTTTTTAGAGATTTTGAGAAATCCGCAGAAATTACAGAAGTAGACATTAATTTAATTAAAAGGTTTGCAGTCATTTTGCAGACTATATCATCTGGGGAAAATATTAATATTGAAAATTTCAAAAATTACTGCATGGATACAGCTAAATTGTATATAGAATTATATCCATGGTACAAAATGCCATCAAGCATACATAAGCTGCTGATTCATGGTGCACAAATATGTCAGCATTTCAGTTTTATACCAGTAGGAATGTTGTCTGAAGAAGCTTCTGAAGCGCGCAACAAAGATTTTAGAAATTTTAGAGAAAAACAGTAGAAAAATTGGCCGGAAAGAAACAAATGCTGATATCATACATCAATTTCTCATAAGTTCAGATCCATACTTAACAAGCATCAGACCCGTTATGATTAAGAAGAAAATGGAGCTCTTCCCTGATGTTAATGATCTCATTATCAATGACGAACTTAGGTCTCAATGTGATGATATATTTGATAGTTACGAAGCCGAAGATAGCCTAGCCACTGATCCACTGGAATAATACTAATTAAAAATTTTGTAAAGTACTTTTAATGATTTTGTAATGTTTGTAATGTTTATTCATTCATTTTACTATACCATAACTTTACGTAGCTTTGTATTCCTCGCTTTCCTGCATTATTCTTTTGTACATGTTTGTACAAGCAAACTTAGATAATAGATAACTACTAACTTATTTAGAAATAGTTGAAAATGCTAATTTTTTTACTTATTTTCATTGTAATGTAAGAAATATTAATTATTTTTACTGTATGATAAGTAGATTTCTATTGTTTTTGTAATTTTTGTTATTTTCGTCCATTTTTATTTCGTTTACAAAAATATATATCTTAATAATGTCAACCCTTGTTTTTGTTATATTTTTCTATACCATTTATCCCAGCCCTTCAAAAAATTAGATATCTACTAGTTTTAAATCTTAAGCAGGTAAATCGCCATTGTCTTTAAACCATAGGAGGTAGATGGTAATAGAACCAATATTAACTAATTAATTCTGTTAATCGTGCATTAGGAAATATGCAATTATTATCGTTTTTCAATAGAATTAGGTACCTAGATATTTACTAAGAAAGTACCTTACTACAATTAACTAATTGGGTAATCAGGCAAGTCATCATATCAGCCTTTAATATCCCTACTGTTGGGGCATAGGTCTACTCTCATAGAGAGTGTGCGGGCCGTAGTCAGCCACGCGGGCCCAATTAAGATTGGCAGACTTCACACGCCTATTTGCCATAGACATGCAGGTTTCCTCACGATGTTTTCCTTCACCGTACGCGGCCGCTGTTGTGAAAATATTTGTTTCACAAATGTACATAACTTTGAGGTTTCTAAAAAAACAAAGTCATTAGTACATGCCTGGGCTCGAACCTGCGACCCTCAGACTGAGAGGCGCACGCTCTAACCGCTAAACCAGCTACCGCTATTATTATTAGGCATGTAATTCAATGCAAATATAATAGTTTGGTCATTAAAAAGACACTTTCTACATTTCAAAACGCATAATATAAAATTGAGATTTCGAACGCCTGCCGTTTTTGAACGGGCAGAGATATGAAGCAAGTGTTAGAGAAAATAATGTGGAAGACTATACTCTCTATAAGCCTTAGTAAGTTTGGTTTTAACATCTTCGCCCAACTAAAAAATAATTACAAAAAACTAAATTTCTCCATACAAAAAATATAACAACATTTTTTTTCTTGGAAACGGGCACCGATATCGAAAAAAGCTATTCTATAAAACGGTTTTAGAATCATCCAAAGAACCAAAATAAAAAAAATTAAACCCTAATTCGGACTTCTATCCCTATGTCCCTGATTTTCCGAAATCGGACCAGTGTGCGCCGGCCCAACCCGCCGGCCTTATTTTGTACAATCATGCCGCCGGCTTGCGCCCGCGCGGGCAAGCCGGCGGGGCAGCATGCCGATGCCGACGGCATCCCTCTCCACTCAGTCAGTTGCCCGCCGGCTTTCATAGAGTAGTGACGTATCACTTATTCATTCTCTGTTGTTGTGAAGTGTCGGCACTTTTATTTTTCATCAACTAACCAATATGGAGTGGGACGATACAACAGTCATAAAACTAATAGACCTCTATCATTTAAAAGAAATATTATGGAACCCAAAAAACCGTGACTACAAAAGCCTGCCAAAGCTTTACGACGCATTTAATGAAATTGTCAGTGAATTTGCTACTGATGTTGCGGAAATCGAGAGAAAGATAAAAAATTTAACTAGTCATTATTACCGAGAGAAAAAAAAAGAAGATAATTCAAATAAGTCTGGTGCGGGTACTGATGATATTTATCATAGTAAATGGTTTGCCTACAAATCACTAAATTTTCTGCAGAACAAAAATGTGCCTACTGGAACCACCGATACTGTAAGTAAAGATTTAATTTTTTTTTTATTTATAATCAGGCAACTAGGGCCCCATAGACATATAATTACATACAGGGTGGCAGGGACATCGACGCGCAACCGCTTACCATGGATTCAGTACATGATTCTGGACCCCCCTGCGTTGAAATTTTTCGTCGGCTTTTTCTTAATTTTTACGTATTTTTCTGCATTTTTTTTTACTGTAAACTGTATAAAATCATTATTTCTATCTGACCCAATGAGATTTTTAATTAAAAAATAGTAAATTCACTTGTTTCACTTAAAACAGCAATGTAAATAAAACTCGAAAGGGCTACCTGATCAGCTGTATTGCTAAAGTTCATTTGTGAGGTCAAAACTGTCTTCGTACCTACGCTATTCGCTTTCAAATGCTCCGACAAAGGGACCGTGGCGCCGACCGGTCTGTTCGTACCTACGCTATTCGCTTTCAAATGCGCCGACAAAGACACCGCGGCGCCGTGCGGTGTCTTTGTCGGCGATAAGGCGACATATCCCAATGAATCTAATAGACGCGTCACATGGGGCATTTTAATCATCTACATAATTGAATGACCCGTTTACTACTTTTATTTTAGATTCGTTATGAGGGGATAATTATTTTTCTAAAGCTTCATCGATTTAAGGGGGAAGCGCTAAGGTAGCCCGCAAAATTAAAATTTTCTTACGTTTTTTGCAATTTGCTGGTCAGTGAATTTCGCGGGCTACCTTACCGCTTTCGCCTTAAGTAAAGAAGATTAAAAAAAAACGTGTAGAAGTGTATTGATAGTCACGTAATTTTTCGATATTTTTTTATTATCAACATTAATTTTAGTTTTGAATGCAATTCAACAATGTAATTTACTATTTCATAAAAAAAATACATCCAATTTTGCAATTAATTTCGTGAGTAGGTAACAAGGTATAACTAAATGAGTATGTACACTCTAAGGCCAATTCTCGTAATTTATGTTCAAAATCTAGTCGCAGTCTCATCTCGGCGACAAACAAATGTCAAAAACTTGTCAAAATGTAGGGAAATTAGAAGTGTTTTTTGACAGATTGAGACTGAGATCAGACTGCGAACGTTCTTAAAATTACGAGAATTGCCTCCTCTATCATTTTGTTGATCTGTGTTCGGTGCATGCACTGTAGGTACAGTACATTTCTTTTGCATTTCGCCGACTTTAACGGATTTTTGCCAGTTCCTAGATTTTGTTGATCGCAAACGGACGTGCTGTTTGTCGCGAATTTGTGATCTTACGAGTAACGTAGTTTTTAAAATCAAAAGTAATTTTCTCTCTGTGTGTGTTTGTGTGTTTGTGTTTGAGTTTGAGAGTGACATTCAAAATGCCTTCCAGACCTGAACAATTCTTCAGTGCCCGCGAATACGGGAATATGCTCATGTGTTATGGCGAAGCACGTGGGAACGCCAGACGGGCGTTACGTATTTATGTGGAGAGATATCCCGAAGATAGGCACCCACAAGATTCTCGTGTAATAACACGAGCGTTCCAACGTGTCTTGGACAATCAGCCCATAGTGCCACAGCGCGAGGGAGCTGGCAGGCCCGTTAGACCGAGTGTTGCGAACAACATACTGAGAGTCGTGCGGCAGAACCCGCGATTGGGAATACGCACGGCAGCTCGCTTAGTTCGTGACCGTTACAGGTCTCGAGTCTCACGCTGGACTGTCCATCGGGTTTTACGCAGAGATCGGCAGCGAGCGTACCGACTTCACAAGGTGCAGGCGTTATTGCCCGCAGACAGAGTTCGTCGTGTCTCGTACTGCCGGTGGTTGCAACAAAAGCACGTCGCAATACCTACGTTTGCTGCGAATGTGATTTGGACAGATGAGTCTACATTTACTCGCAACGGAATGTGGAACAGGCGCAATTCCCATATCTGGGCGCATACCAATCCGTTCGCATTGCAGCAGACGGGGCACCAAACTCGATGGTCAGTAAATGTGTGGGCCGGTATTTATAAAGACCGCGTGATTGGACCCATTTTTCTCCCTGAACGACTAAACGGGCCACGATACCACGAGTTCCTAAGAACAACTCTCGAGGAAATAATCGAGGAGATACCTGTGCTGCAGTTCCGCGAGACATGGTTCCAACACGACGGCGCTCCCCCACACGTGACCCTTGCTGTCCGACGCTGCCTCACCGAATCTTTTAGAGACCGGTGGATTGGAAGATTCGGTCCACAGCCATGGCCAGCTCGCTCACCGGACTTGACCCCATTAGATTTTTTTCTTTGGGGTTACGTCAAGGATAAGGTGTTTGTGACAGAGTGCGATACCGCAGCAGAAATGAGAGATCGCATTGTGAATGTGTTTGCGACGCTGCGTGAGGAGTGTGTCCAGGATCCCACTTTTTTGCCCCGTGTCCACGCTGAAACTCTGCGCCGCGCTCAGATCTGCGAGCGAGATGGTGGCGGCCACTTCGAACCCTATCTCATTAGGAATGAGCGAGATTAAGGTAAGTTCATTAATTAAACATTACTGGATCGCTAAGTTCTCTTCAAGCATCTTTTTTGTTATCAATCCTCATCGGTATCGCTATTTTATGGGAATAAGCTTATTGTTAGTTTTATTTCCATAACGGGTACTTAAAAAGTAACTACCATCGGTTATCAAGACTAATTAAACATGATTTTATGTGGTAGGTTACGAACCTATTGTGACGAAAGGGGTGTGCGTGGCGCAGGTTATATTAAAATAAGACCACGCAACCTTGTCAACATAAAAATATAATTAAATAAAAAGGTGTGGGTATGTCTACAGGTCACAATTTTCCCAGAGTCCACCCCGTGGGTAGCGCAGTACTGCCCTGATAGCTGGCGTGGCGATGACCGCAGCGAGGTGCCACGCTGAATGCGCAGGGGTGCCGGTCGACAGGTGTTTGCGCCGACCTTTGTAAGTCAGCTCGGCCCACGTAGCAGAATGGCCAAGGTGGGACGTCCGATGCTGGCACGTTACTGGCAAGCGCGACGTAAACAGCCGCGTAGCCACAGATGTGCTGCCGTAAGATGGAGGGTGTTCCTCTAACCGGAACTTTGGACCCTGGAACATGACGTCCAGCGTGTCACGAGATGACCATTGGTCAACTCCGCTGATTGCGACACCAAGCTAAGCAGAGCGAGTAGCAATACAGTGCGCTAATGAAGGTGATGGTGGATTGTCACAATCAGACTGAGTTTACAAAATGGGAGGAGTGAAAATGGCATGATGCAATACATTTTGAGTGTGAAGCACGAAAAGTCAAAATGCATTAAGCTGAAGGAATAATGTCGTTAGGCGATAATTCGTAGGTACGTTCACGTTCGTCCGGCAGCGGCGGCCGGCGCCGCGCCGGCGCGGCGGGCGGCTGCGCCAGCGCCACAGACTTTTGTGTATGTGTGTGTGTAGGTTAGGTAGCGCGAGCGCGCGCGCGCCATCCGCTGAGCGTTTTGATCGCGTTGTTTGCAATACATTGCGCGCTCAAAAATATCAATTTTTTTAACCGGTCATTTCCGAGATTAATGACTTTCGTAATTTTATTTAAGGCTTCAGATGTAACCTTTTCACGACCTTTGTGCGTCGATGTCCCTGCCACCCTGTATTAAGGGGGTCCCCATACAGTAAACGTGTGAAATCGCAAATTATAACTTTGTTATTCATATATTTGTATGAAAAACAAAGTTATTTTTTGTTGCCGAAAAATGTTTGTATTTTGGCTAGTTGTAGGTAATAGATACGTTCATTTTTCATAGATAATGGTACGGAACCCTTCGTGGGCGAGTCCAACTCGCACTTGGCCGGTTTTTATTAAATATTTACATACTGATTGGATATTTCAAAACATAATTTTAAAGCTTGTTTGCAATTATTTATAAGATTTCCTTTTTATTTTCAGTCTTCTCAAGTTAATATCACTCCCCAGACTACGCTACCTTCGACAAGGAGGTCACGAAAGCGAAACATAGAGGGAAATCCTGAAGTTGATGAAGCTTTGCAATTACTGAGGGAGATTACATCTAATGCAAGGCAACGCGATGATGCTGCTATATTTGCAGACTATATAAGTAGCAAGTTGAGGAAGATGGATCATTACACGATGTGTACAGTACAACATCAAATCCAGAATATTGTCTATGAAGCAGAAATGAGAATGGGTCCGATGAATTTTGATACCAATAATACTACTCAGCCTCTTCGTTATCAAAATGTTCGTCCAGGATACTTCACAGGCCAACCTACAACGTCAGCAATGTCACCATCGCCCTCAACTTCGCGCTCTTACTCTGTTCAAGCAGACTATGAAATGCAAAATAGCCCAGATGTCAACACAAGTGACAGTCTGTTACAAGTCTTGGAAAATAATTTAACCGAAAATAGTGTTATAGATTAAAATCAATGTTTAAATATTTTCAGTTGAATTATTTTATTTTAATAAAAGCTTAAAATTATTGATAAATGTTTCTGATTCCTAAATAAAACAATTATTTGAATAATCATATTTTATTTCTTTAAAACATTATATTTGATATTGCCAAGGAAGCTGACCTTGTTCCGATAGAAAATAACATTTTAGCTCATTTCTAATTACACTTGGTTCTACATTTAGAGCGATCTTCGGAATATTTTGTTGCTCTTCGTTCAAAACTCCATCAGTAGTTCTTTCATTTCTCTTCATAAAATTATGCAGATGCACACAAGCCATCACGACAAGTTTTGCTTTCTCATTTTGTAAGCCAATGCGTGAATGTAAAATTCTGAATTTATTAGATAAAATGCCAAACGCGTCTTCTACAACCATGCGCCCGCGACTAATTCTATAATTAAAAACCCTCTCAGGTGATCCTTTTGCATGATATCCAGAAAATGGTTTTATTATATTCTGTGAGATGGGAAAAGCATCATCACCGATGAAATAAAAAGGTACAGGTGAGTAGCTATTTATTGGGGGTTCTGGACCACCGGTAGTCCAGCGTAACTAGACCCCTGTGCATATGGAGTTTGCTAGGAGCGCGCGACCAAGTTATGTTGATTTAGGTGCGTTTGCGGTTGATTTTGCGGTTGTAAAATGGTCGGACAATGTTGCAGCGTGTTGATAAGGACATTATCGTGAGATAAGAAACAATGTTGCGTTGACCTTGCGGTAGTGCGTTGATAACGGTTGATGTCGTGAGAAATTGATAAGAAACAATGTTGCGTTGTGGCGGTCCTTGACCTTCCTGGGGCACTGATTGGTGGATTGGGGAGTGAGGCAGGTGCAAGGAACTTATATCCAACATGGAATGTGCATTGTCAAATAGATGCCAATATAAAAATAAACCTTATGTACATGAGGCTAAGTTCTATAACAGACAATCACTTGGTCAAAGTGGAATCCGGTCCGAGAGAGAAAGCGCTGCGAGAGCCCTGTGTCCCTTTCCAAAGTGTTGCCAGGAGGATTATTCCCGAATTTAGTAGGAATGGTAAGAAAAAATAATATTTTCATGTCTTATTAAAAAAACATTAATTTTCGTTCTGATATACTTCTAATATTTTTCAATTATCTGTTAGAATGAGAACAATTTTTAGCAATGATTTGGACACTGTATTGAAATGTAATTAAAAAAGAAAAGATTATTAGTAGAATATTATATATAAGTTAGACTGGCAACCCGTTAGCCATATTAATTTGTTGTAATTATGGGGATCAACTTAGTGATATTTAATTTAACCGCAATTCGACGATAAAACAATCAATTTCTTTATTCGGACGTAATAAAGATGTTTAAAAATTGTGTGACTCAAGGTTGCAAAAGCGAATCCTATGAAGGATGCGGTGTTTCTTTCTTCAAGTAAGTATATTTCAATTCTTGAAGTAGGGTGCCCATAATGAACGAAATTATAAGATTATTTACAAAATGCAGCATATAAATAGGAGGTAGTCTTCAACGTAAGTATATTTAACGCATGTCTGTTACATAGGTATTTTATGTTTATACTAGGCTGATTTTACTTGGTTTTTTCCTAATTTGCCCTAAATGCTACATTTTTCATAGTTCCAACATAAATAATAGGCCTTTTTAATTTGCAGATTGTCCACCAGAACAAAAGATAGCTATTCTAAGCAATATGATTGTTCAAGCTACGCCAGTAACAAGTATAACAGTAGTGCCTATTGAGAAACCCGAGAATATTTCAGTCACTCCTGAGCATAAATTTGAAATCAACCCTATGCCTAGCACCTCCAAGGAACCTCCTACGAAAAAAACTCAAACATTGAAAATTATAAGTATGTGGAGAAGACCTATAACCACTTGCGAAAATAAATGGAGATGTGAGTGCAGTTCTTAAAAGTGTTTACGAGAAAAGTGAGTTTAGTGATATAAACACCTATTCCTTAATTGAGATCTGGGACGACATCACGTCTCATCTGGAGGACACTGTGGGTGATATCAATGTGGAAGTGGAAGAGTGGCTTCAGTTGTTAAGTCACACACCGCCAGAGTGTTTCACCCATGAACTGTTCACCGAACAACTAGGTAATGCTTTATTAAATTACATAATTTATGCTGTAAGCGAGTGTGGTATAGAGCTATTTTAAAGTTTTTTCACTTGCGATATTGTTTAGTTTTTTTATGTAAATTTTGTAATGATTTTATAAATTCTACCATTTATGCTGTAAGCGATTGCTATAACGATTCATAAATAGAGCCTATTTTAAAGTGTTACACTTGCTATAGTATCAAGTTGAATTTTTAATATAATTATGTAAGTATAGTTTTACTATAATTTACTACAATCAGTAAATACATATTATAATAGATGTAGAAAACATTAAATATACGAGTATTATCGATATAGATGGTTTTCAGGTATCAAAAATAATGTATTTTAAAGAAGTAGGTGTTTATAACATTCAGGATAGGATCCTTTATTTATTTCATATAAAACTTCCGGAATGGTTATTACACTATCAAGATAAAACAACCTCATTTGCTACTAATTACATTCATGGGATGTATTTAAAAAACTATGACAATGACATCAGTTTTACTGAGTTTTTAAGAAAAATAAAGGGCTTTGACCCGAAAAAACAGTTTATATGGATGTATAAGGGGGGTATCATTGAAAGAGACTTATTAGAGAGTCTAGGATTTTCATCAATAAATCTAGAAACACTACAATGTCCAAAAGTTGAAATTATAATGAAAAATTTGAATTTAAACCATATTTTAAGGAATTGTGTGAGACATAAAGCATTTAATGGAAAATCACCTCACACCTGTCACTGTAGTGGCGTAGAGGTGCGAGCTTTTGCAAGGTGGTTAGAAAACTATTTAAATCGATAATTTTGTAATTGTAACTGTTAGTATTATGACTTTTATATCATAAACTTTAGACTTATTTTAATGATAAGATTTTTGTTAACCTATAATCATAAAAATAGATAAATGATAGAAAGCTTATGTTAGTAGGTAGGTACGTCAGTCAAATAAAACACATTATATATGATTCTTTAACTAATCTTGTTTTCTTTATTTATCCAACTTGTTGAATCTATACCGAACCATTTCACTAGAACTTTGTCACCCTTTCTCTTCAACACTTTCTCCACCAGATACACATCAGGATATTTAACTTTTTGTAGTTCCTGTTCATAAAAAGCACCTAAGATTGGTTGTTGCCTTTCATCTTGCAGCTGATAGGTCACAGGATTGGTGTTATTCACCTTTACCACTTGAAATATTTCCGCACTCCAATTTCCGGTGTATCCCTTGGAAAAAGTAGATTTATATTTGCTAATACGTACGTAATCTGAACCTTCATTCCCGAAGACCGCTACGGGTACCACCTATAGCAATGCACAATCGTAGGATTCGATATCAATGGGCTCTTGAACACAGAAATTGGGCAGAAGAACAATGGCGTTTCGTGTGCTTTTCTGATGAGTCTCGTTTTGGTATGAGACCGGATACAAGACGTATACGACACTGGAGAACCCCTGGACGCCAACAGCGATTAAAATCCTGCCAGGAAGTCCATCCTTATAGTGGTGGAACCATCATGGTATGGGCGGGTATTTGGATCGGCGGAAGAACTGAGTTGATTTGGATCAGAGGCAACCTCAACGCTCAAATTTATGCTGAGACGATTGTATCTGACGTCATCGTTCCTCTACAAGTGCAAATCGGTCCCTTATTTCAGTTAATGCATGATAATGCACGACCGCACACCGCAAGAGTTGTAAGACAGACTCTCGCCGCAGCTAACATCAATGTCCTGCTCTGGCCTGCTCAGTCGCCAGACTTGAACCCGATTGAGCATGAGCATGCATGGGATATGCTACAGAGAAGAGCTCTGCCGAATATGGAGGGTATCCAGTCGCAAGAAGACCTTTTTTTGTTGTAGAAACGAACATGGGCGGCCATTCCACAGCGTGATTTGGATGAACTCATTTTGAGTATGCCAAACCGATGTTCTTGTGTTGTTAGTGTTCGCGGTAGAAACACGGATTATTAATTGTTTAAGTTACCCAATAAAATTTTAAAGAAAACTGTTATTTCAGTCTTTTTTTCGGACTTTAATGTTAGTGGTTCAAATGTCAAAAATCCCTTTATTAGCCACTCAAGCGTCCATGGTGACTACAGTCCCCAAAAAAACTCTTGCCTATACCGTCCATGGTGACTACAGTCACCAAACGACATCGTTCAGTTTATACGTGTACAGCGCTAGAGTCAAGTGGTAGTCGTACAATACAAAATTACTAGATGGCGCTATGTGAAATTTGTCATCCGTGAGAGTGAACTTAATCTGTGCAAACGCACTGTAAAATTTAGAAAAAAAAAATGAAAGTGACAGTTCGTCTTTCTTGTCAACTAACTGTTATTGTGTGTGGAGCTCCAAGCAAAATGTGGTAAGTTTTCTGTTTTTATACCTTATTTCTATTGTTATTGTACATCAAATTAAACGTAAAGATATTTTCTTTACGAAATATGCATTACTACGACAATTTCAAAACGGTTACATAGAATAATTTAGCTGGAAAAGTTATAAGATCACTACGCGATCATCGTTTGATGATTCTATATTGTTATCAATGTATTCTAATTGGTTATTTCTGTTAAATAAATGCTAAATATAAGATAATTCTTCATTAATAGCACGTTAATAGCCATTTACAAACGGAATATATTGAGATGGGGTCTAGAAATGATTAAAATGTTACTCGTTATTCATGATTTTAGTGTTGGTGAATGGAATCCCCATGGACAGTTGAACTTACAACGTAAATAATGGTTTGTTCACACTAAGCGTTTGATGATAAGTTTGGGAAGGTTTTGTGGTTTTTTGGTTTTGTTTATGTATCTACTATAGGTGTGGGTGTTTATTTAATATGTTTTCGTTTTTCAATATCAAAGAATAAAAAATACCTAGAATTAATATATTTTAGATTAAAGGTTTATTTACTTTTATGTTGAAACAATAATAATAACTATTTATTATATTAATATTGAAAGACGAACGAAAAATAGGAATACCAATACTAATAATAAAATCTCGCTCAAAACGCACTCGTTTCGTTAATTACTGCTTTTAGAAGTGAAAACTTCTTTAGCATCGTTGTGATTTGAAATTTTATTAAACGAAAAAGCAACAGTAAAAAGAGATATAAGATTTAACGTGGTAGAAAATGAGATAGGAAGCATTATACAGTGTTTTTGAAGGTTTCACTTCTACCACGTGTGAATTGTTTTTGTAATTTGCTTTGTTTGCTACTGCTAGTGTACTTAGTGTACTACCACTTTTGAACCTTATTACTCAGGGCATAAGGGTGAAGAGCGGTTGACCGTCACTGAGCGCGGTAGTAAATTTCTTTTTGGTGTGTGTTATTATGTAGGTATGTAAAGTATATCAAGTATGTGTAATAACATGATGATGATTTATATTACAGTGACGAAATAGATGAAGTAGAGCCGCAGCCGTGAGTACACATTGTATTTACTGTTTTATTTACCCTCATCTCCATTATTGCAACGAAATACATTAGAAATATTGATTGTAGATCGACAAGTCGTGGATATGGACGCGCTAGAGGACGGGGACGTGGACGTGGACGCGGACAAGGGCCCAATAGGCCGGAGGAGCCTCTGGCGTAAATATAATAATCGTGCTTTTTAAAGTAACATTTACCATTAAATATAATGTATTGGAACGAAATACATTTAAAATATTGATTTTAGTTCGACAAGTCGAGGAAATGAACGCGCTAGAGGACGGGGACGTGGACGCGGACGTGGGTGTAAAAGGCCGGAGGAGCCCCTGCCGTAAATATAATTGTGCTTTTTAAAGTTTCATTTTATGTTACATTACTGGTAACACGGTATTTATTGTTTTTATCTTAGTTCAACAATAGCAGTAAATGTAAATGAAGATGTGTTTGTGTCTAGATTGGGTCTATATACTAGGTTATTTTATTTTTGCAGTCTAGAGTTAATTAATGTGAGGGCGGAGAAAGCGCTTACTAAACGCCGAATGAACGCCATGTCCGCTGAAGTTCGAAAGGAGTTCGTATGTCGCAAGCGACAAGCTGAACTTCAGCGGGTTCTCCTGCCTAATGCGCCCCCGCGAAAAAAACAAACACGGTAATTACTTCATAATGATAACAATGCGTTCGATATTCTTGTTCAGTTACTATGAATGAGATTTATATGATAAAATTATCTTGCAGGAGGCCATCCCCGGAGCGTGAGGTTTGCCCTTTGGAGGTGCCTTGTGGAGGAACCAAACTCT
Source organism: Luperina nickerlii (assembly GCA_963855955.1). NCBI lineage: Eukaryota > Metazoa > Arthropoda > Insecta > Lepidoptera > Noctuidae > Luperina > Luperina nickerlii. The sequence continues at coordinate 11,093,816 of OY979689.1, read as the reverse complement.
GTAACTGCAGCAGATGAGGAACTCTCTGCAGCAGATAATGAGCCCGCACCCGAGCTTGAGCCTGAACTCGAGAGCGGACCTGAACTCGAGCCCGGACCTGAACTCGAGCCCGAACCTGAGCTCGAGGCTATCCCGGACTATGAAAATATGGGTACGCCAGAAGCAGACACTGTCCCGAATTCCCCCTATAGTTCGCCTAACCGATTATCAACTGTGCTAAGTCTTACAATTGTAATAGATCATTTCAAATTTTTTGTTCTACTTGATAGTGTTTTTTTTTAACTTGTTTTAGGCTTTTTACGTTCATACTATTTTTATTATTTTGTGTCGGGGGTTTTTTAAATTTTAATTTCGTGCTTTTTTTGTAGGGGCTCCTTAATTTGTTTATTTAATTTCTCTTATTTTCTTGCGTTTTAATTTGATACCCATATTGAGGGAGTTGTGAAAAAATATGCAATTCGCCATTTTGTGGCGGCGAACATCTTGGACCGATTTTCATCAAACAGCTAAGAACACGACTAATTCACCTTTCAAACAAAAATCAAAATCGGTTCATCTGTTCGCTGTTCGGGAGCTACGATGCGACAGACGGACAGACAGACAGACAGACTGCTGCTGGCTACTATTGTTCTATTAATCTATTAATTATATTTAAATTGTAAACATACATAATTTATACTAGAAATTTATCATGATTGTTAATTTTGTTAGGTACTATTAGTCTAAAAATCTTCTATTGTTCTTTTGACATTGGCTATATTTATTTGTAACAGTATTATTCTAGTTATGTAAATGACATTTATTTATTATTATTACACTTCCTCATAGTAATTAAGTGGCATGTTATTTAATGTTGTTTTTATTTTAATTTTTTTAATTTAAAATAATTTTTAATATTCGACACAATGTAAAAATTGTTATGAATGAATAAATAAAAGACTAGTAGACTAGTTCAATAAACTTGCCGAATATTAATATTTTTGTTTCATTAAAATAACCTCGTCGTGTGCGCACGCCATTAGCCGGGCGGCCATCTTGTCACATTTTTATGCCGCCCGAGGCCCGGGGACCTTTTCAGAAGTACTTGGCTTTGTTTATTTTTTCATGGCAGAAAACTAAATATTTATAATGAGATATTGGTGTCATTTTAAAGGGTATATCATGTACTATTGTAATAAAAATAATTGTTACTAGCAACTATTATACTTTTCTTATAAAACTCGAAATAAAAAATAAATACGATATTTTTTTTTATTTCCTCAACTTTAAACTTTATTTTCATCCTTTATTATTACTTAGAGTAATTTACTTGTAATCAAATTAAATTGTGGATTCTTTGAGCTTTCCGTGAGTATTTTTTATTCGAATGTAGCTATAGCAGTTTTTCAATAGTAATAGTTTTTGTTAAGAGGGTCTCGCGCGGTCGTAAAAATGAAAGTGACATTTCATGCGCGGACAGGCGAGGCGAGAATCGCCGCGCGGCTTGGACGCTTGAGTGGTTAGGAAAATGGCAAATTTATTAATGCAAAGGTGACTTGGTTTATCGTTACTGTGACAAACGAAAACACTTTATTTGATGAATCCTTAAAGAAAATTTTAATTAATATCAATCAGGAGAAAAGTTATTGCAAAAATATATGTTGATCCCTAGACACTTTTGATGTGTGTAATTGTGGTCATTTATGTTTACGTTTTCTGGTAAATGCTTCTAATCATAACTTTAGAGTGAAGTGAAATATATATTTAAATATATAAGCGTTAAGAAAAAATCATCTTTCATTTCACATCCTTCTGTTAGATTGTGACAATGTCTCTTACTTTAACGCTTAATGGTACGGATTCCTTATTGAGTGCTGACTTTTTACCGCCTATCGAACTGGGTGAAGGTGAATACGAGTGTGCTTTGATTTATTTTAAATCTTTCAATTCTATTCCTAATGTGGATAAGAGCAACAACCTATTTCACTATGGCGATAATATTATTACGATTCCTGAAGGCTCCTATGAGTTGGATAACATTATTCACTACCTGGAGCAAGAGATCAATAGAACAGCAGGTGATGATCCCAATAAAACAATTGATATACTAGCTAATACGAATAATATGAAATGCTTATTTTATTCTCCATATTATGATATACACTTTGAGAAAGAGAACAGCATTGGAAGCATTTTTGGTTTCTCTCGGAAAATTCTTCCCAAAAATCAAGTGCATAACTCTGATCAACCGATAAACATACTAATCACAAACACTATAAGAGTAGAGTGTAATATAGTTCGAGGTTCATTCATAAATAATAAATCATCCCATGTGCTACACGAGTTTTCACCGTCTGTACCTCCTGGATACCAAATTATAGTGTCCTCCAAATCTAATATATCTACCGTTAAAGACGAATACTATTCAAAATCTAGAAGTGTGTATTGTCAACGAAGAAGGGAATCTTGTGAACTTTAGAAACGAGAACATTTCACTTCGCTTGCATATAAGGAAAATAGCCTCATGATTATCTATAAAACGAATGGTGAGGTAATACAATACCACAGTCTTTCCAACTCTCAATTGGAGGGAACATCTCACCAAAAGCAACAGCCAAAAGTGGAAGCAAGAACAAAGATAACAAAAGATAACGTATTATTTCTTCAATCTCTCGGTTTACGAGTAAACTCCTAATAATAATAATGGTATCATCATCGATTCTGAATATAGGAGATAGCGTGTTATTTGATGATAGTATAGAGGGTATTGAATATCACTCATATCTACGCTACAGTGAATCATATAAAAACAATGATGAGATCCGGATCCGTATCAACGATCAAGATGCAATAGTACTACCATGTGAGAGTCAGTTGGTAATTGAGGGAACTACTACAAAATCTTCTGCTTTCATTAACAATGCCCCCGCTCACCTGTTTCATGACATCCGCTATGAATTGAATGGTGTAGAGATTGATAGAACAAAGAATTGTGGTATTACTACCGCAATGAAGGGAGTGCTATCCTATGGAGAAGAGGAGTCTAAAAGTTTGAAAAATAGCGGTTGGAATGTTAATGGTTTTAAAGAGCTCGATGGTGAGTTCTGTTTCACTATTCCACTTCGACACTTGTTGGGGTTCGCTGAGGATTATAATAAAGTAATAGTTAATGCGAAACATGAACTGATATTGAACCGAAGCTCGTCAAATTTAAACTGCGCAATTATCAAAGATTCAACAAAAAATATTGAGATTGTCATAACTCGTATAGCATGGCGTATGCCTATTGTTAAGGTATCTGATAAAGAAAAACTACGCTTATTGAAGTACGTGGAGAATAATATCTCTATCCCCATTGCATTCCGCTCGTGGGATCTATATGAGTATCCAGTGTTACCAACATCCCAGAAACATATTTGGACCGTGAAAACGAGCACACAATTGGAGAAACCTCGCTACGTCATTATTGGATTCCAACATTCACGCAATAATGATGCAAGCAAAGATAAGAGCATCTTTGATCACTCCAACTTTTATAATGCTCGTTTATATCTCAATTCTCAATACTCTAGCGAAGGAGGCGGCGGGACGGCTGAGGGAGAGAGCCTCCCGTCCCAGCCGCCGCGGGAGACGCTCCGGGCGTCGGGAGCCGCGCGACGACTCCCGGCCACCGTAGGCGCGGGCCTGCGGGCGGAGAGTAATGGGTAGCTCACCGTCCGATCAGGACCAGGCCCGTGCCGGACGGCGCGTACGTGTTCCACGCGCGCCTCAAAGAGATGTCAGCATCAAGTGAAGGGGCCCGTCAGGGCCGAAGCCTGCCGGGTTAGCGGGATTGTCCGAAAGGGATACCGCTGGCCCGGAACATAAAGGGCGAAGGAAGGAACACGGGTGGGTTTTAGTCAGTAAGAGTCTGACACTCCCTTCCGCTCCACCCAGAGCGGGAGGAGTCATTTGATGATTTCCCATCCTGAAAAAAAAAAAAAAATCCGTATGACTCATTTTCTAATGACTTTGAAAAGGGAGTATTTTCACTTTTGTATGAAGCATTCATCAATTTTAAAAAATCGTACTATGGTTTGAAGAGCTCCAACGTACAAATAAACCCATCTCATTTCAAAACGAAAGCTCCTTTGATTGTTATCGATTGTTCCAGACAATCTGATACACTTCATTCGGGTGTTGGTGGTGCTATAGATATCAAAGTAGAGCTAGAGTTTAAAAAACCTGTAGCGAGTGATACCACCGCTTATTGTCTAATTATAAATGACTCTCTCTTCGATTACAGTATTCTTACAAAAACTGTTCGAAAAATAACCTCATAAACTCTGAGACGTTGAGCAAGTAGTTAATCATTAGCACTTGAAGTAGAAACATGTATCAATTTATGCAGTCATCATCATATACTCCATCGATTCCAATCATGTATTTTGAACTTTGCAAGAATATGTATCAAGTACGCAACTCCAAGATTCCATATATTGAAACATTTTTGAAGCCAACGAATCAAATTAATGGATTACTGGAAATATGTATTAATATTGCTGATCAGATAACATTGACTAAAGACGAATGGAACATGACATTTATGGAAAACGCCTCTGAAATATCAGAATTCTTCACATCTGGTATAATTCCTTCACCAAAGAAGCAGGAACAAGAACAGCAAGTGATCAATTATAAACTACTCAAAACAAAATAGGGCCCACCTCGAATCAGTCACTATTTTGGTCAAAATAAAGTTATCTAAGTAGTTGTTGACAAAGTTATGCATTGAACCGTCAAGCTGACATGTTTAGGAACCCTTATCAATGTTTATTTCGACAACATTCATATTGGTTTCAAGAGGGTAGCTAAAAAAGTGAAGTACTCGAAAAAATCGTCGAATGCACAAATTCTCAGTCACTTAAGTTTTCAGTCTACACTAAACAGTGTTGTGGAATACTCACGTTTTTAACAATTTTGTTTGGTTTCTGTGTTAGTTGTGATCACTATGCCTGGTCCTCGCCGTCATATGGACATGGAAACCGCTGCAAGAGCAGTATCCTTGCTTCAAGAGGGACAGTCTCAGAGGTCTGTGGCTATCCACCTCGGTGTTTCGCGACGAGCAATCCGAAATGTTTGGGAACGGTATCAGGAGACCGGAAGTGTAGCTAGGAGACCTGGCACAGGAAGAGTTAGGGCTACGACTACCCAGGAAGACCGATATCTAAGGTTAACCGCACGACGGGAGCGTACTGTTACCGCTCGGACCTTACAAACTCGACTACGGCAATCCACAGGGACGAGAGTCAGCGACCAAACCATTCGGAATCGGCTTCACGAAGATGGACAACGCTCTAGAGTACGCGCTATTCGACTGAAACTAACGAGGGCTCATCGTGCAGCACGATTAAGGTACGCCCGGGAACATTTGGAATGGACCATGGATAACTGGAGGAATGTGCTTTTTACGGACGAGTCTAAAGTGAAGTTTTACAGTGATGACAGACGGATACGCGTGTGGAGAAGAGAAGGGGAACGTTTTTCTGAACCATGCGTCCATGGAACAGACCGATGGGGGCGTCCCAGTGTTATGGTATGGGGTGGAATTAGCTTACACGGCAAAACAGAGCTGGTAATTCTCAATGAAGGTACCGTAACCGCCGCCAGTTACATCGAGCGAGTAATCCGGCCACATGTCATCCCGTTTTCACAAAGAGTGGGCAATAATTTTGTCTTTATGCATGACAACGCTCGCGCACACACAGCCCGCACCACACAGAGCCCTTTCTGAAGCCAATATCACCGTTTTGCCATGGCCAGCCATGAGTCCCGACCTCAACCCAATAGAGCATTTATGGGATCAACTCAAAAGAAGCCTGAAAGAAAACTACAGTGATGTTAACAGCCAGCAGGAGCTCATTAACGCCCTGAAAGTCTGTTGGGAACAAATACCGCATACAAACGTGACTCACTTGATTGAAAGTGTACCAGATAGGCTCAGAGAGTGCATACGGAGCAGAGGAGGACCCACTCGTTATTAAAAAATAACAAGCACCATAATTTTTTTCAGAAGACGTGTGCTTTACAAGATCATGTTGATCCTTTATTTTGTGTAATTTTTCCTAAAAACTGTTATTTGTGTTTTTATTAAAGGAAATAAACAAATGATTCCATTGTTTATTTTTACACTATTCCTGAATGCCCACTTGACACTTGTACATTCATAAAAACTGAACATTTACGTTCAATTTTAAGTTAAGGCAAAAAAACATGGTGGGCCCTATTTAGTTTTGAGTAGATTATAAACCTGTCTGAACATGTCGAAGAAAGAAAAAATTTCATCATAATTAATCTAGGTTCGAAATCGATGACCATCGGTGGTGAAGAATGGTGGTGTCTGAATCATTTGCTGAATTGTCTTGATTCACGTTTACAACACTTAGTAAGGGTAAAGGCTTACTATGAGAACCGTATGAATTTCTTCAGAAAACGATTCAAGCTTGCTCAAGTGAAATCATTGTCTGAAGCCTATGCAATTATAGATAATGTATATGATGAAATGTCAGTTGTGGATCAAGAAATCAAATGTTTTGTAATAGATTATTTATTCTACTCATGCTTTTTATAAAATAATAAATGTTGCAGATGATTGACCGCATGCTTTTTATTTCTCTTATATGGTTAAAGAATCTTTATTTACTCAAAAGAAATTTACTACAAATTTCACTTAATGAGAAATATTTTAAAGATAAATAATGGTGACATTCATGAGCAGAGCTAGTGTAGACATGCACAAATATTAAGAGAAGACAACAAAACGTTCATAACAAGACATCGAAGGTAGCAGCAAAAGATTCATGCGAAACAAAAATCAAAATTTTGTGGGTAAATTACAAACATGAACCAGGGCCGGATTTAAATTTTGTCAATAATAAAAGATTTTAACAGAGTTTTAAATATTTTTAAACTTGTAGTGGTTTTTATTTCTCGTGGTAGTTTGTTGTACATCTGTGCTCCTTCGTATGTAATACTTTTCTTTCCGTAATTTGTACGTGTTCTCGCAAGACAAATATCGTTTGCGCTACGGAGAAGTCTTAACCCTTCTTCGGTGTTAGTTTTAAAAATGAGTTCAGAGTGTAGCTTTTTATCTCTAATTTTTTTTATTAAGATGCATGTATTATAGTAATAAATTTGTTTTATATTCATTAATTTAGTTTCGGAGTAAATTGTATCTGTTGGTGTGAGAAAGTCATAATGAAATAAGATTTTTATTAGTTTATTTTGTATTCTTTGGATGCAGTTTAGGTTAGTTTTGGCTGCGCTACCCCATATTTCTATTAAATAATCTAAATGCGATCTGACGAGGGAGTGATAGATATTCAGTCTAACCTGTCGTGGCAAACATCGAACAACACCGTAAAGACGACCTGATAATGACGATAACGTAGATCTTATTTTGTTTATATGCGACTTCCATGTTAATCCACTGTCCAATATTAGCCCTAGGTATTTCTCTTCGATCGATTCCCTCAATTGAATATTATTAATATGAAGCTTAGGGCAGCATTGTAATTGTTTATTTTTTGCCTTAAATATAATATAGCTCGTCTTTAATACATTGATTGTGAGTAAATTATATTGAAACCAGTCGTGTAATTTGTCTAAATCCCTTTGTGCATAGTCCATCATTTCGTCTATTGAGGAACCATAATAGAATATACATGTGTCATCTGCATATAGACTAATTTCGCCATTTAAAGACACCTGACATATGTCATTAACATAGATTAGAAAAAGCAGGGGCCCAATAATTGAGCCTTGTGGTATACCGCATGTAATGGGCTGGGTAGTACTTACCAACCACAAAAAAGGAAATAGTTATAATATAAATTCAGTTAGCTCCTAGTCTTCAGTTGTCTTAGTCGTCATCACTGCTTAGTGTATCATGAGAATGTACGAGTGTCCGTTTTGTAATACGAAAGTTGGTAGTAATCAATTAATTACCCATTCGAGAACGAAGCGTCACAAGTTACTATGTAAACAATATGGAGGAGATTATTTTACGTATGTTGTGAATTCAGCGTTCAAGTGTAGAATCATAACTTACCGCATCAATGGAGCATCAACTACATTAAACCCGGAAATTTACTTAGCCGGAGCCGCATCTAATGTTCAAAAACTGCTTAGAATGGAAGTGAAATCAAACAAACATATTAGGTAAACATAGAACTCTTCTGCACGTATATTATAGCAAAAGGAGAGAATGAAGTGATTCGAGACTTGAAATCATTCAACACTAAAAACATACACTTACAACAATCATCAGATTTAGCTAATTACTATAACGAGTGCTGCGTTAAAATTCTGAAGAAATGTGAAGAGTTTCAAGAAAGAGGCAGCGGATGGGCATTAGAAAAGATTGAATTTTTAGAAATCAACATCAACAAGTACGCTCCGTTAAAGGCCACCTCTCACATACCGCTTCCGGATTGGATACAACGTAAACATGCATGTGTGAATGTAAAGAACACGGATAATGCCTGCTTTTTCTGGGCTGTAGCAAGCGCTCTTTATCCGGCTGACTCCCACAGGGATCGTATAACATCATACCCACACTACGAGACAGTCTTTAAAACAGCAGGAATTAGTTTACCAGTATCGATTCAAGGAATCAAGCGTTTCGAAGTGTTGAATCATATCAATATCAATGTGTATGGTATTAAATCCAAAAATATCGTACCCATGATATCTAAGGCTAAAACCAACAATCGCCACGTTAATCTCTTATTTTATGAAGATGTTAAACATAGCGGTAAAGTCCATTATTGTTGGATAAAAAATATGTCTCGTCTAATACGCTCTCAAATGACATATCATAAAAATAAGATCTTTTTATGTGATGGTTGCTTGCAATATTTCACTAGTGAGTCTAAACTTGAACATCATAGAGTGCTAGGATGTGAAAAGGCTTTAATAGAACTACCTACTCCCGATGATTTGAATTTTAAAAATATTAGTCATCAACTTTCTGTACCTTTTGTTATCTATGCAGATTTTGAATCAATTTTAACCCCCCTCAAAAGAGAGGAAATTAAAAACTCTTATTATAGTCATAAGCACATTCCATGCGCTTTCGCGTACTACATACACTGTAACTATGATAATGCATTATGTAAATTTATTACATATCGTGGTGAAGACTGCGTTAAAAAGTTTGTTGACTTTATTTATTCGGATGCTCGTTATATTACTGATAATTACTCAAATAAAATATCATATGATGATAAAGAAAACTTAATAATGGATAAAACATCCACGCAGTGTCATATTTGTGAGCAACCATTGTTATCATCAGATCAAAAGGTAATCGATCATTGTCAGTCATCTCACAGGAAAAATTAGAGGTGTAGTACATCAGCAATGTAATATTCTCTACCCAATTACATTCCCATATTTTTTCATAATTTAAGCGGATACGATAGCCACTTATTCATTAACCCTTAAATGCATAAAGTAGTAAAACTGCAACATACCATTCAAACGACCATAAAATTATTAGTATGAGTTCAATGCATGCTGTTGCAGGATTATTACTATCATGGTGATATATTTAATCGAGTGGCAACACACTTTTTTTCTTCACGACTGTCAAATTTAAATTGACATTGACAAATCAAAGCCGATCGTAATTTTGGAGCGGATGAAAATTGTGTATTTGCTTTGCAGTGTAATTATTTGGTTTTCGAAGGTACGTTCAAACAAAATTAGTTATTTTACGTAATAATTCATCTTCTTTTCAGTACAATTTATAAGTTATAAAAAAAACTTTTGGTGTGTTCGGAAATTTTGTTTATTTTGTTGTTGTAAATCTGCAACAATATGCATTTACTAGAAAATGTCCCTGTTTAGTTACTATCACTTTTATTGGTTTTCAGATGCCATACTTGAATCAAAAGCAAATAGAAGAGTATTTAGCTCTAATAAATGATGGAGAGATTTCGGAAGATGATCTTGAGGACTCGGATACAGAAGGTAATGAGAATTTTTATGAAAATGGAGACGATTTGCTTCACGATCTTGAGAGTCCATTAGAAGAGGAAAATGATGACCCCGATAATGATCCATTCATGGCAGGAGACCCGCCATTGATAAATGAAGCTACAGCAAATGATCAAGTGCCACAGGTTCCATTCCCCTCAACAAGTCAAGCTAGTCGCCGAGCAACTATGAGAGGACTCGTATGGAAGGTAAAAAAAATTGTTTTGAATTCTGACCAGACAGCTTTTCATGGAGACACTACATACCCACCTGAACTGAAGGATGAGGCTACTACTGGTACTCCCTATAGTATTTTTTCACATTTTATTACATCAGAAATAGTTCAAAGGATTGTGGAAGAGTCTAATTTGTATTCCGTTCAAAAAAATGTGACTAAACCATTAAATTTATCTGAAACTGAGCTAAGAAAGTTTATGGCGATACTGATATACATGTCTGTTATAAAATATCCCAATGTACGGCTATACTGGTCAAATACTGTAGGTTTTCAACCAATCAAGGACATAATGACTGTCAACCGATTTGAGACTATTCGTAAATTTCTACATTTCAACAATAACGAGAAATAACAACAATTATTTATTTTTGCGTAGAACTCCACCATCAGATATTCTGCCCTGACATCCAATGTGCACGTATAAAAAGTTATAATTGGCATCGATTAAAGCTAGCAAAACAATACTGAAATATGACTTATAATTAAAAAACTCAGAACCGCTATTAATTGGACATGAAATACGTATATGTTTCCCATCGAGGGCACCTACGCAATTAGGTACATTCCATTTCTGCATGAAACTCCGAGCCACTGATAGCCATTCTTCCTGTGTATTCGGCATCTGTAAAATAAAATTGTTTGTGATATTTGTGTGTGTAGTTCTAGTTATATGTATGTAAAATGTGTGTGAAGTTCCAGGTACAGTATAAAATCATAGATATTATAATTCGACTAGGAATAGATATGTTACTTAGGAAGGTTCAGTTTCTAACTACCTGTGTTACGGATATTTGTACTTACCCTTAAATAATTGGATAATGTAGATACCAACGCTTGACAAACATCTGGAATATTAAAGAAATAACTTGTGGAGACACTTTAAACAGCGTACCGAGTGAAAAATAAGTCTCCTGTAGCCAGGTATCTCAAAGTAATTGCTAGTCGATCGGAAGCTGACACAGCATTTCTCCAGCGGGTGTCAGTTTTTGATATCATGGGTCCAGTTAAATTCAGTAATATTTCAAATTCTTCACTAGAGATCCTTAGAAAAGTGTTAAATTTCGAACGAATATTTCTTCGGTTTATGTCATCCTTTCTAAAATCTTCAAGTATCAGGGACACATTAGGCCTATTTCGTAGACTTGGTCTGACCCAATATCTTCGTTTGATTTTGCGGTTCTTTTTACGAATAATAACATACAACACTACACTTGCGATACACGCAACTATATCATAGTCCAACATCTTTCAATCCTACGTACACGACTAACTTCGACGAAAGTCACAACACTACTGCGAAAATTGCAACCGCATCTGCAGGCCGCCGGCAACCGCCGGTAAAGCCGGCGGCCTGCATTCAGCGGCAAGGCGGTCTGAAACCCGGCGGCATGTGTGGATGCGCCATAAGAACTATGACAAAGACTGACCTGAGACATGGGGAAATCGTAGCGAGCTATTGTTCCGATTTGTCACTGATGGTATGGCGAGACGCTAACTTAGTATGATATCGACATACCATCCGCTTCAAGTCGGAACGCGGGAGAAATTTAATAGAACTGCGTACAAGCCGAGTATTGTTCTCGATTATAATAAAAGTATGGGCGGCATTGATCGCAATGACCAATACTTATCTGCCCACCCAATCGAGAGGTTCAGGAGCCGTATTTGGTATAAAAAGTTATTCCGCCGGTTTTTCAACTATGTGCAGCAAAAATAGAAGGAATTGACAGATATGCTCAATAGTGATGGCACGGGGGACTCTCGAACAGAGGAAAAGTGGCGAAAGGTATGTCTATTAAATCTTTAGACACGTTTAAGTACGTAGACTTTCACTTCACACAAGAAGAAATTACATGCATGCATTTTATATTGGTGCTGGGCATTCTTCTCTTTTTATTGGTGTGGTGTTTGTTATGTTTATTAAGGTTTGGAGTGATTTCAAAAATAATGTGAAGAAAAAGTGGGCCAAAATAAATAGGTCAGCTCAGGGTACAGGCGGTGGGCCAGCGCTTCAATTATCATTAACAGACCTAGAAAACAGGGTTATGAATATAATTGGGGTACAGGCTGCTACTGGAATGCCCATACAAGAAGCTGGATTCATACAGGTGTGATAATGTATTTTACTTGGTGTCATTTTATTTATTCAGGGAAATATAATAAAGATCTTAGTAATCATTTTAAAATTATCTAAATATTTAATTCCTTAATGGGACAGAATATGGTCAAAAGTTTTCTTTGTCTACAACTTACCTACCTACTGATAATCCCTCAAGTTATAAAAAAGGTCACCACTTAAGCTCTTTTTTGTTAGTATTGTGACACTTAAAATTGTTGTGGATGGTGAATGGTGTTTGAGTTCATTTCATGCTTATTATTTTTAGCCATTATTATTAACATTGATAATATTGCCACATAATGTATTTCAATTATGATTCTTGTAAATATACAATGTCTCTGAAGTTTGATGTTATCTAGGAGCATTATACTCTAGAGCAGTTTTTTGGTAAGAAAAAAATACAGTATAAAAACAGTAGATGCGGCTTTAAATCACTAATTGTATGTAAGCACTAATGCTAAATTATCGTTTTTAATTTAAACAGGTTGGTGGTGGGGAGGAAGATAGCTTGACAGATGTTCATCTACAAGTACCAACCACAGAAACTATAGATGAATTGATTGTTGACGAGGTTCCAATAGAATGTACACCAATTCCTGAAGGTTGGTAATTTTTTAAATTTATCTGTCATTAACTTTAGGTTGGTACGAGTACTAACTATAACACGCACCTCTTTAGTTTAAAATAACTACTGCTAAATCAAATATTATTTCAATACTTAAAAATAAAATCGAATACAAAAGCTAGTCAAGTCCAGATAACTAAAGCTAGCCGAATAGTATTTATGTTGAACCATATTTTTTTCCAGATACATGGAATACTCCTGGAACGAGTAGACAACCTACAGTCGCTCCACCTCCTCCTCCCGCGCAGCCACCAGCACCTACAGCAGCTCCAGTGGACTCATATTGGACACCGCCGAAAAAAAAGAAGAAATCCGAAGACCAGATTTTAAAAATATTTAAGGAGTGTGAGGGGACTGCTAGGGAGTATGAAAGAGAGCGTGACCGAATTGCAGTAGAATTGGAAAGAGAGAGGATTCGACAGCGTGATGTAGAGCTGCAGTTGCAAGCTCAATGGTTGGATTTTATGAAAGAGGCTTTAAAAGTATGTTTGTTTGTTAGAATAAAATTTATTTTACTCAAACTACACTCACCGGCACAATTAGGGAACACAAAAAAAAGGTTGACTTCATAACAGATTGTTTTAAGTACCCCCAGTAACTTTAATTTTAAGTGTTTTGAGAAGAATTTATGGTTGTTTAAGAATTTGCTCACTTAACGTTTTGTACTCATTCTGATAAGAACTTTAGTGGATGCTGCAAATAGGGACTGTGGGTCATTTAAGGTGAATGGGTAGTTGAGACCGCGAAATTCAAATTTTCTTACGTTTTTTGCAATTTGCAGGTCAGTGTCAGGTTGTATCTTGATCAAAATATGATTCGCGACAATAGCAGGTACATATTTAGAGAAGTATAATCATTAAAATCAATAATACATCTTTCTAAGTTAGATTTCTACCACTAACACTTTTCCATAAGAGATTGGTGGTTGGTGGTAGAAATCTAACTTAGAAAGATATATTAATGATTCTAATGATTATAATTCCTTAAATATGTACCTGTTATTGTCGCGAATCATATTTTGATCAAGATACAATCTGACACTGACCTGCAAATTGCAAAAAACGTAAGAAAATTTGAATTTCGCGGTCTACCACTACCCATTCACCTTAACTGTTTACATTTGAATAGTGCACATTGTTCTGATACAAAATGAGTGATTTACCAGCAACTTCTGTGGCTAGGGCTGTAACCATGATCGAGGAAGGGCACACCTATCGCTCAGTCAGTCGCGCACTGGGTGTATCGACATCGGTGATTCATCGCGTCATCCGACGTTATAGGGAGACTGGATCGTTCGTGCGCAGACGAGGACAGGGCAGAAATCGAGCAACTAGCGCCTTGGATGACCGTTTCTTGGTCATGCAGACTTTACGAAATCGTCGTCAAACAGCTGTCCAGACCCGAAATCGTTTAGCAGAAGTCCGTAACGTCAACGTGAGTGAAAGGACTGTTAGAAAACGGTTGAATGAAGTTGGCTTAAACTCGTACGTGCCAGCAAAGGCCCCAAAACTCGAGGTAGCTCATCGTGAGCACCAAGATTGGACTAATGAGTGGGGCCGTGTTTTGTTCAGTAACGAAAGCCGATTTTGTGTAAATTTCGTGGATGGGAGGGAAAGAATGTGGAGACATCGAGGGGAACGTTATCACCAAGCAAATTTCACTGGAACTGTGTCGTATGGTGGAGGGTCAGTTATGGTATGGGGTGGCATATGTTTGGGAGCCCGCACGGAGCTAGTGATCATCAGTAATGGATCGCTAACTGCACAGCGGTACATTACAGAAGTTTTAGAACCCCATGTCATGCCTTTTGCCCCATTCATAGGCGAAAATTTCATTTTCATGCATGATAACGCACGCCCTCACACTGCGCGTATAGTGAGTGACTACCTTAATGAAGTAGGCATCACTCTGATGGAACTGGCCAGCGCGATCACCGGATATGAACCCGATAGAACATGTCTGGGACTACCTGGGAAGAAAGGTTCGACAAAGAAATCCAGCCCCTAATAATGTGGAGGAACTTAAATTAGCGTTAGTGGAAGAGTGGAACAATTTGTCCCAAGAACTCATTGATAACGTTATCCGAAGCATGGGAAATCGTGTACAGGCTTTAATTAGAGCCCGTGGCGGCAATACCCGATACTAAAAATCCTTTTTTTTTTGTCATTTTTGAAAATGTTTACAGATTTCACTTTTAAGGAAAAAACGTTCAATTCTCATTTTTTGTCATTTTTGTTTATTTCTTCACGTAGAAGTATTGTGTGATTCGCTTTAGCGTTTATTTCAGTTAGTTTGAGTGCAATTAATAATTGATTAACTAAAAAAAATATGTGCTACATGTTGAGAAAAACGACCTTTTTTTTGTGTTCCCCTAATTGTGCCGGTGTGTGTATATTTGATGTACCTATTGATTCAAGTACGATGTCCGTTTTAGACTACTTTTATAAAAAAAATTCAGAAGATGTTATCAAGTTGATTACAGGTAATACAAACTAATATTCAGTACAAAATGATGCTGCCAAATGAGTAAATGTCCTTAATGATGATATACGGGACTTTATAGCCATTACTCTTATGATGGGCGTAGTACAAATGCCCTCATACAAGGATTACTGGAGTCGCGAATAAAGATATCCCCCCATCGCAGATATCATGCCAGTCAAAATGTACGAAAAAATCAGAAAATATCTTCATTTTGTGGTCAACTTGGACATGAACGACGATCGCTATTTTAAAGTTCGACCACTTTTAGAAATGGTGAGACATAATTGCCTAAAACTTACGGAAGAAAGTAGATACAGTATTGACGAAATGATGGTACCCTATAAAGGTACTAGGGCAGGCAGTAGACGTCAATACTTACCGAAAAAACCCAAAAAATGGGGGTTTAAAATATTTGTGAGAGCTGGCGTATCTGGTCTAGTATACGATTTTATTCCTTACGCTGGAGAGGACACCTTTCGGAATAACACTTTCACGGACTATGAAAATAGTTTAGGTCTTGGGGCGAAAGTTGTTTTGGCGCTCTGTAAGACAATAGAATCGAAGCCGGCAACAGTATACTTTGACAACTTTTTTACCTCTTTAGAGTTAATTCACCATTTACGGGAAGAGTACGGTATTTTCAGCCTTGGAACGATAAAAGCCAATCGCTTGCGAGGATGTCAAAATATAATGTTGACTGACAAGCAATTGTCCAAGAAAGGTAGAGGTGCAAGTAAGCAGGTCGTCTGCAATAACAATAAAATAGCTGTTGTAAAATGGTTGGGCAACAAGGTGGTCACACTAGCAAGTTCGTTTGTTGACTCTTATCCGTTGGGGAAAATTCAAAGATACTGCAAAGAAAATAAAGCTACGATTGAAGTGAACTGTCCTCGAATAGTAAAGGAATATAACGCTCACATGGGCGGTGTAGACTTGGCGGATATGTTGATTGCATTGTACAGCAATCATCTGATTTCAAAACCAAAAGATGGTACATGGCGATTTTCTTCCAAACGCTTGACATATGCGTAAACAATGCCTGGTTGTTACACAGACGAGAAATCCCAGATGCAAAAAAATGTGTTAGCCTGAAAAAGTTTAGAGTTCAAATAATTGTAAATGAACTATTACACAAAAACCGAATTAGACAAACTAACGAAAAAGTGGACAACGCCAAGCAGCACATACAAACTCCTAGTGCTCCAAGACCTCCTGATTCGGTCAGGTATGACAACACGGGACACTGGCCCAAATTTGTATCCTATGGGCGTTGCAAATTCTGTAAAACGGGTTATACAAATGTGAATTGTACAAAATGTAACAGTCGCCTCCTTCTGCGAAGCAGTCATGCTAGCGAAGGAGGCGGCGGGACGGCTGAGGGAGAGAGCCTCCCGTCCCAGCCGCCGCGGGAGACGCTCCGGGCGTCGGGAGCCGCGCGACGACTCCCGGCCACCGTAGGCGCGGGCCTGCGGGCGGAGAGTAATGGGTAGCTCACCGTCCGATCAGGACCAGGCCCGTGCCGGACGGCGCGTACGTGTTCCACGCGCGCCTCAAAGAGATGTCAGCATTAAAAGGAGGGGCCCGTAAGGGCCGAAGCCTGCCGGGTCAGCGGGATTGTCCGAAAGGGTTACCGCTGGCCCGGAACATAAAGGGCGAAGGAAGGAACACGGGTGGGTTTTAGTCAGTAAGAGTCTGACACTCCCTTCCGCTCCACCCAGAGCGGGAGGAGTCATTTGATGATTTCCCATCCTGAAAAAAAAAAAAAAAAAAAAAAAAAAGGCTATGTTTTGTATCTAAAAGAAACTGTTTTTATAACTATCATGTTTTACAGTAAGTACCTTTTAGGTAATCGTTCATTTTTGTAATATTCATGACTGTCTGTTTTATGTCTTTTTCAATTGTATTTTTTTATAATAAATGCATGATAATTGTGAAAAAACTTACAAAACAAACAAACTTATAAAAGTCTCAAAAACCTACAATATATCGCGACGTTGAAAATACTCAACGTTCATTTTCCTATCTAATTTTCTCAATACATCGCAACGTTGAGTATTTTTAACGTGTTTTTCCAAAAGTTACACAAACTAGATTTATTTATTTATTTTTTTGTACATGTATACACTATTTACATACATATAACCTAAAAAAAAACACTAAAATATAAATTTTTTTCCTTGCGAACTAAGGGGTTAAAGTTGACAGCTGACGGTGATACCGTATGGGTGAATTCAAAACCCTGCTCACCTATGTATTGCCGTCCAGTTTAGTTTTGTGAAAGAAACCAAAGACGTTGTCATAAATGAAAAAACTGCAATGGATAACGAAATTGAAGCTCTCGTTCCCTCAAAATGTCAAGGACATGAAATTAGTCACAAATTAATGATGACGATGATTGACGGCAAAATTTGTACATATCTGTCTGAAGCTAAGTCAAATGCGGCCTGCTACCTGTGTTTGGCAAAGCCTACAGAAATGAATAAGTTAGATGTCATTGCGTCAAAAACCATTTCTTCTGGTGTGTACGAGTTCGGATTATCATCACTTCATGCCCGCATTAATGTGATGGAATGTCTTCTACACATAGCGTATCGTCTCGACTTCAAAAAGTGGTCTGCAAGAGGAGAAGGTCATCAAGAGTTATTGCATTCACGAAAAAAAACTCATTCAAGATCGATTCAAAGATGATCTCAACCTTTTGATTGACATCGTTAAGCAAGGATCAGGCACAACTAACGACGGGAACACAGCAAGGCGGTTTTTTGAATTCCCTGATAAAACTGCAGCGATCACTGGATTAGATGAAGACCTAATACGCAGATTTGCTGTGATTCTGCAAGCTATTACATCTGAAGAGATTGTAGACGTACCGAAATTTAAAGAATACGCTAGAACAACCGCTGAAAAATACGTGGAACAGTATGCTTGGTACTACATGTCATCAACCGTCCACAAATTGTTGATTCACGGAGGGGACATAATTGCAGAAAATGCTATTGTACCAATTGGAAGTCTTTCGGAAGAAGCTTCAGAGGCCCGAAACAAAGACTAGGGAGGTTCAGAGAACACCATTCGAGGAAAAAGGGTAGACAAGCATCAAACGAGGATATCCTCAATTATCGTCTCTTCTGATCCTCTAATTTCTTCCACAAGACCAAAATTAGATGCCCACAAGAGGCAGACATACTTTAAGGAAAGAGTAGAACTACTGAAACTTCAGGATCAGGAAGCTCCGACAGAGTTCTTAGAAGTTATATCTATTGTAGAGCCTGATTCTGAAGTGGATTCTGATGGTGACGAAGTATAAAATAAGTTAACTTTTATTGTTTATGTTAGGTTAAGTTAAAATTTTTTTTTAATAATTTGCTTTTATTTTTAATCATACAATAGTTTACCATTTATTGTTATTGACTAATGATCACGTTTATCTAATTACCCTCATTATGGTACGTATCCTTTTAACAGGTATATAGGTATTAAGTTTTATTAATCATTAGCTAATGTGGACTTGAGGCTTTAGACAAGATTACATTATTATGTAATCCATAATTACCATGTCATTTCAAATAAGTAGGTAATACGACTTTGTGATTTCTTAGAATGTTTTGGTCTAAGCATAAAAAATATTGTAAGTTACACTTGGTATAGCCATATTTAAGCATTAAAATGTACAGTCAGCATCAAAACTGAAGTGTTAATCGACTTTTGATGCTGACCGTACATATCATATACATTTTTTTATTTTTGACGATTTAAAAAAAAAATCGCAAGTGATGCCGCAATATTAAGTATGTCAAAAATTCACAAATAAATAGTACTATAACAGTGTGCAAGGATATAACGGCAAACCTTGCGTTTCCAGAGATATCCTCATTTTTCATGTCAGCTCCATACATTTTTTTCTTATAAAAATTATAACTCTTCCATTTGTGCACACAATTACTTCATAAGACATTTTATAGAACAGTAATGATCGGCAGAAGTCATTTCCAGCAAAAAAAAAATAACATTTAACACGTTAACTGCCATAGTAAAATTTTGATGACGTTTTTTTTTATTTTTGTTTTTTGGTTGTATATTCAAGTAAATCACATTATATGACTATTTTAATTTGTTTCCGGTGATTATAAAATAAAGCAAAAAAATAAAATGTCTGGCATATGTGCCTGACGAGGCCCAAACGAAACAAAACAGCTATTGGGCCATGTCAGGTATTTTGTCAGGCACCGTCCGCCGGCCGCCAATTTATTTGCGCGGGAAATCACTCGGTGCAGCGCTCGGCCGTTTGAACAAAAGTACCTACGCGTGTCGTAGTTCATTCCTTGCAGGTTGCAACCCGTCCGGCGCGTGCCATGCGATGTACAGTAAGATTCACGAAAGATGACCACTGCGCAGAAGGCATATTTTAGGTCCCTTTTGAGGTGCGAGGTGAGGCGCGGGCGGAATGCGTCATGACCGGAGCGACGCCATTGGTGCGCGCGCGTCTCGTGATAGGCCGCTCAGTCGCTATTCGTCTATAGTGGCGTTGACGCGCTCACACTGCTCTCGAGTACAGTCGAAAAGAAGTGTTTCTTTGTTTTAAATTGTTTTTTATTTGTTAAGTTTCGTTGTTTGTTAAGTTTTTTGTTGAGATTTGTTATTGTGTTGAACTTATTTGCTATTTTAAGCCATCACAATGCCGCGAGGAAAAGGCAATGCTTTGAATAGACAGTCGAGAAGTTTGGTGTACAACGTGTTTCAATATTTTTCACAAGATTTTAAAATACTCGAAGCTTACAAAAAAACGGCCGCGGCAACAAAGACGTCTGTATCGACAGTACAAAGAATTATAAAAGAAAGCAAATCTTCGCCATTCTTAGTGGTTTTTAGAACCCCTGGTAAAAAGAGACCGCGCCGTAACCCTGCCTCCGACGTTGACAACTTTGACAAAGGGGTAATTAAGAGATGTATCCATAACTTTCATTTAACTGAAAAAGAATTGCCAACTTTAGAGAAGTTACGAGCAAAATTAAGTCAAGATATTAACTTTAAAGGATCCAAAACAAGTTTGGGTCGATTAATAAAAAGAATTGGATTTAAGTGGAAAAAAACAGAAAATAACCGAAATATTTTAATAGAAACATCAGCTCTTCGGTTGTTACGAATCAATTACCTAAAAAAACTCCAAGAATATCGAAGACAAAATAGACCAATCATTTATACTGACGAATCGTACGTCCATGCTACACATGCAAAACCCATGGGCTGGGCTGACGGTTCTACAGCAGGTCTGAAAAAGCCTATCTCAAAAGGCCAACGTGTCGTAATCGTTCATGCCGGGTCAGAGGCTGGATTTGTGCCCAATGCATTATTAACTTTCAAGTCGGGCACAAAATCAGGAGATTATCATGACGACATGAATTTTGAAAATTACCAGAAATGGATTCGAACTCAATTGGTACCCAATCTCCCACCAAACTCTGTTGTTGTGGTAGACAACGCCCCATACCACAATAAAGAATATGATATGGCTCCGACATCTAATTCCCGAAAATCCGACATGCAAGCGTGGCTTACCAAAAATGGAATCATCTTTGATTCCAATATGTTGAAACCTCAATTGTACGACATAATAAAAAATAACAAATCTCGTTTAAGGAAATACTCAGTAGACAAAATTTTGATGGAAAATGGTCACGATGTTCTCCGTCTCCCACCGTACCATCCGGATTTAAATCCGATAGAAATGGCTTGGGCCTCTATAAAGGGTTACGTGAGTAGTAAAAACGTAAAGTGGAATATTGGCTGCGTTATAGATTTAATTAAAGAAAAAGTGAATCTGATGGGACCAGAGGAATGGAAAAAACTATGTGACAAAGTAAAATCTATAGAAGAAAGCTATATAAAAAGTGACCACATCGTAGATGTCCTTACGGAGGAATTAATTATACGTGTGAGAGAATCTGACGAGAGCGAAGATTCGACAGATGTAGATTTTCCTGAATCATCGGAAGATGAAGCGGAAGACTTTAATATGGAATCCGGCCCCAGTTCCTCAAGTTCCACGATTCCCTCAAGTTCCATGATAGAGGGAATCATGGAACTTGAGAATAGCGATAGCGACTAAATGTGTTTTACATAATTATTTATAATATGTTTAGTTCAATTTATTTTAATAAACATTTTAAATTACTTACGTTTGACTTATTTGCATAACCAGCATTTTACAACATTACAAAAATTATTTAACTAACATTAAAATATTATTTTGTCTTAAGTCTTTTCTTCATGAGTGTACGTGCGCAGACGGCCGCCATTTGTGGTCATCTTTCGTGAATCGTACTGTACCTAGAGTGTTTATTTAGTCGCTTCGAATTATCTGCGGAAGTGCACGCACCCATTGCTCTAGATTTTTTGTGTTTTTGGAGATTTTGTGTGACGATAGCTATTGTAATCATGTCCATTATTGATAATACGTGTGATTTTGAATTATCGTTGGTAGATCTGCAAGCAATTGACGAACTAGAAAAACAACTGACTCAAAGAGATTCCCCGCTGTTAGAAATTCCATGTTATAGTGAAATATGTGACGATACAGAAGTAATTTTGCATAGGCGAGAAAACAGAAAGAGGCGGTGCGTGATAGAAAGTGGCGACGAAGATGAAAACCCAGAACAGCAGGTTAGCACAAGGCTTGAGATCGATTTATGGTATGAACCAGCGGGTAAGCAAAGAAGAATTATACCTTTCACAGAGTGCCCTGGTTTGAAACCTTATAGTTTGAGAAATACGATGGCAAAATCCAAACCAGAGGATTTCTATTCTCTGTTAGTTCCGGATAGTGTGTTTCATAATATAGCTATGGAAACCAACCGATTTGCTGCTCAGACAATTACTAAACTTAGTTCAAAAATCAAATAAAACGAGGATCGCGACTGCTTAGTTGGTCTGATACAAACCAAGATGAAATCAAAAGGTTTTTTGGTTTGATTTTATATATGGGCATAGTTAGATTGCCTAAGCTAGCTGATTATTGGTCAACAGACCCCTGATTTATCAATCTTTCCCGCGTACGATTATGTCTCGTAACAGGTTTGAAATCTTGTTACGAATGGTACATTTTTCTAAGAACGATAACCAAAGATATGGCGACCGTCTGTTCAAAATACGTGAATTGGTAAATACTTTGAATCTCAACTTTGAAACATATTACTATCCTCAAGAAAATCTCTGTATCGATGAGTCTCTGGTACCATTTCGGGGTCGCATTATATTCCGACAATATATCAAATTGAAGAGGCACAAATATGGAATTAAAGTTTTTAAATTATGTACTAATCCAGGCTACACTAACAGAATTCAAATATATGCGGGAAAGAGAAGTGAGACCGAAACTACAACCCCAACCAATGTTGTGATGTCACTTATGGAAGGATATCTTCAAAAAGGTCATACATTATATACCGATAACTGGTATACCAGTATTGATCTTGGACGCAAATTGTTGGACAAAGAAACGCATCTTGTGGACACTTTACGTAAAAATAGAAAATATTTGCCTAAAGATGTTATAAACGGAAAGATAAAAAAAGGAGAGTTTAGAGCTAAAGAAAATGAAGATGGTATGACATGTATGAAATGGAAGGATAAAAGGGATGTTTATTTACTGTCTACGAAACATTCTATTGGATTTACAAGGACTTACAAAAGAGACAAAGAAATAATAAAACCAAAAATTGTAGTCGATTATAACAACGCAAAATCTTCTGTAGACCTATCTGATCAGATGATCGCATACTCTACACCTTTGAGAAAAAGTGTAAAATGGTACAGAAAACTTGGTGTTGAACTGTTGTTGAACACTGCATTACTCAATTCTTACATAATTTATAAAGAAACCACGAAGTCTAAAATAGGGATAGTAGAATATAGAAAAAAGTTGTGCAAATATCTAACAGAGTCGGGCAAAGAAAACAGTAATCCTGACATGCCATTGACAAGAAATAGAAGGCAAAAGCATGAGCTAAAAAAGAAAGAAGGACCTGTAAAAAAATCTAGAAAGTACTGTTCACGGTGTTATAAAGTAAATGTTCAAACAATAGACAGAAATTATGCTAGAAAGAAGACTAAGCAAGTGAATACTTATTGCCCACAATGCCCTAATGAACCACATTTTTGCCTATCTTGTTTCAACGAGGAACATAAAACAATGTAACTTTTCCTTCTCTCTGACTGATTATTGCATTTCATTACTCTAAATTGCATTTTTTTATAATTTTCTAAGCTGTATAAGCCCAAAATATGATTATTTCGAAAAATAAAAAGTTTCTATAGTTTCATTGTGTCGCATTTTATTTTTCCCAATAAAACATCCAGTTCTAAATATAAAAACGTTGGGCCAAGTTGAACATAGTTTTTCCAGGGCCTTGTCAGTCAATTTTAATAGATAATAACGAGCTAAACGTGCCGGACAGCTCCCTGAGATCATCTAAATTTTAAACTGTGGCGTCAGTCACCCGGGACTGACATGGCCTTAACAGGTGCTATGTCTGTCAAGCACCGGTGCCTGACATGGCAGTTAACGTGTTAAGACATCGAGATCCTATGTCTTCTACAGACGATTTTCGATCCACCGTGCGCCGCCACGGAGGCCTATTTTGCAGAGTTTGACAAAAACCATTTTTCGGACGGGTTAAAAAAGTAGGAGCATCGCTGGGCTAAGTGTATCGATCTAAAAGGAGACTATGTTGAAAAATATATTGCCACTTTATTTATTGAATGACCCTCGTACGCCAAGTCTTTCAGTTATAGAACTACTCCAAGATTCGTTTGTTCGTCCCCCCTTTTTACCAATTGAAGCGGCTGCGTTCTGACGCAGTCTATTGTCTCACAAGTTCATGCTACTTCAACTCCAATTCTCTTGTCTAATAGGTGTTTGGCAGTAATAAGTGCATCTGCTAATGCTATCCCTGAAGCCGCACCACAACAGTCTTCCCTCTCAGGCTAATACTCCCATTCTAAAATTGGTATCCGGAAAAAAAAATGGGTTACTTCATCCACCAGTGGTGCTAGCTCATCGAAGGCCAAAACTAATTTATCTGCCCGGTTTATTACACCAGAAGAATTTCAAATACCTTTAAAAGCAGCTGCTAGAACCAATAAAAGAAAGCCGAGACGATTAGGCAGAAGCCTTATTGCCACCGACACGCCAGAAAAGGAAGAAATTATGAGGAGCAAGAAGGCAATTAAAAGAAAGAAAGACATAAAATCCACAGGAAAAAAAGACTGTCCGAAAAGTTCTTCAGAGTGATTCTGATGAAGATTTTGACGTGGTTCTAGATGACGATTCACTAGATGAATTGGATTAGGGTGGCGATAAAGAGAATGAAGAGCAAATTATTACACATGAGTCGCTGATGAATCCTTTGCCAAGAGTGCCAAGAGAAGGAGAGTACGTTTTAATCGAGTTCGCGTAAAGCAAAAGGTTTACTATGTCGCTAAGGTATTAGAAGAATGAAATGATAAAATTGAGTTCTATGTGAGTTATTTGAGACAAGGACATTTCAATATGCCAAACGCACCAGATTTGACCTTTGTCAAAGACGATAATATTAAGCTTTTATTGCCAACTCCTACCTCAAATGGTAGCACTGCTCGCCAGCAGTCCTATCTTACGTTTAACGTTGATCTGACTATCCTTAATATTCGTTAATTTTTAATTTCGACTCACAGTTTTCTAAGTTAATGTTCAGGTATCTAACAGACTGAATATAATTTTAAGTAAAAATGTGACTTATTATTTAGGTAAAAACAAAACTATTCAACATTGTTTAATCTATTACGATAATAATTGCAATTTTTCAGTTCTTAATAAGTTAAGAAAAATATACCTACCTACTACTTGAATTTTTGCAAAGTAAGGGCAGTGCCTTAAGTGAAAAAAAATGTGAAAGTATTAATAAGTTATAGAGTCTTTAATAGTTTATGTCATAGATAAGCATTTTGAGAGTGGTGGTATAGGTGGTCATACCGTCAAAGCAACTAATGAAGTATTTCTCCCAAGTACCTGTTGAATTATTTTTGTTACCATTGTTTTTAGCCCAGAATAAATGGCAAAATAATATGTTTAAATATGACAGAATGTTGATTTTTTTCATTTGATATTACAGTAAGTTGATCTTTTATTACGCCTCAAAAATACCTTGATCCATTGTTGACCATGGGGCGATCCAGTGTTTACCACCCTAAGTACAATGGATCAAATCCCTTTTTTTTTAAACTTTTTATTACACATCTATACGCTCGAGGGTGTAATGGTAAAAACATTTTGAAAAACGGTAAATTTTTAGACCTAGGGTCTATTTTTTATACAAAACTGACTATCGGTTTAGCATTTATAGAAGTCTGAACAAAAGTGAACACTGTCAACCAGGTGACCCTAAGTAATTTTGTTGGTCTCACAGATAATAATGATTATATAACTGAGAGATGTTTATATTAATATTGCTATAAATATGATTGAATATTACTCATTTATCCTTTTATTAACGTATCCTTGACATTGGCGGCTATTTAAACATGTTTTTTTTGTATGCATAAAGCAGTGTTAGAATATCTGTCCATTGAATGGTATTGTATGTCCAATTTTAGAATTTCAGTATTTTTTTAAATTTTGTTTTGTAATTCCTATAAATCATTACACTACTTTAAACAAAGGTAACAATGATAAAGTAAACCATCTACTACTAAAATTTTAGTACATAACATATTTAACTTCAAAAACTATGTTCACAAATAAAGATTGATTGATTGATTGAAACAAACCCACAAAATAATTAATACTGTTTAAAGTCACTTAAGTGTCCAATCACTAGTAGTTTTACCCCATATAAAAACAAAAAAAAATCGAAATAAAAGTTGTAACAAAATTTACATCTATTTTTTCTTCAGAACGGCCTACAACAATGTAACTACCATAGAAGTTAGAACGCTTTATTCAATTCAATTCGCTGAGCAAGGACACATGAGATTGGAAGGTTCAGGACAATCGCCTTGCAGGGAGTGACAAGAGATAACCCTGTAACGAGTCCCCTGAATGTTCAACTGCATAAAAAAAAACTGGTTTATTCCGCACAATCTAGATGAAAGTGAAGTTTTTGTCTTCACAGACATTTCTCTTTTAACTTACCTTTTTATTAACACTACATAGCCTTTTATCCCTGTAGGGGAAGATGTGTACCTAAAGTACTCCCACATGTCACCAGTTATGTTTAAGTCCCATGTAATAGGTAGTACTAGTAGTATATAGTCTGTGGTAATAGAGGTGCTCACCTCTTGCCAGGCCAAAAAACTATTATATAAAAAAAAACACCTATTGCCATCAACAGAGTAAAAAAAAATTACCCGACTGAGCTGCTGCTGAAAAATTTTACTTATTTATTCTCTGCCCTTAAGACCGATATACTGGCATTTAAAAGTATGGACTGATGTCAAAAAGCTAGATGAACAGATTGAATGCCAAAAAGCCAGACAAACAGACTGAATTCCAAAAAGCCAGTCATGTACAGGCAAACCTGACCATACTAGAAGTGTCACATGTCAAATTTTATTCCACCGTTACATAAATGATAAAACCAGCCCACCTTGACCAGCATGACCTTTGTAAAATCAGCCCTCTATGTACATGATACATCTGAAAATCAGCACTTTTTGAACGTCAAAATTACATAAAAAGTCCCCCGAAACGCCCGCACTTAACCACTTTTTAGTGCTTAAGCTGTGAAGAAGTGCCGAACAAACTCCACACCAGATAGATGCTATGACATTTATAGACTCGAGAGCGTCGTACGAGGAATATTGAATTGCTCACGATTTTTCATGGAGCAGCTCATACATCGTCCTGCGACCTTGGTCGAGATCACGGTTGAACTCGGGAACATGATTATACAAAACAACCCACCTCTCTGGACCAACCCGGCCCTCTGATCGGGGGACTTCAATTTTTGACTTCGAACACAAAAAACCGATGACGTGCGTATTACAAACTGCACAAGTACCTAACCTATTAACGACAACCATTTTTACCAAAGCGACAGAATAAGAAATGTAAGTACCACGAATCGATAAAACTAATGACTTCTTCGACAAGTTGCGCGTTTTTTATATGGGACATTTTCTTTTTTTTTATTCAAATACGATATCCTTACGATTTCAATTAAACCAAGAACAATTTTTACCAAAACGACAAAAATTATGAAATGAAGTGCCACGAATCGATAAACTAATTTCTTCGACAAGCTGCAGGTTTTAAAATTATTAAATTTTCATGTTTTTATTCAAATAAATGTTACGATTTCAATTTAACCAAGAAAAATTATCAAGACGCTACCTACCCTAGACCAAATAATTTGACGCCATTTTTTTGTAACTTTTAAAGTCACGAGTTAACACAAAACACAACACATCAAATGATGGAAAACAACAAGCAAAAGCGCTTTATCAGTAGTTTCCGAGGATAAATACAGAATTGTCTACTGACTTTCCAATTTCAGAAAAATGATCAAGACGCTACCTACCCTAGACCAAATAATTTGACGCCATTTTTTTGTAACTTTTAAAGTCACGAATTAACACAAAACACAACACATCAAATGATGGAAAACAACAAGCAAAAGCGCTTTATCAGTAGTTTCCGAGGATAAATACAGAATTGTCTACTGACTAGTGACTTTCCAATTTTCTTCTTTATAAATTGCAAAATCAGCCTCCGAAATACGACGACAGTACAACACACGCACAAAAGTACTATAGAGTATAGTGCACTAGTGCAGTGCAATGAAGGGAAAAAGAAATGAAATGAAATAATAATCACCAGTGTGACCAGATTAAATTTTACGAAAATACCGAGGCACCTTAAAAAAAGTACTGAAATATACCAAATTGCACAGGGAAAATAAACCAATAAAAATACTGATTTTCAAAAAGGTTTTATTCATTCATCATCACAGTAAATGATAAAAGGGATGTTGTGTTCTGAAAGAAAACTGCATAAACGCAGCTCAGCTTTCTTGATTTAGTCTTTCAGTGATACCTTTTTGAAAAATGTATGACTCTGTAATCAAATAAAAATTTTGTTAGACAGTTTTGAACATCTACTAATTAAAATATCTCCGAACTTCTTAACTTTATATTTTTTCAAGTTCGATTTATGCTTTTCAGTATTTGCATGTTGTTTTATAGATGCTAATCTTCTTTGGAGTTTCGCACTGCATACTTTGCAAAAGGTGGCGTACTCGTCATCTTTATAACGTGAAAGCCACGAAGAAAGCTCCGGAATTTGTTCCCACTTAGCCAAATAATTTTGCTGAAAACTAGACATACTTTCCGGATGGATGCGTCAAGTAAAATAAAAACAAACAATAAACGCGCTGACGACAAAAACGTAATTCCCGAATTATCGAAAGAAAACCCTCAAAGACTAAGTCAAGTGCAGAACAGAAAATCATTTTACTTAAACCGTATTAGATGATTCGATACTATGTGTTATTCTACTACGGCAGCTGCCGATCATGTCCTACAATATCTGTAACTTACTGATCTTTGCTTACGAATTAAATAAAGACTAAATAAGGGTAATTCCCTGAACATATATGTTTGCGGGAACGATCGCTACGGTGTTGTCATAGCTTTATATCCAAAATATACCCAAAAATACTTACTTCCGCCAATATACCTACAAATATACTGAGGCTCGGAAAAGTCGATAAAATATACCGAAAAAGTATTAAAATACTGAATCTGGTCACACTGATAATCACTCGAGTTGAGTCATTACCACAGATACTATATACTAAGTCAGAGACAATGAGCTCTATGGTTACTATACTCTTTGGCAGTATTGCCAACCTAACCGAAACATAAAGCAGCATACTTTTATTAAAAAACAGCAGAAAACAGTAAAATGGTAACTGTAAAATATTACCTTATTTATTTATTATGTTAAAAATACGAATAATTGACAAATTCTTGGAAGTATTCTTACAAATAATTATTTATTATTTTCAATTTCTCTGTCTTCGATATTTTCTGTCTCGTATTTTTTAGTAAAATCATACATTAGTATTGAATTTCTTCATTTATGCTTTTCAGTTGCAAAAATATAGGAATGCTATACGCATTCCTATATTTCTGTTTTATTAGGTAATGTGCCTTTGATTGTCGTCGTGGATCATCAATCACTAAAACGGAAAATAGTGGCCACTATTATCCGTTTTAGTGATCATAATAAAACTAAACAATGTAAAACTACTGTTTGTAATAATATTAACGTATAGTCTTGTGGAGCACAACTTGACGTGTTTATTTTCTGCATTATCATTCTAAAATAAAAGAAATAACCAATCAAACGATGAGGGCGCTACTAGGCGGTCAAATAATGTTGTTCCCGAGGTGGACACTGTTGGAACGCCACAACCCCTTCACTATCTTAGTAAGATGTCGGAACATCCCTATATTGTCTGTATTGTCTATTCACTCTCTAGTATTGTCGTTGATTTTGATAGCTGTAAAATGTTCCCTTTTTCCTTCTGTTGTGTGTTAGAAATAAAAATAAAATTTCCTCAATAAACTTAAGTGTCTAAATATACCAATTCGTTCTTTCATTGTGATCGCCCAACCGAATCAAACATTTGTATCCAACAAATTGGTAGCAGAGCGTGGTTGGATTTTCGGTTTTGGGCACAATGTCTACGAATACGCATTATCATCACATCGAGCAACTCGGTCGCGATAACTACGACACATGGGCAATACAAGCCCAGGCAATCCTCGTGAAAAATAATTTATGGGCCACAATCTCCGAAGAGAAACCAGATGCCGAAAAGGATCAGCTCGCACGTTGCGAGCTCTTTCTCATGATCTCACCAAAAGAACTAAGGCAAGTGAAAAATTGTCAATCCGCATCAGAAATATGGGCAAAATTAAAATCGATTTACCAAAGTGAAGGCCCCGCAAAAAAGGCTATATTACTAAAGGAACTGATCCTTAAGAAAATGACCGATTCGAATGACATACAGGATCATTTGGCAGCCATTTTTTTCTGTGTCGACAGGCTCGAAAACATGGACGTAAAAGTGAACAATGATTTGCTGAGTATTATTATTCTATATAGCCTGCCACCGTCATTCGAAAACTTCCGTATTGCCATTGAGACGCGGGACAAATTGCCTTTGCCCGAGGAATTAAAAATAAAAATAATTGAGGAAAGCCAAGCGAGGAAAAGGAACAAAAATAACACACAGAGTGAAAGTGCTTATTATTCCAACAAAAAGAAGCTCAAATGCACGGTATGCAACAAAATTGGACATCAAGCGTCCAAGTGCTGGTCTCGAAACAAGAACCAAAGTTCAAGCTCATCGAGTGATAGTAATAAAAAGAAAAATGCTAAAAACTTTTTTATTACAGAGACAGCAAATGCAATCCATACTGATGCAGGTGACTTTTGGTGTCTGGATAGTGGCTGCACGTCGCACATGACTGGACAGTCTGAAAAATTCCAAAACATTGAATCTGAGCAAGGGAAATTGAAGTTGGCATCAAATCATAGCACTGAAATAAAAGGTACGGGAATAGTCTCAGTAAATTGCAATAACACTGAAATTAATTTAAATAATACTCTTTATGTACCAGAGTTAACAACAAACTTGCTGTCAGTCGCTCATATAACAGAACATGACCATACAGTCTTATTCACAAAAGATAAAGCCTATATTAAAGACTTAGATGGAAAAACTGTAATGACAGCCGATAAAAGAGATGGCCTCTATCTGACTCATTTTCCAAGTTTGCAAAAAATAGAAAAAGCAAATAATATTTCAGATAATAATATAATGAAATGGCATAAGAAATTAGCTCATCTAAATGAAAAGGATTTGAAAAAGTTATCATATAACAATCTTGTGTCTGGGTTAGACTTGAATAAAGATGACACTTTTGAAAATTGTGAAAGTTGTATTCGAGGAAAAATGACAAGGTTGCCTTTTCCCAAAAATGATAGTATAAAAACAAAACAAGTTTTAGAGGTTGTACACACAGATCTGTGTGGACCCATGCCACATGAAACCATTGGTGGTTCCAGATACATGTTAACTTTTATTGATGATTACAGCCGATATTGCCATGTGTACTTCTTGCAGAACAAATCTGAAACATTGGAAAAATTCAAAGAATATAAAGAAGAAGTAGAAAAATTCACAGAACATAAAATAAAATACTTACAGTCAGATAATGGTACAGAGTATTGCAATAGTGATTTTGAGACGTACTTGAAAAGAAATGGTATCCAGAGAAGATTATCAGTTATATATACACCACAGCAAAATGGATTGGCAGAAAGAAAAAATAGAACTCTAGTAGAGAGAGCCAGATGCATGCTGATTGAATCAAAAGTTCCTGAAAGGTTGTGGGCAGAAGCAATAGTAACAGCAAATTATATTGTGAACAGATGTCCAACTAAAACTTTGAATGGAGAGACACCATACATGAAATGGGTTGGTCGCACACCATCTGTAAAACATTTGCACATATTTGGATCAAAAGTATTCACACTCCATAAACAAAAAAAGCACAGCAAATTTTCACCAAAAGCGTGTGAAGGTGTGTTTGTTGGATATGCTAAATATAGCAAAGCTTACAGAATATACTTACCAAATAAAGATGATGTCATTGTACGTCGTGATGTGAAAGTGTTGGATGGAGAAATGTACTATCAAGATAATGAAGTCCAAAATGATCAGATTCTGCCTGAACCGGAACCATCTGAAACAGAAAGAACAAATAACAATAAAGACAAAAAACAAGAAGGAAAGACAAATACTTTACCTTTTCAGCTTTATTCTTTTCAGCCTTCTGTTTTTCAGCCAAATGTGGAAAGTAGTGATGATGACGATGGTGATGAAACTATGCACTCATTCAGTGAATATGAGAACGAAAGTGAAGTCCCTGAAATTAAAACTGTAAGTTCACATAATACGACTTCACCTCATGAGGTAGAGCCGAGTCAAAGCGAAGACAAAAGTCAACGTCCTGAAAGAATGAAGAAACCTCCAGTATGGGCCCAGGATTATGATCTTCAAGAGGCAGATGAATGCTCATATCTGTGTGGGGAGATCGAAATAAATGATGAAAATAATGATGAATGGCAGGACGCCATAAAAGCTGAAATCAAAGCTCACATAAAAAATGGCACGTGGAAAATTCAGCGAAAGGAGGAGAATTCAAAGCATATGGTGGACTATAAGATGGTATTAAAAGAAAAAATGGGTCCAGATGAAAGAATGGTCAAAAAGGCGCGCTTAGTGGCTCGCGGTTTTACTCAGAGACCAGGAGTGGACTATAGCGAAACATATGCTCCAGTGGCCAAACCAAGTACAATCAGAACATTATTGGCTCATGCAGTTAAACATAATTTAAAGCTCCATCAAATGGATGTAACCACTGCTTATCTGAATGGAGACCTAAAAGAAAAAATTGTCATGAAAAAACCTGAACATCTAGAAGAATATATAACAAAAATTATGCTTGAAGAAAGTGAAAAACAAAATTTGGATTTGTTTAATAAAGCTAGAAACATGCTTCAAGACTTAAATAATATAAAAGGTGAAAAAGTCTGCTTATTAAAAAAGGCCTTATACGGTCTGAAACAAGCTGGTCGACAGTGGTTTTACAAACTGGATCATGAGCTAAAGAAGATGAATTTTAAATCCTCAACGGCTGACCCATGTATCTATACATGGGCACAAGGCATGGATAAAATGATTGTTGCTGTGTATGTCGACGATTTGGCCATAGCCTATTCAAACGTAAGCTCACTAGAAAAGTTTAAAAAACATCTAAGTCAAACTTTTGAAATGAAAGATATTGGAAAATTAAAATATCTCCTTGGCATGGAAATTCATTATGAAGAAAATAAATTAAAAATCACTCAAAGAAAATATATAGAAAAAGCGTTGAAAAGCTATAACATGGAAAATTGCAAACCAATAAGTACTCCAATAGAACCATATATAAATCTTGAAAAGTCTGAAGATTGTGATAAAAATATTCCATATCAAAACCTTATTGGAACCTTGATGTATCTGTCTGTGGCAAGTAGACCAGACATATCATATGCTGTGAGCTATCTGTCACAATTTAACAATGCATACAGCGAAGAGCATTTTAAATATGCAAAACGCATATTGAGGTACCTCAAGGGTACTATAGACGTTGGTATCTGCTATACCAATTCAAATGAAAATTTATATGGAATGGCCGATGCAGATTGGGCCGGTTGTAAGATGGACAGAAGGTCCTACTCGGGCTATTGTTTCAAATATGCAAATGGTTGCATCAGCTGGGAATCAAAGAAGCAAAGATGTGTTGCTCTATCAACAGCAGAGGCTGAATACATAGCCCTAACTGAAGCTGCAAAGGAGGCTATCCATTTAAAAAGGTTGTTAAATGATTTAGGCACTACTATAAATAATATTGTTATTTACAGTGACAATCAAGCTGCCCAACGACTTTCCAACAGCCCTATCATCAGTGGGAAGTCGAAACATATTGAAATAAAACAGCACTTCATAAGGGAGTGTGTTCAACAAGGAGTGGTCAGCATCCTCTATAAACCGACCCAGGATATGGAGGCTGACATTCTGACAAAGGGTGTCCCTGGACCGAGGCTCCAGATGCTGCGAAGTTGCCTTGGTCTCTCATGAGTGAAGAACTTGTGAGGAGGAGTGTTGGAACGCCACAACCCCTTCACTATCTTAGTAAGATGTCGGAACATCCCTATATTGTCTGTATTGTCTATTCACTCTCTAGTATTGTCGTTGATTTTGATAGCTGTAAAATGTCCCCTTTTTCTTTCTGTTGTGTGTTAGAAATAAAATTTCCTCAATAAACTTAAGTGTCTAAATATACCAATTCGTTCTTTCATTGTGATCGCCCAACCGAATCAAACATTTGTATCCAACAGACACCATAGAGTATAGTAAGTATAAAGGGTGGACACTACTTTTTGCCACCCTCTATGAAAAAATAAGTAAGTGCAACATATCAATACGAACAGTAGGTACTTTTATTTATTTATATACCATTAGAAGCAATACATATAAATAATTAGAGGCTAATGTTTACATTTCAATAATTATGGAAGTGCATCATTACATTGTATAAACGGTTTTATTTAGCTTGCCCTGTTTGTTATTTATATATTTATTTGGGTCTTTAGTACATGAAACTAAAATTTTACCCCCTTCCTGTTGGCAGATTGGTCTGATATTTGGTACACACCTTTAGTTTTGATGACAATACTATTTAATTCAATCAGTAAATCGAAGATGGCCGCCGCTACAAAATATGCGGATTATATTATGTTTTCACCACCCTCTCAGTATGGGTATCAAATGAAAGGGCTGGACTAGTAGAATACTGTCATGAACCTATACTTAAGCTGGACTGCGCAGTATCTAAAACAAAACGAGCCGAAAGAGAAGTTCGAATGTAGATGTGCATCCTTTTCTAATAGCTAACGATACTACGATCATACGATATATGTATACATGTATGATAATCATATATATATGATTATCATACTTGCTAGACAAGGATGCACTACTATTTTGGTTATCTCACCCGGCTCGTTTTTCAACTTCTACAACTAACAGGGAAAAAGTAACCTTATCATAATTTCTTTAAAGTGTACATTTGTAATCATGAAATATACAAGTACGTGATCCAGTTTAACGAAGTTAATGTACATCCGTGAACTGTACTGTTATAGATTATCAAAATAACAACATGGTGTACCTACTAGCTTTGTTAGGTGCGATATGGCAATGCTCATGTTTACTCTGTGGTAATGTAGAATGACTTGTATGTACGGACGCCAGCGACAACCTACCACAATCTGTCAGATTTCTTTAATAGATTTTCAACACAGACGCCAGCACATCAAGCCACCCGAAACTGTCAAACTTTCCCAATCAACTTTGAACCTTATGCTTGAGCGATAAAGTTGAAAATCTATTAAAGAAAGACAGATTGTAGTAGCTTGATGTGCTGGCGTCTGTACCTTTTTACAAATAAACGGGCATTTTCACTTTAAATGGCGCAGGTCGTTTTTCGATTGTCTCATGACAACAAAATTATGAAAAAAATATTTGGAAACAATTTTTTTAAGAAAAAGGGTATGTGCACTGAAAGTAATTTTATAAACTTGTGGATTTGATTTATTGGTTCCTGATAGAACACATTTTCAATTTTATTTAAATTAATAAAGTTTCGGAAATGTGTAAAATCATGATGTCCCAACGACAGTATGTATCATTGCATTTAATTTTTTAGTTTTTTTTTGTACTACAGCTAACATAGCGACAATTTAATTTTATTGTTAGATAGTTAATTTATCATTTAAACTAAGCATTTAATCTCAGTCAGTAAAGAAAATATTAAATAAATTGATAAAAAGCTTGTCTCACGAATTCGCGACTACCGGACATGTCCGGATAGTAACACGCTTTTTACTACTAAAATACACATTTATCGTACAAATTCGGCTTTCATAGCAACCCCGGGTACAAATGTCAAAGTATGAAATGCCATTTTGAAGGTAGTCACGCAAGGTGTTCAGCTGGTGCGGTAAGTTTCGCGGTACAAAAAGTTGGTCAAGAAAAATCTATTGGGGTTAGTAACGTTTTTTTACGTGAATATTAAGTTTGTATTTATTTCTTTTTTAGCTGTACATAACTTAAACACTGCTGAAAGCATAAAAGTAGAATTTGATTGATTTCTGATAATATTGTTTGAGTATTTTAATTTAGTTTTAAAACGATCTACATTCGTCACGTCCTGTTAGCAACCGTTACTATAGGATGGACAAAAAATGTTACGAAACAGACATGTAAAGCTTAGAACTCATAAATTAAACTTACGAAATTTACAAATTACTAAAACGGTAATAATATTTGAATTTCGCGACCAACGCGACGCTTCCACCTTAACTGATGAGCAATTCTGACTGATTAAAAATATTTAGTAAGTTAGAAATTATACTGGTTGAAAGTTTAAGTTTTATTCTTATTTTATTAAAATTTTATAATAAAGATACCGTGGTGGTTATGTTGATTCATTAATAGTTTGTTAGTTTGTTAGTTTATAGTTAATTAGTTGTTAAACGATGATTAAGATACTCGATACGTACCAAATAAATATTTTAAAGTACTTTAACAAAATGTTTTATTAAAATACATATTTAATACCTATGCATTTTTGTTTAATTTAGGTAGATATATTATATTCTACTCTACTTCTACTCTCATAAGAAAACTAACATTTTGTAAGATTTTAACCTCACAGTGAGTTCTATTCCTAATAATTCTGTTTCGTCACGTCACATGTCCATTTAGTAACTGTCCCAAAATATTTTTACCTTATTTATTAAAAAAAACTTAAAATATTATCCGGAATAATATTATTAGAATATTATAAATAAAGAAAAATAAACTATATTAAGATTATATTCCAACTTTATCATTCCTTGACCGATCAAATAAGTTACATGAAAATTAAAACTTGCATTTGGACAATATGTTACGATACTGACCAAATTGTTGAAATTTTAATTAAAAATAAGTATCTAATAACCAAGTATTAATGTTTAATTTCATTAATCGATACACCAAAACTTATTAATAGCGTTTTTCTCATTTCATTTCCAGCAGTTTAATTTTTATCGCGGTTTGATTTTTGTTACTAACAAGACATCTTTAGCCCGATCTACTTTAGAAAAATAATTTTAGAAAATTAAATACTTATTTCTGCACTAAATTATTACATAAATCACATAAATTATATATTTTTTTACAGTAATTCAAAGTTTAAAGTCCTAAAACAATAATAAATTTTTAAAGGCTGTTTATTATAACCTGCGCCATTTAAAATGAAAATGCCCAAACATAAAACATCAGTCTTGTCACAACTACTACCGTGTTTCAATATGTACACTATGAAAAATTTCAATTCTAAGATGGTCGCCGGCACAAGATGCCAGATTTCATATTTGTTTCAATATGGCTAATGGGTATTAAATGAAAGGGCTTTATAAGTAGAACACAGTTCATGGCGGATCATAGAGTTTAAATAAAAACTTGAAAATAAAATAAGTAAGAATAAAATAATGATGTAAGTAGATAATGTACAGACGCCAGCACATCAAGCTACACCTAACTGTCAGATTTTCCCAATCAACTTTGAACCTTAAGCTTTAGCGATAAAGTTGAAAATCTATTAAAGAAATCTGACAGATAGTGGTACTTAGGTTAATGTGCTGGCGTCCGTACTAAATGCTAAAAAATAATTCGGTAGGTCCTAGGTATGTACTAGTCATTATAGGTACCACTTTCCTCATAAAACTAGGGCATTGATGAGACAAAAATATAAAATCGTGGTCAGCTGATTAATAAGAAAATTACATTTGACGTATGTACAAAAGTAACATTTATGTGAAAAGTTAGTTTCGTAAACAATCGTACTTCGAGGAGCTGCAGTTGCATTTAATTTATTTTGCACTTCTTTAGTTTATTATTATTATAATAATAACTCTACATAAAAAAAAAAACAAATATCTGAACAAGTCAAGTACAGCTTGGCAAAAAAGTCTAGAAACGGAACTAATATTTTTGTCTGCTGGCAACATTCTCAAAATAATGACGTTTCAAATAAACAAACTTCGCGATTTCGTAGAATTTCTATTTCGACCATCAAACGGTGATTAAAATAACTAAAAAGTGAAAAATAATGAACAAAACCATTCGAAGTGCTGTCAGGGAGATTATTAAATTTATAAGGTGTACAGGCGATGTTTGGCGGAACATGAAGCCCAAACTATTCTTTCCGATCTTGACAATATTTACCAAAGAACCGCTGATATGACAAGTATGTAAGAGTTTGTTTTGTTGTTTTTAGTTGAATCAAGTGTTAATTGTTGAACCCAAAGCTGTTTTGAATTGCTTGCATACGGAATAAGTGGAAATATGGAACAATAAACATCGAGCACATAGGTTATGTTTACATTTTGTCTGCATTACTCTGGTATAGCGCGCCTAGATTAATTGATACTTGAGTGACTTGTAGTACTTAAATTATTTTTCTACTTTAACTTTGAGTGTGATTATAGTGATCGGAAAACACCCGTTTTTGCATGCTTTCTCGATCTCTCAAAAGCTTTCGACCTGGTGTCATATGACAAACTATGGCGCAAGCTCGAAGGTGAGACAGATTGCAGTCCGGAAGTTATATCTATTTTTAGGTATTGGTACAACAACCAGAAAAATTGTGTCAGATGGGCGGGCTCCTTCTCGGATGTGTACAGGTTGCAGTGCGGGGTGAGACAGGGTGGACTGACTTCACCGAAGCTCTTCAACCTGTACATTAACCAACTTGTCGGTGAACTCAGCAGTGCCAGTGTCGGGTGGTACATAGACGGCGTTTGTCTCAACAATATCAGTTACGCAGATGATATGGTACTGCTGAGTCCATCGATTGGGGGTTTACGTAAGCTGATACGGATTTGTGAGTCCTATGCGGAGGCCCATGGGCTCAGATACAACACAAAGAAAAGTGAACTCCTAGTATTTAAGGGGCAGGGCAAAAATTATGTGACTGTGCCTACAGTCACCTTAGCTGGTACCCCCTTAAACAGAGTCGCTCAGTTCAAGTATCTAGGCCACTGGGTTTCCGAGGACCTGAAAGATAACGCGGATGTGGAAAGGGCACGTAGGGCGTTGGCTGTCCGGTGCAATATGTTGGCCCGCAGGTTCGCGCGTAGCAGTAATGAAGTGAAAGTGACTCTTTTTAAGTCTTACTGCCAAACACTTTACACGTGCAGCCTGTGGGTTAATTACACACTTGGCTCATACAGCGCTCTGCGTGTTCAATACAACAACGCGTTTAGGGTGCTGCTGGGGCTGCCACGATTCTGCAGTGCTTCGACT
Source organism: Luperina nickerlii (assembly GCA_963855955.1). Classification (NCBI taxonomy): domain Eukaryota; kingdom Metazoa; phylum Arthropoda; class Insecta; order Lepidoptera; family Noctuidae; genus Luperina; species Luperina nickerlii. Next base: position 11,054,340 of record OY979689.1, on the reverse strand, counting down.
ATGTTCGCAGAAGCGCACACTGATGGGTTTCATGCTCTTATAAGGAAGCAGTGTGCGTCGCTGCTGAGTCGTGTTAGGTCCAGCAGCAACAGTATGATAGGCGTGTTCGTGGACAGGTGGGACTCTCCATTGCTGCGCCACTGGATACGTTTGCATACTGCACTGTGAGCAGTGGACAGTTTCCTCCTGGTCTTAATGTGCGTAACTGTCTTATTGTTTTTGTTTTGTGTTTTTTATCTGCTTTTATTTTGTGTGTGTTGTTTTATTTTGATCTTATATGTCGCTCCCCCCACCGAATAACATGGTAATGTGGTACTACGACAGTTTTCGTTTTATTGCATATTCGGTGTCTAAAGCATTAATTATCATCTTGTATTTTTTTTTGTATTTTTTCTATGTATATTTATAAAAGTACAATAATTTCAATGGTACCGTAATGAACATAACAACATTATTCCCTTAAAATCTAAACACACTTTTTGCACGAATAATACCATAACATGTTATTACAGATCATGCAATCGTTAACTTTTTCGGTAAGCGACGATTACCATTATATTCGCGTAAGAAATGCATGCCTTTTTCCACGTAAAGTATAAAACAATTATATTTGTGAATTATTTTTGTTTACAATATAATAGAAACGGCTCATTCGATTCAGATGCGGTTTTTACTAATATATTGCAGTAAGCTTCACTTAACATTTAGTGTTTATTTCATGTCAATCGGTTCATAAATAAAAAAGTTATGTCAATTTAAAGAATCACGGCGGACATTTTTAAGGTATACTATCAGAGTACGTACATGGACGCGCACTCTCGAGGCTAACTGATGAACAGCGTTTGATATTTGATCTGGTGAGCGTTGATAGTACTTTGGAAGAAATGCTATTTGTAGATGCACCCGGTGGAACGGGTAAAACATTTCTTACGAAAGTTATTTTGGCGAAGGTACGAAGCCAAGGTAAAATCGCGCTTGCTGTCGCTTCATCAGGCATAGCAGCCACATTGTTGCCAGGTGGGAAAACTGCTCATACAATGTTCAAAATTCCGATCGATTTAGATCGCACAGAAAGCCCTGTTTGTAATATTTCAAGAAACAGCGATAAAGCTAAGGTTCTTCGTGATTGTAGCCTTATTATATGGGATGAGTCCACAATGGCCAATCGAAAAGCAGTAGAAGCAGTAGACAGAACGTTGCGTGATGTCAAGCAAAATGATCAACCCATGGATGGCATTACTATGCTTTTTTGTGGCGATTTTCGTCAGACTCTCCCTGTAATACCACGTGGAACAAGGGCTGTTGAAGTTAGAGCCTGCCTAAAGAGTTCTCGACTGTGGCATTACATTATACCTTTGCATTTGACATTAAATATGCGTGCGCAAATTAGAGGCAACGAAAATGCTCAAGAATTTGCAGATTTGCTACTTGAGATTGGTAACGGTGTGTTACCGCAGGAACAAGGAAAAGTTGTTCTTAATGAAAACCTATGCAACATAGTTTCATCAATGCGAGACCTCATATCATCTGTGTATGGAAACGCAACGCAAATACCAACTTGCGAAAATTTCTGGCTTTGCGAAAGAGCTATTTTGACGCCACGAAACGACCAAGCAGCAACAATAAACGCCGAAATTTTGAGCTATGTTCCGGGGGATTATGTTGAGTATATCTCCATTAACAGAGTCATGGAAGAAGGAAAATCTACAAGCTACCCAGTAGAATTTTTAGAATCCCTCAATGCTCCTGGACTACCAGCACATAAAATAAAATTAAAAGTAGGCGTACCGATAATGCTTCTTAGAAATTTAAGGCCCCCAAAACTTAGCAATGGCACCAGGTAAAAGTGACCAATTTACAAAGAAATCTGATAGAAGCAGAGATTTTAACAAGGTGTGGAAAAGGTAAAAGTGTTTTCATTCCTCGGATACCTCTCATTCCAAACAATTTTCCATTTAGTTTTAAACGAGTCCAGTTTCCAGTCAGCCTATGTTTTGCGATGACAATTAATAAAGCCCAAGGTCAGACGCTGAAAGTTGTAGGTGTAAATCTAAGTATCAGCTGTTTCTCGCACGCTCAGTTGTATGTGGCTCTGTCACGGGTTAGCAATCCTAGGAGCCTGTATGCTTTCATCCCCGATGGCCATACGTCAAATATCGTATACAGAGAAGCATTACTGTAAAGTAAATTTTTAGCTACCCAAACGACGGTATATGTAATTCAAAATATGCTGCCCGAAAAGTCACTATTCCACGCTGACGAAGTCGCGGGCACAGCTAGTTAATAAATAAAAGGACTGATTATGATAAATAATAAAACCTTTGTTTTATTTCATAAATTTTAATAAAACGCTATTATAAATTATCCAGTATTAATATCAACTTCCTCTATTATTGTTATTTTTCTGCCAAATCAAATAATAAGTACTGGATTATTTAATAAAACATGTATTTGCAACATTATATTACTGTTAATCTTTTGACACCACACATCGACGAATATTACTGTAATGTAATATTACATTATACACTATCGCTTGGATTTCACACGAATAATATCGTAATATCATATTGCCGTTAGGTTTTTTGACACTGTATTACAACGAATAATACTATAATGCATTAATATTGACTACGATATTGTTGCGTTTACACGCGAATAATATGGTAATGATGCGTTGCATACTATACTTTTGCCATTTAATTTCAGTAACATTATTTTTGTGAATAACTTAATTTTATTAAAGTATTACAAAAAAATCATAATATAAATTAGATTGTAAAAAAATTAGCTTTGTTTTGACGTTTAAATGTCTACCTTACGATCTACCCGTGCCGAGATATACGCATAAAACAGTTTTTTATTTTTCCTGTAAAATTTAGATTTATCGATTACCATATTATTCGGTGGGGGGAGCGATGTGTGTGTTACAATATGGATATTTTTCTGAAATAAATGTTTATTATTATTATTATAAGGTAATAATGTATTTGTTGCAGCATTTGCATTAGAATTGTACCAGAAATTATATATATGTATAATGATAAAGTAGACATAAATTTATGTTAAACAAAAATACAGCTAATTATCAAGACCAGTTTGGTACGCTATTCGGTTGCAGCGGGTTGCCATACGAACAGCACAGTAGCGCCCTCATTATTTTCTACTCTTTTTTGCCAAGCTGTAAGTTTATAACTAGATGGACTGACCCTTCTTGACTTGACTCGCGAGGTGGTCAACAGGTGGGAATTGGGATGTCGATTCGGCGATCATTGTGCCGAAAGTCGTAACATCCTAGCATTCTTAGTTTCCGAGACTTTTAGGTATCTTTATATGACCCTAATTCATTGCTCTCGAGTGTAGAAGCGAGGGAAAATATAACGAAGCACACTTAATAGCAACAAGAGATACTGTTACTGTGGAACGCAGCAGTGTTCCACAGTATTTCTGAAGCAGCAGCTTTGGAGTGTGGAAACAACGCGTTCAATATCTACATGGCATGACCTGCAAACCACAGCATATAACCTGCAAACTAGGAACTAATTTAAGGTGAATGGGTAGTTGAGACCGCGAAATTCAAATTTTCTTACGTTTCTTGCAATTTGCAGGTCAGTGTCAGATTGTATCTTGATCAAAATATGATTCGCGACAATAACAGGTACATATTTAAGGAATTATAATCATTAGAATCATTAATATATCTTTCTAAGTTAGATTTCTACCACTAACCACCAATCTCTTATGGAAAAGTGTTAGTGGTAGAAATCTAACTTAGAAAGATGTATTATTGATTCTAATGATTATACTTCTCTAAATAATTATGTACCTGCTATTGTCGCGAATCATATTTTGATCAAGATACAACCTGACACTTGTTAAAGGTTGCATAGCATCAAGTGTAGGTTAGGAACTCTTTAGAAATGAATATTTAAAAAGTGCTATGTGACATGAAAAAAACAAAATGTTTGTACTGACATGTGTCTTGTTGTAAAAAGAAAATGTGTGTTCGTGTTGTGATAAAATATATAATATTAATAATATCACCTCAGGTCTAAATCGTGCTAAATACCTAATAACTAAAATAAGGACTCATACCGATCGGGCTAAAATAGATTGTCTACTACAATAAACTAAATTCTCCGTTAGTGCAAATCATAAGACACTTTAAATCTCTGCTTACTAACGGAACTCGATAAACTTAAGAGGTAAGTCGAGTTATCCGCAACAGGTTATGGACCCAGAAAAGTAATCTTTTTTGCCCAGAAAAGTAATCTTTTTTTGCCGAAATGGAAGGTTTTACGTCAAAATTGCAAATAGGCAATCTAGAGGGGAAAGAAAATTGGGCCACATGGAAATACAAAATTTCCATAATGTTACGAGGTGTAGATGGCGCAATGGAAGCAGTCGAAGGAACCCTCAAAAAGCCCATTACCCCCGCCCAAGGAGCTGGTGACACTGTGGTCAGTACATATAATTTGGCAATGGCTAAATATAGGAAGACTGAATGTAGCGCTCTGCTCATATTAACCACTAATATGTCCGAAGATACACTTAAAAAAATAATGAGATTTGAAACGTCGAAAGAGGTCTGGCAGGAGCTACATAGATTATTTGACGGACAGTCAGATGACAGGGCATACAATTTGTGTGCAGAGTTCTTCAGTTTTCAACGTCACAATGAGGATGACGTATCTTCCCACATGTCAAAACTGAAAAATATCTGGACAAATTTAAATGCGGAAATTACAAAGAAAGATGCCACTGTTAAACTGCCGGAATTATTTCTAATTTGCAAAATCCTAGATACGCTGGATGAAAAATTTTTTGCTTTCAAATCGAGCTGGTTATTACTGAACCAAAGTGAACGGACAGTGGACAATTTAACGAGTCACTTGTGCGCATATGAAAGAGCGCTTGGTACTAAAGAGCACATAAAGCAAGAGGCCTTAGTGGTAACACGCACAGAACGCAAGAGCAAGCAAAGCAACGAGAGAGAGCTCATCTGTAACTACTGTTCCGGTAAAGGACACAGAGTTCGGAAGTGCAAAAAGTGGATAAAGGATGGGAGGCCACCCAAACCCACACCAGGCACATCAGCAGCTGCTTCAACGTCAAAGCAAGTGCAACACATTTCTCTGTTAGTGAATGCCTGTTCCACTGGACGAACTCAAGACTCAGATAGCTGGTTCGTTGACAATGGAGCCACAACTCACATTGCAGTAAGAAGAGCTTATTTCCAGGAGTTTCACGAATTTGATTCAGACCATACTGTATCGACTGCGGACGGGAGCGTCATACATGCGATAGGGAAAGGCACCGTTGAGGTGGAATCAAATGTCAGTGGCAAGAGGGAGCGAATAACACTCAACGATGTGTGGTTAGTACCATCACTAACAAAGAATCTCTTCTCACCGCTTGCAGCACAAGACAGGATGCAGAACAGCATCTTCAGTTCCACGACTAAAGAGTGCAAGCTAGATATTGGAGGCACAACTAGAGTTATTGGAAAGAGAGTCCAATATGGAGGACTTTACAGGTTGGACATGAAGACGCTCATGCCAATTAAACCATGGACCATAGAGGTCAACGTTGTGACTGGCTCTAATATGTTACAGTTATATCATGAGAGATTTGCACATCAGGACAAGAAACATGTGATCCGCCTCGTGAAGAGAGAGCTTGGAGTACAGTTGAGTCCTGACAACATCAAATGTGAAGGCTGCATTTATGGTAAGTCACACAGAAAGCCTTTCGGAACAAGGGAAAGAGCAACAGCTGTAGGAGAGCTGATTCACACCGATGTTTGCGGTCCCTTCGTAGAAAGCATCTCAAAATACAAATATTACGTACTCTTTAAAGATGACTACTCTGGCTACCGCATGGTCTATTTCATCAGAAACAAATTTGAAGTTAAGAATAAACTTCTTCAAATGTTGCAAGAAGTCAAGACCGCTGGATATAGAATCAAGACTATTCTTAGCGATAACGGAGGTGAGTTCGACAACAGAGAAGTACGAGATATTTTACAGAAATATGGCATTCGACAACGGCTGACAATGTCTTACACTCCTGAGCAGAATGGATGTAGTGAGCGTGAAAACCGTACCTTAGTCGAAGCTGCGAGATCCATGATGCATGCGAGAGTAGAACTACCGCAAGTACTCTGGGCAGAACTTGTCAACACTGCCGCGTACGTACTTAACAGGACAGGTCCATCGAGAGCTGAGGATAAGGTACCTTACGAGCTCTGGCATGGAAAAAAACCCAAGATATGTCACTTGAGAGTCATCGGAAGTGAATGCTTTGCTCACGTTCCAAAACAAAAACGAAAGAAGCTCAACAAAAAGGCAATAAAAGGCAAGCTTATAGGCTATGAAAACGATGATGGTTATCGTATTTGGGACGGAAACAAAACTCAAAGGTCGAGGGACATAACATTCCAAACTGACGTTGAGTTCCGTATTTGTACAGGAGTTCCTATAACTTCAAGTTCAGAGGGGGATAACCAAACGTTTACGCAAGAAGCTGTGCCTGAAACTGCTATAGAGCAACAAGAAATGAATCATGAACATGCTCTAGAGGGAGATAGAGAAAATGATGATCATGTACATGTTGAAGTTTTGGGAGATAGAAACGAAACCAGAGAGGATGAAAGTGCTAACGAAGAGTTCGTTGACGCTGACGAGGAGTTAGAGATAATCGAACCACCGTTGTTGGACGCGAGATCTCGATACAACCTATGCGATCGCACTTGCCTCTCACGTCCTAAGAAGTTACAAGACTACGTGTGTTTCGTAGGCACAGAACATTTTCCCGAGACATATAAAGAAGCTATTGAAAGGGATGACAGCGCAGAGTGGATCAAAGCTATGACGAGTGAAATGAACTCTCTAAAGCAAAATGATGTATGGACACTCTGTAAGCTACCTAAAGATAGAAAGGCACTCCCTTGCAAGTGGGTCTTTCGTATCAAGCGAAACCCAGACAGCAGTATCGATAAATATAAGGCTAGGCTAGTTGTAAAAGGTTTCAAGCAAAGGAAAGGAATCGATTACGAACAGACTTATAGCCCAGTTGCTAGAATGGCCACCATCAGAGCCTTATTAAGTGTCGCAGCCAAAGAAAAATTATATTTGACGCAGTTTGACGTTTCAACAGCATTCCTCAATGGCAAGCTAAAGGAAGAAATTTACATGCAGCAGCCGGATGGATTTAATGACGGAACTTCAAATGTATGTCAACTTAAAAGGAGTTTATACGGACTCAAGCAGGCTCCTAGATGCTGGAACTCATGCTTTGAGGAGACTCTATTAGAGAAAGGTTTTCAGCAAAATGTAGCTGATTGTTGCCTATTCACGAAGAAAATAGGTGACAAGAAAATTTTGATAAGTCTGTATGTAGACGATGGCCTTGTAGCCGCTACAGATAAAGATTTGGCAAGCCAATTCCTTAAAGAATTAGGGGATACTCTGAAGATCACAAGCAAGCCAGTGTCTTATTACCTTGGACTTGAGATAGTACAGTCAAAAGATGGCTCCATTACAATTAAACAAGAGTCGTACGCCAAAAAGATACTGGAACGTTTTAGGATGTCAGAATGTAATCCAGTTTCAACGCCAATAGAAACGACTTCTCAAGCAGGGAAAGTTATCCTTATCAATCAAAAGGAAGAGAAGAATTTTCCATATAGAGAGGCAGTAGGTGCTTTAGCATACTTAATGACAGGGACGCGACCTGATATAGCGTATGCAGTTGGTTTAGTTTCAAGAAATCTGGAAAACCCGACACATGAAGATTGGCTACGTGTTAAGCGGATTATGCGCTACATAAAAGGGAATTGTTCTTTTGGTATAACGTATAAACCAGAACATGACTTAAACCTAATACAAGGCTATAGTGATGCGGATCATGGAGGAGACCAGCAAACAGGACGCTCTACAACAGGAGTTGCATGTCTCTTTGCTGGAGGAATAGTGTCATGGCTAAGCCAACGACAATCTTCAGTCGCTATTTCTACTACCGAAGCTGAAATAGTAGCAGCAAGTGAAGGCGCTCGTGAACTTGTTTGGCTCCAGAGAGTATTCAGCTCACTCACTAACATGGACGGAGTACCTACATTAAAAGTAGATAATGAAGCCGCCATACGTCTTGCATACAATCCAGAGTTTCATAAGCGAACCAAGCACATCCGAGTGAGACATTTCTTTGTAAGAGAAACTGTACAAGATGGACTTGTGGATGTACAAAAGACCAGCACTGCTACTCAATTGGCAGATATTATGACCAAGGCAGTTCCTAAGCCAAGACTTGTTATAATTCGAGATGCCTTGGGTATACAATGCCATACACTTAATTAATGAGGGAAAGTGTTAAAGGTTGCATAGCATCAAGTGTAGGTTAGGAACTCTTTAGAAATGAATATTTAAAAAGTGCTATGTGACATGAAAAAACAAAATGTTTGTACTGACATGTGTCTTGTTGTAAAAAGAAAATGTGTGTTCGTGTTGTGATAAAATATATAATATTAATAATATCACCTCAGGTCTAAATCGTGCTAAATACCTAATAACTAAAATAAGGACTCATACCGATCGGGCTAAAATAGATTGTCTACTACAATAAACTAAATTCTCCGTTAGTGCAAATCATAAGACACTTTAAATCTCTGCTTACTAACGGAACTCGATAAACTTAAGAGGTAAGTCGAGTTATCCGCAACAACACTGACCTGCAAATTGCAAAAAACGTAAGAAAATTTGAATTTCGCGGTCTCAACTACCCATTCACCTTAAATTAGTTCCTAGTTTGCAGGTTATATGCTGTGGTTTGCAGGTCATGCCATGTAGATATTGAACGCGTTGTTTCCACACTCCAAAGCTGCTGCTTCAGAAATACTGTGGAACACTGCTGCGTTCCACAGTAACAGTATCTCTTGTTGCTATTAAGTGTGCTTCGTTATATTTTCCCTCGCTTCTACACTCGAGAGCAATGAATTAGGGTCATATAAAGATACCTAAAAGTCTCGGAAACTAAGAATGCTAGGATGTTACGACTTTCGGCACAATGATCGCCGAATCGACATCCCAATTCCCACCTGTTGACCACCTCGCGAGTCAAGTCAAGAAGGGTCAGTCCATCTAGTTATAAACTTACAGCTTGGCAAAAAAGAGTAGAAAATAATGAGGGCGCCACTGTGCTGTTCGTATGGCAACCCGCTGCAACCGAATAGCGTACCAAACTGGTCTTGATAATTAGCTGTATTTTTGTTTAACATAAATTTATGTCTACTATATCATTATACATATATATAATTTCTGGTACAATTCTAATGCAAATGCTGCAACAAATACATTATTACCTTATAATCACACTCAAAGTTAAAGTAGAAAAATAATTTAAGTACTACAAGTCACTCAAGTATCAATTAATCTAGGCGCGCTAGATTCTCTCTAGATCGCGAATCATATTTTGATCAAGATACAATCTGACACTGACCTGCAAATTGCAAAAAACGTAAGAAAATTTGAATTTCGCGGTCTACCACTACCCATTCACCTTAACGAAGTTTGATGGGCACTTTTTTTCACCACAGAGTCAGTTCCCGCTAGGAGTAATAGTGTTCTGTGGTCAGTTCTCCTTGAACAAAACGTCGAGTTTTTGGCGGGATTTCTTCGAGTGAAGTCTATTTGGCTGTTTTAATTATTCGCAAATTGATTCCTAGTGGATATTGTGATGTAAAATTGGTGTAGTTTTGTATCTCAAGTGTCTGCGCAACTGGACAATATGTGTAATCATTGAAACAGACGCGATTCCGGTAAAATGGAGCTGAGATTTTTTTTGTAGTTTTGGCTACCTCAGCGAAGTTTACCGGGAAACTTGATTCGATACATTTGCTGCCAAATACTCCTAATACATTAGAATGTGTACACCCATATTCTAATGTCATGTTAGACTCAAGATATAAATAAAATGAAACAAAGACGTGGCTAAATGGTCTTAGCAACCAGGCCATAAAACTATTATAAAAAAAAAGAACAAAACGTCATGGAATGTTTGTGTCACTTGTCACTGTCATTGTCAATTATTTTAGTTTTGCTATTAATTAATAAAGGTGAACCGTCCAACGTTGCCGAGTATACTATTTTTACATTTTTACACTTGACATTGGCTAAATTGTGGTGGTTTTTCCGCAAAAACCATTAAACGAAGAGAAGAAGTAATTAATAAAGCCATTAAAGTTTAATGGCTTAATGATTAAACGAAGAGAAGAAGAAGAAGAAGTAATAATTAGTGATTTTCTGCAAAATAAATGAAATAAGCGGGTGGATATTGATTTCTAGAACCATATGAATAATGGCTGAAGATAGCACGGTACCCACACTTTTACCTCATCATGAGCAACAGGCTCTATGCTCGACGCGTTTGCCTTACAGACAGGGCAGAAAACTTACCGCAGTAAAAGTAAGTGACACAGAAATCCATTCCCAACAAAAAAATTGTCTTGTCCTGTGATCCTGTCCGCTTCTAACATTTTATCTACTAGATAGATGTAAAATGTACATCAGACAGCTAACTTGCAACTAGGTACTTTTAAAATATGTGGTGAATGTGCTAAGTAGTCATTGTCTTAAGTATGCCCAGCCTGTAATGTTCCCACTGCTGGGACACAGGCCTCCTTTCTGTGAAAGGGAATGGGCCGTAATACACCACGCGGGCCCTGTGCGGGTTGTTTGATGTCATATGTCTTCGAATTTTTTGCCATAAGCGTTATGCAAACACTAATAATAAAAATAATTTCAGCCGAAAGACTTCCACTGTTTGAGATATCCCCCCCCAAGCACTGCTACCTTGACTGTTACTGTGCTTCTGCATCCAGACGTATGCACATGTTTAACCTTTTGACCGCCACACATCATAAAATCAAAAGCATGTCCTCGGCGTCCAAATCTGTCATGTAGTCGAACCGTGGTGTGCCGGGCACATTCTGGTTTGTCATATATCATTACTGTGCAGTGGCGGTACCTTCATAGAAGCTGAAAAGCCTGGCTTGCCCTAATAAAATCATAATTCATAACAACAAACTTACTTAAACCTATCAATAAATAAATATATTAAAAAATACCAGTCAATGAACTCGAACACAAACATTAATAACTGAAAATCAGCCAATCCCTCAGTTGGGCGTTTTTTTTATATGTTGAAAATCTGTGGGCTTGCCCTAATTTTAACCCCTAGGCACGCCACTGTTACTGTGGTGGTTAAAAGGTTGAAACAAAATATTACTTTATTTGAAATATAACATAATAGCTAGACCATTGATAGCAATGCTTGAAAGGTAAAATTGACCAAGCAACATAAGGCTAACAAGTAAAAGTTCAGAAATAAAATAATATAAATTTGTGTCCTTCACCATACAATCTTCACCTTTGAAAACTTCATGAAAATCGATTTTGAGAACGCCAAAAAATAGTCATGAAATGGCCATAAATAGTCACGAGGGTCAAAAAAATTGTCATACATAGCATTACAAGAGACCTGGGGGCCTAAAAAGGCCACTTTGGAGAATCATAAAAGGATAACATTATGAATCTTAACGGACAGTTAACTGTTAATTGAATCAAATCCCATAGATGAAGGATATTTCAGTTATTTTTTTTGTATGTGCTAAAATACTAATCAGTCTGATCTAAATCCAATCCCTATGTCTTTGATTATACCTATGTAGTGCAGCGAAAAAAAGAAAAACACGGACTGTCTTTGCCATATTTTGATTCATAACGTTATCCTTTTATTATTCCCCAAATTGGCCTTAGGCCCCCTGCACCCTGATTGCATAACACACTTATCAATCGGAATCTGAATCATTTTGAAGCAAATTGCTAATCCATTCGAAAAATTTGACTGCTCAACACATAAATAACTCAATGAATGTTGTTGAACTGTCAAAATGAAACCAATTCCAATTGATAATGTGTTACGCAATTGCCTGGCTGGCTACTTCCTCATGACGTAGCATACTTGGGGAATCAACAGTGACTTTGCGTATACGTTCGCCGTTGAGACATCAGCCGGAGTTTTAATTGGAAGACTTTACGGTGGAGTGGTGCTGTTGTGGAGAAATTCGACGTTCCAAATGGTAGCGGTGTTGTGCCAAAGTGGTTGCTTAGTAGCTATTAAAATTAATTATGCAGGTAGTTTTCTATTGATTTTCTCAGTGTATACAGAGTCTGTCGGACGTCAATTTTATTCCACGAATAAGAATTATCTGTCGATAAAAAGACCAGCCCTTAGATAAAAATATAAAAATATATTTCTGTACCTATGATCCACAATAAACATGATTGATTGATTGATTGAAAAATATTTTTTTAACTAATATTATTAAGACAAAAGATTAGATTTTTTTATGTTTGTTTGTTTCGCTTTCACGATAAAACGGTTGAATGGATTTGGATGAAATTTGCCACATGACCTGGATTAGGACATATGATACTTTTTATCTCGATATTCCCATGGGACCGAGACTTATGGTGGTGAAACCACGGGGCGAAACTAGCGTATAATTATATACAACTAGCTTCTGCCCGCGACTTAGCCGCGTGAAATTTCTCCCTCCCCTGACCCACCCTGTCGCATCCCATTGCCTGCCTGCGCTATTACTTCGTTTTCGCTTGACATTTTTATTGTTATTTTGCCTTCCCCAAGAATTGGGCTAACAAATGCAAAAATAATTTTTTAAATCCGACTAATACGTAGTTTCAGGGATTACCCCATACAAACAAATTTTACCTCTTCTCTCTTCTTTCTCTTTAACCATTTATATTAGTCATCATCTGCCGAGCCCATCGATCGGTGCCTTGAGGCGATCTTTTACAGTCGGTACGGGTAGTCAGAATCCTGAAAGTCTGACAACCAGTCTTACCAGGGGTCATTTTATTACCCAGTAACTGGGTTGTGGAGCTTAGACTTTTTATTTATATTTTCCTTGACAGGCCTACACAGTCAACAACGAATCCAGACATCTCCTGGTATTTGGAGTACCGGCCCTCAACCTACGCCAGGAGACCAAGGCATTATTCACAAGGTTTGGTAAACTACAACTCAACGTAACAAAGTACCCGTCCGAGCAGTTTACCGAGACATACCATGCAATATTCGAAGATATACAGTCAGCCAGGATCGCAAAAAAAATGCTGGACACAAAAAACTACTATGGAGGTCATCTACACATTTGTTATGTACCTGAAGAGGAAACCGTCAATGATACAAGGTCAAAGTTACTTCTTCGGCGTAAAAATGTTGTTGCAAGATTAAAAAATTTACAGAAACCTGTGATTGAAAGTTGTGTAAATAAACCTGAATATACAGAACACAAATTAGACGAAAATAAAATTGTTGACGAAACATTGTACATGGGTAATGAAAACAATATTGGTTATGGTAAAAGAAAATCTGATTTTAAGTCTGTGAAACATTGCAAGCTTAAAAAATCAAGAAATTTTGACAGGACAACTTGTGTTGCTGTTACCAAAAATGATTTTACTCATCCCTGTGACGAAAAGATCGAAACTGTAAAAGTTGCGGATAATTTACCGAAAAATGTTTGCGAAATTGTTGATTTTACATCTGTGGAAACTGATATTTTAACTAATATAAATGAGACTTTAAATTATGATAAATTTGGCAAAGAGTTGATCAGACAAGTACCTTATAAGCCAGTTAATAAAATAAAATTCAGTTTTAATAAAAACACTTGATTAATTTCGTTTTTTATTCTTCTACTAGCTGTGCCCGCGACTTCGCTCGCGTACATGCCGGAAGAATGACCTTCAAACATATTTATAAAATTGCTTTTTCAAATTTTCACTTCTGTCGCACTCTGGAGTGCCTGTTTTTTTTTTTCTTTGTTTTGCACAATAAAAATATTTTTAAGATACAAATCAGTACGAATGGTTTAGACTTCTTCATACATCCACGGGTTAAAATACCTTACATATAAAGCAGGATTAGGTGGAAGACTGGAAGCCGACCCCAACTTAGTTAGGAAAAGGCTAGGCAGATGATGATGATGATGATTTCATGAAGCAGGGTTAGGTGCGTAGTACTCGCAACCGGCGTGCGTGTATGACCATATGTATGAACATAAACGAAGCAAAAGCAAAGCAGTATGTAAGGATCGTAGCAGGTGGCGTTCTGTAGTTTCTGCCTACCCTCGTTGGAAGAAGGCGTAGAGTTTATGTATATGTTATGGCTAATAGCCGAAGTGCGGCTATACCTAGTTTTAACTTTTTTTATCGTGAAGATATGCTCATGCAATCTGCACTACCACGGGGAGATAGTGGATAACCACTAAGTAAGGACTCTAACCCACTAAAATTCCACGGTGTCCTCTGCCGCTAACGGCGAGAACTCGGGCACGCCTTAACACTCATCCGTTAACCCGCCGCGGCTGTCTTTCACCGGACCCTCCCTCTGGGGAGTACACCTCATCACCGGCGCACCAGAACACAGCACGCCGTGACCACCCAGGGACCAAACCAGCACATGGGCACCAGACGACCCCGTGTCTGGGCACCCTTGGTCCGCCTGCGACGGGTCAGGTCATTGGCCTCGCCGCCTGCCAATTTTCGGCCGCAGAGGATAGGGAGAGCGGCCAACGTCATACCAACACTCCTCCTCCCCTGCGGCCCCACCGCGTCCGCCATCAGACGGCGGCGACCCCGTCACGGCCGCGGAAAGTAGAGAGAGCGGCGCACCGCAATACCGGCACTGTCATCCGACATGCTGCAGACATGTCTGACCCACTTATGTTCGAAGGAGGTGGTGGGACGGCTGAGGGAGAGAGCCTCCTGTCCCAGCCGCCGCGGGAGACGCTCCGGGCGTCGGGAGCCGCGCGACGACTCCCGGCCACCGTAGGCGCGGGCCTGCGGGCGGAGAGTAATGGGTAGCTCACCGTCCGATCAGGACCAGGCCCGTCCCGGACGGCACGTACGTGTTCCACGCGCGCCTTGAAGAAATGTCAGCATCAACCGAAGGGGCCCGTCAGGGCCGAAGCCTGCCGGGTCAGCGGGATTGTCCGAACAGGTTACCGCTGGCCCGGAACATAAAGGGCTAAGGAAGGAACACGGGTGGGTTTTAGTCAGTAAGAGTCTGACACTCCCTTCCGCTCCACCCAGAGCGGGAGGGGTCATTTGATAATTTCCCATCCTGGAAAAAAAAGACCCACTTAAGTTTAGCGGCTTTCTGGGTAACAAAAAAAAACTTTTTAAACTTCCCTGTTCACACACTTCTCTTATTGATGCATGCTAACAACGTCAACGTGACACCAAATGAATGTCTTCTTCTTCTCTTCGTTTAATGGCTTATGGTCGGAGAGCCGGCTGTATAAAAGTCCTATGGATCAGATACATGAATCATTTTTGGGGTATGAACAATAAAACCATAGATCTAGAGGTCGACACCCCTGAAGTTGCTTGATTTTGCCCGCATGCAAAATTATGACGTCACTTCCGGTTTTTGTTTTAGGTGTAATTGTAATTTATGAAATACATCAAGAAAATTTATGTCGAACGAAAGTTTTTGATGAGTAGAATAGAAATGTCAAGGGTCGACAAGCTCTATTTATTCGCTACCCTGAGTCGACCTCCGTTAAAAATTATTTTTTTTTTAATTTATCTTAAGCCATCGAATACATGGATTTGCTTACGATTTTCTGAAACTAGAACCTCTTAAATGACTGAAAAAAATTGGTCGACACCTTTTATTTGCCCGGATCTGACTGTCGACTTAGTTTGAAGAATGAAAGAGCCTATGCTTATACATTTCATCTCTATGTATGTTTAATTATTGTAACGTTGCACCTTACATGTAACGAATTAAAAAAAGAGTTTAGGTTAAATTGCTTAATGTTATGAAATCTATGTACACTCAACTATACTATATTTACACAAAACTTTAAAAAACTAATCTATTATAACACTATAAAACAAACCTACATGTAAATAAACCTTTGAAATTAAAATAATATAGTACGGAACCTACGAATCATTTAATCTGCGAAGGTCCACACATCTATGCGCCCGCGCATCTTCAAAACTATCATTTACCGAGCATTGCCGGGGACTCGCGATTCGCGTGAGTTCGGTACGGCGGATGATGGGAGTCGTTTTGAGAGCACCACGGGTGACGGCTGTGTTCCTCGCTCCGAAATTATCTAAATAATTCTACTACATACTTCGCGAAATCCCTCTAGGGTAAGTTTCCATGTATTTATTAGAAGGGCTTTCTGTAAGGTGTTCTATAATTTCCTAAACCTAGTTTCTGCTGTATTTCTTCCTATCTTCCTACCTGGGACACTGTGACCTTTGGACCGTGAACCGTGATGCCCACAGCTGCTCTGCTTACGCTTCCATTTCTGTCTGGATTTCCAGGATTTTTAGTCTACCCATCAACCTTGCGCTACGTTGTGGTCCCCAAGGACGCTTGGCGGAAGATCCCCAGCTGCAGGGTGACACCTACCTACCCTACACTGAGTTTGACGACGGAACCTGGAATTGGAGCCGGTGGTTGCGGGCAGCCACCTGAGACAGGAGGACCATCATCCTGGGAGTCGGTTCAGGCCAGTGTACCCTACCACCTTTAACCTCTGCAATCGAGACGTGAGACGGCCACGGAAGTTTAGGAGAATAAATAAGAAGTGAACCTACCTCGCCTATTATTTTGAACCCCTACCTACCTATCTGCTGACACCCTCCTAAAGGGCCAGTGTCGCAGTGGCGCCTTTAACGTGTGTTTCCAGTGGCCTAATCACGTCTTGATTTTTTTTCCCTCAAATACAGCTGTTAATTCGATCTACCTACCTACATTGTTGCTGTGAACGTGAAGGTGACATTCTACGCAAAGCGAACTGGTACGTACTTTCTTATAAATTAATTGTTAATTTTCTCACTCATTTCCATTTCCATGCCTATTAGTGTCTGGTAATTGTTAACTGTTACGTATTGGTCATATTAATACTTACTCTAAATTGTGACAAAGCTAAAACTGTTTTATTATATTTCACCCAGTACCTACACTAGTAAAAAAAAGGTGAATACTTTTCTTACGTTGAATAGCAATCTTGTTATACGTAACAGTTCGCACAGCTACAATCTTCGTAGTTTTTCATTTCTTTCAAATACATTATTTTTTTCTATTTCTCTCATTTCCTCTTGTCACCAATCGTAAAAGGTAGCTAGTACACTTGCATTTGTAAAGAACATCAAATTAAATCATTTCATAGTCTACTCTATCACTGTGTTCATTTTTTTCCATTCCTCTGGTAATCATGGAAACATACCCTATAAAATTTTTTGTTCTCAACAAAAACGAACTAATGTATGAAGTGCTCATTAGGGGCGAAGAGCCTGCATCAACCGTACTCGAACTGCGTAAACAAATAAATAAATTAACACAAATTATACCTACCTCTGATATCTGCGAATCGGGAATCGAACCGGATGCCGATATTTCTGGCGTTGGTGTTTCTATGAACGAACTTACGTCTCGTGTAAAATCTTTAGAGGATAAGTTTGATACCAATCTTTTCGAACGTACTAAAGCGTTATGTAATCATTTGTACCACCGCATAAAAAGAATTGATTGCTCGGATTCTAAACACTCTGATAAAGTAAATTCTCTGTCTAAAAATTTAACGTCCCTAATGAATAAAATAAATTCAATTAATAAATCTGCCAACCCAATCTATGAGCCTGTTGTGAGTGTTCAAACAGCTGTGGATACCGTACCTAACGTATCGATGTATTGCGACCGCTCACACATTGGTGAACTACAAAAACTGAGATATAACGGTAAATCTTGTGTACACGCTTTCGTGCAGAGGGTAAACGAGTATAGTACTGCGCGCAATATACCCTCTATTAAGTTGTTAATGTATGCTACGGAAATATTCACAGGCGATGCGTTACATTGGTACCGTAGTATTAAAGATTCAGTTACTACTTGGGATGAGTTGATAGTTTTACTAATAGAGGATTTCAGTCAGTTTGATTACGACTACCGCCTATTGTCTGAGATACGTAATAGAACACAGGGTGATACGGAGAACATAACTATTTATTTTGCTAAAATGTCTGAATTGTTTTCGAGATTAACTAAAAATATATCAGAACAGGAGAAACTAGATATTTTAATGCATAACATAAGACCATGTTATTCTAGTGTATTGGCTTCAAATACAAATTCAATTAATACTATGGGAAATTTAAGAGACTTATGCAAGAATTTTGAGAAAATACAATCTCTGACTTCTCAATTTAGAGAACCACCAAGAGTGTCGTCTGATACTTTGGCTCCTGACCTAGCATATTCTAAAACTACCGAACAAAGTACTAGTAAATCGAACTATTATAATCAACATAGGTACAATAATAACTCAAAACATAATTATAATTCTTCTAATAAGTGTAAAGATAAGCCGGATGTAGCTGCAATTACTACTTCCGATTCTAATGCTAAACCGGTTTATTGTCCTCGCTGTCGTAATTCTGAACATTCCTTGAAACAATGTAAAGCGGATAGGTTTCTAATTTGCTTTAAGTGTGGTACAAAGGACGTAAAATACCCTAATTGTCCTAAGTGTCATTCGAAGTCAAAAGCAAAAAACTAGCTAGTGAAGATTGCTGTAGTGAAAAGGCTCTAAATCCTAATATTAATACTATAGATTCTAATAAAAATAAAAACTTTGATGAAAAAGATTGGAAAGACTGGCTTTTGACAGTCAAAACTTTCTTTTCTAGCTATTTCATTACAACAATCTTCGATAAAAAACCAAAGGATGATCTACGACCGTACGCGACTATCCAAGTACGTGACACAAATCTCTGTGGTTTACTTGATTCCGGTTCTACAGTAACTATTTTAGGTAATAACTCACATTTACATTTTGTTTCATTGGGCCTTGAACTCCATAGGGGCACTGCTAAAACTTTTACAGCTGCCGGTGGACAGAAATTAACATCTATAGGATTTATTAATCTACCCGCAACTTTTGAAAATCAATTCCACATATTGAAAGCTTACGTCATACCTTCTGTAAAGTCAACTTTAATACTAGGCATTGACTTTTGGACTAAGTTTAATTTGTTTCCTAAGTTTTATAATTCCATTTGTATTCATAATGCCGCAAACAATAATAGTGACGTCACTACAATGTCAGAATCAACTAGTGTAGTGCATTCCTACAGTGAATTGACTGAGTCACAGCGTGTAACAGCTGATAACATTATAGAACAATTTAAAAATATTTCAACTGAGAAATGTGGATTGGGTAGAACTAGCTTAGTAAAACACCATATTGATACTGGTGATTCCTTACCTATTAGGCAAAGATACTACAGGGTTTCTCCTGAGAAACAACGTATTTTATCGGAACAATTGGATGAAATGATATCGCTGGGTGTTGTTGAAGAGTGTGAGAGTCCATGGTCTTCACCAGTTCTATTGACGCCTAAGAAGGATGGTAAACTTAGATTCTGTCTAGATAGTCGTAAATTGAATTCGGTTACTAAAAAGGACGCCTACAAGTTGCCTTATATATCTGAGATTTTGGATAACTTAAATAATGCAAAATACCTAAGTAGCATCGATTTATCCAAAGCCTTCTGGCAAATTCCTATCTCAGAAGACGATAGAAACAAGACTGCTTTCTATATTCCTCATCGCGGCACTTTCAGATTTGTTACTATGCCCTTCGGGTTGACAAATTCACCTGCTACTCAACAGAGGCTCGTTGATACCTTATTCTATGGGCCTGAGTTTGAAAACTCTGTCTTCGTCTACATCGATGACATTGTCATAATAAGCTCTAATTTCGAAAATCATATATCACTTCTTCTAAAAGTACACAAAAAATTAAGTATGGCAAACCTAACCATAAACTACGAAAAATCGGTTTTCTTCCGTAACCAACTTAAATATCTAGGTTACGTCATTGATTCAAAAGGTCTTCATGTCGATTCAGATAAAATTGACACAATCTTAAATTACCCTACACCTACAAATAAAAAAGACGTAAAGAGATTTCTTGGAATCGCGTCATGGTATCGTAAGTTTGTTCCAAAATTTAGCTCTATTGCTGGCCCACTAAACAAACTTACTTCCACTAGTAAAAAATGTAATCCCTTTCTTTGGTCTACTGAAGCTGAGGAATCTTTTACAAAACTTAAAGAACTACTTGTCTCTGCTCCGATTCTTTCATGTCCTAACTTTGACCTACCGTTTGAAGTCCATACCGACGCTAGTGACTATGGGGTTGGAGGTCTATTAACTCAGACTATAGATGGAGTAGAACACCCTATAGCCTATACGAGTAGAACCTTGACTGGGTCAGAGAGGAATTACAGCATCACTGAGAGAGAAGCTCTCGCTGTACTAGTAGCCTTAGAACACTGGAGATGCTATCTTGATAATGGCAAAAAGTTTATCGTATATACAGATCATTCAGCTCTCAAGTGGTTCCTTAACCTAAATAACCCAACTGGACGTCTAGCTCGTTGGGGTGTTCGTCTCTCAGCGTTCAATTTCGAAATTAAACACCGTCGTGGTGTGGATAATGTCATCCCTGATGCACTGTCTCGTGCATGCCAAGTTTCAGCTATAGACACTAATCCTAATACGGCAGCTGCTAGTGATCAATGGTATTTAAATATATATAACGGTTGCCAAAATTCTCCTACGTCATTCCCTAATTATCTAGTAAAAAACAATCGCTTATTCCGATACATGCAAACTAAACATCCCCTTAATAAGGAGTTTGAGTGGAAGGAGGTGATTCCTGCTGATTCTAGAACAGAAATCATTTTAAAAAACCACTCAGAACCAACCGCGGGTCATTTTGGAATATTTAAAACGTTCAAGCGGTTATGTCTCCGATACTACTGGCCTGGAATGCATGCTGACGTCGTGAAAGCGGTTACGTCATGTGACATCTGTATTGCTCATAAACACCAAACTCATTCCCCCTTAGGTGAAATGGGTAGGCCTAAACAATGTTCTAGACCTTTTCAAATGATTAGCGTAGATCTAGTAGGTCCACTACCGACTACTAGAAAACAAAACTCCTACATCCTAGTCGTGACTTGTTGCTTTAGTAAGTACTGCTTATTATTTCCAATAAAGCGCGCGACAGCTGAAATTGTTACCAAGATACTGGAGGAACATGTATTTCTAATACATGGCATACCTTCTACAGTGATACTTGATAATGGTAAACAATTCGTAAGTGCTACGCTAAGACAAATGTTTGACAAATATAAGGTACCTAAATTACATTTTACTCCTAAATACTCACCACATGTTAATACAGTCGAGCGATACAACAAAACTATAATGACCGCCATTTCAACGTTTATCACTACCGACCAACGAGTTTGGGATCAGCTGATACCTAAAATACAATTCGCCGTGAATAGTTGTGTTAACGAGGTAACCGGTTTTACTCCTTCGTTTCTAGTGTTCGGGCGCGAACTAATTACTTGTGGGTCGCACTACGTTGATACGGAAAACGATGATCTTGTTTTTCAACCGCGCGATTCCTACGCTGAGAACTTAGGTGTGTTATCTAATATATTTAATAAGGTACAAGCACTATTACTGCAGGCTCATAGTAGGAATTGTCAACATTATAATTTACGCAGAAAACCTGCAGAGTTTAGTGTTGGTGATGTGGTTTGGAAAAGAACTTTTTATCAGAGTGATAAGGACAAATATTTTAATAAAAAATTAGCTGCAAAATTCATAAAATGTAAAGTTATTGGTAAAAAATCGCCACTTGTTTATGAACTTTCTGACATGTCTGGAAACCACTGGGTTCTTGGCACATCAAAGACATCAAACTTATTAACTATAAAGACTAAATAACTATACTTAACTTATCTTATCCTAGCAGTAATTTATACAAAAACCTACTACTCAAACTCAAATGTGTTAAATAATTAATGCTATTTTAGTACATTTAAACTAACTAATTGAGTATAATTATTATCAATAATTAATTATTACTCTGTTGTTATGGTCTCAAGTCTTTACTAATAGACTCGATGATTTTATGAAAGATGACTATTTGCGTGAGGTATGAAAGATTATTCTGTATGTATTAGTCAGTTTAGTTAGTTTGGTAGTGCTAGTCGGATTTTGCATCTAGTACGCAAAATCCTACGCTTTTTGGCGGGGTACTGTAACGTTGCACCTTACATGTAACGAATTAAAAAAAGAGTTTAGGTTAAATTGCTTAATGTTATGAAATCTATGTACACTCAACTATACTATATTTACACAAAACTTTAAAAAACTAATCTATTATAACACTATAAAACAAACCTACATGTAAATAAACCTTTGAAATTAAAATAATATAGTACGGAACCTACGAATCATTTAATCTGCGAAGGTCCACACATCTATGCGCCCGCGCATCTTCAAAACTATCATTTACCGAGCATTGCCGGGGACTCGCGATTCGCGTGAGTTCGGTACGGCGGATGATGGGAGTCGTTTTGAGAGCACCACGGGTGACGGCTGTGTTCCTCGCTCCGAAATTATCTAAATAATTCTACTACATACTTCGCGAAATCCCTCTAGGGTAAGTTTCCATGTATTTATTAGAAGGGCTTTCTGTAAGGTGTTCTATAATTTCCTAAACCTAGTTTCTGCTGTATTTCTTCCTATCTTCCTACCTGGGACACTGTGACCTTTGGACCGTGAACCGTGATGCCCACAGCTGCTCTGCTTACGCTTCCATTTCTGTCTGGATTTCCAGGATTTTTAGTCTACCCATCAACCTTGCGCTACGTTGTGGTCCCCAAGGACGCTTGGCGGAAGATCCCCAGCTGCAGGGTGACACCTACCTACCCTACACTGAGTTTGACGACGGAACCTGGAATTGGAGCCGGTGGTTGCGGGCAGCCACCTGAGACAGGAGGACCATCATCCTGGGAGTCGGTTCAGGCCAGTGTACCCTACCACCTTTAACCTCTGCAATCGAGACGTGAGACGGCCACGGAAGTTTAGGAGAATAAATAAGAAGTGAACCTACCTCGCCTATTATTTTGAACCCCTACCTACCTATCTGCTGACACCCTCCTAAAGGGCCAGTGTCGCATTATTTAATTATCTACATATCTTTTCCAAATACATTTTTAACTTTTTTTTCATTAATTGTAACATAACTACAATTTTCTTGAAATACTTACTGTACATTTTTCTATTTGTTATTAACATTTAAGTCCTTATGAATTTATTTTGTATTTCTACCTTAAGTCCAGGTAGCCGTTAACGTTTTTTCTTTTGTACCTGTAACGTAAGCTAGGTCCGGAGTTACTCCGGCATTAACAAAAGAACACGAGTAGGTAGGGAGAGCCCGATATTTTTCAGCCCTAAGTTTGGGACAGTAGTGTTACGAGCTTGGGGTTCGTGACAATAAAAACTGCCGATTTAATAGCCAAAAAAGTGACACTTTAATCAACACACTAATTACTACTCAAACACACTAATTAGAAACACAATTTCACTTACTGATCACTCTTAGGTCGCACTTGAATATCGCCTCGATGTACTCGCTCGCATTCAAGACTGATCGTGTCTCGTGGCTCACCCCGCCTTATATAGAGCTACTACAGAGCTACTCTATAAACATCTAGTATATTCGAGTACATACATAGCGGTCCCGACCATTCTTGGTATATATAGTTCTCGGAACTTCTAGGATGTTGACCTCTACTAGTTACTACTAGTTATGTAATAAAACTCATTCATGTGTTAACTCCACTATCTAAGACTTTAATTTCTTTCGTTCTATCTCACAGGAATTAATGAATAACACCAAAACTCACAATATATGTGGTAAAGAATGGAGAAATGTACAGTAAGTATTTCAAGAAAATTTTAGTTATGTTACAATTAATGAAAAAAAAGTTAATAATGTATTTGGAAAAGATATGTAGATAATTAAATAATTAAACATACATAGAGATGAAATGTATTAAGCATAGGCTCTTTAATTCTTCAAACTAAGTCGACAGTCAAATCCGGGCAAATAAAAGGTGTCGACCAATTTTTTTCAGTCATTTAAGAGGTTCTAGTTTCAGAAAATCGTAAGCAAATCCATGTATTCGATGGCTTAAGATAAATTTAAAAAAAAACACTGGCACTCCGGTAGTGCCGACAGAAGTGAAAACTTGAACAATTACGAGTGTATTTTGTGAATCGTCTTATAAACAAAACACGCGTGTTAAGGTGTGTTCCTTATTTTATAGGGTTTTTTGCAAATCAGGTAAGCCGCTCGCATAGAGCTCGTCGTCAGTTATATATCCGTGGTTCAGCGCCATCTCGTCGTTGTTGGATGAACTACGTAGTTAGTACGCGAGGCCCTCGTAGTTCTTCCCGATGTGCATAGATGGCGCTGTCCTCAACAACGCGCGTCTTACGTTTTACGTCTGACGTTAGTACGCGAGGCCCTCGTAGTTCTTCCCGATGTGCATAGATGGCGCTGTCCTCAACAACGCGCGTCTTACGTTTTACGTCTTACGAATTTTCGATCAGGGTCACGTGACCTGACGCGAATTTAGAAGTTTTTACCCATTCCAAAAAAAGTACACAGCGCCGCTAAAGAAGTTTTCACTTCAAAAATATTTTTTAACGGAGGTCGACTCAGGGTAGCGAATAAATAGAGCTTGTCGACCCTTGACATTTCTATTCTACTCATCAAAAACTTTCGTTCGACATAAATTTTCTTGATGTATTTCATAAATTACAATTACACCTAAAACAAAAACCGGAAGTGACGTCATAATTTTGCATGCGGGCAAAATCAAGCAACTTCAGGGGTGTCGACCTCTAGACCTATGGTTTTATTGTTCATACCCCAAAAATGATTCATGTATCTGATCCATAGGACTTTTATACAGCCGGCTCTCGGACTATTACTCGTGGTCTAAGATTATGTAAACTACTACGGCATAGCGACACGTCTTGTCTTTGTGTAGTAAGTGGTTATTTGTCGCGAGTCACGCCGACTAATCGCGTTAGTTAGTGTTTCAGTCGAGACGGTAATAGCGGTCTCATACTGAGACACAAAACATTTTTACGATGAGGAAAGATTCAGCACCCATATTGCGAAACACACTATCAATCGGAATCTGAATCATTTTAAAGGAACTAAGGCTAATTCATCAATGTTGTTGAACTGATGACAAAATGAAAGCCGTTCTTACTGTTAAGGCAGATTTAGACAGATCCAGTGACTGGCGCCGAAATCGAGACAAGCTAGCGCTGACCCGAAAAAAAACCCGTGTAAATTGATTTCAAGTCAATCCAGTGGCGGGAAGTCAGCGTTGGCTTGTAAATTCGCACACGAATATTTAGAAGCCAGTCTAGGCGCGGGCACTGGCGCCGATAACTGACTTGTGCACTGACCCTGTCTAAAATTGCCTTTAGGCTATGGGCACGAAGTCAGCGGGCGCGGGGCGGCTCGCGGTGGCGGCGCGGGGAACGGCGCGTCTCAATGCATAGATTTACGAGTATATGGAACTGGCCTCGAAGGTAGTGTTACATGCTCTGTGCTCGAAGGCAGCGGCCGCGGCGCGGGGAACGGCGTACGAGCGTTGCGCACCAGTCTAGCGGTGCCCGCGCGTCTGCATTGACGTAGTGTTGTGCATTTTATTTTTGCTCTTTAACGACCCAAGATTTAAAATGTTATCAAAAAATTTGTCGTCGCTGTTTAGAGATTTCGTTCGCGAACAAAGACACTAATTTCTCATAAGCATAACACAACACTACGCCGCTCTAGCGCCCCGCGAGATCTGCCCGCTGGCTTCGAGACCAGGGGGCCTAAAAAGGCCACTTTGGCAGAATCATAAAAGGATAACATTATGAATCATAATGGACAGTTAACTGTTAAGTTAATCGTATCAAATCCCATTGGTGAAGGATTTTTCAGTTAATTTTTTTGCCTTTACTAAAATACCAATCAATGAAATCCAAATCCAATCCGAATCTCTTTGATTATACCTACATAGTGCAGCGAAAAAATGAAAAATACGGACTGTTTTCGCCATATGATTCATAATCACTGACCTCTATCATACATGCGCACCTACTTGTATAATACAGGTGTACAGTGTTCATAATGTTATCCTTTTATGATTTTGCCAAAGTGGCCTATTTAGACCCCCAGGTCTGCGTTGCCGAGCCGCTCCCTGCGCCGCCCCCGCCCCCGCCGCGCAATCGTAGACTCGTAGAATCGTAGACCGAGGTAATAATTGTTAAACAATTTATGACAAAATACAAAAGTGGTCAACGTTTTCGTCAAGTGTTTGTACAATTTAAATTAGTTGTTGTAAGCTCAAGTGTCCTCCAACACAATGCAGCAGTAGGAGTGACACTCGACTGCCCACGGAGCGTAGCTATCAGTGACTAGCCACTGGCAGTGACGCTAAGTAAACATTAATAACTGCTTGTAATCAACCTTATTGGTGATATCCTCCAGAAAGTTCAGAGGGGCAATTTTCGTAATTTTAAGAACGTTCGCAGGCTGATCTCAGTCTCAATCTGTCAAAAATACCTCTAATTTCCATACATTTCTGACAAGTTTTTGACATTGATTGTCGCTGAGATGAGCCACTAGATTTTGAACGTTTTTAATTATGGAAAATGGCCTTCTGGTGCAGAGCACTCGCAACCGACACGATATGAGCAGCTGGTCTATACTGAAAGAAGCCTTCTGGTGCAGAGCACTCACAACCGGTACGATATTAGCAGCCGGTCTATACTGAAAGGAGCCTTCTGGTGCAGAGCACTCGCGACCGGCACGATATGAGCAGCCGGTCTATACTGAAAGAAGCCTTCTGGTGCAGAGCACTCACAACCGGCACGATATGAGCAGCCGGTCTATACTGAAAGAAGCCTTCTGGTGCAGAGCACTCGCGACCGGCACGATATGAGCAGCCGGTCTATACTGAAAGAATCTCACTGTGAAAACTTAGTAAGCTTAAAATGAGCTGTCATTTTAATTGATCTACGCATGTTTTAGTGAAATCTCCTAAGTGTATTTTTAGTTGCAACAGAATTAAATTAAAATGTGGAAGTACCTCCCAACAAAACTATTTTATTCTTACTAGTCTATTTTTGAACGTTTTTTTTTTCAGTTTGTGTAAATCACTGACTTTGTCAATTAGGTGTTATTGGCACTTCGCCGTCGATACGCGATTTCCCCATAGTGCGGTGTGGTAAGGAACCAACTAAAAAGAAAACGAAGTAATAGCGCGGGCAGGCGATGCGATGCGACGGAATTGGTCGGGGGAGCAATAAGTCGTGTTAATTTATTGAAATTCTTTCAGTTTAGGCCGTTACGTAGCTGCGTAGATACGGTATTCGTATTAATTCTACGCGATCAAAAATAAACCTACTAAATCAAATTGTAATACTTTCTCCTCTAATATTATTTCATGTAAATTTAAACAATAATAACACAAAGTTGTTCTTTTATATACTCCGACCCACGCACGGTTGTAATGTTTATGTAAAAGTAAAATGGCGGATGAAAAAATACAACCGTCCTTAAAAAGTCTTTCGGAATAGTGGAAATGGTTAATTATTCACTTTTTGGTGGCCGTTTTATTTTGTTTTTCCGGTATGTTTATAATACTATGTTCTGACGTACACTTTACGATATATTACATTTTCTATCTACCTACGTATAACTAGATAACTACCACGGAGTGCAAAGTTCAACGGATGCGGCTCACCTTGCTGCGTTGCCGTCACCACATGACGCTGCCGCGCTGGCAGAATAGTCGACATCGGCTCAGTTACAATAATTGAAGAAAAAAAAAGATTTTTAATTCTAATGATTCAAAAAAAAAGAATGTGTGCAATTCACACGTGGTAGAAGTGAAACCTTCGAAAACACTGTATAATGCTTCCTATCTCATTTTCTCCCACGTTAAATCTTATGAATTTACATATCTCTTATTACTGTCGTTTTTTCGTTTCATAAACTTTCAAATCACAACGATGCTAAAGAACATACATACATACTGTATACATCCACATCCACGTCCATATCCACGTCCACCTCCACGTCCACCTCCACATACACCTCCACGTCCACGTCCACGTCCAGCTCCACGTCCACCTTCACGTCCACCTCCACGTCCACATTCACGTCCACGTCCACGTCCATCTCCACGTCCACATCCACGTCCACATCCACGTCTACCTCCACGTCCAACTCCACCTCCACGTCCACGTTCACGTCCACCTCCACGTCCACCTCAACGTCCACCTCCACGTCCACCTTCACGTACACCTCGTCCACCTCCACGTCCACCTCCACGTCCACCTCCACCCACGTACACCTCCACGTCCACGTCCAGCTCCACGTCCACCTCCACGTCCACCTTCACGTCCACCTCCACGTCCGCCTCCACGTCCACCTCCACGTCCACCTCCATGTCCACCTCCACATACACCTCCACGTCCACGTCCACCTCCACGTCCAGCTCCACGTCTACTTCCACGTCCACTCCACGTCCACCTCCACGTCCACCTTCACGTCCACGTCCACCTCCACGTCCACGTCAAAATGATAAAAACTGAAAGTTCTTTTTGGATTTTTGTATGAAATAGGTACTGATAAGACAGGACGTCTGTCGGGTTAGCTAGTTATCGAACTGAAATTATGAATACAGCACATGATTCAAAACCCCCAGATTTTTCATCAATTATAAAATAAAATAAAAATTGCTGTTTCATACATTTTGACCGCGTAAGTATTGCATTTTTTTTTAAATAGCAGTTTTTTTTGGTAACTTTCGAAAACTTTGTACGCGGATCTAGAATCATGTGCTTAATAAGTATTATGGCTACAGTTTGCGCGTAGGTATCCCTGCCGTCTTGTATGGGTAGAATAGAAATAGAATAGGGGAAGGTGAGGTAATACGATCCCTGTAGGTCAAATGATCCCCCGCCGTA
This sequence comes from Luperina nickerlii, assembly GCA_963855955.1. NCBI lineage: Eukaryota > Metazoa > Arthropoda > Insecta > Lepidoptera > Noctuidae > Luperina > Luperina nickerlii. The sequence goes on along the minus strand of OY979689.1, from coordinate 11,025,312 downwards.
AATCAGAGACAACTAGTGCACACTATCCAAATGTGCATGAAACATGTTCCCCGCACCCCTGCCAGATGCCTCTCCAAGTGTCATGGCGGTACGAGCGCTTGGCGAGATTTTATTAAAAAATAATCAAAAAGTGTGGCTCTGATCTAAGGTAAGCCTGTTTTTAGACTTTCATTACTTTTTACATGTTCCTGTTTATTGAAATGTTGTTTTATTTGCGGGTATTAATAGCAGTTAGCTAATATTTAAGCAATGTTCGATCACCGCACGAGATATTTGAAGGTTATGTTTTGATTGATATTTTGGAATTTAGTTTTTGGGGCGAAATGATCCCTTTCTGTGTGTTTAAAATGATCCCTGGAATCATTTTACCCCATTAGTATTTGTTGTTTTTACAGATCATGCCGAGAATTTATATACGCAAAACTAATCGTCAAAATTGGCCTGAAGACAAATGCAAAAGGCATTAGATGCCGTCAAAGATGGTATGTGGTTGGTTGGTTCCTGATAAGAAAATTATTAAGTAGGTGTGTAGTAGATAATTATAAAAAAAGATCTCTAATAAAACTAGAAGACTGCAAAAGTTTTGTATAACTTGCTTACATACTTAAATTGTTATGAACAATACATATGACTAAAATAAACAGCTGAGTGTTTTATTTCACTGATATTTATTAACTTATGGTATAAAATCCCTGGGATTATTTTACCCCTACCCCAGGGATCATTTTGTACATAGGTGTGTATAAAATGATCCTTTACTAAACTTTAACAAAAACCTTTAATACAAAAAAACTACATACATATAATCAAAAATAAGTATGGAGTTACACAGTTAAGTAAATTCATTACCTCTAACAATAGAAACATTGCAATTTTGCCTTCAACTTTAGCCACAGTTAAGTTTTTCCCTTAAGGGGATCATTATACCTCACCTTCCCCTACTCTTTATTATGTACACCATATAAATTACAGACATAAATATAGAAACTGTACAAAGGGTGACACAATGGGCGGTCTTATCGCTAAGAGCGATCTTTTAAAGACAACCTTAGGATGGATTAAAAAAGGGTGTAGTCCGCGGTGTAGCATTTACATAATACAATAAATACATACATATAGTATATTATACTAATCTAAATAAATATATACACATACATATAAATATATCCATATAATAGTAAACGTGAAACAGGAGCAGAGAAAATATAATGATGATGTTTAGGAGAGAGGAAGTGCTTTTTTACCATAATTTTAAACGTGGACAAAGATTGAGCACGCCTTACCGACACGGGCAAGTCATTCCATAACCGTACTGCTTGAACAGTAAAACATTAGAGAAGCTTGAACGGTAAAAGATGGGTAGGTAAGGTATTATCTACCCAACCAAGGCTGGTTTTCCACCAGAGATGAGCGAGGATGCGTATCGAGGGATGTGTGTGAAACCAACCAATACGTCGCTTCATTTTCATAGCTTGAACTAAGTTAGCGTTAGTATTGGTTAGCTTTACACACATCCCTCGCTATGCATCCTCGTTCATCTCTGGTGGATAACCAGCCTTTGCGTACCACACTATCAATCTCAATCTGAATCATTTTGGATAGTGCTAATCCATTGCTTCATATGTTCGAAAAATGCGTCTGCTCAACAACGTAAATAACGCAATGGATGTTGTTGAACTGTCAAAATGTACAATGCATGCCACGAAAGATGAGACTTGACCCCGCCTCCCCCGCTCTTTCCGCCGCCCCTATGACGTCCGGTCCCGTCCCGCACTCAGACCTCATACCGCTAAAGATACCTAAAATCGTGTACTGCGCATGTCAAACCACGTGGTGTGTCAAGTCTCATCTTTCGTGGCACGCATTGTAATCTTTTGCTACTGATAGTGTCGTGTTACTCAATCACCACGCTGTTCCTATTACATCATTTAAGTATGTTTGTTTGTGTGTTTGTCTTTTTGTGTTAAAAACTTTGATCGAAATACATGCCGTTTTATTTATTCAACAAAATCGAATTAAACTTATACTTACATACATAATTTATATGGCGCATTATTCTAATATCTTTGGCGAGAGATTTGCGTTTGTTGTAGTATGTGTCCACTATTGCGTATATTAATCATGTTTATCTATACTAATATTATAAAGCTGAAGAGTTTGTTTGTTTGTTTGGTTGAACGCGCTAATCTCTGGAACTACCAGGATTTGAAAAATTCTTTTTGCATTTGATAGCCCAATTCTTGAGGAAGGCTATTTAACATCACGCTATGACCTTTAGGAGCCGAGCAAAAAGAATAAAAGTCAGAAAGAACGCTAAGCAAAAACGAAGTAATAGCGCGGGCAGGCGATGCGATGCGACGGGGTGGGTCGGAGTAACAAGAAATTGCACGCGGACGAAGTCGCGGGCAGAAGCTAGTCCTAAATATATTCAGCGTATGTCAACTCGTCTTTCATTCCACTCGCCTCACAATACATGGCGACCCTGTCAGCGGTTTGCGTCGGGTGTGCATTCCTGTGCCCATATTAGGAGTACGACACATACTACAACGTGGCAACTAACGCGCTCGTTCGTTCGACAATAACGCAGCAGGTCTTCATAATTCGGCACAAAAGTAAAATGTAGGTACCTACATATGTGGAACATCGAGCGGTCACCTACCAAAACATAAAATAATCACGGAAATCGGCCAAGGAATCAAGAGGAAATCGGTGTATTTACATAACTCCTACATGTTAAGAAATACTCGATAAATGCGAAACCTCCTTTTTTATACCGGTTGAAGATAATCGAAAACTTTTTAAATTGTGAAAGGTGGCAGAAACCCTTAAATTGTTAAAAGTTTTCATTCTTTGTGAAAGGGATAGCCATGTTACAATATTGTGATATTTTTGTAATCATTACTGATTTTTCGTTGGTATAGAGGTCGTCAGTGTGACTGCTAAGCGTAAGTGTACATACACACGAGCGACAAGCGTCGACGACATAGGCAACTGCACATGCTGTTCGTGTATTTGAGCGCCGCGCCGTACTCAAATACACGAGCGACACTTTGTCGACGGCAGCCGCCGACGCGTTAACGGCTCCACAGTATCCACGGTTGCAGTCCTCTGTCATCGACACGTGTCCACGGTTGCAGTTGCCTCTGTTGTCGACACGTGTCCACGGTTGCAGCCCTCTGTCGTCGACACGTGTCCACGGTTGTAACCCCCTGTCGTCCACGCGTGTCCATGGTTGCAGTTGCCTCTGTCGTCGACACGTGTCCACGGTTGCAATCCTCTGTCGCCGACACGTGTCCACGGCTGCAGTCTCTGTCGTCGACACGTGTCTACGGTTGCAATCCTCTGTCGTCGACACGTGACCACGGTTGCAGTCCTCTATCGTCGACACGTGTCCACGGTTGCAACCCCCTATCGTCCACGCGTGTCCATGGTTGCAGTTGCCTCTGTCGTCGACACGTGTCCACAGTTGCAGTTGCCTCTGTCGTCGACACGTGTCCACGGTTGCATTTGCCTCTGTCGTCGACACGTGTTCACGGTTGCAATCCTTTGTCGCCGACACGTGTCTACCCTTGCAGTCTGTGTCGTCGACACGTGTCCACGGTTTCAGTTGCCTCTGTCGTCGATGCGTGTCGCTCACGTGTATGCACACCTAAATCCTAGGATTCCGGATTGGATAAACAGTTATTACTTATTATTTTTTGTGTTTACGGGGTTTGGTCTTATAAAATTTTCTATTTGCACTGATATCAGCTATCGATTTATGTAGGTTTCAGGAGTGGCAGCCATTTTGAAAAAAAAAGCAAAATGACGGACAGTATTTATGCCACGGACCTTCAAAGCCCTTTACGTCACAATTTTTTTTTTAACATTAAATCTCTTTGACTTATCAGAACATCATTCTCAATCTATCATACAGATAAAAAATACAAGTATGTAATGGGTACTGCTTGTTTGAATTATATTACATCTGTTTTAAGGTTTAAAGGCTGTAGATATTGTAAAGTGTAAGGGTAGGTTCAGATGACAAGCGCTCAGCGCGCGTTGAACGCGCGTTGAATTTTTGTATAGTGTTCACATGGTGCGCGCTTGTCAGGCGTTAAACGCGCGTTGTTGCGGCCAGTTTGAGTTCTACATTTGTCGAAGATGGACGTAGAAACAGTTTTATCGGTGATTTTATACAGACGGCAGAAACGACACAACAGAAGACGGAGATATTGGGTTCACCCAATTTTGTCAACCAGGCTGACTGAAAGTCAGTACATTATTTTATATCCTAAGTTAAGGCAATTTGAGCCCAAATTCTTTAACTACTTCAGAATGTCCATCAAGTCATTTGATGACTTACTGACTCTCATAAACGATGAACTCGTAGCAGATAAAAACGCTGTGCGATATAGCATTTCACCGGAAGAATAACTCATAATTACATTGAGGTAAGTTTTTTAATAATCAACATAATCTATAAATCAAATAAATCAAATCAACTTGTTTAGGAACAATTTTTTTAAAGAAAAAATAACATTTTGTTACTCGCAGAATAACTCTAACTCTGATTCATTGCTGACATTAGTTGGTGCTGGCGATGGAGTAGGTGCTACTGGCGATGGAGACCCCATTGCTGTAGTATAACCATAATATGCAAAATTATTTGACACTCTAGACTGCTGTGATCTATAATCATGATAACGAAAGCCTTCAACAGAAGCTGATGACTGATGACGCTGCTCTTGTGATGAATAATTTCTTCGTTGTGATACCGGGTAATTTTGATTTTCATATGTCTGTTGTTGTGGTCCTTGAAATTCATTTTGGTTTTGCAAAATTAAATTATAAATGGCAATTTTAGTTTGAAGTCGCCTATATTCCGGAATTTTTTTAATCTCTTTAACGAGTGACAAACAAAACAGCTTGTCTTCATCGTCATCTTCTTTTGGATGAGACACATTTTTCTGTGCTAAACTCTGCTCTAATATGTTTGCAAATCTTTCATCAGCAGGATTTAATTTTTGTTTTTTTCTTGAAGTAGATTTAGGACTCTTAAAGCCAGAACTTATTTCTACTTCAGCAACCTCTGACGAAGTTGATGCATTATCTGCATCGAAACTACTTTCTGTATCTTTGTTGGCAATTGATGCCTGTAGAAATCGTAGTCTATTATAATGAATATATGTCGAAGTTTTGGAAGCTCCTGATCCAGATTTGACAGTCTTTATTTTCTTCACCTCTCTCATATAATTATCCCGTAAACTCTTCCACTTTTTTTGCAGGGATGACGCTGAAAAAAAAACAGTATTTAGTAATAGTTTATGTTTGTTTCCAGATATTTGGCCATTGGATGTTCATTTGGGACATTAAGCTACGACTATAGAATTGGCAAATCTACTGTGGCTACTATAATACCACATGTATGTGAAACCATTTGGAAAAAATTAAGGCCCGTTGTTATGAATGAACCAACGAAAGAAAAGTGGTGTGAAATATCCACGATATTTGAAAAGAACTCAAAGTTTCCCAATTGTTTGGGAGCCTTGGACGGGAAACATATACGGTTAATCCAGCCTGAACACACGGGTTCTATGTATTATAACTATAAAAATTATTTTTCGCTAGTTTTATTGGCGCTAGCGGATGCAAACTATTGTTTTGTGTGGGTTGACATAGGTGCCTACGGTAAAAACAGTGACTCAGGTATATTCAAGAATTCTTCATTGTAAAAAAAGCTGACAGAAAGGTCATTAGATCTACCTGAGCCAAAGGCATTGTTAATACAAAATAGACCGACAACGTTGCCATATGTGATAGTGGCTGATGAAGCTTTTGGCATGATGGAGAATTTAATGCGTCCATATGGGGGAAGGTCACTAACTTATGCTAAAAAAAATTTAATTACCGTTTGACATTAGCACGCCGGTATGTTGAATGTACTTTTGGCATAATGTGCAATAAATGGCGCATTTTACACAGGCCGTTAGATGTTAACATCGGTTTTGCAGAAAAGATCGTAAAAGCGATATGTACACTAAATAATTATGTCAGAATCAGGGATGGCTACAATTTTGAAGACACACTTTATACGCCACCCCTGGAAAATCTAGCCTCACATTATACCGGACGTGCTGTGCGACAGGCGGATAATGTTCGAGTACATTTAACAAACTATTTCATTAATGAAGGAAAAGTAGATTGGCAGGATCGTTATATTTAACTTGTAACACAAACCGATTGTAAATGTAAATAAATATATATACTCACATAATATTTTCTTCTTTTCTTCATTGTCATGTCCTTCACAAAATATAAGGACGAGTTCTTCCCAAGCCCGTCTTCTCAAATTCTTATCTGAATAATCGCTACTTGTCATGTCCCATATCGCAGGACGTTTCTCTATTTCATCAATTAATAATTCCGTATTAAAAGCTTCGGTTTCCATTTCGGACGATTTTCGGACGAACTTGACGAACCAAAATACGTCTATCCGCGTCGAAAGCGTGCGCTCAACTGAACGGAAACATAGAAAACCAATGATCTCAAAGCGGCGTTGACGCGCGCTGACAACAGTCGAGCGCTAGCGCAGCGTTGAACGCGCGCGTTACTAAAACGCGCGTTAGCATGTGTACGGCCTGAATAAAATGTATGTAGTTGTAAACGCGCGTTATCAAAACGCGCGTTGAGCGCTTGTCATCTGAACCTACCCTTATTGTTACCTGTAAGCTCATTTAATATACTCAGTAGGATACTTTGCAACAACAGCCATCGTTCATCACTTATGGGTAAATTTTAAAAGCAATAAAACAAAACAAAGGTTTTACTAAATCTATATATCTACTTAAGGCGAAAGCGCCAGGGTAGCCCGCGAAATTCATTTTTTTTTGTTTTTTTTTGCAATTGGCTGGTAAGTATTAAGTTGTACGTTGATTAATATATGATTCGCGGATGTAACAAATAATGTATTTACAGAATTATAATCATTAAAGTCATCAACACAACTCTCTAAGACCACGTAACCCCAAAGAATAACTGTTTCATGAAATCGTCATTCTTTGGGGTTCCGTGGGCTTAGAGAGTTGTGTTGATGACTTTAATGATTATAATTCTGTAATTACATATTTGTTACGGCCGCGAATCATATTTTGATCGATGTACAACTTAATACTGACCAGCAAATTGCAAAAAAACGTAAGAAAATTTGAATTTCGCGGGCTACCTTAGCGCTTCCCCCTTAATAAAGCTAAAGAGTTTGTTTGAACACGCTAATATCTGAAACTCATCATCATCTGCCTAGCCTTTTCCCAACTATATTGGGGTCAGCTTCCAGTCTAACCGGAAACAGCTGAATACTAGTATTTTACATGGAGCGACTGCCTATCTGACCTCCACAACCCAGTTACTGGGTAACACGATACTCCTCATAATAATAAAACCCGCTAATATCTGAAACTACATGTCGGATTTGAAAAGATATTTTTTTGCATTTGATAGCCAAATCTTGAGGAACTTGACTACTTAACATCACGCTAGGACTTTTAGGAGCCGAGCGAAAAGAAAACAAAAAAAAATATATAAACATCTGAATCGAGAACCTCCTCCTTTTTTGAAGTCGGTTAATAAGAAAGGATGCTAAGCGTAAACGAAGTAATAGCGCGGGCAGGCGATGCGATGCGACGGGGTGGGCCCGGGGAACAAGAGATTTCACGCGGACAAAGTCGCGGGCAGAAGCTAGTTCTTAATAATACATGAAATTTATTGTATCTTGTATCAAATTATCGCAGTCTGAGCGTCTCGCCTCGCACAATATGGCCGACAAATTATATTTGTTCGTCTCAGGGCCAGATTAAGCCAGAGCGGGGCCTGTAGCAAAAGGAGAAAATATGGTAGAACTTAGTTTGTTTAAGGTTCTAAGGTTTACAAGATAAAATAGAACTTTTTCATAATATTTTTAGTTTCGTAATGATTTTTTACTAGGCAAATCAATGTTTGTTAACAAATACGTTCTTTTCCGTTTCATGTCAGTTGAAGTACTTGAGTCCAATTACTTTCTTCAACCAATGCTCAGTTTAGTAGGTACTTTTTGTAAAAACCTACGTACTTGCAAGTTCTGAGAGAACCTTGTATCTATGCATGAGCGAAGTGAGTTCGTTAGATTTTAGCATCCCATCTCGGAGAGCTTAGGTTTCTTTAGACCATCATTCTTCCCTAATATTTCAATAAACCTACTGGTATAGGGCACCATGATTTCTTATTTGTACGTCCAAGCGCGGGGCCCCCACAGCAACGTGGGGCCTGTAGCATTTGCTACACCTGCTACGTGGCTAATCCGGCACTGGTTCCTCTCTGTTTGTTTACATCTAATTTTATGTGAACGATAACACGCCTACTGTGAGATATTAAAAATATAATATGTTCACAATATCTATTGGAAAAAGCTGTAAGTACATACAGAGAAGATTATCTATCAGCCGCAGGGTTCGATCGATCTGGTTAAGCTACGCTTGCCGCGGTTGGTCTTTGGATGGGTGACCATCTTTACTTACCAAGACCACTCTGTGCTTCGGAAAACACGTTAAGGGGCTTACAGGACCTAAACACAAAAAACGCAAGATTTAGAAACCATTAAAGTATATGATAGACTACAGTAAACAAAATCAGAAAAATATAATGATATTCTTCAGGATATGCTAGGTAGATAGTGTGTTGAAATCATAATACAACGCATGAAAACACAATGTATACCACAAGTAATACATATTACATATATTAAATTAGATTGTTTAGTGCGATTGCCAGTCTATCTATTTATTTAAAACATAAAACATTTTTAATATTGATATGGTCACTATATATAAGATAAGATATATTTTTATTAACTGAATAAACTACTATTAATATTACTACTACTATTTTTTTTAACTACTAATATTTACTGAAACAAAATAATATGTAAATAGAAAAACATCATGAAGTTACCTCTAATTTTAACGAATTTTCTAATTTTTACTTAGGTAATAATCAAAAGACTGCAGGGTGGCTGGTAGCAGCTGAATGTGAGTTGCCAAGAATCGAGCCGAATGGCGTGCAATTGGAGAGGCCGATTTCCAGCAGTGGACTGCTGTAGGCTGATGATGTAATGATGGCGATGGAGCGAATTAATTGTAACTGTACCGTCCAGTTGGAATAATGCTAATGCGAAGACTTGTATGGATGTTATAAAAGTTGGACTCCTGAGAAAGTTGGACTCTTGCGAACAGAGGATAAAAATAACCAAAAAAAAAAATGTGGAAGCAATTTAGGAAATTTCTTTTATTTTTGGATTTATTAAGATAAAACCCTTGCTTATTCCGAGAAAGAAGTTTACTTCTGCCGCATGTTGCGGGAACTATAAGAATATTTTTATTTCTCAAATCAGGGGGTTTGCTAGGTTGCACAGTTTAGATTTTATTCTGTCTTTATACGCTCCCCAATGCCCGTGTACTGTAATTACAGTACCCGGCGATAAATATTGCACATCGACCTTTACCTTTTTTGTATTTTATACAAAGAATAAAAATAATTATCAAAAGAAGCAAATCATAATTGTTTTAACAGCTCCTAATAGATAACGGACTGTTTGTATTTCGTGCGACAGAGATAACGCTCTACGAAGCCGAAATTAGCCGATTGTCTCTTTCCAAAGGTCGATGTGCAATATTTATCGCCGGGTACTGTACTATAGTTTCCCAACCTTACTTTGCCCACCTTGGTGGGCCACACTTCGAGAATATTTTTATTTCTAGAGTCCCCCAATGTGTTTACTTACCATCCGTCGTGAATTTGATACAGCTTTTAATAAACGTATTATATCAGAAGGCCAATTCTCGTAATTTAAAGCATTCATAATCTAGTCGCAGTCTCATCTCAGCGACAAAGAAATGTCAAAAACTTGTCAAAATGTAGGGAAATTTGAAGTATTTTTTGACAGATTGAGACTGAGATCAGACTGTGAACGTTGTTAAAATTAGTAGAATTGCCCCTCTGATGGATAGTTACACACTGATTTCTCTCTTTTAGTCGTCAGTAATTTGAGTTTCGAAAAAGAAGACAAAGCGTTGTGTAACTATACAGACGCTATACAACGTTTATTAGTAAGGGGAAATGTAAAATATTAAATAGACGTAAGACAGGAAATTATATTTTTTTCTGAGTCTTCTACTGCTCCTCTGAAAGTCAAACGCTCACGAGGGGGCGTTACCGCCCACGTTGAGAACCTATGATCTATACACCTCTGTAGGCCTTCGAGGAATGTAGGCGTAATGTTATGTTAAATACAAGAAATAATGCATATTAATAAAATTAAGTCAGCAACTGGAGTTCGATGCCAAAGAGTAAAATAATATAAATATTAATGTAGACGTGACACCAAGTCCGCTAATGAAATGTCACTGCGTATTAATACTGACGAGCGATGCTCAGTGGAACAAGCATCACAGAGTAACTAAGTTTTTGCTCTTAATAAAGAAATATATTAAAATAATTATGAATACTGGCCAAATGTGAGTCGGATCTTGTTTTACCTTGTGGAACGCAAATAAACGAATTTGAAAATGGAATCGCGCAGTCAGTATCTCGTGCTGTCAATTTACAAAATGATGATTTTATTCGGTCTAAGATTTTTATTTAAGAAAGTAAAAAAAAAAAACGTGGGTTACTGTTGTTATATTGAGTTTTCGATCCGGAATTTCTTAGTAGCAGCTCGGAGCCTGGATTTGTGCCCAGCTGATGGGAATAGGCTCGCCTCCTATCACATGGGACTTAAACATATCTGGCGAAATGTGGAAAGAAAAAGAAAGAAAGAAAACACGTTTGTTGTATAACACTCTGTAATTTTTTTGGTGAAATAAATAAATTATACCTTATTGTTGTAAATTAAAATAATTAGTAAGCAAATAATAACTAATACCCAATTAATCCGTAATTGGCTGTAAGACTAGCTTATATATGTTTAAGATAAAATTTCAAACAGCTGTGGATTTTGTGATAAATAAATAAATAATAAAATAACAGAATATATACTGTACACAAACTAAAATAGAATGTCGAAAAATTCAGCCGCATCGCTGTCGACTGGTCACAAGAGACTAGAGGCATTACCACGTTGTATGGCAATGCTTAGCCTCTGGTCAAGGTAAACGCCAGCCCTTGGTTTACGGGAAGTGTCGACCAGCAGTTTCGAAATTTCCTCAAAAAGACCATGAGCACTAAATAAATGATTAAATAAGTAAATTATTAAATTGTGTTTGTGTTCCTTTTATGGAAAACATGACGCATAAAAAGAACACAAACACAAAAAAAAAACAATTTGGGCGAAAACATATGCGTCACATTTACGCAAAACGGCCATCAAGTGGTTGTGCTATGGCCCCGTACAGGGATTAAAGGCGTGATGTCATGTTACGTTGTTCTTTTTTAGGGTTCCGTACCTCAAAAGGAAAAAAGGAACCCTTTTTTTTCTCTCTTTTTTTTTCAGGATGGGAAGTCATCAAATGACCCCTCACGCTCTGGGTGGAGCGGAAGGGAGTGTCAGACTTTTACTGACTAAAACCCACCCGTGTTCCTTCCTTAGCCCTTTATGTTCCGGGCCAGCGGTAACCTTTTCGGACAATCCCGCTGACCTTTACAGTACCCTTCAAACTGCAATACAGCTTGGCGGCAAAAACCGGTATGCCGGCAGTAGATAGGTACTTCCTCGGACGAGCGCCTTAAGAGCGTTTCTGCACTACATCCGATCCGAATCCGAGAAATGCCGGTCCGAAGTGACCATTGTCCTATTTGTATGAGGGGTTGCGCACTAGATCCGACCTCTATCCGTCCGAATTTAGAACATTCGCAATTCGGATTGAAGTCGGATCTTTAATTCGGATTCAGATCGGATGTGGTGCAGAACCGCTCTTACAATGATGATCTTCACTTTTGATGTGATACTCACGTGTTTTCACAACCTCGTCCCAGCGTGTCATGTCGCCAGGGGCTAATTTAAGCAAAATGACATAATATATTATTATGTAGATACAATTTGCCTTCCCTGAGACACACCACTTAGATTCAATTACAATTGTGACAGATTTGCTAGAAGGTATTACGCTAGATAATGTCAGATCAAGCAATGGAGGCGTGCCGACATGCTAACTTGAGATACAGGTTTATTCCTAGTTCAGGAAGAATCCAATTATTTTTACCTACCTCTAGTTTAAGACCCAAAGAACATCATTCATACACCTTGTTTTCATTTCTTGACTCTCTCTATTTCCCTGGTTAACTAGCCCCCCACATTCAGTACATTTGCGCCAACCATAATAGGAAACTACGTTCTTCACACAAACGCCTTCTTCAATGTCCCAGTCACCGTACAGACTTCATTCACTCTTCCTTTTTCGTTCAGTCTTTTAGGAGTCGTGGGTTATGTAGGGAAACAACCAGTTCGAGACGATAAACGGTACTAACTTTATTTCGTAAAATAACAACTACTTATACATATTCTTAAAATAACAAAACACAATTGCGGGCACTTTAAAAACCTTGCGAGTTTATTATCCAATCAGTGCATAGCACGTATTACCTAATCATTGCCCAACGCATTAGCCTGTGGTTCGCTGATCTCTCAACAGGGGCGCCACTATCGTGGTGGCGGTAGCAGAGCGCTAGGGCTAAGGGCTCTTAGGGCTCCACGTTCGGTCTCTCGGCCGGGGCGCGCGGCACGCTGCGGGCATAGGCATAAATGATGATGATGCAGCTACAAGTCTAGATCTCTTTGTTGAATGCACTCCCTCAGGAAATCAGTATGACAACTAACCGATTACCTATTCTTTAAAGGTAAAGTTCGTGAGCACATTCACAAGAAGCTGGCAGTATCATAGCATCACAACCGTAATGTTTTCTCATTGTTTGTCTTATTTGTTTTTATTATATTCCTGTATTTATATATATTTATTTTTTTCAAATCCGCCTGGCGGTACCAGAGACACAGCAAACAATCTCTTTATTATTAGTATAGATATCTTATCTGACCGATCATATAGTTATCACACCTACATATCTCTGCGATAATCAGACAAGACACTCGTCCGCGTGGCACAGAGCTGTGCCAGGGCACCTGCGACTGCGCGCGTCACACACATCGCTCATTGTAACACATCGACGAGAGAAGTCCGGTTGACATCACACTATGTCATATTTGTAATCTTATTAACGCCTATTTGCTTCGGGATCATGACATTCCATGTTGTAGGGAGAGAGCCTGTTGAGAGCCAAGTTTATCAGTCGCGTTTGCAACCACTAGAGCATAAGCCGGTCGATTCTGTAAAATTCTCACCGTGAAAACTTGGGTGATGTGAGTTTGTTTTTGCTAGGAATTGATACTATTGACAGCTCACTCCACGCTCTCTTCACCTAAGTTTTCACGGTGAGATGGTTACAGAATCGCACTGCTGTTCTCAAACTTATTTTGCCCGCCGCCCACTTTGAGAATGTTATTTTTTCTAGAGCCCCCATTTTTTGTTATTGACGCGTACCTGAAAAAGTTATTACCACGATTATATTTAAACGTGTAATCTTATAAAGTCGTAAAAGAATGAAAAAGGGTAATGCATGGTAAAAGTGGAACAGTTTTGTTTGTAAAAAGGGATTAGTAGTTTAATAAAATTACAGCTGATGGTGTAATATTCTTGTTAGGTACTCAATATTCTATAGGGGTCATGGGGTCATGAGCATAGTAAAATTTAAATAAAAAAAGTTGTTGTAGAAAAATTGTTATTGCATTTGGGAAAATCATGTGTATCGGTCACTAATTACTAGTCACGGTATATTATCCTATCTAATGAAATATCCTGTAATAATATTCGTTTGTAAATCGTTATCCGCCTAAGTGTTGATCCCATGGAAGTCTCGGGATAAAAAGTATCCTATGTGTTATTCTGAAGTATAAGCTATATTATTGTAGTTTCATCATAATCCGTTCAGCAGTTTTTGCGTGAAAGACTAACAAACATCCATCCAACCTCACAAACTTTCGCGTTTATAATATTAGTAGGGTTAATAGGAAATAGGATATAATTAGACGTTAATAACTGAATAATTTTACATCCATACTAATATTGTAAATTCGATAGTAACTCTGTCTGTCTGTCTGTATGTTACCTTTTCACGCCTAAACCACTGAACGGAAAAAATTCGCAGAGAGATAGATTGCATCCCAGGAAAGGACATAGGATAGTTTTGATCCCGATATTTCCACGGAATCGACACTTATGCGGGTGAAACCACGGGGCGCTACTAGTATTCTATAAACTTGCACTTATGAGGAAATGTGGGTGGTCTTTTCTCCATAGAAACGCTTTCGCCTGTTTTCTTTCTGGTTAATGACCATAAAGCTTTTTTTTTTTTTTAAAGGCTAAGGTCTGAGACCATGCTGCCTAGTCATCAGTTACTATTTTTTTTTTGAGTCTAACATGACATTAGAATATGGGTGTACACATTCTAATGTATTAGGAGTATTTGGCAGCAAATGTATCGAATCAAGTTTCCCGGTAAACTTCGCTGAGGTAGCCAAAACTACAAAAAAATTCTCAGCTCCATTTTACCGGGATCGCGTCTGTTTATTGAAACAGACGCGATCCCGGTAAAATGGAGCTGACAATATGTGGAATCATTGGATTCCACATATTGTCCAGTTGCGCAGACACTTGAGATACAAAACTACACCAATTTTACATCACAATATCCACTAGGAATCAATTTGCGAATAATTAAAACAGCCAACTAGACTTCACTCGAAGAAATCCCGCCAAAAACTCCTGACCATAAAGCAATGATTTTTTTCAGAATAATATATTTTTTTTTCTTTAAAAAACGTTGCCCCACACTAGGAATTTCTCCTGTATTGTGGGTGCGTTTACAAACATTTAAAACTCACATACACAAACAGCCAGACCCGGAACAACTACTTGTAGGCCATACAAATATTTGTTCCGTGCGGGAATCGAACCCGCGACACGCAGCGCAGCAGTCAATCGCGTAAACACTGCGCCAAAAGTGCCGACTATTAACTACTTGTATGTCCTTATGTTTTCTTTTTTGATGATACATTATTATGTCATTCATTTATTTAGATATCTTATTCTATTACATTTTTAAATATTTCTTTAAATATTAAAAAAAAAACATTTAAAAATATAAAAAAATAATAATATATAACATTATTATTATTATTAAAAGCACAGAAATCCTCAAAAAATGCTCAAAATTGCCTATTTAGACCGCCGTTAACAGAGGCCTAGCGTACAAATTTGACAAAGAACTATTAATGAAAAAAGAAAAACATAAAGACATAGTACCTATTTATCCTTTTTATTCAGTTTATGAAATATCTTTTAAATTGCTCCAATATTGGAGGAGGAAATAGGCGAGAGCCAAACCTCGAATTATGACTTTTTACTTAGGCTTTTTTAAAAGTCTTTCCGACCGCATTTCCACGTTTTCTGTGTAAAAATGGACTTAATACACATAAAAGCTTGATGTAAGTGCGGGTTTAGGTCACACAATGCTATAATAGTAGATTGTTGTATCGAGCGCAAAGTGAGTTATTAATGCACGAGTGTTATGTTGGTGCCCGAACGCATGCGAGGGCACTAAATTAACACGAGTGCATTAATTACTCACTTTAGCAAGGTGCATAATCAATTTTTCTTTCAACTACCAATATACCTACCGTGATAAAATATACCTACTCAAAATGAAAACTCAAGTTAATGAAAATAAGCTTTTAAATATGTATTTATCCCGCGACTTTTGCGACAAAATGTGATTAACAATTTCATTTGTTTTCTGTTTTTGTACTTTCTGAAGTTAAATTCATATCACTATCGCTGTTTATTTCCATTTTTTTAAACTTTTCTTGAAAAATATGAAGTACCAAAGTTTTAAAATGGTACAAAATGCGCGTTATTTGTTTTTTATTTTTCATCTAGTCGGTTTTATTCAGCCGATTTTTATTTTCAGCCTGTATCTTTTTGATCTAATGCATACATTTTATATTAAACTTAATGGGAGACATTAAACCTCTGTAAATTTATATCTAATAAAAAAATGTCCATTAATGAAAAACTGTGCAACCATGAGATTTAATATAACATTTCTGCACTGTTTTGGTTCTAAGCAAAAAATACGTCCTTTGTGATCGGTTTTGTAGTGATTAATGATAACATTACTACGTAGTTGAAAGAAAAAGTATTTATTTTTATATATTTTTTTTTGTTGTTATGTTATAATTCGTGTATCAATCAAACAGTTTATGCAAACACTGTGTATTGTTTTTGCTGTCCGTTTGTCTTCCACTCTTCTGTCAACACTGACCCTGACGGAGGGGGGCAGGGGGGGGGTGACTATCAAAACAAGAGGATAATAATAATAATTGTTTTAGCGCACAATGCTAGGCTCGGGGCGTTTGCCCGCCGGCCGCGCGTCACACCGAACGCGAATCTAGCGAAGATTGATAATCAATATCTTATAGCTTATCAACTTTTGAAATACAAACGGTGGAGGTAAACATCGTGAGGGTTTTTTTAATTTAACAGGAAATCTGGAAACTGGAACTGGAACAGGGCAGGGGGCAGGGTGTAAAGTTTACTCATCATCCTCTATAGATGGTTTTTTATTTGACGGTTGGCTAATTATATTTGCCGTGGAGTTTATTGCCGGCTCTTTTCCATAGGAAACAACCAATTTGAACTTGTGCACCTAGCTTCTGACGTTTCATAAGTGCCTATGTAGGTTTATGTGAAATATATATATTTTTTTTAATTACCTCGCTGAGATCCGAACCTAGAACTCCATGCTTAGCAGTCTCACGTACGGGACGACTAACGAGACTGGCTATATTTTGGTTGAGATTACGCATCGGTGTGAGCCTGTTGATCTGTCAGTACTTACGAATCAAAATAGTGAGTTCTTTGTGTATAGGTATTATTTGCCCAAACGCTCTGTTTGTCGACAACTCGACAAATAGCCCCGAGTCGAGAGAGGCTTCAAGGAATAATCGACTAAGTACAAATACAGACTACGGGCTGTTACTAATTAAACAATTAACTATTTATATAAATTATATGAACTTAGAGGTTTGTATTTATGATTCTTATGATTATTTGTTACGCTCGCGAATCATATTTTAATCAACATGAGACTAACCTGCAAAAGACGTTAATACGTTACGACAATTCCAAATTTGAATTTCGCGGGCTATCTTGTGTCTTTTCACTAAGACCACTTCCCTACTCATTCGTTCAATCGTTCTTTTCATTCGCGTTCTCCTCATTCAATTGATATTAATATTTTCCTAGTACTCCTCCTAGTAGTAGTAGTTTAGTAGTACTTTTGGACGCATTATAGGTTAGTAAGAATATTACAGTAAATAAAATATTCTGCGAACATCCCATTAGAGGTATTTACCGTTTATAAATAAAATTAGAAGGAGTTTTATTGCATCAATATAAATATATTAGGTGTAAGAACGCAAAAGGTTAACTTGAAAGTTGTCTTCTAATGCAATGATAGCGTTCTTAGCAGAGATTAGACTTCCAATTACTTCTGATAGTGGTCCCTGAGGGTATCGAGGGTACCGTGTTACCCAGTAACTGGGTTGTGGAAGTCTGATAGGGAGTCGCTCCTTGTATAATACTGGTATTCAGCTGTATCTGGTTATACTGGAAGCTGACCTCAACATAGTTGGAAAAAGGGCTTGGCACAGTGAGTGTTTCGGTTCGGGGCTCGAAACCAGGGCTCCACAATCAGCAGTCACGCCTGCCACCTATGTCAGCCGCCATTATTGAACAAGTTCTGTTTGTTAGTGGTCCTTCTGATATAACTGGCGTATGGTCCACACTACATATATGGTGCAGGCCGGGCGCTGTGGGCTGACAGCGTGGTCCTAGGGCTTCGGGCCTCGCCACCTCGTAGTAGTTGCAAGTACTTAGTTACGATGAAATAAAAACAATACACTTAGAAATAGAATCGCAGTTTTCAATGTTAATTTTGATCAAAAATGGATTTTAATCGAACTGCTCAGAACTGACCTTGAAAACTGCCATTCTATTTTTAGGGTTCCTTACTTTAAAAGAAAAAACGGAACTCTTATAAGATCACCTCGTTGTCCGTCTGTCAAGAACCTTTTTCTAAAGAACGCGTGGAGTTATCAAGTTGAAATTAATATATATATATATTATATTACTCTAGGCTACAATCCCTTGAAGCAGTGAAAAAGTCAAACTTTTAAGTCAACGCAATCAAAAGATTCGGGCGTTTATGTTCCATTTAAACCGCATGTTTTGACACTCGCAAGGGAATCAAAACCTATAGGGTACTTCCCGTTGACCTGGAATCATGAAATTTGGCAAAAAGCAAGGTCATGTAGCACAAGTAAAGGGAAAAATCCGAAAACCGTAGTAGTTACCTACTTTGTACGGAACCCTCGGTGCGCGAGTCGAACTCGCAGTTGGCCGGTTTTTTTGATTTTACTGGGTCACAAAGTAACAGGCAATACATGTGATGGCTTGTGGTCACCGCCAACCATAGACATCTGCATGTTAATGCAGTTTTTTTTTAAATTTTTTTTTCATATTTTCCTCCCAGTTAAGCCAAGAAGCTTATAGATAAAAGTGGAGGCAACACTCTAAATACCTAAGTGAAGACTACTGTGGTCGGACACTCTCTTTCTAAATACATATATATGACAAAGAAAACACATATCACTGTCTCGTTCTTATGTGTGTATTTAGAAAGAGAGTGTCCGACCACAGTCGTATTCTTCACTCGTCGTCGTATTCGTCGTCGTAGTCGTATTCGTCACTTAGGTATTTAGAGTGTTGCCTCCACTTTTATCTATAAGCTTCTTGTGTTAAGCTGCATTGTAGACGCGTTGCCATCCATCACACAGACAACGCTGAAATGTCTGATGTGCCTATAATTACACTGGTATACCCAGAGAGCATCGTGGCTGAATTATAACAGCGGCACGGGTCAATGTTCGAGGTAAAGCAATACTTGCCGAGGTCGATTCGTAGATTCGGGCGACCATTTATTACATACCAAGATCCCTTCGTAGATTGTCCCTCTGGGAGGGCAAAGGTCTCTTCTTATACAGAGAAGGCACAAGCATTAATCACCACGTTTGCTCAGTACGGGTTGGCGGTTATACAGACGCCAGCACATCAAGCTACTACAATCTGTCAAATTTCTTTTATAGATTTTGAACTTTATCGCTAGAGCATAAGGTTCAAAGTTGATTGGGAAAATTTGACAGTTTCGGGTAGGTTGATGTGCTGGCGTCTGTATACTTACTTACATAATAGAAATTGTAGACCTATCTAGTTTAGACACGTTGGATTGGTCTTGATGAGTAAACAGATGGTGAAACGATTCTGAAGGCTTTATTCTCGTAATTAAAAACGGTCAATATCTAGTCGGAATCACATCTCGTCAAAAACAATTTTGTTTTTATTTGCATAGTAAGTTAGTTAGACATTTAATTTAGTATCTAGTGTCAAAAACTCGTTAATAATGTAGGGAAATAAAAGGTTCCTATTTTTGACAGGGTGAGCCTGTGAACTTTTTTAAAATTTCGAGAATTGCTCCTCAGATGACATCATCAAGTGGATGTTTATTTAATGGAAAACTAAGATCTAAGAGGTTCTAAGTAGACCATACTTTACTAAGTCGAAAGCGACATTTTGCTCCAATTCAACTGACTCCCATGATGCTCCGTTACTCGAATCGCGACATAATGTAATTTCTTAGCGGAATTCGTGGTTTCCGTCTGCGATAATCTGCCGTACTTACAATAAATGCAATAACTGTGATTTTGGGCTTTAAAAAGTTACATAACGGATATGTATGTAACTGTAATGCCCAGTGTACGTTTATATTTATTTCATACCTGTGATGCACCATCATCTGTCAAGCCTTTTCCCAACTATGTTGGGGTCGGCTTCCAGTCTAACCGGATGCAGCTAAATACCAGTATGTATTTTATATGGAGCGACTGCCTATCTGACCTCAACAACCCAACAACTGGGATGTTGAGGTCCCCTTGGTGAGACTGGCTGTCAGATTTTCGGGCTTCTGACGAACGTAACGACTGTCAAAGATCCACGAATGACAGCCGAGACCAACGGCTTAACGTGCTTTCCGGAGGGCTCTTAAATAGTCTTGATATGTGTAAAGATGGTCACTCATCCTCGGACCAACCTCAGCAAGCGCAGCTTAACCTGGTCGATCGACCCGTTCGGCTGATATTAGGTACTTAGACACAAACCCCTCTTCCTTTCCTTTCATACCTTTGATGGTGCCTCTTTAAATAGTGTCAAATTTTCGTATGGATACTTTAGGGAGAGGATACAAAAAGACCAGGAGAATATAAATAAAAAGATGTTTTTGTGAGCGTACGTTTATAATGACTGATCGTGCTCGAGTAGACAGCGTCTGCCTAACATAGCTTAAAACTACCTGTTACATTATTATTAGTTTATAATTATTACTAAATACATTATCTGCGGCGACTTGCACACACAATAGGTACTATAAGACATGTTTTAAATAGATCTCCTGCACATTTATGCAAACATGGTATTTTTTTTTACACTAATCTTTTTTTTTTGTTTTTCATCGGAGTTTTAAATATTTTATTCTCAAAAAGACAAAAGTGCACTTACATGAGAATATAAGATAACATTATGTAATTAACTTACTCTAGGTAACGATCACCGATAGAATATAATAGACTTAAAATTATTTTGTTTTTAAATTTGTTCGGTTACACGTTTAACAGTTTTATTCTCGACTAGTAGGCTATGTAGTTACATTTTTAGTGAGTGTTTTCAATTATGTAATGTGATTGTTTTGATTTAAAACCGCTGAAAGAGCTTACATTTTTTCAACGATAGTAAATGATTATAATTTTGTGCCCCTTCATAGGTAATATTCGTTTTAGCATAGTTATTATTTTATGCATTTTATTATAACGTATATTTAAATACAAACAAAAGATATATTTAATTTTATTTACGACAAATCTGGCTGATAGGTTGATAACAGTAACAATCCTACAATGTTGATCTTAAACATAACGTCAATTCATGATGTATGAACCATTTAAGTGCTGCTTCAATGTTATAACCATAATTTACATAAAATTAACATGTGTTTATAACGCACTTAAACACAGGATGCTTATATTGGGTTCAGTAAGTAGACATATATCTTGGTATAGTTGTTTTATCTCATGGAGGCGGGTTACGTGACTTTTATGACGTCAAAATAAGAGTCATTTTGTTACGTTTCAGCCGCCTTTGTGAAATAAAATTCTAAGAGTAGGTATGGTACCTGTCATGGTGCTAACACGTTCGGACCAGCAACGTCTTCTAAGGAAAAAGGACATCATTCAAGTGACGAACATTTTGAACCCAAAAACTAAAGTGCGGCACTTTAATTTTTGGGTTTAAAATGTTCGACACTCTGGCCAGAAAAAAAAATTCAATTTTCTTATTTTTTTTTTTTTAAGTTTATATGATTTTCTTATGGTAAAAAACATTTTGAGCATTTTGTACAATTACAGCGAAAGTCTACAATTAACTACTACTGTTTTAACTATAACATCATAGATCTATATCCCCCGGCTGCCATTTGGCTTTGAAAGTACCAAAAATCATGTTTTTGCCAACAATATTTTTGACATTCGTTTAAGGGGACTACAGGACCTAAACGCAAAAAAACGCAAGTTTTATAATGCCTAAAAGTATATGATCGACTACAGTAAACAAAATCAGAAAAAATATATGATATTCTTCAGGATATATGATAGTTAGATAGTGTGTTGAAAACATATACAACTAATTTGATACGATAGAAAAAAAATCATGAAGATACCTCTAAAACTTTCTTTTCACAATAAAAACCATACTAGTATACATACAATCATCCTGATTTTTTGTCAATTGTTCTACAAGCAACATACTAAAGCACTAGTGTTTTAATTTTTTAATTTAACAATAGCGTTTTTTAATTGCTTCATATTTTGCAGTAAATAACCAGCGTTGTGTCATCGCGCTTCTCTTTTTTTTCGATGCAGTCAGACAGTGACCGCGCTTTAGGTCATAAATAGTCCCCTTAAAGACACAAACAGTTATTGATTCACTGGTTTTCAGTCCTAAGCCTGTTACCCCATGGTAGCAATAATGGACATGAGCATTTTTGATGTTATGCTTAAAATACTTGTTATAAAGTATGATTTTTGGTATTTTCAATCTCAAAAAACAGCCGGCGGATAAATTGCAGGCTGTCGTTGTAATAGTAAAAAATGCTCAAATAGTATATTTCATTACAAGTGCGGAAAGGTTGTCATTGCAAAGAGTTCCGACAAATGTCTACCCGAGCCGAGGCGCAGCCGAAGGCGAGGGTTGACAGTCGGAACAAGTTGCAATGACGGTTTCGCACGTGTACTGAACGACTATTTTTAATACAGTTGCGAAAAAATTAAGCAATTTAATAAAATAATAAAAACACAATAAACTTAACTAACCAATGGCGCCAACCGTAGAATATAAGCACAGATTCTTTTTTCTTCACCCATTCTGGTAGGCAAAGGGAACTATGCCCATACAGCCAAGTCTTCAGTAGAATTTTTTTATTGATATGAAATGAAATTTAATGAGATGAAATGAAATGAAACCTAACCTAACTCATTCAATCAAATCATTAAATCTAATATTGAAACAAATTAGTAGCTTCTTTTTAGAAATATACGTATTTGCATGAATCATAAAAACTTCTATGAATTTTTTTAGTAAAAACTTCATGGTTGGTTTTTCTTTTTAATAGACATTATTTTGACAGTTGGGAAAGAGAACGCACGAGTTCGGGAAAGGTAAAAAAAAAGCACGAGTATTAATAGCCCACATCCCGAACGCTATACGTCCCTGCAATACGCCACTTTTTGAGCAACTGTATTAAAAATGTTATTTCCCATAAGAAAACAATACTATTTTCTTGACCAGCACTCTACTTTTTGGGTACGAAATGAATGATGTCCTTTGTACAATTTACTGTTTACACGACATCTAATCAGGGCTAATAAAAATATGATATTATTTACACTACGTATCAAACGTATAAAACGCCAGGAAGCCATAGTAAATTCCATTAGTTGAACTTTTTTGGGTCTTTTGACTTACTTTTGTTTAATCCTAGAACACTCTAGCAGTGGCGAAGGTTCGATACGATTCCTAACGGCTTCCCTTTGAAAAATGGCACAGTCAGTATTCTATAGACAAATAATATAATAATTTTAATGATATTTACTCCGGCTTACCTCTTAACAAATTGACTCTTCGTTATTGCACTCTAGGATACTTGAAGAACAGGGTCGTAATTCCCTATGACCACTTAACGATTCCTTACTTTGAAACCACGTCAATTCCTTATCCAATCACGACATCAGAAGGGTAATTCTCGTATTTTTAAAAAAGGTTCACACGTTCACAGAGTGATCTCAGTCTCAATCTGTCAAAAATACCTCTAATTTCTCTACATTTTGACAAGTTTCCAAACAAATGTCAAAATGTAGGGAAATTAGAGGCATTTTTTTATTAATTTTTTATTAGAAGAATTAATTAGAAGCATTTCTTGATAATTACGAGAATTGCCCCTCTGCTAATAATGTATTCTCTATGACACAGTGGCGTGATTTGAACTATCAAAATATATGCTATCCGCACTGTTGACATTTCGATTTCTTCCCGTTGACAAGACACGATATTGACATGGTTTACACGTGGTAAGATTCCGCGGGAAATAATACAGAATTGGGGACCAGGACGTTTGTCAACGTATGCCTTTTTTTTTTAAGAAAAAAGGTATGCCGTAACGTATGCCCATTTTGTAAAAGAAAATATTGTGTCACAATGTGCGCACCTCACGAGAGCGGCGCTGGGTCGAACGCTTTAATAAGGAAGATTTTAGAAGGTATATTTTAGAAGGATGATTCTGACAATGATTTCTAATCCATCAGCCCCGAGATATTAGCATTTGAATAGTATAAGACTCAAGTTAACTGTTTCAAAAGTTCAGTTGAAATATGGGATTATAACAGGCCATGAAAGTTATAGGAAGTTTTCTTAACGGATAAAGGTGAATGAGCCTTAACGGAGAGGTTTGGCATTACGCCAATATTCACCAAAGGGTTACGCAGACGTGTAATGGTACTCATGTATCGATGCAGGTAAAAAATCGTGGATCAAACGAAATAGATCGATAGTTGGGGTTATTTGCAGTAAAAAATATCTCTGTGGCAGAGCCCTTACTTGATCTCCTTAAAAGTTATGACAATTTAAGTGTTTACAGTAAGGTTCTAAAGTTACAAACAATTTTTCGTGAGACTTAAAAGATATTGAAAAAAAGTGCCAGTACTGATAAATCATGGTACCCATTGTCATAAAAGCACTTTTTTATTGATGATGATACTTTTTTTTACTACAAATAACGCCAACTATCGTCCTGTTGCGTTTGATCAACGATTTTTTACCCACCATTTATACTATAATTATTTTTAAGCTGAAGAATTTGTTTGTTTTTTTTTTTGTTTGTTTGTTTGAACGCGCTAATATTTGGAATCAATGAAATTTAAAATACCTTTTTTGTATTTGATGGCCCAATTCGTGAGGAAGGCTATAGAGTGTTTACCATCACGCTAGGACCCTTAGGACCCGATGAAAAGAATAATAATCCGAAATAACTCTAAACAAAAACCATCGTTTTTGTTAATAGCGCGGGAAGGCGGTACGACGCGACGCGGTGGGTCGGGGGAACAAGAAATTTCACGCGGACAGCAGCTAGTTATATTTTTCGTTCACGTAGGTACTTTGAGATGTAAGTTCGGTGATGTGAGTTCGGTTCGTCTTGTTTGAATGAGTCTCTTCCAACCACCAGAGACCCGACGGTATGCAGCATGTGCAAGCTAGGATGCGGGGGTGTGTGATTGTGTAAAAGTTTAGGGAGGGTGTGTGATTATGTAAGAGTTTAGAGTGTGGGTGTGTCAGAGGTTTAACCTGTTCTGTTTACACCAGTTATATGTGCATGCTTTGTCTCCTGTAATTGAAGAAGCACACTTAAACGAACATTTGTATCGTTGTGATTTATATTGTATCTTTTTATCCTTTGTTTTTGATACCAAATAAATAAATTAAAATGTGGGTGTTTATGTATGCAAGTGTAAATGTGTGTGTGTGTATTAATATCTCGTACTGCACATTTATTTTCTTGCGTGTTTATGTTTGAATGAACTATTTTGTTTACTTTACTTGCGTGGTGTAGGATATCGCAGAGTAGATGTGTGCAAGTGAGTATAATTGTTTAACAGTTTTTTAATATGTGTGTGTAAATCGGGCAATGTCAGCGACGCGCCCCCAGCCGTAGCGCGTCACAGACTCGACTTACCAGAAGTTGTTATACTTGCAGAGTCCAATCATCCAATATTTGTCTCTTGAACGCACACATACGCATTACAAAACTGCCTCAAGATGGGAACCAATGTTGTGGGTGTTTGTGTGCGTTCAAAACAAAAGCAAGAACACAAGTTTCTGAAGTATGTAACCAGTATTTTTACTAAGTATATAAGTACATTTATAACTAGTATGTATAGGTACAGTTTGCGCACTCCGTGAAACCGCACCCGTACACTTGCATTTAATACATGGGTGTGTTTATGTGAGGGTGTGTTGGTGTGTCTACAGTATAATTTACTAAGAAATGTCAGTTCCTAACCGGGTAGTGGATCACGTCTTTAAATATCATAATAATTACAATACAAAGTTTACAGTACATAAATGTGTTTAACACTATGTTGCATTGGTGTATTCAAAACGGTTTTATGTTAATAATTAGTACATCTACATCTCTTTTGTTATTTGTGCATTGAAAATATTTTTTGGTCGAATTTCTGGACCGTAGTTTGTGTTGTCTCCCTGTTATATAGGTCGCAACGTGGATGTGGTCGGATGGGTCGTATTTTACATATCGGTCGTGTCGGACGCGGCTGTCGGTCGCGGTAGCCTGGTCGTCTGTCGGAGGATTATTCCTCCTCTCTGGTCTCCTCTGCGCTCCTCCTGAACAAACACATAGTCGTTATACTGATAATAGTGACTATAGGTACACTAACTATTTATGTACATTCATACATACACATAATCATATCACACAAAAAGAAGACGCATACACTGTTCAGTTTTCATTTTAATTTAATTTATTTTTTATTTTTGGCAGGTTCTAAAAATAATATTGTAATATATAAATTTTTTAATCTACAAATTGTTAACGGCTCTACTTGATGGCTATTTTTAAGTGTTTATTATTTGAGGGTTTGGCCGCTGATAGCCAAAATACAGGCTTTCGCCCAGTTCGGCTACAGATGTCTAATTCATTTGTAACAAGAGATTATAGCCTATAAGATAATTAATTTTAAACAATTATTAAATAAACTTATATATATATTATGTACAACTCGACAGGGATATCGAAGCGCAAACTGTAGCCATGAATTACGCAGGGGAGTCCAGAATTATGTACTGAATCCATGGTTACAGATTGCGCTTCGATGTGCCTGCCAGCCTGTATATTAGGTTGAAAAAAAAAAACTCGCGCACGGCTGGTCCTATTTGGCTGATTTTGGTTTTAAAATTTTATTATCTATATATATTTACAAACTGTTCGTACCTGTCAAACAATGCGTTCAGAAAATAAATAAT
This sequence comes from Luperina nickerlii, assembly GCA_963855955.1. Classification (NCBI taxonomy): domain Eukaryota; kingdom Metazoa; phylum Arthropoda; class Insecta; order Lepidoptera; family Noctuidae; genus Luperina; species Luperina nickerlii. The sequence continues at coordinate 10,998,499 of OY979689.1, read as the reverse complement.
ACGGTAATAAGATTGTATAGTTTGATTTATTCAATTGTTTGGTCTGTCCTTTACTCTTTTATTTTATTTCTATTTTAGTTTATTGTCAGGACAGATATTTTTTTATGCAGCTTGATATATCATTCTAAGTTTAGTCACAAAATAAATTTCTGAACGCACTACAAATATTTGACAACAAACAAATAATATGTCATTTGTTTCCTTTGTTACTTTGTGAAAGTACTGCCATTTACCATTTTTTGTAGTTTAGTGTATTAGTGAAACAGTGTATGTACGATTGAACTTTGTCACATTATTTAATTCTGAGGCGATACAAAGTTCGCCGGGTCTGCTAGTGATAAATAATTAATTGATCTATGTAAACCTTTTTCATACTTAGAACGTTATCATATACTCCAAAGTGGACATCAAAAATAACGAACCAATAGGTTGGTTCGTCATTTTTGATGTCCACTTTTTCACAATTTGTCCACAATTTGGTCTTTATCTCATAAAACAAGTGGACTTCAAAAATGACGAACCAAGATATTGGTTCGTCATTTTTGATGTCCACTTGTGTGTGTTGTGTTTTAGGAAACAGAAGTGATGAACAGCTAAATCAATGGACATGTTACAGGTTTAATGAGATAAATACCAAATCGTGGTATAATGATGGGGATAAGTGAGGAATGTTTTGAGTTGTTTCACAAATCACTTAGCCCAATCCTCAAGGAAGGCTGCTTAACATCACACTAGGACCCTATGGAGCCGAGCAAAAAGAAAAAAAAATACAGAAAGAACGCTAAGCGAAAACAAAGTAATAGCCCGGGCAGGCGATGCGATGCGACAGGGGTTGGTCGACGGAACAAGTAATTTCAGGCGGACGAAGTCGCGGGCCGATGCTAGTTAATTTATAAAAAGATAAACGTAAAAAGAGAGTTCCTTGAAGAATTTGGAGAAGGCCTTTGTCCAGCAGTGGGATAGTATAGGCTAACAAAAAAAAGATTATTTAAATCCTTAGAACGGCCTTTCCTTTGGTGTCCCCTTTAACCCTAACAGGGAAACATAAAGACTTAATACGAAGGCCAATATTTAAATACCTAAACTAAGTGTAAGTTCCTATGACTTAGGAGTCAGATTCTGTGACTTAGGAGAGAGAACCTCCACAGATAGAATAAATCCATAATAATTGAGTAATTTGGATAACTTTTAGTAATTGATGGTGGAAAACAGAATTATAATTTATATTAAGAAAATATAAATTTTTTTAAATGTTTATACGTATGATGAAGTGTGTGTATGTTATGTGTTATTATTCTTATGTATGTATATGTATTCGGTATTTAAATGTAGGGTGTGTTTATGTGCAGTACATGTGTGGGGTGTGTGTGTATGTAATATAAGACGAATTGTAGTAGAAGACATGCTGCGCCAAAAAAAATACGATTAGGGTTGATGACGATTGTACCAGGAACACAAGACTCACTTGCGGTATGCGGGTGGCTTATGTCGGCAACGATACAGCGTAAACACGCCGGTGAACTCGCACAACAGCGCGCCCCCCGAGCCCCGCAACGCCGCGCTCTCCCCGCCGCCCGTGCCCAGTGCGCCCTCCGACCGCTTACCGTACCGGGTGCTCATAAAGAACCTGCACACATAATAATGTCACCATCTTAACATAATGTTAGACTTTGGAAGTCATACAGACACAAACACACTCCCTACATATTCTAGTCAGCTGGTAAGACGCACAAATACACTCATAGTCATGGTATAAGTATACAAACTGTTATGTGCTGAGGCTACACACGGTTGAACTGGAGGAGGGGTTGCTTTTTGTATCGAAATACTGACGCGTGTTAAATGTGCGCTTAGTTAAAGAGTAAGATGAATATCTGTCAAAGTATGTGTGTGTGTTCATACTGAGTTACGTGTCCTAGTGGGGGTGTATGGGGTGTGTGTGTGTGTGTGTGTTACCTGTCGTTGCGTGGCGAGAGATGGCGGGCAGGAGGCGAGCTGCGTCCGTAACGCGTCGCCATCAGGAACGGCATCGGAGACACTACACAATGGCACACAATATCAGTACTTAGTCTAAGATCTTATCGGAGAAATGCTTGAGAAATAAGTGGTTCAGTGACATGACTATAGAGATTGTAAAAAGACCCTTCATGAGGCCGCCGTCCTAGCATTCTGTACATCAAACTAGGTAACTTTGTTCAAAAAGAATTCCTGGAAAACGACTTTTCTATTTTTGGTGTGAAAATTCACCGTTTACGATAGTACAAATGTACACAAATCACTGTGTTTATGAGTGCATGCAACGGTACAGGATTCGTGGGAGTATTTAAAGTTAATTGATAACATTTAAAACTTGTTTTCGTAAAAAAACATCTAAAGAAGTTTGAACTTTGACCTTCAATAATCTCTGTAATCAAAAGGTTCTTAGGCATGATCCAGTACAAAAAAAATCATAATAGCTGGAAGAAAAAGTTACTCTCGCCTTCGTTAAGAATATTTTTATACCTGTGGCTAGTCTATAGAACTACCAGTCGAATTTGAAATATTATTTTCACATTTAATAGCCCAATTCTAGAGGAAGCTATTTAACATCACGCTACGACGCTTAGGAGTAGTGTAAAAAGAAAAAAACTCAGAAAGAACCCTCAGCAAAAACGAAGTACAGGTTTTTTTTTGGTCAGACAACAAATTTCATACGGACGAAGTCGCAGGCAGAAGCTACTTAAAAATATAACCCAATGTACTTACTCTCAGCTCGCTTGTCGTGCTCGGCGAGGACGAGCGCGAGCAGCAGCGCGCACGCGCACACACTCGCTCGCGCGCGCACACACATGGCACACTATAATAATAATATTACATTGTTCATTTCGTACTACACACACAAGCACACATAATCCATATAGTGTTAGTAATTATGACTTAAAAATTATGCTCATTGTCTTTTTAAAGAAATTTCGAAACGGCTCGTTGACACTTCTCGTAACCCAAGGGCTGGCTTTTACCTTGGCAAGAGGCTAAGCATCGCCATACAACGTGGTAATGCCGCCAGTCTCTAGGTTACATTACCAGTCGACAGCGATACGGATGAATTTTTCGACGCTGTTTTTTAGTTTCTGTATAGTTTTAGTTAAGTTAGGATTTAATTTTGTTATTTTTAGATTTAGTTAAAGTAAAGTTGTTTATATCGTGTATCGTTTGAAAGGTTTCTTATGTTACACGGTTCAAATTAAAACTATGTTAGTAAACTTTTACCAAAGTAATACCGAAAAAGAGACGGGGCCCAACACACATGGCACGTGCCTCCGTACCCAGTGCCTTACAAAGACACTGTGCCAAGTGTTTGTGTGTTACACACGGCACAGTGTCGCAACACGCTGACACACCGGACATCAGCGACAATGGGCAAAGAATGATAACGTCAGCAGAAAAAATAATGTTAGCAGAACCCCCGACCTAATGACAACAGTAACGTAGCACCACTCCGATGTAGCGTCACTCCGAAGTAGCACCGCTACGACGTAGCACCAATCGGACGTAGCACGGCTACGACGTAGTACCATTACGTCGTAGCACCGCTACTAAGTAGCACGACTCCGACGTAGCACCGCTACGACGTAGCACCACTACGACGTAGCACAACTCCGACGTAGCCGCATCTATCTTCTATAAATTGAATACACGAAAAAAAGATTCTGAAACAGTTCTACCATTTTTGGGTCGGTTTACAGTCTAACCGGATGCAGCTGGATACCAGGGATGCATGAAGAAGCCTCCTCGTGTAGCGCAGTTTGTTCCGCCAGTTACTCAACTGAACCGAGCACTCGGCGCATCCCGGATAGTTACACGTAACACCTTAATTGACTAGCCAATTTTTCCCTAACGGTGGTAGGGCTAGCGCCTAGTTTGCGACCACCCTCCCACCGGAGTCCGGTGTCAAGCAGCCTGCCGTGTTTCGTCGCTGCGTGGGAGTTCCAGTGCTTTAGGCATCTTCTGGGCACGCTCGTTCCATCATAGACCTCATCCATCGCTTTCCATCAGGCGTGATCGTGGTCAAGAGCGGGAGGGACCATTCAGTAATAAAAATTAAAAAACCATCACAACCCAGTTGTATCAGCCCTATACCCCTTGGTAAGACTGGTTACAGACTTTCGGGCTTCTGACGACAGGACAGCAAGTATTGCTAAACCCCAAAAATCGCCCCGTAAAGCTATTATAACTTAGCCACGAGCCCCTCACTTCCTTACTCAACCACTATAATATGCTAATTCTCGAAACGTGTGATAATTCGCAATTACCTCGCACTAACTATTGTGAATCTTAGATTACTGCAAAGTTAGCGGCGGCAGGCGAGCGCGGGGTGAGGCACGCGCGAGGACCTCAGGGGAGGGGGGTGGGATTGTAACAATGTTGCCACAATATATGAATATTAAAACATTTAGCTATCTGCCCTTTCTACCTGAAATACATTTCACAAACAAAAACTTTGTGTTTTCATATAAAATATGAATGGGTTGAATTCATTATTGCGTTGTACGGAATGAATAATTTGTATTAAAGGATGGTTTGATTTCTGGTGGTTTAGTTTGAACCTTCGGAGAAATATAAAATTTATTCGTGATTATTATATATTAATAAAACAAAAGCTGCTCTCAAAACGGTGAAGGAAAACATCGTGAGGAAACCGGCATGTCCTGGAACCAAGAAATCGAAGACATGTGACATTTACCAGCCCGCACTGCGCCCGCGTGGTGGATTACGGCCCACTCCCTCTCACTGAGAGGAGGCCTGTGTCCCAGCAGTGGGAACATGAGGTTCAGTCTTGGTCATGAGTATCTTAGCTTATTAATTTCTCTTTATTTAGGTAATAAACAGATCTCACTCTTCCAGAAATCGAATGAAAGATTTTTGAATGTTAGAAACTCAAACTCAAAGCATTTATTTAAATTCGACGACGACATTTATTTCAATCGACAGCACAGTTGGCGCAGTGGTTAAGCGATTGACTGTTGCGCTGCGTGTCGCGAGTTCGATTCCCGCACGGAACAAATATTTGTATGACGTACAAGTAGTTGTTCCGGTCTGGCTGTTTGTGTTTGTGAGTTTAAATGTTTTGTAAACGCACCCACAATACAGGAGAAATTCCTAGTGTGGGGCAACGTTTAAAAAAAACATATATATATATATTTCAATTAAACCCAGGCACTTTTGAATTGTCAAAGAGTAGGTCGGTTAGTCAAAAAGTTGGCTAGTTGCCCATTCCAAAACGTAGATGTCTATGGAGAAGAACGGGCTAAAAACTCCGAAGGACACTCACACACATTCACATAACCCAAGTTTGACAGCTTTCTTGTGGTTAAGTAATAACAGCCGCTCGGGTCGATCGATCAGGTTAAGCTACGCTTGCCGCGGTTGGTCCGTGGATGGGTGACCATCTTTACATACCAAGAACCCTCCGTGCGTCGGAAAGCACGTTAAGCCGTGACAGTCGTTATGGGTCGTCAGAAGCCCGAATGTCTGACAACCAGTCTTGCCAAGGTATTACCCAGTAACTGGCTTGTGGAGGTCAGATAGGCAGTCGCTCCATGTAAAATACTAGTACTCAGCTGCATCCGGTTAGACTGGAAGCCGACCTCAACATAGTTGGGAAAAGGCTAACCTACTTCAAAAACGGAGGAACTACCTAAAATTTAACATATGTTCATCAGTATTGTAATGAATAGGGTAGTTGACTAAGAAAATATATTTAGTCCATCAGTTAGATTACTAAAAAATATTGTATACGTATTTTTTCTTTTGTCTGGCAAACAAAAAATTACGAAGATACAGCGCTTGGAAATTTCGTATGACGTCACGCCGTGCTACAAATTTTAGCACGTTATTACGTCAAAGCCCCCCACTCCTGAACTTTGATGTGATATATCTTTGTAATTTTTTATCTAATTGATAAAACAAAAAATACGTGTTCAATATTTTTTAATAATCTTACTGAGGGACTAAATCGAATCGATTTATTTTTACCCAGGCAACATCCCTATTGTGGACTGATTTTGAAATTCTTGTTCATTTGGTAGAGGAAGATACAGAAAAAAATACAGAACCAAAAAACACCGAAAAATAACTCTCGATTTCGGAAGTCCGTCTTCCGAAATTAAAGTAATTTTTCACTTTGTGGAATTTTTTGGAACACGGTTGTTTTTTAGAAGACGGTTGTTTATTTAGCAGACGGTTGTTGTTTTTTTTTTTAAATCCGGTTGTTTTTATAATAAGAAAGTCTTTTGTTTTAATTGTTCTTACCCGTTTCTATTTAGCAAGTTATGTTTTTTTCACGTAAAAAGAAGCACGTAAAAAGCAGTAAAGTACTAAATATTTCAGTTTCTAAATTACGTGTTAAGATTACTAGAACCTTATTTATCTAGAACGCGCTATACAACTTCCGCAGCTCGGTCCTGAAGGCCCATTCCCGTAATTAAAAGCGGTCAAAAACTAGTCGCAATATAAACTCAATCTCAGCGACAATCAACGTCAAAAACTTGTCGAAAATGTAGGGATATTAGAGGTATTTTTGACAGATTGAGACTGAGTTCAAATTGTGAACGTTCTTAAGATTACGTGAGTTGCCCCTCCGCTCTAAGACATCATCTGTATCGCAGTGTTATTGCGGTGTTGCTCGGTAATATTGTCGTGTCGAGCGGAAGCGACAATATCCTCCGGCGTTGCGCTGTTTTTTCGCCGGAAGCGTGTTTTTTATCAACCGTCCGGCGCCGCCCACTGTGGTCTGGTATCCGGAGCGTGTCCGGCGCCTCACGGAGGAGCTAAGCCCTAGTACACCCGAGTGATTTTTTCCCGCGACGATTTTTATCTTGTACAGCAGTGCGATTCTGTAACCATCTCACCGTGAAAACTTAGGTGAAGTGAGCGTGGAGTGAGCTGTCAATAGTGTCAATTCCTAGAAAAATCAAACTCACTTCACCTAAGTTTTCATGGTGAGATTTTTACAGAATCGACCGGCTGGATTTTTACAGAATCGACCGGCTGGATTTTCAACTATCGGTGTTGAGCCGAGCATTGAGGATTAAACAGAATGCATACTAGCTCGTCAAAAAAAAAATGTCTCTTGGATTTTTTATTGTGCTTTTATGTGTTGTGCAATTTTTTATAAATGAAATTAAATGATTTATTCTGTAAATAAGGTATCGGAATCACTTTTACAAGTCATATTAAAAAAAAAACTAGATGAGGTCGGCGTTTCCTGACTACTCGGAGAACAAAAGCCGAAACAAACTCAGAGGTCACAGTCTCATTTAAATACCTACCCACCTTACCTATCTATATACTCTCGACGCAAAGCCGTGCGTTAAAAATATCCGCCGCGGGAAAAATCGCCCGTGAGAACGAGGATTAAAGCGTATTTATAGCGATGGAATACGAGGGTAGTTCTTCTGACTGTTTGATTAGTTTACTGACGCTCACGCATCGAGGACGGTAATTAAATAAGTTCCATATCATCCTATATTAGTGCTGTCTTCGTTACGGTAATGAATAACAATACTCACTGCTCAGGAGGTAATTAACACACAACGATTTTTAGAAAAACACTTAAAACGAGTAACATTTCATTTCCAATTATTTATTTAAAATTTTTATGCTACAATAACTTTATTAATTAATTATCTCTTTTAAATTCGAGAATTTTTTTTTTTTTTTTATAACCCCTGATACCCCAGGTATGTTAAACTAAAATTACTTTTAATTAATTTTACTTTCATGTATTTCAAAATTCTTTTACAATACTAATTTATTATAAATTATTTAATTTTTTCTTTGAGTGACAGAATATGCTCTACAAGGTAAAGTACGCAAAATAATAGCCCCGTTGGTCAGGCGGCTACTGAGCGTAGGGTCCTAATTAAAAATATTATTATATTATTCAGCTTAAAAATAGGTACGAAATAATAACCCTTAATAATAAAGACTTAGGCACGCGCGGGGCGATAATATCAACAACATTCAACACAAACATTATGGTATTTTTATCAAGTAATCACAAATTAAGTCTAATCTTGTTAAATACTCAAACAAAAAAAAGTCTCACAAGTTGTTAATTGTTGTCAATTATTTTAATTGTGTATGTTTAAAATACGCGATGTATGTAGAATGCGTGGTTTCAATTAATATGATAACCTAATCCCCACCCTGTATAAATCGTAGAAATAATCATATTTCTCCAAATTATATTTGAAGAGAGATATGAATAGAAATGTACGACGTATCTTCACTTGTAATATCATTAATTGTGCCGAATTATGAAGACCTACTGCGATATTGTCGAACGAACGAGCGCGTTAGTTGCCACGTGTACAAACTTAAAGGAGGTACAATGCGTGCCACGAAAGATGAGACTTGACACACCACGTGGTTTGACTTGCGCAGAACACGATTTTAGGTATCTTTAGCGGTATGTGGTCTGAGTGCGGGACGGGACCGGACGTCATAGGGGCGGCGGAAAGAGCGGGGGAGGCGGGGTCAAGTCTCATCTTTCGTGGCGCGCAGTGTAATAGGAACAGCGGGGCAGTTGCGAAACACATTATCAATAGGAATCGGTTTCATTTTGACAGTTCTACAACATTCATTGCGTTATTTACGTGTTGAGCAGACAAATTTTTCGAACTTTTGAATCAATGGATTAGCAATTTGCTTCTAAATGATTCGGATTCCGATTGATAGTATGTTTCACAATTAGAGAGCAGATCACATAAGTATTTAAATTTAATAATCTTGAAAGTGTGCTGTTTTATTGTACGACTGCAAATGCGAAGCATTAGAGAGATTACGACGATTACGATCGATTTTTTTTGCCTTCTTTCTGCAAATGTTTCTTTTGTTATACTCCTGCTAGTACACAGAACCTACTTAGTTTATATAACATTTTGTAGATAATTTAATGGAGATTAAGGCTGTATTTTTCAACAATCGATAAAAAAAAAACATCAAAATATTTCAAAAAAATTTCCCGCCAATCAATTGTGAAACCTGAAAACATTGTAGGTTGCGAAAAAAATAATTAATTGAGTCAACTTTTATTTTGATGAGGAGGAATCCTATTGAAAATGGCTCTTCTATTAAATGTAGTTTAATTTTCATTAATAAAAACTAATATAATATCTATGGTTTTTTATACGATCAAATGAGCATTATGAGTGGTGCACTTTTATATCTTCCAAATTTTTATACTTATTGCTATCAATGCGATTACTCCCATCATAGACTATAAACAGCTTTTTTTCATAGGATAAAAAAATTGTAATTGTTTCATTCTAAGATGGAAACCTGCAAAGTGCCCAGTAATCTTGCTCTTAGATCCGCAGGTTTCCATAATTTTTCTAAACTATACTGCCACAAACTTACCAGAAGGGCAGACATCTGGGCCATAAAAGGGATGAATGAAAGGTTTGCATGTATTGCAAGCAGATGAGATGAAAAAAAAAATGAAAATGATGTTTTGGTGAATGAATGTTAAAAGGGATGTGTGGTGTTTACACGAATGGATAGAATGAGAAATGAGTAGGTACCTACATATCAGGAAGTCTGAAAGTGGCACTGGTAACTGGAAAGTTGTGTGGAAATCGGTTACGAGTATCATGGTATGGGCATGTGATACGGAGTGAGAGAGAGAGAGAGAGTTTTGAGTGGGAATTTCGATGACTGAAAGAGCAGGGGAAGACCATGAGAAAGGTGTCACCATTGCGCCGAGCATCACTTTCTACAAATAATATTTCCAAAGTATAGTGCCACAAACTTAACAGAGGGACAATTCCCCTATTTTAATGACTTTTGCATACTAAACTCAGTCTCAATCTGTAAAAAGAACAGGACAAGTGCGAGTCGAGCTCGCATACGAAGGAGTCCGTAACACCGTACAATATTTTACACTACGTCATCATCTGCTAGCCTTTTCCCAACTACGTTGGGGTCGGCTTCCAGTCTAACCACGCGGAACGACTGCCTATCTAACCTCCACAACCCAGTTACTGGGTAATACGATACCTCTTGGTAAAACTGGTTGTCAGATTTTCGGGCTTCTGACGACCCGTAACGACTGCCAAAGATCCACGATTGACAGCCGGGACCAACGGCTTAACGAGGCACAGAATGGCCACCCTCCCACGAACCAACCTCGGCAAGCGTAGCTTAACCTGATCGATCGACCCGCGCGGCTGTTATTTCTTAGCCACAAGCCCTCCGTACTACGTATCTTACACTACGTATTTTTTTCCAGAAACGTGTTATTAAGTTAAAAATTTATGGGCCCTTTAATTTTTGACTTAATTTTATTATAATTTATGGGCCCTTTAATTTTTGACTTAATTTTATTATAATTTATGGGCCCTTTAATTTTTGACTTAATTTTATTATAATACACGTAATCAGCCTATAATATTCCCACTGCTGGGACACAGGCCCCCTGTGTATGAGAGGGAGTGGGCCGTAATCACGCGTTAGTAGATGTCACATGTCTTCGAATTTTTGGCTCTATGACATGCCGGTTTCCTCGCGATGTTTTCCTTTACCGTTTTGAGTGCAGTGGTGATGAAATAAATTACACATAGTAAAACACCTGACTGGATTTGAAACCTACGATCTATAAGTCGTAAGTCGCGGCAGTTACCACTGTGCCACCACTGCTCTCATAGTGACGTGCTATAAGAGTGTATGGTACTTAACCCCTTGATTGCTAATTAGTAGCGAACGACTTAATGAGCTCGAGTCGAGAGGGACGTGCTGTCACTCAGAACACAACTGATTTGGCAGATATTATGATTAGATAGTGTAAGTTGGTATACATATATCCATCCATTGCATATGTTATATCTATAGAATAGAATAGAATACTCTTTATTATAAATACACCATATAAATTACAGACATAAATATAGAAACTGTACAAAGGGTGACACAATGGGCGGTCTTATCGCTAAGAGCGATCATTTAAAGACAACCTTAGAATGGATTTAAAAAGGGGAAGGACATACAAATACTGTGGGTAGTCCGTAGTGTACCATTTACGTAATACAATAAATACATACATAAAGTATATTATACTAATCTAAATAAATATATACACATACATATAAATATATCCATATAATAATAAACATGAAACAAAAGCAAACAAAATATAATGATGATGTTTAAGGAGAGAGGAAGTGCTTTTTTACCATAATTTCTATACTAATAATAAAACCGAAGAGATTATTATTTTGTTTGTTTGAATGCACTATCTCTGGAACTACTGGTTTGAAAAATTATTTTAACCTTTTTGATTGCCCAATTTTTGAGAAAGGTTATTTAACATCACGCTAAGATCATAAGAACCGAGAAAAATAATAAATTTCAGAAAAAACGCTAAACGAAATCGAAATATTAGCGCGGACAGGCGATGCGATGTGACGGGGTGGGTCGGGGGAATAAGAAATTTAATGTGGACGAAGTCGCGGGCAGACGTTAGATACGTTTGTATTCCCAAAATGGCTAGGCAAAGGTGTTCTGTACATTATACACGTTCAGCAAGTTTTGTTTAAGTCCCATGTAATAATAGGTGACGACACTATCGCTATTAACTGGGCTAAAATCTAGACCCCGAACTGTTACTGAAAATTAAACCTCGATCTACCAAAGACATCCTACTAATCAAACTAATATTATAAAGGCGAAAGTTTATGATTGTGTGTGTTTATATGTTTTTTACTTCTTCAAACGGCTGGACCAATTTGATGAAATTGTGTATGGAGGTAGCTGATACCCTTTTTTTTTTTTTGGTTTCGGGGGTGGAAGGAAAAGGAACTTACAGGAGGATGTAAGATGATGCGTCCCTTCGATAGCAGCCTCCAGCACACCGGTTCAAGCGATATTTCCACCAAGTGTCACAAGAGAAAAGAGAGTTTGAGGATTCACCACACAGCACCAATATATTTATCACTTTTGAGTTTTTTGGCGGGAGCGCGGGCGCACACGTCATACGTGTCGCCAGTAAGCGAGCGGATTTTGGAGTGTTAGAGGGCGGGGGTTGTCCGAATAAACGGAACAGGAAATGAGTGGGAGTAAGAAAGGAATCGATTTTGATTGGAAGATCCTTCTCGAGTGAGCTAATGAGTGAAGTGTATAGTGTTGCAAGTATTATATGATTTCAATGGATAATTAGATAAAATTAATAATAAGCGTAGATAAAATAATGCGAATGGCGCAGACAACTCCCCCGGCCTAGAGGTTTTCCTCTAAACTGAAACTTTATGAGAACTTAAATTAAATAAAGGAATTTAATTAAAAATAGAGTTAAGAAAAATTTGTAATTATTGTGTAGGTAGAGGACAAAGCCGCACTACCGGGCGTATGTAGGAACCGGAAGCAGTTCTAACCTTCACAGTCCTAACTATATTATCCTTGCCAGGATAAGTCGCATCTATGACACCTAAAGGCCAACAAAGCGGGTGAGCGTTGTTGTCTTTTATAACAACAATAGTACCTATTTCAATAGGCTTTGACGGTGAGTTCCACTTCTCCCGCTGTTGCAAGGAAGTGAGGTACTCCTGACTCCAACGATGCCAGAAGGAATGAGTGATTTTATTAAGAAGTTGATAACGCGATAAGCGATTGTCTGAAATGTCTGTGACATCTTCAGCAGGCAAAAATTTAAGCGGAGTTACGTTTAAAAAATGATTAGGCGTTAAAGCACTAATATCAGACGGGTCAGAGCTTAAAATACTTAGAGGTCGATTATTCAAAAGACATTCAATTTGAACAAGTACGGTACTAAACTCCTCGTATGTTAATATTTGAGAACCAATGACTTTAAAAAGATGAGTTTTGACACAACGAACATTAACTTCGCTGAGTCCATTAAAATGAGGACCGTAAGGCGGACTATGTTTAAATCGTACACGATGTTCAGCTAGCTGTTCACCTATGTAATTTATATGAGATTTGGATTGAATTAAGGCGTAAATTTCGTTCAATTTGCGCTTTGCGCCAATAAAGTTTGTGCCTCCATCACTATAAATCATAGCAACAGGACCTCTACGAGAAATAAAACGCTTAAAAGCGGCAAGGAATAAATCAGAACTAAGGTCAGAGACTAACTCTAAGTGCACTGCCTTAGTCGTTAGACAGACGAACACACAAATGTAAGCTTTGTGGCTCTTAATTCCGCGTTTTCGGATATGAGTAATGTAGAAAGGACCACAGTAGTCCACAGCGGTATTAACAAACGCTTTCGCTTGTGAAACGCGAAAGTCGGGTAGATCACCCATAGGAGGGTAAGTATTTTGAGGTTTAAGTTTAAAACATTTATTACAACTATGCATACGTTGTCTTACAATGTTACGAGCAGATAAAATCCAGAATTTTTGTCTAATTATAGATAATAAAAGAGCGGGACCCGTGTGTAAATTAGTTACATGATAAAAGTCAATTACGAGTTGAGTAAAACGTGATTTAGTTGGAATTAAAATGGGGTGCTTTTGACCATAATCAAGTTGAGAATGAGTTAGCCTTCCACCTACTCTGAGAATATTATTCGAATCCAGAAAGGGGTTGAGTTTAGCGAGACTTTTATTTATATTTTTATTAGATTTTAAAGCGTTAATTTCTTCAGAGAAATATCTACCTTGTACGTAACGTATAAGGTATATTTCCGCGGTATCCAAATCCGAAACGGTGGTACAACCACGCGAGTTTAGTAACTTGCAGAAACGTAATATAAATACCAAACTACGTAGTAAAATAGAATATTTAGAAATGCGGTCAATTAAAGATTGAATAGGTTGAGGACCTTCTTGAGTTACTTTAACTGAGAGAGCGATATTTTTAGTTTCCATTACTTCCGAATTATTATTATTTAAATTGACCTTAAATGGCTTGATTGGCCACTGATTTATGGGGAATGAAAACCAATGCGGAGCGTTAAACCAAAGAGTTAAATCCAATAATTGTTGAGGCGTTATGGGACGAGAAACTACGTCAGCGGGATTTTCAGTTCCATCAATGTGAAACCAATGTTTAGCGGGTAATTTTGAATTAATTTCAACAATGCGATTTGCGACAAATGTATGAAATCTATGCGAGGGCGAGTGGATCCAGGTGAGCGTGACTGTTGAATCAGAAAAGGCAAAAATATTATTAATATTACAGCGTTTACTTAAAACTTCTACAACCGAGTTGATTAAGTTTGCTAAGAGAAGAGCAGCACATAGCTCGAGGCGAGCTAAGGGCATATTTTTAAGCGGAGCGACGCGAGATTTAGAAGTTAGCAAGAGGACTGATCCGTTATCTTCATCGTTAGAACTAACCCTTATGTAAACAGCGGCACCATAACAGCGCTCACTGGCGTCTGCGAACCCGAGGAGAGTGACATGAGAACCAGAGGTGATACCTACATGTCGCGGGAATTTTATTTGTTCGAGATAGGAAAGTTCTTTGTGAAATCGATTAAATTTATTTTCAATGTGAGCGGGTACAGGATCATCCCAATCAAGGTCATGCTTCCAGCATTCCTGAACTAAAACTTTCATAAATGCGGTAACTGGACTTATAAGACCTAAGGGGTCAAACAGCCGTGCGGTTGCGGATAAAACAGTACGTTTTGTACATTTAAGAGAATTACCATTTATTTTAAATTGAAAAGAGTCTTCTACAGGATTCCACTGCATACCTACGATTTTAGTATTATTATTAGCGTCAGCGTCAAATTCAATATTTTGCGGGTTTAAATGAGTTGAAGGAATTTTATTTAAGAGTTCGGAATTATTAGAGATCCACTTTACAAGGTTGAAACCGCCTGAACTGAACATGGCGACCATTTCTTGATATGTCTGCTCAGCTATTTTAACGCCATCTAGCGAACATACGTAGTCATCCATATACATATGGTTTTCAGCCTCGTAAGCCGCGAGCGGGTATTTATCCCGACTATCAGATGCGAGTTGGCGAACTACTCTCATAGCTAAATAAGGCGAGCTTGAGACGCCGAAAGAAACGCGGTTAAATTCAAAAGTTGAAATCTCAGAATCTTTATCGAATCTGTATAAAATGCGTTGAAATGCGTGATGATCAGCGGAAAGATTAAGTTGAAAATACATTTTTTCGATGTCTGCAACTACAGCAACGGAAAACATGCGAAGATTAATTAATAAATCGAAAATGTTACTTTGTAGATTCGGACCTACATAAAGGAGATCATTTAGCGATTTACCTGAGCTAGTTTTACAGCTAGCGTCAAGCACGATGCGAGTTTTACTGGACTGTTTATCCGGGCGGTAAACAGCACGATGCGGAATATAATAATGCGGGATATTGAGAGAGGGATCTTTGACCTTGGCCAAATAACCTTTGTCAAGATAATCTTGAAGCGTAGCGTTGTAATTAGTTCTGATCTCGGGATCAGAATCTAATTTTTTTTCTAAATTAACGAGGCGGCGCATCGCCGTTGAGTGCGAATTTCCTAAGTCTGTACACGGAGCCTTAAATGGTAGCTGCACTGTGTATCTACCTGTTTCATCGCGAGAGTAAGTTGAATTAAATATAAGTTCGCATGCCTGATCATCAGGACTCATGTGAATCTTATTAGGGACGCTTTCCAGCTCCCAAAAGCGTTGCGTGAGCGTATCTAAGCTAAGCGTGCTAGTAGCACACAGAAAAGTTTGCTCGCTTTTATTTTTGTTTATTTGAGCGGGGCGAGCGCGCGAATTTATGCGAGGTTGACATTCAGCCCGACCCATGGCTATGTAGCCAAGGGTGGTTTCTACAGCGACGACCGAGGAGCCAGGTAAAGTTACCTTTCCACTTCCCAACAAAAGCGGGAAAAGTTCATTGCCGAGGAGGCAATCTATCTCACCGGGAACGTGGAACGCGTCATCCGCCATAGGTAAATTACGTAATGGAGTGAGATTTGTGATATCTATGGATATGTTGGGCAAGTCGTCAGTAATACGATCTAAAACCCGAGCGTGAATTGTATAACAACAGCGCTGATCAAAGCGGGAAAATATTTTAAATGTTGTAGTACCAAAAGAGGGTATTTTTGCGTGACCTATACCGAAAATAGAAGATTTGTCAGGAGTAATTTCTAAGTTTAAGCGTTTACAGCAAGCCTTTGTAATAAAATGACTCATTGAGCCTGTATCAAGAAAAACGCGGAGAGTATAAGGTTTATTATTATTATAAGCGTATACGGAAGCGGTAGGTAACAAAACAGTTGTATTATTTTCAACGCGCGAGGTAGCCGAAGTCATTGATAAATAAGGTGCGTTTGAATTTTCGCGCGCAACGTTATCACCTGCCGGTACGGGCGACGAATCGAGTGTCGCGGGAGCGGCAGACAGCGGGGGCGCGGGAGCGTGCGCGCGGGGCGCGCAGGTCGCAGCCGGCGCGGGCTGTACGCACAGCGGGGACGGCGCGGAACCATGTTCAACTACCCGAATGTTTGAATTGTTAAAGTTATCTATATGTAATAATGAGTGATGTTTACGGTGGCAAATCGAACATGTATTTGTTGACTTACACATTTTAATATCATGAAATCCTAAACAATTACGACAAAACTTATGTTTGTATACAAGGTCTAATCTATCTTTAACGTTTTGATTCATAAAATGAGAACATCTATAAAGTGGATGTGAATCAGGGGATCCACATACCTTGCAGGAACGCACTGGGGTGTCCTGGGTAGTACTTGCGAAGGCTTGGCTATTTTTAGATTTAGATGAGGATTTATTATTTTCATTATTATAATAACGAACTTTAGAGGGATTAGAGTGATTACGAAGCGTTATTATTTTACTTTGTTCTTTTAAAAATTGCGAAAGATGATCGAAAGTAGGTATTGCAATATGACTATGCGATCGTTCGAAAAGGTTAACGACCTCATTATCGAGCTTACTGAGTGCAATATCAGTTATTATAAAATCTGACAAATCTTTTATGTGTAAGCGACGTAAAGCGGCTTGTGCCGAATGAAACTGCTCAAGAAATGTATCAATAGATTGATAAGGTTTAAATTGAATCATTTGATGTAAATACATGGAAGCTTGTACGCGCGTATCTTGATATTTTTCTATTAAAGCATTCCAAATGAGT
Organism: Luperina nickerlii; assembly: GCA_963855955.1. Taxonomy (NCBI): domain Eukaryota; kingdom Metazoa; phylum Arthropoda; class Insecta; order Lepidoptera; family Noctuidae; genus Luperina; species Luperina nickerlii. Next base: position 10,981,375 of record OY979689.1, on the reverse strand, counting down.
AGGTAATTATTAGCGGTAGGTATGATACCTGAGCAAACAGTTAATGCTTTGCCCGAGAGACAACCTATTAAATACTGAACCTTTTCGGCGTCAGTTAGGTGCGAATTATCATGAATAAGACTTTTGAAGTTTTCATGAAAAGTTGTCCATTTGCTGGGCGTGCCATCAAATGAGACAAGTTTTAAAGGCGGTAGTTTACGATTTAAAAACTCGAATTTATTATTAGTGTTATCATTACTCGTATTTTGAGATCTAAGAATGTTAGATTCTATTGCTTTTATTTGACAATAGATTTCATCAAATGCGGAAAGTGGGGCGTAGTTCGGCTTTGTCGTCGAACCACATTCTAATAAAGCTAAATTATAAGCATCAAGGGTTTCCATAAAGTTTGTTCTAATTTGCTCAAGGGAGCTAATTCTAGCTAGAAATTGAGATTTTAATGTATTATTTACGGAAACTTGTAGGCCGAGATCGTAAATGGATTGCAAAATTTGGAATAAATTATCTTTTTTCGACTCAAATAAAAGAACTTTAGGATCTTCCTCGGTAGAAACATAGGATTCTTTATCGGATTCCTTATCCTTACTACGCGTGGAAGCCATTTTTATGCGTTGAGAAATACCTATTCGAGTTTATAACCGTGTAATTAAAATAGATAAATGAGTGAATCTATGCGAACTTGCGTGAACAAAATGGACTTGTCTGTGTGCGTTATGTTTTGAGAAATTTGCAAAAATATGCGTGAGATGAATAAAATATAGTTATAATATTTTAGATAAAGGTTGTTTATATTGAAATAAGATGCGTTTTAATAAAAACAACTTAGCGTTGATGAGAGATTGAGCGGGAAATGTGCCCTCGTGGGCGCGTCTCGTGAGGTATCACGTAGACGGGTAATGGCGGATGCGTAATTGAGCGTTTTTATGCGAATAAATAGATAAATGCGATAAATATGATGTGTGTGATGAGTGTAGCGTAGATATGCGTAGTAGATATGCGTTTTTTATTGGGTGAGAAGGACCAGAACACTTGGAAGGAAAAGGAACTTACAGGAGGATGTAAGATGATGCGTCCCTTCGATAGCAGCCTCCAGCACACCGGTTCAAGCGATATTTCCACCAAGTGTCACAAGAGAAAAGAGAGTTTGAGGATTCACCACACAGAACCAATATATTTATCACTTTTGAGTTTTTTGGCGGGAGCGCGGGCGCACACGTCATACGTGTCGCCAGTAAGCGAGCGGATTTTGGAGTGTTAGAGGGCGGGGGTTGTCCGAATAAACGGAACAGGAAATGAGTGGGAGTAAGAAAGGAATCGATTTTGATTGGAAGATCCTTCTCGAGTGAGCTAATGAGTGAAGTGTATAGTGTTGCAAGTATTATATGATTTCAATGGATAATTAGATAAAATTAATAATAAGCGTAGATAAAATAATGCGAATGGCGCAGACAGGGGGGAAACCTTCAAAAGGCACCTGGACTTTGGGGAAAAAGACCAGGTAGTGTGGGATTCTTACCTCACTAAAACCACCCCGGTGATCACCATCAGCACATGGAGGGGGGCCCGTTACCTCTTAACCCGGCGTCATTGTGGCGGAAAAAAGTAACACTAACGTTGAGGTGGGTCATTATGACCCTGTTACAATTGTTACTATTTTGCCTAGTATAAAATAATTTTTAATTTTTAAAATTTGATATTTATAATATATACAGTATATATAATCAGTAGCAGCAATAAAACACATTGGTAATAAATGAAATAATTTTTATTTTTAACTTTCATTAGGACTGATTGATTATGAAACAAAATGTAACTAAGTACTCTAATATGTTGTTATCAAAAAAAAATAACAGTTTCTTAAAAAAATATACTTAAACCAAATCTATACTACTTAACCTTTATATCTTTGGAATTTTAATCACATAATATCAGGAACTTTCATATAATCAGTATTTTTGAATTAGACTTTCACTGCAGTTTTTACAATAAGAGATTACGTGTTCAGGGCATATAAACTTATGGCAAGTATTACATACGTGACTTGTCTTTCTATCTTTTTTGTAGGGACAATCTTGACACCTTCTTCGAACACCAGTGAGCTTTGCAGGAGGTTCTCCAGATGTTTCTCCAGTAAATTCTTTCATTCGTTTGCGCATTTCCCGCGGAAGATTTACTGAATCTTTGCGTGAAGAAATATGTTGGTTCACGAGAGCTAAACCCAAGTTTGTTCTATTGTTGCTGTTTCTTATTATTACAGCATTTACTCCAGCCATATTGAGGATGGCATAAAATAATGTCAACGGCCATTTTTTTGAATTCCGGCAAACACTATAAGTTGAACAGAGCTCATCTGCAACATCCACGCCGCCTTTTGTGGTATTATAAAAAGTATCAATCTCTGGCTTTTTCTTTTCCCCAGTGGTTTCATCAATCTTACCATCGTTATGCAAGCTTGAGAGAAGCAGAACGATTTTATTTTTCTTTGGTATGTGTGACATAATTGTAAAGTCTAATAATATTTATACGCTTATTCGACGACGCTCACATTCCTCCGGGTCCATATTAGACAGTTATCTAAAAATAAAGTAGCGTAAATAAGTACAACTAAATAAAACATGAAAAAAATTAATGGCACAAAGCAGCAACGTCGCCGTTGAGCTGGGTCATAATTACCCGGTCGCAGGTTTACACACGTGTTAGTCAATGCACGGGCGATGGACGACTGAAGCGAGGTACACGAAGGGGAGGGGTGATACTTACCTGCAGCTACTGAGACAGACGATTGTGTGCGGCAATTGTTTCTAAGAAAATAGTAAACAAAACGTGCAGGGTCATAATGACCCTGCCTCAATGACGCCGGGTTAATAGACCAATCCGGAACCCCCTCAGTGTAACGCATGTTAGGGCACGTCTCTGGGGAGACTATAAAGGGGTCTCCCCTGATCCTCACTATGCACGGCAGCATGTGATCACAATGCCACCGTATTCCCTGAAATCACTTGGTGGGCAGTCTGAGTCCCCACTCCTACCGCCCGCGATTCCTGATACCCTGGATTAACATATAGGTGACTTTTTATTCCAATATTCTCACGGGATCAACACGTATGCGGGTGAAACCGTGGAGCGCAGCTATTATTATAAATGCGAAAGTTTGTGAGGATGGATTCTCTCACGGACTCTTTCACGCAAAAACTACTGAACGGATTTGAATGAAATATGGCAGACGGATAGTTTAAATTATAGCCAAGATTAACACGTAGGATACTTTTTATTTCGATATTCCTACGGAATCGAGACTTATGCAGGTGAAACCGCGGGGCGCTGCTAGTTATAAATAATATAGAAAAAAAGATAAAGTTACTCGAAATAGGCGCGACAATGGCTAACTTTGCATTCCTAGATCCAGGCCAGCTTTACTGCGTAAAAGTATATTCTGTATGACATTTGTTTGTCGCCGAGATGAGGCTGCGACTAGATTTTGAACGTTTTAAATTACGAGAATTTGCCTTCACATCAAGCTACTACAATCTGTCAAATTTCTTTAATAGAATTTCAACTTTATCGCTAAAGCATAAGGTTCAAAGTTGCTTGGGAAAATTTTACAGTTTCGGGTAGCTTGACGTCTTGGATGCCAATTCTTTTTAATACGTTGCCAAAATATTGGAGGGAATATACAAAATAAAAATAAATGACTGGTTAAAAAGCATTCTGTTAGAGAAAGCTTATTACAGCACTGACGAATTTTTGACTAATAAATTATTCTAACTTGTGTGAAATATCTAGATTTTGTTCCTATTTACTTTGAAGTTTAATTGGCTATTTTTTGTTATAAATTTTCTATAATGAGTTGATGACACTATGCTATATTATTTTTCAATTGTAATGTTCTGATTTGCAATATTAATTGCTTTGAATAATGGAAAAAATATTATTTGAAATTTACCTATTTATATTTGTACGCCGTTTGAGGCAACATGCCTGTAATACAATTTAATGTAACATCGTGCATGCCGTGTGTGTACTCATGTTTTGGACAAACAAATAATTATCTTCATCTTTAATATCCATTTTAGATGTCTATAATTCGGTATGTAAAGTAAAAATTAACCTACGCTAATTCCAAAACCATTTGGAGATTTTAGAGTCTGAAGCCTTATTTTTCTATTTTTAGCTCTCTATATCACAAGATTGTGTTTATTTTCACAATAATACTTGTAACCATTTGACTTTCATTTGACCTCTAAATGACGTCATAACGTAGTCTGAACAGAATACTTCCTTCGTGTTTTTCAAGATAAATTAAAAAAAACACTGTTGATAGTCTGCCATACACTCTTAACGTCAGTGTCAATGCTAGTTGATCCGCAGCACGTATAATGGACAAAAATTAAATTTGCTAAAGATCGTAGGAAAAGTAACTCAAACAATAAGTTCACGATCACAGCATGAGCATTCACATTTCACAACAAAATAAAAAATCGTATCTTTCAAGTGTCAACTGTTGACAATGTCAAGTTTGAAGTTATCTATTATTATATTGTTTTTTGTATGTACTGAAAACGTGGCAAAGACTTATAGCTATTCAGACTACGAAATGACGTCATCACGAATAATACTTTAAAAAATAATAAAAAAAAACTGTTGCTTGGAAAAACAAAAGCTTAAAATTAGTGGCTTAAAATTAAATGTTTTACGAAATAAAAATATATAAAAAAAGCCTGAAAAATACTTTACATACCGAATTCACCAATTCGAAGACACGTGACGTCCACTAACTCAATAGTGGTATGTTTTAGATTTTTTATTTTAGTTTTATCTGCTTTATTTGTTAACTATAGTCCGCGCGGAACTAATTGACCGCGCCTTGGGTAGGGACGGGGGTGAGAGCGGCGGAGTTACCTATTGTTCGCAACGCACGTACTGAGTGATGACAAAGCGCCCCCGCCCCTCCGTCCCACCGCTCACATACCTAAGGCGCGGCCAACTAGTTCCGCGCGGACTATACCTGTAGCAACGATAAATAATATAAGTTATTCTGGGGCGGCTGCTATAGGAGCAGAAAAATCTCAAACGGCGCAAATATATCAACATTATTCAAGCTCAATTGGCTTCCCATACAGGGTTTGTCCTAGTTCAGGTCGATCCAATTATTATATACCTACCACTTTAGTGTAAGATTTAATATTGTAAATATGCATTATTTAATTAATTAAATAAAAAATTAAACACGTCTTCGCCGGAATTTTCGTATATTATTTCAAATCTACAGTATTCTGTTCAATCCTATAACCCCTCTTATCTTAAAGAAAATTTCAAATTCCTTCATGACACACATAATAGCTATCTAACCATCGGAAAACGTGAGATTAGAGATCACCAGCATTCAACCAGTTTCTTTGATAAGTTTATAGTCTATACTGCTTAAGCAGTACGGTTATGGAATGCCTTGCCCGTGTCATTAAGGCGTTCACAAACTTTGTCCATTTTTAAAGTTATGGTAAAAAACACAATTTCTCTCCTAAGACGTCATTAATTTATTATGTTCTTTGCCCTTGTTTTATAATTATTATTGTATATCTTTATTCATATAGATAAATATATGTTTTATGTATTTATTGTATGTGTATAAATGGTTCACCACATACTACCTGAAGTATTATCTCTCTACATTCTTTCTTAATACATCCAAATGTTGTCTTTAAAAAATCGCTTTAGCGATCGCCCATTGCGTCACGCCTTGTAAAATTTCTACAATTATATCCGTAATATTTATTGTGTGTATAATAAAAAGTATCCTATTCTATTCCTTATTGAGTCCTATGTGTTTGGTTCGGTCCCCCACAACCTGCCCACGGGCCACGCACTTAAATAAAATGAAATACGTATAAAAGTTAAGTGAAATTTGATTGCACTGTAACCCGAACGACGGAGACACTTTTAAATTGAAACATTCATTTTATTAGCCAATTGTATCAGAAGATGGTCTTAACCAAGAATACTTTAGCTCTGCCTACGTTTGTGCGAACTAAATAAAATGTCTAGATTTTTTTACGATCCTAAATAAAAAGCTAAGTTTTCTCACTATTGAATTGAGATATCTTAATGGTATCTTGGTGCGATAGTTCTCAAGGCATTTAAAGTAAATTAACATATTTACAATTATTAATATTTCGTATAAGCTGTATATATAGTACCTCATCAATCATATTTCTGTATTTCTTGTAGCGCGTAGCCGTTGTTCGTAGCAAACAAAAGACATCAACGCGTTGCCGAACTATTAATTTGGTAAAAAACTAACTGAACCCGGCGAACTTCTTATACTTCGCTTAAATGTACGAGTGAAGATGAATTTTCCTCTTTATTATTTTTTCCGTGAATTTTTCCTATGTTTAAATAGTTATTCTGCAATTCGGTGCGGAGACAAATCCAACAAATCAAAAATCAATAGAGCCCTTCTGAAGTTATAAATGGTGTAACTAATCCGACTTTGTTTCATATACATAGACAATTTTCTGTTAGGTTATTTTAAACGAAAGAGAAAGGGCATGTAATGATCGTAGCAGGTGGCACTCTATAGTTATTGACTACCCCCATGGGAAGACGGGGTGAGGTTATGTAAGTAAATAAGTAAAAACCTAAATAAAAAAATCATAATGGCTAAGAACCCAACAAGTGACCATTAAGAGCAGTGGTCTGGTGGCCCAGTGGAAATAGCCGCGACTTACGAGTTGTAGGTCACAGGTTCGAACCCCGACAGTCGCGTTACTTAGGGTAAATTATTTCATCATCACTGCTCTCAAAACGGTGAAGGAAAACATTGTGAGGAAACCGGCATGTCCTAGAACCAAAATTTCGAAGACATGTGACACTCACCAAGCCGCACTGGGCCCGCGTGGTGGATTACGGCCCACTCCTTTTTACAAAGAGGAGGCCTGTGTCCCAGAACTGGAAACACTATAGGCTGATTTCCTTATGTTAAGTTCAAACTCAAGTAGTTTTAATTTCTCTTCACAAAACAATGGTATCATAAAAATTAGACAAGCTTAGAAACTAGTTTGTGAGAGACTGGTGTCTGCACTAGGAATACCTGTATAGCAGATCACCAGGGTCCCACCACACGGTATGAGAACATAAATTACTTATTTAGTAAATGTAAAGCATGAAAAAACAAAGATTAAGAACAATAAAACAAAAAGAGAAGTACGTCGAAAAAAGGTGATCTAATATGTGTAGAGAAAGTACGGGGTTGGACTATTTTGGATGAGTTAGTAAATCCACAGTTGCTTCGCAGTGGCCATTAAACATATATACATTCAATGCATAAAATTAGTGATTCGCACGACTGTACCTAATTGCATATTTGAATATGCATTAATTAAATAAATATGGCAAGAAATTCCAAGGTTACTTTTTAAAAATTAATTGATAAACAAAACCAAAAATAACAAAATTAAATTCTAACTTAACTAAAACTATACAGAAACTAAAAAAATGCGTCGAAAAATTCGTCTGCATCGCTGTCGACTGGAAATATCAAATATGCATTTCTTTCATAATAATATAACTTTTGCAAATAAATATAGCAGTGGAGTTTGTTGGCCATTCTTCTCCATACGAACACACCTTTTGGAAGGGGTAACTAGAATCAATTCGATTTTATTTTATATTTTGACGTTGAAAAGTGCCTTTTATATGCCTATTTGAAATAAATGATTCTACTTTGACTTTTACTTTGCAAAAAGTGCGATTTATGTTTTATTTTTAACTAGCTGAACCCGCGGCTTCACTCGCGTGACTGTAGTTTATATTGGCACTATAAGACAACGGGAACGTGAAGTCATTACTATGACTTCACGTTCGCGTTGTTCCTGATGGTTGATTTTGTTAATTTAAATTAATACTTGTTATTTTTAATCAATCTACCTGCCTTTCCCTATGTTGAGGTCGGCTTCCAGTCCAACCGAATACAGCTGAATACCAGTATTGTAAATGAAGCGACTGCCTATCTGACTCCACAACCCAGTTATTGGGTAACACTACACCCCTTGCTAAGACTGGTAGTCCGACTTTTTGGGCTTCTGACTACCCATAACAACTGTCAAAGATCTACGAATTACAGCCGGGACCAATGGCTTAACGTGCTTTCCGAGGCACGGGGGTGTCTCGGTATGTGAAGATGGGCAGTGGTCACCCATCCATAGACCAACCGCGGCAAGCGTACCCTAACCTCCGATCAACCCGTGCGGCTATTATTATTTAACCACGAGCCCCTCGAAACTTGTTTCTTTTAAATTTGGTTTTAAAATGAATATTTTATAAATATTAGCTTTAAAAATAAAAATAAATAATATTACGTGGATTTTTTTGATTCAAACGTTAAACTTAAAACATGCATCAATCTGTAGTTCTAAATAATGAATGCAACTTGTCTGAAAATTACCTGTAAATCCTTCAGCTGCACGTAACAAGCACGTTTCCGCGCGGTGAGTCGCGGACTGTGGCAGGCTCCGCCGCGCCGCCCTATATATGCACCGCCCGCCCAAAGCCGCCCACCACCCGCCCTACGCAAGCCTTGCAGCCGCCACTTCGAAGAAAGAAACAACACAAGATGCTAAATACTGGATTTTTGGGGTTCCGTAAAACTGGAATAAAGAACCTCTAAAAATTTTTTTTTGTAACAATTGTTTTTGGATAACATGGGACATATTATTATGGAACGGATGGGCCTGACCCGATAATCAAACCCAGCACTACCTCAGCAGTTGCTCATTCTCTTGATATGTTTGATAAAACTAACACTCTATGGACTGAATAAGTCTGAAATAAATATTTTAAATTAAATTGAAAAACATTGCCGTCCTTCTGGGGCAGGTGGTACATGCTATCATGCTGTATAACATTCAAAATGAATCTTTTCATGATATTTCGGACAATAGTATTTACATTGATCTGAGAAGCTTGTGGCCAAATAATAACAGCCGCACAGGTCGATTGATCAGGTTAAGCTACGCTTGCCGCGGTTGGTCCATGGATGGGTGACCATCTTTACATATCAAGAAGTCTCCGTACCTCGGAAAGCACGTTAAGCCGTCAAGTCTGACAACCAGTCTTACCAAGGGGTATCGTATTACCTAGTAACTGGGCTGTGGAGGTCAAATAGGCAGTCGCTCCATGTAAAATACTGGTATTCAGCTGCATCCGGTTAGACTGGAAGCCGACCCCAACATAGTTGGGAAAGAGCTAGCAGATGATGAGTATTTACATTGATCTCGTTCGAGGAATTTTTACAACCGTACCTTCTGTCATTAATATTACTGTTACTCAACTGCATCCAGTAAATAGTGGATGCTGACTTCAACATAGTTGGGAAGGGTAGCCTTATGATGATGTTGATGACTTATTCCTTCGCTAAGCAGCTTAGCTGTGGTCGGTTTGATGGGAATCACTTATGTGCCTGTGGCCACCAACACCAGCACCATTAAATGGTGGTGGCGGTGGTGGTGGTGGTGGTTTAATGGTGGTGGTGTGTACCAGCACCATTAAATTGAGTTCAGCATTGTTTCTGTGATACAACGCAACTGCGTTTCTATTACAGATGTCAGATGGTGGCGACCACTTGCTATGCGAACAATCAAATCAATTCAAATATTTTATATATCTATATAATTCAATGTTCTGACTGACTGATATATCAACGCACAGCCTAAACCGCTGCTCCTAGAGACATGAAATTTGGAGGGTGTGTTCTTTGTGAAGAGTAGGTATCCACTAAGAAAGGGTTTTTCGAAATTCCACCCCTAAGAGGGTGAATGGGGGTAGGGTGAAATTTCATGCGGACGAAGTCGCGGGCAGAAGCTAGTTTCACACAAACCTACATGGACACTTATGTAACGTCAGAAGCTAGGTCTGGTGTATGTCTCAGGTGTACTGTGTGTCTTTTAGTCTGTGCTAAATAAATGTATTTTCTTTATTTGTTCTTTTCTTACCGCCGCTATCGTGGCGTGCCAAACTCAAACTCAAAGCGTTTATTTCAATTAAACCTTGTACAGGCACTTTTGAATTGTCAAAATTTAAATAGTCTGTCAGTTAGTCAGAAAGTTGAAGCTAGTCGCCCATTCCAAAACGTAGATCTCTATGGAGAAGAACGGGCAAGAAACTCTATGGACACTCTTTTAAATCAAGACATTACAAAATCCTGGATACATTATTATTGTTGCTTCTATATGTGAGAACAATGTAAAAAAAAAGACACAATAGAAGAAACATTTCAAAATATAAGATTAAAAATAAGCCTTGGCAGTTAAGAGATGACCAGTCTCAACCGACGGCGCCCGTTCACGAAAATGACGCGTGGGTCAGCACCATCTAGCTCAACCATTTTGTAGGGAACCGAATGATCCAACACACGCGCCACCATCGATGAGACATTTAAGTGAGCATGACACGCAGGCCAATTCTCGTAATTTAAAACGTTCAAAATCTAGTCGCAGTCTCAACTCGGCGACAAACAAATGTCAAAAACTTGTCAAAATGCAGGGAAATTAGAAGTATTTTTTGACAGATTGATACTGAGATCAGACTGTGAACGTTCTTAAAATTACGAGAATTGCCTCTACGTTCGTTCTCAACTACCATGCTCTTTTAAGTCAACATCATGCGCTGGGTTAGAGCGGGAGGGGTCATGTGAAGATTTCCCATCCTGAAAAAAAAGGTAGGTAGTAATCTATCCATACCATTAACGAGTTCCTAGAGGAAAGATTTGTACTGACATATTTGAATTGATTAATTAATTTTTATGGTTCCGTACCCAAAGAGTAAAAACGGGACCCTATTACTAAGACTCTACTGTCCGTCTGTCTGTGAACAGGCTGTATCTCATGAACCGTGATAGCTAGACAGTTGAAATTTTCACAGATGATGTAATTCTGTTGCCGCTTTAACAACTGTAGGGTGCTTCCCTAACATAAGTAATGTAAATGCAGATGTCAAATGTCAAACTTAAACTTAAATGCAGAAAATGTCAGTGAATGCTCAACGGGATGAATCTAAATAAAACTGCAAGCTGTCCGACTCAAACCACGTCTAATTGAACACTAAAATGTAATATACATAAAATGCATAGAACAATGCAATATGTCAGTGTCAATGCACTGCCAAATGTAGGTCGCGTCCAAAGTGCAAATACGCGAGCCTACTGGCTAACTTATTGTAATAAATATATTTTAACCCATGTACGTGCACCGTACATATTGCCACAACACAAAAAGAGAATAACTAAATAAAACAATCCCAAAATATGTAAGATAATAAAATAACAATGTAAAAATGTAAAATGCAGGACTCTAATGTAAATATGATTGATCTACTACTACTATGAGGAAATATAACTAATGTCTATAAATAGAATGTCACCATATTAATAAATTAGCACATCTCACTATGTTTTTCAGTGTCAAATTTCACTTCACTTGAGGTAGGGTTACCACACGACACTTTATTCACTTTTGAGTCCCGTTTGTCGATCTTGCTGTTCCTGTCCTCGATGTCATGATCTTCTCGTTTGCTTCTGCTTCTCGCGTCTTGCGGACCCTCCCCTTTTCTTTGGTTGGCCATCTTTCGCCAAAAGTACATCGATGTTACAAACAGTGCAATGCTAATCGCAACAACCACATAGATTGCAATGTAGTGATGAACGTCGTGAGAGGATATGGTGTCTAGCTTAGACTGTTCTTCTATAGAGCGTAGTTGCGTGTCAATCTTCTTGAACGTCTCTTCGTGCGTTTCAATATGCAACGATGAGTTACGGATCGAGGTGTTGATAATGTTGTTGATTGGAGAGATCGTGGGCACGATCATTGCATATGGTTCATTGACTAAAATGTCACTTGTATGTTGCATATATGCGTGCAATGTGAATGAGTCGCCTTGCAAGTTGCATCCTTGTTTCAGCGTTATCAGACCCGAGTGACGTAACGTCTCCGATGTCATTTGAGTGCCGCACGCTAATTGTACTTCGCACGTGTCACAACAATAATAGAACCAGGTGTTTTGTTTATGTAATTTGACCCATTTGTCAGCGCATGTTTTTATTTCCGTATGGCAATAAACGCTGTGTTCTTCGTTGTCTCGAATCAGCTGTACATCGCAAATAGATTTGTGACGATCACCGGTGTTGTATATAGGGTGATTTAGTTTGCACAGTATCGATTGTTCATGTAATTTTTGGCATTCATTAATGTCATATTGTTCTAGAGGTATAAATGAGTATTGGTTGGCGTTAAATGCTATTAATGCAGAGTTGGGAATAATATACATTACCCGATTTATGTCAATACGTTGAGGAATGCTGATAAGTCTGTTAAGTTCGTATAGGGCATCACTCAAGATCGGTACTTTTATTTCCATCAACAGGTAGTGCTGTGTTATGCGCGCATGTATTCTGAACAGCCTGTAGATGTCTCTTATGTCATTACGAACTTCAGGTAGTGTAGAATCGCGAGGTAGTAGTCGAGCTACTCTATCTAGTTCGCTTTGCATTTGGGTTGGTGATAGTAGATGTACGTCCATATGTCCTTGGTACATATTTGTCAGGGTGTTGATGAGTGATTCTTGAATATCTTTTAAGTTTTGGGCCATTCTTTCTGCAGCTAAGGCCGATGTAATTATGTAGAATGCATGTGAACTCTCAAGTTTATCTTTGAGCGTCTTGTTTTCTAGGGACGTGAGATGATCGTTAATTAAAGTGAACTGCTTCACCATTGTTGCTTCGTTACGCTGTACAATGTTGTTCTCGGTTTCCAGAACACTTGTCTGGTTTTTAAGCAGTTGGAATAGGTGATTTTCGTTATGTTGGATTGTGTCGATATCCTGTTCATATTGTTCTGCAAAATGTTGGTCTAACACTCCAAATAACGAATTTGCAACATATCCTACTCCGTCGATCAATCCTCTTTTGAACCTGTGTTGAATTATCCGCTGGGACCTCAGTAGTTCGTTGTAATAATTTAGTTCACTCGTGCTTTGTTCAAGTTGGTTAATCAGAACATGAAATTGCATCAACCACTCTTCGCAACGAGCTTGCTTTATATGAGATACGAATATTTGCAGAGTGTCCATATTGCGCCAATAATTTGTCATATTGTAATAGAATACCAGTTTCCATTCATCTCTAATTTCTTGTAGATCTGCAATCTTGTCAAAGTAAAGTGTTTGATTTTTTGTCAGTTGAGTAAGTTTCATATCTTGCTGGACAGTAGGTGTTATCAATGTCATAACTAGCATCAGCATATAACATACCAAGCTGTTCCAGGTAAGCCTTTTAGCTCGGTTTCGCCTGTTTTTGGGTAGTTTGTCAGTGTCAGGGTTGTTTTGTTCCTCAGCCTCCACTAGTGGTACCAGTTTTGTAATAGGTCGTTTAGTTTCGCCTTTTGCAGTTTGTAATGTCACAACTCTAGTGTGGCCGTCCTTTCCAGGGTGTAAATCCGCTACACGACCCAGTGCCCATTTTCCTGCAGGTAACCTTTCATCTTTAATGCATACAATGTCATTTTTCTTTATGTCAGTATTCTTTCGTTTCCACTTTAGTCTCGCTTGTAGTTGTTAGAGGTACTCTTGCGACCACTTCTTCAAGAAATCCTTGCTTAGTTGTTGTACAATTTGCCATCTCGTGTTTAAACGATAAGTATTGTCCATGTCGGGTTCTGGAATTGTCATGAGTGATGTGCTGGTTAAGAAATGTCCTGGAGTTAAACAGTTTATCTCTTCGGCGTTCTCTGAAACGGTGCATAGTGGTCGTGAGTTCAAGCAAGCTTCTATCTGACATAGCGGAGTTGTAAATTCTTCGTATGTCAGACGTTGGTCTCCAATGACCCGTTTGAGATGGTATTTCATGCTCTTCACAGCGGCTTCCCACAGTCCGCCTGCGCTTGGCCAGACCGGGGCATTGAAGTGCCATTGAATTCCCATCTCTGATATTTTGCCCAAGAAGAAGTTGTCAATGTTTTCTACAATGCATTTGTATTGTTGCAGTAGGATCCGATTTGCACCCACAAAATTCGTGCCGTTGTCGCTGTACATGTCCCGTGGCGTACCTCGACGTGCGCAGAAGCGCTTGAAAGCCGATAGGAATGCTGTACTGGATAGTTCTGATACCAGTTCTAGATGAATGGCTTTTGTTGCTAGACAAACAAATACTGCAACGTACGCCAGCAATGTTCTGACGCCTCGGCCTTTACTTGCCTTGATTTCAATGTGTCCAGTAAAATCGACACCTGTATGTGTAAATGGGCGAGATACTGTCACTCTCGGCTCTGGTAGATCAGCCATAATCTGGTTTGTTTGTTTAGCATTAAATCGGCGACATGTTACGCATTTGTGTAAGACCTTTTTGACGGCGCGATGTCCTCCTACGATCCAAACTCTTTGTCGTAGATGTGTCAGGGTTAACTTAGGACCTCCGTGTAATGTTCTTTTGTGAGCTTGCCAAATTAATAACTCTGTCAGTTTATTGTCATGTGGTAGTGTCTTCGGGTAAGTTTGAGTTGCGTAACCTTCCACCTACTCGCAGAATGTCATGTTTGTCAAGGAATGGATTTAAACTCAAAAGGTTACTTTTTGTGCTCAAACCTTTGTTTTCCATCAATCTCATAATCTCGTCATTGAAGGCATGCAATTGAATATGTTTCATTATTAGGTTTTCAGAGCTTTGTAGTTCTGTAGATGTCAAATAAGTAGTAGTACGATGAGTGTCGGTGTTCGAACAGCTGTTTATGAAACGTTTCATCCAGGCAACGGCCCTTGTAATACGAGTCGAATTGCTGTGTTTGTCTAATAACTCAATTACTATTGAAGACGGTTCACATTTCACAACATAAGTTTGCATTTGTTTTTGTTTTGATTCGCATGTTGTCGGTGTAATTGTAATTTTGTCAAAAGTATCTTCCCTGTAATTTTTCATCCAGTAGGGACCTTGCCACCACAAAGAATGTTGCAATAGTTTGGAACAACTGATCCCGCGTGATGCACAATCTGCAGCATTTTCCTCGGACTTGACATAACTCCAGTGCTGTTTTGGAATTACGTCATGCACTTGCTGTACTCTGTTGCTGACGAACGACTTCCATTTTGTGACGTCCCCATGCAGCCAGCCTAATACAATCATAGAGTCCGTCCAGGCGTATGTATTTTTGTGCACATTGTCCCATTTAAAGGCTGTCAGGACCTTTTTCATGAGCCGTGAAAGTAGTAGCGCTCCACATAATTCGAGTCGCGGTAGGGTCAATTTTTTGTTGATTGGCGATAACCTCGATTTTGCAGCGATAAGTCTAGTCGTAGGCTCGTTTTTGTCATTTGTTGTCAGCAGGTATATAGCGCATGCGTAGGCCTTTTCGGACGCATCGCAGAACCCATGTACTTGGAATGGTTTCGTAATATCTCCCAGCCACCTTGGTATTTGATATTCGGTAATGTTGTGTAAATCGCTAGTAAACTGCTTCCATTCTTCTTGCACACTGTCCGGTAAGGTTTCATCCCACTCGCATCCCGATAGCCAGACGCTTTGAAACAGCAGTTTTGCTTTTACTGTCAATGGTGTCAGCCAGCCCAGTGGATCGAAAATTTTCGAGATTTCCGATAGTAGCTTTCTTTTTGTCAATTGGTTTTTATTGTCAAATTGTATTTTGTTTGTAAACGAAAATGTGTCAGTTGTAGGATTCCACTGGACCCCTAGGGCTTTTGTCATTCCGTCGTTTGTAAAATGCATTGTCGTTTGGTTAAGACCTGAAGAAGATAAGCTTTCAATCAAGGCCTGGTCGTTGCTTGACCACTTCCGTAGTGTAAGGCCAGCTCCACTCAGCATGTTAATGAGTTGCTTTTGAATTTCTTGTGCTCGTTCGATGGAGTTGCTGCCACTTAGGACGTCATCAACGTACATTTCGTTAGCAATGACATCCGCTGCTAACGGATATTTCTGTGCATCATCGTCTGCAAGCTGTTTCAGCGTTCGAAGAGCTAGAAATGGTGCTGCCTTGGTGCCATACGTCACTGTGCATAACTGGAACTCCTTTAAGGGACCTTGGTTGGATTCCCTCCACAGGATCTTTTGCAAGTGTTGATCTTCTTCATGGACAAGGATCATGCGGTACATCTTCTCACAATCTGCAGTAAAGACGTACTTGTATAGCCGCCATCCTAATAATAATGTCAATAGATCTTGATGAAGCTTAGGGCCACACTCCATCAAGTCATTCAGGCTGTAACCTGTGTCAGTTTTCTGGGAGGCGTTAAAAACCACCCTTAATTTTGATGTCACCGAGTCCTGTTTTAAGACTCCATGATGAGGTAAGTAGCATTCCGGGTTGCAGCCAGGTTTGCTCTCCTTCATATGTCCCATTTCCAGGTACTCTTGCATAAATTTGATGTAACTATCTGATAATTTGTCATCCCTGCCTAATCTCCTTTCTAATTGCATAAACTGTGCTACAGCTGGTGGCTTTGACTTGCCCAGCAGCTGATTAAAATTAGGCTTCATTGGCAAACGAACTGCATATCTGCCATCACCTAATCGCTTGGTTGTTGCAGTGTAGAACTCCTCACAATATCGTTCCTCTGACGTCATAGAATTGCATGCATCTCCATTGATGTCTTCCACTTCCCAGTATTTTGACAAGTCGTTAACTTCATTAACTACGACGTTGCAATTAAATGTTTTGGTGACATTGCCTGACAATATCCACCCCAACCGTGTTTGTTGAGCCATGGGTTCATTAACCTCCCCTTTGACTAAGCCATTCATGAGTATTTCGGAAAATATGTGTGCATCCAGAAGTATGTCAATGGGCCTAGATAAGTTGTAATCTGGGTCGGCTAGTGTGATGTCTGTCACATGAGCCCAAGGTTTCTTTGCAAATGTAACGTTAGGCAGACTGTTTACTACTCGTGTCATGATTAACGCTTCCGTTGTCAACTGGAAGTCGTTATATAAGGACTTGCAGGATAGATGGACCTTTCCTTTACTCCTGTTGGATAAAGTACCGATGCCGCTTATGTTTGCACTCAGCTGTTGACGCTTTATGCCCAATCTTTGAGCTGCATTCTCCGTTATCAACGTAATTTGTGAGCCTTGATCAACTAGAGCCCTTAGTGTAATGTAGTCACCTCCAGCTGTGGCTACTTGCAATAATGCTGTTGGTAATAATATTTCATCATCATTATTTGATGCGAAGTTGTTTTGCAGATTTTTATTTGACCTAGTTGAAGTCGATGACGACGGTTTAGTTGCTGTTTGTGTTGCTGAGGGCGTTTGCGCTGACTTCACAATATCGCTGTGCAGAAGTGTGTTATGTTGTTCGTTGCAATCTCTGCATCTTTTCTGTGATGCACAGTAACCCTTAGTATGCACATACAAACAATTTTTGCATATTTTGTTGTTTTCTATAAATGCCATTTTTTCCGGACTCAGCATGTCCGCGAATTTAGAACATTGAAATAATGCATGATTCGTATTGCACAATGAACAAATAATCTTGCTGAATTGTCCAGCGTTTGACGCATGGAAATTGCGAGAGTAGGTTGCTGAACTTTTATTGGGTTGTGACTTGGAATTTTTTCCGAACGGATGTGGCGTTTTAAAATGTGGTTTTGATGCAGGTTTATCACCGTTTTCTGGCTTTTTCCTGTGCAACGGTTCTAATGCCATAAACTTGTTTTCGACGAAATCCATAAAATGATTGTATGTTGGTATCTCGCGCGGATCCGACCTGGACTGCATATATTCCGAATACGTTTCGGAGTCTAATTTTTCGCACAACACGTAAACTAGAATCGGATCCCATGAACTTGTATCAATGCCTAAGTTGTGTATCGCGTTTATGGTTTCGTTGGTAGTGTCATATAACCGCTTGAGGTCAAACGCAGATTGTTTTTGCAAATTAGGTTGACGCATAAATACCTGGAAATTTCTGGTAAATAACAGAAACTTATTATTATATCTATGGTTCAAAATTTCCCAACACGTGTCATAATTTTCGGGTGCTATGTGTAAATGCTGCACGAGCTTTTCCGCTTCACCGCGAAGTCTACCCTTTAGATGCTGCATTTTTTGAGTTTTTGCGATCGCCGAATTATTATGAATCGCTTCTACGTAGAGATCCATAAAAGTAGGCCATAAGGTATAGTTGCCGTTAAAGATAGGTATGTCAATTTTAGGCAACGTTTGCTGTTGATGTATAGAAGCGTTTAATTTCGTGTTCAGCGCCCGTTTCATATTTGTAAATGCATTTTCGTGGCGACAGAACTCGTCATAATATTCCTGTGAATTCCCCTCTAATATGCCATCAATTTGTAAATGTAATTTGTCAATCGCAGTCCACCGAAACTCTACAGTCTTAAGCATATGGGTGAATATCCCAGCAGCAAATTTTACGCGTCCACGTTGAGAATCGAGGTGTTAAATGATAGGATGTTTCTTATTTTTTTTATAGTAAGCTACGTAACTTGTTTCAATTAGGGCCACATTTTTTTTTATAACTGTGTATTTAAATAAATAGGGAAAAAATAAATCGCCTTAAAATTCAAGTTAGGTGGCTTGTCCCAGCTCCATTTTTTGATATAATTGCATTCACCAAAGCAACAATTTGCTGTACAATAAAAAATAAATAAATTCGTTAGTATATGCTTAAGACACATTATCTAAAAACAATTAAACCATATTAGAAAATCTAATTTAAAAGCACAGGGTAGTCGATCAAAGTTTGTCCAAGTAAAAATCAAAATTTTGGTGGCACTTTTTCAACATACTATAAAATGAAGCTTCGTGTTCGTGCGTGTGCGATCAATCACATTTTATTATTTCACATCTCTCAGTTGTGCACTTGCGCGTAACAGGTGTGTGATTAGTGCTATGATTTTCCGCCAAAAACGTAAGTATCATCTTGGGTGGCACGGGGGACAAAAATTGTTCAATTTTTGGTGGATCGATTTGCTGTTAATTTTAAAGTGTTTTAATAGTAAGCTACACATTATAGATAGTGATTTGGGTTACGCATAAATCAGTGATATTAATTTAATTGTAACTAAAAACCCCTATTTTTAGAGATTTTTTTTATATCTGGTTTCAATTTTGGTGGCTCAATTTTGGTGGTTTTGGTGGCGTTTTCACGCCACCGGTCCTTATTTTTCACGTAAACTGAAGAAAAAATTTCGCGACCAAAATTGATAAAAATATTCAGTTTGTTGATATTGACCCTTAACATTGTGTAAGACATCTGAAATCATTAAATGTTCAATACAAATATTGTTTGTTATTTTTGTATTAAGATACAAATTTCGCCACCAAAATTGAAAAAATATTCAGTTTGTTGATATTGACCCATATCCTCAATTTCCCATTTCTCCTTAACCTCGTCTAGGCTTCGATTTCCTAACCTAGTGAATGCACGGAAGTTAGCTTGTTGCAACTGCTGTAACTCGAGTAGCTTGTCCTCTATTCCTACAGATGTCTCGAACAGGGTCTTGTCGAACTCAATGTTTAACTTACAATGACCAGCGTTACTGGGTCCAGCAAGAGTCTTCATCTCGAACGCTGCAATCTCCTGACGCGTTCCATGGTACCAGCTTTTAATGACCTCATAAATGTTACCGGTGAAATATTGATGATCTTTCTCCTTTACTGCACTCAGCTCCCGGTTCTTCTCTTCACATTCCGCCCATAGTACATCTAACCTCTCAAGCCTTTCACGTATGTAATCGGTGCTCTTCCTACTCGCTGAATCCTTCTTAAAATTAGAATGGATTCTCTTCACTTCCTCGAGGATCTCCGCTTGACGCACGATGAAACCCTCCATTGTAAAGCCGTAAGATAAATAATGAACGATCTTACTTGAAACTCAGGAACTCTCCCTGTATGCAAATGCAATGCAATGCGACGCTCTGGAACCTGGACCGCTGCTACCTCCCCGAATGCTCCTGCACGGCAACACACGTGGCACGGTATGACACGACACGACACAGATCCCGCGCGGCGACTTATCGACCGACGTATCGGACTGTATAGTACTTGCAATGGTTACGAAGGACCAAACAACTATGTAGGTTGCAATAGTTTCGAAGGACCAAAAAAAAACTATGTAGGGTGCTTCCCTAACATAAGTAATGTAAATGCAGATGTCAAATGTCAAACTTAAACTTAAATGCAGAAAATGTCAGTGAATGCTCAACGGGATGAATCTAAATAAAACTGCAAGCTGTCCGACTCAAACCACGTCTAATTGAACACTAAAATGTAATATACATAAAATGCATAGAACAATGCAATATGTCAGTGTCAATGCACTGCCAAATGTAGGTCGCGTCCAAAGTGCAAATACGCGAGCCTACTGGCTAACTTATTGTAATAAATATATTTTAACCCATGTACGTGCACCGTACAACAACAAATAATAAAAACAAAATAAAGTTAAAATTGAAAGGGGTATAAAAGAAACGTTTTTTTTTTGGCGTGTTATGTCTTGTGGTACGGAACCCTTCGTGTGCTAGTCCGACTAGCACTTGGCCGGTTTTTTGTGTCTGTTAATTTACAATAGAATAGTTTACTTATTTTTGGATCTTTTTATTGTTGACATGATTATTGTATAGCAATCTTAATAACCTATTTTCCACACCCCTCCCGCACCGCGCTGCTACAGGTAGCGGTCGGCTGTGTCGTGACGCGTGCGATGCGCTCTAGCGCGCTGATAGCAGCTGATAACGGATAGTAGTGATATCAGGCAGATAGAGCCACTCACTGCGAACATGGCACTAATTAGTTTTAGATGAAACTACACGTCGGCCGCCGCACTTACAAGTGCAAATAAGTAGGTTCTAAAGCAGCCGACTTTTTTTTTTTCAGGGTGAGAAATCATCAAATGACCCCTCCTGCTCTGGGTGGAGCGGAACGGAGTGTCAGACTCTTACTGACTAAAACCCACCCGTGTTCCTTCCTTCGCCCTTTATGTTCCGGGCCAGCGGTAACCCTTTCGGACAATCCCGCTGACTAGCCTATAGCCTTCCTCAAGAATTGGGCTATCAAATGCAAAAAGATTTTTTCAAATCCGACTGGTAGTTCCAGTGATTAGCGCGTTCAACCAAACAAACAAACAAACTCTTCGCCTTTTTTTTTCAGGTTGTAAAATCATCAAATGACCCCTCCCTCTGGGTGGAACGGAAGGGAGTGTCAGACTCTTACTGACTAAAACCCACCCGTGTTCCTTCCTTCGCCCTTTATGTTCCGGGCCAGCGGTAACCCTTTCGGACAATCCCGCTGATCCGGCAGGCTACGGCCCTAACGGGCAAACTCTTCGGCTTTATAATATTAGTATAGATTGCAGCTACGAAAACAAAATCACAACAACAAGTGTGTGTGCAGACACAGCGTAGGTGCACTTTCTCTTCCCCGACTCTCATAATCCGACACGACCGGAGAGAGATCGGAAGACAATTCCAGTAATTCAAAATCTAGTCGCAATCCTATCCCAGCGACAATCAATGTCTAAAATTTGTCAAAAATGTAGGGTGTGACGCGCGCAAGGTCTTTTGGCCCAGATTTTGAAATTTCGCTCGCGTTGGAGAGCGTCGCGTCGCCGAGCGCCATAGAGCGGGACGGCACTCGACGAATCAGAAGGCTTCCCGCCAGATATTTAGATTAAATAGACGGATTGTTTGTGGTGGAGAGATGATTTTCAATAATTTTGTAAAACAAGTTGCTAGAACGGCCACGATTGCCCATTATTATTTCAACTAATTTGTATTGTATCTTGTTTGAATAGACGTTCTTATGATAAAACGGTGTTTCATTGGTGTGAACATTAAAAGGGTAATTACCAGGTATTTTTGACAGATTGAGACTGAAATCAGGCTGTCAATGTTCTTATAATTACGAGAATTACCCCTCAGGTGAGGGCCAACGGCTTAACGTGCTTTCCGAGGCACTGGGGTATCACACCGCAAATTTCCAAACTCCGGTCTTTTACTAAGAGATTCCTAAAATCACCTATCACTCATAGTACGGGTATGAACACGTTATATCAACCTGACTCTAAAATAAATGCGGTTAGTGCGCGCGACTCGGGACAAAATAACCACTTACTACACAAAGAAGAGATGTGTCGCTATTCCGTTGTCGTTTACATAATCTCAGGCCACGAGCGTTTGTGAAGCGTTTTAGTTATCACAAAATATGTTATTTCACTCTTATAGTTTCTACCCGCGACTTCGTCCGCGTGTAACTTTTTGTTCCTCCGACGTATGCAGTCATATTGCATCGCCTGCCCGGTGCTATTATTTCGTTTTTGCTTAGCGTTCTTTCTGATTTTTCTTTTTGCTCGGCTCCTAAGGGTTCTAGCGTGATGTTAAATAGCCGATAACCTTCTTCATGCGGCACTTCTTCTCAGGGATCCGTCATTCAGTCAGCTAGAAAATGCCGGCGCCATCTAGTTTTAAAATATTTACCAAAATGACTTGTGAAAGGGTCTTTTTTTTAGATTTACTAAGGCTTAGATTACTAAGGCTACGTACGCACTGACAGGTGACTTGCTTAGCGCCTAGCCTAGAGCGTAGTTCATAACTCGTTAGGCGACTAGCGAAGGCGTCAACCGCGCAGTGCGGCCGGATGCGCAAAATTCTCCTTTGTTGCCCTAGTTACTACCAGTTGTAATACCGTTAATTTTGATTACCCTTCCTACAACTCTCTAGAGCATTCGTTTCACTTTGCCACTCGCAAGGTGGCTAGGCTCTAGGCGCTAACCTGTCAGTGCGTACGTAGCCTTTCAGAAAATAACAATTTCATTTTTGGACAGCCCAGGGGGCTTACTCTCCAAACTAATTTTAATTCCAATGAGATGCCAATATGATTCCAATGTTAATTTTACAGTCACGTGATTCGGTACTCTTGAAAACAATATTGTCAAAAATTACCCCACGCCAAACCCGAACCCAATTCCACTTAGTTCTCCAAAATGGATACCCAATCTAAAAATCATTTGGCGCTAGCATCGAACTCAAGAGTACGAAACATCACAATTCCAATGTCGATCTATCGGAATTAAATTGAAGAGTAAGCACCCTGTGTGGGTCAGAAAAAAGTGTTGTTCTAGGAATCGAACCTAGATCCAGACGGCAATTTTATAGGAAAATTATCTATAACAGCGTATTGACATTTTGAAAATGAAACAGGCGTTAAAATTTAATTCCCATTTATTTTATTTGTTCAGAACACATTTTTGCTTATAATAAAATATATAAATCTACCTAAAATTAAGTAATTGTCCTACACTACCCGGGGGTTATCCTTGGGTGCACTTGCATAGTGCATACAGGGATAATCGTCGGTTGGAGTCTCATTTTATTAAAAACGTCTAACGGGCCTCTGCGAGCTGTCTTCGGCCCAAAGGTCCCGAGAAGTGTCTTAGACATAAAAAATTATAATAATATATACGATACGGACCAGGGACAAGCAGTCTCCAGATTATAATAATAATGACTTATTCAATTAATCTTGTGTATTATTTCATTACACATTATGTTACAAAATGAGCACAATAAAAAATATATAAACATCCGAATTGATAACCTCCTCTTTTTTTAAGTCGGTTAAAAATACATTTACGAGATGGTTTAAATTAAAATTACCCCGTTTTACCAAAAGCGATCGTCGCATTCTAAGTCACTTTATTCTTCGGTAAAGGTATCGCCTTTCGTTTCGCCGTCAAACAGGCGTCAACCTATCGTAAGCACGTAAACAAAGCGGATCAGAAGCTCCGATACGTCGACTCGGCTACGGCTAGGCGACGCCGCGCTTACGGCTCGCCGACTGCTGGGGGATGGTGCTGCAGGCAGGCCACGGAAGGGGTGAGGGGCAAGGGTGGACGAAGAGACGTAAGCTCGGGTTCGGAGAGACGTAAGCGCGGGGACGACGAGCCGTAAGCGCGGGAACTGCAAGTTGGGTAAGTAATAGATGATATAACAATAAAATCTCTAATATTAACAACATATAACAACGGAACTTATAATTTTATTTAATATAGCGATTAGTTAATATAATGAACGATTGATATAATTTTAAAATAACTAATTTTTATAAGCATAACATACATTAAATATAACATCGTTTGACATAACATACATTAAATATAAAATCGTTTGACATACCACTCAAAAGATATAAAACTTATTTGGTCTAATATGATGAAAACGCCTACTTAAAACACAAAGCAAAATTGCATGAACACGGGTAGTTTATTTAGTATTATTTTTATGTAGCTTGTGGGTAGCTCAACAAAAGTTATTGTTAGTTGTCACTTAGTGTGCGTAATCTTGCTCAGTTAAATAATAATCATTAAAGTATTTCTTTAAAAATGAATTCATACAAGTTCATTCATAAAACTATGAGTCTCTAATCAATTAATATATACCTAGGTAAGGGTATGTTTACCCAGGTAATATATACCTAGGTAAGGGTATGTTTCTGGAGGGAAGTTGCCTCCTTCTGTGAGATCGTTATGGTCCAGAAGGAGGCTGCCGAGCGGGATCGTGAGAGAGCCAATCCCGCTCGGAGAAGAAGGCGTCGAGGAGGCAACCGCCTCGACGCCTAACTCGCCGAAACCCCACCTGCATCATTGAATGCAGGCGGGACTTTGGAATCGCGGGCGGTAGGAGTGGGGACTCAGAACTCCTCACCAAGTGATTTCAGGGAATACGGTGGCATTGTGATCACATGCTGCCGTGCATAGTGAGGATCAGGGGAGACCCCTTTATAGTCTCCCCAGAGACGTGCCCTAACACGCGTTGCACTGAGGGGGTTCCGGATTGGTCTATTAAGAGGTAACGGGCCCCCCTCCATGTCACCGGGGTGGTTTTAGTGAGGTAAGAATCCCACACTACCTGGTCTTTTTCCCCAAAGTCCAGGTGCCTTTTGAAGGTTTCCCCCCGAAAACAAAAAATAAAAAGGTAAGGGTATTTTTGTATTCTCATACGCTCGCTCTTGCATTATATGTCGACGGAGCCCCGCTTCGCGGGGCTCCTATTTCTACGTAAAGGGTTTAAAGTAACCTAACAAAACCGAACCTCGGGGTACCCTTCGCTCGGTCTTGCATCCTATGTCGACCTCCTATTCTTCCTTGCTCCTATTTCTGGGTGGTTTAAAAAAAAATAACCACGAAGGCTAAGGCGGGAGCTACGCTCCGCTTCGCTCCCGCCTTAGCCTTCTAACTTATCTGAATTGGGGTGTTAACCATAATTATGTTTTTTATATATATATTAAACGTTAGACCAAATGATTTTCGATTACATAAACGTTATATCAAACAACATTATACTAATTAAGTTTTAGAATAAATAATTGTTATATGTAAAGAAATTATATCAACAGTTGGTATATCTCACGTTGATTATATCTTATGAACGATAATAAAATGAAATTAGACCAAATGAGTTTATACGTTATGAGACGCACCCCTGCAAGTTGACCACACATCGCTCCGCGTTTCGTGAGCTTGTCCCGAGGCGAGGCGATTACGTTAGGATTCCGATTAGTGTGCGTTGCAGTAGTTTCATACAAAGAATACTGAATGGCTCGAGTTGATACGCTGACGATCTCTTTCCGAGTTGATACGTGTGCCTACCTTAAGCCGGAAGGCGCCCTCTGTCGGCGCGAACACGCGTGTCGGTTCACCGAAAACAATGTACACATCGATCGCTTGAGGTTAGAATGCGGCCATACACTTACATTTTATTCAGATAAAGTAGATTTAAGTATAGTAAAACCAGTGAAGATACAGAGAAGATGAAACAATATAAATTTAAAATGTATTAATAGTGAATAATTGCATGGGAATATAATAAGAATGTATGTAAACTTAATAAAAAAAAATCACGCATGCTTGCAGGCAGAATACATTGACACAATTTATAAGATCTCACCCTTACAACGTAAAATAAACATTTCATTTGATTTTAAAAGGGAACCGTTTGTTTTGACTTATGATGAAGAGGAGTGAAACCCATGTGACAAGAGAGTGGTTAGTGAGTGGTGGATAGAGAGGCACAGAAAGACCAAAGAAAGAACGGATGGGTGGATTTTCTGAGGAATTAAAGGGATGAGGGATGAGTGATAATTTGACAGGTAACAGGGTACCAATTATAGCGCTGCAAGATTATTTCGTCGCGTGGCCAAAATCGAAACTTCACGAAAATGGAGATTTGTGGCAATTATTTTGTGATGTGATACAAGATATACCTGCGGGGATCAGCGGAAAATCAAATACTGAAATAATACAAAGGTTCCAGTCAAAAATATAAAGAATGATAACAAATCATGTCAGAATGACAAATAAGAGAATCCATCACGACCTCAGTATCAAAAGTGTTATAGAACAAATCTCAGAAAGGAGAAAAGCTTACAAAGAGCGAGTTACAAACCATCCAAACATACTAGCAGTAAACCTAACGAACGCCCAAGTCGCTAGAAGACTAAAAAGAAAGATTCCTCGAGACCTTATTTAAGAGGCTACAAGAATAAACCGCGTCATTGGACGGCTTCCGTACAAACCCGTTAATAATACCAAACATGGCTGAATGAATGACAAATTGCAATAAAAATCATTAAAAAAAAAAACTTTTGTGAAATGTCACTTGGGACATTGGGGATTAAGCTCAGCAATCGAATATTGCCGATGTAGGCAATAAAACCGCTACGTAGAAGTGGACTTTGGCGCGCCATGTGTGTAGGATGCATGGAGATAGATGGGCTAGTCGTCACACAGTGGGTGCCAGAAGAACGTCGTCGACGACGGAGGCAAAGGAAACGCTGGCGTAATGATTTACGGGAGACTGGCCGAAGAAGGCAACCCACACGGAGCAGTGGAAAGTTATGGGGGAGATAATATTAAATTGATAAACAATTAATATATATATATATTTTTTCTTATACTTCTTAATAGTTTGTTCCGCCAGTTGCTAAACAGAACCGAGCGTTCCGCGCATCCTGGACAGTCACACCCAACACCTTACTTGACTGGCCAATTCTTCATTTCATTTCATTTATACATTTTGTAAACATAGGGTAAAATTATACAGATGATATACAAAAAAAAAAAATTGGTCCATGCTATGTCCCGCCAAAAGGCATACAAAATATCAAATAACAATATCTAATAAAGTCAATAAGTAAGTAGATGTCACAATTTCATGCAATAGTTAATATAATATGTCAATAAAAATCAAAAACGGCACATAAACAAATAGGTAATTAGTCACAATCCCTCCAGTCTAAAGAAAGAAAGAAAATACATTTATTTAGCACAGACTAAGAGACACACAATACACCAGATAGTTAGATATTAGTCGTACATCAGATAAAAAATAAGATAAAAATAAAAAGTGCAAAGTCCGATGTAAGAAATTAGCAGACTCTAGCGTCAGTCGACAGCGACAGTCTCTAGCGCTGATGCCCGCCTGGTTAGCGACTAGCAGCCTGCGGTGTTTCGTCGATGCGTGGGAGTTCCAGAGCCTTAGGCATCTTCTAGACGCTCGTTCCATCATAGACCTCATCCATCGCTTTCCATCAGGCGTGATCGAGGTCAAGAGCGGGCCCATTTAATATTAGCAATAAAAAAAGGTAAATCCAAGATGGCGACAACTTTATGAGAGCTTCTAAAAACATAAACTAGATGGCTCTGTATTAAAAATTGCGTTTAAATTCACACACTCATTCTGTCGCTTTCTATTATAAACGAGTGAGTGTGAGTGAGTGGGGGGGGGTGTGTGTGTGTGCGCGAGAGTGCGAGTACAGCGTACGGAACTTCGTTCCTGACGTCCGTCAACCGCACACGTTTTTTTTAAAGTGTTTACATAGGCTTACATAATAGTGGTTCTCTTAATATCTATATATACAAAGTGAACTTAAGGGAGAAGCGCTAAGGTAGCCCGCGAAATTCAAATTTTCTTACGTTTTTTGCAATTTGCTGGTCAGTATTAGGTTGGACGTCGATGAAAATATGATTCGCGGCCGTAACAAATATGTATTTACAGAATCATAATCATTAGAATCAGTAATACAACTTGTTAGGTTAGTATAATCCCAAAATGTCAAGATTTTATGAAATAGTCATTTTGTGGGATTACTTGGTCTTAGAGTTGTGTTGATGACTTTAATGATTATATTTCTGTAAATTCATATTTGTTACGGCCGCGAATAATATATTAATCGACGTACAACTTAATACTGACCAGAAAATTACAAAAAACGTAAATTAAATTAAATTTCGCGGGCTACCCTGGCGCTTTCGCCTTAATACTAATAATTATTTATTTATAATGTCATAATAGAATTCGTGTTTACAACTAAAACTTGGATATTTTCTACAATGGCGTACGAGGTAATTAGTCAGCATAGTTTAACTAAACTATAGTTAAATTAATACATTTCTCAGAAATTATTTGTATTCAATAAATCGGTGATATCAATTAAAATATGTTTCGCCGTATACAATGTGGAGACAATAATCTAGGGACGAGCTGGTACCAATTTGAGGGGCTCGTGGCAAAATAAAAACAGCCGCACAGGTCGATCGATCAGGTTAAGCTACGCTTGCCGCGGTTGGTCTGCGGATGGGTAACCATCTTTACATACCGAGACCCCTCCGTGCCTCGGAAAGCACGTTAAGCCGTTGGTCCCGGCTGTCATTCGTGGATTTTTGACAGTCGTTACGGCCTTACGGGTAATCAGAAGCCCGAAAAGCCCAAAGGATATAGTATTACCCAATAACTTGGTTGTGGAGGTCAGATAGGCAGTCGCTTCATGTAAAATACTGGTAGGTATTCAGCTGTATCCGGTTAGACTGGAAGCCGATCCAATATAGTTGGTATAGTATTTCATGTAATCAAAAGATTTAACGTCAATTCTAACTTAGAGAGACATTCTCTATACTCCATTTGTAATAAGATTTAAATAACCTTTTATACTGTCCGTTCAACCGATTTTGAATGCTATTGCGTTGGTGGCATTACAGATGGCAGCTGCAGTAAATAGTTGGTATTGTAACCACTTTTTTTGCTTTTAATGCCATCCTTATGCCTACGGTATAGAAGTCAAAATCGGTTGAACGGACTGTCAAAATTGTTTATTTAAATGTCTAATCTTATTGCAAATGGATTATAGATACATATTTTTGTTATTGTACATTCTATTTTGATTAACATACCTACAATCTTTGACGTCATATGCTTGCCTTTTCCCAATTAAGTCATAAGTCATACTAATAAGTCATAAGTCATAATTATGTTGGGGTCAGCTTCCAGTCTAACCGGATGCAGCCGAATATCAGTATTTTAGACGGAGCGACTGCCTATCTGACCTCCGCATCCCAGATACTGGGTAATACGATACCCCTTGGTAAGACTGGTGACATACAAGCTGACACTGACCTACAAATTGCAAAAAACAAAATAAATTTTTAATTTCGTGGGCTATCTTAGCGCGAGTGGCGTTTCGAGTCAGTTTCCTCATTCATTGGTCGAAACACTTCCCTGTCGGCTTCTCATTGGCCGAGACTCGTCCCTGCTGGCTCCTCATCGCCGGTGGTATCGGCTCTTCCACCAAGTTCTTCGTCGATCTCTGCCTCGTCGAGCAAACCTTCGAGCTCCTGCAAGTAAAAATAATGTATATGAGATTTTATACAAAATTTTAAATAGCCGCCAACTTGTTATACAAAATCGTCGTCATGTTTATTTAATATAACGTCGCCTTAGAGTGAAAACCTCGGGAATGCAATACCTCGTAAGTAGCATTTTATGCATTTCGGACAATCTTATAGTATCGAACAGCTCTGGGTATAAAAGCAGATTAAATAAAATTAATAAGAAGACCTATTTTGAAGTCGGTTAAAAAAACATAAAAGGTGCTTCTGTAACGTATTCTTATTAATTAATATGGAAAACCCGCTTTTTTATCCAGAACTGTTCGATACTATAAGATTGTCCGTAATGCATAAAATGCTACTTACGAGGAATTGCATTCCCGAGGTTTTCACTCTAAGGCGAGGATATGTGCTCATACACACAGTGACACGCGTGTCACTGCCATCGTCAACGTGTCGTGTGTGAGTACGGTCCTCAAATACGCGAGCGGCATATTGTCGTCGGCAGGTGCCGACACGCGTTGACGACTGCTGTTTGAGTTTAACAATGAATGTCCCTGATACTTCACTCACCCTCAGGAGGTCTTCCTCGACGTCAGCGCTGGCGTGGTGCCGCACGTGGCCGGGCGGCCCGTCGCGCCGCAGCGCCAGCACCACGACGCGCGCGCGCAGCACGTTCAGCAGCAGCAGCGCCGCGCCCGCGCGCGCCGCCTCGCGGATGCCGTCCGCAGAGCAGAACGCCGTCAGGATCTGGCATCAGGTCACAGTCAGAACTAGAACTCGACGATGTGAGTCGGTTTGTTTTGGCAGAACAGCACCACAATTACACCACCCACTTTCTTTCCCAATCCGAAGGATTTTAAACCCACATTCGTGTTTGAATACCTCTTAATATACAACAGTTATATAAATAACTAATATATATCTACCTTGAAGTTATGATTCTTCTCACAAATCTTCCCTTCCTCCCTGGGCGGGAGCAACTCCCCGCGCGCGGCCCCGGGAGCGGCCCCGGGAGCGGCCCCGGGAGCGGCCTCGGGAGCGACGCGCGGGATCAGCTCGTCGGGCATCACGCGCGCCACCTGGCCGAACCTCGCCAGCGTCCAGTACGTGGGCAGCGCGCACGGCAGCTCGGCGTCCGTGAGCACGAGGTGCGCGCGCGCGTGCGGGGCTGCGCGCGCGCACGCGGCGGCCCGCGCCGGCAGCACGAGCGGCGGGCGCGACCCGTCCACACACAGCAGCGTGCCGCCGCACGGCAGCTCGCTCACCGGCTGCTGTACGGCCGACCACTTGTGACAGTACACCTCTGCCAAAAAACCATGAGCAACAGTGTAAACGCCAGTAAAAAAAAACAGTGGCACTCTGGGAGTGCCGACAGAAGTGAAAAACAGAGCACTTTGCCATCACTCACTGACATATCGGATATACATTAAAACTGAGTACATCCCGAGGGAGGACGGTCGTCGGTTACGGTAACAGTGTCGCGAATTCAATGGGTTTTTTCCCCATCTCAAAAAATGCCCAACGCGCCTAAAGAAATTTTCAATTCAAAAAAATATTAATGCAGGTAAAAGCCAAATAACATTTTACATATTATAACATTTTATTTTATTGTACCGGTACTAAATTCTGGTACCTGGCGTGTACCACAAATCTCATATGGAACCTCGTACGATTGGCGACCTTGAAGTTATTTTTCTAATGCTTATTAAGAGGGTTGATCCGTTAGAGCCACGCTGGAGTCAAAATTGATGATTTCCGACGGACAATAAAACCATAATCTGTTTAATTTATAGATAAGATATTGACGTCATATTAATGGTAATTTCATAATCTAGTGCATGGCTGAAAAACATTTTCATTTATTCGTACAGTTTTCTCATTAGAACAGTTTTTATGCAAGCCTTTTTTTAAACTAGCGATCGACGGTCTACGCAAATGCAAGGTATTAGTAAAACCATATACGACAAACTTATAACAACGTTGCTTTATAAATAATAATAGCATTTATTAGTGCATGGCTGAAAAAAAAAAACTATTACTGTAAGTTTTCATTCAAGAAAAGTATATTCAAAAGTGTCAATTTTAGCCACTTTTCGATATTTTAAACGCGTTAGTTTAGGATGAAATCTGAAATATTTATATGTTATTTTAGGCCTAGTAAACGAAGACATTTACGTTCTAAAACATGGTACAAATATTTTTTTAATAACTTATTTTTTTATTTTACTATGAATTATTTAGTGCAGCTATATAATCGGCGCGGAATCACGCCAGCGCTCAGTGCCGGCCGAGGCCTTTCAGAGGTAGGACGTGTGTCGCTCCCGTAGCCGCGAGTCGCGTAAAATATTATCGTACTTTCGCGAGTTTTTAGCGCGACTAGGACATGTTGATACGTTTTATTATAATATATTTTTATTATATTACAAAACTTTGGTGAGTACATATTTTAATGTAATGGTGTTCTATTAACTTAAGAAAGATTAAATTAGACTTCTTTATGTATGTTTTCATTTTACTTTTTTTTCAGATATGGCTAACAAAAGGCGCTATATGGGAACAAAAAAAAACGAAAATTTGGCCAAGGCTAATGAAGCTAAAAGGTATGTTACCGAGGTTCTCTACTTATAAAAAATATATTTTTATTAGGTGTAATAAGAAACAATATACTCGTACTTACTACTTTTTGAAGTAATTTTTTTTTATTACTTTTTGTTTGGATATTTTTATGAAACACAGTAGTAATAAGATAAAGTTAATATCCAATTCGTTGTTATAGGCAGAAAAGAGAAGTTCAAATACTTCAAAACCAGGACTTAAATAAAAATGCTGTTGTAAGTTTTATTTTTTTACTTTATATTTTACTAGCTGCGGCAGACACGTGTTTCCTTGGTTTTGATTGAGCAGTTGTTAAACCAAAACTAAATAAGATCTTTCTTCATTATTTATTTATCTCAAGCCGACAATCGATCGCCTGTCATGGTGCTTACTTTTTGTGTCACTATAATATTATACCCTACATATTATTTTCAGAATCAAGAAAATGAAAAAGACAGTGAAAACACACTGGAAATTCTGGAAAACTTGCAGGCATTAGAAACGGCTCCAATTCAAGATCCTGACGCAGGGAATCTTGTAAGAATTACTTGGTCATTTGTATACATATTTTAGCACAAAAAAAACATTGTTAGTTATGTGCTATCTTAAGCCGACAATCGATCGCCTGTCATGGTGCATACGGTTTGTGTCACTATATTATACTCTACATATTATTTTCAGACTCAAGAAAATGAAAAAGACAGTGATAAAACACTGGAAATTCAGGAAAACTTGCAGGTATTAGAAACGGCTTCAATTCAAGATCCTGACGCAGGGAATCTTGTAAGAATGACTTGGTCTTTATAAACATATTTTAGGACAAATAAAACAAGAACCTTCAAGAACAAGTGCGTATTTACAGTATACTTTCATAAGTTCAGATACATGTTGTACATTGTTTCTGATAATATTAGACTTAAAAATATATTTCCAAATTTTATGTTATAGGTAAATAGTAGACAAGAAGTTGAAAGGGATACTGTACTTCAGACAGAGAGTGCACTTTGGCTAGAGCTACGACGTTGTTTATTGACAGCCTCTTCATTCTGTAAAGTGTGCAAACGGCGATCGACTATTAGCCCAGCCCCTTTGGTTAAACAATTTCTTTACTCATATTCCTTGGACCATATCCCTAGTATTCAACATGGGAAAGTAAACGAAAAAGTGGCCATAGAACAGTTGCAGGTACAAGTTTAGATTTTTCTAACAAACAATTTATTTTTATATTCTTAAATTCTATTAAAAAGAAGTAATTAGAGTATTGAGTTTCAAATTATTATGATTACAGGTGCTTCGCCGGATGGACTAATCGACGATGATGGCATCACCGAAATTAAATGTCCTAGTTCGGCATTTGGATTAGAGGCAGATTTTGCTATTAGCCAAAAAAAAAATTAAATTCTGGAAAATAGATGGATCTGTGAATCGACGCCATGACTGGTTTTATCAGATACAGGGGCAGCTGCATATAACTAACAGAAATTACTGTCTGTTTGCTGTGTGGACAGGCAAAGATTTTAAATTGAAGACTGAAAACATAATCAGGGACGATAAATTTTGGAGCGAAAATATGGAACATCGGCTAGTCAGCTTTTACAATAAATGCCTGTTACCCGAAATTGTTGATCCCCGAAAAGCTAGGTCCATGAAACTTAGAGACAACAAATATTAAGATTTTATTTTACACGAAATTGTTTTTATTTACTTTAACCTAACTAATAATAATTTAATTGCTCATTTATTACAATAAACAAAAAACTGAATCCCCGCTTACGGAAAACGAAAACATTCCCTACTAACTAAAAACTGGCTAAGTATCAAGATGATTCTAAGCGGTGTATGATACGCGCTCCAACACAGACGGCTGTGTGTGCGTTTAACTGTATAGCTGTGTGAGTAAATTTACCTAAACACGAGGCGCGCCGCTCTGGAGTAACGCTCTTAACTGTCTGTTTTCTCACTCTTACTTACGGCAATATATGTTTGGTACTTGTATAATACCAATACTCATTAAAAATACCAATAATACAGGTACTACTGCTGGTACCGGTGTCACACCAAGGTAAATAAATAGTACCGGTTCCCAAAAATACCGGTGTTTCAAGCCCAGATGGGCAATTCTCGTAATATTTGGAACATTCACAGTCTGTCTGTCGATCTGTTTCAATCTGCCTCAAATACCTCTAATTTCCCTACATTTTTGACATTGATTGTCGCTGAGATGACACTGGCCTTCTGATTACGTACCTTTATCAGCCTGTGCGGCGGCTCGGCGGAGCGTGGCCATGAAGTCTGTCATAGTGGCCACGTTGGCGAAGCGCGCCGGGCAGCGCTGGCTGCCGTCCATCAGTGACGTCAGCACCAGGATGCGCGAGCACGGCCGCGCCACCAAGTGCGAGCTCACCGCCTCCTCAGACGCGTTGCTTCGTTTGAACACAGCAGGCATCGTACCTTTGTTTCTTTCCTTGGATTTTTTTGTTTTGCTAGGATTTTTAGAACTTGATATATCTTCATCTGTAGCTTGATTGGTAGTATTTGTTGTACCAGCTTGACTGGCACTTTCACTTGTTTCACTAACAGCTTCAGTACTGTTGCTGGCAGCTTGATTCGAACTCTCATCTGGTTTACTGGTACTTTGATCAGAACTTTCCGTTGCACTACCATCTTTAGGTTGATTGGAACCATTATCAGCATTAAAAGTCGTATTAGAACTATTATTGATATGTACAGAATTCTCAGATTGTTTGCCGTCAGTACTGTTCGAATGATTCGAGTCTGTATCTTCAATTTCAATGATGTCGTCATCGTGTAGTTTTTTAGCCAAAGACATTACCTTTAGAGCCTTGTGTCTTGTGGCGGGTGGGTCGGTTGTGTCCTGCAGCCCATCTGCCGCACTCGTAAATTTAGTTTTCAGTAGACTTCTGCCACTCTCGGTGGCAGTTGCAGGTTTCAGTAGACTTCTGCCACTCCCGGTGGCAGTTACAGGTTTCAGGAGACTCCTACCACTTTTGTTTTTATTTACAGGATTCATACATAACAACTTGACCGCTGCCACCAAATCCGGTGTGGTTGTTTCTTTGCTGACGGACTCGGATGTCTCCGACTCTTCAGTCAGGTCGACGGTATCGTTCGCGTACAACCTGTTGATGGTCTGTTTTATAACTTCGTCTGAAGGCAAGGTCACTGCCATTACAACGGTGGTCTGGGGCCCCGCGGGCCCGGAGGGGACCCGCAGACTGAGCGCGTTGACAACGGGCATGTTGCTGACCGGCTCTGTGACCAACGTGCGCGAGTATTCTTCTAGTATCGAGACAGGCTTGTCGGCGGGCACACTGTTGCCTCCCGAAACTTGTACAGGTTGGGTAGGTTCCGACACTTGTTCTGTTGTGAGGTTCATGCGACGCGAACCGGTTGCTTGCGATTGGTAACTTCGTATCTTGAGATTCTTAGTATGTTCCTTCAGTTCGTCTACAACAGTATTGTGTAGTGCATAGTCCGTGGCGCGGCGCACGACCGTAGGTTTAGGCGCTATAGGCACCGGGCTGAGGCGGGGCCGCGGGGCCGCGGGGCCGGCGCGCCTCCCACGGGGCTCCTCTTGTGGACTTATAAGACGAGACTGACGAATATAAGGCATTAAACCTGGTTGTACTACATTTTGTGGGGGACTTGCCTTTTGGCCAACGGTACTTTGTTTAGTGACGGTTTGTGGAGTGGTACTTTGCACTACACGAACTTGTGCAGTGGGACTTTCCACACCCAGACTTTGTGCAGTGGTACTTTCCACAAGATGACCTTGAGCAATGGGGTTTTGCACACCAGTATCTCGGGTAGTGTTACTTTGTACAGCAGTAGCTTGTGCAGTGGTACTTTCCACACCACGACCTTGTGCAGTGGTACTTTGTACAGCAGTACCTTGCGTAGTGGTACTTTGTTCAGCGGTATCTAGACCAGTAGTACTTTTATCTTTCTTAAAGGAAACGTTGCTGTTGATGTGGAAGTACTTCGCGTTCATGTTCTTCTGTCGCTGCCACTCTTCAAAGTCGTCGACCGGCGGCGCGGGGGCCGCAGGCGCAGGGGCCGGGGCCGCACGCCGTCGAGTGCGGCTCTTTTTGGACCGGTTTGTGTAAGTCACCGGTTTAGCCTTTGGCCATTTAGCCACTGTGGGTGTGTTTGAAGGCCCGTCTTTCCTGGCCCGTTTGGGAGCAGACGTGGCCATTGTAGCCGATGTGGAAGCTTGCACGGGGCTCGGCGAACGAGATGGTTTCACTACTGGTTTCGAATGATTTCCTGTTATAAATAAACAATTTTTAGCAAAAGAGAAGATTTTAAATCCAACAATATTTAAAAAGTAATCAAATTGCAACTTACTTGCTCCTGCAGATTTCTGCAATATAAAAAACATTTGTCAGTATTTATGATAATAATAAGGACGAACATGCGCAAAACACAGCTAGGTACTTATAAAAAACTGCCGAACCACACAACTTGTGGAGCTTTTTTATTTTTATTCGAGATGGGTTTGCTCTTGACTCTAATCTAGGTCAGAGATGACACAGATAAAGTCTACGATGGAGTGAGCTTACCCAGAAGAAGTGAAAGAGAAAAAGAGAGAGAAAAAAAAAGGCTTTTAAAATGACGCTCACACGGCCAACTTAATTGCGCAATTCTTGGCAAACTGCCAACCTCCTGCATATACTTTCTTGCCTTTCAAATATAAAGTTGTAATATTGTGACAAATAAATAATAAAAAAAACATAAGCATGCACGCACCAACCCCACCCATATACACCATGGACACCCCCAAATACCCCACATACACCCCACACTTCACACACACTCACACTCAAATGAATGAAATAAATACGCGTATATTGAGTATTTCTACAACATAATATTTTTTTCTTTTAACTACGCAGTACTGTTATCATTAATCACTACAAAACCGATCACAAAGGACGTATTTTTTGCTTAGAACCAAAACAGTGCAGAAATGGTATAAGAAATCTCATAGTTGCACAGTTTTTCATTAGTGCACTGTTTCTTATTTTTTTATTAGATATAAATTTACCACAGAGGTAAATGTTTCCCATAAAATTTAATATGCACTCGTGTTAATTTAGTGCCCTCGCTTGCGCTCGGGCCCCAACTTAACACTCGTGCATTAATAACTCACTTTGCGCTCGATGCAACAATCTACTATAGTTATTTCATTTAAATACTTATATTTTTTCACTCACCGTGAAAACTTGGGTGAAATGAGCTGTCAATAGTGGCAATCCCTAACATCAGATGGAATGACAGGTAAATTCACCTAAAGGGCATAGGTTTCATGCGTGGCAGCCATTTTGAAAAAAAAAATGGCGGACAGCGAGATATGCCACGGACCTTCAAAGCCGTTTACGTGAAGTGAGCTGTCATTTTGAAAACAAAATGGCGCAGCAGTTCCTCTTTTCACGGTGAGATTTCACAGAATAGCATTTTAATGACACGGTTGGCGCAGTGGCTGAGCGATCGACTGCTGCGCTGCGTGTCGCGGGTTCGATTCCCGCACGGAACAAATATTTGTATTGCCTACAGGTAGTTGTTCCGGGTCTGGCTGTTTGTGTATGTGAATTTGTTTGTAAACGCACCCACGATACAGGAGTAATACCTAGCGTGGGGCAACGTTTAATAAAAAAAAAAAAAAATGCTGGTGACTGAGACACACTACAAGCATACCTGGAGCATTTGCTCGATGTCTTGGTGCAGCACGCGCAGCTGTTGGTCGAGGCGATGGCGCGCGTCCGCGTCGCTGAGGTGCGTGCAACAACACGTGCACACGCCGTCCGGGTGACTACGGCAAACGTAATGCAAAGTCTTAGCTATAGCAAGTGTCCATAATTGATTGTTTGTTTGTTTGTTTGAACGCGCTAATCTCCGGAACTACTGGTCGGATTTGAAAAATTATTCTTGCATTTGATAGCCCAATTCTCGAGGAAGGCTATCTAACATCACGCTAGGACCCAAAAAGGAGCTGAGCTAAAAGAAAACGGTCAGAAAGAACGCTAAGCGAAGATGCAGTAATAGCGCGGGCAGGCGATGCGAAGGGGTTCGGGGGAATAACAAATTTCACGCAGACGAAGTTGGGGGCTGAAGCTAGGCGTTAATATAAGTGTCTAAACACACTATGCCGAAGGTACGCGACCGAAGTTCGGCATGGAAATTCAGAATTTTGCATGCCCAAGTGACAGCAGAGCACGGAGAACATTATCAAAACATGTATAACATCTATACGCCTACCCATGTTGGCAAAAATAAATGATTTTATTTGACATTTAGCACATAATCCAAATTTTTTCTCCACTAATTGAGGTTGCCTCAAGAAATGTTAAAAATAATTTGAAATAAAAGAAAACTGTTATCTAATAATTTTGCATACATTTCAACCGAAATCTTCCATTCGATCCGGTCAAGAGCTTAATCTATTTTATCATAAACCTAAACAAGTTCATGTTTTTGATAAAAAAAAACTGAATTTTCTCAGGTTTATGAAAACATAAAGTAATAATTTTGTCTTCTTCCGGTACTTGATCAAAAGCCTAGGTTTTTAATGAAAAACCTGATTTTGTCATAAACCTGCGACAGATACACATTTGCCTACCCTTCGGGGCAACCAGGCGTGATGTTTGTAAATTATTATTATTAATATAAAGCGCGGTCACTGTCGGACTGCATAGAAAAGAAAGAGAAGCGCGATGACACAACCCTGGTAATTTATTTCAAAATATGAAGCAATTATCTATTTACAAAAAAATCTAGTATTTGGATTAAAAAATTAAAACACCAGTGCTTTAGTATGTTGCTTGTAGAACAATCTGACAAAAAATCAGAATGATTGTATGTATGGTTTTTATTGTAAAAAGAAAGTTTTTAGAGGTATCTTCATGATTTTTTTCTGTCGTATCAAATTAGTTGTATCTACACTATTTGCGCTGTAGCATGGTGCGGGTGACAGTTGCCCGTATGACGTTGACATTTGTCAGTACCACGTAGGGATGTGAGGTTATGCAATTCATTTTTATCGCTAACGATACTCGCAGCGTGAATCTAGTTCTCTTTAATATTGTTATGAAAATTAGTGTATTATTCAGTTGTGCAGTGTAACTACGTGTGTGCTACGTGTATAAACTTGTCAATATAAATGTTTTATGGCTACATAATTATCTTTGTACTTATATAAAATAATCAAAATCGGGTTTATGTTTTTTTTTTCGTGACAACATTTTTGCTCTATGGTGCATCGGCGCGGCGGCCATGTTGTTTACCCGTGCGATGCTGTGAGTGCGAGTACGAGTGCAAGCGCGTTATATTGTGACTTAATGTGACACGTATTACGATTTCATTGTTTGTTTTCATTTTTGTTAAATTGTTATTTGTTATAAGTTTGTTGAGTTTGTTGTTATTACCATGCCTAAGCATACAAAAAAAACTGTTTTGGGTAGTCAGGCCAGGGAGCTTGTTGTTCGCCTCCGAGACTACTTTGAAAGAGAACAACAAAATAATGGACCGTTGTTACCATTGAATCATATTGTAGAACGAGTAGCCGAAGCTCTTGATATTGGCCGCAATACTGTTTCGCGTATAACACATGAGAAAATTGGCCAAGATGGGATGTTTGAAAATAAATTATCGACACCCAACAAAAAGCGGACCAAGGTGAAGCCAATCACAGATTTGGATGATTTTGCTAAGGTTGCTATTAGAAATCATATTTATGATTATTATAGAAGAATGGAGCTACCCACATTGCTCAAGCTTCTAAAATCATTAAAAGAAGCTGACTTGTTCAAAGGAGGTATTACTTCGCTACGGCAAGTTATAAAAGATATTGGCTTTGTTTACAAAAAAGTTAACAAAAGAAAGATTATTATGGATAGGACTGACATTGCCCTAGCAAGATGTAGATTTTTAAGGAAGGCCAAAAACATAAGTGATTGGAGCAAAGTTGTCTTTTTGGATGAAACGTGGCTAAACGCCAACCACACAGTGGGTAAAAGTTGGACCGACGATACGGCACAATCGTGTACCAAAGTGCCGGAAGGCAAAGGCGAACGCCTTATTATTTGTCACGCAGGTACAGCAAGTGGATTCGTCCCTGATTGTTTGCTGGCTTTTAAGTCAAAAAAAACTACGGAGTATCATGAGGAGATGAATTACGAAAAATTTAAAGATTGGTTCATAGGTCTATTAAACAATTTAAAAGAGCCTATGACCATAATAATGGACAACGCACCCTACCATTCGGTGCAAGTTAATAAACCCCCAAACCAATCCAACCGCAAAAGCGAGTTGGTGAAGTGGCTGAGTGAAAACGGAGTTACAGCAGATATAAAAATGTTAAAGACGGAGCTTATTGCCTTAGTCCGACGCCATAAGCCACCAACTCCTACCTATGCTCTGGACGAGATGGCAAAAGAAAAAGGCCACCAGGTCCTTCGACTACCACCCTACCATTGCCAGTATAACGCTATTGAGCTGATTTGGGCCCAAATAAAAGGTATGCTTTTAATTTCAATTCCCATTTTGAAGCTTTATAAAAAAATCAGCTTTCCGATCGTAGCATGTACCTAGTTTAAAAACATTACCAGATACTAGATTAGGCTGATTGATGATTATTTGAATACTTTTTTTTATAAGTTCGTTTATTTTTAGGTTACGCCGCAAGAAATAATACTTCGCCGCCATTTACGGCAAATAAGATGTTGGCCCTATTACAAGAGGCCATCAACAATGTTCAACCTGAAGACTGGTCGAAGGTCGTGAATAAAACAAAAAGGGACATTATGTCTGATTGGGATCGTGACATACATATTGACAACATAATTGAGTCATCGATAATAATATCCGTCACAGATTCAGATGATGAATTGAGTGACAATTCAGATGTTCCTGACTCTGATATGAGTTTAGACGAATAACATGTATTTTTTTTTAGCAACCTTTTAAGCAACCTTACCCTATAAATGTTCTGTTGTATAATTAGACCTTTTAAAAATAAAAATTGACCTACGCACAATATACGTTTTTTATTATAAAAAATATCGACTATCCATCGTAGCAGTACATCCCATCACTAAATACGTCTATGGCGTTACGTTATACGCATAACACTTTGCTTAATTTTTCATTCAATTTGATTTTATTTCTTGATTAGAACATTCTGGTTGGGTTTAATTTAATTTACTACAGTTATTAATTATTTAATATATTACGAATGTGGTACAACTGAAATATTAAGTCATAAATTGTAAATCGCGGCAACTTTCAAGAGTGAAACGAAATGTTACTGAAACTGTCACCCGCACCATGCTACAGCGCAAATAGTGTAACTAGCCATATATCCTGAAGAATATGATATACTTTTAGGCATTATAAAACTTGCGTTTTTTGCGTTTAGGTCCTGTAGTCCCCTTAACCAGAATGTGGTCGTGAGAGTACATACTCACGGCAGAGGAGGACACCGTGGAGTTTTAGTGGGTTAGAGTCCCACATAACTGCACTATCTCCCCATGGTAGTGCAGTATGCATGAGCATTTCTCCACGTTAAAAAAAAAAAGAAAAAAGTACATACCTGTGCAGCGGTATCTCGTCGAGGCCGATGCGGCGGCGCGAGTCATTGACCTCGCGGTGCCGCCGCGCCGCGCAGCAGTGCGACCGCTCCTGCACCGCCTCCGCCGCAGGCGCAGTCTACACACACAGATAATAGTCAATAAGAGAGAGAATCGCTTAATCACCGCTAATGAGACACAATTGATTTTCTATTGTAATGGGCCGCTGGTGGCCCGCACCGGGACGGAGCGATTAAGCTTTTTCGAACAAATTTATTTTCGCACAAACCGGACGCAAGTCACGTTTTCGAGCTATCAATTTCATTCAAAATGTTAGCTTATTTTTTTTTCTTCCTTTCTTGATCTTCTGTGTAAGAAAGAAAGAAAAATATTTTATCTTGGACACGCACAGGAAATACAACAATAAAAAAACATTAAAAGTGACACCAAAAAATTTTACTTTACCCTGCATTTTCATTCCATGACAATACATAAGTCGAACAAGGAATTTCGTATACAGGAAAATAGTAGATTGTTTGCCAAGGGAGCAAAGAACTATTTTGAAGGCGAGTGTTTCTTTGAATCCTGAGCGCAGCGAGGACTTGTTCATACAATGTTCGTGATTGATCTTTTTGGTGATTGGAACTTTTACTAACTATATCCATCCACATTCCAAATTCAAATCACTTTTGGTCCCTAGAGATTAAAGACATATTTTAGTCCCTGTTTACGAAGAATAGTGTGTGTGTGTGTGTGTGCGTGTACATACCGTGAAGCCGTCGAGCACGGCCTGCAGCTCGTCGTCGGCGGGCAGGTCGAGCTCGTGCCACGCTGCAACCGACACAAGTAGTTAAAAGTCGTGTTTTTTAAGGGGGAAGCATTAGGGTAGCCCGCGAAATTCAAATTTGCAAGCTTCTGCCCGCGACTTCGTCCGCGTAAAGTTTCAACCTTCATAGGGATGGAATTTCGATCAGGTTAAGCTACACTTGCCGCGGTTGGTCTGTGGATGGGTGACCATCTTTACATACCGAGACCCCTCCGTGCCTCGGAAAGCACGTTAAGCTGTTGGTCCCGGTTGTCATTCAAGCCTGGAAGTCTGATAACCAGTCTTACCAAGGGATATTGTATTACCCCATAACTGGGTTGTAGAGGTCAGATAGGCAGTCGCTCCATGTAATATACTGGTATTCAGCCGCATCCGGTTAGACTGGAAGCCGACCCCAACGTATTTGGGAAAAGGCTCGGCAGATGATGGTGAGGGGTGGAATTTCGAAAAACCCTTTCTTAGTGGATACCTGCTCTTCACAAAGAACACACCCTCCAAATTTCATGTATCAAGGAGCAGCGGTTTAGGCTGTGCGTTGATATATCAGTCAGTCAGGACTTTGATATTATTTAAAAGGTTTATTTCAATCAATTACAAATACCCAATGGCTTATCACGCGACGATGGCAAGAGACCATGCGGCATGTCTCTATGTCCATGGAAGGTAGGTAGGTCTTCAGTTTGGGACCCAGCGTATGTCCTTTCTCTT
The DNA here is from genome assembly GCA_963855955.1 of Luperina nickerlii. NCBI lineage: Eukaryota > Metazoa > Arthropoda > Insecta > Lepidoptera > Noctuidae > Luperina > Luperina nickerlii. The sequence continues at coordinate 10,937,990 of OY979689.1, read as the reverse complement.
GCATCATCCCATGTTTCTGTCTCGGCGTGCTGTGCTGGCGCTGCTGCTGCGGCTGCGGAAAACCTCTAATAGAGTAAGCATAACCTTATCTTCTTCTATTACTTGATTATACAAGTGCTGTGCACACCTATAAGTGACGAATTCACCGCACAACTGTTAAATAGACTAGGTATATTAATGTAAGAATTTAGTGAATAAGTCGTTGGTGTGTCAATAAATATACATAAAACAAAGTCGGGTTAGTTACACAATTTATAACTAAAGAACAGCTGGACCAATTTATAGCATCTTTGATTTGTTGGATTTGTCTCCGCCCCGAATAGCAGAATAACTATTAAAACATGGAATAAATCGACGAAATTTATAATGAAGATAATTCATTTTCTCATACATTTTGTTCTTATTGATTCTGAGGCGGTATGAAGTTTGGTTGGTCAGCTAGTTAATTATATTTTCGAACCATTTGGGGTTGAAACCCTCGGGTTGTGGGATCGGAGTGCTCATGGTCTGTTTAACAAAATCTCCAATCGGCTGGTTTGACACGTCCCGTGACCCAAAGGCTGGCTTTTACCTTAGCCCGAGGCTAAGCATTGCCATACAACGTGGCAATGCCGCCAGTCTCTTAGGTACATTACCGGTCATAAGCGAAACGGAAGAATTTTTTGACGCCATATTTTAGTTTGTTCATAGTTTTAGTTATATTTTAATTTTGTTAATTAATTAGGGACTAAACACACTTATTCAGCTCTGTTCAGCTTTTGTCCATAGAAACAACGATTTAGTATGGAGTCCGTTCGACTTTCCGCGGCTGAATGAATGCGGACGCTTCTCATACAGAATCGTTGTTTGTAATTTTATTTTAATCCTGAATAAATATACATCAATAAAAAAACAACTTTTGAATTTTAACAATCAATTCCTCATTGTCTGGTGGCGTTCACATAGTTTGGACGCTAAGTTAGTAATCACTACGTTCATGAAGCAGCCGGTCAATGACCCTGCTTGGTGGCGGAGTCAATGACTAGCTGCTTCGGCGTACCTTCTAGCGTGCCATCGGCAGCGATGTCGTCCAGGGGTTGTCCCGCCTGCATGGCGTCATCACCGTCCGCAGCCACCTACAATCATAATCATCTAATTCAATCAGTGCACTCCGGAATTTGCTAATTGTATGTGAATCCAATGCGGCGACGCATGCAACGCAACAACAACGCATACAACGTCAAGAAATCGCAAACAGTGGTTTTCCATACCAAATATGCATCGTTAGATAACGTTTCCCCAGTGACTATAAGCAGAACACCATTGCAGCGTGTGGCTCAAGTGAAGTACCTAGGACATGTGGGCACGGAGGAGTTATGTGATGATACAGACTTGAACAGGGAGCATAGGGCGTTGGCGTTCGGTGCAATATGTTAGCCCGCAGGTTTGCACGCTGTAGAAGGGATTTGAAGGTATATCTTTTTAACGCCTACTGCCAAACCTTATTACCACCAAAAGTCATCAGATCTCATGTAGAGCCAAGCTTCTAACTCTACCTTCACAAACTCTACACCTTAGTCAGAATATGAGGCTTGGCCATTGCGTTACTACAAGACTATTGTATAACAGAAATGTATGAAGAGTGAATAAATTTTTCACCTTACGCCCATGTGATGGTAGTGAAGTTGCGAAGTAGATATCCCAAGCATTTTGTTTATCTGGTATAATCTAAACCCAAGTTATAAGGGTTCAAAAAAATGACGAAGCGCTTCAAGAAAAGGTAGGTAGTGCCCCTGCGCTTCGCTTGACTCGTCTTGGCGGGGGCACTACCTTGCCCCCAGATACCTGGTTGTTCTGAGAAATGATTGACAATAGCCAGAATTAGTAGGTGCCCTTCTTTAAGGGGTATATGAATGCTGTAAATACTCACAGAGCTGGTGATGGGCGCGACCTGCGCGACCTGCATGCCGCTGTTGTGGCGACGCACGGACTCGATGTCGGGCAGCGACACGCGCTTGGCGACGCGGCCCAGCGACGCGCGTTTGGCGCCGCGGCCCAGCGCCGGCGCGAAGGCCGCGCTCCACTCGATGGTGGAAGCCGCGTAGTACGAGCCCCGCCCCCGCTTCCGCTCCTCCACTCGCAGCATGTTGAACATCTCGTCGTTCATCAATTCGTCGTCAGAACTCGACTCCTCTACCATCCGCCTGACGACTGTGCCCTGAATGACCTCTGTAGTCTCCCTCGGCGGCTTTCCTTCTCTGAGCACCAGTAAAGGCTTGTCCTCGTCCGAATCTGATTCAGTTTCAGCATTTTTGTTTGGTGTTTCGTCTTCAAACAGTTCGGGTTCCTCATCTATCAGCTCCCGTTTTAAATTATTACACAGTTGTCTTATACTATGTGTGTTGGCGACTTTGTCTAGACAAGAATTGTCTACTTTGATTTCTTGTGTCTTAGCAGTAGTAGTAGTAAGGCGGGCTGATGTCCGCAACTCCACGTACGAGCGCGTATTTTGCGTACGTTTCTTAGAATTTTTACGTACATTTTTAAGTTTCGGTGTGTAATATCTCCTAGGAATTCGAGACACTCTGATGGAGTTGTCCTTGCGTACATTTTTAAACCACGAGGGGATTTCGTCTATTCTGAAGAGTCGTACTTGTGTGTCCATTAGAAGTTTAGGATCTGTTAACAGATATTATTCATTTTAAGCATCGCTGTGATAGTTTTGTATTGTTATCATTTTACAGTACAAGACACAGGGTCATAGCCAATACAGGGACAAACTAAATTAGCAAGCGAAAATTCGCATACATGATGGATATCGATATTTAAACATTATAAAATAAAACTAAACTAAGGTGCAGCGCAGACGACACACTTTTTGTGCGATCGAGTCTGTGGCGCACAAAATGTCTGCATGGCATACAAAAAGTCCGTCGCGGATTGAACACAGACTTAACACACACGACGCACATCTTCGATCATTCTGTCGATCTGTAGGGACGTAGACGCTATGAAAATGCAGAAATTGCGATGTATTATTTTATACTTGAAGTATAGAAAAAGACGAAGAAATAGAGAGAGAAATATTACAGCACACTTCTTCCCAAAATTTTCTTGTTAAATGTCTATCATGATATTCTGCCTAAGAAGTATTATAAATTGCTGGTCTGTTTTATATTTCTTGTATTAACGTTGAACTCTAGCGCCATGGTATCATACCGCGTACATTACATCCCTCACTAACGAGTGCAAATTGCATACTAAAAGTGTGTGCAGTTTGCGTTTGCGCGCGTTGAAGCAAACGTTCTATTTCGCGCACTTTTTGTGCGGCGCGGCGCGGTGTGATCTGCCAGATTGACACGGATTTTTTGTGCGCCGGACTTTTTGCGCGTCGTATGCGTTAGGTACTGGATATAATTGCTTAGGTTCTATTTTCACAGACTAAAAAGTGCGTCACGGATAGTCTGTCGTCTGCGCTGGACCTTAGACGAAACTTAAGAAATGCTCAAGATGTTTCCCATAAGAAAACAGTACTTTTTTCTGGCCGGAACTTTAGATTTTGTGTATAAAATGTTCGACACTTGAATGAAGTCCTTTCCCTGCCTGTACACACATATACACAGTAAAATAGGCGATAGTAGGCAGGCGGGCAGTTCCGGGCATAAGCTGCCTCTTTCCTCCGCATCCAGCACATTTGTCACAAAAATGCGCGCGTAGAATGTAAGGGAGTTATTATGGTAGACTCTGACATAAAATGTAAATATAACAATTAGACTTACCGATAGTTGGTGTGTCATTAACAGGATCATCCATTTTCTGCCCGTTCTCCCAGTCTATGCGACACGTGACGTCATCTTCACTTTTGACGTCACAAACACTCACCACCGGCTCGTCAACGAACATTATTCTGTTACTTAAAAACGACACTTCTTTCTTTTCGTCCAATTCAATTTTATCTTTATCCACTTTGTTACAAGGATCAAAGTCGTCATCGTCACTTTCGAAAAGAATCTCAGTTTTGACCGTGTTCGGATCTATCATGTGTAAAACTTCTATGGTCGGGGCTGAACATCGGAGTGCGGCGTGTGGCGACACGGTGTCGAAACAGCGTGTTTCTGTGTGCTGTACTGGTTCCAGTTTGTGTGAATACGGCGTCTGGTTGGAACATTCATCTATGACCAAATTGTCTTCTGTGTCCGTGTCTGTGTCGTACGCACATTGCGGAGGTATGACTTCATCTAGATATACGACAATGAAACTTATTACATACGCTATTGAGATTAGAATTCTGTGACGGTTTAGGGATACTTAATTTGTGTATTTTAAATCGATCAAAAAACGGTGTACCATTTAGTCGTAGAACTTTAAATAAGGGTTGCTATGAAAATGAACTACAACAAGGGGGTTTACGATATTAACTATAAAAATAGCGATCAATATTTATATAATTTACATAATAGTAGGTACCCGTGTGATAATATGGCTCTTCGAGTTTTAAAAAGAGGCTGTGACACAAGTATGAATGAAACAAAAAAATTGTTCATTCTGCACAGAGTGATAGAATAGAGACGACACTCGTCAAAGATAAACTTTTTCTTCAACTCAATGAGCTATAATTATGAACGGTCGCGCACTGTATAACCGGGATAGACACTTACTTGACTTAACCTTGGCACGATGTATCTGCTCACTCGATATGTTCGGTCCGCTCTGTGTGGACATGCTGCCACGCCGCCACGCCGCCACTGAAGACATACCAGACGGTATGTCTTCAGTGGCGGCGTTGCCCGCGTGGCCCACAGGACTTTCAGCAAGGGTATGCAACGTACTTCGATTGTTCAAGAGGTCATAGTCCATTGCCTGCTCGATCTTAGGTACAACGACCGTAGACTGCACAGCTAATAGGTCACTGTTCGTAGTCTTGTCAGGCAAAGGGTCATCGACCGTACGCTGCTCAACCGAAAGGTCATTGTCCGTCGTCTGCTCAGCCACATGGTTGTCGGTCATAGAGCCACAGTCTATAGATTGCTCGCTTTTAAATTTATGAACCGTAGGCTCCTCAGCCAAAGGGTCATTTTCTGTAGTATGTTCGGCGAATTGGTCGTCCGCTGTACTCTGTTCGACCAAAGGGACGTTGTAAAATGTTGGCTCTTTCTTAGGTTCAATGACCGTAGGCTGCTCAACCTTACTCATGTTGGGGTAAAGCTGCTTGACCGCGGCGTCGGCATCCGTGTCTGCTGTGTCAATGGACTGTTGGCTGACATTGCTTCTTGTTTCCTTTATATTGTTTTCTTCTTTTAAAAGGTTAGTGTCCGCAGGCCCCTCAGTTAAAGGGTCATTGTCCGGAGGCTGCTCAACCATAGGTACATCGAACGTAGGCTTCTCGACTTTAGTAATGTTGGGGCAAAGCTGCTTGGTCGCGGCGTCATCTCCCGTGTCTATTGTGGTTGTGGACTGATCACTGTTATTGCTTTGTGACTCCTTTACATCATTTTCTTCTTCCTAGAAGCGAAGAATAAACGGCTATATTCAGTTCTAAAATAATTGAAGTAGAGAAGCAAACATTATTGACGACACGGTTGGCGCAGTGGCTGAGCGATCGACTGCTGCGCTGCGTGTCGCGGGTTCAATTCCCGCACGGAACAAATATTTGTATTGCCTACAGGTAGTTGTTCCGGGTCTGGCTGTTTGTGTATGTGAATTTAAATGTTTGTAAACGCACCCACGATACAGGAGTAATGCCTAGTGCGGGGCAACGTTTAAAAAAAAAATACTCAATAATATAAATAAAAATAGTCTTGTTGCTGAAATAATTATCCGCTATCAACAGCTGATGTTTCATCATAAAACACTTGCAATTATTTTTACGGTAATTTGACATTTCAAACTTCTTAGTTCATGTTACAAAACTCTATACAGAGTCAAATTAAATTAACTAGCAAAACCCTACAGACGGGATGAGTATCGATAACTGAACACGATAAAATAAAATGACTTCATGTTTTTTTTTGGGTCAACGACCGTTTTTGTTACTTGAAGTATAATTTGAAAATCTTTTCTTCACATAAAAAAAGTATTTCAAGTACCCTTCCCGAGCTCGATGCACCCATTAAAAAAAAAAACATTAATTTATTTATTGACAAAAACAAACACGACAAAAAAAGAATCAGCCAAATCGGTCCAGCCGTTCTCGAGTTTTGCGCTAAGCAACACATTTAGCGATTCATTTTTATTATATAAATTATTAAACTATTATATCTTCCATGCAAAATTTTATGAAACAGCCTTTGCAGAAACAAGTTTTTTACTGATTTATATAAACAAACTGGAATATTTATTTAATGCGCTCTCAAAAGAAGGAATCAAACTTTCTCGGACGTGTATTTTTTTTACTATTGTGGCGTTAGTTAACCCATAGTCACACATCAAAACTCGAGTCAAACGCTCTAAACAGGAAAAAATTGTGATAGCCCTCTTAAGATATCAATATCATTACGTCTGCGGAGTTTCGCTAGTTAATTTAATTTCACCTTGTATTGTGCGTGGTTGGATATTAATGTTTAACTTACCAGTAGCTCGGTCACGATAGTCCCCTCCTTCACTAGCTGCCGCCAACTCTTGAGCTGCCCTGTGGCGATTTGCGGGTACCTGCGCTAGGAACATGTGATCATCATGTGATGCCATTGGAATGACTTACCTCAACTAGCAACAGAGTACTGACCGCTTGAGTATGGCGATGTGAAGTGGGGCCGGGCGCGGGTAGGCCTCGCGCGGGATGGGGTCGGGCGCGGGGTCGGCGGGGGCGAGGTCGTCGACCTGCTGCGGCCCGGGGCGGCGGCGCCAGTGCATGGCCAGGCGGACGCACGCCTGCTGCTTGAGCTCGTACCAGCGCCGCTGCAGCACCACCAGCGACACCTTGCGTCCGCTGTGACCACATAAGTACCTTTAGTGGCTGATGAAGGAGTGTGTGGTGTGTGTGCGTGTTCTTTCTTTCTGTTACCTTTCGATGTAACTCCGGTGCGCGCGACTCCAGCGCTGCGCCCGCACGCGCGAGTGCGCAGGCGCAGCGTCCTCCAGCCGGTGACGCTGCACGAGCTGCCACAGCGTGTGCAGCGCCGCCGACTCCTCGTACAACGTAACGCTCTCCTGCTCAACACGACAAACGAGCTGTAAATGTGTACAACCAAAACAAAACAAAAAACAGTCTTAGGGGATGTGCGAAGGTAGTCCGCTAAATTCAAAATTTCTTAGTTTTTTGCAATTTACCCCCTGTAAATTCTAAAAAGGCTACTTTGGCAGAATCATAAAAGGATAACATTATGAATCATAATACGGCGAAGACAGTGCGTGTTTTTCTTTTTTCCCTAGACTACGTAGGTAGGTATAATCAAAGAGATAGGATTGGATTTATTGGTAATTTTAGCACAGACAAAAAAAATAACTGAAAAATCCTTCACCAGTGGGATTTGATACGATTAACTTAATAGTTAATTGTCCATTATCATTCATAATATTATCCTTTTATGTTAGGCCCCCAGGTCAGTGTTAGATTCTATGTTGATCAAAATATGATTCGTTACAAAAGCAAATAAGAATTTACAAATTTATATTTGTCAGAATCATCAAAACTAGTCTCTGAGGTAGAATTCGCCTCAAATGTCACGCTCTCATGAAATAATTATTCAATTGATTCAATTATTAAATAGGCTCCCTACTGAACTACGAGAGTGGTATTGATAATTATTATTCTGTAAATGCATATTTGTTACGGTCGCACATCACATCTTGATCCACATACAGTCTGATATTGAACCGCAAATGAGGGTTTTCGTGAAAATTTACGACACCAGTTGGCACCACTTTGACAAGAGGTCTTGCAATATAAAATATATGATGAAGTTCCTCATTCGATTAATTCATTCGTTCATCATTCAGTCATGACTAAAGAAAATATAGGCTCTTTGACAGATGCCTGGACCTGACGTGTCAGTGCTGCCACCTAGCGAACGTCATTTCAGAAAACCCTCATTAATTCAATGATTAAATAGGCCCCCTACTGAACTACGAGAGTGGTATTGATAATTATTATTCTGTAAATGCATATTTTTTACGGTCGCAAATCACATCTTGATCCACATACAGTCTGATATTGAACCGCAAATTGCAAAAACGTAAGAAAGTTATAATTTGGCGGAGTACCCCGGCGCCTCCCAGCACTCACGTCCGTGAGGATGTGCACGTCGGCGTGCAGCAGCACCAGGTCGGCCACCGCGGCGGCGGCGGGCGGGGCCGCGGCGCGAGGCGCGTCGCCCGCGCGCGCCGCCGCCGCCAGCTGCTGCAGCGCCACGCGCTGCACCGCCACCCTGCGCAGCGCACGTTCTCAAACTCAAACTCAAAGCATTTACTTCAATTAAACCTTGTACAGGCACTTTTGAATTGTCAAAATTTTAATAGTCCGTCAGTTAGTCAGAATGTTGAAGCTAGTTGCCCATTCCAAAACGTAGATCTCTATGGAGAAGAAGGGGCAAGCAACTCCATGGACACTCTTTTAAATCAAGATATTACAAATCCTGGGTACATCATTATTGTTGCTTCTATATGTGAGAACAATGTAAAAAAAAACGTAAACGTTATACACGCAATCCATCAACCGGACATTCTGTACAGCAAACAAACTAAGTAACGTTGCACAAAAATTGTTGCTGGGAACTTTTATTTTTGTGTGCGAAAAATCGCCGTTTACGCACAAAAAACATATTATTATGAGTACGTGCACAGATATAGATAGACCCAGATAACGCAAGTATCACGATCAGTATGAAAACCAAGCGTACAAAGCGCGCCACGAAAGATGAAACTTGACCCCGCCTCCCCCGCTCTTTCCGCCGCCCCTATGACGTCCGGTCCCGTCCCGCACTCAGACCTCATACCGCTAAAGATACCTAAAATCGTGTACTGCGCATGTCACAACACGTGGTGTGTCAAGTCTCATCTTTCGTGGCACGCATTGTAACACTCGACACGCACAAGTGACGTCACGCGCTCGGGAGAAACACTCACCAGATGACGTGCAGGTCGCTGATGGCGGTGGTGAGGCGCAGCCTGCGGCGCACGTCGTTGTACATCGGCGTGGAGCACAGAGTGCCGCGCGCGCGCGCCGCCGCGCACAGCGCCGCCACCACGGCGCCGGGCGACACCGCGTCGCTCGCGGCCTTGCGCTGCGTGGACTAAAGTGACACTCTTAGGGATGATTCTCATTAGAGCGGGCCGTGCCCGAGGCGGGCCGAGGCCGGGGCGGGGACGGGCCGGAGCCCGTCCGTGCTGCACGATTTATATTACGATTTTATATTGCATTACGACGGACGTGGAGGGGGCGGGGCGGGACCGTGCAACAACCGTGGCGTCGAGCGGGCCCGGACGGGACACGGAACATGCACTGTGTAATATAAATTGCTTCATACAAAATGTATGTAACGTTTCAAATCCGTGCCCCGTCCGGGCCACGTACACGGCCCGCCCGGCCACGGCCCGCTCTAATGAGAATCATCCCTTAGGCTGCTTTTCCATCACAGATGAGCGGGTGATGCGTAGCGAGGGATGTGTGTGAAACCAACCAATAACATCGCTTCATTTTTATAGCTTGAACTAAGTTAGTTATTGGTTAGTTTTACACACATCCCTCGCTACGCATCCTTGCTCATCTCTGGTAGAAAGGCAGCCTTACAGCCCAGGCACATCACCACAAAATAGATAAGTACCTACAAAGGTCGGCTCCAGGTAACGAGCTTTAACGCACGCACACATTGTCATGTAGCGACACGTGAATATCCCTCCACATATTTTTTTTTCATGGTCTGGCAGTTTGAGTAAATTATGTGGCCTACCCAAATGTCCTTTCTTTGGTATTGTTCGTCGAATCGTTGAGTTCCTTAAGTCTGAGTTGAACTGCACGATTTCTGACAAATACGTGCACTGACTGGACAGATCATCTCAATCTGTGTAGTTCTAGTTCTTTCCTCAAAAGATCATCTCAGACATCGATCTACATGGTCTTCATATAACCTGACCAAGATTATGTCTGGTCTTTAAAAGAGACTGACCTCTGAGTTTGTTTCGGCCTTTCTTCTCACAGTAGTCAGATAGGAAACACCGTCCTCATCTAGTTTAAAAAAAATATGATTGACGTGTAAAAGTGTTTGTGCAAACCTACTTACAAAAATAAAATCATTTATCATTATTACATACAAAGTACGCTTGATATCTGACGTCACACAAATCCTACATCACGCAAATAAAGTTTAACGCGAAATCTACACTAATACTAATAATAAAGCTCAAGAGTTTAATTTGTTTGAACGCGCTAATCTCTGAAACTCTCGGTCGGATTTGAAAAATTATTTTTGCATTCGATAGCCCAATTCTTGAGGAAGAACATTTTAGCTTTAACATCACGCTAGGACCCTTAGAAGTTGAGAAAAACAAAGAAATAATGCTAAAAACGAAGTAATACCGCTGTCTAAAAGGACTAAAATCCATAGTTATAAGTACTTTCCTTACACACACACACATACTGCATGCAAACAACGTTCATACAGTCCACTCATTCAAATATCGAAGATGTAAGTTGATAAGTTCAGTGCAAAATAAATGTCTTTTGAGTAAAGACGTATAACGGTTTTCAAACTTTTTTTTCTTTCACCAAGCAAATATTATAGATCTCAATTTGCCCTAAACACCGCAAACAGGCGATGCGATGCGACGGGGCGGGTCGGATGATTAAACTTTGTGTGTACTTACTTGCACGGAATTGGCGTAGAGTCGCTTCGTGACCGAGGTCCACCAGTGCGACTTGACGTCCGCAGACGGCTTCGTCTTGTCGGGCGGCTCCGCCATCTGGACACGAGTATACTGCGTCTCATACACCAGTGAACAACGGTTAATGTAGTCCTCTAGATCGTATTTCGGCCAAGGTGGCTAATCTTAACAGTGACTAGCCTTCGGCGCGAGAGATATTAACTGCACAAGTATGTGCGCAAACATTGGTGCACTCCCTCTTAAAGTATGATTGGACGGCAATCCGACACGACCGGAGAGAGATCAGGCACAGGACTTAGGCGCTCCACCCACTGCACCGCGCTCCGTCGCGTAGCGCGGGATGGCAGATTTTACCATTGTATGCAAGTATCTCAATTTATATAGAAATCACGTCTAGCACAACACACTGCCGACGCGGAAATGCGCGGGAAGGCGCCCCGCACGCAGTTTCTGCCAATCTGCGCGGGAGCGCGGGGCGGGGATATGACACACCGGCTCCGCAGTTTCGGGCGTGATTTGATACTGTAAAGACGTCTGCACGATGGATCTCGACGTAGACAACGAGGCCGTCGTAATCTGCATCACCGCGCGTGGGAGCAGATTACACCGCTAAGTAAGGCAGATCTGCGCCTCCGTCGCCGCGCGCGTTATCTGTCGCTCCGCGCACCGCGGCGGGACGCATCTTCAGTGGGTGAACCGCCTAACGGCTTAACGTGCTTTCCGAGGCACGGGGTTTCACACCGCCAAATTCCAAACTCCGGGCTATACATATATGTACAGACGCCAGCACACCAACCTACCTGAAACTGTCAAATTTTCCCAATCAATTTTGAACCTTATGGTATAGCGATAAAGTTGAAAATCTATTAATGAAATCTGACATATTGTAGTAGGTTGATGTGCTGGCGTCTGTACTAAGAAATTCCTAATGGATTAACTTAATATCACTTTGCACGACCCGAGGATCGACCCCAGAACCCCATGCTCAGCAGTCGCGCTTGCGACTACGGGACCAGCAGGGTAATTACAACGGTTAATAGTCTCTATTGCAAGGTAATTTATTTATTTATTATTATATATTCAGATAACAGAGATCCATTGGGTCAACAATAGTCTGTTAGTACTCAACTAATAACACCGACAATGTACAGGTGACAAGTGACCTCACCAACGGGCTGTCATGTCTCCCGGCTATAGCGCGTAGAATGTTGTTGGGGCTGCCACGGAGTCTGTTTAGCAGCGAGGCCGCTCTCTTACGCCGTACAGCATTGAAGCAGTCGGTACGTGCATCAGCGAACATAGATGATGCGCTACAGAACCGAGGCAGACGCAACAGCACTCTAAATGCGTTATTATACTGGATCCGCAGAGCATTGTAGGCTTTTTGGGTGTAGCTGAACCACAGGCTCCCCGAGTACAGTGACATGCAAACTAGCTTCATATTTTCTGACTGACCGACTTTTTGACAATTCAAAAGTGCCTGTAAATGGTTTAATTGAAATAAATGCTTTGAGTTTGAGTTTGAATATGCTTTAAACAGCGTTATTTTGACCGCCGCCGTACATCGGAAGAACCGGCGGGCCACCATATTCGCTCGAACCGACAATGCTCTGCGCTCCCTCTCTATAATAATAGTAATAAGGTCACCTTTTCCTTGACGTACCCCCACAAGAGCCGCTCCCAAGCGCGCACCATTCTCACAGGGATGGCGAACGCGGCCGCCAGCGTCTCGTACGCGCGGTTGCGCTAAATGATACATAATAAATTATTTTACTTCTGTAAGTAGGTTTGTACGACTTTTGGCCAGACAGGCAGCGCGGGCGCGGCGCGGCGTACTCAAACCTAAGAACTTCATTTGAGTGTCCATAATGGGCACTTCGGAGATAGGGGGGGGGGGGGGGGGGGGTAATGTATTTTTTTACATTTTTCATCGAAAGTCGAAAACTATGCGGCCTATACAAAAAAGAAAAAAAATGTTTGAGAATGTGCAAATAGCGCTCTTTCATATGATACTCCACATGATCTAGTAGCCCCCACTTCGAATTTTTAAGCCACCGTTTTAGTCCCTGTTGCAAAAATAAATATACATATTTTTATTTTTTTTTTCTTATTTGCAAAATAGTTGGGCAAACGTCGTCTACAACCATTACATATTTCAATTCGTATTAGTTGTTGTTGCGATATCCAGCTGTGACAGACGGACAGACAGACAGGCTGAGTCGCAACATAAGAGGCTTCTTACAGTCCACTAGCGCCGCCAATCGAAAAAATGTCATAACTCGTAAATAGAATCAAAAATACAAAATATGTTCTATTATTACTGTGGAAAAGGCAATAACGTAATTGTATAACACCTAATCAACACTTGAAATATAGCTGTTTAGCTAGATCGTGCATTCAAAACATAAACGGCCGTTTTTGTTACAAATGCACGATTTAGCTAAACAGCTATATTTCAAGTGTTGACAATGTGTTATAAAATTACGTTATTGCCTTTTCTACAGTAATAATAGACCACATTTTGTATTTTTGATTCTATTTACGAGTTATGACATTTTTCGATTGGCGGCGCTAGTGGACTGTAAAAGGCCCCATAAGGGTTCCTTTTTACCATTATGGTACGGAATCCTAAAAAATCTGCAGTTCAGCTGGGTAATTGCGTAACATACTAACAGTACGGCTGTCCCATTTCAAAACCTAGTAAGGGACACTTTTTACAAAAAACGTTTTGTTGCATAATCTTGCTAACCTAGGTCTCTACCAAATACAAAAACACCAGCGTTTTAAACTTACATAAAAGGAGATATATTTAAGCATCGAAACCTAGTAAGTCACTTTTCATGGCATTTATTATCAAAATATGAAAATACCGTAGTAGAGATGACAAAAAGTGAAATTAAAATTAAAATCGACCAAGAAACACGGCCGATATGAGCATTTAAAACTATTGATTACACACCAATTAGACAGAGAGATCCGACATAGACTGTGACGTCACATGTCACTACGGCCATATAAACTCCGTGTTAAATTTCGTTTTGCGAGAAAGAGATAGAAACAAATCTTCGATGGCTCATATCTTTTTTAATTTCATAGTTATCCGAAAAACAGTTTTACTAAAGTGTTTATTACATGAATGAGGATTAATTTTTTAAATAAAAAAAAATCATGCATATTCCCTATTCAAAAAAATACATTCCATAGGCTGACCAATATTACGTTTATGCGCTCTCCTGTAAAATTTCATTTTAAGTCCTTACTAGGTTTTGAAATGGGGCAGCCGAGTAGGAATGGCTTTCATTTTGACATTTCAACAAAATCCATTGCTTTATTTACGTTGTTAAGCAGACAATTTTTTGGAACATATGAAGCAATGGTTTAGCAATATCCTTCCAAAAGATTCAGATTGTTTTTGATAGTTTGTTACGCAATTAGGGTAGGTACAATACATTTTGACCGCGTAGGTTTTTTTCGTTTTTAGGATTTTTTTTTTTTTTGTTAACACTGGATGGATGAAATGGCGGCAGGTCACGGGATGAATCTGCGACTCCCGCATTCCCCTTAACACGTTCCCTGTCCAATGACTCCAAAAGAGTCACGTTTGTGCCAAACTCGTACGTCCATGACTCCATAAGAAGTCACACAATTTTTAGTTTACACGTCCTTGACTCCTTTTGGAGTCATAAATTTATTTTTATCACACCTGCTCTGAAAATACATACTAATTATACTAATTAGAGGGAAGAAACGCCTTTATCCCGCCCTTCAAATCCTTTCATCCCAAGGTATGGAAGTTTGTATGAAAATCCTTCCGACCCAAGGGTGGGAAATATGTATGAAATTCCATTACATACCCGGTTTTTCTTTTTTTTTTAATTTGTCAGCAGTCATACTGCCAAGAGACTTTAACTGTCTACTAATTAAATTTCAAGTAAATTGTTACTGGCCACACAGTTTTTTTTTTACCAGTTAGGTACCAACCTCCTTGGTGCATACAGAAAATTAAAAACGAAATTATTTTTGTATATAAAACGCGCGGAATCACGGAAGAAGTGGCTGCATGACATTATGATCTTAGCCTACTCCAGAAACGGGCGAATAAAAAATGGAAAAGCCCGCGCATTTTCGCAAAAACACATTTATCTTTGTGTTTTTTGTAAAATATGGATACTTCGAGCGACAGTGATGATGTTATCCCTAACACACCGCCAGAACTATTAGAGACGGCCCAAGAAGTTGTTGATAATCTGTTGCCGTGTCTCAAAATATCAAGATACCCGGACAAAATGTAACATCTTAATAGCTGCACTTTTAATAATTGCACTTTTAACTAAATATAAACATTTCTATGCATTTATGTCCATAATTTTCCTCGTAGGTGTAATAAAAAGCACTATACATCCCTCAGGATAAAGTACAGTTCCATACCTCAAATGGTTTGCGCCCCTCGCAAGCTCGTGGCGCAAATGCCATAATCTCGGTATGGAACTGTCACTTTCTTCCCTCTGAAGTAATGTACTATTTTCAGTTTTGGCCTGAAAAATATACAATTTTTGAACTGATATAGTATATAATATAATATAGATGTAAACCCTTATATAATTATTGTCAACTTAAAAGAAACTGATCGATGGACGTACGAATATTTTTTAAATTTTTGTTCTGGGACAGGGAACGTGACTTAAGGGGAAGACATATAAAACCATGGTTAGACCTGCTGTCTTGTATGGATCAGAATGTTGGGCCAAAAAAGGGATGAATGAACGGCAATTGCATGCAGCTGAGATGAGAATGCTAAGAGAGATGTGTGGCGTTACACGAATGGATGGAATAAGAAATGAGTACATAAGAGGAAGTCTGAAAGTGGCACCGGTAACTGAAAAGTTGTGTGGAAATCAGTTGGTATGCATATGTTACGCAGGAATGAGGAAAATGTCTTGAGGAAAGTTTTAAGTAAGAATGTCGATGGCTATAAGAGAAGAAGACCATAGAAACGATGGATGGACTGTGTGCAGTGCCGTATTATCCATAAGGCACTTTCAGTGCCTAGGGGCCCACTATGACCAGGGGCCCAGCACTCCCAATTAAAAAATGGAAAAAAGGGGATTGTGTGGTTTTATGAAACCACGGTAAAAGTGAAACTTTTTTCACATTATAAGGTAAAAGCCAAATTGCGTTATTGTGGTATAAAAAAGAGGGGGCCCGAAAGGAGCTGTGCCTAGGGGCCCCGATATGGTTAATCCGGCCCTGACTGTGTGTATGATGATGTGGTTAGAAAGGGGGTGATTACCGACGAGATGTATGGAAGAAAAAGATATGTTGCGTCGACACCAAATAAACTGTGATAAGGACAGGACAATGATAAACATAATGAACCGACGTAAGATTATTACGCTAATGTAAAAGCACGCAGTGCTACACACCCCACCCTATTTCAAGTTAAACAAATATCAACTTTATTTCAATGACAATTAAGTTGATTTCAGAGCGCCTAGCACTATTGAAGAAGTTATAAAAATGTTTGAAGTTGTAGCGTAAACTGAACTTTATTGTGTAGGGATTAAAGTTATTTTTTTATTAATTGGTATTTGTTTACATTTTTGGCAAATAATTTGCGAATGCAGATTAGAATCATTTGCTGAATTTATTGACGCAGTTTACGCGTCGACGTCCATTACATCCTGTAATAGAAAAATTGTACTCACACTGGCGGCGTTTACTCTGGTGGGTTTCTCCAGCAACGACTTGTGCTTGATGTACTCGAGTCCGAACTTCTTTACCGTCACAATGCGGGACCTACGCAAAAAACACGCGCTCAATTATTATCAACTCTAACGTTATGTTGTCAAAGTTGATTTTTGAGAGACCACCTATATACCAATAATAAGTCCTAAACACTTTGTTCACTTTAGCCACCCAGGCCCATAATCCAATATCTTTGTTTCCATATCCTGCAATAGTCATACACCAATCGGGGGTTGCTCTTGGGTGCACTTGCATAGTGCGAACAGGGATAATCGTCGGCCGGTTGGTGCCTCATTTAATTAAAAACGTCTAACGGGTCTCTGCGAGTTGGCTTCGGTCCCTCAACCCCTTCCAAAGGTCCGGGACCCTACGGTCCCGAGAAATATCAAAAGACGTATCATCACCATCATTATCTGCCTAAGCCTTTTCCCAACTATGTAGGGGTAGGCTTCCAGTCTAACGGGATGCAGCTGAAACCAGCATTTTATATGGAGCGATGGCCTATCTGACCTCCACAGCCCAGTTAATGAGTAATACGATACTCCTTGGTAAGACTGGTTGTCTGACTTTCGGGTTTCAGACTACCAGTAACGATTGTATAAATAATAATAAAGATGAAGAGTTTGTTTCTTTGTTTGAACACGCTAATCTCTGGAACTACCCGTCTGTTTTGAAAAATTCTGTGCCTCGGAAAGCACGTTAAGCTGTTGGTCATTATATCTGGAGAACGGATTGACTGATTTCGATAATGATTCTGAGGCGGGTCTTGTCAAATCTTATTGTAACAATAATATTGACTACATAGTGGGTAGGTGAGTTTTCTTTGCTTGATTTTCATACTGTTTTTGCTACTTCGCACAGTAAACATATTTACCGAAATACAGCATTTCACAAATTTCAAAGTAGAGTTGACATTTGCTGCCTTTCACAAAAATTATAGCATCTTCGGATAGGGTGATGATTTTTGCGCCACCTTGTACAACGTTTCCTTCTGGTTAAAGACTTTTATTTCTCATAAAGAAATATACATACTACTACTACTACTTCTACTACTTATTTACTTACCCTTTTCTCTTCTTGCTAAAGACGGAAGGGACATAGTCGGTATCCTGAGAGTCGGCACTCGGGTGCCCCTTGACGAAGTGATCACCGCAGACAAGGCTGACCACAGTCGGCATCCAAGAGCGCCCACTGGCAATCATAATATTGTGGTTAATGTAGATGTAATGAATTTTGTGTATTTGTGATTTGAATATTGGGACTCGCATAAACACGATTAGCCTAAAATGTTCCCACTGCTGGGACACAGGCCTATTTTCTTCAGGAGGTGGGTTTCAATTCACCACGCGAGCCTAGTGCGGGCTGGATTTTGGTTATTGGACATACCTCTCCCTTTATTTACTTTACACAAAGTAAAGCGCATGTCGGGGTTCAAACCCACAACCTGCAACAAGCAAGTCGCGGCCGTTACCACTGGGTTACCACTGCTCTACTAAAAACAACAAGAACATTGAACATTGTGTGTTGCTTATTTCCGGCCGAGGATGCTCACGGGTGATAACATTGTTTAACATAACTATAATAAATCCTTACTTACTTTATGTTCTTGATAGCCTGGACCCATTTATATCTTTGGTATGATCGAGATCGATGCTCAGGGAAGCTAAAGAAATTCACTTTGCTGTTTAACGGGTTGTTTATACATTTAAAAACACAACACGTCTCTATACACTCTTCTGGAGTCATTTTTATGCTAAACAATACACAGTTTCGTGAAATTCAAGACCTCAAAACACAAATAAATACAACACTTAGCTCCAATGCTCCAAACCAAATTACATTCATCAATCTTTTGACACAGGACTTTCTTGACACTTGCCAGTCAGGAAAGCCAGGTTGCCAATGCCAATTAATCAAATTCACCAATTTCGGGAGAACAATCTGCTGATTCACCGTTAAATTCCCCTCAAAATTATTTTAAAAATGAAACCAGTTTCAACAAAGTATTTAAATAATATTTAATTTATTTTTATCAGACACTTTTTCCATTTTTTTGTTGCAAGTATTTTGCTTCGTGGGTTAAACTTGTCATTGCGCCCAATTTTTTAAGGTGAGTAAGCAATGGTAGACCGCGAAATTCAAATTTTCATACGTTTTTTTGCAAATCGCAGGTCAGTGTCAGGTTGTATCTTGATTAAAATATGATTCGCGACTTTAATAGATATGTATTTACAGAATTATAGTCATTAGAATCACTAATATATCTCGTTAAAATAGTTATTCTTTCCTATTGTTTAATTTTTCTTCGAATTAATTACTTCACTTTACATAGTATGTAAAGTGAAGTAATTAATTCGAAGAAAAATTATATTACACTAGCGACCCGCCCCGGCTTCGCACGGAAACATTATTATTATTATACATATAAACCTTCCTCTTGAATCACTCTATCTATTAAAAAAACCGCATCAAAATCCGTTGCGTAGTTTCAAAGATTTAAGCATACAAAGGGACATAGGGACATAGGGACAGAGAAAGCGACTTTGTTTTATACTATGTAGTGATTACCACTACTTATATTACATTGTATACCATTAATTATATTACATTGTATTACATTAAAATGTTTGCCTTACTTGGGAAAAGACTAGACCCCACGACACAGGGAATCCTAGTATGGGGTCCAGGGCATTTGTAAAAACCTAGCACCTAAGGTTCCTTGTAAACTGCTACTAGTTTTTGTTTTTATATTGTACCGTGTAGTATGAACTATCGATATTATTTTAGCGGTGAGATGTCAAATCCCCGCATAATGAAAATCCCGAATGAATCCCCAATCAATTTGAGATTCCCCGCAGCTTGGGGAATTCCTTACACATTGGCAACACGACAGTATTGACATTGACAGTTCTCATCCTCCTTCCATCCATCATAGATCCTCAATCTCTTGGGTGCATTCAATGGGGAGACACACTGTGGAACTAATGGCGCTAGCATAGCTGGTTCCCAACATCGTCATTGGTTGAAAATGTGGTAATGTCATTTTATATTTCAAAATATCATAACCTCATTGGTCAGATTGAGACCAGCTATGGTGGCGCCATCTTAGATTATCTTTGCCTGTGTCTGCCCATTATGCTCAATCATTTTAGGCTGTAGGTATTTCAAAAGGATATCGGATATTTTAGTATGGACTTTGGTCCAAGTAGATGGCGTCGGATGATGACACCTGCTTTATTTATTTGATAATTTAATATTGTAACACTAACTATACCCACTAATAAATCGACACATGGAGAAAAAGATAATGAGTAGAGACACCAGCACCCGAAACTGTCAAATTTTCCCAATCTCTTTTGAACCCTAAGCATTAGCAATAAAATTGAAAATCTATTAGAGTTGATAGATTGTAGTAGCTTCATGTGCTGGCGTCTGTACGTACGGACGCCAGCACATCAAGCTACCCGAAACTGTCAAATTTTCACAATCAACTTTGAACCTTATGCTCTAGTGATAAAGTTGAAAATCTATTAAAGAAATCTGACAGATTGCAGTAACTTGATGTGCTGGCGTCTGTACATATATCACCTTTAATATTATAAGGTGGTATTTTTATTTACTTCTATACATACGATAAATCTGTAGGCGAGGAGTTTCTGTAACATAGAAAATAATTCCAAAAAAAAGTTGGGTTGTTAAAGGTATAGAGGTATGAGGAACAGGGTGTAAAGTTCGCTCAACCTCCATAGAAAAAGGAGGATCTTCCGACCATACCGGTGTTGTGTCTGGCGGGAGTGGCGGGCAACTGCCCTTTGATTCATGTCGGGCCGTTGTATCTATGCTAGTTGCGTGGTAAACTCTGCCAGAATACTTTGCCATCACTCACTGACATAATTATCGGATTTAAAACCGAGTACATACTGAGGACAGCCGAACACATCCGAATGTAGCGCAGTGTCGGTAACAGTGTCGCGAGTTCAATGGTTTTTTTCCCATCTCAAAAAATACCCAATGTTTCTAAAGAAGTTTTCACTATGGTCTAATGGTCAGTTGACAAAAATTTGTCTGTTGTCTGTGCTTTTCATTAGAGTCCATTGACATGACCAAAAAACGTTTTTCCTATCTCAATAGTAGGTATAGTCTAATGTCCACTGACCTGTACCCTTACCATGAGTTGGCAAACTTTACGTAACCGTACTCGCTAGCGAGGGCGTAAACAAGTTTCTATGGAAAATTGTACAGCGCCATAAGTGACCGCCAGAGGCGCTGTACAATTCTCCATAGAAACTTGTTTACGCCCTCGCTAGCGAGTACGGTTACGTAAAGTTTGCCAACTCATGGTAAGGGTACTGTAGTATATTTAATAGAGGTCAGTGCACTGACCTCTATCTATAATACAGGTCAGTGGGTCAGTGCTAATGTCCGTCCAGACAGGGGAGCGGGGCGGGCATGGGTGCGGGAGCGGGAACACACGCAGGCTGCCTGTCCGTACTGAAGCTCGGCTGCGTTCTGCGTGTTGTCGTGTCCAGTGATTATAATTCTGTAAATACATATTTGTTACGGTCGTGAATCATATTTTAATCAACGTACAACTTAATACTGACCAGCAAATTGCAATAAACGTAATAAAATTTGAATTTCGCGGGCTACCTTAGCGCTTTTCCCTTATGGGCGATTGACAACCAAATCAGTACCAGTAGTATATCCATTATAGTCAGTCATGGCCGGGCCACACTACTGTGATATGCCAATCATTATTGCCATAACTTCAATAACGCCTAGGTGTAACCACGATTTATGGTCATAATTTTACAATGCCAATCAATATGGCAAATGACGGTAGACAATAGCTCGGTAGACATATCTAGGTAAACTCTAGTGTAACCATACCACTTCACGCAGTAATTTAAACGGTAATTTAATGCCATAATTATTGCGGTAACAACCCGGTAGACGGTAAGGTAGTGTAGCCGTAACATCTCAGTATCTCTGCACCTCGCTCGATGACGCCAATGTTCGCTGATGATGATGAAGAAGAAAATTCATATTTCTAGAGATGCTTATCTATATAAGCATCTCTAGAAATATGAATTTTATTTATCCGACTGCCGGATGTATATGTATGAGATTTAGATTGAAGGATTTTGTGATTGAATATTATTATATTTATTAAATAATGAATAAGCGAGGTGCAGAGACTGATTATGTTCAGGATATCGCAAAGAGTAAAGTAACTATAGAGGAAGTTATATACTTCCTCTATAGTTACTTTCTGTGGTGTAAAATGTCGTGAAAATTGTTGAAATCCCTTTAGGGTATATATGTTCTGTGGTTGAAACGGAACGTAAAAAAAAAGTACGCAATTGGCTGAATTTTGCGTCATGCAGTGTGACCAGATTCAGTATTTTAATACTTTTTCGGTATATTATTTTATCGACTTTTCCGAGCCTCAGTATATTTGTAGGTATATTGGCGGAAGTAAGTATTTTTGGGTATATTTTGGATATAAAGCTATGACAACACCGTAGCGATCGTTCCCGCAAACATATATGCTCAGGGAATTACCCTTATTTAGTCTTTATTTAATTCGTAAGCAAAGATCAGTAAGTTACAGACATTGTAGGACATGATCGGCAGCTGCCGTAGTAGAATAACACATAGTATCGAATCATCTAATACGGTTTAAGTAAAATGATTTTCTGTTCTGCACTTGACTTAGTCTTTGAGGGTTTTCTTTCGATAATTCGGGAATTACGTTTTTGTAGTCAGCGCGTTTATTGTTTGTTTTTATTTTACTTGACGCATCCATCCGGAAAGTATGTCTAGTTTTCAGCAAAATTATTTGGCTAAGTGGGAACAAATTCCGGAGCTTTCTTCGTGGCTTTCACGTTATAAAGATGACGAGTACGCCGCCTTTTGCAAAGTATGCAGTGCGAAACTCCAAAGAAGATTAGCATCTATAAAACAACATGCAAATACTGAAAAGCATAAATCGAACTTGAAAAAATATAAAGTTAAGAAGTTCGGAGATATTTTTATTAGTAGATGTTCAAAACTGTCTAACAAAATTTTTATTTGATTACAGTCATACATTTTTCAAAAAGGTACCACTGAAAGACTAAATCAAGAAAGCTGAGCTGCGTTTATGCAGATTTCTTTCAGAACACAACATCCCTTTTATCATTTACTGTGATGATGAATGAATAAAACCTTTTTGAAAATCAGTATTTTTATTGGTATATTTTCCCTGTGCAATTTGGTATATTTCAGTATTTTTTTGAGGTGCCTCGGTATTTTCGTAAAATTTAATCTGGTCACACTGGCGTCATGTCATCATGTGTCAGTGTCATCTAAGAATATTCTATAGTTTTATTTGTTTGTATAGCAACTATGGTTAAAATACGTCGAATCTGTACCAAAACCGAATCGGGGCATCCACCCCGACTCCACGTAGTCTTTTAGCTGCAACCCCTTAGAGTGTATATAAAAATCCGGAGGCGCAGAGGGAGAGCAGCCCCCGCCCGCTGTAACAAGCCAAGGTTGCCCTATCCTTTGTTTTTGTTTTGGGCGAAGGGACTGCACTTCCCGCAGTGCCAGAGACGGTTGCAGAAGCAACTCTGCTTTGACAACAAGTGTTTTGAGGTTAGGTTACAATAATCAGTTTTTCTCAAGAATGGTGGGTCAGTGGGTCGTCTTAGGGGCGTCCCCTTTTCATGGGAGTGGTACCAGGGGAGAGGAGACACGCCCCCCACCTCCCCCAGCCCTTCCGCTGGGGGAGGTGGGGGGCGTGCCTCTTCTCCTGCCAAACAATACTAAATTTCACCCGTTTTAACAATTGCGGCTGTTTTAGTTCTTGGTTTGCATTCAAATCAGTCCTGCCCTCTTTGTTTGTTTCAGTCTCGTTATTTTAATCTCTCTTTTTAGTTTTTTGTTGACAGTTTTCTTCAATGTACAGCCACCACAATAATCTACTGCTACAATCATTCCCTCTTCTACTTTATTCATACTAGTCATTTTGAGTTTCGGCAGCCTTATTTATTTCAATTTTTCTTTCGGTTGTCTTATTTATTTCAATTCTCTTCATAATTTCAAATCTTCTTCCTTTATGTACTTTTCTTTATCGATTGGACAGAGTTGGTTTTAACAATATTTCTCCTGTTTTGCAATTTATTCTGATTTTCATCTTCTTGTAATTTTGAAATATTTGAAGTTTGAGATGGGTTCTTTATAAATATCATGGACAAAATATGTTTTTTTTTTAATTAGTATTGATGCACTTTTGCCAGTGTTTCTGTCAAGGTTGTCACCAGATACATTTTCATCAATATGTAAATTCAGATCAGAAATCATAGAACCATCAGACTGAAAATCATCATCACAATCACTTTCAGCAAATTCGATTTTCATATTTGTGTCATCTTCTGATCATGAGCTAGTTTGCTTACGGTGTTGTTTGACTTTCTTTTTCGATTTTTGTGGTATTTCTATTGTTTTCAGGACTATTACATCACTTTCTATTGTATTTGCTTTTAACAATTATATTTAAAGTAGAAAAATCATGGAATGTAGGTGCATGACACGCACAAGCTTCACAAATATATTTGCAAGAACAGCTCACATTCTATAGCCACTCAAACGTTCCAGTGTGACATTTGTCAACACCTTGTACGTACGCGCGCGCGTACGGTATTGAACCGCGTCGAGCGCTCCATGTCATTCCTGATTCAAAGTGTATTTTCTAGCAAACTATTGCAGCTATAGCAATGTAAAAAATATACCAGTATAAAGCTGAATTATCAAGGAATCAAAATATCTACTAATTAAAGTAAGGTGAGGCGGGGTAAGACTAACATAGTTTTCTGCCAGCCAGTAAAGATCAATTTTTATGGCTAAGTTATTTGACTAACCTCTGAGCTAATAAAATCAGTGATATCTAAAATCTATACGCTTTTACGAAATAATAAATATATTTCCGTTAATAAACTCAAAACTCAAAGCATTTATTTCAATTTAACACATTTACAGGCACTTTTGAATTGTCAAGAAGTCGGTCAGTCAGAAAATATGAAGCTAGTTGCCCATTCCAAAGCGTGCGTACCTATCCTCCTGAGACCCAGACCTCAAAAAGTTGTCGGATTTTCATGAATTTTGTAAAGCAGTTTAAGTGTTGTACATACATCTAAAAAAAAATATTTAAAAAATTCTACCCCCCCTATGTACGACAAAATGGGGGGTGTCACGAGTGACACTGTGGGTTTCAAAGACAATAAAAGACGTTTGAATTTCTGAATATTTTAATAAAATTTAGGTAAAATTAATTGACATTATTATTATGTCGTGTACGTTATTGTGAAGTGTGGAAGGTAAAGAAACAATTACGGTTCACATTGAAACATAAAAATACGTTGCAGCTAGAACATTTAACAAAAGTTTGCTGATTGCATGATCTAAGCCGACATTTCAACCGATTGCCCTTCACAAACAAAGGTAAGTGTTGTGCTTCTTTCAGTCTTTTCGCAACGTGAGGAACAGGCTCGACCAGTCGACGCTTTCGGTTTGAAAGCAGTGATTCAGAGTAGAATTCTTCTTGCTCTTCAATAATAGGACTACTGCAAGGACTGTTCCGAGTGGCACGTGATAAAGCAGGATTCGAACATTGGGGCGTAACTGGCATTTGACTTCCAAAAATCAAATGTTTGGCGAGATCCATTTTGAAATCGAGATATTGTTTTATTTGTTTTCTTGTAAGTCCACTTTCAACAGCATCTTTTCGATACTGTATCCAACTAGCAGCAGCAGCGAAATCAAAAAAGTGGAAAATAGCTCGAACTGTCCATTTCCCTGTTCTGCCGCGCATGGGGTATTTGCCAATAATGCGATCTAATAAATCAATACCCCCATATATTGGTTATAACGTTTGATTGTAACGGGCTGTGGAATGAAAATGTAGCGCTGCTCCTTCTTACTCCATCTCCGACAAGTTCCCAAAGGTTCAATAGCACTTTCTGTCGAGGCAAGGTGAATTGGTTTGCTATCTAGCCATTTTACAACAGCAACAGCTTTATCTTGCCTGACGACACAGTCGAAACTTCCTCTTCCGTCTTTTAACAATGCTCTGTCAGTTTTCAGCAGAGATTTCTTCTTGGTTTTACTGTTTGGCCTTTGGTATTCAGGGATTCGATCCTTCTTCAGAGTCCCGGTTGCGTAAATTTTTCTTTCTAACAATGTGTTAAGAAGAGGGATTGAAGTGAAATATCTATCGATGTAGATTGATGTATGTTTTGATAATGTATCCACAAGTTTCAGCACTACACGGCCTCCGAGGTCAAGTTTCTCCGGCGTTGGATAAAGTGCTGATTCTATACTGGTTCCCCCTCCTTGATACAAATAAAAGTCCAAAGGAAGACCATCAGGATTAGCCATTACAAATACCTTTATCCCTTCTGGATTGGGCTTCCCTCTCATGACCTGCTTCATTTTACACTTTCCTGTAAATGGTATAATCTGTTCGTCTATCGATACATTCTGGTCTCTTTGGTTCTCTCTACAACCTCGCTCGATCGTCGAAACAAGAGGCCGAATTTTCCAAAATCGGTCGACATCTTTCATTGAAGGAGTTACTACCTGATCGTCAACAACTTTAATATTACTCCTCAACTGGAAATATCTGTTCCTAGTAATGGCGTTAGCTACTAGTGAGGCCCTAGTTTCGGAAGCCCAGAACATGCGCATTCGAGGAAGCCCTAGCGAACCAATAGCCATTGAAACCCCTATGAAAGTTCTCATTTCTTCTGGATTGGTATTTAAAGATTTGCCAGTTCTGTGCGTGCTCTCAATATTAGTACAATGCGACATGTGCTCAAAAAATTCAGGCTTGATGTATTGGCAAAAGTACTCATAGGTAGGCTTTACCGTGGTTGGTTCAACTAATGGTGGATCCTCATACAGATTGCTTGAAGTGTTTACGAAATTGCTAGTATGATCCCATCGCAACGCCCTATTTATTGATCTTCTTTCAGTACGAGCACGAGCAAGCGGCTCCTCGTCTGAAGAATCCCACTCACTACTATCGAGAGACCCAGGGATTACCTCTTCAGGGATATCTTCCTGAACTGCAGTCAAGTCCTCCTCTTCATCTTCATCAATATCTTCGTAGTCCGATACATCTAAGTTTAATAACTCCGCCTCAATGTCTCCGTCTCTCAGTCCTGTAAAAGTACGAATTTCAAGTCGTGAGTGCCTAAAGTGTCACCTCTGACACCCAATAATATTGACAAAAATACCATTCAAAATCAAATACATTTGAAATTTTTATTATAAAATTTAATAGATCTATGAACCTAGCACATAAATAACACAAAAAAATAACAAAATACGGGTTCTAAACATTATTTACCTTTCCGGGAATCCGTCATGTCGTTAGTTGCACTAATTTCAAATTTCAACTAATATTTACGCAAGCAAAAACACCCACATACGAGCCATAGCCACCGTACGGTAATTGGTAGCAACATATCCTTTTATACTATTGAAGTAGTTTTTACGAATACGACTAGATGGCGCGGCACAAAAATAAAATACGCAAGTGTCATACGTGACACCGGGGGTCTCAGGAGGCTATGGAGAAGAACGGGCAAGAAACTCCATGGACACTCTTTTTAAATGATATTTTACAAAAATATTAGTTACATAATTACTCTTGATTTTAAAATTATATAATGTGAGAACGATGTAAAAAATTAAGAAAGACGATAATAAATATATTTATATACGATAATAAATAATAAATATATTTCCGTTAATGCATTCAGAACGTACATTCTGAATAAATTGCAAGACAGTTAAAACTGCTAATCTTGCCCCACCAATTAGGGTAAGAATAACAGTACTGTATTTTAACCCTTTAGTTCGCAGAAAAACTTATGATCAAAAATGAATATTTTTTTTAGTTATTCTGTCTAATGATATTGCTATTGACCTAAAAAAAAATTAAATAAAAATCTGTAACGAACAGATTTTTAGGAATCGTATGTTAAAAATACATAACATTGCGAAGTAGACAGCGTTCAAGTGTACAAAAAACATGTTATGTATTCTTAACATTGCGAAATGTACAGGGAATTAAAAATAAAACTTAATGCTGTTTAATTATAATATTAATTTATTAAAATAAAAGCAAGTGTTCATGGAAATTGCAGACAAGATATTACAACGTTTAATGCTCATGAAATTGTTTAAAACAATTACGTTTTTTTACAAAACACAATCTTAAATTACACTTGCAACAAATTACGTTAGTCATCCCTTTCTTACAGAACTTACATCTACCCGGCGCTGTTGTGTAGTCAGGCATATGACCTATGTTATCACGGCGGATAGCGTCAGTAGGTCTTGGCCCAGAGGGCTTTTGAATTTTTTCAAATTTTGTCTGTTGAGTTTTTTCTAAAGACGTACTCGTACCAGCAGGCGTTCGTTGTTTTGACAGAAGTTCATAGTAAATCATAATTCTAAATATTTTTAGTGAGTTAGGAACTTTATTATACCGAGCACAATCTTTTCGATACATAATCCATGCATTATTTACACAAATATCTAATAATTGAGAGAACAACGCCATGTACCATCTCTTTGTTTTATAATTAGTGCGGTAAAGGGAGATCAGCATGTCACATAAATCTACACCTCCCATATGGGAATTATAATGTTTCACGATTTGGGGACATGGAACATCAATCTTGGACTTGTTTTCCTTAGAAAAACGCTTTATTTTCTCCATAGGAAACGAATCTACATAAGAGCTTGCTAATATAACGGCTTTGTTATCATGCCATTTTACAACACTTAGTTTATTTTTATTGCAAACTATTTGTTTACTTGAACCTCTACCTTTTTTTGATAAGTCTTTATCACTAGGCAGTTTTTCTTGACACCCTCTTAAACGATTGGCTTTGATCGTGCCCAAGGAAAAGATGCCATACTCATTGCGTAACACATGAATCAGTTCTAGAGATGTAAAGAAGTTGTCGAAGTATACAACCGCCGGTTTATGTTTAATACTCTGGCAGAGAGCTATTACAACTTTGGCGCCAACTCCTAAAGAGTTTTCATATTCCGTGAAATAATGGTATCTAAACGTATCTTCCCCAGCATAAGGAACAAAATCGTAGACACAGCCAGATACTCCAGCCCTGACAAACATTTTAAAACCCCACTTCTTTGGTTTTTTTGCCAAATATTGGCGCCTGTTGCCAGCTCTTGTACCCTTATAAGGCACCATCATTTCGTCGATACTATAGCGATGTTCCTCTTCTATTTTAAGGCAATTTCTACGTACTGCTTCTAAAATCGGCCGAACTTTGAAGTATCGATCTCCATTTTGTTGAGAATTATCAACGAAATGTAAAAACTGGCGAATTTGTTCATAACGCTTTAAGCTCATAATATCGGCAATAAGATTATATCTAAGGTCCTTCTTCCAGTAGTCGCGATAGGACGGCATCTTAACAACACCCATTAACAGATTGATAGCAATAAAATCCAATAACTCGTCATGAGTAACATTTACAGACTTGAGATTTTGTTGCACTGCGTATAAATTTGTATTTTGAATAATTATATCAATAACATCTTAACAAAAAAAATCGGCAAAATAATCTGATGGAGACTTCGATTCCGAACCAAATTGAGTAAAGGTTATTTCCTCTATCATTGCACCATGCTTGAATTTACCCCCTTCCTATTTAAATTCGAGTGGTTTTTTTTACAAACGCTTTCTTTTTTTTTGTCAGTAAATGAGATAAATTAGTTTTTTTATTTTTTGAACGAGTAATATTGACTCCTGTTGAAGTGACAGGGCATGGCGACATGGATAAAACTGAAGAAATGGATTGTAGTGCAGGCAAATATTGTGGTGGACTGTGTGTGGCGAGTACTTCACTTATAGCGGGTGTGGATGGTATGACATCTTCCGGCAAAAACTCATCATTCTCTAAAATATTGAGTCGCTCAAACGAGGAATCTAATGAGCGGGGTTCAGAACTGTATTCAGTATCATCAGCTAGTACATTAACCTCAATATCATCTTCTAATGTGCTACCATCGCTGGAAGAAGCATCTTGTGGTGGGACAAGTGCTAGTATTTTCCTCACACGCTGGACGCTGGGTATGCTAAAAGTAAATAAATCAAAATTAAGCATGTAAGCACCCCAAACACCAATAAAAGCAATTATGTACATCCTCCACCATTTCGCAATGTTAACTATTTTTTACACCCTTATATCTATGACAATCACTGGTATCTTCGCAATGTTAATCATAGCTAACATTCAACTTTAACCAATTATAGCGCATACCCATTTGCATTATTTGTAACAAATCTTTTGTAAAATCGTAGAATGCAATCATAAAAACATAAATAGTATGTTATTTTTACATGAAATACAAATTTAATTAAAAAAAATCAATATTCCTTACCTTATGCGCGAGAGCAGCTCGCGATCGGAACGCCATTTTGCACAATACTGTCAAAATTGACATTAAAATAACGTCTTTTATTTTGCTAGTGACGCATAGTGATGTCCTTTACTTACTAATTGGAAAAAATCGTAAGATAAACTGATAATATTGTCAGTGTATTTTTCGAGTTGTGAATGTTAACTATAGCTTACGTTACGAATTAAAGGGTTAACAGAAAACATAGACTTAATGTGAGTTTCTAAAGAAAAATCGTAAATGTAATAAGTACTAAAATTTAATCTGAATTCTATAATAACGAAACAATGTATATTTTTGTGGCAATCCGTTTATTACATGGTTTCTGTGTATATTTTTAATGTTTTTCAAGTGTCCATTCTTTATCATTTTTTCTTTATGCATAATATGTACTGTCCTCAATATGAGAGTCAATATTTGATAATCGGTCGAAAACGACTACTAAAAAAAAAAATATTTTTTATCGTATTTTATACATAACTGATGTCTAAGTAATAGAGCTAAGTTAAATCTATATAATAACTATTAAATCGATACACTTTATTCGATTTTAGGGATTTTTTAGCAATATTTGCAAATATACAGAACAGGAAAATGACAATAGTGGCAGGATAATGAAATGGACCGACAGACTAATGACAGGACAGCAGGAAAATGATTGAAACATCAAGAAAATGAAAATAATCCATTATTAGTATTATATTCATTATTAATTCAAGAATAATAATCAGTATAACAGAAAACCAAATTATATCACTCTTCTTAAAATTTTATAGAAAATACAATTATATTTAGTAACATATTTGACCAGATTTATTAAGAACTTTGACTTACTGTATTAATCAACATAGGTATATGTATAAAACATCACGCCTCTTTTCTTGTACCTTTATTTTATATTCTACCTGTATTCAATAATCAACAAATAAGTAATATTCTTTCATTTAAGAGTAATTATAGAGTAATATAAGGCTAAATCACACAGAATTTTTAATCAGTTACTTGAAGAATGTATCATTCTATAATAATATAATTAGTTTAAATATTTCAACTTTAATAATAGTAAAAAAAAAAGTTTTTCATTTTAAGAAGTAGGTAACAAAAATAACATTAAAAATAGTTTATAGAAAAAGAGCAAGACCCGACAACAAAGCTATTTTTCGAATACATCTAAAGCATTTGGGAACGAGGTAACTTCAAAAGTATATCTTCAACTGGCAGATCATAGCAATTTTAAATAGTTTACCATCATTACCAGTGGTTT
Source organism: Luperina nickerlii (assembly GCA_963855955.1). Classification (NCBI taxonomy): domain Eukaryota; kingdom Metazoa; phylum Arthropoda; class Insecta; order Lepidoptera; family Noctuidae; genus Luperina; species Luperina nickerlii. The sequence goes on along the minus strand of OY979689.1, from coordinate 10,906,696 downwards.
TTAAAAATGTAACTCTAATTTCGCCATCTTCTTCATCTTTTTCTCCTGTACACACAGCAACATATCTATATTCTGTATTTTTAGAGCTACATTTAACAAGAATATAGTCGCCATTGTGATAAGTTACATTTTCTTTTCTTAGAATGTTAGATGAGCTAGTTGTCGCAACGTGATCTTCAACAGCAGCAAAATTTATACTTGAAGTATTTGAATCGATGTTTTCTTTGGATGTTTGAATTTCGCGTTCATTCTCTGACTCTGAACTTATGTAAATGTGTTTAGCCTTTTTAGCATTGACGTAATCCACATAATTCAAAGTGCCCATCAAATAATGTTCGCAGCTAAACATATTCTCACAAAAGCAACTCAAGAATTTCATTGTTAATTTGAAGCTATCTTTATTACAGATTACTTGATGGACTTTTAAAGTTCCCGAATAAGGCTTAGATGACTTTCCAATAAATTTAATTTGAGAATGTTCATAATCTTGTTGCGTGACTGTTATAATTTTAATGTTGGGACAGTTTTCTTCTAGAACCGTTTGTAATTTTTTTATATCGACTAAGTCTTCACCTAAAGCAACCATTCGATCGGCAGTGCGTTTACAAACGGCTCCAATACCATCAGGGGCACCCTTTCCGTGCTCAGCCTCACTATAGTTCCAAGAGGAGAAAGTGTAATTTTCATAAAAATATTTAAGTCTGTTTGCAAGAATAAAGAACATGAACCGATTCCTATACTGGGTAACGGGCCCATCGCTAAGGAAATGCAAATTTGTGACAGATTTTAAATTTGTGGAAATCCAATCAAATATAGGGTGAAGGTGAGCCCATACTTATGGCATAAGCATCATGATCTAAGAACTCGGAAATAGTACAGAAACTTTGACACTCTAATTGATTGTTTGTTTTCCAGTATACAACACCTGTGTGTAGAGATATTTGACTTCTCGAACCTCCAAAGTGAAAAGCTTGCACTTCTGAACTATATTTTGTAGCGTAGTTCTCACTAAAATCAACATGAATAAGTACATCATTTTCAGACATATTATCTTTAAGTTTCTTTATGGCAGCATACTGATGAATAATATTTGTATGATGGTTTAAGAAGATGGGGACAACATTTTCGAATTGTTTGACAACATCGTAGGGATTCAAGGTGTGATTAACTTTCGATATTTTCTTGACGCTTTTGTATTTCCCGGTTCGTTTTAAAAAGACCTGTTCACATACATTTTCCCACTTCATAACATTAATTTTGATATTATTGTCGAATTCTCCGTAAACTATTTTTCGATCTTTACAATTCTTACATTTGCGACTTGTACACTCTTCATTGTATTTGTCACAGCAAACTGCTTCCAAAAAATGTTCAGTGCTGTGTACAGTTATTATATTGTACTGATGTAAAGACTGAATTAATAGGTCGAAATTTGCATGTATCATACACAAACAAGTATTACGTTCCTGTACATGAGGTTTAACAATCCAAAACGGACGGCATTGACAAAACGCACTGTAAGATATATTTCCATTTTCTTAACGTATATTGTATGTAGCTTCTTCATAGTCATTAATAAGTACCTTTTCTGTTTCTTTACTTTTTTCTTTGTTACAGTTTCTTTTTTTCCAGCACACATACGACGTTGCAATCTTGTTCCAAGAAATTGATGATATTCATTTTCACATCTTCTGAAATTTTATTAGATCTGTTTTTCCTCTGTATATTTAATATTTTTGATTCCAATTGCACTTTACGCTCTCTTTTCTCAGGTAGAACATGTTGTTTGGACAGGACTTTATACTTCTTAACTATATCTCCAGAAATAGCTTTGGCAAATACCTGTTTTTCAGCATGACTTACAAGTTTGGTATAATTTTGAGATAGCTGTTTTGACATAACTTCAGTGAATAACAGTCTTTTCTTTATTTCGGTTATATCCCCCTTTTTAATAATGTCATTGGTTTTGTTTCTCGGACTGTCTTTTTTGCACTGTATCTTCATCTTGGAAATAATTCTTTGGTATTTTTTTACTTGGTTCTTTAACTTATTTATAGTTCTGCCATGTTCTTGTAATAGTACGTTTTTTTACGTTTATTTATTTCTGATCTCCTACGGCCTTCTATTATTCGTCCATCTAAAACTGGTAACTCTTGGGATACGACTGGAATTATGTTCTCATCATTCATAGAGACTTCATTATCAGATTGTGGTGGAGTTGTATTTTCTTGAAATAAAGCAGTGTTTGCCAAAAGATTTTTTTTCTTTTCCCTATATTTTGCTGTATTTTTTCGCCACTCTTTTCTTTTGGCTCTTTTACACCGAGGAGTTAATTCAGCAATGTTTTTAATTTTACCCTCCGCTTTTCTATTTAAATAGTATTCTTTCTTCTTTTGTTTCAATAGGTTTCTTTGTTCATTATCATTCTTAATTCGTTGGTATCTCATTTTCTCCAATTCTCGCTTTCTTTCTAACACTTCTTCTCGGGTTTTTTTCTTTGGAGCCATAATTATTGCACACTGAAACAAAATTACAATAAATTAATAACATAACTTACCTTGTGTTGTCATTTTCCTACCACGGAGTCATTTTCCTGTCAAGAAAATAGGAAAATGACCACAGGAAAATGACAAAAATGCACATTATATTTTTCATACATTCTAATAACTAATATAACAGCAAAATCATCAGGTGATACGAATTATATCTTAATTCGTGAAAGTTTATTACAAAAAGCAGAATAATTTACTTACGATTCACTTTCTAATTGCCTCACAGGTAAATGACAAAGTGTATCAACTATATGCACGCACATGCCATAATCAGTTTGCAACGCCGAAGCAACGGCCGACACCGCGTCTCTCTTCTCACCAATCACAAACATGGACACCGCGTCCATTTAGAATGCGTTCATTCGTTGTCCGCGACATTATAAAACGCGGTAAATTCAAATTTAAATTTCGGCAGACTAATGACGCCGTGACCATTCGCTTAAATTTTTTATGATTTTTTTTAGTTTAATATCATATTATCTTAAATAAAATATTGAACAGTTTTAGATTAATGTGCATACAATGTAAATATAATCTAGCTTTTATAATTTATTTTTAATTCTCCATGTTATTATTAAAAAAATGTCGCCAAAAAGGAAAATTCCACCGACAGGAAATATGACATCTAGCACTTTTTGTTTATTTTTACTATATGAAAACCAAACATATACTCACCAAAGTGTTTGGATATGTAAACAAAGTATTGCACTACATTATAAAAATACTATTAAGTTTAAATATTACATTAAAATTACAAAATAGTTATGGGGACTTGTTTTGGCCAATTATCAAATATTGACCCATTCGCTAATTTTTCTTCTTTTTGTTTCAGTTTTTTTAACTTTTCTCCTTCGATATTCCTTTGTTTCTTATAAACATCTTCACTTGTTATTACTTCGGCGCCAGCTGCGACTTTTATGCGTTTTTGTTTGCTGCGCACTCGTGCTTTAATTTTATGGAGTAACAATTCCTCGAAAGTTATAAGAGATATCACGGGACGATCATCTACAATGACCACCTTTGATGATTTTAATGATGAAGCTTTAGCATTGTTTGCAAATATGTCATGGTCAAGAGTCACCCTTTTCAAGTTTTTTGCAATGCAAGTAATGGGTTGTAATATGATATTATTTTGTTGATTTTCGTTTTCTTGAGACAATTCTAAATTAAAAGTGAAGTTAGCAGATGATTGAGGCATGTCTGTAATACGGGATGGGCTTATAAAAATTTAAAAATCATTTAATTCAGGCAAGACCCATATTTACATAAAATTAAAATATCATAATGCCTACTCCCACAGAATAAAATTGCTCTAAATAAAATGCCTCTGAATAAAATTTCAATGTATACAAATAAAATAAATTAACGAAAACAAATTAAAAAGCTAATGGAATTAAAATTAAAACACAATACATATTTATAATTATACATCGGTCATAGCTTGCTGGTGTAATCTCGGTAGTATGGTCCTGCACAGATGTGGTACGTTCTTTGGTATAATTCCAATAATTAAGACAAATAGATCGTAATGAAGGGATCGAGATTGGGTCAGGATCGTTTGCGACTACCACATTGCTTCCGGCCCGAATTTCAGTTTGGTGTAGATGATTGAACTCGTTTCTGGAGCACGACGGACCAAAAAGCGGCTGATCAACAGTGGCTCGAAGTTGGGACTCGAGTTTTTCGAAATGTCAGGAGTAGTGGATGTCTCATATAGTCCAGTAGAATGTTCTTGTAGTTTTTTCCATTCTGCAAGCTGGTCCGGATGAAATTTCTCTTTAGGTACAGCATTACTATTAAAAGGAAAAATTCCACCTTTTCAGAATCCTGCTACGCACACTTTGGGATCAATTTGTGCCCAAACAACACCAATCAATTTTGAAAATTCTTTTTTAGGATTAATACTTGACCTACGTGCAATCTTTGCCACTTTACTAAAATCAGGTCCCATTTTTCTATAAAGGACTTGTTAACTGCAAGATCCAAGGGCTGCGGAATTTTCATAATAGTTATTCCTGCTTCACGGGCTTTTTCAATGATGTTGATCCCACGGGGGTAGAATGGCCATCGTACACCAGTAGTATTGGTCATTTATGACCCACGGTGGGCAAAAACACCTTTACAAAGGATGTCTCAAGCACGTCCGCTTCCATCCAGCCGTTTTTGTGGCTGCGTAAACGGTGCCTGGATAGTCCTCTTCAGAAGTCCACTAATCCCAGAGATTTTTCCCTTTAAATATTATAAGTGGAGGGGTTTTATCACCAGCTGCACTGCACCCCAGCAAAACTGTTGTGTTGTCTTTACCGGGTGATGCGATGGTTCTCGTTGAGGCATAACCTCTCAAGCCCACCACTTTGGTTTTACTGGGGTCTTTGCTAAAACTGGTTTCGTCTAAATTCCATATTTGTGAGGGTTTGTTATGTAATCCCAGCTCGTCCATAGTATTCTTAAGTAATTCATAATAAGAGTATATCACCCAGGGATTGCATGCTTTTTTTCGTTTTCCACTGCTTATGGTTTTTTAACAGTCAAATTGTGGCGTTTTATAAAAGCCAAAAACCAATCTTCTCCTGGAATGCCGTTTTTAAAAGGATTTTTGATGACATTTTTAGTAACATAGTCTCCAACAAGTTCCATGATTTCTGTCCTCGATAATCCGAAGCCATATTTCGTGTAAATTCTTTGCCAACTTTTTTTCTATCTCTTCAGGAATAACTGGACTTCTCTCTAACGATTTAGATTTTAATCCGTATTTTTCATAAACACGGGCTACGATCGTTGGCCGAGGAATTTTATACGCTATAGCGGCTCTATAAGTTGTCATCTCGCCGTTCCTGATCTAATCCTGACATTTGGGTAGGCCACATAAATTACTCAAACTGCCAGACCATGGAGAGAATAATAAAAAATATAAAATGAATAAAATAAATGACCCACATCGTCTTCATATTCACAATAATTAAAATAATGTAATACTTTACAAAGTAAACAAATGTCAGCAAAAAATCATTAAAGTCAATGTGTATATTGCAATAAAAATAAAACAACAAAAACACTCAAAATGCAGAAATTGGAAGCAGCCTTTTTATCCTCAATATAATCTTTAACAGTATAAAAGGCTTTCTTGCACAACTTACGTTTAATGAATAATTTAAATTTATTAAGGCTTAGATCTTGAACGTGGCTTGGTGGTTTATTATAAAAGCGTATACATTGGCATCTGAACGAGCCACCTATTTTCCTGAGCCTTGTTGTAGGTACAACAAATTTGTGTTTGTTTCAGTATTTATATTATGGATATCACTGTATTTTTTGAACAATTTCATATTTTTATGGGCATATAAAAGATTTTCATAAATATACTGAGAAGGCACAGTCATTACATTAATCTCTTTAAATTTGTCTCTGAGAGAGTGCCTCTGACTTAATTTATAAATTGATCGAACAGCACGCTTCTGCAAAACAAAGATAGTCTGAATATCGGCGGCATTTCCCCACAATAGAATACCGTACGACATTACACTATGAAAATAACTAAAGTACACTAAACGGGCAGTCTCTATATCAGCAAAATTACGAATTTTTCTAACAGCGTATGCTGCGGAACGTAGCTTTTTTGACAATTTATCTATATGTGGACCCCACTGAAGCTTAGCATCCAAAGTTATGCCCAAGAATACTGTGCTGTCTTCAGGATTCAATTCCTCGCCCTTTATCAACACATTAGTTTTCACCTGCCTAACGTAGGGTAGCGTAAACTTAATGTAGTAGACGATGACTCAATTTTACTCTCTAGTGAGAAAAAATGTTTTGAATTAAAACGCTGTGAATTGACAATTCTAATTTCTGTCTGGGGATTACCATCTTACTAACGAACTTTACCTAGTCGAAAGAAAAATACCCTATACGAAAATGTTGATTATAACTGACTTGGGGAAAGGCTAACATACGTTTGTCATGCCCCGGGCAAACTGATAGTCATGCCCCATTTTGACATTTCTAGGTTATGTTTTGGTTTGGTAAAATATTAGAGGAAATCGTTTGTTTAATCTTAAAATGATTCGATAACTTTAAAGACAATATTAATATGTTACTACTTACGCTCAAGACTCCTCCATTTAACGCTTATTTTCACCAACATTTTAAAGAATTCGTCAGACTCAACCACGTGTAATAATTTTTTTCTCAACTGATATTTTCGTTTCATTATGTTGGCAATATTAACCATCAGAAGTGCTATCTGTGTTTTGAGTCGGAAACTTTTTCCTCAGAACTGTTTTATCGACATAACAAATTCAAAAAATGGCAGTACTCTTAGAAATACATATTTGAAAGTGATAGTTTTGCCCCGCTGATAGACTTATCCCACCTCACCTTACAACAATTAATCTGAAATTCATAAAAAAAATGAATTTAACAATATGGGTTAAATTTAAGTAAAATATTTCATTTAACAAGTTTTAACGAAACATTTTGTAACTTTTCTTAATATTTTTTACTATTTATTGAACTAGATTAAATAAGCTTTTTTTTTGACACCACTATCTACTATCATTTCATTACTTAAAATGAACAGTGTAGCACATTAAACCAAAACAAACAACGCATTCCTGCAGCACCCTGATATCGCCTCCGATAACGAAATGACGGCAAGATGGCCGCCCGCCTAAGGATTTGTACACACAGCTTTAGGATTTATTTTAAATTTAAATGATAGTCAATTATTGTTGGTATGTTTTATATTTATCAAATAAGTAATAAAAAAAATACATATATTATATATAAGTATAAAAATATATCAAGGCTTGTGATAAGCCTTGAAACAACCGTCGCGTCGATGCAAAGGTTCACATTGCATTCCTCGCACTTCCAAATCGTCTTGGTTTTTTTAGGGCGCATCCAGCAACAGGTGTTTTTTGACCCTGTCCGAATTGGGAAGTGGTTAGTTTCAACCATCGGTCTGGCCTGCGTCTTGTGTCGAGTGTTGCGTTTTATTTATGTCGTCGTCGCTTGTCCAGTCGGGTTTGATCTAATATTCAAACGTCGGCTTTCAGTTGTTAAGTCAATTTGTATATGTCTCTTAAGTAAATCTTCCGCCAATACAGTACGGAACTGACGATGTGATATTTTCCGGTGAAAACTGGAAAAAACACAAAACAGTTAAAAATTGCTGCATTGTACAATCGGCGGAAGAGTTTTTTGTACCATATTCTGTACCTCACACGTTCTATAGGTTGAGCTGACAGGAATTGGTTTTTCCTATCAACTCCTCCCATGCTCCTCTTATAGTCGAGTACTAGGCTTGGTTTGTACGTCAGTCTGTTGTACTTGTGCTCCGATTTGGAGATTATGGTATGTGGAAATCATACTAAGTTAGCATCTCGCCATACCAGAATTGCCAAATCGGAACAGTACGTGGCCACTACTTCACCTTGTCGAAGTTCTGTCTTTGTCAAAGTCTTGATTGAGTCAGGTACAAATTCTCTGTTAAGTCTTAGTGTCCCATAACAGTCAGTCTTTTGTTTTTTCAAGCTACGCAATAATAATGGACTATTATAAAAATTCTCCATTATTAGGTACCGTAAAACCTGGCTACTTTGCCATTTTATGGTGACCAAAAAAGTTTGAAAACGTGTTTCTTAACACTCTCACTGCCAGCAAATGGTTCCAGTTCAGCAAGCCATGGAGTCCGCCGGCGGGTGCCAACAAATCTGTTGTGGTAGGCCGTCACTTAAAATGAAAAAATATTACAGCAGGCCATGGGGTCCGCCAGTGGCTAGTTAATAATGCTTTGAGCACGCCGTGGGATCCGCTGTGACCCCCTAAATTCAAACAGATTTTTGTAGTACTGGCCTGCTAATAAGGAAAAAAATATGTCTAGTATTGGCATGCGCATACAGTGAGCTACATGTTGAAAAAAAAATCAAGTCAATCAGAGCAAAAATAACATTTCTGTATGGCGGGGAAAAAAATTAAAGAACTAAAAATTATATTGACGAATCTTTATTGTTATAACACAAAAACTTACAATGAGAAAAATTAAATTAAATTTTGCTGTGTTTATTGGCAAAACAAGATGCGCAAATACTGGGATTCGTTGGGCAAGTGAGGCATACAGTACTTGTTTTTTTCGTGAGTTTCTTGGCCTCTACGCTTGATTTTCCTTCTTGTCGTAAACTTTCATAGCAGTGTATACACTTGCGGCGTATTAGTCGATTGCGATGGTCAGTTAGGGGGTTCTTTCCGAACTCATGTTTGGTTCCGACAGGATTGGTAGCACGTCGCTGTTGTAAGTCCATCAACTGTACGCATAGGTTCTCTCGAAATTTCGTAATTGTATAAGTTTTTGTTGTAAGTCTTTTACGAGACTTGTATATCAAGTAGGCGTTTACGACAGACGTAGTTAGCAGTAATTCAATTGCCAGTTTTTGAAACCAACGTACGTTTCTTCTTGAAGGATTACAGTAACTGCCCATCTGATCAGAAAAGTCAATCGTACTTTTGTATTTGTTGTATTCGGCAATTCCTGATGGTTTCAAAGCTGTTTTTCGCCTATTTCGCTTGCTCCGGACTGTCACAAATCCAACTGAATGTTTGGTTGATAACGCCAGAACATCTCTCTTGTCTTTCCACTTTAAAACCAAAATTCCGTCATCATTTTCTTTTGCTATCATCTCACCTTTTTGCAACTTTGTGGAAACAATGTCTTTTGGTAAACCTTTTCGATTTTTTCTAATTGTGCCAATCAAATGCGTAGACCGATTTAAAAGCGACTTAGCTAAGTCCACGCTTGTATAAAAATTATCGGTAACAATAGTTCGGCCCGCATCTAAGTATTTTTCGCTAAGTTTCATAACCACTTCTTTAGACAAATTTTGTCCAGGCGTCGTTTTTTTACCTTCATATACTATCAGATCATGTACATAACAATTTTCGTCACATATTTTGAACAGTTTTATCCCATACTTGTGCCTCTTTCCAGGAATATATTGCATGAAAACAATCCTGCCACGGAAGGTAACCATTGTCTCATCTACAGTTAGATATTCTCCAGGTGTGTTATAATTCTGAAACTTTTTTGTTATCAAGTCAACCAGACCTTTTACTCGGATAAGTCTGTCAGCGCCAGGTGTCGAGTGAAAATATGTATCCTCAAAATGCCAGCACCGCAGCAACAATTCAAAGCGATTTCGGCTCATTACTGATCCAGCCACGGGATTTTTGTATAATAAATTCTGACTCCAGTAATCAGATATCTTAGGCAGTTTTTTTATACCCATCCATATCATCATACCAAGGAATTTCTTCATTTCATTTTGATCACAATCCGTCCAATTCTGCATCCTACTTGATCGTCTCAAAACTGTCATTATTTTCGTTTTATTCGCATAACAGTTATCATAGTCACCATCAGGTTCATTATTTCGTCGTCCACAAACAAAGAATAGTAATCCAGTTCGGTCTCACACGTGTAGGGAATATTTTTTATACCAGATGTAAAAGCCAAAGGGAATTGTTTTTTACGAGAACCAGTTGGTGGATTCCAATCACTGACATCTGATGATTCTGATGTCTGATCGTCTGACATGTTTTACACACTATAAAATAATATTCTGTGCAACAAAATTGCCTCTAATCCTGAAAGTTGCGAAAGCGCGGGAAAACGACGTATACAGCGAGCCAAGGGGGCGGCCGGCGGGCAACTGACAATTACTATAGCTGGCGTCACCGGCAAATTCTAGAAAATTACAAGCGGCGTAACGGACAAAATGTTTTGGGGGCGGCTGACGACACCCACGGCCTGCTGTTAATGTTTCTTTAAAATAAAAACGGCCCTTTGCACTCAAAAACTTGGGGCCCGCTAGCGGATCCCATGGCAGTGAGAGTGAAAACTCTTATAAGGATTTACAAAGCAACCAATCAGCTATAAAGTAAATTTTATGCATAATTGAAATACAATCGAATATCTATTGTTTTCTCATTAATTAATGATATTTTAATCCAAAAAACTTATATGGCAAATTCAACCATCACTTATGGTAAGATTGCCTTACCAAATTATTTTATAAAATTAATCAAATTACTACAAAAAATCATACTCATCATTGCCACATGCTTGGTCACAGTTAAAATATACTAAATTTGTATGATATTTTGCACAGGCAATAGAAATTTCTACAATGTGGCAAATTCACCCGCCTTGTTTGGATTTTTTCAAACTAAATAGAAATAACTGTCAGGGTTGTCGAAGAATTAAAAAGTTCAAAGATTAAAATATTTATTAAAATAAAAACTTCAAAACAATTATATTTTTTTTGTGAGATATATATTTGACATAACAATAGTTATTTGTGCAACAAGAGAGCAAAGTAGTTTTTTGCTGCGAGTGCTGATTTTGAATCCCGAGCAAGCGAAGGATTCAACGATTGAATCACGAGCGTAGCGAGTGATTCTAAAGTTGAATCCTGAGTGTGGCGAGGGATTCAAAGGCACGAGATGCAAAAAAACTTTGCTCTCGTGTAACACACATAACTTTTCACTTCAGCAGCGAGAACACTTTAGGAGATAAAAATAAACAGGAATAGATTGAAATAACTATTTATTGTGAATCAAAATAATTAACATTGTAGGTAGATACCAATTCTATAAAATCTAAAAAATAAGATAGCAACACCGTCTCCGAAAAACTGCTTGCGCCCTTTGTAAGTCTCCATTCATTGAAGACATGGTATGCTTTCAGATATTTCTCGCGAGACTTCTCAGGTAGGAAACTTAATTCTGCATTAATAACTTGTTGTTTTAACTCTTCCGGTGTTAAAATACTGTTCTCGTCGCTAGTTTCACTCATATTTTACGATTATTTTAATATTTTTTAACTTATTCAACTCTGTACGCCAGTCACGAAACTTTATTCCCGGTCTTTTATTTAAATTAAGGCGTGTTCGGAAATAGCACCCATGATATTTTATTATTCAAAATATATTACGTACCTACCTAACATTTATTGAAACTAGAAATAAATATTTACAAGTTAAGTATCAGTTTTATTTGCAGAAAATACTTATTTTTGTTTAAATACAACAATAAGTTAAAAATTCAATAAATTACATTAAAAGACATAATTTTCTTTTTGCAAAATTTCTTTAGTTAGTACGAAATTCCGAACGTGTTTGTCTTTGAGGGCGAATTCAAAATCCGAACTTCGAAAGGGCTGGTCTTTGTCTCTCTCTCTTTCTAATGGCAGGAAAGAGATAGAGTGTGAATGTTTCGAATTGTATGATTAACCCAAGGCTGAATAATATATTCGCGGCTTTCTGACAAAAAAAAAATTAAAAAGTTACTTTGTCTCACTCAGTGAGCAAAATCGCATTTTGCTCACTGATTTCACGCAGCAAAACCTACTTGTTTGAGCTACTGAAGTGAAAAATAACTTAAATTAGGTTCTTAGAATCAATCAACAACATAACATACAGTGGTCAACAAGTGGTGGATTATCGCATTTTATTGCACATTATACTTCGAAAAGTCGATACACTCAAATTTTAACGTACCTCTACGACCCTCACGAGGGGTTCCTAAAATAATTTCAATGTCACTTTTTATTATAAAAGTAATGTCATCGATATGCGGCCAATAAAATTCTCCCTTTCTTTTCCTCATAAATTTAATATACATACCAGAATCATCGTTAATATCCAAAACTTTTCCAACATAATATTTGTTGGTTTTTGGCCCACAAAATTTAACCAAAATGTAACTATTAACCCGGATAGGCGAAGTTTCACATTTTTCCTCTATTTCTCGTTCAGTCTTTTCTTAAATATCGTCATATTCCGAGTCAGATGGTATGAAGCATTCATCTTCAGAAGTATCTCTTAGGGAATAATTATCGTCTTCGCTACTGTCGTCACTTTTCCTGTCGTCAAGATTCTTCTTTTTTGCATAACGTGGTTTCAAATTTAACCTCCCGTGCCACTTTAAAAGAGATTCGCCAATGGCTATCTCTTGTGAAGGCTAGGCTGGAAAATTTTGCATTAAAATAGTCAATCACAGGTTGTATTTTACTAAGTCTAATCATGTCCTGGCAAGTCCGATTGTCGACGAAATGGAGAAAGGTTTTTAGCAACAAAAACCGGTTATACGACATGGTTTTGAAAAAATAGGGCATAGTGCCAAAATCATTGTACGTAAAGTAGGCTTCTTCCTCTGGTAAGGGGTAGAGACCCTGTAAAATGAGTATAGCTAAAAAGCTAACCATTTCGTCCCTGTCAGTAGGATACAGAACACTATATACTCAGTAGGAGACCAACGGTGAAATCGGGAATGTGGAGCTAGAGTCTGGCCAACGAAAGCTGACACAACGTAAAGGCGGCAATTTAAAAAAAATGTAGCTGTCCACCCTGGCTATACACTGCTTAAACGAAGTTGATACAAAAGTATCAACACGCATATGCGCATATACGCGTATGTATCGCATATTTCATGAATAATCAAAAGATTATTCATGAAATATGCGATACATTTATAAGGCTTCTTTTAAACTCACATGACTTTGATTTTTGCGTACTCCGATTAGTTTGAGATGCTAGTAATGAGCATGTGTGTCAGTGCATGTTTATAGCACAAATCCATAATTATCCATACTTCCATATCCATTTTAATATTATAAATGTGAAAGTAACTCTGTCTGTCTCTCCGTCTGTTATTTAATATGTTTGTGTTACATATTTGCATGGAAGTATGAATTTTCAAACTACCTACTTCGGTAGTTTGAAAATTCATACTTTACACTAAAGAGATTTCATTTTTTTTTAATGTTCATCTCTCAATTTTCCTGGACTTATACAGAAAAGGTTTAATTAAACCAGAAAATATTACTATGTAGTAGGTTTATTTATAAAATAGAGAAAAACACAGCTGACACAATAAAATAAAGATAAAACATTGAAGTTAAAAATAGAATAGAATATATTTATTTGCTTTAAAACGTTAAGAGTCATAGTTGAAATCAGATTCCAGGAACTCTACACCTGATAATATTGATTCATTGCTTTCTTTAGTGCTAGTGCTGCTACTGTCCCCAACACGTATTATAAACCGTTCAAGCTCGTTTTCGACAATACGGTCCCTCAATTTGTACTGATTTTCAATATTCAGGACGTGATCAGTGTACTTCTTCCAGTCATTGGCAGTTATGGATAGAAAACATTCTTTAATATAATTTTGCATTTCAGTCTCTGGTATTCCTATGTTTTTGCTTGCTACTTTTCTCTTTGCCTGACTCCATACAAGCTCTATTGCATTGAGGTCGCAATGATATGGTGGCAGCAACAAAATTTCGTGGTTGTGTTTTTTTATAAGCTCTTCTGCTTCATAAACAGGTGCAAGTTTATGTTGTTTTGTTGTTTTTATGTCGAATGTTAGAAGTAGCGAATGTGAACTTATATTGAATGGCCAAAAACTAGAGTTTATTAATCAGACAGTTTTCCTAGGAATCACGCTAGACGAGAAATTACAATGGGGACCTCATATAACATCTATTGCGGGGCGGCTAAGCTCGGCCGCTTATGCTGTTAGAAAGATAAGACAGTTAACAGATGTAGAAACCGCGCGTTTGGTCTATTTCAGTTACTTCCACAGTATTATGTCATATGGCATTTTACTATGGGGTCGGGCTGCTGACATTGAATCCATTTTTATTTTACAAAAGAGAGCTGTTAGAGCCATTTATAATCTACGTCGCCGCGAATCTCTTAGGGATCTATTTAAAAAGGTTAATATCATGACGGTACCTTGCCAATTCATTTACGAAAATATTATGTATGTGAGAAAAAATCAACATCTTTTTAATAAAGTATGTGATAGACATAATTTTAATACATCTTTTATGGGGTACTGTGTTATATGCTACAACAAAATACCTTGTGACATATTGCAATTAAATGAAAGAAAATTTAAAACTCATATTAAAAGTATACTATGTAAACAAGGATATTACAAATTAGAGGATTATATCCAAGATAAGAATGCTTGGAAACATGCTGGTCCTGCTCCATAGGACAATCTAGTGTATAGAGCTAGACAAAATCAAACTGGTTCCTAATTTAATTTATATTTTTAAATTTTTTTATGACATTGATTTTTACAATCTGTGACTACAGTAACTCACACACTTGTTAAAATTCTAGAAAAATCATCTACTTTTCCAATATTTGTAAATAATTTGTAAGTATGTGAGCACCATGTATCTATCACATAATTGATTTACCTGTAATTGCTTCGTTTTTAATTCTTTTTATTTTTTTGGGGTATACTTCTTTTAGTCTAGGTGCATCGTCTTCACATATAATTAACAACAAACCTTGTAAAACAAAAAAACCTTGTAAAACCTTGTAACCTTGTAAAACATTTTAAAAGAGTAACGGTGGAGTTTCTTGCCCATTCTTCTCTATTAGAGGTTGATCAGTGGATAGGACACTATACATAGGTACCCCAAATCTATTCGGCAAATTGATTCAGCCAGAAAGCAAATGAAAATACCATGTAACATAAAATACCATGGTCCATTGAAACTGTTATTATTTATAAAAACATAACACTCAGTGTTCGTCAATTATATTAAACGATTTAGAAAATATTATTAGATTTAATTATTACAAAACAACATGTCGTCCAGCGAGAGACAGGAAGAGAGAAAAAAAAGGGGACAGCATTACATTATCTGTCATAGCTACCTGACAGTGACAGTGACGTAACTATCTACATAGAGTGCGTTCAAAGATCCTAATATTAACACTTCCCCTTAGGATTTTGAGCGACTCAAACAAAATACTTTTCACAAGAAATCTTAATTTGAGACTCTACCATATCAATACAATTTATGCTCTATATGCAACATGCAACTGACTCTACATTTTGTTCAGACTCTACAAAAAGTTTTGCATCAACTAGTATGCATGCCTTTATTGACATAGTAGGAGGTGGATAGAGATAATCTAAAAATTATATGAATATAAAAAAAAATACCTACGTCTACTTAGGAACCACATTCATTTCATGTGTAAACAATTTATGTTTACATCCACCTAAGGCTTTTGTTAGTACATCAGCTGTCATTAGATCAGAAGGCAGATATTTAACAATTAAGAAATTCTTCCTAACCAGATCTTTAACATAGTGATAACGAAGATCTATATGCTTCGTTCTTTTATGACAATACTCTTTACATTCAAGAAACTTGTGTGCACTTTGATTGTCATTAAACAATGTTATTGGAATATCTGTAGTGACAATTTCTGATAAAAAGTTTTTAGTAAAACAGAGATCTTTACATACATCAGAAATAGACAGATACTCAGCCTATGTACTCGATAAAGCCACACAGCGCTGTTTACGAGATTCCCAACTGATAGTATTGCAACCCAGTTTAACTACAAACCCCGTATAATAAGACTTACGATCCACAATGTCGTTAGCCCAATCAGCATCAGAGAAGGCAGTTATACTTAAATTATTAGACCTATTAAAACATAGACAATAATTTATTGTACCTCCTAAATATCTCAGGATGCGCTTCAAAGCTAACCAATGAGTCCTGTTAAAATTGTTGGTAAACTGGCTTAGTTGACTACATGCAAAAGCAATATCAGGCCTAGTGCACACAGATAGATACATTAGGCTACCAAGAAGTTCTCTATAGCTATACATACAGTCATCAGGGTGTTCACTCTCATTAACTTCTAATTTACAATTAAGTATCATGGGAGTTGACACCGGCTTACATTTATCCATCCCAAATTAAATTAATAATTTACTAACATATTCTGACTGGTCAAGTTTTATAATATGCTTAACCAGTGGTTCCTAACCTTTTCAATGTCACTACCCCTGTGAACAAGTATGGGAATTGAGTTTACCCCTAGCTAATTTAAAATAATTAAAACCACACAAATTTGAACGAAAATAATATGTTTATTATCTAAGAAATTGGCCGTTTAGGTAACTAGTAAAGTAATATATAAATCTCGGAGTTAACTAGTGTGAAGGTTGAAATTGCTTTGCATTCGCAAGTTTGACAATATTAAGTTCGGTTTCACTCAACGCGCATCTCATGTCATGCTCAACATTCAGACGGTTTCTGGCTTTTGTTTTTAATGTAACAAGAGTTGAGAAACCAGTTTCACATCTGTAAGTTGTAGCAAATGGAATCAACATTTTTAAAGCTCTGTCCGCTATAATAGGGTATTCTGCAGCTGCTTTTCGCCAAAATGTGCTGAGTTTATCATTTTGAAAATCAACTTTTAATGAGTTATTCTGCCGCAGTCCGAGAAACTCTACTTTCTCGGACTGCGGCAAATTCGTCTGTGTCTAATTTCATTTTATTATCGTTCATAAGATATAATCAACGTGAGATATACCAACTGTTGATATAATTTCTTTACATATAACATTTATTTATTCTAAAACTTAATTAGTATAACGTTGTTTGATATAACGTTTATGTAATCGAAAATCATTTGGTCTAACGTTTAATATGTATATTGTTTATTTAATCGAAAATCATTAGGTATAACGTTTAATATACATATGTATATAAAAACGTCATTATGGATAACACCCGACTCAGAGTACCCCGACTCGGATAGGTTAGGTTAGAAGCGGAGCGGAGCGGAGCTCCCGCCTTAGCCTTCGTGGTTATTTTTTTTTAAACCACCCAGGAATAGGAGCCCCGCGAAGCGGGGCTCCGTCGACCTATCTTAGCGCAGGTGGTAATTAGTTACTAGTTATGTTTAATATCTACTTAGGTGACTATTACCTATAACTACGATAGAACTTACAAAGAATAAAACAAAGAAAAAATACTTTTAAATATTTCTTAAACAAAATACAAAGTTATTGTTTAATTAGACCAAATAAGTTTTATATCTTTTGAGTGGTATGTCAAACGATTTTATATTTAATGTATGTTATGCTTATGAAAATTAGGCGTGGCCATCTGTGAGGTCCCGAAGCGAACAGTGAAGACACGGAGACTGCTGGTGCTTCTGCTTGATCAAGCAAGCAAAGAAGCGGTTTGTAAGCGCAAGCAGAGCTGCATGCGCTTACAAACCGCTTCTTTCGAAGCGAACCGGCGAACATGTGCGGCGCGACGTTGTGATGACGCTCGTGCTGCATAGGTGTTTGCAATCTTGTTTCTTTATCGAGTGTGCTTTAACGTACTCGTCTTTTTTAAGACGATTGCTTCACTGTTTTATTGCGGACTGTCAAAAACGTGGTAAGGTTGGTTCTGATGGTATGTGGTAACTGTCTCGGTAGTACCTATATGGTAACTGACTCGGTAGTATGTGGTAACTGGTTCGGTGGTATGTGGTAACTGATGACTGTGATAGGTACTGTGTCACTACATCACTCCCCCCTAAGCGAAGCGTACGTTGTGTTTCACCGCGCGGCCGGATCGAGTGACGTATGTGTCGCGCGGTGTGCTGGGGGTCAATGACCGCGGCTTAGCGCTCGTAGTTGAGTCTGTTGAGCTCTTAGTGCGCGGTGCTTGTTGCGCGCATGTTGTAGTAGAAGTGGTAAACTCTTCTTCGTTGAGTAGGTGCGCTGGCTTAAGTCTGTCTATTGAGACAACTGTAGTTCGAAGTGGCATCTGTATGGTGAAATTTTTGCCCTCACGTTGAATCACCTTGAACGGGCCGTCGTAAGGAGTGGTCAATGGACTTCGCACGGTATCATTGCGCACGAAAACATGAGTACATGTCGCTAGGTCCTTGTATACAAATGTGCTCCTGTTGTTGACACGTGACTTGTTGCTTGGCGCGAGTGATGCCATTGTTTCGGTCAGCTGGCGGACGAATTCTGCGTCTTCATTTTTCGGCTGTGTAGGCACGAAGAAATCTGACGGAATTCTCAGTGTCGATCCGTAGGTCATCAGGGCCGGGCTGACTTGTGTGTCTTCACGAAGCGCTGTACGTAGCTCAAGCAGCACGATCGGTAATTCCTCGCTCCAGTGTATGCCGGCGTCTCTCGCCATGAGCGCGGCCTTCAACGTTCGATGCCAGCGTTCGACCTGACCATTTGCTTGCGGGTGGTATGCAATAGTTCGAATCCTAGTGATACCAAATTTCTTCATCAGTGCGTTGAATAACGACGATTCGAATTGTCTTCCTTGATCCGTTGTTACACGTAACGGACAGCCAAATCGCGATAACCATCCCTCGTAAATCGCCTTAGCAACAGTGTCGGCGGTGACGTCACTAATAGGTACTGCTTCTGGCCATTTAGTGCAGCGGTCGATCATTGTTACTAGATATCTGTAGTCGTTAGACGGTGGCAGTGGTCCCACGATGTCAACGTGAATGTGTTCGAAACGCGACGATTTTTGAAACTCGCCAATTGGGCTGATAACGTGTCGTTGAATTTTCCCGCGCTGGCACCCGATGCAAGATTTCGCCCACAAACCAACTTCTCTGTTCATACTTGGCCAAAAAAACTTTGTAGACATTATTTTTCTGGTTGTTCGCACACCAGGGTGACTTAGATCGTGTTGCGCTTTGAATGCTACTATACGATAAGTCGCTGGTAGGTATGGACGAACGTTGCCGGTTGTTTCGCATATGATGGGTCGTTGACCTCCGGGCAATGTGATAGACGCAAACTTTAGATTTGGGTTGGACATGCAGCTCTTCAGTTCTTCATCATTTTGTTGGTCTTTAGCAAGTTGGTTGTATTCGATCGCAGAGTGTGGCACGTTGATTTCTTCGATGCGTGATAAGGCGTCGGCTGCTTCGTTCTTATCACCGTGAATGTATTGGATCTTTGAACAGAACTGACTGATGTATTGTAGCTGGCGTTCTCTTCGTGGTGTATCGCTGCTACTCGGTGTTCTCGTCAGCGCGTAAGTTAGTGGTTTGTGAATACCTCGTCCACTAGAAAAGTCACTTCTTCTATTTCAATTGGCATATTTTCTATATCCATGATGCCATCAATGAAAGTATTTGTCGCAAGAGTCAAATCTCCTTCTCCAAGCTGCGTTTTATGAGTAATTGATAATTCTCCTTCTTGACACTGTTCTTGAGGCATTAATATCCCTTCTGTATTGCTTGCGTGCATGTCCGTGTTAGAATTATCTATTCTCGAATTGTTTATTTCAGAATCATCAATATTGGACGATTGTGATAACAAATTGTCCGCTTTATTTTTGCACTTGTTCCAAAATTTGAAAAAACTACTCTTGCATGTCTCATTGCGTCTTCTGTATTCATTGTACTTGTCCAGTATGTTTTTGTGTATTTTGTTTCGATTACGTCAACAGTTGTTTTATAATCATTTAAAGATATATCATGTTCGATTTCTTCTTGTCTATTCGACATGCATTTTGAATAATCCACAGCATTAGGATTAAATGGGAAAATTCCACATGCTTTAAATGCATTAACTATCACGGTTTTCTTCATAGACACATCAAAAGACTGTGCAAATACTTTTGCAAAGTTTGGCCTCGTAATCTGAACATTATCTTTATTTTTGTGTTTTCTTGCTGCGTTTTTCCATGCTGCTTTCAGAGGGCCAAATATTCCTACATCGCAGGGTTGTAGGATATGTGTCGTGTTGGGATGCAGGCAATAGAGAATAATTTGGCTTTGAGCACAAGATTCGTGCAACTCCAAATTTATGTGACTTTTGTGGCCGTCAACAAGCAGAAGTGCCGGAAATGGAACATTATTTTTCTGGAGCCAAGGCAGATAGATTTCTTTCATATAGTGCAAGAACGTTTGACCTGTCATCCAACCTGAATCTGATCTTCCAATTCCCCAGTCATCTGGAACTGATTGAGCTACTCTTTTGATATTCTTTGCAAGAGGTATACAATAAATGGTGTAACTATTCCACCGCTAGCAGAAAAGTTGCATAACACAGTAATACTTAGTTTTTCCTGTCCTGAGGCGACATCATACATCGTACGATAGTTTTTAGGTGCCAAAATAACTCCGGTTTTCGGGCAAAGCTGTACACCAGTCTCGTCCAGATTAAAAATTCGCTCGGGATTGTCTAATATATCATCAGCACATACCTCTTGCAGATGTTGTCGCAAACCTTCAAACTATTTTCTAATCATTGGCTCTGTAACTAAAGCTCTTGCTTTCGAAATGATTTCTGCATGTCTTTTTGTGATGTTAGGGTGCCTTTGCAAAAACAGTTTCATCCACTTTTTGCCTGGCTTCAGGTCGGAAAATTTAATTTCAAAAATCTGCGCAACAGTCTCCCTGACATCATTTGTGTTGACAGGATATCCAATTTTAGCTATTTAAAATCCAGGTAGCAATTTTATTTTCTTCATCATCCGATAACAGTTTTCCTGGCCCTTTTTTACATTGGAGGGGTTATGCCTCAGAATACAGAAAAGGGTTATGCTTATCCGTTCACATGTGTAAGTCACCTTATTTTAAAAGGGTAAGTCAGGTTCAGGTAGTGAATTAATTATCTATTATTTAGTAGGTTTCGGTAGGTAGGTTTGGTAGGTTAGATTCTAAGAAATGGGGACTACCCTCGATATCTTTTAGAATGGTTGCTATAACAAGGGGTTGCCAGCATTTGAGAATGTCATATGTATCGTCCTTGTAAACACTATATCATGTAGAGCGGCAAAAATGACATTTGCTACCTCATTATACAAATTGTTGGAAGGGTATTTACGTGACCCTATAAGACCATAGGACAACGCGGAGAACCAGGCATTGACACAGTCGCGAACAGCTAAGAAATGTCTGTGGGTTATGATATACGCAAATTGGTCGGACGGCCACACAACATGAAGATTGCCATAACATCGGGCCTTGCAGCCGAAGAAATCGTACGTAGCCGAATGATGCTCGCTGAAGGTTATAAGGCGAGTGATACTGTTAAACCTCCTCTTTATGCAGTACGTTTGACGAAGCAGAGGGGGAGGCCTAAGAGAGGGGCCTTCCACAGAAACATTACAATAATCTTAAGTTCCTAGAGTTGTAGAATCAATGGCGGCACGTAGATGCCGGGACAGCTCGTGGCCCGTTTTGGACTGCTTGCATGCCTGGCTGACATGCAGCAGGGCCCAGTGTACGAGGGGTGTTCATAAAGTAGTGAGAATGACGTAGTAATGGGGGGTACTTGAAAAAGAATTTATCGTCACTGAAAGATTAGGTCTTTGTCATAACACCCTCAAATAATTAGCTTTCTATCTTGTGTGACGAAAGGGGTATGCGTGGCGCAGGTTATATGGAAATAAGACCACGCATCCAAGTCAACATAAAAATATAATTAAATAAAAGGTGTGGGTAGGTCTACGGTTCACAATTCCCAGAGTCCACCCTGTGGGTAGCGCTGTACTGCCCTGTTAGCCGGCGTGGCGATGACCGCAGCGGGGTGCCACGCTGGATGCGTAGGGGTGCCGGTCGTCAGGTGTTCGCGACGACCGCCGTTAAACAGCTCGGCCCACGTGGCAAGATGGCCAACAAATGGGACGTCCGATGCCGGTAGTTGCAGGCACGCACGAGTCACGACGGAATCAGCCGCGTGGCTCCAGATGTGCTGCCGTTAAGCTTGTTGATGTTCCCTAACCGGAACTTTGGACCCTGGAACATGACGTCCAGCGTGTCACGAGATGACCATTGGTCAACTCCGCTGATTGCGACACCAAGCTAAGCAGAGCGAGTAGCAATACGGTGCGCTAATGAAGGTGATGGTGGATTGTCACAATCAGACGGAGTTTACAAAATGGGAAGAGTGAAAAAAGGCATGATGCAATACATTTTGAGTGTGAAGCACGAAAAGTCAAAATGCATTAAGCTGAAGGCATTAGATTGAATAAATTACATGATTTAGCGTATATTAAAATCAGATAAAATTAAGCATACATGCCAAGTTAACCTGCAAGAAAAAAGAACACAAAATATACTCATGAAAATGCTATCCAACACTTACCCAGTATGGGGGTTTCAAAGACACCGAATTTAATTGCTCGATGGCGGAGAATTTCGTAGATTAGGTAGTTGTTTTTAAGCCCGGATAATGGCGAGTTAAGACACGTGTGAAATCACTGATATCAATTATCTGGTGAGACGTGTGACCGCTTCGGGAAAAACCAAAATTCCTAATGACGAACGAAAGACGCGTTGGATAGAGATGGGACATGCGCGAGCGCATAGATAAATTCTCACTCGCGCGCCGATAGCTGAACATTTTGTGTTTTTAGTCATTACTATTCACTACCGCACTACTTGTTATTTTCTATGGTAAGATATTTTGACGTCTGCGGCTCTTTGACAGTTGAATGTATGTAAACATTGGTATGTTGCTGTGATTTTGTTGTTTAATTAGTTATTATGTGTTTAATTATGCAAAATGTAACGTACGACGTTACAGTACCCCGCCGCTTGGTGAGGGTTTTTACCTCAGTAAAAATCCTTTACTCCTATTATACCTCCATCTGAATTACGACCCCTTGTATTCTTCATCGTTCATCCATCATATCTCATATTCGTAATCTTTGCATACTGGCAGACTACCTTAACAAGAGGTGAGTCCGCGCCCTAGCAGCTATGTGAGAGTTACATGTCCAAAGTTGACTTGTTACTCGCGCAAAACAGACGTACATTCGGCTTAGAGAAGCAAAAAAAAAACTTACCGGGTTTATACTATTGAAATGGAATTTAGGCTTATTTAAGGAGTATCCACCCGCTCCTGCAAAGGCTTAATTAATGAGTTGCAAACCGCTCAGATAAGTTAAATTGTATTTGGAAATTAAAAAACTGGACGAAGGCTTATTTAAGGAGTATCCACCCGCTCCTGCATAGGCTTATTTAATGAGTTGCAACCGCTCAGAAATAATAACTCCCGGTAAGTAAAACGTACCGAGTTTGGCAACAACCAATCCAGAGGTTCCGATAAATGTGGAGAGACCACGGGTAAGGCACATGATAGAATCAAGTGAGCGTGGTTCTCCATCGGGGCTGAATAAGGAGGCCGAAAAAATTTGACGGATTAGGACACGTGTGAAGACACTGATGATGACATCTAGTGAGCGTGTCTCCGTCTGAGATTGTATTTATGCACTACAGTGTTATGCAGTGGCTTAAATATAACAAAGTAAAAAAAAAAATGAAGTTAAAACAAGAAAAATATGTTGTTATTTCAAATTGAGTTCAAATGTAAGAATATTAAGTTATCCGTAAGACTGGTAAGTGTTGGGTAGCAATCCGCATGGTATGATAAGCGTCAATTACTCCGACTGTTACAAAACAAACTAAAATTAACGTCTTGGTTGTTGTCCGTGTAAAGTGAGGGAAACTACGTTATGAATTGTAAAAAGTTGAAAAAAAAATTTTTTTTTTCTTTTTTTTTAAAGTTTGAAGTTTGTAAACAAATTGTAAATATATAATACATAATCGGTGCAACTAATGTGTACGCTTATGGTATTAAATTCTATAATTGGTGACAATAATAGTTTTTATAATTAACATATAAGTCACTATTGACATCCAACGACATATTTTTGCCGTTGACTGTACTCAGAAAATAATGTTACGAGCTTGGGGTTCGTGACAATAAAAACTGCCGATTTAATAACCAAAAAAATGACACTTTAATCACAACACTAATTACAATTCAAACACACTAATAAGAAACACAATTGCACTTACTGATCACTCTTAAGTCGCACTCGAATATCGCCTTCGATGTTATCGCTCGTATCGCTTATTCGAAACTATCTGTGTCTCGCGGCCCACCCGGCCTTATATAGTGCCGCAGAGCTAGTACATAAACATCTAGAACGTTCGAGTACATACCGGTCCCGACTGACTCGACGTCGATAGTTCTCGGAATTACTAGTACTTAGAAAAAGGTCAAGTAGGGTCAAGGTCCTAGTACCGAGGTACTAGTTCTGCTACCCGATACTAGATGGCGCTAGTGGTAACTAATGTCGCCATGTATCAAGCATTATTTGCGGCGCGCAACAATAACTATATTGACCAAGGCAAGGGTATCTAGTCAATAGGCAGGTAGACAGTTAGTAGGATAATTATTAATTAAAAGGAGGTAGGTGGGAATTGTGGTTGCAATACTTGTTGGAAACTGCTGGTAGATCAATGAAATAGTACTGTACTTTTGAGTTGTCAACAATAAAAACGTTCACTGTATGGAACATTAGTGATCTAGGTCAAGTGTAAACAAGTACAAGATGTATTGATAATTAGGCTATAATTCCAATATACAAGTTTGTAGATACAAGTTGTGTGATACTATTTTTAGTTTTAAGTTCTAATGCTTGATTTTAAAAATTGTTAATTTTTGTTCTTACAATGTTTTTAAAAAAAAAAAAAATGATTAAGTTTTATTAAAAAAAGTGACTAAGTTATGTTTTAAAAATTGACACATGTGAGTGTTATTAGATAAAAACACTGTTTGTGTACCAGTAGACAATGTTGTTAAGTCTATAGTAGCCAGTAATTGAAAACCCGGCAACCCAATCCCTTCATCCGGCACACAGCAAAGCTGCTTACCGGAAGAAATAGGAATGAGCGTGGTACCTCCCCGGGGCGAGCCGTTACTATTGGCCCTACCACTATAAAAGAACGATAAATGCGTCCTTTATTTTAAATAACAAAAAAAAAAAATTAACAATTAAGTTGTAACGGAGCAATCCGTTCCTACCTAACAAGAAAAAAAAACAAGGTAGCGCTGCGTACACCTTAGTTGCTGGCAACCAGAACGTTTTACACAATACAACCACCAAAATACACCAACATACAAAAAAAAAAATACCCACAAGGTAACCCTGAGGAAAATGAGACCGTAAAACCACGTTTTAGGGCGCCAATGTGACGAAAGGGGTATGCGTGGCGCAGGTTATATGGAAATAAGACCACGCATCCAAGTCAACATAAAAATATAATTAAATAAAAGGTGTGGGTAGGTCTACGGTTCACAATTCCCAGAGTCCACCCTGTGGGTAGCGCTGTACTGCCCTGTTAGCCGGCGTGGCGATGACCGCAGCGGGGTGCCACGCTGGATGCATAGGGGTGCCGGTCGTCAGGTGTTCGCGACGACCGCCGTTAAACAGCTCGGCCCACGTGGCAAGATGGCCAACAAATGGGACGTCCGATGCCGGTAGTTGCAGGCACGCACGAGTCACGACGGAATCAGCCGCGTGGCTCCAGATGTGCTGCCGTTAAGCTTGTTGATGTTCCCTAACCGGAACTTTGGACCCTGGAACATGACGTCCAGCGTGTCACGAGATGACCATTGGTCAACTCCGCTGATTGCGACACCAAGCTAAGCAGAGCGAGTAGCAATACGGTGCGCTAATGAAGGTGATGGTGGATTGTCACAATCAGACGGAGTTTACAAAATGGGAAGAGTGAAAAAAGGCATGATGCAATACATTTTGAGTGTGAAGCACGAAAAGTCAAAATGCATTAAGCTGAAGGCATTAGATTGAATAAATTACATGATTTAGCGTATATTAAAATCAGATAAAATTAAGCATACATGCCAAGTTAACCTGCAAGAAAAAAGAACACAAAATATACTCATGAAAATGCTATCCAACACTTACCCAGTATGGGGGTTTCAAAGACACCGAATTTAATTGCTCGATGGCGGAGAATTTCGTAGATTAGGTAGTTGTTTTTAAGCCCGGATAATGGCGAGTTAAGACACGTGTGAAATCACTGATATCAATTATCTGGTGAGACGTGTGACCGCTTCGGGAAAAACCAAAATTCCTAATGACGAACGAAAGACGCGTTGGATAGAGATGGGACATGCGCGAGCGCATAGATAAATTCTCACTCGCGCGCCGATAGCTGAACATTTTGTGTTTTTAGTCATTACTATTCACTACCGCACTACTTGTTATTTTCTATGGTAAGATATTTTGACGTCTGCGGCTCTTTGACAGTTGAATGTATGTAAACATTGGTATGTTGCTGTGATTTTGTTGTTTAATTAGTTATTATGTGTTTAATTATGCAAAATGTAACGTACGACGTTACACTTGTCTGTGTCAGTTGTATTAATTATTTGTTTGTGACGTGTCGATAACTCTCGCTAAAAATGGATAAAATTGAAATCCGTGCGGTAATAAAATACTTTTGCTTGAAAAATTTTACTACGGAACAAATTTTTAAAGATTTACGTGAGACATTGGGGGCGTCTGCTCCTCCATATTCCACAGTGGCTCGATGGTGTGCAGAGCTTAAACGTGGTAGAACATCGGTTAAAGATGACCCGCGCTCGGATCGCCTTTCGACGTCAGTCACTCCGGAAATGGTCGAAAAAGTTGAAAAAATTGTTCGGGATGATCGCCGTGTAACAGTCCGTTTTATAGCTGAAGAGTTGAAGATTTCAACTGGTAGTGTGCATAGCATTTTGCAAGATCACTTAGTAATGAAAAAGATATCCGCGCGTTGGGTCCCGAGAATGCTAACGGACGCACAAAAGCAAACGCGACTCAACATTTCAAAGAGCTCATTGGGACTGTTTCAACGAGATCCTGATCTTTTTTTGGCTCGATTCGTAACAATGGAAGAAAAAAAAGCATTAGCTTCAACATTATGATCCAGAAACGAAACAACAATCAATATCCTGGAAAAGACCGTCATCTCCCACACCAAAGAAATTCGAGACTCAACCATCATGGGCTTAGTTTTTTTGGGAAAGCCAGGGGTTGATAAATGATTGAATACCTTGAACTTGGAGCCACTATCACAGGAAATGTCTACGCAAAACAAATAAAAAAATTACGTCAGGAAATCCTTGAAAAGCGACGACGAAAACTCGCGAAAAAAGTTTTGTTCCATCAAGACAACGCGCCGGCGCACAAGTCGGCAGTTGCCATGGCAGAAATCCAAGATGCTAGCTTTGAGACCCTCGATCATCCGCCATATTCACCGGACTTGGCCCCCAGTGATTTCTACCTATTTCCGCGTTTGAAAGAATACTTGAGAGGCACAAAATTTGAAGATGACGAAGAAGTGAAGGCCGCCGTAAACGATTTTTTAAGTACTCAAGATGAAGATTTTTTTAAAAAGGGAATTTTGACTCTAGAAAAAAGATTTGCTAAATGTATTGACCTAAAGGCTGATTACGTCGAAAAATAAAATAATATTAAATAAATTCATTTTCTAACATAGCTATTCTCATTACTTTTTGAACGCCCCTCGTATGTACTGATCAGATCCAAGAAATGTGACCCCTTTTGTATCTCTCTTCAAGTCTATGTGCTCCTTCTTGAGGCCCGCAGGGTTGTTCCAATTCTGAAACAAGTAGTTGATCTCCCCCTTATGGAGGGCAGACTGGAGATGTCTATCCCGCCTAAAAACTGGCTTCCTCTTAGGAGTGGAGTAAGTGGGATTGCGATCCTCTTCTACCATCGTGATGATGGGTACTCATCTCACCGAAGTCCCAACCGGCCTCGGGACATGAGCTGCTTCGGTAGCTGCCGGTGCGCGTACGATAAACACCCGCAACGGGCCAATATGTGCATTGATTCTCCCTAAAACTGTTACGAAAGAATTGCCAAACCCCTTTAAAATAGGTAAACCATCGAGTTCGACGTCTTTGATTCCTAATTTGGAAAAGTAAGACTCCTTTAACATGGAGCATTCACTACCCAGATCCACAAATGCCTCTATAAGAACTTTGTTAACTAACGCGGTTTTAAAAAACTTTTGACCTGAATTTCAAACTCAAACTCAAACTCAAAGCATTTATTTCAATTAAACCTTGTACAGGCACTTTTGAATTGTCAAAGTTAAAATAGTCCGTCAGTCAGTCAGAAAGTTGAAGCTAGTTGCCCATTCCAAAACGTAGATCTCTATGGAGAAGAACGGGCAAGAAACTCCATGGACACTCTTTTAAATCAAGATATTACAAATCGTGGGTACATAATTATTGTTGCTTCTATATGCGAGAACAATGTAAAAAACACAAATGAAGAAACATTTCAAAATATAAGATTAAAAATAAGCCTTGGCTGTTAAGAAATGACCAGTCTCAACCGACGGCGCCCGTTCACGAACATAACGCGTGGATCAGCACCATCTAGCTCAACCATTTTGTAGGGAACCGAATGATCCAACACACGCGCCACCATCGATGAGACATTTAAGTGAGCATGACATGTTCTCAACCGCCATGCTCTTTCAAGTCAACATGAAAAAAATCATAGCAAACGAAAACATGGTTCTTACATTTACAAAATTTAAAAATGCTTCTAAATTATACAACACTATAGTTTGTAATTTATTTAAGAGATTAATAGAATTTTACTACCAAATAGGAAGAGATGTTATTTAATAACGAAGTATTCAACAATTAAGACTTATTGAATAAAACAAAAAAAAAAGAATTATGTTCTTAATGTCAGAAACACAAAGAAAAAAGAAAAAGGGAAGCACCTCTTCCAATTATTGAAATTTTAACTAGTGAGCTCAAGTGCCTGTGGAGCAGGACCAGCATTAAGCCAAGCATTTTTATCATCGATATAATCATCCAACTTATAATATGCTTGTCTACATAGTGTGCGTTTAATACATGTTTTAAATTTCTTCTCATTTAGTTGAAGAATATCGAGTGGTATTTTATTATAACATTTTATACAGTAACCCATAAAAGAAGTTTTTACTTTAGACAATCTGAAACGCGGTTGATCTAATTTGTCCCTATTTCTAGTGTTAAAATTATGCCTGTCACTTATCTTACTAAAAAGATGTACATTTTTTCGAACGTACATAATGTTTTCATATATATATTGACAAGGAACCGTCATGATGTTAATTTTTTTAAACAGTTCCCGTAGAGAACCGCGTCTGCTGAGCTTGTAGATGGCTCTGACAGCCCGCTTTTGCAGAATGAAAATTAGAATCTAAGCTAACTCTATTCACAGATTTTTCAGATGTAGATGTGTTAAAATAGCATTTCTCAGTTTCATGTCCTATTCTAAGACATTTCGTGCATTTTTTTATAGGAAGACTACACTGACTAACTATATATCCTTCAGCCTTACAGTTAGCACAACGTATTTTTCTTTTAAACGAAGTTGATTGTGACTGATTACTGGATTGAGAGACATCGGTGGGATTTTTAAGGGGAAGAGGTTTAGAATTACGTTTATCAGGATTGATTTTGACATTACGTGAATTTCTCAAATAAGTTAACAGTTTGTCTAAATCATCGAACTGTACCGCTTCTGCGCCTAACCTAACAGCGCGGTCGTCTTTGCCATGCAGTACACAATCTACAGCCCTTCTTCCGGTAATAGAGCACCTATTTATAAGGGCTATTTTATCGTAGAAGTAATCTTCTAGGGAGTCCCCGAATTTAGCGCGCCCAGCTAGCATATCACTAAGCATCTGTCCATAGTTCTCATCTGACGGGAAAGCTGCAAGTAATTTAGGTTGCCATTCATCCCAAGAAAATAAAACTGAGGGGAGGCCCTCGTACCACCTTTTAGCTACCCCCGTTAATTTGGGAAGCGCGAAGTATACAACTTGCCTCTCAGACCAACCATATATAGTGGCGCACTCGTTTACTCTGTGTAGCCACATAGTTATAGTATGTTCTTTCCTAACAGGCGGCAGAGGGTTAAGGCAGGGAATCTTTCTTGGGAGCTACACGTATGTGCCTAGACAGCTCACCTCCTAGACTAGTGTCTTTGCAGCATTGGCTGACGTGTAGAAGGGCCCAATGGATGAATTGATCCGAGTTTAGAAAGGTGACTCCTTTTGTAGTAGTACCTATGTGTTCTTTCTTTAACCCTGCATGATTGTTCCAGTTCCTAAACAAATACTCTATCTCCCCTTTATGAAGTGCAGATTGTAGATGTCTCTCACGCCGGAAAACAGGCTTCCTTTTTGGGGTGTTGTAACAAGGATCGGGATCTTCTTCCTCCATTGTTACGGTAGTTCAGTTCTTCCAAATTTTCAAGTTCAAGTCTTCAATACTCCACATGGTAAAAGCGTTACTGACCTTGTCTAAGACAAAGAGAGGTAGAATTAGAAACTTTGCTAATATTTTGATCTTCTAAAAACAGATTTTTGCATTTGTCGTTATCTAGAATGTGATTTATATATTCTGTAGTTTGTTCAAAAAAAAGATACCTACACTTATCTTTTTTGGGCAAATGGAATCCTATATTAAATGTTTTGAAAATACTACGAAAAACACTAAGATAATATTGATGAATCTAGGTTCCTTTCTTTTAAGTGATCAATATACAATTTGTACAAGTTTGTTATGTTCTGTAATTCTTGAGGTAAATATAATTTGGTACTTTTGTTGCGACAATAGTGAGATGGCACAGCAGGCAACATCTCAATGAAAGGATTTTAAATAGCACACTTTTTCTGTATGAGATTTGTTGTGAGGGAGAGGAGTCCTTTTGTCTTTTTGAGTAGTATTCAGTATTTTATTTGCATTTTCAATTGTATACCTTTGTAGAAATGGTAGGTAGGCGTGTGTAAAGATATGAAGATGTACGAAGGGAAGAAAGAAAGTCCGAAGTACACCAGAAGAAGGTAGAAAGTTTATTGCACAGACACAGATTACAGTCACACACACAAGAGTTCCACTAAGAAGGAGTTGTAGAAATAGAAGAGATAGCACGAAGTTAAGCAAAAATACAGTCAATATTAGTCACGGCGAAGCTATGCTTTTTAAAATGAAATGACAAAATGACTTTACAAAATGACAACCGTCATTATAAGTTTTTTTCAACGTGCTAGAGTGGGTCATTACACCTTAAAGTTATCTGGGATATATCTGAGGATGAGTCTTGAGAACCTGTCGTCCGAATTCCGACGAATGCATAGGCTGACTGCTCGTTGCAGAGTTTTGAGAAGATGATCGTCCAAATTCCGACGAATGCGTAGGCTGACTGTTGGCATAATTTCTTGAATAATGCGCCGTTTGGTACCCACGATAGGAATTGGGCCTTGAAGAACTCCACGATGTGTTTACATAGTAATCAGAAAACTGTAGCGAGTCATTAATTACCCTTAAAATATCTAACTTGGCTTGCATTTGCATGTGATCAGGTATTTTCAGTGATGGAATTAAAAAGGGTCAGTCCATCTAGTTATACTAGTAGTTATACAATATAACAGAATGGACAAAAAAAGTCCAATTTGTTATAATGCTCAATATAACTTATTGGATTCGCAAAAAATAATAGAGGTTTGTCCATGTAGTTATACCTACCTACATATAACAGCTATAAACAAAATATAATATCCAAAGGAGTTAAGTTATCAAAGATAAGCAATTATTATATTCCTGGCTAGTAATATAATGACGTAATAAAATTATGATTCAATTATTGTCAGTGTCAATGGCAATTTATTTAAACTACATAAATGTATTTTTCTCTGAACAATAACTAGCTAATTTTGTTATTCACTGTCCTGTATTTTAAGTAAAATCCGTGATTAAAATGGAAGGTGTTCCTGGACCTTCCCATATCCTGGACGAAAAACTCCGCTTTATTAAAAGAGGACGGGGTCTGGTTTTGTTTTATAACGGGCATCAATATTATAAAAATCGGCAATATAAAGAATCGTCTATTTGGAGATGCTCGTCTAAAGATATATTTGGGAAACAATACTGCACTGGTTCGTTGACCGTTAAGGTAAGTGTCTAATCTTGATTCTCTAAATTCAGGTTCTATCACTAAAATATAATTGTCGTTTTTTTTTTTTAATTCAGGATGAAGGAATTATAAAATCAGTAAGGCATAGCGGAAATTGTGAACCTAATTATGCTAAAAATGATATAGACTTATTATTTGTTGAATGCCGAAACAAGGCATCAACCGACTTCATAAATTCTATACCGAAGATTTACAAGGAGACGAGAAGGGAAATAAAGTCCTTAGGGTATCATTTGACTGGTATAAAGGTACCACAATATAAAAATGTAAAAAGTGCATTGTATAATGCAAGAAATTCAGCAGCAAGTGTTCCCAAATTACATTGTGAAATACCACAAGAAGTAACCTTGCCCAAACAATATTCGTCGATGCTTTTAGGAGATTATAATTGTGAAGGGAGAAGAATTTTAGTTTTTTGTTTGTCAGAAATAAGACAACATTTAACAGTAGTAAAAGAATATTACTGCGACGGCACATACAAAAGTTGTCCGAAACCATTCTCCCAAATATTTTCCATACATGGTGACTTATCCAGTACTCCGACAAGTTCACGTATTTCACCAATGGTATACGCCTTAATGTCGGATATGACAACCGAGTCTTACATAATCTTGTTCAGAATTATTTTGTCACAAATTCCAAAATGGAATCCACAAAAGTTTATGTTTGACTTTGAGGAAGCGTCAAGAAAAGCCGTATTGAAAGTTTTCCCGGATGTTCAGGTTAAAGGATGTCATACTCATTTTTCCGATAGCCTTTGGAGAAAAGCCAAAAAATTGGATTTAATTAAAAAGAAGGACAAATGGCCAAAAAGAATTGTAGGCCTTTGTTGTGCATTACCGCTTCTGCCAAATGCTTGTGTTCATGAAGGATGGGAATACATTAAGGACAAGGCTGCAAAAATACAAGAATTTACGAAAAATAAAAAAATAACCACTTTCGTAAATTATTTTCAACGGTACTGGCTCAGGAATGATCAATTCATAAACACGTGGTGCGTCTATGGTGAGCGTCATCGGAGTACCAACAACGTAGAAGCATGGCATATGACACTTAACCAAGCCTGTAAAACCCGAAAACACGTAAGCTTTATGCAATTTTTGAAAGCAATAAACGAGGATGCAGAAGATGCCATTATGGACATTGCGGAAAATAAATGTAACCGAAAAGAAAGTAGCATTATCAACGATGCAATGATCATGGATGCGCAAATGCAGTTAGTAACCGGTGAAATATCAATTGCCACTTTCCTTGAAATACTGCGATAAGGACCAAGCACTCAAGTCCATGTTCATTGTCAAAGGTTTTGTTTATCTTATTTACTCACTTGTTTGGTCTTTCCCCGTAAGTTATATAAGTATTATATTAGATTGTATTATAATAAGTATTCATGATAGGTATTTTGTTGTTTAATTTATAGCTGTTTATAATTATGTAGGTAGGTATAACTACATGGACAAACCTCTATTATTTTTTGCGAATCCAATAAGTTATATTGAGCATTATAACAAATTGGACTTTTTTTGTCCATTCTGTTATATTGTATAACTACTAGTATAACTAGATGGACTGACCCATTAAAAAGTTCTAGATAATCACTCTCCTGAGATTTTCGCTTAGAGTTGAAATTGGCGATTGTGCATTCGTCGGATTCCTCACAATTTCTTGAGACGTTCGTCCAAACTCCGAAGACTGCACAGGCTGCATGTAGACATTACTTCCTGAAAACTGTGCCGTTTCATATCCATGATGGATATTCCCTCGTCCAAGCTCCGAGAAGTTTGTACGGTCAGAATAGGGACTATTACCAGAATAATGTGAAGAATTAGGCCTTGAATAATCAATGTTCGAATATATGAAAAACTGCGCATCTTTAATTACCTTTAAAATATCTAATTTACTTTGCATTTGCATATGTTCTGGAATTTTTTAAAATTCTTTTACTAGAGACAAGAAAAAGAGGCGATCCTCGTGATCTTCAACACTTTCTTTCTAAATTTCTATTCAAGGCCCCGAGTAATTCTCTACCGATAAGATCATCACTATTATTTTTCTTGCTTCTCTTTGGTGCCCATGAAGTATTTGATGAGTGTTTCTTCATTTTGCATAGCTGTGTTACCATATTCATTTTCTGTAGTTACATTCCCCGTTGTGCTATTGACAGCTACAGTATCTTTTAAAACTAACAAACTATCGTAGAAAACATATGAAGTCTTTTTTTGCCGCTGATCCGCTCTAAAGGCCTATTCAGACCTAAGCGGTATTCGCTACCGTCTGCGGCAGAGAAAACCCAGTGGGTATGCGGTATTATTATTGTTCACACCAAAACGGATTTCGCTATCCTTGTGGGTAGAATAACGCGCGATAGTCGAGTTTCGCTCAGAGAGGTAAGAAATTTTCGCAAGTTAGTCATTTCTGAGACGCCAAAGACACGTCACGTACACGTCAGTCACGTTGTAATTTCTGCAGAGCATCTGATTTTAGTGATGGATATTGATGAAGAGGAAGTTTTACTTTTATTGGGCTTAATTGACTCACCAGTTTAGAAAAGAATTTGGATCCATGACATCCACAGACTACACCGAATTCATGGGGAATTCCATACTTTATATCCAAGATTAAGATAGGATGAAGATCGGTTTTTTAATGCATTCAGAATGACGACTGAGAACTTCGATGAAATATTAAATATGATAAAGGAAAATATCAGCAAATCATTCACTAAATATCGAGAACCCATATGCCCTGAAGAACGCTTAGCAATAACGTTGAGGTAAGGAAAACATTAATTGAAAAAAACTTTGCATACGTGGATGCGTTTATTTTCTCGAGGCAAATAATAACCATGGTTGGAATTTTGTCGAGTACTATCTACACGAATGTATCGATATTTTGATTCCAAGGTAGTCTATTGCTGTAGATAAATCTTCTCGAACCTTGTAAATCAGCCATATTCCAATATGTTTCAAAAACCTGGTACCGTTCGTTAGATGAGAATATTTCACCACATTTTAACTTGAACTTGTCAGAACATGTAGGTCTCACTTTCTTAGCTTTCATTA
This sequence comes from Luperina nickerlii, assembly GCA_963855955.1. Taxonomy (NCBI): domain Eukaryota; kingdom Metazoa; phylum Arthropoda; class Insecta; order Lepidoptera; family Noctuidae; genus Luperina; species Luperina nickerlii. Next base: position 10,871,396 of record OY979689.1, on the reverse strand, counting down.
GTTTTTTTTTGATTTTGCCATTGATGTGTAAGCTTTACCACTGTTTCGCATTAGTTTACTTACATTCGTCTTCCATAAATCGGGATTGTCTTTTCTTTTACGAGACCCTCTTTGTAAATCAACAGGATGTTCAAGACTATGAGATTCAACACTAGAAGGTTCAACACTAGGAAGTTCAACACTAGGAGGTTCTGGGTCAACGCTTGATATTGAACGAATTTCAAGGCTGTCGGTTGGCTTGTGGATTTCAACGTTGGGAGCCTGGGATCCAACGCTGTCTAGCTGATTTTCGACGTTGAGTTGCTGAATTTCAAAGCACGAGTCTTGAATGTCTTCATCCGAGTCAGTTCGTAACGGACGCCGATCGGGACACACGCGCGGCTTCGCGACCAGCTCGAAGGCATTAAGAATCTAACCGACTCCGTGTGATCATCATCTCATCTCATCAACATATCGAAACCCTGGCCCCATCGTCAGCTCATGGACAACCGGAAGTTCAACGAGTGTCAGTTTGCAGTCTGAGGTACGTACTCTGCATATATCCTTACTGTTGGCTGCTTAGATCAAAGTGAACATCTTATTTTTATCGTGTAACTCGTCAGACCTCTCATCCAGGTCTTCCCTGAGTAGCAGAAAGCCATCACAGTATTTCGGCGTGGTGCGAATGCTACATCAATTTTGATGGGAGGCACTCACAGATATAACACGTACAACAATATTATGACCCCGCGACAAAACAATATACTATCTTAAACCTTTTTGACCTTGCATCAATATTTCATTTAAAACTTAACACAATAATTACAATCTAGGTTGTAATAATTATTGTGTTAACATTTAAATTTAAACATTGCACATTTGTTTAAATAAATACCACCACAATCACCATAATTTTATATGCAAAACAGAAGCATTCCAAATACTGCACTTATCTTCAATACAATAATAATGAAACACGTTTTATTTTAACTTAAAATGGACATATCACAAAATACGTCACTTTTTCTTATGAGATAATGTTATAATTATATGTATTTTTAAATCAATACGGTCGTATTTTGAAAAGTGGCACTTTTCACTATAATTTTCGATCCAAGTTAAGGGCTTTTTCGGAATGTGGCCTTTTTTCACGTAACAAACGTGCGCTCGCGCTGACTGCAGGGTCGCAACTGGGAAGATGGCGGCTTTGATCTGAAGTTAGCCACCTAAGTGTCAAAATGCAAAATGGGCTGTTGTGCGATTAGCTCCATTTTGAATGCGAAAATACTGCGTGTCTTTTACGAATATAAAAATATAGGCAGAATTGATACGATTTTTGCTTTAAAAAGGTTTTGTAATTTTTTCGACTTGTGGCCCTTTTGAATTTAAGATATCTCCTCCGTTATCTTTTTTCATGTCTCTCACTCTTTCATCATCACTTAATTCTTGTGTTACGTCAAGATCTTCTGATTCTTCTGTCGAGATTATATTTTATACACTTCTTCCTGGAATAACTTCGATTTTCTTTTTTTTGTTTGGTGTTTTAGAGCTACCTGTGCCATACCTCATTTCTTTGAGCATAGAAAGAACCGTTTGATCAATTGCTTGCAAAAAAAGTTTAAAGTTTTCATTTCTAGCTTCTGGATTTGTACTTGAAAAGAAATGAAAACTTTAAACTTTTTTCTACCTAAAACCTTATTTCTATTCATTAGACTTATGCCGCACTTTTCAAACCCAGCTATAATATTTTTATGGACGTTGCATTCTATTTCTTTCATTAGCTTTTTAAGAAGCGACGGAAATATATTTTTGGGTATGGAAGCCTGCATTCTCCCGTCGGTCTTTTTCCAATTATAGAGTATGTGCCGCCAAGCACTTTTAAGAAGCCTAAAGAAAGCAACGTCTAAAGGTTGGGTAAGGTGCGTAGAGTTTAGCTCCAACCGGGCGTGGACCTTACGTGTTATGCTGACGACACGCTGGTCACTGCCCGGGGGAGCACGCACAGGGAGGCAGCGTTGTTGGCGACGGCTGCGGTGTCACAGGTGGTGAGCCGCATACGTCGCCTGGGCCTGGAGATGGCCCTCAACAAGTCGGAGGCCATGGTGTTTCATGGCCCCCGGCGGGCGCCGCCGCCCGGATCACACATCGTGGTCGGGGGGCTCGGATCGCTGTCGAGTCCACCATGAAGTACCTGGGATTGGTGCTCGACAGCCGGTGGGATTTCGGCCCCCACTTCCGGCGGCTGGCGCCCAAGTTGTTGGGCGCGGCTGGGGCGCTGTCAACGCTGCTTCCCAATCTGGGGGCCCGAGCGCCGCCTGTGGGCGGCTCTACGTGGGGATCGTGCGATCCATGGCCCTGTATGGGGCCCCGATCTGGGCGACTGACCTGACGGCCGGAAGCATCGCAGTACTGCGAAAGCCGCAGAGGGCGATGGCCGTCAGGGTCGTCCGGGGGTATCGCACGATCTCCTACGAGGCGGCTTGCGTACAGGCTGGATCCCCGCCCTGGGACCTGGAGGCGAAAGTACTCGCGTCACTGTACCGGTGGCGCGAGGAAGCGCGGGCGCGAGGCGAGGGGCTGACGCAGCGCCATATGGAGCTGCGTCGGTCTCAGCTTCGCGAGGTCCTGGTGGCGGAATGGCGGGACAGGCTTTCGCGCCCTACCGCCGGCCTCGGTACCATCGAGGCGGTCCGGCCAGTACTCGAGCGCTGGCTCGGGAGGAGGCACGGCTCCCTGTCGTTTCGGGTGACGCAGGTGCTCTCGGGGCATGGTTGCTTCGGGAAGTACCTGTGTCGCATTAACAGGGAGCCGGACGCCCGGTGTCACCACTGCGTCGACTCCCGGGAGGACACGGCGTGGCATACGCTGGCAGAGTGTGCCGCTTGGGAGGAGCCGCGCCGTGCCCTCATCTCGGAAGTAGGCAGTGACCTCTCGCTGCCGGCCGTGGTCGAGTCCATGGTCGACAGCGAGGAGTCCTGGGACGCGGTGGTTTCCTTCTGCGAAACGGTCGTCTCGCAGAAGGAGGCTGCGGAAAGGGAGAGGGAGATCTCGTCCACTCACCCTGCCCGCAGCAGGCGCACCGGACGTCGGCGGAGGGCGGACAACGCCCTCTTCCAGCCCCCCTAAACGGGTCCAGGGGCGACGGACTCGGGGACGTCCGTCGCCCCCCACACATCAGGACCCGAGGTGGCGGCGCGATGTGTTCCACGTGCGCCCCTCTTAGACGTCGCGGGGGGAGTCAAACACCTCACTCCCCCCCGTGACCAGACGGGGCCCGCTGCGGCGGGCCAACCAGCCGGGGGTTGCGGAAGGATCGTACGTTCCCGCGACACCCGGCGTAGGTGTGAGATGGAACACCGGGGTGGTTTTTAGTCAGTAAGAGTCTGACAGACCCCGCCGCCCGCCCCAGGGCGGCGGACATCCATGAGGATTTTCCACCTCGGATCAAAAAAAAAAAAAGGTGCGTAGAGTTTGCCGGCAAAAAAATGAACCAAACATTACGTTTTTCACACTCGCTTATTTTTTGTATTGAAAGGTGTGAGGCGAGATTATCGCCTATAAGAATTTTTGTGCCAGTTTTATCTTCAAAATAGTTGAAAACAATAGTGAGGTGTGGGGGGTTCCGGAGGCAACAAATAAGATACGTGTGTTCAGCGCAACGTTCCCTTTATTACCAACTCTCTAATATTACAGTTATGAGTAATGCCTTATGTTATAATGTAAGCTACTAGGTTACTACTCCACAGGATATCTCTCCTTAAGAGTTACAGAATTCAGCATGTGGTAATCCATGCACATTCTAAGAGATCCATCTTTCTTGCGTACGAGCAGAATAGGACTAGCATAGTCGGAAGACGATTCGCGCACTATACCTGCGTCAAACACCTCATCTATCATCGTACGCACCTGCGAGCGCTCATGATGTGATAGTCGATACGGACGGTATACAACGGGACGTTGACATCAAGCGACATCTCTCCAAGAGATTGCACAACACTATTACCGAAACCTTTCATTTGAGAGGGCGTGTTATCATGAATCAAGTCTAGCTCCTTGGTTACCGATTCCTTAAAGTAACCTCGCTCCCAAAGTCTATGAACCCCTGTATATTAACCTCATTAACAATAACCTCTTTTATAAATTTGGAGTTCGGGGTTTCAGTACCCTTTTTTACAGAATCTACGCGCATTATCTTTGAAACAGTAGCGCTAGAATTCGTCGGCTTATCCCCTGACTTGATAAAACAGGTTTCTATAGTATGACCGAGTTTTTGCATCGTTGGCACTTCAAGAGAGGTTTAGGACAATGTAGGAAACTATGCCCCTTCTCCTTACAATTGCAGCAACCATTAGGCTGACCCGATCTAGCCATAGATTTTGGAGCTTGGTTTTGGTTATTATTCTGATGTGTATGATCTACAATTTGTTTACCAAAATGGCCACGGTCCGCTGTAGACCGATGAGTATCTCTATTACTTAACCTTTCGAATGTCTTATGTTACACAGTGCGACATAAGAACAATTAAATTCTATTGTGTCTGCTAATTAGACACTCAATGGAACATAGAACTGTAAAAGTTGGTCAGGGTGATTGCAACGTAATGCCAAGGCACTCGATCTTAGCGTCCTGTCACTCAAGCCGTGAATGACACAGTCCACGGCACGCTTTCCTGCTATATCGCATTGATTGACGAGAGCAAGCTTTTCGTAATAATAAAACTTCGATGGGTTCATTGAACTTGCTCTTCCTTTTTAGCATATCCTCCAAGGTCTGGCCGTAATTTTGTTCACAAGGAAATGCATTTATAATTTATTTTGGCATGCTTTCCAGCTGAAAAGAATGGAGTTCAAGCTTTCGTGCCACATTTTAGCCAGGCCTTGAAGTTTCTGTATGGCAAAGATAAAACACAAAAAGAAATATTATTCAGAATTTAAATAATAAAAGCAATGGGCGTGTACCTACTTACGTTTTAAGTTTGGTTAGCGTGTCACTTCTGATATAATATAAAACTAAATCTAAGGATTTGTTACATAAAAGATTTTGTCCCTCTGGTGGCAAGGAACAAAAGCTCAGATGCAAGGTGGGTTAGTATTGTAAGGCAAAGAAACAACAAACTATATCCAACAATGTAAGTATATTCAATAGAATTTAACAATCATTAATAAACTAAAATACAAATAAAGGTAATGCCAGCCAGCGTAAATTTCAGACGGTTACGAACTATGGTCGTGGGGGGTTGGAGATAAACCCAGTACTGTTTCCAAAACTTAAGATTAAATTAAAAGTGTAAATTGATTAAGTTCTTACTAACATATCAAGGTACAACCTTCCAGTTTTATAAAGGTGAATAAATAATAAATGGGCGCCAGGAACTTGAAGAGTTCCAGATCCCGGAGTCGACGAAGATGTCCAATATGCTTCCAGTTAGGCGAAGGTGTCGAACCCGGGGTCCTTTGATTAAGGTTAGTTGAAGGCCGGCTTCTAAGGTTGAAGACCGGGCCGTTGATAGACAGGTTTATATATGAACCCGTTGAAATAAAGTAAAAGAGGGTAAATTATAAATAAAAAAAAAACGACGGGTTGCACTCCGGGAGTGCCGGCAGAAGTGAAAACTTGAATATTAACGTTGTGCATTTTTAATATTTTGGAATGGTTAGAGAATAATTTTGTACGAATTGCTTTCATTATCAGTATAAAAGTACTATTATTTATGTGGTGGAATACAATATTCATTTATTGCGCTATCGTACACAAACATGACAATTTATATTACATTAAAAATTTAACACTTCAGAACTATTACAATTATTTTACATTAAAAAGTTTATCTCTTAGGAAAATCAACTTCCATCCATAATTTCAACGACTTTTTCATCATCATCATTACCAGAACCATCATCGCTAATCTCTAGAACTGATACGATAGGTTTATGATAGCTGAAGTAAGAAACGAACAGTTTTGATTCGAACCTATTTAAGTGTCTAATAAAGACCGCATCAATAGTAGTTTTGTATTTCGTTGTGCTAAGATTGCGATCATTTGACATAGTTAAACCAAATTCATTATTTAAAAATTCAATTAATAGTTGATTTTTATCGTCTGCAAAGTTTATGTTGAAATCTCCACTCAAAATCATTGGCAATTCATCAAAGCTTTTTCCAATTTTTTTTTGAAGCAATGCAGATGCGTCATGAGAATAAATAAATAAATTTTCGTACAAGAAGTCTCGTATAGCACGCAATGACTTATCTGGAGAGATGTAAACGGCAACCATAATAATGAACTGATTATCACCAGAGTGGCAACGACTTATACAAATATCACCGATATCAGAAACAGTAGCATTAAACATGCTGTTGTATTTTACATGCACATCCATATAATTTGTACAATAATGAACTGTGTTCATATTTTGATAAATAGCTACTCCTCCCGCTGGACGATTATTTCTTCTGAAACTTGCAACAAAGTTGAAATTCGGAATGTCAATTATTTCATCGTTACCCATATGAGTTTCTGATAAAATTAACACATTCATCTTTTTAACAAGAGCGTCAATTGCTAGATCATTCACGTGCGCACGTAAACTTTGACAATTGAATGAAAAAATAGACTATTATTCTTAGATATAAAATCTAGAAGTGTTTCGGTGATGGTTTGCAAAGGATTTTCACGTAATCGTTTCAATTCAATTGATAAATCTTCTCGATGAGTTGTTGATCTCTTTTGATTTTTTGTTGTGTTTGAATCTTCCACCTGTGCGTTTCCTACTCTGCCATGATAAAATTTCCAGCTCGCCCTTGTGTTTTCTTCAGTGACTAAGAACAAACCTTCTATACTAGTTACTCTTGATAACGCAACGTACACCAATTCTCTTGAATGAGAACGATTGTATTCATAAACAATGGCATCGAAAGTACCTCCTTGGGATTTGTGAATTGTCATTGCCAAAGCCGAAATCAGTGGAAAATGTTTTCTTTTTGCCACTATAGTTTTATTTTTGTTGAGTGGTATTGACGATGATTGTAGAGAAATTGGAACAGCGTCTTTTTCGATGTTTAAGCGTGCAATGTCGCTTCTAAATTTTGTTGCACGTTTTTGACCAATGGATTTCGAGAATTTGAACCAAAGTCTTGTGATTTTATCACTTTTATCAGATTCTATGAGTAGTAATTTTCCTACAGTGCCATTAGATAAACCATCAGCGACATCTATGTTTATAGTTATCATATAGGGTCGGTTAGGAACTAGAACTAGTTCATAAGGTAATCCACCAGTCTCGTCAGGTTTCATTTTATGTAACTTCTGCCTTACAAAATTTTCTTGCTCTGCATTATGACAACCAACGAAAACATCCGATGCTAATGAAACAATTTTATTCTCAAAACTGTTCAAAATTGTATTGTTGTATTCGTTAACCTTATTATTCGTAAACATAAGTCTAGTTCCTTCCGGACATTCTGATTGTGCGTGTTCTTTAGTTACAAATCTTGATTCTATCATATTTAATTCTTCTTCTGTTAGAATGAACCCATCACCGATTTTAGTTAAAATGGCAGAAAAGAGTCTATTTTCTTGGCGCATTACCTTCTCGAGTTCGAATTGATGAAATTTTCGCCAAATTGATTCACCAGTAATCGCCTGCGTTACAACGCTAGGCGGACCCTGCCACCGCACAGTCGTCTCCACAGGAGGCTGAGTAGGCTCGAGGAACGGGTCTCGCGTCCAGGCCCCAGAAGCTCCGTTAGGTCCTGGCGGCGAGACGAATCACTCGAGCTGCCTCACAGTTGTTCAAGGGTAAAATCACTTGGACTGCAAGATGCGGCCGGCACAAGGTCCACCCTCCACAGTTGCGAATCCTTCTAACGCATGGAGTCCTTTTAAAAAATCAGACAAAGTTTGATCCGAAGCTCAAGCGAGTTCAATCGCAAAAGCTACGGCCGTGAACTCCCAAGGTCCTGTCATGCCCTCCGAACCGGAATTATACGGACCACCTAGAAAATCTCCCTTGTTTCAGGTAAAACCCTATAGAAGCACGGATGACAGAATCATTACACAAGATATTTAATTCTGGAAAATCCCCAACAACTGTCCAACATGACGTTCTTTTACTCTGGAACAATAACAGTTTTCAAGATCCAAGCTAACAAACTCATTATCTCTTATTTCTAACACTAAAGTTCGTCTAGAATGGAATAGTTTTTCTCAGACTCCCATGGGGAATTGAGAATGCATAATCTGGCCACACTAATTCGTTTACAAAGCACAGATTAAATATGCATGGTGAGCTATCGACGCTTCTAGAAAAAATGTCTATAATAAAAAAATAATTTCACTTCCGATTACGGTCAAACGAGGAATATGTATTTTAACCAAAAGCTGAAAATGATTAAGTATTGGGCTGTACGATTTCAGTTCGATGGTTTCCAATCCACATGCCAAAATTTATCGATCAAAACTACGACTGTGAATCTGCAACCGCTAGGTGTCGCCTCCAACTGTCAGAACTGACGTTTGACCGAATGACATTAGAAATGTAAACAAACCGGCTTAATTTCGATATGAGGGATCTAATTTATTGTGAAAACCTGTTTAATAGGGTTTTGAAAAGTGATTTATCGTCAGAAAGTGTTACTAAAGAGTCCAGTGACGAAGTACAGATGAAGGGATGACTCCTATCAATCGCAGGCTGAAGTCGTTGGCACAAACAACAATGAAAATTTCAGTTGGAAAACCATTGAGATCAATATTGGAAACCTCACAATTTACAACGTATGCTCACAGGTAAATGTTAGGCACAAAAAAACAACGTAACAGTACCTCCCCAACCACCAGAGATTTGACCCGATAGGGCAAATCTCGACGCTGGCCCTCCAGCGTCAAAGCAACTCAAAAGAGCCAAGCACGCACAGCACCATCCTCCATGCTCATCCCTGAAAACAGGAACTGAGGAAGGAAAAAAAAATTTACCGTAGAAACCGGTGCACGATTAGGTAGTTAAGATAATCAGCAACAATACAACAGAAATATTTTAGTTAGTGTTACTTCTGGAGCGAGTCTAATCCATTTACAAACATGTAAAAGACAAGCTTCAAAAAGAGTAAAAATGTGTAAGTATCTGCTGAAGTACTAATATCCTAGTCTGACCTACTATAATTATATAGGAAAGACCATTCCACCCAATCGCGCACGAACCCACGACCCTGAGATTAAGAGTCTCATGCTCTACCGACTGAGCTAGCCGGGCTAGTTCTACAACAACAAGTAACCAACAACAAACTTAAACTCGTCCATTGGTGGTACTCTACAAGCAGTTCACAAACGTGTACACAGTAAGAACCTGTGTAACACTACTAACCGCACAAAACAGTGTATTCAAACACACCGATATCCCACGGAGCCAGGTTAGGTAGGATTCACATGCAATAATCACTACTCAACCTGAAACTCATAACTTTAAGGCTTATTTTAGGAGTTGTAATCCGCTCGCATCTGAAACAACTAGTAAGATGAAAATATAAAGATTTAACAAAGGCTTTTTTTTTAAAAGGAGTTGTCATCCGCTCCAATCAACTTTTAGAGTTGAAAGTCAACAAGGGCTTATTTTTTATGGAGTTGTCATCCGCTCCAATCAACTTTTAGAGTTGATATGGTTCTAACACCGTGGCGTATACAGCCACCAATGCTACAAGTAAATCAGTGATCCCAAGGCATATACAGCCCTCAAAGGTCACAGCGACCAACTATAAAATAACATACAAGAAAAAGTTAATCCTCGCCACCTGGTGATTTAAAATCCTTGATATGCCATGTGCCAAGGTTTTTACCGGAACTACAGCCTTCCAATTCATACACTAAGGGTGAAAGTTTTTTCCTAATTATACATTTCTCATATTTAGGAGCTAATTTGGCCATAAAGAATTTTGAGGCGTCACTCTGAGGATATGTTTTCTTCCAAACAGTGTCGCCTACCTCAAACTCAGCATGTCTCCTACTACTATTATAATAACGAGCACTACGTTTATGTGACTTGACGAGCGCGTCCTTTACTTTATGAAAGATATCGCCCAAATCCCCTAACTGATTGGCATAAGAACTGCGGGAAGCGCAAGCTAGAGTGGGCTGTGCAACGGTATCATTGCCGAAGACATCTCCACTACTAACTGCCTCTCTGCCATGTACTAGGAAGAACGGGGTAAAACGGGTAACCTCGTTTGTGGAGGTGTTCATAGCGAACTGGATCTTTGAGATGTTAACATCCCAAGATCGATGATCATCCTCTACGAGAATTGATACCGCGGTCATAATGGTACGGTTATAGCGTTCAACGGTGTTCACGCTTGGGCAGTAACGAGGTGTGAAGTGAATTTGAGGTATTTTGTACCTCCCCAATAGTGAACTAACTCATTACCCGTGAATTGCGTCCCGTTGTCTGCTATAACCGTACGGGGTATACCATGTACCAGGAAAACGCCGTCTTCTAGTTTTTGGGCTATAGCCTTACCAACAGCTCTACGTAAAGGAAATAGTAAACAATATTTCGTAAAACAGCACACGACAACTAGGAGATTAGTGAATCCCGCTCTGGACCGTGGTAACGGACCCACCAAGTCCATGCTTATGGTTTCAAACGGCTTGGAACACTCTTTCGCATCACCCAAGAGTCCGGGCGGAGGTAATTGTGAGTGTTTATATGCGGCGCACTTATCACATTTAGCAACGTAGCTGCTCACGTCCTTATACATGTTAGGCCAGTAGTATCGGAGTGCAAGTCTTTTGTAGGTTTTAAATACTCCGAAATGTGGAGATAATTCGCCACTATGGTGACTCTTTAACAATTCAAGTCGATTGCCTTCCGGTACCACCTGCTTCCAGTCATAGTCACTAGCCACACCGAATTTATTTTTAGAGTAACGGTACAGTTTATCCTCCTTAATAATATAGTTAGGGCATGACCTAGGCGTACTGGCACATTTATCCCACAAAGCTTTAAACCATGTGTCATTAACGGGCACTTTAATTTCCAACACCGGAACCCCACGAGATAGGGCATCCGGAACCACATTGTCCCTGCCTTTGCGGTGTTCAATGGTGAAGTTGTAAGGTGATAACCGACAACCCCAACGGGCTAATCGACCAGAGGGATTGGTTAAGTTAAAGAACCATTTTAAGCTTGAGTGGTCGGTTATCACTTTAAATGTCGGACCGCCTTCCACATAGGGACGAAAGTGTTCGACGGCGAAGACTACAGCGAGTGCCTCCCGCACCGTTGCGGAATAGTTGCGCTCCGCCGGATTGAGTGAACGACTGCAATAGGCTATTGGATGCTCCTCCCCATTTATAACCTGAGTCAGAGTGCCCGCTATCCCAAAACTAGATGCGTCACAATGAATCTCAAAAGGTTGAGAGAAATCTGGGCAAGCCAATACCGGAGCAGACACCAACGCCGCTTTCAAGGTTGAGAATGCGGTTTCAGTCTCAACCGTCCACTGAAAAGGCGGCGCTTTTTTGCTCGTACTCGTTAGTGCGTTTAAAGGGGCCGCTATCGTGCTAAAGTTTTTAATAAAACGTCTATAATATGAGGCCGTTCCAAGAAACATTTTAACTTCCTTACGGGTCGTAGGGGTTGGAAAGTCAACAATTGACTGGACTTTCGACGGATCAGTGTGTAAGCCATGCTCGTCCACTCTGTAACCCAGATATTTTAATTCCCGTCGAAAGAAACAGGACTTTGGTAAATTAATTGTCAGATTAGCCTGCCTTATTTTGTCTAAAACCCGTTTAAGAAGCGAAATGTGTTCTTGGAAGGTTGATGAGCAAATAATAATGTCATCCAAATACACGAACACCTTATTTCCAAACTCCGGGCCGAAAAGTCTGTCCATTAATCGCTGTTGGGTTGCTGGGGCTCCCGTCAACCCAAAGCACATAACATTAAAATGGAACAAACCTCGCCCCGGAACCGTGAACGCGGTTTTTTCTTTGGATGAAACGGAGTCCAATTCGATTTGCCAAAATGCTGATTTCAAATCAATCGATGAAAGGTATCGCGCGTCCCGCAACTGGTCTAAGATGTGAGAGACGTAGGGTAGTGGATACGCATCTTGCTTGCTGACCGCGTTTAGCTTTCGGCTGTCCAGGCAAAATCGCCATTCCCCATTCGGTTTTGGAGTCAGTAGAACCGGGTTATTCCATGCGCTATTGCTGGGTTCCACCACTCCCATCTCTAACATCTCATCCAGCTGACGGTTAAGTTCCTTGAGGCGTTCAGGTGACAAAGGATAATAACGCTGTTTAATAGGAGGAACATCCCCTGTGTCTATTTTATGCCGCAACAGATCGGTACGACCTAATCCCTTAGCCTCAAAGGAAACGTTTTCGAAATCCTTAATCAATAACTCCGCTTTATTCTTTTGATCAGGTGTTAATTCGTCAAAAGGTTGTAGGTGCCTAACCTCCGAGACGCATGTATGGCCTCTATTGTTTTTTAAATATTGAAAAGGTAAATTATAAAAAATTTTTGGTGCCAAATTAAAGGTCTTCCAAAAATCAACACCAAAAATCAACGGTGTGGTAATGTCCGGAATAACATAAAACTTAATAACCTTAGTCACTCCCATGAGAGTCACTGGTAAAAATAAATAACCCTCCACGGGTGCCCGCGAATCATTGGCAGTAACGATGTTGCCCAACTGCGTATCGGCGTGTAAAGTCGCACCAGCGCTTATGAATTGTTGGCCAACATCGCCACCCAACACCGAGATGCAGGAACCCGAGTCGAGTAAACCATAATAATACTCATCGTATATGGAAACTGTTAAATGTGGACGACTATCATCCGTAGTTTTATATCTTACTGTATCTACCCTTAGTGTACAAAAAAATAATTTTAAAGAATTTAGATAACCATCCCAATCTGCCTTATCGAAATTTTGGCTGTAGTTCCGCAAATTTAGTTTTTTGAATTACAGGTTGGGCAGGACTGAGCCTCCTTCTTCTTCTTACTACACGTAGGGCACGACGGTGCACGTACGCCCTTCTTGCCGCAACGGTAACACACAATTTCCTTGGATTTACAATGTGACAATGAATGCCCGTTAACCCTACAACGAACACAGAACAACGAACCAGAATCAGTTTGCACGGTTTCAACTCGGGGGGAACCTTTTGGTGGTTGGTATGCTAAGTCTGCTGCAACAAAAGAAGACGTTGGTTTGGGTGGTTCATGGAACTGAGCCCTGCTATGGAAACCTAGCTCCAGTTGCCGACACTTCTCTTTTAAATCGTCCAGCGTGTTGACAGTCATAATTGACAACCCCGTCGTATATTCCGGTCTCATGTTAAACTTGATCCGTGCTAAACGGTGGCGTTCTGGAACTTTATAAGATAGCCTATTGTACAGATTCTCCATGACTGCTATATATATACAAGACAGCTCAGTTGTCCCTTGCGTTCTGTTTGTTATTTCTGAAATGAGACGCATATCGTAGTCAGGTGGAGCGAAAGCTGTGAGTAACTGCTCCTTTAGATCCGCCCAACCATTAACCGACGCTTTAATTCCACGGTACCACAATAAGGCTTTAATTAGACTTTCAGATGAAGTAGAGAAGAAAATCCAGGTAACAGGAACCACAACTTTATTTTTCCACTCAACCTTTCTCCCACAATTCCTCAAGTCAGGATGTCCAACCGACCCTTTCCCACTTTCTAGGTTTCTATCATTTCCGCGGTAAAATCGAGTTCTGTGATTGGTTAACGATTTAATGTCAGATGACAATGACCAAACACAGATGACCATGTCCTGATCTCTGATTGGTTAGCCAATCAGAAACATCCAACGACCAACTGACAAACCAAAGTGTTGCCAGTACAAAATATTCGAATCAAATAGTTACTGGCCTGGAAACCAGTCTTTTTGCGTTTAAATTTCATGAAATAAAAATGTAAATTAGCGAACCCTAACAGAAGTAGGCAATAAATCACTGCGCAGTACTGCCGTACTTACAATAAGTGCAATAACTCGGATTACTCGGATACGGCAGAGTAGTTAATCCTATGAATAAAACAGCGGCGCGCATGCGCGGCTAGGGAAAAGCCTAGCTTCAGAGCGGCAAAGTTATTTGACGCGAACTGAACTGTGCTCGTGAATACGGCAACATAATTATCGGGAATGTGACAGTGCTGATGAAATGCGGGGCAGAAATAGTGAGCGTTTTTACGAAACTACGTGCAGAGTGTGTTGAGGATCTTACACTAATGCCTCGTGTTCACGGGTCGACACAGCGACGGGCCACAGTCCGTCCATTTAGAGTTAAGTACCTACATAGATTAGTGATAAAAATTGGTATTTAATTTGTTTGTTAATACAAAAATAACATTTATTGGGTGGACCGATGTTTTCCTGCAAGAAGAAATCATATTATAAATAAGTAGGTACAAACAACAACACTATACAACTATTTTATCGAATCATCTACTAATCGTATTGATGCTAAGTAGCTATTTATAACATTTTACTAATTCCATCTAAGTGTTCCAATTAAGTGTTAAACGGAACTTCAGCCGTGGGTTTTATTATAGTGAAGCTAATAACAAGATACCTACGTTGCATCCCAACTACATATGTAGGTATTCAAACGTACCTAGGTAGGGGAGAGGTGGCATGAAAGGGACATTTTTGTTGCAGAGGCTCTATCTAGTAAATAAATTAGACAACAACTTAAACAGGTTAGAGCTGAATGGGAAGCCTACATTACTTTACTATTGAAATAAAATGCAATATTATTGATGATAATTTATGAAAGGGACAGTACCTACATAATATCAAAGAAAAATCACCGTATAACTTTGCTTTACTTAAACTAAATATAAGAAAATACGTACACAGTTGTCCTTACGTTTTAAAATCACATTGTTTTAGTCTTAATTTCTCATTCTAAAGACTATAACTAGGACAATAACATTTTTAAACAATTTAAACAAAAATCAACAGTTTAAAAAATTCTTCTCTAAATATAATATTAAGACAAATACAATTGACTACTGTTTTTCAATCACAATCACATTTTTTAGTCTTATATTTCTCATCCTAAAGACGATAACTAGAAAAAAAAACTAAAAACTTATACACGATTTAAACAAAAATAATTTTTTTTTATAATTCTTCCATTAAAGATAATAATAAAAATAATAATATATTTATTTCAGATTAAAAATCCATAAAAACAATAATAACAAAAATAATATAATATGCTAATAATAAAAAATAATAATATAATAAGAAAATAAAAATAAAATATATGGTGGCGCCTTACACCAATTACTTGTGCGGAAATATAAATGATTGCGTTTATCCCAGATGCTGGGAGCTGGTTTGATAGTGGACTGTATTATTGCGGGGTTGTAGAAGTAGGTAGATAAATCTGACCTTGCAAATGCGACACGAATTAGGACGACGAAGCTGTGAATGTGGACAAAGGAATTTGGCAGGAACCATGCAACACTACTGACCTGTAGATTCGCCGTCTTGATATCTTCCTCCGCGTGGGTCGGCAGAAGGTTCGAGTCCTTGCTGAGTTCGGGGCAGCGCACGAGGGGGCGCGCAGACGCCGTTTACCACATAAATACGCACTTTCCGTAGTGTTTTAGACAATATTCGTAAATGCACTCGCGGCAATTCGCAAACCGTAAATTTGTAATAAATTAATAAGGGAGCATGTTCTTAGTATAATAATATAATATGCTAATAATATGCTATATAATATGTTAATATAGTTTAATAATTATTATTGCTTTTCTTAATTAGAGTGACAATCAACAAAAACGGTCACATCAAGAGGTCATAGGCGGTGACTGCAGTGAGGTGGAAAGGTAAGTATCATTATGTTATTTTCTCTGGCATAAAGCACTACGTTAATAGTTATGTGTGTCTTATGGTTGTCAAGGACTATTAAAACCGGTGATTTAGCAGTAGGCTTGACGATCTGAACAAAATTTATTTATTTATTAACTATGGAAGACTTACAGCTACGATTAACAGATTATAAAATAGTATGTGAGACTGACAGCCAATTAAAAGTCCTCACTTTTAAAAACAGATTACAAAGAAGAAAGAGTGTGAACAACACAATACAGCCACAAAAAAAAAAAACAGTAAACATTCAAGCTTAAACTAAATTCACGTTTTTCACATTTTACATTCAGTACAGTAATAAAAACCTGAAAAAACGAAATCTTACTTAAAAAAGCTAAGGCTCATGCACTTTCTGGCCGTGGACACACTCGTTATGAAAGCATCAAAATCATGCTGTTTACACATGTCATTAAAGTTTCTACTTTCACGCACTATAAATGAATTTTGCCTGTAATTTGTAGAAGTAAATGGAACACGCAACGTTCGCGTTCCATCGCTTTGACCTTCCGGGAACGTTAAAGTAAAATTTAGATAGGATATCGGAGTTATTGGTAGAATTATTGAATATCTTAAATAATGAAATACAATCACAAATTGCTTGCCGATTAATTAAGGGTGATATGATACTTCTTACAGAGGTTGAGGTAATCTTCAGATCGGTAGGGCACTTTCTGATGATAACACAAATACTTGATGAACCTCTTCTGGATGCTCTCTATACGATCAATGTACTTGTGATATCAAGGATTCCAGATTTCAGACGCGTATTCCAAGTGACTTCTCACAAAAGTACAGTAAAGAATTTTTAAAGTTTTGGCTTGACTGAAGCACTTGGACAGCCGCATTATGAAACTGTTGGGTTTGTTTCACGAGGATGAACCACACAATAATATGAATAATACGACTGATGATCTCTGAATGGTTTAATAAGACTTTAGATTAGACTCGGTGACAAGACTCGACATTCTCTCTGTCGGGCGACGTCTTAGGGTGTGTCCGGACGTCCGGTTTACCATAGACTACCGAGGCCGGTAGTGTTGCAGAAACCCAGTGCTTTAGATGCTTTAGCGACTATGGCATCGACATGAGGTTCAAACGTAAGCTTAGAATCGTGATATACCCCCAGATCTCGGACGCAGTTGGTTTTAGGCAGTATTTGATTACCTAAGCTATACGATGAAGGTATAGTTGAACGCTTTCGAGAATATGTTAGAACCGAACATTTAGCAGGGTTGAGATCAAGCCTACTCCCACGACAATATGCCTCCAGACGACATAAATCATCCTGAAGTGCATTCACGTCGGCATGTGATGATATTTCGGCATAGATTTTCATATCGTCAGCAAAACAACAGTTTGGATGAGATTAAGCAAGAGTTGATGTCGTTTATACAAAGTTGATACGACAGAGGGGCTTTCCTTTAAACTGCCTATACTAGATACCATTTTCAAGCTCTGTACCAAAAATCAATTAAATAGAATGTGCAACATAATATTTTACTAAAAAAGCTTGACGCTTACGGGGTAAGAGGAAATGTCCTTGAGCTCTTAAAATCTTACCTTCATGACAGAAAACAAGTAACCGAAATAAGTAAAATTAATATACGCACCAAAAGAGAAGAAATCTTTCGATCAAATGAACGTAACGTTGTGTACGGAGTTCCACAAGGAAGTATACTAGGACCACCGCTTTTTACACTTTATATTAATGACTTTCCATGGGCAATCAAACATCCGATGACACTATTCGCGGATGACAGTACAATAACGATACCGTGTAATCAGAGAGATTTTTATAAAGATGACATAAGTAATACATTAAAAGAAACTATAGAATGGTTAGACAATAATAATTTAAAAATTAATTTAAATAAAACTGTAATAATGCATTTTAGCCAGCGCGCGTTGACCTTTTCTAATCTTGACATAACATACAATGACATTAAAATTGACACAGTTAATACAACTAAGTTTCTAGGACTTACAATAGATCGAAATTTAAATTGGAAGGTGCATGTAGAGGCTCTGACTAAAAAGATAAGCAGTAGTGCGTATGCCTTTTATATTCTGTCACGCACTGTTAACATAGATGCGTTATTAACTGCGTACTACGGGCTAGCTGAATCTGTTCTCAGATACGGTGTTATCTTTTGGGGTAACTCAACTAATAAAGAAGCTGCATTTAAAGCACAAAAGAGATGTCTCAGAGCCATGTTTAAGTTGAAAACCACTGATAGTTGTAAGCCCTATTTTATTCGTTATAAAATTTTGACATTGGCATCAATTTATATTCTGGAAACAGTCATGTTTGTTAGAGGTAATTTTAATTTATTTTCGCAAATGGCAAATAAGTTTCCAAGAAACAGGCGTGATCAAAGTCAGCTTTGTCTGCATAGGAGTAGGACGGCACTTATGCGCAAAAGTGTTTTTTGCATGGCTCCCATTATTTATAATAAGTTACCCAAAAGTTGGAGGGAGCTAAATAATTCACATTTGAGAAATCAACTAAAATCATATCTTATCGACAAAGCTTACTATAATATTAACGAATTTCTGACAGAAGAATTTATATTGACATAAATTTTAATGCATTATTATCTATTTTTCTATTATCTATTTTTCTAATATTGATGTTTATAATTTATTTTGTTGTTTACTAATTCACATAAAATTAATGTTTTTGACTTCAAATTAATAATTTATAATATTTGCACGCCATACTAGGTGGCAAACATGACTGATCCTTTCTTTTTTATGTTATCCAGCATGCATTTATATTCTTGTATGTGTACACATGTTTGAGCAAATAAATAGATCTTATCTTATCTTATCTTAGGAGCAGTAGTTTAGTCACAAATGATTTTTTAAGTTTTTGTTACGTTTGAACACGATGTATATTCCTAACAGCTGATTATCTCATACGCATAGGTCATGCACCTTAAAACGATAATCCGAGTATAAAAATACATTGTTGCCGCACAAGTACAACCAAATATTTCACGAAGCAATAAATACACACACATTTGCACTTTCACTATGAGAGTGACAATCATAGCAAAACCCCCGCGCCTTTTTGCCGCGCGTAAAAGGAATAGAAATAGGTCAGTGTGTTGCTATTGCATCCTAGATCCTTGCGAATTTGCTAAAAAACTTGTTCTTTCAGTGCGCACGCGTCATCCATCCGGGATGTACGTTACGTAACACGGGAGCCCCGCCGCCGTTATGTTTTGTCGAACTCGCTGACAATAATTGTGATTTTGTTTTGTTATTGTGATAGACACTAAATAAGTTTAACCCGTGAGAAGGCGCGCTATGAGCAATTTGCTCACACAAAAATTTAAAGCAAAATTTTTTGGTGATACCGACGCCCTAACGTCTCAAGCGCCTAGGTACCTTCCTAACTATTCATCGACTCCCCCGTGACGCAACTCTCGTGCCAGTCAGTTCTTTTGCGACCGCTCAGCTAAGTGTTTGTGGAGGCCGTGTACCATCGTGCGGCAATTTGCTCATCACGCGCCCATCCGTGTAAGTATTTATTTTTCCAATTAAAAAAGTATAATTGTATTTTCTAGATTATATTATTCTATTAATTTATATTAAATTGGTTAATTATTACGTAAATACTCTATTGTAATATTTTAATAATAATATTTATTGTTTTTAGCTACAACACACATGTAAAATGGGCGACCGACGTCAAGCACAAATTTGTTCGTGGCTGGAAGAGGATTCTGGTGATGAAGCATTGGATGCGGATCTTGAGACTGGAGAACATATCGTCAGATCTCAAGTTTCTAATGAAGCGATTTGTGTCGGCTCCTAGACCTATTTAGGCCAAGCGGATTCTGTTCTATATGTAGGAATAGACGGTCAAAAAAAGCATGAACTTCGTGCAAGCAATTACTCTGCACCGAACATATCACATATATGTGTTTAATGTGTTTCGAGAGGCACACTTGTCCAGATCTCATGGAAGAGTAATTTTTTAATGTTTTTGTTATGTAAGATTTTTTATTGTGATTTATATGAAGACTGTCAAAATTAGAAAATAAAAATTAGTTGATTTTTTATTTGTTTTAGAAGTTGCATTTATGTTGCATAGTTTTAATAAAAATACTTATTTTCTTACTTATTAAACCTTGTTTTATTCATATAAATCCATTATAAGTCAATCAGTACTATAAAAGTAGAAATATGAGCATTTAAAGTAGTGTGAGCAATTTGCTCGCGCGCGCCTCTCCATGTAACAAACAGAGGCGCGCCTTCTCACGGGTTAAGACAGTATTTCTTTTTTTATTGTGACAGAATACGTAACTTGGGATTATTATTATTTAGTGTTAGTGTTTTTT
This sequence comes from Luperina nickerlii, assembly GCA_963855955.1. NCBI lineage: Eukaryota > Metazoa > Arthropoda > Insecta > Lepidoptera > Noctuidae > Luperina > Luperina nickerlii. Next base: position 10,851,154 of record OY979689.1, on the reverse strand, counting down.
TTTATTGACTGTTTTTATTGTGATAGGATACGTAATTAAACGTTGGTTGTGTGTGTGTGTAATAATTAAAGTGTTCAGCAATGCCTCGTGTAACTTACACGGCGTCAGAATACACTTACATGATTTTAATTTACGGTGAATGCCGTGGAAACGCAGCTTTAGCTCTGCGAACATACCGAGAAAGGTATGGTGACCGGCGCAATTGCCCTAGGAACACCGGCACCATACAATTGGCAGTACAAAGATTACGGGAATTAAAGTGCTTAGCGACGGACAGTGATTTAATTAGAAAAATAAATAACAATATTCTCCGTCGGTATAATTTGTGCATTAATAAGAATGGAGGACACATCGAGAATTTAAAAATTTTGTGTTTTTGTGTGTGCGCGTACTTTACAACCTTACCTAACATAAAATCCAGCGCGAGCGGTCAAAAACGGCCCGCACCCCGCGCCACCCACCCGCCCGCCACGAGATCACACACACACGCACACGCGCTCCTTTGTTACCTAGGCATCTAAGGTCAGTCAAATTTATTTATAAAGGGTGGTGCGTTTCACTCTGACTTTTAAGCTATTTAGTTTGTTTGAAAAAAAAAATCTCATTTTTGGCGCTTTCTATTTTTGTACTGTATCGAATTAATACTATGCACGTATAGTATACGTAGTGTAATTTAATGCCCCTCTGTCATATCAACTCTGTATATACAATAAAAAGTAATGGCCCGAGTAATGACCTCTGGGGGACTCCACTGGGGATAGGCACCCAACTAGACATGTAATTACTTAATACTACTGCTTGAGACCTGTTCTTGAGACCTGGGTTTTAGTCAGTAAGAGTCTGACACTCCCTTCCGCTCCACCCAGAGCGGGAGGAGTCATTTGATGATTTCCCATCCTGAAAAAAAAAAAAAAAAAAGACCTGTTCTCCACGTAAGAAGAAAACCATCTTAGTAAATCGCCTCGTATTCCCATATTATTTAACTTTGATAGTAAGATCTCATGATCAATCCGATCAAAAGCCTTACTGTAATCTGTATAAACGACATCAACCTGCTTACCATTATCCATGGCGTCAGTAATAAAATCATTAAGCAGAATTAAGTTAGTGACGGTAGACCTTCCCTTCAGAAAACCATGTTGGAAGGAACTAAACGAATTTTTAAGAGCACTATACAACTGGTTATAGATGAGCCTTTCGAAGATTTTTGCCACAATACAGAGCTTGGATATCGGCCTGTAGTTTACAATTTCGGTTTTGACTCCTTTTTTATGAATAGGCGTTATGAAAGCCGATTTCCAAAGTTTAGGTACAACACAGATGTCTAGGGATTTTCTGAAGAGAAGCGAGATAGGTTGGGCAATAGAAGTCGAACACTGAACAAGAAATTTAGACGAAATGTTATCCGGGCCAGCTGCTTTAGAGGTATCCAACTTGCGAAGCAAGTTAGAAACCTCGTTAGACCACCTCGTTAAACCCAAGTTAGAAAGCCCGCGAACGTTTTGATAAAATATATTTACTTATGAGCCATTGATAACGAACACTAATAATAGTGTATAAATCTATGTAATTCATTAAAATAAAGTATTTCATTAAATAATATTGTAAAATAGGGTATAATATAATTAAATATCTACTATGAAGGTAAAAGTCAATAAGGTTTGCGCGAGCGCAAGAATCATACGATGCTGAGTAGTAAACAACTGTGCGAAAAAGCGAGCAATAGTGCGTGGTGCGTGCAAGTGCGAAAGAGTAAAACATATTGTAGTGCGGCAAAGCTTTAAAGTAAACAGCGCGATAACGAACAGAAAGGATACAAGTAGCTAAACAAAAGAGAGGTGTCGAAGTCATTAGTGCGGCAGAGGTGTTAAACATTTTGCAAAAAATTATTGTGACACAAACGGTATTAAATACTTGGAGCCATTGATGCAAAATATAAAAGCAAAACAGAAAAGTACGGATAACAATTAAGAAGCACATTAGACAATCTTGTTTAAATCTGATTCCTTATAATAAAAACTTTCGAATGGTTATTTTTAAGTATGTGAATTTTACCATGCTTAACCCATACGTACTCGTAATGTTTATCCTGGGCAATGATTTTAACTTTAGATAAAAGCTTTTTGTACTCGACGCTGAGATGAGCCTTGAAACCCAATGTCACAAGCAGATAAGTCCTTCTTGGCACGTGCCACCGCAATAAAATCTTCCTTTACATACCGGTTTAAAAAACTCACTATGATCAGCTTTTCATTGGAACCAAAAATAGGAACCCTTGAAATATAGTTCAGCTGGGCTTTGGGACAGCTGTAATTAATTTTACGGCCAATAGCGTCGATGATTGAGTACAGGTTCTCATCCTTCTTAACAGGAACTCCCTTTATTTCGACATTGTTTAACCTGGACCTCTGTTCATAAGTCGAAAGTTGATACTTCATGCTCGCCAAGTCAGTCTGTAAACCATTGACTGATTCGTGAAGCTTTTCAAATTCAGACACCTTTGCTTCAACTTCCACGAGTCTCGTGTCGAACTCGTCGAGTCTCCCACCAGTGCCCTCACATGTCAACTTAAGCTCAGTCAACTCATTCTTGATCACGCGAATGTCATCTACCAAGGTCGGCAAGTTAAGTAGCTGCCGTTTCATGTCACGGATCTCGTTCAGTATGGTATACAGCGACGCAGGTTCAGGGGCAGACACAGCTGGTGATGAGGTTCTGCAAGTGGGGCATTTCCATTGTGCCATCCTATTAGCACCCAGCTTTCTCCATCCGGTTTCAGAGATGTTTGCACATCCAAAATCCAGGTGTTTCTTGCAACTACTACACTGGACACCGTCGTTAAATTGCACATCACAAACTGCGCACGTTTGCATTTTCAAAGTATTTTTAATCGAAAGTAGTAATGAATATGAACTCAACTAAAACATGAAAACGGTTGACGATCTATTTATTTTGGGTGGCGCGTACTGTGCGTATGAGAAATGTTTTAAAGCTTTTAAAAAGCAATCTTGGGTTATCCAACCAGATACATTTGCAAGCCCTAAAGCACCAGTTGGACCATTCTCGAGCATATTATGTTCTTTTAAAAAACACGGGGATATATGAAAGCAGGAGGAATACTTCCACCAAAAGCATTTGCAAAATCCAGCATAGTTACAAGCGAGCCACGTTCAGTTGAGCTGATCTGACCAACTCTCTTAGCACCTGCTTGCGCAACTTTTTTTGGTGCATTAGTTTCGTCTAAATTCCATACCATATTTGGAGAGAAATTATGCTTAAGATAACATTTCTTCAAGTTATTAAAAAGTTTTGAACATTAGGTCTGTTGAAACTTGTAGTTCTTGCTAACGAAGTATTTCACAAGAAGCCTTCCAGCCAGTCTAAATATTTGCCTCCCACGAAGGTGGTATACAAAGTCCTAGTCGAGTAGCATGCTGATATGCAAGTTCTCTGACTTGTTTAGTTGTCAAGCCATGGCACATTTTTGCGGGAGGTCTTTAAGTAACCTGCCAGAGAACATTCTTGGTCTGTAGTGAACACTTTTTTATTGCCAATGTTTGGTGTACAAAATATGTTGTTTCAGATGCTTTCGCTTTTAAGATCAAATCACATTTGCACAGATTGGCTGTACAAATGTGATTTGCTTACTTTGAATGCTTTGGCAGCCGATCTCACAGAAATCCCTTTCTGTAAAACTTCATTCACAGCTTCTTCAATTATGTGTGCATCGACACGCGTTCTTTTTTAGGTGGCATTTTCAAACTGGAAAGAAGGTAAATTATTATTAGCTGAGTACCTTTCAATTTTTTTGTACGTAACGAAAATGTTATAACTAATATGTTGTAATGAAATTGTAACCTTGTAACAAATAAGTAAATTTTAAGCTTTACACACACTGTGTTCAATATTTTTGTTTTTTCTTATTTATTTATGTATTATCATTACAATGTACACAGGAGGTGATGTGTGCAGTAGTGGATTGCTTAATCAATTCAAATTACTTTAACAATTAAAGGAAAACGAAATATTTTAAACGTTTTATTAGAATAATTAGTAACAAAATTAGATTTTAGACAGAGTTAGGTTGTAGCTTATAAAAAAAGGTAAAAATATCCTTAAAAATACACCAGATCATCATCATTCATCAAAATATAAACTTTGGGATTGTCACGAATTTGAAGCAATTCAGTAACTTTAACTAGTGAAAGATAAGGCACTACATCTTTGTCTTGGCGCTTTGGTACAGTAAATGTGGGGAGTTTTGCCTGAGTAATCAGTTCTATAAAAATTTATGGAGTTCAATCTTGACTCAATATTAATATTCTCTACTACACCAACAGCATACTTCCAAGTTTTTTTTAAGAAAATACCGAACCAAGACTATATCACCAATGTCAAAATCTTTCACTTCGTAATTCTTTTCACTTTTATTCTTATCTGTCATACCAAAGTCTCCATCATCATTGACGCCATGAAAGGATTCATGGCGTCAATCTCACTTGGTTTCGGTTTTCTCTCATTTTTACAGATTTCTTTGGTGTGTCTTTTTCTTTATTATGTTCACTATAGTTTTTTTTGGCTAACGCTACTTCAGTCTCCAGTTTAAATGCGTTTTCAGACTTAAGGCATTTTCAAGTATTTGCTCGAGCTGGGGGTTGTTGATTGTTAAAATATTTATTCTCCGATTTGCCGATGTTAATTTATTGGTAAGATTTTTTATTTGAGCTTTCTAACGATGCAATTGTCTCTTCAGGTCTCTATTTTTTTTTGCTTCAGTGTTTCGTTTTCTGATTTAATTGCTGTTATCAAATTTATTTTGGCTTTTTTCTGTGTACTGCTATTATTTCTTTGATCTAAATTAATCTGGGGAGCAGAATTATTTTTCTTTAGGCTTCTTTCCATTTTTGACGCTGTACATTCCGTTCTTCTTCTGTCATTTCTGCTATTATTTTTTTTACATTTTTCTTTACTTTTTCTAGATGTTTAATCCCAAATTCTTCGTGTTTTTCCGGTTTTTGAACTTTCAATCGCTCCCTGTATCGCTTTTGCCTTTCGGCATTAGACATCGGCTATCTGAAAAACAAAAAATAAACTAAGAATAGCTTCTGTTAATAAATCTTTTATTTATTGATCAGATCACGATTTACCTCTTTTTTAGATAAAGTCGGTTCAAATATTCATGTACAATGCAGCTTTATAGCAATATTCATCATTTTCGTTACGTAACATTTTAGTTATGAAATGCAACTAAAATGTAAGACCAAAATAACCTCAAAAATAAATTTACTGCAAAAAACAATGTTTAACGTTTACAAGAAGAACTAAGTAAAAAGATAATATTCTACTAATTAACATATCAAATCCACAATCATGCATCTAAATTACTTACCGAAATAGTGTGTTGTAAATTAATGATAACGAAAATGTTTCTTCGGTGCTCCGTTCACGACTTTCACAAGAAAATGGTTGATCGTTGCGTTTGACAGTTTTGTAACAGCCAATCAGGTTCAGGCTAGTGTTGCCAATATTAAAATTTAACCCTCTATAACTCAAGATCATGTTTTATTTTTATTTTTTGGGTGTGGATAATAAATAAAAAAATAAAATATACGTGTTTCAGGATTTTTCATTTATTTAATTATTTAAGGAAAAAAATACAAAAATAGGGAGTGTTGCCTTGAGGCAACACTGAACCATAAGCTTATCAACTATGTACCTAATCATCTTTGGGTTACTTCTGAAGGTGGACATTAGGAAAGGTGGAAGCTTCTAAAGCAATTCTTGGTTTTAGTATAAGGGTGAAGTCCAAAATATTGACGTAATTGACACAATAGTGACACAAAATGTTGTGCGATAGTGACACAAAAGTCGCACAGAAATTTACACTACAGTAACACAATAGTGGCACAAAATGGTAGCAAAAAACTATAAAGTTGAGGTTACATTAGGAGTTTTACAAACCTATAGTTTTTAAAAATAGAAAAATAGACATCAATATCTAAATTATTTTCAGACGAAATTAAAACAAAATTATAATCTTGAGCAAGGTTTATTAAGTCTCCAAAATTTAAAGTAGGTAAGTACTAGGTTTTAACATAAAAAACAACAAAAAAATAATTGAAAATTCAATACTTGTAATGAACATTTTAATTTTTTAACGAAAATAAAATCAGTTTTTAAAAATAGACAACAATTACGAACTTTTATAGCAAAATCAGTCACGCCATTGAGACGTTAGCAAAACAAAATTATAATCATAACAATTTATAATTATGTGAGCAAGTGTTACTAAGTGCTCTTAAATGTAACGTAATAAAAAATGGAATTTACAGCAACACAAAATTATAGAAAATTCAACATTTTCACTATAGGACCTTTTCATTATAGGTATACAAGGTGGTAGGGACATCGACGCACAACCTGTTACCATGATGGATTCTGTACATGATTCTGGACCTCCCTGCGTTTAAATTTTTCATCGGTTTTTAAAAAAATCTGCAGTTTCCTATAAAAGTGCAATACCTACGCGGTCAAAATGTATGGAGCAGCGCTTTTTTTTCTTAATAATTTCATCGCAGGGGGTTCAAACTCATGCACTGAATCCATGGTAACAGGTTTTGCTTCAATGTCCCTGCTACCCTGTATACATATAATATGACCATGCAAATGTACTTATATACTTTAACAAAAAAATTAATCAATATTACCGATGACATACATTAAACTTAGATTAAGGGTCGGTTTTTGATCCGTAGTTAACTTAACCAATGGTTAAACATAGTAGCTAATGTTTGAATTTTGAGCCTGAATTTTGGCTAAATGTGTTTTCCAAAACACCATTGCATTTTGGCAAACACATTTAGCCAAAATTCACGGATCTAAAAACCGGCTCTTAGTAATGTCTAATTTATTCTATTTTGAATGTCAACGTTGACATATCAAATGTTTTAATACCGCGTCGATCTGAGGTCGGATTTGGTAAAACTTGCACAATCTCTGTTTTATCTATGAACGACACGTCATCAAGGACCGGCCAGGCAAACCTCCCATTCCCTTTATGCCTCAAAAATTTCACCTGAAAAGTGACATCTCCAACCAACTGTAGGACTTGGCCAAGGAAATATTTATTCCTCTTCTCCAATTCGAATCTAACAACTACATGTGAATCTTTGATGATTTCCATTCCGGCATTATTGCTATCATTCTCAGAACACATTTCAATGTCGGGGTTTAAATAATCCGTTTCCAGTCTTTCGTCTTCAAAATTCTCTAAATCAGAGGAACTATCATGAATGGAATAATCGTCACAGCTCTCGTCAGAGCTGTCTCGTTTGTAGCATTGGTTCTTTTTGGTTCTTTTTAATTCAATAACATGTCCGTTATGTTTTCTTTTTAGGTATTTTTCGTCATTAGTATTACCACAAAGTCTTTGTAGTTTTTTTTTCCGCGAATTCAACCAACGAATCATTAAGTTCCACATTGTTGTAAACTTCTTCCTTGTCGATAAAATTTAGTAACATATCTTCGTCTTCTAGATCTATTCGCTCATTTTCTTCAGTTTTGTCAATCTGTTTTTTTACTTTCCGTATAACTCCGGTTTCTTCATTCAATTGTAACTCATAATCTGTCTCTTCGCTTTCGCTTTCAGGTTTTGCTTTGATATCAAATTTGTGCGTTTTTGGGTTATAGCATTCGCACTTTCCTTTAGAATTCTTGCAAAAGCAAGATAAGAATCTATAGATCAATAAATGTTTATCCATCAGTACTACTTGATGTACTTTCATAGTTTCCTGCAGTGGAGTGAGCTTAGTTACGATATTGGAGTCTAGGAGTCTTATATTTTCAGCGCCAACATAAAATATTTTGACTACTGTTTCTGTGTTTTTTAGGACATCGTATGCTGTCTCTGCATCCGGAATATCCATTCCGTGGGCAACTTTGAAGTCCAACGTTCTTTTCACTGCCCCTCCGATGCCATCGGCGGCCCCTTTTCCGTGTGATGCCTCAAAGAACGACCAAGTGGCATTGTTGAATCCATACTCGAAGATATTATTACTTAATAAATAGAAGTTCTTTTTCTGTCGATACTGTGACGTTGGGCCGTCGGAGAAAAAATGAATGGTATCTACTCCTAGATAACGAAGCTTAATATACTTTATTATCGGGTCGAGGTGTGCCCAAATAGCTTCTGGATTATGTGAGTTGTCTGGTGAAATTGAGCAGAATGAGACTGGTTTTTGGGTATCTTTGAGATAAAAAACTCCTGTGTGCAAGGTAATTTGATTTTTTGAGGATCCAAAATGCATTGCTTGTACTTCTTTATTATGTTTGCATACCCAGTTTTCTGAAAAATCTACGTGCATGACAATTTCATTTCATTCTAGGTTTTTTATGCATGTTTTGTACTGCTGGTACTGATGGACAACGTTAAATGTATGTGTCTTAAATTTTTTCATCTCAAAATTGAATAATTGTATCAACTCTTTCACTGTGCCGTTTTTCTTTTCTTTCACCATCTTTCTAGTCTTCTTTATATTTCCACTATTATCAGTATATTCATGGTCTTTGAGAATGTACATCATCCAACTAATTAGTCCGTCATTTTCAGCCTGTTCCTTTATGGATTTATCTGAGCAATTGTCACACGTGCCGTACATACAATCTTTGAACTGTATATCACAAACGTTTTTTGAGATGATTTCATTGAGATCATTTGTGTTTATAACGCCACAAGATTTAAGCACATTAGCCATGAATTGCATGTTGGCGTGCTTTGAGCAAGCGCAAGTTTCCAAGTCTTTTATCCGAGGTGAAACTACATAAAAGGGTCTGTACCTTTTAAAAGTGGTCAAACTTACTGGACCATTTTCGCTTATGTACTTTTTGTGCAAGTTACTTAATGACTCTAGCAAGTAACGTTTTTGTTTTTTACACTTTTTAAATGTTTTACATTCTTTTTTGCCGGCACTGGCACGGCTGACATCGTCTTGTTGGTAAAATGCATTTATTTTATTTCGAAGAATGTTATTTTTGGGTATTTTCTTACATTTTTTAATACCAGTCTTAAATCCCAAAACGCGTGACAAATGAGTTTGCATTTTATATTTTTTTACTAAACCACTACATACCATATTTTTGAGTTTAGTTTTATCATTATTATTAGATGAAGTCTTGTATTCTTTTATCAGTGCCTCCGTTAGGACATTATGGCCTAGTATAACCTTTTTCACGCAGTTTTTCTTTGGTGTTTCAACACCAAGCATATTTTCATTTATGAAGTGGTCAGTTTTTTTTAGTGGAGTAATTGCTTCGACGTGGCTATCGGAAATCATGTTTCCATATTCACTGCTAGGTGCTATTTGTAACTTTTTTTTCAGGTCTTCATAATCTTCTTCCATTTTTGCCATACGTTGCTGTTGTACTCTTAATTGATTGAAAAGTCTGTGATAACCTTTTTTCAAAGTGAGTACGCTATTACGAAGCTCTGTATTTTCTTTCCGCAATTTTCGTTCAATTCGTCTTTGAATATTTCGGGCAATGGATTCATTCCAGGTTGTATTTTGGGATATTTCATCTTGTGAAGCGTTACTTCGAATAGTCTGTTCTGTGTTTGTTGCTCTTGGTCTATCTCTTAATTCATTAAATTGTCTCCATTTTTTCCTTCGTTCTTCTTTCTGTTCTTCTGTCAAAACAGCTGTTTTGGTCTTGTACAATTGTTTTGTCCTTTCTAAATTCTTTTTTTTTAATGCTTCAAATTTTTCAGGATTATCTTTTTTTAATCGTTCTCTATATCTTTTGGACTTTTCTGCCGAAGTAAGTGGCATCTGAAAGTTAAAAAGAAAAAATGTCTTATTTCATGCCTATTAGTCGGCTTGTCCAACAGTCTAAATTTGCCACTATAGACAAAGTATTTTGGCAGAATTTTTACTTGACAAAAAAATTAAAATATTTCCCGAATTCCAAATATTTCAAACTATTCCTATAATTAATATTAACTCTAAACATCATTATTTTTTTTGTACAAATCAATGTATGGATCTCGCCGTGATTCTTTAGAAATTAACGAAATGTTTTAAAAAAAAGATTTAAATTGGAAATTTCTGTTTCTATGGAAAACTTAAAATCGGTCTAATTTAACTGTAACACTATTTTTCGAAAATGTTCTTCAGTAACTTTTTAGAGTTACGTATCTTGCTTATGCATATGAAGTTTCATCAAATCGTTTCGAAAAATAAGGACTTGTTTGTATGAAATGCCTCGTAAATGCTCTTAACCTTCAAAACGTAAATCTATTGTGTCTGCTATTCGGCGTGCGACGGGCATATCTATACTTATAATAAATCTGTAGAGAGGTCAATTCTGTACATGAAATATATTTCCAAAATAACTATTAGGGGGTGATTAGGGATCGATACTGATGCCAAAAATACAATCAGTAAAATTTTTGTCTGTCTGTCTGTCCGTCTGTCTGTCTGTCTGTCTGTATAACCGTTATAGAAACAAAAACTACTTGACGGATTTTAACGAAACTTGGTACAATTATTTTTCATACTCCTGGGCTGGTTATAGTATACTTTTCATCACGCTACAACCAATAGGAGCAGAGCAGTGAAGGGAAATGTTGGGAAAACGGGAGAAGTTACTCCATTTTTTAAGCTTCCGTCGCGTGTGCAACCTTAAGGGTTAAAGCTACACAGAAATCATGTATGACGGAAATGTTCTCCTTAAAATTATATAAAAAATATCCCACGACACCATATGTCTATCTTTTATGGTTGACTCACAATAACACGTGTAACTCCCGATTGCTTAGCAGTTCGAAGCTTTCTGATTATATTTGTCTACTCTTACGTTTATAACATTCTCAGTCATCCCTAATTAAAAAAGTTAACATTATTAAATATTCCATAAAAAAGAATCATAAATCGGTATAGAAACACCAAAGTTATACATGAAATACGCTAATAATAAGCCATCGCGTGTGAATACTGAATCATGCAATAGGATTATTATCTACACTAATATTATAAAGAGGAATACTTTGTATTTTTGTTTGTTTGTTTGTAATGAATAAACTCAAAAACTACTGGACCGATTTTAAAAATTCTTTCACCATTAGAAAGCTACATTATCTGCAAGTAACATAGGCTATACTTTATTTTAGAAAAAACAGGGGTCCGTAAGATATTTGGGGTTTTCGGACCCAAGGTGTAAAAAATCATCTAAAATGTTCTATATTTGGCGTACGCTGCCTAAACTATAAAAGATAGAATAAATGTTTATAAAATGTTCTAATTTATTAAAGACCTTAAAAATATCTGCAAAAAAGTCCGCGACACACTATACCTATCTATTTCGAGTTAAGCACAACAAACATTTTTTTATTTAAAAATCTTGATTTTTTTTAGGACTTCATTTAAACGCATTTATTTTACACATATCTATAATCCTACATTAATCCTTATAAAAATAAACTATTTTGTCACAAAGTTCTGTTGATGTAGATAATGTTTAGTCTGAAATTCATTGAAATTGGACGTTTGGTTTGAAAGTTATGGCGAACGCGAAACCAATATAATTATTATTATTTCTGCGCTCCACGGCCCGTGGCGACAGGCGAAGTAGGCGCACAGGTAGGCGTCACCAAGGCGGGGGCGGGGATGCGGATGCGGAAGGATAGTTTAAAACAATATTTAACACATGGAGTTATCTTACTCTGCTAATAAAATAAATGCGAAAGAAAGTCTGTTTGTTTATCTGCCTGTTTCTCGGCTAAAATGCTGAATTTACTTTTGGTTTGGGTAGTTGAACACATGGGATCAAACTTAGGCTTTTTGTAGCGGTAATCGACATCGACGCAGGCGGAGCCGCAGGGGACCGCTATAGGTTATATAAATCAGAATAATACATAGGCTACTTTTTGTGGCGAAAACCGACATCCACGCGGGCGGAGCCGCGTGCGACCGCTAGTTCTTAATAAAAACGATCCCAATACTCAATTATTGATAGCTTTCTCAAATGCTAAACAAATATACCTAGTACTAAGTGTATCCCAACCTTATTATGGTAGCACAATTGTGGTGACACAGAAATTGTGCAACTGGTGTTACAAAAGTAATACAAAAGTGTCACAATTGTGAGGTAGCACAGTAAGTAAATATTGATTACTCTGAAACTACACTGTGAATCGTATTAAAATGAATATTACGCAAACACCCATGCTTTTTTTTACCTAGAGCACTATTGAATTATAATTAAAACACAAGACTTACCGTAAGAATCGTTGAAAAACCTGCCGAAAAATTTCTGACCACACTGGATCACTTTGAGTTTGACACTGCGAATGATTCAATATGGCCGTTATGCTCTAGCTGTCATAGACAATTACGCGCAGTGTTGCCAGTCCTCCAAAACGAAATCCTACCTTGTTTAAAATCTATAAGAAACTGCCAATGAAAACGGTTGCACAAAATAAGTAGCACAATTGTTTAAAATCGCACATAAATAACAAAAAACAGTAAATAAGCATAATATTTCGGTTTGTTCCTTATAGCCTACGTGAAAAGGGTTGCTGATTATACGCTATTGCTGTAGAATTCAACATTCAGCCTATAAGTTATATAGAACTTGTTCAAAAATATCTTCAAAGTTCACCCTCCAAAATTATTATGCCATTTTGTACATAATTTGGTCGCGTTAGTAGTGAAATTATTTTATTTACTCTGCTATTGAGTATTATTCTATAACATTGGGTATTTGGCATGCTGGACAAATAACCATTTAATTTAATATTAATTGTCGTAAAATTCTATCAGACATAGTTTTCAAGAAAAATGGTTGGGAATTTTTTGATTGGGCAAATGTGTCAAAATTTTGGTCTTTACCCAAGGGTGAAGTCCAAAATATTGACGTAATTGACACAATAGTGACACAAAATGTTGTGCGATAGTGACACAAAAGTCGCACAGAAATTTACACTACAGTAACACAATAGTGGCACAAAATGGTAGCAAAAAACTATAAAGTTGAGGTTACATTAGGAGTTTTACAAACCTATAGTTTTTAAAAATAGAAAAATAGACATCAATATCTAAATTATTTTCAGACGAAATTAAAACAAAATTATAATCTTGAGCAAGGTTTATTAAGTCTCCAAAATTTAAAGTAGGTAAGTACTAGGTTTTAACATAAAAAACAACAAAAAAATAATTGAAAATTCAATACTTGTAATGAACATTTTAATTTTTTAACGAAAATAAAATCAGTTTTTAAAAATAGACAACAATTACGAACTTTTATAGCAAAATCAGTCACGCCATTGAGACGTTAGCAAAACAAAATTATAATCATAACAATTTATAATTATGTGAGCAAGTGTTACTAAGTGCTCTTAAATGTAACGTAATAAAAAATGGAATTTACAGCAACACAAAATTATAGAAAATTCAACATTTTCACTATAGGACCTTTTCATTATAGGTATACAAGGTGGTAGGGACATCGACGCACAACCTGTTACCATGATGGATTCTGTACATGATTCTGGACCTCCCTGCGTTTAAATTTTTCATCGGTTTTTAAAAAAATCTGCAGTTTCCTATAAAAGTGCAATACCTACGCGGTCAAAATGTATGGAGCAGCGCTTTTTTTTCTTAATAATTTCATCGCAGGGGGTTCAAACTCATGCACTGAATCCATGGTAACAGGTTTTGCTTCAATGTCCCTGCTACCCTGTATACATATAATATGACCATGCAAATGTACTTATATACTTTAACAAAAAAATTAATCAATATTACCGATGACATACATTAAACTTAGATTAAGGGTCGGTTTTTGATCCGTAGTTAACTTAACCAATGGTTAAACATAGTAGCTAATGTTTGAATTTTGAGCCTGAATTTTGGCTAAATGTGTTTTCCAAAACACCATTGCATTTTGGCAAACACATTTAGCCAAAATTCACGGATCTAAAAACCGGCTCTTAGTAATGTCTAATTTATTCTATTTTGAATGTCAACGTTGACATATCAAATGTTTTAATACCGCGTCGATCTGAGGTCGGATTTGGTAAAACTTGCACAATCTCTGTTTTATCTATGAACGACACGTCATCAAGGACCGGCCAGGCAAACCTCCCATTCCCTTTATGCCTCAAAAATTTCACCTGAAAAGTGACATCTCCAACCAACTGTAGGACTTGGCCAAGGAAATATTTATTCCTCTTCTCCAATTCGAATCTAACAACTACATGTGAATCTTTGATGATTTCCATTCCGGCATTATTGCTATCATTCTCAGAACACATTTCAATGTCGGGGTTTAAATAATCCGTTTCCAGTCTTTCGTCTTCAAAATTCTCTAAATCAGAGGAACTATCATGAATGGAATAATCGTCACAGCTCTCGTCAGAGCTGTCTCGTTTGTAGCATTGGTTCTTTTTGGTTCTTTTTAATTCAATAACATGTCCGTTATGTTTTCTTTTTAGGTATTTTTCGTCATTAGTATTACCACAAAGTCTTTGTAGTTTTTTTTTCCGCGAATTCAACCAACGAATCATTAAGTTCCACATTGTTGTAAACTTCTTCCTTGTCGATAAAATTTAGTAACATATCTTCGTCTTCTAGATCTATTCGCTCATTTTCTTCAGTTTTGTCAATCTGTTTTTTTACTTTCCGTATAACTCCGGTTTCTTCATTCAATTGTAACTCATAATCTGTCTCTTCGCTTTCGCTTTCAGGTTTTGCTTTGATATCAAATTTGTGCGTTTTTGGGTTATAGCATTCGCACTTTCCTTTAGAATTCTTGCAAAAGCAAGATAAGAATCTATAGATCAATAAATGTTTATCCATCAGTACTACTTGATGTACTTTCATAGTTTCCTGCAGTGGAGTGAGCTTAGTTACGATATTGGAGTCTAGGAGTCTTATATTTTCAGCGCCAACATAAAATATTTTGACTACTGTTTCTGTGTTTTTTAGGACATCGTATGCTGTCTCTGCATCCGGAATATCCATTCCGTGGGCAACTTTGAAGTCCAACGTTCTTTTCACTGCCCCTCCGATGCCATCGGCGGCCCCTTTTCCGTGTGATGCCTCAAAGAACGACCAAGTGGCATTGTTGAATCCATACTCGAAGATATTATTACTTAATAAATAGAAGTTCTTTTTCTGTCGATACTGTGACGTTGGGCCGTCGGAGAAAAAATGAATGGTATCTACTCCTAGATAACGAAGCTTAATATACTTTATTATCGGGTCGAGGTGTGCCCAAATAGCTTCTGGATTATGTGAGTTGTCTGGTGAAATTGAGCAGAATGAGACTGGTTTTTGGGTATCTTTGAGATAAAAAACTCCTGTGTGCAAGGTAATTTGATTTTTTGAGGATCCAAAATGCATTGCTTGTACTTCTTTATTATGTTTGCATACCCAGTTTTCTGAAAAATCTACGTGCATGACAATTTCATTTCATTCTAGGTTTTTTATGCATGTTTTGTACTGCTGGTACTGATGGACAACGTTAAATGTATGTGTCTTAAATTTTTTCATCTCAAAATTGAATAATTGTATCAACTCTTTCACTGTGCCGTTTTTCTTTTCTTTCACCATCTTTCTAGTCTTCTTTATATTTCCACTATTATCAGTATATTCATGGTCTTTGAGAATGTACATCATCCAACTAATTAGTCCGTCATTTTCAGCCTGTTCCTTTATGGATTTATCTGAGCAATTGTCACACGTGCCGTACATACAATCTTTGAACTGTATATCACAAACGTTTTTTGAGATGATTTCATTGAGATCATTTGTGTTTATAACGCCACAAGATTTAAGCACATTAGCCATGAATTGCATGTTGGCGTGCTTTGAGCAAGCGCAAGTTTCCAAGTCTTTTATCCGAGGTGAAACTACATAAAAGGGTCTGTACCTTTTAAAAGTGGTCAAACTTACTGGACCATTTTCGCTTATGTACTTTTTGTGCAAGTTACTTAATGACTCTAGCAAGTAACGTTTTTGTTTTTTACACTTTTTAAATGTTTTACATTCTTTTTTGCCGGCACTGGCACGGCTGACATCGTCTTGTTGGTAAAATGCATTTATTTTATTTCGAAGAATGTTATTTTTGGGTATTTTCTTACATTTTTTAATACCAGTCTTAAATCCCAAAACGCGTGACAAATGAGTTTGCATTTTATATTTTTTTACTAAACCACTACATACCATATTTTTGAGTTTAGTTTTATCATTATTATTAGATGAAGTCTTGTATTCTTTTATCAGTGCCTCCGTTAGGACATTATGGCCTAGTATAACCTTTTTCACGCAGTTTTTCTTTGGTGTTTCAACACCAAGCATATTTTCATTTATGAAGTGGTCAGTTTTTTTTAGTGGAGTAATTGCTTCGACGTGGCTATCGGAAATCATGTTTCCATATTCACTGCTAGGTGCTATTTGTAACTTTTTTTTCAGGTCTTCATAATCTTCTTCCATTTTTGCCATACGTTGCTGTTGTACTCTTAATTGATTGAAAAGTCTGTGATAACCTTTTTTCAAAGTGAGTACGCTATTACGAAGCTCTGTATTTTCTTTCCGCAATTTTCGTTCAATTCGTCTTTGAATATTTCGGGCAATGGATTCATTCCAGGTTGTATTTTGGGATATTTCATCTTGTGAAGCGTTACTTCGAATAGTCTGTTCTGTGTTTGTTGCTCTTGGTCTATCTCTTAATTCATTAAATTGTCTCCATTTTTTCCTTCGTTCTTCTTTCTGTTCTTCTGTCAAAACAGCTGTTTTGGTCTTGTACAATTGTTTTGTCCTTTCTAAATTCTTTTTTTTTAATGCTTCAAATTTTTCAGGATTATCTTTTTTTAATCGTTCTCTATATCTTTTGGACTTTTCTGCCGAAGTAAGTGGCATCTGAAAGTTAAAAAGAAAAAATGTCTTATTTCATGCCTATTAGTCGGCTTGTCCAACAGTCTAAATTTGCCACTATAGACAAAGTATTTTGGCAGAATTTTTACTTGACAAAAAAATTAAAATATTTCCCGAATTCCAAATATTTCAAACTATTCCTATAATTAATATTAACTCTAAACATCATTATTTTTTTTGTACAAATCAATGTATGGATCTCGCCGTGATTCTTTAGAAATTAACGAAATGTTTTAAAAAAAAGATTTAAATTGGAAATTTCTGTTTCTATGGAAAACTTAAAATCGGTCTAATTTAACTGTAACACTATTTTTCGAAAATGTTCTTCAGTAACTTTTTAGAGTTACGTATCTTGCTTATGCATATGAAGTTTCATCAAATCGTTTCGAAAAATAAGGACTTGTTTGTATGAAATGCCTCGTAAATGCTCTTAACCTTCAAAACGTAAATCTATTGTGTCTGCTATTCGGCGTGCGACGGGCATATCTATACTTATAATAAATCTGTAGAGAGGTCAATTCTGTACATGAAATATATTTCCAAAATAACTATTAGGGGGTGATTAGGGATCGATACTGATGCCAAAAATACAATCAGTAAAATTTTTGTCTGTCTGTCTGTCCGTCTGTCTGTCTGTCTGTCTGTATAACCGTTATAGAAACAAAAACTACTTGACGGATTTTAACGAAACTTGGTACAATTATTTTTCATACTCCTGGGCTGGTTATAGTATACTTTTCATCACGCTACAACCAATAGGAGCAGAGCAGTGAAGGGAAATGTTGGGAAAACGGGAGAAGTTACTCCATTTTTTAAGCTTCCGTCGCGTGTGCAACCTTAAGGGTTAAAGCTACACAGAAATCATGTATGACGGAAATGTTCTCCTTAAAATTATATAAAAAATATCCCACGACACCATATGTCTATCTTTTATGGTTGACTCACAATAACACGTGTAACTCCCGATTGCTTAGCAGTTCGAAGCTTTCTGATTATATTTGTCTACTCTTACGTTTATAACATTCTCAGTCATCCCTAATTAAAAAAGTTAACATTATTAAATATTCCATAAAAAAGAATCATAAATCGGTATAGAAACACCAAAGTTATACATGAAATACGCTAATAATAAGCCATCGCGTGTGAATACTGAATCATGCAATAGGATTATTATCTACACTAATATTATAAAGAGGAATACTTTGTATTTTTGTTTGTTTGTTTGTAATGAATAAACTCAAAAACTACTGGACCGATTTTAAAAATTCTTTCACCATTAGAAAGCTACATTATCTGCAAGTAACATAGGCTATACTTTATTTTAGAAAAAACAGGGGTCCGTAAGATATTTGGGGTTTTCGGACCCAAGGTGTAAAAAATCATCTAAAATGTTCTATATTTGGCGTACGCTGCCTAAACTATAAAAGATAGAATAAATGTTTATAAAATGTTCTAATTTATTAAAGACCTTAAAAATATCTGCAAAAAAGTCCGCGACACACTATACCTATCTATTTCGAGTTAAGCACAACAAACATTTTTTTATTTAAAAATCTTGATTTTTTTTAGGACTTCATTTAAACGCATTTATTTTACACATATCTATAATCCTACATTAATCCTTATAAAAATAAACTATTTTGTCACAAAGTTCTGTTGATGTAGATAATGTTTAGTCTGAAATTCATTGAAATTGGACGTTTGGTTTGAAAGTTATGGCGAACGCGAAACCAATATAATTATTATTATTTCTGCGCTCCACGGCCCGTGGCGACAGGCGAAGTAGGCGCACAGGTAGGCGTCACCAAGGCGGGGGCGGGGATGCGGATGCGGAAGGATAGTTTAAAACAATATTTAACACATGGAGTTATCTTACTCTGCTAATAAAATAAATGCGAAAGAAAGTCTGTTTGTTTATCTGCCTGTTTCTCGGCTAAAATGCTGAATTTACTTTTGGTTTGGGTAGTTGAACACATGGGATCAAACTTAGGCTTTTTGTAGCGGTAATCGACATCGACGCAGGCGGAGCCGCAGGGGACCGCTATAGGTTATATAAATCAGAATAATACATAGGCTACTTTTTGTGGCGAAAACCGACATCCACGCGGGCGGAGCCGCGTGCGACCGCTAGTTCTTAATAAAAACGATCCCAATACTCAATTATTGATAGCTTTCTCAAATGCTAAACAAATATACCTAGTACTAAGTGTATCCCAACCTTATTATGGTAGCACAATTGTGGTGACACAGAAATTGTGCAACTGGTGTTACAAAAGTAATACAAAAGTGTCACAATTGTGAGGTAGCACAGTAAGTAAATATTGATTACTCTGAAACTACACTGTGAATCGTATTAAAATGAATATTACGCAAACACCCATGCTTTTTTTTACCTAGAGCACTATTGAATTATAATTAAAACACAAGACTTACCGTAAGAATCGTTGAAAAACCTGCCGAAAAATTTCTGACCACACTGGATCACTTTGAGTTTGACACTGCGAATGATTCAATATGGCCGTTATGCTCTAGCTGTCATAGACAATTACGCGCAGTGTTGCCAGTCCTCCAAAACGAAATCCTACCTTGTTTAAAATCTATAAGAAACTGCCAATGAAAACGGTTGCACAAAATAAGTAGCACAATTGTTTAAAATCGCACATAAATAACAAAAAACAGTAAATAAGCATAATATTTCGGTTTGTTCCTTATAGCCTACGTGAAAAGGGTTGCTGATTATACGCTATTGCTGTAGAATTCAACATTCAGCCTATAAGTTATATAGAACTTGTTCAAAAATATCTTCAAAGTTCACCCTCCAAAATTATTATGCCATTTTGTACATAATTTGGTCGCGTTAGTAGTGAAATTATTTTATTTACTCTGCTATTGAGTATTATTCTATAACATTGGGTATTTGGCATGCTGGACAAATAACCATTTAATTTAATATTAATTGTCGTAAAATTCTATCAGACATAGTTTTCAAGAAAAATGGTTGGGAATTTTTTGATTGGGCAAATGTGTCAAAATTTTGGTCTTTACCCATAACATAACGCGACTCCACATTTTTCGCATACGTTGTGAGTAAATCCAGTATACTTTGGAAACTTGCACCTGATTTTTTTATCAGACCATTGTGGCCAATGGCCAATCTGATCTTGGCGTACTGCAATTGGAGGTACGTGCTGAGCAGGTCCCTTGTTTTTTTTCCTGAATTTCGTTTTCCAGCGAACGCCGATTAGCAATACCAAGCTTTGTGCCTATTTTACAAAGTGTTATTGCAACATCCAGACGAAAATCTAATGACGATAAGCGATGTTGAATGTTTTTGTATTCATAGACTCTTGTAAAGCAGCCAAGCGTTTGCCATCGTGAGATCTAGGTAAATGATAGAATAAGCGCACTTGCCATCTTTTACTACGCAACTGTATCTTATAGATGCCCATGATGCTGTCAATGAGGTCAACACCGCCCATATGGCGATTATACTCTCCAACAATATTGGGTCGTTTTATACTCACGTACTTTGAATTTTGTCTGTCCCATCTTCTGACATCAGTTTTAGGCTGCTGTCCAGCAAAAGAAGAAGCCAGAGTGACAATTCTGTTGTCCTTCCATGCCACAGTCGATACATCGGTGCCGTTGACATCAGCTACAAATTCTTCTGAATAACCTCTCGGTTTTTTCATCTTTGTCTTTTCTGGTGTCAACTTTCAGTCTGGAATTCTATTCCTTCTCACTGTACCAAGACTATAAATGCATTCTTTGGCCAAATATTCTAAGAGACCAAGAGAAGTAAAATAGTTGTCAAAATACAGCTGAAAATTCTGGTGCCTTGGAATCATGCGTGCTAATCTCACGACGACATTGTCGACATTGTCGACCCGTCGACTGCTTTGAGCTGTTGAAGATTCAGGAATAGTATGTTGTAAGGATTCCGTTTCTGCATTTGAAGATGGGCTTTCGTGATCATATTCTAAGGTTTCTATTAAAGAATCCACGTCAATGTCCAATTCAGAAGGTTCATCTTCAAATGTTTGCAATACTGGTATAAAATCTAAATCTGCCAGGCTGTCATCGTCGAAATCCAGTCCATCCTCGCTGTCGTCACCATTCAGCAACGCAGAGGCAATGTCCTCGTCTGCAAGGTGCCGCTTAAGAGCTTTCCTGGGACACTTTAAAACCCCCATGTACACACACACCATCTCATATAAAACTAGTACAAATAATACCCCTGTCAGTCAATGTATCCTACAAGCAACAAACACTTTTTTCTAATATAATCCAAAATAATATAAATTATTGTTAAATTAACAACAAGTGCTAAAGTTTATCATAATTACCTGTTCATATTACAAAAAAGACTCCAAAAACACTCAAAAACTATTTTTTTAATATTTTTTACATCGGAGCACGCACGAACTTATTCCAACCACCGACATTCGAAATATGAACTTTGCTTTCAGACCAGTAACGCCATGTAGTGATATTTTTTTTTATCAATTTGTTACTTCTGTTTGTAGACCACATAATACAATGCGTTATACAGACAGAAATAAAATCGTATGAATTTGGCTGGAGGTCGAACGGTGTGTTGCCTACAGTCTACACGGTGATATAGAGGGTTGTGTTCAGAAATACCAAGAAACCAGTGTAAAAATTGGTAACGAAACTGCTTGTAACTAACTTGTAAAATATTGAGACACGGGGAAAAATATTTATAATGAATTATATTATTATGAAAGCCCCAAATAAACAGAGATTTAAATACTAGGGGATACGTATAACACATTATATATAAATCACGCGTAATAAATCGAAGTTAAAAGCCATTTTAACGAATCCAAATTGTTGAGTTTTAATGGAAACAAGTTGGTTTTTCTATTAAAAAATAACTTTAACTTTATTTAGTTTGAGAAAACAATACATCGGCTACTAGTGATGTTCACAGAGTATATAGAGTTGGGAAAAGATAAATGGGAAAAAAAACTTGACATATTAATACAACTCAAGTCAATGGAACAGAAGGCGCGAAATTTAAATATTACAAGACTCTTCCTAAATTTGAGCCTTCATAAATAAAAATAAGCTTTAAACATTGACAAAACAAAACTTTAACCAATAACTAACTGCTAGAAATTACATCGACAGATTTAACTCCAATTTTATCTCTTAAATAACAGAACTTAATTTTACATTGAGGCTTGGTAAAAATATCTGCATATTGTTCATCACTGCAACCCTTTACCAGGCCTCGGACAAATCCTGCAGTAATAATGTTTTTTTGGTAGATTTAGATGAGTGATAAAATTTGGTATGAGATTTTATCAATTATATTTACAAAATTAGCTGAAAACCTGAAAAAAAACATGTGGGAAAACATAATCCCATTGCCTGTCTAGACGACGACTTTTTATCTATATATATAAAATAAAAACGATTGTCATTTTGATAGCATTTTTTACTACTTTTTGTTGTTCAAATGTAAAATGTAATGTAAGCACTTACTTTTTATTTAAAAAAAAACATAAATACACAATAAACTATTAAAAGGGATTGAGTATGAACTAAAAAGTTTTTATTCTTCGTCTGGATTTTATTACATTACAAGAAAAAAGAAACAATTACAAAGAAAGCCACAAAAACCAAAATCCAGAAATTCTCAAAGAATTAATTGAGAATTTCTGGATTTTGATTTTGGTGGTACAATTTCATGCAAGGGGTGACGCATAATGCTACCTTACAAATTTCGCATTCATATTTTGACCGCTTTTCTTGTTTCCTTGTGCTACAAAACCTGCACCGTTTGTATGTAGATAATGCTAAAAAATGACTTCCTCTTTGCCCCAATCTTATTTCGTCCGGAACTCCAAAAACACCTCCTTTTTTGTTTTTATATACCACCGGATCTTGTTTGTTGTTTGAGATGTGGCCCGTTTTCAGACTTCTAGCTAACCGTAATCGGAAATCGCGATGTATGTTTTTACGATTTTGGTTATTGAGTTTATATAAAATATATGCGTTTATAATGGCACTCTCAAACAAGAACCAAAACATCCGGAACCAGGACTTTTTTGATCTGCGGCCAATTGAGTAGGAACTTCGATAGTGATCAAAGTGATCCACACCACCCATACTCCTTGTGTACTCTGCGATCGCAGTAGGACAAAACATGTCTTTCTTTTGCCCGTTCTTTTGTGTTCTCTGGATCACTTCCACTTTAGTTGGGTTAACGGCAGTTGTTACGACAAAAACTTCTTTAGTGTCTTGCCATTTGACAACAGCACAAGGGTGGCAGAAGCGGTATGTAAACTCCCCAGGATCCAATTTATTTTCTTTGGCCTTTCTTCGTTCTTCAGGTGTTTTAGGTCGTGTTGGACACAGATCTTTAGGTAGGCCTTTTCGATTCATTCGTACTGTTCCTGTTGCCAAAATACCTCTATGATAAAGCCAGATAAAGTCAAATCTTGGGCAGAATGTATGGCTCAACTTTAATTATTCACGACCTTTGTATACTTACCTGCATTCTAGCAAATAAATAATTTGATTTGATTTGATTTGAAAGAGCTTCCATGAGAGCCAAAGAGGAGAAAAAATTGTCAAAAACCAAATGTGTGTTTCGTGGTAAATTCCCTCCAAGTTTCATCACAACTCCGTAACCTAATCCTTCCTCATTGGCTTCTTGGTCTTTGCCTGTGTAAATATCAAATTTATATAAATATCCAGTCTTGGAATCACAACGGCACCATGCCTTGAACCCTCTTTTGATGGGCTTGGCTTTGGATGGCTTTGATGTACTGTTTCTTACTGTCGCGCCCTTTAAATTTGATCATACTTTCATCCACTGATTGGGATTCCGAATTGGTGGCATTTTCTTGAAAAGTCCTGTTGAGACAATCTAACAGGGGTCTTATTTTTTGCAATTTGTCGTGATCTTTGTGATTCTGGGGCAAATGAGTTGAATTGTCGCAAACATGTAGATTTAAAAAAAAAATTTTAAATCTCTTGCAAGTCATTGTACCACTAATCTCTATGTTATTGTAAAAAGGATCTGCGCTCCAATAAAGCTCTATATCTGACTGAGGATTTATTCCCATTAGGATGATTATAAGATAAGATAAGATAAGATAAGATAAGATCTATTTATTTGCTCAAACATGTGTACACATACAAGAATATAAATGCATGCTGGATAACATAAAAAAGAAAGGATCAGTCATGTTTGCCACCTAATATGGCGTGCAAATATTATAAATTATTAATTTGAAGTCAAAAACATTAATTTTATGTGAATTAGTAAACAACAAAATAAATTATAAACATCAATATTAGAAAAATAGATAATAGAAAAATAGATAACAATGCATTAAAATTTATGTCAATATAAATTCTTCTGTCAGAAATTCGTTAATATTATAGTAAGCTTTGTCGATAAGATATGATTTTAGTTGATTTCTCAAATGTGAATTATTTAGCTCCCTCCAACTTTTGGGTAACTTATTATAAATAATGGGAGCCATGCAAAAAACACTTTTGCGCATAAGTGCCGTCCTACTCATATGCAGACAAAGCTGACTTTGATCACGCCTGTTTCTTGGAAACTTATTTGCCATTTGCGAAAATAAATTAAAATTACCTCTAACAAACATTACTGTTTCCAGAATATAAATTGATGACAATGTCAAAATTTTATAACGAATAAAATAGGGCTTACAACTATCAGTGGTTTTCAACTTAAACATGGCTCTGAGACATCTCTTTTGTGCTTTAAATGCAGCTTCTTTATTAGTTGAGTTACCCCAAAAGATAACACCGTATCTGAGAACAGATTCAGCTAGCCCGTAGTACGCAGTTAATAACGCATCTATGTTAACAGTGCGTGACAGAATATACAAGGCATACGCACTACTGCTTATCTTTTTAGTCAGAGCCTCTACATGCACCTTCCAATTTAAATTTCGATCTATTGTAAGTCCTAGAAACTTAGTTGTATTAACTGTGTCAATTTTAATGTCATTGTATATTATGTCAAGATTAGAAAAGGTCAACGCGCGCTGGCTGAAATGCATTATTACAGTTTTATTTAAATTAATTTTTAAATTATTATTGTCTAACCATTCTATAGTTTCTTTTAATGTATTACTTATGTCATCTTTATAAAAATCTCTCTGATTACACGGTATCGTTATTGTACTGTCATCCGCGAATAGTGTCATCGGATGTTTGATTGCCCATGGAAAGTCATTAATATAAAGTGTAAAAAGCGGTGGTCCTAGTATACTTCCTTGTGGAACTCCGTACACAACGTTACGTTCATTTGATCGAAAGATTTCTTCTCTTTTGGTGCGTATATTAATTTTACTTATTTCGGTTACTTGTTTTCTGTCATGAAGGTAAGATTTTAAGAGCTCAAGGACATTTCCTCTTACCCCGTAAGCGTCAAGCTTTTTTAGTAAAATATTATGTTGCACATAATCAAATGCCTGAGTCATGTCACAAAATATCGCACACACTGGAGTGTTTTTATCCATATTTGTCATAACAGTATATAAAAAGTCATAAATAGCCATGTTAATCGTCTTGTTTTTCCTAAATCCTTTTTGTTCGTTGCAAAGAATATTATTTGCTTCTAAATATAAATTGAGTTCTTTATAAATATAGTTTTCAATTATTTTTGAGAATATTGGTATCAATGAAATGGGCCTGTAGTATTCCATTAACTCCTTGTCTTGTTTTTTGAACAATGGCTTTATTACCGATTTTTTCAGGGCATCCGGAAAAATGCCTTCGCTTATACATAAATTTATTATGTGACTTAAAGGGCAACAAATTTCTTCGGCTACTGCTTTAACTATTTTTGTACAAATGCCGTCATAACCTACACTGTTTGTGTTCTTAAGAGCTAAAGTAATATTAAGAACATGGTTTGGCAAACTTGGAGCCATGAACATAGAATTCTTCCGGTTTAAAATATGTTTTGTGACTCTGTCTCCCGAATTAATAATGGGCTGGATTTTATCAATAAAATAATTATTAAATATATTAGAAATACATTTTGGATCCGAGATAACTTCATCATTATTTATTCTAAGTTTATTAATATTATTATTATTATTATAGCTAGGAATGCTTTTAGTTCCTTTACGTTGGTGTCACTCCAGAATTTGCTTTGTTTCATGCTCGCGTATTTATTTGTGTATTCAACGATCATTTGAATAATCTCATCTGGAAACAAGTTACTGAAATATTCAATGGGGAGACTCTGCTGGCTATATGGTTTAGTAGGTTCTAATAACTTATCAAAATTGTACTCGTTAAAATTTTCAACATGTGTAGTCCATGTTCTATCCGGTACTTGCAATTCAGCATAAGTTGGCATATTAGCGGGTAAGCTAGAGGATGGTGCAGGAAATCGAACACAAGATGGCATTGCTTCATCAACAGAAGGAGTAAGTATTTCAGGGTGAGCAGGTAAGTCAGGCAATAGTGCAAACAAAACACAAGGTGCCCGTTCTTCGTTAATAGAAGGAGTAAGCATTTCAGGGTGAGCAGTTAAGTCAGGCAATGGTGCAAACAAAACACAAGGTGCACTTTCTTCGTTAATAGAAGGAGTAATCATTTCAGGGTGAGCAGGTAAGTCAGGCAATGATCCAAACAAAACACAAGCTGATTCTTCATCAACAGAAGGAGTAAGCATTTCAGGTAAGTCATGGGATGGTGCAAACAATGTTATACAAGGTGGAATTTCCTCATCAGGTGACTCTTCATAAGCTTGATGTGCATCATCGTCTAATATTTGTAATAACTGTCGGTTTGACATACCTTGAATTTCGTTCAATCTTGCATCAAATGGTTTTGGGATATAATCTAAATATGGGTCTTCATCTTCATCATTTTCTTCCTCTGATGAAAACATTTCATTTAGCATCTTTTCGAGCTGTTGATCGTTTATTACCTGAATAACAAACAATACACTAAAGTAGACTGACAAATAATGACGACAAAAGTTTACCACTACCCACATTCTAAATTTCGATAAATGAGATGTGTGAGTAAATCCTAAATAAAACCCGTGGCAAAAACCTAGTATAAAATAAAGATTTTAATTTATCGGGCAATGGACATAATAACTCCCGCAATAATTAGGCATTCACAGGCTTAGGTCATATGGTTCCCCACATGTTTTATTTAGTTATATCATGATATTTTAGAAGTTTTAACTTATAATTAATGCACAAATCACTAGAAAAACTCAAATTCTACAACATATCAAAAAATTGTACGACTTACCTTTCTCCGATTCGCCATAATGGTTAAAAATACGGTGCACTTGTCACAAAAATGTTTGTTTAGCGGCCGACCACAGATGAAATGGCTGTAAAAGTGACATTTGCGTTCCGTTCCAAATTTATGTTTTGTGTTACCGTAAATAATATTTCTATGTTGGCGTTTTTGACAGATTGTGGCAGATTCTTTACCATAACCTGGTAAAAACTCTTAAAAATCTAGGTGGGAAATGCTCAATCCATAGCCTGGTTAAGGGTTAAAAGCCATTTTAACGAATCCAAATTGTTGAGTTTTAATGGAAACAAGTTGGTTTTTCTAGTAAAAAATAACTTTAACTTTATTTAGTTTGAGAAAACAATACATCGGCTACTAGTGATGTTCACAGAGTATATAGAGTTGGGAAAAGATAAACGGGAAAAAAAACTTGACATATTAATACAACTCAAGTCAATGGAACAGAAGGCGCGAAATTTAAATATTACAAGACTCTTCCTAAATTTGAGCCTTCATAAATAAAAATAAGCTTTAAACATTGACAAAACAAAACTTTAACCAATAACTAACTGCTAGAAATTACGTCGACAGATTTAACTCCAATTTTATCTCTTAAATAACAGAACTTAATTTTACATTGAGGCTTAGTAAAATATCTGCATATTGTTCATCACTGCACACATAGTTTAATTCGATAATTTTATCATAGTATTTTTCTTTAATGAAATGAAACTTGAATGTCTATATGTTTGCATCGTTTGTGAAAATTAGTATTTTTGATTACACTGATAGCACTTTGATTGTCTAAATTTAAACACTTTTGATTGAATGTACCAATATCAGATAGTAATTGTTTAATCCACATGACTTCTTTTGTAGCAGCACAAGCTGCCATAAATTCTGCTTCAGTGGTTGATAGGGCAACTGCCTGTTGTCTCTGACAGGCCCATGTTACTGCTCCTCCATTTTTAATAAACACGTATCCAGTGACGGAACGTTTTGTGTTAGGGTCATTGGCAAAATCTGCGTCGCTATACCCAATTACAACATTAGGCTCAGTTGATCTTGTGTAGTACAGACCATACACTTTAGTTTCCTTTAGATACTTGAAAATTTTCTTCACAGCATTCCAATGAGTTTCATTGTATGAATTTAAAAATCTACTCACCAAGTTGACAGCAAAAGAGATATCTGGTCTGCTTACTGTAGCGAGGTGCATCAATGATCCAACAGCTTCCCGATATGGAATGTTATTTTCTGTTTCACCCTCTCCTTTTCCCAATATTGTATGTGGATGGATCAGCTGGAATGCTGTTAGGTTTACAATTATTTAACATAAATTTATTTAATAATTTCTCAATATAGCTTGATTGATGTATGAAGATAAAATTATCTGACTTTATTATTTCCATACCAATAAAATTTCTGCCTGGGAAAGTTTTTCCTCCAAATATTGACTGTAAATCATTAATTAACTCCTTTATGGTTGATCTATCTTTAGAAAATATCAGTCCATCAACATATAGACACAGATAACAATTTCCTCCATTAATAGTGCCTACATACACACACTGATCTGCTTTGCTATTAACTAGCCCAAACTTCTTTAAAACTGAGTCAAATTTAGAGTTCCAGCATCTCGGAGACTGCTTCAAGCCATATAATGATTTATTGAGCTTACATACCTTATTAGTCTTGCAGGTTAAGCCTTCAGGTACAGCCATGTATATGTCCTCTTCCAGCTCTCCATACAGAAAAGCTGTTTTTATGTCTAATTGTATTATTTGTAGGTTATGTTGGGCATCTTCTGCGAGTAATAATCGGATTGAATCATACCTGACCGTGGGTGCAAATGTTTCCTGATAGTTTCGTGGGTGCAAAAGTTTCGTTTAGGGCAGGATTTGGCTGGTTCTCCAGGGTTCAGCCATTGCGATGAGTGCTTCCGATTATCGTACCGTATCCACTTTTCATCACAAGTAATGATTCGATTTAAAATCCCTTCATTATTGTGTCGGTTGAGCAAAGTAACACAGCAGTCGACGCGTGTTTGCAAGTTCAATTCACTCAATTCATGAGGTACCCATCGTTTAAGTTTTTTTTTATTTTCCCGATTTGCTTCAAGTGGATTAATACAGTTTTATCACTTACCCCGAAGCCTGCAGCTATCTTTGAAGTGCTTTGTGATGGATCTGCTTCCACAATAGCCTTTAATTCTTCATTTTCCACTTTGGTCTCCGGCCGTCTACGGGGTTGGTTCTGAAGGTCGAAATTTCCTGAACGAAAACGTTGTAACCAAAAACGTACCGTGCTTTCTTTTGCGACACCAGCGCCGTACACATCATTAATCCTTCGAGCTGTTTCTGCAGCACTGGTGCCACGGTAGAACTCGTACTCGTAAATATACCGATTTTTCATGTTTTCCATTGTGCGGTAATAAGCGACGCCAAATAAAAAAAATAATGAGGAAAAAACAAATGAATGACTGTTTTCAAAACTCAAATGTACCAGCTAAATGAATGTATAAATTTGAATTTGGAATTCTTAACCAAAGAGGAGATATTTCAGATCAAATATTCAGTCAGTACGACAAAACGCTAATTTCATATGTAAGGACCTAATACATAGAATAGTAAGTCATGAGACTGTTTACGAATTAATTTAGTATATTACTGTCAAATACAATGCGAAGATTAAAAGTTACAAGATGTATTTATTGACTTTTTTAGTTTTCAAATTAACGACATCATTTTTATTCACAAATGTACACTTTTTTTGAAAAATACTCAGCTACTGTAAAACCAACATTTAAGGTTATGAAAGGGACGTCCCGTTCATAACCGTTCGTTGTGTCCCTTTCACTATGATACACAAATTAAAAACATAACCACAAAATCCATAATTTTAATAAAATTTTACTAATCTTTCGTTCTTGTATCTGTCAGTATGTAGTCGACGTAATTTACAGCATTTGACAAAAGGTTTACAGATAATTACATAAAAAAAACTTTTGGTTAGAAAAATAAACACACGCATGACATCGCAATTTTAGATAAGACAGGAGCGTGAAGTTAGGCGCGAATGGATGTGCATCGGGATTGCCATACAACAATAATAGTGTCTTTTCGAAGCGATTTTTATTTTGTTGGTAATTTGAATTGTCCCTTTCATGCCACCTCTCCCCTACCCACATAACAACAACGCGAGAAACGGTCAGACAAATAGATAATTTAATGTTGCGACTTACCTGCGTTTAATGCGACTGCGTTCTTGTCTTCTATCTTCATCAATAGCTACTGCTAATAACATAAGGTCCTCGTCATCTGATGAAGAACCCATCATTAGGCCTCCCGCTCAGCAAACACGCCCAGATCTAAACGTCGTCCTCTAACAAAGCCATAAAAATGGGCGAGAGTAAACTTAGTAAAAGTTACTTTTACGAAATCACATAAATTGAAAACTCCGTTACTAAACTAAGTGATATGTAGAGAGCGTAATAAAACGACCGTATGCTTGGAACGCTAGTTTAATACTGGCGCGCGGAATCACGCCATCGCGGCGGCATGCGCGTACGTATCACTCCTTCACACTTAGATTTTGAAACCTGGTGAACAAAATATTGTAGGTATTTAAAAGTATTTCTTATAATCGACTATTGTCCTAGTGCGCTTCGAGAGTGAGGGTGTGGCTGAAGGTTCTGATGGTAAGTCAACAATGTCGAACACATTGTCTCGGTACTTGGGGACCGATTTCCCTCGGGCGCAACAATTTCGCCCTGCCCTGGTGGCGTCGGTGGCGTTGCTACATTATCGGCGGCCATTGCCTCACTCTCGGTTGCCTCACAATCACCCCATTCCTCACCATCACCATCATCAGTGGTGCATTCCGCACCTAGTGCTACAGCCTCGTCAATAGCATCTTGACTAGTATTAACTGTATCGGGCGGTTGAAACTGTTGTGACACCATCTCATGTTCGACAAGAAATAATAAAAAAGAACACTTCTACTTCAAGCAGTTAAATAATATTAATGTAGTTATATTAATATACCTTCATGAATTATATCTTCTTCTACAATATTTTCACCGGTACTTTGTTCACTAGTGAAGTTTTTATGCATACTAAGTGCTTCATAATCGCCATTATTTGCGTGTCTTAGCGGTTCTACATATCTTCAAATTCTACAATATTTTCACCGGTACTTTGTTCACTAGTGATGTTTTTATGCATAATAAGTGCTTCATAATCGCCATTATTTGCGTGTCTTAACGGTTCTACATATCTTCAAATTCTACAATATTTTCACCGGTACTTTGTTCACTAGTGAAGTTTTTATGCATACTAAGTGCTTCATAATCGCCATTATTTGCGTGTCTTAACGGTTCTACATGGGTATCAACCAGTAAAGAATCTGCAAAGAAACATTTTCACAACTGACTTGAAAAGCAGCAAGTACTCTGTAAGAATTCGAGTCTTATGATTTAGTCTCAAGTAATTTTAAGGAATTGTAAAACCAAAAGTATAATTCAAAAACAAATACATATACGAAACAAATATATTGTATGAACTGAATAATATTATTATTACTTATATTAAAACATAAAGATACCTACATACCTCGATTAAGTGTTCGTGTGTCAGATGATGAGGAACTACTGGATAAAGTACTTGAAGAGCTACTAGAACTCGATGATGAGTCACTGCTCGATGAGGATAAAGATCGTTTGCGCTTTATTGGCTCCACTGATTGATCTTCTTTTCTGGCACTACCTAAAATATTTTATTTTAATTAAATAAAATCAACTAATAAATAATTTTTGATTTAACACAGATTTTAATTATAATAAAAATTCACTTACCGTCGCAAATAGTATCGATTTCTTGAACATTTATTTTCTCTGAAGGATTGCTATATTAAAGGAGATGTTAAAACTGTTTCCAAATCGTTAGTGGTTGATGTTGTAGGGTCAATTATATTATCAACCGCCTTCAACGACGGCACATCTGTCAAATAAGTCGTTGTTTTACTATGATTAGAGCTTTAAGTATGGCTCATTTGGAGCGACAGTGACACAAGTGCAAATCAGTTAATTTTACACTACGCCATATTTAAGATTTTTTAGGAACACTGATGAAGATTCTTAACTATTCTTACAGCTAATGAATATTTATATATTTTTTTATTGTAGTTTAAACCTTGGGCTTGAAAATAGGCGCATGTCTTTTTCAATACCCAATCCAAATAGAACCGAAAAAAAATAAAAAAACGTTGTAAGACTTACAGTTGCGTCGTTGTTATCCTAGGAAAAAAAATCGTGTAGTTATGACATTTATTGTCTTTTAAAAAATGAAACCAAATTTAATCAATCAACAAAATTAGTTTTAATTGAATAATTCAATGCTTCTATTAAATTATAATAATTGGGGCCCTTATTATAATTTAATAGTAGGTATCTAGCTCCACCAAGAGAGCTGACAGGCATATGGGCCCACAAACATCCGAATGGGCAAGCTCTAAAATCAGCGTGAAACGTTTAGCTTCACCCTTAGGAAATTTTGACACTGCTAATTTTCCTTCAACATAAGATACACATGGATTCCCCAATGCATCAACTTGAAACTTAACACCAGACACTAGATTCTTAAGAGCACACATACCTCCATAACTTAAGTGTCCCAGCCTCTTGTGCCACACATCCATTGACACCACTAAAGCAGCCTCTTCATCATTACTAGTCGGAGTCCCATCTAGAGTTGCTGGAGAACCACCTTGCTGCAGCACACAGTCAGCACACTCCATCTGCAACATATCACCACACCTACCACCTACCCTATTCACAGAAACCATGTTCACAAAGTCAAGTTTAAAAATATTCCTATCCCTATTGGCAGCCATAACAAGAGTGTATTCCCGAAGAATAAGGCACATTTTATTATCAAATATGACCGATAAAGCCTTCTCGCATAATTTACTAACTGACATTAAATTTGTCGAGAGGTTTGGTACATATAAAACATCTGTCAATGTTACACAGCCATTCTTCAATTGAAATGTGACATCTCCAATACCAACACAGGGCAAACTATCATTATTTGCTACAGTTACTCCATTAAAATTACAGACCTTAAAGTTACTCATTATGCTAACATTGTTACACATATGGGCCGTTGCTCCCGAATCTACCAACCAGTCACTTTTCACAAAATTGCCAGCACTTAAAGCCACTAGGACACTATTATCACTATCAGTTTTGAAATTATTCTTCATGAATTTATAACATTTGCTTTTTATGTGTCCTTCTTTCTTGCAAAAGTGGCAAATTATTTTCTTTTTGATAGCTAGTGCGGATTGCAAAACATCATTTCCACCAGAAGATCTTCTCATGTCCTCCTGTATTAGCCTCGTCCTCACAAGCTCACTAGTTAATCCATTGGACAACGTAGCAGTTTCCAAACTGGCAACGATGATATCAAATTCCTGGGGCAGGCCACTGAGAACAACTCAGCTACCTCCGCATACTCAATTGCTCGGCCAATCTCATGTAGTTGTTCCACCAACGACATTACCGCCTCAATGTAAGCATTCATGCTTGGGAACTCATTGAACTGAATTTTATGTAGGCGACGCAGCAGCACTACACGGCAATAAAACCGACGATCCTCAAATACTTCACAAAGGGCTTCCCATGCTTCTTTGGCATTATTAGCATTTCTTATGTAATGTAGACAAGTAGGGCGCACAGACAGAGATATCCTGGCTAGAGCCTTAGCATCCTTCGCGACATCCGCTACATTAGTGATTTGAGTGCAAGACCAAAGTACTTCAAGTACCAGAGCATGTTTAATGTAAAACTTCCAAGTGTGGAAATTTGAAGCACCTAATTTCTCAAAACTATACGATCGTAATCCTTCTTCAGACATTGTAGCAAGTGCACGAAAAGGTTGTTTATAATTTTTTAGAAAATAACGCAACAAAGAGTTAGCACGCCGTCGAGCCACGTGCCGGCCCCGTGTACTCACGACAAACAAAACTCCTCCAAAATGTCTTGCGATTCCTTTCCTCTTTTTAATTCTTTTATTTATAGCTACCAGCAAGATTGATTAACCCTTAATAGGGCATGGCTAAACTGTGGATGTTTGCAAAAGTTTCAAAGCTAATATGTAATTAGTGGTACATAAAGATCTTAGATTTCATATAAGTATTTTTTTATGTGTTTTCAGTTTTTCAGGAAACCATGTGGGAAAATAATTCCTGTTGGCCAATTACATTGAAACCTTTGGTGATTCCTGGGAAATTATTTCCCACCTAGTGGGAAATATATTTCATACAAACGTAACACATTAGGAACTGTTAGTCAGACTTAGATGAATGAGTAGACAGAGATAATTGAAGTAAATAAAAATACTAAATTGAAAGATAATACTATTTAATTTTTTTTTACTTGTGAAACATTTCGAAACAAGGGGCAGCACATAAAAATACCTTGCAAACTTTACACCTGTATTTGCTGCGTTGTTCTTTTTCACGTGTAGGGGAGGTAGGGGAGCATTGGGCACATTTTTACATAAATGTTAATAAAACTGTTATTTTTTATCATAATCAAAATTTTATTCCTAATATATGGAGCACACATATTTGGCAGTAATTATTATTAAGAAAAGTTTCAATATTGTAATTAGTCTTAAAGTTACAAGAGATCTTCGAACACATGTCCAAAGTGCCCAAACCTCCCGGCGGTCGGGAGGTTTGGGCACCCATGTAGGGAGGTTTGGGCACTGTATTTAATATGCACGAAATTGCTTTATTATACTACTAGGCTTAAGTATTATATAACATTACTATAAAAAATTGTAATACAAACATTTTTTCTTATCATAGATTTTAGAAAAATTAAACAATGTGACTTAGAATCAGTACTGCACGATGTTAGACTTAATTAAACTTATCTTATATTTGGTATGATCCAGAGAGGCTTGTCAAATTTATATTTTAAGCTGCCACGTTTCATCCATGTCGTTGGTGTAGGCAATTTTGTCTTCATATCCTCCAGGAGGACGCTGGCTACGTCCTCGATGTCAGGAAATATAAAAGTATTTCTTAACTTACTCACTTTCATAAATTTTACAGTTGCCATCGTCTGATTAACATCTTCGATTATTCCAACATAATGGTAGACAGTTTTTTTGGTGTCAAATTTCACTAATACAAAGTTATTGATCTGGAAATTTCTATCCAGAACGATCACATCGTCTTCATCAAAATCTTCTTCCGATTCAACAACGGTTTCGTCAGAAACCGAAACATTTTCTATTTCATCATCGCTGCTAATTTTCCTGTTTTTCTCTGGTTTGGAAGTAAATTCATCAGCAAGTTTCGGAATTGTTTTCTGTCCTGTATTTTTGAAGCATTTTCTATTTTTGTTGAGCTCTTTGATCTTATTTTTTCTTTGTCTTTCTTCTTCTTCCATTGCTATAAGTCTTTTCTCGGGTGTGTCCGTCAATATTCTAGTTTTTCCCTTTTTCCGTTTCATACCCTGCAATTTCCTGGGGCCGGCCTTCGGATACGGTCTTACTACATCAGGTGTTACATTGACAGTGCCACTAATCTGACTTCTAGAGGGAGATTCCAGTTGAGATGGCCCAATGACTTCCACATTTGAACTTGTACGATCCTCTAGACTCTGATTTTCCCCTGTTGAAGGCTGTTCAGTGACAGGTTGGTCTGAAATAGATTGTTCTGAAGGAACATTACCCTCTTCCGACAAGCAGCGATCAGTTATAGAAGAACAAGCGAAATCTTCATCGGAGAAAATATTTGAATTCAATGGCCATATGCCAGATTTTTCAAATCCACTTTGAATATTCTGCAACTTGAATGCTAGTGGAATGGCTTTTGCTGCTAATTTTGGTATTTCATAAATTGTTACTGTTTTGGCCGGATTGCTTACCATCCAATCTGTTACAGCAGTGTTATAATAAGTTTTGAGTGGTCCATAGACAGTCAGGTCTAGAGGTTGCAGTTTATGGCTGCAGTGCGGTGGGAAAGTCATTAAAACAATGCCTGATTGTTTGCAAAAATCGAGAACTGGTACTGAAATATGGCTCTCATGATTGTCCAGCAGCAAAAGAACTGGCGATGAAGGCGTTGGTTTTGCGTGTTTGGCGAAATGGTGAATATATTTTAAAAAATTTGGTGATGTCATCCACCCTGAAGGATGTGCTGCTCCATCTGAACCAACAGGGGCATCATTTAGCATATATGTTTTGAAATTAACCCGTGGGAATATGAAAAATGGTGGTATTGAGTTACCCAATGCATTAATACCGCAGCAAACCGTTACAAGCGTCCCTCTTTCAGCTGACGTTACTTGCCCAACTTGCTTAGTGCCTCTGAGAGCAATCACTTTCTGGGTTCGTTGCACCGTTGATAATCCAGTTTCGTCTATATTGTAAATAGACTCAGGGCCGAAGCGATGCCGTTCATACACAGTTTTAAGATTTTCAAAAAAATCTCCGACATTTTTCTTATTGAAGCTTGTGGCCCGTGACAGACTGGTAGCCTCTGGTGTCCTTATCGAAAGTTGAGGCTGTCTTTTAAAAAATCCCCTTATCCAGTCTTTGGATGCAAGTTTCTTCTCTGTCCAGTTATCTGGTATTTTTTTTTTAATGGCAGTGGCGTATTCATAAACTAATTCGCGTGTTTTCAATTTTGATAGTCCATGGTTTAGTTTAAACGATGTTACAAGATATTCTGAAATTTTCTCTTCTTCATCTTTTGTGAATATTTGAGATGATATCCTCCCTCCTACCTGCGTGCCCAATGCTCCCCATAACCTCACTTTTCAAATAGATTAGAATAAGATTATTTTTATCAAATGTAGAAACCTAATTGACAGGCAAATATAATATTCATTAAACACAAAAGAAAAAGATAACACAGATACTTACACTTTCTTGCAGATTTCTTTGATAAGTTACATCAAATCACAAATAAAATATTTACTTCTGTACGCAGCAAACCGTTACGCGCATGTAACTTGACAACCAAGTGAAATGACAGCTGACACTTTAGATAAGCGGTGTTGCTAGTGAATAAAGTATAGTGCTGTGGTAGAAAACAAAAAATATCTACGAAAGTTTTGGAGAAATGAGGGGGTGCCCAAACCTCCCGACTGCCCAATGCTCCCCTACCTCCCTACTACACATTCTGCATCTTCGGAATTTGGTCAATTCAGGCATGTGGGATCCTACATCCGATTTTCGAATCTCTTCCGGTACTGAAATGATACCTCCTTTTTTGTTTTTGAACACGGGCGCGAGGATTTTTCTTGACGAAAAATTGTTGATGAGTCCTCTGCCCAATCGCAACCGGAATTCTTTATGGGAGTTTCTCCTTTCCGAATGTGACGTCATATAAACAATATAGGAATTAATGACGGCTGCCTCCAACAAGAACCAAAAAAGTCTGTGCCAATTCTTCCGCGACTTACGTCCTAGCGGGTATGATGCTCTGAAGTGATCGAAATGATCAACACCACCCATGAACTCTGTATATTTTTTAATCGACTGCTCGAGGATCAAACGCAGTAGTTCCTTGGTATCTTTCCATTTCAATACTCCTATCTCTCTCCTAGGTGTATTATACTGGTACAGAAACTCACCCGTTCTCAAAGCTGTTTCTTTCTTTTATACGCGGGTTAATTTTTTTCCTGTTATCAAATCTGGTAAGCCCTTACGGTTTGGTCTTATTGTTACAACACAGTAAATACCTCTTTCATGTAAAAGTTCCATCAGTGGAAGACCGGTGAAAAAATTATCAAAAGCCACTAATGTATGGCTTGGCAAAGATTCACACAAATCCAGTATGACTCTGGCCCCTAAATTCTCTTCAGTTCCAGTATCAACTTTACCAATATAAAATTGAAATTCATATAAATACCCTGTACGAGAATCTACTCTTGCCCAACACTTGTTTATAGCTAGCTATAAACACACCCACGTTTTATAGGTTTTTTGGGCATATACTGCTTCATGTGACTACGACCCTTGAACCTGATCATACTTTCATCTATTGAATTAAATTCTGACACTTGAACATTGTCTTGAAAAACTTTGTTTAGGATTGAAATGGCAGGTACAATTTTACCCAATTTATCGTAATCTGGTGAGTTTCGTGGAGCTTCTGTTGAAATATTTGATATATGGAGATTTTCTGTAATTTATTTAAATCTTTTTAAGGGCATTACTTTGCAAATAACAGGATTTCTGAAAAACTCATCAGTTGACCAATAATTATTTATATCTGATAATGAATTTATGCTCATTAGTATAATCACTCCAAAATACGCTTTTATTTCTTCTTTTGTAACTTCTGTCCAACCTTTTGAATGCGTGTGTCTTGCATAAATATTTGTATTTTTAACAATAATATTCAGTAAGTCAGGAAAAAAGTCAAGAAAATAATCAAGTGGTTGACATCTGTTAGTATAATGTTTTTACAAGCATTTTCTTCTCAAAAATAGGCCAAGTAATATTATCAGTTGCTAAAGACCAATCTCTTGATTTATTTTGTAATTGACAGAATTTATCCCTAGAGAAAGATGTTGGTTCTGCATTAGAGCTTC
Source organism: Luperina nickerlii (assembly GCA_963855955.1). Lineage (NCBI taxonomy): Eukaryota > Metazoa > Arthropoda > Insecta > Lepidoptera > Noctuidae > Luperina > Luperina nickerlii. Next base: position 10,812,319 of record OY979689.1, on the reverse strand, counting down.
CATCAGGCTCTGCCAACACTGATACTGGCGAAGAATGGTCTGCTTGGACATCAGCTAGAGCAACAAGCAGTGGCGTGCACATAGTTCTAAGACGGGGTAGGCAGAAAATTTTACTCACCAAAAATACTGCACGTTGGTTTTGGTTCGTCGTTTTGTCGATTGATGATGTAGGTAATTGCCAAATGCCAGCTCAAATATCCATAGATTGACTGATTTTATAGACATATCAATTTACGGATATTCGAAGGGGCCTTTCGGCGCATTTGTTTAATGTTTTGTAATGTTTGTGTGATTTGCAAAATTTAAATAAAAGCAGTGAAAAGATGGTGGTGTGAGTATACTATATAGGATTGTTTTATTTGTATATTAAATCTACACGCCTATCTTTCTGTAAGAATGTCTGCAATATGGAATCGTAATAGTTGGGAAGGCGTTTTATTTCCGTAAGAAGGTTTTTTTCTATTGAAATCATGGAAAGATCTGTAAGTCGTTGCTGGCCTTGTGTATTTCTTAAGTAGGTGTGTATACGTTTTAGCGACGAGAATGACCTTTCGGTTGAAGCACTGCTCGCGGGAACTGTAACAATTAATTTTTGCCAAATGCAGTACTTCAGGAAGAACTGTATTTATGTTATTTTCGTAAAAATGTTCTATAATTTTGTAAATACTAAAGTTTTTGAATTTGGCTGATTTATAAACACATTTGAGCTCATTGATAAGGCGGTCTAAGTTAAAGTCGTATAATTTATAAACATTTACGAATTGCGATACTAATTCAACCGGAAAATTGTCATTATATTTATTAAAAATTTCACATGAAAGTAGTCCAAAAAATTGTAACTCTTTTAGATTTTTATATCGGTCGCGACATTCGTTGGATATATTGTCTATAATTTCAATAAAAATCCGCTTAAAATTGGTTTTTGCGTCCACAACATTACGTTTTCGGTTTGGCGGCCCTGTGATTATTTTTACGCCTTCAAAAATTAATTCAAACCTAGATTTGAATGATTCCAAAAACGATTCAAACTCCTTAATTTTTTTAATGCAATAAGTTACATCTGACGTCTTTTTTTGCATAATTTCGTAAAGCACATCAGTTTCTGCGAATATTTCGTTAAACACATGAAGTAAAAACTGGAATTGAAAGTCTTTTAAATTGTGTAACAAATGCGAAACTTGACTTAATGTCTCGCCATCCCAAGAGTCTTCGCTTTCAGCCATATCCTCAAATAATTATATTAAATGTAAAGAAGAATTGAAAATTACATTTACAGTACGCGAATTGTAAGTCCATCGAGTGTCAGCAATGCGAGGCAATTTTTTCACATCAGCCATTTTATTATAGTGGTTTTGCCTTTTGGTACTATTATTAAAGAAATTGGCTAATGTTTTTATGAGATTGAAAAAACGTTTAGTTTCCGGAATACGTTCGCACGATTTGGAAAGTACCAAATTAAGGACATGGGCGGAATACCAAACGTATTCAGCAAGAGGACATTGCTGGCGAACCAGCGACTGAACGCCGTTCCGTTCAGATGACAGGACAGCTGCACCATCATATGTCTGAGCTACTAATTTCGACAAACAGTTAAATTCTGATAAAATCTGCAGTATGATGGCACTTAAAGTTTTCGCGGTACGGTCGGAACTTACGTCAATATATTTTATAAATCGATCAAACACTTCTGACTTATGAAAATATGTTAAAACTAGTACTAGTTGCTCTTTGCCACTTACGTCTGGTGTTTCATCGACCATCACAGCTACAAAATCAGTGGAAGCTATTTGTTGTTTTATTGTTTCGATCATTACAGACGCTACACTAGAGATAAGGTCATTTTGAATACGATTTGATAAACCCGTAAATGAGCTAGTGCAATTTTGTAAATGGTTTTCCAACACTCCGTCGTATTTCGCGAGCACGTCGACCATTTCTAAATAATTGCCCTTATTCACTGACGAAGCAGATTCGTCATGTCCACGAAAAGCGAGCTCTTGTTTCCCCAAAAAGCAAACAATGTCAATGAGTCGCTGAAAAATATTTCGGTTCCGATCGACTTTCGCGTTATGTCTATCGATGTCGATTTGTATCTGAGAGTTTAAACGCGTCTCTATACGACTTTTTCCAAACGTGTGATATTTAAGGGAAGCTTCTAAGTGTTTTTCAGATTGTTCATGTTTTCTCGCGGCGGTAGAAAAATTATGAATATCAGCGTAACCGATGTCGTTCCAAACGGTTTTATTATTTGAAAATAGTAGACAAACGAAACAAAATAACCGATTACTATGTATGCAACCTGTCAGCCAATGATATGAATCATATTGTTTTTTTATTGAATTTACGATTGACTTTAAACTTGTTTTTTTTCACCGAAAGATAGTTTTGAAAACGCATCATATTTTATTATCTCAATACACACACCATCTGAACAACTTTCACAGACAATACTATCCATTTTTCACTATTAACAACGTTAAAATCCTAAATATCTGAAAACGTATTCACACAAACAGATCACACATCAAACAAATTATGGCGACTATTGACTATTGAAATTATCTAGTAAAAGGGAAATGTAATACGACAAAAAATTATGACCATCTAAATATATAAAATTCAATTAAACAATGTTACTTCCTAAAATATTTGCATTGCATAGCAAACTTTCTTCGGAAATGTTCGCTAGGAGTTGTAATTTTTCGTGTTAGCTATAAAGAATAACTACAAACAGAAACAGACACTGTCGTGATTTTTGTCATTGTGTGTCACCAAAGCCCACGTAGCTATAGGAACGCACACATATTAAATCCGCATGACCACGACTTACCACGAGAGCACACATACAAAACATTCAGACAAGAATAATTTGTGTCTTTGCCACTGACCTATATAATTACCACTGGACTGGCGGCTGTCAAAGTGCTTTTGTGCCCGTTTGATAATCGCCATTTTGGCGCTGTCGGACGTAGCGAGTGTCTGTGATACTAAAACTAGTGATGTCGACATCAGCGAACAAATATCGATAACTCTTGGTTATAAATGTTTACAATAAATAAACGTATTATCATAATTAAAGTAGTTCGAAAGTTTAGATGAATATTTGTTACAATTTCACTCTTAGCTACATAATGAGACGAAATTTGGCACGTTGCTAAATACCTGGATAAACAAACCGAAAGATATTTTTATCGGTTGGCTACGAGAAGCCATGGAATAATGAATTAATCAAGTAACATATTCGAAAAGGTAAAATAAAACACGTTTTATAAATTTAATTTATATTTTTAATTATTGACGTGCCCAAATAATTTGACGTGTCAAGAAATTTCTTATACTCTGACCTGTAATCGACAAAGAGTAATTTTTCGTAGCTGCAAAAATTCTTACATCGATGTACTTAATTATAATTTGTTTAATTAATACATCAAAATGACTATTTAAAGTTTCAAACATCATTGTTTCCAAAAAATGAACGCGTAGTTCTGGAAACAAAGTATTTGATTTTGGTAGCCACTCTTTAATAACTTTTGCTGTAAGAACTGCCGGAAAACTTTTTTCCACCGGCGGTTTCCCATTGCTCTTTTTGCAGGCTTGTCGAAATAGTGATTCCACTAACAAGCATATGTAAACAACGCTTTGTGATGGAATAGTTAGTCCACCTCTAGTTTTCTGAATAATTAATGCGATACCGTTTCATCGATCAGAAGATATAGCATCGGACGGTATTGTTTCACAAGCGCTCAAACAATCAATACATGTAATTTTGTTCCTGATGGATCTAATCACAAAACCTGCTATGTACCCCACACATTGCTTCGATGTTTCGTTTACATTGTTTGGTACAGCCCAACCAAAATGTAAAAACTCTTGTAGTTTATCATAAACAGATGGTTGTATATTTTCAGCTGATTCGAAATATTTTAATTTGAGTCTACTATACTCAGCTTGTCCATACACACTTATGTCATACAATGCATTCAAGGAATAGCGAGGTCGTGAACCAACTGAAGCACAAGTTAATATTGAAATATCATTTGCTTTGACATTGCAATCATAATTTTTAATTTCATGATGAATCATGAGTTGTTTATATGCACTGACAAACTGTGCTGCTGTCGGATTCGGACATCACCCACCCCTACTCCTTATGGCACAAAAAATAATTCCAAGTGATCTTGGCTCATTTTATAGGTTAAAAGATATTTTAATGGTCCATTTGATTTTACATACTTTTCGTAAATATCTATAACAGAAAGCACAGCGTTATAAAAGCCTAGGAAACCCGCTTTACGTCTTGAATGTGCTATTGGTTGACCATGCAGTTTAATTTCGCTTATATAATTAATTTGCTTCATAATATTTTTTCTCCACCTGTTTTCATTAGAAGTCCTAAGAGGGCTTTTAAAACCTTTACCTAAAGGATTTCTGACGTTAAGAAAATCGAAAATCCGATCGATACTTCGAATAAATTTTACCGTAGGACCTGAACCTTTGAAATAGGGGAGGTTTAATTCTTGATCACAAAATTCAATGGCATCTGCCACACTACTGCTTAATGTTTGCGCAGCTATGAATACTTTCATTATATTTTTTCTGTATTCTATATTGCGTCTCCTCAGACTATTACCTAGCCTTAATCCTTCCCTTTCTTGTAAATCAGCTAAATTTTCAATATATTTCCAATCAATTTCATCACCGTTACTATCTGTTAATACTTTTATATCACCTAAACAGTTACGAATATTTTTTAACATGTGACACGGGTCAAATATCACATGCACTTTAAGAGTTTCATTCATTGGATGTAAAAAATAAGGTTTACTATCCTCATTCATTTTTAAGTCGGCACCTAATTGCGAGACAGCCGAAAAATGTTCTGGTGGACCATCTAATGTTAAAGAACAAATTTCAACACCCACATCGTGAAGGCGAATTAAAGCTTGTTTAATTAAGTGACTTTTGGTAGAAGCTGATAAACCTTTTATCAAAAAATATGCAATGGGTAATTTCCAATTATTTTTAAGCGGAACCACCATAAAAACTAAGGCATCTTTACATTCTGGTAACTCTGAAGGATCGTGTACCGGTAAAGACGAACCAATATCAACATGTCCACGAATCACACGATCACGGCCACGCTGGCATCCCTTTTTAATACTCATTTCATCTAATATATGTAAGTGCACAAACTAACTTTTCTCCATTCTTTAATGATATCTCTGATTTTTGCTTTAAGCTATTGAAGGCTTCTTGTGAAAAGCCTGGATCTGCATTTACTGTACTGTACCAGGATCGAATAACTCTGGGGTGAGGAAGTGCTAAGTTAAATTTATTCCTAACATATGCATAGGCTTTGGCTGAATAAAAATGAAGAGTTATTGCAAAAGCACGTAACTGTGGGGGGTATTTATCATGACTTAAGCTTTTGTTCCCCTTGTTTTTAAGCACTCTATTAAATAGTTCCATTTGGAAGTCATCATACTGTTTTAACATTTGAATACATTCTTCCGACACCTTATTTTTTTTGGGTTGGCTATTTTTAATTTCAACCTCCGTACACGCTGGCTTAAAGTTTTTGCTTTTGTTTTTGAAAATTTTAAGGATCTTCTTATTTGCTGGGCAACTTTTTTTGATGATTTTGGCGTAATTTCATAACGATGGTCATGTAACAATCCAAATTCAATTCTTGCCTTTTTAGGAGTTGATGAGACTTCATAATCATGATCAGTTAGCTGTTCTTGATCCCTCTTTGATTTATCTGATAATTCTATAATATTAGCATCACAAAATAATTTTCGTTTGGCTGAACTAGTACCTATATTAGCTGACTTTGTAGTTAACGGACTAGGCAATGACGTAGACGCTGACGGACGAGGCGATGATGTAGACGTTGACGGACGAGGCGAAGATGTAGAAGTTGACGGACAAGGCGATGAAGTCGAACTTGACGAACGAGGCGATGATGCAAAGGTAGATGTTCCTGAAAAGTAGACATTCAAAAATCTTAATATCACATCCGAATGTTTAATTATGAAAATTTTAACATGAAAACACAGGACAGGTCATTAACTGAAACATAAAAACAATTTGATGTGAACATACACATCCAGAAATATGAAATATGCTTGCTCGGTTCGAGAGATTTTGTTGTCACTTAAACTTGCATATCTATTTATACTTTTGCATACAAATGTATACAGGTGGACTTAATGCCACAGGCATTTTTAACCAGTTAACCATTGGGTGATGCAGAGACGATATGTGCTAGGTGCAATGAAGTTACCATAAAAGATACATAAGTATCACAATATAAAATAGATACCCAGATACATGTGATATTGTAGGAATCAGTATTTAACCAACCAAACACGTTGGTCCGATTCATAGACTGAGGTCTGAGCAATGGTGGCACTCAGTGTCTGTGCGATTGATCCTTAGATTAAATTATAAGGATGGACCAAGTAGGAGGGCAACTGTATTCTTACTTCTAGTAAATTAATTTATATGAAAACAACAAACCTTCAAATATTGTCGGAATGCTACCTGGTTTCAATGTTGTTCTGTTGAAATGTTTGTCGAAACATTGATCATCGAAATGTAATGAACACAGAGAATCATATGTTTTAGGAGTCCAGTTGGTAGTTTGCATATTCTGAAGCCAAACTTTTCTCTCCTCTAAGTCTTTTGGAAATCTGGAAAAAATATAGGTTAAGTAACGTAATCTCCAATGAAGGTTGAACATTTCATATCCGTTAACATCATGTGCGAGAAAATAAATTGACTACACAAGCTGAATTATGTCAATATCACGGAAAAATTTGAATAACTATCGATAGTTAAAATATCGATATGATGCAACCACTGTCGGTTCTAGTTGAAAATTGTAAATAAAAAGAATCTTTATTCATACGAATTGCATTAATGCTTGTTTAGAGTAAGACTTGATAAAAATAAGTAAGACAAGATTATTACCTACGTAAAGTTTTTGTTGTTAAGTAAAAATATGACTAAATATAGTATTACAAACGAACCTGTGGAATGATATTTCACTGTCTTTTTTGTAGCGTCGCTTACAATATACACATGACCTCATTCTTAATAACTTTTATCTATTGCTTATAACAATAACAACATAAAATTCGAACCAAATTATTTAAAAATGCAAACTTTACAGTAAACAAACACTTCTCTCGCAGCCATTTGCAATATATGTCAAAATTAGTTCTGTGGACACACGCTAGTGGCGCTTCAAATAGGCCCAAAATAATAGCTGTCAAACGTAACGGAATGGAAAGGTTACACAGTGCGAGCAGCTGATGTGACAGTAGACAGCTACTGTGCCAGTGTACTCGCATGACAGTAGCTCGACTCGCCTCGTGTGGTCACACCAATGCCAACTGCTGGCGTCGCAGTAGACAGCTACTGCACCAGTGTACTCGCATCGTCCGATGTATCATGTCTCGTGCAATGATGTTGCAAAATACACGAATAAAAACAGTATATACCACAATAAAAGCGGTTACGAAAATACTTTGTGTTGAAATACTTAGAACTGAAAGTGCTATACAAAAAAAGAAGAAGAAAAGAAGTATTTGGGTCAGTAATTGGCTGCAAAGAAAAGGAGCAACACATACAATATTTAAAGAGTTATATGATGAAGATGCCAGAGAATATAAAGCGGTTATGAGAGTGACACCTGCACAAGTGGAAATACTTTTAAATTTAATTGCTCCAAAAATTCAACGTGATGATACATTGATGAGGGATGCGATACCTGCAAGGGTGAAACTGGAAATAACACTGGTATACCTTTCTTCTGGGATATCGTATAGACTGTTGTCGGTATTCTTCAGAGTTTCAAAAGCATCCATAATTAAAATAATACCGTGCTGCTATCAATGAAAGTCTAAAAGATTTTATCAAAGTAAGTAATTTTTATTATTTATAATCAAACTGTAAAAACAACGGATTTGTTAACGTTTTTGCACCTATTTGAACGAAATCTTTACATAGTAATACTTAACACCTACAGTACAAGAAAACTTAGTTCGTTATATTAGAGAAAGTTATTGCTGTAGCAAGTACATCATTATGAAGTACAGATTGTGAAGATTGTTCTAGTGGCGTAGAGAGTGCAGATATTGTAGGTTCAACAGGGTGTTAATTTACAACCGTTGTTGGTGTTGGAGTTACTGGAGTTCCGGCTTGGAACCCTTCAGGCTGTGGTGATGGCGTACATTCAGAACTGTAATTAGAAGGTGAATACACAATTCTAGCACAGAGGGCGCTCTTACGGTATCTAGAGAGTATTGCCTGTATTTCATCTGTCGCATCAATTCTATCAATTGGCGGTAACTGTTTGAGCTGCAGTGCTACATGTCTTCCAATTACATCACATTCATCTTCTAATTCTCTTGAAATCGGGGCAGACACGTTTACTAAACTGTTATTTAGTTCTTTGAGTTCATTCACGGCTGCTTGAATTTCAGACCGTTCTGATGATAATTTCATCTTTAATTTTGGAGTTTTTGGTGGCTTCATCACTTTTATATGAACGGCATTGTTGCTATTGTCACTAGTATCAAGGCCCTCGTCATTCGTTTCTGAACACCCTACAAACGACTCGCTTCCTGACGTTGATGCATGAAGTGGTTCCTGAAATTAACATTATTCTTATATTTTTCAGATACCGAATGTGGAAGAATGGCAAGATATAGCTGTAGGATTCGATTCAAAGTGGAATTTTGCGAATTGTTGTGGAGCTATTGATGGGAAACATATAACAATTCAAGCACCACCAAATTGTGGCAGTGAATATTACAACTACAAAGGAACAAATAGTATAGTGCTCATGGCCGTCGTGGATCACGATTATACTTTCAGATATGTAGATATAGGCTCATACGGTCGTAATGCAGATGGTGGGGTATTCCAAAACTGCTCTTTGTATCCTTATCTAGAAAACAATTTATTGTTGCCTGAAAATGGTATTCTAGTGGGAGATGATGCCTTCCCTTTAAAGTCATATTTACTGAAGCCCTACAAAAATACACCGACTACAACAGAAAAGATTTTTAATTATAGATTGAGCAGAGCAAGAAGGATTGTGGAGAATGGGTTTGGCATTCTAGCATCTCGTTTTCGTGTATTGGGAAAGCCAATTCAAGTTAAAGAGGAAACTACGATAAAGATCGTCTTATGTGCTTGTACATTACACAACTGGTTACGTACCACTGCATCCAGCACCTACACACCACCAGGAACTACAGATTATGAAGATATCATAAACTTTCAAATCATTCTGGGGCAGTGGAGGTCCGAAATTAATGAATTACCAAGTATCCGTCGCTCGAGAATCAATAATAGATCGAAAGCAATAGCAGAAAAAATGCGAGATAAATATAAAAATTATTTCAATGGCGAGGGAGCAGTTAGCTGGCAAAATAATATGATTGTGTAATTAGAAATAAAAACTTACCAGATTACTTGATGTTTCTTTTTCTTTTAGATTAATTATCTTCATAATATAATCCATAGCACTGAACCATTTGATGGATGGTTTATAGATCTCATCAGTGCCAGAACCACTTTTTTTGCTTTTCTCAATTTTTAATAACTCCTGGTTATACGTAGAACGTAAATTTTTGATTTTTTTTGTAACTTCATTCGTGTTTTGTAAACTAAATTCCATGCGGATGCGTTCTAACGACGCTTTACGCAAATCTCTGTTTTTATAATTAGGATCCAAACAATTCCATAAGTTCGTTTCATCCTTGTATAGCTCCACAAACTTTATATTTTGATCGGATGTCCACCTGTCCGCCATTTTGACGCCAAAACAAAAAGCACTGCACCCAGCGTGGACGCGAGCGTACGAGCTACTGTCATTTCGCAAAATCGTGCGAGTTGACGACCGAGCGCGGTGCGAGCCGATGCTTGTGGCGTGGTGGGGGAAGGCGAGTGGCGAGTAAAAACAAAAAATGTTGTAGTAACTCGGACGCGAGCAACTGACCCACTCGCACATGACAGTAACTCGTATGATGCGGTCACACGGTGCGAGTAGCTGCACCTCAGTAACTGACTAGGTCTGCTCGCATGCCAGCTCGCACTGTGTAACCTATCCAGAACAGCCAGTCCAGTGGTAATTATATAGGTCAGTGGTCTTTGCCGTGGCAAAGGCGAGGTGGCGCTAGTGCCGCGCGAATCGATGATGCGAACGTGAACGAGCCTTTAAACTGTATCGATCTTAATGATACCACCGGCACTCGATAGATGGAGCAGATTTATGATTTAAATTTTTTATGTGGTTTTGTTTATTGATAAAATAATATTAGATCTATTATCAGAACTCGGGTAGGCAGTGTCTTTCTGCCTTTATGAAACGCACGCCACTGGCAACAAGTGAGGTTGTTTCAGCACGATTTTGATCATGTAGCATAGGACTTTCCGTAATCACATGAGAAGGGCCTGCATGGACTTCAGCGATTGCATCTTGTGAAGTTGAAGCTACTTGAGGAAGAATTGTCTGAGAAACCTGTTGAACTGGTATATTCAAAAGAGTTTCATCTTGGATAAGAGGCAAACCTGATTCTCCCACCAATAAAGAATGTAATTCTTCGACAGAAATGCCTTGAATCTCATCCAAACGCTTGTCTATCTAAATCGATATTGTAACTACTGGTGGTAAAAGAGTCATCTGCTTCATCATCAAGGTCTTCTTCTTCCGATGAACAAAAAAGCTGTGACAGCTGGATTTCAATATCCGAATCGCGAAGTGGTTTCTGAAACGGAAAACAGGGCTTATGAAACAGATAGAAATCTTCCATGCTTCCTACTGAAACAGTTTTCCCACATAGATTATTACATTGGAAACCCAAACGGGCAACAAGCAAATATTTCCCACACACTTTGATTCAATCAAACCAAGTATTTTTTTGTTATTTTGAAAAATAAAACACATACATAACTGAATAAACATCCATAGATGTTTTTGTTTCCATAGATGTATCTATGGAAAATAATCAAAAATGAACACTTACCGGATTTTTTTTCGACATAATAAGTATTTCAATAACAAAACTGCACAAAAATGCATAAAACGTTGAATGATTATCGTGACAGTGACATTGAAATCTTTTTGCTTTTTTTTTTCGTTCGGAAAGTCATAGGCCTATAAACCATAGATAATATATTCAACTACGAAATGAAAGTGACAGCTCATGGGAAAATATGTCCAATTGACCTTTTAGAATGTGAAATTCAATGTGGGAATAATGTTCCTGTTGTCTTATTAAGGGACTGACGAACAACAATGGTCAATCGCGTGGTCTGGGCCCATAACCTAATGAGGTTTGTCGGCGGCGGTGGCTACAAATATAAACTCCGGATATCCAGCAAATAATAATTTTTTGAGGTCACTGCACTTACTATTAATATGGAATTGTGATGCCAATGTTATATTAAACAGAAATACTTGTTATAATGAGATTACAATAAAATCGGACAGCGAAGCGATGAGCAGAGAGCGAACAGAACAGAACATAGACAAATGTCACCATAGATTCACAAGTAAAGGGTTGCCAAACTTTTAACAGTTTCAAGGAAACAACCACATCTGTTAGGTGCTATTTAATGACTGCATGAATAAGTATACAATAATCGCATATGAGGTATAGTACAAACTCAGCATGCATGATCAGTTATAAAGAGTGTACTTACTTACTTAAGTAAAGAAGCATACATATTGTATTCTTACACTTTACCTCCCGGGGACCTAGAAAAAAAAATTATACCATTTTTTTCTGTTATTTATTATTAGTTACTTAAAAATAACATCTTTCAAGTTATTAGTGTATTACAAATATATAGTTACTTATTACAATTATACCTATTTATCCTTAACATTAACTAATTATATATTGCAATGTTATCTAAAATTAAATGTTACATTATATCAAATCTACTGACAAAAAGGCCTAGTCCTATTCTTATGTTGTACCAATTCAATTTTATTATTTTTAATTATTTTTACATTACAACCCAGATCTTCCTAAACTGTATAAGGACCTTCAAATAGCGTATCTAACTTACTACGTGCTTCATTTGTTAATAAAACCAAATCATCTTTCTCATATAATGTAGAATTGACTGATCTGTCATGTATCTCCTTACGCTTATGTTTATTTTTCAACAAATTATTCTTTGCATTGGCGTGAGCTAACCGTAACCTGTATTTTAATTGTAATGGATAATTATCTCTATTGAACGATGGTTATACTGTGTCGCTAATGCTATCAGCTATTCGACAAAGTTTACCAAAAACAAGTTAATATGGCGTATAATTTGTTTCTGAATGGACTGTGTTGTTAAAACTAAAGCACCAAAATGGTAACCAATAGCTCCATGTGTCCGTATGATTGCCACACTGGATCCTTAAAAATGCCCCCAAAGTTTTGTGAGCATTTTCTAGAGCTCCAATGGACTGATGGTGTTAGGCTGTAGAAGACAATTTTTCAATGTTAAGAATTTCACAAACCTGCTCCATCGTTGCAGAAATAAATTCTGTTCCTCGATCCGTAGCTATTGTTTCCGGAATACCAAATCTTAATATGAACTCTCTTACAAATCTGCAATGGACACCGTTTCTTTGTTTTTCAAAGGAATAGCTTGAACAAATTTTGTTAACTCGCACTGCATAGTCAATATATAACAATTACCACTTTCGTCTCTATCTAAAGGACCCACAACATCTAAGTAAATCTTTTCAAATGCCGAGGAAGCATTTGTTCTGTTGTTGTAATTTCCATCGGTTTTTTAATGGTAGTGTGGTGTAAGATGACGCACTTTTGAAACAATCGATCATAAAAAAATTAAAAGTCGACGTATCAAAATCAAACTTATGTATTTTAAATAATAATAAAAAAAAGAAACTTAAATCAAAATCACATCTTTTATCTTTGGATTAATTTTCAACAAAACTTAAAAAAGTAGAAATGCGCCCTTTTACACAACCTGTTGGGTAAGTTGGCGCTGCTAAGTCGGTAAGATGGCGCACGTGATGCTATGTTATTTTTTACATCAATTATGGAAGGTAGACGTCGCATTTAAATACACCAAATCCAAGATATCCTGTACACTTCTCATGCCACCATTCTTGACACACTGAGCATTCAATCCAATCTTCTTTCATAGGTTCCTTATACATAATATTTATTGTCACCCAGGACATGTCCAAACTTTCTTTCTATTACATTTATTCGGTGCTTTCAGAATTTTTTTTAGTTTTTTTGAGCTTTGGTTCAGCTTTTTGCTTACTTGCTGCTTCTAATTGGGTTTTATAAGATGAACTGCTAATAATTTCAGATTTCATACGTTTTCTTTGGGTGCATCTTTTTGTCTGAGATTTAGGGAAAGGTTTGATATTTAGAATTTTATCAGAAATCGACATGTCATGTGAACAATCAACACTTGCTTGTTTGTTATCTTCTTTTGATGTAGGTTTCATTAAGTCCGTATTTGCACTAGGAACATTATCAGGAATCGTGCACAGTCTCGTTTGGGGCGGTTGAGCATCAACAGTGGTTGTTTGACTTGTGATTTTTTCATTTAGATGGGAATCTTGCGATTGGCTAATTGGTTGTATCGTGTTTCCTGCGAAATCATCCGGATTTTTTGTTCTGTGACAGTACTGGCCATAAAATCGGCTTCGCTATAAACATCTGGGTTCCAAGGACAAATTCCTGTGACTCTGAAACTGTCTACAGCACATTGAATATTCGCAGCTCTGTTGTAGGCAGATGCAAATATCGAAGTCATCTGGAATACTGTTATTGCCCTTCCTGGATGTCTCCTCAACCACTTTTCACACTCGCCAGCGTAGTATTTCTTCAGGATGCCGTGAAAACCTCGATCAAGGGGCTGCATTTTGTGGCTGCTATGTGGTGGTAAAGTAAGTGCAACAATATTATTTTCCCGGAAAAAATCCACAGCTTTAATCAAGCAGTGTGACGAGTGATTGTCTAACACGAGGAGAATGGGGTCGTTTTCAGTGGGCTTCGTATGATCTCTTAAATGACTTAGCCAATGAATAAAGAGATCCGTATTAACACTCTCACCGCCACCCATACATAGAATTTTTCAGTGCAGCAGGCCGTGCGGTCTGTCGGCGGCCGCAACTTTGCCTACCCGTGCAGGCCGCGGTGAAAAATCTAAAACGAGTGAAGCAGGCCGAACGGGCCGCTGGCGGGCTCACTGTTTGTTTTTACTAGCAAGCCATGCGGTCCGCCACGACCTCGCATTTTCATATTAAATTTTTAGTACGTGGCTTGCTGCTACAGAAAAATGAAGTTGCCAGACGCAGTTTATTTTTTACCTACAATTAATAAAATATTGCTTTATCTTCAAATTTATAGGATTACTGGGGGGTTAATTACAGAAATGAAAAAGTAATTTCAAGTGAAAGAAACTTAGTTTTATTCATAAAATGACATAATTATTGCCTTACAATGGCGCTATGGATGTTGGCAAAGCATTCGGAGCACACACTAGGATTTGAAGGGCAAAGTAAGCACAGCGTATTGACTTTCTTTGTTACTTTACATGCTTCTACACTTGACATACCTTCATCTCTCTTCTTTTCATAGCAGTGGATGCATCTTCTTCTAACTATTCTGTTGCGATGGTCGACCAATGGAGTCTTTCCAAATTGGTGTCTAGCTGAGTAATCCTGGTTATTTCGGCCTTGTCTCTTGGTTTGTCTAGACCCATCAATTCACGGCAAATATTTTCCTTAAATGTTGTTATTGTATATTTTTTTGATGTCAGGTTTTTGGATTTTTTGAACAAAATAAAAGCATGGATCAAATATGTGCTCGTGCGGGCGGCCGGCGGGATAATGATTGATTATTATGTGTGGCGTGACAGACTCTGTTACTATTTAAGTAAAAACAGAAATACTGTTAGATTTTAGCGCGAAAGATGCGGGGCGCCGGCGGCGGCCCGTACGGCCTGCTGATCTCGCTCAGTGCAACATATAGGTGGCGTGCCTTACTCGAAAAGATACATCCCGCCGGCGGACCGTATGGTGGTGAGAGTGTATAAAGCTAGATTCAGAGATCATACCTATTGATCCAGCTGGTGTTCCGTCCAATAATTCAGCTTTCGTACGTTTTCTGCCGAATATAAAAGCTGGTGGAACAAAGTGGCCACTCGCAGACACAGCATTTACAACAGTCACATTTATGCCTCTCTCAGCGCTAGCTATTTTATTAAGAACTCGTTTGCCTTTAGTTGTAATAACTTTGGATGGCCTGTTTGGTAGGGTAGACAACCCTGTTTCGTCCACATTGTATACAACGTGTAACAGAAACCCTATAGCTATCCTTAAGCACTAAAGATAAAAGCTGGTATAGAGTCACTATACTTAGTTTCAACTCAAAATAAAATACTCTAAGAATTGATACCAAATTTTTGGTATCTTGGGTTTCTGAAATTCAAATCATAACAAACATGTCACCGCACTACGTAGGTCAATCACTTTACTTGCCAATATCACGATAAATCTCTTCGGTAATTCTGCGCGCCTAGTACTGTACTAGCCTACCAAACGCGGCGTCTTTGTCGGCGCGAACTGACGAGATCAAACATGCCGCCTACCGCTTTGGCGGTGCGGCGCGCCGTACCGCCAAAGCATAGGCGGCATGTGCGCGCGCGCAATACAATACCTACTTTACCGTGATGTAAAAATTAATGTGTAATTATTGATTTTCAGTTTACTCGTTAATATTAATATTAAGCCATAAATTGCACGTAAAAACCGAGATAACAAAACATACGTAAAATATCGAAACAAAGTTTAGGTAGGTTAACTAGTTTCATCTCTTATTATTACTTATTACCGAGAAAACAGTAAAATCTTAAAGTTTTGCTTAATTTAGTAAATTGACTTACATTTTTAAAGGTGGGGTTCGATGTGGTGGCCTTGGTACTGTATGCACAAGGCCGCTCGCTTGTTCATAGACTCCTGAACATTGCGTAGCATGTCTGGTGTGATTGTCCTGAAAGCGGCCTCAATTCGTACTTTCATTTGGTCCACTGTATCACACTGCACTGCGTACACTGCATTTTTAATGTACCCCCACAAAAAAAAGTCTAACGGGGTTAGGTCTGGGGATCGCGGAGGCCAAGCCACGCTTGTGCTACCACGCCCAACCCACTGAGAAAAGCGCGCATCTAAATAATGGCGAACATCTCGAGCAAAATGTGCCGGTGCACCGTCATGTTGGAAAATTAAATTATTCCTCATCACGAGATTGACATAGCTTAACACTGGTAGCACTGTGAGGACATCGTCTAATTCATTCCTCAGGAAGCTTAAATAATTTTGGCCGTTTAAGCTTTGCGGCAAGAAAACTGGTCCTACGACAACGTCTCCAATTATACCTGCCCACACGTTCAGTCGCCATTGGTGTTGAAATGACGACTCTGTCGAAGCATGCGGGTTCGTGTGAGACCAAACATGTTCGTTGTGGATGTTGCTTATTCCCGCTCTCGTGAAGGATGCCTCATCGGTCCATAGTATTTTTGAACCAAAATCTGGCGAAGCTTCTGACTGGTTTCTGTACCACTCGCAGAAGGCCACGCGAGGCAAAAAATCTGCCGGTATCAGCTCCTGGGTACGACGGAAGTGGTATGGGTGCTGACCGTCATTGCTTAGCACTCGCCATACCTGCATGTGGTTAGAGGCACCCAGCGCTAATGCAGCTCGACGTGTGCTAGTGCGTGGATTGAGTTCAAAATGTTCCAGAACAGCTTCTTCAAATTCTGGATCGGTAGTACTCGGGCGACCCTCTAAAGCAGGTGCGTGGAATGACCCAGTTTGGTACAGACGATGTACCATCCGGCTAAAACATGCCGACGAAGGCAGCTGTCGACGGTCAGCATCTGGTCTACCCTCAATAAAACGGTGACGGTACAGTTCTCGGGCAGCTCGCAAATTACCATGTTCTGCTCCGACACACAACATCATTTCGTAATATTCGCTATTACTTATCGACATTTTCAAACACAAAAAAAAAAGTCAATTAGGTGTAGCCGTACTGAACTGATGCGCGTGTCACAGGGACTAGAAACGAGTGCACTAGACACGGAACAGACGTCGACTGGCGAGCAAAACAATAACAATGCTAAATAAATCTCCTATTCCCTGCTATCCTGGTACGTAAATATTATTTCGTTAAATTTAGATACCTACGAGTATAGGGTGGCTGTCCCAATTAGTGTCCAGTACTATTAAAAAATATTGTTCAAGGATTCAAGATTATTTTACATCTTAATAATAATTTCAACTAAACTCCGTTAAACTTTCAAGTAAATCTAACACACCAGAGTTACGTACCTAATTCAAATTCAAAATTGAAAAATCATTCATTTTTTTTTCACCACATCACGCAGTGGGACGCTGAACGTGCCCCCGTGATTTTTTACCAAATTCAATAAAAACGTGCTTCCGCGCGTGGAATTTTGCTCCGTTCCACGAACCCCGCTGCGTGACACGGTGGTGCAGTGTGGGCCTCCCCTTAGACTCTTACTGACTAAAAACAACATTCCCGCAACCTCGGAAATTCCCGCAACTCCGGACAATTATTAAGTAATTTCAATCCATTAAAAATCATAATTTATGGGGCCGCGTTATCTCTTTAGAAGTTGTATTTACCAGGAGTAATTGAAACTACAGGACGGCAATTGGTGCACGTACCCTACTAACCCATTAGGTTTACACACACTAAGATGCTTACATTGTGTGTGTAACGACGTAATCAGGGTTCTGTGAGCAAAAGATTTTCAATTCGGCAATAACAATTCCTAACTCATGCGGTCCTAGTACTTTTATTAATTTCTTTCCACAGTTAGATGCAGTTTTGCGACAATTTTTATTGACTTCGTTTGAATTATACTAAAGACTAAACGTGCTCAAACCAATAAAACCCATGTACTATTGATAAAGCACCGACAGACCGTGAACTTCCGATAATTCTTTCGGTTAGTCCTACAGACAAAAATTATGCGGGCGTGCTATTATTTTGTAATAAAAAAATAGTATTAACTTGTTGTTAATAGTTTTCGACATAATTATTAAAAAAAAAAAAAACCTTATTTTTAAAATTATGAACGGAACCGTGCAACCGAACTGTGATTTTATTTTGTACTAGGAGAAGCATCAATACTGAAGAGGTGAATTGAAATGATGTTTTGGGTTCAGTTGGACAAAAATTCTTGTTCTAAATCCTTTTTCTATTCTAAGTTTTAATGGCAAATAATAATGTTTATTTAAGCAATTAATTCTTGGTAGGATACACGTAAGGATTCGATTTTTTATGATCAATTCAATGGTACGAGCTGACGATTTTTCGAAACAATTCGATTTAATGCGATCTTCAAGCAAATCGATTCAATAGTAAGGTGAATCGAATCTCCTGGATCGTATGTGTAAAAATTATTATGATAAGGGCTCATAATAGTTCAAGTTCATGTTTGCCCAAAGTATTATGCTGACAATCATAAACAGCGAATAGGTAGGTTTATTTATTTCAAACAAGATCAATTACATACATAATTATGCCGACACTTTTTAGCTTGTCCGCATTATTTAAGTTAGCACTAAGCGAAGATTGAAACATTTGATTTTAACCGACTACATCTGTACCATCTGAATGAAAGTCATTTAATTACGCTGGAAAGGTTATCAATTATTAATATTATTGATTAAAAGTTTAGACGTACCTACCTGACTGGCAACTGTAAATATGTCACAAAATAAAGGTGTGTTAAATGTTGTTTAAAATTTTTTTGATTACGATTTTTGTTGAATTTTTCGTAGATCGATTCAAGAGCACGGGATTCGTTCTGTGAATCGATTAAAAAATCAATTTAAAGCAAAACATCGTTTATCCTTATGGCCACCAAAATAAAAGGATAGGAATAACGTTGGGAAATTCAATACAGGAATATTGTTTTTTAATTAAGTAGGTATTTATTGTGTTGTAGGTACGATGGTAAGGTGGGGTGGGTGAAAGATTACTATTTACTATGTAGATAATAATTATTTACAAAGTAATCTTCTACAAAAGGACAACTACATAAAAAACCAACAAGTGTGTAAATAATACGTGACAGTGCAAACAGGTACCTACCTAAATATTATTTCGTAAAATTTTAATACCTAGACCAAAATCAAAGTTTAGGAAAAGTCAGTATATTTTGTAAACAAAAAATAAACATGCGGAACCTTTTATTCATTTTATTCAGAAATACCAGGAGTAAGAGGTTTATTTTTACTCACAAATGGTTCACTGACACCGATCAGCTGATTTAGTGCTAGTGATGTGTTTATTTCAATTTGAAAAGTTCGGTTTCTGGTATCAATGTATTAAAAATTCTCATAAGTTCTGAACATGTAGATATAGGATTAAAAACCCCTTCCAATATCGTTTGATATCATCCAAAGAAGCCGTGCCTTTGGTATGTATATACCCTTTCCGTTACACGTTGTATACGGTGAGGAGGAAAGTTATATTTACCCAACACGGCACTCAAGTTAATGTAGAAGCGTTCGCATTGTGGTCTGTTAAAACCAATAGCACGTGCGATACTTGTTGATGTGTTGCCTAATGGACATGTCATGACATGGATGATGATACTTATGAAGATGTTCGGTGATAGCTTTTTTCATATTTGCAGCGTTATCAGTCACCACTGTAACTATCTTGTTGGTAATATTCCATTTTGCTAAAATATTTAAAATAGCTTGTGCGATATTAACAGCAGAATGATCAGTTTGCACTTCTTCGGTAGATAAAACTGCAAAACGAATTTGAAATTCGTACACATAATGTACAGTCACCGTTATTATAGGCTCTGTTACTATCAGATGACCACATGTCAGTGGTTGCAGAAATGTAGTCAGTTTTATCTAATTGCTTTTTGAAACTGGTGCTTATTAATTCATATTCTTCAGATAACACGTTCTCCGATAGCACTTTTCGGGATGGTAACTTGTGTCGAGGAATATATTTTTTTACAAAAAAATTGAATCCACGGTTTTCAACTAGGGACATAATCCCAATCCCCCTGTACTGGTCCTACCCGCCTTGCAACATACGGACCATGTAACCCGTTCTATACATTTATCTCCCAAAATTTTTCCCTACCCCCATTATGGGGCCTAACATATCACACCAACAGTTGAACCGGACCAACAGGTGAAAATCTTCACTGACGGTAGTAAGATTGGGGGGCGTGTCAGAGCAGCTCTGTCCATATGGAACGGAGAGGCCGAGACGCGCGCCCTCAAGTTGGCGCTGCCGCAATACTGCACGGTATACCAGGCTGAGTTACTCGCGATATGCAGAGCAACGCGGGAAATCAAAAAAACTACGGCGCCTACCTTTGTGATCTTCAGTGACTCCATAGCGGCTCTCTTGACCGTGAAAAACCCCAGTTGCCTTCACCCCCTGGCAGTAGAGGCCAGACAGAACATCACAGCTGCATCCCTCCAGAACAAGGTTGTATCCTTGTTCTGGATAAAGGCTCACGCAGGGTTGGAAGGCAACGAGAGAGCGGATCAGCTGGCGAAAGAGGCCGCCATGAACTTAAAGAAAAGACCGGACTTTGATCTATGTCCGATCTCATTCGTCAAGCACCACATACGCATGGGGACGCTCGAAGAGTGGAATCGGAGGTACCAGTCCGGCGAAACCACCAAGATCACTAAGATCTTTTTCCCAGATGCGGTGGCGGCGTATAGAATAATATGGAAAATGGAAATCACCAACATCAGGGTACAGATTATGACGGGACACGGTGGATTCTCCGAGTACCTGAATCGGTTCAGGTGCAAGGTGAGTCCATCGTGCATCTGCGACCCAAACGTAGAAGAAACAGTGCCACACCTGCTACTTGAATGCCCCGTACACGCCGCGGACAGATATACACTGGAATAGGCACTGCAAATAAAGTTAAGTAAAGATACAGTGGGGGAAGTGATGCGGGGAAAAGATAGAGAAAAAATTTTAGACTACTGCACAAAGATTGCACAGAGGGCAATAGACAGAAATAAAACGGTCTGAGAAAATATGCTTATAGTATATTTAGATATATATATATCAAGCATATAAACAAGTATTAATATCATTAGAATAAGCGGTAGTATAGGAAGAAATAGAAATAAGCTGATATTGTAAGATAATAAAATGTTAAAATTGTACTAGACTAAGAAAAAAGCTGTAGAACAAATAAAAGAACAAATTGGACTTTTATTCCCCCCTATATTAGAAAAACAAAGAAATAGAATAATAAAGATAAATTTATTAGATTTTGGTTAGAAAAAAGTTAGATTTTTGTTTTAGAATTAGAAATTAGACTAGATTTTGGGCGTTGCGCGAGCTGCAAGCAGCTCGCGGGGTCGTGTTTTTGAGGAGTATTTCTTACCCTTGTAAAATTTTGAGAATTGGACAGTAATCCTTAGCACTTATAGGATTTTGTAATAATAGCTATTTATTCACCAAGGGGAGTAATCTGTACTTACCCTCGAGTGATATATACTGCTTTATACTACACTTGTGGAGTTGTTGTTAATAAATTGCTATAATTGTCACTGGAATCACTTATTTTAACTTGTGATTTACACCGCCATACTTTAAACTTTACCAAGAAAATTGTTTCTACAAAATACGTCAACCAACAAAATAAGTCTTTTTTTTTTCTTATTTTAGCGCGTCAAACAGTTTTCGCGCCAAAAGACGTTAAGCCGCATGGCTCTAGTGGGGACGCGGCTTAACGTCTTTTGTGATTTGTTGTGATCAACAACACTCAACAACACCCAAAACACTCAACAACATTCAACAACACTCAACAACACTCAACAACACTCAACAACACTCGACAACACTCATCAACACTCATCAACACTCACCAACACTCAACAACACTCAACAACACTCAACAACCCTCAACAACACTCAAAAACACTCAACAACACTCAACAACACTCATCAACACTCAACAACACTCAACAACACTCAGCCACACTCAACAACACTCAACAACACTCAAAAACACTCAACAACACTCAACAACACTCAACAACACTCAACAAGATTCAACAACATTCAACAACACTCAACAACACTCGACAACACTCAACAACACTCAACAACACTCAACAAGATTCAACAACATTCAACAACACTCAACAACACTCAACAAGATTCAACAACACTCAACAACACTCAACAAGATTCAACAACATTCAACAACACTCAACAACACTCAACAAGATTCAACAACACTCAACAACACTCAACAACACTCGGCAACACTCGGCAACACTCAACAACACTCCACAACACTCGACAACACTCAACAACACTCAAAAACATTCAACAACACTCAACAACACTCAACAAGATTCAACAACACTCAACAACACTCAACAACTCTCAACAACACTCAACAACACTCGACAACACTCGGCAACACTCGGCAACACTCAACAACACTCGTCAACACTCAACAACACTCAACAACACTCGACAACACTCGGCAACACTCGGCAACACTCGGCAACACTCAACAACACTCAAGATTTGCATATTGATGATCATAATTCTCGCATGGTAATTAAAACAAACAAACAAGTCATAGGTAGTACATACATCGCTTTGAAAATGTTCCAAGTCTTAACTTCCGAGATCCGCCTAAAGGGGGGAGAAGGGGGAGAGAATGGGGGGAATTTTGAAAAATGGTTTTTACTTTTCCGAGCCTCCTCTATACGAATCCGTAAAAAAACAAAACCCAGGTTTCTTAATTTCCGAGATACGATGGGGGGAGGGGTGAAGGGGGGGAAAGGGGGGAGTTTTGAAAAATGATTTTGACCAACTCGGGGCCCCTTGATATGAATCTGAAAAAAAAATGTTCCAAGTCTCTTAACTTCCGAGATCTACCTAGAGGGGGGGAAAATGGGGGCAAGGGGGGCAACTTTGAAAAATGGATTTTACTTTTCCGAGCCTCCTCTATACGAATCCGTAAAACAACAAAACACGGGACTCTTAGTTTCCGAGATACGATAGGGATGGGGGAGAGTGGGGTGGAATGGAAAAGGGGAGGTTTGAATTTTGAAAAATGGTTTTTACTTTTCCGAGCCTCCTCTATACGAATCCGTAAAAAACAAAACCCAGGTTTCTTAATTTCCAAGATACGATGGGGGGAGGGGTGAAGGGGGGAGACGGGGGAGTTTTGAAAAATGATTTTGACCAACTCTGGGCCCCTTGATATGAATCTGAAAAAAAAAATGTTCCAAGTCTCTTAACTTCCGAGATCTACCTAGAGGGGGGGGGGGAGAAGGGGGGCAAGGGGGCAACTTTGAAAAATGGATTTTACTTTTCCGAGCCTCCTCTATACGAATCCGTAAAACAACAAAACACGGGACTCTTAGTTTCCGAGATACGATAGGGAGGGGGGAGAGTGGGGTGGAAAAGGGGAGGTTTGGGATTTTTCCCATACTCATGAGAGTTACTTGTATACGAATCTGTAAAAATATACCCACCTCCCCCTTCACCATCTGGGAGAACAATTATGTCAGTGAGTGAGTGGTAATCGAGCTTTATATAGTATAAAATCGAGCTTTATATAGTATAATAATAATAATAATGTTCCAAGTCTTAACTTCCGAGATCCGCCTAAAAGGGGGAGAAGGGGGAGAGAATGAAATGGTTTTTACTTTGCCGAGCCTCCTCTATACGAATCCGTAAAAAAACAAAACACAGCTTTCTTAATTTCCGAGATACGATGGGGGGAGGGGTGAAGGGGGGGAGAGGGGGGAGTTTTGAAAAATGATTTTGACCAACTCTGGGCCCCTTGATATGAATCTGAAAAAAAAAATGTTCCAAGTCTCTTAACTTCCGAGATCTACCTAGAGGGGGGGGAGAAGGGGGGCAAGGGGGCAACTTTGAAAAATGGATTTTACTTTTCCGAGCCTCCTCTATACGAATCCGTAAAAAAACAAAACCCAAGTTTCTTAATTTCCGAGATACGATAGGGAGGGGGGAGAGTGGGGTGGAAAAGGGGAGGTTTGGGATTTTTCCCATACTCGTGAGAGTTACTTGTATACGAATCTGTAAAAATATACCCACCTCCCCCTTCACCATCTGGGAGAACAATTATGTCAATCAGTGAGTCAGTCAGTGGTAATCGAGCTTTATATAGTATAACTAGATTTTGGGCGTTGCGCGAGCTGCAAGCAGCTCGCGGGGTCGTGTTTTTGAGGAGTATTTCTTACCCTTGTAAAATTTTGAGAATTGGACAGTAATCCTTAGCACTTATAGGATTTTGTAATAATAGCTATTTATTCACCAAGGGGAGTAAGGCACAGATTACTAATCGAGTGTGCATTTGAGGCCCGACGCGAAGCGGAGGGCCGTAAACCACACGAGTTTAGTAATCTGTACTTACCCTCGAGTGATACGAGTATATACTGCTTTATACTACATTTGTGGAGTTGTTATTAATAAATTGCTATAATTGTCACTGGAATCACTTATTTTAACTTGTGATTTACACCGCCAAACTTTAAACTTTGCTCAGAAAATTGTTTCTACAAAATACGTCAACCAACAAAATAAGTCTTTTTTTTTTCTTATTTTAGCGCGTCAAACAGTTTTCGCGCCAAAAGACGTTAAGCCGCATGGCTCTAGTGGGGACGCGGCTTAACGTCTTTTGTGATTTGTTGTGATCAACAACACTCAACAACACCCAAAACACTCAACAACATTCAACAACACTCAACAACACTCAACAACACTCTACAACACTCGACAACACTCAATAACACTCAACAACATTCAACAACACTCAACAGCACTCAACAACACTCAACAACCCTCAACAACACTCGACAACATTTGGCAATACTCAACAACACTCAATAACATTGAACAACACTCAACGACACTCAACAACACTCATCAACACTCAACAACACTCAACAACACTCAGCCACACTCAACAACACTCAACAACACTCAAAACACTCAACAACACTCAACAACACTCAACAACCCTCAACAACACTCATCAACACTCAACAACAACACTCAACAACACTCAACAACACTCAACAACCCTCAACAACACTCAACAACACTCAACAACACTCAACAACACCCAAAACACTCAACAACACTCAACAACACTCAACAACACTCAACCACACAAAACACTCAACAACACTCAACAACCCTCAACAACACTCATCAACACTCAACAACACAACAACACCCAAAACACTCAAAACACTCAACAACACTCAATAACACTCAACAACACTCAACAACACTCAACCACACTCAACAACACTCATCAACACAACAACACTCAATAACACTCAATAACACTCAACAACACTCAACAACACTCAACCACACACAACAACACTCATCAACACTCATCAACACTTAACAACACTCAACAACACTCAACAACTCTCAGCCACACTCAACAACACTCAACAACACTCAAAACACTCAACAACACTCAACAACACTCATCAACACTCAACAACCCTCAACAACACTCAACAACACTCATCAACACTCAACAACACTCAACAACTCTCAGCCACACTCAACAACACTCAACAACACTCAACCACACTCAAAACACTCAACAACACTCAACCATAAGCAACAACACTCAACAACACTCAACAACACTCAACAACCCTCAACAACACTCAACAACACTCAATAACACTCAACAACACTCAACAACCCTCAACAACACTCAACAACACTCAACAACACTCATCAACACTCAACAACACTCAACAACACTCAACAACCCTCAACAACACTCAACAACACTCAATAACACTCAAAAACACAAAAACACTGTATAATGCTTTCTGTCTCATTTGCTCCCACGTTAAATCTTATGTCTATTACATTGACAGTGACAGCGCTGTGAAGTTATTACCCATCCAAATTAGACACTACAGGCTAGCATAATGATCCCAATGCGTTTTCGAACGTCTCAAGTTGAAAGCGTTTTATTTTATGCTACTAAATATAGATGTCACCAAAACTCGTGTTGACTAAATCTAACGACGTGACTTCGCAAATGAGTACACTTATAGCATTCGTTCATTCACTTTGAGCGAATGCTGATTGCCCGATTTAATAATCACGGTTAAAATATTCGTGGTGAGCAGTCAATACTTAACCGGCTGCATAAACGATGTTTAGGAATTCATCGGCCGATTACTCAAACATTGGTCAAATGACAGTCCGTGAACTCGGCCCTTAGGCAGTCAATACAAAAACGCTGTCCGCCATGTTGTATTCTTCCCCCCTTTGCTCCACTCGGTCTCGCAGGTTCGCTCCACTCAGGACCTACCTACCACCGGAAAGCTATCGTGACCTTATCCCTACGCTACGCTACGCTACGCTTCGCTTTACTGCTACCTAGTTTCCGAGATACGATGGGGGAGGGGTGAAGGGGGGGAGAGGGGGGAGTTTTGAAAAAACTAATTTTGACCTACTCTGGGCCCACGGACATGAATCTGAAAAAGAAAATGTTCCAAGTCTTAACTTCCGAGATCCGCCTAAAGGGGGGAGAAGGGGGAGAGAATGGGGGGAATTTTGAAAAATGGTTTTTACTTTTCCGAGCCTCCTCTATACGAATCCGTAAAAAAACAAAACCCAGGTTTCTTAATTTCCGAGATACGATGGGGGGAGGGGTGAAGGGGGGGGGAGAGGGGGAGTTTTGAAAAATGATTTTGACCAACTCTGGGCCTCTTGATATGAATCTGAAAAAAAAAATGTTCCAAGTCTCTTAACTTCCGAGATCTACCTAGAGGGGGGGGGGGGAGAAGGGGGGCAAGGGGGGCAACTTTGAAAAATGGATTTTACTTTTCCGAGCCTCCTCTATACGAATCCGTAAAACAACAAAACACGGGACTCTTAGTTTCCGAGATACGATAGGGATGGGGGAGAGTGGGGTGGAATGGAAAAGGGGAGGTTTGAATTTTGAAAAATGGTTTTTACTTTTCCGAGCCTCCTCTATACGAATCCGTAAAAAAACAAAACCCAGGTTTCTTAATTTCCGAGATACGATGGGGGGAGGGGTGAAGGGGGGGAGAGGGGGGAGTTTTGAAAAATGATTTTGACCAACTCTGGGCCCCTTGATATGAATCTGAAAAAAAAAATGTTCCAAGTCTCTTAACTTCCGAGATCTACCTTGAGGGGGGGGGGAGAAGGGGGGCAAGGGGGCAACTTTGAAAAATGGATTTTACTTTTCCGAGCCTCCTCTATACGAATCCGTAAAACAACAAAACACGGGACTCTTAGTTTCCGAGATACGATAGGGAGGGGGGAGAGTGGGGTGGAAAAGGGGAGGTTTGGGATTTTTCCCATACTCGTGAGAGTTACTTCTATACAAATCTGTAAAAATATACCCACCTTCCCCTTCACCATCTGGGAGAACAATTATGTCAGTCAGTGAGTGAGTGAGTGGTAATCGAGCTTTATATAGTATAATAGGCAGAACAGGCTCGAAACGGGACACAACCCGTAAAAAGAATGGAAGATATGATGGATGTAGAAAGATAAAGTATGCGGCATGAAAGTGCGAGAGGAATACAAGCGAGAACTGGCATGAGAAAGAGAATTAGGCTTAGCATAAACTCCGATAACGTCGGAGGTAGAGATTAATAAAAAAAATAAAAAAAACACATCACACAACATTACTTCGCACCCGAGCAGCCCATTTTATCACCATACCCATCAGCCTCCACACCCCTTGCCTAATTCCCCATACCACCTCGGTCATCGGACCCCAGACTCCAACTCCTTCCGTTTACTGTGCCATTTGTGGGCGAATGACCGCAGCCTCCGGAAGCCCTCCGCACTAGCCACCAGTTCCCGGTGGTAAACCGGACCAACCTCCTCTCTACGCCAGTCCTCCAACATCACCTCTCTCTCGACTGCATAGAGGGTGCAGTCCCACAGGACATGGTCTCGAGTTTCATCCGCCAGCCCACAGTAGCACTCAGCGGTGTCGCATAGCGACATTGCAAGTAGGCGGCTTCTGTAACTCCCATGTCCTGTTAGGATCTGCGAGGTTGCGTAGTCCGGCTCCACCCATCCTAGCGCCAGTCGATGCGATACTTCCGGAAAGAAGGAGTTAAGTTCCCGCCCGTCATTGGAAGAAGCCCATCTCTCCTGCCACTGAGCAATGACCTCCGCTCTCACCTTCCCGATAGCCACCCTGCGTTCTCTGCCGACCCCTTCAGAACACTCCTGCGCAACTCGTCCCGCTCGACAGACCTCCAGATCGGCCGGAGGAACTCCCGCCAGTACAGGCAACGCTGCGGTACTTACTGACCTATAAGCCTTTGTCAGCAGAATTAGTGCCGGGCGTTGGGTGCGGACCAGCGTACTCCGCACTGCATATCTTCCACGACTCCGCTACCATACGGCCGCAGCATACGTCAGTATAGCCACATAAGTCCCTGCATACAGGACCTTTAGGGCTCTGTACTTGATGCCCCAAGAAGACGCCGAGACCCTCGACATCTTCCCGACGGCGTTCACGGCCCGTTGGCCGACCAAACTAGCATGCGGCACGTAGGAGCCCGCTTCATCAATTACAACGCCCAGCAACTTGGCCTGCCCTACGTTCGCGATCGAGGCACCGTCCATGCGTATTGTAGGGGGACGCTTAAATTTGCCCTTCATTGTGAGGGTTTGCGACTTAGCCGCTGAGAACTGGAGACGGTTCCGTGTCCCCCAAGCGGACACCGCCTCTAGCGACGCTTTAGCTTTTACAGTGTGTTAGTTTAATACATAAATATAAAACAATTTGAAATATAAAAAGCTTATCCGAAGTGGTCTCCATTGGCTACAATACAGTCCTTTAAACGTTGCGGCCAGTTATCAATAGAAGCACGCACTCTTTCCATGGGAAAATTCTTCACTGCCAATCGCATGAATTGTTTTAGGGGCTCCAAATTATCATGGCGTTTAGAGCAAGCCGTAGGGGAAGGTCGGGCAAAATTAAATATGATAAAGGAACTCAAAGTCTCTTTTATTTAACTAGTTACACATAAATTATATTTTTAAATATTAGTATAAAAAAAATATAAAAACATTTAAAAATATAAAAAATAGTAGCCCACCGGTATCGGGAACAGGGTCCAAGCTACCGGCGGTCAGGGCTCCAGAGAGAGGAACCTCCTAACAATGCGGGCCGTGTCCAAAAGTACCGCTTTCTGAATCAAGCCCTTGATCCAGCTGCCCAACGAGAGCCTCCTTAGGTGTTGGTCGAGGCTCTTGGCTATTAAGCCATTGGCTGTCACGACTATCGGCACAATGATCGCTGAGTCCACATCCCACATGTCGACAACCTCGCGAGCCAAGTCAAGATACTTGATTTGCTTATCTTTCTCGGCTTTCACGAGGTTCTCGTCATGCGGGACGGTTATGTCAACAATCATTGCGCGCCGCTCTGATCGATCCACCACCACTATATCAGGCTTATTAGCAATAATAGTCCTGTCAGTGATGATGGATTGATCCCAGTACAGTGTGATATGGCCATTTTCGAGAACTGGGTCGGGCGCATACCTGTAGTACGGCACCTCCGATTCCACAAGGTTGTACTGCAGAGCAAGTTGCTGATGGATAATCCTGGCTACAAGGTTGTGTCTATGCAAATATTCTCCGTTAGCAAGACGAGAACACCCGGAAATAATGTGACGGATTGATTCGCCCGGACGGTGGCATGCCCGACATATGTCAACCGTACCATCCTTCACAATAAATCTCCGGTAGTTATTCGTCATCATAACTTCGTCCATAATTGCACAGACAAACCCTTCGGTTTCTCCGAAGAGTTCCCCGGAACGTAGCCAGGCTACGGACGCTAGGAAGTCTACATCGGGCCCATGTAGGGCCCGGAAAAAGCGTCCGTGAAGCTCCTTACTCTGCCATACCTCCATGCGGTCGTTAGTGTCAAGCACTACAGGTTTGCACCAGTTCTCTTTAGCCAAGGAGAGCGCGGTAAGGCCCTTGTCCACTGCCACAACATCTCGATGCATCCCCACGTCGGCTTCTAGGAAATATTCCCTGAGACTGCATATCTCACGATTGTGAAGAGTCTTAGCATTTAAGAAGCCTCGACCTCCACACTTCCGTGGGATATACAGTCTCATAACCGAAGAACGTGGGTGATGCATTCGATATGCTGTCAACAATGTACGGACCCGCCTATCCAGGGCGTCTAGCTCTGTTTGAGTCCATTTAAGTATGCCGAAAGAGTACATCAAAACCGGCATGACCCAACCGTTGAAGGCACGCACTTTATTTCCGCCTGATAAAAGAAAAAAACGTCTTAAAGTCTCTTAATTATTAATGATTTTTCATTAGTAATTAATCATCCACACAAATTAATCTTAAGCACAAAATTCGCAAAGAAAGACATTATCTTCGTCATCACAGCCCGAGCAGGCTTCATTGGCCCATCGTTTACAAATAGAACACTGTATCCAGCCATCATCATGTTTTGACTTAGACCAAACTTCCCCGCAGTAAAAACAATCAGGGTCGTCATCCATATCATCATCAGTTTTAGTGCATTTTTTAATTTTAGTTTTAGATTTTTTGGCACTTTTCTTTAGAACAATAGTAACTATAGGCTTCGCCAAAGAGTTTGCTGAATTGAAATACAATTATTGCTCTTCCTGGGTTATTGCGAAGATACTTCTTAACTGCACGGATGTAATACTTGTTCACAGGCCCCATGAAAGACACATCCAGTGGTTGAAGCCTGTGACTGCAGTGTGGCGGCAAACATAAGACGGTGGTGTGATTTTTTCTTGCCAATTCAATATAATCCAAATTTTTGGTGTGTGTATTATTATGTCCATCAAGAATCAGGAGAGCTGGATCATCTTCAGTCGGCTTGGCGAATTTGAGGAAATGTTTTAACCAATCTGTAAAAATGTCCGACTGCATCCACCCTGACGAATGACAAGCAAATCCTGTGCCTGGTGGTGCCCCATCTTGAAGTTCTATCTTCATTCTTTTCGGGGGAAAATAATAAACGGGGGAATAAACTTTCCACCAGCCGCTATACAAATTACAACGGTGCTTAATACACCCCGCTCTGCTGAGGTGATAGCGCCCACCTGCTTCTTTCCCTTTTGCGCTAATATTCTAGAGCTTTTACTCTGCACGGTCGTAAAACCAGACTCATCCACATTAAAAATACGATGAGGTGGGTAGTTGGTTTTAGACCTCACGTCTTCCAGTAGGTCAAAAAATTTCGTGACACTTACTTTATTAAAGCCCTGTGCTCGAGCAAAAGAGGTTGCTTCTGGGCTTCTTAATGTCAGTTCCAGATGACGTTTTCTAAAAGCAGAAATCCATGCTTTCCCAGCCATTTGAGTATCTTTACTAAACTTGTGTTCTATATTATTGCGTTCAGCCAACTGATAGGCCAGTCTCCGTAAATCATGTAAAGTTAATCCGTAAAATCGCTATTCTATTTCTAAAATGTGATGCACCAATTCTTCTTGCTCCATACTAAAAGCTGGGCGGCAAGACCCCAATACTTTTTTATTTTCAATAGCTTCTTTGTTTATTCCTTTTACACGTCTTTTGAGCGTCGATCGAGGAACTTTGAATTTTTTGCTGGCCTTTAGGAAGCCCATTTCTTCGTTTCTCACAGCTCTTATAGCTTTTTCCACCGCATCCGGGTCCCATGTCTGTTGCTGCGACGTCCGTTTGTATGTACTTGGCATATTATTATTACCTATAATAATACTAAACATTATATACTTACTGGAAAAATTTGCACAAAGACGGTTAAAGTGGCCTACTAGGTCACTTTACCGGTAAAAAAAAATACGACTCCAATGTCAAATGAGGTTATATTATCTTCATTTGCCGTGAAATAAACACTTCATTACAGGGACTAAACCGGTAAAATATCACATTGTTTATAACTTATGTTGAACAGAGTAATAAATTACAATGTTAAAGGGGGAAGCGCTAAGGTAGCCCGCGTAATTCAAATTTTCTTACGTTTTTTGCAATTTGCTGTTCAGTATTAAGTAATACGTCGATCAAAATATGATTCGCGGCCGTAACAAATATGTATTTAAAGAATTATAATCATTAAAGACATCAACACAACTCTCTAAGACCACGTAACTCCAAAGAATGACGATTTCATGAAACAGTTATTCTTTGGAGTTACGTGGTCTTAGAGAGTTGTGTTGATGACTTTAATGATTATAATTTTGTAAATACATATTTGTTACGGCCGCGAATCATATATTAATCAACGTACAACTTAATACTGACCAGCAAATTACAAAAAACCCAAAAAAAAAAATTTCGCGGGCTACCCTGGCGCTTTCGCCTTAAACCACTCACCTTAGATCAGAGATCACAAAAATCACTTTTTTTTGAATAAAACCTTTCCGCGTGAACTAAGCGTGTCCGTGTATACTGGAGCAATATGGCGTCGGGCATTGAATTATTTCCACATGCCGGTGACAGATGGCGCTTGTAGGTTGATACTTAAAAACAAGGTGTCCACTTTACCCGCCTGGGCCACTTTAACGAACCTTCGCCTACTCTCTAAAACTGACCATAAATCATAATCCAGCGAATTAAGACCAGGACTAGACAACGGCCAGTCTTCAGCTCTGATGAAGTCCGAAACGTTCACTTCCGATCAAGACTGCGTGGACCGAGCTTTATGACCCGGCGCTGAGTCTTGTTGGAAGGATCACACTTGGTTATTGAACATGGTGTTGTTCAGGGGCTTAACTACCTTCTCAAAAATGGTATTTCGATACACTTGTGCCGATGTTTTGATACCTTTGTTGCCAAGTTGTCACATGTTGCAGCTAAACTGTTGACAACAGCATTTTTCTTCAAATCTGGGCACTTGGGTCGAATATGTCCCTCTTTTTGATAATGATGACATCTGATAGTCTTTCTATTGGACGCTCAGAAGTCCAATAGAAAGACTATCAATGCACTGGTTTGAGAGATCAGCTCGAACAGCTGAACGCCTAAAATCACCACTCATGAGTCTTTGCTTCACCATTTCCGATGTCAATGAATCTTTCTGAGAGCCTTCAATGGCCATGATGAGGGGGTCATAATCATCAGGTAACCCAATCAGGAGAATTTCTGCTATCTCATTGTCATCAATTTTACAACCAATTTCACATAATTCTTGTGTTACAGATATTATCTCTGATATATACCTTTCCATAGAGTTGAAAGTAGAATAGTGCATTCTAGCAAGCTTTCTTTTAAGATATAAGCGCCGACTAATGCCAGTATTTTCCTAAGCCTTTTGTAGAGCAAGCCATGCTTCTTTTGCAGTTTTAGCATTGCGCACATGCGGGTAACATGCTTGACTAATATTGAGACAAATCTTTGCGTAAGCTCGTTGATTGTGATCATCATCATTGTGATCACCAGTCACATGAATCCAAAGCCCTGCATCAATGAGCAAAAGCTTCATTTGAAACTTCCATGCGGGATAATTTCGAGCACCTTCTAGTTTTTCAATAGATACCATATGAGGATGACTAGAATTCATCCGGATTGTCGTTACAGACATTGCTTGTTTCATCTGAGACGGTGAACGTGGCGGCGATGACATTGCATCTATTTAAAATAAACTTTATACCCAAATTGGTTTTTGTTCACTATATTTGACGTATCTGGGCCCATAACCTGTTAAAGGTTTCATTAAATGACCACATAACACATTACTAATTGGAAGAATCTTTAATATTTTAAAATTATACATACACACATTTTGCCTAGAATAAACAACGAACAAGAAAAAAAAATCATAGATTACAGCACTTAAAAACTATAAAGATCAAAAAACATATAATTGAGTAGTTGCCTTTTTGACCAATGACAATTTCAACAGGGTTGCCAACATTTTTGACAAAAAAAACGTATAAAGTGGTTTGGATAGGAAAAAAATAAGTATTAGGAAGAAAAAAAAGTATTTTTCAAATTTTATGTTTTTATTGCTTTAAACACGTATTTTTGTGTGATTTTATAGCACATACTAACAATTTTTTGTTGTCTTTAAATGTTACAAAGCTTGTTTGACAATCAACGTTTAAATTTAAATAAATAAACAAATATAAATTAAATAAAAAAAATAAAAATTATTATAAATATAAATTAAATTTATTGATGCTCTATTTCTCTCTTGTCGCCACTTTAGATTAATTATAGAAAAAACTCTTTTAGTGAAAGCTGAAGTGGGAGGAATGGAGAGTAGGTAAAAAATATTTTTTTTTTATATTTGGTAAGCTATCAGATGTATTTTTAAGTACATATTGCCATTTTTCTACTGTACTTTTCACTGAAAATTCTTTATCATCATTAGTGAATTTTCTTTGGATTTCTTTAAGTCTTATAGATTCGGAATACACATCGTCCATCTTAATATTTAATCTGTCTTGTAATTTGGCCTTTGTAATAACCATTTCAAAATGTTCAAATTTTACCTCATTTTTTAAAGACATGTTAGGAAGCCAGTTATCTTCGCTAAAATCAAACCATTTTATCATATAATTTAAGCTCATATCAATAAAAAGTGAAACTTTACTGAACTGTATTGAATGTTTCGGGTGTACTTTTGAATTTTTTGTAATCTCATTTTTGATTCATAACCAAAGTACTTATCAGTTTTTCTTTGTTCTAATTCGTTTCTTAAATTATCCATAATATTATAGACATCTAGTATAGTTACATCATTTCCTTCCAGACGTTTTATCGTTTTATTAAATATATTAAGCATGTGGCTTGTAAAGTGTAGATAAATTTCCACAGCTTCCCTATCCTGTTGATCACTTAGTTTTAATAATTCTTGTATAATTAATGCACAATTATCACCTAAACTTATAAAATAATTACATATTGGTGCCCAATTCAGTAAAAGGGTGTCACGGCTGGAAGTAGTGATAACCACCGTGTACCAATATGACGTTTGATTTGGTGAAATTCGCCATCAACCATAGTGACAATTTTTTTTAAATCATCTCGTCTACAAGCAGATACCGAAAAATGACTGTATATTTTTAAAATAATATTTTCTATGTCACAAATCAAGTAGCCCATAGCATGTTTT
Organism: Luperina nickerlii; assembly: GCA_963855955.1. Taxonomy (NCBI): domain Eukaryota; kingdom Metazoa; phylum Arthropoda; class Insecta; order Lepidoptera; family Noctuidae; genus Luperina; species Luperina nickerlii. Next base: position 10,777,081 of record OY979689.1, on the reverse strand, counting down.
ACTGTATTATGGATAATGTGTGCATGACAGTTGCCTTTTATTAGGGTTGGTACTTCTTTTTTAATATTTGTGTACAATGAGTGATGAATGCCAAAATTAGCATTGCAATTGTCTGCACTGAGACCTGATACTTGATTGAATGACAGGTTGTAGGAATCCATAGACTTCTTCATAGCTTTTAACGCCATCAGCAGATTCACTAGAATTTTCGTAAAAATCGATCAGTTTATTTTGGATCTCTTCATTTATTGAAAGATATTGCACTACGAGAGGAAATAATATTCTTTTTATTTGATGCATCTGTCTGGAGAGAGAAAAATACATCATCATGTAAATCATTTATTACACTTTCCACAGAATATGGACCTAACACTTCTGTCACTAAAGCTTCCATTTTAGTTCTTGCCAAGCTTATTTTACTAGCTATTTTGGAATCTACAAATACAATTTTGTTTAATTTATTTAGACAATCCATGCTATTATAAGATAAATTATGCTTTACAGTGTGAAAAGTCAATGCTAATTCCGCTGCTATAATATTCTCATCATCACTAGATCCTTTACATCTTGATTTAGTATCTGATGTAAGGAAATTTTGTAATGCACCAGATGTTTTCTTCATTTCAGTTTTCATCTTATGCTTCTGAGTATTTTGATGTTGCTTAATCTATAGAAAGAAAGAAACAAAAACTGAAACCACCACCATATTAAACCATCACCATTTTCAAAATAATACTGAATCATAAATTCTTCAAATATTCTTCAATTGAATGACAAATATTAATATCTATTAATATAATTTTATCCAAAAACAATTATGTGAATGAGAATATAAACATTCAGAATTCTGACAATTAGTATGAAAAATATATAATATTTTATATTATTATAATAACAAGTAACAAGATTATTTTTAAAATAACTCATAGAATTTGAAACATTGAAACTAATTTCCCTTGCTCATGCTTAAAAAATAGTGTATAAATTGTCAATGCAAACTAAATTTCAAATATGCATGCTACTGTTTTTAAAACTTTTCAATACAAAGTCCTGCCATATACAAACTGGTGACTTTTTTTGTAAAGATGTAAAAAAAACTAATGAATTATGTTAGGTTATACGAAAGGAGAAGCAACGTAGCTTTAACAATATTTGTACACATTAATAAATTTTCATACCTGTCCAATGCCAGCTGAACTGATTGTAAAATTCACGCCGCAGGTAATACATTTTGCATTACTTTTATTTTGAAGATCACTTGTTATCCAGTTGTATTGTTTTTCCCACTCAGGTTTATATTTTTGTAAAACTGGTTATTTTAGCTTTTTTAGGAGTCACTGGTGTGTCGCTATCAGAATTACTCGTCATTTTCAGCATTAATATTTACTTTAAAATGCATTCTTCACTTATAAACAAAACTAACGGACCAGTTTTGTACAATTTCGTCGATAGTGAGACTAGTGAGAGACATCTGTGACAAACGTCACAACTGACATCTGACATCTAATAGGCCTTTCCGATTCACGCCAACAGCGCTGTCAGCGCCAATAATCCGTTCCGAATCAACCGTAACCGCGCTGATGACAACGCTAACGCTGCCCATGGTCGCGAGCGTAATCACTGTTGGCGCTGTTGGCGTGAATCGGAAAGATAGGTAACATTTCGTTCAGCAATTATAAATCGTTAAGTACCCACGATGAGTATGTTTTACGCATCACAGTAAAGGTTGAAAATAAAGTATTTTTGCATACTTTATTTGTATGTAAAAGTATAAAGTATAATTACCAAAAATAAAGTAGGATACGTTATTATAAAGTATGGTTGGCAATCCTAATTCTAGGCGATATAGCTTCAAGACTGGATGTCATTAACTTTTTATGTTAACTTATTTCCTATAACTTAAATGTATGTCTGTCCGTCCAATTGCAAACTATCCATTATGCAACCTGTCTATCCAGACGAATTTTGTGATCGGGGATTCCAGGACACCATTAATATTTTATATTTTTCAGACATGGAAAATCGCATATTCATACTGACTGTTTACCTATAATGTTTTATTATCATTCGCCAATATTTATTTTATCTTCCGAAACCATTAATTTTCATTTGCAGCTCACCAAATGGATTCTTTTGCTGGAGAAGCACAGTACGGCACGCCATTCCTAAATAGAATGCTGCTTGGTGCTCACGTGAGACGCATAGGTTATTTCGTGTTGTTAAATTAAAGTAATTAAATAAGGTTGAGTCTGTTCCGTCGGAGCAATCTCAACGATAAGCGCGAGCGTCCGACACGGACGTGTCGCGACTGGTTTGTTTTGATGCCACAAGATCTTGCAGCATGCCGCACCCGCAGGATGCCACAGAATGATTCGGTATGCTGATACGTATCTTCATACTCGAAACAAGCGTGCCTATACAAAAAAAACTGTATTATACACTATGAACCGTTATTCTAGACCTATACAGTGAGACAGCATCTTTCCGGATCTGACGTCACGACCTCTCTTGTTCCCCTCCCAACCGGCTCCGCCCCACTATGGCCGGAGGGAGGGGGGCGTAGAGCTTGCCCCAACAGTCAGGCGCGCTCTTCACATTGGCATCGTTTTTCGGTGCGATCACACCTCTTCTAGTGCGGGCAACAGCGCTGCTGTTTAGTGTTTAAAATTTTATTCAGTGGTTATTTGAAAACTCGGTAATAGTGGTTCGAAGTACTATTAGAGTTTTGAGTGCGTGTTTTGTATACGTAATGGAAAAATCCACGAAAGCGCCTGCCGAGGGTGACGGGATTGGCCCGCCTCCCCCTGCATCACCGCAGGCACCTTCTTCGTCGTCTTCATCGTCGTCGAGCAGCTCCGCCCCACGTCGGAGACGCCGGCAGCTGCGGCAGGAAACCCGAGAAAACGAGCGCAGGTTAGACTTGCTGTCAAATCAAGTGAGTGAAATATTATCTTACTTAAAAAATAACGATCGCTTTTCAAACAAAGAAACCGAGCCCGAATCTGATTCTGATATTTCCTTATATCCATCTGAAGGCTTGATGGTTTCTCTTGGGAATGATCACCTTCTCAGTAAACCACAGAAGGCTAAAGTATTTGAATTTCCGGTATCCACTAACCTAAAAGAACCTACTGTTGAAAATGCCTCGGAGGGTAGATTACATGTGCTAAATAAACTACATCATTTCGATACTAATGATTGGCAAAGGGTTAGATACCTAGAAACTGAGAAAAAGTATGTCGCTAGGCCAGGTTTTTACGAACTTGATGTTAACACTGAACTTAGACATTGTGATACAAGTTCTTCTTGGCTTAGATTACTTGATAGATCGTTTGGAGCTTTTACTCATGGGCTTATACAACAAAATGAGCTGCTAAGAAACAACTTTCAGCAAATCATAGAATGGGCGCAATCGCCTGGCTGTGTACTTAACGGCGACACGCTTTTTGAAAAGATTAATGCTTCTTTTTCCGAAAACTCATCTTACATGAAAGTGTCCGTGGATCTCTTGCAAATGAGTTGTGGAAGACGTGCTGATATAATTCAAAGACGTCGTGACTGCATTTTGTCGGGTGTCAAGGACAAATATGTAAAGGTGGACTTGCAAAAGATCCCCCCAACGCAATATAACCTTTTTAATCCACAGGATTTAACCACCTTTTTACAAAAGGCTGGTGGTACAAGTAAGTTGTTCTCTGCCCATAAGCGCTCTGCGGAAGAGCCTCATGCCATGTCTATGCGGAATAGACAGGATGGCCCTCCAGCTAAGCGACCACGCAAGCCCTTTCACGGTGACAATCCTGGGTTCGATCCCCAGCCATCCACGAGCTTTCAAGCGCCCCCCAAAGGTAGAGGTCGAAAGTCGGGAAACAATAAATCCGGTACAAGGCATAATGAAAACAAGAAACGGTCCTTCGGCAATCGTAAATCCGATCAGTATCGTAAGTGACTATCCTCAAGAAATTTTATTTTATGGCGGGCGGTTAAAAAATTACATTCAAATTTGGAAGAATTACGGTGCTCCAGAGAACATTATAAAAATGATATCTGGATACCGAATTCCCTTTTTCAAAATACCCCCACTTCAAAGTCCAGACTTATTAACACGTTTTCAAACTCCAACGAGCTTAATGATGTCGGAACAAATCGAGGTTTTGAAACAACAGAAAATCTTGATTCGAGTAGATCCATCTCCAAGTTATGTCTGTCCGATGTTTTTAGTGCAAAAGTCAGATACCAGCAATCGCCCGATATTCAATTTAAAAAATCTAAACCGCTATGTAATGCAAACAAAGTTTCGCTTAATAAATATGTACCGTGTGCCGGATTTCTTGCAACCGAACGACTGGGCAATCAAAATAGACCTTTCTCAAGCCTATTTTCACCTAGCAGTCAGCCCCAGTCATCACCCATTTCTGCGAGTATTATACGCAACAGAAAAGAAGTCGAGCCCGAAGCTCCTTCAGATCACTTGTCTGCCATTCGGGCTGTCATCAGCACCCAGGGCATTTGCGACAGTGACAAATTGGGTAGCAGATGTGCTGCGCGAGAAGGGCATGCGAGTTATCGTCTATCTGGACGATTATTTAATCGTGAACCAAGATCGATTAACCCTAATGGACCATGCTGCGGAAGCTATAAGAGTCCTAACAACTTTGGGATGGATGATCAACTACAAGAAATCCACATTGATCCCAACCAAGGCAGTAGACTATCTCGGCATAAAATGGAATCTCGCCCTGAATTCCAAGTATTTGCCCCAGGAAAAGGTTTCCAAAATCTCCAATACGATACGCCACATACTACAGGTAAATCGATGGAGTTTGCACGACGCTCAATGCTTGCTAGGCATGTTAAACTTTGCAGCCTTCGTTGTGCCCAGAGGTCGGCTTCATTGCCGCCCATTACAAGTAGCTTGCAATCGGCTTCCAAAGCTCCAAGCACACGTAAAACGCCCACTCGAGTCGGAAGTGTCGATGACCTTAATGTGGTGGTTACGAGCTCTGTCTACAGGAACAGCGATACATCCAGATCCTGTCTCACACTATGTAACGACAGACGCATCTGCCAGAGGCTGGGGTGCCATAGTAAACGACGCTTGTCTGAGCGGATTATGGTCCCCGGAGCAGAAAAAATGGCACAGCAATTTAAAGGAAATGTGGGCAGTTATACAGGCCTTAACCAATTTTCAACAATCGCTACGTCATTCAACCGTGCTAGTTCAGTCAGACAACAAGAGTGTGGTGAGTTACATGCGGAACGAGGGAGGTCTCCGTTCACAGAACCTCTACCGGCTAACTTGCATGTTATTCGAAATTGCGGACGAGAACAAGATTCACCTGGTCTCTCAGTACCTGCCCGGTCAGGTAAACACAGAAGCAGACATGCTTTCAAGGCTCAAATTACCCGGGGAGTGGACCCTAATGAAAGAGGCATGTCAAGAGGTATTTCACAAGTTCGGAATGCCCGAAATCGACTTGTTCGCCTCGAAAACCGCACACGTGCTTGCGCGCTACGTCTCACGAGATTGCAAAGACTCGAACGCAGAGTTTCACGACGCCTTCAGCAGAAGGTGGTCATACCGTCGAGCGTGGATATTCCCACCACCACACCTAATTCCACGAGTTCTGTCACACCTCAACCTGTGCAAGGGTCGATACATCCTAATAGTACCGCGCTGGTCCAAAGTGTTTTGGCGGCCAGACCTGAAGCGGAGAGCGGTGAGCGCTCCTTTACCCATATTCAATCTTCGTCGGCGGTTACTAGATACACGGACTTATCTGCCTCCGGTTCACGTGGGCCAGATGTATCTAGAGGCATGGCTAGTGAAGGGTGGTGTGCCGAATTAACAAATTGGTCTCTAAACGAAATAGACCTACTTAATTCTAGCTGGCGACCCTCTACGAAGAAAATGTATGCTGGTATTTGGAAAAAATGGTTAAATTGGTGTACTCATAATAATTTGAACCATACAAACCCTTCTGGTGCCCAAGTTGCTAAGTACCTAGCATACTTGCACTTAACTCTTAAACTGTCTTATAAAACTATTTTAGTTTATAAATCAACAGTTGCCACTTTGGCCTGTTCTAACGGACGAATCATAAGCAGTGATCCTATCGTTCAGAGAATGTTAAAAGCTATTTCACTTGCTAATGTTGATTCCAAACCTAAAAATTCTTTCATTTGGGATCCACGTATTGTGGTAGAATGGCTCAGCTCTAACCAGCCGCCTCATGCAAGTTTATTCCAAGTATCTCGTCGCACAGCACTGATTTTGCTACTCGCTTCTAGTCGTAGAGTCCATGACCTGACACTGTTACGAGTTGATAGTGCACATTTTGAAGACAATTCTAATCATATTGTTTTACACCCAGCATTTGGCTCAAAGACAGATAGCTATACACACAGACAATCATCATGGAAATTGCACACACATACAGATAAATCCATATGCCCTGTATGGTGGATACGTAAGTTGATGGAAGTATCATCATCACGTAGAATTAACAATGACATTAATCATTTATTTATATCAACTTGTGGCAGAGTCAGGCCAGCCTCCAGAACAGTGATTGGAGGTTGGGTTAAAACTATTCTTAAGGAGGCAGGAGTAGAGGCTACTCCTGGTAGTACTCGAAGTGCCGCAGCATCTCTCAACTGGCTTGAGTGCCACAATATTGACGAGATCATGGCAAAAGGGAACTGGCGTGTCCCCAACACATTTGCACGGTTCTATTCGGCCGAAATTAACACATCGCAAAGTCGTAACAATTTATCTCTGACATTTGAAGCTGTGTAGCAATCATTCTAAATAATATATGATTACCTACCCATTAATCAATGTAATTTCAATAAATAATTCAGTTCAAAGCAACATATTGTTATATTAAGTTAAATAGATTTATTTAATCTAAGTAGGCATGCTATGTATAACTAATGTAACTTTAGTTCAAAGCAAATCTAACTCTTAGAATATCATATCATTACAGCATACATTGTGGTGCTAATCATGTTATGTGTGTTTTGGTGGTTCAAATAAAAATGTTTTTCTTTACATAATTATACAGTTTTTATTCCCTGGAATTTCTTTATACAGAGTCACTTTCATTTCTGTTGATGATGTTCTCGCACAGTTATATTTTGTTATAAATACTCCTAGGTACCTACATTAAACAAAATTATTTAGATACCTGAGTAATTTCTTTTTCACACATTGGCATATACTTAGCTTGCCACCAGGCGATAATAAACACATCTCACTGTATAGGTCTAGAATAACGGTTCATAGTGTATAATATAATGTTTTACCTGAAAATAAAACAGTTATTATATACGGAACCTTATTCTAGACCTATATTTTTAATCCTGCCTGTTGGACTCATAATCCACCGGAAGTGAGATGCAATGTGAAGAGCGCGCCTGACTGTTGGGGCAAGCTCTACGCCCCCCTCCCTCCGGCCACAGTGGGGCGGAGCCGGTTGGGAGGGGAACAAGAGAGGTCGTGACGTCAGATCCGGAAAGATGCTGTCTCACTGTATAGGTCTAGAATAAGGTTCCGTATATAATAACTGTTTTATTTTCAGGTAAAACATTATATTGGGTATTTACCCATTAGGTACAGATTTTTATGTGATGTGAAGAAACGTGGCACTCGTATTCATTCAGGGTCTTCAAGATAAGTAAAGTTACATCCTTCATATTGTTAAGAGATTTCAAAGCATAGGTACAGGGATGTTATTCACATAGACCAAGCATGAGTTTGTCTATATTAAAACAAAACATAATTTTAATTAATACATTTATTACACATTATTAAAAAGTATCGTTTTATGTAAACATTGGCGTAAGGTTGAGCGTTGCCCAACTATTTTTAAATTCTGGGTTTTTGTATGACTAAATAATCTTAAGTTTAGGTAAGAAGATGCAATGCTTTTCAATATCACGATCTCATGTGAATCTTCGCAGTTAAAAGATTCGATTGGGTGAGGTGGGTCAAAATGCATATTTCCTGACATATAAAAATGTTGTACTACCAACAACATTAATCTATTTTTATTCAAGTTTTTTAACCCATTTGTGTGGCACATTGTTAAAAATACTTTTTCGCAATATTTCACAATATTGAAAGCGAACTTGGTGACATATTTAAGTTTTCCTCTGTCTATAAAGGTTGTGAAAGAGGAAAACTTAAAAATATGTACAGCATAGTTATGGTCGCATTGCTCCTTTAATTTAAATAAAGCAGCAATGCAATACGCACATTATTATATTATGTTATTTTAAATAAAACAAGCTACTCTTAAGCCGACATCTTTTTATTATATCCTCCGCGGGGCCCGCACAGATCACACATCACCACAGATACAATATAAAACCATTACATCTCCTTTTCCTTAAATAAAATTAACATCTTGTAACTAACAGCACTTACATATCAGTTAGGTACTCTGATAGATAGGCCGGTTTTCGGACACTTCTACCGGTCCTTGTTCTATACGAAGGTAATGACCTGGAAACATCAGTATCACCATTACTTGACAATGACGCATCCACATTACTCGTCACTTCGCCTGAACCAGCCAAATTTCAATTCAAAGCCTCCTCTGCTAACTCTCTTCCTCATTACCCCTTCCATCACTGTACCCAATTGGTTCAATTGGTGAGCTGTCCGTTGTTACGTATGTTCTACCGTTTTGAGGAGTTTGAGGAATGACCACACCAGATTCATTTTTTATTAAATATCGCCTATTTCTCTGTATAACATTACCCTTTTCAGTTATGACCTTGTATGAGTTAGGTCTTTTATCTTTACATACCACTTGACCATATGCACTAGGTTTCCTATTAGAATTTTCTTTAATGATAACATTTTGACCCTCTACAAGCTCTGGTAGTTCTTTAGTGTTCCTATCATAATAATATTTTTGCTTTTGTGCGTTATGGTACAACTTACTTTGAATGTCTATATTTTCTTTGTTATTTTCCATTATAGGTAATAATCCCCTAATTTGTCTGCCCATTAGTAATTCTGATGGGGTTTTGAGGTTCATATCTTGCGATATTGGTGTATTTCTGAATTCTAACAATGCTAGATATTTGTCTTTATGTTCATAATCAGCTTTTCTAAATATATTCTTTACTGTTTGTATGAAGCGCTCTGCAAGGCCATTTGACTGAGGATACAGGGGACTACTTGTTCTATGTTCAAAATTCCAATCACTAGCAAAATCATTAAATTTATAACATGAAAAATTTGTTCCATTGTCCGACATTAACACATCTGGTATACCAAATCTACTGAAAATACTTTTTAACATGTTAATAGTACACTCTGCTGACAAATTTTCTAATTTACCTATTTCTACATATTTACTAAAATAGTCCACTACAATAAGATAGTTCTCATTATCATAACAAAATACATCACAACCTAATATTGACCATGGGTTTTCTGGCATCTCCCGTATTGTCATTGGTTCTTTACAATTACTTTTTCTAAATCTGTTACAGGTATTACAAGCAGCTACTTTATTTTCTATATCTACAGACATTCGTGGCCAAAATAGGCATTTTCGGGCTCTGGACTTACATTTTTCAATGCCTAAATGATTATAATGAATTTTGTCAAGCATTTCTAGCCTTAATGATACTGGGACAACAAGACAATTATTTTTGTACACTAAATTGTCAAATATATACAATTCCTCCTTAAATGTATGATAGGGCTTTAAATATTCAGGTACTTTATGCAAATCTGGCCATCCATTTTTAATAAATTCTGTAAGCTGAGTCAGCTCTTTATCTTCTGCTGTTTTTTGTTTGATCCAATCATATTTGTTTGATGACATCTTTAAATTATACCTTATCATGCTAACATGCGGTTCAACAAGATCTTCCAGTACCGTATCATCATCTTTAGAATTATTGAAGTTACGTGACAAAGAATCTGCCAAAAGTAATTCCTTACCTGCTTTATACTTTACTATTACATCATATTTTTGTAACTGTAATCTCATTCGCTGTAACCTTAGAGGAACATCACACAGCGGTTTTTTAAATATAACTTCAAGTGGCTTATGATCCGACTCAACTTGAATTGTTTTGCCATAAATATATTGATGAAATCTGATGCACCCATAAACTATAGCCAGCATTTCTTTTTCAATTTGTGCATACATCTGTTGGGTGGGAGTCATAGCTTTTGAAGCATATGCAACTGGAAGATCATTTTGCAGCAATACTGCGCCTAGTGAGTTTTTTGAAGCATCTACCGATAATTTGCAGGGTTTATTGGGATCATAGAACTGTAATACAGGTTGTGAACACAGAATATCTTTTAATTGTTGAAATGAATCATCTTGTTCTTTGGTCCAAGAAAAATCCACCCCTTTTCTTACTAACTTTCTTAATGGGTGACAAACTTCTGATAATGATGGAATAAACTTAGCAACATACATATGTAATCATACCTATAGCACGCTGTAATTCTACTACATTTTTTGGTTTTTCAAGGTTCAATATAGTCTGTACTTTTCTTGGATCTGGTTTGATGCCATCTTTTCCCAAAATGTGGCCTAAATATGTTATTTCAGAAACTCCAAAGTCACATTTTTTTAAATTAAATTTAATACCATTTTCTCTAGAAATTTTTAGTACCTCTAACAACCGTTTGTCATGTTCTTCCTTGGTTTTTCCATAAACTATTAAATCGTCAATAAATGCCTCACAACCAGACACTTTTTCAAATATTTGACTATATTGTCTATGAAAGATTTCAGGAGCAGATGCTAGTCCATATGGTAATCTCAAAAAGCAGTATCTGCCAAATGGAGTGGTAAAAGTGCATAGTTTTGAACTGTTTTCACTGAGTTTGATTAAATAAAATGCAGTTGACGCATCTAACTTGCTAAACACGGTGGCCCCTGCCATTTTGGCTGATACTTCATCAAATGTTGGTAATTTAAAATGTTCTCTTTTTATACAGTCGTTAAGGTTACTGGGGTCAAGACATACTCTCAGTTTGCCATCTGGCTTTTTAACAATTACAATATTACTTACAAAATCTGTAGGTTCAGAATTTTTTTTTATAACATTTAGGTTTTCCATTTTGTCTAGTTCCCTTTTAAGTGACTCATGCAATGCCATAGGTACACCCCTACATGGCACAACTTTAGCTTGATAACTTTCTTTTAACTTTATATCATATTCAACATTCTTTAACAATCCTAGCTGATCATCAAATAAATCTACATTCTCTTTTACAATCTGCTTATAATTATAGTTTTTATCAATAGTTATCTGATTCAAATACTCACGTTTTAATAATTTTAGAGTGAATAGGCGGCATAACCAGGTAGTATAACCTAAAACAGGCGGTGACTTCTCACTGCCATCAATCACCTGAAACAATAATGTAATATTTTTTCCATTTACAAGTTTACATTTTAACCATATTTGTCCAACACAATTAATTTTTGAACCATCATAATTCCTGAGTCTCAACATATTTTTGTTTATTTTATGTTCTAAGGACAGCTTTTTCACAATATGCAATGGCATAACATCACAATCACTACCAGTATCTAATTTCAAATCTATAATTTTGTTATTTATTTCTACGGACTCATACAAACATTTATCCAAAGTATTGTTACATTTGACCATACCTAGAACAATATCCGAGACATCACTATCATTTGACATATTCTGTTTTACTGCTTGTACCTGCCAAGGAGTCCTACACATCTTAGCATAGTGACCAAACTTGTGACATTTCTTGCAACTGTGTCCAAATGCTGGACACTTGAAGCATAGATATAAGAAAAATAGAGGATATCAGGTATGGTCACGTGATCTGAGGTCAAGTGTTTCTCAAATATGGCGACGACTCCGCCCACAATAGTGTTGGACTCATTTTTTTGTTTTCAGTATCGATGAGAAAATGATGGGATAATATAAATATAGACAAATATTAGATCACACACTATTACGGTATAATCCTGTAATAATAGTTGTATTGAGATAATAAATCTTACGTTCAACTCTAAGATAATATCACGAAGCAACTGTCAAAAGTGAACGAAGAGATCAAGGAAACAGCACCCCGAACATGTTTTAATTGAGTTTTAACTGTCTAATGAACACGCACTGGAATAGGATATTGAGCTACAAGCTAACGTTTTTCCGTACCGACACCTCACACCAGTCTCAACATAGCAGGGCCGCCGTAAGCGGGCGTCCGTATCGCCCGTGTGTGTCCACCGCACACGGGTGGCACACCCAGGGGGCGGAAAATCGAGCTAATTACATGTTACTAATATCTGAATTTAGAGGCAAGAAGTAAAAATTTCGAGCTCGCTTCGCTCGCTCTTGCAACCTGCTTTCTCTTGGATCTTTAATTACAGTGTCGATTATAAGTCGAACAAGTGACTCCGAATTTTCGAGCTCGCTTCGCTCGCTCTTGCAGGCTACATCCTCTTGATTGTTAGCTTTGTCTGCAAGTTGACCAAGTAGGTATATCTTGTATAAAGGGTCGAAACAATTCTAACCTGTCCAAGGTAGGGTGTTAAAATTGCGGCGATTGCGCCTTTTAGACTTTCTCTAACATAATTATTTCTAATTTTATTATATCCTTTATTTATGTATAACACCACAAAAGATCAATTTTATAAACAGTGTTTATAGTCTGCATGTTGTAAAGACTACCACCAGTAGCATAGTTGGTGGTGGATACTGGAGGTAAACGAAAGGATTAAAAATAAATAAAAGAACAATGTTTACTAATTGAAATCATTTAATCATGACGAAATAATAATAATTTAGTAAAAAAAAAGAAAACAATGTCATATACTGATTAAAATCATTTATTCATGGCGAAATAATATTAATTTAGTAAAAAAAATTCTTTTAGACACATGTTCATCATGTTTTTTCCCATAATATTTATATCTTATATCTAAATAAGCAATAATCACTGATTTTATTAGTAGTAACTTATGGGAACTTTCATGTTCGCTGTTAGCGCTATTGAAAATTTTGTCATTTTCAAAATGTTCCATTAAAAATTTGTAGATATAAATGTAATATTTTTCCGGAGTTTCTTTATAAATTAAATTTTGTTTTACAATCTTTTCAGTAATTTTCACAATTTTCACTAAAGTTGGAGAGGGATATGTTAAGCCACCTTTCGATTTTTTTTCAATAAGGCTTTGTATATACTGTTCCTTTGAACCATGTAACATTCCAACGCACTCGTCACATTTTAGGCTTTTAGATAATTTTCTGGCAATAAAGCCTGCTATGTACAAGACGACCTGTTCTGAGTACTCACTCTGTGATAATCTAAGATGATCCAAGTACTCCTCATACAGTGTACTGTCGTCTTCTTCTATTAACATATTTCGATCCGTTAATTTATTAATATTTTTTACAGGATCATCTGTACTAGGACAATTCAAAATTGATATTTGTTCAAGAGGAATACAGTTCCCTATGCCGTGTTCTCTAATTTCTGCACGAATTAAGAGCCTTTTGTAGGCTGCCTTAAATTGTACTGCATTGGGATTATTATTGTATCCACCTCTCGAATGAATAGCGGAAAAAAAAGTTCCAGATGATCCTGTGAAATTTTATAGAAAGGCAAGTATTCAATATAATGCTTCTCTATTACCAACGATTGGTATAAATTGAGTGCACTGGACATGTTCACAAGCATACCAACAAACCCTGTTTTGCGACGAGAAGTGACTACTAACTGACCTGTTTCCAACTTCAATTTTTTTATATAAGAAGTGGTTTCATGGAACATTTTGATGACATCTCCGTAATTTTTACAAAATAGCGCCTTTTTCCAGCCTGGCGGCCGAAGAGATCGGCTATTGAGGCAATCAAATAAATTATTAAATCTTCTAATAAAATTTGCCGTTGGACTAGAGCCTTGAAATTGAGGTAGTCTCAATTTGCTCTGGCAAAATTCGAGTGCGTCTGCCACAGAGTTGCTAAACAACTGAGTGGCAAGCCTCACCTTCATTTTTTGAGTAGTAAACTCGACGTGAGCTTTGCTCAATTCAATTCAATTCAAAAAATTCAAGCTGTTGGAGACATTATTTTGATATATCAGTCAATTTTCTTATGGATAAAGAATGAAAATACTAACCATGGACATATCTCCTGTAATTTCAGATAAATCTACTTTACTTGTTGGTTGCACCGGTTCCGTGTAGATGGGAGCATCTACATTCATTGGCATATACTGAAAGAAAACATTTGATTTATGGCTTTATATAGTTGTATATGATACAAGATGCTTTCTGCTTCCAAAACTAAATTATTATTATAGTATATATATTGGTGGTGGCCCAGTGCCCGGGCATACATATATCTCCAAGAACTTTTGCCTACTATAGTATATTTTTAACAGAAGAGAACCAGAAATGAAAGATACGGTACTTACAGGAAGAAGAGCAGGAACTACATTATCATTAAGCTGAACCACCCCCAAAGCTCTGTTTACAGTACTTGTTTGTTTTAATCTTGATTGCATCGTAGATGAAGTAGTAAACTAAAATAAACATGTAAAAATATATGTTAATCTCTTATAGGGGTATTGTCCAGTGGTGGTCCACTGCTCGGGAAACACATTACTTTGTGTATTTTTCATCATATCCATTGCTCAATTGGTGATTCAAATTTTAAATTGTGAAACAAACAACACAATTCAAAATCTTTAATTACAAGGCGTGTGACATCAATCAACAGGCATTGGCTCCACGCGTTGTATTCAATGTATATTAGACAGTACCTTAGAACAGAAAGTATATTTTACTTACTGGGAAAAGAGTGGGAACCACATCATCCTTAAGCCGAACTACATCCAGCGTTCTGTTTATGCATTCTTTTTCAAAATGCAATGAGCATATTCTTCTTACTGCTGCAGGTTTTATGTTTTCCTGGCCTATATTATCAATCCACAATTTTTGAAGGCTTTCATTCTTCGGGAACCTTAAATAAATATTATGCATCTTAAATAAGTACCAACGAAATAATCTTACTACAAATCTTTTGATGAAAACTATTATAGAAAAGTCTTGATTTACACTATTTTTTTCAAGTTCTTTCCCTAAATGAAAGGCTCAATCGATCGTTTGATTAATTCGCTTCTAAAACGTTATTTGATCATAGGATTAGATCAATTTTATTGTTTAACTGTATATCGATAATTTCAAAACACGACGGCACGTTGTGACAACACTATTTAAAAAATGTAAACAATCGAGATGTTTACTTGTTTCATTTTACAAGCTATTAGTCATTGGAAATCCTAGTTATTAGCGGAAAACACGACCTAGAACCCCTAATATGAACACGAAACGCAATTCACACGAAAAATATACATGACTATGGAAAAAAATTGCAACTAACCTGAAAAATGACAATCCTTCTTCTTTTTTACGGGAATTTGAATTACATCCATTGATGCAACACTTTGTCATGTTGTTTTTGCTCAGTTAACCTTTACAAATCAACAAAAAAGCACCAAAATAGTCAAAATTTACTGTAACACTGAAAATTAACTCCGAACAACACTTAGATGACAGACGAACTACCACTAATCATAACAAATGAACGACAACCTAAAATGGCGTCGTGCTTCAAGGTGGAGTTAGGTGACGTCATGAAAACTGTCAACAGAAAATTGAAGTCTATGATATGTTTTCATCTTTTTTTACATTTGTAAATTATGACGTGTGAGAATGAGACAGATATATTTTTGTTGGTAAGGTTCATGTTTGCATGATATTTGTATAACCAAAAAATGTATATGCAACTTACGGCGTATCCTCTATTTTTCTTATATCTATGACTTGAAGCCATGATAATAGCCACATCTAGTACACTGCTTCCTGTCACTCCAACTGTTCTGCTGTCTTTCATTTTGGCCATCTTGCTCTCTATTGCTGCGATTGTCTTGTCTTCTTTCACCTTGACTGTCCTGTCTCCGTTCCCTTCGACTGTTTTGCTCCTTTGTGTCTTTTCTATAATTTAACCTTACCATTTTATTTATTCCACACACTTGGGACTCTGCTGTCATCTTTATAACATTTTTTGAAGCAACTTCAGATGCCTTGCAAATTTTTAAGCATTTATCCAGATTTAAGTCAGGTTCTTTTAATAGTGCTTCTTGAAGGTGAGAATCTCCAATGCCTCTTATTATTTGGCTTTTAATTAAACTGTCTTTTAGTTTATCGAAGTTGCAGTCTGCACTAAGTATTTTGAGAGACGTAACAAACTCATCGAAGGTCTCTGCCTCTTTTTTTTCGCGTGTGAAAAAAAGGTGACGCTGCATGGTTTCATTTTTTGTCGGTGAACAATATTCACGAAATCTATTTAATATTCCTTTTATGTCGACGTCTTCTGGTATGTCTAAAGTGTTATATACTTCTAAAGCATCCTCACCAATTATGTGCAGAAGTAATGCATTTTGACTTTGTCTGTCCAATCGTTCTTCAGCCCCCGATGCTTTCAAATAGAGCAAAAATCTTTGCTCCCATCTTTTAAAGTTGAGACACAGATCGCCTACTAAAGATAGCGGTGGTGGCTGTTTTAACATTTCCATTTTAAGTATTTAGTACGTTACTGTTCACTTTTTTCTTTATTTTATTAGTTACTCGGCTGCGCCATATTATATTATGTTATTTTAAATAAAACAAGCTACTCTTAAGCCGACATCTTTTTATTATATCCTCCGCGGGGCCCGCACAGATCACACATCACCACAAATACAATATAAAACCATTACACACATGAAATTATATAGCGAAACTGTAGCGCGCTCGGGTTATCGCTAAAACCACCTCTCGCTCGCTATGAGAAAAATATTTCCACATGGTCTTGCGAACATTTGTAGGGTAGAAAGTACTTCTTATTGATCCCGTCGTCGGATAACAATTCGTTAATTAAATTGGTAAAACTTACACAATCTATTATTAAACCGAGAGCAGGAGTTTTACGTCTGTGTGACAATATATTCTCTTCGTCAATTTTTAAATTAGCCAAGTAATGTTTGGTTTCGGAGATAATGTTCATCTAAAAGTTTTTATTTGTTAGGCGTAAAGGTGCCTTATAACCCACGCCAAAAGGATTTTTGGCATTAAGTAAGTCGAAGATCCTATCGATATACCTTATGAATTCGACGGTGGCCTCGCTTCCAACAAAATATTTATGACCACTTTTAGCCAGAAATTCAATAGCATCAGCTAGCACACAGCAGCACATAGAACTGCTAAGTACTTGTGCCGCTAATTTAACATACATTTTTCCATAAAAATTTATATGAACAGCGGAAATCTTATTTTTTAATTTAATCCCTTCCTGCTCTTGTAATGTATGTAAATTTCTGACATAATTAAAATCAATGTTTCTTTTGTCTGAAGACATTTTACATTCAGCAAAAACATTCCGCGCTAACTTAATCTTGTGTGGTGGATCCAATAGACCACTTTAAAGTCTTTTGTGGGATGTTTAAAATTAGTTTTTAAGTCATCGACGTTAAAATTACAACCCAGGAGCTCGTATGTTTTAATGTTAATAATAGTACCATCACATGTTAATGATCTAACAGTAATATTAGCATCAGCCAATAGCCTTATGGCTGTTAATGTCAGCTGTGCTTGTATATTGGTCGATATTTTATTAATAAAAAAATACCCAATAGGACATTTAATTTTCCTTGTGTATGAAACAATCATAATAACAAGTACTTCAGTAGCGAGTATTTCTGAGTCATTATTTACATCACTTGACTTTAATATTTATCGTTGGGATAAATAGCTAGCCACAGAGCTTAAATTGTTTGTTCGAATGAAATCATTTGCTATTCTTCACCATATAAGCAAACGAAACATTTCGCGCAGAACCAGAGTCCTTAATCGTCTGCTTGAGCTCCGAAATATGTTCCGTCAGGTCGCGCTTTTCCTGAAGGGCATCAACCGCGTTATACGCGTGAATAGCTTTCTGCTTCAGCGACTGGTATAGAACTGCCATTTGTGAGGTTCCAGATCCTACTTTACGGCACAGGGTAAAAATTTTCAGTTTCTGTTCCGAGTTGAGTTTGCCATTCGCGACAATAGAGCAAATTTCATTTAAGTGCTGTTCGATGGCTGACATCCATTTTTGAATCTTGGGCGTTGAAATAACATCAGCCGTGACCGACTCAAGGGCTGGGTTCTGCGTCGTCGTCTTCGACGGCGAGGCGGAGGGGTGCACTGGCCCTCTTGAATTACAGGGGCTGTTATCCATTTTGTATTTTTACGAGTTCAATGATTCGTGTCCATTATACACTGAAACTACACACTAAGTAAAATTACAGTTGCATTGCATTGGTAATGCACTAAGGAGGTCACTATATTATTAAAGTAGGTAATTATTAAATATTGCTAACAAGCACGTCTGTACACTGCGAATGACCACGACTATCATAATCATCGCTTAAAAAATCGTCGATTTCCGTATCAAAATCGTTAACATTGGACAAATCGATATTTTTAGATAGATCATTGTTTTCCTTTAAATTCCAATTATTGTATGCCAAAAATGTGATTTGAGCTGGCCTTTCTGTAGTAAGGCGATTTCGTTTAGCACTGTGTATGAAACGAGCGTTCAGTAGCCGCAGATGTGCAAGATGCAGTCAGGATACGAAGTGCCACTTTACTTAACGGCGAGGAACCACAAATTCCTTTCCACCACAATGTACAATCTACCTTCTCTCTAGCTTTCCATGTGAATTATTTTCCCCATATACCATCTCTCGCTCTATATGGAAGATGGAAGCGATGGAGTTTATTCAAAAAAGTCGTCAGGTTTTGAATAAACTCCATCGCTTCCATCTCTTGATAGGTGAGTTCATGTCGTTCAGGATTAGGGTTCAGCATATGTGCAGCTAGTGTATGGGTTTGAGAACTTGTGTAGTTCTATGTTCTACTGCAGTCTTCAAACGTTCTACATCAGAAGTTTCCAGAATAGTTGTCGAAGTGAAAGTAAATAGCAATTTTGATAAGATATTTTTGAAGTTCATATACCTAAACTTTACTGATGTTATAATTATCATCCTCGAGTTCAAAGATCGCTTGTGTGATTGGTTCCATTATACTAATACATTGTTCAACCATAGTCCAAAAACCATCGTCGAGAGTCGTACTTTTGGCGTCTGATGTAGGTTGGTTATGTTCATGGACAGCGAGATTTTGAAGTGCAGCTTTATTGACTTTTTGAAGCCGCCACTGTCTTGCCGAATTTTGCTTAAAAGTGCGCTCAAAATCTGACTTTTTATGCACTTTTAAACCTCTGTTGCAAGATCAATACAAGCTTTAATGACACTCACTTTCATGGCATCTGCACACAGTCAATTTAGGCTATGTGCTGCGCAATTTAGAGCCACTATCCATGGATATTTTCTTCTCTAATTTTCTCTTTCTTATTTCTTTTTTTATTTCTGTAGCCAAATATTCACTGGTGTGCCGATTATTCCGTTCCGATTGTTCCGGCTCCACACTAGTGGGTGGAATTGATAGTAAATGTTGGTAAGCCAGTGATAGGTATCGTCCTCGCTGTCTCTGGCCACCATTCTCAAACAGAGCCTTTTCTACCATTACAGTAGTGTTGATGTCATTTGATGTCGACTCAGGAGCAGAAGCAGTAGCTTGACTTATTTCCTTATTAAGTTCTTCTTCATTTGTTAAAGAAGAAACTTGTAAGTCATCATGTCTCCTGAAATCAGACGTTCACACAAGACTTACACTTTGTTTTGTGCGTTGAATGAGGTTTACGATTTCCCGCAGCATCTTATCAGTCGTAGGCCGTAAAAAACAGTTTTATCTTCATATTCAATGTTATCAAAATACTTCTCCGGGTTTGTCAAATATTGCAATATTGCTGCTTGGACTAATCGTCGTTTTGCATATTGTTTACGCAATGCAGCCCCCATTTTATTGCTCAGATGAGTGTTAATTTCAAGCAATTTTTTATTTGCAATTTTGAGAGAAATATCAGCTGTAAGCAATGTTGCATCACGGCGACAAAGTGCCTCCACGATAGTTTTTGTGTTTTTCTGAGCTGCAAATTGCAAAACAAACCTCAAAAATTTGAATGTCGCGGAGTATCTTGGCGAATATACCTTAATGTTGCCGAATCCCTTAAAAAATCGTAAGTTTCTTAAAGATTCATCAATAATATTAAAATTATAACGTTTATTTATTAATTTAACAGTGAAATAACAGGATTTATTCTGTTTGGATAATAAATTTGGATAATAACCTGATATTTAGCATCAAGAGTATTATAGAGATAATATTATTTCTAAAATTTTAAGAGACAACCGAAAGAATCGGAACGACCGGTTCTCCGTTTTACAGAACCGGTTCTTTCAAGGACCCTCAGAACCGGGAAAAACCGGTTCCGATACCCTAGTTATATTGAGCAACACACACACGAAAACAGTCAGAAGGAGAATAGTTGGGATGATAATACGCACACACAGTCACAATAGTCACAGCACAATAATAACAGTTATTCGGATAGATTACATGTAAAATACTGGTATTCAGCTGCATCCAGTTAGACTGGAAGCCGACCCTAACATAATTGGGAAAAGGCTAGGCAGATGATGATGACAAATGGCGTGGTTTTTTAACTGTCAAAATACACGTTGTTCGTACGGTTGACATTTCGATTCCATGATAATGATAAATGATTAAGTAGGTTTGTACACACTTTTGCGCGTCAATGATGTTATGTGTAAGTTTAAAATATAAATAAATATACTAAATGATATGGTATGTACCCTACAGAATATTGGTTTGGGTGGCTAAAGTGGACTGGTTAACAAGAACTATAGAAGAACTATGAACCCTGCCTGATCAATGTTTTCTTATACGTATTATTGGTTCGTTATCGTTTTCACAGATAGTTTCTGGAACAGTTGTATCCCCTTTCTGACTGATAGTTATAGAGCAAAGCAAGCTTCTGTATAAGTATGCAGCCTAGATGCTCACATCTCTGGGCCAATAACCTTTTAATATGATGGTGAGGCACGTGGTTCGTGGCAGTGTTTGGGGGACCAGTAGCGAACAGAAAACAGTCCAACCTCAATTTGTGTAGCAGTTTATTAATTACACAATAAATGCACACATAATATCGTCACTTAGCAAAGAACGCACTATTAGATATTTATAGTTTATTCGAGCACATTATCAGTTACACACATCGTGTTCACAGTTAGCAAGCGAGAGGGAAACACAGGAAACAGAGTAATCTATACGGGGTTCACACATCCGGTGATGCCATACAAGAAAAATATAATAAGGGCATCAATACACGGTAAATCTAATAAGTTCAACATCTTCTTGTGTATATAGCTGATCTAGCGCTTTTTTTTTCGTGTTCTCTTCCATGTTGTACAGGCGCAGCATCTATGTTTATTTTGTAGAGCAGTTATTTAACTATGCTGGCACAGCTAGTATCAGGCCTCATTTTAATAACTCTCCCAAAGTTTGAGGCTGTCAACAAGGAGCGCCGGAGCTCGAGCCATTCGCTTGACTCGCTCTGCAAAATTGTTTGCCTTTCAATTTGTCTTCTTTCTTCCTCACTTTTATCTAAGTTGGATAGAAAGTTCTCCTTCATTTTCATATTAATATTGTATTGTATGTGTTTTATGTGGGCCTTGACGCCTGAAATAAATGGATAAATAAATAAATAAAATTTGTTCTAACATCGCAACGCTCACATCGGGCTTTATGGTTTGTTCTCCATAATCTTCATTTACAGCGCCATATGTCTGTCGTTTTTTGTAATTTACATGTTTTAACAAATTTCTTTTTCTGCGATACTTTTTATCTAAGGTGCTCATTTTGCCCTTAGGACTTTGCCCGAGAATTGTTTTATACAACATGGAAACAGGTTTTCTTTTAGTATTAAAGTTAACTGCAGACGCTGAACATCGAGTTTGGTATCCACGCCTGCACGAGTGATTCACTCTTTTACCACCCACAAATTTGACCACGACGCTATGAAAACTTTCCACGATCAATCTGTCAACATCATGAACGAGACTTCTGGCATGTCCAAAATGTTCGCATACCTGCTAGTCTCCGTCAGAAATGAGGCGACCATAAATCAGACCATACATTTCAATCGATGCTTTAAACCCTTCCACAATTATTGTTGACTCCATGGCAGTCGATGATCCCGTAAAATTTTTATAGCACTGGTGAGTTCTTGGATTTTGATTTTTATTAAGGTCTTGCGTACATATGCTACAGTATTTATGTTTAATGCCCAGAAACAAAATCTTTTTTGTGTGTCTTCCAATTATGGCAGCAGCTCCTGACAGTGCTGAGTAATTCTTTTTGTAAGACCTCTTACTCCAGCATCCGTCTACAACCACATCTATAATAGGTATCCTATCTTTGCTGACGTGACCTTTTTCTATTAGCAATTCTTTTTTCTTCTTCAGCAGCTTCATTAATAGATTTGCTAAGTGCTTTATTCCAGGCGTTGGAAGCAATGTCGTGCCGTTTCTGGTATACAGGCTCAGTCATCACGGGCAAGTCAAATGTTGATAACAGTTCCTCTAATTGCGAATACCCTATACCAACTGAAACTGCACCCACGACCACTGCTGTATTAATATCTAAGTCGCCAGTGACATTACAAAGAGAAAACTTCTCTTTAAACATCAAACATTCTACTGTAAACTTAGAAGCAAGTCCAACACGTTTCTCTCCTATAAGTTTCAAACTTTGTATACCACAGTTAAAAGCACCATGACCGTCTATTTCTTGTATTTTGGAAAAAAAGTAAGCAATATCTCTATAACTCGTCTTCCAGATATTTTTTTTTCTGCTAGTGATTCTTCTTCTTCAATAATTAAATGTGGTAAAACTTCTTCATCTTGTTCAACCTAAAACAAACATTTTATCAATACAGTATCAAACTTAATTAGCTAGGGAAACTATCTAATATCAAAGAATACCGCAGTGTAAGCAAACAGAATAAATTACCGGCATAATTTGCTCTGCCCCCTCATCAACTGTCATGCTAGATAGATCGAATGTTTCTGTTAACGGTTGAAGTTCCTGATTTTGTAATTCGGAGTTTTGCTGATTTCTTAATTGCCTGAAAAATAATAACTTAAGTGAGCTAAGTTAATGTTTTTGCTATTACAGTCGAGTAATAAGCCATACACTGCAAAAAAACTAAAAAGTATTTTAACTAGGCATTTTTTTTAAAATCAAGGTTGTCATTTTCCCAGTCACCTTAGTCTCCATGAGCCCTTTCAAATGGATCCAAACACGATGGTTTTAT
The DNA here is from genome assembly GCA_963855955.1 of Luperina nickerlii. Classification (NCBI taxonomy): domain Eukaryota; kingdom Metazoa; phylum Arthropoda; class Insecta; order Lepidoptera; family Noctuidae; genus Luperina; species Luperina nickerlii. The sequence continues at coordinate 10,753,723 of OY979689.1, read as the reverse complement.
GTACACTGAGATCCTAAACCCACCTTCAGAGTCCACCATCAGTTAGGTGACATCATCAGTCACCAAGGTCTCCATAAGACATTTCAAATGAATCCAAACAGGATGGTTCTACGTACACCCGTCACTGAGATCTTATACCCACCTTCGGATTCCACCATCAGGTAGGTGACATCATCAGTCACCAAGGTCTCCATGAGACCTTTCAAATGACTCCAAACACGATGGTTCTATGTAATGCCGTCACTGAGACTATACCTACCTTCGGAGTCTACCATCAGGTAGGTGACATCGTCAATCACCAAGGTCTCCATCCTCCGTCAAACGAAATTCTCAAGATATAAAAATATTGTAGCTAAAAACGATAACAAAAATAAACACACTAGAAATAATGTACTCAATAGGGTAGGTACTTACCAATAGTTTTGGAGAGCTCGGCCACGCTTCACCTTACCATGGGCGCCGGCAGGGGGGTGCCAGGGGGTGCACTTGCACCCCTTAGGAATCTCAGGATCAACAGGAATTATTGAAATAAAAAGCCGTCTGTTGGAAATAATTTTTTTATTCACAATAATTAGTAGGCAGTAATTACACAATTCTCATTTAAAAAGCAACTGCAGCCGGCGGGGTTTTTGACCGAACTTATTAATGACGTTTTCTATAAAGTTATCTTTATTGTCCTTGTAGAGTTTTGTAGCGTGGATGTAAAGGAAACAGCCAGTTCTTATAAGGAGATTTATTCTCACCAAATCAATCGAAACAAAATCACCATCAATATGTAAGGTCGGAGCACGAGGCCAAACCGGTGTAGTGTCCTATCGCGGACCCGGCTTGGGCGGAAGTGAAAGAGAGCCGAATTAAATGTGGCGACCAAAACGGACACGCTAGTGATGTTCGCGATGTTACTAATATAGTGTTGGGATTCCAACAGTTGCAGTCCTTGGTTATCTTGCCTCAGTGGACACTTAACAAGCATAATCCAGACAGTCGCTCGTCACCTGTTGTGGACCTATTCCAAGTTTTAACTCTTCTCAGTGTGCTAAAAGATCTTTTGTGCACGTTGTGACGGGTAGACTAAGGCCAATTTTGATCGCTTCTGCTACTGAAGGAAAGAAATCTTTTGGCTCGTCGATGTAGTCTATAAGATGTTTTTCATATCGATCAACTTCACTGATATCATTTGCCGCTGGCTGTGGATATTTCCACATTTCAAACCAAGTCGTGATTTCTGAAATAAAATTAGGTAAAAGATCGCCACACAAATTTTTAATGTCTTTTGCAGCTCAAAGAAATTCTTCTTTACTGAGGCCTTTAATTATTTTTGGGTGTAGTTGTAACAGAGAAAATGATTTTTTATATGTTTCAGAAAATCTGTCTTTTAAAGAAGAAATGATCGAATCAAGGTATGGGATGTATAAAGCTCTTCTGTAAAATTCTTCAACGTTTTCGGATGGGTGGTTGGATCGATGAGCCTGTCGTTTCGTAACTCGTTGGCATTTAATCTCAATATTAAGGTCTTCGCAACTTTGTTTAGCTTCTCCAAATATAGCAGTAAATTCCTGCGATGCGTTTTGTCAGTGACCCTCTATTATTTTAGTGAGTTTGCAAATGTGGTCTTTCACTGAATTAATGTCAATATCCACTTGTTGAAGCTGGTTGCAGACAGGCTCAAGCTTTGCCGAGTAAGTAGCAATAATATGCAATGCCATAAAATTTGTGGTGGTCAAAGCAGTGCGCAGTTGATCTGACTCGGTCGTCTCGTCCAGGGATCACCTCCTGAATTATTCCCTTAGGCCAATAGTTACGGGGACTGTCAGGGTCCACTATAAATACGAAATCGCCCAGCTGTACATTTTTATGTTCCTCCTGCCATTTCCTGCGGGGTAGCAAGTCTGGCAGTATCTCCTTGACCCATCTGCGCCAGTACATGTCAGCTAATCTTTGTGAAATTCGCCAATTTTTTCGCAAATAAGTGTCAGAATCATCAAATTTTCCGATGTGAGGTGAGCCAGACGACGATCCCAGCAAGAAATGATTAGGGGTTAACGTTTCAGGATCATTTGGTTAACAGACACGTGAGTCAACGGCCGGCTGTTCACCATAATAATAATAATAATAAATAAATAAATCATTTATTGAGGACCAAACATTTTTACATTTTATGCACCCGCCAAACTGCGTAACAGTTTATCGGTGGGATTAGCGCTCGTCTTATACATTTTTGGTTCAAATTGTAATAGCACATAATAATTAATAGTAGGTAGTAGATCACTTACATTATAACAAAAGTAACAAAATTAGTGGGTATTTTCGCATCTTGCGACCACTTCTTTAAGGATATCAGTCTTTAGCTTATATTTTAGTGTTCGTTTACTAATTTTATCACTATCTTTTCTCAGCCAATCGAAACTATTAAAAAGTGTAGGGGTCAAGTACTTATTGGTTCTTTTGCCATAGTAATTTTTTGCTGGTGGTCGCACAAGTTTACGCTCTCTGACGCTTCTAGTGTTGTACTTATTCCGCACATGTATTTTGAATTGGTCGTTATAGAACTGTTCTATTCATACTTCATATTCTCTACTTCTGTCAACAGAGTGTTTAGAGTTTCATATCTGGGTGCACGTTCCTTTAATATTATTTTCAGGCTAGTTTTCACGCTTCTGATGAGCCTTTCCCACGCCCCACCCCAGTGGGGACTGGCGGGCGGTATGAAAGTCCATTTTGTTTCGCGATTCAAGGCCTCATCTTTCAGCACTTCTTCGTATAGTTCTTTTATAGCCTTTTTCAGTTCTGTATTCGCTTTTCGTAAATTTGTTCTGTTTTCGGAGTACAAATATTGTGGCCATCCCCGTCTCGCGGCCATTCTTCGCAATGACATAATAATGGAGTCAGTTGTAACGTTAGCGACTACTTCCAGGTGGATAGCTCGTACCGTCAAGCACGTAAATAAGACGCCGTATCTTTTCTCGCGGCGCCTTACCGCCGTGACTTCCATGGGACCAAACAAATCCACACCGCAGTAAGTGAAAGGTTGTTCATGGTGGGCCATTCGAACACCGGGCAAGTCTCCCATTCTTGGTACTTCTGGTTTGGATTTTCTTAATCTGCAAATTGAGCATTTAGATGTTACATATTTAACGGTAGGTCTAAGTCTGGTGATCCAATATCTTTGTTTGACTTCCAGCATCAGACTCTTTGGAGTAATCAATTAATACATCGGCAGTATAATTAATTTTGTCTTCCTCGGGAACATCAGTCGCATCCGGTTTTTCAGTGACGTAAAAACTAAGAGTTTGTAGGCACTTGTTGGTGTCCTCTTCGTAATTTTCACTTTTGGAATGAGGTGTGTTATAATTATTTAATAGAAGTGCTTTATATGCCCCTACAAATGATATTGTATTTGGGGCATTATTTCTTGCTCCATAGCTTCTGATGTTCCCAAAAAAGTTTTCTACAGGGTCCTGATTAAAATTATGTGTTAATATTGCATCGTAACCATATTTATTAAACAACACCTTGCAAATTGCTTCCATGCCTTCAATAGTTTTCATTAAATTCTTTACAGGTGGTATAATCGTTTCCACAAATCGTACTTTATTACCAGTAACCTTTTTTTGAATAAACACAGTTTTTCATATTTCCTTTGATTTTAGCCATAGTTGGTGGTGAGTGCCTTCTAATCAGCCCTTTATAAATTTTACCATTGGGTATTGCAAAACTACTAACATTTAATGTGTCAAACAAATTGTCTAGTAATAATGTAATTTCAATTAATTGTTTGCATTCTTCGGGCAAATCTCCTCTAGCTATTAAGTGGTCTGTTACCACAGCGAAACTGTGGCTAAAAATTTGGGTTGCGGACTTCACCCTCATTTTATTAATTTTTTCAGGGACAATGTGCTCTTCTGATATTTTATTTAGCAGTCGTAGCTCCCCTTTGGACTTATCTGCAGCATACACCTGCTGATAATAATCCCACTTTACAATATTATTTTTATTATTAGAGGTGTACGCCATATTCTTAGTGAGTAAATTATTTCTTATTCCTTTAATTAAATGGGGATCATCGAATAACAGTATAGGTAATCTTCTGACCATTTACCCTGAAAAAATCTTGGCGCCACTCTTTGCCTAGCCGCAAATACCTCGCCCTCGTGTCAATAATTAAATCTGTTATTGCCCCTACATTTACGGAGCTCTGATCACAAACAGTGTTGATAATAATAATTATTCCCGATTTTTGCACCTCTAATGCTACACATGTTATGAGTGTTTTAAGCTCTACTTTTTGTAGGGCATAATATGCTACTGGCTGTTTAAAATTGTGTTTTAAACCTTTCACCATGAAAACGAGAGCGTGGTCGGCAAATATGGTGTCTTTGGTTGTAGCAAAACCCTCAAATGCATCTTTCTGTTTGTTGTAAAATATTTGAGGTGTCAGAGACATTTCGTCAAACATTAGACTGCACAAACGATCAGCAGTATCTTTTTCAAGTACAGTTTTCTTAATTTTATTGAATACAATAGGATTTATGCCAGGACACAGTACATACAGTACAGTAAACTTCGAGGTTTTAAGGTCAATAAATGACCAATGAGCGGTGAAAAAATTCGCCGACGGTCTTCTATAATTACAGCAGGCAACTATACAGCCCACAAGGATGCAGTACATGCGGCTGAGGACGAGGAGCTTGCACAGCCCTCAACGTCAAATACAATTATGACTGCGAGAGGTAAGTTTAATTCTAATTATAACTATCAACATAATAGGTTTACAAACAGAGGCAGAGGCGAATATTATAATCGGCAGCGAGGAAATTATCAGCGTGGAAATTTACAGCAAGGTAATTTTCAGCAATATAAATAAAATAATAATAAAAATAAAAATTGTTTATTCTCAGACAAATAAGTCCATAGAGAGGTTAATAGATATAAATAAATATAGATAAATATAGAACTCGACACACATCGTGGTCAGACGTATAACAATATCGTGGCAGAAATTATCAATGCTATACGTGTTCAATTCGCGGTCGTGATAACTACAGGGGTAACCAAAAGATAGTATTATCTGCACAAACATCTGAATAAGTAAAGGAAAACGCAGAAGAGACCAATCAGCAGTTTTTTCGTCCCTAAACATTACCTTCACAACAGTGACGAAAACATTAAATATGTTAGTTTGAATTTAAATAATAAACAATGTACATGGTTACTAGACACCGGCCGGCGCGTCATTATCAGCGGTTAGGCGACAGGCCTTATCGGAACACATTCCTGTATACGCAACCAACATTGTTATTAACGGTATAGGTGGTAAGATTAACTCCGAAGGTTTTGTTTATTTATCATTACAGGCTCCTAACGGTACAATCTATGAGAATAAGTTTTATGTGTTCGTTAATTTATCGTGTAAATCAGATGGTATATTAGGACTAGACTTTTTAACTAATTATAACTCAAATATCGATTTAGAAAAAAATACATTGACTTTAATCTGTGACAAAAAGGAGAAAGCTACAGTAAAATTAATAAGCAAACAAAAAATTTGTGACGGGTATTTATCTATACCGGCACGATGCGAGTCGATTCATTATATAAAACTAAGCGATAACGTGAAAGAAGACTGTGTAGTTTTACAAAAGGAATTAAAAGAAAATTTATTTCTGGCAGGATTAATAGTGAAACCGGAAAATAATATCATTCCAATTAGGATTATGAACACAAGCGATGAAGATATTAGTATTCCAATATTTCAACCAGAATGAATACCATTACAAGAATACATTGTATGCTCATTTAGTAACTGTAATGCTAATGCAACACGTGCACACTGCTAGAATTATTGAGCTTTGAGAACATATCCTTCACCTCTCTGTTTACAAACTCTGTACCATTGTCACTTCTGAAAATCTTAATCCTATTTCCAGTAACATTCTCAGCCTTGTTCAAGAAATCTTCTATGCAGCTCTTGATTTAGTATTTATTTTTGATAAAATTAACATTTCTGAAGTTTGAGTAGTCATCTTTAAACAACACAAAATATTTCGACCCATCTAAGGACACTTCTTCCATTAACAACCTGGACACTAAATTATCCAAGGTTTGCTTGTCGTCAGGCGCTGATTCCCATGCAGAAATAAAATGTTTGTATGCTTCTGGCAGCGACATAAGTACTTTAGTTATAACAAGCTTGTCAGAGATTTTTTCGCCCATTTGTTTCAGATTGTTCTGCAATTCTTGAATCTTTGACAGGAATACAGACATTGCAATACTTTTTTCATATTTATACTGGAAGAATCTTTGTTGAACAATGTGAATGCGGGTAGTCTTTTGTTCATAAACACTCTGCAACTTTCTCCACATTTCGGCTGAAGTCGAACAAGATATAATATGTAACATGACATCATCAGTCATCCTCGTGACTATTAAAGTCTGAACTTTGGCGTCGTGGTTCTCCCAAGCAGTTTTCTACCCAGCTACTTCAGGTTTTGTGCGCCGGCCTTCTACTATATCCAGCCAACCTTGTTCACGTAACAGCACTTTGGTTTGGAATTTCCAAATGTTTCAGTTCCTTGAACCTACCAGCTTCATAACATTTTGACTGCTGTCCATCTTGATCAAATTGATCAATACACCTCCCTTGATACTCTTCCTTTTTGCTATTTTTATTTACTTTGCCTTCCTGCACAACATAGCGTAATGGCGTCGTTGCGGTTTTACCTAACCTCAATTTTCCGGTTAATCAGAGTGCAGTATTTCCACTACTCAGCAAGTTTTATAGAATCATTCGAGGTATGTGTGCCTGGGCCCATAACCTGTAGCGATTAAATAAAAGATGCTGATAATAATAACCAAATAGTTTATTCTATTACTTCGTATTTGTACATGCTTGGTAAAAGTATAACGGAAGGAACCTAAGACAATGTTGCAAACACATAAACGTAAACTAATTTTACCAACTAAATAATATAATTACATTGCCAGTTTACAATAATATGTAGTGATTGAGGATTTAGGACCTAATGTAAAATTTTTACGAGGAAATAAAGTTGACATTGTGCATAAAAATAGAACCTAACCATTTATAACTGTAATGCCATAGCTTTATACAATCGAAAATGTAAACACTGTTGTTATGTTATCAATACATTCTTTGTAACAAAAGAAAAACCAATAACCTGGGTAACGTTTGTAAAAAAAAACCCTTCGATTTTTTTATTTTTTTTATTACCCGGTAGATGAAGTAGGCTAAGTACTTAATTATAGTTCTATGTTAAGTAGCACGGTAATTTACACATTGTAGAACAGTAATAAATGGATCGTCGACACAGGAACACGTGTACATCATATCTCTCCGCCGTTACCCCCGCACACCTCAACTTTACTTCCAAAGATACGTACATGACTTAAGTTTGGCCTTTTACACGTCCAAACTTCATACGGAGTCGTATTATTTAATCCGGTAACAACTGACCTATTTCTCAAGAGGTATTTACAGCTTCTGCCCAAAACTTTTTATGTAAACCAGCATCAAAAATCAGGCATCTTGCCTTTTCAACTAATGACCTATTCATTCTTTCACTCAACCGTTCTGTTGTAGGCATTTGTTTTTTGATGGATTATTCCTTGCTGCTTCAAATATCTCTCTAAGTCTCAGACTGCAGAACTCATCGCCGTTGTCTATCCTTAGATTTTTTATTTTTCTTTCTTTCTGATTTTCAACCATGGATTGATATTCTTTAAAAAAACTTGAATACCTCACACTTTGTTTTCATAAAATAAATGAAAGTCATCTTGCTGTAGTATAAAATACAACAGCCTCAGCGGTCACTACTCTCAAAGGGATACTGTTCTAGTTGGGAAGACTGTATGAATACAAACTCAAACTGCTCACTTAGTTTCAATGGGTTTTAAAACAATACAACTATGTTATACTTATTATTACAATTCTTTGGAAACGATTCTCATCGAATGTCCCAATCGATGGTCCAGGAGCGAATGTCGTCCGCGCACCCGCTGCTAGCCAACGAACCCCCAACATCCCCACGGCAAATCCTGCTCTCCAATTGGCCCACCACATCAGGCGATACTAATGTCGTAATCCAATCGTAGAGCGACACATTTTCCCGCCGTGCACCAATCAATATTAAGTCAAGGGTTGACATTCCCAAACAATAGAAATTAATGGTTTACACAAGATTCCTTTGATAATATTTAAAACATATATTTACTTATATTAAACAAAAATCCTAACAAAATTAACTCATTTTAACAATTATCTTTTAAAACATAAGCTTCTATTTACAAAACCTAACAGTAGTCATCTACAAACAAAACATAGCATCTGGATCCTCCGATGGATTGTTTTTCCATTGGAAAACACACATCTGAGTGAGTCACTTCCAATACATCCTTAGTATTTGTGAGACTCGACTGAAAAGCTTGTCTAGCCTGCTTCCCCTCACAATAAACAGTGCACTTAGATTTGTCTGTTTGCCGTGTCTGTATATGACACACCTTCTGCAGCTCCATTTTTCATTTTGTTTAAACTAGTACTGTTGATGTGCCCCAAGCGTCTATGCCAAGTACGAGTATCACTTGATGCCATAGCTGTTGCTGCATATAACTGTTCTGATTCTTTAGTGTACAATCTGTACACACCTTCCACTAGTTCTGCCATTCCAACCAGATCTTTCTGATGATTGAAGATGCAGCAAGTGTTTTCTTTAATTTTATATCCTGAATTAAATACTTTCAGTTCGAATATTCTGACTTAAGTTTGGGCCGAGCCATCTTATCTAGTCTCGTTTTTAATACAAAAGAAATTAGCTTTTTAATGCTATCCGTTTCCTCCAGGCAACTTTCATACATTTCAACACTTTGAATTATCTTTTCAATAGTGTTTTCAGTACCGTCCATTACCGGAATCAAACATGCCGCCGTTTTTAAGCTAAATTACTACATTTTTGTATTATTTCCGTCCCCGCTAGCAGAATAACTAATTATTTTCTTATAGGTTAATACAATCTTATCCGCTAAAGTTTCTAAAATATATTCTGAGAGTTCTGGTTTCAGCTCTTTAGCACTTAATACATTTTTCTTTGCACAATTATAATATTGTTCGGTTTTTATTATTTTGTTTTTAACATTTTCCTTATATTTTATTCTTTTATCTGGTCCTAATTTCCTTAAACTTATTTGGATATCTTTTAACTTCTGATATATTTCATTCAACTCACTAAGATCCATCAAATAAAACAATGTTCATTAAGTGAACACATGTTAGTTAAATACTAGATCTGTCTAATAAGTAGTAACATTACAATCTCGCTAACACTACACTGAATTTATTGCTATAACTTATATTACTTCCTATTGTTTACATATCTACCGCTACTAATCGCTATTTATAATAGTTTTGGAACAAGGATGACGAATGACGATTTGTACTTTATAAGCTTTTTGAATTAGGCACAATACTCACGATTTCCACAATTTACACCTGGTTTTCTTCTCCTTCGGCTGATAAATAATTCTCCTTCGGCTGCTGTCTTATTACGGCCTGATAGGCAATAACGGAGACGCTGCATGACATCGGACCTTATCTCATTCTGCACCCATCTTCTATGACATTTTCGGTATTGTTTGTATCCGATTATTAGGGCCGCAAGAACTATGATGACAAACAATGTGATAATAAGGACATTGTTTACGTAATGGTCATGGTTATCCGCTATAGTAGCTCCATTGCTTCCTGCTGCATTTTGTGCGATAATAATATCCTCTGTTTTTGAATATGATTTGCCCATACTGGCACACTCACTGACTCGCTGACGCTCACGGAAAACTCGTAATAGTTACTCACTATTTTAATGTGCGTTTCGTTATCGTGAGTTTAATGTGTGTTATTTCTTCTCTTTGAAGTCACTGGGATTGTCACATTCACAACGTTCCCACACATTACGCTAACTTAGCGAAAGCCAACGCCATGGCCTCGACGCGGCGCACCGGTGCGGCGCCCGCACATGGCAGGGTCGCCATGAGGTGTGCGGGGGTAACGGCGGAGAGAAATGATGTAAACGTGTTCCTATATCGACGGTCCATTTATTACTGTTCTACAATGTGTAACTTATCGTGCTACTTAACACAGAACTATTATTAAGTTCTTAGCCTACTTCAAAGTGATGATGCATATTCCAAAAGAGAAACACCTCAAGTGGGATAAAAAGGCTAAAGAACTTGTTTTGGTTGGCTATGCAGAAAATGTGAAAGGTTATAGGGTTTATGACCCAGAAAATAATTCCGTTACAAGAAGCAGAGATATCATCATAATGGAAAAACCAACAGAAAATACAGTAGATATTCCTGTTGAATGCAAGGTTCCGGCAGAGAAACAGAAATTAAATGAAAAAGAAGATACAGATAGTACAGACAGTGAAGTTGAATATGGTAAAAATGACAGTAGGGGAACGTGTTGAACCTAGGACAGTTTTTTAGATATATATTTTTAATTGTGATTTCACGTACAGCACACAAATCATATTTGCATATTTTGAAATGTCAATTATTTGGGTACTCACCACTAAAATATCAGAAATGTATATTTCATATTAACATATATTTTAAAGGTTTAAAAAAAATGGTAAGTAAGGCCAAGGTACAACATACCCTATGTACCTGGGCCAGTACTACGTTGTATTTAGGACACATTGAGAATTTGGGGGTAATTTAAGCAAATTATCAGGTTTTTTTAATCAAAATGGTTTTATTTGGTCTATTACAATATTTAACAAAGTACTTTAGAAATTCTGAACAAAATTAAAATAATATTCACAGTTTTTTTTTTTTTCTTTTCAAACAAAATCTTTAAACAAAAACAAATAACTTTTAACCACTGTTTTGTCACATCACAAACTTTAAAATTAGTAGGTACATAGACCTAGGTATACCATAGACATTTGAACATATCACATAATATAATATTGCAAATCAATATACCTATAATACTCGTATAGCAACAAGAAAATAAAATATTTAAACAATTAACTTTATAAATTATTATTTCTCTCTTAACTTTTTAATCAGTCATTAGGACTACCTAGCTTTTATAAGAACACTATCAATATGTATGACGGAGCAGGTATAGTGTGTCTCGATATTATCAGCCATATTTAACTATTGTGGGCGTACAGTGGGTATGTGTTGGTTATTGCGCAATAGAAAAACCGTTTGTAGTTCAAATAAGATTATAATTTCACGAACAATTTAGTCACACTAGCAAATTACACACTGTAGGTACACGACACAACCAGATACGGAACGCTGGACAGTTTCTGAGCACATGTTGTCCGTATGATGTCCAATGTCCCAGTCCAAAGTCCAAAGTGAGCTCCACATCGTTCTGTCGAGCTGTTTTCTAACCCCCACGGACTCAGGCTAGACTCTGTCAAGCGCCGCCGGGTGGCGCTAGCGTTCCGAATAGTCAAATGCATGACCGGATGCGACACGGCCATCCTGCGATGCACACGTCCTCGTGTGTTAATCTGTAAACAAACATACCCCGCAAAGTATCTCATAGCTCGGTCACTCCTGACCAAATATGGTACAGGCACAACAACAATGATAATTCGCACAAACTAAAAAAAATTGCAGAGTTCAGAGTATTAATCATTCTTTGATTCCCAAATCTCAAGATCACAAACTAAATAATCAAGTAAACATGATAGAGCAGCTAATAAAACATCCTTAGAGCATCACAAAACACAGCAGGAATCTTATTCGTGGCCTGTGGCTTTTCACTAAGCCCCTACAACAAACCTCATGTTTGTTACTTTGAATTCCTCCTGAATTCCGAGTCCCACAGACTATGGTCTCCACAAGACCCCGACCAGCCGAACTAAGATTCACCACTATCACTAGACTTTAATCTCTACTCTGTTTCATCAACAAGACTTACTTGGCTTTCCTCAAATTCGTCATTCTCTGATCCCTTGGCCTGTGCCATGACATATGCCTTAGCCTCATGAGCGTACTTGATTCAACCGGAGCCATGTAATCAAACTTTAATCAATCATAACAAAAAAAAACATCAACCAGAGCCATGTACCATCGTTATCCACATTACAACGACAATCTTTTTCACTAAGAGCCTTAGACACCTGGGAACCCACAGACGAGTAAACCACTCTAACGCCACGGCACTCCGGCCGACCAGCAATCGCATTGCTCTCACACATCCAGCGCATGGATCCATGTGTATCACCCCTCTGACTACACACTTTGTACTACGGCCGATAGAGAACCCCTACTCGCGTGGTTCCCACTACTTAGGCTTGCTCATAGCTCATTACCACTGTGATCACAATCTACTTCGACTGGTACATAACCTACTGGCATCATTCATAACCTATCGTGAGCGTATTTAAAAATTGCATCGTTAACTAGATTGGGCTATACCTAACAATGTTACCGTTTTTTTGCTGTTGTTTAAAGGGAAGCACTCGATACCCGAGTCAAAACAAAATGAAAACGACTCACCAAATTCAGTAGACAATAGATCTGTAGCTGGCTTAATGGCTGTAGTGGTTGCAATCCACCGTTTCCTTGGCAGAAGTCTTGAAACTCCTCGCTCGAAAAGCACCGTCCCTGATCAGCGACCACTCGTACAGGAAATCCAAAGAGCGCAGCGCCGTCCCCCACTGCCATCCGGCTCGCACAAGTCCTTGTGTGTTAACCTGTAACCAAAAAAATCAACAGCAGTGCATGTTCCACTCTCCCAATTCTAACCAAAATTATTACAGGTTCTGACGAAAATCACAACAAACTCTTTCTCTCAAAGCCGACATGTCGAACAACACCCATACTCATTAAAATAATAGGAAACTCATTAAAATATTGCAATGCTCATACTCTGACCTCCATCCGGCCTTCATCATCACACTTATAACCTCCATCCGGTCATAAGCATCAAACCAATCGACCTCCATCCGGTCTTCATCATCACACTTATAACCTCCATCCGGCTATAAGCATCAAACCAATCGACCTCCATCCGGTCTTCAAACAACACCATCAAGATAATCATTTCGAGCCTTTATCAAAATAATTCTTAAAGTAGGTTTGTTCAACATGTTACTTTATTTTTCCTATAACGTTACAGATTATAAGAAAACTCTTACTATGCTAGGTAATCTAAATCTTATAGTCTTGTCAGCGTTATCATTTTCGTCATGGCTAGTCTCGTCATCGTCACCTACGTGCATGTCAACGTCAGTTATTTTACGCAGTCGGTCGTGTGCGTACTTGTACGTCCGGCGGAAGAAAGGGACTTCAAAACATAACGATCACTTGTCAAAACTTCCACCACCTTAAATGGACCTCTGAACTTCCGATCTAGTTTAGTCTGATAATTCTGAATTCACTCTTCGTTTTCTAATAACACAAAATAGCCTACCCAAAATAATACTTTGCAAGTAAATGTCGTGTAGGAATGTAATAGAATCTCAAGTTGTGGCTCGCTATTCGCAACACTTCTTATGATTTGTTTTGTGCTGAATACACGCGTTTAACCAATACCAGTTAACGCAACAACATTATTAACTCGTTTGCCACTAAATTTGGCTGCACAACTCGCTTTTACTAACGAGCATTCAGCACCAGAATCGTAACACAAAACAATACAGCTCACCTTTGTTCTAACGTGCCTGCGGGTAGCTGTACGTCGCAAACATCCACTCGCCGTTGCTGCTTGCAGCGCGTGCTCCACCTCCACCATCTGCTTGGCTGCCACTTCTCGTGCACCGGGCCGCGACATGTCCTGGATTCCCTCACTTGCAGCACACGAAGGGCTTCACCGAAGGCTGCGGGCTGCTTGGCTCGATTTTTGAAGTCACCCCACGTCACTTGTAGCTCCACGTTACGTCCTTCGTACTATTTACGATAGCCACGTTGATACTGCTTCATTTGTACGCCTTAATGACGGCCACAAGTTGACCTCCTTGCAGTGAATTTTCAGCAAAACACAAATCAGCTGTCGTATTGTGTGCTGTTACGTTTGCACACGCGTCCTATCGCGTTTTCTAATTACGGGAACGGGATGCGTCGAACCACAGAGTACATTTTCAAACGCCGGTTTTAGACACTTTTTTTTCTAACATGGCGATAGGGCGCAACTGGCGCGTCACTGGGCAAAGGTATTCCTGCATACAGCTTATGCTCAAAACAACATGCACGATGATCGCGCATCCGTATCTGCTTTGTCTGGGTCGAACTTGGACAGATCCACACGATTATTTAATAAGCGTTCGCAGTTTGCACTTTGTTTTTAAAATGTCAACGGTCACTTTCACTTTTAGCGTTCTCATTTTGCGCATCAACCAACACGAATCCCACTTCTGATGACGGAGAAGGTATAGTGTGTCTCGATATTATCAGCCATATTTAACTATTGTGGGCGTACAGTGGGTATGTGTTGGTTATTGCGCAATAGAAAAACCGTTTGTAGTTCAAATAAGATTATAATTTCACGAACAATTTAGTCACACTAGCAAATTACACACTGTAGGTACACGACACAACCAGATACGGAACGCTGGACAGTTTCTGAGCACATGTTGTCCGTATGATGTCCAATGTCCCAGTCCAAAGTCCAAAGTGAGCTCCACATCGTTCTGTCGAGCTGTTTTCTAACCCCCACGGACTCAGGCTAGACTCTGTCAAGCGCCGCCGGGTGGCGCTAGCGTTCCGAATAGTCAAATGCATGACCGGATGCGACATGTAGATATATTATTCAGCCTTAAGCATTTAGTAGAAATTCCAGTACTTCTGTATCTCTGGAACATAATAAATTTCTCTGTTCTTGTTAACTTTTTGCGGGGTTTTAATTTTTTCTATAATGTCACTTATCGGATACAGATTCAAATCCTCTTTTTCAGGCCATTTCCAGTTTTTTAGTGATTTTTGCATCGATTTCAGTAATACACCCTCTTCAGATATTGATTCTACCTTTCCGACAAAATAGGAACCTTCATATACAAATATAACATAGTCTCCAATATTGTAATTTTCTTTATTAACATGTTCAGCTTGCAGGTTCTCATCTTCGCTGTCATTGTTGGAGGCACCTTCAGATGTATCACTCAGTGAATAGTTGGAAGAATCTTCAATGGTTTCTGTTTCAGATAGAATTCTTCTTTTTATTTTTTTTTGTATTTTTGAATCTGTTTTTATTCATAAACCTTTTTTTTTCCAAAATATTGATGGACTTTGCTTGATTAAATTTAGTTGAAATATGTTTTTTAGCCTTTATATTTTCAATTTCTTGCTTTTCTGGTGTATCGGTCAAAATCCTGGATCTTCCTTTTTGTCTTCCTTTTCGTGTTTCTTTACGAGGTTCGGCTTTTGGGTGAGGGCGTACTATAGCCGGTGATATCAAAGTTGGCGATTTTCCGTGTGTTACTTCGAAACCTGAAGCAGTCGGCTGACTAAAAGGCACCTCATCAATTGTGGTGGGTGATTTTTCGATAAGTGGACTATCAGAATAGCATGCGGGCATAAAATCAGCATCTGTGTAGATGTTTTCATTTAAAGGATGGAAACCAGTTGAACTAAAACCTTTGCAAATATTATTTGGTGTGAAGGCAAGAGGAAAAGCTTTTCCCACCAAGCCAGCAATATTATATATAGTTAATGGTTTTCCCACATGACCTGGTGACATTAGTAACTCTTTAGCCGCTGCGCGCTGTATTAAAATAAGTCTTGAAAGGCCCAAAAACGGACTTGTCCAGTGGTTGCATATGGTTACTAGTATGTGGATGTAGAGTAATAAGCTTTACACCATTATCTTTAGCCATTTGTATTGCCGGTACAGAAATATGACTTTCATGATTGTCCATTATGAGAATGACAGGTTGTTCTTTAGTAGGCTTTGCATATTTGATAAAATGCTGAAGGAATATCACAAACATGAACTCGTTTGACCAACCGGATGGACTGGCGCCTCCAATACTGCTTTCAGGAGCTCCAGTTATCATAAAATCCTTAAAGTTTACACGAGGGAATATCAGCATGGGTGGAATAAAACCACCACCTGCATTAATAGCCGCTATCATTGTAACCGTCGCTCCTCTTTCAGCGCTAGTCATTGACCCAACTTGTTTCGCGCCAATAGGTGCTAATATCTTTGGAGGAACATGGACAGTGGACAATCCAGTTTCGTCTAAATTCCAGATGTCAGTCGCTTTTATGTCAGGGGGACATTGAGAAAGAACTTTCTTAAAATTGTCGAATGTTAAACTCACAGTATGTTTGTTAAACGCCGAAGAGCGGGCCAAACTAGTAGCTTCGGGCTTCCTCAATGACAATTCGTTTTGGTATCGCTTCCTAAATAATCGCAGCCAATAATCTCCAGCCATTTTCTTTGTATCCCAGCTCTTTGGGTACTTTTTTCCATTCGCTTTTGCAAATTGGTATGCAAGTATTTTCACGTCTTTTAGAGTCAATCCAAATTGCAACTGTGCTGCTTCTTTAATATAACCAACCAGACTATGCTTTTCGGTGCGATCAAAAACTTGATTAACTGCAAGGTTTTCATGTAACTTGCTTACATCCTTACCTATTTCCAAACAGTGCTTTAAATGACGACGCAAAGTTGTTCTTGGTATTCCAAAATGTTTGGAAGCACCGAAAGTGGAGAATTTTTTCTCCTTAATCATTGTAATGGCATTTGTCAGATGATCCACATTAATAGGTGTCCTTTTCTTCTTCTCTTTACTTCTCGGCATGATTTCTGAAATAATAAAGTCATTTGATTAGGAATAAATTACGTAAGTGTGAAATAATTTAATAAAATATTCTCCCGGCCAAAGTACAACATCCTGGTTGTACCTTGGCCACTGACCAAGGAACAACTGATCGACAGTGACCAAGGTACAACACTACTCCAGCTACAACAAAACGATGGATTTTAAATAGTTTAGAGGTTACGTATCTCGTAAGTTTTTTATTGTGTTGACACTTGTTAAATAAAAGAACCGATAGCATATAACAGTTAAGTCACTATTATAAAACGTTTAAAACTATCAGACTTCAAAATATATTCGAAATACTTACTTTTTCGCCAAAAAAAGTTTTATCCGTCGATAACACCAAACACCAGCTTAATGGCGGTATGCGACTAACTTCACATTGAATTGTCGGTAGTGACGTACCGAATACCATAAACAGTAGAATTTAATATCGCGCGAATATTTGAAACGAGCCCAATGGCCTAGGTACACATAGTGCCAAGGTTCAACACGTTCCCCTACATATATTCCAGACGTTTCTCTGGTGAGTGGCTCAGATGACAGTTCTTTTGACACAGCATCAGAACCAGATGTCTTACTAGTGAATAGTAAAGAAACTCGGTCTAAACGAGCAAGAAACATACCTGATCGTTTTGGTTATAACCATTTATGTATTGCAGAGCCAGAAGATCACGAGAAGGATATTACGCTCGAGGAAGCTTTAAATGGACCCGAGAGTCAGTATTGGAGAGCAAGCATGGAGGATCCGAGGAATTGGAATCCTTTCGGAAAAACGATGCATGGGAAGTTGTTGATCAACCTCAAGTCTCTACTATTGTGCAGTGCAAGTGGGTGTTTAAAAAGAAATAAGAAAACGCAAATAACGTACGATACCGGGCGAGACTAGTGGCAAAAGGGTTCTCACAAAAAGCTGGTATTGATTTTCATGAGACATTCTCCCCAGTTCTTCGATATTCCACGTTGAGGTTATTATTTTCTATTGCAGTAAAACCAGGCCCGCCGCTAGTTCTTTAGTAGCCCGCGTGCAATACCGATTATGCCGCCCTACGACTACTTACGCTGAGTTTCGTCAAAAAAAGGCTATTTATTGTTTCCTTATTATGGTGGGAAAAAGAAAAGAATCATAACAAAGATAAAACATTTATTTTGATTGGGTATATAGTTATTTTCTTATTTACAAAAATTTACCTCTTCTTGCCTTTATACGAGTATTTGCGAAATCTTGAATCAACTTTCTTGAATCCAAGCTGTCTAAGATTTCATGTTCAATTGAAACTATAGCTAAATAACTTAGTCTTTGCTGAAGCATTGTTGATCTTGAATAGTTTTTAATAATTTTCAATTTTGAAAAGGATCATCACCAGATGCAACTGAAACCGGCAGTGTAAGTAATATTCTTAGCGCTACTGCTGTGTTCGGAAATGTTGAAATTAGGTCAGTAAAAAGATATTGCAATAGGGTTTGTGGATCGTTAGACTGGATTTCTGCAAAATGCAACTTTAATGCAATGATTTCATTAAACAAATCAATACCGTCAATATCTGATTCACTACTTGAATCATCTATAAGCTTGAGATGTAAATCTTTACAATGTTTAATTACCTCATCATTGGAGTAATTAAATAAGTTATTACTAAAAAAGCCAAATACATCGGTAAATGTTTTTAACTCCTCGAATCTATCCTTTAAAGATGTTATTGTCTGATCTAGGACTCTAAAATAAAACTCTATATTTGATTTTGGGGTCTATTAAAACTTCATCACTGTGTTCATATTGAAATTGTGTTGGTTTTCTTCGTGGACGAATTTTATTTATTGATGGGAAATCTGTTTCTACATTGAGCTCGTGAGCCACTTTGGAAGCTTCTGCTAACACCATTACAAAGTGTTCATCCGTGCGATATTCTGTGAACTTACCAATCAACTTATTTAACAAATTTATGCAGATTTGATTATTCATTGTGGGGCTCAGCATCATTTTGCTCAGAACATTAATTTCGTTTAAAATATCGAACCAAATTATTACCGAGCAAATGAATCTATAATTTTGAATGTTCAGAGCAAGTGAATGAGCTTTGTGAGATGTAGTACAATCCCATTCCAACGAATAACCAGATATTTCCAGCAAAGCATCAAATATTTTTTCGAGGTGATACCGTAATGGTTTAACTGCATCAATTCTGCTAGACCATCGCGTAGCGCTTAAAGCTTTTAATTTGAAATTTGGTAAATGTTTGCAAATTATCTACCATCTTTTTGTAGATGATGAAAAGGAAACGTAAATATCTTTAATTATAATAGAAATACACAGTTTCGTGCGTAATATTTGCTGCATCATTCACTACCAAATTAAGACTATGAGCCGAGCATGGGACGTAAAATGCGAGGTTATTGACTTCCAAAATTTTTTTGTAATCCATTGTGTTTTCCACGCATATTAGAACCATTATCATAAACTTGACCACGTAAGTTTTCAATGTTCATTTTTAATTGTGAAAATAAATCTAAAACAAAATTACATAGACTTTCACATGTGGAGCTGGTGATCGGACAGAAACCAATAAAATTTTCACAAATCGCACCATTTTGGTTTCATTATTTAAAAGAACATAAACAACAACCTGATTACAACTGTAATTTGTTCTGTGTGACTTACCTACATCTGGTGTGCAATCTAATATAATGGAGAAATATTTCGATTCTCTGACTTTGTTCAATATATAATTTTTTATGTTCGTGCCGAGCAAATCAATTATTTCATTTTGAATTTGATCTCCTAAATGAGTCATACGACTTGAATCTGATTTCGAGGACTGAATTCTGTGAATATGTTCCCGCATGACTGAATTAAAGGATGCTATCATTTCCATTGCTTTTAGAAAATTACCATTATCATGTTCATACAATATTTTTGATGACCCCCGGAAAGCCAGACACTGATGAGATAAAAACTTGATAACGGCTATGATTCTTTCTAATACATCACACCATTACTTTTTTTCCGATTCTAGTAGTTTTAGTTGCATTTGATTTACAGTAGTTTTATTTTTTAACATATTATTCAACTGTACCCACGATTTCACATTTTCACTGTGGGAAACACTTGTTTCATGTCTTTTCAATGCACTGAACTCTATATAATACGCTGGACTGGCTACCGCTATCAATTTATTGTGCCTATTTGAAAATCGCCATTTTGGCGCTGACGGCAGCAGTGAGGGGGAATGGAACTAATACTAGTGAGTTACAACAAATGGTTTGTTATCGATAAAAACTTCTCTGATATCGACCACAATGATAGAAATATTACCAACGCTATTTTTGTTCCAATTTTCTATAAATTAAATTGGTTTAGGTAATTATTAACATGTAAGATTCGTGTTGTCTTTTATACGTAATATGTTTTTAAAACGTGGAATACGTTTTATAACATAAAATACGTTAAGGTTTACTAAAATTATAGATAATTAATTTAAAACAAGTAATATAGGCCTATATTTTGTTAAATGTTACTAAAACACAGATAAAAAGACATGTCTGCACTAGTTGAGTACCTAACTAAACCAATGAACTGTAGATAGTCGTAATAAACTGATATTTTACATATAAAACATAACTTGAAATAGCAGTATATAGTACTGTTTATGGACTGTAATTTATAATAAGTTGACCCCTTCCTTGTTCTCCTTAAACGGATAAAAGTTAACTATCGGATCAATAAATAATAAAATTCCGTAAAATAGTAAACTATGTAGCTCTAATTATCTTATCGTGCACTCTTTATCGGAAGGGATTATCTTATAACTAGTCAGATACCGCATGTCGCCATGTGGTACGAGACACAATAACTTTTTATTAGGTCTGTAATGACGGTAATTAATTTGTAACAACTTAATTACCGCAGGGGAGGGGGACAGGGAAATAAAAAAGCATTCTCAAATCACATATTTTATTAAATTAAAACTTACTGTCGAGCCCTTATTATTTGCCGAGTCAAAAAATGTCTAACCTTCTCTCCAATTATTAATAAAGTTTTAGGAATTTAAATCGATTTTATTTAAAAAAATAACAAATCAAACGAAATTTTTAATAATTTACAAATAAAATATTTTTTAATAAATATGTCACGATATCTTAAGAAGATGATAGAGCGCGTGCGCCTGTTGGCCAAAAGAGAGTGCGCGCCGGCTTCCGTTGGCTTATATAGGGCTGGTCACTCGTAACTCCCTCCCATCTGAAGTTGCAACTAACACGGCTTCTCCTGACTGAGCAGCGTCCTCGATGCTCTCCGTAGATGGTCCTTGCTCAGGCTCTGAGGCAGTCTCAACTGAATCTTCATAATTTGGGAAGGTAAACACACACATGTTAGATACAACATATATCATGTTTATCAATAATTTATGCTTAGATGGGGTAAGATGTCACTATGCGCTTTTACACTTTTCGACACGTCGTTATGTTTCATGTAGTACATAACTGAGCGATGCCACACAAGGACTTACACGAAAGCAACACAGTATCGATGCCACACAAGGACTTACACGAAAACAACACAGTATCGATGCCACACAAGGACTTACACGAAAACAACACAGTATTGATGCCACACAAGGACTTACACGAAAACAACACAGCATCGATGCCACACAAGGATTTACACGAAAACAACACAGTATTGATGCCACACAAGGACTTACACGAAAACAACACAGTATCGATGCCACACAAGGACTTACACGAAATCAACACAGTGCAATGCCTTATGCCGAAGCCATCCAGGTCTTACATGTACACTACAGCACAAACTACTTGTCTGTTCCCAGTCAACTCAACGCCACACAAGGTCTTATAAGAGTTCGATCCAGGTCAGCCATATCCACATATGAGTAGGAAAGATGGCAAATAAGTACCTACAGCGCCATAGTAAACATCTTCTAGGTAAGCATAAACATAAATAGGAAGCTGAAACGTTATAATAAGCAAAATAAAACGAGTAATCTTACATTCAAAAAACTGCACAGGTCTCGGGGGTCCACTGGCCTCGCCACGGTAACATATATTCCGCGGCAGCCTGCGTCGTTTTTTCGTAGGAGCCCGCCAGAAGTCGTAATTCGTATCGACTATTTCGCAGAGCATTAATAATGCGATATGGACCCCGGATGCCACTGTCAAGTTTATTAGCAGTTTGAGATGATTTAATCACAAAAACCACATCGTTCACAGCGAAGGCTCTAGGTGCCTTTCTACCTCTATTGACACGCGCATCTTGGTTAGCCTGATTTTGAGCCAATAGATCCTCAGCCCTTAGTAAGTGGTGTTTTTTTTTTTTTATTTACACACTTAATTTTGAAGAAGTCAAGAATAACCATGAAACTATTACAAGTCATCGCTAGTAGGTATTATACTTATACGATTAGGTAAATCAATAATCATATAAATAAAATATAGACTACCTATATAAATAATAACAACATTAAATAACATTGTTGTATTTTACTTACATTTACAAGCTCCAACTAATTGAATTTGATACCAACATAAATGTTTTATTTTGATTCTGATTTATTTACAATGTCAGTGGCCTGAAGGCCACTACTAACTTCTTCTTGTGCTGACTTGCGGTGTTATAGCATAGCGTTATAGTTTCCATATTTTTTTAAATTGGTGGCTCAAGATCTATGTCAAAAATATAAAAAAACACCACTTACAAATCCACTTAAATAAAAAATGTATATTATGAGACATGGATGTTTGGAGACTTGACTATTTTGCAACTTGAACGTTTTGAGATGTAGATATTTTGCAACTTGGAGGTTTCAAGACTTGGGTCTTATGAGATTTGAACTTTTTGCTACCATATTTATTTTGCAACTTGAACGTTATGAGACTATAGGGAATCGTCTAATCTGTCGGACGAGAGCATTTATAGCAGTGGTAGTCGTGTCACAACCGATAAGTGTAATTAGGACTAGAAGAATATGAACGCTGATTTTAGGATTGAACCATTTATTAACGATGGGAGAAAAACAAAAGCACATCAAGCCGCCATTTGTTGTATTTGAAAAAAAGAGTGTGTACCACTGACAATAAAAAATAAACCTCTTTTTAATAACTTATTCTCTATTCTTACTCATATTCTAGACTACTTCACATAACACCTCCCCTCAATAATTATTATAAAACAACACAAAACCAATACTGTCCTACACATTTCACAAAGGTAACACATAAAGAAAAAATTGACCTCTAATCTACACTACTTTAACCAACCAATAATTAATTAAACAATTTTGCCCTCAAATATTTGAATGAAACTCCACCTAGAGCTTTAGTTAAAATATCTGCCACTTGTTTATCAGAACTTACATACTCAACTACTATTATTTTCTTATCTATCTTTTCTTTTACAAAACTCAACTTCACGACAATCCACAAACAGAGGCAGTTAGAGATAATTTTGCTGAGTACTTCATGACGCCGGCTGGAGAACTATCATATCAATACAGCCAAAGAATTATCAACCCTCTTTAATACAACAATAAAAATAACAGCAAGTACATTTGTTTGCTTTGTCTGTGCACTTTTCCCAGTTATCAAAAACTTCCTTACAAATCTGCTCCCAAGCCAACCTTTGTCTCTATTGTTTTTTCTACAGACATTATAAAATTTTCGACCTCACACGTCATTTTCTAACGTAAAGAAAACTAGCACGAGCACGATACACGTCCACATGCAACAACGCTAGCTCGAGTCTGAATCGAAATTTCCGTTCGTGTGCGGCGGCTGAGGCAAAATGTACGAGATCACTGCGTTCGGGATGACGTCATTAGGTTTTTTCCGTTCTAACAACCCGAACGCACGGGGAAATTTTCCAAACGGATATTAGGTTTTTTTCCGTTCGGAAAAAATAAGTACGTGTGCGCGTGTTTGAACATTTTGTATGAAAGAAGAGCATTCAGGTTTCCGAATCTGAATTCCTGATCAGAAAACCGTGCGTGTGCGGCCAGCCTAAGGCCGGTCACATACATCAGTTTTCCTGATTCGGAAACCGTATCATGAAAAATTCCGTACAACTACCACACACATTCGATTTTTTCCGTTCGGAATACCTAGATTAGTGTTGGAGTAGCTTCAGTGGAGTGCACACGTTTAGAAGAAACATGGATTTCGACGACGATTTCCTCCTTGCAATCGCATTTTTAATGTCTCAGAGAAAGAAAAAGCGTCGTCGTTACTGGGTACATCCACTAAACACACGAAGATTAACGGAGGGCCAATATTATGTAAAAAGAACTAAATTACGAGCCTATCCAGAAAGATTTTTTGATTATCATCGGATGTCCATAAGCTCTTTCGACGAATTATTTGGTAAAATAAGAGACAAACTCGTAAAACAAGATACTCACATGAGATTAGCCATTTCTGCAGAAGAAAGACTTGTTCTTACTTTGAGGTAAGTAATTATTTTAAAATCTTATTACTATACAGAATGTAGCGAAAAGGGTATATGAAAAAAAAAGTGGTTGTGTTTGGATACTAAAAAAAATATAATAATTTTGATACTAAATTTTACATTGAGAAAAAAACATCGAACTAGTGAGAACAAAGTTACGTTACGACCACTTTTTTTGCATAAACCCTTTCCGTTACAACCTGTATAGGTATATTCCGAAAAATTTAACATATGTTTTTATGTAGGGGAGACTGGGGCTACAATTAACAACGTTGGGGTTTATAAAAAATAATATATTTTATCATCATTTATTATTGACAATACAAAAAAAACGAAAATTGGAAATTATTTGTACTTAACGAAAAATATAATGTACCAAGTAACAATAATGGACTGACAACCTTTCCCAAAATTTCTTCATGAAGGTAAAGTAGAGCTTCTTAACTTATGAACTCTTATCTTTTGGAATTAGTATGTAATCTCCAAGATCGCAATTGTCGTCGACGGCGTCGCCAAGACTCTGATATTCTGGAATGTTCGTAACTGATTGTATGACAACACGTGGATTATTGGGTGGTGTAGGTGAAGTAATGTTAGTTTGATTAAGTTCTGGAATATTGAGGATATACCCGTAATTTGTATTCGGAACATGTGGATTAATTGCAGCTGGTTGTGTTGTTTTAGAAAGTGGTGTTCCTGGATTAGAACTTAAATAATAACTTCTCGAACTAGTAGAAGTGCGGGAATTTTGAAATTCATTTGAGCTTGTTATGTTTTTCATCAGTTGCAGCATGCCAATTTTAAAATCAAGTTTCTGGCTATGATTCATCTTTTTCATGTCACTGCGGAAACTAAGTAAAAATTTGTCATCGTCATCTTCTTTACTAGTAGTTATCGGTGCCGCCGGTTGTGTACGCCGTTGTAATATAAATCTAAAATTGCTGTTGGTACATCTTTTTTCTTACGAATGATTTTTGTGGAAACTTGACTGGATTGTCTGTGAACTTCAGGACTAATTGGCGAAGCTGTTGAATGTTGCACAACGTTATTTTCTTCATTTTAGAATAATGGATCTTCTACGGGACTTGGGTCGGGACTTGGGTCGTTTGCTGCATCGTCATGGTTGCCTTGAGATTGTCTTCTTTCAAAAACGGGCCTCAAAAATTCAAGAAAACGAGCATATGTATACGACTTAGGTTTTTTCGCACCAGATCCAGATGATGTATTGCGAGATTTCTGCAAGTCTTTCCTATAATAGTCGCGTATGTGGTTCCACTTCTTTTTTATGTTATTACCTGTAGTAAACAAATAAAGTTTTAAGTAATCAAATTTCATTTATGTAATAATTTAAATTTAACCATTTATAAACTATACATGCGAATTGGCATAGATTAATAAATAAAAATAAATAAATGAACATTAATCAAATTAATATTTGTTTATTTTTTCAGATTCTTAGCAACGGGAGATAATTTTGAAGAAATTAATTTTAATTTTCATTTGGGGAGTTCAACTGCATCAAATATAATTCGAGAAACATGTCAGATTATCTGGGAGACGCTACAGCCATTGGAAATGAAAACACAAGTTTCAACGGACCGTTGGAAAGAGATCGCAGATAATTTTTATAAACGGACAAAGTTTCCTAATTGTGTGGGTGCATGTGATGGAAAACATATACGTTTGATTTCACCTCTTCATAGTGGTTCCGCATATTTCAATTATAAAAAATACTACTCTATAGTGTTAATGGCCGTAGTTGACTCTGATTATTGTTTCACTGCTGTAGATGTAGGATCTTATGGCAGGGAAAGTGATAGCAGTGTTTTTAGTAACTGGGTATTTGGGAAAAAACTGGCGGAGGAGCGCTTAAATTTACCAGAACCACAACCACTTCCAGGCACTGATAGTCCAGCAATGCCATTTGTCTTTTTAGGTGATGAAGCATTTCCGCTGGGAAATAATTTCCTAAGGCCATATCCAAGAAGTAACCTCACCACAAAAAAAAAGAATTTTTAACTACCGGCTTTCATCAGCCAGAAGAATAGTAGAATGTACCTTTGGAATTTTTTCAAACAAATGGAGAATTTTTCATACACCTATGACCATTTCTCCAGACTTTGCCATTTTGGTCACTAAAACAGCATGCGTTTTACATAATTTTGTTAGAAGACGTGATGGTTTTCGGTTTGAGGATACACTGTCACATTACTTTGAAAATGTTGAATTTAATACACCGCCCAACCGATCAACCAACCGAGGACGAGGTAACAGAGATTTATTTGGTGAATATTTCGTTTCACCGGCAGGAGAAGTAACGTTTCAATATAACGAAAGAATATTAGGTAATAATAACGATTGATCAATGTAAATATTTTATAATAGTAATTAACTAATAAATGTTAAAAGTTGTAATAACAATTAGTGGGTATAGCAATTAAAAATATAAATAGAAAAGCAACTTACATGAGTTTAATTTCTGTGTGGCATCTAATGTCTCCCAGTCAGTGTAGATTTCCTTACAAATTTGTTGCCAGGCAAGATCTTTCATATCCCTGTTATAATAATCTTCGTTATTTAGATCCCACAGGCATGGAAACCCTTCTACAGCAATGATCAAATGTTCAATATCACTCATCGTCAAAAGTCGTATTCGTGGGTGTCCCAGTAATGACAACGCTATTCGTATGCGTCTGCTCAGCTCGATCGCGCTGCGCTGACTGAGCGTTCCGTTCGGAATTTTCGAATGTGTGTGGCGGGCCCTACAAAATGTATGTAGGCTTTGCATCCGTTTCGTTTTTTTCCCTCAGGAATTCCGGATGCATGGGCTTGCGCATTCGGAAAGAACGGACGAAAAAAAACCGTACGGAAAGTTATCGAATGTGTGTGACATGCAATTACTTTTGCATGAATTTACTGCGTTCGGAGGCCCGGTTTCGGAAAACGGATCAGGAAATCGAATCAGGAAAACTGATGTATGTGGCCGGCCTAAGTTGAAAGTATGGCCATGTGCTCTCTATTTCGTCGCCACCGTCACCAGAGCGTGGCGTAGGGGATTTTTTTTTTCTTTTCGAAACTGATCGCGCAGGTTCTTCCACTTCTTACGCAGTTGTTTTTCTGCAACAATAACACTATATACTGTGGGAATTCGTGACCGCGTGGACAAGTAATACACAGAAGTAAGTTGTAAATACGTAACGATTAATTTATTAAGATATCAAGTAACTAAAGCTAGTAGTTACACTTGACACGAAAAGGAAAAATTAAATAATATTACATGAAGGGTAAAACTAATAGAAAAACTAGGTGTATTAATCTACTTTTTTATTTTAG
Organism: Luperina nickerlii; assembly: GCA_963855955.1. NCBI lineage: Eukaryota > Metazoa > Arthropoda > Insecta > Lepidoptera > Noctuidae > Luperina > Luperina nickerlii. Next base: position 10,726,132 of record OY979689.1, on the reverse strand, counting down.
GTTTTTGTCAACAGGAACTGGGTTTAGAGCACTGGCTTACAGTTTCCTTATGGGAAAAAGCACCATTGCGACTATAGTTCATGAAACATGCCGTGTTTTATGGACTGAGTTAGTTCCTATTCATGTGAATGGAACCTTGTTACCTTTGTTTACTGCAGCTACTTCTTTTGACTGCTCACTATTTAGAGTTTTTATTTGACTTTGAGCCACTTGTGCGGCTTTACATATACTCATGCACTTGTCAAGAGTTAAATCCGGTATTCTTAGTAATTTTTCTGTAATATTACCATCCGTAATTCCCAGTACTATTTGATCTTTTATAAGACTATCCTTCGGGTTTCCAAAATTACAATCCAAACTAAGAGATTTTAGTGCTGTATAATATTCTTCGTATTGTTCGTCCGTTTTTTGTTTTCTTGAGAAGAATAGGTATCTGTTATACGTTTCATTTGTGGGTGGACTACAGTGTTTCAGACGTATGAGTACCTCATTGAATTTTATGCTTGCCTTGTCCTCGAAACTATTATAAATTATCAGACCCTCTTCACCGATGCAGTGTAATAATAGAGCTTTTTTCTGTTCATCATTTAGACGTGTATCTGCTCCACTGGCGAGAAAATATAGGTCAAAACTTTGTTTCCAGTTCTCGAAACTTCTCTTTTTCGATTTCGATCCAACAAAAGATAATGGCGGCGGCGGTTATAGTTGCTCCATCTCTGACCTCTTTTACTTTGTTCAGCGTCGACTTTTAGCTGTCGTCGTTCTCAGCGCCATGTAAAATGTGTTTTATATAATTGAAACACTTCAGTAGTTATAATTATTATGTATTTATTAGTATTTTACAATCATCAGGTGAGACTTAATTTTATAACGTTGCCAGCTGGTCCGCGGTGCAGAGCGATCCCCGCGCCGGCGTACCATAGATTCAAAACCAACTACATATTAGTGTTGCCACATAATAATAATCCTCTCACAGTGACCGATAACTTTCCCTATATAGTAAATAACACTTTTTCTTGGGGAACCTCACTAAAATAAATGAACCGTCTTTAAAATTTTTTGGTATTACATCAACTGTCAATTTGCTTCTGTTCATTTCAAAATTTTCATGCTCGGTTTCATCTTCATCTGTGATAGAAGTTGAACTCTCTTGAAAGCTTATATCAGATTCATCACTTACTGTGTTTTTAGCTTTCTTGTTCTTCGTTTTTAAATTAAAATCAGCTAAACTACGTTTCATTTGTCTTGCCCTAGCCCTTCTTTCCTGTTCTCGCTTTTTAAATTGTTTTTCATTGTGTTTCTCTTCAATGAGCTTTTTTTCGGGTGTGTCAGTATAAATACGTGATTTTTCTGGCCGTCGTCCTTTGTTTGTTTTATTACTTCTTACAACAGTTGGATAGGGTCGAATTGCCTCTGGTGTGAAAACTGTCTTCGAACGAGCAACTATTTGTTGGATTGGTTTTGTTGGTTTGTTGAATTATTCAAAGCATCTGGTTCACAATCATCTAAATTACACCTTTGTATTTCATCATCATACGTTATCAATTGTGAGTGAATGCGCGATGCTGGAATATCCTCTAAATTAATGCAAAATAAATCTAGGCACACACAAGTAATATGGCAAGTAGGAAATTGAAAGGAAACAAGTTAGGTACCTCGCACCGTCGATATTCTTGATCCCTGGATTTGCGGGGCGCCCCTTGTCTTCCACTGAATGCTCACAAATTGACACCAAAAATGACGATTGCTATGTACATACGATTATTTGGTTTATTACTGATTTAAATATATATTTTTTACTAGATGCAATTAGAACGGCGATTTGACACGAAGTGATCCGTAACGACGGCCATCATTGTCCTTATATGTGCGACAGGGTGGGGAAATAGAGTAAATGAGTGAGAGGGAAAGGGATAGGAAGTTACCAGCCATGATTTGCAGTTTCTAACCCAATTTGAATTCAAAAATTAACGATTTAGCGTTAACAGTGAGTTAATAGTTTTTTCTGCAGATTCTCGCGGAACCTCCAAGAAAACCTGTGTTCCAGAAGTAGAGGGTTGGCAGATATCGGAGACACTTGGCTGCGGAGTAGGTGCTGACAAATCTTCAACGACGTTTTGAGTAGGAGGCACATTTTCTAAGTTACCTAATGTATACACCTCAGTTGGAGCAAAATCTTCGTCACTAAAAGCTAATTCATTAAGAGGCCATATTCCGGGTTTATTAAACCCGCTTATGTTATTTTTTGCGGTGAATGAACCGAAACATGCAATTTTCACAAGCTTTGGAATATTGTAAATTGTCAATGCTTTGCCTGGGTTAATGTATGCTAATTATTAATGAAAGCAATTTTCAGCATTGATTTAAATGGTCCAAAGACTCCTACATCAAGTGGTTGTAGGCGGTGAGATGTATGTGGTGGAAATGGTAGGTAAATTATGCCATTTTCTTTGGCGTAGTTGATGGCTTCGAGAGAAACATGGCTTTCATGATTGTCACACAACAATAATATGGGGTTATCTTTTGTGCAGAGTGTGTGCTTCTGGATATGTTTTAAAACAGAGAAGAATATTATCGCTATTTATCCAGCCACTTTTATTTGCAGCGCCGAGACTTCCTTCGGGTGCTCTTTATAACGAACGCGTGGAAACACGAAAAGTGGAGGAATGGTATTTTCACTGGCAAATATAATGCCACCAAAAGTTACGAGCTCGCCTCTTTCCGCTGATACAATTTGTCCGACTTGTTTTTGACGGGTAAGTAATAGATGATATAACAACAAAATCTCTAATATTAACAACATATAACAACGGAACCTATAATTTTATTTAATATAGCGATTAGTTAATATAATGAACGATTGATATAATTTTAAAATAACTAATTTTTATAAGCATAACATACATTAAATATAACATCGTTTGACATAACATACATTAAATATAAAATCGTTTGACATACCACTCAAAAGATATAAAACTTATTTGGTCTAATATGATGAAAACGCCTACTTAAAACACAAAGCAAAATTGCATTTTTATGTTGTAGCTTGTGGGTAGCTCAACAAAAGTTATTGTTAGTTGTCACTTAGTGTGCGTAATCTTGCTCAGTTAAATAATAATCATTAAAGTATTTCTTTAAAAATGAATTCATACAAGTTCATTCATAAAACTATGAGTCTCTAATCAATTAATATATACCTTGGTAAGGGTATTTTTGTATTCTCATACGCTCGCTCTTGCATTATATGTCGACGGAGCCCCGCTTCGCGGGGCTCCTATTTCTACGTAAAGGGTTTAAAGTAACCTAACAAAACCGAACCTCGGGGTACCCTTCGCTCACTCTTGCATTATATGTCGACGGAGCCCCGCTTCGCGGGGCTCCTATTTCTACGTAAAGGGTTTAAAGTAACCTAACAAAACCGAACCTCGGGGTGCCCTTCGCTCGCTCTTGCATCCTATGTCGACCTCCTTCCTTCCTTGCTCCTATATCTGGGTGGTTTAAAAAAAAATAACCACGAAGGCTAAGGCGGGAGCGAAGTGGAGCGGAACTCCCGCCTTAGCCTTCTAGCCTAACCTATATGAATTGGGGTGGGTAACCATAATTATGTTTTTTATATATATTAAACGTTAGACCAAATGATTTTCGATTAAATAAACAATATACATATTAAACGGTAGACCAAATGATTTTCGATTACATAAACGTTATATCAAACAACGTTATACTAATTAAGTTTTAGAATAAATAAATGTTATATATGTTAAGAAATTATATCAACAGTTGGTATATCTCACGTTGATTATATCTTATGAACGATAATAAAATAAAATTAGACCAAATGAGTTTATACGTTATGAGACGCACCCGTTTTTGACATCTTGGAGCCAAGACTTTTGGAGTAGCTTGAACGATAGATACACCTGATTCGTCGAAATTAACGATCCTGTCAGCAGTTAATCGATGTCGCTCCAACACTGTCTTCAAGTTGGTATAAAACTCGGTAACCGAAGTTTTGTTCAACGCAAAAGATCTGGCAGCGCTTGTGTTTTCGTGTTTACGTAAACTGAGTTCCGGGTTTCTTCTGCGAAAACCATACATCCATTCTTACCCAGCCATCTTATCTTCTTCCCACTTTGCTGGATATTTCAAACTCAAAGATTTGGCATACTCATATGCTAACTTTCTTACTTGAATCGTCGCAAGTCCATAATGCATCTTCTAACATTTGATAATATAATCATTTAGCAGTTTTTCTTCTTTCATAGAAAAGACTTGGAAACTTGTATATTTAGAGTCAAATGTACGGTTGCTTGACCCTTCAGCATCACTGCTATTGTATTTTTTTACACGGCTTTCTAATCTTAACAATTTCAAATTGTACTTGTCCGCAGCTTTTCTATATGACAATACTCCTTGCATAACATCCTGTATTGCTGACTGCATGGATTTTTCATCCACAGCTTGTCTACTTATCTTTTTTGGTTTATAAGTCCGCACCATGTTTCTGTGAAGAAATAATAAGAAATAGGTATTAAAATATATATACGTACATCGACGATAGCAAAACACAGGACAAAGTTAATGCAAAAATTAGCAATTAGCACACTAAATCGTACCTACCTACCAGTTGGGGCACATTCGTACGCGTTCAAACGTGCCCCATCTAGTTCAATCCGAATGTAACCCACTAACGGAATAACAGCAAAATATAACCTCTTTTAATATTAATAGGAAAACGTCATAAATAAAGTATTGAAAACGAATCTTAAGTATATTTTGCTACTTACTGATAGAATACTCTACACGAGAACTTATCTTACCTACGGTAACAATAGACAAAAACATTGATAAAAAAATTACTTACCGAGCGCGATAACACGTTCGTATCTGTCACTTCACTCTCACCGATGCGAATGGCGCGATACTACATTGACGTAAAGTTGGTACCTCGACTCACGCACACATACAAAAGCAAGACCGTACGTTGTTTCGTTTAAGTTTTATTATGACTGTATCAATGTGCCCCGCGTACGAACGGTCCCCACCTTCCCCTATTATTACTTGTATTAAACTTACCTTCACTTCCAGGAAATTATTTATTTATTTATTTTATAATTTATGTACACACAGTAAAATACTATAATAGGGACATGACATGATTATAAATTGCGTACACAGGTACTGCTTATTTCTTAAGAAATTTCTTCCAGCAGACCTGCGAAAGGAGAAGTAAAAAAGAAATGTAGACAATAGTGTGTGAGAACAAGAAGAGAAAAATATGAATGTGTGAAGTTTAAAACTAGAATATTAAATAAACCTACACATATAATGCAAAAAAATAATTAACATAAATTATTTATGTTAATTAACATAAATTATTTATGTTAATTATTATTATTTTTTTTGATTTTATTTTCAATAGCAGTCAAATCCACTTTATGCCAAATTGAGAAAAGTGAACATTTGTATGCCGTCATGATGTACGCTGTTGTGACGCTTTGGATGGTAAGTATTGATTACTATGGAGTTCAGGATTATTAAACAATAACATAAAAAAAGTAAATGCTTCTATTTACAGAGAAAATTGTGATTAAAAAATGGATTTGACTTCTTTTGTTTCCAAGGTGTGGATTTGACTAATTTTGCTAAAATACTGTCAGGATTTGACTAATTTTGAACAATCCAACTAAACGATTCAAATAGGGTTGTCACTGGTTCTATTTTTTAGGCAAAGTACTTAAATAATAAATAAAACAGTTGACATGAAAATCAAGTGATTATTTATTTAAAAAAAAAATAAGACGTATTTATTGAACTTAGTAACTATTAGCATCAAATCTATTATCATCTATCTATGTATTTGCATCTTCATTCAAAATCGGTTTTCATTATATTAATGTTTTTATCTCACAATCTTATCACACAACATATTATAAACAATAAAGATTTATATCTTAAATTAAAATCACTCCCACCCAATACTATCTTCACTTAAACACTACGATAAACATAATTTGATTAATGTTATGTAGTATCGAAACGCTTCAACAGCATTGATCAATTTATGTTTATAAACAAGAACATTTTGTGAACATGAAATAAAGAAAAAAATATTTAACTTAATAAAATTGTTCCAAAAAAATGGTGAAGCAGCTTGTGTTAGTGATATCTATATCATATCGCCAACACAAGGTTCTTCAACATGTTCTTCGCACATTACCTCCTCATCATCATCCATATCATTAATATTGGCATTATTCCTGTGACAGTCTAGTAAAAGAGGGTAATGGGGGTCACTTAGCGAGAAATCAAATAAAATTTTAATCATAAACAAACTATTTATTGCAACCGCCTTTAAACACAATTTACTTAATTAACTATCATTAGAAATATTTTTTAGTCACTTTGGCAATTAACTTTGGATATTATAAAAGTTAAAAAAATAGATTTGACTCCCATTACACCAACATGAGGATAATGGTGGTCACCCTGCGGGCAATCGGAGTCAAAGGAAATCTAGCACATATCGCAGACATAACCTTCAGCTGAGTTCCACCCAGTGCATTCCGCGTGAGCCCATAGCCCACATGAGGTGCATCTGAACCACATCTCGTTGTTCTTCCAAAATCGTTGCATATTAGACATCTGTCTCCAGCATCTTCTACGTCGTCATCCTCATCGTCCTGGCATAAGTCGTCAGTGCCAACATCTGATACAGAAGTTTCGTTCGTTTCTTGTAGTACTTGGCGCTTTGCCTTTTCAGGACCCTTTTTCTGTATTGTGGTCTTTTTTCTCTGACCTTTACCTTTCCATCTCTTTTCTTTTTCTTTACCCTCTGTTTTCTTCATTTTCTTATTTTCTTTTTCTATCAGGTTTTCTTTGATTGGCGTTGAAGTTAAAATTGTAGCGTGTTGCTTCTTTCGGCCCTTTCTTGTACTCAAAGCAGGTGTTTTCTCTGGCAATTTGATTAAATCATGCAAATTAACACTACTTTGGTTTGACGTGCCAGGTACTGGTGATACAATATCTAGTTCAGAATCAAGTGGACCTACTTGTTTAGACACCTTAAGAACCGGTGGATCAATTTGTTTTGAAGTGCTCGGAACTGGTGAGTGAATTTCTTTTGATGTGCTGGGAATAGTGCTAGCAGCTGCGAGAGATTCATTGCAGTCTTTGACCGCAATAGTCTCAGATTGGAGAATTTCCGCAGTGATGAAATCTTCTTCTGTGAATATTTCTGGATTTAGTGGAACTATTCCAGTAGCTCTAAACCCTGATTCTCCTTTACTAATAGACGCAACATTACTAAATGCTTTCCTCACCAAGGATGCTACGTCATAGGGGGTTATCTTTTCTGCAAGATGGCTTTTTAAAAATAAGTCACATTCTTTTTTATAGGCCATTTTGAGCGGACCAAAAAAGAAACATCCAGGGGTTGCATTCTATGTGACGTGTGTGGTGGCAGAGACAATATATGAATGTGATTGGACTTACATTATTCGTAGACGGAAAGAGAAATGTGACTTGCTAGTCACATTTCTCTTTCCGTCTACGAATATTGTAAGTGTGTATTGTATGGTTGTCTAGTATTAAAAGGACGGGTTCATCTGCAGACGGCTTAGCGTGCTGTTTAAAATGCGCCAACCATTCAAGAAAGAGATGCTCATTAATCCAACCGTTGTCTGAGCATTTGTAAAGCGCTCCTGCTGGACCATCCTTCTCGAGCAGAGGAGTCAACCTTTTCCTAGGGAAAATAAACATCGGTAGAATGTAACCGCCTGCAGCGCTCATAGCACACAAGTGATGTTTTTTCCTCTCTCCCAACTGGTTATCGATCCCACTCTCTTCTGTCCTTTGGTAGCCAGAATTTTTCCAGGAGTTTGAACTGTTGAAATGCCTGTTTCGTCGCAATTATAAATATTTTTTGGAACAAATCTATGCGTTTCCATCAGCTGACCAAGTAGCTCAAAGAACAGACTTATTTCAGTTTTATTAAAAGCTGTTATTCTGTTTATGCTGGTCGCCTCCGGTTTCCTAATGACGTAATTCAACATGCACAGTTGCGAGTAATAGTGATTGGATCACTTGCGGGTAATGGGAGTCACCTGACTCTCATTTCCCACAATTACTATAATGATAAAAAGAATAAAATAAAAAAAATCTTTAAAACACTGACATAATCTGAAGTGCACATCACAATTTCGAACGTTTAACTAAGTCCGTGTAAATGTTATAATCGCCTACTGCAAAATATTCGACACTTACCTTCTAATTTGCATTGATGTAAAATTACATCAGCGGAGCACAAAAACAAAACACAGGCGTATCTCAATGGCGCGGGCGCTGACTGGCGCGAGCTGTTCCAGGCGGCGCTGGGGGGCCAGAGCGGGAGTAGGGACAGCGTTTACGCATCGCTCACACGAACTGTTTCGTGGATGTGAGGGTGACTCCCATTACCCTACTCTCCCCTAACACTTTTGTAATAGTCGAGGTACTCTCTTTGCATCCAGTCTTTCTTTTTTTAGTTTGGGAGAGGTGGTGATAGGTTCTGGGAATATGTCTGAAGCATATTTGCCTGGTTTAGTTATGGAACGTCGAGAACCGGTATCATTGTGGTAATAAGGTTCACCTCTCACTATAACTCCTCGGGGATCTCCTTTCATTCTTGTGAATACGAACCTCTTACAAGACATTATTTTGGAGTGGAAAGCTTGAGTTTCCTTATGGATTTGTTGGCTTGCTGTCTTCCAATCACATACTTCATTGTCCTTCAGATGAAAAACAGTTGCATGCTTTTTTATTATATCAACATACTCATTAGGTTGTACAATAGTATTTCTCTTTCTGATCTCTTTTTCAGCAACACCAAACACTCTATCGGGGGGAATAAATGAATGCCCCGTGACGGGGAAAATAAGTTCAACCTTTTTTAGTGATCTCGGTGCACTACTGCTGAACCATTTGGAAACCATTCCTATAGTAGTGGAGTTCTTGTTTTGTCCAGAGCATCCATCAGCCATTAGTCGGAGTACCTCTACACCAGTGAAATTTACATTGTTTTGTAGGCAGTGATATAGCGCACTAGATAGTTCGTTTGACCCCTTTGCATGAACATCTTCGGTCCATACATAAGAAAATACATTTTCTTTTGTCAGTTCTGCATGAGAATCACCTACAACTATTGTATAGTTGTAAATGTACAACTGGCGGGAATAATAGGTACTTTGGTCAGGGACTTTAGGTTACGGTTGGTTTTTACCACAGTCAAAAGATAATATTTTTACTGTGGGGTCATTGTCTGCCAGGAATGTGAAAAATGATTTGCTTCTTTTTTCGTGAATTGTCAGTTCAACTTGGATTTGGGCCTTGGTTGAATCGTCCTTCTCAATTTTGATTTTTTCCTTCAATTCTATGCATGTCGAACACATATCACTTCTTGGATGACTGAAACTTATGTTAAATTTCGTTTTAAAAATTCTTCTAAAATATGACTCTTTGCAATGAGGGAACTGTGCATTTTCTTCGATGAACATTTTGAACATTGATGCAATGCTTAACTCCGATGGCAGATAGATACGCCGACTTTTAGATCGGCAGTAGTGCGATTCAACACCCTTAAATTTCTTTATAAATGAGATAATTGCATCTCTCAATCCCACGGTTTTCATCGACTTTCTATCCCCACCGCGTCTTTCTACAGCCATCAAACCGGTATCTTGGTGTCTCATTAACACTCCTCTCAGTCGACCCTTTTTAATCGATAGAGCATTCAAAAAAAAATTATGGCACACTGGTATCATCACTCCCTTAGAATCTCTTATCTTGTAAACAATGCTCATATGTTTCGCATTGCCTCTTCCATTTACTAATTTTTTACGGACAGGGATAACAGTTTTGCAGGATTTTATAATAAAATCATCTTGATACCGTTTATCAGAGTGAGCGTAGAACTGATCATGAAATCGTTTGATATCTTGCATTGATATATTAATAAATACATCTATATGCCTCACTGTTATGTCTACACGGGTATCTCGAAGGCAAATTGAAACTCGAATACCTGAAATAGAAAAAAAGCCTACATTAAAAACAATTTCTTTTGCTTGAAAAAATATTAACATTAGATACGAGTGAAAACGTTGCACAACCCTACCTTCGGTAAACAAACAAAATGTTCAAGAAATTACTGACCTCTTCCTCTTCTTTTCTCCGCGACTATTTGGTCCTGCGACAGATTTTCTCTTGGCCTGATGGCTAGGCACTTCCTCCAACACTTTTCTCCATTTTATTCACGTATCTATTCGGTTTTTCTAATAGAAAATCACTAATTAACACGACACAAAAAAGAAACGTTAGGTGCCCACGCGTCGCCTCAATGTATGGAATCTGCAAGATGGCGGTTGGGGTTTGGAGCGACGTGATTGACTCATGCGGATTTGACTATGAAAGTAAGCTGGTCTGGAATAGGCTAATTTTGAAAGTAACGTTAGTTTTATTTCTTATTTTAAGTGCTTTAGGCTGGATTTGGCTAGTTATGAATGTTATAAGGCAATGAAGAATTCTGTAAAGAAAAATGTTGTTTGTGTTCTTACTTTAAAATCTTTGGATTTGGATTTGACCACTTTTGAAAATTACCTCCTAATATACTTAAATAAATACATAATGCTAAAATATATAAATACTCACAGTATAGAGGAAAGGTAATGCTCTTTCAATCTACATTTAAATAGAGAAATAGTTTGTTTTTAAATCACGAATGTTAGGCGGAAGAGAGTTCCACAATCTTACAGCATGGACAGAGAAGGAATAAGAATAGTAGCTTGTTTTATGAGGATGAGATTTAAGGAGGGATCTTAGGTGTGATCTACATGGTGCGTCGCTAGGGCGAGCGTAAGAAAAACACTCACGCAAGTAGGAAGGATAAGACGGGTTGTGTAAGATGTTAAAGAGGAGACATAAAATCCGAGTATTCCTGCGAAGACGGATTGGGAGCCACTTGAGTTCCTTGCGAAGGTGAGAGACATGGTCATACTTACGAAGACCGAAAATAAAGCGAATGCACAGGTTTTGCAAGCGCTCAAGCTTGTTTAGTAGCTCCTCAGTAGCATCCAGGTAGCAGGCGTCGGCATAATCTATAATCGGCTGAATAAGTGTTTGTGCCAATGAAATTTTAATCTTCAAGGGCAGAAGACTCTGAAGGCATTTCAGCGAATGAAAGGAGAAATGTACCTTTCGGCTGACCTCATTGACCTGAGCACGCCACGAAAGGTTGGAGTCAATAACTACACCCAGATTTTTAGCGGTTTCAGTATAGTCAATGCGAACACTATCGAGATATAAAGGCATCAGAGATGTAACATCAGCCGCATTGCGAACGAATCTGCTGCCTATGATCATGGCCTGGGATTTAGTTGGGTTAATTTGCAAACCAAATGACTTAGCCCAAACGCTGATGCGAGCCAGGTCATGATTCATTGCAGCAATTGCAGAACTCGCGTTAGCTACAGTAAAATGTTAATAAAGCTGCAAGTCATCTGCGTAGAGATGAAAACTAGAGGAGATTATTCTGGTAACAAAGTTTATGAAAATTGAAAAAAGGAGAGGAGAGAGAACGCTACCCTGAGGAACACCCTCGGTGAGGCTACACCAATCAGAGAAGGACTCCTCCAGGCGAACACACTGAGAGCGTCCCCGAAGATAAGAACTGAACCAAGCTAAAGTGGAAGAAGAGAAATTGATAGATTTGAGGAAACCTAGTAAAATGTGGAAATCTACTGAGTTGAAGGCGCTACTAAAGTCAAGCAGTACAAGAACAGTAAGGGACTTATTCTCCATAGCCCAACGGATGTCGTCAGTCACCTTCAAAAGTGCGGTTACAGTACTGTGACCCGAGCGAAAACCGGATTGAAAAAGGGATATTATCGAGTTTGACGCCAAGAAAAATGATAATTGTCTATGGACTATGTGTAAACTTTAGAGAGAAACGGGAGAATAGAAATAGGTCTAAAGTGGGATAACAAAGTAGGATTGTTAGTTTTAGGTAACGGTATTATGTGAGCCTGTTTCCAAACTGACGGAAAGGAGCAAGAGGAAAATGAGTAATTGAAGATGTGAGTGAGAACAGGAAGTAAAGAGGAAAGGATAGGAGTTATCATTCTTGAACACAACTTATCATTACCGACTGCAGAAGAAGTAATCGCAAGTATAAACTTCTTAACGTCATCCTCAGTAACATCGTTAAGCATTCATTTAATTTATCAAACAATAAAGTAATACTATCTTGCTTTTCCATGAGAATGAGAGAAAGAATTTCTCTAATGTAAATGTGTATTAGTAGGGCCTCCCTCGCGTATGTCGCCATAAGTTGATCAATGCACTCAGTATAGGCCATTGGGGGAAAACTCCACCAATCTTCTCACTTCCGTATTCTCTTTCATGCATTGTAAAAGATATTGATGTTTATCGAAGTCATCAATAGTTTGATCATTATGAATTTTCGAAAATTGACCCTAAAACGGCAGGCAGCATTTAATTTCGCCGTCGAAATTTTGGAGTTGTAGCTTCGGGAGTTTCATATTTTTGCAATTTTCATTGGAATCCGTCTTCATCTGAATTTTCGACATTTTTGCTTTAAATTTCATGTCGAGGTGCAGCCATTGTGTTTTATAGTTAAGGCAACTTTCAAGCTCTTTTTCGAGTTCGTTTTCATTTAAGTTTTCTAACGTTAAATTTGTCGTCTAATTTCAAATGCCGTCACATCCATATAAGTCAATTTTACAGTAGAGTTAAAATATGTGTCAGTAAGGCTACCTTAATAAAATTAATGCCATAAAATTAGATGACTTTTTAAAATTAAATAAAACAATAATATAATTCATATTTATATAATTCAATAGCAAAATAAGCATATTTTCGTCCTGAAAAATAGGAAATAGCGGATTTTGATATTCAATTCGAGATCTGGCGGCTTTTGATAATAAAGTGCTGGATCTAGCTGCCTTTAATACTAACTTTAAACTGTAGTACCATGTACACAGGATGTTGTAAAATGAGTGGTAGAAGAAAGAAGTTTGTTACCATATTATTCTTAGCCTTTATTTTTATAACGTGGGTAGGCAGCTAGGTAAGGAAAAGAAATTGTAGGAAGAATTAAGATTTAAGACAAATATTTATTGGATAAAACATAAAAAAATAGATAGAACGTTTCGTTAATCTTATGAACTACACAAAATTTTCAGATTCTTCCAAAGGAACACAGGGCATATCTGCAACATGCATGAAATTATCATTAGTTTCTTCAACGTTTTTATAAAATTGTAGGGATGGTATATTTCGCCAATCTTCTCCATAGTGTTTTGTCAGTAGTGCAACAACATCCTTGATTTTTGCAGAGTTGATTTTGTTTCCTCTCGGGATTACAGATGGTTCCATTTCAGAGCAGCTCTTGCCTTTTTTTGTGACATGTTTAGTTGCACCAACCTCATGTTTATAATTTTCTTCACCTTGGATGCTCACGTTTTGTCTTCCTCGTTTCAAAATAAATCTTTTAGTCAAATTAAACTTAAAGTGCCAATTTCCTGGTGGTTTGAATGTCTTAGAAACTTCTCCTTTCCAGTCATGAACATCAATATCCTGCGTAAGATTGTATACACTGCCATGTTTTTTAAATATATTCACATATGACTGTGGATCACTTATCACAGACATTGTTTTAATCTCTTTTTCTATTTTCGCAAATATTCTGTCTGGTGGCAAGAAAGAGTGGCCTACCATGGGGAAAATTATATTTATCTCCTTTATTTGAGGTGGTGCACTAGACATTAGCCATTTACAGCACATGCCTATTACAGAACTATTTTTATTTTGTCCACCGCAGCCGTCCGCAAAAAGTCTTATTACTGTTTTGTTTTGAGCAATGTCCAAATTAGTCAATAAGTAAAATACAGCAGTAGCAATTTGATTAGATGCTTTGGCGTTATCGGTTTCATTCCAGTAAATGTGCACATTATTCAATGGACTCTTAGAGCTACCCACTACAGCTGTGAAATTATATAGATTTATTTGCCGACTAAAATAGGCTGCTTGATCCGGCAGTTTTGGCAAGGCGTTGTTCTTTTGGCAATCAAATGATGCGATCAAGACATGATCCTCTTCATTTCTTAATAAGTCGTAAAACGCCTTGGCTTTTAAGGAATGTAGTCTTTTCTCTGTAATAAACTTTTGTTTCTCCTGATCACTAGTAGCATTTTTAATTCTCATCGTTAATTCTGAGCATCGAGAACATGTGTCTTTCATAGGTGATCCAAAACCAGCATTATATTTAGTGTTAAACACTTTTCTAAAAAATTATTCTTTTACCTTTGATTCCGGGGTTTCATTTAGTCCATTATTATACATCTTCCACAGTTTTTTGATGTTTAATTCGGAGGGTAAGTACACTCTAACAGATGACTTGCTCCGGCAATAATGAGGCTCAACTGCTTGCAGAGACTCAATGAAAGCCTGTACTTTATTATGTCTTTCCAGAAATCGCAATTTTTTGCGATCGCCTCCTCTATTCTCTTTCGCCAGACCACCTTCTTTAAAAGAGCGTTGTAAGACGCCAGTAACTCTGTCTTTGCCAATTTTCAGTATATCAGTAAATGCTTTTTTGCATACTCTAACGAGCTTCTGTGGATTTTTAATCTGGATATAATAATCTGCACTCATATTTTTAGGTCCTCGTGCTCCAGTTTTAAGCCTCGTACGGTCGCATTGTTTCAAGCGACAATAATTTAAAATAAAATTGTCCTGGTCAACTTTTTTATTTTCTTTGTAAAAATTTCGATGCCTTCTCGAAACGTCTTGTATTTTTAGGGTTGAACATTTAAAAGTTTTATTACTTCCATGGTGACACTTTGGAAGACTCGGCAGATATTTTGGTTCATACCTAAAATAAAAAAAATATTAATATGAAAATGACTAACGTTCAAAACCAAAAAAAAAAAAATAATAAAACTTTTAAAATAAACTTATTCACCAACGTTAATTCATAATATTTTTTTCAGTATAAGTAGTGCTTAATTATTTCGATGAATAGTGTAAAATTAACAGTTGTAAATTCAGTGTTTCATTTTGGGACTATCCCAAAATGAAACACTGAATTTCCTGTTATACTTTGTTATTGTTGAGAATATTAAACCACTGGTTTTATCTTAATTTGTTTTTATTTCTGTTACAAGTTTTTACGTGGTAATTTTTTTTTTTTTTTGGGTGTCACAGACACACAATTTTTATCATAGAGTAAGTGACCACAGATAAAATCTAATTACTCATTATTTGGCAATGGTACTATGGCACTGTTAAATTATTATCCTAGTTATTTGCAACACACCCCCTTAATTTAACAACCATTGTACTTTTACGATAATACATTTTAATTTATGTATTTAAAATTAAATTTTGAAACTTAACATTATAATTTTATGCAGACAAGTATACATTTCAAGTTTTAATATAAGACAACATTCAAAAATTTATAGAATTTTTCTGAACATAGGCTTTTCGTCATTACATCTGCTTTATTATCGTTAGTGCTAACATGTTCAATAGAGATAATCTTTTTGTCAATCAAATCTTTAAGAAAATGAAATTTTATATCAATATGTTTTGTTCTCTTCGAGTTTTCAAAACTTTTTGACATGGCAATGGCACTTCTGTTATCAACCAGTAGAGTATTTCTTTGTCCTAGGCAGTCCAAGTGTTTAGCAACTCCTTTAATGTTTAATAGTTCTTGTGCAGTAATTGCAGCAGCAACATATTCTGCCTCAGCTGTTGATAGGGCCACACATGGTTGTTTTTTAGATAACCATGCTATGGGGTTCTTGCCATGAAAAATCATTGTTCCACTAACACTTTTTCTATCAGTATCATTACTTGCCCAGTCGGCATCTGAATAGGCATATATATTGTTATCTTCGGATTTTCTAAATATCAGTCCTTTGTCTTTTGCACCTTTTAAGTATCTTAGTATTCTCTTTCCAGCCTTCCATGTAGATTCATTTACTTTGTCAAGGTATCTACTTAAATACGATACTGAGTATGTTAAATCTGGCCTTGATATCATTGTCAGATAAAGTAAACTTCCTATCATTTCTCGGTATAGATCTTCTTTTTCTGCTTTCTTTTCTTCTTGTGAGTTGGTTTTAAAATTTACTTCCATTGGTGTTTTTATTTCGTTACTTTCTTGCATGTTAAATTTTGTGAGTATCTTTTCTATTAGCTTAGTTTGCTTCATTATTATAGTATCTTTGGTCCTCTCAATTTCTGTACCTAGAAATAACTTTGCTTCTCCTAGATCTTTAGCATTGTATTCTCTTTTTAAATCATTTATAAACTCTTCACAGTTTTTGCCTATCATCAAGATATCATCAACATAGATTATCATCCAACAGTCTTCTTTGTAGTACAAGCATGAATCATATTCTGATCTTTTAAAGCCTTTCTCAATTGCAAAATTATTTATTGTTTCATTCCAGCATCGGGGTGATTCTGTTAATCCGTATAATGCTCTTTTCAGTTTTAATACCTTATTTTTGCTTACAGGTTGGTACCCTTCTGGTGGTTTAATGTATATTTCTGATTTAACTATTCCATTTAGGAATGCAGTCGGAATGTCCAGTTGTCTAATTGGTAAGTCTTCATTTATTGCCTTTGATATTATTAGTCTAATGCTAGGCATTCTGGCTACAGGGGAGTACATATTCTCAGGTTGGTCTTTCTTTTTTAATTGGAAGCCTCTTGCGACTAATCTAGCCTTCTTTGTTCCATCTTCTTTTTCTTTAAATATCCATTTTGTATCAATAGCTTTTCTGTTTGGAGGTAAATCTTCCTCAGTCCATGTTTCCAATTTTATTAATGCTTTAAGTTCTTTATCTATTGCTTCTTTCCAATTTTCTTCTTTTACTGCTTCATTGTATGTATTTGGTATTTCAGATATTTCATTTGCTATATTGGTTTCATAATCTTTTAAGTAGTGTGGTTTACTTATTGTTCGCCCTGATCTTGTTGTTACTATGGGTAATGCTGTGTTTTCTGTTTCATTTTCAGATTGGATGTTCTCTTCTACTTCATTTTCTGTTTCTTCCATCAAATTTGAATTAGAAATTGTATCTTCTTCTATAGTGTTTCTCAATATTTGTAGATAATAGTCCTCTTCTATTTTATTATTTATATTTTCTTCTTTATTGTCTTGATGATTATTCTCGCTTGTATTTTCTGTTTTGTCTTTATTTTCTTCCTTGTAATTATTTTTTTTGAATACAACATCTCTTCTAATTGTGATTTTTCTTTTTTCAGGTATCCAGAGCCGGTATCCAGATGTAGCATATCCCACCATTATTAGTTTTTGACACCTTTCATCAAGTTTTTTCATTTGAGTGAGATTTTTTGTATATACTTCGGAGCCAAATGTTTGTATATTTTGAACATTCGGTTTTTTTTCTGTCCACTTCTCTATAGGTGTTTCAGTTTGTCCTTGTTTAGGTGTTCTATTCAGCAGATATGTAGCTGATAACACTGCTTCACCCCACATTTCTTTTTCTAGGTTTGACTGAAACAACATGGCTCGAACCTTCTCCATTAAAGTGCGGTTAAAGCGTTCAGCCTTGCCATTTTGTTGAGGTGTATAAGCGACAGTGTAGTTCAACCGAATTCCACGGCTTCTGCACCAGTCTTTGACTTGTGTACTCGTATATTCGCCTCCATTATCACAGCGGACTATGCTGACCTTCTGGTTAGTGTGACGTTCAGCCTCTTGTATATATTCTATTAAGCAGGTAAATACTTCACTTTTATTTGCAATAAGGTATGTCTGGGTATAGTCGGTGAAGTCATCAATGAATGTTAATACATACCTTTTTCCATTCCATGTCGATGGTGTGACTGGACCACAAACATCAGTGTGTAGTTTTCTTTCAGCTCTATGGCGTGTGTAGAACGGCAACCTGGTTTGTTTGGCTTTCATGCAGACATCACAAGTGGAGGTAAGTGAGTCAATTTCTTCTTTTGATATATTAATGCCATCAACAGATTTTATTATATTTTTTAATGTTTCTTTTCCAGGGTGACCATATTTTATGTGCCAATTTTCAGCTGTTTCAACTTTAGACGAGATCAAAGCATCTTCAATGTTTGTATTTAGGTTCACACTGTAGAGTCCAGTTTCATCTTTTGTTCCTTTTAGTATTATATCATCGTTTTTCTTTATTAACACTTCTTTTTTGGTGAAAATAACTTCTCCATCTTTTTCTGTAATGGCTTTCACAGACAGGAGGTTTTTCTTTAGGTTTGGTACAAATAGTACGTTTTCAAAGTTCACATGCTCAGTTTGTATTGAGCCCATTTTATTTGAGTCGAGAGTATGATCCTTTTTTGCTGTTTGAATACTTACAGAGCAGTTTTTCTGTTGTTTTAGGATATCTTCATTTTTAGTCATATGGGATGAGCACCCAGAGTCAACAATGAAATTTTCTGTTTGTGTGAAAAAAGATACTGCCTTCCCATCCTTTTTGTTTTTATTTTTATTCCAAAAACAGTCTTTTTCTTTATGATTGTACTTTTTTACATATTGGACACTGTTGCTTTCCTTTAAAATAACAATCCTTTTCTTCGTGGTTATTCCTTTTACATACTGAGCAGTATTTCTTCTTATTGAATTTTTTGTGTGATGCTTTAAATGCCACTGTATCTTCTGTTTCTTGTTGTGTATTATTTCTTTGATTCTCAATCAATAATCGAGCTGTAAGATTTGTTAAAGTTTGTTCTGAGGTAGGCGTTGATTCCCAAGCCGTTAAGAAATTTCTGAAGTTGTCTGGCAACATAGAGAGTATTTTTGATATAAGCATTTTGTCATTTATCTTCTCTCCTAAGCTGTTTAGCTGGTGTGCAAGGTTCTCTAACACACTTATGTTGCATGTAATATCTTTATTATTATCAAATTTGTATTGAAAAAATTGTTGTAACAGTTGACATTTCTTCTGTTCTGATTGCCTTTCAAATATAGAACTTAGCTTAGTGTACATACTTTTGGCATCAGGACAAGACAACAACGTTGAGAGTAGTTTTTTATCAATGGTGCATGTAATGATACGTTGTGCTTGTGCATCTTGTTGTTGAAGTTTTGAATCGCTTTTCTCGTCATCCGGGATTCCATTGACAATTATATCGTGTAAGCCTTCACTTTTGAACAGTATATTCACTTGAAACTTCCATATGGGGAACGTTTTTTCGTCAATTAGACGCTCGATTTGTTGTAGGTTATGGTATGAGTTGTTCGACGACATTTTTACGGAATGTATTATTTTCTGTGTATACGACAACCACGCTCTGCTACCATGTTATACTTTGTTATTGTTGAGAATATTAAACCACTGGTTTTATCTTAATTTGTTTTTATTTCTGTTACAAGTTTTTACGTGGTAATTTTATTTTTGGGTGTCACAGACACACACAATTTTTATCATAGAGTAAGTGACCACAGATAAAATCTAATTACTCATTATTTGGCAATGGTACTATGGCACTGTTAAATTATTATCCTAGTTATTTGCAACATTTCCAACTATAAGAAAAGTCTCCTAGTTACTATAATAGAATGTAGGTACCTACTAGTGATAAATAAACAAAAATACATTATACGCTAACACACAATATAAATTCCTAGGTCTCAGTAAACAAACATACTGTTTTTGGATCGCGTACGATTAATACTTCAGTGAATACTCACAGTTTGCGTCTCTTAACTTCCCTTCTCCAGTTATTTTTGTCAACACATCGTTTCCTTGCTTTATTCGGAGGAACCTGTTCGATATTCCGAGATAAATCGGTCATTATTTATAGGAGAAAACAATAAAAAATCACAACACGAAAACACCAAACAATTAATTAAGACGCCATTAATCGCCATGACAGTTTTGCAATAATTCTCTGCTCTGATTGGTCGGTATGGATATGGCGGCGTTTGAAAAAGGCCCGTCATGGATGTGGCGGGTTTTGAATTAAATTACTGTTTTAATTTGCTATTTTAGTAGGGATCTGGCGTAGTTTGCTTGTAAAAAGTATAGTAGACACATACAGGTCAAGATTGACTATACCATAGAGTAAAAATATTTATTTTTCTTAAAACTGGATCTAGCGGTGTTTGAAATTAGACGACACAAATCTTTGATGACCTTGTCCAACTTCAGTAAATCATCAGCAGTTTCTTTTAACTTCTGATATGATAATTGGATCATTTCGATGTCGGCATGTTCTTGGGTTAGGCACACTTCTATTTCATTGGCGTTCTTTGAAAACAGACGCCGCACCACTGACCTTTCCTTCTTCTTTTTTTCTTTGTCCATATTCGCAGGTTTTTAGTTACACTTGTCGACGGTCGCCAGATGTTGGATATTTGGGATCTTGAAGAAGGAATTTCGTGGGTCGTGAGGCTTTAAAACTACATTTTGTTAACAAATAAAACAACGCCATTAGCATGCGATTCAACCATAGAGGGAGCTTTATTTTTTTTTAATCATAGACATTACAAAAAAGTTGCGTTCCGTTTTAGAACAGTCGCGCTCTGACATGTCGTGACAGAATTCGTCCTCTTATCAATATTTTATTGCTTATTAAGCCTTGGTGCCGATAGAGCTCTATCAAGTAGACACCATTTGGTCTCATGTGTTCATGGCAGTACGACCTAACCAGTCTTAAATGATAGCTGCCCAATGTAACAATATCAGTACTTCAAAGGTTAACTGTGGGAAGTCTCTAAAATCGGGATTGTTTCCATCTAATGACACCAAAGCAACTCTTTGTCTATTCATGTTGTTTTCAATTACGTATTGCGCCAGTTCGTTCTCTCTATTCATTTTGTCATTTATAATGTTAATAAGCTGTTCGACGTATAAACTATCTTCATACGGACGCCTGGTAGCGTTGATAATTGCCGCCGTGATTTTGAAGTCTGACATCATATTTCGCATAGTTACATTGAAATAAGTACCTATGTCGAAATATTTTGTAATCTTTTTTAAAACGGCCATTTATGGCCTCGATTACCCATCGACACATTGTAATCAATCGAGACTTATTGGCATCTGGCGTCGTCAATTATTCTCCTCTTCCTCTGGATGTTGGCATATATGGAACGTAACCACATTCTTCAATTAAAGGAATTGTACGAGTATCTCGAAATCCACGATCTAATATAAAAATGTCATTAGGTCTTAAAAACCAATGCCAAGGGGATACTTCATTTTGTAACAGAAGACGCAGGATTGAAGTTTGGAGGATCCGTTAGTGGATAGTAGCAGCGTAAAAATATCACAAACACAGTTCTTTTCACTGAAGTAAGGTAAGTTTATTCAAGGCGGTGAACAAAACCACATCCAAGCGCCCGGGATCTCGGTTGCTTGTTTTACACAAAGTACCGTAAGACGTCGAGTATAATATCTCTAGAGATCGTAGAGAGTTAAGCATGAAGGAGTGAGTCCCAGATTCGAATTGTTTTTTTTAGACCAGCTCGAGTTTCGTTAATTCTCGTTTTTTTCTTTTTGGATCTTTCTAGTAGTTACCAAAGCCCCTACGCGTCTCCCATTGGCTCATCCTTCGGACAGCGCGCGGTTGCTTTCGGAAACGCCAAAGAAGCATCAACAACGTCTATTATATAGCCATCGGTGCAAACAACCAGAAAAGCCTTTAACAAGTTTCTGAATTTGTGAAGACTATAGGTTTTTCTTTGAAATAAAAAAATCGCACTTTTTTGGACATATAAGTACGTTCCGTCCATCACAAAAATTCCGTTCTCATTTTGGTTACCACCAAAAATTTGTCTCGGGATCGAAAGGTTTCTGGCTACTACATCATCTCGCGTTAAATGATTCAAGCCCAAATTTAACCGCTAGTTCCACTAAAATCCCCTAGACCAGTCCCCTAGGGGACTACACAGCACTCAATGTTCCACTACGATCCCCTATGCTGGGGATTCTCTAAGTACTAATAAATGCTATTCCTTTATAGTCCCTTCTAAATAAAAGAGCCGCTTACAAAATAATAATATGTGATATACACTCGTATAATAAAAAAAAACAACAAATAAACATAATTACTATAATATTTTCACTCATACTCAGAAAGAAACATTTACTAAGTGATTTTTGTCTTAAATGAATGAAATTCAGGTCGGAATGTCGTGTTAGGGGCACTATAAAAAAACATAGAAAAATTTCGCGACCAATTTCGAGGTAGCGCTCGCCGGCCGCTGCCGCGGCACCGCTCGCTTCGCTCGCTCGGCTCGCGCGTAGTTGGTCACAGTTCTAACCTAACCTAACCTATGGATCCCTTCCACATCGTTTTTACGATAAACGGTTAGTCGGAGACAAAAAACACCAAGACACTTTTAGCCTTAGATATAATAAGATTCTCAAACAATTCGGGGATTCAAAAGGAAATTGGGGTTTTATATGATCCCCTAGGGCATCGTAGTGGAACGTTGAGTGCTGTATAGTCCCCTGGGGGACTGGGCTAGGGGATTTTAGTGGAACGAGCCAATTTAACGGCATAAAATCATCAATTAAACATTGTCTAGCTACTTTTAGCTTTCTCTCAAATGTTCTTCTAGAGTCTAGAAGCTTCTTCTAGAGTCTAGCATCAAAATTCAATATATCTAGAATCTAGACATATTGAATTTTGATGCTAAGCGCTTAATAGATTATCCTAATTATATTGTGTTATTGTTATCACAAGTATTCCTTTTAAAATAGTAATGTTTTGCATAACCTACGAGTATATCTGTAAAAGTAGACTAGCTAAAATATTAAGGAATAATGTAAAAATATTCCAAATGGATATCCACCTTTTATGTCGTTGATATTTTAAATGACGGTAGATAGAAACGTCAAAGTTATTTGTTCACGACTATAAAAGGGGGAGCTAGCTCTGAGTGGCAGGGATGATTCTTGTTCGAGACATCGGCCAGAATGGAGCTCCGGCCTATAGATGTTCAGTTGATTAGTACTAGTGACTTTATTATGTGGAATAGATCGACCAGATGTCACGTAAGTTAATTGATATTATTATCTTGATAACTATGGTGTTCTGTATACGTTATAATATGGCCAATATTGCTAATGTGTGGAATATTTCTAGCTTTGTTATTATGTTGCTATTATTCCAAATTCTCTTGGATAATGGTCTAAGAGAAAGAATGAATTGTTTTTTAAAATAACGATAATTTATGGCAATATAAGGAATTGTTGAAAGAATACTTTAATACTAATTCCATGGAGTTTCTTGTCCTTCTCTATGAGGACCTAGATTTGGAACGGACGACTAGCTTTCTGTATATTTGCTGACAATCCTTAATTAAAATAAATGTCTGGTCTTGTCTTTCTGTGCTTTATTTTATAAAATCCTTTCCCTAAATACCTTATTCATAGGTATTACACATATTAAATAACTAGTTACCATTCTGGTATTCAAAGCTTGATATTTGGGTAGTATATATACTTAAAGATAGATTATATAAATAAACCCCTAAAATAGTGGCAGGACATTCAGATCTCACACGAAGAGATGGAGTTTGTTGTAGAATGGAGTTAAATTGAGTTTTAGTTAAAGACGTCCAAAAATGCAGCTCGTCATCATCAAATTCTTCAATATTTTCGAAGTTCATTTGGTTTCGACGCTCATATCCCCATTTGTACTAGACTTATTAGGTCTAGCACATGTGCACTATTAAATTCTAGTTTTATCTGACCATTCGCAAGTATGTCCCAATCATTTGTCATTACATGAGACTGGCAAGCTCGTGCTAGATTGGGTACATATAAATTGTTATTATGTAATACATAAAATCTGGCATATAATGGCACACCTCGTGTTACAATGTTCCTGCAGTTTTGAAATGTGCAGCGTCGTGCAGTATTTGATGCTCGTAAATATCCAGGAATAGTAAGTACACCTTGACCCTCGACTGCTATTCCTTGATGTACTTGATCATGTGGCTGCTCTTGTATATTCTGATTGTGCACACCGCGATCTAATCTTTGCCAGCAAGGATGACATATTGATCTTGTACAGACAGCGTCAGTATGTGCTAACCCCTCAAGTTTTAAAATGTTACACATTAAATTCCTTACAAATAATCTAAAGAATACTTCAAAAAGAACCCATTGTTTCGACTCAGATTCGAACCATCGCATCACCGAACGTCGTCATACTCATACCGGCAGTTTGACGAACTAGCCAGCGAGCCCATATGAATTGCGTTGAAATTGTTATCTACTATGGTCTGAGTCATTTTATCTTTAGGTGGGGATGTCTAATCGATAGATGTTATAATTTGAGGGTATCCATTAATTTTACTAGAACTACTGAACTATTTTTTAGAACTACTGGGATCTATACAGACCAATCTGAACATAATCGGGATATTGTTAAGGTTCACATTACACCGCCGTTTACATCCACTCGTTACAGTTCGCAATGGCATGGAATATCTCTGTCCACGGTTCGAAGACATTTACACGCAGCGAACATTCACAGTTATCGACCTGCAAAATATGTCTAACAGAAGAACATCGAAGAGAACCAGAAAAAGCAGTTATGTATATTAATTAAGTATGACATCAAAATATACAACGAAGACATTTAACTCATTTGATTCCACTATTTTACTTTGTATAGCAAAATATTCTAAGTAGATATCATGAGCTAATTTATTTATTTATTCATTCATAACAATTTTCACATTGTGTCGAATATTTAACATTATTTTATAACTTAAAAAATACAAAAAAATAAAACGACAACAAAAAAAAAAAACATGCCACTTAATTAGGTACTACGAGGAAGAGTCATAATAATAAATAAATGTAATTTAAATAACTAGAATAATACTGCTACAATAAATTAAATATAGTCAATGTCAGATGTCCAATGTCAATTACTTATATGTCATGAATGTAAAAGAACAATAGAAGATTTTTAGACTAATTAAATAGTACCTAACAAGATTAACAATCATGATAAATTTCTAATATAATATGTATGTTTACAATTTAAATATCATTAATAGAATAATAGCAGCCTTCCAGTAGGTAACGCTTCAATTTAGCCTTGAAGTCCTTTTTGTAAAGTAATAATTTTATATCAACGGGAAGTTTATTGAAGATTTTCACTGACATGTGGCAGGTACCGTGTTCGACTATGTTAAGTTTAGGAATATTAGTATATTTAAAATCTTTTCTTCTCGTACTCTCTCTAAGCTTTCTTTCTTCTTCAGTCTCATATTGATGTACATATTTAGAAAAATGTGTTAGGAGCACCAATACGTATAGGGAAGGTACAGTGAGAATATTCAAATTTACAAAGTGCTCCTCACAAGATTCCTGCTGACGAATGCAAACCATGGTGCGAATGGCCCTTTTTTGCAACACAAATGCTCTCCGTATATTGTAATCGTAGCTGCCTCCCCAGCATAAGATGCTGTATCGTAACCTTGACTCGATTAACGCGAAATAGACTTTTTTTAACTGTGTTATGTCAATATCATTTCGTAGGCTTCTCAGTACATAACATGCTGAGCTGATGGAGTTTTTCAAACTTTCAAGTTCTGGTTTCCAATTTAAATAACAATCAACGTGTACTCCTAAAAACTTTACTGCATCAACCATACTGACTTGGACCCCATCCAAAGCACAATCTAGGTGACTTTTATTTTTGGAAGTGGTACGAAATAGGATTACGTTGGTTTTACTAGCGTTCACTTTCAGTCCGTTGATAGTGAACCAATTGTGAAATACCTCTAAAGCTTTATTTACGCGCGAATTAAGAGATTGAATGTTATCTGCTGAAATGATAGCATTAGTATCGTCTGCAAATACCACTAACTTTGAATGTTCCCCTAAAATATTTTCCACATAATCTATTACATCGTTAATAAATATAATAAAGAGAATAGGACCCAATATAGATCCCTGAGGAACTCCTACACTAGTATTTTTTAATTTAGACCTAATAGCTTGCCGATGAAAAGCATTGTCAGAAACATTCCTCTCATTGTTATTTTCAACGCGACTTAGTTGTTTTACTTCCACAAACATTTTTCTATTTTTTAAGTAAGATGTCAGAAGTTGTATAGCTTTGCCTCTCACGCCATAATGCTCAAGCTTAACTAACAAGAGGTCATGGTTTATCAAGTCAAAAGCAGAACTTAGATCTAAAAAGAGACCGGCTACCATTTGCTTTGAATTTAATTTACTTCTGACCTCCATAAGTAGTGTATCAATAGCATCTTGCGTTCCTACGCCAGTTTGATAACCAAACTGTTTATGATTTAAGACCCTGTTTCTGTTTAAATGTGTAATTAGTCTAGTTTTTATTAACTTTTCGAAAATCTTTGATAAGGTTGGCAAGAGAGATATAGGTCTATACATTTTAGGATCCTGAGTAGAGCCCTTTTTGTGGACTGGGATCACCTTTGCTATTTTCATTTGATCAGGAAAAATGCTGTCCTTGAAGCAATTATTATAAAAAAATTTCAGAGGTTCTGCTAAAATATCTATGTTATCTTTAAATATCGTTATAGGTAGTTCATCAAAACCGCACGACGACTTACATTCCATTTTATTTATTAATCTAACAATCTCACTAGTTGTTACGAATTCCCAAGTAATTTCTTTATCTACTCTTTTTGTACTTTTCTGTAATAATTCTAATGCTGAATTGCTTTCTATGCTTTTAGTGATGTTTATATTTGTGTTTTCTGCAAATTGTTTTGCAAAGATATCGGCAACTTCAATAGACTCTGTAACGAGTTTATTGCCTACTCTTAACATTATACTTTTATGTTCTTTTTTTGTTTTGTTCCTATGTTTATTTATGATTTTCCAAATATCCCTAGAAACATTTTTAGAACGTGATATTTGAGACTGCACTGCTATTTTTTTTGCTATTTTAATTATTTTCCTGTATAAACTTATATATGTTTTTCCGTAATTTGTAATGCTTCCATGAACGTTTGAATGTTTGCCTGTAACTAGAAATCGCTTCATTTTACTAGACATCTTGATGCCCGGTGTAACCCATGCCAATGAAGTCCGCTCTGAATTTATCTGTCTGGTTTTAATTTTAAAAGCTGTCTTAAATGTGTCGTTAAGCTTTTTAACAAACTCGTTAATGCCTATAATGCTCCAGTCCTGTTTTAACAGTAACTGTCTAAATACATTTTTATTATTGACACTGAATAATCTTTTTCTTACATATATTGCTGGTCTTTTATGTTTGTTATTTAGATTACTTGGCATAGTTAAACAGCACAGTAAACCAGCGTGTCCATCAGCTAAACCGTTATGGTCAACATAACAGGATATTATGTGGTCATTTAAAATGTTGGTAAATATATTATCGATGCATGATTCAGAATTATTCCTTATAAAAGTAATGGTATTTATAAGAGCTCTAAAGTTATAACAAGTCATAAGGTTAATAAAATCATTTTTCTTATTGTTCTCGGCCAGTAGATTTATATTAAAGTCACCACAAACACAACAGTTGTATTTAAAAAGATGTTCGAGCAATTGTTCTAGACTGTTCATAAAAATTGTCAGGTTTTTATCGTAAGGGCTACGGTACACACAACATATACACACACCAGTGGATTTATCCTTTACAGCACAAACCTCGAAAGATTCCATCCTGTATAATTTTTTAGCTATCTTTAACTCCTCGAAAACTCTATCTTTTCTTGCGAGTATGACTGTACCTCCTCTTTGCTTCTTTACTCGGGTATTGTAAGATGCTACTTTGTAATCATTAAGATTTAACAGGTTAATTAAATTATCATTAAGAAAGTGCTCGCTAATACATAAGTAATGGAATCTATTTTGTAGATTTTCTAAGTATAACTCAAACTCATCTATTTTATTATTCAATCCACATAAGTTTTGATGAAAGATATTTAATTGTTCATCTGTCAGGCTACCATTATTTAATTTTTCATCTGTCAGGCTACCATTATTTACACTGTTTATTATAGTGTGACTATCAGCACTAATTTTATTACAAATCAATTTCGTACAGGATGTATTATTCGTCAAGAAAAAACTCGTTTAACGACAAACTAGTAGAAGCTAAGTTATTATTATTATAATTTTGTATTTGTTTCATAAGATTTAATAAGTCAAGAAATATAGATTGCATACCAAAGTTGTTAATTTTACCCGAGTGTCTATCAAACATGCTGTTATCGTACTTCAAATTTCGGTTGCTGTCTAATAGATACACATGACCGTGGTGTAAGACATCCAAGTTCAAAAGATTAATGAAAGTTTCCACACGCCAGTTAAATAAGTTGAAGTTATTATTACATTTGTATGTCGGGAAACAAACAATAACATTCGTGTGCTTCAAGCTCTGTAAGGTAATTCGTATGTTGAAGATAGTGGTCATATAATTATTTGTCCTTCTAAAATCTTCTTCTCCCAACAGTATGACGCAATAATCCCTCATGGTGTAGTCAGCTATTTTAGTGTTTATGCCTTTTAGTAGTAGTTCTGCATTAGCGCCTGTTGTTATGTGATGGCAATATTCGTATTCACTAAAGGTATTTTCTGTTATTGACAGGATATTGTTTTTACTATTTGCGCTTACTATACATAGCCTGTGTTTAGTCTTCAACTTGTTGCTCATGATGACTTCAGTGGATACTGGATGGTCCTGGTATTGCGAGCATTGAACAACAGGAGTTGTGTTATCGGCTGCAGGAGAACTTTTATTTTGGTGACAATTTTTATCCTTAGACAACTTAACTGTAGATTTAGGACTGGTTTGACCGCATTGGATGGAATCTTGGTATTGTGATGTGATTTTGAAGGAATCCGTTAGTCGACGTCTGGCACTGGATTTTCGTGTCGAGCGCTGTACTTTACGAAGTGAAGATAAGGGACTCTTGAATATTTGTTTTAATATTTCTATTTCTTGAGAGAGTTGAGCTAATTTTGACTTCAAATCTGTATTTTCCAATATAACATTTTCTAACTCTTGTTGTGTGCTTTGTAAGTTCGACTTAAGAATATTTACTTCCTTATTCCTTTCCTCTCGACATAATGCAAGAACGTCGGTTGACACGTCCAAACTTTTGCCTAATAGTTCTTCTGAGTCTGAGGAATTCAGGGAGATGCTCAGGTCTATTGGCTCTAAGGATTTAGATCTCGCTATCTGCCTTCTAAACGTTACATTGTTTATTTCTGCCATCTGTGACAATCTCCAATGTACAAAAAGAGATCAAAAAGAGATTTCAACTCGAAGGGCTCGAACCTGATTACATTCATGCGAGTGATCCCTCAAGTCAACTATTTTAATTTTTTTTTTGTTACTCTTTTTCCTCCAGAGTTCCAAAATTTTTTATAAGTGGTATCCCTAATCGTTTGTTTTGCGCCTCCTGGCGGCAAGTAGCTGTACTATATTGGTTCGTCAACTCAGCGCGCGGTGACGTGCTGGCGCTAGTTGTCGAACAATCATCAAAGTCCAAAGGTCAATTTTTAAAAATATTTCTCTTAACGGGATTAATATTGTCGTCTTTTACAATTTTTGCACTTTTGCACTATTTTCAATATAAAACTGCACTCGTCTTCACTATTTGATAGAAACTAGGATGATGTTGTAGTAATTTGTTGTTATAACACTGTATTATTGTTAATGAAGTGTTTTGAACGTCACATAATATTGTTGATTTATTTTATACATACAGTTGTTTTTAACAGACACCAATAATGACACTTGCAAATTATAGTTATTGCACCGAGTTCCACTCCTTTATAGTCAATTAAAAATGTACTTTATATTAAATTACAAATTTTAAATACGCGAGTCTAATAAACATTGATTAATAAGAGATGTTAATTGATTATCTATTGATAACATGTTTATTCACTTATTATGCTCATGATTGTAATCCTGCCAAACTAACTTCTAGTTCCTAGACAAGTTGCAAATGCTTCAAAACTTGTCTCTTTCGATGTCACTTGTCAGACTGTCAAATGTCAAATTTGTATACTGAGACGACATGACAGGTCACGTGACATTTCGTTAGTTATGTCAATCTAAAATATTTCTACCGCTTACTATTTTATCGTTTACGTTAATAGGATGCTACTTGTCTAGGAACCCAATTGTGTCAGTTGGCAAAATGATAACTGTAAATAAAATTATCAAATCAAAATAAATCTTTGTTGTAAAATAAGATCATAGTTTTGTTAAATAATAGCAATAATAAATATTATTACAATATGATTATTAAGGTATTTTATTTTTCTTTATTTTTTAATTCTTTATAAATAATTACTAAAACAAAATAGAAAAATATATTAAAATAATAATTATAATGAACAAAAAGCACATTTCGTGCCTATGATTTGAACTCCCACTCATAGGCACGGCAAGCGGTCTTGAAACCTCTAGTCTATTTAGACGATGAATGAAACGTTCGTAAATGTTAACCCTATTATTGCTTGTCGTTTTCGCAATAATAAAAGTATTAACGTTTTATTGAAAAAAACAATAATAAAAACAGAATTTTAAAAAATAAATACTATCTTAAACTTATTTATTCACTAAAACAATAAATTAATTAAAATAAATGTTTTTGCAAAATACAAAAACCAACTTGGGCCTATCACGGATTTGAACGCACATGTCTTTTGGAGGGGTAATCACTTAATGAAGCGCACTGTACCATCAAAAGGAATCTGAAATAAATAAAATATAACAGTTAATGTTTGTCATCTACGAGACATTATTTTTCAATTATTTACACATTTGACATTATTTGACATTATTTTTAAATATTATTATCAAGATGACTAAAGATAACAATGGATAGCTTGATAAACATCATTTATATTACATAGGCAAGGTTTTCATTTTATTATTTAGAATATAATTGTAGCAGCCTATATGCAGTACTTACTTAGCTATGGTCATGTGCTTGACAAGTTGTTTATGACATTGACATTTTCTGATATAAAAAGATTTGAACAATCGAAAAATCGAGTTTTATTTTCCTAAAAGATACCATAATTCGTGAGCTCTCAAACTAACGTGGCTTTCATGATTGTCCAGTATTAGTAAAATAGGATCATCTGCAGATGGTTTTGTAAATGCTTTGAAATGCTGAAGCCAATCAACGAAAATTGATTCAGTTCTCCAGCCGGAGTTAGAAACACAAGCCACCATTTTACTATTCCTGCCCTTCATAAACAGTGCATTCATTCGCTTTCTTTTAAATATAAAAAATGGGGGAATGTATGTGCCTCCAGCATTAAAACAATCTATAACTGTAGTCAAGAAACCACGTTCTGCGCTGGTACATTTACCTCCTTGTTTTAATCCTTTCGGTTTCGGTTTAGATTGAATTCGGCTTAAATTGGTATTTTATCATGAGAGTTTTTAAATTTTCAAAAAATATATCTGTTTCTTCTTGATTAAATGCTGTGATTCTATTTATTGAAGTATTAGCTTCTGGTCTTCGAAGTGATATATTGGGGTGTCTCGCCATAAAATTATAATACCAATCTATACCTTCCATTTTGGTATCTTTATTGAAGTCATTTGCTATGTTATTAGCAGCGGCAAAATCAAATGCTATTTTTCTTAGGGTAGGAATTGTTATCCCAAAGAAGGCTTCGCAAGATTTTAAAATGAATTCGACCAGTTCGTTTTCTTGAGATTCTAACACAGGCTTTTTTCACTTGATCAAAAAGGGTCGCTCTGGGAATGCCATACTTCTCAGCCGCCTGTCGAAAAGGAGTATTTTCCTTTAATTTCTCGCACAACTCTTTGTAAAGTTGCAATGGTGTTCTGTTATCCAACCAGATACATTTGCAAGCCCTAAAGCACCAGTTGGACCATTCCTGAGCATATGTTCTTTAAAATGAACATGGGGAAATATGAAAGCAGAAGGAATACTTCCACCAGAAGCATTTGCAAAAGCCAGCATAGTTACAAGCGAGCCACGTTCAGTTGAGCTGATCTGACCAACTCTTTTAGCACCTGCTTGCGCAACTATTTTTGGTGCATTAGTTACAGTAGTGCACCCAGTTTCGTCTAAATTCCATAAAATATTTGGAGAGAAATTATGCTTAAGATAACATTTCTCCAAGTTATTAAAAAAGTTTTGAACATTATGTCTGTTGAAACTTGTAGTTTTTGCTAACGAAGGATTCTCAGGTTTTCTTACACTTAGAGAATCATGCCTATTCAAAAAGCCTTTCAGCCAGTCTAAACTCGCGGTATTATTTGTCTCCCACGAAGGTGGTATACCAAGTCCTAGACGAGTAGCATACTGATATGCAAGTTCTCTGACTTGTTTAGTTGTCAAGCCATGGCACATTTTTGCGGAGGTCTTTAAGTAACCTGCCAGAGAACATTCTTGATCTGTAGTGAACACTTTTTGATTGCCAATGTTTGTTTCATAAACAAAAGATGTTGTTTCAGATGCTTTCGCTTTTAAGACCAATCTGTGCAAATATGATTTACTTACTTTGAATGCTTTGGCAGCCGATCTCACAGAAATCCCTTTCTGTAAGACTTCATTCACAGCTTCTTCAATTGTGTATGCATCGACACGTGTTCTTTTTTAGGTGGCATTTTCAAACTACAAAGAAGATAAATTTATTAGCTACTGTAAAACCAACATTTAAATTTATGAAAGGGAGTGTCCCTTTCATAAATATGATACACAAATTAAAAACATAACCACAAAATCTATAATTTTAAATATCTTACTAACCTTTCGTTCTTGTATCTGTCAGTATTTTATTCTATTCTATTTTAGATAAGACAGGAGCGTGAAGTTAGGCGCGAATGGATATGCATTGGGGTTGCCATACAACAATAATAGTGTCGTTTCGAAGCGATTTTTATTTTGTTGGTAATTTGAATTGTCCCTTTCATGCCACCTCTCCCCTACCCACATAACAACAACGCGAGAAACGGTCAGACAAATAGATAATGTAATGTTGCAACTTACCTGCGTTTAATGCGACTGCGTTCTTGTCTTCTATCTTCATCAATAGCTACTGCTTTTACAAAAGGCCCTTGTCATCTGATGAAGAACTCATCATTAGGCCTCCCGCTCAACAAACACGCCCAGATCTAAAGTCGTCCTCTAAAAAAGCCATAAATATGAGTGAGAATAAACTTAGTAAAAGTTACTTTTACGAAATCACATAAATTTAAAACTCCGTTACTAAACTAAGTGATATGTAGAGAGCGTAATAAAACGACCGTATGCTTGGAACGCTAGTCTAATACTGCAACCGCGCGCCGAATCACGCCATTGCGGCGGTATGCGCGTACGTACTTACGTAGGTACATATACATCACTCCTTCACACTTAGATTTTGAAACCAGCAATGCGATTCTGTAACCATCTCACCGTGAAAACCTAGGTGAAGTGAGCGTGGAGTGAGCTGTCAATAGTGTCAATTCCTAACAAAAACAAACTCACTTCACCTAAGTTTTCACGGTGAGATTTTTACAGAATCGACCGGCTGGTGACAATATAAATATCAACTATGTAAGTGCAAAATGTTGTAGGTATTTAAAAGTATTTCTTATAATCGACTATTGTCCTAGTGCGCTTCTAGAGTGGCTGAAGTTTCTGATGGTAAGTCAACAATGTCGGACACATTGTCTTGGTACTTGGGGAATTTGAAAATTTAAATAAATGTTTTGAGTTTGAGTTTGAATAAATGTTTTGAGTTTGGACCGATTTCCCTCGGGCACAACAATTTCACCCTGCCCTGGTGGTCGGTGGCGTTGCTACATTATCGGCGGCCATTCCCTCACTGTCGGTTGCCTCACAATCACCCCATTCCTCACCATCATCATCATCAGTGGTGCATTCCGCACCTAGTGCTACAGACTCATCAATAGCTTCTTGACTAGTATTAACTGTATCGGGCGGTTGAAACTGATGTGACACCATTTCATGTTCGACAAGAAACAATAAAAAAGAACACTTCTACTTCAAGCAGTTAAATAATATTAATGTAGTTATATTAATATACCTTCATGAATTATATCTTCTACAATATTTTCACCGGTACTTTGTTCACCAGTGAAGTTTTTATGCATACTAAGTGCTTCATAATCGCCATTATTTGCGTGTCTTAGCGGTTCTACATATCTTCAAATTCTACAATATTCGGTACTTTGTTCACTAGTGAAGTTTTTATGCATACTAAGTGCTTCATCATCGCCATTATTTGCGTGTCTTAACGGTTCTATATATCTTCAAATTCTACAATATTTTCACCGGTACTTTGTTCACTAGTGAAGTTTTTATGCATACTAAGTGCTTCATAATCGCCATTATTTGCGTGTCTTAACGGTTCTACATGGGTATCAACCAGTGAAGAATCTGCAAAGAAACATTTTCACAACTGACTTGAAAAGCAGCAAGTACTCTGTAAGAATTCGAGTCTTATGATTTAGTCTCAAGTAATTTTAAGGAATTGTAAAACCAAAAGTATAATTCAAAAACAAATACATATACGAAACAAATATATTGTATGAACTGAATAATATTATTATTACTTATATTAAAACATTAAGATACCTACATACCTCGATTAAGTGTTCGTGTGTCAGATGATGAGGAACTACTGGATAAAGTACTTGAAGAGCTACTAGAACTCGATGATGAGTCACTGCTCGATGAGGATAAAGATCGTTTGCGCTTTATTGGCTCCACTGATTGATCTTCTTTTCTGGCACTACCTAAAATATTTTATTTTAATTAAATAAAATCAACTAATAAATAATTTTTGATTTAACACAGATTTTAATTATAATAAAAATTCACTTACCGTTGCAAATAGTATCGATTTCTTGAACATTTATTTTCTCTGAAGGATTGCTATATTAAAGGAGATATTAAAACTGTTTCCAAATCGTTAGTGGTTGATGTTGTAGGGTCAATTATATTATCAACCGCCTTCAAGGATGACTTTTCGCCTACAAAAATGCTTTATTATAACTTGATTCGTATTTATCGTTTTACATAAATTATCACAATATCAAAACAAAATAATTATGTGTTTGTTACAAAAAGTATGTAATTCATCAATAAAATGTTTAATATTTCGTCCAAAAATCTAGACCGGAGTCTGTACTAGGAGGACTGTCTTTGAACTAGGATTGGGTATAGAAAAAGGTGGTGGAATTAAACCCTGTTTTCCTAATTCTACCAATCGCTGCATTCGGTTCGCCATTATTTCAATAAGGATCATCGGACGTCTTACTTGTTTTTCTAAAATACCATCTAAAATTGCAACTTACATGTTGATAAACAGAAAGAGATGCAGAGAAACAGGAAGAGATGTTGTTAGTTAGAAGGCAGGTCAGACCACTAACACAAGTCTTTAACCCATTTTTTACATTATACTATATAAAGCTCGATTACCACTCACTGACTCACTGACTCACTGATTGACATAATTGTTCTCCCAGATGGTGAAGGGGGAGGTGGGTATATTTTTACAGATTCGTATAGAAGTAACTCTCACGAGTATGGGAAAAATCCCAAACCTCCCCTTTTCCACCCCACTCTCCCCCCTCCCTATCGTATCTCGGAAACTAAGAGTCCCGTGTTTTGTTGTTTTACGGATTCGTATAGAGGAGGCTCGAAAAGTAAAATCAATTTTTCAAAGTTGCCCCCTTGCCCCCCTTCTCCCCCCCTCTAGAGGTAGATCTCGGAAGTTAAGAGACTTGGAACATTTTTTTTTTCAGATTCATATCAAGGGGCCCAGAGTTGGTCAAAATCATTTTTCAAAACTCCCCCCTCTCCCCCCCTTCACCCCTCCCCCCATCGTATCTCGGAAATTAAGAAACCTGGGTTTTGTTTTTTTACGGAATCGTATAGAGCAGGCTCGGAAAAGTAAAAACCATTTTTCAAAATTCCTCCCATTCTCTCCCCCTTCTCCCCCCTTTAGGCGGATCTCGGAAGTTAGGACTTGGAACATTATTTATATTATTATTATACTATATAAAGCTCGATTACCACTCACTGACTCACTGACTCACTGATTGACATAATTGTTCTCCCAGATGGTGAAGGGGGAGGTGGGTATATTTTTACAGATTCGTATAGAAGTAACTCTCACGAGTATGGGAAAAATCCCAAACCTCCCCTTTTCCACCCCACTCTCCCCCCTCCCTATCGTATCTCGGAAACTAAGAGTCCCGTGTTTTGTTGTTTTACGGATTCGTATAGAGGAGGCTCGAAAAGTAAAATCAATTTTTCAAAGTTGCCCCCTTGCCCCCCTTCTCCCCCCCTCTAGAGGTAGATCTCGGAAGTTAAGAGACTTGGAACATTTTTTTTTTCAGATTCATATCAAGGGGCCCAGAGTTGGTCAAAATCATTTTTCAAAACTCCCCCCTCTCCCCCCCTTCACCCCTCCCCCCATCGTATCTCGGAAATTAAGAAACCTGGGTTTTGTTTTTTTACGGATTCGTATAGAGGAGGCTCGGAAAAGTAAAAACCATTTTTCAAAATTCCCCCCATTCTCTCCCCCTTCTCCCCCCTTTAGGCGGATCTCGGAAGTTAAGACTTGGAACATTATTATACTATATAAAGCTCGATGGAGGTGGGTATATTTTTACGGATTCGTATAGAAGTAACTCTCACGAGTATGGGAAAAATCCCAAACCTCCCCTTTTCCACCCCACTCTCCCCCCTCCCTATCGTATCTCGGAAACTAAGAGTCCCGTGTTTTGTTGTTTTACGGATTCGTATAGAGGAGGCTCGGAAAAGTAAAATCCATTTTTCAAAGTTGCCCCCTTGCCCCCCTTCTCCCCCCCCCCTCTAGGTAGATCTCGGAAGTTGAGAGACTCGGAACATGTTTTTTTTCAGATTCATATCAAGGGGCCCAGAGTTGGTCAAAATCATTTTTCAAAACTCCCCCCTCTCCCCCCCTTCACCCCTCCCCCCATCGTATCTCGGAAATTAAGAAACCTGGGTTTTGTTTTTTTACGGATCCGTATAGAGGAGGCTCGGAAAAGTAAAAACCATTTTTCAAAGTTGCCCCCCTTGCCCCCCTTCTCCCCCCCTCTAGAGGTTGATCTCGGAAGTTAAGAGACTTGGAACATTTTTTTTTTCAGATTCATATCAAGGGGCCCCGAGTTGGTCAAAATCATTTTTCAAAACTCCCCCCCTCTCCCCCCCTTCACCCCTCCCCCCATCGTATCTCGGAAACTAGGTAGTGGTAAAGCGAAGCGTAGCGTAGCGTAGGGATAAGGTCACGATAGCTTTCCGGTGGTAGGTAGGTCCTGAGTGGAGCGAACCTGCGAGACCGAGTTATTATATTATCGGGCAATCAGCATTCGCTTAGAGACTATGAACGAATGCTATAAGTGTACTCATTTGCGAAGTCACGTCGTTAGATTTAGTCAACACGAGTTTTGGTGACATCTATATTTAGTAGCATAAAATAAAACGCTTTCAACTTGAGAAGTTCGAAAACGCATTGGGATCATTATGCTAGCCTGTAGTGTCTAATTTGGATGGGTAATAACTCCACAGCGCTGTCACTGTCAATGTAATACATAAGATTTAACGTGGGAGCAAATGAGACAGAAAGCATTATACAGTGTTTTTGAGTGTTATTGAGTGTTGTTGAGTGTTGTTGAGTGTTGTTGAGGGTTGTTGAGTGTTGTTGAGTGTTGTTGAGTGTTGTTGAGTGTTGTTGAGGGTTGTTGAGTGTTGTTGAGTGTTGTTGAGTGTTGATGAGTGTTTTGAGTGTGGTTGAGTGTTGTTGAGTGTTGTTGAGTGTTGTTAAGTGTTGTTGAGTGTTGTTGAGTGTTGTTGAGTGTTGATGAGTGTTTTGAGTGTGGTTGAGTGTTGTTGAGTGTTGTTGAGTGTTGTTAAGTGTTGATGAGTGTTGTTGAGTGTTGTTGAGTGTTGTTGAGGGTTGTTGAGTGTTGTTGAGGGTTGTTGAGTGTTGTTGAGTGTTGTTGAGTGTGGTTGAGTGTTGTTGAGTGTTGTTGAGTGTTATTGAGTGTTGTTGAGTGTTGTTGAGTGTTGATGAGTGTTGTTGAGTGTTTTGGGTGTTGTTGAGTGTTGTTGAGTGTTGTTGAGTGTTGTTGAGTGTTGTTGAGTGTTGATGAGTGTTGTTGAGTGTTGTTGAGTGTTGTTGAGTGTTGTTGAGTGTTGCTGAGGGTTGTTGAGTGTTGTTGAGTGTTGTTGAGTGTTTTGAGTGTGGTTGAGTGTTGTTGAGTGTTATTGAGTGTTGTTGAGTGTTGTTGAGTGTTGTTGAGTGTTTTGAGTGTGGTTGAGTGTTGTTGAGTGTTGTTGAGTATGGTTGAGTGTTGTTCAGTGTTGTTGAGTGTTGTTGAGTGTTGTTGAGTGTGGTTGAGTGTTGTTGAGTGTTGTTGAGTGTTATTGAGTGTTGTTGTGTTGTTGAGTGTTGATGAGTGTTGTTGAGTGTTGTTGAGGGTTGTTGAGTGTTGTTCAGTGTTGTTGAGTGTTGTTGAGTGTTGTAGGTGTGGTTGAGTGTTGTTGAGTGTTTTGAGTGTTTTGGGTGTTGTTGAGTGTTGATGAGTGTTGTTGAGTGTTGTTGAGGGTTGTTGAGTGTTGTTGAGTGTTGTTGAGTGTTGTTGAGTGTTGTTGAGGGTTGTTGAGTGTTGTTGAGTGTTGTTGAGTGTGGTTGAGTGTTGTTGAGTGTTGTAGAGTGTTGTTGAGTGATGTTGAGTGTGGTTGAGTGTTGTTGAGTGTTGTTGAGTGTGGTTGAGTGTTGTTGAGTGTTATTGAGTGTTGTTGAGTGTTGTTGAGTGTTGTTGAGTGTGGTTGAGTGTTGTTGAGTGTTATTGAGTGTTGTTGAGTGTTTTTGAGTGTTTTTGAGTGTTGATGAGTGTTGTTGAGTGTTGTTGAGTGTTGTTGAGTGTTTTGAGTGTTTTGGGTGTTGTTGAGTGTTGATGAGTGTTGTTGAGTGTTGTTGAGTGTTGTTGAGTGTTGTTGAGTGTTATAGAGTGTTGTTGAGTGTTATTGAGTGTTGATGAGTGTTGTTGAGTGTTGTTGTGTGTTGTTGAGTGTTGTTGAGTGTTGATGAGTGTTGTTGAGTGTTGTTGAGTGTTTTGAGTGTTTTGGGTGTTGTTGAGTGTTGTTGAGTGTTGTTGAGTGTGGTCGAGTGTTGTTGAGTGTTATTGAGTGTTGTTGGGTGTTGTTGAGTGTTGATGAGTGTTGTTGAGTGTTGTTGAGTGTTTTGAGTGTTTTGGGTGTTGTTGAGTGTTGTTGAGTGTTGTTGAGGGTTGTTGAGTGTTGTTGAGTGTTGTTGAGTGTTTTGAGTGTGGTTGAGTGTTGTTGAGTGTTAAGTGTTGATGAGTGTTGTTGAGTGTTGTTGAGTGTTGTTGAGTGTTGTTGAGGGTTGTTGAGTGTTGTTGAGTGTTGTTGAGTGTGGTTGAGTGTTGTTGAGTGTTGTTGAGTGTTATTGAGTGTTGTTGAGTGTTTTGAGTGTTTTGGGTGTTGTTGTGTTGTTGAGTGTTGATGAGTGTTGTTGAGTGTTGTTGGGTGTTATTGAGGGTTGTTGAGTGTTGTTCAGTGTTGTTGAGTGTTGTTGAGTGTGATTGAGTGTTGTTGAGTGTTGTTGAGTGTTGTTGAGTGTTGTTGAGTGTTGTTGATGAGTATTGTTGAGTGTTGTTGAGGGATGTTGAGTGTTGTTAAGTGTTGTTGAGTGTTGTTGAGTGTTTTGAGTGTGGTTGAGTGTTGTTGAGTGTTGTGGAGTGTTGTTGAGTGTTGTTAAGTGTTGATGAGTGTTGATGAGTGTTGTTGAGTGTTGTTGAATCTTGTTGAGTGTTGTTGAGTGTTGTTGAGTGATGTTGAGTGTGGTTGAGTGTTGTTGAGTGTTGTTGAGTGTGGTTGAGTGTTGTTGAGTGTTATTGAGTGTTGTTGAGTGTTGTTGAGTGTTGTTGAGTGTGGTTGAGTGTTGTTGAGTGTTATTGAGTGTTGTTGAGTGTTTTTGAGTGTTTTTGAGTGTTGATGAGTGTTGTTGAGTGTTGTTGAGTGTTGTTGAGTGTTTTGAGTGTTTTGGGTGTTGTTGAGTGTTGATGAGTGTTGTTGAGTGTTGTTGAGTGTTGTTGAGTGTTGTTGAGTGTTGTTGAGTGTTGTTGAGGGTTGTTGAGTGTTGTTGAGTGTGGTTGAGTGTTGTTGAGTGTTGTTGAGTGTTGATGAGTGTTGTTGAGTGTTTTGAGTGTTTTGGGTGTTGTTGAGTGTTGTTGAATCTTGTTGAGTGTTGTTGAGTGTTGTTGAGTGATGTTGAGTGTGGTTGAGTGTTGTTGAGTGTTGTTGAGTGTGGTTGAGTGTTGTTGAGTGTTATTGAGTGTTGTTGAGTGTTGTTGAGTGTTGTTGAGTGTGGTTGAGTGTTGTTGAGTGTTATTGAGTGTTGTTGAGTGTTTTTGAGTGTTTTTGAGTGTTGATGAGTGTTGTTGAGTGTTGTTGAGTGTTGTTGAGTGTTTTGAGTGTTTTGGGTGTTGTTGAGTGTTGATGAGTGTTGTTGAGTGTTGTTGAGTGTTGTTGAGTGTTGTTGAGTGTTGTTGAGTGTTGTTGAGGGTTGTTGAGTGTTGTTGAGTGTGGTTGAGTGTTGTTGAGTGTTGTTGAGTGTTGATGAGTGTTGTTGAGTGTTTTGAGTGTTTTGGGTGTTGTTGAGTGTTGTTGAGTGTTGTTGAGTGTTGATGAGTGTTGTTGAGTGTTGTTGAGTGTTGTTGAGTGTTGTTGAGTGTGGTTGAGTGTTGTTGAGTGTTGTTGAGTGTTGTTGAGTGTTATTTAGTGTTGTTGAGTGTTGTTGAGTGTTGATGAGTGTTGTTGAGTGTTGTTGAGTGTTGTTGAGTGTTGTTGAGTGTTGATGAGTGTTGTTGAGTGTTTTGAGTGTTTTGGGTGTTGTTGAGTGTTGTTGAGTGTTGTTGAGTGTTGATGAGTGTTGTTGAGTGTTGTTGAGTGATGTTGAGTGTTGTTGAGTGTTGTTGAGTGTTGTTGAGGGTTGTTGAGTGTTGTTGAGTGTTGTTGAGTGTTGTTGAGTGTTGTTGAGTGTTTTTGAGTGTTGTTGAGTGTTGTTGAGTGTTTTGAGTGTTGTTGAGTGTTGTTGAATCTTGTTGAGTGTTGTTGAGTGTTGTTGAATGTTGTTGAGTGTTGTTGAATGTTGTTGAGTGTTATTAAGTGTTGTCGAGTGTTGTCGAGTGTTGTTGAGTGTTGTTGAGTGTTGTTGAATGTTGTTGAGTGTTTTGGGTGTTGTTGAGTGTTGTTGAGTGTTGTTGATCACAACAAATCACAAAAGACGTTAAGCCACGTCCCCACTAGAGCCATGCGGCTTAACGTCTTTTGGCGCGAAAACTGTTTGACGCGCTAAAATAAGAAAAAAAAAAGACTTATTTTGTTGGTTGACGTATTTTGTAGAAACAATTTTCTTGGTAAAGTTTAAAGTTTGGCGGTGTAAATCACAAGTTAAAATAAGTGATTCCAGCGACAATTATAGCAATTTATTAACAACAACTCCACAAGTGTAGTATAAAGCAGTATATATCACTCGAGGGTAATTACAGATTACTAAACTCGTGTGGTTTACGGCCCTCCGCTTCGCGTCGGGCCTCAAATGCACACTCGATTAGTAATCTG
The DNA here is from genome assembly GCA_963855955.1 of Luperina nickerlii. NCBI lineage: Eukaryota > Metazoa > Arthropoda > Insecta > Lepidoptera > Noctuidae > Luperina > Luperina nickerlii. Next base: position 10,684,440 of record OY979689.1, on the reverse strand, counting down.
TGCCTTACTCCCCTTGGTGAATACATAGCCATTATTACAAAATCCTATAAGTTCTAAGGATTACTGTCCAATTCTCAAAATTTTACAAGGGTAAGAAATACTTCTCAAATACACGACCCCGCGAGCTGCTTGCAGCTCGCGCAACGCCCAAAATCTAGTTATACTATATAAAGCTCGATTACCACTGACTGACTCACTGATTGACATAATTGTTCTCCCAGATGGTGAAGGGGGAGGTGGGTATATTTTTACAGATTCGTATACAAGTAACTCTCACGAGTATGGGAAAAATCCCAAACCTCCCCTTTTCCACCCCACTCTCCCCCCTCCCTATCGTATCTCGGAAACTAAGAGTCCCGGGTTTTGTTGTTTTACGGATTCGTATAGAAGAGGCTCGGAAAAGTAAAATCCATTTTTCAAAGTTGCCCCCCCGCCCCCCTTCTCCCCCCCTCTAGGTAGATCTCGGAATTTAAGAGACTTGGAACATTTTTTTTTTTTCAGATTCATATCAAGGGGCCCAGAGTTGGTCAAAATCATTTTTCATAACCCCCCTCTCCCCCCCTTCACCCCTCCCCCCATCGTATCTCGGAAATTAAGAAACCTGGGTTTTGTTTTTTTACGGATTCGTATAAAGGAGGCTCGGAAAAGTAAAAACCATTTTTCAAAATTCAAACCTCCCCTTTTCCATTCCACCCCACTCTCCCCCATCCCTATCGTATCTCGGAAACTAAGAGTCCCGTGTTTTGTTGTTTAACGGATTCGTATAGAGGAGGCTCGGAAAAGTAAAATCCATTTTTCAAAGTTGCCCGCCTTGCCCCCCTTCTCCCCCCCTCTAGGTAGATCTCGGAAGTTAAGAGACTTGGAACATTTTTCTTTTCAGATTCATATCAAGGGGCTCAGAGTTGGTCAAAATCATTTTTCAAAACTCCCCCCCTCTCCCCCCCTCACCCCTCCCCCATCGTATCTCGGAAATTAAGAAACCTGGGTTTTGTTTTTTTACGGAATCGTATAGAGCAGGCTCGGAAAAGTAAAAACCAGTTTTCAAAATTCCCCCCATTCTCTCCCCCTTCTCCCGCCTTTAGGCGGATCTCGGAAGTTAGGACTTGGAACATTATTATACTATAGCTCGATTACCACTCACTGACTCACTGACTGACATAATTGTTCTCCCAGATGGTAAAGGGGGAGGTGGATATATTTTTACAGATTCGTATAAAGGTAATTCTCACGAGTATGGGAAAAATCCCAAACCTCCCCTTTTCCACCCCACTCTCCCCCCTCCCTATCGTATCTCGGAAACTAAGAGTCCTGTGTTTTGTTGTTTTACGGATTCGTATAGAGGAGGCTCGGAAAAAAAAAATCCATTTTTCAAAGTTGACCCCCTTGCCCCCTTCTCCCCCCTCTAGAGGTAGATCTCGGAAGTTAAGAGACTTGGAACATTTTTGTTTTTCAGATTCATATCAAGGGGCCCAGTTGGTCAAAATCATTTTTCAAAACTCCCCCCTCTCCCCCCCTTCACCCCTCCCCCCATCGTATCTCGGAAATTAAGAAACCTGGGTTTTGTTTTTTTACGGATTCGTATAGAGGAGGCTCGGAAAAGTAAAAACCATTTTTCAAAATTCAAACCTCTTTTCCATCCCACCCCACTCTCCCCCATCCCTACCGTATCTCGGAAACTAAGAGTCCCGTGTTTTGTTGTTTTACGGATTCGTATAGAGGAGGCTCGGAAAAGTAAAATCCATTTTTCAAAGTTGCCCCCTTGCCCCCCTTCTCCCCCCCCTCTAGGTAGATCTCGGAAGTTAAGAGACTTGGAACATTTTTTTTTCAGATTCATATCAAGGGGCCCAGAGTTGGTCAAAATCATTTTTCAAAACTCCCCCCTCTCCCCCCCCTTCACCCCTCCCCCCATCGTATCTCGGAAATTAAGAAACTTGGGTTTTGTTTTTTTACGGATCCGTATAGAGGAGGCTAGGAAAGTAAAAACCATTTTTCAAAATTCCCCCATTCTCTCCCCCTTCTCCCCCCTTTAGGCGGATCTCGGAAGTTAGGACTTGGAACATTATTATATTATTATATTATATAAAGCTCGATTACCACTGACTCACTGATTGACATAATTGTTCTCCCAGATGGTGAAGGGGGAGGTGGGTATATTTTTACAGATTCGTATAGAAGTAACTCTCACGAGTATGGGAAAAATCCCAAACCTCCCTTTTTCCACCCCACTCTCCCCCCTCCCTATCGTATCTCGGAAACTAAGAGTCCCGTGTTTTGTTGTTTTACGGATTCGTATAGAGGAGGCTCGGAAAAGTAAAATCCATTTTTCAAAGTTGCCCCCTTGCCCCCCTTCTCCCCTCCCCTCTAGGTAGATCTCGGAAGTTGAGAGACTTGGAACATTTTTTTTTTCAAATTCATATCAAGGGGCCCAGAGTTGGTCAAAATCATTTTTCAAAACTCCCCCCTCTCCCCCCCTTCACCCCTCCCCCCATCGTATCTCGGAAACTAGGTAGCGGTAAAGCGAAGCGTAGCGTAGCGTAGGGATAAGGTCACGATAGCTTTCCGAGATCTACCTAGAGGGGGGGGGCCTCTAGGTAGATCTCGGAAGTTAAGAGACTTGGAACATTCTTTTTTTCAGATTCATATCAAGGGGCCCAGAGTTGGTCAAAATAATTTTTCAAAACTCCCCCCCTCTCCCCCCTTCACCCCTCTCCCCATCGTATCTCGGAAATTAAGAAACCTGGGTTTTGTTTTTTTACGGATTCGTATAGAGGAGGCTCGGAAAAGTAAAATCCATTTTTCAAAGTTGCCCCCCTTGCCCCCCTTCTTCCCCCCCCCTCTAGGTAGATCTCGGAAGTTAAGAGACTTGGAACATTTTTTTTTCAGATTCATATCAAGGGGCGCAGAGTTGGTCAAAATAATTTTTCAAAACTCCCCCTCTCCCCCCCCTTCACACCTCCCCCCATCGTATCTCGGAAATTAAGAAACCTGGGTTTTGTTTTTTTACGGATTCGTATAGAGGAGGCTCGGAAAAGTAAAAACCATTTTTCAAAATTCCCCCCATTCTCTCCCCCTTCTCCCCCCTTTAGGCGGATCTCGGAAGTTAAGACTTGGAACATTTTCTTTTTCAGATTCATGTCCGTGGGCCCAGAGTAGGTCAAAATTAGTTTTTTCAAAACTCCCCCCTCTCCCCCCCTTCACCCCTCCCCCATCGTATCTCGGAAACTAGGTAGCGGTAAAGCGAAGCGTAGCGTAGGGATAAGGTCACGATAGCTTTCCGGTGGTAGGTAGGTCCTGAGTGGAGCGAACCTGCGAGACCGAGTGGAGCAAAGGGGGGAAGAATACAACATGGCGGACAGCGTTTTTGTATTGACTGCATAAGGGCCGAGTTCACGGACTGTCATTTGACCAATGTTTGAGTAATCGGCCGATGAATTCCTAAACATCGTTTATGCAGCCGGTTAAGTATTCACTGCTCACCACGAATATTTTAACCGTGATTATTAAATCGGGCAATCAGCATTCGCTCAAAGTGAATGAACGAATGCTATAAGTGTACTCATTTGCGGAGTCACGTCGTTAGATTTAGTCAACACGAGTTTTGGTGACATCTATATTTAGTAGCCTATAATAAAACGCTTTCAACTTGAGAAGTTCGAAAACGCATTGGGATCATTATGCTAGCCTGTAGTGTCTAATTTGGATGGGTAATAACTTCACACCGCTGTCACTGTCAATGTAATAGACATAAGATTTAACGTGGGAGCAAATGAGACAGAAAGCATTATACAGTGTTTTTGTGTTTTTGAGTGTTATTGAGTGTTGTTGAGTGTTGTTGAGTGTTGTTGAGTGTTGTTGAGTGTTGTTGAGTGTTGTTGAGTGTTGTTGAGGGTTGTTGAGTGTTGTTGAGTGTTGTTGAGTGTTGTTGAGTGTTGTTGATGAGTGTTGTTGAGTGTTGTTGAGTGTTGTTGAGGGATGTTGAGTATTTTGAGTGTTGTTGAGTGTTGATGAGTGTTGTTGAGTGTTTTGAGTGTTGTTGAGTGTTGTTGAGTGTGGCTGAGTGTTGTTGAGTGTTGTTGAGTGTTGATGAGTGTTGTTGTGTTGTTGAGTGTTGTTGAGGGTTGTTGAGTGTTGTTGAGTGTTGTTGAGTGTTGTTGAGTGTTGTTGAGTGTTGTTGAGTGTTGTTGAGGGTTGTTGAGTGTTTTTGAGTGTTGTTGAGTGTTGTTGAGTGTGGTTGAGTGTTGTTGAGTGTTTTTGAGTGTTATTGAGTGTTGTTGAGTATTGTTGAGTGTTTTGAGTGTTGTTGAGTGTTGATGAGTGTTGTTGAGTGTTGTTGAGTGTTTTGAGTGTTGTTGAGTGTTGTTGAGTGTGGCTGAGTGTTGTTGAGTGTTGTTGAGTGTTGATGAGTGTTGTTGAGTGTTGTTGAGGGTTGTTGAGTGTTGTTGAGTGTTGTTGAGTGTTGATGAGTGTTGTTGAGTGTTGTTGAGTGTTTTGAGTGTTGTTGAGTGTTGTTGAGTGTGGCTGAGTGTTGTTGAGTGTTGATGAGTGTTGTTGAGTGTTGTTGAGGGTTGTTGAGTGTTGTTGAGTGTTGTTGAGTGTTGTTGAGTGTTGTTGAGTGTTGTTGAGTGTTGTTGAGTGTTGTTGAGTGTTGTTGAGTGTTGTTGAATGTTGTTGAGTGTTGTTGAGTGTTGTTGAGTGTTGTTGAGGGTTGTTGAGTGTTGTTGAGTGTTTTTGAGTGTTGTTGAATGTTGTTGAATATTGTTGAGTGTTGTTGAGTGTTGTTGAGTGTTGCCGAGTGTTGTTGAGTGTTGTAGAGTGTTGTTAAGTGTTGATGAGTGTTGTTGAGTGTTGTTGAGTGTTGTTGAGTGTTCTTGAGGGTTGTTGAGTGTTGTTGAGGGTTGTCGAGTTTTGTCGAGTGTTGTCGAGTGTTGTCGAGTGTTGTTGAGTGTTGTTGAGTGTCTTTGAGTGTTGTTCAATATTATTGAGTGTTGTTGAGTATTGCCGAGTGTTGTCGAGTGTTGTTGAGTGTTGTTGAATGTTGTTGAGTGTTATTGAGTGTTGTCGAGTGTTGTCGAGTGTTATTGAGTGTTGTTGAGTGTTGTTGAATGTTGTTGAGTGTTTTGGGTGTTGTTGAGTATTGTTGATCACAACAAATCACAAAAGACGTTAAGCCGCGTCCCCACTAGAGCCATGCGGCTTAACGTCTTTTGGCGCGAAAACTGTTTGACGCGCTAAAATAAGAAAAAAAAAGACTTATTTTGTTGGTTGACGTATTTTGTAGAAACAATTTTCTTGGTAAAGTTTAAAGTATGGCGGTGTAAATCACAAGTTAAAATAAGTGATTCCAGTGACAATTATAGCAATTTATTAACAACAACTCCACAAGTGTAGTATAAAGCAGTATATATCACTCGAGGGTAAGTACAGATTACTCCCCTTGGTGAATAAATAGCTATTATTACAAAATCCTATAAGTGCTAAGGATTACTGTCCAATTCTCAAAATTTTACAAGGGTAAGAAATACTCCTCAAAAACACGACCCCGCGAGCTGCTTGCAGCTCGCGCAACGCCCAAAATCTAGTTATACTATATAAAGCTCGATTACCACTCACTCACTGACTGACTGACATAATTGTTCTCCCAGATGGTGAAGGGGGAGGTGGGTATATTTTTACAGATTCGTATAGAAGTAACTCTCACGAGTATGGGAAAAATCCCAAATCTCCCCTTTTCCACCCCACTCTCCCCCCTCCCTATCGTATCTCGGAAACTAAGAGTCCCGTGTTTTGTTGTTTTACGGATTCGTATAGAGGAGGCTCGGAAAAGTAAAATCCATTTTTCAAAGTTGCCCCCCTTGCCCCCATTCTCCCCCCTCTAGAGGTAGATCTCGGAAGTTAAGAGACTTGGAACATTTTTTTTTTCAGATTCATATCAAGGGGCCCAGAGTTGGACAAAATCATTTTTCAAAACTCCCCCCTCTCCCCCCTTCACCCCTCCCCCCATCGTATCTCGGAAATTAAGAAACCTGGGTTTTGTTTTTTTTACGGATTCGTATAGAGGAGGCTCGGAAAAGTAAAAACCATTTTTCAAAATTCAAACCTCCCCTTTTTCATTCCACCCCACTCTCCCCCATCCCTATCGTATCTCGGAAACTAAGAGTCCCGTGTTTTGTTGTTTTACGGATTCCTATAGAGGAGGCTCGGAAAAGTAAAATCCATTTTTCAAAGTTGCCCCCCTTGCCCCCATTCTCCCCCCTCTAGAGGTAGATCTCGGAAGTTAAGAGACTTGGAACATTTTTTTTTTCAGATTCATATCAAGGGGCCCAGAGTTGGACAAAATCATTTTTCAAAACTCCCCCCTCTCCCCCCTTCACCCCTCCCCCCATCGTATCTCGGAAATTAAGAAACCTGGGTTTTGTTTTTTTTACGGATTCGTATAGAGGAGGCTCGGAAAAGTAAAAACCATTTTTCAAAATTCAAACCTCCCCTTTTTCATTCCACCCCACTCTCCCCCATCCCTATCGTATCTCGGAAACTAAGAGTCCCGTGTTTTGTTGTTTTACGGATTCCTATAGAGGAGGCTCGGAAAAGTAAAATCCATTTTTCAAAGTTGCCCCCTTGCCCCCCTTCTCCCCCCCCCTCTAGGTAGATCTCGGAAGTTGAGAGACTTGGAATTTTTTTTTTTCAGATTCATATCAAGGGGCCCAGAGTTGGTCAAAATCATTTTTCAAAACTCCCCCCTCTCCCCCCCTTCACCCCTCCCTCCATCGTATCTCGGAAATTAAGAAACCTGGGTTTTGTTTCTTTACGGATCCGTATAGAGGAGGCTCGGAAAAGTAAAAACCATTTTTCAAAGTTGCCCCCCTTGCCCCCCTTCTCCCCCCCTCTAGAGGTGGATCTCGGAAGTTAAGAGACTTGGAACATTTTTTTTTTCAGATTCATATCAAGGGGCCCCGAGTTGGTCAAAATCATTTTTCAAAACTCCCCCCCTCTCCCCCCCTTCACCCCTCCCCCCATCGTATCTCGCAAACTAGGTAGCGGTAAAGCGAAGCGTAGCGTAGCGTAGGGATAAGGTCACGATAGCTTTCCGGTGGTAGGTAGGTCCTGAGTGGAGCGAACCTGCGAGACCGAGTTATTATATTATCGGGCAATCAGCATTCGCTCAGAGACTATAATGAACGAATGCTATAAGTGTACTCATTTGCGAAGTCACGTCGTTAGATTTAGTCAACACGAGTTTTGGTGACATCTATATTTAGTAGCATAAAATAAAACGCTTTCAACTTGAGAAGTTCGAAAACGCATTGGGATCATTATGCTAGCCTGTAGTGTCTAATTTGGATGGGTAATAACTTCACAGCGCTGTCACTGTCAATGTAATAGACATAAGATTTAACGTGGGAGCAAATGAGACAGAAAGCATTATACAGTGGTTTTGTGTTTTTGAGTGTTATTGAGTGTTGTTGAGTATTTCCGAGTGTTGTCGAGTGTTGTCGAGTGTTGTCGAGTGTTGTTGAGTGTTGTTGAGTGTGGTTGAGTGTTGTTGAGGGTTGTTGAGTGATGTTGAGTGTTGTTGAGTGTTGTTGAGAGTTGTTGACTGTTGTTGAGTGTTGTTGAGTGTTGTTGAGGGTTGTTGAGTGTTGATGAGTGTGGTTGAGTGTTGTTGAGGGTTGTTGAGTGATGTTGAGTGTTGTTGAGTGTTGTTGAGTGATGTTGAGTGTTATTGAGTGTTGTTGAGTGTTGTTGAGTGTTGTTGAGTGTTGTTGAGTGTTGTTGAGTGTTGTTGAGGGTTGTTGAGTGATGTTGAGTGTTGTTGAGTGTTGTTGAGGGTTGTTGAGTGTTGTTGAGTGTTGTTGAGTGTTGTTGAGGGTTGTTGAGTGTTGATGAGTGTTGTTGAGTGTTTTGAGTGTTTTGGGTGTTTTTAAGTGTTGTCGAGTATTGATGAGTGTTGATGAGTATTGTTGAGTGTTGTTGAGTGATGTTGAGTGTTGTTGAGTGTTGTTGAGTGTTGTTGAGTGTTGTTGAGTGTTGTTGAGTGTTGTTGAGGGTTGTTGAGTGATGTTGAGTGTTGTTGAGTGTTGTTGAGTGTTGTTGAGTGTTGCTGAGGGTTGTTGAGTGTTGTTGAGGGTTGTTGAGTGTTGATGAGTGTTGTTGAGTGTTTTGAGTGTTTTGGGTGTTTTTAAGTGTTGTCGAGTGTTGATGAGTGTTGATGAGTGTTGATGAGTGTTGTTGAGTGTTGTTGAGTGTTGTTGAGTGTTGTTGAGTGTTGTTGAGTGTTGTTGAGTGTTGTTGAGTGTTGTTGAGTGTTGTTGAGGGTTGTTGAGTGTTGTTGAGTGATGTTGAGTGTTGTTGAGTGTTGTTGAGTGTTGTTGAGTGTTATTGAGTGTTGTTGAGTGTTGTTGAGGGTTGTTGAGTGTTGTTGAGTGTTGTTGAGTGTTGTTGAGTGTTGTTGAGTGTTGTTGAGTGTTGTTGAGTGTTATTGAGTGTTGTTGAGTGTTGATGAGTGTTGTTGAGTGTTTTGAGTGTTTTGGGTGTTGTTGAGTGTTGTTGAGTGTCGATGAGTGTTGTTGAGTGTTGTTGAGTGATGTTGAGTGTTGTTGAGTGTTGTTGAGTGTTGTTGAGTGTTGATGAATGTTGTTGTGTGTTTTGGGTGTTGTTGAGTGTTGTTGAATGTTGTTGAGTGTTGTTGAGTGTTGTCGAGTGTTGTCGAGTGTTGTCGAGTGTTGTCGAGTGTTGTCGAGTGTTGTTGAGTGTCGTTGAGTGTTGTTGAAAGTTGTTGAGGGTTTTTGAGTGTTGTTGAGTGATGTTGAGTGTTGTTGAGTGTTGTTGAGTGTTGTTGAGTGTTATTGAGTGTTGTTGAGTGTTGTTGAGGGTTGTTGAGTGTTGTTGAGTGTTGTTGAGTGTTGTTGAGTGTTGTTGAGTGTTGTTGAGTGTTGTTGAGTGTTATTGAGTGTTGTTGAGTGTTGATGAGTGTTGTTGAGTGTTTTGAGTGTTTTGGGTGTTGTTGAGTGTTGTTGAGTGTCGATGAGTGTTGTTGAGTGTTGTTGAGTGATGTTGAGTGTTGTTGAGTGTTGTTGAGTGTTGTTGAGTGTTGTTGAGTGTTGATGAGTGTTGTTGTGTGTTTTGGGTGTTGTTGAGTGTTGTTGAATGTTGTTGAGTGTTGTTGAGTGTTGTCGAGTGTTGTCGAGTGTTGTCGAGTGTTGTCGAGTGTTGTCGAGTGTTGTTGAGTGTCGTTGAGTGTTGTTGAAAGTTGTTGAGTGTTGTTGAGTGTTGTTGAGTGTTGTTGAGTGTTGTTGAATGTTGTTGAATCTTGTTGAGTGTTGTTGAGTGTTGTTGAGAGTTTTGAGTGTTGTTGAGTGTTGTTGAATGTTGTTCAGTGTTGTTGAGTGTTGTTGATCGCAACAAATCACAAAAGACGTTAAGCCGCGTCCCTACTAGAGCCATGCGGCTTAACGTCTTTTGGCGCGAAAACTGTTTGACGCGCTAAAATAAGAAAAAAAAAAAGACTTATTTTGTTTGTTGACGTATTTTGTAGAAACAATTTTCTTGGTAAAGTTTAAAGTTTGGCGGTGTAAATCACAAGTTAAAATAAGTGATTCCAGTGACAATTATAGCAATTTATTAACAACAACTCCACAAGTGTAGTATAAAGCAGTATATATCACTCGAGGGTAAGTACAGATTACTCCCCTTGGTGAATAAATAGCTATTATTACAAAATCCTATAAGTGCTAAGGATTACTGTCCAATTCTCAAAATTTTACAAGGGTAAGAAATACTCCTCAAAAACACGACCCCGCGAGCTGCTTGCAGCTCGCGCAACGCCCAAAATCTAGTTATTTTATAATATTATAATTAGTTGGATCTCGTTTTAGAGTGGGCTGGCCTTCCTTTTAACCAAAATAAATATAGTTTAGTATCAATCAAACTTATGACATAAGTAGCAAGCAATAAGCATAATTACTCGTATGTCATAAACTTATGACATAAGTAGCAATAAGTTACATTAGTTACTAAAACGGCACATCAGTCAAATAAGTACCTAGCAATAAGTATCTTTAGAAGCTTGTAGGCGTGTATAATTAAGACGCACGACAACGATCAAAAGTATAATACAGAAAGGAAAAGAGCGAACAGCGATAGGCGGAAGTTACAGAGGAAGAAACGAAATGATTTTTGGCGAGAAAAGAATACAAAGAGAAAACAGTTAAGATCGCGTTACAAAAACAGAAAGTATGCGGTAGCAAGCTAAAGCAGCGAGGGCTCGCGTCGAGGGCTTCTGGCTGACTGGCCCACAGATAACTATATAGGACTGGCCGGCGCGCGCGTCGCTCCGACTGCGTCTTGAGCGAGCTGCGGAGGCGGCACGGTGCGCGGCGTCCGGGGTGAGGTACTCCAACCGGTTTCCGCGGCAAGCAGCGCTCGCACAGGCCATCGACCGTGCCATCGGCGCGCGGCGTGCGCGCACCGTCGCGCCAACAAGAAGTAAAGGGGTAGGTAGGCTAGTAGGTAGGCATACTGTGAACAATAACATTATTTTATTGTGGGTCTGATATTGACGCCACATATCCGTCAAAATAATTGATACGGCACATCTGTCAAATAAGTCGTTTTACTATGATTAGAGCTTTAAGTATAATAGCGATGTCACATTTGTCAAATGTGCCATTATTTCACTTATTAACTTTATTTACGAAATGTCACAATGGGCATTGTTCATATTTTTTTAAATGTTGTAATTGAAAAACTATTTCGAGGAATAGCGTTACTGATCATTACGGACTAATTAATTTTGAAAAATATTCATATGTTATTGATATTTTTGATAAAATACGATTGACCTTCTTTGCCCTTCAAATTACGTACGACTTTGGCCGTACAGTTTTGTATCGTTGCCTCAGAAAATAAAAAGTAAGAGGCAAGTATTGTCTACAATCTGTCAAATGTCAAATTATTGTATGTCAAAAATATAAACATTCTTGTTTATATCTCATTATTACATTACATACATTATTTCAACACTCGACAATATTTAATATACTGGAAGAGTTATGGAATACAGGAAGTGCTTTGTTCTAACTTGCAGCAATAATAGTAATAATGTCGCCGCGTGCGTTATTATTCTATTTCTAAGTCGCCGCGTCGATTGTTCTAGTGACGATAGAGAGTAGTATATTCCTTGGTATTTATTTACAAATGGTTTTTTTATGTGTAAGTGTCCTTACACATAAAAAAACCATTTGTAAATAAATACGTTAAGCTAGGATACGATTGGGACTAAATTTCAAGAGTGGAATAATTAAGGAATGCTTTCGGCACGCACTTTTTGGACGATTTTTTCGCTAAATCCTAACTTGGGGAACTCTTTTGGGTTGCTTTATTAGGATTTGAAGCCGGCCAGCCGATTTGATAAGAAATAACAAAAATAAAGGAATTTGAAAAAAAGCAGGAATACTGACTTTCGGAAAACTTGTTATTGTGTGACAAATTATCTGAAACAGTACAGTAGCACTTTGTTGACCACAGTGTGAAGAGACAGTTGAGTACGTGATCCCCCAAGTGGAATGACTGAATTTCTTCATCATACTTTGTACAATAGTTCACTAAAGTCACTGCATCCTTTTCAGTCATGTTTTCTTTCAGTGCCCTCAGTGTCTGGTACTGGTGTATGATGTTGGTTTCGTGGTTCATAAACTTTGGTAACTCTTACATGAAGCGATAAATTCAGTATTCCACCAGCCGTCATCAGTATTCCGTAAGCCGTCAGTATTCCGCCAGTCGGAATAATGGAATACTGACGTGAAATACTGATGATCGAGGAGTTTTTGGCTAAAAACGGATCTTTAAAATATATTTTTTAAATGTCAACCTTATAAACCAATAAATTAAGCAAATATTTCATCGTTCTACATTAAAATAAAACAAATTATCTAAAAACTTATGATCGAAATCATTTACCGAAGTTTTTACAAATCGGCTGGCAACGGCACTCTCCTCGTCGATTGATGCGACCGTACTAAAGAACCGAGGGACTTTAGTCCTTCAAAGGGTGTGCGGGGTGCGGGGCGGGGTGCATTTCTCTATCTTACTAAGCGGCAACGGTGTGAGGTTTTGATAATGTGTGTTTTTACTAGGAAATACATCTCGCCGGAATTTTATCTCAAAACCGAGTGGCAAAATGCAAAACGATTGTAAGCCTATCTATTATGTGAAATATGTTTACAATATGTCTTAAACAGTCGGAAAACTATTCTAGTTTATAGTTTTAGTGAAAATTATCACTTTATTCTACAAGTATATTATTTTAAAGGGCTTTGAGTAAAAAAAGATAGGCCAGTTACAACCGGAAAACTGACGAGTTTTGGTGTTTAGAGCCAATTTTCACGTATTCATTGTAATTAGATTTTAACAAAATCGGGTGCAGACCTATAACTTAGTCTAAATATTACTCTAGAACCTATAAATATTTATATTTTTTGTAAATACTAGTGCTGCATGCCAGTACGCGCAAAATTCCACTTTTAAAATTTAGTCCCGATTATATAAGACGTCTATTCGGCCTATTGACACTTTGACAGATGTGACATTGTTGACGTTGTGTTGACACATTAAAATTTTTAATTATGTACTAGTAAGGCAACGGCACTTAATCTTTATGCCACTAGATGACGTCACCTACCTTAAAAACTTAAAATAATTAAATAATTTTTATTAAAATAACTATTGAGCCAATCATCAAAATATTCAAATTAGTTTCTCAAAATGCTCTAAATTTACAAAAAAATAAAATAAAATATAATGGTTAGAAATTTTGGACAATCCCCATTGTCACTTACGTCAACGCAGTTCTGATAGCGACTACACCTCGTGGAGCGCCCCGCACAACTGACAATGAGCCGTTGTTATAGATACGCTTTTGCGGGGGGAAACAATAATAATGGGTGCAAGGGTGGCTAAGGTGTGGTGATCAGTGAAATGAGACAAGTGAACTTCATAGGTAAAATGCACTTATAATTAATTCATTTAGTACGACGGACACACATAAAAACAAGAAAAACAATAGCGTAACATACGCAAAAGAATTTTACACAATGACTTATGAGACTAATACACGTTAAGACTGGATTCTAAGGAAATTACCGCGTGTAGACCCGGGTGTCTAGCATAGCTTTCGTGACGCCTTGCTCGACCGGTGATATTTTACGACTGACTCATAATTTTTTTTTTTTTTTTTTTTATATGGCATCTCGTAGTTGACCTTGAGAGGTCGTGACTACTTAACCGGACAATCCTGCGGCTGCCTTGAGAAAACTCAAAGCCTCCAGCCAGGGGCTTAAAACTAACTAAATAAACTAAGCGACTACACGCTAAGGGCACCCCCTGTGGGGTACGAGCCTCGGCTTAGGGCGTCGCTGGGGGGAGGGCAGCAAGTTGGGACAGGCTGGATCTAATTTTGATTATTTAACGAACGATGGGGCCGGCATTTCCTAATTGACTACTCTGAGAAGAAATGCCGAAACAAACTCAGAGGTCAGAGTCGGGAATTTAAATCTACAGGCTCAGCTGCGGCGCGGGCTGGCACTACATCGAGCAAGGGTCGGTGGGGGGCATTTACTGGGGGACGTCGCGAGGGACCTCGTCGGCGAGGCCGGTATGTCGGTTTCTTGTGTCTGTTTTTCCTAAGCGTGCTGGTTGCCCTACTGCTCTCTTGGAGGACGGTTATAGGGTCATCTGGGTCGGTGAGAACGTGCCTTGGACGGCGGAGTTTACTGATTCGGGAGGGAGTATATCTGGCGGCCTCGACAACCAGCGGGTTTCGATGGTTGGGGGCGGAGTCGAAGAAGTGCTTGGAAAGGCGCTTCATGAATTGGTGGATAGTGGGGATTTTGAGATCGACATGGAGGATCTCATTTCGAACGAACCAAGGGGCTCCCGTAGCCTTTCGGAGGAAACGGTTCTGGAGGGTCTGCATCCTATGGATGTGGTGGGGCTTTGCGTGTGCAAAGACTACGCAGGCATAGGTCATGATAGGGCGAATGCACGCTGTGTAGATGCGCAATTTGCACTTAAGTGACAATTTGCTGCGTGCATTTAGCATCGAGTGGAGGCTACCGAGGGCGAAGGCGGCGCGCGAGCGAACCGCCTTTATGTGCTCTGCGAAGGAGAGGTGCCTGTCGAGGATAACACCGAGATATTTGGCTTGCTTCTCCCAAGGGATCGGCTTGCCGAACATGGTGATAGGTCGGGGGGGGATGGGTTTGTGTCTCGGTTTCGAATAGAGAACCGCTTGACTTTTGTCGGGGTTTACTTCTATTCTCCACTTCCTAAACCAGTCAGCGAGCTTGTTGACTGAAGTTTGGAGGATGTGGGAGATCTGGACTAGGCTGCGGCCAGTGTACAGAATGGCAGTATCGTCTGCGAAGAGAGCCAACTGGGTCTTTTTACTCATTGGGATGTCACTGGTGTACAGCGTGAATATGAGCGGGGCGAGCACAGAGCCCTGGGGGACTCCTGCTCGGATCGGGTGTGGAGAGGATATAGCTCCTTCTACTTTGTAGCGGAAGGTGCGGTTTGACAAATAGTCTCGAAGGATGAGCACGAGACGGTCGGGCACACCGAGTTGGTATAGCTTATATAGTAAGCCATTGTGCCAGACTTTGTCGAAAGCTTTTGCTATGTCGAAGTATATCACACCTGTCAAGTATCCACGCAGGATCCCTGCGTGGATCTGTTCGGTGATGCGGTGGACTTGCTGGACGCTAGAATGTTGGGTTCGAAAACCGAATTGTTCATTAGGGATTAGGCCCTTGGTTTCGGCATAGTTTCTGAGACGCTTATAAATAAGCCTCTCGTAGACCTTGCCTAGTCCATTGAGCAGACTGATGGGGCGGTAACTCGTGGGTTCCGACTTGGGCTTGCCGGGCTTGGGAATGCCAATGACTGTGGCTTCTTTCCACTTCTGTGGGAAAATGTTGTTGCTCATGGCACCGTTGAAGATGGTGGCCAGTAGCACAATTAATTGGGCAGGGAAGAGTTGAATCACTCTATTGGTGATTCCATCTGAGCCGGGGGCTTTCTTAGGTATGAGACCCTTTATGATGTCCTGTACTTCGTCTGGAGTGACGGGGGGTAGAGGATTTTCGGGGTCTTCTACTGGAGGGAGGGAGGCTCTACGCTCGACTTCCGCGTCGACCTCAGAGAGGTGAGCTTGGTCTACGGGTAGGGAGCTGGGTGTACACTGGGCTTCGAGGCTGTCAGCCAAGCATTCTGCCTTGTCATCGTCGTCAAAGGCGATGGTTTTGTCGGGGCGGATCAGTGGGGGCATGGAGACGATGTCTCGAGATCTAAGTCTCCTTTGGAGTTCCCAGAAGGCCTGGTGATTGGGTTCAAGATCGCTCAGCGTCTTATTCCATTTGACTTCACGCCACTCCGATATGCGGGTCCTCACAGTTCTCTGTAAGTAACGCATATGGGCTTTGTTTGGGCCACATGGAAAGCTGCTGTAGGCACGGACAGCCGCGTTCTTCTCGTTCAACAGTTCACGCAAGTCGTCAGGCAACTTCCAGCGATGGTCGTCCATCTCTGGAATTTCCCTTGAACAGTCGTTCAGGACTGACTGTACGTGTTCCGTGAGCGAGTCGATCGCCGCCGTCGTGTCCGCGATGGAGTTGAACTGATCGGGGATGGAGTCTAAGTGGGGGGATGTGGTGGATTTCAGGCATTCGCTTACTTTCCTCCAGTCCGTTACCACTTTAGTTTGAGGGGGTTGGTTGGGGTCGGGGAGACCAATGCGGGGGGCCATTTTGATGATGACTGGTCGGTGGTCTGAGGAGAGCTCTTGTACCACTTCTATATCGGTCAACCGTAGGTTGACGTTCTTTAGAAGTGCCACGTCGAGGACGTCAGGGGTATGGTTGGGGTCGTGTGGAAAATGAGTAGGACTCGTTGGTCCGATGACATCGAAATTCAGAATGGGGGAAAGGTCAAACAGCTGTTTGCCTCTGGTCGATACCCTGGTGCTGTTCCAGGCGTGATGCTTTGC
This sequence comes from Luperina nickerlii, assembly GCA_963855955.1. NCBI lineage: Eukaryota > Metazoa > Arthropoda > Insecta > Lepidoptera > Noctuidae > Luperina > Luperina nickerlii. The sequence continues at coordinate 10,668,401 of OY979689.1, read as the reverse complement.
GTTGAGATCGCCCGCTATGATAACGGAGTCACTCAAGCCTAGGAGCGTGGAGAGGTCGTTAGAGAAGAGTTCGGAGTTCTCTGTCGACGTTTGGGGGGGGAGGTAGGCCGAGACTAAGGTGATCGGTTGGTGCCCTGACATGCCTAGCCGGCAGATGGACACTTCGAGTCGTGAGAGTGGGGGAGGATCTATTGGAATGCAGTATAGTTCCTTTTTGTAATAAATGAGTGTGCCTCCTTTGTGACATCGCACCCTGTCGTTGCGAACCATGCGATAGTTTGCAATTGAAGGGTTACGGTGGTGGGGCTTTAGGAAAGTCTCTTGAACGAGTAAAATGTCAATTTGATGGTCGCGTAGGAAGGTGGCGATCTCATCTCTTTGACCCTGAATGCCATTGGCATTGAAGTGGGCTAAGTTTAGGGATCGGAGTTTGGTTCGTGAATTGATTCCTCTATCCATTGTTGGGCTGAGCAGTGAAAGAGGCGAGGATTCGGGTGATGTCAGGATAGGCATTGTAGATTGCCTGAATCCTGTTCAAGTCGCAGGAGTTCCTGGCAGCGAGAAGTTCGCTTGCCATTTTCCTGGCGCGGGGGGACATGAAGGCCGTGAAAGTGCCTGCTATGATGTTAAAAGAGTCCATTGGATTAGGACCGACAGTTGGGACCGGGGCCGCAGTGTAGGCGGCGGGAGCGGCCATTTGAGTGGGCGTAGCGGCCATTTGAGTGGGCGCGGCGGCCATTGCGGTGGGGGCAGGGGTAGCGGGGGGCGCGGTGGTGGGCGCGGTGGTGGGCGCGGTGGAGCGGATGAGACGAGGGTCCATCCTAGCGGGAGTGGGTGGGGGGGGGGCTGATGTGGCCATCAGAGCTGGGAAGGCTCTTTGGTGGTTTAAGAGATTCCAGGGGCTAGGCCTTTGAGGGCTTAGTTTCGCTGGAAGTGCGGTCGCGGTCCCTTGGGAGGGGATTTCTCTTTGCTGGCGGGCGTCTGCGCGCTTAGCCAGTTTGGGAGAGGATGATTTGGGGGCTTTGGAGCAGCCCCGGTAATTGGCCGGGTGACCTGTTTCACCGCATAGCACACAGCTGGGCGGCTCTGTGCATAGAGTGCGGTCTTTTGGTCGGGGGCAGTTTTCGGTGCCGTGCGCGCCCAGGCACTTGACGCACCTGGGTGTTGCGTGGCAGAAACGTTGGGAGTGGCCATAGAGCTGGCAGCGGTGGCACTGACCCACAATGCCGCTCCTCCATGGTTTTTCAATCTCGATACCGGTGAGATTGCAGATGGATTTTATGGAAAATATTGGGTGGTGGCGGCCCTCGGAAGGCGGGCAGACTACCAGGACCATGTCGTATGCGACTTGGCCCTTGGAGCGGTGCATGCGGTGCACTTCGGATACTGGAACCTCTTGGGCTTCCAGATCCGCCTTGATGTCTTCGGTGGCGATCTCTTTAGGGATCCTGCGGATCACCACTCGGGTCATGCGCTCCTCGGGGAGGAAGTACGTGTGGAAAGACACGTTCCTTTGCCGAAGAAGGCTTGTGAGATCCCTGTAGTCTTTCGACGTAGGGATCTGCACCTTGATCCCCTGTTGGGTGGATCGGGCATTGGTGAAGCCAATCTTGCGATCGGCGCACCATTTGGACACATCGGTCCATTTTCCCTTGTCCTGGATGAACACGGGGGAGGAGGGGGTATTTTCCTTGGGGCGGAGGAGGTTTCAGCACTGGAGCTGGGCGGTAAGTCCTTCTGAGAGGACGAAGCGATCGGAGTGGGGGCATTGGTGGGGGTAACCAATGGAGCGGGGGCGGGGGTGAGAGGGGTTGAGGTCGCGTCGGTCGCGACCACCTTCTTCGATTGCGCGGAAGAGAACTTCTTCCTACGCTTGTTTGATCTCCCTGACGCCAGCGTAAAGCCGTCGTCGTCGGAGGAAGGAGATGAGTTGGTGGAGTTCTGAGACTCCACGTCGGAGGGCGGGTAATGTAGCCTCTTCACCGAGAAGTCCTCTGTGTCCATAGAGTCGGGCACAGAGTCGGGTGAGGCACTACCGGGTTCAGCCGGCGTCGACTTTTGCTGCAGAGCAGCGAATTTCTCTCCGTATTTCAGGAGGAAATCGGGGTCCTTTAGGAGGACGTCCTTGACGAACGCCACTATAATGGCGTCCATCTTGATTAATGGGGGGGGGGGAGACTAAAACATTAGTCAGAGAGCCCTAACTCTAACTCCCCGGGTGGATAGGCCCGGGGGTGTGTACCCTCCCTGTCGGGTATAGACAGGGAGGTGAGTGCCTAAGGGTGAGCCCTAAGCTTGTAACCCGACGCCAGTCTTAATGTGCGTACGGGGCCCTGACCAGTCTAGTGCGAAGGGTGTAGAGACACCCTAAAGACACTAGGTGTGTAGCTGTGAAGAAAAACTGTCATCCAGCGCCGACTAGGAGACCCCCCAAGGCCGAGGCTGGGACCCGTCCAATTGACTGCCTAGCCCTGAAGGGGTTCAGCGGGTGTATTGGGTCAACACCCCACTCGGTTTCGTTGGCACCGTAAGGTATCCACCGAGCGACCACGAAACTGTGGTTTTAACCCAGAAGGGGTCAACTGACTCTAATTCAAAACGCGAACGTTAAAGAAATAGAAGGTAGCCTTGAAAAAGGCAGTTTTTTCATGTGATCTTAATCGGCTGATAAATTAATATCCACCGGCGATCGGTCGTAGTCAGGGCGACTACAGAGCTCGTTACTTAAAAGCAACGAAAAAGAACAGAGGCCACTAATTCGGCGCGGAAGTTTAGGGACAACCGGTTCGAGCGAGTGACAAACGTTCTATGATGACTCATAATTCCAGAGTGGGGTATATTTATACCTTTGACATTGTTTACAATTATTAGCCAATGAGCCGGGATTATAATATGGACTCGCCCATTTTTCTACGATTTCCTCTAGGGATCAGGTCGCTGCTTGTCGAGCTTCCCGGGGACAGGCACGACCTGTCCGTTTTATTACGAAAGATAATGCAATATTACTTTCAAATTACGTCACCGTGAAGCGGTATTTAATAACAAACATGAATCCTTTAGCAGGCGATCTATTCTATTATACAATGCAAATCAGTTCTTTTATAATCTTATCAGGTATATAGGCTAGGTACTACATACAAGATAAGTGGCTTGTTGTGCTCCCTAACAACACTGGAAAACTACCTACAAATGATACAAATTGATCGCAATCTACGAGTCATTTCAATGAACATAAAAATAGACGGTCTGCCTGCTTTTAAAAGTTCAAAACTTCAATTATGGCCAATTTTATGAAATACCAGATTTGCGACCCATTGAAATAGGTATTTATTCAGGCCATAATAAACCATCTGATTTCGATGGTTATCTAAGAATGTTTGTAGATGAAATGAAAAAAACTTCTAAAAGATGGCATATTATTAATGGAAAGGAAAAAATAGTAGGCGTCAAAATACGAGCCTTTATATGTGACTCTCCAGCTCGGGCTATGCTCAAGGGTGTTGGGGTTTGGGTTGTTTCAAGGAAACCACCACATCTGTTAGGTACTATTCAATGACTGCATGAATAAGTATACAATAATCACATATGAGGTATAGTGCAAACTCAGCATGCATGATCAGTTATAAAGAGTGTACTTACTTAATTAAAGGAGCATACATATTGTATTCTTACAATTCACCTCCCAGGGACCGAGAAAAAAAAATAGATACCTTTTTTCTGTTATTTATTATTAGTTACTTAAAAATAACATCTTTCAAGTTATTAGTGTATTACAAATATATAGTTACTTATTGCAATTATACCTATTTATCCTTAACATTAACTAATTATATATTGCAATGTTATCTAAAATTAAATGTTACATTATATCAAATCTACTGACAAAAAGGCCTAGTCCTATTCTTATGTTGTACCAATTCAATTTTATTATTTTTAATTATTTTTACATTACAACCCAGATCTTCCTAATCTGTATAAGGACCTTCAAATAGCGTATCTAACTTACTACGTGCTTCATTTTTTAATAAAACCAAATCATCTTTCTCATATAATGTAGAATTGACTGATCTGTCATGTATCTCCTTACGCTTATGTTTATTTTTCAACAAATTATTCTTTGCATTGGTGTGAGCTAACCGTAACCTGTATTTTAATTGTAATGGATAATTATCTCTATTGAACAATGGTTATACTGTGTCGCTAATGCTATCAGCAATTCGACAAAGTTTGCCAAAAACAAGTTCATAATGGCGTATAATTTGTTTCTGAATGGACTGTGTTGTTAAAACTAAAGCACCAAAATGGTAACCAATAGCTCCATGTGTCCGTATGATTGCCACACTGGATCCTTAAAAATGCCCCCAAAGTTTTGTGAGCATTTTCTAGAGCTCCAATGGACTGATGGTGTTAGGCTGTAGAAGACAATTTTTCAATGTTAAGAATTTCACAAACCTGCTCCATCGTTGCAGAAATAAATTCTGTTCCTCGATCCGTAGCTATTGTTTCCGGAATACCAAATCTTAATATGAACTCTCTTACAAATCTGCAATGGACACCGTTTCTTTGTTTTTCAAAGGAATAGCTTGAACAAATTTTGTTAACTCGCACTGCATAGTCAATATATAACAATTAGGTACCACTTTCGTCTCTATCTAAAGGACCCACAACATCTAAGTAAATCTTTTCACGAACTTTTTTCGAGACGAAATTCAGCTTTCGTACGTTTTCTGCCGAATATAAAAGCTGGTGGAACAAAGTGGCCACTCGCAGACACAGCATTTACAACAGTCACATTTATGCCTCTCTCAGCGCTAGCTATTTTATTAAGAACTCGTTTGCCTTTAGTTGTAATAACTTTGGGTGGCCTGTTCGGTAGGGTAGACAACCCTGTTTCGTCCATATTGTATATACGGTGAGGAGGAAAGTTATATTTACCCAACACGGCACTCAAGTTAATGTAGAAGCGTTCGCATTGTGGTCTGTTAAAACCAATAGCACGTGCGATACTTGTTGATGTGTTGCCTAATGGACATGTCATGACATGGATGATGATACTTATGAAGATGTTCGGTGATAGCTTTTTTCATATTTGCAGCGTTATCAGTCACCACTGTAACTATCTTGTTGGTAATATTCCATTTTGCTAAAATATTTAAAATAGCTTGTGCGATATTAACAGCAGAATGATCAGTTTGCACTTCTTCGGTAGATAAAACTGCAAAACGAATTTGAAATTCGTACACATAATGTACAGTCACCGTTATTATAGGCTCTGTTACTATCAGATGACCACATGTCAGTGGTTGCAGAAATGTAGTCAGTTTTATCTAATTGCTTTTTGAAACTGGTGCTTATTAATTCATATTCTTCAGATAACACGTTCTCCGATAGCACTTTTCGGGATGGTAACTTGTGTCGAAGAATATATTTGTTTACAAAAAAATTGAATCCACGGTTTTCAACTAGGGACATAATCCCAATCCCCCTGTACTGGTCCTACCCGCCTTGCGGCATACGGACCATGTAACCCGTTCTATACATTTCTCTCCCAAAATTTTTCCCTACCCCCATTATGGGGCCTAACATATCACACCAACAGGTGAACCGGACCAACAGGTGAAAATCTTCACTGACGGTAGTAAGATTGGGGGGCGTGTCAGAGCAGCTCTGTCCATATGGAACGGAGAGGCCGAGACGCGCGCCCTCAAGTTGGCGCTGCCGCAATACTGCACGGTATACCAGGCTGAGTTACTCGCGATATGCAAAGCAACGCGGGAAATCAGAAAAACTACGGCGCCTACCTTTGGGATCTTCAGTGACTCCATGGCGGCTCTCTTGACCGTGAAAAACCCCAGTTGCCTTCACCCCCTGGCAGTAGAGGCCAGACAGAACATCACAGCTGCATCCCTCCAGAACAAGGTTGTATCCTTGTTCTGGATAAAGGCTCACGCAGGGTTGGAAGGCAACGAGAGAGCGGATCAGCTGGCGAAAGAGGCCGCCATGAACTTAAAGAAAAGACCGGACTTTGATCTATGTCCGATCTCATTCGTCAAGCGCCACATACGCATGGGGACGCTCGACGAGTGGAATCGGAGGTACTAGTCCGGCGAAACCGCCAAGATCACTAAGATCTTTTTCCCAGATGCGGTGGCGGCGTATAGAATAATACGGAAAATGGAAATCACCAACATCATGGTACAGATTATGACGGGACACGGTGGATTCTCCGAGTACCTGAATCGGTTCAGGTGCAAGGGGAGTCCATCGTGCATCTGCGACCCAAACGTAGAAGAAACAGTGCCACACCTGCTTCTTGAATGCCCCGTACATGCCGCCGACAGATATACACTGGAACAGGCACTGCAAATAATGTTAAGTAAAGAGACAGTGGGGGAAGTGATGCGGGGAAAAGATAGAGAAAAAATTTTAGACTACTGCACAAAGATTGCACAGAGGGCAATAGACAGAAATAAAACGGTCTGAGAAAATATGCTTATAGTATATTTAGATATATATATATCAAGCATATAAACAAGTATTAATATCATTAGAATAAGCGGTAGTATAGGAAGAAATAGAAATAAGCTGATATTGTAAGATAATAAAATGTTAAAATTGTACTAGACTAAGAAAAAAGCTGTAGAACAAATAAAAGAACAAATTGGACTTTTATTCCCCCCTATATTACAAAAACAAAGAAATAGAATAATAAAGATAAATTAGATTTGGGTTAGAAAGAAAGTTAGATTTTTGTTTTAGAATTAGAAATTAGATAGGCAGAACAGGCTCGAAACGGGACACAACCCGTAAAAAGAATGGAGGATATGATGGATGTAGAAAGATAAAGTATGCGTCGTGAAAGTGCGAGAGGAATACAAGCGAGAACTGGCATAAGAAAGAGAATTAGGCTTAGCATAAACTCCGATAACGTCGGAGGTAGAGATTAATAAAAAAACACATCACACAACATTACTTCGCACCCGAGCAGCCCATTTTATCACCATACCCTCTTCCCATCAGCCTCCACACCCCTTGCCTAATTCCCCATACCACCTTGGTCATCGGACCCCAGACTCCAACTCCTTCCGTTTACTGTGCCATTTGTGGGCGAATGACCGCAGCCTCCGGAAGCCCTCCGCACTAGCCACCAGTTCCCGGTGGTAAACCGGACCAACCTCCTCTCTACGCCAGTCCTCCAACATCACCTCTCTCTCGACTGCATAGAGGGTGCAGTCCCACAGGACATGGTCTCGAGTTTCATCCGCCAGCCCACAGTAGCACTCAGCGGTGTCGCATAGCGACATTGCAAGTAGGCGGCTTCTGAAACTCCCATGTCCTGTTAGGATCTGCGAGGTTGCGTAGTCCGGCTCCACCCATCCTAGCGCCAGTCGATGCGATACTTCTGGAAAGAAGGAGTTAAGTTCCCGCCCGTCATTGGAAGAAGCCCATCTCTCCTGCCACTGAGCAATGACCTCCGCTCTCACCTTCCCGATAGCCACCCTGCGTTCTCTGCCGACCCCTCCAGAACACTCCTGCGCAACTCGTCCCGCTCGACAGACCTCCAGATCGGCCGGAGGAACTCCCGCCAGTACAGGCAACGCTGCGGTACTTACTGACCTATAAGCCTTTGTCAGCAGAATTAGTGCCGGGCGTTGCGTGCGGAGCAGCGTACTCCGCACTGCATATCTTCCACGACTCCGCCACCATACGGCCGCAGCATACGTCAGTATAGCCACATAAGTCCCTGCAAACAGGACCTTTAGGGCTCTGTACTTGATGCCCCAGGAAGACGCCGAGACCCTCGACATCTTCCCAAAGGCGTTCACAGCCCGTTGGCCGGCCAAACTAGCATGCGGCACGTAGGAGCCCGCTTCATCAATTACAACGCCCAGCAACTTGGCCTGCCCTACGTTCGCGATCGAGGCACCGTCCATGCGTATTGTAGGGGGACGCTTAAATTTGCCCTTCATTGTGAGGGTTTGCGACTTAGCCGCTGAGAACTGGAGACGGTTCCGTGTCCCCCAAGCGGACACCGCCTCTAGCGACGCTTTAGCTTTTACAGTGTGCTAGCTTAATACATAAATATAAAACAATTTGAAATATAAAAAGCTTATCCGAAGTGGTCTCCATTGGCTACAATACAGTCCTTTAAACGTTGCGGCCAGTTATCAATAGAAGCACGCACTCTTTCCATGGGAAAATTCTTCACTGCCAATCGCATGAATTGTTTTAGGGACTCCAAATTATCATGGCGTTTAGAGCAAGCCGTAGGGGAAGGTCGGGCAAAATTAAATATGATAAAGGAACTCAAAGTCTCTTAATTATTCATGATTTTTCATTAGTAATTAATCATCCACACAAATTAATCTTAAGCACAAAATTCGCAAAGAAAGTCATTATCTTCGTCATCACAGCCCGAGCAGGCTTCATTGGCCCATCGTTTACAAATAGAACACTGTATCCAGCCATCATCATGTTTTGACTTAGACCAAACTTCCACGCAGTAAAAACAATCAGGGTCGTCATCCATATCATCATCAGTTTTAGTGCATTTTTTAATTTTAGTATTAGATTTTTTTGGCACTTTTCTTTAGAACAATAGTAAGTTTAGATACTCTCTTTGGTGCCTTCTTTTGTTCTTGTTATGTTTTTTTCTTCTTGTAATTCTTGTTTATGTGGACTGCTAGTTAAAATTGCTGTACGACCCCTCTTTCTGTTTATTTTTTTTTGTTTTAGGTAATGCCTTGGGAATCGGAAACAAGTCTTTAGGCGTTACTGTGAATGATGTGCTTGGTTGTGGATCTAACATTGGCGACGATATTGTGCTTGGTTGTGGATCTAACATTGGCGACATTATTGTGCTTGGTTGTGAATCTAATATTGGCGACGTTATTGTGCTTGGTTTTGGATCAACCATTGGCGACATTAATGTGCCTGCTTGCGAATCCAATAATGGTGGTGTCATTGCTAGTATTTCCTCCAGGGCATCCTGTACAACTGATGGAGACTCTTCTCTTTCAGGTGTCTCATTCTCTTTGTTGGCCTCATTTTGTTGTGTTTCTGGTTCAGCAAGTGCCACATCTGTTGTATCTGCAGCCAAAAAGTCATGGTCTTTGAAGACGTGGCGGTCTATTGGCTCTATTCCACATTTTCGAAAACCATTGACTGCAATAGACTGTTGGGCTGCCTCACTATAGGCTTCGCCAAAGAGTTTGCTGAATTGAAATACAATTATTGCTCTTCCTGGGTTATTGCGATGATACTTCTTAACTGCACGGATGTAATACTTGTTCACAGGCCCCATGAAAGACACATCCAGTGGTTGAAGCCTGTGACTGCAGTGTGGCGGCAAACATAAGACGGTGGTGTGATTTTTTCTTGCCAATTCAATATAGTCCAAATTTTTGGTGTGTGTATTATTATGTCCATCAAGAATCGGGAGAGCTGGATCATCTTCAGTTGGCGAATTTGAGGAAATGTTTTAACCAATCTGTAAAAATGTCCGACTGCATCCACCCTGACGAATGACAAGCAAATCCTGTGCCTGGTGGTGCCCCATCTTGAAGTTCTATCTTCATTCTTTTTCGGGGGAAAATAATAAACGGGGGAATAAACTTTCCACCAGCCGCTATACAAATTACAACGGTGCTTAATACACCCCGCTCTGCTGAGGTGATAGCGCCCACCTGCTTCTTTCCCTTTTGCGCTAATATTCTAGAGCTTTTACTCTGCACGGTCGTAAAACCAGACTCATCCACATTAAAAATACGATGAGGTGGGTAGTTGGTTTTAGACCTCACGTCTTCCAGTAGGTCAAAAAATTTCGTGACACTTACTTTATTAAAGCCCTGTGCTCGAGCAAAAGAGGTTGCTTCTGGGCTTCTTAATGTCAGTACCAGATGACGTTTTCTAAAAGCAGAAATCCATGCTTTCCCAGCCATTTGAGTATCTTTATTAAACTTGTGTTCTATATTATTGCGTTCAGCCAACTGATAGGCCAGTCTCCGTACATCATGTAAAGTTAATCCGTAAAATCGCTTTTCCATTTCTAAAATGTGATGCACCAATTCTTCTTCTTGCTCCATACTAAAAGCTGGGCGGCAAGACCCCAATACTTTTTTATTTTCAATAGCTTCTTTGATTATTCCTTTTACACGTCTTTTGAGCGTCGATCGAGGAACTTTGAATTTTTTGCTGGCCTTGAGGAAGCCCATTTCTTCGTTTCGCACAGCTCTTATAGCTTTTTCCACCGCATCCGGGTCCCATGTCTGTTGCTGCGACGTCCGTTTGTATGTACTTGGCATATTATTACCTATAACAATACTAAACATTATTTATACTTATTGGAAAAATTTGCACAAAGACGGTTAAAGTGGCCTACTAGGTCACTTTACCGGTAAAAAAAATACGACTCCAATGTCAAATGAGGTTATATTATCCTCATTTGCCGTGAAATAAACACTTCATTACAGGGACTAAACCGGTAAAATATCACATTGTTTATAACTTACGTTGAACACAGTAATAAATTACAATGTTAAAGGGGAAGCGCATAACTCTCTAAGACTACGTAACTCCAAAGAATGACGATTTCATGAAACAGTTATTCTTTGGAGTTACGTGGTCTTAGAGAGTTGTATTGATGACTTTAATGATTATAATTCTGTAAATACATATTTGTTACGGCCGCGAATCATATATTAATCAACGTACAACTTAATACTGACCAACAAATTGCAAAAAACCTAAAAAAAAAATAATTTCGCGGGCTACCCTGGCGCTTTCGCCTTAAACCACTCACCTTAGATCAGAGACCACAAAAATCACTTTTTTTGGAATAAAACCTTTCCGCGTGAACTAAGCGTGTCCGTGTATACTGGAGCAATATGGCGTCGGGCATTGAATTATTTCCACACGCCGTTGACAGATGGCGCTTGTAGGTTAATCCTTAAAAACAAGGTGTCCACTTTACCCGCCTGGGCCACTTTAACGAACCTTCGCCTACTCTCTAAAACTGACCATAAATCATAATCCAGCGAATTAAGACCAGGACTAGACAACGGCCAGTCTTCAGCTCTGATGAAGTCCGAAACGTTCACTTCCGACCAAGACTGCGTGGACCGAGCTTTATGACCCGGCGCTGAGTCTTGTTGGAAGGATCACACTTGGTTATTGAACATGGTGTTGTTCAGGGGCTTAACTACCTTCTCAAAAATGGTATCTCGATACACTTGTGCCGATGTTTTGATACCTTTGTTGCCAAGTTGTCACATGTTGCAGCTAAACTGTTGACAGCAACATTTTTCTTTAAATCTGGGCACTTGGGTCGAATATGTCCCTCTTTTTGACAATGATGACATCTGATAGTCTTTCTATTGGACGCTCAGAAGTCCAATAGAAAGACTATCAATGCACTGGTTTGAGAGATCAGCTCTGAACGCCTAAAATCACCACTCATGAGTCTTTGCTTCACCATTTCCGATGTCAATGAATCTTTCTGAGAGCCTTCAATGGCCATGATGAGGGGGTCATAATCATCAGGTAACCCAATCAGGAGAATTTCTGCTATCTCATTGTCATCAATTTTACAACCAATTCCACATAATTCTTGTGTTACAGATATTATCTCTGATATGTATATACCTTTCCATAGAGTTGAAAGTAGAATAGTGCATTCTAGCAAGCTTTCTTTTAAGATATAAGCGCCGACTAATTCCAGTATTTTCATAAGCCTTTTGTAGAGCAAGCCATGCTTCTTTTGCAGTTTTAGCATTGCGCACATGCGGGTAACATGCTTGACTAATATTGAGGCAAATCTTTGCGTAAGCTCGTTGATTGTGATCATCATCATTGTGATCACCAGTCACATGAATCCAAAGCCCTGCATCAATGAGCAAAAGCTTCATTTGAAACTTTCATGCGGGATAATTTCGAGCATCTTCTAGTTTTTCAATAGATACCATATGAGGATGACTGGGATTCATCCGGATTGTCGTTTCAGACATTGCTGGTTTCATCTGAGACGGTGAACGACGGCAATGACATTGCATCTATTTAAAATAAACTTTCTACCCAAATTGGTTTTTGTTCACTATATTTGACGTATCTGGGCCCATAACCTGTTAAAGGTTTCATTAAATGACCACATAACACATTTAATATTTTAAAATTATACATACACACATCTTGCCTAGAATAAACCACGAACAAGAAAAAATAATCATAGAGTACAGCACTTAAAAACTATAAAGAACAAAAACATATAATTGAGTAATTGCCTTTTTGACCAATGACAATTTTAACAGGGTTGCCAACTTTTTTTGACAAAAAAGTGTGTTGTCTTTAAATGTTAATGTTACAAAGCTTGATTGACAATCAACGTTTAAATTTAAATAAATAAACAATTCGTTTTTAATTAAATTTATTGATGCTCTATTTCTCTCTTCTCGCCACTTTAGATTCATTATAGAAAAAACTTTTTCAGTGAAAGCTGAAGTGGCAGGAATGGAGAGTAGGTAAGAAATAATGTTTTTTATATTTGGTAAGCTATCAGATGTATTTTTAAGTACATATTGCCATTTTTCTACTGTACTTTTTTCACTGAAAATTCTTTATCATCATTAGTGAATTTTCTTTGGATTTCTTTAAGTCTTATAGATTCGGAATACACATCGTCCATCTTAATATTTAATCTGTCTTGTAATTTGGCCTTTGTAATAACCATTTCAAAATGTTCAAATTTTACCTCATTTTTCAAAGACATGTTAGGAAGTATTGAAAGCCAGTTATCTTCGCTAAAATCAAACCATTTTATCATATAATTTAAGCTCATATCAATAAAAAGTGAAAAGTTACTGATAACTGTATTGAATGTTTCGGGTGATGACTTTTGAATTTTTTGTAATCTCATTTTTGATAACCAAAGTACTTATCAGTTTTTCTTTGTTCTAATTCGTTTCTTAAATTATCCATAATATTATAGACATCTAGTATAGTTACATCATTTCCTTCCAGACGTTTTATCGTTTTATTAAATATATTAAGCATGTGGCTTGTAAAGTGTAGATAAATTTCCACAGCTTCCCTATCCTGTTGATCACTTAGTTTTAATAATTCTTGTATAATTAATGCACAATTATCACCTAAACTTATAAAATAATTACATATTGGTGCCCAATTCAGTAAAAGGGTGTCACGGCTGGAAGTAGTGATAACCACCGTGTACCAATATGACGTTTGATTTGGTGAAATTCGCCATCAACCATAGTGACAATTTTTTTTAAATCATCTCGTCTACAAGCAGATACCGAAAAATGACTGTATATCTTTAAAATAATATTTTCTATGTCACAAATCAAGTAGCCCATAGCATGTTTTACTGTATTATGGATAATGTGTGCATGACAGTTGCCTTTTATTAGGGTTGGTACTTCTTTTTTAATATTTGTGTACAATGAGTGATGAATGCCAAAATTAGCATTGCAATTGTCTGCACTGAGACCTGATACTTGATTGAATGACAGGTTGTAGGAATCCATAGACTTCTTCATAGCTTTTAACATGCCATCAGCAGATTCACTAGAATTTTCGTAAAAATCGATCAGTTTATTTTGGATCTCTTCATTTATTGAAAAATATTGCACTACGAGAGGAAATAACTTAATATTCTTTTTTTTATGCATCTGTCTGGAGAGAGAAAAATACATCATCATGTAAATCATTTATTACACTTTCCACAGAATATGGACCTAACACATCTGTCACTAAAGCTTCCATTTTAGTTCTTGCCAAGCGTATTTTACTAGCTATTTTGGAATCTACAAATACAATTTTGTTTAATTTATTTAGACAATCCATGCTATTATAAGATAAATTATGCTTTACAGTGTGAAAAGTCAATGCTAATTCCGCTGCTATAATATTCTCATCATCACTAGATCCTTGACATTTTGATTTAGTATCTGATGTAAGGAAATTTTGTAATGCACCAGATGTTTTCATCATTTCAGTTTTCATCTTATGCTTCTGAGTATTTTGATGTTGCTTAATCTATAGAAAGAAAGAAAGAAACAAAAACTGAAACCACCACCATATTAAACTAACACCATTTTCAAAATAATACTGAATCATGAATTCTTCAAATATTCTTCAATTGAATGACAAATATTAATATCTATTAATATAATTTTATCCAAAAACAATTATGTGAATGAGAATATAAACATTCAGAATTCTGACAATTAGGATGAAAAATATATATTTTTTTATATTATTATAATAACAAGTAACAAGATTATTTTTAAAATAACTCATAGAATTTGAAATATTGAAACTAATTTCCCTTGCTCATGCTTAAAAAATAGTCAATGCAAACTAAATTTCAAATATGCATGCAACTGTTTTTAAAACTTTTCAATACAAAGTCCTGCCATATACAAACTGGTGACTTTTTTTTAAAGATGTAAAAAAAACTAATGAATTAGGTTAGGTAAGTTAAAAAATGTAAATAAAATAACTATACGAAAGGAGAAGCAACGTAGCTTTAACAATATTTGTACACATTAATAAATTTTCATACCTGTCCAATGCCAGCTGAACTGATTGTAAAATTCACGCCGCAGGTAATACATTTTGCATTACTTTTATTTTGAAGATCACTTGTTATCCAGTTGTATTGTTTTTCCCACTCAGGTTTATATTTTTGTAAAACTTTGGTTATTTTAGCTTTTTTAGGAGTCACTGGTGTGTCGCTATCAGAATTACTCGTCATTTTCAGCATTAATATTTACTTTAAAATGCATTCTTCACTTATAAACAAAACTAACGGACCAGTTTTGTAAAATTTCGTCGATAGTGAGACTAGTGAGAGACATCTGTGACAAACGTCACAACTGACATCTAATAGGCCTTTCCGATTCACGCAAACAGCGCTGTCAGCGCCAATAATCCGTTCCGAATCAACCGTAAGCGCGCTGATGACAACGCTAACGCTGCCCATGGTCGCGAGCGTAATCACTGTTGGCGCTGCGCTGTTGGCGTGAATCGGAAAGATAGGTAACATTTCGTTCAGCAATTATAAATCGTTAAGTACCCAAGATGAGTATGTTTTACGCATCACAGTAAAGGTTGAAAATAAAGTATTTTTGCAAACTTTATTTTTTATGTAAAAATATAAAGTATGATTATCAAAAATAAAGTAGGATACGTTATTATAATGTATGGTTGGCAACCCTAATTGTAAGCGATATAGTTTCAAGAGTGGATGTCATTGACTTTTTATGTTAACTTATTTCCTATAACTTAAATGTATGTCTGTCCGTCCAATTGCAAATTATCCATTTTGCAACCTGTCTATCCAGACGAATTTTGTGATCGGGGATTCCAGGACTCCGTTAATATTTTATATTTTTCAGACATGGAAAATCGCATATTCATACTGACTGTTTAACTATAATGTTTTATTATCATTCGCCAATATTTATCTTATCTTCCGAAACCATTGGTAATTTTCATTTGCTGCTCACCAAATGGATTTTGCTGGAGAAGCACAGTACGGCACGCCATTCCTTAATAGAATGCTGCTTGGTGCTCACGTGAGACGCATAGGTTATTTCGTGTTGTTAAATTAAAGTAATTAAATAAGGTTGAGTCTGTTCCGTCGGAGCAATCTCAACGATAAGCGCGAGCGCCCGACACGGACGTGTCGCGACTGGTTTGTTTTGATGCCACAAGATCTTGCAGCATGCCGCACCCGCAGGATGCCACAGAATGATTCGGTATGCTGATACGTATCTTCATACTCGAAACAAGCGTGCCTATACAAAAAAAACTGTATTGGGTATTTACCCATTAGGTACAGATTTTTATGTGATGTGAAGAAACGTGGCACTCGTATTCATTCAGGGTCTTCAAGATAAGTAAAGTTACATCCTTCATATTGTTAAGAGATTTCAAAGCATAGGTACAGGGATGTTATTCACATAGACCAAGCATGAGTTTGTCTATATTAAAACAAAACATAATTTTAATTAATACATTTATTACACATTATTAAAAAGTATCGTTTTATGTAAACATTGGCGTAAGGTTGAGCGTTGCCCAACTATTTTTAAATTCTGGGTTTTTGTATGACTAAATAATCTTAAGTTTAGGTAAGAAGATGCAATGCTTTTCAATATCACGATCTCGTGTGAATCTTCGCAGTTAAAAGATTCGATTGGGTGAGGTGGGTCAAAATGCATATTTCCTGACATATAAAAATGTTGTACTACCAACAACATTAATCTACAGTCGCGCGCGAACGGCTGAGTCGAACGCACACGCTTAGCTAAATCGCAATTCTATCGCGTGATTTTTACATCTACCCACATAATAATTATGTTATTAAATTATCGTATGTTACTATTGAATGGCTGATATAAACATTAACGTGGATAATTGCGCTTCGATTGGTAGTGATGATATAGTGCAGTAGCCAGTACCTCAAAGAGAACAACAACTTAATCTAAATTTGACCGACGAGATGGAGATGAACGACGAAGAGAGTGAGCAACGACTTGCAAAGAGAGGGCGACAAGAAGATGAAGAAATAGTGGAAGAAGATGTATTTGTGACAGTAATAAGAAAGCATAAGCGAGCAAATAGGAAAGATTCTATAAGTGATAATTTAATGGGAGAAAGAAGTGGAAACTCTGAAGAAAACTACACTTGTATATGTGTGACAGGAAAAGAAACTTTACCAAAACAATTTGGTATGGCAAAGCTTTTGAGATCGTTAAAAATCGAAAAAATAGTAAAGATGGTATATAAAAATGCATTCAGGGTCCTGATCTATTTTGAAAATAAAGAAAGTGCTTTGAAATTATTAAATTGTGAAAGTTTTATTAATTCAGGATACAGAGTTCAGAGGACTGACGAAACTACCTTATGTTATGGTATTTTAAGACAGATAGATCTAGAAACAGAAGAAACAGAAATTCTTGAAAATCTGTCATGTGAGTATGACATAATTTCAATAAGAAGGCTAAAGAGAATGTCTGACAGTGGGGCATGGATAGAGTCAGAGACAATACGAATTTGCTTTAAAGGCGCCACTTTGCCACCGTATGTATTTGGGTACGGTTGCAGGTTCAAAGTGGAGCCTTATACTTTTCCAGTTTCTCAATGCTCGGGATGCTGGAAATTTGGCCACCTCTCCAGAACATGTCCAATTAAAAAAATTATATGTCCCAAATGCGGTGGTAATCACCCAAATTGTGAAACAAATAACTATGTTTGTGTGAATTGTAAAGGACCGCATTTGGCCATGTACAAGAAGTGCCCAATCTTCGTAAAAGAAAAAGAAATCAGAAACATCATGACCAAGCAAAACTACACCTACAGAAAAGCATTAGAAGTATATTTGAAACAAAACAGAAGTCAAGAAACAAGTATTGATAAGGGGGAAATTGAAAAAAATAGTAATGACATCAATTCACAACATGGAAATGAAGAGAATATTCAAGAAACATATAGAGATATACTTGTAACAGGACGAGTGGCTAATAGCAGTAAAAGTGATGATATGATGCTGAATAATGTCATTGAAGAGAAGAAATCAAGGAAAAACTTACGTCAGCAAGAACATGTATCAAAAAAGAATACGATGGAGACTAGAGTGTCGGACAGGTGTAGTGTAGGTGAAGATAATTCGCTATCATCACCGAGCTATGAACCTACATATTTAGAAAAAGAAAAAAACCCAGAGGGTGCGAAAAACTTAAGCGCCAGCTTAGATTTTTTTAGGATCTTCCAAAGAGTTAAAGGTATATGTATGTCTGACACCGATTGGAATACCAAACTTAAACAACTAGGTAAACTCCTAATGGAAATATTAGGGCAACTGATCGTTAAAGTTTTGAAGAAAGATGACATTTATACTAAATTTATGTTTATGTTACGTTTATGTTTATGTTAATACAATAAAAACGTCTACTCTACGTATTGTACAGTGGAATGCACGAAGCTTACGACCTAAACGTAATGAGTTTGAGTTGCTAATGGCACAAGAAAAAATACATATAGCTTTAATATCTGAAACGTGGCTGGAACCTGAATCTCATTTCAATGTAAGTGGGTATAATATTTTTAGAAAAGATAGATCGGATGGGTATGGGGGGATAGCTATTATTATTTGCAAGTCGATAAATGTACAACAATGTTTTATTTCTACTAGAAATCCAGGCATGGAAGTTATGTCAATTAGGCTTTTAAACTGTTATGAAATTAAAAATATAGTATTGTTATATTGCCCTTCTTCAGTTCGCACAAGCCTTGCTGACTGGGAACAAATCTTCTCACTATATCCCAATAAATGCATAATAGCTGGGGATTTTAATGGCCATCATGCAACCTGGTCCTCTAAAGCCGACGGAAGAGGAATTCAGATTTATGATGCGGCTTTAGATGCTGGATTTATTCCTCTTAACGATGGGAGTGCCACTAGAGTGACTTTAGTAGATAATATTGTTCAGAGGACATCTCCCGACGTGACTTTTGTTTCGACTGATTTGTCTGTTTTACTAAGCTGGAGTGTGATGAACGAAAATCTCGGCAGTGACCATCTGTTTGTTAAAATCTCATATAAATACAGTAATAATATGAGCACTGGTTGTACAAATAAAAAGCGAAATTTCAAGCTAGCAAAGTGGTCAGAGTATAGTAAATCTTTAGAAAATTACTTATTACAATCTTTAGATACACTTAATGTACAAGCCTTATATGATAATTTTATCAAGCAGATGAATAAAGCAGCCGATGAACACATACCTTGGATTAGAAGCTGTGATAATCCAAAAAATAACTTTCAACCTAAACCTTACTGGAACGCAACACTCTCACATTTAGTGGCGCAACGTAGGTTGGCTCTAAAAGAATTCAGAAATAATCCTACACCAAGTAATTTAACCATAATTGAACGCAAAACAAAAGCTGCAAAAGGTGCTATCTGTCAAGCGAGGACAAAAGATTGGCAAAGATACTGTAGTGGCATTGATGAACAAACGTCAAGTTCTGATATGTGGAAGCGCCATGAGCTGGGTCAAGGGAGTCAGTTCATCCAGATCCCGCGTTTCGAATGATCAGAAGATTGAACTTCTTTCTAATCTCGCTCCAGATTATGTCTATCCAAGGGCCCAATATTTTAATTCAAATAATATATTACTGGAAGCCAATTTTACATTACAAGAAATGTGTAACTGTTTTAAACGAAAGGATACAGCACCCGGTAACGACGGGATTACATATTCCCTCATATACCATTTACCTCCGGCAGGCAAATTATACTTATTAGACCTATACAATCACATATTTAATACCGGTAATATTCCGATACAATGGCGTGTCATATTAGTGACACCAATACCAAAACCTTCACCTAACGGTGGTACCAAACTCCGGCCAATCTCCCTAATCTCTTGTTTATGCAAAATCTTTCACGCAATGTTGACAAAAAGGCTAGAGTGGTATATAGAGAAAAATAAACTGTTGTCCCCATTCACTTCTGGATTCAGGAGAGGACAGTCGTGCCAGGACTGCCTGGTCAAATTAGTAAGCCAAATTTACTTAGGATTTTCGCGTAAGATTCCGACCATAGCGTGTTTTTTGGATATCACTAATGCCTATAATAATGTTATAATAGATGTATTGATAAATACCTTGGACGAATTAGGTGTTGGGAAAAAATTCTGCCAGTATCTGTGGAACTTTTTAAGTGAACGGCACCTTATTATGAAAGATGAAACCGATCAAAATAACTACTTTATAAGATATACAAATCGTGGTTTAGCGCAAGGCGATCCGATTTCGCCTGTCCTATTTAACGTAATTACAATTAAATGTTTTGAGAAAATTAGAAATGTAACGATGTGTCAATATGCAGATGATTTTGTATTATATTCCCCGTCCAGAAACCTAGGAGAAAGCCAAATAGAATTTCAAACAGCGTTAAATGCATTTTGTCTCATTCTGGATGAAATGGGGTTACAATTATCAGCCGATAAATCGAAGATCTGTATTTTTAGTAGAGGTTTTAGAAGATTACAAATAGAACTTAAATTAGATAAGAACAATTTAGAGATAGTAGACAATTACAAATATTTGGGTGTATGGTTGGACAAATCGTTGCGTTGGAGTAAACATATTAACATGACTGTTGAAAAGGTGCAAAGGAGTCTTAATTTACTTAAGGTTTTGGCAGGTGCTTCCTGGGGTTTACATCCGAGACACCTGAGACGTATATATATTGCACTAATCAGAAGTCGCATAGACTATGGCTGTTACTTATATGATGCGAGCGCAAAATGCCATCTAGATAAATTAAATAAAATTCAAAATCAGGCTATGAGGATAATAGGAGGTTTTATCAAAACTTCACCGATTCATGTTATGGAAAGTGAGCTATGTGTAGTTCCGCTGTACTTACGAAGGAAATATTTGGCTTATAAATTTTGTCTAAAGTCAATGGCTATAGAAAATAATTTAACTTGTCAGTTATTAGAGAATCTCTACGCTCTTCGACATAATTGTTACTGGAAAAATAAAAACATTCCTTTATTGGTATCAGTTGTGAATGAGGTTAAAGAATTGCAGGTGGCTTCTTCTTGTCCACTATTAATGTATACTTTACGGACATGGATAACTAATATTATTGCAAATGAAATAATTATAGTAAATTTAGAATCAATAAAAAAACCTAAACGTTCATATGATAGAAATATATTAAAATATGAAATAATTAGTGAATTATATACAAAGTATAGTGGTTGGTTTCACATATTTACAGATGGGTCGAAGAGTGTAGAAGGTCATGGGTCTGCATACTATATACCTAATATAGATATAAGCACTCAGGATAATTGTTTTAAAATAAGTGAACCTACATCCATTATGACGTTGGAGCTTATTGCGATCTCAGAGGCTTTGACTTATGTAATTAATCACTGTGGATATAAAAATGTCGTCATTTGTACCGACAGCAAAAGCTCATTACAACATATAGCTCGATGCGCCTCTGGCCACAGAGGTTCATCGATAGCTTATGTTATTTTATCTAAAATTGATGAAATTAATCTAAAAGACATCCAACTGAGATTGCAGTGGGTGCCATCGCATATTGGGTTACGGGGCAACGAAGAGGCTGACACATTGGCGAAATTAGCGGCTACGAATGGAAAAGAAATAAATATTAAATTAGATTATTCAGAATTTTTACCAAAGTTTAAAAATATATGCTATGATTATTGGAAAGAATATTTTAATAAACGGTCATTAGAAAAGGGTTTATGGTATAAAACCATACAGAGTGGACCTCTTCGTGTACCCTGGTTCATGAACAGTGATATTAGTAGAAAACTGACTGTTACTGCTCTTAGACTCAGATCTGGACACATTCTATGCAAAAAATTTGCTTTCATGATGAAGAAAATCGCTTCACCCAATTGTGACGAATGTGGAGTTGTCGAAGACCTACAACATTTATTGATGGAATGTGTCCAATATGAGTCCAGTAGAAATAATTTAGTAAGGTCCCTGAATTTGAACAGAACTGATGTAGGCATGTTCCATAGAATTCTATCCCAACCAAATGGCCACGATGCGAAGGGTTTGTTCAAATTCATGGCCC
This sequence comes from Luperina nickerlii, assembly GCA_963855955.1. Taxonomy (NCBI): domain Eukaryota; kingdom Metazoa; phylum Arthropoda; class Insecta; order Lepidoptera; family Noctuidae; genus Luperina; species Luperina nickerlii. The sequence continues at coordinate 10,646,740 of OY979689.1, read as the reverse complement.
ACGTTCTGTGAAAGTACAATTGTTTAGGATACGATGGGACTGGCATACGCTGTGCGTAAAAGCCCCTATAAATAAATAAAGAAAAAAAAAAAAAAACATTAATCTATTTTTATTCAAGTTTTTTAACCCATTTGTGTGGCACATTGTTAAAAATACTTTTTCGCAATATTTCACAATATTGAAAGCGAACTTGGTGACATATTTAAGTTTTCCTCTGTCTTTAAAGGTTGTGAAAGAGGAAAACTTAAAAATATGTACAGCATAGTTATGGTCGCATTGCTCCTTTAATTTAAATAAAGCAGCAATGCAATACGCACATTATTATATTATGTTATTTTAAATAAAACAAGCTACTCTTAAGCCGACATCTTTTTATTATATCCTCCGCGGGGCCCGCACAGATCACACATCACCACAGATACAATATAAAACCATTACATCTCCTTTTCCTTAAATAAAATTAACATCTTGTAACTAACAGCACTTACATATCAGTTAGGTACTCTGATAGATAGGCCGGTTTTCGGACACTTCTACCGGTCCTTGTTCTATACGAAGGTAATGACCTGGAAACATCAGTATCACCATTACATGACAATGACGCATCCACATTACTCGTCACTTCGCCTGAACCAGCCAAATTACAATGCAAAGCCTCCTCTGCTAACTCTCTTCCTTCCTCATTACCCCTTCCATCACTGTACCCAATTGGTTCAATTGGTGAGCTGTCCGTTGTTACGTATGTTCTACCGTTTTGAGGAGTTTGAGGAATGACCACACCAGATTCATTTTTTATTAAATATCGCCTATTTCTCTGTATAACATTACCCTTTTCAGTTATGACCTTGTATGAGTTAGGTCTTTTATCTTTACATACCACTTGACCATATGCACTAGGTTTCCTATTAGAATTTTCTTTAATGATAACATTTTGACCCTCTACAAGCTCTGGTAGTTCTTTAGTGTTCCTATCATAATAATATTTTTGCTTTTGTGCGTTATGGTACAACTTACTTTGAATGTCTATATTTTCTTTGTTATTTTCCATTATAGGTAATAATCCCCTAATTTGTCTGCCCATTAGTAATTCTGATGGGGTTTTGAGGTTCATATCTTGCGATATTGGTGTATTTCTGAATTCTAACAATGCTAGATATTTGTCTTTATGTTCATAATCAGCTTTTCTAAATATATTCTTTACTGTTTGTATGAAGCGCTCTGCAAGGCCATTTGACTGAGGATACAGGGGACTACTTGTTCTATGTTCAAAATTCCAATCACTAGCAAAATCTTTAAATTTATAACATGAAAAATTTGTTCCATTGTCCGACATTAACACATCTGGTATACCAAATCTACTGAAAATACTTTTTAACATGTTAATAGTACACTCTGCTGACAAATTTTCTAATTTACCTATTTCTACATATTTACTAAAATAGTCCACTACAATAAGATAGTTCTCATTATCATAACAAAATACATCACAACCTAACATTGACCATGGGTTTTCTGGCATCTCCCGTATTGTCATTGGTTCTTTACAATTACTTTTTCTAAATCTGTTACAGGTATTACAAGCAGCTACTTTATTTTCTATATCTACAGACATTCGTGGCCAAAATAGGCATTTTCGGGCTCTGGACTTACATTTTTCAATGCCTAAATGATTATAATGAATTTTGTCAAGCATTTCTAGCCTTAATGATACTGGGACAACAAGACAATTATTTTTGTACACTAAATTGTCAAATATATACAATTCCTCCTTAAATGTATGATAGGGCTTTAAATATTCAGGTACTTCAGGTATGCAAATCTGGCCATCCATTTTTAATAAATTCTGTAAGCTGAGTCAGCTCTTTATCTTCTGCTGTTTTTTGTTTGATCCAATCATATTTGTTTGATGACATCTTTAAATTATACCTTATCATGCTAACATGCGGTTCAACAAGATCTTCCAGTACCGTATCATCATCTTTAGAATTATTGAAGTTACGTGACAAAGAATCTGCCAAAAGTAATTCCTTACCTGCTTTATACTTTACTATTACATCATATTTTTGTAACTGTAATCTCATTCGCTGTAACCTTAGAGGAACATCACACAGCGGTTTTTTAAATATAACTTCAAGTGGCTTATGATCCGACTCAACTTGAATTGTTTTGCCATAAATATATTGATGAAATCTGATGCACCCATAAACTATAGCCAGCATTTCTTTTTCAATTTGTGCATACATCTGTTGGGTGGGAGTCATAGCTTTTGAAGCATATGCAACTGGAAGATCATTTTGCAGCAATACTGCGCCTAGTGAGTTTTTTGAAGCATCTACCGATAATTTGCAGGGTTTATTGGGATCATAGAACTGTAATACAGGTTGTGAATACAGAATATCTTTTAATTGTTGAAATGAATCATCTTGTTCTTTGGTCCAAGAAAAATCCACCCCTTTTCTTACTAACTTTCTTAATGGGTGACAAACTTCTGATAATGATGGAATAAACTTAGCAACATATGTAATCATACCTATAGCACGCTGTAATTCTACTACATTTTTTGGTTTTTCAAGGTTCAATATAGCCTGTACTTTTCTTGGATCTGGTTTGATGCCATCTTTTCCCAAAATGTGGCCTAAATATGTTATTTCAGAAACTCCAAATTCACATTTTTTTAAATTAAATTTAATACCATTTTCTCTAGCAATTTTTAGTACCTCTAACAACCGTTTGTCATGTTCTTCCTTGGTTTTTCCATAAACTATTAAATCGTCAATAAATGCCTCACAACCAGATACTTTTTCAAATATTTGACTATATTGTCTATGAAAGATTTCAGGAGCAGATGCTAGTCCATATGGTAATCTCAAAAAGCAGTATCTGCCAAATGGAGTGGTAAAAGTGCATAGTTTTGAACTGTTTTCACTGAGTTTGATTAAATAAAATGCAGTTGACGCATCTAACTTGCTAAACACGGTGGCCCCTGCCATTTTGGCTGATACTTCATCAAATGTTGGTAATTTAAAATGTTCTCTTTTTATACAGTCGTTAAGGTTACTGGGGTCAAGACATACTCTCAGTTTGCCATCTGGCTTTTTAACAATTACAATATTACTTACAAAATCTGTAGGTTCAGAATTTTTTTTTATAACATTTAGGTTTTCCATTTTGTCTAGTTCCCTTTTAAGTGACTCATGCAATGCCATAGGTACACCCCTACATGGCACAACTTTAGCTTGATAACTTTCTTTTAACTTTATATCATATTCAACATTCTTTAACAATCCTAGCTGATCATCAAATAAATCTACATTCTCTTTTACAATCTGCTTATAATTATAGTTTTTATCAATAGTTATCTGATTCAAATACTCACGTTTTAATAATTTTAGAGTGAATATGGTAGTATAACCTAAAACAGGCGGTGACTTCTCACTGCCATCAATCACCTGAAACAATAATGTAATATCTTTTCCATTTACAAGTTTACATTTTAACCATATTTGTCCAACACAATTAATTTTTGAACCATCATAATTCCTGAGTCTCAACATATTTTTGTTTATTTTATGTTCTAAGGACAGCTTTTTCACAATATGCAATGGCATAACATCACAATCACTACCAGTATCTAATTTCAAATCTATAATTTTGTTATTTATTTCTACGGACTCATACAAACATTTATCCAAAGTATTGTTACATTTGACCATACCTAGAACAATATCCGAGACATCACTATCATTTGACATATTCTGTTTTACTGCTTGTACCTGCCAAGGAGTCCTACACATCTTAGCATAGTGACCAAACTTGTGACATTTCTTGCAACTGTGTCCAAATGCTGGACACTTGAAGCATAGATATAAGAAAAATAGAGGATATCAGGTATGGTCACGTGATCTGAGGTCAAGTGTTTCTCAAATATGGCGACGACTCCGCCCACAATAGTGTTGGACTCATTTTTTTGTTTTCAGTATCGATGAGAAAATGATGGTATAATATAAATATAGACAAATATTAGATCACACACTATTACGGTATAATCCTGTAATAATAGTTGTATTGAGATAATAAATCTTACGTTCAACTCTAAGATAATATCACGAAGCAACTGTCAAAAGTGAACGAAGAGATCAAGGAAACAGCACCCCGAACATGTTTTAATTGAGTTTTAACTGTCTAATGAACACGCACTGGAATAGGATATTGAGCTTGAGCTACAAGCTAACGTTTTTCCGTACCGACACCTCACACCAGTCTCAACATAGCAGGGCCGCCGTAAGCGGGCGTCCGTATCGCCCGTGTGTGTCCACCGCACACGGGTGGCACACCCAGGGGGCGGCAAATCGAGCTAATTACATGTTACTAATATCTGAATTTAGAGGCAAGAAGTAAAAATTTCGAGCTCGCTTCGCTCGCTCTTGCAACCTGCTTTCTCTTGGATCTTTAATTAAGTGTCGATTATAAGTCGAACAAGTGACTCCGAATTTTCGAGCTCGCTTCGCTCGCTCTTGCAGGCTACATCCTCTTGATTGTTAGCTTTGTCTGCAAGTTGACCAAGTAGGTATATCTTGTATAAAGGGTCGAAACAATTCTAACCTGTCCAAGGTAGGGTGTTAAAATTGCGGCGATTGCGCCTTTTAGACTTTCTCTAACATAATTATTTCTAATTTTATTATATCCTTTATTTATGTATAACACCACAAAAGATCAATTTTATAAACAGTGTTTATAGTCTGCATGTTGTAAAGACTACCACCAGTAGCATAGTTGGTGGTGGATACTGGAGGTAAACGAAAGGATTAAAAATAAATAAAAGAACAATGTTTACTAATTGAAATCATTTAATCATGACGAAATAATAATAATTTAGTAAAAAAAAAGAAAACAATGTCATATACTGATTAAAATCATTTATTCATGGCGAAATAATATTAATTTAGTCAAAAAATTTCTTTTAGACACATGTTCATCATGTTTTTTTCCCATAATATTTATATCTTATATCTACATAAGCAATAATCACTGATTTTATTAGTAGTAACTTATGGGAACTTTCATGTTCGCTGTTAGCGCTATTGAAAATTTTGTCATTTTCAAAATGTTCCATTAAAAATTTGTATATATAAATGTAATATTTTTCCGGAGTTTCTTTATAAATTAAATTTTGTTTTACAATCTTTTCAGTAATTTTCACAATTTTCACTAAAGTTGGAGAGGGATATGTTAAGCCACCTTTCGATTTTTTTTCAATAAGGCTTTGTATATACTGTTCCTTTGAACCATGTAACATTCCAACGCACTCGTCACATTTTAGGCTTTTAGATAATTTTCTGGCAATAAAGCCTGCTATGTACAAGACGACCTGTTCTGAGTACTCACTCTGTGATAATCTAAGATGATCCAAGTACTCCTCATACAGTGTACTGTCGTCTTCTTCTATTAACATATTTCGATCCGTTAATTTATTAATATTTTTTACAGGATCATCTGTACTAGGACAATTCAAAATTGATATTTGTTCAAGAGGAATACAGTTCCCTATGCCGTGTTCTCTAATTTCTGCACGAATTAAGAGCCTTTTGTAGGCTGCCTTAAATTGTACGGCATTGGGATTATTATTGTATCCACCTCTCGAACGAATAGCGGAAAAAAAAGTTCCAGATGATCCTGTGAAATTTTATAGAAAGGCAAGTATTCAATATAATGCTTCTCTATTACCAACGATTGGTATAAATTGAGTGCACTGGACATGTTCACAAGCATACCAACAAACCCTGTTTTGCGACGAGAAGTGACTACTAACTGACCTGTTTCCAACTTCAATTTTTTTATATAAGAAGTGGTTTCATGGAACATTTTGATGACATCTCCGTAATTTTTACAAAATAGCGCCTTTTTCCAGCCTGGCGGCCGAAGAGATCGGCTATTGAGGCAATCAAATAAATTATTAAATCTTCTAATAAAATTTGCCGTTGGACTACAGCCTTGAAATTGAGGTAGTCTCAATTTGCTCTGGCAAAATTCGAGTGCGTCTGCCACAGAGTTGCTAAACAACTGAGTGGCAAGCCTCACCTTCATTTTTTGAGTAGTAAACTCGACGTGAGCTTTGCTCAATTTGGTGGCTAAATTGAGACCCTCTTTTTCTTGTAAATCAAGAAGAAGTTTGATATATTTAAAATTTATTTTGTTCTCTTCGTCGTCTATTAATATGCCTAAATCACCAAATGTGTTGCGTATTAATTTAATTGCATGACAGGGGTCTATGAAAGCAAATATTTTTTTGTTACCAACCTTCAAAAAGACCAGAAAAAAACTGATTTTAATAATCAGTTTTTTTCTGGTCTTTTTGAAGGTCACAACCAAGCTCTTGGAACATGGCAAAATTAGCTGCTGGCCCGTCACAAGTTAGTGCTACAACGTTTATGCCGGCTTCCTCCATTCGAATACAAATTTTTACCAAATGGGCTTTTTGATCTCCCGTAAGTGAATTAATTAAAAAATATCCTACTGGGAGCTTCCAAACTTCATTAATGGCTGTAAGGAGCATCACGAAGCATTCGCTGGCTTCCTCTGTGGAATCCGATTCTTCGGTTATTCCCGTGTTAACTCTTCCATAAAATTTTTTACACGCATTATCCCAATACAGACCTTTTCTAATTGCCATCTCATCTATTATCAGCGTGTAGAGGATCGGTCTTGGGCTATTTTGGGCCTTTATTTTTAATGTTTTAAAAGCCTCGGCCGTAAACCCTGGTTCGGCGTCTACATGTTGGTACCATTTGGATAGTGTCCGAGGATGAGGTAAACAATTTTTATAAGTTGTCCTCACAAATCGATAGGCTTTGGGCGACAAAAAGTTTAAAGTCAGTGCAAACTTTCTTATGTCTTCACCGTACGATCGTGGGCAAGACTCACCCCTATGCCGCGAAATTTGTCTTGAAAGAAATTCCGGGGAGCCAGCACATTCTTCTAATAAAATAGCACCTTCGTGAGGAACTAAATTTTGTTTTTTTAATTCATCTATTACATTTTGATAGGTGTGTACCTTTTGCTTCAACCTTCTGCACTTTTGGTTCAAAACTTTTATTTTCTTTCGCTGTAGTAGCACTAGTTTTTGCAGTTCTTGCATTTTGCCTGGTGTTTTATCTGCGGAAACCTGGAAGTAACGAAATAAATCTATGTATAGTGATTTTTAACTAGAGCATTATGGGTAAATCAGAAATTCATTCACTCGCGTTTCACTACCACAGCACAGTAATTAAAAAAAAAAACTTTTAGGTTTATTCGAATTCACGTCGTATCCCGTTACTTTTGTTTGATATTAGTATTGCATGAAGTACTTTGTTGTTTACAAAAATGAGTGATACAAGCTTTGATAACACACCACCAGATATTTCTAATGCCGCAAAGGAAATTTTAAACCAATTATTACCAGAAAAGTCGAGAAAACAGTATTAAAAGGGCGTACCAAAATTTTATGAATTAGAAAATATCAAAGAGTAGTACAGCATTGTAGGAACCAAAAAAAAAACAGAAAATGTAATTTTAATTTTTTAAACCTTTATGAACTTAAGAGGGTTGTATTGATGATTTTAATGAATATAATTCTGTAACTACATACGTCTTACAGCCGCGAATAATATTTTAATCAACATACAACCTAGCACTGGCCTGCAAATTGCAAAAAACCTAAGAAAATTTGAATTTCGCGGGTTACCCTGGAGCATTCACTTTAAAGATCATGTTAAGTTCACGGTAAGTTTTTTTTTTCAAATTACCAGATTCAAATTATTGGGGCCGTTATATTGATATGTCACTCATTTATGTATATAAAGAATGAAAATACTAACCATGGACATCTCATCTGTATTTCCTGATAAATCTACTTTACTTGTTGATTGCAACTGTTCTGTGTAGATGGGATTTTCAGTATCTATATCCATTGGCATATGCTGAAAGAAAACATTTTTTTAATGTTTGATGTATGTTTATGATGAACATCCTCTGATGATTCTTTTAAAATTCAAGCTGTTGGAGACATTATTTTGATATATCAGTCAATCTTCTTATGGATAAAGAATGAAAATACTAACCATGGACATATCTCCTGTAATTTCAGATAAATCTACTTTACTTGTTGGTTGCACCGGTTCCGTGTAGATGGGAGCATCTACATTCATTGGCATATACTGAAAGAAAACATTTGATTTATGGCTTTATATAGTTGTATATGATACAAGATGCTTTCTGCTTCCAAAACTAAATTATTATTATAGTATATATATTGGTGGTGGCCCAGTGCCCGGGCATACATATATCTCCAAGAACTTTTGCCTACTATAGTATATTTTTAACAGAAGAGAACCAGAAATGAAAGATACGGTACTTACAGGAAGAAGAGCAGGAACTACATTATCATTAAGCTGAACCACCCCCAAAGCTCTGTTTACAGTACTTGTTTGTTTTACTCTTGATTGCATCGTAGATGAAGTAGTAAACTAAAATAAACATGTAAAAATATATGTTAATCTCTTATAGGGGTATTGTCCAGTGGTGGTCCACTGCTCGGGAAACACATTACTTTGTGTATTTTGCATCATATCCATTGCTCAATTGGTGATTCAAATTTTAAATTGTGAAACAAACAACACAATTCAAAATCTTTAATTACAAGGCGTGTGACATCAATCAACAGGCATTGGCTCCACGCGTTGTATTCAATGTATATTAGACAGTACCTTAGAACAGAAAGTATATTTTACTTACTGGGAAAAGAGTGGGAACCACATCATCCTTAAGCCGAACTACATCCAGCGTTCTGTTTATGCATTCTTTTTCAAAATGCAATGAGCATATTCTTCTTACTGCTGCAGGTTTTATGTTTTCCTGGCCTATATTATCAATCCACAATTTTTGAAGGCTTTCATTCTTCGGGAACCTTAAATAAATATTATGCATCTTAAATAAGTACCAACGAAATAATCTTACTACAAATCTTTTGATGAAAACTATTATAGAAAAGTCTTGATTTACACTATTTTTTTCAAGTTCTTTCCCTAAATGAAAGGCTCAATCGATCGTTTGATTAATTATATAGTTAACGCTTCTAAAACGTTATTTGATCATAGGATTAGATCAATTTTATTGTTTAACTGTATATCGATAATTTCAAAACACGACGGCACGTTGTGACAACACTATTTAAAAAATGTAAACAATCGAGATGTTTACTTGTTTCATTTTACAAGCTATTAGTCATTGGAAATCCTAGTTATTAGCGGAAAACACGACCTAGAACCCCTAGTATGAACACGAAACGCAATTCACACGAAAAATATACATGACTATGGAAAAAAATTGCAACTAACCTGAAAAATGACAATCCTTCTTCTTTTTTACGGGAATTTGAATTACATCCATTGATGCAACACTTTGTCATGTTGTTTTTGCTCAGTTAACCTTTACAAATCAACAAAAAAGCACCAAAATAGTCAAAATTTACTGTAACACTGAAAATTAACTCCGAACAACACTTAGATGCAGTGTTACCAACTCTCAAAAATATTTATCCCTAAAGTCTGTGTCAAAAATCCCTAAAAACGCCTAAATTATTTAGTTGTCCCCCTAAAAAAAATAAACAAATATAAATTCATAATAATTTAGAAATACGTTACGTACGTTTTTTTATATTTATTTTCATTTCACATTTCTTGTCGACACACAGTTCAAACCAAAATCGAAATAATATTCTTAATCTATTTTTTGGCGCGGTATCCTATCTGACGTAAGCTACGTCAAAGATACGTTCAAGTTTAAAAAAATAGAGACTTCATTATACACAGCAATAACCGCCATATGCACAAACAATAAAATGACCGCCAGTTACGTACTAGATGTCGCTATAAGTCGCTAGGTCAAGAAATAAATATTAATACTAATTATCAATTTAAAAATATTAAAGAGTTAAAAAAATCCCTAAAAATACCCCTAACAATTTCAGACCCCTAAAAAAATCCTATCTCACTTATTTACCCCCTAAATCTGGGGGGAAAACCCCTAAGTTGGGAACCGTGCTTAGATGACAGACGAACTACCACTAATCATAACAAATGAACGACAACCTAAAATGGCGTCGTGCTTCAAGGTGGAGTTAGGTGACGTCATGAAAACTGTCAACAGAAAATTGAAGTCTATGATATGTTTTCATCTTTTTTTACATTTGTAAATTATGACGTGTGAGAATGAGACAGATATATTTTTGTTGGTAAGGTTCATGTTTGCATGATATTTGTATAACCAAAAAATGTATATGCAACTTACGGCGTATCCTCTATTTTTCTTATATCTATGACTTGAAGCCATGATAATAGCCACATCTAGTACACTGCTTCCTGTCACTCCAACTGTTCTGCTGTCTTTCATTTTGGCCATCTTGCTCTCTATTGTTGCGATTGTCTTGTCTTCTTTCACCTTGACTGTCCTGTCTCCGTTCCCTTCGACTGTTTTGCTCCTTTGTGTCTTTTCTATAATTTAACCTTACCATTTTATTTATTCCACACACTTGGGACTCTGCTGTCATCTTTATAACATTTTTTGAAGCAACTTCAGATGCCTTGCAAATTTTTAAGCATTTATCCAGATTTAAGTCAGGTTCTTTTAATAGTGCTTCTTGAAGGTGAGAATCTCCAATGCCTCTTATTATTTGGCTTTTAATTAAACTGTCTTTTAGTTTATCGAAGTTGCAGTCTGCACTAAGTATTTTGAGAGACGTAACAAACTCATCGAAGGTCTCTGCCTCTTTTTTTTCGCGTGTGAAAAAAAGGTGACGCTGCATGGTTTCATTTTTTGTCGGTGAACAATATTCACGAAATCTATTTAATATTCCTTTTATGTCGACGTCTTCTGGTATGTCTAAAGTGTTATATACTTCTAAAGCATCCTCACCAATTATGTGCAGAAGTAATGCATTTTTACTTTGTCTGTCCAATCGTTCTTCAGCCCCCGATGCTTTCAAATAGAGGAAAAATCTTTGCTCCCATCTTTTAAAGTTGAGACACAGATCGCCTACTAAAGATAGCGGTGGTGGCTGTTTTAACATTTCCATTTTAAGTATTTAGTACGTTACTGTTCACTTTTTTCTTTATTTTATTAGTTACTCGGCTGCGCCATATTATATTATGTTATTTTAAATAAAACAAGCTACTCTTAAGCCGACATCTTTTTATTATATCCTCCGCGGGGCCCGCACAGATCACACATCACCACAGATACAATATAAAACCATTACACACATGAAATTATATAGCGAAACTGTAGCGCGCTCGGGTTATCGCTAAAACCACCTCTCGCTCGCTATGAGAAAAATATTTCCACGTGGTCTTGCGAACATTTTTAGGGTAGAAAGTACTTCTTATTGATCCCGTCGTCGGATAACAATTCGTTAATTAAATTGGTAAAACTTACACAATCTGTTATTAAACCGAGAGCAGGAGTTTTACGTCTGTGTGACAATATATTCTCTTCGTCAATTTTTAAATTAGCCAAGTAATGTTTGGTTTCGGAGATAATGTTCATCTAAAAGTTTTTATTTGTTAGGCGTAAAGGTGCCTTATAACCCACGCCAAAAGGATTTTTGGCATTAAGTAAGTCGAAGATCCTATCGATATACCTTATGAATTCGACGGTGGCCTCGCTTCCAACAAAATATTTATGACCACTTTTAGCCAGAAATTCAATAGCATCAGCCATAGAACTGCTAAGTACTTGTGCCGCTAATTTAACATACATTTTTCCATAAAAATTTATATGAACAGCGGAAATCTTATTTTTTAATTTAATCCCTTCCTGCTCTTGTAATGTATGTAAATTTCTGACATAATTAAAATCAATGTTTCTTTTGTCTGAAGACATTTTACATTCAGCAAAAACATTCCGCGCTAACTTAATCATGTGTGGTGGATCCAATAGACAGTGCACTTTAAAGCCTTTTGTGGGATGTTTAAAATTAGTTTTTAAGTCATCGACGTTAAAATTACAACCCAGGAGCTCGTATGTTTTAATGTTAATAATAGTACCAGCACATGTTAATGATCTAACAGCAATATTAGCATCAGCCAATAGCCTTATGGCTGTTAATATCAGCTGTGCTTGTATATTGGCCGATATTTTGTTAATAAAAAATACCCAATAGTACATTTGAATTTCCTTGTGTATGAAACAATCATAATAACAAGTACTTCAGTAGCGAGTGTTTCTGAGTCATTATTTACATCACTTGACTTTAATATTTATCGTTGGGATAAATAGCTAGCCACAGAGCTTAAATTGTTTGTTCGAATGAAATCATTTGCTATTCTTCACCATATAAGCAAACGAAACATTTCGCGCAGAACCAGAGTCCTTAATCGTCTCCTTGAGCTCCGAAATATGTTCCGTCAGGTCGCGCTTTTCCTGAAGGGCATCAACCGCGTTATACGCGTGAATGGCTTTCTGCTTCAGCGACTGGTATAGAACTGCCATTTGTGAGGTTCCAGATCCTACTTTACGGCACAGGGTAAAAACTTTCAGTTTCTGTTCCGAGTTGAGTTTGCCATTCGCGACAATAGAGCAAATTTCATTTAAGTGCTGTTCGATGGCTGACATCCATTTTTGAATCTTGGGCGTTGAAATAACATCAGCTGTGACCGACTCAAGGGCTGGGTTCTGCGTCGTCGTCTTCGACGGCGAGGCGGAGGGGTGCGCTGGCCCTCTTGGATTAAAGGGGCTGTTATCCATTTTGTATTTTTACGAGTTCAATGATTCGTGTCCATTATACACTGCACACTACAACTACACACTAAGCAAAATTACAGTTGCATTGCATTGGTAATGCACTAAGGAGGTCACTATATTATTAAAGTAGATAATTATTAAATATTGCTAACAAGCACGTCTGTACACTGCGAATGACCATGACTATCATAATCATCGCTTAAAAAATCGTCGATTTCCGTATCAAAATCGTTAACATTGGACAAATCGATATTTTTAGATAGATCATTGTTTTCCTTTAAATTCCAATTATTGTATGCCAAAAATGTGATTTGAGCTGGCCTTTCTGTAGTAAGGCGATTTCGTTTAGCACTTTGTATGAAACGAGCGTTCAGTAGCCGCAGATGTGCAAGATGCAGTCAGGATACGAATTGCCACTTTACTTAACGGCGAGGAACCACAAATTCCTTTCCACCACAATGTACAATCTACCTTCTCTCTAGCTTTCCATGTGAATTATTTTCCCCATATACCATCTCTCGCTCTATATGGAAGATGGCAGCGATGGAGTTTATTCAAAAAAGTCGTCAGGTTTTGAATAAACTCCATCGCTTCCATCTCTTGATAGATGAGTTCATGTCGTTCAGCATTAGGGTTCAGCATATGTGCAGCTAGTGTATGGGTTTGAGAACTTGTGTAGTTCTATGTTCTACTGCAGTCTTCAAACGTTCTACATCAGAAGTTTCCAGAATAGTTATCGAAGTGAAAGCAAATAGCAAATTTGATATTTTTTGAAGGTCATATAAACTTTACTGATGTTATAATTATCATCCTCGAGTTCAAAGATCGCTTGTGTGATTGGTTCCATCATACTAATACATTGTTCAACCATAGTCCAAAAACCATCGTCGAGAGTCGTACTTTTGGCGTCTGATGTAGGTTGGTTATGTTCATGGACAGCGAGATTTTGAAGTGCAGCTTTATTGACTTTTAGACTTTTTGATGCCGCCACTGTCTTGCCGAATTTTGCTTAAAAGTGCGCTCAAAATCTGACTTTTTTATGCACTTTAAAACCTCTGTTGCAAGATCAATACAAGCTTTAATGACACTCACTTTCATGGCATCTGCACACAGTCAATTTAGGCTATGTGCTGCGCAATTTACAGCCACTATCCATGGATATTTTCTTCTCTAATTTTCTCTTTCTTCTTTCTTTTTTTATTTCTGTAGCCAAATATTCACTGGTGTGCCGATTATCTTCCGTGTTTAAGCTCTTGACGAATATGGTTTCTGGTTTAGATATTTAAAAAAATATAATTCCCTCATTTCTGAAAATGCTCCATCTGCCGCACTGAAAATGAAAATAATGGTGATTTTGCTATATCGTCAGCTAATTCTTTATGCAATTCATTGTCAAGTTTTTCCAAATACTTTGTTGCAAGAGCCTTCCGACTTAAAATTCGACCGCAAAAGTCCACCATAGACATAGGAACTCTAGAGATAAATAGATAAGGCTTTAGCGAATTGTTCTTTTAAATTTCCCTTTTATTCTGCGACAGTAACTTCAGCACAGGAATTGTGCTTTCAATGGACTCAGATGTCAAATTTCTCCATTAATATCATTTATTTGCTTCTTGACAATAATCGGAGCTTTAACATAAACCAACAAATGGTTGGCCATTTGAACGACATGTTTCTGTTTGTAAATCTTTTCACAGAAACTACATTTAATCGATTTTTTTAGGCATTTGCAATTTTCCTTTTCTTTTTTCTACTCCATTGCTGCTTTAATGTCACTAATAAATGGACTAGCCGTGAGAATCTGTGATCCACCGACTTTCCTGTTTACTCTTAACTTTCCTCTAGAGGCAGCTTTCGGTAGTGGTAACATTTCTTTAAGTATGTAATTCGTGGTAGAAAGTATTTCAGTTTGAAAAAGTGATTGTTCAGTTAGGTTAACATTTTTTTTTAACATGTTGGGGCTCCCGCGGTTCTGTAGCGCGTCGGGCATGTTTGCTGAAGCAGGTATAGATAGCTTTCAACCAATTATGCGAAATAAAACAGCATCCCTGATGCGGCGGCTTCCGGTAAGCACCAACAGCATCTTTAAGGTAATAGTGGATAAACCTGACTGTCCGTTCCTGGAGTACTGGACCTGTATACACAGCTGTAGGTCTGGTGCATCGGGAGACTTAATTATAGCTGTAGGTTTTTGAATTGATTAATTTTATTTTTATTTTATTTAATATTATATAATGAGAATGTTGCTAACATAGTTTGTAAGTATTACTAACAACAATATGAATCACATGTGTTCGATATAAATAAATAATAATAATAATATTTCTCTGGACCATGGGGTCCCGCTCTTTTGGAAGGCATACGAGGAGCCGAAGCCAACTCGCAAAGGCCCTTTAGGATTTTTTAATGAAGTGCGGCACCAACCGACTATTATCCCTGTATATATATCCATTATGCAAGTGCACCCAAGAACCGCCGGTTGGTGTAGGACTAATGCAGGATATGGAAAAATAAAAAATTGGACTTATAGTACTTATCAGGAGCGTGTAATAAGCAGAGGAATGAAAGTCAAGTCTGCTAATAGTACTCACGGTTATATTAATTTAGGGCATCGAGAACCGGCCCTATTTTAGGAACCGGTTCTTTCGTTTTTATACTCATGCCGGAACCGAGTACCCGGTTTTTTCAGTTTTTTCGGGTTTTTTCATAAATTCAAGTTGAAAAGGTATGCTTTTCAAGGCTATCTTTTATATAGAATTCCTACTATCAAAACGAATAAAGAGAAAGGATCTAAATAAAACACACTTTATTGGTAAGCATATTTACATTTTTATAATTACACTCAAATCACAACATCGTTTAAAGTATTTTTGGCAACAATCAGTTATATATATATAGGTAGCATCTTATCACTCCTAGGCCGTAAAAAACAGTTTTATCTTCATTTTCAATGTTATCAAAATACTTTTCCGGGTTTGTCAAATATTGCAATATTGCTGCTTGGACTAATCGTCGTTTTGCATATTGTTTACGCAATGCAGCCGCCATTTTATTGCTCAGATGAGTGTTCATTTCAAGCAATTTTTTATTTGCAATTTTGAGAGAAATATCAGCTGTAAGCAATGTTGCATCACGGCGACAAAGCCTCCACGACAGATATGTGTTTTTCTGAGCTGCAAATTGCAAAACAAAAGTCAAAAATTTGAATGACGCGGGGTATCTTGGCGAATATATCTTAATGTTGCCGAATCCCTTAAAAAAATCGTAATTTTCTTAAAGATACATCAATAATATTAAAATTATAACGTTTATTTATTAATTTAACAGTGAAACAAGAGTATTTATTCTGTTTGGATAATAACTTGATATTTAGCATCAAGAGTATTATAGAGATAATATTATTTCTAAATTTATTTTAAGAGAGAACCGAAAGAACTGAAACGGCCGGTTCTCCGTTTTACAGAACCGGTTCTTTCAAGGGCCCTCAGAACCGGGCAAAACCGGTTCCGATGCTCTAGTTATATTGAGCAACACACACACGAAAACAGTCAAAAGGAGAATAGTTGGAATGATAATAGGCACACAGAGTCACAATAGTCACAGCACAATAATAACAGTTATTCGGATAGATTACATGTAAAATACTGGTATTCAGCTGCAACCAGTTAGACTGGAAGCCGACCCTAAGATAATTGGGAAAAGGCTAGGCAGATGATGATGACAAATGGCGTGGTTTTTTAACTGTCAAAATATACGTTGTTCGTACGGTTGACATTTCGATTCCATGATAATGATAAATGATTTTATTTTTGTAAGTAGGTTTGTACACACTTTTACACGTCAATGATATGTTGTGTAAGTTTAAAATATAAATAAATATACTAAATGATATGGTATGTACCCTACAGACTATTGGTTTGGGTGGCTAAAGTGGACTGGTTAACAAGAACTATAGAAAGAAGAAGAACTATGAACCCTGCCTGATCAATTTTTTATTATATTATTGGTTCGTTATCGTTTTCACAGATAGCTTCTGGAACAGTTGCATCCCCTTTCTGACTGATAGTTATTTTTCGGAGCATTGCTGACATTCATCTGTTCGTTGGCATTACTGGATTGTTTAGAAGAGTCTGTCTAAAAGCACTGGCCGGAAATGAGATGAAATACTGGCAACATAATCTTGCTGATTTGACAACAAAATTGTAGGGGATGAGACCTCTTTCAACTTCTCGAGAAATGGCACCTGTTTCAAAATCTATTTACTCGTGACAGTTGATAGCTGCAACGTCCATCTGTGCGGCAGCGTCAACAGATTCTGAGGAATCGCATTCTTCGTGATTTAGCTGGGGCTGAGATGAACTACTGGCAACAGGCCCGTCATCGCTATTCAGTTCTTTTTCGGTAACTTCGCTGGGCAAAACCATGTCCTCTGGGAAAATGTGTGAATTAAAGGGATTTTCGCTGTTCTGAAAACCACTCGTTATATTCCTGACTGTAGCTGCATTTTCGTAAGCTCTTCTAAAAATTTGAGCAACTTGGTATGTAAATATGTGGCCGTATCTTAACACAGATGCAACAAGACTGTGATAGTCTGTGAGTAGTGCATCCGTGTTAATGGTTGGGGCAAGTTTATATAAGGCATAGGATGAACAACTTATTTTCTTACATAATGTTTCTATATGATTCTTCCGGTTAAGCTGGCTATCTATTAAAAGACCCAGGGATTTTGCACTGTCCATGTCATTAATTACATTATTTTGGAATTTCACGTCCATTTTTGTATTGGATTTTCTGTGGCCAAAGTGCATAATCTGAGATTTACCTAACTTAATTTTTAGGTTGTTGTCGTTAAGCCAAGAGATTTGCGATTAACGCGTCATTAACATCAGCTTCAAATACGTCAGGTTTATTATTAGCTACTGTAACCGTGCTATCATCAGCAAATAGGGTTATAGGGTAATTTATGGTTTCGGGCAGGTCATTCATATAAATTAAAAAAAGCAAAGGACCCAGAACACTGCCCTGTGGTACGCCAAAGTATACAGTACGTTTTTTAGATAGGTATGTAACTTCTTCTATAGCAGTTGTTTGTTTTCTATTAGGGAGATAAGTCATTAATAAATCTAGAATATTACCTCTTATACCATACTAGCGACCCGCCCCGGCTTCGCACGGGTCTGCCAGGGCTTGAGTGCACTAGCAGGAATTTCCTTTTCCTGTTGTTCACTGTGACACAGGACTCGTTCCTTCTAAAACAGGCTAGTCGTGCGTCCTCCGGTCCCTGCGGCCCAGTTACTACAAACAGCTCGTCCAGGGAAAAGATGGGGAAGGGCGCCGCCATGAGGAGCTGTGCTGACCATGCGATATTGGTGGCTGGGTTATTATGGTCAAGAACGATGACTGCTACCTCGTCACCGTCAAGGTGCCACGTCTTCCCCCCCCACCCATATGCTCCTGTTAGAGTGGAAGAATACTTCGTCCAGATACCTGGTATTTACGACGGCTACCGCCCATTCATCTGTTATGTCCGGAGACAGCTCGTAGGCGTACGGCTGTGGGCCTTTCAATGGTATGCCCCACTCCACGCCCGTGGGGAATCCTGTACTGTGGTGACGCATCGAATCATAAAGCCTGAGCTTTATCAGGTGGGCGCTGAGGTCCGCACAGCCTACCTGAGCTCCCGTACTAAGGACCGAGGAAAGTAGGGGGCTGGAGGAAAGGTACCTCCACACGTATTGGGGGTAGGTAGAATTCACTTGCCCGTCTTTTGAGGTGGGGTCCTCGGTGATCCTAGCAATCTCCGCTCCCATTGTCGAGAGGGTAAGCCCGCCGTCGTTGAATTCGGGCTCTTCTCCTACCCCTATCCACGTTAGCGGCCTACAGTCGGCGTCCCTGTGGTCTTCGAGCTCCTTCAACACCGGCCCCAGAGCCCTGTCTTCTGCTCCCCCCGTACCCGGGGCGCTAACCGCGCTCATTGTGTTAAGGAGCTGGCCCATCTCCCTTCTCCTCCTGGCAGGCTCCGCTGCGCCTAGGGCCCCCCTCCACTGGGCTATCAACGCCGCTGCCCTTGCACTGGCAGTTACCCTGGGAACTAGTGTCGCCCGGCCCCTGGTCTCGAATGTATCCTCCTTTGAGCACCCCGGCCTTGGAGAGGGTGTGTTACCGGCCATCTTATCGACACTCTCCCTTGTCCCGGGTGAGACGGTTATGTCGACGCAACCGGGATCGGAGGCTGTTTCTCCCTGACCCTCGCCTGGTGGTGCGGGGGCGTCTGCTGATCCCCCTGCCGCCCGTTCGTCACCTGTGGCGCTACCCTCCTCTACCTCAGTAAGCGTGCCTATGAACCAGAGGAGTTGATGCTTGGTGGGGGGAACGTTGACTAAGCTAACCCCCGCTGAGGTGGTCATTCCGTAAGTTAGTAGCGGGACCTCCTCCTGTATCGCGCGCTGCCTTGCTACCTCGGGCTGTCTGGCCACGTGGCGGTGTTTGACTGGCTGGCTTGCCCTATTGACTGCTGTGGCTATGACGTCAGTACGGGGTGTCGTGGCTGAGTGGGTTAGGTGAATGTTGCCGTTGAGTGCGTGCATCTCGCGGTTGTGGGCTAATGCCATCGCTCTACCGGCGCCGCTGCTGCCTGCCATCATCAGTGTGCTGATCGCGACATATGTGGGGGTCTCATTCCTGTGTTCACTCTTAAGCTCGATGTCGACCACCGGCATGTTCAACAGCTCAGCTGCGAGACAGAACGCACACACCTTCTTCTCGGTGAGGAGGGAGGCACAGGGCCCGTTGAGAATTAGGGCCTCCCCACCGATCCGAAGCATGTGATCCGCTCGCACGCCGCACGCTGCTCGTCCTAGTTCAGCTAAGGCCTCCGTACTGCTACGTCCTACGAGCTTACGGGTCTCTTCGTTTCCCGGAGCCACCTCATCTGGACCTTCCCCTGGGCTCTCCCTCCTTCGTTCGAGCTCGGGGTCACTCTTTAGAGCCCATATCTTGAGGTTCTCATATAGCAACCTACTTTCCCTCAGCTCACCACCCGAACGCCGGAGGCTGTTTAGCGAGACAAGCGCCAGTAGCCGCGAACAAACTGTCGCGCAAAAACGGGGGTCCATGTTCCCGTTGGCGATGAAGCCTCTAATACGGGTAAACTGCTCCTTAGTGCCCGCTATTCTTTTCGCGAGGATCTGTGCCTTGGCTGACATCTTCTTCCTCCTCTCGATTTTCGGAGAGGATGTAGGGCCCTCGTCTTCCTTTGGTTTGTCCCCTTTGAGGGCGCCCATTCTCACCTTGCCCTTCTCCGGCTGCTTGAGCTCCTCTTTGGACTTCTCGTCTAGAAAAGCATAGTCGGCTTCTGCCCCAAAACTCGGCGCTATAGATCCCAGAGCATTGTAGTAGCCCTCTTCCGCCAAGCCACGGAGCGTGCCCACCTGCAACTCGCGTGTCGAGAGGGACATCGAACCATACTGGCTGACCGTATTGTCAATCAGTTCCCGAGCGGCCGTTCCCACGTTGCCCGACCACTCAACGGCTGAACTGGGGGCAATGCTATTATCGGCTTCGGAGGGTTGTGCCACTCTCCCCCCATCATTCCTATCCGTCCCATCTTGTGCCCTGCTGCACCCCTCCTCTTCTCCTATCCTGAAGGATTTGACCACCGGTGTGCCAGGAGGTGGCTTCCCCACCAGGGTGTCCGAAGTATCGGAATCACTTGATAGTAAGTGGCGCTCCTGTAGCTCTGATAGGAGGGCGGGCATTACTGCAGCGATTTCAGCCGTGTGCTGACGCAATACCTGCCTGCACTCTCTGGCCTTATTAGACCTCCCTCCGTCCTCCTTTTCTCTTTTCGCGAGGGCTCGCTCCGCCTTGCGTCTCTCTGATACCCTCTTGTTGCTGGCCAGAACAGCGCCTATTGGCCCTGAGCTCGGAGCCTCCGTGCTAGAGCCCGACCCACTCTGGCCCCCGCTGGCGTCCTCGAATTCACCGCCGCTGGTGAATTCTCGTGATGCATCATGGGCCCTAGCACGGCCAGCCCTGTCCGCCTCTCTCGCCATACGGCGTGTTATCACGCCTTTGTACGTGGTCCCATCTTCCCCCGCGGCAACCCCGTACAACTTCGCTACTTGTAACTTTCTCTCAAATGTTCTTCTAGACATATTGAATTTTGACGCTAAGCGCTCATCTGATTCGCTGGTTCTTATTTTTACTAAATAAACCCGTAAAATAGTGGCAGGACATTCAGATCTCACACGAAGAGATGGAGTTTGTTGTAGAATGGAGTTAAATTGAGTTTTAGTTAAAGACGTTCAAAAATGCAGCTCGTCATCATCAAATTCTTCAATATTTTCGAAGTTCATTTGGTTTCGACGCTCATATCCCCATTTGTACTAGACTTATTAGGTCTAGCACATGTGCACTATTAAATTCTAGTTTTATCTGACCATTCGCAAGTATGTCCCAATCATTTGTCATTACATGAGACTGGCAAGCTCGTGCTAGATTGGGTACATATAAATTGTTATTATGTAATACATAAAATCTGGCATATAATGGCACACCTCGTGTTACAATGTTCCTGCAGTTTTGAAATGTGCAGCGTCGTGCAGTATTTGATGCTCGTAAATATCCAGGAATAGTAAGTACACCTTGACCCTCGACTGCTATTCCTTGATGTACTTGATCATGTGGCTGCTCTTGTACATTCTGATTGTATACAGGGCGATCTAATCTTTGCCAGCAAGGATGACATATTGATCTTGTACCATCAAAAGGTATCTGAAATAAGTAAAATATTACAGTTAATGTTTGTCATCTACGAGACATTAATTTTCGCAAGATGACTAAAGATAATGACGGATAGCCTGATAAACATCATTTATAATACAAAGGCAAGGTTTTCATTTTATTATTTAGAATATCATTGTAGCGGCCTATATGCAGTACCTACTTAGCTATGGTCATGTGCTTGACAAGTTGTTTATGACATTGACATTTTCTGATATAAAAAGATTTGAACAAGTTTTATTTTCCTAAAAGATACCATATCTAAGTAAAATACTGCGTTTAGGATAGACTGGAGAAAGGTGTGTATGACCTCTGGATTAGCTCTTTTCTTAGTAGACTTTTCTTTTTCACTAGAACTAAATTTTATTTTATTTTTTTCTTTGTGTCTAATTTACTGTATGCTTCATTGGTTTTGTGTGTCTGCGTGTGTGGTGTAAAGGTTTGGAGTGATTTAAAAAACAACACCAAAAAGAAATCTGCCCGCATACACAGAGATGCACAAAAAACAGGTGGTGGTCCAGCTTCAAAGCAAATGTTGAGTGACTTGGAGCAAAGGGTCCTCAGTATTATAGGCACTCGAGCCGCTACAGGAATTGTTGAAATTCCAGAAATTGGTTTAGAGGTAGGGTGATGGGTACTTTCTGCTTAATTTTTAATTTTTTATACTCCACAGTTTTAACACTCTCAAATACTTACAATAGTTGTCACTGACATGCTGCTTCATTGTCATGACAAATTCCATATTAACATTATACAAGGCAAGATGGGTAGGTATTATATTATGGCCTGCACAACTTGACATTAGTTTGTGTTGAACTGGTGGTGTGGATAATAACTTAAAATTCTGTAACTAAAGTAGATATCTGGTAGTTATAAAATACCTACCTATTATGTAAGCCATTTCATATCTGATAGAACTTATAAAAAATCTTTACAGGATCAAATAGTTCAGTTGGATACAATTGATGACAGCCCATCGATTTTAAATATAAATGTACAACTTGCCCAACAAACTTGTTCCAGTAAGTTGTTATTATCAAAATGAGTTAAATAATATTTATTTCATTTTTGTTATGGAAAACGTTTAACACTTATTAAATATACTTCATTTTCTTTTCTCATTGCAGTTGATGAAAACTGGGATCAGCCAGGAACATCTGCTCAACCTGCTGGTTTTCCACCCTTGGCAAGGATAAATGAGAGAGCGGAGCCAGGAACAAATAATATCATAGGTAGAGTAAATTTCAATAACATATTGTAGCCTTGTTTATAGTGACCCTGCCTGCAATACTCACGGTCTGGGGTTTGTAAATTTGTTTATATCTGTATTTGTTTTTCTTTGTTTCCTACATGTAGTTGAGGAGGATGAGACTGGGTTAATGCACAATTCGTCACCTGCTGCTATCTCAAGACCACAAACGGCTGATGCCAGGCAGCACGCACCGCAGAGTAAGTATTTATCTATATTAAGTATCTACAACACCACCGTCAAGCAAAATTGTTTAAAGTTAAGTCATACTTCATAGTTCTCAAGAAAGTTGAATAAATGTTTTTGTTTTGTATCTATTACAGCTCTCCATGTGGAAAGGAGTGAGGCTGGGGTAACACATGGTAGCGAGACTGTGCCCTCTATACCATGCGTTCCAACTGCTAGTGCCAGGCAGCACTCACCACAGACCCCAATGCCCATACCGCTTACACCGCGTCGGCGGCGAAGACGTCAGTTACTAGATTCCTCTCCTAGCCACAGAAGGACTCGCACCCAGACACAATCAGATTTGGCAAGGCAAGCCTTTGTCAGATCTGACTGTGAATGGCGCGCTTTCCAGCAGGAAGCGGAGAGGGAGAGAAATAGGTTAAGGGAATTAGAAATAAGAAATCAACAACGTTGGTTGGAAATATTTTCAGAATTTTTAGCTTTAGGAAATAGGGTAGTGAATATTTTAGAAAAAAAGTAATTAATTTAAATCGGTTAAAAAATAAAGATTTTTGTATAATTTTGTCCATCTTTTATTTTCCTTATCCATACAATACAAATATTATAAATGTGTAAGTAACTCTGTCTGTTAAGCTTGAACCACTGGACCAATTTAAATGGAATTTGGTATGCAGATAGTTCTAGATCCTAAAAAATCTAGTTCTATACATATAAAACAGAAAATATGACACTTGCAAGTAAAATATTTTTAAATATATTATACACATAAATACTATGGCCGTCTTGATGCAAGTCTCCTAGCTAATTGATCCCGTAGTGCTCGCCCCATCAATAAATCACTGGCACCTTCATTTTCGATCACCAACTCCTGTTGCACAAATAGTTCTGAAAATAGTAGATAGGAACTTATTAAGAACATGTATACATATAACAATGTAATATACGTATGTATATGCATACATAGTATTTAAATATATTTTAAATACTATGTATGCATATACTATTTTCTATTAATAGATACCTTGAGTTTCTTCAGATATGTCTTCGGGATCAGGAACATTATATGTTAAGGCAATGTTATGTAACACAGAACAGGCAATAATAATTTGTGAACACTTTTCTGGCCTATAATGTAGTGTCTGGAGTGAACAACGCCAACGGTTTTTCAGTCGTCCAAAAGTATTTTCGATAACAACTCTTGCAGAAGTATGTGCTGCATTAAAAGTCTCTTCAATAGAGTTCGGAGTTGGATTTAAATAGGGTGTCATCAACCATGGCCGTTGAGGATAACCAGAATCACCTGTTAAAATTAGAATATTTTTTTAATATAAAAATAAAGGATTTCATTAATAATAATCTTACAGCCATTATTTATTTATATTGTCTTACCCAAAAGCCAAACAATTTCATTGTGCCTGCTGTGCAAAGATTGCATATAATCATTAACATTACTATTTTCCCATATGAAAGAATCATGGGCTGCACCTCCATACTTGGCATTAATAGATAAAATTTTACAGTTGTAGTCACATATCTGCAAATTCAATTTGTATTTAGAAGTACAATTTTAGGATTAATGTAGATAGGCAAGTAATTTTAAAATTTATTTAGTATTTTACATAATAATAAATACCATTTGTACATTCATTGAGTGATAGTGCTTTCTACAGAAGTATAAGTGCTCCTCTTCTTTGTTAGGGGTAAATATTTTAAAGTGGCTGCAATCAATGCACCCTATCACCCCTGGAATGCCATACTTGTTGTAGAAACTGAAATGGGAAGTTTTTGTAATTTATTTGGCCTTATTAGCAAATAAGGTACCAATATATAGTCAATCAATTTGATGTCCGTTGGCCACTTTGTACTTTTTACGTTCATCTATTGATAGTAGTGAGGATACACTAATCTCATGGAATGAATATTTTGAATATTTTTTCCATAAATCTATAACCTACATACCTACCATCGTTTAATCATATCCCTTTCGTGTTGTGTAGTTGGGAATTTAATAAATCTTCTTAAAATATTGGGGTGGTTCAAAGCAGTTGTTACTTTTTGAATGTAAACACTCACAGCTTCTTGCGAGAAATGGTGTGCCTTGCCAGTGATGCGTTGGTAGCTACCATGAGCATAAAATAGTAATGCACATAACACCTGCAAAAGTTGTTTACTTTGGTTAGATCCAATATTGAGAATATAAGAATATAATTGCAAACAAAATATTCCTATATCATAAAACTAGGTTTACTTACTTTTGATTCCAGCGACACTCTTTGTGTGGATTTTAAATCTGTATATTGACCAAGCAAATCACACAAATCCTGAAAAGCTTCCTTATTGAGCCTATATTCTTTAATAAAATTATTTTCACTTATGTTTCTAAGTGGATTATTTAATATACTCCTCATATCGGCTTGAAATTTTCCTTGTTCTCTTTTTTCATCTTCATATGCAGCCTTCGCTAACATATCCCACGCAAAATAATACCTTGACGACATTTTTTTAGCTAAGAATCGAAATAATTTATTACACAATAAAAGGGTTTCACGCTGAACTTTGGTAGTGAAAAAGTTAACTACAGTCGATACAGTATTATTCGATGACATCTGTCAAATTTGTAACTCGTGGTACCGATTTTCTACGGCAACAGCTACAAAACGTTAGTCGCTAGCGTATAGATTTCGATAGGTGATTTACCGTTCGACTCATACTAGCGTTCTACAGTTTTATAAGTGACCGCCAGAGGCGCTGTACAATTCTCCATAGAAACTTGTTTACGCCCTCGCTAGCGAGTACGGTTACGTAAAGTTATGCCAACTCATGGTAAGGGTACAGGTGCCACCAGTTTTTATTATGTTTTATGGTACTCGTCGGAAATGGATTACTAATGATGTATTTAATTTTTTTTTAATAATTATTGTTGATAAATACGAAAAAAAAACACCAAACGCATATGGTGCGTGGGTGGCACATGGTGAAAAAAGTTTTTCGAGAGATCCGAGAACGCACTTTTGAGAGTATATAGTGGATGGCTTTATGCACGACTGGGAAACATGAACCAATAATTAAATTGTTAGGGTGTAGGGTAAGTGACAGAAATAAAAATACTCATATAAGATCAAAGCAGTCTTTAATTCTCCTTTTTCATAATTATATTATAAGTACGTATTTCCATAATAATTATTATAGTAAAATGAAAAATATTTATTAAGCAAATACAGAAAATATTTATGCCAAGAGCTTCAACATAGTTATGAAAACAGTATCAAAAAAAAGCTAAAAGATTTTTTTATTTATCACAAACACAACTATCATTACAGGCAATAATCCTAATGTGGTAGCGTGGTCTTTAGTTACATAGTCAAGTTTTTGGGGAGCGTTAAATAAAAGATGTGAATTATACGTGTGAGCAGAAGCGCATGCTCCGATATAATTGATATATTAAACTAACTCTAACGGTTACATAGTTGGACTTAACGCTACTTAGAATGCTAAATTGACAAAATGCATCGAACGGTCTAGAAGGGCCACCCTAAACTGCAATCGTGCATTTTATGCTCTCACAGTGATAACGCGCTGCGGTTCAGGTTGCATAACTCCTCCCTCCTCTAGAACGAAATTATCAGAGTTGTTAAGATTCTGATGATTTCGCAGACAGCTTAACAATTTGATATTATATCTAAAAACAAGAAAGGTAATAAATCCTAAAGTTAAAACCACATATAGAATTACTGTGCCTAAACTAACGTTTTTCATGTTAACCGAACTGTCATTTTCACTGTATTTCACTTTGCTCATTTTCACTACTTGAGCTAATTCTTTCAACTCATCGAGATTTATACCTTTTAGATTCACTGCACTGTCACTGTGAGTACGTTTTTCAGACTTCAACTCTGGTAGGGTAATGATTGGAGCTATTGGATAATTCAGACGTGTAAGGGAAAATTGATAATTTTGTAGATGTATGTGCCCGATGTTAACTTTGCAAGCATCGTCAAGGGTAACTATGTATGTTCCTTGTAGAGACTCGTGGCTCATGACGTCATCATAGCATTTTCTACTTGCTATAATATTATTCTTTGTATATAGAATCCAACTTCCACGGCCAATTCGTTGAACTTTCAAATCTTCAATGTCAGCTGTATACTGCTCACATGCACTAGTATTAGAATGGAACTTCATCAACTGTTCTTCACATAATGGCTCTAGATGGGTCAACACATCGTCTCCGGTACATAAGAATTTGTCATCTATTGTAATCTGGGCACAGGCTCTCACGACTGGTAAGTAATCTGAGTCTTTCACCAAAAGGTAGGGATATTTAGGAACTACTATTACAGTTTAATTTAAATCTGTGTTAAGAATAGGTAAGGAGTAAAGTTTAAAATAACTGTAAGTATCGTTTTCAATTAGTGGAATCTCTATTATGAACGTAATCTGGTTTTGTTTAATAAAAGCTTTAACAGTAAAACAATCTTCAAATTTAACTAAATTATTTTCATTTACAGCATATAATAAATTTTCTGTCTTGGCTATAGATTGCAACATGTGCAATAATTCGGTAGAATTAACAATCGCTCGATGCAGTACAGACACCTTACTAAACGCTAAGGCCGTTTCGATCTCACTTAAAATCATATTAATTGTTCTAAAATTACTTAAAAACATATTAAACATTCCTAAAATGTAAGTAGAGTAAATAGAATTTTCTTCTTTAGTAATCATATTTTTTACCAATCTCTCAATCCTTTTTAAACGTTCATCTAAAATTAATGTATTGTTGTGTAAGATTTCTGTACTGTTAACAAAACCATTTATCATTTTGGAGACCAAAGTTATTTTCCTGTCTAATATTAATTGATTGCTTTTTAACTGAGAAATGAGTGAATCATATCGGATTGCGTCACTATGATCTAAATTACCTGTAACAATTTTAATCATAGACCCTAGTGGGTCAATTAGTCCTCGTTTAAATCTTTTAGCTGGTGCTAGTTGCTGAAATTTTTCAATAGTCCTATCCTTTAAATAATCCGTTTGAGTACGAATGCCTAAAAACTCATGACTGTAAGGTTTGTTAACATCTACTAATTTACTGTATTCATTATATTTGATTAAACTTAATTCTAGATCATTACCTAAACTATCTAAATTTAAAAGGTTTATAATTAACCACTTATCTACTTGTTTAAACGCCTGTCCTTGTTTCACAGGAAGGATACCAGAGTTTTTCTCAACCTTCTGAAGTTGAAGGGCCGATGTTATTTGCACAGTTGCCAGTAGTGTGAGGCACCACCTGCGGAGGACGTTTAATATTTTTAATTGGTACTTTTGTGTTTCTGGTTCCAATTTTCACAGGGATTATATTATGTTCTACATCACCGCTGACAGTTGCTTTTCTGTAGCGTGGCTTGTCTTTACTTAATCTGGTGTTAACTTCCTTTGCATAGATTACGTCGCCTATTTCAAACTTTCTACTTATCTCACCGCCCTTACTATTTCTAACCTTTTGCTTTGTTTCTGTCATCTGATCTGATATGTAACTATAGAGACGTTTAGTACGCTTGGCATGATCTTTTAGTAATTGTTGTGTATAATTTTTCTCGAAATTTGCATTTAATATAGAATTTGAATCAGTATGACCGAAAACAACTTCAAATGGCGTCAAACCTGTCGTTGTATGTATGGTATGGTTATAAGCCATTATTGAGTAGGTCATAACGGAGGCTGCATCGGTACATTTTCGATCGTATTTTGCTAAACGATATATTTCTATGATAGTCGAGTTGAAACGTTCTACTATTCCTGTTGAATTAGGGTTATTAGGCGTACTGATGTGTAACTGTATGTTGTACATTATCATTAATTCCTTTAGTAGTTCATTATTAAATTCGCTGCCCGGATCGCAGCTAATTTTTTTGGGGGTTCCATACATTGAAAAATATTTAATAAGTGCACGTATTACTTCAGGGGTAGATCTATTCGATATTTCTATTGCTTGTGCTAATTTACTGAATGCATCGACTAATGTAAGATAATACACAGATTCTATAGCAAAAATGTCTATGAAAATTTCCTGAAATGGCGCATTTTGTGTTTGAGTTAACTGTAGAAAAGGCTGTATGGGCTTTCTGTCATACTTATTTTTACGGCATGCTTCACAATTATTTATTACGGCTGAAATCGTCTGTTGCATATTATTCCAAAAATAGAGTTTTCTTATCCTAGACATGGTCTTATCCTAGACGTGGCTTTTATACCTCTATGACACGTTTTTCCTTCGTGATGTTGTAAGATGATTTCTTTTTGCTCGTTTTCCTCCTCAACAAAAACTACACGCTCCGTACATTCCACGAATTCTACCATTCCCTTTTTAAATAACTGTATAATAACTTTGCTAAATTGTTTCCTGTGCTCTATGCTTTCGAAATATATAAAATATTTAATTTTACATTTAATATATTCTTTTAAAAACTGTTTAATTAATTCATCATTATTTATAGGTAAAAATACTTCAAGGATTTTTTGTTTCTCACGGGAAATATCTGTAACTTGGATATCGTTTTTATGCCATGTAAAAATTAATATTTGGTTGGGTTTAGTATCTATTGCTTCTTGCAATATTGGAATACCAATTGATTCCATATCTTCGGCTGAATGTACTGTAAGTGTTCTATTTTTTTCTGGAATGTATGGATTAGGTTCATTTGTATCATATTCAGAACTGGCTGTTACCATAGCAGACAGATCCGAGATAGAAACTGCTCTAGAGTCGTCACTATCTTTATCAGTTAAATTTTCTATTTTGTGAGTAGTTTGAGATTTTTCCGGTCTTTGTTCTTTCTCGTCTACGTTAACTTCCATAGATAGTCCGTCCTCATCTGAACCTAATGCATTTAATTTAATACGAGACAGGGCATCAGCGTAATAACATTCATCGTTATATTGGTAGTCGCAGGGTAACTGACTATCAGCGTTATGGTCAAGGTCAAGATTATTTAATTTAAATCCTTTTATATGGACCGCTGCCGGAGGCGCCGTACGCATTGTGACGTCACTAGATTGAACTTTAGGTTGCTGAATACCGAATGACTGTGAAGGCTTATTGAACGATTGGTTCTGATTGCCAAATGGCTGTAAGGTTCTATTATATAATTGTTGTTGATTTCCAAATTGTTGAGGGCGCATCCCAAATTGTTGAGGGCGCATCCCAAAATGTTGGGGGTGCATCCCTAATTGTTGCGGACGTATGCCAAACTGTTGCGGGCGATAACCAAATGTTTGGCCTTGAAATCCAAATTGCGGAGGACGAATCCCGAATTGTTGACCTTGGGAATTACCAAAATTAAATTTGGGGTGTGTATTTGGCTGTGTAAAAATAGGTTTATTAGTATTCATAGGCGTATTATAATTATTTGTACCGAATTTAAACGTTTGTGTATTATTTGGAATAGCATGTTTACTCGACGACGTCAGTAATATTTTATTTCGGGCATTATATTGATCATGGAAATTGACCTCTTCTAATACGAAGGATAAAGCCTGTTCCAAAGTGGACGGCGCTTTTAATCTCACAATACGCACCATATTCTCCGGTAGATTATAAAGGAACACGTTCAATGACGTATTATTATAAATAGTTATTTTGCTTTCGCGCATACTACTCGATAATCTATATACTTTTGATATTAAAATACTACGCACCGATTGAATACGATTGCAAAAATCCAGAAATGATTCACCGTTTTTAATACGCATATTTTCTAATTCAATTGCTAAACATTCTTCACTTCTCGGGTCACCAAAATGTTGTATAAATAACTCCTTAAAATCTTCCCATGTAACAATATCCTCGCGCTCACTGATAAGCGCGGCTGCATTTCCTGCTAATCTACTCGTTATAGCATGCATTACATACAAGTTTTGCTCGTCATTTCCTCTGTACTTATTTATAATATATTCACTTTTACGTATGAAAAGATTTAAATGGCGCTTATCGCCGTCAAAAAGCGGAATAATTTTAATCATTTCATTTGGAATCATAGCAATTTTTACGCAATCTTCCATTTTTTAATACTATTAATTAGCTTAAAAATACACAATAATAGTTAATAGTACAAAAGTTAAAAGTATAGTAAGTAAGTATATATATGTAGTTAAATGTTTTAGTAACTTATTCACAATATTTAATTTTTATTTTATTTAATTTTTAATATATATTTTTTTTATTACTCTGAATTACTTTTTCTATTACTAAACTAGTATTACAGATTTTATGCAAAACCAGATAACGTTATAACGCGAGACTTCTAATCGCAAAATAACAGGTAAAGGAAATACGAAAGGAAGGTGAAAATTTGGACTCACCAGCTCGCCTTTCCCACTTTCAGCTCCAACATGACAATTTGTTTGGTTCGTAGAATCACCACAGCTGTCTTCAGGGCCACCCGAACGCGTAACACGAAAAAGTTTTATTCCAGAGAACGCGAAGGACAGCGCAGCTCTATTCGGCGATCCTACCGGCTGCGCCAGTCAAGTTTTTGGGGAGCGTTAAATAAAAGATGTGAATTATACGTGTGAGCAGAAGCGCATGCTCCGATATAATTGATATATTAAACTAACTCTAACGGTTACATAGTTGGACTTAACGCTACTTAGAATGCTAAATTGACAAAATGCATCGAACGGTCTAGAAGGGCCACCCTAAACTGCAATCGTGCATTTTATGCTCTCACAGTGATAACGCGCTGCGGTTCAGGTTGCATAACTACATTGTAATTACAATTAAAGCTATAAGTTATATATTAGCATAACATAATACAAACAATGTTACCTTTGTGAATTCATTCAGAGAGCAATAAAATAAATCTATCCTATCAGCAGTGTCATTCAGTGTATGCAAGGCTCGCGTCAGCGGCGCTTTACTGAGCAGGTTGGTTCGCGCGCGTGGCACTGCTAACAACCGTGGCCGTCGGCGTCGCAATGCGTACTTATCCGGCACATTCAGACATATCTTCTTCAAAACACCAGCATTAAACACTTTACCGCGCAACAGCTTAAAAATATACGTGGTTAAAGCCAGGTCCCTTCTTGTCTCCAGTTTGTTGTACCCAACCATGCCGATTACGAACAAGGTTGGGTACATCAACGGATAGAAGGGATAGACCCCGTAAAGTTTCATATACAAATACCTGATAAATTTGTTCTGTATGCGTTCCAACATAAGACTATATTTAATCTCATGTGGAACCCATATGACAGCATTACACTCAAGTTGAGTTCTTATCAGAGCATTATACAATGCTGTTACCGCTGTAATGTTTGTAAAACCCGATGCCCGACGGAGTATGAAATCCAGGCTTCTATTAGAATAGTGACATTCAAGCTTCAATTAGATATTGACTGTAATTATCTGGGTCAGAAGGAGCAAAGTTAATAAAAAGCCCTTAGTGTAGGTAACATTCAAATCACACATATTTTATTATCGTTTATCATGATTTCACATAACCATCTCACGTAAACCACAGTATACTTTAGAAAATAATGCATTGTACATACTTTCTACATAAATTACAAAACTAGCAATAGTTAAACCATAGAATTCAACACATTCGAACAAAATAACGGTCACAATTTTATAACGTAGTATGATATTTAAAGAATAGGTACTTATTAAATCAGACTAACTTACAGTAACTCCTTTGACTTTCCAACTTGTTCTCTTGGTGGTCCGGGCTCGAATGATCCCTCCCCAATGTCCTCAACCTCTTATTTTGAGCGTTGAATCCATAGACACAAATTACAAACGGTCGTTGTTACGTGACAGGCAAAGGAAATGTATTCAGTCAGCCAAGTCCACAGACAAAAATTAAAAATGTAGTAAACTAAATGTACTTCTTGTGAAAATTTGTATTAATACAACCTTAATTCCCTAACAGACGGCCGTCCTGAAGAAGGAATGACCCCATTCCTTTCCGGCCATTCGAGTATTTTGTGTGACTCTATACAAAACAAATAGAACACTAGGTTCTTGACCAAACTAACACCTTATTGACACAACACAAAAAATATATTAATAAATGTGTAGAAATGTTTGAAAACAGAACTAATACGCTAAGTAACTAATACGAAACAACTAAGTAATACAAGAACTTCTAATTATGTACCAAAGATCATGAAAATATAATAACGTCGTTAAAAGATTGTATAATCAATTCAAATAGGTATATAATTATTTAGGTAATATGTACATACATCAAGATAATCCTGTTAACGTTCATAACAAATAATAACAAAAACAACGAAAACAAAATTTTAAGTAGTTATGTTTAAAAAAGAAAAACATGAAAATATAACGTAATTAACACTTTGTAAAATCTATAAGAAATTGATTGAATAGGTACATGAATAAGGCCATCCCGTTGTAAGTCATCGCACATCCGTCAGCCTAGCATCGGGTCATTATTGGCTCGCATCGTCTGCTCCTTGTCAACCAGTCTTCAATCAAACTTGGAACCGGAACGGTCCTCGCGCCTCGCGGTGTCGTCGCGGCGACGCGACGGAGAGTTGAGCGCGCTCAAACGCTTGTGCAATGAGCCGAGTGTACGTTTGTGCAATGAGCCCATAACGTGATTATTGGGGTACTGTAGAAACCTGAAAACAGAAATATATTAGTAGAGTTCGATTGGGACTAGTACCAAACACAATGATTCAGAGTTTTATGACATGATGATGGAAATAAATTAAATAAAGAGAAGATTAACAAAAATTTAAAGATGAAAGAGAACGTTTAGAGGGAGTGAACACCGCTTGTACTTCGGCATACGACATTGTTACTGCCTACCGCTTGTACTTCGGCCTCGGTCCACTTTTTAGGGGGGGCGTGAACACCGCTTGTACTTCGGCATACGTCATTGTTACTGACTACCGCTTGTACTTCGGCCTCGGTCCACTTTTTAAGGGGCGTGAACACCGCTTGTACTTCGGCATACATCATTGTTACTGACTACCGCTAGTACTTCGGCCTCGGTCCACTTTTTAATACTTACAAGCAGCTCCAGAGTAGCTAGCAGCCCGTCATGTAAGATTTATTCTGTAATCATGTAACTGGGAAGGATTTGGGGAGGAAAGACCGTATTTGTTATGAGTCTAGCAGATAGTCTAAGTCGGCAAGTCGGTATTAGTCATAACCAAGTCATAACATAAGAATAGTATCTTAATTTGAATCGGAACGGTAACTAACTCTTTCATCAGCCTCGTTACTCGTAAAGTCATTGTCTTCGCCGTCAGTGTCATTACTAGGTGCAAAAGTTATCCAACGTTTTAACTGGTCTGCTGGATAAATACTTTTATACTTACGTTTTGAATGTCCTTCAATACTAGAGACTTCATACCGATCGTTTTCTAGAATCGCAGTTATTTTTAAGGGACCCCGAAACTTTGGACATAACTTTTTACTTTTTCCGTCTGCTGGATTGTGATGATTGGGAATCATGACTAAATCATCTATTTGAAAGAATTTCGTTGGAGCCCTACCGCTATCAAATTTCTTTTTCATATATTGCTGATTCTTTTCGGTGTTTTCAAGAGCAGCCGATCGTATTGCATCTCTAGATGGGCCTGATTCAGAAGTATCTATTAAATCGGCTAGCTCGTTTAAAATGGGACCCTCCCCAGGACAGATTGTGCGACGTCCGAATACTATTTCTGAAGGAGATTTTCCCGTGGTTTTATTGGTCATATTATTTAAACTCCATTGCAATTTACCTACTCTGACATCCCAGTCGCGCTCCGCCTGATCGTGATTAGTTGCGGCTAAAGAATCGAGAATTGTACGATTATATCTCTCAATCTGCCCATTGGCTCGTGGTGTTGCTACAGCGTTCAGTACATGCCTAGCACCTATTAATTTTACAAAGCTTTGGAATGCCGCTGATGTAAAACTAGTACCGCGATCGGTGATTATTATGCTCGGACTACCTATTACGTCAAATATTTCCTGCAGAGTCTTGATAGTTGTTTTAGTTTTGACATCTTTTACTGGTCTTATAAAAATAAATTTACTGAAACCGTCAATTACACCCAGTATGTAAGAATTCCCCTTTTTGCTCCTAACAAATGGTCCTAGATGGTCCATGTGAAGAGTGTGAAATGGGACGTTACCTTTGGGGATTGGATGTAAGTAACCAGTAGGTTTACTGGTAGATGCTTTATTGTATGCACAATTAAGACATGCTTCCACATATTTGCGAACGAAACGTTTCATTTTTGGAAACCAATAGTTCTGTTTTATTTTATCTAAAGTCTTTTCGACCGCAAAGTGCCCCATCTCATCATGACATAACTGACAAATACGCCATCGTGCCCCATTAGGTACAACCCATTTTTTCTGATCCCCTACTATTCTATAGATCTTGTCATCCTGGAGGAGGAAATTTGTGTGGATATCTTTAACCTCCTTTTTGTTACTTTTTAAGATCAGTTTGATGTGTTGTAATTTAGGATCCGACATTTGAACAGTTTGAAGCCAATCGGTGGCACTGATATTCATGACATCATACTCCCTAACATCTAATAGTTCACGCGAGTCTCGATAAGCTATAGGATTTCGGCTTAGTGCGTCAACGTGTTTCATGTTGTCGCCTGGCCTATATTCAATACTGAAATCGTATTCTTGTAATAATAACCACCATCGTGCTATTCGCGGCATCAAGTCACGCTTTCGTCAGTGTAGTCCTCAATGCGTTGCAGTCCGTGAATACTTTAAACGGTATACCAATTAAATATATTCGAAACTTCTTTAGTGACAGGACAACCGCAAGAGTCTCCAATTCATAAGAATGAAGGTATTCTTCATCTTTAGTTGTTTGTTTACTAAAGTATGCCACTGGCCTAGGGGGAGATTTTTCATCAGGTTTTTGAAGCAGAATTCCACCTACCCCTAATTTGCTAGCATCGCAATGGACCTCAGTTATGTAAGTTGTATCATATAGAGCCAAAATGGGGCGTTCTATTAACTTAGTTTTAATTGTATTAAATGCTTCCTCTTGGAGACTACTCCAAACCCAAGGGATATTTGCTTTTGTTAGAGAAGTCAGAGGTTTAGCAATACTCGCAAAGTTTGGAACAAATCGTCTAAAAAAACTTGCGAGACCAACGAATTGACGGACCTGATGAACGCTGCTTGGTGTCGGGAATAAAGCTACTGCCTCAGTTTTTCTACTACCGGGCCTCAGACCCTCTTTGGAGATTTCATATCCTAAGTAGTCTAACTTCGTTTCAAAGAAGAAACATTTCTCGATATTTAAGGTCAATCCGGCTTTCCGGAGACAACCAAAGATTTTCCTTAATTTTTCCATACCGTCGTCTATGTCAGTAGCGGGCGTTAAGATGTCATCCATATAGGGTAAAGCTAGATCGAATCTATCTTTCCCTAGGGCTTTATTTATCATGTGTTGAAATACGGCTGGTGCATTGACTAAACCAAATGGCATTCGTGTATATTCGAAATGTCCGTCAGGAGTTACGAACGCTGTTATATGAGTCGAATCTTTTGCCATCGGAATCTGGTAATAGCCCGATTTTAGGTCTAAACTCGTAAAGAATCTTTTGCCGTTAAGTCGGTCTAGTTGGTCATCTATGACTGGCATAGGGTACGAATCCTTGACGGTTTTTTTGTTAAGTGCCCTATAATCTACACATAAACGATAATCATTATTTTTCTTTTTGACTAGAACTATTGGGCTTGCGTAAGAAGAATTGGATTCTTTAACGATATTGTTATCAAGAAGCTCATTTACAAGTTTTTGAACTACTATGCGTTCGGTATATGGTAATCTGTATGGTTTGTAGGAGACTGGAGAGCTGTCAGTAAGTGTAATATGCATTTCTGAAATAGTCGATGTTCCCAGCTCGCTCACGTTCAAAGCAAAACAATCACGATACTCATTAACCAACTTTAAAAGTAGTTGTTTCTGTTTGTCAGTAGTCTCAGAACCTATTTTTAGCATGTCCATTGTCAGGGGATCAAGTTTGTTATTGCTAGGTTTGTCAACCGTCAGGTTGTAGATCCCTAATTTGTCAGCCCTTTGGAAATCACTATAAATGTCAAGGGAGATCGGTAATAAATTAGCCCTTGCAATAAGCTTTCCCTTAAGTAACGTATGTTTATCCCCAGATAAGTTTATAACTAATATCTTTCCTAAGCAGTTTTTAACTGTATATAGACCTTGCGGAATCATAATTTCTTCCCCCGTTTTAAAACAAGTGTTTCCTAGTAAATATATTAACCCCGTGTGTTTACTTCTTAAATGTATATCTACGCCGACTAGCCCATTAATCTCTACGTATACATCTGATTCAACGTAAACTTCCGATTTTTCTGCTTCGGCCACCGCTGAGTATAACACCAAATTTCTATTTGTTTTGTAAACTCTAACGTCAGATAACTCAGTTAGGGTCTGACCAACCAGTACATCTGTGTTAAGGAACTCATTATGTACAATAAAAACTTCTACTACGGCAGTAACAAAGTCCACGCCTATCTCGACGGATGCCTTACCTAACGGTAAAACTACACCAGCTGCAAAGCCTTTTAATACAGGGAGTCCGACTGTCGAGGTGTCCAACTTTAATTCGTCTGCTGTGCTCCGTTTGATAAGCGTGCACTCGCTACCGAAATCGACAAATGCAGTTTTAGGTATGCCGTTTACTGTTATATTTTTTGTATAAATATTGTGACTAGTTTTACTAGCTTCGATCAACTGTACCTTATTGACGGGATTTGATGGATGTTTATCTTTATCTGCATCACGCTTGCAATGTTCCGCTAAATGGCCCATTCTGTTGCATTTTGGACACTTTTGAAGAGGCTTTGGACACTTCGGAACAGTGTGTCCAGGCTCCGAACAGTTGTAACAACGGACTTTAAATGGTGGCTGTTTATTGTTTCGTATGCCTTCTTTAGTTTGCATGGGAGTTTTCTTTATTTCCTTTATACTTTTACAAGAAATATTCCGTAAATACTTGAGCAGCCTACTCGGTCGCCTAAAGTCTGAGCCTAACGCATTCAGACGGATATTATTATCATATATGCCCTGTACTATACAGTCTACTGCGTTTTTCCCCTTAATTCCACAATGATTTACAAGTTTTGCTTTATCATAGAAGTATTCTTCTAGAGTTTCATCCCTCTTACTCTTCCTGTCTAACATCTCAATGAGTTTATCCGCGTAATTTTGGTCGTCAGGAAAACTTTTCAGTAATTTGGCCTGCCATTCCTTCCAGTTAAGCTTAACCGACGGTAAGCCTTCATACCATCTGCGTGAGAGACCAGCGAGCTTAGGCAATGCATTATAAATAATTTCTTTATCATTCCAGTAATATATGCGAGCAGTTTCGTTAACTTTCTTTAACCACGATGTCATAGTTTGATTTTTCTAACTCGGATCAAAGTTTGGGATAACGTCTTTGGCGCCTATGAAGCTACTTTCATTACGTTTATTTAGCGCATCTATTAACTTTTCCATTACACTACTTTCTTTTGATTTAGAAGTAACGTTTTGCTTTCGGCCTTTAGTACGGTTTGATTTCGCTGGGCTACGTCTATGCCTGCTGCTATTTGATTCGGATGAACTTGATATTGTTGCAGTACTCGTTACTGAACTTATGCTGACACGTCGTCTCTTTTCTACATGTGTGTGATCATGGCGCGAGCGTTTTTTATTTTTACGCTGACGAGAGCGCGAACGTCCCCTGTATGTTTTGGAACATTGTGAATCCATGCTACGTGACCGCCCAATAGAACGCGAAATTCTGCGCTTTCGCATTCTCTTTGGCGATCTCTTTCTATATCGTGAGTGTTTAGCATTTGATGTGGAGCTTTCAGAGGTGTCCCTACGTGTAGATGATCGCGAGCGTGTCAGAAGACGTTTGGGTTCGCGATATCGAACCCGCGTGTTTCTCTCCTTAGATCTACTCCTACGCTCTACTACACGTGGAGGTGTATAGGCCTCTCTAGCAGACGTCCTATCCGACATTGTCACAATCTTATATTATTGTTATTGTCAAGTCACGGTCAAATCGGTATTTGGAATAGTAGGAAAATATTGATATGATTAGAATAGTATTCATAAAACCTTAGTAGGTACATACATGTGGAGGAGAGAAAAAAATATGACAAGTTATCTAAGGATTAAAACGACGTACAGATTCAGCGAAATAAATTTTTCAGTAAAGAAATAAACATAGTTGGGTCGTTCTTCTTTTTTACCGACAATGAAACGATGTTTTTCTGTTTTTTTGGTTTTTGAACTATCTATAATTTTGTTTTCTGTGTGGGATTTAAAAAAAACTGCATCTGTATTTCATTAGGACCAATTAAAGTTTCCTTTCTGGCTAATATTGTTTTTTTTTTAATGTTAGTTTTTAAAGAAATAATGTGACAAAGTGGCCTTTTTCTGTAGAGACTACATTTCAGTTTACCACTCTGTCACGCCATTTTACGGAAAACAACGTATAAAATATGTTGGTTAGAGAACATGAAAAATGGCATAATATTAATAGATAAGAAAAATATGGACGTTTATTCGAACCGAATTAAAAAACCGTTTATATTAATACTCCAACGAGATGCCATAATAAGACCAAGGACAGACTATTGTCGGTAAAAAAGTAGAACGACCCAGTTATTCTATTAAATATCATTTGAGTAATCATTGACATTGTATTGAATTCTTTTCATTTGTATATATATATACGTATTATCACGTTTCACTGTTTGCTGTGTAAGGGTGCATTTGTTAATAAAAAAAACTAACAGCAAGATGCATGTCGGATGACACCAAAACCAATACACATCTAACCAAAGGAAACATCCACACCCATCCCGGAGTGTAGCCCCGGCAAGGTGAGAGTGGACATCTCGCGGTGTTCCTCCAATACCTCCATAGAGTAGCCATGGCAAGGTATTTACAGGAACACCTCACAATGGAGAATATGCATTGGCTTAATAATCAAAATCTGCGTCTCCGTAAAGTGAACATAGAAAGATGCATACATGTGGGAGCACTATAATACTATCCTAGTGCGGTGTGTATCCCGGAGTGTAGCCCCGGCAAGATACACACAGCCCTCGCAATCCATGCCTACGTCTCCATAGAGTAGCCATGGCAAGACGCATGCACGTTGGAACTTCGTTATACCGCTCCGGAAAACATGTGTATCCCGGAGTGTAACACGGAAAGATACACAATGCCTTCACAACCCATGCCTGCATCCCCATAATAATTTAAACATGACTAAAGCACACAGTGAAACATCAATTTCTTTCTTAATTTCTTTTGTCCAACTGTGACAGTTATTTTGTTCGAATGCAGGTAGAAAATTATTTAACTAAAATTACATTTGTATTAAATATGGGCGCTGAATTATCCCACTTCTGACTTATTAGAATAGTGACATTCAAGCTTCAATTAGATATTGACTGTAATTATCTGGGTCAGAAGGAGCAAAGTTAATAAAAAGCCCTTAGTGTAGGTAACATTCAAATCACACATATTTTATTATCGTTTATCATGATTTCACATAACCATCTCACGTAAACCACAGTATACTTTAGAAAATAATGCATTGTACATACTTTCTACATAAATTACAAAACTAGCAATAGTTAAACCATAGAATTCAACACATTCGAACAAAATAACGGTCACAATTTTATAACGTAGTATGATATTTAAAGAATAGGTACTTATTAAATCAGACTAACTTACAGTAACTCCTTTGACTTTCCAACTTGTTCTCTTGGTGGTCCGGGCTCGAATGATCCCTCCCCAATGTCCTCAACCTCTTATTTTGAGCGTTGAATCCATAGACACAAATTACAAACGGTCGTTGTTACGTGACAGGCAAAGGAAATGTATTCAGTCAGCCAAGTCCACAGACAAAAATTAAAAATGTAGTAAACTAAATGTACTTCTTGTGAAAATTTGTATTAATACAACCTTAATTCCCTAACACTTCTATATGATTTTTTGCAAACATTTATAATATTTTCACGACATATTAACTCGGTGTTCAGGCGCACCCCCAGATCGTGCATGTGTACGCCGACGTGTACGATAATCGGTTCATCTTCAATATCCGTGTCGAAAGATTCCCGACGCTTCTCGGATTTTTTCTTCCGCAGCTTTCTTTTGTTTTCTATCTTTACAAATTCCTTATTAGTACATTTCTTCTGCTTTATTTTCCTCTTCTCAATGACCATATTTTTCTTTTTGTCACAATCTTTCCTGTAATTTATGTGAAGGTCCGATGTTAATATGGTTGCCACTTGTTTTGCTCGTTTTCTTGCTTGGTAACTTTTCTCAGGTATTGGTGATATGTCAGTTAAAAATTTTGATGGCGTCACTTTTATATCTTGAAGGACCAATAACGTATTATATAATTTTGTGATGATTTTGACATGTTGTTTAGAATACTTACCACAAATGTAATCATTTATTGTTAGGATATTTATTATAATTCCTTAACTACCTATGCTTGACATACATTCACAGCTATTGGGTTTGCTGGACTGTTTTTTGTATTTTTTTAATGATCATTAAAATATATATTTTCATATTCCCAGATCATAACGTAACAGATGGCTGGAAAGAGCAAGACCTTTAAATATGGTGCTGTGAAGCGCAAAAAAAAATATTAAATAACTTCAAAGGCTCAAAGCGAGCCAAGAATGATTCCAGGTCACTTATTCATAATTAATCTATTTTAAGCCTTTTTACTATATGCGACGAAGGAGTGAAGAACGTATTGTGATGGCAAAAATCAGATGAGATTTTGACGGGTATCGATTTTCTACACTAATAAAATCTAAAAAATTCCATTAGTGTGTAACGATCTCTACCATATTTAAAATAGAGGGTAAGCAGACCGTCCAATAATTTTTATTAGGGAAGATAAAATACAGAAAGTTATAAAAACAGCTAGTTATAAAAATACTAAATAGCACGCACTCTCGGAAGTTTATAGTTCACACACGCGCGCACTCACTGGAGTTTTATAGTTCACGTTATGGAATCAGCTCAGCACTGTAGGAACGGGTATCAGGCGTCAGGGTAGCAAGTTATACGAGGTTAGCTCGCGAAGATTAGAAGTAGAAGGTCCCAGGTGGAATCTTTAGCTGGATCCCCTGGGTTAGTCAAAGATGTCGCAGCAGAACCAAGCAGTTCAAGTTGACACAGCAAAACCAAGCAGTTTTCTGATGCTTAATGTCTCAGTCCCAAGACTCGAATGCTAGCAGCCTCCAGCTGTTCGTGAGCTTGTTTCTAAGTAGTCTTCCTTTTTCAAATATCAGTTTTCTTCTATGTGGCCATCATCTCATGTGACAAGTGTATCCGGCCAAGACATATCCACGAGTGCGTAAAGAATATTATAAATATAATTTAAAATTAAGTTAATTAGACTAAACAATCGTAATAATCTTAATAATACAAAAGCTAAACATATTGATAAAAATAATTTAAGTTATTTAGACCAAAGAGTAATTACCATAGACTAAGCCAGAAAGACATTTAAAAAGTAATTGACAGTTTGACAATTGACGTGTCACAACATGAAAATTGAGTAAAAGTATAATGTAAACATATAAACAAATAAAAAGGATGATAAATAGTATTAAAGTGTAAATAATGATAAATAGTATTATGCGTGATGAAAGTAAAGTGTAAGTAAGCATAAATACTATATTTCCCCAACAACCCCGAGAAAATTTTTGGCCTAGAACAAAAATTTTGCTAAGGTTAAAATATTACAACATTCACAAAACTTACATAACTCATTCAAACACACCGACATCTTACGAAGTTAGGTCAGGTAGGATTCACATTCAATGATCACTACTCAACCTGATAAGTCATAACTTTAAGGCTTATTTAAGGAGTTGTAATCCGCTCGCGTCTAAAACCACTAATGAGATGAAAATATAAAGATTTAACAAAGGCTTATTTTTAAAGGAGTTGTCATCCGCTCCTAATCAACTTTTAGAGTCGATAGACAGAAAATCAACTTTTAGAGTCGATAGTCAGAAAATCAACTTTTAG
Organism: Luperina nickerlii; assembly: GCA_963855955.1. Classification (NCBI taxonomy): domain Eukaryota; kingdom Metazoa; phylum Arthropoda; class Insecta; order Lepidoptera; family Noctuidae; genus Luperina; species Luperina nickerlii. Next base: position 10,603,645 of record OY979689.1, on the reverse strand, counting down.
AGTCGATAGTCAACAAGGGCTTATTTTTATGGAGTTGTCAACCGCTCCAATCAACTTTTAGAGTTGATAGAAATAGACAAGTTATCATATTAACTTGTAGAAAAGAATAGATATATACGAAAGATTAAAATTAATCTTTTAATGGTTTAAGAACCGATGAATGAATTAAAAAAAACAAATAGAGTTTTAATAAATCAAAAGGAACTCTATTATAGAGGAAGGAAAGAAGAAAGGGATGAGTTATGAATATAGAAGAAAGAATTTTTTTTACATATAATTGAATAAATTATATTTTGAAGTCTTTAATATGGTATTTAGCTCGGTTGCCTAGTTGATCTTCTAGTATATATACTAATGGTGATAATTTTTGTAAAATAGTTGATTTTACATATTTCGGCGCTAGTTTAGAGCTAAAATAAGTACCCGCTTGACTAATTGTATAGTTTTTACGCCAGACTGTATCTCCAACGTTATATTCTTTAAAGGTATGTGTGTCATTGTAACGAGAAGAGTTACGAGCATGAGCAATATGAAGGGCTATCTGAACTTTATCGAAAGTTGCAGACAATAAACCTATGTTAGTAGCATAGATGTCCCTAGGTAGAAAAACGATTTCATCAAGATTATTAGTTGGTGTATAAAGTGAGCCAGAAGTAACTGTTTCACGTCCGAAGAGCAAAAAGTTAGGAGAGAAACCAGTAGTAATATTAGTTGTGCTGTTCATAGCGTATTGGACTTTAGGAAGATGGATGTCCCAAGATCTATGGTCATCACCAACCAAAGATGACAAAGCTGTGATTATAGTGCGATTGTACCTTTCAGTGGGATTAACTTGGGGGCAATAGTGAGGAGAGAAAAATATAAATGGTATATTATATCTGCTCAGAAAGTTGTGAAATTCATGGGATTGAAATTGTGATCCATTGTCCATAATAATAGTTTGAGGTACTCCATGGACTAGAAAAACAAAATTTTCCAAGTTAGAGATGACGTTAGCACTAGTAGCCCGTTTTAGCGGAAAGATCAGGGAATATTTAGTAAAGCAACAATTAACCACTAAGATAAATTGATTCCTACGTCTAGTCATAGGTAGAGGACCCATTAGATCCAAAGAAATTGTTTGAAAGGGCCTGGAACAAATTTTTGGTTTACCCATAAGACCAAAGGGTGAGTGATTAGCGTGTTTGTAAGTTAAGCAATTATCACAGGAAGAAATTATTTTAGCGATATCCTTAAACATAGCTGGCCAGTAATATAGAAGTGATAATTTTTTATAAGTTTTAAAGATTCCTAGATGAGGCTGATCTGGAGACCCATGATTATCTTTAATAAGAGTTTCCCGAAGATTAGGGTGAGGAACTTCTTTCCACGCGAAATCTTCAGTTAACGCGTGGGGAGATTGAGTATAGCGGAATAATTTATTTTCACGAATAGTATAATTGGGATATTGATCAGGATTGCTACGACATTCTAAAAGTAGTTTGTTATAGTGTTCTAATGCTGGAGATATAGGTTGAGGATCAAGTGAGACAGGATTAATGCCAAGTGGACATGTAGGATTACGAGAGAGTAAGTCAGGAACTAAATTGTCTTTACCCCTTTTGTGTTTTAGAATAAAATTAAAAGATGACAACCTAAGAGCCCACCGCGCGAGTCTACCTGATGGATTGGATAATTTTAGAAACCATTTAAGTGCTGCGTGGTCAGTATAAACCGTGAATTGTTTACCATTATCGATATAACAACGCCAATGTTCTAAAGCTGAAATTACCGCAAGAGTTTCTCTTTCAGTAGTTGAGTAATTTCGTTCGTTTTTGTTAAGAGATTTGCTCATATAGGCTATAACTACTTCTTTGTCGTCTTTTATTTGTGTTAACATACCACCAATGGCAAAGTTAGAAGCATCGCAATGTACAGAGAAAGGGAGATTGTAGTCAGGACAAGCTAGTATAGGGGTAGTAACAAGGGCTTCTTTTAGTTTATTAAAAGCCAGATTAGCATCATTATCCCAAATGAATTTAGGGGCGTTTTTACCGGAAGAAGTTAATTTATTAAGTGGAGTTGCAATTGTGCTGAAGTTGGGAATAAAACGTCGAAACCAACTACAAGTTCCAATAAATTTTCTAACTTCTTTACGAGAAGTGGGAGTAGGAAATTCGAGTATTGCTTTTATTTTAGCAGGATCTGATCTTAAACCGTTTTCATCTACAATGTACCCTAAGTATTTAAGTTCATTTTTAAAGAATTGACTTTTTTCGAAGTTAATAGTTAATCTAGCAAACGTTAATTTCTCAAGAACTTTAAGTAGATAAGAGATATGCTCTTCAAATGATTCAGAGATGATTATTATATCATCAAGGTAACAAAAGACCTTATTATCAAATTCAGGAGTAAAAAGCATGTCCATAAGTCTTTGTTGAGTAGCTGGAGCATTAGTTAAACCAAAGGGCATGATAACAAAACGATACATGCCGCGACCAGGGACATAAAAAGCTGTTTTATCTTTATCCGCTTCATCTTTTAAAGGGATTTCCCAAAATGCTTTAGCAATATCAATGCTTGAAAGAAATTTAGCGTTTTTAAGGTTATCTAAAATTTCATTAACAAACGGAAGGCTGTACGCGTCTCTACGAGTAACTGAATTTAGTTTACGACTATCAACACAAAATCGCCATTCACCATTCTTTTTAGGTGTAATGATAACCGGAGAAAGCCAAGGGCTTTCGCATTTTTCAATGACGCCCCATTGTAACATTTTATCGACTTCTATTATGAGAGCTTTTTGTTTTTCAGGAGAAAGACGATAACATCGTTGTTTAATTGGAAGAGTGTCACCTGTATCAATATGATGACTAATAAGATGAGTGCGACCCAGTACTCCTCTACTCTCGAAGGATATAGCTTTGAATCGTTTAATCATATCATCAGCGATAGTTTTTTGTTCTAAAGAGAGATGATCGTAAGGCAGTATTTGTTTAGTAGTTTCAGTAACCACTGAACATTTAATATTCGCTTTAAAAGCCGAAGAAAGTATGTGTGGAATAAGATTAAACTTTTTCCAAAAGTCGACTCCTAAAATAATTGAAGGAGATATATTAGGGAATACGAAGGCTTGGATGAGATGAGTTTGATTATTGTATCTAATCGGAATATCAATTGAGCCAAGGGATTTACTTTTATTATTACTGGCAGTAGTAATCGTCACTGAAGAAGACTTGGATAACGTGAAGCCTAATTTTAAAATTTCTAGGTGAGAGTTATTACCAAGTATTGTAATAGAACTACCACTATCTAGTAAGCCGGAAAATATTTTGTCATTGATAGAAATATCAATAAAAGGACGATTAAAATCTTTTTCATTATCGTAAAGTGAAGTTATTTTGTAACAATGAAAGAAATTTTTAATAGTTTGTAACCAATCATGCCAGTCTGATTGATTAAAGTTTTTATTACCCAAGTCGTTGTTTAGTTTTTTGAGTTGTTAGTTTTATTACAGTTAGGACAATCAGTCAATTTAACATCTTTTAAACCGCATCTAAAACAAATAATTAAAGAACGAGGTTGAGAGCAATTAGTTAGCGTATGACCATTAGTGCGGCAGCGTACGCAAAAAGCATTATAATTAACTTTATTAATTGTATTAACTTGAGGTTTATTGTTAAAACGCTTAAAATTTGTTCTAGGAGTGAACGCGTTAAAAGTTGAGGGCTTTGACGTTAAGTTAGTGGATTTATAGTTAAATTCAACAGTTATAGGGTTATTAGTAGTTTGAGGTTCATTGAAATGTTTTTCTTTGTCTAAAAATTCTTCATATTTTCGACAACATGAAATAAGCTCATCAATAGAGTTAATGTTATTATTCGCGATGTAAGGTGAATAGCAAGGTCGAATGTTACGAATAATAATTTGGAGTTTTTTAGTTTCCGTTAGTTTTTCTGAAAGTCTGGAAAACATGCCGGTTAGTATGGAAACAAAAATAACAATAGGTTCATCTTTGCCCTGAGTTCGACTGTTGATAGCTTCTAATAATTTATGGTCATAGTCAAAACCGCCAAAGTCTCTAATCAAAGCTTCGCAAAATTCGCTCCATGAAAATAAAGAGTCGCGTTTAAAACGATACCAATGTAAAGCGTTATCAGTTAATAATTCAAACGCATGATCTAATAATTTGTCACGAGAAATATTTCTAGAAATACTGAATTCCTGAATTTTCTGTATAAAGGAACGCGGACAAGAGTTTCCGTCAAATTTTATTCGTTTTAATTCGTTAAGGGAATTATTAGGAATAGAGTTTGACTGTATGTCGGTAAGCATAGTATGAAACATTGTATTATTGGGACTATTAGAAGTATCCATGATTAAAAAAATAATATTGAAAGAGGAGTCTGAGTTAAAGAAAACTCGAGGAATCAAGTGTCATCCCAAGAGTGTTATTAGTTAAAGAGGGAAGGAGGAAAAGAGAGGTCGAGTTAAAGAAAACTCGAGGACTCAAGTGTCATCTCAAGAGTGTTATTAGTTAAGAGAGGGTTCAGAGTTAAAGAAAACTCTAATGTTAGGAAGGACTCAAGTATTGTCTCAAGAGTGCTATGAGTTATAATAAGAGGCAAGGAGGGATAAGGTTAGGTCTGAACCGCAACACCGCAGTCAGAAAAACGCTAGGGCAGCTCCCGTAATACAGTAGACGGTAAGCTCCGAGTAAAACGTCAAGGGCAGCAGTAAGTTAGCTCCGAGTAAACGTCAGGGCAGCTCCCGCAATACAGTAGTCGGTAAGCTCCGAGTAAAACGTCAAGAGAGTCTGGAGTGTTGGATACGGTCCAAAAGTGTATATAAATTTAAGAGTAAGACACAGTCTACAGAAAATAAAAATCGAAAACCAATGAAAACTTATTTGTATTAGTGGTGAAATTCGGAACTAATGCATAAAGTTTAGTACCTACATTTCCCACCGCGCAAAAAGACTAATACTCAATGCAAATGCACTATGGCTAGTTACCTAGCAACCAATGTCAAACAATAACAATTAGAAAAATATTTTGAGAGCCCACGATATACTTATTTCGGTATGATTCCCAGATATAAGTATAAATATATTATTATTAAGTGTTTAGGAGGATAGTGGAGTATTTGTTATAGGAGTTGTGTAGATGTATGGGTTTGTATAAACATCCACAGGATATTCTCCTGTTTCAGTCGTGAAGTGTCTCAATCCCCTAACTTGGTAGTGACCACGAGGTGGTTTTAAAAACACGCCAAGCGAAGAATGAGTACGATTACCAATGGGTAAACGCTGTAGTGTGCAAGTATGTGGGGTGCAGTGTAGTGATGTATTGGTAAAGAGTTAAGTGTAGGAGGAAACGACTACGGGATATTGTCCAATAGTACGTCGTAGAGTAAGCCAAACCCCAACTTGTAAGTGACCACGAATGGTTTTAAAAACACTGACAAGCGAAGAATGGATGCCAACTACCTTTCGGTAGTGGGATGTATGAGAATGAAGTATAAGATGATGTTCAGTATGAAGAAGTGTTGAATCGAATATAGGAGTCTTCAAGAAGAGAGCTGAAGAAGAAAAATAAGTTAGTTAGTATTCAAAAGACTAAGCCAAATAAGGAGTTCAAAAATAGATACCTAGTGCTAGTTTTTTTTTAGAATTTAGAAAAAAGGGGGTGAGTTCGAGTTATTTTAACGTTGTGGCGCCAAACTGTAACGATCTCTACCATATTTAAAATAGAGGGTAAGCAGACCGTCCAATAATTTTTATTAGGGAAGATAAAATACAGAAAGTTATAAAAACAGCTAGTTATAAAAATACTAAATAGCACGCACTCTCGGAAGTTTATAGTTCACACACGCGCGCACTCACTGGAGTTTTATAGTTCACGTTATGGAATCAGCTCAGCACTGTAGGAACGGGTATCAGGCGTCAGGGTAGCAAGTTATACGAGGTTAGCTCGCGAAGATTAGAAGTAGAAGGTCCCAGGTGGAATCTTTAGCTGGATCCCCTGGGTTAGTCAAAGATGTCGCAGCAGAACCAAGCAGTTCAAGTTGACACAGCAAAACCAAGCAGTTTTCTGATGCTTAATGTCTCAGTCCCAAGACTCGAATGCTAGCAGCCTCCAGCTGTTCGTGAGCTTGTTTCTAAGTAGTCTTCCTTTTTCAAATATCAGTTTTCTTCTATGTGGCCATCATCTCATGTGACAAGTGTATCCGGCCAAGACATATCCACGAGTGCGTAAAGAATATTATAAATATAATTTAAAATTAAGTTAATTAGACTAAACAATCGTAATAATCTTAATAATACAAAAGCTAAACATATTGATAAAAATAATTTAAGTTATTTAGACCAAAGAGTAATTACCATAGACTAAGCCAGAAAGACATTTAAAAAGTAATTGACAGTTTGACAATTGACGTGTCACAACATGAAAATTGAGTAAAAGTATAATGTAAACATATAAACAAATAAAAAGGATGATAAATAGTATTAAAGTGTAAATAATGATAAATAGTATTATGCGTGATGAAAGTAAAGTGTAAGTAAGCATAACTGTAACGATCTGTACCTTATTAAAATAGAGGGTAAGCAGACCGTCCAATAATTTTTATTAGGGAAGATAAAATACAGAAAGTTATAAAAACAGCTAGTTATAAAAATACTAAATAGCACGCACTCTCGAAAGTTTATAGTTCACACACGCGCGCACTCACTGGAGTTTTATAGTTCACGTTATGAAATCAGCTCAGCACTGTAGGAACGGGTATCAGGCGTCAGGGTAGCAAGTTATACGTGGTTAGCACGCGACGATTAGAAGTAGAAGGTCCCAGGTGGAATCTTTAGCTGGATCCCCTGGGTTAGTCAAAGATGTCGCAGCAGAACCAAGCAGTTCAAGATGTCACAGCAAAACCAAGCAGTTTTCTGATGCTTAATGTCTCAGTCCCAAGACTCGAATGCCAGCCGCCTCCAGCTGTTCATGAGCTCGTTTCTAAATAGTCTTCCTTTTTCAAATATCAGTTTTCTTCTATGTGGCCATCATCTAATCTGACAAGTGTATCCGGCCAAGACATATCCACGAGTGCGTAAAGAATATTATAAATCTAATTTAAAATTAAATTATTTAGACTAAACAATCGTAATAATCTTAATAATACAAAAGCTAAACATATTGATAAAAATAATTTAAGTTATTTAGACCAAAGAGTAATTACCATAGACTAAGCCAGAAAGACATTTAAAAAGTAATTGACAGATTGACAATTGACGTGTCACAACATGAAAATTGAGTAAAAGTATAATGTAAACATATAAACAAATAAAAAGGATGATAAATAGTATTAAAGTGTAAATAATGATAAATAGTATTATGCGTGATGAAAGTAAAGTGTAAGTAAGCATAAATACTATAAGCTCATGAACAGCTGGAGGCTGCTGGCATTCGAGTCTTGGGACTGAGACATTAAGCATCAGAAAACTGCTTGGTTTTGCTGTGTCAACTTGAACTGTTTGGTTCTGCTGCGACATCTTTGACTAACCCAGGGGATCCAGCTAAAGATTCCACCTGGGACCTTCTACTTCTAATCTTCGCGAGCTAACCTCGTATAACTTGCTACCCTGACGCCTGATACCCGTTCCTACAGTGCTGAGCTGATTCCATAACGTGAACTATAAAACTCCAGTGAGTGCGCGCGTGTGTGAACTATAAACTTCCGAGAGTGCGTGCTATATAGTATTTTTATAACTAGCTGTTTTTATAACTTTCTGTATTTTATCTTCCCTAATAAAAATTATTGGACGGTCTGCTTACCCTCTATTTTAAATATGGTAGAGATCGTTACAGTTTAAAGAAATATAGTATTTATGCTTACTTACACTTTACTTTCATCACGCATAATACTATTTATCATTATTTACACTTTAATACTATTTATCATCCTTTTTATTTGTTTATATGTTTACATTATACTTTTACTCAATTTTCATGTTGTGACACGTCAATTGTCAAACTGTCAATTACTTTTTAAATGTCTTTCTGGCTTAGTCTATGGTAATTACTCTTTGGTCTAAATAACTTAAATTATTTTTATCAATATGTTTAGCTTTTGTATTATTAAGATTATTACGATTGTTTAGTCTAATTAACTTAATTTTAAATTATATTTATAATATTCTTTACGCACTCGTGGATATGTCTTGGCCGGATACACTTGTCACATGAGATGATGGCCACATAGAAGAAAACTGATATTTGAAAAAGGAAGACTACTTAGAAACAAGCTCACGAACAGCTGGAGGCTGCTAGCATTCGAGTCTTGGGACTGAGACATTAAGCATCAGAAAACTGCTTGGTTTTGCTGTGTCAACTTGAACTGCTTGGTTCTGCTGCGACATCTTTGACTAACCCAGGGGATCCAGCTAAAGATTCCACCTGGGACCTTCTACTTCTAATCTTCGCGAGCTAACCTCGTATAACTTGCTACCCTGACGCCTGATACCCGTTCCTACAGTGCTGAGCTGATTCCATAACGTGAACTATAAAACTCCAGTGAGTGCGCGCGTGTGTGAACTATAAACTTCCGAGAGTGCGTGCTATTTAGTATTTTTATAACTAGCTGTTTTTATAACTTTCTGTATTTTATCTTCCCTAATAAAAATTATTGGACGGTCTGCTTACCCTCTATTTTAAATAAGGTAAAGATCGTTACAGTTTGGTGCCCCACGTTGGGCGCCAAACTGTAACGATCTCTACCATATTTAAAATAGAGGGTAAGCAGACCGTCCAATAATTTTTATTAGGGAAGATAAAATACAGAAAGTTATAAAAACAGCTAGTTATAAAAATACTAAATAGCACGCACTCTCGGAAGTTTATAGTTCACACACGCGCGCACTCACTGGAGTTTTATAGTTCACGTTATGGAATCAGCTCAGCACTGTAGGAACGGGTATCAGGCGTCAGGGTAGCAAGTTATACGAGGTTAGCTCGCGAAGATTAGAAGTAGAAGGTCCCAGGTGGAATCTTTAGCTGGATCCCCTGGGTTAGTCAAAGATGTCGCAGCAGAACCAAGCAGTTCAAGTTGACACAGCAAAACCAAGCAGTTTTCTGATGCTTAATGTCTCAGTCCCAAGACTCGAATGCTAGCAGCCTCCAGCTGTTCGTGAGCTTGTTTCTAAGTAGTCTTCCTTTTTCAAATATCAGTTTTCTTCTATGTGGCCATCATCTCATGTGACAAGTGTATCCGGCCAAGACATATCCACGAGTGCGTAAAGAATATTATAAATATAATTTAAAATTAAGTTAATTAGACTAAACAATCGTAATAATCTTAATAATACAAAAGCTAAACATATTGATAAAAATAATTTAAGTTATTTAGACCAAAGAGTAATTACCATAGACTAAGCCAGAAAGACATTTAAAAAGTAATTGACAGTTTGACAATTGACGTGTCACAACATGAAAATTGAGTAAAAGTATAATGTAAACATATAAACAAATAAAAAGGATGATAAATAGTATTAAAGTGTAAATAATGATAAATAGTATTATGCGTGATGAAAGTAAAGTGTAAGTAAGCATAAATACTATAAGTGTAGAATAAATAAACGTCTGGGGCTCTTGTTTCCAAACTATTGGACGGATTTGGATCAAACAAGCTATCAAATGCAAAAATCTTAAGAAGGCATAGTAGAAAGATGGTTTACGACGTGTACACCTATAATATGTCAAATGAAGCAAAGGAAAGTGTACAAAATAGAGAATAGAATGGCAATCTGTTGCGTGACAAGGACAAAATAGCATGCTATGCATACAAACTAGCTATCTCTTTCTATCTTATACGTTCTGTATTATCTATCGCTGTCGTACCTTTAAGTTAGTACTTATAATAACAACGCAACGATATCTGAACGCCATTCAGTATGAACATGGCGTATCTTTCTTTATAATATCATTGAATATTATAATATTATTCAGTAGAATTTTAATCTAAATGTCATCGAAAAATCCCTGTATAGGTAGCCAAACAAATTATGAATAACTATTTCGTACATGACTGTACCTGCGCAAGCTCCCCACTACTGACACTCGTCAAGTCTCTTCTTACGTGGCACGCACTGTAAGCTTTTACTTTCGATCAACGCTAGAATTGCATAAAGAAGTATTTACGAGTACATTCTTATTTTTAAATGCTGGTAATTTTAGGAAATCGATGACAATGGAAATTCTGAAAATACAGTAATTACTAGTGATATGTTCTATGATAAAGTTGACATGAGCTTGATCTAGGCATGGCATCACCTTTGTCTTATATTTATGTTCGTATAATTCGTCAAAATGTAGGGAACAGCTGATTTTTGTTTTCGCGATTTCAGGTTTGGTCTCATAGTAAAAGTTGTTCATAATGATAAGTACAGACGCCGGCACATCAACCTACTACAATCTGTCAGATTTCTTTAATAAATTTTCAACTTTATTGCTAAAGCATAAGGTTCAAAATTGATTGGGAAAATTTGACAGTTTCGGGTAGGTTGATGTGCTGGCGTCTGTACAATAACCTCCATTGTAATATATTATAAAAACACCACGTATACTCGATACCTATGAAATTGTCGTTTTATTAAACTGCCACTTCGAACTGTAAATGTTAGTAGTTACAGTTTGACTTGGAATTCCCAATTCCTTGGTTCGCGGCCAGTAAAATAAAACAGCAATTTCACAGGTATAGACTTAATATTCTTTAGTTGTTTTGCATTTTCCAAAACTATATTTTTTATCCCAATCCAATTCCAATCTTCCTATTTTATTTTTTCAAATACGGGCCCAGTCCCAAGAAGACTTTTCAATTTGTTTGAAATTTCTAAGTTTATCTTAGTCATCATTGACATCGATGAAGGAAAACATTGAATTACCTAAATATGCATACTACTCGTAGATATTTATGTAAAACGCTTACCTCAATGTTATTGAATGTCTAAATGTACTTAAATGGATCTAACACCAAATTGTACCATTTTTATGTTGATTTTGGTAATTAATTAGTAATTATACTAAACGAATACTATATTAGACAAACATTCCAGACTTATATTTCTTAACCGTACCTATATGAATAAAAAAATATCGTCTATAGGATCAAAACTGTTTAAACGATCGCTACGCTCGATTTTTAGGCGTGTGTGCGTAAACGTTGCACACAAACATACACGGAACAGTGCAAACATAGTATTGCAATGAATTTACCTAAACTCTAGCGCGGGCATTTTATGGACGGACTCTTAACAAGTCCCCATCCGCCATTCTTTTAAGTTTGTCGAAGGCATTAATTTTATTTTAATTTTTTGAATCCTTCTTCTATTGATGCCTGTTCCATGCTAGTCGAGGAACCTGTTAATATAATAAGGGTCCTACTAATATCGAATGATACTAGGTTAGTAGGTACTATATTCGTAACTTTACAGGAAATAAAATCGACTTGATTCCTTTTGTAATATAGTTTTTAAGTAAAAACTTTTCATTTAACACACATTTTGTAACAATATCTCCATAAATAAAAAATGTCATTTTCAAGTTACGTAATTATTTACAGAACAAGCTTTTACTTGCAAATCCTCAAAAGGAATCAAAAAGATAACCCACTTCCAGATGACCTAGAAACTTGAAATTTGGCGTCGAGATAGACTAGTAGGCGCATACTAAGGAAAAAATCAGAAACCTACGAAAAAGAAAATTACGATGCTAGCTGTCGCCAAAGGCTCCGCCCGTGTGACGCGAGAACTGTCCCAAGGGTTAATACTCCCAGGATAAAAGTATTCTTTATATTATTCTAGACTATAATCTATCTCTGTGCCTCTCTCTGTGTGTCTCTTTCATCAAGATCCAGAGAAAATGTTGTGAGAAGAGAAGCTGTTTTGATGTGATTGAGTAACAATTATCCATCAAAATTCAATAAAATTTTATATTCATCTTTCGCAATAGATTTTTATTAATTTTAAATTCTTTTATTACCAAAGATGTTTTAATCTACCGGGCGTCCCGCGACGGCTACTTTTTTATTAATATAAACAAGTTCTGAGTTCCATTGAACGACATTTTCGAGGGTCAACAATTTCTGGGAGGATGCACTTATAGTAAAAATCTATAAGTCGATTTTTAATTTTTGTTTCCCAGAAATTGTCATCCCTCTTGATGATCGCAGTTTTCAATGGAAAGTCTGTGCCAGTCCACACAGCAAACAAACAAATATCTTTTTTTGTTATATGTTGTTGCCCCTGAACTTGGTAATACCAATTGTGATTTTTGTTCAATGATATTTCCCCTTTTTTATCAACCTCCCAAAAATTATTTTTTTTGGCACGAATTGCCTCTTCCGGGTTCATACCAGCCTCTGTTATAGGGCATTTTATTTCGATGATCCCGTTTTCATAGATACTGTCAGGGATGGCACCTAAAAAAAAGTGTTCTTCATCTATGAACAGACCGCACTTTATTGAAGTAATGTTCTCCTGCTTTGCTAATTGTAAAAGGGCAGTTGCTTCAGAGGTTTTGCCGTGTAATATAGCGGGTACATGATCTAAGGAGTACGAGTATAACATCGATTTAACCAGTGGAGCTGAACTTATTTGTCGCCTTTTGCACACCTTTCCAAAATTAGATGCAGTGACCAGAAGGTCAATTCTACTAATAACATGCAATTTGAAAAACATGAGACCGGAATGCGATGACACTGTGAATAGACCAAAAAATGGTATTCTGCTAATCTTAAAATTCGGTTTGTTCACATTCCGGTCGCAATATCATCGCAGTATAGTCTCATAGTGGTCAACTTTGTTCTCGCTTACGAAATTAAACATATTTTCATGTTGGTTCAATATACGCAGACGATATTGTGATACTTAGTGATACTTAAATTTTAAGCAACCTTATTTTCTGATTTTTTTAATGTCTTTATTAGTTTGCTTGATTAAGTGTATACTCATAGTATTTTCATTTCCCGTTTGTTATTAAATATCTTTGAAAATACAAAATCATTAAAATAAATAATCGGCTAGAAAGCTAACATGGAACGTATTGGTAATCGCCACGCGCAAGCGCGATGCGAATGATTAAAGATGTCAAAAAGAGACAACATTATATTTTTAATAAATGTATCAAACTATAATTAAATTTTAAATAATTTTATTTTTCTCTGAAACTATTCTATAAAGATTTATTACATTTTATTTATAACTACATTGATTTTCTCCGCCATCGCAATATTTTTCAATACGTATGTCAGAATGAATGTCAATTGCGTCAAAATCAGAGTTGCCATTTGGCGAATAATTTCCCGACATGCGGGTAATTTCAGTTATTAGACGTGTGATACAGCTATTACGGACTACAGTTATATAGCTATTACGGACTGAATAATAAATATGATTATAATTTATGTAGGATTTCCGAGCTGACGACAACGAAAAATCAAGACAAAGAGGTATGTGAAATTGCGAGCGTACGACCCGCGCCACGGACCGAGTCAAAGTGCCCCTCTACAACGCGCGCCGGCTGCTTTATAAAGGCACCGGTCGCCCCACTACCCCCACTTTGCTACAACAAGCGATACTACTTCCGGCGCTGACGCACTCGCAAGCCCACACGGACTAAGTAGTCCCCTCTTTTGTTGAGCGACTTATTTACAATAAAATCTAGTTTACGATACAAATAATTTGATCAACCAAATTCACTACACAAATTAAATAAAAGAACGCAGAATAATAATATTCGCGCGTTCATATTATGACCGCGCCGTAAATCGATAAATTGATACACGTCCGATCCGATAGGCAGATCGTACTTCAGTCAGAAACGGCACTTACGCTGTTTTCGATTTTATTGTCCATCCGACTGTCTGAAGGTATTTTCGCCCTTGTTTTCTATCTGCTCCTTTAAGAGACCGAGCAACCGAGCGAGTTGAGTTGCTAGACCACACGCTCGAGCTAGAAGCTAGAACGACTGAATTTATAAATAAATTGACAGAAGAATCGGACGTATATGTTTTGTAGTTAACAGTTGCAGGTGGAGCGAAATAAAACGTTGTGGTTTATTGCGTGTTATTTATTAATCGTCGATACAGAAAAAAAAAAACATGTCGCCCCTTTACCGGCTTAATAGCGAGAGAGAGTGTTGCTACAACCATAAAAACTATATTAATTAAAATTATAAATGTTGCCAGTTACAAATATTTAACACACCCCCTCAACATTCTAATTTTAATTTCTAGATAAATGCACCCCCTTAATAACATAAATATACTAACTCAACTTATGACAATATCTTATCCCTGAATTTAGTAAAGAGTACCTTTCCCAATGGCTTGGTGAACAAATCGGCTACATTTTCATTACTATTAACAAACTCTAATGGAACTGAATTTGTTGACATATTTTCCACAATGTACTGATACTTTATGTGCTTTAATCTTTTATTACTATCATTGTTCTTCGCTATATTAATCACACTTTGATTGTCTTCAAGTATTTGAAAAATTATATTGTCATATCCAAAATCTTTGAGTAAATTTTTTAAGAACGAACCCTCCATTATACTCATACTAAGAGCTACATATTCAGCTTCACAAGATGACAGTGATACACAAGATTGCTTCTTGCTGCACCAAGAGACTGGAGAATTAAAAATATAAAATATTTGACCCGATGTTGACTTTCGGTCTGCAACATCACCGGTCCAGTCTGCATCACTGTAACCTTGCAATTTACATACACTTTTACTTTCCTTATCATATTTATATGTTAAAGACAAATCAATAGTGCCCTGTATGTATCTTAGTATCCTCTTTAAACATTTAAACAAAGCTACACTAGCACAATGCACATATCTGCTAAGAAATCCTACTGCAACACATAAATCTGGTCTAGTACAGGTAGCATACAAAAGACTGCCTAATAAACTTCTACAGACTTTTTCTATTTCAACACTTTCACCTTTATCTCTTTGCAACAATTCAAAACTAAAGTTTTGGTCTATTGGAGTGCTAACAGTTTTACAATTTGACATTTGATATAAATCCAGCAACTTTAACAAATATCTTTTCTGATTAATTACAGTTACACAATTTCCAAGATCCTGTTTAATATTTATTCCCAAATAATTACTGGCTAGACCCAAATCTTTCATTTTAAAGTTATTACTTATTGAATTCTTAAATTCACTTACTTGGTTATTATTGCTACCAAATATCAACAGGTCGTCTACAAATAATAACACATAAATGTAGTCATTTTCAATATGTTTGAAATATAAACATGGGTCATTCTTTGATCTTAGAAAATTCTCATTGGTCATAAAGCTATTAAATTTTTCATTCCAATATTTGGGAGATTTTTTTAGACCATAGATTGACTTATTTAATTTACATGCCTTATTACCTGGTAATCTCATAAAAACTGTCTCATTAATGTCTCCATAAAGAAACGCTCCAGTTACATCCATTTGGTACACTGGTTGTCTTTTCTGGGCTGCTACAGCCAACATGACTTTGAAGGTAGTTAACTTGGCAACAGGTGAGTATATCTGGTCATCACAGTTCTTCTGCTGGAATCCTCGGGCAACTAAGCGAGCTTTATACAGAGCTTTTCCATCAGCCTCCTTGACTTTAAATACCCACTTGCTACTTACTATGTTTTGTCCATCAGGGACTTCTGTCACCTCCTCCCATGTATTATTTTCCTCCAGTGTCTTCAACTCCTTATTCATGGCTTCCTCCCATTTACTTTTATCAGGTCTTTTCATAGCTTCTTGGTATGTAATAGGTTCATCACAACAGTAACTCAGGAACATGTTTTCCTCTCCTACATAGTCTTTAAACCAGCTTGGCTTTTTCTTCGCCCTTCTAGGTCTTTCTGTTACTTCTTCTATCTGTCCCAAAGTTTCTGGAGTTTCCTGTTCTTCTTCACTTTCTATTGTTTGAGGGTTCTCAGTATCTTCATACTGGCTTTCTTCGCCTTCTGAAACTTGCTCTACCTCTTCTTGAATGTCAAAATTTATTTGATATTCCTTTTCTTGTTTTCTTTCTCTTTTTCTATTTTCTATAGACTGTTTTATGAATACTATGTCTCTTTTGATGTCTACTATGTTTCTTTCTGGAAAATATATTCTGTATCCTTTTGTATTTTCTCCATATCCAATGAAATAGCCTAATTCTGCTTTGCTGTCAAACTTTAACCGTTTCTGATCAGGAACATGTACGGATACTTGACTACCGAAGACTTGAAGGTTGTTTACATCAAAATCTTTATTCCACCAGAGTTCATATGGAGTTTTATCCTTCACTCGACTTACACCAGTTCTGTTGATTATATAGACAGCAGTATTGATTGCTTCTGCCCATAAATTCTTATTTAGGCCGCTCTCTAGAAGCATAGTTCGTGCTGACTCAACCACCGTCCTCATCTCACGCTCTACACAACCGTTTTGTTGTGGAGTGTATGCTACACTTCTTTGGTGTTGTATTCCATATGACTTCAGTAAGTTTACCATTTCTTTATTGATAAATTCCTTTGCATTATCACTTCTTATGTATTTCACTATGTGACCGGGGTTTACTTGTACTTCTTTCAAATACTGTATTAAATATTCTATAGACTGACCTTTGTTCTTCAGAAAATACACCTTTTTATATTTAGAGTAATCATCCTTGATGAGGAGAAAGAATCTTGCCCCTCCTAGTGAAACTTCTTCTATTGGACCTCCAATGTCAATATGGATAACCTCTCCTGGTTTTGTTGCTCTATGGGTACTTGATGGGAAGGGAAACTTATGTTGTTTTCCTTTCAAACATGGCAAACATGTTTCTTCTTCACTATTTTCAAAATTAATATCCTGCTTCATCAAGATGCTTTTCACTTGATTTATGTCTTGGTGACCTAGTTTTGCATGCCATTCCTTCAGGTCTGACATAACTTTTCCTACCATGGCATTAGCACCTGACTGTCTGAATAACATTGTGTACATTTTACCATGTCTCTTGGCTACAGCATACACACTGTTGTTTTTGATAAACTGGCACTCAGTAGCAGTTGACTCCAGCTTGTAGCCTTTATCCAGAGCAGCACTCATGGAAAATAAGTTTGTCTTGAGGCTTGGCACATACAACACACTGTTTATGTATGTTTTTATCCATTGTTCACCATCATATGCCTCAAGGTCAATGTCACCATAACCTAATGCTTTAATTATTGTCCCATCCCCAATGACAACATCTTTTGGTACTAACAACTTTTTATAGTTTGTGAAACTGTCCACTGTAAAGCACATATGCTCAGAAGCACCACTATCTAAGAACCATTCATTGTTTATACTTTTTGACGTAAGTCCACACACTGACATGACAAATGCGTTTTGTTTGTCATTCGTTTTTTCCTGTTTATTGTTTTTGTTAAACCAACACTTTTCTTTTGTATGTCCCCGTTTGTTACACTGTTTACAAAATAAAATGTTGTCATTTCTACAACCTTTTTCACTGTTGTCCTTCTTAGCTTTACAGTCTTTTTTATAATGCCCCACTTTACCGCAGTTAAAGCACTTTCTTGTTTTAATGTCAATTTTGAACGCTGTGGTACTACTGGTTTCACTGTCTTGGTACATTTTGTTTCTTTGCTCTTCAATGATGAGCCTGGCTGTCAACTCCGACAGCGTTCGCTTTTCTATTTGCACAGAGTCCCATGCAGACACAAAGTGTCTAAACTTTTCACCCAGCGAACTTATGATTTTTGTAACAATCATGTTTTCAGCAATTTCACCTTTTGCTTGCCTTATTTGTGCCACGATTGCTTCTATCTTTGCTATGAATGTTGATACATCCTCCGAACCATTATATTTTTCTTCGAAGAAACGCTGCTGCAATATGTGGAGTGACACATCAGATTTTTGTTCATAGATTGTATTTAATTTGTCCCATATTTCTTTGGCTGTTTCACAATTCTGCACATGCAGCATAGCTGTGTTACCCAATCTGCTTACGATGACTCCTTGGGCCTTTGCATCTAGCCTCTTCCATGTGGCTAACGTTGAGTCGTCGTCTTTTTCTAGGCATTTTGATGAGCCATCCACCAAGTCATAGACATTAACCGCCTTTAGTATGACTTTTACTTGGAATTTCCATGTATGCCAGTTACCGGCATTATCTAACAACAAGCGATTGTTAGACGCCCCAAATATATCGCCCTCGCCGTCCATTTTTTCTTGCACCGACGCCACTGCTTGACCGCAGAATCACACCGCTGTTTTACCACAGCTGCCACGCGATAATTCCTTTATTTCGCTCCGGGTAACTGGGCCCATAACCTTTTGTAGTTAACAGTTGCAGGTGGAGCGAAATAAAACGTTGTGGTTTATTGCGTGTTATTTATTAATCGTCGATACAGAAAAAAAAAACATGTCGCCCCTTTACCGGCTTAATAGCGAGAGAGAGTGTTGCTACAACCATAAAAACTATATTAATTAAAATTATAAATGTTGCCAGTTACAAATATTTAACAATATGTATAGAGTGCATCCGATCCAATAATCGACGATCGGTAACCAAATTGGTTCTGGTTAGGATACATTTGAGTGAGTTTATATCAAATGTTAAGGAATGAGAAAGTTAAAACTAGAACTTTTTTTAAACTTTTTTTCGGTTAAGGTAACTGAAGTTTTTTATTATTATTTTGGGGTTAGGGATCATTGAGGCCTACCTACCCACTTCATTGGTTTAGTTTTAGAGTTATGACGGTCCAGATGAAGTTAAATACCCTTCTTTGGTTTACCATAGACAAATAAAAAGTGAGAATTTTTATCGCGGTTGTGGGTAATAGACGATTATTTACTAGCAACTCTGCCATATCCGCGCGAAAGTGTGAATAACACGAGATCATAACTTTGTTTTTCTGATTTTAATATTATGGCCCGCCAAATAACGCCTCGCCAATTGGAGCTCCTTCTAGATTTTCTGGAGGAGCACCAATCATTGGCGTTGGGCAAGGTGAGAGGCAGGGAGGGCAATGCCCTGTCCAAAAGGCTTTGGACACAGTGTGCTGATATTTTGAATGCCGATGCCGGTGGACTGTCCAAATCTGGGTCGGAGTGGAAGAAGGTAAGTACCTTATTGTATCCACTAGCTATGCTCGCATGAGATTCGGAAAACAACAAATAGGTACATCATTTATTTTGTTTACAGTATTACAACCAGTACAAAAGCCGCACGAAGGCGAAACTGAGGCAAATTAAGGAGGGCCGTACAAGGACTGGTGGTGGGCCAGCACCCCAAGTTACGTTGTTTCCCCTCGAAGAGCGCCTGATCAGCATCGTGGGTGGATGCAGTTCGCCTCTACCAGTCAGGCAGAACCCACTGGAGGCTGTGGTAAAAACTGTTTATAAGTTATAGGTAGTTTTTTTTTGGTGGTCTTCACATATTGAACATCATTTTGCCTGTACTTCTAAGAGTTTTTATTGAATGTATGATTTATTTGACTAGTCCTTCGAGCCGGCAACTGATGGTAGTGATGGACATGATGGAGTCATTGTTCAGCAGGATGCCGACCTGTCTACTGCGAGACAGATAGATATAGAGTGAGTGTACAGTGAAGTTTAACATCACAAAACTAAAACAATAATATAATTACGTGTTTATAATGAAAACTATTACTTTTTAGATATTTAGAAGTTCTTTCAGACGCTGCCAGCTGTTCTGAGTAAGTTAACCCAAGAACTTAAATTTATTAGTACCTATTATTACATAGTTCAAGATTATATCTAAAACGATCCCTGTCTTTTTACTGTAGAAATGGAGTAGCTGGGAAAAGTCGGGAACCAGTAAGGTGAAAGTTTTTTTTTGTCTTACACTTAATATTCAAAATCATCACAAAATCAAATAATAAATATAGGATAAACATTTTTAGGGACCGAAACCCTCCGAAGCGTCGCCGTCGTCCTCGTCGCTCGTCTTCCCCGAAAGGTTATGAAATACCTTTTTATTACAAGCTTTATACCAAATATTATTAACTTGCTTCTTTTAAATTATATCGAAATCATTTCAGCCGAAAGACGTCTACTGTTGGACATAGGCCTCCCCCAAGCACTACTTTTTCTTTTATATAATTTTATTAATTGATTGACTATTGATAATAATGAAAATGTTAATTACTGGTTTTAGATAACAAAGAATTTGAAGCGGCCCAACAGCGATTAATAAAAATGGAGCAGTCTCGAATAGAGGTCGACAGAGAGTTGGCACGAGCCATGAACAGGCATGCCTTTGCTATGGAGGAAATAGCAGGGGCTGCAAACCGTTTCGTCGACCTCTATGAGGAGAATCTTCGGCTGCGACGACGTAGCGCAAGTGTAAGTATATGTATAAGCGAATAATAATTAATCAGACAATCATCTTGCAACAGGATTTTTGTAAAAAATTATTTGTTATTAGAATTCAAGCATCAGCAGCATCAGAAATGTGGAGTAGTGTCCATTAATGGCCATGGTATGTAAATGGGATTTGTGAAAGTATTACTAATTATTAGAATTAGATTTTTGAACTCTCACATCACTAGTTAGGATTTTTCAGCAAGCATATTCGTTCTGCATATGCTCTGATGAAAAATCCTCTGGGCTTCCCCTTACATTTGTTGTTTTGTAAATAAAACGCCGAGTTTAAAATAAAACAAAATCTTATTTAATAAAAAGGTAATATGTACAGACAGCTTCATTAAGTGATTACCCCTCCAAAAGACATGTGCGTTCAAATCCGTGATAGGCCCAAGTTGGTTTTTGTATTTTGCAAAAACATTTTATTTTAATTAATTTATTGTTTTAGTGAATAAATAAGTTTAAGATAGTATTTATTTTTTAAAATTCTGTTTTTATTATTGTTTTTTTCAATAAAACGTTAATACTTTTATTATTGCGAAAACGACAAGCAATAATAGGGTTAACATTTACGAACGTTTTATTCATCGTCTAAATAGACTAGAGGTTTCAAGACCGCTTGCCGTGCCTATGAGTGGAAGTTCAAATCATAGTCACGAAATGTGCTTTTTGTTCATTATAATTATTTTTTTAATATATTTTTCTATTTGTTTTAGTAATTATTTATAAAGAATTTAAAAATAAAGAAAAATAAAATACCTTAATAATCATATAATAATATTTATTATTGCTATTATTTAACAAAACTATGATCTTGTTTTACAACAAGGATTTATTTTGATTTGATAATTTTATTTACAGTTATCATAATATACTATTTTGCCAACTGACACAATTGGGTTCCTAGACAAGTGGCATCCTATTAAGGTAAACGATAAAATAGTAAGCGGTAGAAATATTTTAGATTGACATAACCTAACGAAATGTCACGTGACCTGTCATGTCGTCTCAGCATACAAATTTGACATTTGACAGTCTGACAAGTGACATCGAAAGAGACAAGTTTTGAAGCGTTTGCAACTTGTCTAGGAACTAGAAGTTTGGCAGGATTACAATCATGAGCATAATAAGTGAATAAACATGTTATCAATAGATAATCAATTAACATCTCTTATTAGCTCATGATATCTACTTAGAATATTTTGCTATACAAAGTAAAATAGTGGAATCAAATGAGTTAAATGTCTTCGTTGTTTATTTTGTTGTCATACTTAATTAATATAACTCTTCGATGTTCTTCTGTTAGACATATTTTGCAGGTCGATAACTGTGAATGTTCGCTGCGTGTAAATGTCTTCGAACCGTGGACAGAGAGATATTCCATGCCGTTGCGAACTGTAACGAGTGGATGTAAACGGCGGTGTAGTGTGAACCTTAACAATATCCGGATGATGTTCAGATTGGTCCGTATAGATCCCAGTAGTTCTCCGACCCATGGTCATTGTCTTAGCATCGCCGGTTTCTTGAAATCTGCGCACCCATAAGCGCACCGTTTGTCTCTGTATAGAAAAAAATGGTTTTAAATAAGTTATTAAATACCACACACAAGATACCGCAAATAGCTCAACAAGAAAAAATCGGAGAACACAATTAATATTATAATGAACTTACTGCTATGCCAAGCTGTCTCGCAATTCCTTTTATGCTCACATTTTGTTCACACAGAACAACTATTTTAGTTCTCATAAAATCATAAATCATTTTAAAAATTAATGAATAAATCGTAGTCGTTTACTCTTCGCCGTTTTAAGTGAACGTATACATCAAACGTTATAGTTATAACTTGAGGGTATGGATTAATTTTATAAAGGCAACGTAAGTAAGTAAAATTAATGGATACCCTCAAATTATAACATCTATCGATTAGACATCCCACCTAAAGATAAAATGACTCAGACCATAGTAGATAACAATTTCAACGCAATTCATATGGGCTCGCTGGCTAGTTCGTCAAACTGCCGGTATGAGTATGACGATGTTCGGTAATGCTATGGTTCGAATCTGAGTCGAAACAATGGGTTCTTTTTGAAGTATTCTTTAGATTATTTGTAAGGAATTTAATGTGTAACATTTTAAAACTTGAGGGGTTAGCACATACTGACGCTGTCTGTACAAAATGAAAAACAAAATTGTGTTTTCTTTCAGGGCTTTGTTGATGCTGCGGCGGCGCCGTGCTCCAAGCAAGCGATTCGCCACGGGCCATTTTTTTTTACTCTCATTATCTATGTTAATTAATAAAAAATATGCATAATACAAAAAAAAAAAACTCGAATCTTATTTATTAAACAATACCTTAAAGGAGCTCGAGGCTAAATAACAGCCACACGGGTTCATCGATCAAAGTTAAGCTACGCATGTCACGCGCAGTCGGTCCGTGCTTAGCTGAATCCAACTGGACGCCGACTTCAACAAACTTGGTAACCATAGAAAACATACATAAACTCACGCCGTTTTCCCATGGGGTAAGCAGAAACTAAAGACCGATGGCATGTATTTCATCAATCCACAAATAATTTTCTCATTTTGATTTCCTAAAAATACTAATCGATAAGTCAATATGCTCAATCTTTTTCGGATGATGTCTATCTTATTAGTCAACTTGGATGTAGTGGTTGGTCACCGTTCTAACCTAATCCATTTGGTCGTAGTGTCCTAAATTAATTACTGGAAAAACTTTAACGCTAAAGACAGTTTTTAAAAAGATTAAAAAATAAAATAAGATAATAAAGTAAAAACAAGATCATCAGTAGATTGCTTTAAAAAAGGGGATGAGGGGACTTAAATATAATATACGGGATTTTAATTCCTATTGGCCCACAAACATTGGACCAGGCTCTGTTGCACGGCCCTGCCTTGCGCCAAAGCTTGGTTGACACGGCGCGCGGACTCGGAGATAGCCGCGGCTGCAGCTTGCGCAGCGGGCCCCAACGCTGCCTCCACGTGGTGTTGCTGTACCTGCAGCCGCTGCTCATCTGCGCGCTCACGTGCCGAAAGCTCCGGTACGTTAAGCCTTGATTGATTGGCCAAGTTGTGCAGCACACAGCAAGCATTAGCAATTTTTGCGGCCATCTCGGGCCGATAGTGTAGTTGCCGCGCAACCAAGAGACACCTGCGTAAAATTGATCTATAAATATTTGTATGTATGTACACTATGGTTGTCATTTAACCATTTCTATACCGTCTAACCTAAATCTAGCCTTCAGAACACCTATGGTCCGTTCCACTACGTTTCTTGTCCTAACTTGTTTACTGTAGAACCAGTGTTCTGGGCTACCCTCTTCGGTGTTAAGAAGGGGAGTGATTAGGTGCCTCCTGAGTGGATACCCACTATCACCTGTAAGAATTGAATTTTTTATAAAGGCTTTATTTTAAATGGCTTGTTAATTTAATGAGAGAACTTGAAAATTATATTAATTGTATTTACGTACCTAAGAGGAAAATTGCTTCCCCAGCCTCATTAAGCCCTTCAATATAATTATTGAGTGGGTGATCCCTCCAAATCGTCGAGTCGTGTGAACTCCCGGGGCTGGATGGATCGACGCAGAGTATATTCATGTCTGCATCACATATCTGAAAATTAATATTGTAGGGTGAATCAAATGAAATAAAGTTTTGCGGCATAACAAAAAACAATATAATCGTGGACACAATACAAAACGCAGAAAACAGTTAAGGGAATTTCAGTGGAACAGTGCAAAAATCGTGCAGTTTGCGTGCGTAATGCTGCAGGCCGGGCTGACGGGCGCGGAGAGTGGTGTGGTGCGGGCGTTGCCAACGCAACGGGGCGACATGCGACAAGACAGTGAGGGGCGCGGGAAGCGGGCGCGTGGGTACGCGTGTATCTATTTACACATGCCTACTTCCTACAAATTACAATATTTCGTCAGTTATTGACTGACTCCGCCATTGTAGCCGCTGGGTAGTACAGACAGCGTCAGTATGTGCTAACCCCTCAAGTTTTAAAATGTTACACAGTAAATTCCTTACAAATAATCTAAAGAATACTTCAAAAAGAACCCATTGTTTCGACTCAGATTCGAACCATCGCATCACCGAACGTCGTCATACTCATACCGGCAGTTTGACGAACTAGCCAGCGAGCCCATATGAATTGCGTTGAAATTGTTATCTACTATGGTCTGAGTCATTTTATCTTTAGGTGGGATGTCTAATCGATAGATGTTATAATTTGAGGGTATCCATTAATTTTACTTACTTACGTTGCCTTTATAAAATTAATCCATACCCTCAAGTTATAACTATAACGTTTGATGTATACGTTCACTTAAAACGGCGAAGAGTAAACGACTACGATTTATTCATTAATTTTTAAAATGATTTATGATTTTATGAGAACTAAAATAGTTGTTCTGTGTGAACAAAATGTGAGCATAAAAGGAATTGCGAGACAGCTTGGCATAGCAGTAAGTTCATTATAATATTAATTGTGTTCTCCGATTTTTTTCTTGTTGAGCTATTTGCGGTATCTTGTGTGTGGTATTTAATAACTTATTTAAAACCATTTTTTTCTATACAGAGACAAACGGTGCGCTTATGGGTGCGCAGATTTCAAGAAACCGGCGATGCTAAGACAATGACCATGGGTCGGAGAACTACTGGGATCTATACGGACCAATCTGAACATCATCCGGATATTGTTAAGGTTCACACTACACCGCCGTTTACATCCACTCGTTACAGTTCGCAACGGCATGGAATATCTCTCTGTCCACGGTTCGAAGACATTTACACGCAGCGAACATTCACAGTTATCGACCTGCAAAATATGTCTAACAGAAGAACATCGAAGAGTTATATTAATTAAGTATGACAACAAAATAAACAACGAAGACATTTAACTCATTTGATTCAACTATTTTACTTTGTATAGCAAAATATTCTAAGTAGATATCATGAGCTAATAAGAGATGTTAATTGATTATCTATTGATAACATGTTTATTCACTTATTATGCTCATGATTGTAATCCTGCCAAACTAACTTCTAGTTCCTAGACAAGTTGCAAACGCTTCAAAACTTGTCTCTTTCGATGTCACTTGTCAGACTGTCAAATGTCAAATTTGTATGCTGAGACGACATGACAGGTCACGTGACATTTCGTTAGGTTATGTCAATCTAAAATATTTCTACCGCTTACTATTTTATCGTTTACCTTAATAGGATGCCACTTGTCTAGGAACCCAATTGTGTCAGTTGGCAAAATAGTATATTATGATAACTGTAAATAAAATTATCAAATCAAAATAAATCCTTGTTGTAAAACAAGATCATAGTTTTGTTAAATAATAGCAATAATAAATATTATTATATGATTATTAAGGTATTTTATTTTTCTTTATTTTTAAATTCTTTATAAATAATTACTAAAACAAATAGAAAAATATATTAAAATAATAATTATAATGAACAAAAAGCACATTTCGTGACTATGATTTGAACTTCCACTCATAGGCACGGCAAGCGGTCTTGAAACCTCTAGTCTATTTAGACGATGAATAAAACGTTCGTAAATGTTAACCCTATTATTGCTTGTCGTTTTCGCAATAATAAAAGTATTAACGTTTTATTGAAAAAAACAATAATAAAAACAGAATTTAAAAAAATAAATACTATCTTAAACTTATTTATTCACTAAAACAATAAATTAATTAAAATAAAATGTTTTTGCAAAATACAAAAACCAACTTGGGCCTATCACGGATTTGAACGCACATGTCTTTTGGAGGGGTAATCACTTAATGAAGCTGTCTGTACTAAGTACCTACATAAATCTTAACACTTACTATCATCACATTCAGCGAGTGGTAGCCTTTCCGGCAGTAATAGGCCTCTTCATGGTCTGATGGTTTTATGATGCAGACATGAGTACCATCGATGCAGCCAATCACCCCCGGGAATCCAAATTTAGCGTAGAATCTAAAATGCAGATAGGTATTATAATATTGTGTTATACTTATGTAAATATCATTGCAATATTGTCGTGCATCATCATTACATAATTATTGTAAATTAAAGCCGCTTTTCGTGTCTTCAGTGACCGTGTTCATTTAAACTAACATCATTTAGAGAATAATTATTTAACATTACATTACATAGGTAGGTCTACTTATAGTAAAGAAATGGATAACTAACTCGATTGTATTTCGTCGTAAACCGTCTTGGAGAAGTTATACAATTAGATGCACTGCTGATGTGGTTATAATATATTATGCGCTAGTCTTTAGACTTACCCACTCCTAGTCCTTTCTCGGGCCTCCCTTGTCAAAGGGAAAGTTACGTGGTTCATAAATACATGCGGATGGTTCAGGGCCAGGGTCACTTGTTTGACCGCCCTAGAGACGCTCGGCTGGGAAACTGAATGGGAGCAGTGCTGCCCTACCAAGGTCTGATAGGACCCGCTGGCGTAAAACGCAAGGGTTATCAGTACCTAGAAAAAGTAGATAATTTAATGTTTGGAATCTAGCTGCATTGTTGCTTGTCAATAATGTGTTTATGTCACCAAGACTAACCTTGGCGGCAGCATCGAGTCCATCGCTGCGCCTCTCCAGAGGGATGTGCGGCTTCAGCTCCGTTATTAAATTTGCCACGAGATACTTAGTGAGCCTGTAGGTCTTCACAAACTCACGGTCGCTCATGGCAAATGCATCCGTTGTAAGGCGACGACGACGTTCAGAACGGCGGCGGCGGCGTTCTCTCCGTCTTTCTGATGCCGCTGCATCGTCTGCACGTTGCGCCAGGGTTAAATATAATAACCGCAGACCAAAACCGCTCATTTTAAAATAAATATCCAACTAAGTATTTAGGTAACCACAATATTCAAACACTACAAACAAAAAATACACAAAACGTCTGTCCAAAAAATCTATCTTCCTGAATAGAATAGAATAGAATAGAATACTCTTTATTATGTACACCATATAAAACAAAAAGAACTGAACTGAACTTAACACAAAAAGACGGGAAATATTTATAAGAGTTTTATTCGCTTTTAAATATGCAGAAGCTAAAATTATTTGTCACAGTCCGGTCTACAAATAATCTCATGCTTATGTCAGTTTTGACGTTTTTATTTTTAGTGGAATACCAATTAATTTTGAAATGTCATGTCGAAACTTTAGCAGAATACCGTTTTGGCAATGATGTATAAAACTATAGATTACTTTGTCCGCACTCTAAAATGGCAACATGAAATGAAGCCAATTGGCCACATTGCGCTCAGTCACGCACCAACCTGTCGCGCGACGCTATGTTTGTTTTTAAGAGTCTATATTATGCTGTTTTGGTGATATTGGGCTATCTAGATATCGGTATCTGTAAGACTTGAGAGTTTGCTATTTGGACACATTAAACTTGGACTTATAATCTTTAAATTTGTAGAAGCGAAAACACGATTGGATAAAAAAATCTCGATAAAAAAAAATAACGAAAAAACCTCGTTTTGCACTTATTTTGAGTTAGATCTCTGAAACCCTATGGAATTTAATGATGATTTTTAAACTAATAGATAGGTAATAATATTATCTCAAATCGTGCAGAATTATTTTTTTATTTTTCTACTCGTTCTCCTCGTAATTAGCAATTCAGTGATTTGGCGCTTGCGTCATTTTATTCTAAGCGAGCATACTCTCTTTCTGTCTCTTGTTTTGCACGCGGTAGTAATAGCGCTATCCTTTTCAATTTATTCAATCAGTCTGCTACGGCATCTCTTGGAGGACGAACCTATGTTTGGCGACATTACAGAGAGAGGACTATTTTCGACATTTTTATTTTGTTTAGTGGTAAGTATTACCTACTGTAAAAAGGAGTTAAACCCGTTTGGTGTAAACATAATAAATTATTATCATTATTTAGTGTAAATAAAGATGGGCAAAAAGAAAACTCTCGGAAAACACGACACATGGTTGGCGCCACGGAACAGAAAAAACAGTTTTTTCTGTTCCGTGGTTGCCGCAGTGGCTGAGCGATCGACTGCTGCGCTGCGTGTCGCGGTCGCGGGTTCGATTCCCGACCGGACAAATATTTGTATTGCCTACAGGTAGTTGTTCCGGGTCTGGATGTTTGTGTATGTGAATTTAAATGTTTGTAAACGCACCCACGATACAGGAGTAATTCCTAGTGTGGGGAAACGATTTTTAAAAAAACAAAAACAAAACAAAACGTTTGAGGGAACAACTCCGTATTCTGAACGAAAGAAAGAAAAAAGTAAGTACAGACGCCAGCATGTCAAGCTACTACAATCTGTCAAATTTCTTTAATAGATTTTCAACTTTATCACTGAAGCTTAAGGTTCAAAGTTGAATGGGAAAATTTGACAGTTTCGGGTAGCTTGGTGTGCTGGCGTCTGTACCTAACTACCGATTTATATAACGGTATCAATTCTTTTATTTCCTTAGCTACTTAGGTATTTCGAATGTCTGTTGCCTAGGGAAAAAAAAGTAAGTAAATTTTTAATTCCCGTTAATATTTTTTTTATCTGGCTCGTTGGTCTAGCGGTCGCAAGCGCTACTGCTGAGCTGTGAGGTCCTGGGTTCGATTCCCGCACCTCTGCCCACCTCATCGGGCAATACAGGCGTGATGCTTTGTATTAATGTATGTAAATTTTAAATCGCATAATGTAACATAATTGAATCTTTCCCGTACAATGAGACGCCAGCACATCAAGTTACTACAATCTGTCTTTCTTTAATAGATTTTCAACTTTATCACTAAAGCATAAGGTTCAAAGTTGATTGCGAAAATTTGACAGTTTCGGGTAGGTTGATGTGCTGGCGTCCGTACATTATTAATCACGCCGACAAAGTGGTAAAATAAAATCTTGAAAAAAAATTTTTTTACGCTATCTGTTTTTTTAGGTACACGTAAAGTGGGGAAGTTTTTGAAGTGAAAACTTTAGCATCGCTGTGATTTGAAATTTTATGTGTTTTTGTGGATCGATGGATGGATGGATCGATGGATCGCCGGATCGCGATGGATCGATGGATTGATGGATGGATGGATGGATGGATCGAAGGATCGAAGCATCGATGTATCGACGGATCGAAGCATCGATGTATCGACTGATCGACGGATCGATGGACCGATGGATCGATGGATCGATGGATGGATGGATCGATGGATCAGATGGATGGATGGATCGATGGATGGATGGATCGACGGACCGATGGATCGAAGGATCGACGGATCGATGGATCGACGGATCGACGGATTGATGGATCGACGGATCGATGGATTGACGGATCGATGGATCGACGGATCGATGGATCGACGGATCGACGGTTCGACGGATCGATGGATCGATGGATCCATGGATCGACGGATGGATGGATGTATGGATGGATCGATGGATCGACGGATCGATGGATCGATGGATGGATCGATGGATCGACGGATCGGTGGATTGACGGATCGATGGATTGACGGATCGATGGTTCGACGGATCGATGGATCGACGGATCGACGGTTCGACGGATCGATGGATCGACAGGTCGATGGATCGATGGAACCATGGATCGACGGATGGATGGATGTATGAATGGTTCGACGGATCGATGGATCGATGGATGGATCGATGGATCGACGGATCGACGGATCGATGGATCGATGGATCGACGGATCGGTGGATCGACGGATCGATGGATCGACGGATCGATGGATCGACGGATCGACGGTTCGACGGATCGATGGATCGACAGGTCGATGGATCGGTGGATCCATGGATCGACGGATGGATGTATGGATGGATCGATGGATCGATGGATGGATGGATGGATCGATGGATCGACGGATCGATGGATCGATGGATCGACGGATCGGTGGATCGAAGGATCGACGGATCGACGGATCGATGGATCGATGGATCGATGGATGGATGGATGGACCGATGGATGTAGTATGTTACAGTCGTTTGTAATTTCAGCTACGGAACCCACTATGCATGGCCCGACTTGCTTGGCCAGTATTTTTATTTATAAGGAAACATTTGTTCTAGGTACATAGTTATTATGGTTGTGTTATGAGTTTATTTTTGTAGGAACATTACTTTTTGTTATTACGGTAATACGATATTTGTATTAGGTACATACATACCTTCGAATGTTGCGCGTCGCGTAATTTGTTGAAACCTTGTGAAACCACTTTGACTTTAATTTTTTTATGGGATTTTTATTGTTATTGTAATGGTATTATATAATTTTGAATATTAAATTGTTTAATAAATAAATATTGATGAATATTTACATATAATATTTTATTTCATACTAACCTTTTAGGTAAGTACATAATATATAGATTGAGTACCTACGCGAGGACTGAATAACGGATCAGACTAGATAGTCTCGAGTCCACGAAAAAAAAAAACACGAGCCTCTAAATTTCGAAACTCGCGTCTCGGGATGGAAGCCCTAGTACCTATTTACCTACTATATTGGTGGTATGTCAGTTTGTAGGTCTATGAACGGAGCTTCCAAATAATTATGTATTTACCTATACCGACAATGAGCTCGTTTGATTATAATCAGCTATGTTATGCTTTACCTACACATCGCGATCGATCCGTCGTACCAAATACTTCCGTGAATTTGAACTTTATTTGAATGACAATTTTTTACGAATACATTTTTATTGCCATACGAATCAAGTTCAAATTCACGAAACGGCATATTCACGGCCCGTCTTCGGCACAGAACGCTGTTGATCACCTGGGCGGCCGGGGCACCGCGCAGTTTAAACTCGAACTCGACTCACGCACTCGAACGCGTTGCCGCGCGCCGCCTGCGCCGGTGGTGGCGCGCCGCGCGCTATGCCATCGCGTATTATTGTAGAGGGGGCGCGGGCGAGAGGTACGAAATCGCTCGCGTTGGGCTGCCAAGGCGCGCTCTTAATTTATATCGTATGTGAAAACCTGTGCAAAACATAAAGAAAATATGCCGTCGTGTGTTTTCAGAGGATGTAAAAATTATACCCCAAAAGTTAAAGACAAAAATGTGTCATTTCACGCGTAAGTTTACAAAACTAGATTATTTTATTTTATTTTGTACGACGCTGCGTCTAATGGCGGCCGGCGCATGAAGTGACTGATAGCTACGTCACTCATGCGCTCGACCAATGAGCATGTAATTTGACTATTACTTATCCTGTGACGTAACTGAAGATGTTTATTTATCTCCCTCTAGCAACAGACATCCCGCCGTACGGTGTCATATTTTCTTTCCCTTTCTTTACGCGTATAAGTAGTTATCTAGTATTTTCGCCGTTTTTAAGCGCCGTGATGTTGGTTGATAACGTGTCTATATATAATACGTCATTGCGTTTTGGTACATTTTTTGTTTTCGGTCTAGTCGCAATCTCATTGCAGTAAAAGTTACGTTTGACTTACTTTTTTGGTTTAGTAGAATACCTTTTGTGACAGTTTGGAACTTTTGAGGCACTGCGACTTGAATTTGAACGTTTTTTTGTTACGAGAATTGGCCTTCAGGTTCCGTCTCAATTCGTACCATAGTGCACATTCGGCTTGTTGACGAGTTTCTCTTTCAATTGCTTCTTTGTTTGTTTCATATGATCTACATATTCGATCTGTGAAATAAGCATAGATATAAATATTTTTTTTTTAAATATTAAGATGACAAACCAAATAATATTTCTGTAGCGAACCTTTGCAGTTTCATATTCATTGAGTGTCATGTCAGGCTTTTGGCAAATTTCTCCGTAATCTGCACTTTCATTAATAAAATCAATATGCCGTTTGGGTTTCCAAACCTTTTTTCTTGAGTTTTTTTTCCGTTTCCTCATCTCAAATTTTTTTACAGCAAGCGACGCTCTTTTTTCAGTAACCTTTTTATATAACGCAGCTATGGGAGTACCAGTGTTAAATGAAACCACAGCAGCGTAGCACCTCAATGCATTTGAATTCTTCAAAGCGTAATTGATGCGCTTGCCTCCAACGTATTCTGCAACCAAAGAGTTGAATTGCTCGGCTCTGTAAAAAAGTGATATCATTCGATATTAGTAGGACCCTTATTTTAAAGCGAATACTGCTATTATGTTAATTCTATAAAAAACTATTATTGTTTAAATTTTGCAACAAGCTTTTAGCATGGAATGCTAGAGCACTTGCATTTGCTGAAAGTTTTTTCAGCAATACTGAAACGTGAGGTGCATAATTCGGCTCCTGCTTTTTCTCATTTTTGCAGTAATATCCTTCACAGTTATTATGTTCGCCAAATACATGCAAGGGGCTGTTCATTATGTCTTTTTGCAGGTTTTTTTATTTGTTCGGCTGCTAGAGAGTTTTCAGCTTTCCGGAACCTTACTGCCGCTTTGACTGCAACCCGCAGACGATTTAGTCGCTCAGTTGTGAGTAATTTTCGCTGATCAAGGGGAATCGATGTATCTTTGTTTAATGCCATATTTTTTCCGTTGTAATTACGTAAAAGATGATTTGAGCACTCAATTTTTTGGACTGTAACAGTAGTGTAGGGCTTAGCATCTAAAATATTTTTAAAAGTACTCGCGTCACCATCTGCTATTAGTTTTGAGTAGATCAAATTATGATATTTTTCTGATTTTTTGAATCCTTCTACTATTGATGCCTGTTCCATGCTATTCGAGGAACCTGTTAATATTACAATAATTTAGTAATAGTTAATTGGAATATCTATACTTATCATGAAAGCAGCAAGTAGGAAAGTACACCCGTCACCTTTGTGATTTATGTTGCATTGATGTTTCGGTACTTCTTGTTCTTTATTTTTCGCCCTCATACAAATTACGCAGTATTTATTTTTTACACCTAAATGTAAAACTTTGCCAGAATTTACCCCGATTATAGCACCAACACCCGACAGTGACGAATAATTTGTCCGATATGATCGTTTACTCCAACAGGCAACAGCCGTTACGGCTATCATTGGTTTTCCTGTGGAACTTTTCTCTACTGCCTACTAAATGGCAGTAGAGAAAAGTTACAGTATCGAAATAATATTGTATCGAAACCTACAACTCCAGCCCAGCCCAGTTTCTGAAGCGTCACATGTTAAAATTATAGGTAATTGAGGATTATAATGTCTTAAAATATTTTGTTGAAGCTAATTTGTTTTTTATAGCCTTAAAAGATTCCTCACACTCTGATGTCCAATTAAACCTGTCTTTTTTTGTACATTCATATAAAGGTGATGTAATGGTTGCCATATCCTTCAAAAATCTAGAGTAATAATTAATTTTTCCCAAAAATGATTTGATTAATGTTAAATTAGTTGGTGTCTCTGCTGTCAATAAAGGTTTTATGTTGGATTTAATAACACTAATTCCCTTTTTGTCTATGCAAAAACATCTAAATAAGTAGTAAAGAGTTTACGTTTCTTTAATTTTAATTCACTTTCCTTTAATCTTTGTAAAACCTGACATACTGTTTCATAGGCATCATGCAGGGTGTTTCCTTCAATATAAATATTGTCAATGAATACTATAGTAATGGGAATGTTTGCTAATTTCTTGGATATCAACCTTTGGAATGAACCTGGCCCTGTACTTACACCAAAAGGTAGAAAATTATATTTGAAAGTGCCTAACTCAGTAACTATAGTAGGGCAATCCTTACTTTCTACACTGAGTGGTGCTTGTAAATAAGCTTCTTTTAAATCCAGTTCACAGTAGTATTCTCCCCCTTTTAAAACATCCATAATATCTTCAATATGGGGAAGATGAAAATGATAAAAAACCAAGTGAGGATTAATAGTTAATTTATAGTCTCCACAAAGTCTAACTGATCCATCTGGTTTTAAAATTGGCACAATTGGTGTACCCCATTCATTTTGTTCTACTGGAGTAATTCTGCCATTTTCAATTAATCTAATAATTTCATTATTTACCTTTTCCCTGAGGGCAAATGGTATTCGCCGGACTGGTAAGCACTAAGGTTTAGCGTTCTGTTGTAGCTTTAATGAAATCACATCACCTTTAAAATTTCCCCATCCTGGGCTGAATACTTCTGTGAACTGGGTTTTCAGATGTTGCTGTGCATCTGAAACAGTTTGTATCATATTAATACCGATATTCAGACTATTTTGAATATTTGGAGGCCATAATTTGAACTCATGTAACCAGGCTCGCCCTATGACTCTAGGTACATTGTCAGGTACTATGAAAATGTTTAAATTTTTATTAATTTCTTTAAATTTGATTGGTACGTCAGTTATAATACCTAATGGGCGGGAAATACTTTGTTCAAAATTCTTAAAAAGTATATTGCTTTTCTTGAGCTGAAATTCTTTTAATAAAATTGATTTATCTTTGATTGACATCACTGTTACATCTAACCCCGTATCTAACTGAAAAGTAATCTCTCGACCATTGACCTTTATTTCTAGATAAAAAGGTGGTATTTTACTTACACTATTAATATCATGTCTTAATATATTCTTTATCTCCATCTTTACTGGGTACTTCCACCTGCTGTTCATCCACCTTAACATTCCCGGGGTTTGTCTCCACAACATTGGCTTGTCGTTGCTTTTTCGTACACGTCCTGAAGATATGGCCTTGTTGACTACATTCTGAGCAGTATTTTAACTTCAAAGTACAGTCCGCTTTGATATGATTCTTCTTCCCGAAGCAAAAACACTGACCACTGTTGTTATTCTTGTTCTTGCTTAAAATATCTTGTTTTGGTTTTCTTTTGTTATTATAGTAGACTTCTGTCATTTCACTGTTATTATTAGTCTGTAATAATGCAGCTTCTACTGTGCGTACCAGTGAAATACATTTTTCTAGTGACAGCTCTGTCTCACTTTTCATCAATTCAAATTTGATCACCTTAGACGATACTCCTTCCATAAAGTTCTCTTTAATTTGGTCTTCCTTATCTTTAAACTTGCAGGCCATAGCTAATTTCCTCAAGGCCAAAACATAATCCTCTATGTTTTCAGTATGAAGCTGGTTTTTTTTCCTGAAAGCTGCCCTCTCCAAAGCTGTGGATAATGATTTGGCATACTTATCTCCAAGTTTGCTGCTAAGTTCCTCAAACGATAATTTACTAGGTTTGTTTGTTGAGCATAAGTAGCTTAAAGTTTCGAATACTGATGGTGATATTTTGGTTAATAACACTGGCACCTTCTTTTCATCGCTGATGTCTTTAACCATAATGAAACACTCAAGTTGTTCTTTGAAAACTTCCCATTTTTCCCCGTCGAAAACTTTCAGGTCGCCGCACATGGACATCTTTATTTTTTGTTTGTCTGGTTTCTGTTCTACTAAATTCTCCTTACTTTTATAATGTTCGCTCAGTGTTTTTCGCAAGTTTTCTACACTGTCACTGGTATACGAGATATTTTCTTCTTGCAGTAATTGTATTAATTCACTTTTTGAACATCTGTAAATGAAAGTTCTCTTTCCTTCCCTTACTAATTGTAGTTTATCTTTTTTACCATTTTCATCCAAACTTTCAGTTGGATCTGTTGATGACATCAGATTTTATTGCAATTTGCATTGCAATTACGAAAAGATGGCGTCACGCACGCCGGCCCTTTTATTTTACAAGTGCTTCTTCACTGATCGACAAAATTTGACGAACACTCTACCACTGAAACCAGACTATACTTTTCCGAAGGATTTTGACGCGCTGAATTAGAATCTGACCTCAAAATTGCTCTATCACGTCAGGGTTTTGAGATATCCTAACCTAAAAGTGCAAAAAATACCGTTTTTTATCATTTTTGAGGTTATGTAGCACGGCCGATCCTTTTTTCTTTCAAAAAGTATTAATAGCATCTCAAAGGACTAGTCTTCCTCTTTAAAATGACGTTGAGTTTACTCAAATATCATTTTTTTTCGCAGAGAAATTGCATTTTGAAATTTTCCAATAGACTGTATGTGTATGAATTCTCAAACGTAGAACAATCTACGTACACGAAAATTTCAAAATGCGCTATCTCAGCGAATAAAAAAAGATATTTGAGTAAACTCAACGTCGTTTTAAAGAGGAAGACTAGTCCTTTGAGATGCTATTAATAATTTTTGAAAGAAAAAAGGATCGGCCGTGCTACATAACCTCAAAAATGATAAACAACGGTATTTTTTGCACTTTTAGGTTAGGATATCTCGAAACCCTGACGTGATAGAGCAATTTTGAGGTCAGATTCGAATTCAGCGCGTCAAAATCCTTCGGAAAAGTATAGTCTGGTTTCAGTGGAAAAAATTTGTTGACCAGTGAATTATTACTGTTATTTTTTCACAATATTTCTCAATAATGGTTCGTCCTCGTCGCCAATATTATGTATTAATAAAACTCTGTGTATTATATTAAATACTTTGTTTTAATTTTTAATGAGGCACACGTAATTAACACCAAAGAATTGCTAAACCAGAGAGTCATAGAGTATAGAACACACAGTGTCACAGATAAAAATGCAGATATTAAAGTAAAGACTACAGCTGACCACTGACCAAGTAATTACCTCCAACCCTACCGTTCCAATTCTCACACCACCTACGTGGTTTAAAGGAATGTCAATCGTCCTGCTCCACATTGTATAATTATATCCCTAAGGATATAACTATATTACCGGTTTATCTATCATATTGCGAAATATATGTTATGTATTTCTGTAATGCCCATATACCTACTTATATAATATGTGTCATAATTATTTGTGTGTGTGTAAATATATAAAATAATAAAGAGTATTCTATTCTATTCTATACAGTATGTTAACTAACAGAGGGCGTTCCCGTTAACCCGCAATAGTATAGCATCCATACATGCTAAAAAAAATATTACCATTCGAAAATAAAATGTTTTTATTTTTTTTTATATTAAAATATTCACTAAAAATCGTAAATTGATACTCTATTTATTTAATTAATTCTAATTTATTTAATTAAATAGTTTCCGACATTGCTGTCCTTCAAGTACGCGTGTACAGAGTGTTTCTTTAACGTATCAATTTACGATTTTTAGTGAATATTTTAATATAAAAAAAAATAAAAACATTTTATTTTCGAATGGTAATATTTTTTTTAGCATGTATGAATGCTATACTATTGCGGGTTAACGGGAACGCCCTCTGTTAGTTAACATACTGTATATTATGTCGTAGTGAGATGGTTGAAGCCGTGATATAGTTATATCCCATAGCTATATATACCGTAATACAGTCATATGAACTCGGCTCATAACTGTCTTACTAGGAATATAACTTGATACGAACACCATCTAGTAATATATCACGACTTCAACCATAGCGTGTGTGTGTGTGTGTTTGTGTGTGGGGGTGTGTTTGTGTGTGTGTGTGGGGGTGTGTTTGTGTGTGTGTGTGTATGTGCTTGCGTGTGTGGGGGGATGTGTGCTTGTGTGTGTGTGTGTGCACTATGTATATTTGTGGTAATGTGGTATAACCTAAAACAATCAACAATACAAAATCCAGGCTGCTGAGGGCCCCAGAGGACACGGTAGAGCATACGGTGGAGGTCTGCCTTCTTAATTGAGGTATTTTATGTGGCAACATAGTATCTCTGGGATTTGCAGGACGTACCTGTAATCACCTATGTTCACAAAACAAAATAAATGAAAATAAATGACGAAATTTCTCACATGTGCGACATTTTAATACAAAATCATTGATGTCTTTAGACATTCCAGGCCAAAAGAATAATTGCCTAGCCTTTTTGATAGATTTAGAAATTCCTGGATGACTGTGATGAATCAAGTCAAGAACATATGGCCTCAAAGATTTAGGTACAATAATTTTGTTTTCATAGAATGCCAAATCAGACTCAAAGTAAATATTGTCTTTAATTTTAAAATATTCATTACATTCTTTTGAAATTTTGTTTTGATCAGGCCATCCATTACCACAATATAATTTTATTAAGCTCAAACATTGATCAGAGTTAGTTTCCTTTATAAAAATAGACTTTCTTTCAGGGGACATCGGCAAATGTACTGAAACAGTGTGTACAATACTTAACATTTCACTGTCAGTTTCCGTAACATTTAGACTATTCCGTGACAACATATCCGCAAAGTGTAATAATTTACCCGGGACATAATAGACATTCATGTTGTACATTAACAATTTTAACCTAAGGCGTTTCAACCTTGGTGAACCTATTTTGCATATAGGCTTTGACATAATTGAGACAATCGGCTTATGATCAGTTTGAACATTTACATCTGAACCATAAATGTACCTGTGGAATTTCTTTACCGCAAAACAAATTGAAAGCAATTCTTTTTCTGTCTGGCTATAGTTAAGCTCAGCTTCATTCATAGTTCTTGAACCACAAGATACCAATCTCAAAATATTTTTCTCATCTTTTTGAAAAAGACAACAGTCCACACCACTTTTGGAGGCATCACATTGCAAGACTATTTTCCTATTTGGGTCAAAAGGTGTCAATGCAGGTGCTAAGCATATTTGTCTTTTAAGCTCTGCAAATGCAAGCCTATGTGCAGGCAACCAAATAAACTCTGTGTTCTTTTTGAGTAACTTGCACAGAGGCGCCATTAAACTAGCCATATTTGTGACATACCTTCTGACATAATTAAATGAACCCAATATTTGTCTAAGCTCATCTTTATTTTGAGGTTCCTTTAAACTCAAAAGTGACTCAACTCTGTCTTTGTCAAGAGACATGCCGTTTTCATTAAATACTTGCCCTACATATTTGGGTCGTTCTTCTTTTTTACCGACAATGAAACGATGTTTTTCTGTTTTTTTGGTTTTTGAACTATCTATAATTTTGTTTTCTGTGTGGGATTTAAAAAAAACTGCATCTGTATTTCATTAGGACCAATTAAAGTTTCCTTTCTGGCTAATATTGATTTTTTTTTAATGTTAGTTTTTAAAGAAATAATGTGACAAAGTGGCCTTTTTCTGTAGAGACTACATTTCAGTTTACCACTCTGTCACGCCATTTTACGGAAAACAACGTATAAAATATGTTGGTTAGAGAACATGAAAAATGGCATAATATTAATAGATAAGAAAAATATGGACGTTTATTCGAACCGAATTAAAAAACCGTTTATATTAATACTCCAACGAGATGCCATAATAAGACCAAGGACAGACTATTGTCGGTAAAAAAGTAGAACGACCCATTTAACTTCACTTCTCTTATATTGAAATTTATTTTAACAATGGAACACAATTCCTAGTTCTTTTGCCTTTTTAATTACACTTGACAAGGCAAGGTCATGCTCCTCAACTGAAGATCCCATAATTAAGATATCATCTGCCCATACTACAACATTGTTTATCTCACCAAAATGCTGTTCGAGAACATCTTGGAAGAGTTCCGGAGCATTCATGAGACCAAAAGGTAACCCAAGATATCTATATACCCCACAAGTAGTAGCAAAACAGCACTTCCAAGATGCTTCTTCAGTAAGTTTTTTATCTTTGAGTTTAAGATTTAAATCATCAAGTGTAGGTAAAACTTTTGTTTTTTTTTACAATATACTTATTTAAGTCAGATGGATCTAGGCACAGTCTTACCCGTCCATCTGGTTTCTCAACAATAACAATTCGGTTAACACAAGCATTTTCATTAATTTTTTCCACTTTGACAATAGCTTTTCTTTCCTCTAACCTCTTTAATTCACACTTCAATGGATCAAGTAAACAAGTGGGCAATCTAGCTGCTGGATGACAAATTTGTTCATCAAAAGATTTGGTAGGTATATCAATTTTATCTGGCAACCTTCCTATGCCCTCAAAGACCCCAATATTTTGTTTCACAAAATTTTCTTTATCAAGTTCAGAGTTTGTATCACAGCTGTGCACGCGCTTCACTAAATTTAAAGCTACACAGCCAGGTAGCCCAAGCAACATGGTATTAGAATTTACAACCACAAAATTTTCATGACATTCATTGTTTTTGTATCTACATGACATATTCACAATGTCTAATGGCTCAACTTTTTCACCTACAAAAGATTCAATTTTTAAATTTGTTGACTGTAATTTAAATTTATTACTTTTATAATTTTTTTCAAAAATTTGTTTGGACATAACACTTATATCTGCACCAGTGTCTAATTTACATTTTATCACTTGATTTTCATTTCAGTCCACTCATTTTCTTTTTTGACATCGGATTTGACCACCCCACAATATAAACTTTCATTAGAATCTGACACATTTAACTCACGCACTTTAGGGTCCTTCTTAACTTTACAACTCACTGCAAAGTGATTTAATAGTCCACATTTGGTACATTTCTTTCCATAGGCAGGACACTCTCGCGGTCCATGATGTTTTTGACAGCGTCGACAATCAAATTTGTCTGTGTTTTTGTTCACAGATTTGTTCTTCATGCATCATATCTCTGATCGAACCCTTTTTAAATTTCCCAGAATCAACATCTAGGGTGGGATTCATTTCCTTAACTTGCATGCGACTAACTTCACTTGCACGATAGATGTCTGCAACTTTATCCACAGTGAGACCCTCACGTCGTAATAGACTTTCTTGGAGACTCTTGTCTGCAATGCCCTGTATAATTCTGTCTCTTAGCAGTTGGTCTTCTAGGCTTTCTGAGGATGTTGCACTATAATAAAATTACAAGTGCTGATGAGTTGTCTAAGATGGGTGAAAAAATTTTCAAACGATTCCCCCGGAGCCTGTTTTCTTTCATTAAATTTATACCTTTCGAAGATTTCATTGCATTTAGGCTGTACATACTTCTAAATAGCCACAATGACTTTGTCAAATTCTTCAAACTCTGTTTTCGTCAATTTAAAGGTTAAAATAATTTTTGTGCTCTCCGGCCCCATCATGTTCCTAAGCAATGAGAGTTTAACTCGGTCTGATGCTTCATCTTGGCCAATTCCTATTAAATAATCATTCAAAAGGCATTTCCAGAACCGCCATTACGACGCTGCAGTTGGCGACCTCAAGTCAAAATTTGGTGGCAGTTTAACTGGATTGTTATCCATATCACACTCTTAACTTGTTGAATACTTTCAATTTACATTGGCTGCGCCATGTTTTACAATTAAAATACTTTAATATTTAAATTAAACTTTATTGGAGCGAAAAATTAATGCAGATACCACCAAAGACTAAAACCAAAAAACACTTTTTTTTTTAAGTCTAGTATACCATAAATCAATAAGCTCTTCTTCTGAGACCTCTCCCGTATTTTGGACCTTAGACTCGGGAAGTAAATTTTCTATAACTGATTGCCTGAATTCGTAGTAACTTAGTTTTTTGCCAGAAAACAAAATTAGGTAAGGTAAATGAATTGTACATCATTTGTTGGAACAGGTGGATTCCCAATTTTATGTACCACCTGATAGGCTTATGTTCGCAGCAATAGTACACTATCATTTGATCTTGGTGATCAATACCACCCATGTTACGATTATATTCTACAACCATTTTAGGCTTTGAGACCTCTGTATTTCTTCTTGTAGTGGTAGTAATCATTTGCGAATTAAATTGTAATGATATCATAGTGACGTCTCTGTTATCCCGCCATTTCATGACACAAACACCATTTTGGTTGTACTGCGAGACACATTCGCCTTTCTTTAACTTTTTAGTAGTAATTACACAACGGAGATTTTTCTGTTGCTTCAGATTTGTTTACTAAAGGGAACACTACACAGAAATGGGAATAATCATCTAATACTGTCATGAAATATTTCTCACCATTTAGTCCACACTCCTTGACAGGTCCCGCTGTGTGCAACGTTTCTGCTACTCTCTTGGATCTTGGTCTTGGTATCTGCTTAAATGGTCCTCTGGTCGCCTTTCCCTCCATACATGGGCTGCAAGCTTTATTACTTATTGGTAATTGCATAATACCTAAACATTTTCTATTTAAATGGCCCAGACGTTTGTGCCAAAGAGC
Source organism: Luperina nickerlii (assembly GCA_963855955.1). Lineage (NCBI taxonomy): Eukaryota > Metazoa > Arthropoda > Insecta > Lepidoptera > Noctuidae > Luperina > Luperina nickerlii. The sequence goes on along the minus strand of OY979689.1, from coordinate 10,561,310 downwards.
ATCATCACATTGGTTTTTACTTGTACTAATATTACACACTTCATGATATACATACATTAGCATTTAATTTGTCCAATTTTCCTTCAGAATTACCAGTAACAGTTGAATGGTTTCCTGTAATAACAAACTTATATTTATCAAACTTTACATCAAATCCGGCCTTAGTTATCTTTTTGACTGAAAGTAAGTTGTAGGTTATGTTTTCTACAATTAAGGCATCATCAACATTTATTTTTAAGTTTTTGTATTTTATTTTTAAATTAGGTACCTTTTTTATTAGTATGTATATACTGGCCGTTTGCAACTAATATTTTTATACTTTTATCTAGTATTTGAATGTCTGTCATGTATTTTTCAAATTGTTCACTTACAAGATGTTGTGTGCATCCCGAGTCCACAATAAAGGAGATATCATAATTTTTGTCAACACTTTTAGCACTTAAAACGCTTTCACTGGCTATAAAACCGATCTCCGATTCACTCACTAATGAAGTAGCACCTGGTCCCGGGAAGCCTCGGCCTCGGGATACTCGTCCTTGAAATCTGCCTTTTCCTCTGCGATTTTGACCTCATAACATAACCTCGACCTTGACCTTGGCTCCATCCTTTTCTGTATTTTTCTTGTTCCTTATTACCAGTATTACACTCATAAGACTTGTGCCCTGGTTTCCCGCATGTGTAGCAGGACATCGTAAATGCGTTCTCCTGGTTCACTGTATCGGTGCTAATCTTAGTTTCGGCATCTAACAGCCTGGCCTTGACAAAATCAAAACTCAACTTCTTTTCTGAGGCCATTGTTTCTATTGATGTAATTACAGGGTCATATTCTTTCGGCAGTGATGAGAGTAGGTAGCAAATTTGATCTTCTTCATCTACCTTAACGTCGATGGCCTCCAGGTCGTTGATAATCGAACTGAACTTTATTAAATATTGTTGCAGCGGCTCATTACATTTTAAAGATATTAGTTTTCGTTTTAAGTACAATCTGTTAAAAACACTCTTTCGTTCAAAGATATTTTCAAGTAGGCCCATCATTTCTTTAGCAGTTCTTCCATTCTTTCTTACATCTATATATTTGTCTGACACGCTTTGTGCTATAAGCGACTTAGCTTTAGCATCGTCTTTCTTAGACTTATCTGCAGTAATTTCACCTTCGCATAATACGTATTCCACTTGCTTTTCTTGCAAAATTAGTTTTAATCGGAATTTCCAAGTACTGAAATTCGATTTTTCATCCAAACACGGCAAATGAGAATGAGACACCGCAGCGTCCGCCATTTTTCTTAACTTTTATTTGTACGTGGATCGCAACCCAATTTTATCTTCACAATAAACCACGCTCTGCTACCATGCTGAGTTTTCTATTGTTGGGTGGTTGATTGAGAACACTTAGTTAATCTTGAATACTGTTTAATTTTAGAGAAAGCTTACATTTTATATTTGTCGCAGTCATCTCTAGGCGGCAGTCGGAGCAAGAAGAACCACAGATAACATAGTGACGTGCCGTGCAACAAGTAGAGATGTGCTTAATGTTTCCAACAGTAATGTCCTTTGGGTTATTTTTTCGATTTAATCGTAATGATCCCGTGCAGTAAGTATTTTCAGATAATAATTTTTCTGTCAGATCAACAGAATTATCAATACATACATTCTATACAGGGTTGTATACTTCTGTCATCCTATTATTGAAAAACATAACCAAAGGTGAAATTTTCGCTAATCTGTTATCGTCTGATTCTAAATTTTCAAAGTGCATTGCTCTTAGAATTAGTAAAAAACGATTTCGACTCATGCGCTCACGAAAACAGGTCAGGTTAAATAGTCTGTGCTTCTTCCAGTAATCTTGTATTCTATATAATTTTATTGTACCCATATGGAAAAATAGCCCCAAAATTATTTTGAAGTCTGAAACTGTTACATTTTTCCAGTAGTGTATTCGACTTCCGGGGAAACTTTTTGCAAGGATATTGCTTGCATTACGATTGGTTTTATCCTGATGTCCTGAATTACGTAATCTGTCATAATTAAATTAAAAAGTTGATAGGTTCGATTGCTTCTAGTTGTACATTTAGCCCCATTGGGTTTCCTATAAAAGCAATATCTTTTATGTTTGATGTTTGGTCCGACCAATTTAAACACTGGTGAGTGTTCACTATCATCACTAGTTGGAGGTGCGAAGGTTTCAGTTGGTATCATATTATCATCATCTGAATCAGATTCATCAAAATTGTTAAGAAAGTTTTCATCTAGAACCTCATCATCGAAATTGTCATCAGAAGCTTCAAGTATGTCCAGAAGTTGTTTATCTGAAAGTTCTTGCGCCTGAAAGTGGGCCCTTGCGCAATTTTCTCGCTCATCATTATCATTTAATATTGCCGAAAGCTCCTCCTCAATAGGCACTTGTACACTATGTATTTGTCACAAGTCACGACCAGGTCTTAACTGGTGATTGATAGAAGATGCAGAACCTCCTCTAGTTCTAACTCTTCGTCTTTTCCCTTGGCCAGCTACATCTGTTTCTGTTTCTGAGTTTTGTTTCAATTTTTTTCCGGTCCTGGAACTTTTTCCAACATGTCCACCTCTTGTTCTTACACATCGTTTATTGCTTTCTGCGATAGGCAATGAAATCTCAATACTTTTGAACGATGTCATGGATTCATTATATGCGGTGGAAGGTTCATTACATGAGGTGGAAGGTTCATTGAGGTCGAAGGTTCAATATATGACGTCGAAGGTTCATTATATCAGGTAGAAGGTTCATTATATGAGGTCGAAGGTTCATTATATGAGTTCGAAGGTTCATTACACGAAGTCGAAGCTTCATTACGCAAGGTCGAAGGTTCATTACACGAGTTTGAATAATTTATTTCAGTTGGTGAAGTCTTGTCATCACAGTCTGCTTGGGCAACCATATCGATTACAATGGCCTTCGAAGTTGAATTTCGGTGCGAAAATCCTGGAATTTCGTTGCACAGTACTAATCCCCGTTTCATCAACATTGTAGATTGAATTCGGCTTAAATTGGTATTTTATCATGAGAGTTTTTAAATTTTCAAAAAATATATCTGTTTCTTCTTGATTAAATGCTGTGATTATATTTATTGAAGTATCCTCTGGTCTTCGAAGTGATATATTGGGGTGTCTACCCATAAAATTATAATACCAATCTATACCTGCCATTTTGGTATCTTTATTGAAGTCATTTGCTATGTTATTAGCAGCGGCAAAATCAAATGCTATTTTTCTTAGGGTAGGAATTGTTATCCCAAAGAAGGCTTTGCAAGATTTTAAAATTAATTCGACCAGTTAGTTTTCTTGAGATTCATTAAAAACTGACCTCTTTCCTCTTTTTGGCATGTTACTAACACAGGCTTTATTCACTTGATCAAAAAGGGTCGCTCTGGGAATGCCATACTTCTCTGCCGCCTGTCGAAAAGGAGTATTTTTCTCTTTAATTTCTTGCACAGCTCTTTGTAAAGTTTCAATGGTGTAAGCTGGTCCTTTTTTCTTAATATATTTTCGAGGCATCTGGAATATAGAAATATTACTATAGGTTTTGATAGATAATGGGGTAATTACAAAAAAATAATAGGTTTTGATAAATGATGGGGTAATTACGGACGTCCGTATTTACCCCAGGTCATTTGTCCGCAATTGACCCAAACGAGTTAGAAAAAGTACAACAAAATTTTTAGGTTAACAAAATTTATCAAGGCAAACGGTTGTAGGTACTATTTACTTGTCATTAACATAACAATAAACAGACAATATTACTTTTTACTGACACTTATTCTTTCTGAATAACACTCAAAATAGTTAATACCAAAAGTTAGATCAAAATAAAAAAAATGTAAAATTTCAATTACCTTGAAACGTGTGCGCAGCCGTCCGTCGGGAATGTTTGGTGGGCACTAAAGATGGCGGAACGTAACGCGTGACCACGGCGGCGGGACGCGGGCGGCAGGGATAGAGTATATATGTATATGTTGGTCCGTATTTACCCCGCGTCCGCAATTCCCCCATCGTCCCCTAATCACAAATTAAAGTTAAGTTTTCAGCTCTTACTCCCTTTCATAAAGTGCCATTTCTTTCTTCAACATAAATGCGATGGGGAGGAAATGAATGTTTCTCGTAAAAGCTCTGTAATCATCATCATCATCATCATCATCTGCCTAGCCTTTTCCCAACTATTTTGGGGTTGGCTTCCAGTCTAACCAGATGCAAATGCTCTGTAATATGCTATACAATTTGTATACAACCGGCTTATTAAAAGCGCGGGCACGAGCGGCTAACGTAGACTCCGGTGCGCTCATGATGATGTCGGGATGCCTTTTTCGGAACCCCCTTAGCCAATGCTTACCTGCTCTGACTGTGCAGAATATGGGTGTTTTATGTTGTTCATTTCAGCTAATTGATAAGCGAGTGTAAAAATATCTTTGGTTGTTACTCGTACATCCTGGCTTCCATATCTTTAATATGTTCGCAGAGTTAAAGCTCCTGTTCTTGACTGAACACTTGGCGTTTGCTCCCCAAGACTGGCACCTCCCTGTGAGAATGAATTTTTGGTTCCAGGACAAGCCGGTTTCCTCACAGCGTTTTCCTGTCGTTATAATACAATGGTTGGCGAGTATGTATGTTCAGATGAGTGTTCTTTACGACACTCAACTTCCCTGTCGCGCACACGAGCTCCGATGGCCGCTGGGTGCTATTCATTACCTTAAGGTTACGGACACGAAGTCAGCGGGCGCGGGGCGGTGGCGGCGGCGGCGGTGCGTTTCTTTGCATAGATTTTCATATATGGAACTGGCCTCGAAGGCAGCGGCGCGGGGAGCAGCGGCGTACGAGTGATGCGCACCAGTCTAGCGGTGCCCGCGCGTCTGCATTGACGTAGTGTTGTGCATTTTAATTAACGACCGACATTTCAAAATGTTGTTTCAAAAAGATCTGGTCGTCGCTGTTTAGACATTCCGTTCGCGAACAAAGACACTAATTTCTTATAACACAACACTACGCCGCTCGCGCTCTAGCGCCGCGCGATCTGCCCGCTGGCTTCGAGACCGGGTCTGCGTTGCCGCGCCGCTCCCTGCGTCGCCGCCGCCGTCAATCGCTGACTTCGTGTACGGAGCCTAACAAACAGCGTTTTAGTCACCTTCCAATTACTTTAAAAAGTAATAAAATATTGCCTATTAGTGTAGGTCCGATTAGATTCAGTTCAGCGAGGGAACTACCTTTTGTACACAGATATGTGGAGCTACCTGTACATTTTCTTATTTGTTTTGTGTGGTTTTGCAAATTGCGGTTATCCACCGGTAAGTGTTAAATTATGTTTTGGGTAGTATAAATTAAACAGTTTTGTACTCATTAATACACAAACAGATTTTAATCCAAACATTACAATGCTCACATCATGGCTGTCCATAACCAAAAAGACGGCAAGGCTAGTGCTGTGCTCACCAATTACTAAATCACACAATAGTGATGTGACTTAAAATGTCACAGTAAGTACGTTCACGCCATTTATTTTTAGTAATATGAGTCCTCCTGACCGAATTTCGTTCACGCGTGCCTTTAAAGAGGCAGCAGAAGGGATCAGGGAGGCGGTGGAGATTCTCCTTGATTTCACGACCTCGGAGGAAACGGCGAGGGCCCTCTCCGGCTGCGCCCTTGTCGGCCCCTGCACCTGCACCACCTGCACCTGCACTTGCCTTGGCTGCCACTCTCGGCGGAGACAACCCATCGAAGCAGGAGCTTTGGCTTATCTATACATACCTACCTACTCTACTACATACAAACAAATAAAATTTAATTGTCTGTTCGTATTATCAAAGTAAGAGCTTTTTATTAAATACACATGCAAGTATAGATAACTATAATAAAAAAAAAACAATAATAAAAAATTCTCTCGGTCTGTTTGTTCCGGCTAATCTCTGAAACGGCGGGACCGAATTTGACGGGGCTATCACTGACATATAGCTGATGTTATAAGGAGTAACTAAGGCTAGATTTGTTTTAGAAATTAAGGTTCTACGCAAAAAATTAAAAACTCATAAAATCCCATTTGTTTTCCAACATTCACGTCAACGAAGTGTGGGCACCACTAGTATTAAATATTAGTATAGCTACTTACATACAAAATATGCGGGTCAACAATAACAGAACAACTCTCTGTTCACAATAGATGGGCGACGAGGTGCAGTCAGGCAGCGTGCTGCTGCCGGCGTCCAGACGCGGCCGCTACCTCGCCAACATCGCCAGGAGACAGGCAGTCGTAAGTATTCGTTGCCTGAAGGGATTTCCTATCAGCTGCAAAAAATGACGAACTTTCTTACAAATTTCATCCCGTATTTGACCCCTTTAAGGGCACGCACAATGGTCCACAGGACTAAGTGCGGAAAACTAAACCCATAACATAGAACCCCTTTAGGGGATCAATTTCCAAAAATCTTTCATAGCGTTATAAATATATAATAAATGTTATGCTGCAATCTCTATAACTTACATAGGTATCACATAAACGTAGAAATTAATAAGTTAACAAGTCAATAAAATTATATCACAGTTTTTACATAAGATACACCTTACACTATAATATACTTTATAGTTTTAACCACATTCAAATTTTGTGTGAAACTACTGTGTTTTTGTTTACCTAAAGATTTGGTAAGAACATCCGCTATCATCCTGTCTGTAGGTAAGTATCTAACTGTTATAGAACCATTATTAATTAAGTCTTTGACAAAATGATATCGAATGTCAATATGTTTAGTTCGTTTATGGCATACTTCTTTAGACTCTAATAACTTCTGGGCACTTTGACTATCATTATTCAAAATACATTCTTCCAATTCAATCAATGTTAGTTCTGAAAGTAAATTTTGAATAAAACAGATATCTTTACAAGCATCGCCTATTGCGAGGTATTCCGCTTCCGTACTTGAGAGAGCAACACACCTCTGTTTACGCGATTCCCAGTTTATGGTGGAATTGCCTAGTTTTATAACGTAACCAATGTACGATTTACGATCAGTAGCGTCGATAGCCCCCAGGACCCGACGGCTTGCCAGGTAAAGCCTGGGTCCTGGCCTCGAGGGCTCTCGGGCCTCGACTGGAGGCGCTCTTAAGCGCATGTATGGAAAGAGGCCAGTTTCCACTCCGTTGGAAGACGGGGAAGCTGGTCTTCATACAGAAGCCAGGGCGCCCTGCGGACTCTCCGTCCGCATACCGGCCCATCGTGCTACTCGACAAGGCAAGCTCTTTGAGAGAGTAATTGCGGGCCGCCTCGTCGGGCACCTGGTGAGGACGGGGCCGGATCTTGCGGACAGCCAGTTTGGCTTCCGCAAGGGGCGCTCGACGGTGGATGCCATCATGCGCGTGAGAGCCCTCACGACGGGGGACGCAGTGTCCCGGGGTGGGGTCGCCGTGGCGGTGTCACTCGACATTGCCAACGCGTTTAACACCCTACCCTGGGGCTGCATTGGGGAGGCACTCCGGTATCACCGGGTGCCGACCTACCTTCCTTCGAGTAGTCGGGGCGTATCTGAGGGACAGAGCCGTCATCTACCCCGGTCGCGATGGGGAGTGGAAACGGCGAGAGATGTCGTGCGGTGTCCCACAGGGATCGGTTCTGGGGCCGCTTTTGTGGGACATCGGTTACGACTGGACTTTAAAGCTCTAAGATTTTTTGTAATGTTATCAACTAAGCACCGAAGTGATTTATCTGACTCACGCGTTATTGGTTGAATGTTTATGAGAGACTCTAAATGATAATTCATAAGAATCCTTTTGTTGTCATATCGCTCACAGATCTGTTTCCAAGCCTCTTGGTAATTGGCCGAAGAAACTTCCAGGTTTGAAATAACACGTGCAGCATCCCCAGTCAGATAAGATACAAGGTAATGAAACTTATGAATATCTTGAATGCGCTCATTATTATGAATCAAATTAAGAAATGTATCCCGGAACTCAAGCCAGCGGAAGTGTGAACCATCGAACTTAGAAATTTGTATTTGAGGTAATCGAAAACCCACATTTTGATGATCTGAGTCCGCATTGACCAATGACTGATGGCGCTTACCATCATCATCAATACTGTAATGTTGTAGCTCTGTCTTGGCTATAGCTATATTTTGAACTATGTCTTGTTCAATGCGTTCTCGCTCATCAAGTTCTGATTGAATATTGGAAGAATTTAATACTTCTATCTCAGTTTGCAAATCTTCAAACCTTGTCGATAGCCCTTGAAACTTGTTTAATCTTAAAGTTAATTCTGCAAGCTCTATATTGGTTAAGTCAGGAATTTTTCTGATTTTATCTAAATAATTTTTAAATTTTGTTATCTGACCTTTAATTGAGCTGCGTTTTACAAATAGTTCTCTTAAAGTAGCATTTGCAGGGGATTTATCACCACCCTCATGATCCATTTTGATTTAAATTGAATTAAACTGTTTTAATACTAGACCTTAACCCGATGGAGTTGAATGTATCGACAATGTTTTAGTTAACTAGGAAAAGGAATAAAAATGATACTCTCACACTCCTCTCCTCGGTGGAACTCTCCCGAAGGCTCGAATCAGCTGGCTGCAGTGCCTCACTCAGCCACCGGCAATGATGGCTGCAGACTCAGTCGGGAGTTCACGATAATGCCTGAAAATGTCGGCAAATCGACTTTAATACGCGGATATGTAAGGAAAAATACCGGAAATAACGGTAGGAGTGTGAAAAGTTAGGACTACTATTGTTTAGGATTACTAATATTGTTAATTTCAACTGCTTTACAGTTGAAATTACCATCTGTGTCATGCTTAACCTTAAAAACCCATTTACATTGAACAATGTTTTTGTTAGGAGGCTTATCAACTATTTCCCATACCTTGTTGGCGACTTGCCACTCATCAGAATGTGGAGAAAACAACGCATCTTCATATGAATGTGGTTCTCCACACAAACCGTCATGCAAGGACATAGACACAAAACAACCATAATCTTTGTACCTTATGGGAGGAATATTGCGTGTAGAACGCACACTACGCCTAGTAGAGACTGTCTCTGTGTTAATAACTTCCCCTCCAGCAGACGTCCCACCACATGTTAGACGGCTATCACCTCCAACATCAGCAGACTTTCCAGCTGAGGTACTCAATGAGTCATGGGTCTCGCTAGATGCTCTCGAGTTCTCTTCTGATCAGTAATACAACTTGTTAAAATCCTGAAATGTCAAGATTTCATGATATACCTAGTCATTCAGTAGGATTACTTGGTCTTAGAGAGCTGTGTTGATGACTTTAATGATTATAATTCTGTAAATAGATATTTGTTACGGTCGCGAATCATATTTTAATCAGCGTACAACTTAATATTTAATTCATTATTTGAGTGATTATTTAATTCAATATTATTATTACAATTCATTTCAATATTATTATCGATTATATCATTATCAGAATTCAATTCAATATTATTTAAATTATTATTATTTATTAATGACTTGTTTCCATCAATATTCATAAAATCTTTTAATAATACATAATTATGTTGGTCATTTTTGAAATCATGTCCCAAATCCTTGTAAAATTTATTCTCATGAAAGCTACTGTACGTGACAATACCACTTTCTTTGAAGGCTCCACAAGTCTATAACCTTCGCAGGTGTCACTGTAGCCAACAAAAATGGAAAGTCTGGCTTTCGAATCCAGCTTCTGCCGTTTTTGCGATGGCACCAGGTAGTATGCTAAGCATCCAAACACACAAAGATGGCTGAGGTCAACTGGTCTCCAGTTGACCTCAGCCATCTTTGTGTGTTTCATACTTCTTCCAGTCCATACTTCTTCGGGCACTCGTCCAGACAAAGCAGCTGTAGGTGACCTATTTTTTAAATAAACAGCTGTCATGACAGCTTCACCCCAGTATTCCTTGCTGAGACCTGCCTCTGCCAGCATACTCCTAACCTTGTTCATTAAGGTGCGGTTCAGTCTTTCTGAAACCCCATTCTGCTCAGGGCAGTAAGGGACGGCGACCTGATGGACAATACCCTGCTCTTTTAAATAGTTGCTAAACTTGTTGTTGCAGTATTCACCGCCATTATCTGATCTTAAAATCTTAATTTGCAAGCCTGTCTGTTTCTCAACTAGTATTTTAAATGTAATAAAATGGTTAATTACCTGAAACTTATTTTTCATCAAGCATGCAAAGCTCTTCCGAGTGTAGTCATCAGTAAAAGTTACGATGTACTTCGCTCCAAACCAGCTTGGCTCTTGCATAGGTCCACAGACATCGGAATGGATCAGTTGCAGAGGCTGCGTCGTTTTCGATGTGCTGTCAGGAAAAGTTGCGGCCGGCAACTTCCCCTCGAGACAAGCAACACAGTTCTTGAGTGACTTTTCATCCTGAAATAGACAACGCATTCCACATGCAACTTTCTCCAGTGTTTTCATACCTTGTATATTCAGGTGACCGAGAGTCTGTGCCATAATTCTGCAGGAAGACCAGCAATATCTCTGGTACCCAACAGCTTCTCTCCATGATCAAGGATCACTTATAGTCACAAGACCCATTTACATTTACACACTCAGACATAACAACACACCCATTAAGTTTAAACAAACCATTAATACATACACCAGATGTAACTAAGTTGCCAGACTTGTCTTTATGACCAACATTGTCATTATAAATAAAACATTTCTCACTGCTAAACCTAACTAAATGGCCAAACAACACTAATTTCCTAACAGAAATAAGATTGGCCGCAATTTGGGGAACAAATAAAACATTTAAAAGTCTAACCTTATGATTTGACTGAATCTCCAAAGTGCCTATACCTTCACACTTAATTATAGAATTATCAGCCATAGTTATTAAGTTATCTGACTTTTTCAAGTCCTGAAGTATGTCCCTGTTGTTCACCATACGACTGGTAGCTCCGCTGTCAATATAAAACTCACTGGCTTTTGACAGAAATGCTGATGCTGAAAAAGTCTTATCTCCGTTTTCTTTATCATTGGCTTTTCTGGCCTTTTTAAGTTTCTTTAAAACAATTTGATTTCTTGTGACCACTCTTCTTGCAAAATTCACAAACAATAACTTTTCTACTTTGGAGACATAAGCTGTACTTTCTTCATCACCAGATGTCTTCCTCGAATACTCTGCAGTAGTCGGGCTCGCACAAGTTCACTCGATACCGTAGTGGTGACCGCAGCAGTTGACAAATTTGAAACAACAGAATCATATTCAGTTGGCAGACCACTCAACAAAATCTCAGCAACTTCCTCATCTTCAGTGTGTTTCCCGATGTCGTCAAGCTGCTGGACTAGTGTAAACACAACATCAATATAAGCTTGCATATCAGAAAATTCAGAGTACTGAACGCGGTGCAGTCTCCTCAGTAGAAGAACTCTTCGGTAAAGGCCTTTATCTTTGTAAACGTCAAGCAACGCCTTCCAAGCATCTTTAGCAGTGTCAGAGCTTCGTACACATTGAAATAAATGCGGCTTTAATGTTAAGCAAATGCGTGCAAGTGCTCTTTGAACACACCTCAAGTGACCTTCGGCTTGGTCTGTTCCAAGAACGACTTCCCACAAGCCTTCTAAAATAAGCAGGTTCTTGACTGAAAACTTCCAGGTATGAAAGTTAGATATACCATCCAATTTTTCGAACCCATTGAGGTTATGTTCCATGATGCACGGCTTGCAGCACTGCACGTGCGCACCGAATCACACTCTCAAAGCGTCGATTACTTTTCAACGAACCTTTTTATTAGATGCAAAGCAAAGCAAGCTTCTGTATAAGCAAGCAGCCAAGATGCTCACTTCTCTGGGCCCATAACCTTTTAATATGATGGTGAGGCACGTGGTTCGTGGCAGTGTTTGGGTGACCAGTAGCGAACAGAAAACAGTCCAACCTCAATTTATGTACTTAGCAGTTTATTAATTACACAATAAATGCACACATAATATCGTCACTTAGCAAAGAACGCACTATTATATATTTATAGTTTTTTTTTTTGTGGCACTAGTTGTACTTTGTGCCATTTTCAGGTAAAAATTTTGGAAACAGGGAAATAAAAAACGGAACGGAAAGGATCACAATGATAGGAAATATGGATCAGGCAAGTCATTAATATAATATGTTATGTACAATATAATAAATAAACTAAAGTTTTATATCATTCTTATACAGAAAAGAGGCAATTATATCATAATAAATTATTGGGTTATGTAATAAACAAATCATACAAGTGGGGAAAGGGGTTTTTAGTCAAGGAAATCAGAACGGTCATGACGAGAAAATGAAAATAAAATATGGTCCAAGGTACCAACATCTTCCCCACATTCACATACAATGTTATCCTCTACAATATGGAGCTTGGCAAGATGGTAAGGAGTACATACATGACCCCAACGCATACGAATGATTTGACTAACAATCAATTTAGAACACTTAACCTTGAAGAACCACGGCTTAATAAGAACATGAGGTTGTATAAAGTAATAATATTTTCCTTTTGTTTGTGCGCTCTCTCCACATGAGACACTCCAGGCATCGCGAAGGTATGTCTTAGATAAATTCATGGGAAAAGTTTAAATAAGGGAAAGTGTCTCCATCATTGACAGCCTCCTTGGCTAAACTTTCTGCCTTGTCATTTCCCTTTATGCCACAGTGGCTAGGAATCCAATCAAAATGTACAGATTGCCCCTTCAACCTTAGTTCATATAATACATTCCTAATATCAAATACAACAGGATAGAAAGCCTTCATTTTAAATGGGAACTTCTCAATTGCCTGTAACGCACTCTTAGAGTCGGAAAATATAACAGTATTTTGTAACTTAGCTAACTAAACATATTCTAATGCCTTAAATAGACCAAAGCACTCCCCTGTAAAAACGGAAGACTCCGGAGGAAGTTTTATTTCTTGAATAATCTTGTACTGTGCATGAAAAACTCCTACACCTACACAACTATCCAGCGTTTTAGAAGAATCTGTAAATATTAGGTGCCAGTCTTTCCATTTATCATCAATATTACTGATAAATTTAGAATTCGCTCCAGAATCAGTTTTGGCGATACCCATATCATATGTTATTTCAGGCTCTAAAAGTAGAGAATCAAAAGAGTTATCATTAAATATTGCTAGCTTTGGTGCATTATGCACAGGCGATGCAAATAACTTAAACTTCCTGTAACTAGTAATAATTAAACAAGGAACAGATTTGCATCTCCAATAGTTCCAACTATTTCAATCAAAGAATTAAATTATCTAACCTAATGATTAATGGATGGTTGGAAAACTGCATGATTTTGAATAGATACCTATCAGCTAACAGCTGTCTTCTCAAACATAAAGGAGGTTCACCACACTCTACTTGAAACGCATTTAAAGGACTCGAACGCATTGCACCCGAAATAATTCTGAGAGCTTTAGATTGAATATTATCTAACTTTTTGAACCATTTTTTATTACCACCCTCTAATAAAAAGGTACCATAATCCAAAATACTACGAATTATAGCATTGTATAACAATTTCTGGTTAAAAGGGTGAGCACCCCACCACACACCCGAGAGGCATCTCATAATATTCAACTGCTTTTCACATCTATCCACTATATAACTTAAATGAGATTTACCTGTCATTTTCTTATCCAAAATTAAACCCAAGAATTTAGCTTCCTCCCCAACATTTAGAGTATGATTGCAATAGGAAACTTTAGGTGGCGGAAAATCCTGTTTTCTAGAAAAAACTACTACAGAACTTTTGTTAGCTGATAAATCCAGCCCATTATTATCAAGCCAAGCCTTTAATGGCGTGAGGAATTCTGTTAATAAATTACATGCAGTTGGGATAGACATGTTTATTGAATAAATAAGTAGGTCGTCAGCGTATTGTAAAACACTAACGATACCATTTAAGGGCGCCTCAAGATCATGTGTATAAATGTTGTAAAGTAACGGGCTCAGTACAGGCCCTTGAGGTAATGCCTTATAAACAGTTCGTGAAAGTTTTGTACCTTGGTTTGTTATAACAAATCTAAAGCGAACAGATAAATATTAATAATAAAATTAACTAAAATTGACGGCACCTGCAATTTAATTAGTTTATTTTTGAGCACTGATATGATTACATTGTCATAAGCTGACGAAACGTCTAAAAATGCAGCTACCACCGATAAATTATTAGAAAAGGCCAAATTGATGTCTGTGGTAAAGATACTTAAGCTGTCTGTGGTACTTTTAGATTTACGAAAGCCGTATTGAGAAATCGAAAGCAAATAATTATTTCTTTCGATATACCATTGAAGACGGTTCTTAACCAGGTGTTTTGCAATTTTAACAATAACCAAAGATACGGCTATAGGTCGATAAGCAGCCGGATCATCTGGAGATTTTTTAGGCTTTAGTATAAGGACTATTTCTTGAGTTCGCCAAGAGGTAGGAATGTTCCCAGAAATTATTGTGGAATTAATTATTTCTAAATAAAATAAAAGTTAGGAATCTCGCATATTTGAAAAGAAAGCATAAGGTACCTATTCCATCTTCTCCAGGACAAGAATCTTTAACACTCGACAGCCCCTTTAAGCTCGTATAAAGAAAAAGGTAAGTTTAAACAATTCGATTCTTTTATTCCAGGATATAATGCGCAACAAGGCATCAAAGAATTTTTTTCAGGAGCTGTTGCAGCAGCCAATCTATCAAGAAAATCGTCTGCTAAAGCAAGAGACAACTGAACACCACAGCGGTTTTGATTAAAAGCATTCCTAAAACGCTTAATGTTACTCCAGACCTCCGAAGGACAAGTTCTAGGAGACAGGGAGGCACAAAATGATCTCCATCCCTCAAATTTCCTTTCAATCAAAAAATCTTTAGTCTCATTAATTATACCAGTAAGTTTATTTAAATTTTCTTCCGACATATCCTCACCATACTCTCTTTCCGCTTCCTTTCTTCTTCGTACTGCATATGAACATTCAGTATTCCACCAAGGAGGCATAGGTACATTTTTTGTGCGGGAACTTATTATAGGGAAAATCTGATCCGCTACTTCAAGCATGTAAAGAGCTAAGGCTCGAGAGCAATCATCTTCTCCTCCATGAAGTATTTCAGGTACCTGTGACACTTTGACTTCAAGGACCTGGATTTTTCCCCACCAGCTCTACCCAATCTGTACTTTAATCGAGGGGGACGCTTTTCACTGATGGGATATTTGTCAGGGGATGCTATTACTAGGGGAAAATGATCACTGCCTAGTGCAGAAGAAGAGAAGACAGACCAAGTGAGTGATAAGGCCAAACTAGGGGAACAAATCGACAAGTCCACAGCACTCGGCAATTCATTGGGCTTGGTACGTCTAGTCGGTGTCCCAGTATTTAATACACATAAATTATTGTCATCTAATATTTGTAGCAAACGTACACCATCACTTTTATTTTCACCGCATCCCCACGTCTGATAATGACAATTAAAATCTCCCATTATCAAGACAGGGCTTTTCAATGAACAAAAAATATCACTCATCTCTTGTAGAGCAGCGGAAGACGGCTTTGGAATATATACAGAGGCATAAGATACATTATTTACACGTACAGCAACGAAATCAACTAAAGAATACTGATTGGGTAATGCAATTTGAGAAAATGCAACATTGTTTTTAATTAAGATGGCAACACCACCGTAGCCATCAGTTCTGTCATTACGAATGCAAACACAACCTGGAATACCAAATATTCGACCGTGTTTAAGCCATGTTTCACTCAATGCAACAATAAGTGGTTTATACTTGTTAACTAAATAGAAAATATCAGTTTTTTTATTAGTCACTAGTAATTTTGTATGTCCGTACCTACAGCATCTGAAACACTAAATGGTAGGGTATACATATATATTTACATTTAATGCATAATAGCACATGAATATTCTCTTTGGTAGAATTTGTCCATCAAAGGTTTCTGAAGCAATGGATTCTGAAGGTTTCCAAACTGGGCTACCGTTAATCTGCACTTTATAATTTAACCTCCGAATTTTAATGACCTTTCCACACCCGACGGGTGTAGAAATATTTGCTTCAATTTCATCGAATGACCATTCTGAAGGGACACCACGCACTATTCCCATTCTAGTTACATTGAATGTCGGGATAAAGGCTTTGAATCCGTTAGTACTTAATAAGTTAGATTTTAAAGAATCATTTGCTTCATGGAAAGTCGAAAATGCAACTGCACACTTATTGCGGCCTATCCTTTTAATGCTTCCATTAATTATATTTTTAAATCCTCCCCGTTTTTAATGTTTCCAAACACAATGGGATGTAATACAGTTCCACTATTAGGTAAGTCGGTGATGCGCTATACATGTACTCGTATCAAATAAGGAGATACATCGGTATGTATGTACTCCTTCCTACCAACCGGCTCAAAACTTGCTTGACTAGGCTTTGACTGTGACTCAAGTTGGGACGACGCTTGGTTACCATGGGTATTTTCAAGAACAGTCTCTTGGGGATTACAATCTATGATACTGAGTTCATTCTGGCCATGACCTTCTCTGCTACGTTTGCGTATTTTACAGGTTTTACAGATTCTCCTGCGTTTTCGAGAAGATTTTTCACTACCATCAGTGGCCACTGAACCATCAGTGTCCATGCCACTTTTATCCACGACATTATCATACCGTGACATGATAGTCACATAGTTTGCGACATCCTCGGGGGGATTTAGGCCGCCGCCTAAATCCCCCTGCAAGTTATTAGGGGAGTCGTTCATACAACCCGGACTTAGGGACTAATCATATAATATAAAAAACTTACCAAATATTCACCTACGAACACTACTACAAATATATACAATTATTATACAAAATTATATACAAAGATAAGACTCAACTGATCCGTTTTACAATAAAAATTAAATTTCAAGAATTTGAAACAACCGCACACAACCGAAGTTTCCCGCCTTTCTATTTATAGTTTATTCGAGCACATTATCAGTTACACACATCGTGTTCACGGTTAGCAAGCGAGAGAGGAAAAAAACAAAGTAATCTATACAGGGTTCACACATCCGGTGATGCCATACAAGAAAAATATAATAAGGGCATCAATACACGGTAAATCTAAGAATAAAAGGAACTCGTGCTTCATGCTTCTAGACACGGCGGCTTAGGCAGTGCTTTGTCTGTCAATGAATGAATATAAGTTATTGGTACAATGCGCGCTACGAAAGATGAGACTTGACC
The DNA here is from genome assembly GCA_963855955.1 of Luperina nickerlii. Taxonomy (NCBI): domain Eukaryota; kingdom Metazoa; phylum Arthropoda; class Insecta; order Lepidoptera; family Noctuidae; genus Luperina; species Luperina nickerlii. Next base: position 10,544,086 of record OY979689.1, on the reverse strand, counting down.
CCGCCTCCCCCGCTCTTTCCGCCGCCCCTATGACGTCCGGTCCCGTCCCGCACTCAGACCTCATACCGCTAAAGATACCTAAAATCGTGTACTGCGCAAGGCAAACCACGTGTTGTGTCAAGTCTCATCTTTCGTGGCACGCATTGTAACCTTTATGTGCTGTGTTAAGTAATAACAGTCGCACGGGTCGATAGATCAGCACCCTAATCGCGTAACACACTCTAAATCGGAATTTGAATAATTTTGAAGCAAATTTCTAATCCATTGCTTCATAAGTTAGAAAAATTTGTCTGCTCAACACGTAAATAACGCAATGAATGTCGTAGAACTGTCAAAATGAAACCGATTCCGATTGATAATGTGTTACGCAATTGCCCGCAGGTTTAAGCTACGCTTGCTGCGGTCAGTTTCTAGATGTGTGACTATCTTTATATACCAAGACCCCCCGTGCCTCAGAAAGCATGATAAGCCGTTGGTCCCGGCAGCGGCAGTCATTCTTGGATTCTTGACAGTCGTTACGGGTCATCAGAAGCCCGAAAGAGTGACAACCTGCCTTACCAAAAGGATTCCTATTACCCACTTTTTTTTTTCAGGATGGGAAGTCATTAAATGACCCCTCCCGCTCTGGGTGGAGCGGGAGTGTCAGACTCTTACTGACTAAAACCCACCCGTGTACCTTCCTTAGCCCTTTATGTTCCGGGCCAGCGGTAACCCTTTCGGACAATCCCGCTGACCCCTATTACCCACTTATTCAGCTGCATCTGGTTAGGCTGGAAGCCGACCCCGACATAGTTGGGAAAAGGCTAGGCAGATGATGATTGGGTCACCTTTGCGTGTTGTGTTAACAAAACTTTGCATTGCATTTCAGGACGGCACGGTTATCAAATTCAACAAGGACGCTGATCGGGTAAGCATTCAATTATAGCCACGACTTCGATACCACGTAATCCCTTCTCTATTCCTACGTTAAAGTGCTTCTAAACGGGTCACGCATACAGGGTCAAATTAAATTAGCTAATTTAATTTGACCCTGCAGAGACGTGATCGGTATCGATATCTAACCGCAGATGAACGCCGAAGCAAAGAATAAGGTGGACGTGCTGTCGGAGGAGCTGCTGCCGTACATCATCGCGGAGCAGGAGCGGCGCACCACGCTGTACAAGCGCGTCATGACGGCCATACAGAACGGCGAGAAGGGCGTCACCATCGCCGAGATACGCAACAAGCCGCCCGCCATCATACGGAAGGGTATGAGCGTCGGGCCTGCGGGCGGAGAGTAATGGGTAGTTCACCGTCCGATCAGGACCAGGCCCGTGCCAGACGGCGCGTACGTGTTCCACGCGCGCCTCAAAGAGATGTCAGCATCAAGTGAAGGGGCCCGTCAGGGCCGAAGCCTGCCGGGTCAGCGGGATTGTCCGAAAGGGTTACCGCTGGCCCGGAACATAAAGGGCGAAGGAAGGAACACTGGTGGGTTTTAGTCAGTAAGAGTCTGACACTCCCTTCCGCTCCACCCAGAGCGGGAGGAGTCATTTGATGATTTCCCATCCTGAAAAAAAAAGGTATGAGCGTTGGTTTTCGACCTCGGGCAATGAATCAAGCAACACGCGCACGATTCACTTGTTTTAAGGCTACGGTCTATATGACCACATGCTCATCGCGAACGGCGACGTGTAGCCGTCCGTCACCCACGACGACCGAATGCTGTGTTCATAAATACACGGACGCAGTCTCGCTCGCACGCCGCCCGCAACTGCCAGGTGCGACGGCGGAAACGAACGTTTTGGCAACTGGCGGCGTGTCAAGATGCGTGCGTGTGCATGAAGCGGGGGGAGTCAAACACCTCCCTGACCCGAGGAAGCCCGCAGTGGCGGCCAACCAGTTGGGGGTTGCGGAAGGATCGCACGTCCCCGCGACCCCCGGCGTAGGTGTGAGATGGAACACCTGGGTGGTTTTTAGTCAGACCCCTCCGCCCGTCCCAGGGCGGAGGACATCAATGAGGATTTTCCACTCCGGAAACAAAAAAAAGAAGGATATGTGCTTCCATATCTTCGGTTCGCAGATACCTGACCTGTATCGCTTCGTCCATTATGCAATTTTGTATGAAGTGCATTTTTAAGTCAATCTGTTGGGACTTTGAAGCGACCATTGTGTTCTGACTTAACTTGAAGGTGGCTTGGTTGTCTTTTAATATGCTTTCATAGTTGGCCCCAAGATCTTTGAATAGCGCTCCTCTAAACATCGCCGCGCGCTGGCAGCAGTGAACGAGGGTTGCGGGGACAGCGGGGAGTCAGCCGAGCGTGGGCCCCCGCGCCACATCGCCATGAGGGTCAGCTGTTGCTCTCCTTCGTGCACATCTGCGCTTACGCGTCTTAATATCACTTCTTGTTTACGTATTTAAACGACCGTTGTAATTTTATTTCTTTTACTCATTATACTTCTTATACAGTCCGCTATCATTTCATTTTGCTCCGCCACGACCTATCGTCGCGATCACAGGTGAATGGCCTCTTTTGCAACTTCAGTCAATGCGACATATTCTGCTTCTTCAGTCAATAGGGCTACAGTCTTTTGCTTCTTCGACATCCAGCTTATGGCCGTTCCAGCATATTTAAAGCAATAGCCCGAAAAAGATTTCCGTTCGAGTTTGCATGCGCCCCAATCTGCGTCAGCCATACCGTGTAATTCTCATCGAATTTTTCTGAATATAAGACCAACGCTTTTTGTTCCCTTTAAGTATCGCAACACTCTTTTGCACATTTTAAATGCTCTTCTCCGTAACAGTAGTTGGGAGAGATAGCTTATAGCAAATATTATATCGGATCGAGTTGCCACTGCCAGACACATGAGTGTGCCAATCAAATTTTTGTAGGGCAGATCGTTCCTTTCATCTCTTGCTCCTTTTTCTAGTCTTACCTGGTTCTAAAGGTGTAGACGTGGCCTTGCAATCTTCTACTTTGATTTTTTTAAGAGTGTCTTCTGTGAACTTCTGCTGGTTCAGTTTGATTTCATCTCCCTTACAAGTAACATCTATCCCTATTAGCCGTTTAGTTAGTGTTCCTAAATCTTATTAATCTTATCTTATTCCTAACTCAAATTTAGTATTTAACAGCTCTTGTATTTCTTGCAACTTTCTAGGACACAAATAGGCAATTAACAAATCGTCGACATAGATAATTATTATAACTTTAACTCTTATTTCCTCTAGTAAGTATAGAAATGTGTTAATTTTTGCCTTAGTTTTTTGTGCAAAATCTCTCTTTCTGTCACTTGATTCGCCGTCTGATTAAAATAATGTTCAAACGTGTCCGATCGCTATCGCAGGTCTGATGTACCGCTGCCCCACCAACCGCGCGCCTCGGGAGCCCGACGGCTCCGGTACAATCAAGTGCGAGGACAACCTGGACCCCACGCCCATTATGTTCGAATCCTGCCTCTCCGCAGAGGATAGGGAACTTTATGTGGCAGACAATAAGTACTTCTTTTGCAACCGTAAGTTGTCTATTTGTTGTTGTATATTTAGCTGTCTTTTATCATTTTTTGGAACGACGCGACGTTCCTTAACGCGGCTTGCGAAATTGTCACGTAAAGAAAAAGCATTACGCGCCCTCCGTGCGACTTTCTCTCTGTCTCTTTCTATATATATTATAGAAAGGAACTTCGTTCCACCGGGTGTCCCACGAAAACCTCCAGTATTTTTGGTTGCTACCTTGGTATTTCTGCTTGGAAGTCAACTTTGAACCAAATCCAATTACAAACTTCGCCACAGCGACCCGTGGCCATGCGCTGTTTGCATCCAGTGGATTCCTGCGATCGTCACTAAGTCGGCAGTCTACATTGTGGAACAATTGGCCAACCCACGACGCACCATGAGGTGTTCAAACACTGATATAATGATTGCTTTAACTTATATTGATCGTTTTTCAGGGCACAGGATCGAGGGTCCCGACTTACCACGGAATGGCACCACCGTGATTGGCTGCGCGCCTTGCGAGCGCACCTCGTTGAACTACACCAGCCAGACTTGCGCGCTCGAGGACACGGACGACGTTGTGGTGCACTACCGGTACTATCCCGACAGAGTGAGTACCTATCATAGATTGTGTAAAGGTTCATTTTAAACCTATTTTAACATACTGGACAAATTTTTAACCAAATTTTTTTGATAACAGACGAAAAATTTCAACCGTTAAAACCATGTGCTGAATTCATTATTACAGTTTCCATCCACTGTGGCGGTTGTTCTTGCTGCGGCCTACTTGGGTACAAAGTCTGTTTAAGGGTTTCCAAGTATGCCAAGTTAACTCAGTCAGAACAAATCAGGAGGTTTAAGCAGTTCTTGCCAAATATCACATCTTCCTGTGCAGGGTTTGCGACCGGCTGGACTCACGCACCAAAAAAAAGAGCAGCAACCACTGTGTTTCCGTGATTCGGGTGACTGATCTCGATGACAAGTGACAATCCAGGAATGTAAGGCCTACTTTGAGTGTGATCATGATGGGTCTCTTGGACACATAAGATGTCGCAAATTCGCAATGTGTGTGTTTGAGAGAACACTTCAATATTGATTGAGACTACACACAAGGCTGATTTCGTTAGTGGATTGTTTGGCTCTAGAAAGGGCCGATTCGATATTTGCCATCGTAGTGAAAGGATCAGTCAATCGAGAGAATTCGATTGCCCAGGGTGCGCCAGACTTAACAAAAGGAGGATATGTCACTCTGGGAGACTCCTGTCATGCACCCTGTTACAACAATGATAGGCAAATATTTGCTTTTCGGTTTCGTTAGTGCTTCTTACCGCAACTGCAGGAGTATTCTGTAAAATTTCACCGTGAAAACATAGGTGATGTAAGCTGTCACTAGTGTCAATCCCAAGCATCAGGTGGGATGACAGCTCACTTCAACTAAGTTTTCACGTAAACTGTATAATGAAAGACACATGAAGATATTTTGAGTAATTTTTATATTGAAAAACTTAATTATGTACAGAGCTAATATTGTCGGTTTTAACGCTGATGACAGAAGGGGCAGAGTTGCCAGATTCTAAAATTAAGATGTTACATAGAAAATGCTGCCATTTACTAAATTAATTTACACTACAGTATTACAATGTTTAATAATAAATTGAACAGAGTTGGGGCGGCAAGGATGCCTAATGAAAATGAATTTTTTAACAATATAGCCAGCAACTATCTTATTTAATAATGTTATACAAATACCAAACACATAAGTACTTCAGTCAATGTGAATGTAAAGTTAGAAAGTGAAAATGTTTAAGTACAATTTTCAAAAAGAAATTATATTACATGTCTACAGCTAGTTATTACACAAAAATTATTTTATTAACTAAAAATTGTAAAAAGAAATTCTCTACAACTAGTTATTATAGTTAATTAAGTTACTAAGGAAAGATTACAAAACAAACTAAACTTTTAAACAAAACGATATAAAAAGATAAAAAGGCATTGATGTAAACTAACATTATATTGATTAAACCAATACTATATGTACTCAATATCTACTCACTTAAGGGAAGAGGACACAAAGTCCTATAAGAGCGAACATAAATCTTATCAGACATTTTTACATGCGCTACTCTTACTTTTCCATCCGGGCCGGGAACAACTTTTACAATACGTCCCATGGGCCATTTCATAGGTGCTACATTGCTTAATTTTACAATAACTAAGTCACCTATTTTTAGGTTTACATTATCATGTTTCCATTTGGTCTGGTTTTGCAGCTGAGTTAAATCTTTATGCCAGACATTCCAAAAATCCTGCTTCAGCTTGGTACACAAATTCCAGAATTTCAACCTATTTGCATTGATATTTGTGTATTTGATTTCAGGATAGCTAGTCATCTGTGTACCAATTAAAAAATGCCCAGGAGAAAGATAATTCAAATCTGAAATATCACTTGACAATGGGCACAATGGCCTAGAATTTAACACAGCCTCTATCTGTGTAATTACAGTATAGAGCTCTTCATATGTAAGTGCAATATCACCCACAATCCTTTTAAAGTGATATTTTAGGCTTTTAACTCCAGCCTCCCACAGGCCTCCAGATTCTGGAGAATAACTGGGTATGAATTTAAAATGTATGTAATTTGTTAAGCAAAATTTATAAACAGAATCTTTGTGACTAGGAGAGGCTTGTAGTTTGAACAAATCTTTCAATTGATTTTCAGCACCTTTAAAAGTCTTTGCGTTATTATACTATATAAAGCTAGGTAGGCCACGCCTAGATATAAATCTTTTAAGACACGCTAAGAATGCATCCGTTGTGAGATTACTAAGCAACTCCACATGCACAGCTTTTGTGGAGAACCATACATAAACTGCTATATATGCTTTATTGACCATTGGTTTCCTGATTCTAGCCACTTTTAAATTAAATGGTCCACAAAAATCAACTCCTACCACTTGAAACGCTCTATTAGCAGTTACTCTGTTAGAAGGTAGACTCCCCATGAGAACCTTTGCACCTTCAGCTTTTATGCGAAAGCATTTTACACAGGAATGAAGAACCTTTTTTATCTCCCTCAGTCCACTTAATATCCAGTATTTTTGGGACAAAGATGACAAAACTAGTTTGGCACCAGCATGCAAGAGCCTTTTATGCTCTTTAAGAATCATAATTTTTGTGAGGTTTGATGATTTGGGCAGTATAATAGGATGCATTTTATCGTAGGGTATATTAGGAGCATTAGTCAATCTTCCTCCCACCCTTAAAATTTTATCGCTATCCATGAAGGGATGCAAACTACACAGATTAGTTTTACAAGGTTTGACATTCAAAAGTGAAGTTATCTCAGTTGAGAAAAAAATAATTTTATTCATAAAATGTTGACAATTATTATTTATAAATAACAAAATTAAAATTAAATACTAACTTAACTAAAACTATACAGAAACTTAAAAATTGCGTCGAATAATTCATCCGCATCGCTGTCGACTGGTAATGTACCCAAGAGACTGGCGGCATTACACGTTGTATCGCGATGCTCAGCCTCTGGCCAAGGTAAAAGCCAGCCCTTGGGTCATGGGAAGTGTCAACCAGCCGTTTAGATATTTCTTTAAAAAGACCATGAGCACTCGGACCCCACGGCCCGAGAGTTTCAACCCCAAACGGCTCGAAAATATAATTTCCGATAAGGTTATCATATTTTCGCCGCTTGAGGTTTTCCGCAGCCGCAGCAGCAGCGCCAGCACAGCACGCCGAGCCAGGAAGATGGGATGGCGCAAGAGTATCGACACACGTTGCGTCCCAAACTAAAGGCCTACCCACCTTCCATGGAAATAAGGACATACCGTCCGGTCTCTTGCCATCGTCGCGTGCCAAGCCATTGGGTTCTAATACAGCTGGAACGCCGACGGTAACAAGAGCTCGTCGGATGATGTCATTAATGTTTGCGTGCCGTGCTAAGCGACCCGCACTTCGGCTGCAAGACAGGCCGTGGTGTCCAAGGCTGTTGACATCTTCGCCACAGTGACAGCGATGGGGAGAGCAGCAAGGAGTGCCTAGTCGTAAGGAAGCAGCGAGGCGAAAAGTAGTGTCGTCGAACAAAGTGCCTATGTTCGACGAAGGTAGTGCATGAAGCCAAAGACCCGACTCCCACCTACCCACAGCCAGCAGGCGCGCACGTTCCGCGGTAGTAGCAGACGAGTCAAGTAAATTGTTCTGTACTACTCTGCAGAGCGGCTCATCCCACCGTCTCTGGGAAGATGGATTTTCGGGTGGATCTGTATTCGGGCAAGCGACTCTCCAGGCATCCATAGCCTCGGTGAAACACGGCACATCAGAATTAATCAGTGTGGAGGCTAGGATTTTCCTGATTAATTTATCAGTGCCGTGGACCGAAGATATGAAAGCCGGTAAACTAATACTAGAAATTTTGCGGAAAAAAAAATTGATTGATTATATAGTATTATAACTTTCAAAGCTTCTGAATATTCTTGGGGAGATAAAGGGCCAGTGTTTCTTACACTGCCTTTTTTAGCATTATGTTTAAAACGCAAAATATAAGCAACTTGAGTTTGTAATTTGTTAAAATCTGAGTATCTATCAAAAATATTAAAACCATGTTCAATTTTACAAAAATTAATGCATTGGACCTTTGGCTTTGAGTCAACAACACTATCGACTTTGGACTTTAAGTCAGTAGTTAAAGTATTTTCCAAGGGGAAAGTTATTTGGAAAGCACTATGCTGATACTCTACATTTGATAAATATTGGGGACCATGCCACCATTTTAAACAATGTTTTAATTTATCAGGGTCTACACCTCGTGATATTAGATCAGCGGGATTGTCTGAAGTTTTAAAAAATTACCACATACAATTAGTAGTAAGATCTTTTATTTGTTTGACTCTATTAGAGACATAAAGTTTCCCTTTAATAGGGTTTGAATAGATCCAAAAAAGGACTATTTGTGAGTCCGAATATAAAAATACGGGAATATCAGTATATTGATTTTTTAGATAGCTCTTGCTCTGCTTGTTAATTGAGCAAGGAGAAAAGCACTATTCAGTTCAAGCTGTGGGATTGTATGAAATCTTCTTAATGGCGAAACTCGAGATTTCGCACACAAGAGCTCTACTTTCACAGTGCCATCCTTGCAAAGTGTTCTTAAGTATAAGCAACATCCAAACCCTTTGAAAGATGCATCGGCATACCCCACAATTTGAACCGAATGTACTTCAGTTGAGATAACATATCGAGGAACCTCAATTGGTTGCATGTTTTTAAGACAAAGTTTTATTGAACTCTACTATTTCATTGGAGGGTACTATAGAGTCCCAATCCATTTTTAATGCATATAATTTTTGCATATAAATTTTAAATTGCATGATGATAGGAGCTATTAGTCCTAAGGGATCAAACATACGTCCAATAAAGCTTAAAATTTTTCTTTTAGTACATAGTTCAGTCTCATTAAAAGGGGGACACACAAATGTGAATTTATCTGACATAATGTCACACTTTAAACCTAATGTTTTTACAAAATTATCTTTATTTAACTCAATTTGATCAAAATATCTCTGATCTGCAGGCACATCATTTAGAACCTCACTGTTGTTTGAGTACCACTTATGTAAGGTGAACCCTCCTTCTTTGAGCAAACCAATCAGCTGATTTTTGAGCTCATATAGAGTTTCCTTTCTATTGCTACCACAGAGGATATCATCAACATAGGTATTGGTCTTGATAGCCTGGGCTGCCAGAGGATATTGATTATTAAATCTATGTGCTAACTCTAAGAGACATCGGGCACTTAGAAAAGTTGAACACTTGAGACCATAGGTCACAGTTTGAAGTTGAAGGCAAAGTATGGGTTTTGAAGGGTTATCTCTCCAGAGTATATTCTGTAATGGTCGATGGTGTTCATTTATTAAAATCTGTCTGAACATTTTTTTAATATCTGTTATCAGTACATAGCGATAAGTTCGAAATATAAGGAGTATATTGAACAGCTCATTTTGTATGACTGGTCCATTTAGTAGGAAGTCATTTAGAGAAATCCCCAATTTTTAGAGTATACTCCCATTAAAAACAACACGAAACAAGGTTGTTATACTGTCTTCATTAAGTACAGCATGATGAGAAAGAAAGTAGACCGAGGATCCATAAACATCATAGCAGTTTATGTCAACAATCTTAGCGTGCCCTAATTTTAAATATTCATGAATAAAGGCCTTATACTTTTCATAGTACTCATGATCCTTTTTGAATTTATTTTCCAATGAAAGAAACCTCTGAAGAGCCACTGAAAAACTATCTCCTATTTCCAGCTCATCAAGAGCCTTGGTGAGAGGCATATTAACCGAGAATTTATTATTTTTCAATAGAACTGAACTTTTGAACGATTGTTCAGCTTTCTCAAAGTCACATGAATTTGTCACTGGTTCCTCAGGCATTTTCTCTGACAACCAAAATTGATCCATAATGTTATCTAATTTGTTATCATTTTCACACATTATTAAAGTAGTAGAAATAATATTGCCACTGTTTTTGGGTTGATTACAATCCATGTTTCCACCCACAATATAACCAAATAGTGTGTTTTGCAAGACTGGACCACACTTTAGTTTTATACATTCATCTAATATACTTTTAAAGTATACACTTGCACCCAACAGAAGAGATATCTCAGAGGGAACATTAAATTTTACATCACCAAGATTAATTTGTTCGGGAATATTTAGCCTAGATGCATTAATGTACTTGTGGGGCAGTTGTGATGTAATATTTTCTACCACATGGCAATCGGTTACATTAAATTTAAGATCATGAGCACATAAATAAACTGTAAGGTTTACAGTTTTATTTAAATAAGATGTTTTCTTTCCAAATCCTACTACAGTCGTGTCTTTATTGGTTTCAACATTAAGTTGTAATTTGTCAACTAATGACTGTATTATAAATGATCCCTGACTCGCACCATCAAGCACCGCTTTGCAAAAAACTTCACGACCATATTTGTCGATGAGCTTGACTTTAACTGTAGGAAGTAGAACTTCATCATTGCATTTATTTGTTGAACACATTGGAACATTTGCATTTGCAACCTCTTCATCGGGTTTTTCTTCATGTAAAAGTGAGTTGTGGGGTTTTTTGCACACCTTACATTTAAAACTGAATTTACATTTGTTAGGATGTATATTTAAACAAATTTTACACCTGTTTGTGTCCTCTATAAACTTGATTCGTCCCTCTACAGGTGCTAATTTGAAGTTTGGACACATAAAAACAGGATGGTTCTGTTTTTCACAAAAGCTACATAAAGCCTTTTGTTTATTACTAGAAACAACATTGGTTGTTTTAACATTAGAAGTTTTTGATTGATTGGGTTTGTGAGCACTATCATTGGTAGTGTTTCCATTTGGAGAGCTATCCTCTAAGGCTTTAGCCCTTTTTTCCAAAAATGAAATAAATTCCTCCATAGTTGGATTTTTAACAAGGTCCACTCTTTCCAGGTGGTATGCCCGCCCTGTTTGTGTAAGAATCAAGTTTCCTGGCAAGTATGGATATCAATAGCATATCCCACTTATTAACAGGTTCACCTAAATTTTTATAGCATATAGTTGCTGTTGAAAATCTGTCACTAGTGACCGTATAGCTGTTGCTGTTCCTTTTTGCATGCTAGGCAAATCTAGCAAGATATTTATATGATTTGAAATTAATCTTGCCTTGTTGTCTTATCGTTTTTTAAGTAAAGTTAAAGCCTCGGAATAAGACTCATTTACAACAGGTAAATTTATGATTACAGATAATGCTTCATTTACTAAATAATGTCTTAAATAGAATAATTTTTGCACATTGGACAAAGACTTATTAGTGTCAAATACTGCTTCGAAAAGATCCATGAAGGGTTTAAATTTAGTGAAGTCTTTTCCATCAAATGTTGGAATTTGAATATTGGGTAATTTGGATGCTGATATATCAGCTCAAGGTTTGACTTCCTTCGATTTTAAATCCTTCACGGTTTGGCTGAGTTTAGCAAGGATATTGAAATATTTTTCTTCGACTATGGAAACATCCTCAATATCTGAACTATCTATTAACAAAATATCTGTAGTTACCTCTTCATATTCTTTGTATGTGCTGACGAGCTTATTCTTGCGTTCTCGTATCATCACTTCGCCCGCCGCAGTTAGGATTGACGCATCATTAACGAATGCCTCCAACAGTGTTATTGTTCCTTTGATATGGCCTCGCCTAACATGCAACCGTTTTAGTTCTTCATCTGCCATAATTATTGTTGTTCTTTCACCAAACAGCAATACCAAACAGCAAACAATAAGTAGGCAGCAATGTTTTGTTGTGGATGCCAACAGGATTTTTCCGCTATTGCCGCAATTTCCTGGCCGATGAACACATGCGCCGCAGATAGCCGGCCAAATTTCGTCGAATCCACTTTTGAATTGTATCGCCTGCTATTTTCCAGACGTTGTAGGACTTTTATGAGACATCACGTCGACTCAGACACAACGCGCGGGGAATTATTTGCGCAATGGCCGCCCTTGTTCCGCCGACGCCCGTGTGGTCGCGCGCCAATGAATTAACAAATTCACCGAATTTTCTCCTACTTTCTTCGATAAAACACTTTCACTTCTCGAAGGACCACTTTCATGTATAATGAAAGACACATGAAGATATTTTGAGTAATTTTTATATTGAAAAACCTAATTATGTACAGAGCTAATATTGTCGGTTTTAACGCTGATGACAGAAGGGGCAGAGTTGCCAGATTCTAAAATTAAGATGTTACATAGAAAATGCTGCCATTTACTAAATTAATTTACACTACAGTATTATAATGTTTAATAATAAATTGAACATAAACCATAACGTTCCCTTTCCCCGCAGTCGTACAAATTTGTATCGGAGTTGGACCCGGACCGCGAGGTGTGCGAGCACTGGAACCCCTGCCAGGTGGGCTACATTTTCGGTCTGGCTGGACCCGAGCAGGCCACGCCGGCCACCGAACTGTGGCGTAAGTCTGTCTCATACCTAACAGTAGAGCTCTTCGTGAAGAATCATCATCTGTCTAGCCTTTCTCCAACTATGTATGTTGGCGTCGGCTTCCAATCTAACTGGATGCAGCTGAATACTAGAATTCGTCATGGAGCGACTGCCTATGTGACCTCCGCAACCCAGTTACTGGGTAACACGATACCTCTTGGCACTAGTCGTCAGACTATCGGGCTTCTGACTACCCGTAACGACTGTCAAAGACCTATGAATGACAGCCGGTACTACGGCTGAACTTACTTTCTGAGGCACGGAGTGGTCTCGGTTAGTATTGGATGGAAGAATTACTACCGTACCTATTACTGCCGACAAACGTTGCTGTTCTCGTTTAAAGGTCATAAAAAAAGGTTGTGGGTGAACTGTCTCCGGGATAGCATCACATATTCCTTGTGAGATATTCCTTGATAGGCGACCACTTACAATCAGGTGGGCCTTTGGCACAAACCCCTATGGGTGTTATTTGGCTGTCAAGTATTCTCATTGTAATAGTTTTTCATATTATTATTTCAGATGACTACAGTAAGTCGTTGAAAATAATTTTCTTTAATTAACATTATCAGACTATAATGTTCTCTCTCTGTGAGAGGGAGTGTGCCATAACCCACCACGCGAACCCAGTGCGGGTTGGTAGATGTCACATGTCTTCGAATTTTTTGACTTTAGGACACGTCGATTTCCTCTCGATGTTTTCCTTCGCGGTTTTGAGAGCAGTGGTGATGAAATAATTTACACAAAGTGCCTGGTTGGGTTTGAAATCACGACCTACACCTCGTAAGTAGCGGCCTTTACCACTGGGCTACCACTGAATTAATTACCTCTAAAATAAAGTTGAAACGAAATGCCTTACTCTAAAAATTAGAAAGAAATTAAAAAATTTAGATATTAGAAAAATCAAAACTAGGAACGAAAATAACCGATATTTTCCATTTTCAGCTGAAAGCAAGTATCCTATTCAATATTTCACCCTATAATGTTTAGAGTTGAAGTTATACTGCTGCAACTTGTCAAGTGGGTGATTCACATTCCACTATTACGACATGGCCGATCCAAATTTGGCGCAGAATGCGGCGCAATAACATTTTTTAGGTACCAAATGGTGAGGCGAGTGTGAGTGACGGAAAATGCTTGAAAGTTCGGAGAGCCTATGTTCAGACCGGCCATGGTGATACATTGGCCGAATTTTAAATTCTAGAGCATAGGTTCTCAACGTGGGCAATAACGTCCCCTCGTGGGCGTTTGAGACTTTCAGAGGGGCAATAGAAGACCTCGAGAAAATTATATACTTATCCTATTTTAAGACTATATAATATTACTCGTTAAAATATAATCGTGGCAATAGCTGTTTCAGATTCGCGACAGATCATCATCATCTTCGTAGCCTTTTCCCAACTATGTTGGGGTCGGCTTCCAGTCCAACTGGATGCAGCTGAATACCAGTATTTTACATGGAGCGACTGCCTATCTGACCTAGATTCGCGACAGACGGCAAGTAAAAATAAATTGGGGGCTCTAGAAAAAAAAAACTCAAAATCTGCAAAATAAGGTTGAGAACCTATGCTCTAGAGGAAATAAATAATGTTGTTTCTATATCCACGCAGACGGAATAAGGGGCACAGCTGCTCTATAAAAAACAAAGAAAAATTAATTTTTGATCGTTTTATTTTTCAGATTTCGATGATGGTAACAAAAAAAAAATACCTTACTTTTTGTTTTAATTTTTTTTTTTGTTATCAATAATAATTTGCTATTCTTTATTATTTTCTCTTTCTGACAGAAATTTCAAGTAAGTAGTTATCGAGTTAAAAATTAAACTTCTATATATTCTGAATTAATTTTTAATTCGTTTTTTTACGATAATAATAATACCTACTATTGTGGTTTTGTCGTTTTAGAGGAAGGTAAGATAAATAATAACGGGTGTAAAAATACCCTTTACGTTGCTGAGAGTCACTTGTGCTTCCCGTTATTAAGATTTTTTTGTACTGCACTATACTTGGGAACCTTCTGGTTACGGAGATATTGTAGGTCAAAGTTCTGACTTTTTTTTATGTTTTTTTTACGAAAACAAGTAGTTAGATACTCCCGCGACCCCTGTACCTTTGCACGCACCCATAGGCATACAGTTTGCGACCAATCGCTTCTTTTTTTTATATTGCGCACTACTACATAAAAAAGTCGTTTATCAGCCCAGTAGTTATTTTTGCACAAAGTTACTTAATTTGATGTGCAGAATGCGTAGATGACGGCTTCGTAATGGGTCGTATTACACCCGGTACTTTTTTATATTTTTTCCTGCTCAATACCTACTGTTACGTTTTCTCTTATAAGTAGATAATGTTGATTATTTTGACATTTACAGAAATCGTACCCCGTAAGTTTTATGACATTAACTTATCTATGTTTTTGTTTAATTCATTGGCAGTCTTTATTGATTAATTACTTTCATAATTTAGCTGTTCCCGGTACGTACCTTGAATTACTAATATTTTTCTTTCATTACGTAACAAAACAAAAACAATATTAGGGGTTTTCAAGAATTTTATACTAACTTGATGCGGAAGGCAGATGACAGAAGCTTGTGGCGCAGCCTGAGAGAAGCCTATGCCCAACAGTGGACTGCGATAAGCTAAGTTGATTGAAGAATTTTGTAGGCAGGCTTTGAGGGTTACAATTTTATTTGTTAGAAATTAAAAAAGTTTCTAACACTTTTTACTTAAGTATTAAAAATATATTTTCGAGTACAAAAAAAAATATCTGGATGTTCTATGTCACGAAGTCCGTTTGGCTATAAATGTTGTCAAGCGTGCACAAGTACATTGTGATCAACAGAGATTCAACAATGGGTGAAGTAAAACGGTACACATTCGCGGAAATAGCCTCATGCGACGGCAGCAAGGGGCAGCCGCTGTGGGAGCGCGCTTGTCGGGATACGTCACTACTACAATCAAAGCCGAACGGACTTCGTGAAATAGAATATCTGTAATATAAATCTTACGTAGGTATCTGAGAGGTCAGAGATCTTTGCCGAAGCCTCCCTTTCATAGAATCCATAAAATGTTTTTCAAGTCAAGATTTTTCCTGTCGACAAAAATGTCAAACTTCCATACAAACTTTTATCTCCTCTTTCTTTGTTTTATTATTGCTGGGCTTGCGTTTGACCTCAATCACGGCTGTCTAACCGTTTATGGGATTGAATTTTTAATAATTCTTATTTCTCTACTTCGTTATACAGGGTCAAATAAAATTAGTTAGCGAAACTGCTGACATGGTGGGCATCGAAATCTAAACACGATAAAATAAAAATAAAAAAGATTTGATGATTCTTTGATTGCGGTCAGCGACCGCTGGTAGTGTGCTTACTTGAAGTATGAGTTGAGAAAATATGTTTATTTTTCACCACGTCTGTGAAGTTTACACAAAAAAAATATAGATGTTTAAACTGATATTTCAAGTAACAACCCTACCAGCAGTCGTATATTTCAAACATGAATTTCATCAAATTAATGTCTTTTTTAACCTGACTTCTAAAAAGGAGAAGGTTCTCAATGAGGGTTTTCTGAAATGACGTTCGCCAGGTGGCAGCACTGACACGTCAGGTCCAGACATCTGTCAAAGAGCCTATATTTTCTTTAGTCATGACTGAATGATGAACGAATGAATGAATCGAATGATGAACGTCATCATATATTTTATATTGGGAGACCTCTTGTCACACTGGTGCCAACTGGTGTCGTAAATTTTCACGAAAACCCTCATTCAGATGTTTCTATTTTTTTTACGTCTTCGAAGTTTCGCTAGCTAATTTAATTTAACCTTGTATAAGCAATTTTAATGCAAAATGCTTCCCGACCCAGCGGCTTAGGGTGTGCGTTGTTTGTCAGTGAATGAATTTATTTAAGGTTTTTATTATGGAGATATAGCGAAATAATATTAAAACAAACTAAATTTTCAGAGGACGTTATGAATGAGACGATATCCTTGGCGCAGAACTACGTGACGAGCACGCGACGAATACGGATACCCGCGGGCTACGAGTACCATGAGGTCGGCAAGTACCTGCCCAACGGACTACGGGTGAGCGAGACTATACTGCAATACTTCTCTCGCCGTTATTAAAACAGCCTGTTACTCGAATGTCTATTGTTAGGGCAATGGAGAGAGCTATGCTTGAAGTTTCCGTAAATGATCAAATCTAAATTCAAGAAATCCGTGGGTGAACCAAGGTAACCGACACAGCCCGAAAAATTGCCAAACTTAAGTGGCAGTGTGCAGGGCACATTGCTTGCAGAACAGATCGCTGATGATTTGAAAGGTTCTGGAGTGGCGATTGCGTACTGGAAGACGTAGCGTTAGAAGGCCTCCTGCAAGGTGGACCGATGACCGCCTGAAGGCCGCAGGAATCCGCTGGATCCGGACTATGTCCAGCAGTGCTGAAATGATAATTATGAAGATGAGTCTGGTACTCCGGCGTTCTACGAGAAGCCGTGTACCGTGACACTTAACATGTGAATCTACGTTTCATTAAATTTTCAGACTCGCGTCAGTCGACGGAAAGGTGTAAGTGTCTCATTTCCTACTTATAAATTACTGACTAACATATAGGATTGTGCATTCTATTAACCAGTGCCTGTAATATGATGTTGAGATTTGTATATAAAGCTGTTGCCCGCGAATTCGTCTGCGATCCAGGGTGAAAAGTATCTTATGTCCTTACCCAGGTCATTGTCTACCCATGTGCAAAATTTCATCCAAATCTGTTGAGCCGTTTTACCGTGAAAGCGTAATAAACAAACTTACTTTCGCATTTATAATATTAATAATATATATATAGTTAGGATTAAAGATTTACATATGTCTCCGTCGCATGCCCGTGGCGCTGCTTCTGTGGGACTTCTTTTGTGGGTCAGACTCTACATGGTGCCCAGGAAAACCACTTGTAATTGACAGAATACATGACCTCCTAGACATACAGTACCCAGCGATAAATATTGCACATCGACCTTTTTGCACAAAACCATTTTATACAAAGAATAAAAATAATTATCAAAAGAAGCAAATCATATTGTTTTAACAGCTCCTAATAGATACCGGACTGTTTGTATTTCGTGCGACAGAGATAACGCTCTACGAAGCCGAAATTATCCGATTGTCTCTTTCCAAAGGTCGATGTGCAATATTTATCGCCGGGTACTGTAGTTGTAATTATTTATTATATGCTTTATATTTTATGTTGCAGGCTTCGGACGTAAGTTTTTTTAAGAGCTGTCAAATTATAAAATTAAGGTACCTGCGGGATAATTGCCTCACACACAACAGTAGCAATTGCTTTCATTTTGACAGTTCAACGTTCATTTATTACGTTATTTACGTTGTTGAGCTGACAAATTTTTCGAGCATATGTAGCAATGGATTAACAATATCCTTCAAAACGATTCAAATTATGATAGAAATTGTGTTACGCAATTACGGTGTAGTTAGACAGTTTTGATTTACCTAGAAGAGGAAAATAAGTAAGTACATAATATATCAATAGCCAAAGTAAAGTCTATTTGGGGAGCAAAAGAATCAGCAATTATAATAAATTGAATGTGCTTATTTCAGAATTTCGACAATATAGAGGTGAGAAGCGAAGTAGTCGGCGACTATATTAAAATCACGATGTTCTTCCACCCGATGAGAGCAGAGGACGCCGCGACGTACTACGTGCGGTTTGAACATATCGCGAAGAGGGGGAACTTCGTCCACATACCTCTGGTCACCCTCAGTAAGTAGTAAAGAAAGAAAGAAAAATTATTAATATGACGCAAAGAAAGAACACAAACACAAAAAGAAAAAATTGGGGGAAAACATGCGTCATACATATCCACGCAAAACGGCTATTGCTCAGCATTGCGACCGCTGTAACACAGACACAGACAGAGCCCCAACGCTGGTTTTCAGCGACAGCTGGCGTTGACATGATGACGTCGACCGGTGCAACATACAATGAGATATAAATAAGACGGAGAGAGAGATAGTATTTAGCTTAGTATATGAAATCAGCCGAAAATTCCACAATGTCTGAAGTCCCGCCTCTGTAACCAGTGTGTTCTGCCCACCATGACGTATGGTGCCGAGACGTGGACGCTCACGCAGGAGGCTCTGCATAGGTTGTGAGTGGCACAGAGAGCCATGGAGCGTTCCATACTTGGCATATGAGTCCCAAATGACGAGATCCGAAGACGTAAGAAGGTTTTCGATATGGAAAACGAGTTATGGAACTCAAATAGAGTTGGGCAGAACACCTGGCAAGGCGCGGTGATGACAGGTGGAGTAAGCCAGTGACCGAATGGTGTCCAAGGACTGGAAGGAGAAATTTCGGTCGTCCGGCGGCGACGTGGGCGGACGACATTGTTACCATCGCGTCTAGAACCTGGATGAGGCTGGCACAGGGGCGGGAGGATTCTGCCGGCCGTAGTCGAGTCGATGGTCGGCAGCGAAGAGTCCTAGGACGCGGTGGTTTCCTTCTGCGAAATAGTCTTCTCGCAGGAGGAGGTGGAAAGGGAGAGGGAGATTTCATCCACTCACCCGGCCCACAGCAGGCGCACCGGGCATCGGCGGAGGGCGGACAACGCCCTCTTTCAGCCCCCCTAAATGGGTTCAGGGGATCAGGACCCGAAGTGGCGGCGCGTAGTGTTCCACGCGCGCCTCTCTTAGACGTCGCGGGAGGACTCAAACACCTCACTCCCCCCCTGACCCGAGGAGGCCCGCCGTGGCGGGCCGGAACAAGCCGGGGATTGCGGAGGCCTTTGCTCAGTAGTGGGTGAAGTCGAACTGTGGATGATGAAGTATATGTGCATTGTAAATATAATCGAACAAATTATCGTCGTTTTGCCTTGGACACCAAGTTGTTACTATTTAACCACAGATACATAAATACACCTAGATAACGCAAGGGCAATTACTTCGCGTGCCAAAAATCGCACCAGCTTATGGTGCGATTTTTGGCACGCGAAGTAATTAGCGTACAAAAATCGTAAGCCGCCACTTTCGCGCTCAGTCCTGTGTACTCCTTGGCTGTGAAAAGTTCTTTAGGCGCGTTGGGCATTTTTTGAAATGGGAAAAAACCATTGAACTCGCGACACTGTTACCGACACCGCGCTACATTCGGATGTGTTCGGCTGTCCTCGGGATGTACTCGGTTTTAAATCTGATATCAGTCAGTGAGTGATGGCAAAGTATTCTGTTTGTGTGTTGTTTTCACTTCTGTCGGCACTCCCGGAGTGCCACTGTTTTTTTTTGTTTCTTCTCGTGTTGCGAAGCATGTCACTTCTCCAAGTGTCCATCACTGCTTTTGTTTTTTTTTTTAAGTTTCCGTAGTCTAATGGCAAAAACGGAACCCTTATAATTTCCTCATGTCCGTCTGTCCGTCCGGACATTACACACCCATTTTACTCGGAGACTCGGGAGTTTGCACCATATCGATGAAAATGGGAAAGGAGTATTCTCTGCACCGCTAAACAATGGCGTAGCGAAATTACGAAAAAAACAATTAGGGGTGGGGTCTACCGAAAGATGTAATCGAGGGATGAAAAAATAATTCAAAGCGTGTGGGGTATCGTTGGACCACATAATTAAAAAGATTATGGTGTGTCTGGGTTAGTTTTTTTTAATTTTATCGCATAATTTCTTGATGCTGACGAACGTTGCAGGCATGGGACGGACGCGGTTCACACAGCATGTGCAGTTGTGGCTGCCGCCACAGCGGCTAAACACCACCAGCATTGACTTCTCGTGCGCCAGTTGCGTGCTGCGCGGCATCATGCTGCGCGCCGCCGACGGCTCCGTACGCAACCTGGAAGTGGACAAGTACCACCTGCGCAAGCTCACCCGCACAAGCGCTTTGCACGAGTACGTTATACTCGCACTAGCGCTTTGCACGAGTACGTTATACCGCACTAGCGTTTTGCGCGAGTACATTATACCGCACTAGCGTTTTGCACGAGTACATTATACCGCACTAGCGTTTTGCACGAGTACGTTATACCCGCACTAGCGCTTTGTACTCGTATCCGCGACGATAAAACGAATATAACACCTTAATAGTTTTTTTTCTTTTACAGTCAAGGAGTACATTTGAGTATTGCATATTACTAATGTTTTTTTTTTTTTTTTAATGTTTATTAAAAGTTTGTTGTCATTGTCCAACCAGAAAGATAGACGGGTGAAAGGCGATCGCGTCTATATTCGTGCGTTAGAGTTTTACATTATAAAACTACAAGATTATTATGGCGCGTGGCTAAAATCGGAGCTAACATCGCCATCTTGTTTTGTCAATACATTCTGTGGCAATTTCACAAATGTTTACAAACAACGCCCCCTGTCAATTTTATTCAGGCGCCAAAATATCCTCGTAGCACTCTTTTTACGGACGCCAGCACATCAACCTACCACAATCTGTCAGATTTCTTTAATAGATTTTAAACTTTATCGCTAAAGCATAAGGCTCAAAGTTGATTGGGAAAATCTGACAGATTGTGGTAGGTTGATGTGCTGGCGTCTGTACGTAAGAAACTATTGTTACGTCGTAAGGATTAGGTTTTATGATTCATACAAGACAAGGAATAACTGGACACTGGCAGTCGGGCTGGTCCACAAATTCATGGGCTGTGGAGCGGGCTATGCTCGGAGTTTGTTTGAAGGATAAAATCAGAAATGAAGTTATCCGGAAAAGAACCGGCGTAACCGCCGTAGCTACCAGGGCAAGCAAGCTGAAGTGGCAGTGGGCTGGCCATTTTTATCGAAGGACTGATGGCCGGTGAAGCAGACGAGTCCTGGAGTGGAGATCACGTATCGGCAAGCAGTGTGCCGCCCCCCCAGCTAGATGGAACCTCAACCTCAAAAAGGTGGCTGGGACAGACTGGATGCGGAAGGCGGAGGACAGGTTGTGGCGCAGCCTGGGAGAGACCTATGTCCAGCAGTGGACTGCCATAGTCTGCGTTGATGAAGTAATGACTAATACATACATCTGTTTAGGCAATCGGTTATCGAACTGGACACCGAGCTGATAACTCCGCGTGATTTTGGAGACTACTTCCTCATGATACAGAATGATGATGGAAGCGAGGAGCGGATCAAAGCACTCACTCTCCAAGGTACATGAATAATGAGCTTTGTTCTGCCAAAACAGCCCCCCCACCCACAATCTTGCAATATGCTACCAAAACGGTACCCACAATCTTGTGATTTTTTTTTTTTATTTGAAATGGGTTTAGTCTTGACTCTACAACCACTTGATTCTACTAAAATGGTATTATACCACAATGGTAGCCACAATCTTGCAATATTCTACCAAAATGGTCCTACCCACAATCTTTCGGACAAAGAAATTCTGTGCCATAAGCCCAGACTCCGTTTACTTTTTATACCCTGTTTATGTTCAAACGTCCGGCGTATACGGTAGTAAAGATCCATAGAGGGGAGGCGGAGCATTATCAAATGCGTGCCTTCTTTACGACAGCTGCAGAAAAGAGTACTTACCTAATTATTTATTTTTATTTTAGCACCTGGTAAGTCACATTGAAATACCTCCCACAGCCAGTATCTTGACCTAATTCTAAAGACTTATACACCATGACCTTCGTCAACTAATATTATAAATACGAAAGTAAAGTTTGTTACCTTTTCACGCCTAAACCACTGAACCGATCATCCTGAAATTTTGCATATACGTTGTCAGGTGTACAGAAACGGACATAGGATACCTTTCATCCCGGAAAAAGTGCTGTTCCCGAGGAAAACAATAATAGAACTATGTTTATATTACAGCTATCGGTAATGTTGATTTTATTAATGAAATTTCTAACTATTTAAATAAACTTATGGCCATGATGGATTTTAAAGTTATTTTTTTTTTTGTAGATCGTAGTAAGTATTAAAAATGCAACATTCAAGGGTCGAACATTTTATGCCCAAAAATTAGTCAGTAATAGTGACAGTCAGTGATAGTGTGTTAGTGTGAGTAATTAGTCATTATCATGATTTCTGTAGCCTTTTCCCAACTATGTCAGGGTCGGCTTCCAGTCTTACCGGATGCAACTGAATACCAGTATTAAAAAAATACTTGTATTACCCATAAATTAAAGTGCCGACCAGAAAAATCTACTATTTTCTTATGGGAAGTAACATCTTGAGCACTTTTTACTATTACAGCGAAAGTCTAAAATTGACGCTTATTAGTAAGGGGATCTATATATATCTATGATTGAAGCTAAGTTTTTTACTTTTTATCTACAGGTGGTAAGTACACGTTGCGGACGGATGGGCGTACACACGTTACTACGATGCCGCAGCGCGGGGAAAGTGTTTTAGTATGATGAGTTCAATCTGGACACTCCGGCAAATCGTCGCATAAAAATCCCTTACCCAGCCGTGCCGCCAGTTGGCGCAAGCCCTAACACGGTCTTATAGCAAAAGTAGATCTTGACGTCTTATGGCATGCAAGAGGCGAGAGGAGTTTTATAAGATCTCCACTCTCCGACCATTTTTTGCTGTGCCCGACAGGGTCCATAATGATCTCATTTAATTTTAAGTTACTGCCTAAGTACACATTGTTGAATGCAATAAATGATTTGAGTATTAAGAGACCCCCTCTTAATACTCAAATCATTTATTGCATTCAACAATGCAATTTCGAGTAATTACGAGGTTGAAGTCAAAGTCAAAACATTTATTTCAAATAGGTACTTCTGAAAATCTGAACGTCAAAAATTACAATAAAATAGAATTATTTCTAATCGCCCCTTCCAAAATGTAGTTTTCGTATGGAGAAGAATGGGCAAAAACTCCATCGTTACTCTTTTAAAATGAAACATTTAAAATGAAACACTATAAAACATTTATTTCTCTTCCACACAGGTGCTAGGCGCCCTAAAACAATATTTTGTATACATTAATTATATAATTAGGTACATTTCAACTAGAATAAAATTGCTATTCCACAATAGGTAAAGACGCCAGCACATCAAGCTACCCGAAACTGTCAAATTTTCCCAATCAACTTTGAACCTAATGCTTTAGAGATAAAGTTAAAAATCTATTAAAGTAATTTGACAGATTGTAGTAGCTTGATGTGCTGGCGTCTGTAGAAGAATTAAAAATGAAACCATGACAGATAACAAACATTGTAAAAGTAGGCGATTTTCATAAAAAAATAACAAGTAATAAGTCGTGTGTGAGTTAAAGTTTGACTATGCGTAAGTCCTAACCCTCTCATACCCTGCAGACATCACGTTGAGCAGGCTGGATTTGATGAAGCCAGTAGGCGTGACCTGGTTCGTGTGGAACCTGGTACCGTACGAGTGTGCTGCTTGTCAGGCCACGGATGTCCAGTGCCGCGGTGAGAGCGTGCTCGGGAAGTACCGCTTCGTGCTCAAGCCCGACTCCAAGAGCATCTTGGTCCAAATTATGAGGTTAGGACTGGCGCTGTCGCGCGAATTAGATTAATATTTTAATTTATTTGCTAATATTTTACATAATTATATCTATTTTATTGTTTTTTTTTATTATTTCTCTGTGACCGTGACATCACAGTGGGCCAGCATATCAGAATACCAGCGTGCAGCGCTGCGACATATATTTTTAAATGTCGCAGTATATGTATAATGCTGAGATAGAAGCCTTTTGGCCTCGTACCTGAGGACTTTCTCTTTATATAATTTGGTTTCTTTTTTTATGTTTTCATGATTGTGTTTAGTTTAGTTTGTGATCTTCCTGTGTTTTGTATAAGTCTCTCCTAACCAAATATGTATACTACATTTAACGTGAGCGGAAAATGTAAAAAAAAATCACTGCGCGTGGATATGCCAGCTTCCATAGAAAAATATTCAAACCCCTTTTGACTGATAAAACACCGCCTCTTGCAACATCACTCCCAAAGGACACAGACGATAGAGATTCATGAGAGAGCACGCATTGGCATCAACCGGCACAAATCCAGATTCTCGACTGTTAATCCTACTGAGAATTTCGTCATATGAAGAGAGGATATTAACGCTTAGCAAACCGTCAGGATCTAGTTCCGTGCTCAACAGACAAGGCCAACGAAGTCATCATTACCACTTGATATATTTCATGTTCATAACATCTAAAAAAAAAAAACACTGGCACTCCGGTAGTGCCGACAGAAGTGAAAACTTGAACAATTACGAGTGTATTTTGTGAATCGTCTTATAAACAAAACACGCGTGTTAAGGTGTGTTCCTTATTTTATAGGGTTTTTTGCAAATCAGGTATGATGACCAAAGTGACTGGTTTACTCTTCTCGTGAAAGGAATTTATTCAGATTTACAAATAAGCACACAGGATAGACTTCAGTTCGTGGTGTTGGTCGCGGCAGTGGTAAGAGAAGCAAGCCGCTCGCATGGAGCTCGTCGTCAGTTATATATCCGTGGTTCAGCGCCATCTCGTCGTTGTTGGATGAACTACGTAGTTAGTACGCGAGGCCCTCGTAGTTCTTCCCGATGTGCATAGATGGCGCTGTCCTCAACAACGCGCGTCTTACGTTTTACGTCTTACGAATTTTCGATCAGGGTCACGTGACCTGACGCGAGTTTAGAAGTTTTTACCCATTCCAAAAAAGTACACAGCGCCGCTAAAGAAGTTTTCACTTCAAAAACTTTTTGTAATGTAGTATATTTTATTTCTTATTTTGATTGTTGATTTTATTTATATCTAATCGTATGCTGCACTGGCTGACGTCATCACGTCAACAACGGCTATCGCTGAAAACTAGCGCTGGGGCTCTGTCTCCTATAGGGTCTTAGCATTACGCTGAGCGATGACCGTTTTGCGTAGATGTGACGCATACTTTCTCCCAAATTGTTATTTTGTTTTTCTTATGTTTGTGTTTCTTATTTTTCTGCGTCATGTTTGCCGCAAATAAACGTATTTTTACGAGCTTGGGGTTCGTGACATTAAAAACTGCCGATTAAATAACCAAAAATTTACACTTTAATCAAAAGCACTAATAACAACTCAAACACACTAATTATTAAACACAATTTCACTACTGATCACTCTTAGTCGCACTTGAATATCGCTTACGATGTTATCGCTTGTATCGCTTATCCAACACTATATATGTCTCGCGGCTCACACCGGTCTTATATAGTGCCACAGAGCTACTATATAAACTCTAGAACGTTCGAGTACCGGTCCCGACTGACCTGATGTCGATAGTTCTCGGAATTTCTAGGAGCTTGACCCTACTAGTTCTGCTACCCGATACTAGATGGCGCTAGTGGTAACTAATGTCACCATGTACCAGGCATCAATTGTGGCGCGCAACAGTATTTTCTTTCTTCTTTCTTTTTCTTTATCTTTTACCCTCCTCATCCCAATTGATTCGGGATCTGCGCTACATGTCTTTTTCTTGCATACTTCTCTATTAACGTAACTCTCTATTAACGTAACGTACTTCTTATTAACGTAAATGTAACAAACATAAAAACTGCTATTATATCTTACCATGCGTATGTGGAATCATTACTACGCTATGGTCTTATAATATGGGGTAATAGCACTGATATAAATAGAGCGTTCATCGCTCAAAAGAAGTGCATAAGATCAATTTATGGACTTCGGCAGGACGTTACATGTCGGCCAATATTTAAAAAACTTGGTTTGTTACCGCTTCCATCTCTCTATATCTACGAAATATGTATGTTTGTGACCAAGAATAAACAATTATTCAAGACAGCAAGCGATGTATATCCTCGGAGCAGACGTGATCCTTATGGGCTGGTGTTAAACGATTTGCCAAAGCTATCCAAATATAATAAAAGCTGTCTAGCAATGTGTGTGCGCACTTATAATAAAATACCAAATAACTTCAAACTATTAAATGTAAGATTATTTAAAAACAAATTATACAAATGGCTAAATGAATGTAGCTTTTATAGTATGGATGAATTTATGGATAAAAAGTATTGACATTATATTCTAACATTATGTACAAGTTAAATATAATTACCCTGTAATATTAAATTTTTGCATGCTATGTTTAATCTTAGCTAAACATGTTTGTGCCACTCTGACCAATGCTTAACACCAATGTATACCATGTTTTATGCAAATAAATTATTTTATTATTATTATTAGCCGTCATGTCGGCAGTCACCTCCTTTCTAACCATATCATCATACACACAGTCCGTCCATCATTTCTTTGGTCTTCCCCTACTCACATAAAATAATAAATTTATTTGCTTAAAAACATGGTATAAAAAGATGGTAAAAATACAAAATAATGAACATACATGTTTTAGGTTAACAGATATAAGCGTACAAATTTTCTAATTTTCACAAGCATAATTATGTATTTAACATTTGTTGTCAAAGAAGTCTTTGACACTATAAAAACTATGACTACACAACCATTCATACAATTTATTTTTGAATAATCTCATATTTACGGCCTTGAGATTACTTGGTATCTTATTATATATACGTACACACATAGATATACAACTTTTATTATATTTAGCTAGTCTCGGAAGGATATCCAGTACGAGCCTGTGGGGGTCTCGACGGTTACGAGGATATAAATCATCTGCATTGCTAAATAATTCCTTATGCTTCCTCACAAATATACATGTTTCATATATGTAGAGAGACGGTAGCGGCAATTAAATTCATTATAGCCAAAGAAATTCATACTCAAAACTTTCCTCACGACATTTTCCTCATTCCTCCGCATCACATGCCCATACCATGATAACAGATTTCCACACAATTTTTCAGTTACCGGTGCTACTTTCAGACTACCTCTTACTAACCCACCAACATAGTTATCTTAATAAAAAAATATAAATATTTAATTTCACAGCTTCAAAGATTCAGACGCTTGCGTCTACATGGGGATATTCAAGGTTGGAGACGCTACTTACAGAAAGATGGTAGCTGTCATTGAAAGTGAGTTTAAGATTTAAGTTTTTATTTTTTTAGTCAGGAGAGTACTGTGCCACTCGCAGGGGTGTTAAAGGAATATTTTGACCATAAACCTAGCCCACCCTACCTACCTCAAGCTAGGTGGAGCGAGGATCTACGCAGGATGGCTGGTAGCAGCTGAATGAGAGTTGCCTAAAGTCGAGATGAATGGGGTGCAATAGGAGAGGCCTATGTAAATCAGCGCTGGGGCTGTCTCGTATAGGATCAAAACGGCCATCGCTCAGCATAATGCTAAGCATTATGCTGAGCGATGGCCCTTTTGCATAGATGTGATGCATATAACTCTCTCAAATTGTTATTTTGTTTTTTTTTGTTTGTGTTTTTATTTTTATTCGTCATGTTTGCCGCAAATAAATGTATTTTCTTTCTTTCTTTCTATGTCCAGCATTGGACTGCTATAGGCTGATGAAGTTGATGATGAAACCTACCCCGTTACTTTCTTTTATAAAATATGCTTTTTTATGTTAACTATATTTGCATGGTCTTATAATTATATCTCCAGCACTTAAGGCTCGTTAAGAAGCAAATTTTTTGGTAATTGACAATAGCGCATTGCGTTGCGGCAACAAACAAGGTTCAAAACAGCAGCGTTGCGTTTGACATTAGTTGTATCGAATGACCACCGAAATTAAAGCAATTTTGCAGAAATATTTTTTTTGTATTTCTTTAGTTGATAGAATATCTACACTTTATTATCATAAATTTTGAGAAATATGCGAGGAAAAAAAATGTTATCTTTGTTTTACGATTTTTTTTATCACGATACAATTTCTTTTATGAAATATTTTTGAATACAAAAAACTGAGCGTATTACGGTGTCCTATGTTTGGGCAGCGCCTTAAAAATAAATATAATAAAAATAGGGATAATGTTTCAACATAGCATTTTAAGGTAGTCAGTCTCACGAAAGAAATCTCGCGGCATTAAGTAGAATTATTAATATTACTCTTGGTCTTTATAAGGAAATCTAAAAACGGCTGATTGACACTTCCCGTAACCCGAAGGCTGGCTTTTACCTTGACCAGAGGATAAGCATTACCATACAACATGGTAATGCCGCGGCCGCCAGTCTCTTGTCATCAGTCGACAGCGATGCGGATAAATTTTTCGACGCCATATTTTAGTTCGTGAATAGTTTTAGTTAATTTTGGATATCATTTTGTTATTTTTACAAATTAATTGGGTATTAGTTGTTTTACATATTATTTTAATCTTACTTCATAATATCTTGTCTTACTCTTACTAATATTATAAACGCGAAAGTTTGTGAGGATGGATGGATGTTTGTTACTCTTTAACTATATAAAAGGCAAGACAAATGTCTTATGAAAAATTATAGACCTATTGCCTTGATACCTATATTTTCAAAGATATTTGAAAAGGTCATATATAAAGCGCTTTATACTTTCTTAGAGAAAACGAACATTCTAGTTAATGAACAAAAAAGATTTCGCAAGAACAGAACAATTAACATGGCTATCCATGATCTGCTGTGTCCTATCTTATCGAATGTGGATAAAATAAATGCCGTATGTGCTATATATATGGACCTAACAAAGGCTTTTGACTATGTAGATTATAAGATACTATTAAATAAATTAGAAAAATATGGTATACGAGGCAACATTTTGAATCTCATTGAATCTTATTTATATAACAGAATGCAGATTTTAGAAATAACACGAATATGCCCACGCACTGGAAACGAGAGAAGATACAGATCTAGTAGTAGGATGATTAAATACGGAGTGCCACAAGGCAGTGTGTTAGGGCCTCTATTATTCTTAACATATATAAATGATCTGCCTAGAGAAATAAACCATCCTATGGTACTATTTGCTGACGACAGCACGGTAGTAGTAAAATGTGACGATCCTAATACATACGAAGCAGAGATAAATTTAACATTAAATAAAATAATTACTTGGCTAAATAATAATAATCTTGTCATAAATCTAGAAAAGACTAAAATAATGCACTTTTATCAAAGGATTCCCAATATAAACCTTGACATTGAATATTTGGGGACTAAAATAGAGTCGGCAACTATGACTAGATTCCTTGGTGTTGTTATAGATAATAACTTGTCCTGGAAACCGCAAACTGACGATATTTGGGTGAGGCTCACAGAAAATGTACCATCACACACGTGAACGTGTAACGCACGATAACACACTGGAAATAGGTAGCACACTGGAAATATTGTTATGATTAGTTCACACGAGACAAGATTATTTATTATAATGGAATTTAAAATAAAACACTATAATTATAGACAAATGCATTAATATTAAACTCAAAAGCTTCGCTAACAAAGTTGCATAGCATTACTTATTATTTCTTAAAGACTAATCATTCAAATATTGAGATCAAGATTTGTACTTAAAAATGCTTAGAAAAAAACTAATTTTATACAATCAAACAATTTTCTTTGTTTGTTATACCTATACTTGCACATAAATATGCTACTCAAAATAAACCTCGTCGCTAGTAGCAGCTAAAAAGTATTCTTTTGGCCGTTCAATGTTTTGTGTAAGGCACTTCTTCAGGTTTCGGCTCTTCTTTGCTTTTCTTCTTTCTCTCTCTCCACTGCTTTTTAATATTTTCCTGCATAGAAGAAGAATATTCTGCTATTTTCTTTCTATTTCGTTTTTGCGTGTTATGGGAAAAAAACTTGGGACGCCTTTGTCCAGTAGTGTAACAGTATCTCACGCTGTTGATGAAAATATTGCAATGTGCACTAAGCTTAACACTTTTCACGTGTGTTACATAACACAAATTCGTAACACACGCAACACACGTGAACAAACACACGTGAGTAATATAACCTAAAAGTCATGTAGCATGTCTAAATGCAATGCAAAGTAGTGAAAAACTACATTATTCAATAATAGACATATCCCTCTTAATTGTTCTTGCCCTTAAAAAATACTATTTTATTACTTACCATGCAAAATTGCTTCCGAAAAGTCGCTAAAATCTAAGTACGAAAATAACACACACGCGAGTTCTGCCTTTTCCATAAAAACCAAGATGTCTGACAGGACACTGACATTTCATATTGAAAGTAGTAATGTTGCCATCATAAAAAAAACGTTACAAGTTTTGCTATTGCCTATTACAAAAAAACTACTACGTAACATATTGTTTGTAACACACGTGAAATATTATAGGCACATTTTGTTTTTGAAGTCATATTTTTATTATTTTTTGCATAATCAATTAAATCTACTATTGGGATAGTAGTTTTATACCCATATATTTCATATATTACTAAGATTTTACTGTACACAGTATATACACGATGAAATAAAAAATAATAATATTCTATTAGGCGTGGGCACGTTTTAATTTTCTATGAAACAAGATGTAAGCAGTTTGTTGTACCGGTTTATTTTTGGTTAAATTCAAATAAATTAACAATTTAAATGACCCGATATGAACAAGTGAATAATATCCAACACAGGAAACAAATCAATTTATTTATTCAGAACTTCCGAAATATTTTTTCTTTACTCAAAATTCGGCTCATGAAAAATATGGCCAAAGTACATTTTTTGTGAGCCTCACCCATTTGTAAAAAAGTTAATAAATTTGCATATGCTCTCTATAAACTGGCTAAAATTGTAAGCTTAGAATCACTTTTAATGGCCTACCATGGCTATGTTGCATCCACATTGAGATATGGCATAATATATTGGGGCAATTCAGTAAATAAAGAGTATGTTTTCAAAGCCCAAAAAAGATGCATCAGAGCTATGTGTGGTTTACAGAGTACTGACAGCTGTCAACCTCTATTTAAACGCCTCAGAATCTTAACCCTGCCCTCTTTGTACATTTATGAAGTAAATGTATTTGTTAAAACAAACTTCACCCAATATGAAATAGCTTTTAAAAGCCATTATAGGAAACTACGCGATAAGAATAAGTTAGAGCTTAAAGTACCACATGAGTGGGTACGGCTTTAATGAGGAAAAGCTTTTTTTGTATGGCCCAAAGAATATTTAATAAGTTACCTTGCTCAATAAAAAGTCTCAATTTAGTAAATTTCAAGCGTGAATTACGTACTATATTAATACAGAAATGTTACTATTGTCTTAGTGAATATTTTGACGACAGCTCTTTGACAATATAATAATATTTGTTTCGCAAAATTTCTATTTATGTATGTCGACTCTAATAGTGGTTCTGTGGACAATATCAATTTTAAACATTTTTTCTTATTAGCAACTTATTGACATTATAATTATTTATCATTGACATTATAGAATTTCGTTAAATATTGACATTACCAGACATTACCTATTGCATATTATTAAATTACATTAAAAAAAAAATTGACATTGATACTACTGAATTGCTATAAATTAAGATACCTAATTGGCAAAAGCCTCCCATAAATGTATATTTGTACGCCAAATGGCAAAACACAGAGAAACTATAATATAACAATTGTAACATCTTACACACTGTTGGAACCTATGTTTACAAATAAAGACTATTGATTGATTGATTGATTAACGCAAAAACTACTGAACGGATTTTGATGGAACTTTACAGTAATATAGCTTATATATCAGAATAACACATAGGATACTTTTTATCCCGATATTCCCACGGGATTAACACTTACGCGGGTGAAAACGTGGGGCAATGCTAGTTCTAAATAAATTACTTCATTATTATTATTATCTATACCCCATTCGCAATAAGATTAGACATTGAAATAAATCTGTTTTACAGTCCGTTCAACCGATTTTGACTTCTATTGCGTTGGTGGCATGACAAATGGCAGCTGCAATAAACAGTTGGTATTATAATCACGTTTTTGCTTTTAATGCCGTCCTTATGCCTACGGAATAGAAGTAAAAATCGGTTGAACGGACTGTAAAAAGTTTTGTTTAAATGTCTAATCTTATTGTAAATGGAGTATAGTTAGCAACATTCCACCAAGAACCCTCTTACCTCATACACAATTTTACATTTAAGATTGTACATTTTATAACGACGTCGCAGTATTATGGCGCTGCGTCTACGAGACTTCTTTCGTGAGATGAACTTTACATTCATCCTCTGTAATTTTAAACTTAATGTGCATTTCTATATTCATACCTATGTATTTTTTAATACTCAATTCATTTTAAATTTCAGATAGCAGTAAGTTTCACTTTTAAATTATTGCAGAGGCACTTTTTTTCATCCAATGACGAACTTTGATTACCAGGCTTACTCTCTGCGTGTCGGTATAATCTGACAACATCTCCAGGTCGCCACGTGAAATCATCGGACTTCCACAACGGTAGACTCTTTCTGAGTCAAGGATTTCGTTCTCTTAGGCACTAAGGCTTCGAACTTTCCCACACAAAGTTCCAAAGTTCAGAGTCCTATTTAAACCCTGCGGAAATTGATTTTTATAGATGTCCAAGTCCTTCCCAAGAGTTCAAGCTCACTTGAGGTACAGACGCCAGCACATCAAGCTACTAAAATTTGACTAATTTCTTGAATATATCGCTAAAGCATAAGGTTCAAAGTTGATTGGGAAAATTTTACAGATTCGGGTAGGTTGGTGTGCTGGCGTCTGTACCAATTGTCATCAAAACCTGCCAGTCTAGTCCGTTTAATCTCACCGCGAACGTGCTGTAACGGTGTGGCTTTACAACAGTATTTAGTCGAGAAATTACTAAATGTCTGATCACATCCCTAAAGCGCACGCGCATCTCTAGACGCCTGACATTACTCGGTCATGTCACTAGAGGTGTGGTGTAATAGAGTTCGTTTGTGTATCCCGGAGACTAATCTGACATCTGTCTTTTGTGTTTGCGTTTTTTTATTATACAAGGTTGACACCTGTCAGATTAGTCTCTGGGATTAAAAAAACGAACTATAGGTAATTTTCGAACTATGTCATTCAAAATGCTGCTGCCATTTAAAATGAAACCCATTGGTATTGACAGTGTGTTACGCAATTACCCCGCGGGTACCCGATACCTATCGGGTACGGCGAGTACAGTAGGTAACCTGAAATGAATGTTATTATTTTATTTTTCAGCACCAGGTAACTGCATAAGTTATAATAATATGTTCTTCTTCTTTTTTTGAGAAGTATTTTTACAAATCTAAAGGATACTATACAAGGATTATGCGCATACAATAAAGTGAATGTTGAAAGTGTGCTGAATATTTTTGCTTGTATGCCTTATTTGTTGATGACTAAATGACTCATAGAGGTACCTAGGTCATTCATTTAGGTGTAGTCGACCTCGTCAGTGCATTACCACTTTTGACAAATACTTCCTGTAGTAGGCAGATTGTGTGATTTGTCGTTATACGGTGCCGACCGTTTGCATACTGTCGCAGTTATGTATAATGCCATCAACCGCGTTATAGGTACACGTGTTTTTTGCTTGAGCGACCGATACAGGACTGCCATTTGTGAGGCTCCAGATCCTGCTTTACGGCATATGGTAGAAATGTTCATATTCTGCACCGAGTTGAGTTTGCCGTCCGCGGCAATAGATCAAACTTCATTCATACCGGGTGACATTTTTCACAGTCTGGAAAAAAACAGCGTATAACAGGTGAACAGAATAGAAGCCTATGGCACAGAATTTTTTTTTTCACAAAAAAATCGAATAAATCGACAAATAGTATAAAAAGAGCACCATACTCTTCGCGTGGAAATTATCATTGAATTTGTTGCGACATTAAATCATTTCATTGAAGCCATCGGCCGGCTTCAACAAAGGATTGAATGTAAAAAAGACATTTTTAATTTAGTATTTGTGAAAAAAAAAAGATATTTCTGTGCCATAATTATGCTTCTACTCCCTTCACCTTGTAAATATTTTTGTCCAGACGGTAAAAAAGTAGCCAGTGTCATCATCTGCCTAGCCTTTTCCCAACTATGTTGGGGTCGGCTTCCAGTCTAACCGTCTAATATTATAAAGGCGATGGATTGCTGACGAGCACGTCTGAACACTGTGCAAGTGTGCACGATAAACTCGGAGCAAATCATCATCTGCCTAGCTGACCTCCACAGTCTAGTTACTGGGTAAACTCAGATCAAACATAAATTGGTTATCTATACTAACATTATTATCTAAGTAAAGTTTGTTAATTTTGTATGTAGGACGTTATCTGTCCAGCAAGCTCACGGGCGCCCAGCGTCCGTCGCCAAATCTCTGGATGCTTTTTTAATAATTTTCAGTTTCGTATTATATTAAATTAAATCTTGGTTAATAAAACACGTCCTTTTTTCTCTGAGTCGTCAAAGGTCACTCTCTTTTATTTCCAAAAAATCCCTTACCACAGAGAATTAACTTGACCACAGAGGTTTCGTTCGCAAATAAAACCTCAACATCCTCCGAACACAGAAAAGGTAAACAAAACTTAGCAAAACGAAACGTTATACTATTTGATAGATGACCATCGCCAATCTGAACACCCCAGCCTTCGTTTGACGCATCTGTCGTAACAAAAGTCGTAGGCTCTGGAATGAAAGCCTTCCCTGGCCTTCTTACGTTGAGTATCCACCAACGAACCTCGTTGACCGCCTGCGGCGGTAAGACCCGCAGCCGGTTGGGTTGGCTCTGAGACAGTTTTAGACTGGCGCGTTGAATACATCTGGTGAACAGACGATCTAGAGGGGTCACCAAAGCTGCAAAACCCAATCGACCTATGAGCGAAGTTCCTAACCGCCACGTCCATTGGCGTTTTTTAAATACTTTCTCTAAATCCGTCAATATTCGAATTATTTTCCCTTCCGGAAGCCTTTTCTCGTTTCTCTCTGTATCCCATACAATTCCTAGAAATTCTATGTTTGTTGTAGCCTTTAGAACTGACTTTTCTAAATTTACACACCAGCCGAAACTCTGTAGAAGACCCACTGCGTAGGTAATATGGCTTTTCAGTATATCCGGGTCCTGATGTGCTACAAGGAAGTCGTCTAAATATACTAGAATTCGTAGTCCCTTTGTTCTCAGAAATCCTGCCACCCATTTGCTGACGCGAGAGAAAGCTAAGGGCGCGCTGGATAGGCCGAAGGGAAGGGACGTCATTTGGAAGAGTTCGTTTGCATAACCGAACGCAAGAAATCTTCGGTGGCTCACTTTTACTGGCATATGAAAGTAGGCTTGACTTATGTCTAGCTTTCCTAAGAAGTCGCCGGGCTGGAGAAAGTCGGGGACCTGAGTCTGGTTTACCAGGTGAAATTTTCGTGGATTTAAATAACAATTCAGGCGACGAAGATCGAAAATTTGCCTGAGCTTTCCGTTTGTTTTTGGAATTAAAAACATTCGCGACAGCAATCCAATTTTGGAACGACACATCTCGACTACGCCTTGGGCTAGAAACTGTCTGAGCTCTTTCGACATCGTGCCAGAGAGTTTTGTCGCGAATCTTTTTAAGTTTTCTTGCAGGGGGATGGAAGGCGATTTGGATACGAATGGTATCGTGTAACCCGAAATTATTTTTAAAATTGCCTAGACCTTGCTATAAACTTGCCCAGCTGCCCCCCTCAAAAACCGTCAATATGTGACACGGGATTTCCGGGCCTTCTTGTTGCTTCCACCCCTCCCCCTACGTTGGCTGTAATTAGGCGGCCCTTTGGAATGCAGATTGCTGGATGAAGGGTGATGAGAGGATGAGTTGTGGGGCGATGAGTGGTATTTTCCGGAGTATTGAGTAGCCGGACGGATGCGCCAAGTTGGCTTTGTGCCTTTGGATCTAGCCGGTAGAGCTGGCATACGAAAGGAATTAAGGGTTTTTTCCGTGGTTTTTGGAGAGATAAAAACAGCTGCCACTCCCCCGTTATCTTTGACTAAAGCACTAAGCTGCTTTTCCTCGAATAAGTGGGTCGGCGATGGAGGAATGTTGTGGAGTGCGTTATTAAGGATCTCATTCCTTGTCTTGAAAGCTTTACGACGGCGGTCGATGGTTTCGGACCGATGAGCGCATACAAACTGTTCTCCAGTTTGTATGCGCTCATCGGTCCGAAACCGATGTTGAAGTTGGTCTGAGATAGTTTTAAAGTTATAGTCCTCCGTCACTACCTGCTTAATTTCTGCGCTGGCGCTCGGACACTTCTTAATTATTGCGTTTAGACTATCCGGAAAGGCCCTACGTTGTAGCAGCAGCCCGTGCGTTAACGTTCCTCACAAATTTTCCTGCTTCGTCACCCAAGGAGACGGTTGAGAGGCTAGAGTGCCCAGTTCCATATTCACTTTGAGCGCGCTGAATACCGACGACGCCTGTAAGTGTTTTTCCATTTCTTTGTATCGGATTCGGTTCCAGCCATCGGTGCCCAATCTTTGGCATTCAATGCCCTCCTTCTTAAGTAGCAGCGAAGGCTCGGGTATGAGGGGATCCGCCTCTTTAGTTGTGGGTAGAAATTCGAGCTCTTTCTCGTCTCCCTCAACTTGCCAATCTGGGTCCAGAGCCGGCGCTCTCCATGACGGAGAGTCAGAAGCCTCCGAAGCAGAATCCTCATCGCCGTCAGAAAAGTAATCTCTAAATCTCTTTGTCGGACTCGCAGTCGGACTGCTTTCGCTGCTCTAATTTTTCCAAGAGAACTGCAATCATGCCCTCTACTTTTTGCTCCAGAGCTTCGATTCTGGCATCCTGCGATGTTGAGGGTGAGTCTGGATCCCTTCTGCGTCTACGTGCCGAAGGTTCTTGACTCTTTGACCTAGAAGAGGACGTGCTCCTTCTCTTCCTACAAGTTTCTTCGGTTTCGGAGCGAGAACCAGAAAGAATTTGATCGGTCTCGGCCCTAGTGTGTAACAACGGCCGCAGTGCCGCGACTGATTGCTTAAACAACTCAGTACGCGCTGCTGAACCCCGAATGCGGTTAGCCACAGCTGGTGGCCCTATAAAAAAAAAAGTAAAAGCCCAATCCATAAGCTTGCACCTTATCTCTCGATACCCTTTTTCCGAAAGAAGCCTCTGGTACAAATGCCCGGACTAAGCCTACAGTAGGTAGAGCGAATACTAATTTGTTTAGTATATTGGGATCTATCTTCTCACCAGACACTTCTTCTTTAGTTGCTGTAGTCACCTCCCAGCGTGACCAGCCATCCGGTAGATGTTCTTGCGCTAACACCTTAACCCGGTCCAAAATCTCGTCTTCCTGGTCCGTAGCTGCATGCTCGTCCAGTAGTTCGCCGAGGGTTATCAGGATTCGTTGTTGAGTCATCTGAGTCAAGAGTGAAGCGGTCAAACAATAGTCAAGCAGGTGCATTCATCTGACCTCTAGCACCCATTAATAAGCAAAACACCTAGGACATTGTGAATGTGTGAGCAGTCGAACCACGCTGCTCAATCTATGAGCCGTGCTGCCCAAATTTTGAGCGGCGCCGCTCAAACCATGAGCCACGCCGCCCAAATTTTTAGTCGCGCCGCCCAAATTTCGAGCCGTGCCGCCGAAATTTCGAGCCGCGCCGCCCCACTTTCGAGGCGCGCTGCCTATTACTCAGGCTGTGGCTATGACTAGGCGGACTGTGGCCGACGTGTCCCACGAGCGCAGTAGTTGCGTCGCAAGACTCATGTATATTGTGGATGTATATGTCCGACAAATACAATAACTAGCACATTTTGTGAATGGCATGTCCTACAAAAATTATTCTACCGGTAATACCATCGAGCATGCTAAGCTTGCGATCTATCACAAACAATCCGCACCTTGAACATAACAACACAGAAACAATAAGAATAATTAAATGACTTGCCTCCAATATCCAATGGTAAGTCACTCACAAAACGTTACAGCAACGTTGAAATATAAACTTTTCTTGAACAATCCGTATTATTTTGATCGTAATCACTACGTAACAGAAACATGTGCGCACAGTTGGTAAAAGTAAGCGTACTAACGAGAACGCGCGCTCTACAGTCACGCGGCAGCCGTCGCCCCCCGCGCGGGGCGGGGGCATCTCCGCGCCTCACCCCCGCACCTAGAACACGCTCAGAGATGAAAGGACGTAAGTAGACGCATGTGTGTATACATAGGTAAGGTAGGTTATCTCCGAAGGTCAAGCCGAGGGCACAGAACTGAAATAACTCTACTACCCCATAATAAACACTTTTGTTCCGTACATAATTCAGCGCGCTTTAAAAAATAGGGTTTTAAGTTGTCATCACTTACATTATTTGACCAACCAGATATGACATATTCATAAACTTTACATAAAATTTGATCTGTTGGAGTATAAAAAGCAATATTTTTAAAATCCACTGGTGGATTTTCAGAGAAACTCAAAAGTTTATGGCATCATCTTCTTCTGCAACTTCTGGCAAAGGAAGACGTGATAAAGCATCTGCATTACCCAATAAAGTTCCTTTCCTATAACTAATCTCATAAGTATATCCAGACAGAAATAGAGCCCATCTTTGAAGTCTAGCA
Organism: Luperina nickerlii; assembly: GCA_963855955.1. NCBI lineage: Eukaryota > Metazoa > Arthropoda > Insecta > Lepidoptera > Noctuidae > Luperina > Luperina nickerlii. Next base: position 10,505,163 of record OY979689.1, on the reverse strand, counting down.
TTTGCAGTAACCGGAATTCCTTTAAGAGGATCAAAATTGAATTTTAATGGTTGGTGATCAGTGATCAAAACAAATTTACGGCCATACAAAAACTTATGAAACTTTTTTATTGCGAAAATTATAGCTAAAGCTTCTTTTTCCACTTGTGAGTAATTTCTTTGAGCACTATTTAAAGTTCCAGATGCAAAACTTATGAGCTCTCCATCTATTTTGTGACTTAGTACTGCCCCAACTCCATACTCACTAGCATCTGTTGTTAAATACAATTCTTTATTCACATCATAATGGACCAACAGTTTATTTTCAATCATTAATTGCTTACTATTTTGAAATGCCTTTTCACAGTTCTCCTACCACTTAAAAATAGTGTTGTTTTTTAATAATTTATGCAAGGGTGATAAGGTTTCTGACAACCTTGGCAAAAATTTACAATAGTAATTCAAAAGTCCAAGATAAGCTTGTAATTGAGTTACTGTTTCAGGTGCTGGAGCTCTTAAAATGGCTTCTACTTTATCTGACAAGGGTTTAATTCCTGTTTTGTCAATATGATGTCCTAAAAACTTAATTTCATTACAGAAAAACTGTTATTTTTCCAAATTAACTTTGACATTATATGATTTTAAGCGTTCTAAAACTTGAGTTACATGGTTATAACAGTCCATAAGACTATTTCCCTTTATAACAACATCATCTATAAAACATTTCACATTGTCTAACCGTTGTAAAATTTGATCCATAGCAAATATAGATGGTCCACTAGATACACCAAATTGCAACCTGGTTGGAAACAACACACTACCCCCACTTAGAGCTGTAAAAATGTCCTCTGGTATAAGCAAAGGATAGTGCTCAGTGTCCAACACTCTATTAAGTGTGACTTTGTAATCCACACAAACACGCAGCTTCTTATTCACTTCTGTGAGTCAATACTATTAGGCTGGCCCAACTACTATGCTTTACTCTTTCAATAATTCCTGCTTTTTCTAGACTTAATAATTCCTTTCCAACTTCCTCCTTCTTAGAATATGGAATAGCTCTGTAGAAAATAGGCTCAGCTCCTTGTTTAAATTTTAAATTAGCCTTCAAATTTAATATGTGAGATGATCTGTCTTTCTCAAAAACTTTTTTATATTTTGTTTTAATCATTTCTACAAAATCTTTGTCACTGTCTACAGATCTTACTTGTCTTATCTCAAAATACTTTTGCCATTTAGGAAATAAGACTCTTAACCAATTTCTTCCCACTAACGAAACAAAATACTTTTCACAATCAATAACCACCAAATACAATTCTTGTTTTGAATTACTAAATGTTATTTTAAAAGATCCTAGAATGTTTAGAAGCTCACCTGACACTGACTTTAACCTATAGTTACACTTACTTAAAACACTTTTAGCAAAATATTCATCATAATCTCTTGTATGTATTACTGATTTACAGGCTCCTGTGTCCACTTGCATTTTTAAAATACAGTGTAAACTCTTTATAACGAAACTCAAGGGACTGAGCATTGTTTGTCGTTATAGAGAGTTATCGTTATATGGAGTGAACAAAAAAACAACCAAATTAACAAGTACCTATCACACAAACTTTTTCGGCAACACTAATCGCTTTCCGTTTACTGGCCAAGTTAACAGTTTCAAAGTAGGTTTACGACTGATAATACGATAGGTACCCAGTATGCTTGGTCGAAGACCATTACTTCCGAGAAAACAATGCCTCATACTGCACGTGTTCAAGGCAATTAAGGATAACTAAAGCTAGACCGACCTCGGATGTTTCGGAGCTTCAAAGTCTTTTGTTACCTGATAACATAACATAAACAATAATACCGATAGGTAATAAATATTTACTGTCTAAAAATATGAACACATTTCTTCGTAATAGAGAATGGCGTATCGCTATAAAGAGTGTTTCAATATGTGGGTTTTAACGCAAACCAACCAAGTTGGGCTCACTTCAACGTTACAGGGAGTTTATAACAATAAACTCCCTAGTGTAAACTCTTTATAACGTTATCCTTTATAACAATAAAGGATAACGTTATAAAGAGTTTACACTGTATGTCCACTTTTCAGTCATAATGGCATCCAAGCAATGTCTTTTCCACTAGACAGTTGCTGAATACTGCCAAGAATGACTTCTCCCTCCTCGATATCCTGTTTTTCAGTCTGCTGCTCATCCATTTGTTTCAACATATTTCTTCCTCCAAATAAACGGAAACGACATTTTGTTGCAAGGTGACCTGGTCTGTTACAGTGAAAGCACACCCAATTTTTCTTGAAACACTTGTCTGCCATATGCTTTCCACCACAACAAACCACCAGTTTCGTTTTCCGCACTTTCATATGCTGTTGCTATCTTCACAGCTTCTTCAAATGAAAGACTGTCACCCACTGTCAAGAGCTTCTTGATGAGTTGTTCTCGAGACAACCCACACACCAAACGATCTCTTAAAGCTTCGTTGAGAAAGGTACCGAAGTTACATGGGGCAGCTTTTCTTTTTACTTCCACCACAAAATCGTTTACGCTTTGTTCTTCTTTTTGTTTACATTTGTAAAACTCATACCGGCTGGCTACCGCGGATTTCTTTACCACATAATGTCGAGTCAGAGCCTCGATCAGTTCCGCATAGGTTTTGGTCGCTGGTGAGTTTGGAGATACTAGATTTTTCAGTACGTTGTTCGTTTCTGGCCCAATCAGGGTAATGATCATTGGTACCTTCATGGCTTCCTTCACTTGGTTTACTATGAAAAACTGTTGCATCCGCTCACTATAATCTTTGAAATCTTGTTTCTCTTCATTAAAATGTTCAATGCTACCAATTAACGCCATGTTAATCCTCGTCGCCAATTTTGTATTTCGGGGAATAAAACTCAATTACTCGTTTAAATCTTCGTTTTACTTCTGCTATTTGTTTTTCCAATCGGTTGTACACAATATTCATTTTCTTATCACAGCTGTCAAAAACTTTATATTTTTTGGCGGGGAGAATGTTGCCAATATATCACACTATTAACCTGCGTACTATCAAATTCTTAGCTGGTAATAAAATAGGATATTTAATGTTTTCAGGCAGGTCGGTTAATAATAATAGCCTAGTCTTAATTCTTAACAACTGCTCCTGGTCTTGAAATGTATATATGTTCTTACATTTTGACTCTAGGATGTCATTATTTTCGCGTTGTAGTAGTAGGAATAATTTTGTTTCAGCTTTTTCATAATCCTCAATTGTAATGTCATTATTATTTAATTCTCATCAACTGAGACTTTAATGACACAGTTTAACTTAGCTGTCTTTTTGAGTTCCTTTTTAGCTTCTGCTTCATCTGCTGTCACTGGGGAACGCGGCCATTTCGCAGGACTGTGTAGCAAGAATTCTGGACCTTCAACCCACCGGCTCTCTAGCAACTGCTTGGCATCGCAGTTTCGCGACGACAGATCAGTCCAGTTGAGAGATCCTGGAATATGAGACCATTTTCCTATTTTAGTACATTCTCTTATCTCTTTAACGCGATTGCCTACAAATATATTCCATGATAAATTATTGCATAACCAATATAAGATGACGTTAGAATCAGTCCAATAATATTCATCACAGGCTAGGTTTAAGCTTTTCCTAATCTCTGTCTGTAATCTTAGTCACTGCAGCCATAAGCTCAAGTCTAGGAATAGAAATTATTTTTGGTGGTGTTAACCTAGACTTTGCTCCGACTAACGGAACAGTGACGTCATCGCCTTTTTCAACCCGTAAGATTATACAACAAGCCATTGCATATTTACTAGCATCACAAAACATATGTAAGCTTAGTTTACAGTCAGTCAATTTGTTACCTGCTTATCTCCTAGGTATTCTACATTGTTCTAAATATTTCAAATTATTATACCATTTTAGGAATTTATGTGCTAAGTCCTGGGGTAAAGGTTCATCCCAGGTCAACTTCCGGATCCACATTTCTCGCAGCATCAGCCGTGAGGCCAAGGTGACAGGGGAAGTAAATCCTATGGGGTCAAATACCTTCTGAGTCAATGATAGTACCACTCTTTTAGTTAGCTTACCTAACATCTCTGGAAAAGGCAGATCACCAATGTTACATGAAAGCTCATCACAGACTGTGTTCCAGTTGAGGCCTAGTACTGATATAATATTCTTATCAGCTTCGTTGATCTGCAGTGGTGATGTTGTTCACATTCTTTGGTCGAACTGTGCTGCTTTCATGACTTCTATTGCTTCCTCTATAAACTTGCGTGCCTCTTCTTCAGATTCTAAACTTGTAATACAATTATCTACCTACCTTGTAAAAACTTAAAATAGGTAGGCAATCGTATACATTTTTCTTTAAGTTACTAATAAATAGTGATATTTCTAATTATTTTTGAGATCTTAGATCCCCCAAATTTGATCGAGCTCAGGAAAAGTATAAAACTCACGACGACCATTTTTCTTTATCTGATATCTCTTGTTCTTTTCTCAGTTCTTCTGTTATAATGTTCTCTGATTTTTTGCTACTATCTTGCATTTCTTCATTACATGTTTCTTCATAATATCTTCTCTCTACCTTTTCTTCTCTTCTTTTATAGCGGATATCATTTTCATCAAATCTAACGTATCTTGATATCATTATTTTATTACTGACAGGATCCCAGAGTCTATATCCATTCTTGGTATAACCAACCATTCTGACTTCTTTTGCTCTGTTGTTTAGCTTCTCTTGTTTTGGTACATTTACCATCCATCCTCTTGCTCCAAATATTTTCAATTTTGTAAGGTCTGTCTTCTCAAATCTTATGTTTGTAGGTATCTTGTTCCATATAGCTGTTGAGGGACATCTATTTAACTGATATGCAGCGCACCTTATTACCTCTCCCCAAAGTTGCTTTGGCAAATTACTTTCATTTAAGATAGTCCTTGCCTTGTTATATAAAGTCCGATTCATCCTCTCACTTACTCCGTTCTGTTGTGGTGTGTGCGGTAGTGTTGTCTCTAACTGTATTCCTTTGTCTTTACAAAATCTTTCATTTTCTTGCATAAATATTCACCACCATTGTCTGATCTTATCCTTTTTACTTTCTTCCCTGTTTCTGTCTCTATCTTCTTTATATAAGAGATTAAATTCTCAGTTGCTTCACTTTTATTCTTCAACAGGTAGACTTCACAGAAATGAGAGTAGTCATCTATCACTGTTTGGTAGTATATCTCACCTTCATCAGTAGATGGTCTTATCGGACCTGCTATGTCACTATGTAGAAGTTCTGCTATGTCTTCTGACCTTGGACCTGCAACTGTCTTGAATGGTAGTCTTGTTGACTTTGCTTCCATGCACTCTGGACAAACTTTTCTGCTTACTGGTAACTTCATAATCTGTAAACCCTTGCGATGGAGATGCCCTAACCTTTTATGCCATAGATCTTCACTTACAATGTTGCATTTCTCATCATCAGCGGAGTCATTACATACCTTACCAATAATGTAGTACAGTTTACCAGTTAGTTTTCCTACCACTTGAGCCTTTTTGTTAAATATCTTAACAATAGAATTGTCAAAGTTTACTTTATGTCCTGTCTCTACTATTTTCTTTACTGAAAGTAAATTGTATGTTAATTTTTTTACAATTAAGGCTTCAAATCTTATTACTGTGCCGTTGACATTAAGTTTAATCTTACCCTTACTTGTATTAATACATTGTCCATTTGCAACATAAATTTTAGTGGGAGTGTCCATGATTGTGATATCGGTCATAAAGCATTCAAATTCTTCTTTCACTAAATGTTCGGTACATGCTGAATCTACCACTAAATGTATTTCACTATTGACCGATGCATGCACCTCAACACAACTTATGAACGCTAGTCCATCACTATTATGATCACTCACTCTTGCCGCAGCACTGTCCTCCGAGATACAACCACGTCCACGACCTCTGAATCCTCTTCTTATTCTTCCACGTCCTCGACCAGCTCTGCACTCAAATGATTTATGACCTGGTTTGCCGCAGCGATAACATTTGCTTATATTTGCACTGAATGCTTCATTATCTTCACACTTGTTCCGTCCTTGTTTTTCGTTTAGCTTTATCTCTGCATCAAGCAGTCGCGCCTTCACAAAGTCGACAGAAGTTTCCTTTTCAGTGCTCATTGTTTCTATAGAGGTTATAACTTGTTCAAACTCCTCAGGTAATGACGATAGCAGGTAGAAAATTTTGTCAATGCTCTCTAATTTTGAGCCTGAAGCTTCTAGCTCCGTCACTAGCTTTTCAAAAATTAAAAAGTGGTCTTCCAGACTCGTTGTGCATTTCAGGTTTATCAATTTTCTGCGTAAATATAGTTTGTTTAGCACGCTTTTTCTCTCGAAATGTTCTTCAAGTAATTTGAACATACCTGCAGCCGTTTTGCCGCCTTTTATTATTTCTAAGTATCTGTCCGGCAAACATTGCACAATGATGTTTCTCGCCGTGGCGTCATTTTGCTTCCATTCTTTATTACTGGTTTCTTTCACGTCTTCGATAGCTTCCAACACGCCATTCCTTTCCAGTAATGTTTTTACTCGAAACTTCCAGTTATTAAATTCGCCCGGGGTTTGTAATTGCGGAAATTGGACTTGTTGTGACGGCATTGTGATTGCAAAAATTCTTACAATTCTTCACCTTTATGTTCGTTTTCACTGGGCCCATAACCTGTTATTTTTGCTGGGACGTGGTCTTTATATTTTGGCAGTTATCTGCTTAAGAATAAAAAACACTTTCATAAAAGAAAAGTTGTAGTTTTATTTTTCTCCCTTTTGATCTACATTTTTCGTTGGGTGGGCACAGACAATTGCACAGACTATATCACAGACTATATTATTACCATAACATTTGGTGCCTCTCCTCGTCAGAATCTTTTTTTGCCCAGGGTCATCACACAAATTCGTTTCGTCATAATTCTATATGTCTTCTGGCGGAACATCTATTACCACCTCTGCCAAATTTTGGATATAATCTGTGAGGGTGTCCCGATCAATGCCAGCTCTACTGCGCTTTATATTAGCAGCAAGCCGCTGTGACAATTCGGCATTCCTTTTCAAAAAACTCGACACCCATTCCGATCCTGAGCAATTATTTTTGAACTTGGAAACTCTCCTCCCAACTCTGTCCAGATAAGATTTTATGACCATGCGCAAATCGAAACTTGTAAGAGGAAAACCATGCTCGCTTAATTTTTGTATGCATGATACGAATATTTTTTCTTCTTCAACTGTAAATGTAGTAGGTGCTCCTGGTGGCCTTGGTGTTTCATTGCGTCTTAAAAGTCTTAGTTGATTTATTATAGTTCTTCTTGGAATCCCATATATTTCACTGGCCTTTCTTTGACTAAATTCTTTATTTTCTATTGCTGCTAGACAATCTCGAAGAGTCTCTTCTGAATAATTTTTATAATTTCTTGTAGGTACTTTCTTAACATATTTACGTGGCATATTTCCTATAAAAAAAACTATTTGAATTCACTTTGCGCTATGTAGCAATTAAAATATTAAAAATTCAAAAACATAATTTGTAACTTTGCTCCAGGAGCAAAATATCCTCAAACGTGGTGCAAAGTAGGAACGTGAAAGTAAAAGAGGTTAGAATCTCAAATAAATCTACACATCAACTAAATATTACCTGATAACGTTAGCTAATTACATACCCGATTACATTAAACCCTCCTTACCTCAAATATCCAAGTAGATTCGTCGATGGAGGTGGCTTTTGCAGACTATTATTTTTTTAACAAAACACTAACTACAAAACAATGCTGCTATCAAAAAAAAGAAATAGCGGAAACCGGAAGTTCATATTTAGTGTTGCCAGTCTTATAAAACATTTATCGGATACGTTCAAAAATATTTCTTTTTCCTTGGAGTTTTGGAGATTTGATCGAAATAATCTTTTTTAAATTTGGTGCATATTTACCTTCACAGAGCAAAGTAGCCTCATTTTACGGTACATAAAATGAGTTTTAAGAAGCTTAACTGTCTGTTCATACTTATCTGATATGTTATCTAAGTGGTGCATTATCGTAGCTGAGAGTAAAAACGGACTATATATTAATCCAAACACTACTCTACAGTGTCTATATTCTACTACATTTTCCAGAGACTCATCTTCCCACCAAAGGAACTTCAAATATTCTCTATCCTCAGACTTTACACTAATTTGAAGGAAGGCTTTGGCAATATCAGCTGTTATACCAATAGCGCCTTTCCTAAATCCAATTATCAGCTTAGGTATATGTTCTATATAATTAATACCTTTCTCTAAGCACATATTTAGACTCAGCTCATTCTTATCCCGGCAGAAGGCATCAAAGATTGGCCTTATCTTACTAGTCAAACTAGATTCTTTAAATACAGCTTTATGCGGTAAATAGTGACCAATATTATAACCATAATGTATATCAGAAGTCTCAATGATATCTAATCTTAGCCACTCCTGCAAAATCGCATCATAGTCTTGGTACTTACCACTTGAAATCAGCTTTTTAGTATTTGAATCCAACCTTTTCTTCACAATATTATAATTAGCTAATAAATCATCAAAACCCACCTTGAATGGAAGCTCCACTTCATATCTGCCATCCGATAGTGTCATCACTTTCTCCTTGAAGCAACTCATTGCATCGGCCTCATCTTGTGCTCTAGACTTCATCTCTGCTGGATCATGTATGCCAAGAGTTTCAAGAGTCCAAAAATCTGTCAAATTATTGTTAGGAGACATCGACATACAAAACATAGAAGAAGCAGTATTATCAGATGAAGTGCTAATTTGCCTGCCCTGAATTGTCCAACCTAATTTAGTTTTAATTGCCACCAAACCATTTTCCATCACAATAACAATACTTGTCAACATGAATCCTGCAAAATCAGCTCCTATTAAAATACCTATTTCTGATATATCAGGTTTTGAATCAGGTAAGGAAATCTGAGGGGCAATTCTACTAATTATAACAACGTTCACAGTCTGATCTCAGTCTCAATCTGTCAAAAAATACTTCAAATTTCCCTACATTTTGACAAGTTTTTGACATTTCTTTGTCGCTGAGATGAGACTGCGACTAGATTTTGAACGTTTTAAATTACGAGAATTGACCTTCTGATGCCGTTTTAATATTTTACATGTTTCATTATTTAAATTCAATTTTGGAATATTTCCACAAATTGAAGTTTGGCTGAGGGCCTCTATATTCATTGTAAAATTTGAATTAAGATTTTCTACCATTACATTATAACCATTGTGAAGTTCTATTTTAGTTTTTATGCTACCAAACAAGCAGTGATTCAACTTTTCCTGTCGTGTGGGGATCTGTTCCAGCTCCTTTGCAGCATTATCTTGAATATAGCTCCTTTGGGAACCGCTATCAAATAGAGCTCGAACAGGTAGGACTCGTTCTCCATTTCGCACGTTGATAACCACTGTTTGAAGTAAGGTTTCAGTGTTATAGTTCTGCGTAGATATATTGGTTGTAGTGGTGTTAGGTTTCTCTGGACATTTCACCTCTTTTTTCTCAGTGCAAACAAAAAGCTGTAGAGTGCCTCTTCTGGCATATAAAACATTTCACGTATGCTCTGCATGCTTTTGGATGATGTCCAAGCTTTAAACATCTTTTTCTTCTTTACACTTTCTAGTCTTCCCTCCACGGTGCGATTGTGCAGCTTATAACAATCAGGGCTTGAGTGATTATTTTTATCGCACCATAGGCAGTTGGTCTTGGGTTGCATTTCCTTTTTTGTATTATTATTATGTGCTATAAGGCAGCTAGCGGTGGCCTCTTGACCATTCAATTCAGTTTTAGCCAGATTTCTAGTTATTTCAACTCGCTTCTTGAAAATTTCTTCGATGGTGTGATCCGCGATCGTGAAAAGCCTTCGTAAAATGCTTCTCTCTTAGTTCCATTTTAGCAATTCTTTTGTTTGCGAGGATGTTGAGGGGCCTTTCGCAGCGGCGTCCATCTTGTGCCGGTGTGGCGTGTGACCGGTTAAATTTCGCAATCACTTATTGTCACGGTCACCAGATGTCCAGCAAGCTCACGGTCGCCCAGCATCTATCGCCAAATCTCTGGATGCTTTTTTATATATTTCAGTTTCGTATTATATTAAATTTAATCTTGGTTAATAAAACACGTCCTTTTTTTTCTCTGAGTCGTCAAACGGCTTCCTTTTATTTCGAAGTGTTCGAAGGGAGTTTCCTTTTATTTCGAAAAAATCCCTGACCACAGAAAATCAACTTGACCACAGAGGTTTTGTTTGCAAATAAAACCTCAACATTATCTTCGAAACTACCCATCCGATTTTAAAAAATATTTCACTTTTATATAACTACGCTATTGCCAGGCGCCAAATACGTTTTATGTTAAAAAACGCGGACTAAGTCGCGAGCAGATCCTAGTTAATGGGTTTACAGTATGTAATCGAATATAGTAAACAAAATCAGAAAAATATATGATATTTTTCAGAACAATATGCTAGGTAGATAGTGTGTTGAAAACATAATACAACTAATTTGATACGATAAAAAAAATCATGAAGATACCTCTAAAACATTATTTTTACAATAAAAACCATACTAATCACATACAATCATTCTGATTTATTGTCAGATTAATCTACAAGCAACATATTAAAACACTAGTGTTTTAATTTTTAGTCCAAATAATAGATTTTTTGTAATTCAATAATTATTGCTTCATATTTTGCAATAAATTACCAGCGTTGTATCATCGCGATTATCTTTCTTTTCTATGCAGTCCGACAGTGACCGCGCTTTAGGTCATGTAAGCCCCTTAATAAAATAAATAAACGATGGCTTATGTTTCAGATGTTACCGTTGCCGGCGGTAAGCGCGTCAAACTATCGGCGCCCGATGAGGGCGCGCCCTTTGAGTACAAACTCCATTACAGTTGCAATATGGAGTGCAGCCTCACCAAGGTATAATCACCTTAAAGCTCCTTCAAACAGGCGCGACACGCGATAAAATCGCGCGTGACACAAAGGCACCGCAAGTCGCGCAATGAGCGGTGCCTTTGTGTCGCGTGCGATCCGCGTCACGCGTCGCGCGAGGAGCCTTTACCGTTACCCTATGGTCAAGAGCTACACACTCGCGTCTTGCGACAGCGACTGCGGGGAAAACAAATGAATGAAGTTGTTTAGAGCGTGCCACGAGTCAAACGGGGAATTCACTAGATGGACATGCCCGCGGGCAAGTCGACAAACATTAGGTAGCGATGAAAAAACAAAAACCCACAAATAAAATACACAGACCTATAGGTCTGTGCAATATTTGCTAGTGTAGGACCGTCCGGTCAGTCTGACAGACTTTGCCGTTGCTCGTCCGCGCGATCTCATTTTGTCTGCGCGGGCACATGTCCTTACAGACATGTCCGTACGTGAATGCTCATCGCGGGCCGCCTGCTCTCAGGCCTGAGAGCGACAACAACCAGTACAGACGTATTGCCTATCTGACCTCCACAACCCAGTTACTGGGTAATACGATACCCCTTGGTAAGACTGGTTGTCAGGCTTTCGGGCTTCTGATGACCCGTAACGACTGTCAAAGATCCACGAATGACAGCCGGGATCAACGGTTTAACGTGCTTTCCGAGGCACGGAGGGGTCTTGATATGTAAAGATGGTCACCCATCCACTGACCAACCGCGGCAAGCGTAGCTTAACCTGATCGATCGACCCGTGCGGCTGTTATTACTTAGCCTAGTTAAAAATTTAGGCTATACGAGATTTCATAAAAAATCAAATTATTCTTGATCCATGCGCAAGTAATTGTGTAGGTCTCCCGGTTCATAAATTTCTAATTCTTGGGGCAAATTAATATGGTTATACTGATTTCTTTTTTAAACCATTCTTTGCACCAAATTCTTTTCTTTTTCTTTTCATCTAAGAGTATTATTGCGGCACCAGCAATCATGATTTTTCTTCGTCTCGTTGACATCGTAACAACTAAACCGTGTAGTCGGTTGAGACAGCGACAACAAACTGACGAGACTGTCTACTGTATAATGTAATACATAGTACTGGTTATAATCACTTAATTATCTCATTAGAAGCAAACTGTTATTTAGTTCTTATGAGAAACTAGCTGCGCCGTCGGTTTCTCCCGCATAAGTTTCGATGCCATGGGAATATCGGGATGAAAGTAGCCTATATGTGAATCCAGGGTGTCAGCTACCTCCATACCAAATTTTATCAAAATTGGTCCAGCCGTTTGAGCACGAAGAAGTAACAAATATATAAACACACTCACAAACTTTCGCCTTTATAATATTAGTGTGATGGAGTTCATTAAAATTAACTTCTGGAGGGAAGCGGGCTGGTTGGGATAACCTACAGCCGCCATGGCCCACGCACAATGTTCAACCTGAAGGATTAAATGCGGAAACCAAATCCTCTAACATAGAAAACATATACAAATGTATTCCTGTTCCTAGGTCAACGTCAACGGCTTCCCTCTGGAGCCCACCACGCAGAGTTCGAATGTTGCATTTACGGGTTACTTCTTGGTACGTACTACGCTACAAGGTTCTTTAGGCGCCTGGCCAAAGTCGCAACTAACGCCGCCATCTTGGTTTGCCAATATAATTTCTGTGGCGGCATCTATATCGCCATAAGCGAACTACCTACGCATCACATTGACGTCACGCAAAAATCCTGCATCGCGCAAGCAGAGTTTACTGCGCGACTAACAAAGAGACGTATACTACATCCCGATATCAATCGTCGGGCAGGGCAGGAGCCCATCAGACACGACATCCGTCTGGTAGGAAGATCCTCCCTTTTCTATGGAGGATGAGTGTACACCCTATTCCTCATGATGATTATCACGTAAGTGCTGGAGTGCTACAAGTTTCTTTTGGGGCAAGATAATATCTTGAATATGTTAACCAACGACGCCCCCCTGTCAATGTGCGCCCAAAAGAAACTTGTAGCACTCCAGCACTTACGTGATAATCATCATCATCTGCCTCGCCTTATCCCAACTACATTTTACATGGACGACTGCCTATCTGACCTCCACAGCCCAGTTACTGGGTGACATGATACACCTTGGCAAGACTGGTTGTCAGACTTTCGGGCTACTGACTACCCGTAACGACTGTCAAAGATCCACGACTGACAGCCGGGACCAACGGATTAACGTGCTTTCCGAGGCACGGAAGGGTCTTGGTATTTAAAGATGGTCACCCATCCACGGACCTACCGCGGCAAGCGTTGCTTAACCTGATCGATCGACCCGTGCGGCTGTTATTATTACTTAGCCGCAAGCTTACGTGATGATATTCACTATAATTTGAGTTTCGTAGTCAAACATGAAATTATTAGCAACACGTATAATATTGAGCACCTACATTGCGACTTTTATATAGCGTGTTACGTGTAGCAACAAAAGGCAACGTCTATGAATTTCTTTTAAACCAATTTTCGATAGGTAAGCAAAGAATTTTCTTTCAGCCCGAAAACAGAGCTGTGACGATCGGCATTACGGCGTACAGTTCGTTATACGAAGGCATGTACCAAGGCGTATTCATGATCAAGGGGCGTCAGATCACGAAAAATTTAATGGAAATATGGTATGCTGTTCACCTTACACGACTACACAAACCCCCCACAAAACACCCACAACTCATACACCACACCACACCCCGTCCCACTTACGCAGCTATACACACACACACACATACACACACATTCATATTCATAGTTAAATCGGCACCCTATTTGCGTAACACCCTACCGATCTCAATGAGCGTTTTCGTGAAAATTTACCGACACCAGTTGGCACCACTGTGACAAGAGGTCTTCCAATATATAATAATATGATGACGTTCATCATTCGATTCATTCATTCGTTCATCATTCAGTCATGACTAAAGAAAATATAGGCTCTTTGACAGATGTCTGGACCTGACGTGTCAGTGCTGCCACCTGGCGAACGTCATTTCAGAAAACCCTCATTTGAATCATTATGACGGATATTGCTAATCCATTACTGCAAATGTTCAAAAATGTGTCTGCTCAACAACGTCAATGACGCAATGAATGTTGTTGAACTGTCAAAATGGAAGTCGTCGCTTTTCGCTACTGATAGTGTGTTACGCAATGAGGGTTTTCTGAAATGACGTTCGCTAGGTGGCAGCACTGACACGTCAGGTCCAGGCATCTGTCAAAGGGCCTATATTTTCTTTAGTCATGACTGAATGATGAACGAATGAATGAATCGAATGATGAACGTCATCATATATTTTATATCGGAAGACCTCTTGTCACAGTAGTGCCAACTGGTGTCGTAAATTTTCACGAAAACCCTCATTACCCCCAGGTCATCATGGGTTTAATAACACACATAAATAAAGGTTTCCCTTGTAGACGAAGTTACAGTAGAACACTGACTTCTAGGTCACAGGTTCCCCTAGTTTAGGAGGCAGGGTTTTTCACTAGGTATTTGTGCAGCCTTTTCCCAAAATCCAATGTACAGACGCCAGCACATCAAGCTACCTAAAACTGTCAAATTTTCCCAATCAACTTTGAACCTTATGCCCTAGCGATAAAGTTGAAACTCTATTAAAGAAATTTGAAACTCCATACGAAACTCCATACGAAAACTACCTTTTGGAATGGGCGACTAGAATCAATTCTATTTGTTGTAATTTTTTACGTTCAAAAATGCCTTTAATGTGCCTATTTGAAAAAAAAAAAAGAAAGTTTGTAGTAGCTTAATGTGCTGGCGTCTGTACCTATTGTGAAATGTATTGGTATTGTATACAAAGGTATTTTGTGTAATTTTTTTTTCTTTGTATTCAGGGCCAGGTTGACCCCGTAGCGTCGCAAATGCTACAAGTCTCACGCTTTGAGACGACCCGTGCTTCGACACTAACGAGAGGAGTGGAGGCTTAGTGGTCACATCCCCGACTTTTTAGGTCGTAGGTTCGAACCCAGGCAGGCGCTTACTTTGTGTAACTTTTATCATTACCACTGCTCGTAAAAACGGTGAAAGAAAACATCGTGAGGAAACCGGCATGTCCTAGAACCAAAAATTCACACGTAAATTGGAAACATGTGTCTACCAATCCGCACTGAGCTCGCGTGGTAGATTATGGCCCACTCCTTCTCACAGAGAGGAGGTCTGCGTCCCAGCAGTGGGATCGTTATAGTACTGTTTTATTTTTCCGTCAGGGTCAGCGCAGACAGAACGGAGCGCAGCGGAGAGGATTTTATTTTTAACGCACTTGAAAATAAACTTTAAAATTATTACAATAAAGTGCATAAATGCTTGAACCTGACAACCTGACTTGACCTTGGCTTGCTTTGTGCTTGGCATGATTTATGCGTCATGTTCGTGAACGGGCGCCGTCAGTTGGGGCTGGTCATCACTTACCTGCCTCGGCTTATTTTCAATTAATTTATTTTTGGATTGTAGTTTGTTAGTACTATTTGTTGTACTCTGGACGCTTTTAACACGTACGTCTTTCTTAATTTTTTACATCGTTCTCACATTATATAATTTTAAATCAAAAGTAATGATGTTACTAATATTTTTGTAAAATATCATTTAAAAAGAGTGTCCATGGAGTTTCTTGCCCGTTCTTCTCCATAGGTACCTACGCTTTGGAATGGGCAACTAGCTTCATAGTTTCTGACTGACCGACTTCTTGACAGTTCAAAAGTGCCTGTAAATGGTTTAATTGAAATAAATGCTTTGAGTTTGAGTTTGAAAATCCTCTCCGCTGCGCTCCGTTCTGTCTGCGCTGACGACCCTCAGGGCTGATTTTTCAATCGACAGATAATTTTTATTCGTGGAATAAAATTGACGTCTGACAGTTTTTGTAAGTATGGAAGAATTGTCAAAAATGCAAAATTATTCCTTCGCTAAAATTATCTGGCGTTGGAAAAATCAGTCCTAAATGTTAAAACCTCCGTAAAATG
Organism: Luperina nickerlii; assembly: GCA_963855955.1. Lineage (NCBI taxonomy): Eukaryota > Metazoa > Arthropoda > Insecta > Lepidoptera > Noctuidae > Luperina > Luperina nickerlii. The sequence continues at coordinate 10,489,213 of OY979689.1, read as the reverse complement.
TGCTACAGTTGTTACTTATTGCAGGTACAAGGAGGGTCTGTCTCAAGAGATAGATTATACAACGGAGATGACCCGTAACATTGGGGAGCCGGAAGCGACGTCGAAAGAGATCCTGGAGCAAGAGACGTCCAACGAGGGCGATTCCAACATATCGGCTGACGGACGCAGGAAACATCAGGCTCCTGGGACTCGCCGCAGTGGAGGCAAAACGGAACAATGTAAATGATAATGATAAATGATTTTATTTTGTAAGTAGGTTTGCGCAAACAATTTTACACGTCAATCAAATATTTTCTAAACTAGATGAGGTCGGCGTTTCCTATCTGACTACTCTGAGAAGAAAGGTCGAAACAAACTCAGAGGTCATAGTCTCTTTTAAAGTCCAGATATAATCTTGGTCAAGTTATATGAAGGCAATGTAGGTCGATGTCTGAGATGGTCTTTTGAGGAAAGAACCACACAGATTGAGAGGACATGGTCCAGTCAGTGCACGCATTTGTCAGAAATCGACTCACGCATTTGTCAGAAACTCAAGACTTAAGGAGCTCAACGATTCGACGAACAATACCAAACAAAGGACATTTGGGTAGGCCACATAAATTACTCAAACTGCCAGACCATGTAGGTAATAGAATTACGAGAATTTAATTCATTATTATTTCATAGAAAGGAATTGTTTGTCTTAGCATGGACGTGGGGCCCCCCATGCATTGGAAAGCACGTAAGCCGTTGGTCCCGGCTGTCATTCGTGGATCTTTGAGAGTCGTTACGGGTCGTCAAAAACGCGAAAGTCTGACAACCAGTCTTACCAAGGGGTATTTTATTACCCAGTAACTGGGTTGTGGATGTCAGATACGCAGTCGGTCCATGTAAAATACTGATATTCAGCTGCATCCGGTTAGACTGGAAGCCGACCCCAACATAGTTGGAACAGGCTAGGCAGTTGATTATGAGTATGGGCATGTGATGAGAAGGGATGAAACATATGAAACAAAAAAAGAGTTAAATATTAAAAAAAAAATTGATGGGAGATGGAGAGAAATGCCTACCAAAGAAAAGATATGATAAGAAAGAAAAGGGAATGATAGTGACGGCTGACAGGTGACAATGGAAGAAAAAAAACTTGTTGCGCCTACCCCAAGTAAAATGGAACAAGGACAGGAAGGACAAAAATCTGCAAAACGACATTAAAATAAAACATTTCGCGTGCTACAGTGAAAGTACAGTTTGACAAGAGGGGCATTTCTCGTAATTTTGAGAATGTTCAGTCAGAATGCCAATTCTTATAATTAAAAACGTTTAAAATCTAGTCGCAATCTCATCTCAGCAACAATCAATGTCAAAAACGTAGGGCAATTAGAGGTATTTTTGACAGATTGAGACAGATCAGAGGGGCAATTCTACTAATTTTAACAACGTTCACAGTCTGATCTCAGTCTCAATCTGTCAAAAAATACTTCAAATTTCCCTACATTTTGACAAGTTTTTGACATTTCTTTGTCGCTGAGATGAGACTGCAACTAGATTTTGAACGTTTTAAATTACGAGAATTGGCCTTCTGATTGATTGTGAACGTTCTGAAAAATTGCGAGAATGGCCCAACAGTCTCAAACGTCAAAGTCAAACCTTAAGTTTAACTATTTCTTCCTGTGTACGCTGACGGTATGACGGGCACAGCCGCGAAGGAAATATTAGATGTTGTCTGTGCCTCTACATCCAATACGTTACATAAAGTTCCGCCGTTTCCTTTCCCTGGGTTCGATTATCAGCATAGCTATTCACAACCATCCGACATGCTATCGTATCGAAAATGACACATTTCGATAACCTGATTTTCCTTGCCCCCGACAGTAAGCAGCTGTCGGAAGAATAGCAGTCGTCTATTTGATTTAGGGCTGATTTTTCAATCATCTGATAACCTTATTCGAGGAATAATTTTGAAATTTTGACAGTTAGGTACTTCATATAAAAACTGTCAAACGTCAAATATATTCCTCGAATAAAACCCTGCGTTCCGAGTTGGGAAATAATCGATGTGAGCGTGCTAAAACCCGTACCGAATTAGCGTGAGCGCGATAACGATGTCCCGTGAATCGTCATAGATGACGTCATGACATGCGCCATGTTGCGATAACGCCGACAATGCCTTCTAATAATATCACCGTGAGCGCTGTCAAAAATGACTGTGTGTGTGTGTGTGTGTGGATGTGTCTGGATGGCATCATATCTTTAAATTAAACTAACGTGGCATTTTCGAAATTGTGCTTCTGGCTGACAGTCGCCACCTAACCAAAAAAGAACTGAAGAAGAAATGTGGTGTCCATGCAAAGAAATACTGTAATAATATCGTTTTTACATTGAGTAAGCACTGTGAGCGCGTTCACGAGTGTTCCGAATTGTTGACAGCTCTCAGCTGTCATATCGTGATATCTAAATCGGAACGCAAATTATTGCTATAAGCGCTGTGAGCGATATTGTCGTAATTCGGAATGCGGGGTTAGATAACTAGCGATGGAAAAATCAGTCCATAGACACAAAATTTTCGGGTTTTGGTTGTGAACAGCGTTTAGATGACTCCTACGATATCAATGATTGATGTTCGATTTGGTGCAGAAGCGTATCGAATGGTTGAATAGGTATGCGGGTCGGACAGTAAATCACACAGTAAACCTCTGCAGCTCTGACTAGTCTCTTGCGGAATAAATGCGTGATGTTATGAGTGTGTCATCATAATTATTGTTTTTATCTGTTCCAGAGCGCTGGTTTAGCAAAGAGGTGCTGATGCCATTATCTATAGATTAAAAAAAATATAGATGAATATGATAAATAGTATCTAATATAAACAATAAATTGTAAAATGTACATTTTACTTATTATAAGTTATGTTGACATTTAATTTTGTCTTTTTCTTATTAACATGTCTACACGGTCAAATTAAATTAGCCAGCAAAACTCCGCGGACGTTATGAGTACCGATATCTAAAGATGATAAAACATAAATTAATTTAATAAGTACTTTTTTAACACCCTTGCTCGTAAAGCTGATGTAATTCCAACGGTTTTAAATATGTAAAGAGGGTCATAACAAACGCGTGTGTTATCAAAGCAAATAGTTAAGTTATAGTCCATACAAATTCCATATCAGTATTATTTGCCATTTCAAATTTGGAACTGATCGCCGCCGCACGACTCCAGCTAGTGAGCAGCGCGCTGTTGCTATTCAAATTTCGAACTAATCGGCGCGCGGCGCCAGTCAGTAGGCAGCGCTAGCGCGCTGTTAAAATGGCGAGAAAGCCACAGTGTGCATTCACAGATTGAGTTTATTTAAAATAAAAAAAAAATTACAACTAATTACGAATTACAATGCTCTTCTGCCGCCTTTCCAAGAAGTTTCGTCGTCTCCAACATTTACCCTAACACAAAACAATGACATTATGAATAGTAATAATAATAATAAAAACATAATTAAAAACCAACTAAAACTACGTATCATTTTAATAATTGCAATTTCACTAACTGTTTCATTAATTAAAAATGAACAAAATATAAAATGTTTTTTTTTTGTTTCCTCGCAAATGTGTTAAAAAACGTCGTACGATATACGTGCGTATTGGTTATAACATGCTCGGCTCAATTACGCCCTCGCCTTCGGCTCGGGCTGAAATTCCGCCTCGCATGTTATAACCATCTTAACGCACTAATATCGTAATGTACTATTTTGTGGCTTCATCGAACGCAGTTAGTGTAGTCACTTGTAATATCATTTATGTGTGTGTGTAAACTTCACAACAGAGGTAATGGATGATATCGATATTAAAATACGATAAAACAAAAGAAAACAGATTCGAAACCACTTACCTCTAGTACTTGTATAATACAGGTCAGTGTTCGAAACAGATTCATACGCACTGGTCACGAGACCAGTGCGTGTTGCCAGTGATGGTGATGACCTATGGAACTGAAACGTGGTCGCTCACAATAGGCCTCATTAGAAGGCTGAACGTCACCCAAAGGCAATGGACAGGGCTATGTTTGGATTTTCCGTAACGACGTGATCGAATCGGAAATGAAGAGATCTGCAGGAGAACCAAGATATAAACCGGCAAGGTATAACTCGAAGAATTGCGAAACTTAAGGTGAAAGCGCCAAGGTAGCCCGCGAAATTCATTATTTTTTTTAGGTTTTTTGCAATTTGCTGGTCAGTATTAAGTTGTACGTTGATTAATATATGATTCGCGGCCGTAACAAACCCCAAAGAATGACGATTTCATGAAACAGTTATTCTTTGGACTTACGTGGTCTTAGAGAGTTGTGTTGATGACTTTAATGATTATAATTCTGTAAATACATTTTTGTTACGGCCGCGAATCATATATTAATCAACGTAGGTACAACTTAATACTGACCAGTAAATTGCAAAAAACTTAAAAAAAAATAATTTCGCGGGCTACCCTGGCGCTTTCGCCTTATTAGGTGGCAATGGGCAGGGCACATTACTCGCAGAAGTGATAGCCGAAGGAGCTGAAAGCATTGACTTTGGCCGAAAGGTTCTGGAGTGGCGACTGCGTACCGGAATATGAAGCGTAGGAAGGTAACTAAATATAATCCGTCAGCTTTAGGTGCAGCGCAGACGACAGACTATCAGTGACGCACTTTTTAGTCTGTGAAAATAGAACCTATGCAATTATATGCAGTAACGCACACGACGCGCAAAAAGTCCGGCGCACAAAAAATCCGTGTAATTCGGGCATACCGCACCGCGCCGCGCGCCGGGCCGCGCCGCTCCGCACAAAAAGTGTGTGAAAAAATCACTGGCACTCCGGTAGTGCCGACAGAAGTGAAAACTTGAACAATTACGAGTGTATTTTGTGAATCGTCTTATAAACAAAACACGCGTGTTAAGGTGTGTTCCTTATTTTATAGGGTTTTTTGCAAATCAGGTATGATGACCAAAGTGACTGGTTTATTCTTCTCGTGAAAGGAATTTATTCAGATTTGCTCGTCGTCAGTTATATATCCGTGGTTCAGCGCCATCTCGTCGTTGTTGGATGAACTACGTAGTTAGTACGCGAGGCCTACGTAGTTAGTACGCGAGGCCCTCGTAGTTCTTCCCGATGTGCATAGATGGCGCTGTCCTCAACAACGCGCGTCTTAAGTTTTACGTCTGACGTTAGTACGCGAGGCCCTCGTAGTTCTTCCCGATGTGCATAGATGGCGCTGTCCTCAACAACGCGCGTCTTACGTTTTACGTCTGACGTTTTACGTCTTACGAATTTTCGATCAGGGTCACGTGACCTGACGCGAATTTAGAAGTTTTTACCCATTCCAAAAAAAGTACACAGCGCCGCTAAAGAAGTTTTCACTTCAAAAAATTGAACGTTTGCTTCAACGCGCGCTAACGCAGACGGCGCACACTTTAGTCGGCAATCTGCATTTGCTAGGGGTGGACGTACCTAACGCACGCGATCTATTATCATGGCGCCAGAGGTCGATGTAACGATGTTAATTCAAGAAATACAAAACAGACTAGCAATTTATAATACTTCTAAGGCTGAATATCATGATAGATATTTAAAAAGAATGTATGTGTATGAATGTGTGTGTGTGTTTATGTGCGTCGTGTGCGTTGAGTCTGTGAAAAATCCGCGGCCGACTTTTTGCGCGCCAGGCAGACTTTTTGTGCGCCGTAGACTCGATCGCACAAAAAGTGTGCCGTCTGCGCTGCACCTTAGGAACATAGTTTTCTTCCTCTCCACACGGAACGCAACTTCTATGGGAGTTAGAACCAAAAAAGTCAACGGTGTACTCTATGGTTAGAAAAACCAAAGACAAATTTTGAATGTTACTGTCAGTGTCAAACTTAGGCGGTTTTCAAAGTTTTCGAATTCACAGTTTTCCGATAGTATAGTTTTAGTTTTGTTGTGTGCCAGTATTTTTCGAACGTCAAAATTAAGTAAGTATATATTATGATAATCCCGCCCAAAACGCCCGCCCTTCACCACTTCACAAGAAACTTCCCAGCAGCTTTGCCAGCCATTGTTTTTTATTTGAGCTTCCAACACGTCCTACTTTATGAGGTATGGCTTACTGACAAATTTATTTAGGCTAATTGCAACCTTCAAACTAATGGCAAACATTATTGGTCACCACTCAATAAAATTCTCCTGGCCTTATCAAAATTTATTTGGAGTTGGCGGAACATGTATTTTTCTTCCATATTTCTCTATTAGTCATGCCCTCGGTATAGTCACCCCCTTTCTCACAATATAATCATTCACACGGTCCATCGGTTCCCCTATTCTAATAGCCACTACTACTCTGCAATATATGTTTGTTTTCTGCAAAATGAGCCTGTCAACATAATTAAAAGAATATAATACATTTCTCGTTTCAGATATCAGAATAATGTGATCATAATGACTATAATCCTCTCTAATAAAAAATGGCTCGTTCATTTATTGTACTTTTGGCTTTGAGTAGAGGCGAATAATGCTGATAATGAAGCTAGCCATTGGCAGGTTAAATTTTTGAGAAGAATTATTATCAAGGTGAGAGCCGATAGTTTTATCTTGTGCCTTTGTGAAGAGCTGATAAGAACATTTGAGGCTAATGTAGGTCCATACATACAGGCCTCTTCAAGAGGTCTGGCAAGGGTACAGGTAGGGAAATTAGCATATTTATTTTCAACGAAATAAAGTTTACAACTTAAAAACTAGCAACACAATGCCCTATTTAAATTTTTTCATTTCAAATATGATCCATATTGCCCTTTTTGGCCCATGGCACATACCAGAAGACGGTAGCACAGCAATCCGTAACCTGTCTGTCACAAGTATCAGTGTTGTGTGAATTTAAGGAATTTTTGGATGCTATATGTTGAGACCGCTCGCGCTCCTCTCAACATCGCCGCGCGCTGGCGGTAGTGAACGAGGGTTGCGGGGACCGCGGGGAGTCAGCCGGCCGACGGCCGAGCGCGGGCCCCCGCGCCACAACGCCACGACAGTCAGCTGTTGCTCTCCTTCGTGCACGGCTGCGCTCACGCATCTTAAAGTCATTTTCTTATTTACATGTTTAACCGACGACCGTTGTTATTTTATTTTTCTTAATTAATCATTATACGTGTTATACAGTCCGCTACCATTTCATTTTGCTCCACCACGACCTATCGTCGCGTACACTATAACTTTAGTGAAAAAGTATGAAAAATATTTTCGGTTTCCTAAAAACTGGTGAGATAGATCCGCCCCTAAGAAGACCCACAGACCTTTGATTTTTGTTTGCATAATATTATGCAGCTGTCAGGTAACTCATATACTTAGATAAATTTTGAAAAATGCATTAGGCAAGTGGTGTTGCTGCAGTATATTTTTCCCCGCCTTAGCATACCTACTACCCCAAGGTTAGGTTTTATGTTTTAAAATAAATACCTGCAACAGGACTATATATTTTTACAGATTTAATGACAAAATCCCAGACGACATAGGCTGAATCGATGGATCTAAACCAGCAATTTGCCCCACTGACAATGAGGACAGATATTTTTGCCGTAAGGGGTGTCATGCCGTTCAGCTGGTAAGTCTCATTTAATATCAAGCATGCACCTATTATGAAAGCAGTGGTGATCCAATGCTGTCGGCTTTGATTTGCCAAGTAGTAGGTCATGGGTTTGTGCCCACGTGGTGGATTACTGCTCACTCCCTCTCGCAGGGAGGAGGTCTGGGCCCCCGCGGTGGGCATGTTATAAGTTGATTAATTATGCTTATATATCTGCCTAGTGTTCATAGGCTAAACTGACGTTTGTGTTAGAGTACTGTTGAAATTTGAAAAGCACACGGCTCAATAGTACGCTGATTTGTGAATACGCTGTTCATTTATTACATAAGACAATTTTGACCACATTCTAAACCCCCTTCTCCCTACATAAGAAAATATAAGACTTGGATGAACCCCCTCCCCCCTTTCAATTTTACGTAAAATCAGTACTTATCTACCTACCAAAATTGCAAAGAAAAAGTATCAAGAAATTAAAACTTATAATTTTTGCTTACTTTTGTGATCTTACGTAGGAACAATCTAGACTCCTCGCACCCCTACGTAAGAAATGTAACAGCCCCTTATTAACTAACATTCATATTGTAAGTACCTACCTACTTGTAACTCGACAGGAATATTATACAATTTTAAGACATCATGCACCCTATTGTACCTGCACTGCACCCTAATTGAGATAGATAGTACGTTCACAAGCAGATATACGACCGTTGTCATTTAAAAAGCATAGCTTCGCCGCTACTAATTTTGACTGTATATTTGTTTAACTTCGTGCTATCTATCTTATTTCTACCACTCCTTCTTCTTAGTGGAACTCTTTTGTGAGTGACAATAACCTGTGTCTGTGTAATAAACTTTCTTCCTTCTTCTGGTGTACTTCGGACTTTCTTTCTTCCCTTCGTACATCTCACATCTTTACGCACCTACCTACTACTTCTACAGTGTAACACATTTTCAAGTATAATCTGAATCATTTTAAAGGATTTTACTAAGCCATTGCTTCATGTTTGAAAAAATTGTCTACCCAACAACGCAAATAATGCAATGAATATTGTTGAACTGTCAAAATATTATTGCTACTGATAGCGCAATTATCCCCCGGGGTTGTAAGAATGTGTTTTTACTAAAGTTTACTCAAATATATTTTTACAGGTAATGTAGATGCTGATCTCAATATTTTGGATGCAGATGCCTCCTATGGTGGGGCATCTCACTCATGACATCTTTATTTTTCAAAATTCTGAGTTGAGGGAACATTTAGATGCGATTGCGACAGTCTGATGAAAGAACCTACTTACTCGGTATGCTTGATTAACTAAAAACTTTTATTTAATTCCCACTAAGCGCGAGCTAAATTATTTACACAATTGTCTGAATTACAGGTGATTCCGGATACACTCAGCGTGAAAACCTAATGACGCCTGTCGCGGATGCCGAGGCGAACACCTGAAGTGTACCACAACAAGCTCCAGAGCGCGTCTCGCAACAGCGTGGAGCGTGCAATCTGGTTGTTGAAGGGTTGCTTCGGTGTTTGTGTGCATACGGTGCTGGTATTCAATGCTGACACGATTGGAAAGACTGATAGCATGTTGCATGCTCCACAATATTTGCAATCGTGCTGGATTGCCGTCCCCTGTGAAAAGTGGAAGAGGTAATAATACCCGTACCAAAACATTACCCAACCCTGATTGATCAAGACAATCCTCTTAGGAGAGGGTGGAATGCCCGGAGTGCCCTCATCAATAGGCTGTGGCCATCGCGTTAATATGGTTTCTTTTTTTTTAAATTCTATTTTTATATTTTATTATTATATATTTTTTACGTACCTATTTTATTTTTATTCAAGTAGATACTGTAGCGCTTCAGTTTTTTAAATCTCAGTTATTGAGCAAAATATTTATTCAAAGCTAGCTTCTGCCCGCGACTTCGTCCGCATGAAATTTCTTGTTACTCCGACCCATCCCGTCGCATCGCATCGCCTGCCCGCGCTATTACTTCGTTTTTGCTTAGCGTTCTTTCTGACTTTTTTCTTTTTGCTCGGCTCCTAAAGGTCATAGCGTGATGTTAAATAGCCTATAGCCTTCCTCAAGAATTGGGCTATCAAATGCAAAAAGAATTTTTCAAATCCGACTGGTAGTTCCAGAGATTAGCGCGTTCAACCAACCAAACAAACAAACTCTTTAGCTTTATAATATTAGTATAATAGATGTATGTCTCTTCCTGATATCCTTTTGCCACCAACCTTGCTTTCTTTGATCCATCACTTTTAGTTCTAAATACCCATTTAGTGTCAATCGCCCTTTTACCTTGTGGTAGATCTGTGACTTTCCAAGTGCCTTGTTTTTCATGTGCATCTAGTTCTTTTGCTATAGCTAACTTCCAATCTTCTCCACGGTTTATTGCCTCATTATAATTCTGTGGGTCACCCATGCATAAACAGTATACAATGTTAGTTTCGAATTCTGTTTCATAATCTTTCAGATGAGTTGGTGCCTTCACTATTCTTCCTGATTTTGTTATCTTTTCTTCTTTATCTGATATCTCTTGTTCTTTTCTCAGTTCTTCTGTTATAATGTCCGACATAATGATTATTATAATATAATATATACATTAATAATAATTATGTACTACAGTGGAAAGTAGCACACCTGCCCAAGGTGGAGAGGGGAGAGAGGAGACAGAGGATAGGACATCGCAGTCCGAAAAACCAACAGAAGAAGAAGAATGTCTCAATCGGGCATTTTCTCTTATTATATTTTGTCTTTCTTCGCTTAAGTTCTGTGAATACACTTGTTGCTGGCTTGCATGTCTTGTGCGGCGGCCGATGTTCGCACGTCGTCCTCTAGGCATTTTGGACTATGGACAGAATGGTGAATTTAACCTCAAATGCATGATCCACATAATTTACACAGTTCAACTTACCACTTGAAATTCAAATTCAAATTCAAAATATTTTATTGTGGGCATATTATGTTAGTTACAGGTCTAAAAAATAAATTAAAGTTCCAATATGTCCTGCCTAATAGGCATACAATAATTACGTAGTGGCGTTCCATTTAAAATTATTTTACATGTCAAATTTAGTTATTATAAATGTCAAAATATCAATATACAGTCAAATTAATACGTAGTCAACAATTCAATCAATAATTCAAGAAATCTTGGATCGTGTAGTATGCTTTCTCAATTAAAAATTTACGCAATTTATTTTTAAATACTGGAAGTTCCTTAGTGCTCAGAATGTCAATAGGTATTTTGTTATATATTTTTGATGCCATGCCAAAGAAGCTTTTGTTAAATAGAGCCGTTTTATGTGGTACATTAGAAATTTTTATCGCATATCTTCTCGATTTGAGTTTATCAAATAGATTTTCATTTGTCTTTATAAACACGGTTACTTCATAAATATAAATTGCAGGAAAGGTCATAATTTTATATTCTTTGAAATATGGTTTGCATGAATCAGGAACACAAATGCCTGCTGTTGAAATTGTATAAAAATTTGCACAATACCTACACGTGATTGATTTGATGGTTTCCAATTGGAATGTTAGCAAACGAATAACTTATTTTTTTTACTTTTTTTTTCACAATTTCACAGTGAACACAATACCGAAGGCCAATTCTCGTAATTTAAAACGTTCAAAATCTAGTCGCAGTCTCATCTCAGCGACAAAGAAATGTCAAAAACTTGTCAAAATGTAGGGAAATTTGAAGTATTTTTTGACAGATTGAGACTGAGATCAGACTGTGAACGTTCTTAAAATTAGTAGAATTGCCCCTCCGGTTTGTCACATGAAATTAACTGAGCAGAGAACGAGAGAACAATGAGTAGCTGTCAAACAATGTATCAGGCACCGGCGCCATCTACTTAAAATATTGGTTTGTAGTACATGCTATGTATCAGAGATGGCGCTGTATGTGAAAAAGATTTTCCCGCTTTTCTGTTGAAATTTTTCCTGAATTTTCTTTGCTATAAACCTCACGGAGCCCGAGACCTTTCCAACGAATGCAAAACCGTGGAAATCGGTTCGTGCGTTCTGGAGTTATAGCGTCAGGAAGGAAAACCCAACTTTTAAAATAAAATTTTTATATAGTAGATTGCATTGTACTTCTGCTGCAATTTTGAACAAATATTTTGCTAATAACTCGGATTAAAAAAAACCGAAGTGTGTCGAGTTTTGTTGCTGACCGTACCTACTAGCTGGGCACACTTATTCAAATGATTAACTACGTTACTCGTTAATCCGTTATTAAAAAGTTAACTTCGTTAAACGTTACATTTCTGAAGGTTTTTGAAGGCATTCTTTATGTCAACCTTCAGGATGACCTCTTTTCCAGAATTTAGGTTTTAAATTACAGATGTATGAGGAACAGGGTGTAAAGTTCACCCATACTCTATAGAAAAGGAGGATCCTCCGACTAGACGGGTGTTGTGTCTGGTGGGCAACTGCCCGATGATTCATGTCGGGCCGTTGTATCTATTCTAATTGCGCGTTAAACTCTGCTTGCGAGATGCAGTCTTTCACTCTGCGTGACGTCATGATGACGCGTTGTTTGCTTGTGGCGTTGTAGATACCGCTATAATGTTATAGCGGAAGTTAGGTAGGACGCCGTCAGGTTGGGTATAGCGATGGTCTTCGCAGGGTGGCTGGTAGCTGGATGAAACTTATTGAGAATCGAGCTAAATGGCGTGCGACAGGAGAGGCTTACATCCAGCAGTGAACTGCTGTAGACTAATGACGATAATTTTGATGATGAACGGAAGTTGACGCTAATCGTTAACTGCCGATAGAAATTGCATTTTATACCTACGTCGTTGTTCTGTACAAGAGGTGGTGTGGTTCAAGGAAGTTATAAATAATACAATACCAAGATACAGTCAGTTATTATTACGACTCTGCGTTTTTTATTATCTCTCTGTCATGTTGTTCAGAGCTGGTGTTGCCACGTATTATAAAAATGTTGTGTTGCCAGAAATATGATAAAAACATAATCATATCAAACATCCCCCGTAAAGCTAAACAGTTTACATATTCCAGCATTTAACTCATATTCTCTTAAATACAATGGTATTTTAGTGACTCTACCTGATCTCATTCTCCTCTCAGGAATAGCTTCTGTGTGAGCAGTATCTGTTACATTATCATTAATACTATCTGATATATTAATTTGATGTCCTTGTCCACTATCCTCTGCTTGACTTTCAAGCAACTCATCAGGTACACTGTCATGCTTAACAATAAACTTATTTTTACTTGGTCTAATATGTCTTTCATTTCTCCTCACCAAATTACCTTTTTCATTTTTTACAATGAAAGATAGGACCATCAGCTTCACTAATAATTTTCCCTGCATACCATTCTTTATTTGGTGCATTTTGTATTATTACATTATCCCCCAAAGTAAAAGATTTCTTATCCTTTGCAGTTTTATTATACATATATGGTCATAGATTTTTCTTTGGTTAACATCAATTGCTCTTTAACATTTAGTGGTGCTTTTGGTTTTAATAATTGCTGTGTACAAGGTAAATTAGTTCTTAACAACCTACTCATCAACAATTCAGATGGGCTATACTCCAACCCTGCCACTGGGGTTGTTCTGTAATGCAACAAGGCAATTTCAAATTGAGAATGATCCTCTAAACATTTTTTTAACATTCCCTTAACTATGCCCACTGCTTTTTCTGATAACCCATTCGATTGAGGGTATCGGGGGCTGGACTTTATCAACTCAATATCTAATTTAAACGCCCTACTGCAGGTCCAAAATTGGTTCACTGCTAATAATTTAGTATTAAATGGAAAAAAACTAAGTGCATAAGATTTTCTTTACCAAATGTCAAGGGTAGTGATTGTGAGATAATATTGAATCAAGAGAAACTAGAATTCGTCGATAAAACTGTTTTCCTAGGGATCACGTTCGACTCAAGGCTACAATGGGGTCCTCAATTAACATCTCTTGCAGGACGGCTAAGTTCAGCAGCTTATGCTGTCAGAAAAATCCGTCAATTTACTGATGTAGATACCGCGAGACTAGTCTATTTTAGTTATTTTCATAGTATCATGTCTTACGGTATTTTACTTTGGGGACGGGCTGCAGACATCGATTCTATTTTTATTCTGCAGAAAAGAGCTATCAGAGCCATATATAATCTCCGCAGGCGCGATTCTCTAAGGGAACGGTTTAAGGAAATTAACATCATGACGGTACCTTGTCAATACATCTATGAAAACATCATGTATGTAAGGAAAAATTTACATCTTTTTAGTAAAAGAGGTGAAAGACATAATTATTATAGTACTAGAAATAGGGACCTATTAGTTCAACCAGGTTTCAGACTGGCTAAAGTAGACTCATCTTTTATGGGGTACTGTTTAAAATGTTATAATAAAATACCTCCCCACATTCTTCAACTGAATGAGACAAAATTCAAGTCTTGTATAAAACGCACACTATGCAGTCAGGCATATTATAAGTTAGGGGATTACATTGCTGATAAAAATGCCTGGCTCAATGCTGGTCCTGCTCCACAACCACAACTAATTGATTAACACATGAAAATACTGTTGGAGCTGCTGAAGATTGTAAGACTATCTTTGCATTGTATAAAATCAATTTCCTTTGTTTTGTATAATTGCATAGCACAGATGTGAGTTCTATGTACCCTATAGCTACCATTTACCGGGTAATAATATGTCTTTCATTGACTCGAATGTGCCCTGGCAGCTGATGGTGTGTCATGCTCACTCAAATGTCTCGCTGACGGTGGCGTGTGTGTTGGATCATTTAGCTCCCTTCAAAATGGTTGAGCTGAATGGTGCTGATTTATGCGTCATGTTCGTGAACGGGCGCCGTCAGTTGGGGCTGGTCATCACTTAGCTGCCTCGGCTTATTTTTAATTATTTTAATTTTGGATTGTTGTTAGTTAAGTACTATTTCTTGTACTCTGGACGCTTTTAACGCGTACGTCTTTTTTAATTTTTTACATCGTTCTCACATTATATAATTTTAATATCAAAAGTAATGATGTAACTAATATTTTTGTAAAATATGATTTAAAAAGAGTGTCCATGGAGTTTCTTGCCCGTTCTTCTCCATAGGTACCTACGCTTTGGAATGGGCAACTAGCTTCATATTTTCTGGCTGACCGACTTCTTGACAATTCAAAAGTGCCTGTAAATGGTTTAATTGAAATAAATGCTTTGAGTTTGAGTTTGAGAATTTTCGAGAAAACTGTACAAATTCAAAACTACCAAAAGGCATATTGTCACTTACCATAAACTTAGGAACACCGTGAGTACTAAAAATTGACAGTAATTTTTTAATTATATATCCAGTTGTTTTGTTCTTTAGAGACTTCACCTCTATCCATTTTGAATAATAGTCCACCAGAACTAGTCTCTTCCAGCAAAATGAGCATATCCATGCCAACTTTATTAAAAGGCAGGTCAGGTATTTCATGAGACAGTAAGGGTTGTTTAGGATTTGATGGCCTGTACTTTTCACAAGTTTTACATTTTGACACAAACTCTTCTATGTCTCTTGACATTCCTGGCCAATATAACACCTTTCTGGCACGTTTTTTACATTTTATAATTCCAGCATGTCCTGCATGAACTATCGAAATCATCTCTTTTCTTATATGTTTAGGAATAAGTATTTTATTTTCATAAAATATGAGTTGGTCTTTCACTACTAAATAATCTTTTAATTTATACAATTTTTTCAGTATATTTTTATTATTTTTAGGCCACCCTGAATTATACCATAACATTATTTGTTGAAGATTGGCATCTTTTGCTGTCTCCTTTTTTAATTCCAGTAACTTATTATTTGAAACTTGCAAATCAGTTTCTAAACCATATACTATTTCTGAATTTATACTATGTACCAACACTCTTAGCACTGGATCTAACTGAGCATTACTTGAGTCATGATGCCTTGACAAATAATCTGCTATATACATTTTTGAACCAGGTACAGTCTGTCTATAAAGTCATGAAAATAATGTTTGAGGAACTAACAATATTCAAAAGTAGGGCAACACTAAATCATAGTACATCGAATGTCATCGGCTGTCATCGACTTGTTTTGTAGCTCGTTATCTATTGCATTTTTTATTGTTTTTCAAATCTACGTGGATAAAACTTCGAAGAAACGTGTTAAATATGAGAAAAACAAATAGGAGTGGAGCTCGGGAAATCATTTTTAAAGTGTATCAGCGATGTTTGTTAGAACACCAAGCTGGACAAATTTTATCAAATTTGGATGATATTTATGCTCGAACAGCAGTTCTGATAGGTATGTAATCGTGTTACTGTTTGTTTTTTATCTACCAGAAGTTACAAATTTACTAAATATACGATTTTAAGACTAAAATAAGGATTGTTTACATTGCGCATTAATAGGTTAGATTGCAGATATAAGTAGGCCATATTGTACTGCGACCAAAACTTTTGGTACTTTTGGACGATCAAAACCGCTGATTTTAAATATGAATAAGTTATGGTTGAAATTAAAAATAGTGCTATCTATTTTCTGTTAGATATTACATTTTTTTTTAATCTAAGAAATATTCTTTTTAGTCTTTTTTTAATCTTTCTTTCAGGAAAATCTGAGGGTACAGAGGCGTATTTTAGATGAAGGCTATAAAAATGATGGCAAATTTGGAACCCCTGGCAAACACAGATCAGGCCGTCCTAAAAAAGAAATGGAGAACTTCAACATATGTGCACTTCGACAAAAGATTCAATTCTTTTACTCGGTAGCGAAGCTGACAATGAAAATACTTTTTTTAACGTAGAATATTAGAAATCAGATGATGAAAGTAATTAATTATTATGTTATGGGATATTTTTCATTAATAAAAATAAGTTAAAACATTATAAAAAATATGTACGAACATTTTTCTTTTATTTACTCATTTTATTTGAACGAAAGAGACCATAGATATGTGCTATGTGATCGTTTATGCAAACTAATGAAGGTCGGAAGGAAAACATCGCAGGGAAACCTGGACTTCTAATTAATATAAGTCTGAAATCGCCAACCCGTCTTGAGCAAGCGTTATGATCAATGCTCGTGCCTTCTCTGTTGAGAGAGGCCTTTGCCCAGCAGTGGGACAGTAATAGGCTGGGTTTATTATTTATAATGAAGGTCTCTTCTTTGTCTATGGTTTCTGTATGTTTTTCAATAAGATCTACAGATTTTACGAATACCTTTTCTATCCGGTTAAAAAAAAGCGTCTCGTCGTTTTCATTAAAACCAGGTTTGCTTCTAGTACAAAATAAATAATGTGCTAGTATCAAAATCAATTTAGGCACACTATACAGGGTTGCTACGTGCACGACCGCAGCGCCCTCATTTTTTTTCATGACTTTATAGACAGACTGTACATACTTTATTTAAAATTTATATTTTAACAATTTGAGAACCATACGTTGCAATCGGGCAGAAATTTTATTAATGTCCTTATTCATTATTGCTACAAGAGGTTTGTGATCACTTTCTACGATAATATGACGCCCATAAATAAACTGATGATACTTATCCATAGCACAACAGATCGCAAACAACTCTTTTTCTATGGGAGCCCATCTCTGTTGACACTCGGTATAACATCTTGAGTAGAAAGACAATGGCCTTCCTTCTTGTAATAAGCATGCTCCCATGTCACTTTTAGAACTGTCAGTTTGTAATACTAAATTCCCATTTTTTTTAAGACTGATAAAGTGGGAGCGGACCTAATTTTCATTTTTATTTCCTCAAAGGCTTTAACTTGACTTGTACCCCAGTCCCATATAATTTCTTTTTTCAATAATTCTCTAAGAGGTTCAGTGGTTTTTGAATATTGTGGTACTTATAAACTTACTTAAATAGTTGCACATGCCTAAAAACTTTTGTAATTCCTTTACACTTCGGGGTTGCTTTAATTCCTCTATAGCTTTCACATGTTCAGGATCTGGTTTTATACCAGATTTTGACAACATTAGTCCTACATACTTCACAGTCTCACATCTATATTGTATTTTATTTTCATTAAATTTTACATTGTGTTTTTTAGCTCTGTCTATTACCTGACATAAAATTTTGTCATGCTCTACCAAACTGTCCCCAGCCACTATTAAATCATCAAAATACACATGGACTCCCTGTATATCACTAAAAATGGCAATATTTATTCTTTGCATCACCTCAGGTGCTGATGAAATACCAAATGGCATCCTCCTGAAGCAATACCT
Source organism: Luperina nickerlii (assembly GCA_963855955.1). Taxonomy (NCBI): domain Eukaryota; kingdom Metazoa; phylum Arthropoda; class Insecta; order Lepidoptera; family Noctuidae; genus Luperina; species Luperina nickerlii. Next base: position 10,471,415 of record OY979689.1, on the reverse strand, counting down.
ACCATAAGGCGTTCCAAATGTGCACAGTTTATCTTTATCATCCAACATAACTTGAAAAAAAACCATCTTTCATGTCTAATACTGTGAAGATCTGCTTACCTGCAAGAGAATTATAAATTTCTTCAGGAGATGGTATTTGATAGTTCTCTCTAAGGATGCATTTGTTTAACTCCTTTAGGTCTAAGCATAGTCGAAGGGACTTATTTGGTTTCTCAACTATTACAAGATTATTACACCATGCTGTCGGTCCCTCTACCTTTTCTATAATACCTCTACTTTCATAGCTTTCTAACGTATTCTTTAACCTATCTTTAATTGTCTGTAGAACTCTCCGAATGGGTTTGATAACAGGTAGTGCCGACTCCTTTAATTTTATACTAATGACCCAATATTGCCTAAGCCCGAAAACACCTCTATGTTTGCTTTTACAAAATTTTCTTTTTCGCTAGTTACAATGCTATCCAATCTTTTCAACAAATTTAATTCTACACAAGCTGGCAACCCTATCACCGGCTGAATTGGTAAATCAACTATGCAAAATTTTAATTTAACCTGTTTGCCTTTAACAATACAGTTTAATTTAACTGTACCTACAGTTTTAACTCTTGATTATTATAACCAACACAGTTGAATTCCTTATTAAACAATTGGTATTATCTTTAATTTTGTCATATAGCTTCAATGACATAGTATTACAGTCAGCCCCTGAGTCTAATTTGAACCTAATGTTAGTTCCATTGATGTTTACAATTTCATTCCATTGAAGACTTTTACAGGTACTTACTGAATCCACCACAAAGTCTTCTGAGCAATCACTATCACTCTCTCCCTTTTGAACGAAGTCTATCTTATTTCCTTTTTCTTTCTTCTTAGGCGCTTCATTTTTTATTGACCTGGTACGACATACCGCAGCAAAATGGTTGTAATTGTTACAACTCGCACACTTCTTGCCATATGCTGGACAATTTCTAGCTGTGTGGCTTTTTCCGCAATAAGTACAGGCAAGCATCTTGGATCTCACTCCTTGTTCTCTCTCTATTTTCTTGATTACATCTACTTCCTGCTTTATTTGCATTGACATTTCTAGAGCCCTTGATCGTCCCGTCTCCGCTGCACGGCACTGGCTGATAACCTGGTCTAGTCCAATATCGGCCTCCCTTAACAATCTTTCCTGCACTCCCTTATCTCTAATTCCAATGACGATCATGTCACTCACAAGCCTGTCCTCTTGATCTTTGAAGTCGCATTGTTTAGCTTGAACCTTTAGCTTTGTGATGAATCTGTCTACTTGCTCACCCTCCTCCTGTTTCAAATTGAAAAATTTGAAACAATTTGTGTTGATGTTTGTCCTCGGCTCCACATAGGCATCAGACTGTTTTATTAAATTATCTAAGGTTTTAACCTCAATCGGTTGCATGTGTGAATTATACACATCAATTGCGTCCTCTCCGACAACATTCAGCAATACAGCAATTTTTCTTTCTTCCGTGGCGTCTGACAGTCCCACTGCTTTCAGGTACAGCTGGAACTGCTGTTTAAATCTGGGCCAGTTTGCCCCATCGCCCGACATGACCAAACCAGCTGGCGGCTTTATTCCCTCCATTTTCTTCCACTAAGGTTGTCCCACTAAGGTTTATTTTTAGAAGTTTTAACCTGACACCATGTTCTGTACAAGAGGTGGTGTGGTTCAAGGAAGTTATAAATAATACAATACCAAGATACAGTCAGTTATTATTACGACTCTGCGTTTTTATTCTCTCTCTGTCATGTTGTTCAGAGCTGGTGTTGCCACGTATTATAAAAATGTTGTGTTGCCAGAAATATGATAAAAACATAATCATATTAAACAGCAACTCTTCGAATCTGAGAATATTATAGAATTATTTATGTTATGAGATTTAACAAATGAAATGGCTTCAAAAATGGCAATAGATTCACCCGTAAAAACTGATGTAACCGAAGGGCATTTGTAATTTAAAATAATTTTTGTAGAGGGGACCCAAACAGCAACCCCAACTGGACTATCATCAGAGACTCTGGAAGCATCAGTGAATAAAGTTACCCAGTTGTTATTATAATCAGAGGAAACTTTTCTGACAAAAAACCTGTTTACTTCCAGCGTGCTTTTGTTGATTCCAAAGTCCAAGAGGACAACAGGACGGTACACCAGAGCATCATATGGCAAAGCGTAAAGAGGTAAAACAGGGTTTTGAAAAAGCGGGCTAGGAAGAGGAGTGAACTGAAGGTAGGCACGAAGAAGGCATGGAAGCTCTATATTAGAACGACGACAAGAGTCAAAAATGATAGATAATTGGTCTAGCTTACGTAAAAGGGGATGACCAGAATTTTGTACGAGTTTAAAGAAAAATCTATAAGCGAGGAATTGTCTTCGAATAGAAAGGGGAGGATCGACACTTTCAACTTGCATAGCATTAATAGGAGATGATTTATTGCCCCAAGAATTATGCGTAAACATTTTGACTGAATTTTATCAAAATTTTGAAGGCCAGATTTGTTACAAGGATCTAGTAAAAACAGTCCATAATCCAAATGACTACGAACTATGGCATTATATAATAATTTTTGAGTAAAAGGATGAGCACCCCACCAAACCCCAGAAAGAGATCGAAGAACATTAACGTTACAGTCACATTTTTGAGACACGTAATCAGTATTTACAATACCAGATAACTTTGAATCTAACCAGATTCCTAGGAATTTGACTTTGTTTTCTTGAGGAATATTTTCACCATTAACTTTAATATTAACAGGAGAAGGAAATCTTTTTTTAGAGAAAACAACTACAGAGCTTTTGGAAGCCGATAAAGACAATCCGTGTTGAAGAAGCCAATCAGATAGGTACCCGAGGGCAGAGTTTAACCGTTCAGCAGCCTCTTCCGGAGATTTTACAGATAGGTACAAAGAAAAATCATCGGCATATTGTAAAATTTGGCAAAATGGGTCAACTGATAAATGAAGGTCAAAAGTATATAGGTTGAATAGAAGAGGACTAAGAACTGAGCCTTGTGGCAAGCTTTTCCAAATAGTCCTAGGTGGAAGAAGGGAATCGAGAGTTTTAATGGAGATGGTTCTCTCCATCAACAAATTACATATGAAGCGAACCAGCTTCTCAGGAATATTTAACTGATGGATTAATTTATCTCTGAGCACCGAAAGTAATACATTATCGTACGCTGATGCAATGTCGAGAAAAACTCCCACCAAATATTGTTTTTTCAACAAAGAGATGCGAACGTCAGTAGTTAAAATGCTAAGACTATCTAGAGTGCACATACCTTTTCTGAAGCCAAACTGGGATGCGGGCAACAAGTTCCCATTTTCAACAAACCACTCGAGACGGTGTTTGAGCATATGCTCTGCAACCTTACACAAGACAGATGACAGAGCAATAGGTCTATAGCTATTTGAATCTGAAGGATTCTTACTTGGTTTTAGAACCGGGATTACTATTTGGTTTTTCCACGGTTGAGGAACTAAACCATACTCGTAGAAACTATTTACAAGGTCCAAATAATACTGCTTAGATTTAATAGAGGCATTTTTTAAAAACGAGTATGGAATTCCATTTGCCCCAGGAGATGAATCCACGAGACCATCAAGTGCCAGCTGAAGTTCAGAGAACGAGAATGAGGCATCAAAATTATTTACAGAAGGAAAAAGGCAAGGAAGAGAAGGAAAAGTGTCCAGATTGGGAACTGAAGGCGGGGACAATTTGTCAGAAAAAGCTTCAAGCCAAGAAGATGGGTCATTGGCTGAAACATCGACAATGTTACAAGAACCTCTATATCTTTTTATTTGCTTCCAAACAAGGGAAGAAGGGGACCTAGGGGATAAGCTCTCTTGCAGTAGCGGAGCTACCCTTCTTTTTTCTTAGTGGAAAGAAGTCTAGTGGCTGTGGCAGCTTTCCTTTGATAATTTAAAAGTTTTGAAGGGACATAGAGGCTTTATAATTCTCCTCGGCTATTTTTCTTTCATTGACAGCTGATGTGCATTCCGAATCCCACCAAGGAGTTGAAACTTGAAACTTGTACGGTTTTTTAAGAGGAAAATTATCATCAGCACTGGAAGTAACCGACTCCACAAATTTGGAATAGCAATCAACGAGGTTGTTTCTGTCTGGCGGGGCAAGTGAAACTAATCTACTCTCAAGGGAAGAAGAATAAGAGGACCACTTTACATCCTTTAATCTATACTTAAGGGAAGAATTAAAATTGCGCATTGGCATTACTCGATTAGCAATAGAAACGAGAATAGGAAAATGGTCACTTCCATAAGAATGAGGCAAGATACTCCAAGAAAGAGTAGAAGCTAGAGAAGCGGAACATATCGAGAGATCCACAGCCGAGTTAGGATTTTGAGTAGGACGTACTCTTCTAGTAGGAGAACCATTGTTAATGACACAGAGGTTCGCTTCATCAAAAATTTCAACGAGAGAACGACCAAAGTAGTCATCATGACTTGAACCCCATGAGCGATGGTGAGCATTCAAATCACCCATGACAATGATTGGAGAAGGAACAGAGGAGATTATGTATAAAAGATCTGGAATTAAACGTGAATAAGGATGAGGTATGTACACAGAGAGGAAAGTTATATTAAAAGCCCTGACGGCTACAATATTGATATCAGGGGAAAAAGAGGGAAGAGGGATATGAGAGACTGGAATGGAGTGCCTTACAAGTAGGGCACTTCCTGCATATCCGTCAGCCCTATCATCCCGGAGGCAGGAGTACCCTGGAACCCGGAAACGAGAATCAGATACCAACTAGGATTCCGAGATGGCAATGATAGCCGGGTGAAATTTATTTATTAAGAAAAAAGTTCAGTCTTTCTAGGACGGATGCTTTGAGCGTTCCACTGAAGGGCGGAGATTAGATCCATAATTAGAGCTAATAGAGAGGATTCGGAAAAGTTTTTGGGCAACATGGGGCGGTAAGTTTGAATTATTACGGGAAACCAGACTAATAATTAGAGACAAAAGTAATTCCAGAAGATTATCCTCTTGAGGAGAACTTGAATAGGGATGATTCTGAGAAAAAAGGGCGAAACCGTTGGGAAGAGATGAGGGATCATCAGCAACAAATGGAATGGTGGGCAGCCTTGTCATATGATTTACCTAAGGGAGCTTTGGGACGAGGAGAAGAGAAGACAGTTTTTCTGTAAGATACAGAAGGAGGAAGACTGGAAAGACTAGGATCCGGTTGCGAAGAATAAAAAGTAGACTGAGAAGGAGAAACATTTTGAGAAACCTCGGAGTATAATTTTGAAACTTTAGGATGAGACCTTGATGCTTCTTCATATGAAAGGTTTTCTTGTGCCATGAGAAGCTTTATGGATTTCTGTCTCCCCAGCTCAGGACAATTACCACTAAAAGCAAAATGATTACCCAAACAGTGAACACAGGAAGCGCTAGACTCAATAACTTCACAACTGTCACCGGTGTGAGGTTGCGAACATCGATAACATCTTGGCTTAGACCGGCATTGAACTTTCACATGGCCAAAGCGACAACAATTTTGGCATTGGATAGTGGGGTATTGATAAACCTCAACGGGCAAAGAAGTATGGTATGAAAAAATCCTTTGATGAAATGTGTCACAGTGACAGTGATTATATATGCAGGCCAAGATGGTGGTACGACATGTATTTTTTATTGTGTGGCCAGCTTATACAGTGTTGCCACTCTTAAACTTTATATTATTATGACATCTCCCTTCTTTAAAATTAAACGGCAAACTTACACAAGTTATTAGAAGACAAGTACAATAATTAAACATTACTACAACAAAACACTTACACAAAATACTTAAACAAAATGAGATGCTTATGACACATCATTACAAATCTAGCCTCTTTGGCCTTTTGACAACTCTACCAGATCTGGTTTTGGATTCACCAGTATTATTCTGTTCAGGACTAACGTCTGTAGGAAGCATTTCGGAATCAATTGCTGTATTATTTTAATTTACACAGATATTATCATTAGCCTCATTATTACTACTAGAATAGTTAGTAGGCACATAAGTATAATCATAAAATTTCTTAATTTGTACCCTATTTCTCCTGTACGTTCTTCCATTACTACTGATCACATAACTTCTTGGTTCAGGACCTACTTTGACTATTACACCTTTACTCCATTTCTTATCAGAAGGAAGCAATTTAAAAATTACAACATCATTTGACTCATTCGGCATTACGTCACCGTCGACGCCGCCGCCGTCGTCGCCGTGTCGACGTCGTCGTTCGTCGTCGTTCGTTTTCGTCATTCGTTCGTTTTGGTTCATTTCTTCATTCGTTTTGTCTTTTTTGACTCATTTGACTTTTTGATTTGATTTTTTTTTTTCGTTTTTTTTTTGTTTTGAATGGACTTAAATTTTTACCTTTAGTTTTTAATGACTTTGACTTATTTTGTTTGGGTACTTTAGGTTTTAATTGTTCTGTTGTGGTTGGAATGACTGTTCTTAATTTCCTAGACATTAATAGTTGTGATGGGGAAGCCAGACTGTTTGTTGCTGTGTTTCTATACTGAAGTAAAGTTAAATAAATGTCAGAATTTGCATGACTTGATTTCAAAAGCATATTTTTTAGAGTTTGAATTGCTCTTTCGACTTGTCCATTTGATTGAGGATAATTAGGACTACTAGTAACATGTTCAACGTCCCATGTCTTTATAAAATTTTGAAATTCAATTGAACCAAATGGAGGACCATTAATTATCAGAGATTAAAATGGATGGGATACCATGCTTTGAAAAAATTTATTTTAATTCCTTAATTACAGATTGAGCTGTTGTTCTTTTCATTAAAGCTAATTCAATGTACTTGGAAAAATAATCTATACAGACAGATATTTATGTCCCTGAAATTCCATGAAGTCAACTCCTACTTTGCTCCAAGGAAGTAGTTTTATTTGATGACTAAACAATGGTTGCCGACTGTTATTATTACTGAATTGCTGACATGTTGCACAAGTCCTGACTACATGTTTAATATCATTGACCATATTAGACCAAAATAAAGATTCTTTAGCATATTGAACTGACCTAGACATACCAAAATGACCCTGATGGATTATTTCCAACATTTCTTTTCTAAGAGACTGAGGCACTATGACACTTTCACCTTTAAAGACAAGTCCGTCAGCGAGGTATATTTGATCAATGAATTTTAAATACGGACGAACCTCGACAGGAATATCATTTTTGTCAGACGGGAATCCTTCTTTAACAAATTGAATAAGACTATTTAATGACTTGTCAGTATGAGTTTGTTCTTTAAATTTATTGAACCTATTTTTTGATATTTCAAGACTTGAAATTAATACTCCAACATGAACTTCAACATTATCATTTAGCTCATACATAGACTCTGGTAAGGGTGCTCTCGACAGGGTATCAGAAATATACATTTTCTTGCCTGGGACATACATGACATCCAAGTCATACTGTTGAATTTTTAACATTAGGCGTACTAGTCTGGGAGGTTTTATTTAAGGATTTTTAAATAAGGGAACTAACGGATTATGATCTGTTTGGACAATTATTTTACGTCCATATATATATTGATGGAATTTTAGGCATCCAAAGACAATTGCGAGTAATTCCCGTTCTATCTGGGCATAATGTTGTTGACTTTCTGTTAATGTTGCTGAAGCATATGCTATTGGTTTATTATTTTGCAACATAACTGCACCAACTGCTGATTGTGATGAATCGCATGACAAAATTAATTTTTCATTTTCATCAAAATATGCTAAAACTGGAGCCTTTGTAATTAGTTTTTTGTATTTTTTTAAATTCTTGTTCATGAATATCATTAAACTGCCAAGCTACATTTTTCTTAAGGAGTACACGCAAATTTTTAGTTTTCTCAGAGTAATTTTTAATAAAAGGCGACAGATAAGTTAACATTCCTAAAAAGCGACTTAATTCTTTCGTGTTATTAGGTTTTGACATATTTACAATAGCTGTGACTTTATTAGGATCAGGACGCATTCCTTGTGCATCAAATACATGACCCATATATGTGACTGACTGTTTGTTGAGTTTAGACTTTGACATATTGAACTTCATTCCGACTTCTCTAGCCCTTTCTAACACAGTTCTTAAAATTGTGTCATGTTCCTTTTGGGACGATGCATAGACTAGTACATCATCAAAATATATAATTATATTTGGAATATTCTTGAATAGATAAACCATAATGGCATTAAAGAGCTCCGGTGCTGAGCAGACCCCAAATGGTAAACGAAGAAATTTAAACCTTCCGAACGGAGTAATAAATGTACATAACTGTGACGATTCACTATCTAATGGTATTGTCCAAAATCCGGAATTCGCATCAAGTGTTGAAAACACTGTAGCACCTTTTAATTTTGACTTGACTGTGTCTATACTAGGGAATGGATAATGTGGTCTCAAAATGGCTTTGTTCAAATTTCGTGGATCAAGACAAACTCTGAGCGCACCATTTCGTTTTTTGGTGATGACTATACTGCTGACCCAACGAGTTGGTTCATCGACTTTTACTATTACACCCGATTTTTCCAGCCTAGCTAACTCTGACTCTAATTCTTTAAGTAGACTAAAGGGAACTTTACGAAGTGGTTCTATAACTGGATTGACTGATTTGTCTATTTTTAAATGACATGGCTTTTGACACAGCCCAGACCCTCAAATACATCCTTAAACTCTTTAAATAAATTATTTTCAACTTCTGAATTAAATGATACTGAATTGTTTTCAGCCCTATGACAGTAGTACAATTAATTTCCAAAATTATAAAAGGAATCCGACTGTTTTTCATTAATAAAACAGCCTAAGACAGTCTGACCTCTCACAGGCAGATTTTGTTTACTAAATGTTACTATTGTAACTGAAGACGGTGTTATTAAATTTTCAGACAGTTCTAGACTTTGAAATGTACTCATACTCATCACATTTGCTTGGGCACCAGTATCTAGCATATCAGTTATGACATGATTATTATTTTTAATTTTAATATTCCAAGATTCCAGAGTATTAACTGAGACTTCACCAGATGCATAAATTGATCCCATAAATAATTCTTCAACTTTTTGACTATTATTACTATCTTGAGACTGTGACTTGACTACATTTACCGAAGACTTGTTACCTCTATTAGAGGCCCATGTTGCCTAGATAATGTAGCACGATGGCTACTTTTCGTTTGTCACATTCATTTTCAAGTCCAGTAGCTCGTATATAAATTTTGAACTGGCTCATCCATCTTTTCCATTCTTGCGCCTTATTACTTGCATTGTAATTAAATTCTGGTATTGACCCTCTGACTTGAATAGTTTGAGCATTCTGATTACGAGACGACGACGTTCCTGGCAACTGGTCCGGCATTTTTTTTTTCTTTTTTAAAATTTATTTTGCTATTTATTGCACTCACTGAATAGACTGGTAAATTTATTCACTGAACTTCTGACACCATGTTTTATAATAGAGTGTGTGTGGCAGATTCTTATTAAAATAGTAAGACGATTGAAAGACTTTGTTATTAAACTTTGATTTTAATGTGTCACAGTGACAGTGGTATGCAGGCCAAGATGGTGGTACGACATGTATTTTTTATTGTGTGGCCAGCTTATACAGTTTTGCCACTCTTAAACTTAATATTATTATGACACTGCCCACTCTTTTCACCCCATCAGAACTTATATTACTAATTTTGTTGGTACATATATAGAAATTTACCAAACTTAATAGGACGAATAGTCGTCCCAGCTGAAGGATCCGGTTCGGATCCTGAAACGTGGACAATATATGGGCCTTTGTCTAAGGCATTATACGCTTTTACGCCCACTACTAGATTCGGGTGGTCATAAATTGTTTGGATACATGCAACGGCCATCTCCTTATCTATTATTGTTTTTTTTTTTTGCAAAAACCACATCATTTGTTTTTTCTGCGTCAACCAACCTACGCTTACCATACAATGAAATGGGGTCTGGAGGGTCAGGGGGATCAGGTGGAGGATGAGAGTCCATACTGGACAGCCAGCGGATATTCCTGCGTAGAAAAGAAGGAAAATTAATTATATCTAAACCTAAAATCCACTAAATGAAAAAATTTAATCTCTCTGACACGTGTGACAGCTATCGGCCAATCCAATCAACCGAACGAATCTTTGCGAATTTGATCATTATATAAGTAAAATTAATTGTCGCAATGACAAGTATAACGCATTCTCTTGACGGCTATTCGTTTGTATGAAATTGACGGGTGTCAAGAGCGCATTCTCTCGATGGCCAGACTATGTGAGATGATTCCTTGAGATCGTAGGTAAGTACTTATATTTAATTTAATCAGTGTTCTGTGTATATACAAATTAAAAGAAAAAGACAAATGTTAACATAATTTATAATAAGTAAAATGGACATTTTACAATATTACTATTGACAATACAATTTATCATCTTCATCTTATTTTTTTTAATGTATAGATAGATAATGACATCAGCACCTCTTTGTTAAATCAGCGCTCTGAAATAGATAAAAACAATATGACACACTATAACATCATGCATTATTATGTTCCGTGAAAGAGTAGGCAGAGCTGCATAGAACTGCAGATGTACCTACCTACGGTTTTTACGAGAAAGAAGTTTTTGCGGAAGAGTGAAAGTTTTTGACTAAGTCGTCGTTGCGCGTGCAAAAGTCGCTGTGTGTTTTTAGTGAACTTATTTGAGCTATATGAATTATAACATTTAGCGTGTTTATACGGAACTTTCGATGTATGAATATCACATAGCTACATTCCTTAACTCTTTAAATATTGCACTTATCACATAGCTGTTTATACAGTATGTGTGTATTGAAATAACGATCAAAACTGCATAACGAACCGAAAATAACTAAATAAAACATAGCGGCTTTTGCACGCGCAACGACGAAGTGTAAAATTTCGTTTCAATCCGTCAAAAATCACTGACAAGATACTTGCACTTTAAAGTATTTACTAATTCCATGGATATAGCCCGACTCAAACTATAAGGAGAACTTGGGGCAAGTCGCTGATCAGTAACGAATTCATGTGACAGCGGGGGTGAGGGGTGAGGCCGTGGGTTATTACGCAGCGCGTAGCGCACTTCAGAGCCGCGCCGCCATAAAGTTTAAATCGGCCTGTACTCGTCAGTGCAAAAAATGCCCTGATTTTGATACCTACTCGACGCATAAGTTTTGTCTCCATAGCTTAACCTAAGAAGGGCGATACATACCCTATCTCCATGATATTCTTAGTCACCCTCTCTGTGCCGTTGGTCACCACGAGTTGATAAACACCCTCGTACTCTTTGGTAAACGGTTTGATTGAAAAGTTGATAGTAACCGTCAAGATTTCTGTATCATTCCCTTTCACCATCTACACAAAAAAGTAAAAACATGCCTAAAAATAACAGATTTTAAGTGCGACAACATTGATATACCTACTGTGCGACAAGTATCTTTTGCTGCTTGAAAGACAACGACGACTGGGGGACGTTGTAGGCCATTTTGTGGAATTGCGTTGAATCGTCGTGTCTCGGCCGATACTCCGCGTCTGGGCTTTATAGTAAGTTACTGTCTTCGGTAATCGAAAAAATTTTAGGGTTTTTTTTTGTAAGTCGTTTTATTAACTATTGGATGGCTGATGCCCGGTGGTCGCATTTCGGTAATTTCAGCGCCTCGCCTATGACGGCGCCCGGTGCCGTAAACCGTCCGGCTGCCCCATTTCAAAACCTAGTAAGGAATTAAAATGAAATTTTTGGTCAGCCTATGGAAAGTATTTTTTGAATTGGTTAAAATGACTTACTAGGTTTTAAAATGGTCACTAGGGAGTGAAAGGTACGTACACTTACTAGGTATCGATGCTTAAATATATCTCCTTTTATGTAAGTTTAAAACGCTGGTGTTTTTGTATTTGGTAGAGACCTTCTAGGTTAGCAAGATTATGCAATAAAACGATTTTTGTAAAAAGTGTCCTTTACTAGGTTTTGAAATGGGACAGCCGCGTCGCACCGCTCGCACCGCCCTAGGACCGCTACTCAGTAAGTCCAACCTGGTGAAGTGGGGTTAACTTGTCGGAGCGGCAGTAGGGTGATCGTATAGAGCTATGTCGCAAACCACGCTCCACCTCCTGTCCTGACTTTTGTGTCCCAAAACATGCAGTCAAAGTGACCTTTGCGCTGCCACCGACGACGCGACGCCACGAAGAAGAAGAAAGTTTAGAATATATAAGTGCTACATACCTCTGATTTGTAGGAGTAGAAGGGATTTTTATCATCGCTTTTTAGAGTTTTGTCGTTGATGTAAATCTAAGGAACAAAATAATTAAATAAGTACCTACCTAATTATTAGTAAACAAATTTAATTACTTCTCAGCGCCAAACTAAATGGATGGCAAACTATGAACATTTTTTTTTATTGCCTGGCAGTGGGATAGCAAACGCTGTAAAAAAACATGTGAACTCGATTCAGCGGGGTAATTGCGTAACACAGTATCACGATTTACGAATGTCCAAAACATTGTTGACAAAAATATGATTTTTGGCATTTTCAAACTCAAATAGCAAGACTTTCGCTGTAATAGAAAAAAATGCTCACGAACATCTTGAGCATTTTTTTCCATAAGAAAACAGTAGGTACTTTTTTTAAATTGTTTGACACGTTCGACATTTGAATGATGTCCTTTTCTTACGTATAAGGCGAAAGCGCCAGGGTAGGTAACCCGCGAAATTCATTTTTTTTTAGGTTTTTTGCAATTTACTGGTCAGTATTAAGTTGTACGTTGATTAATATATAATTTGCGGCCGTAACAAATATGTATTTACAGAATTATAATCATTAAAGTCATCAACACAAAGACCAGTAACCCCAAAGAATGACGATATCATGAAACAGTTATTCTTTGGGGTTACGTGGTCTTAGAGAGTTGTGTTGATGACTTTAATGATTATAATTCTGTAAATACATATTTGTTACGGCCGCGGGTTTATTTCGCGGGCTACCTTAGCGCTTCCCCCATAAAGGTCAGTGTCAGGTTGTATCTATGAACAAAATATGATTCGCGACCGTAAAATGTAGTTATGTAGGTACTCGTATTTACTGAATTATAATCATTCATGTTGTGTTTATTATTGAATTACTCTGTATGCTTGTCTCAAATTTGTGAATAAATATTATTATTATTATTATTCAAATCATCAATACAACCGTACGTTCAATACCAATAGGTACTGATTGATATTTCATGAAATACTTAGTCATGTTTTGTTCAACCGTTGTTCAACATACAACTTGACACTGACCTGCGGGTACAATGCGTGCCACGAAAGATGAGACTTGACACACCACGTGGTTTGACATGCGCAGTACACGATTTTAGGTATCTTTAGCGGTATGAGGTCTGAGTGCGGGACGGGACCGGACGTCATAGGGGCGGCGGAAAGAGCGGGGGAGGCGGGGTCAAGTCTCATCTTTCGTGGCACGTTGTACATTTTGACAGTTCAACAACATTCATTGCGTTATTTACGTTGTTGAGCAGATAAATTTTTTGACATGTAAAGCAATGGCTTAGATAGGTATGTCCTTCAAAATGACTCACGATTGTGATTGTAGTGTATTGCAATTACCAAAAAACACAAGAAAATTTGAAATTCGCGGGCTACCTACTCTCGTGCTTCTCCACTTTTTTTTTAACATGGGAAATCATCAAATGACCCCCCCTGCCGCTCTGGGTGGAGCGGAAGGGAGTGTCAGACTCTTACTGACTAAAATCCATCTACGTTGTTACAGTAATCACTGGGTCAACTATACACACGTGTATACTGTTACTCCGCGTCCTAGCTAAAAAGAACGTTCGCGCAAATATGTAATCGTCACGTTCACATTCATGTCACTTATTTGTAGGGATGCATCCGATACCGATACCGATATATCGGCGATACTTCAGGTTTGCCGATATATCGGTATCGGCGATATTTTTATGGCCGATTCAACGATAGGTACTTTTCAAATTTCGCGCTTTAAAAATGTAATGTAAACGCGCGTGTTGTCCCGTCTATTTCGTTGCAAACGAGGCACGAACTATACTAACTATGCTCGGGGAAACCCCGCGCTTTAAGGCTCCTGCGAACAGGCGCGACGCGCGACGCGAATCGCGCGCGACACAAAGGCACCGCTCGTTGCGCGACTTGCGGTGCCTTTATGTCGCGTGTCGCGTCGCGCCTGTGTGTACAAGCCTTTATTCAGTGTTTTGTTTCGCCCGCCCGCTTTGGCCTCGCACTCGCACATCTTTCCCATTTCGTTAGGTTGAATGTTGTTGCGCGTAGTATTTTTCCATGCAAATAAGATTAAGAATTACACATCGTAATTGTTTGTGTATTGTATGTCATTTATAACTAGTCGTTTGAGTCAAATAAAATAAATAGTAGTCATATCAACTTCAAAACACAAAAGTGCTATATGGAATCACTTTGATTGATAATTCCATAAAAATCTTATACCTAAATGTTAATTTTGATTACTAAAACTATTAATTAATTGTGCTTTATTTAATCTACCTTCCTTTTTTAATTCAGTAAGCGTATCGGTATCGGTATCGGTGATATTTTTTTAAGTGTATCGGTATCCGTATCGTATCGGCAAAAAGGCGTATCGAGGCATCCCTACTTATTTGTACGGAAAATGAATGAACGCGTCGATCGCGTTGGTTACGACGCGGTCTCACGTGTCTTACCATAGCGGGGTCACACTTGGCAACGTTGCAGGTGTAGACAACGTTGTGCTTGAACTCTCCCGAGGGAGGAGGAGGCGGCACTGCAGCAGTCACTGTCACGTTGATCACTGGAAGATAACGTGACACATTAAGTAACCAATCAGAGAAGAGTTCCGTTCCAGCTAAAACAAAACAAATAAAAATAAATTATGGAACTTACTTGGTGCTGAAAAATTAATAAGTCATAAATAGTTGTTATAAGAAAAATTACAAGCGCGCTATGTTAAACCAGAAGGCGTATAAATATGATGATATTTACAAATTGATAATGAATGACATTGATACTAAAATTGATAACATAATTATATTAAGGCTACGCCGACCGCCTAGTGACGCCCTCATCGTTTGTTTGGTTATTTCTTTTATTTTAGAATGAAAATGCAGAAGGTCCAGGTCTAGGGTGAGAAGCCAGATACAGAAACCCTCAAGGCAGCATGTGGCGAGCTGTTATAACATAGCTCACAAATCACAAAACGCATCTAAACTATTAATGAAAGTTCCGTGTTCATTGGGTTTGCACATTTTATTTTTTGTAAGCCACGCACTGAGCGAGCGTGTTAATAAAAAACCTTCACTGCATGATATAGTGCCTTTGGAATAGACATAAAACAAACTTACAGCTATCTGAAATAAAACATAAAATGAATATTAATTTATGTGAAATAAAACGCAAACAGGTAATTGGCGCCTACACTCAATGGCGGCTAAAATCTGCTGATTTGTTGGTAAGTACCTAGGTAAGATATTAATTCGGAACGCATCATAATTTTAATCAATTAATAGAAGTATGAATGCAGCAATGAGCGTAAAGCAAAAGAAAAATACTGGCGAGCGAGATATGAGAAGAATAAAACGATTCCTACGTCAAGAAGATAATAAAAAATTGTTTTTCTCAAGAACTGAAAATTATTTATTTCGGTCGTCCACACCACCTACATGTAAGTAGGCTATTATATTTGTTTAGCACTTTCTGTAACCTAGACAGCTTGGGGGATTTTAAGAAATGAGATACTAGTAACTTGACAGCGCGAGTGAACGACACTAGATTAAAAAAAAACAGTGCAGTCGCAAGAGTCGCAAAAACACTTTGTTCTTTTTTTTTTAACTTACTTTCAAGTACAGCTAATGTTTTTCTATGTTCAGTTTGGCCGATTTTGAAGATTGCCATATATACGCAAGCATTTGTATCCTCAAAGCTGTGAATAAATAATTATTATGATTATGTTTATTGGCGCCACAAACTCCTGCATCGCGCTACCGTCTGGTCAGAGGATCCTTTCTCTTCAATGGAGGAACTTTCCATCCTATTAGTCACTGTTACACATATGAAAAACCCAATAACACTGGTGGGCAGTAGCCCGCCAGACTCAAGAACTGTCATCATGTAAAGAAACTCTGTGATAGAAAAGTATACCAAAAAAAAAAAAAAAATTCAACGCTACAAGTTTATTTTGGCGCGTGGCCAAATTCGGAACTAACGTCGCCATTTTGTTTTGTGAATACATTCTGTGACAATTTCACAAATGTTTACCAACAATGCCCCGTGTCGGTGTCATTCAGGCGCCAGAAAGTTCTTGTAGCTCTCTAGTAGATACTCACTGATCAAAATCAATGTTGACGGTGTTGTTGGACGATATACCGAGTCCCGTAGTGACGTTCTGTCCGCGACAGCTGACGGCGACGAGCTCGCCGTCCGGGCAAGCGTAGCCGACTGTCTTCTGTTTGTAAGCGTGCCTCGCTGGCACCGAGTCACGGAGTATGTGCACTGTACAAGCTGGCAAGTACAAAAGATATTAGGTATGAATTCAGGCAATAGCCAGTAAAATCAGCCTAGAACGTTCGCACTGCTGAAACACAGGTCTCCTCTCTGTGAGGTAGTGGGCCATAATCCACCACCTGTGCCCAGTGTAGATTGGTGGATATAGAATAGGATAGAATACTCTTTATTATGTACAGACGCCAGCACATCAAGCTACCCGAAGCTGTCAAAAATCAACTTTGAACCTTATGTTTTAGCGATAAAGTTGAAAATCTATTCAAGAAATTTGACAGATTGTAGTAGTTTGATGCACTGGCGTATATACACCATAAATATTATACAGGTATAAATGTAGAAATTTTACAGTATCGTACTATCCAGTAACTGGGTTATACAGGTCAGATAGGCAGTAGCTCCATGTAAAATACTGGTATTCAGCTGCATTCCGTTTGACTGGAAGCCGACCCCACATACATAGTTGGGAATTTTTTTTTAAATGTCGTAGCATCATGCTGAGATAGGAGCCTTTTGGCCTCGTATAGGACTTTCTTTTTTATTTTGCTGTATTTAGTTTAGTTTGTGATCTTCCTGTACGAGTCGTAATAAATACTTTTTCTTTCTTTCTTTCTTTTCTTTAAACCACTGAACGGATAAAGTAACTCTGTCTGTCTGTTACCCTTTCACGTCTAAACAAAATATTATAAATATTTATTTTTTATTTTATTCTTTGCTATTACATACTTATTATTTATTTATTCCTGTAACTGCCCGTGACATCACAGCGGGCCCTATCAGAATACCAGCGCTGCAACATTTATTTTTTAAATGTCGTAGCATCATGCTGAGATAGGAGCCTTTTGGCCTCGTATAGGACTTTCTGTTTCATTTTCCTTTTGTTACTTTTTTTTTATATAACTTGGTTTTTTATTTTGCTGTATTTAGTTTAGTTTGTGATCTTCCTGTACGAGTCGTAATAAATAAATACTTTTTCTTTCTTTCTTTCTTTTCTTTAAACCACTGAACGGATTTCGATAAAATTTGGCAGAGAGATAGATTGCATCCCGGGGAAGGACATAGGATAGTTTTTATCCCGATATTCCCACGGGATCGACACTTATGCGGGTAAAACCGCGCGGCGCTGCTAGTATCGTATATTTTATTTGATAGGCATCCCTCTCCCTCGATCAATATTTACATTCATCACTTTTTTAGTTTCATGCGTTTCATCACTCCTCATCACATGCCCATGGAATTCCTTTCCATGAAATAATAAAGTACTTACCTATTACATTTTGGTAATAGGGAATATGCATGAATTTTTTTCATGGCATTTATTAACAAAATATGAAAATACCGTAGTAGAGATGACAAAAAGTGAAATTAAAATTAAAATCGGCCAAGAAACACGGCCGATATGAGCATTTAAAACTATTGATTACACACCAATTAGACAGAGAGATCCGACATAGACTGTGACGTCACATGTCACTACGGCCATATAAACTCCGTGTTAAAGGACATGTTATGAAATGGGCTTAAAATAATAATTTTTTTGAACAGCTATCATGTATGGTTTTTCTGATAGGGAAACTTATTCAGGATGGCCTGACAAAAACAGAAAAAATATTAAAAGCACCGTTATTTAATAAATACCTATTTTAAATCCAAATATTTTTGGTGTCATAATATTATTTTTGCACATTGAAACAAAGAAAAAATGGTCAAATATCATTTTTTAAAGCAAATTATACACCTTATTGTTATTTAAAATATTCTAAAATAATATTAGATGGCTTAAAATAAAACCAACTCCATGATTTGTATGTATGGCATTAATTCCTTTGCCTTCTAATAGAATCTATGAAAATATTACCTGTGCCAGTAAGGTTGTCATACTTGTCAGCTGTCAGTACACAGGTCAAAATTGAATTGAATTTGACACTTGATTGACGTTAATGACAATAATGACATCTAACCGAAAAGTGTTGCCAAAATCAATAATTACTGTGGGTTGCAATTTATTTTTTAAATAATGATTATTAAAATGTATAATAATTAAAGCAAGGGTGCTTTCAAAAAAAAATTAAAAAATATACAAAGTCTCCTTAATTTATGTACTTTCATAAAAATATGATCTCTTCCCTGTTCACAGTAGCTTCGAATAAAAGCCCAGCCTCCATACAAAAACCTAACATGTCCTTTCGTTTTGCGAGAAAGAGATAGAAACAAATCTTCGATGGCTCATATCTTTTTTTAATTTCATAGTTATCCGAAAAACAGTTTTACTAAACTGTTTATTACATGAACGAGGATTAATTTTTTAAATAAAAAAAAAAACATGCATATTCCCTATTCTATATTTCTATTACATTGTTTCGTTTTTCCTCCACTGCGGCGAGTCTCAGAAGGCTGTTGTTTTCTGCGTGCGTCAGCCGATAACCACTCGGGGCCCGCATTCCCATCGGGATCCGCATCGTTAAGGTTCTGGTGTGACGGCGAGGGTTTTGGTGGCCGAATCTCATCGGGCCTGCAATAAATAACAACTGCCGGTCGATTCTGTAAAAATCTCACCGTGAACACTTAGGTGAAGTAAGTTTGTTTTTGCTAGGAATTGACAGTATTGACAGCTCACTGCACGCTCACTTCACCTAAGTTTTCACGGTGAGATTTTTACAGAATAGCACCGCAGAAGGCCAGCCGGTCGATTCTGTAAAAATCTCACCGTGAAAACTTAGGTGAAGTGGGTTTGTTTTTGCTACGAATTGACACTATTGACAGCTCACTCCACGCTCACTTCACCTAAGTTTTCACGGTGAGATTTTTACAGAATAGCATCGCAGGCCACGAAGTGCGGGCTTCCCGAAGCGTGAGACTTGTAGTATTGGTTTACTACATCTGCTACGTGGCCAATTCGTTCATGTATACAACATACCCTATTTCCATTAAACTTTTGGTAATCTGACGCCCGTCCATCATAAATACGCCTTGGTACATGCCCTCGTATAACGAGTGGTACTCCGTGATGCCGATGGTTGTCGCACTTTTTTCGGGCTGAAACAAAACACAACAACACAAGCATTACATGACCTAAAGCGCGGTCACTGTCGGACTGCATAGAAAAGAAACTGAAGCGCGATGACACAACGCTGGTAATGTATTGCAAAATATGAAGCAATTATTTAAGGACAAAAAATCTATTGTTTGGACGAAAAAATTAAAACACTAGTATTTTAGTATGTTGCTTGTAGAATAATCTGACAAAAAATCAGAATGATTGTATGTATATTAGTATGGTTTTTATTGTAAAAAGAAAGTTTTTAGAGGTATCTACCTAGCATATATCCTGAAGAAATATCATATATTGACGTGACAACGTCTAGTAAATCGATGAACGCCGGCTGCATGCACGAAAAAGGATGACTCATTGTCCCGTTACGCTTCAGCCGACCCGAGCACGATCGGAGCGAGAGCGCGGCACGAACGAGCGAGAGGCAAGATCGGCTTGAGCAACATTTCAATTAACATTTCATGAACATTCCAATTAAACAATCACTTTCATTCAATTAATTTCTTTAAACAAATATTTTTTTTGAAATATACAAATCATGAATTAAATTAATTAATAATTTTATTCATAAAAGTATGCAATAATTTCATTAATGTTTTGTTATGACGTTGTCACGTTAAGCTATCGTCCGTAAACCGACTTTATTTTTCTGATTTTGTTTACTGTAGTCGATCATATACTTTTATTGTTTCTAAAACTTGCGTTTTTTGTGTTAAGGTCCTGTAAGCCCCTTAAAAGCTGTAAAATTAACAAAGATCCAGCCTGTCCCTTGCTGCCCTCTCCCAGCGACGCCCTAAGCCGAGGTCCGTACCCCACAGGGGGTGCCCTTAGCGTGTAGTCGCTTAGTTTTTAAGTTTTATAACCCCTGGCTGGAAGCCTTAATGTATTGGGACATCCACAGGCAAGTCCGGTTAAGCAGACGACAACCTCCTTGGTTGAACTGCGAGAAGACACCCCCAAAAAGAAAACCGGTCAAAGGTTCGATACTTTGTAGGTATGTGAATAGTTTATCACGGGTTTTTTTTTAATGTCCTACAAATTTACGGTTTTCGTATTTTTTCCTTTACCTACTTGTGCTCCATGATCTTGCTTCTTGCCAAATTTCATAATTCTAGGTCAACGGGAAGTACCTACCCTATAAATTTTTATTCCCTTGAGAGTGTCGAAATATAAGTTTTTTGCGGCATAAACGGCCGTATCTTTTTTTTATTACGTTAACTTATAAGTTTGAATTTTTTCACAGCTTCAAGGGACTGTAGGCAGACCTGAGTATACGGTTTTAATTTCAACTCGATACCTCCACGTGTTTCCGAGATAAAAGGTTGTAACGATCTGTACCTTATTTAAAATAGAGGGTAAGCAGACCGTCCAATAATTTTTATTAGGGAAGATAAAATACAGAAAGTTATAAAAACAGCTAGTTATAAAAATACTAATTAGCACGCACTCTCGGAAGTTTATAGTTCACACACGCGCGCACTCACTGGAGTTTTATAGTTCACGTTATGGAATCAGCTCAGCACTGTAGGAACGGGTATCAGGCTTCAGGGTAGCAAGTTATACGAGGTTAGCTCGCGAAGATTTGAAGTAGAAGGTCCCAGGTGGAATCTTTAGCTGGATCCCCTGGGTTAGTCAAAGATGTCGCAGCAGAACCAAGCAGTTCAAGATGTCACAGCAAAACCAAGCAGTTTTCTGATGCTTAATGTCTCAGTCCCAAGACTCGAATGCCAGCAGCCTCCAGCTGTTCATGAGCTCGTTTCTAAGTAGTCTTCCTTTTTCAAATATCAGTTTTCTTCTATGTGGCCATCATCTAATCTGACAAGTGTATCCGGCCAAGACATATCCACGAGTGCGTAAAGAATATTATAAATCTAATTTAAAATTAAGTTATTTAGACTAAACAATCGTAATAATCTTAATAATACAAAAGCTAAACATATTGATAAAAATAATTTAAGTTATTTAGACCAAAGAGTAATTACCATAGACTAAGCCAGAAAGACATTTAAAAAGTAATTGACAGTTTGACAATTGACGTGTCACAACATGAAAATTGAGTAAAAGTATAATGTAAACATATAAACAAATAAAAAGGATGATAAATAGTATTAAAGTGTAAGTAATGATAAATAGTATTATGCGTGATGAAAGTAAAGTGTAAGTAAGCATAAATACTATATTTCCCCAACAACCCCGAGAAAATTTTTGGCCTAGAACAAAAATTTTGCTAAGGTTAAAATATTACAACATTCACAAAACTTACATAACTCATTCAAACACACCGACATCTTACGAAGTTAGGTCAGGTAGGATTCACATTCAATGATCACTACTCAACCTGATAAGTCATAACTTTAAGGCTTATTTAAGGAGTTGTAATCCGCTCGCGTCTAAAACCACTAATGAGATGAAAATATAAAGGTTTAACAAAGGCTTATTTTTAAAGGAGTTGTCATCCGCTCCTAATCAACTTTTAGAGTCGATAGACAGAAAATCAACTTTTAGAGTCGATAGTCAACAAGGGCTTATTTTTATGGAGTTGTCATCCGCTCCAATCAACTTTTAGAGTCGATAGACAGAAAATCAACTTTTAGAGTCGATAGTTAACAAAGGCATATTTTTATGGAGTTGTCAACCGCTCCAATCAACTTTTAGAGTTGATAGAAATAGACAAGTTATCATATTAACTTGTAGAAAAGAATAGATATATAGGAAAGATTAAAATTAATCTTTTAATGGTTTAAGAACCGATGAATGAATTAAAAAACGAATAGAGTTTTAATAAATCAAAAGGAACTCTATTATAGAGGAAGGAAAGAAGAAAGGGATGAGTTATGAATATAGTATAATACGAAAAAAAAAAGGTACAAATATAGGGATAGCAAACGAGTGTAAAAGAGTAAAAATATGCGAGTCTATATAGGATCTGAGTTAAAGAAAACTCGAATGTTAGAAAGGTCTCAAGAGTGTTATGAGTTAAGAGGGAAGGAGGGATAGAGGGGTCTGAGTCAAAGAAAACTCGAGGACTCAAGTGTCATCTCAAGAGTGTCATGAGTTAAGAGAGGGGTCAGAGTTAAAGAAAACTCTAATGTTAGGAAGGACTCAAGTACTGTCTCAAGAGTGCTATGAGTTATAATAAGAGGCAAGGAGGGATAAAGGGGTTAGGTCCGAACCGCAACACCGCAGTCAGAAAAAACGCTAGGGCAGCTCCCGTAATACAGAAGACGGTAAGCTCCGAGTAAAACGTTAAGGGCAGCAGTAACTTAGCTCCGAGTAAACGTCAGGGCAGCTCCCGCAATACAGTAGTCGGTAAGCTCCGAGTAAAACGTCAAGAGAGTCTGAGTGTTGGATACGGTCCAAAAGTGTATATAAATTTAAGAGTAAGACACAGTCTACAGAAAATAAAAATCGAAAACCAATGAAAACTTTTTTGTGTTGGTGGTGAAATTCGGAACTAATGCATAAAGTTTAGTACCTACTTTTGCCACCGCGCAAAAAGACTAATACTCAATGCAAATGCTCTATGGCTAGTTACCTAGCAACCAATGTCAAACAATAACAATTAGAAAAATATTTTGAGAGCCCACGATATACTTATTTCGGTATGATTCCCAGATATAAGTATAAATATATTATATAATAAGTGTTTAAGAGGATAGTGGAGTATTTGTTATAGGAGTTGTGTAGATGTATAGGTTTGAATAAACATCCACAGGATATTCTCCTGTTTCAGTCGTGAAGTGTCTCAATCCCCTAACTTGGTAGTGACCACGAGGTGGTTTTAAAAACACGCCAAGCGAAGAATGAGTACGATTACCAATGGGTAAACGCTGTAGTGTGCAAGTATGTGGGGTGCAGTGTAGTGATGTATTGGTAAAGAGTTAAGTGTAGGAGGAAACGACTACGGGATATTGTCCAATAGTACGTCGTAGAGTAAGCCAAACCCCAACTTGTAAGTGACCACGAATGGTTTTAAAAACACTGACAAGCGAAGAATGGATGCCAACTACCTTTCGGTAGTGGGATGTATGAGAATGAAGTATAAGATGATGTTCAGTATGAAGAAGTGTTGAATCGAATATAGGAGTCTTCAAGAAGAGAGCTGAAGAAGAAAAATAAGTTAGTTAGTATTCAAAAGACTAAGCCAAATAAGGAGTTCAAAAATAGATACCTAGTGCTAGTTTTTTTTAGAATTTAGAAAAAGGGGGTGAGTTCGAGTTATTTTAACGTTGTGGCGCCAAACTGTAACGATCTGTACCTTATTTAAAATAGAGGGTAAGCAGACCGTCCAATAATTTTTATTAGGGAAGATAAAATACAGAAAGTTATAAAAACAGCTAGTTATAAAAATACTAATTAGCACGCACTCTCGGAAGTTTATAGTTCACACACGCGCGCACTCACTGGAGTTTTATAGTTCACGTTATGGAATCAGCTCAGCACTGTAGGAACGGGTATCAGGCTTCAGGGTAGCAAGTTATACGAGGTTAGCTCGCGAAGATTTGAAGTAGAAGGTCCCAGGTGGAATCTTTAGCTGGATCCCCTGGGTTAGTCAAAGATGTCGCAGCAGAACCAAGCAGTTCAAGATGTCACAGCAAAACCAAGCAGTTTTCTGATGCTTAATGTCTCAGTCCCAAGACTCGAATGCCAGCAGCCTCCAGCTGTTCATGAGCTCGTTTCTAAGTAGTCTTCCTTTTTCAAATATCAGTTTTCTTCTATGTGGCCATCATCTAATCTGACAAGTGTATCCGGCCAAGACATATCCACGAGTGCGTAAAGAATATTATAAATCTAATTTAAAATTAAGTTATTTAGACTAAACAATCGTAATAATCTTAATAATACAAAAGCTAAACATATTGATAAAAATAATTTAAGTTATTTAGACCAAAGAGTAATTACCATAGACTAAGCCAGAAAGACATTTAAAAAGTAATTGACAGTTTGACAATTGACGTGTCACAACATGAAAATTGAGTAAAAGTATAATGTAAACATATAAACAAATAAAAAGGATGATAAATAGTATTAAAGTGTAAGTAATGATAAATAGTATTATGCGTGATGAAAGTAAAGTGTAAGTAAGCATAAATACTATAAGGTCTTGACAGACAGACGGACGGACGGACAACAAAGTGATTCTATAAGGGTTCCGTTTTTTCCTTTTGAGGTACGGAACCCTAAAAACGTTGGATTCTGTTACACACTATACAGGGTTATTGGTAAAATATTAACAGATTCACTGTCCATAAAGTAGACCCAATAGTTAAACAATCAACATGAATCATATATGATTCATGGGACAGGGAAACTGTTAACAACCTTCTAGGACAGTCTTACTATCATCATAAACAACAACTTATGTTCTATGAATTTTAAGCTATTGTATAGCTATTATCGCGGGCTTTGAGCACGGCGACCGAATCAAGAAATTCCGTAACGAAAATAAAACCTAACGCCCCCACTCCGATCGGCACAACGGCGCGGCGGGCGTTGAAAGCCGTGCATCGTCTAACGTCGTTTCAGTTCGGCAGACATCGGCACGGTGTTTGTGTGCGTGCGACTAGATGCATGCGTGTAGACTAGTTGCTAACTGCTCATAATTGATTCTATCTCTTTTAGATACGATGCTAGGTGAGACAGCGTGCTTTTTAGTGAGTTCGAGCCCGCGACTACACTATTTGCGCTGTAGCATGGTGCGGGTGACAGTTGCCCGTATGACGTTGACATTTGTCAGTACCACGTAGGGATGTGAGGTTATGCAATTCATTTTTATCGCTAACGATACTCGCAGCGTGAATCTAGTTCTCTTTAATATTGTTATGAAAATTAGTGTATTATTCAGTTGTGCAGTGTAACTACGTGTGTGCTACGTGTATAAACTTGTCAATATAAATGTTTTATGGCTACATAATTATCTTTGTACTTATATAAAATAATCAAAATCGGGTTTATGTTTTTTTTTTCGTGACAACATTTTTGCTCTATGGTGCATCGGCGCGGCGGCCATGTTGTTTACCCGTGCGATGCTGTGAGTGCGAGTACGAGTGCAAGCGCGTTATATTGTGACTTAATGTGACACGTATTACGATTTCATTGTTTGTTTTCATTTTTGTTAAATTGTTATTTGTTATAAGTTTGTTGAGTTTGTTGTTATTACCATGCCTAAGCATACAAAAAAAACTGTTTTGGGTAGTCAGGCCAGGGAGCTTGTTGTTCGCCTCCGAGACTACTTTGAAAGAGAACAACAAAATAATGGACCGTTGTTACCATTGAATCATATTGTAGAACGAGTAGCCGAAGCTCTTGATATTGGCCGCAATACTGTTTCGCGTATAACACGTGAGAAAATTGGCCAAGATGGGATGTTTGAAAATAAATTATCGACACCCAACAAAAAGCGGACCAAGGTGAAGCCAATCACAGATTTGGATGATTTTGCTAAGGTTGCTATTAGAAATCATATTTATGATTATTATAGAAGAATGGAGCTACCCACATTGCTCAAGCTTCTAAAATCATTAAAAGAAGCTGACTTGTTCAAAGGAGGTATTACTTCGCTACGGCAAGTTATAAAAGATATTGGCTTTGTTTACAAAAAAGTTAACAAAAGAAAGATTATTATGGATAGGACTGACATTGCCCTAGCAAGATGTAGATTTTTAAGGAAGGCCAAAAACATAAGTGATTGGAGCAAAGTTGTCTTTTTGGATGAAACGTGGCTAAACGCCAACCACACAGTGGGTAAAAGTTGGACCGACGATACGGCACAATCGTGTACCAAAGTGCCGGAAGGCAAAGGCGAACGCCTTATTATTTGTCACGCAGGTACAGCAAGTGGATTCGTCCCTGATTGTTTGCTGGCTTTTAAGTCAAAAAAAACTACGGAGTATCATGAGGAGATGAATTACGAAAAATTTAAAGATTGGTTCATAGGTCTATTAAACAATTTAAAAGAGCCTATGAACATAATAATGGACAACGCACCCTACCATTCGGTGCAAGTTAATAAACCCCCAAACCAATCCAACCGCAAAAGCGAGTTGGTGAAGTGGCTGAGTGAAAACGGAGTTACAGCAGATATAAAAATGTTAAAGACGGAGCTTATTGCCTTAGTCCGACGCCATAAGCCACCAACTCCTACCTATGCTCTGGACGAGATGGCAAAAGAAAAAGGCCACCAGGTCCTTCGACTACCACCCTACCATTGCCAGTATAACGCTATTGAGCTGATTTGGGCCCAAATAAAAGGTATGCTTTTAATTTCAATTCCCATTTTGAAGCTTTATAAAAAAATCAGCTTTCCGATCGTAGCATGTACCTAGTTTAAAAACATTACCAGATACTAGATTAGGCTGATTGATGATTATTTGAATACTTTTTTTTATAAGTTCGTTTATTTTTAGGTTACGCCGCAAGAAATAATACTTCGCCGCCATTTACGGCAAATAAGATGTTGGCCCTATTACAAGAGGCCATCAACAATGTTCAACCTGAAGACTGGTCGAAGGTCGTGAATAAAACAAAAAGGGACATTATGTCTGATTGGGATCGTGACATACATATTGACAACATAATTGAGTCATCGTTAATAATATCCGTCACAGATTCAGATGATGAATTGAGTGACAATTCAGATGTTCCTGACTCTGATATGAGTTTAGACGAATAACATGTATTTTTTTTTAGCAACCTTTTAAGCAACCTTACCCTATAAATGTTCTGTTGTATAATTAGACCTTTTAAAAATAAAAATTGACCTACGCACAATATACGTTTTTTATTATAAAAAATATCGACTATCCATCGTAGCAGTACATCCCATCACTAAATACGTCTATGGCGTTACGTTATACGCATAACACTTTGCTTAATTTTTCATTCAATTTGATTTTATTTCTTGATTAGAACATTCTGGTTGGGTTTAATTTAATTTACTACAGTTATTAATTATTTAATATATTACGAATGTGGTACAACTGAAATATTAAGTCATAAATTGTAAATCGCGGCAACTTTCAAGAGTGAAACGAAATGTTACTGAAACTGTCACCCGCACCATGCTACAGCGCAAATAGTGTAGTTGAGGATATCAAGTCTCAAACTTATGTTTCTTATTTCAATTACCATAAACCTAATAGTTTCAATGACAAAAATTCCTGAATAACCTATATGTATTGTAAGATAATAAACATATTTTATACGATATTAACTTCTCATTTATTCAATAAAAGAAAAAAAATGTTTTCTTATCGGTCACCACGCTCACTAAAGTGTAACTTGAATTAATATCAAAGAAAAAAAAATACTGCATTTAGATAAAAAATAAATAATTAATTATAATTGCTGTTAAACTTCATTATATTCTTAAAGTTTATAATTGTTTAGTTGCCGTAGATGCAGAAATAAACGTTTTAATAAAACTTTGTTTTATTATGTAGAAATAATATATTTTCTATAATAAGTGACAAGACAAATACAACAAACATTGCTAAGCAACCAACCATCGATAATATATAAAGGTTGTATATCTTCACAATTGCATAAGTTGATAAAAAATGCTATGCAATAGGTTTACCGCGACAGTCCCCGAATACCACACGTATTTTATAAAACTTATTTTTTTTAAACTTTTGTTTTTAATTTTTTTCGTAGATTTTTACAAAACATTTACCAAAAACAAACCTTCAAGATTTCGTTGTTCTATCTAACCCCCGCTCCCCTTTGCTGAATTTTGTACTAGACACGGCAATTTGTTTACCTACCTAGCGCTTTCTTTTGCTTCGCGTAGAATTCGTAACATTTAGAGGGATTGAAATATTTTTATTTTTGTATGAAAGTCTAATGAATTAAAATCTGATGAATTATGAAAAGTTATAGAACAAAAGTTATATTCATTCCTCAATGTTAATGATTGCACCTACCACTGTTTGTCTCTGCATCACCCAAAGGTTGACTGGTAGAAAATGCCTATGGCATTAAGTCCGCCTCTGTACATTTATGTGCTTGAAGTATTAAATAAATAAATAAAAGTTGTTGTTTATGATGGTAGTAATATCTTTAGTCCTGAGAGGGTTGTTTGTGTTTTACCAATAACCCTGTATAGAGGTCGCAACAAATAGGCGCTCAATATTATACGCGTTGCTATTAATTCCAGATGCATTTCTTGTTTGACTACGTAGCCCTAATTATAATGTAAATCATCACGAATATTCACGAAGTGCTAGAGTGCTGCAAGGATCTTTCGGCGCCTGAATGAAATTGACAGTTGATGGTTGTTGGTAAACATTTTTGAAATTGTATTAGCAAACCAAGATGGCGGCTGGAGGATCCTCCTACCAGACGGGTGTGCTCTCTGGTGGGCTACTGCGTCGGGCAGTAGCCCACCAGAGAGCACACCCGTCTTTACCCGTCTTTACCGTCCGATTTATGGCGGGAGTCGTATACGAAGTCTGTATGCCAGTCGCGCGATTATAGTTAGTATGTCATGCTCACTCAAATGTCTCGCTGAAGGTAGCAGTGTGTTGGATCATTTAGCTCCCTTCAAAATGGTTGAGCTGAATGGTGCTGATTTATGCGTCATGTTCGTGAACGGGCGCCGTCAGTTGGGGCTGGTCATCACTTAGCTGCCTCGGCTTATTTTTAATTAATTTATTTTTGGATTGTAGTTTGTTAAGTACTATTTGTTGTAGGTACTCTGGACGCTTTTAACACGTATGTTTGTTAATTTTTTACATCGTTCTCACATTATATAATTTTAAAATCAAAAGTAATGATGTAACTAATATTTTTGTATAATATCATTTAAAAAGAGTGTCCATGGAGTTTCTTGCCCGTTCTTCTCCATAGGTACCTACGCTTTGGAATGGGCAACTAGCTTCATATTTTCTGACTGACCGACTTTTTGACAATTCAATAGTGTCTGTAAATGGTTTAATTGAAATAAATGCTTTGAGTTTGAGTTTGAGATAAACTTTGCTTGCGCGATGCAGGATTTTTGAGTGACGTCAGTGTAATGCGTAGTTCGCATGAGGCGATGTAGATGCCGCCACAAATATTTATGAAAATTGTCACAGAATTTGTGTTATCAAAACAAAGATGGCGCCGTTAGTTCCGATTTTGGCCACGCACCTATAGAACATCGTAGCGTTGTACGTACCAAGTAATATGCCACAGAGCCAACATCCGACCTTCGCGTCATGGTCTCCAGAGGGATGCCGTTGACTGTGACCTGGGAACACGAATAATTATGTGTGTATTTTGTCTCCATAATGGTCACCTCAAGGTTTAAGGCCAGGTTCACAGCCTCAAGTGATGCGACTTGCGACGTGACAATGCGTCAAGAGACACGCGCGCGCGTCCTCTATTTCCGTCCGTCGCGCCGCAAGTCGCGTGGTGGAGACTTCTGACACGTTCTAGACAACTTCTTTCATTGGTTTTCACCGCAGTCGCTGTCACAAGACGCATGTCGCTGGACGGTGCAGCTCATGGCCACGGAGTCAAGTGACTGTACCTTGGTGAGGATGCAGTCTCCCGTGCAAACGTATTTAACTTTGTACTCGAAGGACGCACCCTCCTCGGGGACACCCAGGAGTTGCGTCTTTTCGGGCAGATGTATATCTGAAACATAAGCCATTGTTTATTTATTTTACTAATTAGGATCTGCCTGTAACTTTGTCCGCGCCTTTTAACATACTTAAAAAAAAACCTATGGCACTCGGCAATAGCGTATAGCTTTCTATCAGTGAAAGAATTTTTGAAATCGGATGAGTAGTTTCGAAGACTACGTCCTACATACAAACTAAACAAACTTGACTTTCTTCAACTTTCTTTTTAGGGTTCCGTACCAAAATTGTAAAAAGGAACCCTTATGGTGCGACTCAATCTGTCTGTCCGACTGTCACAGCTGGATATCTCAAGAACTACTAATGCTATCAACTTGAAATTTAGAATAGTTTTAGATGACATTTGCCCAACTATTTTGCAAATAAGAAAGAAATAAAAATATATATATTTTTTTTTTTGCAACAGGGATTGAAAAATTCGAGGTGAGACTGCTAGCATGTAGGGTATCATAATATGAAAGAGATCAGTTTGCACATTCGTAGGGTATCATAATATGAAAGAGATCAGTTTGCATATTCTCAAACACTTTTGCTTTTTTTAGGCCGCATAGTTTTCGACTTTTGATGAAAAATTACAAAAATATACCGTTCCCCCCTTATCTCCAAAGTTTGTATAGAGAAAATTCTGAAATTATTCTATGTGATAGAAGTTTATGTAAAGATTACAGGAAAATTAAACGATATCTCTAAATAGCACACTTTTTCAGAAATCATCAACAAAAGTTACATTACTTCCACTATCGGTCAAGAGATGGCGCTGACCTAAAACTGCAATATTCTACACCGCAGCGTGCAGTGTTAAAATTCTCTGCCGAATAAAGGCCTAAATTTTCAACGAAAGTTAAAAAACATGATGGTACGGACCCCTCGGTGCGCAAGTCCGATTCGCTCCTGCCCGGTTTTGTTTAATGTATACTAATAACCAACTAGTATTTAAAGTTTGCACCACATCGACCTTTTTATACAAAGAATAAAAATAATTATTTATAATTATACAAAAGAAGCAATTCATAATTGTTTTAACAGCTCCTAATAGATACTAATACTACTACTATACTGAATATCAGGATGGCAACCAGTCGGCTCACATTTAAGGTAAAAGCTCGGGAACATATCCATAAGAAGTTGGCAGACTTATCCCAGAATTAATTTGTTGGTTTTCTTCATCTATGTTTTTTTATCATTTTTTTAGCTTTCCTCACTTTATATAATTTGTTGTATGTATGTATGTATATAAGTATTTATTATTATATTTTATTCTTCAAAATTTTCTCTTCTGTTGCACCTACTGTTTTGTCTCTGCATCACCCTAAGGTAGACTGGTAGAAAATGCCCAAGGCATTAAGTCCGCCTTTGTACATTATGTGCATAAAGTTTTAATAAATAAATAAAATAAAAACTACTACACGATACGATGAAGCTCATTCCCAGACCCGCAACATGATTGCGTAAAACACTATCAATCATAACTTGAATCATTTTGAAGGACGTTGGTAATCCATTGCTTCATATGTTCGAAAATGTGTCTGCTCAACAACGTAAATAACGCAATGAATGTTGTTGAACTGTCAAAATGAAAGCTATTGCTACTGTTAGGCATTATCATAAAGCGAGGCAATATGACCATAACCGGATGGTGCCATATAATGACGAATAATACAATCTGCCTACGCAATAATACCTACTGGGAGTGTTTGTCAAAAGTGGTAACGCAATTACGAGATCGACTTTACCTAAATAAATGTCTTAGGTACGGTCAGCAACAAAAGTCGATTAACACTTCAGTTTTTTAATCTCGCAGATGTACAATGCAATTTTGAACAAATATTTTGCTCAATAACTGAGATTAAAAAAACTGAAGTGTTAATATTTTGCTCACTAACTGAGTTTAAAAAAACTGAAGCGTTAATCGACTTTTGTTGCTAACTGTACCTCCATCAGCCATTTATTCATCAACAAAGGAGGCATACAAGCAAAAATATTCAGCACAATTTCAATATTCATTATATTGTGCGCGTATAACTCTTGAAAGTGTTAGGTTTGTAAGAAGACTTCTCAACAAAGAAGAAACACATAAGTTATAATTATACCTGTTGCTGAAAAATTAAATAATAACATTAATTTTATAGTGCGTTGTGAGATTTTACAGAATAGGTTTTGATGACAATTGGTGCCTGAAGTGAGCTTGAACTCTAAGAAAGGACTTGCGACATACTTAAAAAACACCCCAGAGTTTAAATGGGATTCTGAACTTTGGAACTTTCTACGGGATAATCCGAAGCCTAAGTGCCTAAGAGAACGAAGTCCTTGTCTCAAAAAGGGTCTGGTGTTGTGGAAGTCCGATAGTTTCTCGTTGCGGTCTGAACTTATTGCCAGATTATACCGACACGCAGTGAGTAAGCTTGGTAATCAAAGTTCGTCCCTGGATGAACAAAAAGTGCCTCTGCAATAATTTAAAAATGTAACTTACAGTTATCTGAAAAACGAATCGAGTATTAAATACTTATGAATATAGAAATGCACATTCCGTCTTTATAAAATAGGTATTTAAATAAAATTACAGACGATGCATGTAAAGTCCGTCTCACGAAAGATGCATGTAAAGTCCGAAGCATATTATACATATACCCTGAAATATGCACCATCATTATCGGCACGCTATTCCTCTGGATATTTCAACATCCTGGATACCGAAAGACCGTCGTCCATTGCCCAGTTTTTTTTTTGCTGTGAGTACATTGTTACTTTATAATTTGTACATTACGCACTTAAGTCTAAGCGCCTATTACTTATAGAAAGCTACCGACACTTTCATTAGAATGAACTTTTTGTAAAAAACGTTTTTATTTCTCGATTACATTGACATTATGACACAATAATAAAAATAAATTAAATTAGTACACAACCTACATTTTGGACCAAAAACTTAAATCTTTATTAAAACTCACTTTCAACAACAGCTAGTAATTTTCTGTAAGTATCGTTGCCTTTCTTGAATAAGACCACGAAGGCGCAAGCATCATCATCTGTATAGCTGTAAAATTAAATATTTTTATAAAGATAACTTTTTTGGTTTAGTGGTTGCATGCACGGCTGTTGAGGCTGAAACTTGATACTTGGACCTGACTTGGTTTGCTAAACGTTATTATTCTCTCTTCCTATTAGAAAATTCTCCGTAGGGTTTAACAGTAGTGAATCTGGATTTATGCCTGTTGATGCCAATGCGTGCTCTCTCAAGGACCTATATCGTTCGTGTCCTTTTGGAGTGAGGTTTCGGAAAGTAATGTATGCTCACTCAGGAAGGCGGAGAAATATCTTCTTCAAGATGGGGTTGATCTCGAAGCGGTAAAACCCGACCTGGCTCACACCGTTGCACAGCACGTCCAACGCCTCGCAGTCGGAGCACGTGAAATTCATCATCCTGGTCGGGACAATGCCTCGGTCCACCGCCACCGTCATGTGAGGCCGCCTCGAATAGATGTCTGCAGGGTATGAGAGGGTTAGGACTTATGCATATATATAGTCAACCTCGTAATTGCTTTTACACCCTCTCAATACTCAATCATTTATTGGATTCCACAATGTGTACATAGGCAGTATCTTAAATTTAATGAAATAATTATGGACCCTGTCGGGCAAAGCAAAATGGTCGGAGTGTAGAGGGCTTACGCACAACTGGCGGCTCGGCTGAGTAAGGGATTTTTATGCGACGAATAGAATTTCACAGTGTGTTTTGATATTCGTTGATATTAGTCGCGTCGATTGCGTGCTCTGTGTAAAATGCAGACGCAGCAAACCAACCGCGCTCGCTGCGATCTAACACACAATTGTGTAAGAGTTGACCATTCCATTTATAATTGTTATTTATTAACTCGCCACTAACATGGCTGAGACCACCAAAATTAAGACGAAAACCGAAAACGAACAATTGCTATGCAAATACTACAGCTCAGAAAAAATAATGATTAATTACGTAATGTTATTTCTGATATCGAAAAACAAATAGAAAGCGTCCAATAACAAGTGAGGTATTTACAATATAAAGCAGAACATAGTACAGCTGCAACCAGTATCCTGTACCAGTGTCCTGAATATTGTACGGACGAAGAGGAGCTAGCCAGGGAAACTCAGTGCATCAGGCGTGAGCAGGAAAAAACGAAAACTAAACATATCGCCCACTTACACTGAGAACATTGAACACTTAGAGACTTAATCCAAGAAAATGATTAAAAAGACTCCGCCACCTCCGCCTGTTGTAATAGATGGCGTCAAGAACTACCAAGCCTTTTTTTGATTTTTTGTCAAAGTCTGAGTCTGGTGATAAATTCTCGACTAAAATATTGAATGGAAAGTGCGTTAAAATAAATGCAGTGAACGAAGACAGGTATGAGTCTACTACAAAGTTATAACTAAAAATAACTTTCTTTGGCACTCCTACAAAAACAAGGAGGAAAGCTATTCAAATAACTTACTTGAGTTGCGATACAATCCAGAACATCTGATGTGTCAAATTGAGTTATGGTGTAAAACCTTCCTTTTTCTTTCCAAGCGTTTTTCCAGCAGTGAGACATTAATGGCTAATAAAAAAAATGAAAACGTGGTCGAGTATATGCTCGAAAACCAAAATAATTTGCACAAAGTAAAGCGCCTGTCAGAATTTGAAAATGAGATACTATTAATATACTATATTTCTGTTCGTTTCAAAAATCCCTTGCCGTGCCGAGCCGCTCGTGGGTGTAGGCCCTTACAGTTTCAAACTTAGAGAAGTTTCAAGTTAAAGGGAGTTTCTGTCAACAGTGGTAAAGCAATAACGAGGTCAACTGTATCAATAAGCTCAATGATGTCGTCCGATCGTATTAATGGCCATATCGAAATGTAAAAGAGTTCCATATATGAGTAACAAAAAGTGAGCAAGTTACCCAGAAAAGCAGTGACCGTCCACATACATAGCGTCCGCAATTTATCGGTGAATGACGTCACTGAATCGTTATTTATGAAAGTTGCTGTGTTTTCATAAAGAGCGTTTCTGACATCGTAAAGTCAAACCTCGCTGCCCAAAGATTTAAATCGCTAGATCTTACTTAGTCATGCGAAAAAGTAAATAAAATAAATTAAAATAAAGTGGTCATACTGAGAACACTCTACTAGAAGCCGACCCCAACATAGTTGGGAAAAGGTTAGACAGATGATCAGCCCCGGATCTACGATTTTTTCGAACCGGGGCAAAACCTTGATAGTGGCGCCCCCTCCCTTCAGTGTTTGAGAAAAACTTGCAAATTCCACTACGATAATATATGATTTCATTAATAAATTACTTATTTTATTAACGCTGATTACTCGCAAACGCAATCAACCACATAGACAAACAGTGTTGTCACTTTACGTTCAACTGTTTGAATTGGTTCGGCTCGGCTCGTATAGATATGTGACGGGGATTCCCCTTGACTAACTGGGCGCATGGAAATAGAAAAGTTTGTTTTCAAACATATTATATTACGATTTGATTACTTGATAAAAACCTATGAGATTGTAGGAAAACAGGCTTCATTTTTTCGATATTTCGAATTCTTGTCTCAAGGATTTGGCGCCCCCCATGAAACTGCCGCCCGGGGCAAGTGCCCCGGTTTGCCCCCCCTTAGATCCGGGGCTGCAGATGATGATGGTGACTGAGAACACCTCAGTATGGACACTTTCGCGTGACTTAGGGCCGGTTGTTTCAAACGGTTGGTTAACATAACATACGGTCGTCAAATAATAGGCGTAACTTAGTAATAATTGTAATTTGAAGCAACGCTTTTATTTTGTTTTTCAATAGTTAGCACCATTTATGACGCGTGTGTCAAGTGGACGTCAAATAACGCGCCCTAAGTTTCGCACATTATGTATATAGTGTATACATGACAATCAAGTCAAGTCATTGCATCATTGTGTATCAGAGGTATCAAAACGAAACAGAAACGTGACTACGAGTATCTTCCTACGCAGCGTATCTAACGATTTAAATCTTTGCCACTGTCATAACTTTTATGACAGCTGTCACTACAGCCGTTGTGTGCGGTCACCGCTTTTCTAGTAAACCGTAACTTCGGGAAGAATTTTTGAATATCCATCCCCTAAAGTGGTTAAAAAGGAGATGAAAGTTTATTTGGAAGTTGAAGTTTTGAAGATGGGAGATCTCATCGAACACACGAGTTGTGTTTAAGAGTAAACTAGTCGCGAGCTCGAACTCACTGGTGATCGTGGCTAAAAAGCACGCTGTCTCACCTGGCTTCGTGTCCGACAGAGATAGTATCAGTGATGAGCAGTTAGATGCTAGTCTACACGCAAAACGTCTAGTTCTCACGCACAGAAACACCGTTCCGAACTGATAGGCGCGGAAAAAAAATCGAAAAATGCTTTGGAAAATCAAGTTTTATGAAGAAGCCACTGCATTAATCAATTATAAATAAAGTTTATTGAACTCTTCGATAACTAAACTTTGTCGGTACGGACTTTTTTTGATGATTTTACAGTTCTTTTATTACTTATTTACGCCCAAAGTTACGTTAAAAATAACAAGAAAAACGAATCTTTGTTGGCTCATAACTTTTTAATGGCTTTTGTTTTAATATTCTGTTTCCGTACAGACAAAATGAATAATGAGTCAAAACGACATCATGTTTAATTTTGGATGCACAATGTCAAAAAGTGGAGTAATACTCTTCCGAAAGTATGGAAAAAATATCGACTAGTGGCACCTTAAAGAAAGATTAATAGAAATACATTATGTGCAATACGGCCACCCTCATCTCATTCAGACAAGTTGCAGTAGTTACTGATGCAGTAACGCAGTCCGTGCAAATACCATCACCACCATGTACTTACCAGCATCTGTAGAAAGAACAAAAATAAAACTTAGTTTCAATCATAGAAACAGAAAATTGACGGAGCGCTCCGTATTTAGCTGTACAGTAAATACAGACCAAAAAGTTCAGACGCCAGCACATCAAGCTACCCGAACTGAAAAAAACTCCCAATCAAGTTTGAACATATGCTTTGGCGATAAAGTTGAAAATCTATTAAAGAAATTTGACAGATTGTAGTAGCTTGATGTGCTGGCGTCTGTACGAGAGAGATAAAGCGAATGTACGGCAAGCAGCTGTCTCTTTAGTAATGTTTACTGAATACGCTGTCCAAGATCTTGAAAAACAAACAGCGTTTTTTCTAATTTGGATAAAAAGCAAAAATGCTGCGGTGTTTTTCTAGGCTTATACAGGGTTATTTGTAAAACATTAACAACCTCTAAAGAGCGAAAAAAAAATCAGCTGTTCCCTACATTTATATTCGTATAACTCGTCAAAATGTAGGGAACAGCTGATTTTTATCGCAATTTCAGGTTTGGTCCAAAATTTCAAGTTTGGTAAAAGTTGTTCATAGTGATGAGTAAAATTGTTAGTTTTACCAATAACCCTGTATAAAGCATTTGACTCGGTTTCTTTTCGCACACTGCTTTTGAAGATAGAGCACATAGGAATACGTGGCCTTGCGTCAAAAATATTCTCAGGTTACTTGTCTGGAAGAACTGTGTGTAAAAATTTATTCCTTTGTCAGTGAAGATCAGTGTATCTGTTTTGGGGTGCCACAGGTAGTATATTGGGACCTACCCTTGTGTTTCTAATATGTACATAAATGATTTGTGCAAAATGTCTATCCCAACTGTGATATCCACCTACGCTGACGACACAGCGCTTATTGTATACAATGGGATACGGCCAAACAGAGAACGGAACACTCCCTCCGCCTTGTGATGGAGTGACTTTTCAGCAAATCTTTTAACTCTCAATATTGAGAAGACTATTACTCTTACGTTTTTCCTTGCTGAATTCTATTCCTTTATCTTCTGACTCCAGTATAGTAAAAGGCAACAGCAGCTGATATCATGATCTGAACAGGAATGTTCAGATCAGAATGTATAAAAAACAATAGATTTTTTTTTTTGTAAAAAAGAGACTTCCTTGCCACAAGCTTCTTACTCTGTTCACCTTTTACACCCTCTTTTTTCAGTACAGACGGTAAAAAAGTCAGCTGGTATAAATATATATTTTAGTGTTGGCTAATAGGGAATATGCATGATTTTTTTTTATTTAAAAAATTAATCTTCATTCATGTAATAAACAGTTTAGTAAAACTGTTTTTCGGATAACTATGAAATTAAAAAAGATATGAGCCATCGAAGATTTGTTTCTATCTCTTTCTCGCAAAACGAAATTTAACACGGAGTTTATATGGCCGTAGTGACATGTGACGTCACAGTTTATGTCGGATCTCTCTGTCTAATTGGTGTGTAATCAATAGTTTTAAATGCTCATATCGGCCGTGATTCTTGGCCGATTTTAATTTTAATTTCACTTTTTGTCATCTCTACTACGGTATTTTCATATTTTGTTAATAAATGCCATGAAAAAAATTCATGCATATTCCCTATTATATGTGACATCGAAAGACCAACAAACCTATGCTGCATCGGCCTAAATATGTGTCAAAGCAATCGGACATGCTTTCATTCATATTATAATTAAACTAGAACGAAACATTATCATACATAGTTTGTCTGGATTAAAAACGTTGTTCAGCATAAACTTTCTCTTTATAATGAGCACCAGGGTCCAGCGTCCCAACAATAGCCACCCTATGGATAAAGAACCCTAAGAAGTGGTCTAAGTTATAAATTTTCAATATATATAATAATTTTCAATACTTACTACGAGCTACAAAGAAAACACAATTAAGTTTTTTTAACATTTTTGAATACTTAAACCTAAAATATCCATCATGAATTTATTTTATTATTAAAAAAAACCATTAATAAAATCAACATTACCAATATCTGAAATAAAATCATACATAGATCTATTAGTTGTGCGTCGATGTTATTTTTCACATTTTTTTTTTACTTATAAAAATAATTAAATATGACGAAGATGATGAATTTGCATGATCTATGAAAAGAAGAGTATATCGTTGTGCGATGTGAAAATAAATGGAAAGCACTTGGCAACACTGGATTTTTTATTGTTTCGTGACCCATCGGTCACGCGCGGAGCTTTACCGGCTTAAAAATAGGTCAAGATACTGGCTGTTGAAGGTAATTCAATCTGGCTTACCAGGTGCTAAAATAAAAATAAATATATAGGTGAGTTAGTAGTCTTTTCTGCAGCTGTCCTCAAGAAGGCACGCATTCCAGAATGCTCCGCTCCATCTCTATGGATCTTTACTACTTATATACAAAGCTTGACTGCCAGTCGGTCGCTAGTATGGTTTAATTTTGCCGAAATGAAACAACACACATCGGACCAACTCACACAAAAAGACTATTATCTAAAGTAGTTGTAGGACTTGTAGGTACCTAAATCATTTTATATTTAATAATATTAATTTATTTTGGATAGTAAGCGCAAACGGTGACAAGATTGTGGGTGGAACCGTTTTGGTACAATGTTGCAAGATTGTGCGTGGGGACCGTTTCGGTATATTATTGTAAGATTGTGGGTGGGACAATTTTGGTACAATATTGCAAGATTGTGGGTGGGACCGTTTTGATAGAACAAAGCTCATTATTCATGTACGTACGTTTGAGAGTGAGTGCCTTGACCCGCTCCTCGCTTCCGTCATCATTTTCTATTATGAGAAAGTATTCGCCGAAGTCACGCAGAGTTATCAGCTCCGTGTCCAGTTCGATAACCGATTGCCTAAACAGATGTATTAGTCATTACTTCAATCAACTCAGACTATCGCAGTCAACTGCTGGACATAGGTCTCTCCCAGGCTGCGCCACAACACCCTGTCCTCCGCCTTCGCATCCAGTCTGTCCCAGCCACATTTAAAGGTCGTCGATCCATCTAGCTGGGGGGCGTCCCACACGGCTTGTGCTTGGCGATACGCGTTCTCCACTCCAGGACTCGTCTGCTCCACCGGCCATCCGTCCTTCGATAAACATGGCCACCCCACTGCCACTTCAGTTTACTTACTCTGCAAGCTATGTCGGTTAGGTACTCTGGTTCTTTTCCGGATAACTTCGTTTCTTATTTTATTCTTGAATTAGTGGACTGCCCGACTGTCAGTGCCCAGTTATTCCTTGTCTTGTATGAATCTAATCGTAAGGATATAAAACCTTATAACCTTACGACTTAACAACAGTTTCTCATATACAAAATGTGCTACGAGGATATTTTAGCAACTGAATGATAGGGGGCGTTGTTGGTAAACATTTGTGAAATTGTCACAGAATGTATTGACAAAACAAGATGGCGGAGTTAGTACAGACGCCAGCACATCAAGCTACTACAATCTGTCAAATTCCTTTAATAGATTTTCAACTTTATCGCTAGAACATAAGGTTCAAAGTTGATTGGAAAAATTTGACAGTTTCCGGTAACTTGATGTGCTTGGCGTCTGTACCAATTTTAGCCAAAATAATCTTGTAGTTTTGTAATGTAAAACTCCGCCGAACAAATTGTAGACGCGATCGCCTTTCACCTGATATGGTTGGACAGTAAACTTAATAAAAATTAGTAATGTGCAATACTTAACTGTACTCCTTGACTGTAAAAGAAATAAAACTATTAAGTATTATATTCGTTTTGTCTCGCGGATGCAAGTATAGGTAATACTCGTGTAAAGCGCTAGCGCGGGTATAACGTACTCGTGCAAAGCACTAGTGAAATATATACTCGTGCAAGGCGCTATTGCGGGTATAACATAGTCGTGCAAGGCGCCAGTGCGGGTATAACATACTCGTGCAAGGCGCTAGTGCGGGTATAACATACTCGTGGAAGGCGCTAGTGCGGGTATAACATAGTCGTGCAAGACGCTAGTGCGGGTATAACATACCCGTGCAAAGCGCTAGTGCGGGTATAACATACTCGTCCAAGGCGCTAGTGCGGGTATAACATACTCGTGCAAGACGTTAGTGCTGATATAACATACTCGTCGTTGAACTTGCGCAGGTGGTACTTCTCCGGTTCCAAGAGGCGTACAGAGCCGCCAGCGGCGTGTAGCATGATGCCGCGCAGTACACAGCAGTCGCATGTGTAGTTAATGTTGGTGGCGTTGAGCTTCTGCGGCGGCAGCCACAACTGCACCTGCGGTGTTATCCGTGTCTGTCCCATGCCTGCAACGTTCGTCAACATCAAGAAACGATGCGAAATAATAAAAAATAAATAGTTACCTAGAAACATCGTAATGTTTTTATTATGGTGTCCAACGATACCCCACACGCTTATGTGCATTGAATTTTTGTTTTCACCCCTCGATTACATCTGTCTAGAAAGCTTTTTAAAATAAAATATAATATCCTAACCTAACCAAAACTATTTACAAACTAAAATATGGCGTCGAGATATTGCTCCGCATCGCTGTCGACTGGTAATGTACCCAAGAGACTGGCGGCATTGCCACGTTGTATGGCAATACTTATCCTCTGAACAAGGTAAAAGCAAGCCCTTGGGTCACGGGAAGTGTAAACCAGCCGTTTGAAGAATTATACTTAGCTGAATACTATCTCTCTCTCTCCGTCTTATTTATTGCTCATTATATAATGCACCGGTCGACGTCATCACGTCAACGCCAGCTGTCGCTAAAAACCAGCGCTGGGGCTCTGTGTCGCATAGGGTCACAACTCACATCGGTCGCAATGCCTGTTTTGCGTGGATGTGACGCATGGTTTTCCCCAAATTGTCATTTTTTGTGTTTGTGTTCTTTCTTTGCGTCATGTTTACTGCAAATAAAGGTAATTTATTTCTTACTACGTACTGAGGGTGATCAGAGGTATGTGGACGAAGTTTCCCCTCCTCGCGATCTCTTCAAACCGCACGTAGTACGTCGTAACGTCCTCTGGTCGCATCGGGCGGAAGAACATCGTGATTGTAACATAGTCGCCATTAATTTCGCTTTTCACCTCTATGTTGTCGAAGTTCTGAAATAAGCACGATCAATTTATTATATTTGCTGATTCTTTGTTCACCAAATATGTATCTTCCTCTTCTTGGTAAATCAAAACTGTCGAAATCCATCGAAATTGCGTAACTCACTTTCTATCACAACACAGTTTTAATAATTTTGTAGGGTAATAGTTAATCCACTGCTTCCACTGACCTGTATTATGTACTTGTATGATAGAGGTCAGTGACTGCTTCATAATATTTGAAACATTTGTGTGCTCACCAACGTAAATAATATGTTGTTAAACTGTCAAAATGACAGCTATTGCTAGTATCAATGGCTGTCACGAACAGTAGCAATTTGCTACTGTTCGTGACTTACAGCAGTGCGATTAACCATCTCACCGTGAAAACTTAGGTGAAGTGAGCTGTCAATAGTGTCAATTCCTAGCAAAAACAAACTCACTGTTAAACTGTCAAAATGACAGCTATTGCTAGTATCAATGGCTGTCACGAACAGTAGCAATTTGCTACTGTTCGTGAGTTACAGCAGTGCGGTTAACCATCTCACCGTGAAAACTTAGGTGAAATGAGCGTGGAGTGAGCTGTCAATAGTGTCAATTCCTAGCAAAAACAAACTCACATCACCTAAGTTTTCACGGTGAGATTTTTACAGAATCGACCAGCACTGGCACCCAAAAAGCATGTTATCATATGGCAGCTTTTAAAAAAAACTTACGTGCAAAGCCTGTAACATAAAAAATAAAGTATAATTATAGATAAAAATTACAACTATGTCTAGGAGGCCATGTATTTTGCCAAACGAGTCATTTTCCTGCGAATCATTCCGTAGAGTCCGTCCCACGAAAGAAGTCCCGCGGCAACAAGTGAAACTGATTATCATCATAAAGTTAGCAACATTCCTGCAATAATGTTCACGCACTATTTTCCAAGTTCGGGCAAACCATCAGTTTCGCGTAGGAGAAGTGGTATCTCTTTATTATGTACGCCATAGAAATTTACAAATACAAATGTAGAAATTTTACATAGGCCTATGTAAAATTCATCATAAGTAACATTGCTAGGGGATCTAGAATCATGAGTACTGATTCCACTGTAACAGGTTGCGCGTCCATGTCTATACCATCCTGTATCTACAGGATGTAATTTTAATCACCGTTATCCTCTTAATGGGACATTGTACTCATCATTATGAACAACTTTCACTATGGAGCCAACACTAAAATCGTGAAAAAAAATGAGCTGTTCCCTACATTTATGTTCGCATAACTCGTCAAAATGTAGGGAACAGCTGATTTTTTTTTCGCGATTCCAGGTTAGGTCCCATAGTATAACTTGTTTATAATGATGAGTACAATGACCCCTTAAGAGGATAACGGTGATTAAAATTACACCCAGTATATACTAAAAACGCTCAAAATTAAATTTATCCATACTAATATTTTAAATTCGAAAGTAACTTTGTCTGTATGTATATTCACGCCTAAAGCACTGAACGGATTTCGATAAAATTTGGCAGAGAGATAGATCGCATCCCGGGGAAAGACATAGGATAGTTTTTATCCCGATATTCCCACGAGGGAATACCCGGTTTCCCGGTTTTCCACTTATGCAGGTCAAACCGCGGGGCGCTGCTAGTATCAGAATAAACCTTAGTGCATAAGAAATTATAAACTTCACCTTTTTAAAATAAATAAACATGTGACGGTCAGTAATTTATAAGTAGGTAATGAAACACTTACACCATCTCGTCGACTGACGCGAGTCTGAAAAATAGATGAAATGTCACGTGTCATGTTAAGTGTCATGGCTTCTCGCAGGACGCCGGAGTACCAGACTCATTATCATTTCAGCAGGAAGACGTCCACTGCTGGACATAGGCCTCCCACAAGCATCGCCACTGCAACCGCTTCTGAACTTCTCGCATCCAGCGGATTCCTGCGGCCTCCACAAACTCACCGGTCCACTTTCTAGGAGGGCTTCCAACACTCGTCTCCCAGTACGGGGTCGCCGTTCTAGTTCCTTTCGACCTCATCGGCCATCTGTTCTGCAAGCAATGAGCCCTGCCCACCTTAAGGCGACT
This sequence comes from Luperina nickerlii, assembly GCA_963855955.1. NCBI lineage: Eukaryota > Metazoa > Arthropoda > Insecta > Lepidoptera > Noctuidae > Luperina > Luperina nickerlii. The sequence goes on along the minus strand of OY979689.1, from coordinate 10,427,139 downwards.
ACATAACCTAAAGCGCGGTCTTTGCCGGACTGCATAGAAGTCCGACTCGCTGGTCAGTTTTCTCTCATACAGTTGGCGCTACTACGAGAGAAGTATCGCAGTATGTCTCACTCACCCGCTGTCCGTTGGGCAGGTACTTGCCGACCCCGTGGTACTCGTAGCCCGCGGGTATCCGTACTCGTCGCCTGCTCGTCACGTAGTTCTGCCCCAAGATAACCGTCTCGTTCTTATCGTCCTCTGAAAATTAAAGTTCGTTTCAACATTATTTTCCTACGTCTTTTTTTTAATCCTGTTTTGTGTCCCACTGCTGGGCAAAGGCTTCCTCTTTTTTAACCGATCTCGAAAAAGGAGGTTCTGTATTGGACCCATGTATGCATGTTTGTATGTCCGCGATTTTCTTAAAAAGTAATGGCCCAATTTTGATAATTCTCTAAAATCTCCGGCATTTTCTCGTATATGCGAATTTTGATGATTCTTCTAGTCGGTGTCTTCAATTCAATGCACTAGTGTTAGTTGAATTTGTGTGGGGTAGATACAACTAAAAAGTGAAAAATAAAAACATTTTCCAAAAAAAAACAACAGACTTCAAAAAAAAAACAGTACAAAGTGATAAATAACTTTAAGTTCGGAAGTCGGTGTAAAAAAACAAAAATGCGGAACCAATGACACCGACTTCCGAAATTAAATTTATTTATCACTTTGTAGGGTATTTTTGAAGTCGGTTTTTTTTTGTTAAAAAGTTTTTATTAACACGGTTTTATTAGCTGCACTGTAACATGCTTCTATGTTAAAAAATTTCCTACTTTTAGCTGTCATATCGAAACGAACTTTATATGTAATGTAGTTCGGAAGACAAAACTATAATTTGGTATCTTGGAGCTGATCTGATGATGGAGACATGAGGTGGATAGTGGAACTCGTCAATGGCTAATAGTAGGTAAACCCCTCAAGTTTGGAATCATATTATTTGTTTTGACGAGTCCAATAGATTGCATTTCGTGTCGAGGGTCTGATGATGGAGCCAAGAGATGAATAGTGGAACTATTTAAGGGTTACTCGTGATTCAATCGTGTGTCAGAGACAAAAGCGCGTTTTTTTTTAAACTAGCTAAGTACATGGATATTTTTGTTTTGTTCAGTAATCTATTAAATAATATTATTCAATGTACTTACCGGGAATAGCTAAAATGTAACAATGATAATCAATAAAGGTTACCGTTAAATTCAACAAAAACAAGAGTTAATGTTATACAATACTTACGGGGTACGATTTCTGTAAAATATGTTTAAATAAATAATCAATGATAAATTTATTTAGGTAAGAAGTTACCGACACTATCTACATTAATTAATTACTTATAATAAGTACTAAGAAAAAGTAACAGGGTATTGAGCAGGGAAAAAAACAGTGGCACTCCGGGAGTGCCGACAGAAGTGAAAACTTGAACAATTTCGTGTGTATTTTGTGAATCGTCTTATAAATAAAACACGCGCGGTACCGGCTACGGCCATCCGTCTTACGAATTTTCGATCAGGTCACGTGTCCTGACGCGAGTTTAAAATTTTTTACCCATTACAAAAGAGTGTACAACGCCGCTAAAGAAGTTTTCACTTCAAGAAAAATACAGGGTGTAATACGACCCTTCACGAAGTCGTCATCGACGCATTCTGCACAGCAAACTAAATAAGTAATTTTGTGCAAAAATAACTGCTACAAAACGACCTTTTTGTTGGTGGGAAATACTGTTAGCGGTAGTGCGCAATGTAACGCACGCAAATATCGTGCTTATGGGTGCATGCAGCAGTACAGGAATCGTGGGAGATCTTCATTATCACCATAACCAGAAGGTTCTCAAGTATGATCCAGTAAAAAAAGTAACTTTCAGTGACGACTATTAATTATTTTGTGACCACGTTAACTGTATTTTATACCCGTTACACTTATTTATCTTACCTTCCCCTAAAACAACAAAACCACAGTACGGTATTATTATTTTCGCAAAAAAACTAATAAAATATGAATTCAGAATGTTTAGAAAAGTTTTTTTTTAACTCGACTATACAAACTACTTACTAGAAATTTCTGTCGGAAAAAAATTAAAAAAAAAAACAAAATTAGATATTATTGATAATAAAAATATATTAAAACAAAAATGTAAGGTATTTATTTATTTTACCATGATCGATGTCTGAAAGACAAAACAAATGAATTTTAAAACATTATCCATACAATATTATAAGTTCGAAAGTAACTCTGTCTGTCTGTCTGTATGTTATCTACCTTTTTACGCCTAATCCACTGAACGGATTTCGATAAAATTTGGCAGAGAGTTAGATTGCATCCCGAGGAAGGGCATAGGATAGTTTTTATCGACATACGAGTACATCGCGGGCGAAGCCGCGGGCGGAAGCTAGTTTAAAATAAATATACGTTTTATTCCACTATAACATCTCCTAAATTTTAAATTGCGTAATTTCATTATTTTGATCGTCGACGGCAACTAAGACTTATGAATTCAGAACTCACAATCAACACTTATGACGTTAGAACTTTGAAAAATATATTTATTAATTTCAAATCCATAACATGATTTATTTACAAAATCTATGCTAACATTTAAAATAATAATAATATTACATTTATTCACTCTCATGGTCGGATGGGATGGCTATCCGACACGTCCGGAGAGAGATCAGGCGCAGGACCAACGGCTTAACATGCGCACCGAGGCACGGGGGTATCACACCGCCAACATCCAAACTTCGGGCTGTTACAGATGTTCTATGTCACGAAGTCCGTTTGGCTATGAATGTTGTCAAGCGTGCACATGCACATTGTGATCAACAGAGACTCAACAATGGGTGACGTAAAACGGTACACATTCGCGGAAATAGCCTCATGCGACGGCAGCAAGGGGCAGCCGCTGTGGGAGCGCGCTTGTCGGGATACGTCACTACTACAATCAAAGCCGAACGGACTTCGTGAAATAGAATATCTGTACCAAGAAATTCCCAAAGGATAAAACCCATTAACACTTTTGCCCGACCCAGGAATCGAGCAGTTGTGTCCCTTATTCCGTCCGCGTAGATATCATTATCATCAATCAGTTATCATCGGTGTGCTTACTATAGCATCATCATTATTTACTTCATCTAGAAGGTACAATTCGGCCAATGTGTCACCATGTAATAAATTATTATGACAATGTGTTGGAGCATGGAAGTCAGGCATCGTTTTAAATTAAAACAGGTTTCTGTTCTGACTCGTTTCGGAGAATTTCTTTATTTGCATAAGAAGGTCTATCATGCGGTCATGTCACTTATCTATTTATCGTTATTTATTTATTTATTGTTTAGTTTTGCAATGTTACTCAATATCACGCTTTTTATACATAGGTACCTATTCGTTACTGTTTTTATGTGACACTAATTTATTTTTATTTATTTACTTAATTATACATACACATTACACACATCACGATGCAGTATAAAACTGATTACATCGGACTTTGCACTTTTTATTTTTATCTTATTTTTTATCTGATGTACGACTAAATATCTAACTACCTGGTGTATTGTGTGTCTCTTAGTCTGTGCTAAATAAATGTATTTTCTTTCTTTCTTTCTTTCCATGGCCGGTCTGAACATAGGCTCTCCGAACTTCCGCGCATGTTCTCTCACTCGCACTCACCTCACGTCACCATTTGGTTCCTAAAAAATGTTACTGCGCCGCCTTCTGCGCAATGTTCGGATCGGTCATGATTCTCCGGCCGTGTTCATATCGATTCTGTAAAAATTTCACCGTGAAAACTTGCGTGGAGTGAGTTGTCAGTGTCATCCCACTGATGCTAGGGATTGACCAAGCAAACATTTACAATCATATTCGAGATTTTAATAATATTTTTTATGCTGATTCTATTGATCACTTTATTATTATTGTTCGTGCGTGACGCGCTCGCGCCTCAGGCTATTTAAGGACTAGTCTAGGAAAAAAAAGAAAAATCAACATTGAGGTTCTGACTAAGTTTCTGTTTTGTTATTTTAAAGCCCCACAAAATGGTAATGTTTTGACAACTAAAATACTAGCTTTGAAATTATATAAAATGATAGTAGAATTAGCATAAAAAATATTATTAAAATCTCGATTATGATTCTAAATGTATGCTTGGTCAATCCCTAGTATCAGGTGGGATGACACTGACAGCACACTCAACGCTCACTTCACCTAAGTTTTCACGGTGAGATGGTTACAGAATCGCACTGCAGTAGTGGAATGTGGGCCACCCAATTGAAAAGTTGCAGCAGTTTAGTTTCAACTCTAGATTTTATAAGCTGAAATACTGAATAGGATACTTGCCTTCAGCTGAAAATAGAAAATATCGGTTATTTTCGTTCCTTGTTATAATTTTTTTTTAGAACACTGTATTTCGTTACAACGAAAGGGATGGTTCTACTCGTGACTATTTTAGGGGCAATACAAAGATAACGATTTTCAACGACTTACTGTAGTCATCTGAAATAATAATAATATGAAAAACCATTAAAATGAGAATACTTGACAGCCAAATGAGGCCCTGCCGAGCCTGGCCTTGCTGAGCTGAGGCCCTTTTGGCATTATTATTCTTAATCATTTTGAATTTGTTTTGTTTATTTTTAAGGTTTTTTTTTGCCAAATAAACGCAATTTTCTTTCTTTCTTTCAAATAAAATCCACAAGGTTTGTTCAAGCCAAGGGCCCTGATTGTAAGTGGTCGCCTATTAAAGAATATCTCACATCTGCAACACCAGAGGCGTTACAAATGCGGTGCCATCCCAGAGACAGTTCGCCCACACTCTTTAAATGGGAACAGCAACGTTTGTCGGCAGTAATAGGTACGGTAGTAATTCTTCCATCCAATACAAACCGAGACCACTCCGTGCTAGAAAGTAAGTTCAGCCGTAGTACCGGCTGTCATTCATAGGTCTTTGACAGTCTAACGACTGTACTGGGTAGTCAGAAGCCCGAAATCCAGATGACTAGTCTTGCCAAGAGGTATCGCGCTAACCAGTAACTGGGTTGTGGAGATCAGATAGGCAGTCGCTCCATGTTAATTCTAGTAATCAGCTGCATTCAGGTAGTCTGGAAGCCGACCCCAACATAGTTGGGAAGACTATAGCCCCGACCGATGATGATCCGATGATCCTTCACGAAGAGCTCTACTGCTAGGTATGAGACAGACTTACGCCACAGTTCGGTGGCCGGCGTGGCCTGGTCGGGTCCAGCCAGGCCGAAGATGTAGCCCACCTGGCAGGGGTTCCAGTGCTCGCACACCTCGCGGTCCGGGTCCAACTCCGACACAAACTTGTACGTCTGCGGGGAAAGGGAACGTTATGGTTTACGTGAAATCTTAGGTGAACATGAGCTGTCATATCACCTGATGCTTGGAATTGACACTAGTGACAGCTTATATCACCTAAGTTTTAACGGTGAGATTCTTACAGCCTCTGCAGATGTAAGAAGCACTAATAAAACCGAAAAGCAAATATTTGCCTATCATTGTTGTAAGAGGGTACGTAAAAGGAGCCTCCCCGAGTGACGTACCCTCCTACCTTTTGTCACGTCCGGTACCCCCTAGGCAATCGACTCTCTCGATTGGCTGATCCTTTCACCACGGCACCATTGACATATTCTGAGAATCCGGTTAGCTCCTAAAAGCATGTGATGACCTGTATGATTTCGATCCCTTTTCGAAAGAGACTGTCGAAGCTGGAGAAAAATTGTCACAAATAAGCGAGCAAAGTCAGGTTAAATGGATAGAAACTGTCACTACTATTGACATAGTACCTAGTAAAAAACCCATGACCCATAGTAGTAAAAAAGCTTGAAACACTATTCGCAAACTCACCAGCGAACCACCACTACCTCAAGCAGAGCTAGTCCAATGACAGCTGACGATGTGACTCACCAACTCCTTCTGAACGGCAAACCACCAAAACGCCTTGGCAGAACTCCCAAAATTAACAGTCCATTTGTGACCCATTCCAACTAGCGGACATAATCGTAGCTATTCAAAGGCTGAGCTGCGGTAAGGCTTCCGGAGTGGATAACATATCGGTGGAACAAATTAAACATTTCGTTCGCTCACTCGTTGCTACAACTTTTTAAACACTGTTTGGAGTCTACAAACATATCTCGCCTTTGGAGGAAATCAAAAGTTATCGCTATATCCAAACCAGGTAAAACAAATGACGACCCTAAAACTTTAGCCCCTTGGCCCTACTATACCACTCCTATAAAAACTGTTCGAGAGGCTGCTGCTAGCTCGACTGACAAACCTAGGCCAAGCTGGATTTAGACCAGCCAAGTCTTGCTGTGGCTAAGTCCTTAACCTCACACAAAATACTTATCAAGGATGGTTTCGAAACGAGGAAAGTGACGAGCGCAGTATGTGTAGGCTTGTCGGCAGCCTACGACACCGTTAACATTCAGTGCTTGTTGTGAAAGGTTACTAACTTAACAGAGGATCTAAAGTTTATTCTAATTCTACGAGAACTCCTCAGTAACCGTCGAGTTCAAGTAAACCTTTTTGTTGATAAAAGTAAGTGGCGAACCCAAAATAACGGTTTACCTCAGGGTAGTGTATTGGTTCCTCTGCTGTTTAACATCTACACTAATGATCAACCGGTGAGACCAAGTACAACCCGCTTTTGTATGCAAACTTGCCAAGCTACTAACTTTGAGGAGATTGAAGCCAACTTTTCCACCGTCCTCTCAGATTTCAGCCATTATTATGCTGACAACGCCCTGAAACCAAATCCCTCATAAACGCAGTCATGCGCCTTCCACCTTCGTAACAGATACAACGAACACTCAATATCTCATGGCAAGGGGTTCCAACCAACCACAGACTCTGGGCCAAACAAATTTTAAAAAAAATTCGCGTTATTTTTGCCATCGACACGCTAAGAAGGAGAAGAATAGGCATCACTTGAGGAGTACAGTTTCGTCCTTAGAATAATTAATTGAGCTAAGTTCTGCCAAAAGGGTCCAACCTACAATGTCTCGATAATATCAGTAACCTCAAACTAATCCAACACTAAAAATGTGGTGCATAAATAGTATATAACGACCCATTAAAATAACAATCTTTTAGAAATCATTCAGACCACTAAAATAAGGACGATGGTAAAAAAATATATAAGAAAAACGCATAGATACAAGAAAAATAATCAGCTAACGAAAATATACTAATGTATTATTTTAGGTCAAAATAAAATCACTTTACTCAGTGTTTTTTTTTTTTTGCTTGTATATCTTTGGTTAGACGAACTGAGCGCTGTGTTAAAATTTGTCCATCTATTTTAATGGGACCCTGTATATGCTTAGACAGGTTTAAAATTAACCTTTACTTACACAATGATAGGTACTCACTCTGTCAGGATAGTACCGGTAGTGCACCACCACGTCGTCCGTGTCCTCGAGCGCGCACTTCTGGCTGGTGTAGTTCAGTGGCGTACGCTCGGCTGGCGCGCAGCCAATCACGCTGGTGCCGTTCCGCGGTAAGTCGGGACCCTCGATCCTGTGCCCTGAACAACGGTCAATACAAATTAAAGCAATCATTATATCAGTGTTTGGACACCTCATGGTGCATCGTGGGTTGGCCCCCACAATGTGGACTGCCGACTTAGTGACGGTCGCGGGAATCCGCTGGATGCGAACAGCGCATGACCTCGGGTCGTTGTGGCGACGCTTGTAATTGGATTTGGTTCAAAGTTGACTTCCAAGCAGAAAGACCAAGATAGCAAGCAAAACTACTGGAGGTGTCGCGAGACACCCAGTTGGAGGAACGAAGGATCTTTCGATTTTGAACACTTGGCGTTTGAGAGTCAGACGGAAATATAACAGAAAGAAACAGAGGGAGAGAGAAAGTTGCATGGATAAGCGTACCTTACGTTTTTTTTTTTTTCGTGACGATTTCTACCATTCAATTCCTACCGTAAGCCGCGTAAAGTTGACATCGTTCCAAAAAATGACACAACTAAATATTAACTTACGGTTGCAAAAGAAGTACTTATTGTCTGCCACATAGAGCTCCCTATCCTCTGCGGAGAGGCAGGACTCGAACATGATGGGCGTGGGGTCCACGTTGTCATCGCACATGATGGCGCCAGAGCCGTCAGGCTCCCGCGGCGCGCGGTTGGTGGGGCAGCGGTACATCAGACCTGCGACAGCGAACAAACACGTTTTAACATTATTTTAACCAGAAGGCGAATGAAGCGACATAAAGGATATTTTTTACAAAAAACTAAGATTTGACAGAATGGCCTACATTCAAACTGAATCGTTTGTTTCTGTCACTTAATTACCTTGATTATTACCCCGTGGCCACGTACTGATTTTGCATCACTTTCAAAAGCACAATAATTATCTTTTTATCACACCTGCTCTGAAAATACATACTAATTATACCAATTAGAGGGAAGAAACGCCTTTATCCCGCCCTTCAAATCCTTTCATCCCAAGGTATGGAAGTTTGTATGAAAATCCTTCCGACCCAAGGGTGGGAAGTATGTATGAAATTCCATTACATACCCGGTTTTTCTTTTTTTTTAAATTTGTCAGCAGTCATACTGCCAAGAGACTTTAACTGTCTACTAATTAAATTTCAAGTAAATTGTTACTGGCCACATACAGTTTTTTTTTTTACCAGTTACCAACCTCTTTGGTGGATACAGAAAATTAAAAACGAAATTATTTATAATAGCTGCACTTTTAATAATTGTACTTTTAACCAAATATAAACATTTCTATGCATTTATGTCCATAATTTTCCTCGTAGGTGTAATAAAAAGCACTATACATCCCTCAGGATAAAGTACAGTTCCATACTTCAAATGGTTTGCGCCCCTCGCAAGCTCGTGGCGCAAATGCCATAATCTCGGTATGGAACTGTCACTTTCTTCCCTCTGAAGTAATGTACTATTGTTGTCGTTGTATTATGGTTGCTGCAATTGACAAGTCAAAATCACAGTGCTCTTTATAATCTTACATTACGGTTGATATTGTGTTGCTGCTGTCAGAGGTAAAATAACTGTGAAAGGACTTTACACGCTCAACCGACACGCGTCTTCCGATTTGAGAAAACAAATGAAAGAAGTTGCTTAGAGCGTGTCACGCAAGTCTCCGCGACGTGACGCGCGTAGCGACAAACGGTAACAAACGCGCTCGCGTGATGAGAGACGCATTGCCTGAGGCCGAAAACCGGGCGACCATAGAGCATGTAACAGTTTACGAGCAACAGTAACAACTGTCTTGTACCATCGTACATATTATGTAAGCTGTCACGCGCTATATACCAGGAGACTTTTATGGAATTCAATTTTGTTTACCAGTCTTACCAAGGAGTATCGTACCTATTACCCAGTAACTGGGTTGTGGAGGTCAGATAATAATAATTTAATTCACTCAGACAACCAATGATCCATTTACATTACATTTATACACATATTGTTAGTATGAACTTAAAAACTATGTTAGTACCTAATAACTAAGAGAGACTTAGTACTCTGGGTGAGGCTCCACACCAGTGGGCTGTCTAACTTATTGCCTATTACCATCAGAATGCTGTTACTGCTCCCACGCAATCTGCTTAGCAGTGAGGCTGTCTTTTTGCGCCAGGTGGCATCAAAGCCGTCTGTGCGCGACTCAGCGAACATTGTTGACGCACTGCAGAAGCGTGGCAGACGTAACCGCGCCCGCGCCTATTGTTAAACTGGATGCGCAGAGAATTGTAACCCCTTTGGGTATATCTGAACCACAGGCTCGCTGAGTACAGAGACGCACAATAAGCTTTGAATAAAGTCACTTTGACCGCGTCTGCACATCGAGCGAACCTGCGGGCCAGCATGTTCGCCCGCACTGACAATGCCCTGCGCTCCCTCTCCATGTCTACATCATCTCCAAGGTTTTCGGTAACCACATGCCCAAGATACTTGAATTGGTATAGATAGGCAGTCGCTCCATGTAAAACACTGGAATTCAGCTGCATCCGGTTAGACTGGAAGCCGACCCCAACACAGTTGGGAAAAGACTAGGCAAATGATAATGAGAAGCAAGTTTCTCTATCTGAACAGCTGTGCTGCTGGGGAGTTTACTGTCGCGCCGCTTCTTCTTTCCAGCTAAAGTACTAGGAAGTGGTGAAGGGCGGGCGTGCGGACTGTCTCATGTAATTTTAACGTTCGAAAAGTGCTGATTCTCAGCTTAATTTGAATAAATGACTTTAGATAAGACACCGACTTCCGAAATTAAAATTATTTTTCTCTTTGTACTGTTTTTTTTTTGGAAGTCGGTTTTTTTCTTTTTGTTAAAAAGTTTTGAACGTAACTTTGGGTGTAAATAATTAATAAAAGAACTGTAAAATCTTTAAAACCAAGTCCGTACTGACAAATTTTCAACGCGCCTATCAGTTCGGAACGGTGTTTCTGTACTTGAGAACTAGACGTTGTTCATGTAGACTAGCGTCTAACTGTTCATCACTGATACTAGCTCTGTCGGACACGAAGCCAGGTGAGACAGCGCGCTTTTTGGCCATGACCACCAGTGAGTTCGAGCTCGCGATTAGTTTACTCTTAATTTACCCTTCCGTATGATGGCGGGCGGCTTGTTGCGTATCTCGGCGATGGTGACGCCCTTCTCGCCGTTCTGTATGGCCGTCATGACGCGCTTGTACAGCGTGGTGCGCCGCTCCTGCTCCGCGATGATGTACGGCAGCAGCTCCTCCGACAGCACGTCCACCTTCTTCTTCGCTTCGGCGTTCATCTGGGACAAACGAGGAGGCTGCTTGAGCGGGTACTAAATTGAGGCCTCCAGTGTGTTTTTTTTGTCAGTGTGTGTTAAATATTGTAGGTGGTACGGAACCCTTCGTATGCGAGTCAGACTCGCACTTGACCGGTTTTTTTTGTATGATAGTTGAATGCTTACCCGATCAGCGTTCTTGTTGAACTTGATACCCGTGCCGTCCTGAAACGTTATGCAAATCTTTGTTAACACAATACAAAAAGGTAAGGTACCTACTTAAGTATAAGTAAAAACCCCGTGAAGCACACGTATCAAACCAGAAAGGGATCGTCAGCGTATCAACTCGAGCCGTTCAGTATTCTTTTTATGAAACTCCCTACTGCAACGCCTACTAATCGGAATCGTAACGTAATCGCCTCGCCTCGGGACAAGTTCACGAACCGCGGTGCGGTGCGTTACGGCTCGCCGTCCCCGCGCTTACGTCTCTCCGTACCCGAGCTTACGTCTCTTCGTCCCCCCTTGCCCCTCTCACCCCTCCGGCCTGCTTGCTGCACCATCAATCAGCGGTCGGCAAGCCGTAAGCGCGGCGTCGGCTACGGCTAGGCGACGCGTCGCCTAGCCGTAGCTGAGTCTACGTATGGGAGCTTGTGATCCGCTTTGGTTACGTGCTTACGTTAGATTGACGCCTGTTTGACGGCGGTGCGAAAGGCGATACGGTGCCAATCCCTTTCCGATTTGATACGTCGTGCTAAGCACCTTTAGGAACGAAGTTCCTAAAGCTGCGTCCAGATATGTGCTTTTATCCGTACCGTTCCTTTGTTTTATATCCGCGTCGCGATCCAAGAACGCTAGTTTGGACGCCGCGAACGGTGCGTTTGCCCACCAGACACGACACCCGTCTTATCGGACCATCCTCCCTTTTATGTTATCATAGAAATACCATCGGGCACCGAATACTTACGACTGCCTGTCTCCTGGCGATGTTGGCAAGGTAGCGGCCGCGTCTGGACGCCGGCAGCAGCACGCTACCCGACTGCACCTCGTCGCCCATCTATTGTGAACAGGGGGTTGTTCTGTTAATCGCTTAGATTGTTTTACCCGCATATTTTGTATGTAAGTAGTAATACTTATATTATATTGATATAAGCTACCAAAAAACTATGTAGGGTGCTTCCCTAATACAAGTAATGTCAATTTTAGGCTCGAAGGACCAAAACTATGTAGGTTGCAATAGTTTCGAAGGACCAAAACTATGTAGGTATGTCAATTTTAGGCGACGTTTGCTGTTGATGTATAGAAGCGTTTAATTTCGTGTTCAGCGCCCGTTTCATATTTGTAAATGCATTTTCGTGACGACAGAACTCGTCATAATAGTCCTGTGAATTCCCCTCTAATATGCCATCAATTTGTAAATGTACTACTGTTTCGATGGCTTTTCTTCGCTGAGAGTGGTCGCAAAGGTCGAAATTCCGTCACGAGGACTATTACTAAAAAATAAATGGAGTGAACGTGCTTACCGGTGTATAACCGCAATTAGCAAAACCAACATAATGAAAAACAAATATGAAAATGGACAGGTTGTTCCACATGTCTGTGCATAAGTAGTTCCCTCGCTGAATTGAATCTAATCGGAGTTTCACTAACAGGCAATATTTTATTACTTTGTAAAATAATTGGAAGGCGCCTTAAATGGTGTTCGTTATGACTAATTAATAGTATCAGCGGCCAAGGCCATCTTTAACGTATAGAGGTATGAGAAACAGGGTGTAAAGTTCACTCATACTCTATAGAAAAGGGAGGATCTTCCGACCAGATGTGTGTTGTGTCTGGCGGGCAACTGCCCGATGATTCATGTCGGGCCATTGTATCTATGCTAGTTGCACAGTAAACTCTGCTTGCGCGATGCAGGATTTTGCGTGACGTCAGTATGACGCGATGTTCGCATGTGGCGTTGTAGATACCGCTACAAACTTAATGGAGGTCCTGGGCTCATAAGGATTTACAGGGCCGGGGTGTGTAGATAAGAGTGAATAAGCAAAATGCTATAAATTATTCAACAATTATTATTATTTTTTTTTACAATCACAATAAATGAATAGATAAATTGTAATTGTTTCAGAAAGTAATTCTTAGTGTTTGGCCAGACTGGGGAGCGGGCGCGGGGCGTGCGAGGTGCGGTGCGCGGCGCAGGCTGCTCGGCGCGGAGAGGGCGCGGGCAACTCACGCCTTAGCTCCTTCATACAAGTGGCCGCAGCGGGCTCGAGGCGCGGGCGCGGAGCGGGCGCGAGCGGCCCGCGTGATCAGGGTTCTCACACTAGTTCGAGCTTTTTTCTAGTAAAAATAAGTCTTCTTCATCCATATTATATTTTGACAAACACTGGATACGACAACACGCAGAAAGCAGCCGCGCTCCAGTGCGGACAATCAGTCCGCACGCGTTCCGCACCCGACCCCGCGCCCGCCCCGCGCCCCAGTCTGGATGGACACTTTGCATTGATGTACAGACGGCAGCACATCAAGCTAATCGAAACTGTCAAAGTTTTCTCCATCAACTTTGAACCTTATGTTTTAGCGATTAAGTTGTAAATCTATTAAATAAAGGCAGGTTGTAGTAGCTTGATGTGCTGGCGTCTGTACTAAAAAATATCTCATTCTTCTGTCACAAAATACAAAATATCACTTAGCGCGCACTGCGCACTGTATATGCTTTTCGACTTAATTAAAGCTAATTAGATAATTATTCAATATCATTGCCGCATTTGGTCCCATTTTACGTATTTTGATAGTAGGCAAATTTAATTTATTTCAACGTTCAATTGAACCTAATTAAATTATATAAAACCAATAAAATAAACTAGGTAACACTAATCCATACTAATATTATAAATTCGAAAGTAACTCTAACTCTGTCTGTCTATCTGTATGTTACCTTTTCACGCCTAAACCACTGAACGGATTTCGATAAAATTTGGCAGAGAGATAGATTGCATCCCGGGGAAGGACATAGGATAGTTTTTATCAACATACCTCGCGGGCGAAGCCGCGGGCGGTAGCTAGTATTCCATAAATTTGGGTCTAGAAACTTAAGTATTGTATATCGCACTGCAAATCAATTATTTTGTCATTGAATCGGATACTAATAATGCGTAGAATGAAACGTCCGCGTCGGCTGCAAATAATGATTTTTTGAGAGCATGCCTGGACCCCAATCCATCGCGATTCGCGGGGCCCTGCACTTGCCCAGAGTCCCCAATGGAAATAAGGGGCCTTTCAGCAGCCAGCAGAGCTCATGCGATTAGGAAACTGTTTGTCGTAAGAAACCCCTTATCTAAACATAGTCTGGTCATTAAAAAAAAGTGCACTTTCGTGTTTCGGGTGTGGGTATCCCACAATTTCTATCAAAATTTCTTCCACGTCAGAGAAGTCATAAGACTGTTAGCTTTTAAAGAGAGGTATTCCATGGCAATCAGGACAACCCCAGAAGTACGGTCAAGATACCTACTACCCATCATAGTGAAATGCTTTCTTCCTCCGATGCTCTTCCGAATATCCACTCAAGCCAAGCCAGAGGTGAGGAACAAGACTTCTCCCGGGAGATAGGCTCCGTGAGTTCGCTACTATCCAACAGCTCGCCATGCCCTGCGGATTTATATTTTCTCTTCGTCTGGCACCTCTCCCTAGACCTGTTACGGCAGAGTAAACCCTACCGGCACATACCTAGAGTTCCGGATCGACTTCACGACGTCAACGTAGAGATATGGCGGTTAGGTTATTATTATTTACCATCTCTGATGTTAATAATTGAGCTTTACAATGTCAACCCTCAAACATCACACAATTTTCATTTTTAAAACTATCCTGATTTAATATTACTCTAATACAGGACGCGATTCATTGAGTCCTTATTGAAATATTTGACGAAGAGAACTTTGAAGCATGCAGGAACGTTCATAGCGTACGGCTATAGAGTAACGAGTATCTGCCTATTCCAATCTATTCATGCAAAAGTGAACTTAATTTACATGAATAACAAATTTTATTTTAAATGAAAGAATGCTTCTTGACGGTTTATCTTAGACAAACATCATAAAAGTAGTACAAAAACTTATTCCATACATACTCGGAACAGGTAATTGACTAAGTATTTGTCGACGCTCGTAAGGTACGGCAGACCTAGTACTACGAGCATCTAAAAATACTTAGTCCTACGAAAATTACCTCCAAAGAGTATAATAATAATACGGGAGATTACCTCACCTCTGCAGCTAGCTGTCAAATTCATGAACAAGTGAGAGCGACATCTGTAGTGAGCAAGTGGCAGTTTTTATCCCCGTTATTAAAGTTTCAGAACTGTTTAACTAACTAATCTAAAAAAAATAGGTTCTCAATTTGTTGAAAAAAATATAAGAAAAGAAAACGGCACGGGAGTTGCTGTTATTTAGTAATTGAATTAGTTTATTAGTTATATTATTTTTATATTTATAAATAGTAGAGTAGATATTTATTTTATGGAAGTGGCAATACCGGCGCGTCTATTGTCAAAATGGTTGTTTATCATTGATATTGATAGTAGCATTCACAATTTTCCGAAAAATAAACAATTTCCATTCAAATGTTACGTAAATTCAGTTGATAATTAACAATGTGTGACGAAAACGAAGCCTACTGTCGCCTGTGCGCCGAACCAACGACAAAAGAAACACTAATATCGCCAGACGAAGATGTAGGAATCAATTCCAAAATAGCTACGAAATTGTTATGGATAAATATCGATGTAAATACCTCAGAAGCTCTTCCAAAAAGCATTTGCTTCTCATGTTTCGACTTACTAGAACGTACATGGTCCTTTTTACACAATGTGAGGACTGCACAGACAAAATTGAACGAGATATTCTTGAAAAAAGATGACAAGGAGAATTCGCGTTCTGATTTCAAAATAGATCCAAGTAATGATGGAATACCTGTAAATGTCGATTGGGAAGAGTTTGAAGACACTAAACGAGACGTAAAACCGGAAATCATTAATGAGGAACTGCAAATAGTGACTGTAGACCCTAACTCTTTGATAGACTTAGCTGCGGCTGCTGTGAAGATTGAACGACTGAGTGCAGACGAAATCCTTCAAAATTCCGATGGTTTTAACACCACCGACAGTGATGCACCTCTGTACATGGCTGTTAAGAAGAAAAAACTCAAAAAGAAAAAGAAATTAAAGTACAATTCTGATTTAGATGCTGAGATTAATGAAAAAGGGTCAGAAAAATTGACTTGGGACGACTATATGTGCCGCTGTGCGGACTGTGACGCTCAATGCAAGAATGTCATGTCTCTACGCTTACATGCCTTACAAATACACACCCGGTGCTGCATATTCAAGTGTTCCGACTGTGGTAAAGTTCTGAATAATTACAAATCGTTCGTCAACCATGTACGTTCACACAAGAAATGGCTCAGATACTGTTGTGAGTTTTGCAACAAGCGTTTTACAATGGCATCAGTTTTGAAAAAGCATATAAACACTTGTCACACCAATGCATACAGAACAATGTGTCAAAACTGCGGTTCAATGTTCGAGAACGAAGAACAATTACAGGACCATATCATAGTTTACACTAAAAACTACAGAAAACGAATGAAATGTGAAACGATAGAATTTGAACTTAAATGTGAACATTGCCAAAAGGAATTTAAATCGCGTAGCAACTTACAGCAACACAAACTCATACACACGGAGCGTAGTAGAGACTTTTCATGTCATGTGTGCGGTAAAATGTTCTTTACCAAAGGTACTTTGAGTACCCACATGATGACGCATGATGACACAAAACCTTTCAAATGTGAGTTCTGTCCAATGGCCTTCCGGGCTCGAGGGAATCTTCAATCCCACTTCAGCCTCCATTCCGGAGCCAAACCATTTGTTTGCGAGCAATGTGGTAAAAGTTTCAGAGTTAAAAGACACTTAAAATCTCATTCCATAGTGCATACAGACTTAATGCCTTATGTATGTGAGTATTGTAATAAAACTTTCAGGTTTAAAACCCGTTTGAACTTACATGTAAGACAACACACGGGTGCAAAGCCATATAAATGTGTTTATTGCCAACGGGACTTCACAAATGGGTCTAATTTTAAGAAGCATATGAAGCGCAGACATAATATTGATACATCAAGAAAGCGCTACACTACAAATGTTGTTGAGAACGAACAGAGTTTAGAACGCAGTGATGTTGATACAAATCCAACATAGATAATGTTTTTGGTAATGTTAAAATGTATTTTTTATGTTCAAGCTTGTTTTTAAATATGGGATGAATAGGAATAACAAATCCTTTACTGTTTTATATTGTTATTGTCATACAACTTAGTATGGGACCAAATGCTTAAATTACTAGATCCCAAAGGAAGGAAGGTGGACCAGTGACCATTTGGTCATTGGTCCATCTTCTGGGAGGCCTTCCAACTCTACGTCTTCCGACGTGGTCGCCGCTCCAGAGCCTTATGAGTGTCGCAAGAATCCGCTGGATGCGAGAAGCACAGAACCGGTCGAAGTGGCGGTGCTTGGGGGAGGCCTATGTCCAGCAGTGGACGACTTTCGGCTGAAATTATCATAAAGATTATTAACATAAATCATACATTTATGTGTAGTAGTAGCAGACTTTTTTTCTAGTTTTCTGGTTTGGTCCCATTGTAAAAGTTGTTTGTTATGATGAGAAAAAGGTCCTCTTTCAAGTCTAGGGTATTTAAACTATAACTAATGTTGTAATACAATCAGCGGGATTGTCCGAAAGGGTTACCGCTAGCCTGAAACACAAAGGGCTAAGGAAGGAACATGGGTGGGTTTTAGTCAGTAAGAGTCTGACACTCTCTTCCAGTCCACCCAGAGCGGAGGGGTCATTTGATGATTTCCCATCCTGAAAAAAAAAAGGTTGTAATACACATCCATACACAATCGCACGCCTTCCTACCATGAAGGTAGGCAGAAACTACAGAACGCATCCTTAGTTACTCCTTTTGTTTTCTTTATGTTCATATTTTTTTTTATAACTGACGAAAAATTTCCAAGGAGGTTCAGAATCATGTAGTAAATCCATGGTAACAGGTTGTGCGTCGAAGTCCCTTCACCCTGTATAAATATCCAGGAAGATATTAATGCAGTGTACTGTAATATACTCATATAGCCATCCACTTTCCTGACGATATTTTTCCCTTTCCTCCGCATCACATCCCATAGTATGATAACAATTTCCGCACAACGTTTCAGTCACCGGTGTTGCTTTCAGACTTCCTCTTTTATACTCATTTCTTATTCTATCCATTCGTGTAACACCACACGTCCTTCTTAGCATTCTCTTTGACAGTCGTTACGGGTAGTCTAGTCAGTAGCCCGAAAGTCTGACAACCAGTCTTACCAAGGGGTATCGTATTACCCAGTAACTGGGTTGTTGAGGTCAGATAGGCAGCCGCTTCGTGTAAAATACTGGTATTCAGCTGCATCCGGTTAGACTGGAAGCCGGCCCCAACATAGTTGGAATAAAGCTAGACAGACAGATTGATTGTTGTCCATATTTGGGAGTGTTCAATTTCCCCTCCAAATCGATACGCAAGAATGGGCTCAATGATGTAAATGACTCGTGTATATTCTGGTACACTGCTTGTTATTATTTAGCGGTATGAGGTCTGAGTGCGGGACGGGACCGGACGTCATAGGGGCAGCGGAAAGAGCGGGGGAGGCGGGGTCAAGTCTCATCTTTCGTTGCACGCATCGTACAGACGCCAGCACATCAAGCTACTACAATCTGTCAAATTTCTTTAATAGATTTTCAACTTTATCGCTAGAGCCTAAGGCTCAATGTTGATTGGGAAAATTTTACAGTTTCGGGTAGCTTGATGTGCTGGCGTCTGTACGATGCGTGCAACGAAAGATGAGACTTGACCCCGCCTCCCCCGCTCTTTCCGCCGCCCCTATGACGTCCGGTCCCGTCCCGCACTCAGACCTCATACCGCTAAAGATACCTTAAAATCGTGTTCTGCGCATGTCAAACCACGTGGTGTGTCAAGTCTCATCTTTCGTGGCACGCATTGTACATACATAAAATCTTGCCTTGAACCTTACATGCTCCTTTTGTTTCGTTTACGTTCATACATCAGCGGGGTACTTGCGTAACACATTATCAGTTATGGCTTCCAGTTTGACAGTTCAACAACATTCATTGCGCTGTTTACGTTGTTGAGCAGATACATTTTGCGAACTTATGAAGCAATGGGTTAACAATATCCTTCAAAATGATTCAGATTGAGATTGATCGTGTGTTACGCAATTGTTATGCTGGTCATGTGCGCACGCCGGTTGCAAGTACTTACTAGGTACGCACCTGAGCTTCCTGAAGGACTTCCAATAAAGTCACTATCAGGGCCGTCTTAACCATATCAGGTGCCGGAGTGCCAAAATCAGCTTGCGCCCCCCTTGCCAACAAAAATAAATTAAACTTAATTTTTGTGTTCCATTTTTAAAGGATTGATTTCCATAAATTTTTTCTAACGGATTTTTTTTGAGGCGGTGACGTGGATTACAGCTCTGGAGCGTTGCGGTTATAATGAGTGATCAATGATGACCCGATCGTCTTGCGCCCCCTAAGACCCTGTGCCTGGGTGCCACGTACCCCTTGCACCCCCGGGTAAAGACGGTCCTGGTCACTATCTTAAATCTTGCTGAAGTTTATTCTCGAAGTAGTTTTGAAGTCTTTCTTGACCTTATTATGTGACCTCTGTCCCTGTGTCCACCTTTGCTCAAGTCTGCCATGGTGATGTCCTTCAACGGTGTCCCCTCCCGGGGTTTCCACTCACATCTGCCTTGTAAATACCTTTAGTTAGTCTCCTGTCATTAACCCTCTCAACATGACCAAACCGTCTAAGCATACTCTTTTATATTTTTGTCACTACATCTTCTAAGCCGCACCGTTGCCATATCAATCACATCCATACTAATATTGTAAATGCGAAAGTGTGTCCGTCTGTTACCTCTTTACGCTTAAACCGCTGAACCGATTTAGATGAAATTTGGTATAGAGATAGTTTGAGTCCCGGGGAAGGACATGGCATAGTTTTTATACAGATATTCCCACGGGATCAAAACTTATGCGAGTAAAACCGCGGACCGCTGCTAGTCATTCCATAATTTCATGTTTTCATCGTTATTATCATTATAAAGCGTTACGATGGTTGACTGGTTTCCCCGCCCGGATCAAAATCCGGATTCTTACCTGCGGTCCATACGTAAAAGACGGTCCTTTGGACCACTGCGCCAACATTGCCTACATTTTACGAAAATCAAATATGTTTTTTGCCCGGCTCGAAGTCTAAAAGTGGAGTAATGTTTCATTCAAATGTCGTAGTAGTAATATTAAATGATACTTTTTACAACAAACAACTTGTTAAATATTTGTTCAAATCAACTGTTTTCTTTTTATTTCTATTCATTCCATTCCAGCTTGGAGATAAATGTTTATTCATATTGTTATATAACATACTATCGCGATGACCTTTGGAGCAATTGTCGTAATTATAAGCACGTTCACATTATGATCTCAGTCTCAATGTGTCAAAAATACATCGTAATTTCCCTACGTTTTTGACAAGTTTTTGACATTAATTTTCGCTGAGATGAGATTGTGGTTAGATTTTGAACTATTTTTAATTACGAGAACTGGCCTGCGGTGCTATTCTGTAAAAATCTCACCGTGAAAACTTAGGTGAAGTGAGCATGGAGTGAGCTGTCAATAGTGTCAATTCCTAGCAAAAACAAACCCACTTCACCTAAGTTTTCACGGTGAGATTTTTACAGAATCGACCGGCTGGCCTTCTGCGGTGCTATTCTGTAAAAATGTCACCGTGAAAACTTAAGTGAATTGAACGTGGAGTGAGCTGTTAATAGTGTCAATTTCTAGCAAAAACAAACTCACTTCACCTAAGTTTTCACGGTGAGATTTTTACAGAATCGACCTGCTGTTGTGGGTTCAAATCTGGACATGTACAGAGGCCAGCACATCAAGTTACTATAATCTGTCAAATTTCTTTATTAGATTTTCAACTTTATCGCTAAATAATAAGGTTCAAAGTTGATTAGGAAAATTTGACAGTTTCGGGTAGCTTGTTGTGCTGGCGTCTGTACCTAGGCGTAATGACATATCAAACTATCGATTTCCAATATAAGCTGACTTCTCATTGTACGAAAAGCCTACACTTACAATGCGAAGTCATGCTATAACTGGAAATGTATAGCTTGATAAATGTCGTCGTGTATAACAATGTGACTTTTCAATTCTGAGTTTATCTTAGATATTACTGACATCAGTGAAGAAAAAACATCGTGAGGAAAATTGGACTTATAATTAATATAGGTCTAAAATCGCCAATACGTCTTGAGCAAGCGGCCAAGCGTGATGATCAATGCTCGTGGCTTCTCTGTATGAGAACAGGCTTCTGTCCAGCAGTGGATCAATAATACGTTGGTATACATATATTACGTAATATTGTTAATAAAAACTTCAGCAATTTAAAAATTCGCGCAATTTATTGTTATTACAAGACCTTGCTGCTTGTTTGTTCGTTAATGTGTTCGCGCCCTTACTGTAAATATTATTTTAATAATTATTATATTAGTTATTATTATTATACTCCTAGGTATACAGTTCTTATGTATGTAAGTAAATAAAGCAATATTTTATTATTCATGTTGGTGGTTTTCATTTCACCCTGAAAAAAAATTTGAGTGGCCATCTTAGAGGGATACGCTAAGCAACGCGCGAGATTGAATTTTTCTTACGTTTTCTGCAGTTTGCAGGAATATGATACGCTAACGTAACTAATATGACTACAGACTATAATAATTAAAATCATCACCGATCATAACCCAGCACCCAAATTGCTTAACACATTCAATCATTAACCAAACCGAACCTCGGGGTGCCCTTCGCTCGTTCATAAATATGTTTTCGGAAACCGAATCAGGGTGTTAACCATAATGACACCATGCATGCAAGCAAGCATTCCGTTTAAGGCGAAAGCGCCAGTGTAGCCCGCGAAATTCAATTTTTTTTTAGGTTTTTTGAAATTTGCTGGTCAGTATTAAATTGTACGTTGATTAATATATGATTCGCGGTCGTAACAAATATGTATTTAAAGAATTATAATCATTAAGAGCGCGCCTTGGCAGCCCAACGCGAGCGATTTCGTACCTCTCGCCCGCGCCCCCTCTACAATAATACGCGATGGCATAGCGCGCGGCGCGCCACCACCGGCGCAGGCGGCGCGCGGCAACGCGTTCGAGTGCGTGAGTCGAGTTCGAGTTTAAACTGCGCGGTGCCCAGGCGATCAACAGCGTTCTGTGCCGAAGACGGGCCGTGAATATGCCGTTTCGTGAATTTGAACTTGATTCGTATGGCAATAAAAATGTATTCGTAAAAAATTATGTCATTCAAATAAAGTTCAAATTCACGGAAGTATTTGGTACGACGGATCGATCGCGATGTGTAGGTAAAGCATAACATAGCTGATTATAATCAAACGAGCTCATTGTCGGTATAGGTAAATACATAATTATTTGGAAGCTCCGTTCATAGACCTACAAACTGACATACCACCAATATAGTAGGTAAATAGGTACTAGGGCTTCCATCCCGAGACGCGAGTTTCGAAATTTAGAAGCTCGTGTTTTTTTTTTTTCGTGGACTCGAGACTATCTAGTCTGATCCGTTATTCAGTCCTCGCGTAGGTACTCAATCTATATATTATGTACTTACCTAAAAGGTTAGTATGAAATAAAATATTAGGATATGTAAATATTCATCAATATTTATTTATTAAACAATTTAATATTCAAAATTATATAATACCATTACAATAACAATAAAAATCCCATAAAAAAATTAAAGACAAAGTGGTTTCACAAGGTTTCAACAAATTACGCGACGCGCAACATTCGAAGGTACCTATGTATGTACCTAATACAAATATCGTATTACCGTAATAACAAAAAGTAATGTTCCTACAAAAATAAACTCATAACATAACCATAATAACTATGTACCTAGAGCTAGAACAAATGTTTCCTTATAAATAAAAATACTGGACAAGCAAGTCGGGCCATGCATAGTGGGTTCCGTAGCTGAAATTACAAACGACTATAACATACTACATCCATCGATCCATCGATCCGTCGAACCGTCGATCCGTCGATCCTTCGATCCACCGATCCGTCGATCCAGCGATCCATCGATCCGTCGATCCATCGATCCATCCATCCATCCATCGATCCATCGATCCGTCGATCCATCCATACATCCATCCATCGATCCATGGATCCATCGATCCATCGACCTGTCGATCCATCGATCCGTCGAACCGTCGATCCGTCGATCCATCGTTCCGTCGATCCATCGATCCGTCGATCCATCGATCCGTCAATCCACCGATCTGTCGATCCATCGATCCGTCGATCCGTCGATCCATCGATCCATCCATCCATCCATCGATCCATCGATCCGTCGATCCATCCATACATCCAACCATCCATCGATCCATGGATCCATCGATCCATCGACCTGTCGATCCATCGATCCATCGATCCGTCGAACCGTCGATCCGTCGATCCATCGATCCGTCGATCCATCGATCCGTCGATCCATCGATTTGTCGATCCATCGATCCGTCAATCCACCGATCCGTCGATCCATCGATCCGTCGATCCGTCGATCCATCCATCCATCTATCGATCCATCGATCCGTCGATCCATCCATACATCCATCCATCCGTCGATCCATGGATCCATCGATCCATCGACCTGTCGATCCATCGATCCGTCGAACCGTCGATCCGTCGATCCATCGATCCATCGATCCGTCGATCCATCGATCCATCGATCCGTCAATCCATCGATCCGTCGATCCATCGATCCGTCGATCCATCGATCCGTCGATCCTTCGATCCATCGATCCATCAGTCCGTCGATCCATCGATCCATCCATCCATCGATCCATCCATCCATCGATCCATCGATCCATCGGTCCATCGATCCGTCGATCAGTCGATACATCGATGCTTCGATCCGTCGATACATCGATGCTTCGATCCTTCGATCCATCGATCCATCCATCCATCCATCCATCAATCCATCGATCCATCGCGATCCGGCGATCCATCGATCCATCGATCCATCCATCCATCGATCCACAAAAACACATAAAATTTCAAATCACAACGATGCTAAAGAAGTTTTCACTTCAAAAACTTCCCCACTTTACGTGTACCTAAAAAAACCGATAGCGTAAAAAAATTTTTTTTCAAGATTTTATTTTACCACTTTGTCGGCGTGATTAATAATGTACGAACGCCAGCACATCAACCTACCCGAAACTGTCAAATTTTCGCAATCAACTTTGAACCTTATGCTTTAGTGATAAAGTTGAAAATCTATTAAAGAAATTTGACAGATTGTAGTAACTTGATGTGCTGGCGTCTGTACATAATTATATCCATGCCAAATTATAGTTTTCTAATAGTACTAAGAGCCTCTGAGCTAAACTGCGGACGGACATGGCGAAACTATAAGGGTTCCTTTTTGACTACGGAACCCTAAAAAAGTTTGTTTTTCTTTAAATAAAATTCATCAGTTTGAATAAGTAATATTAATTAGTAAAAATATCAGTGATTGAACTAGGATGATATTATTTTGATACTTATTGTATTTTTACCCGCATTATATAGGTAGATAGGTAGGTACACACGGCTACGTATTAAGCTATACATTTCCAGTATATAAGCTGACCTCTCATTGTACGGGAAAGATTCAATTATGTTACATTATGCGATTTAAAATTTACATACATTAATACAAAGCATCACGCCTGTATTGCCCGATGAGGTGGGCAGAGGTGCGGGAATCGAACCCAGGACCTCACAGCTCAGCAGTAGCGCTTGCGACCGCTAGACCAACGAGCCAGGTAAAAAAAATATTAACGGGAATTAAAAATTTACTTACTTTTTTTTCCCTAGGCAATAGATATTCGAAATACTTAAGTAGCTAAGGAAATAAAA
Organism: Luperina nickerlii; assembly: GCA_963855955.1. Taxonomy (NCBI): domain Eukaryota; kingdom Metazoa; phylum Arthropoda; class Insecta; order Lepidoptera; family Noctuidae; genus Luperina; species Luperina nickerlii. The sequence continues at coordinate 10,402,272 of OY979689.1, read as the reverse complement.
GAATTGATACCGTTATATAAATCGGTAGTTAGGTACAGACGCCAGCACACCAAGCTACCCGAAACTGTCAAATTTTCCCATTCAACTTTGAACCTTAAGCTTCAGTGATAAAGTTGAAAATCTATTAAAGATATTTGACAGATTGTAGTAGCTTGACATGCTGGCGTCTGTACTTACTTTTTTCTTTCTTTCGTTCAGAATACGGAGTTGTTCCCTGAAACGTTTTGTTTTTGTTTTTTTAAAAAACGTTTCCCCACACTAGGAATTACTCCTGTATCGTGGGTGCGTTTACAAACATTTAAATTCACATACTCAAACATCCAGACCCGGAACAACTACCTGTAGGCAATACAAATATTTGTCCGGTCGGGAATCGAACCCGCGACCGCGACACGCAGCGCAGCAGTCGATCGCTCAGCCACTGCGGCAACCACGGAACAGAAAAAACTGTTTTTTCTGTTCCGTGGTGCCAACCATGTGTCGTATTTTCCGTGAGTTTTCTTTTTGCCCATCTTTATTTACACTAAATAAAGATAATAATTTATTATGTTTACACCAAACAGGTTTAACTCCTTTTTACAGTAGGTAATACCTACCACTAAACAAAATAAAAATGTCGAAAATAGTCCTCTCTCTGTAATGTCGCCAAACATAGGTTCGTCCTCCAAGAGATGCCGTAGCAGACTGATTGAATAAATTGAAAAGGATAGCGCTATTACTACCGCGTGCAAAACAAGAGACAGAAAGAGAGTATGCTCGCTTAGAATAAAATGACGCAAGCGCCAAATCTCTGAATTGCTAATTACGAGGAGAACGAGTAGAAAAATAAAAAAATAATTCTGCACGATTTGAGATAATATTATTACCTATCTATTAGTTTAAAAATCATCATTAAATTCCATAGGGTTTCAGAGATCTAACTCAAAATAAGTGCAAAACGAGGTTTTTTCGTTATTTTTTTTTATCGAGATTTTTTTATCCAATCGTGTTTTCGCTTCTACAAATTTAAAGATTATAAGTCCAAGTTTAATGTGTCCAAATAGCAAACTCTCAAGTCTTACAGATACCGATATCTAGATCGCCCAATATCACCAAAACAGCATAATATAGACTCTTAAAGTCATCAACACAACTCTCTAAGACCACGTAAGTCCAAAGAATAACTGTTTCATGAAATCATGAGTTTGGAGCATTCTCCCTACTGACCATTTTAAAACCTAAGTCTCTTTAACCAATTCAAAAAATACATTCCAATAGGCTGACCCACAGAACCAATATTAGATACGTTTATGCGCTCTCCTGTAAAATTTAATTTTAAGTCCTTACTAGGTTTTGAAATGGGGCAGCCGATATAATCCTATAGAACGACTATTTCATGAAATATCAATCAATGGGATTATAATGAACGAGGGTTGTATTGATAACTTTAATGATTATAACTCTGTAAATACATACTTGTTACACTCGCGAATCATATTTTGTTCAACATACAGCCTGACACTAATCTGCAAATTTTAAAAAACGTAAGAAAATTTGCATTTCGCGAACTACCCTACTGGCGCTTACCTAGGTACAGTGCGTGCCACGTAAGAAGAGACTTGACACACCACGTGGTCTGACATGCGCAGAACACGATTTTAGGTATCTTTAGCGGTATGAGGTCTGAGTGCGGGACGGGACCGGACGTCATAGGGGCGGCGGAAAGAGCGGGGGAGGCGGGGTCAAGTCTCTTCTTACGTGGCACGCATCGTACAGACGCCAGCACATCAAGCTACCCGAAACTGTAAAATTTTCCCAATCAACATTGAGCCTTAGGCTCTAGTGATAAAGTTGAAAATCTATTAAAGAAATTTGACACTCCACCCTCATAATAAAAGTGTCGTTGGCCATCTTCGAAAGGCTGTTTAGCGTGGGGTCCGGGGTTCGATTCCTAGTTCGGGCACTGTGTTATTAGGCTTTTCCATTTTTAACCGACTTCAAAAAAAGGAGGAGGTTCTCAATTCGGATGTTTATATACATATACAGTAATACCCCGGACTTACGTGGTAGGTGGGTCCGAGCGATTGCCGTGTAAGTCGAATTCGCGCAAGTCGGGGTTCAACTTTGCATATAAATACATATTCAGTTTACACTCCAAAGACAGTGTTTTTCTTTTCTTGTTAGGCTCAAATGACTCATTTTTCGTTCTTTTAGATGACATAATTAGATTTTATAAGTAAAACGCACTGCGCACGTAAAACAATTCCACGCGGAACACGTTTAAACCTTTCGCAAACTGAACACTGAGAGGGCGAAGCGAGAGAGCCGATGCGCGCGGCAATCAAAATGAAAAACCGCGTATCTCCGAATTCGCGTAAAACGGGGTAGCGTAAGTCGGGGTATTACTGTATATTTTTTTCTTTTTAACAGCCTGGAGCCTGGATTCGTGCACGATTTAAGTCTACTCCCATTCATTACCTATACGAGACTTAAAAATAACCAGCGTTTTGTGGGTATTCTAACTAATCCTACTAATATTATAAATGTGAAAGTTTGTGTTTGAATGTTTGTTATTCGATCACACAACAGCGGCTAAACAGATTTGGATGAAATTTGACACAGAGTTTATAACCAGGATTAATACAGGAGACTACCCCGGTGTTACGTTCTCGTGTGATAATTTCGGACACCCATAGAGTGCTACCTCTTGCCAGCGGCTTTGGCGCGGTCAAAATTTAGCACTCTACACATCTTTGCCCACCTTCGAGAAATACAGCCGTATCTAAATAATGTTAAGTAACTTTTAGATAATTTTCGCTCTAATAAAACTCCTACGAGTACAATAGTAGAAACGTGACACGACGCCACGGTCTGCAAACTTGTAGACTTGTATTGTTGACGTGACGTCGCGCGTCGTGTCGCCACTCTTTTGTCTTGCTGACCGTTTGACGAGGCTTGTCGGGCACTAGCGGTTGTCGGTTTTGAGGGAAAACGGGGGGTAGGTTAATCCTAATCTTGAATTCAAAAATACCTCAGAAATCTATACTAATATTATAAAGCTGAAGAGTTTGTTTAGTTGAACGCGCTAATCTCTGGAACTACCAGTCGGATTTGAAAAATTATTTTTGCATTTGATAGCTCAATTCTTGAGGAAGGCTATAGGCTATTTAACATCACGCTATGACTTTTAGGAGCCGAGCAAAAAGAAAAAAAGAAAGAACGCTAAGCAAAAACGAAGTAATAGTGCGGGCAGGCGATGCGATGCGACGGGGTATCTTGGTCGGGGGAACAAGATATTTCACGCGGACGAAGTCGCGGGCAGAAGCTATTATAAATATATATGTCAGATAGAAAATTCACAGGATATCTGTGATTCAATTCTCGCAATTTTAAGAACGTTCAAAGTCTGTCAAAAATACCTATAATTCCCCTACACCACCCCTTTTCCCCCCCCTTTTTCCCTACATTTTTGACATTGATTGTCGCTGAGATAAGATTGCGACTACATTTTGAACATTTTTAATTACGGGAATTGGGCTTCTAATTACCTACCTATTTATTGTTAATCTTCCTAGCGTATCGATGGCTAAAAGTACAAACATGTTTGTCCCAGAATTCACCTACGTCAACTCCGCTTACTGACGCAATTATAAGATCATCAAGTGCACAGGTGACATGCGGCGCAGGATGGAATGTGGGTCATTGACTGTGGGGAGGTACCGTATACCCACTAAAGATCTGAGCCTTCCATGAACCCCCTTCTGTGGGAATTGTCTTAGCTCCAGCTGACTTGGGTTCAAAGGTTATTTGGCTAGTCTATTTAGAGACTTCCAAATCAGCCACGGTAACGCGTGCCCAGGCAGAAGGCTCTCAGATGGTTCGATTAAAATGTAAGGGGGTTGACACACTTGACACAGCACCCGCTATAGATTAGATCTTGCTGTGGAACTGTGGAAGCGTTACTATTGGAAGGACTATTGTTAATGTGGTCTTATCGACTTCTGAGATAGATATTCGAATATGTCTAATGTCCTTTTAATTCGGTCGCGTAAAAACTCCCAAGTCTCCGTTAGACCTGAAGGAAACGTTCAAAATGTCGCATTCTCATCTCAGCGCTAATCATTAATCAATGTCAAAAATGTAGGGAAATTAAAGGTATTTTTGACAGATTGAGATTACGAGAATTACCCCTCTGATGCTCAGCAACACCGCTCGTGACTACTAGACCAATTAGACAATAATTTCTACTCGTTTATGTTAATCCTAATACATCGTCACTACTTTTAATTGCATGTCTTGTCAGCCAAGTTACTACAAGCCACACAGAAGTCATTGCCAGCAGATCATCTTGCAACATCGCGTGTGTCAGATAGATAATTTAAGCAAACATCTCCTCTCTTACTGTTATTAGCGATATATCAAATCATTAAGCTCTCTCTCCATCTTGTGACGGACCTACATAAATATAAGCAAAGATTATTTTGTAGACAGGACATAAAAACGTGTGGGGTCGGGTCGGGGGCCCCCGGCAGAAACGAAGTTCAAAATAAGAATCCAAAATGGCGACTGAAAATTTAGAAATGTCAAAAAAATAACGCAGCCGCCATCTTCGATTTTCATTTAGACCTCACTATTTGCTTCAGCACCCTCAAAAACCATGAAAACTGTATCTCTCTCTCTCCCTGACTCCTTTTTTGTAATAAAAAGTCGCATGGAGGGGACACAACGCTTTTTCGGTACGTGACGATTTCTCCTAGTTTACCGCAAGCTCCGTTAAAAAACTTCGTTCCACTTCTAATAATGTCATCTTCCTCCCTTGTCCCATGTTACTCAAGTTACATTATGATTCTTCGACCCCCTCGGCTGCCCCATTTCAAAATCTAGAATTTTACAGGAGAGCGCATACCTCGGCTGCCCCATTCATTTCAAAACCTAGTAAGGACTTAAAATGAAATTTTACAGGAGAGCGCATAAACGTAATATTGGTCAGCCTATGGAATGTATTTTTTTGAATTGGTTAAAGTGACTTACTAGGTTTTAAAGTGGTCACTAGGGAGTGAATGGTGCACTTACTAGATATCGATGGTTAAATATATCTCCTTTTATGTAAGTTTGAAACGCTGGTGTTTTTGTATTTGGTAGAGACCTTCTAGGTTAGCAAGATTACGCAATAAAACGATTTTTGTAAAAAGTGTCCCTTACTAGGTTTTGAAATGGGATAGCCGACCTTAAACGTAAAATAGGTCAGCCTGTGAAAAAAAAAACGCTAGTTGTTGTAAAAATGGTCTTGATTTCAAAAACCTAGTAAGGTGCATCGACCATTTAAAAACCTAGCAAGTCCAGAGACTTACTAGGTTTTGAATTTGTTATTTAAGTGACTTACTGGGTTTTAAAGTGGTCACGCTTGCTTAAATATATCTGCTTTTATGTGAGTTTAAAACGCTGGTGATTTTGCATATGGTAGTGACTTACTTAGCCCCAGCGTAGATATTTTTCAACGGTTATAAAAAAAATATTAGTCGTTCCATACATTTTGACCGCAGTGTCATAGTTGGTCATAGTTACAATTTGCGCACTGCTTATTTTTTTCCCTGTATACCTACTACATTGGCGTTACTAGGTACAGTCAACAAAAGAGATAAGTATGCAGGATCGTCGGATATAGTTGAGGCGCTTTTGATTTAGTAAGGGCGAACGTTTCAGCCTGCCCGATTGAATTTAACTTTAGGCATATTAACCCCATAACAGTAATTAAAGCTTTTAAGCAAATTAAGATCAAATTGACCGAAGATCTTTGGGGAATGTCCATTAAGGTCTGTACCTCCATAATTGAGACTATTGCGCCCTACTTAGCCTTAGTATTTAATTCGTGCGTGGATCAAGGAGTCTTCCCCGACTTAATGAAATACAGTAAGGTAATACCACTTTACAAATCCGGGGACAGTAAAGACACCAATAATTATAGACCCGTATCCGTTTTGCCGGTTTTCAGCAAAGTGTTTGAAAAGATAATGCTTAATCAGATGCTTAATCATTTTAACATGAATAAGATCCTACACGATCAACAGTATGGTTTCACCAAAGGACGTTGTACGACCGACGCCGGTGTAACTTTATTAAAACACATTTTTAACGCGTGGGAAGAGGCCCAAGATGCCATAGGAATCTTTTGTGACCTCTCCAAGGCATTTGATTGCGTCGATCACGAAACCTTGGTTTTGAAACTTGAGCATTACGGACTTGGAAAACTTGCGCTCAGTTTAGTTAGTTCTTATTTAAAGGATAGACAACAACAAGTTCAAATAAATGGTGTCAATTCACTTGGTTTAATAGTAAAAATTGGTGTGCCACAAGGCTCGATATTGGGTCCTTTCCTCTTTTTAGTGTATATAAATGATCTACTCCATTTATTAAAAAATCAACCACAAATGGTGTTATTTGCTGATGACACTTCCTTAATTTTTAAGGTAAATAGACATGCTACAAATTTTGACGACGTAAATAACGCCCTACTGCAGGTCCAAAATTGGTTCACTGCTAATAATTTAGTATTAAATGGAAAAAAAACTAAGTGCATAAGATTTTCTTTACCAAATGTCAAGGGTAGTGATTGGGAGATAATATTGAATCAAGAGAAACTAGAATTCGTCGATAAAACTGTTTTCCTAGGGATCACGCTCGACTCAAGGCTACAATGGGGTCCTCATTTAACATCTCTTGCAGGACGGCTAAGTTCAGCAGCTTATGCTGTCAGAAAAATCCGTCAATTTACTGATGTAGATACCGCGAGACTAGTCTATTTTAGTTATTTTCATAGTATCATGTCTTACGGTATTTTACTTTGGGGACGGGCTGCAGACATCGATTCTATTTTTATTCTGCAGAAAAGAGCTATCAGAGCCATATATAATCTCCGCAGGCGCGATTCTCTAAGGGAACGGTTTAAGGAAATTAACATCATGACGGTACCTTGTCAATACATCTATGAAAACATCATGTATGTAAGGAAAAATTTACATCTTTTTAGTAAAAGAGGTGAAAGACATAATTATAGTACTAGAAATAGGGACCTATTAGTTCAACCAGGTTTCAGACTGGCTAAAGTAGACTCATCTTTTATGGGGTACTGTTTAAAATGTTATAATAAAATACCTCCCCACATTCTTCAACTGAATGAGACAAAATTCAAGTCTTGTATAAAACGCACACTATGCAGTCAGGCATATTATAAGTTAGGGGATTACATTGCTGATAAAAATGCCTGGCTCAATGCTGGTCCTGCTCCACAACCACAACTAATTGATTAACACATGAAAATACTGTTGGAGCTGCTGAAGATTGTAAGACTATCTTTGCATTGTATAAAATCAATTTCCTTTGTTTTGTATAATTGCATAGCACAGATGTGAGTTCTATGTACCCTATAGCTACCATTTACCGGGTAATAATATGTCTTTCATTGACTCGAATGTGCCCTGGCAGCTGATGGTGTGTCATGCTCACTCAAATGTCTCGCTGACGGTGGCGTGTGTGTTGGATCATTTAGCTCCCTTCAAAATGGTTGAGCTGAATGGTGCTGATTTATGCGTCATGTTCGTGAACGGGCGCCGTCAGTTGGGGCTGGTCATCACTTAGCTGCCTCGGCTTATTTTTAATTATTTTAATTTTGGATTGTTGTTAGTTAAGTACTATTTCTTGTACTCTGGACGCTTTTAACGCGTACGTCTTTTTTAATTTTTTACATCGTTCTCACATTATATAATTTTAATATCAAAAGTAATGATGTAACTAATATTTTTGTAAAATATGATTTAAAAAGAGTGTCCATGGAGTTTCTTGCCCGTTCTTCTCCATAGGTACCTACGCTTTGGAATGGGCAACTAGCTTCATATTTTCTGACTGACCGACTTCTTGACAATTCAAAAGTGCCTGTAAATGGTTTAATTGAAATAAATGCTTTGAGTTTGAGTTTGAGTTTGAGTTCAGTAAGAGACCGATGGATGTTGTCGACTGAAAGTTAATTTGATAAATAAATGAGCTGTTTGTTTTCTATTAATAAAATAAAATTTTATTCGAGAACATCCATCGGTATCTTACTAAACCTCAACTATATCCGACGATCCTGCATACTTATCTCTTTTGTTGACTATACTAATTTTCTTCGCCTTATGCTATCAGCGCAGCACCCCTGATCGCGTAACACACCTTCATTCACAATCTGAATAACTTTAATTATTTTTTTTTAACTATCATCTATCTAAATGTACAGACGCCATCACATCAAGCTACTACAATCTGTCAAATTTCTTTAATAGATTTTCAAACTTTATCGCTAAAGCATAAGGTTCAAAGTTGGTTGGGAAAATTTGACAGTTTCGGGTAGCTTGATGTGCTGGCGTCTGTACCTATAACAATAATACATATAATTTAATTTAACTTAATATCTATTTTATATTTAATTGAATTTTTTGATACTGTGGGTGTATGTGTAAAAAAAAAACTTGCCTGAAATAAATGAATTTTAATATTTTAAAAAAAATTTTTTCAAAGGATGTTGCTAATATTCATCGCTTCATATGTTCGAACAATATGTCTGCTCACCAACGTATATAACGCAATGAATGTTGTTGAACTGTCAAAATGAAACCCATTGCTACTGATAGTGGGTTACGCAGTTACCCCGCTGGTGTAGTTTCTCTCATCTCTCATCAGAAGAAATATAACGACGGCGAAGTACCTATAGAGGTATGAGGAACAGGGTGTAAAGTTCACTCAACCTCCATAGAAAAGGGAGGATCCTCCGACCAGACGGGTGTTGTGTCTGGCGGGCAACTGCCCATTGTATCTATGCTAGTTGCGCGGTAAACTCTGCTTGCGCGATGCAGGATTTGCGTGACGTCAGTAACTCAGTATGGCGCGTTGTTTTGCATGTGGCGTTGTAGATACCGCTACATACCAATACCTCCTAACTGACTTTTTTTTTTTGAGAAATTCACTTTTTTTCGTTTTAAATTTAAAGGCGTTATTCGCATGTTTTAGTGAAATCGCCTAAGTGTATTTTTAGTTGCAACAGTATTAAATTAAAATGTGGAAATACGTACCTCCCAAGTCCCAACTAAAACAACGTGTCTATTTTTGAACGTTTTTTTCCAGTATGTGTAAATTTTTGACTTTGTCAGTTAGGAGTTATTGGCACTTCGCCGTCGATAATAATAAAAATTAAACTATTTAAACCAAAAGTAGACTTTATGAAGCCAGATATATTAGCAATATTTATTATATTTATATTAGCAATATATTAGCTCAACTGTGACTATTAGGACACAATTGAATTTCTATTGTTATAAATCAAATATTGAATTTTACTAGCTTCCGCTCGCGGCTTCGCCCGCGAGGTATGTCGACAAAAACTATCCTATGTCCTTCTCCGGGATGCAATCTATCTCTCTGCCAAATTTTATCGAAATCCGTTCAGTGGTTTAGGCGTGAAAAGGTAACATACAGACAGACAAACAGAGTTACTTTCGAATTTATAATAATTAGTATGGATAACTGTACATTATAGGTACATACTAAATACTAATGTCTTGTCTACAACATAATATTAGTCTTGGTGAAGTATGTCGCAGTAACGCACGCGACGCGATGGCGCGACGCATGCGCAGCCGCAGACGAAGTAACTAGCTTGGGATATATCTGATGGGTTGTCCGAAAATATCTTTGCTTACTTGTAAGATTAAGGAGAGAAAAATCGTGGGACAGGTCAGGGATTTGCAAGCGTTGATCATAGCTAGAGTTGTAAAAAAACGGTTTTTTTTCTGAGATGAAAAAAAAACGTTATAAAAAACATGAAAAAAACAGTTTTTTTTCTGGAGTAGGTTTTTTTTCATGAGTAGGAAAATCAGTAAAATCATCAACAATATTAACACAAGCAGAAGGTAATAGAGTCCCTGATAGTATAGTCGTTGATTCAGAATCAAACGAAACAAATACAGACACAGAACCGATACATACTGATAAAACAAGCGTACCTACTCGCAGCTACTGATACTGATACAGATGATTGTAACACATTAAGTATTTTTAAAGTTCATAATAATATTTACCCATTGATTTAAACAAAATTTGACTTGAATAAAAACAAAACAATCAAAGGGCATTGTCCATTTTCTATAGGACTTTGGCCACTCATAAACAAACAGTTCAGCTAATAGTATGTGATTGATTTAATAGCTCATATCAGTAAGAATGAGTCTATAAACCTAGTTTTGTATCAAGATGTATATTTAGATAATTTTTTTTTACATTTAATTGATCCGTATCCGAATCCGTAGGTGTGCCAGGTTCAACGTAAATACAAGGTTCGGGGTTCATAGAAGTGCCAGGGTCGTCAAGAAGGGAAGAATCGGAATGCATTTTAACAAAAAAACCAAAGTAGTCGTTAAAAAACTCACAAAAACAACACTCACGATGCAAAGAAACAAAGCGAATGTTATCTGTCATTTTGACAAATTGACACAATATTTTTAAGCACCGTGTTGCTATAAAAAAAAACAATACTATATCGATCCATTCGAAATCGATTAAAATGTTATAAGTTCTCCAGAAATAATGTATAAAACGTCAGTTTATCATTTTTTATGTCCTAAATCGTTTATTAGCATTTTTACTTATCTGATTTAACGAAAACTATGTTAAATACAGTGGAGAGATTGCACTGTATTTTAAATCGATTTGAATTTGTTGTTTTAACGAGTTTTAGTTTGGCAACACCGAACCAAATCCAAAGTCGGAACCTGTGTAGATCAAATAAGATACTAAAAAAAAATAGATTTTTTAAAGTGCTGATTGATACAAAGTTATTTGCATCAGATAATTACTAAAATATAATTTCAAATAATGGTAAATTACTTTTTTGCATAGCATCGTGTTTAAAAATGGCCAAGTCTGGACAATGCCCTTTAGTGTTTTATTCCACTTTAGTTATGTTTCATATTTCTAAAAAAAAACCAAATGTTGAAAAAAAACAACGGTGCCAAGATTTTTTTCATGTATTTTTTCAAGATTGTGAAAAAAAACATTTTGTTTTTTTTCAATTTACATCTCTAATCATAGCACTACGGAGACTGAAGTCTTCTCAGGAGCTCTATAATTCAGTGCCGTCTTGTGGTTAGCCAATAAGTATACGTTATGATGTTACACAAACTAACCCTACAACCCCATCCCTAGCATTAAATTTCGAGTTACAGGTAAAAAGACGAAAAATAAGAAGACCAAGAAGGTCGACTAGCGGGTTTAATATTCTCAAAAAATTGTCTCGATGACAATAAAAATTAAAAAAAAAGTTGTTTTCTTTCAAATGGTTTCTTTGCTAGTTTTTCAAATAAAAAGAGCAGTATTTTTTCCAATTCTGGTTTTATTGTAGACTTTATTACCGACTTCCAAAAAGGAGGAGGTTATATGTTCGACTTTATATGTTTTTTTTTATGTATGTTCACCGATTACTCGAAGACGGCTGGACCGATTCCAAAAATTCTTTTTTTTAGGTAGGTAGGTACCTCTGGAACCCAAAATTAAGAAAAACTTTGTTTATTTTTACGTACTCTAACCGATGAAGTAATGAACATAACATTTCAGCTAAACTTTCAGCATGCGATAAAACAATTATATAATGAGCAGGTGGATATACCTATATCATCAACAACAAAGTAAACGGTGCTAAGCCAAAAAGGATCTTGAATTTATCTACCTACAGGTAATTAAGGTTATTGCAGTCATTTTAAGGTAGGCAAGTGGGTATTCAAGCGGGTGATTAAAGATTTGCAAGCTTTGAGTTGCGTATTAACTGAAATCTCCAACCTGCTTCATATTTAGTCTTCATAAAAAAAGTATAACAATCTCAAGATATATAAATGAATCTTGGCTCGTGCCGCTCCCTCGCAAGTCGCGCCGTGCTCATCAAAGCATGCAGAAAACAAAAGCAACGGAAATATTACTCCAGTCGACGACAAGAAAGCCCAGAGGACAGTTTTCTATACAAAACAATTATAATCCTTAAATAATTCAAATAAAACCTCGGCTGAGTGCTTGCTTACCATTGCCTAATAGTAGAATAATTTAAAAACATACCCTGTCAAAAATTACCGCCAAATATTTATGCAAATCAAATTACTTTAGTAATCTCAAAGTTGTAAATAAAATGAATATTCATGAAAATGTCTAATGTTAATCACATACTGCGTGTACAAGTTAATTAAAAGTTTAAAAATAGTTGTTTTGTTAAATAAGTGTTTGTATTGATGACAGTTAGGAGTTATATTTTTTAAGATGGACGCTGGCAAAGGCGCGGCAGTGCGTCTAGTATTTTTTGCTTTCTTCACACGGTATGCGCTATCTCAGGAGTACTTTAGAATGGTAAGTGTACCAATTAAATCCATTTTCAATTTGAATTTCCACTGATTACTCACTTCTTTTATGTAAATTTTATACAGTAATGTTTTTTATCTCGTAAAATCTTCGTTTGAGTGCATTGTAATGCAGAATCTTTAGCTTATGTAACATTGTGTGCGAGACAGCAAGACTTGCAAAAAAAACATTATGTAAGTATAATAATAATATGCTATTGTGTTGTTATAAGATCTTACGAAGTTTTTACTACCATAATAACTAATAGAAACTCGGCGGTCGAACGTGAGGTCCAGTGTTCGATCCCTGACTGAGGAAAACTGAAAATGTGTTTTCCGTGAGGGAGAATCTCAGAATTAAACTAACAATTGCACCATTGTCCTATGTCTTACCCTATCTCTGTTCTACATCTTTTAGAAATGAGGTTTCTGCTTCATGCATGCGAAAACTGGATTCATTAGGTATAAGTTTCCCATATGCGTTAAAATTCCGCATTTATACATCGAAAGTGGTTATTTATTAGGTCCGTACATATATAATCGGCGTTTTATATGGAAAACACAGAAGGTAAAAAGTGTCTTTGTCCATTGTTGTCTATACACTTTCGCCACTTTATGAGCAGTTCATTGATTCTTTTGCTGAAAAAAATTGTCGGAGCGAGAATCAATAAAATCTTTGAAGGCGGTTTTGACTGCCTCATCGGAATTTCATTTTCTTCCTTGCGAGAAATTGTCCAAATTCCGCAAAAACTTGGTTATCTGTTGGAGCAACGGACCTTGCTTGGAGTAAGGTGGGTGTCGGAGACATTCTAATAACAGCCCCTCTAATTTAGCGATAGTCTGTTGTGCAGTATGTGATCTAGCGTCGTCCTGAAACAGCAGTGAGCTAGAGCAATTGACCAGCCTAGGTTGTTTAACAGCTATCTTTTCCATCACGGTTTGTTATTGTTGACAATACAGACCTGCTGTAATCGTCTGGCCAGATCTTAGGAAGCTGTAGTGGATGACATTGGTACTGGTCCACCAGACACTTTCCTTACCTTTTTCTGAGTAAACTTTCGCTTGGGCCAGGCTTTGGTCGGTTCTACTGGGTTCAATAATTGTGATGAGCATTTGCGATTATCGTACGGGATCCATTTTCGTATTTACCTAATTTTGACCGTTCCTTTTAACACAAAAAAAAGGGCGCGCGACGACGTTGCCAAATCGCTTGTCTGCGCGCATGTATGTGTATCTTTACACGTTAAATTTGATGTTTCAATTTGGTGCACCCAATTCCATCCTTTAGTAATTGTTCTCTGTTATAGCCACGTTCAAAAGACGTGCTCTCTCTACACAATTACGTATGACATTATAGTCCATGCAGAACTGTGCATGAATGGTATAATGCAAAACACTGTTTAGCAAACAGTTAGACACCTTTACCGATAGAACCATAGACGCGTGACGAACGATACTTAGAATTGTATGAATTTGTGTGAGTACACAGTAATTTTCCCTGCACTGTCAAACTTGTGCAAGAACGATAATGAGGAAAAGTTTTGAGTATGGATGAGGTTGGCTACACGACCATACTAGAGATGGATGGACTGGGAGTGAAGGGAGTGATTACCGGGAGAGCGACTGATTGAGAAGTATGGCAGAAAAAGACATGTTGCATCGACCTCAATTAAATTGGAATAAGGACAGGAGAATAAGGATGACGTAGAAACGACAATGCAGCTCATGGCTTACCTGCCGGGTCAGCGGGATTGTCCGGAAGGGTTACCGCTGGCTCGGAAGATAAAGGGCTAAGGAAGGAACACGGGTGGGTTTTAGTCAGTAAGAGTCTAGCACTCCCTTCCGCTCCACCCAGAGCGGGTGGGTCATTTGATGATTTCCCATCCTGAAAAAAAAGATCATGGCTTAAGAGGGGACGGCGCCTGCGAGGAATTTGAAAATAGGTATTTAAAGAAACTACTGCCGTCGCCTAACCTCAAGTCTGCCCCCGTAGTGTGTGGTAGGGACAGTGCTACAGCGTAGACCGAAATTATCACAAATATTTTGACGAGATCGACGTTTCGTATTCCCCTTTTTTCGCCTCGAAAACTGAGCCGATATTCCCTCTATGTGTGGAGCGGAAGGGAGCGACAGACTTTTACTGACTAAAACCAGCCGTGTTCCTTCCTTAGCCCTTTATGTTCCGGGCCAGCGGTAATAACCCTTTCGGACAATCCCGCTGACTTCGAACAATCCCGCTGACACCCTTAACACATCTTTCTTCTACTTCCGCCCCGGTTCCGGTTCCGATTCCGATCAATCAAATTTAAAACCTCCGATTCTGGTTTCGGTTCCGGTAAAACGACCTCCGTAACATCTCCAATCCAAAGCACCTGAACATCTGTATACCCAACGAAACCACGACGTAAAAATGACCCAGATAGTTTTATTGTATTTAGTCACGCTTATGGCCATACTTACATATACCAGAACGTACCCACGTCGTTATATGTGACATTTTTTGTCTCACAACCTTCGTGATCCGCACAAGGCATGACCGAAATGACAAATTGGTCGGAAGATGCATAAAAAGTCATTTTGGCCAATTGCTTTTTAGATTAACCTTAAAAAAGTGTGCTACATATATGCTTTGATTTTAATTTTTTCATGCCCTGTGATCTTTTGCTTAAAAGAGGTGGTTATTTCATTTTTTACAAATGGGTCTCAGTTTTTATGACGCGCCGACTTGGGAAGTTTTGCAGATTAGCAAAAATACATGGTAGAAAATTGTAGAGCTTATACATATTGCAATGTACCTATTTAAATATGTGGGGATTCGTGACCGCGTGGGCGAGTGATACACAGAAATAAGTTGTAAATAGGTAACGATTAATTTATTACGATATCAAGTAACTAAAGCTAGCAGTTACACTTGACACGAAAAAGCAAAATTAAATAAGGTTACATGAATGGTAAAACTACTAGAAACACGAAGCTCGCCGTAAACTATTACGGCGAGCTTCGGCGAGTAAAATATGATCGGGGGTCAGAGAGGACCTCGCACGATCGTAGTTCAGCACAGACTGAAGCTCAGAACCAAAACTCTCCCAAATCTGCCGTTCACTAAACAAAGGACGCGGCAAATCCACATCTGCAGTTCCTAAACAAAGGAAGCGGCAAAACGATTGCCTTTTAAAAGTATAATAAAACACGAGAAATACAAATGGGTACAATACAAGACAACTAAAAATAACAGAACAATGAACCTTAAAAGTAAAGAATCATGAAAGACAATAGTACCTATAACTTAAATCGCTTTGCAGAACGTGGGAAAAACACAAAAATGAAACTTTCTAAAAATTATTACAATAAGTTCCTCTATAAAAATATTACATTCTTAAAACTATGCAAGGGATGGGTACGTGAGACACAGTCCCCACAAATATATGTTATGATAACCAAAACACGTTACTGAAACGAAATACAATTTTAAAGACTTTTGAAAGGAGAATGGGCACCATACTATAGGTTTCTGCCCTGAAGCCCAATAGCGATAAGATATATACCAATGGAAAGAGCTTTTCAAGAAAAACCTTTGCCACAAAAAGATTTTTGCCAATTGTTAGTCAGTTCGGACTTAATAACCTAAATAGGTGACAACTTGAGCAAGGAATTCTTGCTGCCCAAAAGCGATAAGTTATACATCAATGAAAAGAGCTTTTTAAGGAGAACCTTTGCTACAAACACTACTTTTGCCAATTGTTAGTCAGATTTCGGAGTTAATGACCTAAATGAGTGATTACTTGGGCACCGAAGTTTAGGAATGTTCTTGGCGCGCAATATCCATAACATATACATCAATGAAAAGAGCTTTTTAAGGAGAACCTTCGTTACTAATACGACTTTTGCCTATTGTTAGTCAGTTCGGAATTAACGACCTAAATAGGTGACTACTTGGACACCGAAGTTAAGAAATGACCCACCCCCAGGGTCCTATTCCTTCTTGGTGAGAAAAGTCGTGTTATTAGCAAAGGTTCCCCTTGAAAAGCTCTTTTCATTGGTGTATATCTTATGGCTGTTAGGCACTAAGAATTCCTTAACTTCGGTGCCCAAGTTGTCACCTTTGTAGGTCACTGATTCCGTGCCGTGCTGACTAACAATTGGCAAAAGTCGTGTTAGTAGCAAAGGTTCTCCTTGAAAGCTTACCATTGGCATACATCATAACGCTATTGGGGTCAGGTATAACGTTTTGCCCGGCCTACCGACTCTTCAAAGCATAGTTTTTAAAACGGCATCCAGGAGGCCAATGTATTAAAAATGTCCGTTTATAGGCTTAAAATTTAAATATGATGTTTGCAAGACACAGAATTAATTAAAATACCAGAATTTCAATAATACTTAATTAGTCACTTTTAGAGCTCTGTAGCTCCTTACGTAGGTACTAACAATCAAGAGAAATCGTCATAATAAGAAATACTCTCCTTGGTGATCTTTGATTTTTCCATTGATATTGGGCTTGAGGGCAGATTTTCTCCAATCTCCTTTGACAGTTTATAGAATGCTGCCATAAAAGAAAAACACTAATGCACCTAGTAGAATTTTTGTCAAAGCTAATCAACACAACTCCCTAAGACCAAGTAATCCCACAGAATGACTATTTCATGAAATCTTGACGTTTTGGGATTACACTAACCTAACAAGTTGTATTACTGATTCTAATGATTATAATTCTGTAAATACATATTTGTTACGGCCGCGAATCGTATTTTGATTTTGATCGACGTAGGTACAATACTGACCAGCAAATTGCAAAAAACGTAAGATACTTTGAATTTCGCGGGCTACCTTAGCGCTTCCCCCTTAACTTATTGACCTCTGAACGATATCACATCACCACGTGGTTTGTTCGACTGACCACTTTCATTGAACCATTGTTTCGGAGTGATAGACAGACGGATGTCCTACTGACAATGGATCACTTTCGATTCTTTTATTAACGTTATGCTACTTCCTCTCATTTCTTGAGTTTGGTTATGCTGGGGCTTATTTTGTGACAAGCTTCTGCTCGCGACTTCGTTCGCGTGAAATTTCTTGTACCCCCGACCCACCCGGTCGCATCGCTTCATCTGCCCGTGGTGTCAATTCATTTTCTTTTTCTTATTTATATTTATTTATTTATATATAGGTACTTTATTGTACACCACAAAAACACAAAACAATAAAAAAATATGTCGTCCGACCGACTGACCGAACGACCAGACCGGTAGATCTGTCGACCTTTCTGACTTTTTTGGCTTTTTGCTCGGCTCCTAAGGGTCATAGCGTGATGTTAAATAGCCCATATTTTTTTATCTTTTCTCAAAAATTAGACTATTAAGGGGCTTACATGACCTAAAGCGTGGTCACTGTCGCTGCATAGAAAAGAAAGAGAAGCGCGACGACACAACGCTGGTAATTTATTGCAAAATATAAAGCGATTATTTAATGGGGATTGTCCAAAATTTCTAACCATTAGATTTTATTTTATTTTTTGAAAATTTAGAGCATTTTGAGAAACTAATTTGAATATTTTGATGATTGGCTCAATAGTTATTTAAAAAAAAACCTTTAATTATTTTAAGTTTTTAAGGTAGGTGACGTCATCAGTGGCATAAAGATTAAGTGCCGTTGCCTTACTAGTACATAATTAAAAATTTAAATCTGTCAACACAACGTCAACAATCTCACATCTGTCAAAGTGTCAATAGACCGAATAGACGTCTTAAATAATCGAATCCTATCTTAGCGTATTTATTTACAAATGGTTTTTTTATGTGTAAGTGTCCTCCAAGACATGTGACATCTACCAACCCGCACTGGGCCCGCGTGGTGGATTACAGCCCACTCCCTCTCGCTGAGAGGAGGCCTATGTCCCAGAAGTGGGAACATTATAGGCTGATGATGATGATGATGATGTCCTCCAAGGAATATACTACTCTCTATCGTCACTAGAACAATCGACGTGGCGACTTAGAAATACAATAATAACGCACGCGGCGACATTATTACTATTATTGCTGCAAGTTGGAACAAAGCACTTCCTGTATTCCATAACTCTTCCAGTATATTAAATATTGTCGAGAGTTGAAATAATGTATGTAATGTAGGTAATGAGATATAAACAAGAATGTTTATATTTTTGACATATTTATAATAATTTGACATTTGACAGATTGTAGACAATACTTGCCTCTTACTTTTTTTTTCTGAGGTAACGATACAAAACTGTACGGCCAAAGCCGACGTAATTTGAAGGGCAAAGAAGGTCAATCGTATTTTATCAAAAATATCAATAAAATATGACTATTTTTAATAATTAATTATGTCCGTAATGATCAATAACGCTATTCCTCGAAATGGTTTTTCAATTACAACATTAAAAAAATATGAACAATGCCCATTACAAAAAATCTACTGTTTGGACTAAAAAATAAAACACTAGTGCTTTAGTATGTTGCTTGTAGAATAATCTGACAAAAAATCAGAATGATTATATGTATATTAGTATGGTTTTTATTGTAAAAAGAAAGTTTTTAGAGGTATCTTCATAATTTTTTCTATCATATCAAATTAGTTGTAGTATGTCTTCAACACACTATCTACCTAGCATATATCCTGTAGAATATCATATATTTTTCTGATTTTGTTTACTGTAGTCAATCATATACTTTTATTGTTTCTAAAACTTGCGTTTTTTGTGTTTAGATCCTGTAAGCCCCTTAAATGCAAATAATTTTTTAAATCCGACTGGTAGTTCCAGAGATTAGCGCGTTCAAACAAACAAAATCTTCAGATTTATTATGGCGGGTGATGAAATTCGACGCGGTGGGTTGGCGGCTGAAATTTCACGCGGACAAAGTCGAGGGCAGAAGCTAGTAAATTGATAAAGTCACATTGGTACTTGCACGAATTTTAAACCACGACCCATCACAGCCATCACACGGTAATCGTAGAAACAATTGAACAGTCGGCCCTGATGCCAACCTTGTTGATAGCACACGTATCAACTCGGAAAGGAATCGTTACCGTATCAACTCGAGCCGTTCAGTATTCTTTGTATGAAACTCCTTACTGCAACGCACACTAATCGGAATCGTATCGCCTCGCCTCAGGACAAGCTCACGAAACGCGGTGCAGTGCGTGGTCAACTTGCAGTACCCGCGCTTACGGCTCGGCGTCCCCATTGCATGCTTACGTCTCTCCGTACCCGATCTTACGTCTTTTCGACCACCCTTGCCCCTCTCACCCCTCCCGCGGCCTGCCTGCTCGCGTCGCGCGTCACGTAGCCGTAACCGTGCCGTAGCCGAGTCGACATAATATCGGAGCTTCTGATCCGCTTTGGTTACGTGCTTACGTTAGGTTGACGCCTGTTTGACGCCGAGGCGAAAGGCGATACGTATATTCTCTTTGCGATACGGTAACGATCCCTTTTCGGGGTTGATATGTGTGCTATAACTTTTATCACAATTTATGTTGTTGTCCAAGGCTGTACCTACACCTCGTAAGAGAAAATGTATTTCCCTCCACACAAGGCGTGAGGACACAGCCATAATTCTACAAAGGTAACACAAAGACTGTGTGACCAGCCCAAGGTCACCTACAATCGTGATGACTGTAACGCTAGCAATTATCTAATAATGTAAGGATTTCCGCCGATTTAGTAACAATCATCTTGTGCATTATGGTCTCTTTCTGACTAAGATAACAACGTGTGTAACTGTCAGGGTTTTCCGAAGGTCTGGTGGGTGAACCAGAAAGATTCATGTGTCGTAGGCACTATTTTGTAAGTGGGTATTGTTCTTTGATCCTGAAGAGCGAGAGTCATTTTGTTTTGTGAAAATATTTCTACTCTACACTGCTATTATTTATGTACTAGCTTCTGCCCGCGACTTCGTCCGCGTGAAATTTCTTGTTCCCCCGCCCCACCCCGTCGCATCGCATCGCCTGCCCATGCTATTACTTCATTTTTATTTAGCTTTCTTTCTGACTTTTTTCTTTTTGCTCGGCTCCTAAGGGTCATAGCGTGATGTTAAATAGCCTATAGCCTTCCTCAAGAATTGGGCTATCAAATACAAACAGATTTCTTCAAATCCGACTGGTAATTCCAGAGATTACCCTCTACATACAAACTAACAAACTTTACCTCTTTATAATATTAGCATAGATAAAACTCAAACTCAAAGCATTTATCCATACTTAATATTATAAATTCAAAAGTAACTCTGTCGATCTGTCTGTATGTTACCTTTTCACGCCTAAACCGTTGAACGGATTTCGATAAAATTTGGCAGAGAGATAGATTGCATCCCGGGGAAGGACATAGGATAGTTCTTATCCCGATATTTCCACGGAATCGACACTTATGCGGGTAAAACCGCGGGGCGCTGCTAGTTTCAAATAATATAATTAAAAATAATAATATAATTATTTTACAGGCACTTTTGAATTGTCAAGGGGTCGGTAAGTCAGAAATATGAAGCTAGTTGCCCATTCCAAAGCGTAGGTACCTATGGAGAAGAACGGGCAAGAAACTCCATGGACAACATCTGAACGTCACCTATTAAGGGGCTTACATGACCCAAAGCGCAGTCACTGTCGGACTGCATAGAAAAGAAAGAGCGATGACACAACGCTAGCAAAAAAAAACACAAAAAAAAAATAAAGCAATTAAAATAATAATAAAATATTTAATTACAAAAAATCTGTTGTTTGGGCTATAAAATAAAAACACTAGTATTTTAGTATGTTGCTTGTAGAATAATCTGACAAGTATATTAGTATGGTTTTTATTGCAAAAAGAAGATTTTTAGGGGTATCTTCAAGATTTTTTTCTAACGTATCAAATTAGTTGTATTATGTTTTCAACACACTATCTGCCTAGCATATATCCTGAAGAATGTCATGTATTTTTCTGACTTTGTTTACTGTAGTCGATCATATACTTTTATTGTTTCTAAAACTTGTGTTTTCTGTGTTTAGGTCCTGTAAGCCCCTTAAATCTTTTAATTATGTTGTTTTGAATAACTGTATTGTGATCACGGAGACTGTATACTTTTATTATATATTTTCTATACGTTTCTCAATATGTAAGTGAACCGTAATGTTCTTTTTTTTGAGAAATAAATGTCTTTAAACCGAAAACAAATCGCCCAACCAGGGGGAACCGAACCCAGTACTAGCACACACGTTGTGCTGATAACCACAACATAAACGAGGTAGTCACCTAATCAAAATTATATTTTATTTTCAGGGTGTGAATACAAATACAGCAGAGGCGTCCCAGTTCCTTCGGGAGTACGACAGAGAAGCTTCTGGAATGTGCTACAGGTAAGTTCATTCACGAGTTTTTTTGTAAAATGCCCCTGTAAATTTTTTTCTCTTGATCTGGCATCAAAATACAGGCATAAGTAATTATTAAAACTTAGATGTGATATTAATTGTTAAATGTATTGTTTTATTTATTAATAATAATATAGTAAAAATGGAAGTGTGTAGTATATAGGTATTATATAAATATACCAATTGAAATAATATTAAATTTTAAAATTAATGTAATGTAAATGCACTTAAATTGGAATTTTTTGCAACAACTGCCATTTGTTAATTGTAATTTGTTTTTGCATACCGTTAAAACCACGGAACAGATATTATTATCTGTTCCGTGGTTAAAATGGTGAGACATGTAGCACTATGCAATGTTATGAACACCTTTGTAAACACCATGTTTCTGGCAAATAAATATTCTATTCTATATATTCTATAAGAATCCTTAAGATCTTCATATCCACCCAGCCTGTCGCAGTCTACTGCTCGACATAGACCTCTGCCATGCTACGCCGCAACACCCTGTCCCTCCGCCTTCCGCATCCAGTCTGTCCCAGCCACCTTCATAACGTCGTGGGTCCATCTAGCTGGAGGGCGTCCCACACTACGCTTGCCGATACGCGGTCTTCACTCTAGGACTCGTCTGCTCCGCCGGCCATCGGTCCTTCGAAAGATATGGCCAGCTCACTGCCACTTCAGTTTGCTTACCTACTCTGCAAGCTATGGCGGTTACTCCGATTCTTTTCCGGATTTACTTCGATTCATTTCAAAGAAACTCCGAGCATAGCCCGATCCATAGCGTGCTGAGCGACTTTAAATTTGTGGACCAACCCGACTGCCAGTGTACACGTTTTAGCACCTTATGGCATAACGGGCAAGACGCACTGGTTGAAGACCTCAGTCTTCAAACACGAGAAGACAAGAGAAAGTCTTCACTCCCTACAAAAATTAGGCGGCCCTCTGGTCACGTGAAGAATTGACTCCCTCATTTTCTACACATAGTCCCTCAATCCTATTCCAGAGTAACAATGTCCCAATGGAAGTTCGTGACCAACATCACAGAGTACAATCGTCGCCGTATGCTGGAGGAGCTGGCTCTCAGCTCCAAGTTCGAGAGGCTCTCCTGGAGGAAGGCGGCTGCCTATGACTCCTCCAGGCTGTCGGACCCTCAGGGGAGACGGCAGCTGATGAAGATCGTGCAGGCTAGCAGGGCGGCCTTGCCTGATGATAAGTATTCTGAGGTAAGGTATACGTCCTGGAGTTACTTGAAGACCTTTTCAGCAAAATGCTTCCAAAAATTTTACCAATGAAATCGTGATAATTAGAATAGTTACGTTGACAAATCCTAGATGAATGTTAAAGCTCTAGTTTCAAAGTGGCTGGATGCCCGGTCCAGGGGACCTAAAAAGGCCATTTTGGCAGAATCATAAAAGGAAAACATTAAGAAATACAATGGACAGTTATCTGTTAAGTTAATCGTATGAAATCCCATTGGTGAAGGATTTTTCAGTTATTTTTTTTTTGTCTGTGCTAAAATACCAATCAATCCAATCCAAATCCAATGCCAATCTCTTTGATTATACCTACGTAGTGCAGCGAAAAAAAGAAAAACACGGACTGTCTTCAACATATTGTAATTCATAATTTTATCATTTTATGATTCTGCTAAAGTGGCCTTTTTAGGCCCCAGTTCTTTACAGAGTAGTTGAGAAATCAAAATTCTACAATTTCGTATCACTATTATTTGTTTACAGGACTGTCCTCCTGAGTTCTCATTAGTCCTCATTGATACGTTCCCCTTTATTCATAAACGTTACTTTAAGGGCTGATTTTTCAATCGACAGATAATTTTTATACGTGGAATAAAATTGACGTCTGACAGATTTTGTATGAAAGAACTGTCAAAAATTCAAAATTATTCCTCGGATATAATTATCTGGCGTTGGAAAAATCAGCCCTGGCTACTGTTTAACCTGTTTTTTATATTAATATTATTTAACCGTGTATATTTTTGACGTTTTAACGTCACACACCTTAAATCCTAACTAATATTATAAAAGCGAAAGTAAGTTTGTTTCCTTTCCGACCATCCTGAAATTTTGCATATACGTTGTCAGGTGTACAGAAACGGATATAGGGTACCTTTCGTCCCGAAAAAAAGTGCTGTTGTTCCCGAGGAAAACAACAATAACGATATTATAATAATAGATGGCGCCACGTGTCTTTCGAATCATGATTGAATTATATTAGAAAATAAAATTGAAGTGAAGTGAACATTTAGACGGTACTTATGACGACGGCGTTTCCAATGAGAAGAAAAGCCAAAACCATAGATATTTGTGACAGAAACAAACTCAGTTGTCTTTGTTAGATCTTGTGAAGACCATGTAGATTGGTCATTAGTCTGAAATGGTTGTTTGAGGGAAGAACCACACAGATTGAGTGGATATCTGACCAGATAGTGCACGTATAGGGACACAGGCCTACCTTCTATGAGAAGGAGTGGCCCGTAATCTACCACGCGGGCCCAGCGGGTCGGTAGATGTCACCATGTCTTTGAATTTTTGGTTCTAGGACATGCCGTTTTCCTCACGATGTATTCCTTCACTGTTTTGAGAGCAGTGGTGATGAAATAATTTACACAAAGTAAAAGTTGCTGTCTGGATTCGAACCTATGACGAACAACTCAATAAGTACCACTTTGCCACCACTGCTCCTGCATAAACTCAATTCTACAAATCCATAAAAAATCTTATTTACATAACTCATTCCAGCTCCAACAATTAATCTCCGAAATGAAAGAGATCTACAACTCTGCGAAAATCTGTCCCTACGGCCAAAAACCCTACGACCCTCACATACCAAGGATCCCTTACAGCAACGAATACCAGGACATGAACCAGGGCTACCAACTGGCAAATCAACCATACCAGCATTACCAACCTTACACAGAATCGACGGAATCTAATTACTGTGATATGCAGCTGGATCCTGAGATATCCAGGATTCTGGCACATTCGAGGATTGAGAGTGAGTTGCTGTATGTATGGAAGAGTTTTCGGGAGCAAACCGGACCGAAATTGAGGAATCGTTTCATGAGATATGTGCAGTTGGCTAATCAGGCGGCTGTGGCTACCAGTAAGTACTAACTTTATAAGTTTACTAGCTTCTGCCCGTAACTATAAGAGATCCTGATCAAGCGTTTCATGCGAATATTAACACTAACTTTATTTCGTACGTATAAAGTTCATTTTCGCATGAAACCTACTGTACTAGCACTTTCCTAAACGAGTTTAATCAGAAGGACCTCTCATCTGCCCGCCTTTTCCCAACTATGTTGGAGTCGGCTTCCAGTCTGACCGGTTGCAGCTGAATATCACACTTTTACATGGAGCGACTGTCTATCTGACTTCCACAAGCAGCACCGCAGTAACTGCGTAATAGGATATCCCTTGGTAAGACTGGTTGTCAGACTTTCGGGCTACTGACGACCCGTAACGACTGTCAAAGATTCACGAATGACAGCCGGGACCAACGGCTTAACGTGCTTTCAGAGGCACGGAGAGGTCTCGGTATGTAAAGATGGTCACCCATCCACGGACCAACCGCGGCAAGCGTAGCTTAACCTGATCGACCGACCCATGCGGCTGTTATTTACTTACCCACGAGCCCCTCTATAACTACTAAATACCTCTACATACCCCAGGATACAGAGACGCCGGCGACCAAATGCGAGCAGCATACGAAGACCAGTCCTTCAGAGCCAGCGTTGAAGAGATGTACAATCAAATACAGCCGCTGTACAAGCAGCTGTTCACGTACGTGCGCAGGCGCCTGGTGCAGCGGTACGGGGTGACCAGTGTGCGCTCTGACGGTCCCATACCCGCGCATTTGTTGGGTAAGTCATGGCAGCGACAGCCTTCCCCATAAAGGTCATAGTACACTTATCAAATCAGAAAGGGATCGTCACCGTATCGCCTTTCGTCTCGCCGTCAAACAGGCGTCAACCTAACGTATGCAAATAACCAAAGCGGATCACAAGCTCCGATACATTGACTCGGCTACGGCTAGGCGACGCCGCGCTTACGACTCGCCGACCGCTGGTTGATAGTGCTGAAGATAGGCCGCGGGAGGGGTGAGGGGCAAGGGTGGACGAAGAGACGTAAGCTCGGGTACGGAGAGACGTAAGCGCGGGAACGACGAGCCGTAACGCACCGCACCGCGGTTCGTGAGCTTGTCCCGAGGCGAGGCGATTACGTTACGATTCCGATTAGTGTGCGTTGCAGTAGGGAGTTTCATACAAAAAATACTGAACGGCTCGAGGTGATACGATGCCAATCCCTTTCCGGTTTGAAACGTGTGCCGCAAGCCTCCTCCAAAGATATGTTACCCTAGTCATTTGTTCGGTAAGTGTCTTTATCAATAGCTTGTATAGTCTCTGGAACTACCAGTCGGATTTGAAAAATATTTTTTGCATTTAAGGCGAAAGCGCCAGGGTAGCCCGCGAAATTCAATTTTTTTTAGGTTTTTTGCAATTTGCTGGTCAGTATTAAGTTGTACGTTGATTAATATATGATTCGCGGCCGTAACAAATATGTATTTACAGAATTATAATCATTAAAGTCATCAACACAACTTTCTAAGACCACGTAAGTCCAAAGAATAACTGTTTCATGAAATCATCATTCTTTGGACTTACGTGGTCTTAGAGAGTTCTTCCTCTTTAAAATGACGTTGAGTTTACTGAAATATTTTTTTTTTCGCTGAGAAATTGCATTTTGAAATTTTCCAGTAGACTGTATGTGTATGAATTCTCAAACGTAGAACAATCCACGTACACGAAAATTTCAAAATGCGATATATCAGCGAAAAATAAAAGATATTTGAGGCCAGATTTGAATTCAGCGCGTCAAAATCCTTCGGAAAAGTATAGTCAAAAATTTTGTTGACCTGTGTTATTAGGCTGATTATGCATTATCGGTGACCCTGTCCCCAGGTAACATGTGGGCACAGAACTGGAAGTCGATCATGGACCTCGTGATGCCGTTCCCGCAGTCTCCCAACGTCGACGTCACCGCCGAGATGTTGAGACAAGGGTTCACTCCGCTCAGGTACCTATAACATAATATCATGCCTGTACCCCTAAGAGATGGATAGAGGTGTGTCTCTCTGTATAGTTACTAGAAAGAGTGTTCGTGGAGTTTCTTGCCCGTTCTTCTCCATAGGTACCTACGCTTTGGAATGGGCAACTAGCTTCATATTTCTGACTGACCGGCCCCTTGACAATTCAAAAGAGCCTGTAAATGGTTTATTTGTAATAAATGCTTTGAGTTTGACACCTCTGTTTAACGTCCTATCGCCTTTTTCACGCACAAATTCAGGCTACGGGCCGGTACGGAGAATTTCCCAATGGGAAAACCGAGCTCACCTGAAGCTACCTGAAGCTAGAATTTATTTTACTGTCTAGACAAATACAGGATATAAAAGGTGAACGGAGTAGAAGCCTATACCAAAGAATTCTCTATATTTTTGCCACAAAAAAAACGAATAAATCGATAAATAATATAAAAAATCAACTTACAGGCCTTCTCTACGCGCGCATATTTTTTTCCAGAATGTTCCAAATGGCCGAAGAATTCTACACGTCAATGGGCCTGAAGCCAGTCCCTCCAGAGTTCTGGCGCGGCTCCATGTTGGTGCGGCCTGCACAGCGCAGTGTGCAGTGCACAGCCAGCGCCTGGGACCTGTGCAACCGGATCGACTATAGGTAACAACTGTCATCAGCCTACAGCAGTCCACAGTTGGGCATCTAGGCTAGATGTCCAACTGTGGACGTAGATGATCTAGCTGCAGCTGCAGCAACGCGCTAATCTCTGGAAGTACCAGTCGTATTTGAAAATATCTTTTTAGGTTTCCGTGCCAAAAGACTCCACTGTCCGTCTGTCAGTCTGTCTGTCACCAGGCTGTATCTCATGAACCGTGATAGCTAGACAATTGAAATTTTCACAGACGATGTATTTCTGTTGCCGCTATAACAACAAATAATAAAAATAAAATAAAGTTAAAATTTAAAAGGGTATAAAAGAAACGGTTTTTTTTCGGCGTTTTAGGCCTTGTGGTACGGAACCCTTCGTGTGCGAGTCCTTCTCGCACTTGGCCGGTTTTTTTGTATTTGATAGCCCAACTCTTGAGGAAGGCTATGGGCTATTAAACATCTCGCTAGGGTTCTTAGCGGCCGAGGAAAAAGATAAAAAGTAAGAAAGAACGCTTAGCGAGAACGAAGTGATAACGCGGGCAGGCGATGCGATGCGACGGGGTGGCACGTGGTAGCAAGAAATTACACGTGGACTAGAAGTTAGACCCGGAATAAAATGCAACATCTAGGTGGCCAATACACAGAATTGTGTAGGAAGACCGTTCAAAAATCAAAAGTCTTTTATTCATATTAGACTGAGAATCAGCACTTCTTTTATTTTATTTATTTGAAATTGGTTTGCTCTTGACTCTAGTCTAGGTCAGAGGTGACAGAGACAAAGTCTACGATGGAGTGAGCTTACCCAGTAGAAGCCTGCGGTGCTATTCTGTAAAAATCTCACCGTGACAACTTGAGTGAAGTGAGCGTGGAGTGAGCTGTCAATAGTGTCAATTCGTAGCAAAAACAAACTCACTTCACCAAAGTTTTCACGGTGAGATTTTTACAGAATCGGTCGGCTGTTCACTCTTACTTTGAAGAGATTCGGGTTGTATGCACTCGGAAACACAAACGCAGATAGAGGCACTTTTCGAACGTCAAAATGACATATGACAGTCCCCCGGCACGCCCGCCCTTCACCACTTCCTAGTGCTGCAGCTGGGGAGAAGTGGCGCTGTCTGTTCAGTTAGAAAATACTTGATTGTATACAATACTAGGTTCACAGCTCTACGTTCAAATCAACGCCAAAGGAACCAAACAAACGATGAGTGCGCCTCAAAGCGGTCGGCGTTTGGTCGGCGCCCTCTTAATATTTCATGAAGTAGTCATTCAATATGATTATCTGAACTGAGAGAGATACATCATTACTTTTAAAATCAAAAGTAATGATGTAACTAATATTTTTGTAAAATATCATTTAAAAAGTGTCCATGGAGTTTCTTGCCCGTTCTTCTCCATAGGTACCTACGCTTTGGAATGGGCAACTAGCTTCATATTTTCTGACTGACCGACTTCTTGACAATTCAAAAGTGCCTGTAAATGGTTTAATTGAAATAAATGCTTTGAGTTTGAGTTTGAGAGTTGTATTGATGTTTGATTTTCCCGGGCTACCTGGCGCATCCCTCTTAAAAATATAGCTATTTATGATTCTATAATCTTTTCTTCAGAATCAAGCAATGTACAGAAGTGACAATGCAAGACCTGGTGTCCACTCACCACGAGATGGCGCACGTGCAGTACTACCTGCAGTATTCTGAGCAGCCGCAGCTGTTCAGAGACGGCGCGAACCCTGGTGAGTCTTGAAAGAAAGAAAATACATTTATTTAGTACAGACTAAGAGACACACAATACACCAGATAGATAATAGTCGTACATCAGATAAAAATAAAAAGTGCAAATTCCGATGTAAGAAATTAGCAGGAAAGTGTGCCTCACGGCTGCGCCAAAAAGGCCCTGGTCTTCATTTCCGCTGCTGGCCATAGGGCTTACCAAGGATCGTCAAACCAACCAGGCATGCACTGGAATCCCTGAGACGGTGTAATAAGCCGATTTTAAGTACTGCTACTTCTACCGGTGATAACTTTCAAAAAGAATCTAACTGTACATCCTTTAAATAAATGTTACTACTTCGTATCGGATTTTCTAACTGATAAATTTGGGGTATTCTTCGAATGGCACCAACTTTGAAACGCACCAAAAGTATTCCTAGAAAAAAAATTTAATATTAATAAAAATATTATAAGTACATAGTTTTATTCCTCGAAATACATCAACGATGAAACATAGAGGAGAGTATAAAGGACCCGTAATAAATGATATCGATAGACGTTTAATTTGGTGCGTTTCAAAGTTGGTGCCTTTCGAGGAATACCCCATAAATTTTAGTTGTGTATCACTGTTTGATGATGAACTGCATCAATATTTGTTTGCCAAAATGGTAGAATGTATAATGTATAAGGATTCTTTAATATTATTGTAACCACCTTATTGTAAATACCTACATTCTGAACAAATAAATGAATATTCTATTCTATTCTACTCATAAGAGTGTATTGGAAAACCCACCATACTATGCTTAAAAAATCAAAATGGCTTACCATACTATACTTAAAAAAAAATCTTCAATCCCTTTATTAATAATCATATTGGACCATTGGACGGCGACCCGCAAACGTGCAGTGTGAGATCAAGTATACTTAAGCAAGTATAACAAAATAATAACTTTAAGTAATAAAACAGAAAAAAATATCCATTTTTTTCAATCAAAATATTTTATTTACATAAATTTAACATAAATTTCAATGATTCGTTTATCTTATTATTTTTTTATCATGACATGGATTTTAAAGTAACGATTAGATACCTATTTATAATCATACAAATCTTAAAATTAATTGTACATACCTACATATGTATAAGAATGCCATTAATTGAATATTTATAGGTTCACCTATATGTGGTGGTAGAATGTCATCATCATTTGCCCGCCTTTTCCACACTGTGTTGGGGTCAGCATCCAGTCTAACCGGATGCAGCTGAATACCAGTATTTTACATGGAGCGACTGCCTATCTGACCTCCACAACCCAGTTATTGGGTAATACAATTTACCCTTGTAAGACTGAAGTAACTACACAACTTTGTGGTAGAAAAAAAAAGTCACACCATGCTATGTAAAACTACATTCTTACAAATTAATATAATCGAATGCTATAAATCAACAAAAATCTAATCAATTATTTATATAGAAGCTCTGCCTACCCATTTGGAAAAAAATAGCCGTGGAGTTATGTTCACCATACTATAATATCTCTTCTTATAATACTACTGTATTATAAACTAATGAAATCAGGATGAACTACGCACTACGCCTACCGTTTCGGGACATAGAGGCTTGATGTTATAATGTATTTTATGTTAAAATATTGTAAGTAAAATGTACTTCGCATCAATAGTTCAATAATTTCGCCATTATAGGTACATCTTCGGTAGTATAGTGGTAAGTATCCCCGCCTGTCACGCGGGAGACCGGGGTTCGATTCCCGCCGCGGCGCCGGAGAGATTCTTTTTGTGTTTTTTCTTCATGAATTTTATTAGTACTGAACCATTATTAGCCTGATCAAGCATTTTTTTTTAGTTTTTAACACGTTTTTATTAGCTTCACTAAACTTGTAACAAATACTTTGTTACATGTTACGAGTTCAAAATTGACTTTTATTGTCGTATTGAAATGAATCTTTGAAGTACGAGTATATGTATGTGTGTGTCTTTGTGTTTGTAGTGTGTGTATGTGTTGTGTGTATGTGTTGTGTGTGTGTGTGTTGCGTATTTGTATGTATGTGTGTAATCCCTTTTAAGTAGCTACAGAAAATAAACGATACAGGACCTAAACACAAAAAACGCAAGTTTTAGAAACCATAAAAGTATATGATCGACTACAGTAAACAAACTCAGAAAAATATATGATATTCTTCAGGATATATGCTAGGTAGATAGTGTGTTGAAAATATAATACAATTAATTTGATACGATATAAAAAAATATACCTCTAAAAGCTTTTTACAATAAAAACCATACTAATATACATACAATCA
Source organism: Luperina nickerlii (assembly GCA_963855955.1). Taxonomy (NCBI): domain Eukaryota; kingdom Metazoa; phylum Arthropoda; class Insecta; order Lepidoptera; family Noctuidae; genus Luperina; species Luperina nickerlii. The sequence continues at coordinate 10,370,762 of OY979689.1, read as the reverse complement.
TTATGATTTTTTGTCAGATTATTCTACAAGCAACATACTAAAAGCACTAGTGTTTTAATTTCTTAGTCCAAACAATAGATTTTTTGTAAATAGATAATTGCTTCATATTTTGCAATAAATTAGCGTTGTGTCATCGCGCTTCTCTTTCTTTTCTATGCAGTGCGACAGTGACCGCGCTTTAGGTCATGTAGTCGCCTTAAGACTACAGGTCATGGTTAATATATGAAATTAAAGTGTAATCTGAATTTTTGTTGTCAGCATTCCACGAAGCAGTCGCCAACGCAGCCACTCTGTCAGTTTACAATCTACCTCACCTGCAGAGAGTTGGGCTCTATCAGAACAAGTAAGTTTTTTATGAAACTCCTTTCATTTTTAACATAGCAAATAACAGGACTGCTCATTGCGAATTTATATTTTTATTTTGGAAGTTATTGTCTCAACACTCTCAACACACACACACGACGACACGGTGACGACACGGTTGGCGCAGTGGCTGAGCGATCGACTGCTGCGCTGCGTGTCGCGGGTTCGATTCCCGCACGGAACAAATATTTGTTTTGCCTACAGGTAGTTGTTCCAGGTCTGGCTGTTTGTGTATATGAATTTAAATGTTTGTAAACGCACCCACGATACAGGAGTAATTACTAGTGTGGGACAAAGTTAAAAAAAAAAAACAAAACACTATGCTGATGTTACGCGACCGAAGTTCCGCGGCTGATTTTACGATCCGACGTATTCGGCTGTTAAGACACGCCATAAGTGCCGAACTTACGCGGCAGAAATTCAGTTGCGCACACGCGGCTCTCGCCGCCCCGGATCTTCTTCGGCAATCGAACCGAACTCCCGTCGCGTATAATGTGTGCTCTACAGAATACGTTGCCGCCGAATTGCCGCTGAACTTACGCCCGACAGAAGTTCGGCTATACGCTATAACACAACGTAATTACGGCATAATGTTTCGTCAGTAATTCAAATAGCATTGCAGGCGAAATCATGCCGAACTTCGGTCGCGTAACTTCGGCATAGTGTGTTTAGACGCTTAAAGTGAATAATAAACGCAAGAGATGCCTATTGAGGTTTGGAAGGCGAAAGGGAGAAGCGTTTTGTGAAGTAGTTTGCCAATAAACTAAAAAGAAATGATAATGTGTCTATGGTAAAATGTGACAGACAAGTCTACTATTATTTATTCCGTTGCGGATTCAAGTTTTATAGTATAGAACCATCCTAATTAATTTTCTCCACCGAGTTATAATAAATAATTTACTACTGCGCTATTGTTTTACTCTGCTAGCCCTTAATTTATCACATGTTTGCGGTTTTCCCAACAGTGGGACATAACGTAGACTAACACAATATAAAAACATAATACAGGTAGCGAGGACATCGTCGCGCTAACTGTAACCATAAATTTAGCGCATGATTCTAGATCCCCTAGCGTAGAATATTTTCGTCGGTAATCAGAAAAAACCTGTCAAGTGCGAGTCGGTTCATAATGATTCAGCAATTAGGGTGCTGATTATTGACTATTTGTTTCTTCTGTCCGGCTTTAAATTGAACGAAGTTTCATGAAAAAACGTTTTTGGTTCCGACTTCCTATTTAATTCTCAAACTCAAACTCAAAACTCAAACTCAAAGCATTTATTTCAATTAAAACATTTACAGGCACTTTTGAATTGTCAAGAAGTCGGTCAGTCAGAAAATATGAAGCTAGTTGCCCATTCCAAAGCGTAGGTACCTATGGAGAAGAACGGGCAAGAAACTCCATGGACACTCTTTTGAAATGATATTTTACAAAAATATTAGTTACATCATTACTTTTGATTTTAAAATTATATAATGTGAGAACTGAACTAATTCAAGCTAAACTTGATGTTCGGACATCAAATTTTTTGGCCAAAATACAAAATATGAACGCAATGCCATGGAATTTAGGATTTTCCACTATTATTCTGGAAACCCAGGAATTACAGCAGTAGAAAAAGTTGCAGAAATATGCAATTGACGCTACGAATGATACTTAAAGTCCTTCAGTTTCATAATTATCAATATGCTCTTCCTCCAGGAGTCACGACCCGTACGAGGTGGGCATGAACTTCCTGATGACAATGGCGCTGGAGAAAGTGGCGTACTTACCCTTCGCGTTTATGGTGGACCAGGTAACATTATTTATTTAAATAGCTACATGAGTTTATTTACAATGTTTTCGAACAATAATCTATTAACACTATGGGCGGATTTTTCCATCGCCAGATAACTTTTATTCGAGGAATAAAATTGACGTTTGACAGTTTTTGTATAAAATAACTGTCAAAATTATTCCTCGAATAAAGTTAACAGATGATTGAAAAATCAGCCCTAAATAAACTAACAAACTATTCAAATAAAAATATAATATCCTAACCTTACTTGGGGCTGATTTTTTCAACGCCTGATAATTTTATCCGAGGAATAATTTTGAATTTTTGACAGTTCGTCCATACAAAAACTGTTAGACGTCAATTTTATTCCACGAATAAAAATTATCTGTCGATTGAAAAATCAGCCCTAAAACATTTAAGTATTAAACTAAAATCATCGTCATCAGCTACCTAGCTAGCCTTTTCCTAACTATGTTGGGGTCGGCTTCCAGTCTAACAGGATGCAGCTGAATACCAGTATTTTACCCGAACCGACTATCAAAGATCCGAATGACAGCCAGGACCAATTGCTTAACGTGCTTTCCGAGACACGGAGGGGTCACGGTATGTTATGATGGTCACCAATCCACGGACAAACAGCGACAAGCGTAGCTTAACTGTTTGGATCGACCCGTGCAGCTGTTATTACTATCAAACTAAAACATGCTGAGTCGAAAAAGTTCTTCGCATCGCTGTCGACTGGTAATGTACCCAAGAAACAGGCGGCATTGCCACGTTGTATGGCAATGCTTAGCTTTCGGTCAAGATAAAAGCCAGCCCTTGGATCACGGAAAGTGAATAGCATTTAATCGATTTAAATCCTTTTTTCCCTCCTCGACACGTAAAGTGGGGATGATTTTTTTTCTCGTCTATCCCATGGTGTGGGTTGTCTTTGGATAGGTCGTACGAAAATATTGCGAGTGTTTGAAAACCTTGCTGAGGCGACGATGCGTAGCGCGGGATGTGTGTAAAACTAACCAATACCAACGCTAACTTAGTTCAAGCTATGAAAATGAAGCGGCGATGTTATTGGTTGGTTTCACACACATCTCTCGCTACGCATCCTCACTCATCTCTGGTGGAAAACCAGCCTATTCTTTGTTGGAGTCTATATCGTTTGTTAGAGTCTATACCTCCTACTTTAGTGGATTTTAAGCTGCCCACAAGACCTAACATAGGTAACTTATTTAATTAACATTTGCAGTGGCGCTGGTCAATATTTGAAGATGGGGTTCAGAACATGAACACAAGATGGTGGCAAATGAAACTTAGATATCAGGTAAAACATTTTTTTATTTCCATTCCAAACTACAGCAGTGCGATTCTGCAACCATCTCACAGTGAAAACTTAGGTGAAGTGAGCGTGGAGTGAGCTGTCAATAGTGTCAATTCCTAGCAAAAACAAACTCACTTCACCTAAGTTTTCACGGTGAGATTTTTACAGAATCGACCGGCTGTAGCGGCATCTACATCGCCACATGCGAACTACGCATCATGCTGACGTCACGCAAAATCCTGCATCGCGCAAGCAGAGTTTACCGCGCGACTAGCATATATACTACTTCCTGGCATCAATCGTCGGGCAATTACCCGCCAGACACGACACCCATCTGGTCGGGGGATCCTACCTTTTCTATGGATTATGTATGTGTGAACTTTACACCCTGTTCCTCATACCTCTATACTACCTGTTCTGCGGAATAATTGCGTAACACACTAACAATGGCTTCCATTTTGACAGTCGAACAACACTCATTGCGTTACATACGTTGCAGACATATTTTTCAAACATCCGAATCAATGTATTAGCAATATCCTAAAAATTACACAAATTATGTTTAAAACGTGTCTTACGCAATGAGAGTTTTCTGAAATGACGTTCGCCAGGTGGCAGCACTGACACGTCAGGTCCAGGCATCTGTCAAAGAGCCTATATTTTATTTAGTCATGACTGAATGATGAACGAATGAATGAATCGAATGATGAACGTCATCATATATTTTATATTGGAAGACCTCTTGTCACAGTGGTGCCAACTGGTGTCGTGAATTTTCACGAAAACCCTCATTAGTGTGCCGAAGTAGATCATTTGACAGATATAACCGACCAGCCCAATTCTAATAGAATTTGGTATAATCTGCCTGCCTTTTTCCAATTATGTTGGGGTCGGCTTCCAGTGTAACCGAATGCAGCTGAATACCAGTACTTTACATGGAGCGACTGCCCATCAGACCTCCACAACTCAGTTATAGGGTAATACGATACCCTTTGGCCTTTTCGGGCTTCTGACGACCCGTAACGACTGTAACCCGTAACGACGGTCGGGACCAACGGCTTAACGTGCTTTCCGAGGCACGGAGGTTTGTGAGGGCCGTGCGGTTGTTATTACCTTAGCCACTAGTTTAAAATTAGAATGTCTTGAGTAACTTGGACGTTTAAAAAGTGCTGATTATCGGCCTAATTTTAATAAATGGCTTTTGATTTTGATCTCTGGACCCTGTGTATTACTTTTATTCGACAATTATGATAAAATATCTCCTTTATTTAGTTTTATACTTATAAATTATATTTTTAAATATTAGAATATAAAATATATAAAAAAAATAGTAGCCCACCCGTATCTAAACGACAAATGATTTTATTTTTGTAAGTAGGTTTGCACAAACACTTTTACACGTCAATCATATTTTTTAAACTAGATGAGGTCGGCGTTTCCTATCTGACTACTCTGAGAAGAAAGGCCGAAACAAACTCAGAGGTCTCTTTATTTATCTTCTCTTTTAAAGTCCAGACATAATCTTGGTCAGGTTATATGAAGACCATGTAGGTCGATGTCTGAGATGGTCTTTTGAGGAAAGAACCACACAGATTGAGAGGACCTGTCCAGTCAGTGCACGCATTTGTCAGAAATCGTGCAGGTCAACTCAAGACTTAAGGAGCTCAACGATTCGACGAACAATACCAAAGAAAGGACATTTGGGTATCAGGGTCAAAATAAAAAAAAATAAAGATATCTATATGTTATTATTACGTTCCAGAGCAGCGGTGGCCCAGATGTGATGGCCGCAACTAATGAGTTCTAGGTCCTAGGTTCGAACCGAGTCAGGCGCTTTACTTTCCATAGTTTCCATAAATGATTTCATCATCACTGCTCTCAAAAATTTGAAGGAAAACATCGTGAGGAAACCGGCAAGTCCTAGAAAAATTCGAAGACATGTCACATCTGCCGGGTCAGCGGGATTGTCCGAAAGGGTTACCGCTGGCCCGGAACATAAAGGGCTAAGGAAGGAACACGGGTGGGTTTTAGTCAGTAACACACACAGTCTGACACTCCCTTCCGCTCCATCCAGAGCGGGCAAATGACCGCTCATTTGATGAATTCCGATCCTGAAAAAAAAAAACATGTGACATCTACCAACCCGCACTGGGCCCGCGTGGTGGATTACGGCCCACTCACTCTCACCGAGAGGAGGCTTGTGTCCCAACATTGGGAATCTTATGGGCTGATTATTAGTTTTTATGTTCCAGGGTGTGATACCTCCCGTCGCTAGACACGAAAGTGACTTCGACCCTGGCTCCAAATACCACATCATTTCTGATCAGGTTAGTAAGCCGCAAATTGCTTCTCAAATGGATAACCAACTCAAATTGTCCGCATATTCAAATCATAACTGCCAATCTTTGACAGTTGACATATGAAACGGCTATATTATCAGGGCCAATTGACGTAGGTTGTCAATTTCATAACATTCATTCATTCATTTTTTTTTCATTTCATTTATTTTGTTAAAGAAGTTAAAGTTAAAGTAAGTAAGTAAGTAAGTAAGTTTGTTAAAGTTATTGTTAGGGATCAAGTTGAGTGACAATCTATATTTTATTTTATTTTATAGAAAACTAGCTGCGCCCCGCGGTTTCACGCGTAAGGTGTCGATTCCGTGGGAATATCGAGATAAAAAGTAGCCTATGTGTTAATCCTGTTTATAAACTATCTGTGTGCTAAATTTCATCGAAATCCGTTCAGCCGTTTGTGCGTGAAGAAGTAACAAATATAAACACACACACTCACATAGTTTCGCCTTTATAATATTAGTGTGACTAGCTACGCCCTGCGGTTTCACCCGCATAAGTCTCGATCCCGTGGAAATACCTAAAAACTTCCGATGTGTTTTGAAAAAGTAAAAAAAAATTGAATATAATCTTTTCAATAGCATGATTAAAAAAAAAAGTTTTCAAAAGCTTCCATAGATGGCTCTAGTAAAAAATGATTTGTCAAAATTGGCTGCATAAATTTGATATCTTTGCTTAAGCTATGAGTAAAAAGTTTATCACTAGTTTGACGTTTGGTTATTATTTGTTTTCACTCACTTCGATTTGACGTTGTCTTGTGAGCATAATCTATCGTGGTGTTTTATTTTGGACTTCTGTGAATTGATAAGCGCTTTGTACCGGACTTTGAATTTTGCCTACCTAACTTGACCGACCTTGCTATCGTATATTGGATTCCGCTGCCTCTGACTTGATCGACCTCGCAAACGCATACTGGATTCCGAACAAAACAACTTTGACATTTTAGTTTTAAGCTATGCCATCTATCGGGGATATAGAAAACTTATTTTTTTTCTTATGTCAATTTGAAAAGAGCTCATTATACAATATTCATTTCTTTTTAATTTTCAAATTGTTTTTTAAATTTGTCACTTGTTTTGACAAGTCAACTACAATGCGTGCCACGAAAGATGAGACTTGACCCCGCCTCCCCCACTCTTTCCGCCGCCCCTATGACGTCCGGTCCCGTCCCGCACTCAGACCTCATACCGCTAAAGATACCTAAAATCGTGTTCTGCGCAATTGACTTGGTGTGTCCACGTGGTGTGTCAAGTCTCATCTTTCGTGGCACGCATTGTACATTCGGTCGGGTCCGTGTCTTCGTTGACTTACTTAGAGAGCAGACCCCCCAGACTCTTCGCATCATCACCATTTGGTTTTCTCATCTAAACTACTATTAGATTAGATTTTTTGTATGTTTGGTTGTTACGCTTTCACTCTAAAACGGCCAGACGGATTTGGATGAAATTTGGCACGTTAGTAGACATTAGACCATGACCTGGATTATATATATTTTTATCCCAATTTTCCTACGAGAAGGAGACTTATGTAGTTGAAACCGCGAAGTGCTGCTAGTTCGTAATATTAGTAGAAAGTGCTACTTAAAACGGTACTACTTTGATGGACCAATGACCTTGTGAAGACCGCAGGAATTCGCTGGATGCGGGAAGCGCAGAACCGGTCCAAGTGGAGGAGCTTGGGGGGGGGCTATGTCCAGGTTGCGGAAGGATCGTACGTTCCCGCGACCCCCGGCGTAGGTGTGAGATGGAACACCGGGGTGGTTTTTAGTCTAGTAAGAGTCTGACAGACCCCGCCGCCCGCCACAGGGCGGCGGACATCCATGACGATTTTCCACCACGGAAACAAAAAAAAAAAAGGCCTATGTCCAGCAGTGGACGTCTTTCGGTTCAAATGATGATACCCTATCTGTCTATTAGTCAGCAGAAATAAAGAAGTTTTTTTTTTGTCATATTCCAGGAGTACATCAAATACTTCTTAGCAACGATCCTAGAGTTCCAGATCTTCGAGCAGCTGTGTTCAGTGTCGGGCCACACCGGACACTTGTACGAGTGTGATATCTACAGGAGCAGGGATGCTGGACGAGTTCTAAGGTTAGCTTGTAATTTCGGGTTATATTAACCGGACACTATATGAAACCTAACTTAATTTGAATGAGGCTGCACAGTGGGTCTTTTTTTTATTTGAAATGGGTTTGCTCTTGACTCTAGTCTAGGACAGAGATGACTGAGACAAACTCTACGATGGAGTGAGCTTACCCAGAAGAAACCTGTTCACTCTTACTTTGAAGATATTCGGGTTGTACGCACTCGGAAACACAGACGCAGGTAGAGAGTTCCACTCTTTTGCTGTGCGCATTATAAAGGACATTTGAAAACGCTTAGTGCGAATTGGTGGAATAGCAACTAGGCAGGGATGGTAACTTGCAGTGCTTTTGGATGTCCGAAGGTAGAAGGGGGTCATTAAAACATTCAGAGCAACAAGATGATATGATATGATATGATCTCACGTGACCAACTTTGAATGGGTTTGGTCTTATTACGACAACTATGTATAATGTGCATCAAATTATATAAAGTTCACTCATACTCCATAGAAAAGGGAGGATCCTCCGACCAGACGGGTGTTGTGTCTGGCGGGCAACTGCCCGATGATTCGTGTCGGGCCGTTGTTTAAATAATGCTAGTTGCGCGGTAAACTCTGCTTGCGAGATGCAGGATTTTGCGTGACGTCAGTATGACGCGTAGTTACCTCGAAATATCTCGAAAGCTATTGAATTTCAGCCATATATATAGAGGGGTTCAATTTGTTGCATCTTGGCCCCCCTATCAGCTTCTGACAGATATACGTCGAATTACAAGTAACCCTGTATATATTGAAATATGTAACATTTGCACGCCGACATTTAAGACAAAATAAGAGATCAACGTCAAATTAATATCTTTAGAACTTTCTGTATTTTTGATATTAAGTTTTCTGTTTGCATTGATATCAGCTATTGATTCATATAGATTTTAGGCATGGCCGCCATTTTGAAAAAATCAAAATGGCGGGCAGTATGTATGCCAAAGACCTTCAGAGACCTCTATTTGATTATCGTATTGCCGTCTCCACCTGGCGTATTCCGAATACTGTTCTTTGAAACGATTTTTATAATTCGGACAATATTTTCGTATCTTGTTTTCAGTGAAATAATGCAAGCTGGCTCTTCGAAGCCTGCTTCAGAAATCATCAAATCTATGACCCGAGGGAAGACCAACAGGATATCACCTGAGGCTCTTGTTAGGTAAGTATTGTTAAATTTAGGTGGTTCCCATTCCCATAGCATTGTATTTCTGTTTCTCAAACTAACTCCAACTGCTGGATATAGACTGTCCCTTTAGCCTTACGAGGCTAGGTAGGTAACAATAACCAGAAAACATGGCTTGGCCTTATAGAGGGTGTAAATTTCACTCATCCTCCATAGAAAAGGGAGGATCCTCCGACCAGACGGGTTATGTCTGGCGGGCAACTGCCCGATGATTCATATCAGGCCGTTGTATATATGCTAGTTGCGCGGTAAACTCTGCTTGCGAGATGCAGGATTTTGCGTGACGTCAGTATGACGCGATTTCGCATGTGGCGTTGTAGATACCGCTACAGCTTACTTAGACCCAGCTTCTGATTATTATAGGCTTGTTCTACAGTATTCTTAAGAAGCTTTTCCCAACTATGCAGTGGTTGGTTTCCGTACCTAGTAATCTGGCATCCACCAAATCCGATTAAAACTTCTGTTTTACTTTTGGTTTTAACCCCATAACGAGTCATATTTTATGTAATCGCATAGTTACAAGAAAATATGGCATGAAGTTCTGCAGTCGGACTCCTGGTTTTTGAAAGATTTATGCCTTTTTAGCCTTGATCAGTAAATCTGCTGTCACACTGTCATCTCTCTCTCATCGGTTTTGTCATTTCACCAAAACTTGCACCATAAAACTCTCATGACTACAGTAAATTAAATTTAATTTAAATTGAGAAGCTTTCAGAAAACCCCTGATTGTTTTTTTTTAATTTTTTTTATTGGTGATTTGGCCAGCTCTTGACTTCAATCACGCCTCATGGAAAGCGTTGGATGAGGTCTATGATGGTACAGTCAGCAACAAAAGTCGATTAACACTTCAGTTTTTTAATCTCGGTTATTGAGCAAAAAATTTGTTCAAAATTGCATAGTACTTCTGCTGCAATTTTGTACAAATATTTTGCTCACTAACTGATATTAAAAAAACTGAAGTGTTAAACGACTTTTGTTGCTGACCGTACGAGCGGGCCCAGAAGATGCCTAAGGCACTGGAACTCCCACGCATCGACGAAACACAGCAGGCTACTTGACGCCGGACTCCGGTGAGAGAGTGGTCGCAAACCAGGCGGACGTTAGCCCTACCTCCGCAAGGGAAGATTTGGCCAGTCAAGTAAGGTGTTGGGTGTGACTGTCCAGGATGCGCCGAACGCTCGGTTCTGTTGAGCAACTGGCGGAACAAAATGCGCTACACTAGGAGGCTTTTTCATGCATTCCCAAGTTTTTAAATTATCCTCAATTCTTGTCCCAGATACTTCCGTCCCCTAGAACTCTGGCTTCGAGTTCAGAACCGCGACGAGCCCCTCATCGGCTGGAGCTCCAACTACCACGACGTGGCACTGTTCGCGCCACAGAGAGGCTCTTCAGACGCTCTGAAAACGTCCTGTGTGGTGATAGTGATGGGGCTTGTGATGATGCTGTTATAATTCGTGTAAAGAATATATTCTAATTTTGATAACTTTGTTTTATTTATCTTTCGTTAGACTGACCTTTCAGATTCGTACAAAAAAAACTTTTTAGGGTTATAAAAAAGTCCTGGGTTCTATAGATGTATGAGGAACAGGGTGTAAAGTTCACCCATACTCTATAGAAAAAGGAGGATCCTCCGACCGGACGGGTGTTGTGTCTGGCGGACAACTGACCATTGCTTCATGTCGGGCCGTTGTATCTATGCTAGTTGCGCGGTAAACTCTGCTTGCGAGATGCAGGATTTTGCGTGATGTCAGTATGTCGCGTTATGTGTATGTGGCGGTGTAGATACCGTCGATCCCAGGTGGAGCAAAGTGTTATTGAGTTTTTCCACCTGGAATTTCTCAGTAGCATCCCGGAGTCTGGATTAGTACCCGTTTGATGGAAATAGACTCGCCTCGACTTACATGGGACTTAAACATTACAGGCGAAATGTGGGAGTACTATAAGAACTTCTATGCTTAACCCATCGAGGATTCCAGGCGTGTTATTATGTAAAAAATCCTAATCCACCGTCACATAGTCAAAATACACATTTGATTTAAGGTGGCACTATAGTTCGTTTTTTAACCAGATTAGTTCTATTTTCGTCCATAAAGCAATGATATTTACAGAATAATAAAATATATTAACTACTTGTATGTCCCTATGTTTTCCTTTTTGATGATGCATTATTTTTATAAGCACTAGAACCCTCAAAAAATGCCGATTTAAACCGCTGTCAACAGAGGCCTAGTGTACAAATTTGACAACTATTAATGAAAAAAGAAAAACATAGGGATACAGTATAGATCCTTCTTATTCAGTTTATGAAATATCTTTTACAATATTGGAGGAGGAAATCGGCGAGAGCCAAACCTCGAATTGTGAATTTTTTCTTAGGCTTTTTCAAAAGTCTTAGATTGGGAAAATTTCACAGTTTCGGTTAGCTTGATGCTGGCGTCTGTACATTTTTGTAATTTCTAACGTGATGATCTTATAGTGGACGTCCACGACGTCGCGGTAAGACAGGGAAGATAAATGTATGGAAATACATGAAGGCGCTGTTAAATTCCCGTTCACGATAACGTCCGTGTACATTTCATGGACGACGTCGTAAAATCTCATCAAAATCTGTTCAGTAGTTTTTGCGTGAAAGAGTAACAAACATCCATCCATCCTCACAAACTTTCGCGTTTATAATATTATTATTAGTAGGATTATTGACGTTAAAAAAAACGCACAATCTATTTCGAATAGAGTACGCAAAGTAAAGTTTAAATTGTATTCCAAGTTCTGAGTTGAGCTGCACGATTTTTGACAAATACGTGCACTGACTAGACAGGTCTTCTCAATCTGTGTGGTTCTTTCCTCAAAAGACCATTTCCCACCAATCTACATGGTCTTCACATGATCTGACCAAGATTTTGTCTGGACTTTAAAAGAGACTGTGACCTTTGAGTTTGTTTCGGCCTTTCTTCTCAGAATAGTCAGATAGGAAACGCCGGTCGACGACCACATCTAGTTTAAAAAAAAAAATATGATTGACGTGTAAAAGTGTTTTTAATACAGTTGCTCAAAAAGTGGCGTATTGCAGGGACGTATAGCGTTCGGGATGTGGGCTATTACATACTCGTGCTTTTTTTTACCTTTCCCGAACTCGTGCGTTCTCTTTCCCGACTGTCAAAATAATGTCTATTAAAAAGAAAAACCAACCATGAAGTTTTTACTAAAAAAATTCATAGAAGTTTTTATGATTCATGCAAATACACGGTATATTACTAAAAAGAAGCTACTAATTTGTTTCAATATCAGATTTAATGATTTGATTGAATGAGTTAGGTTAGGTTTCATTTCATTTCATCTCATTAAATTTCATTTTCATTACATATCAATAAAAAAATTCTACTGAAGACTTGGCTGTATGGGCATAGTTCCCTTTGCCTACCAGAATGGGTGAAGAAAAAAAAATCTCTGCTTATATTCTACGGTTGGCGCCATTGGTTAGTTGAGTTTATTGTGTTTTTATTATTTTATTAAATTGCTTCATTTTTTCGCAACTGTATTATAAATAGTCGTTCAGTACACGTGCGAAACCGTCATTGCAACTTGTTCCGACTGTCAACCCTCGCCTTCGGCTGCGCCTCGGCTCGGGTACACATTTGTCGGAACTCTTTGCAATGACAACCTTTCCGCACTTGTAATGAAATATACTATTTTACAAACCTACTTACAAGAAATAAATAATTTATCATTTATTCTCAATTTACTCGCTTTAATCTGAGCCGCTAGGCCACAAAATTCATTATACATACTTAGATTACACGTTGTTGCTTTTGTAAAAGTACTCATTAAAACCATCGCCATTTTGAAACAAACAAAACAACATCACAGAACTACCTACTTAGACAATCTCCAAAATATATTGAACTCATTTGATATTTTCTTTTCACTATATGTTATAATTTAAAAAAGAAAGTGTTTGTGGTTAAGTTAGCGTTGTTTTTAACCGACTTCTAAAAAAGAGGAGGTTATCAATTCGGATGTTTATTTTTAATTTTTTTTTTTATGTATGTTCGGGCATAACTCCCTCATATATAGACGGATTTGCAATTTTTTTTTGTTCGAAATAAGTTTATTCCGAAATGGTCCCATTTAAATTTCGTAAAGATCTGATGAGGATTTTCGGAGACAGACTACGGAACTCTTCAATAAATGCCAGCAAATTAACCGCGTTTGCTCCCGTGTCGGTTGGCTATTTTTAACCGTTTTTTAGGGCTAAGGCTAGGCAAAAGGAAAAAACGGAACCTTTTTTTTTGTTTTCAGGATGGAAAATCATCAAATGACCCGCTCCACACAGAGCGGGAGTGTCAGACTCTTACTGACTAAAACCCACCCGTGTTCCTTCCAGCGGTAACCTATTCGGACAATCCCGCTGAACCGGCAGGCTTCGGCCCTAATAATTTACACAAAGAAAAGCACCTGTCTAGGTTCGAATCCACGACCTACAGCTCGTGTGATGCAGCAGTCTTTTTACGAAAACAAGTTGGTTTTTAATATTCAAACTCAAACTCAAAGCATTTATTTCAATTAAACCATTTACAGGCACTTTTGAACTGTCAAGAAGTCGGTCAGTCAGAAAATATGAAGCTAGTTGCCCATTACAAAGCGTAGGTATTATAACAAAACTTTAAATACCCCCACGACCCCTGTACCGTTGCATGCACCCATAAGGCCCGTTTTAGTGCTTGACCGACCGTCGGTGCGTACGTCGGTCGCGCTTGTTATTTGTATGAAAATTCACAAGTCGTGACAGTGCTCGACCGACAGTACGCACGCGTATATTGCTACGCACTGCGTACGAGGACCGTCGGTCAAGCGCGTCCGCATGGTGCCGTCGGTCGACCGACGCGCTATGGATACATATTAACGCGTTCAGTGCTACACCGATCGGTGGACCGACCGTACGGATGATGCGCGTATCGTCGTAAAAAGGATGAAACCTACTAGTTCAAAACTTCAATAATATTGTTTGATTTTATAGGTCCGGCCAGTTTGGTTGGTCAGGAGAGCACTGAACGTTAAAAACTGACGATCGGTTACGCGTATCGTCAGGAACGATGGTACGCACCGACGGTCGGTCAAGCACTAAAACCGGCCTAAGCAGTGTTTTGCGTGCGTTACATTGCGCACTACCGGAAACAGCAAATTTTCACACCAAAAACAAAAGTCGTTTCCCTGCAATTATTTTTTAGTTGACGACTGTCCTGTGTGATGTGTCTTTATACATAAATAGTTAAGTACATATATGTCTTTCGCTTTCACAGTCTCTAAATTATTCTAAATAAGTAAGATTAAATCTACAGAAGAAGTATTTCAAGCGTGGACTACAAAAAAAGTAAATTTCACCAAAAATTTGCCTTATTTGAGAATCGTGGTCAGACAAGATGGTTGAATTTAGAATTTAGTCAATAAATTATGTTTATAACTTATAATCTAGACAGATTGCACTCTTTCTGTCTGGATTACATACAAAATGTCTTTATCCGTTGAATGCTAACACAGATTTTGGAGATAAATAAGTAGCAAATGAGTTTATTTAAGTTTCTCTTATTTTTTATTGCTGAATGGGTCCACTTTTGACCTCGATCACGCCTGATGGAAAGCGATGGATGAGGTCTATGATGGAACGAGCGTGCCCAGAAGATGCGTAAGGCACTGGAGCTCCCACGCATCGACGAAACACAGCAGGCTGCTTGACGCCGGACTCCGGTGGGAGGGTGGTCGCAAACCAGGCTGGCGTTAGCCCTACCACCGCAAGGGAAAAATTGGCCAGTCAAATAAGGTGTTGGGTGTGACTGTCCAGGATGCGCCGAGCGCTACAAAATGCGCTACACGAGGAGGCTTCTTAATGCATCCCAAAAACCAGTAAGAGACAGTATGACAGTAAAAGATTGTTTTATTTTGGTAATTGAATTGCTATAGATGCGTATAAATGGAAAGTGATTCTTCCCTCTATTATCTAAAGGTAGGGTTGCCAACTTTCAAAACCACCCACCCCGGGAGAATTCAAAAAAATCGAGCGGGGCATTCGAAACAAAATCTCAATCATTTATTAGTTTTAAAATTTATATTTACTTTGCTTTCTAACAACATCTAATAATTGACGGTTTTTTACCACAAAAACATAAAAGTGTTTACATGAAGAATCGAAGTTTGTTAGTATTTGTAACTACTTTTTATAAAGAAATATTCATTCAGTTTCTTTCCTTGCTCCATACTTATTCCATCATGCTGAATACGCGCTCGCAAGAAGCATTAGAGACAGGAATGGAAAGAACAAACGTGACGAGTAGTGACGTGCGAGCGACGGATGCATAAAGGCTCGTACACACAGACGCGACGCGACACGCGACACAAAGGCACCGCAAGTCGCGCAACGAGCGGTGCCTTTGTGTCGCCCGCGATTCGCGTCGCGCGTCGCGCTTGTTTGCAGAAGCCTTAATATGCCTAAATTTCAACCTGTTTTTTTTTTAATTGCGCCCCGGTAGTTCGGGAGGTTAAACATTATAACCGGAGTCTCCCGGGCAAACCGGGAGGGTTGGGAACTCTATCTACAGGGTCGCATGAACATTGAAGAGCAAACTGAAGCCATGAATCCAGCACATGACCCTCTAGCGTAGAAATGATTCGAAGGTTATCAAAAAAAAAATATAGAACAAGTGCGTATTTACAGTATACTTTCATAAGTTCAGATACATGTTGTACATTGTTTCTGATAATATTAGACTTAAAAATATATTTCCAAATTTTATGTTATAGGTAAATAATAGACAAGAAGTTGAAAGGGATACTGTCCTTCAGGCAGAAAGTGCACTTTGGCTAGAGCTACGACGTTGTTTATTGACAGCCTCTTCATTCTGTAAAGTGTGCAAACGGCGATCGACTATTAGCCCAGCCCCTTTGGTTAAACAATTTCTTTACTCATATTCCTTGGACCATATCCCCGGTATTCAACATGGGAAAGTAAACGAAAAAGTGGCCATAGAACAGTTACAGGTACAAGGAAATATCACTATAGAAAAATGCGGATTGTTTGTTAATGAGGACTTATTTTTCTTGGGTATGTACTTCCATCAGATTTATTTAGATATTTTTTGTTTTCGTTTCACTTGCTTCTTTCTCTTTTTTAGATTTTTCTAACAAACAATTTGTTTTTGTATTCTTAAATTCTATTAAAAAGAAGTAATTAGAGTATTGAGTTTCAAATTATTATGATTACAGGTACTTCGCCGGATGGACTAATCGACGATGATGGCATCACCGAACGGCATTTGGATTAGAGGCAGATTTTGCTATTAGCCATAAAATAAATTAAATTCTGGAAAATAGATGGATCTGTGAATCGACGCCATGACTGGTTTTATCAGATACAGGGGCAGCTGCATATAACTAACAGAAATTACTGTCTGTTTGCTGTGTGGACAGGCAAAGATTTTAAATTGAAAACGGAAAAAATAATCAGGGACGATAAATTTTGGAGCGAAAATATGGAACATCGGCTAGTCAGCTTTTACAATAAATGCCTGTTACCCGAAATTGTTGATCCCCGAAAAGCTAGGTCCATGAAACTTAGAGACAACAAATATTAAGATTTTATTTTACACGAAATTGTTTTTATTTACTTTAACCTAACTAATAATAATTTAATTGCTCATTTATTACAATAAACAAAAAACTGAATCCCCGCTTACGGAAAACGAAAACATTCCCTACTAACTAAAAACTGGCTAAGTATCAAGATGATTCTAAGCGGTGGATGATACGCGCTCCAACACAGACGGCTGTGTGCGTTTAACTGTATAGCTGTGTGAGTAAATTTACCTAAACGCGAGGCGCGCCGCTCTGGAGTAACGCTCTTAAGGCGAAAGCGCCAGGGTAGCCCGCGAAATTCAATTTTTTTTAGGTTTTTTGGAATTAGCTGGTTAGTATTAAGTTGTAGGTTGATTAATATATGAATCGCGGCCGTAAGAAATATGTATTTACCGAATTATAATCATTAAAGTTATCAACACAACTCTCTAAGACCACGTAAGTCCAAAGAATAACTGTTTCATGAAATCCTCATTCTTTGGACTTACGTGGTCTTAGAGAGTTGTGTTGATGACTTTAATGATTATAATTCTGTAAATACATATTTCTTACGGCCGCGATTCATATATTAATCAACGTACAACTTAATACTGACCAGCAAATTGCAAAAAACGTAAGAAAATTTGAATTTCGCGGGCTACCTTAGCGCTTCCCCCTTAATAGTTCAAGTGAAAACTACTTTTACTTTGTGTAAATTATTTCATCACCACTGCTCTCAAAACGGTGAAGGAAAACATCGTGAGGAAGCCGGCGTTTCCTAGAACCAAAAACCAGCCAAGTGCGTGTCGGACCACGCACAATGAAGGGTTCCGTAGTTGGAATGAATTTATCCCAACAAACTCAACATTGTAGTTGAATAACATGTTCTCCCATACATTCCAACTGAAAATGTAAGTTTTTTACGCACAATATTGAGAGATTTACCATACCATGTTGTTTTAGGACCACAGACTTCTTATAAGTTTTCCTGTAATCTATATGGAACTATTTTCTGTGTTTTATTCAAAATTTTAGGTTTGGTAGTTTCGGAGATAAGTGTGAAGAATGGTCAATTATCGTCTATTTTCTTAAATAACTTTAATACAGTTTACTTTAAAATTATGAAAAAAAAATTATTTGAAATCTTCACAGTAAGCCCTTTCATTTTACATGTCACACGGTACAGATTGCGAAACTTTTTTTATAATTTTGTATTTGCTCCCCAAAAATGATCCCCCATATTTAAAATTCATTTATTTACGTTACACGCCTGTGTTTCGGTCACAGAGATTCATATGTGTACCAAATTTCAACTCAATTCTTCAATTTTCAATCGGTCCGTTAGATTTGGGGCAAATTGGCTGTGACAGACGGACGGATAGACAGACACACTTGATCCTTTATGGGTTCCGTTTTTTCCTTTTGAGTTAATGAACCCTAAAAAGTCGAACACATGTGACGTCAACCAACCCGCACGGGGCCCGCGTGGTGATTTAGAAGAAAGGAGGCCTGTGTCCTGTGTCCCAGTAGAGGCCTCCTCATTCTTAAAGGCTGATAATAAATCGTCCATTTTACTAAGACCTATCCACTCAAACAAATAAACCAGAATTAGAGAGCAACATAAATTGGTCATAAATAATATACACCTTTCGAAGTAAATATACCTAATTATCACACAGTCGCATTGTCGGAACGCGAGCGAACGCGCGCATTCAAAATTCAAAAAATCCAAAATGGAGTCACTAACAAAATTATTAATATTTTTTATTTTTTGTCGTAATTTTAACATTTTAAAGGCGGAAGGAAATGGTTTGATGACAGTTTTAGAAGAAAAGTTTCAAGACCAATTAAGTGATTGTAGTAATTATATAGTAAAATGGTTAGAAGATTTTAATGATAGACATTTAGGGACCAGTAATTTGGGGAGGATACTCCATTACGAGGATTTGAAACCTAAGTTTGGTGTGGAGTCTTCAAGACGTGAGTATTTTCCTTTCACTAAATCTACGAATGATGTAGTGTACTTCTACTCTGCAGGGTGATGAGATTTAATGTTTTTTTTTTTTGGGTTCAGCGGCCGCTGTAGGGTTTGTTACTTTAAGTATGAGTTGAGAAAATCTGGTTTCTTTCATTTTGTGGTGTTGATATATCGATATTCATCACTTCAGTGAAGTTAACACAACAAAAAGCTAATTTTTAAACTGATATTTCCAGTGACTACCTATCTTACGCTAACTGTGCGGTCACCCAACAAAAATAATCGTCAAATTAATTTATTTTTTTCTTCTGATCACGTTGTTCTTCTAAACTCCGCAACGGAATTTGACGCGGTTTTCACCATTATTTACAAGTTTTATTCCGCAAGGTTTGTGAAAATACATTAATATTATACTTATATCAATAATAATGAAATCTCAATGTATTGTCAAGTCTTACACACCGTGCGAAGTCGGCGCGGGTTGGTAGTTCATGTTAAAAGTGTGCAAGAGTGTGTGTGTAAGGGTTACGGCGCCCTCACCTACCGCCTGACGCAGGTCCTCACCGGACACGGAAGTTTCGGGAGGTTCCTGCACATCATCAGGCGGGAGGAAACGCCCGGGTGTCACCATTGCTAGGATTGCCCAGAGGTCTCGGTGGAGCTTACGGTGGAGGTCTGCCCCGCTTGGGCGGAGCACCGCCGTGTCCTCGTAGAGGCGATCGGCAGCGGCGGCGACCTCTCGCGTCCGGCCCTGGTTCAAGCCATGGTCCGGGGCGTGAGGGAGTGGGAGGCAGTCGCCTCCTTCTGCGAAGCAGTCAAGCTAGCGAAGGAGGCGGCGGGACGGCTGAGGGAGAGAGCCTCCCGTCCCAGCAGCCGCGGGAGACGCTCAGGGCGTCGGGAGCCGCGTGGTACGACTCCCGGCCACCGTAGGCGCGGGCCTGCGGGCGAGAGAGTAATGGGTAGCTCACCGTCCGATCAGGACCAGGCCCGTGCCGGACGGCGCGTACGTGTTCCACGCGCGCCTCAAAGAGATCATCCGAAGGGGCCCGCCAGGGCCGAAGCCTGCCGGGTCAGCGAGATTGTCCGAAAGGGTTACCGCTGGCCCGGAACATAAAGGGCTGAGGAAGGAACACGGGTGGGTTTTAGTCAGTAAGAGTCTGACACTCCCTTCCACTCCACCCAAAGCGGGAGGGGTCATTTGATGATTTCCCATCCTGAAAAAAAAGGGTCTGTGAATATTGATTGTTTAATTTTCTTTAACTCTATCATTCATGAAATACCTACCCCATTTGGTTAACTAATTGAAACTCAAACGGCCTTATTACAAAACAAGGTTTATCTTTAGACCCGTTTAAACTATCGAGCCACTTTTGAATTTCGAACTATAATCCGACAAAGTTAAGGGGCTTCCCCCTTAACTTTTTGAATGATTTTTTGAATGAAAGAATGATGATTTCATGAAACAGTTATTCTTGGGACTTACGTGGTCTTAGAGAGTTGTGTTGATGACTTTAATGATTATAATTCTGTAAACACATATTTTTTACGGCCGCGATTCATATATTAATCAACGTACAACTTAATACTGACCAGCAAATTCCAAAAAACCTAAAAAAATTGAATTTCGCGGGCTACCCTGGCGCTTTCGCCTTAAAGTACAAAAAACAGACGTTAAACCCGAGTTTAAGTTGGCAATGTTGCATTAAGGGGTCTAAAGCGCGGTCACTGTCGGACTGCATAGAAAAGAAAGAGAAACGCGATGACGCAACGCTGGTAATTTATTGCAAAATATGAAGCAATTATTTAATTACAAAAAATCTATTGTTGGACGAAAAAATTAAAAACACTAGTATTTTAGTATGTTGCTTGTAGACCAATCTGACAAAAAATCAGAATGATTATATGTATATATTATTATGGTTTTTATTGTAAAAATAAAGTTTTTAGAGGTATCTTCATGATTTTTTGTATCGTATCAAATTAGTTGTATTATGTTTTCAACACACTATCTAGATCTACCTATCATATATCCTGAAGAATATCATATACTTATATATATTCTGATTTTGTTCACTGTAGTCGATCTAAAACTTGCGTTTTTTGTGTTTAGGTCCTGTAAGCCCCTTAAGAACTTTACGTTTGTCGGAATAAAGTTCAAAATACAGTAACTGGCTCGAAGGCTTAGTCTAGGTCTAAGGTCAGAACTCTAGAATAAGACGGAAAGCGGGAAAGAATTTATTTGAATTATTAAACTACTTACAGGCATTTTTAAATTGTTACCAATTCCAAAGGTAGGTTTCTATGGAGAAGAACGGGCAAGAAACTCCACGGACACTGTTTTAAATCATAATGTGAAGTTAACAGGCCTATGAAGCATTTTCAATGGTAACCTCGGCACTTATTTTAAGATTAACACCTCACTGAGATTAGGTTACCGTAACTAAATTGATATAATGAAAGTAGTTTACAAGGCAAATAATTTGACGGTATTTTTTATTTTTTATTGGACCCTTTCTTGACCTCTATCACGCCTGATGGAAAGCGATGGGTGAAGTCTATGCTGGAACGAGCGTGCCCAGAAGATGCCTAAGGCACTGGAACTCCTACGCATCGAAGAATCAGTAGGCTACTTGACGCTGGACTCCGGTGGCAGGGTGATCGCAAACCAGGCTGGCGTTAGACCTACCACCGCAAGGGAATAATTGGCCAGTCAAATAAGGTGTTGGGTGTGACTGTCCAGGATGCGCCGGGTGCTCGGTTTCGGTTGGAGTTTAACATGGATAGATTATAAACTATCGAAAATTAATACGTTATAATTGTAAGCAGTATGGTAGGTACAGTTCACAATTTATCGACAGTTTACAATCTCGCGAGATAGATCATAAACTAACGGTTTTCACAATCATACAGTGAAATATATTTCGCCCTTTTACAATTTTATTATTATTATTTTTGGGTAGATTATGGGCGGAACCATGTGCCCAAAATTTTTTTTTTTTAAGGCTAAGGTCTGAGACCATGCTGCCTAGTCATCAGTTACTATTTTTTAGTCTAACATGACATTAGAATATGGGTGCACACATTCTAATGTATTAGGAGTATTTGGCAGCAAATGTATCGAATCAAGTTTCCCGGTAAACTTCGCTGAGGTAGCCAAAACTACAAAAAAATTCTCAGCTTCATTTTACCGGGATCGCGTCTGTTTCAATGATTCCACATATTGTCCAGTTGCGCAGACACTTGAGATACAAAACTACACCAATTTTACATCACAATATCCACTAGGAATCAATTTGCGAATAATTAAAACAGCCAACTAGACTTCACTCGAAGAAATCCCGCCAAAAACCTATGTGCCCAAAATCCAACTTTAATTAATTGACAACTCTGTTATTTTTCGCATAGTCCACTGGGAAGTTATTGTAAGTTGTAAATAGGTAACTGGGCTAACGAGATTCCAATTTTATAACTTCTTATACATATGAGATGTTCTTGGACATAAAGTCGAACTTTTAATTAGCTGCAGTAAAATGACAGCTTACGTGTTACTTAAATGACTGAAATTGGCGTCTTTTTGTTTTTTCGCGGCCATCAACCAAATCTTGTTTTTACAGAATAGTGTAACAAACGAAACTTATTTGACATGCATATTATTGCATATCTCTAAACTCAGTCCAAAATGAGTTATTAAAGGATCCTACAAACAGGCGCGACACGCGACATAATCGCGCGCGACACAAAGGCACCGCCCGTTGCGCGACATGCGGTGCCTTTGTGTCGCGCACGATTTTATAGCGTGACGCGCCTGTTTGAAGGAGCCTTAAGAAATGTCATTTTACTGCAGCCAATTAAAAGTCGGACCATATTATAGTGCCGTGTGTTCCTATAACTTAGATAGATGATGATTTCAAGTGACTACACTAACTGCGGTCGGTGACCCCAGGACTCCACACAAAAATCGTCAATTTATTTTTTATTTTATCATAATTAATATATCTTGGACCGCCTTTGGCAACCCAGCGGACATCCAAATCACCAAGATGAGCGTGGTTTATTTTGTTTTGGTTGATAATGTATTCGACGGAATTTGGTATGGTTTGTGATACATTATATCTTAAATTTACAAAAGTGCAGTAATGACAGGTCATAAAATAAAAACTATTTCATCTTAGTTTTACACCTTTATTTAGAACCATAGCTGTTAATTTTAGAAAGGAATTTTCTTGTGTATTCTTAAAAACAGCAGCCTTCGGGTAATAAAATCGTTCTATAACTTTCATGATCGATTTTTATTGATGAAGTATCAATAAAAACCGCTTGAAGATTAAAAGCCTCAATCTCCCGCAAGTATGTCTATCCTTGGCATAGTTTTGTGTGTACTCCTGGCGACCGAAATTTCACTTCTATTTATTGTTTATTTATTTGGAGTAGGTATACCACACATTTTTAATACCATTCATTCTTCTTCTTTTTTTTATTATTACACTACATTATGCTATCTATTACGCTAACTTCTTCTGTCCACCAGAAGGCAAGAACATGAAGAAGATGGGCATGGCGATGATGCCGCTGATCTTCCACGTGGGAGCCACCTCCACCTGGATGCTGCTCACCAGCATCATGGCTGCCAAGTCTGTCGCTATAGGTCTGATGTTGCTGGTATTCAAGATTGCTGTTAGTTCTGCTAAGGTAAGAGAAAAAAGGAAAGAAAATAGGTTTTGTCACAGAAACAGGTCAATCTGCCCATCCTCTTCCCGCTCTAACGAAGGGTATTTGGTACAGGACGATTCAGCCATCGCTTCCACGTTTGCTTTGGTTCAGCGAGGGCAGGATGAATAGGCAAGAAGTTGTGATAGCTTTGAGACTCCGATCCGGCCATGTTCCTCTCAATAGTTTTGGTTTTATGATGCGCAAAGTTAATTCACCCAATTGCGCTGTCTGTGGAGTCATAGAAGATGTGCATCACATCTTGACGGAATGTAGTCGTATTGGAGTCCTAAGACGTCAAGCTTTTGACAATAATTTTAATGTAGGCTACTATAATAGCGTCCTGGCCTCACCATTGTCAGATGAGGCCAGAACACTATATCATATTATTATTATGGGTACAAGGTTGCGGGTAGGTTAGTTGTATATTTATTGTATCCAATAATCGGGGTGACATATTCTTTATAGAAAAAACCCTGTAAATAAATAAAGATTTAAAAAAAAAACTACAGTACCCGGCGATAAATATTGCACATCGACCTTTGGAAAGAGACAATCGGCTAATTTCGGCTTCGTAGAGCGTTATCTCTGTCGCACGAAATACAAACAGTCCGGTATCTATTAGGAGCTGTTAAAACAATTTATGATTTGCTTCTTTTGATAATTATTTTTATTTTTTGTATAAATTGGTTTTGTGTAAAAAGGTCAATGTGCAATATTTATCGCCGGGTACTGTATGTTGGGCTCGGCTTCAAGTCTCACCGGCTGCAGCTGAATACCAGTTTTTTACATGGAGCGACTGCCTATCTGACCTCCACAACCGGAACCACTGGGTTAATATGATACGCCTTGGTAAGAATGATTGTTAGACTCTCGGGCTACTGAGGATCCGTAACGACTGCCAAACATCCACGAATGACAGCCGGGACCAAATGGCTTAACGTGCTTTCCGAGCCACGCAGGGGTCGGGTGCCTTTTGAAGGTTTCCCCCCGACAACAAAAAAAAAAAAAAGGGTCTCGGTATGTAAAAATGATCACCCATCTATTACACGAAACGACCGCGGCAGGCGTAGCGTAACCTGATCGATCGACCTATGTAAATAAATATTTGTTACGGTCGCGATTATGTTTTAATAAACATACAACCTGAGACTGACCTGCAATAAATGATTGAGTATTGAGTATTCACCTGTTTTTTTTGTCGGGGAAAACCTTCAAAAGGCACCCGACCTCCGAGGGAGGTCTGATTTTGTTTACTGAAGTCGATCATATACTTTTATTGTTTCTAAAACTTGCGTTTTTGCGTTTAGGTCCTGTAATCGTATTTAAAACACTACTAAAATCATACAGACGACGCCACTTATTCTAAGGTGCGGTCACAAAATGCACTATACGTGACGCCACATTCTCTTTTGTTGCTTTTGATCATCAAAAACTGCTGATCGACAGTTTGAATAGGAAAAAATATGTCTGAAGTTCCCAAGTTACAAAATTATATCACAGTAAACGCATTTTGATTGCAAAAAAACTGCTCAAGAAACTATGATACGTTGACCCAGTATTTTTAAAGTAATCAGTATAGTTAGCGCGTTTCCTGAGTCGTTTATCACGGCAATATCTACGAAACTTAATGACAGAACTGTATACAGAGAGTTTGGTGGTCATTTGCTAGCATTACGAAATTTTAAATTCAAGTTTATCTTCCTTTATCACAATTGTACGACTTTGGAAGCACCCGAGTTATTTTCTAGAACCAATTGTAAATAATTATGTATAAATTGCAGATAACACCAAAAATTATTGTAGCTCTATATTACGACCACAAACAAAAAAGTTGTGACGACATTTTGGACGATTAAAAAACATTTTTACAAAAAAAAAAACAACCGACTTCCAAAAAAAACACTACAAAGTGAAAAATAACTTTAATTTCGGAAGTCGGTATCGTTGGTTCTGTATTTTTGTTTTTTGACACCGACTTTCGAAATTAAAGTTATTTTTCACTTTGTAGTTGTTTTGGAAGTCAGTTTTTTTTTCCCACACAAATTCATATAACACTACTTGCTATGTGGATATCAGTGGCAGGAAGCTATTGAACACATCTGCCCACCCCTTTAAAGGGTACAGGCGTGTTGTTATGTTGTGTGATTGCGTAAACAATGCATACATATTATGCTAAAGCAGCAATCGCGGTTGATTTGCTGGCATTTATTGAAGAGTTCCGTTGTCTGTCTCCGAAACTCGTCATCAGAATTTAAATTTCGTAAAGATCTGATGATGAGTTTTCCATTTAGATGGGACCATTTTGGAATAAACCTCTTTCGAACACAAAAAAGAATTGCAAATCCGTATATGAGGGAGTTATGCCCGAACATACATAAAAAAAATATATAAACATCCGAATTGAGAACATCCTCCTTTTTTGAAGTCGTTTAAAAAGAAACATTATTATTATCTCAATTACCTACCGTGACCCTTGAGACAGGTGTTATGGTTAAAACTAGGTTAAGACTAATATGACGCCTCCTATTCCTAAGAAAATTGTGTCGGTCTTTCTACCAAACATCCTGTAGAAAAGAAACAGAATAAAAAACTAAAAAGGTTTGTCCGGCACGCGATATTGTCTATGGAATTTTTTGTCTGTGCTGTGAATTTAATTGAGTTTGCGATGGTTCTACTGGTTGGGTAATAAAAAAATTCTGTGTTGGCGTAGTGGTCGCAAGAACAACTGCTGAGAGTAAAGGGTATTGTGTTCGGTCCTTGAGTTAAACAAAGTTTTATTAGGAAATTCTCAATAGCAATCGGGATTCTGGATTTGTGCCAAGGTGAATGCGCAGTGGTAGACCGCGAAAGTCAAGTTTTCTTACGTTTTTTGCAATTTGCAGGTCAATGTCAGGTTGTATCTTGATCAAAATATGATTCGCGACTATAGTAGATATGTATTTACAGAATTATAGTCATTAGAATCATTAATATATCACTAGGGCCCGAATGCTCGAACATATATTCTAAAGAGATTGGAGAATAGAACTTTACACCCTGTTCCTCATACCTCTATACTGCTAAGGACCATTTCTTGTTGAAGGAGTCCAGCTTCTCCTGCCATATACATCTGGGGACCCATTGGGTCGTAAGTTTGGGCCATTGGTCCTTCATTGGTCTGACATGCGGCAGATGTGTCCTATGTCTCTTTACTAATTCTTTTTTTTTAACAAAAGTACTCAGACGTGAAATAACTAAAAAGTTACTCCATAAAACATCAGCTGCATCTGCCTGTGAAAGTCCCGACAAAATCGGTTCAGTCGTTTCGTAGATTAGCCGAATGATAAGTGATTTTATTTCTGTAAGTAGGTTTGTACAAACACTTTTACACGTCAATCATATTTTTAATTAAAAACTAGATGAGGTCGGCGTTTCCTATCTGCCTAGTCTGAGAAGAAAGGCCAAAACAAACACAGAGATCTCTTTTAAAGTCCAGACATAATCTTGGTCAGATTATATGAAAACCATGTAGGTCGATGTCTGAGATGGTCTTTTGAGGAAAGAACCACACAGATTGAGAGGACCTGTCCAGTCAGTGCACGCATTTGTCAGAAATCGTGCAGCTAATCAACGATTCAACGGACAATACCAAAGAAAGGACATTTGGTTAGGCCACTTACAAATTACTCAAACTGCCAGACCATGACAAAAACTATCAGAACAGAGAGAATAATAAAAAAATGACCCACATAGTCTTCACATTCACAATACTTAATTAAAATAATATGATACTTTACAAAGTAAGCAAATGTCATCTTCTTTGTTTATATAAAACAAAGTCGGGTTAGTGACACCATTTATAACTCAAGAACGGCTGGACCGATTTTTATGATCCGACGATGGGCCGACGAGCTTAAGAGGATAAGGTGGCTGGGACAGACTGGATGCGGAAGGCGGAGGAACAGGGTGTTGTGGTGCAGCCTGGGAGAGGGCTATGTCCACCAGTGGACTGGAATAGGCTGAGTTTATTGATTGAACTCAATTCTTAGCAAAACGAAGTTCGAACGTTCCGAGTATGGACACTTCTTGCTCAATAAAAAATGATAATGCTTATTTAATTACACACCAGTTGGTATCCATGCCTGAGTTTTTGTGTGTTGATAAAAAACAGCAAAGAAATCATTGAATTCTTGAATAATTGTGATTAGTTCCTCGCAAACAATAATTGAGACTGATTGGTCTAGTGGTCCCAATAGTTACCGCTGAGAATGAGGTCCTGGGTACAATTCCCGGATCGGGCAAAGTGTATTGGTTTTCTCCACAGATATAGCTAGAAAACGTAAGTGTCACGATCTGTATGAAAACCAAGCATGCCATTTTTTGACTACCTACTATGACGTCACATGTGATGGGAAAATCAAATCAATTCAAAGACGCCGCCGCTTGCGGCACCCGTCTCGCGCCACCCTCGGGGCCCAGCGCCAGCGCTCACGCTCACCCAGCCAGCAGTACACAGGACTGAGCGCGAAACTGGCGGCTTACGATTTTTGAACGTAAGCTGGTGCTATTTTTGGCGAAGTAGTTGCTCTTACGTTATCTAGGTGTATCTATGTCGTGGTTTTTTTCCATCTGGACGGAGGCGTCTGGGTTTGTGGCCGGCTGATGGTGTACTATAGGTACAGACGCCAGCACATCAAGCTACTACAATCTGTCAAATTTCTTTAATAGATTTTCAACTTTATCGCTAAAGCATACGGTTCAAAGTTTATTGGGAATATTTTACAGTTTCGGGTAGCTTGATGTGCTGGCGTCTGTATACATGTCTGCCTAACCCTTCGGGTATACAGGCGTTATGATACGTTATGTTGTTAGGAGATTAGTTCAGTCTCCTTACTACCGATTATGTTGTTCACAAACTAAATTAAATTTAAGTTCAGTGCATCTTTTTCTTTCTATTTCATTAAGAAAAGGACAGAAGATAAATTTTAGTTTAGTCCTGTCAAATTAATCAGCGTCTGTCACTACTCCGTACAAGTTTAGACGTGATTAAAAGCTTGCCTACTAAAACTACGTCAACGTACGTACGTATTTTACGTCAGGCGCTGATTTGTTTATTATTTTTTTTTTATATGATACATTAGGTAATTATTCTTATGTACGAAGTTATATGCATAAATGTACTGCATCTCCGGCATTTCTATGCGAATTTTGATGGTTCTTCTAGTCGGTGTCTTCTATTCTTCAATGCACCTTAGCTTGGCACCGCTTGGCTGCAATGGTATATCTATGTATTGTTTTTAATGGATAAGGTATGCCTCAGGGGTGGTCCCATATAAATTTGATTATCTTTGCTTGGGTAGTTTTTGAGTTAGCTTCATTATTACGATTTTTTTTTCACTTGTTTATATTGATGATGCTTTAATAACTTCCTGACACAGATATATACTGACATAGCAAGTAGTGTTGTGTGGGGTAGGTCCAACTAAAAAGTGAAAATTAAAAACTTTTTTTTTTACAAAAAAAAAACACTACGAAGTCAAAAATAACTTTAATTTCGGAAGTCGGTGTCGTTGGTTCCACATTTTGATTTTTTGATACCGGCTTCCGAAATTAAAGTTATTTTTCACTTTGCACTGTTTTTTTTTTTTGAAGTCTGTTTTTTTTTTGTAAAATGTTTTTATTTTATACTCAATACTGTGCTCGCATAGAATAGGCTTTGTAGGTCAAATTCTATGTTGATTGACATGCCAAGAGCAACCGAGCAACCGAGTGCCGACCGCAATAATGTAGTTAAGATTTTTAAAAAGGCGGATTTTTAAAAAGGCGTCTCGATGGCAATTTTTTTCCTTCCCGCGAATGCCTTATCTAGGTGACCATCCATCACATAGGTATCGAGACCCCCTCAGTGCACGCCGCAAGCGTTGCTTAGCTTCGTCATTGATAGCAGAAATCGCGGTTGATTTATTGAAGAGTTCCGTTATCTGTCTCCGAAACTCATCATCAGATCTTTACGAAATTTGAATGTGACCATTTCGGAATAAACCTCTTTCGAACAAAAAAGAATTTTGCAAATCCGTCTATACAATATAAGACGGAGTTATGCCCGAATAAACATTAAAAAAATATCTGAATTGAAAACCTCCTCCTTTTTAGAAGTCGGTTAAAAAGCGTGTTAAACATAGTAGGTAATTAATTTTCAATTGTTTATTTTCCAGGTGGCGTCATTCTTCACGACGTTGAAAGCTAAGCAAGGTGGCCATCATCACGAGTACTCGTGGTCCTCGCCTCCTTCTGAACATCATGGTTAGTTGACTTCGTCTTGATTTTAAAGTAGATTTCATCGGCTCCTGTAATCTTTAATAAAATACCTGACCAACATACCGTTGCAAAAATTTTAAAAACGTTTCACAGAATTACTTGTAGGTAGAAAGGTACGGGTGGGCAAAGTATAGCCTACAGGTAGGTTAGGGGGGGCGTCCATAAATAACGTGAGGTGTTTTTTTTAATTTTCTGTAATGGTGAGATGTCGTAAGATTTTATTCAACCCCCTCCCCCATCCCCCAATCTCACGTGAGATTTTTCAAAATGTGGGTTTCTTACGTAAACGCGTTCGATTGTTATTTGTTATAAAACAAATATGGTGGTTTGACAGTCAGTAGATGTATAACGTCGAAGTATAAATGAAATTATTTTCTTGCGAACGAATTAGTGAATGATCTTAATCGTATTAGATTAAATCTTAAACATGTACGATCTGGATTAAATGGACCAAAATAGTATATTTTTTTTTTTGTTTCAATCAGAAAAAAAATTGCGTGATATTTGCCGAGACCCCCCTCTCTCCAACGTAAGATTAGATGAGATTTGACTCGACCCCCTCCCCCCCTTAAACATCTCACGTAATTTATGGACGCCCCCTTACTGCTTTTGTTAGCCTACATCATCCCACTGGTGGGCAAAGACCATGACTTCCAGCTCTTTCGATCCAGGGCTAAAGTGGACCACTGGTCGTTTGTTTTGTATAGCTCGTCCCACCATCTTCTACAGGGTCTGTTGTGACGCCTTTAACTGTGTCAGGGCTCCACGTGGTGGTTATTATTAAATGGAGGGTTTGATCCTCCCTTCCGTGCCTCGGAAAGCACGTTAAGCCGTTGGTCCCGGCTGTCATTCTTGGATCTTTGACAGTCTTTACGTTACGCGTCATCAGAAGCCTGAATGTCTGGCAACCAGTCTTACTAAGGGGTATCGAATCGTGCTACCCAATAACTGAGTTTTGGAGGTCAGATAGGCAGTCGCTCCATGTAAAGTACTGGTATTCAGCTGCATTCTTTTAAACTGGAAACCGACCCCAACATAGAAAAAGGCAGGCAGATCTTTTGTCATTGTTATGTTCAAATTCTAGTGGTCGCAAGTCTGACTGCTGAGCATGGAGGGTTTGATCCTCAGGTCAAATAAAGTCTCATCGGGAATTTGTCAGTAGTAGTCCCATTGTTGACTCTGTAACCGGTTAAAATAGAAATAAACTCGCCCTTTAGAGGCATGAGTAACGAAATGTGATTGTAAAGTATACCTCTGTCCAGCGGGATGATTGTCCGAAAGGGTTACCGCTGGCCCGGAACATAAAGGGCTAAGGAAGGAACACGGGTGGGTTTTAGTCAGTAAGAGTCTGACACTCCCTTCCGCTCCACCCAGAGCGGGAGGGGTCATTTGATGATTTCCCATCCTGAAAAAAAAAAAAAGTATACCTCTGCTTACGCCTTGGTAAGCTGTCGTGATGGTATGTCGAAACAGAATTCCTCATAATTATTAGACATAGGTACACCTACCGTACGCAAAATACGCGCATTGACGTGGAGTTGCGGACAACAGCCCGTTTTACCTATTACCTAGGTACACCTAACAAAATCTTATTTAAAATCTTGCATCTCTTTTCTCATTGCAGGGTATGACAGAAGTCTGCCGGATCCCGGTAAGAAATATTTTATTTGTTCAAATGTGCAATGTAAATAAATGAGATTTTGTTATTCACTCTGTTATTTTTGAGGCGAAACTGTGGGAAAATCAATATTTTATTTATAACAATAGAAATTCAAATTGTGTCTCATTAGCCACCGTTGAGCTAATAATATTATACAGTGCGATTATTCAATGCTCTAAGAATACCGGGTTAAGGGGGAAGCGCTAAGGTAGCCCGCGAAATTCAAATTTTCTTACGTTTTTTGCAATTTGCTGGTCAGTATTAAGTTGTACGTCGATTAATATATGATTCGCGGCCGTAACAAATATGTAAGTATTTACAGAATTATAATCATTAAAGTCATCAACACAACTCTCTAAGACCACGTAAGCCCAAAGAATGATGATTTCATGAAACAGTTATTCTTTGGTTAACTTACGTGGTCTTAGAGAGTTGTGTTGATGACTTTAATGATTATAATTCTGTAAATACATATTTGTTACGGCCGCGAATCATATATTAATCAACGTACAACTTAATACTGACCAGCAAATTGCAAAAAACCTAAAAAAAATTGAATTTCGCGGGCTACTATGGCGCTTTCGCCTTAAATTAAATTACCTAGCGAAAAAATCATTTCAATTTAAAATTGTACCCATATTTCCATACTTACTAATTAAAGAGGGGCTTGGCTTAGTAATAACACTCGCACGGGTCGATCGATCAGGTTAAGCTACGCTTGCTGCGGCTGGTCCGTGGATGAGTGACCATCTTCATATACTAAGACCCCTTCGTGCCTCGGAAAGCACGTTAAGCCGTTGGTCCCAGCTGTCATTCATGGATCTTTGGCAGTCGTTACGGGTCGTCAGTAGCCCGAAAGTCTGACAACCAGTCTTACCAAGGGGTATCGAAGGTGCTGAACACCCTCAAAAACCATGAAAACGACACCCATGACGAAAAATTTAGAAAGAAAGAAAGAAGAAAGAGAGAAAATACATTTATTTAGTAAATTTTTGCAGCCGTCATCCATTGTTATTGGTTTTAGCACCCTCGAAAACCATGAAAACTATCCCTCTTTGTCTCTTTCTATTATATATAATAAAAAGTCGCATGGAGGGGGCATAACGCTTTTTCGTTACGACTCCTACCGCAAACTCCGTTAAAGAACATCGTTCCAAAAAACATGCTACAACTATGAAACTAAATCACTGTTTTTTGAAAATTTATTTACGAAAACTCTTTATTTTTTAATTTTATTCCAGATTCGTACTACCCAGCAGCTTGGAACTCCTACACCCCTGAGTTCAATGACGTGTCGCCTCCATACAAAACAATCCCCATGTACAAAAACCATGAACCGACATACGAAGATGCAGAATACTCGGAGGATAGCAACACTCATAGCTAATACGATTTAGCCATGTAATTGTGGAATCATAAGTACAGACGCCAACACATCCAGCTACCCGAAACTGTCAAATTTTCCCAATCAACTTTAAACCTTATGCTTTAGAGATAAAGTTGAAAATCTATTAAAGAAATTTGACAGATTGTAGTAATTTGATGTGCTGGCGTCTGTACCTAATTCAATGCGTGTTAAAAATTAACAGTTTATTGCCGTGTCCTCGTATTTTAAGAGTATTTATAATAGAATTATTTAAGTATTTTGACTAAGGCTACGTCCTAACCAAAGCGATCGCCGCGCAAGCACGCGACTGTCACGGGGTTCGGCGAACCTGAACGCGTGATCGCGCCGGCAGAGGGCGCTTTGTTGAAGTTACGGTTTCCTAGATAAGCAGTGACCGCCACTTGCGGCTGTAATGTCCAAATACAGAGCGTTTATTGACACCTTCTTGTCAAATACTGGTGAAAATTACAGATTTTCATGACGTCCGTTATGAACACGACGGAAACTTTCTTAGAAACCATAGTTTTACTTTATAACAAACTAGCTTCTGCCCGCGGCTTCACCCGCGTTAATGTCGGGAATTATCCCACAGGAACGTGCTACCGGGATAAAAACTATCCTATGTCCTTTCCCGAGACTCAAACTATCTTTATAGGTACCAAATTACATCTAAATCGGTTCAACGGTTTAAGCGTGAAGAGGTAACAGAGACAGACACACACTTTCGGATTTATAATGTTAGTATGAATGAGTGACATAAAGGCGACGACGACGTGCGCGCGCAAACCTTTCTCTTTGGTTAGGACCAGCACCATAATTGCGAAACACACTATCAAAGGTGGCGATTCTGTTATTCACAAAGTAACCTACATATAAATTTAAATTCAGTGCATCTTTTTCTTTCCATTTCATTAAGAAAAGGGCAGAAGATAAATTTTAGTTTAGACCTGTCAAATTAATCAGCGCCGGACGTAAATTGACGTAACTTCACTAGGCAAGTTTTTAATCACGTCTAAACGTGTATGGAGTAGTGTCAGACGCTGATTAATTTGACAGGACTAAACTAAAATTTATCTTCTGTCCTTTTCTTAATGAAATAGAAAGAAAAAGATGCACTGAACTTAAATTTAGTTTAGTTTGTGAACAAGAGAATCGGCACCATTGTCAATCTGAATAATTTTGAAAGATATTGCTAAGGGGGCGTCCATAAATTACGTGAGGTGTTTTTTTAAATTTTCTGTCCCTCCCTCCCCCCGTGGTAAGATGTCGTGAGATTTTATTCAACCCCCTCCCCCATCCCCCAATCTCACGTGAGATTTTTCAAAATGTGGGTTTCTTACGTAAACCCGTTAGATTGTTATTATAAAAAGAAAAAAAAATTGCTTCGTGCTTTCATTTACACAAATATGGTGGTTTGACAGTCAGTAGATGTATAACGTCGAAGTACTTTGAAATTATTTTCTTTCGAACGAATTATTGAATGATCTTAATCGTATTACGATATACGCTTAAGATAAATTAATAAAAAAGCATATATATTCTGGATTTAATGGACCAAATAAATATATTTTGTTTTTGTTTCAATCAGAAAAAAATTGCGTGATATTTGCCGAGACCCCCCCTCTCTCCAATGTAAGATTAGATGAGATTTGACTCGATCCCCTCCCCCCCTTAAACATCTCACGTAACTTATGGACGCCCCCTAATTCATTACTTCATATGTTCGAAAAATGGCTCAACAAGGTAAATAACACAATTAATGTTGTTGAACTGTCAAAATGAAAGCCATTGCTACTGATAATGCGTTACACAATTCGCCCCCCCCCCCCCTCTCCCCCCGGGGTTAGACCTTAGTGAAATAATAATGTTATGCGTTGGTTATGCGCAAGCGAATGATGCTTGTTCTAAAACGAACGCGAAGTGTTCAGTAGTATTTCGGAACGCAACCTTTTTGTAATGTCTATGATTAAGAAAAAAATAAAAATCTGCTCTCTATGGTTGAATCGCATACTAATGGCGTTGTTTTATTATTTGTTAACAAAATATAGTTTTAAAGCCTCACAACCCACGAAATTCCCTCTTCAAGATCCCCAATATCCAACATCTGGCGACCGTCGACAAGTATAACTAAAAACCTGCGGATA
This sequence comes from Luperina nickerlii, assembly GCA_963855955.1. NCBI lineage: Eukaryota > Metazoa > Arthropoda > Insecta > Lepidoptera > Noctuidae > Luperina > Luperina nickerlii. The sequence continues at coordinate 10,335,870 of OY979689.1, read as the reverse complement.
TGGACAAAGAAAAAAAGAAGAAGGAAAGGTCAGTGGTGAGGCGTCTGTTTTCAAAGAACGCCAATGAAATAGAAGTGTGCCTAACCCAAGAGCAAGCCGACATCGAAATGATCCAATTATCATATCAGAAGTTAAAAGAAACTGCTGATGATTTACTGAAGTTGGACATGGTCATCAAAGATTTATTGTTAGAAAACTTAGATGAAGACGAACTCGAAAAAGAGCTTGAAAGTTGCCTTAACTATAAAACAAAATGGCTGCACCTCGACTTGAAATTTAAAGCAAAAATGTCGAAAATTCAGATGAAGACAGATTCCCATGAAAATTGCAAAAATATGAAACTCCCGAAGCTACAACTCCAAAATTTCGACGGCGAAATTAAATCCTGGCTGCCGTTTTGGGGTCAATTTTCGAAAATTCATAATGATCAAACTATTGATGACTTCGATAAACATCAATATCTTTTACAATGCATGAAAGAGAATACGGAAGTGAGAAGATTGGTGGAGAGTTTTCCTCCAATGGCCTACACTGAGTGCATTGATCAACTTATGGCGAGATACGCGCGGGAGGACCTACTAATACAAATTTACATTAGGGAAATTCTTTCTCTCATTCTCATGGAAAAGAAAGATAGTATTACTTTATTGTTTGATAAATTAAACGCGCATCTACGTGCTTTGCAAACATTAAAAGTCACAGCTGACAAATATGCTGCGTTTCTGCTGCCCATGGTGGAGTCAGCATTGCCGCAGGATTTAATTAAAGCATGGGAGCGAAGCAAAGATAAATACACAGATGTTGCTGGAGAATTGAATGGTCTACTAGAATTTCTACGCAAAGAAGTAGAGAGTGAGCAGCGAATAAAGATTTCAAGAAAAACTTTTAAACAAGAAGAAAATGTCTCAGAAGAAACAAAAACTAGTACAGCTGAATGTCTACTTACTAATGTGAAGCCCAAGATAGGCACGAACAAGACACAAGACTGTATCTGGTGTGACAAGGAGACGCATGCAAGTATTGAATGTTACAAAATGCAAAAAATGAACCTTGAACAAAGAAGACAATGTCTTAAGGACAAAAAAGCATGTGTGATATGTCTTAGAAAAGGTCACCATGCAAAAGTCTGCAGAGCTTCAGTAAAATGTTTGATTTGCAAGAAACGACATTCAACGGCGCTGTGTTCAGAACAAAAATTAGAAACAGGAACAAAGAGTGATGAAAAACCAGAGTCAGCCACTTCACTATCAGCTTTATATCCTAAGGGTGAAACACTTCTTCAGACAGTGATAGTCAACGTGGAATATATGGGAAGAGCAATGCAAGTTCGTGTACTGTTAGACTCGGGATCACAGCGCACCTACATAAAAGAAGCAATAATAGACACACTGAAGATTCCTACAGTTGGAAAAGAAAGACTGACACACTGTCTATTCGGTGGTGTCGAGACTAAATCTAAAGAGTATAAAATACATAATGTGACAATACAGTCGCTTAATGATTCATTAAAATATGATATCATGGCCATCAGCCAAACCAGCATTTGTGGAAATATTCCTAAGGTTAATTCTAATGATGTACAATTAAAAAATATTTTACATAAACATGGCATCACTCTGACAGACAAGGGGAATGATATCACAGATGTAGGGATTCTGATTGGGGCTGATCACTTGGGTCTCTTTTTAACAGGTTCTGTAATACAGCTGAAGAACGGGCTGGTTGCTGTCAAAACAAGGTTGGGTTGGACATTGCAGGGAAAACAAGTAAGTATTAATTCTGTTAATAATAACTGCAATCTAACAAATGTGCTTCATTGTTGTACATGTGATTTGACAGATTACTGGTCGTTGGAGACACTCGGCATCAGAGATCCTGTTGAAGTGAAGTCAAGGGCAGAGACTACCAAGGAAGTGCTAGATAACTTCGAGGAAAATATAATATTGAATCAAAACAACAGGTATGAAGTTCAGCTTCCATTTAAGACAAATGTTGACAATTTAATGCCAAATTATAATAAAGCCAAACAAAGACTAGATCAGATGACTAGAAAACTGATAAAGACTGACAAGTTTCATGACTATGACAAGATTTTTAAAACATGGACTGATCTAGGCATTATTGAAGCAACTGATAGTACTCCTAACTCAGGACATTACTTGCCACACAGACCTGTGATTAAAGAGCAAAGTATAACAAGCAATATTAGACCAGTTTTTGATGCATCAGCTACCGACAAGAATGGACTGAGTCTGAATGCTTGCCTAGAGAAAGGAAACAACTTAATTGATCTTATACCGGATATGATAAACAACTTTAGAACTGGAGCAATAGGCATAACTGCAGACATCGAAAAAGCTTTTTTGCAGATTAGTTTGAAAGAAAGTGACCGAGAATATCTGAAATTCTTATGGTATAAAGATGACACTTTACAAAACATAATTACTTACAGACACTGCAGAGTAGTTTTTGGCTTGACCTCCAGTCCATTTTTACTGTCAGCGACTCTACACTATCATTTAAATAATATGAAAAATGGACCGCTGGGTACCACAGCAAAACTAATGGCTGAATCCTTCTATGTAGATAACTGCCTGGTAAGTGTAAATTCTAAAGAAAGTGCAGATAAGTTCATCTCAGAAGCAAAGACCATCATGAACACTGCTAAGTTTAATCTGAGGATGTGGGTAACGTCCCAGGGAGTGAATGAAACAGGTAATGAGACAATTCCAGTTCTAGGACTAAAATGGAATCCCAAGACAGACAAACTGTACTGTAATTGTTACAATCTACCTACTTGTGACGACCTACAATCCATAACAAAAAGAAGTATGTTATCATTGACTCAGAAAATATTTGATCCAATAGGCTACATATCTCCTGTGATGCTGACACCCAAGGTAATTCTTCAAGACACCTGGCTGCGCAAGTTAGACTGGGATGATGAATTGCCGAGCGACATACGCACAAAATTTCTAGATTGGTATAAATATATATCTTACCTGAATGACTGTCACATTCCACGCAGACTCACAACAGATAACCTGCAAGAAACACAAGTAAGTCTTCACTTATTTTGCGATGCCAGCAAATATGGGTGCGGCATGTGTGTGCTGTTGAGAACAGAAAATAATGGTAAGGTATCAGTCCAACTAGTAGCAGCCAAATCAAGGGTCAATCCTCCTAAAATGATAACAATACCCAGACTCGAGTTAACAGCTGCTTTATTAGGTTCACGACTGTTAGCTCATGTGAGAGAGAACTTGCAACTCAATAATTGTCGAGAATACTGCTGGACCGATTCTGGCGTGACACTCTGCTGGATAAAACGACAATTACCACTGAATACGTTCGTAGGAAACAGAGTAAAAGAAATACGAATGAATACTGACATAAAAAATTGGCAGCACATTCCAGGTGAAGCGAACTGGGCAGACCTAGCATCGAGAGGCTGCAACGCAAAAACGCTCTTCGAGTGTCGCTGGTGGGAGGGTCCTGAGTGGCTGCGCCGGCCGTCCGCAGAGTGGCCCCGGTCTGCGCTGATCGTAGACGAACGAGAAGTAAGCCTGGAAGTGAAGAAAACTGTATGTAATACAAATATATCTAAAGGACAGAGTTTGTTAAATAAATTACAAAATTATTTCTCTAAATATTCGCAAATAGTTAGAATGACAGCCTGGCTCTTAAGATTTTTACATAATATAAAATATACATGTAACAAAAAGACAGGAGAAATAACTTATAAAGAGGTAGAACAAGCAGAGAAATTAATAATAAAACTTATACAAGAAAAGAATTCTGAACTTTTAGACACAAAGAAAACTAAATTGACTACATTTACTGATAAGGAAGGACTGATAAGATTAAAAACTAAACTTTTGCTGTCAGACTTACCTGAAGGAATACGTACACCATACTTACTTCCAGCGGAAGAGCCGATCGTGACGAGAATGGTGAGACAACGACATGCAGAGCTGCAACATGCGGGAGCCAATCAGCTAATTACAGATATTCGCATGCGGTATTGGGTAATAGGTATTCGTAGGCTTGTAAGATCAATAATTGCGAGTTGTCCGATATGTAATAGATACAAGTCAAAACCCACGCAAGCACCTACCGCACCGCTGCCCCTAGAACGTATCACGTGCTCTACTCCTTTCCAGACTACTGGAGTTGATCTTGCGGGTCCATTTTACTTGAAAAGCGAACAGAAATGCTGGGTGGTGCTCTACACCTGCGCCGTGTACCGAGCTGTACACCTGGAGCTAACCAGGTCTTTGTCTACAGAGGCATTTATAATGACGCTGCGTAGGTTCGTAGCACGACGAGGCCGGGTTGACATGTTGGTATCAGATCAGGGGACAAATTTCCACGGCACAAAAAATCTCCTTAATATGTTGAATTGGGATGAAATCCAACAACAATCAACAATCCGACGAATACATTGGAAGATGAACGCTCCTTCCGCCGCCTGGTGGGGTGGATACTGGGAACGGTTGATAAGAATAATGAAAGACCTACTAAAAAGAATACTAGGTAAGGCGTCTGTCACTTATGAAGAATTACTGACTATTATTTGCGACTGCGAAGCTGTAATGAACGGGCGACCTCTGACTTATGTTACTGACGATAAAGGTGAGTGTTTAGAACCCCTGACTCCATCATATTTCATTCAACCGATTACTAACTCTGACGTAACCGATTTTGATAAGATCGACACAAATAATCTTAATAACAGACTGAAATATCTACAAACGTTACGCGATCAATTTCGACAAAGATTTAAGTCGGAATACTTATGTTTTTTAGTACAAAAGGGACATGAAAAGAAAGACACAATAAATATTGGTGACATAGTTTTAATTGAGACTGACGAAAAAAGAATTAAGTGGCCTATGGGTATTATTACAAAAATGGTTACAGGAGCGGATGGAGTCCAGAGAACCGCAATAATTAAAACATCGACAGGCGAGAAAACCCGTCCTGTACAAAGGCTCTACAAACTAGAAATTTCAGGTAACAATCCTCCATACTCTGATAGTCTAGGAACTCCTACAATGGTGGGGCAGCAGCCTATGACATCTTCGGAGACCGCAGGTGACACTGGAACCCAGGTGGAGGTACCTAATATTCGGAAATCCACACGCTGTGGGAGGAAGGTAAAATTACCTAGTAAGTTTGATTTATATGTGTAGATGTAGACTTACATGGGGGAGTAATTTTCATTTTGTTTCAATATTTATAAATTAAGCACTTTATTTGTTATAACTGTTTGACAGAGTGATCTCATAAATATTATGTGAGTTTACCATATAATAAGATTTACGTTAGATAAAAAATTATGTATGTAGTTAAGTACTAAAACGCTCAATTCATTGATGTACTTATTGTGTTTTCTTTAAAATGTGTAATTGGATACAAGTTACATAAATATTGATATTTGTTTTCAGGCTATTGAATTGTAATTTACTCAAATATTGATGTTTAAAATGATAAGAATAGTAGTGTGTAATTTGTAAAATTCTCATGATAAAATTGTTTAACGCCATCTATTGTACAGTGGCGGAACTAATTTGGACAAAAATGTTGCCAGTAACTTTAACACTAAACCCCAAAATTAAATATTGTAAGATGGGTGAAATTGCTTATTGTACACATCTATATCTATTTGCGTGTTGGGAGGATGTTCTAAAACGAACGCGAAGTGTTCAGTAGTATTTCGGAACGCAACCTTTTTGTAATGTCTATGATTAAGAAAAAAATAAAAATCTGCTCTCTATGGTTGAATCGCATACTAATGGCGTTGTTTTATTATTTGTTAACAAAATATAGTTTTAAAGCCTCACAACCCACGAAATTCCCTCTTCAAGATCCCCAATATCCAACAATGCTCAATCTTGATTTTGAACACTGATGTGTATGAGATCTGTCAGTTTAAAATCTTAATTCTTGACTGAGCATCGTTCTAATATAGGGTATGGGCGTAATTTTAGTTGCTGCAATTAATCCGCTCATAAATAACCTTAGACAGAGGAGGGTATGTTGTGAAGAGATTATAATCTTAATGAGTAGTTCATAATGTTTGTTATTTCAAGTTAAACAAATATCAACTTTATTGAGTGAGAATTAAGTTGATTTAATATTACTATTGAAATAGTTATAAGAATGTTTGAAGTTGTAGCGTAAACTGAACTTTATTGTCTAGGTATTAAATTTAGTTTTCCAATAACTCATATTTGTTTACATGTTTAGTTTCCAGTTTGTATGTACTTAAAATAAGAATATATATATATGTATATATAATATTAAAAATAATATAATAAAAATATATAAACAATTAATGTATTTATATTTGAAATAAGAATTTGAGATAATTTTCAAGTTATGGAACAAAAAACTGAATGTCATACATCAAAAACGTATTACTTAGGAACTTTCTGTTACAAATAGTCACTCAAAAATCAACTTAAAATACATTTTTATTTTTATTGCTGAAAACATTTCGTGCAACAGTGGATAACTGAGATGGAATGTAAATTATCCATGATTATGAATACTGCTGTAGGTAGGTTAAGAAAACTGCATTTATAATTTATACGGGTAACTTTATTTATTGCAATAAAAAATATATCAAAAAACGGACGGACTATCATTTTTCCTTAAAAATATATAATTTACATAAATAACAAAGGGGATTGAAGATTTTTTATCAAGCATGGTATACCTACAGTTGCCGCCATTTTGTTTTATTATATCAATTTAAAAAATTAAATTTACATAAGTCTCATGCAAGGCCGCCATTTTGAAAAAAATATCAAAATGGCGGACAATAGAATCATATTCCACGGACCTTCAAAACCCTTTACAAAAAATTTTTATAATAAAGCTCATTTTGGAATGTAAATATCGAGATTCTATCCCTGTTATAAAAAAAATCCTGTATAAATACAAGTCATAAATCTTTTATAAGATTCACTAAAATACAATATTAATATACAAAACTATATAATTGTATAATTTGTATAAAATATACAAGGTGGAGACGACAATCCGACAATAAATTATACAGCCTATATCTATTGAAATTCCCAGTTTGCATACGAAAATTCAAACCAATATATCCCACCAAGATTGGCAAAACCCATAGTCGACCCAAGACTACTATTTAATTTGTTGGAAAAATCACTTTTTTAATCTCGATCATCTGCCTTGCGTTTTCCCGATTATGTTAGAGTCGGTTTCCAGTCTAACCGGATGCAGCTGAATACCAGTATTTTACATGGAGCGACTGCCTATCTGGCCTCGATAACCCAGTTACTGGGTAATACTATACCTCTAGGTAAGATTGGTTGTCAGACTTTCGGGCTTCTGACTACCCGTAACGACTGTCAAAGATCCACGAATTACAACCGGGACCAACGGCTTAACGTACTTTTCGAGTCACGGAGGGGTGTCGGTATATAAAGATGGTCACAGAGACCAACCGCGGCTAGCGTTGCTTAACCTGATAGATCGACCTATGCAGCTGATATTATTTAGCCACGAGCCCCCTCTTTTTTAATTTCGATGCTAGGATTTATTTCATAGTTCCAAAATACTTCTATGCATTAATCTTGCTAGTTTTCTCATTTATTGTCGTGTTGTTATCTCCACAGTGTTTTTATCAAAATATAAAATATCAAACGTCAACTGTTGTATAAAAAAATACATTTTTGAGCTCAACAAATCACATACAGTTTTACACATAAAAAGATCTCCAAGTTCCAAATTAAAGCTAGATATTGTGATAAAAGATGTCGCATTTACAATATCACAAAATAATTAATTAAAGTTCTAAAAAAAACATTACCCTCCTTTTGAGCTCCGCCACAGTCGGATAAAAATGTCAAAGTAACATGGCAGTGATAATACTTTTCTTTTTCTATTTTATTTTCAAAAACTTTACTTAAACTTATTGAACAAATGTTGACATTAAAGTCAGTCTGTTCTTCCAAAAATATTTTTTTTTTATTTGTAATGGGTTTGCTCTTGACTCTAGTCTAGGTCAGAGGTGACAGAGACAAAGTCTACGATGGAGTGAGCTTACCCTGAAGAAGCCTGTTCACTCTTACTTAGAAGAGATTCGGGTTGTATGCAATCGGAAACACAAACGCAGGTAGAGAGCACAGGTACATTTAACATACATAAGTGTCGGTTTTTGTTTATGAACTCTGTCAGGGCACTGCAAAACACAATGTTGGCTTGCTGTTGAGTTAGTGAGGATTAGCATAGCATAGTCCCACAGCTGGGACTCAGGTCTCCTCTCTGTGAGAAAGAGTGGGCCGTTATCCACCACGCGGGCCCGGTGCGGGTTGGCAGATTTCACATATCATCGAATTTCAAGTTCTAGGACATGCCGGTTTCCTCAGAATGTTTTCCTTCGCCGTTTTGAGAGCAAAGGTGATGAAATAATTTACACAAAGTGCCTGGTTGGGTTCGAACTTTTAAGCCACCACTGCTTTTTGCATATAACAACATAAAAGCATCAATTGAATCAAAACTTATCAAAACACAGCATGGTATAGATTTTCAGTAGTTTAAGTAGTAATAAATAGATTTCAGAACAAAATCAAGAAGTTAAATGTTATTTTATTAATTTTAAAATAACATTAATCAAGTACGGTGTGCAATAAAATTCGATTAACACCAGTTTTTTTAATATCAGTTATCAGTCATAAGCATAACATACATTAAATATAAAAACGTTTGACCGTTTGACCACTCAAAAGATATAAAACATATCAGTTATTGAGTTATATATTTGTTCAAAATTACAGCAGAAGTACAATGCAATTTTGAACAAATATTTTGCTCAATAACTGAGATTAAAAAAACTGAAGTATTCATCGACTTTTGTTTTGTGTCATTCATTAAAAAAAAATATATTACAAAGTCACTTTTATCAAAACCAAAATATTTCATTTCACATAAACCAACATGGGCACTTATGAAACGTCAGAAGCTAGGTGCACGGTTCCTATTGGTCGTTTCCTATGGAGAAGAGCCGGCAAGAAACTCCACGGTTACTCTTTTAAAAATCCATTGAGTTTGTCAATAATTGTCAATTAAAGATTTCAACATACTAATTCGATGGATTTGTTTTTTTTAAGCGGGTCGAACTGAGAACCTGCTGTTTTGAAGTCTATTAAAAATAGGTGAATATTTGCTTTGTCTCGTCAAAAATACTATTACAGTGTAGAACATTACTAAAATTCTTGCAGCTTTGGTTTCTTAGGGGAGCGGTGATGGTGGTCGCTACATAACATCCGCAGTGAGGACTGTCATGAAAATGGGCTTTGACTTTATATAATCAACCTTTAAGGGGAATACAGGACCTAAACGCACAAAACGCAAGTTTTATAATGCCTAAAAGTATATAATCGACTACAGTAAACAAAATCAGAAAAATATATGATATTCTTCAGGATATATGCTAGTTAGATAGTGTGTTGAAAAATAATACAACTAATTTGGTATGATAAAAAAAATCATGAAGATACCTCTAAAAGCTTTTTTTTTACAATAAAAGCCATACTAATATACATACAACAATTATGATTTTTGTCAGATTATTCTACAAGCAAACTAAAGCATTAGTGTTTTATTTTTTTAGTCCAAAAAATAGATTTTTTGTAACTAGATAATTGCTTCATATTTTGCAATAAATTTCTCTATGCAGTCCGACAGAGACCGCGCTTTAGGTCATGTAGTCACATTAATGTGCCCACTGTTGGGACTCAGGTCTCCTCTCTGTGAGAGTGGGCCGTTATTCACCACGCGGGCCCAGTGCGGGTTGGTAGATGTCACATATCATCGAATTTTTTTGTTCTAGCACATGCCGGTTTCCTCACGATGTTTTCCTTCACCGTTTTGAGAGCAGTGGTGTTGAAATAATTTACACAAAGTAAAGCGGGTCTGGGTACGAACCCACGACCTAACAGCTCTTAAGTCGCGGCTGTTACCACTGAGCCACCGCTGTTCCTTATGCTTTGACATTACTGTGTCGAAAACAGTTTCTAGGAAAACACACCAGCCGGCCGATTCTGTAAAAATCTCACCGTGAAAACTGAGGTGAAGTGAGTTTGTTTTTGCTAGGAAATGACACTATTAACAACTCACTCCACGCTCACTTCACCTACCTAAGTTTTCACGGTGAGATTTTTACAGAATAGCACCGCTGCTTACATTCATAAATAACGTTTCAGTGGCGTCATTCGACGGTAGGTTGCGGACGCTATGTCGCGGCCACCGCAGTTTCAAGGAACAAGCTTAAGCAGAGTAACTGATAACGAATGGGCTAAAATTGAACCCAGTTTTTTGGTCATAGATACAAATATTACAATACAGGAAAAAAATAACTAGTGCGCAAACTAACCATGAATTCAGCATTTTGATTCTAGGCACCCTAGCGAGGAAAATATTCGTCGGTATAAAAAAAAATCTGCTGTTTCAAAGAAAAGTGAGTACATACATACAGTTTGACCTACGCGGTCAAAATGTATGGAACAACTTTTTGAAATGAACACTTCTGTAGGCGCGTTGGGCATTTTTTTAACATGGAATAAAAACCATTGAACTCGTGAGACTGTTACCGTAACCGAAACCGCGCGTGTTTTGTTTATAAGATGATTAAAAAAATACACACGTAATTGTTCAAGTTTTCACTTCAGTCGGCACTCCCGGAGTGCCATTGTTTTTTTTTATAACGTAGCCGTACCTCGGGCCCATCAGAATACCGCTGCAGTATTTATTTTTTTAAATATCGCAGCATTATGCAGAGATAGGAGCCATTTTGGCCTCACACAGGTCTTTTTGGGTTTTTTTTTCTATTTGTGTTTAGTGTAACTTTTTTAGTTTTAAATGCTCCTTTTTTCTTTTTGTGTTTCCTGTGTCCAAAATAAATAAGTTTTCTTTCTTTCTTTCCTAGGGGGCTAGAATCATAAGCTGAATTCATGATTACAGTTTGCGTACTGGTTATTTTTTTTCCTTTATTTATGAAACCAACCAAGGAAGCTTATTTCCACATCTACAAGTCATCAGTAATCTTAAAACAAACGCTCAAAAATATACATAAAGTAATCAAAATGGAGTCGCTAACCAGTCCAAGAACACTACTGCTACCAAACCAACTGTACTTAACCTTTTTCTTGGTCAACCTCCTTTTATCTACAACTAACTTTTTGGGCCAAGAATTATAGTCTGTGGGCACACTTTGACATTGACTCGGATGCCATTTGCGAGGAGTATTATTTGAATTTTTCGCTTGTATACAAACTTCATGGGTTTTTCCGTCTTGGAGGGATATTTTGAACGGCTCGTCGATCGGGATGGTCTGGGATCTAAGGGTGTAAGCCACGTCTGATGAATAGTGGAGCTTATTTGTGCTGTCTCGAATGTAGAGGATGAAATCGCCGACGTCATCGTTCGTAGTTATGAACCAATGGGCATAAATCGACGATTGGGAGCTGAAAGAGAAAATTGGTTTGAGATATCTTTTTGACGTTATTGGGTCAAAATTGGCGATGAAGTGGATAGATTTGCTTGGGTGATAAAGATGATGCAATAATAACGAGATAAAATTATTATAATAATCATGAAAACTTGGAGAATAGATTGGTGATCGTAAATAGTTTTTTAATAAATTAGTAGAGAAGTATGATGCAGCCCTTTTTGTATTACGGTACAAATAAAAATCACTAACCCCTTACTAATAAACGTTGTATAGCATCTGTATAGTTACAAAGCTTTGTCTTCTTCTTTCGAAAGTCAAATTACTGACGACTGAAAGAGATAAATCGGTGTGTAACTATTCATCTGATACAATACGTTTATTAGTAAGGGGGATTCTGAGAAAATTGCGGACATGCATACATACGGGTCGATGACAGAGCCTTTATTTGAAGTTTTTTTTTTATAGTAAACTTCGAGCCGAAAGCAAAAAACGGCATAATATTTTGTACCACTCACATTTACACACGTAATTTTAGTAAATAAAAAATATATTTTAACCGATTCTTAAATACATTTCATAATTATATCGCAATTCCGACTTATTTTGATGTTTTTCTCGTGGATACAGTGTTACCAAAAACACAAAAAGAACCTCTCCGGCGGGGAATCGAACCCCGGTCTCCCGCGTGACAGGCGGGGATACTTACCACTATACTACCGAAGATGTGAACACAACGCTGAAATCTGCAACCTATTGGCAGTGCAAAACAGAGGCTACATACAAAAATTCTGATCACGGATCACTATGTAATTCTCAGCCTTGTGTTCACCAACATTTAAATCAACTGATTAAATATTTAATCAGTTCTTTATTTAAAATTTCCATAGGAAATTTGACATAAACCAACTATTTAAATACTTAACTGGTGGTTTGAATGTTGGTGAACTCGGGCCTCAGTCTTCAAACGTGGTTTTTATAGCAACGACCTATGATTATTGTCGTTCCATATAGGTAGGGCTTCCAATCCCGCAATACCGAGATACCGAATAAAAAACCGAATACCGGGATCCCGTCTTTTTCCAGTCCCGCGTGTTGCGGGATTACGGGCGCAGTATCCCGCCCGACTTGCGGGACTAGAAATTAAAGACTTCGTAATAAGAATGGAGTTCAGCCTTTCCAATTCATCTGAGAATAGGCTAACAAGTGGTAAACAAATCGAACAAAGTAAAAAAAAAATGTAGATCTAATGAAATATAACCAGAAATTACTATTTCCTATCGAAATTATGGTTAGAAAAGTTTTAAATCATTGTCTACTGAAAAAAAAATCACATAAAGAATCTCTCCGGCGGGGAATCGAACCCCGGTCTCCCGCGTGACAGGCGGGGATACTTACCACTATACTACCGAAGATATAGCAACTATGGCCAAATTTGCGACCTCTAGGTACAACATCATTAGAACGAAAAGCAACGAACGTTTGGAAAAGCTTATATTTGTGACAATTTATTGTAAAAACCCTACGAATAATAAAAAGTCAAAAAACGTAACTATGAACAAAATCTACGAAAAATTCGGCTCCAAACTTCACTACATTGACAAAATACCTCGAGTATTCGAACGAAAGAACACACATGCAAATAAGCCAATCAGCTGCGCGCGCGTAAAGCGTTGTATTCCGACAAGCGCCGTGATTGGTTCTAGTGCGCGGTGGCCTTTTCGGCAACGCCCATCGCGGTAAACATTTGCGTGGTGCCATTTTTGAGCTTGAGTTACATTTCTTGACTTTTTTATTCATAGTAAAAACCACACAAAGTTGTATCATCATCTGCCTATCGTATTACCGAGTAGCTGGGTTGTGGAGGTCAGATAGGCAGTCGCTCAAAGTAAAATACTGGTATTTAGCTCCATCCGGATAGACTGGAAGCCGACCCCAACATAATTAGGAAAAGGCTAGGCAGATGATGATGTATAGCTAAGTACCATGTGTCCAGTTATTCGTAATCTATTAAGAGACTGATTATATGACGGTAAACTAAATTATGTTGTAAAAAACATAATATTTTAGTAAAACTATTGCTTCAAATTGTGTTTAGAAACACAAAAAGAATCTCTCCGGCGGGGAATCGAACCCCGGTCTCCCGCGTGACAGGCGGGGATACTTACCACTATACTACCGAAGATGTGACAACTACAGCGAAATAGCGTATTGCATGGTACTATTAATAGTATATTAATTAAAATAGTACTATTATTATTACTGTTCCATTGCTGAACAAAAGCCTCTGCTTATACAGGGAAGGTACGGGCATTGATCACCACGCTTACGCACTGCGTATTGGCGATTTCAGACTTTCAGACCAAATCAGAGTCAGTCAGAAAAGCCCACACATAACTCAGATATGTAAATATCTACTGTAAAGTACCCGGCGATAAATATTGCACATCGACCTTTGGAAAGAGACAATCGGCTAATTTCGGCTTCGTAGAGCGTTATCTCTGTCGCACGAAATACAAACAGTCCGGTATCTATTAGGAGCTGTTAAAACAATTATGATTTGGTTCTTTTGATAATTATTTTTATTTCTTGTATAAGATACACCAATTTCCAAAGGTCGATGTGCAATATTTATCGCCAGGTACTGTAAAAAACCTCCTGATGACGCGGTCGGGTCTAAAGCTAAACAAGAACTTTGCACCCTATTGCAAAAAATCTATATCTATCTACAGACGCCAGCACATCAAGCTACCCGAAACTGTCAAACTTTCCCAATCAACTTTGAACCTTATGCTTTAGCGATAAAGTTGAAAATCTATTAAAGTAATTTGACAGATTGTAGTAACTTGATGTGCTGGCGTCTGTACCTACTAATAATAAAAACAGGATGTGTCGGGGAACAAGAAATTTCATGCGGATGAACGAAGTCGCGGGCAGAAGCTAGTAATAATAGTCCAATATCGCTCATTTGAAGAACATCGACATAAATGCATTTTTTTTTTTTTCAAAAATATGACAAAGCACTTAGAAACGTATTTACGTTAGGAAAAACAAATACCTACGTAAAAACAAAAGTGAAAATAGCATTTACGTCGACGTTTCTCCAAATGAGCGATATACTATAAAACCAAGTCGGGTTAGTTACACCATTTATAACTCAAGAACGGCTTGACCGATTTTTATGAATTTTAATTTGTTGGATTTACCTCCGCCCCGAATAACAGAATAACTATTGAAACATGGGATACATTCAAGAAAAAAAATTTATGAAGATATATATTTTTTTTTTGTTGTAATTGATTCAAAAACTATAATGTAATTGTTATTTATATTTAATTTGTGTACCTACTAACATAGATCTTAAGTTCCTGTTGTACTAACCATTATGGATCATTTGTAATCTGACATAAAAATAAATAATTCATTTTCTCATACATTTCGTAAGGAACGGCTTTTTTTATGATATCTCGAGAACGGATTGACTTATTTTGATAATGATTCTGGTGGTATGAAGTTCGCCCAGTTTAGCTAGTAATTTCATAAATTATACTCACTATTGTATATCCCTAAACGCCAAATCTGGTTCAGAAACAAAGTCGAACGCACTCTCTCCCTCAGTGTTGCTGTGCTCCAAAATCATAGTGTCAACTCCAATGTTGCCAGTGCACAACAATCTATCTTCATCTACTGTCAATAGATTTTCATTTTGTAACGTTACCGGCTCAGCGCAGGTCAGATTTTGGTACTTGTCGTCCATTTTTAGTAAAGATGGTCTCATATGGTTTAAGTAATGTTTTAACGGACGCGTGAAGCAGTCGCATTTTAAACTGTTTCCTGTAAATAAGACAAGGAATTTAAAAAATATATATAATTATGTAACTTTATGAGGGTTTATTTTAAATGAAAACTTCTTTAGTACTACAGTTGACATTTTCACAGATGATGTATTTCTGTTGCCGCTACAACAACAAATACTAAGAAAAGAATAAAATAAATATTTAAGGGGGGCCTCCCATACAACAAACGTGTTTTTTCGGCGTTTTTGCCTTGTGGTACGGAACCCTTCGTGTGCGAGCCCAACTCGCACTTGGCCAGTTTTTTGGACCGTATAAAATATTCCACACTTGAATGATGTCCTTTTTGATAGATACAATGTACTACAGTGTGACTAGTGTGCGTTTCATTTCTTTCTTTCTAACATAATAAAAGCAACAAGAATTAAAAGAGTGTCCTTGGAGTTTCTTGCCCGTTCTTCTCCTTAGAGATCTACGTTTTGGAATGGGCAACTAGCTTCAGCTTTCTGACAACTGACCAACTATTTTACATTTCAAAAGTGCCTGTAAATTGTTTAATGAGGGTTTTCTGAAATGACGTTCGCTAGGTGGCAGCACTGACACGTCAGGTCCAGGCATCTGTCAAATAGCCTACATTTTCTTTAGTCATGACTGAACGATGAACGAATGAATGAATCGAATGATGAACGTCATCATATATTTTATATTCATTGTCGAAATGGAAGACCTCTTGTCAAAGTGGTGCCAACTGGTGTCGTAAATTTTCACGAGAACCCCCATTGAAATAAATGCTTTGTTAAAAAACAAATGTCTGTTCTTTTCTATTCTACTAACCTTGAAATAACACCGTCAACCCCTCATGCCTGACTTTCCTAACCAACTGGGGCTCGAAGCTCGTCAGCTCATTATGACGAACATCCAACAACTTCAGATGTTTAGCCGACATTATATTTTTAGTAGGTAATGTTTGGAGCGAGTTGTTTCGTAGATGCAGCTCCGTTAAGTTTTCGGGGAAGCTGAATTTGATTTCGGCTGGAATGTAAAACAAAAATATCTTGGTTACACGGCGGAGATGACAATCCATACTAATATTATAATTTCGAAAGTAACTCTGTCTGTCTGTATGTTACCTTTTCATGCCTAAACCACTGAACTGATTTCGATATTTCGTCGTTGTCAAACCAATATCTGCTATGTGCCGTTTTTTGAGATTTTAAGATTTTGACCACAGCTTATAGGTCACTGTCTTATTTTTCATATAAAAGAACTGCTATGTGCTTATGACCACTAGTTGTGGAACTATGGCCTCAGAATAAAATTAACTTTGATGTAAAATTTTTCAGGAAAACTTCTTTTGTAAATATCTCAAAAGTATACTTTTTGCACATAGCAGGTTCTGGTTTGACAACGACGATTTGGCAGAGAGACAGTTGTGTTGTGTGACATTTAGAAACATGTTTTGGTAAATAAAACGTCAGCAAAAGTTAGAACTTGAACCTTCAATACCTCCGTAACCAGAAGGTTCCCAGGTCCCATACCTGTCTGTCCAGTACAAATAAAAATTTTACAGTGACGGGGAGCACAAGTGACTCTAGGTTTCATTAAGTGTTTTTTGGAACTTATAGACTCTGGGCTGGAAAATCTAATAACACTTTACTCATCATGGGAATTTTGACGGCACGGTTGGCGCAGTGGCCGAGCGATCGACTGCTTCGCTGCGTGTCGCGGGCTCGATTCCCGCACGGAACAAATATTTGTACTATTGCCTACAGGTAGTTGTTCCGGGTCTGGCTGTTTGTGTATGTGAATTTAAATGTTTGTAAACGCACCCACGATACAGGAGTAATTCCTAGTGTGGGGTGTTTACAAAAAAAAAAATTTTTTTTAATCAAACCCAGGACACCACGCTCAGTAGTTACGCTTGAGACGATTAAGCCAACGGGGCAGTCACTCATAAATTTTACGCAGTTTAACAGAATCTGTACAATACTTACATGTTCTTGATATCATATCTTTCAGATTGTTATGAGATAAATCTAAGACTGCCAACGAAGTAAGATTGCCAAGGACATCTGGAAAACAATTAAAACGTATTTTAGTCGATTAACGCGCGACAAGATTTTATATCATATAAATTGTGTAATGACGTTATAAGTTTTAAAGGAAAAGTTTATTTAACTCTTTTTAGCGCATTTAAATAAAAGCTTGTTTTTAAAAAAGTTTTTTATTATTAATTTATTTTTTACTTTTTAGTTATCGCTGAACAGGTTTCTCAGTCTGTTCATTAACTGGCATTCGCATTCTCAGCGAGTCCTTTCATTTGATACCCATATATTGTAGCAAAGCATAAAAAACTTAGCCCGACATCTTTAGAAGTCCGCCTTATTGAATTTAGAGTGACGTCACTTTATTTTTCGAGTTATTCTCAGCAAGCCCTTTCATTTGATACCCATATTGTAGGAATGCATTAAAAATAACTAGTCCGCCATCTTGGGTGTTCCGCCATGTTGGATTAAGAATGACGTCACACAGCTAACCATGCATTGTCATCCAAACTAAACGTGTATAAAAGATTTCAGCTCAATCGTTTGAAGATATCTGCTTCAAAATTGAGTTGCAAGATGCCACCCGAACAAACATAGTCACATACATACATACATTGCAAGTTAAATAAAAGCTTGTAATAAAATATTTATTCCTCAATTTTCACTATAGAACCTACCACAGATTGTCTCTGCATCACCCAAAGGTTGGCTGGTATACATTAGTGTACGTAAAAAATTAAATTATTAATTAAATAACTTACTATTCCTAATATCGTTAATATAATTTCCAGTCAGATTCAAAGTCTTTACTTTCTGAGCGCCTAAAGTCAGATCGTGCGTTAGCACCGGTATCTCGTTGTAACTCAGGTCAATTTTCTGCAGTCTGTAGGGAATCCAGGGGCTCGCGGGAAACATCTTCTTCGTCAGGAAGCCGATTTTATTGTGGCTTAGGATTACCTGGATAGAGAAAATGCTTTATTACACCAAAATTTAACAAAGAAAAAATGGAAAATATTTAGTTGGTACAATATGCGGCACATTTTCCCAGCTAAAGCACTACGAAGTGGTGAAGGGCGTGCCGGAGGACTGTCTTATGTAAGGGCTTTGAAAGTCCGAGGCATACATACCTGTCCGCCATTTTTTTTTTTCAAAATGGCGGCATCAAATGCAACCTTTATAAATCGATAGCTAACATCACACACACACCTTTAAATACCCCCACAACCCCTGTACCGTTGCGTGCATCCATACGCACAATGTTTTTACGTGCGTTACATTACGCACTACCGCAAACAAAAAAAGTTCACACCAAAATTAAAAGTATTTTCTAAGAAATTATTTTTGGGCAATGTTTCTTTGTTTGATGTACAGACGCCAGCACATCAAGCTACTACAATCTGTCAAATTTATTTAATAGCTTTGCAACTTTATTGCTAAAACATAAGGTTCAAAGTTGATTGGGAGAATTTGTCAGTTTCGGGTAGCTTGATGTGCTGTGTCTGTACATTCAGGTACTTGAAGAGTCCATACATTCACTTTATACTAAGTATGTGCGGTCTGAAAAACAAATTCAGGAGCATATCCTTGCAGCAAATGAGTTAGTGGACATGTGCAACTCCAATGCACACAGAGTGGACCCGCTGACTCACAGCAGCCCTCATTGTTCATTGCAAAGCAAGTCCAATCTTGGCACTCTCCAAACTGAGGCAACGGAGGACCCGTCCCAGTCAGGAAGTGCTCATGTCTCTATTCCACAACAAGATATACCAGATATTGAACAAGGTCCATCACAAGTAGTTCAGACTGAAGCCAGTTCTCTCCCTTGTAGTAGTAAAGTTTGTTACTGCTCCATTATGTTTTCTGATAGTTTTGGAAAAGGATTAGGTAAATTACTTAGCAACAACCTGTGTCATTCTTCTCAAAACTTTTGCATGCCTCAGACTTCCTACAAACAAATAATGTCTTCAATAACTAGGAATGAATATGATCCTAATGCCATTATTACTGTACTTATAGGTAATAGTTTAAATGTTAAAAAAGATGATATCACTGATAGTGTCACCAACCTACTGAAGTTAAATTGTAAGAAAATAATTTTGTGTGCTTTTCCATATTTTAAGCACTTGTCAAACAGACAAAACGACTACATTCACATGTTAAATAATTACATGCATTTCATAGTTAGTCACTATAGTGACAAGTTTATATTTTTTGATACCAACATTTTTGTTGATAAGTTAAGGTCGACTAGGGATACTGTGTATCTGCCCATTAGTTTTAGACGTCAAATAGCTAGGCTATTAGCACTTATTATTAACCCAGACATAATTAGTATGTCGAAGTCATCTATAATTAGCACCACATTTAGTAATAGTACTAATGTTAAGGTGGTTAGCTCAGATAATTTAAACTAGTTTGTAAGACAACAGAAGGTACCACTAACAGTATAGTTACACTTAATAACAATAAGGTATTTTCTAGCAATAAAATAGTAAACTCTAGAATAGGGGCTAAGAGGAAATCCTTGAAATTATTTCATCAAAATATTCAAGGTTTTTCTTCCAAACAATTGGAAATTGAGTTGTTTTTAGAAAAAACAATGTTTGACATTATTTGTATAACTGAGCATTGGTTAAAAGATTCTGAAATGTTAATTAACTATGACAATTATAGTGTGGCCAGTTGTTTTAATCGATATTCGATGCTGCGTGGTGGTTCACTAATCCTAATTAAAAGTTGTATTAAATTCAAACCTCGTAAAGACATAGTTGAACTATCAGTTGAACATAGCATTGAACTGTCTTGTGTTGAGCTAGATAAGCATGTTATAGTGTGCGTTTACAGACCCCCAAATTATCAAAACTATTCTATATTTGAGTCAGTAATGGAAGATGTTTTGGCAAAACTTGCAACTAGTAATAGGTCAATAATTATCTGTGGTGACTTTAATATTAATATTTTAGAAAATAATTTAAATACCAGTAGATTATTAAATTTGTTTAAATCGTTCAATTTGTCAAATGTGTTTGTAGAACCAACCCGAACAACTACGACTACTGCTACATGTATTGATAATGTTTTTTGTTGCTGCGACTATTTAGATAAAGCCGTTGTTAATTATCTCCCTTCTGATCACAGTGGTCAAACTGTAACTTTTGAGTCCAACATGCCAATACAAAAAGTGCAGATTCAATCCAGACCAATAACATCAAGTAATTTAAATAAATTTAATAGCAATTTAATTTGTAAATTAAGTAATCAGAACCTTACAGTGAGCAATGTTAATATTTTGTATAATGAATTCTTTTCGTTAGTCCAAGCCGAGTTCAATAATTCTTTTAAGATGAACACTAAAAGTATCAGCCCTAAGTTTTTATTTTGTGACTGGGCAACTAAAGGACTCAGAAAAAGTAGGGAAAGACTTTTCGAGCTGTATGGCCTTAAGCCTTATATTAACACTGAAACTTTTAATAAGCATGTTGCTACTTACTCTAGAACTTTTAAGAACGCTTGTAAGGCAGCTAAAGCCTTATACATTAGCAACAAGGTAAAATCAGCAGACAATAAAATAAAGACGGTTTGGAAAATTATAAATAATGAAACGAACAGGAATAAGAAGCATAATTCTGAGTACACACTGCAGACGTCAAGCGGTCTCATTTGCGATAGCAAAGAAGTGGCTCAAGAATTTGTAAATTTCTTTACTAGTATCCCACTCAAAACAACTGAAACCTTAAATTCCTCGCCCTCGCTCGCTTTTGATTTAGTAAGGGCGAACGTTTCAGCCTGCCCGATTGAATTTAACTTTAGGCATATTAACCCCATAACAGTAATTAAAGCTTTTAAGCAAATTAAGATCAAATTGACCGAAGATCTTTGGGGAATGTCCATTAAGGTCTGTACCTCCATAATTGAGACTATTGCGCCCTACTTAGCCTTAGTATTTAATTCGTGCGTGGATCAAGGAGTCTTCCCCGACTTAATGAAATACAGTAAGGTAATACCACTTTACAAATCCGGGGACAGTAAAGACACCAATAATTATAGACCCGTATCCGTTTTGCCGGTTTTCAGCAAAGTGTTTGAAAAGATAATGCTTAATCAGATGCTTAATCATTTTAACATGAATAAGATCCTACACGATCAACAGTATGGTTTCACCAAAGGACGTTGTACGACCGACGCCGGTGTAACTTTATTAAAACACATTTTTAACGCGTGGGAAGAGGCCCAAGATGCCATAGGAATCTTTTGTGACCTCTCCAAGGCATTTGATTGCGTCGATCACGAAACCTTGGTTTTGAAACTTGAGCATTACGGACTTGGAAAACTTGCGCTCAGTTTAGTTAGTTCTTATTTAAAGGATAGACAACAACAAGTTCAAATAAATGGTGTCAATTCACTTGGTTTAATAGTAAAAATTGGTGTGCCACAAGGCTCGATATTGGGTCCTTTCCTCTTTTTAGTGTATATAAATGATCTACTCCATTTATTAAAAAATCAACCACAAATGGTGTTATTTGCTGATGACACTTCCTTAATTTTTAAGGTAAATAGACATGCTACAAATTTTGACGACGTAAATAACGCCCTACTGCAGGTCCAAAATTGGTTCACTGCTAATAATTTAGTATTAAATGGAAAAAAAACTAAGTGCATAAGATTTTCTTTACCAAATGTCAAGGGTAGTGATTGTGAGATAATATTGAATCAAGAGAAACTAGAATTCGTCGATAAAACTGTTTTCCTAGGGATCACGCTCGACTCAAGGCTACAATGGGGTCCTCATTTAACATCTCTTGCAGGACGGCTAAGTTCAGCAGCTTATGCTGTCAGAAAAATCCGTCAATTTACTGATGTAGATACCGCGAGACTAGTCTATTTTAGTTATTTTCATAGCATCATGTCTTACGGTATTTTACTTTGGGGACGGGCTGCAGACATCGATTCTATTTTTATTCTGCAGAAAAGAGCTATCAGAGCCATATATAATCTCCGCAGGCGCGATTCTCTAAGGGAACGGTTTAAGGAAATTAACATCATGACGGTACCTTGTCAATACATCTATGAAAACATCATGTATGTAAGGAAAATTTTACATCTTTTTAGTAAAAGAGGTGAAAGACATAATTATAGTACTAGAAATAGGGACCTATTAGTTCAACCAGGTTTCAGACTGGCTAAAGTAGACTCATCTTTTATGGGGTACTGTTTAAAATGTTATAATAAAATACCTCCCCACATTCTTCAACTGAATGAGACAAAATTCAAGTCTTGTATAAAACGCACACTATGCAGTCAGGCATATTATAAGTTAGGGGATTACATTGCTGATAAAAATGCCTGGCTCAATGCTGGTCCTGCTCCACAACCACAACTAATTGATTAACACATGAAAATACTGTTGGAGCTGCTGAAGATTGTAAGACTATCTTTGCATTGTATAAAATCAATTTCCTTTGTTTTGTATAATTGCATAGCACAGATGTGAGTTCTATGTACCCTATAGCTACCATTTACCGGGTAATAATATGTCTTTCATTGACTCGAATGTGCCCTGGCAGCTGATGGTGTGTCATGCTCACTCAAATGTCTCGCTGACGGTGACGTGTGTGTTGGATCATTTAGCTCCCTTCAAAATGGTTGAGCTGAATGGTGCTGATTTATGCGTCATGTTCGTGAACGGGCGCCGTCAGTTGGGGCTGGTCATCACTTAGCTGCCTCGGCTTATTTTTAATTATTTTAATTTTGGATTGTTGTTAGTTAAGTACTATTTCTTGTACTCTGGACGCTTTTAACGCGTACGTCTTTTTTAATTTTTTACATCGTTCTCACATTATATAATTTTAATATCAAAAGTAATGATGTAACTAATATTTTTGTAAAATATGATTTAAAAAGAGTGTCCATGGAGTTTCTTGCCCGTTCTTCTCCATAGGTACCTACGCTTTGGAATGGGCAACTAGCTTCATATTTTCTGACTGACCGACTTCTTGACAATTCAAAAGTGCCTGTAAATGGTTTAATTGAAATAAATGCTTTGAGTTTGAGTTTGAGTTTGAGATAATTGACGGATATGCGATGGGTATTTCAACATCCTGTATCATTAAAAAAATTAATTAGTCACTTGAATGAAGCAATAATTAGCCAACAAATAAAAGTACAAGAACGAACTTAATATTGAAAAGAAAGTATATAACCTATTTATACATTTGTTTACCTAGTTTTAATAGTTTTTTTATCATTGTTCCTCTCAACCAAAGCACCTGCCATCCAATCTCTTCACCAACCTTGGTTGACTGGTAGAGAATGCCTAAGGCATTAAGTCCGCCTTTGTACCTTTTTGTGCGAAAAAGTTTAAATAAATAAACTTACCTCTTCTAGAGACAAACAATCATCCAACAACCCATGTGTCTTGTTATCAATCTTTTCTAAGAAGTTATGTGATAGATCCAACCTCCTGTGAAATAACATTTATTTATATCAGTTCTAACCACGTTTTAAAATCATAGCACACGTATCAAATCGGAAAGGGATCGTCACCGTATCGCCTTTCGCCTCGCCGTCAAACAGGCGTCAACCTAACGTAAGCACGTAACCAAAGCGGATCAGATGCTCCGATACGTCGACTGAGCAGCAGGCAGGCCGGAGGGGTGAGAGGGGCAAGGGTGGACGAAGAGACGTAAGCTCGGGTACGGAGAGACGTAAGCGCGGGGACGACGAGCCGTAACGCACCGCAGTTCGTGAGCTTGTCCCGAGGCGAGGCGATTACGTTACGATTCCGATTAGTGTGCGTTGCAGTAGGGAGTTTCATACAAAGAATACTGAACGCTCGAGTTGATACGGTGATGATCCCTTTGCGGTTTGATACGTATGTTATGACCTTTGACCGTGAGATCTAATAATTATTGCAAAGTGAAAAACGAACAACAATTATGCGATAGTTATTCAGCAGTTGACATATAGTTGCGCAACTGTTATGAGCTGTGCTGTGCTGTGCTGTTTTGATATAGTTGCGCGACAGTCTTGACATAGTTGCGCGACAGTTTTGACATAGTTGCGCGACAGTTTTGACATAGTTGCGCAACAGTTTTGACATAGTTGCGCGACAGATTTGACATAGTTGCGCGACAGTTTTGACATAGTTGCGCGACAGTTTTGACATAGTTGCGCAACAGTTTTGACATAGTTGCGCGACAGTTTTGACATAGTTGCGCGACAGTTTTGACATAGTTGCGCGACTGTTTTGACATAGTTGCTCGACAGATTTAACATAGTTGCGCGACTGTTTTGACATAGTTGTGCGACAGTTTTGACACAGTTGCGCGACTGTTTTGACATAGTTGCGCGACAGTTTTGACATAGTTGACACAGTTTTCCTTATAACAATATTTTTATTCAACCTACCTTAGCGCTACCAATCCTTTAAAAGCTTCGTTAGGAATATGCTCCAGCCTGTTCCCGCTGAGCGACAGATCGAGCAACTGTTGCAGGCCGTTGAAAGTGCGTTGCGCGATAGTCGTCAGCTGGTTGCGCGACAGATCGATCTTGAAAGTTGTTGGTAGGTTGCCGAATGCAGACCTGCTTAGTTCTGTTATGTTGTTATCCTGGAAAACAATTATAAAGTAGATTTTAGACAATAGACAACATGGTTGGCGAAGGGGCTATGCGATCTTTAAAGGTGATTATATGCCGACGACTGCGCACTGCGATACAGTTCAGTCGCGATTGCAGTTTATCTCGCTACCTCGATGTCTCCTCTATGTAAAACAAATGCATGCTATAAACACTCACGTACATGCCGAAAGATACTTCACGGTGATATATCGCGGGCCGCTTGGAAGGTTTACCTCCAAGCCTAGCTTCCTGGAGAGGCTAGCGGGCGACAAACTGTTGCCAACGAATCGGATGTTGGCCAATGTTAAAGTTGAATCGAAGAAGTATCATTCTACTACCTACTATCTTTTTTCTACGATCCAACATGTTGAAAGCTGACGAATCAGCCAACATGTCGGACGCCAACGATTCGGCCAACTTGTCGGACGCCAACAATTCGGCCAACTTGTCGGACGCTAACGATTCGGCCAACTTGTCGGACGCCAACGAATCGGCCAACAAATCGGACACAAGCGCCTTCTTATACTATACTGACTGACTGACCGACTTTTTGACAATTAAAAAATGCCTGTAAATGGTTTAATTGAAATAAATGCTTTGAGTTTGAGTTTGATACGGGGTGAAATTTTAAACACCGTTATCCTCTTAAGAGATCATTGTACTCATCATTATGAACAACTTTTATTACGGAACCAAACCTGAAATCGTGAAAAATAATCAGCTGTTCCCTACATTTATGTTCGCATAACTCGTCAAAATGTAGGGAACAGCAGATTATTTTTTCGCGATTTCAGGTTTGGTCCCATAGTAAAAGTTGTAATTAGCAAAAGTCGTAATTATTTTTTGTTGGCATTAAGTCCGCCTCTGTACATTTATGTGCTTGAAGTATTAAAATAAATAAATAATTATGAGTACAATGACCCCTTAAGAGGATAATGGTGATTATGATTTATATTTACCTGCACATGCAAATACTGCAAACTGCTCAGTGTAGACAGCGCCTCCCACGGCGGTTTCGTCAAACCGTTGTTCGACAGATCCAGAGCCTGCAGCGTCAACAGGCTGGAGAAGCTGTTGGACGCCAACGTGTCGCCCAACATGTTAGACGACAGGTTCAGTCGGAGGAGCGCGTTCATTGACGGCCAGGTGCTCGATTTGATTTCCGTTAGGTTGTTGTAGGCGACGTTTAGTTCGCTGTAAAGAAAAATAAACTTAATATTTATACTAGTTTCTGCCCGCGACTTCGTTCGCATGAAATTTCTTGTTCCCCTGACCCACCGCGTCGCATCGCATCGCCTGCCCGCGCTATTAATTCTTTTTCGCTTGGCGTTCAAACAAAACAAACTCTTCAGCCTATTAACGATCACAGCAGCATACATAATATTTGATGGCAGATTTTCTATTCATACATTTAATCACTCATTTATAACCATAATTAAGCAGTAACTTAAAAAGTAAATAACCCCCATTTTAGGGTTCCGTAGCCAAAGGGTAAAAACGGGACCCTATTACTACGACTCCACTGTCCGTCTGTCACCAGGCTGTATCTCATGAACCGTGATAGCTAGGCAGTTGAAATTTTCACAGATGATGTATTTCTGTTGCCGCTATAACAACAAATACTAAAAACAGAATAAAATAAATATTTAAGGGACTCCCAATGCTGCCATACAACAAACGCATTTTTTCGGCGTTTTTGCCTTGTGGTACGGAACCCTTCGTGTGCGAGTCAGACTCGCACTTGGCCAGTTTTATTTATTAGTATACATTATATTGTTACTCACCCCAAACTAATAGGTATTTCAAACAGCTTCTCCAGCTTATTAAAGCTGATATCAATAAGGCGAGCGCTGACCAGCTTGGCTAAACTGCCTCGGGAAATATCGCGTAGTCTGTTATGTGACAAGTCTAATTCTAATACTGTGGGTATAGTGCCGAACGTTGATGGTTTTATCACTTCTAGAGAATTGTAGCTTAGGTTTAAAAATCTGGAACGAAAAAAACATATTTAAGTCATGTATATCTCTAAGCTGCTTCGGGACATATCGCGTATTCTGAAGGCTAATTCTCGTAATTTTAAGAACGTGTAGCGGTATCTACAACGCCACATGCAAACAACGAGTCTTACTGACGTCACGCAAAATCCTGCATCTCGCAAGCAGAGTTTACCGCGCAACTAGCATAGATACAACGGCCCGACATGAATCAAGTTCAACAGGCAGTTGCCCGCCAGACACAACACCCGTCTGGTCGGAGGATCCTCCCTTTTCTATAGAGTATGAGTGAACTTTACACCCTCATACCTCTATAAACGTTGACAGTCTGAAGGCCAGTTTTCGTAATTTACAACGTTCAAAATCTACACGAAATCTCATCGCGGCGACAAACAAATGTTTGTGCACTACGAACTGCCCAGTCTTCTTGAACGGCCACGCAAATGTTTGTTGCAAACATTTGCTTGGTCATTCCCTAATGCTATGGGAAAACACATCAAAGAAAAAGCCTTTGAAGCAATTCATGTTTAACCTATGGAGGTATGAGGAACATAGTGTAAAGTTCACTCATGCTCCATAGAAAAGGGAGGATCCTCCGACCAGAAGGGTGTTGTGTCTGGCGGGCAACTGCCCGATGTTTTATGTCGGGCCGTTGTATCTATGCTAGTTGCGCGGTAAACTCTGCTTGCGAGATGCAGGACCGCGCGACGTCAGTATGACGCGTTGTTCGCATGTGACGTTGTAGATACCGCTACAAACAGAGTTATAACAGCATGGAATAGTCTCATGGAAAATGCTCCCACACTAAATCACTTCAAGAATCTTGACTGATTGGACAGATTAAATATCTCTAAGCTACTTGATACACAAGCATCAGCGAATTGCTGTTAGTATGTCTTACGAAATAATAATAATAAACGTTATGATTTTGACTTATAAATAATTTTAAATTATAATCACCAACGTTATTAAAATTATTTATAAGTATTTCTCAAAATATTCGTTACTCGGGTAATACAACACATACCCTAATGCTTCTTGCATTCCATACTAAAAACTTACCTAATAGAAAACAGATTCTGGAAAACAGCATTGAAGATTTCACTAATATTATTATGTGATAGATCCACTGTGTTTAACTCGTACAATTTAGGGAATGCCAGCCTCTGTATAGACTCAATTTTGTTGTACGATACGTTTAGGATTTGTATGCCTGACATATTTTGTATCGGTATCTGTAACAGAACAAGTTAATTTAAAGCTAGAAAGTTTTTCGATGGCTTGGATAAATGATAAATGATTTTATATTGTAAGTAGGTTTGCACTAGGGATGCCTCGATACGCCTTTTTGCCGATACGATACCGATACCGATACTCTTATAAAAATATCGGCGATACCGATACCGATACGCTTACTGAATTCAAAATGGAAGGTAGTTTAAATAAAACACAATTAATTAATAGTTTTAGTAATCAAAATTAACATTTATAAGATTTTTATGGAATTATCAATTGTCGAAATTTCAAAGTGATTCCATATAGCACTTTTGTGTTTTGAAGTTGATATGACTACTAATTTTATTTGACTCAAACGACTAGTTATAAATGACATACTATACAATACACAAACAATTACGATATGTAATTCTTAATCTTATTTGCATGGAAAAATACTACGCGCAACAACATTCAACCTAACGAAATGGGATAGATGTGCGAGTGCGAGGCCAAGCGGGCGGGCGAAACGAAACACTGAATAAAGCGCGGGGTTTCCCCGAGCATAGTTAGTTCGTGCCTCGTTTGCAACGAAATAGACGGGACAACACGCGCGTTTACATTACATTTTTAAAGCGCAAAATTTGAAAAGTATCGTTGAATCGGCCATAAAAATATCGCCGATACCAATATATCGGCAAACCTGAAGTATCGCCGATATATCGGTATCGGTATCGGATGCATCCCTAGTTGCACAAACACTTTTACACGTCAATCATATTTTTTTTAAACTAGATGAGTTCGGCGTTTCCTATCTGACTACTGATGAGGGTAATATTGCCGAAGACAATAGCGGTTATGGTAATATATTCCAAAAGCAATATCTTTGGGTGATAATTTCAAAAGCCAAATTGGCAATGTTTATTGGGATAATTCTGCTGAAATTGATATGTATAGGTTAGGGTAATTAATCATAAAGTTCAATATTGCTTGGGGTGTTATTTCCAAAGGTCTAATAACTAATAAGTAGTACGGGTGATACATTAATAATCCCGGGATTTCAGAGGCATATCCATGTTTACATCAATGTTTGCGGTCATTCACCCCAAACAGCTCTACCTACTCCGACCACTGTTAATGATAGGGAATATGCATGTGATTCAAATGGGAGTCAATTTTTTTTTTTATAAATTGTTCTTACTTCAGAATTGCGCCTCCATCAATATTTTTGATTATAATTTCTTTTTAAGGTAGAAATTATTTTTTTTAAAGAACAATAATTGCTCTGAGTGACAGAATGTGAGGTGAAATAAAATGTCAATGTGTTGTAAAGGAGTTTGTAATCCAGTCCTGTCACATCAGCCGCAGTAGCGAGCTGTCACACGTGTCAGAGAGATTTAATTTTTTCATTTAGAGGATTTTAGTCCGTGAGATTGGCAAAATTTTGGTGTTTATTCCACAAAAGCCATTAATCAAGACTTGAAGTTGAAATCCAGTGAACTATGACGTCACACATAGCGCGCCCAAATGGGGGGCGTTCAAGGTGCCCGTTTCGGTTGGCTACCTACTTTTTTTAAGTACCTACTAATATTTTTTTTAATATTATATGACGATGTAAACTATCGAATAAAAAAAAATACATACATATTCCCGATAATCAAAATATTACGATTCTAGTGGGAATATCGCCGAAAGTTGCCAAAGGGAATATTTCTACGGGTGATATTGGGAACTGTTTTATCTTACCTGAGAGAAATCCGTAAACTCATTATGCGCCATCAGCAGTGTATACGCATAACTATTCTCATCGAAAGCCTGCGGACTGATCATAGACAACTTGTTATGGCTAAAGTCTAGCAGAGTCATGTTGTTGCAGTTCTGGAACGCGCCGGTCTCTATGGTCGATAGAGCGTTGTGTGATATGTTGACTACGGCTTGGTAGAGATCCGTGAATGCCTGGTTCTCTATTATAGTAATGTTGTTTTCGGCTAGATTTATCACCTGCAAAAAAAGGTTAGTTTAGATTTAGTTTATTAATTTAAAGGGCTTAAATGAGCTAAAGCGCGGTCACTGTCGGACTGCATAGAAAAGAAAGAGAAGCGCAATGACACAACCCTAGTAATTTACTGCAAAATGTGAAACAATTATTTAATTACAAAAAATGTATTGTTTGGACAAAAAAATTAAAACACTAGTATTTTAGTATGTTGCTTGTAGAATAATCTTGTCTTGTCAAAATCGACCTTTACCTTTTTTTGTATTTTATACGAAGAATAAAAATAATTATCAAAAGAAGCAAATCATAATTGTTTTAACAGCTCCGAATAGATACCGGACTGTTTGTATTTCGTGCGACAGAGATAACGCTCTACGAAGCCGAAATTAGCCGATTGTCTCTTTCCAAAGGTCGATGTGCAATATTTATCGCCTGCTACTGTATATAAAGTAACACTGACCTCAGCATACTTAACAGCCTGGAACATCTGGAAGTCTACTTTGCTGATCTTGTTCCTGGCGAGGTCTACAGTACCGATGCGCGTCACCGCCGAGAACGTGCCGCGACCTATGTCTGAGATCTGGTTGTCTTGGAGGTACAGGCGTCTGCGAAGAGACAATAATAATATTAACGCGGTATTACCCTGACAGGCAAATTTTTTTTTTGTTTTTTTTTTAAATGTAATTTATTGATGAATAGTTTTATTAAGTTTTATTAATAAGCATAATCCATATTAATATTATAAATGCGAAAGTGTGTCTGTCTGTCTGTTACCTCTTTACGCTTAAACCGCTGAACCGATTTAGATGAAATTTGGCATAGAGATAGTTTGTGTCCTGGGAAAGAACATAGGATAGTTTTTATCACGATATTCCCACGGGGTCGAGAATTATGCGGGTGAAACCGCGGGGCGCTGCTAGTCAGCCTATAATGTTCCCACTGCTGGGACACAGGCCTCCTCTTTTTGAGAGGGAGTGGGCCGTAATCCACCACGCTGGCCCAGTGCGGGCTGGTAGATGTAACATGATGTCTTTGAATTTTTGATTCTAGAACATGCCGGTTTCCTAACAATGTTTTTTTTTTTTACTAGGGCATCTCGTAGTTGACCTTGAGAGGTCGTGACTACTTAACCGGACAATCTAACAATGTTTTCATTTATTTATTTATTTAAACTTCTCGCACAAAAAGGTACAAAGGCGGACTTAATATTGCCAGGATCGCCCAGAGGACACGGTGGAGCACACGGTGGAGGTCTGCCCCGCTTGGGCGGAGCACCGCCGTGTCCTCGTAGAGGCGATCGGCAGCGGCGGCGACCTCTCGCGTCCGGGCCTGGTTCAAGCCATGGTCCGGGGCGAGAGGGAGTGGGGGGCAGTCGCCTCCTTCTGCGAAGCAGTCATGCTAGCGAAGGAGGCGGCGGGACGGCTGAGGGAGAGAGCCTCCCGTCCCAGCCGCCGCGGGAGACGCTCCGGGCGTCGGGAGCCGCGCGACGACTCCCGGCCACCGTAGGCGCGGGCCTGCGGGCGGAGAGTAATGGGTAGCTCACCGTCCGATCAGGACCAGGCCCGTGCCGGACAAGCGTACGTGTTCCACGCGCGCCTCAAAGAGATGTCAGCATGAATTGAAGGGGCCCGATAGGGCCGAAGCCTGCCGGGCCAGCGGGATTGTCCGAAAGGGTTACCGCTGGCCCGGAACATAAAGGGCTAAGGAAGGAACACGGGTGGGTTTTAGTCAGTAAGAGTCTGACACTCCCTTCCGCTCCACCCAGAGGGGAGGAGTCATTTGATGATTTCCCATCCTGAAAAAAAAAAAAAAAAAAAGGCGGACTTAATGCCTTAGGCATTCTCTACCAGTCAACCAAGGTTGGTGAAGAGATTGGATGGCAGGTGCTTTGGTTGAGAGGAACAATGATAAAAATAAATCTCACCGTTCACCATTTCACCGTTTTTCGGAGCAGTGGTTATGAAATAAATTACACGAAGTAAAGCGCCTGCCTGGGGTCGAATCCACGACCTACAACTCGTAAGTCGGGGCCATAACCACTGGGCCAGCACTGAGCTTAAACTTATTGTGAATCAAAGTTGTCTTTTAAATAAAAATATTATTTTTACATATTATTAAACATAAGAAGAAGCGAACTGAGCGTTTTAAACGCAAGAAAGTTGTAGGATAAAGGCTCCTTCAGACAGGCGCGACACGCGATAAAAACGCGCGCGACACAAAGGCACCACAGTGAGCGGTGCCTTTATGTCGCGCATGATTCGCGTCGCGGGCCGCGCCTGTTTGCAGGAGCCTTAATACCGCGTTCGAAAGGGGAGTGCAGTGTGCAGCTAGCGGTAAAAGTAAAATAGTAAAAATCGTCACGTATAAAAAGCGTTATGTGACTTTTTATTATAAATAATAGAAAGAGACAGAGAGACTCTCCGTCTCTGAGAGAGAGATAGTTTTAATGGTTTTTGAAGGCGCTGAAGTCAAAATGAAAATCCAAGATGGCATAAATATCTAAATGTCTCGTCTTTTTAAAATGTTCGCAGCCGCCATCTTGGATTTTCATTATGAACTTCGTTACTTGCGGAGGTGCTCCGACCCCACACGTTTTTTTTTATGGCTATACGGTGTATAGTCCAACTATATTTCGCCAGTTGTAGTACCAGAGAGCGACCCCATGGTAAACGAACAAAGGCAGTCACATTAAAATTGTGGTTTTTTTTAGCCTGCGCTGTCCCACTCCGTGGCAAAGGCCTCGCTCCCCTCCTTCCATCTTTCGCGAGTCCGCGCGTCCTCCTTCCAGTTTTGATGGAACCTATCCAGCTCATTCCGCCATCTCCTACGTGGTCTGCCGCGTCTCCGCCTCACTGTCACAGGGCACCAGTTCTGCGCTATTTGGGCCCACAGTTTGTAACATGCGGCAGACATGTCCTGTTTTATTAAAATTCTTACTTGAAACAATTTATTTCTGGTCTTACCTGAGAAACCTCATGCCTCTGAAACTGTTAGTATCCAATTTTTTGATCTTATTATTGTCCAAATGTACCACTTTTATAACTGTGTTCCTTGCAAACATGCCTCTGTAAAATAAAAATAATAAGATTAATATTTCTTCCTTCCTTCTTTCTTTTTTCTTCTTTCATTCTTCTTTTTTTCTTAATTTTTTCTTTCTTTTCTTATCTTATATTTAAAATGAAATAGCTTCTGTGTGCTACTTTTTTCGGGTAGCTTGGACAAAAAGCGTATATCGAAGCAGCGGTGCTATTCTGTAAAAATCTCACCGTGAAAACTGAGGTGAAGAGAGCGTGGAGTGAGCTTTCAATAGTGTCAATTCCTAGCAAAAACAAACTCACTTCACCTAAGTTTTCACGGTGTGATTTTTACAGAATCGACCGGCAGATTCAAAATTCAAAGTAAAAAACATTGTCCTTAGTGTTAGTAAACAACACGATACGATGCACGGTACGGTGCGGTACAGGGTTATTGGTAAAACATTAACAACCTCTTAAGAGGTCATTGTACTCGTCATTATGAACAACTTTTACTATGGGACCAAAACTGAAATCGCAGAAACAAAATCAGCTGTTCCCTAAAAAAAATGTAGGGAACAGCAGCTGATTTTTTTTCGCGCTTTCACGTTTGGTCCCATAGTAAAAGTGTGCGCTTGCGCATGTAAAAACAATCTTCACGCGCCGCCGGCGCCGCGGCAAACATCCCTGACACACTGCAACGCCATGGCAACCCCATCAGTTTCAGTTAAAGAAGCGTTTTTAGTTTTTCACAAACAGTATGTTACCAAAAAAGCGAAAGTAAACTTGGAAAAAAAATCATGAGTTGCTCTTTTTTATGTGTTTTCATTGCCCTGCAACCACTCATCCGATGGAAATCTTCAATACAAGAGGCTTCGCAGTTATGTAGTGAAATTGCTCAGGCTTTCAAAAAAACGGGTTTAAATATGCTCTTAAACTTTTAAACAAACATGTTTACTTACCTCGGTATCTCTCCAAGTTGGTTGTGACTGGCATTACACCAGCCTAGTTTACTTAAATCTCCGATATGACTGCCATCTAGCTTGGTCAAACTGTTGTGACTGAAATAAATAAAAATACCTCATTTTTTAAATCCGTTTGTTTGCTTTAACTCTAACTTGATCTCCTGAAAAGTTATGACAATTTGAGTGTTTACAGTAAGGTTCTAAAAATTTTTCGTGAGACTTAAAAGATATTGAAAAATGTGCCTATACTGATAAATCGTGGTACCCACTGTCATAAAACCACTTTTGTAGTGATGATACTTATTTTTTTTTTTATTTGAAGTGGGTTGGCTCTTGACTTGACTCTAGTCTAGGTCAGAGGTGACAGAGACAAAGTCTACGATGGAGTGAGCTTACCCAGAAGAAGCCTGTTCACTCTTACTTTGAAGAGATTCGGGTTGTTTGTAGGTACTCGGAAACACAAACGCAGTTGTTTTTTTTGCAGTTTTTACTGCAAACAACCCCAACCGTTTTGTTTGATCCACGATTTTTTACCCACCCTGTATATACTACCCATGGGGGTAGGTAGAAACTACAGAACGTCACCTGCTACGATTCTTACATACAGTACCCGGCGATAAATATTGCACATCGACCTTTGGAAAGAGACAATCGGCTAATTTCGGCTTTGTAGAGCGTTATCTCTGTCGCACGAAATACAAACAGTCCGGTATCTATTAGGAGCTGTTAAAACAATTATGATTTGCTTCTTTTGATAATTATTTTTATTCTTTGTATAAAATACAAAAAAAAGGTAAAGGTCGATGTACAATATTTATCGCCGGGTACTGCAGTGCGATTCTGTAACTATCTCACCGTGAAAACTTAAGTGAAGTGAGCGTGGAGTGAGCTGTCAATAGTGTCAATTC
This sequence comes from Luperina nickerlii, assembly GCA_963855955.1. NCBI lineage: Eukaryota > Metazoa > Arthropoda > Insecta > Lepidoptera > Noctuidae > Luperina > Luperina nickerlii. Next base: position 10,300,834 of record OY979689.1, on the reverse strand, counting down.
CTAGCAAAAACAAACTCACTTCACCTAAGTTTTCACGGTGAGATTTTTACAGAATCGATCGGCTGTACTCCTTTTGTCTCGTTTACGTTCATACATCTGCGGGGTACTTGTATACACACTATCAGTGGCGTCCATTTTGACAGTTGAGCAACATTCATTGCGTTATTTACATCGTTCAGTAGACAAATTTGTTGAACACATGAAGCAATGTATTAGTAATATCCTTCAAAATCATTCAGATTGTGATTGTGTGTTTCGCAATTCGGGTGCTGTATAGTTTACTGTTAACAACAACCCTCATTTTTGGCTTCGCCGCAGTCGGATGAGAACAGTAAATGATTTAAGGGGACTACAGGACCTAAACGTACAAAACGCAAGTTTTATAATGCCGTATGTTTTATATGATCGACTACAGTAAACAAAATCAGGAAAATATGTGATATTATTCAGGATATATGCTAGTTAGTGTGTTGAAATCATAATACAATTAATTTGATACGATCGAAAAAAATCATGAAGATACCTCTAAAAACTTTCTTTTATAATAAAAATCTTACTAATATACATACAATCATTGTGATTTTTGTCAGATTATTTTACAAGCAACATACTAAAGCACTAGTGTTTTATTTTTTTAGTCCAAACAATAGATTTTTTAGAAATAGATAACTGCTTCATATTTTGCAATAAATTACCAGCGTTGTGTCATCGCGCTTCTCTTTCTTTTCTATGCAGTCCGACAGTGACCGCGCTTTAGGTCATGTAGTCTCCTTAAGAGGGTCAGTTTTGTTCGATACAATAGTGAAAATTACCTTAAATCCAATACTTCGGTGTCTCTCAATCCTTTAAATTGACTACGTTTCAATGTTACTAATTTGTTTCCGTGTAGATCTAATTTCTTTAGTTTTTTTAGCACCTGGAAATTTAACACGAAAATTATATTGTGTCAATTTTTTTTTTAAACTGATAACTGTAAAGAACCTGTGTAACCACAGATATATATATCAGTGACATACCGGATATACATTAAAACCGAGTACGTCCCGAGGACAGCCGAACACATCCGAAGCGGTGTCGGTTACGGTAACAGTGGCGCGAGTTCAATCGTTTATTCCCATCTCAAAAAATGCCCTACTTGTCTAAAGAAGTTTCACTTCAAAAATCAAGTACCTGAAAAGCTTCCGGCGGCATATCTGTAAGTAATCCGTTGGATAAGTGCAATCTCTCCAGCTTGCCAGCCGCCTGGCTGCCCGCGAAGATATCCTTACCCAGTTTCGTCATCTTGTGTCCGTCTATTGACAGCACTGATAGGTTACCGAGGATCTGAAATGTAAGACAAACATAGCATCGGATCATGTTTATATTCACAGAGGTACAGACGCCAGTACATCAAGCAACATAAAACTGCGATATTCTACACCGCAGTGCACAGTGTTAAAATTCTCTGACGATTATTAATAATTATAATATTTTTTCTATTTTTATTATACACTAGCTGCGCCCCGCGGTTTCACCCGCATAAGTGTGGAACCCGTAGGAATATCGGCATAAAAACTATCCTATATCCTTCCCCGGGATGCAATCTATCTCTCTGCCAAATTTTATCGAAATCCGTTTAGTGGTTTAGGCGTGAAAAGGTAACATACAGACAGACGGACAGACAGACAGTTACTTTCGAATTTATAACATTAGTACGGATATTCAGTATTAATGAGCTTCGTTGCCGACTACCACCCCTTTTTTTTTTTTTTGAGGATGGGAAATCATCAAAAGACCCCTCCCGCTCTGGGTGGAGCGGAAGGGAGTGTCAGACTCTTACTGACTAAAACCCACCCGTGTTCCTTCCTTAGCCCTTTATGTTCCGAGCCAGCGGTAACCCTTTCGGACAACCCCGCTGACCCGGCAGGTCCGACTACCGCCCTGGTGTAAAGACTTACCCTAAAAGCATCTTTCGGAAACTCCTCAATGTTAGTATTAGTCATATACAGCTCTTGCAAGGTCCTGTTGACTCCAGCGAAGGCATACTGGTCGATCGTCTTAATAGGAGTGTCCACTATCTCCATGACCCTGATTGTGGAGCGGTGGAAGAGAGGCCCGAAGAGATTTGCTAGAAAAGATGCAAGTGTATTAGTACTAGCTTCAGCCTGCAACTTCGCGTGAAATTTCTTGTTCCGCCGACCAACCCCGTCGTATTGCATCCCCTGCCACCACTATTCCTTCATTTTCGCTTAGGATTGTGTTTGTTCGGCTCCTAAGAGTCCAAGCATGATGTTAAATAGCCGATAGCCTTCATTAACAATTGGCTATCGAATGCAGAAAGAATTTTTCAATTACCGACTGGTAGTTCTAGAGATTAGCGCATTCGGCTTTCTTATTAGTATAGAATTATTGATTATACAGAGTCTGCGTGCGTTACATTGCGCGCTACTGTAAAAAGCGTATTTTTATAACAAAATTAGTTTCCCCCGACTGCGGACTGCCTCGTTAGTCTAGACCATAGGTTCCCAAACTTCACAAGTTGTAGCCGAGAGTCGAGAGCTCAGTCGGTGTGTAAGAGACCTCCTAGCTAGATGAAATTACAAATCGCCCCCCGAAGCCTCTACGCAACGCCCCCATTTTTTTTCTAGGTCTCTTACCACCCCCCTGCCACCCAGCCTGCAGTGCCCACAAGGGGGCGTTATCGCCCACTTTGGGAATGGCTGGTCTAGACGTAGCAAGCGCTAATGCTGAGCATGAGGTCCTTGGTTCGATTCCCGGGGTTAAGTGTCATTGAGTTTTTCCACCTGGAATTTCTCAGTAGCATCCCGAAGCCTGGATTTGGGCCCATTTGATGGCAATAGGCTTGCCTCCTATTACATGGGATCTTAACATAACAGACGAAAAGTGGATGTACAGACCCGGCACATCAACCTACTACAATCTGCCAAACTTTAATAAATTTTCAACTTTATTGCTCTGTAGCAATAAAGTTGAAAATTTATTAAAGTTTATTAAACTTAAAAAAATTTGACAGTTTCGGGTAGGTTGATGTGCTGGCGTCTGTACTATAGGTACATCTATACTTAACCCTTAGGATATTACAGGCTGTTATGTTGTGAACCATCGAGGAATCTTACATCTATACACCGTAAGAGCTATTCTTGCTTGAAGCGCTCGGCCGCTATAGTAACACTTGCTAACAGATGTGGTCATCGTGTATACAAAATTTTGTTTTCAAATTGGGCCGATGTAAGTTTCGAAATTTGCATTATACACCGTAAATGCTATTCTTGCTTGCACCGCTCGGCCGCTATAGTAACGCTTGACAACAGATGTGGTCATTGTGTACATGGAATTTTGTTTTCAAATTGGGCAGATGTAAGTTTCCTCGATGGTACATTATAAAAAGTAATACCAAAAACATACTCACAAATCTTACACTCCTTCAACAACAATCTTTCAACTGGCAACCCCAGTCCTGCAATATTTCCCAACCCCACACTGAGCACAGACAATCCTGTATTCTCACATTTTATAAACAAGCCTGTATCTGACCCCTTTTCACAGACACAGGGGTACAGTAGGGTAACTGTCGAGTCTTTTGGGCAGGGGTAGACAGGGCCAGGCGGTATGTACTCCGCGTTTGTGTAGATAAGCAGTGTTGCCAGAGAGAAAATTATTTTTGTAACCATTTTTGCGGGTGAGGGATCTGAAAATAGATTTTTTTTATCAGTTGCACAAAACACATAATAAATAGCACAAGTACAGAAGATCCACTCCACAAAAAAAACCTAGATTAATAGCGACTCTTGCTAAGACACAATACTTGAAGTGAAATTCTGGTCACACAGCGTTCTCTTTTTTAGTTTCTTCTCACAGTTCAACCTAGGACTTGCCTGTGGATGCCTCAATAAATTGCCCCTTGGTAAGACTGGTTGTCAGACTTTCGGGCTTCTGACTACCCATAACAACTGTCAAAGATCCACGAATGACAGCCGGGACCAAGGGCTTAATGTGCTTACCGAGGCACGGAGGGGTCTCGGTATGTAAAGATGGTCACCCAACCACGGCAAGTATAGCTTAACCTAATCGATCACTCTGAGCGGCTGTTATTTAGCCATAGACTATTATTTAGCCATAGACCCCTCCCCTCCCACACATCACACTTGTAATATGTTCCGCACCACAGGCTTGTTTCGGTTGGGATTGGCCGCTATGGCCGAAATACTCAAAGAACAACAAGCATTTATTTCAATCATACCATTTACAGGCCTGGAGGAAAGATAAGTTTATTCGCATTTTCTTTTTTAGATAAAGTTGGACACATTAATAAAGCAGCTATAGATCCGTTCAGTAGTTTTTGCGTGAAAGAGAAACTAACATCCATTCGGCTATCCTTACAAACTTCGAGTTTATAATACGAGTAGGATAATTTGAACACAAAACTTTGTAGAACGCTAAAGAAAATGTTGCTGGCAGCAAAGAAATAAAGAATAACTTGTTATTAACTTAAGGACATTATGACGAATAAAAAACTCACTCAAGGCTGCAAAACATAGGCCTAAAGTTTACGCTATGTATCTATTTCCAACTTGTTTGCCAACTTTAAAGGTCAAAAAAACCAGTTTAAAACTAAAAACAAAGCGACAATAGAACTGATAACTTAAATGACCATATATCTCAGTCTAATTAAGAGTAATTAACATGTTATAAATAGCTCGGATTCTCTTGAAAAGTTAACTTTAAATACTTTGCAAACTACGACAAAACTTTCACTTTTAATAAATCAGTTGAAAACACAGTACCTGCGCTTAATCCTAGAAAAAACATGGATTACACGAAATCCTGCAGTTGATGTGTGAATTACTAAATCCGTATCATAATAATTACGTTAAAATACGTAATATTATTTTCTTGGAAGAACTGCGTAACTCCACTCCACCATGATCAACACGGAACTAACCATAGACAACTTGTTAGTGACATGACATTTGATGTCAGACAGTTCACAAAGTCAAAAATAGAAATAGACTAAAATTAATATTTTTTGGTATATTTCGTGCTGTGGCAGATAATGATAGGCATGAAATATCTGTCAATCAATAACCTGTGGAAATATTGTCATCATAATTATTTTAGTTTATTTCTCCGCTTCTTTTATCTAATATCTTTTCTTCTCGTTTAAGGTGTCTTCACCCATTTGTCTAAAGCATTTCAATTAGTGTTGATATTACGAAGCGTTACTGTGTTTTGGTAAACCCCGTTACCAAGAGGGGTTTTGCTGGTAAGTACACAATAATAATGATTGTGTCTTTTTAACCCTACCACCTATGTTCACATTGTGGAATGTAATAAATAAATATTGAGTGATGTTCCATCTACAACGCCTTTATTCAGAAATAGAACTTGATTCTAACATTGTTTTACCCCACGGCTGCGCCAAATAGCGCCAAACCACTGATCTGCCTGACTGAGTTGAGATGAAACGACACTGATTTATGCACCATTTCGAAAAACGAATTTTGTTTGTTTCAGTTACTTTTTCACATCAATAGTAAAATTAACTAAATAATAAATTAAATTTTTTCACGTTTTATTAATTCTCCCTAACAGACAGAAGACAGCAAGAGAAAAAACTATATGCCGCCGGCAGATACAGGTGCAACTCAAAATGCTCCAGCGACATGCGAAGCCCTCATAGGAGAAAAAATATTTATACAAACAAAAGACACAAACGATTTTAGTTGCTGGGAGCTGTTTTGCTTTCCTTGCAATATATGCTCGAAGTTTTGGGACTGCTGCTCGGCACTATGCTCAGGCTCGAGCTCGAACCAATTTGTGGTGTTCCTGATGGTGGTACAATGGTGTATTTGCAAAATCACTCGCGCCACAATCCCAAACCCTTTAGTCTTCCCTTACTATTTCTACATGTTTGGCGAAGTTGTCGTTATGTCAGTGTTGTTCTATTTGCTGTGGTACTATTTCGGAGAAACTGTGGTTTTACCGTTATTTCATACATTCTATGCCGCGGAATATGATACGAAGCCCAGACCCCTGAAAAACACAACGCGAAAGTGTTTTAAGAAATACTGTTTTAGAACAGGTGAAATATTTGACGCACCTGTAGAATCAAGTTCAGCTCCTCAGTTTCATTCAATAACGATAATTACTTTTGTTATAGAAGGTTTAGTTAATGGAATGCTTTAAATAATCATAATTTGCAAGTACGTCTTTTTTTAAATCCATTTTCAATTAAGTATATTTTATCGTAAAAACCTCGATACATTTTGGGTGCGTCTCCCGCTAGGCTATACGCGCAATCGCGCATCAGCGAGGTAATCAGTAGGAATGACTTTCATTTTGACAGTTCAACAACATTCATTGCGTTATTTACGTTGTTGATTAAACTTTTTCGAACATAGGAAGCAATGAATTAGCAATATACTTCAAAATTATTCAGATTGTAATTGATAGTGTGTTACGCAATTAGGGTACATCGGGGCAATTGCGTAACATATTATCAATTGGAATCGGTTTCATTTTAACTGTTCAACAACATTCATTGCGTTATTTACGTGTTGAGCAGACAAATTTTTCGAACTTATGAAGCAATGGACTAGTCCATTGCTTCATAAGTTCGAAAAATTGTTGAAAAAGCAAATTGCTAGCAATTTGCTTCAAAATGATTCAGATTCCGATTGATAGTGTGTTAGGAAATTAGGGTGCTGGTCCTCAATCAGAAACATAATACAATAAAGACCGGACAGGTGCGAGTATCATTCACGCACGCATATCGAATTCCGTACCACCAAAACCATTTCTCATCGCGAATTATGTGAAAAATCCAACTGGCCACAGATAAATAGTCAAATCGACGGACAGACAATGTAGGTAGACTTAGCAATAAATACGTTCCCGTTTTGACCCCTGGGTACGAAAACCTTAAATCTAAAACTTCATTCTATGATATTCCTATATGGATACACAGGCACCGACTTTAGTCATCGCTGACTTGCTTGCGATTTCGATATCTCACGTTTACACAGAAATTTTATTATTTGTTTATGTATTTAGAACTTTCTTTCTTTAAGGCGAAAGCGCCAGGGTAGCCCGCGAAATTCATTTTTTTTTAGGTTTTTTGGAATAGAATAACTGTCTCATGAAATCATCATTCTTGGTCTGGACTGGACTTACGTGGTCTTAGAGAGTTGTGTTGATGACTTTAATGATTATAATTCTGTAAACACATATTTCTTACGGCCGCGATTCATATATTAATCAACGTACAACTTAATGCTGACCAGCAAATTGCAAAAAACGTAAGAAAATTTGAATTTCGCGGGCTATCTTAGCGCTTCCCCCTTAATTAAAACGGTTTAAAATCAATTACAGAAATTAAAGATTAGTAAAGTTTCTATAATATACACATACCTACTTATAAGATAAAATAAAAAAATAATTAAGTAAAAAGTTAACAACTCATAAATCCGTCTCACAGCCAACAGCCAATAATCGCCAGCGTCTAAAGTCACTGCGTGTGTATCTAGCATTAGGCGCCGTTTCTAATGAAAGTGCGCTTCGGAAATGCGACAACGTTGATGCTACAATCCTGTAGGTGTAGGGCGAAGAACGAATGCACGAATGCACGCTAGTGCGAAGAACTGACATATGTTAAAATATCTTCAAATTTTTGGTTCCAGGACATGTCCTAGAACTATGGTCGTGGGTTTAGGTTCAGGCAGACACGATGTCTGCCTTGCATCAAGATCGCACTGTGATCGCACTCACGACCTAACTCGTAAGTGGACTCGAAGTTTTCTCGGACTCGGACCACTGGTCAACCTCAGCTCTCGTGAAAACCTTACACGCGTAATTTTCGGCAGGCGTGTTGCTACTGGCTGTTACTACGAATAAGTGTAATATAATACCTACCTATATTGGCCTGTACCGAACTTTGGGGAGAAAAAAAAATTGATGACAATATTATGGATGACATACATGAAGATAACAGCGAAGATTTAGGCTGCGTTCCGAGTTGGGAAATAATCGATATGTGCGTGTTTAAACCCGTACCGAATTAGCGTGAGCGCGATAACGATGTCCCATGAATCGTCACAGATGACGTCATGACACGCGCCATCTTGCGATACCGCCGACAAAGGGCCGTGAGGGCTGTCAAAAATGACAGTGTGTGTGTGTGAGGATGTGTCAGTGTGTTTTGTTTTGAGTTGCATCATATCTTTAAATTAAACTAACGTGGCATTTTCGAAATTGTGCTTCTGGCTGACAGACGCCACCTAACCAAAGAAGAAGAACTGAAGAAAAAATGTGGTGTTTACACAAGGAAATACTGTAATAATATTATCGTCTTGACATTTCGTGAAACAATAACACACGAGCGTTCCGAATTGTTGACATCTCTCAGCTGTCATAATCGTAATATCTAAATCGGAACGCATGTGGGATCATGTGTGTGCTGTTAGCGTTTATAGCTAATTCGGAATGCAGCCATAGTACTTTATAAGAGCGAGTCTATCAGTTGCTGACGTTGCTGTCAGTCTTTTGAATGACGTTAAGATTTGTAATGCCGAAATCTAAACTCTGAATAATTAATTCTTAATAAATTAGTACACATGAATAAATCAAAATTTATTCATCCCAAATTATGAGTTGGAGCTTGTAGTCAAAGTAAAATTTTAGTTTAAGGAGAAATTCAAATATGGCACCCAAGAAGAAGGCAAAACGAAAGGAACGGTTCCGATGCGATGAAGTTCATGGCGAAGAGTTCCACGCACAGATCGAAGAAGTCTTCGGTTACAACTGGTGGGATGTCTTCTGCTTTCCATATATTCTCGGAGCCAGACTATGGGACTGCTGCGTCTCACTATGCGCGGGAACAAATCAATGTCTCGTCTACTGGATGATGATTCAATGGCTAGTCTGTAAAATCACAAAATTAACAACACCTGACCCCATCATATTCCCCTACTATTTCTACATGTTTTGTCAAGTTGTACTTTTAACAGCATTTTTCGTTATGGTTTGGCGTTATATCGGGGCAAGCGTTATTATACCGTATTTTGTAGCTTATTATGAGGCATGGTTGGAAGTTGAACCAGGGTCGAAACCGAAAAACACAACACGATTATCCTTCAGAAAATATTGTTTTAGAAAAGGTGAAATTTTTGATACACCCTATGAAAATTCATCTTTGTCGTTGAAGAATAATCCAATAACAATAGTATCGCTTTTAATAGAAGTGTTTATATACGATGTTCTGAGATAATATACAGTCTGCAACCATTTAATCGCTTTGATTTTAGTGATAACAATCACAAATTCACAATCACCATTCAACTACGAGTTTGTGATCATGGCAACAATCTGTGCAACTCCGGTATGCATACACACGACGCGACGCGACGACACAATCAAACTGCTACATTACTCATTACATTTTCAGTGTAATAAGAGGTCCAGGCATTTTTTTTTTTGTGGATGGGAAATGATCAAATGACTCCTCCCGCTCTGGGTGGAGCGGAAGGGAGTTTCAGACTCTTACTGACTAAGACCCACCCGTGTTCCTTCCTTCGCCCTTTATGTTCCGGGCCAGCGGTAACCCTTTCGGACAATCCCGCTGATCCGGCAGGCTTCGGCCCTTGCGGGCCCCTTCCCTTGATGCTGACATCTCTTTGAGGCGCGCGTGGAACACGTACGCGCCGTCCGGCACGGGCCTGGTCCTGATCGGACGGTGAGCTACCCATTACTCTCCGCCCGCAGGCCCGCGCCCACGGTGGCCGGGAGTCGTCGCGCGGCTCCCGACGCCCGGAGCGTCTCCCGCGGCGTCTGGGACGGGAGGCTCTCTCCCTCAGCCGTCCCGCCGCCTCCTTCGCTAGCATGACTGCTTCGCAGAAGGAGGCGACTGCCCCCCACTCCCTCTCGCCCCGGACCATGGCTTGAACCAGGCCCGGAAGGCCCAGGCATTGTATAGGCTTTCCGTGCAATCGGAGAGACGTCGGTATATAAAGCTGAGATAAGAATTAATGTAAAACTTGTGTCGTCGTGCGTACCTATCCGCTCGAGTGATGAGCGCGCGCAAAAAAAACCCAATAACTGCAGGCCAGATTACGACGCACCGCCGGTTTCCATAGCCGCTAGCCGTTACGAAGAGACCACTAAAATACTGTTGACTGAGCATTTCGCCGATAATCAGTTCAGTAAAGTTATTTAATTCATTTTAATTTTTTTTAGAAGATCAAAAATAAAACTATAGCAATACTGTCACTGACGTTTTAAGTTTGACATTGACAGAAAACAGATGGTAGAAAGAATTTACGTCATACGTCAGTAACGTCACTCGACAGTTACCCCGAAAATGGCGAGAAGTGTGTTACGCTGACACTATTTTTAATTTAAAAAATAAATCTGAGCTTTTTTTTCAAAGCGAAAATCATTTCCTCAACTCTAAAAACCGTGTATAAAGTTTAAGTAAATACCAGCACATCAAAACGCTCTACTGGTAAGTGGAAATATTTAATTATTAAGAAAAAGTGAAATTTAAGAGGCAACTTTGGTGATGTATTTATTCAATTAATTTGAATAATAAAGAGAGATCTTAACTGCGATCGATTCTGATACTATTTATGTCCGTTTCTCAGTGTGTAGATGTATCTATTCAGTTCTTTTTCACTCTGAAATGAATGAAAAATTACATTGTTCGTAGTCGGTGGTTTACATAAAGGTACTAAAGGATTGCGTGCTACTATACTAGTAATCCGTTTCAAGTTAGCATAGGAACGTTCTAACGTGCACAAACATACTGTGTTCCGCCGGCAAATATTATCACGTAAGTTTTGACTACGAGAAAATACGTTTTGAATGTTGATAAATAATAGGTATATGTATAAACTCTAGTGACCTAGTAACGGCGCGGACACTTGACACACTTTCTAGATCATAGAAATAATTTAGTGCCATTTTTTTTCTTCTTAAAGTTTGCAATGGAAATTTGTCTATTAAGTATTGTGAGAACTATTTCATACATGTTTTTAAAACTAGGCAATTTAAATAAATACCTTGATATGTTTTTACAAAACAAAAATGAAATATGTAGTTCTGATTAAAATTTGATCTAGTAAATACCTATTTTTGGAAGTACCATAGAGAATCTCAGTTCATAATTTTTCAAAAAGGGTTTATTTTATTTTTATGGTCATCTAGTGTGATTTCTACAGCTATAAAACTATCTAATCTAATCTTAAATCTGAGAAGAAACAAAAAGATTAGAGAGAAATGATGATTGTTCAATGGGAATATACACTTCTAGTTTCCACCCGAGACTTTGTCCACATGATAATTTTTTGTTTGATCATAAAATAAATCCCATGACACTCGGCAATACTGTAGCTTCCAGTTTTTGAAGAAAAAATCAGATTTGGTTCAGTACTTCTGAAGATTAACCCCTATATACAAACTCGCCATTTTTTACCCCTGTATTTTTTTAGTATAGTATAGACAAAGTGATGATTTGAATTATGTATTTACTAGCTTCTGCCTGCGACATTGTCCACAAGTTTTAATATAAAACATAATATATATGGCAGTCGGCAATAGTGTAGCATTTTACTAGTGAAAGAACTTTTGTAATTATATCAGTACTTCCAGAGATTAGTTTTTACAAACATATAAACAAACAATTTGACCTCTCTATTAACTTATATTTTATTTTGGATTAGTTCAGTGAAATACACACACACACACAGAAGAATTATATATATTAAGATATATGTATACAACATATCAGAAGGCCAATTCTCGTAATTTAAAACGTTCAAAATCTAGTCGCAGTCTCATCTCAGCAACAAAGAAATGTCAAAAACTTGTCAAAATGTAGGGAAATTTGAAGTATTTTTTGACAGATTGAGACTGAGATCAGACTGTGAACGTTGTTAAAATTAGTAGAATTGCCCCTTAGATTTTTTTTATAAGTCGCTGTACTGTAAAGTTTTTACAAAAACAGAACACAAGAAATTAACAAAACAAAAAATGCGCAGACAACAATACAATCAAGAGAAAAGTAAAAGTTTTATAATCTTTCATCCATCAAGTCCCAAAATCTTAAACATTCAGCACACAGATCTTGTTTCCACTGCTGCCTTAAACCCTTATGGTTCTTATCCACCATGCATGCCCAGTGTGGGTTAGTAGTCCTAGAACCAAAAATTCGATCAATGTAACAACATTGATCGAATTTTTGGTTCTAGGACATGCTGGTTTCGTCATTATATTTACCTTCACATTTATGAGAGCAATGTTGATGAAATATCACACTAATATTATAAAGGCGAAAACTTGTGAGTGTGTTTATATGTTTGTTACTTCTTCACACACAAACGGCTGGACCAATTTTGATAAAATTTGGTGTGGAGGTAGCTGACACCCTGGATTAACATATAGGCTATCCCGATATTCCCACGGAATCGAAACTTATGCGGGTGAAATCGGGGCGCAGCTATACCCCATTTTTTACAGTCCGTTCAACCGATTTTGACTTCTATTGCGTTGGTGGCATGACAAATGGCAGCTGCAATAAACAGTTGGTATTATAATCACGTTTTTGCTTTTAATGCCGTCCTTATGCCTACGGAATAGAAGTAAAAATCGGTTGAACCGACTGTAAAAAGTTTTGTTTAAATGTCTAATCTTATTGTAAATGGAGTATAGATACTAATATTATAAAGCTGAAGAGTTTGTTTGTTTGGTTGAACACGCTAATCTCTGGAACTAAGTACCAGTCGGATTTGAAAAATTCTTTTTGCTTTTGATAGCCCAATTCTTGAGTAAGGCTATAGGCTATTTAACATCACGCTATGACCTTTAGGAGCCGAGCAAAAAGAGTCGGAAAGAACGCTAAGAGAAAACGAAGTGGTGCGATAGGGTGGGTCGGGGGAACAAGAAATTACACGCGGACGAAGTCGCGGGCAGAAGCTAGTATTACATAAAGTGAAACGCCTGCCTGGTTTCAAACCCACTACCTAAAACTCCTGAATCGGGGCAATTATCACTGCTCTATGCCCATAACAGAAAACAGTTACTTATTTCCCTTAGATAATTATAATCACTTATACGTAATTAACAACTATGCATCTTTAATTACTGATAATACAGGATTTAAACTGAATTCCTGACCAATTTGACCTTTCATAGTAGCAAAGGCATTTATGTGAAATTTAATAGTACTATAGCATAATCAGCTTATTCCCACTGCTGGGACATAGGCCTATACTCTGAGAGGGAGTGGGCCGTAATCCACCACGCGGGCCCAGTGCGGGTTGGTAGATGTCACATGTCTTCGAATTTTTGGTTCTAGGACATGCCAGTTTCCTCACGTTGTTTTCATTCACCGTTCTGAGAGAAGTGGTGGTGAAATAATTTAGACAAAGTAAAGTGCCTTTCGGTGTTCGAACCTACAACCTTTTAGTACCATACCAGCCTGAGCCTGTAACTGTCTCACTGCGAGCTGCAGGGTAAAGACCTCTTCTCCAACAGAGAAGAAAGAAGCATAGCTCCACAGTATAAATACAAAACCAAACATATCCAAAGGCACCAGTATCTGAAACTAAAATTATTTTTCATTTTATACTTGGGCTAATTTTTCCATCGCCAGATAACTTCTATTCGAGGAATAAAATTGATGTTGGACAATTTTTGTATAAAATAACTGTCAAAATTATTCCTCGAATAAAGTTATCAGATGACTGAACAATCAACCCTAAGTAGGATTGAAAAAAAAAAATTGTTTCAAAAAATTATTTCAATTTTTGCGCCCTGTTCGGTAGCGGTTCTTTTTCTGTGGGGGAGTTCTCATGATACCCTCCGTCTAGGGAAAACGGATTCCTACCTACTAAAGCCCCACTGTTCCTTTTACTACCATGAGTCTAGGGCCCGGGAGATACTTGTACCCCCGACTGGTGTCAGTCCCCCATGCCTAGCGGACCCCACCACCAAGTGTGGCCACTTCCACGACCGCACGTCCTCCCAAAAAGGCGCGCATAGAATACTGCGCGCCGGTTCTTTGTGGCCCTGTTATGCTGGCCAGCTTTAACTGACCCGTTGGTCTCATGGTCGTAAGCGCGTCTGATGAGCGTGGGGTTCCTGGATTTAATTCACAAGTCGGGCAGTATTATTGCGTTTTTCCATACTCCGGGACGCTAATTGTGTAGTTGGTGGTGGTGTGATACCCCCGTGTCTCGGTGCGCACGTTGAGCCGTTGGTCCTGCGTCTGATCTCTCTCCAGTCGTGTCGGATTGCCGTCCCATCGGACTATGAGAGTGAGGGAAGAGATAGAGGGGCTGGGAGGAACTCGGGCGCCCACGCCACGACAGTCAGCTGCTGCACGCCTCCAGGAAGCCGACCCCAACATAGTTGGGAAAAGGCTAGGCAGATGATGTACCTATTTACTGTAATGCAGTCTAGTCTACTTAATTTTGCTACGTCACGAGTTCACGGCCTATCGTCGCGAACAGCCTTGTAGTTGGAATTGGGACAACTACAGGGTATAACCATCATAATCTGCCTTGCCTTTTCCCAAATATGCTAGGGTCAGCGTCCAATCTAAACGGATGCAGCTGAATACCAGCACTTTGCATGGAGCGACTGCCTATCTTTCCTCCACAGCCCAGTTGCTGGGTAGCAAAATACCCCTATGTAAGTCTGCTTGTCAGACTTTTAGCAAGCCATGTCTGAAATAGTTCATGCTTTGAAGTAATTATCAGTATTTTACCTGTTTTTTTTGTTAATCGTCATCAAAGTTTCGTTAAGTACTATTTACATCGGCCGGGCTGGCGCAGTACGTCGACTGCGTCTGCGCGCTTTCGTTAGCCCGCTGTCATGACTAGAGCTAGAGCGACCACTAATGCTGCCGTCGACGACACCCGAGCCACGGTAATGTTATCTAAACATTACCGTGCCCGAGCGCACGCCGTTGTAACCGAACGGATCAGGCATCAGTTTCCTTTAACACATTGTAAAGTGCGCTCCGATGACGCCTGACGCGGCTGGCCGGGTGTAAATCGCAGATTCTCGTGATTTATAAAACAGCTAATCAGTTATTACTGATTCGCGTGTGCGTGAGATTGGATTTTAGTTATAATTCGCGATCTTGAACGATCTGCGAAGGTCGGTAGTACTAACTAGCACGAATATGTAGCAGGTAACAGAACTTAATGGAGATGCGCTAAGGTAACCCGCGAAATTCAAAGGGCTTGAAGAACCCTGCTATACCTACCTGTCCGCCATTTTGGTTTTTTTTTCAAAATGGCGGCCACGCATGTAACCTACTTATATAAATCGATAGCTGACATCAATGCAAACTAAAAACATTCCAAGACCAATCCCCGTAAAGTATCACGTTTCAGAGACGTTCAAAGTTTATTACGTGACATCCATTTTTTTTAAACATGCGTATATCTTGTTACTTAGATGCTTGAAATAATCACTCTGAAAGTTTAAAGTAATCAAACATCTATGTACTTACTTAAGCAAGTTAAAAAAAAATGGATACCACTTTTGGAAACAATTCGCTCCCCCCACCGAATAATATGGTAATCGATAAATCAAAATTTTACAGGAAAAATAAAAAACTGTTTTATGCGTATATCTCGGCACGGGTAGATCGTAAGGTAGACATTTAAACGTCAAAACAAAGCTAATTTTTTTACAATCTAATTTATATTATGATTTTTTTGTAATACTTTAATAAAATTAAGTTATTCACAAAAATAATGTTACTGAAATTAAATGGCAAAAGTATAGTATGCAACGCATCATTACCATATTATTCGCGTGTAAACGCAACGATATCGTAATCAATACTAATGCATTATAGTATTATTCGTTGTAATACAGTGTCAAAAAACCTAACGGCAATATGATATTACGATATTATTCGTGTGAAATCCAAGCGATAGTGTATAATGTAATATTACATTACAGTAATATTCGTCGATGTGTGGTGTCAAAAGATTAACAGTAATATAATGTTGCAAATACATGTTTTATTAAATAATCCAGTACTTATTATTTGATTTGGCAGAAAAATAACAATAATAGAGGAAGTTGATATTAATACTGGATTATTTATAATAGCGTTTTATTAAAATTTATGAAATAAAACAAAGGTTTTATTATTTATCATAATTAGTCCTTTTATTTATTAACTAGCTGTGCCCGCGACTTCGTCAGCGTGGAATAGTGACTTTTCGGGCAGCATATTTTGTGTACAGGAACGGGAGGCAGGTGCTCTTCAATAATTGATTTATTGATTTGATTTGGTTGTATTTTAATTCGTCTTTTTACAAGCAGTGTCTATTAGGGAGTTACAATAAATTTGAACCGACATCCTGTTTTAAAAGTGGATTAAATGCGAACAACGCGCGCTGTGATTGGTCGCCGACGTTGGCGAGCCCTCATTCGTGGATAAAAAATGTGATGTCCCGGTGCGTCGATAGATGGCGTCGGTAGTCGCGCCAACATGCCGGCCGCCTTGGAAGCTCCAGCTTCCAATAAAATGTGTATCTACGTTGCCGCTTGATTGGAGACGCCGCAGGCTGCATTCATGGTGTCGTCCTCTGCTGATGATACAGGTAGAGGGCAGATTTTGGAGAACGCCCGTTGTACAGGCCCCGTAGCAGTCTGGATGGTGGCGACACGTGACACGCCGTCCTTTCCTGGGAAAATATGGGTAACTCTGCCCATACGCCATTTTAGAGGTGGTAAATTATCCTCCTTAATGACGACGAGCGTGTTTAAGGCTATGTCTTGACTATTCGTCTTCCACTTCGTCCTTGTCTGAAGTTCAGCAACATATTCTTGTGACCAGCGTTTCCAGAAGTGCTGTTTTATTTGTTCCACTCTTTGAAACCGCGTCAAGCTGTGAGTCCGTGCTTCGGTGAGGTCTCTGCAGGCTGGTGCGGTGAATGGCCGGCCGATGAGGAAATGAGCTGGGCTTAGTGGACGAAGGTCATGTGGATCTGAGGACATAGGAGTTATAGGACGGGAGTTCAGGACTGCCTCGATTTGTGCCAATACAGTGCTGAACTCTTCGTACGTCAAATTAGCGGTACCCACGACACGCTTAAGATGGAACTTGCAGGATTTTACTCCTGCTTCCCATAATCCCCCGAAATGAGGAGCATAAGGGGGAATAAATTTAAATTCAATATTGTCAGTTGATAATGTATCAATTATTTGCTGTGAATTTTCTTCTAACATTTTATTTATTTCTTTCATGGCTCCAACGAAACTTCTACCATTATCCGAGAAGATTTGAGCTGGTTTACCCCGTCGTGAGATAAACCTTTTAAGCGCTAGTATAAATTCTTGAGCAGCTAACGTACTGACAAGTTCTAGGTGAATGGCCCGAGTAACAAAACAAACGAATATGCAAATATAGCCCTTTTCCAGTTTGGCTCCCCTTCCTTTGCGATTTAGTACGGCTATGGGCCCAGCGTAATCTACTCCACATCGAATGAATGGGAAACCAGGTTCTATTCGTTCAGACGGAAGGTCACCCATGATTGGCGTTAGGGTTTTACCTTTCATTCGAGTGCAGCGGACACATTGGTGGATAACCTTTCTGGCTAGGTTTCTACCCCCTAACGGCCACCAATTCTCACGCACGGTAGCCAATAACAACTGGGGACCAGCATGAAGAAGCTCTTTATGTTGATGTTGAAACAACAGCTGTGTGAAGTTATGTTTACTAGATAAAAGTATCGGATGTTTCTTCTCGTAATCAAAGTCAGGTGAGTTACTGAGACGGCCACCTACTCTAATTATATCGTTTTCATCTAGAAATATATTTAGCCTAGAAATCGAACCTGAAGTTTTCAATGGCAAGTTACGTTTTAAATTATTATACTCCTTTGGAAACGATTCGCGTTGAGCGAGGCGTGCTAACGACTGTAATGCGTCATTCAATTCAACCACTGATAATGGCCCCTGTGTACGATCTTTCGTAGGCATGCGTAAGTTGTGTATGTATCGCAATAGGTAAGCGCCGGCTCTCAACATACGCTGATAAGAACGAAACCTTTCAAAATTAATAACTTTATTGTGTGTTACATCACAAACCATAACGCTTGTAGTTTGCGATTTCAGTTCTGGTAAGTCGGAGTGAGTAGTCGCAGATTGCTGTGACCATGACGAATCAGAGAGGTTTAAGAACTCAGGTCCGCTCCACCACAGATTACTGTCAATGAGTACATCAAGGCTAAGACCGCGCGAGACCAAATCCGCTGGGTTGTTTTTGGTGCCTACATGTAGCCATAACGCGTTACTTGTTATTTCATTAATCTCGACTATTCTATTTTGGACAAATGTCTTTAACGAATGTGGTGACATTCTTAGCCAACCGAGGACAATAGTTGAGTCTGTCCAAAAGTAAATTTTGTGGAAATTAACACGCAAGGACTCGATAATTTTCCTATATAACCGTGCGCCTATTAAAGCCCCACACAACTCTAGTCGGGGTATACTGACGGGTTTAATTGGTGCAACTTTACTTTTCGCACATAATAATCTAGTAGTCACCGGTGAGTCATCAGAGTAGGTGCGCACATAGGCGCATGCACCATACGCACTCTGCGACGCGTCCGTGAATACGTGTAATTCTATGAACTGTGTATATGCACTCATAACATGACGCGGTATACGTAATTTATGTAAATATTGAAGTGTGTCAATAAATTTTTCCCAGGACAATGCAACATCACTGGGAACGGGGTCGTCCCAGTTTATCTTGCACAACCACAATTTTTGCATCAATATTTTAGCTACGACGACAACCGGTGTTAAAATGCCTAGAGGATCGTATATTTGTGCAATAATCGACAACATGGTACGTTTACTTAGTATAGTCTGTCTAACTACTTGTGTGGTGAAATGAAGTTCATCACCTTTGTTATACCAACCCAATCCTAAAGTCTTACTTTGGCAATGTTCACCTAATGATAATCTTTTAGATATTTCGTGATCACTGATATCAACGTTAAACAACCACTTACGCAAAGGTAAACAAGCTGAGTTTAGAGTATCTCTTAACCTTTCACAGATATCTAGTAACCTATTTAAATCGTTGTCACCGAGAATGACGTCATCAACGAAAAAATCATCCCGGATCACTCCCGAAACTTGATCATCCTTACATTCCAACGCGAGCTGACGCAAACATCTCATACTAAGGTATGGCGCAGACGCGGTGCCATACGTCACGGTGTTAAGGCGATACACACATATTGGGTCCGACGGAAATTTACGCCATAATATCAATTGTAAATCTCGTTGGTCTGGTTGTACAAGAAAATTCCGAAACATTTTCTCAATGTCTGCACACCCGACGTATTTATATTGTCTAAAACGTAGTAGTATACTAAATATGTCATTCTGAAGTGGTGGACCAATATGTTGTATATCGTTCAACGACTTACCGGACGACGTCGCTGCGCTTGCATCGAAAACAGTGCGCAGTTTAGTCGTACTGCTATTTTCATTAATAACGCCGTGATGCGGCAAAAAATAGTGGGGTGACTCATAACTTTCAACGCGACTCATATGACCGAGCCTTTCATATTCTTCCATGAAATCTAAGTATTTTTCCTTAAATTGTGGCAAACGAGCGAATTTTCGTTCTAACGACAACAAACGTTTTTCAGCTGCTGTATAACTGTCTCCGAGTACCTCAGCTGATTCCTTTAAAGGAATGCGTACGGAAAACCTACCATCTTCCATACGTTTTGTCGTTTTAACAAAAATATCTTCGCACGCACGTTCGTCAGCACTAAGGATATTTTTAACGTTATTGTTTATCTCTTCGATTTCCCAAAACATTTTCAACTGTGTGTCGATTGTTTGGGAGAAATTACATTGCACACTTTTAACTTGAAGCATGTTATTATGTAAAGGTCCCGACACTATCCAACCCAACTTTGTGTTTTGTAAATAAGGTCCATTATTCAACTTAATTTTGCCATCACACAATAATTCCCAGAACTTATCCGCGCCTATCAGTATATCGATGTCTGACGGTGAGTGAAAGTTCGTATCCGCGAGTTGAATATTGTCAGGTATACACATATTATTTACATCGACACTAAATGTGGGTAACTTATTTGTAATGCACGGTAACACTAAACAATCAATGTTCATACAATACGAATTTAACTTTGAACGTATTTTTATTTTACAAATGTGGGTGGACTGCGAAATTGTTTGGCCTACCCCAGCAACGTGATAAGTGGACTGTAATAACGGTGCATTTAATGTTTCACATAACGATTTCTTTATGAAACAATGTTGACTACCATTATCAAGCAGTACGCGCACAGTGTGATATTCGTTATTATAATCTGCTATATCCACTAACGCTGTGGACAGCAAAACGTTGTGTAATAACGGATATTCCTGATTACTGTTTTGCGAATCTGAATGATTAGCCATAACGTGTAATGATGCCGAGACAGTGGAGACGTTAGCGGTGACCGGCTGTGCTGGCGCACTCGACCCGCTCACCTGTGATGCGCCGTCTACCTGCCTATCAACGTGAAGCAAACTGTTGTGCCTCTTATCACACAACCTACACTGCCTAAACTTGCATTCGTCAAGCGGGTGGGTTGTGCGTAAACAATTGATACATAGCTTATGCATTTTAACGATATTATCCCTATCTTGTACAGACGAATTAAGAAACCTTGAACATGAATAAATCGCGTGATTACCACTACACATCACACACATGCGGCTTTGCTTTGTCTTTGTGATCGTATTACCCTTATTGTTATTGTTACTAACTTGCGTAGCAACATGAGTATGTGAATATTGCTTCTTAGATTGTGTTTGTTCGCTGCCTTTGTTCTCGTGGGTTTTGTTATGATTCGCTTTAATCATTTCTAACACATCGGCCCTGTCTTTGAGAAATTTAAGCAGGTCATCTAGTTTCAAGGCTGACCTTGACTTGATTAACGAACTAGCTGTACCTTTAAATTCCTCCCATTCGCGTTCAGTGGCCTGATCTAATTTGGAAACGACCATGAAAATGATTAAAGTGTCCCATGAATCCGTTGGTTCCCCTAACGTTTTAAGGGCACGCAAATTTCTCAAAACAATATCTATTAAATTCCTAATCTGGGAGCCAGATTCTTTATTTAACGATGGAATTTTAAATAATGCCTTCACATGATTATGAACCAATAGCCGCGGATTATTAAATCTTGTCTCTAGTAGCTCCCATGCGTGAGTATAGTTGTTAGCCGTAAATTCCAATGCACTTATAACGTGTGCCGCGTTACCGGACAGTGACGATTTTAAATAATGGAACTTTTGAACAGGATCTAAATCCTCGCGACCATGAATCATACTAACGTAAGAATTTTTAAACTCTAGCCAGCAATCGTAGGAACCGTCAAAGGAAGGTATTTTAATATCGGGTAATTTTATGCCTATCGGCTTACATGTTGAAATACTAGAATTGTCAGTTACCTCCTTTTGCAATAAAAGTTTCGCAGAAGCTACAACACGATAAAATTGATCTTCAAAACGATCTCTCTCTTCCAGCTGTTTTGCAAGATCGAGATCTTTTTCTACTTCCTCTTCAATTGTAGTCTGTATTTCACTATACATATCTATCAAGGTCGAAATACTGTCAACACGTAACTTTAATTCTAATGACTGTTGATCACTCAAGGGTAAACTGAATTTTTTAACGTAATTTTCAAAGAGAGTTAATCTACCTTTTAAAACTCCTCTTTTCTTAATTAAATCTGACAATTTTGCCTCACTCATTTTGGGAATTAAGGAAATCAGGAGTACTTACAATTGCCAATTGCAGATATGCGCGATCCAATGTGGGTGCCGTCGTGTAGGTAGGTACCGCCACTTGAGCACTGAAACTGGAATAACAGCACGAAATTAACACAAATCAAAGGATGAGATGGGGAAACGGACGGGAAATTCAGACCTGCCACTCCTGTCGATGCCTCAACGTTGCAGTTCTTCGCTCGATACGTAAATCTCCTCTTCGTATTTTCATGCGGCGAATCTTCGAAGATTTCAAGCCTGAACTCCTTACCCGGCTCGAAGGGACCACTTTTATGTACAGGAACGGGAGGCAGGTGCTCTTCAATAATTGATTTATTGATTTGATTTGGTTGTATTTTAATTCGTCTTTTTACAAGCAGTGTCTATTAGGGAGTTACAATAAATTTGAACCGACATCCTGTTTTAAAAGTGGATTAAATGCGAACAACGCGCGCTGTGATTGGTCGCCGACGTTGGCGAGCCCTCATTCGTGGATAAAAAATGTGATGTCCCGGTGCGTCGATAGATGGCGTCGGTAGTCGCGCCAACATTTTGAATTACATATACCGTCGTTTGGGTAGCTAAAAATTTACTTTACAGTAATATTTCTCTGTATACGATATTTGACGTATGGCCATCGGGGATGAAAGCATACAGGCTCCTAGGATTGCTAACCCGTGACAGAGCCACATACAACTGAGCGTGCGAGAAACAGCTGATACTTAGATCTACACCTACAACTTTCAGTGTCTGACCTTGGGCTTTATTAATTGTCATCGCAAAACATAGGCTGACTGGAAACTGGACTCGTTTAAAACTAAATGGAAAATTGTTTGGAATGAGAGGAATCCGAGGAATGAAAACACTTTTACCTTTTCCACACCTTGTTAAAATCTCTGCTTCTATCAGATTTCTTTGTAAATTGGTCACTTTTAACCAGGTGCCATTGCTAAGTTTTGGGGGGCTTAAATTTCTAAGAAGCATTATCGGTACGCCTACTTTTAATTTTATTTTATGTGCTGGTAGTCCAGGAGCATTGAGGGATTCTAAAAATTCTACTGGGTAGCTTGTAGATTTTCCTTCTTCCATGACTCTGTTAATGAAGATATACTCAACATAATCCCCCGGTACATAGCTCGAAATTTCAGCGTTTATTGTTGCTGCTTGGTCGTTTCGTGGCGTCAAAATAGCTCTTTCGCAAAGCCAGAAATTTTCGCAAGTTGGTATTTGCGTTGCGTTTCCATACACAGATGATATGAGGTCTCGCATTGATGAAACTATGTTGCATAGGTTTTCATTAAGAAAAACTTTTCCTTGTTCCTGCGGTAACACACCGTTACCAATCTCAAGTAGCAAATCTGAAAACTCTTGAGCATTTTCGTTGCCTCTAATTTGCGCACGCATATTTAATGTCAAATGCAAAGGTATAATGTAATGCCACAGTCGAGAACTCTTTAGGCAGGCTCTAACTTCAACAGCCCTTGTTCCACAGGGAGAGTCTGACGAAAATCGCCACAAAAAAGCATAGTAATGCCATCCATGGGTTGATCACTTTGCTTGACATCACGCAACGTTCTGTCTACTGCTTCTACTGCTTTTCGATTGGCCATTGTGGACTCATCCCTTATAATAAGGCTACAATCACGAAGAACCTTAGCTTTATAGCTGTTTCTTGAAATATTACAAACAGGGCTTTCTGTGCGGTCTAAATCGATCGGAATTTTGAACATTGTATGAGCAGTTTTCCCACTTTGGCAACAATGTGGCTGCTATGCCTGATGAAGCGACAGCAAGCGCTATTTTACCTTGGCTTCGTACCTTCGTCAAAATAACTTTCGTAAGTAATGTTTTAACCGTTCCACCGGGTGCATCTACAAATAGCATTTCTTCCAAAGTACTATCAACGCTCACCAGATCAAATATCAAACGCTGTTCATCAGTTAGCCTCAAGAGTGCGCGTCCATGTACGTACTCTGATAGTATACCTTAAAAATGTCCGCCGTGATTCTTTAAATTGATATAACTTTTTTATTTATGAACCGATTGAAATGAAATAAACACTAAATGGTAAGTGAAGCTTACTACAATATATTAGTGAAACCGCATCTAAATCGAATAAGCCGTTTCTATTATATTGTAAAAAAAATAATACACAAATATAATTGTTTTATACTTTACGTGGAAAAAGGCATGCATTTCTTACGCGAATATAATGGTAATCGTCGCTTACCGAAAAAGTTAACGATTGCATGATCAGTAATAACATGTTATGGTATTATTCGTGCAAAAAGTGTGTTTAGATTTTAAGGGAATAATGTTGTTATGTTCATTACGGTACCATTGAAATTATTGTACTTTTATAAATATACATAGAAAAAATACAAAAAAAATTACAAGAAGATAATTAATGCTTTAGACACCGAATATGCAATAAAACGAAAACTGTCGTAGTACCACATTACCATGTTATTCGGTGGGGGGAGCGAATTACAAAAAAGCGCGACAGTACGGCTACTTCCCATTTGGTAAACTTCCCATTTCGTAAACCTCAAACTGTACCTACTAAAAAGTTGCGTTTGGTAAACATTATACATTTCATACATTTAGTCCCATTTCGAAAACATTTCAATATTTTTTTGTGTTATATCCCATTTGGTAAACTTTCAGATGAAATGGGTACAGTCAAGTAAAAAAAGAAAAACGAAACTAATGATAACATTGTCATTTATTTTGTTAAATATTTTTAATCACAGGTACAATAGTCGGATTATGTGTACGTATGCCATTTACACATATTGATATTTAAAAACAGAAATAAAAAGTGGGGTGTACAAATAACTTTCAAAAAATTTAAGAAAAATCACAGTTCGATTTGACTATTTCGATGACAAGTTTTATTTTTTTAATAACATAAGTCAATCTAGATGCGAAATCAACTTATATAAAAAAACAATAATCACAGATTTGGTACTATCTTTTATGTTAATGTACATTAACATAAAAAAATACATACGAAATCAACTACTTATAAAATATAAAAATAAACAGTCACTGATTTGGTACGTTAACGTAAAAAAATACATACTAAATCAACTATAAAATATAAAAACAATAATAATCACAGATTTGGTACAATAACATAAAAAATACATGCAAAATCAACTTTTAAATATAAAAACAAATAATAATCACAGATTTGGTACATTAACATTAAAAATTACACACAAAATCAACTATAAAATATAATCACAGATTTGGAATATTAACATAAAAAATTTACTACCTACACTACAAAGTTAAAAATCAATAAATAAATTATAAAGTGATACAAGCAATTCTTGATAATTCGTTCAAACAATTTTCCAATGATATTTTTCCACTTTTGTAATCGCCGAGAATATTGTTAATTCGTATATCATTTTGGATAGATTTTTTTTCTTCGTTTTGATATACTTTCTCCATTATTATAAAAGCTGTAAAAAATTGTTATGATTAATTAAAGTAATAATGTATAATTTTTATCATATGTGTCGCCTAAAAATACAGGTCATTGAAACAAAAATATGTACCTTTTCAGAAGATTTTCATAATGTTTAATATTGCCTGATATCGTTTCGAAAAATAAAAGAATTGATGGCCTTTTTCCAATTTCACTATTGAAACTCCAATTCCAAGATTCCATGAGGTTTGTAGTGCGGTGTCTTTGTGCGTAGCAGCACCAAATATTCATCATATCTTCATTTTCCAACCACTGATCCACAAAGTAATCATTGAATTCAGTTATAGCTTTTTCTTCAAAACTGTAACAGAATTAATTCGTTGAAGATTATGATACGAAAAACCATATATTACCTAGTTTCTAACGCATAAAAATGGCTGTAGAAAATGGCGGTAGAAGAAATATCCAGAACTAAACGCGTTCATTTCAATACTGCAAAATTAATTTACCTTTGACTCATAACGTATAGCCATCCATCGTTTATGTCTTCTTTTGGTAAATGTGCCAGAGCCATACATAGTTTGACGTGATAGTGAGATTCTTCATGTTGTAATAAGCCAAGAGATTTTGCCTTTCTTAATAGCGCTCTGCCAAAGTGAACAAAACACCCCTTAACAATTATGTTTGGAAATGTCTTTTTAATTGCATTTATTGGAGCTTTTTCGAAATCCAAGGTAATAATATCGGCTGTCCACTCTGGTAAATGAAATTTTAGTTTGTAAAACAGTCTTTCATATGTAGTTTCTTCTTTGTTTGTCAACACTGCATAAAAAAATGGTACAATATTTGTCCCAGTTTCTGTACTTCCTATGTCTCCATGTACAACGTATAGTTGAAGAAACGGCTTTGCACAACATTTGAACGTTCCGTCCGCAAAGTAGTGACGGACGTCATTTAAATGTGCAATTGCACTCTTTGAACCAAACACAATCATTCTATTTTCACCGTCAATCTCATCAAACAATAAATTGTCTTTAAAACGGTCAGGAATCACGATTTCTGTAGAGTTAGAGTGCTGAGATTTTGTGATTCCTAGTTGTCTATTTCTGTGTCTATACAAACTGCTTTTAACTTTGTCAAAATTTGGTAATTCTTTAATAATTTCATAACCATTATCTTTCAGCTTTTTAGTACATTTCCTGTATGTAGCTGGAATCGGCTTCAGATCTTCACATATAGTTTGTTTACATTTTTCGATGGCTACTTTCACTTCATTTTTTTCAAAATTCGGAATACAAGAACTGCAGTGAGCATTTTCTCTTAATACATGGCTTCGATTTGAATTCAAAGTTACACTTGCTGAACATCCATCTTTTCTATTAACACAGCGCCACCAACTTGAGTCCTTATTATTTTTCTGTTTATAATATTGATGCCCAGCGCGTAATAAAATTTCACCGCCTCGTGTACTATTAATAATTTTTAAATTCACTGCACCACTAGAAGATCCCTCACCCGACATTGCAACGACCTTGCACTATGCATAAAACGAGTGAACTGATAAGTTAAACCCGGTAATAGATATAATTTACGTATACTTACTTATGTCTATCTCATTCACACCTTTTGTTTAAAACGATGGTAAGGACAATAAATCCCTACCTGAGAACCCGCTCGGTGCTTCTTTTGCGGGAAAAGCACGTGGTATTTTTAGTAGCATCGTGGTATTTTTACAGACTTTAATACGTTTTTTTTACTTCTTCTTGATCAGCCATTCTTTTTGATGGTCGAGATACTATCTCAAGACTGAAGCATTTAAAAATATATACATCTCTAATTTAATACTAATTTGACACTGACTGTACCGTACAAAAATAACAATACTAACAAAGTTTACCAAATGGGATTAAATGTATGAAGTAACGAAATGTTTACCAAACGCAACTTTTTAGTAGGTACAGTTTGAGGTTTACGAAATGGGAAGTTTACCAAATGGGAAGTAGCCGACAGTACGTATGCCAGGATCCATATAAAAAGCTTGAGACACCCTTTTTTTTTTTTTGATGATTGGAAATCATCAATTGACCTCTCCCGCTCTGGGTGGAGCGGAAGGGAGTGTCAGACTCTTACTGACTAAAACCCACCCGTGTTCCTTCCTTAGCCAAAGGGCTAAGGAAGGAACACGGGTGGGAACATAAAGATGTTCCGGTCCAGCGGTAACCCTTTGCACAATCCCGCTGACCCGGCAGACTTCGGCCCTAACGGGCCCCTTTGTTAATGCTGAGGCGCGTGTGGAACACGTACGCGCCGTCTGGCACGGGCCTGGTCCTGATCGGACGGTGAGCTACCATTACTCTCCGTCCGCAAGCGGGAGGCTCTTTCCCTCAGTTCAAATAATAGTTTAGTTCGGTGCTAAGTTATCATTTTTTTAGTATTATGGTGAATGCCCAGTGACAGACCGCGAAATTCAAATTTTCTTACGTTTTTTTGCAATTTGCAGGCCAGTGTCAGATTGTATCTTGATCAAAATATGATTCGCGACTATAGCAGATATGTATTTACAGAATTATAGTCATTAAAATCATTAAAGATTTGTACCTTAAGCACTTTTCCATAAGACGTGAATTATACAGGAACGGTAAGTTGAAGGCGCGGCGCAGGCGCACGTCGCCGTCGTACATTTTGTATGGAAACGTTTTGAAGCGGCATCATGCCCGATATTTGTTCTTAAGGTACAAATCTAACTTAGAAAGATCTATTAATGATTCTAATGATTATGATTCTGTAAATATGTACCTGTTATAGTCGCGAGTCATATTTTGATCACGATACAACCTGACACTGGCCTGCAAATTGCAAAAAACGTAAGAAAATTTGAATTTCGCGTGCTACCACTGCGCATTCACCATAAGAAATTTGCTTGATTTTTGTGATTATAATTCAATAAAAATAAGTATTTATTACAGCCGCGAATTATATTTAGATCAACAGACAACCCGATACTGCCGGTCGATTTTCTGTAAAAATCTCACCGTGAAAACTGAGGTGAAGTGAGCGTGGAGCAATTTGCAGGTCAGTGGTGCTGTTCTGTAAAGACAGAACAGCACCACTGACCTGCAAATTGCAAAAAAATCTTCAGCTTTATTATTTGTATCGAGAACACAGAACATGATGCGTGTTATGTATAATTCAAGAACCGTTTACTCATTTGGACTGTTTACATTTTTCCCCGAATCGCAATCGCCGAAGCAACGACGTCAATTCGCGGAAATGTCGCGAGAATACTCGTCATTGTTTAAATTATTAATATGCATTCACTGGGTATACCGTCCTTCAGGCTGCCACAGACAACGTCCAGCTGTGGAATTCGAATGCATTTTTAACACCCTTTTATTTATTAGCTTCACTCGTAACAGTCGTAACTAACAATGTAAAAAATTTTAGAAGTCAATTTTAACCTACTTCTAATTGTCGCATCGAAATGAAACTTTGTGTTTTTATGTAGTACGGATGACAAAACTATAATTTGGTATCTTGGAACTGATCTAATGATGGAGCCAGGAGGTGTGTAGTGGAACCCTTCAGTGGCTACTGGTAAACCCCTGGAGTTTGGGCTCATAATGATTTGTTTCAACGAGTTTAATAGATTGGGCTTGGTAACGAGGGTCTGGTGATGGAGCCAGGAGATGGATAGTGGAACTCTTTAGTGAATACCAGTTTTAGTGCGCGATAAAAGCACGTTTTTTAGGTTTTTTTAAACTACTTTTTTATTTTCTACTTTGTATAGAACCGTGGGGCTCGTGGCTAACAACATAATAATACATACATACACATAACAATAACATCCTTGCCTCGGAAAGCACGTTAAGCCGTTGGTCCGGGTGAGATTTGTAGATCTTCGACAGTCGTTACGGGTAGTCAGAAACCTGAAAGTCTGACAACCGATCTTAGGGTGCTTTCGTAAAGACGCGGACTCCCGGTAAAGACAAGTCGGTACCGATCGGTGCGGATAAAATATTCCCGTATTAACTTATGTGCTCACACAAAGAAACAGATAAAACATTGTGACCGTTTCTTTCCGTAGATCAACCTGCAGCGATCTGTACCGGAAAACCTGCTGCTATATGTCAGTCGTGTTGCCCAGTAACTGGGTTCTGGGGGTCCGATAGGCAGTCGCTCAATGTAAAATACTGGTATTCAGCTGCATCCGTTTAAGACTAGAAGCTGACTCCAACATAGTTGAGAAAAGGTTAGGCAGGTGGTGGCTTTTTTATAAAATCTAGTTCTTTTAACTTGATAGACAGCTGTTCTGCAGGGTGTTGGTGAGTTTGTTACACCACTACTTCTTCCCAGCTAGCAGTAAGATATGGGCGAGGGTTTTGGGGGACTGTCTTATGTAGTAAATTAACGTTTATAAAGTGCTTATTCTGTGCTGAAACGGGTTTGAAGATCCAATGTATACGCATGCATGGCATAATGATTATTTTAAACTTTCAGAGATGTTTCAAACATCTCCAGGCAACGCGATCTAAGCAAGTGCAAAAATTTGGATGTCACGTGATCAACTATGAACGTTAATATCTCTGAAACGTCACGTGACGCTTTACGGGGCTTGTTCCTTTTATATTTTCCGTTTGCATTAATGTTAGCTATCGATTTATATAGGTCTCATGCGTGGCCGAAATTAAAAAAAAAATGGCGTTACAGTAGACGTATGCCAGGCTCCTTAAAAATATCTTTTATCCCCTTGAATAAATGACTTTCCATTTTGATAGTCTACCTACACTTTGCGTTTAACGAGAGGTCAGCTTAAGTATGGCATACAAGGAAGTGTATGCCTTTTGACGTCATGCGTACATGAATTTATAATAAAAATGTTGCCTTTAACCACTGTTAAAGGCAACGTTTTTAAAATTTATGACCCACTCATAAATTTTTAACGATTAACATTGTCAGATGAGCGTAATAAAACTGATGAGCGTCATTTTTCAACGAGTTTTCGAGGACTCAAGGCGAAAGCGCCAGGGTAGCCCGCGAAATTCAATTTTTTTAGGTTTTTTGCAATTTGCTGGTCAGTATTAAGTTGTACGTCGATCAAAATATGATTCGCGGCCGTAACAATGATGAATTTACAGAATTATAATAATTAACACCAAAGAAAGGACATTGGTCTGGCTCAGGCCTTACAGTAGACATGTCACAGCAGGCGTAGACAATGGCGTATTTTAAGATTCAGCGCCCTAGGCCTATAAGGTTTACCGCCCCATAAATTAACGGAAAAGGCAAAAACTTTTAATGAGTTAAAATAAAATCCAGCAGTGTGTCGATGTGGACTGAGAATGATTACAATAAATGAAAAAACTAAAAAGCCCATACGAAGAAATAAACACCATTTAATTTTTTTTTTTTTTCGATAAACAGATTGGTTAGCAAACTCCTCAATGACACTGTCACAATTAACGGAGTTTGTCGAGCCAGCTTCAATATTCAGAATAGCTAAACTGTTTAAACTTTCTTCGCTTAAACGGGAACGTAGATGATTTTTTATTATTTTAAGTACGGATTTTTTTATTTCTTCTTGTCTAGAAAGTCAAAAAGAAAGAAGCACAAAGCTGAGCGCGAGGTGCGACTTGCACTGGCCTTCGCAGGCTGCCGCCCCGGGCCATGGCCCTTTTGGCCCTAGGATAAATACGCCACTGGGCGTAGACACCGTGAAACGTATATTATCTCTATTCATAGACGATAAACAAAATATTTATGACGACGATACTATATTCGCTAGATGCTGTGATAAAATCTATAACGTCAACCAGCACAATGCATCCATTGTTACTCGAATGTTTGCGAAATATGTACGTGTAAGTTAAAAAATAATGAATTGTAATTCTAATGTCGACGGAAGCCAGTTTGCGTATGTACATACTGTTTTTTTTTTTATTTATATGGTTTCCAGAAGCATAATCAAATCATCATCTGCCTAGCCTTTTCCTAAGTTGGGGTTGGCTTCCAGTCTAACCAGATGCAGGTGAATACCAGTATTTTACATGGAGCGACTGCCTATCTGACCTCCACAACCCAGTTACTGGGTAATATGTTTCCCCTTGGTAAGACTGGTAGTCAGACTTTCGGGCTTCTGACGACTTGTAACGACAGTCAGAGCAGTGGCGTGCATTGGTTTTCAGAATAGGTAGGCAGGCACTAGGCTGGGTCTAGTCTAGGTAGACGCGGTCACTAATCAGAAACATAAAACAAAATCATCTATTAAAAAAAAAAAGTTTTACAACCGCCATTATGGATTTTAATTTTGACCTCACTATTGGCTTCAGCACCCTTAAAAAACATGAAAACGACACCTAAGACGAAAAAATTAAAAAAAATTCGCAGCAGCCATCTTGGGATTTCATTTTGATCTCACTATTGGCTTCAGCACCCGCAAAAACCATGAAAACGACACCCATGACGAAAAATTTAAATAATATTTGGAGCCGCCATCTTGGATTTTCATTTTTACCTTACTATCATATTTATGTCGACCTTTTCTTTCTTCGCACTGCCAAATTACGATAGAATTAAATTACGATTTTAACATTCATACTCGATTGGTTATTTGAGTAGGCATGCCTACTTTAGGGTGATAAATTGCGAAGGCCGAACGTCATGGTATTACGCGTGAGACGTACGTATTTTTAATTTCGTCGTATTAACAAGTAACGAGTAAAGACCAGTGACAATGTGCGAATAGTACGGGAGCCGAGTAGGCCGTCTGGCGACTGCCTACTGCCGCGCGTGTTTCGTATGAAGATTTAGTTTTTTGTTAAGTATGATAATTTTGTGTGTTTCTTGACTGTGGGGAGTGTGGGGCACACACACTAAAATGTAATTGACAGGCTTATGATGATTTAACGAGGTAGGCACTGCTTATATGCCTTTTTGCAATGCACGCCACTGTGTCAGAGATCTAAGAATGACATCCCAACGGCTTAACGTGCTTTCCGAGGCACGGGGGGTGTCGGTAAGTAAAAATGGTCACCCGCACACGGATTGACCGCGGCAAGCGTAGCTTAACTTGATCGATCGACCTGTGCGGCTTTCATTACCTATAGCCACGAACCTCCTTTTGTTTTTCGCTGTCTCACTTAAAATTCCATGTCGTCGACTTTCACCTAACGATCGCGTATGGTATGTACACACTGCTTAACTCAATTATAATTAGTAATCGTTTCCGATGGGTGTCAGGGTGCCAACATCCCATCCGTGTTCATTTTAATAAGACCTACACTAGCCTTCTGTCCGCGACTTTGTTCGCGTAAAATTTCGTGTTTTAACCTTTATCATGAAAGTATTTTCGGAATTGGATCAGTACATAAAGTCATGATGAGGAACAGGGTGTAAAGTTCTCATAGAAAAGAGACGATCCTCCGACCAGACGAGTGTCCTGTCGGGATATGATTTCGGGAGTTCAGGACTTTGTATATATGCTACTTGAGCGGTAAACTCTGCTTGCGAGATGCAGGATTTTGTGTGACGTCATTATGACGCGAAGTTCGCATGTGGCGTTTGTAGATACCGCTTCAGCGTATTGGGACCTAAATTTTGTCTACACCTTAAAATCATTCGTTTTTTTTGCTGGTCATTGAATTAGCGTCACCATTAAAACTTAGCTCCAGAATATTCGCAAGTAATTTCTGAGGTGATAATTGAGTGGCTCGTTAGCTAATATGTATTCCGAATGCTATTTCATAATGGCAGTATGCATGACCTTGTATCTTACTTAAATGAAATGTTGGTTAACTCGTTTTTGAGAAAATTGTTTGGTTAACCTTCAGATTGATTTCCATTCATTTTGGGGTTATGGAGGTAACTTGAGCAGCGGTGGCCCAGTGGTAAGTATCGTGACTGAGTCGGACTCGCACACGAGGGATTCCGTACCATAAGGCAAAAACCGGTCAAGTGTGAGTTGAACTCGCGTGGAGAGGGTTTCGTACGATGAATATTTTATCTACCATGTTTTTTTTAAATCTGACCTAAATTTGTTTGTGGTAACTAAAAAAAAACTTATCATTGTAATTAAAAAACATGTTCTCCCATACATTCCAACTGAAAATGTAAGTTTGTACGCACAATATTGAGAGATTTACCATGTTGTTTTAAGACCACAGACTTCTTTTAGGTTTTCCTGTAATTTATAGATATAGAACTAATTATGAAAAAAATATATTTGAGATCTTCACAGTAAGCCCTTTCTTTTGATGTGTTACACGGTACAGATTGCGAAACTTTTTTTTTTAATTTTCTATTTGCCCCTAAAAATGACTCCCATATTCAAAATTCATTTATTTACGTTACACGTCTGTGTTTGGGTCACAGAGATTCATATATGTCCATTAGATTCGGAGCAAATTGGCTGTGACAGACGGACGGCCAGACATACACACGAGTGATCCTTTAGTGGTTCCGTTTTTTCCTTTTGAGATATAGAACCCTAAAAACGCCGAAACAACCCTTGTCGTATATGTCAAAAATGGCGCTAACTATCGTCTAACCAAAAAAAATACAGCGTTGTTTCATACAATTACAAAGTTATGTCCTTGACGTACGTATGTTACGTTAACCAACCGTGTGAATCAACCAGCACTTTTTTAGTCTTTCAAGTGGACCATAGTGCGTGGGCTATGGTGACCGTCAGTGGTTGAACCAACCAGCCCACCTCCATCCAGAAATTGATTACATATCTCTTGGCCTGTCGAGAACATCAGTGTAAGATCTGGGTGTCCCGAGGGTTTCTGACCTAATCTGGGTGACGCCTGTGCAGTTGTGCACTCAAAGAGCTCATGCGCCACGATTTCCTCAGCTTCCATGCAAGCCCTGCCCAAGGGACTGTCCGTTACCTGTTATGCTGTGGACGTATTTCGGCTGAAATATAAAAATGGTGCCGACTCCCTTGTTCACAAACTAAACTAAATTTAAGTTCAGTGCTTGTTTTTTCTTTCTATTTCATTAAGAAAAGGACAGAAGATACATTTTAGTTTAGTCCTGTCAAATTAATCAGCGCCTGACGTAATTTTAGTCGGCAAGTTTTTAATCACGTCTAAACTTGTACGGAGTAGTGTCAGGCGCTGATTAATTTGACGGGACTAAACTAAAATGTATCTTCTGTCCTTTTCTTATTGAAATAGAAAGAAAAAGATGCACTGAACTTAAATTTAGTTTAGTTTGTGAACAATCGAATCGGCACCATTGAATGCTTTACACTGATGCACTATATCTAAACATCGTAAGTTTGTTTTTTGTTCCAATAAAAAAATATTATTCTATATTGTTGTATTGTATTCCTAGTGTATTGTTCATAGCATAAGGCTGCTTTTCCACCAGAGATGTGCTATGCAGCTATGCTGCGAAGATGTGAAATCTACGCTACGAAAATATGTGACCGTTTCCACCAATACTACGCCAGGTAGCTGTGCGAGGAAGATGCGCTACGAAGATGCGCCGCCGCAAAGTAGCTGTGCGGGAAAGATGCGCATCTCGAGCTATACCACTCGCGATGGCCCACAGCAGGCACCTATAGCACGCATCCATAGCACGCATCCATAGCACGCATCCATAGCACACATCCATAGCACGCATCCTTCCATATAAAAAACATATCTTAGTTGAATCCGTTTCCACCAGTGCTAAGCTATGTGCACCAATGAATATGATTGGTGGATATCAAACGCATCCATAGCATCGTAGCATAGCACATCTCTGGCGGAAAAGCACCCTTATGATTTGATATTCGTGTAGCTTTTCATGGCAGTAATATTGTTCACGGTCTACGCGAAGTATACGTGAGAAGAATGTTATGAGGATACAGATTACATATTTATTTAGTAAATCCTGTCTGCTATTTCGTCCGTGTGGGAGTCAACTATATCAGAGGGGCAATTCTCGTAATTTTACGAAGTTCACAGGTTTAGGGGCCTGAAAAGGCCAGTTTGGCAGAATCATACACATAACATTATGAATGATAATGGACAGTTAACTGTTAAGTGTTAAGGTACTCGTATCAAATCCCATTGGTGAAGGATTTTTCAGTAATTTGTTTTGTCTGTGCTAAAATACCAATCAATCCAATCCCAATCTCTTTGATTATACCTACGTAGTGCAGCGAAAAAAAGAAAAACACGGACTGTCTTCGCTATATTATGATTCATAATGTTATCCTTTTATGATTCAGCCAAAGTGGCCTTTTTAGGCCCCCTGATCTCAGTCTCAGTCTGTCAAAAATACCTCTTTTTTTCTACATTTTGACAAGTTTTTGACATTTGTTTGTCGCCGAGATGAGACTGCGGCTAGATTTTGAACGTACTCGTATTAAATTACGAGAATTGGCTTCCAGACGTTAACATTATCCTTTGACAATCGGCAAATAGGGTGGTGCAAAGGGTAAAAACGGGACCCTATTACTAAGACTCCACTGTCCGTCTGTCTGTCACCAGACTGTATCTCATGAACCAAGATAGCTGGACATACATTACCAATTTGCTTGATGCTAATTTATAAAATACTAGCTTCTGCCCGCGGCTTCGCACGCGAGGTATGTCGATAAAAACTGTCCTATGTCCTTCCCCGGGATGCAATCTATCTCTCTGCCAAATTTTATCGAAATCCGTTCAGTGGTTTAGGCGTGAAAAGGTAACATACATACAGACAGACAGACTGACCGACAGACAGACAGACAGAGTTACTTTCGAATTTATAATATTAGTATGGATTAAGCATAATTACCCTATAAAGTTCCCACTGCTGGGACAGAGGCCTCTTCTGCCTTTTGCCCAGTGCAGTTGGATGTCACGTGTCTTCGAATTTTTGATTGTAGGACATGGCCAACAACTGGTCAACTCTGCGTGCGACCGTTGCTCTGAGTACAGTGTGTTTATGTTAGTCCGTATAATAATATTGAATAAGTGGCAATTTTCTGAAGAATTCGGCAAAATTTTTGTTGTGACAGATACAGTGACTCTAGTGTATTCCAAATTTGTGCAATCATTTGCAAAAAACGCAGTTTAATACTAGTATTATCTACTAACAGTTTAAAACTTCAACGTTTTTAAGTGTTCAAAGTGACCTCTCTGTTATTGTGCGAACAAAGGACCTCATTAGTAACGAGCGTATTGCAAGTCATTGAAATCGAAAAACATTAAATACTGGTCCAAAAATTCGATACACAACGCTAAGTTACGGTAGTCGAGTGGAATTTCGCAAGCTTTTTGTGTCGCCGCGGCCACTCGGAGAGTCGCCGGTTCGGATCTGGCAAAACGCAATTCTTTTTCTATTTTCAAATCGATATTATTTGAACAAAGATTGCTAACTGACCGAAACGGTTATGTTCCACTCACCAGACAAGAAAAAGTTCCATTCCGAAACCGACTTGGCATCTTGTTCGGAAATGAGCGGCGAACATGCGGGCGAACAAAACGCGCCAGGACGCAAGCGCAAACAACCCGATTCGGATTGGACGCAGGCTATAAATGAGTTGTCAACGGAGTTCAAGAAAACGCTAAATGAGTGGCGAAGGGACATGGAAGCAAGTGTAAATAAAATATCAGAGAACGTAGTGTCGATGAAAACTGAACTTGCTTCACTCACTCAAGTCACATCAGATATTAGAAGCGACATTAACTCTCTTCGATCTGAGCAATTACTTTTCCGACAGCGAATCACAGATTTGGATGTGAAGTACGAAAGTATGACAGAACGCATCGATTCCCTCAAAGATTCCGTACTATTTGTTACTGATGAGCACACCGATCTCAGTAAGAAGGTCGACAGCTTAAGCAAATGTATTCAGGAGACCGTTGATTTAAAACCTACAGTTGCTGAGCTTGTAGCAAAGATTGATAATCTTGAGCAGAATGCTCGGAATTGTAACATAGAGATATGCAATGTCCCAGAAAGGCGTAACGAAAACCTACTATGCTTGATGCAAAATATTGGGTCCGCAATAAAATATAATGTTCCACAGAATGAAATAATCTCCATTCATCGTGTCCCACACGCACACCAGCAAAGCAACAGGCCCAAAAATATAATAGTGAAATTGGCTTCACGTATATTGCGCGACAACGTTCTTAGTGCCCATCGATTATGTAAGGGACTTGCATCTGAACAACTTGGTATTTCAGGAACATCGCTGCCAATATATATGCATGAGCACCTTACCTTAAAGAACAAGCAATTATTTCGTGAGTGTCGAGATGCTGCCAAGAAGCACAGTTATAAGTTCCTCTGGGTTAAGCACGGGACCATTCTTGCTCGTGAAAAAGAAGGGGCAAGGGCTTTTGCTATTCGAACGTCGCATGACATCGCCAAAATCAAGCCTGGCTTTGCAGCGCCGATTGACAACCAGGGTGCTGCCCACGGCGTTCAATAGCTCGCTTAACGGTATTAGATCTGTACAGCTTTTAAGTTTTGCATGTTACTTTGTTATTAGTTCACTCTATACATGCGTCGATACTTATTATTCTTTTTTTATGGTAGAATTCACTGTCGTGGAATATTGCTTTGCCTGTGTGATTATTGAGTATGTAAACAATTTTGTGCATGTAATTGCTATGAGATTCTTGTTAGGCGAACATGTAAAGGCATTATGCGTATTTAGTATTTTGCTACATCATTGTATGTACTGGCTGGTATGTTGCTTGTTATGGTTGACCCATCGGAACTACTTTATCGTCTCCTGTTCGTTTCTTGTTGGTCTGTTGGTTACTATAACGTTAATAACGGAAAATGCTTATGTGACTATTTCCTGTAGAATTATATTCAACAATGACCGATAACTTAGTTATATATTACCAAAATTGTAGGGGGATCCGCACTAAATTACACATTCTTTATATGAATATCTTAGCCAATTGTTACGACATCATAATTCTGACTGAGACCTGGTTAACGCCCGAGATATTTAACAAAGAGTTCATTGATGAACGATATGAGGTATATCGATGCGACCGTGATCGTACGGCCACTAACAAAAGAGATGGAGGTGGTGTTCTCGTGGCGATACTGAAGGGACTGCGTGCAGTTGCGATAATTCCGCGTTCATTTATGCACACAAACATTGAACAGATCCTTGTACAGTTGCCGAGCTCAACCAGAGGTAAGTTTCAAATAATAGCAGCAGTGTATATACCACCAAAAACACCTGAGGGTGTATATGTTGAATATTTCGACTTATTACGGACACTTCTTGAGGACACTGACATTGAAAAGTTTTACTTGTTAGGAGACTATAATTTGCCGGATGTCGACTGGGTTGCTAGCCCAGACAATATTTCAATTTTTGCACAGGTCTGTAGAGGTAATTCTCCCACATGCGGTCACTTGAATGTGTTTATGTCCTTAATAAATGCTTATCAATTTAATACTTTAAAGAATCTGAACGGAAGAATATTAGACTTGGTCATAAGTAATGATGATTGCACGATTACTACCCCCACAGATTATTTATTACAGCATGACCACCACCATCCTCCATTTTGTGTACATGTTTCGCTACGTTTGCCTCATGGTTCAATGGTACGCAAGATGATAAAAAAATATAATTACTATAAGGCAAGTTATGACAAAATAAATAAAGACTTAAGACGCTGACAACCGCTATTGAGCTCCGCTGTTTCGGTATTTTTAACCACGCCCACAATTTCTCCGATATCCTAGCGCCTTTCTTAAAGGGCGGTGATACAGCGAACTACCAAGTAAGGAACAGTGTGACGCGGTCAATAATAAGTGACAATGAACCAACAGATGGCGCTCTTTTATATTTATTGTTCATTGTATGAAGAGCTCGAAACAAATAAGACAAGGCGATTAAAAAATACGAATGTATATTTTTATCTTTTTATTTTTAATTATTTTAATACATTTTATTTACACTGAATTAAAAAACAATATATGTAAGGAAATAAATGTAAGCAAGTACCTAAGTAAACAAATGTAAGGAAAATAAAATCTCAAACTATAAACAAAATTTTCAATATTATATATTTTATTTGCTTTTTTAACCGACTTCAAAAAAAGGAGGAGGTTCTCAGTTCGTCGGTTTTTTTTTTAGTATCATGTTCCCCGATTAGGTACTTGAAAACGGCTAGACCGATTTTAAAAATTATGTTTTTGTTTGAAAGGGTATACTTCCAGGTGGCCTCATTGTAATCAGGTCAGGATCTGATGATGGGATCCTGCAGAAATCGAAGAAACTCTTCAAATATTATAGGCACACCTATAGTGATTTGGGTATTTTTAATAGTAACTTGTGCATTTGCTCTGGGAAAGCACCATTTGGTAAAGTGGAACTGATGATGAAGACCACAGATGGCTATCGGAACTACTCAATAATAAGTATTTCACGGGTTGCGATTCGATTACTTTAATATGGTTGCTAAGCAATTTATGCTCGTCACAATGCGAATGGTGAAATGGAGCTGATGATGGAATACCAGGAGAACTCCTCAACAATTAACGTCCCTGCATCGGGAAAAGCAATATTTTGTATAAGGCGATGAGCAAGTTGACATTAGGCTATTGTAACTTAGATACATTATATACAGACCCATTACTTTTATTCCCGATACTTTTTAGACTGAATGGACATAGGTTTTTCGATGATAGGATAGGATTTAATATTTACAAGTCTGTATTACTGAGATATCTGGAACATGTGGGATGATCGATTGGTGCCTGAAGGACTATTTCATGCACCTAAATATTATCTCTTATAGGCAGCTTCCGTGTGAATCTCGGGTCTACTATTTCAGGGGTGTGCGTTCGCGCAGCGGAATGTTGTTGAATTTAAAGATATTAATTATGCAGATATTTAGTGTATGACGTCGTATAATTGTGTATGGTAAAAAAAAAATTGTGTACGCAGCCATTGTGGAGAAATTCACCAAAAACTGATTCCGCTGGGCGAACGTTGTCCTGGCGGAACTTATTTTAATCCATAGACTTTAGAAGAAAAGAGGTGTGTCCAAAAATTAGTGTGTATTTGTGTGTAATTGTGTATGTATGAATAAAATGAGTGCATGCATAAACTTCGGAGAAATTCAAGTTTCCGCTACGCGAACGTTTGGCCATTAGCTAGTTTTCATATAAAGCGCTTACATAGAGAGCTGTAGATTTTTACATACGTTGTTTTGAATTTGTTTATATTTGTTTAAAAAACAGATTTAGAAAAAATCGTAGGGCTTAAAAGATAAAAATATAAACGTAAAATACACTTAATAGGTCTTAGTTCTTAAAGTATGCACTTTGGGGTCTAGATTTTCACGTTTATACAAACCTTGTAAGTATCTGAAACATGTTGCCAAGTATCAATGATGTTCCGTTAGTAATTAAAGAGTTAAAGGACAATTTTACCATGAATAGATCACTGTTTACAAAACAGTCAAATATCACGACGTTCTAAAGGAATTGCATGGTAAAATGTATGCCAAAAATTAGTTTATTCATTCAACTATTCACATGCAAAATTTCATGTCATTAAATTTAGTAATTAAAGAAATCAATTAAAATACTGACGAAGCATCGAAAACCTACATAACCCGACCAAGTTCGGATAGCTACAAAAAAGCGGCCCAGCCATATATCTAAGAGACGTTCTTAACCTTCCAATATAGTATTTACTAATATGGTACAGTTCCGTACACAAGCGTTAGGAAAAAATAAAACAATTGCATTTCTTGAATTAAAAATATTTTTTTAATAATAACCCAACTATCTACGATAAAAACAAATCTTCAATTAACAAGTACTTTTCTATTTAAATATCCGTGTACAAAAATTTTTTTTATTAAGTACATACTTAATTATGTTTCATTACACACTTAAATAAGTAATTATAATAACGTTAACAAACGCTTGCAACGACAGCAATAAACTTAAATGTGTTTTAACTAACATAGGTTTAATAAACGATTATGAATATAAGGGTAAGTAAAATATTTAGAGCTTCAATAATAAAATCACAGATTAACAATCTCAGATCACATAACTAGACTATTCAGTTGTTTAGGTTTGAGAGTCTGCCTAATATAAAAATAAATCAACATTTAAAAAGTACTTATAAAATAAAAAAGGTATTTACAACTCAATACCAATTATTAAATGAGTAGCAAATACAGAAAAAGACCTCAACATTTCTAAGTATAATGTACACTAGCTTAAAAAAAATCACAGATTAACAATCACAGATCACATAACTAGACTATTCAGTTGTTTAGATTTGATCAACATTAAGAAAGTGCTTATAAACTAAAACTAGCAGCAGACTAGCAGTTTGTGGAATATTCCACAGACGTTAAATTACGTGCGTTCACAAGAATATAATTAAATCAAAATATTAACTTTTAAAAAATGTGAATACCTATCGGAACTCCGGAATTATTCCAGTCAATTCTGGAGCTGAAAAATCAGAACAATTGAACAAAAATTTGGTGTACAAAAATAAATGACCTTTAAATTATATCGAAACAACAATTGTGTTATCACCTATACCAATTCAATACCGGTATTATACGGTAAATTTTGGGATGTTACCTAAATATATTGCATGGACGCTTTTTTGTAGCTATCCGAACTTGGTCGGGTTATGTAGGTTTTCGATGCTTCGTCAGTATTTTAATTGATTTCTTTAATTACTAAATTTAATGACATGAAATTTTGCATGTGAATAGTTGAATGAATAAACTAATTTTTGGCATACATTTTACCATGCAATTCCTTTAGAACGTCGTGATATTTGACTGTTTTGTAAACAGTGATCTATTCATGGTAAAATTGTCCTTTAACTCTTTAATTACTAACGGAACATCATTGATACTTGGCAACATGTTTCAGATACTTACAAGGTTTGTATAAACGTGAAAATCTAGACCCCAAAGTGCATACTTTAAGAACTAAGACCTATTAAGTGTATTTTACGTTTATATTTTTATCTTTTAAGCCCTACGATTTTTTCTAAATCTGTTTTTTAAACAAATATAAACAAATTCAAAACAACGTATGTAAAAATCTACAGCTCTCTATGTAAGCGCTTTATATGAAAACTAGCTAATGGCCAAACGTTCGCGTAGCGGAAACTTGAATTTCTCCGAAGTTTATGCATGCACTCATTTTATTCATACATACACAATTACACACAAATACACACTAATTTTTGGACACACCTCTTTTCTTCTAAAGTCTATGGATTAAAATAAGTTCCGCCAGGACAACGTTCGCCCAGCGGAATCAGTTTTTGGTGAATTTCTCCACAATGGCTGCGTACACAATTTTTTTTTTACCATACACAATTATACGACGTCATACACTAAATATCTGCATAATTAATATCTTTAAATTCAACAACATTCCGCTGCGCGAACGCACACATTTCAGGGAGTAGGTGTGTTAAATAAAATGATTGTAATTTTTGTTTCATTTTCTGTTCCCAAAATATGTCATCTTTTTATGTCCGTGACTACCGCAGGACCACCAACGCCAATCGCTCCATATTTGGTAAATAATTAGTGCTCAATTGGTACTAATTAGTACTCGAACAACAAAATTGGTACCTTAGTAGTTTTCGAGAAAATCGACTTTGAAGGTGGTCCTGCGGTAGTCACGCTCCCTTCAGCAGGACCACCATGAGCGCCGAAAAAGGGCCCACGCTACAGCTATTCTAAGTATACAAATAATTAGTACCCATAAATGGGATTTATTTCGTAAAAAAAAACAGAACTGTAATATTTGTATTTACCGAGAAATCAACGATGATAACTTTCTCGCAATTGTTCAGCAGGACCACGATTTTGAATGTTGATTCCAAGTTAGAGAAGCTTGTCGCTTTCCTCAAACCTACATAGAAAATTAGTACCCTGCAAGACCAATTGAGCACTAATTATTTACCAAATATGGAAGCGATTGGCGTTGGTGGTCCTGCGGTAGTCACGGACATCATCTTTTTCAATTAATTAATTCAATCTTTAATTTAACTTCTTCTCCAGACCATACTGCAAACAAGCATTTCTTAAAAGCATTTCTTCACGTCTTAAAAAAAACAATTCTCACACGATGATTTATATAGAGTGGGCAAGAAACAATGGTGAAAGCTACGAGTATTTTCCTATAAGTCCAGTTCTAAGATAGTCATAGGTCTATGTAAATTCGATAGTTTATCACTGGACGTATTTGTGACTTTATTTCTATGATCTAAGTAATAAAATTGTTATATGTCCGTGACTACCGCAGGACCACCAACGCCAATCGCTTCCATATTTGGTAAATAATTAGTGCTCAATTGGTACTAATTAGTACTCGAACAACAAAATTGGTACCTTAGTAGTTTTCGAGAAAATCGACTTTGAAGGTGGTCCTGCGGTAGTCACGCTCCCTTCAGCAGGACCACCATGAGCGCCGAAAAGGGCCCACGCTACAGCTATTCTAAGTATACAAATAATTAGTACCCATAAATGTGATTTATTTCGTAAAAAAGAACAGAACTGTAATATTTGTATTTACCGAGAAATCAACGATGATAACTTTCTCGAAATTGTTCAGCAGGACCACGATTTTGAATGATGATTCCAAGCTAGAGAAGCTTGTCGCTTTCCTCAAACCTACATAGAAAATTAGTACCCTGCAAGATAAATTAGTACCCAAAATTCAAAGTTAATACTTCAGTAGTTTATGAGATATACCATGCCATTGGTGGGATGGCGGTAGTCACGGTGCCAAATTTTCATTTCAAGATTTCTCTATTAAAAAATCTGTGATTTCTTCCCAAATTTATACAAAAATTAGTACTCCTAAAGAAGTTAAAGCGACTAGAAATCCAGATTCCTAAGTGTTGTATTTTAAGAGAAATTAGCTTTCATTACTTTTCCATACTAAATCTCCCCGTATAACCCGACCAAATTAAGTTGTCAATGGTATTAAGCTGTTAAAGAGATGTACACTCGTGCACATAAATTTATGGATGTCGAAATACTACCTATTAACATTCAATATCTAAATTTTTATACAAACTGAACTTTTATACTTAATAAGAAAAAAAAATAACTTATCGCTACCCATCGCCTGTGATACCTTTGTTATTGACGTGGGCAGGTAGGTAAGTACTCGAATAATTATTTTTCTGTAGGTATTGTAAGTAGGTACCTACCTTCTGTGTTGTTGTGAATGAATATAATTAAAAGCGATAGGTATTTTTTATTTATTTCTTTCCTACTAATTTACCGTTGCTGCAAGCAGTAATACCTACCTAAGAGGCTAAGACCTTGTCCAGAAGGAGCGAATTCGCCGCGAAACGTTTCGCGAGAATTCATTCGCGCGTTAACGAGATACTAGGCGCCAATACATCGCGTCCACAAGCATCGCGCGATTTCAAAATCCGCGCGTAAATCGCGTGCACTTCGCCAGTCTCTCGACTCGCGCGTTTTGC
The DNA here is from genome assembly GCA_963855955.1 of Luperina nickerlii. Lineage (NCBI taxonomy): Eukaryota > Metazoa > Arthropoda > Insecta > Lepidoptera > Noctuidae > Luperina > Luperina nickerlii. The sequence continues at coordinate 10,256,105 of OY979689.1, read as the reverse complement.
GCGCGAGTCAAGATACTGGAGACTCCTTGTTGTGTCCAGTTGACGCGCGAACTTCAGAGCGTTCTACTCCATGTTTTCTACTGACAAATGAAATTCGAACCCAAATGCTCGCGCGTTGGTACGCCCCTTCTGAACGCAAAGGTCGCGCGTAATACGCACGAGAGAATCGCGGCGAATTCGCCCTTTCTGGACAAGCTCTTAGTATTAAAAAACTAATTTACTATGTTGCTAATAACGTAAGTATAAAAGGATTACAAACCTAAAAGTAAGTAATAGGTACCTTTTATATCAAATCTCAAATCGTTTATTGCAATCCATAATGTAATTACAGGTGGTAAATAAAAAATACTAGACACAATTATGGACCCTGTCGGGCACAGCAAATATTTGAATAATATGCATTGCAAAGGGCACACGCATATTTTAGTGTTTTCATATCACTGTGTACTAATTATGTACCTATTATGTTCGACAAGTCACGTCAATAACAAAGGTATCACAAGCCATGGGTAGCGATAGGTTATTTTTTTCTTAATATGTACCTAGATACACAGTTTGTATAAAAATTTAGATATTGAACTGTTGTTAATACTATTCCGACATCCATAAATTTATGTGCACGAGTGTACATCTCTTAAACAGCTCAATACCACCATTGGTGCCTATTCCCTTATTCACAAACTAAACTAAATTTGAGTTCAGTGCATCTTTTTCTATCTATTTCATTAAGAAAAGGACAAAAGATAAGTTTTAGTTTAGTCCTATCAAATTAATCAGCGTCTGACGTAAATTGACGTAACATTAGTAGGCATGTTTTTAATCACGTCTAAACTTGTATTGAGTAGTGTCAGGCTCTGATTACTTTGACAGGACAAAACTAAAATTTATTGTCTGTCCTTTTCATAATGAAACAGAAAGATAAGATGCACTGAACTCAAATTTAGTTTAGTTTGTGAACAAAGGAATTGGCACCGTTGACAACTTAATTTGGTCGGGTTATACGCGGAGATTTAGTATGGAAAAGTAATGAAAGCTAATTTCTCTTAAAATACAACACTTAGGAATCTGGATTTCTAGTCGCTTTAACTTCTTTAGGAGTACTAATTTTTGTATAAATTTGGGAAGAAATCACAGAGTTTTTAATAGGGAAATCTTGAAATGAAAATTTGGCACCGTGACTACCGCCACCCCACCAATGGCATCGTATATCTCGTAAACTATTAGAGTATTAATTTTGAATTTTGGGTACTAATTTTGTCTTGCAGGGTACTAATTTTCTATGTAGGTTTGAGGAAAGCGACAAGCTTCTCTAACTTGGAATCAACATTCAAAATCGTGGTCCTGCTGAACAATTGCGAGAAAGTTATCATCGTTGATTTCTCGGTAAATACAAGTATTACAGTTCTGTTTTTTTTACGAAATAAATCCCATTTATGGGTACTAATTATTTGTATACTTAGAATAGCTGTAGCGTGGGCCCTTTTTCGGCGCTCATGGTAGTCCTGCTGAAGGGAGCGTGACTACCGCAGGACCACCTTCAAAGTCGATTTTCTCGAAAACTACTAAGGTACCAATTTTGTTGTTCGAGTACTAATTAGTACCAATTGAGCACTAATTATTTACCAAATATGGAGCGATTGGCGTTGGTGGTCCTGCGGTAGTCACGGACATAATTGTTATCTATGTTAGTAAGTATGCACTTATTACAAACTTACTGGTGAAAAACAATTTCCGAAGCTTCACCTGCTTCCGAACTGTTTGCCAAACCTCTCTTTTTACTGTAATGAAAATTAATAATTATTCTAAAAATATACAAAATAAATGAAAAAAAAAACAACGAAAATTTCCTAAAACTAAAAATAAATAAAAAAGAAACCCATTTAAATTTTCTAAGAAGAATAAACTTGGTTTCGAACTCGAAACCTGCTATTCAGAATCTATACGAAAAACAATTTCCGAAGCTTCACCTGCTTCTGAACTGTTCGCCAAATGTCTCTTTTTTTGTAAAGAAAATTAATAATTATTCTAAAAATATACAAAATAAATTAATAAAAAAACAATGAAAATTTCATAAAACTAAAAAAAAATAAACACCATCTAGAAATTCCCTTCAACTTGGATTTGAACTCGAAACTCGATATTTAGAATCTATGTAAATACCACTAGACAAACCGAGCGTTAGTGTTACAGATCAATTTACGCTATGGGTTGTATAAAATAGCCTATAAGTACATTTAGTTACAATTTTATTTCTGTTCGTGTAGCTGTTTTGTCAATATTACAATATAAAAAATTACTTTACTACTTCCATGATATGTTTTTGTTTGTTAGTATAGAAGCGCTTTTTTGCTGGCCTCCGGCATTTTTGTTTGTTTCCCATTTTTTACAGCAAATATTTTCACAACTTGGAACTATATTTATACAACTTATATCCTATATCAACGATTAATTAATATTATAATGAATACTTTTACAACTAATTGTAGTTTTAGGGAAAAATAAAATATGTATGTACTTATAAGCATGTTTGAAGTTGTCAAACAACAAAATATGAAATGAACGGATAGCAGTTAGCGGGGCAAAGCGACATACGTCCGTCTAGCAGCGCGTCTAAGCGATCACTGTCGGATTGCGTACACAAGAAAGAGAAGCGCGATGACGCGACGCTCGTAACTTTTTACAAACCATAAAATATTTAATTACTTAAAAATAAGTTGAGTAGTCAAAAATAAAAAACAACCAAGTTTTGTATTTAAATATGATACGTTATCGTTATAAATTTTACCAACGTACGTTGACAACTAATACAGATATTTTTGTTGGAAGATCATTTTAAGAGGTTAGTTTACCATTTTTTTGTATCGAGAAAACTTTTCACAAACGTGTTTTCAATACAACAGGGTTCTCAGAAATATGTTCAAGATTAACATTTATTTTTTCCGCCGTGACAAACTGTATAGATTTGGCTAAAAAATTGTTTGAGACAAGCCTATTTGGCTCTTGTCAGCGTCTTAAAAGAAATAAATTGGAAAGACGCCTTAAATTACCAATCCGTTGACCGATCTCTAGACACTTTCTATAATATTATTTTTGGTATTATTAAGAAACATGTACCATTGACCACTTGCAGATCTTCTAAGTTTCCAGTGTGGTTCTCAAGACCTCTTATGCACATTTATAAAAATAAAACCAAGGCCTGGATAAGGTGGAAAATGTATCACAATATTTCAGATTACGAGCAGTTCGCACTTTACAGGTCTAGATTCCAAGATGAATGCAACAACTGTTATAAAAAATATATTCGTTCTGTTGAAGACGGTATTCGGAATAATGTTAAGCATTTTTGGACGTTCATTTCTAATAGAAAAAAATCTGCTGGCATTCCATCCACTATGATGTATAACAACCAGTCAACTAGCGACCCAGAAAACATTTGTAATCTTTTTTCACACTTTTTTAATTCGGTTTATGAACCATCCGCATATACTAATATTCCATCCACGTATGACGACTGCTCTGAAAGCTGCACTCTGTTAAATAAGATTCAGTTTACTACTGATGAGGTACTTAGTGCGCTCAATGCATTGGATCCTTCTAAAGGGCCAGGATCGGATAATCTACCAGTAGCTTTCCTTAAACAGACAGCCGTAAATCTGTGTATACCCCTGCATATTATATTTAATTTATCTATTTCTCAGGGTTGCTTTCCTCAAGCATGGAAACTTGCAAACATAACCCCTATTTACAAGTCGGGACCTAAGGATGATGTCGTGAATTATCGTCCTATATCAATACTGTCAGCTTTGTCAAAGGTTTTCGAGAGACTAGTTCATAATAAAGTATACCCTCTACTGCACAATACTATCATTCAACAACAACATGGATTCGTCAAAAGAAGGTCAACTACAACCAACCTGGTAGCTTTTGTGGACTACCTGTTCAATAACATGGACTCTCGTATTCAAGTAGATACTATTTATACTGATTTCCGGAAAGCTTTTGACAAGGTTGACCATCAGCTTCTCTTGCATAAGATTGCCTTTAATGGCATACGTGGCGATCTTCTGAGATGGTTCTCTTCTTACGTTTCTAATAGGACTCAGAGGGTTGTGATAAACGGTTTCATGTCCAGCACCCTGAGTGTTACCTCTGGAGTGCCTCAGGGCTCCATTTTAGGACCTCTTTTATTTATCATATTTATTAATAACATCAATACATGCTTTCAGAATTCAAAATTGTTACTATACGCAGATGATCTAAAAATTTTTAGGCCAGTTAAAAGTTTGCACGATTGTCTACTCTTACAGGAGGACCTAGATAGGTTCTCTTCATACTGTTCAATTAATAAACTACAACTTAGCATATCTAAATGTTGCTGTATAAGCTTTACTAAAAACAAAAATATTATCGCGCATCCTTACTCTTTAAATAATGTGATTTTAACAAGAGAAACACTAGTGCGCGATCTTGGAGTTCTATTGGATGACAAATTACATCTTGACATTCATATTGGTAAAATTATAAATAATGCCTTCCGTATGTACGGTTTTGTGATGAGATCAGCCACAGAGTTTCTTCGCCCATATACATATTTATATCTTTACAAATCGTTAATCAGGTCCCAGTTAGAGTACGCTGTTGCGGTATGGAATCCCTTCTATAATAAATACTCAGATGCGATTGAAAAAGTTCAAAGTAAGTTTTTGAAAGCCATGCATTTCCGTTGTTTTCGTACTTATGCATCTTATGATGATATTCTGAATAAGTATAAGTTACATAACCTTAAGGCCAGACGTATTATTTTAGAGACAATGTTTCTATTCGGTCTATGTAATAACGCCTGTGATTGTATGGATATCACTAATAGGATTAGCTACGTGGTACCTAGAACAACCATAGGCCGAGGGGTGCGCGCACGACCCATATTTGCAGTACCTTCTAGTCGAACGAATGCAGGCTTACGAGCACCCCTACGTCGTCTTACTGGTCAATATAATAATCTATTTCAAAATATTGACATCTTCGCTCTTCCAACCAGTAAATTTAGAGGCCTTGTTCGTGACACTATTTTGAATATTGTTCCATAATATTCTTAACTCTTAGACTGTATTTATAATTTCTAGTTTATCTTTTTTGTTTTTTTTTTGCATGCCTGTTTAGTGTTTAGTTTTATCCTTAACACTTATGTGATTTTATTGTAACTATCACATTGTAAGCGCACATCGCATTAGTTTTTATAACTTTTCTTTATAATATGTGGAAAATGTCGTGGGTTATACATTTACTCACTCTGTAGCTCATATTTTATGTAATATTGTAATGTGTAACCGTTTATTTTCCCAAATAAATAAAATAAAATAAAAATAAAATGGCCAGTTTACTCACGATGATTTCCTTCACAGTTAAGTTTAATATTTAAAATAGAATTTATTTATTCGCTACATAACAACTTATGTACAGTACCCGGCGATAAATATTGCACATCGACCTTTGGAAAGAGACAATCGGCTCTCCAAATCTTCCAAAAATCCAAACCTCCAATCTCTCCAAAATCTTCCAAAGTATCTTCCAAACTTCTCCTTTCCAGAAAATTTTTTTTTTGAAGAGAGTTTTTCTTTTTTCTTCTTTCCAGAATCTTTCCAAAGGTCGATGTGCAGTATTTATCACCGGGTACTGTATAAACTGTGCTAATGATGATACGGTTAAAAAGGGGGTAGGCGAGATGACTACACAAAAAAAAACAGCACTTTTCGAACGTCAAAATTACATAAATGACAGTCCCCCGGCACGCCCGCCCTTCACCACTTCCTAGTGCGTTCGCTGGGGAGAAGTGGCGCAACAAACTGCCCAGCAGCACAGCTGTCTGTTCAGTTAAAAAAAACTTGCTTTTATACAATACCTACTATTATAAAGAAGCAAGTTTTTTTATGCAATGTACAGACGCCAGCACATCAAGCTACCCGAACCTGTCAAATTTTCCCAATCAACTTTAAACCTTATGGTTAAGCGATAAAGTTGAAAATCTATTAAAGGAATTTGACAGATTGTAGTAGCTTGATGTGCTGGCGTCTGTACCTAATTGACATCACGAGACATAGAACATTAAATTAAATTAATTATTTGCCATAATATGTCAGCTAGTCACTCCAATATACCAATAAATCATTGAAAACTATAACTATTACGAAAGGATGGACTAATAGAGATGTATGGAAGAAAAGGACACGTTACACCGACCGTAAATAAATTGGAATGAGGTGAGAATTAAGGCTCGTACACAAAGGTGCGACGCGCGACGCGAATCGCGCGCGACACAAAGGCACCGCTCGTTGCGCGACTTGCGGTGCCTTTGTGTCGCGTGTCGCATCGCGCCTGTGTGTACGAGCCTTTATGATGATGATGACGTAACAAATAAGCATAATAAATTCAGCTGGTATTAAGAGCGTTTACGCCGTACGACATTTCATAAAAACTTTCAAGCCCTTATTTTTCGAAATGAATGAATCGATTTTAATGGAATTTTATACGCATAAGCATGATACAAAGGTCTAAAAAGTTAATTGAGAACATTTTCGAAAAATAGTGTTACAGCCAAATTAGACCGATTTTAAATTTTCCAGAGAAACAGATTTCCAGTTATCTTTTTTAAATAAGACATTTCGAAAATGTTCTCAACTAACTTTTTAGACCTTTGTATCCTGCTCATGCGTATAAAGTTTCATTAAAATCGGTTAATTAATTTCGAAAAATAAGGCCTTGAAAGTTTGTATGAAATGCCGTACGGCGTAAACGCTCTTAACAACTCCTCTGGAAAAAGGCCATAACGCCACATTTCATCCCAGAAATAAAAAAAACTGGCCAAGTGCGAGTCAGACTCGCACACGAAGGGTTCCGTACCACAAGGCAAAAACGCCGAAAAAAAACACGTTTGTTGTATGGGAGTCCCGCTTAAATATTTATTTTATTCTGTTTTTAGTATTTGTTGTTATAGCGGCAACAGAAATACATCATCTGTGAAAATTTCAACTGTCAAGCTATCACGGTTCATGAGATACAGCCTGATGACAGACGGACAGTGGAGTCTTAGTAATAGGGTCCCGTTTTTACCCTTCGGGTACGGAACCCTAAAAAGGCAAGGTCAGACGAAAACAAGGAAAAATTAAACTTACTTTCATTTTCGCTAAAATACCTTTAAAATGTCAATGCTGCGTAGAAAGCTATCACGGTCATCTGTCCGTTTTTAAGCATACACTCCGAAACTGGTTTTTTATAGGTCACTAGTGCTGTCGTTGTACAGCGTTTATCGAGCGAATCGTAACTGTGTATCGTGTCCGTTGTTTATAGAGTGTTGTGTTTAGTGCGTAACGGGTTAGCGAAATTATCGGCGAGGCTATATTTAGTGCTGCGGGCTTAGAATTTAGATCTTATATTTAGATTGTTTATTTCCCGTTTCTGAGGGTCTACGCCCTAATCAAGATGTCCGTAGTTTTAGCCGATGTTACGGGCCTTTCTAACCCTGTATCACATACGGTGATAAGATTAGTTCGGTCCCCGAACTAAGCATAATTGTCAACACGATTTGACAGTTGTCCCGACACCCCGATGTGTTTTTGTGCGTCCGAAAAATTCCATTTGACACTTATTATGACGGATTAACAAACTGACGGGCCCGTATCTTCGTCGACGGACATAGAGATCGTATGGGAGAGAATGGAAGGAGAAAATGTGTTGCGCCCTAGTAACATGGAACAACGACAGGAAGACGATTATGAAGGTTTCCCGTTTCTGGAAGCACTTTTTGAATTGTTTTTATAGATCGACTTAAATAATGCGTCGTTTTTGTTGGTCCACCAAGGAAAATAATTAACATGAGATTAGACAAAATCGTCAGAAAGTTTACTTTTAAAATATTTTCCGTAGGTTCAAGAAATTCTTCAAAATGCAATATTTATTTTATTATAATTATGCCATATTTATTTGAAGGTCTTCAATTTGAAATGAAGATTTTTTTTCTCTAATTATATCATTTAGTCGGACCTGCATTGCAATTCAAGGAAATTCTGTTTCTTTTTCGCTAATTTTTTTTTGACAGTTTTTAATTTTTACCCGACTGCGTCATTTTCTACCTGAATATTATGTGTTTTAAAAAACTGTACTTGGTAACAGTATTTGATAAAATCAAAATCAAAAGTAATTTATTAAAATTAGGCTGAGAGTCAGCACTTTTCGAACGTCAAAATTACTAGACAGTTCCCCACAAGGCCCGCCCTTTATCACTACATAGTATAAAACAAAGTCGCTTTCTCTGTCCCTATGTCCCTTTGTATGCTTAAATCTTTGAAACTACGCAACGGATTTTGATGCGGTTTTTTTTAATAGATCGAGTGATTCAAGAGGAAGGTTTATATGTATAATAATAATAATGTTTCCGTGCGAAGCCGGGGCGGGTCGCTAGTTATTGATATTTCTTTAACCTAACCAGCTATAATTGACTTACGGCGAAGGCCGTGACTTGGAGGTCGTGGGCTAAAGGCTCCTTCAAACAGGCGCGACACTCGATAAAATCGCGCGCGACACAAAGGCACCGCAAGTCGCGCAACGAGCGGTACCTTTATGTCGCGCGCGATTTTATCGCGTATAATTTTCAACTTTATCGCTAAAGCATAAGGTTCAAAGTTAATTGGGAAAATTTGACAGTTTCGGGTAGGCTGATGTGCTGGCGTCTGTACTAATAGCAGTTGGGTGTCCTACGTTAGGGCAGCGTCTAAGGTAAATACACTTTGTGCTAAAAGCAGAAAGTGTATTTAGCTTCATTGGGGCGCTTAACATCGAAACTAACTTTTCCCGATCCAACAATCCGACAGGAGTACTTCTGACTTGTTGATTGAGTCAGAAGAATATACAAACTTAAAAAGAAAACTCATTTACGGCAAGTAGGCTGTTATTCGTTTTTTCAACGTCATAATAGGGCAGACATAGACCCGTGTCCCAATTGCGCAACACACTATCAATCAGAATCTGAATCATTTTGAAAGAAATTGCTAATCCATTGTTTCATAATGTTCGAAAAATCTGCTCAACAACGTAAATAACGCAATTAATGTTGTTAAACTGTCAAAATGAAAGCTACTGTTAATATGTAACGTAATTACCCCGCCGAAAAGGTCTCCCAATTTTAAGCCTTTCAAAAAATCTCAAGAACTAATCAAAACTTTTTCCATTATTCCAGATAGCTGTGTAAGCAGCTAAGCAGTAGAAATGAAAGTGTGGGGAGCTCACGGCGAGTTCTGCGCTCGTCACCAATGGGAAGTGATCGTGGCAACCCTGGCCTTGCTCGCATGCGCCGCTAGCGTTGAGAGAAATGGCCCGGGCAATAGATCGGAACACTGCGCGGGATGGGCGAGAGCATGCCCGGGTCTAGAGGCCGAATACCAGGCCGCAGACGCAGTGATCATGACCTTTGTGCGCTGCGCAGCACTCCTCTACGCTTACTACCAAATCTCAAACCTCCACAAAATCGCTTCGAAGTACCTCCTCATCATTGCCGGGGTGTTTTCCACATTTGCCAGCTTCATCTTCACGTCAGCGGTCGCTAGTTTGTTCTGGAGTGAGTTAGCGAGGATTAAGGATGCCCCATTTCTGTTTCTGTTGGTCGCTGATGTGGCTAGGGGCGCCAGAATGGCAAAGGCGGGGTGGTCTGCTGGTGAGGACCAGGGAAAAAGGGTCGGAAGAGCGTTGGCTTTACTGGGACCGACAGCAACTTTGGATACTCTCCTAGCAGTCTTGTTGGTAGGAGTTGGAGCCCTATCTGGAGTACCCAGGCTAGAACATATGTGTACTTTCGCCTGCCTAGCGTTGTTAGTAGACTACCTAGTTTTCGTCACTTTTTATCCAGCCTGTCTTTCTCTGGTAGCAGACTTCGCTTCAGGACGAAAAGAAATGTCCCCTGACAGTCCGTTTTCTGAAGCTGATCTCAAACCGAATCCAGTTGTTCAAAGAGTTAAGATGATTATGGCAGCCGGGTTACTATGCGTCCATCTTACCAGCAGGTGGCCATGGAGTTCTGATAACGGAATCATGGAAGGTCCGACAGACACTTTGACCCCTGCTCCAAATGACAATATTCGCTTACATTCATATGTCAAATGGTTTTCAGTCTCTGCCGACTATATCGTCATAGCAACTCTGCTTTGCGCTTTGATTATAAAATTCGTTTTCTTCGAGGAGCAAAGAAACTGGGTCATAGATATGAATGACATGACTGTTAAAGAAGTGGTTCAAGAACAGCCCAGAAATAAGCCTAAATTCTCAGTGGGCGATGACTCGAATTCAGAAGTTTCTACGCAAACTGAGGGAGTTTTAGAAGATGAATGGCCTACACTATCTCCGAGCTCTTCTGCTGCCAAACTTAACTCCAAAAAGCGTCCAATGGCAGAATGCCTTGAAATATACAGATCTGAGGGAGCTTGCGTCTCACTAAGTGATGAAGAAGTGGTTATGCTCGTAGAACAGTCCCACATACCTTTACATAGGCTAGAAGCAGTATTAGGCGATCCATTACGTGGCGTAAGATTGCGCCGAAAAGTTGTCGGATCAAGGTTTCAAACTGAATTGGCAATCAAACAGCTGCCTTACCTAAATTATGATTATTCTAAAGTTCTAAACGCTTGTTGTGAAAATGTTATCGGGTATGTTGGTGTGCCTGTTGGTTATGCTGGTCCTTTAGTCGTCGATGGCAAACCATACATGATCCCAATGGCTACAACGGAAGGGGCATTAGTTGCGTCTACCAACCGAGGTGCTAAAGCCATTGGTACGAGAGGAGTCATAAGTGTCGTCGAAGACGTAGGCATGACAAGAGCCCCAGCAATCAAACTCCCCAACGTTGTAAGAGCCCATGAATGCCGACAGTGGATAGATAATAAAGACAACTACGCTGTAATAAAAGAAGCCTTTGATTCTACATCAAGATTCGCTCGCCTCCAAGAGATTCATATAGGAGTTGATGGAGCAACACTGTACTTAAGATTTCGAGCCACGACAGGCGACGCAATGGGCATGAACATGGTTTCCAAAGGAGCCGAAAACGCTCTAAAATTACTTAAAAACTACTTCCCTGATATGGAAGTCATAAGCTTGTCTGGAAACTACTGTTCAGACAAAAAAGCTGCAGCCATTAACTGGGTTAAGGGTAGGGGTAAAAGAGTAGTCTGTGAGACGACGATAACCAATGATAGTTTAAGATCCATTTTTAAAACTGATGCCAGAACTCTGGCTAGGTGCAATAAAATTAAGAATCTCTCTGGCTCAGCTTTGGCTGGCTCCATAGGCGGTAATAACGCCCATGCGGCGAATATGGTAACCGCTATTTACATAGCTACAGGCCAAGATCCGGCTCAGAATGTAACCAGTTCGAATTGTTCTACAAACATGGAAGTCTGCGGCGAAAATGGTGACGATCTTTATGTTACATGCACCATGCCTTCTCTAGAAGTCGGTACTGTTGGCGGAGGTACCATTTTGACGGGACAAGGAGCCTGCTTAGACATCCTAGGAGTTAAGGGAGCAGGTGCACGCCCTGCCGAAAACTCAGCAAGATTAGCGTCACTGATATGCGCTACAGTGTTGGCGGGAGAGCTGAGCCTAATGGCTGCGCTTGTCAATTCAGATCTTGTTAAATCACACATGAGACACAATCGGTCGACGGTCAACGTCCAAGTGCAAGCTGAGAACATGACTTTGAAAGTACCCACTTTATAACACATAGTTTGATACGTTTAAAATTAAACTCATGCTAATGGGGCCTTATGAAGATCATTCAAGTTTCATGCTGTTTTTACGGCTAAACTCGTTCGTTGAATCCGTAGAGCTTAGGCGTAGTGCTTAATTTGGCTGGCGATGTGAGTATTATAAGTCCAGTATTCTACTTATTGTGAAAAGTTCGGTCATAAGGTAAAGAAAGGTCAGATATAGTGCAGCAAGTCCATTTAGCCTGGATCTCTATGTCAACGAAGATACGGATCTGTCCGAAAGTAGAAGAAGATACAGATCCGCCAAAACAAATGTCAAATTAATTTTTTCAGGTGGGCAAATGCATATCGGGAGAAAGGATAACTGTCAATATGCGTAGTCATTCATTCTTAGGTCGGGCCCCGAACTAATCTTATGTCCGTAAGAGATACCCGTATCTTCGGCTAAAACTACGGACTTAGTGCTTACGGTCTAGGCCCCCTGGTGACGAACGAAACAGACAGAATTAATTTTTGACAGTTCTTCCATACAAAAACTGTCAGACGTAAATTTTATTCCACGAATAAAAATTATCGGTCGATTGAAAAATCAGCCCTAAAACCGACAAAAATTTCGGGTTTTGGACTTGTGAACAGCGTTATGTTATGAGGCTCCTACGATAATATTGATTGATGTTCGATACGGTACGGAATCGTATCGAACGCTTGTGAATAGCTATCAGTTCTAAGACAACAGGAGGCTTACTCTCCAAACTAATTTTTATTCCAATGAGATGCCAATATGATTCCAATGTTAATTTTACAGCCACGTGATTCGGTACTCTTGAAAACAATATTGTCAACAATTACGGTTACCCCAGGCCAAGCCCGAACCCAATTCCACTTAGTTCTCCAAAATGGACACCCAATCTAAAAATCATTTGGCGCTAGCATCGAACTCAAGAGTACGAAACGTCACAATTCCAATGTCGATCTATCGGAATTAAATTGAAGAGTAAGCACCCAGGTCCGGGAAAATAGAGGGCTTTTACATTATTATTTTACATTATGCTGGACAAGCGTCCGTTACTCTGGGCTAGATAACCTTGTTGCACTAGAAATTCACATTTCCGTTTTCTTACCTTTTCTACTTCGCAGATAGTGATTTTAGAGGGGAAAGCATTTTGCAGAATAAAAATCATGTCATTGATATTACTATAGTTTATTGTAGTGCGACGTGGTAAAAGAAAACAAGAAATATGCTCTTCCTCTCGATAATTTAGAATATATTGACACCTGAAGGCCAATTCCCGTAATTAAAAACGTCAAAAATCTAGTCGCAATCTATCTCAGCGACAATCAATGTCAAAAATGTGTGGAAATTAGAGCAATTTTTGAGAGACAGATGAAACTGTGAACTTTCTTAAAATTTCCTACGAGAATTGCCCCTCTGACTTACGGTGTTGCCAGTAATAAAAATGGTTGTTTTAATTTCTAGATTTTTTTGCCAAGGTAACATAGATTATTCCAGTGATTTTATTAAATTCCCGAGTCTTGATGTTTATGAGAAGTTTTGGTGGCCTATTGTAAGTAAAATGTATCATTTTTATGGTATTAACGACAATATTATAATTATATTTAGTTGAATGTCTGCTGATGCTGTAAACGTAAAACGTGATCATTGTAACTAATAGTTGTTCAATAAATTAACTTTGAATGTTTTGTTGTATTTTTATTCAGGAAATGCCTCTTAATCGGTCTACTGTGTTAAAACGGCTGTAAAAAGACACATAATGAAGGCGAAAGTCCCTTGTACTCAGGGCAGCCCCGGATCTACGATTTTTTCGAACCGGGGCAAAACCTTGATAGTGGCGCCCCCTCCCTTCGGTGTTTGAGAAACACTTGCAAATTGTTGACCACTACGATAATATATGATTTCATTAATAAATTACTTATTTTATTAACGCTGATTACTTGCAAACGCAATCAACCACATAAACAAACAGTGTTGACTGTTGTCACTTGACGTTCAACTGTTTGAATTTGTTTGGCTCGGCTCGTATAGATATGTGACGGGGATTCCCCTTGGCAGAAAGATCACGGACACTACGCACGCGTTCAAAAATTTACTTGATCTGTTAAGATGCGTTCATAAATCACTTAGTATGTGTTCAAAAACTAACTGGGCGTATGGAAATAGAAAAGTTTGTTGTTTTTGTTGAAGTATTTCAAACATATTATATTAAGATTCGATTACTTGATAAAAACCTATGAGATTGTATGAAAAGAGGCTTCATTTGTTCGATATTTCGAATTCTTGTCTCAAGGATTTGGCGCCCCCATGAAACTGCCGCCCGGGGCAAGTGCCCCGGTTTGCCCCCCTTAGATCCGGGGCTGACACAGGGCCGGATTAACCATCTCGGGGCCCCTAGGCACAGCTCGTTTCAGGCCCCCCTTTTTCATACTACAACAACGCAAATTGGCTTTTACCTTATAATATGAAAAAACGTTTCACTTTTACCGTGGTTTCATAAAACCACACAATCCCCTTTTTTTTTCTTTTTTTAACCGGGAGTGCTGAGCCCCTAGTCATAGTGGGCCCCTAGGCACTGGCCTAAAGTGCCTTATGGATAATACGGCACTGCTTGTACTCCCCATCCTTGTAATATTTTTTTGTTCTGGACCCATACCTTAGCAGCAGTGGTGGCCCAGTGGCATCGGCCGCTACTTACAAGTTTTAGGTCGTAGGTTCGAACCCAGACAGACGCTTTACTTTGTGTAAATTATTTCATCACCATTGCTCTCAAAACGGTGAAGGAAAACGTCGTGAGGAAACCGGCATGTCCTAGAACCAAAAAATCGAAGACATGTGACATCTGCCAACCGGCACTGGGCCCGAGTGGTGGATTACGGCCCACGCCCTCTCACAGAGAGGAGGCCTGTGTCCCAGCAGTGGGAACATAGGCTGATTATGATATATCATGGACCATACCTGGGAACCTTCTGATTACGGAGTTATTGAAGGTCAAAATTCCATCTGCAACTGACGTTTTTTTTACAAAAACAAGTTTTTAATTTAATAACACCTCTTTAAATACCCCCACGACCCAGTACAGTTGCCTGCACCCATAAGCACAATGCTTTGCTTGTGTTACATTGTGTACTACCGCAAAATAATAGCAAATTTTCACACCAAAAAAATATAACATCCGAATTGAGAACCTCCTTTCTTGAAGTCGGTTAAAAATAAAAATCGTTTCCCTGCAATTATTTTTTTGCAACGTTACCTACTTAGTTTGATGTAAACTGTAAAGAATGCGTAGTTGAGGGCTACGTGATGGGTGTTTTTACACCGCGTATTAATTTTGGGACATCATAAGAAACGTAAGTTTTTCTCCTATATCTTCTAATTACAGTCGCACGGAAGGCCATAGAAAGAAAGAAAAAGTATTAATTGCGACTCGTACAGAAAGATCACAAAATAAACTAAACACAGTAAAATAAAACTCGCAAGTAATATTAAAAAAAAAGGAAAATGAAACAGAAAGTCCTATACGAGGCCAAAAGGCTCCTATCTCAGCATGTTGCTACGACATTTAAAAAATAAATGTCGCATAGCAGATATCGCCATTAAAGCTACCCGAAACTCAAATTTTCCCAATCTACTTTCAACCTTATGCTTTAGCGATAAAGTTTAAAATCTATTAAAGAAATTTGACAGACTGTAGTAGGTTGATGTGCTGGCGTGATGGCGTCTGTACACACATGAGGAAAATCATCGATCAAAATTTCTCTAGATAAAAATTGGGGAAAACTGTTAACAAACTGTTCTTTCTGTCAATCATGTTTATTGGAAGGCTTTTAGCTACAGCTCATGATGAGAAGTTTTATAGGTACCTTGTATTTAAAAATACCAGTTAAGTTTCTCCCAACCGACTGGCTCACTGGCTTTAGATATCTATACAGTGCCGAGACTAGAAGGAGACAAGAATTTTAGATAATAGGATCCTCTACCTAAAAGATAGATTAAAGACCGCTTTGATAGTAGGTACCTGTAAAAAAATTTAAAAGAAAAGCCAAGACTTGTGTGAATGTGAGGTAAACTTGGTTTGAAAGATCTTCAAGTGAAGTGGGCATTCAGTCAACTCAACTGTGTGCTATTTTAAAGCAGACCTAATAAACCTGGAACTTTTTTAATATTAATAATCCCTTCAGGTAATGCATGGCCATAGATAAACATACACACTATCTACTTTTAATATACTACTAGCGCCATCTATTTTACTGCTCAATAAAAGTACCAACAAAGTGAAAGCGCCTTCTACTTCTGCAGCAATGACGTTTCATGAGCCTGCTGTCTAATAATTCAGAATGTAATCTGCAGATGTCGCTGCAAGCAAATGGAACAGATTTATCCCGCTCAATTTAGAACTGTCATGGCTCCTCCTAGAGTAAATATGTTCCTTGGTCATGGCTACACGAACAAATCACTTCTGTTGATTCATTTAGAAAGTATTCTTGATTTATTTAAGCTTAATTATGTTTAGTGTTAGATATGGGCGAAATAGCTCACTGAAAAGATAAAGAGCGATTAGCTCTTTCACTCTAAAGAGCTATAAAACTCTTCTAGCTCACTAGCTCTTCTATAGCTCAGAGTAACTACTCAGACACCGACTATATTAGCTTAGCGCCTTTGACCAAAGAGTAATATGTGGTCGTCCAAATCAAAAGGGACCTTATGGCGGTAACTAGTTTCCGAGATATTAATAAATTTGTAAAATACCTCAAAAAAATCGTTTTTTTACTAACTGTATTTTTAAAAAGATGATTGTATTTACTACATGTAGATGTGTTCAACTTTTCGAAAAGTCAATTTAAAAAAGTTTCGTATTCATCTAAAGTTTAGTAAAAAAGGAACCTTATCGCGGCAAGACCTAACAAATCGTTTTTCTTGTAATTCAAACCATATAATATCAACATTTTAATATTGCAAGGTAGGTTTAAACTAAACTATTCATTCAGGATGGGAAATCATCAAATGACTCCTCCCGCTCTGGGTGGAGCGGAATAGGGAGTGTCAGACTCTTACTGACTAAAACCCACCCGTGTTCCTTCCTTCGCCCTTTGTTCCGGGCCAGCGGTAACCCTTTCGGACAATCCCGCTGACCCGGCAGGCTTCGGCCAATACGGGCCCCTTCGTTTAGTGCTGACATCTCTTTGAGGCGCGCGTGGAACACGTACGCGCCGTCCGGCACGGGCCTGGTCCTGATCGGACGGTGAGCTACCCATTGCTCTCCGCCCGCGCCTAAGGTGGCCGGGAGTAGTCGCGCGGCTCCCGACGCCCGGAGCGTCTCCCGCGGCGGCTGGGACGGGAGGCTCTCTCTCTCAGCCGTCCCGCCGCCTCCTTCGCTAGCATGACTGCTTCGCAGAAGGAGGCGACTGCTCCCCACTCCCTCTAGCCCCGGACCATGGCTTGAACCAGGCCCGGACGCGAGAGGTCGCCGCCATGAGATCGCGCCGGAGGTCTGTCCGCTCCGCCGCAATTTGCTGCGGAAGCGGAGTTTCCCCCCGGCGTAGTGCCTCCGCGCGCCACGCATACAGGCGCGCGAGGACTATCGCCTCCAGATCCCATGGCGGCAGTCCGGCAAGGAGGCTTGCCGCCTCGCCCGAGATCGTGCGGTACCCCCGGATCAGCCTGACGGCTACCACCTTCTGGGGCGCGTTCAAATAATGGGCGGCTCGCCGCCGCAGTGAACGCGCCCACACCGGGGCCCCGTTATAGGGTCATGGACCGCACGACCCCCGCGTAAAGCCTCCGGTAGGAGGCGTTTAGCCCCCTCAGGTTGGGCAGGAGCCGCTTGAAGGCGGCCCCGGCCCGTTCCAGTTTGGGAGCCAAACGTCGGAAATGCTCGACTAAGTTCCACCGGCTGTCGAGGAAGAGACCCAGGTATTTCATCGTCGTTTCGACGCCGATGTGAACCCCTCCTACCGTTAGTTGGGATCCCGATGGTGGCGTATTCCGGAACCCATGAAACGACATGGCCTCGGACTTGTGCAATGCCACCTCGAGACCCAACTGCCGGATCCTCTCCACGACTATCGCAACCCCGCGTGTCATCGCGTCGGCCGCCGCCTGATGCGACCTCCCCTGCGCCAGGACTAGCGTGTCGTCAGCGTAGCGTATAGCTGCCATTAGATAGTGTCGCACGCCGCCGCATGCGGCATTCTTTGTATATGCCTCTTTGTATATAACTACCTACCTAGCACCCTAGTAAAAGTACCCTAATGCCCTAGCCTACCATACAAACCATACCAAACGTAGGTTACGTTGGTTACGTGAGAGGGAAGTCTGTCACAAGGAGACCTACGGTAACAGACGGAATTTGGGTAGGAAGAGGGTTTTGTGTACGTCGTGCAATGTACACAGGAAATGGTTTTCTTACTGCCGATCCCACAGACTCATAGGACCGATGATGGCTAAAGGTGTCTTGGCCACAGTAAGAGGAGGTATAGGAGATGAATCACACTCGACTCCAGCTTGATGACTAACTTTATTACAATAATAGACTTAATTATATACAATTTTTGTGGTCAATACACATTGATACATGTGTGTCGTGTGTGTATTGAGCCGATGAAGCGAAGATCTCAGTAGGCCACCTCTTAGTGCTGACGGTGTGCTGGTGTTGCCGGCGCGTAGACCGTATGTATGTCGCTCTTAATGCTGACGCTGTGATGCTGTTGTTGGCGCGTGTAATAGTGGTATGTTCATGGTTGAACATTCTGGCGCCTCTCAGGGTGCTTGAAGTTTCCAGACACTTAAACCTTTTTTCTAAAAATTGCATCATTGCCGAAATTTCTTGTACTTTATTAGGCTCTATTAGTTGTTGTTCGTATTTTTCATCAGTCTCTGAGTCCCATATTCTACTAAGTATTCTTGTTAAAATAGGGTCCCAAGTTGAAATCACTCAATCACTATTGTAGTCCATATTTTGTTTAGGTACTTTTAATAGAGGTAAACAATCTTGTTAGGTATGTTTTTTATCATAAAATATATTTTTAAAATAGGCTAAGGCTAATAGCAAAAGTAATTCATTATAACATCTGTTATTTCATTTTGTTTTATCTTGTAATGGCTATAAATTATTTCATAAATATATTTTTCGACAAAAACGTATCAAGATTGTTTACCTTTATTAAAATACTTAAATTAATTAACTATACTAAGAGATAAGTGTCAGCAGACTGCAACGGACCGCCTTAAGGGCCCTTTTTTACGTATATACTTGTTACGAATTTTCATACCTTGTGATAATAAAAAAAAAATTGTTAAATAAGTAACATTTTCATACCTTGTGATAATAAAAAAAGAAAATTTAAGTTATCTTGAATGTTGCACTAAAATATTGATTATGCATGCTAAAAATAAAAAATATTGTTTAGTGCCCACCATTAGGGCCCTTTTTTAATTTGTTTGAAGAAATTGTTCAGTTCTCTATGTAACTTTACAAGATCATAACTAACAGTTATCATTGATCTCTTAGCTTTATTAGCATCTAAACCAATTATGTATAACCTATTTAGTGATTAAGTGTTGATTTTGTTACTGTCAGATCTCAAAGTTTATAAAAAATAAGAATTCTTGCTAGTAAATAAAAACTATTTTTTTTAAATTATGTGTTGTTTTTATTTACATCTAAGGCCTTTCGCAAATCTATGTAATTAGTAGCAATATAGAAACGATAAAAGTTTAGTGAGAAACAGGCGGTTTACTTATTTTTAATACTATTATCGATACTTTGCATCTCATTGATAATGCATTATGTTGGCGGGTCTAGTTCCCACAACAAACAAGTTTCTGCAAGGATTGTAAGAATTTCCATTAGTAATAATCATAGTCAATCAAAGTATACCATCAGTTACATAACTTCACACTAAAACATAACTTTTTTGTACGGCATACTTAAATTGCGATTTTCTCGAAACTTATAATTTCGATCAGTGAACTTCAAAAATTCGTAAAAAAATAACGGCAGTGGTTAGAAGGTTGGTTCTTGGCTCTATAGTTCGGTACATTTATGTAGTTTTCAGCTCTGTAGATAACTCATTTCCGCCATAAGGTCCCTTTTGATTTGGACGACCACATATAAGTAATATGCCTTTGACTCACGGGCCGCCGCCCCGCCCCACGCCGCACGCGCGTCGACGGAGAAGGCTAGGCTCGCTCTCAATAGCTCTTTGGAAGTTTGGACTCCTTGTTACAGTTGTTACTTACTAGCTCTTCTATAGTTTTTTTTTAAATGTATGTTCACAGTTAGACAGATTTGCAATTTTTTTTTTGTTCGGAATAGCTTTATTCCGAAATTGTCGCATTTAAATTCCGATTATGATTTTCGGAGACAGACAACGGAACTCTTCAATAAATGCTAGCAAATCAACGCGATTGCTGCTATAGCATTATGTGTGCATTGTTTTACGCCATCATACAAAATAACATCACGCCTGTACCCTTTAAAGGGGTAGGCAGATGTGTTCAATAGTTTTCTGTCACTGATATTCACATAGCAAGTAGTGACATTTGAATTTGTTTGGGGTAGGAGGTAGGTGGTACAAATAGTAAGTAAAAATAAAAACTATTAAATAAAAAAAAACAACCGACTTCCAAAAAAAACACTACAAAGTGAAAAATAACTTAAATTTCGAAAGTCGGTGTTAAAAAACGAAAATACAGAACCAACGACACCGACTTCCGAAATTGAAGTTATTTTTCACTTTGTAGTGGTTTTTTTTGGAAATCGGTTATTCTAATTTTGGAAGCCATCAATCCGGTTCCTTTTATAATGTGCCAAAGTATTTTCTACTTTAAGTCAACGACCATAAAGATAGATTTACAGTGATTTATGTCTCATGTGGTCAATATCAAGTTGTACGTTGATTAATATATATTAATCAACGTACAACTTAATAGTGACCAGCAAATTGCAAAAAACCTAAAAAAAATGAATTTCGCGAGCTACCCTGGCGCTTTCACCTTAACATGCTAACTTAATATTGACCAGCAAATGGGGATTGTCCAAAATATCTAACCATTAGATTTCATTTTATTTTTTGAATATTAGAGTATTTTGAGAAACTAATTTGAATATTTTGATGAGTGGCTCAATAGTTATTTTTAAAAAAAATATTTAATTATTTTAAGTTTTTAAGGTAGGTGACGTCATCAGTGGCATAAAGATTAAGTGCCGTTGCCTGACTAGTACATAATTAAAAATTTTAATCTGTCAACACAACGTCATCAATCCAAAGAGTACTGTCACATCTGTCAGTGTCAATAGGCCGAATAGACGTCTTAAATATTTACAAATGGTGTTTTTTATGTGTAAGTGTCCTCCAAGGAATATACTACTCTCTATCGTCACTAGAACAATCGACGCGGCGACTTAGAAATAGAATAATAAGGCACGCGGCGACATTATTACTATTATTGCTGCAAGTTGGAACAAAGCACTTCCTGTATTCTATAACTCTTTCAGTAGGTATATTAAATATTGTCGAGTGTTGAAATAATGTACCTATGTAATGTAATCTACTAATATAATAAAGCTGAAGAGTTTGTTTGTTTGGTTGAACGCGCTAATCTCTGGAACTACTAGTCGGATTTGAAAAATTATTTTTGCATTTGATAGCCGAGTTCTTGAGGAAGGCTATAGGCTATATAACATCACGCTATGATCTTTAGGAGCCGAGCAAAAGGAAAAAAAGTCAGAAAGAACGCTACGCAAAACGAAGTAATAGCGCGGGCAGGCGATGCGATGCGACGGGGTGGGTCGGAGTAACAAGAAATTTCACGCGGACGAAGTCGCGGGCAGAAGCTAGTGAGATATAAACAAGAATGTTTATATTTTTGACATATGTATAATAATTTGACAGATTGTTGACAATCTTACTTTTTTTTCTGAGGTAACGATACAAAACTGTACGGCCAAAGTCGACGTAATTTGAAGGGCAAAGAAGGTCAATCGTATTTTATCAAAAATATCAATAAAATATGACTATTTTTCATAATTAATTAGTCCGTAATGATCAGTAACGCTATTCCTCGAAATGGTTTTTCAATTACAACATTTAAAAAATATGAACAATGCCCAAACCTAAAAACAAATTGAATTTCGCGAGCTACCCTGGCGCATAAACAAGGTAATTCTACCGTATTTCAAATATTTACAACATAATTTCGGAAAATCTACCGTATTTTTAGAAGAATTCTACCGTCCGCTAGATTTCAGACTTGGCAGCACTGCCCGTACTAGTTTAGTTTACATGCTCTATGTTATTATCGTAAAAGTTGGCGAGAGGAAAACATGTTTTAGGCCAACTGATATTTTATTGTTTATTTACACATTTTAATGTTAAGAAGACAATGTAAAGTGTATTTTATATCGTGCTATAGTTATGTGACTGTGTTTGTGTACAAAATGAAAGTTATTGAAGCTAAAATTGTAGTTTTAGGATCGCAAGGTAAGTTGGTAATTACATTTTGATTTCTTTCAAGTTTTTCTCATGATGTCGTAATTTGTACTTCAATTAATTCGGTTATCGTGTTGCAATCAGTTATTTCGTAATAATTAGTGGCATCATAAGAAAAAGTTATAACAAAAAACAATCATATCTTTTTAATTTTGAACTTAAAAGTACCGAGTAACCCGAGTTGATTGTTTAATGTTACGTATGTGTTTATTGGTGTGTCTATTCGATTAGATAATAATTGGCATTTATCCTCTAAAGTTAAAGGTAGTGCCGGCTATCTATAATTATTAGGGTTGCTATCTCCTAAATTACGAATCCCGGATAAAAAGCACAAAAACCCCGGACATTTGAGTGATATAAAGACTTTTTTCAAAACATTACAATAAAATAAAAACATCGTTGAGAATCATATATTTTTTTGTTATTTGTAGAAAATCAACTTAAACCTCAACAATACAAATGAAACACTCAATTTACTAATCAATAATACACTCTTCTCAATGGGAGAGGTATTCTGAATAGTGTCCGGGTAAAACCCGGACACTATTCTACACCATTTAAAACGTCCCCGGACGCCTAAACTAGGACAAATCCGAGGAAACTGGGATGTCTAAACTAGGACAAATCGGGGGAAACTCGGACGGATGGCAGCCCTAGCTATAATTTAGCACGGGTTCCATTCAAATAGTCGAGCAAGTTTAGAACGGGGTGTCAAATATTTTAAGAAATTTTTTGTCTATGAAAAAACAGTGCTAGTATGTGGTGCTAGTTTAGTCGGCATTAAGTAAAGACATTCAGTCAAAATAAATGTGAAGAAATAGTAAAGCGGTTTGATTTCTTAGAAGCGTTCATCAACCCTTCACAGTACCATGCAGCGTGGAATGGACTTTGAAAGCTCATATAAAACTTCAAAAAGTTTAATTTTTTAATACTAAATGTTTTGTTCGAACTTTATATAGTAAATTCCTGAATTGTTTAGCGGAAAACATTATTGAATCTTTTTCCCGTAAATCTAAATTATGAATAATCTGATAACTTATCCTTATTTAGATCATTTTGACTGACTATTTACTGCGGGCTTGGCATTTTTGCTTTATTGAGGGTTGATTTTAACAAAGTCAGGGGGCCTAATAAGGCCACTTTGGCGAATCATAAAAGGATAACATTATAAATCGTAACGGACAGTTAACTGTTAAGTTAATTGAATGAAATCCCATTCTTGAAGGATTTTTCAGGTATTTTTTTTTGTCTGTGCTAAAATACTAATCAGTCCAATCCAAATCCAATCCCATCTCTTTGATTATACCTACGTAGTGCAGCGAAAAAAAGAAAAACACGGACTGTCTTCGCCATATTTTGATTCATAACATTTTCCTTTTATGATTCGCCAAAGTGGCCATTTTAGGCCCCCTGATATCTTATATCCGTGGTATAAAATGGATGTCTCACAGTCTGACAGGGCTAGTATGGAAAAACTAAATTACAAAATTTATTCTCAGGTTATGACTTATCCTAGGTATAAAAGGTTTGGTGAAAGTCACCAAATTAGTCATCTAATTTTTGCCATTATGGGCCATCTGGCTAATCATTCAAGTTTAACAAGTCATTCTGTAATTTCTGTCTACCCCCATGGAAAGAAGGCGTGAGTTTGTGTATACGAGTATATGTATTCCAATAATCGTAAACGTGTGGTCATCATGCTCTCTTTTCCACCTGTGTTGAAAAATAGTTAAATTAATAACACATCACAGGGTTATTGATAAAACATTAACAACCTCTTAAGAGGTCATTGTAATCATCATTATGAACAACTTTTACTATGGGACCAAACCTAAGATTGCGAAAAAAAAATCAGCTGTTCCATACTGCTGCATAATGTCTAGAGTGTATAATCCTTTTATCATGGTCTAATAATTCATGATAAAATTCTTATCCACCCTAAACATTCATAATTTTATGAATGGAAAAATACACAAAAAACCTTTTTTGTTCAGTATGGTCAACTGCATGTCAGTTCTCTGATATAATAAATCAATCTAATCATAAGTTTCGGGGATTCACCAAATCATATGCAAGTATGATTAGCTTTTTATTGAAATTCAAACCTTATATCCATTACGTAGGGTTTATAGTAAGCTAGATTAATATACGGTATTCCCTATCTATCTATAATTATCTCTAAGTAGCTTCTATATTCTGTAATGTCAAAATAACAGCTTTTTGCTAAATACAATAAAATAGTAGATTGTTTGCCAAGGGAGCAAACAACTATTTTGAAGGCTAGAGTGTTTCTTTGAATCCAGAGCAGAGCGAAGGGATTCAAAGTATGTACGTCACTCGAGCTTTAAATAGTGTTGCACCCGAGGTGGACACTATTTTTTATCACCCTCTATGAAAAAATAAGTAAGAGCAACTTATGAATAAGAATAGTATGTTTATTTATTTACATACAATTACTTGAGGAAGACATACTTACTCATTTTTTATAAAACATAAGGAAAATCCTAATTTGAGTAAACAATAAATTGCGAAAGCAGAATACTTTTCGCGCGTTTTTTTTTTCACAAACTTTTTATTTGGCTCGCGCGCTTTTTACTTTATCATACAGCCTGTTATTACTTGTTCATACAATGCCAATGTTTGTGATTGACCCCTTTGGTGGTTGGAACTTTTACTAACAATATCCTCATTCCAAATTCAAATAACTTTTAGTCCCTATTTACGAAGAATACTCTAGCTCTTTTTGAATAGAATAAAAAGATAATACGGTACTTATAATAAAAACAATTTTAAAATTTTTTGTCTCTGTCTTGTTCCGGCTAATATCCGAAATGGCTGGACGGATTTTAATGAAATTTTGTATGGAGATGCTTTGGACCCTGGGGAAGGATAAAGGCTACTTTTTATCGAAATACCACGCGGTTGAAGTCGCGGGCGGTAGCTAGTCCCCAAGAAATTGTTAAATGGAACGGTCATTGACTTGCTAATGTGTGTTAGTAAACAATTCCACGCTGATAATAACGATTTAAATGATAACAAAAGCATTGGAAGTAAGCACCTATGCGATTAAAATACACTCGGTCCAAGAACGAGAGTAAAAAGACACATATCGAAGCCGAGAGTCATTTGTACTCCCCGTCATTGTAATCATGACCATACCTGAGAGCGTTCGTTCTAGTTACAATACTTACAATGCGTGCCACGAAAGAAGAGACTTGACACACCACGTGGTTTGACATGCGCAGAACACGATTTTAGGTATCTTTAGCGGTATGAGGTCTGAGTGCGGGACGGGACCGGACGTGATAGGGGCAGCGGAAAGAGCGGGGGAGGCGGGGTCAAGTCTCTTCTTTCGTGGCACGCATTGTAAGTATGACTATTACTAGGGTTGAGACATTTAAGACTGAATTGTACTCAATTTAGAGAAACGTTTAGTCTGGTTATGTCTAGACCGATATATCCAGGTTTTTTTTTTGAGGATGGGAAATCATCAAATGGCCCCTTCCGCTCTGGGTGGAGAGCGGAAGGGAGTGTCAGACTCTTACTGACTAAAACCCACCCGTGTTCCTTCCTTAGCCCTTTATGTTCCGGCCACAGAATAAAGAAATACAGTATTGTTACTCGGCCGTAACCTTGATGTAAATGCCTAAAGCCGCGCGGTACGTAAACATGCGATAGGGCTGCCCGCCTCCAGTATTTTAATTACATTTGCCTACTTTGTGTTTCCATTTAGTTCTGTTATTGTATTTTACTGTGTGTACATAAATAATTTTATATAAACAAATAAAATACTTTGTGAATTGAATAGGAAGTGTTTAATAAAAATGCGTGTTGTTTTGATCGCCGCCGCACGACTCCAGCTAGTGAGCAGCAGCGCGCTGTTGCTATTCAAATTTCGAACTAATCGCCGCGCGGCGCCAGTCAGTAGGCAGCGCTAGCGCGCTGTTAAAATGGCGGGAAAGCAAGTGTGCATTCACAGATTGATTTTATTTAAAATTAAAAAAACAGTTTATTCGGTAATTTAAAAACTTGGCTGCATGCTCTAGTGTCTTTGCCAACATTTTCACGCAGCCACGGCAGAAAATAATCCTCGCGCCATTTTTTTTCAAATTTTCTTTTCTTTGTACTTGTATTGTGAAATGTTTCTTTTTCTGTTTCCTCGCAAATGTGTTAAAAAACGTCGTACGATATACGTGCGTATTGGTTATAACATCTTAACGCACTAATATCGTAATGTACTATTACAGAATTATAATCATTAAAGTCATCAACACAACTCTCTAAGACCATGTAAGTCCAAAGAATGATGATTTCATGAAACAGTTATTCTTATTACAGTAACAGTTATTCAATAAAAATAATTAATTTTATTCATAAAAGTATGCAATCATTTCATTAATGTTTTGTTATGATGTTGTCACGTTAAACTATCGTCCGTAAATCGACTTTACAGACAACCAATTTTTTTGTAGTATTATTCATACACACAGTACAATAAACAACTATTATTAATAATAAAAACCACGTCTTTACTTTGAATTATACAAACTAACAAAACACACATGCGCCGAGGTTTTAACACAAGCGTACCTACCGTTTAATGATTCATGAACCGCCTATAACTACCTACCTCACTCGTGTTTATCACTTTCCTTTACTCTATTCACTTCATTTATTAATCCAGACATCTTTTTTTCGGGAGATAAAATGAAATACTTATCCATTAAAAATACACACATTATGTACCTACCTACAAGTAAGTAAAATTATTTTATAGTCTTACCTTTCAGAGTTTCCAGGTAATCTAAAAAAAGTTATCTCTGGATGCGTTATTGACGAATTCATGCAACCAAAAACAGCACAATATAGCCTACTCGTCATATTAAATATGTACTTGAACTTATTTTTAGTGCAAAAATCGCGCGGTTATTGTTAAAAAAAACAACACACCGTCCGTTCGTCACTGCAGCACAGTCGCGACTGTCTGCATGCTGAGCTCATGCCGTGGTCGAGGCGCGTAGGTATAGCTCGCGTTTCGTCCGTTTGTATGAAGACCTCGTACTGTATGTTTTTATACTGTGTTCCGGCCCAGCGGTAACCCTTTCGGACAATCCCGCTGACCTCGGACAATCTCGCTGACCATATATCCAGGCATTAGGTACTGTGGGGGGTGCAGATGGGAGCTACACGATATAATTGAAAAATACTTCGACTTGAATAAAAATATATTCACGACTTTACATGGTCACGTTATTTCTAGCACTCCTCTACCTAAAACAATACTACCTACCATATTAAAATATTTGAGACTTGCTTGAACGTTCGAATGGAACACACCGGCAATTATAACCAGCCTGTATTTACTGCTAAAGGTAGAGCTACACAGTCTCTACAGTACCTAATCATGACAAATTGATAGATAAGGACAGAATTTTACCAGATTGCTGGTAAACAGCTGATTTTTATCGTAACATAAGTGCATTACAAGGTCGACAGTAAAATAATTGAACTAGGTACTTACAATAATCTTGAATAAATTACACAAGAAATGATTTAAGGTGCTTACATGACCTAAAGCGCGGTCACTGTCGGACTGCTTAGAAAAGAAAGAGACGCGCGATGACACAACGCTGGTAATTTATCGCAAAATATGAAGTAATTATTTAATTACAAAAAAATCTATTGTTTGGACTTAAAAATTAAAACATTAGTAATTTAGTATGTTGCTTGTAGAATAATTTGACAAAAAATCAGAATGATTGTATGTATATTAGTATGATTTTTATTGTAAAAAGAAAGTTTTTAGAGGTATCTTCATCATTTTTTTCTATCGTATCAAATTAGTTGTATGTTTTCAAAACACTATCTACCTAGCATATATCGTGAAAAATATCATATATTTTTCTGATTTTGTTTACTGTAGCCGATCTTAAACAACTTATATTGTTTCTAAAACTTGCGAGTTTTGCGTTTAGTTCCTATAAGCCCCTTAAGATTCGTTTCAGCATTTTACACCCTATTCAATAGAATCTTTTTATTCATTGTATGTTGTAAAGTCTATCAACAGTATTAACCGATCACAACAAGCTGTGGTGGCTCAGTGGTAAGTGCTAACTGCCCCATCCTATGAATAGGTCGTGGGTTCGAACCCGCTGCTCATCTACAGCTATATTCCCACGGCTCTCAAAACTGAAGGAACATATCGTGAGGAAACTGACATGTCCTAGTACAGACGCCAGCACATCAAGCTTTCCGAAACTGTCAAATTTTCCCAATCTACTTTGAACTTTATGCTTTAGCGATATAGTTTAAAATCTATTAAAGAAATTTGACAGATTGTAGTAGCTTGATGTGCTGGCGTCTGTACTAAGAGTTAGACGACATCACGACATGACATCCACCAACTCGCGCTGGGCCGCGTGGTGGATTACATCTGAGCAGCAACAACATACATACAAATTTTTAAAAAAATCGCTTCAGCCGTTTGGGAGCTACGCTGACGCAGACAGACACACAGATATACACGTTAAACTTATAATACCCGTTTTTGTAAAAAATATAATATCGTAACCTAACTAAAACCATTAATGTACCCAAGAGACTGGCGACATTACCACTTTGTAAAGCAATACTTATCCTCTAGCCAAGGTCAAAGCCAACCCTTGGGTCACGGTCACTTGTTACTAACCTGTACATTGTAAAAAAAAAAGTAAGAAAATTTGAATTTTGCTTGCAATTCAGACGCTTAAAGATGTAACGTAACACCAAATAACCAAGGAAAGTTTTCAACTCAAACTAAGTGAAACAGACTCACTTTCTGATTTATAATATTACCTAGATAATTCACTCTTAGAAATCAGCCCGGCAGAGCGTTAAACCGGAACGCGCGAGTCCGCCATATGATATGTAAGTATGTCGGTCAAGGGAGGTATTGAGATCTTACCTGAACACTGTTGGTGCAATATTGAATGGCTGTGGAAGTAACGAGCCAATACCGTTCTTTGAAATTATGTTATACCTGCTTCTCCCCGCAACTTCGTCCGCGTGAAATTTCTTCTTCCCCAATCCCCATACACATCCGTCGCATCGCATCGCCTGCCCGCGCTATTACAGTACCCGGCGATAAATAATTCACATCGACCTTTTAAAGAAACAATCGGCTAATTTCTGCTTCGTAGAGCCTTATCTCTGTCGCACGAAATACAAACAGTCCGGTATCTATTAGGAGCTGTTAAAACATTTATGATTTGCTTCTTTTGATAATTATTTTTATTCTTTGTATAAAATCGATAGGATTGAATAGGTCGATGTGCAATATTTATCGCCGGGTACTGTACTTCGTTTTCGCGTACTTTCTGACTTCTTTTCTTTTTGCTCGGCTCCTAAGGGTCATAGCGTGATGTTAAATAGCCTATAGCCTTCCTCAAGAATTGGGCTATCAAATGCAAAAATATTTTTTCTAATCCCACTGGTAGATAGTTCCAGCATTAGCGCGTTCAAACTAACAAACAATCTCTTCAGTGGACCATTTGACGTCAAGCAATCATCTATACGCCGATGCATTACACCCACAGGGTTTATGGGCCGCCGTGTTTGTTTGCTGGTCCACCAAGACTATACTTACACATCGTAGTCACTGACCTGACCACTGATGGCCGATTCCTATAACATACGAACTGTTAAAGGTTAAAATTAAGACTCTTTTATCTTAACCAATAATGAAGCAAAGACCTCAGAGCTTGGCATAGTAGACCCATAACTATGGAAGCAGCTATCACAGGTACAATTAGCTTACGGATCTATTTATATTCCCAGTTTGGCAACAAGAAAATGCTACTATTGGTAAGCAAAACCATCGTTTTTGTTTATAGGAACCGAGCATGAATCGAAAAGCGGTTTATAGCTCGCAGTGGACTCCCATCAGATATAATTGAATGGGTGAGAAGAAAAAGGATAAAATTCCATTAAACACAATTTTACAGGAGCAACAAAAAACTAAATTTAATGAAAAATATCAATAATTATTAAAAACTACATTTTGGTCAAATAAGGGCATATAAGTATACATTAAAATCGAATTCACGAAATTAATATTTGGGTATGTTATCCTTGGGAATTTTATCTTTTTTGGGAATTTTATCCTTTTTCCTTTATTGGGAATGTTATCCTTTTTCTTCTCACCCATTCAATTATACTGTGATAATGCCACTTGAAGGGCCCGTGGTTAAATAATAACAGCCGCACAGGTCTATCGATCAGGTTAAGCTACGCTTGCCGCGGTTGGTCTATGGATGGGTGACCATCTTTATATACCGGGACTCCTCCGTGCCTCGGAAAGCACGATAAGCCGTGACGGGTAGTCAGAAGCCCGAAAGTCCGACAACCAGTCTTACCAAGGGGTATCGTATTACCCAGTAACTGGGTTTTGGAGATCAGATAGGCAGTCGCTCCATGTAAAATACTGGTATTCAGCAGCAGCTGCACCCGGTCACACTGGAAGCCGACCCCAACATAGTTGGGAAATGGCTTGGCAGATCATGAATGCAACTTTAAAGGAGCTAAAAATACATTGAACTAGCTTTATAAGCTACACAATCAATAGTAAAACCTTTCAAGATGCGATTCGTAGTTATGCTTCCTTGAAAAGTATTCAATTCATTTTAAAGGCTCCTACAAATAGGCGCGACACGCGATATAATAGCGCGCACGCACACCGCTCGGCTCGCAAGGCACCGCTCGTTGTGCGACTTGCCGTGCCTTTGTGTCGCGGGCGATTATATCGCGTGTCGCGCCTGTTTGAAGGAGCCTTTATTCCTAACATCGCCGTATGCCCATTTTCTCTAGGATACACCTAAATGTCTAAATACAATTGCACTATTAAACTTTCAACTGTCGGCGCTGTATCAAGCGTTCAAAATCCAACTGCGCAATTTTATTTAGGCATTTTAATTTCACATAGTGTATAGACTATTGCAATTTCATCGAACATTTTAATCAAACAAAAGCCTTCTCGCTCTGTCTACCATCTTTGGCCTAATCCAATCTGATAAGAGATAACGCACGGTAGTCATCCACAGTACTCGTAATATTAAATAGTCTTGATTATAATGTCAATAATGTTTATCGCCAGTATTGCATGCTTGCTGAATTGCGTCAGGAGATTGACGGTGTAGTGCGAGGTGCGAGGTTGTTGAGATAAGACGGTTTGTTTAGCTTTCGTTTTTAACCGACTTCAAAAAAAGAGGAGGTTCTCAATTCAGATGTTTATTATATTTTTTTATGTATGTTCGGGCATAACTCCCTCTGTATAGACGGATTTGCAAATTTTTTTTTTTGTTCGAAAGTGGTTTATTCCGAAATGGTCGCATTTAAATTTAGATGATGAGTTTCGGAGGCAGACAACGGAACTCTTCAATAAATGCCAGCAAATCAACGCGATTGCTGCTATAGAAAGAAAGAAAGAAAGAAGAAAGCAATACACCAGATAGTTAAATAATAGTCGTACATTAGATAAAAACTAAGATAAAAATAAAAAGTGCAAAGTCCGATGTAAGAAATTAGCAGGAAAGTGTGCCTCACGGCTGCGCCAAAAAAGCCCATATAGCATTATGTATGCATTGTTTACGCCATCACGCAACGTAACTTCACGCCTGTACCCTTTAAAGGGGTAAGCACATGTGTTCAATAGCTTTCTGTCACTGATATTCACATAGCAACTAGTGTTATATTATGAATTTGTTTGAGGTAGGTAGGTACAACTACAAAGTGAAAAATAAAAACTTTTTTTACAAAAGAATTCAACCGACTTCCAAAAAAAAAACACTACAAAGTGAAAAATAACCGAAATACAGAACCATCGACACCGACTTCCGAAATTAAAGTTATTTTTCACTTTGTAGTGTTTTTTTTGGAAGTTGGTTGTTTTTTTTTGTAATAATCTTAAGTATCTCTGGTGATTGGAATGTAGAATAAGGATGATGCCGTTTTTTGATTTTAAGCTCAAAAAAATATTTGTTTGCAAATAGTGAAACCAATACTACAAAAATTCTAAAGCACGCAACAGAACACAGGAACGATACTCAGGTACAAATACAATGCGTGCCACGAAAGATGAGACTTGACCCCGCCTCCCCCGCTCTTTCCGCCGCCCCTATGACGTCCGGTCCCGTCCCGCACTCCGACCTCATACCGCTAAAGATATCTAAAATCGTGTACTGCGCATGTCAAACCACGTGGTGTGTCAAGTCTAATCTTTCGTGGCACGCATTGTACTGTCGTTCTCGTTTTGGCCTTCCCCGGAATGCAATCTATCTCTGCCAATTTTATCGAAATCCGTTCAGTGGGTTTTGGCGTGAAAAGGTAACATACAGACAGACAGTTAATTTAGAATTTATAATATTAGTATGAATGGATTAGCAAAATTATTCAGATTGAGATTGATACGCAATTAGGATGTCGGAGGCAATGACGTAATATAAAGTCGGAGGTGTCGACTGCAGCCGCATTTGCGTTCACTGGAGCAACGTAATTTAGAAAGTAATTTTTCGCTTGACTAACTCTGGGTTCAGCTGGTTCTAACAATTCTAAACCCCAAGGTTGAAATAAGCTTCTAAAAAATTGCTAATTTAATTGCAACCACGCTTACTAAACCGGTCACAAATCGGATGAATGTTATAGTCAGCGAAGATAAACCAAACCAGTCTTAATTTTTCTGTCATTATTTAAATGGGTAGTAGGTATAATTAATTTTTAAAACTGGTCGTTCAAGCCATTTTTGTTGCTGACCTACTTCTTTGCATCTGCGGTGCTATTCTGTAAAAAGATCACCGTGACAACTTAGGTGAAGTGAGCTTATAGTGAGTTGTCATTCCACCTGTAGTGCTATTCTGTAAAAATCTCACCGTGAAAACTTAGGTAAAGTGAGCTGTAATTAGTGTCAATCTCTAGCATCAGGTGGAATGACAGTTCACTTTAAGCTCACTTCACCTAAGTTATCATGGTGATGTCTTTTTACAGAATAACACCGCAGAATATTTTACCATCACTCACTGACATATCGGATATACATTAAAACCGAGTACCTCCCGAGGACAGCCGAACACATCCGAGCTTACTTCACCTAAGTTATCACGGTGATCTGTTTACAGAATAGCACCGCTGATACTAGGGATTGACATTATTGACAGGGGGCCTAAAAAGGCCACTTTAGCAGAATCACATTATGAACCATAATATGGCGAAAACATCCGTGTTTTTCTTTTTTCGCTGCACTACGTAGGTATAATCAAAGAGATTGGATTTGGATTGGATTGATTGGTATTTTAGCACAGACAAAAAAAAATAACTGAAAAATCCTTCACCAATAGAATTTGATACGATTAACTTAACAGTTAACTGTCCATTATGATTCATAATGTTATCCTTTTATGATTCTGCCAAGTGGCCTTTTTAGGCCCTCAGCTCACTTCACCTAAGTTTTCATGGTGAGATTTTTACAGAATAGCATTACAGAAGGCCAATTTTCGTACTCACAGTCTGTAAATGTAGGGAAACTAGAGGTATTTTTGACAGATTGAGACTGACATCAGAGGGGGATATATAAAATACCGCATGGGTTCAGCGGGGTAATGATGGTTTTCGTGAAAATTTACGACACCAGTTGGCACCACTGTGACAAGAGTCTTCCAATATAAAATATATGATGACGTTCATCATTCGATTCATTCATTCGTTCATCATTCCGTCATGACTAAAGAAAATATAGGCTCTTTGACAGATGCCTGGACCTGACGTGTCAGTGCTGCCACCTAGCGAACGTCATTTCAGAAAACCCTCATTGCGTAACACACTATCTATCTCAATCAGAATCATTTTGAAGGATATTTTTAATCCATTGCTTCATAATGTTCGAAAAATTTATCTGCTCAATAACGTAATTAACACAATGAATTTTGTTGAACTATCAAAATGAAATCTATTGCTACTGATAGAGTGTTACGCAAATATCCCGCTGGTTTCCCGCAGTTTGCGCACTGGTTAAAAATGTATCCTGCCGGTCGATTCTGTAAAAATCTCACCGTGAAAACTTAGGTGAAGTGTGTTTTTGCTAGGAATTGACACTATTGACTGCTCACTCCACGCTCACTTCACCTAAGTTTTCACAGTGAGATTTTTACAGAATAGCAACGTAGTATATCAGCGAACCCTGCTTAAAATAAATGCTGATCACTATCATATTTTTCTTACAGGAGTAGGCAAGACCAGCCTGGTAGTCCGGTACATCGGCAAGATGTTTTCAAAGCACATCTCACCCACGATAGGAGCCTCCTTCTTCACCTGCAATATTAATCTGGAGAATGCCAGGGTCAAACTACAGGTAATTGTTTTTTTTTAAGTGAAAGCTTCTATAGGCGCGTTAGGCATTTTTTGAAATGGGGAAAAAACCATTGAACTCGCGCCACTGTTACCGTAAGCGACGCCGCGCGTGTTTCGTTTATAAGACGATTAAAAAAAAAACAGTGGCACTCCAGGAGTGCCGACAGAAGTGAAAACTTGAACAATTACGTGTGTATTTTGTGAATCGTCTTATAAACAAAACACGCGCGGCACCGGCTACGGCCATCCGTGTTACGAATTTTCGATCAGGTCACGTGTCCTGACGCGAGTTTAACATTTTTTACCCATTACAAAAAAGTGTACAACGCCGCTAAAGAAATTTTCACTTCAAAAACCCGCTTCGGATGTGTTCGGCTGTCCTCGGGAGGTACTCGGTTTTAATGTATATCCGATATGTCAGTGAGTGATGGTAAAGTATTCTGCGGTGCTATTCTATAAAAAACATCACCGTGATAAGTTAGGTGAAGTGAGCTTAAATTGAACTGTCACTCCACCTGATGCTAGGGATTGAAACTATTGACAGCTCACGTTAAGGTCACTTCAGCTAAGTTATCGCAGTGATATTATTTTTAACAGAATAAAATATCACTGTGATAACTTTTACAGAATAGCACCGCAGATGCAAAGAAATGGGTCAGCAACAATTACTGTTTATGTTTTGTTTTCACTTCTGTCGGCACTCCCAGAGTGCCACAGTTTCTTTTTTAAGTTCTATAACAGCACATGTCGATCGATCAGTTTAAACTACACTTGCTGCGGTTGATCTGTGGATGGGTGGCCATCTTTACATGTATACTGAAACCCCTCAGTGTCTCGGAAAGCACGTGGTCCCGGCTGTCATTCGTGGTTCTTTAGAAAGAAAGAAAATACATTTATTTGGGCCGTTTCTTTTTTTTGACAGTCGTTACGGGTAGTCAGAAGCCCGGAAGTCCGACAACCAATCTTATCAAGGGGGGGTATTACCCAGTAACTGGGTTGTGGAGGTCAGATAGGCAGTCGCTCCATGTAAAATACTAGTATTCAGCTGCATCTGGTTAGACTGGTAGCCGACCCCAACATACCTGGGAAAAGGGTAGGCAGATTGGAGATGTAACTGCTAAACATTCAACGTTGCTGAAAAATCTATAAAAAAAAACACTGGCACTTCGGGAGTGCCGACAGAAGTGAAAACTTGAACAATTAGGTACGTGTGTATTTTGTGAATCGTCTTATAAACAAAACACGCGCGGTACCGGCTACGGCCATCCGTCTTACGAATTTTCGATCAGGTCACGTGTCCTGACGCGAGTTTAACATTTTTTACCCATTCCAAAAAAAGTGTACATCGCCGCTAAAGAAGTTTTCACTTCAAAAATTGTTACGATGATAATTGATAAGAAACGCGAAAACAATCTCGAGGGGTCATGATCTCTTTAAAACCAGACATTTCGGTAGCAAACTGAGTGCGTGACTCGAAAAATTGCGCATATCTTTAGAACAGTAGTGGGGCCCATGGGTAAATAATAATAGCCGCACAGCAGTGCGATTCTGTAACCATCTCGTCGTGAAAACTTAGGTGAAGTGAGCGTGGAGTGACCTGTCAATAGTGTCAATTCCTAGCAAAACAAACTCACATCACTTAAGTTTTCACGGTGAGATTTTTACAGAATCGACCGGCTGGTCGATCAGGTTAAGCTACGCTTGCCGTGGTTGGTCTGTGGATAGGTGACCATCTTTACATACCGTGACCCCTCCGTGCCTCTGACAGCACGTTAAGCCGTTGGTCCCGGCTGTGATTCGTGGATATTTGACAGTCGTTACAGGTAGTCAGAAGCCCAAAAGTCTGACAACCATTCTTACCAAGGGGTATCGTATTACCTAATAACTGGGTTATGGAAGTCAGATAGGCAGTCGCTCCAAGTAAACTACTGGTATTCAGCTGCATCCAGTTAGACTGGAAGCCGACCCCAACATAGTTGTGAATGGGCTAGGCGGATGATGATGATCTTTAGAACAGTAGTCATACATTTAAGTTATATTCCTATCCGTTTCATAAAAATCCCTTGCCGTGCCGTGCCGTGACGCCAGTGGACACAGGCCTTAAGGCAAAAGCGCCAGGGTAGCCCGCGAAATTCAATTTTTTTTTGATTTTTTGCAATTTGCTGGTCAGTATTAAGTTGTACGTTGATTAATATATGATTCGCGGCCGTAAAAATATAATTTACAGAATTATAATCATTAAAGTCACCAACACAACTCTCTAAGACCACGTAACCCCAAAGAATGAGGATTTCATGAAACAGTTATTCTTTGGGGTTACGTGTCGGTCATCCGTCGTGACGTCACCGCACGTTGTCGGTAGCGTGTGACGTTTTAAAGAGTCGGTAGCCTACCTAAATGGTGTGAATCCGATAATCCTGTTTAGCAAACTTGACTTGGCATTACGTGGGTGATAATAAAGTCGACAATAGAAGCCGTTACTGTGGAGTTTTCCTTAGAATTAGATCCACTACAAAATTACAAATCAAAGTCAAAAAGTTAAAGAATTTATTTCAAATAGGCACATAAAAGGCAAATTACAACAAAATAAAATTGATTCTAGTCAATCTAAAAATAATACAAAAAGTCCTAGAATATGTGGTCCAAAATTGTATAGTTTCGAAGCTATCATGTATCTAAGTTTCATTGATAAATACGAGTAATTCATTTTCATTCAAATCAATCATTCATATTTAAAGCTAAGAAAATGCGACGTTGTCATATTTTACGTAAGGTTGTTTTACATTAATAATCGTGACTATGTCGAATTATTTTGTAATAGCTGTGCCTCGCGGTTTCACCCGCATAAGTGTCCATCTCGTGGGAATATAGGGATAAAAAGCCTGTGTTAATTCTGGTTATAAACTATCTGTGTGCCAAATTTCATCGAAATCCGTTCAGCCGTTTGTGCGTAAACAAGTATCAAACATACAAACACACTCACAAACTTTCGCCTTTATAATATTAGTGTGATGAAAAATTAAAACAAAAAAAATGGTCTAAGTAGGTAATTGAAAAATGATTCATATGCCAGTTGATTCTTTGATATGGTCTCATTCATACCCTAGATATATGTGATATAAAAATCACCTTAAATATTTAGAGAGAATGGTTTACAATTCTCCTACATTTATACCAGCCGGTCGATTCTGTAAAAATCTCACCGTGAAAACTTAGGTGAGGGGAGTTTGTTTTTGCTAGGAATTGACACTATTGACAGCTCACTCCACGCTCACTTCACCTAAGTTTTCACGGTGAGATAGTTACAGAATCGCACTGCTGTTTATTTGGTGTCGACGCAACATGGTCTTTTTCTTCCACACTTCTCTATTAACCGTCATGTCGGCAGTCACCCCTTTTCTAAACATATCATCATTCACGCAGTCCATCCATCGTTTCTGTGACCTTCCCCTACTCTTATAGTCATCGACATTCATACTCAAAGCGTTCCTCACGACAACATTCCTCCGTAACACATGCCCATACCATGACAACCGATTTCTACAGCCTCGACCACCTCCTCAGGGATTGTCCCAGATTCGCCATGGATCGCATGGAGTATGAGGCAATCTCTGAGAGATTTGGTATCACGGCATATGACACCGAGGTGCAAACGCGCAAACCAGAAGTCCTACTCGCGTTCACTAAATACATCACTAATTTTTTAAGCGAATTGAAACATTTCAACGGCACATAGCAAATACAAAATATACATATATAATAATAATAAAATGTTTAACGATAGTATACATACAGTATGTTAAATAACAGAGGGCGTTCCCTTAAACTCGTTAATCTATATCATTAATAGATTAAAATAAAAATATCAGCATAGAAATATAAGCATAAAATAATCCGAATTAAAAAAATAATTAATTGTCAATAAATTCGAAACCTCCTGTTTAAAATCAAAATAGTAGCGCGGAATAGTATTCGTAGTAGTAATGCCCAAACGCAATACGCACGTTGCTGGCCGAGCGTTTCCGAGAGTTCACGAAGCGGAGTGAGACGGCCGCCCCGCCCCGCCCGCACCCGCGCCCGTCATTCATAAATAAATTCCGACATTGCTGTCCTTCAAGTACGCGTGTACAGAGTGTTTCTTTAACGTATCAATTTACGATTTTTAGTGAATATTTTAATATAAAAAAAAATAAAAACATTTTATTTTCGAATGGTAATATTTTTTTAGCATGTATGGATGCTATACTATTGCGGGTTAACGGGAACGCCCTCTGTTAGTTAACATACTGTATATCATTTATCTCTTATTAATATTATTATCCTCATTGCGACTAAAACTTCCCACAAAACAATATCTGTATCAAATAGCAGATATTGTCATAAATAATGGAAACAAATAAATTATGCAAATTCACACCAAAACAAATAAAACGAATAAATCTAATTAAAAAAAAAAAAACGATTTCTACACAACTTTTCAGTTACCGGTGCCACTTTCAAACTTCCTCTTTATAGAATGGTTTACAATATCTTGTTCATAATGTTCCAGGTATGGGACACAGCTGGACAAGAGCGGTTTCGTTCAATGGCGCCCATGTACTACAGAAACGCTAACGCTGCGTTACTAGTATTTGATATTACTAGTGTTAACAGCTTTGCAGCCATAAAAGGATGGGTTAAGGAGTTGCAGAGGTATGTAATTTACTGATCGGCACTCTAATTGCATAACGTTGCGCGTGCAAAAGTATATATGTGTTTTTAGTGAACTTATTTGAGGTATATGAATTATAACAGCGTGTTTATACGGAACTTTCGATCTATGAATATCACATAGCTGCATTCCGTAACTCTTTAAATATTATATTGCACTTATCACATAGCTTCTTTTACAGTATGTGTGTATTGAAATAACGATTAAAACTGCATAAAGAACCGAAAATAACTAAATAACACATAGCGGCTTTTGCACGCGCAACGACGATAATACGCTTTCGATCACAATCCGAAGGATTTTTAAGCAATTCCTAACCCATTGCTTTTTGTTTGAAAAATTCGTCTGCTCGACACGTATAGTGGCCTCCAAAACTTGTTGACATTTTTTCCACTTCAGCTGAAACACATCAACCACTCTTAAGTGGAAAAATGTCAACTAACTTTTGGAGAGCACTGTAAATAACACAATTAATGTTGTTGGATTGCC
The DNA here is from genome assembly GCA_963855955.1 of Luperina nickerlii. Taxonomy (NCBI): domain Eukaryota; kingdom Metazoa; phylum Arthropoda; class Insecta; order Lepidoptera; family Noctuidae; genus Luperina; species Luperina nickerlii. The sequence goes on along the minus strand of OY979689.1, from coordinate 10,216,274 downwards.
AAATTAAAGGAATTGCCATTGTAAGTTACGCAATTACCCCGCTGATTACTTTCAGCCTAAATTTTTAAGGCTTCTGTAAAAATTTCACCGTGAAAACTAAGGTGAAGTGAGCATAAAGTGAGCTGTCAATGGTGTCAATCCCTAGCATCAGGTGGAATGACAGGTCACTTTAAGCTCACTTCACCTAAGTTATCACGGTGATCTTTTTACAGAATAGCACCGCTGTACAATCTAACAACTAAAAAACATTCTGCGGTGCTATTCTGTAAAAATCTCACCGTGAAAACTTAGGTGAAATGAGCGTGGAGTGAGCTGCTGTCAATTGTGTCATTTCCTAGCAAAAACAAACTCACGTCAACTCAGTTTTCACGGTGAGATTTTTACAGAATCGACCGGCTGATGTCAATCTTTCAAAAAACCAAGTGTCAATAAATTCCGCAATATCTTTATTCTCCTGCCCTTATTGAAATTTATTCGTGGTCGGCGCAACAATGTCTTTCTTCCATACTTCTCTACAGTACCCGGCGATAAATATTGCACATCGACCTTGGTTGATTGGTGTATTTTATACAAAGAATAAAAATAATTATCAAAAGAAGCAAATCATAATTGTTTTAACAGCTCCTAATAGATACCGGACTGTTTGTATTTCGTGCGACAGAGATAACGCTCTACGAAGCCGAAATTAGCCGATTGTCTCTTTCCAAAGGCCGATGTGCAATATTTATCCTTCATCTCGGCAGCCACCCCCTTTCTAACCACATCATCATCACACAGTCCATTCATCGTTTCTTTCGTCTTCCCCTACTCTTATAGCCATCGACATTCATACTCAAAACTTTCCTCACGACATTTTCCTCATTCCTGCGTAACACATGCCCATACCATAACAACTGATTTCCACACAACTTTTCTGTTACAGATATTCTATTTCACGAAGTCCGTTCGGCTTTGATTGTAGTAGTGACGTATCCCGACAAGCGCGCTCCCACAGCGGCTGCCCCTTGCTGCCGTCGCATGAGGCTATTTCCGCGAATGTGTACCGTTTTACTTCACCCATTGTTGAGTCTCTGTTGATCACAATGTGCATGTGCACGCTTGACAACATTCATAGCTAAACGGACTTCGTGACATAAAACATCTGTACCGGAGCCACTTTCAGACTTCCTCTTATGAAGGTACTCATTTTTTATTCTATCAAATTCAGCAATACATTGCTATTTTTATTTGGGTTGCTGAAAAAAATGAAGGGTAAATTGGTGCGTGACATCTAGGTCACAGATATAGGTAGACCTAGATTAACGCAAGTATCACGATCTGTATGAAAACCAATCGTGCCATTTTTTACTACCTACTATGAAGTCACAAGCACTATTTAGTGATGGGAAAATCAAATCGATTCAACGACGCCGCCGCGTGCGGCACCCGTCACGTCGCACCCCCGGGGTCTAGCGCCAGCGCTCACGCTCACCCAGCCAGCAGTATACAGGACTGGGCGCGAAAGTGGCGGCTTACGATTTTTGTACGTAAGCTGATGCAATTTTTGGCACGCGAAGTAGTTGCTCTTGTATTATCTAGGTGTATCTATGTCTGTGATCAAGCGAGGTCATGACGGACTAGACATTCTAGACAATGAGCTAAACTATTTTTCTTATTTTGTCTGGTGCTTAAGGGGCTTACACAACCTAAAGCGCGGTCACTGTCGGACTGCATAGAAAAGAAAGAGAAGCGCGATGACACAGCGCTGGTCATTTATTGCAAAATATGAAGCAATTATTTAATTGCAAAAAATCTATTGTTTGGACGAAAAAATTAAAACACTAGTATTTTAGTATGTTGTTAATCAGCCCTTAGACTGTATTTTGAACGCACTTTCATTTCATTTATTTCATTTCATTTATTTTGTTTTGTGAACATAGGTGATTACAGGTGTTTTTCAATATAAATGTCAAGTACACAAACCATGTTCCGCCGATAGGCATACAAAATCTGAGTTGAAGTTATAGTAAACTTATTTAAAAAGATTAAAACAAAAAATTCATGCAATTATAAACGAAATTAACAATGTCAAAAAAACATATTATTAGGCATGTCAAGTTATAAAATTGTCGTAATAATATAAGGAAAATGTCATGAAAATACACAATGTCAATAGATTTAAAACAAAAAAAACAGATATATCTACATATACATAAAAAAAAAAACTTTAAAATTTGTCATCCATATACTCCTTGACTGAATAATACACTTTGTCATTTAGTAGCTTAAAGAGCTCGCTTTTGAATTCATTATTATTCTGACAATTTCTAATATGACAAGGTAGTTTGTTATACAATTTTGGTGCCATTGCATAGACACTTTTATAAGCAAAAGCAGTTCTCGTGATTATTGTTTTCAACTTATCTGAGCGACGTTGACTTTCTACATGACTAAACAAATGTATATTGGTTTTTACAAACATCAGAACCTCATATATATACAGTGAAGGTACTGTCAGAATACTTAAATCCCTAAAGTGTGGCTTACATGTATCTGTTGTTCTTAATTTGCAGATGGCTCGGATACATCTTTTTTTGTGCCAAAAGCACGGAGGATATATTTGAAGCGTTACCCCAGAATATAAGTCCATACCTCAATGTGGAGGCTACATAACCGTGATATGCCGTTAAGAGGGCTGTTTTGTTTGCAATTTTCCCTAGCATATATAGGGCATAAGAGAATCGGCAAAGTTTCAAACAAACACTATCAATTTGAGTTTTCCATGACAAATCATTGTCAATGTGCAATCCTAAAAACTTTGTAGTGTTTGTTTCTAGTACTGCGTCATCTTTATACCTAATTTGGTATTGTGTTTGTACTTAAACAGACAGAGCGTTCAAAATCCAGTGCGCAATAGAATCCCGCCGCGATATTTCTACGTCATTGCGAACGAGTGTACTACGTGAACTCGACAAATGGATGTGCAATTAACGCTTGTGCGACAAAACTGTACTGCGACTCAAACGTGGGCTACTAAGACTAGCTTACACCACCAACAACTAAACATATTTAGTGCTAAACATAGCTGACAAATAAATCTGTCGTGTGATGTAGAAATGGAACGTGTTTTAACGACTTGTGGTGCGTGCAAGCGGGCGGTTAAAAAAATCGTCCATTAATAATCAATAATATTTCTCACATTACAGCAACGTCCCCGAAGCAATGGTCCTATCAGTGGTAGGCAACAAAAATGATCTAGAAGACTTGCGCGCAGTACAGTCCAGTGAAGCGGAACAGTTCGCTGCGTCCATCGGCGCGCAGTACTGTGAGACGTCCGCACTACATGATCAGGTAACTATCAGCGCGAACAAGAGTGATCAGAAGACTTGCGCGCAGTAAAGTCCAGTGAAGCGGCTCAGTTCGCTGTGTCTATCGGCGCGCAGTACTGTGAGACGTCCGCACTACATGATCAGGTAACTATCAGCGCGAACAAGAGTGATCAGAAGACTTGCGCGCAGTAAAGTCCAGTGAAGCGGCTCAGTTCGCTGTGTCTATCGGCGCGCAGTACTGTGGAACGTCCGCACTACATGATCAGGTAACGATCAGCGCGAACAAGAGTGATCAGAAGACTTGCGCGCTGTACAGTCCAGTGACGCGGCACAGTTCGCTGCGTCCATCGGCGCGCAGTACTGTAAGACGTCCGCACTACATGATCAGGTAACTATCAGCGCGAACAAGAGTGATCAGAAGACTTGCGCGCAGTAAAGTCCAGTGAAGCGGCTCAGTTCGCTGCGTCCATCGGCGCGCAGTACTGTGAGACAAATTATCGCCATGTGGAGACACGTTCTATGGGAATGTATAGGAATACGTGGCACAGCCCTTATAAGCCTTAACAATTTCTAACAAATATTTCACTCATTTTTGTTTGTTTGCCAGCTGGGAATCGACCAAGTATTCCTGACCACTGCAGCAGCTCTCCTCAAGCTGTCCAGCTCGAACCTGGTGTCCTCTCTGAGGTCCTACGACTCTGCTGAGTTGGACGCCACTAAAATACCCACTGGTAAGGAGATATAGGTACATGGGGAATGTTAATGTTGAGTGGGGTTGACGGCGAAAACGCGAGACGTCCAAAATCATACTAGGCTGATTCAGCACTTTTTGATTTTGAAAAACAGAAAAATTATTTATTGTGACTAGTACAGGAAGATCACAAACTAAACTAAACACAAACATAAATAAAAAAAAAAACAAACGAAATAAGCAAACAATTGATTTTTTAAAAATAGATAATTACATTATATTTGCAATAAATTACCAGCGTTGTGTCATCGCGCTTCTCTTTCTTTACTATGCAGTCCGAAAGTGACCGCGCTTTAGGTCATGTAAACCCCTTAAAGATTAATTATTATGTACTCTTCATTACAGGCACACCGACAGAAGAAGACGCAACGCATACAGGGAAGGTGGAGCTACCCGCGTGGAGCATAGACAGTATCGCGCACGGCGATGTGCAGAAGAACATGTGTTGTTGACCATAATTCTAGTTGTACGTACCCTTAAACGAGACGTGTCGGATAATATCGGTCTGCTTAATACACTCTGCTGAATAAGCTGTATCCGCATGCAGGAATCGCACCACCTGCCGTACGAAGGAATATCGCATGTGCGTTGGAAAAAAAGAACCAATAATCCGATTCCCGACATCCTCTCTACGATGACACAACGACCTCGGGTGGGCTTAGAAGCTCGAACACAGGTCATCCAGGACAATTCACCCAATGAGAGAAGCATCCACCATCGTTCTTGCTTCCTAGCGTGATCTGCAGTGACCTATATGCATGTGGGCCGCTGCAGACACAATTTGTCGAAGTGGTGGATTACTGACCCATCCAACGCCGAGAGCGGTGCGTCTGATCAGACCATGCCCCACTTGCTGGAGTGTCCTAAGAGGCTGTTCACCTGCACCTCAGATGACCTAAAGAATATCACTGATGCTGCAATCAACGTAGTCAACCTACTGGGCTCAAATAATATAAAACATCGTAGAAGAGTACCATCGACACGTAAAGAAGCTGTGCCCACTGCGACACTAACACCTGGCCGGAGAAAAATTATCCAAATAACAACCTACCCCGTTCGCAGATATGGCACTCAAAAGTATTGAAAAAAATTATTGGAATTACATAGAGTTGTTAGTCGCTCCATGTAAAATACTGGTATTCAGCTACATCAGCGGGGTAATGAGGGTTTTCTGAAATGACGTTCGCCAGGTGGCAGCACTGGCACGTCAGGTCCAGACATCTGTCAAAGAGCCTATATTTTCTTTAGTCATGCATGACTGAATGATGAACAAATGAATGAATCGAATGATGAACGTCATCAAATTTTTTATATTGGAAGACCTCTTGTCACAGTGGTGCCAACTGGTGTCGTAAATTTTCACGAAAACCGTCATTGGGGTGCTGGTTAGACTGGAAGCCAACCCCGACATAGTTCGGAAAAGGCTAAGCAGATGGTGATGGCGCCGATGATCTAGAATTGTTAGTCTATAGTTTTGACATGGTTGTAACAGCTCTATATAATGATCTCATCATCGCGCATTCGTGTTTCCGAAGTTGGACGATGATTTCCGAAGCGCATACTTTTCGTTGAAGATCTGTATGCGTTGTTGACCATTTAGGGCGCATTCCACCAAACTTTTATACATAGAATAAGTCTTATACTGAGAATAAATTTTGAATTTTTAACAGTTTTCCCATACTAGAACTGTCAAACGTCAATTTTATTCCAAGGATAAAAGATGTATGACTTTGGTAAAATCAGCCTTAAATAGCGCAATATGTATTAATATATACTTTACATACGATGCGACACATACAGGGAAGGTAGAACTACACGCGTGGAGCATAGACATCATATCACGCGGCGATGTACAGAAGAACGTGTTACGTTGTTCACAATTATTTTATACTAGCTGAGCCCCGCGGTTTCGCCCGCCTGCTGAGCCGTTTCTTCGCCCGTTCGCGCCATTATTTCGTTTTCACTTAGATTTCTTTCAGATTTTTTGTTTTTGCTCGGTTACTTAGGGTCCTAGCGTGATGTTAAACAGCATTTAACCTTCCTCAAGAATTGGGCTATCAAATGCAAAAGAATTTTTCAAATCCGACTGGTAGTTCCGGAGATTACCTCCTACATACAAACTTACAAACAAATAAAATTTACTTACTCATAATATTAGTATAGATTAGGAAGTCACACGACTTTTCCAAGTTTGGCCAAAAGTTTAGGCGGGTATCGCATCTCCGCGAAACCATAAAGCAGCAAAACCGCAGTAGTTCCGCCATCGCTTGTACGACAAGCGAATCAGAAGCGACACTGCCTGTTCTAACCAACGCTGAACGCATAGATTTGATTATGATTATATATCCCTTTGCCGCGTGATTTCGCCGATCTACTCGGATGCCAGTTACACATTAAAATGTTAAAATGGATGTTAATTTTACGGAAAATCGAATCTACAAGTTTCTAAGTAGACCTCTACTGTTTTTAACCGACTTCAAAAGGGAGGAAGTTCTCAATTCGACTGTATTTTTATTATATAGGAGAGGGGCCCGTGGCTAATTAATAACAGCCGCACAGGTTGATCGAACGGCTACGCTTGCCGCGGTTGGTCTGTGGATGGGTGACCACTGACCATCTTCACATACCGAGACACCCCCGTGCCTCGGAAAGCACGTTAAGCCGTTGGTCCCGGCTGTCATTCGTGGATCTTTGACAGTCGTTACGGGTAGTCAGAAGCCCGAACGTAACAACCAGTCTTACCAAAGGGTATCGTATTAGCCAGTAACTGGGTTGTGGAGGTCAGGTATATTACGCCAATAGCGTTTTAACGGTGCAAAGAATGACACGTCTAGTGGTTGCAATAAATGGGTTGTCTTAGGAGGAAGACACACAAATGAAATGTCATTCTTGACAGCTTTTTAAGACACGTTCAGAAAAATGGGATGATAAGTTGTCGCCAACAACAAATTTACGTCCTGACTTATTTTTGAAGTAAGGCATCATTACAGTGAAAAACCAGTCTTCGAAGCACACATTGTCAAACCACCCGCTTTTGGACCTATTATCTCGTGTGTTTTCTGGACGTCCTGACGTCCATTGATCCCATAAATGTTCTGATTTATAGACTACGTATATTGGTAGCATCTCGCCATTTGCTGCACAACTAAACATAAGACTAACTGCCGTTTTGGAGTTATTAACGATTCTTTCGGGGTATTTAGTTCCGCGTTTAAATATATATTTTTTAGCACCCGGGTCGTCGGTGAGGTTTGTTTCATCGTAGTTGACGATGTTATCCAGGCTTACCCCGTGTGCGGACTTTGAATAATTTTCAAAAAAAATTTCAATGACGGCGGTTGTTATTTCAGCTCTGTCTGATGAAATGTTAGCAGCTAACCGATGGGACAGCCTGTGTTTATTTCTTTCAACAAAATTTTGTGCCCAGTCAGGACCAGGTAAATTATCCTTCATGTTTCTCACATTTTTTCCTATCTTATTCAAATACCGTTGAGCGAAAACCCTTAAATCCATTTTATCCATCGGAAAACCCCATTCACTTAGGAGCAAACAATAATCCACAAATATTTGTTCCTCTTCACTGCTAAATATTGTGGGACGTCCAGCTCTTTCTTGCATTAAATTGTGCTTCATGCAGTGACGAGATAATGTCGATTTAGGGATATTAAAATGTTTTGCTGCGCCCCTAATTCACATATGTTTATTATTAACTTCTTCCATTGCCGTTTCCAGTTCGTCCTTCGTAAATGAATTATAGGGTGTATAATATTTACCATTTCTGGTATGCCTGTAAGTCCTTTTATATTTACGTCCCATTGTTTCTTCACATAAGACTTGTTCGTCCCTTGAAAAACAATAATTGAAACATCACGTTAGTATTTCTGAAAATATTCAATTCGCAAAAGCCGGGCTATTTGGGACGGCCGGTCCAAATATCACCTCAACTTTTTTGAACTCTAACCGGCCCAAGAAAACAATAATTTGGAGTGTCCCGAATAGCATCGGAGGTCCCAAATAACCCCGGTTTAAGGTACTATTGTTATACTATTATCATTAAAAACTTCTTTAATTATGAAGATTAGAAAAAAAAATTGTTATACTGACAATTTTGCCGTCAATCTCATAAATTGTCATTTTGTATTTGTCAGGCGTTTTGCAGTTAACTTGTTTGTCATTAATTTCTCTGGTTTGGCCTATTGGCCAAAAATATAAATAATATAAAAAATTAACACAAAATGAGAGGCTAGAAAAAACCGTATCAAGCTTAATACTGTTCATTTTTGATAGTTTGAAACCAGAACACTATTGAAAATGAATCTAAATTTGCTAAAGTTCACCCTCCGACGAATTTATATTCCTATGTCTCTTTTTAGGAATAATATGAATGATAATCTGGAACAACGCAACCAGGTCACTTCTTCTGTTGCAATCGGGTTAGTATTTTGTTGATAACGTAACACAGCATCACGCGTGTGACCACTCCCTAAAAGTTTAGGGCCTTAACACACTGGCGATTTGCAAGCGAGGCCAAAGCGAGGCGAGGTCGCAGCTAGCACGCGGTGAACTCGCTGCGGGCGCCTCTAGCGTCGCTTTGGACTCTTGTCGCCAGTGTGATAAGGCCCTTTGACAGACGTTTACCTACACTACACCCACATTTCGAGTTATGCGACTCTGACGAAATGTGGCTGGGTGTGTGTGGGTGTGAGCCTATTGCGATCAACCGGACACATCCAAACTCCGGCTACTGAGAAATTCCAGACGGAAAAACTCAATAACACTGACCGATGTAGATACATAGATAGAATTTCTCTTTATTGTGCACCAAAAACAAACTCGCTAATACCACGTCATCGTCATCTGCCTAAACTTTTCCCTACTAGGTTGGGGTCGGCTTCCAGTCTAACCGGATGCAGCTGAACCAGTATCTTACATGAAGCGACTGCCTATCTGACCTCCACAACCCAGCATAATATTATGGCACATGACGTTTCCGTAAATTGTCAATCACGCGCAGCATCTGGAGCAACCTGTACTTGAAAGAACTGTAGCGCTGGGTTCATTTGCCGGGGTCACGGATCATAACGTCGCATCAATGAAATTGAAACTAATAAACGTGCAAAGAGTAGGTGAATTGATGCAAGCTCTCTCTTTCCTTCAATTCGCCTGCTCTTTGCACAGCGGTAGTTTTCACATAATGAATTATTTGATGTTGTTATAATTATTATGGTTACTGGCCACTAGCCTTACCCTTGTGATAAATTAATGTCGCCATTGTCGTGTAGCACGTTGTATAGATATCTCATTATTGCTTTAACGCGTTTTTTTTTTTTTTGAAAATTTGTTGATTTGAAATATTGCCGAAGTCAATTCGACTCAGATCTTAAAAAAGATAGGTTTCTCTAGACATTTTTTTTACTTGCACTATTAAGCCTTTCTTGCCACATATATTATCAGAAAATGCTCAATTTTGTTGATACGTCACCTATTTTAAAACTTTATAATAGTCTTACGCTAGAAACAGGGTATTGTAACATTGTTCACAGCAAAAATAACCAAGATTCTTATGCAATTTAGAATTAAGATGGTATTTAAAAAATACAGTTATATTTTTGATAATAATTGCAATTTTAATTAAACATTCCACATTGTATGATTATTGATTTTACTGTGTAGGTTAACGCAATTTTGTACGTATTAAGTTTACGAATAAATAAATTTATGAATAATGTTAATTGGTGGTTTATTTATTTGATCATTATCAGTCTCCTACCAGTTTGTGTGGTCGACTGTTAGTCTTGTTTCATACTTCTCTACAATCAAAATCAAAAGTATTTCATTTCACATAACCTGGGCACTTGTGGAACGTCAGAAGCTAGGTGCACGGTTCCAATTGGTTTTTTCGATGACGAAGAGATTGCAAGAAACTACACGCTCTCTTCTCTTTTGATGTTTTCAAATTATAGTGTTAATATGTATCGGAGGATAGTGCAAGGCCTGTCAACAAGTATCAGGTAATTAATAAAAAATAAAAAAGAATTATCAAAAATATAAATCTTTAAAAATAAAAATCAATGTTTGTATGTTTGTCCTTTAGCGTTCCGAAACCATTGATCAGATTGTGATGAAACTTAGTAGGGTGTTCTGGGGATGCCCGTGAGGGTTCCTAGTAACTAAAACATTGGAAAAAATTACAAAAAAAATCTGGGGCGGTACGAAGTTCGCCGGGTTAGCTAGTAAAATATAAAAATCTGTTTTTTTTTGCCTTTAAAGTACTCGGTGTCTATTTCTCTACACCTCATCGGGAATATTCGGGAAAACGCGGACATAAAGTTTTGAAAATATGATTGACGTTGTAACCTTAAAAACAAAATCATTTATCATTAGGTAACCATAGTATGGGCAATACCTACCAGTTTCTATTCGGAAAACCCTAAGATTCTGGATTAGCGTGTGGTGAATGTGTTGGCTCTCAAAGCGTATGTTGTGTTTTGTATAGTAATAGGTAGTGTTTTTGCTCATCGATGTAGTTTATTCAGGTGTCGATATTCATGCTCCTCGTATTGTCCATGATCATGGCCACTAAGAAAACTCAGCCATTTCGATTATTCAAGAAGACCATAAGAATAGAAAAATGAAACAACAGAAATTTTATTATAAATATAATAATATTGTGTTGTGATCTGTTAGCAACATTGTAACACTATCACTGACTGAATATTTACAGGTCGACATGGTGTAACGTAAAGTAGTCCTATGTCACTAGCGCGTGGCGAGCACTAAAACGTGCCCGCGACGGGGTACCGTGCGTCTTCCGTGACGCTTGCTTGCGTCACTCGTGACGCACGTGACGCTAGGGTGCGTCACGAGCTCGTAACCACGCACGGAAACGTTCCCGTCGACGCGCGCTTAGGGCTGCATGTGACGCTCTAGCGGCGGCTAGGGAGCCGCGTTGGTATAGCTGTAGCGGTCTGAACGCTAGTAAACGTCCTAGCGTGCACTCTGGGGCGTCGTGAAGTCGTGGAGGCTTGCGTCTTGCGTGTGGTCGCGCGGGGTCTGTGTGCGACGATTGTGCTTGAGCTGGTAATGAGTGCGCGTTGTGTGTATAGCCCGGTGCTCGCGCTCTGGCGTTCCTCAGTAAGAAGACTGGTTTGGGTGGAGCAGGCGCGGGTGTCGGCCGGGCGTATCTTTCGCGGAATAGCGGCCAAGTTTCATGTCTCTCATGTCTGTCGAGTCTCTCTGGCTCATGGGGAGACGCTCTGCCTTCGCTGCCGCCCGCTAGTAATTCGAACGTGACACGGCAGGAGTCTCCTCCATATAACTTCACAAGGAACGCGGTGTGTTCTTGTCGCAGGTATCTGGCCGCTCGTCTGACGTACGCGAGGGGGCCCCGCATGCCGCCGGCGGCTGCAAGTTCTGCCGCGCGAACGGACCAGGGCTCCGCTACGCAGTGCTGCAGTTGTCGAACGGCAATGCTGACCAGTTTGTCGAGCGTGTAGGCGGGGTAGGCCTGGAAGATAGAAAGGGTTATTAGTTAATCATGCGTGGAATGAATTTATAACAGTTGGGGTGTTCGAAGTTTTGAATTATATAAGATCTCTTCATAGGAATCCAAAAAGCGTTAACATTAGATGAATGTCAATTATCACTTAATTTTTATAGAAACTATTTTCGTTATTCGCATTTCTTATAAAAGTGAAATACATCCTCATTATTTTCCTGCCCTTAGTCTAATCTATTCGGGGTCGGCGCGACATTTAGTTCTGTCAGAAGATTACCTTGATCCCGAGCATCTCTCTCGCGGCGTCTTCATAGGCCGGCGCGTCCATGTTGCCGTCCAGCACCGCGCGCACCAGGTCCAGCAGCACGTCGTAGTAGTGCTTGGGCTCGCGCGCGTCGGGCGGCAGGTTGTTGGGCTTGAGGCGCAGCGCGTGCGCGACGGGCGGGCGCGCGGGCCGCTCGGCGTCGCGCGCGCGGCACAGCGCGGCGGCGCAGCGGCGCGCGGCCGCCAGGCGCTGGCACAGCGCGCCGTGCACGCGCAGGAACAGGTACCACGACGACGTGCACACGAAGCGGGCTTCCTGCGGGGACAATATACACGTGTAGTCTGGGGTACAGCACAGAGCATCATTTCGGAAAACTGAGGGTTACAAATTAATACAAACTCAAGCAATCTTTTTCCATCACAACAAGAATTCTGTGACTGCTTACAGCCGAGTAATTTTTTCAATGGTTTTAGGAGCAAAGCTAGCATGGGGCTGTCCATTAATCACGTGAGGCTCGAAAGGGGGGGGAGGGGGTCCATAAAAAATCACGAAATATCACAAGGGGGGAGGGGGGGTGTAGTAATATATCACGTGTATTTATTTTTTTAAAAACATCCTGCAAACTTTCTAATAAAATTAGATGATTATACCTGTATTTTATAAACATAAAAAAATAGGTCCGATTCTTTGTAGGTACTAAAGTTACACGTGATATGAGGGGGGGGGGGGGTAAGTCTTAAACCTCACCATATATCACCAAGGGGGAGGGGGGGGGTTAAAAATACCAAAAAAACATCACGTGATTAATGGACGGCCCCCATGCAGTTATTAATCAAAAACATTGCAATAAAATTATTGCCTGTTCAGAAGCACTTTAACTTTCATTTTTGAATGTTTTGTTATATGCATAAACAGTTGTAACACTTACATTAGCAGGATGATCTCTATAATCATCCTCGAGATCCTGTGGCTCCGCTTTAATCTCAGTCTTCATCGACATCTCCTCATTACTGCTCGTTCTCTTCACACTGTTCGCAGACGCGATTGAACTTTCTGTAAAATGGAAAGTAAACTTTAAAAATACTACAAAAGAGATTATAATTGATTGAAAGACTCGGAATATTGATTCTAAATAAAATTTATATTTTGTGGAGACTGTCAGTAGGAAGGCAGCATGCGTGTATCACCACTGACATTCTGTCATTTGCACATCGCACGGTTTGTCATCATTGTCTCGAATTAATTAAAATTTATTTATAAAAGCTTATATTTTTCAACTGTTAAACATACACCTCTCTATCTATTGCTAGCCATATAAATATTAGTTGCGGAAATCGAACCCACAACTCACAGCGCAGTACCTTATCGCAGAGCTACTGTTGCGACGGTGCCATACGGGTTTAAAAAAAAACTGGCCATGGGCGAGAAGAACACAAGGGTTCCGTACCACAAAGCAAAAACGCCGAAAAAACCCGTTGGTTGTATGGGAGCCCCCCTTAAATATTTATTTTATTCTGTTTTTATAGCAGCTACAGAAATACATCATCTGTGAAAATTTCAACTGTCTAGCTATCACGGTTCATGAAATACAGCCTGGTGACAGACAGACGGGACAGTGGAGTCTTAGTAATAAGGTCCCGTTTTTACCCTTTGGGTATGGAACCCTAAAAAACTACTATTTTATCATTTGCGTACAAATAGTTTATAAAGATATTTTATCTTACCTTTACTGTCTGTGTTGTTATTGTTCTTCGGCTTATTTTCTTTATTCTTGTTATTTTTGCCGCTCTTATCCGACGCGTTATCAGATTCTGATGACTGTGGACAAATTACATGGATATAAGTAATGAAAATCAAGATGCTACACCGCTTATCTCTTGTAGAATGGTAAAGTGGCTTTTCCAGATTGTTGTTACACATATCAGAAGGCTAATTCCCGTAGTTAAACACGTTCAAAATCTAGTTGTAGTAGCATCATGCTCAGATAGGAGCCTTTTGGCCTCGTATAGGACTTTCTGTTTCATTTTCCTTTTGTTACTTTTTTTTTTATATAACTTGGTTTTTTATTTTGCTGTATTTAGTTTAGTTTGTGATCTTTCTGTACGTGTCGCAATAAATACTTTTTCTTTCTTTCTCTTTCTTTCAGTTGCAATCTCATCTCGGCGACAATCAATGTCAAAAACGTTGGGAAATTTGAAGTATTTTTTGACAGATTGAGACAGATATCAGGCTGTGAACGTTAATAGGGAATATGCATGATTTTTTTTATTTAATAAATTAATCCTCGAACCCACGACAACAACACAACACAACACACACAACACAACAACACAACACACCACACAACTCTCTAAGACCACGTAAGTCCAAAGAATGATGATTTCATGAAACAGTTATTCTTGAGACTTACGTAGTCTTAGAGAGTTGTGTTGATGACTTTAATGATTATAATTCTGTAAACACATATTTCTTACGGCCGCGATTCATATATTAATCAACGTACAACTTAATACTGACCAGCAAATTCCAAAAAACCTAAAAAAAATTGAATTTCGCGGGCTACCCTGGCGCTTTCGCCTTAAAACTATTGATTACACACCAATTAGACAGAGATCCGACATAGACTGTGACGTCACATGTCACTACGGCCATAATAAACTCCGTTAAATTTCGTTTTGCGAGAAAGAGATAGAAACAAATCTTCGATGGCTCATATCTTTTTTAATTTCATAGTTATCCGAAAAACAGTTTTACTAAACTGTTTATTACATGAATGAGGATTAATTTTTTAAATAAAAAAAAATCATGCATATTCCCTATTGCCCCTCTGGTGACATCTACGAGACTACGGCCCTTTTAATTATTTGGCGAAACTTCACACACATGATGGGGTTCGCTGTCTTCCAAGTAGTAGCAATATATTTCTACTAGCAACGCTCCGAGTTTCCATCCGCATAAGAGTCGATCCCGTGGGAATATCGGGATGAAAACTATTGTATGTCCTTCCCCAGGACTCAAACTATCTCTACAAAATTTCATCTAAATCCGTTCAGCGGTTTAAGCGTGAAGAGGTAACAGATAGACAGACACTTTCGCATTTATAATATTAGTATGGATTAGCTCATACTTTTATACTAAAATCAGAATGCGTGGCCAAAATCAGAACGTCCGTAATCTTTTTCAAACACAATTTAACAACGACGCCCCCGTCATTCTAGCGCCAAAAGATCTTTGTAGCAGTGTATGTATACTCAAATTAGTGTACTTTAAAGTGTTTAGAATAATTTAAAGGTATTGATAGGAATGTAATGCTAACTTCTTGCTTCTCCTGTTTGACAGCATTGGTGTTCTTATCCTCTGGTGTTTCACCGCTTGGACTGCCCGGACTGCCAGCATCATCTTTTTCTTCTGCTGAAATAAAAATATACTGTTATTTTATGCCATTTACTGCGAATATAGCACAATGATAGAAAGGCTAAGTTAAAACTTTAATTAGAAATGGTAGTATCAACAAGATTTTTGTATTTACGTATTTACATGTACATATTCCAAATCTTTTCCGATTCGTAGGAAGTGTCTGCTTACTCTTAATTAATTTGACAACCAATAGAACATACCTTCATCCCTTTCATCATCAGAGAGCGGTTGCCTCGGATGCGCGAAGAGATCTGGCAGGAAATGTCGCAACAGCCGCTTGATGCGTCGCTTCTCAGTCTTCTGTATCGCGGTCTGGCGGCGCGCGTGGTGGATGAGCAACTCGGCCGTGTCGCGGAGGATTTTTATTGCTGTTGACAATGGAAGAAGGTGATTTTTAGTAATTGTAGGAATCGTTCTTGATGTCTTATGCTCGGTTCCTATAAACAAAAACGACGGTTTTGCTTACCAATAGTAGCATTTTCTTGTTGCCAAACTGGGAATATAAATAGATCCGTAAGCTAATTGTACCTGTGATAGCTGCTTCCATAGTTATGGGTCTACTATGCAAAGCTCTGAGGTCTTTGCTTTATTATTGGTAAAGATAAGAGTCTTAATTTTAACCTTTAACAGTCCGTATGTTATAGGAATCGGCCATTAGTGGAGTTGAGGAAATAATATTAGTAACCAAGTCGAAATAAAATAAGTAAAAGTTATTCTAGCAGTATAAACAAAGCAATTTTGTAAAATTCTGCAATAGCAGACTTCATTAGACAGTTTAACTAAACAATTGCGCAATATATACGTGGTATACAGGAATTTCTCAGTAGCAGTTTAGAAGTTGGTGGTGTAATACCCCTGTGCCTTAGAAAGCACGGTAAGCCATTGGTCTTGTACCTGATCTCCCCCCGGTCGTGTCCGATTGCCGTCCGGGAGTAAAGGAACAGAGTGCACCTGTGTTTGCGCACACACTCGTGCACTATAATATCTCCTGTGTACTTGGCTAATCTGCGTTGAGATTGGCCACCGTAACAGATATCGTTCAGGGGGATTATATATTATTATATTATATAAATGTTAGGCGTAAGTCAGTATTTACAAAAACTGCTTTTTTAAAAAATCACCTGTTAATTAATCAAGCAAGTTTACAAATACGGCAAGCATTTACCTCTAACAACTAAATACCTAGAAATTTGTAATTAATGAGGAAACAATTGGGTATAATTGAAGCACATTATTGATGATTGAATCGGAAGGAAGGTGCTAACAACATTGTATTAGACCGGGAGATGATGACACATTTTGGCAAGTCATTTCTTACAGTATGGCACTTTCAGGGGGGTTCATATACGTAATAAGTGAGAGGAAAATGATGTTCTTACCGGTGGTGCGCGGGACGCAATTGCAGAATAATTAATTGAAATTGCTCGAAAATCCGGAGGTGTCAAACAATTTCTTTCACAAAATTTCTTCAATTTATCGGTATTTCAACAAAAAAAACCCGGCGGTCGCTATGTGCCATACTTCTCCGGTGGGTGTTTAGACCCGCCATACTTTTTTGAAAATGTTTTTTTTTTAATTTTTTTTAATTTATTTCTTACAGGCTGATTTTTTTTTTAACAATTGTTTTTAATTAATCTTGTACGAAAATCACCATGCCATACCATTCCGACGGTCCAAAATACCCGCCATACCCCCTCAAACATGTCATTTTTTTAAATTCGAGAAACCATTTCTTTCAGTATGGCACTTAAGTCGTGGTCAGTTTATGGTACAGTGAGACAAAATTATATTCGCCATACTTCTAGTGCAGTATGAAAGTGGAGCCATACTTGAAAAATTGTATTTTTTAACCATTTTTAAAACACGCCTATAGAAGCCGTGAAATTATTTTTTACAGTATGGCATAAATGAAATCAGATTGTTCCCATACTATTATGAGTTGAAAAAAATATGCCATACTGTGACCATGGTACGAAAGACCGTCATACGCACGCTGCGGTGTAAAAAAAATTAAAAAAATGAAAGGATTTCTTACAGTATGGCATTTTAATTTTTGGAAAGTTTATAAAAAGTATGATTCAGGAAAATTATCCCATACTCATCATGAAGTCCAAAAGTAATGCCATACCCGGAAAACCGATTTTCAGCGACGTATTTCAGCTACAGTACGTCCAAGTTATATATATATAATATATTTTGAAAGCCATGCTTTTTTAGTAAATCGCTCATACTGTGGCATCTTGAATTGATTTGTTTAAAAAAATCGTTTTTAATATCGCTAAGGGGGAACGCCACTGTGACGGGCAAAGAAATCGATTTTTTTTTCAATTTCCGTAAAGCCACCTGTATATCTGAAATACGTTAGAATTACCTTGTTTATTTAGTTAGCATGTTAAGGCGAAAGCGCCAGGGTAGCCCGCGAAATTAATTTTTTTTTAGGTTTTTTGCAATTTGCTGGTCGATATTAAGTTGTACGTTGATTAATATATGATTCGCGGCCGTAACAAATATGTATTTACAGAATTATAATAATTAAATTCATCAACACGACTCTCTAAGACCACGTAACCCCAAAGAATAACTGTTTCATGAAATCGTCATTCTTTGGGGTTACGTGGTCTTAGAGAGTTGTGTTCATGACTTTAATGATTAGTGACGCCTGACCAGCACAGCTGCTGTATACCAGCATTAGAATTTGTATTGAGGAAGATAGTTCGAAGACGTTCGAGCGTAGAATATTATACGACATAACACATTATTTAATTAAACAAGATTGTCCCTACATACAACTTTCAAATTTCGTATTTACGTTCCTCACATAACCAACTTTCAAAAAAAAATGGTGCCATACTGTAAGAAATTGTTCAAATGTTGCATAAAATTTTACAATTATTTAATAACATTATACGTATATCACCCACTCTACAGGTATGGCATTATAACAATTACGTTTCTAATCATAAAAACAACTACTAGACCAAATTTTAAGGTGAAAGAAATGGTTTCTCGAATTTAAAAAAATGACATGTTTGAGGGGGTATGGCGGGTATTTTGGACCGTCGGAATGGTATGGCATGGTGATTTTCGTACAAGATTAATTAAAAACAATTGTTAAAAAAAAATCAGCCTGTAAGAAATAAATAAAAAAAAATTAAAAAAAAAACATTTTCAAAAAAGTATGGCGGGTCTAAACACCCACCGGAGAAGTATGGCACATAGCGACCGCCGGGTTTTTTTTTGTTGAAATACCGATAAATTGAAGAAATTTTGTGAAAGAAATTGTTTGACACCTCCGGATTTTCGAGCAATTTCAATTAATTATTCTGCAATTGCGTCCCGCGCACCACCGGTAAGAACATCATTTTCCTCTCACTTATTACGTATATGAACCCCCCTGAAAGCGCCATACTGTAAGAAATGACTTACCAAAATGTGTCATCATCTCCCGGTCTATATGTATTTATAGCAGGATTAGCAAAACGTATATCCTATTATTAGAAAACTAGACGGGTGTGGGGTAATTTATTTGCGAATGGAATTTTCGCCTGTAATCTCAGAAGAGTTGGCTCATATTTCGCCAGTTATACTGCCTTTTGACCGCCAAAGTCATGTATAGATGACAAACCAAAATGTGTCCAGCACGCCACGGTTCGACTACATGACAGACTTTGACGCCGAGGGCACGTTTATGATTTTTTTACGTGTGGCGGTCAAAAGGTTAACTCTCATGTAATACGGGGGGGGGGCGAGACTATTGCCATTCACACTGGGCACAAACCATTGGGCTGTTACCGAGAAATTCCTGATGGAAAAACCAAAAAACACAATCTGACTCGGAAATCGAACCTAGGACCTCATGCTCAGCTGTAGCGCTTGCGATTACTAGACCGACGAGGCGAGAGTTTCGATGAAGAGATATTGTATTGGCTTTACAAATAACTGGTTTTTGTCTTGGTATCGTTCATATTGCCCGCGCCACGCCACTGGGCAATGTAAATCGACGTTTTAAACCCCTATTAAACTATGCGATATTTAAGGGCCCGAAATTTTGCTGATGTGTTTTCTTAATAGGGATCCTTCCTCCCTTTCTCTTATTACACCCAGGAAAGCGTCCCAGAATATCGCGTAATGCATCAAGGCTTTTAGTTACCTAGAGAAGTTAAAATCAAAAATAATCGTCACCGACGCAATACGGCATTAACTCAATTTTATTCTTATTAAAATCACGAAGTAGTCACAAGTCACAACATGTATGGCCTTTATAAGTTGCGAACATAACAAACCATTATTATATTTAACACAAAACGTTCATTATACAACGTGTAACGGAAAGGGTATATACATACCAAAGGCACGGCTTCTTTGGATGATATCAAACGATATTGAAAGGGTTTTTTAATCCTATATCTACATGTTCAGAACTTATGAGAATTTTTAATACATTGATACCAGAAACCGAACTTTTCAAATTGAAATAAACACATCACTAGCACTAAATCAGCTGATCGGTGTCAGTGAACCATTTGTGAGTAAAAATAAACCTCTTACTCCTGGTATTTCTGAATAAAATGAATAAAAGGTTCCGCATGTTTATTTTTTGTTTACAAAATATACTGACTTTTCCTAAACTTTGATTTTGGTCTAGGTATTAAAATTTTACGAAATAATATTTAGGTAGGTACCTGTTTGCACTGTCACGTATTATTTACACACTTGTTGGTTTTTTATGTAGTTGTCCTTTTGTAGAAGATTACTTTGTAAATAATTATTATCTACATAGTAAATAGTAATCTTTCACCCACCCCACCTTACCATCGTACCTACAACACAATAAATACCTACTTAATTAAAAAACAATATTCCTGTATTGAATTTCCCAACGTTATTCCTATCCTTTTATTTTGGTGGCCATAAGGATAAACGATGTTTTGCTTTAAATTGATTTTTAATCGATTCACAGAACGAATCCCGTGCTCTTGAATCGATCTACTAAAAATTCAACAAAAATCGTAATCAAAAAAATTTTAAACAACATTTAACACACCTTTATTTTGTGACATATTTACAGTTGCCAGTCAGGTAGGTACGTCTAAACTTTTAATCAATAATATTAATAATTGATAACCTTTCCAGCGTAATTAAATGACTTTCATTCAGATGGTACAGATGTAGTCGGTTAAAATCAAATGTTTCAATCTTCGCTTAGTGCTAACTTAAATAATGCGGACAAGCTAAAAAGTGTCGGCATAATTATGTATGTAATTGATCTTGTTTGAAATTTATAAACCTACCTATTCGCTGTTTATGATTGTCAGCATAATACTTTGGGCAAACATGAACTTGAACTATTATGAGCCCTTATCATAATAATTTTTACACATACGATCCAGGAGATTCGATTCACCTTACTATTGAATCGATTTGCTTGAAGATCGCATTAAAACGAATTGTTTCGAAAAATCGTCAGCTCGTACCATTGAATTGATCATAAAAAATCGAATCCTTACGTGTATCCTACCAAGAATTAATTGCTTAAATAAACATTATTATTTGCCATTAAAACTTAGAATAGAAAAAGGATTTAGAACAAGAATTTTTGTCCAACTGAACCCAAAACATCATTTCAATTCACCTCTTCGGTATTGATGCTTCTCCTAGTACAAAATAAAATCACAGTTCGGTTGCACGGTTCCGTTCATAATTTTAAAAATAAGGTTTTTTTTTTTAATAATTATGTCGAAAACTATTAACAACAAGTTAATACTATTTTTTTATTACAAAATAATAGCACGCCCGCATAATTTTTGTCTGTAGGACTAACCGAAAGAATTATCGGAAGTTCACGGTCTGTCGGTGCTTTATCAATAGTACATGGGTTTTATTGGTTTGAGCACGTTTAGTCTTTAGTATAATTCAAACGAAGTCAATAAAAAATGTCGCAAAACTGCATCTAACTGTGGAAAGAAATTAATAAAAGTACTAGGACCGCATGAGTTAGGAATTGTTATTGCCGAATTGAAAATCTTTTGCTCACAGAACCCTGATTACGTCGTTACACACACAATGTAAGCATCTTAGTGTGTGTAAACCTAATGGGTTAGTAGGGTACGTGCACCAATTGCCGTCCTGTAGTTTCAATTACTCCTGGTAAATACAACTTCTAAAGAGATAACGCGGCCCCATAAATTATGATTTTTAATGGATTGAAATTACTTAATAATTGTCCGGAGTTGCGGGAATTTCCGAGGTTGCGGGAATGTTGTTTTTAGTCAGTAAGAGTCTAAGGGGAGGCCCACACTGCACCACCGTGTCACGCAGCGGGGTTCGTGGAACGGAGCAAAATTCCACGCGCGGAAGCACGTTTTTATTGAATTTGGTAAAAAATCACGGGGGCACGTTCAGCGTCCCACTGTGTGATGTGGTGAAAAAAAATGAATGATTTTTCAATTTTGAATTTGAATTAGGTACGTAACTCTGGTGTGTTAGATTTACTTGAAAGTTTAACGGAGTTTAGTTGAAATTATTATTAAGATGTAAAATAATCTTGAATCCTTGAACAATATTTTTTAATAGTACTGGACACTAATTGGGACAGCCACCCTATACTCGTAGGTATCTAAATTTAACGAAATAATATTTACGTACCAGGATAGCAGGGAATAGGAGATTTATTTAGCATTGTTATTGTTTTGCTCGCCAGTCGACGTCTGTTCCGTGTCTAGTGCACTCGTTTCTAGTCCCTGTGACACGCGCATCAGTTCAGTACGGCTACACCTAATTGACTTTTTTTTGTTGTGTTTGAAAATGTCGATAAGTAATAGCGAATATTACGAAATGATGTTGTGTGTCGGAGCAGAACATGGTAATTTGCGAGCTGCCCGAGAACTGTACCGTCACCGTTTTATTGAGGGTAGACCAGATGCTGACCGTCGACAGCTGCCTTCGTCGGCATGTTTTAGCCGGATGGTACATCGTCTGTACCAAACTGGGTCATTCCACGCACCTGCTTCAGAGGGTCGCCCGAGTACTACCGATCCAGAATTTGAAGAAGCTGTTCTGGAACATTTTGAACTCAATCCGCGCACTAGCACACGTCGAGCTGCATTAGCGCTGGGTGCCTCTAACCACATGCAGGTATGGCGAGTGCTAAGCAATGACGGTCAGCACCCATACCACTTCCGTCGTACCCAGGAGCTGATACCGGCAGATTTTT
Organism: Luperina nickerlii; assembly: GCA_963855955.1. Classification (NCBI taxonomy): domain Eukaryota; kingdom Metazoa; phylum Arthropoda; class Insecta; order Lepidoptera; family Noctuidae; genus Luperina; species Luperina nickerlii. The sequence goes on along the minus strand of OY979689.1, from coordinate 10,193,822 downwards.
TGCCTCGCGTGGCCTTCTGCGAGTGGTACAGAAACCAGTCAGAAGCTTCGCCAGATTTTGGTTCAAAAATACTATGGACCGATGAGGCATCCTTCACGAGAGCGGGAATAAGCAACATCCACAACGAACATGTTTGGTCTCACACGAACCCGCATGCTTCGACAGAGTCGTCATTTCAACACCAATGGCGACTGAACGTGTGGGCAGGTATAATTGGAGACGTTGTCGTAGGACCAGTTTTCTTGCCGCAAAGCTTAAACGGCCAAAATTATTTAAGCTTCCTGAGGAATGAATTAGACGATGTCCTCACAGTGCTACCAGTGTTAAGCTATGTCAATCTCGTGATGAGGAATAATTTAATTTTCCAACATGACGGTGCACCGGCGGCACATTTTGCTCGAGATGTTCGCCATTATTTAGATGCGCGCTTTTCTCAGTGGGTTGGGCGTGGTAGCACAAGCGTGGCTTGGCCTCCGCGATCCCCAGACCTAACCCCGTTAGACTTTTTTTTGTGGGGGTACATTAAAAATGCAGTGTACGCAGTGCAGTGTGATACAGTGGACCAAATGAAAGTACGAATTGAGGCCGCTTTCAGGACAATCACACCAGACATGCTACGCAATGTTCAGGAGTCTATGAACAAGCGAGCGGCCTTGTGCATACAGTACCAAGGCCACCACATCGAACCCCACCTTTAAAAATGTAAGTCAATTGCAAAACTTTAAGATTTTACTGTTTTCTCGGTAATAAGTAATAATAAGAGATGAAACTAGTTAACCTACCTAAACTTTGTTTCAATATTTTACGTAAGTTTTGTTATCTCGGTTTTTACGTGCAATTTATGGCTTAATATTAATATTAACGAGTAAACTGAAAATCAATAATTACACATTAATTTTTACATCACGGTAAAGTAGCTATTGTATTGCGCGCGCGCACATGCCGCCTATGCTTTGGCGGTACGGCGCGCCGCACCGCCAAAGCGGTAGGCGGCATGTTTGATCTCGTCAGTTCGCGCCGACAAAGACGCCGCGTTTGGTAGGCTAGTACAGTACTAGGCGCGCAGAATTACCGAAGAGATTTATCGTGATATTGGCAAGTAAAGTGATTGACCTACGTAGTGCGGTGACATGTTTGTTATGATTTGAATTTCAGAAACCTAAGATACCGAAAATTTGGTATCAATTCTTAGAGTATTTTATTTTGAGTTGAAACTAAGTATAGTGACTCTATACCAGCTGTTATCTTTAGTGCTTAAGGATAGCTATAGGGTTTCTGTTACACGTTGTATAAGAATACATAACAAATAAAAACGAGGAAATCATTCAAAGTGCCGCGTAGTTTGTTTATGTACGTGTTTTACGCGTGGCCTTCAACTGAAGGTCGGTCGCGTAACAATCTAATGCTCAAATAAGATACTGGGCCTAATTTTAACCGATTGCGGCGCAGAAAGAGTGTAATGAGTTTTAGTTTTGTGTGGTTGTTTGGCAAATAGGACGACGGATGGAAAGAGGTTACTGCTGACTATGGAGATCTGCAATACCTATTTAACTTTTTTAGGGGGGAAGCCGCTAGGGTAGTCCGCGAAATTCAAATTTTCTTGTTTTCTGCAATTTGCTGGTCAGTATTAAGTTGTACGTTGATTAAAATATGATTCGCTATCGTAAAAAATATGTATTTACAGAACTATAATCATTTGAATCAGTAATACAACTTGCTAAGTGAGTATAATCCTAAAATTTCAAGATTTCATAAAATGTCATTCAGTAGGATTACTTGGTCTTACAGAGTTGTGTTGATGACTTTAATGATTAATTCTGTAAATACATATTTGTTACGGTCGCGAATCGTATTTTAATCAACGTACAACTTAATACTGACCAGCAAATGGCAAAAATCGTAAAAAATATTGAATTTCGCGGGCTAATCTGGCGCTTACGCCGGATTAATCCGACAAATATTTTCGTGTCCATTTCGCCAGGGTCGTATATTTACGACCAAATGCCATTACCTTTCAATTTGCTTTTTTATTTAATTAAGCTGTATTCTATCAGGTAATTATTTTTCGATTCACTGTGCCGGGCGCTGGGGGCATGACAACTGATATGAAGTCAGGCAGTTATAAGGTTAATAATATTTTCTTGAGACCTAAGGACATACCCGATATGACCCGTAATTTCACGTATGCAAAGCTGGGACTGAGTTCTTCCTGTCAGTTTTCGACAAAGCATTTCTGTCTGTCCGTCTATTGAGCTAATAAAGTAAATGTCTCTCACCTTCCTGCCGACTCTGCATATTGTAGTCGAGCACCACATGCGGGCCGGGCCGCCGCGCTGCGAACGCAGACTCCACCTCGTTGAACAGCGACTTGGAGCGCATCGCCTTCAGGTCGTTCTGCTTGAAGTTAATGCCTTGGTGGTCGAGGGACTTTAGGTAGTACTTCTCGTTCTGTTCGCGCCATTGTTTGTTGAAACCCTGGAAGGAATGGATAATTAGTAAATTGTATGTGGAAATTCTATATATTTTTTTGTACAATGCACCTTATACACCATGCTTTTAAGTTTACAATAATCCTGATTATAACACTATATACATATATATATATTTAAGATTATAAATGCGAAAGTAACTTTATTCGTTTGTTACCTTTTCACGCCTAAACCACTGAACCGATCATCCTGAAATTTTGCATATACGTTGTCAGGTGTATAGAAACGGACATAGGGTACCTTTCATCCCGAAAAAAAAGTGCTGTTATCGAGGAAAACAACAAAAACGTTATGATAATAGATGGCCCCAAGTGTCTTTCGAACAGGATCCACACTTAAGCAGGTGAAACCGCGGGGCGACGCTAGTTATCGATACAGCGAAAGTGCGTCCACATCTGAATATAGGCCTCCCCGCTAAGCTTCGCCATAAAGACGCTATTTTTTTATAGTTCTAATGCAGAGCAAAGGCCACTTTTCATACGAGAAGGAGGAAACATTGATCACAACGCTTGCTAAAGACGGGTTGTCGATTTCCGAGTTGTAAGTAGTCCAGGTTTCTTCACGATTTAATCCATCTAGTTTCAGAGGCCCGTTGCTAAATAATAACAGCCGCACAGGTCGATCGATCAGGTTAAGCTACGCTTGCCGCGGTTGTTTTGTGGATGGTTGACCATCTTTACATACCGAGACCCCTCCGCGCCTCGGAAAGCACGTTAAGCCGTTGGTCTCGGCTGTCATTCGTAATCTTTGACAATGCTTACGGGTAGTCAGAAGCCCGATAGTCTGACAACCAGTATTACAAAGGGGTATCGTATTAACCAGTAACTGGGTTGTGGGGGTCAGAAAGGCAGTCGCTCCATGTAAAATACTGGTATTCAGCTGCATCTGGTTAGACCGGAAGCCGACTCCAAGATAGTTGGGAAAAGGCTAGGCAGATGATGATTAATAAATCTAGTTTAAAAAGTTAGTGTAGCAAGATCTTTACTTTTAAAAGCATGGTGTGTTTCTATGTATGTGAGACTATCAGTAGGAAGGCAGCATGCGTGTATCACCACCGACATTCTGTCATTTGCACATCGCACGGTTTGTCATCATTGTCTCAAGAATTGCTACTTAAAATTTCTATCAAAACTCTGTATTTTGAAATGTAGCCAGTTTATTTGATTTCCTGCAATTATTTTGCTTATCCAATCAAAAGAGTGAACATGAGTTATGGCAAATAAACTAATCCGGAATGAGACTTCCAGAAAACAGAATTTAGACTGGTTTCTTTTTAATCAAAACATTAAAAAAATGTGCATGAATTGAACTTGGGTGTTTGGAAGTTGAGTGCAAAGCTTTAAGGGACACCATTTACATCATTTTGAGCCAAACTTGTCTTAGACAAAGTATGTTTTTTTATTTTTTTTTTCAGACACGGGTCGATCGATCAGGTTAAGGTACGCTTACCGCGGTTGGTCCGTGGATGGGTGAAGGTGGTATTGGCAGACTAAAAGTTTGCAGTTAAAAAAACATACTTCGTGTAAGACGTGTATATACCAGCGCTGCAACATTTATTTTTTAAATGTCGTAGCATCATGCTGAGATAGGAGCCTTTTGGCCTCGTATAGGACTTTCTGTTTCATTTTCCTTTTGTTACTTTTTTTTTATATATAACTTGGTTTTTTATTTTGCTGTATTTAGTTTAGTTTGTGATCTTCCTGTACGAGTCCCAATAAATACTTTTTCTTTCTTTCTGCATAGCTCAAAATGCTGTAAATGGTTTCACACACTTAAAAGGCTATGCATCCAGCTACCAAACACCCTATATAACATTCTACCTGTATGCAATACGAATTTATATTGTGTATTTTTTACGACCATCGATTATAACTTCTTGTTTTTATTCTAGCAACAAACATTATTATTTATAGTGTATTTTACCTTCTGTGCCTCCCGCCACTCATCTTCCTTGGCCTTAAGTCGTCGTAACACGACTGGCACAGCCACGACAGGGTTCTTCTTGAGCCCGGCGATTATATCCACTGCCTGCAAAAGATACAACAGTTATCTCACCTGAAGCATAGCTAAACTTCAACTCAGAATCTCAGATAATTATCCAGTTTTCGAATAAACTCAATGTCATGTGTAATGGTTTAAATTCAATTCATCATCTAGCCAGCCTTTTCCCAACTATGTTGGGGTCGGCTTCCAGTCTAACCGGATGCAGCTGGATACCAGTATTTTACATAGAGTTCAAATTCCATTACACCCGAAATTTATTTAGGGGTTTATTACTACAAAAAAAAAAACAACTCGTATTATGTAACTCTACAGTTGATAGTTGAGTAAGTGACAATGAGTGCTGCACAACCTTACCCTATTTCAAGTTAAACAAACATCAACTTTATTTCAATGACAATTAAGTTGATTTCAGAGTGACTAGCGCTATTGACAAAGTTATAAAAATGTTTGAAGTTGTAGCGTAAACTGAACTTTATTATGTGGGAATTAAAGTTATTTTTCCATTAATTAATATTTGTTTACATTCTTGGCAAATACAACGCGAACGCGGGATAATTATCCAGGATTCTGAATTCAAGTATTGTGGTATAGTAAGCTAGGCTGGACACATGGTGTTAATTGATATGAAATATCAGAGCTACAGCTTTCAAAGACATCCACTGCTGGGCATAAGTGTCTCCGTTCTAGGACATGCCGGTTTCCTGACAATGTTTTCCTTCACCATTTTGAGGGCAGTGGTGATGGAATGACCACCAGCAACCACTTAAATAAGCACAACTTGTAAGCCGGGGTTGTGACCACTGCTCAACTAGTAACGTATTTGCTGTATACCAAATCAACGTCATTTGAGCTGAAAGATGTCCACTGCTGGACATAAACCAGCGCTGGGCCTCTGTCTCGTATAGGATCTTGGTATTATGCTGAATGATCGCCGTTTTGCGTAGATGTGACGCATATTTTCTCCCAAATTGCTATTTTGTTTTTTTTTTTTATGCGTCTTGTTTGCCGCAAATAAACGTATTTTCTTAATTTCTCTTCTTTTTTTACATAGACTGTATACCAATTAACACCATGAATAAAATACAAGTTTTAATAAAATAGCGTCAAACTTCAACTTTTAAGCTTTTCTTCGCGCATCTCATAAAGTAAGCTTCTACCTTGAACATAAGTTATCCTCACGGCCTCTAAGGCGTGATCTAAAGTGCAAAGTGCATAAAAAACAACCATAACCAACTTAAAATAAACTAAAACTAAATATAAAAGAGCATAGACGAAGGCATGCAATGCTGTGTATAAATAAAAAAAAAAGGCGAAATAAAAAAATAGCAGACCATGAAATTAAAATTGTAGCTGAAACTAATTTGTAGAACTAAAAAATAATAGTGTTTCTACGCGAAAATTGCTCCTAAATATTTTGTATCGGAAATCCCCACAAACCTACATTCAGATAACATTTTCAAGGTAAAAAATTGTTTTTATCTCTGCATCATTTTAATATATTTTTCACAGACAATACGACATGCGTCTCTAAAGAAAGCTAAGCAATTATCAAAGATATTAACTTTTCACTGTTATATGTATCTTTACTTGATAAAATGAAAAATAAAAGTCAAAATACTGTTACTTTAAATTCGTTGTTTCATTTTCATACTATGATTTGCAGGCAAAAACTATACTTTTCCTTACAATAACAGCTAAATCCAATATAGTTTAACTTTCAAAATCTACCCCTTTCTATAAAGCTATCTTTATCACCCCTGTATCAAATTAAATCTACCCTGTTTTTCAATCCCCCATATCTATTTTTCCCCTTGCCCTAGCTTTATTTCTACACCATCCTTTGCTAAATTTACCCTACTATCCCTGTCAGGACCCTACTTTACCCCTTGCCAACCAAAATCTACCTCCCCTACCTCCCCTTTTAGCCCGCTACTTGCACAGCATGCCTAGTAGTCTCGACTCGATCGTACCACCTTATCACCGTAAATGCGTCGCAGCGCCCTCTGGTGGATGGTGGGCGAATGGCCGCCCAGGCAGTCGTCCAGGCGATACTTCGCCGCGTCTTCGGGAGTCATTCGGGAGAGCTTCTTCTGGACGCCTTCGAGCACTCGGATGGTTGACGCGTTGGTTTCTATTACGACGTCCAGCTGGAATGAGGAGAGATGGATTTAGTGAATGATGCTAAATGATGACATATGATAATCATTTTAACTTTTATCTGATTACAACCGAGGCCCTACAGAACAGAGGGGTCTGCACTCTCAGTCGAACCCAATTACCTATCTATCACCAGTTTTAGCATACTGGAGGTAGAAAAACGTCACAATCCCAATAATCTATATCAGTAGCGATCTGTATGATTATAATATACTGGCAGTTATAATTATACCGACTACCATCAGTAGCGATCTGTCAATAGGTTATTGGGCTCGGCAGTAAATCTGTCAACGAAGATACGGGCCCGTCCGTACGTATTTGAACCGTTAAAATGAGTGTTAAGTTCAATTTTTTGACGAGCAAAAAACATGGTAAGTTAAGTTCGGGCCCCGAACTAATCTTATGTCCGTGAGTGATATGAAGTAGGACTGTAGGACACGCCCGTAATTTAAGCCGTAATACAAGAAATTTCACGCGGACGAAGTCGCGAGCAGAAGCTAGTATACTATAAGGGCAGATAATCAATTTTACAAAACTCACCTCAAACCTCTCGTCCTCGCACCGATAGATATACTCCTCATACTGCGTCTTCCGCGACGTCACGAACGTGGAGTCTTCGCTCCAGGTGGGGAAGGACACCCAGGTGTCGTTGAGCACCTCGCGGCACAGCGGCGTGCGGCCCGAGCAGCGCCGCGCGGCTGCCTCGCGCGGCAGCGCGCAGTACGACGTGCCCAGGCGCTTGCACGTCGTCAGGTCTGGGAGGAGGGACCGGTTATGTACACACTTGATCATGTAAATAATATCTTACTTGCAATGGTTGACTATATTCCTAGCAAAATAATCTTTAACACAAATTAAAGTTATACCAAAGTTTACCAAACTGTATATTCAAAATGTATATTCACTTCAATACCTACTCGACGTACATGTATGGGAAAAACCATTGAACTTGCGCCACTGTTACCGTAAGCGACACGGCGCGTGTTTTATTTATAAGACTATTAAAAAAATACCCGCTTCGGATGTGTTCGGCTGTCCTCTGGATGTATTCGGTTTTAATGTATATCCGATATGTCAGCGAGTGATGTCAAAGTATTCTGATTGTGTTTTGTTTTCACTTCAGTCGGCACTCCCGGAGTGCCACTGTTTTTTTTTTCTCGATTACGATGTTGGTCCAATGGAGTAAGTTGTTCAGTTTGATGGTGGTCTGTACCTTAAAATTTGACCAGTAGACATTTTTAATAAAAATTCTAACATACCTATATCCATAGCGGCATCTCCCTGCGGCCTCTCATGCCTGAGCTGCGCGCCCAGTTGCCCTATAGGCTCGTACCGCAGCTTCTCTCCTTGCGGGCGTTCCCGTTCGAAGAGCACGCTGCTAGCGGCTGCGAAGGTCGAATTGTTGTAGCCTGTAGGAGAAATACGCGTATTTTTAATAAAGATCAGCCTATAACGTTCAAGAATCAGTTTGTACCAACACTTTTACATGTAAAGCATATTTTAAAAACTAGACGTCGGAGTTTCCTATCTGTCTACTGAGAAGAAAGGTCGAAACAAACTCGGAGGTCACAGTCTCTTTTAAAGTCCAGACAGAATCTTGGTTAGATCATGTGAAGACCATGTAGATTGATGAAAATGGTATATTGAGGAAAGAACACGCACTGTCAGTAATCGTGCAGCTCAACACAAAACTTAAGGAGCTCAACTATTAAGTAAGGATTACCCAACTCTGTAACCTGTAACACAATACTACGCGCGACTTCTTCGCGGGTAATACGATACCTCTTGGTAAGGCTGGTTGTGAGAATTTCGGGCTTCTGACTACCCGTAACGACTGTCACAGATCAACAAACGACAGCTAGGACCGGCCGGCTTCGCGTTATTTACTAACAAAAATAAAATGTACTAAAAAATCTAAGGAAAATGTTCCGTAACTGATAATGGTATTATGTAGGCGGTTTTCCTCGTTGCTCCCGGTCAAGGTAAACTCTATTTACGTAATTATGTACGCGCTAAATATTTTAAAACTATCTAGCAGCATTTTTTTTTCTCTAGCCACTTCTTATTTTTCTTGGCCCTGGATCGATAGAGCTGGAAGTCATTGGGAAAGGACTTTTCCCAGCAGCGGGATGATGCAGGCTAACAGTAACTTCTTTTTTTATCTTGTTTTTTTTTCTTCTTTCTTTTTTCTTTCTTTTTTATTTGTTACTCAGTGACGCGTAAGCCGCTGAATTTGGATGAAATTAGGCACAGACCTTGTCTTCTATTAGACAATAATATTATAAAGAGGTAGGATTAAAAGGAGTTATATTGTCACAATTGTATTGACAAAACAAGGCGGCGACGTTAGTTCCGATTTTGGTCACGCGCCGAAAGAACTTTGTAGCGTTGTCTAAACTAATATTATAACGAGAAAAGGTTTGATATTTTGTATGTTTCTTTGTTACGCTTTTACTCTAAAACTGCTGAACAGATTTGGATGAAATTAGACACACCATGACCTGGAGAAGGTCGTAAGCTTTTCTATCTTCATCCTGGACCGCAGACGAAGTCGCGGGCAACAGCTAGTACAAAACGCTCGCAAGTCATGAAATAGGCCACAAATATCATAAAACTTACTATGCAGCGCATTCGTGTTAGTGGGTGTATGCGGCGGCGACGGCGGGCCGAGGAAGTCCTGCAGCCACTTCTGCAGCTCCGGGTGCCGACACAGGAACGGAGCCGTCACGCACAGCAGCTCCGATGACGAGATTATCTCGTTGGTGAAAAGGAGGAGGCATCTGTGAAGAGTTATATACGGTTAGTGTTAAGATGCTGTATACGGGGGGTGAAGTTGTGACGGAAAAGTCGTATGAAAGATACTGTATTTTAGTATTATGAGACTATCAGTAGGAAGGCAGCATGCGTGTATCACCACTGACATTCTGTCATTTGCACATCGCACGGTTTGTCATCATTGTCTCGTATAGAACAGCTTCCCTTATCCAGATTTTACGTGATCTATATTTTCCCTACAATAAACTGATCATATTACCGACTCACCTTAAGAAGTTATCATAAACGTGCTGCGAGCGCAGCGCCTTGCGCGCTCTGTCGAAGAAGTTGAACTCGTGCACGGTGGCGAGCTTCGACGCCTCGGCGTACGACACGTCGCGCACGCTCGCGCCCGTCAGCGCCGACGCGCGCGACTTCTTGGGCGGCGGCGCGCCCACTGCTGCGGGGCGGACTACATGTTAGTATCCAAGGCTTTTATGAATATAAAGGAAAATTCAACCATATGGACTATGGATTTTATCGGACCTTCCGTGGTCCCAGAGCCGTCTCTGGACACAAGTTGGAAGATGCAAGTCCAACCTGGTAAAGTGGGGCTACCTTGACGGAACGGCAGTATGGTGTGATTGTGGAGCTATGTCGCAAACCATTCTCTCTACCTCCTATCCTCCCTTCTGTGTCCGAAAACATGCAGTCAGTGACCTCTGCGCTACCACCGACGACGCCATGGAAGTGGCAAAGTTTTAGGATAACAAGATCTAAAATACAGTCGTGAAGAAGAAGAATCGCTATAATTTTGATGTTTTCATGATCACAACAGACGCTACGGAAGCAATCAATACCCACTTGTCAGCCACTCAATTGTTTTAATTTTAAACCAAATTGACCAAATACGACTAAATAATATTCTCAAAGCTGTTGGCATAGTCTTCTACCCTCCAATCAAATTTACTGGTCTAAGAATCAGCATTACCATTCAACATGCAATGCAATGCTGCCAGCCTTTCGAGCACTTTTCCTGTTAACAGCGATACAGATAAATTTTTTGATGCCCTATAATTCTTTCCCTTGCTATTTTATGATTAGTTTTGACTAAAGATGTTCAAGATGCTGGCAAGATTTTATCCTAACACACTAAGAAGTAGCCTAGTGCAATACAAGCTTTTAAATCCAGTCATATTTTCAAAGTAACGACAAAATCCCAGCAATCAGAAGTAACTTACCCATAGTGCTTGATGAAGTGAAGCTGGGAGATCTCTTGAGATGATGGTGCGGCGGAGGCGGAGCCGTCACCGTGCTAGATGCTGAGCTTTGGTGCTTTGGCAGCTGCTGAACAATGAGAAAAAATAACTTGTTATTACTAATCTAGTGAAATCATTTTGTTGCTAAAAAGTTGGGAGTTCGGGCGATATGCGACTCTTGAAGCAGGAGGTAAAACAAAAATATAAATAATGGATTATTCTCAAAAAGGAGTAATTGTCACTTACATAGAAAACAAATCGTATTAGGTAGAAGCGGAACTGAATGTTCCATAAACTACGATTCTATAATAGTTTGATTTTGAATGCATCCTCAGCGCATGTTTTTTTTGTCTATTGCACAACAGTGATTTCAGGCACAGGCATTATCTCCGATAATTTTAAAAGATTTCAATCAGCCAAGTTATTTTTAAATTTGTGATAACGATGGCTTTTTAATTTGTGCAGATTGGACTGCAACTGGATATCAACTGGATACTAAAGTGAGCTGCGACTTACAACAAAATTCCATCGTTTGACAATAAAAAAGCAAGTTCCCTAAAACAATACCGCGTTGTTATCAATATCAACTAAATAAACAGTGTTATCATGGTCAATAAAAATAGCATCATTACATGTTAGTGTATTTATCTGATAACGACAAGTGCCGCCATACAGGAAGGTGTGTTTGTTTCGTGTTGACATTGTGTTGTAATGATAAAATGAATATTCTGCTTGGAATTTAGACTGCTGATTTGTTTGTGTTGGATGACAAATTAGTTGATGGTTCACGTGATGATGAGTAGTTAGGGTACTATCGTGAAGCCGAACTTTGTGACACATTTGAAATACTACGTTCTGGTAATTTAGTTTGCTTTAAAATAGAATTGACATTTATTTTGCAAATATGGGTAATACATAATAGGTGTTATAAATACATTAAAAAACGGTCATATTTCACCATTCGATATGCAACATTTATATTATTAACATTTACTTTAGGTGAAACAAAAGTCAGATCCATCAATTCAATAGTTCAGGAAATTTTTTCTCTGATAAAAACCCAGTCACGCACACTGTAGTACGTTTTATCTATTAAAAATGTACTATGTCTACTCTTAAACAGGACTGTTGTCATCAGTGTGTACTGTTGTTGGTCTGTTAAAATATTTGTTTTATCTTCTTTTTCTGTTTGGTTGGGTTTCTTGCGGACAGTTCTTGTCAACTCCAGGGTGAGTTTAGGGGACTTTTTGTTTTATTTGTGTTGATTCTCAGACTTATTGTAATAATTACATTATCTTATAATATCACTGGTTTTATACTCCAAATCAGAACACCTAAAACCAAAACTAAAAAGATATTATTACCCGACTGCGCCAGAAGGAGGGTTATTATGTTTTATTCATTCTTTTCACGAGGCTTCTCACATGGAAATATTGTCCCAGAGATGTTTTCATTGTGACATCGGCTGAAGTTTGTGTAGGTGTAAACCTATGCTGACAGTGTAAGTGTGTATGTGTAACGCATGCAGGAATAGTACTCACCGGCGCGTGGAGATGGTGAGGAGGCGACGCGGGCGCGGCCGGGAAGCGCTCCGGCGGCGAGCTGTCGGCGCGCGGGGGCTGCGGGGGGCGTTAGGTAATCATTTGTGTATCTCGACTTATTACGATATTTTTTTTTATTTTTATTTAACAGGTTCCATGCTCGAGCCAGCCCACGCCGCTGAGCTTAATTAATCCAGCCTGTTTTCTACTGCCCTCTCCCAGCGACGCCCTAAGCCGAGGTCCTTACCCCATAGAGGGTGCCCTTAGCGTGTAGTCGCTTAGTTTTTAATTTTTTTTAAAGCCCTGGCTGGAGGCCTTAATTTATTGAGGCATCCACAGGCAAGCCCGGTTAAGCAGACGACCACCTCACAGGGTCAACTGAGATGATATTTACAAAAAAAAAAGCGAGACACATTCGAAGTTTTATTGCTATGACGGCTATAGCAGTAGTGTCCTTGAAAGTGTTAACCAAATTCAAACTCATTTTTACTATTGTAAACTACAACAAAAAAAAAACCCATTAAAATAATCAGATTGAGCTCTTTGGAGTGCTTGTAATTGCAAGGGTGAACTATGTTGACATTTACCAGCCGGACACATTTGGCTTAGCGGCAAGCGGCGCGGTTTCTTACTGCTAGCGTTGACGCTGCGAGCGGTGCATCGTAACATGGTTCATGTATATTTGTTTTTACCGCTCGCCGCCCCGCGCTAAGCTAGGCCATTAAACAGGTGTTGCTATACTCCTAGCATTCTCGCCCCTCTCAGGACAAACTATAGTAGACTTTTAATTAGCTGGCCTAAAATGAAAGCTTATGTTGATACCACTAATTAACGAAATTTAAATTGTGTTGTCTTTGTCGGAGCAAACCTGAAATCGCGAAAAAAAAATCAGCTGTTCCCTACATTTATGTTCATATAACTCGTCAAAATGTAGGGAACAGCAGATTTTTTTTCCCATAGTAAAAGTTGTTCATAATGATGAGTACAATGACCTCTTAAGAGGTTGTTAATGTTTTACCAATAACCCTGTATATCCTATCTTACGACTATATAATATTACATGTTTAAATATAATCGTGGCAACAGCTGTTTCAGATTCGCGACCGATGGTACTAAAAAAAAATTACGAGATCTAGAAAAAAAAAAAAAACTCAAATCCGTAGAGGCGTAGATAAAAGCATTCTTATCCAATACCTGGGCCCTAATCTGTATTGTTATTATTATTCCCCGTTTAATTTTACGACTTGCAAACCACGTCAATATCGCGGAATGGGCAGACACAGGCAAAGATAATCTAAGATGGCGCCACCATAGCTGGTCTCAATCTGACCAATGAGGTTATGATATTTTGAAATATAAAATGACATTACCACATTTTCAACCAATGACGATGTTGGGAACCAGCTATGCTAGCGCCATTAGTTCCACAGTGTGTCTCCCCATTGAATCGAAATGTCAACCGTACAGACAACATGTATTTTGACAGTTCAAACAACGCGAAGTTCGCGTTCATTTCGCGCGGTTTCGTTCATTGTGTCATAGAGAATACGTAGCAGATGTGATAAACAAGTGGTCATAGTGAAATAGTTGCCTGTAGAGAAGTGTCGTTTAGCTAGTTTACCTGATGATGTGTCACAGGAGGCGACCGGACGTGCGGGTAGTGTCGCTCGCGTACCTCGGGAACGGGCTTCGTGACCGCCTTCGCGTCCGGCAGGAACTGCCCGAACTCGGCCAGCAGATCGTCTTGATTCTCAAACAGTTTTGCCACCTGATGAATAACCGTATTGTTTAGTTAACATTCATCTTTATTAAAGCTATAAATCTTAAGAGTTAGGGGCCGTCTCCACGAGCGAGAGTGTCGCGGCGATATTATAGTCGTGCCACGTATTTACTCTCTTCGAATGTGTCTCCACACGGCGATATCATCGCCACGATTATCTCGCTTGTGGAGACGGCGTCTTAGTTTGAACGCGCTAATAATAAATCTCTGGAACTTCTGTTTTTTTTTAAATTACGAACCTGCGAATAAACCTCAGCTTCCGTCTGCAGCTTAGCCTGTGGCTCCTTCATCTCCCGATGTCCTCGTTGATAAGCGTGCAGGATCTCCAAGAACCGCTTGTACTTGTCCGGTTGCCTTGAAAACCGGGACTGTATGGAGATAAAACAAAATGTGGTCAGTATGGCGGTGGTTGGTGGTTAGTGGTAGTGGGGTAACAGGAGGTAATCAGAACTCAAATAGAGCAGCCGCAAGTTTTTATCATTAGGGGTCGAACGGTAATTAATTTAATCATTTTGGTGGGGGAAAGTCTTAATCTTTTTGTAATTTTTTTTTTACGATTGTTTTTCTTGTAAAAGCATAATCCTTCTTTCTAGTCAAGACGAAAGAAACATTTTTGTCGAATCTGTACGATAGCTGTTATTGTACGCCACATGTTTCTCAATATACTATTTTCAGCCGTTTTAAAAATATGACAATATAAATACATGTTGTTGAGTAATAAGTTAAAAGTAAAACTCACCTTAATCTTGTTAACATATTCAATAGCATGATTAAACTCCACCGGCTGGCTGGAAGGCGCAGGCGCAGCGTGTGTCGGGTTCGATGGCTGCGCGGACCCTATGGGACATAGCGTGATGATATAGTACTTGTGGAAGTGGGTAGTGTATGAGGAAGGTACAGAAAGGTAATCAGAACTCAAATAGAGCAGCCGCAAGTTTTTATCATTAGGAATCGAACGGTAATTAATTTCATCATTTTGAAGACGTGTTTATGTTTGGATGTATAAGCAGGTCATGGAAGTAGGTTTGTTTATCTAAGCATCTTAAGATAATATTCTTACTTCATTTATCTGTAGTTCAAGCAATGATTACTTAAATAATTCAAAACATTTAGACATATAACATTTAGATACTGAAACATCAAGTCAAACAAGGTTACATAAGGCAACTTTAGTATATTTTACTTATTTTTAACTTTAGTGTAATGCTCACCCGGTGCTGAAGCATGGTGTATAGCGGCCGCTTCAATCTGCTGATGAGCTTGCGAGATCTGATGCAGCGTGTTGGTAGGAGCTGCATTCACCGACAGATTGTGCACGATCGCGTTGTTTACCGACCTGAGGAGAATTAGGAGAGGTCAGGAAAAACTTCACAAATGTCTATTATGACTACACAGGGGCAGATTTATAAATAAGTTATTTGTTAGACGTATCGGCCACATGAGCGTCATCATCATCATCTGACTAGTCTTTGCCCAACTATGTTGGAGTCGGCTTCCAGTCTAACCGGATGCAGCTGAATACCAGTATTTTACATGGAGCGACTGCCTATCTGACCGCCACAACCCAGTTACTGGGTAATAAGATACCCCTGAGCACGATCCAGTGACATACATGATCGCGTTACATGAGCGTAATCCAGCTTATTTTTCATCGCTTATCTTAATAGGACTCGTTTTAGGCCAAGTCAGAAATAAACTGCAATATTGGATACAGCTGAATGTGATGTAATTTTAATGTCTGGGAGCACTTGATTTATAGTATGCTTAAAGACTTAATATCATGTCCTGCGTGTCCTGTCAGCTGCACGTAACAGGAACTGATCGACGCTAGTGATGGCGCCAAACACGTAGCCAAATTCTGGGCAGAGACCATTTAGATTGCTATCGGCACGCTAAGAAGAAGAATGTCTGGGAGTTGGAGCTTGGTCAGCAATTATTTTTTTTACACTCTAAAATATCAGCTGAAAGTCAAATGATTTTAAAGTTATTTACTAAATTTTATTTGAAGAAGATACTTACATTTCCATATTAGAATAGTTCGATCGCCGAACTGTCTCCTTCTCCACCTCCCTATGAACAAGGACTTATGTTTAATACACGTTCTAGAAACTCCATTTTAATACAATTAATATATTAAAGTCCCTCCAGACCGAATTAAGGCCAAGGCGACCAATCTCAGCGGAAACTAGTCATCGACGCGGGAGATGTTATAGTGCACAAGTGTGTTCACAGAGACAGATCCACTCTCATTGTTCGATAGGAAAAAAAACGAATCCTAACTAATACAGGGTGTTTGGAAGCTGAGTGCAAAGCTTTAAAGGAGTGATAGTTGACACAATTTTGAGCCATACATGTCTTAAACGAAGTATGTTTTTTTTAAACTGCAAACTTTTCAAAAATAACATACCAACATTAACTGCGAAAAAAAAACCAGTTTCCAAACATCCTATGTATTAGACAAGTGGCCAAGGCATGAATGTTTTAAGCCACTTTTATAACTACTTCAGATCATTGCTTAAAAATTGAGCATCTATGTTCTATCTTAGAAGTTTTGGTTTCCCACTTAGTCCTTCAAGTGGACCATTGTGCGTGAAAAAAGGACAATTTCTACTGTCATTTTTTTTTTTAAATTGCACCTTGTGCAGAGTGAAATTCTAAGATGGAACTTCCTATCAAAAACCAAAACTATGAAAAAGTGGAGTCGAGCAAAGAGCAGTAGAACCTCTCATTATACCAAACAAGGCTACATTAATTTATTTATTTTACAAATCAAAATATTTTACTTCAGAAGCTAGGTGCACGGTTTCAATTGGCCGTTTCCTATGACGAAGAACTGACAAGAAACTCCACGACTACTCTATTAAAAATAATTGAGTGGTTACTCTTTTAATAATATTATCTATTTTCTACCCACCCAATAGGTACGCAAATCCACAGCATTTAAAAATAACGCACATAATACACTAACAATTAAAAAAGCAAGAAATAAAGGGACTGTGACTAGGGTTGCCAACTCAGTTAATCAGAAATCCGGGAGGTGAAAAATAAAAATAAAAAAAGGATAAACATATTTTATTTAAAGTTGTATTTTTTTACACTGCGAGCCGCTTGTAATACCTTTTGATTAGAAACGATAAAATCATAAAATTCTTTACAAGAGTATTTGAAGTTTGTGCACACCTGTATCTCAGATTTTACGTGCATTTCATTCAGCCGATTTCGACTTTTCGACCACAGTTCATTTACTACGCTGAAAACACGTTCAGCGGCGGCATTTGAGATAGGAATCGATAGAGTGAAGGTAACAAGTTTTTTTATTTCGTTGCCAGTCTCATCCTTACATTTTTCAAAAAAATTAACCCAACGCAAGTCTACCCTCTTGGTTTTGTTTGCCACTACGTCACGAACTTCTCGCAGTAAACAATAATCGTCATACAATTTATCCTCATTTAATGGTACATTCAGAGAAGCACCCAGATCTTTCAATTCATTCCAGTCAATTTCTTCGTCCATTGTCAAGATGTTCATTTTCTTGTAAATAGAGTCATTGAATTCGTACCACTTAACCAAATAAGTCAAACATCGCTCCAAATATTTGTCTGCCTCTTCTTTAAAAGTATTTTGATCACTTTCCGTCAACTTCCTTAGACATTGCGTCGCTGACTGGCCGTAGAACTTATCATTCTTTCTGTTAGTGATTTTAGTTTGCAATTCTGTCATAATCGTGTGTAGTTCAGTGCATGTAATATAGTCACTTTCCAGTTTTTTTATAGCAGTATCAAAAATTTGCATAATATTGTGAATAAAATAGCAATAGCATAATGGAAGACAGTTCTCATCTTTAAAGGCACTCCAAATTATTGCTGCACATTCATCTTCTCCTTCATTTAGAAAATATTCTCTCAAGGCAGGCCAATTCAAAAGAAGTCTGTCTAAAGCTGGAAGCAATGATAGCCATCGTGTAGGCACATGGCGGAGAATAGATTTGTACTCCAAATGAGCGAAATCGAAGAATTCCTTAAGCTTTGCAGTTCGCTTGGCAAACGCAGAAAATTCGCTGTAAACTTT
Organism: Luperina nickerlii; assembly: GCA_963855955.1. NCBI lineage: Eukaryota > Metazoa > Arthropoda > Insecta > Lepidoptera > Noctuidae > Luperina > Luperina nickerlii. The sequence goes on along the minus strand of OY979689.1, from coordinate 10,175,770 downwards.
CAATACCAAAGATTCTACGTCAAACTGTAAAGTTTTTAATGCATGTTTGTTACAATTGTGTAAAATGTGGCACTTACAATTCGCCTTCAAAATATTAGAATTTTCATTTTTAAGTTTTTGAAAAACTGAGTTATGAAGTCCATAGTTGACTGAAGCATTATCTGCGGATAGAGAAGATACTGATGTCCAGGATAAGCCATTTTCCTGTAAAACTTTACAGAGCTGTATTTTAATAGCTTCACTAGTTTCAGCAGGGTCTTGATAAAAGTCAAGTAAACCTTGTTTCAAACCATCTTTAAGCGAAAACCATTGCACAGTTACTGGAAACATTTTTAAATTTCCTTTGTTAGAAGAATCTGTGCCAATAGAAAAATATTTTGAATCCTGCAATTCAGATAGCAGTATTTCTTGCGCCAGCGGGGCTAGAACATTTTCACAAATAGTTGTAGCTTTAGTTCGACCACACGCTATTTTCTTTGCAACTTCTGAATCAGGAAATAAAGTTCGAAACAACTTATTATTACAGTCTTGACTTGAGTAGCTGTGATGGTGTTTAACTCCATGATATACAGATGTGACTTCTGCGGCAGTTATAAGATCTTCTTCTTGTGAATGCTTTTGCACAAAAAAACCGGAAACGGATGGTGTTGAAGACTTATTTTTTAGAAATAACTTATGTTTCTTACCTTCCGAATGCACAATCAGAGCTCTTTTGCCTTCGTATTTTACCGAAATATCGGTTTTGCATAATTTACATTCAGCGGAGAAATCATCTCGCTTTTTCAGCCAAGAACTAAACAGAGGATCGTTCAACCAGTTTACATCAAAGCTCGTCTGATATTTAACTTTTCTCTTCTTCGGCGGTGTCAGCGCCGTTGAGCCTTCCGAATCTGACATTACACTTTATTTAGAATAAAACAGGAACGAAAAAAATACTCGCATTCCCGTGCAATGTTTACAAACACAAAATGCGTCCAGGATTCTGGCTGTTTATTATGCAACTAAATAAAGTGCGGGGCGGTCGGCGGCGTCGCGGGTCAGGGAGGGGGCGGGGCGGGCGAAGCGAACGGCAGCGCCGCGCGCGCTGATGCACAATCCCCGCGGCCGCCCCGCCCGCACCACTGCCAGTGGCGGCAGTGGCCCACTGCCCGCCAGCAGGCCAAAAATCCGGGAGATTTTAGCTGCGTTCCTGGAGCCGGGAGGTTTTAAAATCTTATGTCCGTTTTCCGGGAGAATCCCGGAATTCCGGGAGAATTGGCAAGCCTAACTGTGACCTCTGAGTTTGTTTCGGCCTTTCTTCTCGGCGTCATTTAGTTTAAAAAAATATAATTGACGTGTAAAAGTGTTTTTACAAACCTGCTTACAGAAATAAAATCATTTATCATAATAAAGTAAATCGACAAATACCTAAGTTAGCAACAAAAATATTGATACGGCGCGGCGCGGGGTGAATGAACTAAACAGCTGTTGCGTCACACCTACACGTTGATACAGCAAGCGGCTCCCGATTTACATAATACTGAATAAATTGCGTTTTGTTTTATTATTAGGAAGGCTTTCGCATTGTGACATGGTGATTAACCATACTTTACTTGAAGACGTGTCTTGACCATTTTTTGTTGTTGTTTTGGGTAACCAATCACAATATTGGACGCACAGTATGGAGCCGGAGGTCAGTCACTTCAAATAAGAATAAAGAAAAAAATCTACAGCAACTTGCAGCTTAAAATCAGCGTCAGGTAGTATAACTTGTGTTGTCAGCTGCCATTATGCTAAGCTGAGGCCCTTTTGGCATTATCTCTGTTTTCAGTTTTTTATAGTTTTAAGATGTATTTTTATGCTGTAATGCCACGCAAATTCTTTCTTTTCTATATTTGCTAACATTAGCAACCTATAATGTTACAGTGTGTGGGAAGGAGCGGGTCGCAATCTATCACGCGAGCATGAGAAATCACTATGGTGTCCTTTTCTGTTTTAAGCGCAGGGGGGATGAAATAAGTTGTTTCACTGCTGGAAAAAATGTCGTCCCAATACATTTCCAAGTGTGAAATGGAGATGTCTTAGGTTATTTAAAGACGTGCCTCTCCTTGGTTTTTTCTACGTTTTTTTTTTATTTAGATGTCTTTACCATACCTCGGGACCCTGGGTCCTAGACCATTGGAAGGCGTACGATCCCTCGTACGTTAGCGTAACCATAGCCAACTCGTAAAGGCCCCATAGACTAACCCGTTACTAATAAACGTTGTATAGCATCTGTATAGTTACACAACGCTTTGTCTTCTTTCGAAAGTCAAATTACTGAAAGAGAGAAATTGGTGTGTAACTATTCATCTGATATAATACGTTTATTAGTAAAGGGGTGTGTTTTGAGGCGCCCATTATTATTAGCCATTGACTCCAATTCCTGGACAAAAACCTCCCTACTCTCCTTCTACCTCTCTGTCCTGTCATATTGTTTGTATTTTTTCCTTTTAGCGGCCTATTTATTGCAAAGAAATGTATTATCTTTCTTTTCTTATGGTTGCAGAACACTCTTTATTTTCCAACAAAGTCCCTTTCCGTGTCTTATACATATAAAAACAATTTAAATGTAATTATCTATCCTAATATTATAAAGCTGAAGAGTTTGTTTGTTTGTTTGGTTGAACGCGCTAATCTCTAGAACTACCAGTCGGATTTGAAAAATTCGTATTGCATTTGATAGCCCAATTTTTGAGGAAGGCTATAAGCTATTTAACATCACGCTAGGACCCTTAGGAGCCGAGCGAAAACCAAAAAAGTCAGAAAAAGGTAAACTAATTAAAAGCGCAGACAGGCGATGCGACGGGGTCGGTCGGGGGAACAAGAAATTTCACGCGGACGAAGTCGTGGGCAGAAGCTAGTCTTAATATATATAAATTACGTGTCACGATATTTGTCCGCGATGGACTCCTAAACTACTTACCGATTTTAATCAAATTTGTACACCGTGTGCATTTTGATCCAACTTGAAAGATAGGATAGCTCACATCTCCATTTATAATCGTGTTTTTTTCCCTACCGTTCCCCTTAAATAGTTTACAACAATATCATATGACAAAAACGGTAGCCACAGCAACGCGTGGCCGGGTCAGCTAGTGTTTTATAAAAATACTCACTGCGCCTGCGGCAACAGATGTACAAGCTGCGGCTGCGGCGGCGGCGGTGCGTGCTGCACGCCCAGCACGACGCTGGCGCCGCCCGGCCCGGCGCCGCCGAAGCCCGTGGGAGACGGCATGGATACCGACACCTGAGGAGGAAGGGAGTGCTATAGTATTGTACACGAAAAATCTGTTTTGAAACAAGCAGGTTGTCCACCTGATAGTAAAGATCATCAGAGCTAAAATTGGGTGTATACTGGGTCAAATTAAATTATCTAGCGAAACTCTACAGACGTGATGAATATAGATAGGACTAACCCAAAACAAATTTGTGTTATTCAGCGAATTCTCAAACGCATCTTTGTTTCAGTTAAATCACATGCTATCTCTTTTACAGAAAGACTGAAGATTGTCTTACGAGAGATAATAAAATTGACGTCTGACAGTTTTTGTATGGAAGAAGTGCCAAAAAATCAAAATTATTCCTCCGATAAAATTATCAGGCGTTGGAAAAATCAGCCTTAACTAGCAATACTATGCGAAGTACACATTTCTCAATGTGACAAGCCTTTAAATGTCAAAAATCCAGAAACATTAAGGGACGCATAGTGCGAAGCCACTAAATCTATGAATAGGGTTCTGAACCCTGTGCGTCCGCGCGCACTGAGAGATTACCTCATAGTAATGTTTATTTATTAAAGTATTTACTTGAGTAAAGTTTTATTGTATTAACATTTTCGGCACACTGCAAGTCGTGTAGTACTGTGCAATGCTTCCAATGCTAACTTGATATACCCCCTTGTACGCAGTTGTCAAACCTATTGAGGTTAGCAACGGGATGGGGGGGATAAGACCATCATAACCTAACTCTTAGGCTCGAATGATTGATTTGTCCTATGTTTGTTTCCTATTGCAAGTAACTTTTATGCGCTTTAGTTTGACCATCTTGCACGGCACACGATTATATGGTCGACGATTATATGTCTGCATAGAAGTAACCAGAAGGGCAAGACAAGGGACGTTCATAAGTCTGACCACAGTCTCAAAAATACCCTCAATAGCCCTATATTTTCGAAATGTTTTTGACATTGATTGCCGCTGAGATGACACTGCGACTAGATTTTCAAAGTTTTTAATTACGGGAATTGACCTTCTGCAAACTCTAAAGATTCCCTTACAAGAGAATTTCATTCTCATTGAACTTAACAACTTAACTGTCCATAAAGTAGACACAATAGTTAAACAACATGAATCATATATGACTCATGGGACAGGGAAACTGTTAAACATCTTATAAAATTAAGTGTAGTTTGAGAATTCGGCGAATAAACAAAACAGACCTGTTTTCCCTAAAGCAGTGGGCAGACGTGAAATATGACGACACTGCCATCACTGAGGAACTAATCCAGACTAATTCCTAATTCCCAATAAGACTGCTCAACCACCCCGATCTAACACAGAATCCTCAGCAGTTGGGCCAGCCAGTGGATAATCTTAACTAATATTATAAACGCGAAAGTAAGTTTGTGTTTGTTACGACGGTTTCACGCTTAAACGGCTGAACGAATTTGGATGAAATTTGACACGTGGGGAGATCATGACCTGAAGAAGGCTCTTGTTTGTTACGGTTTCACGCTAAAGGCAAATACACGCGATATAATCGCGCGCGACACATAGACACCGCTCGTTGCGCGACTTGTGGTGCCTTGTGTCGCGCGCGATTTTATCGCGTGTTGCGCCTGTTTGAAGGAGCCTTAAAACGGCTGAACGAATTTGGATAAAATTTGACATATGGGTAGATCATGACCTGAAGGCTCTTTTCATCCTGGATCGCAGGCTAGGCGCGGGCACTAGCCAACAGCTAGTAATTAAATAATTCTCTTACCTGTCCATTACTCTGAACTTCGATCTTATATCCCGGCGGCAAAAAAGTGTTGAAGCCAACTATCAGCTCCGGGTGCCCTTTAAACAGGTTCGATACCCGGGTGATGACGCCTGGGGTGTCAATACTGCAATATAAACTAAAATTAAGATGGAGGATAATTGTTAGTAGTCGGTTTATTTAAACGAGTGTTGTCAGATACAATTAAAATTGCAGCCATTAATTTTTTCATGGTATTCAAACGGTAATTGTTTTCATCATTCAAATATGGAAGACTATTTTTAGTTGAGTAAAAAAATCTTGTTTAGACTATGCAAGCTTTTTAGTTAAGTACCAATTTAGTTGTGAAATACAAGATTAGTAAATTTTAAGACAAAAAAAAAATGTTGTAGAATATTTCGAATGAGGCACGATTATTGGAAATAAAATAAGCTTCAAAATAGTTTCTTACAATGATCATAGAGCTATGTTTGTGCTAATACAAGCTATAAGCCACAACACATATTTATTTTCAAGTAAAAAAAAGTATTCTTTTCTTCTCTAAAATACGCAAATATTTTTAAATATTCATGCAAAATCATCAACATCCATCCTACATACTTATTTTCAAATTAAATAATATTTTTTATGTTATTTAATACTTACGCCAATATTAAAAAAAAAACATATTCATGCAAAACTCAAACTCAAAGCATTTATTTCAAATAAACCAATTACTGGCACTTTTGAATTGTCAAGGGGTCGGTCAGTAAAAAATGTGAAGCTAGTTGCCCATTCCAAAACGTAGTAGGTACCTATGGAGAAGAACGGGCAAGAAATGGGAAAGGATGACAAAATCACTGACATCAAACTTTTGCCCTTTTTAACAGACTTCAAAAAAAGGTGGAGATTATCGATTGTTGTTTTTTTTTCTATAATAATTTGGCATCAGTGCAGAGTGTTCTTTTACTTACACAAGCTCTAAACCATAATTATTCACATCTATGAAAGTCACAACTATGAAATATTTTAAAACTGAACAGATGTGCAAGGCCAACTTTAACCTATTGTAGGCTCTGGACACAGGATCACGGGGCCCCAGTGGAGATAAGAGACAATAAGTGAAACGTACTAATATTTCATAACTGGGGGCCTAGAAACCTATTGTAAATCACATTGAAAATCACTTATTTTGTCATTGAATCGGGTACTAATAATGCGTAGAATGGAACGGCGGCTGCAAAGAATGATTTTTTATGACAGCAGGCCGGTGCTCCCGTCGATCGCGGGGCCCATAGTACCAAATGGAAAAGAGGGGCCCACAAACGTGCATGAAACATCAAAATCCTGTCCTTACCCTAACTTACGTAACCTCAAACGCAGCATGTAAAAACGTAACAATACTAAAAAAGAACACCACTTACGTCTGACTCTTGAACTCCTTCATGATATCCAGAAAGTCATTGTACACTTGTGGTTGCGTATTGAACTTGTATTTGACTTGGTCCAGGTACGACAGAGCATCTTCCACCTTCAGCCGCTGGAACTGGCCCGCGGCCTGCTGCTGCGCCACCCCAGGGCCCACGCCGGGACCCACACCGGGCCCCACGCCTGGCGGGGTCGCTAGAGGCGCGGGGGCCGGGGACTGCCGCCCTAGCGCTGCTGGTAAAGCGCTTAAGTTCGACTGTTGCGGCGGTAGAGCCTGTTGAAGAAAAGTGTGTTGTTAGATTCTGGGCTAAAGTAGTTTGTTAAAAGAAACAAATTGTTCTGATCAGAACAATTGTTGTCAAAGAACCAATTGTTTTGACGAGTTTTTGCTAGTAATGGGTTCTGATAACCTGAATCAATTGAATAACTACAAATCTATATACTAATATTATAAAGCTGACGAGTTTGTTTGGTTGAACGCGCTAATCTCTGGAACGGATTTCAAAAAGTCTTTTTGCATTTGATAGCCCAATTCTTGAGGAAGGCTATAGGCTATTTAACATCACGCTATGACCTTTAGGAGCCGAACAAAAAGGAAAATAGAAAGAACGCTAAGAAAAAACGAAGTAATAGCGCGGGCAGGCGATGCGATGCGACGGGCTGGGTCGGAGTAACAAGAAAGTCGCGGGCAGAAGCTAGTGAATGATATACCTGTATGTCTGATTCGCATTACTCAATGAGGCTGGCCAGAAAACTAGATTTTGTACACTTCCATCTCATGTACCAGGGAATTTTACTGTTGCTGGAGTTATAAAATCATCTGCCTAGCCTTTTCCCAACTATGTTGAGATCGGCTTCCAGTCTAACAGAGTGCAGCTGAATACCAGTATTTTACATGAAGCGACTCCCTATCTGACCTCCACAACCTAGTTACTAGGTAACACAATACCACTTGGTAAGACTGGTTGTCAGACTTTAGGGCTTCTGACTACCCGTAACGAATGTCCAAGATCTAGAAATGTCAGCCGTGACCAACGGCTTAACGAGCTTTCAGAGGCACGGACGGGTCTCGATTATGTAATAAATGGTCACCCATCCATTGACCGACCTCGTCAAGCGTAGCTTAACCTTTGATCAACCAGTACCGCTGTTATTATTTAACCACGAGACCCTCTACTAGTCTAGTTATAAAACTAGTAACTAGTAAAAAAATCATACTCTCCTTTTCTAACAGAAGTCCCATTATGCCTGTCAGTCTGGATAATTAATCCGCCTACCAAACTTGCTAACGCAATAATCCTTTAACTACATGTCATGACAACTTTGATAGCTAAAGTCCAGGCGTAGAACTAGGAATATGTTCAACAGAAATTTCCAGCTCATAATTTGTTTGCACTATAAAAAAAAGACTCGTTCTTTATAAATATTCTTCTATAAAAACACTTCTCCAAGACATGTGACATCTACCAACCCGCACTGGGCCCTCGTGGTGGATTACGGCCCACTCCCTCTCTCACGAGAGGAGGCCTGTATCCCAGAAGAGGGAATATTGTAGGGTAATTATTCATTATGCATAAAAAGAACAGTGCGTGCCACGTAAGAAGAGACTTGACACACCACGTGGTTTGACATGCGCAGTACACGATTTTAGGTATCTTTAGCGGTATGAGGTCTGAGTGCGGGACGAGACCGGACGTCATAGGGGCGGCGGAAAGAGCGGGGGAGGCGGGGTCAAGTCTCTTCTTACGTGGCACGCACTGTAAGTTAATGTATTACAAAAGACCCCCCCCCCTAACCTAACACCCCCCTAACCTGACCCCCCCCCTTTTTTTTTTTTCAGGATTGGAAATCATCAAATGACTCCTCCCGCTCTGGGTGGAGCGGAAGGGAGTGTCAGACTCTTACTGACTAAAACCCACCCGTGTTCCTTCCTTAGCCCTTTATGTTCCGGGCCAGCGGTAACCCTTTCGGACAATCCCGCTGCCCCCCCCCCCTGACCCCGTAACCTTTGCTTGTACAATTACATAACTAAGGCAACACAATGATTACATAAACAAAGCACATGACCAATAAACATATGTATTCAGTTGATTATTGTTTACATATTCCATAATGCAGGTCATGGATAAGCTATCTATTATCAAAGTTATTCAGACTATCGCTAAGGACTTATAATGCGCTGTTCATAGTTTCTTAGTGGCATTTTTATGCGATTGGTCAAACATTGGTTTTATCCAACACTAGCTTATCCACAACTTCGTCTGCGTAAAATTTGTTGTTCCCACTGCGTCGCATCGCATCGCCTGCCGCCTTTCGCTTGGCGTTCTTTCAGACTTTTTTTTTGGTCGGGTCTTTAGGGTCCTAGCCTGATGTTATATAGCCTTCCTCGAGAGTTGCGCTATCAAGTGCAAAAAGATTTTTTCAAATTCTACTGCTAGTTCTAGAGATTAGCGCGGTCAAACACTTTTCAGGTTTTAATTATTAGTATAGATATAGATAGATAGATGGACCTCACATGATCTAACCAAGATAATGTTTGGACTTTCAAACGAAATTTGACCTTGAGTAAGTATTTCGATTTCTTCTATAGTCAGATAGGAAACATCGACCTCATGTAGTTTTTTTTTTAAATATTATTGACGTGTTTGCATAAACCCTACTTACAAAAATAAAGATAATGTATCATTCGAAAGGGACACATAAGCCCGTCCATTTTAGTACAGAGACCCCCCCCCCTTTGTGCTTCGGAAAGCACGTTAAGCCCGTTGGTCCCAGGTAACGTTCATAGATCTTTGATTGTCGTATAGTTTGATGCCCTAAAGTCTGACAATTAGTCTTACTAAGGGATATCACCGTCTTACTCAGTTACTGGGTTGTGGAAGACAGACAGGCAGTCGCTCCATGTAAACCACTGGTATTCAGCTGCATTCGGTTAGACTGGAAGCAGACACTAACATAGTTGGGTATAGGTTAGACCGATTATATTTATATTCTTAATCTGTATTTTTTGTATTTGTTTTGTCACAAAACGTAAACCTATTGACCTAATACACAGATAAGCGCACACGCATAACAATATTATTTATAAATTTTACCAACTACCATATTATTCTCACTTATGAAAAACAACGACTATTTATAGTGACTGGTAGTTCCAGAGATTACCCCCTACATATAAAACTTCACCTCTTTATAACATTAGTATAGAAGTATAGATGAAAGTGAAGGTGAGGGGAAACATCGCGAGGAAACTATCTTCTACAACCGAAAACCCGAAGACACGTGACATCCACCAACCCGCACGGGACCTCACAGAGAGGAGTCCCATCAATGGGAACCGTATAGGCTGTTTATGCTACTCGCCTTAAGCCTCTGCGGCTGCGGCGGCGGCTGCTGCTTCGCTGCATACTGCACGGCGCTGGTCTTCAGGTAGTTAATGACGGGCCCACCGCCCGGGGGCCGTGCGTTAGTACGGGCGAAGCTCCCGCTGCCCACAGAGAGGAGCGTTGTTGGACCGGCCGGGGAGCGGATGTCTGTTGGAGAAAATGAGGGGTTATAATGCGACGAACATGTTAGACCCCTTGGTCAATTACGGGATCATGCCCTTCTTCAGGTCGGCATGCAACTATCGGCGTATTCCCTTGCTAGTGTTTATGCAATTTGAATCAATATGAAGGAACACATAGTCAATTTATAAGCTATAGTGTACTCTTTACAATTTAATATTTTATATTGAGTCTGCAACTGAAATTCTGTATTTTGAGTCTGAAGTTTGATCGTTTCTTTATTTAATTTTTTATTGTCTTCATGATTTTGTTAGATCTAATTTTTTTTATTGTTTGTATTTCCTGTGAGAGTCCCAAATAAAATATTTTTTTCAGTCACAGATTCCTAGAGAATTGTTTTCTGTGCACTGTAGTTTAGTACATATCTAGAATCGCAGATTCTGCCATTGTCCTGGGCTGCTACGAGAAGACAATTTGTGTCTAAACACACACACTATGCCGAAGGTACGCGACGGAAGTTCGGCATGATTACGCCTGCAATGTTATTTGAATTACTGACGACACATTACGCCGAAATTACGTTGCGTTATAGCATACGCGGCAATTCGGCGGCAACGTATTCTGTAGAGCACACATACGCGACCGAAGTTCGGTTCGACTCTTATAAAGCCTCTGAAATTGCTAATACTGTAAAATAGTTCATTTTTCGGGTTTCGCACCTCAAAAGGAATAACGGAACCCTAACAGAATCACTTTGTTTTGCGTCCGTCTGTCCGGCTGTCTAGATAACACGACACGAAGCCATGATAGCGCTCGAGACACTGAATACACACAAAGTTGCGCAACTGAATTTCTGCCGCGTAAGTTCGGTCGCGTACCTTGAGCATAGTGTGTTTGGACAATTGAACAAGTTGCAGCCTGCAGGACAATTAAACGCCCCCAGATGTAATTACAAAAGAACTTCTATTATGTCTCGTTCAGAGTAATTAAACCAAAGTCCCTCAATCTTTCATTTAGTTCTGTTGTAAACTTACCTAAAATCTGCGGTTGGGCCGACTGGGCCAAAGTGTGCATATTGCTTGCACCTGCTTGTTGAATCTGTAACAAAGAATAATAATTATAAATTAACAATTATTAAAAAAAAGTCTGGTACTATAAAAAAAAGTCTGTACTATGGTAAAATACTGACAAGAATAACCTAAAACGCAGCATATGAAAGTAGATACGGACATAATAAATACGTCTTATTCCTTTTCACATAAAAGGCAATAATTAGGCAGGGGTCTTACTATATCAATCAATAAAGTCGATTTTTTTCTGTTATTTTCCTTTTGTTTCTATTCCCGGTACTTAAGGGGCTTACATGACCTAAAGCGCGGTCACTGTCAGACTTTTTCTGTTACAATTTTCCTTTTGTCTCTATTCCCGGTACTTAAGGGGCTGTCATGACCTAAAGCGTGGTCACTGTCGGACTGCATAGAAAAGAAAGAGAAGCGCGATGACACAACGCTGGTAATTTATTGCAAAATATGAAGCAATTATTATTTAATTACAAAAATACTATTGTTTGGACTAAAAAAATTAAGGAACTAGTGTTTTAGTATGTTGCTTGTAGAATAATCTGACAAAAAATCAGACTGATTGCATTATTATTTAATTACAAAAAATCTATTGTTTAGACTAAAAAAAATAAGGAACTAGTGTTTTAGTATGTTGCTTTTAGAATTATCTGACAAAAAATCAGACTGATTGCATGTATATTAGTATGGTTTTTATTGTAAAAATAAAGTTTTTAGAGGTATCTCCATGATATTTTTTTCTATCGGATCAAATTATTTGTATTATGTTTTCAACACACTATCTACCTAGCACATATCCTGAAGAATATTATATATTTTTCCGATTTTGTTTAGTGTAGTCGATCATATACTTTTATTGTTTCTAAAACTTGCGTTTTTTGCGGGATGCACGCTGCATCCCGCGCAGGATAGCAACGTCGCATTTCTGATAGTTTTTCGTGATTATTTTATTAAATTTAAACCAAAGTACTAATTTTTTACAGCCAAGTACTAGATCGTTGGTATTTATACGTTCAAATGCTATTTTTTTACACTTATTTTCCTCATAAAAATTGCAGACATTCATACATGTCGAATACGGAACCTCCTTTATTGAAGTCGGTTAAATGAAAAGAGCGGTAATTTTACGCCCGTCACCTTACTACATAATTATCATAAACAAATGTTTTAAAAAAATAGCAGTGTTTACAAGTAATACAGGTAGATATGCATATCCAAGGTCGCAACGGAATAACAACTATTTCGAAACCAGCGTTGGCGTTGTAGTTATTTTTAACTTCATGAGTCATTTTTTAAGTTTGTCGTCTTGGCAGATATAGGCATCTTGTTTTTTTGCTGAAGATTGTTAACGTGAAAGTCTGTCGAAAAGTTTTCGAGTATTTTGATGTTAGGCTTTTTTTTTATTTTCAGGGTGGGATATCAAATGACCTCCTCCCACTCTGGGTGGAGCGGAAGGGAGTGTCAGACTCTTACAGACTAAAACCCACCCGTGTTCCTTCCTTGTTGTTTCGGGCTAGCGGTAACCCTTTCGGACAATCCCGCTGACCCGGCAGGCTTCGGCCCTTACAATTTGATGCCGACATCTCTTTGAGGCGCGCGTGGAACACGTACGCGCCGTCCGGCACGGGCCTGGTCCGGATCCTGGTCCTGATCGGACGGTGAGCTACCCATTACTCTCCGCCAGCAGGCCCGCGCCTACGGTGGCCGGGAGTTGTCGCGCGGCTTCCGACGCCCGGAGCGTCTCCCGCGGCGGCTGGGACGGGAGGCTCTCTCCCTGAGCCATCCCGCCACCTCCTTCGCTAGCATGACTGCTTCGCAGAAGGAGGTGACTGCCTCCCACTCCCTCTCGCTCCGGACCATGGCTTGAATCAGGCCCGGACGCGAGAGGTCGCCGCCGCTGCCGATCGTCTCTACCTGGACACGGCGGTGCTCCGCCCAAGCGGGACAGATCTTAGGCTTGATTGCAAAAAGCTTTTAAAACTATTATGGTATTATCCTTTGTCTGTATGTAAGCTATTGCATGCAAGGCTCCTATTGCGAGCGCAAACGCTAAAATCAATGTCAAGTCTATGCCCGCAGCATGTTGCACTGCGGTTGCGGTCGGAAACCGCATGCGGGCGCCAGTCAGTTGTTTTTTATTTCGGACTGCACAAATTTGGCCTTTCATGGTGACATTGCTGGCGCCCAAGCGCATGCGGGGACCATACCAGAACATATTAACCGAAACACCGTGATTTATTTTATTAATTAATTTATTATTATTTTTAGTGTAAAACATCACTGAGCACATTATTATCAGTCTACTTTTTCCAAAAAGTTGGTTTTCGGTAAATCTTCAATTTAAATAAAGGTCGCCCTACAAGGAAAAGGACTTCTCCGTAAGTTCGTGTGTCAATGAATGTATCACAACAAAACATTGGGAAAACCGGTGCGTAAAACAACAGTTAGGATTAAATATTTTGGCACTTTGACACGTTTTCTTTAATAGTTAAAGAATCTGTGCCAATTTAAAACTACGGTATCTGGGTCAAGCAGAGTGCCGTTATATTTATGCTTTAGAACAAGTTGTCTTTGTTAATTTAAACATTAATATTGAGAGAAGCGATCGCAGTGATCACCGCCGATCGGCAAGCGCAGTGTGGGACGCCCCCCAGCTAGATGGACGGACGTCCTCAAAAAGGTGGCTGGGACAGACTGTATGTGGAAGATCGAGGACAGGGTGCTGCTGTGGCGCAGCCTGGGAGAGGCCTATGGCCAGCAGTGGACGGCTATAGGCAGAGTTGATGATTTGATTAAGAGACAAATCGGTTAGTCATCAGCGTTTTATCTAGTTAACTTTCACTGATGAACACAGCCCTTCACTTTGGCAAAAATATCATCATAATCAGTCTATAATGTTCCCACTCCTGGGACACAGGCCACGTCTCAGTGAGAGGGAGTGGGCCGTAATCCACCGGGCTCAGTGCGGGTTGGTAGATATCACAGGTCTTCGAATTTTTGGTTCAAGGACATTCCGGTTTCCTCACGATGTTTTCGTTCACAGTTTTGAGAGCAGTGGTGATGAAATAATTTACACAAAGTTAAGCGCCTGTCTGGGTTCGAACCTACGACCAACAACTCTTAAGTCGTGTTCGTTACCACTGGGCCACCACTGCTCGAAAATTTTGTTATTTCAAGCAATTTTGTCCATTGCAAAGTATGAAAATACCTTTCCTTGTTTAACTTTTGGATTACGAGTATTAGTTGGTCAATATTTTTAAACGCGTTTTTAACGTTGATCAGATGATTCTTTCATTAAAAAACGAGACAAATGCCATTAATCAATTGATTACCTAATGACATTCGTTGCATATTTTTTTATCTTCAGCCACCACCTAACCGTAAACAAAATACGAAGTGTAAAATCCTACACAATTCCATGTTCAATTAGCTCCTACGCCGGCGATGATAAGGCAACACAAACAAGACGTTTACACCTCTAGGTCGATACATCGATGTCGTGTCGATAACCCCGCTGTTTATAGTTTTATGCACATCACTATCTGCACTGTAATGTTGTAGTTTTGCTTCTTAGTATGGTACTATATTTTCGAATGAGAGTGAATACTGTTCCTAATCGTGTTTTTAGAGTTTCGTACCCAAAGGGTAAAAACGGGACCCTATTACTAAGACTCCACTGTCCGTCTGTCTGTCTGTCACCAGGCTGTATCTCATGAACCGTGATAGCTAGACAGTTGAAATTTTCACAGATGATGTATTTCTGTTGCCGCTATAACAACAAATACTAAAAACAGAATAAAATAAATATTAAAGGGGGGCTCCCATACAACAGTGTGGTTTTCGGCGTTTTTGGTTTGTGGTTCGGAACCCTTCGTGTGCGTGTCTGACTCGCACTTGGCCAGTTTTTATGTTACTAGCTGTTGCCCGCGACGTCGGTTCCGCTGAATATCAGTATTTTACATGGAGCGAATGCCTATCTGACCTCCACAACCCAGTTACTGGATAATACAATACCCCTTTGGTAAGACTGGTTGTCAGACTTTCGGGCTTCTGACTACCAATAACGACTGTCAAAGATCCACGAATGACAGCCGGGACCAACAGCTTAACGTGCTTTCCGAGGCACGGAGGGGTCTTGGTATGTAAAGATGGTCACCCAACCACGTACGAACCGCGGCAAGCGTAGCTTAACCTGATCGGTTGACCCGTGCGGTTGTTATTACTACGCCACGGGTCCCTCTGGACAAGTCCCAAGCTATCTATCTGTGTCAATGGGCATTGTTCATATTTTTTTAAATGTTGTAATTGAAAAACCATTTCGAGGAATAGCGTTACTGATCATTACGGACTAATTAATTTTGAAAAATATTCATAATTATATTTTTGATAAAATACGATTGACCTTCTTTGCCCTTCAAATTACGTACGACTTTGGCTGTACATTTTTGTATCGTTGCCTCAGAAAATAAAAAGTAAGAGGCAAGTATTGTCTACAATCTGTCAAATTATTGTAAATATGTCAAAAATATAAACATTCTTGTTTATATCTCATTATTACATTACATACATTATTTCAACACTCGACAATATTTAATATACTGGAAGAGTTATGGAATACAGGAAGTGCTTTGTTCCAACTTGCAGCAATAATAGTAATAATGTCGCCGCGTGCATTATTATTCTATTTCTAAGTCGCCGCGTCGATTGTTCTAGTGACGATAGAGAGTAGTATATTCCTTGGTGGACACTTACACATAAAAAAAACCATTTGTAAATAAATACGCTAAGCTAGGATTCGATTATTTAAGACGTCTATTCAGCCTATTGACACTTTGACAGATGTGACATTGTTGACGTTGTGTTGACAGATTAAAATTTTTAATTATGTACTAGTAAGGCAACGGCAATCTTTATGCCACTGGATGACGTCACCTACCTTAAAAACTTAAAATAGTTAAATATTTTTTATTAAAATAACTATTGAGCCAATCATCAAAATATTCAAATTAGTTTCTCAAAATGCTCTAAATTTAGAAAAAATAAAATAAAATATAATGGTTAGAAATTTTAGACAATTCCCATTTATTTCATAAAGATCGGTTCAGTGGTTAGACGTGAAAACATAACAGACCTGCTAGTCCATCATTATCATAAAAGAGGTTATCTAAGAATTACCTGTTTTAGCATTTTCGGCACACTGCAAGTCGTGTAGTACTGTGCAATGCTTCCAATGCTAACTTGATATACCCCCTTGTACGCAGTTGTCAAACCTATTGAGGTTAGCAACGGGATGGGGGGGATAGTTAAGTAACTAATTTGTAGATTATAAGACATTACCTTCCTTCTGGGACTGGTCGGGTAAAAAGATTTTTATAGAATTGAGTAGTACTTCGTAATCCACAGAGCTACAAGAATCTTATGGTAATTGAACTACATTGACAGGTAGGCGCTGTTAAACATTTTTTTCTTTGTTTTGGTAAATATTTGTGATAAATTATATAAATAAATAAAATTGAAGGGTCTGTTTATTATGTCAAAATAACAGCTTTTTACTAAATGCATATTATTATGATTGTTTAACCGGTACTTATAACATTTTTTTGTCTGTTTGTTTGTTCCGGCTAATCTCCGAAACGGCTAGGCCGATTTTGATGAAATTTGGTAAGGGGATACTATGAAACCTGCGGAAGGACACAGGCTACTTTTTACCGACATACCACGCGGGTGAAAAAGCGAGCGGGAGAGCTAGTGTTTTGTAAAATTGTATTAAAAAAAACAAGATGGCGCTTTTGGCTATGTGCTAAAAGACATTGGAAATAGAAATACACATTTTCCTGCTTTTACGAAACAAAACCATCCTTACTTTCTGCCGTAGTTGGGTAAAAAAGGGAAGTGTCTGTTCTTTACTTAGAATCTTACTATGACGCGCCATTCTATTTCAAAGCCTCATTTTACTTAGTAACTTGATTCGTTACTTAGAAACCTTACACAGAAATTTTAATTTCGTTTATTTGACAAAGAAGTTTGCTTAGCTATTATTACACCAAGCAAATTTAGACAATACATAATTCATATTACATAAAACCGTAAATAGAAATATCAAGTTCGGTAACTTGATACTTCCATTTACGGTTCTCTGTAATTTGTAAAGTTTATGATGCTTGAAGAGGTAAGCAGGGTCAATTAAATTACGAACATTACCAAGTGTGGCGATTTTGTACATTATAATTTCTCAGGAGTTATTCTGGTTTCTAAAATCCATCAATCAGCACTTTTCGAACGTTCAATTTAAATGAAAGAGTCTCCCAAAACGCCCGCCCTTCAACACTTCCTAGTGTTTTAGCTGGGAATTGGCGTAACAAACTCTCCAGCAGCACAGCTGTCTGTTCAGTTAGAAGAACTTGTAAAATTCCAAGGTTTGCTTTTTGATAGTGGAAGCTATGGGTACCTCCCTGTTGTTATATGGCCCGTAATAGGCTGCAGGGCAAATGGAAACACTATCAGTCCACGTTTATTCTCGATTTTAGTGCACCGTAAGTCAGTGGGTAATTTTTAGTTATTTTTTTTATTAACTTCAAGATAGATTGGTATTATCTAAGATTTGAAACCAGCAACCTAGTTCTAAGCAAGTTCTCATAACCTCCGAACAACTGAAGTACTTAATCCTATTATTTATCTAATTAAAATAAAAAATAAAGTTTCAATTAATAAAAAAGGTGACATGCCCAAGGGACGCTAATTAAAGACCACTATAATTTTTTAATTAAGATAGTTACGACATGTAGGTAGTTATTTCAATTACGGATGCGTCGTGGGGTAATGACGCTAATTACTTAAGTCACATATTAAGGCTCCTTCAAACAGGCGCGACACGACACGCGACACAAAGGCACCGCAAGTCGCGCAACGAGCGGTGCCTTTGTGTCAGGCGCGATTCGCGTCGCGCGTCGCGCCTGTTTGCAGGAGCCTTTAGCCCGTAAACGTCCACTGCTGGACATAACTGCTATGTTGAAAAAATATAGGGGACTAGCTTCGGACATGTGGAGGTCGGAAACTGTCCATGAGAATGTACTACCGGAATAAAAAGTATTCTATGTCCTAACCATGTCATGGGTATACCAGTGTTCATTCAACCAAATTCGCTCAGCTGCTAAGGACTGACAGAAGTACTTTGGTATTATTATAATGTTGGTATGTATAATATTGAATTTGACAGTACTGCGCTCCAAACCAAAGATAGCTGACGTGACTCAACAGGCTGCCCAACTTAAATGAGAGTGGGCAGGACATGTCTGCCGCATGTTACAAACTGTGGGCCCAAATAGCACAGAACTGGTGCCCTGAGACAGTGTGGCGGGGTCGCGGCAGACCACGTAGGAAATGACGGGTCGAGGTGGATAGGTTCCGACAAAATTGGAAGGACGCGCGGGCTCGCGAAAGATGGAAGGAGGGGAGGAAGGCTTTTGCCTAGGAGTGTGACAGAGAAGGCTAGGGAAAAAAATATACATAATATATTGGACTTAAATCACCATGCTTGAAAGATTGATTGGTGATCAGTTTTTTTTTCGTAGCTAGCAGACAGGACGATGATGCCTATCCTCATGAGATACAATTGTCTTTGTTATGATAATATACATAGCTAGGACACCAGTTAGCTTACTTACAGCGAAGAAACAGATTGTGAGGAAACCTGGATTTGGCCGTTAGTCGTTTTAAGGGCGCTGAAGGAGACACGATACAAGTTTTATGTCCGGGGGCGTTCTGTGTCCCGCAAAGTGTAAAAAAGTAATTAAAAAAAACTAAAAACCCGACTGCGGTTAAAAAAACTGAAAAAAAAGCCCATTTTAAATTAAACAAAAGTTGGAAGCAGGCGGAACCCCTTTGAGTTTGAAAATATAAAAATGGAATGGAATAAAATTTGAAAATATATATTTTTTTTATTTAGTGTTCTTTACGTTTCGTCATCATGAAGTACTTTTTTTTATAAACGCCCGCCCTTAACCACTTCCTGGGGCTTTTGCTGTAAAGTAGAAGTGGCACAACAAACTCTTCAAATAATAAGCACAGGGATGGTTAATCGTAGGCTTCACGTGAAGCAGCTTGTTTCCAGAATAGCTGGTGCATGGTGGCCGAGGAACGAGTAAAAAGGGGTGCGACTGAAAAGGTCTTTACTCCGTGGGACAGTGACAAGTTGATATATTTCGTCACACATGACGTTCCTAACCAAACTACAATCAGTAGTTTTCAGTGTCATTGCACCCTATTGAGTTGTCGCCAAGGATAGCTCCGATACGGTGCGGACAGAATAGACAACGTTTTGGTAAGTTTCCAATTTAGATACACATGAAGAAACTGATGTTTTATGCTTTGGTATTACTGACGTGTTTGGCTTAAATGGAAGTCATTGAGCTCCTTACTTTTATGTATGAAACATTATTTTGAAGAAGATTGTCTTCAATCCATACAAACTAATATTATAAATTCGAAAGAAACTCAGTCTGTTTGTCTGTATGTTACCTTTTCACGCCTAAACCACTGAACGGATTTCGATAAAATTTGACAGAGAGATAGATTGCATCCCGGGGAAGGACATAGGATAGTTTTAACGACATACCTCGCGACGTATTACACATTGGGCACCCGCTTAAATGGCACCTGAGCACCTGACACACAGCGGCACATTCATTCAGGTGCCATTTAAGCGGGTGCCCAATGTAGAAAACGTCTCCTCGCGCGCGAGGCCACGGGCGGAAGCTAGTAATTTCTATAATTGTTAGCGTAAGACTAAAAAACCAACACTGGGCCCGCCTGGTGGGTTACGGGCCTCTCACAGAGAGCAAGCTTGCGCCCCAGCAGTGGGAACACAATAGGCTGATTTTGGAAGCAGTTGACTGGCTCATGATGATAAGCAAAAACGAATTGAGCCATTTTGTAAGTATTACAGAAATTGGGAGATCGCGAATTGGTCAAACGATGCATTCAGGCTAGGTGGAGCGACGACCTTTGCAGGGTGGCTGATAGCAGCTGGATGACAATCGCCGAAAACAGAGTTCAATGGCGTGCATAGTAGAGGCCTATGTCCAACAGTGGACTGCTCTGCTGTACGCCGATGATGATGACAGAAATTGGGAATAATAGGATGAATCCTGGAACAAGATTTTGACAACCAGCTCTCCGAAATGGTGGTTGTCTCCTCCTCGACTTGATAAATGACTTGGGTCTAGAAGTAGTTTTTCGAAGTGGAATTTACTGTAAAATTTTCAGGTACAGACGCCAGCACATCAAGCTACCCGAAACTGTCAAATTTTCCCAATCAACTTTGAACCTTATGCTTTAGCGATAAAGTTGAAAATCTATTGAAGAAATTTGACAGATTGTAGTAGCTTGATGTGCTGGCGTCTGTACAAGGCACAGGCAGTAGGCACAAGTGGCAATATCCATGTTTATTAAAAAAAAACAGATGTGGTAGAACCTGTTTTTTTAGTGCAAATTGGGAGAGGCTTACGACCAGCAGTAGTTGCTTGTTGCGATAGCATGAGTTGGTCGATTTTACCATTTTTTTCATCCATTTTTTTATCATAAATTCATAATATGGAAATCCTTATAAAAACTGCTTCCACCAGTTTTCTTTTTGGAAGACAAACCCGCCCCATTTCAATAAAGATTCCTAGGCAAAATCTACGTCCGGGAAAAACGATATTCCTTTTCGTCATTAGCGAATAACAGTCTCGGGCCGACAACGTTCTAAAGAGCGTTCAACTTATACGAACCCTAATCGCTATCAAAATGGGTACGTGTATTAGCGTGATACTGTTATCATTATACACACAGCAATACAAAAACATTAGAAGGAAGATTATTACATCGAAATCATGAACAAGTTTGTGTTTCTAAATAAAAATGCCATCATAGCTATACAAGGTGACACATCGATGCGCAAACCGTAACCATGTATTCGGTACATTATTCTACGCGTATCGTAGCAATTTTACGTCGGCGTATCAAAAACATCTTAGGTATAACACTATGCGAGATTCAGGGGAGGCCCCTTTACAGTCTCCCCAGGGATGTGCCTTACAGGCGTTGCACGGGGGGGTTCCGTAATTGATTTTTTAAGAGAAACCGGGACCCATGTGCTGATGGTGATCACCAGGGTGGTTTTAGTGAGGTAAAAATCCTACACTCCCCGACCTCAGGATGCCCGGAGGTCGGGTGCCTTTTGAAGGTTCACACCGAAAACAAAAATAAAAAGGTTATACCTTTTTTATATAGTTTTGATTTTCCTTATTGCAACCGTCACCCTTATCATTGATTAATAATAATACTTTTTTGATGCAAGTCCATACAATTATGCGTAATATCTCTAGCTAAAGTTCTCAATAATTAAAGGCGCACAAAAATTGAAACCCTGACTCCCAAACTAGGAATACCTGCAACTTAAGAGTCAGTGATTTTTAAGTTTCCCTTCTCTTTCATAACATCCCTCACACAATCAATCCATTTTCTCTGGTCTTCCTCTCCACCATTCATTAACATTTATATTCGTCACTCTCTTCGTTACATGCGTTTTATCTCTCCGTTTGCATCTATATGATTTCGGACACAAGGACCAGGCATAAGAAATTGGCATTATAAATCTTACTGCATCAGCTCTTAACGGTAAGAAGAGTTAAAGAGAAAGACAGAAGTTTGTCAAGGGTGAGAAGCCAAACACTACTGGCATCTCGCGGGCAGGTAATGCGATGCGACGACAAGAAATTTCACGCGGACGAAGTCGCGGGCCGAAGCTAGTAAATAATAAAAATCTTGACTGAAGTCAAGAGGTTTAGAAAGTTCCAAGTCCATTTTGATAGGTACTAACAATGATGCTGAATGAATTCTAAGTTTTAGTTGTATTAAACTAACTTACAATGCGTGCCACGTAAGAAGAGACTTGACACACCACGTGGTTTGACTTGCGCAGAACACGATTTTAGGTATCTTTAGCGGTATGAGGTCTGAGTCCGGGACGGGACCGGACGTCATAGGGACAGCAGAAAGAGCGGGGGAGGCGGGGTCAAGTCTCTTACGTGGCACGCATTGTATTACTGTTCCAGAGCTTGTTTTTCCCACGTTTAATATAAAAAAAACTGGCCAAGTGCGAGTCGGACTCGCACGCGAAGGGTTCCGTACCACAAGGCAAAAACGCCGAAAAAACACGTTTGTTTTATGGGAGCCCCCCTTAAATATTTATTTCATTTTGTTTTTAGAAATACATCATCTGTGAAAATTTCAACTGCCTAGCTATCACGTTTCATGATATACAGCCTGGTGACAGACGGACAGTGGAGCCTTAGTAATAGGGTCCCGTTTTCACCCTTTGGGTACGGGACCCTAAAAACAACAGACTTCAAAAAAAAACACTAAAAAGTGATAAATAACTTTAATTTCTCAAGTCGATGTCGTTGATTCCGCATTTTCGTTTTTGACACAGGCTTTCGAAATTGAAGTTATTTATCACTTTTTAGTTATACTATACCTATCCCGCACAAATTCAAATTAAACTCGCAACATACACACATACATATATAGTATACGGATCGAACACAGAACTTCCTTTTTTGAAGTCGATTAAAAAGAAACATTAGATGAACGACGCAAAGGAAATAAAATAATAAAACTTCGTTCTATACATCCGCCATTTTGTTGTACCTACTGGTGAAGAAAAAATAGTTTACGTAGTATTTTTGTTAAATAATTAGATATTATTATGCGTATGGTTAAAGGCTCGTACACACAGGCGCGACGCGACACGCGACACAAAGGCACCGCAAGTCGCGCAACGAGCGGTGCCTTTGTGTCACGCGCGATTCGTCTCGCGCGTCGCGCCTTTTTGCAGGAGCCTTAAAGGTAAAATAATATGTCCCGAATATTTTGAACAAGATAAAATAACAATGTACAGCATTTGACATTTTGTTTACAGTAAGCGCCGCCATCTTTACAGTTCGGTAAAAATTTATAAGGCCCTGTATATATAGTTTTATTTATGAACATTGCTGTAACTACAATGGAATTGCTTTTTGTTGCGATTTTATTAATTTTAACTGACCAAAGCCACGCCAGGAAATAGCCATAATTATGTACGAATGAAGGAAAATATGATAATTAGTATTTTAATTGCAGAGGAAAGGCAGACCTTTGCATTTTAAAGTCGGATTAGTTGCACCATTTATAACTCGCTGGACTGATTTTAATGATCTTTGATTTGTTGGATTTGTCTCCGCCCCGAATAGCAGAATAACTATTAAAAACGGGGGCAAATTCACGAAAAAAAAATTAGGACCACGTCGTTTTCTCATTCATACATTCGTTCTTATTGGTTCCGAGGCGGTCCGAAGTTCGTTTAAGCGCTTATTACACTATCCAATTTATAGGACAGGAACACTAACTAGGAAGTCGGAAGCTAGTGATCACACTACACTAAATTGAATTCTAAATCGGACAGACGACGCATTCGTGGAGGCGGATCGTACTGGCTTGCACGTTTCGTATTTTCTATCGATAGCGTCTTTAAAGACGCGTTTTTGTCATACTTTTAATTTCTGTCACACTTTTCGTCTTTGAAGTAACGTCTTTATTTTGTCATAATTTTTGTAAATTTCCAATAAGACCTTAAAGCCTTCATCGCGTAATGACTTATTAAAATAAATTTTGTCGTTTTTAATAATAAGGATAGGGCATTTCCCCATACATTTCTATTAATTTAGTTAAGTTTAGTCCGACTAGTCTTTCTAAATCGTAGCGCCGTGATTACACTGTCCTAGATCGTAGACAATTTAGGAAGTAGAGCGGTTGGACCTCCAATTTAAGGCTCCTACAAACAGGCGCGACACGCGATGTAATCGCGCGCGACACAAAGGCACCGTGCGTTGCGCGACTTGCGGTGCCTTTGTGTCGCGCGTGATTTTATCGCGTATCGCGCCTGTTTGAAGCAGCCTTTACACTAAAAAGGATCCAACCTGTTCTAACTGCGATTACATCTGCCGATTTCCTAAAAATTGGATAGTGTAACAAGCGCTTTAGTAAGTCCTACATAAAAGCGATGGTTTCTAAGCCTTTCCTTCATTTTTCAAATCTTTTTTATACCTTTCTCTTTCTTTCGTAATTTAGTGCCAAGCTATTTTGACAACAAGACTGTTTATTCTGGATAAATACCAAGATATTATTCATCGTAATAAATCTTACCTGCGATTGATTCTGGGGAGGCATAGGCGAGGGCTCATCAGGCCCCAGCCTCGGGACACCTGTCCGTTTCATCATCTTCGATGATCAGCGATTTCCCATCACACGATCACCTGGAATTACAGAAAATAATATCATAAGTATGATATTTATCAACAGATATAAGTATTTTGATCATTATAAAAATGTAATGTAGTTTATTAGATTTTCTGTAGACTCTGTGGTTTTAGATATGGGTAAATATACAAAAGTTGTCCAACTTGCTGTCATCAGTCAATAAATACGAAAATTTAAATGCACTTTGTTATGTGCCGATATATTATGAAATTTTAAATTCCTTTTTATGTATCCACTCAATTTTAATCACTTAATCTAAAAGCTAATTTATAAAATAATGCAATAAATGCTTAAAACATCAGTTCCCTGGCGTGTCACAATCACAAAAATGCTTAAAGAAGTGGTTGTATAAAAAAATATTCCGTATTTATCGTTAATCTTATTATTTCTGTATATTCTATAATATTTATTTAAAATATATTTCACAGATTTATTAACAGAATCTGTAAAATACTATTTTAAAAGAATGAACAAACTTTGTCATTACTTTTACCCATCAGTCCTTTGTACTAAGTGAAAATTTAAAATTCCTGCAAAATATTATCGAACTTTGATCAACTCGTTATACAGCTAGAATGTCTGTCTTTTCCTGTAACTTCTTGTTTTCAGTGCGGCAGCCAGATCATTGGGGTGCCTTTGCAGTTTTTCCTGATACTTTTTTCTGCTGTTCTTGATCTCGTCCATGACATAATTCATAGATAACTCCTTGTGTATTTCAGCGTTCGTTACAAACCAAGGAACGCCACTAATTGACCTCAAAATAGAGTAAAAGGAAAGACATCGTGTAGTCCACCCACACCTGTGTGGACCTAAGCACGAATACGTACGAGTAGATGGCTCGCTGGAGTCACGCTCTTCCCGTCAATGTTTACCCTCAACTCATCCGCTAAAAGTAAAACAGCTGATCGCGGATTATTATATAAAAAAAAAAAAAAAAAAAAAAAAAAGAATGTCTGTAATGAAGTTAGGTGCAGAGCGCGCCACATCGACGGTAGCCATCACGAAGTCAGTGCTAACACCATTGTCACCGGATGTGTTTGTACTGATCCACTCAAATTGTCAGTACTCTGGTAAGTCTATATTTTCTTTGGTAGCTATGTTTTGTTTTAATTTATGCATTTTTACATGCGATTTTTATAAATATGTTATGTTAATGATTAAAAATACAGTTAAAAAATTAAATTTCAAGTATAACCTCAAATTAATGTCCAATTCATCAGTACCCTGTCGTCAGTCCGCTGTTCAAACTTGCGCCATAGGACTGACGTGTTTGCAGGGAACTGATGTTTTAAATATTTCAGATCTTTTTTACTACATGTCAAAGTATTAAATAATTTGTTTTACTCATTTCAGGCTATTTACATTATGCCGCCTAAAAAAAAAAACAAAAATTATCGAGGGAAGAGGTGTTAAAAAATAAAAGAGAAGCCGAAAAGGCTCGTTTAGTGAGAATTATAAGTGACCCAATGACATTAGCAGAGTATAAAGAGAAACAAAGGTTACAATACTTGAAAAAAAAGGAAAAAGGTCAAAGAAAATCAATTAAACAAATGACACCTGGAGAGCAACGAATAACTAGGAAAAATTGGAAACAATATTCATTAAAGTATAGGCAAAAGCTAACTTTGAACCAAAAGTTTACGTCAGAACACACCTTCAAACAGTAAAGAAGAAGGGCCACCGATGGTTCTTGTAGAAAATAGATCTATCATTATTAAGGAAGACCAAAGAGCAAAAGAAGCAAGAAGGAGAAGTCAAAGACAGAGAAAAGACAGGAACAAGCAATTAAAGACAATGAGTACTACTATTACAAATCTTAAAACTAAATTGAATACTGAACGTCAAAAATATAAACGGATTAAAAAAAGCTTAGTTGTTTCTGTGACCCTGATGGATGCCATCATTACAAGCTAGGATCTATTAGGTATGAAAGAGAACTGCCAGATACACATTTAAATGTTTCGACTGTATTCTCTGATTCTGAAGACGATACTCTTCCACTATCTACCTACGTAAAAAACGACAGTTACAGATTTACTTCCAAATGTAGTTCACCTTTGTCAAAAGTTAGTGACTACACAAAAGCACAAACTCGGAATGATTATAGCAGTGGTGATTATGTTTTGATTAAATACATAGTGAGAAAAGCAGAATATCATTATGCAGGGATCTGTTCTTCTGTCGATATTGAAGATGGTGAATTGAGAGTAACATTTCTTAAAATTTGTAGTGATGATGGTACCCTGTTTAAATTAGACGAAAGCGATAGGGCAGATGTACCAATGAACCAAGTAATAAAAAAACTTCCTGTACCAAACCTGGTTACAAAAGGGAATAGAATATTTTACCAATTTAAAGAGAAGATTGACGTTTTTGAAAAGTAGTTTTTATTGATACGTCCACTACTTTTAATGTTTAGAAACATTATTTTTGTTGCAGCATAACAGCTGATCTTTGTTTATTTTTGTATCTAATAGTCATTATATTACGCAATGTTTACCTAGTAATAGAAAATACGGTATTGCTGTAAGCAGCTTAATTTTTGTTCAAATTTTAAATTTCTTAGAATTGTCCAATGTTAAAGAAACTACGTTAAAATGAAAATAAGCAGTACAAATTGAAAAGGGTGTCTTGAAGACCGACGTATTTTAAATTTTCAGTAAGTATTCAATAATTTTAAAGGTAGTCTTAATAGTTACAATGTGATTTTATTGATAAGATACGCCTTTATTAGATTTTGAGATATTTGTACTTAAATATACCCAGTTCAATGTGATTTAATTCTTAAGTAATGTGCCTTTATTAGATTCTAAGCTATTTGTACTCGCAAATACTCAAAGTAACATTAAATCTTATTTTTTCCTACGAATATGTGTTTTTAATCAGTACTCTGCAATTCTCGTCAGTCCTTTGGCAATAAAATTTGAAAAAATGCAAATAACTCCAAAAATATTTGAAAAACTGACTGGCCTGGCATAGGATAGTTTATTAATAAGATAAAATATATATACAAACCAATATTTGTATACATTATGGTTAAAAATTATGTTTGCAAAATAGGACAAAAAGTTGTCCAATTTTTGTATATTTACCCATATTTACTTTGATGGTTTGTTTGACACTAGTTGGTTACAATTACAAGATTAAAATATGAAACATTCCTGGCTGATTTTAACTAATCTGGAGATGATGAAGACTAGTCATTTTATTAAAACTTTTTTTTTATAAATGTATGTTTTGTAAAGGACCCTAAGGTTTATTTTGCAAAATAAAAGCTATAAGCAAGAAACTAAAAAACATTGAAGGGCCTTTGTTAATCATTGTTAGCTTAACAACTTGGGGGGAGGGGGGGCTCGTGGCTCAGTAATAACAGCCGAACGGGGTCGATCAATCAGGTTAAGCTATGCTTGCCGCGGTCTGTGGATGTGTGAACATCTTTACATACAGAGACCCCTTTGGCTTCGGAGAGTATGTTAAGCCGTTGATCCTGGCCGTCATTGTCTTGGATCTTTGACAATCATTATGGGTCACCAGAAGCCCGAAAGTCTGACAACCAGTCTTACTAAGGGTTATTGTGTTACCCAATAACTGGGTTGTGGAGGTCAGATAAGCAGTCGCTCCATGTAAAAAACTGGTACTCAGCTGCATTCGGTTAGACTGGAAGCTGACCCCAACATAGTTGGGAAAAGACCTAGCAGACTGATTGATTTATGTTAGCATAAGGATAAGGTATTTATGACATGTGGCAAACCACAGGTCAAGATAGAAGTCTTCATTACTTAGAAACATGTTAATCTAATTAATGGTTTCCTATGACCTACACTAGTGTCTTCAGCTGATAATAAAATCAATATTATAATAATCTGAAAAAGGCTGCCAGGCTCAAATGGGATTGGGCGGGTCACATCAGCCGTATGCACGATGACCACTGGGCAAAAATCTCCACATAATGGGTGCCTAAAGATGGAAGGCGCCGAAGAGGCCGGCCCAGAAAGAGATGGCGAGCTGACCTGGACGCGTACCGCGAGGGCTGGTTCGAGGTGGCGCGGGAAGAGTTCCTGGAAGGATTTGGAGGAGGCCTTTGCCAAGCAGTGGAAGAGCATAGGCTAGCAAAAAAAAATTATCATAATCTAGCCTAGCAAGCTTTCTGTTTATAAAATCAAGTGTTTACTATCTACCCACATGCTTTCTGGAAGGTTCAATAACAAAGAGTATCATTGAGAGATGTTAAACTTATCGGACAGATCTTTTGATTAAACTAGGAGACCTAGACTACTTCTCTGGTTCGAATGACCAGCGACGGCCACCATGGCCCACAGAATATTAAATACTGATAACTATGGATACATCTTTTATGGGGTACTGTATTGAATGTTACAATAAAATACCGTGTGAAGTTGTGATATATTGCAATTAAATGCAAGAAAATTTAAAAACTCACATTAAACATACACTTTGTAAACAAGCATACTATAAATTAGAAGATTATATCCAAGATAAGAATGCTTGGAAAGATGCTGGTCCTGCTCCATAGGACAATCTAGAGTCTAGACAAACTGGTTGCTAATTGAATTGTAAATTTATCCTTTTTTTTACATCGATTTACATTCTGTAACTACTTTAACTCACACCCTGACTTATGAAAATCATTTACTTTTACTATGTTTGTAAATATGTGAGCACCATGTATCTATCAGTTTATATGTCATGGTTTCATTTTTAGTTCTTTTACCTATTGTGGTATAGTAATTTTATTTTAGGTCTTCACATATTATTATTACATAATAATTGTATGCAAAATATTGTAAAACATTTTAAAAGAGTAACATTGGAGTTTCTTGCCCATTCTTCCCTTCCCTTTTGGAATGGGTGACTAGAATCAATTCTATTTTGTTGTCATTTTTGACATTCAAAAGTGCATTTTATCATTTTATGTGCCTATTTGAAATGAATACTTTGAATTTGATACTGTCAGACTTATGTCAAGTGATTTGATTGGCTTTTGTAATTTTTTCAGCGACAGCATTTCAATTATTTTTATCAGTGTTGATATTATTGTTTCAGAAACTGGTGGCCAGTGTTTTGTTTCATTTGTATTAACATTTTCAGCACACTGCAAGTCGTGTAGTACTGTGCAATGCTTCCAATGCTAACTTGATATACCCTCTTGTACGCAGTTGTCAAACCTATAGAGGTTAGCAACGGGATGGGGGGGATATGGGTTAAACGCATAAACCATGTTGTGTGTAGGTACCCGTTCTAACCTAACTTTTTCATGAGGTTGCCATTATTTTGATGACAGATGGATTGTTTCCTATTACAAGAAAACTTTTATTTTAAAAATACTTTAGGCTCTTTCCCAGATAACTATCACACATGATAACCAATGAAGCAATTTAGTAAAAGATGGTGCATGCAGCATGCTTGGATTGGAGTAAGTACCTCCTATTTACTCAAGACTTGATTGAAGTCACATGGGTGATCTCACAGTGAACTTCACTTTTGTTTCTGGCTAACTACCTACTCGTTCGAGTTACACATGCGTCCCACTAAGAATATTTGACAGAATAAGTAAGTACTGGCGGACTGGCGCCGCCGTTTTGGTAATGTCATTACTTCAAATATTTAAGTATGTCACTCAGTTATTGTTTCTGACTTAAACCAAGGTTGTCGATGTATGTCGGGCACGAGTAACCAAAAAAGCTGATAAACTAATGACATTTGATAAATTTCCGCGCCTACTCCATTTTAGCGAAGACTAAACATCACTTTGTACTTTTTATTATAAAAACCGTAAATTAGGAACTGTTTTTGCCGAAAACGTGAAACTAATGATTATTGTACAGTTTTGTACACGGAAACAACACGCGTTATGAAACTGATAAAATTAATGAAAAACGCGTCCGTACAGGTTATGCTCATTACAGGCATGTGATTTTGTGGAAATAACATTTTTTCTGCGATAAATACTTCTTTCAATACTTACGTAAACTATCTACAACAAGACAAGTTGTCAGTACTTACTCGAATAATTACAGCTCACTTTCGACGAATCTAGATCGATCCGTTAGTTGCTGAATAAATAACAAGTGATAATAACCGCGCCCGCCATTTTCACATGCGGAGTTGTTTTGGTTTAATTATTTAACTACAGTACTATCAACGCATGTAATTAATTGTTGATAATGATGAAAGGATTATGTAACAATGTAACTCACCATCTGATTTTGTGAATTAATAATTTGAATTAGTTACTTTATTCTCACAGTAGCGGTTATTTTAATTTTGACAGTCACACACGCACGTAGAGTACTTGTCATGTCAGTATTGTAATGTATTTGAAAAAAAAAAAACGAAACAAAAAAAATATTATGAAATGACGTCACGTCCTGAATTTCAATCATTCAACATCGTTCCACTTTTTTACAACTTTAGCATTTTTAGCATGCCGTTCAGGGTCAAATTAATAAAACGACACTGAATATTTCACAAATAAGATGAATTTATCGAATAACTGGATTGGATAACACTATTATGAAACGAAATATGCAACGTGACTAACACAACGTACTACGGTGAATGTATATACTATATAGCTTTTATAAACATATTACCTTCGATCAATAATTGTACTAGATGCCCGATAAGCGCTTCAAAAACGGCCCGAAAAATAAGAGCACAAATACTTTTGTGCTCTTATTTCAAATTAGTATGGTCCAATCATAGCCAACGTTAAGACGTCAAAATGCCTCAGTGCGCGTTCAAAAATTGTGTAAATAACCACCGTAACACCAAGATTTTGGAAGTAATATCTTTTTTTCGGTAAGTTTCTATCATTTAATGTTTTTCATAAAATAATAACACAATTAAATAGTAAATATAAATAAATTAGCAAATATTATGATTGTTTGGCCAATGTTTGCGACAACGCGCCAACTATTTTAGCAAACATCGACTATTGTGGAACAGGGGCATGGAGTGGTGTTATTTTAAATGTTATTTTTGTTTGTAGATTTCCTAGCGACCCATTTCGATGTGCAGAATGGGTATCTATTGTCGCGAAAGAAAGGGGAGAACAATAATATACAAACCTTTTAAAAATTCGACAATATGTTCGATTCATTTTGACAGATTGGACATAACAGGAAACACGCAAAGGCGTAGATTACTAAAAACAGCGGTTCCCAAATTGCAGGTAATTATCATAAAGTATTAAAATAGTTGAAGTAAAATAACGTTTTGAAAAAGAAACCGCTCAAATAAAAATTGATTCCAAAAGACAACTTTATAACAAGCTGAATCTGTTTAAAGGAAATTAAACATACATTACGTTTAAATACACCGATTAACACAATGGTACTATTTTAGTCCTCCTACTTTTTTAAATCGGTTAAAAATATTTGCCACCATACAAAACGAACCTTCGCCTAAAAATATTATATTCTGCAACTCCAATACTTACTGTGTTCTAAGCATTGAAATGCAATACCAAGAACTACGTCTAGTTCCAAAATACAGTAAGCACGAAATTGTCAACAAAATGTTTTTAACCTTATCGCTTAGAAATTAAGTTTCATTTTAGAATAAATATTTTTGTAGTTATTATAAAAATGACTTTTTATTTTCAAGTGACATTTTAAATTTATTGCTTTTAACCTATCTCCGATGACAGAAGGACTTAAATATTTATCATTTGCATTCGTAATACAACTTTATGTTAGAGTGTTAAGGTTTATAATAATTTGAAGTTGTTAATATTATTAAACGTTTTTCTACAGTTCGTAGTAAGAAATATAAATGTTTATGTGTGTGCAAACGTGGCCACTTTAGCGACTTACTTTTGTTCCTGATCATTCATCTAGTACTATTATTGATCGAAGCATATTACGCAACTAAAACACGAACATAAAGGTACTCGAAAGCTAGAAGGCGAGGCGCATTCGAATTTGGAATTCGAATCTCCGGTCACAGCACCCACACAGGTTTCGTTCAGAAACCGGTCCGGCAGAGACGACGATGACACAAACTCGTACTTATTAATAGCGGAAAACGTACACAAATCGATAACACCCTAGCTAGCTGCACAACAGCGACTGGGCCGGCGCAAATTACCTACTCGCTCAAACTTTCAAGTCTGAAGCGCAGGCCACTAAACAATATCGAGTACAAGAGAATTATAAGTCCCGCCTTTTTTACATGGCCACGTTCTGAAATCTTCTATTTAGATATCGGACTCGACTCTTTCACGGTACAGTCACTCACAAAAATATTTAGGTATTATTATTTTTACAATGAATCATAGAGAGCGGATCTCGTTTGAAGAAAAAGTTAAAGGCGGTTAAGGATAATCATCTTTCAGAATAGAGCGGTAAAGTCCGGTTTGCATCGGGACGGGGGAAACGAGGACGGCGCGGCGGTATTCGTCACCGACGTAGAAAATGGCGACTAAATACCAACAATTACATAGCACGACTCACCGAACGTCAATGCGAATCAATGTTACACGAAGGAGAACAGAAGTCAACCCAGTTTACTGGACGAGGAGATGTGAGCTCCTACCTATATGTTGCAATTCAGATAACGATTGGCCTAGAAGGCATCGATGTCAAAAACTAACAAAAAGAGTACATACCGTTGAATATTAAATGCTGACACGTCGGTATCTTCAATTACATGTAGAAAACGCCTTTTATAACTCAAAAAACAGTTTCGAGACAATGAATAAAGATAATAGCGCGTCACGGCTTGCTCCGAGCGAGCACATTCGTGCGCCTCCAAATAGCGCAACGGCGCAACTTTTTCGAGCGCGGCGTCAACACGGTCAGGTGGGCGAGGTTGCGACACTGCCATAGCGCTATCTCGCTCGCACTGTATGCTATCTCTTTCGCACCCGCGATACTGACGCGCTAGGACTAGAGGGACGCAATCGGAGCCCTTCCTCGGACAAACGTCGCGCACCGAGCTGCGCGGCCGACTGACTGCTCAACAGCGCCTCCAACTGCGGCGGCCCAACCGAGAATCGAGCCCGAGCCACTAGACGGAACGGCAACGCCGCCATAGAAATAATAGCGAGCGAAACAGACTTGCAACGATATGAAATGCCACGAACCACCGCACACCGCCGCGGCACTGGCGGACCAAAACAAAATCTCCTTTCTCTAAAATTATACAACAGTCGGTATTGAGAGCACACCCGGGCTACTCGGCGTCTATTTCCCGCCAAAAACAATGCACTGATTAAATAAAACTACCTGGAGGAAATGCACAAAGGATTAACATTTTTTGGGACATGGTGTCTATTGAAGTATGGATTTTTGTGCTTCCTACCGACATAGCTAAGTACGTGTATGGATGGGTAGTTCAAGCCGTATGTAGCTTGACAACAGCGGGGGGGTATTGGTGAGGGGAATAATAAAATCAATGTGAGTGAAATAGAGTCATTTGTAATGTGAAGACGTTCGTTTCTTGATTGTTATGCTTAAAATGCGATAAAACAAGAGAAGGCGGATTAGAGTATGAGATATTATGAGACATGGTGCATAGAATTTCAATAGCTTAGTAGTTTGCGAGGTGTTATGGAGAAAGGTAGGCAGATTTATTGCAAGATGTAATGGCCAAAATTCTGATTGTTACAAAAATCACGATGATTACAGCTGTTGAAAGCTGAAGTAGTGGGTCAAGTTGTTAAAAAATAAAGCTGTAGGAAAATGAGAAAACTCAGTTGCCTTTTCACTTTGTTTTTTAAATTACCTAGGAGGATTTATACATATAGGTCAAAACAGAAAAGAAACAAATTGCAAATATTATGTTGATTTATTTTCATTAAGTTTTTTCTATACATTTTAGCTGCCTGTCCTATGGTTCAGCAAAACCTAAAAATATTTGGTCATTGTATTAATAATATAGAACAAAAAAATCTACAACGTTGAATAACTAACTACAAATAATATTTGAAATTGTACAATTACCACTAATTACAAAATAATCAAATCAAAATAAGCAAAATGATATAAAAGCTTAAATTGGAGCTGTTTATCTAATGGTTTAAAACTTGACTGAGAATGAAAATAACATCAGTCCAATACATATGAATATCTAAGCTCTAAAACAAATCCTGGTAGTAAAAGACCACGGTAAAAAGAAAATTGGGGTCCTAAACAACGAAGAAATGATCTAAATAAGAGGTAACTAACCAATACAGCAAGCTATGATACTTTAAAATGATGATATGGTAGAAAATACCAAAACAACTGCAAATCAACCTATACATTAAAAGTTACCGTGATAACAAGTAATTGAATCTAGTTGAACTAATGACGAGCTAATAATAAAGCTAAACAAGAATAAAAAATGGAATCATACACCCTGAATTGATACTGGTAAAAGTACACTGTTTTGGAAATACAAATTGGACTAATCTAAATCAAAGGAATACAATTAGAAACATCACACTTATCATATCAACCCATCTTTTTTCAAAGCTTGTCCATATTTAGCATGGTTTCTAAAATTCACCATGACTGCTACAAATTGTTTTGCCAACTCATGCGTTGGTGACGCGATTAAATGGCAAATGCCATGTTTTAGACAGATCATAAAGGTCAGAAAGTGGTACCTTTGCCAAGAAAATTAAAGATTTAATTTTTTTTTAAGAATAATTTCAATCGGCAATTAGAGAAGCCATATTATGCATTGAATTAACCCTTAAACCCTACCCATTCCTGGAGAAACACTATTACTACCCAGGGGTTTTAAGGACCCCAATACATAAAAATTTATGCTCACAAAATAAAACTACAATTCAATTACAATTACTGTTTAATATTATGAACACTTATTTAATAATACAAAAAAAAAATTAATTGTTTTTGGTAACACATTCTTGGCACATAGCCTCAGTATGTTCACCGCAAAGAGGTTTTCGGCACATGCCACAGGTGACCTTGGTTTTCCGGTCCTTACCCCTTGGGCACATGGCACATCTTTTCTTAACAGTGGGAGCAGAACTTGGTTCTTGCAATGGCCGCTTCTTTTGCAAGATTCCACCTAAGAGAACTTGAAGATTCATGGGCAAAGAGGGCCATGTAAAGCGTTCTTCCATTTGAGGGATGATCAGATCTAAGGCAAGTTTTTTCAAGAAATGACGTCTTTTTGTAGCTCTTTTCGTGGTCATTTTTAGCAAGACATGTGAATTAACACCTACTATATTCAGAAAGCCATAAAAAATTGCCATTGGCCACCTTTTTGATCTCCTAGACACGCTGTACTATATTGCGTTATTACTACCCTGGGGTCTGACAAACCCATAAATTGCAATAAATCCGTCAAAACAGTGAAAGCGCTGACGCTCGACTAATTACAAGATGGCCGCCGACGTCACTAGAGATTAGACTCGAGTGACATAAAAGTGCGTTCAATTATTGCAAAGATATTTAGAAATAATCATCCTCTGGGGTTTGCTGGACCCCCGGGTAGGGTTTAAGGGTTAAAGACAGCTGCATTGGAACTCAGCATTCAATTAGATGTCAAAGACCTACATCAAGATCAGGCAAAGGAAAAATGTGGTAGGTATTTATCGAAACGAGAGTTTTGCACGTTATTATCACCTTCAAGTGTAAATTGTAAGCCAAGGGGGAATGAGTAGACAAAGGAACTCGAAAAGGTTATGAAAGATTAAGACAAACAAGAAAGTACCGAAGTGTCGAAAAGTTAATACAAGACAAAAACATGTTAATTCCCCAAACAAATGTTTTTATTAAAAAAAAAATAAGAATAACACAATGGAAGTAAAGAGATTGAATAAGATTTCTGAAGTAATTAAATTGCAAGACGGCTTAAATTTTGGCAGGGCAACTATCAGCTGATACATGACGCTTGTTGCCCATAACAAGACCTTTCCCAATGTGTGAAGACAATAAACATAGCACGCTAATCTATTTATCAACGCAGATGTTTATTTTTAAATTCGTACCATTTGTTGAATCTATTTCAAGTCATGAATGCAAACCACAGTTCGAGGACCTCAATTTGGAATTCCATCCATTCTAATATAACAATTAACCAACCAAAAAATCTGGTGATGAAACAGCACACAAAGTACTTATGTAGAAAACATACCCATTTCTCAATTTAAATAAATCTTACATAAATATGCAATATTTATATCTGTTGAGGTCCGCAGTGATGTAAACATAGGTACTTGTATACAGATTATGACCAACCATTATTCTATCTATCAGGACCTCGTCCACTCAATAACAACCTAGTTTGTTTGTCGGTTTATGTGTATGTGTGCGCAGTAAACAGGTATCAACAGACAACACTGGCACGCCAAGTATTAACCTCAATTAGCTCATCCATGTGTGAGTGCCACACACACACCATCTCAAGTTATTACTAAAATTTAATTAGGTACAATACCAATACGCTGGCTATTTAATGTATTAAACTCGTTTATCGTTTGTATTAAATTTATCCCATTGTTAAGCGGAGGATACAAAACGTATAGCCTTGAAACTTCTTATCGAACAAGTGAGTCGACTGACGACTACACACAATTACGACCTGTGAAGCGCGACGTTGCCAACATTCAGCGCGCTACTGCGTCTTAATTTTACAAGTCCGCCATTTTGTTTCCATTTATCAGATGCAACTTGCGAATGATGCGGCTCGATTTATTGTCTTTTTGTTAAGGTTAACAGATTCACAGATAAAACATATTTAAAGAAAGCTAGTTAGCTAGTAATAAGTAACCGCACTTTCCGGCATCAAAAAACACGCATGTTACGTAACCTTAGTAAGTTGTCTAACGATGTAAAAGGCATAAGGTTAACTCTCGCGTCGAGTATACTGCAGGCTGAAAGTTCAAGATATCTCAATAGTGAACATCGGATATGCTGTAGATGTCTAGATCATCGAGATTGCAAGCGTACCCTAGCCATACCTAGGTATTTACGTAGGGGGCAAAGTGTCGGCGCAATATGGTTGCATACGTACTTTGAGAGGTTCGTGAGCCAGCGCCGGGTGCGGGGCGTTCGCCCCGTGCTGCCAGGGTAGCCCTCCGGCCGACTCACAACCAGATACATCACAAATACGGTCATTTTCAACGCAAATTCCGCGGTATCGATCACGCACAGACGCCATTTTGAACCGACACTGAGCGCGGACGAGCGCGCGACGTTGCCACGTCGCACGTTTCCAATCCGCACTTCTATTTCTGTCGCCCTTTCCCCCGCGCACCGTGACGCCGGAGGTCGCCAAACAGCGCTCGACAAAACATTCACGATTTCAATTTATACATCAACTTCGCGGGTTCTTATTTGAAAAACTCATGATCTAGTAGGCCTTCAGATCCGGCAGGTGCGGGCGGGGGTAGGGGAGGGGCGGCCGAGTGAAGGGGAAGGGGGGTGTTATAGCAGCGTTTCCAATGATAAGATAGTACTTATAGACATTGTATAGATGTACATGAATTGTAATACATATATCGTCCAAGCGCGCCCGGCTTTCACCAAAGAGCGGAGCGAGGCGCGGCCGCGCAGGACCGCGCCGACATGTGCCATTGGCCACCGCAGAGATCGATAGACAAACACCGACGAGGACGCTGACCTACATACGATACTGAGCCTTACTGCTGTAATAATAGATGTCGTATTCGTCCGGTAGTGACTATAAACAAACTACCGCACGAGCACACTAACGTCGTCCACGTAGATACGCACGAACACAGGCGTTGTGAAAACGACGCGAGCAAGCGACGAGCTGCGCGACCTACCAAACCAATGTATACCATCATTGTATTATGGCACTTTTCTAGAGTCGAAATTCCTGTGCCGCGTCGCGCCCAGCGCGCCCTACCGAAGGACAAAGGGACGATTTCACACGGAAAACAAAGGGAAACGCCGGTCCACGGATAATAACACATTTTTTGTTTGATAAATTAACTTTTTAACAAGTTTTTATCCGGTGGCAGCGCCGTTGCCAAGTCGTCAGGTTGTGCCGATCGCGCGCTCTCTCATTATGAAATTGGAATTTTCTAACTGCACATGACGCAGTCGTTTGATAAGATGATTTTTCGAAAGGTTACATAAAATATGCAA
The DNA here is from genome assembly GCA_963855955.1 of Luperina nickerlii. Taxonomy (NCBI): domain Eukaryota; kingdom Metazoa; phylum Arthropoda; class Insecta; order Lepidoptera; family Noctuidae; genus Luperina; species Luperina nickerlii. The sequence goes on along the minus strand of OY979689.1, from coordinate 10,137,343 downwards.
TACTACACTGGAATGAGTGAGTAGCGTATGGTCATGGCACAGGTGCGCCGGACAAGTCGTAACAGGCAATATGGCATTATTCATCATAAGTCTATTTCGCCACTACACGTATTACACAAACGAAAGCAATCAAAATCAACTAAAAAGACCAGATAATAAGCTTGGAATAGGAAAAGACGCAATCTGTCAAGCAGTCACTTACCTGAATTTTTACACGAAACGTGCGTATTTCTTCACAAAACTCACTGGAACGTCACTCAGAGACGATGCAATAGTAATATTCAAGGTATTTTAAGGTTTTTAAACAATTTGATGTGCATAAAAAAATTATACATGCCGTTGAGCAAACGTCCCGCGCGCATAGAGACCGAATGCGAACTGTTGGTAAGTTTGGTTTGGTTGGGTCGGTTGATAGGTGGGGGGCGGCGGGCGGAAAACCGGAGAACGGGCAATCGAGGGAGTCAGAAAGGGCAAAATTGTAATAATTTTTAACGGATTTACATTGCTAAACTAGTAACCAACAACCCGTTAAAAATTATAATATGTTTTTTGGTTACGTTACATTCAATAATAAACTCGCCTCATGTGATAAAAATGTGATAAGTGATTGTCTTGACATTGATGTTTTTCCTGTTTCGAACTCTTCGGAACTACACATACATAGACAAAAACCAAAAACACAATGATTTATTGACCCAGTGTTGCCGAATAAAAAAATACTAGGGTGCTTACAGAGCTATATAATTATGTTCATTTATGAAAGTTACTATTTCAAATAAAAACGTGTAATGCTGGCTAAATATAGAATTTATAGCGGTTTGAAGGTCAAAATTTTACTCAACTTTGGAATATCATTTAATTTTCGGAGATAATATTCCAAAGAAGGATCTTTAACTTTTTTTATCGTAACTTACGGCAAAACAACAAAAAAATATAGCTCTTCGAATGTAAGTGAGTTGTACTAGCACTGCGTAGACAGAGAATAAAGGTAGACATGCTATAATTGCGAGAGCGAGATGACACATGTTTCAAAATGTATATGTGTGAGCAGGACATAGCATAATTTTTCTATCTCTATTTGCGTATCGGTTTTTGTTGTTTGCCATCACTAGTCATTGATGGCAAACAAATTGTGGTGTCAAAATATTTTTGTTGATATAAACTGTGAAACGCATACTTTGTGTAATTTGTGACTATAGTGATATTCCAAAAGGTATTATTTAGTGTCTAGCGATGGTGAATTGCAGTATATATGGCTGTAAAAGTCGTAGTGAACGAAATCAACCAAACATAACCTTTCATCGGTAAGTAGCATTTTTTAACTATTACAGCAAGTAAATCAAAGAATTATTGTACACAAGACTATTTTGTGTCAATATTAAGCAAAATTTATTGATAATTTTATCTAAAAAGACGATAAAATCCTAACTTGTTTTTTGTACTAACCGACCAAAGTGTGAGGCATTTAATGTTAGGTTGTTATCTATTTTACTTCGTGTCATTTGTCAATAGTCGGATAATAACTTGACGGGGATACCAGCACTTAATTATTTTTACCACTGAACGTATTTAATTTCTTTACTTTTTTTTTAGTTTTCCGAATGAACCATTTTAAGAAAAAGTGGACGGAATGTACGGGCCGAATTAACTGGCATCCAAGTCGTCACTCCCGAATCTGCTCACGACATCTTCAAGCTAGTTGCATTCGACAGAAATTAAATAGTACTCATTTAAATCCACGTTCGATATCCACACTTTTCATCCAGGTAAAGTAAATTTATTATACATAGGTACCAATTCGTTCTACACGTTTAATTAACTTTGATACATAAAAATTTGTTGTGACTTTATTTCGTGTGACACGGAAATAATAGTGTATCATTTGAGATGACTTTTTTAATATTATTACGTGGAATTAATTTAAGTGGAATATATACTAACCTAATTATTAAGCTACCAAACAATGTAAAGGAGATACAGTAAAACTTACTAACTTATTCTAAAAATTATTATTCCTTGATTATTTTAGCAGTTAATCGCAAGTTCGTGTCGGTTTTGTTTCAAATTTCAGGTCCCACCGGCTTTAGATCAACCGAGTTCCTCTAAATGTGATACTTTGGGGGTTGATATGGAAGCAAAGGATTATTTGGTACTTTCTTAATTAAATTTTTATTGTCATTATTCACTCTTAATTAAGGCTATAAGTTTGAAATATCTCAAAGTTCGTATTCATTATGCAACTAAAAAGCTTTCTGAAAAAACTGATAAGGTCAGAATTTTTTATAATAAATTAGTTTTATTTAAAGGTCAGTAGTACCCAATTAACCTGTTTGGTAATCAGATCTCGTTCGTTTTTCAGGACACAGATCAAAAGGAATGATTAGTTTTCCCTTTAGTCCTAAGTAACATTTTATTATGTATACTTTTGTCATTCAAGGTTTTAATTAAACTATACTTGATCTACACAGTTTTTTTATTGCATCTAAAATTATAGCACGTCTATACTACGCGCGCGAACTGAATTATTTCAGGGCCTGTGATAAAGCGCGTAAATAAGTTGTGCTACTTATGATTTATCCAACTAGTGCTATTTACATCTTGAGGTGAAAATAAATTTATATCGTAGTTTAAATTGTATTAAAATAACAATTACAACTCACTTGTTTTCGCGCTTCACCTTCACTTCTCTCGCATCCGGTCGCATTCAGTTCGCGCGCGACCTGTTGTTATTTGTCACACTACTGTTAACTAATAATCTTACAGCACTTGATTATAAAGTTTTGCTATGAGACTAACCCTGAAATATCAAAATAAAAATCTGCTGTTGCATACAAAAATGCATGAAACTGATGTTTTTTTTTTGCTATTATGTATGTTGAAAGAAAGACTGAAAGTCTAATGACAATTAATTGAATGACTTAGTAGACAGTACAATCAAAATTCTCATATACAACATGTAACGTAATTAACGCACACCCTCAAACACCCCAATTAGAATATTATGTTATAATCATAAATACATACACTGAATTTTTAATTTAACATGTATATGCATTGTTATTTATTAAATTAGTTATACCAATTCTTGGAGAACTTTATGGTCATACACTACGCACGCAACGCACACAGTCGCACATGCAGTTATCGCGCCGCTCGACACAACGAAACGAAAAACTACGGAAAAGGCCGACAATACACGATTGTTTACGTTGAAGAAATATTATGAAACATTAACCGAAGACGTCCGAGAAAAGAATTGTTTATTACGGCCTATGTCTAGTAAACATTATGATTGCATCTTTCCATCACACTTTTCAGGCTTTGGACTGTCGACTCTGATTAATTTCGTTTATTGAATAATAATACAATGCCAATCGGTAATGAACTGTTGAAAATAAGAGGCGATACGACAACATTATTCAGAGACGGCGTGTTTAAAAGATTGAATCAAAATATTTACAGTAATTTAAAAATCAAATAACTTACATACTGATTGCCTAAACACTATTACGACGTTGTCTTTTTAAAACACTTTCAAAATGTCCACCACCTTGTTCAATACATTTTAATGCCCGTTTTCTTAACTGATGTTTTAATTTAGAAAGCACTTCAGTGTCATTTCTCACTATTTGAAAAGCGTTCACTATCCTATTTTTTAGGTCCTCGGCACTTGTTGTATCACTAAAATAAACTAATGATTTAATTCGTCCCCACAAAAAAAAGTCAAGAGGCGTCAAATCAGCTGATCGGGGGGGCCACTGGACAGGGCCGCCGCGACCGATCCAGCGCTCTCCAAACTCTTCATCAAGGTGCTGCCGAACACTTCTAGTGAAATGGGCAGGGGCACCATCGTGTTGGAAGAATACCTCGTGTAAATTATGAAGAGGAATGTCTTCTAGCAGCGTAGGTAGAGTTTCGCGTAAAAACAATAAATATGAGTCTCCTGTTAGTCTTTGTAAGAAGACTGGTCCCAGTATGTGCGTACCAATGACACCGGCCCAGACGTTAACTGAGAAACGGTGTTGGAAGGAATCCACTCTGCATGCGTGAGGATTTTCGTGCATCCACAAATGTGTGTTATGTTGATTGTACATCCCCACGCGTGTGAATGTACTTTCGTCTGTCCAAATTATGTTCCGCTGCCAATTTTCTAATAACCAGCGGCTGAACTGCAAACGTGGTGCGTAATCGTTTGGAGTCAACTCCTGGCATCTTCTGAGGTGGAATGGATGTTCATTATCACCACGAAGTGTTCTCCACACATGCATATGACTACATCCAAAGTGTGGCGCTGCTTCTCGGGTACTGGCATGGGGATTCTCATCGAAATAATCCAGGATTTCGTTTTGTAGACGAGTACGTGTACGCACGTTGGCTCCCCTATCGATGGCTGTGTTTGGACGGAACGTTCCATGGTCGCGAAGCCGCTGAGTAGCAGCTAACATTGTCCTGCGATCCACTCTTGTACCATACCTTTGGTTAAATGTTCTGCAAGCTAGAGCCACATTATCACCACACACTGCTAAAGTCCTCACCATTTCGGTATACTGAACATTAGTGTATTGGAAAGACATTGCGCACGAGATAATTATTTGTTAACACTTGACACTACGTAACTGCACTTATTGCCGCCGGCGCGTGACTAATGAATGTTTACATTTATGTTAGCTTTCATCGTAGCCGCGCAAGCGGTGGTTCGTTGTGGCTATCTCGCTCTATCCTGGGCTTTTAGTTTGCAGGAGAAAGGGAACGAAAGGAAGTAGGTGGTTTATCGGTGTCCTTTGTCCGTGCCTTTGTTGTTTGGTTCCTGTTAGTGTATGCGTGCGGTCAAATCGCTAAGTATAAAATGCACTTTTAAAGACCTTAACGTTCTTGGAATAAGGTTTATTTTTCCTTATTTTTTATTAAATGATTAAATTTGTATGAATACAAATAAATCTGCGATTTTAAAAGTCTTATTACTTTGACGTACGGTCCATTTCAATTTGTTTTGACTGTACAGGGTTAATATGACAATAATTTCCGTAGTTTTAATTATTTTTGGGATAAAAAATTACCTATATTAAAAATGTCATAAATCGATTCAGTAAACGATTCTGAACAAACTATTTTCAGGATGTGCGTTAATTAAGTTACATGTTGTATATACTGTACTCTGATCAAAATACTCACTAAGTACCAGATTACCCACACGATGGGGGAAAACGTCTAGGTATGGCAATATTAATTGCACGTAGCTGGAGTAATGTACTTATGTCGAACTATCGCTATCTCATACTGCATACGCTGAGGACTTGTCTACCTATATTCTCAGTCTACGTAGCACTGGCACTATGATATTTAGTCGGTTTTTATCTGTCAGAAACCAACCAATGAAAATTAAGTACTTCATGAAAAAAATGTTCCTTACTCTCGACCAATCAGAATAGAGATCGTGTATGACAGAAAAAGATAAACTTCTTCAACACGTATTGAAAATTTCCCGACATTTATCTGGATTTTCTTGTAAATTAAACACATAATTGTGCTAGTTAGATAATAAAGAGTTAAAGATGCGTCCGGAAACCCTTTTCTTTGCGTTTACAATTTTGTTTGTAACGGTAACTGCACGAATAGACCCCAAAAACTTGAAGTGTTTAGGTGTGTATATTTACCGAAATGTTTAAACTTAATTTTTATATATTTGATGGTTAATTGAAGTTATCTTGTTATTTCAGTGTGCCGGACGACCTTCGAGGAGCTTAACGATGTGATAAAAAAAGTAGATAAATGGAAAAAAGTTGATGTAAGTAATGCATTAAAATGACCCAACTTCAGTTAAAGTTTTATTACTATTGAATTCTTAAATTTCCTGCATATTATTCGATCACTTCAAGTTCTATGAACCATTACGTAGTTTAGATACGACGTCCATTTATTTTAGGTCATGTAAATGCTTTTTTTTACAACATGACTAATTAATTTTTCTGCAGACAAAACTACAATAAATTGTAAATAGGTACCTAATTAACTTCATTTTTAAGTTTCTTATCACCCCTGTAGTTTTATAATAAACCAGAGATATATTCCATTTGTAAAAAGCAAAAATTACAAGTAAGTATACAATAAAAACAAATTAACCAATTTTTACATTTTTATGGTTATCACTAAGACAATTATTATAAACAACACTAATATATTTATTGCTGATGTTTTATTCAGTTGATCAAACATGTGTTTAAGCCGCTACATGTTGTCAAACTTTATTTTTCTCTCCTTTGTCTGCTGGCTTTCTGTTAGAGAATCTTGTGGAATTCTTATAAACATGTAACGAAATTATGGGGTAAGTAATAGATGATATAACAACAAAATCTCTAATATTTACAATATATAACAACGGAACCTATAATTTTATTTAATATAGCGATTAGTTAATTAATATAATGAACGATTGATATAATTTTACAACAACTAATTTTCATAAGCATAACATACATTAAATATAAAATCGTTTGACATACCACTCAAAAGATATAAAACTTATTTGGTCTATTAAAACAATAACTTTGTATTTTGTTTAAGAAATATTTAAAAATATTTTTCTTTGTTTTATTCTTTATAAGTTCTATCGTAGTTATAGGTAATAGTCACCTAAGTAGATATTAAACACATCTAGTAACTAATTACCACCTGCGCTAAGATAGGTCGAAGGAGCCCCGCTTCGCGGGGCTCCTATTTCTGGGTGGTTTATAAAAAAATAACCACGAAGGCTAAGGCGGGAGCTCCGCTCCGCTTCGCTCCCGCCTTAGCCTTCTAACCTAACCTATCCGAGTCGGGGTAGTCTGAGTCGGGGTGTTAACCAGAATGACGTTTTTATATACATATATTAAACGTTAGACCTAATGATTTTCGATTAAATAAACAATATACATATTAAATGTTAGACCAAATGATTTTCGATTACATAAACGTGATATCAAACAACGTTATACTAATTAAGTTTTATAATAAATAAATGTTATATGTAAAGAAATTATATCAACAGTTGGTATATCTCACGTTGATTATATCTTATAAACGATAATAAAATGAAATTAGACCAAATGAGTTTATACGTTATGAGACGCACCCGAAATTATGAAGACTTGATTGGGACATCTTTCACACATCACACACACACAAACTTACACTCATAAAAACCTCCCAACATACTTTTACTTTTGAATTGATTTATTTACTTTTACTCTAATAAATAAGCTCACTAATTGTTTGAAACTTTTGTTACTTGCTGTGATATCAGATGTACAATGCGTGCCAAGAAAGATGAGACTTGACACACCATGTGGTTTGACATGCGCAGAACACGATTTTAGGTATCTTTAGCGGTATGAGGTCTGAGTGCAGGACGGGACCGGACGTCATAGGGGCAGCGGAAAGAGCAGGGGAGGCAGGGTCAAGTCTCATCTTTTGTGGCACGCATTGTAAGCTATCAAATATATGACCTTGAATAGGTGGGGACCTGGTGACCTGTATTACAGGTGTTACTCCACAAGGGCCACAGGCACCAGCGACCCACAACCAAAAATCGTTAGCTATATCTTGTGTGTAAAATATTATTTGTATCTTTTTGGCTTGTGGTGAGAAATAAACACTATTAACTACAAACCCGCACTGGGCCCGAGTGGTAGATAACAGCTCACTTCCCAGAGAGGAGGCCTGTGTCCCGGAACATTATAACTAGGTTGATTATGGCATGTTTCTTGCCCTAGTAAAGAAAGCAGCTGTCTTAAAAAGCCCTAGTAAAGAAAGCAGCTGTCTTTGAAAAAATCTTTTTGCATTTGATAGCCCAATTCTTGAGAAAGGCTATAGGCTATTTAACATCACGCTATGACCTTTAGGAGCAAAATGAAAAAAAGTCGGAAAGAACGGTAAGCAAAAACGAAGTAATAGCGCGGGCAGGCGATGCGATGCGACGGGGTGGGTCGGGGGAACAAGAAATTTCACACAGACGAAGTCGCGGGCAGAAGCTAGTATAAAATAAGTTTAAAAACTAAAATCCGACTACTGAAAAGAATGAAAAAAGAAAGTTCCTTCCCGTAGCCACTGGTGCGCTGCCCTTAGCGAAATTAAAACCCGTAAAATTAAAATAAATAAATTTATTATTTCAGGTTGGCAACTTCAGAATGGACGCGAGTGGCAACACCATGCAGGATAAAGTTCCCGCTCACCGCTCAGCCGTGTACATCTCCGAACTGATTGATGAAATCTGTGAGTAGACTTCATATTATTAAAAAACTATTTTACAAAAAATAAACAACCATAATTATATTGATTATACGCATTACAATCGTTTCGTTTGCACTGTGATGTACAGACGCCAGCAGCACATCAAGCTACTACAATCTGTCAAATTATTTTAGTAGGTTTTCAACTTTATCGCTAAAGTATAAGGTTCAAAGTTGATTGGGAAAGTTTGACAGTTTCGGGTAGCTTGATGTGCTGGCGTCTGTACAATTCGGTCGACTGTCGGTCGACGCGGCGCGCGGCGTGGGCTGCGCTCGCGTTGACGCCCCTCGTCCCTCTATTTCACCTCGCTCGCCCTAGTGCGGGGCGCCTTCAATGCGTGCCACGAAAGATGAGACTTGACACACCACGTGGTTTGACATGTACACGATTTTAGGTACCTTTAGTGGTATGAGGTCTGAGTGCGGGACGGGACCGGACGTCATAGGGGCGGCGGAAAGAGCGGGGGAGGCGGGGTCAAGTCTCATCTTTCGTGGCACGCATTGTACACTCTCCTTCTTAATCCATCCAAAGGTTGTCTTTAAAAGATCGCTCATAGCGACAAGACCGCCCATTGTATCACCCTTTGTATTTATGTCTGTAATTTATATGGTGTAGGTACATAATAAAGAGTATTCTATCTATCTATTCTATCATTTTTAGGGTTCCGTACCCAAAGGATAAAAACGGGACCCTATTACTAAGGCTTCACTGTCCGTCTGTCTGTCTGTCACCAGGCTGTATCTCATTAATCGTGATTAGCTAGACAGTTGAAATTTTCACAGATGATGTATTTCTGTTGCCGCTATAACAACAAATACTAAAAACAGAATAAAAGTAATATTTAAGTGGGGCTCCCATACAACAAACGTGTTTTTTTCGGCGTTTTTGCCTTGTGGTACGAAACCCTTCGTGTGCGAATCTGACTGGCCTGATTTTACCAAATCCTTTCTTGACATGTTACAGGCAAGAAAATGGATGACTACGTGCGCGTGTACTACAAGGCTACCAACAAGCTGGCTATCATGCAGCTCATCACGAAAGAGGGCGGCATGAACCCTGACTTCTCCAAGACCAAGTTTGTGACTGACGACGATTTGAACAAGAGTTTGGAGTACTATGTGAGTATCATTTAATTTCGATATCGGGGTAATGTATAATAATATGTCGCAGCCAACTGGTTAAATTAGCCATTTAGTTAACCGCCTGGTCTTTGGGAGTAGTGCTCGCCTCGCTTCGCTCTCTCGGCTCGCACGCGGTTGGTCACAGTTCTAACCTAACCCATTTGGTCGGGGTGCCCTAGCTTAGTTACTGCGACCAATTCGGCTCGCGCGTGATTGGTTACAGACTTCCAACCTAAACTATAATTGATTATCATTCAGGCCGTTAGTTAAAAGTTCTAGGCAGTTAACTAAACGGCTAATTATACCAGTTGGCTGCAACATATATCGACGGTCCCTACGTACATAAAGACATGTCAAAAACCGAGGTTTACAGGAGAGCGTAATTTATGTTCAATGGAATTATTGGATATATACATGGAATTATTTTTCTAGAGCGATTTGAACATAAATTACGCTCTCCTGTAAACCTCGGTTTTTGACATGTCTTTATGTACGTAGGGACCGTCGATATACATATATATATGCTAGTCGCGCGGTAAACTCTGCTTGCGCGATGCAGGATTTTGTGTGACGTCAGCATGATGCGTAGTTCACATGTGGCGTTGTAAATGCCACAAAGTGAACACAGAAAAGTTTATCCCGATATTCCCACGGAATCGACACTTATGCGAGTGAAACCACGCGGCACTGCTAGTGTTTGTATGATTTTAATGTTGGTCGGCTTAGTACAGCCCTGTAACACTTTGGCATAAAGATATGCTTATAATTATAAAGTATCGTTATGTATCGATAGGCAGGAATCCTATTTTTTTTTTAATGAAAAGTTGAACTTTAAACTGTTCTTCTGTAAAGCTAGCCTCGCTTAGTGAATTTATCCTTTCAACCGTCGATATATTTTACATAATTATTTGTGACGACACGGTTGGCGCAGTGACTGAGCGATCGACTGCAGCGCTGCGTGTCCCGGGTTCGATTCCCGCACGGAACAAATATTTGTATTGCCTACAGGTAGTTGTTCCGGGTCTGGCTGTTTGTGTATGTGAATTTAAATGTTTTTAAATACACCCACGATACAGGAGTAATTCCTAGTGTGGGACAACGATTAAAAAAAAAATTTTTTTGATGTGATATTATTATTTTGATGTAATTTCCAGTGCGAGCGCATGTTCGAAGAGAATGAGGACGAGATAACGTCGCTGTACAAGAACAGACCTGATGATGATGTCATGCCTGATGCCGAGAGAGAGGTAACATATCTTAATTGACACATAATCAGCATATAATGTACCCACTGCTGGGACACAGGCCTTCGAGAGGGAGTGGACTGTAATCCACCACGCGGGCCCAGTGCGGGTCGGTAGATGTCACATGTCTTCGAATTTTTAGTTCTAGGACATGCCGGTTTCCTCGCGAAGTTTTCCTTCACCGTTTTGAGAGCAGTGGTGATGAAATAATTTACACAAAGCAAAGCGTCTGCTTGGTCTCGAACCCACGACCGACACCTTGTAAGTCGGGGCCGCACGTGTTTTATGTCATACTAACTATAATTTTTCAACTCACAACCTACATATTTTATACGGGGTGTCAGGGACATAGACGCGCCCTCGTAGAGGCCATCGGCAGCGGCGGCGACCTCTCGCGTCCCGGCCTGGTTCAAGCCATGGTCCGGGGCGAGAGGGAGTGGGGGGCAGTCGCCTCCTTCTGCGAAGCAGTCATGCTAGCGAAGGAGGCGGCGGGACGGCTGAGGGAGAGAGCCTCCCGTCCCAGCCGCCGCGGGAGACGCTCCAGGCGTCGGGAGCCGCGCGACGACTCCCGGCCACCGTTGGCGCGGGCCTGCGGGCGGAGAGTAATGGGTAGCTCACCGTCCGATCAGGACCAGGCCCGTGCCGGACAAGCGTACGTGTTCTACGCGCGCCTCAAGGAGATGTCAGCATCAATTGAAGAGGCCCGTCAGGGCCGAAGCTTGTCGGGTCAGCGGGATTGTCCGAAAGGGTTACCGCTGGCCCGGAACATAAAGGGTTAAGGAAGGAACACGGGTGGGCTTTAGTCAGTAAGAGTCTGACACTCCCTTCCGCTCCACCCAGAGCGGGAGGGATCATTTGATGATGTCCCATACTGAAAAAAAAAGGAACAGACTCGCAACCTGTTATCTGTACCCAATGATATTATAATTTTACACTTATAATATATCATTGCGTACCAGTACATGATTGCAAACAAACAACGAAAATGCAATCTTAACGACACCGACTTCCGAAATTAAACCTATTTTCCACTTTGTAGTGTCTTATTTGGATGTCGAGTTTTTTTTGTATTTTTTTTTATAAATGGTCCTTTTTTACTATTTGTGTTTCCTGTGTGTGTCCCAAATATATTTTTTCTTTTTTTCTTTCAATATGATATGTCTCATATCTGTTCACAGATCTGTTTCAACCACGCCAATTACTGCGAAGAATGGATGCTGCCGAATGACGAGGATACAACGTGGACGCACGAGATGGAAGCTGCGTACGTTAAGGTAAGCATAACTGACAACTCAACTCAAACTCAAAGCATTTATTTCAATTAAACCATTTACAGGCACTTTTGAACTGCCAAAGTGTCGCTCAGTTAGTCTGAAAGTTGAAGCTTTGAGCCGATGGATTAATTGAGACGTTGTCTGAGGTAGCTGCGTGGTCCCTGGGGTGGTCACGGCGTGCTATGTGTTCTGGTGCGCCGGTAATGGGGAGTACTCCCCAGAGGAGGGTCCGGTGACGGACAGCCGCGACGGGTTCACGGATGAGTGCTAACGCGTGCCCGTGTTCCCGCCGTAAGCGGCAGAGGAGGACACCGTGGAGTTTTAGTGGGTTCGAGTTCCACATGACTGCACTATCTCCCCGTGGTAGTGCAGTAAGCATGAGCATTTCTCCACGATAAAAAAAAGGTAGCTGCGCGGTGCGGGAGGGGAGATAGTTGTCACAAGTTGACGAATCACTGAGCTCTCGCACCACGTCACCACACCCCTCCCGCACCGCGCTGCTACCTCAGGAAAGTCTTAGTTAAGCGGTCGGCTTATAGTTGCCAATTACAAAACGTAGATCTCTATGGAAAAGAACGGACAAGTAACTCCAAAGACACTCTTTTAAATCAAGATATTTCAAAATCCTGGGTACATTATTCTTGTTACTTCGGTACGTGAGAACAATGTAAAAAAAAATTGAAGAAACAATTCAACATTTATAAAATTAAAAATAAGCTGAGGCAGTTAAGAGATGGTGGTCTCAACCGACGGCGCTCGTTCACGAACATGACGCGTGGATCAGCACCATCCAGCTCAACCATTTTGTAGGGAACCGGATGATCCAACACACGCACCGCCATCGGTGACAGTAACAGACAACAGTGCTGCTGGGGAGTTTGTTGCGCCACTTCTCCCCAGCTGCAGCACTAGGAAGTGGTGAAGGGCGGGCGTGCCGGGGGACTGTCTTATGTCATTTTGACGTTAGAAAAGTGCTAATTCTCGGCCTAATTTGAATAAATGACTTTTGATTTGAAGGCCGATGGGGCCGAAAGGTTCTGGAGTGGCGACCGCGTACCGGAAGACGTAGCGTTGGAAGGCCTCCCACAAGGTGGTCCGACGACCTTGTGAAGGCCGCAGGAACCCGTTGGATGCGAGAAGCACAGAACCGGTCGAAGTGGAGGTGCTTGGGGGAGGCCCATGTCCAGCAGTGGACGTCTTTCGGCTGATATGATGATGATGACTTTTGATTTATTTCTTAAATGTCGCAGCATCATTCTGAATTGTGAGAATTTTGGATTCGCACAGGACATTGTTATTTTTTTACTTTTTAAATTATTATTTAAAAAAATATTTGTTGCATCCGGTCATTTATTTGATTATTCGGAACGCTAGCGCCATCTGGTGGCGCTTGACAGAGTCTAGCCTGAGTTCGTGGGGATTAGAAAACAGCTCGACAGAACGATGTGGAGGTCTCTTGGACTTGCTCTTAGACATTGGACATCGTACGGACAACATGTGCTCAGAAACTGTCCCGCGTTCGGTATCTGGTTGTGTCGTGTACCTACAGTGTGTAATTTGCTAGTGTGATTAAATTGTTCGTGAAATTATAATCTGATTTGAACTGCAAACCGTTTTCCTATTGCGCAATAACCAACACTACCCACATAGTACGCCCACAATAGTTAAAATATGGCTGATAATAACGAGACACACTATACCTTCTCCGTTATATTTATGATTGTGGTTTTTAGTTTGTGATCTTCCTATAAGAGTCACAATAAATACGTTTTCTTTCAATGATGAATGGTATTAATTTTAATTTCCAGGTGCACGGCCCCGACCCGTACGGCTTCGGCGGGCTCCCGCCGCAGTCACAGATGCCAGACTTCAGCGAGGATTACGACGACACCGCGGCGCAATCTGACGACTTCGACATTCCTGCTGAACCTGATAAGGATGAGCTGTAGATGTATAGCAATAACAATGATAATGTTGCAATAGCCGGTTAGAAAAAATATTATGTTTACACGAGAGAGACTGTTATGATAATTTTCCTTTGTTGCCCTAGTTACTAGATCTTACTACCACGGCTGCCCCATTTCAAAACCTAGTAAGGACTTAAAATTAAATTTTACAGGAGAGCGCATAAACGTAATATGCTGATGCTAATGGTTGTAAAAGAAGTTTTGAATTGGTTAATGTGACTTACTAGGTTTTAAAATGGTCACTAGGGAATGAATGGTGCACTTACTAGGTATCGATGCTTAAATATATCTCCTTTTATGTAAGTTTAAAACGCTGGTGTTTTTGTATTTGGTAGAGACCTTCTAGGTTAGCAAGATTATGCAATAAAACGATTTTTGTAAAAAGTGTCCCTTACTAGGTTTTGAAACGGGACAGCCGACCAGTTATAATACCGTTAATTTTGATCACCCTTCCTACTACTCCATGATTGAGCTGTTAGAAGGGGAAAAAATAAATAGCCTGTGTTACTACCCTAAATACCTATTTTACCGATTTGAAAACGGTTGTTACCGACTTCAAAAAAAAAGGAGGTTATCAATTCGACACGTATGTCTGTAATATTATTGGAACTGCATTCAATCTAATAAGGCTTCCAAACAAATATATAAAATTTTATAGATGTTTCTTTCTTTTTTTTTAGAATAAATTGTTTTAAGTTCAAGTTATAAAGAAAAAATAAATTAGTTTAGAATATTTTTTTAAAGTAGTTTTTTTACGGAAGTAATACGGGATTTTTAATTTTTCCCTTCGAACAGTTCAATACCGGAGTAGTAGGAAGGGTAATCAAAATTAACGGTATTACAATTGGTAGTAAGATTGGTTTGGATTGATTGGTTGGAATCTCTTCAAAGTAAGAGTGAACAGGCTTCTTCTGGGTGAGCTCACTCGTAGACTTTGTCTCTGTCACCTCTGACCTAGACTAGAGTCAAGAGCAAACCCATTTCAAATAAAAAAAAAATAAAAAACCAGAGCAACAAAGGTTAATTTTACCTTCAACAAAAAATTCGTAATGCTACAGTTTCCTAGAATAGCATGGTTATGAACGTGTTCAAAACTTCGAACCAGTCAATATTATATCCAGTACAATGCGTGCCACGAAAGATGAGACTTGACACACCACGTGGTTTGACATGCGCAGTACACGATTTTAGGTATCTTTAGCGGTATGAGGTCTGAGTGCGGGACGGGACCGGACGTCATAGGGGCGGCGGAAAGAGCGGGGGAGGCGGGGTCAAGTCTCATCTTTCGTGGCGCGCATTGTACAATCCTTACACCTACTCTATGATAATTATGTCTTCCTACAAATGACCTATATTTTACTCTACAAATAGTAGAAAGGACGTCATTCATTTCGTACCCATAAACTAAAGAGCCGAGCAGAAAAAAATAAAGTACTATTTTCTTATGGGAATTAACATGTACAAAAATAAAAACTGGCAAAGTGCGAGTTGGACTCGCACACGAAGGGTTCCGTACCGTAAAAGCACGTATGTCGTATGGGAGCTCCCCTTAAATATTTATTTTATTCTGTTTTTAGTATTTGTTGTTATAGCGGCAACAGAAATACATCATCTGTGAAAATTCCAACTGTCTAGCTGATCACAGTTCATGAGATACAGCCTGGTGACAGACGGACAGTGGAGTCTCAGTAACAGGATCCCGTTTTTACAAAAAAAAAGAGAAAAGATTTTTGGCATTTTCAATTTCAAATAGCAGCCGGGGGGCTAATTGTACACTTTCGCTGTAATAGTAAAAAATGCTAAAGATGTTATTTCCCATAAGAATCATTTTGTCTATTCTTCCGTCGACAAAATCCGTGTCTATGGTGGTGCTACGCCGGTGTATAGTATTAAGATTTCGTCCAATCCTTGCTCGTTCTACCTTCGATGGTATGGCATCTATTTTATAAGATAAGTAAAGGCAACAGTAACAGAGTTACTTCTAGATAAGTGCGCCATTGTCGACAGCATCATCGCTTACCATCTGAGGGGGGCAATTCTCGTAACTTTAAGAATATTCACATCTGTCTCAATCTGTCAAAAATACTTCTAATTTCCCTACATTTTTGACAGCTCTTTGATATTGATGGCCGCTGAGATGAGATCGGAACTAGATTTGAATGTATTTTTCATTGCGGGAATTGGTCTTCTGTATAAGAAATACTGCATAGAAATAACAGTATAGGCGTTTGTAAACTTGCTTATTTAAAAAGCGGCCAAGTGCGAGTCGAACTCGCACACGAAGGGTTCCGTACCACAAGGCAAAAAAAACGCCACGTTTCATGTATGGAAACCACCTTTTGTTTTTTAACTATATATATTATAGCGACAATAGGAATACACACTCTGTGAAAATTTCAACTTTCTACCTGTTGCGGTTCATGAGATACGGCCAGGTGACAGACAAACGGACGGATGAACAGCGGAGGCTTAGTATAAGGTACCGTTAGCAATCTGTGGGTGCGGAACCCTAAATAATATTTTAAGAAGTAAAATATGATTGTGTCTTCAAAGTTTTTGGTAAGTTACGTAAACCATATTTGGCGTTAGTACTTATTTAAATTTATAATCAGTACCAAGTACTTAGAAAACGAGCATTTATGTAAGGGAGGGGCCCGCCCACGGGCAACTTTTGTCTGTGCAAAAAATTTGTCTCTCACATAGATAGAAAAATAGATAGATAAAACAGACAGTACAGTTTATTCAGTGCAACAAAAGACAATACATGTATTAAAAACATCAAAAAACACATCAAGTCTACGGGTTTGTATGAAAGTGCATGCATGTAGCGACGTTTACACATGTATGTGTTTGGACGCAACTATCGCCCGTCTATTGGTTGCTATGCGAGTGCGTGCACGGCGACAAAAAAGTTGCCGGCCAGCCAGTTGCCATTTTACAAAAAAGTTGCGTTGCTGTCGCTCCCGTGCGTGTGCGCAT
This sequence comes from Luperina nickerlii, assembly GCA_963855955.1. Classification (NCBI taxonomy): domain Eukaryota; kingdom Metazoa; phylum Arthropoda; class Insecta; order Lepidoptera; family Noctuidae; genus Luperina; species Luperina nickerlii. Next base: position 10,120,493 of record OY979689.1, on the reverse strand, counting down.
CGTCCAAATCTCGGCGTGGAGAGAGCGACACAGACAAAAAGTTGCTGGGCAACTAAATTGCTTGTGGGCGGGCGCCCTCCCATATTCAAGTCTGAGAGCTATACAATCCATTTCTTCATATTCTACAATAGATTAATACTTATGTGCAATGATAATTAATTATTCAAACAGGACGGCATGGGCATCAATGCGCAAACTGTCCGCATCAATCCAGCACATGACTCTAGACCCTGGCTAAGTAATAACAGCCGCACGGGTCGATTGATCAGGTTAAGCTACGCTTGCCGCGGTTGGTCCATGGATGGGTGACCATATTTACATACCAAGATCCCTCCGTGCTTCGGAAAGCACGTTAAGCCGTTGGTCCCGGCTGTCATTCGTGGATCTTTGACAGTCGTTACGGGTCGTCAGAAGCCCGAAAGTCTGACAACCTGTCTTACCAAGGTGTACTATTACTGGTACTCAGCGGCATCCGGTTGGACTGGAAGCCGACCCTAACGTAGTTAGGAAAAGGCTAGGCAGGTGATGATTCTAGATACCCAGCGTAGATATTTTATAAACGATAAATTTTCTTTTTATCTGTAAGTAGGTTTGTACAAACACACGTCACGTCAAAAATAAATTATGTTTTAAAACTAGATGAGTTCGGTGTTTTCTATCCGACTACTCTTGAGAAGAAAGACCGAAACAAACTCAGAGGTCACAGTCTCTTTTAAAGTTCAGACATAATCTTGGTCAAATCATGTGCGGACCATGTAGATTTTAGTCAGTTAAAAGTTATAATAAAAAAACATGTTGTTTGCTACTAAAATTGTACTAAACTGTCAAAATGTAACGAACGGTTGTTTTCTCTAAACTAATATTATAAAGAGAAAGGATTAGATTTTTTGCATGTTTCTTTGTTCCGCTTTCGCGCTAAACGGCTGAACGGATATGGATGAAATTTGGTACATGAGTAGACTTGGACCTGGTTTAGGACATAGAATACTGTTTATCGTGATATGACCACGGGACCGAGACTTACGCGAGAGAAACCGCGGGGCGCAGCTTGTTTTTAATAACTGAAGAAAAATTTTATTCTGGGGTGTCTAGACCTAGAATCATTTGCTAAATCCATGGTGTCAGTATGCGCGTCGATGTCTCTCGCATCCTATATAATACATATCTCTAAAAACCCTTTTTATAGGGTTTACTGTCGAGTGCCTTATTATTATAATGTCGTGAGGAGTTTAAGCCCTCAAAAAGTGCCTTCTAAGATCGCTAGTGCCTTCTAAAGGTTTTAGCGGCGATATACAGGTGTTTGGTAGAAGGTCCGACACAATTTTCTTAGGGAAAGGAAGTGTTACATTACTCTAGTTTTCACCCATAACACCTGTCTTAAGTCTCACGGTAGGTAATTGAGATAATAATATATTTCTTTTTTTTATGTGGTTATAATAGAGTTATCTACAATTTACGTTTATGTACAATTGGTTCTAGAATTCGACTTGGGTGCTTCCAAAAGTCGAAAAATTGTGTTAAGGAACGAAACATTTCGATTTAAAAATTCATAATAAAAATAAAAAATCAAACAAAAGCTTTGTGCTAGCAAATGATGTCCCCAATCCTCCAAAAAGTTGTGTCGGTCCTTCAACCAAACACCGTGTATACATTGCCATATAATAGCAACTGTATTTCGTTAAATAAATGAGTTGTGTTAAATTGTCTAATGTGAGAATACATGGAATTATTGAATTGTGTGAATTTATTATTTAATAATATTTTTGGCTAAACTGCCCAATATGTTTTCATTATCGAATCTAATAATAATATATGTATGTAAGATCAAGAATTCTGTCTTTCCGTAAGATATACAGGGTCACATTAAATTAGCTGGCTTTAATGATTATAATTCTGTAAATACATATTTGTTACGGCCGCGAATCATATATTAATCAACGTACAACTTAATACTGACCAGCAAATTACAAAAAACCTCAAAAAAAATTGAGTTTCGCGGTCTACTCTGGCGCTATCGCCTTAAATAGTCTGTCAGTTAGTCAAAAAGTTGAAGCTAGTTGTCTTAAATGATAGCTATTGCTACTGTTAGTCTGTTATTCAATTCCCCCTCTGGGGGCTTACTCTTCAATTTAATTCCGATAGATCGACATTGGAACTGTGACGTTTCGTACTCTTGAGTTCGATGCTAGCGCCAAATGATTTTTAGATTGGGTGTCCATTTTGGAGAACTAAGTGGAATTGGGTTCGGGCTTGGCGTGGGGTAATTGTTGACAATATTGTTATCAAGAGTACCGAATCACGTGACTGTAAAATTAACATTGGAATCATATTGGCATCTCATTGGAATTAAAATTAGTTTGGAGAGTAAGCCCCCTGGTCATACACTCACGTCGGTTGCGAGTACTATGCACCTGGACCTTCTTGAAGAACATATATATTTTTTATCGTCGTTACAAGTCTAGAGATGCGCCTTGTAGAAATCGAGCAATTTTCAATCCTTTGATGCTGCATTAATATGAAAGAAATTTACATTTTATATAAGGGCACGGTTACCTGCAATGAGTTTTATGTTTAATTATTATGTATGTTGTGATTATATGAGTGATTTATAAATGGGTATTAAATATTTTGTTTGAATAAAGTTGTATTTTATTTCTATCACATATCTGACCGAATTTCGGTCACGGCGGTCAATTTTAAAACTGAGATTTGCCAAGTACAAAGGAGATAAATGATTTTATGTAAGTAGGTTTGTACAAATCTCTCTCTTCAGTTTTATTTCAATTAAACCATTTACAGGCACTTTTGAATTGTCAAGGAGTCGGTCAGTCAGAACGATGAAGCTAGTTGCCCAATCCAAAACGTAATTGGTTCCTATGGGGAGAAGAACGGGCAAAAAAATGTGGCACTCCAGGAATGCCGACAGAAGTGAAAACAAAACACAAACAATACTTTGCCATCACTCTCTGACATATATCCATACTAATATACTAAATTACTAATGTTATAAATTCGAAAGTAACTCTGTCTGTCTGTATGTTACATTTTCACGCCTAAACCACTGAACAGATTTCGATAATACTTGGCGGGGAAATAGATCGCATCCTGGAAAAGGACAAAAGCCACTTTTTGCCTCGACTTCATAATATCAGCAGCCGACGCGCCGTCGTCGGCTGCGGCCGACACGCTTCGACAGTTGCGGTTATCTCTGTAGTCTATCAAAAAGTACTCTGTCTGTGGTCTCTGTCGTCGATGTCCGTCAACGCGTGTCCAGTCCAAGAGTGTGGCCATCAGTAGCCATGACGGTTCTCAATGAGGGTTTTCGTGAAAATTTACGACACCAGTTGGCACCACTGTGACAAGAGGTCTTCCAATATAAAATATATGATGACGTTCATCATTCGATTCATTCATGCGTTAATCATTCAGTCATGACTAAAGAAAATATAGGCTCTTTGACAGATGCCTGGACCTGACGTGTCGGTGCTGCCACCTAGCGAACGTCATTTCAGAAAACCCTCATTGGCAGAGTTATATCTGTGCATTTGCAGCGACATCTGCAGATTACACTGTGAACTATCTAGTTGTCCATGGTTAGCAGGCTCTTGAAAAACGTCATTGTTGTAGTTTCTCTAAAAATTGACGGCTTTGTTAGTAATTTTCTTGAGCAGTCAAATAGATGGCGCTGGATGTAGTAAGTATTCAATAAGTGTTTATGGCCCTGTCACCTGAAATAAAGGAATTATAATTATTATAAGAGTTCCAGGTTTTATTTTTTATTTTTGATTATTAAGACCTAGGTCTGCTCTAGAACACAGTAAAGTTGGCTGAATACCCACTTTACTTGGAACTTCTTTCAAACCAAGTTTACCGATAACTCTATGTCACGTCTCATTATTTTTAAAACTTAGCTTTTTAAAATTTTATTTTTATTGCTGACTGGGCCTGCTATTGACCTCGCTTTCCAAGATCATGATAACTAATTAATGGTTGACTTAGGGCTGATTTTTCAATCATCTGGGGGCCTAAAAAGGTCACTTTGGCAGAATCGTAAAAGGATAACATTATGAATCAAAATATAGCGAAGACAGTCCGTGTTTTTCTTCTTTTCGCTGCACTACGTAGGTATAATCAAAGAGATAGGTATTTGATTTGGATTGGATTTATTATATTTTAGCACAGACAAAAAAAAAATAACTGAAAAATCCTTCATCAATGGAATTTGATTCGATTAACAATGTTATCCTTTTATGATTCTGCCAAAGTGACCTTTTTAGGCCCCCTGTTAACTTTATTCGAGGAATAATTTTGAAATTTTGACAGTCATTTCGTACAAGAACTGTCAAACGTCAATTTTATTCCTCGAATAAAAGTTATCTGGCGATGGAAAAGTCAGCCCTAAATGAAGTATCGCGTAGGTATAGTCTTTACTAACATAAAATCAATGATTGCCCACTTAATAGCGCAGCGTTTTATAGCGATTTCGAGTTAATGGTTTATGAGTTTTATTTTATAGTGATTGCTATAAGATGGGTAAGGGCACTGAGATTGACGTCGTAAAATATTATTTTATACACTACAAGAGCAGGCGAGAGCAGTTTATCATTTACGAGGTACTATCAAATGGGTCTTTAATCTGTCTTTTATGTAGAAGGTCCTATTATCTAAAGATTCTTCTCTCTCTCTCTTGTCTCGGCACTATACAAGGTCAAATTAAATCAGCTAGCGAAACTGCAGACGTGATGTGTATCAATATCTAAACACGACCCATGATGTCTGTGAAGTTTACACAATAAAAAGCTGTTGTTTTAAGTGCTGAGCTGTTGTTTATAGAGGTACTAACTGCGGTCGGTGACCCCACAACAAAATATCGTCAAATTAATTTATTTTTTGTCTAACCGTGTTGAGACATCGATAGACCCTCTATGACTAGTTAAAGCCACAAAGCCACAGAGAGAGTCACAGTTAGTTGGGAGAAACTTGACTGGTAATATAGCTAATATACTAGTAAACTAATAGTTTCGAGAAATAGGGCCTTGTCTGTAAGTAGGAGGCCGCGGAACCAACATTCATTGTGTTGCACAATTAGCTAGGCCCCTGGCCCACAAGAAAGATGCTTTTACTAAAAAAGCTTTTACCAAACGACCACAAAGAATTCTAATTAATTCTTCCAGTGTTAAATAGTTAATTTAGATTACCTGTTGAATAATATATTTTTATCCAATCTAATCTCTAATCTAAAGAAAATCACCTCACTAGCGAAAATAACAAGATAACGAATTCAAATCAATACAAAAGGAGCGGGAAAACCAATCCAATATGGCCGATTTGCGAGCGCTTTCGACCGCCATTAAAATATTTGAGAAAGATCGTGTACAATCTTTTATTTTCATACAAAATTTGATAAATATACCAATTTCGACTGACATAAGGGCTAATTTTGCTCGTTTAAACGGTAAATATAGATGTGCTATATGTAAGTGCCTGCCACAAGTCAAGTCGGAAATCGGAAAACATTATACAGATTAAATTTGGTCGGAAGTATATAGAGTTGAAAAATAGTGTATGAAAAATGAGAGGTTTTTTGAGTACATATTACAAAAAAAAAAACACGAATCGTCTTATAAACAAAACACGCGTGGTGTCGCTTACGGTAACAGTAGCGCGATTTTAATGTTTTTTTCCCATCTCAAAAAATGCCCAACGCGCCTAAGGAAGTTTTCACTTCAAAAACCTTTGTTTCTTTTTGGTTCGCGGTGGTAATCCTCATGGATTTCCTCCATCGTGGGGGTGACAGAGGGGCATGCCGGACTCTTACCGGCTAAAACCATCACGGAGTTCCACCTCTGCCTATGGCCGGGGGTGCGGGATTCGCATAAGCATTCACCGCTCCCATTACAAACATCCTAATCATTTTAAAGAGAACCCTTTTACAACTGAAAAAAATATCGATGGTGGAATAAACATCTCTATAAAATCTCCAAATACACTTAAATCAGTGGCTAAAGAAATCCGTATCCTCCGCCGCACTCGTACAATGGTAGATCTACATAAAAACACCATACCATCAACATACGGGCCGGTTAAAAGTTTGTCAAATTGTCTGTGAACGAGATGGCTGGGTGGGTCGCTCGGTGAATTAAATCAATTAAATGTTAGTGTAAATAGGAATCTATATCTATATTTATGGTGTAGATAATAAAGAATTTATTCTTTTTTAATAAATCTGAAGAGTTTGAACGCGCTAATCTCTGGGACTGCCAGTTGGATTTGAAAAATTAATATTGCATTTTTTAGTTTAATTTTATAGCTAAACCGTAGCCAATTTCAACTTTAATTTTACTTATTTTAAGTCTAAAACTATCAAAATGTTGTACCTCTATAATGGTGCCCAAGATACAGGCTGTGCATAATTTGGGACTAACGATACCTCCATTTGTAATTTTGAATTATGAAATAAACTACTAACTATTTTAAACGAAGTAATAGCGCGGGCTGGCGATGCGACGCGACGAGGTGGGTCGGGGGAACAAGAAAATTCACGAGGACGAAGTCGCGGGCAGAAGCTATTAAAATATATAAAGCTGATCTTGTTGGTAATTTGGATAATTAATTCTACAAGCGTATAATATTAATATGAATTTCATATATTTTTGTTCTGAAATTGGAAAGTTTTTTAATGTATTTATTATGTAATACTTAGCACTATTTTACGCTTACAATCGTAGGTAAGAATAAAATAAGTTGTGTTGCCCAAAATCGGTCTTGGTCTTGCAGTCTTGGTCTTGTTCTTGCATTTTTGCAAGACCAAGACCAAGACCAAGACCGACTTATTGTAGCAAGACCAAGACCAAGACTGAACCCTGCAAGACTTGAGCAAGAACAAGACTAAGCCTGCAAGACTCTTGCGGTCAAACTGAGATTTGGGCGTTATAGTAGGCATTTGTTTTCAATCCCGATTTTGATAGACGTTCCCCAGTATCAAAACCGTATCGTCATAACACTAAAATATATTGTATTGATTATTATATGTTTCGACTATTTATTAAGTAGGTAGGTAGCGTGTTACTTACAAATTTGTTCCCATATGCGATAAAAATGTACCTAGCATAACTTTCTAGCAAAGTTCATTTCATACCTTATATCTACTTAGTATATCTATCTTAGTGTACTTAGTATATCTACTTAGAGTATTATATTATACTTGTATAAGTCTAATGTGCAGATCTAACGTTAGTAGGTTGGTTAAAATTAGGTAGGTATTTATGTTTCAAAGTTTATATTATTCTTCTATTCAGCAAAATTTAAAACTAACAGCGAGTCGAGTAGGCCTAGTACTAGTAGCAGTTTTTAAGCCAGCCGATGTTATGGTACAGACGCCAGCACATCAAGCTACTACAATCTGCCATATTTCTTTAACTGATTTTCAACTTTATCGCTAAAGCATTAAGGTTCATGGTTGATTTACCTTAGCGCTTCCGCCTTAAATCGAAGAAGCTTTAGAAAAATAATTATCCCCTCATAACGAATCTAAAATAAAAGTAGTAAATGGGTCATTCAATTATGTAGATGATTAAAATGCCTTATGTGACGCGTCTGTTAGATTCATTGGGATCCCTGCCACCATGAGCAATAGGCTAATAGGTATTTGAATGTAGTCTAGTCTAAGTAGTAGAGTCTCGCAAGACTTGCGAGACTCTTGCTGCAAGACCAAGACCAAGACCAAGACTGAGAGCGCAATACCAAGACCAAGACCAAGACCAGGTGTATTGACGCAAGACCAAGACCAAGACTGGCTAAGGTCTTGTCTTGGTCTTGCATTTGGGCAACACTAAAAATAAGGTACAAGATCGTTGGTATTGGTTATTGGAATAGAATTTTGGAAGTTGGTTGCCTGATAGAAGATAAATAAAAAAGTATCAAGAAACACGCATACTTAATTCAGTTATTCGTAACCTATGCGTCAAAGCTCATAAGTCTGCTTACCCCCCACAAATTACGCGCTTTGAATATCAACGAATACCGTAAACAAAGGGTAGGTATATTCTCTTCCGCGCCGCCGGGCTACGGTAACTGCCCACTCAGCCTAAGGAAACGAATGAAGCAAAAATGTTTATGATACATTAGCCAAATTACGATGGCAAATGTTATCTGTGCGATTTGTTTGTGTTTATCGCGTGAGATTGGAATTTTAGCTGCTGAAGCGATGATTATGCTTGACATTCTTTTTTTGTATTTTTCTATGATCAGCTAAATACCTACAGCAACAATCTGTGAATATGTCCCTCGTTGTCTCTTGAGCTACAGCAATGAGGCAAGATCTGAGAGCAAGGGTACATCTGTAGAAACTAGCGCCGATTCAGGGACCTACCACCTAGCCAATTACCGATGCTCTAAGTGATTTCTTTCTTTGAAAAAATTGCCTTGATCTCCTGTTTTGCGCTTACCATGACTTTGCTTTGCCCAAACTTTCAGCGCAACTTTCCTCCCGCTACCAAAAATACGAGACAAAGTAAAGCAGCGCTAAAATCGCTGCACAGGTCACAAACAGCAATATGTTAACGTAGTATGTAAGTAATGAGAGTAATTTAGCTAAAAGCCCGCGAAACGCGGCCAAAGTGGTCGTAACAATAAAAGTGGCGATAAATTTGTAACACCGCCATCTAGCAGTCACTAGTTCATGTTGTATTCATGAGCCCCGTCGCTAGATGGCGTTAGTCGTGATTTAATTCTACCCAGCCTTTTTATGTGAAATGGAGCGGGGAATTAATTTATTAAGTACATATATCGTCTTTTGTTTAGTGCTTGTTTATATTTTTATTGCTTTATTTACAAGATGTTTTGTGTTTTTAGGGAGTGCAACAATTAAAAAGGTGGCACAGGCACGCACAGCCACAGTGCGCGCCATAACGGGAGGAGGACGTGCGTTCGGCCACAGAGCATGTAACCTTTTACGATCAGCCGCACTTGGTGATGGGGTTCCCTAGGCATGGCGGGCTAATACCAGTCGGGGGTGCGGCGAATGTACTACGAGTAGTATCTCCCGGGCCCTCGGCTCATGGTACTGGAGGGAACCATGGGGTTTTAGTCGGTAAGAGTCCGACATAACCCTCCGTCCCAGACGGAAAAAATCCATGAGGATATCCCCACAAAAAAAAGGAAGTGCGTGGTTGTTCATGCATAAATGACGCATAAAATTTGGTAAGCATGATACAACTAACATGATTCGGATTTTTTTTTGTCTTGAAAGGCTTTTGATTTTGACCCAAATTATAGACTCTGGGTCTCACAAATATTGTATTGCTGTTACTTAGGTTAGTTTAAATAAAATAAATATTATTCAAGCTCAAATTCAAAGCACTTTTGAATTGTCAATTACTTTTATTATATTATTTCCTTTAGGTAATATCGAGTTTTAAACGACCATAGATTCAATCGTCAGCTGATTCTTTTGTAGGTACCCAAGCTAGCAAGAAACTACTGGGAAGTAGTTTCTTGCTACAATTCAAATACGGCTTGTCTCGATCACTCCTACTACAAAGAAGATTCCGTGTTATGTATTTCATGCGCATATAACACATACCGTAAAACGCTACAACTTTGCCAACTAAGCCCAAGTTTGCCTATTTCGTTTCAATTACGATATTTCGCGTTTGCTTAGTTTTTTCCTATTTTCTACTATTTGGTAGTGATTTTACATTATTAGGGCAACAGATTTTTCATTTTTTGTAACGATAACTTCATTGTTACTCTGTCAGTTGTGCGACAAACAGCGGTGCGCGGAGGTGAAAAATTTTAGTGTCGCATAACTTTTAAGTTTTAGCTAAAGAAAAGGTGTTTTCGTGCAGCTATAACATCCCAGGGTAAGAAAATACTATCTACTTTCCATAAGGATTGATATTTTTATTAAAAGGACACGATTTCATTAAAATAACTTAGTAGGCAATTTTGTGCACTGTTTTGGAAACTTGAGTGACACAACTTTACCTGGGTCTAGGGTTGTCACTAGTCGGATTTTAATATTGACATATTTTTACTATATAAATGCATATTTATATATATATTTGCATGAAATTTGCACAGCTTGGAACCCGGTTATATTGAAACTCAAGAGCTTGCATGCACTAAATTCCCTTTGTTTTACGATATTTTAATTTTATTGCATAAATTCTTAATGTTCCGAAATCGGGTGAAGACACTGACTCCTGTAACACAGGTATCACCTAGCTCAGTAGTTAGGGCTTTAATAGAAAATGTTACATCTTTTTATGTCAATAAAACATTCTTTGTTTTTATTTCGACATTTATGTTTTTGACTGCCTGTAAGGGTGAGAAGAGGTGTATCTCTGCCAAACCCTTTGGTATTCGGCGTGATTTTGTATATAAGTAAGTCTTAATTCTATTGCAGTTATATGCAAAAATGCCGAATAATACATAACGAAGCAAGAGAAAACCAGGAGCTCGTAGTTATGCCGATAACCTACTCTGTAGAAATATTAGAAGTTGCTGCAGATCTCGTACGAAAAAAAAATAATTTCGTCATACGAAGCGGAACAGCAATTTGCGATCCCGCGTCGGACCATTTTTAATTGATCATAAAACATGCATAACAAACCATCTGGTCGATCTACAGACTTGACAACTGAGGAAGAAGCCCACATCGCAGATGTAGTGAATATTACAGCTAGTAAAGCCTATTTAAAAACAAAAAAAAATTATGTTAATAGTAATCACAAGCCAGCATTGCTAAAAAGCATTACATTTGTGATTTTTACTCATAAGTAGGAATTTGTTTAATTTTTTACAAAGTGAATAAAAGTTTAAGAAAATAATCCGTATTTTTTTGGGACAACCCTAGAGTCAACGACATTTTTGTATGAAAAGTTTCTGGTACCTGCTACAACATTGCCTATTAGCAGTAAAAAAATATATATTACCGTCATGGCAATAATCTAACTGCCGGGGTTGAGCACGGTGTCTCATTTACATGGAAAAAAATATTAAAAAAAAATCAGCAATATATCTATTGAGATATCCTTCTAGGCAAAGTTGTGTCTTTTACCTACAACTTTGCCTACGACTTTGAGTGTTCGTAATTCTGAATAACGGCATCATTTAAATAGATTTGGATTCTACCTGGCAAGGCATAAGGTCTGTTTTCCATCTGAAAGTCTTTAAAAGCCGTAATAATAAATAGGTTCAGAGATACTAACAAAAAACGTCAAAATCCAGGCAAAGTTGCAGCATTTTACGGTACCATAGACAACCGAAGTGTGAATGTAGAATGCTTGGAACAGAGTAGAGTATGCACGAGAGGGCACACGTCGCTATCATTATGAAGACATTCCTGCATTGTTTGTATTTTTGCATAAAAGAGCTTCACACGAGTACGATTTTTTTTTCAAATTTTTTAAATTTTCTTTCATACTAACCTTGTGCTGGCAATATCGAACACAAAAAAAACAGTGGCACTGCGGAAGTGCCGACAGAAGTGAAACAAAACACAAACAGAATTCTTTGCCATCACTCAGTGATATCGGATATACTTACATTAAAACCGGGTACATCCCGACGGCAGCCGAACACATCCGAAGCGGGTATTTTTTGAATCGTCTTATAAACAAAACACACGTGATGTCGCTTATGGCAACAATGGCGCGAGTTCAAAAGTTTTTTCCCATCTCAAAAAATGCCCAACGTGCCTAAAGAAGTTCACTTCAAAAATAATTATCCAATTTGGTGCAGTCATTCGGAAGTTATGCGCGTCCAGACATTTTGGTTACTTTGTTCTATACTATGTATATTACAATGCGTGCCTCGAAAGATGAGACTTGACCCCGCCTCCCCCGCTCTTTTGGCCGCCCCTATGACGTCCGGTCCCGTCCCGCACTCAGACCTCATACCGCTAAAGATACCTAAAATCGTGTTCTGCGCATGTCAAACCACGTGGTGTGTCAAGTCTCATCTTTCGTGGCACGCATTGTACTATGTAAGGATTTTTTAGGTGAGCCAACAATTCAATATGTCTCGACTTTTCCTAATTATGTTGGGGTTGGCTTCCCGTCTAACCGGATGCAGCTGAATACCTATCAGTAATTTACATGGAGCGACTGAGCAGACCCGAGATTAGCGCGTTCTTACAACAATCAAACTCTTCAGCTTTGTTATTAGTACAGACGCCAGCACATCAACCTACCACAATCTGTCAGATTTTCCCAATCAACTTTGAACCTTATGCTTAAGCGATAAAGTTGAAAATCTATTAAAGAAATCTGACAGATTGTGGTAGGTTGATGTGCTGGCGTCCGTACATACAGGGCCGTCTTTAGTTTATTGGAGGCCCTGGGCACATAAGGATCACGGGGTACACGCATGGGACGCAGGCATCAATGTGTCCTGTGGAGATATAGATAAGCAAACTTGCACTACCACTGTTTTTATTATCATGTGTTTATTTGGGTCCGCCGCGTTCAAGTTTTAAAAAATATTGCAACAAACTTCAATAATAGATAACTAGCTTCTGCCCGCGACTCCGTCCGCGTGAAATTTTGCGCTCCCGCCATTCACCCTCTTAGAGGTGGCATTTCGTAAAACGCTTTCTTAGTGGATACTTACTCTTCACAAAGAACACATTCTCCAAATTTAATTTCTCTAGGACTAGCGGTTTAGGCTGTGCGTTGATATATCAGTCAGTCAGGACTTTGAATAATAAGTTTGGGGCTATAGACTTATTGTAAATCGCATAGCAAATCAATTATTTTGCCATTGAATCGGGTGCTAATAATACGTAGAATGGCACGGCGGTTGCAAATAATTCTTTTTTCAAGGCAGGCTGCGCGGGGGCCCTGCCGATCGCGGGGCCCTGCGCTTGCCCAATGGAAAAGACGGCCCTGAGTACATACTGGGTGTAATTTTAATCACCGTTATCCTCTTAAGGGGTCATTGTACTCATCATTATGAACATCTTTTACTTTGGGGCCAAACCTAAACTCGTGAAAAAAAAATCAGTTGTTCCCTACATTTATGTTCGCATAACTCGTCAAAATGTAGGGAACAGCTGATTTTTTTTTCGCGATTTCAGGTTTGGTCCCATAGTAAAAATTGTTCATGATGATGAGTACCTGCCATGACCCCTTAAGAGGATAACGGTGATTAAAATTACACCCAGTATACCAGTTACTTGTTCAAAGTAAGTTCAATAATGGACCACCAATATAATAATGTATGGCTGGATTCTTTAATTCCAAATCAATTCTGGTAATCGAATCCCAATAAGATTGTCCCTTTTCCTACAAAAATAACAGAATATTTAAAACAATGCGTCTTATCCACTCGAGTCTAGTCGCACCGCAAACGGGCAATCAGCGAGCGATCGCCAACACGACAACACCCCTCCCCGCCCCGTTCACCCGCCGGCGCTCCTTGATTCCAAATTCAATTTGCACCAATCAACGGCCGCCGTCTTCCCGCCTTCCCGCGACGTGACGAGCTGTTGTTTTTTTTTTAAAATATCGTCCCTATTGTCTTTGATTGTTTGCGGTTGGTGTAATGTCTTTTGTCTTTGGTTGTTTACGGGCCGTTTTTGGACGAATGTTATTTTTTTATGATGATGATGGTGGGTTGTGGTAAATTATTTTTTTTTTGTTTCGTAGAATAATGGTAGGAGGAAGTTAGTTATTGATTAAAAAGAAGTAGGCACACTTCTGGCTAGTTAGAAAAACGGATTAAATAGAAGTTAAATCTATGCCAATCTATCTATTACTAGTAATAAAACTGAAGAGTTTGCTTGTTTGTTTGAAGTTTTGAACGCGCTAATCTCTGGAACTAACAGTCGGATTTGAAAAATTCGTTTGATTTGATAAAGGCCATATAACATCACGCTAGGTCCCTTGGAAGCCGAACAAAAAGAAAAAAATCAGAAAGAATGCTAAATGATAACGAAGTGATAGCGGGGGCAGACGATGCGATGCGATGGGGTGGGTCGTCACGCGCACGAAATCGCAGGCAGAAGCTTCATGTAAAATTTTTTTTTCGTATGGGAAATCTTCAAAAGACCCCTCCCGCTCTGGAAGGGAGGAAGGGAGTGACAGACTGTTACTGACTAAAACCCGCCCGTGTTCCTTCCTTAGCCCTTTATGTTCCTGGCCAGCGGTAATCCTTCCGGACAATCCCGCTGAAGCTTTACTTACATGATATATTTTCATGAAAACCCGAATAAGGAAAATAAGTTGAATAATTTTTTTGAGGAAAACTAGTTGGGAAAACCTTCGAAAACGCCATTTTCTTTGCGAAAATTGGAGAAAAAAACGGATCGTGCGAGCTAATGATGTTCTTTTAGCTAAAGGGGGTTGGCAGGATGGGAAATAACACCTATATTTATGAACGTTGGTTAAAGTAAAGTATAAAGATTACCATAAATTTTTGACGTTTAATCGTCTTTTGACGGGACGAGCGATCTAGATGGCGGAACGAGCAATCTAGATGGCGGAACGAGCTGGAGAAAACAAACGACCAGTTATCAGACTTTAGACCTAGATCGAAAAAACTGGAAGTCATGGGGAGAGGGCTTTGCCTAGATGTGGGATGATGCAAGCTAACTGTAGTAGTAGTAAACGTCTCTTATCTTTAAGCAACGTTTATGAAAAAACCCCTAATACCAGTGGTAGATGTTTTAACACGCTTTTTTTGATAGTCGAGTAAAAAAGGAACGGTGTTACAGAATATGACGTGGAGATTGAAAAATATCAGCAAAAAGAATATTTTTTTCCCTTTTTAATCCTCACGTGGAATTCGTTGCATTTTGAGTAGATTCAATTAGTGGTAAGGTAAAAAATATGGACGAATTTCAGGTAATTTGCAATTCAGGAACCTTGGGACTGATTCATAAATAAAAACTTCTTTTTGAGCTGAATTTCCGAGCACATATTATTTCACCAGTCACCACCACTGCTCTCAAAACGGTGAAGGAAAACATCGTGAGGAAACCGGCATGTCCTAGAACCAAAAAATTCGAAGACATGTGACATCTACCAACCCGCACTGGGCCCGCGTGGTGGATTACAGTCCACTCTCTCTCACAGAGAGGAGGTCTGTGTCCCAGCAGATGGGAACATTATAGCTAAGTGAGCACAAAAAATAATAATAATTAAACAATGTATGTTTGATGAATACATGAGATATAAATTACAAATTAAAATCTAAAGATTACAAGAACACAGGAATACTTAAGAAATAAAATATTCTTTATTTTTTCGTCATGTGAACAGACACATGACGAAAAAATAAAGAATATGAGAGATTTCGTGTGAGAGTTATATATCTTTCTTCTCTCTCATATAACGAAATGTGCCAAACGTGACGCGTTGTTGAAATTTTACACTCAATTCTCGTCCAATTACATATCGAATCGTCGTCTAAGAAGTTTCACTTCAAAAAGGCATAAATATCACACAGGCCGGCCAGCCCAAAAACTTTTAAGTCCTGGCTGGAGGCCTTAATTTATTGAGTAACAGGCAAGTCCGGATAAGCAGTCGACAACCTTTTAGGTAGAACTACGATACAAAAAAAAGAGCCCAAAAAACAGGTGTAATTTAAAAGTCAAAAAGCGCGCGAACGCGTACCGAAAATGGCCACCGCAGCCGATAGCGGGGTGTCGTTACAATACCAAATATTGATATTCGTTCCTCGATTTTGTATTCTGTTTGAATTTGTAGATACTATTTGCACTTCTACTTGCTACAGTTTTGCGTCTGTCATCATTGTTTGGCGTTCTATATAGATCTGTGGGAGCCACAGATTATAGAGGTGTAGGTATAGACATGATAGAGATATTGTGGTGACTATTTCTAGATGGAATAACATTATTTTAAACTAGTATTTAATCAAATGGCGATTGTCATGTGGTTACTGCCACCCCTACCTGCAATTGTTTAAAATAGCCCACTGTTCTTCCTAGTCGCTAGTGGTTATCGCTAGTTAATTCCGCTAGTGTTTTAGTTTTTTCTGAAACTAAAACACTAGCGGAAAGTTGCACACTTGTACTTGTACTTGTAGGCACTAGGAAGAAGAGTGGGGCGCGTCTTCGTGGATGGTACAAAAAAAAGACAGTCTGACAGCCAGTCTTATCAAGAAGTATCGTATTACCCAGTAACTGGCTTGTGGAGGTCAGATAGGCAGTGGCTCCATGTAAAATACTGGTATTCAGCTGCATCAGGTTAGACTGGAAGCCGACCCCAACAATCCCAACATAGATGGGAAAATGCTAGGCAGATGATTACTGCATGTGACTTGGTTATTAGTGTGCATAAAATTTTTATGAACTTTGTACTTAATTAGAAAACAATAAAAAAGGTCTGCAGGAGTGACGATGCACCAATTAATATTTTTATCCGAGAAAATAATTTATAATTGTTATCTATTTTTATTTAATAACTAGCATCGCCTCGCGGTTTTACCTGCGTAAGTTTCGATCCCATGGGAATATCGGGATAAAAAGTATCCTATGTGTTAATCCAGGAAATGTTCTATCTACATATCGACGGCGAAGTGCCAATAACTCCTAACTGACAATGTCAAAAATTTATACATACTGGAATAAAACGTTCAAAAATTGACACGTTGTTTGAGTTGGGAGACCTACATATTTCCACATTTTAATTTAATGCTGTTGAAACTAAAAGTACACTTAGGCGATTTCACTAAAACATGCGAATAACGCCTTTAAATTCAAAATGAAAGAAAAGTTAATTTCTCAAAAAAAAAAATCAGTTAGGAGGTATTGGCACTTCGCCGTCGATATGTGCCAATTTTCATCCAAATCTGTTTAACGGTTTACGCGTGACTGAGTAACAAACATCCAAACATCTTCACAAACTTTCACATTTATAATATTAGTTGGATAAAAACAGTAGAAAAAGAGCTCTCGGTCTGCAAACGTTCACTAGCCTATTTAAGGCACCTCCTACTTAATCCAGGCCTAAATCCAGCCATTCTCCTAAAGCCCTGAAACAGTCTCAAGCTATCGACGTCGGTATCGGTGGCTGCAAACAGAGCGGTAAGTTGTTTAAACAAAAGGCATCAATCACTGCCGACACGCCCCTCGGCGGGAGCTATAGTCCGGGTGAGAAGCTGCGAAGAGAAAAATAAAAGGGGATTGAAGATTTTTTTATGGAGACTGCCACATACTTAGTGTCGAGCCATTTTGTTTTTTTTTTTCAAAATGGCGGTCACGCATGGGACCTATATTAATCGATAGCTGACATTAATGCAAACGGAAAATTATAATAGGACCAAACCCCGTAAAGCGTCACGTTTCCAAGATATTGACATTCATAGTTGATCACGTGACATCCATTTTTTTTTAAACTTGCTTATATCTTGTTGCATAGATGTTTGAAATAATCACTCTGAATGTTTAAAATAATCAAATATCGATGCAACAGTGTTACGTGCTACAGCTACAAGTTACGCTCTCCGTGCTACACGCTACAGCTACAATTAAGCTACGCTCTCTATGCTACGTGCTACAGCTACAAGCTACGCTCTCCGTGCTACGCGCTACAGTTGCAAGCTACGCTCTCCTTGCTACGCGCTACAGCAACAGGTTACGCTCTCCGTGCTACGCGCTACAGCTACAGGCTACGCTCTCCGTGCTACGCGCTACAGCTACAAGCTACGCTCTCCGTGCTACGCGCTACGGCTACAAGCTACGCTCTCCTTGCTACGCACTACAGCTACAAGCTACGCTCTCCTTGCTACGCGCTACAGCTACAAGCTACGCTCTCCGTGCTACGCGCTACAGCTACAAGCTACGCTCTCCGTGCTACGCGCTACAGCTACAAGCTACGCTCTCCTTGCTACGCGCTACAGCTACAAGCTACGCTCTCTTTGCTACGCACTACATCTGCAAGCTACGCTCTCCTTGCTACGCGCTACAGCTACAAGTTAGGCTATATGCAACGCGATACATGCTAAAACTTCATGCTACACTACACATTGATACCACGCGGAAATTGCTACACGTATTGCTACGTGTAGCAATACTTACACTATGTAAGTATGTATGTTTAAAACAGAACTATACGTTTTGATTGTATGTATAATAATTCTTCATATTTTTTCATTCCACTACATTATGGTTACATACATAAGTGGAGAAAACTTGGTTTGTTGGTCCCGGCTGTCATTCGTGGATCTTTGACAGTCGTTACGGGTCGTGATCAGAAGCCCGAAATCTGACAACCAGTCTTACCAAGGCGTATTGTATTTATACCCAGTAACTGGGTTGCGGAGATCCGATAGGTCGCTTTATGTAAGATACTGGTCAGCTACATCCGGTAAGACTGGAAGCCGACCCGAACATTGTTGGGAAATGGCTAGGCAGATTATGAAGTGGAGAAAACTTGTGAAATCTTCTTTGAAATTACCAGCAACATTCAGAATCCCTTTTCCCAATCATTCCACCTGCACTATGAATACCCCCCGCTATCCATAACAGGCACCGTGCTAGCGAGACGGCACTACTTTCCTCTCGCTCTCCGACGGGTACAGAATACAGAGCGGCTGAGTTTTTCCACACCAATTTATACTGCCAACATCACTTCAGAATATAAGGTGACTGTGGCTTTGGGATAATGTGGGATTGTCCCGAATTCGTTGGTGCACATATCCCTCTTAGGGATGTGTGGGTGTCACAGGAATGGATAGCATAAGAAATGAGTATGTAGCGGCATCTACATCCGCAACATGCGAACTACGGCCCAAGTAACACAAAATCGATATAATGGAAAAAGTGATGACCAGAAAATTTCTTCTAGCTTCGTTATAGAATTTGAAGGGTTTTAGCAATGTCTTGCTTCTGTATAACAGCATTTTATTAACTTTGTAGTTCCTAAAGCTATATAATCCTCTTTTTCAATCTTTTGTGCAGCTAAAGGTTTTATTTTAGACATAATTTATGTCTCTATACAGCTTCTAATACAGCTGTAAGCATTATACAAAAGTGTAGGCCGTATGTAAGCATTAATTACGGCTTAGGCTATTAAAAAGCATTTTAAAATTCTTTAAAACTGCTCTATGTTTTATAACGACCTTTCGCATGGGTCACAACTGTTTAACGGTGTACATTGGTGCTGTTTTAATGCCAGCTTTTTAAAAGCATTTCATCATAATATTATATAGCCTTTATCTATACAAACGTATAATGACAAGAATTTTAACAAGCAATAAGTCGTATACCGGCATCCGCATGCCTAAAGTTTTTAATTATGCTTACGCCATTTTGCTTTTTGTATCGATAATATTTAAAATTTAATTTTATGGTAAATAGTCCTTTAGAAAGGACTTCAACCTATGGTATTGACCGGCCGGTACAATACAGGTATCACAATGACTAAAACTAAAGATTTCTTCGTAAGAGCATAATTTTTTTTACAATTGCACATATTTTTATAATATTTTTGTAATAAATAGCTCTTTAATTTGAAGGCGCATGAAATATTTGATTCAAATATATACATACTTTCACAGTAAACTGATACTCGCAACCTTAATTCCTCATAGAGAACAAAAACAAGAGTTTGCCTTGTAGCACTTATATTTTTTTGTTGAAAGTATCCATGTTCTTTTTACACAAGATTTATTAATAATAACAGAAATTAAAAATAATATTTGAAAATGTTTTTATTTTGCCTTTGTAATGGTACAAGCTGTATAAGAGCCGCATTTAACATATGCGCACTGCTTTAACCTGTTTTCACAGCCCATTATAATGCGTTTATCATTCCGGTAGACAACCAATATAATGCTGCTAAAATGCCATTCTTACACTTAAGGCTGTATAATTTGGGGCCCAAATTAGCATTACAAGAGCTGTATAGTGGTTTATAATGCCTATATGTAGACTTCTTATAAAGCTATAATAATATGCTAATTCTGTTATCCATCGATTATAAAGCTATTTTGTGCTACTTGGGGGATCACACTGACATCACACAAAATCCTGCATCGCTCAAGCAAAATTTACCGCGAAACGATATTCAATTATAGTTTAGGTTGGAAGTCTGTAACCAATCACGTGTGAGCCGAATTGGTTGCAGCAACTCACCAGGGCACCCCGACCAAATGGGTTGGGTTATAACTGTGATCAACCGCGTGCGAGCCGAGGAGCGAAGCGAGGCGAGCACTACTTCCAAAGAAAGACCAGCTGGTTAACTAAACGGCTAATTTAACCAGTTGGCTGCGACATATAGATAAAGCATATTATACTAATCTATATAAATATAATATATATAATAATAATCAGAAAACCGGAGCAAAAAAAAAATGATGATGTTTAAGGAGAGAGAAAATGTCAGTGTCAGAGCCTCATAGTTACCCTACACCTCCCCCCTTCCCCCCTCGGCTTAATTTAGTGTTGTAAGCGAACCGTTACCAGTCGCATGTTATTTAACTGTTTCTACCAGTAGATATAGTTTATGTATATATGTTTACTAGCTTCTGCTCGCGACTTCGTTTGCGTGAAATTTGTTGTTCGTACACCCACCCCGTCGCATCACATCGCATCGTCTGGCCTCGCTGTTGACTCGTTTTCTTTCTGACTCTTTTTTTCTTTTTGCTCGGCTTCTAAATGCCCTAGCGTGATGTCAACAATGGGATCCTTCCTCAAGAATTGGGCTAAAATGCAAAAATATTTTTTCAAATCCGACTGAAACAAAAGAAAAATAAATAATTTTAGTAAAATAAAAATCCAAGTTTTGTAATTGCGTAACACTGCAGTAACAGTAGGAATATCTTTCATTTTGACACTTCTACAACATTCATTGCGTTATTTACGTTATTAAGCAGATACATTTTTCTAACATATGGAGCAATGGATTGGCAATATCCTTCAAAATCATTCAAATTGTGGTTGATAGTATGTTACGCAGTAGGGTGCGAGCGGCGCGTTCAAACAAACAAACTCTTCAGCTTTATTATTGGCTTAGATACCTACATAATTATGTAATCTATTTCACCGTTCTGCGTTTACCGTGCTGGTAATAGGTAGTACAATGCGTGCCACGAAAGATGAGACTTGACACACCACGTGGTTTGACATGCGCAGTACACGATTTTAGGTATCTTTAGCGGTATGAGGTCTGAGTGCGGGACGGGACCGGACGTCATAGGGGCGGCGGAAAGAGCGGGGGAGGCGGGGTCAAGTCTCATCTTTCGTGGCACGCATTGTACGGGCTGGTATCCGTAAAGGCTCCTTCAACAGACGCGACACGCGATAAAATCGCGCGCGACACAGGCACCGCAAGTCGCGCAACGAGCGGTGCCTTTGTGTCGCGCGCGATTCGCGTCGCGTGTCGCGCCTGTATGTAGGAGCCTTAACTCCACGTCAATGCGCGTACTTTGTGTATGGGTGGGAAACACAGATATAGACAGACTAATAACGCAAGTAAGTATCACAATCTGTATGAAAATCAAGCGTGCCATTTTTGACTACCTACTACGACGTCACAAGCACTATTTAGTGATGGGAAAATCAAATCGGTTCAAAGACGCCGTCGCGTGCGGCACCCGTCTCGCGCCACCCCCGGGGCCTAGCGCCAGCGCTCACGCTCACCCAGCCAGCAGTACACAGGACTGAGCGCGAAAGTGACGGCTTACGATTTTTGTACGTAAGCTGGTGCGATTTTTGGCACGCGAAGTAGTTGCTCTTGGGTTACCTAAGTGTATCTATATCTGTGGTGGGAAAGCATCTGTCCGCGGCTTCTGAACGCGAGGTTAACTATATAAGTATGGAGGGGCTTTTTTTTTGGGTGGGAAATTATCAAATAACTTCTCCCGATCTCGTGGCTAAATAAAAACAGCCGCACAGGTCGATCGATCAGGTTAAGCTACGCTTGCCGCGGTTGGTCTGTGGATGGGTGATCATCTTCACATACCAAGACCCCTCCGTGCCTCGGAAACCACGTTAAGCCGTTGGTCCCGGCTGTCATTCGTGGATCTTTGACAGTCGTTACGGGTCGTCAGAAGCCCGAAAGTCTGACAACCAGTCTTACCAAGGGGTATCGTATTATCCAGTAACTGGGTTGTGGAGGTCAGATAGGCAGTCACTCCATGTAAAATACTGGTATTCAGCTGCATCCCGTTAGACTGGAAGTCGACCCCATCATAGTTGGGAAAAGGCTAGGCAGATGATGAAATCAAACTACGAATTTACAGGCGAAAGTTTGTGAGTGTGTGTGTGTTTATATGTTTGTTACTTCTTCAAGCTCAAACGCCTGGACCAAATTTGATAAAATTTGGTATGGAGGTAGCTGACACCCTGGATTAACATATAGGCTACTTTTTATCTCTATATTCCAATGGGGTCGAAACTTACGCGAGTGAAACAGCAGGGCGCAGCTAGTTAGTCTATAAGTATAGATATGCCCATTGACTTACTGGCATACTGGGATATGTAAATTACTGGGATATGTTAGCCAATCCTAGAGGCTCTTTTGTGTAATGACGTTTGGTACAATGCGTGCCACGAAAGATGAGACTTGACCCCGCCTCCCCCGCTCTTTCCGCCGCCCCTATGACGTCCGGTCCCGTCCCGCACTCAGACCTCATACCGCTAAAGACACCTAAAATCGTGTACTGCGCATGTCAAACCACGTGGTGTGTCAAGTCTCATCTTTCGTGGCACGCATTGTACTTACAATATACAAACCTACTATACTTACGATAAAATTTTCTCTCGTCCTAAGTTTTCACCTGATCTTTTTCGGAAGCAATCATTGATAGAATCGGATTTATTAAAATACTAGCAGCGCACCGCGGTTTCACCCGCATAAGTGTCGATTCCGTAAGAATATCGGAATAAAAACTATCCTATGTCCTTCCCCGTGATGCAATCTATCTCTCTGCCAAATTTTATCGAAATCCGTTCAGTGGTTTAGACGTGAAAAGGTAACATACAGACAGAGAACAGTTACCTACTTTCGAATTTATAATATTAGAAGTATGGATATCAAAATGCTCGTATTATGTAGGTCGTATATTATACATATTTCTTTTGGGCCCAGGACCCAGGCAAAACATGACACATGCCCTAGAACCAAAAATTCGAAAGGTTACTTTCGAATTTATAATATTATTAACAGAGTTACTTTCGAATTTATAATATTATTATTATGGATTGTAGGATAGTATGGATGGTTGCTGAATAGACTGCCTCGTGGTCAAGCGCTACTGAGCATGGACAATAGGCTCGCCTCTATTAGATGGGACTTAAACGTAACTATACTCCATTTGTTTAGGTAATTAAATAAAGGTAAACAAAAAAACCACCTGACTTGGTTAACCGACTAAACGTAATACCAGTCTATTCAGTTGTCATGCTACGTCACAGGTGTAAAACTATAAAGGCAATAAAACGACAAAGTCCAACATATCAACTATATCTTTATTTATAATTTGCATATAATTTATTATTATTTATGATTATTATTTATTAGTATGGTACAGGACTCCACTTAGAAACATATACAGTTTTTATATTAATTGTGACAAATACAGTTCAGGCCAGAATAACCCCTTAACCCCTCTTAACCCCCAACCTTTTAATTTCTTAAAATACCTTCTTTTATACAATATGATCATATTGCTCATATTAGCTTTCTTACAGTGAACGGTAAAAGAATTGCCATAATACCTACTCTTTTTAGTGTTGTCGGAGAGATTAGTGGTTCTATAATATTTAATGTATTTTTGGCCTATGTCCAGCAGTGGACTGGACAGTGGAGGTTGGGTTGATTGGTTTACTGGAAATTTATTTAGGCCTGAATCGTACTTCTTGTCACTAGTTAAAGTATTTTATTAATGCTACGTTTATTATATTATTATTTAGTAGTAACTTAAGGTACGGCCACACGCTGTTTTGTTTCGTGATGTTATGAATTACAAAATGGCCGCTGAACCATGACCGATCCGAACTTCGTTCAGAAGGCTGCGCAATAACATTTTTTAGGAACCAAATGGTGACAAAAGACGACTGACTACCTACCCAAATTTAGTTCTATTTTTAAATTCATTCCCGCCCTAGAGAGGGAAGCAATTGCTAATGAACACGTACTCACAACCATGCACATACCCAATGAGTGGGTGTGAGTGAGAGAACATATATGCGCGGAGGTTCGCAGAGCTTAAGTTCAGACCGCCGATGTGTCAGCGGCCATATTGTCAGTAATGACATTTAATTTGCATGCGATCACAGCTTTTTAGGGAAACTTAAAGAAACTTAATAAATAGTTAGCCTCGAATTCGTTAATGTTACTTAATTTTATTTTATTCCTGATATACTATTCTATAAAAATCTCACCGATAAAACTTAGGTGAAGTGAGCTTGAAGTGAGCTGTCATTCCACTTGTATAAGGAACTGCCAATCAATCGATTTAAAACAGCGTGATTCAAATGGCTTATGGAAAAATCATTATATTCTGTGAATGAGTGTTTAGACTTTAAAGATTCGCACTGATGTTACTGTTATAATTTGCCGAATACTTGACATTTAAATTGAATAATTTTGATTTATATATAAATTTTACCAGCTTCATTTATTTAATTAATGCAATGCATGCTAGTTTTAGCGAATTGTTTTAGAAACTGTTTAAAAAACCCAACCATCTGTAATGTACAGACGCTAGCACATCAACCTACCCGAAACTGACAATTTTCCCAATCAACCTTGAACCTCATGCATTAGCGATAAAGTTGAAAATCTATTAAAGAAATTTGACAGATTGTAGTAGCTTGATGTGCTGGCGCCAACGATCTGAAATGAAATTTTGCAAATAAAATTTCATTTCTGTTCATTTGATGCTAGGGATTGACACTTCATCTAAGTTTTCAGCGTGAGATTTTTACAGAATAGATCCCCAATTATTAAATATTGCAGTAAATATAAATAAGAATTATACAACAAAAGCATGGCCAGTAGCTAATCTTAAAACTATCTATAATTACATTTTTACAAAATGGCGTATCCGTTAGTAACTTAAAAACAATAATACTGTTTGGAAAGATGTTTTATTTGTTAGTTTTTACATTATAACTAATAATACCTAAATGCTGACTTGTTTCCTTAAACATAAAGTAAATTCGTAAAATCAATGTTTTAACAGAAAATAAAAAAAAATAGTTTTTTCTAAGGCTACGTACGCACTGACGGGTTGCTTGTTAAGCGCCTAGACTATGCGCTAAGCAAGCCATCCGTCAGTGCGTAGGCTCTAGGCCATAGAGCCTAGTGACTTAACCATAGATATCCGGACTTAACATACTTCAATCACGCTAGGCGACCAGCGAAGGTGCCTAGTGCGCAGTGCGGCTGGTTGCAAAAAACTAGAGCGTTCATTTCATTCGTTACTCGCAAGGCGACTCGCTAGGCTCTAGGCGCTAAGCAAGCCACCTGTCAGTGCGTACGTGAAAACACAAAACGGCGAAGGAAAACCGGCATGTCCTAGAACCAAAAATTCGAAGACATGTGATATCTACCAACCCGCACTGGGCCCGCGTGGTGGATTACAGCCCAATCCCTCTCTAAGAGAAGAGGCCTGTGTCCCAACAGTGGGAACGTTATAGGCTCATTATATATACATTAAAAGTGAAGGAATTGTTAACGAAGAAACATTCTACAATAGTATGCACCGACCCTTACAATATAACTAGATTTGGCCAGCATCAGTCCTTATAATAAGTGTTAAAATAGTATGTAATCTAATAAGACATAATGTGCTGGACATTCTTCCAAAAAATAAAGCGCTATACCGGGTCAAATTAATTTAGCTAACGAAACTTCGCGGCCGTGATGGGCATTTGAACCCATAACGTATCTAAACACGTTAAAACAAATAATAAATTAGTTTGATGATTTTTTTTTGAGGGATCATCGACCGCTGTTACTGTGTTTACTTAAAATATAATCAGCTTATTTGTGTAAACTTCACAGAAGTGGTCGGTAAACGATAAAACACAATTCCTCAACTTATACTTCAAGTAACAAACTGTCAGGTAAAAAACTTTACATTTTTTATTTTCTAGTAAAAAACTTTACATTTTTTATTTTCTAGTAAAAAACTTTACATTTTTTATTTTTAGTTCAAGTAAAAAACTTTACATTCTTTATTTAATCGTGTTTAGATATCGATACCTGTCACGTCTGCAGAGTTTAGCTAATTTAATTTGACCCAGTATTTTAACACAAATGGGTTGAAAGTTTGTAAAGAATTAAGAGATAGGAAAAAATGATGCCAGAAACATACTTGCAACGTAAAACATTCACAGCTGTCTTTTTTAACTTGAAAAAGTTTCAGATGCAAAGATTTAAATCGTTAGATTGGCCTTCACCGTACTAAGTCCCGCGGAAAAGTGTCCATACTGGGCTCCATTTCTGTACGTTCAAACCACGTACGGTTTTCAAGCGTGGTATCTTGACAGTTCAAACTACGATTATTTCGCGTTTTTACGTTAGGCATAGAGAATAGGTACGTTAATAGCCTGCAGATATCTTGATTAGTTGGAATTGACGTGCTTTCGAAGTAAGGAATCATTAAGTAGTCATAGTGACCCTGAGAAGAGTGACTCATACAATACTAATGGCGATTCCATGACAATCAAGTCAAGTCTCATGCGATATTGTGTGTGTCAGAAGTGTCACACGAAACAGAAATGCGACCATCTTTTGATACGGTAGGGCGAATCTACGGTTAAAATCTTGCTTGGTTTCAGTAAAAAAAACTTCCAAATCCCCGTAATGTGGGTTTTCGTGAAAATTTACGACACCAGTTGGCACCACTGTGACAAGAGGTCTTCCAATATAAAATATATGATGACGTTCATCATTCGATTCATTCATTCGTTCATCATTCAGTCATGACTAAAGAAAATATAGGCTCTTTGACAGATGTCTGGACCTGACGTGTCAGTGCTGCCACCTGGCGAACGTCATTTTAGAAAACCCTCATTAAAAACGTTCAAAATTTTGTCCCAATCTCATCAGCGACAATCAATGTCAAAAACTTGTCAAAAATGTGGGGAAATTGGAGGTATTTTAGACAGATTGAGACTGAGATCAGACTGAAATTTCTTAAAATTTCGATAATTGTCCCTCTAAAGTGGTAATTTTTTTTTGCTTGGTTTCAGTTTTTCAGTCAAAAAACATTTGAAAGTCAATGGTGGTCAAGTGGAAAAGTTAATTTAAATCCTTATGTTATTAGATTACACATTACAATAATAATTATTATTTACATTATTAACTATTATTTAACAATAAATGTAGAAATATACATTATTCTTGACTAGGAAGGGTATGCTAACTTAGTTTTAGACTACTATTTAATTTTAGTTAATCTATTTTAGTTAGTATACGTTCTGCTGCTGTCCATTCTGACATTTTCTTTAGCGAGATAGAGTATTAAAAAAAAAGATCCGTCGTTTTTCATTATGGAACTTTTTTGTCTGTTACTCTGATTACAGATGTTTATGGTAAAAAAAAAAACACAATTATCTATTGCTTGGAAAAGTCCGTCAATTTTTTTTAAATACTTAAGAAAATAACAGATGAATAAAAAACGAAAAAATAATTTACTCTCATACCACGTACGGCCTAAACATATCCATAGGCCTTGCTCCATCTTGATTCATAACGACCAAACCGCGCCTATTTTCCATATTTGAATTAAAATTAGCGGCAGCCATCGCTCTTTCTCGCTCTAACGCAATAATTCTATCCCTGTCTAACATAGGTTTGACAGCTGTCAAATCTCCCGCCATCGGGGACGGCTTTTCTTGTTCATTTTGTACTTCTTTTGGTTTTTTTTCTTCAGTCTGTGGTGTGTCCTTGTTTTTGGAGTCTTGTTGAGCTTTTTTTGAACGTTTCCACTTCATTCTTCTGTTTTGGAACCAGATTTTTACCTATGGACAAAATAAATCTTGGTTAATGTGGGCAGAACAATATATACGTAGGTACATGATTGTCAAATGACCTCGGATAATGTTATGGAAATCAGGAAAACCTCGTTTTAATGTTGTATAAATTGAAAAGAACACTGTACAGACGCCAGCACATCAAGCTACTACAATCTGTCAAATTTCCATAATAGATTTTTAACTTTATCGCTATAGCATAAGGTTCAATGTTGATTGAGAAAATTTGACAGTTTCGGGTAGCTTGATGTGCTGGCGTCTGTACATACCTATGTGTTTCAATTTAAATAACATTCAAAATTTCTCCAAAAAAAAAACAGGACTATACGTTTTGTGGCATGCAATAAATATAACATTTCATATGTTTGTCCCATCTAAAACCCATATTTCTACCCCCTAGCCTTCTACCTCTATAAAACCATATAAGCACCCGAAAACCTACGCAGTATAAATCCAAACAGGTGTAAATATCGTATAAATTTCTAAGACCCACCCAAGGGTGTGAGATTAATCTTTAAACCTTTGTAAACCTACAAAGCCGTAACGTTTACGATTCCACCCTTGTAATCTTAACATACATTTGCAAGCACAAATTCGCCATGTTGACAGGTGCTGGCGCCAAAACAAATGTCAAAATTGGGCTGTTTGTAGTGTATGTGATCTGTGTTGATATTAGAATATTATTTAGAGTGTGTTGCTTTTATGTACTTTAGTGATTGATTCATTTAATTTGAAAAGGTATGCATAAATAATTTATATTATATACTGTTGTGACCAATGACATATACAATATACATATATCTATAGCTATACTAATAATAAAGCAGTCTAATAACAAAGCAATAAAGAGTTTGTTTGTTTGACCGCGTTAATCTCTGGAACTGCCGGTCGAATTTGAATAATTATTTTTGCATTGGTTAGCCCAATTCTTGAGGAAGCCTACAAGCTATTTATATTCACGCTAGGACTCTTAGGAGCAGAGCAAAAAGAAAAATAGTAAGAATGAACGCTAAGAGAAAACGAAGTAGGTAATAGCGGGCAGGCGGCGATGGTCGGGGGAACAAGAAATTTCACGCGGACGAAGTCACGGATAGAAGCTAGTAAATTGCCAAAGTTGTAGAGATCGCTTACACTTAACGTTACAGATTTATTTAAACCAAAAAATCAAGCTATTTTTATTAATTTATTATACAAGTTCGCGAGTGACACTCAAAATTATCTTAAGTAAACCAATCATTCAAATTAATTTCGATAACAGCTTGTAATTTTACATATTTGTTCCTATAATTTATTTGTCAAGATAAAAAGAGCCATAGATTTGGTTTCCATGGAATGCATTTGAATTTGATATCAATATTGCAGTGTCAATAGCAATAATACGTCACTCAGTACGTTTAGTCATCGTCCACCTAGCCTTTTCCCAACTATCTTGGAGTCGGCTTCCAGTCTAACCGGATGCAGCTGAATACTAGTATTTTACATGGAGCCACTGACCTCCACAACCCAGTTACTGGGTAATACGATACCCTTTGGTAAGTCTGGTCATCAGACTTTCTGGCTTCTGACGATTCTTAACGACTATTAAAGATCCACAAATGATAGCCGGGACCAACAACTTAACGTGCTTTCTGAAGCACGGAGGGGTCCTGGTATGGAAAGATGGTCACCCATTAATGGACCTTATTTACAATGGGTGAGATGAAACTTTTGGGTATAAAAGATAATTTAGATGAAAAGAAAATGAAAGAAAAGAGTGTATTTTAAGTTTTCTGAACTTATACTTTTTCTTTACCTGAGTCTCAGTAAGCATCAGACTGGTGGCTACTTCGAACCTCTTGGGCCTGGAGAGGTACTTGTTCATCCGGAACTGTTTTTCCAGCTCCAGGAGTTGCTGCGACGTAAAGGCGGTGCGAGGTCTTCGAGTCTTGCCAAGAAGAGCATGGGGAGCACCTGAGAAAGAAGAATAATTATTAGTGGTGATTGGAGAAGGTTTACCTAAGCCCTGGGAATCTGTAAAAGGGAAAAAAGTTACTGGATGGATTTGGAGGTCTTTGTCCAGCAGTAGGTACTTTCCTGCAGCTTTGGGCAAAGGCGTGCACCTCCTCAGACCGTAGGCTAACAAAAAAAAGTACATTTTAAGGTTTTTCTAAAGTTTGTGGTTTTAACGGCATGGCTGTGGTTGACCTTGCCTAATTAAATTAGGCAATCATTTAATGGGTTAGAGAGGCGGCTTGGGCCTTTGCCAATTATTTTCAGATAATTTGCCAAGGCCCAAGACGACAACAAAATTGGAAATCTAGTCATAAAACTTAAAAGGTCTTCACGGGTATTTTGTAAGTACATACATAATATAAAGAGTTTTTTTACGTAATTGATTGGCTAATAAGCCGACGGATAAATTAAAATTGCTCTGTTAAAGAAAAAAAAGTAATTAAGCACAATTAGCACTTATTACCAATACCACAAAAAGGATGAAGCTGATACTGTATATGACGCATAATTGAATCAATCTATTCCTTGCCAATCTCAATTAATCAAATCAATAATAAAAACACGAACCACTTAACCACTATTTATTTAACCGAACGTTAATATAACTAATTTATCGCGTCAAAGTCCCGCCGCTAAGCTTATAAAAATGATAATTAACAATTACTATAACACGAACGCGACATTTGGCGTTGTTTGTCCAACACGATAATGTCATGAACGCATCTGTCAAATTTTGGCGCGAACCGCCATGTTTTTTTTCGGTTGTTTGATTGTTGTATTATTTTTATTGGTGGTCCTTTGGGGTGAATGGGATTAGAAGTGGTGGTAATGTGATGGTTTGTGCCACTTAGTTGTATTAATAAAAAAAAAAGCTTTTGACAATATTTTTGGTATTTTTCTCCTAAGCAATTTTGAAAATTTAGGCTAAAACTATTCTGAATTCAGTTACAAAGAGTTTTCCTATTTACAAGCAACTTATGATTGCTTAAACTGAAGATAATAAAATGTCGGCCTAGAGCTGATGGAGCATAAAACAGCAATAAAATAGAAAGCATAGGAGCCTATGAGAACTATTAATTTAAATCACAAAATAATCTATTCCCATTTGTGAGACCATTACATGCCCACACAAAGCTCAACCGAAAAGAACCCTTTCAACTTTTTTTTTCTCCCACACAAAGGACAAAAGTCAACACTCATACAGCCAAAATTAAACTTTCAATAACTTATAAATGCATTAAAACCTACATGTAGGTACAGAAAATAAATAGAAAATCGTGCTCAAGTGTCGATACATGATAAATAAATAGTTTAGTCATGTTGGCAGTACGTGACTTTCCTGTGCCCAGCTTTGGTTTGAATTTTAAAATATTGTTGGTCCCATCCTGGTAAATATATTTGTTCTCGTATAATAAAGATATAACGACTTTTTTTATTTGTTATTTATTTATAATTGGAATTGTAAATTACTATAATGTATTGGTATGTTAACGGTCATTTTCATAGAGGTACCTACTTGCATGATCGTGGAGTTGGGCCGTGTTGAGAATTGTACTTTCCGATTGTGAGATCACTAATTGATAAAATAAGTTCACGTATTACGGATGATTCGTTTATTTCACTGCAATTACAGTACAATTAAAAACACTTCTACTCAAAAATAAAACAGCGACAGTTCAGCCTTAACCAAAAAAAGGCGCGAATTATTAAATCTTTTTCTTTATCTATTTACAATAAATGTTACCAGCTGAATAAAGCTTAATGTAACAGTGTATAAAATACCTAACGTTACCTATTACAAAACAAGATATTTTTTGAAAAGAAACCAGATTTATAATCGTTTGGTATTACCTATTTGACACAAGCGTTCTAACACGATAATGGTGCCGGTTCCGTTGTTCACAAACTAAGCTAAATGAATCTTTTTATTTCATTAAGAAAAGGACAGAAGATAAATTTCAGTTTAGTCCTGTCAAAATAATCAGGGCCTGACACTACTCCATACAAGTTTAGACATGGTTAAAAACTTGCCTACTAAAATTAGTCAATTTTCTTCAGGCGCTGATTAATTTGACAGGACAAAACTAAAATTTATCTTCTGTCCTGTTCTTAACGAAATAGAAAGATAAAGACGCATTGAACATAAATTTAGTTTAGTTTTGAGAACTTAAAATTAGTGGAATTTTTGACAGATTGAGACAGATCAGACTGAAGTTTAAAGGAATCAAACATCGGATATAATAAGTTTAGACATAGGTATAAAATAGGTATTAGCATAAAATAGGTTAATCAATTGAATGTCATAATCCACTATTAATAAAATTAGAGACCTCTGTACTTTGTCAGAAAGTCTGAATTTCAGTGTTCACCAGCGTTATAGACATAGAAGGCAGTACAAACATCAACCGACTCCGCAGCAAGCAGCTAGCATAAAATAAATCCGTATATTTTGTCGTCCGACATTCCCCCCCAGACTACTGAGCGTCTTGTGTTATCAAAATTTATACCAAAAGTTGGGACAGCGAGCAGAATGGAAAGTGGCTCTACTTTGTGTTTACTGGAATTACTGGTATGCTGCGACGCGCGATCGGCTCCGTACGCCTGTCGTCGTATCCGATCGGATCCTTTCGGCTGTCGTCCAAATTTTCTTTTCCTCTTCTGTGTTTTATGATAATTGTCTTCTTGTTTTAATGCCCACAATACTACGTCAACTTCAACCATTTACAAAAATTAGAACACGTCAACACGTTAGGAATGAAACTATTTGTCCCGGCGCAGAAACGGATACGTTCGCATGTGACGGTACGAAGCCGATCGTATGCATCGACATCCCGCCGGACGTGATCGGCTGTCGCCGCATCCGTTCGTATCCGTTCCGATCCGATGCGGTGCGAGCCGTTTGGTGGAAATCATCCTATAGTAACTAAATTCGATAAATTGCCGATGAACAACACACATGTCATAATATCATGCCTTGTTATCGCAAGTGATGGGCAGACGTGTACCTATAATACAGTTACGAGCTTGGGGTTCGTGACAATAAAAAAACTGCCGATTTAATTACCACAAATTGACACTTTAATCACAACACTAATTGCAACTCAAACACACTAATTATGAAACACAATTTCACTACTGATCACTTTTAGTCGCACTTGAATATCGCTTTGATGTACTCGCTTGTATCGCTTATTCAAAACTATATGTCTCGCGGCTCACACCGGCCTTATATAGTGCCACAGAGCTACTATATAAACATCTAGAACGTTCGTGTACATACCGGTCCCGACTGACTCGATGTCGATAGTTCTCGGAATTTCTAGGACCTTAACCTTACTAGTTCTGCTACCCGATACTAGATGGCGCCAGTGGTAACTAATGTCACCACTCACATTTCACCAGTTATTTAAAGTACCTTTTAATAGGGGGCGAGCTACTGCCATCAACTGGGAACAAATGCAGACTCCGGACTGTTACTGAGAAGTTCCAGATAGAAAAACCCTATAAAACTTTGTCCGACCAGGGAATCGACCCAGTACCTCATGCTGGGCCTGCGGGCGGAGAGTAATAGGTAGCTCACCGTCCGATCAGGACCGATTACTCTCCGATTACTCTCCAAACTAATTTTAATTCCAATGAGATGCCAATATGATTCCAATGTTAATTTTACAGTCACGTGATTGGGTACTCTTGAAAACAATATTGTCAACAATTACCCCACGCCAAGCCCGAACCCAATTCCACTTAGTTCTCCAAAATGGACACCCAATCTAAAAATCATTTGGCGCTAGTATCGAACTCAAGAGTACGAAACGTCACAATTCCAATGTCGATCTATCGGAATTAAATTGAAGAGTAAGCACCCAGGCCCGTGCCGGACGGCGCGTACGTTTTCCACGCGCGCCTCAAAGAGATGTCAGCATCAAGGGAAGGGGCCCGTCAGGGCCGAAGCCTGCCGGGTCAGCGGGATTGTCCGAAAGGGTTACCGCTGGCCCGGAACGTAAAGGGCTAAGGAAGGAATACGGGTGGGTTTTAGTCAGTAAGAGTCTGACACTCCCTTCCGCTCCACCCAGAGCGGGAGGGGTCATTTGATGATTTCCAACCCAGAAAAAAAAGTACCTTATGCTTAGCTGTAGCGCTTGCGACCTCTTGACAAACGAGGTTAAAATAAACTCATCCTACTAATATTATAAACGTGAAAGTTTGTGAGGATGGAAGGATGCAGCGTTGCCACTTTTTTTTTCGGGCAAAACGGGATTTTGCTTTGAGTACAAAAACCGGGATTCTTTCTTCGAAAGCGGGACAAAAGAAAAAAGAACCTAATTAATTTTCCAACCGTCGAGAGAATGCGTTCCTTACACCTATTATTGCTACAATTCACTAATAAAGATCAAATTCGCAAAACACGTATTCGTTAGTATGAAATTGACAGGTGTCCAGAACGCATTCTCTCGTCAGCCGCACTATAGGTTAGTTTTTCTTTATTTTTCTATCCCCGAAAAGCGGGAATGAGCCTGTCCCGCGCTCCCGACATTTAATTTTAGGTTAAAAATCGGGACGTCTGGCAACACTGGAAGAATAGATGGATGTGTATTACTCTTTCACGCAAAAACTACAAAACGGTTTTGGATGAACTTTGGCACACAGATAGTTTATAACCAGGATTAACACATAGTAAACTTTTTATCCCGATATTCCTTCGAGTTCAAAATTTATGCGGTTGAAACCGCGGTGCGCAGCTAGTTTTAAATAATGGATAAATGTGAAAGTGAATTCGAATAATGACGTATATTGTTGCATAAAATTAATTATAGTGATGCAAATGAATGTAAGCTGTGTAGGCGAATAATGTAATACATAAGCTTTGAGTCGCCCACATAACGTTAATGTAAATAAGCCTTGAGCTACTAACTGTAGACATTGTAAGCTTATGAAACCTTTCACCAAAACTAACGCACCTGCAGTCAATTGTTTTAAAACGGCGATCGTGTCTAGTTTATAAAAGCACTAGCTTCCGCCCGCGGCTTCGCCCGCAAGGTATGTCGATAAAAACTATCCTTTGTCCTTTCCTGGAACGCAATCTATCTCTCTGCCAAATTTTATCGAAATCCATTCAGTGGTTTAGGCGTGAAAAGGTAACATACAGACAGACAGAGTTACTTTCGAATTTATAATATTAGTATGGATTGTACGTACTTAGAAAGAAAGAAATTACATTTATTTAGCACAGACTAAAAGACACAATACACCAGATAGTCAGATAATAGTCGTACATCAGATAAAAATAAAGATAAAAATAAAAAGTGCAAAGTCCGATGTAAGAAATTAGCAGGAATGTGTGCCTCACGGCTGCGCAAAAAAGGCCCAGCGGTGCTATTCTGTAAAGATCTCACCGTGAAAACTTAGGTGAAGTGAGCGTGGAGTGAGCTGTCAATAGTGTCAATTCCTAGCAAAAACAAACTCACTTCACCTAAGTTTTCACGGTGAGATTTCTACGGAATCGACCGGCTGGTTACATAAACTCATGCCTTCCATCATGGGGGTAGGCACAGAACGCCACCTGCTACGATTTTTACATAGCCCTTTTGCTTTTTTTACGTTTATCTAGTCGTAGGACTCGTAGATACAGTCACGAGCATAAGTATGTATACACTTGGCTTTATTTAAAGACGATTTTCTCCTTTAGTTTTGAATGAAATTTTATGTTATTACGAACAAAGTATTTTGGAACCCATAGGTTTGTGTAAAGTGTCGTATTTCAACGTTGCATTCGTTAATTCAAGAAAAAATCGCAATTGAAAGTTGCCAAGGGTTGACATATTAGTGTTCGTGACTGTACGTACACGTACGCCGCGCGCCGGTTGCGCGCAGTGCCCTATTATCCATAAGGCACTTTAGGCCAGTGCCTAGGAGCCCACTATGACCAGGGGCCCAGCACTCCCGATTAAAAAATGAAAAAACAAAAAGTGGATTGTGTGGTTTTATGAAACCACGGTAAAAGTGAAACTTTTTTTCACATTACAATAAGGTAAAAGCCAAATTGCGTTGTTGTGGTATGAAAAAGGGGGGGCCCGAAACGAGCTGTGCCTAGGGGCCCCGAGATGGTTAATCCGGCCCTGGTTGCGAGTACTACGCGCCTGACCTTTCTGAAGAAAATCCCTAATCACTAATAAGGTCAACAGGAATATGCACAAAGCATTGTACAGACATCAAGCTACTACAATCTGTCAAATTTCTTTAATAGATTTTCAACTTTATCGTTAAAGCTATAACGTTCAAAGTTGACTGGGAAAATTTGACAGTTTCGGATAGCTTGATGTGCTGGCGTCTGTACTTAAATAGCTATACCTATACTAAATTCATGAACAATAGAGAACTTAGTTAACTTCACGTCCACTTGACGCACGTGTATACGTCAAAATGGCGCTAACTATCGTCAAACCAAATAAAGCGTGGTTTCAAAATACAATTACAAAATTATGGCCTTGACTTATGTCAAATAATAACGTTTGCATATTTCTTAGGCGACGGTTACACGTAAAGTATTTATTGTGATCCGTCAATACAGTATTTGTTGATGGATTTCAGTTTTTACTGATGGATTAATACACTGGCCTACACGTTCAATATTTATTACGTCAGTATTGTGTCCGGTCTCCTGCTATATAAACGTCTAAAATGGCCACAGAGCTGAAAATTAAAGGTTGCGTGGCTATTATTTGAGCACTTAGTGTAAATAAAAAGGTCAAGCGAAAGCGATGGGCAAAAAATATTAAATTATAAAATTTTTGTAATCTTTTGAAGAACTATCTTTAATTAAAAAAAAGAAATATCTTTAAAAATAATTATCTTTGATTTTTTTTTTTAAACTTTGCCCCACACTAGGAATTACTCCTGTATCGTGGGTGCGTTTACAAACATTTAAAATTCACATACACAAACAGCCAGACCCGGAACAACTACCTGTAGGCAATACAAATATTTGTTCCGTGCGTATATCTCTGGCAATACCTACTTCTAAATTTAGGATAAATTCTTTTCAAACTTCCTGATCTTTAGTACGTTTCGAGAAGGTGCGGGGCGACGACAACGACGGTGCGTCCGCCTCTACAAGATCAAAAAAGTCGTCCGTCTCCATCGCTAGCGTAACGCGTACTGACGTGATAAATATTGACGCAAGGCTACACGATCAATATTTATCATAATCCGACGGATCATCAATACAGAATCAAGAAATCTAGAAATCCATTAATAAATAATGACATACATCAATACATTAGGTTACACGTTAATTAAATACCACGATACGTCAGTATTTACTGATGGATCACAGTAAATACCTTACGTGTAACCGTCGCCTTATTATTTGACGTACGTATGTTACATTAACCAACCGTTTGAAACAATCGGCCCTAATTGTCAGGTGTTTAGCAAATTGATAACGGCCTGCGAATTCAAAACTATGCAGAACACAAAACAAAATAAATCGTTTACTGTAAGTGGAGCAACTTTCAGAGTGCGACGCACCCTTGGATAGATTTATAGCCTGAGCAATGAATACGTGTGCTTTTAATCTAACGGGAGGAGGTTACATTTATTGTCTATGGGCAAACGGTCTTTGGTCTGTACTCTATGGAAAAGATGGCGGGTTTTCTGTTTGACTTTTGGCGGTCAAAGATGTAGCATAAAAAGTTTAACTTGTCCTGGTACAATTTTAATATAAATAAATAAAAATAACGTGAATAACAAAACATGTCTCTACTCAATGAAAATCTTAAGTTCACTCACAAACCACGCACAGTCTAAACTGAGGTCTTTATATAATGAAGGTGAGCGAGCACTTAGGGTTTTTGAAATTTCATACCTACCCTAAATTAGATATGTAGTTAAATGGGATAGAAAGTTCCTTTGTAAGATCGTCATTTTTACCGATCGGAAATCCTAACCGTCGTCGCACGGCTTATGCAATAATAATAGAATAGAATAGAATACTCTTTATTATGTACACCATATAAATTACAGACATAAATATAGAAAATAAAAAAATAATGAAATTATTCATATATTTATTTGCATTCCATAATGTTGTAGAGGTGTTACAATGGCTTAAAGCTAAGGTGCAATTATGTGACCCTGTAGGGCACAGCAAAAGGTATAAAAATACTTCGTAAAAAAAAATATTATTACTTAGTTCTGTTGCAATTTATGCTGCAATCACCACATGAATTGCCGTACAATTATTTTTATTGTCGTTAATTCAATCTATCTATTGTATGTTCTGGCCGCCGCGCGCCGGCCAGTTCTACGGCATTCAAGAACATACAGACTGAATTTTTGCAACTGAATTTACAAACGTTGTTTTTCCAAATCCCATGGCTTCTTCTTACTTTCAAACCGCGTCAAATTGTCTCCAATTCATGCAGTTCTCCAAAACACAATATTATACGTTCGTCAGTAACAGTCTAGCACAATTCGGATATCAACACAATAGCGTTAACTTGCTCCGTCGAGCGCAAGACGCCAATCAGCGTAATTTGATTCTCGCCCCCCGAGCCATGGCGAGTATAGCTGTATGTATGGTATATCTCTTATGTAAATAACTTTAGGGGATTGTAAAATATTATCTAAGTATGGTGTTTGGGATTGGTCTCAGAAATGAGACTCGCGCGAAATGAGGTCCCAGGAATTAAGGTTTCAGAAATAGCGGATAAAGCAAGAGTCCAGACTGAGATGGTACGGTCAATTACTGCGAGGAACAGATGACCATGTCGTGAACAAGTGCCGTTCCATGGCTGCAAAGAAGAGGGGAAGAGGAAGACCTCAAACCACATGGATGACGAAGGTCCAAAAGGACATGAAGGTCCAAAGGGAAAAAGCGAGGTTAAAGAAGGTGTTTGGGAATGATGGACTCGAGGCTTGAATAATAACAGCCGCACGGGTCAATCGATTTGCCGCGGTCAGTCCGTGGATGGGTGACCATCTTTACACACCGAGACCTCCCTCGGAAAGCACGTTAAGCTGTTGGTCCCGGCTGTAATTTTTGGATGTTTGACAGTTGTTAAAGGTCGGCAAAAGCCCGAAAGTCTGTCAACCAGTTTTAACTCAGGCGTATCATGTTACACTGTAACTGGGTTGTGGGGGTCACATAGCTAGCACTCCATGTTAAATATTATTATTTTGCTTCAGCCGGTTAGAGTAGAAGCTGACCCTAACATAATTGGGAAAAGGCTAGGCAGATGAATTTGGTTAGTCAACCAACTTTCCCGGGAGTTTATTCACAGTTTTTCTAAGACATTTGATTCTCGCCCCCCCGAGTCATGGCGAGTATAACCATGTATGTAGATATTGTACGAGTATATCTATTAGGTAATTAGCTTTAGGGGACTGAAAAATATGACGGTGTTTGGCGTGAATCTGTTTAGTATGAACAGAGATCGGTCAGTTTAATTTTTTAAATCAAAGATTAAATCTGCTTCGAATCTTGCGGACTAGCAAGCAAGTTTGACTATACAAGGTCATATTAAATTAGCTAGTGAAACTCCACAAAGGTGATCAGTATCGATACCTAAACCTCTGATTTGAAAAAATCTTTTTGTATTTGATAGCACAGTTCATAAGGAAAGCTAAGGTTATTTAACATCACGCTAGACTTTTAGGAACTGATCGAAAAGAATGCTTAGCGAAAATGAAGTACAGTACCCGGCGATAAATATTGCACATCGACCTTTGGAAAGAGACAATCGGCTAATTTCGGCTTCGTAGAGCGTTATCTCTGTCGCACGAAATACAAACAGTCCGGTATCTATTAGGAGCTGTTAAAACAATTATGATTTGCTTCTTTTGATAATTATTTTTATTCTTTGTATAAAATCGGTAGGATCGAATAGGTCGATGTGCAATATTTATCGCCGGGTACAGTAATAGCGCGGGCAGGCGATGCGATGCGACGGGGTGAGACGGACGAAGTCGCGGGCAGAAGCTAAAGGGTCATAGAAAAGTGCCAATGACTCGGTCTTGACCAGATTTTTCTTTCAAAGATAAAATTAATTCTACGACAGCCTAACAGACACCCATGGTCCTCAAAACCCTATAACATATGATTTGAATGTACCACTTTATTTTTATGGGGCACCCCATCAAATAGATAGGGTCGAGCATAATATCGGCATGTGGAGACGATGTCCATCCTAATTGATCCTATTATTGTAGTGTTATTTTGGCACTTTCGCACTTGGGCACGTGACAATGGTAGCGTAGGGTGAAGTTCGGATAAAAAAGTAGTTTGGGTTCGAATCGTGTTTTAATGTTTGTTTTTTTTTTTACATAAATTGTCTAATTCAGCGATAAAAGTCAATCAGCGTTACAGATTTTCAAATCTTTATTATTGAACTAAATCTATACTTCTATACTAATATTATAAAGCTGAAGAGTTTGTTTGGTTGAACGCGCTAATCTCTAGAACTACCAGTCGGATTTGAAAAATTCTTTTTGCATTTGATAGCCCAATTCTTGAGAAAGGCTATAGGCTATTCAACATCACGCTATGACCTTAAGGAGCCGAGCAAAAAGAAAAAAAGTCCGAAAGAACGCTAAGCAAAAACGAAGTAATAGCGCGGGCAGGCGATGCGATGCGACGGGGTGGGTCGGAGTAACAAGAAATTTCACGCGGACGAAGTCGCGGGCAGAAGCTAGTATTTAAATAAAATCGGAACAACCTAAATGAACCGAATATTAGTCTTGTCTATTTTATGGAATGCTGAGGTGCAATGTGTCAATTTAAAATATGTGTAAATGTACCAGTGTTAATCGACTTTTCTCGCTGACCGTACCGCACTATATTTTCAAGAAATATTGTAATATTTTGGCATTCCAGCGTCCATAATTTTATAGAATACTAGCAGCGCCCCGTAATTTTACACGCATAAGTTTCGATCCAGTAGAAATATCGGGATGAAAATCCTATGTATTAATCCAGGGTGTCATCTACCTCCATACCAAATTTTAGTAAGATTGGTCCAGCCGTTTGTGCTTGAAGAAATAACAAACATACAAATACTCAAAAATTTTCGCCTCATAATATTAGTGTGATTAAAAGAGAAGGTGGTTTGACGATCTGATAAGGTTTGCAGCGCCAACATAGCCAGAGATCGCACAAGACAGGGTGGTTTGGAAGGAATAAGGGGAGACCTTTGAATAAGGGGAATAAGGGGAGACCTGAGCCCAGCCGTGGGACAAAACATAGAAAACAAAAAAAAAAGATCATTTTGATTTCGTTTTCATTTGCCTCTATTGCCGCTTGTGGCTAATTAATAACAGCTTTACAGGTCAATCGATCAGGTTAAGCTACGCTTGCCGCGGTTGGTCTGTGGATGGGTGACCATCTTAACATACCAAGACCCCCTCGTGCCTCGGAAAGAACGTTTAGTCGTTAGTCCGGCTGTCATTCGTGGATCCTTGACAGTCGTTACGGGTAGTCAGATGCCCAAAAATCTGACAGCCAGTCTTACCAAGGGGTATCGCATTATCCAGTTACTTGCTTGTGGAGGTCAGGTAGGCAGTCGCTCCATGTAAATTACTGGTATTCAGCTGCATTCGGTTAGACTGGAAGCCGACCCGAACATAGTTGGGAAACGGCTAGGAAGATGATTTCATTTGCCTCTATCAAGTTTCCGCACGATTGTAAGCTTCTCAATGCCAAGTCAGTGGTAACTTAAATTAGAGAAAGGAAGTACTTATGTAAGTAGGTTGAAATAATCTAATTCTTCTGCCCACACCCCCAAATTAAAACAAACATGAATATAAATAAAATTAATTGCAACAAACGAGTCATATGTCACCAGTCACCACTTTATCTCTATTACTTAACATTTACAACCTTATCCGAGAACAAATAAAGTTCATTTTACCGAAGCATTCATCGATTTACACAACCCTAAGATAGCTTAGAGGATTTCGAATCTTATTGATCTTATGATAAGGTTGAAATTACAATAGCAACGTTGAACTATCACCCTATAAATGCACCCCATCTATAGGGTGATTACAATTAGTGCTATAGTAATTTAATTTGTTTATTTTTATGCTCACAATCACAAATGGTGATATTTTGGTGATTGTTAAGCCGGTGATTAGTGATTTAAATGTGTTGAGTTTAAAATTGTGATTGGGGTGGTAATTATTTCATTTATAGCGGAGCGGAGCGTTTGGCTGTAGGCTCGACGGGTGATCTCGTTTGATTCTTGTTTGGAGCCTATTAAAGATTTTTATATGAAAAAAAAGAAAATGGCGGTAAGGTAGGTATATACCAGTATACCTTACCGCCATTTTCTTTTTTTTTAACTGGCGATTACCCATGAAATCTATATATCGACAGCTGTCATATCCTTGCTTAGATTTCTTTGCGTAGAAGTTTGAAATGATCACTCTGAATGTTTAAAATCATTAAGCAACTATGCAACACTATTTGACGACATGGTTGGCGCAGTGGCTGAGCGAACGAATGCTGCGCTGCGTGTCGCGGGTTCGATTCCCGCACGGAACAAATATTTGTATTGCCTACAGGTAGTTGTTCCAAGTCTGGCTGTTTGTGTATGTAAATTTAAATGTTTGTAAACGCACCCACGATACAGGAGTAATTCCTAGTGTGGGGCAACGTTAAAAAAAAAAACAAGTTATAAAAACGCGAGTTCAAAAAAATATGCATGTAACGTGACCAACTTTGAACGTTAATATCTCAGAAACGTGACGCTTTACGGGGTTCGGTCCTTATTATATTTTCCGTTTTTAGGCTCCTGCAAACAGGCGCGACGAGCGACGCGAATCGCGCGCGACACAAAGGCACCGCTCGTTGGGCGACTTGCGGTACCTTTGTGTCGCGCACGATTTTATAGCGTGTCGCGCCTGTTTTAAGGAGCCTTTTAGGGTTCCGTACCCTAAGAGTAAAAACGGGACCCTATTACTAAGACAGATATATCAAAATGCTCGTATTATGTAGGTCGTATATTATACATTTTCTTTTGGGCCCAGGACCCAGGCAAAACACATGTCCTAGAACCGAAAATTCGAAGACATTGTGACATAGTCTACCAACACGCACTGGGCCCGCGTGGTGGATTACGGCCCACTCCCTCTCACAGAGAGGAGGCTTGTGTCCCAGCAGTGGGAACATTATAGAATGGTTATTCTAATACTTACAGGTCTATTGAGAACACGTTTATGTATGAATTTGATTCCATTTTAAAAACACATAATGTCAGCCTTTTACAACTCCGTGAAGCACACGTTAAAACATACATAAAAATACCCCATCAAAAACCAGAGACTACATAACATAATTTAAACATGAAATAAAATCTGCTCGAACAAAAGGTTTTCTCAAGAGTAGGGACCGACGCTGCAGCGCATGCGTGGACAAACCACGCCTGCTTATCCACCCCCTGGATGGTAAATGTATGTAACGTTGTCCTTTCTTAAAAATGGGGGGTTAGGTGAAGTGGTCAAGTTACAAACAATTCTCGAATGTCTACTGCAAACAAAACAGTCTACGGATGAACTCAACCCAACAAAAAAAACATACAAAAATGGAACTCCGGGAGTGCCGACAGAAGTGAAAACAAAACACAAACAGAATACTTTACCATCACTCACTGACATATCGGATATACATCCAAACCGAGTACATCCCGAGGACAGCCGAACACATCCGAAGCGGGTATTTTTACAATCGTCTTATAAACAAAACACGCGCGGTGTCGCTTACGGTAACAGTGGCGCGAATTCAATGGTTTTTCCCATCTCAAAAAATGCCTAGCGCGCCTACAGAGGTTTTCACTTCAATACTCGCCAAATCAATAACCTCCTTTTTGCTAAAAGGACTGTTGGTTCCAAAGATTAGTTTTGAACTTGTTAGTAATCAAAATCAAAAAGTCATTTATAACATATTTGCTCGTAAAGGCTCTCTTATTTCACCAATTTCAATATCGTAATGTATCTCATTACGCACTTGTGCGGTAATGTAAAGTAAATCGCACGGTTTATCAAGATGCTCCGTCAAAACGAACGGTACTTTTTTAAATCTTAGCAAAGAGTTTTTATTTCAGAAAAGATGTCAACATTTTATGAATAAAATTAACTTTGGGAGATAAAATATAATAAATAAACATTTAATTCTTTAATTTAATTAATTTTGACAATAAATTACAACCATTAATATCTGTAACAAAAACAAAAATATTAATTTACTTTATTAATAATACTGGCTGTTTTATGCCTATGCCTGAAAAAAAAAGTGCGAACGCGCGCGCATCGCTTATCTGTTAAGAAGTAAAAATT
Organism: Luperina nickerlii; assembly: GCA_963855955.1. Classification (NCBI taxonomy): domain Eukaryota; kingdom Metazoa; phylum Arthropoda; class Insecta; order Lepidoptera; family Noctuidae; genus Luperina; species Luperina nickerlii. The sequence continues at coordinate 10,076,212 of OY979689.1, read as the reverse complement.
ATTCCGCGCGCTTTTTCTTTTCGCTGTACTTTTTTTATTTGAAAATGTCGTCAAGTAATGATGAATTTATTAATTCCACACCGCCAGAAGTCTCAGAGGCAGCGAAAAAGGCTACTCTAAGCCTCGCCCGAAAAATCGACCGATAGATACTTACAAGCGTATCAAAATTTCATCATATGGAAAACAAGCAAATATGCAAGTTCAGTCCGAGTTTTATTTATTTCCTCGCAAATATGTTATAAAACGTCGTATGACATACGTGCGCTTTCAAAATTACAGCCTCTGCTTTCTTTTAGCCCTCGCCTACGGCTCGGGCAAGCAATATTGCCTCGGCTGTAATTTTCAACTTACCGCACTTATATCATAATGTACTATTATTCAATTAAGGCTGAGAATCAGAACTTTTTGAACATCAACATTATATAAGATAGTCCCCCCCCGCCCTTCACCACTTCCTAATGCGTTCGCTGGGGAGTGGGGAGAAGAAGTGGCGCAACAAACTCCCCAGCAGCACTGCTGTCTGTTCCGTTAGATTGAAGAACTTAGTAATTAACATTACAAAACACAAAATATTAAATTAAATAATTTGCCATATTGCTATTAAAGCTAGAACACGCCAAAAAAAATAATCAGCTGTTCAATACAAAAGTTCAATGCCTACTTGACCAAACAGCTGATATATTTTTCGTGATTTCAGAGTTGGTTCCATAGTGACAGTTGTTCAGTTCGATGGTCTAAAGCACATTTTAAAGTTTGTTGGGTTAATTTTGAAACACATAAATATACCTTTTTTTATTTGAAATGGGTTTTGAAAACGCTTAGTGCGAATTGGTGGAATATCAACTAGGCAAGGATGGTAACATGCAGTGCGTCTGGATGTCCGAAGGTAGAAGGGGGCCGATGGAATGAGGTCACACTCACCGAAGTACAATCTGTAGAAGACCGACAAGCAGGCAACCTTCCGGCGATGAGCCAAGCTGTGAAGCTTGGCATCCACCAGTTTTACGTCGCCAATGAGTCTCTTAGCTCTGCGTTCCACCGAGTCAAGCGCGACAAGTTGGTATACCTTAGCGCACAGCAGTCTTTTACACACCAAGACAAAGGAATCTTCTCATTCAGCCTTTTTTTTTTTTGAGCACGGGAATTCATCAAATGATGCCTCCCGCTCTTGAGTATCTTTTTTGCCGTTTATTTTCCACTGTTGAGTAAAGGTCTCCCTACTCTCTTTTCAACTCTCTCTGTCCAGAGCTGCTAAGGAGCAATCTTTATGAAAGGCGTTCAGATCATTCCGCCATCTCCGTCAGGGCCTTCCGCGATATCGTTTGCCAATAAGCGGGACCTGCACGGGGTCGTCAGAAAGTATGTTCCTAGTTATTTCAGTTACCGGCCATTTTGTTTCAATCAGTATAAAATCAAGTTACTCATTATGCAAGCTTTAAACAGTTAAACCCTTATCCAATATGGCGACTATCAAAAGAGCCAGCTAAATAGATTCTTTACCAAACTGTAAATTTTACCCGCGAGCCGCCCGACGGGGTTTGTTAGTGAGGGGACTGTGTCGATGACACAGATTTTCCTAAATGGTGCTTGTTGTAGAATAGCTGACTTTTTTACCTTCTGGACAAAAACAGGGTATAAAAGGTGAATGGAGTCGAAACCTATGGCACAGACTTCTTTTTTCTCAAAAATTAAATTAAAATATCTCTGTAAGCCTTTATGTTGAATTTTTATACTATATTTCGATTTATTCGTTTTTGAAAAAAAAAAACATTAGCACTCCAGGAGTGCCGAAAGAAGTGAAAACAAAACACAAACAGAATACTTTGCCATCACTCATATCTGACATATCGGATCTACATTAAAAACCGAGTACATTCCGAGGACAGCCGAACACATCCGAAGCGGGTATTTTTTTAATCGTATTATGAACAAAACACGCGCGGTGTCGCTTACGGTAACAGTGGCGTGAGTTCAATGGTTCTTTCCCATTTTGAAAAATGCCCAACGCGCATAAAGCAGATTTCACTTTTAAAAAAAATCTGTGCCAGGCTTCTACTCCGTTCACCTTTTATGCCATGTTTTTGTCGAAACGGTAGATATACATATTGTTATATATATATATAGAGAGAAGCATTAGTTTGATTGGCCAACGATTTCTAAAACTGTCTTGCTCAGTGGAACCTCAGTTTATGTGAAGCTCTATCAAAAGTAGATAAGTATTTGTTTTTTTCATTTATAATTGTCACCAGAAAAAATAGAAATCCGTTGGTTCTGTTGTTGAAATGTGCTTCTCAGTAAACTTTTTTTTCGTTATCAAAATTAAATGGAAAGATCAGTGCCAGAATTTTCTTAACAGAAAATCCATTTTGTATTATCAAACTGAAACATATGATGCAAACTGTAAACGTCATGTTGGTTCAAAATAAATAAATAAAAAACAGGATTTTTCTTTTAAAAAGCAATCATTATTTTATTTATCATCGAAAAACAACAAAATCTATCGATAACGCCACACATCGACACTGCCCCCTCACTCACACACGGGGATCTAATTTGGCAAGGGCTGGGCTTTGTTTGTGAGAACAAATTGGTGCCAGATAATTGGCTTAAAGTCCCCGAGGGATGGGGGAATGGGGGGCCTGAGTGCCGGCGGGGGAATCACGCTTGTGATGATTAGTTCGCTTTTTTAAAGATATTTAAGTTTAAAAGTAATCATCATTATAATTTTCTAGGTGACAAACATGGTCAAATGGAGCTATATCTATACCTACTAATATTATAAAGCTGAAGAGTTTGTTTGGTTCTTTGGTTGAACGCGCTAATCTCTGGAACTACCAGTCGGATTTGTAAAATTCATTTTGCATTGGATAGCTCAATTCTTGAGGAAGGCTATAGGCTATTTAACATCACGCTATGACCTTTAGGAGCCGAGCAAAAAGAAAAAAAGTCACGCTAAGCAAAAACGAAGTAATAGCGCGGGCAGGCGATGCGATGCGACGGGGTGGGTTGGAGTAACAAGAAATTTCACGCGGACGAAGTCGCGGGCAGAAGCTAGTGGAGCTATACAGGACGTGTAGCTCCATACTTTTCCCCCACACCGAAATAACATTTACATTATACTGCTACTAGCTGCGCACTGCGGTTTAACCCGTATATGTGGGAATATCGGGATGAAAATAATCCTAAGTCCTAATCCAGGTCATGGTTTACCCATGTCCCAAATTTCATCCAAATCTGTTCAGCCGTTTTACCGTGAAAGCGTAACATACAAACAAAAAATTATCTCTAAAACAAACTTCTTTCACATTTTTCATTAACCGGCTTAGTCGGTTAGTGGTGGCAGGCGGGTCCACTGAATTTGAGTATAGGATCCTATGTTGGATTCTCAGCTTGGGCAGTGCGAGTGCGGTGCTTCTGATCAGACCATACCCCACTTGCTGGAGTGTCCTAAGAGGCTGTTCACCTGCACCTCGGATGACCTACAGAATGCCACTATCAAAAATTTTTTTTCCTGTATGGCGCAATCAACTTGGCCACCTACTGGCTCAAACTATCTAAAAAACCGGTCAAGTGCGAGTTGTACTCGCGCACTGAAGGTTCCGTACAAAGTAAGTATGTAAATAGTTTACCATGGGATATTTTTTTTCGTAATGTATTTGTTTTCTTATAATTGCGCTACACGACATTGCTTTTTTTTATTTTTTTAATGGAAATGGGTTTGCTCTTGACTCTAATCTAGGTCAGAGATGACACAGACAAAGTCTACGATGGAGTGAGCTTACCCAGAAGAAGCCTGTTCACTCTTACTTTGAAGAGATTCAACAGGAACATTCAGGAAACACTAGCGCAGGTAGAGAGTGCCACTCTTTTGCTGTGCCCATTATAAAGGACATTTGAAAACGCTTAGTGCGAATTGGTGGAATAGCAACTAGGCAGGGATGGTAACTTGCAGTGCGTCTGGATGTCCGAAGGTAGAAGCGGGCCGGTGGAATGAGGTCGTGGAGTTCTTGCTTCTTACAAAATTTAAATAATCCAGGTCAACGGGGAGTACCCTATAATTGATTCCCTTGAGAGTGTCGAAATAAGGCTCCTAGAAACAGGCGCGAAACGCGATATAATCGCGCGCGACACAAAGGCACCGCTCGTTGCGCGACTTGCGGTGCCTTTGTGTCGCGTGTCGTGTCGCGCCTGTTTGAAGGAGCCTATATACGTTTTTTGCGGCATAAACGGCCGTATCTTTTTTTTTTACGTTAACTTAGAAGTTTGATTTTTTCACAGATTCAAGGGACTGTAAACTTGAGTACAGTACCCGGCGATAAATATTGCACATCGACCTTTGGAAAGAGACAATCGGCTAATTTCGGCTTCGTAGAGCGTTATCTCTGTCGCACGAAATACAAACAGTCCGGTATCTATTAGGAGCTGTTAAAACAATTTATGATTTGCTTCTTTTGATAATTATTTTTATTCTTTGTATAAAATACAAAAAAGTAGGCCGATTGAGTAAGCGTGTCCACTGAGTACAGGGTCCTATGTTGGATTCACAGCTTGGGTAAAGTGTTACTGAGTTTTTCCTTAGAAATATCTCGGTTGATAACAATAAGCTCTCTAACTTTTACACTAGTGTAAAAGTTAAAAACAAAAATGTAGGCATAGAGGGGCTGGTGGCTAAGAAATAACAGCCCCACAGGTCGATCGATCAGGTTAAGCTACACTTGCCGCGGTTGGTCCGTGGATGGGTGACCATCTTTACATACCAAGACCCCTCCGTGCCTTGGAAAGCACGTTAAGCCGTTGGTTCCGGCTATTATTGGTAGATTTTTGACAATCGTTACGGGTCGTCAGAAGCCCGAAAGTCTGACAACCAAGGGTTATCGTATTACCCAGTAACTGGGTTGTGGAGGTCAGATAGATAGTCGCTCCATTTAAAATACTGGTATTCAGCTGCATCCGGTTAGACTGGAAGCCGACTACAACATAGTTAGGAAAAGGCTAGGCAGATAAGATACTAACAAAATGTAGGCATACCTTCACCTCTGCTTGCACCATTTGGGAATACAGTAGGCATGATGGTAAATGTGTGTTTTTAAGATGATTACTACTCAATCAACCTGCCTAATCCATTGGTCAGCTTCCAGTCTAACCGAATGCAACTGAACACCAGTATTTTACATGGAGCGACTGCCTATGTGAATTCCACAATCCAGTTACTGGGTAACATGATACTAGACTGGTTATCAGACATTTGGCCGCGCAATTCATAACCACGCTGTATATTATGTAGATGGTATATGATCGTGACTGCCACGGAGGGGTCTCGACATCTAATGGTCATCCAACCACGGACCGACGCGACATCAGCTTAACCTTCGAAGCAGGGCCGGATTAATCATCTAGAGGCCCCTAGGCACAGTTCGTTTCGCCTCCCCCCCCCCCCCCTTTTCATACCACAACAACGCAATTTGGCTTATAATGTGAAGAAAGTTTCACTTTTACCGTGGTTTTATAAAACCACACAATCCCCTTTTTTTCATTTTTTAATCGGGAGTGCTGGGCCCCTGGTCATAGTGGGCCCCTAGGCACTGGCCTAGAGTGCCTTATGGACAATACGACACTGCTTCGAAGGACCCGTGCGGCTGTTATTATTTAGCCAATCTACAGAATTAATTAAATTCAAAATGGCCGCTCCAACTGGAACCACACACCATCAACAAATTATGCTCTCGTCGGGTCTCTGTTGGTTTTTAAATGAACTTCAGAAGCGGCCATGTTAAGATTTATCTACTAATTATATAATTGCATAATCAAGAAGTTAATTAACTATGTGTTGTGTACGACGCCGTGAGCTTTCATTTGATTATTTTATTTACCTGTTTTATTACAAGAGAGAGAGCCGAGGTGGCTCAGCGGTAACGACCGCGACTCACGAGTGTCGAGTCGTAGGCTCGAATCATGACAGGTGCTTTACTTTATAGGCGTTATTAATTTTATTTTAAGTATTCGTTATAGTTCTTTTATTTCGATATGTGTTATTAATTTTGTTTTTTTTATCGGCACCTTGTTTTTTATTATAATTATGTGGGTAATTTGGTAATCATCTAATATTGTACTTTTGTGTGCGCCAAATAAATGGTTTATCCGTCTATCTTTACTTTGTGTAAATTATTTCATCACTATGACTGCTATACCATTTAGTGCTGATTTTACCAAAGTCAGATTTCTTTTTTTTTCTTTTTTCTTTGGCAACTGAACCGATGTCGAGCATCTCGCATCCGAGAATAAATTTGACGTCTGATTGTTCTAGTATGGAACAACTGCCAAAAATTCAAAATTTATTCTCAGTAAATATACAACTTATTCTATTCTAGGTATAAAAGTTTGGTAAAATTCGCCCTTAATGTGATAACCTAATCGCTTGCATTCGGTGTATATCCATCTTTTCACAAAATATGAACGTCTTTCTGTGGTGGGGAGCTAACGAAGCTAGGTACAAGTCTATCATACAGGGTGAGGGTGAACCTCCTCCTTTTTTTGAAGTCAGTTAAAAAGATCCTTCACATAGCCGTCAACTTATACGCGTACTGTACATCAAAATAAGTAAGTAACATTGCACAAAAATAATTGCTGAGAAACGATTTTTATTTTTAATGTGTAAATTTACTGTTTGCGGTAGTGCGTAATGTAACGCACGCAATACATTGTGCGTATGGGTGCATGCAACGGCACAGGGGTCGTGGTTTTCATAAAAACTTGTTTTTGTAAAAAAACATCAGTAAAAGTTGGAATTTTCACCTTCAATATCTCCGTAACCAGAAGGTTCCCCTGTATGGTTCAGCACAAAAAAAAAATATTATAAATGACAGGACGGAGTAGGTACCTACAAGTGACTCTTTTTACACCCGTTAGATATTACACACTTGCAAATTGCCTATTATCCTAAAAAATCACACATTCCTCCTAAAAAGATAATAATCTATCTCAATTTATCATTCCAACTAAAAAAGTTAAGCAGGGGTGACCTTAAGTGGGGTGGCGGGTTTATTGCCGCCCCATATGTCGGGGCCGTCGGGTAGCGGCACCTGTTAGCAATCACATAATTGAATGATTTTTATTGCTAGCCAAAGTTGGGATGCTGGACTAATCTTGCGTTAAATGTTCGGTTTAAATTGCGGGGGTTGCCCAGCGCTGGGTTGTGAATATTGTAATTGGGAATTTGTAATGGGGTGCTAGATTTAAAGTGTTTAAATGGGCGATTTATTTTTGAGGAATATACAGTGATATATTTTCACATAATGTCCGAAAAGAAACATCGTTACGGATTTTATTTCACGCGGAAAAGCTTTGTGCAGGCCTAAATGATGATTTGAATGAATGATTTTTCCAAGTTATTTTTACTTCCCTGTCCTACCTACATATTTTTTAATCCTTATACATAGTATAAAACAAAGTCGCCGACATGTCTGAACGCTCATAACTTCTGAATGACTGCACCAAATTGGATATTTTTTTTTTGTTGTGTTCGGTGTTGCCTGGACAAGGTTTCGAAACAAAATTCGAAAAAAAAAATATGGCACCCGTGCAAAGCTGGGGCGGGCAGCCATAGATTTATTCATAAACACACACACACACGTCACATAAAGTGTACAGATTTAACTGGCTTTCTCATGTTTTCATTAAAATCGCAAAAAAAGAACATTTATTAAACGAAAGATTTTTTTAATTCATGATATGCAATAATTGTGCTAAAGCAATAAAATAAAACATGATTACCACCAAAAAACGATAACCGCCACAAAAAAAAAAACACCACAGCTAACCACCATTTTTTCAATTCACTATTTTTTTAGACAGTTCATTTTGAAAAGGGGTTTACGCAAAGGGTAGGTGTCATCGCAGGTGGCAGTGTTGACAGCAAATAGTGGGGTAGTCTACAAACAGGGATTGATTGACTATAGTGCAGTTAAGCTGTCATGTCGGCAGGTTCGGGTTTTGGATGGGTTGGCAGGTTATGTTTTTGATTCAAATATCATGTCATCATAGTGTCACATAATTTCTTTTAGTATGGTTTATTTTAGTTTTTTTTGTATGTTAACATTTCTTATTATATATTCATGTAATTTGTTGTATTTAATTGTGCTTTTGTGTCTTGTGCTCGTACGTTCCCAACTATGTATGTTGGGGTCGGCTCCCAGTCTAACCGGATGCAGCTGAATACCAGTATTTTACATGGAGCGACTGTCTATCTGATCTCCACAACCCAGAAACTGGGTAATACGATAACTCTTGGTAAGACGGGTTGTCAGACTTTCGGGCTTCTGACTACCCGCACGACTGTCAAAGATCTACAAATGACACCCAGGACCAACGGCTTAACGTGCTTTCCGAGGAACGTTACAGGATATGTAATGGATCGCACAATGACAGCATATTAAAATTTATTCAAGCTATATATGTGCTCTGTTCCGACGTGTAATTACTAATTAACAATCAGTAAACAAACTATCATGAATTATTGTAACACAATTATCAATTAATTTGAATTAATTATCATAAATGTAAATGAACTGTCATCAAATTGACATTCTGCCGGTCGATTCTGTAAAAATCTCACCGTGAAAACTTAGGTGATGTGAGTTTGTTTTTGCTAGGAATTGACACTATTGACAGCTCACTCCACGCTCACTTCACCTAAGTTTTCACGGTGAGATGGTTACAGAATCGCACTGCTGTTCGAAATCTCTATGGTAAGCGATGCGAACATATAGGTACGATTTGTCAGTTAGTAAGTTTAGGTGCAGCGAAACATATCACCATCATCATTTCAGTCGAACGACGTCCACTGCTGGACATAGGCCTCCCCCAAGCACCTCCACCTCGACCGGTTCTGTGCTTCTCACATCCTACGGGTTCCTGCGACCTTCACAAGGTCGTCGGACCACCTTGTCAGAGGCCTTCCAACGCTACGTGTTCCGGTACGCGGTCGCCACTCCAGAGCCTTTCAGCCCCATCGGCCATCTGTTCTGCGAGCAATGTGCCCTGCCCACTGCCACTTAGTGCGGCAATTCTTCGGGCTATGTCGGTTACCTTGGTTCTCCTGCGGATCTCCTCAAAACAGAGGGAAACATATATCTTTTGTCTATTTTCCTTTAGTTATGTACAGAACAGAACATATATACACCGTGTTCCGGACGATATACATGGTCTAAAGACCATGTAAATAAGCATTTTTCATTATGGACACATTAATTAATACCTTGACATAAATCATCCGATATGCATGCCTCTTTATCTGAATTGGCAACGATGTATTTTCATTTATAAGATTTGGCGGGCTGAAACTTGTCAACACTAAGTTAAGACCCTTTCTTACTGCATAGCTCAATTGAATTTCATTAAATGAAATTACAAATATCTTTGCAACGAAGCCTTTATAAGTACTACTTCTTTTGTTACATTTTATTTGTAAAAGTTATAGAAGCGTTTGACAAAGTTTATGGATAACATGAAAAACACGGTGTACACATATATTACATACAAGAAGAAAAGAACAGTAAAATACGTAGAAAATTGCCTATTTTTTAAAGAAAATTCCTCCAGTATAACTGCGATAGGAAACTAGTAGAAATGTAGACACCGTGTGAGTCTTTCGAGGACTTCAAGATTAAAACTTGAAAGTATTTCTGCAGTGCGATTCTGTAACCATCTCACCGTGATAACTTAGGTGAAGTGAGCGTGGAGTGAGCTGTCAATAGTGTCAATTCCTAGCAAAAACAAACTCACTTCACCTAAGTTTTCACGGTGAGATTTTTACAGAATCGACCGGCTGTTTCGGAAGAAGTAACGCTCGAATGAAACTAAATACGCTTTAAGGCGCTACCTCGAAAATAAATCGTAGCGACTAAGCGAGCGAAAGTGATGCAATTACTTATGAAACGCAAAAGAAGAGAGATGGCTATAATGTGCGTGCGCTCGGAATAAAACGACGTACGTGCCAAAACGAACTTACTCCTTTTTTAACAAAATAAATGAATTTTTAAAACTACTTTGAGTAAACTTTGATATTATAATTCTCCATGTTTTAAAGTAAATTCCATTGAATAACTCTTAAGCGTTACGCCATGATGTCGAAAAAAGTAAAAAAATAGATATAAACTTTGTATCGAGAAAAAATCATTGAATTGTATATTCTTTTTACATGACCACAGAGTCAAAAAACATATACCAAAATGTTAAATCCCTATTCCACATACCTACTTAACAAGTTACACGAAATAGAAAAACCACATTTTTTTCAATTATCTTGTTTTTTTTTTCATAATTTAAATGCATTACGAATACATTTCGAGTTCCAAATTATCGAAATTACTTCAAATCTATCACTAAACACAAATGGCCCCATAAAAATAAGTACCGGCTAATTTATTTGATTTTATTTACCCATAACGAATGTTACCCCTGTCAACTTTACCCCCCGCATAACATTATTTACCCTAGGGGTCGTTTAGTACTGCTAATCATCTTTGACACATATGTCATCGTTTTTACGAATTAAAATCGATAAGAATTAGATTATTCGAATGTTTTTTGTTTTGTATGTTAGTCATCATCTGCCTCGCCTTTTCCCAACTATGTTGAAGTCGGCTTCCAGTCTAACCGGATGCAGCTGAATACCAGTACATGGAGCGACTGCCCATCTGACTTCCACAACCCAATTACTAGGTAATAATACGAACCCATTGGTAAGACTGGTTGTCAGAGTTTCGGGCTTCTGGACGACCCGTAACGAATGTCAAAGATCCACAAATGACAGCCGGGACCAACGGCTTAACGTGCAACTTTCCGAGGCACGGAGAGGTCTTGACATGTAAAAATGGTCACCCATCCACGGACCGACCGCGACAAGCGTAGCTTAACCTGATCAATCGACCCGTGCGGCTGTTACTACTTAGCCAGTTAGTAAAGTGACGAAAATGGCTTGTCGACCCATCGGCCAAGACTTCCGAGTCCGGTCGTGAGTTCGAACTTTACTTTACTTTAAGTTAGTCATTAATTTCATCACCACTGCTCTCAACACGGTGAAGGAAAACATCGCGAGGAAACCGGTCCTAGAATAAAAAATGTCCTAAAATAAAAATATCGAAGCCATGATCTACCAACCAACACTGGCCCCGCGTGGTAGATTACCGTCCACTCCCTATCACGCTGTGTCCCAGTCTCCCAGACTCAAAAAATATTGTGATAAGTTATGTTTACAGTTTTGAGAGCAGTGGTGTGGAAATTATTACGTTGGCTTGTTTGCCACAATCTTTAATTTGTATGATAAAGAAAATGGGATAGTCTATTCCGGACAGGTGATAAGAATATAATGTATCTTCGATTTAAGATGAAAATAATATTTGTTTCAACGTCGATAGCGCGAGTGACATCGTATTTGTCAAATAGGGTCTCTGATTGTGTGATAAAAGATAAAAATTGTATTTTTCTTATAAGTATGACAATAATATGATTAATATACGTATGATATGATAGTTTTTACATGTGGATGTGCCTGTCTGTTTCTGTTTTTTTTTACTCTAGAGCTTTAATCATAATTAATCTTGTTTTACGGGCAAACAAGTTTATTAGTATAATCATAATTAGCCGACGCTACGTTACGTTCCCACTACTGGGACACAGGCCTCCTCTCTGTGAGAAGGAGTAGGCCGTAATCCACCACGCGGGCCCAGTGCGGATTGGTGGATGTCACATGTCTTCAAATATTTGGTTCTAGGACATGCCGGTTTTCTCAGTGTTTTCCTTCACCGTTTTTGAGAGCAGTGGTGATAAAATAAAAATACACAAAGTGAAGCGCCTGTCTGGGTTCGAATCCACGACCTACAAGACACTGCTCACAAACAAGACACTGCTCACAAACAAGCCATTGTTCACAAACAAGCCACTGCTCACAAGCAAGACATTGATCACAAACAAGACACTGCTCACAAACAAGACACTGCTCACAAACAAGCCATTGTTCACAAACAAGCCACTGCTCACAAGTAAGACACTGATCACAAACAAGACACTGCTCACAAACAAGCCACTGCTCACAAACAAGACACTGCTCACAAACAAGACACTGCTCACAAACAAGCCACTGCTCACAAACAAGCCACTGCTCACAAACAAAACACTGCTCACAAACAAGACACTGCTCACAAACAAGACACTGCTCACAAACAAGACACTGCTCACAAACAAGCCACTGTTCACAAACAAGACACTGCTCACAAACAAGACACTGCTCACAACAAGACACAGCTCACAAACAAGCCACTGTTCACAAACAAGACACTACTCACAAACAAAACACTGCTCACAAACAAGACACTGCTCACAAACAAGCCACTGTTCACAAACAAGACACTGCTCACAAACAAGACACTGCTCACAAACAAGACACAACAAGTTTATTTCATCTTATATCTGTCTCAATTTCTAGTCTTTTAGTTCTCCGAGTCGTGCGAGATGTTTTTAGGTTTTAGATTCCGAAGTCCCTGCGTGTAGCAATCACTGTCACATTTTTATTGTTCAAAAGTAGTATTGAATTAATTTTAATAAAGTATATTAAGTTTCGGGATCAGTTTGGTTCTTATATAGGTTAGGAATAAAAACGTTAAACGGAGAGGAAATGAAATTGTTTATTCTGTAATGCTGTTCTGTAAATATCTCACCGTGAAAACTAAGGTGAAGTGAGTGTAAAGTGACCTGTCAATAGTGTAGCATCAGGTGGAATGACAGCTCACTTCACCTACGTTATCACGGTGATCTTTTTACAGAATAGCACTGCTGTAAATAGGGTATCGGAAATTTTACTTTTACACGTCATATTATAAAAAAAAAATAAGCTAGATGATGTTGGCGTTTCCTATCTGAATACTCTGAGAAAAGCCGAAACAAACTCATAGGTCACAGACTCTTCTAAATTCCAAACAAAATTTTGGTCAGATCATGTGAAGTCTATATAAACTGATGTCTGAAATGGTCTTTTGAGGAAAGTACCACACAGATTTGAGTGGACTAGTCCAATCGTGCAGCTCAACTCAAAACTTGAGGAGCTCAACGACTCGACGAACAATACCAAAGAAAGGTCATTTGGGTAGGCCGCATCGGCAGCATAAAGTACTCAAAAATGAATACGTGAATGGACAATAATCATCTGTGAGTCTGAAATCTAAGCCATTGACTTAGTAGAATAACTAGGCATTGCCTGTGTTGGAAACTTGAACAGACAAACCAATTCCTTGAAACATAATAATTGTATTACCATTTTGTTTCAAGCTTGATCGATGACATTTAGGTACATATCTCGATGACAGATTAAGTTCAACTTGCCTACAGATCACATATTGTAAGTACCTCCGTTTATTTCGTAAAAGATTAGATTAGGTACTTACTTGGGTTAAAAAGATGAATGGTGTGCTGTTGCTAAATCTATGGTATCTTTTCCGAGTTTTGTATGAGTTTTGAGAGTATTTTTAGTGTGTTGAGATGTTTTTTATGCATTTGTTTTGAACATATTGTTTTATAAGTATTTGAAATATGTATAACTAGTTGCGCCCCGTGGTTTTGACCGCGTAAATGTCGATCCTGTGGGAATATCGGCATAAAAAGTAGCCTATATGTTAATCCAGGGTGTCAGCTACGTCCATACAAAATTTTATCAAATTTGGTCCAGCCGTTTGAGCGTGAAGAAGTAACAAACATATAAACACACACACTCACACACTCACAAATTTTCGTCTTTATAATATTAGTGTGATGTGATGGCTGAATCATTTTGTATTTACACCTACAATAAATATGTGTGTGAGAGATTTCATCACTTTTTGTAAGCCTAGACGTCTTATTTTGGATTGTTGTTTTAAAGATAAAGGAAAATGTAACCGGTGGGTTTTTATTAGATGTGATGACGTATCTTGCGCCAAATATTAATTAAGTACTTTATTACCAGTGGAGGTCAGATTTGGCGAGCAATAGATCATAAATCCGAATCCCAATAGATTTACCGGCGACGTAAACCAATCACTAGCACAAGTATATAAGCTTAGTCGAAGGTGTTAAAAACCTCTCTGATTTAGATCGACGTTTAAAAAAATACATAGTTTATTTTGTTATTAGATTGAGTAGGTATTTGTAGCTTTAGTTTATCTTAATTGACACACAAGCCTTTAGTTAGCTTTCGAACCACGAAAATCTGAATAGATTTCTAAGCATAGAATAAATATCACAATAACAACCTCAGAAAAGAATCTATACATACTCGTACATGAACGGCCTTTCCTTTGGTGTCCCCCTTTAAGACTAACAGACATTCGTTTATCAAAATTAACACATAAGCCTTGCTTTTGACTAACGAAACCCTGAATAGATTTCTAAACATACACAAAATATCACAATATCAACCTCCCAAAAGAATCCATAAGTAATCTCACGTACATAACCACGTACCTCCAAGCTCGGGTATCCTATGATAGAACATGCCAGTCCTGGCCAGCCATTCGAGCTGCATGTGATGCAGCACCCTGTCCCCGGGGTGGTGGAAGGCAGACGGCAGCGGGGTCCCGGGGGGCAGAGCTCCCGGCTGTGACAGCTGCGGGTAGTTGAATAGGGCTGCGGACTGCGCTGCTACGAGGGCCGGATTTTGAGGTAGGAGGCCAGGTTTTGGAATTATGCCTGTAGGATAGAAAATCCGTTTTTAGTAAAACATTGATATTACAAAAAAGATAAAAAAGAAAAAAAAAAGAAAATAAAAGATGAAGAAGAAAAGAAAAAAAAGAAGAAAAGATAGATTTACATTTTAAAAAATCATATGGAAGTAGGAACTGAAGAATTGCTTGGAGTTGGGCAGGGCATCCATCTGGCAAGGCACACTGATGACAGGTGGAATATGGTAGTAACCGAGTGCTGTTCAAACGCTGGAAGACAAAGCGTCGGTCGTCCGGTGGCGAGAAGGGCGGTCGACATTGTTACTATCGCGGGTAGAATCTGGATTGAGGCTGGCACAGCGCGTGGAGATTGCACAAGAAAAGCTCTCTTTTCTTATACCTATGCTCAGCTGTGGGTGTGCCGTGCCTAGCATACGAATAATTAAATAGGTTTATAACACTACAGTTAAAGATACACCTAGATAACGCATGAGAAACTACTTCGCGTGCCAAAAACCGCATCAGCTTACGTACAAAAATCGTAAGCCGCCATTTTCGCGCTCAGTCCTGTGTATTGCTGGCTGGGTGAGCGTGAGCGCTGGCGCTAGGCCCCGGGGGTGGGGCGAGATGGGTGCCGCACGCGGCGGCGTCTTCGATTTGATTTTCCCATCACTAAATAGTGCTTGTGACGTCATATTAGGTAGTCAAAGAATGGCACGCTTAGTTTTTATACAGATCGTGATACTTGCGTTATCTAGGTCTATCAATATCTGTGAGTAACACTGTAATTTAACCAAATTGAAGCTGGTCATGCTTTTATCGCGATTGCTTAGTAAATCTTAAGATTATCACTGTTTAAGAAAGAAAAAGAAAGAAAATAATGTTTATTTGCGGAAAACACATTAAGCTTTTACACTATGACTCCTGGCTCATTCCAGTAAGGATAAGCTAGTGCGATCTTCATTTACAATCAAACAATTTTCCAAAAAAACAAATAATTTTCAACTCACCTGGCCTGTAAGTCTCATACTCCTCGTTTCCCCCCTCCACGCCCGGCGAAATCGGAGGACTATAGCTCCCAGACCGATTCCCATCATCAGATCCTGGACTGGCAGACCGACTGCTCTGCCCAGACCTAGGACTCCTCTGCCCAGACCTCGGACTCTCCCGTCCCTCACACTTATTTATCATATTCTGCTCGATTTGGGAGTCATAATTCTCTTGGTACCTCCCAATGTAATTCTTATTATGAATGATCGTCAGATATTTCTGATGCGCCATCTTGTCTTGCAAACTACTTTCAGGCAATTGTCTTGAGAGTAACGCGTCTATGCAGAATGACTTTTTTCCTTGGTTTAGAATAGTTTTTTCTTCGTCGATTTGTTTGTAGTATTTCATGTTTTTGGGGCTGTTGGATCGGCTACGATCTGGATTGGATTCTGTGTCGATTTCTAGGGGTTTTTCTTGGATGTCGCTTGAGTCCCGGCGGTATAGACCGTGTGGTAGGATTTGAGAAGACATTGTTTTGCTGTGGCGGCGTTTTACATCATGTACCTTTGGGAGAAAAGAAATTGTTGTTAGGATGGAGTTGTAAATCAAAAGTCATTTATTCAAATTTGGCTGAGAATCAGCACTTTTCGAACTTCAAAGTGTAGACTAAGAGGCAGTCCTTGAGATCACTGTACACCTTATAGGACCATAAAGTAAATATCAGTGCTGCGGTCACAGGCTCCTTATACAGGGTGCCATTAAAATAGATGGACAAATTTTAACACAGCGCTCAGTACGTCTAACCAAAGACACCCAAGCAAAAAAAAACACCGATTAAAGTGATTTTATTTTGACTTAAAATAATAAATTGCCGGCACATTAGTATATTTTCGTTAGCTAATTATTTTTCTTGTAAGTATCTAATGCGTTTTTCTTATTATATTTTTATACCATCGTTCTTATTTTGGTGGTCTGAATGATTTCTAAAAGTTTGTCCAATATTGTAATAGGACCTTATCTGTGCTGGCGTCTGTACATGAAGGTACAAACGACTTTGTTTAATACTAAGATATGAAAGAGAAAACGTAATAATTGGAATAGTTGAACTGTTGCAATTAAATATGTTTCAGTTTTAAGAGTGCTACGTAATTAGGGCGTAGGTCTACGGAATTCGTAGACGGTCTACGAGCCTACGCCGCTTCGCTACGCCTCGCCTACGAGATTTTATAGTACGGTATTTCTTTATCTGGACAAAAGTATGAAGATCCTTTATGCCTTCAGGTTCATATTAAAGTAGGTAACTATTCTCGAAAGCAAACAAAACAAATGGATTACAATAGACAACATCATCTGCCTAGCCTGTTCCCAACTATGATGGGGTCGGCTTCCAGTCAAACCAGACGCAGCTGGATACCAATATCTTACATGGAGCGACTGCCTATCTGACTTCCACAACCCAGTTACTGGGTAATACAAACCCCTTGGGAAGACTGGTTGTCAGATATTCGGACTTCTGACGACGCGTAACGACTGTCAAAGATCCACGAATGACAGCCGGGACCAACGGCTTAACGTGCTTTCCGAGGCACGGAGGTGTCTCGGTATGTGAAGATGGTTACCCATCCACGGAACAACCGTGGCAAGCGTAGCTTAACCTGATCGATCGACCTGTGCGGCTGTTATCTATTAATTACAATCCCAATACAATAGATATATAAAATAGAATCGAAGTAAATTGGTCAACAGGCTCTTTTCACGTCTAAACTTTCAATGTTCTGGGTTGAAAACCATAACCAACCAACCAACATGCTTTTTTTTACATAACATCGAAATCAATTGGGTCTTTCATTTAAAAAGAACTTCCTAAAAATCAAGTTTATTTTCATCAAGTTTACTTTGTTTTTTTTTTTTTCTCACTGAACCAGTGTCGTGGATTACGGCCCATTCCCTCTCACCGAAAGGAGGCCTGTGTCCCAGCAGTGGGAACATTATAGACTTATGCAACCTTTTTAATTTTCCATTTATCAACCTACACAAATCGTTTAACTAAATAAACAAATTTTATAAAAACACTAGCTTTCGCCCGCGGCTTCTTCCGCGAGGTATATCGATAAAAACTATCCTATGTCCTTCCCCAGGATGCAATCTAACTCTCCGAAAAATTTTATCGAAATCCGTTCAGTGGTTTAGGCGTGAAAAGGTAACCTACAGAAAGACAGAGTTACTTTCGAATTTATAATATTAGTATGTATTAAGCAAATTCGATGGCCGGGCGGATTCAGCACAAATATTTGTAAAGGAACCTTCAATATCTGTGTTATATTTCCATTTTACAATATCTTCTCAATATGAAAACACAGGAATGTTGACTTGAGATGTTTTGTAACCGACTCCAATGGTTTTTATTGCGACCGTCCGCCTGAAGGAAAATGTACAACTGCGAAACTAAAGGTTTGCCGTCGCACTGTAGAACTTCAAACAAAGTTTACAATTCTCATGTGTTTGTACAGTGCATGCCACGTAAGAAGAGACTTGACACACCACGTGGTCTGACATGCGCAGAACACGATTTTAGGTATCTTTAGCGGTATGAGGTCTGAGTGCGGGACGGGACCGGACGTCATAGGGGCGGCGGAAAGAGCGGGGGAGGCGGGGTCAAGTCTCTTCTTACGTGGCACGCACTGTAATGTCTGTAATATGATTAATCTGCCATATGATTGGCAGTTATTTCAGAGAGGCAATTCTCGTAATTACACAGTCCGATCTCAGTCTGAATCTGTCAAAAATACCTCTAATTTCACACATTGATTGTCGCTGAGATGAGCCTGGCCGTCTCATCTCAGCGTGTAACAAAATCTTGTCGCAGTCCCAGACTAATTACGGCAATTGGCTTTCAGAATATCACCAACAGACAACTGGAATGTACAAACATTTTGATAGTTCAAGTAAACTTATTAGTTATCACTGTTGCCATACACATGAGAGCAAATGTGTGTAACGTCATACATCTGTGTATCAATGTCATTTATTTTATGAATGTGTACTTCGCAATAATATTTATTGCAGTTTAAATACAAACTTTATATTGTTACTAGCTCCTGCTCAGGACTTCGTCCGCGTGAAATTTCTTCTTCCGTCGCCCCACCCCGTCGCATCGCATCGCCTGCCCACGCTATTACTTAGTTTTCGCTTAGCGTGCGTATGTTTTTTTTTGTTTTTCTCGGTTCCTAATGGTCCTAGCGTCAAGTTATGTAACCTATACCCTTTCTCAAGAATTGGGCTAACAAATGCAAAAATTATTTTTAAAATTCGACTGGTAGTTCCCGAGATTAACGAACTCAAAGAAAAAAAAAACTGGCCAAGTGCGAGTCCGACTCGCACACGAAGGGTTCCGTACCACAAGGCAAAAACGCCGAAAAAACACGTTTGTTGTATGGTAGCCCCCCTTAAATATTTATTTTATTCTGTTTTTAGTGTTTATTATTATAGCAGCAACAAAAATACACCATTTGTGAAAATTTCAACTGTCTAGCTATCACGGTTCATGAGATACAGCCTGGTGATAGACGGATAGTGGAGTCTTAGTAATAGGGTCCCGTTTTTACCCTTTGGGTACGGAACCCTAAAAACAAACTCTTCAGCTTTATTAGTAGGTATATTGATATTAAACTATCATATATTAAAGACATCTCGCCGCGATGTTTTGTCTGGTCGTAAAAGCCGTGCGACGAGGGGCGGGTCGCTAGTGAAAAATACAAGAACGCCCTTGTTTTAATAACAATGAAGCCACTGTTAATGCCGACACGCGACTAAACCAAACAGGTACCCATTTAATAGATAGATAACGATATATTAATAATGATAATATGGTTAATATTGATTACTGGTAGGGATAGAATAATCGGTCACCTCTTTTCATAGTGCTTATGATAAATACAGCAGGAAATTCCGTACATTTCAAACGCATAATGAGCCTTTAATGATCCCACTGTTGAAACACAGGCCTCCTCTATAGGTAAGGTAACCGATGACCCCTCCGGTGGGTTCCCGCATTGTCAAGGCGCACTATGTGGAGATTGAGTCGGTTTCGGGTCATAAATTCAGATTCACAGTAAATATGACGTCCAATCACGCGCTATTCTTGTTTAAAAATATTTGCTTCTTTCTGCCAGATTTCGTGTAACGTTGACGAAAGTTTGTAATAAGATTTTTTTGTACACTTGCTACAATCTTAGCGATATTTGCCTCGGAAAAGTTTGTAAAATTATCCCGTATATAACTTGTTAAAACAACAACATAATTCCCGTCACTTTCAATCAAAACAAGACATAAGTCACGTCTGGTACAGTTGAATTCACTCATTGTTGCGAGAAGGTAGATGGTAAGGTTAGTACACTTTTAGTAACGGACGATGACGAACGAAAAACAGTAGGTATGTAATTATTGAGTATTCAGAATCCCTATTTTATAAAAAATATTTATTTGAAACGTGTGCAAAATTGTGGTAGATAGAACTAATTATATCATTATGTGGTTATGCGGTTTAAGATATGTATAATTGATAATTTATTATGTATGTGAACTATAAAGTAGTGGAAAACACTCGATGCATTATCTTAACGTAAACCGCAATTATTAAAATATCACAAATAAGACCTATAATAAGCAAGAAGTCAAATAGCATTTACCTACGTATTTGTAGGATTTTTTACTATTTTATGCTATAATAGATTAACATATGTATGTTGTGTAACGAAATCGCAACTTTTTTTTTTTCTTTTATTATAATATTAAATTTCCTAATTATTATTTCCTAATAACATAATTTACAGACCTTCGGCAAATTTCGGCAACTGTCAAAACTCTAATTGAAAGTTTCAGGTACGCAAAAATGATATGTCACGAGATAAATATTTCTAGTAAATATATTTACAAATTTATAGTATTTTTATGCATACCAGTCAAATGTACATAGTATAAGCTTTCTGTGATGGTATAATACTTGTAGTTTTCATTGCTAGCTGGCCAGAAAATAATCTTGCAAAATATACAAATTCAGATTGTTTTGTGATAGTTTAGGAATTATCGTGTTTAGATGATCTTTGTTATAAACCAGTACCGACCACATACATAATTTATAATATAGTAGATTAACTTCTAAGCTACAGTTTGAGGTATAATACGAGTACCTACGCCGATTTTAACAAAATGTATTTATGGCTAGGCTCTCTTAGACACCTTCACATAGTGAGGCGGGTGGGCTCAGTAGCCGTGGCTTCGTCACCCACGGTGAAGCGAAGAGGAACCCGAGGAGGGGCCGCTCGCCAGCGCTTTTGGTGGTAAGCCGACGACGTAGCGACCAGCAAGTAGGTTGCGGTGCCGCTTTGGCGACATCGCAACTGAGGCGGGCCGCGATGTCGTATGGGAAGCATCGCGGCTGAGGGTTGGAGGCCGCGGCGGGAGAGGAGTGCCGGTATTCCGGTGCGCCACTCTCCCTACCTTCCGCGGCCTTGACGGGTTCGTCACCGTCTGATGGCAGATGCGGTGGGGCCGCAGGGGAGGAGGAGTGTTGGTACGACGTTGGACGCTCTCCCTATCCTCTGCGGCCGAAAATTGGCAGGCGGCGGGGCCAATGACCTGACCCGTCGCAGGGGGACCAAGGGTGCGCAGACACGGGGTCGTCTGGCGACCAAGTGCTGGGGTGGTCACGGCGTGCTATGTGTTCTGGTGCGCCGGTGATGGGGAGTACTCCCCAGAGGCGGGCCCGGCGACGGACAGCCGCGGCGGGTTCACGGATGAGTGCTAACGCGTGCGCGTGTTCCCGCCGCAAGCGGCAGAGGAGGACACCGTGGAGTTTTAGTGGGTTAGAGTCCCACATAACTGCACCATCTCCCCGTGGTAGTGCACAATGCATGAGCATTGCTCCACGATAAAAAAAAGGTAACCGATCAAAATGTGTTTGTTAGTTTGGTAGAAAGTTTGGTTTAAGATTTAGAAGAATTACGATGTGATTAACCTATCATTATCATCATCAGCCAACAGCAGTCCACTGCTGGGCATACACCTCCCCAAATCGCACGGCATTCCACTTGATCCTCGGCAAAATGGACACAGGACCTATGACATCGAAAAAAGTTCGGATGGCCTCCTTCACGCATAGTACAGTACAGTACCAGGCGATAAATATTGCACATCGACCTTTGGAAAGAGACAATCGGCTAATTTCGGCTTCGTAGAGCGTTATCACTGTCGCACGAAATAAACAGTCCGGTATCTATTAGGAGCTGTTAAAACAAATTATGATTTGCTTCTTTTGATAATTATTTTTATTCTTTGTATAAAATACACGAATTAGTCGATATGTGCAATATTTATCGCTGGGTACTGTAGTATTATCTCTACAAAGAATAGTCATACGATCATCACTGACAAGTATATCGCATTCTAACCGAAGTGACATTGCTTTTCTTCATTTTTCTGGGGGCATGGGAGCCCCGAGAAAAAGTAAACCATAAATAAAAACTGGTTAAGCGAGTCGGACTCGCACACGAAGGGTTCCGTACCACAAGGTAAAAACGCCGAATAAAACATGTTTGTTGTATGAGAGCCCTCCTTAAATATTTATTTTATTTTGTTTTTAATATTTGCTGTTATAGCGGCAATAGAAATACATCATCTGTGGAAATTTCAACTGTCAAGCTATCACGGTTCATGAGATACAGCCTGGTGACAGACGGACAGTGGAGCCTTAGTAATAGGGTCCCGTTTTTACCATTTGGGTACGGAACCCTAAAAAACTACCCATTAACAGTGAATTTTCCATACTTTGCCGGTTCTAGAACAAATAGGGCTTATTGATAAAATTAGCTCACTGATAGGCGCTAACACGCGACTAAATGTTTGATAACGGTTTATTAATATAGTGATAATGCGCTCAATCATCGCTGAGGAGCTTTTAATAAACTTAATTAAGCTCTCCAAGCTTATCTGTTAATTAAAATCTATTTGTATTTTTAGACTTTGTTAGCTGGAACTCGGTGATTTATTTTTGTTTAGTAATAAACACTACACTAAAATTGGGTTTGATTGTTTTTTGATTGTTAAAATAAACTATTTGTAGGCACTTTTAACTATCAAGGAGTCGGTCAGTCAGAGAGGTAAAGCTAGAAAGCAGAAGTTACCAGTTCCAAAGCGTAGATTTCTGTTCTCTATGGAGAAGAACCGGAAAGAAACTCCAAGGGTACTCTTTTAAAAATGAAGTTACTACAAAATCCTGGGTGCATTATTCGTGTTGATTCTAAATGTGAGAATAGCGTGAAAAATACTTTTTTTTTAATAGAAAGAAAGAATACATTTATACATACAATACACCAGATACATACATCAGATAACAAAAATAAAGATTAAATAAAAAGTGTAAAGTCCCGATGTAAGAAATTAGCAGGAAAGTGTGCCTCACGGCTGCGCCAAAAAGGTCCAGTTCAGCAAAAATACCAGACAACTAGTGCCCGACGCTCGTTTTCAACTGGACCTGATAAATGTAATGAATAATATGATAAGAGAAGGGTATGTTAATAGACATCTGCAACACCAATTACTTTGTAGACGCGTTGATATCTTTAGAAGCAAAATTGCAATGTCTCCTGTATTACTATTGTGTAAAAATCTCACCGTGAAAACTTAGGTGAAGTGAGTTTGTTTTTACTAGGAATTAACACTATTCACAGCTCACTCCACTCTCGCTTCACCTAAGTTTTCACGGTGACATTTTTACAGAATAGCACCGCTGTCAATAGTATCAATCACTTACATCTGGAGGCCTAAAAAGGGCACTTTTATTTATTTTACTTTGGCAGAATCATAAAAGAATAACATTATGAATCATAATAAGGCGAAAACAGTCCGTGTTTTTCTTTTTTTCGCTGCACTACGAAGATATAATCAAAGAGAAATGGATTGGATTTGGATTGGATTAATTGGTATTTTAGCACAGACAAAAAAAAACTGAAATATCCTTCATCAATGGGATTTGATACTTAACTTAACAGTTAACTTAACAGTTAACTGCCCATTATGATTCTTAATGTTATTTGTTGTTATAGCGCCAACAGAAATACATCATCTGTGAAAATTTCAACTGTCTAGCTATCGCGGTTTATGAGATACAGCCTGGTGATAGACAGATAGACAGACGGACAGTGGAGTCTTAGTAATAGGGTTCCATTTTTACCCTTTGGGTACGGAATACTAAAAAGAATCGTTACTTCTACTACTACTTCTATATTGTCAATCTTAGAGATGTCAAAGGAAATAAAAATTATATTCTTTCAATAAATTTTAATGTTAAAATAATTCAATTAAAAGGCTTCTTCCAATATAAAACATGCTATGGGCCCAGAATGGTAAAAAAAAACAATGAACGGTGAAAAACGTATTGTGTTGCCGTAAAGTCAAATCATTTTATAATCACTTGACTAGAGGCCACTTTCGAAGTTGTTATCCATACGAGTATTTTACATGGAGCGACTGCCGATCTGACCTCCACAATCCAGTTACTGGGTAATACGATACCCCTAGGTAAGACTGGTTGTCAGATTTTCGGGCTTCTGACTACCCGTAACGACTGTCAAAGATCCACGAATGACAGCCGGGACCAACGGCTTAACGTGCTTTCCGAGACACTGAGGGGTCTCGGTATGTAAAGATGGTCACCCATCCACAGATCAACCGCGGCAAGCGTAGCTTAACCTGATCGATCGACCTGTGCGGCTGTTATTGTTTAACCACGGGTCCCTTTTTCTATGGATTATGGTAAAAAAAAAACAGTGGCACTCCGGGAGTGCCGACAGAAGTGAAAACTTGAACAATTCCGTGTGTATTTTTTTTATCGTCTTATAAACAAAACGCGCGCGGTGTCGGTTACGGTAACAGTGTCGCGAGTTCAATGGTTTTTTCCCATCTCAAAAAATGCCCAAGGCGCCTAAAGAAGCTATCACTTCATAAAAAAAAAAGTTTTACTCTTTCAGAGCGGAGAAAACAAAACCCACTTTAACAGTAACTCTTTTAGAAAAATATTTTACTGTTTTCAATTACAATTGATTAGAATTAGCACTATGTAAAGAAGATGTAAAATAAAGTCCAGTCTATTACATAATCTTTGCAGACGGATTCAGATACTGTTTTCACGAGTTCCAAAGCTGGGAAACCGTAATTAAATGTCCGCCATTTAGTTTAGAAGTCAACTCAGGTTTGTGGGTTCACTCCCCCACATCAAGGCAAATATTTGCATGCCCTACAGATATTTCTTGCTGTTATATGCATCGGTAGCCAGAGGGAATGCCAGTGTGGGACAGGAATGTGAAGTGAGTTTGTCAAGCCCTTCAAATTGTCTTTGGTTATGCTATGTCAGAAAGACTTTTCCTAAACACCTAAGCAGCTAAATATGTACCTACAGAAAGTTTCGTCTATGTAAATAATCTTTATTACATTAGTGTGATTTTTGTCTATACGGCAGGTTCGTGCTGAAAATTATTTTCACTTGAAACTAATACCCATACCTGGCGAATTTACGATTTGTAGTTTTAAAATACATTTGTTTTGACGTGCAAAACCATTGCTATGTAATGTTTGTTAAAACTTTACAGAACTAAATATCATTTATTATCTATACAAAGATCTAGCTACAAAAAGCTTCTGAATAAAATATTTGTCAATTTCAAACATGTAGACCTCTACAAATATTTTCTTATAAGAATCTAATAGAGACACCGGAGAACGTAATATTTACGAGTATGTACCGTACTTAGAAGCTTTTATCAACAACGCATAAGCGCTACGTAAATACGTAGAGCTTGATACTAAAAAACAGCTGCTAAATAGCAGCTTTTATCAATGATGAAGTCATGATAAAAATAAATCATTTTTATTTTCAACGGGTTATGGTTTCTTATTTATTTAAGATAATACTTATCGCTATAAATATTAACAACAAAAAAAAACAATCACTCACCTAGTAACTAGAAAAAAAAAAAACATAAATAGCACAGACAAAAAGTTCACTTCACACTTTTTTTAATCAATAAAAAAAAACAAGCACACTCCGAAACAGTTTAGCGGCCGCGCAATAAAAACGAAATAATAAAATCTAAATATCGAACGCGTTCGGATATCCACCCGAGAGCAGTAGTAACAAACAACTGAATTATTTTATTAAGGCGACGAGTAGCACCGATTATCGTCATATTGTGCCGTGTGTGGACAAAACGACTGGGCGGTACTCCCAGAAAACGTTGACACTGACATTTCTATTCATAACCTACAAATTTTTAGACGGCCGAAGCTCGAGTTTAGCTGGTTTTTGTACGCCCCACCCCTAAAGTGGTCCCTCTCGCTTTTATATTGTCTTTCTCGCTCTAGCACAAAGGGATTCACGCATGAATCGTCTTATTCTACCCGTTTATCCAGACCGCAGCAGATTTTGTGTTTGTACAACCAAATAATGTTCTTTGGCTCGCTTATTTTCTCTTAACGACATATTTGAACGGTAGTTTTTTTGTTTTTTTTTTTACAACGGACTGTGTTGGTTTTTAAAATGAAGAGTAGGTTGTGTTTTAAGAAGGTTTAACGATGAGTTGTTAAATGCTGAGATTAAGTTTGACTAGCTACTGCCCGCGACTTCATCCGCGTGAAATTTCTTGTTCCCCCATCCCGCGGCATCGCATCGCCTAACCGCGTTTTTATTTCGTTTTCGCGTTGCGGTTTTTTCGACTTTTAACATTTTTACTCGGCTCCTAAGGGTCATAGCGTGATGTTAAGTAGCATATAGCCTTAGGAATTAAGCTATCAAATGCTTATAGTACATTACGATAACACTACATAAGTCACACGTATCGTATACTATTTTATAGCACGTGTGACCTAAACGCGCACTTAAATCACACAATCCTATAAAAAAATACTTTTTCAAATCGGACTGTCGTTCAAACAAATAAACAAACAAACTCTTTGGCTTTATTATTTAGTACATATATACAAGAAGATAAATACATAGATGAGCTTCCGATGAGTCACGGCCGACTTGATTTTAGTATGCGTAATTGAATTTAATTAGCTTTCGTAGATAAATAGTTTCATCAAATAGGTCTGCGATGGCTAACTGGTTTGTCTATGGCACTCGAAAATTGATGTTGAAGCTCTGATTTCTATTGTTGATACTCGTTTGTAAATACTTCACCAAGAAAAAGGTTTTGGGCGATTTGATATGTTAAGATTTTATAGACAGAAGACGATTTATCAAAATAAGCTTCGTTTCTTTCGTAAACCTATTTGGGATTTGAGCCACAAGCAACAGAACTCTTTGCTAAATACAGGGTTCCATTCCAATAGATGGACAAATTTTAAAACAGCGCTCAGTTTGTCTGACCAAAGATATCCAAGCAAAAAATAACACTGATTAAAGTGTTTTTATTTTGACCTAAAATAATACATTGCCGACACATTAGTGTATTTTTGTTAGCTGATTATTTTTCTTGTAAGTATCTATGCGTTTTTCTTATATATCATCATCAGTCTAGCCTTTTCCCAACTATGTTGGGGTCGCCTTCCAGTCTAACCGGATGCAGCTGAATACCAGTATTTTACATGGAGCGACTTCCTATCTGACCTCCACAATCCAGTTACTGGGTAATACGATAACCCTTGATAAGACTGGTTGTCAGACTTTCGGACTTCTGACTTTGATTCGTGAATCTTTGACGACTGTCAAAGATTCACGAATGACAGCCGGGACCACCGGCTTAACGTGCTTTGGCACGGAGGGGTCTCGGTATGTAAAGATGGTCACCCATCCACAGACCAACCGCGGCAAGCGTAGCTTAACCTGATCAATCGACCTGTGCGGCTGTTATTATTTATCCACGGACCCCTCATAACAGGTATATATATATATATATCTATTGAAATAAAATTCAAAGTCCTGACTGACTGATATACAGCCTAAACCGCTGATCCTAGCCTAGAGACATGAAATTTGGAGAGTGTGTTCTTTGTGAAGAGTAGGTATCCAATAAGAAAGGGCTTTTCGAAATTCCACCCCTAAGAGGGTGAATTCGGGGAGGGTGAAATTTCACGCGGACGAAGTCGCGGGTAAAAGCTAGTTTACTATACATATTGTCTAAGATCTAGAATTCTAGACGGTTCAATATCTGTTGTCACTGTTTGTGGTTTTTCCTATCTCTATCGATGTAGAATTAAAGATAATGTTCTTTGTAATCTTAGAGCTTATCTGTTTATTTATTATCTTTGAGCTTATTTTTGAGATGTTATAGTTTTGTCTGTGATACAATGATTTTTTCATTGTACAAACACCAAAGATATACTTTTTCTGAATTGTTCTATTTTTAGTTCGAAAATAGTTTTTGTGCATGATTTTTTTTAATAAAAAAAAAGAATAGGTATAGGTGCATTTCATTATTACTTTGTAAGTATATCTACGTGACGGGAAACTTGCTAGTCGAGAAATTGATGGAGTTTTTAAGGCTCCTATGGTTTTTAGTGTGTGTATATTTATTTTACCTTTAAAGAATTTAGAGTTTTGTTGAGTAATTATCAATGTTTTTATCTCATCATCTGCTAGCCTTTTCCCAACTATGTTGGGGTCGGCCTCCAGTCTTACCAATATTTTTCATAGAGTGACTGCCTCTCTGACCTTCACAGCTCAGTTACTGGGTAACATGATGCCCTTTGGCAAGACTGGTTTACTAGACTTTCAGGCTCAGGACCAGAAACGATCGTCAAATATGTACAAAAACAGGACTATTTGATTGACGTGCTTTCTGAGGAACGGAGGGGTCTCGGTATGTAATGGATGGTCACCCATCCACGGACTGGCCTTGGCAAGCGTTGCTTAACCATGAAGATCGACTTGTGCGGCTGTTTTTAACCACGAGCCCCTCCAATCCATCCTCAATTTTTGCTACTTATCTACTACAATCAGGCGCAGGGCCAACAGCTTGACGGGCTCGTCATGTCTCTCTCTCCAGTCGTGTTGGATTGCCGTCCCATCGGACAATGAGAGTGAGGGAAGAGACAGTGCACCTGTGTCTACGTGCACACTTGTGCACTATAATAACTCCCGCGCCGAAGGCTGGTCTCCGCTGTGATTGGTCGCCATCACTTTTTTACTTTACTTTACTACAATAAAAAAATCAGAAAGGTTTGCTTTGAGATAGGCTCTCTGATCTTAGAGATGACTCGGGAAACCCTATCTTTCAAATACGCACATACGGGAAAGGGTAGAAATCCGACGTCAACCCCAACATTAAGGTTTGGTAGTAAAAGGATATTTTCAACACACTATCTACCTAGCATATATCCTGAAGAATATAATATTTTTCTGATTTTGTTTACTGTAGTCGATCATATACTTTTATAGTTTCTAAAACATTTACTTTACTACAATCCATATTATTTTGTACCTAGCTATATTGATTTTCTTAGTGATTCACGTCCATGTCTCGATGTTATTCCGAAGTTACGTGTTAAGGCTCCTACAAACAGGCGCGACACGCGATATAATCGCGCGCGACACAAAGGCACTGCAAGTCGCGCAACGAGCGCGGGCGGTCCGTTGCGCGACTTGCGGTGCCTTTGTGTCGCGCGCGACTATATCGTCACCTAAGTTTTCATGTCCCCGTGAAAACTTAGGTGAAGTGAGCGTGGAGTGAGCTGTCAATAGTGTCAATTCCTAGCAAAAACAAACTCACATCACCTACCACAGTTTTCACGGTGAGATTTTTACAGAATCGACCGGCAGCTCACTCCACGCTCACTTCACCTAATTTTCACAGTGAGATAGTTACAGAATCGCACTGCAGTTTGGGGTCTGAACTCATCATCATTTTAGCCGAAAGACGTCCACTGCTGAACATAGGCCTCCCCCAAACACCTGCCGGGTCAGCTGGCCTGCCGGGTCAGCGGGATTGTCCGAAAGGGTTACCGATGGCCCGGAACATAAAGGGCTAAGGAAGGAACACGGGTGGGTTTTAGTCAGTAAGAGTCTGACACTCCCTTCCGCTCCACCCAGAGCGGGAGGGGTCATTTGATGATATCCAATCCACAAAAAAAAAATATAGTCAGCGTATAATGTACCCACTGCTGGGACACAGGCCTCCTCCCTATGAGAGGGAGTGGGCCGTAATCCACCACGCGGGCCCAGTGCGGGTTGGTAGATGTCACGTCTTCGAATTTTTGGTTCTAGGACATGCTGGTTTCCTCACGATGTTTTCCTTCACCGTTTTGAGAGCAGTGGTGATGATATAATTTACACAAAGTAAGAGCCTGTTTGGATTCGAACCCCCGACCTACACTCATAAGTCGGGGCCGTTACCTGGGTCACTACTGACCCAAAGACTACTCGGCCGTTCAAGGAATTAGCTTTAAAAGCCATTTTTTACGCGTTGGTCATTCAAAGAAACGTCACATTTCGGCTCTCACGACCAAGAAGTGGCGCCTGACCACTGATAAGCTTCAAGTTAAGTACGCAAATACAAATATTGACACCGATAACAAGATATTACACAATATTAATGTGTAATGTGACATTTTCCAACTATTTGTCCATTAACCACTTCGCACACTATGCGACATGCGATTGACATCAACGACATGACGCAGACCTTTTGCATACGACTGTCGTCAAGTGTTTTTTGAAATATGAGGGTCAGTGTCTTGTTGAATGTTGATTAAAACATGATTCGTGAGCGTAACAAATATGACTTCACAGAATAATATATAATCATTAAAACCATCAATACAACCCTTTAAGTTCATAATTATAATCCTATTGAATGACTATCTCCAGCGTGCTTCTAGACGCTGCGACAATTAGCGAGAGCGTGTGACTTGTTTATCTTGTCTTTGCGATTCTGCAATTCGACGCCAAATGTGCGGAGGTTTGAACAAAGTATACGGAAACCAGCTTCTGCCCGCGACTTCGTCCGCATGAAATTTCTTGTTCCCCCGACCCAGCCTGTCGCATCGCATCGCCTGCGATAACTTCGTTTTCGGTTTATGTCGTTCTTTCTGATTTTTTTCTTTATGCTCGGTCTCCTGAGGGTCCGAGCGTGATGTTACCTTATAACCTTCCTCATGGTATTAGGCTATCAAACGCAAAAATATTTTTTCAAATCCGACTGGTAGTTCCGGAGATGAGAGCGTTAAAACAAACTGCTCAGCTATATTATTAGTAATATAATAACGTAGATTGTTGCAGCCTGTTGTTTGCATGTAGTCGCCGAGCTGCCGTAGTAGCATGTCGCAAAGTGTGCGCCTAGTCTTAAATTGGCAATCAGAATACACTTTTACGATTGAACACGTCATTGTAAACTGCTTAAGTGCTGACTCTAAAATATTGGCTGGAAAAGCCAAAAAGTCACGAACTCTTGATAAAAATTTACACCCTAATGTGTGTGTACTGATAAAATTTGTAATATTTGAATGTTAATGGCTGTAGGTTCCATGTGGATTTTTGGAGTTAATGACAAAACTTTATTGGGTGATGGGTCAATATTTTGCAACATGTAAACTGTATTTGCGATCGCCAATTCGTTTGGCAAGCGTGGTCTTACAGTGTGCAATTTAATTAAAGAAAACGTAACAAACAAATCGAGAATAAAAAGAAAATAATAAGACTAGACAGATAAACAAATCAAGTAACTTGACTTGGCTCGCGAGGTTGTCGACATGTGGGATGTGGACTCAGCGATCATTGTGCCGATAGTCGTGACAGCCAATGGGTTAATAGCCAAGAGTCTCAATCAACACCTGAGGAGACTCTCGTTGGGCAGCTGGATCAAGGGCTTTGATTCAGAAGGCGGTACTTCTGGACACGGCTCGCATTGTAAGGAGGTTCCTCTGGAGCCACGACCGCCGCGCCGCGCCAGCAGCTTGGACCCTGTTCCCGATACGATATATTATTTATGTTTTTGTTTAAAAAAAAAATGCAATTTACAAGTATTTAATAGAAATACTTAAAGGAAATTATAAAAGTAGAAAACCGCTATTATGTGAATGAGTGCATGATCATTGTTGGAATACCAACACTAAATATTACCAAATAAAATTAATGCTATGGACAATAGCGTGCGCTCTCGGTAGCCATATTCCTTTGAATGTCTCGTTCACTGTCCTCTGAGGTCCTGATAACGTGCTCCTGTCTACGATTGCGATTGGTGAGAATATACTTCATTGTTTAGAAGAACTGACTGTTTCCTTACTGCGAGTACATCTCTACTAACACAAATCCCCACAATCATGTTGAGGCAACAATTGAACGCTGTGTGTTCAATTCTATTGGATAATATGCCACAGGTAAGAACCTTGCATCGTGTATATAAGGCTGTATGGATTTTTCTCCTGTAACTACAACTTTAAAGTTTGCATTTTCCAGCTGTCGGCGAAACCTTGCTTACTAGGAAAATCTTGCTTAATTGCAAGATTTTCCTAGGAAGCAAGGTTTCGCCGTTAAAACTGTATTAAGGGGAGCCTGAAGAACTCAGATAGCTATGTTTAAGAAGTCGGGTAGCAGCTTCAAAGCTTGTTGATACGGCTCGGAAACTTAATAACAGTTTAAGTAAGAGCTTTAAACAATAATGCTTCAAGCTCATTTTCCAAACAACTTAGTAATAAAATTAGCAGTAGTACTTACTCCTAGCAATTTATTTCGTCCGGAGAAATTCTGTCAGCGAATTAATTTGCCTTCAAACAGCAATTTTGTTACCCTCAGGAGTAAGGGCGCTGGTAACATAATTATGTAGGTATAGGTACTAGGCATTTTAACTGAGTTTCAATGTGTCGGACACAATGTAATAACACGAAGACCAGAGAGGCAATTCCTGTCATTTTAAGATCGTTCAGTCTGATCTCAATCTCAATTTCAAGCGCGGATCCATAGTGATGGGCACGATGGGCATGCCCACAACCCTAATAGACTTGTGACGTCGCACTTTCAAGGTCTATTGAGATCGATAGCCTGACATGCCAAAAAAAAAAACACAATGAATCTTGCGTGAAATCTTGGTCAGGACGTCATATACTTAGTCGTATTTTGTAAAAAATCTCCTTTGTTGGGATGCTCTATAACGATCATGAGTGAGTTCATATTCCGACTCGCACTTGGCCGATTTTCGGGTAGCTGTGACCACAACCATTTTTGAGGGCTGGATCCGCGCCTGCTGAATCTGTCAAGAATATTTCCCTACATATTTGTCAAGTTTTTGAAATTGGTTGACGGTGAGACGAGATTTACACTTGAATTTTGAAAGTTTTTTTAAGTAAGTACGACAGTAAATTGACCTTCGGAGTATTAGACAGACGTTAATTTAGAGGTTACCTATTACAGTAATTGTAGACTTCTTAAGGCTGAGATTCCTTGAAAACGGTCAAAAATTAGGTTTTTTAAAGCAGTTCACCTCTAAACAGTAAATAATTTAATTTACCAAAAAAAAATTTTTTTTCAAGTCTTACAGTGATGGAACTCAAATCATAATTAAACATAGGTACATTAATGCAACAAAAAAACTTCAAATACACCTTTTAATTGTCTTTAAAATCAGTTTATATCCCTTCATTAACAATTTTAATTATACCTAATTAAAAATATACCATTAAATTTGTAATGCTAAAATGCATTCAGTAGTTTTTGTAAATAGATATTGTTTCATACTTTGCAAAAAGTTACCAGCGTTGTGTCATAGCGCTTCTCTTTCTTTTCTATGCAGCCCGACACTGACCGCGCTTTAGATCATGTAGTCTCCGTAACATCAGGGATCACCTGTTATTTGTCATAAAAAGTCCGAAAAGAATGTAGTAAAGAAATAAAATAATATATCTACTGTCAATGGTAGACAAAGGATGTTTAAAATTAAACAAATTTCTTTGTAAATGCACATAACCGCTACCATTTTATTAAAAGTCAATAATAAATAAACAAACAGTAATAAAAAAACAAAACAAAAAAAAATCACAATCTTCCTTCACTACATCGGAACGGTGTGCGAGGGAGACGGGCGCTTCTTTTTCTTTCTTCCAACCATTGTTTTTGACGTAAAGGCGGGAACTTTTCAACCCAATCGCAATGTGCGAGAGCGAGACGGACGGATACTTTTATTTGAATTAAAGAAAGAGTAAGATGGTGTTCTTGGGAACTGGATTTTGAATGCGCTGTGTTGGTTTACGACCGCGGGTTGTCGGCTTCTGAAATATGACGTGTAGTACATTATTGTCTTTCTGATTATTTCAATGAGTAATGTGGTTTCTAAACCAATCTTCAGTCGTTTTAAGTCTAGTAAAGAGCTCAACTGTTACTGATGAGACACAATTATTTTTTCTATTGTTACCAATCTTAATAAATCTTGCATAATAGACGAGGGGTTAAGTAAAATAATTATTTGCGTAAGAATTCTTTTAATATTAGTTAGTTGGTAGGCTAAGTAAGTAGGTAAAATACATGATAATTATGTTTATGGGTCTTCTAACACCCGGTTAAAGGGAAAATAGCCGTAAAAACCACGTTTGAAGTACGGATTAAAAAACGTGGTTGTTGTGAGAAGATCGTAGGTATCTTGTCTCCATTTCTACGAGCGGCACTTTACTAATTGCGCACTTTCAATCACAATGTGAATGATTTTAAAGGATATTTCTAATCTATTGCTTCATATGTTGCAAAAATTTGGCTGCTCATCCAACGTAAATAACGCAATGAATGTTGTTGAACCAGGGGCGGATCTTGAATTTGTGGGGCCCTGGGCTAATACTGCTTAGGGGCTCTACCTAATTACTCAGCCAATTGCCATTTTATTATGATCGGATTTTTTTAAATTCTAGATAATTTTTATTATTGACAATATCGTCTATTGTTTTCAGTTCGGTTGGGGGCCCACTGTATCCACGGGGCCCTGGGCTGCAGCCCAAAAAGCCTTTAAGTAGATCCTCCCCTGTGTTGAACTGAGGGACGATTTTCGTAACTTTAAAAACATTCACCATTCACAGTCTGATCTGTCATCTTTCAAAAGTACCTCTAATATCCCTACATTTTTGACATTTGTTTGTCGCCGAGATAAGACTGCGACGTAATTTTTAATGTTTTAAATTACGAGAATTGGGCTTCTGTCAAAATGAAAGCCAATACTGTTAGTCTGTTATGTTACGGCCACACTACTGTGATATGCCAATTATTATTGCCATAACTTCAATAACGCCTAGGTGTAACCACGATTTATGGTCATAATTTTACAATGCCAATCAATATGGCAAATAACGGTAGACAATAGCTCCAGCGGCGGTCTTTTTTCGCACATCAAAGAAGATTACCGCAGTAATTATTGCGTTTATGGCCACACTACCGTTTGTCCAGTGTGCAACATGAGCTTAATGTCGACGCACGTATCGACCGACATGCGACATGGAGTGGTCAAATGAAAAAGCGCTCGAATTTTTTGAATTATTCCAATCCGAACCGTCTCTTTGGGATACCCGACAAAAAGCCTATAAAAATCGTAGTGTAATAATTTAAATGATTCATGTAAAAATAATTGGCACTCATAAAATACAACACAGCTGCAGTTTCAACCTCCATCTTGAAAAATGAAATTTTTACCGCCTAATTTATTGACATATCTAGGTAAACTCTAGTGTAACCATACCACTTCACGCAGTAATTTAAACGGTAATTAAATGCTATAATTATTGCGGTAACAACCCGGTAGACGGTAAGGTAGTGTAGCCGTAACATTACGCAATTACTCCGTGGGACAGACGTCCAATAATTCAACTTTGATTTATACAGTATACGACTCGATCTATGTTTTTTTTGATGGGCATCAGCAGGGTCAAGATTTTTCCCTTTTTCATGCTTAATTTTACAACGAATACAAGGAGAAAAAAAAATTAAGTAAAAATGACAGCCAAAAACCAAGATGGCGCGTCGCACCTTTCAAAACTCGTTTTGCGCGCAAATCGCAATCTGCATAAAATTATTTAGGTAATGTCGCCGAAATTAGTCTGCTCCGGCTATAATTAATAAACGGCAGTTAGCGAGGGAGCAAGGGATGCTGGGGGATGAGAAATATGGATGAAAATTTCATTTCAACTTAAATTGGCGCCATTAGGGGGATTGCCATAGAGTAGACAATCGTAGCTCGTTATAGAGGTGTGGAGCTAAGGAGGTTTGATGTAAACGTATTTAATGTATTCGAGTTTTGATATTTGTATGTTTTGGAGTGGGTAATTAAGATAGGGGGTGGCGAATTTATATATAGTTAATGTTTTTTGTTTGTCATCAACTTCATCGTCATCTGCCTAGCCTTTTGCCAACTATGTTGGGGTCGGCTTCCAGTCTAACCGGATGCAGCTGAATACCAGTATTTTACATGGAGCGACTGCCAATCTGATCTCCATAACCCAGTTACTGGGTATTACGATACCCCTTGGTAAGACTGGTTGTCAGACTTTCGGGCTTCTGACGACCCGTAGCGACTGCCAAAGATTCACGAATGACGGCCGAAACCAACGGCTTAACGTGCTTTCCGAGGCACGGAGGGGTATGTAATGATGGTCACCCATCCACGGACCAACCGCGGCAAGCGGTAGCTTAACCAGTGGGGCAATTGCGTAACTGATTTTCAATCGGACGCGGTTTCATTTTGACAGTTTAATAACATTCATTGCGTTATTTACGTGTTGAGAAGACAAATTTTTCGAACTTATGAAGCAATGGATTAACAATTTGCTTCAAAATGATTCAGATTCCGATTGTGTAAATTGTTACGCAAATACGGTCCAGCGGTGCTATTCTGTAAAAATCTCACCAAGTTTTCACTTAGGTGAAGTGAGCGTGGAGTGAGCTGTCAATAGTGTCAATTCCTATAGCAAAAACAAACTCGCATCAACTAAGTTTTCACGGTGAGATTTTTACAGAATCGACCGGCTGATCGATCGTTTCGTGTGGTTATTATTACTTGACCACAAGCTCCTCCAACTGCTTCATCATCATCATTATTTCAGTCGAAAGACGTCCACTGCTGGAGATAGGCCTCCCCCAAGCACCTCCACTTCGACCTGTTCTGTGCTTCTCGCATCCAACGGGGTCCTGCGGTTGTGCTTCATCAACTTATGAACAGAATATAATTGCAGTACCCGGCGATGAATATTGCACATCGACCTTTTTACACAAAACCATTTTATACAAAGAATAAAAATAATTATCAAAAGAAGCAAATCATAATTGTTTTAACAGCCCCTAATAGATACCGGACTGTTTGTATTTCGTGCGACAGAGATAACGCTCTACGAAGCCGAAATTAGCCGATTGTCTCTTTCCAAAGGTCGATGTGCAATATTTATCGCTGGGTACTGTACCAGGTTATTACTATCCCACAGCTGGACAAAGGGCTCTTCTCAACAGAGAATGCTCGAGCATTGATCACCACGCTTGCTCAAAACGGGTTGGCGATTTCAGACTTAAATTAACTACAAATCACGATGTTTTCCCTTCAGCGATGTCAGTGATGTCCAAGATAAACTTAGAACTGCCAGGGTCACGGGTTGTTCGAAAGAGATACCGTGGCCCCTGGCACAGGCAACTGAAGGAATACGGGAGGGTTTTAGTTAGTAAAAGTTTGACACGATGAGCGGGAGAAGTTATTTGATAATTTCCCACCAAAAAAAAAAGATAAACTCAGAAAGTACAGACGCCAGCACATCAAGCTACCACAATCTGTAAAATTTCTTTATTAGATTTTCAACTTTATCGCTAAAGCATAAGGTTCAAAGTTGATTTTAAGAAAATTTTACAGTGTCGGGTAGCTTGGTGTGCTGGCGTCTGTACATATGAATTGAAAAAGTCACATTGGTACTTGCCTGGATTTGAACCCACAAACTTGTACATGAGAGGCGAAGGCTGAACTACTGGGCCATCATGAACAGAACATACAGGAAAAAAAATAACCAGTTCGCAAACTGTCATGAATTCAGCATAATATTATTCTAGACCCCCACCGTAGAAATTATTCGTCGGTTACCTGTCAAAATAAAAATCTGCTGTTTCATAGGAAAGTTCAATACAGACCTACACGATGAAAATGTATGGAACAACTCCTATTTTATTTCAGGAGAAAGGTGACTTATAAGCAGTGGTCGGAGTAGGTAGAGCTGTTTGGGGTGAATGACCGCAAATATTGATGTTAACATGGATATGCCTCTGAAATCCCGGGATTTTGAAATTTTCGATTGATTTAAGTAAGTTAATATGGGTAAGTTGGCAGTTATGAGCAGGTAGTAAGTAAAACTGTTAGAAACAATACTAAATATACTTTACTGCACAAGGAAATATTATTATATATTCTGAGAATTCCCGGGATTCCGGGAAATATATATCCATGTTATGTCCGCATGTCGCAAGTAGCAAAATCAGCTCTACCTACTCCGATCACTGCTTATAAGTTATAAGTCAAAGCTAAGCACTTATCTTTCAACATTTACCAGCCTTCCTTTCATTACCTACGCGTCATGTTTGTGAACGTTGGGTGCCGTCAGTTGAGACTGCTCTTAACTGCCAGGGCATTTCTTTGATCATATATTTAGATTAGTTTCTGGTTTTTTTTTCTCACCTAAAAAAGCAACCTTAATTTGATAATATCTCCCGCAGGAATTTGTAATACATTATATTGATTTAATAAAAGAGTGTCCTTGGAGTTTCTCGCCCGTTCTTCTCCATAGAAATCTACGTAGAACTAGCTTCAAGTTTCTGACTAACTGACCGACTATTTGACAGTTTAAAAGTGCCTGAATGATTTGAGTTTTCTTTACTAAAATGATACTAGGTACTCGTAGGATACAACATACTGACAAGAGTGCATCAGAATTCCCAATTCCCATCGTCTAAACGACATCAATTTGTAACTAGCAAACAAGTTAGCCTATTTAAACATGTTAACTTGTTCAGCATGTCGCAACATGGCTGATATCTGTTATCTTAAAGATAAACACATCTCTTGTCAGATGCAATGAATCACAATGTAATTTCCGAATCGTTTTTGGGTTTTCTTAAGACAGGTGGTGTTGCCAGGTATTGTGATGGAAACAGCGTTTTTTATTTTTTATTTTTGTATTGACTGAAATAATATTTTAGGTTGTTAGTAATTTGGCATAAGGAATACCGTCAGGACCATAGATATATGGTTTTTTACATTTCTATGGTCAGGACATAGAAGGTGGGATTGTAACTGGAAATCGACTGCATTGTCCATTGATTCATTGATAAATGTCCAAACTGGTGAGAAGCTTTATTTCTGTAGGTAATTGTTTCACGATCTATTAGCTAAAATCTCTTAGAGTAATCTGCCTATAATGTTCCCACATCTGGGACACAGGCCTCTCTGTGAGAGAGTGGGCCGTAATCCACCTCGAGGGCCCAGTGCGGATTGGTAGATGTCACTTGTCTTCGATTTTTTGGTACTAAGATATGCCGGTTTCCTCACGATGTTTTCCTTCGTCGTTTTGAGAGCAGTGGCGATGAAATAATTTACACAAAGTAAATCAACTGACAGGGTTCGAACCTTCAACTCGTAAGTCGCGGCTGTTACCACTGGGACTCTTTTTTTATGATGGAAAATCATCAAATGACCCCTCCCGCTCTCAGTGGAGCGGAAGGGAGTGTCAGACTCTTACTGACTAAAACCCACCCGTGTTCCTTCCTTAGCCCTTTATGTTCCGGGCCAGCGGTAACCCTTTCGGACAATCCCGCTGCCCCGGCAGGCTTCGGCCCTAACGGGCCCCTTCAAATGATGCTGATATCTCTTTGAGGCGCGCGTAGAACACATACGTGCCGTCCGGCACGGGCCTGGTCCTGTTCGGACGGTGAGCTACCCATTACTCTCCGTCCGCAGGCCCGCGCCTACGGTGGCAGGGAGTCGTCGCGCGGCTCCCGACGCCCGGAGCGTCTTCCGCGGCGGCTGGGACGGGAGGCTCTCACCCTCAGCCATCCCGCCACCTCCTTCGCTAGCATGACTGCTTCGCAGAAGGAGGCGACTGCCTCCCACTCCCTCTCGCTCCGGACCATGGCTTGAACCAGGGACTGGGAAACTCTTGCTATATCGATATTTTTAGTCATTTAGCAAGGAACATACCTCAATATTACTGAACTTTTGTTAACACTCTTCAGTATTTAGCTCAAAAATAATTTATTCAAGTGTTTGTAGTATCATCTGAACTGGACCTATTTGGCGCACACAATAATATTTTAAGTTTTTTTTTTGTTTATGTGTGAATATTGTGTGGGTTGCTTTACCTAGGTAAAATAAACTTATTTTCGTTCTTACTTTTCATCATCCGAAAATAGTACCGAGAGCTGGCAATCCTGCCACATGTCAGTTAAGGCGGGCAAATTGACAGGTGTCACAGATAACGTCAACATAAGTATGAATTATTTGCTTTTTAGTGTCGTTCTTTACCTCCACGATTTGTTGACGAAATGCGCCATTGATAAACATTTTATTTTTTAAGATATTATCTGCGTGTGAATCTATGGGTTATTTGAGTTAGGTGATGATTTTCGAGACATTTATGTCTACTAGATAGAGCACAGCATTTCTTTTATCCTAGATTTTTCAGAGTCTATCGTAAACCCACGTTTTTATTCTAGGAAGGACGGGTGGCTCGAGACGTATAGGTAATACTCCTACACTCCCATGTTTTGCGTGGCTGTGAGACGTTATGTTTTCCTCCCAACTTGTTATTATTTTTTTTGTGTTTGTGATCTTTTTCTGCGTCATGGTTACCGCAAATAAACGTAGGTATCTTTTTTCTTTCTTATATTTCCTATATAAGAAGAGGCGAGCCTTGTACCAACAACTAGGCACAATTAATGCTGACTCCAGACTGAAACTTAGAAAT
This sequence comes from Luperina nickerlii, assembly GCA_963855955.1. NCBI lineage: Eukaryota > Metazoa > Arthropoda > Insecta > Lepidoptera > Noctuidae > Luperina > Luperina nickerlii. Next base: position 10,035,587 of record OY979689.1, on the reverse strand, counting down.
TTTAAATGGAAAAATTCAATGACTCTTTGCCCGACCTGATCAAACCCAGAAACCCACTGCTTAGCAATTCTTTACCAACCAACAACGAAACAACAACAACAACATACAATGATACAACTCTTCCTTTAACACAACAATTATTTGCCGAGAGTTCATATGTATACCGGTTCAAACTAAATTATCTAGCGAAACTCCGCAGCCGTGTATCGATATCTAAACATGAAAAAAGAAATTGATGATTTTTTTTGTGTGTTCATCGACCACGAGTCATGTAGTCACTTGAAATATAGTTAAAAAAAAAAATGTTTTTCGTGTAAACTTCACAGACGTGAATGCGAAACAGTCGTCTCGCAGAAGGAGGCTGCGGAAAGGGAGAGGAAGATCTCGTCCACTCACCCGGCCTGTAGCAGGCGCACCGGGCGTCGGCGGAGGGCGGACGACGCCCTCTTCTAGCCCCCCTAAATGGGTCCAGTGGCGACGGACTCGGGGACGTCCGTCGTCCCCACACATCAGGACTCGAGGTGGCGGCGCGTAGTTTTCCAGGCGTGCTCTTCGAATCTCTCCCCTCCCCTGACCCGAGGAGGCCCGCGGTGGCGGGCCGGCACCAGTCGAGGGTTGCGGAAGGATTGTACGTTCCCGTGACCCCTGGCGTAGGTGTGAGATGGAACACCGGGGTGGTTTTTAGTCAGTAAGAGTCTGACAGACCCCTCCGCTCGCCCCAGGGCGAAGGACATCCACGAGGACTTACAACGGCGGAAACAAAAAAAAAAAGAAGAAAATGGATGGACGAGCTTTATGCGATTTATAACAGGATTGGTCCACACTAGCTCAAGACAGAGAGAAGTGGAAAGAAGAAAGGGAAGACTTTGATCTGCAGTGGGACAACTCCTCATCTGCCTAGCCTTTCTCCTTGCCCCCCCCCCCCCCATGCGCTTTCCCTTTTGCCTTTTTCTTTTTTTTCTTTTCTTTTTTTATGTTGGGGTCGGCTTCCAGTCTAACCGGACGCAGCTGAATACCAGTATTTTACATGGAGCGACTGTCTATCTGACCTTCACAACCCGGTTACTGGGTAATACGATACCCCTTTGTTAAGACTGGTTGTCAAACTTTCAGGCTTCTCACGACCCGTAACGGCTGCCAAAGATCCACGAATGACAGCCGGGACCAACGGCTTACCGAGGCATGGGATAAAATTAACCTGCACAAGTATTATCGCACTTTACGTCCATTTAAATAATATCCCACGGCCCGGTTCCCATAATCATGTTTTAATAAATCTAAATCGTAAAACATCGGTCGCGCCATGTTTACCGTGCGGTGCTTATCTCTGCAAATCAAACATACCGAGCACACATATTATGTGGTCGAATCGCGGTGGAAAAGCAATTAGCTTCTCTGTGGTCTATGGCACATAAATTCTGACAATATTTAGTGCTTGGGGCGTGTTTGGAGTCTGTTATGGCAGTTTTTTTGACGTGAAATATGGTGACGGTCTTTTGTTTTTTTTTTATTGCTGATTGGGCCCGTTCTTGACCTCAATCACGCCTGATGGAAAACAATGAATGAGGTCTATGATGGAACGAGCGTGCCCAGAAGATGTCTGTTCACTCTTGGTTTGAAGGCAGACGGGTCAAATGTGGGAGGGAACACAGATGCCGGCAGAGAGTTCCACACTTTGGCTGTGCGCATAATACTTGTGGACGGGAAGCGCTGGTCGGGATATCAACCCTGTGTGGATGGTACCCTGCAGTACGCTTCGTAGTCCGATAGTAAAAGGGCAAATTCTTTTGAAATTCTGAGATGTACTTATCTAATCTATCATTATTTATTTATTTATTAAACTTTATGCACATAATGTACAAAGGCGGACTTAATGCCTTGGGCATTTTCTACCAGTCTACCTTAGGGTGATGCAGAGACAAAACAGTAGGTGCAACAGAACGGAAAATTTTGAAGAATATAATATAATAATAAATACTTATATACATACATACAACAAATTATACAAAGTGAGGAAAGATAAAAAAAAATAAAAACATAGATGGAGAAAACCAACAAATTAATTATGGGACAAGTCTGCCAACGTCTTATGGATGTGTTCCCGAGCTTTTATTTTAAATGTGAGCCGACTGGTTGCCATCCTGATATTCAGAGGGAGCGCATTCCAAAGGAAAACCGCCTGGACAGGAAAAGAAGATTTAAGAAAGCCAGAGCGGTGAGTAGGACATCGTAGAAGACGATTATTGGAAGAACGAAGATTCTTGATGTGCGCAGAGCATAAATATTGGAAGTGAGAAGTAAGATAAGAAGGAGAAGTGGGTTTGTCTAGAAGAGAAAACAAAGTTGTCAAAGCTCTTAACGCTCTGCGCTGTCTGATGGGCAACCATTTTAAGCGTAACCGATGTGCGGACACATGATCATACTTACGGAGATTAAATACGAATCGAATGCAGTTATTTAGAATTATTTCGATATAATAGTAAGTTAAGTTTATAATGTCTACTACAGAATACAGAGTGTTAGCTTACGTAGTTTATCATTAAAAACAGTGGCACTCCGGGAGTGCCGACAGAAGTGAAAACAAAAGACAAACAGAATAGTTTGCCATCACTCACTGACATATCGGATACTAGCAGCGCCCCGCGGTTTTACCCACATAAATGTCGATCCCGGGAGAATATCGGGATAAAAACTCTCCTATGTCCTTCCCCGGGATGCTATCTATCTCTCTGCCAAATTTTATCGAAATCCGTTCAGTGGTTTAGGCGTGAAAAGGTAACACACAGACAGACTTACTTTCGAATTTATAAAATTAGTATGGTATGATACATTAAAACCGAGTACACCCCGAGGATTGCTGAACACATCCGAAGCGGCTATTTTTTTATCGTCTCATAAACCTAACACGCGCGGTGTCTCTTACTGTAATAGTGGCAGGAGTTGCAAGTTTTCCCATCTCAAAAAAATCCCAACGCGCCTAAAGAGGTTTTCACTTCAAAAAAGCTAACTACATAATGGTGATCATCATCAATGCGAGTGTTTTTTTTTTTGTACAGTAGTAAACTGTGCTGGTTAACTATACACAATCTGAATGATTTTGAAGGATATTGGTAATCCATTACAATATATGTTCGAAACATATGTCTGCTCAACAATGTAAATAACGCAATGAATGTTGAAATGTCAAAATGAAAGCGTTTGCTACTTTTAGAGTGTTACGCAATGGGAGTTTTCGTGAAAATTTACGACACCTGAAGGCCAATTCTACTAATTTAAAACGTTCAAAATCTAGTCGCAGTCTCATCTCGGCGACAAAGAAATGTCAAAAACTTGTCAAAATGTAGGGAAATTTGAAGTATTTTTTGACAGATTGAGACTGAGGTCAGACTGTGAACGTTGTTAAAATTAGTAGAATTGCCCCCCAGTTGGCACCACTTTGACAAGAGGTCTTCCATTATAAAATATATGATGACGTTCATCATTCGATTCATTCATTCGTTCATCATTCAGTCATGACTAAAGAAAATATAGGCTCTTTGACAGATGCCTGGACCTGACGTGTCAGTGCTGCCACCTAGCGAACGTCATTTCAGAATACCCTCATTACCCCGCCTGACGCATTGGGTTGCGGAACCATCGGAGTTTATGCATGTATATGACTAAAATAACCAAAACGTTGCATTTCAAGCATATAGCTCAACGTTATCGATCTGCTGAGGACCCATTATGCCCCCCTAGCCTAAAGCTATTGACACTAAAACACATGTTATGTCCAAACGGTAGCTGTTGTTTGCCATCACTCCCGACACTTGCCGTCACTTACTGTCAATTAGCTCAACACTGATAACTGCTGATATGGATAAAACACTGAAAGGTAGGCATTAGGGATCCTTACTATAATTTTTAATTTCTCGAGATAGCTCGTGGCTAACTAATAACAGCCGCAAGGGTTGATCGATTAAGTTAAGCTACACTGGCCGCGGTCGATCCGTGAATGGGTGACCGTCTTTACATACCGAGACCCCTCCGTGTCTCGGAAAGCACGTTAAGCCGTTGGTCCCGGCTGTCATTCTTGGATCTTTGGCAGTCGTTACCGGTCGTCAGAAGTCCGAAAGTCTGATAACCTTATCAAGGGTATCGTATTACCCAGTAACTGGGTTGTGGAGGTCAGGCATGCAGTCGGCATTCAGCTAAATTCGGTTGATGAAGATGATGAACTTCCCTGAACGAGCTCCTTCAAAATTAGCTCTGCTATCTACTTCAATATTTTTATCTCACAAAGTGACGCGCGCTTTACTTGTGTTTACAAACACACTGTGAATGTGTGCGTGAAGAGGAGCGCGTAGCGTGAGCCTATAGACATAAACGCACACATGCGTCCGACTTCACCATTATCTTGAACTGTATCAAGAGCCATTGTGCTTACACACACATTCACAACGTGTTTGTAGGTACACTTGTTACTGTTAGCTGCATCATCCCACTGTTGGGCGTAGCCTCTCCCCACGACTTCCAGCTCTTTCGATCCAGGGCTAAAGTGGACCACTGTTAGCACTGTACACTTGTTAACCACAAGTAAAGAGCGTGTCGCATCGTGAAATAAAAAATACTATAGGTAGTAAACATTTAATAGGTACAGAACCATTCTCTTTACAATCAGTTTCGTAACACCCACGTTTATTGTTTAAACAGCGTTGATCCGCGGTGAACGAATATATGTCGAAAATGCAAAGCTTTTTATGTAAGTAATCAAGATAAAACAATAATAATGAAATACTCTGATATGGATGCGATGGACTTCCTTTCTGAGTATTAACTGAGGCAATATCTAATGTAGCAACACAGGGTCAAATTAAATTATCTAGCGAAACTGCATACGTGATGGGTATTGATTTCTAAACGATAAACTAAAAATAACAAATGATTTTTGTTATTTTGTGGGGTCAGGGTTTGGGGGGGTAGGGACTAGGGACATGGACGCGCAAACAGTTACCATGAATTCAGTTCATGATTCTAGACCAAAAATTTCTACGATAGTAGGGCGTATAAATTTATCGCCGGTTATAAAAAAAAAAATCTGCCGTTTCATAGACAATTAAAGTGCAATAAATACCTACGCGCTCAGTAGGTACTGAATAGCTATTTTTTTTACTTACTTATTTATTTTTTATTTCAGGTAAATAACACCCACCACGTATAAAATCAGATAAAGTTCAAATTAAATAAAATCAATACAAATCAAATTAAATGCAAACAGAATAAACCAAATTAAAATAAATCAAATTAAAATAAATAATCAAAACAATAAAATTAATAAAGAAATAAAAAATAACAAAATACATACACACGTCATCCGAAACAAACAACTAATAAAAAAAAAAACAATTTTAATGACCGACGAGAAATTTCACCGCACGGGCACGGGTGTTCAGAAATCAGAATCATGTACTGAAGTCATGGTAATATCATCAGGCGAAAAAACAAAAAATCGGTTGTCTGTAAAGTCGGTTTATTGACGATGCGATAGTTGAACGTGACCAACGTCATAAGAAAATACTGATGGAACAGTTGCATTGCATTTGTTAATATTCGCTTGCACTTCAAGCCGCCATGGAACGCTACAGAGCGAGGCCGCGAGGTAACGCTACAGGAGTCATGTTTTTTCGTGAGTGCAACCAGCTTCATCGATTTATTAGACGTCGTCACGTCAAAAAAAAGAACTGCATTATTAAATGATTTTATTTTTGTTTCATTTTTTTTAAATTGTACTAGCGAAAAGCGCAAAACCGATCGAAGTGGAGGTGCTTAGGGGAGGCCTATGTCCAGCAGTGGACATCTTTCAGCTGAAATGAAGATGATGATAATGAATTTTAGCTAAATGAAATCAGAAAACAGTCAGAAGGAGAATAGTTGGGATGATAATAGACACAGTCACAATTAGTCACAACACAATAAAGAAAACAGAAGGAGAATTAGTTGGGATGATAATAGACACAGTCACAATTAGTCACAACACAATAAAGAAAACAGAAGGAGAATTAGTTGGGATGATAATAGACACAGTCACAATTAGTCACAACACAATAAAGAAAACAGAAGGAGAATTAGTTGGGATGATAATAGACACAGTCACAATTAGTCACAGCACAATAATAACAGTTATTCGGATAGATTACATGTAAAATACTGGTATTCAGCTGCATCCGGTTAGACTGGAAGCCGACCCTAACATAATTGGGAAAAGGCTAGGCAGATGATGATGACAATGGCGTGGTTTTTTAACTGTCAAAATACTCAACTTCAACTCTTGGTTCTGTGGAACAAACACCACAATTTTGCCAATTTCAAGTACTAAAATCCACTAAATGAAAAAATTAAATCTCTCTGACACGTGAGACAGCTCGCTACTGCGGCTGATGTACTGTCTCCAAAAAAATGATGATGTGATGATGATGTTGTGATGATGAAAGTACTCTGTGATCACATTATCAATAGAAAAGTCTTGATGAACTTACGTCAAAATACTCGTTGTTCGTACGGTTGACATTTCGATTCAATGATAATGATAAACGATTTTATTTTTGTAAGTATAGATTTGTACACACTTTTACACGTCGATGGTGTTATGTTGTGTAAGTTTAAAATATAAATAAATATACTAACTGATATGGTATGTACCCTACACACAAAATCCATTTTTTTGTTTTTTTTTTAATAGGATAGCTCACCATAATCAGGTTATACTTTTCCCACAACTGAGACACAGGCCTCCATTCTTTCAAGAGAGAGTGGGCTCAGTGCAGGTTGGTAAATGTCACATATCCTCGAATTTTTGGTTCTAGGACATGCCGGTTTCCTCACGATGTTTTCCTTCACCGTTTTGAGAACAGTGGTGATGAAATAATTTACACAAAGTAATGTGCCTTACTAGGTTTCAATTTGGGGCCGTTACTCCTGGGCCACCTCCGAATTTCCGTTCTCAATGGGAAATCTAGCCTAACCTAATCACACTAATATTATAAAGGCGAAAGTTTGTGTGTGTTTATTATGTTTGTTACTTCTTCACGCTCAAACTACTAAACCAATCTTGATAAAATTTTGTTTCGAGGTAGCATATGGATATGTTAATCGAGGTACACCCACAAAAAACCCGGAAAACCTGAGACTAGAGATGCCGATTCAATCCACCAGTTTTTATGACAAATCTTTTACTGTTCAAGCAGTACGGTTATGGAATGACTTGCCCGTGTCGGTAAGGCGTGCTCAATATTTGTCCACGTTTAAAACTATGGTAAAAGAGCACTTCCTCTCTCCTTAATCATCATCATTATATTTTCTCTGCTCCTGTTTCATGTTTACTATTATATGGATATATTATATAGATTGTATTTATTGTATTATGTAAATGCTACACCGCAGACTACCTACAGTATTTGTCTGTCCTTCCCCTTTTTAAATCCATCCTAAGGTTGTCTTTAATAGATCGCTCTTAGCGATAAGACCGCCCATTGTGTCACCCTTTGTACAGTTTCTATATTTATGTCTGTAATTTATATGGTGTATATAATAAAGAGTATATCTATTCTAATCTATTCTACACCCTAGATTAACATATAGGCTTTTTATTCCGATATTCCTACAGAATCGACATTTACGCGGGTGACACCGCGGGGCACAGTTGGTGCTAATAATAAACTGTTTCAGTTTTCAAACAAACCTGAAGAGTTTGTTTGAACGTGCTAATCTCTGGAACTTCCAGTCGGATTTAGAAACTTCTTTTTGCGTTTGATAGCCCAATTTTTTTAACATCACGCTAGGACTCTTAGGAGCTGAATAACAAGAAAAAATGTCAGAGAGAACACTGAGCGAATACGAAGTACAGACGCCAACACATCAAGCTACTACAATCTGTCAAATTTATTTAATAGATTTTCAACTTTATCGTTAAACCATTAGGTTCAAAGTTGATTGAGAAAATTCGACAGTTTCGGGTAGCTTGATGTGCTGGCGTCTGCACTAGCGCGGACAGGCGATGCGATGCGACGGGGTGGGTCGGGGGAACAAGAAATTTCACGCGGACGAAGTCGCGGGCAGAAGCTAGTAGGCTAACATTATTACTTGTTATGACAAGATATACGTCTATGGTTGAGGTCATGTTGCTAATGCCTACAACATTCCATTCTTTCTCCTCTCGTATTTCCAACATGTCATGTATATAGCTCACGGATATCGTTAAAGATACATCTCTATCTGTATGTATACAGTGTCGTTATGTAGCATCGTATATAACGGTAGGTGAGTGCGATTAAAACAATTAACAGTGAATGAAACGTACAGCATTTGGTAGCCGTCGCAATTCAAGGGCGGAGAGCGATGAAGGAATAAATATTTTTATTGACCAGCACCCCAAATCTATACTTCTATACTATATATAAAGCTATATATATATAATACCAGTCGGATTAGAAAAATTCTTTTTGCATTTGATAGCCCAATTTTTGAGGAAGGCTATAGGCTATTTAACATCACGCTATGACCTTTAGGAGCCGAGCAAAAAGAAAAAAGTCAGAAAGAACGCTAAGCAAAAACGAAGTAATAGCGCGGGCAGGCGATGCGATGCGACGGGGTGGGTAGGGTAACAAGAAATTTCACGCGGACGAAGTCGCGGGCTGAACCTATTATGTTTTTTTAATTTGCCTTTTTTTAATATTCCCCGCTTCCGCTGTCGCTCATGTCGCACGCGGCTGCGGGCGGGGGAGCGGCCGGGCGCGGCTGTTCCACCGTCGAGAGGTAATTTGTTAGGTAATAGCTCCCCCGGCATATCTTTAATCTCATCGCTAATTGGATGGGAGCCAGGCACGGACTCTGGATGGGGGAATTGGGGGATTAGTTGAATTAAAGTTAGAGTGAATACTGTTTTGTTTTACTGGTGATATGTTAACTTTTGTTAGGTAGTTATATAACAATGGTTTAAAGGTGATTCGTACAGTACTGTTCTAGGTTAACAATAATCTACACACAACAATAGAAACTACAAAGTTTCTCAAAAAATTTAAGGGGATATATTTTTATAAATTACTAGCTGACCCGGCCACGCGTTGCTGTGGCTAACGTTTTTGTGCAATAAAATAATATTGCGATTATAAATGGAGATGTGAGCTATCCTATCTTTCAAATTGGATCAAACTGCACACGGTGTACAAATTTGATTAAAATCGGTTAAGTAGTTTAGGAGTCCATCGCGGACAAACATCGTGACACGTTATATACATACATATATGTATTAAGATAATTGCACTCTCTCTTTATTGCTAGAAAACACAAACCACCAGTAGTCCACTTTAGCCCTGGATCGAAAGAGTTTAGAAGTCATGGGGAGAGGCTTTTGTCCAACTGTGGGATGATGCAGGCTAACAATAATCTGTAAATTGAAATATTTTTTTAGTTTTTGAAAAATGAAATTTTAATAAAATCAGAGAACTTTAGTATAAAGAAAGTTGTGTAAATCTATAGAGATAAGTACTTAGGTAAAGTCAAGGAAGTTTATAATTGTTTAGCAAATTAACTGCAAACTTATGTATATTGTCCATATACTCAAATCAATACTGTCATTCCATCACAGTTGTATACATAATTATATTGGCTATAACATATATAATCTCTTCACCACCCTTGGTTGACTGGTAGGGAATGCCTAAGGCATTAAGTCCGCTTTTGTACCTTTTTGTGCGAAAAGTTTAAATAAATAAATAAACATGACAAAATCACGTAGAGGATCAATTTGCTTGTCAATTAATTTCCCTGCCATGGTTAAATAAACAAAACTAGTTTTTTTTTGTAAAAGAAAGAAAGAAATTGATTTTATTTAACCCAGTTGAAGGCACACAATATTCAAACAACAAACAGAAAAAAAAACAAAAAAAAAACATTATGTGCCTCGCGGCTGCGCTAAATAGGCTCATCATCATCATAATTTCAGCCGAAAGCCGTCCACTGCTGGACATAGGCCTCCCCCAAGCAGCTCCACTTCGACCGGTCAAAATAGGGCCACCAGGGGATAATGGGGGTTTTCGTGAAAATTTACGACACCAGTTGGCACCACTTTGACAAGAGGTCTTCCAATATAAAATATAAATGTGATGACGTTCATCATTCGATTCATTCATTCGTTCATCATTCAGTCATGATTAAAGAAAATATAGGCTCTTTGACAGATGCCTGGACCTGACGTGTCAGTGCTGCCACCTAGCGAACGTCATTTCAGAAAACCCTCATTGAGAGTATTTGTGTTAGGCAATTAGCGTGCTGTTCAGCATAAATGTCAGAAAAAGTGCCTGACGCTGGTTTTAAACTGGACCCCTCTGTCAGTTCCGAAAGACGATATTTGTGGCTGATTTTTGTAGATGAGATGAATGAGTAATATTGCACAACAATGATCAATCCACTTAGTAAATGGCATAAAGAGTTTATCCCCTCGAGTCGCTCATAGGGGGGAGCTAATTGCCACATTTAGAAGACGCAGTAGGTATTCTTACTAATAACTTGGCTTTGTAGGTACCGACGCCAGCACGTCAAGCTACCCGAAACTGCTAAATTTATCCAATCAACTTTGAACCTTATGCAAATCTGTCAAATTTCTTTAATAGATTTACAACTTTACCGCTAAGGTAAAGTTGTAAGTCTATTAAAGAAATTTGACAGATTGTAGTAGCTTGATACGCTGGCGTCTGTACTACATAAACAGTCGATAAAGTAGCCCTTAGAATCGAAAAATCCTTTCTTAGGCGATTCCCAGAATCAATCAATCTGCCTGCGTTTTCCCAACTATGTTGAGGTTGGCTTTAAGTCTTACCGGATGCGGCTGAATACTAGTGTTCTACATAGAGCGACTGCCTATCTGACCTTTTCGCATTATAATACTTGTAGTGTATTGTTTTTTTGCAGTAATGCCAATAAAACCATTTTCCTTTCTTTGACCTCCACAACCCAGTCTGGGTAACAAGATAGTCGATTCCCAGAATGTAAAACTGAAAAAATCGGTCGATGTAAAAGTTAAGTACCTATGCATGGTCAGGTCATACACCAAAATAATCACACTAATATCGTAAAGGCAAAAGTTTGTGAGTGTGTGTTTATATATTTGTTACTTCTTCACGCTCAAACGGCTGGACCAATATTTTGATAAAATTTTGTATGGAGGTAGCTGACACCCTGGATTAACATATAGGCGACATTTACGCGGGTAAAACCGCGGGGCGCAGCTATTAAAATATATATGCGTCGACTCGAGAAGACTTTTTTGTAATTGGTCAAAAATAAACTTTACCTATTACTTACCTACACTTGCAAACCTTTTTAACAAACCTTAATCCCAAATAACAACTTAAAAGTCCCAAATAACGCAAACAAATCACTATTACACCGCCCACCCATCCGAATCCAAGCCTTGGTGCAAACCGCACAGATCTAGCGATTGTAGTGTCCATAAGTCTATGTAATGTGACATTATTGCCTAAATCCCCACTCAGGGGTGAGGGAGGGGGGTGTGGGGGGCGGCGCCGACGAGTTTCAGCAATGAGAGAGCATTTTCAGTAATTGCGACAATTAGCAGGCTGGATGGCTATGTGTAGGTATGGGTGGGAACGGGAGGTGGGAACTACTTTTCTGAGTATTTTTTTTTGATGAAATGAAATGAATGATTGAATGAATGAATGAATTTGTTGTTTTTTTTTGTTGATTTTTTTTTTGACGAATGATGTTTTTTGTTGAATTAGAATGTAAAATCGTTAATGCGTTTCGTTTGCTTTGTGGATATTTTCAAAGTCAACGTCAAATAATTTTATTTCAAATACCTAGGCACTTTTAAACGTCAAAATTTATAAAAAAATAGCTAATTGATTCTAGTCGCCCCTTCTAAAAGATAGTTTCGTATGGTGAAGGATGGGCAAGAAACTCCACCGTTACTCTTTTATGTTTTATTTTGTGTACATTAAATAAATGTAAAGACGATGTACAGACGCCAGCACATCAAGCTACCCGAAACTGTCAAATCAACTTTGAACCTTATGCTTTAGCGATAAAGTTGTAAATCTATGTATTAAAGAAATTTGACAGATTGTAGTAGCTTGATGTGCTGGCGTCTGTACCTAGAATAAAATGACTATATCACAATAGGAAGAAAGAAAGAAAGAAAAGAAAATACATTTATTTAGCACAGACTAGGTAAAAATAATAAGATATAATATAATAATTAGATATAATAATTAAATAATTAGAATTAAATAAACAGGTAAAAATAATTAAATTTTTATTATCCCACTTCCCAGTTCCTACCCTATAAACGCGAAAGTTTGTGAGGTTGGATGGATGGATGTTTGTTACTCTTTCACGCAAAAACTACTGAACAGATTTGGATGAAATTTAACACACAGATAGTTTATAACCAGGATGAACACATAAGATTTTTTTTATGCCGATATTCCCACGTGACCGAAAGTTATGTGGGTAAAATGACGGGGCGTTGCTAGTAATTTATAATTATAACATAAATTGTATAGGTTATTTATTTATTTATTTATTTAATACTTCAAGCACATAAATGTACAGAGGCGGACTTAATGCCATAGGCATTTTCTACCAGTCAACCTTTGGGTGATGCAGAGACAAACAGTGGTAGGTGCAATCAGACCATTGTGGAATAAATATTTCAAATATAAAGATAGGCATAAACCTATTAAAACTGAATATAATATATACCTAATTACATATAAATATATTACAAATAAATATACATAAATACATAAATAAACTTAATAAAAAGAAATAAGACATACAATGAGAAAATATTACCGTTGTGATGATATTGCCAGCTTCTTGCGAATGTGCTCGCGAACCTTATTGGAGGTTGAAGTTTATTAAATATTGTAGCGTGTATTGGTATATTTAAGTTACACAACCAAAACATCACGCTTGTATTGGCCTATGAGATGGGCAGAGGTGGTAGTAACACCAACACTTCATCAGTAAAAAGTACATAATTTACCTTTAGGTATCGCATTTATTTCAATTAAACAAATTACAGGGGTCGGTCAGTCAGAACAATGAAGCTAGTTTCCCATTCCAAAGCGTAGTAGTTCCTCTAATATCAACTTTATTTTAATGGTAATTAAGTTGATTTCAGATCGACTAGCACTATTGAAACTGTTATAAAAATGTTTGAAGTTGTAGCGTAAACTGCACTTTATTGTGTAGGATTTAAAGTTATTTTTCCATTAACTCATATTTGTTTACATTTTTGGTAAATAAATCGCGAATGCGGATTATATCATCCAGACTCCCGGTACAGCTAGTGTCTTGGGCCGACAGAACGAACAAATTAAAGATGAGACGTAACGAAACAGACGATGTACCCACAGTTACTGTGGATGAGGAGGGTAGGAGGTACGGTGGAGTGCCGGTTTGATTACCAGCTGATGTTACGGATAGTTTTTTTTTTTTTTTGATAATACTAGCAGTCCGATGTTACTATAGCGAAGGAACTAAGGACTCATACTTTACTCTAGTATAGTCTAGTATTTCTTGGCTTTTAAGTATGTGGCCAGTATCATTTTTGCGCTTGGTGTTAAAAACTTTTTGTCTTTTGGCATTATACTATACTAGCTGCGCCCCGCGGTATCACCCGCGTAAATGTCGATGCCGTGGGAATATCGAGATAAAAAGTAGCCTATATAATAATCCAGGGTGTCAGCTACCTCCATACAAAATGTTATCAAAATTGGCCCAGCCGTTTGAGCGTGAAGAAGTAACAAACACACACACACTCACACAAACTTTCGCTTTTATAATTTAATTTTGACTAGCAGCGCCCCACGGGTTCACACGCGTAAGTTTCGTTCCCGTGGGAATATCGAGATAGAAAGTATTCTATGTGTTAACCCAGGAAATGGTCTATCTATGTGCCAATTTTCATCCAAATCTGTTCAACGGTTTACGCGTGATTGAGTAACAAACATCCAAACATCTTCACAAAATTTCACATTTATAATATCAGTAGGATTCTTTATGCACAAGTAAAAAAAGTACTGTACAGACGCCAGGAAATCAAACTAACCGAAACTGTCAAATTTTCCCAATCAACTTTGAACCTTATGCTTTAGCGATAAAGTTGAAGATCTATTAAAGAAATTTGACAGATTGTAGTAGCTCGATGTGCTGGCGTCTGTACATAGACGGACATAATGCCTGAGGCATTTTCTACCAGGCAACCTGAGGGTGATGCAGAGACAAAACATGGCAGGTGCAACATAAGAAATAGATAACTCGAAAAATAATAAAATACATGGATACACATTACAGCAAAAATATAACAAATAACAGCCGCACGGTCCAAACGATCAGGTTAAGCTACGCTTGCTACGGTAGGTCCGTGGATGGGTGACCATCTTTACATAACAAGATCCCTCCGTGACTCGGAAATCCCGTTAAACTGTTGGTCCCGGCTGCCATTCGTGGATCTTTGACAGTCGTTACGGGTCGTCAGAAGCCCGAAAGTCTGACAACCGGTCTTACCCAGTCACTGGGTTGTGGAGGTCAGATAGGCAGTCGCTCCATGTAAAATACTGGTATTCAGCTGCATCCGGAAGCCGATCCCAACTTAGTTGGGAAAAGGCTAGGCAGGTGATGATGACATATAACAAAAATAAACATAGTCAGGAAATAACGATATGGAGGTGAAAAATAATCCAGTGAATCTTACGAATATGTTCACGTGCCTTCACTTTAAAAGATAGAATACAGTACCCGGCGATAAATATTGCACATCGACCTTTGGAAAGAGACAATCGGCTAATTTCGGCTTCGTAGAGCGTTATCTCTGTCGCACGAAATACAAACAGTCCGGTATCTATTAGGAGCTGTTAAAACAATTATGATTTGTTTCTTTTGATATTTTTTTTTTATTCTTTGTATAAAATACTCCAATCACCAAAGGTCGATGTGCAATATTTATCGCCGGGTACTGTAACCTGGTTGCCGTCCTGATGGAACTTCTCAGTAGCAGCATTAACCCGGAGTCAGGATATGTGCCCGGCTAATAAAAATATGTCTATGTAAAAATATGTGTGATATTCTAAGAAATCGTTTTAGTAGTTTTTAAACCAATTATTCCAACATTGCTTTTGATTAATAAAACACAGGACCCGTTCAATTAAATTCGCAATTTTTTTTTTTTGTTTAGGTGTTTCGTTATTTTCCTTCCGAGTTTGTTTCGGCCCTTCTTCTCAGAGTAGTCAGATAGGAAACGCCGACCTTATCTAGCTTTTTTATAATTTGACGTGGTATAAGTGATTCCTTCATTACAGAATTTCATTTTATTTCATTTCCATTATGTACGTGTAGGTACATCCTGAAAATTAAGTGGTAGGTAAGTATATGCATACATAGTTATCTATGTCAGGTAACATAGGGTACCAACAGCCAGTCACATATAATTCTCAAACAAAAGCGTCAATTAAAAAAATACATAGACAATAGAAGTGAAGCTACTTCCGTGCGAGCGAGTCAGAGCACGATGCGTGTTTAGGAGTGAGCGAGACGGGTGCAGTGGTAGCGTTAATCAAGTGACTGTTGTTGTGAGCCAGAGGGGACGGACTCGGGAGTCACAGTTAGTTAACCGACTGACGGAGAGGAAGGTTGTGTGGTTGCTTGGCAAAATTAATGACCGATTCTTATAATTTACGGATCGTTAATGGTTAAAATTAAGACTCTTGTATCCAATAATGAAGCAAAGACCAAGCTTTACATAGTAGACCCTCCCATATGGAAGTAGAGCATTATCTGCCTAGCCTTTTCCCAACTATGTTGGGGTCGGCTTCCAGTCTAACGGGATGCAGCTGAATACCAGTATTTTACAAGGAGCGACTGCCTATCTGACCTCCACAACCCAGTTACTGGGTAATACGATACCCCATGGTAAAACTGATTGTCAGACTTTCGGGCTTCTGGCTACCCGTAACGAGTGTCAAAGATCCACGAATGACAGCCGGGACCAACGGCTTAACGTGCTTTCCGAGACACGGAGGGGTCATAGTATATAAAGATGTTCACCCATCCACAGAACAACCGTGGCAAGCGTAGCTTAACCTGATCGATCGACCTGTGCGGCTATTATTATTTAGCCTCGGGGCCGAATCTATTTGTATGCCTAGTTTCGCAATAAAAAAAGAAACCATTGGTAAGGAAAACGATTTGTTTTTTTTTATAGGAACCGAGCATAAGGCGGTTGATGATAAAATCCTGGTAGTTTTTAAAAGAATTTGGGCTCCCTCGGTAGCAGTATGCACTATGCAGTTTATTTGAGATTTTGACGCAGGTACCTACTAACTAAAACCTATTCGGTTTGGACAGCATCTTGGCAGTCAGAGATCATTAGATCGAAGAAATCATGGATGAGAAAATTATAAATAAACAGTAGAGAGGGAACTGGAGTCGCCAGTGTTACCTACCAAGATTTATATCTTGTTATGTAAAGGAAATATAACTGACTCTTATCCTTACAAAGAGCTGAGTACCTACCTAACCTAGGTACTTGCATCTAGATATTGAATTATTGTAAACTAAAAAAACACTTTATTTGTCAAATCAATACCTATTACAACCTTCCACAATTTCAGTAGGTAAGTAACAAATTCGCACCTGCTGTCCTGTACCTACCTAACATTTTTGTATGGTATGTATCGTTACTTATTAGGTGTGGGTTGTTAGCACGGAACTGATTTACTCTGTTACTCTTAGGGCTGATTTTTCAATCATCTTATAACTTTAATCGACGAATAATTTTTAAATTTTGACAGTTATTTCATACGAAAACTATCAAACGTAAATTTTATTCCTTGAATAAAAGTTATCTGGCGATGGAAAAATCAGCCCTTACAAGTATAAACTATACAAAAAGGTGTGGTGATTTCACGCAACCGGTGAATCGAATAGAACACTGAAAAAGAAATACGCTTTTCCTCTATAGAAACCTAAGTACTAAGCTTTGGAATGGGCTGCTACATCTTGCTCACAGACCGGCCTCCTTGACAATTCTAAGGTTTTAATTGGTTTAATTGAGATAAATGTTTTATATTTGAGTTTTGACTTTCATCAGTAGATTATCAGGAATTTATAGTTTCAAATCTAAAACAGAATTAAACGGCCATCTGTTGATGGTTTTCTTAAATTAAACATGTAGTACACTTTTCACCACTAGATGTCACTTTTCCTAAATAAATTTTGCCGCTATTACCCGTGAGATGACAGTAATTTGTGTCAGTGGTTAATGCGCGCCGCTAGATGTCACTGTAGTAAGTTTACTTGTAGCTCTACTATGACATAATAGATGGCAGTGCTATTCAATTTTAACTTCAGCCGTGACTACTCAAAGGATCAGCAGTTACCGCAGTAGTTGCCCCAAAGCAAAAATTCATTCATCATTATTACCATATCATTGGGTAGGTACGACTAATTTCGCTTATTTCTACTTCTGCGCTGAGATTTTTTTAGTTTTTCTGGCAGCACTCTTGTGCTGCACAAATATTCTGAATTGAGCCAGTAGCTTCGGATGTCTTGTTCCAGTAACATAACTAATACTGATTATTTCCTACTTTATTCACCATAGTTTTCAATAGAATGTGCCTCCTAGAGCATAGTAACAAAATTATAAAAGTAATTTTAAAAAAAATCTACTTCAGAAAGAAATTTAGGTAACTCAAAATTATGAAATAACTTTAATTTCGGAAGTCGTTGTCTTGGGATCTGTATTTTAGTTTTTTGCCATCGACTTCCGAAATTAAAGTTATTTCATGATTTTGAGTTAAGTACCTAATTCCTTTTGAAGTCGATTTAATTTTTTTAAATTACTTTTTATTTCGCAATTTTTAGTTTTAAGTAAAAACTGGAATATTTGTTTGTAATAAGTACGCAACAGTTTTGTTGTAAATATTTCACTAGAATTTCACCAAGGTTTTGAGATGTTTTCCCTTTGACACTACACTTGTAGCTCGTAACAATAAGCCAGGCCGTCACACACATATTAGCCCATATCTTGAAAATTAGTGAATCAATTTTTATGAAACTTGCACTGTTCCTAAGGTAAAAATAAGCCAATAAAAAAAATGGTCACGATCTGATTAATAGTTGCGGAGAAACGCGTGGACAAACTTACATACATCTATGAAATTTTGTATATTTGTTTGGAAGCCCTAATTAATAGATTGTCATATGTGAATATAATGCAGTTCCAATAATATTACATATATACGTGTCGAATTAGTAACCTCCTTTTTTTGAAGTCGGTAAAAATAGGCATAGTATTTCAGCATCGCAGGATAATAAGAGTTGAAAGTAAGGTTATTTTGCCCAGCAGTTGGAAAGTATAAGAAGTAAAATAAACACAAGATATAGGCTAAAATCTTTATTATTAACAATAATATACTCTACATGTTACAATAAAATTTCTTACAAATAGCGTCCTACGATCTTACGCCATGACAGTTCAACTGTCAAAGTTGTTGTTACGTAATCACTATTATGACAGGACATTTTTTGGCGGTAAACTAAAAGATATTTATTATTTTGATGACTTTCTAAGATTCGTTCCTTTATTTAGTAGTAGTTTTTCAATAACTGTACGTAAATTAATGACAACTCACAAGTAGAACGTTGAAAAGGTACAGTAGGTAGTCCCCGTTTTCACTAACACTAGAGACTTAAACATTTAAATGTAATGCCTAAGCCAAAACGCATTATTCAATTTTCAACGCTTGGCTCAGCGCCAAGAGTTGAAAATCCAACGTGCAATAATTTATATAGGCTTTTATATATCCCGTAGTGTTAATTAAAACAGCCTTATGACAGATCACCATCAGAAAGCAACAGGAAAACGTTCTTAGGTGACTGTCCATAACTTTAAAAGACATTGCCATTTGCATTCTTTTTTTTAAGGGAGTTTTCTGCTGAATACCATATACATACCTTGACATTTAAATAGGTTACCACGCTCAACTTTGTCTTGACTTTTTCAGCTCAGATAGCAGTAGCTCACGTGCAAAATACTGATATTCAGCTGCAACTGATTAGAGTTCAAGCCAGTAACAACATAGTTGGGGTTCAACATTATTAAAAGTTGCTACTAAATAAAAGACATCCTTTATCAATTACAATTTCAAATTAATCAGTGTTGCCAATACCGCTTAATCGAACGGTATTTATTTATAATTTTGTTGGTATTCTCGCGTTGTGATGACAGGCTACGTTAGTTCGAGACTACAGTTTTCTAGAAGAGCGATGGCCGTCGCAATGTCCGCCATATACCGCCGAATGACGTCACTGTAACGTTATTTTTATTAAAGTAAATTGGTGTTTTCTTAGAGAGCGTTTTTTGACACCGTAAAGTCCCGGTGCTATCATTTTTAGACAGCTGTCACCGCGGCCACCATTTTTCTAGGAAACTATATGTCAGAACTGGCGCTCTATGTGTGACAAAGCACAGCTTGCGTGCTGCCAAGCGAAAATAAACTCTGCCCGTATTAAAAATGAAGTCGAAAATCAAATAAACATTAACAATGAGGAACGCTTTGATTCTCTCGCAGATCTATTTAAGACTTTATTTCAATAAAAGCAGTGTTGATATTTCTTTGGCAGTGCAAACTGCGCTACACTCACTAAACACTCCTCAGTGTCAGGTTTGTACACACGGCTACACATCAAACTATATAGTAAAGAGACGCCAGCACGTCAAGCTACTCTGTCAAATTTCTTTAATTTATTTTCAACTTTATCGCTAAAGCATAAGGTTCAAAGTTGATTGGGAAAATTTGACAGTTCCGTGTATCTTGATTTGCTTGCGTCTGTACAATCAGAATTCAGCTTATACTTTTTATGTGCAGTAGCCGTGCGTACAGTCAGAGAAATTAATTGTTAAGAAAGTTTAATACAACAATGACAGATGTGATTCGAATACCCTGACAAATAAAGATGGCAGTCAAGTTTGTTGTGTTAACAATGAATTTTCCTAACTTTATCATTTGACGGGTTTTCGAGATAGTATCTCAGAATCTAAGATCCTCAGAACCATGCCACAAGCTACTGGAATGAGGTAACCACTCATCACTTTGCGGTTGAATCCAATTATTTCCAAAATTTACGAATAAAAATGGGAATTTCGTTAAATAAAAAATATATTTAAATACAGGCGTTTGTTTTATGTGAAAAGAAAAGTATACCTAATGACAACGGTATTCAGATGTTTTTTTTATTGTTTTAACAAAAAACAAAACGCCTGTACTAGTTTGGTACATACATTGAAAATTTAATAATTATTATTGTTTAATTTAATTATTTCCATTAATTTCGTGTTAACTACAGAAAGGTAAGCAGAGTGATAAAATTAAAATCACACAAGAGTTATAATTTGACAGTCATTTGAAATTATTAATCATAATATTTTCTCCTAGAAGATTGTTACATCAGATCATTCCGAAAATCCTAGGAAGATAGATTCCTAGGAGAAGGCTAGGTAAGAACAGATCTAGTTCCGGTTTATGGCAGTTCTCTAGTCCATTCACAGTTATTTTATCTCTGAAAGCAACTCAATATCAACCTTATTGTAACTATAATAAAGACCACTCTAATTTTACAGACATGTCAATGGCGGCAAGCCAATAGCAGCCATATTACAACGACTATAAAGATCACTGTGATTTGACAGACTTGTCTATGGCAGCAACCTTGTTGTAACCATAATAGAGTTCACTGTGAATTGACAGACTTGTCAATGGAAACAATCCAATAGTAGCCTTATTACAACGACGATAAAGATCACTGTGATTTTGACAGTGTTTCAAATCAAATCAAAATATTTATTTGCTAGAATATGGTACGGACGCCAGCACATCAACCTACCACAATCTGTCAGATTTCTTTAATAGATTTTCAACTTTATCGCTAAAGCATAAGGTTCAAAATTTATTGGGAAAATCTGAGAGATTGTGGTAGGTTGATGTGCTGGCGTCTGTACATAGGGCGTTGCAGTGAATTTGTTTCAGCAATTATCCTGCCATAACCTGGCGTGCAAATGTATTCACAATCAGCGATGTCAATTAATGTAACTTACAAATTACAGGTTCTATTGACTTTAGTAATAGTTTGAAAATTATTTTTTTAAACATTGTCAGTGGTGGTAAGTCTTGTAAACTATTTGGTAAATGATTGTAAATAATGATCGACATGCATGTTTCAAAGTCAGACGTAAAATTAACGGCGAAAGGACAGTCATTATTACGGTACCCGTTACTAGACGAACCTGCGGGGTAATTGCGTAACGCACTCTCAATGCCAATGCCATTGAATCCTTAAAATTGTAATGGAAAGTGCGTTACGCAATTGGGGCGCTGTTTGCACGGTAAGAGAGCGGTGGTGACGAGTTGTAGGTCGCAAGTTCGACCCCAGACAGGCGCTTTACTTGTGTAAATTATTTCATCACCACTGCTCTCAAAACATCGTGAGGAAACCGACATAACCCAGAACCAAAAAGTCGAAGACATGTGACATCTACCAACCCGCACTGGGCCCGCGTGGTGGATTATGGCCCGCGTGGTGGATTATGGCCCGCGTGGTGGATTATGGCCCACTCCCTCTCACAGAGAGGAGGCCTGTGTCCCAGCAGTGGGAAAGTTACAGGCTGATTATGTTGCACTGGAATATAATTCAAGCTAGGATTTCCTAAGACTGCGGTGCCCGTCACTTAGCGTTCTCAATGTACCAGCAAATGACGTCACTGAAATGTTATTTATGAGAGTAAGGCCGCATTCCGAATTAGCTATAATAGCTCACAACACTCACATCAGCTCACATGATCCGATTTAGATATTACGATTATGACAGCTGAGGGCTGTCAACAATACGGAACGCTTGTGACCGCGCTCAATGTCAAAACAATATTACAGTATTTCTTTGTCTAAACACCACATTTCTTCTTCTTTGGTTAGGTGGCGACTGTCAGTCAGAAGCACAATTTCAAAAATGCCACGGTAGCTAAACATATATGATGCAAATCAAAACAAAACACACACACACACACACTGCCAAATTTGACAGCGCTCACGGTGATATTATTATAAGGCATGGTCGGCGTTATCGCAAGATGGCGCATGTCATGACGTCATCTACGGGACATCGTTATCGTGCTTACGCTAATTCGGTACGGGTTTAAGCACGCTCAAATCGATTACATTCCAATTCGGAACGCACGCTAAGTTGGTGTGTTTTCTTAGAGCATTTTTTGACACCGTAAAGTCAAACTTCGCAGCCATTATTTTCATGACAAGCCGTCACTGCGACCGTTATTTGGCGGTCACCGCACTTCTAGGAGACCTTAGCTTTAGAGGAAGAGATATTGAGTTCTATCGTTTTTTTTATGACACCAAAATCTACTGTCTAACATTTATTTAATATAATTTTCTTATTCTCTGATACCCTAACTTTTTTCCGGGATTTATGTTAGAGGTCTATTTTTTATATCAAAGTGCGACAACCAGTCTTACCAAGGGGTATCGTATGCCTAGAAACTGGGTTGTTGAGGTCAGATAGGCAGTCGCTCCATGATAAATACTGGTAGTCAGCTGCATCCGGTTAGACTGGAAGCCGACCCCAACATAGTTAGGAAAAGGCTGGGCTAATGTTGATATTGGAGGTCTATATTTCCGAGGTACCTACAATGTATACTTTTTAGTACATACGTCGTCTCAACATTTTTCTTTTAAAAACTCTGCTTACTTTCATTAGTTTGATTTACATTGTCGTAAAGTTACATTTTATTTAGTGAACAACGCAAAGACAGATGCTTTAAGTTTCGAGGCATAAATTTATGAGTCTATCCGTGTGTTTGTCTATGCCACTGTAGGTCAGAAGGTCTACTCCTTAACCACGGAAACACGGAATCCGTAATCCGGCCGAAGATGAGGCTGATCCCTACTCCGTATCACCTACGGATGTAATATTAGTTTGAAGCCCAAACTAAGAATGAATAAAAACACGATTTGTCCAATATTTCCAATGTATTTTTGCCGGTCCGAAAAAGTTAATTAATCGGGCGTAGGGTTCATTTCGAAGTTTCGAACTACTTTCCGACGGGCCGTTTACGAAAGTCAGATGTTTTTATCCGTGGAATAAAATTGATGTCTGACAGTTCTTGATATTATTACCGTGGTTCTAGTAAGGAAAAACTATCAAAAATTCAAAATGTATTCTCAGAATAAGACTTATACATACTAGGTATAAAAGTTTGAAGAAATTCGGTCTTAGAAAGGAGGGCCTCTGAAACGGATGAACCGATATCATTGCGATGGCTACCACACGAAGATTAGATTTTTGTATCCAAGATAACTGTTTGACAACTGGTCTCATCTTTTGACAAGTGTTCACTAAATAAAATATAACTTAGTTAGCATGTGTATTAAGTTTTTAACTTAACTGTAACTTAGGACTAATATTAAGGTGAGTTAACGTTGGTTTGAGTTTTCTGAACGATTTAGTAAGAGGAAAGTCATTATTTAATCAGATTGTTAGATTAAAATAACGGATATTTAGAGAATTAACTCTTTTTCTTAGCACGTCGATGGCAATCTAAATGGACGACTCGGCCAAGAATTCGGCTAGTTGTTTGACGCTATCAGCAGCTTCCATCAGTTCCTGTAACGTGCAGCTGACAGGACACGCAGGACATGATATTAAGTGTCCCATCGTTTGTGGAACAGCACCACATTTACACTCCAAGGCGGAGTCGTCTATGAATCTCCACCTGAATAGGTTTTCTTTGCACCCCCTTCACATCCCTGGATTTACGCATATGGCCGAGATAATTAATTTGTACGTTGATTTCTTAACGAAGAAGAGAATCGATTTAAAGGCGATTTTTGGGAGTTTTAGCGGGCGTATGTGTTCAGACCTCCGGTGTGCATGCGGCGTCTCTCCACAGACAATGGCTCACTTCCCATCTTGCACCATGCTCCGTCACCTGCACACGTGAGGATCTGCTGCGTCAGCGAACGGTATTCGCGTGACAATTAAGTTGATTTCTTTCAGTGACTAGCACTATTGAGAAAATCATAAAAATGTTTGAAGTTGTAGCGTAAACTGAACTTTATTGTGTAGGAATTAAAGTTATGTTTCCTTTAATTAATTTTTGGCAAATAAATCGCGAATGCACGGTAGGTAGTCTATATCGGATAATTTTATATTATAAAGTTTTTAATCCATCACTGACATTCTCGTTCAAAAAACTCAATCCCATGTCAAAATAAACTAAAAAGGGAAGAACCTAGTCTTAAATGAGTTAAACTTATTGTACACTAACTATAGTCAAAGGATATTTCGTAGTTATTAAAAAAAAAACCTTTAAAAAAAAACAAAGTTTAATTAAATGACTAATCTATGATTGTTTTAATTAAAAAAATGACTAGATCCGGTTTATGCGTGAGATCTTTAAGACTACGTAGATTCCTTTGACTTGTTTTTGTATCACTGTGTAGGAAGGCAGGCAGAGATATAACTTAATTCAATATGTCAAAAATACAATCCATTTCCCTACATTTTTGACAAGTTTTTGACATTGTTAGTCGCTGAGACTGCTGCTGACGGCGACATCATCTGCCCAGCCTTTTTCCAACTATGTATGTTGGAGTCGGCTTCCAGTCTAACCGGATGCAGCTGAATAGTAGTATTTTACATGGAGCGACTGCCTATCTGAACTCTACAACCCAGTTATTGGGTAATACGATACCTTGGTAAGATTGGTTATCAGACTTCTGGGCTTCTGACGACCCGTAACGACAGTCATAGATCCACGAATGACAGCCGGGACCAACGGCTTAACGTGCTTTCCGAGGCGCGGAGGGGTCTCAGTATGTAAAGACCACTCACCTATCCAAACCGTGGCAAGCGTAGCTTAACCTGATCGATCGACCTGTGCGCCTGTTATCATTTAGCCACGGACCCCTCTGGAAGCTGACCCCAACATAGTTGGAAAAAGGTTTTTATTCATCATGTTTATCACAAAGAAACGTATTTTCTTTTTTTTCCCATGTTAGTTCCATAGACAAAGTTGTTTAACTTGACGGTCTTGACGGTCTTGTCGGTCTTGATGGTCTGTACCGCTCCCCTGAATATGACCATACCTTTCTGATACACTCTGTAAAATGTCTATGGAGTTTATTTTTAGCAGCAGACGTTTCATAAGAAGGATAACTCGAGAGATATTTTTAAGAACGTTCCTTAAAATTTTCTTTGTTACAATACAACATCAAGTAATATTAACGCTAGAATATTTTTTCTATAAACGTATGATTTTACCCTTTTCAAAAAAAAATTTGTTTTTACTAACTCTTGATAAAATACTTTTCTATAAACACTCTTTTCCACCATCAGAATAATCATGTCCTTGGACCAAAAATCCAAAGACATGTGACATCTACCAACCCCCACTGGACCAGCGTGGTAGATTGATTACGGCCCCCTCCCTCTCGCAGAGAGGCGGCCTGTGTCCCAGCTGTGGGAACATTATAGACTGATTATCTTCCTTACATTTTCCGTTTAATATTTAATAGAAAGCACAACCGTTTTTTAACGTTCTTTACATAGCACAACCTTTTCTAAGCGTAACCTTTTTCAACGTCCTTTCACAAAGTACACACGCCAGCACATCAAGCTACTACAATCTGTCAAATTTCTTTAATGGATTTTCAACTTTATCGCTAAAGCATAAGGTTCAAAGTTGATTGGAAAAATTTGACAGTTTCGGGTAGCTTGATGTGCTGGCGTCTGTACAAACATCTTCTACAGTTCTTTAAAAAGTACATCCATACATATAATAAATCTATAGACGATGCGTTTCTGTACAGATGCCAGCACATCAAGCAACAACAATCTGTCAAATTTCTTTAACAGATTATTTATTTAACAGATTATAGAACTTTATTGCTAAAGCCTATAGGGTTTAAAGTTGATTGGGAAAATTTGACAGTTTCTGGTAGCTCGATGTCCTGGCGTCTGTACATTGAAATTATTCCCAAAGCTGGGGTGTTAAGCAAAAGATGTCATTTCTTAAATTTTTGTCTGTTTGTCTATTTAAATAAAAGTGAAAAAGTTGTGGATGTATTTCGTTTAACAGTAATAATGTAACATATTTTATGGGGTGACAGAATTTATGATTATGTAAAACTTTAACCCGCTTACTAATAAACGTATTATATCAGATGAATAGTTACACACCGATTTCTCTCTTTCAGTCGTCAGTAATTTGACTTTCGAAAGAAGAAGACAAAGCGTTATGTAAGTATACAGACGCTATACAACGTTTATTAGTCTCTCTCTCTCTCTCTCTATAGAACAATCGGTTTCGTATGCTTATCATGTCTTTTTCAATTTTTTTTTCGATTTTTAAGGGAAACATTCCGACCGTACCGATTTTAATGAAACTGTTCTTAAGTAACTTTTTAGACCTTTGTACCCTGTGTATGAAGTTTCATTCAGTTTCAGTTTATGAATCATGATATGGCGAAGACAGTCCGTGTTTTTCTTTTTTTCGCTGCACTACGTAGGTATAATCAAAGAGATTGGGATTGGATTTGGATTGAATTTATTGGTATTTTAGCACAGACAAAAAAAATAACTGAAAATACTTCACCAATGGGATGTGATACGATTAACTTAACAGTTAACTTTCCATTATGATTCATAATGTTATCCTTTTATGATGACAAAGCTATTGTTACTGATAGTGTTACGCAATCACCCCGCCCCGGTTTCATAGCAAAAGTTGTTCGTATTAATGTGTACAATCACCGCATAAAATATTTTCAATCTTTTTTTTTTTCATATGCTTATGTTTGACCACTATCTCATCTGATGGTAGGCGATCATGTGGTCGACGATGGTGCACTGTAATGGTATTCTGTAAGAATCTCACCGTGAAAACTAAGGTAAAGAGAGCTGTGACTAGTGTCAATTCCTAGCATCAGGTGGAATGACAGCCGGTCGATTCTATAAAAATCTCACCGTGAAAACTTAGGTGATGTGAGTTTGTTTTTGCTAGGAATTGACACTATTGACAACTCACTCCACGCTCACTTCACCTAAGTGTTTGTTGACGGTGAGATTTTTACAGAATAGCACTGCAGTTCTCTTTAAGCTCACTTCACCTAAGTTATCACGGTGATCTTTTTACTGAACATCACCGCTGGTCTAGAAGTAACCTATTCACTCGAAACTTGAAGATTACTAGATTATATCTTCCCACAAGCTGCTGTTAAGCTATATCTCTGCCTTCCCCTAACGATACGAGTATGTACATGTATTATTGCTGGTGAATATGTGTGTTGTTTAGTTAACGGCGAGGGTTGCGGGTGTCCGGGTGTGGTCGCCGAGGGTGGTTTAGTACTGAAACAGAAATTATTGTATTTTATACTAGTACCAGTTATTCCCTCTCACACAGAGGTCTGTGTTCTGGCCGGGAGTGGGAACATTAAAGACTCATTATAACTAGTTATTTTCAAATCAAATCAAATCATTTATTTGCATAAAACAGGTTCAGTGGATGTTATAAAAGGTCAAATGGTACACTGTTAACAACCATATAAGGTGTGCAAATATAAAACAAGAATTTTAACTTACAGATCAGTCAACAAAATAAGGAATTAAAAATAATACTGTCATACAAATTAAAAATGAAAAATTAAAATAAAAATAAAATGAAATGAAATCCAGAAATTATATCGAATTCATCAATTATAAATTATTTATGTGTAACATTATATCAAATATATGATTAATTATGTCCAACATATAATATATATTACATTATTTACTATCCGGACCTTTGCTGTCATTAAAATACAATATTTTTGTCACCTAAATAATCTTTGACATCATAATAACATTTATTTATTAAGAATATCTGTAGTTTTTTTTTAAATTGGATAATTGGTAATAGTTTTATGTCATCAGGCAATTTATTATAAATCAACGATGTCATGCATAAAAGCTTTACAGCTTTTTTTACAGCTCTGTGTGATGGTCGGTAGGGTGTTAACGAGATACATACCTGGATGTACGGGTCCCGGCGAGCGGCGGCACCACGTCCCGGGTGCCATCTGTAGAACAAACGATGTTTATATTTTCTATCAGTTATCGACTAGAGTTCGGATATTCGGATGCATATTCACCGAAAGTTGAGATGTTGGCTAATATGGAATGGGCTTTTGTATCGAAAAAATCCCGCGGTTCTGGGAAACACCATTTTTTATGATTATAGAATCGGATGTATATTTACTTACTTTCAAATGTTGGCTTATATGGAATTCACTTTTGTATCGATCGTAAAAATCCCGAGATTCCGTAATGTTATTTTTTTTCTGACCATAGAATCGGATGCATATCTACCTACCTACCTAATATTATAAATTAAGTAGGTAGATACGAAACTGCAATAGCAAACAACGTCAAAATAAGATAACGGACTAGATATATTTAGAATCATTTTATTTATGTAGTTCATTTTTTTCTTACTATTCACCCGACTAGTGACATTCCCGGTTTTTCAGGCATCCCGGTTTTTCATTACAGAAAAAATAAATAAAAAAGCTATAGCTAAAAAGTCACTTTAGGTAAATATGCGAATATCCGATAATCTTTCCTTGGAACATGATTCATTCCATCCTTCATTTGATGATTTTCCATACAAAAAAAAAGGGGGGGGGGGGTTACAAGGCAAGTTAATACACGTGAAAATAATACTTACTGGTCTAAGTAGATAAGGCTGTCTGTACACGGGCATGGTGAGTCCCCTGCTGCGTGGGTCGTAGCGCTCGGGCGGCGCGTCGCCGGCGCGCGGAGTGTCTTTGTCCTTATTGTCGTCTCTGTCCCGACGTCGGCAGTCGGGTCTGTCGGGTCTGTCGGGTCTATCGGGTCTGTCGGTTCTGTCGTACTTGTGCTCGTAGCGTTGGTAGTCGCGGCGGGTGTCATGATCTGCGAATAAAAAAATTGTTAAAATATTTGACAAACTGTGAACATCGTCAAATCACATTAATATATATATATTAATCGCAAGGTCGGCGCCTGCGACCATTTACTTGTTACAGCAATGCCACAGACACACCAGAGTGCCTCTGACACTCAAGGAATAGACAAGTAATGAGGTTACACATGGCGCAGATTATTATTTTTTTATTATTTTCTAATATTTTACATATTATTTATTTATTTCTGTAACTACCCGAGCCTTTTGGCCTCGTATAAGACTTTCTGTTACTTACATGTGCTTTTCGCCTGCATATTCCTTATAGTATCGACGATGGCGCGCGCGGCCGTCGTCAGGTGTCTGTCATCGCTGGGCCCGCGTCTAGGGAAACAGAACATATAATTCATTATGGATTATATGTTACAAATGGATTGTCGAATCCACTGGTTTAGATTATCGCTAGTTGTTTTACAAAATAGCTCCGATATTGAAAACAACTGGACGACATTTAGCGGTGTTTCATAATTACTGAACGTTAACACTCAGTTTTGCATTTATCAATGCAGCGGGTTAACGGTTAGAGGTTATGTAAAACAGCGCGAAGTGAAACGTCAGAAAAATATATATTTGGGAACCTACATATTCTGTAATCCAATCAGAATAAATACACACTACCTTAAGAATATGTTTGATTTACAAATTATATTGGTATTGTTTAGTTCTAAAATAGGTACTCGTAGCTCTGTGTCATAACAACAATAATGGCGTCCGAAAAAGAAATAAATAAAACGAGTGATATGAGTGAAAATTACCCTAACTCAAGTGTAAAGTGATTTTTTAAGAACAATTTTAATCATAAGTTGTCAGTGTTTATGACATTCAGTCCTAAAAATACGAAATAGTCGAGAGAGAAACTGCGATTGGTCACAGTTCTAACCTAACCTGAACTTGGTTTAGGTTAGGCTTCTAATACCGGATTGGTCGCAGTAACTAAGCTATTAGTTACTGCGACCAATCCGGTATTAGAAGCTACACCAAACGCTAATTGGACTAAGTCATTCTGCATTACGTCTAAACTTTGGTACTGTTGGTAACGCACTGGGATCACCAGCAGTTACCCTTAAAACGAAGTAACATAAAAGGACTCACCCCATAACTCTAGTATTAAAGTTATTAACAGGACAGTTCCCCAGTATTCCAGTTCCACTGTTGCGTCTGCGCCACTCTCCTCTCTTATCCTTATCAAATCTATAGTCTCTGGTATCCAATTGAGCCATCTGAGACTTAATCTGTTGAATTGTGACTGCTATATCATTATTTTGTCTGTTGCCGTCTTCATAGTTTACTTTTTCTTCGTTAGAGGGCGTGGCACGAGCGGAACCGGATACGGAGTTCCGTTTTGACGGCCGGTTTGATAGACTGTTTCGTCTTTGGTCTGGCTGCTTGTCTATTACTGGGTAGACAGGCTGGCAGATTGGGTAGGGCTGTTGGATTACCTGAAAAAAAATAATTTTGGGGTTATCTGTGAAAATATTTTAGAGGTTATCTGAGAAAATATTTTGGGGGTTATCTGTGAAAAAAATTTAGCTGTGAAAATATTGTAGGGGTTATCTGTGAAATTAACTTCTTTGTTTTTTCTATATTAGACTTTCTTGATTTGCAATAAATACAAGTGATCATACATCCGTCACACTTTGCTAGTTAAAAGTTCAGAAAAAGTGTGTGTAGTGTGTCTGTGTAGTGTATGTCTTTGTGAGTGTATTTAAAGTGTGTTGTGTGAGCAGATTTGACTTTAAAAACTTTAGAATTTTAAAATCAGATAAGAGAACAGGGGGCCTAAAAAGGCCACTTTGGTAGAATCATAAAAGGATAACATTATGAATCATAATATGGCGAAGACAGCCCGTGTTTTTCTTTTTTTCGCTGCACTACGTAGGTATAATGAAAGAGATTGGGATGGGATTTGGATTGGATTGATTGGTATTTTAGCACAGACAAAAACAAAATTACTGAAAAATCCTTCACCAATGGGATTTGATACGATCAACTAAACAGTTAACTGTCCATTATGATTTATAATGTTATCCTCTTATGATTCTGCCAAAGTGGTATTTTTGGGCCCCCAGTTGGCTGGCCATGACACGAGTGAAGCTCTCAGTACTTACTTGCGGGTACACAATATTGTAGTGCTGGTAGCTGGGCTGCTGGTACTGCATGATGGGATACAGCTCCGGCAGCAGCAGCTTGTGCGGCGCCAGCGCGTGCGGCGCGTGCGGCGCGTGCAGCGCGTGCGGGCCGTGCGGGGCGTGCGGGGCCAGCGCCCACGGGAGCTGCTCTTGATATTGCTGTAAAGAAACATATCATGTTATCATTTTAGTAACAGTAACAACGTCATTACGTACGCGTTTGGACGCGGAGTTACGGACACCAGCCCATTTTTTTTTTTTAATATAACTTGGATTTTTATTTTGCTGTGTTTAGTTTAGTTTGTGATCTTCCTGTACGAGTCGCAATAAATACTTTTTCACTTCAGTAGCTCAAACAAGTAGGTTTTGCTGCGTGAAATCAGTGAGCAAAATGCGATTTTGCTCACTGAGTGAGACAAAGTAACTTTTTAATTTTTTTTTATTCTACTTTGGGTTAATCATACAATTCGAAACATTCACACTCTATCTCTTTCCCGCCATTAGAAAGAGAGAGAGACAAAGACCAGCCCTTTCGAAGTTCGGATTTTGAATTCGACCTCAAAGACAAACACGTTCGGAATTTCGTACTAACTAAAGAAATTTTGCAAAAAGAAAATTATGTCTTTTAATGTAATTTATTGAATTTTTAACTTATTGTTTTATTTAAAAGAAAATAAGTATTTACTGCAAATAAAACTGATATTTAAATTGTAAATATTTACTGCTAGTTTCAATAAATGTTAGGTACTTACGTAATATATTTTGAATAATAAAATATCATTGGTGCTATTTCCGAACACGCCTTAATTTAAATAAAAGAGCGGGAATAAAATTTCGTGACTGGCGTACAGAGTTGAATAAGTTAAAAAATATTAAAATAATCGTAAAATATGAGTGAAACTAGCGACGAGAACAGTATTTTAACACCGGAAGAGTTAAAACAACAAGTTATTAATGCAGAATTAAGTTTCCTACCTGAGAAGTCTCGCGAGAAATATCTGAAAGCATACCATGTCTTCAATGAATGGAGACTTACAAAGGGCGCAAGCAGTTTTTCGGAGACGGTGTTGCTATCTTATTTTTTAGATTTTATAGAATTGGTATCTACCTACAATGTTAATTATTTTGATTCACAATAAATAGTTATTTCAATCTATTCCTGTTTATTATTTTATCTCCTAAAGTGTTCTCGCTGCTGAAGTGAAAAGTTATGTGTGTTACACGAGAGCAAAGTTTTTTTGCATCTCGTGCCTTTGAATCCCTCGCCACACTCAGGATTCAACTTTAGAATCACTCGCTACGCTCGTGATTCAATCGTTGAATCCTTCGCTTGCTCGGGATTCAAAATCAGCACTCGCAGCAAAAAACTACTTTGCTCTCTTGTTGCACAAATAACTATTTCTTTTCCTTTTATACAATACAACAGCGAAATTTACAAATAAAGTATCTGACAAAATGGGAAATTCGAAAGGTGTTTTATACATTTCCTTGTGGTAATTTATAAAACACTTTACAATATACAGCCTGATAGCGACGTGCAACTGCAAAAAAAAAACGGAAGAAAAATTGAATTTCGCGGTCTACCCTGATGTTTTCTCTTTCAACAAGAACGCTAAATAATATTGACCGTGTACGGTCAGCAACCACACGTTGTACTTTCGCCTAGTTAAAAATACTGCGAATATTGTTAAATAATAAATGTAGTATCGTCACGTACCCAAGTATGCCAGTCTTCTCACGCAACATCTATTCTATTCTATTTTTAATTATGGCAAGTAAAGCCGATGTCGACTATTCTGCCAATGTCAAAAGTGAATTGGAAAAGCAAGTGTGCATTATGTAACAAAAAAAGAAAAAAAATATATAAATATGACACAGTTGTACTTTGTAGATCTTGTGGGGTTAGTAGAGGACTGAAACAAACAAAAAGATAAAATTACATATTATAATATTAGAATTGTTAGAACATTAAAATATACATATACCACATCCAAACATATCGAATATTTAAGGAAACAAATTATAATTTTATATTATTGTGGCGGATGAATATCATCAGCGCCACAAGCAATTCTGACGAGGGATACGTTAAAAGGGAGGGGAAATTAATCGGTAGAGGGATCTTAAATTTGGGGAGACGGCTATACAAATCTAGAGGTGGGATGTTGTTAGAGCATTCGAAAAATATGTGGTCCAGGGTGCCCTCCTCCAACCCGCACTCGCAGAGAGAGGAGTCACGGGCATGGATCTTGTGTAAAAAAACGGGAGTGCAACAAAAACCTAGGCGGATTCTACAAAGAACTGAAATAATAGTTTTCGATACTTTTTTGTGACCGAAAAACCACGGTTTTGGTTTGATGGTCGGTTGTACTGCATAAAAAAAACCACCTTTTTTCCTGCTGGACATATTCCACTGCTCTTGCCAGGAACGTTGCAGGTTCAGTCTTGGAAGAGACAGTAGGTCGTAGCCCTGGTAGCAACTGTGCGTGACATCTGACGATAAAGATGAACAGGCATCTTTAGCCAAAGCATCAACACATTCGTTACCCTTAATGCCACAATGGCTAGGTATCCAAACCAACTGAACATCTCTTTGACTATTAGCGCAGGTCAAAAGAGAATTTTTAATTTTTAAAATAAGAGAACTGTGCAATTTACTTTTAAACGGATTTTGGACTAAAGCTTGCAAACAACTAAGGGAATCTGAGAAAATGACGGCCTTCTCAATATTAGGATGTGCTTCTATAAAGAGACAAGCTTCCAATATAGCCACACACTCACCAGTGAATACAGAAGACTCCTTAGGGCCTTTAAACTGAAGGATAATTTTGGAGCTTTGATAATAGACCGCCGCGCCAGTGTGACTAACATCGGTTAGTTTCGAAGCATCCGTGAAGAATAATTGAAAACCATTCCAACGCTCGCCCACCACCGCATTGAAAGCCAAATTAGCTGACGGAGATTTTTTGGATATACCAATATCAAAGAAAATTTTTGGAATATAACTTAAAACTTGATAAGGGAAATTAAAAAGGGGTAATCTGGGAAACTGGACGATCGGGTATTCTAAATTTAAAATTAATCGAAACGATTTTAGGATTAAGGGTATTTCTTTATTTTTCCAGTAATTTGAACTTCTGCATATGGCATCTAACTCATTCAGTCTTCTTATAAGAGGATGGGAGGATTTACATATTAGCCTAGACACAAAGCGGGAGGCCAGATATTGCCGCCTAAGGGCCAGAGGAGGTTCAGCACATTCGACCTGCAATGCGTTAACGGGAGAGGACTTCATGCAACCTGAGATGATTCGAAGGCACTTGGACTGAACTCTATCCAGCCCAGCCAAAGCACCTTTGTTGCAAGGAATCATTAGAAACGTTCCATAATCTAAAACACTGCGAACTAAGGCATTATAAACTAATTTCATGGTGTATGGGTGGGCACCCCACC
Organism: Luperina nickerlii; assembly: GCA_963855955.1. NCBI lineage: Eukaryota > Metazoa > Arthropoda > Insecta > Lepidoptera > Noctuidae > Luperina > Luperina nickerlii. Next base: position 10,000,895 of record OY979689.1, on the reverse strand, counting down.
ACACACCAGCAAGTACTTTTAAAATTGAAATGATTCTTTCACACTTTTTGATGAGATAATTTATGTGATGTTTGCCAGTTAATTTTGTATCTAAAATAACGCCTAAAAATTTAACTTTTTTCACTACAGGAATATTGTGGCCTAAAATGTGCATTGAAATATGAGGAATGAGTCTTTTACGAGAGAAAATTACCGCCGAACTTTTGGGAGCAGATAGCGACAGCCCATGGCTTAAAAGCCACTGATTCAAAGAATCCAGAGAGAGACACAAAGATGACGCAGCGTCAACTATGGAGGGATCTGTCACATACAGAACAATGTCATCGGCATATTGTAATATCTGACAATTGTTGTTTAGGCAGGACCCAATATCAGCCGTATACAAATTGTAGAGTATGGGACTCAGGACATAGCCTTGTGGGAGTCCCTTCCATGTCTGCCTCGCCTCGAACTCCTCACCCTGGACTCTCAGAACCAATGAGCGGGACAACAGAAGTTCGCATATGCATTGTATCATCTTGGCCGGAAGACTCAGCTGTTGCAGTTTTTGCCTGAGTACGGGAAGAAGTACATTGTCATACGCAGATGAGATGTCAAGAAAAGTGGCAACAACGGATTCATTTTTAGAGTAGGCTAAGCGGATATCCGCAACTAAAATACTAACACTGTCCATTGTGCTTAGTCCTTTCCTAAAACCAAATTGATGATTCGGCAGTAGGTCTCTCGATTCGACTATCCACTCAAGGCGATTTTTAATGAGGTGTTCCAGTAATTTGGCTAGGACTGAAGATAGAGCAATTGGCCTAAGGCCATTCGGATCATCTGCATGTTTGCCTGGTTTCAATAAAGGAATAATGATTTGGAACTTCCACTGATCTGGAATCCAACCATGATTATAGCAAAAATTTAACACATTTAAAAAATAGATTTTAGCCTTTTCACCGCAATGGGTTATGAATGAATATGGCACGCCATCAATACCAGGCGCTGAGTCCCGGACATGTTTGAGTACCACATTCAGTTCCTCTAAAGTGAATGGCGTATCGAAAGGATCCTCTGTAACATTATAAAAGGGTGCGTTTTGACATTCTGATGAGAGTGGAACATAGGATGGTGCTATTTTGTTAAAAAAAAGTTCAGCTGTTTCCCTAGCAATCGGAGAAGAGATCGATGGGGAACACCCACGTCTAAACCTATTGATATTTTTCCAGACAACTGAAACTGGAGTAGAGGGTGATAAAGAGGTGCAAAACCTAACCCAACCCGTACGTTTCTTCTTACGAAGCAAACGTTTGGTTCTGGCATTAATATGACAGTAAGTCAACAGATTTTCAGTGCTCATGTCTCTATTGTAACACACCTCGGCCTCGTCCCTATCCCTGACTGCCGACGTGCATTCTGGATCCCACCACGGGGGTGAAGGGATTTTGTTACGAGCACTGTTTTTTAAAGGAAAGCAGGAATCTGCACTGGAGGTAATTGCTGTTACAAAACCCTCATAACAGCTCTTGGCATGGTAGTGACCAGAAGGATCTGCTAAATTTGAATTTAAATTTGGAAGAACATCAACTTTATCCTCCAATAATGATGCAAATTTTGACCAATCCGGTTTGGACAGGTTATATTTCAAAAGTGGAGGGGAAGATTTTTCTAAGTAAGACTTATTAACCAAAGATGTGACTATAGGGTAGTGATCACTACCATGCGACAAGGTTGTGCATTCCCAGTGAGTCGATGCTGCTAGGTCAACCGAACAAAATGTAAGGTCTACACAACTCTTTTGGTGTCCTGGTGGCAGTTAAAGTCACCCATGACCAGTATCGGACCATGAACACTAGAAAAAATATTTCTTAGAATTATTAAGAAGTCATGGTGAGGATGTGCAATATATATTGAAAACACTGTGATGCCCTCAACCCTCCCTGCAGCAATGCTCATATCACCCGTAAGTGAAGGTAAAGTAAAGGGCAAAAGTGGGACCCGATCATTGACTAAGAGAGCTGACCCTCCGTAGCCATCTGATCGGTCACATCTGAGAGTGTTAAAATGTGGCATACGGAAGCTAAGACTTGGAGTAAGCCAAGTCTCAGCTATGGAACAAGCCAATGGCTTGTATTTATTTAAAAGGAATATGAGGTCGTGCTTTTTATGCCACACGCTCCTCACATTCCACTGAAGGAATACTTGGCGAGACGCCATTTCTGATGTCTAAAAGGAGAGTTATAAGTTGGTCGGCAACGTTGGACGGTGATTGGGTATTAGAAGTAGAGGAAGAAATAACGATAGGTATGAGTTTTATAAGTAGTTCAATAATAGAGGAAGTAGTATTATTGGAAGAGACTTTACTATAATTGAGAGCGCAGCCATTAGGCTGTGAAGGTTGGGGGGAACGAGTTATCTGTTGATGAGCAGCTTTGTCATAGGATGGGGAAAGGGGGGCATGGGTCTTAGGTTTTAGGGTTACTGTCTTGCGATAAGATTGAGATATCGGAGTTTTAGTAATATTTGCGTAGTTACGCGAAGCTGTTGGGATTAATTTGCTAGCCTCAGCATAAGGCATGGATTTTTCAGCCATAATAGTCTTAATGGCTTTCTGTCTACCATGCTCGGGGCATGACCTGCTATTAGCGAAGTGATTACCCGAACACAGAATACAGAAGGCCTCGCCCTCAGAAATGTTGCAACCATCACCTGGGTGATCGTGGCCACATTTGCTGCAGCGTGGTTTTGATCTGCATACATTTGCCACATGTCCAAATTTACAACACTTGCGACACTGAATGGTGGGAAATATGTATTGCGCAACAGGAAGGGATGTGTAACAGCAGAAAATCCTCTGGGGTAAGACTTGTCCATCAAATGTGATCACACAAGTTTCAGTGGGTTTCCACACATTATCGCCATCTATCTGAACTTTTCTATTAATCCTACGAACTTTAAGGATTTGCCCACATCCTGAAGGCACAGATAGTAGAGTCATAGCCTCGTCTTCTGAAATATCAGAGGGAACACCTGTTACCACTCCCATCCTTGTGATGTTAAATGTAGGAATAGAGGCAGTATAACTGTACTTGGGTAACAAAGTGTTAACCAAGAAAGAGTTGGCATCCTGAGGGGAAGCAAACTCTATGGACACACGGTTTCTACCAACCCTATTAACACCACCACGAACTATGTTCGCAATGTTGTTGTTGATCAAAAATTTTCCAAAATTAACGGGATGTAATGTGGTGCCTGAGTTGGGTTGGGCTTCTATACGGGAGACGTGGACAAGGTAAGGAGCCTTATCCATTGCCGAATATTTGACACGTCCAATTTGGCTTTTCTTTTGTTTGTTTGGGGGTGTAGGAGACAAAATATCTTCGTTGTTGGGACGTTTACGGGAAGATTGGTTGGATTGGGATACATCCATCTCTGCAACACTACAAACAACATCCGCAAATTGCGATAGTGGATTCGGGGAGAAAGGAAATGAAGGACTTGGAATGTCGGGAGGATCAGGATCGGGATCGGGGGGTTTATTTATATCCATCTTGGATAAAACGAAATTAAAATACGACAAACACAATACAAACCTGGTCACAAACACAAAGACAACACACTTATAAATAACAAGTCACAAAAATGTCAACAATCACTAAAAAAAAACACAAAAAATCCTAATCACACGTGCTAACCAAGAACACCGTGGCGAGAATCCACGCAACATCTAGCAATGAGGGTTCTCTGAAATGACGTTCGCTAGGTGGCAGCACTGACACGTCAAGTCCAGGCATCTATCAAAGAGCCTATATTTTTCTTAGTCATGACTGAATGATGAACGAATGAATGAATCGAATGATGAACGTCATCATAAATATTTTATATTCATTGTCGAAATGGAAGACCTCTTGTCAAAGTGGTGCCAACTGGTGTCGTAAATTTCCACGAAAACCCTCATTTATAACATTTTTATTAAATTCATAATACATTAATTAAATGCAGTTTCTCATTAAATATTTCTCGTACATTAACGTTTATTTTATTAATATTCAACATTATATGTATGGGCTTGCCCTTACAGAGAGAATTTACTGTTGTCGAAAGAGGGTAGAATCTTAGTGGCATATAATTCGCCGCATCGCCATAATGTTTTTTCAGCTAAATCCCTAGAAACTGATTTGTGGAGGCCAGATCCCTATCGGAACTCCGGTCCATGTGAAAAACTGATATTCAACTGCATTCGGTTGGACCGGAAGCCGACCTGAACTTAAGTAGTAGGGATGCTTTTCTAGGTTTGCAGTTTAGTTTCCAAACATGTAAACAAATATGTGTGGTGAAGCGTCAATGCCTTTTCAATATAAAAAATAAAATAATAATAATTTAGGATTTCTCCATATATTAGAATATGTTAGTATTTCAAATTAAATATTTTAAGTTCTCAATTGATGAATCCTCGCACCATATTTGTTGACGCAGCGCCCATGTATCGAGACTTTCTTGAGTCTTCTCGCAAGGGCCGATAGATGGCATTAGCGAGTGCGGACAGCTTCCTTTGACCGTTCGAAGAAGACGGTTTACGCGCCTCATCGCTCCGCTTTAAAATTCCTTTTTTTTGGTGAAATCTTGACGATACTCGTAAAAATAAATGGACCTGCATCTGTGCTTCATTGCGAACGTATAGTGCAGTGTTGATTTTGGAGTTTCAACCATTCCACCGGTGGATTCAAGAGGATTTTGCTCGCCGGCCGGCAGCCCATACCTGCAAGTGCGCATGAACGAGGTATCTTCCCATCTCCCTGGGTCTGAGTGGGATCTCTGGATTGTCAAGGTACGTGGGCATGTTTGCTGCTAATAATTCTCTGGTAGTGGTTTGTCGAGGATTCATCAATAGGGAAAATAATTTATTTTGAGGTCCGCCATTACACATCATAATACATAGCATAGGTTCTTATTTTAAATTTTCTTACAACCTTCACAAAGGTGCAGGCTATTTACACGCCTCACCATATTATTTTGGTCCTTCAGATACCGGATTAATAACCAGATACCTAGATTTTTGCGTAATTGTTTGGTGAAAATCATATAGGTTCAATAACACACAATAGGTATTTAGTCTACATAAACTTTGGTAAATTATTGCCCTTTAAAACGCAGCATAATTGACAATAGATTTTACGTAGTTATTGGTAAATCTGTTCAATTATTTGTTAGCTTACATAGAACGACATTACGTATTTATTGGTAAAGTTCATTCTATGTAGGTATCCGTATTTAAAAATTCGCTTTGATATTATGAAAATAAGTAGGTAGGTACCAACGCATCTCGACTTTGTGCGGAATAATAATTAGACAGATACCCACTCATAGTTGGTAGGTGCGATAATATTGCGAACCGCCTGGTACTTAGGTATTTTTTTGTTATTGTCTTCGTTTGTTATTTAACGAAATGACGGATAAACAACTGAAGCCGGAAGATTTACTAACTATTCTTCATGAAAAGAAAGGATTGTTATTTAAACGCATTAATCGATTGTACGATTTATCAAAAAATATATCGTCGTTCGATTCGAGAAAAAATGAAAGTTTTATGACTGAGTCAGAGACAATTGATGACATTCGAGATAAATTTGAATCTTTTGTTGATCAAATAAATCAAATAAACATTAGTATAAAACCTGGTGCAAGTGTCGATTATGCTTGTTTAGAGTCCTTTGAAGATTTGTACATTCATATTAAACGTGTTAGGAATAAAATAAACAGTAATCAATCACCATCAACACCCAGTAGTAACTATAAGACTCTTTTTGAACCGCTTAAAATAAAGTTGCCTCCTATCGCGCTGCCGTCTTTCGACGGAAAAACTGAGAATTGGCCTGTTTTCTACGAGTCGTTCAAGTCGAATATTCATGAGAATGATCAGCTGACTGACTCGCAGCGTGTGCAGTACTTGGTAGGTAGACTTACGCACAACGCATTGAAGGTTACCGCTGGAATTGTGCCTACGGGTGATACTTACAACTTCTTATGGGACAGTTTAGTTAAAAAATATCAAGAGAAGCGCTCACTAGGTACGCATTATTTAAATAATATATTGGATTTAAAAAGTTGTTCATTTAACGCTAACAGTCTCGATTCTTTCATAGAAACATTTAGTGCATCTATTTCTGCCTTGAAACAAATTGGGATTACGGATCTTGCTGATTTTATTCTTTTGCACTGCGCAATGAGAAAAATTGATTCACAGACTATTCAATCGTTTGAACTTTCCATTCGAGATATTGAAATTCCCACAACGAAATTATTGATAAGCTTCGTTCAAGATCAGGCAAAGATATTGGCACGCTCGAATTTGTCTCATTCGAACGCGAGAAACTTTAGTAGAAACCCCGCTTCCGCGCCTCGCGAGTCACGCACACAGACAAAAACGTTTGTTGTGAGCGAGTCAGCTGACTCGTCCGCTTGTTCACCTGCGATTGCGGTTCCGTGCTGCGCGTACTGTAATGATAACGCTCATGTTCATTTGTACAACTGCGCTAAGTTTAAATCCGCGTTGACTCCTAGAACAAGGTTCGAGTTTATTAAATCCAAACGTGGGTGTGCGAATTGTCTGAGCACATTACACGGATTGAGTAACTGCAAGTCAACATCAGTCTGTGACTTATGTAAAAAACGCCATCATACACTATTACATTTTGATAAAGAAAATAAACCGCAAACAGCTGACGTTCTAGCGACGAATTTCAATGTAGTCGTCGCGTCGCCTCCTGCGCCGCTGTCCGTCGCGCCTCCCTCGCCCCTCTCGACTCCCGGTACGTCCTTGTCTGCCCCGGTTTCCGTCGCGGTGCCGCGCTCTTATGTGCATAGTAATAAGGTCGATATTGCCACACGGGTGATTGCGTTTGATTCGTGTGATGTGACGCCAGCGTCTTCGGTTCACAACTCGGCCGTGTTATTAGCAGCTGATGCAGCGAGGGCTAAGGCGATAGTGCTGTTATCGACAGCTCAGGTTTATGCGCGAGCTAAAAGTGACAGTGCGAGTCACAAAACAATAGTGAGGTGCTTAATTGATAATGGTTCGCAGAATAATTTAATAACTACAGCTTGTTGTAGAAAACTTAATTTACTGATAATTCCTTTGAGTAATTCCTTTGTTAAAGGAGTTGGTTCTGTATCGCGACCGATAATAGGATACGTACATTTAGATATCGAGTCTCGTGTATATCCGGATCAAAAATATACTATTCACGCGTTAGTAGTTGAGTGCATTACGGACCAGCTACCATCGCACCATGTTAATTGGGATAGCCATGTAGACTTCCACGCGCTTCCGCTCGCTGATTTAAGCTGGAATATTCCAGGGGATATTGACCTAGTGTTGGGCGCTCAACTGTTTCCGTACATTTACTTGGGGAATAGGGTCGATTTTGGTTCACGCGCCCCACCTGCATTATTGACCACATTCGGGTATGTCTTTATGGGTGATTTTCCGCATAATAGTGATAATTTAAATTTACTTAACTCCTCTCCTTTCACGGCATTGGCTCTCAATGATTTATTACAAAAGTTCTGGGAATTGGAAGAAGTTGAGAATAAACGTTTTTTATCTCCTGAGGAAACCGAATGTGAGAATATTTTTTCCTCGACCGTGTCACGGGACGATGTGGGACGTTATAGCGTCGCGTTACCTTTTAGTAAGGATCCCGCCGAGTTGGGTAACTCCCGCACCGCCGCGTACCGTCGACTTATTGCGCTTGAAAGGAAACTACGCCAGTTGCCGATGTTGCGGGAAAATTATAATGCAGTGCTTAAAGAGTACATTGACAGTGGGTACTTAAGTCAAGTCGACGAATCTGCCATTTCCGATGACGGGTACTATATCCCTCATCACGCTGTCGTTCGGCTAGACAAACCGATGCCGCGCATTGTATTGGATGCTAGCGCTAGGACTCATACAGGATTATCTTTGAATGATGTACTCCATATTGGTCCAAATTTACAAACAGATTTGTTTATTCTTTTAATAAATTTTAGATTATTTCCCATCGCTATAAATGCGGATATTAAACAAATGTATTTACGCGTTGGTGTACCCGTTGACCAGCGTAAATACCTACGCATTTTGTTTCGATTCAATGAGAACGAACCTGTGTTAACCTTTGCTTTTAATCGCTTACCTTTCGGACTTAAGTCAAGTCCATACATAGCTATGCGCACTGTGCGACAGCTGGCCTCTGACAGTCCGCATTATCCCGAAGCTGCTAAAGTAGCAGAGACCAGTCTCTACATGGACGATCTGGTATATTCTGTGAATAATGAAGATACCGCCATGCAGCTATCGCATGATCTTATAAAGATGTTTAAATCGGGCGATTTTGACCTTATTAAATGGTGTAGCAACTCACCCGTTCTTTTAAACAGTCTTCCTGACTCGCACCGTAAGTCCCTTGATTTTCACGCTGGGAGTGATGTTTCTAAGGTTCTAGGCCTTTCGTGGGAACCTTCTCAGGATAATTTCTTCTTCACTTCCGCTCAAGTGGCTGAGAAATGTACTAAGAGAAATATACTCTCGATAGTCGCACGCTTATTCGATGTTCTCGGTTTGGTCGCTCCCGTGATCTTTTATGCCAAGTTGCTCATCAAAGAGTTATGGCTGAGCAATATTGGTTGGGATGATCCCGCTCCTGACGACATTGTTAAACGTTTCTCCATTCTCATGCAAGAGTTTCCATTGCTAGATACATTACGCATACCACGCCATGTGGGTGTTACCGATGATTGTTCCGTTCGTATAGTCGCGTTTGCTGATGCTAGTATGGGTGGGTACGGGTGTGTGATTTATGTACACTCTACTGGTCCATCTGGTGTCATAGTCCGCTTACTTTGTGCGAAATCAAAGGTTTCACCTACCAAAGTCACAACTCTTGCACGTCTGGAGCTATGTGCCGCCATGCTCATGTCAAAATTGGTAAAAACTGTTCGCGATACCTACGCTTTACGTGTTCCTATTGCAGGAATTTACGCCTTTTCGGATTCCATGATAGCCTTATCTTGGATACACTCTTCTCCGCACCGCTGGTCAGTCTTTGTCAGCAATAGAGTCGCTCAATGTCAGGAGAACTTGGGTTCTCAACATTTTTACCATGTGGCAGGTGTTGAGAATCCAAGCGACTGTCTGTCTCGTGGCATCCTTCCTTCCCAGTTAATTTCACATGGACTTTGGTGGGACGGCCCCTCTTGGCTTCGTTGTGCTCCTGAGGATTGGCCGGTCAAACCGTTTTCTCCTATTAATTGTGGGGAACTTCCCGAGCACAAGACAAATATCTTAACAGTGACCACACAAGTAGAACAACCCCTTCTATATCAACTTGCTCAACGTACCTCATCATGGGATAAATTGTTGCGCATTGTTTCTTATATATTGAAATTCGCTAGACCAAAGGTTCATTGTGAACCTCGTTCTATTCAGGGCTTGTCAGCTGCGGAACGAGCGATAGTATGTGTTGTGCAATCTGTGCATTTTGCAAATGACATTAAGCTCATCAAATCTGGAAAATTGCTTTCAAAGAGACTCCAAAGTCTAGCTGTCTTTTTGGATGAAGAGGGAATACTACGCATTGGAGGAAGGCTTTCGAAGTCGCACCTTCCATTTGACGCTAAGCATCCCTTTTTACTTCCCAAACATGATCATGTTGTGGATCTAATAATCCGTCATTACCATGTGATGAATTGTCACACTGGACCGGGACTACTCATGTCTATTCTAAGACAGCGATTTTGGATACTAGATGCCAGGACTGTCATTAGGTCCAAGTTGCGACAATGCAATACATGTTTTCGGGTAAATCCGACGCATCCCATTCCAGTGATGGCAGACCTGCCTGAATACCGAGTATCGGAAGCAAAGGCGTTTGTCCACACTGGGGTGGATTATGCTGGTCCCATACGCATAACCCTCACTCGGCGCAGAGGCCAGCACGCCCAGAAGGCGTATATCTGTTTATTCGTGTGCTTGGTAACCAAGGCCGTCCATGTAGAGTTAGTCTCTGATTTAACCTCTGATGCCTTTTTAGCCGCGTTTAAACGCTTTATCTCGCGTCGAGGGCCAGTATCTTGTCTTTATTCGGACAATGCGACCAATTTCGTTGGTGCTAAGGCCCAACTAGATGAGCTTTATAGTTTCTTATTAAATTCAAGTTTCAATTCTTCTCTTTTACATGAGTTATCAACCCGCCGCGTAATGTGGAAAATGATTCCACCTCGCTCCCCACATTTCGGCTCCATGTGGGAAGCGAATATTAAAACATTAAAAACGCATCTTTATCGCGTGATCGGAAGTCAGCTTCTTACTTATGAGGAGTTACAAACTGTACTCATTCAAATAGAGTGCATTATGAACTCGCGCCCTCTGAGCTTATTGTCTTCCGATCCCCATCCCGAAGTTATTACTCCCGCTCACTTTTTGATGTCAACTCCACTGCAGTACTTGCCGGCAGCCGATTTGTCTGGTCAGCGCATTAATTTATCACAGCGCAAACAGTTGCTAGATAGTATGGTCCAATCCTTCTGGAAGAAATGGCACCTAGAGTATCTGCATACGCTGCAAGTCAGGCAAAAATGGGCAAGTCCGGACAAACCCGTAGAAGTTGGAACTGTCGTACTCGTGGGACAGGATAATTCAGCTCCTCTAAGTTGGCCATTAGGAGTTATAACTGAGGTTTATAAAGGCATGGATAATGTCGTTCGTGTTGCAATGGTAAAAACAAAGTTCGGTAACTTTAAACGTGCCGTCGTTAAATTATACCCTATTCCAACGCAATAAACTTTTAACTCTTATACGAAATTCATAGTCTTAGGTTTAGGAAATACATATATTAAATAACTTATATCATTTGTTTCTCGTATTCAGTCGTAAGGCTTAATTTTTCTGATCATAATGTAGGTCAGTAAATACTTATAATTTTTTCACTTTCTTTCTGAAAGCACTTGCGTCCTTCCAAAGCCCCCGAGCATGGTGAAGCGTCAATGCCTTTTCAATATAAAAAATAAAATAATAATAATTTAGGATTTCTCCATATATTAGAATATGTTAGTATTTCAAATTAAATATTTTAAGTTCTCAATTGATGAATCCTCGCACCATATTTGTTGACGCAGCGCCCATGTATCGAGACTTTCTTGAGTCTTCTCGCAAGGGCCGATAGATGGCATTAGCGAGTGCGGACAGCTTCCTTTGACCGTTCGAAGAAGACGGTTTACGCGCCTCATCGCTCCGCTTTAAAATTCCTTTTTTTTGGTGAAATCTTGACGATACTCGTAAAAATAAATGGACCTGCATCTGTGCTTCATTGCGAACGTATAGTGCAGTGTTGATTTTGGAGTTTCAACCATTCCACCGGTGGATTCAAGAGGATTTTGCTCGCCGGCCGGCAGCCCATACCTGCAAGTGCGCATGAACGAGGTATCTTCCCATCTCCCTGGGTCTGAGTGGGATCTCTGGATTGTCAAGGTACGTGGGCATGTTTGCTGCTAATAATTCTCTGGTAGTGGTTTGTCGAGGATTCATCAATAGGGAAAATAATTTATTTTGAGGTCCGCCATTACACATCATAATACATAGCATAGGTTCTTATTTTAAATTTTCTTACAACCTTCACAAAGGTGCAGGCTATTTACACGCCTCACCAATGTGTTTTTGGAAAACTCACTTTAATGCCCAGAGAATAAAGTTCAGTGTGTGCTACAACGTCAACATTTTACTTCAAATTACTTTTCCAAAGTACTAGTCATTCTGAAATCAACTAAATACACACTGACATAAAGTTGATATTTGTTTAAGTTTTAAGAAACAAAGATTTGAATATTTAATAGGCAGATGACGATAACTTACCGGGTAAGGTGGTAACTGCTGCAAGTGTTGCTGCGGCAGCAGCACGTTGCCGACCTGGTAGGGTGGCAGGACCTGCTGTGGTACCTCCATCTGACCGTATGGCACGCTGTAACTGAAATCGGAATAATACTAATATAAGACCAGGGAGAGACTTGTGGTTAAGTAATAACAGCCGCACGGGTCGATTGGTCAGGTTAAGCTACGCTCGCCGCGGTTGGTCCGTGGATGGGTGACCATCTTTACATATCAAGACCTCTCCGTGGCTCGGAAAGCACGTTGAGCCGTTGGTCCCGGCTGCCATTCGTGACTCTTTGACAAACGAAAGTCTGACAACCAGTCTTACCAAGGGGTATCGTATTATACAGTAATTGGGTTGTGGAGGTCAGGTGAGAGTGGAAGCCGAATCCAACATACATAGTTGGGAAAAGGTTAGGCAGGTGATGACTAATGTAAGACTAGTACTCAAATGGGACAGGTCGCCGATGTACAGACGCCAGCACATCAACCTACCACAATCTGTCAGATTTCATTAATAGATTTTCAACTTTATCGCTAAAGCATAAGGTTCTAAATTGATTGGGAAAATCTGCCCAGCAAACATTTTTGTCATATAATCAAACATTTATATGACCTTGAGTCTTATTAAAGTTATTTTACAGTAATTTTTTTAACTTTTCGTCATGTACTGGTGCATTATGTGTCCGAATAGTCATATACATTTTATGTCGTATAATAACGTCATATAGACGTTATTTCGATTTTTTTATACAATCGTCCTATAATAGCGTCTACGATGACATCTATAAAACTTACATATACAACTTTTCATCGTGTAAACGTTTTCGTAGTATAAACGTCATAATACTGTCAATTTTGTCGTATAATTACCTTTTAAACATTTGCTAAACGGATATTAATTGTATAAACGTAGTATTTGTAACCATTATATATAATTCGAATATAAGTATTACGAACGACCTCTATACATCCTAAAGTATCACAAACATGATAATACGACCGCTATTTAATTAATACTCATATTAAAGGTTTATAATAACCTTGTATACCACTTCCACCATTTCTAACTTTCATGGCGTACACATTTAATACATGAACTCGCAGTTTATAGGTCGGGAAGTTATATAGTTGTCTTATAACGCATTCACATAATAAATTATTAATAAAAATATGTGAAAACATTAAAATTTTAAAAGCGCATTAAAAATTTGTTACAAACCTACCGCACATTAATCAGTAAACTTGATTGCACAATGGCTTACAACTGATGAAATGGTTTTATCACCTCAAATAACAGAAAAAATGCAATATTAACTCAGCTGTCAAAAACACTGCTAAATGTCATTAATATTTTATAATAATTTTCAATATCATCATTAAATGACAATAACACAACGATTAAATCATATAAAAGTCATATTGTGTGACACAAAGTCGAATACACGCCGCAACAGCTATCATTACATGACATGTAGTCAAATCGCCGACGTGTATATGACAATTATGCGACTAATTAGGTATTTATATGACTGTTACACGAAACTCTTAGCGCCTTAAGTTGAATAAAATGGGCCCTAATGCCGTCGAGTAAACGTCCTTATGACATTTATACGATTATACTAAATAACATTAAGTTGCCACCAACACGTCTACTCAACGTTATAAATGTTTATTGGGTGACAGATTGTGGTAGGTTGATGTGCTGGCGTCCGTACATCAGCCGCGTGCAGGGTTTTTTTTTTTTAGTGAAACCTTCTTTAGGCGCGTCGGGCAGATTTTTGAGATGGGAAGAAACCATTGAACTCGCGACACTGTTACCGTAACCGACACCGCGCTACATTCAAATGTGTTCGGCTGTCCTCGGAATGTACTAGGTTTTAATGTATATCCGATATGTCAGTGAATGATGGCAAAGTGTTCTGATTGTGTTTTGTTTATAAGAAGACGATTAAAAAATACACACATAATTGTTCAAGTTTTCACTTCTGTCGGCACTCCCGGAGTGCCACTGTTTTTTTTGTTATATGGAGAAAAACCGACTAGAAACTCCACGGGAACTCTTTTTAAATTATTGGCTTCAATAAGTACGGGGTACCTAGGTAGTTAATAAAAACAAAATTGAAAAAAAAAACAGCAATTTGAAGCATATATGAGTGTTAAAGCCTATTTTAAGCCTGAAGGTCTGGGATTTCATCCTCATCTCAGAAACGCAATCCAAGCAAGGGATTTATTTTTTGGTCACTTTCCCAGCTTTGACCAATTGCAACTTTAGTAATATTGTCAATCGCTTGATGGGCCATAATCTACCACGCGGCCCAGTGTGGGTTGGTAGAAGTCACATGTCTTCGAATTTCTGGTTCTAGGACATGCCGGTTTCCTCACGATGTTTTCCTTCACCGTTTTGAGAGCAGTGGTGATGAAATAATTTAAACAAAGTAAAGCGCCTGTGTGGGTTCGAACCTACGACCTACAACTCGGTAAGTCGCGGCCGTTATCACTGAGTCACCATTTCTCTTCAACCACGTACAATACCCGGCGATAAATATTGCACATCGACCTTTTTACACAAAACCATTTTATACAAAGAATAAAAATAATTATCAAAAGAAGCAAATCATAATTGTTTTAACAGCTCCTAATAGATACCGGACTGTTTGTATTTCGTGCGACAGAGATAACGCTCTACGAAGCCGAAATTAGCCGATTATCTCTTTCCAAAGGTCGATGTGCAATATTTATCGCTGGGTACTGTACACATTGACAAGTGTTTTCGGGGACGCTTAATAATATTTTTAAGAAGAGAATTGTAAAATGTAATACCTTCTCTGCTGATGCTGTTGCATGGCCTGCATGTTGTTGGTGTCGACGCAGGCGCCGCACGCGGCCGCGGTATAGTCTACCGCCGCGTACGGGTAGCTGGGGTCTGCATTATGAAGGAAAACAGTTCAAAATTAAGGCTCCTACAAACAGGCGCGACACGCGATATAATCGCGCGCGACACAACATTATTGTTGCGCGCCACAATTAATACATGGTACAGACGCCAGTACATCAACCTACTACAATCTGTCAAATTTCGTTAATAGATTTTCAACTTTATCGCCAAAGCATTAAGTTCAAAGTTGATTGGGAAAATTTGACAGTTTCCGGTAGCTTGATGTGCTGGCGTCTGTACATGGCAACATTACTTACCACTAGCGCCATCTATGTAGTATCGGGTAGCAGAACTAGTAGAGTCAAGATCCTTATAGAAAGTTCGACACTAGAACTTTCGAGAACTATCGACATTTGGTCAGTCGGGACCGGTATGTACTCGAACATTCTAGATGTTTATATAGTAGCTCTGTGGCACTATATAAGGCCGGTGCGGGCCGCGAGACACAGACAGTATTGAATAAGCGATACAAGTGATCTTCAAGTGCGACATAGAGCGAGCAGTAGTACAATTGTGTTTCATAATTAGTGTGTTTGAGTTGTAATAAGTGTTGTTGATTAAAGTGTAAATTTTTGGTTATTAAATCGGCAGTTTTTATTGTCTTCGTGACAATAAAAACTGCCGATTTAATAACCCCAAGCTCGTAACATTATTATGCTGATTATAAAACTCACCGATTCTGAAAGCAGTCTCGTTCGGATGCGGTGAAGGAGCGAGCTTGTGTTCCTCAGTATGTAGCACTTGCGGATACATCTGAAGAGACGGCTCCTAAGGAATGAATAGAGTTTGTTGATGATGTACAGTGCGTGCCACGTAAGATGACACTTGACCCCACCTCCCCCGCTCTTTCCGCCGCCCCTATGACGTCCGGTCCCGTCCCGCACTCAGACCTCATACCGCTAAAGACACCTAAAATCGTGTACTGCGCATGTCAAACCACGTGGTGTGTCAAGTCTCATCTTTCGTGGCACGCATTGTATCTATACTAATATTATAAACTAGCACCGCCTCGCGGTTTCACCCGCATAAGTGACGATCCCGTTTGAATGTCGGGATAAAAACTATTCTATGTAAACTAAACTATCTCTATACCACATTTCATCTAAGTCGGTTCAGCGGTTTAAGCGTGAAGAGGTAACAGACTGACAGATAGATAGACAGACACACTATCGCATTTATAATAATAGTATGGATGCGAAAGTGTGTCTGTCTGAAACCTTTTCACGCTTAAACCGCTGAACCGATTTAAATGAAATGTGGTATAGACAAAGTTCGAGTCCCGGGAAAGGACATAGGATAGTTTTTATCCCGATATTCCGACGGGACCGAAAAACATTCTCAAACATTTTGTATGGAACGGCTTTTTTATGATATCTCGAGAACGGTTTGGCCGATGTCGTTAGCGGTGCGAAGTTCGTCGGGGCAGAGCTAGTAAAAGCTCCTTCAAACAGGCGCGACACGCGATAAAATCGCGCGCGACACAAAGGCACCGCAAGTCGCGCAACGAGCGGTGCCTTTGTGTCGCGCGCGATTATATCGCGTGTCGCGCTTGTTTGTAGGAGCCTTAATGTAATAAACGAAATAATAATGTTATAGAGCAGATAACACTAAGCAGATAATCAAACTTAGGTACTTACAACTCTACATTGATAGGGGTTGTAACCCTGCGCCATGGGGGCCTGGTACACCATGTTTGTCATGTTCGTTAGAGGCATTTGTCCTGCAAATATAGGAAGCCTGAAATTACCACTGAGCGTTCATAAATGGATAGGTTTATGGGTTCTTGTTACGGTAAAGCATACAAAAAGTCCCACAATAGAAATGGGTTTGAAGATTTTTGTATGAAGCCTGGCCATACCTAGTGTAGCGCCATTTTGAAAATGGCGGCCACGCATGACACCTGTATAAATTGGTAATACATATCGTATTACCAATTTATACAGGTGTCGTGCGTGGCCGCCATTTTGAAAGTCACCCTTGGAAAGTCTGACAACCAGTCTTACCAAGGGGTATCGTATTACCAAGTAACTGGGTTGTGGTGGTCAGAGAGGCAGTCGCTCCATGTAAAATAGTGATATACATATATAAACACAAGTTAAATCTTACTTTGGGTGCCAGAGTTCATCGAAATCACTCTATCCCTTAGTTGTAACGCTGCAGTGTTTAGATAAGTGTTTTTGTACAACTAAAGTTAATAAAGAAACTTTATTATACTTTATTATTATTATTCAGCTGGATCTGGTTAGACTGGAAGCCGACCTATAGTTGGGAATGTTGACTGAAATATCACTGTTAATTACGGGCCACAACCTCCTTAACAAACATCTTTTCAACATAGGCGCCACGGACAGCCCTCTTTGCAGGGGCTGCCTTGATGCCGAGGAATCAGCCGCCCACGTCATCCTGGATTGCGAGGCCGTGGCTTCTCAACGTGCAGAAATCCTCGGAACAAAGAGGTCGCTCCGCGAAGCCTGTGAAGCTCCCAGGAAGCTTCTGTGCTTCTGGGCGGAGCTAGGCTGGCTCTGTTAGCCAGAATCCCCACGCACAAAGGACCGAATGGGAGTCTAAGTGCGGAAAAGGGAGTACCCTAATCATCATCATCAGTCATCATCACTGTTGCGAATCGAACCCAACACCTTGCGCGCGGTCTGCATTAGCAGGTTCTAATTTAATAATAAATTTCCTTACTGCCATAAAAACAGGTTACAGAAAAATGTGAGACCCTGGCTCCAGAGCTTGGTTAGAGTACAGAAGCCAGCACATCAAGCTAATCGAAACTGTAAAATTTTCCCAATCAACTTTGAACCTTATGCTTTGACGATAAAGTTGAAAATCTATTAAAGAAATTTGACAGATTGTAGAACTTGATGTGCTGGCGTCTGTACATAACTGTATTTCAGGAGCCAGTGACTTCTTCCATTTAGGTTATAATTATGCAAGTTTTATGCAGCAAAAGGTGATAAAATCAAATTACTTAGGTGGAAGCGATAAGGTAGCCCGCGAAATTTAAATTTCTTACGTTTTTTGCAATGTGCTGGTCAGTATTAAGTTGTACATCGATCAAAATATGATTCGCGGCCTTTTAAAAGAGCATAGCATTTTAAAAGAGTAACGGTGGAGTTTCTTGCCCATTCTTCTCCATACGAACACTACCTTTTGGAATGGTTGAAATAAATAAATGCTTTGACTTTGACTGACCTGAAAATTGCAAAAAACGTAAGAAAAATTAAATTTCGCGGTCTACCACTGCGCATTCACCTAAAAATTAAGTTTGATGGTAAACAGTTTGAGCGTCGATGCCATCCTATGTATGTAATAATTAAATAAATACTTACGTATATTCGGATCAGGTAGAGGTAACTGCGCCACTTTCTGCTGGGACATGACCTGCATGTTAACTTCATGGTGAACGAAGTGGTTCACCGTCTGAGGCGGTGATGTCACCTGGTGATGAACGGTTATATAAGAGATAAAGTCAAAGTGAAACCTTTATTATAGACTAGATGCGCCTCGCAATTTCAGTTATGTATGTATGTACAATGCGCGCCACGAAAGATGAGACTTGACCCCGCCTCCCCCGCTCTTTCCGCCGCCCCTATGACGTCCGGTCCCGTCCCGCACTCAGACCTCGTACCGCTAAAGATACCTAAAATCGTGTACTGCGCAAGTCAATCCACGTGGTGTATCAAGTCTCATCTTTCGTGGCACGCATTGTATATTCATCTGTTCCCTCATAACTTCTAAACTGCTTATCACAATTTGACAAATGAGGTATCGTTGGAAGAGTCTCGATCTCGATGGTTACAGGCTTTGTGACGTCACATTAAATTGAATTTATGATATCACTCAGCTTTTTTTATTTGAAATGGGTTTGCTCTTGACTCTAGTCTAGGTCAGAGGTGACAGAGACAAAGTCTACGATAGTATTTTTTTTTTCAGCTTAGTTTTTAAGCTTGTTTAAACAAGCTTAAAAACTAAGCTGAAAAAAAAAATTGAGGGCAGGGCTTAAGCCCTGCCCTCAATTTTTGAGGCATCCACAGGCAAGTCTGGTTAAGCAGACGATAACCTCATAGGTTGAACTGCGAGATGCCATTCCCCACAACAAAACGAATCACACCGAACCGTCTATATCCGCTGTTACATAGCGCGTTGTCGCCGACTCTCGGTGGACAGTCGGCGACGGACAATACGTTTGGTGTGAACGATGCCTTATGGTGATAGAGACACGCCTCCTATTTCATGGGATTTAAGCAACGCTGAAAAAATGTGGGTGTTCAAGACCATAAGACCATACGGCGGATTTCAGCCGAAAGACGTCCATAATTATACATAAAGTGAATCCAAACTTATGTTTCAAATTAATATTATTTCAAGTTAAACAAATATCAACTTTATTTCAATGACAATTAAGTTGATTTCAGAGTGACTCGCACTATTGACGAAAGTTGTAAGAATGTTTGAAGTTGTAGCGTAAACTGAACTTTATTGTGTAGGAATTAAAGTAATTTTTCCATTAATTCATATTTGTTTACATTTTTGGCAAATAAATCGCGAATGCGAAAATTATAAAGATATAGATATAGAATAAATATTTATTATATTGTTCATGTTTTATTACTTTTAAATAAAAAAATATACCTCTTCCGTCCTATATCCTTGCTGATAAGACTGATACTGAATCTCCTGTCCCTCATTGGTCAATTTCACCGGTCGGTTATTCAAACCGTTATTCACAACGTTCTGATTGGCCGGTTCAAAACTCCGTGGAGGCTCATACGTCTTCTGATTGGTCGGTGGTTCGTATACTTGTTGCTGATTGGGTGCTTCGTATCGTTCTACTTGCTGATTGGTTGATTCGTATTGCTCCGGTTGCTGATTGGCTGGTTCGTATTGCTCTGGTTGCTCATTGGTCGGTTGTTCGAATTCTGGTTGCTGTTGTAGTTGTGTTGTTTCTTCTTGTGCGATTATTTGTGTGTTCGTTTCGAAGGGGCTTGGCGGTTTTGTGTTGGTTTCCTAGAAATGGAAATTATAAGATTAATATTTGATACATTAAGTTAGAAGGGGCTTGTGGTTATGGTGAATACGCAGTGGTAGACCGAGAAATTAAAATTTTCTTATGTTTTTTGCAATTTTCAGGTCAGTGTCAGGCTGTATCGTGATCAAAATATGATTCGCGACTGTTACAGGTACGTGCTCGTGCTCGTACGTACGTCGCTCCATGTGTTAGAAACTCTTTCTTCGATAGTCTGATTTCCGGTCGGTTAATCATTTTTAGATATTTAATTTGATCAATCATAGACATGTTTAAATTATTATCTGTATTTAAATTTAGTAACAATATTTATTGTTATTAAATATAAATACAATATTTACTGTTTACATTAATAATAAAATTAAGTGTTATCGCACGCACTACTTCCGGTTGTACCACCACATTTTATTATAATAGTGTTTCCGGTAAAAATATAAAACGTGGTGGGAAGTAGTGCGCACGATCGTTGGGCAGTCGACGTCGAACAGTTGAAGTGTATACAAGTGTTAAGTGATTTTGTAGAAAACTTAATAAAAATTGTGAGTGATATCCTGACAAATTGTTTTAATTTCCTGGACTTTTATAGTTCAGAAGTGAGATATAATCGGGATAGCGATCAATAATCGCCCTCGGTGAAGGACTGAACGCCCATAAAAGCGATCATGACTCGCAAAAGAAAGTCTCAACAACTGACAAGGGAGTCATACGACTCTTCACCAAGTGGCTCTGAGTCTGCTGTGCGGAGACGTCACAAAACTCGCCGCAAGCATGACGAGCCAAGTGCATCGAGAACTAGCGAGTCGCGAGATCACAATGCACCTTGCAGCAGTCGTGGTTCAAGGCGCCGTGATGTGTCGCGTGATTTGACGCGTGATGCGTCACGATCGCGTGATGAGTTGCGGGTGCGTGATGCTACGCGAGCTGCGACGCGTGATGCGTCATGTGATGGGGCGCGTGATGCGTCGCTAGTGCGTGATGGGGCGCGGGATGCGGCGCGTGATGCGTCGCGATCGCGCCATGCTTCGCGGATGCGTGATGCTGCGCGAGCTGCGACGCGTGATGCGTCATGTGATGGGGCGCGTGATGCGTCGCTAGTGCGTGATGGGGCGCGGGATGCGGCGCGTGATGCGTCGCGATCGCGTGATGCGTCTCGATCGCGCCATGCTTTGCGGATGCGTGATGCTGCGCGAGCTGCGACGCGTGATGCGTTATGTGATGGGGCGTGTGATGCGTCGCTAGTGCGTGATGGGGCGCGGGATGCGGCGCGTGATGCGTCACGTGTGCGTGATGCGTCGCGATCGCGCCATGCTTCGCGGATGCGTGATGTTGCGCGAGTTGCGACGCGTGATGCGTCATGTGATGGGGCGCGTGATGCGTCGCTGGTGCGTGATGCGGTGCGGGATGCGGCGCGTGATGGGGCGCATGGCGCGTCACCGTCGCGTGGTGCTTCGCGGATGCGTGATGCGCCGCGCTTGTGCGATGTATCGCCAGGTCGGGAGGTGGCTCATGGTCCCGACGCATCGTACATGCCGCGAAGACGTAGTGAAGATATGGCGAGACCATCGCATTCGGACACTACTACACCAGCAGCAGTGGTGAGTCCTTTTGATTTTATAAAAGACGCAGATACTAATACTAACATTTTAGTTTCGGTTTTCAAAGAGTTCATGCAGACCATGAAAGCAGACCGGGGTAGTGAACGTTTTCCGGTTTTGAATGTGATACCAGAATTTGATCCGAGTAAACGAACTCAAACAATAGAAACATGGATAAGTAAAGTTAACGAATGTGCTCAGATTTATCATTGGACCGAAAGGCAGACTGTTCACTATGCCCTTCCTAAATTAGCGGGATTGGCTCAGAAATGGTATCAGGGCCTACCTAGCCTTCTGTTTTCATGGGCTGAATGGCAGAGCAAATTAAAATTGGCATTTCCAAGTGACCAGAACTATGGTCAGCTATTAACGGAAATGCTTGCTTGTAGGGCTGAT
Organism: Luperina nickerlii; assembly: GCA_963855955.1. Classification (NCBI taxonomy): domain Eukaryota; kingdom Metazoa; phylum Arthropoda; class Insecta; order Lepidoptera; family Noctuidae; genus Luperina; species Luperina nickerlii. Next base: position 9,979,050 of record OY979689.1, on the reverse strand, counting down.
TTTGGAGAGTCTTTAGAAGAATATTTTTACCAAAAGGTTGTTTTATTGAACCGCTGTAATATACATGGTAAAAATGCAATAGATTGTATCTTATTTGGAATCGAGGACAGGTCTGTCAGAACAAGTGCGGAAGCCACACAGTTCACGGAACCTGATAAATTATTAGTTTATCTCAGAAATATAAGAATTACAAAGAAGTTTAATAAGTCAAACTCATCCCTGCGGGCAGGCGACGCTGATAGCAAACAATCTAAGACAGTAAAAGTAGCTCAAAATGATCATGATAATAGGAACAATAAGAACTATAGGCTTACAAAATGCTATAATTGTGGTGAAGAGGGGCACCCATATTTCAAATGCAAATTACCAATCAAGCGTTGTGATAAATGTCGTCAAGTAGGGCATTTAGCCGACAGTTGTCCAGGCTCCAAAGAATCTACTAATAATAAAACAGTTTTAAGAATTTCAAAAGAACCGGATAGTGACTCCAAATATTTTAAAACCGCCGTCGTGAATGGTCTGAATTTTGATTGTTTCATAGACTTCGGAAGTCAATGTTCTATGCTGCAAGAGTCTGCGGCTAAGAAATTAGTTAACTCTTGGTCGGCATCAGAACTACCTGTATTGAGAGGCTTTGGGGACAGCGTTGTCAATTGCTTAGGTAAATGCAGTGTTGAAATAAAAGTAGATTCAGTCACTGCTACGGTAGAAACTCTTATCGTTCCTGATAAATTATTACAAGTTCCTTTATTACTAGGACAGACATTCACAGAACAAGAACATATTGTGGTTCTTAAAACTAATGACCAGCTTAAGATAACCACGAATATAACTAAAAACATATTGGTGTATGTTGATAACTCACTTTTTATACATGGGTATACCCCAGTCAGTATTTATACTAAACCAAGATATTCAGGCGATTTATTTGTTGAACTTAGTTTTTGTCAGGATGCTGATAAACAATATGAGATTATTCAAAGTGTAGTACAAGTAAGTAACGGACGGGGAACGATTGTGGTTAAGGGTCTAAACTCTGGGTTTGAATTGCTGAAAGACACTTTACTGCTCCGGGCCCTTCCTTTAAGAGAAGTACAGACACTAAATATTGGCAAAATAGAACACTGTCCAGATAATACAGTAACACCCCAAATTGAAGCTTGTATGATACAGGTCGATGACAATATTGGATCTGATCATAGAACCAAATTAACTGAGTTGTTAAATGAGTTTAGGGACTGTTTCGCCTTTTCGGTTAAAGAGTTAGGGTGTATAAGTGATTCAGAAATGAACATAAACCTTAGTGATACTACGCCTGTGGTGTACCGACCTTATCGATTATCTCATTCAGAAAGGCACGTAGTTCGAGAAATGATAAAAGACTTGGCTGACTCGGGAATAATTAGACAGTCATCATCAAATTACGCATCCCCAATCGTATTGGTACGCAAAAAGACTGGTGACTATCGTCTTTGCATTGACTTTAGGGCACTAAACAAAAAGACTATCAAAGAGCACTATCCTCTACCCCGTATAGATGATCAGTTAGATAATCTGTCAGGTCATAAATATTTTACTTCCCTCGATCTCGCATCCGGTTATTATCAGATTCCAATGGCAGAATCGGCAAAGCATTTGACAGCTTTTGTGACCCCAGATGGTCATTATGAATTTAACCGCATGCCATTTGGGCTAGTTAATGCGCCGTCAACATTTCAAAGAGCTGTTAATAGTGTTTTGGGGAACGCGAGATTCAAGGAGGCGTTTGCTTACATGGATGACGTAATTATACCATCCAGAACAATAGAAGAAGGGTTGCAAAGGCTACATGATATACTGAGCCTTTTCCGATCATCCGGCATCACACTAAATTTATCAAAATGTAATTTTTTGAAACAATCCATAGATTATTTAGGTTTTGAAGTTAGCGAGTCCGGAGTAAAACCAGGCAAAAAGAAAATCGAAGCCGTGGACCAATTTCCCAGACCAACAGACCAACATAAGATTAGGCAGTTTGTGGGATTAGCGAGTTTCTTTCGAAAATTTATAAGAGGTTTTTCAATTATCGCGAAACCACTAACACATCTTTTGAAAAAGGACTCTAAATGGCGTTGCAGAGACGCAGAAGAATCTGCATTTTTAAACCTAAAAACAGAACTTGTTAAACGACCCATTCTCTCATTTTATAATCCCGAATTCGAAACACAGTTGCATACAGACGCGTCTAAAGTCGGGGTTGCCGGAATCTTGATGCAAAGGCCAAATAAAGAGGTCCCTTTTAGTGCCGTAGCATTTTACAGTAGACAGACATCGCCTGAAGAAGCCAAATTCACATCTTATGACTTAGAAACGCTAGCTGTAGTAATGTCGCTGCAGAGATTCAGAGTTTATTTGTTAGGGATTCATTTCATTATTGTTACCGATTACAATTCTCTCCGTGCAACCTTTGAAAAGAGGGATATACTGCCAAGAGTTGCAAGATGGTGGAGCATCATACAAGAATTCGATTTTCAAATAATTTATAAGCCAGGCACAAGTATGGCTCATGTAGATGCTCTGAGCCGAAATCCCATTTCATCAGAAATAATAGAGTTACAAGTAAGACGAATTGATACAGATTGGGTAGCCACGGTACAACAAAACGATCCTGAGTTACAAAGAATTATTGCTATATTAAATGATAAAGAAAATGATAATATTTTAGAAATTAAAAATAATTTTGTTGTTAAAAGGGGACTATTACACAGGAAAACAGATACTGGTGATCGTTGGGTTGTACCGAAAGGCGTTCGATGGCAAATTTTGAAGTCAAACCATGATGAAATTGGACATTTCGGTCTTGATAAAACGTTAGAAATAATTAAAAATAATTACTGGTTTGCTAAGATGAGACGATTCACTAAAAAGTATGTTCAGTCGTGCTTAGAATGTGCCCACTCTAAAATACCAACTGGGAAAAAGTCAGGCAAATTGCATCCCATTGAGAAGGTTGAACAACCATTCCATACTGTACATATTGATCATTTAGGTCCTTTTGTTAGAAGTAAGCACAAAAATGCATATCTGTTATTAATTATTGACGCTTTTACGAAGTTTGTGATAATTGTTCCCGTTAAAAGTACTAAGTCTGTCCATTCCATCAGAGCAATGAAAAACTATTTTCACACATTTAGTGTTCCAAGACGTGTTATTTCCGATAGAGGTACGTCATTTACTTCTAAAAGTTTTCAAGATTACTTAAGTTCATTAGGTATTAAACATGTAATGAACGCTGTTGCGACTCCGCGGGCCAATGGCCAAGTCGAGCGATACAATCGAACCGTTTTATCAGCATTGACAGCTACTAATTATGGCAAATCCGAAAATGAATGGGACGAACATATTATACGACGATCGATACGACGATCATATTTCAGAAATTCAGTGGGGACTTAATAACACCCTAAACAAAGGTACCGGGAAAAGTCCTGCTCAGGCACTGTTTGGTCTTAATTTAGTGAGTACCTCAAATGCGTTATTACAGCTTAACGTTACAAACGACACTGAAAGTTCGGCCATTTCGTTAGAGGACACTAGAAAAGAAATTTCAGAACACATTAAAGAAAATCAAGACATACAAAAAGAACGTTATGATAAAGCTAGGAAAGAAGTCAATTATAAGATAGGAGAACTTGTAAGGGTAGAAAGAGATGTGCCATCAATAGGAAAAAGTAGGAAATTGGTTCCTAAACTAAGAGGACCATATCGTATTGCAGAAGTCCTCGATAACGACCGATACGTAATTGAAGATACACCACTATCTAAAAAGGGAAATAGAAAATTTAGCGGTATCTTTTCTCTGTAGATAAAATTCACCCCTGGATAGTTTTTAATAGATCGGACTCAGAGTCTGAGGAGCCGGAAAATGACAACACAGACTAATTTGAGTTCGATTGGTAATGATGCTATTATAGTAAAGTTAAGTCTAATACCTTATCTGAGAATATGTCTGAGGTCTCTGCTAAAGAGATATTAAGGATATGTATGAGGTCATGATATCTTAAATTAAGTATGTAAGTGGCGTTTGTGGCTTATATGAGAATATTTCTGAGGTCTCAGCTTAGACAGGTGTTAAGAATATGTTTGAGGTCTTAACATCTTAAGTTAAGTGGCTTATCTGGGAATATGTCTGAGGTCTCAGCTAAGACAGGTGTTAAGAATATGTTTGAGGTCTTAACATCTTAAGTTAAGTGGCTTATCTGAGAATATGTCTGAGGTCTCAGTTAAGACAGGTGTTAAGAATATGTTTGAGGTCTTAACATCTTAAGTTAAGTGGCTTATCTGGGAATATGTCTGAGGTCTCAGCTAAGACAGGTGTTAAGGATATGTCTGAGGCCTTAACATCTTAAATTAAGTGGCTTATCTGAGAATGTGTCTGATGTCTCAGCTAAGACAGGTGTTAAGGATATGTTTGAGGCCTTAACATCTTAAGTTAAATGACTTACCTGAGAATATGTCTGAGGTCTCAGCTAACATAGGTGTTAAATATATGTCGAGGCATTAATATTTCAATTGTAAAAAGTGTACGTAGATTTAAGAAAGCACACAAATAAGCTGAGTATATTTTATCGGTTTAATTACGTTATTTTTTATTTTTTGTTTGTTTTGTGTGAGAATTAATTTTCCCGGGACGGGAAATGTATCAGGAAAGGCCGACTGTTAGAAACTCTTTCTTCGATAGTCTGATTTCCGGTCGGTTAATCATTTTTAGATATTTAATTTGATCAATCATAGACATGTTTAAATTATTATCTGTATTTAAATTTAGTAACAATATTTATTGTTATTAAATATAAATACAATATTTACTGTTTACATTAATAATAAAATTAAGTGTTATCGCACGCACTACTTCCGGTTGTACCACCACATTTTATTATAATAGTGTTTCCGGTAAAAATATAAAACGTGGTGGGAAGTAGTGCGCACGATCGTTGGGCAGTCGACGTCGAACAGTTGAAGTGTATACAAGTGTTAAGTGATTTTGTAGAAAACTTAATAAAAATTGTGAGTGATATCCTGACAAATTGTTTTAATTTCCTGGACTTTTATACATGTAAAATACTGGTATTCATTTGCATCCGGTTAGACTGGAAGCCGGCCCCATCATAGTTGGGAAAAGGCTAGGCAGATGATGAAGTACTAACCTTTTCAGTCGCGGTCTTCAGCTGACATCCCTCGCCTCTCCGACAATTGCAGCAACATTTGTCGCGGCACTCTTCATTCGGTTGGCATTCGCTCTCTGTAATTTGTATGTCATATGTTAGATTTCTCATTCATCATTCTCGAATGTTGAATACATCGAGTGACCTTACCGTTATCTATAAATGAATGCTGTTTCTCCAACCTACCGCGGCGTTTTTCACTGCACGGATCCAATTGTACCTTGAAAGAAAAGAACAATTTTATTAATAATAATTTTATCAAAATATTGTTGGAGTATAACAAAAACAAACCGATCTTACTTCAATACATTACTCATTTTTCTTTTATAGACCAAATCAAACTGTTTGCTAATTTAATTGTAAAATTTATTCTTTTTTATCACATCTATTCAAAAAGAACTAGTGTATTCTTCGTAAACAGGGACTAAAATAGCCCTTTAATCCCTAGGGACTATAAGTGATTTGAATTTAGAATGTAGATATTGTTAGTAAAAGTTCCAATAACCAAAGAGATCAATCACGAACATTGTATGAACAAGTAACAGGCTGTATGATAAAGTAAAATGCGCGCGAGCCAAATTAAACAAAAAAAGTTGTGAAAAAATAAAACACGCGTGAAAAGCATTCTGCCTTCGTTCGTAATTGTTTACTCAAATTAGGATTTTACTTAGTTTTATAAAAAACTAGCTGACCCAGCGAACTTTGTACCGCCTTAGATCCAATAAAAACGAATGTATGAGAAAGTTAATTATCTTTATTATTATTTTTTCGTGAATTTTTCCAATGTTTTAATAGTTATTCTGCTATTCGGGGCGGAGACAAATCCAACAAATCAAAGAATATAAAAATCGGTCCATAAAATTCTGCCATCTTCATAGTATGCCAAGTGAAATTAAGCCATTGTAAATTCGGACATATAAACATTCGGCAAATAAAAGCCATATAAATATTCGTTTAGAGAAGATTATGCCAAGTGTGTTATACTATGAAGATGGCAAAATTTTATAAACCGATTTTTATATTTTTTGATTTCTTGGATTTGTCTCCGCCCCGAATAGCAGAATAACTATTAAAACATGGGTAAAATTCACAAAGAAAAACAAAAAGATTTTCTCGTACATTTTTTATGAGGCGGTACGAATTTCGCCGAGTTAGCTAGTATATAAATAAAATAAAAGGATAATAAACGTATATTGAAATCCTTAAAAAGGCCTTTCCTTTGGTGTCCACCTTTAACCCTAACAAATAATACAACTAAAATCATTACAACACTCTCTTCACTTCAAGCATTATGCTGTAAAATTCGTTATAGACAACAATTATTTAATTTAAAGAAAAAAATAGTATCCACAAACACTCACTCTCTGTTCAAGACACTGTTGTTCATTCTGTGCGACAGCCGGGTCGTACAGCACGGGAGGGTTGGCCGGGTCGAACTGGTACACTGTGCCGTCCGGATTGGTGAGCGGACGTCCGGTCTGCAAGACACAGAGAAAAAGTTATTAACAGACCTCGTCCACGTTTTAAAAGATGGTGTTAGGAAACATTTATCTTTAGGATATTATGGCGTCGTCGTCTCCTACAGAAACTGAAAATCTCAGTAACTTAGGGCGAATTTCACCAATGAAACTGAACGCGTCAGAGAAGAGCTGTTGAGTGTCAAAATTAAAATAAACGTGGAAGGTACAATGCGTGCCACGAAAGATGAGACTTGACACACCACGTGGTTTGACTTGCGCAGAACACGATTTTAGGTATCTTTAGCGGTATGAGGTCTGAGTGCGGGACGGGACCGGACGTCATAGGGGCGGCGGGAAGAGCGGGGGAGGCGGGGTCAAGTCTCATCTTTCGTGGCACGCATTGTAGTTATGAGGACTGGCAGAGATGTATCTATGGAAGAAAATTATACTGGGTGGCAGGGGGAGGAGTGGACCAGTGCATCTTTTTCTTTCTATTTCATTAAGAAAAGGACAGAAGATAAATTTTAGTTTTAGTTAGTCCTGTCAAATTAATCAGTGCCTGACACTGCTCCATACAAGTTTAGACGTGATTAAAAACTTGCCCAGTACAATTACATACGTCAATTTACGTCAGACGCTGATTATAGTCCGCGCGGAACTAGTTGGCCGCGCCTTAGTTATTTGACGGTGGGGCGGTGGGGCGGAGCGGCGGGGGGGTGTTCAATGGTTTTTTCCCATCTCAAAAAATGCCCAACGCGTCTAAAGTAGTTTTCATTTCAAAAAGATGGCAGGATCACCATAATATCTTACATGTGGGTGTATGACCATAGCGCCGGGAGGTACGGCAGACATGTCGGTGACACACCAGACCACGCCTGCGTTCTCTACGTTAGTTGTAACGGGTATGTTCGCGTTTACAGCCGGCTCGGGACTGGCGCCACCTGTGGACAAATGGAGTAAATTAAAAGTATATTATTACAATGCGTGCCACGAAAGATGAGACTTGACACACCACGTGGTTTGACTTGCGCAGAACACGATTTTAGGTATCTTTAGCGGTATGAGATCTGAGTGCGGGACGGGACCGGACGTCATAGGGGCGGCGGAAAGAGCGGGGGAGGCGGGGTCAAGTCTCATCTTTCGTGGCACGCATTGTACGTTATTTGTATTGTATATGGTGCGAGCAGTGGTGGGCCAGTGGTAACGGCCGCGACTTACGAGTTGTAGGTCTCAAATTCGACCCCAGACAGGCGTTTTACTTTGTGTAAATTATTTCATCACCACTGCTCACAAAACGGTGAAGGAAAACAGCGTGAGGAAACCGGCATGTCCTAGAACCAAAACTTCGAGGACATGTGACATCTGTCAACCGACACTGGGCCCGCGTGGTGGATTACGGCCCACTCCCTCTCATAGGGAGGAGGCCTGTGTCCCAGCAGTGGGAATACTATAGGCTGATTTTGATTATAAGGCTTATTTTGAATGTCTTTGATTGTTTAAAGTTATTTGTTATTGAAATTCTGAGTTTATCTTGGACGCTACTAACATCGGTGAAGGAAAACATCGTTAGGAAACCTGGACTTATAAAGTAATATTATTTCAAGTTAAACAAATTTCGACTTTATTTTAATGGTAATTAAGTTGATTTCAAAGTGACTAGCACTATTGAAAAAGTTATAGAAATTTTTGAAAATGTAACGGAAACTGAACTTTATTGTGTACGATTTTAAAGTTATTTTTTCATAAACTCATATTTGTTTATATTTTTGGCAAATAAATCGCGAATGCAGATTAGTTTAATATAAGTCTGAAGTCGCCAACCCGTCTTGAGCAAGCGTGGTGATCAATGCTCGTACCTTCTCTGTATGAGATGAGCCCTTTGACCAGCAGTATTATTGAACTTACCGGTAGGTGAGGGGGTGATCGAGTCAGTACTGCGAAGACTGAGGGTCTTGTACCCAGAGCTGGATGGAGACAGGCGCCAACTGCTGGACGCCAGGTCACCTGGAGCAACATTATAACATGATGTATGAGTTTTAAGCACAGACTTATATTGGCTAGATAACACGCAAGTCTCATCGTCTGTATAGAATTCAAGCGTGCCATTATTTCTCTACCTACTATGACGTCACATGAGCGATTTAGTGATGGGAATACTAAAATTCTAACAACAAAAACAAGGAACAGATTCGATTAGATGAACATTTTTAAATTGAATCTCCCGCCCTAAACAATACGAATAAAGGCTCCGACATCGACAACATCTACTGATTTCTATAAAAAATTTTAGAATTTTAGCTTTTAGAGAACGATGCCAGTGAATTCGAGCCTAAAGTCAATCCACTGACTTTTGCATTAGTTAACGCCTTCAATACATCAATAGTAGGTACTTGTTGCGTTTGTAGTCAGCCGTCTAAACTTTTTTGTTTCCGTAAAGCTGCCTTCATTAAAATGAACAGAGCAAATTCGACTTTAATATTATTGTGTTGGGAACCAATTTTATGTGCTCCGTCGCGCGTCGCTTCAATCCATTTCTCTTCAACTTTGGGATCATTTGGAAATCTGTAAATATAATTAATAAGTGGTCGTCCAAATCAAAAGGGACCTTATGGCGGAAATGAGTTATCTACAGAGCTGAAAACTAGATAAATGTACCGAACTATAGACCCAAGAACCAACCTTCTAACCACTACCGTTATTTTTTTACGAATTTTTGAAGTTCACTGATCGAAATTATAAGTTTCGAGAAAATCGCAATTTAAGTATGCCGTACAAAAAAAAAATGTTTTAGTGTGAAGTTATGTAACTGATGGTATACTTTGATTGACTATGATTATTACTAATGGAAATTCTTACAATCCTTGCATAAACTTAAAACCTACTTTGCAATATTAAAATGTCGATATAATATATGGTTTGAATTACAAGAAAAACGATTTGTTAGGTCTTGCCGCGATAAGGTTCCTTTTTTACTAAACTTTAGATGAATAAAAAACTTTTTTAATTTGACTTTTCGAAAAGTTGAACACATCTACATGTAGTAAATACAATCATCTTTTTAAAAATACAGTTAATAAAAAAACGACTTTTTTGAGGTATTTTACAAATTTATTAATATCTCGGAAACTAGTTACCGCCATAAGGTCCCTTTTGATTTGGACGACCACAATATTCTAAACAAAATCACTAAATTGAAACATTGAAGTAAAAAAAAATAATTTACATGTCATAAAATACCCAACGCAAACGTTATCATTCCTCTGTTTCCAAAATCGATTAGAATCGAGGACAACTTTACAACCTGTGTGCACAACACTATTTGCTTTATATGACAGAAAAATGAGAATAGCGACCGTACCACGAAGCTGAGCGACAAGTGAAAATATCGATCATTTTAATTTTCATTGCGTGTTTTAACAGACGAGACAAGCCCTACAATACTGCCTTGTAACTAAAAACGGCAATGTATTATGAATTAGCCGAAATACACTCAGTTAGGTACATATTTTCATTGTAAAACCACAATGAATATAGGGTAATAGATTTTGCAACAAAAAACACACAATTTAATAACAAAATGACTTAATGATTAAAGGAAACGTTACCATTATCTCGTCCCACTTTTTTTTGTGTGGTATTTACAGCTCAATACCTCACAATTTGGCATTTTTTAGTTTTCGTTTGACGTCTGACATCGAGAACGTTCGAGCGCGGACTGAATGGAAATGGCGCTGAAGGAAGTCCTTTGTATTCCCGGTTTACACGCGAAGCATACACACTTGCGTCGTCTAGCCAATATAAGTCTCTGGTTTTAAGCGTAAATAACTGGTTAACGGGTTAATGAGCAAGCAATTTGAAAATAAATCTTTTGTTTTTTGACAGATGTGATTGAAATTCAGCTCATACCTTGTCTACTAAGTAGCCTCGGAGTGTGCGGCTCTGCTGCAGCATATCCTCCGAAGCTGTGACTCTTGGAGACAGGACCCCGGGCACCACGCCAGGATCCACTTGACCCTGGCACACTGCCTTCGAGGGATTGCACCTGGGGAAGGATAAAAGGGTTAAAATAAACTTCAGAAGACGCACTAACGGGTGAATTCTCAAACGCCACTCCAATTTAAATCGTTGCGGGATAATTGCGTGACTCACTAACAGTCGTAATGGCTTTAATTTTGATAGTTCAACAACATTCATTGCGCGATTAAGGGGGCGTCCATAAATTACGTGAGATGTTTAAGGGGGGAGGGGGTCGAGTCAAATCTCATCTAATCTTACGTTGGGGAGAGGGGGGGTCTCAGCAAATATCACGCAATTTTTTTCTGATTGAAACAACAAAAAAAAATTATACTATTTTGGTCCATTTAATCCAGATTGTACATGCTTAAGATTTAATCTTAAGCGTATATCGTAATACGATTAAGATTATTCACTAATTCGTTCGAAAGAAAATGATTTCATTTATACTTCGACGTTATACATCTGATGATATGATTTGACTGACTGTCAAACCACCATATTTGTTTTATACCAAATAACAATCCAACGCGTTTACGTAAGAAACCCACATTTTGAAAAATCTCACGTGAGATTGGGGAGGCGGTTGTATAAAATCTCACGACATCTCACCATGGGACAGAAAATTAAAAAAAACACCTCACGTAATTTATGGACGCCCCTTAACACTGTTGAACAGACACATTTTTCCATCATATGAAGCAGTGGATTGGCAATATCCTTCAAAATTCTTCAGATTGAGTTTGATGTGCAATTAGGCTGTAGTTCATTTAGAAGTTGTCTCTGTCATTTTAAAATGTATGTAACGGCAAACGGGGTTCTTAAAACGTCTTAACCGGTTGAATGGCCGTAATTACACGAACAATTAAAAAGTCATTGTGTCTCGCGTGGGTCCACGTTCCGTATTGCTGGTTCTAATCATTATAATTCTGTAAAGCCATATTTGTTACGGTTGCGAATCATAGTTTTAACCAACATACAACCTGGCACCGACTTACGAATTGAAAAAAAAAAACGTAAGTAAATTTGAATTTTGTGCGCTAACTTAGCGCATCCCCCTTAAGGAGCTTACATGACCTAAAGCGCGGTCACTGTCGGACTGCATAGAAAAGAAAGAGAAGCGCGATGACACAACGCTGGTAATTTATTGCAAAATATGAAGCAATTATTTAATTACAAAAAATCTATTGTTTGGACTAAAAAAGTAAAACACAAGTGTTTTAGTATGTTGCTTGTAGAATAATCTGACAAAAAATAAGAATGATTGTATGTATATTAGTATGGTTTTCATATTAAAAAGAAAGTTTTTAGAGGTATCTTCATGATTTTTTTCTATCGTATCAAATTAGTTGTATTATGTTTTCAACACACTATCTACCTAGCATATATCCTGAAGAATATCATATATTTTTCTGATTTTGTTTACTGTAGACGATCAAATACTTTTATTGTTTCTAAAAATTGCGTTTTTTGCGTTTAGGTCCTATAAGCCTCTTAACAGTTGTATAAAATGGCTGTATCGCAGCAAATTGATGTGGGGTGTCAATTTCTTTAACAAAAGAATTTCCCCGACTGTATTTACAAGAAAATATTAATTTACCAAAATGTACAGACGTCAGCACATCAAGCTACTACAATCTGTCACATTTATTTAATAGATTTTCAACTTTATTGCTAAAGCATAAGGTTCAAATTTGATTGGGAAAATTTGACAATTTCGGGTAGCTTGATGTGCTGGTGTCTGTACCATCAGAACATACCTTCAACAGTTTATTCCTGCCGCCTCCTTCGGGCGTGAGCAGCTTGATGGGTCCAGAAGCAAGCCAGGGCCACTGCGACTCATCTTGCTGCAACCAAATAAACAATGTAAAGTTCAAACGTATGTTTCAAATTAATATTATTTCAAGTTAAACAAATATCAACTTTATTTTAATGGTGATTAAGTTGATTTCAGAGTGACTAGCACTATTGAAGAAGCTATAAAAATGTTTGAAGTTGTAGCGTAAACTGAACTTTATTGTGTAGGATTTAAGGTTATTTTTCCATAAACTCATATTTGTTTACGTTTTAGGCAAATAAATCGCGAATGCAGTATAAGTAAAATTCTAACTATGTGCTGAAGTGACAGTATGAAGCGATGTAGCGATATTTTGGCTATCATCTAATGCTGCTGCTGTGCTGTCTTCTTGTGTGCGCCAAATATCATCATTTGATTGGTTATTTCTTTTATTTTAGAATGAAAATGCAGAAAATAAGCACGTTAAGTTGTGCTCCATAAGATTATACGTTAAATAAAAGCGAAATTTTTAACCAAACTACAAAATAAATATATGTTTTCATGTTGCGCCGGCACTCCTACTCGCACATTTTATGACTGCGATTTTCGAAATATTTATAACTTCTTAGTTTTGTTAATTTTTATATCTATATTAATTTTATTGTTTTGATTATTTATTTTAATTTGATTTAATTTAATTTGGTTTATTCTGTTTGCATTTAATTTGATTTGTATTGATTTTATTTAATTTGAATTTTATCTGATTTTATACGTGTGCTTATAATGGGTGTTATTTACCTGAAATAAATTAATTTATTATTATTATTAGTAGGCAAGTAGTTACCGAGCTGAATATCCTCCGTCTCACTTTCTCGTACTCCCTCTCTCTCTGCTCGAGGGACTTGCTTCTGTTGTTAGCGAGCGAGCCCGCGCCCGGCTCGTCCAGAGAGTGGGTGTCGCGTTTTAGTATGGACCTGTTAAAGAAATAATACGAATAATCAAAGAGAATTCTCGTGTTATCAATAAAATGGGTCAAAACAGTATTTTTTCTTTCAATTTAGTTTTTAGGGTTTCGGCACAAAATGGTAAAAAGGAACTCTTATGGTGCGATTCAGTCTGTCTGTCTGGTCTGTCTGTCACAGCTGGATATCTCATGAACTACTAATGCTATCAACTTGAAATTTGGAATAGTTTTAGATGACGTTTGCCCAACTATTTTGCAAATAACAAAGAATTTTTTTTTTTTACAACAGGGACTGAAAGGGAGTCTGAAAAATTCGAAGTGGGGCTACTAGTGGGTAGGCTAGGGTATTATATGAAAGAGCGCTGTTTGCACATTCTCAAACATTTTTCTTTTTTTTTTAGGCCATAGGCATAGTTTTCGACTTTTGATGAAAAATGTAAAAAAAAATACCGTTCCCCCCCCTTATCTCCGAAGTGTGCAAAGAGAAAAATCTGAAATAATTCTATGTGATAGAAGTTTATGTAAAGATTACCTACAGGAAAAATAAAACTATGTCTCTAAATAGCACACTTTGCACACACTTTGCACTATCCATCTTTCAAGCATAGTGATTATGATTAAGTCTAATGTATTATTTTTTCCCTAGCCTTCGCTGTCACACTCCTAGGCAAAGGCCTCCCTCCACTCCTTCCACCTTTTGCGAGCCCGCGCGTCCTCCTTCCAGTTTTGATGAAACCTATCCAGCACGTCCCGCCATCTCCTTCGTGGTCTGCCGCGACCCCGCCTCACTGTCTCAGGGCACCAGTTCTGTGCTATTTGGGCCCACAGTTTGTCACATGCGGCAGACATGTTCTGCCCAGATCCACTCAAGTTGGGCAACCTTTTTATAATGTTGTAATAGTCGTTTACTTGGCATGCGGCGCGTCGGGCTGGTGTCGCAGCGGGCTGGGCGGGAACGTGGCCGTGCACCACTCCTTGAAGCTGGTGCAGGGGATGCGGCCGCCCGAGGTGCCTGCCAAACAATAACACGATATATATCTGCCTGCCTTTTCCCAACTATGCCAGGGAGCATTGTAGTCTTGTGTCTTGAGTTTCAAAGGAAACTGGATATCGTTAGCGTTACATCACTAGCAAAATACGCGCATTGACGTGGAGTTGCGGACACCAGCCCGTATTACCTACTACCTATTACCTATTACATCACTAGCAGGAATGGGAACACCAGCAGCGGTCAATGTGGAGTAATGTGCTAGTGAGGGGAAAACGTCGTCGGTTGGAATGTTTATCGATACTTTCACGTTTGTGTGATAGTTATGGGCTTGTGGTTTTGTGTTGAAATTAAGCGTGAATTTTAAGTTACTGTGTTTGGAGAGTTTTGAGTAGGACATGACGCAAAGCGACGATGGTTCTAAAACTACGACAAATGCTATCTATCTCTCAACATCATCTGCCTGCTTTTTTCCAACTAAGTTGGGGTCGGCTTCCAGTCTAACAGGATGCAGCTGAATATCAATGTTTTACATGGAGCGACTGCCTATCTGACCTCCACAACCCAGTTATTGCGTAACACCATACCCATTGGTAAGGCTGGTTGTCAGACTATCGGGTTTGAATTTCAAAAATCGTTTTATTTCTATGAATATGATTAACGCTAAATGTATTTAGTGATAAAAAATCTTGGCTTAAATGTCCTCATTCTTCTACCTTAGTATACAGCAGTGCGATTCTGTAACCATCTCACCGTAAACACTTAGGTGAAGTGGGCGTGGAGTGAGCTGTCAATAGTGTCAATTCTTAGCAAAAACAAACTCACTTCACCTACGTTTTCACGGTGAGAATTTTACAGAATCGACCGGCAGGTTGTCATCTTTTCATGCAGACTGCAGTCTTTTTATAGATGATAATGTATTTAAATTCAGACAGGATTTGGTTTTTACGTTGAGGGTCTCCTCTTTACATAGAAAATGTTGTCAATTGATTCAAAATTTATTATTTTTATATTTATTGCAATTCAGTTAATGTAACTTACCGCTCTTAGAGACTAGTACCGAAGTCTTGTTGGTCATGTCGAGATGGTGCGACAGCTGGAACAGCGCGGCGCAGCGGTGCACCAGCATGCGGCCGTATGATGTCATCACCGGGAAACGGACTATGCAGCGGCTGGGAAAGCGAAAAAACCATCAGTAAAACGGAACGATTTGTTTGAAAGAAAGGAATCATCAACATACATCATGATCTATCGGTTTCCATCAGGCGTGATCGTGGTCAAGAGGGGGCCATTCAACAATAAGAAAAAAATAAAATAAAAATAAAGTCGTCGTTTCTCCATAGAAACGCTCTCACCTGTTTTCTTTATAGTTAATGACTATAAAGCAATGATTTTTTACAGAATAATAACACAGGTCTGCAAAAAAAATAATTTTTGTCAGCTGCATGAGATATTTTTGCTAAATCTTAATTAATTAGAATGCGCTGATTTCAGAAGTGATGGTCATTTTTTTCTATCACGTAAGAGTTTTCTGCAAATTGAACAAGAATTTGGTGAAAGCACTCGTTTGTTAAAAGTTCACAGGTCGACAAAATTTGACAAACGTTCTGTCCCAGAAACCAGATTATAATTTTCCAAAGGATTTTGACGCGCTGAACTCGAATCTGGTATATCGAAATTTTAGTTTTTTCGTCAATAGACTGTATGTGTATGAATTCTCAAACGTAGAACAATCCACGTACACGAAATTTCAAAATGCGATATCTCAGCGAAAAAAAAAAGATATTTGAGTAGATTCAACGTCATTTTAAAGAGGAAGACTAGTCCTTTGAGATTCTATTAATAATTTTTGAAAGAAAATAGGATCGGCCGTGCTACATAACCTCAAAAATGAGAAAAAACGGTATTTTTTTACTTTTAGGTTAGGATATCTCAAAACCCTGACGTGATAGAGCAATTTTGAGGCCAGATTTGAATTCAGCGCGTCAAAATCCTTCGGAAAAGTATAGTCTGGTTTCTGCGTAAAAATTTTGTCGACCTGTGTAATTATTAACTACTTTTAAGTAGTAGAAGTCACTTTCCTGGCCGCCCGTATATTACAAAGCCATTATGACACTAGTAAGAAGTCTGCTCACCCTGTATCATTAACAAGCGCATGTAATTCTCGTTCTATCTTCAGTAGCGCCATTCTGTCGCGCATATTCTTGTTGAGAGTGTCCCTTATGAAGTGCACCAGTTCTGGACCCGTAGGCTCGTAGCGGTCGTCTGGAACGGGATGATATACACATATTTAAATAAAATTAAAATAGTTTTCAGCCTGAAAGATCGTAATGAACAAACATAAGTTAGGAATCTAATAAAATAATGGTCTCACCGGAATCATTTCTAATTAGCATCCGTGGTCTGGGCTCTTTACGTTCTGGACATCTGAAAATAATAAACATACAGACGTGAGTTTGTTGATTTGACATACCTACCTATTATTATTTCATACTAGCTGCGCTCCGCGGCTACACCCGCATAAGTGTCTATTCCGTGGGAATATCGGCATAAAAAGTATCCTATGTGTTAATCCAGGAAATGATCTATCATCTATGTGCCAATTTTCATCCAAATCTGTTCAACGGTTTACGCGTGATTGAGTAACAAACATCCAAAATTTTCACATTTACATTTCAATTTAGATTTCAAAAAGTTTGGTGATTGCCATCCTCCGTAAGCGCACTCTTACGCGCAACCTTATTTTAACTATAATAAAATTCTCTGTGAATTTGACAAAGTCAATGGCAGCGACCATAATTGCAATGGCAATAAGATCACTGTGATTGTGGCAGTGATGCAAACTAAGTCATGATGACAGTAGACAAAATCGTGGTAACAAAATCGGCGGGGGTAATGATAAATGATTTATTTATCTGTAAGTAGGTTTGTACAAACACTTTTACAGGTCAATCATATTTTTTTAAACTAGATGAGGTCGGCGTTTCCTATCTGACTACTCTGAGAAGAAAGGCCGAAACAAACTCAGAGGTCATAGTCTCTTTTAAAGTCCAGACAAAATCTTGATCAGATCGTGTGAAGACCATGTAGATTGGTGTCTGAAATGGTCTTTTGAGGAAAGAACCACACAGATTGAGCGGACCTGTCCAGTTAGTGCACGCATTTGTCAAAAATCGTGCAGCTCAACTCGGAACTTGAAGAGCTCAACGATTCGACGAATAATACGAAAGAAAAGACATTTGGGTAGGTGGGTAGGTACAATACGTGCCACGTAAGATGAGACTTGACCCCGCCTCCCCCGCCTCTTTCCGCCGCCCCTATGACGTCCGGTCCCGTCCCGCACTCAGACCTCATACCGCTAAAGATACCTAAAATCGTGTACTGCGCATGTCAGACCACGTGGTGTGTCAAGTCTCATCTTACGTGGCACGCATTGTAATTGCGTCACACACTATCAGTTCGTTTTGACAGTTCAACAACATTCATTGCGTTATTAACGTTGCTGAGAAGGCAAATTTTTCGAACAAATGAAGCAATGGATTAGTAATATCTTTCAAGATGATTCAGATTGAGATTGATAGCGTGTTAAGGCTTCTTCAAACAGACGCGGCACGCGATAAAATTGCGCGCGACACAAAGGCACCGCAAGTCGCGCAACGAGCGGTGCCTTTGTGTCGCGCGCGAGTCGCGCCTGTTTGCAGGAGCCTTTACGTAATTAGGGTGTAGATCGACTTACCTACAGTAATAAGGTTGGTCGTCAACATCGAGACTGCTCGATTTTCTCATCGTTTCGTTATTGTTATTAGATGCACCTGTAAATAAAAAAAAAACAACATTATTTTGTTACACATTAAAGGACACTGAACGAGACACAATAGAAGTTTCATTGTTGTTACGTCGAGGGGCGTTAAAGAGTCAAGGCTCCTTCAAACAGGCGCGACACGCGATAAAATCGCGCGCGACACAGAGGCATCGCAAGTCGCGCAACGAGCGGCGCCTTTGTGTCGCGCGCGATTATATCGCGTGTCGCGCCTGTTTGTAGGAATCTTAAAGGTGTTAAAAATGCAATGCAAGGCATTACTGGTATGGCGCGCGGCGGCGGTGATCTCTCTCTCCCAGGCCATGGTACAGAGCGAGAGTGCATGAGAAGCCGTCACCTCCTTCTGCTAAGCGGTAAGGGTGCGTTTCCACTGAAGCGGAGCTGTGCGGAGCGGAGCGGAGACATAGAGGAATCGTCCAATCACAATGGTTGAAATCCTCAGAGCGTCACTCGTCTCGTCTATGATTGGACGATTCCTGCACGTCTCCGCTCCGCTCCGCCCAGCTCTTCAGTGGAAACGCACGCTAATGCTTGAGAAGGAGGGGACGGAACGCGTGAGGGAGGAGGCAATATTTGCGCTCTCACGCCTCTAGTCGCCCCAGGAGACGCCCTGGGCGTCAGGAATCGACAGCCGATTCTCGGCCACCGTAGGCGCGAGCTTGCGGACGGTGAGCAATGGACAGCTTGCCGTCCGGTAAAGACCAGCATCCTAATTGCTAGCACACTATCAATCGGAATCTGAATCATTATGAAGCAAATTGCTAATTCATTGCTTCATAAGTTCGCAAAAATTTGTCTGCTCAACACGTTAATAACGCAATGAATGTTGTTGAACTCACAAAATGAAACCGATTCCGATTGATAATGTGTTACGCAATTGTCCCGCAGGTCTGGGTCGACGGCGCGTTGAGTTCCACGCGCGCCTTAAAGAGATGTCAGCACTAACTGACGGGGTCCGCTAGGGCCGATGCCTGCCAGGGTCGCGGGTTGTTCGAAACAGATACCGTGGCTCCTGGCACAGGCAACTGAAGGAACACTGGTGGGTTTTAGTCAGCAAAAGTCTGACACGTTCTCCCGCTCCGCCCAGAGCGGGAGAAGTAATTTGATAAATATTCACCAAAAAAAAAAAAAAAAACAAGTGCTAGTCAGACTCGCACACGAAGGGTTTCGTTCCACAAGGCAAAAACGCCGAAAAAAAAACACGTTTGTTGTATGGGAGCCAACCTTTAATGTTTATTTTATTCTGTTTTTAGTATTTGTTGCAGCAACAGAAATGCATCATCTGTGGAAATTTCAACTGTCTAGCTATCACGGTTCATGAGATACAGCCTGGTGACAGACAGACAGACAGACAGACGGACAGTGGAGTCTTAGCAATAGGGTCCCGTTTTTACCCTTTGGGTACGGAACCCTGAAAAGGCATTACTGGTAAAACTTCTTTTGAATGAGTTCGGTTGGAGAATAATTTACACTCGCGGAATAAAAGGGTTACAGACCACAGACAAATCATCGTCGGTGGTCTAACCCTTTAATTCCGCGCCATATAATCGATGAAAATTACAGTAAAGATAAATTGATTAGCCTTTTTATTGCGCGAGTGAACATCCATCTGATCAAATACAGGGTGCCAGGGTCATCGACGCGCAAACTGTAACCTTTCAGCATATGATTCTAGATCCAGACCCTCCAGCGAATAAATTTTTAGTCAAAACAATAAAAACACCAAACAGCTGTTTGTTTCCTCTCTCCTTAATCATCATCATTATATTTTCTTTGCTCCTGTTTCATTTTTATTATTATATGGATATATTTATTTAGATTAGTATAATATACTTTATGTATGTATTTATTGTATTATGTAAATGGTACACCACAGACTACCTACAGTATTGTCTGTCCTTCCCCTTTTTAAATCCATCCAAAGGTTGTCTTTAAAGGATCGCTCTTAGCGATAAGACCGTCCATTGTGTCACCCTTTGTATAGTTTCTATATTTATGTCTGTAATTTATATGGATAATAAAGGGTATTCTATTATGTTTCATATAAAAGTGCAATACCTACACAGTCAAAATGTATGGGACAGCAATTTTTTGTTTTCCTTTTGACCGCCACAGTCATGTATAGATGACAAATCAAAATGTGCCCAGCACGCCACGGGTCGACTACATGACAGACTTTGACGCGGAGGGCATGTTTTTGATTTTTTGACGTGTGGCGGTCAAAAGGTTAATAACTGACGAAAATTTTCAACGCCCCCGCTTTGTGGTTCAGAATCATGTACAGACGCCAGCACATCAAGCTACCCGAAACTGTCAAATTTTCCCAATCAAATTTGAACCTTATGCTTTAGCGATAAAGTTGAAAATCTATTAAAGAAATTTGACAGATTGTAGTAGCTTGATGTGCTGGCGCCTGTACTTACTGAATCCATAGTTACATGCTGCGCGTCGATATTCTTGCATATTTCCACGCCGTATATTTCCATGAAATGTTAATAGTAGATTTTACAACAAGTGCACAAAACAAACCATTTCTATCCGAGACTTTTAGCAGCCCGAGCCGAAGGCGAGGGCTGATAGTAATGTCGAGGATAGAAATGGTTTTGTGGACGAGTTATAAACTCTGCTTTTCACTTCGATTGCGAGGAAATAAAACAGTAGTATAACATAACATTTCCTTAATTAAAATTCAAAGTAAAATTAGAACAGTTTTGAATACTGAAGGAAATTATTTTTTTTTAAATCTTACGACATTGATATTAGGCTGCAGACCTATACAGCCTACTATTAAATTAATTTTGTAATAATAATTTTCTTCAATCAACTAACCTACCGTACTTGAATTAATATTTTAATATCTATTATATCTTAAACACATAAGGCAAATAAATTAAAGTAAATATTATATAATAACAAATTCTATCTATGAACTTCTTATTGCATTTGGCTGTATGGCTCATTTTCTTTGCCTTAATATAATATATTTATGAGTAGATACGTTAATGCCCTTGTGCACAAAATTCGATTTTGTGCAGCCTATACCCTGCACAAAGAAGCACTTTCAGAGCATGAGAAGTGAAAAATATTTTTGTATCTTTCTTTTTGTGGTTACCTGTATCATTATCGGAGGAGTCGGGACAGTCGTCGGGGCACACGATGCCGGAGTCCTGCTTCGTCGCGCAGTAGTGGCGGCGGCGACGTCCTCTGAAATACAAACAATATTATAAACATACCATCATCTGCCTAGCCTTTTCCCAACTATGATGGGGTCGGCTTCCAGTCTAACCGGATGCAGCTGAATATCAGTATTTTACATGGAGCGACTGCCTATCTGACCTCCACAACCCAGTTTTGGGAACGTAATAGGTACCTGCAGTGGACGCAGGCGGCGCAGTAGCCGCACACGCAGCTCACGCGCGGGTTGTTTGACAGCAAGTCGCGCGGCGCATCCGAGTGCCAGCGACGAGTGCGGTGACGCTCGTGGTGCGAGTCTTCCCAGCCGCCTGATGTTATCTGTGAGCGAAAGAGATAATAGCCTTTATAAAAAATCATGGGGTAAGGCATGATGGTTCCACCCAGAGCGGGAGGGATCATTTGATTATTTCTCCCATCCTCAAAAAAAAAAAAACCACATGAAGGCAAATTTTTAATATTAGTCTTTTTTTATTTTTTTTCGAAACTGCATACAATATAAAAAAAAAAGCTTCAAGGGCGGCAATGATTCCCTCCAAAAACTTTAGAAGCGTGTATGTAATGGCATCAACGAAGACGCGCCCCACTCTTACTAATCGCTAGTAGTTATTGCTAGTTAATTCCGCTAGTGTTTTAGTTTTTTGATACACACTAATTACCCACTAATAAGTAATAGTGGAGTTTCTTGCCCGTTCTTCTCCATACGAAAACTACCTTTTGGAATGGACGACTAGAATCAATTCTATTTGTTGTAATTTCTGACGTTCAAAAGTGCCTTTTATGTGCCTATTTGAAATAAATGCTTTGACTTTGATTACTGTGTATCGACAAAACTAAAACACTAGCGGAATGTTGCACACTTGTAATGTAAGCGATTAGGAAGAAGAGTGGGGTGCGTCTTCGTGGATGGCGTTATCTGTAGCTTCTCCATATTTCCACCGATTTTACAGATTTTTTTCGATTATCTCATTTTAATGCCTTCTTTGAAACTACATGATTTGTTCGAATAATTCTAATATTAATCAACATCCCTTACATGCCGAAGATGCCTCACTACGGTACCTCGCGGTCACGGTTTAGCACGCTACCTCGATATCACCTCCACGTAAAACAAATGCTTGGTAATAGACACGCACGCACATGCCAGGCATCGACGTAAACCACAAAACAGCCCGCGATATATCGCAGTGAGGTATCCATCGGCATGTGCGTGCGTGTCTATTAGCATGCATTTGTTTTACATGGAGGTGACATCGAGGTAGCGAGCTAAACTGTGACCGCGAGGTACCTATCGCAGTGAGGTATCTTTCGGCGTGTAATTACCCTTAATTGTTATTTTGTGTTTTTTTTGTTTGTGTTTTATTTATTATTTTAATGCGTCATGTCTGCCGCAAATAAACGTATTTTCTTTCTTACAAATCCAGTTACATTTATTATTTAGTTAATAAGCAAAGTTTATTCTACAGTCATCGGTTTCGGTAGATTGTTTTGCTTTAGCATAGCTTTCTCGAATATCGAGAGAAAACGATACTGCTGTTAAAAAGAGATGGAGACAAATTAGGATGGAATAATGAAAATCGCGGCACAAAATCTGCGTCTCGGAGAGCACTTTTGGCTTTGGAGACTAGTTGACTAGTTGGAGTTCCTATACAAAATCTATGCGTGTAGACTAAAGCCTGACAGCTTCTCTGCTCAAGTTAAAGAAATTACCTTCGAGTCAGGATTTTTCAAGGTTCAGGATGCAAAAGTGAGATTGCAGCAGCTCATTGGAAAGTACTGAATGAATTTTGTCACAATAGAAGCATACCTAATCCAGTGAAACAGTGGTATCTGCCTCGTATTACGAATTCTAGGTCGTGTGTTCGCACTTTATTTAACATAAGCTCATCAAATAATAATATTCATTTAAACTCAAGAAAAAAATCAAGTTTAGTATTGCAACACTCACCTGAATCTCAACTGGCAACTTCTTCTTAAAATCATCACTATCACTATGTTTCACATCACTACTGTTAACCACATCACTACACCTAACTCTAACATGACTAGAATCGTCACTCACACTCACAGTTCGTTCATTACTCGCTTCCTCTGCTGTAGCGACGGAGTTCACTACGGTAGGCAACGAGTTACCCACGCTAGGCGGAGAATTTTCTACGCTAGGCGACGCTGTGATGTTACTCGCGGCGTTTCCCACGTCATTCGTACCGTTTTCGATGTTACTTGCGGCTTTACCGATATTATTCACCGCGTTGCCGATGTAAAGTGAAGAGTTACCGACGCTAGGCGAAGATTTATCGACGCTAGGTGTCGAGTTTGTGACGGTAGTGGGCGAGATTGTGACTGTAGGTGTGGTTGGTTGCGCAGGTGATAACGCGCGCGGCGGTGAATGCGTTTCGCGTAACGCTTGACTGCGTACCAGTTGTTTTGATTTGAAGCTCTGGAAAGAAAGAAAGGCACGTGAATAAAGTAAACAATGCAATAGTAAGAAAAGTTTTTATCTATACAATTTTTTGAGTAGGTATTTACGAACTCTAGCTTCCGGTCTCTGAAAACCTATGCAATCTGTCAGGTCAGCGGGATTGTCCGAAAGGGTTACCGCTGGCCCGGAACATAAAGGGCTACGGAAGGAACACGGGTGGGTTTTAGTCAGTAAGAGTCTGACACTCCCTTCCGCTCCACCCAGAGCGGGAGGGATCATTTGATGATTTCCCATCCTCAAAAAAAAATCTGTAAAACTCATGTCAACTTGTTATTTTGTTCATATCATAACAGCTTATATAAGATTTAACAACGGGTTTCCCAAAGATTTTTTCTGTTTCGAGGAAACCAAGTGTGAGTAGCCAAACATACTCAAACTGAAAGCATTTATTTCGAATAAACCATTTACAGGGACTTTTGAATTGTCAAGGGGTCGGTCAGTCAGAAAGATGAAGCTAGTTGCCCATTCCAAAGCGTAGGTACCTATGGAGTAGAACGGGCAAGAAACTCCATGGACACTCTTTTAAATCAAAATAATATGGTTACAAAGTATCGGTTACATCATTCATGTTAAAAATTATGCATGTGAGAACGACGCAGAACGTTATAAGCGTCCGTAATGAAAATTAAAAAAAAAACAATTCAAATATTAAATTAAAATAAGCCATGGCAGCAAAGAGATGACCAGTCCCTACTGACGGCGCCCGTTCACGAACATGACAAACAATCGGCCTTGCACTTAAAGATGTAACGTATCATCGGGCATGTCATTAAAGATGTAACGAAAAAAAGTAAGAAAGAACGCTAATCGAAAACCAAGTAGTGTCGCGGGCGGGCGATGCGATGCGACGGGGACAGAAGCCAGTGCTAGGATAAAAATAAGCCACCATTATTTTAAAATAAAGTCCTTAATCAATCGACGACACGGTTGTCGCTGTGGCTGAGCGATCGGCTGCTGCGCTGCGTGTCGCGGGTTCGATTCCCGCACGGAACAAATATTTGTATTGCCTACAGGTAGTTGTTCCGGGTCTGGCTGTTTGTGTATGAGAATTTAAATGTACCCACGATACAGGAGTAATTCCTAGTGTGGGGCAACTACTTAAAAAAAAATCACTTGCAAGAACTAGAGCTCCCATCATGAGCGAGACGTAACATCTACATATAGCGTTACAGCCTTGTCAGATAACACTTAACATTAACATACTCTAGTAGACCTTACTCCTGACCTTGTGCCTTCGCCTTGGCATTGAGAATGAGGGTGTTACGGTGTTTTATTGTGCTTGTAGACTGCTGAGTTATATAAGCTGTGACGTTAGGATGTTTTCAATCTAGATTAGTACTGCTAAGTGTATTGTGAGGTGGAAATACACACGATGCGACATCGTGTCACGATGAGATGTCGTGTCGTAAAAATTCACGACACGACATCGCATCGTGGTACGATGCACTGCACGTCGTGAATTTTATAATTCTTTTATTTATTTGAGCAAAGTAAATAAAATATAAACGAATTATAAAATTCTATCGATTCGTATTCTAAAAAATCTCAACCATTTATGCAAAAGTTGGTCCGCTAATTGCTATAACTGACTGTACATACTATAGGGCCAAAACAGATACGATAAAGAAATAAAGAATAAAGAAATAAAGAATAAAGAAAGAAATAAAGAATAACGTTTATTTGGACACAGGTGTGAAACACAGAATACAAATACCAATATAAAAAAGTAAAAATAATGTTTTAACTACAATATAGTGTGTGCATGTGTTTTGGCCCTACGAGAACTCTTGGTGAAAATATTTTGATCGTTGACAGTTTGTTCTGGCCCATGTGTGGTGTAAAATGTGTTGAGCCAGTCAGGGTAGAATTCTATCCTAGTGTCCGAGTAAGTATATTTTTGTAAAAATATAATTTAAAAGGGTGTCCATGGAGTTTCCTGCCCGTTCTTCTCCATAGGTACCTACGCTTTGGAATGGGCAACTAGCTTCATATTTTCTGACTGACCGACTTCTTGACAATTCAAAAGTGCCTGTTAATGGTTTAATTGAAATAAATGCTTTGAGTTGAGTACAGAGGAATTTTAAAGCACAATACTCCAAATGTCCAAAAAGATTCCTCTTTTTATTTATGCTCTGGTTCTTTGTGGCGATGTTTAAGAATACCTACTCATAATGGTCTTCTTTCAGATAAGGCTATAAGATAAGGCATAGGCTGCCTTTCCACCAGAAATGAGCGAGGATGCGTAGCGAGGGATGTGTGTAAAACTAACCAATACCAGCGCTAATTTAGTTCAAGCCATAAAAATGAAGCAACGTTATTGGTTGGTTTCACACACATCCCTCGCTACGCATTCTCGCTCATCTCTGGTGGAAAGGCAGCCTTATGATACTCTTTAGTCTAATCCATGGGAAAGATTTCCACTCACTCTGTTCCTGTTAAGTTGGCTGGTATCTTCGGAGCCGGG
This sequence comes from Luperina nickerlii, assembly GCA_963855955.1. NCBI lineage: Eukaryota > Metazoa > Arthropoda > Insecta > Lepidoptera > Noctuidae > Luperina > Luperina nickerlii. Next base: position 9,952,685 of record OY979689.1, on the reverse strand, counting down.
GGCGACGCTCTTCTCCATTTCCGTAGTCTCCATTGCTTATGTATTCACACTGGAATTTTAATAACAACTGGTTAAAAAACAATACAACGAGAAAGCGGTTTTGAACCCCCTTTTCCCAATTATGTTCGGGTCGGCTTCCAGTCTAACCGGATGCAGCTGAATACCAGTATTTTACATGGAGCGACTGCCTGTCAGACCTCCACAACCCAGTTATTGGGGAATACGATAGCCCTTTGGTAAGACTGGTTGTCTGATTTTCGGGATAGGCTGCGGATTAGCACTTTTCGAACGCAAAAATTACATAAGACAGTGCCCCAAAACGCCTGTCCTTCACCACTTCCTAATGCTTTGGCTGGGAAGACGTGGCGCATCAAACTCCCCAGCAACGCAGTTCCGTCTGGGTGGAAGTTAAATTATGTTTCTGACTTCAGGGCAGTCCAGATATTCTATGAGCTTATTAAGAAAAAGGCTTCGAATTAATGTTTCTGACTGTATCCCAAAGAGAATAAAGGCTCAGTACATAAAATTAGCTTGGTGTACCTCATGAACGAAGGTAAGCTCTTTCAATTTAGCATTACAAGACTTCTCAAGTTCAGCATGTAGTTCGAGCACAAAGCGGGGTAGTTGCGTAACAAACTATCAATCTCAATCTGGATAATTTTGAAGGATATTGTTAATCCATTGCTTCATATGTTCTAAAAATTTGTCTGCTCAACAACGTAAAGAACGCAATGAATGTTCTATGTTATGGGTTTTGGTTTCCGCACTTAGTACTTTATGTGGACCATTGTGCGTGGGCCATGCCGGCCGTCGGTGGTTATTCCAACCAGCCCACCTCCCTCCAGAAGCTGATTAAGTCTCTGGTCTGGTCCAGCACGGACCATCTAGAAATGGGATTCGAACCAAGTTGAGGAGAGCCCTTTAACAACGTTCCTAGGAAAATTGTCTTTCTTTTAATTTGGTAATACTATAAAAATACTAAGACATATACTAACCTTCAGTCACTCTTTAAATAACACCTCTAAAACACCGTTTTTTTTATAAAGGGGAGAAAATTATTACTTATATTTATTAAAGAGATTGGACCAACACTGTCTACTGCTAAGAGAAGGCAACTATTTAATATTACATCCATAAACTACAGAGTTAAAGCCTCTTTAGTCGAAAACTTTTTTTTCAAACAAAAAAATTCGCGCGCTTAATTTGGTAACTATAGTTTAGAACACAGTATTATTTTTATGTTGGTAAGCTCGTATTTCTTTTTTATTTTTAGTTTTTTTATGACTTTCGTTCTGCGAGTACGTGGACGGCTGTTGACGGAGCGCATTTTTTTGTAAATTCGTTATTGCAAGATGGTGGAAAACAGAGGGGGAGCGGAGGAGTTCAGTTGGTGCTTCTTCGGTATCACGGACGCCATGTATCTGTAACAAAAAGAAATATATTATTAGAAACATGTTTATTTAAGTGCGCAGAATAACGAGTATAACAACCTCGTTCTGCCTAGCCTTATCCGTATCCTTCTTCGTAGTCCTTAGCCGTATCTTTTGATTGCGTGGACTTAGAAGTTTGATTTTTTCACAGCTTCAAGGCATTGCAGCAATGAGTATTTGATACTAATTTCAACTTGATAACTCCACGCGTTCCTGAGAAAAAAGGGTCTTGACAAACGTAGTGATCTTGAAGGGTTCTGTTTTTCCTTTTGAGGTACGGAAACCTAAAAAAAACAGTGGCACTCCGGGAGTGCCGACAGAAGTGAAAACTTGAACAATTACGTGTGTATTTTGTGAATCGTCTTATAAACAAAACACGCGCGGTACCGGCTACGGCCATCCGTCTTACGAATTTTCGATCAGGTCACGTGTCCTGACGCGAGTTTAACATTTTTTACCCATTACAAAAAAAGTGTACAACGCCGCTAAATAAATTTTCACTTCAAATATCACCTTGGTATTTGCCGAGTTCGAACCCTTTACCACACGAGCTGCCCGTGTCTACGGCAGAGGCAACTGTAGCTGTCGAAGCACTGCACTCAAACGGTGCAGTTGTCTCTACCGTAGATACTCAATACTTTATTGCATTCCATAATGTGTACATAGTAAATGATAGTTGGTATTTTAAAACATCGAATCAATTATGGACCCTGTCGGGCACAGCAAAGTAAATTTTTGATAGGAGAGAGGATGAAGGCGCTGTTATAAAAAATAATAATAATACACCATTACTCCCACTCAAATATAGATTCGGCTAACATACAGCCTGCTGCGGATAACCACGCAGTATCTAATATTACTCCAACACTTAATCCCACTGATGAACACTTGGCTTAGGCCCGTGCCATCAGCTATCCGGCTAGGCCGAGGAAAACAAATCTCTAAATAATAAGATTCGTGTCGCTCCTGTATGAGCACTTTAACTTACTGCTAACTTAAATATAATTTATAACCCGCAGCACAATGACGTCAGACTATGAGTATCAGCAGTAAAGCAACGCGCTCACCGGCCGCTATCGCAGGTTATGTAAAGCGGAACAAAACGCGGCCAATCAGTCAGCGCTATCGAACGATCTGGGGCTTGTGTGCATTATCGCACGGTACGGTATTGTGATTTATATGTGCTTACAATAGAATAGAAATAAATTTAACAACATTTAAATGTTAGGACGTGACGAATACAATATACATGACGAATGTTTGCAAGTACAATGGCCGGTAATAAATAATATCGCTGGGTTTAGTGCCAAGAACTCAGGGGTTAATAAATTACATCGGTTAAAATAATCAAAATATTTTTTTATAAAAAAAGTAGCTCCATGTAGTTTCACTTTATTGAAAAACCCAGTGGATTCCAAGGAATTCACATTATTATTATTCTTCACAAATAAGTGATTGTTGTTGTTTATCACGTCGGGGTCACCAGTAAAGGTATGAGGAACAGGGTGTAAAGTTCATTCATACTCAATAGTAAAGGGAGGATCCTCCGACCAGATGGGTGTTGTGTCTGGCGGACAACTGCCCAATGATTCATTTCGGCTCGTTGTATCTATGATAGTTGCGCGGTAAACTCTGCTTGCGAGATGCAGGATTTTGCGTAACGTCAGTATGACGCGTTGTTCGCATTTGGCGTTGTAGATACCGCTACACTTTAAATACCAAACGAGTGAGAAGGGAGTGATAGCGTATTTTCATATTTTTGTTATTTTATCAACTTTTCAATAACTATCAAAAATCGAATACACCACAAGTATTCTCGTACCGTCAACCAATGGAAACAGTGCCCCGATCGCGGTAAAGCCATGGCCTAATGCCATGGTCGTAGACACGTAGCAAGTTCAGCTGCTGCGGGCTACGAAAATAAGTCACCGACTACGTGAACATAATGTTGTATCGTGTAGCAGGACCAGAGGCTTAAGTGTGAGTTTTTTCACTCACGTTCTATTGCGAGCGCGTTACAATTGTATATGGGAAAAAGTTATAGCGCCACCTGGTGTTCACTAGGAGAAATCTAATTTCCCATACAAAATTCTAACGCGCTCGCAATCGAACGTGACTCGAAAAAGCTCACACTAAGGCCACTGACGCTACGGTTGAGCTACGAGAATGACTCACCATCAGCCAGAATATTATATTGTATAGATAAAGATATAACTGCCGCAGCCAACTGGTTAAATTAGCCGTTTAGTTAACCGCCTGGCCTTTGAAAGTAGTGCTCGCGTCGCAAATTAGTCAGCGCCTGACGTAAATTGACGTATTTTTAGTAGCCAATTTTTTTATCACGTCTAAACTTGTCTATAGAGTATCTTAATTTGACAGGACTAAAGTAATATTTATCTTCTGTCCTGTTCTTAATGAAATAGAAAGAAAAAGATGCAATGAACTTAAATTTAGTTTAGTTTGTGAACAACGGAATCGGCACCATTTTCTCAGAATGTTTATTTATTGTTGAAAACTAGTATGAATGTTGTGACGGATAACACAATGGATATAAGTCGGCTACGGCGACGCTGCTACGGCGTAGAGCCGTGACCTAATCGTAGCAAGTTCAGCCGCGTAGGCCTGTAGCCGTAGCATCGTCTTGAGTGACTCATTGCTGGGTTGCGTAGCGGCACAGTTTCAGAATAAGTAAACCAGTAATATTATAAGTTCAGTATTATATTTTTCCTAGAATCATTTAGTTCTAAAATAACCCACTTACTAATAAACGTGTTCTATCAGATGAATAGTTACACACCAGGGGGCTTACTTTCCAAACTAATTTTAATTCCAATGAGATGCCAATATGATTCCAATGTTCATTTTACAGTCACGTGATTCGGTACTCTTGAAAACAATATTGTCAACAATTACCCCACGCCAAGCCCGAACCCAATTCCACTTAGTTCTCCGAAATGGACACCCAATCTAAAAATTATTTGGCGCTAGCATCGAACTCAAGAGTACGAAACGTCACAATTGCAATGTCGATCTATCGGAATTAAATTGAAGAGTAAGCACCCAGTGGCGAAGATTCCATACAACTAGATTCCTACCGGCTTCCCTTTGAAAAATGGCACAGTCAGTATTCTATAGACAAATAATATAATCATATTAAAGATATCTACTCCGGCTTACCGCTTACAAAAATTGACACACCGATTTCCCTCTTTCAGTCGTCAGTAATTTGACTTCCGAAAGAAGAACACAAAGCGTTGTGTAACTATACAGACGCTAGACAACGTTTATTAGTAAGGTGGTAAGTAATTATTATTATCTATGTATGTCACGATGGAATGCGAGGAGAAACGGGCTATTGCAAGCAATAAAATGTAAACGTAAAATTTTAAGTATGTGATTTTTTTTGAGCTCGTAAAAAATATCATGGTGTACGAACAAACCTACACACAATATTTGATAGACAAGGAATAAGCATAGAACAACACGCATGTTGTTTCAGTAGTATTCAGTTTCCTTCAACATAAATTACGTCCAAGATTAATTTTTAAATTTTCCTCGAAACAAAAAAAGAGAAAATTTCCGCAGCCGCCATCTTGGATTTTCACTTTGACCTCACACCCTCGAAAACCATGAAAACGACACCCATGATGAAAACGTATCAAATTTTTGCAATTTTTGAAGTGAAATCTCTTTAGGCGCGTTGGACATTTTTTGAGATGGGAAAAAATCATTGAACTCGCGACACTGTTATCGTAACCTAAACACCGCGCTACATTCGGATGTGTTCGGCTGTCCTCGAGATGTACTCGGTTTTAATGTATATCCGATATGTCAGTGAGCGATGGCAAATAATTCTATTTGTTTTGTTTTCACTTCTGTCGGCACTCCCGGAGTGCCACTGTTTTTTTTTTAATAACCACTTGAGGTGCAGGATCATGTTCTCCATCATGCAATAAGAAAAATTTTGGACACACGCATGTATAATGGAAACAACCCGCTAAAACAAACAGCCTTGACCCAATGCCCTTGAAGCAAGTTCAGAGCGCCTATGACTGACTCATCAGTACCATTACATTACGAGGTTTATAGGGAACGAAAACTTTAGTATAGTTGGTGATTGCTATGGTTCTTTATGACTAGCAACCCGCTCCTGCTTCGCACGGATGCAATGGAGATATGTCTAAATACCATCGAGATGTCTTTCTCGAAGGTAAATATTAATGTTTTAAACACATAAACCCTCTGGAATAAATGTTCTTACTAAATTATGGTGATCGCTTCAAAATCCTTTGTGTTGTTCAGAGGGTGACCTAACGTAGAAAAATTTTATTCGGTAATAAAAAAAAAACAACTGTTTCATACAAAAGTGCCTACGCGATCAAAATGTATGGAACAGCAATTTTTTTTTGTAGCCTGGCTTTCGCTGAAAACCAGCGCTGTGGCTCTGTTTGGCAAATGAGGCGCAGCATTATGCTAAGCGATGGTCGTTTTGCGCATATCATCCCCATTTTTTAAGCTTTATTTTTACGTGTCCTAGGCGTAAAAAGAATGTGAGTATTCCCTTTCTGTTTACCCTGAATACTGAACTTGAAAATCTGAGGCCGTTTTTATAAATTATTCATTTCACAAAAATTTAGATTTCTATTAATTATTAACATCTCTTAATATAGCCAATCGGCAACCACCTAAATTCAGACTGGTCCTGCAACCGGGTCACCAGTTACATTGCACCCGGGCGGGGTGCACGCTGACCTATTTATAGAGGTCACCGACATGCCCGGGACCAACCGGGATAACCTACTGAACCGGGATATGGGTTAGTGAGGAAATGATGATTAAGTATACGATTTTCTGCAATCCCTGTTAACAACTTGGATGGGATGGGATGATCTTGAATTTTAACTCTTTATTAGTGGTTGTAATGGCAATCATATCACTTGGTTTTAATAGGTTTCTATATTTTATTTTTTATTTATCCTTTTGATAGATTCTTATTTTGTAAACGTGAGGACTTTGTAGGCCTTGTAGACTTTAGATCTGTGGACTATTTTTTATTTTATCAAGTACCTGGTACTTGTTGACAGGCCTACGCTGTCCTCCCATACCTACTGTAATTTGAAAACATTGTAAAAGTCAATTATTTTTAAAAGAGTAACCGAGGAGTTTCTTGCCGGCTCTTCTCCATAGGAATCGACCAATTGGAACCGTGCACCTAGCTTCTGACGTTTCATGCACTTGCGTGCACTTTGACGAACAATATTCGTTCGTTTTCTGTGTACAGCATAATGTTCCAGCCCTGCATTGAAAAACCCGCGAATGTAACTGCACTGTACACCGGGGCACATCTCTATTATTGGGAATGGGTCTATAGTCGATGCGAGGGGAGCGAGGGGTACGCGGGGGAGGGTACAGGTGACCTAGATACAGGATCCAGCCCATCTAGGCTATGTAGGTGAACTATCTAACACACATTCAGGATTTTTATGACGTCATAGTGGAATTCTTTGTTTGATTTATTTGAGGGTGCTTTCAAATACTTGCCGAGTGACTAGAGTCAAATAGGAAATATTAAACTGATCCTCTAAAAACTTTTTACGCTTATAATGATTCACATTTTTTTAATAATTGAGTATCTTTTTAACTCTCTGATCACAGTAAACTTGGTCGCAGTAACTTAGTTATTTATTATTCTTAGGAGCCCAAAATAAAAAATATTTGAGGTTCACAAAATGAGGCGGAATCATTGTGTTGGAGTGTTCAATAATATTTTTAGGAGCGTAAAATCGGATTTTTTAGAGGTTCGATCAATTACATGTCGAGTTAAATGTGCGTAAGGTGCATCCGGGGCGAATATTTTTAGTAGGAAAAGAGCTACTCTTGTAGTTTTGATACGAGAGAAGATTTTATTGAATCGGATTCGATTTTTATAATGATAACCCTGAAGGTCAATACCCGTAATTAAAAACCTTCAAAATCTAGTCGCAATCTCATCATTGTCCGAAAGGGTTACCGCTGGCCCGGAACATAAAGGGCTAAGGAAGGAACACGGGTGGGTTTTAGTCAGTAAGAGTCTGACACTCCCTTCCGCTCCAACCAGAGCGGGAGGGGTCATTTGATGATTTCCCATCCTTAAAAAAAATAAAATAAAAAAAAACCCACCACTGGATTCTCAACAATCTTGAACTTCAAATCCTGACACAAGATAGCCCCATTTCACCTTGGAAGAGCTGACTCATACGCTTCTGACCTTGACCTTAACCAACGGGGCTCGTTACAGTCTTTTAACCACCCCACACACTATTCGACACGTGACGGCGGCGACCGACAGTTCGACGACAAGACGCTAACCTGTCGGATGCGACTTCATCGGGTCGCGCGTTCACCGTTCCTCTAGACGCTGCGACAATGAGGGTTTTCGTGAAAATTTACGACACCAGTTGGCACCACTGTGACAAGAGGTCTTCCAATATAAAATATATGGTGACGTTCATCATTCGATTCATTCATTCGTTCATCATTCCGTCATGACTAATGAAAATATAGGCTCTTTGACAGATGCCTGGACCTGACGTGTCAGTGCTGCCACCTAGCGAACGTCATTTCAGAAAACCCTCATTAGCGAGATGGTGCGACTCCCTCCCTAGCCTATCATTCATAATCAGCCTATACTGTTCCCACTGCTGGGACACAAGCCTTCCCTCTTCGGGAGTGGGCTGTAATCCACCACGCGGGCCCAGTGCGGGTTGGTAGATGTCTCATGTCTTCGAATTTTTGCTTCTAGGACATGCCGGTTTCCTCACGACGTTTTCCTGCACCGCTTTGAGAGCAATGGTAATGAAATTATTTACACAAAGTAAAACGTCTGCGTGGGTTCAACCCCACCGACCAACAACTCGGTAAGTCGTGGCCGTTACCACTGGGCCATCATGCACTAGGGGTGGATTGTAACAGGTAAAATCGCATATCTGTTCCGCCTATTCCTGTTACACGTAATTACGAACCTGCTGTGCGATTCTGTAACCATCTCACCGTGAACACTTAGGTGAAGTGAGCGTGAAGTGAGCTGTCAATAGTGTCAATTCCTAGCAAAGACAAACTCACTTCACCTAAGTTTTCACGGTGAGATTTTTACAGAATCGACCGGCTGTTATTTCGTACTATGGGGGAATAAACTACTGTGTGTTCTATGTTACCACAGCAGATACACGTAGGTACTTCTCTTTCTAACTAAGGTGATACACCTATACGAGAAAATGAAAGAGCTTGTGACGGACGATGTAACAGGGTATCGGTGTAACAGTAACATTTTTTATCTTATTCTAATTAAGGTAACTGTCATAAGTATAAGGTAACTGTCATCTCGCCGTGAAACAGAAGCTGTTTTTTCCGTTTGTTTGTCACAGTTACATTCTGTGATACCTGTTATTTTAGCTGTTACGATATATGTATACGCCTCACTCCTACCATGCACTGCTCTCTAGCCTGTCGTTGCGATTCTGCAACTCGTCGCAAAGCTTTGAACAAAATACATATGAAAATTGTCTGTAGTTGCGTCTAGTCGCCGATCTGTCGGGGTCGCGTGTCGCATAGTGTGCGCTCAGTCTTAGGTCACAAATTATAGACTTTTATTGGAAGTTAGTCATGGTTTCCAAGGTAAACTACGGAGGTTCCGAGAAAAAAGGTTTTGGGGGTAGAAATGAGGTCGTTACTGGTGCTGTAATAAATCTTTTCCCTTTTTTAATAATGGTTTTGTTAGATTTGTAGATTACGGTGGAATCTATGTAGGTTAGGAAAGTGAATTTACCGTTTATGACTCAGACGTAAAGATCGATGGAAATTATGGAAATAGAATATTGATAATAATGCTATGGATAAATGAAAAAGTTTTTACAAGCTTTCATTGTTTTGAAAGCGACTTTTATTTAAGTAAATTTTTTCCAATTTATGTTTCTGTGTCGCAGGCTATCGAACTTTCGAAGAAGAAACGCCCGTTTTAAAAAACTGCTGTTTCATAGAGAAAAGTTCAAAACCTACGCGGTCGAAATGTATGGCAGAGCTAATTATTTTTTTTAATAACCGAAGAAATATTTCAACGCAGGGGAAGAAATATTTCAGAATCATGTACTGAATCCATGGTAGCAGGTTGTGCGTCGATGTCTCTGGTAACCTGTAATCACCAAGTACTTAGGTATCACCAAGTACTTAGGTATCATCAAGTACTTAGGTATCACCAAGTACTAAGGTATCACAAAGTACTTAGGTATCACCAAGTACTTAGGTATCACCAAGTACTTAGGTATCATCAAGTACTTAGGTATCATCAAGTACTTAGGTATCACCAAGTACTAAGGTATCACAAAGTACTTAGGTATCACCAAGTACTTAGGTATCAAAAATACTTAGGTATCACCAAGTACGTAGGCATTACCAAGTCCTTGGTGATTCACCTACGCTAGAAAATTGAGTCTCTCCAATTACAATTAAAACTTTTCGAAAAAAAAAATGGACAATGTTAATTCCCCGGAGCTCATTCGAACTGTTTCCTGTAAATATTTATATAAGCAAATTGTTAAGCGTTATTTGCATTCAGTGATTCATAGTTCAATATAATTTAGACTATACTTAAGGGAATTAGATACCCGTGTTCAATTCAAAATAATAATACAAGGGTACATTATAGAAGAACAAATAAGTAACTGATTGAGGGGCCTGAGGCTAAAATAGTCAGATAGGTAGGTAATCTCGACTCCATCTAGCAAATTTTTTTTAATGATTCCGATACAATATTTACAGAATAAACAAATTAATTTCATTTCTACTTAACACCACTGCCTACCTTTTTGAAAAATAAAGGCGTAATGTTTTGCATATCAAACATCCCTATATAGATATTGCACAGAAACTGCATAAAGGACAAAGGGCTGGAAAGATGTACCGCGCGTGTGCGTTGTCCCAATAACCTGGTAACCGGTTTGAACCGGATCGTTCGGCTCTCCCGAGTGTCCCCGAACTCTCCCGAGCGCTGAGAGTTTATTGGGTACAAATTAGCGGATTTTTATTGTAGTGTCGCTTCATTTTAATGGTGCAATGTTTGTAGAGAGGTGATAAAGAGTTTGGGTGTAATTAAAATGGCGGGGTGCTAGGTTGGAAAATAGGTCAAAGCTCGGTGAGATCAAAACCAGGCGTAATCGTGAGTCTTTGTTAGTGTCAGTAGCATAATTTTGCTCTTGCGGTAGGCCTAGACTTCTTTAATAATGAAAGGTCCTATGCAAGTCTGGACAAAGTGACGAAGAAGGAGAGTAGCGAGGCCCATAAAGAAAGAAAACGTATTTAATTAATTTTATTTATTTAATCATAAACTAAACCTTATACCAAATTACCAAAACGCCGAAAAAAACACGTTTGTTGTATGGGAGCCCCCCTTAAATATTTATTTTATTCTGTTTTTCGGCAACAGAAATACATCATCTGTGAAAATTTCAAATGTCTAGCTATCACGGATCATGAGATACAGCCTGGTGACAGACAGACAGTGGAGTCTTAGTAATTTTACCCTTTGGGTACAGAACCCTAAAAAAAAAACAAAATAATATAAAAATAAAGTAAAAACAGAAAGTCCTGTACGAGGCCAAAAGGCTCCTATCTCAGCATGGTGCTGCGACATCCATACTAATATTGTAAATTCGAAAGACTCTGTATTATTATTATTACCTTTTCACGCCTAAACGATTTTGATAAAATTTGGCAGAGAGATAGATTGCATCCTGGGGAAGGACATAGGATAGTTTTTATCGACATACCTCGCGGGCGAAACCGCGGGCGGAAGCTATTTTGAAAATAAGTGTCGCAGCGCTGGTATTCTCATGGGGCCCGCTGTGATGACACGGGCAGTTACAGAAAACATGAATAGCTACCTATGCTAAATTGCTATGCAGAGGTAGATACAGTATAGAGTTATATGAAAATAACATGCTCTATCAAGCATGAATATAAAATCGCTTTAACTTAGCCATTTACCCAAATATCTTCAGTCATTCAGACGTTTTTCTGAATTTAGAAACTTCTGCAAAGTTTCCCATAGGTAGACAAAGTGGGACCAACCTGTAATCAAAAGGAAAGTTGAACCCAGTGACCAGGGCTGGATTAACCATCTCGGGGCCCCTAGGCACAGCTCGTTTCGCGCCCCCCCTTTTTCATACCACAACAACGCAATTTGGCTTTTACCTTATAATGTGAAAAAAAAGTTTCACTTTTACCGTGGGTTTCATAAAACCACATTATCCCCTTTTTTTTTCATTTTTTAATCGTGAGTGCTGGGCCCCTGGTCATAGTGGGCCCCTAGGCACTGGCCTAAAGTGCCTTATGGATAATACGGCACTGCCAGTGACTATCTAACACGATATCCCTTGGTAAGACTGGTTGACAGACTTTTAGGCTTCTGACTACCCGCATCCATGATCTACGAATGACAGCTGGGGCCAACTATTTAAAACGTGCTTCGCGAGGCACGAGTTGGTCTCGAATTGTCGACTCGTAATGGACGGTTACCCATCCACGAAAGGACCGCGGCAAGCGTAGCTTAACCTTCGATCGACCCTTACGGCTGTTGTCTATTATTATTAAGCGAAATGACTGTAAGCGTATACATATTCTCTAAAAAACACCTTCAGACACATTCTTAGCACTTCATAAAAAAATGCACGTCAGCCATTTTGTGAATTTCAAAAACCCTCATTTTAGAACACAGCTGAAACACTGTATGGGGTTGAAAGTGGTTGTAAAGGGCATAAGGGGGTGATTATACAGACTCGAATGACGGTGGCGTTAACTTTTATTTTTAGTCCCAAGGGCAGGGGGTGATATCGATAGGGACACACGTGTTTATTGAAAGACTAACCTCTGCCCCACCTTCGACCGCGGGAAATTTCGGCACACCGCGTCGCATCGCATCGCCCGTCCACCCTATTACCTTGCGTTCGCTGAACATCCTTTCCGACTTTTTCTCTTTTTGCTCGGCTCTTAAAGGTCGTAGCGTGATGGTAAATAGATTATCCGTAACCTTCCTTAAAAACTGGGCAACAGAATTAAAAAAAAAAATTAAATCTGACTGGTAGTTCCAGATTAGCGTGTTCAAACAAACAAAAAAACAAACTTTTCAGCTTTATTAGTAAGTAAGTATAGATGGATAGGTAGGTATCTAGGTATGTGTAGGTTAATGGCCGATTCCTATAACATACGGACTGTTAAAGGTTAAAATTAAGACTCTTTTATCTTTACCAATAATGAAGCAAAGACCTCAGAACTTTGCATAGTAGACCCTAGTAGACCCATAACTATGGAAGCAGCTATCACAGGTACAATTAGCTTACGGATCTATTTATATTCCCAGTTTGGCAACAAGAAAATGCTACTATTGGTAAGCAAAACCATCGTTTTTGTTTATAGGAACCGAGCATAAGTCTGGAAAAGGTGCAAAATTAGTAATGGTAGGGGTGACTTTAGTTTAAGCCTGTCGAAGTCTAGATGTATTATTGTACAGACGCCAGCACATCAAGCTACCCGAAACTGTCAAATTTTCCCAATCAACTTTGAACCTTATGCTTTCGTGATAAAGTTGAAAATCTATTAAAGAAATTTGACAGATTGCAGTAGCTTGATGTGCTGGCGTCTGTACGAGCAGCGCCCCGCGGTTTCGCCCGCATAGGTGTCGATCCCGTCGGAATATCGGGACAAATACAGTCGAAAAACATAACCCATCTTCTGGTGCAGTCGGGTAAAAACTATCCTATGTCCTTCCCCGGGATGCAATCTATCTCTCTGCCAAATTTCATCGTAATCCGATCAGTGATTTACGCGTGAACATGTAACATACAGACAGACAGACAGAGTTACTTTCGAATTTATGATATAAAAAATTGGATATGTCAGTGTCACCGTATGATTGTGAACACCGTTAGCTTATAATATGTCTCACAAGATTGTAAACTGTCGATAAATTGTGAACTGTACCATACTGCTGAAAATATAACCTGTATAACGTATTAATTTACGATAGTTTATAATCTGTCCTTGTCAAACCGTTAAATTGTGAACGAATCTGCACTAACAGGGTTTACAATCTGTTCGATTTAATCACAAGTAAAATTGTTAACCATACCTGAATTGTCGGTCTTGGTGTTAGCCGAATTGGTCGTAGTAACTAAGCTAGGGCACCCCGGCCAAATAGGTTAGGTTGGAGCAGTAATTAACCGCGCGCGAGCCGAGCGAGCGAAGCGAACGGTGCCGCGGCAACGGCCGGAAGCGCTTCTTCCAAGTTGGTCGCAGTTACTTAGATATTTAGTATTAGCGCAAGGTGCAATCCGTAGTATGCTAGTTAGTAGCTAGTTTGCCATGTACAGATTATAAACTATCGAAAAATAATGCGTTAAATTGTAAATGGTTTGTTGCAGTTCACAATTTTTCAATGGTTTATAATCTCGCGACATAGATTATAAGCAAACGATGTTCGTAATTATCCGGTGACATATACAACAGAAGGTTTTTAAGAACTCAAAGTAGACTATCACTTTTCAGGGTACAGTCACGAGCATAAATACTTTACACTAAAGCTATGGTTTAGTAGAAAAGCGGTGCCCGCACATAACGGTCGCAGTGACGGCTGTTGTGAAAATGATGACAGCGGCAAAGATTTAAATCGTTAGATACGCACCGCGTCAAAAGATAGTCGCGTTTCTGATTCATTTTGACAGCTCTGTTGACTTGATTGTCATGGAAACGCTATATATACAATAATGTGTGAGCTCACTCTTCTCAGTACGGACACTTTTCGCGTGATTAAGTACGGTCTTTACGGCTATTTGGGCGGTCACCGCACTTCTCGGAAACTGTAGCTTTACGCAAGATTCAAAAGCTATTTTCTCCTAAAGTATTGATAGAAATTGATTTATTTTCGAGTATTAAAATATGTCGCATAAAGGTTCCGTTTTTTCCTTTTGAGATACGGAACCCTAAAAAAGAACAAGTTACCTTTAATTAAAGACCAGTGTCAGTAATAAATCTACCCTCTCTACAGATGCTGCATGGAGGGTGCTACGCAATCTAGATAGACAGATGGACCGGTTCCGATTGTCACAGGGAGATTAGCAGACGAAGCGGTTATTTGATGACCGTTGATTTTCAAGGATACACTTGAACCCTTTTATAAGCATCGGAAATGGTCAAAACTTGCTTGCAAACGGATTTGATGTATGACCAAAAGATTAATTTCCACTAATGAAGGGACATTTTAGTCGAATTAATTTATTTGCGATGTTGTATTTCATCTTAAGTAAAAGTGTTATTATATTAGTGTTTTTTTTTTAAACGTGCCCCACACTAGGAATTACTCCTGTATCGTGGGTGCGTTTACAAACATTTAAATTCACATACACAAACAGCCAGACCCGGAACAACTACCTGTAGGCAATACAAATATTTGTTCCGTGCGGGAATCGAACCCGCGACACGCAACGCAGCAGTCAATAGCTCAGCCACTGCGCCAACCGTGTCGTTAAAGTGTTGTTATTAAAGTGTTGTTATTTATAATGTTAGTTTTAAGATACGCTACGCTTTATGGCACAATATTTTTAAAACCTACTTATGTTTCTCTCTAAGGGCTGATTTTACCAACGTCAGTTAACTTTTATTCGTGGAATAAAATTAACGTCTGACAGTAAAACTGTCAGACGTTAATTTGTATGTAAAATCTGTCGAAAATTCAAAATTTATTCTAAGAATAAGTCTTATTCTAGGTATAAAACGTTTGGTGGAATTCGCCCTAAGTGGATTTGTAATTCTTTTGAGAAATAAATATTTTTAACCGTATCTTTTTTAAATACGAATATCCAGGATTAAAAGTAGCCTATGTCCTACTCCTGGTGCCAGCCCACCTATCTGCCAATATCAAAGTTCGGTTCAGTGGTTAAGGCGTGGAAAGGTAACAGATAGAAAGATAGATTTATTTTCGCATTTAAAGTATGGTGTATGGACTAGCATGGAAGTGTTCGTATGCATTTTTAAATGTTCTTTTTAATATTGTATTAATTTTATGTAGATGTTGCTGTGAGTGCCGTTAACACCTGTAATTGCATAGTATATACAGGGTTATTGGTAAAACATTAACAACCTCTTAAGAGGTCATTGTACTCATCATTATGAACAACTTTTACTATGGGACCAAAACCTGAAATCGCGAGAAAAAAATCTGCTGTTCCCTACATTTATGTTCGTATAACTCGTCAAAATGTAGGGAACAGCAGATTTTTTTTTCGCGATTACATACATAATCTATAAAATTTTGTATATTTGTTTGGAAGCCCTAATAGATTGTCATATGTATGTGAATATTATGCAGTTCCAATAATATTACATACGTATACGTGTCGAATTGATAACCTCCTTTTTTGAAGTCAGTAAAAATACAGTAAAATGCATTTTTTTTTAATGTTCACAGCAAAACCTTTCAAGCCATAACAATGCAAAAATCTTGACCCACGCATCAATTTATCGACTACAAACCACAGTTGTTTAAAACATTCGCCGACAGGAAATGCCAGAAGTGTATTACATGCTTACACCCACAGAGACAAGGTCAGCATATCCACGTCAACCACAAGACACGTCACCAACATACACATGGACACAAACTGTGCCAATTTTTGTGACACGCGGCGAAATATGGAACTAACGCCAAAATGTTCTCAATTTGATGGCGTTGGCTTAGACAGTGGCGCCACCCCGAAGTGTCCACTTGCTACGGTCGGGTCATTCTAGCGTCGTGCTTGCATTTACGTACGCACACATACAAAGTCAGTACATATGGGACTACGTCATTTTCTGAATGAAGTTCTCTCTGTTACTAATTCACATTTTGATATATTAGTAGGTGCAGCCATCTGTTTTATTTTTATTTGTATTATGTCTGTAAACATTGAAGAAATTTTTAAAGTTTTTATTCATGTTTATGTAATTTGGTTCTTGTTTCATGTTTGAAAGATTATTTAAAATATTGTTTTGTCTATGTTTCGTTTATGACTGTTATGAGGAAGCTGTGTTTTGATAGTTTTAAGATCTGATTAATTAAATGCGTTAGCTTTTAACACGAAAATGTTCGTGGCGATGTATGATTTATTTCGGTAATGCATCCGGAGACATGGGCGAAGATCGTCACTCACTGGACGTCTGAGGGAGGACATCGCCGTCGAGGTAGACCACGGCGCAGGTGGTGTGACAATCTGATAACGTTTGCAGGGCCAACATGACCAGAGATCGCACAGACAGGTTTGGAAGGATAAAGGGAGTCCTTTGAACAGCAGTGAGAGTGGGTGGGAGTGGCTGAAAACCAGCGCTGGGGCTCTGTCTCACATAGGGTCTTAGCATTATGCTGAGCGATGGCCATTTTGCGTGGATGTGACGCATGTTTTCCCCCAAATTGTTATTTTTTCTGCGTTTTGTGTTCTTTTTATGCGTCATGTTTATCGCGGTAAACATAAACGTGTTTTCTTTCTTTCTTTTTAGAATATAGGCTAATGAAAAAAAAACATATTATATACTACGGGCGCGTCTTACTTTTTTATTACAATTTACAGGTCTGATCAGCTGTAAATTGGAAAGATGTATGTTCGCGGGTTACTCTAGCGAATCCCCCGGGGAGCTGTAAGGAACTGTTTTAGTACTAAATATCTTTTTACGTATATTCTTCATCAGTAGATCAGACCAAGATTGTCTAAGGACTTTAAAAGAGACTGTGACCCCTGAGTAGGTAATTAGGTATGTTTCGAACTCAAACTCAAAGCATTTATTTTAAAAAATTTGGAAAATAAAAAGTGCACGACTTAAGGCTCCTAGAAACAGGCGCGACACGCGATATGATCGCGCGCGACACAAAGGCACCGCTCGTTGCGCGACTTGCGGTGCCTTTGTGTCGTGTTTCGTGTCGCGCCTGTTTGAAGGAGCCTTTATAATCAGTAGTCGGAATAGGCTGACTATATTTACCTAAGCTTCGGAGAACAGACAGAAAGTGGAGACTTTACGACGACATTTTTTTTCCCGGAATTCGGGAAAAAACTTAAATACCTACGTTGAAAATAAGTTTTATTTAAAAGTAGTTTTGAAAACTACAGAATTAATCTCCATTAAATTATCTATACTCACCATGGTATATAAATTAAATCGGTTCTGTGTACTAGCAGGAGTATAACAATAGAAACAGTTACAGAAAGGAGGCAATTTTTTTTTTTCGATCGTAGAGCACTCTCTCTGCTTCGCATTATGAGTCGCGCAATAAACCAATCACAGACACTTTTGAATTATTGTCCAGGGTTCGGTCAGTCAGAAAGATGAAGCTACACAGTTTCTTCTCTGAGTCATCATCAACATTTCAGCTGAAAGGCTCGACCGGTTCTATGCTTCTCGCATCCAACGGGTTCCTGCGGCCTTCACCGTAGCCAAGGGTAGGCGGGCAGGCAGGCCGCCGGGTACCAGGTGCCAAGCGTTTTTTGTGCTAGTCTTCTCTGAGTAGTCAGAAAGAAAACGCCAACCTCATCTAGTTTTCAAAATATGATTGACGTGTAACGACCGAACTCAATTACCTACCTATCACCAGTTTTGGCATGCCTACTGTGGCCTTAGTGTGAGTTTTATTCACTCACGTTGGATTGCGAGCGCGTTAGAATTTTAGAAAAAAGTTATATTGCCACCTGGCGGTCACTAGGAGAAACCTAATTTCCCATACAAAATTCTAACGCGCTCACAATCGAAAAACTCACACTAAGGCCACTGGAGGTAGAAAACCTATCTCTGGTTTTAACGTCCCAATAATCTACATATATCAGTAGCGATCTCTATGATTTTATTATACATTTATACTGGCAGTCATGATTATACTGGTTATCAGTAGCGATCTACCTTTATGGGGACGTTACGTCAAGTTAAAATTACATTCACTTATTGCACCGCCCGAACCCTATTCAGCTAAAAATCAATACACGTGCCGAAAATAAACTACTGAATAGCACAGGAGATGAGAGCTTTAAATGAAACACAATTTGAGCTCTCGTGGTTTTATTGTTGTATAACTTGTTCATTTATTTTACTACGATGGTCCTAGTTTACCATTTGTGACTTCAAGTGACAGCTATGTGAATTGAACTCAGCATTGCATAAATATGTAAGCTGTCACGCCCTTTATACCACCTGGAGGCTTATAAATTGTTCCACAGAACCGCACGTTACAAAATTTTGTTTCGGTGCGATTAGTGGTAATGCTCTGCGGTTCAAATCAGTGCTCTGAGTGGAATACGTCTTTTATTTAGGTAGTAAGTTTTTTTTTGTCTAAATTTTAATTTTTTTTTTGCTTGAGGACGTATAGAGTTTATTGTATATGTTGGTATACTGGGGTGACTAGCTAACATATGGCAAATAATTTAATTTAATGTTCTGTGTCCTGTAATATTAATTACTTTGCATATCTAGTATTGTATACAATCAAGTATTTTCTAACTGAAAAGACAGCAGTGCTGCTGGGGAGTTTGTTGCGACACTTCTTCTCCTCAGCTGCAGCACTAGAAGTGGTGATGTCGGGCGTTTTGGGGGACTGTCTTTTGTAATTTTGACGTTCAAAAAGTGCTGGATTCTCAGTCTAGTTTGAATGAATGACTTTTGATTTTGATTTGCTGTAGGGATACGAGGGACTCGTGTTTAAATGATAACAGCCGCTAGTAATAAGAGAGGCTCGTGGCTAATAACAGTCGCACGGGTCGTTCAAAGGTTAAGCTACGCTCGCCGCGGTCGGTATGTGGATGGGTGGGCATTCGTTACATATCGAGACCACTCCATGCTTTGGAAATAACGTTAAGGGTGGGTTTGGCGGTTTGGGGGGGGGGGTAGGGACCGGCTATCATTCGTAGATCTTTGACAGTCGTTACGGGTAGTCACAAGCCTGAAAGTCCGACAATCAGTCTTAACAAGGGGTATCGTGTTAAGGCTCCTTCAAACAGGCGCGACACGCGATAAAATCGCACGCGACACAAAGGCACCGCAAGTCACGCATCGAGCGGTGCCTTTGTGTCGCGCGTCGCGCCTTTGTGTCACGCGCGATTCGCGTCGCGC
The DNA here is from genome assembly GCA_963855955.1 of Luperina nickerlii. Classification (NCBI taxonomy): domain Eukaryota; kingdom Metazoa; phylum Arthropoda; class Insecta; order Lepidoptera; family Noctuidae; genus Luperina; species Luperina nickerlii. The sequence goes on along the minus strand of OY979689.1, from coordinate 9,933,108 downwards.
GTCGCGCCTTTGTGTCACGCGCGATTCGCGTCGCGCGTCGCGCCTGTTTGCAGGAGCCTTTAACCAGTAACCGGGTTGTGGAGGTTAGATAGGCAGTCGCTTTATGTAAAATTCATTCATCATTTTAGCCGAAAGACGTCTACTGTTGGACTTAGCCCTCCCCCAAGCACCGTCACTTCGACCGGTTCTGTGTTCACATCCAGCGGATTCTTTCGGCCTTCACCAGGTCACCGGTCCACCTTGTAGAAGGCTTAGTGTATAAGTTATACACTAAGCCTTCTACAAGGTGGACCGCTTTTGACAAACTGTAGAACGCCACTATTCAAGCGAGCGATTACCGTGGCCACCTCCCTGCCCAAGAATAAGAAAGTACCATCAATTCAAAGCGTCAGCAGATTCAGTTAAAAGCAACAGCAGATTCAGTTTTAGGACTCGGTCTGAGTAAGACCAAAAGAACCCAGAGAGAAGAAAACACCACAAATCCATCTTCCGATAAGCCGATAGCTTCGCACCAATGCGTGGTATTTGTAAACACGTATACATAGTTGGCACGCTCCTCGGGCCGGTGAACGCGAATTATTAATAGAAGTCCAAATGTAACGTGACGTCACGTGCGCTTGCGCTACATGTATTACAAGACGAGTTACGATGTGTAATTAGCTTTATGGTTGAGGATAAAACACCTTTTCATAGGGAGAAGATGCTAGGAGGTAGAGAGAAGGGATAGAACATCTTTCTGCAAGACAAGTCCATTCGGCTAAGACTTGCAAGACTTGAACGGGATCGTCCGAAAGGGTTACCGCTGGCCCGGAACATAAAGGGCTAAGGAAGGAACACGGGTGGGTTTTAGTCAGTAAGAGTCTGACACTCCCTTCCGCTCCACCCAGAGCGGCAGAGGTAATTTGATGATTCCCATCCTCAAAAAAAAAAGTGGCACAGGATTGAGATGGATGGTCATGCAAAAAAGGAAGGCTGAGCCTAGCAGTGAATCTGATGAACTGATCAGAACAATTTACGTTGTTTTAAACACATTAAAAACACAAACAGAGAATACATTTATGAAAAAGAAAGAAACAAAAAATAGACGCACATTACAAAAAAAGACAAAATACACACTATAATACAAAGTAGTCAAAACCAAAAAGTATTCAATAAAAATTCAAAGTCAAAGCTTGGTTGTTGAAGCTGTGCAAAAGGCGCTAGAAGCGATCACAACCAGTAAATCTTTGGATGGACAAAAATTGCTTGACTGATAGGCATACAAAAACTTTATGGTGATAGAATTGCTTGGGATAAATACTGTTAAGTATGTGTTTGTTTGTTGTAGATAAATAGGCTGTTAAGAAAAGCAACTCATTTCAAGAATGATTCTGGCTGAATAAACAGTATCATCTGACCACTCTCGCACGTGGAAACTCTTGCCTTTCAATGGTCCGCAGCAGGAATGGTCAGATAGGGCTGCTGGGCCTTAAATAACGGCAAAAAGTCGCAAGAGAACTGCCTCCTAAGGGCTAATAGGTAACAAATAAATACGAGGAAATTTGACGATAGAAATTAGTCATACTCTGGCAAACGACCAGAAGTCTGTCATTGTTTGCGCGCTATAACAGTTTTTAAAACATGTCGTTGAAGCACGTGCCTTTTTTTGTCATTCTACATGTGCTGCGAAAACCGAGCTTCGAGGTTAACAAGGCCAGGATTTCGAAGGGTGAATATTGAGTGGATTCAAGACTTCTTCAAGATAGCGCTATGGAGCGAGCTATGCTTGGAGCTTCTTTGAAGGAAAAGGTCAGAAATGAAAATATGCTGAAAATAACCGTAGTTAGCTAGCTTGGAGAGTAAGCAAGCTAAAATCGCAGTAGGCTTGCCTTGTTTGTCGAAGGACGGAAGGCGGGTGGAGCAGACGAGCCTTGGAGTGGAGACCGTGTACCGGCAAGCGTAGTGTGAGACGCCCCCCAGCTAGATGGACCGACGACCTTAAAAAGGTGCCTGGGGCAGATTGGATGGCGGAAGGCGGAGGACAGCGTGTTGTGGCGTAGTCTGGGAGAGGCCTGTATCCAGCAGTAGACTGAGCTACGTTAATTTAATTAGTTTCTTTCAGAGCACTACAGGTCAATGCTGTCATGCAAATTCTTTGTTTAACGACCAGGGTAAAGGATATAGTTAGTAGTTTGATCAAATGTCTCTTTTAAAGACTGCTGGTATTTCTACGTGTATGATTGCAAAGGATTGTGGTGGTTCAGGAGTACACTGGTGGCTCAGTGCTAACGGCCCCGACATACAAGTTGTAGTTCGTGGGTTCGAATCCAGACAGGCGTTTTAATTTGTGTAATAATTTCATCACCACTACTCTCGAAACGGTGAAGAAAAACATGGTGAGGAAACCGGCATGTCCTTGAACCAGAATTTCGAAGACATGTGATATCTACCAATTCGGACTGGGCCCGCGTGGTAGATCATAGCCCACTCTCTCTCGAAGAGAGGACGCCTGTCCCAGCAGTGGGAACATTATAGGCTTATTATCTATACTAATATTATAAAGCTGAAGAGTTTGTTTGTTTGTTTGGTTGAACGCGCTAATCTCTGGAACTACCAGTCGGATTTGAAAAATTCTTTTTGCATTTGATAGCCCAATTCTTGAGGAAGGCTATAGGCTATTTAACACCATGCTATGACCTTTAGGAGCCGAGCAAAAAGAAAAAAAGTCAGACAGAACGCTAAGCAAAAACGAAGTAATAACGCGGGCAGGCGATGCGATGCGACGGGGTGGGTCGGAGTAACAAGAAATTTCACGCGGACGAAGTCGTGGGCAGAAGCTAGTGCTATTATGATAGTCTTTTTCCAACTATACGGAGACCCAATCACAGAGATCCAGTCTAAGCAGATGCGGCATAAGTAGCTTTTGTCCCGCTAACGCTTGACTTCTGTACCCCACCACCGTTTTTGAGTAAAACCTGTCCTGTTACCCAGGCTGACCACGTGCTCATATTGTGGTAAAAAAGACTAGCCAATCAGTTAGAAAACTTGCGGAGCTGACTGCCTACAATGCGCAGGATGCAGGCTCTTTTAACGCACCAATTAAAATACATTTCGTGGCAAAATGATAAGAGCCGCAAGGGTCGAACGGAGGTTAAGCTACGTTTGCCGCGGTCGGTCCGTGGATGGGTGACCATGTTTACATACCGAGACCCTCCGTGCCTCGGAAAGCACGTTAAGCCGTTGGTACCGGCTGTCATTCGTGGATCTTTGACAGTCGCTACGGGCCGTCAGAAGCCCGAAAGTCTGACAACCAAGAACGCAGGGGTTTCGTATTTCCCAGTAACTGAGTTATGGAGGTCAGATAGGCAGTCGCTCCATTTAAAATACTGGTATTCATCTGCATCCGGTTAGACTGGAAGCCGACTCCAACATATTTGCGAAAAGATCGATAGTCTGACCAATAGTAAATCTGCCTAGCGATTTACTATTGGTCAGACTATCGATCTTGTCCACTATACCTCAATAAAATTTTATGAAAGGTAAGAGAACGATTATGGTAGTACGTAGTATGGCTTGCTGCCAAGAGCTCTAATCAGATCGCGTTGTTTCAATTTTATACATATTGGTAATACACATACCTTTACCATGTACAGTCAACAAAAGAGATAAGTATGCAGGATCGTCGGATATAGTTGAAGTTTAGTAAGAAACCGATGGATGTTCTAGAATAAAAATTAATTTTATTAATAGAAAACAAACAGCTCATTTATCAAATTAAATTTCAGTCGACAACATCCATCGGTTTCTTACTAAACTTCAACTATATCCGACGACCCTGCATACTTATCTCTTTTGTTGACTGTACATATCTTGCACGTGTTATTTGAGGTCTCCTCGTGATTTTAATGAGTAATATCTGGACCAAGTTTATTTAAATATGGGCCGGTAAACTTATTAGCTTAATTTAAGTATTTAATTCATGCTATCAATAATTTTGCATGCTAGTTTTAGCGAATTGTTTTAGAAAATGTAAAAAAAAACCGACCATCTGTAATGTGTGTAATAAAATTCTCGCAAATTTTCATTTCATTTCAAGGTCGATAGATCAGGTTAAGCTATGCTTGCCGCGGTTGGTCTGTGTATGGGTGACCATCTTCACATACCAAGTCCACTCCGTGCCTCGGAAAGCACGTTAAGCCGTTGGTCCCGGCTGCCATTCGTAGATCTTTGACAGTCGTTACGGGTCGTCAGAAGCCCGAAAGTCTGATAACCAGTCTTACCAAGGGGTATCGTATTACCCAGTAACTGGGTTGTGGAAGTCAGATAGACGGTCGTTCCATGTAAAATACTGGTATTCAGCTGCATCCGGTTATCACTTACCGGTTACCGATTACTTATCATCTTCTGCCTAGCCTTTTCCCAACTATGTTGGGGTCGGCTTCCAGTCTGACTGGGTTACCCGATGCAGCTCAATACCAGTATTTTACATGTAGCGACTGCCTATCTGACCTCCACAATCCAGTTACTGGGTAATACAATACCCCATGGTAAGACTAGTTGCCAGACTTTCGGGTTTCTGACGACCCGTAACGACTGCCAAAGATCTACGAATGGCAGCCGGGACCAACGGCTTAGCGTGCTCTCCGAGGCACGGAGGGTCTTGGTATGTAAAGATGGTCACCCATCCACGGACCAAACGCGGCAAGCGTAGCTTAACCTGATCGATCGACCCCTGCGGCTACTTAGCCACAAGCCCCTCAAACAAACAAACCCTTCAGTTTTATTATTCGTACAGATGACTTGAATAAAGAGATAAATAACATCACAGTTTCCAATCGCTGACTCTTCGGCACTACAAACTGCAAAACACTGTGCAAAAATTGCAATCTTCAATAACGTTCGTGCTGTTAGCAACATAGCTTGAAAAACTATTAGCATTGTAGTCTCTAAGAAACTGGATATCGTTAGCGTTACATCACTAGCAGGAATGGGAACACCAACAGCGGTCAATGTCGAGTTATGTGCTAGTGAAGGGAAAACGTCGTCGGTTGGAATGTTTATCGATACTTTCACATTTTTGTGATAGTTATTGGCTTGTGGTTTTGTGTTGAAATTAAGCGTGAATTTTAAGTAACTGTGTTAGTAGAGTTTTGAGTAGGACATGGCGCAAGGCGACGATGGTTCTAAAACTATGACAAATGCTATCTATCTCTCAACATCATCTGCCTGCCTTTTTCCAACTAAGTTGGGGTCGGCTTCCAGTCTAACTGGATGCAGCTGAATACTAGTATTTTACATGGGGCGTCTGCCCATCTGACCTGCACAACCTAGTTACTAGGTAATACCTCTTGGTAAGACTGGTAGTCAGATTTTCGGTTTTTGACTACCCGTAACGACTGTTGAAGATCTACGAATTATAGCTGGGACCAACGGCTTAACATGCTTTCCGAGCCACGGAGGGTCCATGGACCCTCCTTGGCAAGCGTACCTCGACCCGTGCGACTGTATTATATTTAGCCAAGACCCCTCCTTGGACATGACGCACAGCGATGGTTCTAAAGTTCTAACACTACGACATTTGATGTCTATCTCTGTCTATTTAGCCCGTTATGTCCCATTCCTGGGCAAAGACTTCCCTTTTCTCTTTTCCACACATGTCTGCCCTCTGGCATTGCGGGCCAGTACCTTCGGTAGGAATCAAATTCTTCTTTTCATCTTCCCACTGATTGGGTCCCATTAAATGCTAGGCGACACCGCGACAGACCAAACTGAACACAAGATATTACGAGAGTACATAACAAGATGTATGAACGTAAACGAGGCAAAAGGAGTATGTTAGAATCGTAGCAAGTGGCGTTCTGTATAGTTTCTGCCGACACTCATGGGAAGAAGGCATGAGTTAGAGCTATCACTGCCGACTGGTTGCTGGCGACTGTGACTTACTATAGTTTAAATAAGTGTTTACGCACTTGTTCGCCGAATGATGCCTATGTTTTGGTCGCCGAGGGACCGAGTCGCCGACGGGCGACGACCAATCGACAGTGCGTAATAGCTCTTAATGTATGTAATCTGTATTCGCGATTTACTTGACAACAAAAAAATAAATAAAAATAAATAAATATGAGTTTATGAAAAAATACCTTTAATTCCTGCACAATAAATTTCAGATTACGCTACAACTTCAAACATTTTTATATCTATTTCAATACTCTGAAATCAACTTAATTAAGTACCATTAAAATAAAATTGATATATTTTGTTCAACTTGTAATAACATCAATTTGAAACATAAGCTTGAATAGTCTTTATGTATATTATGATAATGAAAATAAAAAATAAGCAGAGCTTCAGCACATTTTTTCATCGATAAATCATAGGCATAGCACAACACTACGTCATAAACGCCGGAAATATCGCGTAAAAGCTATCTATCAACAGATGCCCGTTAGTCGCAGACTCGCAGATAATCGCATAAACTATATTCAAAGTATATGATTGTTTTTGACGAAACACGCACAACAAACACGGATCAAAATAAATATTTTTTTTCAATGAATAGGTTACTATGCGCAGTTGTAGCCCACGAAATTAAATTTTTCTTACGTTTTTTGCAATTTTCAAGTCAGTGTCAGGTCGTATCTTGATCAAAATATGATTCGCGACAATAACAGGTACTTACGTATTTACAGAATTATTTAATCATTAGAATAATTAATACATCTTTATAAGTTAGATTTGTGTGTGAAGAGAGATTTGTTCTTATGGAACAAATCTCTTATGGAAAAGTGCGTAGGGAACAAATCTTACATAAAGAGATATACACCGTGTTCCGGACGATATACATAAACTTCGATCAGATGTTCAGACCATGGAAATAAGCATTTTTCATTATGGACACATTAATGAATTCTTATTTTTTGTTTATTTTCATACAAACTAAATACCTTGACGTAAATCAACCGATATGCATGCCTCTTTATCCGAAATGGCAACGACGCATTTTCATTCGTAAGATTTGGCGGGCTGAAACTTGTCAAAAATAAGTCAAGACCCTTTCATACTGCATAGCTTAATTAAATTTCATTAAATCAAACTACACATATCTTTGTAACGAAGCCTTTTTAAGTACTACTTCCTTTGTTAGATTTAATTTGTAAAACCTATAGAAGCGTTTGACAAAGTTTATGTATAACGTGAAGAACACGGTGTATATTAATGATTCTAATGACTATAATTCTGTAAATACATCAATAAATACTCGATTAGTGTCACGCAGGCTTGGAATCGGCACCAAAAGTACAGGTTCTGTATCGGTACTAAGCGTACCGTCACCAGACGTGTACTCCACTTACAACAACTTACCAGTACCAAATTCAGGTACCTGGCGCGTACCACAAACCCTTGTACCTCGTCGGTACTGGAGCCATTTGCTGTGGTGGGCTAACAAGCTGCTGCAGATTTTACACACTCGAATTTGCATGTACAGACGTCAGCACATCAACCTACCCGAAACTGCCAAATTTTCCCAACGAACTTTGAACCTTATGCTTTAGCGATAAAGTTGAAAATCTATTAAAGAAATTTGACAGATTGTAGTAGCTTGATGTGCTGGCGTCTGTACCTATAGTTTGTGCGTTTATCAGTGGGTCGGTCGGTCACGAAATTGTTTTACATTAAGTAAAGATAATAAGATACTGAGGTAACTGAGGAGATCTTTGCATCCTCTAAACAACCGTTTTTGACACCAACAAGAACAGCTGATGTGGAGACCCAGTCTTGGCACCACATAAGACAAATAAATAAATATCGATGACATCAGTCTAAAACCTTCATTTCATAACCTTGACAGAGTCAGTCACATCGCCGCCATTATAAATGAAAGTCAAAATAATGTTATGTCGATAATAAACGATATTTTATAAACAATCGTTCATGAGTTTATAATTAAATCTGTGTTTGGCGTAGTCTTGCGGAGTCTTGAAGATTTAAGGCTCCTACAAACAGGCGCGACACGACACGCAATACAAAGGCACCTCAAGTCGCGCAACGAGCGGTGCCTTTGTGTCGCGCGCGATTATATCGCGTGTCGCGCCTGCTTGTAGGAACCTTAATATGGACGTTTTTTTGAAAGACCGGAGAGCCAATTACCGTATTTTTACGAAATTTCGCATTCCAATGTGCGCTTTCATAATTTCTAACGTGACGATATTATCGTAGACGTCCACATATACAGGGTTATTGGTAAAACATTAACAACCTCTTAAGAGGTCATTGTACTCATCATTATGATCAGTTTTACTAAACTGTTTATTACATGAATGAGGATTAATTTTTTAAATAAAAAAAAAATCATGCATATTCCCTATTGTACAAACAAGTTGTTAATGTTTTACCAATAACCCTGTATGGAAAATGTATAGAAATACGTGCACGTTGTAACGTTATCGTGGACGGAAATTTAAAAGCGTCTTCATATAAGTATTTCAATAAATTCTACTTCCTTGTGTTATCGTAAAGCCGGCCGTGACCTGGACGTGGAAGTCCACGATAAAACCGTGACGTTAGAAATTGTTTATGCGCACATTGTGATGCACAATCAAGACTCTGTCTGTCTGTCACCAGGCTGTATCTCATGAACTGAGATAGCTAGACCGTTGAAATTTTCACAGATGATGTATTTCTGTTGCCGCTATAACAACAAATAAAAAAAAAAGTTACAATTTAAAGGGGTATAAATGAAACGTTTTTTTCGGCGTTTTGTGCCTTGTGGTACGGAACCCTTCGTGTGCGAGTCTGACTCGCACTTGGCCGGTTCTTATTTATAAGGATTGGCCGAGAGATGAAAACGGCTGAGTGGAGGACGGAAGAAAAACGTGTTGCGCCGACCCCAAGTAACACAGTACAAAGGTGGGAAGATGACGAAAAGGGTGCGTTTCCACTGAAGAGGAGCTGGGCGGAGCGGAGCGGAGACGTGCAGGAATCGCCCAATCATAGACGAGACGGGTGACGCGCTGAGGATTTCAACCATTGTGATTGGTCGATTCCTGTACGTCTCCGCTCTGCTCCGCACAGCTCCGCTTCAGTGGAAACGCACCCTAATGATGATTTGAAAGGTTACCAAAGAGATGGCGATTCTCCCTTTAATAGAAAACAGATGGGCAATTCTCGTAATTCCAAGAACGTTCGCAGTCTGATCCTAGTTCCTGATTGGAAGTTCCAATCAGTCCAATATACCCAAAAATGAAAGTGGCCGGCAAGAAAAAATAGTGTCAATTTTGTAATGCGGAATATCATTTTGAGCATTTTTTACTATTACAGCGAAAGTCTACAATTATGTAATTGTAGGCTTTCGCTGTAATAGTGAAAAAAGGCTCAAGAGGTTATTTCCCATAAGAAAACAGTAGGTACTTTATTTTTCTGGCCGCCCACTTATTTATTACTTAATTCATAATAATTTTTACATTATGTCGAATATTAAAAATGATTTTATAGCTTAAAAAATACAAAAAAATAAAACAACAATAAAATACATGCCGCTTAATTACTATGAGGAAGAGTAATAATAATAATAAATATATATTTCATTATTATTACTCGATTATCATCGATACGGCTCGCATTGTGAGGAGGTTCCTGTCTCTGGAGCCCTAACCACCGGTAGCTTGGACCCTGCTCCCGACACCGGCGGACAACAATTTTTTTATATTTTTAAATATTATTTATACTTATTTTTATATATTAAGAAATATTTTAAAATGTAATAGAATAAAAAAAAAAAAAATAAATAAATAAATGTCATTTAAATAACTAGAATAATAATGCTATAAATAATTAAATGTAGCCAATGTCACATGTCCAATATCAATTACTTACTTATATGTCATGAATGTAAAAGAACAATAGAAGCTTTTTAGACTAAAAATACCTAACAAAATTAATAAAAATCATGATAAATTTCTAGTATAATTATGTGTGTTTACAATTTAAATATCATTAATAGAATAATAGCAGCCTTCCAGTAGGTAACGCTTCAATGTAGCCTTGAAGTCCCTTTTGTAAAGTGATAATTTTATATCAACGGGAAGTTTATTAAAGATTTTCACTGACATGTCATGTAGCAGGTACCGTGACTAACTCACTGACGGGACTTTAATTTTTGGGTACGAAATGAATGATGTCCTTTCGCTACATTTTGACATTGATCATCGCTGAGATAAGATTGCGACTAGATTTTGAACGTTTTTAATCAAACTCAAAAACTCAAACTCAAATCATTTATTTCAATTAAACCATTTACAGGCACTTTTGAATTGTCGAGAAGTCGCACGGAACTGGCCTGCTAATTCCCGACGCATCTCGATACCTGCAATGATGACGGCACGGTTGGCACAGTGGTTAAGCGATTGACTGCTGCGCTGCGCGTCGCGGCTTCGATTCCCGCACGGAACAAATATTTGTATGACCTACAGGTAGTTGTTCCGGGTCTGGCTGTTTGTGTATGTGAGTTTAAATGTTTGTAAATGCACCCACAATACAGGAGAAATTCTAGAATGGAGCAAAGTATAAAAAAACAGTACTACGGAGTCGCCATTCAAGGCACAAAAAAAAGGCATAAGCACGGAAAGCCCGCGAAATTGAAATTATCTTAAGTTTTTTGCAATTTGAAAGAAAGAAAATTCCATTTATTTAGCACAGACTAAAAGTAACTCGATACACCAGATAAATACTTCAGATAAAAACAAATAAAAAAGTGTAAAGTCCGATGTAAGAAATTAGCTGGATTTGCAGGTCAGTATTAGGCAGTATGTCGATCAAAATATGATTCGCAATCGTACAAAATGTATTTCATCATAATCAGCTAATAATGTACCCACTGCTGGGACACAAGCCTCCTCTCGGTGAGAGGGAGTGGGCCGTAATCCACCACGCGGGCCCAGTGCGGGTTGGCAGATGTCACATGTCTTCGAATTTTTGGTTCTAGGACATGCCAGTTTCCTCGCGATGTTTTCCTTCACCGTTTTGAGAGCAGTGGTGATGAAATAATTTACACAAAGTAAAACGTCTTTCTGGGTTCGAACCTACGACCTACAACTCGTAAGTCGCGGCCGTTACCACTTGGCCACCGCCTGCTCAAATATGTATTCTACAGAATCATAATCATTCAATACCGTTCTCTAAGTTCAAATGGGTAATTTGAACTATTGAATGACGATTTCAGGAATCAATCAACCCGAATCTCTTCAAAGTAGGAGTGAACAGGCTTCTTCTGGGTAAACTCACTCCATCGTAGACTTTGTCTCTGTCACCTCTGACCTAGACTAGAGTCAAGAGCATATCAAATAAAAAAAATTAAAAAAAATCATGTCATCTATCTATCAGTCTGGACGCGCAACCTGTTACAATGGATTCAGTACATGATTCTGAACGCCCCTGCTCCCTACCCCTGGACCATTTCAAAGATAGGAAGACGGTTTGATATAACTACTGCGGGGGTACACGGAGGAGAAATCTCACAACCGTGAGCTACGAAAAAGCCTGGGAAGCCTATGATAAAGAGCAAAGCAAACTGGACATTTCTGATGTCTAGTCTTTTAATTTAAATAAATTATAAAACTAGTTTTAAGATTACGAATAGAGGCTATTCGAAATCAAAATTGAACATACAAAAGATGAGCGGTGGTGGAAAACCGGTAACGGCCACGACTTACCAAGTTTTAGGCAATTGTAGATCGTAGGGTCGACCGTCGACCCCAGACAGACGCATTACTTTGTATAAATTATTTCATCACCACTGCTCACAAAACGGTGAAGGAAAACATCGTGAGGAAACCAGCATGTCCTAGAACCAAAAATTCGAAGACATGTGACATCTACCAACCCGCACTGGGCCCGCGTGGTGGATTACGCCACTCCCTCTCACAGAGAGGAGGCCTGTGTCCCAGCAGTGGGAATATTACAGGCTTATTATGCTGTACAGACGCCAGCACATCAAGCTACCCGAAACTGTCAAATTTTCCCAGTCAACTTTGAACCTTATGCTCTAGCGATAAAGTTTAAAATCTATTAAAGAAATTTGACAGATTGTAGTAGCTTGATGTGCTGGCGTCTGTACATAAGACAACCCTACAAAGCATAAATCTACTGTGACTTTAAAAAAAAACTTTACGACATAAGATAAACAGGTAGAAATGTTATGTAGACTCAGATCCCAGTGAAATGCCGTCACAACTAATTTGGGAATAATTGTTACACGTGCAGCTAACGCTATACAGCGTTAAACTTTTTAGAAAATAGTAAAGTCGCTTGGGCTATATGGTTCCTAGATTAGCGTTTCCGTCATTTTTGTAACGAAAGTCATGAAAATCAAAATTTTCACCAGTATTTGACATTAGAGATGGGTACTGACCGGTGTTACGGGCCGTAATGAACTATTCGCAGCGAGCATGTTACATGTTACGTTACGCCGTGTTCTAAAATCCGTGTAAAATGCTCGTTTCGAACTCTTTGCTCGCGCGAGCTCCAGATTCGTTGCCACTCGTAGTCAAGATGTCGGACGACAAAGTTGTGTTGGGATCTTTGATTTTACTCAATTATTGTATTTACAAACTAAGAAAAAAAAAGAAACGAAAGAAAAGAATGATTCGCCAAAAAACCGAAAGTGGGATGGAGCACTTGCTCGCATCATCATGCTCAAACCATGCTCATGTATCTATCAGATGATTAATTTATATTTGTCATGGTTTCATTTTTAATTCTTTTACCTATTGTGGCATATTAATTTTATTTTAGGTGCATCGTCTTCACATATTATTATTATATAATTAGTGAATGCAAAATATTGTAAAACATTTTAAAAGAGTAACGGTGGAGTTTCTTGCCCATTCTTCTCCATACGAAAACTACCTTTTGGAATAGGCGACTAGAATCAATTCTATTTATTTGTTGTAATTTTTGACGTTCCAAAGTGCCTTTTATGTGCCTATTTGAAATAAATGCTTTGACTTTGACGTTGCGAGCGCCTTTTTTCCCGTACTGACTGCACGAACGCTCGCAGCAGTGTAACACGTTACATTACGCCCCGTAACGCCCGTCAGTACCCGCCTTTTGGTGTCAAAAAACGCTCCGTATTTGGACATTACGGCCGCATGTGGCAGTCACCGCTCTTTAAGGAAACCTTAGCTTTAGTATTGAACGAAAATACTTTAATTTGCGGTAAACATGACGTAGAGAAAGAACAAAAACACAAAAATAATTAAGTATGCCCGAACATACATAAAAAAAAATAGAAACATCCGAATTGAGAACCTCCTTCTTTTTAGAAGTCCGTTAAAAACAAGTTGCTGACATGACGCAGATGAAAGAGTCTTTTGCGTAGCAGTGGCAAAGTATCAGTATTTTTAACGCAGAGCAACTGCAGTATGATCTTACAACTAAACTGGACTTTTGATCCCCTCGGAAGATCGGCAGTTGTTGTGCAATGATAGGGTGTTGGAAGAGCTACCCAAGAAGGTTTATCACAAGACTGGAGCTCCATGGTTCCCCGGTACATAATGTGCTTTATGTGAGGTGCAGCAGGCTCAGTAGCTTTACGTACCTGTGTACCCTGGACAGACAGAGTAGCCATGAGGCGAAAACTATAAAAAGCCAAAGCGAGACAAGTGCGAGTCGGAATCGCACATAAAAGTGAAAGTCATTTTAAGAGCCTGCCTTATAACGATAAATTGTTCCAACCACGCCCTTTATACCACCTGGAGGCTTATAAATTGTTCCACCGAACCGCACGTTACAAAATTTTGTTTCAGTGCGGTTAGTGGAAGTGCTCAGATGCGGTTCGTCCAAGTGCGGTTCAAATCAGTGCTCTGAGTGGAATACCTCCCTATTACGGTTCAAAAGACGAACCTGACGACGGCCCTATGACAGACGGACGGACAGCGGCATGTTGTTAACAGCTGCAGTTGCCTTTGCTGTTGACGTGTCGCTCGTGTGTATAAGCACTTAGTTATAGGGACCCGTTGTCGTTGCCTTTGGGTATGGAACCATGCAAAAGCCTTTATTTAGACTTCAGGATGCTAATAAAAGACATAACTATAACCTTCATAACGCTACGGTCCCTTGAATTCGAAGAGAGGTCCCTCTCCTTCGGCCAGTTTTATTTTTTTCGCAAGCCCTTTTGCGCCCAAGTAATTTTGCGAAGTTCCGAGGAGAACATACCACCGACAACTGACGAGCATAGACGCATCGCATAGTACCCCATAGTTAACGTACAATAATAATTCCGAGATTAGCAATGACGTCACAACACCCGGATCTACCAAACACTACGCGTAAACGAATGACTGTTTATACCATCAAAACATTGAGCTGGAGTGATTTACGGCTTAATTTGAGAGGTAGTGAAAACATAATGGCACTGTTGGTCTTTACATGAACATCTGCTTAGCCAGCTCCAACTATCCCCAACATAGTTCTGCTCGTGATCCAGTCTGACCACATGCAGCTGAATACCAGTACCACCTACCAGTTTGCGTAGATGTGAGGCATACTTTCTCCCGAATTGTTATTTTGTATTTTTTTGGTTGTTTTTTATTTTTATGCGTATGTTTGCAGCAAATAAACGTATTTTCTTTCTTTTTTTCTTTCTTTCAGTATTTCCAACAACATCAGCCTATAATGTTTCCATTGCTGGCACTCATGCCTCCTCTTTGTGAGAGGAAGCGGAGTTACACCGAACGTACTTAACGTAGCAAGACTGCAGATTGAAAATACTCAAAAGATATAAAACTTGATAAAATTAATAGCGGAAGGAAATTGGATAAATCCAATTTCCGATAGGAGCTGCTGAAGCAGACGAAAGGAGGCTAAGTCCCAGGCTCAAGTCACGGGATATTGGACGTAGGCAAACTGAAAAGACTGCAGATTGATACTACTTAAAAGATCTAAAAACTAGACTTTTTAAGAAAACTACGATCAGTAAAGCCAGTACTTACCTGGCTCACCTTCAGAAACCAACATGGGATAGAGACTGTCGATGCAGTCGAAAGGAGATAAGCCTCTGTTTAGGATAAGTATCAGGTCTAGTGTGTGTCTATCAACATCCAAAATGTTGGATTAGAGTAGGTCCTATCATTCTTACAAAGTATAAACTGCGCGATTCTGTAGTCAGCAGGTTCGTAGACTGACAGGCTACCACAGAAAAGCAGCCAAGTTGATGCATTTGCGAAAAATTTGCCTGCACCGCTTCAACGCCCAGTCTAGTCGCGATTACTTTACTGCACTATCAATTTATGAAAATCTACTCAATCAATCATCATCATCATCAGCCTACAGCAGTCCACTGCTGGACTAAGGCCTCTCCAATTGCACGCCATTTAGCTTGACTCTCGGAAACTCATCCAGTTGCTACCAGCCACCCTGAGTTCGTCGCTCCACCTAGCCTGAGGGCGTCCTGCCTTAAGTTTGCCGATTCGCGGTCTCCACTACCTCAACGGTGATCGGTTCTACGGTTAATATAGCCGGCCCATATTGCGACAACTTAACAAACTCAATCTCTTACTGACTCTGAAAACCACCCCGGTGTTCCATCTCACACCTACGCCGCCGGGGGGTCGCGGGAACGTACGAGCCTTCCGCAACATGACCCTTTATCCATTTTTTTTAACTTGGAGAAATGCTCATGCATTCTGCAGTACCACGGGGAGATACGAGTAGTGCAGTTATGTGGGACTCTAACCCACTAAAACTCCACGGTGTCCTCCTCTGTCGCTTACGGCGGGAACACGGGCACGCTTTAGCACTCATCCGTGAATCCGCCGCTACTGTCCGTCACCGGACCCTCCTCTGGGGAGTACTCCCCATCACCGGCGCACCAGAACACATAGCACGCCATGACCACCACAGGGACCAAACCAGCACATGGGCGCCAGACGACCCCGTGTCTGGGCACCCTTGGTCCCCCTGCGAATGACCCATTATGCTACTCCAACCTACCTGATATCAACACAAATATCCCTCCAAACACAACATAATGTCACGGCCAGTTGACTCATTGAATCTGATTCACGGGTGGGGTCACCTCCCCTCTCCCCTACCCCCTCCTTGGAAAAACTACGAGTGGACGTGGTTAAAGGTTAAAGATCAGCTGATAAAACATTGTTTATTGTCTGGTAGAATTAAATTGAAAGTTTCCCAGAAAAGTGGATTAAGGTACTTATTAGATAATGCATATTGGTTTCTAGAAATTGAGGGAGTTACAAAAGCCTGGCAGATATTTTGAAGTCAAAACTTCTTTAGGCGCGTTGGGCGTTTTTTGAGATGGGAAAAAACCATTGAACTCGCGCCACTGTTACCGTAAGCGACACCGCGGGTGTTTTGTTTATAGGACGATTAAAAAAATACCCGCTTCGGATGTGTTCGGCTGTCCTCGGGATGTACTCGGTTTTAATGTATATCCGATATGTCAGTGAGTGATGACAAAGTATTCTGTTTGTGTTTTGTTTTCATTTCGTCGGCACTCCCGGAGTGCCACTGTTTTTTTTTGTAGTACTTTGATTCGCTTCTTGTTATTTCTTTGGGTTTGTGATTGTATTATTTTTAGGCCTGGCAGAGTAGGTCGGCAATAACTAGGCTTCACTTATTTATTAAAAGGTGAAGGAACTAAAATAGTGTTTATGAGTGTTGGTACTTGTGTGAGGAGCTTTAGCTTAACAGCCTCACGGGTCGATCCATCAGGTTAAGCTATCGCTTGGCACGGTTGGACTGTGGTTGGGTGGCCATCTTTACATATCAAGCCCTCTGTGCCAGAAAGCATGTTAAGCCATTGTTTCTTGCCCGTTCTTCTCCATATAGATCCTTGTTTTGGAATGGGCAACTAGCTTCAACTTTTTGACTAACAGACAGACTATTTAACAATTCAAAAGTGCCTTTATATGGTTTAAGTAACTGAAATAGATGCTTCGAGTTTGAAGAGCCCCTGACCTTTGGGCTTTTTATGATCCATCGTGAATAATACTGCAGAGAGATATTATATTTTTCCAAAAAAGGCTTTAAAAATAGATAGAATATTCTTTATAATGTACACTATAAAAATAAAGTACAATATAAACGTAGAAATTTTACATAGTGACACAATGGGTGGTCTTATCACTAAAAGTGATATTTCACAGACAATCTTTGAATGGATTAATGCTCGGTTCCTATAAACTATAAAGAATTATAAATAACGGAGTTTTGAGGTAACAAATATTAAAAAAAAATCTACCAAATTGAGAACCTGATCCTTTTTTGAAAGTTGGTTAAAAATGAATTCTTTTGCTTATCAATGATAGCGTTTTTGTTCTTTGTATGTTAAATGCTACCTTACGTTTGGAAGGTTCTATTATGGAAAGCTATGAGGTTTTTGCTTCATTCTCGGTAAAGATACAAGAGTTTTAATTTTAACCAATAACGGCCTGTAAATTATAGGATTTGGCCATTAAGGGAGGAGAGACAGTACTGCAGGCCGTCAGTGGACTTTAGACACTGTGTTTTTAGTTAAATCAGATATTGAGAGCCGGTTTGGATATAGCATAGGGCTACTTTATAACACTGTTATCAATGATGTTGGCTAATTAACAAGGCTACACTAATTATTTTCACACAACAGTAACCTTCTATCATGAAATCAATGGAAAATATAGTCTGAACCAGATTTTATGTTCATTAGTTTTCATTAACAGCAGTTTCGTTATTGAGAGATACATAGTAGATTGAAATCATTATGATTTTGAATCGGTTTTTAGATATATGTACCTGATAAATTTTATATGAACCGGCGTTAGGTCATAAGAAATATACACTCAAAACCACAATAAATATAATCATATCAATCTTTGATCACTTATATGTAAATGGTTTTACGTAGACAACTGTTTGAAAAAAATTCCATATTTAATTTAACCTAAATTAAATATGGATTTTTTTCTATCATTAGTAACAAATATAGCTAACATGGCTTAAAAGACTGGCCAACTTAGCTGACTGCTGAACTGGAAACATGTCTGCTGCATGCTAGACACACTTAGGGCCTAAATAGAACGGTGCCTTGAGATTGTGATAGGCCACAAAACAGACAGCGGGAGAAACTGGATAGATTCCATAAAAAAATTTAAGGAATGCGGGATCAGAAAAGATGAAAGGAAATACAATAAAATAAAACAATGTTGGATAGATAGTTATAAAAATACTCCTATAATGGATACATGTCTGTTGCCAAACATGATACAGTGGGGAAAAATTAAGAGTCATGCTAGACAAACAAACTGATACTGGAATGTTATCGCCAATATAATAAGAAACATTCTTAGAGGACATGGCATAGCCAACTAGATTTGCAAAAATTTAAACTGTCAAAACATTATTTTTCTGTAATTTTAAGATACAAAGTTGTAAGTAAATGTATTTTAATGTTTTGTTTTTGTGAAATTTTCAATTTATTTTTAAAATTGTGTTTTAGTAATTGCAAAAATCCGGTCAGTGGGTCGCCTTAGGTCCTTTTAATTGTCAAAATTTAATTGTAAATAGTGTAACTACAGCTGAAATTCAGTCTGCCTTTGTGTATTATTTAAGTAAACATTCTTCTGTGTACTTTTTAAGCGTAAATTATATAAAATATATGTACTTTTTAAGCGTAAATTCATGTTCCTTTGCATTAGCAACTGCAACCAAAGGGCTAATTAACGTATGGACGCTGAAATATCGAAAACAAATGTGCAACTTACGCAATTTGCGAGTCTTCATACAAGTAATTCAATAAAATGGAATCACTGTCGTTAAATATAGATCGAAAATGTAGTCAAAAATAGAAAATAAGTTAACCACTATACACACCAGTTGTAATACAGTCACATCATCTTCGGAATGTGAAACAAAACAAGATAAATTAATGATCAGAACGCACCACACGGAAATTCAGGGGGAAACTGCAATAAAGTCGATTTTCCTTTCAGGATTTGACCACCATGATACACTCCCGTTTTATCGTCCACTAGTACATTGTCCAGGTTATTCTATTTATCACAATCGTTCGTTTATAAATGGCACTCATGCCCGAAGACACCACGTCCTTATATTTTCACAAATTCAACTCGATTTTACGATATCACTAAATAAAATGATGTGTGAATGACATGAATTTTTGACATGCGCACTCCATTACGTCTAGCTAGCGACATCTAGTTTTTAAGCCATGCGAAATTTTGTAAACCTCTTTACCAAACATTGAAAAAGCGCTGCTATTCGCTGATAGATGTCGCTAATAGGATTGTTTTTAGATGACCATCCCTAGATGACGTTACAAAACAATTAACGTGCTGTTAATTGGCATTACAAATCAACCACACTCGACAAATTAATTATCTAACTACTATAAGAACAGTTCAATGTCAATCTCTCAGTTACATTACATCTCGTATCAATTAGTATTCTACGAATACATTTACATCTAATAAAGCATAAAAACTGGTAATTCAGTTATAATTAATACGTTAATTACTAGCTTGGACTATAAAACCTGTTAATAATGTACCTATTTTGTTCGTTTCTCTGTTTTATTTCAAAGTGTATCTGTTAAAAGTCTTTGTGTTGACAAACCTGTGGCCTCACATATCAATATGGCGGATCAAACGCGCATATTTGTCCCAAAAATACGAATGACCAAGAACGCGTGGTCGGATTCAAGGATGTGTGAAAAATAGATGTGGTATTAACTGACATCGTGACACAAATCGATTGATTGCCAATCGATTTTTGTGTAGGTACATATAACCAAGTCTTAAGCTTACAAGCATTTAATAATCAGGCTTCATGCTCCTACTTCTGTGACTAACGTCAGGTCCTGACCAGCTTGACCTTTCTGGTACCTAGCTGTCTTATGTAATCTGCATTCGCGATTTATTTACCAAAAATGTAAACAAATATGAGATTATGGAAAAATAACTTTAAATCCTACACAATAAAGTTAAGTCCAGTTTACAACTTTTTAATAGTGCTTGTCACTCTGAAATCAACTACCTAAATTACCATTAAAATGAAATTGATATTTCTTTAACTTAAAGTAATATTAATTTGAAACAAGTTTGAATAGACTTTATGTATGACATTGACATAGCTTATATTGTTTTTGTAATATTTAAGACGATAGATAGGTAGATGATGATGACCGAAGTACTGTAGAGACTATCTGTGTAGCTCTACCTTTATCAGTACAGGCTGGTTATAATTATTGCCGGTTTGTTCCATTCGAACGTTCAAGCAAGTGTCAAATATTTTAATAAGGTAGTTTTGTTTAGGTAGGCAATGCTAGAAATAACATGATAATGTAAAGTCGTAAATATATTTTATAACATATTTACTCGTAAAGGGTCTCTTATTTCACCAATTTCAATATCGTAATGTATCTCATTACGCACTTGTGCGGTAATGTAAAGTAAATCGCACGGTTTATCAAGATGCTCCGTCAAAACGAACGGTACTTTTTTAAATCTTAGCAAAGAGTTTTTATTTCAGAAAAGATGTCAACATTTTATGAATAAAATTAACTTTGGGAGATAAAATATAATAAATAAACATTTAATTCTTTAATTTAATTAATTTTGACAATAAATTACAACCATTAATATCTGTAACAAAAACAAAAATATTAATTTACTTTATTAATAATACTGGCTGTTTTGGGCCTATGCCTGAAAAAAAAAGCGCGAACGCGCGCGCATCGCTTATCTGTTAAGAAGTACAAATTATTCCGCGCGCTTTTTCTTTTCGCTGTACTTTTTTTTATTTAAAAATGTCGTCAATTAATGATGAATTTATTAATTCCACACCGCCAGAAGTCTCAGAGGCAGCGAAAAAGGCTACTCTAAGTCTCGCCCGAAAAATCGACCGATAGATACTTACAAGCGTATCAAAATTTCATCATATGGAAAACAAGCAAATATGCAGGTTCAGTCCAAGTTTTATTTATTTCCTCGCAAATATGTTATAAAACGTCGTATGACATACGTGCGCTTTGAAAATTACAGCCTCTGCTTTCTTTTAGCCCTCGCCTACGGCTCGGGCAAGCAATATCGCCTCGGCTGTAATTTTCAACTTACCGCACTTATATCATAATGTACATTATTCAAGTCGAAGCTTTTTTCAATTATATCGTGAAGCTCCCATCTGCACCCCCCACATTTTTGTGGAGGCGCCTCCACCAAAATGTGGGGGGTGCAGATGGGAGCTTCTTGTTACTTATATAATGTTTCGTCAGTTGCTATTTAAAATACAGGGGTGAGGGGTAAGGGGCGGGGTGATTGCGTAATATACTAACAGTAGCAATTGGCTTCATTTTGACAGTTGAACAACATTCATTGCGTTATTTACGTTGTTGAGCAGACACATTTTTCGAACATATGAAGCAATGGATTACATTGACATTGTTAGTGTGTTACGCAATTTGGGTGCTGATTCTGGAACCACTGGGTTAATTCTTTTGTTATAAAAAAAAATCTGCAGTTTGCTACAAAAGTTCAACACCTACGTGGTCGTTGATTTTTTAGGGTTCCGTAGTCAACTAGGAACCCTTATAGTTTCGCCATGTCTGTCTGTCCGTCTGTCCGTCCTCGCTTAATCTCTGTGACCGCACTAGAAAGCTGAAATTTGGTACCAATATGTATATCAATCACGCCGACAAAGTGGTAAAATAAAAATTGGAAAAAAATGTTTTATTAGGGTAGCCCCCCTATATGTAAAGTGGGAAGTGATTTTTTTTTAATTTCAACCCTAACGTGTGATATATTGTTGGAAAGGTATTTAAAAATGAATAGGGGTTTACTAAAATCATTTTTTGATAATGTCAATAATTTCGGAAATAATCGCTCCAAAAGTAAAAAACAATGTGTCCCCCCCCCTCTAACTTTTAAACCATAAGTTTAAAAAATATGAAAAAAATCTGCAAAGTAGAACTTTATAAGGACTTTCTAGGAAAATTATTTTGAACTTGATGGAAACAACAGTTTTTGTACAAAAAAGACAAAAAGTTGTACAAAATAATTTCTGGACTAAGTTTGTAGTATAATCGTATATGCAAGCATTTTTTTAACTTCGTTTACATATTTTATTATCCTGAACGTATCCCTTTGTGTTCGCGCTAAAAACCGTCACGAGTTGGAGCACCTGCCGCGGAGCGTGCAATGATGCACGCTCCGTGTTCGCGCACGTACCCACTACCGGGAGCAGTTGCAGGAGCGCAGAGCGCTGCTGGAGCGCGAACATAATGGATACCCACTTTTAAACTTATAAGTGGGAACACTTATTGTGACGGACGGGAAACTACGGAACCCTACACTGAGCGTGGCCCGACACGCTCTTGTTTTATTTTATCACCGACGAATAATTTCAACCTAGGGGCGTTCAGAATCATGTAAGTACGGAATAGATCATGGTAACAGATTGTGAGTCAATTCTCTGAAAATCTGAAGTTGTATCTAATTATAGCACAGTTATTAACGACACTGATCTTTTTCGCTAATAATGGATCAACTACAATCTGTAAAAGTACCTTGATGAAGGAACCCAGCTGTTTAAGGTTATTTCATCAAAATGTATGTGGAATAAGTAATAAACAAACTGAGCTCGAATTATACGTTGTAAAAAGTTGTTGTTGTTAAAAAGTATAAAAACAACTATGTTCGCATTTATAGAAGAGTTATTCAGCAAACCAGAAAAAAGGCCATAATAAATCGTTTAAATACCGCTACAAATATAACAAAGCAGACTTGGAAACTTGTTAATGAATGTACTAAGAAAACAACAAATAGGCAATGTAGAAATTTAATCCTAAAAGTGAACGGTGAAGTGATAACTGACCCCCAACAGGTTGCAAATCATTTCATTAACAGTTTCGTGTTCAAATCCTCACTCGCTAGCAATGAAAAAGAAAGGGCAATGACTTTTCTATTGGAAGGTACAAAAAGAGTCGAAAATGATTTAACTTTCAATACAACCACACAATCTGAAATCGCAAAGATTATTAATAAAATGGCCAATAAAAAATCTTGTGGTTTTGATGACATGCCAATTTCAATTTTTAAGGAGAATATAAACTCCCTGGCGCTCCCTCTTTCTGATTTTTTAAATAAATGTTTGGAAGAGTCAGTCTTTCCAGACCAGTTGAAGTTGGCAAAAGTGATTCCAATATTCAAAAAAGGTATTAAGACTGACCCTAAAAATTACCGACCTATATCCCTTTTGCCAACATTATCAAAAATATTTGAAACAATAATTAAAACGAGGCTGATGGTACATTTAAAAATGAATAACATCATTAATTTAAGACAATTTGGGTATCAGAAAGGCGTCGGTTGCTCTGATGCAATAAACACTCTTATAAATGACATAATTATTAAATTGAATGACAAAATGAAAGTGGCAGGGCTATTCATCGACCTCAGTTCCGCTTTTGATACAATTGATTATGAATTGCTACTTACTAAACTTGAATATTACGGTATCAGGGGCAAGTCCTTAAATCTTTTAAGATCCTATTTACAAAATAGACGAATGTTTGTCGAAGTAAAAAGCATCGATGAAAGTAATCATGAAGTCATATCCAATTCTAAAATCACAGATATAAAACGTGGTGTGCCCCAAGGCTCCATTTTGGGACCAATACTATTTATTATATTTACAAACGACTTGCTTAACTTTATGCATTACGTTCAGCCTGATGTAAAACTTGTTGTTTTTGCAGATGATACAAATATAATAATTGGGGCAAATGACTTAAAAGAATTGACCAAAAATGTAAATAAAAGCCTACAATATCTCTGCGAATGGTTTACTGCAAATAATCTTTTGCTAAATACAAGTAAGACTAACATAATATTATTTAAGACTACAACTCGACATAACGATAATTTGAATATACAAGTAAAAGGAAACAATATTGAATTAGTGGACAAAGTAAAATTTTTAGGTATTAACATAGATGTGCATTTGAATTGGAAAAATGAGCTGGCAGCTATTGACTCTTCAATTTCATCAGCATGCTATGCACTCAGGAGCCTTAGAGATATGCTGGATCTAAAGCAACTAAAGACTATATATTATGCGCTGGTAGAGTCTAGACTAAGATACAGCATTAATGCTTTGGGGTAACAGCTACAGCTATAACTGTCAGAAAGCGTTTATTTTACAGAAACGTGCCATAAGAACTATAGTAAGGATCTCACAAAGAGACTCATGTAGAGAGCACTTTAAAGAATTGGAAATTTTAACAGTACCGAGTATTTATATATTAGTAATTCTAAATCACTTTGCTAAGTATATTCATGAGTATGAATCACAAGAGGAACGTAAGGTAAGGGAAAGCACAAGAAGGAAGGAATTTAAACACAAAATGGCACCAAATTTTAACATAGCTAAGCATTGTTCTAGATACCAAGCAGTGGAGTTATTTAATAGGTTACCGACTGATTTAAAATTATTAATTTATAGCTCTCACTCTTTTAAAACTAAATTGAAAGCCTTCTTGTTGGAAAAATGTTTATACTCTGTGTCAGATTTTATGACAAATGATAAAGGTAGTCACTTATAATAATAGCAGTGAACAAGTTTTAAATTAAATGTTGCTCATCACTAGGACCTTGATAAATTTTGTACTTCTAGAATTTTTGACACTATTTTGACATTATACCTGCATTGACATTAGATATTATTATATTGGGTGACATATTTTAGGTATATACGAATTGAATCTGGAACTGGACATTTCAAATCAACGTTAATTAGGCTTTTTTATTGTATTTTTCGTTTTATATGTTTTGTTTCTGCATGTGATAATTTTGTTTAACATTTAATTTGGTTTTGTTTCTGCACATGATGATTTTGTTTAGTATTTAATATGTAATGTTCGACACAATGTAAATTGTTTAAGAATAAATAAATGAATGAAATGAATTAATTAGGATTTTGTATATTATTTGAATAAATTAGGATTTTGTAATATTATCTCGATTTAAAAGAGCGTCTTTGGAGTTTCTTGCCCGTTCTTCTCCTTAGAGATATGTCTACGTTTTGGGGCAACTAGCTTCAACTTTCCGACTGACCGACATTTTGACAATTCAAAATGCCTGTAAATGGTTTAATTGAAATAAATGGTTTGAGTTTGACCGACTATTTAATTTTGACGATTCAAAAGTGCCTGTAAATGGTTTAATTGAAGTTTGAGTTTGAGTTTGAGTTCAATGTCTGCCTCAGGGTCGCAAGCAGACATTGAACTCAAACTCAAATTTCAATTAATACCACCTCCTCAAATCTTTGTACCTCCACAAAATCAGGACTGGTCTAAGTCGTTAGTTCTTAGAACTTGTTTAGGTGGACTGACGTCATGCATACAAACATCCATACACACATACATACAAAGGAATGCAGTAGGTAGCTTTGGTCATGGGGTCACTACTTGATAGTGTAGTAGGCCCAAGGTCAGTTAATTATAGTGAGGTTCTGAGTTCAAAGTAGGCAGGTAGATGCCTATATTAAGGAGCTTACATGACCTAAAACGTGGTCACTGTCGGACTGCATAGAAAAGCAAGAGAGAAGAGAAGAGAAGAGAAGACACAACGCTGGTAATTTATAGCAAAATATAAAGCAATTAGTTTAGTTTGGATTAAAAAATTAAAACACTAGTATTTAGTATGTTGCTTGTAAAATAATATGAGAAAAAATCAGAATGATTATATTAGTATGGTCCCAAGTAACATTTCATTCGGGCCTAGGTTGTAGAAAATGCCTTTAGGTTTTCTAAGGGTCGTAAAAAGGTTAATGCTTTGCTATCTAGTCATATTAAGTATTTGAGAATGATTAATAAGTCCTAAAACTAATTGTTTATTATTACAACCTTGGAGCCGCTGACAAGAGTTTAAATTAACGTTATTTTGACTTGTGTTTCAAGAGCATTTAGTCCTAGGAACTTATAGTTGTCGTAGACTCTTGATTAAGTTCTGGAAAGGCTAGCATTATGCTAAAGTGAGATCTAAAGGTTTAATTTTTAACTTTGATATAACCATAAAGTTATGGAATGTTGAAATTGCTTATAAGTAATTTCTAAAACCTACTTAAAACTTATAGGCAGTGTTATAGTTGTCTAAGTAAACAAATTAGGACTGCGTGGTGAAACCCTAAACCAATAAGCTATTTTTATGAGCTGAAGGCATGCTTAAAGTCCTACAAGAATATTTTAAAGCTTTAGAGGCATCCTCAAATAATGTTAGTTGTGTCCGCGACTTCAAAGCATTCCGTTGTATTGCAAGATGAACCGACACAGGGTGTTATCAAAAAAATGGAGTGGAAGTTTTAAACGTAAAGTGCGTAAAAATTTCTTACGAATAATTAATACATCGGTAAGTTTTTATGATAAATAATAGGTATTAACGTTAGCAGTTTCATTTTGGTATTTAATTATAATTGTATGTTTTGATCTCACTTATCATTAAATTAATTAATGAAACGTGTGCATGAAGGCAACCTGTTGTGTTATGTAGTTAAAATAAGTGCAGTTATGTTTGTGATAAGGTTTTCAACTTGATAAATCTCTATTATAGTTGAATTAAAAAAAGAAACATTTATCTAAAGATTTCCAGTTATATTTTGTTGTCTTTTTTTAAGTTCTGTTATGGAATTGCCAATATTTTTTAGTTATAAAAAAGTGTTTATCTTGATTATCCTTTCCAGTAGGTACGATTTTTTGTATCCTTAAGTATGTAGGTAGTAAGTTATAAGCTAATAGATCTCAATTTTTGTAAACCAATACAAAATTTGAATCTAGTTGTAGCTAGTAATGTTTTTTCGTTGTTTTTTTTTAAGTTTATAGGATTGCATAACAACTAAATAAATGAACCTAACTATAGAAATTATTTATTGTTTTATTTAACCAGAGAAACCATACATTATCCTTATACTTTATTAATATTATCTAAGTGGCACAATTTGCCCCATACATGGAATAAATCGCCCCAAAGTGGGGTTGAATGTTCCCTTCCGAAATTTTGCAAAAATATGCCTGTACAAAAAAAAATATAGAGAAACTAGCAGAAATGACTGTACTATTACAGAGACCGATTAAGACTTTTTAATAAAATCTAATATCAATATTGAAATCTTGTCATTTTCATCATAAATTTTCATGTTATTTGAAAATCGGAACTTTCAGCCCCGGCCTCCCCTAATAAATAAATTAGGTAAGTAAGTACCTACCTAAAACATAATTGAAAAAAATAGAATAAGAGCAGCCTGTAGCTGTTTGTTCAGCACTCTTGTCAAACCGTCGAACGCACGTCCTCCTACAACCAAAACTTAAAAGCAACTAATTATGCGCAGAGGTTGTTTTCGCGACTCACAAGTCTTGAACTACTCCTGGCGATAACCTTAAAGCTGCGAAAACAGCCT
The DNA here is from genome assembly GCA_963855955.1 of Luperina nickerlii. NCBI lineage: Eukaryota > Metazoa > Arthropoda > Insecta > Lepidoptera > Noctuidae > Luperina > Luperina nickerlii. The sequence continues at coordinate 9,905,670 of OY979689.1, read as the reverse complement.
TGTAGTTTTAAGTAGCTCCGCGAGATGATCTGTAGCTCTTATTTTGGCAAACATTAAGAGCTTTTAGCTGTTACAGTTCTGAAAAGGTTAATTTTAATGCTTTCTAGTAATTTCCTAACGCCAGCCATATTTTTTTACTGAAATGAAAAAAAATCTAAACAAAAAGCAATATTTTAAGTCATCATGGCAAAATTAAGTAACGTGTGCTATGTGATTTAAAATATATGATTTTTATATGAATAGAAGTTTTATTTCTAATGCAACTTACTACCAACCACCTAATTTTCTAATTTTTATTTCATTAAAATATCTTCTAAATTTTTTACTTACGAAAGGCCCGTCTCGTATACAGCACTATTATCCTAAAGTTTCACGATAAAGTGCCAGTCGCACAATTTTTTTATTTTTCCTGACTTCAGCAAGCAACTTATTATTTTTTATGAATATAATAACACTTACATCTAGCCATTTTGAAACTTGGTATAATGACAGGGAATGGCGCCAATATAAATAAGTATTTAAATCCACGATTGATGTTTCTGTGTAAAATAAATCTTACACAGAAACATTTTAAAACCTGAGAGTCCTGGAAAGGCATTAATTCATGTCCATCAAAAAGGTTTTAAGTTGTCATTGAGTTACATCCATGACTAATTTAGAACTTAAAAGCTGCCTTGTTAGGTCATATTAACGTTAAATTAAGGTTGTGAAGGTTATATTTGGGTTCTGTGTAAGTAGTTTGAAAGGTTTTGAATTTGAGCTATAGGTTTTGCTGTAGCTCTCAGAAAGGTTCTAAAACTTGGGCCCTTTTTGCACTCAGGAGGTTAATATAAGCTTAATATAACGTTATTAAGTCTATTAAGACTTACGAACAGATTTCCATACAAAGGTTCTAGAACCTTTTCAAAACCTTTCTAAAACCTAAAATGTTACTTGGGGTTTCTATTGTAAAAAGAAAGTTTTTAGAGGTATCTTCATGATTTTTTTCTGTCGTATCAAATTTGTTGTATTATGTTTTCAACACACTATCAACCTAGCATACCATTAATATTGTGTGTTAGATTGTTATGTATTGTGTAAAGTGCTTTGTATTTTTAAAGTTTAGATTTTTATTTTAAGTATTAGCTGTAAGTAGATTTTTCATTGTATTTTTGGTAGGTATGTGTTTTCAAACCGCTATTGTATTGGGGTCATCCTGTCAAGATAGTGTGTGTAAGTTTAATAAATAAAATAAATAAATAAGCATAATTATATCCTGAAGAATATCATATCGATTACGGTCCACTCCTCACATAGAGGAGGCTTGTGTCCCAGCAGTGGGAACATTATAATCTGTTTAAATAGAGTCGGCAACTATGACTAGATCCCTTGGTGTTATCTATACTTCTATACTAATATTATAAAGCTGAAGAGTTTGTTTGTTTGGTTGAACGCGCTAATTTCTGGAACTCCCAGTCGGATTTAAAAATTCTTTTTGCATTTGAGAGCCCAATTCTTAAGGAAGGCTAGATAGGCTATTTAACATCACGCAATGACCTTTAGGAGCCGAGCAAAAAGAAAAAAAAGTCAGAAAGAACGCTAAGCAAAAACGAAGTAATAGCGCGGGCAGGCGATGCGATGCGACGGGGTGGGTCGGAGTAACAAGAAATTTCACGCGGTCGAAGTCGCGGGCGGAAGCTAGTAGGAGATAAAAATAACTAACAAATTGTTGATGCCAGTCTTGATTCTGGCTTTCAGGAGTAGCACTGGCGGTGAATCGTCGAATGAAAAATACTGTGGCGCCAACACCTTGTATACCACGGCTGTCCCATTTCAAAACCTAGTAAGGGACACTTTTACAAAAATCGTTTTATTCCATAATCTTGCTAACCTAGAAGGTCTCTACCAAATACAAAAACACCAGCGTTTTAAACTTACATAAAAGGAGATATATTTAAGCATCGATACCTAGTAAGTGCACCTTTCACTCCCTAGTGACCATTTTAAAACCTAGTAAATCACTTTAACCAATTCAAAAAATACTTTCCATAGGCTGACCAATATTACGTTTATGCGGTCACCTGTAAAATTTCATTTTTAGTCCTTACTAGGTTTTGAAATGGGGCAGCCGACCACTGCCTACCCTCTCGGTAAATACAGGCCTGATGTTAAACTGTATCAGCGATGCTATTCTGTAAAAATCTCACCGTGAAAACTTAGGTGAAGTGAGCGTGGAGTGATCTGTCAATAGTGTTAATTCCTAGCAAAAACAAAATCACTTCACCTGAGTTTTCACGGTGAGATTTTTACAGAATCGACCGGCTGTATTCTGTTCGTTCCTCTCACCGCGAGGTTTGGCGATCATAGTCTAACAGCTGACATAGCAGCCATGTTTTATGCATGAGATGACCCGGATGTTCTAGTCTAGGAGCTAGAATCCTGTTAATATAGCAAACTTGACAATCAAAATTACGTAAATCACACTAATATTATAAAGGCGAAAGTTTGCGAGTGTGTGTGTGTTTATATGTTTGTTACTTTTTCACGCTCAAACGGCTGGACCAATTTTGATAAAATTTTGTATGGAGGTAGCTGACACCCTAGATTAGCATATAGGCTACTTTTTATCCCGATATACCCACGGTATCAACACTTATGCGGGTGAAACCGCGGGACTCAGCTAGTAACACCATAACAGTTATAACGCCAATGCAATGTTACTACCACAAAGATACACATACAACTTACATTGACTACCCAAAAATACAAATTAAATACAATTAAAATCACTTATCAACATTTTCAATGCACTTCAATCCTTCTCCTGTTCATGGTAAAGATTAATTGTAAAAAAAGAGTTTGTTGCGTGACTTCTTCCCAGGTGAAGGGGGGCCGTTTTGGAGGACTGTCTTTTGTAATTTTGACGTTTGAAAAATGCTGATTCTCAGCCTAATTTGAATAAATGACTTTTGATTTTGATTTTAATATTTTGGTATTTCAGTAGAAATTTCGAAACCTTTTGTTGAACCGGATGATGAATTCGAATCATACATTAGTATGATTTGACCACCAGGTAACAAAAATTGAAAAAGTCAATTATTCTAAAACTTAACCAAAGAATAGACGATATAGTATATTTCATTACAAGTGCGGAAAGGTTGTCATTGCAAAGAGTTCCGACAAATGTCTACCAGAGCCGAGGCGCAGCCGAAGGCGAGGGTTGACAGTCGGAACAAGTTGCAATGACGGTTTCGCACGTGTACTGAACGACTATTTTTAATACAGTTGCGAAAAAATTAAGCAATTTAATAAAATAATAAGAACACAATAAACTCAACTAACTAATGGCGCCAACCGTAGAATATAAGCAGAGATTTTTTTTTCTTCACCCATTCTGGTAGGCAAAGGGAACTATGCCCATACAGCCAAGTCTTCAGTAGAATTTTTTTATGGATATGAAATTTAATGAGATGAAATGAAATGAAACCTAACCTAACTCATTCAATAAAATCATTAAATCTGATATTGAAACAAATTAGTAGGTAGCTTCTTTTTAGAAATATACGTATTTGCATGAACCATAAAAACTTCTATAATTTTTTTTTGTAAAAACTGCTTGGTTGGTTTTTCTTTTTAATATACATTATTTTGACAGTTGGGAAAGAGAACGCACGAGTTCGGGAAAGGTAAAAAAAAAGCACGAGTATGTAATAGCCCACATCCCGAACGCTATACGTCCCTGCAATACGCCACTTTTTGAGCAACTGTATTAAAAAATACTTTTCCTGTTAAATTTCTTACATCGGACTTTTCACTTTTTATTTGATTTTTATCATAAATGTATTTGATGTATTGTGTGTGTTTTAATCTATGCTAAACTAGCTTCTCCCCGCGACTTCGACCGCGTGAAATTGCACTCTTCCTCGATTCACCCTCTTAGGGGTTGAATTTCGAAAAACCCTTTTTTAGTGAATACCTACTCTTCACAAAGAACACCCTCCAAATTTCATGTCTCTAGGAGCAGCGGCTTAGGCTGTGCGTTGATATATCAGTCAGTCAGGACTTTGAATTCTATATAGTATACAGATGTATTTTCTTTAAAATACCTGTAAGTATTTTTTTCTAAACTTCACATAACTTTATAAAGACGTCTCCTAGCTCCTAAACCTAACTCATTAGATCTCAACGGTGTTTCTTCACGATAAAAATTCTCAGCTAGCGTCCGCGCCCGCGTCTGACGTAGTGACGTCACAATATAACCTTGCTATTCACACGATGGATGCCTGCTCAGTTAACGGATTAATAGTTACAATGATCTTAGCATAACGCCTACATTCCAAGAAGGAGGAAGCAGAGGTTTTTAGCATCATACATACATTTTTGCCATCGTAATCATCATTTTCATCCAGAACCCGACATCACACACTGCTGAGCGAGCATAGCTTTTCGACTTCAAAAAAGGAGGAGGTTCTACGTTCGTCTATATGTATTTGTTTTAATGTTTGATATTTCTTCTTTCTTTCTGCTTGATATATTTTCTTTAAGGCGACTACATGACCTAAAGCGCGGTCTTTGTCGGACTGCATAGAAAAGAAGAGAAGCGCGATGACACAACGCTGGTAATTTATTGCAGAATATGAAGCAATTATCTATTTACAAAAAATACATTGTTTGGGCTAAAAAATTAAAACACTAGTATTTTATTTTGTTGCTTGTAGAATAATCTGACAAAAAATCATAATGATTGTTGTATTTATATTAGTATGGTTTTTATTGTAAAACGAAAGTTTTTAGTGGTATCTACATGATGTTTTTCTATCGTATCAAATTAGTTGTATTATGTTTTCAACACACTATCTACCTAGCATATATTCTGAAGAATATCATATATTTTTCTGATTTTGTTTACTGTAGTCGATCATATACTTTTATTGTTTCTAAAACTTGCGTTTTTTTGCGTTTAGGTCCTGTAAGCCCCTTAACTTAAAAAAAAAACCACTACAAAGTGTTTCGGAAGTCGATACCAAAAAGCGAAAACTCAGAACCGAAGAACTTTTTCATGTGCTAATCCCCGCGCCCCTGTGCCAGCATCAGCCAGATTCTACCAGCGATGGTAAAAATATCGTCTTCCAGTCCATGGACGTCAATCGGTCATTACTTACTCCACCTGTCATCACTGCGCCTTGCTAGAAGTCTTCGGTCAGCCGGACCCACTCGCTTTTGGACCCACGGGTCCACTTGACCACAATTTATTTTCTGTATTTTTATTGGTTAACTGGATCCACATTCAAACTTTAAAAAAACATGCTATCAGTGGATACAGTCGAGCGCAAAATTGATTAGTCAAAATCAATTGCATTTGAGTTCCACAATGCGTTATCCTATATCAAAAACCTTCGTACGAAGAAAGAAAGAAAATACATTTATTTAGCACAGACTAAGAGACACCCAATACACCAGATAGTTAGATAATAGTCTTAAATCAGATAAAAACTAAGTTAAAAATAAAAAGTGCAAAGTCCGATGTAAGAAATTAGCAGGAAAGTGTGCCTCACGGCTGGCGAAGGTCTTTGGAGTATTGCCATCAACCGCACATTCATCCAGACGACGACGGCCTGTTAATGGGAAATTCATGAAAATACCAGTTCTAGAAGTACCTAGAAAGTCTTTCTTAGATCCTCACAGGATTTTTGTTAGTTACCTACTTCAACAATCTTATTTTCTGACTAGCTTCTGCCCGCGACTTCGTCCGCGTGAAATTTCTTGTTTCCACGACCCACCGCGTCGCATCGCATCACCTTCCCGCCCTATCTCTTCGTTTTTGCTTAACGTTTTTTTCTGATTATTGTTCTTTTTGCTCGTTCCCTTATGGTCATAGCGTGATATAAATAGATAGCCTTCCTAAATAATTCAAATGCAAAAATAATTTTTCAAAATTCAGCTTTCTTATTAGTAGGTACTCAAAAACAAAAATCAAAATATATATAACTAGCTTCCGCCCGCGGCTTTGCCCGCGAGGTATGTCGATAAAAACTACCCTATGTCCTTCCCCGGGATGCAATCTATCTCTGTGCCAAATTTTATCGAAATCCGTTCAGTGGTTTAGGCGTGAAAAGGTAACATACAGACAGACAGACAGAGTTACTTTCGAATTTATAATATTAGTATGGATTTCACATAAACCTACATGGGCACTTATGAAATGTCAGAATTAGTCTAGGTGCACGGTTCCAATTGGTCGTATGGAGAAGAGCCGGCAAAACCAAATGAAATGATTGTAGCTACTAGCTTCTGCTGTTGTTACATTTAAATGCAATTCAAATTTTTCAAATGTTACATTTAAATGCAATTCAAATTCATGAAATTCTGACTAAAAATTATAAAATTGGTAAAGGTTTTCTTTGACATTATAACATGAATAAAATTGATGAGAAATAAAAGTACATTGCCTCGGTACACGACGTAGTACGTTGTACTTTTCATTTGGTTTTGGTGACCACTGTAGATTATATATAACTTACAGGAGTTGAGATGGTAGGGTCTAGTAAGGCAAAAATTCATCTATGTCCTGTAGGTCACATAATAAAATCTCTATAAGTAATCCAGACACCAAGCCACCATCTTTCCCATACAATATTATACATACCGGCTTAGGGCACGTTATATTTTGGGCTCAAGATGTTGTAGTTTTATTTTATGCATACTGTTGGACCATTAAGATTCCTGAGTTGCTTGATATACAAAAAAAAAAACCAGTGAAGTGCGACCGCTTGCTATAATTTTGAAGGTTCCACACTGTTCGCGACGATGCGTCACCAAAACAGTTTTAATAATGTAGTGTTTCATATTAAATTAACTCATAAAGGATGGTGATTAAGGGGCTTACAGGACCTAAACGCAAAAAAACGCAAGTATTAGAAACAATAAAAGTATATGATCGACTACAGTAAACAAAAGCAGAAAAATATATGATATTCGTCAGGATATATGCTAGGTAGATAGTGTGTTGAAAACATAATACAACTAATTTGATACGATAGAAAAAAATCATGAATATACCTCTAAAAACTTTCTTTTTACAATGAAAACCATACTAATATGCATACAATCATTATGATTTTTCGACAGATTATTCTACAAGCAACATACTAAAGCACTAGTGTTTTCATTTTTCAGTCCAAACAATAGATTTTTTGTAAATAGATGATTGCTTCATATTTTCCAATACATTACCAGGGTTGTGTCATAGCGGTTCTCTTTCTTTTCTATGCAGGCCGACAAAGACCGCGCTTCAATTCACGTAGTCGCCGGTTTCGTGGCCTGCTACATGACACCAGTCAGCGAAGCACGATGCAGACACTTCGTGTGCGTTAGTTTTTAGTTGTTCACTTTTAGTGTAATTTTGATGTTGTATGTATTTTTAGTATTTTTAAGTTATATTAATATAGTATTGTATGTGTTTTATATGGGCCTTGACGCCTGAAATAAATGGATAAATAAATAAATAATAAATAAATAAACTGTCAACATTTTCGGGTTTCTGATTTGTGAACAGGGTTTAAAGGAACTCCTTCGATAACATTCATTGACGTTCGATCCGTCACGGAACGTATTGAACGTTTGTGAATAGCTATACCGTTAGCCGTTACTTAAATTGTAGTTTACTATGAGACTTATCAACGGCTAGGTCCGTATCTACCATGCATTTGGGTCTAGGTTAGGTCGTGTATCGTATTGAAGTTTTGTACAGGACAGCTGATTATTTTTCGCGGTTACGATGTTAGTCCTATAGAGGTAAGAGGAACAGGGTGTAAATTACACTCAACCTCCATAGAAAATAGAAGATCCTCCGACCAGACGGGTGTTGTGTCTGGCGGGCAACTGCCCGATGATTCATGTCGGGCCTTTGTATCTATGCTAGTTGCGCGGTAAACTGCTTGCGAGATGCAGGATTTTGCGTGACGTCAGTATGACGCGTTTTTCGCATGTCGCGTTGTAGATACCGCGACAGTCCCATGGAGAATTGTAGTTGGATGGATTTACCACCACAAAATATGGCCACACATTTCTGACACACGCTTTATAGTAAGACCTGTCTAGCCTTCTCCCAACTATGTTGTGGTCGGTTTCCATGCAGGTTTTGGGTTTCTGAAACCCAAAGAAGGTCCAATTAAAATATCGTAGATGGACGAACTTTTAGAAATCATTCAGACCACCAAAATAAGGACGATGGTAAAAAAATATAATATAAGAAAAACGCTAACGAAAATAAACTAATATACCAGCAATTTATTATTTTAAGTCAAAAATTTTTTTTTGCTTGGATATCTTTAGTTAGACGCTAGAGAAAATAGATGGACAAATTTTCTGTGTGAAAATTTGTCCATCTATTTTAATGGGACCCTATATATGCTTTTTTTTTCAATTGCCGAGGAACGTAAGGGTATCGGTATGAAATGAAACGGATGGTCCTGGCTGATATTATGCAAATGGAATGGTTTTGCGATTAGTCTCATGGACCCCCACACGCTGAGTCTGATAATGGTATTCGTCCATATCCGCTCAGCGCAACATTTTGAATATCAAACGATATTTACGTACGCGAGCCTGTTTGAGAAGATAATATGTTAGATCTGGGAATATGTCTCGTGTGGCTAGAGAAATAAATTAACAAAAACTTGATTTATAAAAAAAGAAGTAATACGGCTAAGTCATCATCGGCTTCCAGTCTAACCGGATGCAGCTGAATACCAGTATTTTACATGGAGCGACTGCCTATCTGACCTCCACAACCCAGTTACTGGGTAATACGATATCCCTTGGTAAGATTGGTTGTCAGAATTTCGTGCTTGTGACTACCCGTAACGACTGTCAAAGATCCACGAATGACAGCCGAGACCAACGGCTTAACGTGCTTTCCAAAGCACGGAGGGGTCTCGGTATGTAAAGATGGTTACCCATCCACAGACCAGCCGCGGCAAGCGTAGCTTAACCTGATCCATCGACCTGTGCGGCTGATATTATTTAGCCACGGGCCCCTCCCCAAACCATGATCTATTTTTACTGACGATGTCTCCCTTCACCGCAAGTTAGTCTTCGATAAACTTAAACAATCAGAATCAAAATATGTATTTTACTTCATATAAACCTACATGGGCACTTATGAAACGTCAGAAGCTAGGTGCACGGTCAGGACCGTCTTTACCCGAGGGTGCAAGGGGTGCGTGGCACCCGGGCGCAGTATCTTAGGAGGCGCCAGGGTAGCCCGTGAAATTCAAAATTATTATTTCATGAAATATCAATAGGATTATATCAAACAGACTGTTTTTCGCACCCCGGCGCTCAATTTGGTTAAGACGGCCCTGTGCACGGTTCCAATTGGTCGTTTCCTATGGAGAAGAGCCGGCAAAAAACTCCACGGTTACTCTTTTAAAAATAATTGACTTTTACAATATTTTCAAATTACAGTAGGTATGGGAAGACAGCGTAGGCCTGTCAATAAGTACCAGGTGATTGATAAAATAAAAAATGGTCTACAGATCTAAAGTCTACAAGGCCTATAAAGTCCTCACATTTACAAAATGTAAAAGAATCTATCAAAAAGGTAAATACTTAATATATAAAAACCTATTAAAACCAAGTGACATGATTGCGATTACAACCACTAATAAAGAGTTGAAATAAGAATTGTCTGTACTTATATAATTTCAAATAAAAAAATAAGATTATATCAAAGAAGTAGGTATGTAAAAAATAAATAAAAATTGTCATTTGGGAGCAGTTAATACAGTCAGACAGTCGTTGAAAGCCCATTTAAAATAAAATAAAGCCATATTTTATTGACATTGTTTGGAATTTGTAAATGCAAGGTTTTAAAACCTGAGGGTCTAGACAAAGTGGCATTCTATCACTGATAACGATAATGGAATAAAAATTAGCAGGATTTACCAACAAAACTAACTTCTGACATTACAAAATGACAGATGAATGTCAGATCTAAACGAAACAATTGTCATGCAATAAATAACACCAAACTGGCATTCAAAGTTTACCTTTTTGCAATATGTTGCAAAATGTCAATTGAAGAATTATTTTAAGAGGCAAAAATTTGATTTTTATTTCGTATTTATTCATAAATAAGACCACCGTGTTTTATTTATGATTAGCTAAGAAATAACATGTTTAGCACTTTAGTTTTAAGGGGCTTACAGGACCTAAACGCAACGCCACCCAGCATAATATATTATCCTGAAGAATATCATATATTTTTCTGATTTTGTTTACTGTAGTCGATCGTATACTTTTAATGTTTCTAAAACTTGCGTTTTTTGCGTTTAGATCTAAGCCCTTTAAGAAACTTGTAGGTATGTAGGTAGAGTGTTAGACTTTTGAGTGAATGACAGGGTAAACATTTTTGATATTGTCACAGCAGCTGCAAATAACTTGTTTGTTAGTTTTTTTTTTCGAGAAACACAAACTTATTTTGCGGTCGATAATATCAGTACCGTGCCATGTACTATTATAATTCATTCGTAGTCCGACACACGCTGTGCCGGTTTTTATCGCTCTATATTCTATTAATAATTGTCACAAAACATTTTAAGAATCTTTTACAGTGTAGATTCAGGTGTCCTGCCCACACCTCGGTCGATTGACCTACTGACAACTGACCTTTAGACGAGAAGTCAAGACTTTAGACAGAAACACCCAGGCTTTTTAGCCCCGCCTTATTTTTATTTAAAGTGTTCAAGTTGACGTGGGTTGCATAATGATCACATATAAATTATATTATGTATACAAAACCTTGTAAAACATTTGAAAAGAGTAACGGTGAAGTTTCTTGCCCATTCTTCTCCATACGAACACTACCTTTTGGAAGGGGCGACTAGAATCAATTCTATTTTGTTTACTGTAATTTTTGACATTCCAAAGTGCCTTTAATGCGCGTATTTGAAATAAATGATTTGACTTTGTCTTTGATGATATTTTTCTAATATCTTAATGGCAAGAAATACCGACCTACCTACAATTTTAGGCACCATCTATTACAGAATGCTTTTTTTACCGGTTCCAAATTTTTACAGGGAAATCTTACCCATGAATATGAATAACTTTCACTATGGGACCAACTCTGAAATCATGAAAAAAAATCAGCTGTTTCATTAATTTTGGTCAAGTAGGTATTGAACTTTTGTATGAAACAGCTGATTCTTTTTTTCCTGAAATCGCGAAAAAAAAATCTGCTGTTACCTACATTTTGACAAGTTATACGAACATAAATGTAGGCAACAGCTGATTTTTTTTCCGCGGCTTCAGGTTTGGTCCCATAGTAAAAGTTGTTCATAATGATGAGTACAATGACCTTTAAGAGGTTGTTAATGTTACGTTAGGGTGGGCTTCCAGTTTAACTGGATCCAGCTGACTTCCACAACCCAGTTATTGGGTAACACGATTCAACTCGTTGTCAGACTTTCGGGCTTCTGATTACCCGTAACGATCGTCAAAGATCTATAACAAAATGATAGCCAGGACCAACGGCTTTTCGAGGCAAGGCGTGGTCTCGGAATGTAGTGGATGGTTGCCAATAACCCTGTTTATGTTCTGTGCTTGGTGCTTGTCACAACCATAAAGTGCTGCTGTCGACTATCTCTGTTTTGTGCTCGTGATTATAGATCTATTTTGTTTTTATTTTTCTTTAATAATCGAGTTAATTATCGTTTTGTATGCCCGAGTTTCACAAATAAACCTACTTTTAAAATCATTTTTTATTCTACAACGATCTTCAATAGGATTGACATAATATGTAATCTTTTCTAAAGCATATGTCTGTCCCATAATCCCATATAATTTTGAATTTTCCCATCATCGTTACCGCTTAGATATTGAATGTCACTATATCTAATCTGCTTTCGCAATTTATTTGCCAAAAATGTAAACAAATATAAATTAATGGAAAAACAACTTTAATTTCTACACAATAAAGTTCCAAATTATGTTGGGGTCAGCTCCCAGTCTAACCGTTTGCAGCTGAATGTATTTCACATTAAGCGACTGCCTATCTGCCCTTAACAACCTAGCAACAGGGTACCACGATTCCCCTTTACCACCTATTTCTAATTTAAAACGCACATACGCTCAGCAGACATCATTAACGTAGGTATATTTAATATTCCGTGACAGGCATAACCTTGCATTCCTTCGCCGTTTGCCGTTTGATTAAAAAAAAACACACACACCTAACTTAACATGGCGGACCGGTAACAGCTGATTTGTGATATTATTATTTGGGAATGAGAAAGGATGAATATGAGACGGATCGGAATATACACCACGCTTGCTGCGTGTTGATTTTAAACTAACGTGAGAGATTCCCTCAGAATCAAACTCGAAATATTTTATTACACATAAACCAACATGGGCACTTATGAAACGTCAGAAGCTAGGTGCACGGTTCCAATTGGTCGTTTCCTATGGAGAAGAGTCGGCAAGAAACTCCACGGTTACTATCATTAAAATCATCAATACAACCATCTAAGTTCATATAACCCTATCGATTGAAGTCATTCAATAGGGTTATATGAACTTAGAGGGTTATATTGCTGATTTTAATGAGTATAATTCTGTAAATACATACTTGTTACGGTCGCGAATCATATTTTGTTCAACATACAACTTGACACTGAACTGCAAATTGGAAAAAGCCTAAGAAAATTTGCATTTCGCGAACTACCTTAGCATTCCCCTTAACGCCTTTGGAATTTTCTACGAGTCAGCATGGAATCGATTGCCAGTTTGGGGAAGTGATATTGGATTCTCAGTGGCAGCGCGGAGTCTGGATTTGTTGACTCCTCATCCTCATCAAAGTTGCGATAAACAAATACGCGACAAATGTTAGGGCGACAGTACGATATGTCGACCATCGGTGGTGCGACAGCACACCAGCTCGAAGTACAGACGCCAGCACATCAAGCTACCCGAAACTGTCAAATTTTCCCAATCAACCTTGAACCTTATGCTGTAGCGATAAAGTTGAAACTCTATTAAAGAAATTTGACAGATTGTAGTAGCTTGATGTGCTGGCGTCTGTACGTTAGTGCGACTGACTGTTTTCACGACAAACGATGGGACGACGAAACTTTTGATCGACTAACGATAGCGTGACACAATTTTCGCTCGACAAATTTGTTCCCGATTAATGGCAATCGACTCATCCGCTATTACATGGGACTTAAACAAAACTGGTTACTGGCGGAATGTGGGTAGACCCCACCTCTGTCCCATCGGAAAATGTGCTGCTGTGAAGCACAAGCATATTCAGTATTGGTGGGTAGTTGTCGAATTTTTAACGGACGAAACGCAACCGTTCTCCCGACGACGAAAACGGTTGCAGAAAACGGTCGTCGTTCCAACTGGTTTGAAGACGTCAACTTATCAAACATGAAATAGAATTGCGTTTTCGAGGTTTTCGTTTTTGAACGACTGTTTTGTAAACGAAAACGGATGCTGAACGAGAGACGATGCGACGACGCGACGGAAAGGTATGATAAAAATAAATAATAAAAAAAACATCTTTATTGATACAAAAACCTTTGACATTGCTTAAGACTAGGGTACACAACTTGGTTAGCCAAAGGTTTTAGGGATAAGGTAAACCCTGACTCCTAAACTAGGTGATCCTGTGACTTAGGAGTCAGAAAATATGTGATAGAGTTGAGCCATTGCATTGTCGACTGTATTTTCATAGGCGTAAAATAAAAAATCGCAACAAGTAATTCGAAGACTGGTTTGTGCAACGATGACTGTTTGAACCCAGAACGTAAAACGGTTGCAGCGTTGCAGAATGCAAAAAGGTCTTTGAAAACGGTTCGTCGTCGCAACCCCCCCCCCCCCCCTTAATAATTATTAATCAGTATATTTTAATGTTCCCTGCTGCTGTGGCACAAACTACTTCTTTTCGAAAGGGAGTGGGCTGTAATCCACCACACGGGCGCAGTGCGGGTTGGAAGATGTCACATGTCTTTTCTGAATTTTTTGTTCTAGGATATGCCGGTTTCCTCACGATGTTTTCCTTCACCGTTTTGAGAACAGTGATAATGAAAGTATTCACAGAAAGTACAGTACCCGGCGATAAATATTGCAGCACATCGACCTTTGGAAAGACAAAATCGGCTAATTTCGGCTTCGTAGAGCGTTATCTCTGTCGCACGAAATACAAACAGTCCGGTATCTATTAGGAGCTGTTAAAACAATTATGATTTGCTTCTTTTGATAATTATTTTTATTCTTTGTATAAAATACAAAAAAAGTAAAAGGTCGATGTGCAATATTTATCGCCGGGTACTGTATAGAGTTGGCCGAGTCCTGGAGTGGAAACCGCGTATCGGTAAACGTAGTGTGGGACGCCCCCCAGCTAGATGGACAGACCACCTAAACAAGGTGGCTGGGACAGACTGGATGTGGAAGGCGGAGGATACGGTGTTGTGGCGCAGCCTGGGAGTGAAGCCTGTTCAGGAGTGAACTGCGAATTGCGATAGGCTTTTGATACCGAACTCACAATATACATCTCGTCAATCGGTGACGTTACCAGTGGTACACTGGTCACCTGTGTCACACTGTGTTTTGAAGTTGTATAGAGAAAAGTTGGCACCAAAAGTTGTAGAAAAACTTTTCCTTGCAACACACTTGAAGGCGAAATGTCAAAGAAACAATAATAAAAATTAATCGCTGACCAATTAAAACGAACCTTGTTCGTTTTTCCATCGATGGCAAGACTAGCAGTTGCCAGCAATTATTAAGGGGCTTACAGGACCCAAACACAAAAAACGCAAGTTTTAGAAACAATAAAAGTATATGATTGACTACAAGTAAACAAAATCAGAAAAATATATGATATTCTTCAGGATATATGCTAGGTAGATAGTGTGTCGAAAACATAATGCAACTAATTTGATACGATAGAAAAAAATCATGAAGATACCTCTAAAAAATTTCTTTTTACTATAAAAATCAAACTAATATACATACAATCATTCTGATTTTTTGTCAGAGTATTCTACAAACAACATATCTACTAAAATACTAGTGTTTTATATTTATTATTTTATTAATGGCTAAATGAATTTAGCTTTTATAGTTCGAAAGAATTTATGGATAAAAAATATTGACATTATATTTTAATACTATGTTAAATATATTATAATTACCCTGTAACATAAAATTTTTGCATGCTATGTTTTATCTTAGCTAAACATGTTTGTGCCACTCTGACCTATGCTTAAAACCATTGTATACCATGTTTTATGCAAATAAATTATTTTATTATTATTATTTTGTTTATATATTTTTTTTCTCTCGGCCTAGCCGGATAGAACTGATGGGACGGGCCTAAGCCAAGTGTCCAACAGTTGAGTTAAGTGTGGGAGTAATATTATAAGTAGACTGTGTGGTAGACGAAACAATATTTAAGTGAGAGTATTGGTGTAAGTGTATTTTTTTTCCCGTACGCATAATACGCGCATTGACGTGCGAGTTGCGGACACCAGTCCGTATTACCTATTACCTATTAATTTTTTTTGTCCAAACAATATATTTTTTGTAATTAAATAATTGCTTTATATTTTGCAACAAATTACCAGCGTTGTGTCATCGCGCTTCTCTTTCTTTTCTATGCAGTCCGACAGTGACTACGCTTTAGGTCATGTAAGCCCCTTAACCTACACAGTCACGAGAAAACCAGGAAAATTGTGCTTAGTGGCCTTAGCGTCACCCTGAAACAAGGACGTATACTTTTAGTAAAGATAATCCTGTCATAAATCTGTGTTGGACCTTTCCGTGTTTCTTGGCATTTGCTGTGTAGGTACCCACACTGTGTACCTATTACATTTGAAGGCGATTAAAATGGTCTGTATGTATTAGTGGTTGGTGGAATTAAATATAAGTAAATCTCGGTGTATGTTACAAGGATTTTAGTGGAAAAAAATGAAAAATCCATTTAATCCATAATAATAATATAAATTCGAAAGTAACTCTGTCTGTCTGACTGTCTGTATGTTACCTTTTCACGCCTAAACCACTAAACGGATTTCGATAAAATTTGGCAGAGAGATAGATTGCATCCCTGGGAAGAAGTTCTTAACTTAGTTCTTGTTGAAGTTTTCACTTCAACAAGAACTAAGTAGGTAAGTAGTTGGCAGATTTAGACGATCACAGACATGAATGGTGACGGCTACGTTCGCCATCAGACGGACACGTTACATGAAGAATGTGGTGATGACATCAGCAGTCTACAACCGGTAGTTTAACCAGTTACCAGTTGCCACAAAAAGTGGTGTCGAGAAAAAATGGCGCCGGCGCTACAGTCTGCTCTATGGTGATTTAATCATAGTCTTTGGGCACACGTGTGTATTAATTTTAATTTAAACCTCATTGATCCGCCTTCAAAGGTTACCATAAACATGACATTGGCTAAATGCACAAATCGTGTGAAGACAGAAGAAAAACAAAAAAAAAAGGTTACCATAGGATGAAAATAATATTCATTAAGCATAATGCTCCCACTACTGGGACACAGGGTTTCTCTCTGTAAGAGGAAGTGGGCCGTAATGCGAACCCAGTGTACATAGTTTGGTATGACATTTTAAGAGCGTTTACGCCGTACGGCATTTCATACAAACTTTCAAGCCCTTATTTTTCGAAATTAATTAACCGATTTTAATGAAACTTCATACGCATAAGCAGGATACAAATGTCTAAAAAGTTAGTAAAGAACATTATCGAATAGTCTTATTAAAAAAAAGATAACAAGAAATCTCTGTTTCTATGGAAAAATTAAAATCGGTCTAATTTGGCTGTAACACTATTTTTCGAAAATGTTCTCCATTAGCTTTTTACACCTTTGTATCATGCTTATGCGTATGAAGTTTCATTAAAATCGGTTCATTAATTTCGAAAAATAAGGGCTTGAAAGTTTGTATCAAATGCCGTACGGGGCGTAAACGCTCTTAAGTCAATCAATGAATTTATCAATTCTACTTTCTTGTCGCCCGCCCCACCCCGTCGCATCGCATCTCCTGTCCGAACTTTTTTGTTCCCTTACCGACTCTTTTTCTTTTTGCACGGCTTCTAAGCATCCTAGCGTGATGTTATGTAGTCTATATACTAAGTAGTGTATGTGTTTCGTTGGTAAGCCTTATTAAATAAATAAGGCTATACTTATTTATTTAATAAGGGTTACCAACTGAACACATACACAGCATTAACCCAGTATCGTTGACAAAAATTAAGAATTGAGCTATCATACGCAAAAAGAATCGACAAATCCGACTGATTGTTCCAGAGATATTAGAATAGATAGATATATTAAATGGAAAACCATCTCAGCATTTTCTTAAAAGCTTTCAGGCACTTACAGACAGAGCTTCAGAAATATACATATAAGGGTTATGTTACAAAGTGATTTTACAGTCTGGCCGTCGAGTGAATGTGTTCTTGACACCTGCCGGTCGATTCTGTAAAAATCTTACCGTGAAAACTTAGGTGAAGTGAGTTTGTTTTTGCTAGGAATTGACACTATTGACAGCTCAGGCCACGCTCACTTCACCTAAGTTTTCACGGTGAGATTTTTACAGAATAGCACCGCTGCTAGTCGATTCTGTAAAAATCTCAACGTGAAAACTTAGGTGAAGTGAGTTTGTTTTTGCTAGGAATTGACACTATTGACAGCTCACTCCACGCTCACTTCACCTAAGTTTTCACGGTGAGTATTTTACAAAATAGCACCGCAAAAGGCCAATTCTCGTAATTAAAAACGTTCAAAATCTAGTCGCAATCTCATTTCAGCGACAATCAACGTCAAAAAGGGAAATCAGAGGTATTTTTGACAGACCAAGACTGAGGTCAGACTGTACGTTCTTAAAATAACGAGAAATGCCTCTCTGACAGTTTCACACAAAAGAATACAATACGTGTTCCGTGAATTTGTTTTTTTTTTGTTAATAGAATTGTAGCACTGACGTGTTAAGAACGCAATCTCTCGACATCTGGGCTGTGGCGATATTCTCATGATGAAACTATTTTTTTCATAGTTAGTAGTTAGATACCCATTTTTCGTATGGATATGCTCAAGGAAACCCTTGGACTGGTGAAGATGAAAAACCCGAGTTTGTGTAGGCATTTCTAACATACGGGTTCCTTGCGACGTTTTCCTTCCTCGTTTTATTATAGTAATATTAAAGCTGAAGAGTTTGTTTGTTTGAACGCGCTAAACTCGGGAGCTACATACCAATCGGATTTGAAAAAATATTTTTGCATCTGATAGCCTAATTCTTGAGGAAGGCTAGACTTTAACATCACGCTAGGACCATTGGGAGCCGAGCAAAAACAGTCACAAAGAACGCTAAGCGCAAACGAAGTGATAGCACGTGCAGGCGATGCGATGCGACGGGGTGGTCGGGGAACAAGAAATTTCATGCGAACGAAGTCGCGGAAAAAAGCTAGTGTGTTATAAGACTTAGGTATAAGTAACCATCTGCATTACAATATGTTTGGAAAACCCATACGTGTTTAGAGGCCAAACAACAAATTGCAAAACTGTGTTCATTCTGTAACTTGCTAATAGCCAGTAATAGACTTACTTAGAGCTGTGGAGTAATTGCGTAACACAGTAACAGTAGGAATGCCTTTCCTATTGACAGTTCAAAAACAGTCATTGCGTAATTTACGTTGTTGAGCGGACAAATTTTGCGAACATATAAAGCCACGGATGATCAATATCTTTCAAATTGATTCAGATAGTGATTGATTTATTTATTTCCTATCTGACTACTCTGAGAAGAAAGTCTGAAACAAAATAAGAAGTCACAGTCACTTTTAAAGTGCAGACATAATCTTGATTAGAACATGTGAGAATGATGTCTGAAGTGGTATTTTGAGGAAAACAACACACAGATTTAAGTGGAAGTCCGGTCAGTGCAAGCATTTGTCACGAGGAGCTTAACTACTCGACGAACAGTAGGTACCAAAGAAAAGACAGGGAAAATTACTACTGACGGTCTTTTCCAAAGAGGTGGTCTTTAGAAAAGATCATCTAATATAGAAATGCGACCTCATCCATCCAGATTACAATAATATATTAGCGATATGGCCGCCACTTCAGCGACATAGGCGACAGAACCTAATATCTATTCACATAATAATAGTTTGACATTTCGGCTCGCCGCTTGTCCTTGAACATTGACATTTGAGAGAAGGGGCTTCGCGATCCGTAGGCGGCTATGAAAACGACACGAGGCAACATGTTTATCGAGCTACCTTTAAAAAAATCATCATCAGCTGTGTAGCGTTTTCCCAAGTATGTTGGGGTCGGTTTCCAGTTTATCCGGATGCAGCTGAATATGTGTATTTTGCATGGAACGACTGCCTATGTGATGTCTACAACCATTCAAAATCAAAATTAAAATATTTTATTTCACATAAACCTACACGGGCACTTATGAAACGTCAGAAGCTAGGTGCACGGTTCCAATTGGTCGTTTCCTATGGAGAAGAGCCGGCAAGAAACTCCACGGTTACTCTTTTATTAAAAATAATTGGCTTGTACAATGTTTCCAAATTACAGTATTAATAAGAATGGGAGGACAGTGTAGGCCAGTCAACATATAAGAGGTACTTAAGAGCGTTTACGACATACAGCATGTCATACAAACTTTCAAGCTCTTTTTTTGTCGAAATTAATGAACCGATTTTAATGAAACTTCACACGCATAAGCAGGATACAAAGTTCTAAAAAGTAAGTTAAGAACATTTCCGAAAAATAGTGTTACAGCGGAATTAGACCGATTTTAAATTTTCCATAGAAACAGAGATTGCCAGTTATCTTTGTTTAAATAAGACATTTCGAATAAGTTCTTCACTGACTTTTTAAACCTTAGTATCCTGCTTATGCGTATGAAGTTTCATTAAAATCGGTTCATTGGTTTCGAAGAACAAGGGCTTGAAAGTTTGTATGAAATTCCGTACGTCGTAAACGCACTTAATAAAATTTAAAAAATGGTCTACAGATCTATCAAATTTATCTATCTATCTACAGTCTGTCAGGAATTCAGGCTTAGAATCTGACCGCCACACCCCAGTACCTAGGTAACACGACACCCCTTGGTAAGACTATCAGACTTTCGGGCTCCGGACTAACTGTAACGACTGCCAAAGATCTACGAATGACAGCCGAGATCATCTGCTTATCCTGCTTTCGGAGGCTCGGAACCCCCGGAGGCCCGAAGGGGACTCGGTATACATATAATGAATGGTCACCCATACAGACTGACCTTGGCAAACGTTGTATAACCCTGAAGCTGCTCCCGTGCAGCTGTTATTATTTAGCCATTTTATTTACATAGCTTTAAACATTTACACCCTTACCAATAAGCGTAGGTATTATATCAGATGAATAGTTACACACCGATTTCTCTCTTTCAGTCGTCAGTAATTTGACTTTTGAAAGAAGAAGACAAAGCGTTTTGTAACCATATAGACGCTCTACAACGTTTATTAGTAAGGGGCCTTTATTCTTCCTCAAATTAAATTAATACAGCCAATCGTAGTCTACACCTGGACTTGGATCTCTTCTAAGTTGCGCTACAATACCTGCAGTGCGATTCTGTAACCATCTCACCGTGAAAACTTAGGTGAAGTGAGCGTGGAGTGAGCTGTCAATAGTGTCAATGTCTAGCAAAAACAAACTCACTTCACCTAAGTTTTCACGGTGAGATTTTTACAGAATCGACCAGCTGCACCCTAATTGCGTAACACTTTCGATCACAAACCGAATCATTTTGAAGGATATTTGCTAATTCATTGCTTCCTATGCTCAAAAATTTGTCAGCTCAAAAACGTAAATAACGCAATGAATGTTGTTGGTTAGGTTGGTTCCAAGGTTTCATTATTTCCTATATTCACAGTTAAATCAGACAACTCGACCTTCCGATAGCGATACAATTCAGAAAAGTAATCCTTATTATCCAAATAAAATTAACGACTGCACAACATTGTATGTACTATAATCTTTTACGGAGATTTCATAAGTTCACATTCGTCAAGGTCTACAGAACCCATTCAAAATTTTCCCTCCAAAAAAATAAAAATAAGTGTCCCCTCTACGAAACCGCGCCATATTTTTTCGAACATCGTTTTAAAATCCGCCAAGAGGCAAGAGTCTAACCTAACAGTCTCATCATAATGCCAGATAATTAAACTTACAACCTGTTTTGTTGATTTTTAATCGATTCTCATATCGATATCTCGCTCCGAAGCGATTATCGTTCAGTGTGGTTTGTGTGTCTGTGTGTACGGACGTGTTGAAGGTCTGTAGGACAATTTTTTTTAATATATTTTTTTTTTAAATTTTGTGTTGTCTTTGCCCGAATTTTTGGTTTGACGGTGAGTTCAAATACTTATTTATTTTTTATAAATTATTTTTTTTGCCAGTGGTTACTTTTAGTGTTTTTTTTAATCGTTTATAGATATGTAGATATTTTGATTTCAAATGGGCAGTGTTTAAGATTTTTATTTATTTTAATAATTTGATTGTTCAAACAATTTGTAAATTGTTTTTATATTACCATAAAAACGTTCTTGGCTAAGTGTTAATTTAACTTTTAATATATCCACCTTGACACATAATCATGGCGTAATTTAATTATAATTATTTCGCAACCATTTATAAACTCTGTTAAATGTCAAATTCTTATGCTTCTTATTGAAATTACAAAGTAGGCTGTATATCCAGCGCCAAGAATTTAAAACATGATTGGCATTACACTGAAATACCTTTGCTAATCCCGTGTCTTGATGATACTTTGTTTTACCGCCATTTTCATTGCAACACAGATTCGCAATTTGCATTTTTTCCTCTTTTATAAATTGAATAGAATAACCTCCGAGTCATAATCTTTAAAGTAGGTATTATTATAACAAAATGTAGGTAATTTTCACCTTTATTTGCTGTGATGAAATCATTGGTGTAGGTTCAGCCGTTTCTGAGAAAAACGCGGAAAGACTGACAAAGGTAGTTTTTTTTGTAGTCTTTTTTCTTATGTGGCAATTGTTTTGTTTATAAAGTGCTAATTAATTACTGTTTGCTGATTACATGGATCTTTAGCCTTTCTATGCCATCATGACACGTGGTTTAATGGTAGGTACATACTATATATTTCTATTTTTAACACGCAAGTAGCTGCTTTGGGGAATGCGCAGGGTTTTACAATATGTAAGGTCAGTGTCAGGTAGTGTGTTGATTAAAATATGATTTGCGATCGATTTTTTAACAAATAGCACTTTATATAATTCTTATCATTGGAATCAGCAATACAACTCCTTGAGTTAGAAACGGCCTCAAATGTCTATTTATTTATTTAATAAGGTACACCAACAGCTTCTATAAGCTACCCGAAACTGTCAAATTTTCCCAATCAACTTTAAACCTTATACTTCAGCGATAAAGTTGAAAATCTATTAAAGAAATTTGACAGATTGTAGTAGCTTGATGTGCTGGCGTCTGTACTATAGATCACAAAAGTAAGACTGAGCTTACACAGTCCCCAATTACAGGTTTACCAGCAATCTCAGAAATAAGTGATCACACATAATAAATAACAAAACTGAACAGGCTAGAATTTAAAATTTTTATGGCAAAATACTTCTTAAATTTAAGATAACAAAAAGTAAAATAAAAAGACGAACAACATTGAAACAAAATGTCATGATTTTATGAAATAGTGATTCAATAGGGTAATACGAACCATAGACTATACACTAGTGATTCAATAGGGTAATATGAACCATCGACTATACACTTATAAACTGATATGAACTTAGAGAATTGTAGGTTGTATTGATGATTTTCATGATAACAATTCTATGAATAAATACTTCACGTGCAAATTGTAAAAAACGTAAGAATATTTGAATTTCACGGGTTGCTCTGACGCTTTTACCTAATTTTTTACAATTTTCGGGATATCACATTCTTAAAACCGTTATAATACGTCATGATCTCGAAGCAAAAATATCTGATGTACAGATTTTTATATAAAAACTTATTTGGACGAGTTCGTGTATTGACGTCATGACACCACTGCTCTCAAACGGTGAAGGAAAAATCTTGAGGAAACCGGCATGAACGAAAAATGCGAAGACATGTGACATCTACCAACCCGCACTGGGCCCGCGTGGTGGATTATGGCCCACTCCCTCTCACAGAGAGAAGGCCTATGTCCCAGCAGTGGGAAAAGTATAGGCTGATTATGCTGCGTACGGACGCCATCACATCAAGCTACTACAATCTATCAAATTTCTTTAATAGATTTTCAACTTTATCGCTAAAGCTTATGGTTCAAAGTTGATTGGGAAAATTTGACAGTTTCGGGTAGTTTGATGTGCTGGCGTCTGTACATCCTATATGTCTTTGTATGAGCAGATATATACACCTGCCTATGTAGTTATTTACTGGTTTGAATGAGAACCACGTTCTTCATAATTTTCCTAGCCTTGTCCCATGTTACAACGTTTTTTCTTCCATTCATTGAATGAGAACAGCCACCGCTGTTCTTTGCCTAATGTTGATTTGTTCTCTTCCTACTTCCAAAGCTACAAAATATATAAAAAAAAGAAAGTAAGAAAAAGTCAATCACAATTTCATAACACCATTCGATTATTTATACTCGTAGATCGTTTACCTTCCAATCTTCAGTTTAATATATTTAAATCCGTTCAAATTTCGAAACCAAGTTGACATTGACATTTCAAGGCGTCCATCTTTTATTTTCTGTCACTTTTCGTCACACCATTCAGATTTGAAATATCGAAGCTAAAACATAAATGTCTCTGCCAATTTATTATTGTTAATTGAAAATCAAACAAGTCGTCAAAATATCCTTGGTCCGGAGAACGGTTTGTCCTTACCATTCTAAAAAAAGGTATAATGTATTTGACCTGCAGTGCTGACTAAAGTGACTTTGAGATGATCTTCCAACGTGGCTTATGATGTCATAGACAATCCGGATTCGAATCTTAGGTATCGAGTTATTAATTATAACGATTTGGTCGAAAACTTGAAATCGATTCTTGAATATTTTGTTTCGTGGACACATTTTTTTAAAGGTAAGGAGGTATTTTTTGATTTGTAGTATATTGTCACATTAAAAATTGCCTCCTAAAAGAGGGGGATTTAATTCCTTTTTCTGTCTGTCAGTGCAATCGTTACTCCCCACACGGATGAGTCGATTTCGACTCTGTTTCATTTGTTCGAAAGCTGGTTTACTCTGCATGGTTTTTAAGTTATACTTAATAATATCTATTCAATATCATCAGCTCATAGGTTTAGTCAAATAAAACCTTCTTCCCAAAAACCAAAAACATAACTTTGAGAAAGAGTTTACACAAATGGTTAGGTGCTGCCCGCGCCTCCGTCTGCGTGGAAACCAACTATACCATAAAACTTATCCTATGGCATTTGGCAATAATGTAGCTTTCAATGAGTTGTAGTTTCGGAGATTACCTCCTACATCCAAACTTACAAACCTTACCTCTTTATAATATTAGTGTAGATTATTATATATTACCACTGTTAGATTGTAGCATAATCAGCGTATAATGTTGCCACTGGTGGGACACAGGTCTCCTCTCTGTGATAGGGAGTGGGCCGTAATCCACCACGCGGCCCAGTGCGAGTTGGTATCTATCACATCATGTCTTCGAATTTTTAGTTCTAGGACATGCCGGTTTCCTCACGATGTTTTCCTTCACCGTTTTGGGAGCAGTGGTGATGAAATAATTTACAAAAAGTAATGCGCCAGTCTGGGTTGGAACCCATGACCATTCGTAAGTCGGGACCGTTACCACTGAGCTACAACTGCTATCGTTAGATTTATACTAGATAGCTTCTGCCCGCGACTTCGTCCGCGTGAAATTTCTTGGCCCCGACCCACCCCGTCGCATCGCATCGCCTGCCCGCGCTATTACTTCGTTTTTGCTTAGCGTTCGTTTTTGCTTAGCGTTTTTGCTCGGCTCCTAAAGGTCCTATATATAGCCTTCCTCAAGAATTGGGCCATCAAATGCAAAAAGAATTTTTCAATCCGACTGGTAGTTCCAGAGATTAGCGCGTTCAAACAAACAAACAAACAAACTCTTCAGCTTTATAATATTAGTATAGGTTAAATTAACACTTCTAGACTGGAGTAATACCTGTCCTGAGATTGGCTCGCCATGTTAGTATCGAGGTCAGGTTTGTACTGACGACCTTACGTCTACAACTCAGACTTTAAACTTTGAATGAGATGTTATTGTAAGCTGCGTCTAACTGTAATATACTAGCTGTGCAACGCGGTTTCGCCCGCATAAGTGTCGATCTCGTTTGAATATCGGGATAAAAACTATCCTATGTCCTTCCCCGGGATGCAATCTCTCTCTCTGCCAAATTTTATCGAAATCCGTTCAGTGGTTTAGGCGTGAAAAAGTGACAGACAGACAGGGTTACTTTCGAATTTATAATATTAGTATGGATTTTATCTGTCAGTCTACTTTGGCGTTTAAAACACAGCATTGTACCCCAAAGGGGTAAGCAGAAGAGTTACATGCAGATGGTCAGATGCCCGAATCATCCAAGGGCAGAACCGGGCAAAAATTCAAAATCTGAACTAATTCGAAGTAATTTTATAAACCTAAACCGATCCAACCCGACCGGGTTTTTTCCCGAGCCTTTAAACCTGCTAATGACTTCTCGAAAAATATCTAATTTTTTTTTTAAATTACAAAAACTACATTGAAATCATTCGAAAATTGACAGCGATTAAGATATTTTTAACTACCATGACCACAATTTTTCAAATATTTCTGTTTTTTTTTTTATCTACAACCTAAGTAGCACTGTTATCCACCACAATCCTTAAAAATCCCAGAATGCCTGTAGTTTTTAGCAAAAACAATCAAACTATTTTTTCCTTACATGTTTTTTTTACTTTCAGTCCACTGACCAAAAACATTGAGATTTTTTTTCTTTTTTTTTCTCGAGTACTCATGATCAGGTCATGGTCCTCTGGTGCCCGCTTGTCGTTGAATTTTGGGACACGTTGTATATAAAATGCGATTTCTCGTAACATTCCCTTATTATCCGATCCAGCCTGCCCCTTGCTGCCCTCCCACACGATTAAGCAGAGTCCGTACCCCACAGGGGGTGCACTTAGCGTGCAAGATTTTTAAACCTTGGCTGAGCAGACGCCAACCTCCTAAGTTGAACTGCGATGTTATTCAAAATAAAAACCTAACATTCCCACTACAAAACAAATTGGACACAAGATATAACTCTTACAAGAAATCAAGAAAAATACTTAGAATGTGAAGAAAAAGAAACGCGGTTTGCATGGAAAAATACTAGAAAACCTTGAATTGTTGCTATCACACAGCCGACCAGTTCCTCTAGAAACGCCTTGCCCCCCTCTGGCCATACAAACTAGGGACCGTGAGGGGAAAACCGTCTGGTGGAAATGTCAACTTAAAATGGGTTTTTATTAATGTATGATAATCAGGTAGAATCGGAGACAAGCGAATCTTTGAATTGATTTAATTATTGTTTTATTACAGTTTTATACTGGTTTTAAGTGCCTCAATGATGGCACTGGGTTTTTTATCTTTGAGGTTAGCGTTCCTTATTTGGTTTTTGACTGAGTAAGCTCTTGCATGTAAAAGAGATACAGTATTTCCACAAGTCTGTTATTTTCATAACATAATAATTGTTCCCACTGCTGGGACAAAGGTGGTCTCATCTCTGTGCGAGGGAGCGGGCCGTAATCTACCACGCGCGCCCAGTGCGGGTTTGTGGATGTCACATGTCTTCAAATTATTGGTTCTAAGACGAGCCGGTTTTCTCACTATGTTTTCCTTCACTGTTTTGAGAGCAGCGGTGATGAAATTATTTTAAACTAGCTGCGCCCCCGCATAAGTTTAAATCCCGTAGGAATATCGGGATAAACCTTTGCTTCTGTCAGTAAATTTAAAATGATTCTATGTATATAACTGATTTATTTTAAACTCAGACGTCTTCATACGGTACGGAAATCGTTAGAATAAACAACATTTTATTATTCCGGTGACCTTCTAACAGCTAGCGATAGGTATCATATTCCATGAAATCGCCATCAAAGTTCGTTCAACCATTTAAACTTTAAAAGTGTTTTTTACATTTTGGTAGATTGCGGAATTCAAATTCATGTTGCGAAAGGGCAAACCCCACCCGGCGCGTTTTGGGCTTCTTTTATTAAACTAGTATAGAGGTATGAGAAACAGAGTGTAAAGTTCACTCACACTCTATAGAAAAGCCGACCAACAAGACGGGCGTTGTGTCTGGCGGGCAACTGCCCGATGATTCGTGTCGATCCGTTGTATCTATGCTAGTTGCGCGGTAAACTCTGCTTGCGAGATGCAGGATTTTGCGTGACATCAGTATGACGCGGTGTTCGTATATGGCATTGTAGATACCGTTGCACTAGCAGCGCTCAGCGGTTTCACTCGCATGAGTTTCGATCTCGTCGGAATATCAAGATAAAAAGTCTTATGTGTTAATCCTGAATATATCTGTGAATCTGTGTGCCTAGCCTAACTATAACTATCCTATTACGATGAAAATTGGCACATGGGTAGACCTGGATTACGACATACTTATAGTAATTTTTATTCCGTTATTCCCACGGGATCTGGACTTACGCAGGTAAAACCACGGAGCGCAGCTAGCCTTTCATAAGGTTCTGTGGTTTTTTATTTTTAAGGATGGGAAATCATTAAATGACCCCTCCCGCTCTGGGTGGAGCGGAAGGGAGTGTCAGACTTTTACTGACTAAAACCCACCCGTGTTCCTTCCTCAGCCCTTTATGTTCCGGGCCAGCGGTAACCCTTTCGGACAACCCCGCTGACCCGGCAGAATTGGTTCTGTGGTTTAGGTATGAAAAGATAAAAGACAGACCAGACTACTTTCGCATTTATAATTTTACTTTTTATGGAATTATAAATTGGGTTTGCTCGCGATATACAACTAAATACAGTGTGTGTCTTCATAATATGCACATATCGAAATGAGGAAAACTAAGCTTAATTTTATCGACGGAAAAAATAAATAAAAGAAACCGAAAAAAATAAAATTAAACGGGTTTCTACCTGCTAAAGTATGGTACGTAGCCGAATGAGTGCAAGGGCCTTGCTTTAACAGTTGATAGGAAATATTGTGATTGAGTTATAAACATTATACTTTTACTTTTAGAAAGCTGTTATGCTGGAGAATTATTTAAAGTAATAAAAAAGGATAGGTACTCGGGGCTTTTATTGGGAAATTTTACAATTACCTACTGCAAAAAAAATATCTGAATTTTGATAAAAAAACACCTTAATTCTTAATTCCTTATTTCTCAATTGAGGGCGATTCCTTTTCTTTAGTTTTTATTTTATGAGGACGCCCTGTTATTTCCAGTTATCACCAGTTTGTTTCATCGTGACAGATCGTTTTGTTTAAAAGTTATACCGATATGTTTACACAGGACTCAAGGCCGCGAAAAAAATCTTAAAAAGCTCTAAAAAAAATTTTTTTTTTACATTTTGTCAATATTTTTTCTGTTGATAGTTTCTCATTTCGATATGTGCACATTACGAAGAATCACACTGTACAGTACGAATCTGTTGGTACAAGTGTATGTGTGCAGTGTGTGTGTATCTAATAATGTATACAAACAGCTCACGAGTATTCATTTTGTAATTTATTTACTGAGATTACAGCTACAGATGTTCTATGTCACGAAGTCCGTTTGGCTATGAATGTTGTCAAGCGTGCACATGCACGTTGTGATCAACAGAGACTCAACAATGGGTGAAGTAAAACGGTACACATTCGCAGAAATAGCCTCATGCGACGGCAGCAAGGGGCAGCCGCTGTGGGAGCGCGCTTGTCGGAATACGTCATTACTACAATCAAAGCTGAACGGACTTCGTGAAATAGAATATCTGTACCATATTGCAAAGGTTTTACCGTAGGAGTCTAGTTATTGGTTTGTGGGCTATAGCGTATTCGATTCCCTGACAGAACAAATATTTGTGTCAACTACAAAATGTCTCCGAGATTTTTTAATTATCTCTTGTATAGCATAGCATAATTAGCCTAAAATATTCCCACTGCTGGGACATAGGCCTCCTGTCGGTGAGACGGAGTGGGCTGTAATCCACCACGCGTGCCCAGTTGGTAGATATGTCTTCGATATTTTTGTTCTAAGACATGCCGGTTTCCTCACGATGTTTTCCTTCACTGAGAGTTCTGGTGATGAAATAATTAACATAAAGTAACAAAACGCCTGTCTGAATTCGAACCTACGACCTGTCTCGTAAGTAGTGGCCGTTACCAGTTAGCCACTAAAACTGCTCCTACGTTGGTGTCGTCTTAGTATATATAAAGCATCTATACGGCGTGGGCCGGGCAGCAGACTACAAAGTGAAGTGCGTAACGCTACACAGTGTCGGTGAAATGTGAACTAATAAAATCAATATGAAATAATCAGCAAACAATAGTTTCTAAAATACAAATGGCCGCACAGGTCGATCGATCAGGTTAAGCTACGCTTGCCGCGGTTGGTCTGTGGATGGGTGACCATCTTTACATACCGAGACCCCTCCGTGCCTCCGTCGGTCCCGGCTGTCACTCGTGGATTTTTGACAGTCGTTTCGGGTAGTCAGAAGCCCGAAAGTCTGACAACCAGTCTTACCAAGGGGTATCGTATTACCCAGTAATTGGGTTGTGGAGGTCAGATAGGCAGTCGCTCCATGTAAAATGCTGGTATTCAGCTGCATCCAGTTAGATTGGAAGACGACCCCATCATAGTTGGGAAAAGGCTTGGCGGATGATGTATCTTAACCGATTATGAAGTAAAGACCTTAAAAGCTTTGCACAGTAGACCCTCCCATATGGAAGTAGTTATCACAGGTAGAATTAGCTTACGAATCTATTTATATACCCATTTCCTAGATTAAGTGCATAAGATAGAGATTAAAACAGAAGAACAACTAGCAGGGGATCCAGGGAGGTGTGGGGGGGGGGTTCAGAGGATTAAACCAGAATAAATAATAAAAAACTGGCCAAGTGCGAGTCGGACACGAAAGGTTCCGTACCACAAGGCAAAAACGCCGAAAAACACACGTTTGTTGTATGGGAGCCTCCCTTAAATATTTATATTATTCTGTTTTTAGTATTATTTGTTGTTATAGCAGCAACAGAAATACATCATCTGTGAAAATTTCAACTGTCTAGCTATCACGGTTCATGATAGCCTGGTGTTAGACGGACAGTGAAGTCTTAGTAATAGGGTCTTTTACCCTTTGGGTACGAAACCTTGAAAATACTACCATTGGTAAGCCAAGCGAATTGTTTTTGTATAAAGGAACCAAGCATTTTAAAACAAAAACAAAATAATATTTAAGTGAAAAGTTAGCGCGCGTTGATATCTTTTGAACTACAGAATTATCGTACAGATGCTAGCATATCAAACTACCCGAAACTGTCAAATTTTTGGAATCAATCTTGAACCTAATGCTTTAGCGATAAAGTTGAAAATCTATTAAAGAAATTTGACAGATTGTAGTAGCTTGATGTGCTGGCGTCTGTACATTTTCATATGAGTCACAAAAAGAATTTATTCTTTTTATATTTTTGTGGTAGACTTATTTTATTCTAGGTGCATAGTCTTCACATATAATTTCACATGGACGAAGTCGCGGGCAGAAGCTAGTCATAAAAAGCCCATATTGTTAAAGCTAGATTGAGCTTTTAAATGATAATGATGATTTTATTTCTGTAAGTAGTCAACCATATTTTAAAAAACTATATTTGAATCTAGCCTCAAATCATTACTGTAGCAAAGTACTAAAATTAGATTTAATAGAGATTTTTTTTATATTAGGTAATAATTATAATGTGTGGTATTAATTCTATTAATATGGTAGCTCGTAATAAGATGCTATTTATAATGAAAGAAAAAAAACCGTTTTTTTAGCGGCAAACATGACGCATAAAAATAAAAAACACAAATATATGAAAATGAATAAGAAAAACAAAATAACAATTTGGGAGAAAGTATGCGTTAATAAATTTAATAAATTTCGAAACTAACTATTATCCATACTAATATTATAAATGCGAAAGTGTATCTGTCTGTCTGTTACCTCTTCGTCACTTAAACCACTGAACCGATTTAGATGAAATTTGGTATAGAGATAGTTTGACACCCGGGAAAGGACATAGGATAGTTTTTATTCCGATATTCCCACTTATACGGGTGGAACCGCGGGGCGCTGCTATATTTCATAAATGTGAAAAAAAAATCTGCTGTTCCTTACATTTTGGTGAGTTATGCGAAAACAGTTGATTTTTTTTCGAAACCGATTTTGTTCTCTTTTTGTATATCGTCAGAAAAGGCGATAACAAGATTGTTATATAATTTACTAGCTGACCGGGCCACGCGTTGCTGTGGCTAACGTTTTTGTGCAATAAAATAATATTGCGATTATAAATGGAGATGTGAGCTATCCTATCTTTCAAGTTAGATCAAACTGCACACGGTGTACAAATTTGATTAAAATCGGTTAAGTAGTTTAGGAGTCCATCGCGGACAAACATCGTGACACGTAATTAATATATTATTAGCGTGAAAACGTTATTTTTCAAACTACCGTGCGGCGCTGTGTATAAAAGGGGGTGCGGCCAATACTCGCCCCTCACTCCGTCTCAAGCAGCCGTCGTGATAACATCTCTCTGTAATATTGTGTAAAGTCGTTTTTTTAAAATCAGGAAGTATATTTTTAAGTTTAAAATTGTATTTGCTTAAAATTGATTAAAGTTTAGTGTTTCGTCATTTTGTTAGTTTTTTTTTAAATAAAAGTAGTGTTAACCGCTAACATCAGAAGTGGGATAGGCTCCATTGCCTATCTTTTTTCTGTGTCGTGCGAAAAGCTTTTGAATCGTGTGTAGAAATAGGCGTGATCAAAATAGTGTTTTGGGACTGTTTAAAATTTTTCACCACGTGTTGTTGATTTTGTCCGTGATTAGTTTCTGTGCATTTTAACGTGATTCGCCTCGTGTTTCTACTCGATTACATTATATTTCGTACGTGTTTTTGAAGTAAACAACCACGTGTTAATTCTTTTATTTCGTGGTTAGTTTGTTGTTCACGTAGTGGTCATATACGTTGCCTATAGTCATAATCATGTCGAGTCGTGGATGCACGCCGCGTGAGAATACACCTAGGCGTAATTCTCGGGAAAACGATTCGCATAGCTGTCGTGATGTTTATAAAAGGCGTCGTGGCCGTTATAGTCAATCGCGTAGTAGATCTCCTAGGCGTCGTCGTGATAGATCAGAGTACTCTCAAAGTTCACGTAGGAGCCGGGATAGTTCGTATGGGCGTCGGGATAGCCCTCGACGCGACCCTTTGGATGGAGTGCTGGTTCGATCGAGCGCTTTAGGGGAGCGTTTGCCTTCAGACGCTATACGTGCGCTACTCCCGTGTCGTCGCATCCGGGCGGCGCTCCGCCGCTGACGGCTTCGGTGGTTGCCGGGGCACCTGTTGCTGCTGGTGAGGAAGCGTGTGCTGCGGATGGAGCCGTGACCGCTGAGACATCGCGAGAGGCTGATGCTGCGGACAGGATTGTGG
Source organism: Luperina nickerlii (assembly GCA_963855955.1). Classification (NCBI taxonomy): domain Eukaryota; kingdom Metazoa; phylum Arthropoda; class Insecta; order Lepidoptera; family Noctuidae; genus Luperina; species Luperina nickerlii. Next base: position 9,872,965 of record OY979689.1, on the reverse strand, counting down.
GGACACTTTCTTCCCTAATTCAAGTAAGATCTAAGCATTACTACAGATCTATTGTCTACAGAATTTGGTGAGTCGTTTTCATTTTGTTTTGACTCTGATACAGAGTGCTTCCCTGGTAAACAACAGCAAAAAAACTGTTACATTGTTAGGTATAGCCCAATCTAGTAACAATGCAATTTTTGAATACGCTCACGATAGGTTACGAATGATGCCAGTAGGTCATGTACCAGTCGAAATAGATGGTGGTCACAGTGGTAATGAGCTATGAGCAAGCCTAAGTAGTGGGAACCATGCGAGTAGTAGTTCTCTATCGGCCGTAGTAAAAAGTGTGTAGTCACAGGGGTGATACACATGGATCCATGCGCTGGATGTGTGAGAGCAATGCGATTGCTGGTCGGCCGGAGTGCCGTGACGTTAGAGTGGTTTACTCGTGTGTGGGTTTCCAGGTATCTAAGGCTCTTAGAAAAAAAAAAAAGATTATTGTTATTGTTGTAATGTGGATAACGATGGTACATGGCTCTGGTTGATATTTTTTTGTTATGATTGATTAGAGTTTGATTATATGGCTCTGGTTGAATCAAGTACGCTCATGAGGTTAAGGCATATGCCATGGCACAGGCCAAGGGATCAGAGTATTAATGACGAATTTGAGGAAAGCAAAGTGGAAGTCTGGTTGATGAAACAGAGTAGAGATTAAAGTCGAGTGATAGTGGTGAATCTTAGTTCGGCTGGTCGGGGTCTTGTAGAGACCATAGAGTCCGTGGGACTCGGAATTCAGGAGGAATTCAAGGTAACAAACATGAGGTTTGTTGTAGGGGTTTAATGAAAAGCCACAGGCCACGAATAAGATTCCTGCTATGTTTTATTATGCTCTAAGGATGTTTTATTAGCTGCTCTATCATGTATACTTGATTATTTAGTTTGTGATCTTGAGATTTGGGAATCAAAGAATGATTAATACTCTGAACTCTGCAATTTTTTAGTTTGTGCGAATTTTCATTGTGTTGTTTAGCCTGTACCATATTTGGTCAGGAGTGACCGAGCTATAAGATACTATGCGAGATATGTCAGTGGGAAGATCGGGAATGTCTGGGACGCATTGGTGGGTGTTAACGGGGTGACGCTAAGACGTGGCTCAACGATTGCGGGACCAGTGATCGGTCGTGGTCCGCGGTTATACAGAACGTAGCTGTTGACGTTCTAATTGATTCAGATTCTGATATTTCGCTGATTTCTGATTCCGTCTTAAAGCATTTTAGTTTAAATAAAATTCCCACCTACCGGCGTATGCGTGGTATTGGATGTCATGATATAGAGTCCACTTCGTAAGTATGCACTCTTATCGAATTTCCCGAATTATCTTTAGAAGTAGATTTGTTTGTTATTCCCCCGGATTGTATTCAGGCACCGGTTTTGATTGGCACTGATGTTTTAAATCATAGTGGAGTTACGTATATTAGAACAAATAACTCTCAACGGTTAGTCAGGGATTCGCACGTAAACAACGTGTTGACTGTAGAGTCCCCTAAGATAAGGACACCCTTAGTAGGTGACGAAAAAGAGTGTTTGTTAGCTCTATTAAACGAGTATTCAGATACGTTTACTACCGGTACAGCGACCTCTAGAGTAAACACTGTGTTGGCGATACAAGAATAAGATCGACCTCGATTATAGTTGGTAGTTAATTTATTGAAAATGTGTGTCGCGACAAAGGTATGGCGGTGCGCGCTAATATCGTGAAGCGAGTTAGGTTTGTCCGCGTGAAGCCTGTCGCGAGCGCCGTTGACATTGGGTGCGTTCGTTTCTTCGTTAATATGAAGGGCTGCGTTCAGGCGTAGACACACTGGTTGTATGGAAATAAAAGTTAATAGTGACATCCCAATTCACTATCGACCTTATAAACTCTCCGTAGACGAAAAGCGTCGCGTTCGCGAGATAATTAATGATTTGATTAGTAAGCGAATCATTCGCGAGTCAGTCTAATTACGCGAGTCCTATCATCCTCGTTAAGAAAAAGGATTCGTCTGATAGGATGTGCGTCGACTACAGAGCTCTAAATGCTATCACTATTAAAGAGTGATTTCCGCTACCGTTAATCGACGATGTGTTAATAATGTCGAATTCTGTCTGTGATGGTCTGAAAACTTTGCGAGAGGTATTAAAAACACTCACTGAGGCGGGATTTTCAGTAAATCTAAAAAAATACACGTTCTCAGACAGAGTTAGAATACCTAGGTAGGCTTATTGGTCACGGTCAGGTACGGCCGAACTCTAGTAAAACTGAAGCTTTAGTGAAGTCTCCTAAGACCATAGAATCTTGGACGAAGCCTGAGGTACCCTTTTCAGTGGTTCACACTGACATCCTTAGTCCCCCCTAACGGAGTCAAATGGTTACCGATACATACTCCTTGTGGTAGATGCTTTTACTAAGCACTGTCTGTTGTACGCCCTGTATAGAAAAGATACCACAGAGTTAAAACGTGTATTTTCTAATACCATTTCACTATTTGGTACTCCGTCAACAATTGTGTGTGACCGTGGCAGAATGTTTGAAAGAGCATCCTTTCAAGACTGGGTTACCGAGTTAGGCTGTAACATACATTTTATCACGCCTGAGATGCACCGTGAAAACGGGCAGGTCGAGCGTTGTTGCAGGACGGTTCTCAACATGTTGCGGATAGAGGCGAACAACAAGGGTGCGCAGTGGTCTGATGCATTGTGGAAGGTGCAGCTCACCTTGAACATAACTAGGCAAGCCACAACCCGCACCTCGCCTCTACAGCTGTTGACTGGCGTTGAAGCGACTACTCCAGTGCTGAGGTCTCTTGTGCGAGACGTCGCGACGCGTCGCGCGTCAGCCGCGTACATTTGTCGTCGGCAGCTTCATGTTCGTGAGCAAGGGCTCGCAGAGCGCATGGAGGCTGGACTCTGGGATGCGTGATCCGTGCAAGGTGGTACGAGCGCTACCACATCACCGGTACGAGCTCGAGCTGCCTGCTGGCTCATGCAACGGGAAAGCCCGGGCCGCCGCAGAACCTATGGTTCAGTGGCGTGGTGAGTGGACTCCGGATGCGTGGTCCGTACAAGGTGGTGCGTACAAGGTGGTGCGTACAAGGTGGTGCGTACAAGGTGGTGCGTACAAGGTGGTGCGTACAAGGTGGTGCGTACAAGGTGGTGCGTACAAGGTGGTGCGTACAAGGTGGTGCGTACAAGGTGGTGCGTACAAGGTGGTGCGTACAAGGTGGTGCGTACAAGGTGGTGCGTACAAGGTGGTGCGTACAAGGTGGTGAGTACAAGGTGGTGCGCACAAGGTGGTGCGTGCACTGCCTCATCACCGTTACGAGCTGGAACTGCTTGCCGGGTCATATGGCAAGAAGACCCAGTCGGCTGCAGAATACATGGTGCTGTGGCGAGGCGAGTGGACGCCGGACACTTGCTCAGCTTTCTTTGAGGGTGGTGAGCGAGTGTGAAGTGTCATGCTAACTTTGGGCCTCTGACACTGGACGACAAGTGTACTGTTTGTGTCGCTTGGTCGTAATGGTTCTTAACGAATGTATAAAACTGCAAACGTGGGTGCCTCCGTCTCAGTTTATTTGTAAGGGCATTGAGTTAGTGTAACTCTGCCGAAAGAGACGTGCTAACTGGGTGCCTCCGTCTCAGTTTATTTGTAAGGGCATTGAGTTAGTGTAACTCTGCCGGTAAGGGCATTGAGTTAGTGTAACTCTGCCGGTAAGGGCATTGAGTTAGTGTAACTCTGCCGGTAAGGGCATTGAGTTAGTGTAACTCTGCCGGTAAGGGCATTGAGTTAGTGTAACTCTGCCGGTAAGGGCATTGAGTTAGTGTAACTCTGCCGGTAAGGGCATTGAGTTAGTGTAACTCTGCCGAAAGAGATGTGCTAACTGGGTGCCTCCATCTCGGTTTATTCATAAGGGCATTGAGATGAGTCTCTGCCAAGACGAGCTAACTGGGTGCCTCCGTCTAGATTTGTGTTGCATTTAATTGCAACAGACATTTTTAATTCAAATAATAAGGACATTACTAATAAGTGCTATTCTCTAATTTTTAGCTGAAGAGGATAGTCTTGCGGCACCATCAACCAGTGCAACTGGCTGTGAAGACCATTCAAGTCGTGGAGATGCAGACACACGCCAGGGTCCACTAGTTGCTGATGCAGCTGCTGAAGACATGAGCCCTTCGCGTCGCTCGAGTCCACTTGCCGAAGATCGTGACTGCAGCGAACAAGGACCATCGTCTGGACAATGTGACTGAGGACAGCCACACGTCAGGAGAGGCCGTATTAGCGTGAAAACGTTATTTTTCAAACTACCGTGCGGCGCTGTGTATAAAAGGGGGTGCGGCCAATACTCGCCCCTCACTCCGTCTCAAGCAGCCGTCGTGATAACATCTCTCTGTAATATTGTGTAAAGTCGTTTTTTTAAAATCAGGAAGTATATTTTTAAGTTTAAAATTGTATTTGCTTAAAATTGATTAAAGTTTAGTGTTTCGTCATTTTGTTAGTTTTTTTTTAAATAAAAGTAGTGTTAACCGCTAACAATATATTAAGATTACATATGTAGTTTCCATACTGTATATAGTTCTGCATTTTAGACCCTAACACCTACCTAGCTACCAATCACCAAGTTATCATTTTGGTTCAACGGATCCCATGAAGAACTTAAGACCGGCTTCTTTTCAATCTCCACCTCGCCAAGGACGAAAGGAAGCTCTGAACATCGGCACCGCCTAATTCCAGCCTCTACTCGTCACAGGGATCTTGACCTAGCCTCTCCTTGGCTTTGTCTGTATCTAAGAGATGTTCAGACATAGCCTGATAGAGGTTACGTTTTATCCCTTCGTTTCTACGATGGATCAGAAGATTAAGAAGAAGACAGAAGAATTAGTGTCGGAGATGAAGATATTTCAGACCCATGTATTTTTTGTGTACCTACCAATCTATATATTGTGTGTGTATGTGTTTTTTTGTTTTTATGCTTACAGCTGCAGCCAGTCGATTCTGTAAAAATCTCACCGTGAAAACTTATGTGAAGTGAATTTGTTTTTGCTAGGAATTGACACTATTGACAGCTCACTCCACGCTCACTTCACCTAAGTTTTCACGGTGAGATGGTTACAGAATAGCACCGCAGATTTGTTAATTTTATTTTTCAACTCTTTCTAGTGATATTGTGGTGTAATGTAATCTATATTTTGCCTTGTGTTATCATTATGAGTATTGTTTGTTGAAGCTTATGCGGATAATCGTTATTTATTTAGCCTCAAACTGTCTGACCGAATTGATTAATTGATTGTGTTTAGCGCAAGAAACCGGCTTGGGACCACGATAATTAGGTTCTGATCTTAATCAAATAAAGTATTTGAATTTAACTTATAACTTTGGCAAATATAAATATATTACAAAGAGCTAAAGTTTGTTAGTTTGTATGAGGAGGTATAATCTTTGAAACTACTCGTTCGATTTTATAAATTATTTCACTGATCTCACGAAGCGACGCGCGCTTTATTTGTGTTTACCAAGTATACAAAGACGCTGCCAATGAGAGCTCCTGCGTTTATACACACAAACGCAGGAGCTCTTAGTACCGTCCGAGACGAATAGCGAAGTCGGAAGTGTATGTGTGCGTGTTTGTGTGTGTGTGTTATGTGCTGACACTACTCTTCTTCACGCACACATTCACAGCATATTTGTACACTTGGTTATCACAAGTAAAGCTTGCGTCACTTCGCGAGGTAAAAATACTGTAGAAAGCTACGCTATTGCCAGCTATAGTTAGGGCATTTTTAAGTAAATTAAGATAATATAGCTCCATCAATCAATTCGGACGGACATCAATCACCTTGGTCATACCATAAGCATTAGTAGATGTACTTTACCATATGTATGTTTTATGTTGTCATTTCTAGCATAGATATAAACATCGTCATCATCAATTATCATACTATAACTTCTAGGAAATATCAAAGGAAAATATTGTAAGAACATAAAGATCATTCCACGAATATTTCCTTGAAAATGTCGTTAGGGGGCGCTTCTGTTGGAATGTCTAAGTAATATGTAGTTTCATCATCATTCTATAGCAGTCCACTGCTGGACAAAGGCGGCCTATTAGGCCTCTCATCCAGCTGCTGCCAGCCGTCCTGCGAAGATCGTCACTCCACCTAGCCTGAGGGCGACCCACCTTACGTTTACTGATTCGCGGTGGCGGCTGTCCTACATCTAACTACATATAAGTGTGGCTGTCACGGCCTTCCTGTCCAGGCTCCGTTCTTAGAATTTGTACAAAATACTGCATTATCTAATGTTTTCAACACTAAACTGAGTCTCTTTGACCTTTCTTCTATGCTAATTGACGGCAATATCATACAGATATCTTGATATTATATATAATATCAAATATATAATATCAAGATTTCTGTAAAAAGAATAAAGTGTGAAACTGGGGCGTGTTGCTAGATTAATACATAATTAACCTTTGAACAAGTCACAAGATCATTCAACTAATATTTTTTAACATTCAATTCCATTTTGAAATCTTCTAAATCTGTATAGAATCACACTGCGCGGGCGACTAATGCCGTGACGTCACATCTGGACGCCCTTGGAACACACGTTGACTACCTGTTAATATTTAAAAGTCAAATTATTTACCTATTTTTAAATATTATCAATAGGTACTAATATTATAAATCGAAAGTAACTGTCTGTCTATGTGTATTTTACCTTTTCACGCCTATACCACTGAACGGATTTCGGTAAAATTTGGCAGGGAGATAGATTGTATCCCGGGGAAGGACATAGGATAGTTTTTATCGACATACCTCGCGGGCGCAGCTGCGGGCTAGAGCTAGTTATCTTATAAAATGTATTTTTGAAGCATTTGTTGCTATGTTAAAGTTTTTGTAGTATGTCATAGATGAATATAAAAGGTGTTTTTTTATATCCTATAACCCTAGGGAGACAGATAAATTGTAGCTTGATGTGCTGGCGTCTGTACCTCAAGATCAACGAAAATTAGAATAATATCGTAAACATTATGCGTTATTTTTGAAGTAAAAACTTCTTTAGCGGCGCTGTGTACTTTTTTTGGAATGGGTAAAAATTTCTAAATTCGCGTCAGGTCACGTGACCCTGATCGAAAATTCGTAAGACGTGACGCGCGTTGTTGAGGACAGCGCCATCTATGCACATCGGGAAGAACTACGAGGGCCTCGCGTACTAACTACGTAGGCCTCGCGTACTAACTACGTAGTTCATCCAACAACGACGAGATGGCGCTGAACCACGATTTGTAAATCTGAATAAATTCCTTTCACGAGAAGAATAAACCAGTCACTTTGGTCATCATACCTGATTTGCAAAAAACCCTATAAAATAAGGAACACACCTTAACACGCGTGTTTTGTTTATAAGACGATTCACAAAATACACTCGTAATTGTTCAAGTTTTCACTTCTGTCGGCACTACCGGAGTGCCAGTGTTTTTTCTAAAGATCAAGTCAGGATAAGGCTAGTGACTAATTTATAACAGCCGCACAGGTCGATCCATCAGGTTAAGCTACGCTTGCTGCGGTTAGTCGGTGGATGGGTGACCATCTTTTCAAACCAAGGCCCCTCCGTGCCTCGGAAAGCATGTTAAGCCGTAGGTCCCGGCTGTGATTCGTGGATCTTTGACAATCGTTACGGGTCGTCAGAAGACCGAAAGTCTGACAACCAGTCTTACCAAGGGGTATCGTACGTATTACCCAGTAACTGGGTTGTGGAGGTCCGATAGGCAGTTGCTCCATGTAAAATACTAATATTCAGCTGCATCCGGTTAGACTGGAAGCCGACCCCAACATAGTTGGGAAAAGGCTGACCAGATATGATGAATCAGAATTTAATAAAGATGAGAATATCAGCGTATAACGTCTCACTGTTGGGACACAGGCCTCGTCTCTGTGTGACGGAGTGAGCTGTAATCCACCACGCGGGTCCAGTGCGGGTTGGTAAATGTCACAGGTCTTCAAATTTTTGGTTCTATGACATGCTGGTTTCGGAGAGCGGTGGTGATGTACAGTACCCGGCGATAAATATTGCACATCGAACTTTACCTTTTTTGTATTTTATACAAAGAATAAAAATAATTATCAAAAGAAGCAAATCATAATTGTTTTAACAGCTCCTAATAGATACCGGGCTGTTTGTATTTCGTGCGACAGAGATAACGCTCTACGAAGCCGAAATTAGCCGATTGTCTCTTTCCAAAGGTCGATGTGCAATATTTATCGCCGGGTACTGTAATAAATTACACAACGTTAAGCGTCTGCCTGGATTTGAACTTCGAACCCACGACGTACAGATGCCAGCACATCAAGCTACTACAATCTGTTAAATTTCTTTAATAGATTTTCAACTTTATCACTAAAGCATTAAGTTCAAATTCGATTGGGAAAATTTTACAGTTTCAGGTAGCTTGATGTGCTGGCGTCTGTACAATATGTCAGTGGGGTCCGATACCACTGTGCAACCACTGTTCTCCGTTAAGGTGAGCTTGCAGTACTTTTTAAAATTTTTAAACCTCTGTAAATCTAGCAAAATATTAATTTTGCGCATAAAAAAAGTTTATTAAAATTGAACATATTTTCAAGCGTTTTGCAAAGATAGAAAAGTAATTAAAATAATTGTCTCGAAAAAAAAAAGATGACACTAAATCGCTATTTAAAACCAGTCTCAATCTGTCAAAAATACCTCTAATTTCCCTATATTTTGACAAGTTTTTGACATTTGTTTGTCGCCGAGATGAAACGGCGACTAGATTTTATTCATTTTAAATTACGACAATTTTGCCTTCTGATCAGCAGCTTATAACGAGGCGTGTACAGTCACGAGCATAAGTATGTATACACTTGGCTTTATTCAAAGACGATTTTCTCCTTTAGTTTTGAATGAAATTTTATGTTAAATTACGCACAAAGTATTTTAGTGTCGTATTTCAACGTAGCATTCGTATTCACGAAAAAATCGCAATTGAAAGTTGCCAAGTGTTGACATATTAGTGCTCGTCGTGACTGTACAAGGCGTGTCGGGGTGCAGTTTATCAAGGCAAACAGTCATTAGTATTTAGCGTCTAACTCACGTATATACTACTAATAACATCTTTCATTGACTTGAATGTGCCCTGGGGTCTGAGAGTATGTCATGCTCACTCAAATGTCTCGCTGATGGTGGCGCGTGTGTTGGATCATTTAGCTCCCTTCAAAATGATTGAGCTGAATGGTGCTAATACATGCGTCATGTTCGTAAACGTGCGCCGCGCGCCGTCAGTTGGGACTGGTCTTTGCTGCCATGGCTTATTTTAATTTAATTTAATATCTGTATTGTTTTTTTTCCGTCTTTTCATTACGGACGCTTTTAACGTTCTGCATCGTTCTCACGTGCATAATTTTTAACTTGAATGATGTATATGTCGTAGGTTTTTCATAAAATTAGGTTTTTGATCAAAAACCTAGGCTATTGATCAAGAACCGGAAGAAGACAAAATTATTACTTTATGTTATCATAAACCTGAGAAAATCCAGTTTTTTTATCAAAAACCTAGACTGTATTAGTTTTATGATAAAAACAATGTTGGTTGCTATTTCTTTAAATAAATAAAACAATTAAGAAACAATAAACAATGATTTATTTGTTATGAAATTACATACCTACGTTTAAAAAATAATATGTGTGATGTGTGTGTGAAACGGCGAAAAACGAAACGGTTAAAAACGTGATTTTGTCTATTTTTGTGCTTTTGAACCAGAAGAAGACGGTCGACGTCAGGGGCACCCCGAGGTTCGGTTTGGTTAGGTTCCTTTAAACCCTGAAGACAGAAATAGGAGCCCCGCGCAGCGGGGCTCCGTCGACCTGACGTCGTTAGAAATAATACTGCGCGCTCGTTTTATCATAAAGCCAAACTAGTTCAGGTTTTTGATCAAAAATCTGGATTGTTAGAGGTTTATGATGAAATTGAGTTTAAAATGTGTCATCTTCCGGTTTTTCATCAAAAACCTAGGTTTTTCATCAAAAACCTAATTTTATGAAAAACCTACGACATATACAAGACTTTGTAACCATATTATTTTGGTTTAAATGAGTGTCCATGAAGTTTCTTGCCCGTTCTTCTCCATAGGTACCTACGCTTTGGAATGGGCAACTAGCTTCATTTTTCTGACTAACCGACCCCTTTTTTTTTTTTCAGGATGGGAAATCATCAAATGACTCCTCCCGCTCTGGGTGGAGCGGAAGGGAGTGTCAGACTCTTACTGACTAAAACCCACCCGTGTTCCTAGACAAAAGTGCCTATAATTGGTTTAATTCAAATAAATGCTTTGAGTTTGAGTTTATCGTAAAAGTTCTTATGTTTGGATGTTTGTTACTCAATAAACGCAAAAGCGACTGAACTTTCGGTTAAACTTGGCACACAGTTTATCTATACTAATATTATAAAGCTGAAGAGTTTGTTTGTTTGGTTGAACGCGCTAATCTCTGGAACTACTAGTTGGATTTGAAAAATTCTTTTTGCATTTGATAGCCCAATTCTTGAGGAAGGCTATAGGCTAACATCACGCTATGACCTTTAGGAACCGAGCAAAAAGAAAAAAGTCAGAAAGAACGCTAAGCAAAAACGAAGTAATAGCGCGGGCAGGCGATGCGATGCGACGGGGTGGGTCGGAGTAACAAGAAATTTCACGCGGACGAAGTCGCGGGCGGAAGCTAGTAACTTATAAATTAACACATAGTGTACTTTTTATCCCGGTAATACGATCCCGTGGGATATTTTCCAAAATCCACACGGGCGAAGCCGCTAGCAAAAGCTATTAATATATAAATATAACATTAGCTTGCAAATTAATTCGTTAGCAACACACGTTGTCGGTTGCTCAACTAGTTGCTTGAAAACCAGTCGTTTGACAATCAGTTGCAGGTTTAAAATTAAAAATAGTTTAGATGTGAAGGCTGACATTTAATCTGGCGCCAATATGTCACGCAGATAGATCAGCTTAAGGCTCTTTGTAAAGGTGCTTGTCTGATTACTGTCACCGTGACTGCCCCGATGGTCTCGTTGTCGCAAGCACGACTGCTGAGCGCGGGGGGGGATCTCTAGGCCGGCAAAGCGTTATCCATAAGGAATTTCTTGGTAACAGTTCGAATTTAGAAGTTGGTGGTTATAGGAAAGCACGTTAACCCGTCGGCGCCTGATCACTCTCCGGTCGTGTCGGATTGCCGTCCCATTCGGACTATAAGAGTGAGGGAAGAGAGAGTACACCAGTGTTTGCGCACACGCTTGTGCACTATATCTCCCGCGCCGCCATCTTTTGTCGGTTGAGATGGCCGCCATTGGCCAAGTACGGTATGGAGGACTATTACTTACATTTTCTTGAAAATAGAATGTCTGATTACCAGTCGACAGCGATGCGGATGAATTTTTCGACGCATTTTTTTAGTTTCCGTATAGTTTTAGTTAAGTTAGAATTTAATTTTGTAAATTTTGGTTTTTATGTCTGTATATAATGTCAACTAGAATTAATATGTCTGATTAATTCCAGTTTGAATGGTATACATGTGGCATGATACATTTTAGCTTTTCAGCGATGCCTCTAATGTTGCAGATATTCATACGCGGCGGTAACTATTTTGTTTACCATCAGACGATTTATTCTGTAAAAAACTCACCCTGAAAACTTAGACTGAAAGGGGGCTGTTCATTTGTTACGTAAAACAATTTTGACCACTTACTGGCCCCCCTTCCCCTTACGTAAGAAAAGGTAAGATTTGGATGAACCCACTTTTTTTTTTTTTCTGGATGGGAAATCTTCAAATGACTCGTCCCGCTCTGGGTGGAGCGAAAGGGAGTGTCAGACTCTTACTGACTAAAACCCACCCGTGTTCCTTCCTTAGCCCTTTATGTTCCGGGCCAGCGGTAACCCTTTCGGACAATCCCGCTGACCCGGCAGGCTTCGGCCCTGACGGGCCCCTTCCCTTGATGCTGACAACTCTTTGAGGCGCGCGTGGAACACGTACGCGCCGTCCGGCACGGGCCTGGTCCTGATCGGACGGTGAGTTGGATGAACCCCCTCCCCCCTTTTTAATCTTACGTAAGGTCAGTATCTACCAAAATTGCAAAGAAAAAGAAGCAAAAAATTATAAACTTATAATTTTGGCTTATCTCCTTTTTCTACTCTCGACCCTCAAATCATCTTACGTAATAAATGAACAGCCCCTGTGATCATTCATTCATTCTTCAGGCTCATGCCTGAAGAGAACTAGGGGGTCTAGAATCATAGGTATATGCTGAGTCAAGTCTGCTTGCCCGATGCAAGATTATGCGTGACTTCAGTCTGATGCGTAGTTCACATGTGGCGATGTAGATGGAGCCACAGTGGTCAAACGAGAGGAAAAAAAAAACTAAACAGTTTCAAAACAAAAGCCTTACAGATAATTTTACTATGGATATTTGCCTTACAAATAATGATACACACACAGCTCACATATATGGATGTTAGCTAATGGAGCAACAATTTGACAATGATTACTAAAACAAAATGGCTTCTCAGCTTATTTGGAAGACGTTGCAACATTTTAAGGCAACTCGAGTGGGTGTGTATTGACTGTGACTAGTTATCAAGTCTGTAATTGTGTTTAACTTGCATTTATATGCAAAAAAAAAATATTTTATTATAATAGCCTTTATAGGCTATTTTAATAAAATAAGCCTCGCCGAGCCATCATCACCATCTGCATAGGCTTTTTCCAACTATGTTAGGGTCGGCTTCCAGTCTCACTGGATGCAGCTGAATGCAAGTTATTTTACATGGAGCGACTGCTTAACTGACTTCTACAATTCAGTTATTGGGTAGCATGATACCCCTTGCTAAGACTGGGTGTCAAACTTTCGGGCTGATACCAATAAGAAAAACAAACCGGGGAAGAGCGAGTCAGACTCGCGCACCGAGGGTTCCGTACCATCATATGTTTCTAAATTTTCATCGGCGAGGCCTATATTCGTTAAAGAATTTTAACACTTGCGCACTGTGTTGTAAAATATTGCAGTTTTAGGTCAGCGCCATCTCTTGACCAATAGTGGAACTAGTGTAACTTTTGTTGATAATGTCTGAATAAGTGTGCTATTTAGAGATATCGTTTATTTTTTCCTGTAATCTTTACATAACCTTCTTTATAAACTTTGGAGATAAGGGGGAACTGTATTTTTTTTTACATTTTTCATCTAAAGTCGAAATCTATGTGGCTTAAAAAAAAAATGTTTGGGAATGTGCAAACTGCGCTCTTTCATATGATCCTCACATGCCCTAGTAGCCCCACTTCGAATTTTTAAGACCCCCTTTCAGTCCCTGTTGCAAAGAATATACATATATTTTTATTTCTCTCTTAATTGCAAAATAGTTGAGCAAATGTCATCTAAAACTACTCCAAATTTCAAGTTGATAGCATTAGTAGTTCTCGAGATATCCAGCTGTATCAGACAGACTGAGTCTCACCATAAGGGTTGCGTTTTACCATTTTGGTATGGAACCCTAAAAAGTAGGTATATTGGGGAGGGGACACTAGGCAGTCAGTCACGGCATGATTTCTTTTATCTATTAGAAACCATTACAAAACGGTGAGACATCGGAATGCCCTCGTCGCCACCTGAAAAGAATATTTAGAGGTGTTGCCAAATCTATCCCAGAAGACAGCGAGGCGACTGTTACTTAGTAATGTTTAGATAGTAATTAATACCCAGTTTCTCAAGTATGAAGTAATTAATACCCAGTTTCTCAAGTATGAAGTAATTAATACCCAGTTTCTCAAGTATGAAGTAATTAATACCCAGTTTCTCAAGTAAGAAGTAATTAATACCCAGTTTCTTAAGTATGAAGTAATTAATACCCAGTTTCTCAAGTATGAAGTTATTAATACCCAGTTTCTCAAGTATGATGTAATTAATACCCAGTTTCTCAAGTTTGAAGTAATTAATACCCAGTTTCTCAAGTATAATAAGAAGTAATTAATACCCAGTTTCCCAAGTATGAAGTAATTAATACTCAGTTTCTCAAGTATGAAGTATTTAATACCCAGTTTCTCACTTATGAAGTAATTAATATCCAGTTTCTCAAGTAGTAGTGTTCCCACTGCTCTGACTCAGGCCTCCTGTCTGTGAGAGGAGTGTGCCAAAATCTACCACGCGGGCCCACTGCGAGATGGCGGATGTCACATGTCTTTGATTTTTAGGTTCTAGGACATGTCGGTTTCCTCACGATGTTTTCCTTCACCGTTTTGAGAGCAGTGGTGATGAAATAATTTACAAAAAGTAATGTGCCTGTCTGGGTTCCAACCCACGACTAGCGTTCCTATTCTGTAAAAATCTCACCGTGAAAACTTAGGTGAAGTGAGCGTGGAGTGAGCTGTCAATAGTGTCAATTCCTAGCAAAAAGAAACTCACTTCACCTAAGTTTTTACGGTGAGATTTTTACAGAATCGACCAGCTGCAATTCGTAGGAAAGTCACGGCTCTCATATTATCGAGGGCTAGACAGACATATAACTACTTATTTGTTTTTTTTTAAGTATTTATTTTTTTCTACTTTTTTTTTCACTCGTTAAGGATTTTACTTGTCGATTTTGTCGATCCGATGGCAGTAACAGTTTATGAGGACCTTGGACAAAGATCACTAAGGCTCTCTAACCCACAAGATGCTGTAAATAAGAACGCATACCAACACGGTGAGTGGGTGATGAAACCGTGCAGTCATCAGCGTTAACGTAATGCTCAAAGATTACATTTAAAATGGCGTCATCTGTGAGCTCATGGGTTCTAAGAAATGTTACAGGTGTGACATTTTCATGCAGATTTATTAGAAATTAAGTCAATATGACTAATGGTGTTGGATTTATTCTTAGACTTCCTGTAGGTATTTCTAGGCACAGAGAGATGCAGGGTTCCTAGGCACTTGACATTTGAGGCACCCCCACCCTAAAGCCATTTTGGAAATTAAGCAAATTAAAATGCACTATAGTACATTTGTTTCCGTAATCATATTAAGATTGTTAATGATAAAATACGAAATTGATTCCTTTGTTTCACTACGAGCGTTTAAATTATTTTACTAATTTACTGTCAAGTTGCGTATCTGTCGAGATGCGTATCTGTCAAGTTGTGTGTTTGTCGGCTGCGTCTTTGACGTGGTGCAAATCTGACGAGATGCGTTTCTGTCAACATGCGTTTTCTGGTGAAATGCGTATTTGATCACTTGCGTTTCTGACGACATGTTAGTACCTAATCCTTTTTAAATAACTTCAATTACTATAGAAAAACATCAGAAATTATCTAGTCTGCTATGTATGCACCATAGTTACGACAACGGTTGCCATAAATCGACTTTTCTAAGCAAAGACGTTTTTATCCTTGTAGGTATTCCTTAACACTCCCGTTACCTACTTGAACCAACAAATAGGTAATTCATTGTCCCCCTCAATCAAAGCACCTGCCAGCTAATCTCTTCACCACCCTCGGTTGACTGGTAGAGAATGCCTCAGGTATTAAGTCCGCCTACCTTTTTGTGTGCGAAAAGTTTAAATAAATAAACCAACTTACTTTCTTCAAACAATACTAATTATAGTACTTTTGTAAAATAATTTTACATATTTATTCTACTTATTATATTACATAATATATAGAAAATAAAATCCTTACTGGTTGCCACACCCCACAGCTAATCATAAATAAACATACAAAAGTGGAAATATACACTGGTTAGAAGTGAAGTCTAACATTTTGATCGCTGGAACAAGTCTGCAAGGTCACGTCATGTCAAGGGTAGCGAGTCACCGATAGATTCTAACGCAGAGGTGCTCAAACGTCGGCAAGGCGAGCTTTTCCGATAGTTATTATAAATAGAAACTATACTGTAATAAAGAGTTAAGTAGGTACCTACCTCTATATGGACATTCTTGTTGATCCCGTGTTTTGAGTTGCGCTACACGATTGCTAACAAATGCTTGCAATGAATGGACTGGTCTACTCAAATCTGTATGGTACTTTGCTCAAAAGACCATTTCAGACTTCACTACTATGGTCTTCACATGATATGACCAAGATTATGTCTGAACTTTAAAAGAAACTGTGACTCTGAGAATAAAGGCCGAAACAAACTCAGAGTTGTTTCGGACTACCTTCTAAAAAAAAAAACTTAGTCGTCTTCTAAATCATTATCATCACTTCAGCCGAAAGATGTCCACTGCTGGACATAGGCCTCCCCCAAGTACCTCCACTTCGTCCGGTTCTGTGCTTCATTCTTTGGGGGAGCTGCCATAATCGCCACGCTTGGCATGCGGGTTGGCGATCGCAGTATGGTATGGTGGTGGAATACATAGAGGACGCTGCTGCCCATTCTCCAGTACGACCTTTATTCGCTTTTTACGACATCCACGGAAAGCATGGGGTGATGCTATTCTTTAAGTCCGGCACCACACAGACAAACTTGACTTCTAAATAGTTAGCCTTTTCCCAACTATGTTGAGGTCTGCTTCCAGTCTAACCGGATGCAGCTGAATACCAGTATTTTACATCGAGCGACTGCTTATCTGACCTCCACAGCCCTGCAGTTACTGGATAATACGTAATAATGTATTTGTACTTACCTATATAAATAAATACTTAGTAACAAAAAAAAAAAACAAAAAAAATATAAGTTATTTATTCGGTATATACACTTAAACAATTATAATAGGTAAGCCCTAAAATACAATTTAATAAATAAATTTTACTTCTATTTAATAAATTAGTTTTATCGTCTAATACGTTCTTATATTAGTGTTTCTTGGTAACATTCTCGAAGCCAGAAAGCTGGCAAAGTTTTTAAAGCAAGTATTTCTAAAATCAAGCAGTGACGATTGACAATAGAAATTACTTAAAACCTACTAATTAAAACTACAAAATAGTAATGTAATAGGTACAATATGTATGTATACCACGCGGGACCAGTGCGGGTTCGCAGATGTCACATTTCCTTGAATTTTTGGTTCTAGGACATACCGGTTTCCTCACGATTCCTTCACCGTTTTGAGAGCAGGAATGATGAAATAATTTACACAAAGTAAAGCGCTCGTCTGGGTTCGAACCTGCGACCTACAACTCGTAAGTCGCGGCCGTAACCACTGAGCCAGCACTGCTCTCTATATGTATGGTCTATTCGAAAAGTATCAGACTAAAGTGTAAACAAATCTAGTTCAGGCAATTCTTACGCAATCACTCACTAAATAGAATTAGTAACACATTTAATGTACATAGAAGATTTCTACTTTATAACTTATCACTTTGTCCATCAATTATTGTTTGAATAACATTATTAAATTGTAATTGAAAAATCATCGACGAAAATTGAGGTTATATAAAATTAACCTCAATTGTCAAATGAAAAACATCTATAAGGTGATTTAAATTAGGATATATTCGAATAATAAAATTCCTCGTCAAAATTTTATGTTGTTAAAAAAAACGAACTCTTCCTCTTTTTTTTTGTAAATATTTTGAGCCCAGTACTTAGGTGGCCACGTTGATTGGGCGTTGTTTGTTGGCCTAAATGTTATTTAGATCTTCCGAGAGGCTATAGTACCTAATAATAATCAAATCAAAGCACATTTTTAGTTTTTAGATAGCACTACAAATTGACATCCACAGTTAGGTATGTTTTCTGATCCATTTGTTTACATTTTCATCAGCCCCCTAATTGCGCATTATCAATCCCAATCTGAATCACTTTGAAGGATATTGGTAATACATTGCTCCATATTATATTCGAAAAATACCTTTTAACAATGTAATTAACGCAATGAATGTTTTTGAACTGTCAAAACTGCTACTGATAGTGAGCTACGCAATTATCCTGAAGATTCTTTTGGAAAACACTCTAGTCGGATTTTGGATTTTTTAACAAGTCATCAATATATGTATTTAGTTCTATAATATTTTAAGTCCAGAGGCGTGCCTATTTCCAGCCGAATTCTGGGAGATCCAACTCCAAATACATACTAGGAATTTAACAAAACTGAAAAAAAACTATGCGCTTTCAAGGAATCGATCCCAGAATATCACGGGCGGCAGTTGGGCTTTATAATCAAAATGGACAATGATGCCGACCATTTTGATTCCCGAGTTGGAAATAGCACAAAACCTATTATTAGGAACTGTAAAATAAAAAAATAAAAACAACTTTTAAATACTTTCCGAGTTCATCTTGAATATTCCAAACATCGGTGAAGAAAAACATCGTGAGGAAACCAGTACGCTGATGAGGGTTTTCTGAAATGACGTTCGCTAGGTGGCAGCACTGACACGTCAGGTCCAGGCATCTGTCAAAGAGCCTATGTTTTTTTTAATCATGACTGAATGATGAACGAATGAATGAATCGAACGATGAACGTCATCATATATTTTATATTGGAAGACCTCTTGTCACAGTGGTGCCAACTGGTGTCGTAAATTTTCACGAAAACCCTCATTGCGTACACACACTATGAATCACAATCTGAAATGATTTTAAAGGATATTGTTGCTAATCCAATGGTTCCTTTACTTTAGAAAAATTTGTCTGCTCAACAACGTAAGTAACGCAATGAATGCTGTTGAACTGTCAAAATACTTTTAGTGTGTTACGCTATTATTATATTATATATATTTTTATCCCATAGACTAATCTTACATTTAAGTCTTTTGTGTTTACGTTTTTTTAGTATAAAAGTTTGACCTGTCAGATCAGATAAGTCTATGGGATTAAAAAACGAACTTTAGTTAATTTAAGTTTTAAATTGCCAAACCGTCTTGCAAGCGTGGTGATGGTGGGGTTCTCTGTATGAGAAGACGCTTTTGTCCAACAGTGGGACAGTAATAGGCCGGTATTATTGAATAGCTGTTTGTCCCCAACATAGTCAACTGCTAGATATGGCCTCAACTAAAAATGAGGAAATGCTAGCAGTCACTATGTTAAGCCAACGGACAAAAGGGGCTTACAGGACCTAAACAGAAAAAAACGCTGGTTTTAGAAACAATAAAATTGATCGACTACAGTAAACAAAATCATAAAAATATATGATATTCTTCAGGATATATGCTAGGTAGATAATGTGTTGAAAACATAATAAAACTAATTTGATATGATAGAAAAAATCATGAAGATACCTATAAAAATTTTCTTTTTACAATAAAAACCATACCTACTAATATATTATACCAAACTAATATATATTATTCTACAAGCAACATACTACTCGTAAAGCACTAGTGTTGTAATTTTTTAATCCAAACAATAGATTTTTGTAATTAAATACTTGTTTCATATTTTGCAATAAATTACCAGCGTTGTGTCATCGCGCTTCTCTTTCTTTTCTATGCAGTCCGACAGTGACCGCGCTTTAGGTCATGTAAGCCCCATATAGGTAATACTGTTCTATCAATTGTTTACTGTGTTCTCGTAACAAAAGTTAAAATAATAAATAATTTGTAATAAATTATATTACGTGCTTAGACTGGATAACGAGGACAAAGCAGTATTATCAACCCTCACATAGTTTCCGTAAGGCGTGCTGATAGTTTGAGGACCTGCGACTGCTGCATAGGGGTTAATAACCAGGTTGATGTTCTTATTATCTGTGGCCGAAGCTGTTGGTGTGCCATCTCTGTTCCAACCAGCTGTAAAAAAATGAAATTGGTTAGAACGCCATCTGTTAGTGAGTAGCTTAATTAAAGTAAAAAAAGTCAAGGTGCTATATAGTATCGTCATCTATCACTGTAGGAGAAAAACAACGTAATAGTAAATTGTGCATCAGAAAAGAGTTTTATTTGAAGGTTTGTGAATAAGGATGAATTTTATTACGAGTATGACTGGTTGCAACGTAAAAATGTATTTAATAAAAATAGCGTTTATAGCGTTATCTAGTGAATAATTTTGAAACTTTTATAGTTTTTCAGTTCTTCTGTAGATGTCGCAAGCAGTTCATTAGGATTTCAAAAGTTCTGCTATTTGATCAGAGATGTCGCAAAAAATTTACTTAACAAAAAAATTACGGCTATTAATTTCTAATAAATATGAAGACATTGACGTAACTCGTACAGACGTACAGACATAATGGTCATAAAGGATGCAGGAACTTGTTTAGAACTTGTTATCCTGGGTTTAAAACCCAATTATTATTTAATAACTGCGTCAAGTTATGGCAAGCAAGACACACCTAAACACAACAATGTTTAAGTAACCATTTTTCAATTACCAGTACTAACCTAACTAGCGGTTTTCGCACCCAATCTTATCGAAACTTTCACTGATTCCATTTTTCCCATGCAACTAGCATCGTCATGCGTCATCGAAAAACCAACTTTTGCTTTTGAAGAAATCACTTTCTCGGTATAATACCGTTCAATACCACTTCTAAGAATGCTCTCTTAGAAAGGTTGGTGATAACAAAGCTCTAAATGCCTTCTGCCGTTTGCGGCGTTTGAGATGTACACGGAAAAATCTTGCTTACAATATATGCATTGTTTTTCCACGAAAATATCTCACAACAGTGCGTAAGACATTTTAATTACAGTACACGTTAATAATATCGATCTGTAAGACCTTATCAAATACACATTATACAATACCACATTACTGTTAAATTATGTATCTATAAATTATTTTGCATGCAATTGATACAATTTGTGTACCTACCTATAGCTAAACAAGTGGACATTATATACAAAACCAGACTGTAACACCTTTATACCATGTTTAAAGCAAATAAAGACTTATCTTAAGCAACCAACTTTGCAACACGACGAAAAGATAAAAGAGTGGACACATGCAGTATTGCGAGAAGAAGGTGGCAGTCAAAACAATGTGTCGTTGAATCTGAATCACTCTGAATCCAATACGGCCGCGATGATGCAAACAACGGGAGATATAAGTATATTCCCTTCCACTTTTAACACAAATTCAAAGCACGAGTGAACAGGCATCTTCTGGGTACGCTCGTTCCATCATAGACCTCATCCATCGCTTTCCATCAGGCGTGATCGAGATCAGGAGGAGGCCCATTCATCATCTGCCTAGTTTATTCCCAACGATGTTGGGGTCGGCTTCTAGTCTACCCGGATGCAGTTGAATACAAGTATTTTACATGGAGCGACTGCCAGTGCCGTATTATCCATAAGGCACTTTAGGCCAGTGCCTAGAGGCTCACTATGACCAGGGGCCCAGCACTCCCGATTAAAAAATGAAAAAAAATGGGATTGTGTGGTTTTATGAAACCACAGTAATAGTGAAACTTTTTTTCACATTATAAGATAAAAGCCAAATTGCGTTGTTGTGGTATGAAAAAGGGGGGGCCCGAAACGAACTGTGTTTAGGGGCCCCGAGATGGTTAATCCGGCCCTGGCGACTGCCTATCTGACCTCCAAAACCCAGTTACTGGGTAATACGATACGCTCGACTGGTTGTTAAATTTTCGGGCTTCTGACGACCTGTAACGACTGTCAACGATCCATGAATGACAGCCGGGACCAACGGCTTAACGTGCTTTCCGGGGCACGGAGGGATCTCGGTATGTAAAGATGGTCACCCATCCACAGACCAACCGCGGCAAGCATAGCTTAACCTGATCGATCGACCTGTGCGGCTTTTATTATTTAGCCACGGGCTAATCCGCTTACTAATAAACGTTGTATAGCGTCTGTATAGTTACACAACGCTTTGTCTTCTTCTTTCGAAAGTCAAATTACTGACGACTGAAAGAGAGAAATCGGTGTGTAACTTTCATCTGATATAGTAAGGGGGTCATAGAGAAGTACTTATAGAAGAAAAATACATGTTGCGCTGACGCCAAATAAATTAGGAGCAGGAGAACGACGATGAAGATGTTTCAAACACAGAGAAACCAGAAATGCAAGTCTGAATGAAGTGCGACAGCGTAGAAGACGATCAAGAATGCGATATTTTTGCAATCTGTGACTTGTGCTCATACCGAAAGTAAAAGATGTCAAGAATAATACAAATAAGACGAAGAAACTTAAAAGGAGAGTAAAGAAGAAGATTTTGGTGCTGGTAATGAAACCCACGAAAGAAAAAGGGCCGTTTCAGTGTCCGGATTTGAGTTCGATTCTGTAACCACCTCACCGTCAAAACTTAGGCCGAATTTCGAATTAAGACAATATCGCTCACAGCGCTCATAGCAATAATTTGCGTTCCGATTTAGTAATGACGATTACGCCAGCTGAGAGCTGTCAAAAATTCGGAACGCTCGTGAACGCGCTCACAGTGCTTACTCAATGTAAAAACGATATTATTACAGTATTTCTTTGTATAAACACCACATTTATTCTTCATTGGTTAGGTGGCGACTGTCAGCCAGAAGCACAATAATAATTTCGAAAACGCCACGTTAGTTTAATTTAAAGATGATGATGATGCAACTCAAAACAAAACACACACTGTCATTTTTGACAGCGCTCAGGGTGTTATATTAGAAGGCATGGTCGGCGTTATCACAAGATGGCGCATGTCATGACGTCATCTATGACGATTTACGAGATATCGTTATGGTCAATCCTTAGCATCAGTGGGATGACACTGACAGCTCACTCTACGCAAGTTTTCACGGTGAGATGGTTACAGAATCGCACTGCAGATCTTAAATAGAAAAACTGGAATTTATCATGTGGAGGACTAGAAAAAAACTCAAAAGGTTTTTTTCATAAACGATGATTAATGTTAATATGACATTTAAACGTCAAAAATTTATGAATAAACAGTCGCTAATTTGTACTTAACTCTTGGCAACGTTTATGAATAAAGGGGCTAATGCCAGGAACAGAAAAATATTGAGAGGAACAAACTCTATGTAGAACAGGATATCACAGGGTGTGAAAGACAAGCTTCTTTGGTTCCAGTCCCTCAAGTAATCACTTACTTAACCACTCAAATCTTCTAGAGCTTAATATTTAGTATCCTTTTGGTAGCTTCCGTGGGGGCAGCGCCGATGTAGAACCCATTACCCACCGGTTTGAACCCCGCGTGTGTCTGATAGGGTTGGGCCCCGAAGTAGTAACCGTGGCCCACAGGGGCCACAGGTGCCGCAGGGGCCACGGGTGTTACCCCTACCGGGGGTATGGGTGCTTGCTTCCATTCTGACACTAGATAAACAAGTTAGATACATTTCTCGTTCAAAAAATCTTGGACCTGTAAAGTAAACCCTAATAAAGTTATGTTATATAGTTATCTGCAGCCTAACTGCGTAAAGGCTGCTTCAAACAGGCGCGACACGCGATAAAATCGCGCGCGACACAAAGACACCGCAAGTCGCGCAACGAGCGGTGCCTTTGTGTCGCGCGCGATTCGCGTCGCGCGTCGCGCCTGTTTGCAGGAGCCTTAACACATTTTGTTTCTTTATGCGATTCCGATATTAAGCCAACTCCAGTAGTAGTAATTATCCATAATCGGAATTGTATAACTTTATATGATTCAAATTGATCAAAGTACTGTTGGATACTAATCTTCTCAAAGTCTGGGTTTTATCATCAGAATAAAAAGACCCTGCTGCTGACGTGTTAGGCACCACAAAGTTGATCCCCGGAATGCTCCGGATCTGTTCGTTTAACTTGACGAGATGGTATGCGAATCGCAAAATAAGCCAAAAAAATTCGATTATTATACTTCTGATCTAAAAATCTCGAGGCATATCGAGTAGGTTCCTACTGAGTCTACTTACAAATTTTACTATCTAAGTCATAATTTTGACTTTAATAGTTTCAGTAAAACTTGCAAGCAAGTAAGACTTATGCATCTCAAGTTAATTACATAAGTCAGCTCTTATAATGAAACTGGTCAAGTCTATTCAGAAAAAAAAGAATCAAAGGAAGGAGTCAAAGAATTAGCATTGCCATTCAACGTGGCAATGCTGCCAGTCTTCTGGGCACATTTCCGGATGACAACGATGCAGACGAGTTCTTCGACGCCTAAGTGTCCTTTTGCGATTATTCCCGATGTCCACCACTTTGGTTTGGCCACCACTGGGGGACACCGAAACAACTTTTAAAAATTATTCTCGTTGTCGACCACTGGGGGACAAATTATTGTAACCTAACCTCTAAACATTTTAAAGTTGCTTCTGCATCATCTCCGGTGCTGCGGGAAGTGCAACCCCTCCGCCCTTATGTAACAAAGGATAGACAACCATGCTCACCTCAGCCGCTGCGGCTTGCTGTAGCCTCAGCCGCTGCGGCTCACGCGGGTGCCTGTGCTCTGTTACAGCGGGCGGGGGCTGCTCTCCCTCCGCACCTCCGGTTTGTATATACACTCTAGGTGTAGCAGCCAAAAGACTACGGTCTACTTAGTAGTAGACCGTAGTCTACTGCTACTACTCAATCGGGGGTGCCCCGATTCAGTTTTGGAACTGGTTTGAACAGGATTATATGTATAGATTAGATTAGATAGTATTATAGAGATTAGACAGGATTATATAGAATTATATAAAAATTATTCTCGCTGTCCAGTGGGAAACAGATTTTTAAAAGTTGTTTCGCTGTCCCCCAATGGTCGCCAAACAACACATCGGAAATAATCAGTCCTTTTGTTTTTATTTATATAGTTGAGTCATTTAATTTAGTAAGTACCTAGTGTTAAATATTTTAAAAGTTATGTAAGTGAACCAATGAAAACCACAATTGCTGAAGAATGAAAATCATCTTACAAATAGCCCCATGTTCATCGTGCACCTCGGGATGACCTCCGTTGTGTATATGCAGGTGTATCTCCTTCTGGTGCGGAGGCTCCCAGCCGTGGCTACTGCCGTGCGTCTTCTGACCGAAGAGGGCGCCCACCTGGAATGGGAGAAAGATAGACGATAAGTATATTTTGAAGATAGTCATGAATGATAATCATCATCTGCTGAGCAACGGCCTGGATGATCCCATTTCATTTCATAGGAGAATCATTTAGTTGCTCAAACATGAGTACAGACGCCAGCACATCAAGCTACCCGAAACTGTCAAATTTTCCCAATCAACTTTGAACCTTATTCTTTAGCGATAAAGTTGAAAATCTATTAAAGAAATTTGACAGATTGTATTAGCTTGATGTGCTGGCGTCTGTACAATACATACAACACAATTTGCATGTAAATATTAGGTAATACAATAATTTAAAACGGCCCTCCGAGTCCAATTAATTATTTAAAATTGTCAATCGTGATTATCAAATAAGAACATTAAAAATAATAAATAAGTAAAACATAATCAAAATCTCTCTCTCTCTCTCTCTCTCATCTAAAAACTCATTCAAATCATATTATGAAAATCAAAATCAAAAGTCATTTATTTAAATTAGGCTGAGAATCAGCACTTTTCGAATGTCAAAAGAGATCCCCCGGGGCACGCCCGTTCTTCACCACATCCTAGTGCTTTAGCTGGGGAGAAGAAGTGGCGCAACAAACTCGCCAGCAGCACAGCGGTACTATTCTGTAAAAATCTCACCGTGAAAACATAGGTGAAGTGAGCTGTCAATAGTGTCAATTTCTAGCAAAAACAAACTCACTTTACCTAAATTTTCACGGTGAGTTTTTTACAGAATCGACCGGTAGCTGTCTGTTCAGTTATGCTTTAGTTATCTAATGGTTCGTATGTAATATTCTTTTCTAAATAAATGATGCTATCTAGTGAATTACGTCCACGAGCTTGCTACCTTTTTTCATGCATATCTAGCTAGATGATACAGTGGTTTTTCATTTTGGATCTTCCTCCATTAGCTTATTCATCTTTCAGACCGACGCACACCGTGACAATTTAAAAGTGCCTGTAATTGGTTTAATTATTCAAAACCCAATTTAGTTGTGTTAAAATTTCTGTAAACATACCTCTTTATTTATTTTATCTTACCTACCATTAAATGAAGAAATTACAGTACCCGGCGATAAATATTGCACATCGACCTTTGCAAAGAGACAATCGGATAATTTCGGCTTCGTAGAGCGTTATCTCTGTCGCACGAAATAAAAACAGTCCGGTATCTATTAGGAGCTGTTAAAACAATTATGATTTGCTTCTTTTGATAATTATCTTTATTCTTTGTATAAAATCGATAGGATCGAATAGGTCGGTGTGCAATATTTTTATCGCCGGGTACTGTATCTACGTGAAAGCTTAAATAGCCGTTCTCGTGAAAGGCAATTTAAACTATACCACGATCCCTTCCGTCTCTGTAATAGGCACGTGCTCATTATAATTTCCACTGTGTCCACCTGAGGAGGTGGTGCCGCGGCACGTAAACACGCGATAGGGCTGGCGCCTACAGTATTTTAATTTCATCAACTTGAGTTTCTTTCTAGTTTTGTGATTGTTCAAATTCAAATTATTATTTATTGTGGTACACAGGTAAAAATATGGTGTTACAGTTTATGAAGTGAAGTACATATCTATGACCCGCCTTTAGGCATAAATGACTAGCAACATTATAGTAGTGCCTAGTCAATAGTTTAGTATTAATTAATATATTAGTAATAATAATAATCAGCTATTAAAAAAATTGTCACTAATTTTATAGTAATTGATATAGAAGTCATTAGTTTGTTAATATTTAAAACAATAGGCAATAATATAATAATACATATTTAATATAGTGATTACTAACAGCTAGTCAACTAAAAGAAAAATAATAACAGTAATAGTGATATAATCAAAAAACTGGAACTAATAATGATAATGGAATGAATTAATAAATTAAAATCTGTCATTTAGGTACCTACCTACTCATTAACAGAGTATTATACCTTATTATATAATAGTTTTAATAAAGCTTTTTTGAAATCAAGTATTTCATTTACTTAATTCTTTGATTTCAATAGGAAGCTTATTATAGATTTTAGGTGCCATTCCAAGAAGACTTTTGGAAAATAATGCAGTTCTGTGTGGAATGGTACGGACGCCAGCACATCAACCTACCACAATCTGTCAGATTTCTTTAATAGATTTTCAACTTTATCGCTAAAGCATAAGGTTCAAAGTTGATTGGGAAAATCTGTTGTGGTAGGTTGATTTGCTGGCGTCTGTACATATCTCTCTGTTGCGACGTTTAGATTTCAGTGTTTATTAATTATTGTATAGTAATAATTATATTTTTTTATTAAAAAAAATGAAATTCGTTGTGAATGAAATAGGAAGAGTTTATCATAAATACATGTGTTTTTTGATTAGTAGATTTGATAAAAAAAACTTATTGACGAATTCAAACAATCAAAAACAGCATAATATAGTCTATAATTGCTCTTTGTCATGTTAAGTAAGTACTTGTACTTATTTCAATGAATATTTGTCACAAATCGCACGCTTACTGCTTAAAAAACCATCACACCGTCCGGCGTCCGTTCGTCACTTCGGAGCATTCGATACCAAGGAACATATTTTACTCTAGGAGATTCGATACTGTTTGTTAACCGAGTGTAAACCGTCGCGTTCCGACTTTGTATGAAGATAGAATACTGTATAGACAATTATACTGTGCCTGAGGTGTGGCACATCTGCTGTCAGAATACCGGTCGTCGACAGCTGCCAACATAAGGGCCCGAGGCTGTCAGCACAATGAAAACTTATAATGGTATCTATCAAATATCACTTTCATTTTCTATTGCTATGAAAGTTATAAGTACTGTTATTTGTCGAGACGTAAAAACTTTTTAGATACAAATAGCCAATTTAAATAAATGGGAAAGAATTTGCGACTCTCTATTACAGGGGTGGCCAACTTGGTTAGACCCAAGATCTACTGTTCACTGACGACACCCTAGGCGATCTATCAATTACATACTTCTTGAAATCTTAAATGAAACAGCATAGTTCAGTACACAATTATGTAGTATTTTTTATTTTATTAAGAGTGAAAATATAACTCGTAACTCCGCTAGTCTGTCGTCAACTGACGGATTGACAACCGCCCGCGCCCCACTCCAGCGTCCCATACGCTTCTCGCTTATTGTTATCGCGCACCGAAAACAAAAGAGAGCTAAACTGCATAGAAGAGAGGATAAATAACGTGACGGAACGGCGATTGAAAAATGATACAAGATGATGCGTGCAGCAGTTAGTGATTAGGTACGTTGCGCAGTCTGTTCTACGTATTTATTTATTTTAATACATACAATCAGTGGCGGACTAAGCCCGTCAGAGGCCCGGGGCGGCAAAGCTGAATGAGGCCCCCAGCTTTAAAAAAAATGTAGTTTTACAAGCTTTTTATTCAGTTCACATTTTGTATTATACATATTTATAAATAGGTGTTTATGTTTATTTCGTTAATTTCGTCGGCAACGCCACTTTTCTTCTCTTAGAATTCGAAAAGTAATTGGATAAAGATCCAGCAAGCGATTTTACCTCTTTTTTTTTTTCTGGATGGGAAATCATCAAATGACTCCTCCCGCTCTGGGTGGAGCGGAAGGGAGTGTCAGACTCTTACTGACTAAAACCCACCCGTGTTCCTTCCTTCGCCCTTTATGTTCCGGGCCAGCGGTAACCCTTTCGGACAGTCCCGCTGATCCGGCAGGCTTCGGCCCTTGCGGGCCCCTTCCCTTGATGCTGACATCTCTTTGAGGCGCGCGTGGAACACGTACGCGCCGTCCGGCACGGGCCTGGTCCTGATCGGACGGTGAGCTACCCATTACTCTCCGCCCGCAGGCCCGCGACCTCTCGCGTCCGGGCCTGGTTCAAGCCATGGTCCGGGGCGAGAGGGAGTGGGGGGCAGTCGCCTCCTTCTGCGAAGCAGCGATTTTACCTCTTCAGTCTTCGTTTTTTTAACTTCCTTTTCTGAGAGCCAGATGGTTGAATCCTTTTCAATAAAAATAATGAGATAAATAATAAACTTTTATAAAAGATAGCTAAACTAAGCCTCATTATTGATTTGACGATATAGATATACAAATGTACAGAGACTTTGCCATGTTGAGTCTCACGATGAGAACAAGTACATACCTACATCCCTAATAAACGTGCACTAAAAATAAAATAAGGACCAATGTACTCGTAGGTGCATATTGACTAGAAACTACGGATCATAATTGCTAGGCTAAATTATACGAAGATTACTTACTTTTTTCAAATACTCGAAAATGCACTAACTCAACTCTAAACTCATTTACTTTTATAGGTACCGCAACAAAAATCAAAAACACTATTACACTTTTTAATGGCATTACTTTGAACGGATAAGATCGCGTTTATTATTTTACAATTTGAAAAAAGGCTTGTTCGCGAAAATATCAGTACACAACTACACACTAATAAACGACCTATTAAAAGTCAACGTAATTTTTTAATTTTTTTAGGATGGGATATCATCTAATGACCCCTCCCGCTCTGGGTGGAGCGGAACGAAGTGTCAGACTCTACTGACTAAAACCCACCCGTGTTCCTTCCTTAGCCCTTTATGTTCCGGGCCAGCGGTAACCCTTTCGGACAATCCCGCTGAGAATATCAACGTAATGAAATTCAATATTTGTTAAATGAGGCCTATGTTTATTTTTCGATAAATAGAATGTAGTGAATGTAAATGTAGGCGTACAAGAGTGAATTATTTGCACTTCATTCATTCAGGGATTCCTGGGGAAGTACCCGCTACAAAGACGGGAATTCTCCCAGCATATTGGACGCTTTCAGCAAAGTTAAAAGAATATTAGTACCACGTAAAAAGTCTAGATAGCTGTAGTATTTTGATCTTGATGAAATTATGTAGGTACTAAGCACATTTTTAGTCTTGTTTAGGATTTTATCAGGGGAACGCGGAGGCATTTGGGGGCCCCCCAAGACCGGAGGCCCTGGGCGGGCCGCCCCTTCCGCCCCCCTGTTAGTCCGCCACTGCATACAATCTAATCTAAAAACTATAAAATTCACTATATTATGTACATACAATACATAGTGTATTTAAAAAGTTATGAAAATGTTTGAAGTTGTAGCGTAAACTGAACTTTATTGTGTGGGCATTAAAGTTCGCGGAGGCACTACGCCGGGGGGAAACTGCGCTTCCGCAGCAAGTCGCGGCGGAGCGGACGGACCTCCGGCGCGATCTCATGGCGGCATGGAAAGAGCGACTGTCGCAACCCAGCGCAGGGCACGCTACGATAGCGGCGATAAGATCCCTCTTTGAGGAGTGGCTAGAGAGGCGTCACGGCGCCCTCATCTACCGCCTGACGCAGGTCCTCACCGGACACGGAAGTTTCGGGAGGTTCCTGCACATCATCAGGCGGGAGGAAACGCTCGGGTGTCACCATTGCCAGGATCGCCCAGAGGACACGGTGGAGCACACGGTGGAGGTCTGCCCCGCTTGGGCGGAGCACCGCCGTGTCCTCGTAGAGGCGATCGGCAGCGGCGGCGACCTCTCGCGTCCGGGCCTGGTTCAAGCCATGGTCCGGGGCGAGAGGGAGTAGGGGGCAGTCGCCTCCTTCTGCGAAGCATTTATAATGTTATCCTTTTATGATTCTGCCAAAATGGCCTTTTTAGGCCCCCAGACTGTGAACGTTGTTGTAAGTACGAAAATTGTCTTCCTGATGCTTTCTACAGCGTCGTTGGATCAACCGATATGACGTTAGGTAGTCACTGCACTGGTAGTTATTATATTTCGTAATGAAGGTCACCTAGAATCATTCTAATAGAGCAGGGGTGGCCAATTGCGACTATTAGTTCAGTCGATCGTGGCAAGGAAAAAAATATAAATGCAGATTTATATTGTTTAGTTTTTTTTTTATTGAACTAGCTGTTGCCCGCAACTTCGTCTGCGATCCAAGATGAAAAGTAGCCTATGCCCTTTCAGGTCATGGTCTACTCACGTGCCAAATTTCATCCAAATCCGTTCAGCCGTTTTAGCGTGATAATGTAACAAACAAACTCACTTTCGCATTGATAAAATTAGTTAGGATGGACTGATTAAGCGAGTTATAGTATTCTTAGTGGTTGAAATCATCATCATCGACCATATTCCACCCACAGCTGAGCATCCTCCCAGTTGAAATCACACTTCCCCGTTTTAGGATATCAATGACTTTGCGGGAAAGCATTCGGTTCTGGCTACGGATCCCTAAAGTTACAGTGTCCTAGAAGGGCGGGTCCATCATATTATAACAGCCCGTCATGAAAATCTGTCATGTTCACCAGTATTTGACATTAAAAACGCTCTGTATTTCGACAGCCGTGACTGTGTTACTGTTCACCGCTTTCTTATGAAACCAAAGATCACAATCAAAAGTCATTTATTGAAAAAATGAAAAAAAAAAACATTCAAAAAATCTTTTTTGAAAATGAATTTTCAAAAAAAAAAAACCAAACTAAAAAAGACTTAAATGACTTTTTTTTAATGTCTTTTATTTTTGGTTGGCTGATTCTCATCAGTACCTACTTTACGAACGTCAAAATTACATAAGACAAAATACTTGATTGTATACAATATCTACTAGGTCATCATCATCTGCCTACCCTTTTCCTAACTATGTTGGGGTCAGCTTCCAGTCTCACCGGATGCAGCTGAATACCAGTATTTTACATAAAACGACTGCCTATCTGACCTCCACAACCCAGTTACTGGGTAATACGATACACCTTAGTAAGACTCATTGTTAGATTTTCGGGCTTCCGACGACCCGCAACGACAGTCAAAGATCCACGAATGACAACCGGGACCAACGGCTTAACGTGCTTTCCGAGGCACGGAGTGGTCTTGGTATGTAAAGATGGTCACCCATCCACGGATCAACCGCGGCAAGCGTGGCTTAACCTGATCGATCGACCCGTGCGGCTGTTATTACTTCGCCACAAGCCCAACATTAGGTATGCAAAGTAATTAAAGAACATTAAATTAAATATTTTATTTATTTGTGGTCGTCCAAATCAAAAGGGACCTTATGGCGGTAACTAGTTTCCGAGGTATTAATAAATTTGTAAAATATCTCAAAAAAATCGTTTTTTTATTAACTGTATTTTTAAAAAGATGATTGTATTTACTACATGTAGATGTGTTCAACTTTTCGAAAAGTCAATTTAAAAAAGTTTCGTATTCATCTAAAGTTTAGTAAAAAAGGAACCTTATCGCGGCAAGACCTAACAAATCGTTTTTCTTGTAATTCAAACCATATATTATATCAACATTTTAATATTGCAAGGTAGGTATAAACTAAACTATTCATTCAGGATGGGAAATCATCAAATGACTCCTCCCGCTCTGGGTGGAGCGGAATAGGGAGTGTCAGACTCTTACTGACTAAAACCCACCCGTGTTCCTTCCTTCGCCCTTTGTTCCGGGCTAGCGGTAACCCTTTCGGACAATCCCGCTGACCCGGCAGGCTTCGGCCAATACGGGCCCCTTCGTTTAGTGCTGACATCTCTTTGAGGCGCGCGTGGAACACGTACGCGCCGTCCGGCACGGGCCTGGTCCTGATCGGATGGTGAGCTACCCATTGCTCTCCGCCCGCGCCTAAGGTGGCCGGGAGTAGTCGCGCGGCTCCCGACGCCCGGTGCGTCTCCCGCGGCGGCTGGGACTGGAGGCTCTCTCTCTCAGCCGTCCCGCCGCCTCCTTCGCTAGCATGACTGCTTCGCAGAAGGAGGCGACTGCTCCCCACTCCCTCTAGCCCCGGACCATGGCTTGAACCAGGCCCGGACGCGAGAGGTCGCCGCCATGAGATCGCGCCGGAGGTCTGTCCGCTCCGCCGCAATTTGCTGCGGAAGCGGAGTTTCCCCCCGGCGTAGTGCCTCCGCGCGCCACTCATACAGGCGCGCGAGGACTATCGCCTCCAGATCCCATGGCGGCAGTCCGGCAAGGAGGCTTGCCGCCTCGCCCGAGATCGTGCGGTACCCCCGGATCAGCCTAACGGCTACCACCTTCTGGGGCGCGTTCAAATAATGGGCGGCTCGCCGCCGCAGTGAACGCGCCCACACCGGGGCCCCGTTATAGGGCCATGGACCGCACGACCCCCGCGTAAAGCCTCCGGCAGGAGGCGTTTAGCCCCCTCAGGTTGGGCAGGAGCCGCTTGAAGGCGGCCCCGGCCCGTTCCAGTTTGGGAGCCAAATGTCGGAAATGCTCGACTAAGTTCCACCGGCTGTCGAGGATGAGACCCAGGTATTTCATCGTCGTCTCGACGCCGATGTGAACCCCTCCTACCGTTAGTTGGGATCCCGATGGTGGCGTATTCCGGAACCCATGAAACGACATGGCCTCGGACTTGTGCAATGCCACCTCGAGACCCAACTGCCGGATCCTCTCCACGACTATCGCAACCCCGCGTGTCATCGCGTCGGCCCCCGCCTGATGCGACCTCCCCTGCGCCAGGACTAGCGTGTCGTCAGCGTAGCGTATAGCTGCCATTAGATAGTGTCGCACGCCGCCGCATGCGGCATTCTTTGTATATGCGTCTTAGGTCTAAGGTCCCACTATTGTAGTCCATATTTTGTTTAGGTACTTTTAATAGAGGTAAACAATCTTGTTAGGTATGTTTTTTATCATAAAATATATTTTTAAAATAGGCTAAGGCTAATAGCAAAAGTAATTCATTATAACATCTGTTATTTCATTTTGTTTTATCTTGTAATGGCTATAAATTATTTCATAAATATATTTTTCGACAAAAACGTATCAAGATTGTTTACTTTTATTAAAATACTTAAATTAATTAACTATACTAAGAGATAAGTGTCAGCAGACTGCAACGGACCGCCTTAAGGGCCCTTTTTTACGTATATACTTGTTACGAATTTTCATACCTTGTGATAATAAAAAAAAAATTGTTAAATAAGTAACATTTTCATACCTTGTGATAATAAAAAAAGAAAATTTAAGTTATCTTGAATGTTGCACTAAAATATTGATTATGCATGCTAAAAATAAAAAATATTGTTTAGTGCCCACCATTAGGGCCCTTTTTTAATTTGTTTGAAGAAATTGTTCAGTTCTCTATGTAACTTTACAAGATCATAACTAACAGTTATCATTGATCTCTTAGCTTTATTAGCATCTAAACCAATTATGTATAACCTATTTAGTGATTAAGTGTTGATTTTGTTACTGTCAGATCTCAAAGTTTATAAAAAATAAGAATTCTTGCTAGTAAATAAAAACTATTTTTTTAAAATTATGTGTTGTTTTTATTTACATCTAAGGCCTTTCGCAAATCTATGTAATTAGTAGCAATATAGAAACGATAAAAGTTTAGTGAGAAACAGGCGGTTTACTTATTTTTAATACTATTATCGATACTTTGCATCTCATTGATAATGCATTATGTTGGCGGGTCTAGTTCCCACAACAAACAAGTTTATGCAAGGATTGTAAGAATTTCCATTAGTAATAATCATAGTCAATCAAAGTATACCATCAGTTACATAACTTCACACTAAAACATAACTTTTTTGTACGGCATACTTAAATTGCGATTTTCTCGAAACTTATAATTTCGATCAGTGAACTTCAAAAATTCGTAAAAAAATAACGGCAGTGGTTAGAAGGTTGGTTCTTGGGTCTATAGTTCGGTACATTTATGTAGTTTTCAGCTCTGTAGATAACTCATTTCCGCCATAAGGTCCCTTTTGATTTGGACGACCACATTTATTTAATTTCTAAAACACAACCTAATTCACATTTAGTTTTAGCCACACAACGAAAACCTCTCAGGGTTTATCTACATGTTGGCGAGCCGTTCATATCAATAACTAGCTTCTGCCCGCGACTACGTCCGCGTGAAATTTCTTGTTCCCCCACCCCACCCCGTCGCAGTGCATCGCCTGCCCGCGCTATTACTTCGTTTTTGCTTAGCGTTCTTTCTGACTTTTTTTTCTTTTTGCTCGGCTCCTAAAGGTCATAGCGTGATGTTAAATAGCCTATAGCCTTCCTCAAAAATTGGGCTATCAAATGCAAAAAGAATTTTTCAAATCCGACTGGTAGTTCCAGAGATTAGCGCGTTCAACCAAACAAACAAACTCTTCAGCTTTATAATATTAGTATATTAGACACGGTAATGTCTTTATACTGTGATATAGATTTTACAACAATGTTAATCATTTATAGGTACCATTCATACATACATTAGGAGAAATTTTGTGTAAGGAAACGCTTTGATTTGTACTTATAACTTATCGAAATCATTTTGTATAACGTTTGCAAGTCTTCTGGAAGTATATTAAGATAAAAGGTACTAAATATTCTGCAATCCTCATTCCGTACACATTATTGAATTTTGGTAAGATGTATTTATCTTTAAGTGGTATCGTTCTTAGAAAGTCAGGTGTTCAGGTGTTAAATAATTTGCCATATGTCAGCTAGGTCAACTGTACTAACTCCACAATCATTGTGACACCAATCCAATTGTTTCACGAAACCAGCTAAGCATAGCACCCAATACTGATACTATACCTACCTCTATCAAACTTGTCCTAAAGTCATATTTGCATCCCTTTCCTCAATCCGGTTGAACGAGTAAAAGTAACTTTCACTCGTAAAGTATGTGCCAAATGTTTGTTGTTTTTTTTTTTTTTTTGTAGTGTGGCACTAGTTATAACTTTGTGCCAATGTCAGGTGTTTGTTATGTTATAATATGCTGTTATTTAGTTTGACAAATGACAGTTAATGACCTTGAAGTGTGGGTCATAGACAATGTGATGACTTGATTAAATATGAATACCTATGCATTTGGACTTTTTGCACACGTTGGGTCCGTGTGCAAAAAGTCTACAACAGTGCTGACTGGCAAATATTTTTACCATAAGAAGCATGTGGGTAGGAATTAGGATGGTAGTATAGGATTTCGTACTCAAATAGTGCTAACGGGACCCTATGACTAAAGCCGTCCACTATATTAATTAGTTTAAAAAAAAGTTTTTTTTTTATACTTAATACAAGAAACGTATTTTGAATGGAACCCTTCGTGTTGCGAGTCTGACTCGCACTTGGCAGCTTTTTTTCTTTTTATAAATTTTTGGGATAGTAAACCTCGTAATGCTTAATTTGAACAAACGTGCACAGCTCTAAGATACTTCTAATGCCTGCTATTGATGATAATGAGTCCTCGGGGAACATCAACGATGGCCATTTTCCAGACAGTTTTTATCTTCCCCAGTCAAACAGACACAGACAGTCTGACCAGTGCGTGTTACCAGTGATGGCGTATGGCACTGAAGCGTGGTCGCTCACAATGGGCCTTATTAGAAGGCTGAAAGTCATCCAAAAGGCAATGGAGAGGGCTATGCTTGGAATTTCCCTGCGTGATCGACTCAGAAATGAAGAGATCCACAGGAGAACCAAGGTAACCGACATAGCCCGAAGAATTGCCAAACTTAAGCGGCAGCGGGCAGGGCATTTTGCTCGCAGAACAGATGGCCGATGAGGCCGAATGGTTCTGGAGTGGCGACCGCGTACCGGAAGACGTAGTGTTGGAAGGCCTCCCACAAGGTGGACCGTCGGCCTTGTGAAGGCCGCAGGAACCAGTTGGATGAGAGAAGCACAGAACCGGTCGAAGTGGAGGTGCTATGGCCAGCAGTGGTCGTCTTTCGACTGAGATGATGATTATCTTCCCCTGTATAAAATAAATAACATTTATTGCAATCATGAGGTTTTCTCTGCACAGCGACGATTTACAAATTGTGCCGACACGAGAGTGCCTAGAGAAAAATCCGTCAGAGTCAAACTAGGGATAACTTGAGTTTCGAGTGTTGCGAGGCGACACGTACTTTATCCTAATCAATCTGTCTGCCCCTCCCCAACTATGATATGGTCGGCTTCCAGTCTAACCTGATGCAGCTGAATACCAGTATTTTATATACAGCGACTACCTACCTGACATCCACAACGCAGTAACTGGGTAACACAAAACCCTTTGGTACGACTGGTTGTTAGACGGGTTTCTGATTACCCGTAACGACTGTCGAAGATCTAGGAATGACAGCCGGGACCAACGGTTTAGTGTGCGACACGTATTTGAATATTTGTATAAAATTCGTTGACACATCTTCGTGAATATATACCTACCACAATTCAAAGCAATTCTATAAGAAATTCGTTTAAACTTCACGATCAGGCGAAGTGACATTGACTTTGTGTACCTACAGTTGCGTCACAGTATAAAGACATACAGTATTGTATCTCGGCCGTAACCTTGATGTAAATGCCTACAGCCGCGCGGTACGTAAACATGCGATAGGGCTGCCCGCCTCCAGTATTTTAATTACATTTTCCTACTTTGTGTTTCCATTTAGTTTTGTTATTGTATTTTACTGTGTGTACGTAAATAATAAAATAAATAAATAAATATACTTCTTTTTATTAAATATAAACAAATAAAATACTTTGTGAATTGAATACAGTGTGCATTCACAGATTGATTTTATTTAAAATAAAAAAAACTGTTTATTCGGTAATTTAAAAACTTGGCTACATGCTCTAGTGTCTTTGCCAACATTTTCACGCAGCCACGGCAGAAAATAATCCTCGCGCCATTTTTCTCAAATTTTCTTTTCTTTGTACTTGTATTGTGAAATGTTTTTTTTTTCTGTTTCCTCGCAAATGTGTTAAAAAACGTCGTACGATATACGCGCGTATTGGTTATAACATGCTCGGCTCAATTACGCCCTCGCCTTCGGCTCGGGCTGAAATTCCGCCTCGCATGTTATAACCATCTTAACGCACTAATAACGTAATGTACTATTACAGAATTATAATCATTAAAGTCATCAACACAACTCTCTAAGACCATGTAAGTCCAAAGAATAATGATTTCATGAAACAGTTATTCTTATTACAGTAACAGTTATTCAATAACAATAATTAATTTTATTCATAAAAGTATGCAATCATTTCATTAATGTTTTGTTATGATGTTGTCACGTTAAACTATCGTCCGTAAATCGACTTTACAGACAACCAATTTTTTTCTAGTATTATTCATACACACAGTACAATAAACAACTATTATTAATAATAAAAACCACGTCTTTACTTTGAATTATACAAACTAACAAAACACACATTCCCCGAGGTTTTAACACCAGCGTACCTACCGTTTAATGATTCATGAACCGCCTATAACTACCTACCTTACTCGTGTTTATCACTTTCCTTTACTCTATTCACTTCATTTATTAATCCAGACATCTTTTTTTCGGGAGATAAAATGAAATACTTATCCATTAAAAAGACACACATTATGTACCTACCCATTAGTAAGTAAAATAGTCTTACCTTTCCGAGTTTCCAGGTAATGTAAAAAAAGCTATCTCTGGATGCGTTATTGACGAATTCATGCAACCAAAAACAGCACAATATCGCCTACTCGTCATATTAAATATGTACTTGAACTTATTTTTAGTGAAAAAATCGCGCGGTTATTGTTATAAAAAACAACACACCGTCCGTTCGTCACTGTTGCACAGTCGCGACTCCGAGCCGCCTGAGCGCACACGGTGATCGAAGCGCGTAGGTATAGCCCGCGTTTCGTCCGTTTGTATGAAGACGACCTACTGTATATATTATTACCGTGGTTGCGTGGTGGGGCAGTGTCAAGTGCATTGACCTTGTGATCAGTTAGTAGATTGTTCGTTTGGTTCACTTTGCAAATAAGTAGATTCCTAAGTGTGTACCCACTTACATAGTCCAACAAAATATTGAGAGACTAAAATAACGAATGTTTCAAACACTATTTAATTCAGGGCTGATTTTGCAATCGACAGATAATTTTTATTCGAGGAATAAAATTGACGTTTCACAGTTTTTGTATACATGGACGACTAATCAAAATTTCAAAATTATTCCTCGGATAAAATTATCTTGCGTTGGAAAAATCAGCCCTTTAACAAATAAATAAAATTCAAGTGTCTCTCTCTTTGTAATGTCAAAATAATAAGTTATGAATAATAGCTTATGCAGTAGGTACTTATAAAAAAACATAATTTTTATGCTATAATTATTATGATTATCTGTATTATACTTACTTTTTATTTAAGAAAAATAATTGGGAATCCGTGCAAAAACAAAACCCATGAAATCAAATGTGTTTCCCGACATGCACGCGAACACGAGCGAAGTTGCTGGCACAGCTAGCATGTAAATAAAGCTTATAATTGAACAAAAATGTCTGACTGGTCGGCCAAGCTGTCGCAAACTTATCTGCTAAATGGGTTATGCAAATTACAACACTTTAATACCAGACATATACCTTAGAGCTTAAGAATAACCAGCGTGACGATCAGCGTCTTGACTTCAAACAGCGTGGTGACTACATCCCACATAGACAACGTGCTTATCACTAACTAATACAAAGTAATGTCACCTTAGCAGTGCCCGCCACAAGCAGTAGCTTTAGTATAACCAGCGCGACGATCAGCGTCTTGACTCCGACCAGCGCGGCGACTACTACCCACATAGACACCGGGCTTAACACTAATTAATATAAAGCAATGTAACCCTAACATCGCCTGCCACAAGCAGTAGCTTTAGTATAACCAGCGCGACGATCAGCGTCTTGACTCCGACCAGCGCGGCGACTACTACCCACATAGACACACGGAGACAATACGCTTATCACTAGCTAATACAAAGTAATGTCACCTTAGCAGCGCCCGCCACAAGCAGCAGTTTCAATATAACTAGCGCGACGATCAGCGTCTTGACTCCGACCAGCGCGGCGACTACTGCCCACGTGGACGCTGCGCCGATTTGGAACACTAGCGGGATAAGCGCCTGCATCATCTTCTTGGCTGGACGACCGAATGTCCGACCTGGAAATGAAAATAAAAGCGTGTTTAAAAAGGTTGAGTAACTATATTGTTAGTGAGGCTTTGCAGCTACATTTTATGCTGAGTCCCTACTCCTTATATACTAGAGTTCGCCCTGTGTACCCCTGTACACAGGGTGAAGTCTATTGTTATTAACGGGGCACTCATTCAGACTCGTCGTAACGTTGGAAAGCCCACAAGGTGGTCCGACGACCTTGTGAAGGCCGCAGGAACCCGTTGGATGCGAGAGGTACAGAACCGGTCGAAGTGGAGGTGCTTGGGGGAGGCCTATGTCCAGAAGCGGACGTCTTTCGGCTGAAATGATGGATGATGATGAATTCAGACTCCGCTCAGACTTTCAGCAGCTGTCCTTACAGGGGCGACTAATGTGACCAAAGCGGATCAGCAGCTCCGGTACTTCGACTCGGCTACGCCTAGGCGACGCCGCGCTTACGGCTCGTCGACCGCTGGTTGATAGTGCTGCAGATAAGCCTCGGAAGGGGTGACATGTTGAGCAAGGGTGGACGAAGAGACGTAAGCTCGTGTACGGAGAGACGTAAGCGCGGGGACGACGAGCCGTAACGCACCGCACCGCGGTTCGTGACGTTCTCCCGAGGCGAGGCGATTACGTTACGATTCCGATTAGTGTGCGTTGCAGTAGGGAGTTTCATACAAAGAACACCATTCGTGTTCTTTGTATGAAACTCCCTACTGGAGTTGATACGGGGACGATCCCTTTCCGAGTTGATTCGTGTGCTACGGACCTTTATACTTTCCAAACAGCCAGATTTCTTAACCATTGTTAAGTGCCCATGCAGTTTTTATGTAATAAAATATGGTATCTGGCACCCATAGTCACTAAACCATGACCATATTTAAGAATAATAGAACATTATGATGTTAAATAGAGCATGCCTGACCCTAGGGCCATACAAGCTCTATTAATTTTTTGAAGGCAAGTAGAAATCCTAACGGTTTTTAAGTAGGCTTCAAAAACGTAGCAATAAGTAATGTATAACGTAGTCTTAGTTCAAGTTCACAAGGTATGATTAATTCATAGATTATGTACTACAATTTCAATATGATTTCATTCATTAACTCTAAAGATCGCGCGATACGCGATATAGTCGCGCGCCACACAAAGGCACCGCTCGTTGGGTGACTTGCGGTGATTGGGGGCTCCACTTAGTGGCCAAACCAACATGGCACTCGGAGGGTTTTAAAATACTGTGTTAAACTACATTAAGCAGCAATGCTATAATTTTCTAATTTTTTAATGCTAGAAAATCTAGCATGTCTGTGGGAGGTAGCTCAACTATCGAGCTCGCTTCGTTCGCTCCACCCACCTGCCTAGGCTCTTTACATTCAGAAAATTTACTGAATATCTAAGTCGACAAGGTACCTAACTCCTATACTTAATTCTCTATGAATAGTTAAAAGAAAATCTAGCATGTCTGTGGGAGGTAGCTCAACTATCGAGCTCGCTTCACTCGATCTTACAGCCTTGGTTCATAACCAAGTTCAGAAAAAAAAACACGCCGTGGAGATGGGTGATGGAGGACTAATTTCCTCTTTGCACCAAGACCCCTGACTGAAGTCACGCCATTGCCAATGGCCATCACATTAAAACTTAATTTTTGGTAATTAAGACTATTAAGAGCCCTTACATTTTGGTTATAAATGGCATCTCGCAGTTCAACCTATGAGGTTGTCGTCTTCTTAACCGGGATTGCTTGTTGATAATCACCGAAGATGTAAACTTCTTGACTTATTCCCGAAAGATAACACTAGTTTACATGACTTTTGTTCATGAAATGGAATACATACGGTTAAGTTACTTTAGGTATCTACATCTCGGAAAAAATATTTA
Organism: Luperina nickerlii; assembly: GCA_963855955.1. NCBI lineage: Eukaryota > Metazoa > Arthropoda > Insecta > Lepidoptera > Noctuidae > Luperina > Luperina nickerlii. The sequence goes on along the minus strand of OY979689.1, from coordinate 9,831,311 downwards.
AAAAAATCCAGCACGTCAGTTTTTTTTATATTTATTAACAAGATTTTTACAAATTACTACATGTACATAAACAACAGAAAGTTAAAAATGGGTAATTTTTGCTCTTTTTTATAAATATTTTTATCTGTATCTCTTACAACAGACCAACAATAGTCACCTAGCATATTTTGGTCCTAAAAACCTTGATAATTTTGCTCAAATGATTTTAAATCTTGGTGAAATCGCTCACCGTGTTCATCACTCACACTACCAAGATTTTCTGGACGAAAATCTAAATGGGAATGTAAAAAATGAATTTTTAGCGATATATTTACACCCACACGCTCATAATTTTGCAATAGATTTTCAACAATCTCTTTGTAATTATCACTTTTTTTATTGCCTAAAATAATTTTAACGACACTTTTGAAAGAGTTCCAGGCTGCTTTTTCTACCTCGGTTAAAAGGCTCTCGAATTTTGTATCGTCCAATATTCTCCTGATTTGAGGACCCACAAATATTCCTTCCTTTAATTTAGCCGCAGAAAGATTCGAATGTTTGCATATTTTATCTATCTTTATTTTTTGAGTTAAAACCAAAAGACAAAAGTAACAGTCAGTTACGTGGTTAGTTGGCTCTCTCCATATCATTGGTTTACCAAATTTCAGTGATCTATTTTTACCTGAATACCAGGAGCTAAGGACCAATCTGCAATTAGTGTAAATCACATGAGGAACCCAATTTTTATCTTGATTTGACACCGAAAATCCAAAATGATGTAAATAGGCTTCTTGCAATGGTTTTGTTATAGGGAAACCACGATTTAACTGAGCAACTTTCCCACAAATATAGAAAAAAACGATTTGGATGTAGTTTGCACCACCTAGATGACATTTCGATATAATAATAAGATTTTTCAGTCACACAGTTGTTTACAAAATCAAACGATAAACGTATTTAAACGATTGCGGGTAGATAAAAACAAAGACCTCTATATCTCAGAATTGTGACGTGCTACGAAAAATAAAAAAATATATTTTTAATTATCGTCCATAGCCTGCATAAATAATATATGTTTCATTTAATGAACAAAAAAAAAATTATTTTTTTGTAAACTAGTGTAATTAATTCGTGAAACACTTGCCTTGTTTCTACTGAGCACTGATTTGAACCGCACTTGGACGATTGAGGCATCCAGCCCTGGGCGAGCGCGCATCGCCGCCAGTGCAGTGAAATTTAGAGTACTTTTATTTTATTTATTAAAAAGTCTAAGCATCGATATTTGTTTCTATTTTTTTATTTATATTGTTTAAGCAATTATTGAAGACTATTTTGGTATAAATACTACGTGAAAATAATGTTGAAGTTCGGAGATATTATGACTTGTTTCCAGTAGAAAATTGAATTAGGTCCAATAATTTTTTCTTTATTAAAAGGCATATAACAATAATCTATTCTATTTTGATAAAAGTATATAATATTTATAATATGTTTTGATGGATTATATTCAACAGAATCTACGAATTATGAGTTCTCAAATCAGCTCTCCATGAGTTTTTGCCTAAACATGCATCAGGAGAACGATTATTGCTAAATAAATTACATACCTATATAATAAAAAAAAATGCTGTATTATTATTGTAGAAGAGAAAACGAACTATCTTTACCAATTAATTGCTATTTATACCAACCAACGAATAGTATTCAATTTCAACATTTCAACGAGGAAATCATGCGTCTACGCGCATTTTTCTAAGAGGCCTTTTAAAAAGACATTCTAACGGCCTTCCAAAAGGGCTTGAAGGCGAAATATTTTCGGAACTGCGCTCTGATTAGATAATTCTCTTAAGGGCTTACATGACCTAAAGCGCGGTCACTGTCGGACTGCATAGAAAAGAAAGAGAAGCGCAATGACACAACGCTGGTAATTTATTGCAAAATATGAAGCAATTATTTAATTACAAAAAATCTATTGTTTGGACTAAAAAATTAAAACAGTAGTGTTTTTGTATGTTGCTTGTAGAATAATCTGACAAAAAATCAGAATGATTGTATGTGTATTAGTATGGTTTTTATTGTAAAAAGAAAGTTTTTAGAGGTATAGTTATGATTTTTTTTCTATCGTATCCAATACGTTGTATTATGTTTTCAACACACTATCGACCTAGCATATATCCTGAAGAATATCATATATTTTTCTGATTTTGTTTACTGTAGTTGATCGTATACTTTTAATGTTTCTAACACTTGCATTTTTTGCGTTTAGGTTCTGTCAGTAAGCCCCTTAACAGACTACACTCTAGAACGTAAGATATGCTTTTAAATCTTATTTTAATTATTGGTCTATTGATGATTCATGACATGGTAACAAAGACAGGTATGGGAAGAAAGTGGTCCGGCCGCATGCTGTAACAGATTCGAACCGGTCGGCACGATAGGTATGTATGTAGTAGGTACTACTGCCGTCTACGACACCGATCGTATTGGACTCAATCTTCCTCATATTTGTTTATTTATATAGGGTTATTGGTAAAACATTAACAACCTCTTTTATGAACAACTTTTACTATGGGACCAAACCCGAAATCGCGAAAAAAAATCAGCTGTTCCCTACAATTTATGTTCGTTTCGTATAACTCGTCAAAATGTAGGGAACAGCTGATTTTTTTTTCCGCGATTTCATGGTTGGTCCCATAGTAAAAGTTGTTCATAATGATGAGTACAATGAACTCTTAATAGGTTGTTAATGTTTTGCCAATTACCCTGTTTATACGCCGTGTGCTCAATGGGATGTCCTATGGGCGAAAATGTCGAGCATCCATACAAACTTTGGTACCATACCACAGTGTACCGTGTAGAACATGCTAGGTGGACAATATTATTTTATGATATATAAAGATACTTTTATATATAAGTAGTCATATTGAGGCATTATTAATAGTTTTTGGTATGATTTTGTAATAAAAAACAAAAAAAATATATAAAAACAGAAAATATTTATTTAAAAATAATATACAAACAACAAAATTGCATTAAATAAATAAATACCTACTATACAAATTAACCTAACCTAAACCTAAATAGTGACTTAACCTAATCATCATAATCATCATCAAAATCTTCTGATGCATCGTCATCATTTTGTGGCAATGTGCGACAATATGATGACGTTTCCGGTCTTGATGCTACTATGGTCGTCGGGCTTACAATTAACTTTAATACCTCTGCACATATTTTTTCCGGCTTTTTTTGGGGAATCTCACGAAGGCTATTGATCAAAGGGTCAGATGTTATTATTAACATGGACAGCAAGTCTCTATTCGTGGCAACACGTGAGCACTTGCGGGTGTTGTACTCCCTAAATCTGCGGCAATCTTTGTTACGTGCTTCCTGAGCCTCTTCGGAAAGCTGCCCAATTGGAAGCAATGCCGCTTTGATAACCTCAGTACTGTGTACTAATATTTTATGTACAGTAGCAGGCATATAGTACCACGAATAGAGACTAAGGTAATGTCTTCTAGTTTCAAGACAAAATTTATTAAATTCAACTAAGTTTATCTCGAAACCAGAAGACAATGTCCTCAAAATAACATCAAATTGTTTGATAATAGTAACATCCAACCCTGTGATCTGAGCACTCATCTCAGCATTCTTAAAAAAGCGACGGGCAGTGTTTCCATCATTGGAAGAACCAAATCCTGGCTTTGGTTTGTCTACAATGAGTCCCATCTCGTTTTTGAATTTCATCTTGATTTCGTCGGAACCAACCTTGATATCTGCTTTGTTTTCGTCGCTTCTAGCCTGCCATTTCTTAATATTCAACTTGTAGCTGATATGTAAAAGGCATTCAAAGCAACGAATCCAAGCATGAAGTGTAGATAAACCAAAGCCAAAATGTTCTTGATTGCTGTTAAAATTCGCGGGGTCATCGTTCATCGTCTTGGGGGTGGCACCACAGATGAAACACTTTTGAGATGAACGAGTTTCCGTTAAGGCGTTACATACCTTTCCGTCTGTCATTGTCAGAAGAAGTTCGTGTTTCACAGAGATTTGAGAATCACCAAAGTTGATAAGTGTTGGAAGAAGAGCATTAATTTCTTCCAACAATCTATTTGTCTCCGCTAACGTGAAGTCGTTCGTTTCCTTAGCAAATATAAATTTGATTGGGCGACAATACATAGTTGACGAAGGCCGAGGATTTTGCCAAATAATTTTGGACCCATCATATAACTTAAGGGGAACGAAAGAAAATACGAAAAGAAATTCGTCCGTATCTTCAGTGTTCTCGAATTTCTGTTTGTATGTGCTGTGCCCAGAACTTCCATCACATCCCCATTTACTAACAAGTGTAAACGTTGAACTTGTTGGGAGGACACTGCTGATAACTTCATTCTGTGCTAATACTAGACGTTCCACTGTTTTATTTAATAAGGCTTGCAAATTTATTTCAGCACGAGTTTCAGTTATAGCAATATGCTCCTCTGCAGGGTAACAGGCCTGTTTGGATTTTACTACACTCAAATATGACGGAAACACATTATGTCCTGCCATTATGGACCACTTCCTAGTTTGTTTGTAAGCATGTGTTGTTGATTTAGAATCTATAGTATGCTAAGGCTTCGTCACTACTTAACTGCCTAGGATTAACGGAACTGGTATTTTGTGACTTAATAATATTCTCTGGGCTCTCACTAATGTCTCTAATCAAATTGGCAACTTTTCTTTGCCCTACTGAACGCACAGCAATTTCGGCAGCAGTCACTAATTCACTGGCACTTCGAGATTCTACGAGATCCACGACTCGACGTTTCTTCGTCTTAAATGACGATTCCTCGAAATCTTTGCGAGGTCTTCCTGCAGATGTAACAGCCTCACTCGATGTCGAAGGTTGTGGGGCTAAAGAACTCGCAGTAAACAGTATGTCTCCTTCATCCAGCCAATTCTTATTTTTAATTAAAAAACGCTCCTTCGATTTTCCCGAAGCCAACCATTTGGCTCCAATCTTAGTAGAAAAGTTGGATATTTTCAACTTTATTTCTTTTTGGCTGCTTTCAGTAATGTCACCAAAGTGAAATTTTGAAGAAAGATAGTCATACATACGCGAATTTTTATCATTCTTCGTGTATTTCACCACTCTTCGAAAAAGGCTACCCTTGAAATAGAGTAAACGTGTTCAGATAAAAAAAAAAAAATATGTTGTACTGAAGTGTGCTGAACAATATGTGTCTTTTTACAAACTACACAGTTAGACCTACAATATATCTAAAAACTAGCCTGAATAGAGGCGAATAAAGGTATTTCCTGAACGTTCAAAGTTTTCTTTATGAAAAAAATTACGCTAAAATTTATGCATTATGTAAAAAAAATGCTAAAAATTAATTTTAATAGATTCTGATAAAAAAATTATATTAAATAATAGTACATACCCTCAGTATTAATATCCATCACAAAAAACTTTCACAATATCACTATAAACCACTATGAGATGTGCACAAAAGTGTCGCTAAATTGCAACTGATCGACCGGAACGCTTGCATTAAACTCATTACCTGACTTCTCGACTCTATGACTCATCAGTTAAGCATTTGAAAAACAATTTTTTCTCGGAATTTGGAGTTTGGGGGTGTTGTTTGTGTTACGCAATTAAGATTTCCTGGAAATGAAAACATGAATTTTGTCCACCTAGCATGTTCTAGGCGAAATACCGTGCATACCAACCTTCACCTTCACCTTCACCTTCACCTTTGGGAGAACTGTTATTGTCTGTCAGTGAATTTAAGATTTTTTGTTGTGGAACGATGAGGATAACTCATCATAATTATCCTATAGGGTTCCCACTGCTGGGACACAGGCCTCCTCCCAGTGGGCAGTGGTTCGTAACCCACCACGCAGGCCCAGTGCGGGTTGGTAGATGTCACATGTCTCGAATTTTTGGTTCTAGGACATGCCGGCTTCCTCACGATGTTTTCCTTCGCCGTTTTGAAAGCAGTGAGTAAAATGGGCAAGAAACAATAACTATACCACAATAGGTAAAAACAATTAAAAGCTAAGGAAGATAAATTAATTATGTGACAGTACACGGTGCTCACATATTTTCAAACATTGTAAAAGAAAGTCTGACAAGCAGTCTTAAGGCTCCTTCAGCTTAAGGGTCGGCGGGATTGTCCGAAAGGGTAACCGCTGGCCCGGAACATAAAGGGCTAAGGAAGGAACACGGGTGGGTTTTAGTAAGTGAGAGTCTGACACTCCCTTCCGCTACACCCAGAGCGGGAGGGGTCATTTGATGACTTCCCATCCTGAAAAAAAAAGGCTCCTACAAACAGGCGCGACACGACACGCGACACAAAGCGCGCGCGATTATATCGCGTGTCGCGCCTGTTTGTAGGAGCCTTTACGGTTTGTGACACCCAAAGACAAAGTCAAAATCAAATCATTTATTTAAAATAGGCACATTAAAGGCACTTTTGAACGACGAAACTTACAGTAAAATTGAATTGATTCTAGTTGCCCAGTAACTGGCTTGTGGAAGCCGACCTCAATATAGTTGGGAAAAGGCGAGGCAGATGATATTTGCAATAATGTAACCTTCCCTTAAAGCAAAAGTATATCAGATATGATGATAACATTGTACAATCTGATAGTATTTTTTTTCATGGTCTGGCAGTTTGAGTAATTTATGTGGGCTACCCAAATGTCCTTTCTCTGGTATTGTTCATCGAATCGTTGAGCTCCTAAGTCTTGAGTTGAGCTGCACGATTTCTGACAAATTGCACTGACTGGACAGGTCCTCTCAATCTGTGTGGTTCTTTCCTCAAAAGACCATCTCAGACATCGATCTACATGGTCTTCATATAACCTGACCAAGATTATTTCTGGACTTTAAAAGAGACTGTGACCTCTGAGTTTGTTTCGGCCTTTCTTCTCAGAGTAGTCAGACAGGAAACGCCGACCTCATCTAGTTTCAAAAAATATATGATTGACGTGTAAAAGTGTTTGTGCAAACCTACTTACAAAAATAAAATCATTTATCAATGTTTCTAAGAATATGACTAAATTCTAGAGGTTGTACCAGATTGCACTGTCAATATGACAAGGTGAAGAGCCTCAACCAACTTCGAAGGAAAACAAATAATATGTGACTATTTGCTTGTAAGTTTTTGACCATTATGGTAGCATCCACTTAAATTAAATTGTTTGCCCAAATCTAAAAATAACAAAATTAAATTCTAAATTAACTAAAACTATACAGAAACTAAAAAATAGTGTCGAAAAATTCATCCGCATCGCTGTCGACTCATGGTAATGTATGCAAGAGACTGGCGGCATTACCACGTTGTATGGCGATGCTTAGCCTCTGGCCAAGGTAAAGGCCAGCCCTTGGGTTGTTTGTCATATTATATGTCAGTTAGCCACGCCAATATACCAACAAATGCAATGCATACTCAAGCAAAAACAATAGAAACTAAAAATTTAAAAACAAGTTCATAAAAGCCTCAGGGCGTAATATTTGGATTGGAATGATTAGTATTTTAGCGCAGATAAAAAAAAAATAACTGAAAAATCCTTCACAAATGGGATTTGATACGATCAACTTAATAGTTAACTGTCCATTATGATTCATAATGTTATCCTTTTATGATTCTGCCAAACATGGCCTTTTTAGGACCCCAGCCCGTTATACTATTCTAAATACTTTATATGGCTTACAGATTAATTAATGTTCCGGGTTTGTGCATTTTTGAAGTGAAACTTCTATGCAGCGATTCGACAATTTTATTGGACGAGAATAATTTCAAGGACGCGTCGTTCAGGCACATTTTGTTACAAGAGAGAGAAGAACGATATAACTCTCAAGTCTCTCACACTAAATCTCTCTTATTCTTTATTTCTTTTCAAGTTACAGTACCCGGCGATAAATATTGCACATCGACCTTTGGAAATTGGTGTATTTTATACAAAGAATAAAAATAATTATCAAAAGAAGCAAATCATAATTGTTTTAACAGCTCCTAATAGATACCGGACTGTTTGTACTTCGTGCGACAGAGATAACGCTCTACGAAGCCGAAATTAGCCGATTGTCTCTTTCCAAAGGTCGATGTGCAATATTTATCGCCGGCTACTGTAGGTATATCACGTGTACTCATTGATATATATAAACCCGTGTACAATGCGCGCCACGAAAGATGAGATTTGACCGCGCCTCCCCCGCTCTTTCCGCCGCCCCTATGACGTCCGGTCCCGTCCCGCACTCAGACCTCATACCGCTAAAGATACCTAAAATCGTGTACTGCGCATGTCAAATCACGTGGTGTGTCAAGTCTCATCTTTCGTGGCACGCATTGTACTGCACGCGCAAGTTTTATAACCACGAACGTATAGTCTAGCACCCTAATTGCGTAAAACACTAGCAATCACAATCTGAATTATTTTGAAGGATATTGCTAATTCATTGCTCCATATGTTCGAAAAATGTATCTGCTCAACAACGTAAAGAACGCAATGAATGTTGTTGAACTGTCAGAATGAAAACCATTCCTAGTGTTAGTGTGTTACGCAGTTACCTCACAGATAAAAAAGCATGCAATATTTTTGTTTCAAACATGCAAGGAAGGACTGGCTTTATCTTTAGATACCTAACCACGCGACAAATCCAAAACCTACAAAAAAGCCAAGAATTGAATTAAGACTGGTGTATTTGCTAGACACTTGATTTTTCATACCTAGCATCTTGAAGCAAAAACGATGGGTACAGACGCCAGCATATCATATGTATATAAGGATGATTTCTTAAGTTAGGGTAATGAAAAAATGTATGCTTTTGGTAAGAAATAAAGAATTTTGTGTTTTAGCGTTTTTATAAAATTATTCCCCAAGGGAGTAAAATTGGGGTCTGGTTCATAATATCGACAGTCACTACATCGACGGTCGCGGTATCAAAAACGTTCCATCGAAGTGGGGTCTTTAGATCATAATACTTATTGAAATTTTTGTGTACTTCTTTTGAAGCGATTTTAGGGATTGGAAATATAGTCTGTCTGTTACCTCTTTGTGCCATAATGGCGGAATGAAATGAGATGAAAGGCATACGTATACGCCAAGACATAATATGTAAGGACATAGGATACTTTTTATTCCGGTAGTAAGTTCCAGTAAAACAAAGACGTACGCGTTAAAAGTGTCCAGAGTCATATGGTCATCCAAATATTTACATTATTCCAACCATGTCACCTTTCAGTCTTCCATCCAAGTTTTCTATCATTATAACTCGGAAGAAATGACATAAAACAAACACGCCACAAAAAAGCGATTACCTCTAATTTTATCTAAGCTATAACGTTTTTACGTATACTACATTAGGGTCAGTGGATCGAAGCATTTCCTGGTCATTTTACGTTTGTGGAAAGCTGGTTTTATAGTAAATTAGCGTCTGCCCGCGGGTTCGTCCGCATAAGTCTCGATTCCGTGGGTATATCGGGATAAAAAGTACCTTATGTGTTAATAAGGAAATGGTCTATCTATGTGCCAATTTTCATCCAAATCTGTTCAACGGTTTACGTGTGATTGAGTAACAAACATCCAAACATCTTCACAAACTTTTATAATATGTACGAGTATTAGTAGAATTAGTATAGATAGATTTACTTTTAAAATCTCAATTTAAATGGGAGTAAAAGCGTAAACAATGGTAATGAACGACTTCGTTTTGATTTAATTAAGATTGGTTTCGTTTTTATAACTTGTAAATAACGAGAGAGATTAAAAATATTCGCTTTCTGCACTTCACAGCTATATTTTTTTTATTTATCACGCGAGCTTGTTAGGTACAGACGCCAGCACATCAAGCTACCCGAAACTGTAAAATTTTCCCAATCAACCTTGAACTTTATGGGGTAGCGATAAAGTTGAAAATCTATTAAAGAAAATTGACAGATTATAGTGATGTGCTAGCGTCTGTACAAGTGACTCTCGGCTTCGTTAATTGTCTTTTTACACCCGTTATGGCAGTCCACTGCTGAACATAGGCCCAGGTTTGCCAGACCTACGGATTTGTCCGTATTTCCATAGATTCTTCTAGAGGCAATCTACGAATTTCTACGGACGTTTCATGGCCGACCTATGGATTTTTAAATTCGGATCTGGCAACACTGCGTAGGCCAGTCATCCAGCTGCTACCAGCCACACTGCGAAGATCGTCGCTCCACCTTGCCTGGGGGCGTCCTACCTTACTTTTGCCGATTCGCGGTCTCCACTCAAGAACATGTCTACCCCAACGGTCATCGGTTCCTCTCCCATTATATCTTTTTGATTCTTGTGCTTCAGTATCCATTTTATCTTTTTGTTATTTGCAAGACTGCCTTCTTAGTTTATTCGTTTGATTCGCTGGTTGGACAATGCGTTATTAGGGGTTTTTTCATGAGGAAATTCTCAATGGCACCTTAGACGCTATATTACTAGTTCCTGGTTAATGGAATTAGTCTCGCCCTCTAATAAAGGCCTTTTCATTTACCAGCAAAACCCATTTTGAAGTTCCGTACTTGAAAAGGAAAAAAACGGAACCCTTATAGTATCACTTTGTTTTTGTCTGTCTGTCAAGACCCTTTATCTCAAGAACGCGTGGAGGTATCGAGTTGGACAGGATACAGGCGTGATTTTATGTTTTTGTAATACGAAAAACAAATATCATAATATCACGTCTATACAGCATGGTCAAAAAGTCGTGGATCGAACTAAATAGGGAGATAAAGGAGGTCATTTCCAACAAAAAATCTTTCTACAGCATGGCCATAATTCAAATGCCCTAAAAGTTATGAATATTTTTGTATACTGAGTTAATGATAAATGATAAATGATAAATGATTTTATTTCTGTAAGTAGGTTTGCACAAACACTTTTACACGTCAATCATAATTTTTTTTAAACTAGATGAGGTCGGCGTTTCCTATCTGACTACTCTGAGAAGAAAGGCCGAAACAAACTCAGAGGTCATAGTCTCTTTTAAAGTCCAGACATAATCTTGGTCAAGTTATATGAAGACCATGTAGGTCGATGTCTGAGATGGTCTTTTGAGGAAAGAACCACACAGATTGAGAGGACCTGTCCAGTCAGTGCACGCATTTGTCAGAAATCATGCAGCTCAACTCAAGACTTAAGGAGCTCAACGATTCGACGAACAATACCAAAGAAAGGACATTTGGGTAGGCCACATGAATTACTCAAACTGCCAGACCATAGAGAGAATAATAATAAATATAAAATGCCTAAACTAAATGACCCACATCGTCTTCACATTCACAATAATTAAAATAATGTAATACTTTAAAAAGTAAGCAAATGTCAGTTAAAAAAAAAAAACATTAATGTCAATGTGTATATAAAAAAAAAACATCAAAAACACTCAAAATGCAGAAATTGGAAGCAACTCAATCCCAAGCCTTTGTATCCTCAATATAATCTTTAATGGTATAAAAGGCTTTCTGGCACAATTTACGTTTAATGAACGATTTAAATTTATTAAGGCTTAGATCTTGAACGTGGCTTGGTAGTTTATTATAAAAGTGTATACATTGGCATCTGAACGAGCCACCTATTTTCTTGAGCCTTGTTGTAGGTACAACATATTTGTGTTTGTTTCTAGTATTTATATTATGGATATCACTGTATTTTTTGAACAATTTTATGTTTTTATGGGCATATAAAAGATTTTCATAAATATACTGAGAAGGCACAGTCATTACATTAATCTCTTTAAATTTGTCTCTGAGAGAGTGTCTCGGACTTAATTTATAAATTGATCGAACAGCACGCTTCTGCAAAACAAAGATAGTCTGAATATCGGCGGCATTTCCCCACAATAGAATACCGTTCGAGTTCTTTTGCTATTAGATTCATTTTTTTTAATTACAACAAATGATGTTGTATTATTACTAGATAAAGTATCAGCACTACAAAAGTTCTATTGCGGCTGTGGGGTACGAAAGTTCAAGAGCAATAAATTTATTCCAATGAAGCGTTACCAAAAATTATTTCTCACTTTAAAAGCGTCGGAAATGACCTCCTTTATCTCCCTATTTCGTTTGATCAAAGACTTTTTGACCACTCTGTATATCCTGAAAGTATAAGGCAAGGTACTAAGACCACAGTTACAGCTGCGTAGTAGTGGAGAGATGTTCAAAGATTCTGATTCATATACATGTGGATAAATAATAACATCCGCACGGGTCGTCTGCCGCGGTTGGTCCATCTTTACATACTAAGACCCTCCGTGCCTCGGAAAGCACGCTAAGCCGTTTGGTCTCGGCTGTCATTCGTGGATCTTTGACAGTCGTTACTGGTCGTCAGAAGCCCGAAAGTCTGACAACCAGTCTTACCAAGGGGTTTCGTGTTACCCAGTAACTGGGTTGTGGAGGTCAGTGGAAAAAAACTGGTACTCAGCTGGCTGCATCCGGTTAGACTGATAGCCAACCCCAAGTACCCCAACGCCCCTACATAGTCAGGAAAGGCCCGGAAACCGCTAGGCAGATCGATCAGATATAATTAGTGGTGGTTAATAAAACGTATAGCGCCAAAATATAACAAACTATGTGTACATAGCGTATAGCGTGTGCTATGAGCGGCTCTGACTTCGCGCTATATTATAGCGCCTCGGACTTCGCGCTATATTATAGCGCCTCGACCTACTCAACGAATAAAAGTTCAAACGCGCACAGCGGGGCCAGAACGAGATAGCAACATAGCGTTCGCACAGCGGGGCCAGAACGAGATAGCAAGATAGCGTCAGCGACTATAATGTATAGCGCGTTAACATCTACCGCGCATCATCAATTCATCAAGTCCGTTTAGCGTGATAGCGTGTTGCTAAAGTATAGCGTCTCCGCGTTCAGACTGCGCCCGAGTTTTGAAATAGCGCGCTATAATTATAGCGTATAAAATAACAGACTATATGAATATATTTTATAGTTTATAACACGTTTACAGTTTATAGCGGATTTGAACATCACTAGATATAATACTGTATATTTATTTCAATTTTAAGTCCTCCTCTTTGTAGTATCATTTCATATTCATAAAGCGATTCTTGTCACGATAAGTGACATTTCGCTAACAAAAATAGAATTATAAGCCTATTAATCCAGACTCCGGCTTATTGCCAGTCAAATGCAAATTTTCATTCACTGCATGTTTATACCATCGGCGGTAACGAAACCATAGCGACTTCTAATTCGACGCCAACGCCATCTAGTTACGTTTTCAGAAACTTTTTATTTTTTGCGATGTGCATGTTTTTTTTTTTAAGAACTGTGGCAAGTGGTCATCACACTCATCACCGTCTATGACCATCTGCTATACCAAAGGGATCTTTGTCTCTGGGATGATAGTGCACCTGAGATGCCTCAGGTTTCGCAGATTACCTAAAAAACCTCTCGAGTGCGAGTGTGTGTGTTGTGTGTGTGTGTTTTCCTGGAGATACTTTTAACTTTGTTGTACTATTTTCTGCCCCCGACCCATCGCGTTGCATCCCATCGCTCGGCCGTGCTACTATTTAGTTTTCGCTTATTTTGTTTTTACCATCATGCACATATAAACAGACACGAAAAAAAAACAGAACAGAAAAATAGGTACAATAGTGATGCAGCGTACCTACGATAGGACAATAAATAGAGAGATGAAGACAGCGTGTGAAAGAGAAAGGAGACAAAAAAAAAAATAAGTACATAAAATTTCGCTTAGCGTTCTTTCCACCTTTTTTTCCTTTTGCTCGGCTCCTTGGGGCCGTAGCGTGATATTAAATAGTTCATTACCTTCCTCATGAATTGGGCTATTAAATGCAAAAAGATTTTTTCATATCCGTATTGTCTGGAAGTTCCGGAGATTACCCTCTGCATACAAACTTACAAACAAATACCTCATTATAATATTATTAGTATATTATATACTAGCTTCCGCCCGCGACTTCGTCCGCGTGAAATTTCTTGTTACATCGACCCACCCCGTCGAATCGCATCGCCTGCCCGCGCTATTACTTCGTTATTGCTTAGTGTTCTTTCTGACTTTTTTTCTTATTGTTCGGCTCCTAAAGGTCATAGCGTGATGTTAAATAGCCTATAGCCTTCCTCAAGAATTGGGCTATCAAATGCAAAAAGAATGTTTCAAATCCGACTGGTAGTTCCAGAGATTAGCGCGTTCAACCAAAAAAACAAACAAACTCTTCAGCTTTATAATATTAAGTATAGATAGATGGATTCTTCGACACTATCATCGTTTCAGCCAACCACTGATGAACGTAGACCTGTTTTACGCCGTACGGCATTTCATACAAACTTTCAAGCCCTTATTTTTCAAAATGAATGAACCGATTTTAATTAAATTTCATACACATAAGCAGAATACAAAGGTCTAAAGCCATAGTTGAGAGAACATTTTCGAAATATCTTATTTCAGAGATTTCCAGTTATCGTTTTTTAAATAAGAAATTTCGAAAATGTTCTCAATTAACTTTTGATACCTTTGTATCCTGCTTATGCGTATAAAGTTTCATTAAAATCGGTTCATTCATTTCGAAAAATAAGGCCTTGAAAGTTTGTATGAAATGCCGTACGGCGTAAACGCTCTTAAGAATAAAAATCTATTGTTGATCGGTAATCATATTTAAATTGGATTCAGCTCTCACTTAACCACTTCAGCCAGTTTACGGTTGTAGAAATTGCCCTCCATTGCAATCAATTTATTCATTTAGACAATGTGCCTATCCAATTGATTTATTTTGAGATACTTTTTAAACAATATTGCGTCATCTGCTTCGATAACTTTTTCTACTACTGCATTATCTAGAGTAGGTAACTAGAATTTGAAAGTTAATTGCTGGGATACAGCATGTCGATTCTGTAAAAATCTCACCGTGAATACTTGCGTGGAGTGAGCTGTCAGTGTCATCCCACTGATGCTAGGGATTGACCATGCAAACATTTACAATCATAAAAGAGATTTTAATAATATTTTTTAATGCTAATCCTATTGATATTTTTATATAATTCAAAGCTAGTATTTTAGTGGTCAAAACATTCGCCAGCGCCTAACGCGCTTGCGCGGCGTGAAATATGGCTCATTCCGAATTAAGTCATCATCGCTCACATGAAAAATTTGATTTCCGATTTAGATAAATGACCACTATGGCAGCTGAGAGTCAGTAATATACCTATTCACTTGAATAGTTACTCATGGTTGGATTATAGTATTTATTTGTGTATACACCACGAATTTCCTCTTCTTTGGTAAGGTGGCGACTGTAGCCAGAAGCACAATTTCGAAAATGCCACGTTAGTTTAAAGATCGGTGATAATTATTAATTTAGGGCATGGTCGGTAGTCGGCGTTATCGCAAGATGGCACATGCCATGACTTCATATATGTCGATTCACGGGACATCGTTATCGCGTTCACGTTAATTCAGAAAAGGGCCCTAATTCACTATGACCACTTAATGATTCATTACTTCGAAACCACGTCAATTCCTTAATAACCTAATCACTACATCTGCTATTAACGTATTCTCTATGACACAATGACCGAAACCGGTTTGAACTGTCAAAATACCACGCTTGACAACCGTACGGCGTGGTAAGATTATGCGGGGAATAATAGATGAATACCATACAGCAGAATTGGGGTCAAGGTGTAAGCACGCTGTAGTCGATTACAGTGCAATTCGGAATGTACCATATATCACTCCACTCGAATCTCGTAACCATGGCAACACCACCTCGGCGTCAACACCTCCACCAGCCGCGTTTTGATTGGCGAATACCTCGTCTTTTTCTACTTTAGAGTTACACATTTTGAAAATCGCTCAACGAAAACTTTGCTTAATCTGCCCCTTGGCAGACTCTAAGGCAGGGTCGCCATATCGAAGGTCGCCATGAAATGTTGGGGGTTCAAGGGTCGTTAGAATTAGACAACCAGCTTGATAGAATGTACTTTAATGAATATCTAGTGAATTTATGTTACAATGCGCATTGATGTAAACTGCTTACTTATATTCTAAAGGAGTGTAGGTACTTACTACGTTATGCACTATTAGGGACCATACATACACTTCAGGGTTGACACCAACCACTTCTTCATTTAAGGGTTACTAGAGGTGCAGTGCAAACACGGGCGCGCGATGAGCGATAAAATATTTGCACTTATTTGACGTTGGTATTGCATTTTCCTAATGTTCTTATACATGACGCCTTACAAGTTAAATATGTAAAAACAAATCTCTAATGTGATAATGAGTGACTAACGCGCAAGCGCGGCGTGATCTTATCACTTCACCTTCACTCCACCCGATTCACGACATTAAATGTCGTGAATCGGGTGAAGTGAAGGTGAAGTGATCACGCAATCTGCAATGTGATAATGACAGTGATTAACGCGCAAGCGCGGCGTGATCTTATCACTTCACCTTCACTTCACCCGATTTACGACATTTAGTGTCGTGAATCGGGTGGAGTGATCACGCCACACAAACTACGTGGGATTACATTCTATGGCCCGTCAGCTAGGCATCCGTTAGCACTCGATGACTTGACACACTCGGTTATCTCTTCTAATTCAATAGATTTGGATTAATAACAACGCTGAACATCGTCGCAGTCTTTACTAGACTCGATCTACAATTGCTCATAATAACCAAACAATGTCGATGCGTATTTTCATCAGTCTAGCTGTCATAAACGTGAATGTTTTAATTTTATTTACTGTTCGTGCGTGACGCGCTCGCGCCTCAGTCTATATAAGGACTTACTAGACTAGGGAAAAAATAAAAAAAACAGGATTGAGATTCTGACTGCGCTTCTGTTTTGCTATTTTATTGTAAGTAAAACCCCACAAAATATTAATGTTTTGACCACTAAAATACTAGCTTTGAATTATATAAAAATATCAATAGGATTAGGCTAAAAAAATATTATTAAAATCTCGATTATGATTGTAAATGTATGCTTGGTCAATCCCTAGTATCTGGTAAGATGACACTGCCAGTTCACTCCACGCTCACTTCACCTAAGTTTTCACGGTGAGATGGTTACAGAATCGCACTGCGGGCCTCCTCCCTGTGAGAGGGAGTGTACCTCCACCACGCGGTCACAGTGCGGTTTGGAAGAAGTCACATGTCTTTGAATTTTTGATTCTTCGACATGCCGGTTTCCTCGCGATGTTTTCTTCACCGTTTTGAGAGCAGTGGTGATGACTTTACACAAAGTAAAGCGTCTGCCTGGGTTCGAACTTACGACCTACTCGTAAGTCGCGGCCGTTACCACTGCCACTGGGCCACCACTGTAGGTCCAGTATCGTAGAAAAAGAAGTCTGAGGGGCAGGGCCGTCTTGACCCGGGGGTGCAAGGGGTGCGTGGCACCCGGGCGCAGGTTCTTAAAGGACGCAAGCCAATCCTTAAACCTACACGTACCTTGCGTAAACCTTCTCGAAATTAAAATGAATAAAAAACTACTTACGATTAACTATGACTCAAGATAGATTGAAAAATTTGGCTATAGTAGGTATACCTATCGAATTGAAAGTTGATTACAAAACAGACGATATCATAAAAAAGATTGTCGATTTTAAAGCCGGAAAAATTAAATTTGATGTTTGAAAATGTACCTAATTTTAGTGTAGAGTAAGTATTAAATAAAAAATAAAATACAAAAATTGAGGCGCAGGCTGATTTTCGCACCCTGCTGAGGGGAAATTCTCGTAATTTTCACGGGGAGTTAACAGTCTGATCTCAGTCTTAATCTGTCAAAAATACCTCTAATTTCCCTAAATTTTTGACAAGTTTTTGACATTAGTTGTCGCTGAAATGAGATTGCGACTAATTTTGTACATTTTTAATTACGGGAGTCATTATTGACCTTCTAATTGAGTAACAAACTCATCGAAATTACCAGCAAGACTTGTGCAGTACCCGGCGATAAATATTGCACATCGACCTTTGGAAAGAGACAATTGGCTAATTTCGGCTCCGTAGAGCGTTATCTCTGTCGCACGAAATACAAACAGTCCGGTATCTATTAGGAGCTGTTAAAACAACTATGATTTGCTTCTTTTGATAATTATTTTTATTCTTTGTATAAAATGGTTTTGTGTAAAAAGGTCGATGTACAATATTTATCGCCGGGTACTGTACACTGTGGCTTTTAGCGAAAATAAATGTTAATTAGGTTCTAATTGGACACTTTGTGTGCATCAATCAATGAACATGGTTCCTACACACGTTCAATGGCACATACAAATGCCTTTATCTTACTAAATAATGGCGATTTATAAACATGACATCGTGTCTCTTTTCTTGTCGGCTTTAAGCTTACCTTGATTACCTCGATGGGATACCTATCAAGGGTCATTTCTGAAGCGATAGAGCCATTATTAACCACTAGCTTCTGCCCACGTCTTCGTCCGCGTGAAATTCACTTCACTTTGTAGTTTTTTTTTGGAAGTCCTTTATTTTTTTTTATATTTTTTTTTCTCTGTTTAGATTCTGACTTGGTGACAATATGGGACCACCTCGAGAGCATACCCTTTCAAACCCTAATGTCATCTCATATCATATCTGCTCATCATATTTTACAAAATATTGCTTTTCCCGATGCTGGGACGTTAATTGTTGAGGAGTTCACCTGGTAAGAACCAGGAGAACTCCTCAACAACCACTCACCATTCTCAAACTCAAACTCAAAGCATTTATTTCAATTAAACCATTTACAGGCACTTTTGAATTGTCAAGAAGTCGGTCAGTCAGAAAATATGAAACTAGTTGCCCATTCCAAAGCGTAGGTACCTATGGAGAAGAACGGGCAAGAAACTCCATGGACACTCTTTTTAAGTGATATTTTACAAAAATATTAGTTACCTACATCATTACTTTTGATTTTAAAATTATATAATGTGAGAACGATGTAAAAAATTAAGAAAAACGTACGTACGTGTTAAAAGCGTCCAGAGTACAACAAATAGTACTTAACAAACTATTTCTTAACTAACTAGTACTTAACTAACTAACTAGTACTTAACTAACTAACATTCGCATTGTGACGCAAAAATTGCTTAGCAACCATATTAAAGTAATGGAATCGCAACCCGTGAAATATTTATCATTGAGTAGTTCCGATGGCCATCTGTGGTCTTCATCATCAGCGCCACTTTACCAAATGATGATTACTGAGAGTAAATGCTTAACTAACTAACATTCGCATTGTGACGCAAAAATTGCTTAGCAACCATATTAAAGTAATGGAATCGCAACCCGTGAAATATTTATCATTGAGTAGTTCCGATGGCCATCTGTGGTCTTCATCATCAGCGCCACTTTACTAAATGATGATTACTGAGAGTAAATGCTCAAGTTAGTTTAAAAAATACCCAAATCGCCTATAAAATTTGAGGGTTTCACTCGATTTCCATTGGATTCTCTCATCAGCCGGTCGATTCTGTAAAAATCTCACCGTGAAATCTTAGGTGTGAAGTGAGTTTGTTTTTGCTAGGAGTTTATTGACAGCTCACTCCACGCTCACTTCACCTAAGTTTTCACGGTGAGATTTTTACAGAATAGCACCGCAGATACCAACTTGATGACGATAGGACCATTTCGAGAGTATATACCCTTTCAAAAAAAAAAACACTGGCACTCCGGTAGTGCCGAGTCCGACAGAAGTGAAAACTTGAACAATTACGAGTGTATTTTGTGAATCGTCTTATAAACAAAACACGCATGTTAAGGTGTGTTCCTTATTTTATAGGGTTTTTTGCAAATCAGGTATGATGACCAAAGTGACTGGTTTATTCTTCTCGTGAAAGGAATTTATTCAGATTTGCTCGTCGTCAGTTATATATCCGTGGTTCAGCGCCATCTCGTCGCTGTTGGATGAACTACGTAGTTAGTACGCGAGGCCTACGTAGTTAGTACGCGAGGCCCTCGTAGTTCTTCCCGATGTGCATAGATGGCGCTGTCCTCAACAACGCGCGTCTTAAGTTTTACGTCTGACGTTAGTACGCGAGGCCCTCGTAGTTCTTCCCGATGTGCATAGATGGCGCTGTCCTCAACAACGCGCGTCTTACGTTTTACGTCTGACGTTTTACGTCTTACGAATTTTCGATCAGGGTCACGTGACCTGACGCGAATTTAGAAGTTTTTACCCATTCTAAAAAAGTACACAGCGCCGCTAAAGAAGTTTTCACTTCAAAAAAAAAATTAAATAGGTCCACAATTGAAATCGGTAAACATACCTACATAAAAAAAAAAACATAAGTACATAAAGTCAAACATAATAACCTTGTTGGTTAAAAATCAAACGTTTATTGATTTTGTTACTCTGATTTCCTCATAACATAGGTACTCTTCACTAATTTGTATGATATTTTATTTTCTTAGTGACACGTCGGACATTTACCTACATCAAACTTAAACTCAAAATTTCAATTACCTAATCCATTTACAGGCACTTTTGAATTGTCAAGAAGTCGGTCAGTCAGAAACTCCATGGACACTCTTTTAAATTATGTTTTATTGGTCAGGGATTTCGGCATACCTAATAATTATTTTTCTGCACACTTTGCGTAAGTATCTTAGCCTATAATAAGTAGGTACGTCCCAATATAAAAAGGAGAGTCTATCGAGTTATCGACATCAGTCATTAAGGGCCAAAACTAAGAATATCTAAATATAAAAATAGTAAAGGCAAATACAGTATTTTTTTTATTTGTAACTTTTACAATATTTAACACAACTAACAACTAACTATACAAATAAATACGAAAATAAAAGGACGTTTAGGCGTCGAAATAGGTACTCTTCCGCATCGCTGTCATCCGGAAACGCAGAAGACTGGCAGCCATTGTAACGTTGAATGGTGTTGCCGGTTGCTAATACTTTGTCCAAAGAATAGTTCTTTTTTTGTTTGGTCACATTGTGAAAAATATACAGGTACACAGTTTAAAAAAAGTCATTAAAACTCTTTTCGATGTGAAGGGCGAAGCGACAAAGACAAAATCTCGAAACTTGCATTTGTGAAGGCTTAGGTAGGTACAGACGCCAGCACATCAAGTTACTACAATCTGTCAAATTTCTTCAATAGATTCTCAACTTTATCGCTAAAGCATAAGGTTCACAGTTGATTGAGAAAATTTGACAGTTTCGGGTAGCTTGATGTGCTGGCGTCTGTACATATTCAAACATTAAAATAAAACTGGTAAAGGACAATGAGAAATGGTGGGCCCACCTCTCAATAGAAATAAGATACTCATGAATGAATAGATATTTTTATGCAGAATAAAACTTAGTATTACGAGTAAGATTATAAGTCAGTAGGTACTAGGGATGCCTCGATACGCCTTTTTGCCGATACGATACCGATACCGATACCGATACGCTTACTGAATTCAAAAAGGAAGGAAGATTAAATAAAACACAATTAATTAATAGTTTTGGTAATCAAAATTAACATAAGATTTTTATGGAATTATCAACTGTCGAAATTTCAAAGTGATTCCATATAGCACTTTTGTGTTTTGAAGTTGATATGATTACTATTTATTTTATTTGACTCAAACGACTAGTTATAAATGACATACAATACACAAACAATTACGATATGTAATTCTTAATCTTATTTGCATGGAAAAATACTACGCGCAACAACATTCAACCTAAAAGCTCGTACACACAGGCGCGACGCGACACGCGACATTAAGGCACCGCAAGTCGCGCAAGGAGCGGTGCCTTCATGTCGCGCGCGATTCGCGTCGCGCGTCGCGCCTTTTTGCAGGAGCCTTGACGAAATGGGATAGATGTGCGAGTGCGAGGCCAAAGCGGGCGGGCGAAACAAAACACTGAATAAAGCGCGAGGTTTCCCCGAGCATAGTTAGTTCGTGCCTCGTTTGCAACGAAATAGACGGGACAACACGCGCGTTTACATCACATTTTTAAAGCGCGAAATTTGATAAGTATCAAATATCGGTATCGGCCATAAAAATATCGCCGATATCGATATATCGGCAAACCTGAAGTATCGCCGATATATCGGTATCGGTATCGGTATCGGATGCATCGGAGTTATACTAACTATTATAAAAGTGATCCCAATTTAAGCAATTAATTATCATAGTTTACTTCATTAGAAGTTAAACATTACTCAGACTCGAACGGCCGGCATGGTTTTGCGTGTCGCGGGTTCGATTCCCGTAAGGGACAAATATTTGTTTGACCTATAAGTAGTTATTCAGGGTCTAGCTCTTTGTGTATGTGAGTTTAAATTATTGTAAACGCACCCACAATACAGAAGAAATTCCTAGTGGGGCAAACTTAAAAAAAAACAGCTTTGTCTGCTG
Source organism: Luperina nickerlii (assembly GCA_963855955.1). Classification (NCBI taxonomy): domain Eukaryota; kingdom Metazoa; phylum Arthropoda; class Insecta; order Lepidoptera; family Noctuidae; genus Luperina; species Luperina nickerlii. The sequence goes on along the minus strand of OY979689.1, from coordinate 9,808,968 downwards.
GCTGATTTTTCAATCAATAGGTCATTTTTATTCGTGGAATAAAATTGACATAAATTATTCCTCCGCTAAAATTATCTGGCGTTGTAAAATGGACTACTGAAATGGAACAAATGTTAGTACTTAACTAATGTTCCGCTTAAACAGCCTGATCCAACGATATATCACATGTTGATGGGTGGGCCCAGACCCCATACATTTGTTTCCCACTCTCGGTTATTTATTACACTTTAAAGTTTTATCATAAATAATTATTAAATTACGGTACCTACCTAATTACGATCATAGGTGCGAAAATAATATTTATTTAAAAATATTGGTTCCGCGTTTACGCTTAATCTTTTGACTGGTAATTAATCGTTTACAGCACTTTTTTATACCTGCCAGTGTGTCTTATAACTAAATATGGAAAGATTAAAAAAAAAAGAATCGATTTATCATTTAAAAAATGTTTAACTTACCGACAGATGTGTCAAGACTTCTCCCATCATTTCTTTGCATTTGCACATCAAAATTATCACTTTGGTTATTTTTACTGTATAAATAACTATAATTAACTACATTTTTGGTATTTAAATTATTATCATCACTAACTAGGCTGTTTACGTCCGCGCCATAACTGGGTCGCAAAATAAAAAGTAAAAACAAACAAATGTAAGCCAAATGACTGCACATTTTCACTTTTTTTAATAAGAATATATGGAAACACGGTATAAACCACTTTATTATTTCTTTTAAATCCATTATTTATTTATTAAATTATTTCGGAACGAAGTTTGTTGAAAAACACGCGCGGCGAATTAAAAAGTATGTCAAGCCGTCAAGCGACATTTCGCGCCAAACGCTTGGTCCGAACTAAGCGCGCGAAGAGGTCGGTAACCCATTTCTTCTTTCACCTAAAGACGTCTGCACATTGCGGCACAAGAAAATAAAACAACTTCGTCACGACTTTCGCTTTTTTACACATTAAAATTCATGTACTGTTCGATTTTGCCTTAAAATGTGCAACCAACGAACGATTTTACGAAAACGGGAGAAAATGAGAAAATTTGAAAAAAGAAAGCTTTTTTTTATTTGGGCCGCGTTCGCTTCAAACATTGTTTTATCAATGGCTAAGACGGACACGTGTATTGTCTTAACCAAGTCTTAACTAAGTTTTTATGTCACAATCTGTCAATCATTATAGTTAGTTTTAAATAGGTACTATTTTGTTACACAGACAGTTTTGAAGAATAAGTATGAAATATTTTAAGGTAAACGTAAGCACTTTCTAAGGCGAATTGTTTCAGTTTTGCATAACAGTAGGAAACACTACCAGTATGATCTAGACTTAATAGAAGGGGCGATACTTTCAATATGAATCAAACGTGAGTTGTTTACGTTGGGCTAATTGACACTTCCTGCATCCTTATTCGAATCAACTCACATGCATTTAAATCCAAAGAGTGATTCTCGGTAAAGTACTTATTAATATAAATAAAAGGAAAATTTTCACGCCGGCTGATCGACACTTCACGTGGCCAGAGGACTGGGTCATTCTCTGGCCAAAGAATTAGCATTGCCATTGAACGTGGCAATGCTGCCAGTCTTCTGAGCACATTTCCGGATGACAGCGATGCGGACGAGTACTTCGACGCCACGGATATCGATTCGACGCCTTAGGGCTGATTTGACCAAAGTCAGACATCGTTTATTCGTGGAATAAATTTGACGTGTGACAGTTCTAGTAAGAAAAACTATGAAATATTCAAAATTTATTGTCAGGATTTCTTCTAGGTATAAAAGCTTTGTGAAATTCGCTCTAAGTGTCCTTTGTTTTTGTGTTTATTTGTATAGTAAGTTAGTTAGTCATTTAATTGAGTATCTAATATAAATAAACAAAATCGAAGTGTTTCATTGTAATAAAATTTTACATTGTAAATGCCTATGACAGTATTACGGTACTAACTTATATAAAAAAAAATTAACGTTTTGCCTGTCTGTTCTAAAAGAAAGATCTCTATTTTGAAAGATTCTGACGGGAGTTTCACTCGAAGATAGCTGATGTTATGAGTAACTTCAAGGCTACTTTTATTTTAGAAAAAACTTTTTTACAAAAAAAAAAACAGAACAAAAATCTACCAAGCTGTGTTGGCCCAAAGTTACTCTGATTAACGATTAAAAATTAATGATTAAAAATCATAATCAATTTTTTTTTTATTAAGATTAATTAATCATAATTGGCACGTTTGGCGCAGTGTTTATGCGATTGACTGCTGCGCTGCGTGTCGCGGGTTCGATTCCCGCACGGAACAAATATTTGTATGACCTACAAGTAGTTGTTCCGGGTCTGACTTTTTGTGTATGTGAGTTTTAATGTTTGTAAACGCACCCACAATACAGGAGAAATTCCTAGTGTGGGGCAATGTCTTAAAAAAAAAAATATTAATCAAAATCTTTAATCGTTAATTTGATTATTTGATTAACTATTGACTACTTGTTAATTCATTTAATTTATTGGAAGAGCAACACCAACAGCTTATGCAATACATAAATATGCTACTTCAAAAGCAGTAATTTATTAACAACAATACACCAATGCCGTCCTCTGGCTCGGTAGAAAGAATGTTTTCTTTTGCAACTATGCTAAATAAACCTAGGTCACACAAATTATCTGACGACTTATTTGAAAAAGAAGTAGTTATGAAATGTAACTTGAACATCAAGAATTCAGAAATGTGAAGATCGGGGGTTAGTTGATTGAAAATATTCTTCAAAATTAGAATTCAGTGTATTTGAACGTTAGAATTTATTTTTTTGTTTTTTGAATAATTAATAAAAATATTTTAAGAAATGTGTGATTGAGTGATTTTCCATCATTTCTTTTATATAGAATTAATAACATTGATGGACGTATTAGTTTATAATCGAGTTAATCAATTAATGATTAGTGATTAATGATTAACGTCAATAATCATGATTAAGATTACTTTTTTAATAATGATTATTCTTATCGTGATTAACGTAATCTGATTAAAATTAGGTAATCAAATTAATTAATTGATTAAAAAATTAATTGATTAATAAATTAATTGATTAATGCCAACATTGCTGCCAAGTGAATAATAACTTTAATTTCGGAAGTCGGTGTTTTGGATCTGTATTTTAGTTTTTTGCCACCGACTTCCGAAATTAAAGTTATTTTTCACTTTGTAGTTTTTTTAAGTCGGTTTATTTTATTTAAGTTTTTTTCTTGGTTTTTAATGGGTCTGCTTATAATTTATCTAAGTTACAATAGCATAGTGTCAAGCTCATCGCCTTTTACAAAATATCGCTTTTCCCGATGCAGGGACGTTAATGTGAAAACTTTAGGCGCGTTGGACTATTTTTGAGATGGGTAAAACCATTGAACTCGCGCCACTGTTACCGTAAGCGACACCGCGCGTGTTTTGTTTATAAGACGATAAAAAAAATACCCGCTTCGGATGTGTTCGGCTGTCCTCGGGATATACTTGGTTTTAATGTATATCCGATGATCTTATATGTCAGTGAGTGATGGCAAAGTATTCCTGTTTGGTTTTCAAACTTCTGTCGGCACTCTCGGAGTGCCAATTTTTTAGGGTTCCGTACCCAAAGGGTTAAAACGGGACCCTCTTACTAAGACTCCACTGTCTGTTTGTCCGTCTGTCACCAGGCTGTATCTCATGAACCATGATAGCTAGACGTTGAAATTTTCACAGAATAGATGATGTATTTCTGTTGCCGCTATAACAACAAATACTAAAAACAGAAGAAAATAAATATTTAAGAGGGCTCCCATACAACAAACGTGTTTTTTCGGCGTTTTTGCTTTGTGGTACGGAACCCTTCGTGTGCGAGTTCGACTCGCACTTGGCCAGTTTTTTTTGTAGTCAAAGGCAGAGATTAACGAAAATGAGATGGGCTGCATGCCAGTTGTGTAACTTACTCATCAAAGAAGAGAATTAAATCATGACATGTGCCAGGAGAAATGGTTGCGAGTAGCGAAACTGCGAAAGCCGCTTAGCTGCACTTAGCATGGTTTATTTATTAAAATTAATGTATATTACAAACATTCTTTCGTGTCTACGAGTAAAATGTGTAAGTACAGACGCCAGCACGTCAAGGTATCCGAAACTGTCAAATTTTCCCAATCAACTTTGAACCTTATGCTTTAGCGATGAAGTTGAAAATCTATTAAATAAATTTGACAGATTGTAGTAGCTTGATGTGCTGGCGTCTGTACCTAACCTACATGTTATTTATATAAATATAATAATGTTCCTATTTTTTGTTTCAGAACGAATAAGTTGCCTCTCAGCTCTACAGTATTTTGTTTAATGCTACAACCCCCTCTTAACTTTTCAAGTTTTCAGAACGTTACAAGTTCCTCCGATACCTGAGGTCACCGGAAAACCTGAGTGTAGAAATGCCGATGCATTCCACATTTCCAACAGTTTCTATGACAAATATTTTCATTTACTGTTCAAGCTATTAATGTAAGGATTTGCTCATGTCGGTAAGGCGTACTAATTTTCTTTTGACCATAGACACAAAAATAAGAGTTACTTTGTCTACATTGGTAGGTAGTACCTAAAGTTTAAGAATTAAGGGGCTTACACAAGTTTAGGAACAATAAAAGTATATGATCTACTACAGTCAACAAAATCAGAAAAATATATGATATTCTTCAGGATTTAGGCTAGATAGATAGTGTATTGAAAACATAATACAACTAATTTGATACCTTAGAAAAAAATCATGAAGATCCCTCTAAAAACTTTTTTTTTTAACAATAAAAACCATACTAACTAATATACATACAATCATTCTGTTTTTTTGTCAGATTATTCTACAAGCAACATACTAAAATACTAATGTTTTAGTTTTATAGGCCAAACAATAGATTTTTTGTAATTAAATAATTGCTTCATATTTTGCAATAAATTACCAGCGTTGTGTCATCACGCGTCTCTTTCTTTTCTATGCAGTCCGACAGTGACCGCGCTTTAGGTCATGTAAGCCCCTTAAGAGGCCTCTTACAGTCCACTAGCGCCGCCAATCGAAAAAATGTCATAACTCGTAAATAGAATCAAAAATACAAAATATGTTCTATTATTACTGTGGAAAAGGCAATAACGTAATTGTATAACACCTTATCAACACTTGAAATATAGCTGTTTAGCTAAATCGTGCATTCAAAACATAAACGGCCGTTTTTGTTACAAATGCACGATTTAGCTAAACAGCTATATTTCAAGTGTTGACAATGTGTTATAAAATTACGTTATTGCCTTTTCTACAGTAATAATAGACCACATTTTGTATTTTTGATTCTATTTACGAGTTATGACATTTTTTCGATTGGCGGCGCTAGTGGACTGTAAAAGGCCACTTAAGAGAACCTAGGTTGCAAGAGTGAGCGATGCGAGCACAATCAATTTAGCACACAGCGTGATGTGTAGGTGTACCGTGCGTATCAGATTCAGTAGTTAGGTAGGTACATGATTCTGAGCCCCCTGCAGCCCCTGCGATGAAATTTTTCGTTGTCCCTGCCACCATGTAGGTATATCTGACGTCTTATTCTATTGAAACTTCGTACTTCGTACTAGGTCAGCTCAAGGACAAAGTTTCACCAGCGACGAGCGGCCTACTGTAGGTATCTACCTACGAAGTTTCACCTTCAAATTCATTCAAAGTGAGTTAATATTTGCCTAAATTAGTAAAGGTTTGTTACCCCGAAAAGGATGAAAGCATAAGTGATGTTCTACACACACGAAGATGTGGAAAGCCGACGTGTTGCGTGTGTGTCGGTCACGGTTGACTTCCAATGAGAGTATTGCTCTGTTGAAGTCTTTAACAGCTGTTTGTTTGTTAGATAGACAGGGGAGCTTAGTGAACCAAAATCAGGCAGTTAAAGTAAGCAAGTAAGTTCTGTTTGTTATAGTTGGAAAGAATTGCCGCTATCGTTATTTAAAAAGAGGCTGCGAAGCTTTTTGACAGTCAAAGCATACTGTAGTGTAACAGAATTCTTCATTGAAAAAAATTTTAAACTTACTGTTTACAATAATGTTTAAAATAAGAATTATGTTTGGTTTTGTGTTGTTTCTTGTTCTGTTTGTTTGTTAAAGTTTAGTATTTTAGTTATAGTTTAGAGGATTATTTTATTTATTTATTTTATTATTTATTTATTTTATTTATTATTATTATTATTTTTTATTTATTTTATTTATTTTTTTAATTTTGTAATGTTTACATGCCTACTGGTAAAATATGGCTGAACCTTTTTCCTTAAAACAGTATGTACTGTACCCATATTTGCAAAATAAAATATCTTTATGTTATTAGAACCCAACCTGGGGAACCAACTCCATGCTCAACAGTCGCGTCTGCGACTACCTACTAAGCCAAACACATAGTCCCTTGGCATTCATCTTTTAATTTGACATCTGTCCCGATTTTAATTAATTTAGCTCAATAATTAAGAGTTTAAAAACTGAAGTGTTATGCAACTTTTGACCTACCTAGGTAATCGAGCAGAACCAAGCTAGAAGAGTCTATGACTTACTTTTTGAAACCAAAATTTATACCTAGGACCTGTACTGCATTATGCAAGATTTGACACCAAAATGATGTTAAATCAGATTAACAACGGAACGCATCCAACTATCCAAGTGAACGGACAACAACGCGTGATTGACTTGTTACGTGCAGATCTTGATAATGAGACTATTAAGTAGTTCATTTACCTGAAGTGCCGGTTGATGAATCCATAAATCTTTGCTGTTTACGATCGTTTTCATTTCTTTTCAGTGTGCTTTTTTTTTTGCTAAGACATGAAAGGGAGAACGATACATGTACAAAATAATTTCTTTTAAAAATTAGGGCGATGTTATGGTAGAAATGGTATGTATTGGTATGCGATGTACCTAGATGATGATGTCACTAACTTCTCTTAGATGCAACCTCGGTCCTTTTTTCGAGATTCAATCTCTTTTTCTTTTTTTTTTTCTCGTGAGAAGGTTGCCAATCTCGACTCGAGATTGCATTCCCTACCCGTAGCGTAACCACATTTATACAAAAAACCATAATAAACCACAGTTCTAAAGTTAATTCAGCGTAACATAAAAAAGTAGTCGGTTACGCACGCACGTAAGTACTTAACAATAATTTACTATTTACGCTTGAACCTGTGATGACACCGTAATTCGTAAAACATAATAAAAAGTAAAAGCCATAACTCGATGTGACGCTTACGTGTTATAGCAAGGCATTTGACTCCATCAAGCAAAAAATATTACAGTAAATCGGAACAATATCGGAGTACAGTTTTAAAAACTTACTTACCTACATAATTGATCATTTAACAAACCTGCATAAATATCATTTTCACCTAAAGCTTGTACAAAAAAATAAAATTCTATTTCAATCCCTGGAAGAGTTCTACAGGGATCTATACTAGGTCCTATATTTTCACGACCTAAAAAGCAAGTCGCTGCAAGGCAACTAATTAGTTTATCCTCCTCGTTAATTATCGAAAAACTTTCATATGTAACACTGGCATTTAAATGCATTTTCGTCACGCAATAATTAATCTTCTTTCGTGACTCGTGAACTGTCGTCTTTGGTAATTATGAATTCAATGCCTATTTCTTTGATTTCGCTTTTGCGTCAGCGAAAACTGTGCGTCTTGTCCTTGCGACTAGACGCAGAGCTGTTGTTTGCGCCTGCGACTAGTCGTTACAACAGACGTCGGGCAGGAAGCGATCATTTTCTTGGTTTATTCTAGACTATACCTACGCAAGATGCACGCGCACTTCCGACGACAGTCACGTGAGACAGGTCAGCGACAGTCTTCGTAGTGTAGAGGCTACATAATTCACTTAGGTACAAGATGAACAACACGACGGTCTCGTGTTGTTCAACTTGTAAGTGAATATGGAGCCTCTAGTTGCACTTGCCTTGGTGCTTATCATACAAAGTCTGACGCTCTCACATGCGACTGTCCTTGGGTGTGCGCGTGCACCTCACCTCTAGTCACTGCGACAAGTACCTACAGAGTCCTTGCAATCCTGTCGTTGCAAATGTGCAACTCGACGCATGTGTGCCGAGCTTTGAACCAAATATGTATGTCGCCGCCAACTGCTTTAATTAGCCGTTTAGTTAACCACCTAGCCTTTTAACTAAACGGCTGCCGTTCAACTAACGGCCTGAATGATATTCATCTTTTTTTTTTGTTTAAATAACGTTGCCCCACACTAGGAATTACTCCTGTATTGTGGGTGCGTTTACAAACATTTAAATTCACATACACAAACAGCCAGACCCGGAACAACTACCTGAAGGCAATACAAATATTTGTTCCGTGCGGGAATCGAACCCGCGACACGCAGCGCAGCAGTCGATCGCTCAGCCACTGCGCCAACCGTGTCGTCAATTATAGTTTAGGTTGGAACTGTAACCAATAATCACGCGAGAGCCGAATTTATCGCAGTAACTAAGCCAGGGCATCCCGACCAAATGGGTTAGGTTAGAACTGTGATCAACCGCGTGCGAGCCGAGAGAGCGAAGCGACGCGAGCACTACTTTCAAAGGCCAGGCGGTTAACTAAACGGCTAATTTAACCAGTTGACTGTGACATGTACATGAAATTCATCGGATGCAGCTTGTCGTTGCGTCTAGTGTGCGCCATGTCTTATGTTAAAACTATGCTGGTAAAGACGCTGATCCGTTCTGGTATTTCGGTGTTTGGTTCCGCGTGACAGTAAAATGCATGTTCAAGTAATAAATAAAAATTGGTTGATGTGTCGTAGCCTCTACGACACAGGGAATCCTAGTGCGGAATCGCGGAGGCTAGTGCTATATAAATATTGTAATGTTTTTCTTGAACAATAGTGTTTATTTATTAATTGCCCTTCAGATCATCATCTGTCTAGCCTTTTCCCAACTACGTTGGGGTCGGCTTCCAGTCTAACCGGTTGCAGCTGAATACCAGTATTTTACATGGAGCGACTCCCTATCTGACTTCGACAACCCAGTTATTAAGTAATACGATACCCCTTGGTAAGACTGGTTAGACCTGATGTTAATTAACATCAGGCTATGCAATTCTTGAATTGGGCTATCAAATGCAAAAAGAATTTTTCAAATCCGACGATTAGCGCGTTCAACCAAACAAACAAAAAACAAACTCTTCAGCTTTATAACATTATATAGTATAGAAGTATAGATATCTACAGGAATAAAAAGTATAAAAACACAGAACAAAAAAATAAAACAAAACCAATACATATTTAACAGATATTTATTTCAAATATAAATTACAACGAAAATTTGATAATAGTTCATAACTAACCTAGAAAACTTAATTATTGTAGCGTTGACCCATTTAATGTGACGTTAGAAAAATAAATAGGAATGCCGCCATTTTGAAAAATAAATGTTTAAATTATAATTTTAAGCACGGCGTTCTCTGCAGTTTCTGCTTATCCCCATAGAAAAAAGCATCATAATATGTAGTTTTTTTTGTAGTTTTCTCAATAATATTACGGGTATAAAGTAACAAGGATCAAATGTAACACAGAACGGGTCAAAACTTTTCATTGAATTTCTTCAATACGAAACATAAATAGTAAAATAAATAATATAAGAATCGTCCCCGTTTTCATAGCTGAAAACAAAATGCAAAAAAACATTATAATTTTCAACAAATTTGACAATAAGACATATTTTTTTTTAAACTTGAAATTGTAGATTTTTTTTTAACATTGGTCAATATATACATAGAAAATATTGATACATTTAGTTTATAGTGACATGAAATGATTATATATTTCATTTAAATCGAATATTTAGTATCTAAGGTAATATTTAAGTTTAATCACTGGTATTTCACATGAAATAAGTGTTTATGTAAACTAACTAAGGGAGGGCGCCCACGAGCAACTAATTTTTACCTCACATCTTGTCTACGGGTTTGTATGAAAGTGCGCGCATGTAGCAACGCGACAGCTGAGATACATTTTTGTCCACGGGTTTTGGGCGCAACTGTCGCCCGTCTATTTAATAGGGAATATGCATGATTTTTTTTTATTTAAAAAATTAATCCTCATTCATGTAATAAACAGTTTAGTGAAACTGTTTTTCGGATAACTATGAAATTAAAAAAGATATGAGCCATCGAAGATTTGTTTCTATCTCTTTCTCGCAAAACGAAATTTATCACGGAGTTTATATGGCCGTAGCGACATGTGACGTCACAGTCTATGTCGGATCTCTCTGTCTAATTGGTGTGTAATCAATAGTTTTAAATGCTCATATCGGCCGTGTTTCTTGGCCGATTTTAATTTTAATTTCACTTTTTGTCATCTCTACTACGGCATTTTCATATTTTGTTAATAAATGCTATGAAAAAATTTCATGCATATTCCCTATTGGTTGCAATGAAAGTGCGCGGCGACAAAAAATTTGCCGGCTAGCCAATTGCTGCTCGACCGAAAATTTTACAAAAAAAAAGTAGCGTTGCTGTCGCTCCCGTGTGCGCATAGTCCAAATCTCGGCGAGGAGACAACGACAGAGATAAATAAAAAGTTGCTGGGAAATTAAGTTGCCTGTGGGCGCGCCCTCCTTAATATGATCTTATGTGATATGAATGGAGTGTTGCAAGGTTAACGTACACATTTATAATAACCACAGTATAACTGTTTCGTGACAGTAGTTGAATGCTAATGACAAGACCATTGACAGCTGTCAAATGGCACAGATAATAAAACTATTTTTTTTTTTCAAACATCGTTTGCGTCAACGTTTTTTATACGTCCCAAGTTGCCATACTGCAACTCGGGACGCCCATTTCCCCTTACATTGAACGACTGTACAGAATAACTATTTCAGAAAGATTGTGATATGAACGACTAACATTTAATATTAAAATAACAGTCAAGCGTATTTAAACACCTACAGTGTTGCAAATCATATCAACAACTTTAAGTAAAGACTGCAGAGATATTCGCAAATCTGCAGAGATTTTAAGACTCTGCAGTTTCAATAATTCCTTTCAAATCGTTATAATTATAATTGCAGAGTATCCTTGCTCTATAAAGCAATCTAAGGCGCGGCCCAGACAGAAAGGACGTGAGACTAGGACAGGGCCCAGAGAAAAAGACGCGCCTGCATCTTGTTCTTTCCGTATGTTTTGTGCCAGATCGCGTTAAGGGGGAAGCGCTGAATAGCCCGTGAAATTAAAATTTTGCAGATCTGTGACAGGTTGTATGTTGATTAAAATAACATTCGCTACCGTATCAAATATGACTTTACAGAATTATAATCATTAAAATCATAATCAATTATGTAAATATATACTCGTTACGGTCGCGAATCATATTTTGTTCAAAATACAACCCGACACTGACCTGCAAATAGCATAAAACGTATGATAATTTGAATTTCACAGGCTATGCTGGCACATTCCCCTTAATATACTTTGTATGAAGAATAATGAAGAAACGTGAAAAGGACGCCGCGTGACTGCGTCCCGTCCTCTTCTCACGTCCCTTCTGTCTGGCCCGCGCATAAGGCCCGGCGCACACTTGATACTTTTAGCATCGCTTTCTGCGACTTAGTCGCTTGCCTGAAGCGAGATTTTACTATCTAAAGCACCAGAGTATTATTTTACACCAAATGCTATGAAGCATCCCTGTATTTGCAAAGACTAAATGGATGCTAAAAGTATGGGTTTCGTACCGGGCGAGTGGAATTGTGATACTCAAATATAACTATCGGTATATGGGTTTGTACACAAAAGTGCGATGCGACGTCGCAACGTAGCAAATCGTGTTGCAGTTTTCTGCGTTGCGAATTCGCATGGCACTGATTCGCAGTTTTGTGTAAAAGCACCATTTTGTAAAAATCTCGTTATGAACACTTAAGTGAAGTGAGTTATCATTCCACCTGAAGCACTTTGACACTTTTGACAGCTCATTTCACCTAAGTTTTCACGGTAAGATTTTTACAGAGTAGATCGGCTGGCCGAAGTAAAGTGAATCCCGCGCAGGATGCGGTACGAAATTCGCACGCGGCGATTGCGTCAACTAACTTGTATGGAGGTGTTCGAACGGGCACGAATAGTCGTGTGACTTCCTTAATATCGCGTTCTGAGCAGGATTCACCTCATTGTGGCCAGAGCTTAAGGCTGGCTATACGCGTGCGATAAATCGCGTAAGTAACAGTTCCTTGTTTGTGAAATCAACATTCATTTGTAGTTAAGTCACACTGTACTACTACTTTTACTTCTAGAATAGTCTCATACATACGCCATAAGATTAGTCGCAAACGCTTCTGCTATGTGGAAATCGAGAAACTTTCAGTCGTGATCGCCAGTCGCAATTTGCATCGAGCATACCAACCAGCCACTTACACGATAATCGCCAATGTGCGGCCAGCCTTATTCCTATCCATTTTACGCTCATACTGAGTGGCGCAAAGCTCATTGTACGTTCAAACCATGCCCGCATTAGAGCAACATATAAAAGCATCAAATTCCCGCCAAAAAATTCAAAATGGCCGAAAAGCTACATTAAAATTATAAAAACAACTAAATTCATAATTTTATTCACATTCTAGTTCGAAAGTAGACGGGTATATGGCTAAAGAGCTCGAAAGAGCTGCGATTGAGTCCGAAATACGCAAAAAAAAACATAAATTATTATAGGAACAAAATATATAATTTTACATAATAATACCCTAGTGCGGACTAGGCTTAACCATAAAAAAGAAATTACACTTCGTTTAAAAACGAAACAAACTCTGATTGCTTTCAATATCGCTTAAACCTTCAAGGCGAATAATACTCCCATTTTTGAGTTATTGTATTAAAATAACTCAAGTAATTTGGATAGCAAACAACTTTACGTCGGGATCTTAAATTTTCGCCGTCCAAACACACCTGTAATGCCAAAGGCATCGCAGACACCTTTTCATCCCATAGACTAAGCTGAAATTCCCCAACAAACAGAGAGTTTTGTTCATAGACAAAGTGAATTCTTTTCCTAATACTATATTTCTCCCACATTGTCGCGATTACATTTGCTGAGTTGAATTACCATTCCATGTGTTATTATCGTCATCGGGGGCGCGGTCGGAGGGCAGGCGGTGTATGTTGCCACGCCGGCGCACGGCCGGGGCCGCGGGGGCCGGGGCCGCCGGGGCCGCAGGGGCCACAGGGGCCGAGGGGGCCGCGGGCGCGGGGGAGGGGGAGGGGGCGCGCGCGCGGGGCGGGGACGCCGGGGGCGGGAACAGGCGCGTGCGCAGCCAGATTAAGAGGTTTTGGGATGGCTCCAGGATTATGGTGGTGAAGAGTTGTGTGAAGAACGCTGTGGAGAAGAAGATTTTGTCTTTCAAGTTTTCTTTTGTTGGTAATAAAACTATAGAGTCAAGTGATCATCAATTTTAACTAAATAAACTTCAGCCAATAAAACAGGAGCGCGTAAGTCGGGATAAATATCATAGGCGTGAACTACACAGAAACGGCGTAAGGTGAAGGTGCGGCGCAGGCGCACGTCGCCTTCGTACATTTTGTATGAAAACGTTTTGAAGCGGCATCAGGCCTGCGCCGCGCCTTCATCTTACGCCGTCTCTATATAATTCACGCCTTAGATATTTAATGTGTGATGGTTACATACACCATTCCTATTGGCCCCGACTTTATTTGTTTAAAAAAAAACAGTATCATAGATTAATATGATAATGATTAATGTTTGCCTACACTGTCTCAATGCTGAGCAAGGTTCTCTCCCAAATCCTTCCAAGCGTCCTTTTCTAGAGCCACCTCAATCCATCTGTAGCGGTATCTAAAACGCCACACGAGAACAACGCGTCATACTGGCGTCACGTAAAATTCTGCATCTCACAAGCAGAGTTTACCGCGCAACTAGTATAGATACAACGGCCCGACATGAATCATCGGGCAGTTGCCCGCCAGACACAACACCCGTCTGGTCGGAGGATCCTCCCTTTTCTATGGAGGTTGAGTGAACTTTCCACCCTGTTCCTCATACCTCTATACATCCTTATCAGTATCCACCATGATATTGATAAGGCTATGATACTCACTGATAAGGCACTTGAGCACTTAGACTCATGTAAGTTCCTAAAAAATTCTAGTTGTTTTAAAATACTTACGTTTTTGGATTTATAATATTTACTATCATGCATGAACTGTTTACCTAGCGATTTTAAAGTTTTCTTTATTATTGGTAAATCTGTGAACTGCGTGTGGGCTACATTATTACTTATGCTTTTTTTTGTTTGTAATATTGGATAATGTAGCTGTTTGTTGTTCCTATTTAATAAAATACTCACTAAAAAGGCTATGGTACTCACTGATAAGGCTATGATACTCAGTGATAAGGCTATGATACTTTTACATAACATAATCAGCCTATACTGTTCCCAATGCTGGGACACAGGCCTCCTATGATACTTTTAAGGCTATGATACGCGCTAATAAGGCTAGCTATGATACGCCCTAATAAGGTTATGATTCTCACTAATAAGGCTATGATACGCCCTAATAAGGCTATGATACTCACTGATAAGGCTATGATACTTATAAGGCTATGATACTTATAAGACTATGATACTTATAAGGCTATGATACTTATAAGGCTATGATTCTAATAAGGCTATGATTCTTATAAGGTTATGATACTCACTGATAAGGCTGGACACAGCTGAAGGCCTGGCCACGACTGCCGCAGTACGTCGTGGTAGGACGAGTAAAGCAGCTGACGGAGCTAGTTGTAAGCCTCGCAGACTTGAGTCGGTTTCCGTTAATTCGCGACGAGGGAATGCTGTCCAAAGAGCGAAAGATGAGGCTGAGAGCTGAAAAGAAAACGATTATATGAGTATTAATTAATATATATGTCGTGGATAGATGGCGCCACAGTACAGCGAACAGCGCCATCTAACAATTTGATTGGTAAACGAGGAATCGTGTGATCGGAAACGCATGCGACACCTACCGCTTGGACACGATCGTTGGTGGAGGGGATGCAGCGAGGACTGGTGGAGACCGAGTATTGCGACAGTCTACAGTCGACAGTCGAGCTCGAACTGTCTCGGCAAACGCTCAACACCAACGCACGTGTTTGTATCCGACACACGTTCGCGTTTCGGTTGTTAATCGCTAGTTTATTAAAGTTACTTTAAATTCAAATAATCTTTTCGTTCGAGTACCCACTGCAGTGCCCACACCTATCTAAACTATGTCGGATCGTTAAGAAGACCCAATGTATCGCATCACGGCTACCTAGTGATGCGACATATAAATACGGGATGACAGGGCATCGACGCCCAACCGTTTACCTTGGATTCAGTACATGATTCTGGACCTCTACGTTAAACATTTTTGTCGTTGTTCCATATATTTTGACCGCGTAGGTA
Source organism: Luperina nickerlii (assembly GCA_963855955.1). Taxonomy (NCBI): domain Eukaryota; kingdom Metazoa; phylum Arthropoda; class Insecta; order Lepidoptera; family Noctuidae; genus Luperina; species Luperina nickerlii. The sequence continues at coordinate 9,793,533 of OY979689.1, read as the reverse complement.
TTGCAATTTTGCTGTGTCGAAATCGGTTGCCATGGTATGGGCATGTGATACGGAGCAATGAGGAAAATGTCGTGATGAAACACAACGCAGTGTGCGTGTGCTGTGCGTATTGAGATATGAGGGGTTTAAAGTTCACTCATCCTCCGTGAAAAAGGGAGGATCCTCGGATCAGACGGGTGTCATGTCTGGTGCGCTATATAAACAGCCCAACGATTGATGTCGGGACGTTATAACTCTGCTTGCGTTATGTAAGATTTTGCGTCACGTCAATGTTTGCATGTGACGATATAGATGACGCCACATGCGCATCGAAGTGTGCCGTGTGCGACGTGCCGTCCGGTAACTTGAACTGAATGCGAGCCGCCACTTAATGAGCATTGTTACTTACTCGTAAATTATCAGCGACATATCGCTGCACTTCGCGAAGTGTGCCTTCAGCGTCGAAGTGTGCCGTGTGCGACGTGCCGTCCGGTAACTTGAACTGAATGCGAGCCCGGCCACCGCCATCACCTGATGCTGGAAAAAGGACCACTGCTTAACGAAATTTAAACATATTTTTTGGGGGCGAACATATTTTCGCATTTATAATATTAGTATGGATTCGCAGCTTCGGCCCTGCCCCGTCGCAACGCATCGCCCGCCCGCACTGATACTTTGTTCGTTTTTGTTCGTTCTGACTTCTATCTTTTGGCTCGGCTCCTAAAGGTCATCATCATCATCGAAAGACGTCCACTGCTGGACATAGGCCTCCCCCAAGCACCTCCACTTCGACCAGTTCTGTGCTTCTCGCATCCAATGGGTTCCTGCGCCCTTCACAAGGTCGTCGGACCACCTTGTGGGAGGCCTTCCAACGCTACATCTTCCGGTACTCGGTCGCCACTCCAGAACCTTTCGGCCCTATTGGCCATCTGTTCTGCGAGCAATGTGCCCTGCGCACTGCCACTTAAGTTTGGCGATTTTTCGGGCTATGTCGGTTACCTTCGTTCTCCTTCGGATCTCCTCATTCCTGATTCGATCACGCAGGGAAACTCCAAGCATAGCCCTCTCCATTGCCCTGCCAAAGTGCCAAGGGCCATAGCGTGATTTTAAATAACTTAAATAAAATCTTCCTCAAGAATTGGCCTATCAAATACAAATCCGACTGATAGTTTCAGAGATTAGCGCATTCAAACAAACAAAAAACAAACTTCAGCTGTATTATTAGTATAAATAGATATAGAAGTAGTTGTCCGTACTGGGTGTGGGCTGCGCGGCCTGCTGCGCGTGCTGCGCGGGCGGCGCGTCGCGCGCGCGTCGCTCGGCGCGGTCCTGCGCGATCTGCTCGAGGATGCGCTGGCGCACCAGGTTGTTCTCCATCTTCTCACGGCGCCGTTCTTCCTGTGGGTAGCAGGAATAATAATATGAATAACTAGCTTTTGCCCGTGGCTTCGCCCGCGTACCCAGTTCATGGTCTACCTGTGCACAAAGGTCATAGCACACGTATCAAACCGGAAAGGGATCGGCACCGTATCAACTCGAGCCGTTCAGTATTCTTTGTATGAAACTCCCTACTGCAACGCATACTAATCGGAATCGTAACGTAATCGCCTCGCCTCGGGACATGCTCACGAACCGCGGTGCGGTGCGTTACGGCTCGTCGTCCCCGCGCTTACGTCTCTCCGTACCCGAGCTCACGTCTCTTCGTCCCCCCCTTGCCCCTCTCACCCCTCCGGCCTGCCTGCTGCACCATCAACCAGCGTTCAGCGAGCCGTAAGCGCGGCGTCGCCTAGCCGTAGCCGAGTCGACATATCAGCGCTTCTGATCCGCTTTGGTTACGTGCTTACGTTAGGTTGACGCCTGTTTGACGGCGAGGCGAAAGGCGATACGGTGCCGATCCCTTTCTGATTTGATACATTTGGTATGACATTAAGGCGTGAAGAAATAACAGACAGACTGAGTTACTTTTACATGTATAATAAACTAGCTACACCCCGCGGGAACCCATGGCCATGGCCTAATCTACCCATATGCCAAATTTCATCCAAATCTGTTCAGCCGTTTCAGCATGAAAGCGTAAAAAAACATAACAACAAAAAATATATTCTTTATTTTTTTCAAAATATATTAAATATTATTTTGTTTGACCAATCACAACAGGTAACATGAAATTTGACAGATCATTTACTGACCAAGAACTTTGATTTCAAGGCTTGCAAAACGAGGGTTGTTTTAGAAGTAAGTATATCCCGCAGCGCTAAGTTTGCCAGCCCGTGTGACGCGTCCCCCCCACCGCCTACCGCACCACTGACTCGCCCTGTCAGTACCGTAAGCATCGCACGCGCGTGTGACACGTGTCGCACGTGTGAGTATTATTACTTATTCGGCACCTTAAGGGGCTTACATGACCTAAGTGCGGTCACAGTCGGCATAGAAAAGAAAGAGAAGCGCGATGACACAACGCTGGTAATTTATTGCAAAATATGAAGCAATTATTTAATCACTAAAATCTTTTGTTTGTTAAAACAGTAGTGTTTTAGTATGTTGCTTGTAGAATAATCTGACAAAAATATATGTAAATTAGTATGGTTTTTAATAGAAAGTTTTTAGAGGTATCTTCATGATTTTTTTTCTATCGTATCAAATTAGTTGTGTTATGTTTTCAACACAGTGTCTACCTAGCATACATCCTGAAGAATATCATATATTTTTCTGATTTTGTTTACTGTAGTCGATCATATACTTTTATTGTTTCTAAAACTTGCGTTTTTTTTGTGTTTAGGTCCTGTAAGCCCCATAATATTCTTCAATTTTCTCAATGTTTGTCAGTTTTGCTAACGGCCAGCGGCAAACGTAGCGCGAACGGGTAATATGTCTTACTTGTATCTGTTTCATTTCCTGATCCGCCTGCCACCTCTTAAGCTCTGCGACTCCCTTCCCTGCCTGCCGACGCTCTATCTCTTTCTCCTTCTCCAACTGTGAGAGAAAAAGAGAACGTAATCCGTTAGACATGTAGTTATTAAGTTGGGTTTTCTCCGTCATGGCCACTGAAAACTTATTTTTCTATTAAGTAACGCCTTGTAAACATCTAAGTGTCGTTTAAGAAAGAAATAAGCTTTTTTATAAAATATATTTTACGAACACAAATTCTTTGTCTTCGTTTGTGTTTATGTACTTTTAAATAAACATGCAAACTTAAAAAAAATACATGCAATTTTCATTCACCAGTCCGTCTGTTGTACAGACGCCAGCACATCAAGCTACCCGAAACTGTCAAGTTTTCCCAATCAACCTTGAACCTTATGCTGCAGCGATAAAGTTGAAATTCTATTAAAGAAATTTGACAGATTGTAGTAGCTTGATGTGCTGGCGTCTGTACATTTATATGGCAATCTCACCTTCAAGCAAGTCCTGTATGTTCAATATTACTTGTGCCTATATCCGGCACTAAGCAGATATCCCAGAAAAAGAAAGCTCTTCGGGAATCATCGTTTATCTTCGGAAATACGAACGCGCGATGGTGAGATCTAATATAGAGTTGTTACAACCATACCCTTACTTATTTTGTAATTACCACGACTACAAAATTACAGATTAACAACTCTATGCAAATCCAAAAACCTTTCGAGTGACAGATGACGGTCTGTGACCGGAGTAGCTAATCCAACCGAGAGAAAACTTCATACAAACGCGCAATGATACAGTTTTTTTAACCCAAAAGCAACCTTATTGTAACGAGGATAAAGATCACTGTAATTTTGACAGTGATGCAAAATCAGAGGTAAAATAACTATGAAAGGATGCTTAGAAGCTTTGCCTCTGTAGTGGGTTACTCTGTGGCGCGACGTTCGTATTTATTCGGAAACACGAAGATTACCGAAGCGCATTTTCTGTACCATCTTTCGATTGATAACGACGCTGATGACATCTCCAACCGCCACCACTTCAAAATACTAATGATAAGGACTCCCTACCTCTTTCTCCTTATCAGCTTTCTCCCTTCTCCTCGCTTCTATCAGCTCCTTCGCTCGTTCCATCTTTTCTTCCACACTGCCTACACTCTCTGTGGTATGGAGGAGAGATTCCTGCAATATGGTGGCAAATTAAGAAAAATAATTCCTAAAATGTGGCCGGTTTGGACAAAGTTATTGAAGTAAAAAAAAAAAACCGGTCAAGTGCGAGTTGGACTCGCGGAAAAATTTGTAGGTGGTGTGTAATGTAACTACTACGGTTTTCGATTTTTTCTTTACTTGTGCTACATGGCATTGCTTCTTGCCAAATTTCATAATTCTAAGTCAACTGGAAGTACCATAAAGGTTTTGATTCCCTTGCGAGTGTTAAAATATGCAGCATAAACGGAACATAAACGCCCGTATCTTTTGATTGCGTTGACTTAGAAGTTTGATGTTTTCACTGCTTCAAGAGATTGCAGCCCTGAGTATTTGGCATTAATTTAAACATGATAACTCTACGCGTTCCTGAGAAAAAAGGTCTTGACAGGCGGACAACGTAGTGATCTTATAAGGGTTCAGTGCGCAAAATACGCGCATTGACGTGGAGTTGCGGACACCAGCCCGTATTACCTATTACCACTTAAGGGTTTCGTTTTTCTTTTTTCTAAATCTTTCGAATTGTGATTTAAAGTGTGTTACGGAATTGGAGTGCTAGTCGCCTCGTACCAAACAAATGTAATGTCATTGGAACAGAGAATTTTCTAACACTGTTAGGATGTTTTCTAAGCATGCAGTGCCTGGTAAGGGTGAGGCCGCTTTCACATTAAGACGTTGGCAGCGCGATAGTAGCGCGGCAGACGCAGATGCCTTCACATTATAAGAACAGACGCGCGATAGCTGCGCGGCTGCCGCACCGCAGTTTATATCAGTGTGGCGCACTTCATTTGAAAAATGGATTCCGACGGGGAGACATTGTTGCTCCTGCTTTTGATAGTTCTCCAGCTCGTCGCTCGTGCTTTCTGTAAAAATCTCACCGTGAAAACTTAGGTGTAGTGAGCGTGGAGTGAGCTGTCAATAGTGTCAATTCTTAGCAAAAACAAAGTCACTTCACCTAAGTTTTCACGATGACATTTTTACAGAATCGACCGGCTGTTTATAATATGAAATTCTGACTAGGCGACGGTCGGGCGTCTGTAATGTTGCGTGAATTTTCGCAAAACGTCTATAACTAAACAACAACTACAAAAAAAAATTGCGTAACACCTAAACAAAGACTACAAAACAAAAAAAAACTTCATCAAAAACATTCCCTTCTTTGGTTCAAAACTCACCTGTGCATTCTCTGGAGAATCGGGCAGACTGGGTGTGGGGGCCTGGCTGGGCCCCGGCTCGTCAGGCTTGAGGGGCCGGCGCACGCACACATCGCCGTCGCACACCATGTCGTCCGGCGTTTGGGGCGCGTCTGCGGGGCCGCTCTTAGAGATCTTGGCGGGAGGGGAGCCGGATTCTAGGAATTTATCAATGCTCCTAAAGTCTCATTGTCATCTCAGTAAAAATTAATGTCATTTTGGACATAAAGGCAATTTTAGACAGGGTCAGTGCACAAGTCAGTTATCGGCGCCAGTGCCCGCGCCTAGACTGGCTTCTAAATATTCGTGTGCGAATTTACAAGCCAGCGCTGACTTCCCGCCACTGGATTGACTTGAAATCAATTTACACGGTTTTTTTTCGGGTCAGCGCTGGCTTGTCTCGATTTCGGCGCCAGTCACTGGATCTGTCTAAATCTGCCTTAATAGCGACCAATCTCAGTCCCAAGTACATGGCATTTTGGACACAAATGTGTGTTTGTCATCCGAAAACCCCCATACGAAATTCCACAGAAGATATTAAAAAAAAATCTGTGGGAATATCCTCATGGATACCCTCCGTCTGGAGAACGAAGGGTTATGTGGGACTCTTACCGACTAAAACCCCACCGCTTCTTCCACTACAAAAAGTCGGGGGCCCGGGAGATACATGTACAGTTGACGCACCTCCGACTGGATAAGTTACTAACCTGTCTCAGGTTCGACCTTCGTTTCATCAGTAGCAAGCTGCTGCAGCATAGCGGCTTGCTCGGTCTGCATGAAGCTGACAGTCTGCTGCATGTTCTGCTGGATGACGGTAGGCTGGGTGGTGGTGGGCTGGTTGGTGGTTAGTTGGATGTCAGGCGGCGCGGTATTGGTGGATGACGTGGATGCCTGCACCCCGGGGGATTGGGTCGATGACACGGATGGCTGCTTCTCTTTGTCTGGAAGAGGAGGATATTTATACTTCATCAAGTTGATGTATCTTTTTCAATAAATATGTACAGACGCCAGCACACCAAACTGAGTGTGGAACCTAAGAAACACGCTTGTACGATACGATTACATACAGAAAGCAATGCTAATAGAAATCTCTATTCCTAGACAGCACGTTTCGCCGAAAACTTTGTTGATAGAAAACATTGTTTGTAGATATCTCGGTACATAGGAAGCTCTGTTGACAGAGATCTCTGTTCATAGATAGCACTTCTTGCCGTAAACTTTGTTCATAGAAACCACTGTTTCACCTTGGTTCACAGAAAGCGCCTTTGGTTCACGGAAACCAATTAGATAATTATTTTAAAGTAAGCTGTATTCCCATTCGCTCGCTCTTGCATCCTACATTGCGCTTTTGTGAATCAAGGTATCTGGAAACAGTGGTATCTATGATTACGATTAAAACTGGGTAGTTTTAATCGTAATCATAGAAACCACCAGACTTGCAGTGCACAAAGAAAGAGTTTTGATCACTGACTGTTGCCAATTTAAGATCACTATTCATTATAATTCTGTCAATACAGAATTGTAACGGTCGCGAATAATATTTTAATCAACGTACAACTTAATACCGACCAGCAATTTGCAAAAAACGTTAAAAAAATTGAATTTCGCGGGCTACCCTGGCGCTTTCGCCTTAACAGGGCACAATTACAGATTCCGGGATGCTACTGAAAATTTCCTGATTTTTTTTGTTTTTCCGATACTGCCTCACTACTGAGCAAAGACCTCCCCCCCCCAAGTCCTTCCAAAACCTTCGCCACCGCATTCTGGACGGACCGCGGCAGCGCTGTCTCATCTTCAGGCAGTGAATTATGATCCTATGAAGCCTATTTCCAGCAGCCTGCAGAGAATGAAATAATAATTTAAAAAAAAGATTTTTATTATGTAGAAGATACTTACAGTGCTCGTTAAGGATCCTATCTATTCTGGTTGCCAGGTTGCTGGGCTGCACTCCGGCGCAGACCACCTCCAGTGGCGTACCATTCCGACCTATGAAGAACAGCGAGGGAACTGGCACGAATTGATCTGATCGTGGAGTTAGGGAATGATTGCGTGTAAGATATAATAGTATCTTATTGGCGATGTTCATTAGAAAAGTTTGGTGCGCAGTACTCGCAATCGGCGTGCGTGTAAGACCAGATAATATGCACGTAAACGAGGCAAAAGGCGGATGCAAGGAGTGCCTCTTAGAGAACTATTTAAAAAGGTTAATATCATGACGGTACCTTGCCAATTCGTTTATGAAAATATTATGTATGTACGAAAAAATCAACATATTTTTAATAAAATAAGTGATATACATAATTTTAATACTAGAAATAAAGTTAAATTAGATCAACCTTTTTTCAGATTATCTAAAGTACTGTGTTAAATGCTACAACAAAATACCTTGTGGCATATTACAATTAAATAAAAGAAAATTTTAAACTCATATTAAAAGTAAACTTTGTAACCAAGGATATTAAAAATTTGAGGATTATATCCAAGATAAGAATGCTTGCAAACATGCTGGTCCTGCTCCATAGGACAATCTAGAATCTAGACAAAGTCAAACTGGTTCCTAATTTAATTAATATTTTTATATTTTTATGACATTGATTTTTACAATCTGCGACTACAGTCTCACACACTTGTTAAAATTCTAGGAAAATCAACTACTTTTACAAAATTTGTAAATAATTTGTAAATATGTGAGCACCATGTATCTATCGACCACATAATTGATTTACCTGTCATTGCTTCATTTTTAATTCGTTTCACCTTTTGTGTAGACTAATTTTATTCTAGGTGCATCTTCACATATAATTATAGAATGTATACAAACCTTGTAAAACATTTTAAAAGAGTAACGGTGGAGTTTCTTACCCATTCTTCTCCATACGAACACTACCTTTTGGAAGTGGCGACTAGAATCAATTCAATTTTACTGTATTTTTTGACGTCCAAAAGTGCCTTTAGTGTGCCCATTTGAAATAAATAATTTGACTTTGACTTTGACCTCTGCGAAATTAAGTTTGTTTGTTACCTTTTCACGCCTAAGAACTGATCATCCTGAAATTTTGCATATACGTTGTCAGATGTACAGAAGGGCACCTTTCAATCCGAAAAAAAGTGCTGTTCCCGAGGAAAACAACAATAACGTTATTATGATAATAGATGGCGCCACGTGTCTTTCGAATCAAAAACAGGACAACGTCTGTTGGGTCAGCTAGTATCGTTGTAAAGGATACAAATCTGCGCGAAGTGTATGTAGTTGTCGGATCCGCTCTTCAGCTTGACAGCGAGAAAGTTGCTTTGATCGGACAGACGGTCCAGCACAGCATCATCATCGATTGTGGCCGCCATCTCCACTGACATCTCGTTCTCATCTGAGGACAAAGTAAAAAAAAGGCTTGAATAAAAAGAGTTTTGCTGCTACAATCCTACTAATATTATAAACTAGCTTCTGCCCGCGACTTCGTCCGCGTGAAATTTCTTGTTACTCCGACCCAACCCGTCGCATCGCATCGCCTGCCCGCGCTATTACTTCGTTTTTGCTTAGCGTTCGTTCTGACTTTTTTTCTTTTTGCTCGGCTCCTAATGGTCATAGCGTGATGTTAAATAGCCTATAGTATTCCTCAAGAATTGGGCTATCCTATGCAAAAAGAATTTTTCAAATCCGACTGGTAGTTTCAGAGATTAGCGCGTTCAACCAAACAAACAAACAAACTCTTCAGCTTTATAATATTAATAAGTATACATGGTGAAAGTTTGTGAAGATGTTTGGATGTTTGTTACTCAATCACGCCTAACCCGTTGAATGGATTTGGATGAAATTTGGCACACAGATAGTTTATAACCAGGATTAACACATAGGATACGATTGTAGCGGTATCTACAACGCCACATACAAACAACGCGTCATACTGACGTCACGCAAATCCTGCATCGCGCAAGCAGAGTTTACCGCGCAACTAGCATAGATTTTTTTTTTTTTTTTTTTTTGTTTATTATTAATTAAGGAACTAAACAAAATACAAACATTAAACATCACAAAAACCTCAATAGGTTTGTCCGGATGTTGAAACACTTTAAGCAATCTTAAAAACTAACTTAAAACTTAGTTATTAGACTCGTAACACATTGTTTATAAAAAATTGTGAGGTAGTCAGTAAATAACAACCATAATGAACAAAAAGCGACGAAGACGCTAATCACTCATTGAATGAAAGGTATGTACACACTACACAGTATGATGCATTTTCAAAGAGAATCAAAGAATTTTTTGTATTTATTTTTATAGTTATTGTTTGTTATTTCCGATTGGAATTTTGTTGGAACATCATTAATTAGAGTTGGTATTAAATAAGCGTTCGTTCGTTTCCCGTAATAATTCTTGTATCTCGGTACTACCAGTTTTGATTGGGCTGCCATTCTTGTTGCAATGCTATGATTAAATTTAATTTGCAGTTCTTTGTTGGTGAACTGTTCGATTAATAAGCACTTTCGTATTTTAGTGTGTATTGGCAAGATATTACAATATTTAAAGAAACCTGTTACGTCATCACCATCATAAAGCGTTTTTCTTATTTTATTTGGTATAATTATTTTTAATAAACGAAGTTGTAGGTTATATATTTTGTCTAAGTAAGTTTTAAACGTTCTGCCATAGCTAGTAATTCCATATGAAATTATTGATTCTGCGAGAGCATTATAAAGGTTTAGTAATATTTTAAAAGGTACTTTGTATTTAATTATTGCAAATTTGGCTAGCATTGCTCGCAGTTTATCGCAAATGAAGTCAATGTGGTAGCCCCAATTAAATCTGTCATCGACCACTAAACCCAAATATTTGTAGTTGGTAACCTGCTCCAATGGTTCACATTTACAACCAAGCCTATATAATTGCAAATCATGCAAACATTGGTGAGTGTGTGCAATTATTTTAACTGGCTTATCAAAGTTGAGTAAATGATTTGAACGAACGTGGATAGTCTTAGTTTTACCAGCATTAAGCACCAGTCCAGCATCATGAGACCACTTACACAAATTATAGAAATCATTTTGTATCATTTGTTCAGCCTTGGATAAGTCTTTATCAGCTGCTACGAGACAGGTGTCGTCCGCGTATTGATAGACTGAGCAATTGTTTATAACATTCTCCATGTCATTGACGTAGGCTAAATAATGCAACGGCCCGACATGAATCAACGGGTAGTTGCCCGCCAGAAACAAAACCCGTCTGGTCGGAGGATCCTCCCTTTTCTATAGAGGATGAGTGAACTTTACACCCTGTTCCTCATACCTCTATACGATATTCCCACGGGATCTAAACTTACGCGGGTGAAACCGCGTGGCGCTGTTGAGCAACATTATAGTAGCTAAGGTCTATTCAAAGGATGGATGGATGTTTGTTACTCTTTCATGCAAACACTATTGAACGGAGTGTGATGAAACTCAGCCCCGGATCTACGATTTTTTCGAACCGGGGCAAAACCTTGATAATGGCGCCCCCTCCCTTCAGTGTTTGAGAAAAACTTGCAAATTGTTGATTTCCACTACGATAATATATGATTTCACTAATAAATTACTTATTTTATTAACGCTGATTACTCGCAAACGCAATCAACCACATAAACAAACAGTGTTGTCACTTGACGTTCAACTGTTTGAATTTGTTCGGCTCGGCTCGTATAGATATGTGACGGGGATTCCCCTTGGCAGAAAGATCACGGACACTACGCACGCGTTCAAAAATTTACTTGATCTGTTAAGATGCGTTCATAAATCACTTATTATGTGTTCAAAAACTAACTGGGCGTATGGAAATAGAAAAGTTTGTTTTTCAAACATATTAATATTAAGATTCGATTACTGGTTAAAAACCTATGAGATTGTAGGAATGGAGCCTCCATTCCTACAATCTCATAGGTTTTTAACCAGTTTTTAACCATTTGTTCGATATTTCGAATTCTTGTCTGAAGGATTTGGCGCCCCCATTAAACTGCCGCCCGGGGCAAGTGCCCCGGTTTGCCCCCCTTAGATCCGGGGCTGGTGAAACTTTACGGTAATATAGGTTATACATTAGAATAACACCTAGGATACTTTTCATCCCGATGTTCCCACGGTATGGAGACCTATGCGGGTAAAACCGCGGGCTGCTGCTAGTTAAAAATAATAAGAAAAATGTTTGTTATAGAATTTTCTAGGTTAATAGATGACTATTGGCATTACATGTTGTTTTATATTTAAACTAGATTTTACTTAATATTATGCATGACACAGTGTTCTGAATGACAAACAAAGTTATTTTGAAGCCGTGGGTGGCAATGACGACATGCAATACCTAACTTAAGAGATTATAATTAGTATTGTGTTTTATATTAGGTCCCTACACATAAAATTGGCGATAATAAAACAGAAAAACAACTGTTTGTAGGTTAGCTACAATATAAAAACAGTGGCACTCCGGGAGTGCCGACAGAAGTGAAAACTTGAACAATTACGTGTGTGTTTTGTGAATCGTCTTATAAACAAAACACGCGCGGTACCGGCTACGGCCATCCGTCTTACGAATTTTCGATCAGGTCACGTGTCCTGACGCGAGTTTAACATGTTTTACCCATTACAAAAAAAGTGTACAGCGCCGCGCTAAAGAAGTTTTCACTTCGAAAAATACAATATCAGTTGCGGGGCTGTTTTTTTTAACAGTTTTCAAAACATGATTCTATTTTTGAGACGTTAATAACCAAATCATTTATTAATTGAAGCCTATTTCTCTTTTTAGTTTTGCTAGAGCCGAGCGACCGAGAGTATATTTGATTTTTTATTCAATAAAGGTGCCAAAAAAAGAAAATTTTCAACGTAATGTTCAAATCACTAACATCTTGTTTATGGCGCTAAAATGTTTCGACTTGTAAAGTGGTCGCGTATTCAACCAGGTTGAAAAACACTTAAAGAATAATCAAATGGTGCGAAAACAAATAAATCATTAAATTAAACACAAGCCCAAATCCATACTTACTATAATATTATAAATTCGAAAGTAACTCTGTGTGTCTGTCTGTATGTTACCTTTTCACGCCTAAACCACTGAATGGATTTCGATAAAATTTGGCAGAGAGATAGATTGCATCCCGGGGAAGGACATAGGATAGTTTTTATCGACATTCCTCGCGGGCGAAGCCGCGGGCGGAAGCTAGTTTGAAATAAATTTGAATTTGGAAATCGACCAGATTACGAAATTATGCAGTGTCCAGTTCGACAAAATGCCAATTTCGCCTAGGTACAGACGCCAGAACATCAAGCTACCCGAAACTGTAAAATTTTCCTAATAAACTTTGAACCTTAGCGATAAAGTTGAAAATCTATTAAAGAAATTTGACAGATTGTAGTAGCTTGTAGCGGACTAGTCCTGTCTGTCCTGATGTTCAAATCCTTTATCCTATCCTAATACATATTATAAATGCGAAAGTAAGTTTGTTCGTTTGTTACCTTTTCACGCCTAAACCACTGAACCGATCATCCTGAAATTTTGCATATACGTTGTCAGGTGTATAGCCTTATGGTAGGAGTCAAGCTTGTCCCGTCACCTTCGTCTCGGCTTGCCGCGATGGGGTCGTGCTTTTAGTTGGACCCAATCGGTGGTTCTCTTAGCCCAACTGTCATCGTCACATGAACGTAAACGAAGCAAAGGACGAAGAGCTCTCTCTCCTCGAAAATACACACACACAGAAAAACAGAAAATAGTTCTATACCTATAGATTACAGGAAAATCTGTAAGAAGTCTGTGGTCTTAAAACAACATGGTAAATCTTTCAATATTGTGCGTACAAACTTACATTTTCAGTTGGATTGTATGGCAGAACGTGTTTTTCAACTACAATGTTAAGTTTGTTCTTGGGATAAATTCATTCCAACTACAGAACCCTTCATTGAGCGTCACTTGGCCGGTTTTTATGTAAATTTCTGTCTATATTGTAATCCCAATTTTAACCCAAAACAACCCGTTAAAAAAATACAATGTTAATAATATACCAAATAACATTTTTAACTGCAACTTTAACAAATAAAATGTTTTTTGTCACGGCCAGTGGTCCCAATTGCCAAATCTCGTACAATAATGGTGCAATGTGGCATATTGCCAGACTAGTACAGTTGACAGCAAACATGTACTTGTAACACACATTTAGGGAAATACACCGACAAACTTCTGTCAGTGTCAGTATCGGTTTCATGGCTGAAATATTCTATACAGGGTTATTGGAAAAACACCAACAACTTCTTAAGAGGTCATTGTACTCATCATTATGAACGACTTTAACTATGGGACCAAACCTGATTGCGAAAAAAAATCAGCTGATCTCTACATTTTGACGAGTTATACGAACATAAATGTAGGGAACAGCTGCAGTGCGATTCTGTAACCATCTCACCGTGAAAACTTAGGTGAAGTGAGCGTGGAGTGAGCTGTCAATAATGTCAATTCCTAGCAAAAACAAGCTCACTTCACCTAAGTTTTCACGGTGAGATTTTTACAGAATCGACCGGCTGATTATTTTGTGTGTAGTTTCTTCAAAATAATGTCTTTTTTTTCTTATTTTTTTGTATATTATTTTTATGCAATTTGTTATTATTTAACCGTGTTTTACCAAACTAAAAAACAATTTATCTACCTATTTATCTATATACAAAGTGTCTCAATATTTTAGCCGTTGAGTGTACAGCTGGCAATGTAGCGTGTGACATACAGGCTGACTCACTAACAGGTGGTCTTCGCTGTTTATTTGTGATGTTGTGAACTCGTTGTTATGACGCGTTCTCGTTTGTACTTATAAGGTAAATGTTTACTTTGCATGTTTGAAAGGGGCTTGTGGCTAAAGCCGCATAGGACGATCGTTCAGGCTCAAGCGTCAAGTGTACATAACAGAAAGTGCTCGAAACGTCACCGGTACACCAACTGTACACAATTATTGTCACTGTTCTATTGTCATTGTGAAAACAACGATTTCACTGCTTCCATTCAACAACTTCGACACGTGGGGTGTGTAGACAGGTACGCGGGCATACGTGTGAGAGGTTAAGCTACGCTTGCCGCGGTTGGTCTGTGGATGGGTGACCATCTTTAAATACCGAGACCCTCCCGTGCCTCGGAAAGCACGCTAAGCCGTTGGTCCCGGCTGTCATTCGTGGATATTTGACAGTCGTTACAGGTAGTCAGAAGTCCGTAAGTCTGAGAACCAGTCTTACCAAGGGGTATCGTATTGCCGAGTAACTGGGTTGTGGAGGTCAGATAGGCAGACGCTCCGTGTAAAATACTGGTATTCAGCTGCATCCGGCTAAACTGGCAGCCGATCCGCTAGGCAAGCAGTGACTTCTAAGGGAGCATGACGAACTTGATGCCGGTTGCTCAGGCAAGAATAATATGATCAATTGTCAAGGCCGCTAGCTAATCACATATGGCAACCAAATCATTTAAAAAACATTGAATAGATAGAGTAAATTATGTCAATAAGAAATTAAAATAAAATTTAAACTGAATTGACATAAACAGTCAAATAAAATAAACAATTACAATATGAACTCACATAACCTGTCAGTTCTATACATCAAAAAGTGTATAATCAGCTTGTTCTTACTGATAGAACACATGCCTCCTCTCTGTGAGAGGGAGTGGGCCATAATTCACCATGCGGGCCCAGTGCGGGTTGGTGGATGTCACGTCTTCGAATTTTTGGTTCTAGGATATGTCGGTTTCCTCACGATGTTTTCCTTCACCCTTTTGAGAGCAGTGGTGATGAAATTATTTACACAAAGAAATGAGCCTTTTTGTTTTCTGTATGGGAAATCATCAAATGACCCCTCCCGCTCTGGGTGGAGCGGAAGGGAGTGTCACTCTTACTGACTAAAACCCACCCGTGTTCCTTCCTTAGCCCTTTATGTTCCGGGCCAGTGGTAACCCTTTCGGACAATCCCGCTGACCCGGCAGGCTTCGGCCCTGACGAGCCCCTTCAAATGATGCTGACATCTCTTTGAGGCACGCGTAGAACACGTACGCGCCGTCCGGCACGGGCCTGGTCCTGATCGGACGGTGAGCTACCCATTACTCTCCGCCCGCAGGCCCGCGCCTACGGTGGCCGGGTGTTGTCGCACGGCTCCCGACGCCCGTCCCCCGCGGCGGCTGGGACGGGAGGCTCTCTCCCTCAGCCGTCCCACCGCCTCCTTCGCTAGCATGACTGCTTCGCAGAAGGAGGCGGAAGTAATGCGCCTGGCATTACTTTGTGTAAATAATTTCATCATCAACTGGGTTTGAACTGATGGCCTATAACTCGTAAGTCAGAGCCGTTACCACTGGGCCACCACTGCTTTCTACACAAATTAACGTGTATTGTCATGGTCCCTAATGGCCCTGACATCAATCATTTATTGCTTGGCTTTTGGCTACTTTGTAT
Source organism: Luperina nickerlii (assembly GCA_963855955.1). NCBI lineage: Eukaryota > Metazoa > Arthropoda > Insecta > Lepidoptera > Noctuidae > Luperina > Luperina nickerlii. The sequence continues at coordinate 9,777,828 of OY979689.1, read as the reverse complement.
GTGTGCATTTTATGTATTTTTTTTTGTTATGAGCGTTTTGTTTGTGCAAAATAAACAATTTTTCATTTAGTTTTTGCTAAGAGTTCTTTCTGGCTTTTTTATTTTTGCTTGGTTCCTAAATGTCCTAGCATGATGTTAAATAGGCTATAGCCTTCCTCAAGAATAAAATTGGGCTATCAAATGCAAAAGATATTTTTTAATCCGACTCGTAGTTGAGACTAGAGCTTTCAAACAATTACTTTAGTATAGATGTTTCCCTCGATGGGCTCCTTCACAAAGAGCACTACTATTACTTGATTTATAAGCATAATATATAATAACGTGATAGAATTGTTCTTTCGGGTTAAGAACAAAACAATCTGTTCCATCACTAAAATAACAGATGTCACTCGGAAAGCTGCCACGCTTAAATGGAATTGGGCTAGACACATCTGCCGCATGCCAGATGATCAATGGGCCAAACTTACGACCCAGTGGGTCCTGCTTAATGGCAAAGACGTTGCGGCAGGCCCAGACAGATATGGCAAGATGAGCTGGACTCCTTTGAGAAAGATTGGTGCTTGGCAGCTCAGCACAGAGAGAGGTGGAAGAGAGTAGGGAGGCATTTGCCGAGCAGTGGGCCATTAAAAGCTAAAAATAAATAAATAAAGTCTTCTTTCACATAATATTGAAAGGCCAATTCTTGCATGTAAAAAACATTCCAAATTCAAGTCACAAACCGACAGCGACAATGTGTATATTTATAGAAACAATGTGTATATTTATATAACCATTATATGCCCAAATGCCCACACATAAACAAACAAGAAAGAAAATTACAGAAAAATAAGTACAAAGCTGACTTGCTGACAAGGGAATTGTTATTGTTGTATGTTTCATATACAGCATTGTACAATTATTAAGACGAGGCCGACCGCGCAGTGGCGTCCTCATCATTTGAAAACAGTGGGCACTTTTATGCGTTTTAAGGATCATAATAAAACTAAACAATGTCTAACTACCATTTGAAATAATATTAATGTATAATCTTGTGGAGCACAACTTAATGTGCTTATTTTAATTCTAAAATAAAAGAAATAGGGCACCACTGCGCGGTCGGTTGGAGTCGCCTTAACCTCCCAAGTAATCAGCTCTGGTAATATACAGCTAACTACATGTAAAAAAGTCAAAACAGGTGTGGAGTTTATTGTTTTAGTTGACTTCGAAGAAAGAAAGGAAAAGTATTTATTGGGACTCGCACAGGAAGATCACAAACTACACTAAACTCGGTCATGGAAAAAAGAAAATGATAAACAGAAGTCCCGGAGAGACTTGGTATTATCCATATAAGGTATAGCTGACGAGTTTTTGACCTTTGGACCATTGATTGTAGTATTCCCAAAACCCAAATAGGAATAACAAGAATGGATAATTAAGTACATATTATGTAAAACTATTTACATACAAAATTACTAAAATTACTGCACTCATGATTTTCAGTAACTATGCACATACAAAAGGTGATCCATATTTCACAGTTTGCAGCAGATACCGGTAGGTAAGCTTGATTGATTGTTTTTCACACTTTTATGAACATTATACTTACCTAGATAAATTACGAAATTCATCGTTTCTATGACGTCAAAATGTTTGTCATTAACCTCACAAACTTGACAAGGGTTTGACCTAAATTTGTACAAACAAAAACATCTAAAATACTGCATTTCTGCTTATCAATCAATATCGCACAAGTCTTGAAACCAAAATATAAAAGAAAAAAAAAAGAATTACCTTCGACGAATACAACGAAAATGGCATTTCTTTGCTTTGATAGATTTACCGCTTCCGCGATACTGCCCCCGTACCAATGCATGGTGGTGAGACCGATGCGGTAGTTTTCTAGCTCAGTTATAAACTATGAGTGCTAATTATTTATATTTTAGACAAATTCACAGTGTTTCTACAAAAATATTACAGCGACATGACACAACAAATTTTGACAGCTGACGTGTTTATTTTTGTTCTTTTTTCTTGCCGCTGCAAAAGTGCGTTTGCAAATCATATTTTTTTCGATAACTACTATGAATTGTTTGTGTATTCGAATATTTTAGATATTTTAAAATTATTTATACTCTTTAATAAATTGCGAAATTGTAAAAATATTATAGCTGTATATTTTATAAAGTAACTTTACTCTACTAAATGGATTGGTATAGTTCGAGTGTTTTGAACGTGACCGTGAAACTGCTATTAACCGACTCAATTATAAAACAGTACTTGGAGCGTAGACAGAGAATAAAGGTAGACATGCTATAATTGCGAAAGCGAGATGACACATGTTTCAAAATGTATATGTGTGAGCAGGACATAGCATAAGTTTTCTATCTCTATTTGCGTATCGGTTTTTGTTGTTTGCCATCACTAGTCATTGATGGCAAACAAATTGTGGTGTCAAAATATTTTTGTTGATATAAACTGTGAAACGCATACTTTGTGTAATTTGTGACTATAGTGATATTCCAAAAGGTATTATTTAGTGTCTAACGATGGTGAATTGCAGTATATATGGCTGTAAAAGTCGGTAGTGAACGAAATCAACCAAACATAACCTTTCATCGGTAAGTAGCATTTTTTAACTATTACAGCAAGTAAATCAAAGAATTATTGTACACAAGACTATTTTGTGTCAATGTTAAGCAAAATTTATTGATAATTTTATCTAAAAAGACGATAAAATCCTAACTTGTTTTTTGTACTAACCGACCAAAGTGTGAGGCATTTAATGTTATGTTGTTATCTATTTTACTTCGTGTCATTTGTCAATAGTCGGATAATAACTTGACGGGGATACCAGTACTTAATTATTTTTACCACTGAACGTATTTAATTTCTTTACTTTTTTTTTTAGTTTTCCGAATGAACCATTTTTAAGAAAAAGTGGACGGAATGTACGGGGCGAATTAACTGGCATCCAAGTCGTCACTCCCGAATCTGCTCACGACATTTTCAAGCTAGTTGCATTCGACAGAAATTAAATAGTACTCATTTAAATCCACGTTCGATATCCACACTTTTCATCCAGGTAAAGTAAATTTATTATACATACCAATTCGTTCTACACGTTTAATTAACTTTGATACATAAAAATTTGTTGTGACTTTATTTCGTGTGACACGGAAATAATAGTGTATCATTTGAGATGACTTTTTTAATATTATTACGTGGAATTAATTTTAAGTGGAATATATACTAACCTAATTATTAAGCTACCAAACAATGTAAAGGATATACAGTAAAACTTACTAACTCATTCTAAAAATTATTATTCCTTGATTATTTTAGCAGTTAATCGCAAGTTCGTGTCCGTTTTGTTTCAAATTTCAGGTCCCACCGGCTTTAGATCAACCGAGTTCCTCTAAATGTGATATTTTGGGGGTTGATATGGAAGCAAAGGATTATTTGGTACTTTCTTAATTAAATTTTTATTGTAATTATTCACTCTTAATTAAGGCTATAAGTTTGAAATATCTCAAAGTTCGTATTCATTATGTAACTAAAAAGCTTTCTGAAAAAACTGATAAGGTCAGAATTTTTTATAATAAATTAGATTTATTTAAAGGTCAGTAGTACCCAATTAACCTGTTTGGTAATCAGATCTCGTTCGTTTTTCAGGACACAGATCAAAAGGAATGATTAGTTTTCCCTTTAGTCCTAAGTACCATTTTATTATGTATACTTTTGTCATTCAAGGTTTTAATTAAACTTTACTTGATCTACACAGTTTTTTTATTGCATCTAAAATTATAGCACGTCTATACTACGCGCGCGAACTGAATTATTTCAGGGCCTGTGATAAAGCGCGTACAGCTTGGCAAAAAAGAGTGTGGAATAAATGAGGTCGCCAGTATCGCTCCTGTGGCAACCCGAAATACTACGACTCAACTGTTTTTGATACTTGTTATTTTTGGGGATATGATCCCAATTCCAAGTGGGTGGTTCAGTCCTTCGGACACTACGCAAACACCACGGAAGGCTTCAATGTCCAGTATTATTCAATGTTAATAGTGGGCGCTGAAGCCTTGCATGAAAGCGGTACAGTAGGCACCCACAGACTGATAATCATGCCCCCGAGGGCAATCTAACTGTGGGATTGTTAGGAATCGATAATAGTTTGGGTACAGGAATAATGAAACAACACGTTTTGTTTGAAGTTTTATTTCAATACAAAAAATTCAATCGGACGAATCGAAAACACTTCCATCTAAATATTCAATCCCAGAAAAGCTCACACTTTGGCTAGAGCTTCCTGCAACTTCAGAATCACTAGCATATTCTAATTCTGATAAATCACTGCTACTGCTACTGTCATCTCTGAGATTTATTACCATTCGTTCTATCTGTTCATACATAGTAACACCTCTGTCATAATATTCTTTTTCTATTTTCATCACATGCTTGCATGAATTCTTCCAGTCTTCGGCAGTAATGTTTGAGAATGAAAATACCATTATTTTTTTCACCTTCCTCAACAATTTTTCTTACTGTGTTAACAGATATACCTAAAACAAAAAAAAAATAATACAGTATTTTATTATTTATTCCATGTTAATTATCTTCAAGTATCATTTATGGAGGTTGGCGTATACGTAACTTGTAAAACTACAAAACATAACCTCAATTTTAAATTTCTGTAAACAAGTCTAAAAGTTACTTAAATCTGGATATCTACAAAAAAACGCATTGAAAACATTTGTAAAAACTTATTTAAGGTACAATGACTTAATTAGGGTACATAAATACCTGTCATAATCGGCAGTTCTTTGATAAACATTGTCGATATCGGACAAAACTTGTCCCGCTTGAGATTCGGCCAAACACCGCGAAAAGACGCTGTAAATCACTGCTCTGCCACTACTTCGAATAGTTTTATTCATTTTAAATAGTTAATTATCCAACGAAAGTTGATAATTTTTAAAAATCTATTAAAAACAGCTAGGATATACGCACTGTTGACACAATATGTACTAGCAGTTGACAAGTAAAGCAATGTTGCCACAATCATCGTTATTAGTTCCAACTGTCACCGCGTCAGACTCTTTTTTGCCAAGCTGTAAATAAGTTGTGCTACTTCTGATTTATCCAACTAGTGCTATTTACATCTTGAGGTGAAAATAAATTTATATCGTAGTTTAAATTGTATTAAAATAACAATTACAACTCTCTTGTTTTCGCGCTTCACCTTCACTTCTCTCGCATCCGGTCGCATTCAGTTCGCGCGCGACCTGTTGTTATTTGTCACACTACTGTTAACTAATAATCTTACAGCACTTGATTATAAAGTTTTGCTATGAGACTAACCCTGAAATATCAAAATAAAAATCTGCTGTTGCATACAAAAATGCATGAAACTGATGTTTTTTTTTTGCTATTATGTATTTTTCAAACATACATACGCTCGAAGTTATAAATATGTCACCCCCTGAAAGTCTAATGACAATTAATTGAATGACTTAGTAGACAGTACAATCAAAATTCTCATATACTATACTGTACTCTTTGATCAAAATACTAAGTACCAGATTACCCACACGGTGGGGGAAAACGTCTAGGTATGGCAATATTAATTGCACGTAGCTGGAGTAATGTACTTATGTCGAACTATCGCTATCTCATACTGCATACGCTGAGGACTTGTCTACCTATATATTCTCAGTCTACGACTTGGAGCAATATTTTCTAACGAGAATCAAACTATACAAATAAGCCGGGTAATACTTGAAGCGATTAGAATGATTTATGATGTTGTCTATGGTTCGTTCCATGTGACCTTGGAAAATAGCTACTCATCAATAGATGGCGCTGCACGTTTCATAATTTTCATTACAGAAACTTACACATGCTATTGGATAATAGATGGCGCGCGTGGTTCGTGAATAGTCTCAACTAACAAAGGTGGCTGCCAAACGTGAGATCCTGAGTTCGTTCCTCTGGCCGCAAGCCGAGCAAAATAATGTTGGATTTTTCCTGAATAAGTAACGTACTCAAAAAGCTTGACAACTCGTGGAGGATTGTTTAAACAGGCTGTAGGATTCAAAAGTAAGTGCTAAAAGGATGTAAAACAAAAAATTCGAAAAGAAAAATGACAAAATAATATGTTAGTTTCTGAAGTCGATATTTTAGATGTGGTTGTAGATTTGATAGTCATTTACAGGGCGACGTTATCGCTTAGCCATAAAACCCTTAGAATATGGAAACGAAAGTGTAGGTCTCTTTAACTATAGAAACTAACTAGAGGTGAACAAATTGCTTGGTAGGTAGGGAATACGTAGTTGCTGAAATAAATGCTAGCAAGCTTTAGCGTTCCGTAGCGAAATGGCAAGGACGGAACCCTTACCGATAATTTCGTCATCTCCGTCTGTTCGTCCGTGCGCACATTCATTTTACTCGGGCACATTTGCACTCTATCGATGATAATTCTAAAAAAGGTGTATTTTGTGCACCTCTAAACACAAATGTGTAGTCACAGACGTATACCAATTATTAGGGTACCTCTAATCTTGCAAGAAAATTCGGGCATAGGTAACTTTTTTGTTTATGAATTGATTATACGTCTCATCTCATCTGTGCGTCTCATCGTCTGCCCAGCCTTTTCCCAACTATCTTGGGGTCGGCTTCCAGTCTAACCGGATGCAGCTGAATACCAGTATTTTACATGGAGCGACTGCCTATCCGACCTCCACAACCCAGTTACTGGGTAATACGATACTCCTTGGCAAGACTGGTTGTCAGACTTTCGCTGCTTCTGACTACCCGTAACAACTGTCAAAAATCCATGAATGACAGCCGGGACCCGTTGGTCCCGGCTGCCATTCGTGGATTTTTGACAGTTACCCCTCCGTGCCTCGGAAAGCACGTTAAACCGTTGTTTAACGTGCTTTCCGAGGCACGGAGGGGTCTCGGTATGTAAAGATGGTCATCCATCCACAGACCAACCGCGGCAAGCGTAGCTTAACCTGATCGACGATTGTAAAACAGGGCATCTCCCCATTGTTACCGAGGAATGAAATAAAATTATGAATAACATTGGATCCCATAATTAAAAAGACGATGTTTCCGAGTGACTTTTTTATATTTAACTACTGTGTTTTAGAGGTGGCAAATAGTTTTAGTTACAATCGCAGTAATAACTTTGTTTTTTATAGGTAGTAGTTTTTCTAATTTAGGAATACTTACTAGGTACTACAATTGTCGCTTTAACGCGAGCTACACTTCGCGAGCTCTCTCTCGCACACCGCGTTATCGCAACATTACTGCAATGAAGCCGTATAGCTTATAGAATTACAAACTTACTTTTGCACACACTTAGTCGATTTTTAAACTTAAATCGTATTAACTAATGACCATACTAAACAGCAAAAACTAAACATCCTCCCACCGGAATCCAACAAGACATTCCCACAAACACCCTCCGTTAAAAGAATTCAAATTAACATGCCTTGTATTAAGAGGCACGCAAGACAATCAATCCGATGTCTTTACAACGTTAGTTTGTTTCATTAGGATCTAATTCTGTGTCCGTTCACAATTAACGAAGCCATCAAAGCTTAACGAGCAATTGTGGGGTGTTAAGGGCTGCGTTCGAATTATACACGGTCAAATAAATTAGCTAGCGAAACTCGACGCAGACGTGATGAGGTTACAATACGTAACTAAACATGATAAAACAAAAAAAATAATTTAATTTGATGATGTTTTTTTTGGGGTCACCAACCAGTGCCAATCACCTATAGTGTGAAGTCATTTAAAATACCAGTTATAAAATCAGTTTCTATTGTGTAAACTACACAGACGGACGCGATGATGTGATATCTCAAAACGATAAAACAGATTTAAGCAATTCACACGTGGTAGAAGTGAAACCTTCAAAAACGCTGTATAATGCTTCCTATCTCATTTTCTCCCATGTTAAATCTTATGAATTTACATGTCTCTTTTTACTGTCGCTTTTTCGTTTCATAAACTTTCAAATCACAACGATGCTAAAGAACATACATACATCCATCCATCCATCCATCCATATCCACATCCACATCCACGTCCACGTCCACGTCCACGTCCACGTCTACTTCCACGTCCACATCCACGTCCACGTCCACGTCCACGTCCACATCCACATCCACACATCCATTAAATGTGATGTCATTTGTACTAATAAAAAACAAAAACACTGTATAATGCTTCCTATCTCATTTTCTCCCACGTTAAATCTTATATGTCTCTTTTTACTGTTGCTTTTTCGTTTCATAAAATTTCAAATCACAACGATGCTAAAGAAGTTTTCACTTCAAAAACTCACATTTCAAGTAACAACACTACTAGCGGCTATTGACCCAAAAAAAATCCTCAAACCTTTTTTATTTTCATTTTGTCGTGTTTAGATGTCGATACCTATCACGTCTGCGGAGTTTCGCTAGCTAATTTAATTTGACCCTGTAAAGGCGTTAAATTAACGGATCGTATTCGAAACACAATACTGCGCTTCAAAACAAAGATAGCTGACATGGCTCAAAAGGCTGTCCAACTGAATGTGGACAGGACATGTCTGCCGCATGCCGGACGAACTTTGGGCCCAAATAGCCCAGAACGGGACCCTGGGGCGCCTGAAACAGTGAGGCCGTCGCGACAGATCACGTAGCAGATGGAGGTTCGAGCTGGATAGGTTCCGTTAAAACTGGAAGGAGGGCGCGCGGGCTTGTGAAAGATGGAAGGAGTGGACGGAGGCTTTTAACCAGGAATGGGACAGCGTACGCTAAAAAAGGGCTGTATTTTGACATGATAATATCATTAAATATTCAAATACAGTACCCGGCGATAAATATTGCGCATCGACCTTTACCTTTTTTTTGTATTTTATACAAAGAACAAAAATAATTATCAAAAGAAGCAAATCATTTGTTTTAACAGCTCCTAATAGATACCGGACTGTTTATATTTCGTGCGACAGAGAGAACGCTCTACGAAGCCGACATTAGCCGATTGTCTCTTTCCAAAGGTGATGTGCAATATTTATCGCCGGGTACTGTAGTTTGCGTTACGAGTCGACCTAATTTAGGTATTAGACAGTTTTCAGTCGTGACGTCATCTGCTTGGGATTAAATGGTTTGGTTGGCCTCATTTCAACCAGTTTGACCAATGATTTGGTGAAACAATAAAAACTATACACGAAGACAAATGACAAGCAAATCTCTTAAGGTTACGCCGACCGCCTAGTGGCGCCCTCATCGTTTGTTTGGTTATTTCTTTTATTTTAGAATGAAAATGCAGAAAATAAGCACGTTAAGTTGTGTTCCACAAGATTATACGTTAATGAAACGGATAATAGTGCCCACTATTATCCGTTTTAGTGATTATATTGTAGCGGTATCTACAATGCCACATGCAAAAACAACGCGTCAAACCAGCGCTGGGGCTCTGTCTCGTATAGGGTCTTAGCATTATGCTGAGCGATGGCCGTTTTGCGTAGATGTGACGCATACTCTCTCCCAAATTGTTACTTTGTTTTTCTGTTGTTTGTGTTTTTTTTATTTTTATGCGCCATGTTTGCCGCAAATAAACGTATTTTCTTTCTTTCTTTTTCTTTCTTTCTATACTGACGTCACGCAAATCCTGCATCGCGCAAGCAGTGTACCGCGCAACTAGCATAGATACAACGGCCCGACACGAATCAACGGGCAGTTGCCCGCCAGACACAACACCCGTCTGGTCGGAGGATCCTCCCTTTTCTATGGAGGTTGAGTGAACTTTACACCCTGTTCCTCATACCTCTATAATATTAAAACTAAACAATGTAAAACTACCGTTTATAATAAATATTAACGTACAGTACCCGGCGATAAATATTGCACATCGACCTTTTTACACAAAACCATTTTATACAAAGAATAAAAATAATTATTCAAAGAAGCAAATCATAATTGTTTTAACAGCTCCTAATAGATACGAAATACAAACAGTCCGGCTGTTTGTATTTCGTGCGACAGAGATAACGCTCTACAAAGCCGAAATTAGTCGATTGTCTCTTTCCAAAGGTCGATGTGCAATATTTATCGCCGGGTACTGTATAATCTTGTGATTAAATGAAAAAAATACCTGATAAACAGCCTATAATGTTCCCACTGCTGGGACACAGGCCTCCTCTCCGTGAGAGGGAGTGGAATTTTTGGTTCTAGGGCATGCCGGTTTCCTCACATTGTTTTCCTTCACCGTTTTTGAGAGCAGTGGTGATGAAATAATTTACACAAAGTAAAGCGCCTGTCTGAGTTCGAACCTACGACCTACAACTCCTAAGTCGTGTCCGTTACCACTGGACCACCACTGCTCTCAAAAATTACTTACGCGGTCAAATGTATGGAACAGCTAAACTCAAACTCAAAGCATTTATTTCAATTAAACCATTTACAGGCACTTTTGGATTGTCAAGAAGTCGGTCAGTCAGAAAATATGAAGCTAGTTGCCCATTCCAAAGAATAGGTACCTATGGAGAAGAACGGGCAAGAAACTCCATGGACACTCTTTTTAATAACTTACGAAAAATTTCATCTCAGGGGGCTGAGACGAAAATTTTCGTAAGTTATTAAAAAGAGTGTAGGACCTACGCTTTGGAATGGGCAACTAGCTTCATATTTTCTGACTGACCGACTTCTTGACAATTCAGGATTCACAATTACCGGTTTCGCGGACTTTCGCGTCGATTTCCATGCCCTCTTTATGCATCGCTCTTGGTTGCCTGTATAAAAAATATATATAATTGATATCTACGCGTTATATGTAATGACTAGCTTCTGCCCGTGACTTCGTCCGCGTGAAAACACCCTCCCCTCATTCATCCTCTTAGGGATGGAATTTCAAAAAACCCTTTTTTAGTGGATACCTACTCTTCACAAAGAACACACCCTCCAAATTTCATATCTCTAGGATCAGCGGTTTAGGCTATGCGTTAATATCAGTCAGTCAGGACTTTGAATTTTATCTAATTATAGATGGAAAATAACATTTTTATCGCGAAGTTGGTTACTTTCCCAAGTCAAGTTGAATAGATTAATTAAATAACAATTGGTCAATGTGTTGGAAGAATTGGTGCTATGTCAACAGATTTGATTCTCTCAGTAAGTTCTAGTTGCCTCATTTGGCCATGTCTTTTCACTTTGGTGGTTATTGAGAAGGCTAAGTTTTTCCAGCTGTACGGCAGACGAGAGAATGCGTTCTTGACACCTGTCAGTTTCATACAAACGAATATGTGTTTTGCGAATTTGATCTTTATTAGCTGCTAGAATAATTGTCGCACTGACAGGTGTCAGGGACGCATTCTCTCGACAGACTGCGGAGTGTGGACGTGTGGAAGTTGATAATTATAATATTAGTATCTCGTAGTAGTATGGGTGATGCCGACCAAAGATAGTTCAAAGCGTATTAAAAATCTTTAACAAAATGTCATTTCATTCAGGCTCAGTACCTATAGAGTTGGCTAGAGATGAGAATATAAGAAATCTACATTTGTGGTCGTCCAAATCAAAAGGGATCTTATGGCGGTAACTAGTTTCCGAGATATTACCTCAAAAAAATCGTTTTTTTATTAACTGTATTTTTAAAAAGATGATTTTATTTACTACATGTAGATGTGTTCAACTTTTCGAAAAGTCAATTTAAAAAAGTTTTGTATTCATCTAAAGTTTAGTAAAAAAGGAACCTTATCGCGGCAAGAACTAACAAATCGTTTTTCTTGTAATTCAAACCATATATTATATCGACATTTTAATATGTTCCCACAACAAACAAGTTTATGCAAGGATTGTAAGAATTTCCATTAGTAATAATCATAGTCAATCAAAGTATACCATCAGTTACATAACTTCACACTAAAACATAACTTTTTGTACGGCATACTTAAATTGCGATTTTCTCGAAACTTATAATTTCGATCAGTGAACTTCAAAAATTCGTAAAAAAATAACGGTAGTGGTTAGAAGGTTGGTTCTTGGGTCTATAGTTCGGTACATTTATCTAGTTTTCAGCTCTGTAGATAACTCATTTCCGCCATAAGGTCCCTTTTGATTTGGACGACCACATTTAATATAGTTACTATTAAACAACTACTACTACTGGTAGGTACTATTTCTTAAGATATTGTAAATAATTTAATGTCAGTATAATTGTAATCAAATGGAAGAAGTCACTGGCTCCTGAAATACAGGTAGGTACTGTCACCTAGCTTCCAGAGCTAGGTCTAAAATTTTTCTATAACCTGTTTTTAGGGCAATAAATAAATAATAATAAAATTATTAAATTTTTATTGCTATCGCTAATTTAAAACATTAAAATAGCCATTTGCGAATTCATTTTACCATCGATCATTATTTGTCAACCCTATTCTCGAGCTGTCAGAGTGATTGATAGAAATGGGCGGGAATTTTGACGTTTGTTTTGGCGCGAACAGATCGGGCCGCGTTCGTTTCATGATGCGAGTATTTAGTACAATCGATGGTTAATTTATTTTTAGTGATTTTAAATCGTGTGTCACCGTTTAGGATCTTCATTTCGTAGATAATGAAGCTTATATAATTGGCCACAAGTTTTTAAAAAATCATAACTTACAAAATAATAATCAGGCTAACAGACTGTCGAGAAATTAAAAAATCGACGAAAAAGTAGAGGGTTAATATAATGTCGACGCGGCTTTTTTTGTATGTTTGGCCATGCATAACTTTTTTCAAAGTAGTCCGATTCATTCTTTATTGGATAGGCTAGGTATGGGGTCCACTTCGAGGTTAAATTTGAAAAGAATCCACCCTTAAAGATAGAAAAATAGGGGTAAATTGATATTTCACTTACAAAAATGTAACCTGTGACCAATTCAGTTGAAATTTCGCACACATATACATATAATTCTGATGACGCTACAACATTATAGAGACTTGGAGTTGGTCTAATAATGGAGATGGAAGACTGCTTAGAGAGCTCTTCAATAGGTTAAAGAAGCCGTAGCTGCTGTAAGCTTATTGTGCCGACCCCAACTAACATGAACAAGGGGTCACAAGGACAGGACAAGAAGAAGATAGTATTTTGCCCATCAGAGGTGAATTTTATTCATTAATTTTTTTTTTTCTAATCAGGAACTTTATGTTCTAAATTACCCTGTTATCGTAACTAAAAAAAAGCACCATATGCTTAGCCAAGTTATACACAAAATAATAAAAATGCCTCAAGTCAACCACAAAGTCTGTGGCACAGCTGTCAGCTGTCGGCCATTTTTAGATTCAAAGGCGCGAAAACACTCCATTTCACGACTCATTGACATTTTAAAACGTAATTCACACTTGCAAGTAAAATGTTGCCACAGTAATAAACTACGGCAGGCGATGCGTGTTGCCAGCGTCGAAAACAAATTGTTTAATTGCCACGTTTAATATTAGAATGAGGATTTCTAATTAGGGCTGTTGACAATGTGAGTTGATGGAGTTTTTAATTATGTCATGGAGTTTTTTTTTTGTTTGAGAGATGAGTCAGTTGTTAAGCTGTTTATTTTTAAGGTGTAGGCAGAGCTGGACTAATTTAATTTGACATTCAATACGGGATCTCATTGATGGAAAAATCAAACATGTATTGGATTGACTTAAGCAACCGAAAAGCGTACAGACGCCAGCACATCAAGCTACCCGAAACTGTCAAATTTTCCCAATCAACTTTGAACCTTAAGCTTTACCGATTTAGTTGAAAAAATATTAAAGAAATTTGACAGATTGTTTGTAGTAGCTTGATGTGCTGGCGTCTGTACATAAGTATGTCAATCCTGTTGAAAGTCGTTGTAGTACGTTCTGAAGGCCGTAATCAAAAAGGTTCAAAATCTAGAAGAAATTAGAGGTATTTTTGACAGATTGAGACTGGGTTCAGACGTGAACCTTCTAAAAATTACGGGAATTGCCCCTCTTTGATAGCGATTGCCAGGGACTGCTGGACTGCTGTTGTGGCGACTTGATCACGGGTTTTTTTCTCGTTCGTATGAAACATAAGTTCACCCCAATAAAAATCGTGAAATGAAAGCTATAATAATTTATCTAGAGCTTAGAAGTCAACTAATATTTTACTGACAACACCTGTTTCTACTATCCACCTTAAACAAACCGGAAATGTAATATTGTGTTTGTCATAATGTTTGTCTCCTTTGATTACTTTGTTGTTAATAGATTGTCTGCTTGAGAGCTGGTGACAGAGTTAACGGTAATGGCTTCCCGCTTTGTTGCAAAGCTGATATTATGGTACCTTTTTGTTCGCGCTAGTTTGAACACCTTTTTTTTTGAGGATGGTAAATATCATTTGACCCCTCCCGCTCTGGGTGGAGCGGAAGGGAGTGTCAGACTCTTACTGACTAAAACCCACTCGTGTTCCTTCCTTAGCCCTTTATGTTCCGGGCCAGCGGTAACCCTTTCGGACAATCCCGCTGACCCGGCAGGCTTCGGCCCTTGCGGGCCCCTTCGTTTGATGCTGACATCTCTTTGAGGCGCGCGTGGAACACGTACGCGGAGTCCGGCACGGGCCTGGTCCTGATCGGACGGTGAGCTACCCATTACTCTCCGCCCGCAGGCCCGCGCCTAGTGGCCGGGAGGTCTTCGAAATTTTGGTTCAAGACATGCCGGTTTCCTCACGATGTTTTCCTTCACCGTTTTGAGAGCAGTGGTGATCAAATAAAATACAATGCTACCATAAATCAATTATAATAATACCAGCCTGTTACAATCTGTCAAATTTCTTTAATAGATTTTCAACTTTATCGCTAAAGCTTACGGTTCAAAGTTGATTGGGAAAATTTGACAGATTCGGGTAGCTTGATGTGCTGGCGTCTGTACCACTGCTGGATAAACGCCTCCTTTCATACAGACAAGGTACGAGCATTGATCATCACGCTTGCTCAAGACGAATTAGCGGTTTTAGACTCATATTACCAAAAGACCTGGATTTTTCACAATGTTTTTCCTAAACCGATGTCGTTAATAGAATTCTAATTTCAAATTTTAATGTGATGATGGCGTGTTTGGCAATGAATCGATGCTTAAGCGTAGCTCACACCCGTTCATTATCAAATTATATATTGATTACACAAATGAGCGCACAGAGCTATGAAGGTACAACTTTGCCAATATATTTCGGAAAGTTTCAAGTTTTCGGCGTTGAAAATATAGTACAGTAGGTTCGCAAGTTCGTAGGTATCCAAAGAAGATTAGGCGATTGGCACACTGCACCGCATTACGCAGCGGGGTGCGTAAAACGGAACCGAATTCCGCACGGAAGCGCGTTTTTATTGAATTTGTATGTAAAAAAATCACGCGCGGGGGTGATCACGATCATGTTATCTGCGTCCCGCTGCGTGATGCGGTGTAGCGTGCCAATCGCCTTAAGTCGACTGCATGACCTAAAGCGCGGTCTTTGTTGGACTGCATAGAAAAGAAAGAGAAGCGCGATGACACTACGCTGGTAATTTATTGCAAAATATGTAGCAATTATCTAATAAGTTTCCGGTGTGACAACATAGAATACTTTTTATTCCTGTTAAATACGTTTCCGTAGGATAATTTCCGACCTCCATGCGGGCGGAGCCGTCGGGAAAAACTAGTAAATAATATATTTATCGAACATAAATATCAAGTCTAATGCCACTTCTACCAATCCCCATGGCATATACCTATGACAAAACAAACAGAACCCCACCGTTTGTACCACAAATAACACGTATTAAGCCATGAGCCATGAGCACCCATCAATTATAGCTTTACGAGGACCTCCGCACGATGTTAACCACGTGGAACTTTGGACAGCGGTATTGGTCGCCAATGTTTACTGAATATTTGGGCCAATGTTTTTATGATATCCGATAGTAACCGTGTGGAACTGTAGACAGTGAGTTGGCTGCCAATGTTTGCTGAATATTATTGGGCCAATGTTTTCTGGTTGTTTTTACATTCGCTACGGGTAGTCAGAAGCCCAAAACCCTGACAACCAGTTTTACCAAGGGGTACCGTATTGCCAAGTAACTGAGTTTTGGAGGTTAGGTATAATAGGCAGTCGCTTTATGAAAACACCTGCTATTCCGCTGCATCTGGCTAGACTGGAAGTTGACCCCAACATAGTTGGAAAAAGCCAGGCAGATTGATTTTTAACCGACTTCTAAAAAGGAGGAGATTCTCAAAAAAAAAATAGAAACATCCGAATTGAGAACCTCCTTTCTCAATTCGGATGTTTCTATTTTTTTATGTATGTTCGGGCATAACACCATCGTAAATAGACAGATTTGCAAATTTTTTTTTTGTTCGAAAGGGCTTTATTCCGAAATGGTCCCGTTTAAATTTCGTAAAGATCTGATGCAGAGTTACGGAGACAGACGACGGAACTCTTCAATAAATGCCAGCAAATCAACCGCGATTGCTGCTATAGCATAGGTATGTACATATGCATTGTTTACGCAATCACACAACAAACATCACGCCTGTACCCTTTAAAGAGTGTTGAATAGCTTTCTGTCACTGATATTCACCATAGCAAGTAGATATATGAATTTGTTTGGGGTAGGTAGGTACAACTAAAAATTGAAAAATAAAAACTTTTTATAAGAAAAAAACAACCGACTTCCAAAAAAAAAACACTAAAAGTGAAAAATAACTTTAATTTCGAAAGTCGGTGTCAAAAAACGAAAATACAGAACCAACGACTCCGACTTCCGAAATTAAAGTTATTTTTCACTTTGTAGTGTTTTTTTTTGGAAGTCGGTTGTTTTTATTGTTTTCTGTTTGTATTTTAGTCGTCATCTAAGTAGTCCCCATCATCATTCACGCAGTCCATCTATCGTTTCTTTGGCCTTCCCCAATTATATTGGTCCACACATTGGCCCACACATTGGCCCAAACATTGCCTCAATAATAACTGATCAATATTAATTCGATAATTTGCTACAATTTGTGTTTGCCGGTAATTGGCACGACCCCACTGTTACGAGGCAGCCATTAGCTTCATTATACCTTTTTTTGTTTACTTTTTGGATGGATGTTTGCTTTTTTTGTGAAGTTTGTTATAATACTTTTGTAAGTATGAGTGTTTATGGTTTTATTCAGCACGCTCTAATTGAGTAACACACTGTCAATCACAATCTGAATAATTTTGAAGGATATTGCTAATACATTGCTTCATATGTTCTAAAAATGTGTCTGCTCAACAACGTAAATAACGCAATGAATGTTGTTGAACTGTCAAAAAGGAAGCCATTGCTACCAGTGCCGTATTATCCATAAGGCACTTTAGGCCAGTGCCTAGGGGCCCACTATGACCAGGGGCCCAGCACTCCCGATTAAAAAATGAAAAAAGGGGATTGTGTGGTTTTATGAAACCACGGTAAAAGTGAAACTTTTTTTCACATTATAAGGTAAAAGCCAAATTGCGTTGTTGTGGTATGAAAAAGGGGCGGCCCGAAACGAGCTGTGCCTAGGGGCCCCGAGATGGTTAATCCGGCCCTGATTGCTACTGATAGTGTGTGTGTTACGTAACTACAACTAGTGTTAGCTACGGACTGCCTCGTTGGTTTAGGCCGCTATCCCACTGGCGTTTTACGAGCGTTGACGTCAACGTCACGTCTGCGCAGCGTCGACGCCGCGCAGACGCGACGTTGACGTTGCGTCGTCGCGTGGGAAGCATTAACGTCCACTGAACGCGACGTTAACGTCGCGCACATGTACCTGTTGCCAACAAACGCGACGTTAACGTTGGGCAGACGCGACGTCGACGTCGCGTTCAGCGGACGTTAATGCTTGTCACGCGACGACGCGACGTCAACGTCGCGTCTGCGCAACGTTGACGCTGCGCAGACGTTCGAGAGACGCCGACGCTCGTAAAACGCCAGTGGGATAGCGGCCTTAGATGTCGATATGTCGCATGGTCGTTGGTTCGATTCCCGGTTCGGGTGATGTGTTATTTGGTTTTTCTATTGCAAAGAGATTTGATAGTTCTTGTCGCTACAAACGAGTACTCGCCGCCGCCGCCGGCGTGAACAGACATCGATCTTCTGTTAATGTTTGGTATCTCTTTTAATTACACGGGACCTGCAGTCTTTTGTACAGACGCCAGCACATCAAGCTACCCGAAACTGTCAAATTTTCCCAATCAATTTTGAACATTGAACCTTATACTTGAGCGATAAAATTGAAAATCTATTAAAGAAATTTGACAGATTGTAGTAGCTTGATGTAAGTTTCTCGAGCAAGAAAATCGTTGATAGTTAGGGCTTATTAGTCGATTTGCGATCGCACATTTCGGGCGAGTAAATTCGTGCGATTATAGTAATAAGCGTTAGCCAGTAGGTAGGTAGGCAGGTAGGTATTTTTATGAGTAGGCAATCAAAATAATAATTTCCCTACAAACACATTGAGTAGGAAACATTAATTAAGAATTTTGTTTCACACGTCGCAAAACTAAATTAAATTACCGTAAAACCCTCTCAGCCAGCCGCATCACCGATAATTTGTAAACACATCTTCAAAAATATTTCAATTATTTTTTGTCTGTCGTCAAAATGGCGTCGCGTCGTTCCGTTCCAAGCGATAAATCTTGACATTATTAATTATCCCATTAGTGGAGATGGCCAGTTTGAAAAGAGCTCTCGACATATTGTTAAAGATTATTTATAGGAGACCACCCTTAATGGTGGTTTATTACGTTAAGTATGATGATTGAAGGAAATATTAGAGGCATTCGTTTCTTTTGTCTGATAATGGATGCGGAACAAATGTCATTTGGCCTCTGTAATGTAATTACGAGGCCATTCGAGTATCTTATGGATAGGCGGCTATTGAGTTTTTGACAAACTTTGTGTGTTTTCCGGGTCAAGAGTAACGTGTCGCTCATTTGGAGAAACATCGACATAACTGCTATTTTACTTTTTTCACGTCTTTGTTTTTCTCATAGTGTCTCATTTTTCTCTAAGTGCTTTGTCATAATTAACTCATATTTGGGAAAAAATACATTTACGTCGATGTTTCACCAAATGACCAGTGTCAAATGTGGCAATGGTCACTGTAATAAGCGCTTTATACATGGTACTTCGTTTTCGCTCAGCGTTCTTTACGACTATTTTTTGTTTTTACTCGGATCCTAAGGGTCATATAGCGTGATGTTAAATAGCCATTCCAGAGATTAACCCAACATACAAACAAATTTACCTCTCTATAATACTAGTATAGATAGGTATAACACTAAAATGCTGGTTTCCCTTAACAATTTTATCAACACCTAAAGGAATGCCTAAATAAAAGCGCGCTGTAGAATTTTCCACGTTCGGCTCAGTACCTACCGTAAGTTGAAAATCCGACAGCCAGATAAGAGCCATTCACCGCCCATTTATACCACGTACGTAAGTGGGACTTTTCAATTTCAAATCTTAGTTGACTATGGAGAATCTATAAAACAATTTGAAAATAGGTAGGTACATATGAATTTCCATAAAAATCCTTTAAAATAAATTTACAAATCCAACAAGAAATCAACCATAAAAATATATCCAAAATGTAATCAGATAACAATTCAAAATACACACTTCCCCAACCACTTGAATCTCAAAGATTGTCAACATTTAAGATCAAAGCAAATCGGAGGGTAGTCCAAATAACACTGGTCGATTTTAATGGGTCGTGTCATTTTGCGAGCGTGCGTTAAGTAAAACGGAACGCGGCCGGAAGCCACGCCCCTTCCGCCGAGCTGTCATCGTGACAGCGCGCCAAATTACATGCCACAGATTATGTTGTGGTTTCGAGTTTGCGGAAAACAGGTACCTATAGGTACGTTTTTTACAATGTAGTTTATCGTAAGCTTATGCTATATCTTAATTTTGAAGTGCTATGCACCTGAATCTGAAGATTATGGTTTTGTGTTAAAATCCAGGTTCAACCAGTATATCATTACCTGTCTTCTATGTCATTTATGTCCCCTTTAAGTCTGCAGTCGCTCACAATAATAACATATAATATGTAATAATTCTTTATTTTCGGACAACAGAGATCCAGCGTGTTAGTAAACAATATTATAACTTATTACTAGTGTTAGTAGTTAAAATACAGTGCTTAGAGATGCAATTTGGTTAGTATACCTACATACAACTTATAAACTAGTGTTAGTACTTACATCTATCAGAAAAACAACACAAACTATTCATGAATACCCCACAGTGGCATGTAGGCGCATCCAATGTCCCAGTATGGGGCTGTCCCACCTATCAGCTATAGTTTTCAGGATGTTGTTGGGACTGGCGCGTACCCTGCGCATAATGGAAGCGCAACGCTTGCGTATGATGGCGTGAAAGCCATCAATTTTCGCCTCCGCGAACATGCCGGAAGCACTGCAGTAGCGCGGGAACCCGAATGGGCCTCATTAGAAGGATAAAAGTCACCCAAAGGGCAATGGAGAGGGCTATAATTGGAGTTTCCCTGCGTGATCAAATCAGAAATGAAGAGATCAGCAGGAGAACCAAGGTAACCGACATAGCCCGAAGAATTGCCAAATTTAAGTGGCAGTGGGCAGGGCACATTGCTCGCAGAACAGATGGCCGATGGGGCCGAAAGGTTTTGGCTGGAGTGGCGATCGCGTACCTGAAGACGTAGCGGAGGAAGGCCTCCCACAAGGAGGACCGACGACCATGTGAGGGCCGCAGGAACCCGTTGGATGCGAGAAGCACAGAACTGGTCCAAGTGGAGGTGCTTGGGGGAGGCCTATGTCCAGCAGTGGAAGTCTTTCAGCTGAAATGATGGTGATGAAGTCTTCAGTAGATAACAGACTGTTGTGATGTCCATCCATTCATATTTTCCGGACATCTTTTCCATTTGGAGAACGTTATCAAAAATATGTTTGTAATAAACGGTCTAACTTCTTGTTTAAGGGTTCAGCCACACTACAGCCAAATACTTGAGAACGAAGCGACACTGCTGCGTTCCGTCGTCACATCGCAATAATTTGACGCATCTAGTGTCACACGTGCAGTGCGGCTGTGCGGCGTATTAACGCAACGCTGTTTTTTAAGTCGTCGCCCACTTGGTTTATCGAGACATCGCCAATCGGTTGGTCGACTCTTCACGAGACCTGAGACCTGGGTTATTTTTTGGACAGAGAATCATCGTCGCCACAACGTGCCAGCCTTTTGGCCGTTTTTCCTGTTGACAGCTGCGATGCGGTCGATTTAAAAAAAAAGCCTAATTTATTTACTTTATATTATGTGCCTAATTAAATTACTCGTAATATTTGTAAAGAGAAAACATTTGATTTTTTGTATGTTTGTTTGTTACGCGCTCACGATAAAACGGCTGAACGGATTTCGATAAAATTTGACACACGGGTAAACTATGACCTGGATTAGGACATAGGATACTTTTTAACCCGATATGTCAACGGGATCTAGACTTATGCAGGTGAAATCGCGGGGCAGAAGCTAGTGTCAAATAAACTCCCTGTGCACGTTTCGCTATAATGTAGATCTACCTTTACCAAAATATTCCCGACGGTCCCCCAACCCCCTGCGTGTATTGTGGTTAGCTGGGGGACTCGCACAGTCGTACTCGCACTTAAGTGGCGAGACGGCTATGTATAAATCAATAAACTGTTATGATCAGTTTAGCTTTTCATATTTTGTACAAAACATTTTATACAGGGTGCTCAAAACTTTCATGCACGTAATATTTATGGCGAACAATTTTTTTGTTTACTTAACCTAACTCCTCACTCTAGAAGAATTTCTCCTGTATTGTGGGTGCGTTTACAGACATTTAAACTCACATACACAAACAGCCAGACCCGGTATAACTACTTGTAGGTCATATTAATATTTGTTCCGTGCGGGAATCGAACCAGCGACACGCAGCGCAGCAGTCAATCGCTTAACCACTGCGTCAACCGTGCCGTCATTAGCTAGAAAGAAAGAAAGAAAAAGTATTTATTGCAACTCGTACTTGAAGATCACAAACTAAACTAAACACAGCAAAATAAAAATCTAAGTTATATAAAAAAAAGTAACAAAAGGAAAATGAAACAGAAAGTCCAAAAGGCTCCTATCTCAGCATGATGCTGCGACCAGGGCCGTCTTTACCCGGGGGTGTAAGGGGTGCGCGGCACCCAGGCGCAAGGTCTTTGGGGGCGCAAGCCGATTAGGTCATTACTAATCACTCGTTATAACCGAAAAGCTCCAGCGCTGTAACCGCACGTCACCGCCTCGAAAAAATCCCTTGGAAAAAAATGGAGAAAATCATCTTAAAAATGGAACACAAAAATTAAGTTTGATTTCATTTTGTTGGCAAGGGGGGCGATTTTCGCACCCCGGCGCCCAATATGGTTATGACGGCCCTGGCTGCGACATTTAAAAAATAAATGTGTAGCTACTATATTTGTTGCATCGGGCAAGCACAGCGATGCACCGCATGCCCTGTCACCTGCACCCGTGAGGGTCTAATGACCTCGTCAGCGAATGGTATCCGCATTGCTGCATTTTGGCCATCGGATATTTTTGCCATCGACACGCTTAGAAGAAGAAACGTTGCATTTTTAAGAAGTGAAATCTTCTTTAGCGGCGTTGTACACTTTTTTTGTAATGGGTAAAAAATGTTAAACTCGCGTCAGGACACGTGACCTGATCGAAAATTCGTAAGACGGATGGCCGTAGCCGGTACCGCGCGTGTTTTGTTTATGAGACGATTCACAAAATACACACGTAATTGTTCAAGATTTCACTTCTGTCGGCACTCCCGGAGTGCCACTGTTTTTTTAGACTGAGGATGCCTAACTGTTTTACTCAGTCAATATGCAATTATAGGTTTATTTACCTACCAAACTTGCCTCTGATTGTGCCAGTGCACGAAATGTATAAGGGGCAGGTTATGAGGGTTTTTCGTTTTAACTTACCCTGTTACAAAATGAAACACACTGTATAAGCATTTCTACACATTGTTAGGAACATACTTCCATACAATATTATAAATTTGAAAGTAACTCTGTCTGTCTGTCTGTATGTTACTTTTTCACGCCTAAACCACTGAACGGATTTCGATAAAATTTGGCAGAGAGATAGATTGTATCCCGGGAAACGACTTTAGGATAGTTTTTATCGACTTACCTCGCGGGCGAAGCCGCGGGAGCAATCTAGTATTCTATAAAGGTAAGTTATAGTAAGTTGGGTTACCGAAGGACTGAAGTTAACATACGACCTACGAGCTGTAACTTTTATTTAGTTTTTTTTATTTAGCAGCGCCATGATGCAGCTTTTGCCGCGGTCCCACGGGCCGCTTTTTGACAGGCCAGGCCCACAGGCCGTAGGAACCATGCGGTAGCGCCTATCATGGTCGTCACTATTTTTGCTTTGCTTATCAAAAATGTTGAATAGAATAGAATACTCTTCATTATGTACACCATATAAATTACAGACATAAATATAGAAACTGTACAAAGGGTGACACAATGGGCGGTCTTATCGCTAAGAGCGATCTATTAAAGACAACCTTAGGATTGACCACTGAATAAAACCACAGTGGCTGCACACGTATAGCCATGCGCTCCGTCTCACTTGACGTGTTGGAATAGCGGCGAGCAGTCCGCACTAGGCCGACACACGCCGTAAGAATGTTTGGCACGGGCCGCGATAGGCCTCGACAGGCGTTACAAGCAACGCTTGGCGTGGCTCGTCAGTTAACGAGCCGTGGGATCGCGGCATTATAGTAGCTCATCTAATTAGTTTAGATATAATTGGACACTGCGTCGCTGCATGTCTTAATAGGCAACTAGATATAATTAGTTTGAAGTAGGTACCTGTCTAATTAACGAAGTTGTTGATAAGTATATCGTAATTAGCTTATTTTTAATCTGTTTACCATAAATTCAAGTTAAGAGTTAAACCATAGATATAAGAAAGAAGTATGAAGAAGTATTTTGTTTTTAGCCACCCAAGACAATTTTCTAAATATGAGTAGGTACAGTTCCAAGCATAATTGCAGTCAGTCCGTAGGGTATACATTGGCTTGCAAAGAATGTACTGTTTGCGTGTGTGCGTGAGTAACTGTTTGGAATAGGTTTGCTGTTTTAATCCTTATTCATAATAGCTTCCGTGGTCGAACGGTGTAATGTGACACTTGCGAAAGTGGGCGGGAAATAAGTCTGGGTTCGATTCCGGCTGGAGTTTGATTTTTGGAACCTTATTTTTAATCCTATTTGATCTTTTGGAATGTTTTTTTTTAATCGTATCAAAAACAAAACAGTTTAGTCACATTTTATTTAGTTTTTATTAAAAATAAAACATTTCAAATACTTTTCAAGATTTTTTTATGATCTGTTAGTTTATTACAGTTATTATATTATAAAATATTAAAATAATATCACTCGATAACTACAAATTGTGTCTATGTCGCGTTTCTTTTCTTTTTAGCTTAAGTATTCATTTTCGTAAAGAAAAGAGGATTGAAGCTAAACCTTAACACGACCTATATACACACTTTATTTTAATAAATATAAATAATATAAAGGTTTAAGGGTTACAAACAGTATATGGACTACCTACGTCTGAATTAAATGTCTTATTATTATTAATATTTAGTATAACCTCCATTTTTTCTATAACATCTAGTAATCTCCTCCGCATAGAACCAACCATATTCTCACAAATGTCTGTTCCTCTTAAATCCTCCCACACTTGATGGCAGTGTGATTCCAAATCCTCTGTTAGGTATTCGTTCATTACGCATGTCCCATTTTTGCACCATTAAACCCCACAGGTTTTCTATCGGGTTTAAGTCCGGGGATTTTGCTGGCCAGGGAATCACAGTTATATCAGGGTTTTGTTTAAACCAATCATTCACAACGTGAGCTCGATGGACTGGACAGTTATCTTGCACAATTGAAATGTTTGGAACATCCACAGCTGGATACACGCATCGCACCGTCGGTAACATGTTTTCGTCTAAAATGTTAACATAGGTAGCAGCAGTCGCACGCCCAGGTGGTTGCGCTACTAGTTCACCTGGTCCAGCGACAGACATCCAACCCCATACATATGTGATGCGACCAGATTCCGTGTTTTTAATAACATGGTTTTCGTCATATCTAGTCCCATTTCTTCTCCACAAATGTAATCGACCGTGCTGAGACGACATGAATGTTTTTTCATCGGTAAATATAGTATTTTTCCAATCAAAATCTAAATATTCTCTTGCAAATGATAATCTATTTCGTTTATGCACTTCGGTTAAGCTGGGTTTCTTTGCTGGCTTCCGATGGTGTATACCTTGCCTATGTAGGGTTCGACGAACGGTATCCACGGAGATATCGAATCTCCGAGCAAAGTCGTTAGTTCGTAAAAAGCCATTAGGTATCTTCATACGCTTGAACCATCGCTGTCTACTGGATATCAGTAAGCAGACGCGGGCGGCCACTTCGCGGTCGAGTAATAACACTACCTTCTTCTTCATAACGTGTCAACCAACGTTTCACAGTCCTCCACTAAAACAAAAAAGCGCGTGATTCAATGACTAAATAAACCATGACTTTATTTAAAACAGTTGCTGTATTTAAATATGTAGGTAATAACCAGATTAACAAATAACATTACTCACGCTTAGGCCGGTCTCATTAACTATTTGAGATATTTTGTATCCTATGTTGTGCAACGCAATAATAATAATAATCTCAACCTGCCATCTACCACCTACCACCTGCTGCAGAAAGCAGTGATTCTCAATACATGTAGGCTAGTAAGAAAATTCCTCCAGTGTGAGTCCGATAACTTGCACCATTACTCGCACTCAAATATAGTTCCGGCTAACATACAGCCTACTGCGGATAACCACGCAGTATCTACTATTACTCCAAGAGTTAATCCCACTGATGAACACTTGGCTTAGGCCCGTGCCATCAGCTATCCGGCTAGGCCGAGGAAAACAAAAATCTCTAAATAATAATAATAATAATAACTATTTTTTTATATTTTTAAATGTTTTTTTTTTACTTATTTTTATATTTTAAGAAATATTTAAAAATGTAATAAAATAAGAAAACTAAATAAATAAATGAATAATAATAATATTCTTTATTTTCGGACAACAGTGATCCAGCGTGTTAGTAAACAATATTATAACTTATTACTAGTGTTAGTAGTTAACAGTGCTTAGCCATTTGGTTAGTATACCTACACACAACTTACAAGCTAGTGTTAGTACTTACACCTATCAGAAAAACACAAACTATTAATTAATACCCCACAGTGGCATGTAGGCGCATCCAATGTCCCAGTATGGGGCTGTCCCACCTATCAGCTATAGTTTTCAGGATGTTGTTGGGACTGGCGCGTACCCTGCGCATAATGGAAGCGCAACGCTTGCGTATGATAGCGTGAAAGCCATCAATTTTCGCCTCCGTAAACATGCCGGAAGCACTGCAGTGGCGCGGGAACCCCAGCAACACCCTAAAAGCATTATTGTATTGTACGCGCAGGGCACTGTATGCCCTCTGCGTATAGTTGACCCACAGACTGCATGTATAGAACGACTGACAGTACGCTGTAAATAGTGTAGCCTTTACTTCAGTCGAGCATTTCGCAAATCTGCGAGCCAACATATTGCAGCGGACAGCCAACGCCCTGCGCTCACGCTCAATGTCCAAATTGTCTTTAATAATACGTTGCTTAGCCTCCAAATCAATATTCGCCTGCATTTCGAATAAACAAGATTCACAAGAAACACTCGTATCAGAAAGAAAGGGTAGACTGAACTGAATGTTGTGTTGTTATGACCGATACCAGTGGGTAGCATGGTAGCACTGATTCATAGACCAAGACCGATTGTTTGTGGCTTTGAATGACATTATATTCACAGATTTATGCGCATGGAGCTAAAATATAGATGTAAATTTTGCCACGTTAGGTAAATGCTTCGTGGCGTGATGGTTTGACTCGCAACTTGTAATCGAGCGGTCATGGATCGAATCTAGTGCAAAAAACTTTTTAAAAATATTATGTTATTTGTGATCGATTATGATGACTATAAGAATTTATAATAATTAAAAGTAATATTAGTGGAAAAGACATCAATTTCAACATTTTTTAAACTGAATATGAACTTTAGCTCCATCTGTTGTGAAGAAACGCAACATCATAGCGACACACAAGTTCACTATTATGTGCTAATAGAAATAGATGGCGGGAATAACATGCATATGTGTGCGTGTTTTCTGTATACATACGATACCGAAGCGCGAGAAACGACTTTGATTCTGAATACTGACTCCAGATATGCAGTTGAGCGTACAGTACTTGTAAAGGTCAATAAGTTCAGTCATATTTTATCAGTAGGTAGGTACTATTATAACTTCTACGGGGGTGTCACGATATATTTTGAAAGAACTTTACATGGTCACGTTATTTCTAGCACTTTTCCTACCTAAACAAAACTCCCATACCTATTAAAATATTTGACACTTGCTTGAACGTTCGAATGGAACACACCGGCAATTATAACGAGCCTGTATATACCTACTGCTAAAGGTAGAGCTACACATGTCTCTACAGTACCTACCTACTTAGCCTAAAAAATCGTTGACATGTGTGTGCCATCTACCAACCCGCACTGGGCTCGCGTGGTGGATTACGGCCCACTCCCTCTCACAGAGAGGAGGCCTCTGTCCCAGCAGTGGGAACATTATACTTAGGTAGATTATGTTGTATGTACAGACGCCAGCACATCAAGCTACCCGAAACTCATGTCAAATTTTCCCAATCAACTTTGAACTTTATTACTACTTACTTTTTAGATTTCCTACACACCAACTTTATATGACATGTAAGGTGCTAACAGTACGTCAATTATTTATTTTGAATGTAGTTTTATTCCAACACACTGAACTTTATTTTAACCCAGTACCTTCAGATAAGAGAAGAAAAGATTTCCCAAGTAACACAAAATCGATATAATGGAAAAAGTGATGACCAGAAACTTTCTTCTAGCTTCGTTATAGAATTTGAAGGGTTTTAGCAATGTCTTGCTTCTGTATAACAGCATTTTATTAACTTTGTAGTTCCTAAAGCTATATAATCCTCTTTTTCAATCTTTTGTGCAGCTAAAGGTTTTATTTTAGATATAATTTATGTCTCTATACAGCTTCTAATACAGCTGTAAGCATTATACAAAAGTGTAGGCCGTATGTTAGCATTAATTACGGCTTAGGCTATTGAAAAGCATTTTAAAATTCTTTAAAACTGCTCTATGTTTTATAACGACCTTTCGCATGGGTCACAACTGTTTAAAGGTGTACATTGGTGCTGTTTTAATGCCAGCTTTTAAAAAGCATTTCATCATAATATTATATAGCCTTTATCTATAGAAACGTATAATGATAAGAATTTTAACAAGCAATAAGTCGTATACCGGCCATCCGCATGCCTAAAGTTTTTAATTATGCTTACGCCATTTTGCTTTTTGTCTCGATAATATTTAAAATTTAATTTTATGGTAAATAGTCCTTTAGAAAGGACTTCAACCTATGGTATTGACCGGCCGGTACAATACAGGTATCATAATGACTAAAACTAAAGATTTCTTCGTAAGAGCATAATTTTTTTTACAATTCCACATATTTTTATAATATTTTTGTAATAAATAGCTCTTTAATTTGAAGGCGCATGAAATATTTGATTCAAATATATACATACTTTCACAGTAAACTGATACTCGCAACCTTAATTCACTCATAGAGAACAAAAACAAGAGTTTAATTACTTACCTTGTAGCACTTATATTTTTTTGTTGAAAGTATCCATGTTCTTTTTACACAAGATTTATTAATAATAACAGAAATTAAAAATAACATTTGAAAATGTTTTTATTTTGCCTTTGTAATGGTACAAGCTGTATAAGAGCCGCATTTAACATATGCGCACTGCTTTAACCTGTTTTGACAGCCCATTATAATGCGTTTATCATTCCGGTAGACAACCAATATAATGCTGCTAAAATGCCATTCTAACACTTAAGTCTGTATAATTTGGGGCCCAAATTAGCATTACAAGAGCTGTATAGTGGTTTATAATGCCTATATGTAACTTCTTATAAAGCTATAATAATATGCTAATTCTGTTATCCATCGATTATAAAGCTATTTTGTGCTACTTGGGTTGGTTTGTGCTAACTCGCAGACTAAACATGCTTTTGCTAACCGATTTTATTTATTTTTAGGACCCTACTTGTATAACCAGTTTAACAGAGTGCTAAAGATTTATAGTTTAAGTTATAATAGGTGTAATTTACTAGTACGGGAATATTAATTTGGTAAAACTTAATTATGCAGACACGGAAAAACTACTAGAAATTTTAAAATAAATTCTTATCTTCCTACTCTAAGTCTCTTTATTTACCTAATTAATAATAGTCTTCACTTTATCTACTTTAATATTATTCGTTAATTTATTTAAACATAATATATCTCACATAATCTAGTTTTAAAATAATATATATACCCAAATATTAACTATTTAAGACACTATAATACATTTATTGTTTTCTTTTTTTTAATGTTTGATGTAAATTGATGGCCTGAAACACAGGTTTGCCATAAACCTAGATCAAGCAGGTCTACATTAGAGTTAGAATTTAATTTTTCCTCGATTGGAATTAATGTAAATCCTATGTTTTACTTTACTTTTTTGAATAAAAATTTTATTATTTATTATTATTATGCTTTAGCGATAAAGTTGAAAATCAATTAAAGAAATTTGACAGATTGTAGTAGCTTAATGTGCCCGGTCTGTACCTATGTTATGCAAGCACTTAGCCATGAAAAAGTTTCAAAATTATAAACTAATTCACTAAACTTTAAGAAACAGCAAAAATCAACACAAAACCGTACATAATTCTTTTTTTTTTTTTCGTCTTCGTCCTTGAGGACGTGTACATAATTCTTATTTTAAACATTACATAGGTACAGTCTAAGTTTTTTTTTTCAGTCAACAATGCTGTTACATTACGCTATGGTTAAAGATTTCCTAGAGTTCGGATCCGCATGTGAATTTGTCTATAGTATCTTAGTAGGGAGGGCGGGGCTGGTACTAACAAATTTTGTATTATAATTTATATTTTCGTTGATAATAGACTTTTTCATTTTATTTTTTATTGAAAACATGCTTTGGTTATTCAGCTATGATATTAATAACAAAAATCATCCGGTATGTAAGAGCTTCCAGAAAGAGAGCCATGAAAACCAAAAAAGTCATTTGTTAATATATACCCCGCATGTGGGGCGAATATTAACGGAGCTGGGGTAAGTATTAACGTAAGGGGCGATTATTAACAGAGACAAAAATTTTATCAAATACTTAAATAAAATGTCACTGATATTAATGAAAATGTTTTATTGCCTTTAATGTTAAACAAATTAGTACTTTTTATGATAGGAACTCAAAGAATATAAGAAATTCTTTTAAATCTACACCATTGCTACAGTTTGTATATTTTTAAGCCTAAAAAAAATTAAACACACAGTTTAAACTTAATGTTTTAAAGTTACTTAAAGTCTTTGAGTTTCTTAATGAAGTAAAAAAAATTGTATTATCTTATAAATCTGTTACAAACATTTTTTTATAGTTTAATCAGTCTTAAACTAATTTGTACTTAAACTTAGACATGAAATAGGTACTTCATATCAGGCAATAATTAATCAGAACACGATTTCTCATCATCTGAGAAACAGTTGAGGCATAAATGTATTTTCTGGTATCACCTATAATACAGGTGATATAAGCCCATCCTTTGCATAAAATACATTGTATCCAGTCATGTCCAGATGTGTCATCATTGTAAGACTCGGCACAAACTAAACAGAAGCAGGTATCTTCTTCACTAACATCCTGCAGAATATGCTTCTTAACCTTTTCTACTTCTACTTTCCGGGTTTCTTTACCTTTACTTTTCCCTTTTCCTTTGCCTTAACCCTTATTTTTAGTTTCAGTCAGACTAGTTTTTATCTTTTTTGATGATTTTAATTTTGCTTCCTCCTCTAAGGCCAATTTTTCGGGAGCATCAGTGAGAATCGTTGATTTCCTTGATCGCTTTCGTTTGGATTCGACACGAGGAGGTGCTTTTGGAAGCAGTCTTATTGTTTCTACGTTAAACTTTTCTGTAGGCTTTGTATTTGACGGTCCTGGTTCATTTGACGGTCGCTGCTTATTTGATGGTACGTGTGATGGTTGATCAATAACCTCTGAAATACTTATGTCAATATCAGGCATATTATCTATAATTTCATTTTGGATTTAAGACACTCGTTTAATATCACATACCTACATATGGGGTAAGTATTAACATGTTAATACTGACCCCACTCAATTTGTTAATTTTAGCCCCAAGGTCACTTTTTATATTTCATCAATTACAGAAAATAAACTAATCAAAATAATTACAAACAAATATAATAGTTTGAAAATCAATAAAATACATTTACACTTAGGATAAACTTTCATTAAATTTAGCGAAAAAATTAATCTTAAATCAATTTATTACGAAGTACAAAAAGTTTGTTTACCTGTCAATTCGAGGTTACTACGCACAACTATCACTAGCGACGGCCGATCGAAAACTGACAAGTTAGGACACGTTCGGCTGTGTATATAGTTATTCTAAACCGAGTCTCATTTTTTTATCACTTCACGTTTGGCGAGAATAAGCTTGTTAATTCTTACCTCCGTTAAAACCAGCCCCGCCCTCCCTACTTAAGTAGTAAGTTTAGTAAGTTCTGTATGTAAGTACCTACTCGAATTAAACCCTTCTAGACTCTTCCTATTCCTCTAGGAATAACTGATTTCATCACAAACACGAGTTCCCTTTAGCAGCTGTCAAAAATGTCAAAGGACCGCCATTTTCGAGGGAAAAGCGCGCGAATCCGCATCGCTATTACAAAAATAACTTTTACTATAGATACAATTATAGTCCATCAATTCTGTGCTCTATTTTGTAAGTCATAAAATTCTATAAGCTATTTATAAAGTGCATCTTTATTTTGGTTCTGCACCAGTAAAATGACAACTGTATTTAGCTGGAAAATGTAGCATATTCTGTAAGATATAAAATTCAATTTCCTTTGCCTCACAAATAAAATATAACACCGACTTTTATATTCCGCCAACAAAATACAAATATAATTTTCCTGTCATAGAAAACTTATTTCATTAGTATTACGGTTCAGTTTTCTCCAATTTACATGTAAAATAGGTTTGCAATCAAAATGTGACATTAGTAACGGTTTTTAAGTGCACTCAAATAGTGATGTGAGATGACATTCGGATTCGCGTAACGAAATGGTTTATTATAATTTTATCGAATATCCGTAGGGATGTAAAAGTGTTTGTTGTAGGAGCATTTGCAATTCATATTTTCTGTGATGTTTTGAATAATTTGTTGGTGCTGGTGATTTTGTAGGGGAGAGTATGGTATGGAAAGGGAAAATCTATTAAGGCAAAAAGATTGCGGCGTAAAGAAAAATCAGTGCTGCATGATTCACCGAGACCTAGTCAGCTGGTTTTTCTAAGAGGTGTTGTTTTTAAAGCAGTTTAAGAATTCTAAAGTAGTAGGTATTTATTCTAAAGAAACAATCCTAAGTACTAGGTAGGTACAGATGCCAGCACATCAAGCTACCCGAAACTGTCAATTTTTCCCAATCAACTTTGAACCTTATGCTTTAGCGATAAAGTTGAAAATCTATTAAAGAAATTTGACAGATTGTAGTAGCTTGATGTGCTGGCGTCTGTACTTATCTAAAGGAGGAAAAATAATTACTAATTATAAGTACATATTTTTATTGAAGAAAAGTAATAATGAAAGTCTAACAATCAGTCTTATCAAAGGGTTTATTTAATGAAATACAGTACCTAAGGTAATAGGTAGGTACCACTTTACAAATCCGGGGACAGTAAAAACACCAATAATTATAGACCCGTATCCATTTTGCCGGTTTTCAGCAAAGCAAGGTGTTTGAAAAGATAATGATTAATCAAATGCTCAATCATTTTAATACGAATAAAATCCTCGATCAACAATATGGTTTCACCAAAGGACGTTGTAGGAGTTTCTTGCCCGTTCTTCTCCATAAGTACCTACGTTTTGGAATTGGTAACTAGGTTCATATTTTCTGACTGACCGACTTCTTGACAATTCAAAAGTGCCTGTAAGTGTAAATGGGTTAGGTAATTGAAATAAATGCTTTAGGTAATTGAAATAAATGCTTTGAGTTTGAGTTTGAGTTTGACTTTGAAAGTTTGAGGTTGAACTGGGTTGTGGAGGTCAGATAGGCAGTCGCTCCATGTAAAATAAATAGGTACCTACTGGTACTCAGCTGCATCCGGTTAGACTGGAAGCTGAAAGGCTAGGCAGATGATGGTGAAGAAAAGTAATACCTACCTAATGACATTTACCAAGAAAGGCAAGAAACAACAACATTTAAGAACAAGTATGTCCCTATAATTACCTACTTATACCTATTCTCTGTTCCCCAATAAAGGTTACGTACCTAATGAACGAAAAAATTAATGAAAACATGTAGGTAGGTATTCGGTAATATCTGGTAAGTACATACCTACCTACATTGTGGTCGCCATTAGTAAGTACATAATTGGAGATAGTAAGTACTTACCTAGAACTTCAAACTATGAAAAACATGCTACCTATCGCCACATTTTGAACATCCAAATTACGCCTAGACAAACAAAAAAAAACTAACTATCCAAAATTAAATTACCCACAATAAACAAATTACAAAACAATTTAATGAATCGTAAACTCGCTAACGAGATTAAAAAATTACCGTCGGCTGAACGCGTCATTTACACATAGTCCACAGATAATGAACGAAAATTACAGCGAAAAAAAAAGCGTTTCAAACTTCGAACTCTGTTTAAACGACCAATCATGGCGCCGGCATTTGATTGCGGGGCGTGACGGTCCTCATTACTTACAGAACAACTGCAGCGACGAACCGACAGATATCTATCCATCTCTATCTTTTGTATGGGGATAAGAAAAAGATGGTTGTATACGGAAAGCAATTTGCGTGGATCGTTGGGCACTACACAGCGTGTTTTAATATTTAATTTTATAGCGATATTAAGTTTGTTATGAATAAGTTTATTATATTATCGTGGATTTATGTCGGGGGCGCGGTAATGGCGCGTTCCCGTTTCGTATTAATGTTTGGAAGTGTGATTTGTTTGGATTACACGTTAGATATTGCTTATTCTATTAGAGCTTGAGTTTGGTGCGTGCGCGCGAATGTCAATTATTGGAATCGTTAGGGTTATGGGGTCCCTGGAGATAGTTTATTTTGGGAATTAGTTGCAGCTATGCTTTGGGATTTGGAGTCGATTTTGACTTTGTGAAAATATTTAGTGATGCCTCGATGACTTAGTAGACAGGCAGATACAGGCAGATTTTGATATCTTCCTAACCTTTCAGCAATCTCTACATTAGGTACTTCAACCGCATATAGCGTGACCAAGATTATGTCTGGACTTTAAAAGAGAAACTGACCTCTAAGTTTGTTGCGGTCTTGCTTCTCAGAGTATTCGGATAGGAAACACCAAATTCATCTAGTTTTTTTATTTAACGTTATTTTTGACATGTAGGTACCTACATAGGTACCTAAAAGTGTTTTTGAATCAATTTTTAGAAATAAATATATTTTTCTTTTAATTTAATTTTTAAAGGATTAAGGAAATCACCGTAGAAGTACCTACCTAGGTATCTAAAGATGAAACTGTCTTCAGATTTTTTTTTAAATAAAAATCTCCGTCTACCACGCGGCCGAAGCCGCGGACAAAAGCTAGTCTTATTATAAAATCAATCACGGTATCTTTAGTGCTAAATAAGGATCAATGCAACTAAGTATTTAAAAAAAATAATAATAGGCACAACACATGACTAATCACAGCTTAATTATCATGGTAAAGACCCGACCTACGTGAACGCAAATACCTACAATGACAAAACACAAAACATACAATGGTGACCTAAGAAGACAAAGGACCTTGTGACGCCATTGAACTATGTATAGTTCTAAACATACTACTAGCTTCTGGCCGCGACTTCGTCCGCGTGAAATTTCTTGTTCCCCCGACCCACCCCGCGGCATCGCATCGCCTGCCCGCGCTATTACCTACTTCGTTTTTGCTTAGCGTTCTTTCTGACTTTTTTCTTTTTGCTCGGCTCCTAAGGGTCGTAGCGTGATGTTAAATAGCATATAGCCTTCCTCTAGAATAGGACTTTTTTTTTAAGGATGGGAATTTTTTCTTTCTCTCTTTCTTTAGACGACCCCTCCCGCTCTGGGTGGAGCGGAAGGGAGTGTCAGACTCTTACTGACTGAAACCCACCCGTGTTCCTTCCTTAGCCCTTTATTATGTTCCGGGCCAGCGGTAACCCTTTCGGACAATCCCGCTGACCAGAATTGGGCTATCAAAATGCAAGAAGATTTTTTCAAATCCGACCGGTAGTTCCAGAGATTACCCCCTACATAGGTACACACTTACAAACTTTACCTCTTTATAATATTAGTACCTATAGATAACTAGACTATAATTTTCCCACTGCTGGGACACAGACCTCCTTTCTGTGAGAGGGAGTGGGCCGTAATCCACCACACGAGCCCAGCGCGGGTTGGTAGATGTCACATGTCTTCGAATTTTTGGTTCTACAACTGCCGGTTTCTTCACGATAATATGTTTTCCTTCACCGTTTTGAGAGCCAGGCAGTTCTGAATGTTCAAGGAGTCGGTCAGTCAGAAAGGTGAAGCTGGTGGCCTATTCCGAAACGTAGATTTCTATGGAGGAGACCTGGCCAGGAACTCCAAGGACACTCTTTTAAATTAAGTTAAAGATACAAAATCCTGGGTGTATTATTCTTCTTGCTGCTATATGCGAGGAAAATGTAAAAAAAAAGGAATTCAGAATATAAGATTAAAAATATGCCCTGGCAGTTAAGAGATGACCAGTCTCATGATGCGTAGATCAGCACCATCCAGCTCAACTATTTTGTAGTAGGTACCTATCACTGTATCAGTGATTCAGTATCTTCCGAATATAGGTAGGTATAGCAGACAGAGTCTTAAAGTCGAGCATCATTTAGTAGGTACTCAAAATGAGTCACTGCACTTCTCTTCACGATCAAATCCCAATAAATGATTTCCCTCACGACTTGTAATATCGGCACGGCATTAGAATCCTTATGTCCGAAGTCCAATATCAAAGTCAAAGTCAAAGCATTTATTTCAAATAGGCACATTAAAGGCACTTTTGAACGTCAAAATATCGGCTGTTAATAAATGATTTCCCTCACGACCCATATTATCGGCATTAGAATCTTTATGTCCCAAGTCCAGTATCGCCCGTTAATGGGCCGACATGAGTGAATGAGCTATTGTTATCAAATTTACAGTCGTTGCAATAACGCATTCAGTTCGTGAAGTCATTTTGGAAGCCAATTTAAAGCTCAGGTGTATTTTTGTTTGTGAGAACTTTATACGAGAGTCGACTGGAAAGTTTATTGACATATTTACTAAGCGCCTAGCTGATTCGAACCCACGACCGGTAACCGCACTTACTTAAATAATATATAGTAGGTATCTATACCGACTAATTCATCAAATGAAAGCCTTCTTACTTTGCTGCCATGTGTCCGACAGGGTCCGTAATGATCTCATGTCTTTGTAAACCCACCACTTTGTGGAATGCAATTACACTAATATTATAAAGGCGAAAGTTTGTGAGGGTGTGTGTGTACCTATATGTTGGTTACTTCTTCACGCTCAAACGGCTGGACCAATTTTGATAAAATTTTGTATGGAGGTAGTTAGGTGACACCCTGGATTATCATGTAGGCTACTTTTTATCCCGAACATAATTATATACCTACACATACACACACTCACAAACTTTCGCCTTTGTAATATTAGTGTGATTAGGTGATCCGGCGTAAAAGTAGACAACCCGTTCTCGAGATAGAAAGAAAGAAAGAAAATTGTGTTTATTTGGCAAAAAAAACCTTAAAAATAAACAATACAAATTCAAAATGATTAAAAATAATAATGCCAAAAGGGCCTCAGCTCAGCATAGATAGGTATCATCAAAAAGCTGTTCCATACAAAATATGTACATGAGAAAATTAATTATCTTCATAATTTTTTATTCGTCTTTTTTCCCCATGTTTCAATAGTTAAAAATTCTGCTATTCGGGGCGGAGACAAATGTAACAAATTAAAGATCATAAAAATCGGTCCAGCTGTTCTTGATTTAGAAATGGTGGTACTTAACTAACCCGAATCTGTTTTATTTACATTGATTGATTGAGTACATTTTGGATGGAAGACCACCGTTCTATCTTACTTGGATACAGTCCAAACCACACTTCCTTTCTCATTCTCATCCATCACCAAAATACGACAAAATCGAAGTAATCCCTTCAATGACATAAGAAGCCATCAAACTACCCACACAAATCGTAAATTATCTTGTATACATCTACGGTGTACCAAATAGCCACAATCAATTTAGAGGGGTGGTGAAGTGGTGGGGGGAGGGGACAAATTGCTCGCTAATGACCACCGCGCCAGCCAAGTGGCCGTGCTGGCTTTAGATGTAGGAGAGTGGATTTGGAGAGAACAGTTAAAACGGAGATAGTAACACTTTCATTGCAACGAGCCTCTCGATAAACTGTTCCAGCCGGTCGATTCTGTAAAAATCTCACCGTGAAAACTTAGGTGATGTGAGTTTGTTTTTGCTAGGAATTGACACTCTCTCGACAGCTCACTCCACGCTCACTTCACCTAAGTTTTCACGGTGAGATGGTTACAGAATCGCACTGCTGATGTGGTTCGGAATTATTTCTGCAGATAAATTATAATGCTTATGACGTTGTAGTTTTTACAATAAAAGGTAGTGTTTCATATACCTTTACAATATAAATTAAAGATCAACTACTTAGAATATTTGAAAGAAAAAAATTTTTTTTCATTAGGTACCTATTTTTTTATTTACAAAACTACTAGTAGGTAAATGTTTTTGTATCTACTGTAGCTGATTTTTTAGCCTTGCCTATAATTTACTATAATTAAAATTTTATTTAGATTAAGGTCGGGTTGTTTCACGTCCACTTGACGCGTAAGTAGGTACCAAAAATGGCGGTAACTATCGTCAAACTAAAAAAAGCGTTGTTTCAAATTACAATTATATTATGGCCTTGCAATAAGGACTGAGTTTTCAATCATCTGATAACTTTATTCGAGGACTATATTTGAATTTTTGACATTTATTTCTTACAAAAACTGTCAAACGTTAATTTCATTCCTCGAATAAAAGTTATCTGGCGATGGAAAAATCACCCCTAAGGGCTGATTTTTCCAACACCAGATAATTTTATCGGAGGAATTATTTTGAATTTTTGACAGTTCTTCCATACAAAAACTGTCAAACGTCAATTTTATTCCTCGAATAAAAGTTATCTGGCGATGGAAAAATCAGCCCTAAGTCAAATAATAACGAGTAAATACGTAGGTACCTATACGTATGTAACGTTAACCAACTATTTGAAACGACCGGCCCTTTAGAGCTCGTTAGTTCGTTTATTTTTATATGCTCATAATATTTTTGCATGCCATAAGGCAGAATATACACAAGGACACGACCATTATTTGTAATACTTACCTGTGTAAAGGGATGGTCTGAAACACAGGTTTGAATAAACCTAGTTCGGGCGGGTCGCACCTAGCACTCAAATTCCGAACCATCACTACTAGCACCTGTAAGAAAAAAAATAGTTTTAGTTTGTTTTTAGGCACTTTTATTGTATGGAAAATTTTCTACTCTTTGGCTGAATGTACACCTTTTGTAAACGTTTTTATTAAATAAATTATTGTTATTATTTCCTTTATTTAACTAAATAGGTACATAGGTATAAATCATATTTTTAAATAATATTAGTATAAAAAAAATATAAAAACATTTAAAAATAGTAGCCCACCGGTATCGGGAACAGGGTCCAAGCCACCGGCGGTAAGGGCTCCAGAGAGAGGAACCTCCTAACAATGCGGGCCGTGTCCAGAAGTACCGCCTCTCTGGATCAAGCCAGCTGCCCAACGAGAGCCTCCTCAGGTGTTTGTCGAGGCTCTTGGCTATTAATCCATCCAATCCATTGTTCATCATCATCATCATCATCAGCCTATAATGTTCCCACTGCTGGGACACAGGCCTCCTCTCAGTGAGAGGGAGTGGGCCGTAATCCACCACGCGGGCCCAGTGCGGGTTGGTAGATGTCACATGTCTTATGTTTGTCTTGTCTTGTCTTGTCATGTTTGTCTTGTCATGTCATGTCTTGTCATGTCTTAATCCATTGTTATTAATTATTATTATTATTCGGCTATTCTATTCTATAAGAACCACATTATACCAATTCCCAGCTGACATAGCTCGCGGTACAGATTGCGTGGTTATATTCCCTCGAGGCATAAGCAGAGATGTATGCAAATAATTCCTGACAGTGAAAGATGTTGAATTAAGTGTTACTGGCCGCTTATACACTGGGGAAAGGCGTGAATTTGTTTAAATTATTTTATTAAGAGACTAGCTGCGCCCCGCGGTTTTACCCTCACAAGTTTCGATTCCGTAGGAATATCGGGATAAAAGGTAGCCTATATGTTAATCCAGGGTGTCAGCTACCTCCATACTAAATTTTATCAAAATTGGTCCAGCCGTTTGAGCGTGAAGAAGTAACAAACATATAAACACCACACTCACGAATTCACAAACTTTAAAAACTACCAATCACAATTTAGCTCTATACCTACTTGTCCAAGTGACTTTTGTCCGACGGCAGTTCATAATTTTACGATAAGACTTTTAATATCAACATACACTCTGATAAATGATTTTATTTCTGTAAGTAGGTTTGCACAAACACTTTTACACGTCAATCATAATTTTTTTAAACTAGATGAGGTCGGCGTTTCCTATCTGACTACTCTGAGAAGAAAGGCCGAAACAAACTCAGAGGTCATAGTCTCTTTTAAGGTCCAGACATAATCTTGGTCAAGTTATATGAAGACCATGTAGGTCGATGTCTGAGATCTCTCTGAAGCTGTACAATATTTTCGTATGAAAAGGCCTAAAAGGAACTATACGTAACATAAAATGTTCCCACTGCTGGGACACAGGCCTCCCCACTTCGAGAGAGAGTGGTCTGTAATCTATTCCGCGGGTCGGTCGGGCTTTTTTTTTTAACTTGGAGAAACGCTCATGTCATGCATACTGCAATACCACGGGGGGGCTCAGTACGGGTTTGTAGATGTCATTTTCAAATATGTATTTGGTTCTGGAACATGCCGGTTTCCTCACGATGTTTTCCTTCACCGTTTTGGGAGCAGTGGTGGTGAAATTATTTACACAAAGTAAACCGCCTGCTTTGGCTCGAACCCACGACCTACAAATCGTAAGTCGGGGCCGTTACCACTGGGCCACCATTGCTGAAAAACCATTTCAAACGAAAAACCAAAAGTGAACAGCGGTACTATTCTGTAAAAATCTCACCGGTGAAGTGAGCGTGGAGTGAGCTGTCAATAGTGTCAATTCCTACCAAAAACAAATTCACTTCACCTATGTTTTCACGGTGAGATTTTTACAGAATCGACCGGCAGTAAGTAATCTGTCCGCCACCAAACGGGGCACAAAACGATGAAATTTATACCCCGTGCTGACACCGGCAAAACATTGTGATCACCACCAATTACCACTGCACACTGCCTCCACAAATATCACTACCACTATCTCCCTCTAACCTATCAATAAGGAACTAGCTATCCCTTTCGCGCCTCACACAAAAGTGTTCTTAATCATTTGTTTGGCAGTAGCATAAGGTCGTATGTTTATATAGGGCTTTTTGGTTTTGAACTTTAGGCCGAAGAGATAGAGTTTAAGTTGCAATGTTAATTGGTTGATTCCAGATTTTAACGATGTTTAACAAAAGTGATCTTTAATGTAAAAGTGGTAGAGGTGGTTTTGGGTTTTGTAGTCGTTAATAATAGGCTCGTTAGCAATGTAGTTGGAAGATAATGACAGAAGTATTATGACGCTAGCAATAAAGCTTAAATTCCCTCGTCCAGTGGTTAGTACTAATAAAATAAAATAACGTTTTGACTACACCCCGTATGTAGGCGTGGCGAGCCGCGAGAGAGTTTACGCGCGAGACTCGCGGAGTGAAGACGTATTGACACTCCGTTTACATTTAGTATTTTAAAAAAAAATTAAAGTTAAGTTTTAAAATAGGACTTTGATATTAATTTTAATACAATTGAACAGTATTTTTTGCCAATGTATTATGAGTGATATAGTTATATTCAGTATTAAGATACTAAAATATTGAACTTCGGTGTGCTAAGTATAGTTTTTTTTTTATAAAACAGTCTGCAGGACAGTG
The DNA here is from genome assembly GCA_963855955.1 of Luperina nickerlii. Classification (NCBI taxonomy): domain Eukaryota; kingdom Metazoa; phylum Arthropoda; class Insecta; order Lepidoptera; family Noctuidae; genus Luperina; species Luperina nickerlii. Next base: position 9,736,306 of record OY979689.1, on the reverse strand, counting down.
AAAAATTAATAACCTGAGAATAACAAGAAAATTAGACTCGCATCATAAAGTTAATCTAATAAAGGGAAAAAATGGATCGTTACGTAACGAAGTATTAAAAAAAAGACTGTTTCCTAGTGATTTTTTAAACAAAAGTGACTGAAAAAAAAACAGTGTGTGATAAAAATGGAATCAAAAATAGACCTAGGCGAGACGCAAACCCGGAAGAAAGTCCCAAAACCATTTTCGATCGAATCGATAATCGGAGACCGAAAATCACCGGAAATCGATATAGAAAATAATATATCGGAAAGCTCTCGGAATTCGGAAGAGGATGAAAATGAGAGATTGGATGGATTAAATCAGATGCGATATTACGCGCCATTTTTGCAACAAAATGGCTTCCCGTTTTTATTAGGATATCCTGAGCCGTGGTTGTCAAGGGTGCTAGGGTCTGGAGCAGCTCCTGTAAGAGAGAACAGAGAGAGAGAGGAGGAGAAGAGAGAAAGTCCTGTCAGTGTGGGGAGTGAGGCAGAGAGTGACGGCGGAGAAGAAACTAATCAAGGTTTGTAAAGTTTCTTGGCACTCTATCTGTCAAACTCAAACTCATTATTCATGCATTTATTTCAAACCATCTTTTGCTCGCGGCTCCGCCAGCGTGGGAGGTCGGAAGTTATTCCACGGAAACGTAGGTATTACCGCGATAAAAAGTTGGTATCCTATGTGTTAATCCAGGTTATAATAAACTATCTGTGTGCCAAACTTCATCTAAATCCTTTTAGAAGCATAATGGGATGATACAGGGGCATGTGGCCAAGTAATAACAGCCGCACAGGTCGATCGATCAGGTTAAGCTACACTTGCCGCGGTTGCTCCGTGGATGGGTGACCATCTTCACCCACCAAGACCCCTCCATACTTCGGAAAGCACGTTAAGCCGTTGGTCGTGACTGTCATTCGTGGATCTTTGACAGTCGTTACGGGTCGTCAGAAGCCCGAAAGTCTGACAACCAGTCTTACCAAGGGGTATCGTACCTATTACCCAGTAACTGGGTTGTGGAGGTCAGATAGGCAGTCGCTCCATGTAAAATACTGGTATTCAACTGCATCCAGTTAGACTGGAAGCCGACTCCAACATAGTTGGGAAAAGGCTAGGCAGATGATGTTAATGAATGGTATGATATTTGGGATGAATTTTTGTATAGAATTTTATCATTTTTGCCAGTGGGAAAACCTATCGAGCACACGGCTTGAAAAAAAATGTAACCTATTCTTAATGTCCCTAATCTTTGCTAGATACTTTGTCACGACTGTCACTTTCCGATGGCCTAGGCATAATCCTTGTGATAGTCAAATTGCAAAAGACCATTCAAGATAAAAAAAAAAAACAAAAATCATTTATTCAAATTAGGCTGAGAATCAGCACTTTTCGAACGTCAAAATTACAAAAGACAGTCCCCCGGCACGCCCGCTCTTCACCACTTCCTAGTGCTTTCGCTGAGGAGAAGAAGTCGCGCAACAAACTCCCCAGCAGCACAGCAATGCGATTCTGTAACCATCTCACCGTGAAAACTTGGGTGAAGTGAGCGTGGAGTGAGCTGTCGATAGTGCCAATTCGTAGCAAAAACAAACTCACTTCACCTAAGTTTTCACGGTGAGATTTTTACAGAATCGACCGGCAGCTCAATCTTATACTCAAATTAGTATTTTAATCTGACGGGTTAGGTTACGTCATTAAGTGGATGACGATTCAACAACCTACATAATATATTCGCACATATTAAGAATATGATTCACTAACCAAATTAATTAGCAACAAAAATCATAAACACTGCAGCACGAACAGTTAGTACCTCCTACAGCTGTCCGGCGCTCTAATTGCGTAATATTGGGTCCCCACCTATGAAATTGGCGTTTTTTCTCACAAATAAAGAACCTTGTCACTTCTATTATTTAAAATATTCATCAATTGCTTGATATTCTATCGGATTATGAGCATCATAGACAACTACCAATAGTAAAAAAACCTTAGTACATATAGAAAATTCTAAACAAAAAAAATACCTTAAAAATGGCTCCTTTTTTGTTAGTAGAAATGACCACTATGTATTTGTTTTAACTTAGCCAAAACTTTTTTTTGTCGCTTAATCTAAGTGGCATACGTTATCTTAGTTTTTAAACATTAGTACATAAAAGTTTTAAAACATTAGTGTTCATGGTTGTTAAATAAATTAAGAAAATTGTTGGCGACGAAGATTAACTTAGAATTAATTAATTAATTATTAGCAAATAAAGCCAAAATCCTTAATAGATAACCTAGTATGTAAGTTTTGTACTCTAAGCATAGGGTTTGTTTTATTTCCATTAGAATTAAGATAACAATAGAACCAGTAGTCTAATTATAAGCACCTCTAATGTAATACATTTAGTGGGATAACTGAATAATAAAGTAAAATGATACGCGCATGAATGAAAGCATGCCTACGATCGCGCACACACACATACACACAGCGACGTACATGCATGGCGCCCAGGAACAGGTTACGACCTGTCGGGATCAGGTTTCGGCCTGACCAGAAAAAACCACACCTCGCTCCGAGACCATTCGCCAAAACAATAAAATTCTCTAAAACCACCCACTACTTGTACCCCACAACACTGTAATATAAATGGCGCCCAAACGCCCTAAACGGCAGTACGCGGCGAACACTCTCAAGGAATACATCAAGTGAACATCAAGCGGAGTTTTATTCAACATCCCCTACAAGAATTGGTCCTTCGAAAGCCGGATTAGAAGAACTGAAGCCTGAGTCTGAAGACGAAAATTAGTGTTCTACAAGCCGCGTACTCACCAAACAAACTGCGAAGAATCCACGAAAACTGAAGACAACAAGCAAGCGTCGCCGGTCCGCTACTACTTGCGCCCACGCCACTACTTGCGCCCAGCAAGAAAAGTACTTAAGCGTCCGAACGTTGAAATTTTGGACAAAAGTTTACTTGAAGAAATGAAGACTGGCGTCGAAAACTGAAAACAACAAGCAAGTGTCGCCGGTCCGAACACAAGCAAGCTTCGCCGGTCCGCCACTACTTGCGCCCAGCAAGAAAAGTACTTAAGCGTCCGAACACAAGCAAGCCACGCCGGTCCGAACACAAGCAAGCTTCGCCGGTCCGCCACTACTTGCGCCCAACAAGAAAAGTACTTAAGCGTCGGAGCACTGAAATTTTGGACGAAAGCTTACTTGAAGACTTACTACTGAAGAACTGAAGACTGGCGCCGCGTTGTCAAGTGGATTCAACGAGTGCAGTAACTACCGCCGTGAACAAGCGGTGCCAGGCCCTCTACGGAGGACCTGTTGATGTGCACGCGACTCTGCTGGGTGACTGAAGATACCGCTGGGAGGGACGACCACAGAAGAGCCGCGCCCTCTCGAAGCCTAGTGTCACTCGAAGCCCTACGTGTGCCAACGAAGTGTAACCAGGCCCTCTGCGGAGGACCTGTTGATGTGCACGCGACTCTGCTGGGTGACTGAAGATACCGCTGGGAGGGACGACCACAGAAGAGCCGCGCCCTCTTGAAGCCTAGTGTCACTCGAAGCCCTACGTGTGTCAACGAAGTGTAACCAGGCCCTCTGCGGAGGACCTGTTGATGTGCACGCGACTCTGCTGGGTGACTGAAGATACCGCTGGGAGGGACGACCACAGAAGAGCCGCGCCCTCTCGAAGCCTAGTGTCACTCGAAGCCCTACGTGTGCCAACGAAGTGTAACCAGGCCCTCTGCGGAGGACCGGTTGATGTGCACGCGACTCTGCTGGGTGACTGAAGATACCGCTGGGAGGGACGACCGCAGAAGAGCCGCGCCCTCTCGAAGCCTAGTGTCACTCGAAGCCCTACGTGTGCCAACGAAGTGTAACCAGGCCCTCTGCGGAGGACCTGTTGATGTGCACGCGACTCTGCTGGGTGACTGAAGATACCGCTGGGAGGGACGACCGCAGAAGAGCCGCGCCCTCTCGAAGCCTAGTGTCACTCGAAGCCCTACGTGTGCCAACGAAGTGTAACCAGGCCCTCTGCGGAGGACCTGTTGATGTGCACGCGACTCTGCTGGGTGACTGAAGATACCGCTGGGAGGGACGACCACAGAAGAGCCGCGCCCTCTCGAAGCCTAGTGTCGCTCGAAGCCCTACGTGTGTTAGTGAGGTGTAATTATCGACGGGAATGAGCAACGAGTAGAAGATCGCTTGTTCTCGAATCCAAGTCAAGTGAAACGGATCGACGTGTTTAGTGATCATTTTCTAGTGAATAAAGACCCTCATTTGGAACTGTGAAATAGTGTCGTCACCCTAAACCTTATGAATGTGTTGTGTTGTGTTGTGTGTGAAGGATATTACCGACGCGAACTGCTGAGCGACCACTAATTACGGACCCCGGTGAGTTATTGAACATTATTAACAATAAGTGCTGTGAATAGTGATACAATGATGACGCGAAGCCGGAAAGGAGATAGCACGCGCTCGACCACGGAAGAAGAGACTGCCACCGAGACTACGGAGACGTCACCTACCACCTCCGAGACAGTGACCGAAACCAGCGCACGTACCGACGATACGACCGCGACCGAGGACGTCGACGCTACTATGATAGAGAAGAAAAAGAAAACGGCAAAGTCAACATCAAACAAAGCAAGCAATAAAAAGAAAGTACTGGAAGCCAGATTGGAATTGGAAAAATTAAAATTAGAAGAAATTAAATTGAAAACCAAGTTAGCAAATACTAAGTTAGAACTAGCATGCGTCAATGAAGATGACACGGACTTGAGTGATAACGAGATAGACGCCGAAGCCGAAGCCACTGCAGCAAAAGCCACTGCAGCTTGGGTGTCAAACTCAAAGGAAGCAGAGCACGGCGAAGTAGAGAATGGCATCGAAGCGCCGCCCACCACTGCAACAGTTCCAGCTGCTACAACTAGCACCGATAAGCTAGCTGAAGCAATAATGGAAGCAGTCAAGTCCGCCACAGACAGCAAAGCGACATCAATCACGCAGCGAGCGCCGAAGTACGTCAGCGAGCTACACCAATTCGACGGCGATGCAAGAGACTGGATGGCGTTCAAGGCAACATACAAAGACTCACAGGCTCTCTTTAGTGCTATTGAAAACATGGGAAGATTGAGAAGAGCAATCAAAGGGAAAGCCAAAGAAGCAGTGAAGTCTTTACTCTTTACACAAATCGACCCAGAAGAAGTAATGACTGCATTGGAGCGTCGATTCGGAAGACCCACCTACCTGATCAGAAGCGAGATAGAAAACATAGAGAAGCTTCCCCCCATGTCTGAAGACGCCAGAGAGTTGGTGCGATACGCTGGAACCATAGCCAATACGGTCAGTGTCGTGAAGCTAATGAAAAAACAAAGTTATCTGCATTCAAGCGATATATCGAATAGAATAATCGAGAAAATGTGCGCTTTGGTGCGATTCAAGTGGTACGAGTACAGAGCATCCAAAGAAGATGAAGATGAACCAATCCTCCTCAGCCTCACGAACTTTTTCAACCAAATGGCGGATCAGTTCGAGATGCACGAGTTCACGGGGACCAAAATGAAGAAAGAAGGATTCAGAAATCGCACCAGACCCACGAGCTCTCGCGGTGTGCACACCGCACGAGCCACACAGCACAGCGATGAAGAATGTTCGTCAAACGAAGAAGACTCTGATGAAGAGCAATCGAGACCACACACAGCGGCAGTCTGTTCATGCAAAGAAAACACAAAGAAACAAGAGAAGATCGTCTGTCCTGAGTGTGCAGGCGAACACACCCTATCGAAATGCAAGAAGTTCATCGAAGCCTCTGTGGACGAGAGATGGGAACAAGCAAGGCGAGCTTTAGTGTGCTTCAAATGCCTACTGGGGCGACACAGAGGATACAACTGTAGAGCAAAGCCGTGCGGAAAGTGCAGGAGGAACCACCATGTTATGTTACATGCTGAACGCGCTGAGAATCCGAAGACGCAGGAGACTCAAGCTGTAACATCAACAGTGAACGCAACACGGACAATATCAAGAGCCTACCTGAAGATTGTACCAGTAGAATTATGGGGACCAGACGCCAAAGTCAGCGTCTACGCTCTCATGGACGAGGGCTCAACAGTGACCCTCATAGAAGATGACATCGTGAACACGATCGGAGCCCAGGGCCCAGAAGAAGAACTGAGAATCGAGGGCGTGGGAGGTCATCGAATGAACCAGAAGTCGAAGAAAATCAACATTAAAGTCAGAGGGAAGTTCGGAAGAAGTCTAGAAAGGATGACAGGGTACACCGTGAAAACCCTAAACTTGTCTCCTCAAGAAGTCAACGATAAAGATTTGGAGGACTGCCATCATCTGGAAGAAATAGCAGAGCAGCTCAAATATCCCAACGCTCGTCCTACTGTACTCATCGGACAGGACAATTGGCATCTCATCGTGTCTCAAGAATTGAAAACAGGCAATCGAAGCAAACCGGTGGCATCTAGAACTCAGTTAGGATGGGTTTTACATGGAACCAAAATGAACAGCAACAACCCGGTACGAATAGTGAATCACCTAGTAACGCCACCCAAAGGGAACGACGATCACCTCGAAAAGATGATCAGAGACCACTTCGACATTGAAGCCCTGGGAATCGCTGCAAGAAGACCATCCAGCGACATCGACCAACGAGCCCTCGCCGTGTTAGAATCCACTACGAAAAGATTGCCCGATGGAAGATTTACCACAGGCTTGATCTGGAAGACGGACGATGAAGGCCTACCCGAGAGCAAAATAGCTGCAGCACGACGACTGAAGGGAATAGAGAAAAAGTTCCAGAAAGACAAAGAATATGAACGAAAATATGAAGAGCAAATCGAAAATCTAATCAACAGTGAATACGCTGAAGAAATAAACGAGGAATCTACCTCTTCGAGAACGTGGTACCTGCCACACTTCGCCGTAGTTCATCCCCAAAAGAAGAAGATGAGATTGGTGTTCGACGCCGCAGCCAAGTCAAATGGAAAATCGTTGAACGACGCGCTGCTGACCGGACCCGATCTGTTACAATCACTATTCGGTGTTCTGCTTCGCTTTCGTCAAGGAGCAATAGCCGTCGTTGCAGATATAAAGGAGATGTTTTTAAGAATAAAAATCAACGATGAAGACCGAGATAGCCTCCGATTTCTCTGGAAGAACAAAGAGTACAGAATGACATCACTGATATTCGGGTCCGCCTGTTCACCGTGCACCGCCATATACGTCAAAAACAAGAATGCAGAAGACTTCATCGATGAAAGTCCGGAAGCCGTCAAAGCAATAAAACGAGATCATTATATGGACGACTACATAGCAAGTTTCTCCGACGTATCGACAGCCACGAAGGTGTCAAGAGAAGTGAACGAGATCCATAAGAAGGGAGGTTTCTTCCTGAGAGGTTGGGCGAGCAACGACCCTACTGCAATCGAAGAATTCACCGACGCAGAGAACGACTCGAACTCCATCAGACTAGGGGAACAAAAGAATCAAGACGAGAAAACCCTAGGACTCAACTGGAACGTCCGTGAAGACAGCCTTCATTTTACACTGAGTCTGCGCAACACTCCCATTGAAGCCAAAGAAGGAAAACGCGCGCCAACAAAGAGGGAAGCAACGAGCGCGGTAATGTCAGTCTTCGACCCCTTAGGACTGGCATCGCCTATAACCATACAAGGAAAAGTAATGCTTCAGAATTTGTGGAGAGCCGGCCTAGAATGGGACGAAAGATTGCCGTCATGTAGAGAAGAGGAATGGAGAAAGTGGCTGGAAGACTTAAGAAAACTAGAAAACCTTCGAATCCCACGCTGCCTCACATACGACGTGACCGAGGGGGAGCTGCACACATTCTGCGATGCCAGCGAAAAGGCGTACGCCTGTGCGGTGTACTGGCGCTCCCAACATCCAGACAACAACGTCGAAGTGAAGCTGTTGACAGCGAAAGCAAGGGTAGCACCTCTCAAGCCGACTTCGATACCTCGACTTGAACTACAAGCATGTCTATTAGGGAGCCGCTTAGCCAGTAGTGTAAGCCAAGAAATGGACCTGACTGCAATCCGGAGATACTTCTGGACCGACTCAAGGACAGCTTTAACATGGATCAAGACAGATCCTAGGAGATTCAAGCCTTTCGTCGCACATCGGCTCGCCGAGATAGAGGAGCTGACAAAGCATAAGGAATGGCACTGGGTTCCAACAAAACACAACGTGGCCGACGACGCTACCAGAGAGGCCCCATCTCACTTCGATATAGCGCATCGATGGTTCAGGGGACCAGCCTTTTTGTACGAGGATCCCATAAACTGGCCTACCGATGAGAAGAAAGCCTCCATCACCGACACCGGTGAAGAAAAACCCAGCGCTGTCACTCTGAGCGTTAGGAGAATCGCTCCAGTCATCATACCTGACCCAGCGAGATTCTCCAGCTGGACACGCCTGCTTCACGCGACGGCAAGAGTCTTACAAGTCGTGGATGTCTTCAGGCGCAAAGTAAAGAAGAAGGTGAACAGCGCGAAACTCATCACCAGAAAAACTCAAGAGTCGACTCGAAAGAAGACACAAGAGCAAAAGATCCAATCGTATAGAAGGAACATAGCCCTCTTACCGAAGTCGTCACTCTACGTAGAGAAGGCGGAACAACTGCTGATAAGAAGAATCCAAGAAGACAGCTTCTCAGACGAACTGGGCTCCCTGCGGAAGAAAGAAGGCATTACGCCAACGTCCAAGCTCAAGAACTTCACGATTAAATTAGAAGACGGAGTCATCAGGCTGTCCACCCGCATCGGAGCAGCCAAATACTTGATAGGCTCGTACAAGAATCCGATCCTGTTGGACAAACATCATCGAATAACTCAACTGCTAGTGAAGTACATCCATGAAGCCTTCAATCACGGGAACCACAACACAATTATGAACGAGATTCGCCAGAAATACTGGATACCATCGCTCCGAAATCTGGTGAAGACAACAGCACGTAACTGCGGATGGTGTAGAATTCGCAAGAAGACACCACAAATCGCACCGCAAGGAGATCTTCCACCTGAACGTTTGACAAAGACCAGCCCTCCTTTCACCTGTATAGGAGTCGACTACTTCGGCCCCATGTTCGTCACCGTCGGAAGACGAACCGAGAAACGATGGGGGGCGTTATTCACCTGCCTCACTACGAGAGCAATCCACTTAGAGCTAGCTACCTCTCTATCAACTGATTCTATGATTCTAGCACTACGAAGAATGATCGCCAGAAGAGGAACACCGAAGATTATCCTGAGCGACAACGGAACTAATTTCATCGGTGCCAACAGAGAAATCGCCGAAGCCATCGCGAACCTAGGAGAAGAAACAAACAAGATGGGCATCGTCTGGAAGTTCATCCCTCCTGGTGCCCCCCATATGGGCGGAGCCTGGGAAAGAATGGTGCGGTCCGTTAAGGTCGCTCTCGCAGCCACATTACACGAACGACGACCCAGGGAAGAAATTCTCCATACCTTACTGCTCGAAGCTGAACACATCGTGAACTCCAGACCTCTCTTCTCCGTCAGCACCGATCCAGAAGAAGAAGAAGCATTGACCCCCAATCATTTCCTTATTGGGCGGTCATGTGGAGCCACCCTCTTTGGCTCCTTCGACGACGCAGAGCTCATTGGCTCTCCTAACTGGAAGACTTCCCAACGCTTGGCCGATCACTTCTGGTCAAGGTGGGTGCGAGAGTACCTCCCAACCCTCTCGCCTCGCTATCACCAGGGTCCTCACTACAGAGACCCGATGTTAGGAGACATCGTCTTAATCGTGGATCACACACTACCACGATACTCGTGGCCACGCGGCGAGATAGTTTCAGCTCATCCCGGACCAGATGGAAGAACCAGGATCGTTGACGTGCGGACTACAGCGGGCGTTCTGCGACGACCAGCTTCGCGCCTGATCCTGATTGTACCAGCGACGTCGCCCCAACGAGATGGAGTGCAACGCACCGAGGGGGAGACTGTTGGCGACGAAGATTAACTTAGAATTAATTAATTAATTATTAGCAAATAAAGCCAAAATCCTTAATAGATAACCTAGTATGTAAGTTTTGTACTCTAAGCATAGGGTTTGTTTTATTTCCATTAGAATTAAGATAACAATAGAACCAGTAGTCTAATTATAAGCACCTCTAATGTAATACATTTAGTGGGATAACTGAATAATAAAGTAAAATGATACGCGCATGAATGAAAGCATGCCTACGATCGCGCACACACACATACACACAGCGACGTACATGCATGGCGCCCAGGAACAGGTTACGACCTGTCGGGATCAGGTTTCGGCCTGACCAGAAAAAACCACACCTCGCTCCGAGACCATTCGCCAAAACAATAAAATTCTCTAAAACCACCCACTACTTGTACCCCACAACACTGTAATATAAATGGCGCCCAAACGCCCTAAACGGCAGTACGCGGCGAACACTCTCAAGGAATACATCAAGTGAACATCAAGCGGAGTTTTATTCAACATCCCCTACAAAAATGTTAGTATGAAAAATGCAACTTCTTTAAAATTCTCCATACAAAACGCTGCTTTCATTGGTGGGGACCTAATACATTATCTATTAATCACAATCTGAATCATTCTGAAGGATATTGCTAATTCATTGCTTCATATATGTTCAAAAAATGTGTCTGCTCAACAACAAATAACGCAATGAATGTTGATGAACTGTCAAAATGAAAGCCTAATACAGCAGTGCGATTCTGTAACCATCTCACCGTGAAAACTTAGGTGAAGTGAGCTGTCAATAGTGTCAATTCCTAGCAAAAACAAACTCACTTCACCTAAGTTGTCACGGTGAGATTTTTACAGAATCGACCGGCTGCGGTGTTATTCTGTAAAAATCTCACCGTGAAAACTTAGGTGAAGTGAGCGTGGAGTGAGCTGTCAATTCCTAGCAAAAACAAACTCACTTCACCTAAGTTTTCACGGTTAAATTTTTACAGAATCGACCGGCAGTATACTTTTCCAACTCAAGAGAGAGTTTATGTTATGTAAGTATTTATGTAAATCCCAAATAATATGTATAAAACCGTTTGCCTTCTTTAGGCTGATAAATATCCGATCCATTACCTCCCCACATGAAAACAGAAAAAGAAAGTTTTCCCTAGAGTTTTAGGCGGATAGGAGTCCGCCATAACATAGTCTTTCGTATGTCAAAGAACATCCATTTAACGGACCGTGGGGTCCAAATGAAAGAAAGAAACAAAATAAGTTTCCACCGGCCCCCTTCTACCTTCGGACATCCAGACGCACTGCCAGTTTACCATCCCTGCCTAGTTGCTATTCCACCAATTCGCACTAAGCGTTTTCAAATATCCTTTATAACGCGCACAGCAAAAGAGTGGAACTCTCTACCTGCGTCTGTGTTTCCGAGCGCATACAACGCGAATCTCTTCAAAGTAAGGGTGAACAGGCTTCTTCTGGGTAAGCTCACTCCATCGTCGACTTTGTCTCTGTCACCTCTGACATAGACTAGAATAAAGAGCATGCCCATTAAAAAAAAATATCTAAACAAAAACAAAAAAAAAACAGTATTGTGTGCCTCACGGCTGTGCCAAATAGGCCGGTTCAGCCTGTTCAGTATAAATGTCAGACCACCATTGCCTGACGCTGGTTTTCAACTGGACTCTATGATACGAGGATACCTTACGGATGTAAATCACTTTTAAGATGAAATAGATAGATATGTGCAGCAAATAATAAAAAATCGATTAAATTGTTGAAGGGTTGATTTTTCAAACATCTGATAACATAAGATAGATGATGATGATGATTTTGTCAAAGTGGCCTTTTTAGGCCTCCTGATAATCCACCTTATGCTAGTGATTGACACTATTGACTGTAGTGCTATTCTGTAAAAATCTCACAGTGTAAAATAAGGTGAAGTGAGCTTAAAGTGAGCTGTCAATAGTTTCAATCCCTTAGCATCAGGTGGGATGACAGCTCACTTTAAGATCACTTCACCAAGTTATCACGGTGATCTTTTTACAGAATAGCACCGCTGTTCACTTTAAGCTCACACGGGAACAGCACTTTTTTCGGGATGAAAGGTACCCTATGTCCGTTTCTGTACACCTGACAATGTATATGCAAAATTTCAGGATAATCGGTTCAGTGGTTTAGGCGTGAAAAGGTAACAAACAAACAAAAAAACTCACTTTTGCATTTATAATATTAGTTCGGATTAAAAAAAAAGGTTTCTGGAACTTACTGTTAATTTAGAATGACCGACACCCTTTGAACTTAGATACCCCGAAATGCTTTGAAATAATTCGACGAAATGTTCCACCTAATAGATTTGGACCCGTTTCCGGCGATATATCAAGTGGAATATGACAAATAGCCCTTCTCTTCGCGGCTATTCGGCTATTACGAACACACCTTAGATATTATCCGTCTGAATCTTCACAATGTTTTTTTCAATGTAGCTGTATTTAACAGTGCAAGTTAACTGAACAGCCGGTCGATTCTGTAAAAATCTCGCCGTGAAAACTTAGGTGATGATAAAACTGCAAGTGTCTCGTACAGTCATGGTCTGCGGAGACTGCGGAGTCGGTAAATGCGAAACACACAATCTCATTAATTATCTATTCGTTTTGACACATTGATTTAGTACCTATACATATACTACTAACGTACTAAATTCTTTTTTTGACCACAAGTAAAGCGCGTGTCGCTTCGTGTGTACTATAATAATTCATTATTTACATAAAAATACTATAATAATTCATAGGCCTATCAATCAATGATAAAATATTTAACAATAATTAAAATTGCCGGAGAACTGAGTGTCATATGAATTATCCAGATGATACAAAATTATCCCAGCTTGCTTATCATAATTTCGAAGCCAAATTGGCTGAAACGAATGCCCTTTGCTAACAATTCTCGTCCCCACAATTCATAGGCACTCGAAACAGCTCACATACATTCCCCTAAACGTAGAATATCAACAAAGAAACCAATTAGAAATGGCTGCTTGACATTACAAAGATTATTTCACGCCACTCGAACGCATCTGTAGCGTGAAATTGACGCGTATCGGAACGCATCTGAACTATTTAACTTTTGGCGCGAATTGTTCAGGTGACATCTGTCACTTTTTTCTTTTCTATTTTGATGATTTTTGTTGACAAAACGATTTGTTTCCCACTATGTTTTCAAATAAAACGTCATGACGGAAGTTCGGTATCGTCACATGCCATATTCTCTAAATATAATTAGTGCTTCCAGTCTGTGTGAAATAAATGTATTTTCTTTCTCCGCAAAGGGGTCATCGCTACCTAGCTACTAACCATTATCTTAAAATTATTATGATTTATCAAAAGCGACTAGGTACCTAAAGATGTAAGTAGTTGCTTTAAAAAAAACACGAATGGTCTAAGGGCCTTTTATAACGAGGTAATGCACAGTACAAAATATTGACAAAGTAAGTACCTAATTATAAAAAAATCAGGTCCCAAAGCTCTGCCTTGAGGCATTCCCATAATTTAATTCGATGTTACTATCAACCTATTCCTGCTAAATTGTCAGTCACTTGTTTTTAAACTTATTTATGGAAGACAAGAAGATTACCAATGCAGTCAAATGCTTTAGTTAAATCTATTTACATAGTGCTTGCAAAAGTAAATTATTTATCCATTGTTGCTTTTTTTTCGTTAATGGAATCATGTCAATGTCAATCAAGTGACTCTATCAATCAGAAAGGTTCTTGACCGTGTTCTTTAAATTGTATGCATTGTAATGTAGAGAAGACGTGAACCGAGCTAGATCAGTGTTTCACAAGCTTCGTTCTGCCATGGTCCGGTAATTTTCATACTGCCCCTTCGTGATTCACTCATTTGTTATTAGAAGTATGTATACAAGGTGTAACGTTAAATGCGCAAAACCTCATAAGCGTTGTACTCATCATAATGAACAACTTTTACTATGGGACCCCAAGCTGAAATCGCGAAAATAAAATCAGTTGTTAGGGAACATGTAGGGAAGTAATTAAAACATTTAAAGAAATAAAATAATTTATTTATTTATTTATTTAAACTTCTCGCACAAAAAGGTACAAAGGCGGACTTAATGCCTTAGGCATTCTCTACCAGTCAACCAAGGGTGGTGAAGAGATTGGATGGCAGGTGCTTTGAATGAGAGGAACAATGATAAAAAAAAATCTATTAAAACTAGGTACACAAATACATAAATAAGTTATATACACATACATACTATTTACCTACTATAATATATACTTATAATATATATACAAATTCAAGGGAGAGAGGTGTTGAGATGACTCTACGCTATTTGTTTTGTAAATAACTCTGCAATTTCCGCTTAAATGCATACCGACTGGTGGAATTGGAATTTAAATTCTAAACCATTGTTATTTTAAGTTAGTAAGTACTAAATTAGGTTGATCTTGCAATATTTTTTATTATGTTTTTATTTTTTATTTTTTTATGGGTTCCTTTATCGATACTGAACCTACCCCTAACTTATGGCACGCAATTTCTATAACACCCTGTAAATCCTATCTTAAGACTATATATGTATATATATAATATTACACGTTTAAATATAATCGTGGCAATAGCTGTTTCAGATTCACGACAAACCATATGCTAAAAAAAATGGGAAAATCTAGAAAAAAAAAACTCAAAGTGGGTGGTAGGCAAAACAAGGAGTTAAATAATTAAAACCAGCCTCTCACGTGCTAACGATTTGTATACTTTTATAGAGGTATGAGGAACAGGGTGTAAAGTTCACTCATACTCTATAGAAAAGGAAGGATCCTCCGACCAGACGGGTGTTGTGTCTGGCGGGCAACTGCCCATTGATTCATGTCGGGCCGTTGTATCTATGCTAGTTGCACTGTAAACTCTGCTTGCGCGATGCAGGATTTGCGTGACGTCAGTATGACGCGTTGTTTGCATGTGGCGTTGTAGATACCGCTACACTTTCATCAATTTAATTTTTCACTTTAAAACCGGGACCGACCGACGACGCGACCAGTGGCATAGCTTGACATGTTATCCGACGCAAGCGGGTTTCCAATGTGTTATGTTAATGCATTTGTTTATGTTTGTCTATTTGTACAGACGCCAGCACATCAAGCTACCCGAAACTCCCAATCAACCTTGAACCTTATGCTGTAGCGATAAAGTTAAAAATCTATTAAAAAAAATTAACAGATTGTAGTAACTTGATTTGCTGGCGTCTGTACATTATTGTGTTAGGAAAAATTTAAGAAATAAAGCAGCGAGCCACTATTTATTATTATTAATTACTAGCAGACCCGACAGACTTTGTGCTATCCAAATGTCAATAAAATTTGTATTATTACCCAGTAATTTGTATTATTACCCAGTAATTTGTATTATTACCCAGTAATGCCCCGCTGTTGGGCAAAGACCTCCCTTCTCACTTTCCACCTCTCTCTGTCCAGAACTTCCACGCCAATATTTATTAAAGGAGTCCAGCATAGCTATTCACAACCATCCGACAGATAAAAAAAACACCAAAAAAAAATGACACATTTCGATAACCAGCACCCCTAATTGCGTACAATGCGTGCCACGAAAGATGAGACTTGACCCCGCCTTCCCCGCTCTTTCCGCCGCCCCTATGACGTCCGGTCCCGTCCCGCACTCAGACCTCATACCGCTAAAGATACCTAAAATCGTGTTCTGCGCATGTCAAACCACGTGGTGTGTCAAGTCTCATCTTTCGTGGCACGCATTGTAACACGCTATCAATCAGAATCTGAATCATTTTGAAGGATATTGCTAATCCATTGCTTCATATGTTCGAAAAATTTGTCTGCTCAACAACGTGAATAACGCAATGAATGTTGTTGAACTGTCAAAATGGAACCCATTGCTACTGATAGTGCATTACGCAATTAGCCCCCTAATTTGCCTTGCCGCCGACAGCAAACGACTGACGAAAGAATAGCGGTGATCGCATTTGATTTAAACTGACAAAATTTTCGGGTTTTGGACTTGTGAACAGCGTTAAGAGGACTCCTACGATAACAATGATTGATGTTCGATACGGTAGGTACGGTAGCGTATCGAGTGGTTGTGAATAGCTGTGCTGTTCACAAATAAAAAAAAACGCACCCATATTTCAATATTATACAAAATTATCATAGATAAAGATGAATAATAATATGACTAATTATCAGTTTCAGATTTTTTAGAATTTTTCAAATTTTTCCGGTAACTTTTAATTTTTTTCTTTCCCGTAAAAACATGAATCGGATTATTACGAAAATTTTAAAACAAAAGTTTGCCAAATCGGTATCGATGCGCCGCTGTTCTGAAGCGCTTATAACCACAGAAATATAAGAGTGTGCTTATAAATAACTAACACCGTTTCATTTTTATTAAACAGTGTGTTCATTTTTATCGACAAATGCACTTTTATAAATAATCCTAACCCAACACCCCGCGATAGGCAGGCATCTTATTTTCTTAAGGCTCCTACAAACAGGCGCGACACGCGATATAATCGCGCGCGACACAAAGGCACCGCTCGTTGCGCGACTTGCAGTGCCTTTGTGCCGCGTGTCGTGTCGCGCCTGTTTGAAGGAGCCCTTAATCGGCTGAAATATATGCTCAGTAAAATGCTTATATCTTTCAATCTAAGAGACAGACAGTCATGTCATTTTTCTTTGGGTACGGGCCCCGTACTAAATTGGATGGACCTTTTACGCGGGCAGAAACTACAGGCACTGATAAAGTCAGGTGCAAAAATGACGATTGAGAGTGTTTGTATAGTGAAACATATTTTATCAAACAATTTATTTAAGTAACTAACTTAGATCCTAAGTTATGGCAAGCAATTATTGATCTGCTATCGTTGTAAAAGAAATCTTAAAAAAAAATTGTGGTATACATTCCTGATGTATACTGTATATAGTATAGCGTGCGGCAGAGTGTAAATGTTCACTGGCAACCCAGAGTGGTTACCCGGCCGCCCGTGCATAAGTCTAGGAAGATCAGAGAGTTGTAAGACAGTTCACGATGATATTCTCTTTGAGACAGTTGAGTCCGAGCTACCCGCGAACGTGTGCGCGCGAGTTAGTTTTTGTTAAGTTGTGAGTTTGTGACTTGTGTAATTGGACATTAAACTAGCAGTTCATAGCACCTGCGTTTTACTACACCCGTTCCCCGGCTATAAGTGGCTGCCCAACGTGTAAATAAAACAAAATGCCGAGGCTTCGATCGGAAGATGTTGCAGAAGACGCCGGTGCCGAAGGTGCCGCCAATATAACAATGTCACAAGAAACTCTCGCGAGTTTTATCGCATCGATACAGCAAACCCAAAGTGAATTTTGTCAACAACTCATACGAGAAGTACGATCATCAACACCTCACGTTAACGTGTCTGAGGCCCAGCAGGGATCGGGCTTTGCATTTAGCGCGAACGGAAATTTCGCAAAATGCTCGACGCGTTATGGTGGACGTGCTGACGAGTCATTGGAAAACTTTATAGACGCGATTGTTACCTACAAGGATTGCGTGAATATTTCCGATGAAAATGCTCTCCGTGGTTTCTCAATGTTGTTGGAGGGGCCTGCTGCAGTGTGGTGGCAAGGTGTGAAAAGGTCGACGAGCACATGGTCGGAGGCCCTTACTAGAATTAAAGGGGCTTTTGGCGAGCATGACCCACCACACCGACTCTACAGGAAACTGTTCAATTTAAATCAAGAAGACGAACACACGGACTTGTTTATCGCTAAGGTACGTGCTCTGTTAGCTAAATTCCCAGAAGACGACCTCTCGGAAAAAGTCCAGTTAGACATGGCATACGGTTTGCTTAGTCCGCGCATAAGAAAACGCGTGACCAGAGAATGCGTAAATAGTTTCGACGTGCTACTTCATAAGTGTCGCCTTGTAGAAGATTCTCTAAAGGAAACCAGAAAAGAGCAGGCGGTTTTATCTAAGTCGCACGCGCAATCGAACAAGCGCGCCGCATCGTCGTCACAGCGGGAAGTACCTACAGTTGCTGATGCGCCTAGTTCCAGCCGCGCCGAGCTTAACGTCGAGCCCGCCGAGTCCGGCGCCGCCGCAGCTAAGGAAAAGAAGCCGTTCTGCGCGTACTGCAAGCGACTCGGTCACCGCAAGGAAATGTGCGAAAAGCTTAAGCGTAGTGATAAGTCCGATAAGTGCGATAACAATGACAATAGTAAAGTAAAATCGGAAAGTGAAATAAAGTGTTACGGTTGTGGTGCCGCGAACGTAATCAAATCTAAGTGCAAAAATTGTTCGCCGGGTGGTCAGCCGTCGGCGTTTTATTCCATCAACTTCACGAAACATGATGGACTCGTAAATAATAACGACAAGGCCGCATCGCTGCGAAATTCGAGCGCGGCAGGATTCGCGCGCTCGCGCAAGCTTCAGCGCAGCCCGGCCGGCTCGGTACCCGCTGCCGCCCCGCCCCCGCCGCCACCCCCGCCGCCGTCGGTAAGCCCGACAAAGCAAATGTCGGCCCCAGGTAACTCTACACGTGTCGTAGAGGATCTTAGTAACCCTTTTGTTTATGATGATAATGTTGATACTGTAAATAATTGTCCCGAGGACTCAAATATCAATCATTGTTTAGTTTTAGAATTGAACGATCATGTTCGTAATGAAAACATTTGCGTGCCTTTTTCTAAGGATAAATGTTTTAATTATGATAATGTTTTTAATGTAAATA
This sequence comes from Luperina nickerlii, assembly GCA_963855955.1. NCBI lineage: Eukaryota > Metazoa > Arthropoda > Insecta > Lepidoptera > Noctuidae > Luperina > Luperina nickerlii. The sequence goes on along the minus strand of OY979689.1, from coordinate 9,717,558 downwards.
CGTCTGTGTCTAGTTGTTATGATTGTAATTCTTGTAATAGTTGCGAGTATTCTGAAAATACAAACGATAGTGCATCCTTTCGTCGCCCTGTGTTAAACATAAGCGTCTTAGGCTATTGTGGTACGGCTTTAGTAGACTCTGCAGCAAAAAGCTGTATCGCTGGTCACATGCTCTACGCTCTCCTTCGCAGTTTAGGACATCAGTTAGTGCCGTCAACGCAAGTTGTTAGGTTGGCGGATGGTGTTAGTAGGGAAATAAATGTACTAACCACAGAGGTACAGGTGACACTTAAACACAAGAGTAAAGTCATCAAGTTTTTAATTTTTCCCGAAGCGGACAGTAATGAAAGCTTGTTAGGCATAGATTTTCTTACGATATTCAATCTCGTTTTCAATTTCGGTGAGAACAGCTGGCACTTTGCTGAAAATAATGATCAAAAGTTTGATACTCAGTTTGAGAGGATATTGCGGTCACCTGTATCTTCGTGTGCCGCTGTAGAGGTACTGCGGGATGACGAGGCGAGTTCGCTTAGTGATAGTCAGCGTGAGGTACTCGCCCAGCTCATCGTAGAGCATCAAGATATCTTTAAGCCAGGGGGAGAACCGACCCCTTTCGCCGAACATATTATTGATACTGGCGATCACCTCCCTATTGCTGTTCCACCGTATAGGTTGACGCCTGCAAAGAAAGAAGTCATGCGGGCAGAATTAGATAAGATGTTGGCAGACGATATTGTTGAGGAGTGCGAGTCCGCGTGGGGTTCTCCGGCGCTACTCATTCCTAAGAAAAATGGACAGGTGCGTTTTTGTGTCGACTATAGAAAACTCAATGCGGTAACTAAGACCGATGTCTATCCGATGCCATTGATAGACGAGCTTGTCCAGTCAACAAAAAAACATTCTTTTATGAGTACCATTGACATGCGTAGTGGATTTTGGCAAGTTAGCTTACGCGAGCAGGACAGAGATAAAACAGCGTTTTTGACACCTTTTGGCTCTTTTCGTTTCAAGCGTATGCCGTTTGGTTTGAAGAACGCTCCTTCAACCTTCCAGCGTCTAATAGATAGGCTGCGTACGGGCACGTCGCTGAAGGACGTAACCCTTCTCGCTTACCAAGACGATTTGTTAGTTATATCCGAAGGCAGTTTTGAAAAGCATATTTCCGATTCGCGTAAGGTGTTCGAAAGATTACGCCTATTTAAGCTACACGCGAACAGAGATAAATGCGTGTTCGCACGAGACAAGGTTAGGTACTTGGGTCATATCATCACCCAAGATGGTGTGTCACCGGATGATGACAAGGTACGTGCAGTTTTAGATATGAGGGCACCGTCGTCGTTACGCCATTTAAGAACATTTTTACAGACGTGTTCGTGGTTTAGGAAGTTTATTCCAAACTTTTCAGCTGTAGCTGAGCCCTTGACACGCCTGCTTAAAAAGAATCAGCCCTGGTCTTGGGGTGCAAGCCAGGCTAGTGCGTTCGAGGAGCTTAAAAAGCGCCTATCATCGGCACCGATTCTCATCCAAGCGGATTATAGTAAGCCTTTTGTGTTAAGGACGGACGCTAGCAACTACGCTCTTGGAGCTGTATTGCTACAGGGTGAGGGTAAGGATGAACGCCCTATAGAGTATGCTAGCCGTCTTCTTATTCCAGCAGAAAGGAATTACAGCACTACAGAGCGTGAGGCTCTTGCCGTTGTTTGGGCTGTCGATCGATTCAGAGGCTACATCGAAGGTCACGAGGTCATTATAGGTAGCGATCATCAGCCATTAAAGTGGCTCCTTACTTTAAAGTCACCATCGGGTAGGCTTGTTCGATGGGCGTTAAAGCTTCAATGTTTTAACATTCAGTTTCAGTATACACCTGGAAAGGCTAATGTCATTGCCGATACGCTCAGTCGACCAACCTGCAAAGAAGAAACAAAGGATCAGTGCGGAGTTTGCTCTGTTGTTGTAGACTATTACCTGCTAGGAGTGCTTCCGACCTTCGGCGCGCGCAGTTGGATGACCTGGAACTAAAAAAAATCGTTAGTGAGCTAGAGGATACATCTGATCCGGAATCTATAGGCCAAAAGCGTTGGTCCGAAAGAGGTTATTTCCTGCAACAAGGTGTTTTGTATAGATACAGTCCTGACGTGGACAGTGAAGAACCACAGCTGGTAGTTCCGTCCTCTTTACGCCTCGAAATTATAAAGGAATGTCATGACTCTGATTTAGCGGGTCATCACGGAGTAGACAGAACATACAATAGAATCTCCCAAGGTTTTTATTTCCCAGGCATGCGCAGGGCCATAACAGAGTATATCAAGACGTGCGCCACCTGTCAACGTTATAAGTCTTCAAACAAAAAGCCGTCAGGTCTGTTACAGACACCGGTTTTGAATCAAAGGGGAGAAGTGTTAGCCATTGACCTATTCGGTCCTCTTCCTGCGGGAGATAATGGGGAACGCTGGATATTGTTGGTAGAAGACACCGCTTCTCGGTGGACTGAGCTATACGCTTTAAAGGAAGCAACTTCAGAGGCGTGTGCTCGGATATTGATTGAGGAGTTCTTTCTGCGTTACGGACTTCCTCGACGCATTGTGTCAGACAATGGCGTTCAATTTGTGTCCGCTGTCATGCAGCAGTGTATGTTTGTTTTAGGTATAAGTCAAGATTTGTTACCTTTGTATCATCCCTCAGCTAATCCAGCTGAGCGCAAAAATAGGGATTTAAAATTCCAGTTGTCACGTTTAGTTGAAACAAACCATTCTTCATGGCCGCAGTACTTACCTGCGATAAGGTTCACAATGAATTCCGCAGTTTGTCAAACTACGGGTGTGTCTCCAGCGTACTTAACGTTCGCCAGAGAGCTACGCTCACCCCTCCACGTACAACACGACATTCGGTCGATTCTTAACAAAGATAATTTTGTTCCGCAAATCACGCCTTATTTGAAAAACTTTGTTAACACGTTCATTGCTGTTAGGGAAAGGGTTGAAGCACAACAAGACCGACGTAAGGAATGTGCTGACAAGTCTTTCGTACCTGCCGAAGTCTTTGAGGTCGGAGACCAAGTACTGTTGAAGTCACATGTTCTTAGCAATGCAGCAAAGAATATAACAGCTAAGTTCGTTCCTAAGAAAGACGGGCCGTACGTCATTGCAAAAAGGGTGAGTCCCACGACATATTTCATAGCAAACATAGAAAGCCCTGAAAGTATGTTAGGAAAGTATCATGTATCAGATCTCACTCGGTTCCATAACCGGGACAGTTCGCCTCCTCGTCCCGTAGTTCCAAAACGTCAGAGAGGGCGTCCACGCAAACATGTTTGTCCAGTCTGTTCAGCTTCCTTTGAGCGAGTTCATGAGCGAGGACGTTCTCTAGAACTCGAGGGGGAGTGTATAGCGTGCGGCAGAGTGTAAATGTTCACTGGCAACCCAGAGTGGTTACCCGGCCGCCCGTGCATAAGTCTAGGAAGATCAGAGAGTTGTAAGACAGTTCACGATGATATTCTCTTTGAGACAGTTGAGTCCGAGCTACCCGCGAACGTGTGCGCGCGAGTTAGTTTTTGTTAAGTTGTGAGTTTGTGACTTGTGTAATTGGACATTAAACTAGCAGTTCATAGCACCTGCGTTTTACTACACCCGTTCCCCGGCTATAATAGTAATTTTTTTTTAAGCTTAAATTTTTGCAAACACACCCACGATACAGGAGTAGTTCCTAGTGTCCCCACACTAGGAACTACTCCTGTATCGTGGGTGCGTTTACAAACATTTAAATTCACATACACAAACAGCCAGACCCAGAACAACTACCTGTAAGCAATACAAATATTTATTCCTTGCGAGAATCGAACCCGCGACACGCAGCGCAGCAGTCGATCGCTCAGCCACTGCGCCAACTGTGTTGTCACATACAGCAATTATCTTGAAAACCCTGTCATCAAAATTTCCCAACAGTATTATTACAGCATTAACGTTAACATAACCACAAATAAATCAACAGTTTTACGCCACACTGATTCCCAATTCATCATTCATTCGAGGAAAACTGCCAAAGTGACAGAGTGAAAATTTAAACTGAAATGATACGTGACCGCCATTTTGAACGGACTGTTTAACGTAATCGATACATCTGATTCGACTAAAATGCATTCGACTTCACAATCGATTTAACTCGCCGCTCTAACAATATAATTTAAAATTCGAAACGCGATCGCGCGGGGACTTTATGCGTCTACAAAGTTTGCTTATGCAGTTGTATTGTCTATTCCCTGTTCAAATCGTTCTTTTTTGACGGCAAATTAAAGATGGCGGAGTTTACAATTCATTTGGCGCTCTCGATAACTGTCAATCGGTGTTCGGTCGTAAGGAATAAATATATTTATTTGCTAAAGGGGCCCTTTATCGTGGTTTTCATGGAAACTGTTGGTGCGGTCGGTATTTAAGAAGTGGCTACGTGTTGGCTAGCACGTATTTAGTATCGTAATAGATATTTTATTGAGATTTTAAAGAACTTATTACCCGTTTCTTAGAAAAATTCAATGCTTGCGTCAGTTTTGTAGAAGCAGACGACGTGGGTTTACGCGGTTAGCACAACAAGAGGAAAATGTATGGAAAAATATTGCGTTTTGCAAAAAAATCGCAAAGGCTTGCATCGTCGTCGCGGTGTGTTCCTTACGTAGTTATGAAATAATCTTCGAGAAAATGGATCTTTCCAGTGACTTCTTAATTGAATTATCAATATAATTTATCTTGGACATTTACGTAATCGTCATCATTATCATCATCAATAAGCCGAAAAACATCTTTCTCTAGACATTAGCCTCCCTCAAGTATTCATGCCTCCCTCAACCGGTGGATTCCAGCGACAAGATCATCGGTCTACTTTAACGATAAAAGCTACCTTAGATGACACCATTATGGAAAACTACATCATGAATATCCTCTGCTCTGGGGCAGGACAAATTAATTAATTAATTAATTTAATTGTCACTTATAAACCATAGAAAAATAATGCGTTAAATTGTAAATGCTTTGTTGCAGTTCACAATTTTGCAATATATCTCGCGAGACAGAATAAATATAAACTAAGGATGTTCATACGGTGACATTATATAACCTGTCTTCAACGAACGGTTAGGTACTCTTTCTGGTCATATCGTTGTTCATCCGCGAATTAAGAGTTCAAGTTCTAATTTAAAAGAGTGTCCATGGAGTTTCTTGCCCGTTCTTCTCCACACAGATCTACGTTTTGGAATGGGCAACTAGCTTCAACTTTCTGACTAACTGACAGACTATTTAATTTTGACAATTCAAAAGTGCCTTTACAAGGTTTAATTGAAATAAATGCTTTGAGTTTGAGTTTGAATTTGTTTATTGTTTTATTAAAGTGAATTCATAACAAATAATAATTACAAAATGAACTTTTATTGTTCGTTTATTTTTTCAAAGTGCAAAGGAACCTACGTATTTAAATGTCTTCTGCGTTGTATGTTCTTCATGATGTTTTCTAGAAAAGTACTTACTAAGTACGGCAGTAATTTAAAAACGGTGCTCGTAGAAACAGTTACTGGGTGCATAAAGTTGTTTTCTTAGCAATTGACCATTGTTTATGAATCTTTTTTCCTTTGTTTTTAATATAATTTCTAAGTGATTCATGTCTTATGATCATAGATTTTTTTCTTGCGGTTAAGAACAGATTTTTATTCTTATTTTTTTCTCTATGGAATTTTCCTAGAAGATCATCCTCATATGTAAAACATAAACGTAAAGACAACATTAAACAGAGTTTCTCTTCGTGTATTTTTTGTTTAGTATCAAATTCGATTCCCGCAAGGAACAAATATTTGTATGACCTAAAAGTAGTTGTTCCGGGTCTGGCTGTTTGTGTATCTGAGTTTAAATGTTTGTAAACGCACCCACAATACCTACAGGAGAAATTCCTAGTGTGGGGCAACGTTTTTTTAAAAAAGAAAGGAATAAAGAACAAATAATTATCAACCGTTTAGGTTAGCCGGAAATTAAATCAGGCCGTTATTTTTTTTAAATCTCACATGTAATATGCCTTCTTAACAAATTCCTCACAAAATCATACAAACCACGTCACGACCAACTCACCCGGGCTCTTCAGTTCCTCACCCCAGCAATCTAATCATTACATTTGTCCACCACGGGGCGTGGCGCTGACTCGACTCTCGGCTTTCGGCCGTCGTTTTTTATCGTCCATTCGGCCCCGGGGTTATGACTGCGCAAAAACTTAGGGAGAGATTGACATGGACGAGAAACATGATTTGACAGCGTATAGGGACGTATTTTTAGTATTGTTGAGTTGCGAGTTTTTTTTAAATCAGAAGATATATTTAAGAGTATTTTTCGGAATATTTTAATTAACTTGAAGAGCGGCGAAAAATCTTTCCGTCTGTAAAGCCGTCGTCGACTTAGGTGTTAAACTATAAATAATGACACTGAGGTCTAATTTTTCCAACGCCAGATAATTTTATCGGAGGAATAATTTTGAATTTTTGACAATTCTTCCATACAAAAACTCAAGTCTGACGTCAATTTTATTGCACGAATAAAAATTATCTGCCAATTGAAAAATTAGCCCTAAGAAATATAACGACACTGCTTCGCACTTGCTTATTTTTGATACACATAAACCTTTTTGTTTTTTAATTAATTCTCTAAGTGATAGTGAAAACCGTTGCGAACTGCAGAAGAAAACATCGGTCACATAGGCAGACACGAAATGCGACTCTGAGGGGACTACATGATAAAATGATAAATGATAAATGATTTTATTTCTGTAAGTAGGTTTGCACAAACACTTTTACACGTCAATCATAATTTTTTTTAAACTAGATGAGGTCGGCGTTTCCTATCTGACTACTCTGAGAAGAAAGGCCGAAACAAACTCAGAGGTCATAGTCTCTTTTAAAGTCCAGACATAATCTTGGTCAAGTTATATGAAGACCATGTAGGTCGATGTCTGAGATGGTCTTTTGAGGAAAGAACCACACAGATTGAGAGGACCTGTCCAGTCAGTGCACGCATTTGTCAGAAATCATGCAGCTCAACTCAAGACTTAAGGAGCTCAACGATTCGACGAACAATACCAAAGAAAGGACATTTGGGTAGGCCACATGAATTACTCAAACTGGCAGACCATAGAGAGAATAATAATAAATATAAAATGTCTAAATTAAATGACCCACATCGTCTTCACATTCACAATAATTAAAATAATGTAATACTTTAAAAAGTAAGCAAATGTCAGTTAAAAAAAAAAACATTAATGTCAATGTGTATATAAAAAAAAACATCAAAAACACTCAAAATGCAGAAATTGGAAGCAACTCAATCCCAAGCCTTTGTATCCTCAATATAATCTTTAATGGTATAAAAGGCTTTCTGGCACAACTTACGTTTAATGAACGATTTAAATTTATTAAGGCTTAGATCTTGAACGTGGCTTGGTAGTTTATTATAAAAGTGTATACATTGGCATCTGAACGAGCCACCTATTTTCTTGAGCCTTGACATGACACCCAAAGCGGGAGGGGTCATTTGATGATTTCCCATCCTGAAAAAAAAAGGGGGGACTACATGACCTAAAGCGCGGTCACTGTCGGACTGCATAGAAATGAAAGAGAAGCGTGATGGTGATGACACAACGCTGGTAATTTATTGCAAAATATGAAGCAATTATCTATTTACAAAAAATCTATTGAGTGGACAAAAAAATTAAAACACTAATGTTTTAGTATGTTGCTTGTAGAATAATCTGACACAAAATCAGAATGATTGTATGTATATTAGTATGGTTTTTATTGTAAAAAAAAAAAGAAAGCCTTTGAAGGTATCTTCATGATTTTTTCTATCGTATGAAATTAGTTTTATTATATTTTCAACACACTATCTAACTAGCGTAAATATCCTGAAGAATATCATATATTTTTCTGATTTTGTTTACTCTAGTCGATAATATACTTTTAGGCATTATAAAACTTGCTTTTTTGTGTTTAAGTCCTGTAATCCCCTTAAGCTACACTTACCGCAGTCGGTCCGTGGATGGGTGACCATTCATGACATATATCAAGATCCCTCCGTGCCTTGGAAAGCACGTTAAGCCGTTGGTCCTGGCTGTCATTCGTAGTCGTTACGGGTAGTTAGAAGCCCAAAAGTCTGACAATCAGTCTTACCATGGGTTATCGTGTTACTCAGTAACTAGGATTAGGTATATCAATTTATTTGCCAGGCATTTATTGAAAATAGATGAAGATGTATTATTTATTTTGTAAAACATTAGCAGCTTCAATTTGTCATGTCTTTGCAGTGTTGATGATGTTACATATAATTTGTTTAAAAAAAACCATCAATCTATACCTAAATACTGTATAAAAATACATAATCGCCTGCAACTAAACGATATACCAATAAAATCGACTAAACGAGTGACCATAAAGTTCCCGCCGCGCCGCCATTACTGCAGAAAGCGCGGGAAATGGGGAGACCAATGACTTTTTTTTTTTTTGGTTCATTTTGTCCCTTTCTGGGACAGGCAAGGGGAACTGAGCCCATACAGCCATGTCGGATTTTTTTCCTCTTTTCTAATGTGGCAATATTAGACCACGTCTTCTTTAATTCTCAATGTCTTCAATAGTAATTAGGCTGAAGCCAAGTCTTCTTTTTCAATGTCTTCAGTATCCAAAGGTCAGGCCTAAGCCAAGTCTTCTTGTTGGAGACCAATGACTAATAGTTCTGTTGACAGATACAGACGTATTATTTTATAATAGTTTTTCGCTTTTTTCTCGGTCATTGATTCTTAACATTATGGCTTCGATATAATTTATGTATTACCAAAGGTTCATCGTCCATGTAGCACATTTTCAACGAAAAGTTTCAGTGAAATACTGCAAGTTTAACAACATTGAAATCTTTGATTATCATCTTTTCACCACCTTTCTAGATGATCTTTATTTATTTATTCAAAAGGCAACTACAACAGGTATCAATCACAGTATATCACTAGGTTCACGTTATAGGTTTCAACCTGATTATCACCCAGAGAGTACGCACAACATAATTAGCAACAACAATATTAATGATAACAACTACAGTAACAAGTTTAGTTCACAAAATTACAGCTATGTAATTTTGTCATTTTTACAGTCCCTGCCTTGTAAGGCAAGGAATGTCTAGGGGACACGCCAGGTAAAGTACTTAATCGACACAAAGTTACATTAGTTAAAGAAAACAGTATTTAAAGCCATACAATGTTAAAAAGAAAAACCTGGGAGGGCTATGCGAATCAACGCGGTGGATCAAGGGTAGATGAAATTTCACGCGGCCAAAGTCGCGGGCAGGCTAGTCATATTATCAGTCCAAATAGGGGCCGATTTCATTGCGGATTAACCGGGCACAAATTCAGACTTCAGGTTACTGACAATTCTTCTTATAAAAATGTAACTCATCCCCTGAACGAACCGACGCTGTTGCGCCTTGGAAAATCTGGTCAACATCCAGACAACAGAATTAATTTCCTTATTCACAATCCTTTTCTCCGTCTCCAGGTAACGATTCAGAACCCGACCCAGAAGATTCAAGCACGGACACAGCACGAGAGAGCAAGGCGCGCAGAAGAAGAACCGCTTTCACCTCAGAACAGCTGCTCGAGCTGGAGAGAGAGTTTCACGCCAAGAAGTACTTGAGTCTCACTGAGAGGTCGCAAATCGCTTCAGCTCTGAAGCTCAGTGAAGTACAGGTAAGCGATACTGCTTTTCTATTCCATTACATACTGCCGTTCTCACTTATACTTGATAACGCCTAAATTATGCCTAAATAAAAGCGCATTGTTAAATTTTTAACGCTCAATAAAATGTAGGCGTCCATTTAAATTTAACTGTTTGCCAGGGTTAGTGAAACCGGGTAATACATAATCAGCCTATAATGTGCCCACTGCTGGGACACAGACCTCGTCTCTGTGAGGAGTGGGCCCTGATCCACCATGCGGGCCCAGTGCGGGATGGTAGATGTCACAAGTCTTCGAGTTTTTGCTTCTAGGAGATGCCGGTTTCCTCACGATGCTTTCCTTTACCGTTTTGAGAGCAGTGGTGATGAAATAAATTACACAAAGTAAAGCATCCGTGTGGGTTCGAACCCACGATCTACAACTCGTAAGTTGGGGCCGTTACCACTGCGCCACCACTGTTCTTGAAACCGGGCTTTTGTCTTCGTAAATTCCCAAAATATTGGTAATTGTTCACTGGATTGAAACGAACACTGAAGAGTAACATTCCACAACAAATGACGGTCATTTCATAGACCTCCTAAATGGGTTTCATTAATTTTGTCATTGACTTTTTTTTAATTTTTAAAAGACTTTTTGATAACCGCTTGCTGCCTTTTAACCAATGATTAAAACTTTTTCTAAAAAAAAAATTGCCAATGAGTATTTAAACAGGGAAAGACAATGGATATTTGCAACGTTTCCAGCAAAATTATTGTGTTTACTATAACTGTCTTAGAAGTTGTAAGCCTAGCAGAATTTTTAAGACAAACTGCTTCAATCACTACAAATCAAATTCTTTTCCCCAGGTGAAAATATGGTTCCAAAATCGCCGCGCGAAATGGAAACGAGTAAAAGCCGGCCTCGCATCTGGCAGTCACTCAAGCAAAAATGGATCCGGCACGAAAATAGTCGTACCAATACCGGTCCACGTCAACCGATTCGCGATCCGAACTCAACATCACCAAATGGAGAAGCAGAATCTACAATATAGGCTAGAAAGACAACAGCCTTTACCTGGGAGTCTTTTACAATCACAAACATCAGCTTTTTTAAGTGCAACGAAAATCGATTCGAATAATCGGCTAGATCGCGAACCGGTTGTGAACGGTCGCAGCACTATGTTTGACGTGTCTATGCCTGGAAGAATGGCGCCAATGAGTCAAGTGAATATGAGACATTTTCAAAATGGCCGACCGAGCTAATTTTCGGTTGGATATTTTTGTTTATGGACCATGGTTTCATTGGAGCTTGCTGGCTTAGGATATTGCAACTAGTTATTTCCTCCTTTTTACATCAAATCACCTTATCAATGCACCTTAAGACTTTTTTCATTGTAGTAGTACTATTTTCAACGCAGAAAACAATCGGACTTATTACGAAATAGGGTTTATCTTTAGACCCAAGTTTAAAACATAGAGCTATTTTTGAATTTCGTACTTTATTTCGCGAAAGTTCTAATTACAAAAACTGACGTCAAACCCGAGTCTAAGTTTTGTATTGTAATAAATTTTCTATTAAAAACTATACGATTGTCGAAATAAAGTTCAAAATACAATACCTACCTGGCTCAAAGGTTTGGGGTTGGAATTTAGTTAGAACTCGTTCTGTAATGAGACGGCTAGGCTCTCAATCAATCCAAAACAAAAAAAAACAGCTTACGTCAATTTGATGCCCATTATTTTAAATGTACAGACGCCAGCACATCAATCTACAATCTGTCAAAATTCTTTAGATTTACAACTTTATCGCAAAAGCTTACAGGGGGCCTAAAAAGCCACTTTGGCAGAATCATAAAAGCATAACATTATGAATCATAATGGACAGTTAACTGTTAAGTTAATCGTATCAAATCCCATTGGTGAAGGATTTTTCAGTTATTTTTTTTGTCTGTGCTAAAATAGCAATCAATCCAATCCAAATCCAATTCCAATAATCTCTTTGATTTGATACCTACGTAGTGCAACGAAAACAAGAAAAACACGGACTGTCTTCGCCTTATTACGATTAATAATGTTATCCTTTTACGATTCTGCCGAAGTGGCCTTTTTAGGCCCCCAATAAATAAAATCAAAGCCGCTGTTTGCCAAGTATTATTTCAGTCAGGCCAGTCGGCCATAATACAGCGCCGTAATTGCGAACACACTATCAATCATAATCTGAATCACTTTGAAGGATATTGCTAATTCATCGATTCGTACATTAAATAACTTTGCCGCTCTGAAGTCGGCAACAAATCACCGCGCAGTAGGAATAAAACACCAGCGCGCATGCGAAAAGCCTAGCTTCAGAGCGGCAAAGTTATTTGACGTGAACTGTACAGTGCGTGCCACGTAAGAAGAGACTTGACCCCGCCTCCCCCGCCTCTTTCCGCCGCCCCTATGACGTCCGGTCCCGTCCCGCACTCAGACCTCATACCGCTAAAGATACCTAAAATCGTGTTCTGCGCATGTCAGACCACGTGGTGTGTCAAGTCTCATCTTTCGTGGCACGCATTGTATATTCGAAAAATTTGTCTGCTAAACAACGTAACTAACGCAATGAATGCTGTTTATCTGTCAAATTATAGCCATTGTTACTGTTAGTGTTACGTAATTAACCTGTTGGTCGCAATCAGTTCAATACCTAAGGTCAAGCTCCAGGAACCAAGTACCTAGATATAGCTGTAACTTAACATGTATAATATTTAAAATATAAAAGCAATGCCTATAATGTCAAATTATTATCAATATTAAAGAATGTGTGATCAAGTCTCTGTGATTTTATTTACTCACCCCATTACATCAGGAAAGCGGCAAGAGGTTAAGGCTGGCCACCAGAGATGAGCGAGGAGAGGATGCGTAGCGAGGAATGTGTGTAAAACTAACCAATAAACTCAAACTCAAACTCAAAGCATTTATTTCAATTAAACCATTTACAGGCACTTTTGAATTGTCAAGAAGTCGGTCAGTCAGAAAATATGAAGCTAGTTGCCAATTCCAAAGCGTAGGTACCTATGGAGAAGAACGGGCAAGAAACTCCATGGACACTCTTTTTAAATCATAGGTATTTTACAAAAATATTAGTTACATTACTTACTTTTTATTTTAAAATTATATAACGTGAGAACGATGTAAAAAATTAAGAAAGACGTACGTAATAACAATGCTAACATAGTTCAAGCTATGAAAATGAAGCGATGTTATTGGTTTGTTTCACACACATCCCTCGCTACGCATCCTCGCACATCTCTGGTGGAAACGCAGCCTTAAAGAACCTACTTAGATCCCCAACAAGCAAAAAAAAATATCTAAAGAAAATAATAATAAATGAATTATCATAATCAGTCTATAATGTTCCCACTGCTGGGACACAGGCCTCCTCTCAGTGAGAGGGAGTGGGCCGTAATCCACCACGCGATCCCAGTGCGAGTTGGCAGATGTCACATGTCTTCGAATTTTTGGTTCTAGGACATGCCGGTTTCCTCACGATGTTTTCCTTCACCGTTTTGAGAGCAGTGGTGATGAAATAATTTACACAAAGTAAAGCGTCTGTCTGGGTTCGAACCTACGACCTACAACTCTTAAGTCGCGGCCGTTACCACTTAGCCACCACTGCTCTCTAAAAAGGGAGTACGAAACGTCGATCTCATCAAAATTTTTATGATAATTTCGGTCTGAGCTGCAGCTGTCCCTATCACACACTATACGAGGGCAGACTTGAGGTAAGGCGACGGCAATAGTTTCTTCAAATAGCTATTTTTCAAATTCCTCGCAGGCTCCGTCCCCTCTTAAGAAGATTGCCTGCACGGTAAGATAAATTCGTAAGTCTCCGTGACCCTCGCAAAATTGACCTAACTTTGGAATCAAACTCTCCATAAGACTTCGCAGAAATCAGATTAGCTTTGAAAAAAAGTCATAAATTTTTCATCCATGCAAAAACTAAAAATATACACCCTATATTTGTACCGCAGGGGGCGTGTCTAGCAAATATTTCCATATTTAGACAACACCTGCGATCCAAATTTAACCTTATGGAAAGACTTTAAAGTATATTGCTATATTTACATACGAAACCGACGCATAATGTTCAGAATTCGATCTGATAAGATCTATCTCGAACACGACATTCAATTCTGAACCCTATTTGGCTCATTCTAAAGTTCAGTTTGTTTGAAATCAAGTAAGACCTAGTCCCTACTTTTTTCCGTCTACCAAAATTAAACTTTATAACCAGCAACTAAGGTTTATTTTACTTGATTTAGAGTCAATCGTGTTCTAAATATTTGTCATCAGCGTGTCATCAGCAGACTATGCGTTAGTTTACTTGCCATAATTAAAAATAGAATAGAATAGACTATGCATTAGCTAATATGACACTGACAATAGATTTGTGATTTATTTATGGCAATTGCACGTCAACTGATGTTAGTTTAAGGTGAATGGGTAGTTGAGACCGCGAAATTCAAATTTTCTTACGTTTTTTGCAATTTGCAGGTCAGTGTCAGGTTGTATCTTAATCAAAATATGATTCGCGACAATAACAGGTACATATTTAGAGAAGTAGGTATAATCATTAGAATCAATAATACATCTTTCTAAGTTAGATTTCTACCACTAACACTTTTCCATAAGAGATTGGTGGTTGGTGGTAGAAATCTAACTTAGAAAGATATATTAATGATTCTAATGATTATAATTCCTTAAATATGTACCTGTTATTGTCGCGAATCATATTTTGATCAAGATACAATCTGACACTGACCTGTAAATTGCAAAAAACGTAAGAAAATTTGAATTTCGCGGTCTACCACTACCCATTCACCTTAATAGGATGTCTAAATACCTATTACACAGAGAGGGACAGAGAGAGACAGGGCACAGAGAGAGAGTAGGGCAATAAAAATAAATAAATTCACGTGGAACTAAATACATAGGTATATATAAGGTAAAAATGAACAAAATCTTCATTCAGCACCACACCGCAGCACCGCGGTGTGCATAACACACCGTTCAGAACAATCTCAATCATTTTAAAGGATAAGCTTCTGCCCGCGACTTCGTCCGCGTAAAATTTCTTGTTACTCCGACCCACCCCGTCGCAACGCATCGCCTGCCCGCGCTATTACTTCGTTTTAGCTTAGCGTTCTTTCTGACTTTTTTTTCTTTTTGCTCGGCTCCTAAAGGTCATAGCGTGATCTTAAATAGCCTATAGCCTTCCTCAAGAATTGGGCTATCAAATGCAAAAAGAATTTTTCAAATCCGACTGGTAGTTCCAGAGATTAGCGCGTTCAACCAAACAAACTCTTCACCTTTATAATATTAGTATAGATTTGCTAATACATTGCTTCATATTTTCGAAAAAGTTGTCTGCTCAACAACGTAAATAACACAATGGTACTGTCAAAATGAAAACCATTGCTACTGATTTAGTGTAGCTTAAGTTATATAGCGCAACGGATGGCGATCGAACCCACGACCTCCCAATCGCCATTCTGCGTCTTAACTGTTCATCTATAAATTTGTACCACCCAAACCTTCAACAATTATTAATAGGTGGTATAATAGCAACATTGGCGACAGATGTGCAGTTAATAGCTCTATATGTGTCGCTAATCTGGGGGCGTGGCACCAGCGCGGGCGCAGGGAGTGAGCTCAATAACAATGACACATTATGCGGCATTATGCTTTTAATCGGGAGTTTAACAAGTCAGATATAAATTGTAGTTGTCAGCTGCTTGTTTGAAAGTCAAAAAAACTGCTAGTGACGTCAAAATATTAACCTCAGATAGAAATAAAAAAGTAATTTAAAAAAATTAAATCGACTTCAAAAAGAAATTAACTTAAAATTATGAAATATTATAACTTTAATTTCGGAAGTCGGTGTCTTGGGATCTGTATTTTGGTTTTAGTTTTTGCCACCGACTTCCAAAATTCCTCCTGGTGACCCCGACGTGATACCACGCAGGCCCAGTGCGGGTTGGTAGATGTCACATGTCTTCGAATTTTTGGTGATTCATATGACCAAGGCTGACTGGTGACTCAACACGCAAACCACCCTCCGTGCGGCCACAGTGTATCCTAGCAAGCAAGTAACCAGATTTTAAGTCACTAAGCTTTAGGATCTAAGTAAGCCACCTGTCAGTGCGTATGTAGCCTTAAGGATGATTTCCACCAAACGGCTCGTATCGCATCGGATGGGAAAGGATACGAACGGATGCGGCGAGAGCCGATCCGGCAGGATGTCGACGCATACGATCGGCTCCGTACGTCGCTTACGAACGTATCCGTTTCTGCGCCTAGTCAAATAGTTGCATTCCTACCGTGTTGACATGTTCTAGTTTTTGAAAATGGTTGAAGTTGACGTATTGTTGGCTATTCCATTAGAAGATGAAGAAAAAAATCATAAAACACAGAAGAGGAAAAGAAAAATTTGGACGACAGCTGAAAGGATTCGATCGGATACGACGAGAGTCGTACGGAGCCGATCGCGCGTCGCAACATAGTTTCGGCTACGATAGCGCGTCGCCGAGGACGCCCGCGGTCTAGCTGCTGTGCGCGGCTTGGTAATATAGACTTTAAATACTGGGTACACGATTTAATATCGTTTAAAGATTGTAAAATCCGTTCCGATCCGATGCGGTGCGAGCCGCTTGGTGGATATCATCCTTTATAGTTTCTAATTCTTACTTTGAAGCACCGTTTAGACTTCAAATCGCAGACTCATGATTGTGCTAAGTATGCTGCTTACCGGTGCGGTTTCTGTAAGTGTATAAGCACACTATGCCGAAGGTACGCGACCGAAGTCTTCATAATTACGCCTGCAATAGTATTTAACACAATTTAATTTCCGCATAATGTGTCGTCAGTAATTCAAATAGCATTGCGGGCGTAATCATGCCGAACTTCGGTCGCGTAACTTCGGCATAGAGCGTTTAGACACTTACTGCTAGCCTACATCATCCCAATGCTGGACGAAGGCCTCTCCCCATGACTTCCAGTTCTTTCGATCCAGGGTTAAAGTGGACCACTGGTCGTTTGTTTTGTCCAGCTTGTCCGTGCGGTAGACTCTTAGTCAGCACTTACCGTTTGAAGATATCACTACTTACGACTTTACAAAGCTGTGCAGATGCGTATCGCACCCCAACACACGCCAACCACGCCCCCTGTCTGCCTGACGAAATATTATAAGTAATTGTTATAGTTGGTGCATTTGAGAGGGATCTTTGGCGATAGATAGGGAACTGCAAATGTGTATGGTGTCTGCTGGATTCAATAGTTGAATGGTTTGATGTGTGTCTCCAATGCGTAGCTATGTCGATAGTGAGATCCGCCATCATCTATCATCTGCCTAATTCCCAACTATTTATTTATTTATAATAAGCACACCAACAGCACAATCACTTACAATTCAAATCAAAACAACATCTAATATAGGCATTTCAGTAATCATGCAAATAACAGGAATGCATAACATTGAAATATGAATATCAGAGACAAAAGAAAACAATAATAAAAAGTGTGTCTAGTAGAACACTAAATTTATCTAGAACACAACAAAACAAACCAATTTGAGCTACTTAGACATGCATTCATCGCATTGTTTGAATACGGCACGTCTGTATGAAGCGAAACTCATGGAGAAAATATCAACAGGGTAATCTGTCTGTTTGGACCTTTCATTATAATGCCTTGCCATACGTGTTAGGGGCTATTAAATGTGGTATTTAATGTGGATTTAGTCAATTCAAAAATACGATGATAACGCTTACTACGTTGGCTAGACCGAAAGTTAAAATAGTTTACTAACTATAAAAAAATAAAATAGTTTAGTAACTATGTTGTGTTCGTCTTCCAGTCTCACCGGAAGCAGCTGAATATCAATATTTTACAGTATGTTACAGTTACTGGGTATAAACACCCTTTGGCAAGACAATATAGTCAGTCTTTCAGGCTTCTGACTGCTCGGAACGACTGCTAAAGATCTACGAATGACAACCGGAACCAACGGTTTAACGTGCTTCCCGTGGCACGGTGGGGTCTAATCTTGAGGTGTAAAGATGGTCACCCCTCCACAGACCAACCGCGGCAAGCGTAGCTTAACCTGATCGATTGACCCCGCGCGGCTGATATTAGTTAGCCACAAGCCTCAAGATCCATCAGCTGAAATTCACCTTGTACAGACGCCATGCCAGACCCGAAACTGTCAAATTTTCCCAATCAACTTTGAACCTTATTATTTAGCGATAAAGTTGAAAATCTATTAAAGAAATTTGACAGATTGTAGTAGCTTGATGTGCTGGCGTCTGTACCTACTTGAAACGTCAGTTTTATAAGTCAGATCATCGCTTGTGGACAGCCTGCCTGCACGCTAATTTTGTACACACACTATCAATCACAATCTGCATCATTTTGAAGCATATTGCTAATACAGTGCTTCATATGTTTGAAAAATGTGTCTGCTCAACAATGTAAATAACGCAATGAATGTTGTTGAACTGTCAGAATGAAACCGATTGCTACTGATAGTGTGTTACGTAACTACAATGCGTGCCACGAAAGATGAGACTTGACACACCACGTGGTTTGACATGCGCAGTGCACGATTTTAGGTATCTTTAGCGGTATGAGGTCTGAGTGCGGGACGGGACCGGACGTCATAGGGGCGGCGGAAAGAGCGGGGGAGGCGGGGTCAAGTCTCATCTTTCGTGGCACGCATTGTACCGTTCAGCAATCGTTTGCTCCATCTGGTTAGATCTGCTATAATCTCACAAATCTCCCTTCTTTCAACCCTCGTCGGTTTGTCTATACAAAACGTCATTTTACTGTCACGCCCTTTTAAATTGACAGAATGGCTAACTGTTTGGGGGCGTCGGCACTTTAATTCATCTTTTGTGACCTTTTTAATTGTTCCTATTTACTGGGGTGGTGAAATATACAAAGCGGCCAAGTGCAAGTCGGACTAGCGCATGAAAGATTCCGTACTACCGCGCAATATTTGAACACTACATATTTTTTAAATAATATTTATTATAAGCTATCATACTAAGGTCTGATTTTTCCAATGCCAGATAACTTTGTCGGAGGAATAATTTTGAATGTTTGACAGTTCTTCCATACAAAAACTGTCAGATGTCAATTTTATTCCACGAGTAAAAATATGAGTCGATTTTAAAATCAGCCCTTAGAATAATAAAACTAAAGTCCTTCAGACCGTATTTCGGCCACGGCGGGCGGCGGCGGCGGCCAATCTCAACGGAGACTAGCCTTCGGCGCGGGAGATATTATACCTACTGCACAAGTGTGCGCGCATACACAGGCGCACTCCCTCTTACGTCATTCTCATAGTCCAAAAAAAAAAGTGTGTGTGTGTGTGTGTGTATGTATTTTTATGTGTATGTGTGTGTGTGTGTTTGTGCATGTGTATATGTTCGTGTTCTTTTTTAAGAGATGAAGACTAGTCTTCATCTCTTAAAAAAAAAACACGAGTCATGTCATGGCATCAAAAATTTCGTCCACATCACTGTCAGTGGAAAAAGTGCCCAAAAGGCTGGCGGCATTGCAATCAGAGTAATACAACTTGCTAGGTTAGTATAATCCCAAAATATCAAGATTTCGTGAAATAGTCATTCTTTGGGATTACTTGGTCTTAGAGAGTTGTGTTGATGACTCTAATGATTATAATTCCGTAAACACATATTTCTTACGGCCGCGAATCATATATTAATCAACGTACAACTTAATACTGACCAGCAAATTGCAAAAAACGTAAAAAAAAATTGAATTACGCGGGCTACCCTGGCGCTTTCGCCTTAAATGTTTAATTTAATAGAATTTTCATTATTTCTTGTTACACCGACCATTTTACCTATTACCACACTATTACGGTTCAAATGGTACAGCCCTGTGACAGACGGACGGACAGTGGACCCTTAGTAATTAAATAGGGGTCCCGTTTGCACCCTTTGGGTACAGAGCCGTAAAAAAATGTTTTTATGAAACCCATGTTAAGTGAAACAGTTGAATGTCAAATGATATTAGCTATTGTACTGTATGTTCACGCCTGTTTTAATTTTCAGAGTCAGCAGAGCTTTGTTGCGTATAACGGTAATTATAACTATTTCTGCCGCCAACTTGCATTGCTGTATTCCAGTTTAAAATGTACCTATATGGCAGGCAGTCAGTGGTAAGATACAGTCTAAATAAAAAAATCAGTAGTGTTGAGCGACTATTTAACGATACATTTTGACGTTAAAACATCACTTAACTTTAATCATCGTTTATAAATAAGCCTCTATCTTTTTAAATAGATAGGTACTTATCTAACTTTAAAGGCCATGACAAGATGCAATACAGCCAATAATATTCCTTGCCACGACGAGCAGTTACACCACCTCATTTGGATAATCCATAAATAATCCCTAAAGTACTTATAATACGATACCGACTTAACAAAACGATCAACCATGTCCCCCTCAGCTCACCACAGCTCACAGCTCAAAGCTATAGCTCAACATTACGAGTATATCCACCCCATGCCACGGCGTTATCCACGCGGCGTTTAAATCAATTTCCATGTCTTATTTGTTATGCAGATGCCCGTTTGTGTAAACGATACCCCCCTGTAGGGAGGGAACGTGTTGTCGATAGTTTTCATTTTTAAATTAAGAACGAAAATATTTTTTTATTAAACTCAAACTAATCGCAGTGGACCGTGAAAAGTGGAAAGAGAGAGAAACAATACAGGCTCATAATTCAAAAATAATAATAAGGCAAGACCACGTAGGAGATGGCGGAATGAGCGGGATAGGTTCCGTCAAAACTAGAAGGAAAAGAAAAAAATTGGAAAATCCAAAAGTGCACTCATAATGCTCATTTGATCTTATAAAAAATATTATATGTATTAGTTAGTTTTTTAATAATTATAATTAAACTACTACAATGAGGGTTTTCTGAAATGACGTTCGCCAGGTGGCAGCACTGACACGTCAGGTCCAGACATCTGTCAAAGAGCCTATATTTTCTTTAGTCATGACTTAATGATGAACGAATGAATGAATCGAATGATGAACGTCATCATATCTTCTATCTTCTATATCTATCTATCTATAATAATAAAGCTGAAGAGTTTGTTTGTTTGTTTGGTTGAACGCGCTAATCTCTGGAACTACCAGTCGGATTTGAAAAATTCTTTTTACATTTGATAGCCCAATTCTTGAGGAAGGCTATAGGCTATTTAACATCACGCTATGACCTTTAGGAGCCGAGCAAAAAGAAAAAAAGTCAGAAAGAACGCTAAGCAAAAACGAAGTAATAGCGCGGGCAGGCGATGCGATGCGACGGGGTGGGTCGGAGTAACAAGAAATTTCACGCGGACGAAGTCGCGGGCAGAAGCTAGTGGCTTTATAGAATTACTAGCTGCGCCCCGCGGTTTCACCAGCGTAAATGTCGATCCCGTGGGAATATTGGGATAAAAAGTAGCCTGTGTTAATTCAGGGAGTCAGCTACCTCCATACAAAATTTTATCAAAATTGGTCCAGCCGTTTGAGCGTGAAGAAGTAACAAACATATAAACACACACACGCACACTCACAAACTTTTGCCTTTATAATATTAGTGTGATAATATGATTAGAATCAGCAATACAACTTTTTATGCTAGGATTGGCCTCAAATGTCATGATTTAATCAAATAGTCATTCAATAGGGTAATATGCACTTAGATAACTAGTTGTATTGATGATTCTTAATTCTATAAAGAAAGATTTGTTACGGTCGCGAATCATATTTAGATCAATATACAACATGCTGACCTGAAAATTTCAAACATAGTAAGAATATTTTAATTTCGAGGGCTTCTCTGACACATTCGCCATAACCACCTGGCCATCAAGAGTTAAACTCAAACTCAAAGCATTTAATTCAATTAAACCTTCGATCAAAACCATGTACAGACCCTTTTGAATAATTGTCAAAATGAAATAGTCGGTTATTTACCTAGTCAGAAAGTTGAAGTTAGTTGCCCATTCCAAAAATCTCTATGGAGAAGAACGGGCAAGAAACTCCATGGACACTCTTTTAAATCAAGATATTACAAAATCCTGAATACAGACGCCAGCACATCAAGCTATTACAATCTGTCAAATTTCTTCAAAAGATTTTTAACGTTATCGCTAAAACATAAGGTTCAAAGTTGATTGGGAAAATTTGACAGTTTCAGGTAGCTGGATGTGCTGGCGTCTGTACATTATTCTTGTTGCTTCTGTATGTGAGAACAATGTAAAAAAAAACAAACGAAGAAATAATTCAAAATATAAGATTAATAATAAGCCTTGGCAGTTAAGAGATAACCAGTCTCAACCGACGGCGCCCGTGCACGAACATGACGCGTGGATCAGCACCATCCAGCTCAACCATTTTGTAGGGTTATTAAGTAGGTCGGTACAACAAAGAACCCACCCACTTGTAACCTTCTGGAAGAGATTTCTTTAAAAAAAAGCATTACCTTTGTACCTATTTTTCTGTTCTTTTTTTCTTGTCTCTTAATTCAATTCAAATTCAAAAGCGTTCTTAAGCGTGTACATAAGTGGTAAAATAAATAAATAAACAAAATAATGCTACTTCTACTATCGATGCCGACGACATCGACACATAGTCACATCACTACCCCGGAAAGCGAGCAGGCGATGCATAAAATTCATAGTCGTGATTCCCGCGACAGCCGCCGACGAGATCTGAAACATGACTGATTAAGTGATAAGTCACTTACCAAAATAATATTTTATTATGTTCGTAGAATACTAACGTAATTATTCACTTGCAATTAGATCGCAGACGATGAAACCTTTGATTACTGCACTTTTATTATGTCTCACTCGTATCAGTGTTATCCACAGATAGATAACGCAAGAGTAACTACTTCGCGTGCCAAAAATCGCACCAGCTTACGTACCAAAACTGTAAGCCGCCATCCACTTTCGCACTCAGTCCTGAGTACTGCTGGCTGGGTGAGCGTGAGCCGCGCTGGCGGCCCCGGGGGTGGGGCAAGACGGGTGCCGCACGCGGTGGCGTCTTTGAATCAATTTGATTTTTGCAAACAACATAAGACAAGTTCTAAGTACACACAAGATGCAAACTGTCCGAAAATAGTCCGCCGCGCTCGGCTGCTTGCAGCGTATTGTGCGACGACATTACAGTGAACGAATTACAGTGAGACAATGTGTTGGAGCATGGAAGTAAGGTTTTTGTTCTGACTCGTTGCGGAGAATTTCTTTATTTGCATAAGGTCTATCATGCGGCCATCTCACTTATTTATTTATCATTATTTTTTTTTTGTTTATTTTTACAATGTGACTCAATATCACACCATTTATACATACCTATTCTTTACTGTTTTTATGTGACACAAATTTATTTTTATTTATTTATGCATAAACACATCACGATGCAGTATAAAACTGATTTACATCCGTCACCTCACACATCAGGTCCAGTTGAAAACCAACGTCAGGCACTAGTTGTCTGACATTTTTGCTGAACGGGAGACCTAGGCTACCACGAGCTCTTAACGCGATCCATTTTAGGACCTAAACTGAACTGTTCTTCTAATTCGTATCATGAGCATGACGTCAGTTTAACGATTCAATTTAGGCCATGTCATCTGACAGCGATTGTCCCAAACTGAGTCGAAATGTCTTGCTTTTGAATCGTTTTTAATTAGATCATGGTAGGCCACCTGGGCCTTTTTGGTGCAGCCGTGAGGCACACATTCCTGCTAATTTCTTACATCGGACTTTGCACTTTTTATTTTTGTTTTTATCTGATGTACGACTATTATCTGGTGTATTGTGTGTCTTTTAGTCTGTGCTAAATAAATGTAATTTCTTTCTTTCTTTTCTATTATATTTTCTCATCACTAAATAGTGCTTGTGACGTCATAGTAGGTAGTCAAAAAATGCCACGCTTGGTTTTCATACAGATCGTGATACTTGCGTTATCTAGGTCTATCTATAAGTATCTGTGGTACTATCAAGGACTGAGAAGAGATGGGCCAGGTTAAATAATAACAGCCGCACAGGTCGATCGATCAGGTTAAGCTACGCTTGCCGCGGTTGGGCTGTGGATGGGTGACCATCTTTACATACCGAAACCTCTCCGTGCCTCGGAAAGCACGTTAACCGTTGGCCCCGGCTGTCATTCGTGTCATCTTTGAAAGCCGTTACGGTCGTCAGAAGCCCGATAGTCTGACAACCAGTCTTAACAAGCGGTATCGTATTACCCAGTAACTGGGTTGTGGAGGTCATATAGGCAGTCGCTCCATGTAAAATATTGGTATTCAGCTGCATCCGGTTAGACTGGAAGCCGACCCCAACATAGTTGGGAAAATATTAGACAAATAATGATGGTATTAACAAAGATTACATAATTTTACTGGTGAAAAATGTTGCATTCTTTATTACTCAGAACACCATAATTATTTATTGTATGTATAGATCATTAACTATAATATAAATATTACTTAGTTGTAGTTAATTAACTGTAGTAGGTACCTACATAGTTGTGTTGGGTATGAATTCTATGTAAATAAATATATGAATTGAATAAATGAGTTAATAAATAAATATCATGAGGTAGGTACTTACTTTCATTTTTACAGTTGATTGTACAGACGCCATCAAGCTACCCGAAACTGTCAAATCCCAATCAACTTTGAACCTAATGCTTTAGCGATAAATTTGAAAATCTATTAAAGAAATTTGACAGATTGTAGTAGATTGATGTCCTGGCGTCTGTACTTAAATTAGG
The DNA here is from genome assembly GCA_963855955.1 of Luperina nickerlii. Taxonomy (NCBI): domain Eukaryota; kingdom Metazoa; phylum Arthropoda; class Insecta; order Lepidoptera; family Noctuidae; genus Luperina; species Luperina nickerlii. The sequence goes on along the minus strand of OY979689.1, from coordinate 9,693,006 downwards.
TACTTGACCAATAGCGTATTTGGCAAATTTCATAATCGGACAAACACGATTTAGCACGGTAAATCTTAGTAATTCGCGACTTACACTGGATACGGCCATGACAGTTAAACTTGCTTCTTATATTTTATTCGTAACATTATTCTCACGATTTCGGAAACTCGTGTAATGTTCAAATACCTTTTGGCGCCATCTATCTATCCTTTGTGCATACTAAACAGCGGAACCATAGACCAAATAAATCAGAATATTTTTTTCTGACATAATTCGTATTGTTCGATTTTTTTCTTAACGCGGCAAAGGCGCCAGCTTCTTTTTTTTTAATAAAATTAATATTAAAAGTTATTGTAACAGTTTTTTTGTCAAATCCGGTGGGATTAAAGATCTCTTAGAAATTTTGATTAAAAAAGACAATGGCGCCGGGAAAAAACGTGTTTAGAATGGAAATTGAGGGAATGATCATTGCATTGTTGTAATGGCACTCATCTGCGTTTTCTTGTTGGCACATTATGTATTGATCGGTATTTTAGTAGTCGGTCTTTGTCTGTAGATACTAAGAATGAGAGATTTCACACACAAGCATCAAGCTACTATAATCTGTCAAATTACCTACTTTAATATATTTTCAACTTTATCGCTAAAGCGTAAGGTTCAAGGTTGATTGGGAAAATTTTACAGTTTCGGGTACCTTGATGTGCTGGCGTCTGTACACACAGTAAAATAGATACAGACACGACATATACAGGATGACATTAAATTAGCTAGCAAAACTCCGCAAACGTGATAGGTATCGATATCTAAACACGATAATACAAAAGACAAATTAATTTGATAATGTTTTTTGAGGGACCGCAGTTACTGTAGTCAATTGAAATATCAGTTTAAAAAAACAGATGTGTAAACTTCACAGACGTGATCTAAACATGATAAAAGAAAATAAAACATTTTTGCTCAACTTTTACTTCACACTACAAGCAGTCGTTGATCCTCGAAAAAAAAACTACGCATCATGATTCCAGAGTTTTGCTAGCTAATTTAATTTGACCCTGTATACATATTGAGTACAAAAGTACTGCTTATTTGCTATGAAATTTCTTCTAGGAGACCTGCGAAAGGAGAAATGAAAAAGAAATGTAGATAATAATGTGTGTGTGTAGATGTGTGTAGTGAGTTTTTGTTTTTATTTTTGAAATTCATTCAAAACGGGGATCCCAGACGCAAAAAGGCTGCCAAACTAAAATGGGGTTGGACAGCGGTGCTATTCTGTAAAAATCTCACCGTGACAACTTAGGTAAAGTGAGCGTGGAGTGAGCTGTCAATAGTGTCAATTCCTAGCAAAAATAACTCACTTCACCTAAGTTTTCACGGTGAGATTTTTACAGAATCGACCGGCTGGTCACGTTAGCCGCATGCGCAGTGACCGATTACTTACTCTATGGCATCGTCCTAACAGAACGCGAATGCGCGATCATCGCGCGAGTAAGCGACGCGACCATCGCGTGTTCACGCGATAGATCAAACTGAGTGTACTAGTAGAACGCGAATACGTGATCATCGCGCGAATTTACGACGCGAGTGACCGTGGAGTACCATTGTTACTGAGTAGTTTGGCACTGGCACGATCGGTACGAACAACCATAGACGTCAGAGACTATAAATTTTTGCTGTCGGGAAATATTTGGATGACCTATTTTGCGGGTTTAGGTGGAAATTAAAAAACACACACCTAATCGAGTTCAATATGTTTGATCGCGCGTTCGTACGAGTGAAATTCGCACGAACCAACGATGATCGCGCATTCGCGTTCTATTAGGACGATGCCGTCGAGTGACCGCTGAGAAACAGTCTCCTCTCGGTGGTGCCTGGGGACGGACGGCGTCGTTGAGGCCGGCCCAGGAAAAGGTCGCGAGACGACTTAGACACGCAAGAAGATCTAAATATGATTCACGGCCGTAACAATTGTAACAAATATTTATTTAAAGAATTATAATCATAAAAATCATCAATACAACTCTCTACGTTCATACTAGCCTATTAAATGACTATGAAATCAAATATTTGAGGCCAATCATTCTAATTCAAGCAGTTTTATTGCTGATTATAATGATTTCTATTATTGTCATATTTGTAACGGTCTCAAATCGTATAATATTTTAATCAACATATAACCAGCACCCTGAGTAACACACTTTCAATCACAATCAAATGTTGTCGAGCTGTCAAAATGAAAACCACTGCTAAAAAAAAAAAAATACTGCTACGCAATGAGGGTTTTCGTGAAAATTTACGACACCAGTTGGCACCACTGTGACAAGAGGTCTTCCAATATAAAATATATGATGATGTTCATCATTCGATTCATTCATTCGTTCATCATTCAGTCATGACTAAAGAAATATAGGCTCTTTGACAGATGCCTGGACCTGACGTGTCAGTGCTGCCACCTGGCGAACGTCATTTTAGAAAACCCTCATTACCCTGCTGACAGTGATCAGCAAACTGCAAATAACGTACCTAAGAAAAATGTAATTTCGCAGGCTAGGTACCTTAGCGCCCCGTTTAGTTAGGTACCTACTATCAGAAATAGAAAATGGTAAATAAAACCGGACGATGCAGTAAAAAGACATGAAGAGAATCTTGAAGTAGGTCCAGCTGTTATTTAAAAGGTAATTCAGTAGCTGCCCAGAAATTAAATATTTTCGTCGCAACGTCCAATTGACTTAAAATTCAAACAATTACTGTTTCAAATAATCAAAAGCGCCCATCTTGTCACGAGTAATAAACTAATCAAATTCATTAGAAATTCTGTGTTGCAACGGACCTTCTTTGAAGCGCCGCCATAGACAATGCGGTGTTGTCTATGCCCCTATTTCTTTTTAATTTCTTTACAGAGCCGCCGATCATGCGTTCGGTGACTATTGTGAATAATCGACAAGAGCGCGTGAGGTACATTTTGATCGATTCGGCTTATAAGCAGGGAAATCGGCCATGTTGAATTTTTCGATTTTCTGTCAACTAGCTTCTCGCCGCGACTTCGTCCGCGTGATATTTGTTGTTCCCCTGACCCACCGCGTCGCATCGCATCGCCCACCCGCGGTTTTACTTCGTTTTCGCTTAGCGTTCTTTCTTTTTGCTTGGCTCCTAAGGGTCGCAGCGTGATGTTAAATAACCTCCCTCATGAATTGGGATATCAAACGCAAACAGACTGGTAGTTACAGAGATTAACACGTTCATACAAACAACTGTCAATGATTTACGAATGGTTCGACGTCCAGCCTAACTATTTATTTATTAAACCAATTTATATTTACAGTTTGCACCACACATTTAAATAATCGGTCAATATTAGTAACAAATAAAATATAACACATAAAATTACAAAACTTGGTTAAATTAGGTATACCTATATAAAACTAGACACGATGAAATTAAACAAAATTACATAAAATTAGATAAAATGATAACTAAATGTCTCTCAATGAGTTAAAACAAGCGCCGCTATATCTCCATCAGTCATTCTACTCAGTAGCCACTAAAACACGAGCCCTTCTATGAAAGTATTAACAGGAAAGTTTAGAAAGTCATTAATATTATTGTCATTCCTTACGATCGTCGTGTGCGATAAGTCACAGTTGTAAACAATTGGATGCCGACGGTAAGGGCTCGAAGAATGGGTACATATTTCAGCGGAGGACTGGCTTATACCGGGTGACTTTTTTACCGTCTGGACAAAGACACGGTATAAAAGGTGACTGGAGTAGCAGCTTATGTCACAAAATTTCTTTTTTTTTCACACCTACTTGGGGAATGCAGCAGATCTCTCTGCAATGGCTAAGGTTTCTACTAACCAAATGTTATACATTACAACACCCGAAAGCAGTAAAGCTGCAAGGTCACTAAAACCACCTCAAGAACATCCAAAACTTTAAATCCATCCCTTGCCAATAACAGAAAACTCAGAAACCCTCATTCAAACTCAGAAATCGTCTCAATAAAACACAATCATTTAAAAAGGGCTACCATACTCCTTAGTATTTAAAACGCGTATGCCTGATAGCATCCGTCTTTGATACACATACAAAGTTAAATGCAACGTCAATGAAGTGACAGATGAGGAATAACAACCTTATGCCCTTTGCCTTGGACGTTAAAAAAGTTAGCGCTCATTGATTATGGTTGGAGCGTTTTTGCTACAAAGCTGACGGCCAGTTTGTGTTGAGCTTTGAGCTGGGAAAATGTGAAATTGTTCTAGTTACTTATTAGAGGAACATTCAAAAAGGTTTAAATTTCTCAGTAGCAGCACGTAGTCTGGATTTGTGCCTGATTGATAGCAATAGGCTCACCCCCCTTTTAGCCGCCTATTACATGGGAGTTAAACGTATCAGGCGAAATACGGGTAGGTACCTCCCAGTTCTGCCTAACCCTCCGGGGATTATAGGCATGTTATAATCTGAATAAAGTGCCAGGACAAATTCAGGAAAAAATTCCCTCCCTGTATAATTATGTGATCATTAAAAAAATGGCTGGTTTAAAAACAACTAAGGGCTGATTTTTCCATCGCCAGCTAACTTTTATTCGAGGAATAATTTAGAAATTTTGACAGCAATTTCATACAAAAACTGTCAAACGTCATTTTTATTCCTTGAATAAAAGTTACCTATCTGGCGATGGAAAAATCAGCCCTTAGAGACTTCTTTTTGTGTGTCAAAATAATACTGTGTCGAGGAATTTTTTACTCCGATCTTTTTACATTAATTTTTCCAGTTTTCGTGGCCTTAAAATGAAACCTTGAAAAGAATTCCTCAAAAAAAAATCCCAATAAAGCATTTCCTAAGAAAACCGCGCCAAAAAAGACAGCTCAACGCAAGATGGCGCACTTAAAATGGCCGCCGCGCGCGTATTTATGTTATGGTAATTGATTAATTGGAATCGAGCGGTCGTCGGCGCGACAAAGTGCAGTTTTGTGCCGATCAAATAAAAGGCAACTCGATTTAATTTAATTTTCACATCACTCCATGGTAGGTACGTTCATGGAATTGTCTTGGGAAGACGTTTTTGTACGACTTCCCGCCGTATTGCTGTCAATTTTGTTGCTTAGATTTGAATCTACTGATTTTTTGTGGCGATATAAGTTTGAGACTTGAGTTATTGGCGAAAATACGCATTTTTTATTGATATTATTTAGATTACCAGGAATAAGTCTGTGTGGAATTCTGCTCCAGTTCACACGAGTAAACAGACGTCGACGAATTCGTCTGAGCCCACATGGCTTACAGCCCAATCCCTCTCCAAGAGAGGAGGCCTGTGTCCCCACAGTGGGAACATTATTGACTGATTATGATGTGTGCTTCAGAAGCAAATAACTACAGAAAACTGCGAGATCGGCTGTGCGAGGAACCTATCAAAAATCAACCAAATCAATAAAGCCTTTCAGTCTAACCGGATGCAGCTGAATACCAGTATTTTACGTGTAGCGACTGCCTATCTCCCCCACAAGCTAAGGTGTAATGAAAACCAAAAATGACGTCTTCTATTTTTAACCTCCCTGAAGCAACGCTCATGTAGAACAATGTGACACAGTAACAAAGAAATAATTCCAAAATCAAACTTTAAAACATATCAAGTGACGTCACAAAAATGATAAGCGTTACCAACATGACAGGCGCGTACAAATCAATTAGAGGCGCGTTCATTTCAAGTGCATTACGAATGCAATGCTGTGCGTTGAGTCCTTTATGCTGCCGACGGGACACGCGACGCATAATACTATCGCACACGGCAGGGGCCGCAATTAAAAATCGTAGGTTAAGGTTTGTTTAACTGGTGATTATAATTTTATTTATTAAGGGGCTTACATGACCTAAAGCGCGGTCACTGTCGGACTGCATAGAAAAGAAAGAGAAGCGCGATGACACAACGCTGGTAATTTCTTGCAAAATATGAAGCAATTATTTAATTACAAAAAATCTATTGTTTGGACAAAAATATTAAAACAGTAGTGTTTTAGTATGTTGCTTGTAGAATAATCTGACAAAAAATCGGAATGATTGTATGTAAGTATATTAGTATGGTTTTTATTGTAAAAAGAAAGTTTTTAGAGGTATCTTCATGATTTTTTTCTATCCTATCAAATTAGTTGTATTATGTTTTCAACGCAGTATCTACCTAGCATAAATCCTGAAGAATATCATATATTATTCTGATTTTGTTTACTGCAGTCGATCATATACTTTTATTGTTTCTAAAACTTTCGTTTTTGCGTTTAAGTCCTGTAAGCCCCTGCCATAGAGTAGAATTTTTATTTCTAGAATCTGGGGATTTCAGAAGATAGCATGTGTATCAAAACATTCGTTCGCATCGCTGTCAATAAAAAAAGTGCTAAGGCTAGCAGCCTCGCCACGTTGTGAGGTTTTCTGGACAAGTTTTTTTTTTCTGCCTATCCTTTTTCCAACTATGTTAGGATCGGCTTCCAGTCAAACCGGATGCAACTGAATATCAGTATTTTACATGGACGTCTGACCATTACATCTGATCACCACAACCCAGTTACTGGGACACGATACCCCTTGGTAAGTCTGGTTGTCAGACTTTCGGGCTTCTGACGACCCGTAAACATTGCCAAAGATTCACGAATGACTGAGGTACGGATGGGTCTTGGCATATTAAAATGGTCACCCATCCACACGCCACCGCGGCAAGCGTAGCTTAACCTGATCGATCGATCCGTGCGGCTGTTATTACTTGGCTACAAGTTCCTTCACAAGTAACGAGTGAAATATAGTTTTCATGTTAGAAAATTTAAATTTTCAGGTCAGATAGGCAGTCGCTCCATGTAAAATACTGGTATTCAGCTGCATCTGGTTAGACTGGAAGCCGACCCCAACATTTTTGGGAAAAGGCCAGGTAGATGATGATGTCAGAAAATTGAAAACTTCACACATGGACAAAACCTTAATAAATATACCTAATATAAATCAACGACGCGGCGACACGACGGCGACGCGGCGACGGTGCCATCAGGGAGTGTGAACAACCCCTTAAATTTGGTATGATGACCATAAAAATAGACTTTTTTTTAAGTGGCTTCCATTTTATCGCTTAAACAGGTGTTGACATAAAAGTCAACACAAAAATATTTATTGTTACTTTTCTTCTTCTTCTCTTCGTTTAATGGCTTTTGCGGAAAAATTGTTACTTTTAATCTCTGTTTAAAATAAGCCATGAAATCTGTCAACCTATTTTTTTTTTGACAATGGAGACTGATGAAACTTTACAGTAATCATCAAAATAAGCAGTACATAGCTGCAATAGTGTAGTTCTGTATCGGCAAGCGTATTGTGGGACGCCCCCCACCTAGACGGACGGACGACCTAAAAAACCAACAACGATTTTCTGGCGAAACCCAATATTTAAAAAATAGGCTGTGATTGCCTTTTATCTTAATTTGACCGAGATCTTTCTTTTGAGAGTATTTGTACGAATACGCGAAGTCTAAGTGCGACACCCAGATTACAAGCAGTCCTGCCATTCTTCTCCGGTACACGGATAGACCGGGCTATGACCTTTTTTTTTTTGTCGCTGAGAAATGACATTACGCATCTCCGATCGTCGGGGGACGATACGGAGTATGTGGGACTCCCTGCCAAGGTGGCAGTATACCCACTAAAATTCAGCGGTGTTCCCTCGTCGCCTTGATGGAGGGGTCATGGGAATCCGGCTCAGCCTTTGCGTCCACAACCCCCCCCGACCGGGCTATGACCTGGGTTAAGTCAAAGTTGATACTTTTTGTCTCTTTGCTACTAAATCTACTAAACCCCGTTCTCGTGGGATACTGCCCGAAGTCAACGCGGGCAAAAGCGGTGAAAATAGGTAGGTAATTACGGTATCTAAGGTACCAGAAACCGCACTGCATGTCGATTAACTGTAAAAATCTCACCGTGAAAACTTGCGTGGAGTAAGCTGTCAGTGTCATCCCACTGATGTCATAGCCTGAGGCGCGAGCGCGTCACGCACGAACAATAAATAATAAAATTATCAATAGAATTAGCATAAAAAATATTATTAAAATCTCGATTAAGATTCTAAATGTATGGTCGGTCAATCCCTAGTATCAGGTGGGATGACACTGACAGCTCACTCCACGCTCACTTCACGTAAGTTTTCATGGTGATATGCTGTGCTATTCTGTAAAAATCTCACCGTGAAAACTTAGGTGAAGTGAGCGTGGAGTGAGCTGTCGGTAGTTTCGATTCCTCGCAAAAACAAACTCGCTTCACCTAAGTTTTCACGGTGAGATTTTTACAGAATCGGCCGGCAGTTTACAGAATCGCACTGCTGGGCCCGCGTGGTAGATTATAGCTAGCCAGTATACTATTGTAGTCTTTAATTATAGCCCACTCCCTCTCGAAGAGAGGAGGCTTGTGTCCCAGCAGTGGGAATAATATAGGCTGATTATGAGGTCCCAGAAGGCTAAATCCCGTAATTAAAAAAGGTTCTAAATTTATTTATTTATTTATTTGAATAACAAAATCTCGCAAACTCATCTAGAAAGAAAGAAAATACATTTATTTAGCACAGACTAAGAGACACACAATACACCAGGTAGTTAGATATTAGTCGTACATCAGATAAAAAATAAGATAAAAATAAAAAGTGCAAAGTCCGATGTAAGAAATTAGCAGGAAAGTGAGCCTCACGGCTGCGCCAAAAAGGCCCAGTTCAGCAAAAATGCCAGACAACTGGTGCCTGACGCTGGTTTTCAACTGGACCTGATGTGTGAAGTGACGGATGTAAATCAGTTTTATACTGCATCGTGATGTGTGTAATGTGTATGCATAATTAAGTAAATAAATAAAAATAAATTAGTGTCACATAAAAACAGTAACGAATAGGTACCTATGTATAAAACGCGTGATATTGAGTAACATTGCATCTCAACATGTACAGACGCCAGCATATCAAGTTACTACAATCTGTCAAATCCCTTCAATAGATTTTCAACTTTATCGCTAAAGTATAAGGTTCAAAGTTGATTGGGAAAATATGTTTGACTGAGTTTGACAGTTTCGGGTAGCTTGATGTGCTGGCGTCTGTACCTAGTGAAAATTAAAGGTATTTTTGACAGATTGATACTGAGATCAGGGGGCCTAGAAAGGCCACTTTGGCAGAATTACAAAAGGATAACATTATGAATCATAAATTCATAATGGAGAGTTAACTGTTAAGTTAATCGTATCAAATCCCATTGGTGAAGGATTTTTCAGTTAATTTTTTATCTGTGCTAAAATACCAATCGATCCAATCCAAATCTCTTTGCTTATCTATCTACGTAGTGCAGCGAAAAAAAGAAAAACGCGGACTGTCTTCGCCATATTACGATTCATAATGTTATCCTTTTATGAGCCCCCTGAGTGGCAATTCTCGTAATTGTAAGAAGGTTTACAGTCTGATCTCAGTCTCAATCTGTCGAAAATACCTGTAATTTTCCTACATTTTTGATAAGTTTTTCACATTGATTGTCGCTGAGACGAGATTCCAACTAGTTAGATTTTGAGCGTATTTGATTACGGGAATTTGCCTTCAGATTACGCCTACTGCCAAATTAAATTAAGCACTCGTAACTGTCACCAAACGTCAAAGTGTCACATACCACAGATAATACAATAATTCGGAGTGGTTCACACACGTAAATTGATTATTTTGCTGGACCAACCCGCGTTCCTTCACGAAATATGTACAGACAACAGGTAAAGATGAAAATTTATTTATTTTATTTTTATTACTGACTGTTGTTCGTATCCATTTAATATTGACAATAAATAAAGTGTAGTACCTCATAAATAATGCTTAATGCGAAGTTATTCACAAACACATTTAGTACCTACCATAATATTTTATTTTCAAAACATGCACTTGTCTTGGAACTTAAGCATTCATGAGCACACTTTCTTCTTCAATAGCATAAACAGCCTACAAAGTTTCCACTCTTGAGACACAGGCCTCCTCTCTGTGAGAGGGAGTGCGCCGTAATCCACCACGCGGGCCCAGTGCGGGTTGGTAGATGTCACATGTCTTCGAATTTTTGTTCTAGGACAGGCCGGTTTTAGAGGCCTCTCCCAGGCTGCGCACAAGAATACAACACCCTGTCCTCCGACTTTCCCTTTCAGCCATCTTCTTAAGGTGGTCGGTCCATCTAACTGGGGGCGTCCCATACTATGCTTGTTGTCAAGGGGTTTCCACTCCAGGACTCGTTTGCTCCACCGGCCATCGGTTCTTCGACAAACATGGCAAGCCCGCCGCCACTTCAGTTTGTGCTGACTCTGTAAGCTATGTCGGTTACTCCGGTACTTTTCCGAATAACTTCACTCCTTATTGCTATCAACCGGGCACGATCCAGACAGAAATTCCAGATGGAAAAAACCCAATAACACTGTGTCCGATCCGGGAATCGAAGGATCCCGTCTCAGAAGCAGCCTTGCAACCACTAAGCCAATAAGGCAGTCAAAATCTAATAGGAAAGAGCTACTTTAATGTTTCTAGCAACATCAATTCGTTTGCTAACGCTACGCTGTAGACGGAGCGTCCGGTAGACGCGAGCGACGATAAATGTATTTATTATGATAATCACCGAACATTGTACCTCTGAACGGATATATCGATGGTTTTATTTACGAATTATTGATTTTAATGTGCCATCATTATTTTTTATGCGTTTGAGGCAGTTAATCGTATAATGCTACATTAATTCGGCTCACTATTTTACATAATGTGTTAACTGTTCGCGAAGCAGTCACTGTAGTTGTACCAACCAATCCTACCACCACCATTTTTCGTAATAATATCGAGTCCTGAGTTAGGTACTTATCGTAAACGTCAAATCGAAATGGTTTGTTGCCCCACTTCTTCGGACATACATACATTTTCATCGCTTACGATCTTACGATAGCTAAACGGTCAGGGCCCGATATATTATGGGTCATGTGTAAACTGACCATAAACTCAAAATGGGGCATGGGTTTATAAACGACAGGTTAAATGACAATAAACACAACTTTTTAATTTTCTTTATTTAGAAAAAGTGTAACTTAATGCAATTAGTGTTCTTCATTATACTATAATTCAGATTAATTATAATTATTTTTATTCTAACAAATAGCCATTAATAGCAATTAGAAATCTTTTAAATAAATTCGAACAAATTGTGAAAAATAAAAATCAATCTTTCATCAGCTGTTCACCATTCTTATTAAATCAAATTTCCTCCGACGTATGTTTTTATAACAGGAATATTTTGCATCCCGAAGCTTTGTTTTGGGACAAAGGCACAGATGACTGAAGAAAGGGACAGACCCGTTCAAAACCGGACGTATGTTCAGTAACGTTTACTCATGTGACAGGGAAAGGACAAGGAAAATCACATAAAAGAACCTACCACAATAACTTTTTTATCACACCTGCTCTGAAAATACATACTAATTATACCAATTAGAGGGAAGAAACGCCTTTATCCCGCCCTTCAAATCCTTTCATCCCAAGGTATGGAAGTTTGTATGAAAATCCTTCCGACCCAAGGGTGGGAAGTATGTATGAAATTCCATTACATACCCGGTTTTTCTTTTTTTTTTTATTTGTCAGCAGTCATACTGCCAAGAGACTTTAACTGTCTACTAATTAAATTTCAAGTAAATTGTTACTGGCCAGTCTGGCCACATACAGTTTTTTTTTACCAGTTACCAACCTCCTTGGTGCATACAGAAAATTAAAAACGAAATTATTTTTGTATATAAAACGCGGACTTCTTAACAATTCAAAAGTGCCTGTAAATGGTTTAATTGAAAATAAATGGTTTGAGTTTGAGAACAGAAAGGAGGCCTGTGTCTCACCAGTGGGAACATTATAGACTGATTATGTATGATTTTGATACACTTCAACGTGTACCTAAGTATTTTTTGTTACTAAGGCGTCGTGTAAAAAATAGCTGCACTTTTAATAATTGTACTTTTAACTAAATATAAACATTTCTATGCATTTATGTCCATAATTTTCCTCGTAGGTGTAATAAAAAGCACTATACATCCCTCAGGATAAAGTACAGTTCCATACCTCAAATGGTTTGCGATGCCATAATCTCGGTATGGAACTGTCACTTTCTTCCCTCTGAAGTAATGTACTATTCCCAACTATGTTCGGGTCGAATTTCAGTCTAACCGGAAGCAGCTGAACCAGTAGTCTACATGGAGCAAGTGCCTATACCTTCTTCTTCTTCTTTCTCCTTCTATGCCTTCTCAACCCAGTTACTGGGTAACACGATATTATACCAATACCTACCTTACGATTTTTTCTTCATCGTAGCTCGTTCTTTTAGATCAGCGGTTACTCACTGCTAGGGAGTTTGTTGCGCCAATTCTTTTCCCCAGCGAAAGCACTAGGAAGTGGTGAAGGAATGGATAACTGACTTTTGATTTTAGTTTTGATTTAAATCAAATCAAATCAAAATCAAATCAAATCATTTATTTTTGCAAACATGGGTAATTGGTACATAGATGTTCTCTTAAGATAATAATATAGTCCTCCATATTCTACCATCTCATGGGCATGCAAATAATATTAGGTTCTAAAATTTAACAGAAATTCTATTGATAGCGAATAAATAATTATAAATGTCAGATCATTAGAATTACAAAAAATTACAGAATTAAATTACAAAAATGTTAAAAATAATAAAGTAGGTATGTCAAAATGTCAATTAGAATAAAAAATGTCAGAATAGGAACCTGTTTGTCAATCAGTGCATAGATTTATCATTAAGGAATTCGTCAATTTTGTAATAACTTTTTCAATTAATATTTGGTTTAGTGCCCTTTTAAATTTGAATACAGTCATATTTTTTATTACATCAGGTACTTTATTATAAATGCTTGGGGCAATACCAAAAAAACTTTTCTGCATAAGTGCGGTTTTACATTTCACTTGGCATAGTTTATGTACATATTGAGCCCGTATTGGATTTTTCCGAACTGCTGACAATTTTTCAAACAACTGTGGATTGTTTTTTACAAATAGCGCTGTTTCCAGAATGTATAAACAAGGAAAAGTTAAGATTTTTAAAGATTTAAAATACGGTAAACAGCTATCTGTTGTTTTAAGACCGCACATTGACCTTATACATCGCTTCTGCACCCTAAATACCAGTTCCCTGTCGGCAGACCGCCCCCAGAAAATAATGCCGTACCGCAAAACCGAAGCAACCAATCCATGGTATGCCGATAAAAGAGCCTGACGGTTGACTTTTTTAGAAAGTTGATGGAGAGCATACGCGGATTTGCTAAGTTTTTTGCACACAACTTCGACATGAGGTTTCCATGTGAGTTTGCTGTCAATCACTATACCTAAAAACCTCGCCTGACTCTCTTCCTCAATATTATAGCCTTGGTAAGCGATACTAACATTTGGGTTTTCGCTTCGTTGATGAAATTGCATTATTTTCGTCTTACTTAGGTTTATTACTAAATTATTATTACTTAGCCAGTTAATACCACAACCATAGATAGGCCCAGATGGTTAAAAGACGAGTGGACTGTAAAAAGGTTTATTCGTGGGTATACAAAGTAGCAAACTAAGTTCCAAAATAATGGTGCGATCGCTGTCGTGGCGGACGATGCAGTGTCGTGCGGTCGGCGCGATGGTCTCGCGTTGTCCGGTCCCCGCGCCGCTCGTCGTCCATGTGTGTGTGATGTACGTGTTCACGTGTGTGTGTGAACATATTCCCGGGCCAGCAGTGAAGGATGAAGTTGTTAGTCCGGCCAGGTCAATTGATTGATTGAAGTATGCATGAGGTTCATACATAGTATATGTTGACTGATTGAAGTATGAATGATGATGAGTTGATCGGTCCAGATAGGTTGAATGAGTGATTAATTTGGTGGTCCATCTAGTAACGGGCAAATTTTGTGAAAAGCCCTTCTGATAGTGCCTGTCTGCACTTTTATATCCGCTACGCGAGCCTCGCCGTCTGGTCCTGGATAAAGCTTCAGAATGCGTCCTAGTGGCCATTGTGCTGCAGGTAGCGCCTCGTCCTTCACGATGACTAGCGAGCCCTCTGTGAGCGTGCCGTGTGAACGTTGCCACCGCGTCCTTTGGTGCAACTGGGAAATATATTCTTTATTAAAGCGATAACGATAACGATATTTAAACTGCAGGTCAGAAAACTCTATATTAAGAGGGAAGCGATAAGGTAGCCCGGATAATCAAATTTTATATTTATTTAATGCTATATTATGCATTTTCTACCAGTCAACCTTTGAGTGATGCAGAGACAAACAGTGGTATGTGCAATCAAGAAAATTGAGGAATATTTTTCATTTCTCATACTTGAAAAGTAGTGTTTGATTGATCCTAATAGCGGGTGGAAGACGCTGCTTTCCACCCTTGGGCGGGAAAGACTCATAGTAATTGCTTGCCTCTATGGGCGCGAATGAATTTAAAAAATAGAACAAAATTTGGTTAGGTAGTCAGCTAAGATTTTTTTTTAATAATTAAGAATATTGCTGCGGTCTTCTGAGTGTATAAACAGCAGGTGCGAATTTTAAAAAAATACTTTAGTAAGCGGGACGGGCGGCCCCGGCGGCGGTGACACAGAATCTATTCATGTAGCGGTGACGCGGTGTGTTCCATATTTCAAATTTAAAAAAGAGTATTAACTAAGTACTATTCATGTTATTATTATCAATAAATATTTTAGAAAAACTACTATTATTTAATTTCCTTATATTCGAAATGAAAAGTAGAGTGTTAAACACTCAACTTTCACCCGTGGGTGAAAGGAATCAATTCCCATTTATACGAGATATTAGTCTATAATACGAGTGGGAATTGATGACTTGTATAACAATCTACTATTTTAATAGGTATATAAAATAGACCGTGCGCATAAACCTATTAAAACTATAAATATAATATACAGGTTGGTCAAAAAATCGTGGATGAAACGAAATAGGGAGATCAGCAGTGCAATTCTGTAACCATCTCACCGTGAAAACTTAGGTGAAGTGAGCGTGGAGTGAGCTGTCAATAGTGGCAATTCGTAGCAAAAACAAACTCACTTCACCTAAGTTATCACGGTGAGATTTTTACAGAATCGACCGGCTGTCAGTGGGTTGGCCACATAATATAGGGTGACTAGTAATTACTGTCCGAGATTGTACTCTTCATGTTAATCAAATTTCCGAGGATCTCGCCGTAGCTAAAGGATAACAGCCGCACAGGTCAATCGATCAGGTAAAGCTACGCTCGCCGCGGTTGATCTGTGGATGGGTGACCAGCTTTACATACCGAGACTTCTCAGTGCCAGCTGTTACTAAGAAATTCCCAATGGAAAAACCCAATAACACTGCCTGATCCGCGAATCGAACCCAGGACCCCACGCTCGGGCACTTGCGACCACGAGACCAACGGGCAGTCAAAAGACAGCCAAGATACAAACTAGGTGACGTCATAATCAGACCATCTTACGTCATCAGTTAACAATGATTAGAACGGTACGAAACAATTGGCATTCACATGCAGTCCGCAATTTACGCTTATTATCATAACCATAAGCGGTTCGGAATATCTTAAGTTTGTGGCAGAGATATCTTAGTCATCAGATAACTTGGCACATGCGGACGGACCGAATTTTATTGCCAGTTTTAAGTAGTCTGTACCTATGTAAATTGATAGTAGTTACAGACGCCAGCACATCAAGTTACTACAATCTGTCCAATTTCTTTAACAGATTTTCAACTTAATCGCTACAGCATAAGATTCAAAGTTGATTGGGAAAATTTGACAGTTTCGGGTAGCTTGATGTGCTGGCGTCTATACATTACGACACGTGTGACTTATGTAGTCCATTATTGCACGGCATGAAATTAGCGTCCGAGCGTAGCGAGCGTGCTAAACGCCGTGCATAATAGGCTACATAAATCACATTAATGATACGGATTATCCTGGTCACTGGTGTTTTGGTGAGTAAGTTGGCCCTGGCTGTCGGCACGGCCAGCTGGCGGACGTCGAGAGCGAACGACCTACAGAAGACCGCGGGGATGGATGAGACTCTTACAGACCAGCATAGCTATTCACAACCATACGACCAGGCTATCGTATCGAAAATGACTTAAACGAAACATTTCGATATTTTCGATATCCTGATTAGTCTTGCCCCGACAACAAACAGCTGTCGGAAGAATAGGGGTCGTCTATTTCATTTAAACTGACAACATTTTCGGGTTTTGGACTTGTGAAAAGCGTTTAGAGGACTCCTACGATTGATGTTCGATACGGTACCGAAGCGTATCGAGTGGTTGTGAATAGCTAATACAGACCTTGCAGAATAGAAAGAAAGAACTCTCCAATCTCCATAGATTATAATAGTAGCCGCATAAAAGAATAGTATTGTCTATTCCAAAAATATCTAATGAAACTGTAAATAAACCCCGTTCAAGTAAAATTTTTACGCAATCACTCACTAAGGGAATTATAGTGACGCGTTTCTATGTAATTAGAAGGTTTCAACTTTGTCTTTCTTGTACTTACTTGCCACTTTTTCCTACAATTATTGTTTGAATAACACGAGTAAATAATTGATATATCGTCAACGAAAATTGAGGTTAAAAATGAACAACACTCAATTTGTAAGTGGCTTATGGTACGTTTTCTGATACATTTGTTTATATTCAATACTCATAATATACTATATTATTTATAGTGGTAGCTAGTTTCCGTAGATTTTTGACAAGGCAATTCTCATCATTTTAAAAACGTTCACAGACTGATCTCAGTAGATCAGAGTGTGAGTGAAGGTTTCGTCCTCGCCTCAGTCAGTCTTACGTCCTTCATTTTCGCACACGTCAACCACCTAGGTACTAAGACCAAGTCAAACCCATTAGCGAAAAACAATAAAACTATCCCAACATACAATTAAACTTAATATCATTGTCAAACAATTAAATGTCGTCATTAATTAATCAATATTAAAGTAATTGCTGGCATTGTTACAAATTAGTCACAATGGCGGCAGACGCGAATTGGCGCGAATGAAACCAATATGGCCGACAATTATGAGCCATGGAATTAGTATGTACTGTATACAAATTATGAGTCGATTGCGCGCCGAATACGTTCCGAAACGATTGTATGCAAAATTGTTATGCATTGGAGGTTGATTGATTGTGTTCTGTGTGTGCCAAAGTTATGGTGAACTGCCTAATTTATCGTTTTCGGTTCTAAACTGGAGTAGCTCAACTGGCGCTGTCCGTCGGTTCTGACATGATTGCACCAAGATTAAATCTGGTCTTGAAAAAAGACTTTGGCCCCTGAGTTTATTTTGCCATTTTTTCTCAGGGGTTGTCAGATAGGAAATGTCGAGCCTCGAAGCATCCACAACTTTTAGAAAAAATAGACCAAATTATTAGAAACACACTAACTTCCATCCTAAATGTAGCCCTGGACGACCGTGCGTGGCGGCAAGCCACACTACCCATTAGCTTGGGCGGCCTCGGCGTCCGCAAAATTTCAAGTATAAGTTTACAGGCCTTCCTCTCCTCGGTCCACAGTACCGATAAATTAACCTGGAACATTTTATCTTCCTCACTGGTCGATTTCGAAGTACCGTGTTTGACCGATGCGTTGAACGCTTGGAAAATGTCTTGTCCCAATACGGTTTTACCCGTCTTTCCAGAGACGGTGGTACTACGTGCCGCTCTGCAGTATTATACGGAATACCCTTGTAAACACGTCACGTAATACTATTGAGGCTGCCCGTCTGCTGGCTGTGGGAGATTGGGAGTCAGGCTTGTGGCTTCAGGCGCTCCCATCATCCACCAAAGGCACAATGATAGATGACTCATCGTTTCGGCTCGCTACGTGTCTCCGCTTGGGCACCTTGTGTTGCTCCGCATCGATATCACTGCGGTGAAGCTGTCGACAGACTCGGACACCATGACCTGTCCTGCTGCAGAAGCGCAGGTTGCATAGCACGGCATGCCAGCATCAACGATATTATTCGTCGAGCCCTTGTCACCGCCGGCATCCCAGCGGTGTTAGAACCAAACGGCTTGGTACGTGACAATGGGAAGAGACCAGACGGCATGACGTTGTTGCCTTGGAAGGTGGGTAGGCCTCTGGTGTGGGACGCAACGTGTATCGATACCCTTGCGCCATCTTATGTTCCTAGCACGGCGGGCTGTGCTGTAATCACTACATAGTATAAAACAAAGTCGCTTTCTCTGTCCCTATGTCCCTATGTCCCTTTGTATGCTTAAATCTTTGAAACTAAGCAACGGATTTTGATGCGGTTTTTTTTAATAGATAGAGTGATTCAAGAGGAAGGTTTATATGTATAATAATAATAATGTTTCCGTGCGAAGCCGGGGCGGGTCGCTAGTTACAGAATAAACAGTTTCATTTCATTTAATTTCTGAGTTATAGAGATCTTTCGGGGCCGAATCTCATGTTTTTGAATTGTTTTTGAATTTGTTCTTTTATTGTTAGGTAAATGGGCCCGCTCTTGATCCCGATCAAGGCTCCTACAAGCAGGCGCGACACGCGATATAATCGCGCGCGACACAGAGGCACCGCTCGTTGCGCGACTTGCGGTGCCTTTGTGTCGCGCGCGATTTTATCGCGTGCGTGGCGCCTGTTTGAAGGAGTCTTCACGCCTGATGGAAAGCGATGGATGAGGTCTATGATGGAACGAGCGTGCCCAAAAGATCAATCAAGAGAGAGAGTTCAATCTTGATTTGAAGGCAGAAGGGTTAATGATTATTCCAAGCAATTATAAAAAAATAATCATAATTACTGTCGCCATGAGATTTGATAACCGATTTAACTATAATTGTACAGACGCCAGCACATCAAGTTACTACAATCTGTCAAATTTCTTTAATACATTTTCAACTTTATCGCCAAAGCGTAAGACTCATAGTTGATTGGGAAATTTTGACATTTTCGGGTAGCTTGATGTGCTGGCGTCTGTACTTAAATGAATCTTTTGGCGCGTTGCCAAAATCAAATGTTTTTAATATTATATAAGAATTCAAGAAGCTACTCTCTAGTCTCAGCATAAATCAATCAATCAATAGTCTTTATTTGTAAACATAGGTTCCAACAGTGTGCAAGAGGTTACAATTGTTATATTATAGTTTCTCTGTGTTTTTCCATTTGGCGTACAAATATACATTTATGGCAGGCTTTTGCCAAAAGTATCTTAATTTATAGTACCTAATTCAGTAGTAACAATGTCTATTTCTATAAGTATATGTATATTTTAGTGTAATTTAATAAAATGCAATAGGTAATGTCTGGTAATGTCAATACTTAACGAAATGCGATAATGTCAATGATAAATAAATTATGTCAATAAGTTACTGATAAGAAAAATGTTTAAAATTGTCATTGTCCACAGAATTGCTATTAGAGTCGACATGCATAAATAGACATTTTATGAAACAAATATTATTATATTGTCAAAGAGCCGTCATCAAAATATTCACTGAGACAATAGTAACATTTCTGTATTGATATAGTACGTAATTTACGCTTGAAATTTACTAAATTTAGACGTTTTATTGAGTAAGGTAACTTATTAAATATTGTTTGAGCCATACAAAAAAATATTTTCCTCATTAACGCCGCATATATGGTACCTACTTTAAGCTCTATCTTATTTTTATCGCGTAGTTTCCTATGATGGCTTTTAAAAGCTATTTCATATAGGATGATGTTTGTTTTAACAAATACATTTATGTACTTCATAAATATACAGAGAGGGCAGGATAAAAAATATACTGAGGCTTTTAAATAGAGGTTAGCTGTCAGTACTTTGTAAACCACACATAGCTCTTATGCAATTTTTTTGGACATTGAAAACATAATCTTTATTTTATTTTATTTTTATTTGAAATGGGTTTGCTCTTGACTCTAGTCTAGGTCAGAGGTGACAGAGACAAAGTCTACGATGGAGTGAGCTCACTCAGAAGAAGCCTGTTCACTCTTACTTTGAAGAGATTCGGATTGTATGCACTCGGAAACACAAACGACAAACGCAGGTAGAGAGTTCCACTCTTTTGCTGTGCGCATTATAAAGGACATTTGAAAACGCTTAGTGCAAATTGGTGGAATAGCAACAATTATTTACTGAATTGCCCCGATATATTATGCTATATCTCAATGTGGATGCAACATAGCCATGGTAAGCCATTAAAAGTGATTCTGAGCTTACAATTTTAACCAGTTTATACAGGGCATATGCAAATTTATTAACTTTTTTAGAGATCGTTTGCGGTTTCAAGGACAAGTTATTATCTATAACTAGCTGACCCAGCAAACGTTGTTTGCCATATAGATTATTTCTACGTCTTTTTTTTTAAGTTCGATAAAAAAAATAGATCTAGTAGCCGATTCTCAGACCTACCCGATATGCACACAAAATTTCATAAGAATCGGTCAAGCCGTTTCGGAGGAGTATGGTAGGTATCTAACATTGTGACACGAGAATTTTATATATAAGACTAGCTTCTGCCCGCGACTTCGTCCGCGTGAAATTTCTTGTTACTCCGACCCACCCCATCGCATCGCATCGCCTGATCGCACTATTACTTCATTTTTGCTTAGCGTTCTTTCTGATTTTTTTTCTTTTTGCTCGGCTCCTAAAGGTCATAGCGTGATGTTAAATAGCCTATAGCCTTCCTTAAGAATTGGGCTATCAAATGCAAAAAGAATTTTCTAAATCCGACTGGGAGTTCCAGAGATTAGCGCGTTCAACCAAACAAACAAACTCTTCAGCTTTATAATATTAGTATAGAAGTATAGATAACACCAAGGGATCTAGTCATAGTTGCCGACTCTATTTGAACAGATTATAATGTTCCCACTGCTGGGACACAAGCCTCCTCTATGTGAGGAGTGGGCCGTAATCCACCACGCGGGCCCAGTGCGGGTTGGTAGTTGTCACATGTCTTCGAATTTTTGGTTCTAGGACATGCCGCTTTTCCTCACAATGTTTTCCTTCACTGTTTTGAGAGTATTGTTCACCAAATGCAGATTTTTCAGGATGCGGGATTTTTCTATAAATGCAGTCCGAGATGATATATTCGAACTTGAATTTTTATGTAAGAAATAATGAAGTTATCTAGATAAACATATAAAAGTGAGAGAAGCTATCATCCATGTTATTGTGTTATTCTTCTCCATCCAAGGTTGTCTGGAAGAGATCGCTTCAAGCAATAAGACCGCCCATAGTGACACTTTTTTAATTTTTTTTTTTTTTACTTCTTAATAATTGTTTGAATTGGTTTTTTATTCTCCCGTTTATGGTTTCGATAACCCAGAGACATATTATTACTTCTAAGATATTCACAAAACGTCTGTCTGTTTGTCGTCTGTCGACTCTCTACTCTATGCTGTAGGTAAAAACCCGCTTTTAGATGATAAATAAGTAAAAAAATTATATATTTTTTTCTATATAACTTGGTTCAGATTGATGTTAGGTTATGTTACCGCATATTAACTTTTGTTTTTCATATTCTTCATCTAATTTATAACGTTTGATGGATGGCCGCGAAAAAAAAACTGCACCGTTTTTGGTCATTGGCTTTTCATGATTCTAGGTCAACGGGAAGTTCCCTATAGTTTTTGATTTCGGAACATAAATGCCCGTACCTTTTGATTGCGTTGACTTAGAAGTTTGATTTTTTCGGACAATGAAGTGATCTTATAAGGGGTCCGTTTTTCCTTTTCAGGTAAGGGACCCTAAAAAGTTATAAACTCACTTTCCGAACAGGTATAGTATAAAAAGACTTTATTGGTCGAACTATTGACAATGCCCTTAGTCTGTCATTGTACCAACCCCATTAATAGGTAATGTAAGGTTGGTCTTGAATTAATGATGTAATGTAACTCTAGAATAAAAATGTTGAGAGCCACATCCCACCAATCGATTGCATACAAATACCCCGATTACCGATTAGAAATCGATTTTCGAGAATCGATTTTACGATTTAAGGATATAGATTCTATAGTGGTACTTACTTAAATTATTAGGTATTTTTTATTGCGTTCTTATGAAGCTTCTATTGTGTTGGGGCATTAGAATTCTGTGCTGGTTTAGAACCAGACTGGTTAACGTATTGTTTTAAAGTTTTTAGCGACATTTTCCTTGTTGTCTAGCGCAGATTCAGTTTAATTTAAAAAAATAGATTTTCAATTATCCGTTGTTGGACATCTCGGTTTTTTTTTCTTTGCTTTTTGTTGCGTCAGATTGCGATTGTGAAATCCAGACGGTTGGCCACGCCACAATTGCGGCGATAAGCCCCCTCTTTGAGGAGTGGCTAGATAGGCGCCACGGCGTCCTCACCTTCCGCCTAACGCAGGTCCTCACCGGGCACTGCTGCTTCGGGAGGTTCCTGTTCCGGATAAGGAGGGAGGAAACGCCCGGGTGTCACCATTGTGTGGATCGCCCGGAGGACACGGTGGAGCACACGGTGGAGGTCTGCCCAGCTTGGGCAGAGCACCGCCGCGTCCTCACGGCGGCGATCGGCGGCGGCGATCTCTCGCGTCCGGCTAGTGTTGCCCAAATGCAAGACCAAGACAAGACCTTAGCCAGTCTTGGTCTTGGTCTTGCGTCAATACACCTGGTCTTGGTCTTGGTCTTGGTATTGCGCTCTCAGTCTTGGTCTTGGTCTTGCAGCAAGAGTCTCGCAAGTCTTGCGAGACTCTACTACTTAGACTAGACTACATTCAAATACCTATTAGCCTATTGCTCAGGGTGGCAGGGACATCGACGCGCAACCGCTTACCATGGATTCAGTAGGTACAGACGCCAGCACATCAACCTACTACAATCTGTCAAATTTCTTTAATAGATTTTCAACTTTATCGCTAAAGCATAAGCGTTGAAATTTTTCGTCGGCTTTTTCTTAATTTTTACGTTTTTTTCTGCAATTTTTTTACTGTAAACTGTATACAATCATTATTTCTATCTGACCCAATGAGATTTTTAATTAAAAAATAGTAAATTCACTTGTTTCACTTAAAACAGCAATGTAAATAAAACTCGAAAGGGCTACCTGATCAGCTGTATCGCTAAAGTTCATTTGCGAGGTCAACACTGTCTTCGTACCTACGCTATTCGCTTTCAAATGCCGCTACAAAGGGACCGCAGCGCCAAGCGGTCTCCTCGTACTTGAAAATAAACTTTAAAATTATTACAATAAAGTGCATAAATGCTTGAACCTGACAAAAAATGCGGAAGATTGCGGGAATCCCCCCGCGCGGCGTCGAGTCGGCCATGAATCTCAATGAATCTAACAGACGCGTCACATGAGGCATTTTAATCATCTACATAATTGAATGACCCATTTACTACTTTTATTTTAGATTCGTTATGAGGGGATAATTATTTTTCTAAAGCTTCATCGATTTAAGGGGAAAGCGCTAAGGTAGCCCGCGAAATTAAAATTTTCTTACGTTTTTTTGCAATTTGCTGGTCAGTGAATTTCGCGGGCTACCTAATACCGCTTTCGCCTTAAGTAAAGAAGATTAAAAAAAAACGTGCAGAAGTGTATTGATAGTCACGTAATTTTTCGATATTTTTTTATTATCAACAATAATTTTAGTTTTCAATGCAATTCAACAATGTAATTTACTGTTTCATAAAAAATACATCCATTTTCGCATAATCGGGATTGTAACCAAATACCTACTACAACGCCCAAATCTCAGTTTGACTTAACTGCGAGACGCAAGAGTCTTGCAGGCTTAGTCTTGTTCTTGCTCAAGTCTTGCAGGGTTCAGTCTTGGTCTTGGTCTTGCTAAAATAAGTCGGTCTTGGTCTTGCAAAAATGCAAGAACAAGACCAAGACCGATTTTGGGCAACACTACGTCCGGCTCTAGTCCAGGCTATGGTACGGAGCGAGAGTGCATGGGAGGTCGTCTCCTCCTTCTGCGAAGCAGTAATGCTCGAAGGAGGAGGCGGAGCATGTGAAGGAAAAGCAATCTTTGCGCCCTCACGCCCCTAGTCGCCGCAGGAGACGCCCTGGGCGTCAGGAATATATAGCCGATTCCCGGCTACCGTAGGCGCGGGCGTGCGGACGGCGAGCAATGGGCAGCTCGCCGCGCCGTCCGGTAAGGACCAGTGTGTTACGTAATTACCCCGCAGGCCTTTTTTTTTGGTGGGAAATTATCAAATAACTTCTCCCGCTCTGGCCGGAGCGGGAGGGTGTGTCAGACTTTTACTGACTAAAACTCACCCGTGTTCCTTCAGTTGCCTGTGTCAGGGGCCACGGTATCTCTTTCGAACAACCCGCGACCCTGGCCCTAGCGGACCCCGTCAGTTAGTGCTGACATCTCTTCGTGGCGCGCGTGGAACACAACGCGCCGCCGACCCGGGTCTGGTCCTTACCGGAGGGCGAGCTGCCCATTGCTCGCCGTCCGCACGCCCGCGCCTACGGTAGCCGGGAATCGGCTGTCGATTCCCGACGCCCAGGGCGTCTCCTGCGGTGACTAAGGGCGTGAGGGCGCAAAGATTGCCTCTCCCTCACGTGCTCCGCCTCCTCCTTCGAGCATTACTGCTTCGCAGAAGGAGGCGACGGCCTCCCATGCACTCTCGCTCCGTACCCATAGCCCGGACTAGAGCCGGACGCGAGAGATCGCCGCCGTGAGGACGCGGCGGTGCTCTGCCCAAGCTGGGCAGACCTCCACCGTCTGCTCCACTGTGTCCTCCAGGCGATCTACACAATGGAGACACCTGGGCGTTTACTCCCGCCTTATCCGGAACAGGCACCTCTCGAGGCAGCCGTGCCCGGTGAGGAACTGCGTTAGGCGGAAGGTGAGGACGCCGTGGCGCCTATCTAGCCACTCAAAGAGGGGGCTTATCGCCGCAATTGTATTGCATATAGTATGAATTCAATGCCACAGGCATTTTTTACCAAGCAACCTTTGGGTGATGCAGAGACAAACAGTAGTATGATAACAATCATGATCAAATCAGGCCAATTTCGATTTCGTTTTCGGTCAAAACACCTACATTTATTTATTCCACCTTATCATAATCTCGGGATCACATTCTCTATGACTCACCCGATCATAAAGACATCAATAAAACTATGCCAACCATAGACGACGATAAATATACTCAGCCAGGTGTGTCTGTGGTACCTGTTAGCGGCCATAAACTGTCTATGATTGCTTCCGAATTAAATGTGGTATTGAATAGTAATAGTTTTATGATTTCTGTGTAACTTGATATCGTTAAAGATAAGTGGCTATAATGTTAACGGTTAATGTTTGATTTTCTTGGAAGATAAATATCGTTGGTTCTATTAAAATAAAAAAAACTACTTCGCCTTTTCTAAACGAATTCTAACTTTGCGAGCATTATCGTGTTCACAACAACAACAATGCATTCAAGATGCTGATGGGGCTGCCACGCTTTTGTAATGGGTTTAGAGTGAAGCCACATTGCTCCGTTGCGTTGTCGAATCAAAATCTTGCGCTGCGACATCGCAACGCAACGCAACTGAGCAGTTTTCACGGAAGCACAAACAGACGGCGTCGCTGCGATCAGATGCAAGCGTGCAGCGTATCAGTTGCACAGAATGCGTGACAGCTCCAACAGTCTCCTGCAGTGCGATTCTGTAACCATCTCACCGTGAAAACTTAGGTGAAGTGAGCGTGGAGTGAGCTGTCAATAGTGTCAATTCCTAGCAAAAACAAACTCACTTCACCTAAGTTTTCACGGTGAGATTTTTACAGAATCGACCGGCTGGTTGTCATTGATAACAAACTGGATTGACCTACGCTTCGCTTTTTGAGCCAGCTACATATATACATACCTGATAATAGGACCTTTTTAGTTATAATGTTTTTGTAAATATTACCTACTAACATAGCTTTTAAGTTACTAACGCTATAAGTCCATGTTACTCGAAAATAAATGTTGTATTATACTAACTGACCCGACAGACGTTGTCCTGTTTTTGATTCAAAAGAAGTGGTGCCATCTATTATCATAATAACGTTATTGTGGTTTTCCTCAGGAACAGCACTTTTTTTCGGGATGAAAGGTACCCTATGTCCGTTTCTGTACACCTGACAACGTATATGCAAAATTTCAGGATGATTGGTTCAGTGGTTTAGGAGTGAAGTGTGTGTGTAGGAGAGGAGTGAAGTGAGTGAAGTAAGTTTGTTCGTTTGTTACCTACAAACGAACAAACTTACTTTCGCATTTATAATAAAAGTTAGGATTTATCGACTGCTTCATGGGCAGCTCAAATTTTTTTTTTTCGTTAGATATCTGGTTAGATGAAGATGTCTAACACGTAATTTATAAAATCTTCTATTAAGACATCATGGGGGCGAGGAGGTGGTCGCGTGAGTGGATAAGGTGAAAAATGTATTCACTGTTCATTACTTTTCTGTTATACAATGGTTCTTGTAGTAACGAAACAGCCAAGCCTCATATTTTGACTAAGGTGTAGAGTTTGTGAAGTTAAGGCTTGTAGAGTTAGGGCGTGTAGAGTCAGAAGCTTGGCTCTACATGAGATCTGATAACTTTTGACAGTACGAGCCATATGGTCTCGTCTTGGCAACATTTTACATGAAAATGTTTTTGGTAGGATTTCTTGTATTTGGACAATCAAATGCAAAAAGGTCTTTTTCAAATCCGGTTCCGGTTTTTTTTTTTTCGCCCGCGTGTTATTTCTTGATCCCCGGTTCAGCCCGTCGCGGAAATCATCAAATGACCCCTCCGCTCTGGGTGGAGCGGAAGGGATTGTCAGACTTACTGACTAAAACCCACCCGTGTTCCTTCCTTAGCCCTTTATGTTCCGGGCCAGCGGTAACCCTTTCGGACAATCCCGCTGACCCAGCAGGCTTCGGCCCTGACGGGCCCCTCTTCGTTTTCGCTCAGCGTTCTTCCTGACTTTCCTTTTTTGCCCGGGCCTAAGATTCCTAACGTTATGTTATAGGCCCATTGAAGTGTATGTATGGTCCTTAATAATGCATAACGTAGTAAGTACACTCCTTTAGAATATAAGTATAATTTTAAGCTAAGTAAGCAGTTTACTTCAATGCGCATTGTAACATAGATTCACTAGATATATTCATTAAAGTACATTCTATCAAGCTGGTTGTCTGATTCTAACGACCCTTGAACCCCCAACATTTCATGGCGACCCTGCCTTAGGGTCTGCCAAGGGGCAGATTAAGCAAAGTTTTCGTTGAGCGATTTTCAAAATGTGTAACTCAAAAGTAGAAAAAGATGAGGTATTCGTCAATCAAAACGCGGCTGGTGGAAACAATGACGCAATTCTCAAGGACATCGGAGGGCACATGGAGCGGCTGAGCACGGTCACTCTTGCCGTCGTATCTCTACTGGTAATATACTTTATCCTGAAGTACTACCGAAGCTGCCATCGCCAATGGATTCAAGAAGAAATCGGACTCAACGCAATTCAGCGCATAAGGGCATCCCTACGAGGACGAGTGGAAGGTACACCTGTTAATTAATCAAGCATCAAAATCAGATTCTAAAATAAAACAGTGATTTTCAATCAGACTAACAATTAGTTTTATAACGCAAAAATATAAAGGACATAAAACAGTGCGCGAAGACTCAGCGAATATGATACCGCGATGTTAAACCTGCAACGTGTGAAATTCTTGAGTGCCGTTTCGCAATAATTGTGTTAATATGAAACTTTTGTTTTTCCATTAGGAAATAAGTGACCTGATATCTAGTAATAAGCATTTTATTATGATAAAAATATTGTTAGAAAAATATAATGATCTGGTAGATATTAGAAAATACTTGATTAAGAAGGGACAATCAAGGTATAAAGGTCAAGTTATTGAAACGAAGTTAGGAGAGGAAAAAATATTTTTAGCGAATGTGAGAAAATATTATTATTAATAGAAAAAGGCAAGGATGCGAAGTTATTTACACCGGCATTAGATATTTATCATAAAATTAGGATAATATTTGAGGAAATTAATGTTTTATGTTCTATCCCTAAAATAGATTCTAGAAAAATGGAGTTTGACCTTAAAGTGGCGTGTAGTTTGCTTCCAGCAATGGACGGTAGTGAGGGGACTACTAAACGCTTGATAGATTCGATCGAGATGTACGGAGATATGCTGGATGACAAAGGTAAGACACTACTTATTACATTTGTCCTTAAAAGCAGATTATCAGAAAATGCAAAGTTACGCATTACAAGAAATTATAAAACCATTCCAGACTTAATTAACGATATGAGATGCCATCTAGTGACCCGAAAATCCTTTACAGCTCTACAGACCCGTTTGCAAAACATACAACAGGGTTCAAATAGTATCGAGGAGTATGGCACAGAAATAGAAAAGCTGTTCACTGAACTTACTATATCTCAGTCTGATGGTAACACTACCGCGTTCGAAGTTTTAAAACCATTGAATGAAAAACTTGCCATAAAACGGTTTACAGAAGGACTACGCAGTTCAAAATTGGGCACCATCGTCTCCGCCAGGAACTATAGCAGCCTGAAAGATGCAATACAAGCTGCCAAAGATGAAGATACAACATGCCAGTCATCAGCAGGTAATGTCTTGCATGCAATTAGATATGGACGAGGTTTTAATAATTCGCGACGACAAGGTCATCGTCATTTCAATAATAGTCGTGGTCAATATATAAATAGTTACAACCGTGGTCACTATGGATATTACAATAATCAGAGACAAACATGGCGTGGTAATTACAGAGGTAATAATGGAAATAGGTATAACAATCGTATATCAATAAACAATAACAGAGGTCAATCAAATATTAGGGGTTCAAGATATTTTAGAAATAAAAACCGAGATGTTTGTCTAGCGGAACAAAAAGATGGCAATAAACCAAGCACAAGCGACAATATAGATAAAAAAGAATCAGAAAACCAGTTTTTTCGTTCTTAAACATTGCGTTTTATCAAGTTTAAGCAATGCGAAATATGTAGCTTTTTTCGTTAATAACATTAAATATTATTGGCTCGTTGACACAGGCGCTTCTCTATCAATAATAAAAAGTGAAGCATTACCAAGAAATGTTCATGTGAGAAAAGATGAAACTTTGATAAATGGAATCGGTGGACAAAGGCGTTCTCAAGGCTTAGTGGATTTAAATTTAAAATATAATAATGAAACATTTCAGCATTCGTTTATAATTTTTGAGTCGTTACCATTAAAAGCAGACGGAATAATAGGTTTAGATTTTTTGAATAAGTATCAAGCAAACATTAACTTAAGTACTAATATTTTAACATTGCATTTTAATGGCAAAGAATATTATTTTAATATCGTAGATGAACGTATTAGGAGAAGTAACAACCTGATTGTACCAGCACGTTCTGAGTCAATTCATTTCATACACGTAGATAAAAATCAAAATGATAATGTTATTGTCTGTGGACGTGAGTTAGCGAAGGATGTGTATCTAGCAAATACGATAGCCACAGTAAAAAACAACAGGATTCCTATAAAGATACTAAACGTTACAGAGAATGAGATACATATACCAAATTTCACACCGAGTTTGCAAACCTTGAGCGATTATAATATTTGTCAATTCAATAATACTACTAAAGACGTTTCTAGGGTTCAAACACTACTATCAGAACTTAAATTAGATTATTTAAATGAAGAAGAGAGAAGGTCCATTGAAGCGATTTGCGCAAAATATTCAGATATTTTTTACATAGATGGAGATAAATTAACCACTACAAATATTTATGAGCAATCCATTACAATAAAACAAAATTCTACTCCAGTATATGTCAAGCCATACAGGTTACCTCAAGCGCTAAAACCAGAGATAACAAAACAGATTGATAAAATGATAAACGATGATATCATAGAAGAATCCAACAGTGAATGGTCAAGTCCTATCTTATTAGTACCGAAAAAGAGTAAAGAAGGAACTGATAAGAAGTGGCGATTAGTTGTAGACTACAGAAAATTAAATGAGACGGTTTGTGACGATAAGTTTCCTTTACCTAACATCAATGAAATTTTAGATTCTCTTTCTGGAGCTGTATATTTCACTCACCTTGACCTTCAACAAGGTTACTATCAAGTGAGTTTAGAGCCTAAAAGTCGAAAATTAACTGCTTTTACTACCAATACAGGTCAGTATCAAATGAAACGCTTACCTATGGGTCTCAAGATAAGTCCAAGCGCATTTAGTCGCATGATGTCTGTAGCAATGTCTGGTTTGACTTACGATAAATGTTTAGTATACCAGGATGATCTTATTGTATTTGGTAGAAACTTGCAAATTCATAATCAAAACTTAATAAATATAATGGAAAGACTAAGGAAAGTCAATTTAAAATTAAATCCTCAAAAATGCGAATTTCTTAAGAAAGAAATACTGTATCTAGGTCATGTCGTTTCAGAGAAAGGTGTTTTACCAGATCCCGAAAAGACAAAAGTATTGATAAATTACCCTACACCCAAAACAGCAGATGAAGTTAAACGTTTCGTAGCTTTTTGCAACTACTACCGTAAATTTATAAAAGGTTTTTCAGACATAGCTATGCCATTAAATAAATTATGTAGAAAAAATGAACCTTTCATTTGGACAGATACTTGTAAAAATGCCTTTGAGTACCTAAAAGAAGCATTAATTTCGTCACCTATATTGCAATATCCTGATTTTACAGAAAATAATGAATTTTTATTACAAACAGATGCATCAGACACTGCAGTTGGTGCTGTGCTGTGCAATAAAGATCTCAGACCGATAGCGTATGCAAGTAGACCTTTGAATAAAGCGGAAAAGAATTACCCTACAATACAGAAAGAACTTTTAGCAATAGTTTGGTCTGTAAAATATTTTAGACCGTACTTATATGGTAGAGAATTCACAATAATGACTGATCACAAACCTTTAGTTTATCTTTTTAACATGAGAGATCCTTCGAGTAGACTTCTTAAATTCCGTTTAACTTTGGAAGAATATAAGTTTAAAATAATTTATGTACGAGGAAAAGAAAATGTTGTTGCAGATGCTTTGTCTAGAATATGTGTAACATCAGACGAACTAAAAGATATGCAAGCACAAGTGGTTGCTGTGATGACTAGGGCACAAAAGCGAAAGATTGATGAGGAGTTAAATAAAAATAAGAATGACGAAGAGAAGGCGGATCTTAATAAATCTCCTGACTATTGGTCTGGCCAACCAAGGGTTGTGGACATATTAAGAAAACCGCGCGACTCAGTCGAAATGAGTTTTATTGAAGGTAGCGAATTAAATAAATTGAGAAACGATGGTATGATAACTGATGTTAGTGAATGTTTTATATTTATTGAAAAAACAAAGATTATTTACATCAATCTTGATTTCAAGGCACATTTCACGCGAGCCGAATTTGTGCAGAAATTAAGTTTGTTTTGTAAAAAGTTAGATATTGAAGAAGTATGCATGATTAAAAATAAAGATAATATAGATTTTATAAAGAACGTTTGTGATGAGATATCAAAGTTAGAAAATTGGTCCGGACCACGGATATGTATTTTAAGAGGAGTAAAAAGAATAACTGATGACAAAGAAAGAATTATAATTATAAATGACTTTCATTTACTGCCATCCAGTGGTCATGCTGGAGTGCGCAGAATGGTAAATACTATAAAGAAGAGATATTATTGGCCGAGTATAGAAAAGGACGTACAAACATTTGTAAAAAAGTGTACTAAGTGTCAGAAGTCAAAGTATACCCGTTACATAAAAGAACCAATGGTAATTACAACTACAGCGTCCTCGGCTTTTCAAAAAATATACTTAGATGTAGTCGGTCCTTTGGATAGAGACCAAGAGGGGAACTGTTATATATTGACTATTCAGTGCGAATTATCTAAATTTGTTCAAGCAATTCCCTTAAAAAATAAAGAAACCGTGTCCATAGCTAACGCATTCGTAAGACATTTTATTTTAATATTTGGAATTCCTGAAATAATAGCAACAGACAGAGGAACTGAGTTTATCTCCACAACTATGGAACAGGTATGTAAACTTCTTGATATCGAAAAAATATCCTCAACTGCCTACCATCACCAATCTATAGGAGCACTTGAAAATACTCACAAAGCGTTGGGTGCATTTTTACGGATCCAGTGTGAAAACCATACAGATACCTGGAGCTATTGGCTACCGTATTGGTGTTTTAGTTTCAACAATACAGTTCATTCCGAAACAAATTACACGCCTTACGAACTTGTTTTTGGTAAACTTTGTCGAATTCCGAGTAGAATTACTGAATCAGTGGAACCATTGTATAATAGTGATAATTATCCATTGCAGTTGAAATATCGTTTACAGTTAGCCCATGCCGACGCAAAAAATAATTTACTGTGTAATAAATACAAACGCAAGGAATTGTACGATAAGTCAATGAATCCTATTATATATCAGGAAAATGACCTAATTTTGTTAAAGAATGAAACAGGACGTAAACTAGATGCTATTTTTGAAGGTCCTTTTAGAGTTATAGAAGATTTAGGTTGTAATGTTAGGATATATAAAAATAATAAGATAGAACTAATTCATAAAAATAGGACAAGACCGTATTTTCAATAATAACTGGGTTGTATTGCATAAGTAATAGTTATACTCGTATAAATAAGATTATTGTTAATTTAGATCTTTAGTAACATTGCAATGTTAGACGTAAGAAATATAATTTTATAGTTTGTTTGGTAGATAAATATATTAACTTTAGACTTTACTATAAACATTAATATAGAAATATTTTGGCAGGGTAAAAAAAAAAAAAAAAAAAATCACATGTTTTTGATTTTTTTTTTCCCTCGCCCTAGGAGGTGAAGTGTATGTATGGTCCTTAATAATGCATAACGTAGTAAGTACACTCCTTTAGAATATAAGTATAATTTTAAGCTAAGTAAGCAGTTTACTTCAATGCGCATTGTAACATAGATTCACTAGATATATTCATTAAAGTACATTCTATCAAGCTGGTTGTCTGATTCTAACGACCCTTGAACCCCCAACATTTCACCATATCCTTCTTCAAAAATTGAGCTACTAAATACAAAAATATTTTTTCAAATCCGACTGGTGTAGTTCAGAGGTTATCACGTCCAAACAAACAAACTCATCAGCTTAATTATTAGAATAGATTTCTATTTCTTTTTTTGTTATACAAATACTTGAATCCCAGTCGCCAAAGGTTAGTTGACGTTTATAATTTCTGTGGATTTACAATATTTACAGGGTTTATACAACATTTTTAGTAAAATATCTCTCTCTTTTTATCCCAATATCCCCACGGGGTCGAAACTTATTTTTTTTATTATTTTAGATTCAGATTTATTTATTTGCCATCAATGTAGGTACAAGTTTAAGATGATACAAATAGCTGAAGGTTACCGCTACATTCTACCTTACGGCATGCAAATTCATAGAAACTAAACCGCAGGGCGCAGCTAGTCACACTAATATTATAAAGGCGAAAGTTTGTGAGTGTGTGTGTTTATGTTTGTAGTAACAAACATAAACACACACACTCACAAACTTTTTCTTCAAGCTCAAACGGCTGGACCAATGTTGATAAAATTTTGTATGGAGGTAGCTGACACCCTAGATTAACATATAGGCTACTTTTTATGCCGATATTCCCACGAAATCGACATTTACGCCGGTGAAACCGCGGGACGCAGCTAGTAATAAAAAAACTGTTTACGTTTAAAATTAAATTGGTTTTTCCGACGCGCCGGCCATGATAACCTATGCACCTCTTTAACACTGATCATGATATTGTTATAGTCTTACAGCGACCAAGACATGAGTCAAATTAGGTACATACCTACCCAAGTTTTAACCGATCTCAAAATAAAGGAGGAGGTTGTCATTGCAATTCGTCGATTTTTTTTTCATATACTTATTTTAAATAAAGATTTCAACGAACTGCAATGAGAGAGAGAACCTCATGTTAGAGAATTTATTCTGGAAATTTTATGTGGAACATATAACTTAGATTTAGCAAATTTCGATGTTTTAGCATGCCACCATTGGACCCGTGCAAAGAAGGGACGTGTCGCTAGTATACCTACACTTGGCGCGGTTGGTCCGTAAATGAGTGATCATATTTACATACCAAGACCCCTCCGTGGCTCGGAAAGCACGTTAAGCTGTTGGTCCCGGCTGTCATTCGTGGATAATGACCACAGATCGGGTCGGATCGGGTTCGGGTCGTCAGAAGCCCGTGAGTGTGACAACCAGCTTACCAAGAGGTATAGTGGAACCCAGTAACTGGATTGTGGAGGTCAGATAGGTAGGCGCTCCACGTAAAATACTGGTATTCAGCTGCATTCGGTTAGACTGGAAGCTGATGCCAACATAGCTTGGAAAAGGCTAGGCAGATAATTATAATGTTATGGTCTATCCGTATGGCATATCTCATCCAAATCCGTTCAGCCGATAAGAGTCGGGGTGGCGCTGCGTTATGTTCCATTTCCTCTGATGTGGTACAGCGTCGAGTTGAGGCTGGCTGCTGGCGTCGACAAGGACAGGAATTAAGAGCTCTTCTTGTTGACAGGCCGAAATTGCAGTGTGCAGTGCGGTTGCTGCTGAGGCTGGAGTGTGATGAGCGTGTTCACCTGCACCTTGGATGACCTAAAAATGCCACAATCAGCCAGGCTACCCAGCTACTGGGCTCAAACTATGTTTAAAAAAAAACAACGAGGAAGAGTGCCATCGACACGAAAAGAAGAAAGGCCAAAAGGTACCATTGTTCAGCGGTACACAGAATACACCTTTTTGCCAATTTTCATCGATAGAGTGCAAATAATCTCCGAGTGAAATGGCTATGTGACATCGCGTGGGCGGAGACGTGGATATGACGAAGTTTTTTTTTATTAATCAAAATCAAAACATAATAATGTTGAACAAATTAAAAATACCACACAAACCATCGCGGGTTTAACAGCGATATGGCCAGACTTGGCAACTCGGTGTAATTAGGTACATAGATATTTTTTTTATTTATTTTTTCTAGATCGCACTGCAATCTATATAGTATCTTTTTAATACCTTTGAGCAGTTTTTTGCATTTATTACATTGCAGATTTCCATAGGTAAATC
Source organism: Luperina nickerlii (assembly GCA_963855955.1). NCBI lineage: Eukaryota > Metazoa > Arthropoda > Insecta > Lepidoptera > Noctuidae > Luperina > Luperina nickerlii. Next base: position 9,657,857 of record OY979689.1, on the reverse strand, counting down.
ATTCATGTACGACGGCAGCATGCATTCCCACTAGTGTTGCCCAAATGCAAGACCAAGACAAGACCTTAGCCAGTCTTGGTCTTGGTCTTGCGTCAATACACCTGGTCTTGGTCTTGGTCTTGGTATTGCGCTCTCAGTCTTGGTCTTGGTCTTGGTCTTGCAGCAAGAGTCTCGCAAGTCTTGCGAGACTCTACTACTTAGACTAGACTACATTCAAATACCTATTAGCCTATTGCTCAGGGTGGTAGGGACATCGACGCGCAACCGCTTACCATGGATTCAGTAGGTACAGACGCCAGCACATCAACCTACTACAATCTGTCAAATTTATTTAATAGATTTTCAACTTTATCGCTAAAGCATAAGGTTCAAAATTGATTGGGGAAAATTTGACAGTTTCGGGTAGCTTGATGTGCTGGCGTCTGTACATGATTCTGGACCCCCTGCGTTGAAATTTTTCGTCGGCTTTTTCTTAATTTTTACGTTTTTTTCTGCAATTTTTTTACTGTAAACTGTATACAATCATTATTTCTATCTGACCCAATGAGATTTTTAATTAAAAAATAGTAAATTCACTTGTTTCACTTAAAACAGCAATGTAAATAAAACTCGAAAGGGCTACCTGATCAGCTGTATCGCTAAAGTTCATTTGCGAGGTCAACACTGTCTTCGTACCTACGCTATTCGCTTTCAAATGCCGCCACAAAGGGACCGCAGCGCCAAGCGGTCTCCTCGTATTATTAACGCACTTGAAAATAAACTTTAAAATTATTACAATAAAGTGCATAAATCCTTGAACCTGACAAAAAATGCGGAAGATTGCGGGAATCCCCGCGCGGCGTCGAGTCGGCCATGAATCCCAATAAATCTAACAGACGCGTCACATGAGGCATTTTAATCATCTACATAATTGAATGACCCATTTACTACTTTTATTTTAGATTCTTTATGAGGGGATAATTATTTTTCTAAAGCTTCATCGATTTAAGGGGGAAGCGCTAAGGTAGCCCGCGAAATTAAAATTTTCTTACGTTTTTTGCAATTTGCTGGTCAGTGAATTTCGCGGGCTACCTAATACCGCTTTTGCCTTAAGTAAAGAAGATTAAAAAAAAACTTGCAGAAGTGTATTGATAGTCACGTAATTTTTCGATATTTTTTTATTATCAACAATAATTTTAGTTTTCAATGCAATTCAACAATGTAATTTACTGTTTCATAAAAAAAATACATCCATTTTCGCATAATCGGGATTGAAACCAAATACCTACTATAACGCCCAAATCTCAGTTTGACGTAACTGCGAGACGCAAGAGTCTTGCAGGCTTAGTCTTGTTCTTGCTCAAGTCTTGCAGGGTTCAGTCTTGGTCTTGGTCTTGCTAAAATAAGTCGGTCTTGGTCTTGGTCTTGGTCTTGCAAAAATGCAAGAACAAGACCAAGACTGCAAGACCAAGACCGATTTTGGGCAACACTAATTCCCACGTCCGCGCTCCATAAACATTATTAGATTTAGGTTCGATAAATGTGGGTAAGTAGGTCAAACAACGCAAAGACTTTAGTCTTTCGTATTTACGAATATTACTTAAATTATGGCAATTCTCACTTATAACACGTAAACGTACGTAGTTACGGTTCTATTTTTTGTCTTTTGGCTAACGAACCCTAAAATATTGGCATCGAGCAAATATTATAGGGTCACCAAGCTATCTGTGCGATGAGTAGGTACTGGAAAACCCCATATTAAAATGATGATGTGATCTCTTATCAGGGAGTCGTTCCTATTCTAATCACCAGTACAAAGAACTGGGTATATAACAGCCTAGAACCAGCGTTTTGTTTTAAAATTCTAAGAGCAATCAGCAGGGAAGTACCATCTAATTTTATTCAAACAATTTTATTTTTACTAGTTTGAAGTATAGAATGAGTAAAACGCAGTGCGCGCTGGCGTTGTTAGTGCTGCAAGTGGGGTTGGCGCATTCCTGGGGTGAGTATGAGGGGCATGTTTTTTCCCATTGTCAACGTTTTCTTAATTCATTTTAATAATAAAATTGCTACTTTACGATACGACAGGTAGTATGTGTGTGTGTGTGTGTGTCGTCATTGTAGTGCTCCATCCAGTCCAATCACTATGTAGCCGATCCCTTGGAGGAAGCAAGCTAAACACTTAGGTGTTATCCTCGACCACCATCTTACTTTCAGTGAGCACATAAAGGCGGCTCTTCCGCTCTCAGTAGGCTCCACTTCACACTGACTGCCCACAGCAAATTGTCACTCAAACACAAATTGCGCCATTACATCGCGGATGACCGCGGTGTAGAGGCGCAATATAGCACACTGGATAATGCAACAGGTCAAAAACATCTTTACAAGCTTGCTAGAGGTAGAGACAGAAAGATTAGGGATATTTGTCAGATAATGTGTATAAAGGATGAAACTGGAATAGTTCTTTCAGATGATGAGATAATTATGGATAAGTGGAAGAGGTATTTCGAAAGACTGATGAATGAGGAGAATGACTGGTGTGGTGTGCTTGGGATTAAACCAGTAAATGAGGGATTAGTGAGAATGATTAGTACGGATGAAGTGAGAATAGCAGTAAATGGGATGAAGAATGGAAAAGCAATAGGTCCGGATTGAATACCAGTCGAAGTATGGAAGTTACTACGGGTAGATGGATGGACGTGGTTAGCTTTATTCTTCAATAAGTTGTTGCTGGATGAAGCCATACCTGACGAATGGTGTAACAGTTCGCTGGTGCCCATCTTTAAAAACTATGGTTATGTGCTGGAGTGCAACAACTATACAGGAATAAAGCTAATGTCACATAGTATGAAGGCTTGTGAGAAAGTTATTGAAAAACGACTGAGAGAAAAGAGTAAAATTTCGCAAAACCAAGTCGGTTTTATGCCTGGTCGAGGAACAACAGATACCATTTTTGTGATCCGCCAGCTGTGCTGAAATACAGAAGTGTGCATAAAAACTTGCACATGGTATTTGTTGACCTCGAAAAGGCATACGACAGAGTGTCTCGTGAAGTTTTATAGTGGGCGCTGAAGGAGAAAGGTGTGCCAGGGAAGTATGTGCAGTTGATTAGTGTGATGTACAGTCGGTGCAGTACCCAACTCCGGTCTACAGTTGGCACTACTGGCAGTTTCGATGTGGCTGCCGGCTTGCCCCAGGGTTCAGCACTCAGCCCGTACCTCTTCGTGCTGATAATGGATGCTCTTACATTAGATATCCAAGAAGATGCTATCTGATATATGGTTTTCGCCGATGACATTTTGCTGGTTGCCGAGAACGGCTTAGAGGTCCAGAGCAGATTGGAGGTGTGGTGGGAAAGACTCGAGACCGTTGGCCTGAGAGTAAGTCGGACCAAAACTGAGTATCTGTTTTGTGATTTTGGCGGTCTCTCCAGTCCTGTACCCATATCTCTCGCCGGAACGCCCTTGTCGATCTGCTCCGAATTTTGGTACCTCGGGTCCTTGTCCAAGGAGATGGCGAAGTAGACCAAGACGTAATGCACCGAGTCAACTCAGGATGGATGAAAGGGCGTCAGGTTGCAGGAACAACTTGCGACCCACGGATGCCCCTCAAGTTAAAGGGGAAAATTTAAAAGTCCATGATAAGGCCTGTCGTACTGTATGGGTCTGAATTGCTGGGCCGTGAAGAAGATGGATGAAAAAAGATTGCATGCAGCGGAGATGAGAATGTTGAGATGGATGTGTCTTCGTGTGACGAGAATGGATAAAGTAAGAAATGAGTATATAAGAGGAAGTTTGAAAGTGGCGTCAGTGACAGAAAAGTTGGGAAGGAAGGAAATCGTTTGGCTTGGTATGGGCATGTGATGAGAAGGGACGAAATGCATGTGACTGAAAGAGTAATGAATATACATGTTGATGGATGGAGAGGGAGAGGAAGGCCGAAGAAAAGATGGATGGTTGTGTATGGAATGATATGAAAGAGAAGGGAGTGAATGATAGCGTGACGGTTGACAGGCGAGAATGGAAGAAGAAAACGTGTTGCGCCGACCCCAAGTAACATGGGATAAGAGCAGGAAGATAATGATGATGCAAGTATAGGTCATGATGGGACGGATTACCGTCCCATCATGACCTATGCTTGCGTCGTCTTCGCACACACTAAGCCGCACTATCTGCATTTCCATGCAGATAGTGAGGCTTACCTTGTGTGCAGACCCTCCGGAACTGTTTCGTCGGAAAGGTCACGGGAGCCTTCTATGTCCGCAATGAGAGTCTACACTTAGATCTATGAATGAATACAATTCATGAAACGCCTCTTCAAGCGTTTCGTTGATAAAGCACCCCAATCTCCTGATTGCGGCGCGGCGGCCGCCCGATACACTGGGATCCCGTTTAAGTAGGATTGGCCGACCGAGGCATACCATTACCATCCCCGACGACGCCACGACCCTCCTCAAAGAGAGTAGTAAGGGCACCGGTACTCTCAGAAAGTACAAGTCCCGACAGCCGTCCTTCCGTCCTCGCCACCAAGGTCCATCGCAGCGCCCCATACCATGTCCGCCCCGACCCTTGCTCAAACCAGCCCGCGCGGCTGAGCCTGTGGTTTTAAATTCGTCCCTAAATAATTCCGATCCAGCCTGTCCCTTGCTACTCTCTCCCAGCGACGCCCTAAGCCGAGGTCCGTACCCCACATGGGGGTGCCCTTAGAGTCGCTTAGTTTTTAAGTTTTCTAAGCCCTGGCTGGAGGAGTTAATTTATTGAGGCATCCACAGGCAAGCCCGGTTAAGCAGACGACAACCTCATAGGTTGAACTGCGAGATGTCATTCCCAAAAAAAAAAATGAGTACTCCATAATGGTCTATAGGATTTTAGCCGCAAGTCGCAGCATGTTATCCTCCTTCTTATTTTTTCTCGTGGATGTCCGCCGCCCTGTGGCGGGTAGCGGTGTCTGTCAGACTCATACTGACTAAAAACCACCCCGGTAATCCATCTCACACCTACGCCGGGGGTCGCGGGAACGTACGATCCTTCCGCAACCCCAACTGGTGCTGGCTCGCGATCGGTGGCCTCCTCGAGTCAGGGGGGGGTGGTGAGGTGTTTGACTCCCCCGCGACGTCTAACAGGGGAGCGCTACGCGCCGCCACCTCGGGTCCTCATGTGTGGGGCCCGACGGACGTCCCCGAGTCCGTCGCCCTTGGACCCATTTAGGGGGGCTGGAGGGCGTTGTCCGCCCTCCGCCGACGCCCGGAGCGCCTGCTGCGGGCCGAGTGAGTGGACGAGATCTCCCTCTCCCTTTTCGCAGCCTCCTTCTGTGAGCCGACTGTTTCGCAGAAGGAAACCACTGCGAGCATATTATCCTTCTGCCCTGGGTTAGCCCACATGTCTTCTTCCATACATTTCTATTAACGGTCATCCAAAGTCACTCTTTTTAGCATTTTACCTTTCGTGTAAACCATCCATTGTTTTTTTACTCTGCGATATTGTTGGATATTATAAAAGATTGGCACTAACTTCTTTGTAAACTCTTCCACCATTTACACTATTTCCATTTTTTTTTACATTTTTTTATGGGCCCTTTTTACAGTATTGATTTTTATATGTAAGTTTTTATTCATTATTTTATTTACTTGTTTCTTATGCTACATTTTGAATGACATAAACAATATACATAGACAAGCGAATCAGCAATATATTTGGTACTCGTATCGTGCATTGATGAGTTCCTTATCCATTCTGTCTATCTCTGAAAGTCTTCATCAGAATAATTTCACCTTTCAGTATTGCTAAAATGACGTAGATTTGGTTCTGGTTAAACATTTTTACTTTGAAATATTTAGTTATTTCTATTCTCAACGATTACTTTATTGTTTTCTAATGGGTCTGTCTTATGTGCCGAGTTTTACATAGATATGTACACTACATAATTAGATAAAGGCAGATAATCTCAAACTCTGCTATTTTATTTATACCTCAATCACGAGGACGCGTTTGTCACAAAAGGAAAGACGGAGTAGTTCTTTTCGTGACCAAGTTATAACTTTTGCATAAGATTTATGGCCTTGATTGGTTTCAATAATACTCTCTGACCACTTTGTCGCGGCGCCTGTGCCGCCGCCCATTTTTACGAACGCCTAGCGCCTGGAGAAACGTTAGTCCTGTCGTTAAAAAGAAGAACATTAATTTTTTTTATGATCTAACTAAACCGAATCCATCTTGCAGGAATGTTATCTGGTTTTGGTTTGAATTTTCTCAGAGTTTACCTAGAGGATTATTTTGCTCTTTTGTTTTAGAAATCGCCATAAGCGCAGGAGATGAGTTAAGGTTTTATACCGACAATACCATAACAAGCACCATAAGATTTAAGTCCCACAACCTCACAGCGTTAGCTTACGATGAAGTGCACAACATGATGCTGTATGTCAACAAACAGACCGACAACGACACTATATGTGGTTATGACTTATCTTACGCAGAAATCAAATGTTTCACCGAAAGAAACGGTAGAAACATTCATGGCATCTCTTTCGACCCCGCCACAAACACAGTCTTCTTTACTGATACTAATGAAAGAAGCGTCAATTGGATTTCATTAAAACCTGGAGCTGCTACCAACCCAAACGGAAATCTTTTAATCAAGATGGATGACGGGGTCCCCCGTGATATTGTCGTGGATAGCTGTAAAGGGTACGTTACCAATGTATCGTTAATGGTACGTTACCAACTATCATTGGTAACGTACCCTACGTTACCAATGATAGTTTGACTGTGTATAACTTTATTTTCTTTATTCATTTTTAATTCTTATTTGCATTTATAAATATTTTAATAAAAAACCAAAAAAAAAGTTTAAGAATATGAAAAAATAGTAGCCTACTTATCATCAGGAACAGGGTTCAAGCTGCCGGTGGTCAGAGCTCTAGAGGGAGAAACCTCAAAATGCGTGTCTTTTGTCTTTAAAAAAAAGGAGGACGTGGGTTTACAAATGTGTATTGTATATATTCTAAAAAAATTGGCAAAAAATTCTTAGAGGTTGGAAGTATGAGGGGAGTAAAAAATCTCATATCTCTGACTAGTGCATAGTTATCTGTGGCGTATTTTTCCGCACTTGTGCGACAATGCAAAGTAAAAAGCACGCATTGTGAACCTTAAAGTGGTGCAATAAAAGCCAATTTTCGAGCTAGTGTATTAATCTATAACTTCATGAAAGTTTCAACAGGTTTTCTATTTTAACAGATATATTTACTGGCTCAACACAAACATGGCGCAGCCTACGATAGAGCGAGCTCGGTTAGATGGCTCCGAGAGAGAAGTTTTTGAGAATATTACTTCACTGCGAATGAACACAACTCACAATTTGGAGCCACACAGCTTGGCTTTTAAACAACAGGAACGGGCTATATACTGGATTGAGCCGAAGAACACTACTAATGACACTGTATATCAACTGTATTATTCCAAACTGAATACGAAACACAAGACATATATCGTGCAGTATCCTGACGCATTTAAACCATTGTTTATCCATCCTTCAAATACATTGACTGTTTCAAAAAAAACATTCTTCTTTGTAGACTTTCGCAAAGAAGTAAGGCAAATATATGAATATACCCGGACACATAACCCTAAAAGTATCTTTAGTGTGCATAATGATAAAAACATCGATGTTGGTATAGTTGCCAACTATAAAATGGCAGACCAAATCCAGGGACAGGATTGCGAAGCACTAGAGAGTCTGGTCATTACTGCTCCAGAATGTGACGGGCCGTTTTGTGTAAACGGTACACGAGTTGATGGACAATCTGTTTGCAAATGCACACCTGGTTACACGGGCGAGAGGTGCGATGTTTCAGTCTGTAAGAACTATTGTTTGCAAGGCAACTGCAGTTTCAATGATGAGGGACCTGAATGCAGGTAAAACATAATATTCTAATACTTCCATTCATTGGTTCAAAGTTACCCTCGAAATTCAAATTTTCTTACGCTTCTTACAAATTGCGCGTTGTTCGGGGCAATTATCATAAAATAATTAGGTACTTATTATCCAAAATTATAAAAAAATACGTTTTCCATTAATAAATAATTAAATAAAGCAAAAATCATGATTCAATAAAGTAGTAGTAGTAGTAAAAAAATCATTAATTTTTTTCAAAACTGCAAATTGCAAAAAACGTAAGACAATTTTTTTGGAAAAAAGAACGGTCCGTGCGCAGTACGACTCCCGCGCAGTTCTTGCGCCGCCGCCGAAGTCCAGTATCAAACGCAACAGATTGATAGATAAACAATAATTAGGTACTAAATTACATTTATTTGGAACATCAATATAGCTCTTGAAAATATAGTTACTAGGAATAAGACTCAAGTATTTCTAGTAAATATTATATTTGTAATTTAGTACTTAATTATTGTTTTAAAAACAACAATGCAAGTGATTGCCGGGTGTCACTCAATTGTGCGCGTCGATAATAAAAGATGAATTTGAAAACTTGCGCCAAATCAAAATAGGAGGTGCAGTAACTGCTACCTGCTACATAATCATTGTAAATTGTCATTTCCAATGATACTATGTGCATCCCTTTTCTTAAACACTTGCTTAGAAATGTTATAAAACAAGTTGAATTAGATGTTTTAATTTGGGGTACGCCACCGTCTCGTCGTCATGTCCTATCAGGCCATTTTTTTTTTATTTGAAATGGGTTTGCTCTTGACTTTAGTCTAGGTTAGAGGTGACAGAGACAAAGTCTGCGATAGTGAAATTTCACTGTTTCACATTTTCATTTTTTCAGATGTGATGCCGGTTATTCCGGGATCAGGTGTGAAGTCAACGATTGTCATGGTTATTGTCTGAACGACGGCGACTGCTCCCTGAATGAGGAGAATGAGCCATTTTGTCAATGTGTTGGTAGTTACGAAGGATCCAGATGTGAAACTAATACAAATGACACTTTAACCTCTACGTCCTGCTTAGCGGGAGGTAACCTAACTCTTGCTGATTTCTTGTCGATCCTGCGAAAGCCTTCCTCAAGAAAGTTCCTAATTGTTGAAGTATAATGTAATAAATACGTTATTAAATATCTTTTATTTTTCAATTTCTTCGTTTTTAGGGTTCCGTACCCAAAGGTTAAAACGAGACCCTATTACTAAGACTCCGCTGTCCGTCCGTCTGTCACCAGGCTGTATCTCGTGAACCGTGATAATTAGACAGTTGAAATTTTCACAGATGATGTTCTTTTGTTGCCGCTTTAACAACAAATACTAAAAACAATAAAATAAATATTTAAGGGGGGCTCCCCATACAACAAAAGTGTTTTTTTTGGCGTTTTTGCCTTGTGGTACCTACGGAACTCGCACTTGGCCAGTTTTTATTGAGGTGGTCCTTATCTACGCAGTAAGCCGGCATTTGAAGAGCTGGTCTGATTTCCCTGACGCTTCATGTATCTAAACAACAATTCGTCTTTCTAAATGTGTTACCACCCAAAATTAAAAAAAAAAACCTGTCGCTAGACCATATAGAGAATATTCATTCTGGTTTAATATTTTAATACTTCGTCATAAACATGATAAATTAATAATACAGGCTCATAATAAATTAGCTAGCTACTTACAGAATTAAAATCATTTATCATTTAACGGCACTAGAACTAATCAACTGAACATCTACCGAGCAACAGACTCGATAAGGTTTTTTTTGGGAATGGCATCTCGCATATCAACTTAGGAGGTTGTCGTCTGCTTAACCAGACCTGTGGATGCCATGAATTATATAGGCAAGGGCACCCCCTTTGGGGTACGGACGTTGGTTTAGGGCATCGCTGGGACGACTGGATCGGAATTATTTAGGGATCTGGACCAGGACCCAGGACCAGGCCCGTGCCGGACGGCGCGTACGTGTTCCACGCGCGCCTTAAAGAAATGTCAGCATCATTTGAAGAGTCCCGTTAGGGCCGAAGCCTGCCGAGTCAGCGAGATCGTCCAAAAGGGTTACCGCTGGCCCGGAACATAAAGGGCTAAGGATGGAACACGGGTGGGGTTTAGTCAGTAAGAGTCTGACACTCCCTCTCGCTAGATAACCTATGAACCTCTAAACACTGTACCATAAAGGCTCATGAAAACAGGCGCGACACGCGATAAAATCGCGCGCGACACAAAGGCATCGCAAGTCGCGCAACGAGCGGTGCCTTTGTTGTGTCTCGCGCGATTATACCGCGTGTCGTGCCTGTTAGTAGGAGCCTTTATGGTACAGTGTTTAGAGGTTCATAGGTTATCTTATAGCTCGCGCGCGAGGAATTTATACTTACTTACTAAGTAAACAATTAATTTTATTGTTATCTATGGGGCTGTCCATTAATCACGTGAGGCTCGAAAGGGGGGGAGGGGGTCCATAAAAAATCACGAAATATCACAAGGGGGAGGGGGGTGTAGTAATATATCACGTGTATTTATTTTTTTCAAAACATCCTGCAAACTTTCTAATAAAATTAGATGATTATACCTGTATTTTATAAACATAAAAAAAAAGGTCCGATTCTTTGTAGGTACTAAAGATACACGTGATATGAGGGGGGGGGGAAGTCTTAAACCTCACCATATATCACCAATGGGGAGGGGGGGGGTTAAAAATACCAAAAAAAACATCACGTGATTAATGGACGACCCCTATAGTGTGAAATATTTTATTTATAACTAGTAGCGTCCCGCGGTTTCACCCGCATAAGTGTCGATCCCAAGGGAATATCGGGATAAAAACTATCGTACCTATGTCCTTCCCGGGATGCAATCTATCTCTCTGCATAATTTTATCGAAATCCGTTCGGTGGTTTAGGCGTGAAAACGTAAAAACGTAACATATAGACGGACAGACAGAGTTACTTTCGAATCCATTCAGTAATCAGCCGGTCCATTCTGTGAAAATCTCACCGTGAATACTTAGGTGAAGTGAGCGTGGAGTGAGCTGTCAATAGTGTCAATTCCTAGCAAAAACAAACTCACTTCACCTAAGTTTTCACGGTGAGATTTTTACAGAATCGACCGGCAGTATATTACTATTAGTATAGATTTATAGCGTCACTTGTAAATAACAAACAATGAAAATATCAAGTCTCAAACTTCTTATGGTTCTATCGAAATGAAACTTTGTATGTACTTACTGGTTCGGATGCGGATCACAAAACATATCTGGGTATCATAGAGCTATTCTCTAAACCTCTCACCGTGAAAACTTAGGTGACAAGTTTGGGTTCATAAATGATTTTTTTAATGAGACCAATAGATCGGACATGGTACTGTAGAGTCTAGCCTATTCGGTGCTGACATGCAACCTCCGCGAGTTTGTTAAAAGTAATTGGCATGAAATACGAGACAACATGAAGTGTTTTTTTTTTTCCTTTTTGGCAACTGAGCCGATGTCAAACATGAAGTCGATTTAAGATTAGATGAGATTAGGCGTCAGATTTGGCTGACAAGAAAAAGAATACGTATACCTACATTATAGGTACATTGAAGTGATAACTTCTTTAGGCGCGATGGGCATTTTTTGAGATGGGAATAAACCATTGAACTCGCGACACTGTTACCGTAAGCGAAACCGCGCGTGTTTTGTTTATAAGACGATTAAAAAAATACCCGATTCGGATGTGTTCAGCTGTCCTCGGGATGTACTCGGTTTTAATGTTATCCGATAAGTCAGTGAGTGATGGCAAAATATTCTGTTTGTGTTTTGTTTTCACTTCTGTCGGCACTCCCGGAGTACCACTGTCTTTTTTTAATATTATTTGGTTAGACACACTATCAGCTATTTAGCTGATGCGTATGTATTGTATAGCTTGGAGATATTTAGTCTGTCCACAATTCTATGGTCCAGTCGATTCTTGAAGCAGTTCAGTGTAGGAGCCGTCACAACATCTTCATAGGAATAATTATTAAACATACGTGATAAATTGTGGTTTAATTTATTGCTCCCGGCGGGACCGTGAAGCTCGTAGAGAACTTCACAGCTGTACCTAAAAACACAACCTGTGTAATTGTGCTCGAACATTTTAGCGTCCATTCTGGGTTAGATTAAAAATAATTTGGCGCCCAACGTGGGTCAGTATAACGTTTTATACTGACCCACGTTGGGCGCCAAATTATATTGGGCAAGAAACTCCTCGGATATTCTTTTAAATTATAGAATTGTTACAACATATTGGTTACATCATTCATGTTGAAATTATACATGTCTGGAGGACTATTATTACCAACTAGGGAAACCAATTCTTGCCAATGCAGTGACTGGCATTAAAGGTGTCTAGCATATGTCTGTGGACCAAAAGTCCCACCCATTTTATAAAACCTATTTATTTTTTACACCAAAATCATTATCTGACTCATACAAAATACAAAACGTTTATTGCAGTTTATACAACTTTTACAGTAGGAACCTAAATCTTACATAGGGACCTACTTTTAAATAAAAGTTATGAATACCAGTATTTTACATGAAGCGACGGCCTATTATGACCTCCAAAACCCAGTTACTGGGTAATACGATACGATACCCCTTGGTAAGACTGGTTGTCAGACTTTCGGGCTTCTGTCGACCCGTAACGACAGCCAAAGATCCACGAATGACAGCGGGGACCAACGGCTTGACGTGCTTTCCGAGGCACGGAGGGGTCTTGATGTGTAAGGATGGTCCCCCCTCCACGAACTAACGACGGCAAGTGAGCTTAACTTTATCAATCGACCCGTGCGGCTGTTATTACTTCGCCACAAGCCACAAAACCCATTATGTTAAAACATATAAATTAAAATATTATAAATAGTAAATCCTTATCGGACCGGATGTAGCAAGTGTGAACAGATCAATTTCTAACAGTCAATGAAATCCAATGACTTGTCAAAAAAAGAAAACAATGGGCCATAGACAATCGCGCCAAAATTACCAAACAAACGCTCTATTGGTTGGCCGTGATTTTATCTGTGGGTATCGGGTAAGCGCGAAAGGGTTGAACTTAAAGGGTTCTGTCTATTCAGCAGGTTTTTTTTTGTAATAATAAAGTCTTAGAAACCAGAAGTGAGAACAGTTTTTTAAAAAGAAAACACGACACGGCCTACACAACTATTTATTTAAATTACAAAACCCGTTACAAGAAAATAATTCAACACGATCACTAGTACGCGTCCGTCCCGTCCGAGCTCCGCAGCAAAAAGGGGTAGAGGCGAGTGAGCACACGGCTCATGGAGTGTCACCCCCTCCACTGACAGCGTCATCGCAGCGACGTGATGTCCCCGCTCTTTCTGCTGTCAAAACCTCTAACACGGCCTCTCCTGACAGCTGAACGTCCTCGTCAGCTTGGCTTCCTGGATTCCGCTCCTCGCCCGTCTGGTCACCACTGGATGGATTCTCCAATGGTGGGCTTCCTGGCGCCTAGTCATCATCTTTTGACTCGTCATCTGGAACATGCCAACATAAAAAAAACAACAGCAGTTTGAAAGCTTAACTTTGATCTACCCATTGTAATGAAACTACAAGCGTTTTACTACAACTTCCGGCAATAACATCAAAATGGGTAGCAGATAGGTCATTGTTACACCAATGAAAGAGTTCCAGATCTCAATCACTACTGAAACAATAACAAAGTCACCTGGCAACCACTATCGGGGTTCCAGTAATCAGAAACACCTGGCAACCACTATCGGGGTTCCAGTTATCAACATCAGCTGGCAACCACTATCGGGTTCCAATGATCAACATCACCTGTAGCCTAGTCGTATTTCATTGTTTGGATCATCAGCATTATCTGAAAATACACAAGACCACACGGGTAATTTAAATAATACGACCACCTTGGTTTAAAGCTAATTCAACTCGAAACAGTTACAGGCGCAAGCGTGCACTCAAGCGCCAGCAACGAAAGCCATCAGTGATGATTTATGAAATTGAAACAGCTTCAAACCAGAGATGCTGAAACTCACATATTCGATGCATCGCTAATGACAGAATCCGGATTTCCATCATTCGCCATACATCGTTATCGACAGAGGCCCAAACGTTTGCTTGTCTTTTCACAAATACATAGTATAGGCCCAAAGGTTATGCTTGCTATGAATTCGTGACACAATGCGTCATTGAGACAGAGGCCCAAAAGTTCTGCATGTCTCCGCTATGACCGCAAAACAGAGCAGAGGCCCAAACGTTAGCATGCTCACCTTCACGAATGCATAATAGAGGCCCCACGTTTGCAGTTTTATACATTCGTGAAGAACCATTACGACCAAGCGACACAAACAGTACACTTGTCGTCTAGTGTCAGAGGCCCAAAGTTTGCATGACACTTCACACTCGCTCACCACCCTCAAAGAAAGCAGAGGTGTCCGGCGTCCACTCGCCTCGCCACAGCACCATGTATTCTGCAGCCGACTAGGTCTTCTTGCCATATGACCCGGCAAGCAGTTCCAGCTCGTAACGGTGATGAGGCAGTGCACGCACCGCCTTGTACGCACTACCTTGTACGCACCACCTTGTACGCACCACCTTGTACGCACCACCTTGTACGCACCACCTTGTACGCACCACCTTGTACGCACCACCTTGTACGCACCACCTTGTACGCACCACCTTGTACGCACCACCTTGTACGCACCACTTGTACGCACCACCTTGTACGTTAACCTGTAACCCAAAAAAAATCAACAGCAGTGCATGTTCCACTCGGCCAATTCTGACCACATTTAATAAAAACAATAACAATCATTGATAACAAAAGATTCCTTTAAGAATTTGCAATAATTGTTCAGGAACTGCATACATTTAAGAGTAGATCACATACAACGCTCATGGCCCGGCTGCCGCAGCAGCTAGTGACACTCGTGCCACCTATATAGTCATCACCTCAAGTGATACGACCAACACACATAACTTCCCATTGAGTCTACGACTCCCAGGTCATTAGAAAACCAACACAACAATAGTCTCCTTTGAGACCCTGGTCCCCGCTGTACCTGTCCCTGAACAACTCACAAGCGAGTTGCAGTTATGACTACAGACAAGTACGTACAGTGCGACCTAGCCATGGTATGTATGCTCTATTACTCAGTGAAGGAGCTATCCTCACCGCCTTCTACGTTTAACTCGTTAGGAACTTAATTTGGCTGCACAACTCTCTTTTACGAACGAGAATTCAGCACCAGAATCGTAAGCAAAACAATACAGCTGACCTTTATGTTCTAACGTGCCTGAGGGTAGTTGTACGACGCAAACATCCACTCGCCGTTGCTGCTTGCAGCGTGGGCTGCTGCGCCGCGGGCCTCTGCACCTCGGGCCGCTGCACCGCCGGCCGCTGCGCCTCGGGCCCCCGCACCGCTGGCCGCCGCGCCTCGGGCCCTCGCACCGCTGGCCGCCGCGCCCCGGACCGCTGGACCGCTGGCCGCCGCGCCTCGGGCCGCCGCGCCTCGGGCCGCCGCGCCTCGGGCCGCCGCGCCTCGGGCCGCCGCGCCTCGGGCCGCCGCGCCTCGGGCCGCCGCGCCTCGGGCCACCGCGCCTCGGGCCGCCGCGCCTCGGGCCGCCGCGCCTCGGGCCGCCGCGCCTCGGGCCGCCGCGCCTCGGGCCGCCGCGCCTCGGGCCGCCGGACCTCGGGCCGCCGCACCTCGGGCTGCTGCGCCTCGGGCTGCTGCACCCCCACAACCCTGTCCGCAGCATCAGCCTCTCGCAATGTCTCAGCGGTTACGGCTCCATCCGCAGCACACGCCTCCGCACCAGCGGCAACAGGTGCCCCGGCAACCACCGAAGCCGTCAGCGGCGGAGCGCCGCCCGGATGCGACGACACGGGAGTAGACGCACGTATAGCGTCTGAAGGCAAACGCTCCCCTAAAGCGCTCGATCGAACCAGCACTCCATCCAAAGGGTCGCGTCGAGGGCTATCCCGACGCCCATACGAACTATCCCGGCGCCTACGCGAACTTTGAGAGTACTCTGATCTATCACGACGACGCAGGCCTAGGAGATCTACTACGCGATTGACGATAACGGTCACGACGCCTTTTATAAACATCACGACAGCTATGCGAATCGTTGTCCCGAGAATTACGGCTAGGTGTATTCTCACACAGCGTGCATCCACGACTCGGCATGGTTATGACTATTGGCAACATAAATGACCACTACGTGAACAACAAACTAACCGCGAAATAAAAGAATTAACACGTGGTTGTTTACTTCAAAAACACGTACGAAATATAATGTAATCGAGTAGAAACACGTGGCGAATCACGTTAAAATGCACAGAAACTAATCACGGACAAAATCAACAACACGTTGTGAAAAATTTTAAAAAGTCCCAAAAACACTATTTTCGGTTAAAAAGATGTCGAACGATCTAAGTCGCGTGTAGTTTAAACGAATCCCACTTCTGATCTTAGAAACCAGAAGTGAGAACAGTTTTTTAAAAAGAAAACACGACACGGCCTACACAACTATTTATTTAAATTACAAAACCCGTTACAAGAAAATAATTCAACACGATCACTAGTACGCGTCCGTCCCGTCCGAGCTCCGCAGCAAAAAGGGGTAGAGGCGAGTGAGCACACGGCTCATGGAGTGTCACCCCCTCCACTGACAGCGTCATCGCAGCGACGTGATGTCCCCGCTCTTTCTGCTGTCAAAACCTCTAACAAAAGATTTATAGAACAACTAGCTTCTGCCCGCGATTTCGTCCGCGTAAAATTTCGAACCCCAATCCTCCACGTCGCTATCCTATCGCCCGCCCGGGGTATTTCTTTGTTTGTCATTTTATTCTTTTTAACCGGCTCTTGAAGATCGTGGCATGATGTTAAATAGCCTACAACCGTACTCAAGAAATTGTTTATGAAATTGGACCATTATATGCAAAAATATTTTTATAGCACTGTGTGACCTAAACACGCACTTAAGGGCCTTACATGACCTAAAGCGCGGTCACTGTCGGACTGAGAAAAAAAGAGAACCGCGATGACACAACGTTGGTAATTTATTGTAAAATATGAAGCAATTATTTAATTACAAAAAGCTATTATTTGGACTAAAAACTTAAGACACTGGTATTTAAGTATGTTGTTTGTAGAATAATTTGACAAAAATCAGAATGATTGTATGTATAATAGTATGGTTTTTATTGAAAAAAGAAAGTCTTTAGAGGTACATATCTTCATGATTTCTTTCTATCGTATCAAATTAGATGTTTTCAACACACTATCTACCTAGCATATCCTGAAGAATATCATATATTTTTCTGATTTTGTTTACTGTAGTCGATCATATACTTTTATTGTTTCTAAAACGTGCGTTTTTTTTGCGTTTAGGTCCTGTAAGCCTCTTAAGTCACGCTTCTCTGTGACTTAAGTAGTCCATTTTATACAAAAACTAGCGGCTGTCCCAGCCCTTTTTTTCGAATTTCCGAAATTTTCTTTCATACAAACCTTGTCCTGGCTATACCAAACATAACAAAAAAAAAATTACCCAATTTGGTGCAGTTGTTCGGAAGTAATGCGCGTACAGACATTTCGGCGACTTAGTTCTAAACTATGTAAGGAAGCGACTTGAATGCGGTTTTAGGTC
The DNA here is from genome assembly GCA_963855955.1 of Luperina nickerlii. NCBI lineage: Eukaryota > Metazoa > Arthropoda > Insecta > Lepidoptera > Noctuidae > Luperina > Luperina nickerlii. The sequence continues at coordinate 9,640,310 of OY979689.1, read as the reverse complement.
ACATGAGCTATAAAATAGTAAACGATACGCGTGACTTAAGTAGGTATGCATAGCGTTTAGCACTCTGACTAATAATAATAATAGACTATTTAAGTGACACGTATAAAATATATATATCGAAATATATTCCTCAGAAACTTTGTCGTAATAAATCATATCCGACCTGGTACAGTTCCTCATTGATTAAAACAATAAAAGAGAAATTTAAATACTTTAAAAAATATAAAACCTACGGCAATAAAGCTGATGAACTAACATTCAAACTTCTTCGTGATAGGGCAAAAACATTAGAAAGTCAGTGTTACGCAAATTATTTGAAACTTACCGAAGCGTCAATTAAAAATAACCCCAAACAATTTTGGACTTTTGTTAAAAAACGTCATAATATAAATGCAATCCCGAGCACGTTCAATTTTAACGACGAAACACTGCGCACCGGGGAATCAATATGTGAGGCATTTTCAACTTATTTTCACTCCACATTTTTAGATCCCAACCTTATTCATGGTGGTAGCTCAAATTCTTCTTCCTCTTCTTTTACTGAATCCTCAAACCAGACGTCCGATATCAGTCGTATCACGGTGAACATTGAAGACCTAGCCAACTTGCTTCGCAATTTGGATACATCGAAGGCGCCAGGCCCGGATAATATCTCATCCAAACTTCTCGTACGTTGCGCTGCATCTATTGCAGTTCCTATCTCAATTCTATTTAAAAAATCTTTAGATGCTTGTGTTGTCCCCAAACTTTGGAAATCGGCATTCATAACGCCTGTGCATAAGAAGGGAGTCAAAACGGACATTGCTAATTATAGACCGATATCCAAATTGTGTATCATTGCCAAGGTTTTCGAAAGGATTATTTATAACCAGGTCTATTCGGCTCTGGAACAATCGTTTAGTCCCTTTCAACATGGCTTTCTTAAAGGTAGATCCACTGTCACCAATCTTATTTTGCTTAATAACTACATCACCGACGCAATGGACCACGGTAAGCAAGTCGACGTTGTTTACACAGACTATAGTAAGTGTTTCGACCGAATTGACCACGTCATCCTACTGCGGAAGTTAGAGGGCATCGGTATACGCGGAGACTTACTCAGATGGTTTTCCTCTTATATAGAAAACAGGTCGCAAGCTGTGGTACTGAATAATTATATATCTAGCTGGGTTTTAGTCCCCAGCGGAGTCCCCCAAGGTTCGTTGCTCGGTCCGTTATTATTTATCATCTATGTAAATGACATCGACTCCTGTCTGACCTCATCCAAATTATTGTGCTTCGCTGACGATATGAAAATTTATGCTACCATATCATCGACTGCGGACATGATAGCTTTTCAATCTGACTTACAGTGTCTTGAAGTATACTGCCAAAAAAGTAAGCTTGATCTCAATCCCAAAAAATGTTCAGTTGTCACGTTTTCCCGTAGACGGTCAGTCCTAGCCACAACATATACTCTTGGTGGCTTTGTATTACCTAGATGTAGTACTATTCGTGATCTGGGGGTTCATCACGATTCCAAACTTATTTTTGATAAGCATGTTGATGCCATCGTCGCTAAAGCCTCTAAATCCCTTGGTTTCATAATGCGATTATCCAGGTGCTTCACGCAAGCTAAGACGCTAAAAATTCTATACTGCACTTTTGTTCGAAGCCACTTGGAATACGCATCTGAAATATGGAGTCCATGCTATCACAAATACATTGACCGTATTGAGCGCGTACAAAAAAGATTTATAAAATTTTTATGCTTTCACCAGAGGGTACCATATAAGTCCGATAACTATCTCAGTCTCTGTAAAAAATATCATCTCTTACCGTTGAGTAATCGTCGTGAGATCTCTGACTGTATATTTTTATTGAAGACGGTTCGAGGTGACATAAATTGTTCTGATATTTTGTCAACTTTCTACTTTAATGTTCCAAGCAAATCCAAACGGTTCAATCCACCATTGCGGGTGCCATTTACAGCTACCAACTACAGACAAAATTCGTACGTTGTGCGTGTAAGTGGGTATTTTAATAAAGTGTGCAAGCAGTTCGACATTGATCTTTTTAATACGAGTGTGACCTCGGCAAAAAAGTGTTTAGCAATGAATTTCTTTAAAGCTTAAATTCTACAGACTTTGTTTTCTTTTTATTTTTTAAATTAAATTTTTAACATCTTGGTACTTATGGGAAATTTCGCAATTATACTAGTTTTTACATATCTTAGGTAATGATCTACTTGCAAATTTTTAGTTTTTATACTATTTTTGTTGTTTTTTTTTTTGTGTGACAATATTTGGCAGTGTGTATATTGTGTTCCACAGTACTTTTATACCAGACAAGCTCTAGACGTGAAGACCTGTAATTGGCTGTCAGATTATCATACTGTTATTTATCACCATTGTATTTAGCTGTAAGTCTTCCAAAGTCCTTAAATAAATAAATAAATAAATAAATATATTATATAAAAATTATAATAAAAAAGTTATATAATTTAAATAAAATATATTATTAAATTGAATACCAGTGTGAGTGAGACATGTGAATACAAAATATGAATTGAACACAAATAATGTAAATGACGTTGAGTTTACTCAAATATCTTTTTTTTTTCGCTGAGATATCGCATTTTAAATTTTCGTGTACGTGGATTGTTCTACGTTTGAGAATTCATACACATACCTACAGTCTATTGGAAAATTTCAACATGCACTTTCTCGAAAAAAAAGATATTTGAGTAAACTCAACGTCATTTTAAAGAGGAAGACTAGTCCTTTGAGATGCTATTAATAATTTTTAAAGGAAAATAGAATCGGCCGTGTTACATAACCTCAAAAATGAGAATAAACGGTATTTTTTGCACTTTTAGGTTAGGATATCTCGAAACCCTGACGTGATAGAGCAATTTTGGCCAGATTCGAATTCAGCGCGTCAAAATCCTTCGGAAAAGTATAGTCTGGTTTCTGGGAAAGAGTGTTCGTCAAATTTTGTCGCCCTGTGTTATTATAATCGTCCAAGAAGGGCCAATTCGGCCGACCCTAGCCAGTTTAATTACTTGCATATAAATTCATGTAATTTCACAGAATTATGGGAAACATAAATATTATCTAAAAACACAAAATTGAAAGAAAATCTTATTATTAGCCGTATTATTTTATCGTATATGTGTGATTATTATATCAATTTTATGTTTTTAATATAATTTAATGTAATAGAATGGACTAAATAAATGATTTATTATAACATTTTCAAAATACGGAAAGTGTATTAAATACCTACATTAATCAATAAAAGTACATATATGTAGAACCACCGTGCAAGCTTCTTCTACAGGTTCTTAAATCGGCCCAGTAATCACAAGAAAAATCGCAGTAAGTACATACATTTTTAAAAGAGTAAGCGTGGAGTTTCTGCCAGCTCTTCGCCATAAGAAACGACCAATTGGAACCGTGCACCTAGCTTCTGACGTTTCATAAGTGTACGTTTACATTTATGTGAAATAAAATACTATGAATTTGAAAAAAAACTCGCCGCAAGTATAAAGGTATTTCTTTAATAGATTTTCAACTTTATCGCTAAAGCATAAGGTTCAAAGTTAATTGGGAAAATTTGACAGTTTCGGGTAGCTTTATGTGCTGGTGGCAGCGTCTGTACCTACTTGGTGATATAGGGAAAATAGTTTCAGTCATATTTTACCGGTCTGCATGCAATAATTACAAAAATCAAAACTAATTTACTAAACTTTATCTAAATTCTAAACTTAACAGACAGAAGCAAGAAAACAACACAAAACTTATGTTACACATTATTGTATAAACAGTTTAAATTTTACAAAACCTCCTCCTTTCTATAAAGTTGGTTAAAAATAAGAACAGGCCAAAGGATCTCTAAACAATAGATTAAATAATAAAGTGGAGAGGAAAGTGACAGCACAATATGTAAATAGCATTATTTAGTGTTCTGCTGCGTCATCGAACCAATTTGTTGCGACGCCATCTTGTATTGATTGTTGCACAGGGAGGCTGTGGAGCTGTCCTAGTGAAATTGTTTTTATTTTTATGTGAAACATATTTATATAGAGGTATGAGGAACCGGGTGTAAAGTTCACTCATACTCTATAGAAAAGGGAGGATCCTCCGACCAGACGGGTGTTGTGTCTGGCGGGAAACTGCCCGATGATTCATGTCGGGCCATTGTATATATTCTAGTTGCGCGGTAAACTCTGCTTGCGAGATGTAGGATTTTGCATGACGTCAGTATGACGCGTTGTTCGCATGTGGCGTTATAGATACCGCCACATCACTCCCCTACGGAGACCGGAGGTCGATAGTGAGCTGAGTCTTGTATCTTGCGATGCTTGCCAGGCCACCTGAGGTTACAGTGAGCCGGAACCGGTTGCCGCATAGTTCACGGTGAGTCGGAACTGTCTGCGAGGTTGCCCCCAGTGAGTCGGGGTGGCGCTACGTTATGCTCCAGTGCGTCGGATGTGGTACAGCGCCGGGTTGAGGGCTTGAGGCTGACTGCTGGCGTCGACCAGGAGAAGGTTTTAAGGGCTCTGCCTGTGTACCGGCCAAAAGTACTGTGTGCTGTGCCGAGGTTGCTGATGAGGCTGAGAGTGATGACCAGGTATGCGAGGTCAAACTTAGACATCAACAAAATATTGTCATATAAACTGTTCATAAGTATGTTACGGTAGTGCAGTCAAAAAAATATCTGACTATTCTTCGGAACATAAATATCTAAATACTCTACTAGATTTCAATATATTTGGTGCAACCTAGGATTCGTAAATATAAAATACAGCTTTGAACATTCAACTAAATGGCCTTTACCATTAAATTTTTTTTTTTTTTGCTTGCCAAGTACGAGTAATAATACAATGTTGCCGTTAAAGGATGTCATATCTGACAATTTCAAATTGAATTTGTTTCAAAGAAAAAGATTACAATAGGATATACTTCTTTCTGTAAAGAGATTGTTCAAAGAATTTAAGACAACAATTCGAGACGTCAAATTATCAAGATGTTTTTCATAGAAAAATTGCATAGATATTTGTAAACCTATTTTTGCGCTAAATAATATGAACGAGGGATTGCGCACAATTTTTAGTCTTTGTCTGTAGCAATATTATTGATATAATGTCAGCCACATACATATTTATGATGTCACCGATTGTTTACAATTTACTGTAAGGCAAAGCTGTTTAGAGTTTTATGAAACTTACCATTGCCTATGTATTTTTGATTCATGAACATGCTCAGATATTAAAGAACCCTACTGTACCAATGTGACATGAAATAAATAAACAAAAACTAAAAAATATTACACTACTCCACACCACCTGCGTCCATCACCATATTGAAATTGGAACGCTCACCCATAGACAATAACGATGGTATCGATGGCCGTTTAGCATACTACATCGTTTAGTTTGGCAAAGGTATCAGTCATACAGCCGCGAGCCTTTTTTGTTAAACAATTAATAATAATTGTATACTGTTATGGAACGACTGTTTTTTTTAATGGCGCCCTGAAATATATGGGTATGCTTCCGTTACTTGTAATAATTTCATTTAGTTTTAGGTATTGTTTTGTCCAGCTCGTCTCGCCATCTTCTACGGGGTCTGCTGCGACGCCTTCTAGCTGTGTCAGGGCTCCACGTAATGGTTATCTCGGTCCACAGCTCATTGGGCATACGGCAGACGTGGCGAGCCCAGTCCCACTTCAGCTAAGTAGCTTTTTGAGCAATGTTAGTAATCTGTGTTTTGGGTCTTGCGAATATGGTCTGTCAATATGACGCCTAGAAAGCGTTCCATTAGATGTTGGCAAACCTTGAATTGTGTTTGTTGGCAAGACCAGAAAACTACCTTTTGGAATGGGCGACTACACAAAAAAAAATCTGTTGTACGCACGGCTACACATCAAGCTATACAGAACTAGTACAAGCTGACTTCCGATTGTACGAAAAACATAATACAATGCGATGTCGGCTAAAACTGGAAATGTATAGCTTGATATGTTGCCGTGTGTACCTACGGGGTTAAATTTAAGGAACGCCTAATTAGGGTTCCGTACCACAAAAGGAAGAAAACGGAACCCTTATAGGATCACTCGTGTGTCTGTCCGTCCGTCTGTCACAGTCAGTGTGCTCCGAATCTAATGGACCGATTCGATGGAATTCAGTTGAAATTTGGTTCACATAGATATGAATCTCTGTAACCAAAACACAGTCGTGTAACGTAAATAAATTAATTTTGAATATGGGGGTCATTTTTGGGGGGCAAATAGAAAATAAAAATAAAAAGTTTCGCAATCTGTACCGTGTGACATATCAAATGAAAGAACTTACTGTGAGGATCTCAAATATATTTTTTCATAATTTTAAAGTAAATTGTATTAATCTTATTTAAGAAACTAGATGAAAATTGACCATTCCCTCCACTTATCTCCTAAACTACTAAGCCTAAAATTTTGAAAAAAAATACAGAAAATAGTTCTATACCTATAGATTACAGAAAAATCTATAAGAAGTCTGTGGTCTTAAAATAACATGGTAAATCTCTCAATATTGTGAGTACAAACTTACATTTTCAGTTGAAATGTATGGGAAACGTGTAAATTTTCAACTACAATGTTTTTTGTTTTTTTTTCCCAGAGACAGTGGGATGAGCCACTCTGCAAGTTGGTACGGAATAATCTTATTAATAGGTCCACCAATACTGCTGAGCGTGTCCGCCTACTGGCTGTGAGTGAGTGGGAGTCGGGCCTCTGGCTTCAGGCGCTACCGTTACCCAACACTTTGCTGGGTGACACCACCTTCCGGCTCGCTACTTGTCTGCGTCTGGGCGCCCCTTGTGTGGCTCCGCATCGCTGCCAATGCAGTAAAGGTGTCGACTACCTCGGACACCAATCTAATGGAATGGGCGACTAGAATCAATTCTATTTGTTGTAATTTCTGACGTTCAAAAGTGCCTTTTATAGAAATAAATGCTTTGACTTTGACCATGGTTTATACTGCAGTAAAAGCGTAGGCCGTATAGCACGGCATGCCATGACATGCATGTGACATCATCCATCGTGCTCTTGTCACTTGGGTGCCACTGCCAGATGTTTTAGAACCCAATGGCTTGGCGCGCGACAATGGGAAGAGACCAGAAGGAATGAACATAATTCCTTGGAAGGTTGTTAGGCCTTTGGTGTGGGATGCAACGTGTGTCAACACCCTTGCGCCATCCCATCTTGCACAAGCACGGTGAACTGTGCTGGGGCGGCTGCTGCAGGTGCGGAAAACCTCAAACGGTGCAAATACTCCAATCTCTTCGAAACTTATATGTTTGAGCCGTTTGGAGTTGAAACACTAGGGCCATGGGGCCCGAGTGCCCACTTAGTATTTCGAGACATCGCCAAGCGGTTAGTCGACTCTTCCCGTGACCAGAGGGTTGGCCTATTTTTTGCCAAAGAATCAGCATTGCCATACAACGTGGCAATGCTACCAGCATTTTGGGCACGTTTCCTGTTGACAGCGATGCGGACGAATTTTTGATGCCCTTTCATTATTTCCCCTCCTTCTTATATACTTGTACATATTATTATTATTATTGTTTTAAGACTGTTAAGTAGCTTTTAAAATTATGTAAACACTTTAAATAAATACTACAATGTTAAGTTTGTTCTTGGGATAAATTAATTCCAACTACGGAACCCTTCATTGTGCGTGGTCCGACACGCACTTGGCCGGTTTTTTTTAATTATAAATTACCTACTGACGAAAAATTTCAACGCCCCTTTCAGAATTATGTACATACTAAGTCCATGATAAGAGGTTGCATCCTGTATAATTTAAAAAGTTTGATTTTTGAACCTCGTCTTCCTGCATACATACTATTGCCGCATTTGGGTCCCGTCCTCATCTCACATCCTTTCAGTGTGGCCTGCGCCTTAGGTGCTACAAAAAGGCCTTAATCCAACTGCTTAGCGAATAGCGATAGACCTTCAGGAGTTCAGGTGCTTGGTCGAGGCTTTTGGCTGTAGACCATTGATTGGGCGTAACAAACTTAGGTGTTAAACAAAACTGCTCATAATGACTGTACAAGTACCTACACATTTTATGTTTCGACAGCTTCCTGTGTCACAACAAGCGAAACTGAAAAGGCAGGTTAGCTATGTATGACATCATCCAAAATGCACGGATAGGAAATAGATGTTGCACGGTTCAAGTTTTATAAATTAAATTTGTGCCGGGATCCCATCGGGATCCTCACTATTCTTAGGAAGGTGGCTTTGGGTGGCTTAATAATAAAATAAGTACCTAGGTACTTTTTGTTGAAGACCATCCCTATCGTCAGTAATTTGATATTTGTAAGTGTATCAAAAGATTCTCTCATTATGTTGATAATAAAAACCACAAGCAGTCAGTGAGTAAAAACATACAAATAGAATTTATATTTTCGAAGTCTTAAGATTCATAACTACTAACGCCATCTGTTGTTGAGTAGCGAAACCAAATTCTATTTATAAAATATAACCTTGTCTATGGCACTTGGCACAAGTACCCGAGTGAAGTTCAGTTTTGACAGTTGTAATGTAACAGTGGTCATCCTAGTTTTTTTATACCTCCTTGCATTTTGATACCAAAATATTAGATATTCGTAAAGTGGTATTACGTGAACAAGATGAAAATGAGAGCCCACGCACATCGGGAAAGGTGGAATGCGACCCGCTAGCGACGGTGAGTACGATGAGCTCCTTAGTATAATGCTAGTGCCTATATTTTTAACTGATTAAAAAAAACCGTAGTCAATTGGCTGTTAACCTTTTAACTAAAAGCGGGAGACGCGTAATTCGACGCTATGCCGTGTATAATTTTATTACTATTCGCTCGACGGCGCATACATTAGCGAGAGGACGGTCGCCCACATTCGTTTTTGGTCTATAGCATTAAAACGCCTAACTTTACTGTAATCATAACTTATCAAACGTAATTGTTTCTTTATCTATATTAGTACAAATTTCATATTTAAACCCTTGATTGGATGTAAATTGCTTGATAATATATATTAACTGTACTTAGGCAAAGTTTATTATCATTGACAGAGTAATCAGTGATTGTGGTTTTTTAATTGTGTAAAAAAATACTTGGCTGCACGCGAAATTCCGTTGCACATCAGTGGTGGGAAAAAAAATGTGCCAGGCTTTTTAACAGGTGAGTTTAGTGTTCTTTATTTTGAAAACAATTTATTCAATTACATATAGATTATTTTTTTAATGAAACTAATTATCAAACCTGATTAAATACTTTATTATCAGTTTTTTTTTCAAGAGATTATAGACTTTTAGGCTGCATTTATCTTCATAAACTGGAACAATAAACTTGAATAATATGGAAATGGCTCGTGTTTATTTCCAAACTGTCCTTGTAATGCCAAATAACCTAATGTTAACATTTTTTTCTTTTTTATCAGTCTCCAATACTTAATTTGGTTTTGTTTTTATTTTAATCTGGCATTAAGGTGTCAAAACAACATTAACCCGGTGTTTATATTTCTATAGAAATACTATTTGAGCCTATTTCTTATCTTATCAATAATAAAATGGACATGCAAAATGTTAAGAAGTATATTCATTTTACAAAATGTCTTTTATGAATTTTTTTTTAGTATCACATTTTTTTTAGTACTGTTTTTTTTTTAAATCTAATAAGATTATTGACTGAATAGGCTGAATAATCATAAGTTCCTTGTTCTTTAAAACTTAACAATCATAAACACAAATAATCTTATCTTTTCAAATTTTTTATTGATTACAAACCTTTCCCTGCAAAAATGACAATTTGGTACATTTAAGTCTAATCAGACATTTTGTTGATAAAATTTGCATTAAAAGCCATATATTTTCACGAATTGAGTAAAGTTTATAATTGCATGATGATTTTTTTTTATAAGTAGGGTTATGTTATTTTTTATTATTTAGTGATCTTATAGTGTTTTTCAACATTGGGGCTCCTGGCTAAAGAGGGGCCCGTGGTTTAATAATAAGAGCCGCACGTGTCGATCGAAGGTTAAGTTACGCTTTCCGCGGTCAGTTCATGGATGGGTGACCATCCTAACATTTCGAAACCCTTTCGTGCCTCAGAATGCACTTTACGCCGCCCACCTCGGCTGTCGTTTGTAGATCTTTGTCAGTCGTTATGGGTACTCAGAAGCCCGAAAGTCTGACAACCAGTCTTACCAAGGGGTATCACATTACCCAGTAACTGGTTTTTGGAGGTCAGATAGGCAGTCGCTTCATTTAAATACCAGTATTCAGCTGCATCAAGTTAAGACTAGAAGCTAACCCCAACATAGTTGGGAAAAGGGTAGGCAGTGTTTTTCAACATTTTTAATTACGAAAATCTACAGTTAGGAAACAATAATAAGTCAACATTGATTTTCTCTATCTATATCTATCACTCATCATCATCGTCGGCTTCCAGTCTAACCGGATGCAGCTGAGTACCGGTATTTTACATGGAGCGATTACCTATTTGACCTCCACAACCCAGTTACTGGGTATCACTATACCTCTTGATAATTGATAAGATTTTATTATGATAAGGTTGTCAGACTTTCGGGCTTCTGACGACCAGTAACAACTGTTAAAGATTGACGAATTACAGCCGAGACCGATAGGTCTCGATAAGTAATTAATGGTTATCCATCCACGGACTAACCGCGAAAGGCGTAGCTTAACCTGGATCCTGATTCACTATGACCACTCAAAGATTCCTTACTTTGAAACCACGTCAATTCCTTAGTAATCTCGCGTTCAATTCCCGCCAATCTCGCGTTCATTTCGCGCGGTTTCGTTCATTGTGTCATAGACTGCTTAGATAGCACTCTATGACATTATTTATGACATTCGGGTTTTCGGTCCCGACTCCCGGTACAGGTCTCTGCACGTTGATCTTCGGAAGGAAACGGTTACATGTTTTACCTGTTTATGTGTGAGCGAATAAGTTAATGTGAAGTGATCGGTAATCGACTTGTCTTTACCGGAAACCCACTTTGTGCAAGCACCCACAGAGGATAAGGCCTCTGATCGATCGACCCTAGCGGCTATAATTACTGAGCCAGAAACCTCAATCACTGATAAAGTGATAACCAATATTAATTTTTCAGAACAGTTAATTCGCTATCTAACTATGTAGGTAACATTGATGTGGAAACATTTAAAATGTAACATTTATCTTGGAGATAACTATCAGTTATTTTATCTAGGTGTTAAAACGGTTTTTGAATGTAATTATCTCTGATAAGACACATTTCATGTAACTATAATCTAAAAGTCGTTATAACTGCTACTGCAAAAACGCACGTACGGCATTTCGTGAATAACGTCAAGGCTCCTGCGAACAGGCGTGATGCGGGACGCAAATCGCGCGCGACACAAAGGTTGGAAGGAGCCTTTATAGTTTTGTACTATACTAAAAATTCGACATCAACTGCGCCATTTTCCGACACTTTTTGGGATCGGCTTCCAGTCTAACCGACCCGTTTTTCTTACTGAACAGACAGCTGTGCTGCTGGGGAGTTTGTTGCGCCACTTCTTCTCCCCAGTGAAAGCACTAGGAAGTGGTGAAGGGGGGCGTTTTGGGTGACTGTCTTATGTAATTTTAACGTTTGAAAAGTGCTGATTCTCAGCCTAGTTTGAATATGACTTTTGATTCTTTAACCAGATACATTCTGAATCCTGTATAGCCTGACTGTCAATCTGACCTCCACGACCCAGTGTAACAAACTTTATGGCGGTTCGGAGCATGAGGCGCGTCGATGCGCAGTAACGAATTCTTGTGGCAGCGGGGGTGGGGGGTGGGGTTATACGGCGCAGCGATCAGCGCACTTCAGAGCCATCATAAAGTTTGAATCGTGCTGTACTGGGAAACAAAATACGATACCCCTTCGGCTGTCCCATTTCAAAACCTAGTAAGGGACACTTTTTACAAAAATCGTTTTATTGCATAATCTTGCTAACCTAGAAGGTCTCTACCAAATACAAAAACACCAGCGTTTTAAACATACATAAAAGGAGATATATTTAAGCATCAATACCTAGTAAGGACACCATTCATTACCTAGTGACCGTCTTAAAACCTAGTAAGTCACTTTAACCAATTCAAAACCTCTTTTACAACCATTAGCATCAATATTACGTTTATGCGCTCTCCTGTAAAATTTCATTTTAAGTCCTTAATAGGTTTTGAAATGGGGCAGCCGCCTTGTTAAGAGTTGTTACACTTAGGGCCCTATCTCACTAGGACACCAGTGGCGTCGCAACTGTGGTAGCACTGCCAAAAAATATATGGTTGGTTGCTCATCCAATTGGACGCCTGGTGAGATACCTACCATAAGGCTGTGTATATTTTGCTGGCTGCGAGACCATGGTTGCGCCACCTTGGTGTCCCAGTGTGATATAAGGTAAGCCTTATGGGCTTCTGACGACCCGTAACAACTGTCAAAGATCTATCAATGACACCTGGGACCAACAGCTTCACATGCTGTCCGTAACACAGAGGGGTCTCGGTATGTAAATATGGTCCCCCATCCGATCACGCTTATTACGATCTTACGATCATTGCTTAACCTGAGGAATCAACCCGTGCGGCTGTTATTAGTAAGCCACGTACTGAAAACTCAACACATGCATTAAAAACACCTGGAACTACGGCCTATATAATACATATATTATGTATATACAATTATACATATACCCGTAGTCTAACCAAACCGATCGGTCGCGCGAATACGCGGTTTTCGCTTTCAAATGGCACTCATTGGTTTGAAAAACCGAAAGGCGCCGAGTCGACGCGTTCGGGTTCGCCGAACAAAATGAACGCAACACGCGACTGTTGCGTTCATTTTGTTCGCGCGTAGATCGCTTTGGCTAGAACACGTGCCATAGGTCATACATGAATATTATGTGCCGTGTGATAGAAACAACAGAATCGAACGCGCGACGCGTAAGCGTAAAATTCAAACTTTCAACCACTGCGCCAGTAAAAGCGAATTTTCTAGAGTCGAAGTCCTTCAATTCAATTAACTAAATTGACACGTATCTCTGTCGGTTAAGGTTCATATTTGCGTGCTCTTTACAAACGTAAAAATCCTCCCGGCTGCACTCAGGGATTTGCCTACTATGTTGCAGAACAGAACCTCGTTTGACAACAAGCGCACCATTAATTGATTATACGATGTTTTATTAATTAGTAGCACTTTAAATTAACCCGGTACAATAATTGCTTATCGTCTTCGTCAAGAATTAAGCTATCAAATGAAAAACAATTTTTTTTTTTAATAAATCTGACTGTTAGTTCCAAAGATTAGCGAGTTTAGGGCCTGTGCACACCACGTTTTTTAAACGCGCCGTTGACGCGCGTTTGTAGCGATACAGACGCGATACGCAAACGACAACAAATACATTAGGATAAAAGCGCGCCTCGACGCACGTTTCTAAAAGGCGCGTCAACGGCGCGTTTAAAAAACATGGTGTGCACAGCCCCTAAACAAACAAACGCTTCAGCTTTTCGATTCAGTACAGCGTTAAAATTTTCGTAGTTAAGGTACAAGTTTGTAGCCGACTGCAGACGACAGCAGCAGGCGAGATGTCGCCGCGACACTTCTGATTTCTATGAAATACGTGGCAGACGACGCACGTGTCGCGAGCTTACGGAAGGTGTTTCATGAAAATACATAGAAACCAGTAGTGTCGCGGCGACATGTCGCCTCGCCTGCTGCTGTCGTCTGCAGTCGACTACGAACTTGTACCTTTACTTTAAATAAAAATTGCTATTCCATACATTGTTCCATTTTGACCGCGTAGGTATTGCACTTTTGTATGAAACAGTAGATTTTATTTTTTTGATAACCGTCGACAAATTTCTTCACTACGTCTATAATTATGTGCTGAATTCATGCTTACAGTTTTTGCTCGTGTCTCTACGATGCTAATTCGCTAAAGTAGCAAGTGGCTTGAAGTGCTTCAACAATAAAATTGTTACTCGGCGGCATCCTTTATTGCACGCATTCCATCTGGCGTCGGTTTTAGTACGGACTCAAATCGCTTCGAAACTTAAGACTTGGTGCTAATACGCCCCAATTCTCTATGGTAACTATTAATCCCCGCGAAATCTTAACCACGTGCAAACAACATCAATATCATGTCTTGTAGAAACCCCAGTAACGGCAAGGAATCGAAATGTCAACCGTACGAACAACATGTATTTTGACAGATAAAACCGCGCCGACTTCGCGTTTATTTCGCGCTGTTTTGTTCATTGTGTCATAGAGAATACATTAATAGCTGCAGCTAAGGAATGAGGGTTTTCTGAAATGACGTTCGCTAGGTGGCAGCACTGACACGTCAGGTCGAGGCATCTGTCAAAGAGCCTATATTTTCTTTAGTCATGACTGAATGATGAACGAATTAATGAATCGAATGATGAACGTCATCATATATTTTATATTGGAAGACCTCTTGTCACAGTGTTGCCAACTGGTGTCGTAAATTTTCACGAAAACCCTCATTGATGTGGTTTCGAACTAAGGAATCGTTAAAGGGTCATAGTGAATTAAGCCCCAGATCACTTAACTAACACAGCGTGTATCGGAAAGGCGTGGTTTAAATTACGGCACAGACCATCAAATTGTACCACTTTCTCTATGGGACTAACATCTTATAAAATTAAGAAGTTGTTGAGTCACCTCTCTCAGTTGATTTCATAATATAGTCATTCTATAGGGCAATTTAAACTTAGAGAGAGATTTAACAACAATGAAATTATAACTTAGTGCCTCAACACTTAAAACTGTCTGAGGCCTCTGCGAGTTAGAGTTTCCCTTTGTACAGTTTCTATATTTATATCTGTAATTTATATGATGCACATAATAAATGGTATTATATTCTATTCGGCCGCTAGTATGCATTTCAAAGGTCCCTAGGGTATCGAGATACGTTAAAGACATTTTAAAAATGTATAACATTCAAAGATATACAATGTAGACCAGATGGCTAATTCTCGTATTTAATAAAAAATCGGTTGTCTGTAAAGTCGGTTTACTGACGATAGTTGAACGTGACAACGTCATAAGAAAATACTGATGGAATAGTTGCATTGCATTTGTTAATATTCGGTTGCACTTCAAGCCGCCATGGAACGCTACAGAGCGAGGCCGCGAGGTAACGCTACATGAGTCATGTTTTTTCGTAAGTGCAACCAGCTTCATCGATTTATTAGACGTTGTCACGTCAAAAAGGTTCAAAATCTAGACACAATCTCATCTTAGCGACAATTGATGTCAAAAACTTGTCGAAAATGTAGGGAAATTAGATGAATTTTTGACAGATTGAGAATGTGAACGTTCTTAAAAACGAGAATTGCCCCTCTGCCATTGGCACCTCTAAATAGAGAGAAGCTCGAGCAATATGACACAGATAGTTAATATCAGTGTTAACCTCTTCAATTAGGCTGAATAACAACACGCCTGTGCTATGGCAAGAAGTAATAGGAGACTAAAAATACATATCTACCTACTGTATGTTATAGACATCGTTTGTTTTAATAGATCATAGAGACCCTCAAGCGGCGCAAATACTGTAACCTTATGGGCAACTACAGCTTTGAGCCGTTTGGGGTCCAAACTCCAAACGATCGGGTCAAGGGGTCTGAGTGCGTTTCTCCTTTTTAAGGAAATTTCTCGCCAGCTTAAAGAAAAAAACTTCACTTGACCAGAGGGCTGGGTCGTTCTTTGGCCAAAGAATTAGCATTGCCATTCAGTGTGTCAATACTGCAAGTCTTCTGGACACGTTTCCGGAAGACTTCGATGCGAACGAGTAACTTCGACGCCTAAGTGTCCTTTTTTGAGGTGTGTCTTTTAAAGTCCAGACATAATCTTGGTCAGATCATGTGAACACCAAGTAGATTGGCGTCTGAAACGGTCTTTTGAAGAAAGAACCACCACACAGATTGAATAGACATGTCCATTGTCCAGTCAGTGCACGCAATTGTTAGTGTTCATGCAACTCAGAGCTCAACAAATCTGAAGACTGAAGTTCGAATGTGGCCACCAGTGACTGAAAAGTTTTGTGTATATTTATGTAAGTGTTGTAGCAGATGGCGTTCTGTAGTTTATGTGTGTGTATATTCTTCATCCATTGATATTAAAAGTGAACTCTAATTCCGGTGTTATGAGAACCTTTGGAAGAGGAGGTGGCGCTTCTTTTTTGCGCCTTCGCGCGAACACTTTGACTCTTGAGTCATCGCAAAAAATGTGAATGACCTAGAGGACAAATCATATCTTGTTACTTATAGAGCAGAAACGGTATTTTAAAAGCATCGGAGATTTTGCAACTGCTTCAAAACGCGTTCTGGCGACGCCGTATCAATGACTAGCTTCTGCCCGCGATCTCGTCCGCGTATGTAATGTCGGCCTCCGACACAACCCCTCGCATCGTATCGCCTTTCTGACGCCTGTTCCTTTTGCTCGACTCCTAAAGGGTCTTAGCGTGATATTAAATAGCCTTCCTCAAGAATTTGGTTATCAATTAATGCAAAAAAAAATCATATCCGACTAGTACTTCTCTACATTAGCGCGTTCAAACAAACAAACTCTTCAGTTTTATTATTAGTACTAGCTGCGTCCCGCGGTTCCACCCGCTAAGATTCGATCTCGTGGGTATATCGGGATAAAAAGTAGCCTATTACCTATGTTAATCCAGGGAGTCAGCTACCTCGAACAAAATTTAATTAAAATTGGTCCAGCCGTTTGAGCGTGATGAAGTAACAAACATATAAACTCACACACAAACACAAAATTTCGCCTTTATAATATTAGTGTGATAACTTTTGCCCGCGACTTCGTTGGCGTGGAAGTCGTAAGATACACAATGTAAATGTTACGGGCGTTTCCTACTCCGTATAAGCGTTCCTGCACACGATGCCGTCACCGCGCCGTCGCCGCGCCGACGCCGCACAATTACACTGTAGATACGAGTCGCGCGAAGCCCGCCACCGCGCCGTCGCCGCGCCGCCACCGCGCGCGTTTTTACTGTTTGATTCATTCCATTACCGGCCGCGTACGAACGTGCACGCCGCGTAATTTCCCGTGAATGAATCAAACAGATAGGGAGGGGAACGCGCGCGGTGGCGGCGCGGCGGCGGCGCGGTGGCGGACTTCGCGCGACTCGTATCTACAGTGTAATTGTGCGGCGTCGACGCGGCGACGGCGCGGTGACGGCATCGTGTGCAGGAACGCTAAAGGCTCCTTCAAACAGGCGCGACACGACACGCGACACAAAGGCACCGCAAGTCGCGCAACGAGCGGTGCCTTTGTGTCGCGCGCGATTATATCGCGTGTCGCGCCTGTCTGTAGGAGCCTTAACTCACGGACATTAGATTATTTTGGGCCCGAATTAAGAATGACAACACGATTTGACACTTGTCCCTTCTCCCGATGCTTTTGCCCGTCCAAAAAAAATTATTGGTCAAATATCAAAATATTTTATTTCACATAAACCTACATGGGCACTTATGAAACGTCACAAGCTAGGCGCGAGGGCTTTCGTGAAAATTTACGACACCAGTTGGCACCACTGTGACAAGAGGTCTTCCAATATAAAATATATGATGACGTTCATCATTCGATTCATTCATTCGCTCATCATTCAGTCATGACTAAAGAAAATATAGGCTCTTTGACAGATGTCTGGACCTGACGTGTCAGTGCTGCCACCTGGCGAACGTCATTTCAGAAAACCCTCATTGGTCGTTTCCTACGGAGAAGAGCCGGCAACAAACTTCACGGTTACTCTTTTAAAAATAAATGGTTTTTACAATGTTTTCAAATTACAGTAGGTATGGGAGGACAGCGTAGGCCTGTCAACAAGTACCAGGTACTTAATAAAAATAAAAAATGGTCTACTGATCTAGTCTACAAGGCCTACAAAGACCGCATATTTACAAAATATAAATGAATCTATCAAAAGGATAAATAAAATATAAAAACCTATTAAAACCAAGATATAATTGCCATTACAACCACTTAGTCGGGAGTAGAATTCACTCCCTAACTTTCGAACTCTACATTCGGACGGGCCCATATCTTGACCTAGAGAGAAGGCCGCCCGTTACGGGCCTAAAAATTAAATCGCACGGACCTAAAAAAAGTCAGTAAAAGTTTTAATTTTGGCTTTCTATATCTCAGTAACCGTGACAGGGAGTTTGTCTCTCGGCTTCGCAAAGGCTCCTACAAACAGGCGCGACACGCGATATAATCGCGCGCGACACAAAGGCATCGCTCGTTGCGACTGTTGCGAGACTTGCCTTTGTGTCGCGCGCGATTTTGTCGCGTGTCGCGCCTGTTTGTAGGAGCCTTTAAGTATCTTTTTACACTCGTTATAGTTACCATGTAGTGTCATACTCTCGCGATTGATAGCCAATTAAGAATCACATGGACACATATAGACGCGCAGTTAAGAGCTGACTGCTAATGTAGAGGTCGCGGGTTCACGTTCTGTCGATGAACTGTAATGTCACTATTACGTTCTCCTAAGGCGTTACCACTCACATCTGCCTTGTACATGATGATAATTTGTTGTATGATGTACAGACGCCAGCACATCAAGCTACCCGAAACTGTCAAATTTCCCAATCAACTTTGAACCTTATGCTTTAGCGATAAAGTTGAAAATCTATTAAAGAAATTTGACATATTGTATTAGCTTGATGTGCTGGCGTTCGTACATAATATCATGACTATATTCTGCGTTTCCTATTACTTCGTTTCAGCTTAGCGTTCTTTGACTCTTTTCTTTTTGCTCGGTTTCTAAGGGCCTTAACGTGATGTTACAGCGTAAGAAAAAAACAAAAAAATATATATTTTCATCTCTCATGCTCTAAAAGTTCGTCTTTATGTTGTGCGTAGGCGAAATAAAGTCGCATTTTATGCTCTAGTGCATAAAGTATTTTTTTCTAAGACTACGAGAATCAGGTCCAACGCACAATAAAACGTCGCAGAGTAAAGTCGTTAGTTTATTTCATTTGCTTTAATTTATTTCACTTCCGTGTTTTCTATCGTTAATTTAATAAAACCAGATAAAGCAGTATAAAGTACCCAAGTCGAATGACATGTGTTGAAAATAAAAAATAAAAACTTTCAAAAAGTTGAGTGGTGGGAATAAACTATTCTCTTCTTCAATATTGCAACATTTTTAAACAGTGAAAATACTGTTATCTTTATGCCTGTTTCATTTTCTCGCAATCGAAGTGAAAAGCAGAGTTTATAACTCGGGCATTAACGAGACGTCTTACCCCTCCACCCTCGCCTGCCGCTCTGATTGATATAAACGTCTCGGGGTAAAATGGCTTCTTTTATGCACTAGTTGTACAATCTACTATTTCTCTTTGGGTAAAATATACGGCTATACAGTCTAAGATGCACAATAAACGCACAGGTGCGGCGCGCCGCACTCGAAGAAAGTTATGTAAATTGTATAGACGCGCATACGCGCCGCGAGCACATGATAAAAGTCCGAAAAGCGCACACGCGCGTTGGCCGCACTGAATGCGTTATGAATTTATGAGACAAACTCACTCACAGCTTTATCATTAGCATAAATAAAGTATAGGATGCGTTTTAGTATTTTGCGCTAAGTTGAGAATTCACATTTCCGTCACTTAAAATCATTTAAATCACTAATTATTAACCTTGAAAACATACCAAAGACAGAATCATAAATTCTATTTATAATACCAGCATCTAAACATCTTCCTCGGTCCATAATTTAAAAAATAATCTCAAAAACGACCTCCAAAAATTTAACTACTACGCAAACTTAAGAACTGCCTGTAACTGACACGTGTAACTTCTGTTAATACAAGGTAAGTTGCCAAAAGATTTAACGACGTTAACCATTTAAATAAACTCTATTATTTTTAATTATTCACGCAAATTAATGATAATTTATTTATTTATTCGCGCTTCTATTTTATTATTTGCATACTAGACTTGTAAGTGGCGTTGCTCGCAATATCGGAGGTTAATCAAATGGATATTTCGAGGATTTTTTTTAGATAACCTTGGTTAAGACTCACTGATATATAAAATACTGGCAGCGCCACGCGGTTTCATCCGCGTAAGTTTAGATCCCATGGGAATATCGGAATAAAAAGTATCCTATGTGTTAATCCAGGAAATGGTCTATCTATGTGCCAATTTTTATCCAAATCTGTTCAACGGTTTACGCGTGATTGAGTAACAAACATCCAAACATCTTCACAAACTTTCACATTTATAATATTATTAGGATATATCTAATACTACATTTTACTGCAGTGTGATTCTGTAATCATCTCACCGTGAAAACTAAGGTGAAGTGAGCGTGGAGTGAGCTGTCAATCGTGTCAATTCCTAATTTCCTAGCAAAAACAAACTCCCATCACCTAAATTTTCACGGTGAGATTTTTACAGAATCGACCGACTGGTTCAGATATCAGAACGAGCCAGATTTTCAAGGAAGTCGCCTTTTTCAGACCGTTACATTTTATTTGTCGCTGTACGGAAAAGTATTTTTACAAGGTTTTAAGCTGTGAAGTCCTCTAGTAAATCATTATCTGCCTTTCCCAACTATGTTGGGGTTGGCTTTCAGTCTGACCGGATACCGGATGCAGCTGAATACCAGTATTTTACATGGAGTGACTGCCTGTCTGATCTCCACAACCCAGTTATTGGGTAACACGATACAGGATACCCCTTGGTAAGACGTAACGACTCGCGGCTAACCGGAGCCAACGGCTTAAGGCGAAAGCGCCAGGGTAGCCCGCGAAATTCAATTTTTTTTAGGTTTTTTGGATTTTGCTGGTCAGTATTAAGTTGTACGTTGATTAATATATGAATCGCGGCCGTAAGAAATATGTGTTTACAGAATTATAATCATTAAAGTCATCAACACAACTCTCTAAGACCACGTAAGTCCCAAGAATAACTGTCTTATGAAATCATCATTCTTTGGACTTACGTGGTCTTAGAGAGTTGTGTTGATGACTTTAATGATTATAATTCTGTAAACACATATTTCTTACGGCCGCGATTCATATATTAATCAACGTACAACTTAATGCTGACCAGCAAATTGCAAAAAACGTTAGAAAATTTTAATTTCGCGGGCTACCTTAGCGCTTCCCCCTTAAGGGGCTACCTCGAAAATCTAAATTCCTCGAAAACCTACTAAGCGAGCGAAAGTGATGCAATTATTTTTGAAACGCAAAAGAAGAGTGATGGCTATAGTGTGCGTGCGCTCGGAATAAAACGACGTATGGGCCAAAACGAATTTACTCCTTTTTTAACAAAATAAATGAATTAAATTTAGAACTACTTTAAGTAAACTTTGATTTGATAATTCTCTATGCTTTAAAATAAATTCCATTGAATAAATAACTCTTAAGCGTTACGCCGCGTGATGTCGAAAAAAGTAAAAAAAATAGATAAAACTTTGCAATTTTTTTTATCAAGAAAAATTAATTGAATCGTGTATTCCTTTTTCATGATACTAGACCAAAGAGTCAAAAAACATATACCAAAATGTTAAATCCCTATTCCACATACTTAACAAGTTACACGAAATAGAGGAACCACATTTTTTGCAAGAGGCACGGAGGTGTCTTAGTATGTGAAGATGGTCACCCATCCACGGAGCAACCGCGGCAAACGTAGCTTTGTGTTGGTTTTAAGTTTTGATACTTTAATTGAAAGCAATCGATTAGTAATATCTTCGAAAATGTTATGTAGTCTGTAGCCTTCCTCAAGAATTGGGCTATCAAATCCTAACTAATACTATAAATGCGAAAGTAATTTTGTTTGTTACCTTTTCACGCCTAAGCCGATCATCCTGAAATTTTGCATATACGTTGTCAGATGTACAGAAACGGACATAGGGTACCTTTCATCCCGCAAAAAAGTGCTGCCGATCGATTCTATAAAAATCTCACCGTGAAAACTTAGGTGAAGTGAGTTTGTTTTTGCTAGGAATTGACACTATTGACAGCTCACTCCACGCTCACTTCACCTAAATTTTCACGGTGAGATTTTTACAGAATAGCACCGCTGTTCCTGAGGAAAACAACAATAACGTTATTATGATAATAGATGGCGCCACGTGTCTTTGAATCAAAAACAGGACAACGTCTGTCGGGTCAGCTAGTACAAAAATAATTTTACAAATCCGACTGGTAGTTTCAGAGATAAGCGCGTTCAAACAAACTCTTCTACTTTATTATTAGTATAGATAACTAGACCTTTAATCCATATTAATATTATAAATTCGAAAGTAACTCTGTCTGTCTGTCTGTATGTGACCTTTTCACGCCTAAACCACTGAACGGATTTCGATAAAATTTGGCAGAAAGATAGATTGCATCCAGGGGAAGGACATAGGATAGATTTTATCCATATACCTCGCGGGCGAAGCCGCGGGCGGAAGCTAGTATATTATAGTCTTATGTTTCCTTAATGTCAATAAGAACAAGGAATGTGTATATCGCATATTTTTCAATGACAATTGGAATCAATTTCATTGTTCATGTTTCAAATGTCTACCCGACTCTTATTACACGGTACTGCGTTATTTAAATGGTTTGTTTATATTCAAGCATAACTTTATTGTCAAGACTAGCTTCTGGCCGCTACTTTGTCCGCGTGTAATTTCTTGTTCCCCCGACCCACCGCATCGCATCGCATCGCCTGCCCGCGCTATTACTTCGTTTTGCTTAGCGGTCTATTTGAATTTTTTTATTTTGTTTTTCTTTTTGCACGGCTCCTAAGGGTTCTAGCGTGATGTTAAGTAGCCTACTTTATAGCCTTTCTCAATAATTGGGCTATCAAATATAAAAAGAATTTTACAAATCCGACAGGTGGTTCAAAATAGGTCCGCTCGAGATGGTTTGTTCGGGTGTAGAAAGACACTTAACGAAGCTGAGAGGCACTTTTAAGGCTCCTTCAAACAGGCGCGACACGCGATAAAATCGCGCGCAACACAAAGGCACCGGAAGTCGCGCAACGAACGGTGCCTTTGTGTCGCGCGCGATTATATCGTGTGTCGCGCCTGTTTGTAGGAGCCTTTACTCCCCGTAATTGTTAGCATTTTTATTGTATTTGACGATACCTGGAAACCCTCTGGTTACGAAGATATGGAAGGTCAAAATTCCAACTTTTACTGGCGTTTTTTTACATAGTACAACTTTAAATACCCCCACGACCCCTATACAGTTGCGTGCAACCATATGCACAATGTTTTGCGTGCGTATACGCACTACCGCAAACAGAAAATTTTCACACCAAAAATTAAAGTTGTTTCCCGACAATTATTTTTATGCAATGTTACTTAGGGCTGATTTTTCAATCATCCGATTACCTAATCGAGGAATAATTTTGAAATTTTGAGTTATTTCATACAAAAACATTCAAACGTCAATTTTATTCCTCGAATAAAAGTTATCTGGCGCCTTAGTTTGATGTACAGACGCCACCACGTCAAGCTGGTCAGCGGGATTGTCCGAAAAGGTTACCGCTGGCCCGGAACATAAAGGGCTAAGGAAGGAACACGGGTGGGTTTTAGTCAGTAAGAGTCTGACACTCCCTTCCGCTCTACCCAGAGCGGGAGGGGTCATTTGATGATTTCCCATCCAGAAAAAAAAAAGCACGTCAAGCTACTACAATCTGTCAAATTTCTTTAATACATTGTCAACTTTATTGCTAAAGAATCAGGTTCATAGTTGATTGGGAGAATTTGACAGTTTCGGGTAGCTTGATGTGCTGACGTCTGTATAGACTACAGAATGAGTAGTTGACAGCTATGTGATGTGTCTTACTCCTTGTAGATTCTCCTTGTAGATTGTGACTAATGCTATGGGGTTCTATTGTCGCGATAACGCGATAAGCGTATGTAAAGATGGTCACCCATCCACGGACCAACCGCGACAAGCGTAGCTTAACCTGGTCGATCGACCCGTGCGGCTGTTATTATTAGCCACAAGCCTCCTCAATGTTATGAGTCAATAAATTGAGAACTGCAGTGAACATTACAGGCGCGACCCGCGATTTAATGGCGCGCGATACAAAGGCACCGCTCGTTGCGCGACTTGCGGTGCCTTTGTGTCGCTCGCGATTTTGTCGCGTGTCGCGCCTGTTTGAAGGAGCCTTTAGCGTCATCTATACTTCTATACTAATATTATTAAGCTGAAGAGTTTGTTTGTTTGGTTGAACGAGCTAATCTCTGGAACTACCAGTCGGATTTGAATAATTCTTTTTGCATTTGATAGCCCAATTCTTGAGGAAGGCTATAGGCTATTTAACATCACGCTATGACCTTTAGGAGCCGAGCAAAAGCAAATTTCACGCGGACGAAGTCGCGGGCAGAAGCTAGTAAACTAATACGTTTACTACACTTGCAGGTCTGATATGTCTTTAACCCGGTCTTTCACAGCCGTCTGCTCATAATTAAAATTGATGCTTATGATATAAATATATGTGGTTTTTATTGGACACTAGCTTCTGCCCGCGACTTCGCCCGCGTGAAATTTCTTCTTACTCCGACCCACCCCGTCGCATCGCATCGCCTGCCCGCGCTATTACTTCGTTTTTGCTTAGCGTTCTTTCTGACTTTTTTTCTTTTTGCTCGGCTCCTAAAGGTTAAAGCGTGATGTTATATAGCCTATAGCCTTCCTCAAGAATTAGGCTATCAAATGCAAAAAGATTTTTTCAAATCCGACTGGTAGTTCCAGAGATTAGCGCGTTCAACCAAACAAACAAACAAACAAACTCTTCAGCTTTATAATATTAAGTATAGATACTTATGATATAAACTGTCATTTGATGTATATGTGGTTTTTATTGGACATACCGGCCAAAACGTCCATCATTCTTTGACAAAATATAATTTAAAAAAAAACAGCTTTTTATTGTGTAAACTGCATAGACGTGTCGGATATCGATATATCAATACGACAAACCTAAAACAAACAGATTTTCTCATCTCATACTTCAAGTGACAAATTATCCAGCAGTCGTCGAACCCCAAAAAGAAAAAAACATCACCACCGCAAAGAAAGAATGGTGGACATATAAGCAGTAGCTCCATGTAAAATACTGGTATTTAGCTGCATCCGGTTAGACTGGAAGCTGACCTCAACATAGTTGGAAAAAGGCAGATTGATTGATATTGCTGACTGGTTACATGTCTGCCTAACCCTTCGAGGATTACAGGCGTGATAAGTTTGTGTTAAAAATATATACATATGTACATATATATATTACGCTAAAAATAAAACTCAGTTTTAACAACAGCCTGTCTAAAACATGTTATATAGCCGTTAAACCTGATTATTGAATTCTAGAATCTGTTCTTAATTTAACCTCAAATTAAAGCTAATATAATGTCAAACCACTATTTAAAGTGTTTACCTACTATGTTTTTATACAGGCAGGGAAGTTGGATTACTTATTTATTTATTACTTTAAAATCTATGATACTGTAATTGCACACTTATATCATACTGGCTACCGCCCACAGCTTCGCCCGCGAGGTAGGTATATCGATAAAACTGGGTGCGTCCCATATCATATAAAGTTATTTGGTATACATACTTTCATTTCAATAACGTTCACAAGATATAATAAAGGTGAGATTATACCAACTGCAACATTTATATACTCTAAAACTTATTTTGTGTAACGTTAGTGGATATAACGTTTATTAAATCCAAAATATACAATTCCGACTCGGATAGGTTTGGTTAGGCCTTCGTGGCTTCGTGGATTAAAATATGATCTTGAAAAGTCAATATATTGTGCTACAAAAGTTAGTGACAGAAACGAATCGCTGCAAAACAGACTCTAAAAAAAAAATTACACTTTAGAGGTAGGCCTCTAGAGTGTAATTTAAACCCGCGTAGGCGCGGAGGGGCGAGGCGGTCCGCGAGCTGAGGAGCAGGTGGGTGTAACCCTCGTCGCCGTGGCTGAGGCTGGCCGGCGAAGCCGAAGTTGCGGTGGTGAGCGTTAAAACCGTTTGCGACGATCAGCTCGTGTGGGCCCGCCGGAACCCCGTAGCGCCGGCCGGAGCCGTGACAGAAACCATGCCTGCTGCATATTGCATGCCTGCTGCATGTTGCATGCTTGCTTGCATGCTGCATGCATGCTTGCTTGCACATAAAACATATTTATGAATGAGCGAAGGGCATCCCGAGGTTCGGTTACTTTAAACCCTTTACGTAGAGAATGCAAGAGCGAGCGTATGAGAATACAAATACCTAGGTATATATTAATTCATTGAGATAGAGATAGATATATATATATATATATATGACAATCCCGGGATGCAATCTATCTCTCTGCCAAATTTTATCGAAATCCGATCAGTGGTTCAGGCCTGAAAAGGTAACATACAGACAGACAGAGTTACTTTCGAATTTATAATATTAGTATGGATATGTAATGCAGTAGGTCTCCTGCTTGACATGACTAAAGCCTATGACAAAGTATCTGTTCACTCGTTCCTGCGGTGCTATTCTGTAAAAATCTCACCGTGAAAACTTAGGTGAAGTGAGCGTGGAGCGAGCTGTCAAAAGTGTCAATTCCTAACAAAAACAAACTCACTCGGTGAGATTTTTATAGAATCAACCGGCTGTTAACGATATCAAATGGAGCTGGCATCAGGGGAAGAGACGCACATTTTTATTTTTTTTTTTCAATATGGGATATCATCAAATGACTCCTCCCGCTCTGGGTGGAGCGGAAGCGAGTGTCAGAACTCAGACTCTTACTGACTAAAACCCACCCGTGTTCCTTCCTTCGCCCTTTATGTTCCGGGCAAGCGGTAACCCTTTCGGACTCACTCACTCACTGATAGGAAACAGTGTGTACAAACGGAAAATCTAGATGACGAGACATGTGAGTTACAAAACGTGTGCTCGAATATACTAACCACAAACAGAAGGCAAATCAAAAGACAAGGGACCCGTGGCTCAATGATAACAGCCGCACATATCGATCGATCAGGTTATGCTACGCTTGCCGCGGTTTGTCTGTGGATGGGTGACCATCTTTACATACCGAGACCCCTCCGTGCCTCGGAAAGCACGTTAAGCCGTTGGTCCCGGCTGTCATTCGTGGATCTTTGACAGTCGTTACGGGTCGTCAGAAGCGCCTGTTTGAAGGAGCCTTAATATGCCTACACGTGGCTACACGTGGTATCATCATGTGGGTGTAATGTCAGTGTAGATGCGAATGATTTATTTATTGCACGAAAGAAATGAATGCGAATATTATCTATACTAATATTATAAAGCTGAAGAGTTTGTTTGTTTGTTTGTTTGGTTGAACGCGCTAATCTCTGGAACTACCAGTCGGATTTGAGAAATTCTTTTTGCATTTGATAGCCCAATTCTTGAGGAAGGCTATAGGCTATTTAACATCACGCTAGAACCCTTAGGAGCCGAGCAAAAAGAAAAATAGAAAGAACGCTAAGCAAAAACGAAGTAATAGCGCGGCCAGGCGATGCGATGCGACGGGGTGGGTCGGAGTAACAAGAAATTTCACGCGGACGAAGTCCCGGGCAGAAGCTAGTTTCAAATAAAACCTAGAGATAGCTGCAAACCCCACTTTATAAAAGAAAAAATGTTAATTCTCTACTCCATTTATTAGAAATAGCCACTTTTGTTAAAAATAACCTAAAACTGTTTAATGTTGTCAAGAACGAGCGACGCAAAAACAAATTATGTACAAAAATAGCCCAGAATTCCGAAGCAGAAAAATATACAATAAATTACCTGAAAATATACGGTCGACGAAAACAACATGTGTATTTAAGGCGAAAGCGCCAGGGTAGCCCGCGAAATTCAATTTTTTTGAGGTTTTTTGGAATTTGCTGGTCAGTATTAAGTTGTACGTTGATTAATATATGAATCGCGGCCGTAAGAAATATGTGTTTATAGAATTATAATCATTAAAGTCATCAACACTACTCTCTAAGACCACGTAAGTCCAAAGAATGATGATTTCATGAAACAGTAATTCTTGGGACTTACGTGGTCTTAGAGAGTTGTGTTGATGACTTTAATGATTATAATTCTGTAAACACATATTTCTTACGGCCGCGATTCATATATTAATCAACGTACAACTTACTGCTGACCAGCAAATTGCAAGAAACGTAAGAAAATTTGAATTTCGCGGGCTACCTTAGCGCTTCCCCCTTAAAGCTTAGGTTAAAGGCATTGCTCTTAAAAAATTTTACTACAATATTTAAGAATTTATGGAAGACTAGCAGCGCCCCGCGGTTCCACCCGCATAACTGTCGATCCCGTGGGAATATCGGGATAAAAACTATCCTATCTCCTTCCCCGGGATGCCATCTATCTCTCTGCCAAATTTGATCGAAATCCGTTCAGTGGTTTAGGCGTGAAAAGGAACATACAGACAGACAGAGTTACTTTCGAATTTATAATATTAAGGGTTGATTTTTCAATCATCTGAATAACTTTATTCGAAGAATAATTTTGAAATTTTGACAGTTATTTCATACAAACACAACGTCAACGTCAATTTTATTTTTCGAATAAAAGATAACTAGCGATGGAAAAATCAGCCCTTAGTATGGATAAAATGTTGAAATATATATCTGTATTTTACTTTTATAGCTAGATATAACTTTAATATTTTAACTGTAAAAGTTCCTAAGATAATAGATACTCGTTACAATAGTTGTACCCAGCGAAATTTCTTACGTTTTTTGCCATTTGCAGGTCATTGTCAGGTTGTATCGTGATTTAAATATGATTCGCGACTACGATAGATCTATATATAAAAAAATATTTAAAAAAAATAATAAAAATAAATAAATAAATATTTACAGAATTATATTCAATAAAATATCTCTTTAAGTTAGATTTGTACCATAAGCACTTTTCCATAAGAGATTTGTTCTTATGGAATAAATCTAACTTAAAAAGATGTAATAGTGATTCTAATTATTAGAATTCTGTAAATACGTACCTGTTATTGTCGCGAATCATATTTTGATCAAAATACAATCCAGACCTGCAAATTGCAAAAAAACGTAAGAAAATTTTAATTTCGCGGTCTACCACTGCGCGCATTCACCTTAAGGGGCTTACATGACCTACAGCGCGGTCACTGTCGGACTGCATAGTGTCGCGCGTTGTGTCGCGCGCGATTCGCGTCGCACGTCGCGCCTGTTTGCAGGAGCCTTAAGGGGTTCGTTTATATTGTAAGACATTTTTGACCACTTTCTGACCCCTGTCCCCCTACGAAAGAAAAAATAAGACTTGAACCCCCCTCCCCCCCTTTTCAATCCAACGTAAGATCAGTATCTGCCAAAATTTCAAAGAAAAAGTATCAAAAAAATATAAAAAATTATTATTTTTGCTTACTTTTGTGATCTTACGTAAGAAAAATCTAGACCCCTCCCAGCCCCCACATAAGAAAACATATGACTTGATCGGACCCCCTCCCTCTCAAATCTTCTACCTTAATAAATTGTACACTGTGGATTCAGCTGTCTGCGGTTAGACTGGAAGCCGACCCCAACATAGTTGGGAAAAAGCTACGCAATTTGATTTATTTTTGAGATAAAATCGTCGATCTAGCATTTTGATACATAACTTGAAATGTTTGCGCTGCAAGTTAGCGATTTCAAACTTATACCAGAAAATTACCTAACATGGAAGGTTATTCTATACTTCCTGCTGTTAATGACGTCAAATAGTGTTTCATGTTAGCGTTATTATTAAACTGATTACTATTATTTCGTGAATAATTAAAAAAAGAGGTTCTCAGTTAGGTAGTTCGGCACGTGTAAGATATGTTAGCAGTTTGGATACGTCACGCCAACACCCCACCACCGAATCCACTGACCAATCGAAACGCGTCATCTCATTGAAGCTAGCCATCTCGAACAGAAAACTGGACACCTATTAACATTTTTGAACTAACTTGAAAAAAAAATTTGGAAACCAAATGTTTGTGCTAGTCAGAAATAAAAAAAACAGTTATGGATTTGTTTTACTAGACATTGATTTTTGGTTCATTGTACCCGATTGATTGCAATGAAGTCACCCAAAGGGCAATGGAGAGGGGTACACATAATCTGTACGTACAATACAAATAAATAAAATACTATAGAAACTATAAAATACTATAAAATAAATAAGTAGCTTTTTGTTAAATGCATAATATATGAAAGCGTATATTATGGTACCTACAACAAGAAAACAATTACATATTAAATTGTATTGTCTGTCTGTCTGTTTGTTCCGGCTAATCTCCGAAACGGCTGAACCGATTTTGACAGAACATTCACTGGAAGAAAGCTGATGTTATATAGAGTAATTTGGCTACTTTTATTTTAGAAAAATAATTAGGGTTCTGCGCAAAAAAAACAAACCCATGAAATCCAATTTGTTTTTCGACATGCACGCGAACGTAATGGCGGGCACAGAGAGTTACAAAACTAGCGGTATTATTAAAATGATAAATAATACAAAATATAATGTCACAACGAGGTCGTTAGTTTAAAGGCTCCTGCAAAGAGGCGCGACGCGCGACGCCCCTTGCGCACGACACAAAAGCACCGCTCGTTGCGCGACTTGAGGTGCCTTTGTGTCGCGCGCGATTTTATCGCGTGTCGCGACTGTTTGAAGGAGCCACCTACTGACAGCTCGCAGGTGAATGGTACATTCAATCCAAGGATGGTTATACCGCCAAAAAAGTTAATTGAAAATTGGTCTGAGTGCTACTGACAATAATAGTGTTATTCTAGTAAACGTGCGTTTTGTGATAACTTAAGTGATACAGCGGCGGGGTACAATGCGTGCCACGAAAGATGAGACTTGACACACCACGTGGTTTGACATGCGCAGTACACGATTTTAGGTATCTTTAGTGGTATGAGGTCTGAGTGCGGGACGGGACCGGACGTCATAGGGGCGGCGGAAAGAGTGGGAGAGGCGGGGTCAAGTCTCATCTTTCGTGGCACGCATTGTAATTGCCATACATTTTGGCAGTTCAACAACATTCATTGCGTTATTTACGTTGTTGAGCAGACAATTTTTTCAAACGTATGAGGCAATGGATTGGCAATATCCGTCAAAATGATTCAGATTGTGAGTGATTGGATTACACTATTAGTGTGAAGGTTGCATCAAACTGTTATGGAACGTCCTTATCGCACTCTGCACACTTGGCGAATGAGATCTAGACAAAGTGTATCATTTTGACCGTAACCTCCCTTTGTTTTTTTTTATCCACTTAGTTTTTTTTTTGTCTCCTGTCCCACTGCTGAGCATAGGACCTCCACCAAATGCTTCCAGGAACTCTTTTCCCGCGCCACCTCGAACCAGCCCTCGCGGTACGCGTCCCAGGTCATCTCGCCGTCTCTTTCCGGGCCGGCTTCGGCGGCGGCGCCGTTCATCTCTAAGACGCTGTTAATTTATGTCATAGTGCCTATTATATTTAAAACTTCTATTGTGTCTCGTTCAGTGTCCTTCAATGTTTTAATACATAAGTTACAGCCAACCGGGTGACCCGCGACACCTCGTGATTATTTTATTTTTAACTTTTTACATTATTAATTAAATAAATGCTAATGAAAACATAAATTCACAAAAGGTAAAAAGAAATCTAAATATGTACCAACAATCGCCAGTTGTTCATCGAGTCTTAAGGTGCCACTAGTCGATATTTCTTACATACAAATTTCGGGAGAGTATTACTCCACTGTTTGACATTGTGCATCCAAAGTTAAACATGATATCGTTTTGACTTATTATTAATTTTGTCTGTACGGAAACAGAATAGTAAAATAAGAAGCCATTAAAAAGTTATGAGCCAACAAAGATTAGTTTTTCTTGCTATTTTTAACGTAACTAGGGTGTAATAAAAGAACTGTAAAATTTTCAAAACCAAGTCCGTACCGACAAAGCTCAGTTATCGAAGAGTTCAATAAACTTTATTTGTAATTGATTTATGCAGTGGTTTTTTCATAAAACTCGATTATCCGAAGCACTTTTCGATTTTTTTTA
Organism: Luperina nickerlii; assembly: GCA_963855955.1. Lineage (NCBI taxonomy): Eukaryota > Metazoa > Arthropoda > Insecta > Lepidoptera > Noctuidae > Luperina > Luperina nickerlii. The sequence goes on along the minus strand of OY979689.1, from coordinate 9,608,203 downwards.
CGCGCCTGTCAGTTCGGAACAGTGTTCCTGTGCCTGAGAACTAGACGTTGTGCGTGTAGACTAGCGTCTAACTGCTCATCACTGATACTATATCTGTCGGACATGAAGCCAGGTGAGACAGCGTGCTTTTCGGCCATGACCACCAGTGAGTTCGAGTTCGCGACTAGTTTACTCTTAAGGCAAGCGATTACGTCTGAGGATATCATAAATTCTTTTGTTTAAATGCAACCCTCGCGCTTTGTTATTATTCGGGTTAATCAAACAATAGATTGAGTTGGATTCATAGGGCTCGCGTGCCTGCCCTGTGTGTGCCACGGCCCTGGGAACCCTCCTCCAAGTCTGTCAACGAAGATACGAGCCCATCCGAAAGTTGTCCGAAACTTCGGAGTGAACCCTACACCCGAATAATTATCTTTTTCTGGACGGGCAACACATCGGGGGTAGGAACAACTAACTGACCATCGTGTTGACATTCATTCGCAGTTTGGGCCTCAAATACGGCCAAAACTACAGATTTCGTGCTTAGGAGGGAGTAGACCTCCTGATAACTATGTGACCTTTAAGACTGTTCTTTAAAGTATTTCTTAGTCAAGAAACTAAATATATTTTATAAGTGGTGCATATTTTATCAGTGTTTTGTGAGAATAGTGATTTTGGTTCTTGCTTCGTTTAATAGTAGATTATTAACCAAGGGGATAAAGCAGTGTCTTCTGTCGCGGGTGATGATTTAAATCGCGAGCGTAACGAAGGACTCGAGGCTCACTCCCGAGCGTAGCGAGGGTGTTAAAAACTTACATGACAAGCGAAGCGAGGGATTTAAGACGAGTCCTGAGTGTAGCGAGGGATTTAAGTTCACCCAAGACTAAGACAGCTTTATCACATTCTCCCCCTAGAGGATGAATGAAATTCAGTACAATTTTCTTTCCCTGTTTTTAACAGATTAAAAATGACTATTGTTATGTTCGCTTTTTGTTGCATAGAATGTTACTTTTTTGAGCAAGTGGTACGAAAAATAACATTAATATTCATTTTTTTTAAACATACTTTATTTTTTTGTAGAATGTAGTTTTCGTGTCAACAAGTGGCTCTCATATTGATTTAAATCTAAGCTATGGACAAAAGTGATTTTTATAAAAAATATAAACGCCGTTTTTTGTGATACTTGAATAATTAAAAATGGAACTGCGATCAAACGCATACCCCACCTGTATATTCCAAAATGGGGCGCGACATTCATAAATTTAAGTGTTTTGGTTTCTGTGTTCTTCAGGGAAAATAAAGCGACACTTCCTGGTGTATAAGATTATTATGTCTTTAAAAATGCTTCTAATTACTCACATGAAAATTTAATAGTTTGCGTGCGCGCCGTTGCGTCACCCGCTCACTAGGTGGCGGTAAATGTCGTTAACAGAAAGTTTTTTTTTTTAAATCCTCATGTAATAGGGAAAGTTTAAGATAACGCCCGAATCTTAAAAATAGTACGTTTACGATACATTTTTTTTATGTATTGCCTTCAATTCTTCCTCCATTATCCCTTCTCTTATAGTAATCTATCCATGCTAATATTATAAATTCGAAAGTAACTCTGTATGTATGTCTGTCTGTCTGTCTGTATGTATTTCAGATTTTTCTCTATGCAACCTTCGGAGATGGGAACGGTATTTTTTTTTACATTTTTCATCAAAAGTCTAAAACTATGCGGCCTAAAAAAAAAGAAAAATATGTTTGAGAATGTGCAAACAGCGCTCTTTCATATGGTACCCCACATGCCCTAGTAACCCGACTTCGAATTTTTAAGACAACCATCCAGTACCTGTTGCAAAAAAAAATCTTTCTTATTTGCATAATAGTTGGGCAAACGTCATCTAAGACTAAATTTCAAATTGGTGGAATTTCTCGTGTATTGTACCGTGCGTTTATAGACATTTAAAAGATAAATCGAGTTTAACTTTTAAAGTTCATCAGTAATCAATTATACATAAAAAAACCTACGAATATAATTAAAAAAAACCGGCCATTTAAAAAAAAAATGCGAATTCAAGTGTAAGGTTGTTAGCGTCTTGTGTCTACACGTGTCTTACTAACCCATTTATATTGGTACAGTCGCCAGCACATCAAGCTACTACAATCTGTCAAATTTCTTTAATAGACTTTCAATTTTATCGCTAAAGCATAAGGTTCAAAGTTGATTGGGAAAATTTGACATCTGTACGTTATGTATCGGAGGCACTCGTGGCTAAGTAATAACAGCCGCATGAGTCGACCGATCAGGTTAAGCTAAGCTTGCCAAGGTTGGTCCGTGGATGGGTGACCATCTTTACACACCGAGACCCCTCCGTGCCTCGGAAAGCACGTTAAGCCGTTGGTCCCAGCTGCCATCGGTCGATCTTTGACAGTCATTACGGATCGTCAGAAGATCGAAAATCTGACAACCAGTCTTACCAAGGAGTATCGTATTACCCTGTAACTGGGTTGTGGAGGTCAGATAGGCAGTCGCTCCATGTATAATACTGATATTTAGCTGCATCCGGTTAGACTGGAAGCCGAACCCAACATGGTTGGGAAAAGGCTAGGCAGATGATGACTTCTCACTTTCTAGGGTTTCAAAAAAACATGATTTTACTTAAAAGCATGTCTGTAAGTAGGTTTGCACAAACACTTTTACACGTCAATCATATATTTTTTTTAAACTAGATGAGGTCGGCGTTTCCTATCTGACTTTAAGGTGAATGGGTAGTTGAGACCGCGAAATTCAAATTTTCTTACGTTTTTTGCAAATCGCAGGTCATATTTAGAGAAGTATAATCATTAGAATCAATAATACATCTTTCTAAGTTAGATTTCTACCACTAACACTTTTCCATAAGAGATTGGTGGTTGGTGGTAGAAATCTAACTTTGAAAGATATATTAATGATTTTAATGATTATAATTCCCTAAATATGTACCTGTTATTGTCGCGAATCATATTTTGATCAAGGTACAATCTGACACTGACCTGCAAATTGCAAAAAACGTAAGAAAATTTGAATTTCGCGGTCTACCACTATCCATTCACCTTAATGCCGTTAGCCTATAATGTCCCACTGATGGACAAGCCGTCCCCCAAATCCTACCAGCAACTCCTTTCTCGTGCAACTCGAACCAGCCCTCGCGGTACGAGAGTACGCGGTGCCTCGTAATCCTAATGTTCTTGCCGGGTCAGCGGGATTGTCCGAAAGGGTTACCGCTGGCACGGAACATAAAGGGCTAAGGAAGGGACACGGGTGGGTTTTAGTCAGTAAGAGTCTGACACTCCCTACCGCTCCACCCAGAGCGAGAGGAGTCATTTGATGATTTCCCATTCTCAAAAAAAAAAATCCTAATGTTCTGAACAACCCCTTGGGATTCTATAACGTAATTTCGTGCATGTAAACTTAAATAAATAAAATTTCAGTTCATCCAAAAATTTAACACACCTTTTTTTTCTTAATTACCTATACCTTTGTAAATAATGTCTTTAACTTTATGTAATAATTTTACCAATTTTAATACTGAATAAAACATTTATATATATTTATCCATTCTCCAAAATTTAACATATATACAACAAAAAAAATTCAAATCGAAACCGCTAATGTACAGGTTTTTTGTATTAAATGCATGGCGCGCTTACACGTGCCGATTTAGTCGCACGTTGACCTAAAGCCGCTGTTTACGACTAGTCGAGGTGTCTGGGCGTGTGACCTTCGCAGGTGCCGACGCAAGGACTTAACGGAAAGAGTTTTTAGATGACGACTAATAAACTGTTTTTTTTTCTCTTTTTTTAAGGGATTTGTCGCTGAACAATAACATCGCCCTGTAACATCAAACTCAAAGCATTTATTTCAGTTAAACCTTGTACAGTACCCGGCGATAAATATTGCACATCGACCTTTACCTTTTTTGTATTTTATACAATGAATAAAAATAATTATCAAAAGAAGCAAATCATAATTGTTTTAACAGCTCCTAATAGATACCGGACTGTTTGTATTTCGTGCGACAGAGATAACGCTCTACGAAGCCGAAATTAGCCGATTGTTTAAAAATAAAAATTTATCGCCGGGTGCTGTACAGGCACTTTTGAATTGTCAAAATTAAATAGTCTGTCAGTTAGTCAGAAAGTTGAAGCTAGTGGCCCATTCCAAAACGTAGATCTCTATGGAGAAGAACGGGCAAGAAACTCCAAGGACCATCTTTTAAATCAAGATATTATAAAATCCTGAGTATCCAATGTAAAAAAAACACAAGTGAAGAAAAATTTCAAAATATATTTATAATTAAATCTCAAAGCCCCGAAAAATTTCATATAGACTTTAATAGCCCTTTTTTTTGTTTCCGTACCTACTCAATCAATCGAGTACGAAAACCAAAAAAGGGCTCGTCTCTCTGAAATTTTTGAAAAAGGGTACTTGCTGCCTGCTAAGCCTTTTCCCAAGTATGACGAGGTCGGCTCCCAGTGGAACCGGATACAATGGAATAGGTACAGACGCCAGCACATCAAGCTACCCGAAACTGTCAAATTTTCCCAATCAACTTTGAACCTTTTGCTTTAGTGATAAACTTGAAAATCTATCAAAGAAATTTGACAGCTTGTAGTAGCTTGATGTGCTGGCGTCTGTACCAATATTTTACATAGCATAATCAGCTTCTAATGTTCCCACTGCCACTGCTGGTATACAGGTCTCCTCCCGTTGAGAGGGAGTGGTCCGTAATCCACCATGCGGGCCCAGTGCGGGTTGGATGATGTCACATGTCTTCGAATTTTTGGAGGACATGCCGGTTACCTCACGATGTTTTTCTTCACCGTTTTGAGAGCAGTGGTGATTATATAATTTACACAACGTAAAACGCCTGTCTGTCTGTCACAACACAGTTTTTCGGTAACACTATACCCCTTGGCAAGACTGGTTCCTCGGACATTTGGTGCCCGTTTTTAAGAAGTATTCCATTTTTCTCTATGGCAATGGTGTCGATGTCGATAATTCCGCCAATGTATGTGATATGAGAAAACGTGGGGCAAAAATTCTACATTCAATACTGTTTCCATAGCAAATAAAGAAGTATTATAAATTAAGCCTTTGGTCCCGCTGTCATTCGTGGATCTTTGACAGTCGTTACGGGTAGTCAGAAGCCCGAAAGTTTGACAACCAGTCAAACAAAGCGTCGGTCGTATTGCCTAGTATCAGCTGATAGGTAGTCGCTCCATGTAAAATTCTTATGCAAATTTTTAAAAGTAGGTTTATTGTAAACCTTAGTGTCTGAGCCGGACTCACACTTGGACGTTGTTAATGCTACCTACTATCAAATTTAAAAAATATACACGCAAATTTAACACTAAATTTATTTTTATTACATCCTAAATCGTTTTGGATCAAAAACCAAAAGAAATGTACGTCATCGGAATTTCAATCTACGTGTAAATGTCGGTTTATCATAAATTCATACTAATATTATAATTTCGAAAGAAACTCTGTCTGTCGGTCTGTCTGTCTGTCTGTCTGTCTGTCTGTCTGTCTGTCTGACTGTCTGTATGAATGATACCTTTTCACGCCTAAACCACTAAACGGATTTCGATACAATTTGGCAGAGAGATAGATTGCATCCCGGCGAAGGACATAGGATAGTTTTTATCGACATACCTCGCGGGCGAAGCCGCGGGCGGAAGCTAGTTACTAATATTCTCGTCTTAGCTTCAGAATCGACTTCAATCATTTTATCGGTTGGTTTCGAATGCGGGAAATGTGTGAGGAAACTTTTTTTTAAGAAATTGACCGATTTGCAATTTTTTTTTTCTAAGGGGCTTTATTCCGAAATGGTCCCATTTAAATTTCGGAAAGATCTGATGATGAGTTTCGGAGACAGACGACGGAACTCTTCAATAAATGCCAGCAAATCAACCGCGATTGCTGCTATAGCATATTACGCAATCACACAACATAACATCACGCCTGTACCCTTTAAAGGGTTAGGCAGATGTGTTTAATAGCTTTCTGTCACTGATATTCACATAGCAAGTAGTGATACATATATGAATTTGTTTGGGGTAGGTAGCTACAACTTAAAAGCGAAAAATAAAAACTTTTTTACAAAAAAAACCAACCGACTTCAAAAACAAAACACTACAAAGTGAACTGAAAAATAACTTTAATTTTGATATTCGGTATCAAAAAACGAAAATACAGAACAAACGACACCGACTTCCGACATTAGTTATTTTTCACTTTGTAGTGTTTTTTTTTATATGTCGGAAATCCCCGCGGCCGCTCAGAGTAGTCGGATAGGAAACACCTACGTCATCTATCTCCTAAATATAATTTTTTTGACTTGTAAAAGTGTTTTATCCAATTTACATCCCCTTAAATATTTATTTTATTCTGTTTTTAGTATTTGTTGTTATAGCGGCAACAGAAATACATCATCTATGAAAATTTCAACTGTCTAGCTAACACGGTTCATGATACAGCCTGGTGATAGACAAACAGACGGACAGTGGAGTCTTTACCCTTCCCGTTTTTACCCTTTGGGTACGAAACTTTAAAAATCTATGCTAAGAGCTGGTCATTGACATCAAAGTATTCACATCAGAGGGGTCAAAATCATTAAAAGGATCAGTCAGTAGATAACAAGAAACCTTAAGGCCTAACGATAATACATAATTAATGTAAAATGTTAATTTTCATGTTAATTTGATGACAGGGCGCGACTCATATTGACTAGGACGATAGGACCAAATTCCATTTGTAAACAAAACAGACAGAATACTCTTTATTATGTTCAGACCTCAGCACATCAAGCTACTACAAATCTGTCAAATTTATTTAATAGATTTTCAACTTTATCGCTAAAGCATTAGGTTCAAGGTTGATTGGGAAAATTTGACAGTTTCGGGTAGCTTGATGTGCTGGCGTGTCTGTACCTACACCATGCGAAGCCACCACCGGTGAAAGAAAACATCGTGAGGAAATCGCCATGTCCTAGAACCAAAAAATCAAGGACATTGTGACATACCAACCAAGTGCACTGGGCCCGCGTGGTGGATTATGGCCCACTCCTTCTCACAGAGAGGAGGCTTGTGTCCCAGCAGTGGGAACATTATAGGCTGATTATGTTGGATGTTTTTTTTTTTCGTTTATTTTTCAATACATTAAATTACAGTATCTACTAATTATTAAACAAGCATACACTTATCTAAAAACCTTTGAAGGTTTATGTGACAAAGTGGAGGAAGCAAGCTCGCTCACAACACATTACTTAAAAATATTTAAAAACTTAAAATGTGATGTCACCACTAATATAACATTTAAAAAAAAAGTGTAGATCCGGGGCCTTTTTTTGTAGTCGCGGGGAAACCTTCAAAAGGCACCTGACCTCCCGGTCGGGGAGTGTGGGATTCTTACCTCACTAAAACCACCCCGGTGATCACCATCAGCACATGGGGGTGGTACCGGTTCCTCTACTGTCACACCAATTTGAAAAATGGCGGCCACGCATGAGACCTATATAAATCGATAGCTGACAAACAGCAAACATAATAAAAACAAACCCTGTAAACTCAAACTCAAAACTTAAAATTTATCTTATCTATTTACAACTTACACCATTTATAACTCAAGAACGGCTAGGTCGATTTTTATGATCTTTGATTTGTTGGATTTGTCTCCGCCCCGAATAGCAGAATAACTATTAAAACAAGGGAAAATTTCACGAAAAAAATTATGAAGATAATTAATTTTCTCATATTTTTTGTATGGAACTGATTTTTTAATGAATAACACAAAATTTATTGATTCTGAGTTGGTACGAAGTCCACCGGATTAGCTAGTTTGAAATAAACCAATTATAGGCACTTTTGAATTGTCAAGGTGTCGGTCAGTTAAAAAGATGAAGCTAGTTGCCCATTCCAAAGCGTAGTAGGTACCTATGGAGAAAAACGGGCAAGAAACTCCATAGACACTCTTATAAATCATAAAGTGACACGTTTCCGAGATATTAACATTCAAAATTGATGATCACGTGGTCAAGTTTAAAAAATTAAATAACATGTAAAACATACATATAAATGTTAATTGAGAAGATAAAACAATAATAATGGCTATTCAGTAGTTTAGAAAAAATTTAAATTTTAAAAGTGTAGTACTTCGTAGTGTAGATATAGATTATTCCTAACACGGGTTAGCCGGTTGACATTCCATTATCATTATTAGTTACTGAATGTCAACCGACTAACTGGTATTATAACAATGATACGTCAAGGTTACATACTTTAGATAATTGTTAATAATAAAAAATATTCACCTACGAAAACATCGTGAGGAAAACGGCATGTTCTAAAACTAGAACCAAAATTTCGAAGATTATTAGATGTAGTCCACCTCAGACCAAATAAAATTAGTCTTTTTTTTTCAGTATTGGAAATCATCAAATGACCGGGCGCTCTGGGTGGAGCGGAAGGGAGTGTCAGACTCTTACTGACTAAAATCCACCCATGTTCCTTCCTTAGCCCTTTATGTTCCGGGCCAGCGGTAACCCTTTCGGACAATCCCGCTGACCCGGCAGGCTTCGGTCCTGACGGGCCCCTTCAACTGATGCTGGCATCTCTTTGAGGCGCGCGTGAAACACGGACGCGCCGTCCGGCACGGAAATAAAATTGGTCTGAGTAGTCCACCTAGAACACATAATATGGACATTCTGGTGGACCATGGGAGAAATAATTTCCCATAGTCCACCTAAGTGGACTAGCTGGGTGGACCATGGTCAATACATGATATCTACCAATCCACACAGGGCCTGCGTAGTAGATTACGGTCCACTCCATCTCACAGAGAGAAGACCTGTGTCCCAGCAGTGGGAAGGTTATTAGGCTGATCATAACATCTGTATAATTGTACAGACGCCAGCACATCAAGCTACTACAATCTGTCAAATTTCTTTAATAGATTTTCAACTTTATCGTTACAACATAAAGTTTAAAGTTGATTGGGAATATTTGACAGTTTCGGGTAGCTTGATGTGCTGGCGTCTGTACATGTTCACAAAATGAATTTGAATTACCTGTACTCACTAACTGTCTGATATTGCGTTTGATTGTATAATCATCATCTGCCGAGCCTTTTTTCAATTATGTTATCTTCGGCTTCCAGTCTAACCGGATGCAGGTGAATACCAGTATTTTACACGGAGCCACTGTCTATCTGACCTCACAACCCGTTAATACGTACAGATGTTCTATGTTACGAAGTCCGTTTGGCTATGAATGTTGTCAAGCGTGCACATGCACATTGTGATCAACAGAGACTCAACTATGGGTGAAGTAAAACGGTACACATTCGCGGAAATAGCCTCATGCGACGGCAGCAAGGGGCAGCCGCTGTGGGAGCGCGCTTGTCGGGATACGTCACTACTACAATCAAAGCCGAACGGACTTCGTGAAATAGAATATCTGTAACACAATACCCCCTGGTAAGACTGGTTGTCAGACTTTCGGGCTGCTGACTACCCGTAACGACTGTCATAGATCTACAAAAGACAGCCGGGACCAACGGCTGAACGTGCTTTCAGAGACACGGACTAACTGTAACAATTAATGAATTTTCATTTCCATAATAGTACATTACTTCAGAGGGAAGAAAGTGACAGTTCCATACCGAGATTATGGCATTTGCGCCACGAGCTTGCGAGGGGCGCAAACCATTTGAGGTATGGAACTGTACTTTATCCTGAGGGATGTATAGTGCTTTTTATTACACCTACGAGGAAAATTATGGACATAAATGCATAATGTTTATATTTAGTTAAAAGTACAATTATTAAAAGTGCAGCTATTATAAGATGTTACATTTCGTCCGGGTATCTTGATATTTTGAGACACGGCAACAGATTATCAACAACTTCTTGGGCCGTCTCTAATAGTTCTGGCGGTGTGTTAGGGATAACATCATCACTGTCGCTCGAAGTATCCATATTTTACAAAAAACACAAAAATAAATGTGTTTTTGCGAAAATGCGCGGGCTTTTCCATTTTTTATTCGCCCGTTTCTGGAGTAGGCTAAGATCATAAGGTCATGCAGCCACTTCTTCCGTGATTCCGCGCGTTTTATATACAAAAATAATTTCGTTTTTAATTTTCTGTATGCACCAAGGAGGTTGGTAACTGGTAAAAAAAAAACTGTATGTGGCCAGTAACAATTTACTTGAAATTTAATTAGTAGACAGTTAAAGTCTCTTGGCAGTATGACTGCTGACAAATTAAAAAAAAAAAGAAAAACCGGGTATGTAATGGAATTTCATACATATTTCCCACCCTTGGGTCGGAAGGATTTTCATACAAACTTCCATACCTTGGGATGAAAGGATTTGAAGGGCGGGATAAAGGCGTTTCTTCCCTCTAATTGGTATAATTAGTATGTATTTTCAGAGCAGGTGTGATAAAAAACCATTTATGGGTTTTTTATACCCATTCGTAGAACAGGTTGTCAGACTTTCGAGCTTCAGCGGGGTAATTGCGTAACACACTATCAGTCAGTAGCAATCGGTTTCATTTTGACAGTTCAACAGCATTCATTGCGTTATTTCCATTGTTGAGCAGACATTTCTCGAACATATGGAGCAATGTATTAGCAATATCCTTCAAAATCTATACTAATATTATAAAACTGAAGAGTTTGTTTGTTTGTTTGTTTGGTTGAACGCGCTAATCTCTGGAACTACCAGACGGATTTGAAAAATTCTTTTTGCATTCGATAGCCCAATTCTTGAGGAAGGCTATAGGCTTTTAACATCACGCTAGGACCCTTAGGAGCCGAGTAAATAGAAAAAAATCAGAAAGAACGCTAAGCGAAAATGAGGTATTAGCACGGGCAGGCGATGCGATGCGACGGGGTGGGTCGGAGTAACGTGAAATTTCACGCGGACGAAGTCGCGGGCAGAAGCTAGTTATTCAGATTGAGATTGAGAGTGTGTTACGCGATTAGGGTGCTGGTTCTGTTGGCAGTCATTATATTTAAAAAAAAATTGATTTACTCAGATTATGAGCCATCGCAGGGGTCTATCTAAAATGGTCGCGGGTAAACGAGCACATTTTTTAGTCGCGCGTTGATGTCTTTTGGAAAAGTCTGGTTCTTGTATTAGACAATTCTAATGCTTCTATCCCTTTCTTTCCCTTTGTATGTTTATCGTAAAAAAATAGTGGTTTTACCGTTAATAGCTCAAAGTCGATATATCGATAATAATAAATTTAAAATTAATACAATTTTTATTCAATTTACTTACTGTAATGAAATACAATCTACTTTTAACCGATTTCAAAAAAAGGAGGAAGTTCACAGTTCGTCGGTTTTTTTTTTAATGTATGTTCCGGGGTTTTTTTGTTCTCTCTCCCCGACCGGAACCGATAGGTCCAGCCGGTCGATTCTGTAAAAATCTCACCGTGAAAACTTAGGTGATGTGTTTGTTTTTGCTAGGAATTGACACTATTGATAGCTCACTCCACGCTCACTTCACCTAAGTTTTCACGGTGAAATGGTTACAGAATCGCACTGAAGGATAGTTTTTATGACGTCAGGCACCGTTGGGACCCACATGCTCTGTGCTGGGACCAATCGGTCCCAGCGCGGTCAGGCGATTTTACACCCAATTATTACCAAGCCAAAGATCACAACAAATTAGTACATCTTTCACTTGGATTCGCTATAATTTCGTGGAAGACGGTCATACAATCATACATCATAGTGAATTTGATAATGTTCTATTTGTTGTTTTGTAAATATAGTAAATATTTTTCACTTTGTAGTTTTTGAGGGCGGTGGTCTTTGACGTAAAAAAGTTTTTTTTCATCTGTTTGTTTGACATACATGTTTTTGTGTTTTGAAATATAATACCAATTATTTTATAAGGACGGCTTTAAAATCTCTGATGGGGTATAATATATTCCCGGATATTAATTTTCATCAATTTTAAATAGAATCAACAAATCATTTAATTGAATTAGCTAGATGCAAAAATATGTATACGCTCGTTTATATTTTTTTTAAAGAACAATCATGTCCCTAAAACTTTAAGTCGTAAAAAATAATTATACCAAATTGATTCATTTTAAAAATCAATAATAACAGGATACTTATTTGTTTTTTTTTGGAATTGATTGATTTTGATTAAATATTATTTCTATGATTTTAATTGAGTATTTTTCATAATGTTAAAATCCATTTTATCGATATCGACTATTTTCCTTTAATGAAATAGAGCATCCCTAACGATAGGCATACAATGCGTGCCACGTAAGAAGAGACTTGACCCCGCCTCCCCCGCTCTTTCCGCCGCCCCTATGACGTCCGGTCCCGTCCCGCACTCAGACCTCATACCGCTAAAGATACCTAAAATCGTGTTCTGCGCAAGTCAAACCACGTGGTGTGTCAAGTCTCTTCTTACGTGGCACGCATTGTACCTACAAGAACTGACCAATTGCAGCCGCGCGTTCTTCCTCGTCGTGTGCTTCGAAGAAATCGGTCTATCTATACGCTCTCTAGTGGTTATATTCTCTTTGTTTAGCACAGACAAAAAAAAAATACTGAAAAATCCTTAACCAATGGGATTTGGTACGAGTAACTTAACAGTTAACTGTCCATTATGATTCATAATGTTATCCTTTTATGATTCTGCCAAAGTGGCCTTTTAGGCTCCCAGACCTTCCGCGTCAGCAGCATACATAATATTTGATGGCAGATTTTCTATTCATACATTTGATCACGCATTTATAACCATAATTAAGCAGTAACTTAATAAAATATAAATAACCTTCTTTTTAGGGTTCCGTACCTAAAGGGTAAAAACGGGACCCTATTACTAAGACTTCACTGTCCGTCTGTCTGTCACCAGGCTGTATCTCATGAACCGTGATAGCTAGACCGTTGAAATTTTCACAGATGATTTAGGTATTTCTGTTGCCGCTATAACAACACATACTAAAAACAGAATAAAATAAATATTTAAGGGGGCTCCCATACAACAAACGTGTTTTTTTCGGCGTTTTTGCCTTGTGGTACGGAATCCTTCGTGTGCGAATCCGACTCGCACTTGGCCAGTTTTTTAAGTCGGTAATAAAACTATGTCTATATTTCTGTATGTAACGTTTTAGCTTAATAGATGGATTATATTAATGTTAAGTATAGGATATATTAGAAATCACTAAACAGGTTCTACAAGGCCCAAATTCTAGTATACGTACATTAAAATACAGATAGCCTATGTCAGGACTGTCGCGCTCAAGTAAATATGTCAGGTCTCCAACGAAAAGTATGAGCTTCGGCAATCATCGTCGATCTTCGGTAAACGATCGTCGAACACGCAATAATGAGATCAGAGTGGCAATTGTCTTAATTTTAAGAATGTTCACAGTCTGAACTCAGTCTCAATCTGTCAAAAACGTCCTCTAATTTCTCTACATTTTTGACAAGTTTTTGACATTTGTTTGTAGCCGATAAGACTGTGACTAGATTTTGAACCTTTTAAATTACGTGAATTGGCCTTCTGATATAGAGCAGTTGCTACCATTTAAGTATGTACAGACGCCAGCACATCAAGCTACTACAATCTGTCCAATTTCTTAAATAGATTTTCAACTTTATCGCTAAAGCATAAGGTTCAATGTTGATTGTGAAAATTTGACAGTTTCGGGTAGCCTGATGTGCTGGTGTCTGTACTTGCCTTCCTTGTATCACCATGGTTAGAACAGTATAGATTGACAAATGCGACCGGAATAGCCAACTCAGGGAACGCTTTATACAAACCCACAATGATAGGTGCACTGCTACTAAACGCGGCAGTTCAAAACATAAAAGCGTTGCCTCTGTGGAAGGTCACTCTGTGGCACAACGTTCGTGCTATATCGGAATCACGAAGATTACCGAAGCCCATAACTTCTCTGGTTTAACTGTGCTCAGGAAAATAAAGAACAACTAATAGGTTGGGTTTATAAAATGTTCGTCGGCAATTTTAATTCATTTAATGCCATCCTTATCTTACACTAGTTAAATACTCCTAATCGGCGACATTTCATTATATTTGCTGCTATTTATAAAATAAAGAAAGAAAAGTATTTATTGTGACTCGTACAGGAAGATTCCAAACTAAACAAAACTGAACACAATGATAAAATTAAAAAGGTATCTATTTAAAGTCAAAGCATTTATTTCAAATAGACACTTTTGAACGTCAGAAATTACAACAAAATAGAATTGATTCTAGTCGCCCATTCCAAAAGGTAGTTTTCGTATGGAGAAGAATGGGCAAGAAACTCCACCGTCACTCTTTTAAAATGTTTTACAATATTTTTCATACATTAAAAAAAAATAATAAATTTACCATTAAATCAGCAACCAGCCAACCATTTAACCGCTTAATCACCGCTAATGAGACACAATTGATTTTTTATTGTAATGGGCCGATATCGCCCACGCTGGGTTTGAGTGGTTAAAAAGAAAATAAAAAAACCGGTCAAAAGCTAGTCGGACTCACGCACCGAGGGGGTTCCGTACAAAGGAGATTGACCAAGTTACTATGGCACTTGGTTGCGTAACTTTTGACACAGTATATAGTAGGTAATAGGTAATACGGGCTGGTGTCCGCAACTCCACGTCAATGCGCGTATTTTGACACAGTATAGTAATGAAAATTAGACACAAAAAGGGGTAGTGTCGTACTTTAAAAAAAGATTTAATTCAAAATTAAATATTGTGGGGTTTTTGAAAAAAAAATGAGGTTATGTTACATCTCAAAACAATTTATTTTGAAACCATATTAACTGGCAAATATTTTACATTATTTAGGTATACATATATTAATTGAGTATTACCTATGTTCATTATTTAAGATATTTAAACACATTGATCTAGAAATCCCCTCAGAAAAACAACGTTTCTAACAATTTATCTGTGAAGTGTAAATTAACAACACAACTTACCCTTTTAAATTATCATAAGAATTGTTTAATAGTTACTTTCAAATTGTTTTCTTTTTATTAACAACGGGGACGTAAAAACGTTCTAACAATTCACTTCGCAACACACGCACAAAAAGAGTCAAATTGCTCGATGTAGTAAAAAAACTCAACTCGACACGAATTTATATTTGTTAGCAAAGAAAAGCTAAGAAAAATATTCCCGGCTTACCGGCAATTAACACGGTAAACAGAAAACACCGTTTTGTTTGACATTTCATCGAATAGTGTTGTGACACAATAAACTGCGGCATCGTAACATTGTCAATTATACCTTAATTGTTTTATTTTTGCCTAGAAATTGCTTTTTACCGAGAAAAATAGTAACATTATTAAAGAATAATAATAATGACAACTCTTAATATGTTTTAGTTGCGAATGTTGATTATTTTGTTGTTCCACGATTTATGTTAATTTTTAATCATCGATTATAATTTAAAAAGGAGTCGCTCAAATATATATTTGTTACGGCCGCGAACCATATTTTAACCAACGTACAACTTAATACTGATCAGCAAATTGCAAAAAACGTAAGAAAATTTGAATTTCGCGGGCTACCTAAGCGCTTCCCCCAATGCAAAAGTTTAATGCTTAAAAATTTGCACGACTTAAGTATAATTACACACATATACATATATGGATAAAGACATTTGAAATTTATTAAAGTACATTTTAAATTGACCGGAAAATCAAAAACCTGTCTATCTACCTACTCGTAACGAATCAAGCCTATCCGGTCAATGGGCTCACTATAGGCTACTATTATTTATTCTGTGGACTTTAATGGGTTCAATGTCCTTGAAGTTTTTTGGTCATTTAATCCAACTTGATTTTGACAGTTCAACAATATTCTCTTGTAACTTAGGATTCTACAATACTTTGAGAAACTTGATACCTTTACGGATTTGCTGCATCTGCCCGCGAATTCGTCTGCGTGAAATTTCTTGTTCCCCCGACCCACCGCGTCGCACCGCATCGCCTGCCCGCGCTATTACCTCGTTTTTGCTTAGCGTTCTTTCTGACTTTTTTTTCTTTTTGCTCGACTCCTAAAGCGTGATGTTAAATAGCCTATAGCCTTCCTCAAGAATTGGGCTATCAAATGCAAAAAGATTTTTTCAAATCCAACTGGTAGTTCCAGAGATTAGCGCGTTCAAACAAACAAACAAACTCTTCAGCTTATACTAATACATATTATAAAGGCGAAAGTTTGTGAGTGTGTGTTTATCTTTATATGTTTGTTACTTATTCACGCTCAAACGGCTGGACCAATTTTGATAAAATTTTGTATGAAGGTAGCCAAGGTACAAAAAGGCGCAACACGCGATATAATCGCGCGCGACACAAAGGCACCGCTCGTTGCGCGACTTGCGGTGCCTTTGTGTCGCGCGCGATTTTATCGCGTGTCGCGCCTGTTTGAAGGAGACTTTACATGAAACAGCAGATTGTTTTTAACCGATGATGAATTTCTACGGTTTCTAGAATCATGTGCTGAATTCACGATTACAGTTTGCGCGTCTCGATGCTCTTGCCACAACACTGTTATAATTCTGCAAATCTTTTTTTTTTTAATTTATTTATTTATTAATAACCAACTTATACTTAAATCGTCGTTGCGCGTGCAAACCGCTATGTGTTATTTAGTTATTTTCGGTTCTTTATGCAGTTTTAATCGTTATTTCAATACACACATACTGTATAAACAGCTATGTGATAAGTGCAATATTTAAAGAGTTAAGGAATGTAGCTATGTGATATTCATACGTCGAAAGTTCCGTATAAACACGCTAAATGTTATAATTCATATAGCTCAAATAAGTTCATTAAAAACACATCGACATATTCTAAATATTCAATAGGATAGGATTTCCTGAGTTTAGTATTAATATATTAAAACTAGTTCACCTTACTTTAGTCAAAAAAGATAATCATGCAATTTTTAACATTTAAAATTAAATGTCTACATGATTAAAATATTTTATTATACTTGGTTTAACCAGTTTCTGATTTGAAATATGTACAGACGACAGCACATCAAGCTACTACAATCTGTCAAATTTCTTTAATAGATTTTCAACTTTATCGCTAAGGCCCAAGGTTCAAAGTTGGTTGGGTAAATTTGACAGTTTCGGGTAGCTTGATGTGCTGGCGTCTACACGAGGTTAATAAATGTTTACTACCTGGAATGCTAATCTTGATATCGTCGTCATCTCGATGTCGAATCGTTTTTCCTATCGGTCAGGTTAGTTAGTTAGGGGCTTTGGCTAAATAATAACAGCTGCACGGGTCGATCGATCAGGTTAAGCAACACTTACCGCGGTTGGTTCGTGAATGGGTGATCATCTTTACATATCAAGACCCCTCCGTTCCTCGGAAAGCATGTTAAGCCGTTGGTCCCGGCTGCCATTCGTGGATCTTTGGCAGTGGTTCCGGTTCGTCAAAAGCCCGAAAGCCAGTGCGACAGAATAATGCACGTTACCTTTTTTACTTAAAGCCCCATTTTCCTTTATCCCCAGAGTGATATGTCAACACGCAGTACGTCCACATCGTTCCGCGCTCGCCGCGGCCACAAGGAGCGCTCCAAGAACTTCACTGAGCTGGAGAAACGAACAGTCCTCGAGCTGATAGCACGCCACCGCGACGTGTTGCGACAGGGACGCTCCAACAACGCGACCAACAGGAGCAAACAGGTACATCATTATCATCAGCCTACAGTCTGTAAGTCGCCTTACACTGAATTTCCGTCATGGCGACCAATCTCAGCGGAGACCAGCCTTCGGCGCGGGAGATATTATAGTGCACAAGTGTGCGCGCAGAAAGATGTGCACTCTCTTCCCTCATTCTTATTGTCCGATGTCACTTTCTGGGTAACACGATACAATACTCAATACTTTATTGCATTCCATAATGTGTACATTATAAATAATAGTTGCTATTTTAAAAAATCGAATCAATTATGGACCCTGTCGGGCACAGCAGAGTTAATTTTCGAAGTGAAAACTTCTTTAGCATCGTTGTGACTTGAAATTTTATGAAACGAAAAAGCGACAGTAAAAAGAGACATATAAGATTTAACGTGGGAGAAAATGAGACAGCATTATACAGTGTTTTTAGTGTTTTTGAGTGTTTTGAATGTTTGGATGGATGGATGGATTGTATAGTGATTTGAAGGTTTCACTTCTACCACGTGTGAATTGCACACATGCTGTTTTTTATAGGAGAGAGGATGAAGGCGCTGTTATAAAAAAATAATAATAATACCCGCATACCCCTCTGTAAGACTGGTTGTCAGACTTCGACTTCTGACTACCCGTAACGATGATGTCTGACTTTTCTTTTTTTATTCGTCAGTCAGACGATGTCTGACTGACGAATGACAGCTGGGCCCAACGGATTAACATGCTTTCAGAAGCACGGAGGGATATGTAATGGATTGACACCAATCTACGAGCTGTCTGCGCAAGCGTAGCCTTAATACTTAAAAGAGATCAAAAACATTGAAAACCCGAAACCAAATATGAATTAATAATGTAAAGGTGGATGGATGGTGGATGGTGGTGGTAGTGATGGTGGTGGGTGGGTGGTGGTGGTGGATGGCGGATGGTGGTGGATGCTTGTGTTATTCATAACTGCACCGCTCTAGCGCAGTAACCGCTCGTCCCAATCTCGAAAATTTCCACCCGCTTGTCGCCAACGCACAGTCAGCAAGACGACCATTCGCTGCTGGCACGCCACTGGTGACGTGACAGCTTGTTGTTCAAGCGTCGCTGAGGGCCCATTCACACTTACAACAACCACACCACATGTGGTCAAGCTGTAGTTACGTGTGATGTGAATAGTGTCGCTGCGGCTTCTTGCAATTGCGTCGTGGTACGGTCAGCATCAAAAGTCGATTAACACTTCAGTTTTTTTAATCTCAGTTATTGAGCAAAATATTTATTCAAAATTGCAGCAGAAGTACGATGCAATTTTCAACAAATATTTTGCTCAATGATTGAGATTAAAAAAAACTGAAGTGTTAATATTTTGCTCAATAACTAAGATTAAAAAAACTGAAGTGTTAATCGACTTTTGATGCTGACCGTACCTACAAAATGTTGTGTTAACGTTGTTTTGCCGCTAGTTCGCGGTGTCGCTGGTGGTTACGTTGTGGCTGCGATGTGGTCGGTATCACACACGCGGTCGATAATGACGGCAAAATGTGGTCCGTGTGAATTTAACTATTAATTTTCATGCGCGCGCCCACGTGTTGTGGTTGTGGTACGTGTGAAACAAGCTTTACTATTTGGTAGCTCACCGTCCACGTGCCAGCGGCTTGTTTTCAGCTTACAGACGGGTTTGCGAACATTAGGGAGTGTGAGAATTTGCGGGCGACGCGACGGGGAGACAGCCGTGCAAGCGGCGCGATGACGGCGCGTCATTCCGCTTGCAAGCATTTCTTCGCCGGGGAGCGTGACATGTGCCACCTCGCAATCAGCGCGCTGTCCACTATTCTGTATTGTCATCGTAAAATTTACTTTAATACAGTTAATTTAAAATCCTAACTTGAATGACAAGTTATTTGCTGTGTCGAAGCGGAGCGGTGCTGTAACAGTGAGCTATGACCTTTAGGCAGTTAAATTATTATCTGTAATCTGTCATTGAGTCTTATCTTAACCCTTGACCACCTAATTGAATTCTTTACCAATGATATTCCATTATTGTTTATATGATATAAAAAGATATTATTTGATAAAAATAATATTTTATCGGATAGCTGTTAGTTACGTAAAGATTATCGTCTGCTATCAGTTACAAGTTACCGATGATAGATAGTATATCTTTTCGTTATAATGCTTCCGTAGTAGCTAAAAATTAACTATATTTTAAGGATTCCATTTAATAATAAATAATAATAATCTTTATTATGATACACAAGAGCAGATGTACTTTAATAACATGATATATCTACATACATCTACACAGATCATGTAGATGTATGTAGATATATCAAACTAGGTAATCCTGTATCTTAAAAGACAGTGTTATTGAACAAAAATATTTCCTCTACGTGTGACGATACCTACTTAAATGGGGCTGACGGTCTAAGGTCACCCTAGACAGTCACCCCACTACCAATCAACTATTGAACAAAAAAATTAAAAAGTTTTTAATCACAGACATAATAATTTTTAACCAACTTCAAAAAAGAAGGAGGTTCTCAATTCGGTTGATCTTTTATGTTTGTTACCTCATAACTCTGTTATATAAACGCTGATTTGCAAAATTCTTTTTTATTTGAAAGGATTGAGATTGGTCCCATAGAAATTTCATCAAATTCGGTTCAGTAGTTTGGTTTTTAAATCAAAATTACTGGTAAAAATTCAAGTAAACAAAATTGCGTCGTTTGCTTTCTTATGACTGTGGAACTTTGTGGAGTGTTGGCTTAGTGGATTTGTCATGGGGTGCATTGTAGCTAAAAGTGCCGTATTTTTACATACTTACAAAAACAAGGAAAATGCGAACACAGCGACAGCGACTTCCGAAATTACAGTTATTTTTCAATTTGTAGTGTCTTTTTTGGAAGTCGGTTGTTTTCTTTTTTGTAAAAAATATTTTACCGACTTCAAAAAAGGAGGAGGTTGTCAATTCGGTTGTTTTTTTATGTTTGTTACCTCTCGTGACCTCAGTACGCCGTCATTTATAAACCGATTTGGAAAATATTTTTTTTATTTACAAGGATGTACTTCCAGACTGGTCCCATTTTTATCAAAATCCAATTCTGATGATGGGATCCATGAGGAATTGAGGGAACTCCTCAAATATTATAGGCGCACCTATAGCGATTTGGGTATTTTATATAGTAACTTGTGCATTTGCTCTCGGAAACCACCATTTGGTAAAGTGGAACGGATGAAGAAGACCAGAGATAGCCACCGGAACTACTCAATAATAAGTATTTCACGGGTTGCGATTCGATTACTTTAATATGGTTGTTAAGCTATATGCTCGTCACAATGCGTATGGTGAAATAGAGCTGATGGTGGTCTACCAGGAGAACTCCTCAACAATTAACGTCCCTGCATCGGGAAAAGCAATATTTTGTAAAAGGCGATGAGCAAGTTGACACTAGGCTATTGTAACTTAGAACATTATTTTAAACAGGCCCACTATAAAGCGAGAAATAAAAACGTTTTAACAAAAAAACTGACTTCAAAAAAAAACACTACAAAGTGCAAAATAACTTTAATTTTGGAAGTCGATGGCAAAAACTAAAATACAGATCCAAAGACACCGATATCCGGAATTAAAGTAATTTTTCACTTTGTAGTGTTTTTTTTTTTATTAAAAAGCTGTTATTTTTACATCACAAACAGACACTTCAATTTTTTTTTTTTTTTTGATAGTAGTACCGTAAAATGCTACAACTTTGCCTGGATTTTGACGTTTTTTGTTAG
This sequence comes from Luperina nickerlii, assembly GCA_963855955.1. Lineage (NCBI taxonomy): Eukaryota > Metazoa > Arthropoda > Insecta > Lepidoptera > Noctuidae > Luperina > Luperina nickerlii. The sequence continues at coordinate 9,586,754 of OY979689.1, read as the reverse complement.
TATCTCTGAACCTATTTATTATTACGGCTTTTAAAGACTTTCAGGTGGAAAACAGACCTTATGCCTTGCCAGGTAGAATCCAAATCTATTTAAATGATGCCGTTATTCAGAATTACGAACACTCAAAGTCGTAGGCAAAGTTGTAGGTAAAAGACACAACTTTGCCTAGAAGGATATCTCAATAGATATATTGCTGATCTTTTTTTAATATTTTTTTCCATGTAAATGAGACACCGTGCTCAACCCCGGCAGTTAGATTATTGCCATGACGGTAATATATATTTTTTTACTGCTAATAGGCAATGTTGTAGCAGGTACCAGAAACTTTTCATACAAAAATGTCGTTGACTCTAGGGTTGTCCCAAAAAATACGGATTATTTTCTTAAACTTTTATTCACTTTGTAAAAAAATTTAACAAATTCTAAAAATCACAAATGTAATGCTTTTTAGCAATGCTGGCTTGTGATTACTATTAACATAAAAATATTTTTTTTAATAAAATCCTTTACTAGCTGTAATATTCACTACATCTGCGATGTGGGCTTCTTCCTCAGTTGTCAACTCTGTAGATCGACCAGATGGTTTGTTATGCATGTTTTTTGATTAATCAAAAATGGTCCGACGCGGGATTGCAAATTGCTGTTCCGCTTCGTATGACGAAATTAATTTTTTTTCGTACGAGATCTGCAGCAACTTCTAATATTTCTACAGAGTAGGTTATCGGCATAACTACGAGCTCCTGGTTTTCTCTTGCTTCGTTATGTATTATTCGGCATTTTTGCATATAACTGCAATAGAATTAAGACTTACATACTTATATACAAAATCACGCCGAATACCAAAGGGTTAGGCAGAGATACACCTCTGCCTCACCCTTACAGGCGATCAAAAACATAATTGTCGAAATAAAAACAAAGAATGTTTTATTGACATAAAAAAGATGTAACATTTTCTATTAAAGCCCTAACTACTGAGCTAGGTGATACCTGTGTTACAGGAGTCAGTGTCTTCACCCGTTTTCGGAACATTAAGAATTTATGCAATAAAATTAAAATATCGTAAAACAAAGGGAATTTAGTGCATGCAAGCTCTTGAGTTTCGATTTAACCGGGTTCCAAGCTGTGCAAATTTCATGCAAATATGACATTTATATAGTAAAAATATATCAATATTAAAATCCGACTAGTGACAACCCTAGACCCAGGTAAAGTTGTGTCACTCAAGTTTCCAAAACAGTGCACAACATTGCCTACTAAGTTATTTTAATGAAATCGTGTCCTTTTAATAAAAATATCAAGCAATATGGAAAGTAGATAGTATTTTCTTACCCTGGAATGTTATAACTGCACGAAAACACCTTTTCTTTAGCTAAAACTTCAAAAGTTACGCGACACTAAAAATTTTCACCTACTCCCACCGCTGTTTGTCGCACAACTGACAGAGTAACAATGAAGTTATCATTACAAAAAATGAAAAATATGTTGCCCTAATAATGTAAAAACAATACCAAATGGTAGAAAATACGAAAAAACTAAGCAAACGCGAAATATCGCAATTGAAACGAAATAGGCAAACTTGGGCTTAGTTGGCAAAGTTGCAGCGTTTTACGGTAATTAATTACTTGAAGGTCATAAACTTAAGGGGCTTACAGGAGCTAAACGCAAAAAACACAAGTTTTAGAAACAATAAAAGTACCTATAAGATCGACTACAGTGAACAAAATCAGAAAAATATATGATATTCTTCAGGATATATGCTAGATAGATAGTGTGTTGAAAACATACTACAACTAATTTGATACGATAGAAAAAAATCATGAAGATACCTCTAAAAACTTTCTTTTTACAATAAAAACCATACTAATATACATACAATCATTATGATTTTTTGTCAGAGTATTCTACAAGTAAAAATCTATTGTTTGGACTAAAAAATTAAAACGCTAATGCTTTAGTATGGTAAAGCATTAGTATTTAAATTTTTTTGTCCAAACAATAGATTTTTTGCTTCATATTTTGCAATAAATTACCAGCGTTGTGTCATCGCGCTTCTCTTTCTTTTCTATGCAGTCCGACAGTGACCGCGCTTTAGGACATGTAGTCGTTTTATCATAATTTTGTAAACAAAAGTTCCACGAGGCGATGTTGCCAGTTCAGCATTAATATAAAACTATGCGAGTGTAGAGTTACCTGCTTACGTTAAGTAAGTATCATGTTTTAATGCGCAGTAACAAGTACTAGCTAATTAATTCTGGTTTGCCTGCGTTTTGAACTAAGATTGTTATGTCTGTCTCAAAAAATCAAAAGTCGTTTATTCAAATTAGGCTAAGAATCAGCACTTTTCGAACGTCAAAATTACATAGGACAGTCCCCCGGCATGACATCTCTTTGAGGCACTTCCTAGTGCTTTAGCTGGCAAGAAGTGGCGCAACAAACTCCCCAGCAGCTCAGATGTCTGTTCAGTTAGAAAACCTCGCCTTCAAGGTCAGAGCGATCAGGCATCTTCTGGGCACGCTCGTTCCATCATAGACCTCATCCATCGCTTTCCATCAGGCGTGATCGACGTCAAGAGCGGGCCCATCCATCCATACCAATATTATAAATGCGAAAGTGTGTCTGTCTGTCTGTTACCTCTTCACGCTTAAACCGCTGAACCGATTTAGATGAAATTTGGTATAGAGGTAATTTGAGTCCCGGGAAAGGACATAGGATAGTTTTCACCCCGATATTCCCACGGAATCGAAACTTATGCGGGTGGAACCGCAGGGCGCTGCTAGTTATAAAATATGCGAAAGTTTGTGAGTGTGTTTGTATGTTTGTTACTTCTTCACGCACAAACGGCCGAACGGATTTCGATGAAATTTGGCACACAGATAGTTTATAATCAGGATTAACACACGGGATACCTTTTATCCCGATATTCTCACGGGATCGACAATTATGCGAGTGAAACCGCGGGTCGCAGCCAGTGTAATATAAAACAATAAATTGCACTTTATGGATACTGGCAAAATGTCTTCAGTGTTTTTAGTAATCGGTAGTATGAATTTAGAGGCAGATTCACGGCAGACCACGTAGGAGATGGTGGTACGAGCTGCAGTGCGATTCTGTAACCATCTCACCGTGAAAACCTATGTGAAGTGAGCGTGGAGTGAGCTGTCAATAGTGTCAATTCCTAGCAAAATCAAACTCACATCACTTAAGTTTTCACGGTGAGATTTTTAGTTACAGAATCGACCGGCTGGATAGGTTCCGTCAAAACTGGAAGGAGGACGCGCGGGCTCGCGAAAGATGGAAGTGGAGGGAGAACTTTGTCCAGGAGAGGGACAGCGTAGGCTAACTGATAAAAAAAATATGTATTTACTGCGAAAAATGATAATAACATATACTTGGGCAGGGCAGGGCAGACTCCATTTTTATAACCAAGAGGTTCGGTAATTTAACTTTCAAGAATAAATACGAGCAAAGATTCACTTACTAATAAAACTGCTAAGATTAATTAAGAGGATTTACAAACGAACAAACTTAAAATGCTAATTCACAATGAATTATGCAATTACTTATTAAAACCTCACGTTATTAGATATTTAGCAATGCTATGCTTAATATCAAGTTTGCAAACCATTATTTTGTAATAAAACTGCATATTTTACTTTGGATGTATAAAATCATTCCTGTACCTACTTTATATAGCCAGTCTTAAAAAGTTGTAGACGTCAAAACCTAATAAGTTTTTTTTTTTGGCTGTATGGGCTTGACCCTTTGCCTGTCCTCAAGGACGAAGACGAAAAAAAAAATAAGTTTTATTTCTCTTTTTAAAAATTATTTGCAGAAAATTGTAGTCTTTAGAAAAAAAAAACTATTGAATTCTAATATCGGTATGGATCCACAAAGTCAGTTATACAATTACGTGAGTAATTACTTTATTTATATTATACTAAGAGCGCACCGCGGTTTTACCCGCATAAGTGTCGATTCCGTGGGAATATCGGGATAAAAACTATCCTATGTCCTTTCCCGGGACTAAAACTATCTGTATATCAAATTTCATCTAAATCGGTTCAGCGGTTTAAGTGTGAAGAGATAACAGACAGCGGCTCCAGCGGCGGCGGCGACTTCCAGTATAACCGAATGCAGCTGCATACCAGTATTTTACATGGAGCGACTGCCTATCTGACCGCCACAAACCCGTAACTGGGTAACACGATACCACGCGATAAGACCCAGACACGAATGTCAAAGATCTACGAATAACAGCCGGGACTAATCATTTCAGCCGAAAGACGTCCACTGCTGGACATAGGCCTCCCCCAAACACCGCCACTTCAACTGGTTCTGTGCTTCCCGCATCTAGCGGATTCACAAGGTCATCGGTCCATCGTGAAAGGCTTTTCAACGCTACGCAGTTTGCAGTTTTGCCTGTTCTTCCCCTTTTTAAATCCATCCTAAGGTTGTCTTTAAAAGATCGCTCTTAGCGATAAGACCGCCCATTGTGTCACCCTCTGTACAGTTTCTATATTTATGTTGTAATTTATATGGTGTACATAATAAAGAGTATTCTATTCTATTATAAGTGCTCCGGTACGCGGTCGCCACTCCAGAACCTTTCGATCAGTCTACAAGAGGTCCAATCGTCGAATCCAACTCGTCTGAGCAGTGTTCAGGAAGCTACGCAATATCTTCTCGTCCCACATACCGCAGTGTCTCAAAACAAAAGTCTTTGAACAGTGATGACCTAGGGCACTGAAACGTGGTCACTCACAATGGTCCTTATTAGAAGGAAAGTCACCTAAAGGGCGATGCTTGAGTTTTTCTATGTGATCGAATCTGAAATGAAATCTGCAGGAGGACCAAGGTTACCGACACGCCGAAGCCAAACTTAAGTGGCTGTGGGCAGGGCACATTGCTCGCAGAACAAACGGCCGATGGGAACCGCCCCAGTACGAACTCATAAATCAAAATATGTAAACACTAGCTTCTGCCCGCGACTTCGTCCGCGTGAAATTTCTTGTTACTCCGACCCACCCCGTCGCATCGCATCGCCTGCCCGCGCTATTACTTCGTTTTTGCTTAGCGTTCTTTCTATTTTTCTTTTTGCTCGGCTCCTAAAGCTCATAGCGTGATGTTAAAGCCTATAGCCTTCCTCAAGAATTGGGCTATCAAATACGAAAAGAATTTTTCAAATCCGACTGGTAGTTCCAGCGATTAGCGCATTCAACCAAACAAACAAACAAACTCTTCAGCTTTTTAATATTAGTATATATAATATTAACCAAAATTTTTCTCCCAATCTCCAGTTGGTGTGGTCAACAATATGCGAGGAGGTGAACAAGAGGTGCGGGGGCGACCGTCCGCGCACTCCGGCGCAGGTCAAGATGTGGTACGAGAACTACAAGAAGAAATGCAAAATGCGCGCACACGACACTCAGGTTAGCGTCATTAACTTAAACGTCATTAACTGCAGCGTCACTGTCATTAACTGTAGTAAAATGTAGTTTAAAGGATGATTTCCACCAAACGGCTCGCATCGCTTCGGATCGGAAAGGATAAAATTATTATGTGTCAGCCTGTTGGTCCGGCCAATCTCCGAAACGGCTGGACCGATTTCGTAGGAACTGTCACTGGCAGATAGCTGATGTTATAAGGAATAACTTGGACATTATTGTCTCCCGACATCCACGCAAACGAAATCGCAGACACAGCTAGTGATATAATAATCAATAATAAATTAATCCATGATGCATTGATTTATTTTATTGATTAGCCGAACCGACTAAAGTTAAACTTGCAAACTCAAGTTTCTAGTCAAACTTTAGTCGGAATCTAAATTTTTTTAAAGCTTGTCTTGTTTACTGAAGACACTGAACGGATGACGCAAAACTCGACCTTATGACCAAAAATAGGATTTATTCCGGTCAGACCCCCTCGATTCCCTGCTAGTTCTAGTTCGTCTTCTGTTTTAATCTCTGTCTTATCCACTTTATCTTAGTATACTCTTTTTGACAGGTAAGTACAGTCAAAAGAAAAAATAAATAAAAGTTTCATGATTTAAGGCTCATGCAAACAGGCGCGAAGCGCGACGCGAATCGCGCGCGACACAAAGGCACCGCTCGTCGCGCGACTTGCGGTGCCTTTGTGTCGCGTGTCGCGTCGCGCCTGTGTGTACGAGCCTTTACAAAATTAAATAAAATTTTTTTTCTTTAAATGTTCTGATATCAGAGTTAAAAGAACTGGTTAATCCATCTTGGCTTTCTTAGACGAATCACTTATCTTCAAAATGTGTCTGTTTATGTTATTCTTGTAATGAATTCGTCCAACAACAGCACATAAGGTGTGTTTTTGTTACACTTTATTCATACTTACAGGTTAAATTAGGTGGAACGATGGCAGTTAGTGTAGTCAGTTGTAATTTCATTATTCAAAATATTATAAATTCGAAAGTAACTCTGTCTGTCTGTTACCTTTTCACGCCTAAACCACTGACCTGATTTCGATAAAATTTGGCAGAGAGATAGATTGCATTCCGGGGAAGGATATAGGATAGTTTTTAATTTTTATCGACATACCTCGCAGGCGAAGCCGCGGCTGCAAGCTAGTGATTGATAAATTATTTTATTTTTGTAAGTAGGTTTGCACAAACACTTTTACACGTCAATCATATATGTTTTTAAACTATATGAGGTCGGCGTTTCCTATTTGACTACTCTGAGAAGAAAGGTCGAAACAAACTCAGAGGTCACACACAGTGTCTTTTAATGTCGAGACATAATCTTTTTCAGGTTATATGAAGACCATATAGATCGATGTCTGAGATGGCCTTATGAGGAAAGAACCACACAGATTGAGAGGACCTGACCTGTCAGTGCACGCATTTGTCAGAAATCGTGCAGCTCAACTCAAAGCTTAAGAGGCCGGCCGAGCATGCGTAGTTCATACAAACTTAATACCAAAATAATTTGTAAATCAAACATATTCTTAATGTAGTGTGTATTTATTCCGATTGGATTACAGAATATCTAGGTCCCCGAATATATATTTTGAATGGACACTGATTTAAAGACAAGTTACGAGAAAAATAAGTTTTCTATAGAAATTTGAAATTCCTCATAATATCAAGTCTTTATATCAGAGTCCATTCAAAATGTATATTTGGGAAACTAGATATTCTGTAATTCAATCGGAATTAATACACACTACCTTAAGAATATGTTTGAATTACAAATTATTTTGGTATTACGTTTGTATGAACTACGCATTAGCATGCGTAGTTCGCCGGCCCCTTAAAGAGTTCGACGATATAAAATAATTTCACATCCTGTTTATAGACTTTCGACACCCTGTATATAGAAGATTAGTGTAGATAAATCGAGTTTAACTTTTAACGTTCATCAGATCCATTATACATAAGAAAAACCTACCAAGTTAATAAAAAAACCGGCTATTTAAAAAAACGGCTATTAAAAAAAATCGGCTATTAAAAAAAACCGGCTATTTAAAAAAAAACGCGATTTCAAGTGTAAGGTTCTTAGCGTCTTGTGTCTACACGTGTCTTACTAACCTATTTATATTAGTGCGTTGTGTATCGGAGGCACTCGTGGCCAAGTAATAACAGCCGCATGAGTCGACCGATCAGGTTAAGCTACGCTTGCCGAGGTTGGTCCGTGGATGGGTGACCATCTACACATCGAGATCCTTCCGTGCCTCGGAAGCGAATACATCGAAAGCGATCTTCAAGTGCGACTTAGAGCGATCAGTTGTGCAATTGTGTTTTATAATTAGTGTGTTTGAGTTTGTTATTAGTGTTGTTGATTAAAGTATCATTTTTAGTTATTAAATCGGCAATTTTTATTTGTCACGAACCCCAAGCTCGTAACAATATTCATCATTCTACCTTTTGTCGTTATTTCAGCAATCGCAGTCGGAACCGCCCGGGCTGCTGGACGGTATGCTCTGGCAAAACATACACCCTCTAGACGTTAAAGGTATGTAACAAGAAATTACACGTAGGGGCCGTCCATTAATCACGTGATGTTTTTTTTGGTATTTTAACCCCCCCCCCCCCCCTCCCCTTGGTGATATATGGTGAGGTTTAAGACTTACCCCCCCCCCCCTCATATCACGTGTATCTTTAGTACCTACAAAAAGAGAAAGAAAGAAAGAAAATACATTTATTTAGCACAGACTAAGAGACACACAATACACCAGGTAGTCAGATATTAGTCGTACATCAGAATAAAAAATAAGATAAAAATAAAAAGTGCAAAGTCCGATGTAAGAAATTAGGAGGAAAGTGTGCCTCACGGCTGCGCCAAAAAGGCCCAGTTCAGCAAAAATGCCAGACAACTGGTGCCTGACGCTGGTTTTCAACTGGACCTGATGTGTGAGGTGACGGATGTAAATCAGTTTTATACTGCATCGTGATGTGTGTAATGTGTATGCATAATTAAGTAAATAAATAAAAATAAATTAGTGTCACATAAAAACAGTAACGAGTAGGTACCTATGTATAAAAAGCGTGATATTGAGTAACATTGCAAAACTAAACAATAAATAAATAAATAACGATAAATAGATAAGTGACATGACCGCATGATAGACCTTCTTATGCAAATAAAGAAATTCTCCGAAACGAGTCAGAACAGAAACCTGTTTTAATTTAAAACGATGCCTGACTTCCATGCTCCAACACATTGTCATAATAATTTATTAATCCGTGCACTGTAATGTCATCGCACAATACGTTGCAAGCAGCCGAGCGCGGCGGACTATTTTCGGACAGTTTGCATTTTGTGTGTGCTTTGAACTTGTCTTAGCTGTTGTTTGCATTTGGATTAACCAAATACGAGGGATATAACGTCTTTAAATAAGTCAGCTAAAACAATATTTGCGATATTGGAAAAGAAATTTAAAAAAATATGCACAAACAAACGAAACATAAAAGGATGAAAGGTAAGCGCTAGTCGATAATAGAAATATTTGATGTACTTAATTTGCAAATAATGAAATCTGGCACAATGTGAGATATGAAAACTACCCACTTTTAATTTTCCGTCTCCCTTTCACAGCCTCATGGATGTCAAATCACAAACTGCACAGAGGTTCGCCCAGTGCCAGTTGTTGGTGAAAGACGGGTAAAACAAAGAATCGGACCTTTTTTTTATGTTTATAAAATACAGGTATAATCGTCTAATTTTATTAGAAAGTTTGCAGGATGTTTTTAAAAAAATAAATACACGTGATATATCCGCCTATAGTCCGCCTTTGTACCTTTTTGTGCGAAAAGTTTAAATAAATAAATAAATAATAAATATATTACTACACCCCTCCTCCCCCCTTGTGATATTTCGTGATTTTTATGGACCCCCTCCCCCCCCTTTCGAGCCTCACGTGATTAATGGACAGCCCCATACTAAAAAAATAGTAAAAAAAATTAACTTAAAAATGTACTAAATGCTAAAAAAGAATTCGGTAAGTCCTAGGTAGGTACCTACCAGTCATCACACCACTTTCCTCATCAATCTAGGATTCAAGGGCATTGATCAGACAAAAAAAATAAAACCGTGGGGCGTGTGAAATTTCTATCAACAGTCAACCGCTCAATATGCGCGCATAAATGCTAATTACATATTTACTCAGGTTACGCTACGCCCCACGATTTTATTTTTTACCCGAAATAATAATTTTACGTAACCTTAGTGCTTGGCCAGACTGGATGCGCGGGCGCGGCGCGGCGTACTCAAACATAAGAACTTCATTTGAGTGTCCATTGTGGGCACGCGGGCGCGGCGCGGGGACCGCGGTTCTCAAACTAGTTCGAGCTTTTTTCTAGTAAAAATAAGTCTTCTTCGTCCATATTATATGTTGACAAACACTGGACACGACAACACGCAGAACGCAGCAGCGCTAGCGTTGAAAAAAGCAGGAAAATTTCCCGTTTCTTTCCAATTCCGTTGTTTTGTTCAATGTTTCATTCGAAAGTTTCAAAAGAATTTGCCAGTATATATTTCATGTTTTTTTTTTTGTTAAATAAAACCGAAGAATATGAAAGAAACGGGAAACATTCCATGTTTTTTTTTTCAAATACTTACGTCCCTACGTAAGTATTTACCCCCTGGGGTCATTCGATGACTTCCCATACTCAAAAAAAAAAAGTATTATGTGGCTCGAACGTATAACTCCCAGTAAGATTGGAATATTATCGCCGTTTGAGGTTTTCCGCACATGCAGCAGCTGGTTATATAAATTAGACCTTATTAACGTTGATATTATGTTCATCTTTCCCAGAGGAGGACGGCGAGCCAACAACGAGCGCGGACGGAGGTCACAGCGTGAAGGACGACGACTGCGTGCCGGTCAACGTGAGTCCTTCGCACTATGTATACCTTCACATATTTATACAACATTATTTTTAGTATATGCGCAACCTGAAACACGTGTCTAGTATTTTTATGTAAAGAATCTACGAGTATGTACAAAATTTCAAAACTGTATCATGAAAAATCACAAAATTCTAAGCTTGTTAAGGCGAAAGCGCCAGGGTAGCCCGCGAAATTCATTTTTATTAGGTTTTACGAAAATAATAACTGTTTCATGAAATCGTCATTCTTTGGGGTTACGTGGTCTTAGAGGGTTGTGTTGATGACTTTAATGATTATAATTCTGTAAATACATATTTGTTACGGCCGCGAATCATATTTTGATCGACGTACAAATTAATACTGACCAGCAAATTGCAAAAAACGTAAGAAAATTTGAATTTCGCGGGCTACTTTAGCGCTTCCCCCTGTTCGTCCGTACAAAAACATGCTCACCCGCGCCGCTTGCGCGCTCATTGATAATACATAGTACCTAGGTACCTAACCGTTCGGCGCGGAGATTGGATAACCTACTTAGTGTCGGCTCGGTGTCCAACTTTAACCTTTTTTTAATATTTTTGGGACAAAATATAACATGGGGTAAAAGTTATTGGAATCGATTCAGTTACTTATTCTGAACAAACTATATTCAGGTTTCGAATATTACTAAAAATAACGTTATACACTCTTTTTTTAACACCCCTTCACATATTCCCTATTACATGGACTTAAATATTTATTTATTGAAGTGAAAACTTCTATAGGCGCATTTTTTGAGATGGGAAATACCTTGAACTCGCGACACTGTTACCGTTTACCACTGTTTTAAGTTTTGGCCATTATAAAGACATCAACGCGCGGTCCATTTTCTTTGGAAGAATGACCTTCAAACATGTTTATAAAATTACTTGCTTTTTCAAGTTTTCATTTCTGTCGGCACTGCTGGAGTCCCATTTTTTTTTTTGTTATTATTTATTTTTAGCCGTTAATGCCCCAGTCCACTTAAACATAGCTTAATTTATATTCATATTAATAATTGCCGATTGTCTTATCGGCCAATGGCCTCACTGCTGGAGTCCCATTTAATCTTTTTTTTTTGTTATTATTTATTTTTAGCCGTTAATGCTCCAGTCCACTTAAACATAGCTTAATTTATATTCATATTAATAATTGCCGATTGTCTTATCGGCCAATGGCCTGATGGCCGAAAGCGTCGATCAACATCTCTCGAGGCTCTCGTTAGGCGGCTGGATCAAAGTCCTGATTCAGAAGGCAGTACTCCTCGATACGGCTCCCATTGTGAGGAGGTTCCTGTCTCTGGAGCCCTAACCATTGGGTAACTCGGACCCTGCTCCCACATTTTTTTATATTTTTAAATGATATTTTTTATATAATTTTTTTTTCTATTTTAATACATTTTTAAAAATGTATAAAGTAAGGAACTAAATAAATAAAAGTAAAAATATTAATAATGTTTTAGTTAAATATATAGTTGGTAATCCTAGTTTTACTTCAGGTTCTATTATAACATTTTTTTTTATTTTTGACTGCTCTAGTGTTATATATATTGGAAAGCCGACGTCTCTCCTCTCAGAGGTGGGCGCTAATGGCTGCAACACAGTTTAAAAAGTGAACCAGTTTTTTGTTCCAATAATTATACAGGGTCCCATGAAAATAGATGAACAAATTTTAACACAGCGCTCAGTACGTCTAACTAAAGAAAAGACATTCAAGCAAAAAAAAAAAAAAACACTGATTAAAGTGATTTTATTTTGACCTAAAATAATAAATTGCCGGCACATTAGTGTATTTTCGTTAGCTGATTATTTTTCTTGTATCTATGCGTTTTTCTTATATATTTTTTTACCATGGTCCTTAATTTGGTGGTCGGAATGATTTCTAAAAGTTTGTCCATCTATTTTAATGTGTGTGTGTGTGTGACGTGTGTGTGTGTGTTTTTGCCATACAACGTGGCAATGCTGCCAGCCTTTTGGTTACTCTTCCTGTTGACAGCGATGCGGACGAATTATTTGATGCCCTATGATTATTTTGCTTATTTTTTCATATAAATGTACATATTATTATTATTTTAAATATTAGCATAGAGTATGTAAATATTATCATGTTATGGTTCAATTGAAATCTTTCCAATAATATATTTGATTTGATATCTGCCGAAATGTGTATGTACAGACGCCAGCACATCAAGCTACCCGAAACTGTCAAATTTTGCCAATCAACTTTGAACCTTATGCTTTAGCGATAAAGTTGAAAATCTATTAAAGAAATTTGACAGATTGTAGTAACTAGTACTATTAGTCAGGTACACCTCTGTCTAACCCTTCGGGGAATGCAGGCGTGTGATATGTTCGCGAATGGTATGTTATGTTATCCATACTAATAATATAAATTCGAAAGTAACTCTGTCTGTCTGTCTGTATGTTACTTTTTCACGCCTAAACCACTGAACGAATTTCGATAAAATTTGCCATAGTGATTGCATCCCGGGGAAGGGCACAGGATAGTTTTTATCCCAATATTCCCACGGAATCGACACTTATGCGGGTGGAATCGCGGGGCGCTGCTAGTTTTAAATAATGTTATTACTTTCTTTAATTAATAAAAATTAATTTCCTCTCTTCCAGATGTCAAACGGCCGACTATCAAGTACGAACGAAAGTGAAGACACGATGCCGAACGTCCTTGAGCCTCAAGTACAAATCATCCCCCAATCCTCCCCCACGCCCCCCCCACACAAGCAGCTCCCCCTCACCCCACTACCGATACCCCCTCTCCCTATGCTAACGAACCCCCTCCAAGCCATCGAACAAGCGAGAATACAACAAAACTTCTTACAGAAACTAAACGAACTATCAAATACTCCATTAAATCTGAGCAATTTGGACGAAATCAAACGAAAAAATGGCCACGACCGACAGGAAAAAATGGACGATCAGATTAAACATGACTGCGGAACGGCCACCGAGGAAGAAAGGCTATATTTCACTGCTAAACGGCAGCATGCGATTTGGGAACACGAAGCCAAAATGAAGATTTTAAACATGGAGCTACGGCAAAAAGAAGAAATTTTTTCGCTGCAGAAGCAACTGTTTTTAATAGAACTGAGGTTGAAGATGGATTTCTTGGAAAAAGCTAGCGCTAAATGATGGGGTGAGTCGTTATTTTAGTCATCATATCATTGAAAGACTTCCACTGCTGGACATAGGGCTCCCCCAAGCAGTGCCGTGTGACCAGTGGTCCACTATGACCAGGGGCCCAGCACTCCCGACTAAAAAATGAAAAAAAAAGGGATTGTGTGGTCTTATGAAACCACGGTAAAAGTGAAACTTTTTTTCACATTATAAGGTAAAAGCAAAATTGCGTTGTTGTGGTTTGAAAAGGGGGGGGGGCCGAAACGAGCTGTGCCTAGGGGCCCCGAGATGGTTAATCCGGCCCTGCCCCCAAGCACCTCCACTTCGACCGGCGGGGTAATTGCGTAACACACTAACAGTACAGTAGCAATGGTTTTCATTTTCACAGTTCAACAACATTCATTGCGTTATTTACGTGTTGAGCGGACAAATTTTTCAAACATATGAAACAATGGATTGGTAATATCCTTCGAAATGATCCAGATTATGACTGACTAGCTTCTGCCCGCGACTTCGTCCGCGTGAAATTTCTTGTTACTCCGACCCACCCCGTCGCATCGCATCGCCTGCCCGCGCTATTACTTCGTTTTTGCTTAGCGTTCTTTCTGACTATTTTTCTTTTTGCTCGGCTCCTAAAGGTCATAGCGTGATGTTAAATAGCTTATAGCCTTCCTCAAGAATTGGGCTATCAAATGCAAAAAGAATTTTTCAAATCCGACTGGTAGTTCCAGAGATTAGCGCGTTCAACCAAACAAACAAACTCTTCAGCTTTATAATATTAGTATAGATAATGTGTTACGCAATCAAGGTATGGTTCCGTGCTTCTCGCATACAGCGGATTCCTGCGGCCTTCACAAGGTCATCGGTCCACCTTGTGGGAGGCCTTCCAACGCTACGTCTACAATGCTACATGCGTGCGTGCGTGCGTGCGTGCGTACGTGCGTGTGCTACGTGCTGTGTCGTCGTAGCAATATGCCCCGCCCACTGCCACTTAAGTTTGGCAATTCTTGTTATTTTACTCCTAGCCACCAACTCGTGGCTCGGAAATCACGTTAAGCCGGTGGTCCCGGCTGTCATTCGTAGATCTTTGACAGCCGTTACGGGTAGTCAGAAGCCCAGAAGTATGAAGATCCGCCTTACCGCATGGTATCGTATTACCTAGTAACTGGGTTGTGGAGGTCAGATAGGCAGTCGCTCCATATAAAATACTGGTATTCAGCTGCATCCGGTTCGACTGAAAGTCGACCCCAACATGTCAATGTCACTGTCACTCTGTAATATTATTAGCAGACATCCACTGGTAAAAAATTCATTGCAATTTAATTTTTCAATTCCCCAGATAGCGCTGCATACGGAAATGACGTCACCCAACCGTTTGTTTTTAGAACAACGAGCAAAGGAAACAAGCCGCACATCCGAGTGTAATCTAGTTTTAAAAAGTGCCATCTATCGTGTAGTTACCGAATTAATTCCTTTGGTTTGAGTTTCAGTAGTTAAACTACTAAGCAATCCATTAAAAAAAAGATATTGTTATTTTTAAAACGTTTTTGCAATAATACTTAAAAATGGGTAAAAGGACCAATTTTTGTCCGCGCGATTTTGAGGACAGTGATTGGGCCGTTCACCCTATTCATTGCTGTGACATTTTAAGGCCATATAGTCACGTTCGAGGCCATAGACTAGAGTCTAGGCCTTTACAAAAACAACAAAGAAAATAAGCAATATTAAGATAGATGCCGCCTTAACTAGTATTTATATAAAAAGTGGCCTTGTAGGGCCTTTTTAAAATGAAATTAAGGACTTTTAAGTTAAGGCCAAATAGACAACTTTAACTCAACAAAGATGTGTGCGTAGGCCATAAGTCTAAAGGCCTTTTGGTCATAAAGGGACTCTATTCTATGGCCTCAAAAGGCCAGGTTTCAAAGTGATTACGAAGTTATTTTTGTATTCGTTTATACATTTGTGTATAGCTATTTTTTATGTTTTTTTTTCATTAGTCTAAGGAAAGTGCTTAAGTTCGTACATGCTGCGATTTTTATAGTATTATCTGTGGCAGCTCATATTACATGGAGTTGGTAGTGTCAAATATTGGAGATTAATAAGCTAAACACTATCTCCTGCCGTAAAAACTACTTGAGTAGCTATTATTGTGAGAACCGTCGCGATGTTCAAAAACCCCTCGACTTATTTGAGACCTCACGTAAAATGAGGCCTCATTTTATTTGAGTTCTCACGTAAAATGGGGCCCCAATTTATGTAAATTGAGGACTCAATTTATTTGAGGCCTCGCGTAAAATGAGGCCTCCAAAGAATTTAGAACCCCGTCATGACAGTTTTAAGTCTATAAAAATAATTGACAATAATATCTAGTATAAGAATCCTTGCAAAAATATATTCTAGGCGCCAAAACTCAAATATTTGACACAACCAAGTATAAAAATAAAAAAATACTGCCAAAATTAAAGTATCGCAATATGGTATTTAGAGTAGTAGTACTTAGGCCGAAAGTCTGTCAAATATATATTATTATTATTATATCGTCGGGGGCAGTGGCTATATTCACGACTTATTTATAATTGTAAAGGCAGATCTCTGTGACATAACGAAATATTAACTTATTGAGCCGACTGAAAATACGTCAGCCTGATGATTATGCTAAAATTTTGAGCGAATATTTTGTATCCAAATACATTTTTGAGGACTTTGGTGTTCATTAATTCGGTTGAGTTACCGAAACTTGAACTTTCCAAACTTAATTTTAGCATATTTCGCGGGTAAGAATAGCTAGTGATGTGATGTCTACGAATAATGTTTTTAGTCATTTTTTCGTTTGTGTGATAAAACCTGTCCATTCATTACTAAATATAGCGTGAATATAGTTATAATTCGGGGATGTTTCAAGTGTCGTATCAGTAATAATGATGGCAGTTTTGCTTACAAACGTAATTTAAAAGCGATGGAATTATATATTCGGTGATTTAGTATGTAAAGTGTCATTTCGTCCCGATTTCGATTTATATCGATATCTTCATCCCATAATGATGCAAATAAAGAAGTTTTCACTTCGAAAATCAAAACACGCTCAACATCTTTAAATAATATTTGTAAGCGAAATGAAGGTAACCTAGTCTTAAAAATTGTATTCTTTGTATGGAATAGTTATTGCACGAATGAGGTAGATTTGTTTCAGTATTTTGAGTAGGAAAATTAGGAAAAAGATTAAAACCATCATGTATTATTACAGAATTAGATAAGTATTTTGGATTTAAAAGACATTTTTTGGTGTTTCCATTTCAGTTTGAAACTTTTCTTGCCATAGTTTTAGTATTAAAGTATCTAATTTTTTTTTCTATCTCTGTATAAGAACCGCATCATACTTGGTCAAGTAATAAGTTGTGATATTAATAATGGATTGATAATAAAGAAGAAGCTTTATCCTTTATATCCTAAGATATAAATTCCCTAAACGCTTTGGATGTACCGTTGGCGATGCGGTCGTAACTATTCCATACAATTATTATTTCGAGTCAATGACGTGCCAATAATCGAAAACCATTGTTAATAATAAATAATAATAATAGTTATTACATATATAAGATATTGTTATATAATAGATTTTTAGATACGTAAAGAAAGTTAGACAACAAATATTGGACAGTATGATGATATTATTAATATTAATAATTTAGACAGGAAATAATAATACAGTACAAAGACTTCAAATAGAAGTCGTTACCTCAGTGCAGTGTATTGTAAATATAAAAATAACTAGGTTTAGATGTAAAAATAAAGTTTTAGAAATTTTTTATACGAGGGCGACTTACACCTTCAAATTTTCATAATTTTCGCGTTCAAGCAATTTGATTTGCCAGATTATACAATTATTGTCACCCATTGTCTGGCAATACTACGTTTTAAAATGTGTAAATATAATTATTATTTAATTATTAATTCGAACTTGTCAAATATGGCAACAAAAAATAGGTGTAAGCACCTCAAAACATGGCAATACTTTTAAAAATATTTTAAATGGCAATGTAACATTGTGATGTATTTTACGATCTCAATACAGATTAAAAAAGATATTTTTTTTACCTCCGACAAAATTTTGTGTGAAATTTTTAGATAAAGAAACTTGCAATATTGTATTAAATACATTTTTTTTTATTAATCAAAGCGACTACGTTAATCTGATGAAATTGGATATTATTAAAATAAAGAATTTATTTTCTGTTCCGATGTGCTTTATTAGAGTTGGTATTACTTTGTGGTCATCACTTCAACCCGAAACATTCCCTTCTAAGTTGGTATCAAGCGAGGCGCAGCAAGCAACGGTGGCATCGACCCGCACCCTCCTGTGTTTAGCTGAGTAGTCTGATAGGAAAAGCCGACCTCATCTAGTAGTGGGCATTCCCTAAAGCTATGGGAAAATTCGTCAAAGAAAAAAAGGCATATGCTTCCGGAAAATGTGACTTGGAAATATTTAATCTGACCTTGAAACAATTAAATGTGGGAACATTGAATTGTTTCAAGGTCAGATTAAATATTTCCAAGCTATTTGATACACACGCATCGGCTAATTGGCTGCTTAGTGTGTCTAACCAAATAACAATAATAATCTAGTTTTTTTTATAATATGTCGTGTAAAAGTCATTCCGTTAACTTATTTACAGAATAAACAAATTTAATTCATACCAACTTTTCTGGATCATCTACTTTTAGCGTTCATCTGACTCGTTAAAAACTTTTTTACAAACAAAACCAGCAGACTTCCAAAAAAAACACTACAAAGTGAAAAATAATTTTAATGTCGGAAGTCGGTTGATTTTTTTTGTGTTTTTATTTTTCTCTTTTTAGTTGTACCTACTTACCCCAAACAAATTCATATAACACTACTTGCTATGTGAATATCAGTGACAGAAAGCTATTGAAAACACCTGCCTACCCCTAAAGGGTACAGGCGTGATGTTATGTTGTGTGATTGCGTAAACAATGCATACATATGCTATAGCAGCAATCGCGGTTGATTTGCTGGCATTTATTGAAGAGTTCCGTTGTCTGTCTCCGAAACTCATCATCAGATCTTAAGTTTAAATGGGACCATTTCGGAATAAACCTCTTTCGAACAAAAAAAAAGTTTTGCAAATCCGTCTTTATATGAGGGAGTTATGTCCGAACATACATAAAAAAATATATATATAAACATCGAATTGAGAAGCTCCTCCTTTTTTGAAGTCGGTTAAAAAATAAAAAAATTGACGGTGAAGGTAGGTTTTCTCGTCATCATCAGCCATATTTCAACTACCGTGGGCGTTAGGGTGTCCCAAAAAAAATAAAGTTGTTTTTTTATAACGCATACCCTCTTATTTTGTTCGAATAATGTCAAAACTACCGTATATAAAATTTCATGTCATTTGAAACACGGCAACCCGTGCCGACTTACATCGAAACATGTGGGTACTTGTTTACTAGGCGCGCGGCAGCGATCGTACCGATATTCATGTTATTACTTGTTTGTTTAATCAGTGAACGCATTATTTTCGTACAATCAAGATGTCGGTCGAGTTACGCAGTTCAAAAAAGGATATTTTTTTAATAGGGAACGTAAAACACCAAATTACTGGTTCAAAACTTCCCTCAAATGGACAAATACTCGCAGTTCTATTCTACAATATTCGTGAAGTAAATTTAAGTGTAAGTGAAAGTGCGAATCTGGCTATTCGCGAGTGCATTATTTATTGGGAAAAGGCACGAATTCCAACTAAATCTTTTCCTAACTGCGTTAAGAAACTAGTGAATTTGTACCAAGTTTGGAGGGATTTGCAAAAGAATGCTAATAAGACGCAAAATGTATTTCAGCAACGTAGACAGGAGTTTGTTACAAATTTAGACAACTTATTTGATATTGCACATGCCGATGCGCTGCAATTAATTAAGATTGACGAAGATAGGATCTTCTTAAAACGACAGAGAGAACCAGGTCGGCCTGGTCACTTAGCTGGAGTAGACAAAAAACTGGCTGAAAAGGAAGAAAAGGCGCGCGTTAGAAGCATCGAAGAGCAAAAACGGCGTGCTAAACACTATTCAATTCTGGCGCCTTCAACTTCATCTTATATTCCTCAAGAAGATTCATCATCTGATTCTGAAAAAAACAGTTCACAAGAAATTTTTCATGCACCCGTTGAGAGCTCACGATCCGAGTCTAATATTTCTGTAAGGAAAAGTTTCATAACTCCAAAACTGGTTGCTGCATTAGATCGGTGTCAGATAAGTATGAGGAATTCTGTTTACATTATAGAAGCAACTATTGAAGCTCTTGGGCATAACATTGACGAATTTCCAATTAGTAAGTCGACCATTCAAAGAATTCGTACGGAAAAGCGAACGGAGCGCGCAGAAGCAATTAAAGCTGATTTCCAGAACAAAGTACCAGATACTGTAACTGTTCATTGGGACGGAAAGCTTTTACCCGCTTTAGATTCACGAAAATGTAAAGAAGAACGACTTCCAATACTTATTTCATATGATGATAAAGAACAACTTCTTGCTGTGCCTAAATTGGACAACTCTTCAGGTCGTGAACAAGCAGAAGCGGTTTGGAATGCTCTGTTGGACTGGAATCTTGAGGACAAAGTGCAGATGCTCTGTTGTGATACTACTGCTTCAAACACAGGTCTAATTAATGGCGCCTGTGTGCTCCTGGAACAGAAATTAAACAGAGAAATGCTCATATTTGCTTGTCGGCATCATGTTTATGAATTAGTATTGAAAGGCGTATTTGAAGCTAAAATCAACCAAGTTACGACGAGCCCTGACATCCCATTGTTCAAAAAATTCCGAGAAAACTGGAAAAACATAAATTCTGAGAGAATAGAGAGTCACAAAGAAAAGCTATCATGCCTGAGTGATGCAAAGATTAAGGAACTGTTAGAGTTTTACCGGAGAGAATTAACTAAAGATATTGTTAGAGATGACTATCGCGAATTAATAGAGCTTTCAATAAAATTTCTTGACGGTGATACAGAAAATAAATTTAAAATCCGGCCTCCAGGCGCTATGCACCAAGCTAGGTGGATAGCAAGAGCTATTTACTCTCTCAAAATATCATTTCTAAGCTCGCAATGCAGAATAGCAAAAAAGGAAAAAGAAGCCCTCCTCGACGTCTGTCTATTCATCGTCACATCTTATGTCAAACCTTGGTTGCAATGTATTTTGGCAGTGAAAGCTCCTTACCAAGACCTCTGCTTTTTAAAAGCCATGAAGGCCTACGAAGCAGTTGACAAAAGCATCTCAAAGGCAGCTTTACAGAAGTTCTGTCAGCACCTGTGGTATTTGACCGATGAGGTGACTATTTTGTCTCTTTTTGATGATGATGTAGACCAAGAAACTAAAACTAAAATGGTTGCTAACTTATCCAACACAATTCCATCAGCTCATGGTAAGCGCTACATGCCATCAAAACAAGAACTCTGTGGCCCACTTTACGAGAAAAGCCTCGAAGACTTTATTTCTGTCAAGAGCAAATCTTTGTTTATTCGCCTAAAACTTGATGACAGCTTTCTTAACGAGTCTCCCTCTTTGTGGTCAAATAATTCTTCGTTTCAACAGGCTAAAATGAAAGTACAGACCTTAAGAGCAGTAAACGATACCGCCGAAAGAGCAGTCAAGTTAATGCAAGACTTTCATGGCTTGGTCACTGTCGAAGAGGAACAAAAGCAATTTCTACTACGTTGCGTACAAGAACACAGGCAAATGTATCCGGACTGTAAAAAGCAAACATTGAAAAGAAAATATGAAAAATAAAGCCCTTTTTATGTTTATTATGAGAATATTACAAGTTACTGATAAAAATTTGTTTTATTAACTGAATTAAAATTAAGTTCTTAAATTCTCCTATATTTCTCCATACTAACTTTCAGGTTCAAACTTTGGTGCTAAGTCGGCACGGGTTATCATCATCCAATTGCAATAATATTTCATATTTAAGCCTTAAGGGTCAAATCGAAAAAATATAGCGGGTATGCGTAACCAAATTCACAAAAAAAAATTTCGCCCTTATAGCTTGGGACACCCTAGTGGGCGTACTATGGGTAGTGTTGGTTATTGCGCAATAGAATACCTAACCATTTGCACTTCAAATCAGGTTATAATTTACGATCAATTGAATCACACTCGCTAATCATCACACACTAGGTTGTAGTTACACGACACATCCAGATACGTAGCGAGATCATTACCGGGCTGGCTAACCAAGTTGACCTCCGTTGACTGTCCCTCAAGGAACCTCTTTCTTATAGCGGAGTTCTCACATGTTCCTCTTTTCCAATTTCCATCCAAAACCTCCTCATTCTGGGGAAGGCCAGGTGCCTTCCCGGAGTTCCCCGGAATGAGGACTCTCGTTCTGTTAGCTAACTTCCTTCCAAAACAATGCTACCAACTGAAATAATACCAAAACCAGTGTTGCCAGCCCAGTCGCGAGCTCACTCAAGCGATTCGCTTGACGTATCCGAATGAGGCGATTTCCGAACTTATAAGGTCTATTGCATAGACCGACTTAAACGTCAAAACCGAGTGACAACTGTCATCGTGTTCTAACAGCTTGAAACTTCAAAACAAACAGCGCCAACCGCCTCACGCTCCGACAAATATATAAACATCCGAATTGAGAACCTCCTCCTTTTTTGGAGTCGGTTAAAAATATTTTGTGACGACTGACGAGATCTACAGGATTGGGTGAAACTAAGGGGATATATTTCACCAGGACACCATGGCGGCGCAACTAGTCGCTGCCACCAAAAATGTATACAACTCTTTATGAGTATCTCACTGTGCCTGCTTGGTTAGTTGCTCAACCATACATTTTGTTGGCTGCGCGGCCATGGCGTAATTTTTTCTATTCAATAAATAGTAAAACACTAGTTTTAATGTTTCAATTTGTTTATTTAAGTCTTTATTTGGTTAATAAAGCTAGTAAAATATGATTGGGCTTTAGGGTTAGGAAAATGCAATTATTCTACTCTAATTCAATAAAGTCTTACTAAACTAAGTGCTTATTTTTATTTAACAGACTAATATAGTGTTTTAGTACATCCCTAGTCACCACTTACTTGAATGACATTGACATCTATCAATAAATTGTTTGACAATTTGATCGCGTCAATTTTGGAGTTATTGTTGTCCTCTCTCAGTCAAATTAAATCGGTTTATAATTAAAAAAAATATGGAAATAAGTGTTCTGACGTTCGACAGAATATGCCGCGTCTGTTTAGTACAATGTACCGACATGAAGTCTCTATTTACAAAGACGGATGGCGAAAAACGCAACTTGTTCGAAATTCTTGCATTTACCGCTGATATTAATGTTAAATTCGAGGATAGTCTGCCAAAACAGGTTTGTGCTGAATGCGAATCGGTCATGTGTAAGGCTGATGCATTTAAACGCCGTTGCCTAAATTCTGAGATGATTTTAACCAACATCTACCAGAATTCTTTATGCCGAGGTGAAACATTGAATATTGACAAAAAATACTCGATAAAAGATGAAAATGGGGATTTAAATGAGAAATTTATTAACAATATTAGTTTTGAGACTTCAAATATTACAAATTACAGTTCCCAAGACAGTTTTGATAAGAAAAATGTGTTAAATCAAGATATTTCAATATACCCAATTGCCGACACTAGTTATTGCAAGTTAGCTAACTCTACAGTACCTGACAACCCTGAACAAATTGTCAAAGAAGAGATAAATTTAAATTTTGATGATGATATAAGCTTTCCAGATCATTACGATGATGGAGTGCAGTGTGAGACAATACCCATACAATTTAAAGAGGAAGAACCTTCAAAAATAGAAGGAAAGAAACACACATGCTACTGCGGACTAACATTCACTACAAAAGACAAATATAAAAATCATTTAAAACAGCATAACTGTAATAAGTACAAAAAAGTATTGGAAAAAGTTAACAAAAACAAATTAGTTACTATTAAAAATGAGATAGAATGTGTTGAATGTAATCGCAAGTTCAAAACTCCGAATGCGTGGAGGATACATCAGCAAGTTCACCGAAATGAACACATGTCCAATGACAAATCATTGTTACATGTCTGCAAATTCTGTTTATGCCAGTTTAAAACAGAGGCAGCGTTAAAAACTCACATTCTAAAACACGAAAAAACCATAAACAGCAAAGCCGAATCCTTCCAATGCTCGTTATGTTTACGTAAATTCAAGAATAAAACCTCATTATCAGCTCATATACTACGTCATGAAGAAACGGACAACATAAAACATGTCTGTAAAGTTTGTAAAAGAGAATTTAAGTACAAAGCTTATTTAGAAAACCATGTCTTGACGATGCATTCAAGGAAAAATGGTATAAGTTGTGAAGTTTGCGCTCAAAGTTTTCCTAGTGAAGAGAGTTTAGAATTACATAAAGATAGCCATAAGAATGAGAAGAAACACCGTTGTAACGTTTGCAATAAGGCGTTCCTGATGTTGTGTACGCTGAAGGAGCATATGCGGACTCACACTGGTGAAAAGCCTTTTCTTTGCTCACAGTGTGGTCGAGGATTTAGTCAGAAGACTAATTTAGCACAGCATATGAGAAGACATCAGGGATTGAAGCCTTTTAAGTGCGAAAATTGTGAAAAGAGGTGAGTTTTTGATGTTCTTTACTAAATCTAAGAGAAAAGATTTGATTTTTTACGTTTCTTTGTTATGCTTTCACACTATAACGGCAAAACGGATTTGGATGAAAGAGCTTTGAAGGCCCATGGCATACCTAACTGTCCAGTACAACATCTAAGCAAAGAGATGTACACAAGTTATAAAAAAGTATGGATATCACGTGATCAACCTTAGTATCTCGGAGACATGATACCTTACAGGGTTTGATCATGTTACATTTTCCGTTTGCACTGATGTCAGCTTTCGATTTATATAGGTTTCATGCGTGGCCGCCTTGCTCCATATAAAAAATCTTCAGTCCCCTTTGGCACATGGGAAGACTGTGACCTGGATTTGGCCATAGGATACTTTACATCCCGATATTTCCACGGGATCAAGACATTCGGGTGAAACCGCGAGGCGCAGCTAGTCGTTTATAATTTACTGTAATAATAGTAGAATAAATCATTGGCAGTTGTACCTACCGAAGATTCTACTTACCTATCTCATCTTGTTACATTTTACGAAAGCTATGAAATTTTCATTTCATTTGGCCTGTAATCCTGTTAAGCTAAGCTGAAGCTGCTTTCGGAGACAAATCGCCAGTCTTGTTTTATCAATCCTTATGGCAGTCAAGACGAGCATTACTGCATGAGCTACGGTAACCGAATCCGTGGCTTAAAGCACAAAAGCTAATAACTCTATCACTTCATCCATTTCATCGTCAAGATTGCGACGTATTATACTCGTATTTATTTATCTCTATCCTTTCAGATTTGTATCAAAAGGTGAGCTAGACGCCCACAACCGCAAACACAGCGGAGCACACCCCTTCGTCTGTGACGACTGTGGCAACGGCTTCACGACCTCAAGTGCGCTAGTCAAACATCGTCGCATACACACGGGAGAAAAACCTTACCTTTGTGACCTCTGTCCAATGAGGTTTGCTGCATCTGGTACCTTAAAGAACCATCGCAGAACGCACACTGGCGAACGACCATTTCAATGTTCTTATTGCGAAAAAGCCTTTGTGCAACGCAATGATTTGATATCCCATATCCGCTGTCATACCGGTGAAAAGCCTTATATTTGTACTCAATGCGGTCAGTCGTTTAGAAAAGCTTCGGGGTTGAAGAGTCATGTTAAGATGCACGTGAAGGAACCGGGGAATATGCTGCAGGGTGTCAATGTGATGTTGAGTGGAATGCAGTGTGCGGAACAGTGATTGTGGTTAATGAAATAGTAGGTAGGTCGCGACTGCTGTGCGTGGGGTCTTGATGATGATGATGATGATAGGACTCCCTTTTCCGCACTTAGACTCCCATTCGGTCCGTTGTGCGTGGGGATTCTGGCTAACAGAGCCAGCCTAGCTCCGCCCAGAAGCACAGAAGCTTCCTGGGAGCTTCACAGGCTTCGCGGAGCGACCTCATTGTTCCGAGGATTTCTTCACGTTGAGAAGCCACGGCCTCGCAATCCAGGATGACGTGGGCGGCTGATTCCTCGGCATCAAGGCAGCCCCTGCAGAGGGGGCTGTCCGTGGCGCCTATGTTGAAAAGATGTTTGTTAAGGAGGTTGTGGCCCGTAATTGTACCTATTATTATTCTAAGGTTATTCCTACTCAGGTTGAGAAGTTTTTTGGTTAATCGCGGGTGTATCATTGGTAGAGCCAATTTTGACTGTCTACAGTCTGTTGCCCGTGACCATCTGTTGTTATGAAGTTCGGTCGATCTTTGGCGAATCCACGCACGAAATTGTGAGAAAGGCAAAGGGAGAAGTGGGTACGGGCCTAGCACCCTCATGTCAGAGCCTCTCTTCGCAAGTTCATCTGCAGCATCATTGCCCAAAGATTCACTGTGCCCCTTGATCCACTGGAGAGTAATACGATTAGACGTCGATAAACTCTCTAGAGCTAGATGGCACTCAAAAATTAGCTTATTGTTAGTTTGTTTGCTTGCTAAAGCTTTGAGCACAGATAGGCTGTCGGATAGGAATTTAATGCCATAGTTCCGGATGCCTAAGCGCTTTACTGCTGTTGCAGCTTGTGTTAAGGCAACACATTCGCATTGAAAGATCGAACTATGTGTGCCTAGTGGTATGTGAAAGTTAATGTTGAGGTCAAGGGAGTGTACGCCAGCACCTGAACCGTTTTGTGTTTTAGAGCCGTCTGTATAAATGCGCACTTCATCGACTCCTGACTGATCCCTTTCTTCCTGAACTGTTTGTATAATGTAGTTTTTGTTGAACATCGGTTGGTTTGGTGTTCTGTCACACGGGGTAGCGATGAGAGGCTGGTACTCAATCGCCCGGTCCAGGATTTTAGCGTGTGGACTGGTAATGTTTTTGCCCCATATGCCCAGATGCATCAGCCTGATGGCGGCTAGCGCCGCTTCCTGCTGTATGTACAGGTCAAGGGGAGTTAATTGAAGGGCTATCTCCATGGCTGCTGTTGGGGTGGTTTTCATGCAGCCAGTGGTAGCTGAGCAGGCCAGTCGTTGGAAGCGTTGTAGTCTGGTAATGGTGGTCGAGAGTTCTGTCCTCGTCCACCAAACCAGAGCGCCATAAGCCAACATTGGCCTGATCAGCGCTTTGTAAATCCACAGAGTAATCTTCGGAGAGAGCCCCCATGATTTTCCTAACATTTTTTTGCATTGGTAGAGTGCAATTGTGCTTTTATTAAGTTTGTAGTCAAGATGCTTGTTCCAGAGCAGTTTGCTATCTAGAATCACCCCCAAGTACTTGACTTCGTCTTTCAATGTTAGTTCTGTGTTGAAAAGTTTTGGGAGCCTATGAGGTCCAAGAGTTCTCTTGTTGGTGAACATTATTAGTTCTGACTTCGAGGGGTTAACCGATAGCTCGTGCTTCGTGCACCAACTCTCGACTATTTTGAAGGCCTTTCTCATGAGATCACATAAGATGCCCTCAAATTTACCCGAAATCAGAATTGCTATGTCATCCGCGTATCCCACTGAGTACAGACTGCTGGCGTTGAGCTCTGAGATAAGCTCATTAACGACTAAATTCCACAGCAGTGGTGACAGCACCCCACCTTGTGGGCAGCCTCTACTCACGATACCTCGTGTGGTGGTGTTCACGGTGAATTGAATAGCTCGGTATTTTAACATGTTATTAATCCATTCTATGAGTGTTCGCGCAACACCGTGTGTGGCAAGTGCCTGTTCGATGCTGACGAAGTTAGTTTTGTCGAAAGCACCTTCTATATCAATGAAGGCGCCTAGGGTTGGGTTTTTGGCTTTTAGAGCATTACCTATGCGTGAGACTACGCTATGAAGTGCTGATTCAGTTGATTTGCCTGCACAGTAGGCGTGTTGATTAGGATGTAGAGGTCTTTGTACCGAAACCTGGGATCTGATCTTCCTATCCCCCAGCCTCTCCAGTGTCTTCAAGAAGAACGAAGAAAGGCTTATAGGTCTAAAAGATTTGGGTTGGGTGTAGTCACCCCTACCTGGTTTCGGTATAAATATTATTTTTACTTCCCGCCATTTCAAGGGAATGTAGCGGTGGGCCAGGCAGGCTCGGAACACCCTAACGAGGTAGTCGGCCAGTAAATCTTGACTCCACCTGAGCAGAGCCGGGAAAATACCGTCCAGTCCTGCTGCCTTGAAAGGTAGGAAGGTGTTGATTGCCCATGTTAATTTGTCTTTATCAATTACTTCCAACGCCACTTCCCAATCTAGGCTGTTTGTGGCCCTATCCCTATGTAGTTCCCAGCTTTGCTGGGAGGCAATCTGGCATCCTGGGAAGTGGGTGGTTAGGAGTAGTTCACTTGTTTCAGCGTCGTTTGTTGTGTATGTGTTATCTGGTTTTTTTAGGCATCCTATTGAGTGGTTAGTCTCTTGGGCAAGACAGGTTTTGACCCTCATTGCCTGGTTGTTACTTTCAATGTTAGTACAGAAACGCCTCCAACTATTCCTACCTCTGAGGCGTATCAGTTTTTTATATATTTTACGAGCTGTTATATATCGGTCCCAATCTACTGGCGACCGTGTGTTCCTAGCTCTGTTGAACAGTCTTCTCAGCTTGTGCCGGTGTCTTTCCAGTTCAGGACTCCACCAAGAATGGCGAGCTCCCTGTCTAGGTACCGTGAGGGGACAAGACTGTTCATAGCTAGATAGAAGTATGTGTGTGATGTTGTTTACATGTTCGTCTAAGTTGGTTACTGGTATTTCAGCCGGAAGGGCGGGTAATCTACCTAGTTCAGCCTCGACATGTTTAGTGAATCTGACTTGGTCCGTATTGCGCGGAACCCTTCTTGGCTGTGGTTTGGTTAGGTTGAAGTTAATGGTATAACGGATCCATCTGTGGTCTGAGCATGATATCTCGGTGGACACATGCCAGTCCTGTATGGAGTTTGATATGCCTATGGTTGCTACAGTTAAGTCAATTATTGTTTGAGATCTCGCATTTATGAAGGTAGGTTCGGAGCCCTTGTTAAGTAAAACAAGGTTATTGCTAAGAATAAAATCAAGCATTTCCTCACCTCGGTTGTTGGTTTTATCATTACCCCATAGCGTGTGATGCGCGTTGGAGTCTGTCGCGATGATTAGTTCCAGTT
This sequence comes from Luperina nickerlii, assembly GCA_963855955.1. Taxonomy (NCBI): domain Eukaryota; kingdom Metazoa; phylum Arthropoda; class Insecta; order Lepidoptera; family Noctuidae; genus Luperina; species Luperina nickerlii. Next base: position 9,558,002 of record OY979689.1, on the reverse strand, counting down.
TCTCCTTTTCACAGTACTCAACCAGTGAGGCGAGCTCTGGCAGAGGCACGTCCCCATCGCCTGGCAGGTATGCCGAGGCTAGTACGATGTCCGGGAGTTCTTGTTCAGTTCTGAAAAGCCTGACTGCTGTCAGGTCCCTTGAACAGAATTCGTTAATTAAAAGGTTAGGTACATGTTTTGGAATAAAGATGCAGGTGCGTGGGTTACTGACGGAGGTGTCTAGTAGCAACTTACCCCCGACGTTGCCAAGACCGCATATTCTGCCACCCCTGATCCACGGCTCTTGGATGAGGGCGATGGTCTTTCCTTGCTGTTTTTCCAGCACTCTGCGCAAGGTAGCCGACGCAGATTGGCTGTGCTGGAGGTTGGTCTGCAGGATCCTAGTCCCGCAAAGGAGAGGAGCAGAGGCTGCTGTCCTCGCCCTCACTACTCTCCCCTGGCGGAAAGCAATCCTCGTCCGAAATCAGACCGGACGAGGGTGGATCCCTCGTTGAACCCGCTGCTGAGAGAACCTCCAGCGCAGCCATGGAAGTCGCCAAATCCACCGCCCCCTCAACAGTCCCCATCGCGGGAGGCGACGGGGAACGTCCAGGAGGCGGCGAACCAGGCTCCCTCTCAGGCGCACCCGAGGCTGATCCTGATATTGTTGCGGCGGCATCCTCCCTGGTACCACCCTCCTCCAGGAAGCGGATGTAAATACAACCCATGAGGTAGTATACCCGCCGTTGCTGGTCTTTTATTGTTTTAACCATGGACTCCGGCACACGAAAGAAGAGACAGGTACCCGGGGGCTCCTGTCTAGCCCTTTCGTGTGTCAGGGTCCAGGTGTTCATTTTAAGATTTGGGTTCTGCCTCGCCAGCATCCTAAGAAGTTCAGCTGTGTCCTCGCTGTTCTCGGGGACAAACAGCATGCACATTACCTTCTTAGGTATGTCAGCTTGAGGCCGAACGGTGAGCTTGGTCCCCGGTAACGGGGACGATATGTTGTTTATGACCCCTTTGAGCCAGGCCATTGTGAAGTCGTCCTCACACCAAGTCTTGAGGACGCCCTCAGAAAAGTGGGCCCGGCCTCTAAAGTGGATCGCGGTGCTTTGATCTGTGTCTGTTGGTTCTATTGGTTCAGGAGCCTTTAGCAGAGCTCGGAGCTGGTTTTCTATTACCTGGCGGATCCCCTCCGCTTGCTCCTGCGTCATTTCCTGAAAGGGCTCGGTCATGACGGCAACGCAAAGCTCGTTGCTCTTGTATGACGCAGCCGCTTCAGCGTAGCTCACCAAGGTTCCGTCAACCATCCGGGAGCGAGCAGGTTTGCTCTTCTTGCTAACCCCGGTCGGTGTGACGGAATCCTCGGGACGCGAACGCTTCTGCGCCCTGGTCGGTGGTATGATGTTGTTTTTGTTCACATTTTTTCGCCCTCTTGGCCTCTCGCTGCGCTTGCGCTTAGCGCCGGTGGCAGCCTCGCCTTTTGGCCTCTCAGCCGTAGCCGACACCGCCTTGAGGGGCGTTTTCTTGTTAATGACTATTTGCCATTTGTTGTCGTTTGAAGCTCCTGCACATGGGGCTTCGGCCAGACTCGCCAGGTCTCTCTCAGAGTCCGCAGTCGTTGACGCAGCCCGTGTTCTGGGCGCATCCACTTCTACAGTACTCCTCGAGTCACCATGAGCGAGTGCTGTCCTTGGCCTTTGTGTCAGGGTTAGGTTAGGGGGCGCATCCGTGGACGCAGATGAGGTTGGGATCGCTCGGGACGCAGCCAGTTGTGGCGCATCCTTTGCGGTTGCCTTCCTCATCGCATCCTTGGACGCAGCCGAGCGTTTATGTTGTTTGGGTGCAACCTTAGGCAGTTGCCGCTTAGGCGCATCTTGAGACGCGACCCCTGTTTTGGACGTTGATGGCGCATCTGAAGACGCAGCCTTTGGTACAATTGTTTTTGTAAGCGCATCCGACGAGCGGGACGCAGCTTGTGGTTTAAATGTTGATTGGGTCTCTTTATCCATAACTTTGGACATTTATGATTCACCGTTGGAGCTCTCCACCCGCCACGGAGCCCTCAGTCGGGGACGTCGCCCGTTCAACGAGCGAACGCCAGAGCTACTCCTTCGGTATAGGACCAGCCTAGTAAGAAATTGACGAGCCCGCACGCGACGGAAGATCACAGGACTGTATACGACACGAGACTATGCCGCAACTCATCCCGAGACCCCACGCCACGCCGGCTGCCCTCCCCCACTAGGCCGCTCCTCGCTTGACATCCCTCTTACGGGATGCCTCAGCCGGTTGATAGTGGGTAGCTACCCCACTACCTCCCGTGTAAGAGGAAATCCGGGCCAAAGTGGTGTGTTGTGTGCAACCTGCTCCACTCAACCACCAGGATTCCTTCATCCCTCCGTACGGGTCCCCGCGCACGGCACAAACACGCGGGAGGTCATTGCTGTCCATCATCAGCTCTTGTTTGATGATGGACACCCAGGGGCATGACCTCGCCACCCCTGAGGTAAGTCGCCCAGTGATTTCTGTTACGTCTAATTCATATGGAATTAGACCAATAACGGGGAGCAACCTCGAGAAGGAACATCACCAGACTTGCCTTGAGGATCTACACGACCGCTGCGCTCTCCCTCAAGACCACGCCACCCTGCCTCCTCTGAAGGAGAAGGCAAGGTAGGTTTGCGTCTACAAAACCAAGCCAAGCAAGTAAGCAGTAAAGCGTGTTGTGGAAGCCAAACCATAAATTTGCAAACACAAACCCCCCCAATGCGTGGGGTCTTGTCGATTCTTAGATCGGACAGTGTTACTGGTTTTTAACAGTCCGGAGTTTGGCACCCCCGTGCCTCGGAAAGCACGCTAAGCCTTTGGTCTTGCTCCGAATCTACCCCCGGTCGTGTCGGATTGCCGTCCAAACGGAGTGAGGGAAGAGAGAGTGCACCTATGCCTGCGCACTTGTGACTATATCTCCCGCGCCGAAAGCTGGTCTCCGTGGAGATTGGCTGCCATGGCGGAAATACGGTCTAGAGGACTATTATTAAGTCGTACATCATTCGGAAAGTCTACTGCTCGACATGGATCTCCCCTCAAACATCATCACATCGACCAGTCCTGGGCTTCTCGCATAAAGTGGAGTCATGTGGTCTTCACCAGCGGGGTGATTGCGTAACACGCTATCAGCAGCAATGGGTTTCAATTTGACAGTACAACAACATTGATTGCGTTATTTACGTTTGTTGAGCAGACATATTTTTGGAACATATGAAGCAATGGGTTAGCAATAAGCTTCAAAATTATTCAGCAGGTCATCAGTCCACCTTGTGAGAGGTCTTCCAACAGATAATCAGCCTATAAAACTGCTCAGACACAGCGTTCTCTCTGCGATAGGGATTACGATCCAATTCGTAGATAATGTATGTATGGCACGCGCAGCAAGAACAGCTATTCGACGTTACATTTTGTCAAGTTAGGTGAACGAAAACATATGGAACAGCTGATTTTTCTTCGCGATTTCGTTTTTGGCCCCTTTAACAAAAGTTGTTCAGAATGATTAGTTCAATTACACTTTTTCGTGTTTTGACCTCCCCAATCAAACTCAAACTCAAACTCAAAACATTTATTTCAATTAAACCATTTACAGGCACTTTTGAATTGTCAAAAAGTCGGTCAGTCAGAAAATATGAAGCTAGTTGCCCATTCCAAAGCGTAGGTACCTATGGAGAAGAACGGGCAAGAAACTCCATGGACACTCTTTTAAATTATAGTTTTACAAAAATATTAGTTACATCAATAATGTGAATTTATAATTATATGTGAGAACGATGTAAAAAAGACGTACGCGTTAAAAGTGTCCAATCAAAGTCGAAAGTCATTTATTCAAACTGAGAATTTTTAATTTCTGGCTGTGTATCAGCACTTTTTGAACGTCAAAATTACATAAGACAGTCCCCCAAAACGCCCACCCTTCACCACTTCCTAATGCTTTAGCTGGGAAGAAGAAGTCGCGCAACAAAGTCCTCAGCAGCGCAGCTGTCTGTTCAGTTAGAAGAACTTTGATAGGGGCAAATCACGTTCACAGTTCTGATCTCAGTCTCAATCGGCCAAAAATACTTTTAATTTCTCTACATTTTTGACAAGTTTTTGACATTGACTGTCGCTGAGTTGAGTTTGCGACTAGATTTGGAAAGTTTGTAATTAGGTACGGGAATTGGCCTTCTGATCTCAGTATCAATCTGTCAAAAATACTTCTAATTTCCCTACATTTTTGACAAGTTTTTGACATTGACTGTCGCTGTATTGAGATTGTGACTAGATTCGGAACTTTTGTAATTACGGGAATTGGCGTTCTGATCTCAGTCTCAATCTGTCAAAAATACTTCTAATTTCCCTACATTTTTGACAAGTTTTTGACATTGACTGTCGGTGGGTTGAGATTGCAACTAGATTTTGAACGATTTTAATTGGCCTTCATATTGGTGATTTGTGATTAGTCAATCCAAAATATTTTTTGGTTTATTTATTTAGACTTTATTTTAGTGAATTATTTTTACTCAATTAGGCTAAAATCTTGCCAAGTATTAATTTATGTATTATTGTTTACATAGTAAATTGTATGAATAATCAAATAATAATCAATATTGGGACCAATTTAGTTTTATTTTGTGTGTGCTATTTATTTTGCGAATGGTTCCAGACGGGTACCGGTACTCCATCTAAAAGATACCAGGAACCAAATTCAGATGACCGCCGCGTACCACAAATCTAATCATCATTATCATAATCTCGTATTTGTACCTTGAAGTTATTTTTTCATGCGTATTTACTTACTATAATATTATGTTTTCACACTCTATTTACGGAAATATTTGTTTACAGTAGGTACCGATACTGATTAGAAATGCCAATAGTACAGGTACTACTCCGGTACCGGTATCACAATAGTACAGACAGGTACTACTCTGGTACCGGTATCACAATAGTACAGGTACTATTCTGGTACAGGTATCACAATAGTACAGGTACCATTCTGGTACCGGTATCACAATAGTACAGGTACTACTCTGGTACCGGTATCACAATAGTACAGGTACTACTCTGGTACCGGTATCACAATAGTACAGGTACTACTCTGGTACCGGTATCACACTAAGGCCGGTACCAGTTCCCAAAAATACTGGTATTTCATGCCCTGCTTGGAAATCTTACTGTGGTACACACAGCGACACATCAAAGCTATACACTTCCAGTTTTAGCTGACCTCGCATAGGTTTTTCGTACAGACTAGCACATCAAGCTACCCGAAACTGTCAAATTTTCCCAATCAACTTTGAACCTTATGCTTTAGCGATAAAGTTGAAAATCTATTAAAGACATTTGACAGATTGTAGTAGCTTGATGTGCAATCAGAAGTCGGCTTATAATTATTATGTATAGCTTGATGTCTAGCTGTGTGTACATGATTTGTAAATAACAATGAATTAATCGTTTTATGTAATAGATTTGGATAACATATTTTGTATTATGTTGATTAATGTGAATACTCTAATATATCTACTTTTATGATTTTTTTTTTTTAATAAAGAACTTTTACTGTCCCATTAGCATTCAGCCGGTAACGTTCCCACTGCTGGGGAACGGGCCTCCTCTATTCAGAAGTGAGCCATAATCCACCACGTGGGCTCAGAACGAGTTTGTGGATGTCACGTCTTAGAATTTTTTGGTTCTAAGACATGCTGGTTTCCTCACCGTTTTGAGAACATGGTGATGAAATAAATTATGCAAAGTAAATTGCCTGCCTAGGTTCGAACCCACGGCCTGCAGCTCGGAAGTGGGGGCCGTAACCACTGGGCCTCCACAGCTCAAAATCAACTGCTCAATGCCATCATTAATAGAGTGTAATAATCGGATAAGTAAGTATTTTTCGTTGTCAATCTTCATAGTCGCTTTTCACAATAATTACAGTACCCGGCGATAAATATTGCACATCGACCTTTGGAAAGAGACAATCGGCTAATTTCGGTTTCGTAGAGCGTTATCTCTGTCGCACGAAATACAAACAGTCCGGTATCTATTAGGAGCTGTTAAAACAATTATGATTTGCTTCTTTTGATAATTATTTTTATTCTTTGTATAAAATGGTTTTGTGTAAAAAGGTCGATGTGCAATATTTATCGCCGGGCACTGTACCTATGTACCAAGTCGCGGTATTCACGCCCAGCCAATGGTGCCGATTCTGTTGTTGACAAACTAAACTAAATTTAAGTTCAGTGCATCTTTTTCTTTCTATTTCATTAAGAAAAGGACAGAAGATAAATTTTAGTTTAGTCCTGTCAAATTAATCAACGCCTGACGTAAATTGACATAACTTTAGTAGACAAGTTTTTAATCACGTCTAAACTTGTATGGAGTAGTGTCAGGTGCTGATTAATTTGACAGGACTAAACTAAAATTTATCTTTTATCCTTTTCTTAATTAAATAGAAAGAAAAATATGCACTCAACTTAAATTTAGTTTAGTTTGTGAACAAAGGAATCGGCACCAATGTCCAGCAAGTTATCGTTTTTGACAAGTCGTAGCAAACTATACACGGTCAATATAAATTTTAGGTTTTCCGCTCTTTGTCGTATTTGCTGTGAAAGTAAGTGACTTTTCATAACGTCCCGGTTGCCGGGTACTCGGCGGCGAAGTGTATAGCCATGTACCGTGCCGTGTACGTTAGCTTTCACACGTACCGGCGCAGTTCGCCGGGTATGCGCCGGATCCACCACTGTACGTTCGGTCGCCGCCTACGTGCCTTTTCACACGTTCCGGCAACCGGGTAGCCGGTACAGACTATCCGGTAACATTTCCAGGCAAACGCTAACGTACATGGCTATAAACTTCGCCGCTGGGTACGCCGTGGGTGTGAAAAGCGCCTACCAGTTAGTCAGCGGCCGGATGCACAGTGGTTTATGGAGTGGAGGACGTACCTACAGACGCCAGTACATCGCATACATACGCCCCTGTACTAGCCAGTAGCCAGTCCACAGAACATATGAGAGCCAGTCACTCAGGTACAACCACGGAGAGAGGACGCGCACGCAGGGCGTACATCGCGTCGTTTTATCTCACACCCTTGTGTCGATAATTCCTACCTACTTAATTCGTTACAAAATGGAGATAGATATGATCTTTTACGAGATAAAACCTTTTCAGAATGTAAAGATAAAAATGAAAAAAAGAGCCGGCAAAAAAGGTTACAAGCGGCGATATTTTCGGTACAAAATCAACATTGCAATTAATTGTTCACGTTCCATTTTTAGAGAAGAGAAAAAATTAAATTATGTAAAAGTCACTACGCAACTGAACTCGTTTTGACGGTCTATCTAGCTACGGGACTACGATTCTGTAACCATCTCACCGTGAAAACTTAGGTGAAGTGAGGGTGGATTGAGCTGTCAATAGTGTCAAAATCAAATTTCTAGCAAAAACAAACTCACTTCACCTATGTTTTCACGGTGAGATTTTTACAGAATCGACCGGCTGGATACAAAATCAGGTCGTGTGAAAGCTGAATGTGTTACCGGATAGTCGGCACCGGCTACCCGGCAACCGGGACGTGTGAAAACGCACTAAGGGTGCACGTGGTCGCCATATTGTTATCTCATTCGCACGGCCGTCAAAACCCATAAGTTTGTCCTTTTCTCTTCATATTTTGCTTGTGTGGAGCTTTCCACAGCTAGAGAATCCACATCATTCCATTCCACCTCGAGTTTATGCTTTCCTAGTACTTTTGATCGGAATTCTGAAACCTTTGGTAGCTAACGTTACCGTTGTGGCGTCGCTACGGGACAGAGTGCCATGTTGGGACGCCATTTTTTTGTGTTTTCATTTTGTTAGTTTTTGTTTCTTTCAATGCTATATGATTTTATTTCTGTAAGTAGGTTTGTATGTAAACAATTTTAGACGTCAATCATATTTAAAAAAACTAGACGAGGTCGGTTCTATAAACTTTGTTTAATAAAAAACTCATGGTACTTAAGTTTTAAAGAATTTTGTTCTTAACAAAATTTCCCCGTTAATTGGTAAAGAAAAACACAGTGGGGAAAGTAGAACGAAAAGTTCGACATGTGACATCTACCAACACGCACTGGGCCCGCGTGGTGGATTACGGCCCACTTCCTCTCTCACAGAGAGGAGGCTTGTGTCCCAGCAGTCGGAACATTATAGACTGATTATGGAAATACATATTTGTTACCTGTCGAATATCATATTTTGATTAACATACAACCTGATACTGATCTGCATGTCCTGCTTATCCACTGGTAAGATGGACCTCCCTAGGCTTCGCCACATTTGCCAATTTAGTAAAGTTTATTTATTACAAATATTTGAATTATTATATCTATCAAAGGCGTTGCGACGACGAACCGTTTACAAAGACCGTTTTGCATTCAGCAACGATGCAACTGGGTTGCAACAATCTTCGAATTGCTTGCTGCGATTTTTTATTTTACGCCTATGAAAATACAGTCGTGAATGCAACGGTTCAACTCTATCACACTTGTCCGTCTCGTCGTCACGTTCATTTTCGTTTACAAAACAGTCATTCAAAAACGAAAACCTCGAAAACGCACTTCTATTCCATGTTTGATAAGATGCCGTCTTCAAACCAGTTGCAACGAAAATCGTTTTCTGCAACCGTTTTCGTCGTCGTCGGGAGAACGGTTGCGTTTCGTCCGGCAAAAAAATTTGACAACGACCCACCATTACTATGACCTTTCGACGGCCAATTCAGACGTCCTCCAGGCAGCAACGAGAATGCACCCTTTTGTTTATGCTACCTTGGTACTCTCGTTTGAAATCCTGAAGCGTCCATTAGGCGTTGCGTCACTAGCGACGTGCGACGTCACATAGAAACCGAAAGCAAAGATTCGCGCCCTTTAGTCTACAAGAGAAATTGTTTAAATTTTGAAATGTTTCTACTTAACTATTTATTCAGAACACAAATAATGTCTACGTAAATAATAACTTACACATAACAATATATTAATAAAAATGACAAAACTATATCGTAACTCAATCAAAACTATTCACAAACTAAAATATAGCGCCAAAAATTTGGACTAGTAATCTAAAAGGCCAAGGTAAACGCGTCTACCAGCCAATTCATTTCAGAAAACCATCCCGGCTATGCGTTGCCCCGCCCTTTAACAGCGGCAGCCGAACAATTCAATACTCCGGTCAAATGTACCAGGGCGTCAGTAGTTTAGAAGGATCTGGCCCGTAGCACATTTTGTAGAGAGCGCGAGCGGTACTCCGAGTCTACACGTGTCCGTTTTACAATAAAAGCGCCCTCGTGTTGCGACATAGCAACGAGCTCGAAACACAAGCGCTTCGGTGTAGATACTAGGGTAGTATAAACTGGAAAAGCTTGCCAAAAAACTTGCGAAAATCTGGGAAATATTTCTGAGGCTCATTATCAAATACACACCACAACTACACAACTTTTAAAATCCATTCATTTATTTATCATGACAAAAAACTTTAAATTACAGTTTTTAATTTATTTCGGAAAAGTTTAAAATAGGCGCCAGTTTAAATATTTTCCAATAGGCGCCAGTATAATTATTTTCCGGTTACCAAGTGACGTCAGTCTAGTGACGTCATAGTTGCGCGATTCTTTAAGATTCCGGATAAAGGTACTAGGGCAGCATACGTCAGAAGGGCTATGCTCCGATTCTCGTTGCCGCGGAAAATCACGTGGGTAAGGGGTGGAAAATGGTCACGCCCTGCATTGTTTCTGTTTCACTTTGTTCAATATAGGGTGGATTGTTCGAGGGTGAAAGGAGATGCCCTGCATGACTATCACCTATGTGTGTGAATGTCGATATAGAGCGAGAAAAGGGGATGGAATGAGTGTGATGGAAAATATCCATATATTATAGTTTTTTACCGCGAAGTTGTGACCACTTTAAAATGAATGAAATTGAAGTTGCGAAACCTGAAAGTCTGGCAACCAGTCTTACCAAGGGGTACCTATCTATTAAAACTAGTGACCAGGTTGTGTTAATTACTGGTATTCAGTCTCATCGGTCAGACTGGAAGCCGACCCCAACATAGTTGGGAAAAGGCTAGGCAGAGATAGTACTTTAGTTTGTTAATTGTTTTAGTTAATTTAGGATTTTATATTTTTATTTTATTAATTAATTAGGTTTAAGCTGTACACATGGTAACCTTACCCAATGCAAAAAAAAAACAAAAACCTTATAAACAAATCTTCGGCTCGAAAGACCATAAACAATATTAAAAATCAGTATTTTGATTTCATTCCTCCTTTTTTTTTAATTCGTCTCATATAATCGCCATTCATTCGATTCCATTCCATTTTTTCGTATTTTTTTTTATTTGTTTTCATCCATACGTCGAAGGTCATGGTTTCTGAAGTGAGAAAGGACTAAGAACGCCATACCAACGCCACCCTGCTTACTCGCTCGCACACTAAGCCCTACATCACTCCATCCCTCTCTCTCAATTGATGGCGTACTTGTCTATCTATGCTTTTATGTGGTGGTGTGTGATGCGGTACTCCTTTTAGAGTGAGTTTTCATGGTGAGGAAAGTATTTGCTGCCTTATTTTTATGGTAACTTAGTACCTTTGAACGCAGTGCTGAAGACTGGCCATTATCGACGCTACGGAGCGCGTAGCAACGGTCTACGACTTTTCGTAACAGTGGTCTACGAGTTTTCTTCGTAGCAACTACGCGCGGCGACGAGATTCGAGATTATTTTTTAAAGCGAAGGAATTTTTCGACGCCATAATTTTAGTTCGATATTATGTAGTTGTATTTTTATATTATTGAAATAGTTTATTTGTTAATTTAGAAGAAAACGTTTATCCAGTGTATTTATATAAATTTAGTTGGGAAAAGGCAAGGCAGATGATATCCCACGCGCCGGATGACATCATAATGAAATCCATTATCCGCTTTTATAACAAGTTGCCAAAGCCGGTTACAGAACTTAGCGATGGAAAGACACAAATGTCTACCGTTAATCTAACCGATATTAATCCTTTTTATTAGGAAAACACATTTTCGATACAACGAATTACCGATTTAAATACTAAGAATCCATACTAATATACAGTAGAACCCGTTTAAGACGATCACGCTTATTACGATTTCTCACATAATACGCCACTTTACGCCAGTCCCTGCAACTTGAGACATATTTTCATACATTTACGATTCGTTTATCCCGTTTAATACGCCCGAGCCCGAGCCGAGAAATGCCCCTCGCCCCCGCACGTTTGCCGTTTGCCGATCGTCATTTGTTGACTTGACATGTTGTGTCGCGCACGCGTTCTGATTCTTTTGTAATAGTGCATCATTTGTTTGTTACAATATGACTACAATTTAAGCGAAAGGCATTGTCACTTCAAGAAAAAATTGAGATATTGAAAGTTTTCGATAAAAAATCACAAACAACAAGTCAAACTCAGTTAGCTGCTGAGCTTCACTTACCAGTTTCTACGTTACGTACCATTTTAAAGAATAGAGAAGAAATTAAAGAAAAATACAGATTGGGAGGTGTGCAGAGAAAAAAGCAAAAGGTAGGAAAGTTTGATAAATTGGAAAAAGTTTTAGTGGAATGGCTTCATCAAGCACGAGCTTTAAAACTGCCCATAAGTGGCCCCATAATATGCGAGAAAGCGCGTAAAATTGCTGAAGGCTTACAGATCACTGATTTTAACGTTTCAAATGGCTGGATAGATCGTTTTAAAAATCGCAACGGCATTGTGTACCGTCAAATCAGTTGGGAATCGGAGACAGTGGCACAACAAGATGTTGATACATGGATGGCAACACTTCCCGAATTGTTGCAAAATTACGAACCGCGAGACATTTTTAACGCAGATGAATTTGGTTTATTTTTTAATTTGATGCCAGATAAATCCTATGTTTTCAAGGGAGAAACTTGTCATGGTGGTAAAGTAAGTAAAGAGAGACTGACTCTCCTGGCCTGTGCCAATTCTGATGGGTCAGAAAAATTACGTTTGCTAGTGATTGGCAAAGCAAAAAATCCGCGTTGTTTCAAAAATGTAAGATCGCTCCCCGCAACTTATGATGCACAATCTCGAGCTTGGATGACCGGCATTCGGTTCATTGACTGGTTAAAAGCTTTAGATGATCACTTCCTACTTAAATGTAGACGCATAATTCTATTCATTGACAACTGCCCCGCTCACCCTAAAGGTGTTGAACTCAAGAATGTCAAGCTTGTTTACTTACCTCCAAATGCGACAAGCAAATTACAACCGATGGATCAGGGAATTATAAAGGTTCTAAAGCAAGGTTACAGGACAAGACTGATACATCGCTATCTTCAAGAAATGGAAGACCCTGACAGCAAACGACCCTTGACTGTGCATGATGCGATTCTAAACATAGCAGCGGCATGGGAAGCAATTAAGCCTGAAACCATTCAAAATTGTTTCAAGAAAGCAGGTTTCAGAAATAACGTGGTTGACGTCGTGTTAGAAGAAGAAGAACCCGAGATACTGCAGGGTTTTCCTGGATATTCTTCCATTGATGACAATGTAGCACCGCACGAAATTCAATCAATTGAAGATCTTATTGAGAATGTGAATAACACACAAAACGAGGCCCTAAGTGATAACGATGAAGACGAAGATGATTCAACTCCGGTTTTGTCAAACGCCCAGGCATTATCATCTGTTAATGATTTAAGACGCTATGTAGCTTCTTTGAATCAAAGCGAAGACGCACTGCAAAAGTTGAATTATGTTGAAAATCTTTTAATTGCTAATGCGTCAAAATCTTTCTGTCAAACCAAAATAAGTGATTATTTTAAATAATGTAATTATTATTACATTACGTATTTAATGTAACTTATAAATGTATAATTTAATACCTATATATACCAAAATTAGAATATAATACGTAATAATATGTAGTACGTTTTATTTTCCCTATCCCGCATAATAATGACGCGTTTTTAGTTGGGTCCCTGAGAAATCGTCTTAAGCGGGTTTTACTGTACTTACTAATATTATAAATTCGAAAGTAACTCTGTCTGTCTGTATGTTATCTTTTCACGCCTAAACTACTGAAGGGATTTCGACAAAATTTGGCAGAGAGATAGATTGCATCCCGGGAAAGGACATAGGATAGTTTTTATCAACATACCTCGCGGGCGAAGCCGCGGGCGGAAGCTAGAACACAATATAGAGGAGTGAATACTGAATAACAGTAAACAGTAGGTGAAAATTCTAAAGGCTACTTCCATTTGGGCTATGTTGCCCTAGTACTTTTCAGTCCGAGTCGCGGTAACCGCGCGGTGTTCGTTGGAACTTCATTGATTGGATACTACCGCCTTCTACTAGCGTTAATGTGAACAAGCTACAATCGCTCACAGCACTCACATCATTTGACATGCGTTCCGATTTAGATATTACGATTATGACAGCTGAGAGCTGTCAACAATTCGGAACGCTCGTGAACGCGCTTACAATGCTTACTCAATGTCAAAACGATATTACTGCAGTATTTCTTTGTATAAACACCACATTTCTTCTTCTTTGGTTAGGTGGAGACTGTCAGCCAGAAGCACAATTTCGAACTATCGTAGCATATAGTTAAATATTAAGATATGATGCAACTCAAAACAAAACACACACTGACACATCCTCACACACTAATTTTTGACAGCGCTCACGGTGATATTACTATATGGCATGGTCGGCGTTATCGCAATATGGCCCATGTCATGACGACATCTATGACGATTCACAGGACATCGATATCGCGCTCACGCTAATTCGGTATGGGTTTAAGCACGCTCAAATCGATTATTTCCCAACTCGGAACGCAGGGTTACATTCCTAGATACTTAAATACTGTTAGGTAATACTTCTTAAAATTGTTAGATTTTTGTTAAAAATGCGCCCTTTCCTTATCCCGGTATTCCCACGGAATCGACACTTATTGCGGGTGAAACCGCGGGGCACTGCTAGTTACTTCATATGTTCGAAAAATTCGTCTGCTCAACAACGCAAATAACGCCATGAATGTTGTTGAATTATCAAAATCAAAGCCATACCTACTGTTACTGTGTTACGCAATTACAATGCGTGCCACGAAAGATGAGACTTGACCCCGCCTCCCCCGCTCTTTCCGCCGCCCCTATGACGTCCGGTCCCGTCCCGCACTCAGACCTCATACCGCTAAAGATACCTAAAATCGTGTACTGCGCATGTCAAACCACATGGTGTTCAAGTCTCATCTTTCGTGGCACGCATTGTACCTCGCTGATGCGCGTATAGCCTTGCGTGAGACGAACCTAAAATGTATATATGTTTACAATAAAATATTACCTATAGCAAATGGATTCAAATAAAAGACATTCTTGCAAATTATGATTATTTAAAGCATTCCATTAACTAAACCCTCTATAACAAAAGTAATTATCGTTATTGATTGAAACTGAGGAGCTGCACTTGTTTCTACGGGTGTGTCAAATATTTCCCCTTTTCTAAAACAGTATTTCCTGAAAGACCTTCGCGTTGTGTTTTTCGGGGGCTCTGGCTTAATATCATAATCATCAACCAATACCGCATAGAATGTATAAAAAAACGGCAAAACCACACTCTCACCGAAATTGCACCACAGGAAATAGAAAAATACTGACAAGAGGAAAATTTGGACAAACATGTAGAAATAGTAAGGACAGATTATGGGGTTCGGGGTTGTGGCGCGAGAGATTTTGCAAATAACCCATTGTACCAACATGAGGAACACCACAAATTGGTTCGAACCTGAGCATAGTGCAGCACAGCAGTCCCAGAACTTCGAGCATAAACTGTAAGGATAGCAAAACACCTCCCAACAACTAAAATTGTCGGTGTCCTCTGTTTGAATGAATACTTTTTCTCGTATGAGGGCTTCACATGTCGCTGGGGCATTTTTAGTTTTACGAGTACATTTATCTGCCGGCCGCATATGGAAGACTTTTCTCTTGCTGTTTACGTTCAGATTTTACATAATATTTATTTTTTTGTGTAAAGGTGAATGGTTAGTGAGAATTAATAAAACGTGAAGGAGTTTAATTTATTATTTAGTTGATTTTACTCTTGATGTGAAAAAGTAGGTAACTGAAACAAACAAAATTCGTTTTTAGAAATGGGGCATCCTGTATTTTAACAATCAAATTTGATTATTAAAAATCAGTGTCGTTTCATCTCAAAACTTTGAGATGACACTGATTTTTATCCTGATGAAACGAAATTTGGCGCAGCCGTGGGGCAAAAAATAATAATTTTAGAATCAAGTTGTATTTCTGAATAGAGGTGTTGTAGGTAAAACATCACTCAATAGGTCTATTTATTATATTCCACAATGTGAACTTAGGTGGTCGGGTTACAAAGACACAATTATTGTGTACCTAAATCCGCCTCTCGTGCGCATGTTTTTTCGAAACATTAGGTAGGTATACCTACACCAAAACCTTACACATAAACATTTGTTTTCATACCACAAGCTGTCTCACGCAGGAGATTAAAATACTTTTAGATTACTAACACATTTTGTGCGATGTCGTGATGGGTTCCGACGAGGAAGACGTGCTATCAGTTTTATCAATAATTCACTCAATACTGAGGACAAGACACAGATTTCGAGTCAGACCGTATTTGCGACTCTGAAATTTTGACATTTAGGTACCAAGAGCTACATATTGATAACCAGTTTGGATTGGGGAACTTCTTTCTTGTTTGTAAAACCAATTTTGAAGAATAGTTTTTACTTATCAGGTCCGATGTGCAAATGTGATGTGGTTAGACGTGCGTGGAGCGCGCGGCGGTTGAAAATGAAATGAACCCTCCCCTCTTCACCCACGCGGGAAATATTTTCTATGCTGCTCGGAAAACAAAAACATCGTGTTTGCCTAAGTACACAAATGAGTAAGGCCCCGCCTTATTGTTTCGATGTTTTTGTGTAAGTTTTTGAAAAAACATGCAGGAGACACGGCTTTACCGTGCACAGCAAATCACCTGTTGGTATCGGGGTTTAAACACAGTAACGCTTCGTAATATCAACACTAAGCGAAATGCTTTAGACAAACTGGCGAAGACACCTCAAACGACATGAAAACATATTTTGTAAAACAAGCGGAGAAATAAAATAAAATAACTATGATGACAATATTTGCACAGGTTCAACTTCAACTTCAACTCTTGATTAATGGCTTCTGTGGAACAAACACCACAATTTTGCCAATTTCACGTACTAAAATCCACTAAATGGAAAAATTAAATCTCTCTGACACGTGAGACAGCTCGCTACTGCGGCTGATGTGTCTCCAAAAAATATGATGATGTGATGATCCGACAAGAAACCGTGATGAACTCCCCCTTTGCACAGGTTATTGGTTGACAGAAGGTAGTGACAGACATTTCATGCATTTTCAGTCTAACAAAAAGTACTCTTTGATGATAACTGCCACGGCTCCACCAACCCCTCCAACTCACTCATTCATAGTACACCAAAAAATATGAATTTTAGTCTATTTCTATTTTTTACTTTGCTGACAACAAATGTCACTAACAAGTTGTCTATGGTTAGTTCCGTGTTGATCACAGAGTACTTTTTGATAGACTCATGATAGACTAAGACTGGTGTTGATTGTGGTCATGGAATATACTACTCTCTAGCGAGAGATTGTGGTGTTGATCATGGTGGAGCGTAGTTACGCAGTTCTTCCAAGAAAATAATATCACGTAGGTACAGACGCCAGCACATCAAGCTACCCGAAACTGTAAAATTTTCCCAATCAACTTTGAACCTTATGCTTTTTATAGCGATAAAGTTGAAAATCGATTAAATAAATTTGACAGATTGTAGTAGCTTGATATGCTGGCGTCTGTACCTATTTTAACGTAACTAATATGATACGGATTTAATATATCACACATCAATTGCAGGATTTCGTGTAGTAATCCATGTTTCTTCAAGGATTAAGCGCAGGTACCTACTGTGTTTTCAACTGATTTATTAGAAGTGACGGTTGGAGTGTAAGCCTTAGGGGCCGCCTCCACGAGCGAGAGAATCTCGGCGATATTATCGTCGCGCCACATATTTGTATAGGTACACTCTTAGAACGTATCGCCACGAGAATTTAATGGTACGGCGAGACTACCGCCGCGATTCTTGCTCGTGGAACTGCCGTACTTACAATAAGTGCAATAACTCTGATTTTGGTAGGTAGGTAGGTACGGCAGAAAAATTTTCGAAGTTTTCGTGATTGTCGATTGTTTACTGTAGTGGATCATATAAAACTTGCGTTTTTTGTGTTTAGGTCCTGTAAGCCCCTTAAAATAAAATTTTAAATCCAACATTAATGGTGTAACTAATATTTTTGTAAACATTTAATCTATGGAGTTTCTTGCCCGTTCTTCTCGATAGGTACACACAGCTTCATTAAGTGATTACCCCTCCAAAAGACATGTGCGTTCAAATCCGTGATAGGCCCAAGTTGGTTTTTGTATTTTGCAAAAACATTTTATTTCAATTAATTTATTGTTTTAGTGAATAAATAAGTTTAAGATAGTATTTATTTTTTAAAATTCTGCTTTTATTATTGTTTTTTCAATAAAACGTTAATACTTTTATTATTGCGAAAACGACAAGCAATAATAGGGTTAACATTTACGAACGTTTTATTCATCGTCTAAATAGACTAGAGGTTTCAAGACCGCTTGCCGTGCCTATGAGTGGAAGTTCAAATCATAGCCACGAAATGTGCTTTTTGTTCATTATAATTATTATTTTAATATATTTTTCTATTTTGTTTTAGTAATTATTTATAAAGAATTTAAAAATAAAGAAAAATAAAATACCTTAATAATCATATAATAATATTTATTATTGCTATTATTTAACAAAACTATGATCTTATTTTACAACAAAGATTTATTTTGATTTGATAATTTTATTTACAGTTATCATAATATACTATTTTGCCAACTGACACAATTGGGTTCCTAGACAAGTGGCATCCTATTAACGTAAACGATAAAATAGTAAGCGGTAGAAATATTTTAGATTGACATAACCTAACGAAATGTCACGTGACCTGTCATGTCGTCTCAGCATACAAATTTGACATTTGACAGTCTGACAAGTGACATCGAAAGAGACAAGTTTTGAAGCGTTTGCAACTTGTCTAGGAACTAGAAGTTAGTTTGGCAGGATTACAATCATGAGCATAATAAGTGAATAAACATGTTATCAATAGATAATCAATTAACATCTCTTATTAGCTCATGATATCTACTTAGAATATTTTGCTATACAAAGTAAAATAGTGGAATCAAATGAGTTAAATGTCTTCGTTGTTTATTTTGTTGTCATACTTAATTAATATAACTGCTATTTCTGGGCAAATCGCAATCGTTCTCTTCGATGTTCTTCTGTTAGACATATTTTGCAGGTCGATAACTGTGAATGTTCGCTGCGTGTAAATGTCTTCGAACCGTGGACAGAGAGATATTCCATGCCGTTGCGAACTGTAACGAGTGGATGTAAACGGCGGTGTAGTGTGAACCTTAACAATATCCGGATGATGTTCAGATTGGTCCGTATAGATCCCAGTAGTTCTCCGACCCATGGTCATTGTCTTAGCATCGCCGGTTTCTTGAAATCTGCGCACCCATAAGCGCACCGTTTGTCTCTGTATAGAAAAAAATGGTTTTAAATAAGTTATTAAATACCACACACAAGATACCGCAAATAGCTCAACAAGAAAAAAATCGGAGAACACAATTAATATTATAATGAACTTACTGCTATGCCAAGCTGTCTCGCAAATCCTTTTATGCTCACATTTTGTTCACACAGAACAACTATTTTAGTTCTCATAAAATCATAAATCATTTTAAAAATTAATGAATAAATCGTAGTCGTTTACTCTTCGCCGTTTTAAGTGAACGTATACATCAAACGTTATAGTTATAACTTGAGGGTATGGATTAATTTTGTAAAGACAACGTATGTAAGTAAAATTAATGGATACCCTCAAATTATAACATCTATCGATTAGACATCCCACCTAAAGATAAAATGACTCAGACCATAGTAGATAACAATTTCAACGCAATTCATATGGGCTCGCTGGCTAGTTCGTCAAACTGCCGGTATGAGTATGACGACGTTCGGTGATGCGATGGTTCGAATCTGAGTCGAAACAATGGGTTCTTTTTGAAGTATTCTTTAGATTATTTGTAAGGAATTTAATGTGTAACATTTTAAAACTTGAGGGGTTAGCACATACTGACGCTGTCTGTACCTACCTACTTACTATCGCTTTGGAATGAGCAACTTTGCTTAATTGAAATAAATGCTTTGACTTGAGTTTGGTCACTAATGAATTCATTTTTGGAACGAAGTTCCTTTTAACGCAGCTTACGGTAGGACTTGATTGCAATGACGTATTAGACACGTTATCAATCAACATCTCGGCGCTTAAAAACGGCGAAAATACTAGATAACTACTTATACGCGTAAAGAAAGGGAAAGAAAATATGACACCGTACGGCGGGGATGTCTGTTGCTAGAGGGAGATAAATAAACATCTTCAGTTACGTCACAGGATAAGTAATAGTTAAATTACATGCTCATTGGTCGAGCGCATGAGTGACGTAGCTATCAGAGGCATATGGGGAAAAAAGGACACTCGATTTTCTAGAGTTAATAAAATAGTTGATAATTGTACCGTGTTACCAACTTTACGAATAAAGTAATACCAATATTATATCTTTTAAATGTTTAATATATATATATATATATGTAGGATTTCCGAGCTGACGACAACGAAAAATCAAGACAAAGAGTCATGTGAAATTGCGAGCGTACGGCCAGCGCAACGGACCGAGTCAAAGTGCCTCTCTACAACGCGCGCCGGCTGCTTTATAAAGGCACCGGTCGCCCCACTACCCCCACTTTGCTACAACAAGCGATACTACTTCCGGCGCTGACGTCACTTGCAAGCCCACACGGACTAAGTAGTCCCCTCTTTTGTTGAGCGACTTATTTACAATCAAATCTAAATCAGTGTTTACGATACAAATAATTTGATCAACCAAATTCACTACACAAATTAAATAAAAGAACGCAGAATAATAATATTCGCGCGTTCATATTATGACCGCGCCGACACGGCCGTCCTGCGCCTTCACACGACCTCGTGTGTCTCGTCATCTGAACTTTCTGCAAAGAATAAAATTATGGTAAGTAGTATACTCAAGCTCGGCCATTCTGGCCCCTTTTATAAAAGAATCACACAGAACAGTTGTCACTCAGACAGACGTTTTGTCACACAGACGGGTCGTCATTATGGGTCGTCACACAGACGGATTGTCACACAGACTGATTGTCACACAGACTATTTGTCACACAGACTATTTGTCACACAGACTATTTGTCACACAGACTATTTGTCACACAGACTGTTTGTCACACAGACTATTTGTCACACAGACTATTTGTCACACAGACTATTTGTCACACAGACTGATTGTCACACAGACAAGATCTACTGCGCTCCCCTAAAGTGCTCGATCGAACCAGCACTCCATCCGAAGGGTCGCGTCGAGGGCTATCCCGACACCCATAAGAACTATCCCGACCGACGCCTAGGTGAACTTTGAGAGTACTCCGATCTATCACGACGACGCCTAGGAGATCTACTACGCGATTGACGATAATGGTCACGACGCCTTTTGCAAACATTACGACCGCTATGTGAATCGTTTTCCCGAGAATTACGCCTAGGTGTATTCTCACGCGGCGTGCATCCACGACTCGACATGGTTATGACTATAGGCAACATAAATGACCACTACGTGAACAAAAAACTAACCGCGAAATAAAGAATTAACACGTGGCGAATCACGTTTAAATGCACAGAAACTAATTACGGACAAAATCAACAACACGTGGTGAAAAATTTTAAACAGTCTCAAAAACACTATTTTCGGTTAAAAAGATGGCGAACGATCTAAGTCGCGTGTAGTTGAAACGAATCCCACTTCTGATGTAGGATTTCCGAGCTGACGACAACGAAAAATCAAGACAAAGAGTCATGTGAAATTGCGAGCGTACGGCCAGCGCAACGGACCGAGTCAAAGTGCCTCTCTACAACGCGCGCCGGCTGCTTTATAAAGGCACCGGTCGCCCCACTACCCCCACTTTGCTACAACAAGCGATACTACTTCCGGCGCTGACGTCACTTGCAAGCCCACACGGACTAAGTAGTCCCCTCTTTTGTTGAGCGACTTATTTACAATCAAATCTAAATCAGTGTTTACGATACAAATAATTTGATCAACCAAATTCACTACACAAATTAAATAAAAGAACGCAGAATAATAATATTCGCGCGTTCATATTATGACCGCGCCGACATATATATATATATATATGTCGCATCCGGTCATGCATTTGACTAGTCGGAACGCTAGCGCCATCTGGTGGCGCTTGACAGAGTCTAGCCTCAGTCCGTGGGGGTTAGAAAACAGCTCGACAGAACGGTGTGGAGCTCACTTTGGACTTGGACTTGGAGATTGGACATCGTACGGACAACATGTGCTCAGAAACTGTCGGCGTTCCGTATCTGGTTGTGTCGTGTACCTACAGTGTGTAATTTGCTAGTGTGACTAAATTGTTCGTGAAATTATAATGTTATTTGAACTGCAAACGGTTTTTCTATTGCGCAATAACCAACACATACCCACTGTACGCCCACAATAGTTAAATATGGCTGATAATAACGAGACTCACTATACCTTCTCCGTCATCAGAAGTGGGATTCGTGTTGGTTGATGCGCAAAATCAGAACGCTAAAAGTGAAAGTGACCGTTGACATTTAAAAAAACAAAGTGCAAACTGCGAACGTTTATTAAATAATCGTGTGGATCTGTTCGAGTTGAACCCAGACAAGCCAGATACGGATGCGCGATCATAGTGAATGTTGTTTTGAGCATAGGCTGTATGCAGAAATACCTTTGCCCAGTGACGCGACAGTTGCGCCCTACCTCCATGTTAGAAAAAAAAGTGTCTAAAACCGGCGTTTGAATTCGACGTAGCCCGTTCCCGTAATTAAAAAACGCGATAGGACGCGTGTACAGACGGCAGCACATCAGGTTACTACACATTGACCTTGAACGCGTTATGAGCAACAACAGCGAGAATCGTGCGAAAGAGATATATAGCTTTTTGTCTGTTCTTACTTGTAATGTTTCGTGCTGCAGCGCGTACGTGAGGGTGTGTGCGTAAGGTCATTCGTTGTGTAGAATAAAATACTGTGCGATAAAAAGTAGCGTAGCAGGTTGAACACTTGAATCGAATCGAAATAATTTCATAGTAATAAAAGCGGCGGCCCGCGCAATGCCTAAAATACCTATGAAAGCTTATAATCGATGTTTTTTATTTCAATGATCTTTTACTTAATCCTTCATTTTTACATGGGTAGGTATTATTGGAAAATTACTTACCTAAGTATAGGTAACATTTAAACAGGTAGGTAAGTACGGTGCACATTACACAATTAATTAGCGAAACTTCACGCTCTCGATGAATATTGTTAAGTAGACAGACAGGTAGGTATAATCTGATGTCAGAAAAACATTTCTTTTTTTTTAAATAGACCTTTTCCGACTTTTGTTACCTACTTACTGTCGGGCTGGAGGTCACCTGTTTTAACGCGTTCCTTGCTCTTCTATTCTATTATTGATAGTTGCGCCACTGTTATAAACTTCTGTAGTTATCATCGATTAACTATTTTTATAATACCTATTGTAGGTATCCGTTATTGTTCCGAAATAAACGATTTTTATTTTATTTTATTTTCACGAAATTAAATGCTAAAAAGTAAAAACCCATAATACAATCTGCTTGAAATTTTGAAAAAAAATATGGATACCTACTTACCCCATCACGAACGTGTCACGTGTGTGAAGTTTAGGCAATTAATTATACCTACAAACAGCCTTTTGTCAGTCCACCGTGTTTAAGATTAACGTTTCGTCGCAACACGATCTTATTACTAAAACGATAAGGTTGAACTTTGTAAATTACCTATACCTACCGAAGTTTGCTTTTACATGAAGTTCAACATTATTGCGCTAGTTATGAATTTTCAAATCAAATTCTAATCTATTATTATCAGATACGGCGGAGCTACCCCCTGCTTTTGGTGCCATATTAACTACACAACCGATCATCATGGAATTTTGCACACCTACCAATCAGAAAAGGATATAGGCTAGGTTCCTACAGGAACGCGTGTGATACAGCGGGAAAAATATCATAATAAAATGCACAATAACAATCAATAATCTTTTTATTCTTAAACATTAATATAATTGGAAACATAAAAAACAAATACCTACTTGAAATTATCTATACTTCTATACTAATATTATAAAGCTGAAGAGTTTGTTTGTTTGTTTGTTTGGTTGAACGCGCTAATCTCTGGAACTACCAGTCGGATTTGAAAAATTCTTTTTGCATTTGATAGCCCAATTCTTGAGGAAGGCTATAGGCTATATAACATCACGCTATGACCTTTAGGAGCCGAGCAAAACGAAAAACAGTCAGAAAGAACGCTAAGCAAAAACGAAGTAATAGCGCGGGCAGGCGATGCGATGCGACGGGGTGGGTCGGGGAACAAGAAATTTCACGCGGACGAAGTCGCGGGCAGAAGCTAGTAATACATATAGCGGCCACTCATTTATTACGTAAGACTATTTTTGCTAGTTTTTGACTCCCACCCCCATATATAAGAAAAAATAAGAATCGGCTGACCCCCACCCCCCCTGTACTTATAATATTTAATACGTGAGAATCTAAAGGAAAAAATGAATAGGACACGTTTGGTTTATTGTAATGTTTATTTTCAAAGTAACAATTTTTAACTATCTACAATATTAAAATCATTAATGAGTACCTATTGTTTACGCAAAAAGTGACAACTAGTTCACAAGCGGGGAGCTCCCTGAATCCCTCAGCCACCGCGCGCCTCCAATCGTAGGCATGCCATGCATAGACATGCTCCCAGGGTTGATGTGGACTTCAAAGAGGGAGTGGACAATTAATGTTGTTAAAGCCGCGCCGAATTGTCCCTCTCTTCGTCTTCAGATCCGCGACCCTCGTGACGCCATCGCGCGCCTCCAATCGTAGGCATGCTATGCATAGACAAAAGTATTGTATTTTAACTTTGCACATTTTTGTGATCTTACGTAAGAACTATCAAGACTCCCTCCCAACCCCTTGGAAGAAAAAATAAGACATGGTCGACGCCACTCCCCCCTAAATCGTCTTACGTAATAATTTAATAAATGAATGGGCCCCATACTTACAACAAACGTTATAAAACCAAAAAGATAATAATTTGTTTGCGTAAAACATGGTATACACAGGTTTTATTAAAGCGTATGAGATTATATGTTTTGCTTAAAAATTAAAGCATGCAAACTTCACAAATAAACACATTTGAATTTATAAACATAATTTATGTTCAAAAAAACTCCTTAATATTATAGAAATTATGTTCATTCAACCATTTATATAGTTTAATTCTGAATAACCTACAATTTAATATATTAGGTAATTTACAATAGGTATACATGCTTCATACATAAAAGTTTCGATAATTACGTCAATAAAAATAGTAATAATTCTTTTATTACTATTTTTTTTTAAATGTCTTTCACACGTCTCGGAGACCTTTGGAAGGCGTTATTATTATTATTAATAGATATATTAAAAACAAGTAGATAATATTTATTTGTTACAAGCTTCTCTTTTTATTTGTAACAGATTAATTATACAGTTACATCCACCAATGGCTGCCAAGCAAAATCAAATGCGGTAGCATTTGATTGCCTAACAAAAATAATTAAGCTTTTAACCAGATTAGTATAATTTGACTGGGCTATATGTATAAAGTTCAGCACCCACTGGTGGCACGGCACGACAAGGGATTTTTGTAATACTTACAGATGATTTCGAATCTAATTTAACACTCACATTGCATTGAAATGCCTGCTTTGGTATCCTTCGGCACGTTCTGGCATGCCGAATTGTGAACGCTAACCATGATAAAATAAGATCTCAAATCATTTGCGCTTACTAAAATCACTTGTCGTGCCATGCCGCCAGTGAATGACGGCCGTAACTTAAATTATCACCAACAATAGTAAAGAAAAATTCTCAAGAATATAACAATGGTGTGAAAAGAAATATAAAATTTCAATTTATAATATTATTATCATATTATCTTTATCACTATAGGTATTAGAAGATCCATACTAATACATAATTATAAATGCGAAAGAACTTTGTGGGTTATGCCTTCGCGGCTAAACCGCTGGGCAATAGTGATGAAAAATTTGGAGATAGTTTGAAACATGGGGACATCGTCTTTCAGGCGCCTCCTGACTGTGTCCGTTGATATCTAAAACAAAGAAAATTTTGTCAATTTCAATACTTACATAGGATTCTTTGTTATGAGAAATTGTACCGGCCAGCTTAACTTATCTACATTCGCGATTTATTTGCCAAAAATCGTAAACAAAAAATGACTTTAGGGAAAAATAACGTTAAATCCTACATAATAAAGTTTAGTTTACGCTAAAACTGTAACTTTTTCAATAGTGCTAGTCACTCTGAAATCAACTTAATTGCCATTAACATAAAGTTGAAATTAAAGTTGAGTTCAAAATACGCGTATTGATGAGCGCATCCGCCAGCTGATCGGGAAACCCGATCAGAAATTCAGATTCGGGGAGCCTGAATGCACGCATTTAATACAAAATCGTCTCTAAGCGCATACGGACGAATATAAAGTTCATAAGAACGAATGCGGTCGGCCTAATGCAATAATGCGCCGTTCATTCCGCCTGCTCGGTGCGCCGCCGCCTGCGCGCCGTTAAGGCCCCTTAAAAACAGGCGCGACACGACACGCGACACAAAGGCACCGCAACGAGCGATGCCTTTGTGTCGCGCGCGATTATATCGCGTGTCGCGCCTGTTTGTAGGAGCCTTTACTCAGGACGCACACTTAGCTAGTAGGTAGGTATTATTTTAATCAATTTTGTTATTCACTTTTTAAGGAAACCAGAGGGGCAATTCTACTAATTTTAACAACGTTCACAGTCTGATCTCAGTCTCAATCTGTCAAAAAATACTTCAAATTTCCCTACATTTTGACAAGTTTTTGACATTTCTTTGTCGCTGAGATGAGACTGCGACTAGATTTTGAACGTTTTAAATTACGAGAATTGGCCTTCTGGTTTTATGTTAGTGATGAATAAGTTAAGGTGATAGGTAAGTGTGATTATTACAATCTACACATGGACTCACGCTGTACTAAGTTGAGGTTACTCGTGTGCTTAAAAAAGGATCGGCAGAGTGTATAGCGACCATAGCCGCTTCGTCTGCAGCCGTAGTGGCTCTCGTGTATAGTTGGCGGTGATGAGCTATGCTTCCGCTTTCTTCCCACCGCCGAAGCCAGAAGTAAACTGTTTTTTTCTGGAACGAAACAAATAGCTGTAGTTTATTTGCCCATTATTATTACTCAATCACTATAGGCAGAGAGAACCTTGATTGTAAGCCATTTTTACATGTAATTTTCACACACACACACACTGACACTTTAAAGCCCTTTTTTTATTTCTTTATGCCTGTTCGTTACAATTTCTCAAATCTATGTAATCTTCTTTCGTATATAATATAATAGTCGGTATCAACTTGTGCCCTGGAGCGCGGATAGGGTCCTATATAACTATCGTATTATATTCCTATACTATCACTTTTATACTACATAATCATTCACTATTCGCACGCCCGGTGTTCGTTACAGTGCTTAATTGCGTAGGTATTTAGGGTAGGTAGGTAGGGAACAATTAGTTGAAATAGAATATTTTAACCATAAAAATAATGAAATCGAAAAAATCCGATCATATAGTAAAGCAATTAATGGCTCAATTCCTCAAGGAAGTGTCATAGGATGCATCTTATTTTTATTTTATATTAATGACCTACCTAAGACCATAGAAGGGCCACGTGTCTTATTTGCGGACAATATATCCATATTGGTCTCTTCCCAAAACAATGAAAATATAGGAGAAACTCTCAATTCCATACTTACTAAAACATGCAACTGTATGAACAATCATAACCTCAAGATAAACTACTCCAAAACCAAATTAATAACTTTCCACCCTTACCAAAAAACACCTATAACTTTAGATTTTACTTTCAATGACTCTAAATTAGAAACCATTAACGAATTTACTCTATTAGAACTAGTTATCCATTTATTTCAGGTGTCAAGGCCCATATAAAACACATACAATACAATAAACACACACACACAGACACACAGTTACACACATATAAACTGGAAATCACACATACAGAAAACTCACTCAAAAATTTCTAAATTCTCTTAAGCCCTTCGTGACATAAAAAAGACCACCAATTTACAAACCGCTCTCACCACCACCATGCTTAGATGATAGAATCCTGGTTAACATTGAGCAAACAGATAGTTGCAAACTTTTCTTTCAAAAACATAATATTTTAACCCTTCCCTGTATATTTTAGAAACATGCTTTGTCCGGAAACATCAAGAGTTATATTCAAAACGTGAAGACATTCAGACACGCTATCTATTCAGACAAGTTCTCAACTAAAAATGCACTCTACAAGTCCCTATGTAATGTCCATAAAATTATATAATGAACTACCCGCACTAATAAAAAAAGAAGAGAAAATTAACACATTTTTAAAAAAACTTAAGACAATTCTTGCTGAATAAAAGCTACTACTCGGTAAACAAATATCTAAGTGATAGACTTAAGTCAGAACTTAAGAAGAACTTGATACTTTAAATTTTATTTATTTATTACTAGCAGCGCCAACAGACAGACACACTTTCGCATTTATAATATTAATATGGATTATTACATCTCTTAATATTTATTGTTTATATTTTATATAGAAGCTATTACTTTATCTCTAAAAATACCTACATCATTATTATAATATAGTAGTTTGTTATGTAATGTTATAAAATTAACAAATGCTTCCTCTCTCCTAACTCACTTATTTTGCTGTGCCCGACAGGGTCCATATGATCTAACTATAAGTTTACCACCTAAGAATGCCTACATGTGGAATGCAATAAAAGTATTGAGTATTTACTTTAAAATCCCATCACTACCTACTGGAATAACTTTTGTTTAGAATGTCCCATGACAATGCAATCAAAAACAATAGTTCATCGAATTTTGTTTACGTAGGTATAAATCTGAATATAAACTTTCTGTTACTAATATCCTACATTTTGATGACGCTTGGAACAGCGGGCACTCATTAAGAAAGAACACAAAGAAGATACTTATCTACCTTTCCCTTCTGTTAATTTTAAAATTCTATAGAAAAACACCATTGACACTATTTTTCAATACTTACTAACCTTTATAAAATGATAATTACAAAAAATATTACTCACCGATATGCCCGTCTGCCGATAAATATCAATCTCGTCATCCACTCAATCGAAGGGCTATGATGCCTTCCAATTTGCGTCAACTGAGGCAGCATTCGATAATAAGACAAACTTTTGTAAAATAATTAAAACACCCGACCGACACAAACACGACTCCACCTGACGTAATGAATAAACGTCAAACGAACGATGTCAAATTGTCAATGTCATGAGTGACATTAGCGTGGGTGTGGCTTATTCCTAGTGAGACATGATAATTGGCTGCCAATTATTAGTTTGTGCAACCATTGGGCAATATTAGAAACGTTGAAAACTCCACCAATCAAACCAAGAGTACTTTCTTTCTAACACTATACGGCGCGTCGTAGTTATAGATATGTATAGAGTTTACATCGATGTGCTGCCGTCTGTACAAACGTAACAGCAGCACACAATACGACAGCTGATTTGTGTTTTGCTGAAAATTCACCGCAAGGAGGTCGTGTTGTGGCCGTCATTAAGGCGCACAAACGAAGCAGTATCAACGTGGCTATCGTAAATAGTACGAAGGACGTAACGAGGAGCTACCAGTGACGTTGGGTGACTTCAAGAATCGAGCCAAGCAGCCCGCAGCAGTCGGTGAAGCCCTTCGTGTGCTGCAAGTGAGGGAATCCTGGACATGTCGCGACCCGGTGAACGAGAAGTGGCAGCCAAGCAGATGATGGAGGTGGAGCACGCGCTGCAAGCAGCAACGGCGAGTGGATGTTTGCGTCGTACAACTACGCTCAGGCACGTTAGAACAAAGGTGAGCTGTATTGTTTTGTTACGACTCTGGTGCTGAATGCTCGTTAGTAAAAGCGAGTTGTGCAGCCAAATCAAGTGCCAAACGAGTTAATAATGTTGTTGCGATGACTGGTATTGGTTAAACGCGTGTATTCAGCACAAAACTTGAAATTTTATTACATTTCTACACGACATTTACTTGCAAAGTATTATATTGGGTAGGCTATTTTGTGTTATTAGAAAACGAAGAGTGAAATCAGAATTATCAGACTAAACTAGATCGGAAGTTCAGAGGTCCATTTAAGGTGGTGGAAGTTTTGACAAGTGATCGTTATGTTTTGAAGTCCCTTACTTCCGCCGGACGTACAAGTACGCACACGACCGACTGCGTAAAATAACTGACGTTGACATGCACGTAGGTGACGATGACGAGACTAGCCATGACGAAAATGATAACGCTGACAAGACTAGTTGAATACTAAGTAGTCAACTTAAGATTTAGATTACCTAGCATAGTAAGAGTTTTCTTATAATCTGTAACGTTATAGGAAAAATAAAGTAACATGTTGAACAAACCTACTTTAAGAATTATTTTGATAAAGGCTCGAAATGATTATCTTGATGGTGTTGTTTGTAACCGGATGGAGGTTACATATGGAGGTGACCGGATGGAGGTTGCCTCTTGTGTTTGTGACCGGATGGAGGTCGATTGGTTTGATGCTTATAGCCGGATGGAGGTTATAAGTGTGATAATGAAGACCGGATGGAGGTCGATTGGTTTGATGCTTATAGCCGGATGGAGGTTATAAGTGTGATGATGAAGACCGGATGGAGGTCGATTGGTTTGATGCTTATAGCCGGATGGAGGTTATAAGTGTGATGATGAAGACCGGATGGAGGTCGATTGGTTTGATGCTTATGACCGGATGGAGGTTATAAGTGTGATGATGAAGGCCGGATAGAGGTCAGAGTATGAGCATTGCAATATTTTAATGAGTTTCCTATTATTTTAATGAGTATGGGTGTTGTTCGACATGTCGGCTTTGAGAGAAAGAGTTTGTTGTGATTTTCATCAGAACCTGTAATAATTTTGGCCAAAATTGACCGAGTGGAACATACACTGCTGTTGATTTTTTTGGTTACAGGTTAACACACAAGGACGTGTGCAAGCAGAATGACAGCGCTGCAATCGCTGATCAAGGACGGTGCTTTTCGAGCGAGGAGTTTCACGACTCCTGCCAAGGAAACAGTGGATTGCAACCACTACAGCCATTAAGCCAGCTACAGATCTATTGTCTACCGAATTTGGTGAGTCGTTTTCATTTTGTTTTGACTTGAGTACTGAGTGCTTCCCTGGTAAACAACAGAAATAAGGTTACACAATAAGGGTGTTAGGTATAGCCCAATCTAGTTTACAATGCAATTTTTTATATACGCTCACGATAGGTTATGAATGATGCCGGTAGGTCATGTACCAGTCGAAATAGATGGTAATCACAGTGGTGATGAGCTATGAGCAAGCCTAAGTAGTGGGAACCACGCGAGTAGGGGTTCTCTATCGGCCGTAGTAAAAAGTGTGTAGTCACAGGGGTGATACACGTGGATCCATGCGCTGGATGTGTGAGAGCAATGCGATTGCTGGTCGGCCGGAGTGCCGTGGTGTTAGAGTGGTTTACTCGTGTGTGGGTTTCCAGGTATCTAAGGCTCTTAGTGAAAAAGATTATTGTTGTAATGTGGATAACGATGGTACATGGCTCTGGTTGATGTTTTTTTTTGTTATGATTGATTAAAGTTTGATTACATGGCTCTAGTTGAATCAAGTACACTCATGAGGCTGAAGCATATGCCATGGCACAGGCCAAGGGATCAGAGTATTAATGACTAATTTGAGGAAAGCAAACTAGAAGTCTGGTTGGTGAAACAGAGTAGAGATTAAAGTCTAGTGATAGTGGTGAATCTTAGTTCGGCAGGTCGGGGTCTTTTAGAGACCATAGAGTCCGTGGGACTCGGAATTCAGGAGGAATTCAAGGTAACAAACATGAGGTTTGTTGTAGGGGCTTAATGAAAAGCCACAGGCCACGAATAAGATTCCTGCTGTGTTTTGTGATGCTCTAAGGATGTTTTATTAGCTGCTCTATCATGTTTGCTTGATTATTTGGTTTGTGATCTTGAGATTTGGGTATCAAATAATGATTAATACTCTGAACTCTGCAATTTTTTAGTTTGTGCGAATTATCATTGTTGTTGTGCCTGTACCATATTTGGTCAGGAGTGACCGAGCTATGAGATACTTTGCGGGGTATGTTTGTTTACAGATTAACACACGAGGACGTGTGCATCGCAGGATGGCCGTGTCGCATCCGGTCATGCATTTGACTAGTCGGAACGCTAGCGCCATCTGGTGGCGCTTGACAGAGTCTAGCCTCAGTCCGTGGGGGTTAGAAAACAGCTCGACAGAACGGTGTGGAGCTCACTTTGGACTTGGACTTGGAGATTGGACATCGTACGGACAACATGTGCTCAGAAACTGTCGGCGTTCCGTATCTGGTTGTGTCGTGTACCTACAGTGTGTAATTTGCTAGTGTGACTAAATTGTTCGTGAAATTATAATGTTATTTGAACTGCAAACGGTTTTTCTATTGCGCAATAACCAACACATACCCACTGTACGCCCACAATAGTTAAATATGGCTGATAATAACGAGACTCACTATACCTTCTCCGTCATATCCGGTTATTTCACAAAAAACAAAACTTTTAAATAATGTGTTTTAAATGACGTATAATTTTACCATAATTATAGGAACTGCAGTCTTTTTTATTCTTCGATAATTTTTTTTCGTCACATAAATATCGTCAGCTGAGAAATGCTTTGAGCAAACTTTAGTATAGGGAGTTGGTAGCCAATCGTTTTCACGTCTTTGAACCCTTATTAATTATTATGTTAAGCCACTTTTCTTTTATCAGCCCATCTGTAGGCAATCTAAAATGAAACGGAAAACAATAATGTATAGGTATTCATAACATAACAAGTGCATAATATTATATTCAAACAATATTATAAATTCTAACAACCAAAAAAAACTTGTGTATTAGTGTCCCAACCTCCCCTAACGTCATGTGATTACTAACTTCATGCGCCGGCCGCCATTAGACGCAGCGTCGTACAAAATAAAATAAAATAATCTAGTTTTGTAAACTTACGCGTGAAATGACACATTTTTGTCTTTAACTTTTGGGGTATAATTTTTACATCCTCTGAAAACACACGACGGCATATTTTCTTTGTTTTGCACAGGTTTTCACATACGATATAAATTAAAAACAAACATAGCGTCGCGCGACAGGTTGGTGCGTGACTGAGCGCAATGTGGCCAATTGGCTTCATTTCATGTTGCCATTTTAGAGTGCGGACAACGTATCTATAGTTTTATACATCATTGCTTGATTGGTAGAAATCGTCACGTACGGAAAAAGAGTTATGCCCCCTCCATGCGACTTTCTATCTAATATCTATGTCTCTTTGTACTATTATAGTATATGTGTGTGCACAGACTTATATAAGTGTGTAAAGTGTGTTTGTGCATGAGAGTACCACGAAGGATAGTAGTTCCCGACGGGGTCCCTAGACCATTGTGTTCTTTCACTTTTGATTCATTTCTTGTACTAGGACTACGAGGGGGGCTTGTGGCTAAGTAATACTAATGACAGCCACACGGCTCGATCGATCAGGTTAAGCTACGCTTGCTCCGGTTGGTCCATGGATGGGTGACCATCTTTACATATTATCAAGACCCCTCCGTGACTCGGAAAGCACGTAAGCCGTTGGTCCCGGCTATCATTCGTGGATTTTTGACAGTCGTTACTGGTCGTCAGAAGGACCGAAAGTCTGACAACCAATCTCACGAAGGGTATCGTATTACCCAGTAACTGGGTTGTGGAGGTCAGATAGGCAGTTGCTCCATGTAAAATACTGGTATTCAGCTTCATCCGGTTAGACTGGAAGCCGACCCCAACATAGTTGTGATTTATTTTTTGTACAGACAATTCACTTCGATTGAAAGGCATACCTACATGAACAAAACCTGGAGCATCTACTATCAATTTTAGTAAAAATAAAACGCAACATTATAATTTAGAATAAATATATAATAATTTATTTGTTTATTTGTAACGCGGCGAGTTGTTTCTTGAGGTCCAGTAATTTGTTAATCTCTGGCTGCCAAACCGCCTTGTCTTTTGTAGAAGCCTTCAGTTTTCGTACCCTATCGGCCTGCAATAAATAAAAGAAAATAATTATTTTTACGCCCCTTGACATTTCTTGGGACCCTGGGGGTCTCTGACCTTTGGGAAAAGTACGAGGGGCCGAAACCAACTCCCAAAGGCTCGTTAGAAATTTTTAATGTTCGCACTGAGCAAGTGCAGCGCCGTTTGGTGTAGGATTATTGCAGGATATTATTATGGAAACAAAGATATTAGATTTATGGGTTTGGGTGGCTAAAGTGAGCTGATTATCTAGGAATATAGAAAGACAAGCCTCTGCCTGTTTTATATAAATTACACAGATAAATTGACAGGTGGTGACTTGCACACTTAATAATAAACCCCGGGAAACTGTCGCTAGCACATAGTGTCGTAGCGACAAAGGGGCAAAATGTCCTAAGACGTGGAGAGGTATTCCACAGCTATTAAGACAATCCCGGAAGCATCTTTTTTACTGTAACTTATTTCTGCCGCCAAGCAGTGTTTCATTGTGTTCCATGACAATGATCTAGACAAAATCAAACGGGTTGCTAATTTAATTGTAAATTTATTCTTTTTTTTATTTAAATTGATTTATATTCTGTAACTCCTTCAACTCACACCCTGACTTATTACTTGTAATTTTTTTTTTTATTTAAATAAAAATCGTTTTCTTTTACCGTGTTTGTAAATACATATGTGAGCACCATGTATCTATCAGATAATTAATTTATATGTCATGGTTTCATTTTGAATTCTTTTACCTATTGTGGTATAGTAATTTTATTTTAGGTGCATCGTCTTCACATATTATTATTATATAATTAATGTATGCAAAATATTGTAAAACATTTTAAAAGAGTAACGGTGGATTTTTTTGCCCATTCTTCTCCATACGAAAACTACCTTTTGGAATGGACGTCTAGAATCAATTTAATCTGTTGTAATTTCTGACGTTCAAAAGTGCCTTTTATGTGCCTATTGAAAGTAAATGCTTTGACTTTAAATTTGACCATGGGCAATGCGGACTAAACCTAACGTAAATTCGAACGATTTTAAAGTTAAAAATACTCATTTCAAGTAAATATTTACTTAGGGCTGATTTTTCCATCACCAGTTAACTTTATTCCAGGAATAAAATTGACGTTTGACAGTTTTTGTATGAAATAACTGTTAAAATTTCAAAATTATTAATTAGACCACGTAACTCCAAAGAATGATGATTTCATGAAACAGTTATTCTTTGGACTTACGTGGTCTTAGAGAGTTGTGTTGATGACTTTAATGATTATAATTCTGTAAATACATATTTGTTACGGCCGCGAACCATATATTAATCAACGTACAACTTAATACTGACCAGCAAATTGCAAAAAACCTAAAAATAATTGAATTTCGCGGGCTACCCTGGAGCTTTCGCCTTAACGTGGGAAAAAATGAGATAGGAAGCATTATACAATGTTTTTGAAGGTTTCACTTCTACCACGTATGAATTGCACACATGCTATTTTTTTATACAACTTGGATTTTTATTTTGCTGTTTAATTTAGTTTGTGATATTCCTGTACGAGTCGCAATAAATACTTTTTCTTTCTTTCTGTTATGATGTGTGTACCTGTTCAGCGACTTCCTTCTCCAGCCCCTGAACATCCCGCCCAGCACTGGCACAGTTGGCGACGGCCGCGGGTGCAGTCTGCGCTGCCGCGAGCTGTCTCTTCAGATCCAGCAGCTTGTTGATCTCCGGCTGCCACACCAGCTTGTCTTTAGTTGATGCTTTCAGTTGGCGGACTATTTCAGCCTGCGGGTGGGGAAGAAATAAGGAATGATATAAAATATCATGTAAGAGCAGTGTAGGTGGTGTTCTGTAGTTTTTGCCAGTGGCGTAACTATACCGGTTGGTGCCCTTTTTTTTATCGTGGAGAAATACTCATATAGAATACACTACCACGGGGAGATAGTGCAGTTATGTGGGACTCTAACCCACTAAAACTCCACGGTGTCCTCCTCTGCCGCTTACGGCGGGAACACGGGCACGCGTTAGCACTCATCTGTGAACCCGCCGCGGCTGTCCGTTACCGGACCCTCCTCTGGGGAGTACTCCCCATCACCGGCGCACTAGAACACATAGCACGCCGTGACCACCCCAGGGATAACCGGTTGGTGCCCTCCCTCAATGTAAAGAAGCTGAACCAATGTTATAGTTTTATTTTTACTAGCACTTCTCCCGCGACTTCTTCCGCGTAGACTTCATATTTTCTCCTACAAAATTTCATAGTTCATAGTTCAATCTCTTTATTGTGGATCATAGGTAGGTACATAATACAGGTGGCAGGTGCATAATAAATTGTGAACAGCTATGTCCCGCCCGTAGGGCATACAATAGTCAGTACATATTATAATTATTATAAATTAACATATAAGTATACTTATTTTTTTTTCTACAAATTATTACGAATTTTACAAAAAAAAAAAATTAATTAATTAAGGTACATGTCAATAGGTCACTGAACGCATCACGACTGAGTGGGATTACTCGTGTATTGTAGCAGAGATTTATCTGATAAGAAGTCTTTTATAGAGTAGTAGCACTTGTCTACTAGCAGATCATGGAGAGTCTTTTTAAATTTTTCTAATTTTGCAATCATTCGGATGGGCCCCGGAATATTATTATAAATACGAGAAGCTATACAAAAGATGCTCTCATGCATTATGTGAGTCTTGCTAGCTACTGTGCGTAATTTAAAACCTGACTGCTTCGTTGATCTAGTGGTCAAAAGCGCTCCTGCTGAGCATGAGGTCTGTTTCCTTACGATGTTTTCCGTCACCGATCTGAGAGCAGTGGTAATGAAATAATTTACACAAAGTAAAGCGCCTGCTTGGGTTCGAACCTACGACCTACAACTCGTAAGTCGCAGCCGTTTTCCACTGAATATCTTTTTACCATTTCCATTTTTCTCACCTGTTCTGCAACAGCTTTCTCCAACCTACTAGCATCATTACTTGAAGCACTATTCTGTGCAGCTTGAGTCTTCTGTGGAGCTGCAGCTTGTGCCTTCTGTGCAGCTTCGAGCTGTTTCTTGAGATCTAACAGCTTTGCGACTTCCGGTTGCCACACTGCCTTGTCTTTTGTTGACGCTTTCAGCTGACGAACTTTGTCGGCCTATCGAGAAAACATCGGATATAACATACAATTCTTGACACATAGCCACAGGCCACAGACGACCATCTAACACAGCACACCAGCAGCCATCTATCTCCATCGTGGACCACTAACAGCCCATCTATCTCCATAATGGACCACTAACAGCCATCTATCTCCATCGTGGACCACTAACAGTCATCTATCTCTATCATAGACCACTAACAGCCATCTATCTCCATCATGGACCACTACCAATTATCTATTACCAGCATGGCCCACTACCAACCATCTTTTTCCAATATGGCCCATCGATAACCATGTACCACCAACATAGGCTACTGTCGAGCATATACCACCACCTGAATTGTACATTGATAACCAACTATCACCAGTGTTTTAACGAATTGTTCTCACCTGTTCTGCAACAGCTTTCTCCAAGCTACTGACATCACTACCCTGTGATGCAGCTTGAGCCTTCTGTGGCGCTGCAGCTTGTGCCTTTTGTGCAGCTTCGAGCTGTTTCTTGAGATCTAAAAGCTTGGCGACTTCCGGCTGCCACACTGTCTTGTCTTTATTTGACGATTTCAGTAGGCGGACTTTATCACCCTGAAATTTAATGACAAAAGATTAAATTCTCAAATGCATAAAAAAGAAATTAGTAATGATATAAAAAAAACATGTGGGTTCGGGAGACCCTCGACAGGAATAAGTTCCAAATAAAAATCCAAGATGGCGGCTGTAATTTCAAAATGAAGAAAAATTTGAAAATTTTCGCTACCGCCATTTTGGATTTTCCTTTTGACTTTCACTATCAGCTTCAGCACCCTCGAAAACCATCTAAACTATCTGTCTCTATTATAAGAGTATATAATAAAAAGTCGTATGGAGGGCATAACGCTTTTTCGCTACGTGACGATTTCTACCAGTTGACTCCTGCCCCGAGCTCTGTTAAAGAGCTTCTTTCCAAAAAGATCTTTCGTATAAAGTGCATAAACACAATAATATTTTCCTTATTTAATTAGGATAAGTACATGTGGTATGATGACTTTCGAAATGCACACCTTCGCCGAACCCTTCGAGGAGAGCTTGCGTTATGTTCTTTGATTAATAAAATATGATTTGTGCTAAATTCAAAATTATTCTAGACGACAAACAAAAACAACAACAATTTTTTTCCTCTATTTTCTCTCTTTTTCTTTCTTTCTTGAATATTACCTGTTGCTTCACCGCTTCTTCAAGCTCTGCTACAGCAGCACTTCCGTTTTTCTGAAAAAATAAACAAGAATTTGAATTAAACACCACTCACCAAACATTAAATTATGTACTACTAACATCGAGCTCCGGTTTCAAGCGCATTAGTGTCGACCCCGTGGAAATATCGGGATAAAAAGTATCATATGCGTTATTATGATGTATAAGCTATGTTACTGTAAAGTTTCATCAAAATCTGTTCAGTAGTTTTTGCGTGAAAGAGTGACAAACATCCATCCATCCATCCATCCTCGGAAACTTTCGCCTTCATAATATTAAGTAGGATTTATTTTTAGTTATTTCAGGTTTTTTTTTTACGAGAATTTGCTTCACCTTAAGAGGGTTGATCCGTTAAAGCCACGCTGGAGTCAAAATTGATGATTTCCGACGGACAATAAAACCATAATCTGTTTAATTTATAGATTCTTATTGACGTCATATTAATGGGAATTTCATAATCTAGTGCATGGCTGAAAAACATTTTCATTTATTCGTACAGTTTTCTCATTAGAACAGTTTTTATGCAAGCCTTTTTTTAAACTAGCGATCGACGGTCTACGCAAATGCAAGGTATTAGTAAAACCATATACGACAAACTTATAACAACGTTGCTTTATAAATAATAATAGCATTTATTAGTGCATGGCTGAAAGAAAAAAACGATTACTGTAAGTTTTCATTCAAGAAAAGTATATTCAAAAGTGTCAATTTTAGCCACTTTTCGTTATTTTAAACGCGTTAGTTTAGGATGAAATCTGAAATATTTATATTTTATTTTAGGCCTAGTAAACGAAGACATTTACGTTCTAAAACATGGTACAAATATTTTTTTAATAACTTATTTTTTTATTTTACTATGAATTATTTAGTGCTGCTATATAATCGGCGCGGAATCACGCCAGCGCTCAGTGCCGGCTGAGGCCTTTCAGAGGTAGGACGTGTGTCGCTCCCGTAGCCGCGAGACGCGTAAAATATTATCGTACTTTCGCGAGTTTTTAGCGCGTCTAGGAGATGTTGATACTTTTTATTATAATATATTTTTATTATATTACAAAACTTTGGTGAGTACATATTTTAATGTAATGGTGTTCTATTAACTTAAGAAAAATTAAATTAGACTTCTTTATGTATGTTTTAATTTTACTTTTTTTTCAGATATGGCTAACAAAAGGCGCTATATGGGAACAAAAAAAAAAAACGAAAATTTGGCC
Organism: Luperina nickerlii; assembly: GCA_963855955.1. Taxonomy (NCBI): domain Eukaryota; kingdom Metazoa; phylum Arthropoda; class Insecta; order Lepidoptera; family Noctuidae; genus Luperina; species Luperina nickerlii. The sequence goes on along the minus strand of OY979689.1, from coordinate 9,518,843 downwards.
AAGGCTAATGAAGCTAAAAGGTATGTTACCGAGGTTCTCTACTTATAAAAAATATATTTTTATTAGGTGTAATAAGAAACAATATACTTACTACTTTTTGAAGTAATTTTTTTTTATTACTTTTTGTTTGGATATTTTTATGAAACACAGTAGTAATAAGATAAAGTTAATATCCAAATCGTTGTTACAGGCAGAAAAGAGAAGTTCAAATACTTCAAAACCAGGACTTAAATAAAACTGCTGTTGTAAGTTTTATTTTTTTACTTTATATTTTACTAGCTGCGGCAGACACGTGTTTCCTTGGTTTTGATTGAGCAGTTTTTAAACCAAAACTAAATAAGACCTTTCTTCATTATTTATTTATCTCAAGCTGACAATCGATCGCCTGTCATGGTGCTTACTTTTTGTGTCACTATATTATACCCTACATATTATTTTCAGAATCAAGAAAATGAAAAAGACAGTGAAAAAACACTGAAAATTCTGGAAAACTTGCAGGCATTAGAAACGGCTCCAATTGAAGATCCTGACGCAGGGAATCTTGTAAGAATTACTTGGTCATTTGTATACATATTTTAGCACAAAAAAAACATTGTTAGTTATGTGCTATCTTAAGCCGACAATCGATCGCCTGTCATGGTGTATACGGTTTATGGTGCATACGGTTTGTGTCACTATATTATACTCTACATATTATTTTCAGACTCAAGAAAATGAAAAAGACAGTGATAAAACACTGGAAATTCAGGAAAACTTGCAGGCATTAGAAACGGCTTCAATTCAAGATCCTGACGCAGGGAATCTTGTAAGAATGACTTGGTCTTTATAAACATATTTTAGGACAAATAAAACAAGAACCTTCAAGAACAAGTGCGTATTTACAGTATACTTTCATAAGTTCAGATACATGTTGTACATTGTTTCTGATAATATTAGACTTAAAAATATATTTCCAAATTTTATGTTATAGGTAAATAATAGACAAGAAGTTGAAAGGGATACTGTACTTCAGGCAGAGAGTGCACTTTGGCTAGAGCTACGACGTTGTTTATTGACAGCCTCTTCATTCTGTAAAGTGTGCAAACGGCGATCGACTATTAGCCCAGCCCCTTTGGTTAAACAATTTCTTTACTCATATTCCTTGGACCATATCCCATGGGATCCCATCAACATGGGAAAGTAAACGAAAAAGTGGCCATAGAACAGTTGCAGGTACAAGTTTAGATTTTTCTAACAAACAATTTATTTTTGTATTCTTAAATTCTATTAAAAAGAAGTAATTAGAGTATTGAGTTTCAAATTATTATGATTAGGTGCTTCGCCGGATGGACTAATCGACGATGATTTCATCACCGACATTAAATGTCCTAGTTCGGCATTTGGATTAGAGGCAGATTTTGCTATTAGCCAAAAAAAAATTAAATTCTGGAAAATAGATGGATCTGTGAATCGACGCCATGACTGGTTTTATCAGATACAGGGTAGCTGCATATAACTAACAGAAATTACTGTCTGTTTGCTGTGTGGACAGGCAAAGATTTTAAATTGAAGACTGAAAACATAATCAGGGACGATAAATTTTGGAGCGAAAATATGGAACATCGGCTAGTCAGCTTTTACAATAAATGCCTGTTACCCGAAATTGTTGATCCCCGAAAAGCTAGGTCCATGAAACTTGGAGACAACAAATATTAAGATACTATTTTACACGAAATTGTTTTTATTTACTTTAACCTAACTAATAATAATTTAATTGCTCATTTATTACAATAAACAAAAAACTGAATCCCCGCTTACGGAAAACGAAAACATTCCCTACTAACTAAAAACTGGCTAAGTATCAAGATGATTCTAAGCGGTGTATGATACGCGCTCCAACACAGACGGCTGTGTGTGCGTTTAACTGTATAGCTGTGTGAGTAAATTTACCTAAACGCGAGGCGCGCCGCTCTGGAGTAACGCTCTTAATTACTACTTACTTAAATAAAAAAAAATATATAAAAACTAACCTAACACAATGTACTTTAATTATTCGGCTTTAAGTAATCGATATGTTATATAACTGTGGAGGCTTGTTTTTAGCAACTTGATAGAATAGAATAAAATAGAATACTCTTTATTATGTACACCATATAAATTACAGACATAAATATAGAAACTACAAAGGATAAGGACTGTTGATAATGTGTTGTTGTAACCTTTTATTTGTAATTAGTCTGTAAGCCTTCTTAAAAGTAATAAATAAATAAAATTAATTCAGTGGTATCTTTAACATAGCACATCATCTCTGTCTCACCTTATTAGCTCTGTCGCTCTGCGTGCCCGCGTACTTGGCGCGAAGTTTCTCCAGCACTTCGGACTCTATCTTCGCGAACAGCGGCTCTGGTCTCCCGATCAGGTGCCCATATGGTAGGTATTGAAGGAGGGATGGGTTCCTGAAATTGAAAACAATGATTAAGTACTTACATAGTACAGACGCCAGCACATCAAGCTACTACAATCTGTCAAATTTCTTTAACAGAGTTTCCACTTTATTGCTAAAGCATAAGGTTCAAAGTTGATTGGGAAAATTTGACAGTTTCGGGTAGCTCGATGTGCTGGCGTCTGTACCATTACCGATCGATTTACAACTTTGCAAACACGAACCTAATCGATTAAAAACGTTATAATCGTGTTAAAATACTGTTTTACTTTTGCAATAAATAAAAAAGTAATATAGTCCAGTCAAATAAGACTTTGAAGGTTACAAAAATTCCCATAGAGCTAAATATTGGTATGAATGTTCAGAATACTATTATAAATGAATTGTGAACAGTTCCCATCAATCCCCCTTGTGCAAAAAATTTTATTGACAGTGAAAGTTTGCAAAAATAGGTTTTTCGCATTTTTCAGCTAAACGGTCAGTTATACAGCAAAAATAGTTCACACAAAAATTGTAGATCATCCGATTCTTTACAAAAAATAAATCCACACTTTTTTTCATAAGTATTGCCATTTCCGTGATATAGCGGTTGAAAGAATTGAAAAAATATTTTATTCGTAATATGCACGTTAATGTTAAAAGAAAAATTTACTACTGAAAATATTCTTGTAAAACAAGCTGAAAACGATGCTGATGTTCTGATCGTTGAAACAGCAATAGAACAATTCAACTCAACAAAAACAACTATTGTTGTTGGTGAACATGTCGATTTATTAGTATTACTTACTGCTCAAACTACAACAGAAAAAAAAATTTAACCGGGAAAGACTCAGCAGCGATCGGAAATATATTCATCAGAAAGTTTCTGTGCTTTTCCAAAATGCCAAAATCATACATATACTTTTTCTACACGCACTGCGATACAACATCAGCATTTTTCAAGAGGGGCAAAACAACGGTTTTGAAATTGTTCGAGAAACAAAATTTAATTAATTGTGCTGAAGTTTTTAAAGATGTACAGTGCGTGCCACGTAAGAAGAGACTTGACCCCGCCTCCCCCGCCTCTTTCCGCCGCCCCTATGACGTCCGGTCCCGTCCCGCACTCAGACCTCATACCGCTAAAGATACCTAAAATCGTGTTCTGCGCATGTCAGACCACGTGGTGTGTCAAGTCTCTTCTTACGTGGCACGCACTGTAACTCTAGCCCAGAAGTTATAATCAGTTACCTGCTTGGATAAACTCCGGTACTTATCTTTTGCAAAAAAAACTTATAAAAAAAAACAAGTGCAATTCGTTTGTGTTCCCCCAACCTCTGCTGCTGCTCAACAACATCTATTCCGGGTATATTATCAAGTTCAAGTCTGGCTTGGTAATAAAATGAGTCAGTGAGTGATGGCAAAGTATTCTGTTTGTGTTTTGTTTTCACTTCTGTCGGCACTCCCGGAGTGCCACTGTTTTTTATTTATTAAAACTTTATGCACATGTAAAAATAACCGCACAAAGGCGAACTTATTGCCAGTAATTTAGACAATATAGGTAATTACTTACTCAGGATTAATCCTGAGTGTTTCCGGCTTCACATTGAGCTGTTCCCTCAGTCTTCTGCAAGCCTCCGGCAGGTATGGTAACAGTAGCGCACAGAGTAGCGCAACCAGCTGACAACACAGACCGATGGCGGTCGCGCCACGCTTTCTGAAAAAGAGGTATTACAACATTTAATACCTATTTTAGTATTTATTTATACCCTCTTACTAATAAACGTATTATATCAGTGAATAGTTACACACCGATTTCTCTCTTTCAGTCGTCAGTAATTTGACTTTCGAAAGATGAAGACAAAGCGTTGTGTAATTATACAGACGCTATACAACGTTTATTAGTAAGGGGGCTACAATATAATTACACAGTTAGTTATAGTCATTTATTGGTAAGTGATTCATAAATGTCACTTTTCAATAAATATCATTACATTTAGATAAAATAACATACGTAAAGACTATTTTTATTGTATGTTACTAGTTGTGTCCGCGACTTCGTTCGCGTGGATGTCGGAAAACAATAATGTGTCGCTTAGGAAACATGTAATTACCACTCTTTCATTGGAAAAGGAAGGATCTTCCGATCTTGCCTGGTGGGAAGCGATATCTATACCAGTCAGTGCGTCTTCAAGGTTCATAATGTCAATGTGACGAAGTGTCACTTTGATTTTTGCGAATAAATAATAATAAAAGCGCCTGGTCAGGGCTCATTATCTGACCACACAGCCATATGTCTATAAAATATCTTAACTTTGATTTGGCCAAGATAAACTTTGCTAAAGAGTGTATTTATAAATTCAAGTCGTCCTAGAATTCAAAATAGTTTTTCAAATACGGTCTTCAGGGCTTCTTAAATTTAATTTTTCAAATTTCCAAATCCATCTATACTAATATTATAAAGAAGTAAAGTTTGTGTGAGGTTGTAGGGTGGTAATCTTCGGAACTACTGATTCGATCCCAAAAATCCTTTCACTAATGGGAAGCTAAATTATCCCTGAGTGTCATAGGCTATGTTTTATGTTAAAACGAGAAACTTTACGCGAACGAAGTGGCGGGCAGAAGCTAGTTTAGTATAAACTATATCTTAACTCGTGCTATTGCTAACGCTACCTAGGTTCACGCACACAAATACGCGTATCGGGAAATGTCACTACTACAACCGAGGCTGAGCGGACTTCGTGAGATAGAACATCTGCTCTACTAACATATACAGAACTACAAGTTGTCAGTTTTTTATTCTGTAAAGAATGTAGTTTTAAAGTTATGTAACTGATTGGTATATTCATTATCACCATTTGACTTACTTTTCTTGACCCCTTATCGAATACCTGCATTTATGTAAAGTAAGTTATGTACAGACGCCAGCACATCAAGCAACAACAAGCAACAGCAGCAGCAGCAGCTACAATCTGTCTTCTTTAATAGATTTTGAACTTTTATCTCTAAAGCATAAGATTCAAAGTTGATTGGGAATATTTGACAGTTTCGGGTAGCTTGATGTGCTGGCGTCTGTACTAACATTTCTAGCAATTGCCGAAGTAGCACATAATCACCAAATCCCTTATCAGTCTTCCTTTTCAGAATCATGCACACAACAAAACTACTAAAACTTGAATCTCTCTTTCTTTCTCACATTTTGTTTATATATTCTATATTTTTCCCTTAATTTGATGAGCATACATACATAATCACGGAGGGCCCGTGGCTAAATAATAACAGCCGCACAGGTCGATCGATCAGGTTAAGCTACGCTTGCCGCGGTTGTTCTGTGGATGGGTGACTATCTTTACATACTGAGACCTCTCCGTGCCTCGGAAAGCAAGTTAAGCCATTGGTCCCGACTGTCATTCGTGGATCTTTAACAGTAGTTACTGGTCATCAGAAGCCCGAAAGTCTGATAACCAGTCTTACCAAGGGGTATCGTATTACCCAGTAACTGAGTTGTGGAGGTCAGGAAGACAGTCGCTCCATGTAAAATACTGGTACTCAGCTGCATCTGGTTAAATTGGAAGCCGACGTCAACAGAGTTGGGAAAAGGCAGGCAGACGGTGACATATGTACATAAACTCACGCTTTTTTCCCATGGGGTTAGGCAGAAACTACAGAACGCCACCTGCTACGACCCTTACATACTCCTTTTGCGACATTTACGTTCACACATCAGAGGGGTAATTCTTGTAATTTCAAGAATGTTCACATTTTGATCTTCGTCTCAATCTGTCAAAAATACCAATAATTTTCCTATATTTTTGACATTGATTGTCACTGAGATGAGACTGAGACTAGATTTTACGTAAATAAACTCGTACGCAAAATACGCGCATTGACGTGGAGTTGCGGACACCAGCCCGTATTACCTATTACCTACGTAATAAACGTTAAACGTATTTTCTTTCTTTTGTTTCTTTCTTATTTTGAACGTTTTTAATGACAGGAACTACTGTTCATACATGCTCACCGGATGCTATAGTCCGCACGGAACTAATTGACCGCGCCTTGTGTTGTCGCCTAGTGTTCGCACGTACTGAGCCATGACAAAGCCCCCCCCCCCCACCGGTCACATACCTAAGGCGCGGCCAACTAGTTCCACGCGGTACTACGCACCTGAACTTTCTGAACAATGCATCCGATGCAGTAAAGAGTATTCTATGTATCAACTCACTTGTCATCATCGGATCCTTTGAGCAGCACCCACGGTTGTTGGAACTGCATGTGCTGGTTGCCGATGCGGGAGATCGACAGGACGTGACGTAATGCCTCGCGGAGACGGCCCTTCTCCATGTGTTGGACGTAGGCTGGTGAGAAAAATAATAAAATTAACATAAAGATTTATTTATTTGCAAAAACATGTGTAGATAATATACATGGTATAATGTTTATTAAAGGTGTTAAGTTGGAGCGAGACAGCATATTTCCCGCTCTCTCCGACTAATGAGACATATGACCAACATCGTGAGGCGCAGCACTATTATCGATAACTTATATGGAGTTATAGTTATGTGGCTATTTATCGATATTGGTCACTAATATTATTTCTAAAGATAACACTTCTTCTTGTTCAGCTAAAACTATTAAAGTAGACGGCAATACGTAGTAATTTTAAATAATCTTCCTTACCAATAACTTATATATTTAATTACTAGCAGTGCCCCGCGGTATCACCTGCGTAATTTTCGATCCCGTGGAAATATCGGAATTGAAAGTATCCTATATGTTAATCCAGGAAATGGTCTATATATGTGCCAATTTTCATCCAAATCTGTTCAACGGTTTACGCGTGATTGAGTAACAAACATCCAAACATCTTCACAAGCTTTCAGATTTATAATATTAGTAGGATTGAACAGCGCGTTCAGTTTATATTCAGCTGGCATCAGCGCTAGGTCAGACACACGACCCTTGGCTTTGAACGTGTTCATACATCACCCAGGCGTTTATAAGGCACATCGAGATTTAGAAAAAGACTCAATGAGTGGCAGAGACGACACTACACTACTGACCATCTATCTCCAGCGTGTACCATTGTTTACCATCTATCACCAGCATGGACCACTGTCTACCATCTATCACCAGCATGAACCATGATATACCATCTATCACCAGCTTAGATCATTATCTACCATCTATCACCTGCATGGACCACTGTCTACCATCTATCACCTGCATGGACCACTGTCTACTATTTATTACCAGCATGGGCCATCATCTACCATCCATCACCAGCATGGCCCACTGTCTACCACTCCAACATGGGCCATAATTACGGCCGGGTGTTTCTTTTTAACTAAATCCGTTAGAAAAAGACAGCAATACTATTCATAATAACACACCAATAACTTCTCTATTGACCAGCGCGATCAGCTCATAGTCTGCCTGCGTCAGCGCTAGGTCAGGCACGCGACCCTTGAACGTGCTCGCGCAGAAACTTAGCGAGCGATGACAGAAGTTTCCCAGGTTGTTTAGCAGTTCTGAGTTGTTCCTGAAATGAGAAAGTTTTGCTAGAATTTTGATAAATTCAGAGTCGTCTTCGTCTTAGTGTCCCGATGGCAATCTAAATGGACTCTGGCCTAGAATTCGGCAAATTGTTTGACGTCATCACTAGCGTCCATCAGTTCCTGCGTGCAGACAACAGAGGGGCAATTCTACTAATTTTAACAACGTTCACAGTCTGATCTCAGTCTCAATATGTCAAAAAATAATTCAAATTTCCCTACATTTTGACAAGTTTTTGACATTTCTTTGTCGCTGAGATGAGACTACGACTAGATTTTGAACGTTTTAAATTACGAGAATTGGCCTTCAGAACACGCAGGACATTCGGATTGCGACTATCTATATTAATATCATAAAGAGGTAAAATTAGTTTTTTGGTCTTTGGATCTACTAGCCGGATTTGAAAAATTCTTTTTGCATTTGATAGCCCAATCCTTGAGGAAGGAGCACGCTAGGAGCCGAGCAAAAAGAAAAAAGTCAAAAAGAACGCTTAGCGAACAAAGTAATAGCACGAGCAGGCGATGCGATGCGACGGGATGGCTCGGAACAAGAAATTTCACGCGGACGAAGTCGCGGACAGACTAGTATTGCAAAAACAAAATTGACTATTTAAAACCAAACAACAAAAAAAGTAAAGTATAGAAAGATAGAGATTTTATTGGCCATTTAAAGATTTGTTTTCCTATGAAGAAAAATGCAAAATGAAGAAAAATTCTTACCTCCGGGTCAGCGGGATTGTCCGAAAGGGTTACCGCTGGCCCGGAACATAAAGGGCTAATGAAGGAAGACGGGTGGGTTTTAGTCAGTAAGAGTCTGACACTGCCTTCCGCTCCACCCAAAGCGGAAGGGGTCACTTGCAGATATCCCACACTGAAAAAAAAAAAAGAATGTCTTACCTGGTGCCAAGTTCAACCCAACTAAAACTGGAATCGGAAGTCTCAGGTCGAATGCTAGCCAAGTAGAACCGCCACACGTCTGATGGTATACCTGTGTCCTGAAGAAATAACGTTAAGGATAACAATCAAATCATACTAGGTACTGTGAAAGAATAAATAGATTTTTTTTAAGTGCTCAGATAGGAGGCCTTTGTCCCAGCAGTGGGAATATTATACGCTGATTATCCTATAATGGTGCCGGTTACGGGTTTAAACCTGACAATCGGTTACGGGAATCTAAACACCGAATCAAAAGACAATTCGAACACGTATATTTCTATTTTAGCTCTAGTTGACTCTTGGAAATAAAATAACTCTCCTGTCTAATGAAATAATGATAATTTACCTGAGCGTCACTTCCGAATACACCAACTCCTCGAGATTTTGAGAACTTCCCGTCTTCGTAGTTCAAATATTCTAAAAAAAGAAACATTATCTAAATTTTTTAAATCGTGAAGCGGTAACGATAACGTCGTGCTTATTTAAATGTCTCATCGATGGTGGCGCGTGTGTTGGATCATTCGGTACCCTTCTAAAAATTTACTTAAGAACATTTTCGAAATGTCTTATTTAAAAAAAAGGTAACTGGAAATCTCTGTTTCTATGGAAAATTTAAAATCGATCTAATTTGTCTGTAACAATATTTTTCGAAAATGTTCTCAAGTAACTTTTTATAGCTTTGTATCCTGCTTATGCGTATGAAGTTTCATTAAAATCGGTTCATTCATTTCGAAAAAACAAGGGCTTGCAAGTTTTGTCAGCGGGTTTGTCCGAAAGGGTTACCGCTGGCCCGGAACATAAAGGGCTAAGGAAGGAACACGGGTGGGTTTACTTCCTTCCGCTCCACCCAGAGCGGGAGGGGTCATTTAATGATTTCCCATCCTGGAAAAAAAAGGGCTTGAAAGTTTGTATGAAATGTCGTACGGCCAAAACGCTCTTAATAATGTACCTGTTGCGAACAGATGGCTGACCAGGACATGCCCCTCGTTGACGCCCATCAGCGTCGCCGGGAACATGACGCAGTGGAACGGCACGTTGTCTTTAGCCATAAACTGATACAGTTTCACCTAGAACATAAAATACATGGTTTAATAATAATCGGTCGATCCTGTCAAAATCTCACCGTGAAAACTTAGGTGAAGCGAGTTTGTTTTTGCTAGGAATTGACACTATTGACAGCTCACTCCATGCTCACTTCACTTAAGTGTTAACGGTGAGATGGTTACAGAACCGCACTGCTTGTCACAAAAGTAGAATGTGTCAATGAGGTATAATAAAAACTACTCACATCATGCTCTTTGTCAGGTTTCCACCACTTCTCGTACTCTTTGGTCGCGTTCTGTGTGATGCTCAGGTAGCCGATCGGCGCGTCGAACCATACGTAGAATACCTGCGGAAAAAAATGTAAAATTGAATAATCCTTACATAGTATAAAACAAAGTCGCCAAAATGTGTGTACGCGCATAACTTCTGAATGACTGCACCAAATTGGATATTTTTTTGTTTTCGGTATTGCCAGGACAAAATTTGTATGAAAGAAAATTTCTGAAATTCGAAAAAAAAATTGCACCAGTGCGATGCTAAAAACTATTGAACTCGCGACACTGTTACCGTAACCGACACCTCTGTTTTAAGTTTTGGCCATTATAAAAACATCAACGCACGGTACATTTTCTTCGGGAAGAATGACCTTCAAACATATTTATAAAAAACTACGCTTTTTCAAACTTTCACTTCTGTCGGCACTCCTGGAGTGCCACTGTTTTTGTATTGTATAGAAGATGTATTGATAATTAATCAACATTTTAATCAGGTCGTTTGCCAGATTGTATCGGATACAGTTGGATAAAAGAAAGGATGTCACGTATTCTTCATTATTTTACAAAAACGTCGTCCAAACCTTAGCATTCTTATTTAAAAATGTCCGTGTTTGTGGGTACACAATTATCTTTACCGATACATACTAGACAATTTTTCTGTCAAACACAGCATGGTTACTTTGCGACCTCATCTGGTTAGAAAAGAAGACATCACCCACACACCCACACCACCCACACACACCCACACACCCACACCACCCACACACCCACACCACCCACACACACCCACACCACCCACACACACCCACACCACCCACACACACACACCACCCACACACACCCACACCACCCACACACACCCACACCACCCACACACACCCACACCACCCACACACACCCACACCACCCACACACACCCACACCACCCACACACACCCACACCACCCACACACACCCACACCACCCACACACATACACATACCTTTTTAGTATACCCCTCGACGGGCACAGGTACCCCCCACTTCAGGTCTCTAGTGACGGCCCGGGCTCGGAGTGGTTCTCTCATCCACGCTCTGGATACGGCGCGCGCGGGAGGGGACCATTGCTTTTCTGCCGAGCTTATCCACGTGCGGATTGAAGGTTCTAGCTGTGAATGAAAATAGAAAGTTAATTTTGTGGCCATCGTGGGCCACTGTATAAAAGGATTGATGGCCATCAAAGGCCGCACAAGTTAAACAAACTGTTCAAAGCAGTCAATGGCCAGCAAGGGCCATTGTGTGAAAGTTTCGTTGGTCAACATGGACAAATGTTACCACGTATGAGCCACCAAATAACTTCCATGATGATGGACAGCATGGGCCACTGTGTGAACTAACGATGGGCCAACATGGGCCACTGTGCAAACTGACAACAGTCCAGCATGCGCCACCGTGTCATAGGCCAGCATAAGCCATTATGTTATGATTAAAATGGCCGTCATACCATCGCGGTGATCAGTTTGCCGCATTTATCGCACTGGTCGCCACGCGCGCTCTCGTATTCACAGCCGGGGTACTTACGGAAATGTGCCTTCTTCTACATCAGTACGATCTGAATAGGTGAACGCCCGGCATGGGCCACTGTGTGAATAGGTGAACGGCCGGCATGGGCCACTGTGTGAATAGGTAAACGGCCGGCATGGGCCACTGTGTGAATAGGTGAAGGGCCAACATGAGCAACTGTGTAAACTGACAATGGGCCAACAAGAGTCAATGTAAACGGCCAGCATGGGCTAGTGTGGCAACTGATGATGGGCCACTATATAAATAGATCATGGCCAGCAAAGGCCAGCATAGGCCACTGTGTATCTTACCTGTCCCAATTCAATGAACAGTTGCTCACTAGGCCTGATGGTCGGTGTGTGGCCGCACACTTTGCATTTCGGCTGTATGAGCTCTGTCGCGGTGATCAGTTTGCCGCATTTGTCGCACTGGTCGCCTCGAGCGCTCTCATATCCACAGCCGGGGTAGGGACATGTACCTTCTACGAATCTAAATAAATAAATAATAAATCTTTATTATGATACACACAAGATTCAGGAGACACAAGAGCAGATGTACAAAATAACATGGTATATCTACATAAATCTACACAGATCATGTAGCCCTGTCTCCTAAACTAGGTAGTCCTGTATCTTTGGAGATAGTGTTAGGCCATACAGGGCGGTTAGTCATGTAGGTATAGCAGCAGCCAGGGTGTTTAGCGCGAGGGTGGTTAAGAGTAAACTAGTCGCGACCTCGAACTCACTGGTGGTCATGGCCAAAAAGCACGCTGTCTCACCTGGCTTCGTGTCCGACAGAGATAATATCAGTGATGAGCACAACGTCTAGTTGTCACGCACAGAAACACCGTTCCAAACTGATAGTCGCGTAGAAACATTCGAAAAGTGCTTTGGAAAATCGAGTTTTATGAAAAAACCACTGCATAAATCAATTACAAATAAAGTCTATTAAACTCTTCGATAACTGAGCTTTGTCGGTACGGACTTGGTTTTGAAGATTTTACAGTTCTTTTACACCCTAAGTTATGGCTTTTTATTTTACTATTCTGTTTCCGTACAGACAAAATTGGTAATAAGTCAAAACGATATCATGTTTAACTTTGGATTCACAATGTCAAACAGTGGAGTAAATCTCTCCCGATAGTATGGAAAAAATATCGACTAGTGGCACCTTAAGTAATACATTTGTGTGCCGGTAATCTATGAGAGGAATGAAGAAAATATATAAATTATGCAATAGAAATATGCTAAAATGGTATTCGGCAGGTCACGTCGGCCTCATGCAGTGACCGCTGGACGACAGTCTGCACGCGGCCTGGGGGTGGAGGCCGGCCCAGGAGAGGTGGCGAGACGACCTACACAAGTGCCGCAAGGGTTGGATCGGTGGATTGTCCGATACGGGTCAGCGGGATTGTCCGAAAGGGTTACCGCTGGCCCGGAACATAAAGGGCTAAGGAAGGAACACGGGTGGGTTTTAGTCAGTAAGAGTCTGACACTCCCTTCCGCTCCACCCAGAGCGGGAGGGGTCATTTGATGACACCCATCCTAAAAAAAAAAAAAAGGGTTGGATCGGGGTGGCTCTAGATAAGGATGTCTGGGAGGATTTGGGGGACGCCTTTGCTCAGCTGTTGTACAATGTAGGCGACCATTAAGATAATAAAAATGTGGTCAAAAGCCAAGCGGACTCGCGCACCGAGGGTTCCGTATTATGAAACGTGAAATGTTTTTAAATTTTCGTCGGCGAGGTCTATGTCCGTCAGAGAATTTTAACACTGCAGTGTAGAATATTGCAGATTTAGGTCAGCGCCATCGCTTGACCGACAGTGGAATTAATGTAATTTTTGTTGATGATTTCTGAAAAAATGTGCTATTTAGAGACATCGTTTTTTTCCTGTAATTTTTACATGAATTCTATCTGTTAACGCGCCTCACTAATAGATGGTGCTGCTAGTCTCGTTCATAACACTAAGCATCATCGCGAGTGAGACATTTTTTATTAATGTACAGACGCCAGCACATCAAAATACCACAATCTGTCAGATTTTCCCAATCAACTTTGAACCTTATGCTTTAGCAATAAAGTTGAAAATCTATTAAAGAAATCTGACAGATTGTGGTAGGTTGATGTGCTGGCGTCCGTACCTACATTATTTTGTTTTAGTTAGTCTTGAATACACCGTTACTTGCTATGCGTGAATTTCATTAATCTATCCTCACAAACATCAGATTTTCGGTAAAAACCAGGCAAACACTATCACATAGAATAATTTCAGATTTTTCTCTATGCAAACTTCGGAGATAAGGGGGTGGGGGGGCGCTATTTTTTTTTACATTTTTCATCGATAGTCGAACTCTATGTGGCCTAAAAATAACTGTTTAGGAATGTGCAAACAGCGCTGTTACATATGATACCCCACATGCCCTATTCTTATTTACAAAATAATTGGGCAAACGTCATCTAAATCTATTCCAAATTTCTAGTTGATAGCATTATTAGTTATTGAGATATCCAGCTGTGACTGACAGACGGACAGACAGACAGAGTGAGTCGCACTTTAAGGGTTCCTTTTTACCATTTTGGTACGGAACCCTAAAATTAAAAGACGTATACGTTGTTGTTGTTCTCACAGTAAATTATTAAAATGCCCGATTTTCTAAATGGGAAGTGACAAAACGACTGATATTCAAATGGGGAGATAAATTGTAGTTTCTCTAAGCGCTAATAATTCACTTCAATAATACATTTGTAAAGACTAATTTGCACTTATTTGTCAAATTATCAGATGTTAGAAAAACTCCTATGCGTACTAAATACTTAAATCAATTATGTCACACAAAATGTAAAACAGCTCTAATGTACAAAAGTTTCTTTGGCATCGCTCCAACAATTTATAATAAAATACCTGATCAGATAAAAAAATTACCTGTTCACAAGTTCAAGAAAACTTTGCAAAAAATTTTAATTGATAAATGTTATTACACGGTTGACGAGTTCTTGAACGATTAATTTAGTAACTTCAACATTTTCTCATTTCTGTGCAAATATTTTGATTTTTTTTTTTTACTTCATTGACATTTATAATTTTTTTTTTTACTGTAAACTTTAAAACCACACACATTTGTATGTCTTACCATAGACAAAACATAGCGCACTGTATTTAGCTATAAGATCTGTATTTTTTTGTTACCTATGTTTTACAAATAATAAATGATTTGATTTGAAACTTCCAAAAAAATTAAGAAAATTCAAAATTGTAAATCTCACCTGTCAGCTAAAAATCGGTCACAATTTGTACATAGTAGTTGATCTACAGACTGTGAGCTCACAAATCCATTGTCACGCAGCTTTAAGAACATCCTCTGTGCTATTCTGTGGACAAAATAATCCTGCTTTAGTACGAAGTATTAATGTCATATTATTTAGTGGCGGTTTACAGCTATATATTATCATAAATTAAGTAGCTGTGTCCCCGGCTAGTTTCGCATGAAATAATATAGGTAAGTTTTCGAGATGAAACTTCGGGCGAAATGTAAAATTAAAAAGTATAGAAACTTGATTTCGAAGACACCAAAAGTGCACCAATATTATAATTATGACGTAAAAACCGGAGCGTACCGCGTGCGACGACGCGCGGCCCAACACTACGAGTGGGGAGGGGGGGGGCACTCGACACGAGAACAGTCCGCCACGCGTATAAATCTACGCGTCTCAAGATTAATAACTTTGTAAATGCAATAAAAAAACATTTGATTCGACAAGAGGAGTTTATATTTAACATACCAGTTCAATCGTTAATTTGTAGTTATTTTTCTTATGTGCCATACTAGCTGCGCCCCGCGGTGAGACCCGCATAAGTTTCGATCCCGAGGGAATATCGGGATAAAATGTATCCTATGTCCTTTCCCGGGACTCAAACTATCTCTATACCAAATATCATCAAAATCGTGTCAGCGGTTAAAGCGTGAAGAGATAACAGACAGACAGACACACTTACGCATTTAACCAATACTTTGTAACCATATTCTTTTGATTAAAACGAGTGTCCATGGAGTTTCTTGCCCGTTCTTCTCCATAGGTACCTACTACGCTTTGGAATGGGCAACTAGCTTCATCTTTCTGACTGACCTACCCCTTGACAATTCAAAAGTGCCTTGTAATGAGGGTCTTCGTGAAAATTTACGACACCAGTTGGCACCACTGTGACAAGAGGTCTTCCAACATAAAATATATGATGACGTTCATCATTCGATTCATTCATTCGTTCATCATTCATTCATGACTAAAGAAAATATAGACTCTTTGACAGATGCCTGGACCTGACGTGTCAGTGCTGCCACCTGGCGAACGTCATTTCAGAAAACCCTCATTGGTTTAATTGAAATAAATAGTTTCAGTTTTGCATATAATATTAGTATGGATTGCCATCCGGGTGTTGTATTTACTTACTCAGTCTGTTGTGGAGTGCTGGTACGTCCGAAGTAGTCAAACCCGATGTTGAACCATCGATACACATTGTTGTGAATGTCAAAGTATTTGTCGCAGATCTCACGGGGAGATATGCCTTCTTCTAACGCCTGAAAAACATGAAACCAACATATCAGAATAAAATAGAATACTCGTTTATTATGTAGTACACCATATAAATTACAGACATAAATATAAAATACTGTACAAAGGGCGACATAATAATAATAAGAATAACCTCGTGAAAGCCGAGAAAGATAAACAGATCAAGTATCTTGACTTGGCTCGCGAGGTTGTCGACATGTGGGATGTGGACTCAGCAATCATTGTACCGATAGTCGTGACAGCCAATGGTTTAATAGCCAAGAGCCTCGACCAACACCTGAGGAGGCTCTCGTTGAGCAGCTGGATCAAGGGCTTGATTCAGAGAGCGGTACTTCTGGACACGGCCCGCATTGGTAGGAGGCCAGTAGCTTGAACCCTGTTCCCGATACCGGTGGGCTACTATTTTTTATATTTTTAAATGTTTTTATATTAATATTTAAAAATATAATTTATATGTATTTAGTTTAATAAAGGAAATTCATAATAATAAACCATTAATTTTCAGGTAACAAACACCCATAGATACATACCTTAACCTACGTATACATAATAAAATAGTAACAATTTTGTTAGTAAATAAAACTTAATAACTCTGGGCGGTCTTATCGCTAAGAGCGATCTAATAATCTAATTAGCAATTGAAAAGAAAAAATAATTATTTGGACATAAGATGTCCATGTCCATTGGGGGAGGTTGGGGAAGCCCAGCAGTGGACATCCATCATAAAACAATGAAATTAATGATTACTTAGGACTCTCACCGAAACAATCATTATAAATAAAACAAAGTCGAGTTACTCGTAGTTACACCATTTATAACTCAAGAACGGCTGGACCGATTTTTAAGACCTTTGATATGTTGGATTTGTCTTCTCTCCGAATAGCAGAATAACTATACAGGGTTATTGGAAAAACACCTACAATCTCTTAGAGGTCATTGTACTCATCATTCAATCGCAAAAAAAAATCTGCTGTTACCTACATTTTGACGAGTTATACGAACATAAATGTAGGGAACAGCAGATTTTTTTTTTCTGTATAAAAATTATGAAGATAATTTTCTCATATATTTGTTCCTATTGATTCTAAGGCGGTACAAAGTTCGCCGGGTCAGCTAGAAACAATATAAACCACCATTCAAAACATTGCAAAAAAAAAAACAAAAGACAAACTCGAACGCATAACCTCCTCCTTGTTTTCGTCGGTCAAATAGATAAAATAATCATAAATGAAATATAATGTTACCTTAGTTTCTGTGGCGGTACCATATTCGTCTGTGCCAGATATGTACAGTGTGTTGTAGTCACATAGTCGACAATACCTGGAAAATTAAAACAATCAAATTATATGAATACCTAGCTTCCGCCCGCGGCTTCTGCCCGCGGCTTCGCCCGCGAGGTATGTCGAAAATCCTATGTCCTTCCCCGGGATGCAATCTATCTCTCTGCCAAATTTTATCGAAATCCGTTCAGTGGTTTAGGTGTGAAAAGGTAACAAAGACAGATAGTTACTTTCGAATTTATAATATTAGTATGGATTCCTATTTACTTTACAGTAGACGGGCTCAATAAATTCCTTTGTTCTATGTTTTTACTTGGACATTGCTAAAAATACTGATCCTCAACACTACCGCAGCAGAGACGATTCAAAATGTACCCCAGTTCCGGCGGTAATGATTTGTATTCTAGTCAAAGGCAAATAATTGATTTCAAAAATATGAAGCCTGCCTTTTGAATGCCAAAATTTACTAGAAAATACAATTGCTTTTACTTTCAAACAGTAGTTGCGTATGGAGAAGAATGGGCAAGAAACTCCATAGTTATTATTTTAATAAGTTTTACAATATTTTGTTTACATAGGTTGGTGAAGGGCACTTACCTAGCGAAAATATCAGCAGAGAGCACACATCCGATGATGTTGCCTAGATGTGGCACATTGTTCACGTATGGAAGCGCGGATGTGATGAGGATATTCTTACGGTCTTTTACTGGTAAACTGAAAGAAAATATCTATTATTAATTTTACTTATATCTTGTATTAGAAAAAAAAACATTGTCTTTCGTTTGAAATCAGTGGCCTATCGTAATTTTTTACTGTAGTCGATCATATAATTTTATTGTTACTAAAACTTGCGGTTTTTTTTCGTTTAGGTCCTGTAAGCCCCTTAATGGGAAGTTGACGACCTTATCAATACTCACACTAATTTCCCAGGTAAAAGAGGCTTTTGCAATTTCTTGAGTCCATTTAGCCAGTTCTCTTTAGCTGCCTCCACTTCTTCCGCTGTGGGTCCTAATTCTGCTGCAGCACCTTCATCCGGTGACCTGAAGTAAATACAATAGATATTTTGTTACATAATGTAAAAATAATTAGCGAGGTAAAAAAGTTTGATTTATATATTTTGATCTAAGGGCCAAATTATCATAAGAATTGACCGGTGTACATGATGAGGTCGAAGAGTTTTACATACAGTTTAAAAGCAAGCTGAAAGAATTATTAAACAATATAAAAATGTCTAGTGAAACGTGTAACGTGTTTTAGTATGTTGCTTGTAGAATAATCTGACAAAAAATCATAATGATTGTATGTATATTAGTATGGTTTTTATTGTAAAAAGAAAGTTTTAGTGGTATCTTCATGTTTTTTTTTCATCGTATCAAATTAGTTATATTATGTTTTCAACACACTATCTACATAGCATATATCCTGAAGAATATCATATATTTTTATGTTTTTGTTTACTGTATTCGATATTGTACTTTTATTGTTTCTAAAGACTTGCGTTTTTTGTGTTTGGGTCCTGTAAGCCCCTTAATAATAATATATAATTGTAGTCCAATGTTAAGCTAGTATAACTACACTATTGTATTAGGTAAAACCTGTGATGATAGTTGTATGTGTTTCAAAATAAAATAAATAATAATAAAATAAATAAATAATAATGTTAGTTCAGGAGCTAGCTTAAATATAATAAATATTTTGTTACATAATTGTGTTAAGGTTTAGTCCGTTTTTGAAAGAAATTTGCGTTCGGGAAGAAATTGAAAATGTAAACCGTATTTGGTAGCATATAAAATGCAAAAATAGTTATTTTTTACTAGCTTCTGCCCGCGACTTCGTCCGCAAAATTACTTTGTTTTCGCTTAGCGAACTTTTTCATTTTTGCTCGGGTCTTGTGAAGTACACAGTTTAGTTGTCTTTTCTAGCACTTACCCGACTGGCGTTGATAAACTGGCGCCTTGTGGAATGCCGAGCGCTGATGATGCTCCGAAGGGACCCGTAGCTGACCCGCCCCACTGTTTTACAGCTTCCTGCAATCGAAAGGCATGTTTAACAATCAATTCAGCCGAAAGACGTCCACTGCTGGACCATAGGCCTCCCCCAAGCACCTCCACTTCGACCGGTTCTGTGCTTCTCGCATCCAACGGGTTCCTGCGGCCTTCAAAAGGTGTTTAACAATAATTAATAAGAATTAAGTAAAAGTAGCGACTGCTAGCTTGCCTTTTCCCGACTATGTTGGGGTTGGCTTCCAGTCTAACCGGATGCAGCTGAATGCCAGAATTTAACATGGACCGACGGCCTATCTAAATGCCAATTCCCGTAATTAAATACGTTAAAAATTTAGTCGGAATCGCATTTCAGCGACAAGCAATGTCAAAAACTTGTCAAAAACGTAGAGAAATTATTATCAGGTATTTTTTACAGATTGAGACTGAAATCAGAGGGGCGATTCTAGACTATATTATCTACTAGAGATAGATATACTAGGATAAGGATTAATATAAAAATACCTCTGTATTTTTGACAAATTGAGACTGTGCAGAATGTTCTCAAAATTACTAACCTCTTAACCGTGTAGCGCTTAGGTGGTGTAGAGGCAATAATACTCCAGATGTACGACGAAAGTGTATTTAAAAATATACGAGCAATATTGAATAGTGGAAGAGATCTTTACAAAATGTGTACACGTCTTAAATTACTTAACTTATAGGGGCACAAGTAGTGACTTACTTAGACTTACTAACATTTATTAACCAATAGGAATACGGTTTCAAATAGTTTCAATATACATTATATGTAGTTCCTAAAGAAATCCGTGCGGTGGCGCGCTGGTCGCTGTCGTGTTATTGGCCGGTCGTGAAGACCGCGTCGACTGATCTATTCGGCGCGGCGGCGAGCGTGGCGCGCCGGGCGAAGCCCTAGAATCCCGCTCACAGCGACGGCGGACGGATGTATGTTTATGTATTGCAGCTACAACCGCTTACGCGGGATTAATCCGACAAATATTTTCGTGTCCATTTCGCCAGATTTGTATATTTACGACCACAGGCCACAGCTCGTACGATCTGCTTTTTTATTTAATTAGGCTGTATTCTATCAGGTATTTATTTTTCGATTTACTGTGCCGGGCGCTGGGGGCATGACAACTGATATGAAGTCGGGCGGTTAAAAGGTTACAAATTTCCCTACATTTTTGACATTTGTTTGTCGCCGAGATGACACTGCAACTAGCTTTTAAATGTTTTAAATTACTAGAACCTTCAGACTGTAAAAGCTCTTAAAGCTACGATAAATTGCCTCTCACGGCTTCTGATAACTCATAACGACTGTCAAAGTGCAACGAATGACAGCCGTCTTAAGGCATAACATACCCCCTGCCGGGTCAGCGGGATTGTCCGAAAGGGTTACCGCTGGCCCGGAACATAAAGGGCTAAGGAAGGAACACGGATGGGTTTTAGTCAGTAAGAGTCTGACACTCTCTTCCGCTCCACCCAGAGCGGGAGGGGGTCATTTGATGATTTCCCACCCTGAAAAAAAAAGGGCATAACATACCTGGATAGCCTTAGCACTGGCCAGCTCTTCGATCCACCGCACGATGTTGCTACATTCCGCTAGGTAGACCTGCTTCAGCTCTGGGTTGTAGTAGATAGGGTACAACGTGCTCCATACTGATATGTCAACTGGAGTTAGTTTGTCCTGGGAATCAGAAATTTTACAGAATGGAGTTTCTTGCCCGTTCTTCTTCATAGAGATCTACGTTTTGGAATGGGCAACTAGCTTCAACTTTCTAACTGACAGACTACTTAATTTTGACTAAATTCAAAAGTGCCTGTACAAGGTTTAATTGAAATAAATGCTTTGAGTTTGAGTTTACAAATTGCAAATAGGTACGACAATGGTTTCAAGAATTGGGGAAAAGTAGAGAGACGAAATAGAATGGCTGGTCCTTATAGGTATCGTCGCTTGCATGACTAAAAGTTTTATCGCATTTTTTAGCTGATTTGAGTTAGGACAACTACATTTTTCTATTCGTGATCCTTTACATTTTGTTGCCTTTCAAAATGGTTATATTTTGAGATCCAAATAACATAAGAGGTACTACGGTTAGTGAAAAATCAGATAAAAAATGAGAAAAATTAGACAGGACTTTTAATCATGCCAGCGACGATATGGTGTCCACAAAAAAAAACTGGCCAAGTGTGAGTCGGAGTCGCACACGAAGGGTTCCGTACCACAAGGCAAAAACGCCGAAAAAAAACACGTTTGTTGTATGGGAGCCCCCCTTAAATATTTATTTTATCCTGTTTTTTAATATTTGTTGTTATAGCGGCAACAGAAAAGCATCATCTGTGAAAATTTCAACTGTCTAGCTAACACGGTTCATGAGATACAGCCTGGTGACAGACAGACAGACGGACAGTGGAGTCTTGGTAATAGGGTCCCGTTTTACCATTTGGGTACGGAACCTTAAAAATTTGGTTTACTGGTGGTATTCTCCCTTCTTCTCGTCTATTACCGCCTACTCGCACTGCCGCACTACCGCACTGCTGCACTACTTCAACGCTTTGTAGGTATCTGTGCCCGTGAGTCAACTCACCCCCAACATATACTTGTGTGTCTGCAGCGCGTCGTTGGCAGTAGACAGCAGCGCTTGCAGCGACTGCTTGAGATCAGAGGCGACGTTCTTTGCAGTCAGCACTGACGACACGGCCGGGTGGAGCCGCGTCGCTTCCCATTCTTGTAATTGTTGGCTGGAGGAAGTTTTCTTTGATTAGTGAGCCGTCACAAAGATTTTAAAACATAGAGTTCCAGCGATTTAAGTGATTTATTTCTCTATATTTGCCCATCTCTTGCAACAATAATAAAAACAAACACATACCACTGCCCATCATCGGACAGATCCAACACAGGAAACAGGTACTGCGCCGCGGCGTTACTCGAGAAGAAGCTCACATTGTCGTCCACTTCCAGCAGAGGGAGCTGGCGCGGCCCTGCGAATACATCGTCTGCAATCACAGACGGACGCTCAGTTGCCGTTACCCAGGGTTAGTTTAGAAGCTTTTGTGTTAATGAAGGTGAAGATGACAGTTGCTATTAGTATTGTTACAAGGAACTATACAATGGTGCCGATTCCCTGGTTCACAAACTAAACTAAATTTAAGTTCAGTGCATATTTTTCTTTCTATTTCACTAGCTTCTGCCCGCGACTTGGTCCGCGTGAAATTTCTTGTTACTCCGACCGTGATGTTAAATAGCCTATAGCCTTCCTCAAGAATTGGGCTATCAAATGCAAATAGAATTTTTCAAATCCGACTGGTAGTTCCAGAGATTAGCGCGTTCAACCAAACAAACAAACAAACTCTTCAGCTTTATAATATTATAGTATAGATTAAGAAAAGAACAGAAGATAAATTTTAGTTTAGTCCTGTCAAGTTAATCAGCGCCTGACGTAAATCGACGTAATTTTAGTAAAGTTATAACAAAAAAAAAGATAAATAAAAATGATATAACTTAATCTGTTATTCATTACATAAGTGCTTACGATAGTAATATTAAACCATCAATGTTATCATTTTTATATTTGTATAAACACAGATACTGAATTACTAGTTTTTATTATAAAATGCAGAGCTTATCACTGGTTGATAAGGTTAAGCAAATGTAAATATTATTATCATACAAACTTTATTGATTTTTTTTTTGTATGAGGATTGTACCAAGTGATTGTGTCTAAAATTTTTTTTGCTATTTCTGTGTCAAAGTCAAATAGTTTCATTTTAAATAGGAATTTGTAAAAGGCACTTTTGAACGTCAAAGTGTCAAAGATAACATTGTATGTTATTCCGCCTGGCCTTTTCCAAAAGATAGCTTCCAGTCTAACCAGATGCAAGCGAATACCTGTATTTTACATGAAGCAAATCCCTACCTGACCTACACAATCCAGTTACTGGTAACACAATACACCTTGGTAAGACTGGTTGTCTGGTTGGTGATTTCAAAGTCATAGAGTAGATGGAAAATTAGCCAGTCAGAATGTACTTAAGAATCGCATTAGAAGATGGCTTTAAAATGCACCTCAACTGAAAAATATTACAATTTCTGGTGTAAGTATTTCCTGTTTATTCACTATAACAAAAATTAAGAGAATATACAATATTTAGAGACAAAACATTTGAGCCTGGTTTTCGAGGTCCTCAGATAAACTGCTAAATAGCTGTTGATTCAACAAATTATCTGTATAATAAGCATTGAGTTGTTGCGCGTGCAAAAGTCGCTATGTGTTATTTAGTTATTTTCTGTTCTTTATGCAGTTTTAATCGTTATTTCAATACACACATACTGTACAAACAGCTATGTCATAAGTGCAATATTTAAAGAGTTACGGAATGTAGCTATGTGATATTCATACATCGAAAGTTCCATATAAACACGCTAAGTGTTATAATTCATATAGCTCAAATAAGTTCACTAAAAACACATAGCCACTTTTGCACGCGCAACGACGATTGTTTAATTCAATGAGTCAGGATTTTGGACCATATAAGTATGAATGCAGATTGTTATTTTTTTTTTTTTTTATTTGAAATGGGTTTGCTCTTGACTCTAGTCTAGGTCAGAGATGAGAGTAGATGTTATAAGAGTAGATAAAGACCAAAGAAACGATGTATGGACTGTGTGAAAGATGATATGGTTAGAAAGGGGGTGACTACCATGACAACTAATAGAGAAGTATGGAAGAAAAGACATGTAGTGCTGTCTCCTAATAAATTGGAATAAAAGCAGACAAATGATGATTAATTAGATAAACTCTGGCTGAGAAGTATGCTAGAACCTAAGCATTAATTTAAGCTTTGGAGGACATTTACTAAGTATAGATTCACAGCATGAAACGGCAGGAAATAAAAATCTTGTAAGAGAAAAAAAATTCTATATGGAAAAACCACCTTCAATAGTCAAAATATTAGTCAATAAGGCAAAAAGTTTTCTGATGCAATACTTATAATATTATTGTCATGAAATGAAATTGTTGAAATGATCTTAATTTGATGATTTGGCATTTTAAGTATAATAAAAAAAAATGTTTTTGTTTCTTTTTTAAATATGGGATTGAGCAGTGCACATAGACAAATGGTTAGCATGGTAGCGGCATTATGAAAGTTCTCAATGGCAGGTGCAAGCATGGGAATATAAAAAACATGAAGATTTTCCTTTTATGTATTAGAAATGAAATATTACGCACAGGAATTGCACCGTTAACCGAGACATGAGTGAAATACATGCAAATATAACCCTTACTACAGATGAGAGACGCTAAATACACCAAGATTAATTCATTTTCTAATGGCAAAGAGGAAAATTCACCTACCTTCGAACGATGCGCTGACAAGATCAACTTTCTTTCCCGCTAAGTTAGCCGCAATAAGCAGCTTTAACGTGGAAGTGTTGTTTTGGTTTGTGTAAATCTTCATTTTAATACAATTTTCAGTCTTAAACGTATTTTAAAAATCAATAACAATTTTCCATAACCTCTACTTAAACGGGGTCTACCCAGCTGGCAGAATAATTTTATTGTGATGTCAAAATGACATTTTCTTTTTTCTCTTTCTGACGCAGGATTTTAGAAAGAAAACGACATACACGTATGCTTCATTTCACAAGTTGTATGATTGGAACGCAACACAGAACACGGGAGAATGACACGCTAAATTGACAGGACTGACAACAAAACAGTCTATGACAGTTCTTTCGCACTATTATGCAGCTAAATACAAAATCACCTCGCATTTTGTTTGACAATGTAAAAATGTGACTTACACCACCTGGTTGGATAGTACATAATTTCTTGGCTCTGTTCAAATCAATGTGTAAAAAGCTAAATAAAAGATTGACCAAAACGGATAGATATTGATTATAGTCTGTGACGGAATCAGTGTATGTGACCGGGACAGGGACACGGACACGAATTGTGGACAATCTATGTCATCTGTGTGTGTAGTGGACAGCATAGATAAAAATACTCAAGACAGTGGACAGTGGTGGACAGTATTTGACAGCACCACAGGACAGCACTCCGCATTTTAGGCATGATGAAGCTACAACAAGTACGCAGCGGGCACGACTTGCCGGGCCAATTCAGTGAAACTCCCGCGCACGGCTGGGCCGAAAATAAAAGGGAAATCTTGAAATGGAAATTAAACACCAAAAGTACCGCCATCCCACCAATATTATAGCATGGTATATCTCGTGAATTTTGGATAGTAATTTTATCTTGTAGGGCACTAGTTTTCTATGTCGGTTTAAGGAAAGCGACAAGCTCCTTAAACTTAAAATCAACATTCAAAGTCGTGGGTCTTGCTGAACGAGCTCGCGAAAGTTATCATCGTTAATTTCTCGGTAAATACAAATGTTTCAGTTCTGTTTTTTTACTTATTTATTATCTATGGTTATTATTATTTTGTATAAGTACTTAGAATAGCTGTAGCATGCCCCCTTTTTCGGTGCTCATGGTAGTCCTGCTGAAGGGAGCGTGACTACCGCAGGACCACCTTCAAAGTTGATTTTCCCGAAAACTGCTAAGATACCAATCTTTTTGTTCGAGTACTAATTAATACCAATTGAGTACTAATTATTTACTAAATATGGATGCGATTGGCGTTGGTGGTCGCCGCGGTAGTCACGGACATGCTGGCTTATACGAAAATGTACATTATTTGCGTGAGAATAAGGTTCATATAAGTCAGCTCTATGAATCTTGCCCTAATTCCGCCTTTGTACAGGTATTTTTGCTTGTACACCTAAAAGCCGTCTTTCGCCTCGTCGTCAAACAGGCGTCAACCTAACGTAAGCACGTAACCAAAGCCGTCGACTCGGCTACGGCTAGGCGACGCCGCCCTTACGACTCACTGACCGCTGGTTGATGGTGCAGCAGGCAGGCCGGAGGGGTGAGAAGGGCAAGGGAGGACAAAAAGACGTAAGCGTGGGGACAAGTCATAATGGACTGCACCCCGGTTCGTGAGCTTGTCCCGAGGCGAGGCGATTACGTTACGAATCCGATTAGTGTGCGTTGTAGTAGGTAGTTTCATACAAAGAATACTGAACGGCTCGAGTTGGATACGGAGCCGATCCCTTTCCGAGTTGATACGTGTGCTATGACCTTAAAGCGTTAAACCTTCGTTTGCCGGAACGTGGGTCCACGCGAGACACAATGGCTTTTTAATTGTTTCTGTAATTACGGCATTCAACCGGTTAATAAATAAAAACATAGATTCTATTTCATAAAAGTTTATTTTAGTAAAAATTAAATATTTTTCTTCACTAAATTTCATCTCTACGCAATATTTAATCACTATTATTTAAATTACACAATATCGATTTTGGAATAAAACTTAAATAAGAAGTAGAGTAAAATGCAAATGAGTAATAATATTTTTCACAATACCAACAGGTACATACAGCGTGTAGATCCAATAGTTAGTCAACCCTAAGTCTGACTACCAGTCTTACCAAGGGGTATTGTTACCCAGTAACTGGGTTGTGGGTCGCTCCATGTAAAAACTGGTTTCAGCTGCATCTGGTAAGACTGGAAGCTGACCCCAACATAGTTGGGAAAAGACTAGGCAGACGATACAATAGTTAGGCATAGTTAACCAAAAATAGAATATTTTTAAATTTAAAAATATTATTTCTGTTGCATTGCTTATTTACAAAAGAAAAGTTTGTTTTATTTGATATATCGGGTTACCTTGATTTGGATTTAAAGTGTATTGAGTACATTTTATTCTTACAAAAATAGTTTACATTTATGCATTTATACTATTGCCTGGATTTTCCAGGTAAATATTTGTGGTAGACATAAGATTATTTTATTTATAAAACATTTAAAGTTATTTTTAAGAGTCACAACAAATAGGTAGCAATTTTGTTTTATTGCAAAAATGCATTGCAGAATTTCTTGTTAATTTTAGCCTAGCGGGTTAATATCGCAGTACCGTGTTACCTAGAAACTGGGTTGTGGAGGTCAGATAGGCAGCCGCTCCATGTAAAATACTGGTATTCAGCTGCATTCGGGTTAGACTGGAAGCTGACCCCGACATAGTTGGGAAAGGACTAGGCAGATTGGTAAGGTATATATTGTAGTAAGGTATAATTTCCATGCCAAGTCAAGACAAATAAATACCTACATTATTTTACAGTTTGAAACTATTATGAATATTAACCACAGTGCATTTTTGTTACGGATATTGAATATACAACATTTTCTATGTAATTCGTAATAACAAAACCTTCGATTAACAATATACTAGATTTCGAATGAGCGCATCAAAAGCGGCCGAAAAAATAAGACCACACATAGTTTTTTTCAACCTTATTACTCAGAAATTATGTTTTATTTTTCTATAAATATTTTTGTTCTTATTCTAAAAACACGTTTACTTTTCAATCAAAGTAGTAAATATATATTGCAAACGATAATAATCTTTATATTTGAAAGGTAAAGTTTATAATCAAGTTCTATGCAATCGCGGCCACTTTAACGATGTGTTTTTGTTCCTAATCCTTAATCTAGTACTATTGCTGACCGAAGACCAAAACATCAAAACTTAGAAGTTTAAAATTATTATAATTATTGTTTCATTTATTCAAAATAGTAGGCGACTTCCATAATTTAGAAGTCAACTATAATTCAATTTGATAATAATTTATTGCTTCATTCGTTAGTATAAATACAGAACCTCTTTTTTTTGAAGTCGGTTAAAAATTACATAAATCTTAAAGGCTCACATTCAACATATCAAATAATAACAATAAAAATGTAATGTCATGTTGCCAATAAAATCTTAAAGTACTGATTTCATTTTGTTAGTTTTTTTTTCTGTTGTCATTATGGCTATCATTATATCTTTGACAGTCGGGAGCCCAAAAATCGGACAACCAGTCTAACCAAGGAGTATCGTGACACCCAGTAACTGTGCTGTGGAGGTCAGATAGCAGTCGCTCCATGTAAAATGCTGGTTAGACTGGAAGCTAACCCCAACGTGATTTGGATTTGTGTAATCTTAAATTATTTTGTTCGCAATATTGTACTTAAAAGTGTAGGTAGCTGTAATTTCCAACGAAGGACACATTATTATGATCACTATCTAATTTATTGGCTATAAACTTACAACTGGAGCCGAGTATACCCGATTCAGTGTCACCGTGACGGATCGTGACGGTTGTTTCCTTCAAAGAGCGCAAAATGCGCTCAAAAAAGATTTCACTTTAAAATAAACTAATATTTTTGAATAAACCTAAAACTGATCAACACTAAAATACACGTTTTACTTCAACAAGATGTTTTGTTACTAACAGCTGTAAATTCTCATTTTTATTATTATTTACTTGCTCCGTCCCAGTTTTTACTCACGACATTTTATGTTACCGTAATTACGGCACTATTCTTAGGTCCACCATAATTTAATTTTGTTTATTTATTCAATAAATATAATCTATTTCAAAGAAATTAATATTACATTCTTTTGTCATAAAAAAATTAGTTGGCTACAACTATTTTCTAAATCGTATCATAATGATATACAAAATTGTACGAGATCTCATACATAGCGAACAGCGGTTTTGGAGTTTGATTGTTTTATTTATAAATAAATACCACTTTAGACAAAAAATTGAACTAGCTAAAAAAAACAATTTTGGTAATATTGATGATGAAGTTATTAGAAAATTGAACATTAAAGTGAACAAACCAAATGATTTTTTTTTAATATATGTCAGTTTATCATAGATAATAATTATAAACGTCAGTTTTAAAACTAAAAGAAAAGTGAATAATATTTATAACTAAAAATATCATCTTCCCTCACAGTCACACAACCTTACACTAAATTCTAGTCTAGGATATCTGTACTAAGTCTAATACATTTACCGAGTAGTT
This sequence comes from Luperina nickerlii, assembly GCA_963855955.1. NCBI lineage: Eukaryota > Metazoa > Arthropoda > Insecta > Lepidoptera > Noctuidae > Luperina > Luperina nickerlii. Next base: position 9,489,316 of record OY979689.1, on the reverse strand, counting down.
TTAATTTACCTATCCTCCTCATTACCAGAACTATGTTGTTTTAGGATTGTGTTTCAAAATAATCTGACGTTCAGATTTTTTATAAAGCGTTTAAAGGCATGACCTCCTCCTTTTTAGGAGTCGGTTGAAAACAAAATAAAAAAGTATGATTCTTTTTCTTTCTCTCTGCTTGGGTAATATTATTTTTAAAACACAATCACAAAACAACTACAGAGCTCTTTTATTTATCAGTCCATTTGCGAGCCTAAAAACATTATCTAACTTTACGCCGAGTATCACAAAAATATTTAACAAAAATTGTACACCATCTTTTTTTTATTCTTTTACAAATTTACAATTTCAACAAGTTTAAAACAAATAGCCAATTTTAGTGCTTTCTATTCTTGTAATAATTTATTTCCATAGTTTTTAGGCGATTTTTTGAAAAGAAAATAGTATATGGAAAATATTAAGAGAACTTTGGTCAAGGCTGTGAAATATTGTATAATATTTTCTCTGATTTAAGTTTGTAAACTAAAATAATTAGTTACTATAGCATATTATAAGTAATCTCACAATATTTTTATATTATGTTACCTTAATGACGAATATAATATACTGAAAACACCGACATTTTAAAGATAAAGAAATAAAATCTCTCTTTTATTCGAGCATTAGGTATAAGGTAAATTATAACATTTCAAAATTTCGTCCCAAATCCATTTTCTACAATCCAATCCCCCCTACCATGTCATTTCACCTGCAATTAAAATTAAACTATGAAGGTAAAATTAATTGAATTAATAAAAAGCACTGGTTGTTCTAATTTCTACACTTTTCCATCGAAATACCGACAACGTTAAACAGGATTTATTTTTAAAACTCAAGCAATATTTGATGTTTCAACAAAATATTGCCAGGTACAAAAAATACCCGATTTTTTTATAAGGAGTGGCAACTTCACTCCTGGGGTGTTGACTATAGACTATGGGAAACGGGTGTTGAGAGGGGGGATACCTTCTCCCGATTCTTGCATTGTGAGTTACTGGCTGTGTTTAATGATCCAGACCAGTCGCCTAGTTGTGTAACGGCTCGGTAGAACTTCGTTGATGTTCGGTTGAACACTGGGAGGAGCTCGTTCGCTTCGTTTGATAGAGCCTGTGGGAAAAAAAAAACGTTGAATTTATAAACTTTTTACTCAAGTTTATATTTGGCAGTTTGACTTCTTGACCTGCACCCTAATTGCTAAACACACTATCAATTTCAATCTGATTTATTTTGAAGGATATTGAAAATCCATTGCTTCATGTTTGACAAATTTGTCTGCACAACAACGAAATAACGCAATGAATGTTGTTGAACTGTCAAATGAAAGCGATTGCTACTGATAGCGTGTTATGCAATTATTCTGCTCTTCTCTGTATTAAACTTAAACTTGGCCATTTATAAACCAAACTTGTTCAAGATCGATTTATTGTGATGACATTTATTTGATAGGTATAGTAAGCTTAGTTGTACTATGGTATCTTCATCTTATTCAACCTTATCGTTCAAAAATAAATCTTGTCTTTACCATTGGGTCGTTATGATTACACAGGTTGAGTACCAAAACACAGGGCATCTTCAAACATGACTTCAGACCTTTAAAAATCTAATTTTATTAATTAAACTTAGGTTCAAAATCAGAAATTTATGAACGTCAAGGGTCAATCCCCAAGAGATGAAGTAATGTATGACTAGTGTATTGGAAAGTTAAAATTTGCATATACTACATTATTTTTAATTATTTGAAGGCTTTCTTGCATTTCTAATACAAGTGCCCAAAAATTAAGAAAATACTCACTTTCAAGTAAATGACGGCATCAGTGCCGTAGCCTTCGCAGGAGACCAGCATCAGGTCACCGTGGAAATACCGCGCGTACAGCCGCGAGATCGGTAGGCCGTACCCGTAACCTATGAAGAATAAATATATGTATAGGAGAAGTACCTAATTCAGGATATCGCTATGGTTTGCTTAATATAAAATGTTTAAAAAACAAGTCAGAAGGTTTTATTTATAGTGCAGAGGCCGTATAAGGAGGACTATCATTATCGTTCCAGTGGTTTAATAATGTCTTACTGTACCTATATAACTAAATAAATAACGTTCATTTCGACCAACAAGACATCATATGTAGTAAGTATAAAATTAAACATATTACAAACTTCGGTTGCTCAGTACGTGAACAGCAATGGTTCAGATAATGACAATCGAATCTCTGCGCGAATGCCCTTGGAATGCCGTAGGAGCTAGCCCAAATCCTGCGCACCAGGGATGTGCACCGTCTCTTTTATGTACTGAAATTTTGACATTAGCCTATACGGCTCCTTGTGGGCATTTCATTTTTTGTTTTCTTATATAATTTTAAAGATCATTCAAAGATTTGTTTTTTTTTCTATGCATCAATTTTATGTACAGTCAGTTATAGAAATTAGCTGAACCACCTTTGCATAAATGGTTGAGATTTTTTTTTAGAATATGAATCGATAGAATTTTATAATTCTTTTATATTTTATTTATTTGTGCAAAGACTTTTTAGCAGAGATTTTTTAGATTACGAATCGATAGAATTTTATATTTCTTTTATTTTCTTTGCTCAAATAAATAAAATCGTATTCTAAAAAATCTCAACCACTTATGCAAAAAGGTGGGTCAGTGGTAATTGCTATAACTGACTATACTACTACATAATGTATTTACAAACAACTATCAAAGCCGTCTATCCCACATAATGTTCCGTGCGGGATTCGACACTGTTACTTTAAGCCAATCCTACCAAAAAATATTATAATGTTACCCAATGTTAACGCAGAAGCCAATCGCTCAACCACTGCGCCAACCGAGCCGTCACAAAGTAAATATTATAAATATGAGATCATGTAGTCATAATCAGCCTAAAACGTTCCCACTGCTGTGACGCAGGCCTCCCCTCTGTGAAAGGGAGCGGGCCAAAATCCACCACACGGGCCCAGTGCGGGTTGGCGGATGTCCCATGTCTTCGAATTTTTGGTTCTAGGACATGTCGGTTTCCTCACTATGTTTTCTTTCAATTAATTATTTACAGTGACGCATATCTTCAACTGCAGGTATAAAATCAATGTCATTTACGTGTAATATGTTTGCAATAACCTACCAGCCAGTGGCACGGTGTGTGCGTCAGACTTGGAAGGCTGCGGCGCGGTACTGTACATATACTTGAACAGAAGATCCGACACGCTGCGCGGGATGCCACCGCCGCGGTCTGATAGCTGCAGAAAAAAAAACATAATTGTTACCATAAATGCCTACTACGTTTGCGATTAAGTTCTTAACATGTAAACAAATATGTGTTTCTGGTGGAAAAACAACTTTAAAACCCACACTTGCTCAGTTTGCATTGCAACCTCAAACATTTTTATGACTTTTTCTGAAATCAACGTAATTAACACGAGCATAACGAGTATTTGCTTAGGTGGATTTGAATAGAAGTTACGTTCGTTATAAAACTGAACTTATTTAGCCAAACGGAATGATATACCTATAATTTTTTTACAGAACATTTTGCTTCTGCACCATTCCGATTTTGCGTATACTATTGAAGCGTTCTTACTACTTAGACCCTTGACCCTTGGATGATGTTACATAATTAGAACAAAAAACCCACACGATGTTGAAAGTAATAGGCAGGGGACAGTTCTCTTGACTTTCCATCCTATCCGCCCATCCCCCGTCCCTTAACAGACATATCCCCCTTACCTTAACAGCCACATCCTCTTGCCCCCTTACTATATTCAAAGTAATAGGTAGGGGACAGTTCTCTTGACTTTCCATCCTATCCACCCTTCCCCCGTCCCTTAACAGACATATCCCCCTTACCTTAACAGCCACATCCTCTTGCCCCCTTATTATATTCAAAGTAATAGGTAGGGGACAGTGACTATCCACCCATCCCCTAACCTTACAGATTACTCCATCCCCCTTAACAGACACATCCACCCTTCATCCTCCTTACCTTAACAGACACATCCTCCTGCCCCCTCGTGATGTTCACAGTGATAGGTGGTGGGCTGCTCTCATGGGTCTCCATCGTAGCCCTCATCGAGTTCTTGAACAGCTCGAACAGCATGTGATATAGATGGGATGGCACATAGACAATGGGCATTGGTCGTTCTGATGCCACTGGAAGGGGAGAAAATACGGTGTAAGGCCTTGATCCAATAGAGAAGATTTTGTAGCGGTTAAAAACTTCTAATTTGCTTCACACTCAACTATAAACTTTAACATTATGTAGTTAAAGTTGATTTTTGAGTGACTATTCATAATAAAGGTTTGGTTGCAATATAATTTGAACTTTGTCAAGAATTACATTGAGTTTATTTTCCCATTTTAAAAGGTAAGGTATCTTTTGAAAGGTAATCATTGCGACCATTTTAACGGTTGATGTTAATTGTCTCGCCTCTATTGCGGCGAAATGTGGGTGTCATATAGGGACATCTCTGCTTAACCCTTTGGGGATTACAGGCGACATTATCAAGTACTAGCGGCGTCTCGCGGTTTCACCCGCATAAGTGTCGATGCCGTGAGAGTATCGGGATAAAAACTATCCTATGTCCTTTCCCGGGACTCATACTATCTCTACACCAAATTTCATCTAAATCGGTTCAGCGGTTAAGTGTGAAGAGGTGACAGACAGACACACTTTTGCATTTATAATATTAGTATGGATTTTTCGTTTTTTACATTTTTGTGGTAGTTAGTGTGAGTACACCCGAGCAGCAGACGTCAACGTCAGAGATAACTGCAGCCATGGACACGCGACAAAACAAAATAACAAACTAATAAATAAAAAAAACAAAATAACAAATTCTATTAGCGAAACTCCAAGACATGATGGGCTATATTATTAACATAAATGATAAAAAAAATATTTTGTAAATAAAATAAAATTAGTTAGCGGAACTCCGTAGACATGATTCCCGTGTTATTTTATTTTGTATTGTATGATGGTACGATATGGAATTAGTAAGTACTATGTAAGCGTATGTGTGTGTGTGTTCGTGCGTCTGCGTGTTTGTGTGGTATGAATTGAAATATGGGACAAATGCAGCAAGATGATGATAGTAACTCCAGGATGTGTTCTTTCTATATGAGTTGTACTACTACTAAATATAAATGAATAAATAATCAATTTAAGCTAACCCTCACCCCCGTCCTGCAGCAGCTGTAGCTCGGGCGACGCCAGGTAATACCGATCGCAGAGGAACCGTGCGTTCTCGTACGCGTCCCGTACGACAGCAGCTACGTCACACGCGGGGTCAATGGACCCAATATGGCGGCCGCCGTTGCCGATGCCTGCCACGGACGCTTGTCGGGGACCAGCGCCGATTTGTTCGCCGAAGAGGAGTGCTGAGAGAAAAGGAAAAAGAAAATTACATGAATGTCACGCTAGCCTCTAGGAGAAATTAGGTACAGGCGGCTGTGGAGGAATGATCGAGCGAATGATAATTGGACGTTGCTGCTTTTCTCCATGGCTAATTCTTTAACAGATTTTGACGAATCACATGGAAAGGTAAGGGAGAGAATTTTCTGCTCTGGGAAAGTAATAGCCCAGTCATTTTAGATTTATCTGCGGAAAAATTCCTAGTGAGCTGAATTTTTGTACACACCTTTATTACGACGTTGTAATGAAGATGTGAAAAATCGACATTAATATCGTGCCGGCTAAAAGAGTTATAAACAAAACTGGGCGTATGGAAATAGAAAAGTTTGTTTTTCAAACATATTATATTAAGATTCGATTACTTGTTAAAAACCTATGAGATTGTAGGAAAAGAGGCTTCATTTGTTCGATATTTAGAATTCTTGTCTCAAGGATTTGGCGCCCCCATGAAACTGCCGCCCGGAGCAAGTGCCCCGGTTTGCCCCCCCTTAGATCCGGGGCTGCTATAAGACTAGGCAAACTTTTTTGTTGGTGTCAGTCCCATGGTTCACGCGGGCGACAGGGGGACGTATTGCGTGGGTGGTTGGTTGGCACACCGTCGTCGCAGGCGGCATCCCGTGCGACGAGATATGGCTGCGCATCTCAAAACGCACATGATCGTACTATGCAAAGATGAAAAAGTATTGAAGGTCATCATCATAATCATCATCAGCCAATAGCAGTTCACTGCTGGACATAGGCCTGTCCTATTGCACGTCATTCAACTCGGTTTTCGGCAACTCTCATCCAGCCAGCCAGCCATCATGCGAAGATCGTCGCTCCACCTAGCCTGAGGGTGTTCCACCTTACGTTTACCGATTCGCGGTCTCCACTCAAGAACACGTCTACCCCAACGGTCATCGGTTCTACGGCTAATATGACCGGTCCATTGCCACTTCAGCTTGCTTATTCTGTGAACTTTGGTTCTCTGCCGGATCACCATGTTGCGGATTCGATCCCTCAAAGAGATTCCAAGGAGACTCATTGGAGGTCAAAAACAAACAAATTACAATGTAGGTATAAAAAAAATGCTATGGCCATGGGTCTATCACTAACGAAAAAGTCGGCCTTTACATACCCGTAACCATTAGCTTCTTGTCACAGGCCCGAGGTAGGCAAGCAAAAAAATATCCCAGTTTAACATTTTGATCGCCATAGTCATGTATAGATGACAAATCAAAATGTGCCCAGCACGCCACGGTTCGACTACATGACAGACTTTGACGCCGCGGGCACGTTTTTGATTTTTTGACGTGTGACGGTCAAAAGGTCAAAGAACTTGTAGCCTCAAACAAAAATTAGGTATATCCCTATGGCAATCCACTGCAAGCCATGGGCCTCTCAAAAGATATGCCTTAACACCCAGTTCTCCACTTTCCTCACCCAGACTACCCCAGCCTTTACTTGCCGCACTCAGACTACCCCAGCCTTTACTTGCTGCATCCAGACTACCCCAGCCTTTACTTGCCACACCCAGTCTACCCCAGCCTTTTCAAGTTCGTTGATCCATCACCATTGACTATATGGGCATCGGTGTAGGAAAAACTTACTATGTTGATTGATTAGCATCCTTATAGATATCCGGCTCATGTAGAACCGGTCCAGGAAGTATTGGATTGAGTTCTCGGTGCCGGGGTCCACCTCGTGCGACTCCTTCAGCTCCAGGACGCCCTGGGCCATGGTTTGGACAACGTCGGCGTGGCGGTTGCGGATGTGGACCAAGCGTTCGCAGAATCTGGAGAAAGAAAGATGAATGGTAGATTGTGTGGATAAACTTTTGGGGGACGTGATAAACTGCTAAACTTTAAACTTTTCTTAAGAGTAGTCTCATTAATTTGATAAAGGTGTTTGGCGATCTTCGTGATATTTGGTACTCTGTTTGTCCGAATGATAAGGAGCAGGAAGTCACAAAGAGTCAGAACTCAGAAAGTCAAACCAAAATCCTAACAACTGCTTTATGCCCCGGGTTACACGAGCCTCGCTTTTCAAAGCTAGGATAGCAAGCTAGAACCTTTGTATGCTATCCTGGCTTGCTGTCCTAGCTTGGCTAGTAAATTTTTAAGTCTCTAGTATTGCGGTGACTTAGTCCATACGTAAAGTAAAAAAAAACGGCCAAGTGGAGTCCGACTCGCATACGAAGGGTACCGCAAGGCAAAAACGCCGAAAAAAACACGTTTGTTGTATGGGAGCCCCCCTTAAATATTTATTTTATTCTGTTTTTAGTATTTGTTGTTATAGTGGCTCCTGCGGATTTCCTCATTCCTGATTCGATCACGCAGGGATAGTCAAAGCATAGCCCTCTCCATTGCCCTTTGGGTGACTTTTAGCCTTCTTATAAGGCCCATTGTGAGCGACCACGCTTCAGTGCCATAAGCACACTAGCTTACTAGTCTACAAATTACAACTTGTACTGTATACACGTAGCCAGAGTTACTAGCTTGCTAGAGCGTCAGCCTGGGTTCGAACCCACTACCTACAATTAGGAAGTCGGGGCCGTTACCACTGAGCCACCACTCTCTTTTAGCTTACAAACAAACAACTTGGAAAAGTGAGCCTTATTACCATAGGGATCACTGAATACATTCTATTCTCCATTTGAAAAAGATTAGACATTTAAATAAACCTTTTTTACAGTCCGTTCAACCGATTTTGAATTCTATTGCGTTGGCAGCATGACATATGGCAGCTGCTGTAAACGGTATTGTAAACACTTTTTTGCTTTTAATACCATCCTTATGCGTACGGTGTAGAAGTCAAAATCGGTTGAACGGACTGTAAAAAATGAGTATAGGAAAAGAATAATATTATAGGACAACTTTCCCTCGCATTTCCACCTTCTTGCAAGCGCACAAGGCCGCAAAACCTACCTACACACCTACTATGCAAAATTTGTGTGAAACTGATTACCTGACTTGGCTTAGTTTCAAGAGACAGCATAAAGCTATGCACCTCGTGTTGGCACCGGCAGAAGTATGGATACCAACACGTTCTCAGATATTAATATTACAGCATACTTTTATGCTATCATCTGGGCTAGTGGCTAACTAACAACTGCGCGGATAGACTAAGGGGGAAGCGCTAAGGTAGCCCGCGAAATTCAAATTTTCTTACGTTTTTTGCAATTTGCTGGTCAGTATTAAGTTGTACGTCGATCAAAATATGATTTGCGGCCGTAACAAATATGTATTTACAGAATCCTTTTATGATTCTGGCAAAGTGGCCTGTTTAGGCCCCCTGGCTGGAGTAGACAACTGTCAAATCGTGAGTCACCCCCCAAACTAATTTTATGTCAGAAGGTGATACGGAGTAGGAATAGCCCGTAATTTCGCCCGAAACTGCGGATTTAGTGTTTAGGGAATAGACCAGTCTAGTACTGGGCAATCAAAGTAGATTTAAGGCTCCTTCAAACAGGCGCGACACGACACGCGACATAAAGGCACCGCAAGTCGCGCAACGAGCGGTGCCTTTGTGTCGCGCACGATTATATATCGCGTGTCGCGTTTGTTTGTAGGAGCACATAGGATTTTACTTACGAGCTCAATATAGGAGGGTCTGGTTCCATCGTCTCGAACTGTATGATCTCTTCAAAGGACCTTTCATACCATTGGTTGACCAGGCCGACTGAAGGCATCCGCAGCAAGTTCTCTGGCAGCAGCGCTATCTCTTTCATGATGTTCGCCAGCCTGTAAGAGGGAAAGGATACGATATAGTTTAGGGTGTTCATATTTTTATATGGGGATAGTACCCAGTTTAGATGGAGGTATTTCTAGTACTACATGGTCTGACTAAGATTATATGTGGACTTTAAAAGAAACTTTGACCTCTGAGTTTGTATCACCATTTCTTCTCAGGGGTAGTCAGATAGGAAATGTCGACTTCAGTGTCCGAAAGGGTTACCGCTGGCTCGGAACATAAAGGGCTAAGGAAGGAACACGGGTGGGTTTTAGTCAGTAAGAGTCTGACACTCCCTTCCGCTCCACCCAGAGCGGGAGGGGTCATTTGATGATTTCCCATCCGGAAAAAAACTCAAACTTCAATTCAAACTTGTTTCAATTTAATATTATTTCAAGTTAAACAAATATTAACTTTATTTTAATAGTAATTAAGTTGATTTCAGAGTGACTAGCACTATTGAAAAAGTTATAATTTTTAACCAACTTCAAAAATTTTTTTTTTTTTAACCAAGTTCTCAATTCGGATGTTTAAGTATTATTTTTACTCAATACTCAATTCTTTATTGCATTCCACAATGTAGGCATGCAACGCATATTCTTTGAAGTTGTAGCGTAAACTGAACTTTATTGTGTAGGATTTAAAGTAGGGATGCCTCGATACGCCTTTTTGCCGATACGATACCGATACTCTTATAAAAATATCGGCGATACCGATACCGATACGCTTACTGAATTTAAAAAGGAAGGTAGATTAAATAAAACACAATTAATTAATAGTTTTAGTAGGTAATCAAAATTAACATTTATAAGATGTTTATGGAATTATCAATTGTCGAAATTTCAAAGTGATTCCATATAGCACTTTTGTGTTTTGAAGTTGATGATATGACTACTATTTATTTTATTTGACTCAAACGACTAGTTATAAATGACATACAATACACAAACAATTACGATATGTAATTCTGAATCTTATTTGCATGGAAAAATACTACGCGCAACAACATTCAACCTAACGAAATGGGATAGATGTGCGAGTGTGAGGCCAAAGCGGGCGGGCGAAACAAAACACTGAATAAAGCGCGGGGTTTCCCCGAGCATAGTTAGTTCGTGTCTCGTTTGCAACGAAATAGACGGGACAACACGCGCGTTTACATTACATTTTTAAAGCGCGAAATTTGAAAAGTATCGTTGAATCGTCCATAAAAATATCGCCGATACCGATATATCGGCAAACCTGAAGTATCGCCGATATATCGGTATCGGTATCGGTATCGGATGCATCCCTAATTTAAAGTTATTTTTCCATAAACTCATATTTGTTTACATTTTTGGAAAATAAATCGCGAATGCAGATTAAATGTCTCAGCAGTGAAATTGATAACAATTCTGGTAGTTTTGTAACTACCAGAATTGTTACCAATTTCATTAAATTTGCTGTAAACATTATGTACGTAGTTCGGGATGCAAATATTGAGCTGAGATACAGAATAATTTTAACATCGTAAATTATATTTGCAGAGCTATTTAGTTATTTTGGTAGACTGAATAAACAATGTCTTATGAAAACAGCCTGATTACATTATACATAAGAGCCACGCGGCGCGGTGCGGCGTCGCACCGCAAGCCATTTCGCCGCACTGGCAACCACACGGGAAGTGCGGCATCGCGGCGGCATGCGGCAGCGGCGATGCTGGCTTGCCCTACGTACCTACTACATACAGTCTGGAATAACAATGGATCGGGAAATACGTGTGTGTGTGTGTGTGTGTGTACTTATGTTGGTTTAAGGGGGACAAGACCTAAACGCAAATAACGCAAACCTTTTAGAAACAATAAAAGTATATGATCGACTCCAATAGATAAAATCAGAAAAATATATGATATTCTTCAGGATAGGTAGATAGTGTGTTGAAAACATAATACAACGAATTTGATACGATAGAAAAAACTCATGAAGATACCTCTAAAAACTTTCTTTTTTCAATAAAAACCATACCAATACACATAGGTACAATCATTCTGATTTTTGTCAAATTATTCTACAAGCAACATAATATGTACTAAAGAACTACGGTCTTATTCATAATAAGTTATGGAACATCTAAAGGCTTGCTAAAGTCTCGTTGTCAAAAATTGGTATTCATAAACGCATTTTAGCACTAAAACGTTCTTTAAACCTACTATAAAGTTATGAGACCCAGAACCCTACTTTAACAGTACTTTAAGGAAAAAATGGCCGACTTTACATCAGCTGATTAATAAGAGTGACATTTGACGTACAATGTAACATGTGCAAAAAGTCAGTTTCGTAAACAATCGTACTTCGAGGAGCTGCAGTTTAATTTATTTTGCACTTCTGTTTAACCAATTTAGTTTATTTATACCTACAATGCAAAATAGAAGCGAGGAAAAATATAACGAAGCACATATAGCAACAAGAAATACTGTGGGACGCTGCTGCTTTGGACTGTGTAAACAACGCGTTAATGTTTTTTACATGGCATACATGCAAACTAGGAAATGTGAAAACAACATAGTGGCTAGAGGAGTACTTTACAATATTGCAGTTGACCATGGAGACATGCACTTAGAAGGTAGAAATATCATGAATATCATACAAAGTCACCCCAAGAAGTTGCAAGGGGAAATGCAAATGCTATTTTACAAACTTTCAAGGAAACATTCCGCCGAGGTAGCTCCACTTTACCAAGTTGGAAGTACATCTTCCCACTTGTGTCCGAAGACGGTTCAGGGATTTCCATGTGGATCACGAAGTTTATACCCTGCAGGAAGATGCTCCAGTAGGATGCAGCAGTAGGGTGTGGTTGTGAAGCTATGTCGCAAACCATACTCCACCCCCTATCCTACCCTATGTGTCCCAAAACATGCAGTCAAAGTAACCTCTGCACTGCCACTGACGACGTTGTGGAAGTGGCAGTTTTGGGCCAAGAAGATCTAAAATACAGTTGTCCCCGCGACACGAAGAAGATAAAGAGGAGACATTTTAGCGAGTAGTTCATTAATAAAAAGCTTATATACAAATATCTGTTTAATTTATTTATTTTTATAATACTCTAAACTTGAATTCAGCTTCTAGCACAAGCTAGCAGAACAACATTTTTAAAATGTTTCTTTTCATTTGCCATCTATGCCATCTCTTCTGTAGGCCGTTTCAGTTTCTGCTATTTGTAGTGAAGCACCATCCTTACTAGTCCTACTGTCCTGAAACATAAAATTAATGTTATAATTCTTTCTCTTCATTATCTTCAAAATACTAAAATAAAGAAATAGTGGCATAAAAATAACTAATATTAATAGTAATTATTAGTTATTGTTATGGCGGTTTTTTTTTCTTACAAGAGTTTTGTACAGGTAAACGAAGTTCATGACATGCTTACTCAGGAACTTTATAACTTATTACTAAATTGGATAGGCACCTAATTCGTAAATCATGCCAGGCCGCCACTTTTTCGCGTTTGTTTCGGTCAATAACAGTGTTTTTATTTTCTATCTTCTTCTTAGTGCGCCCAGAATTTGGCTACTTGTTTGGCGCCATAATCAACGTCCACCTTCATTTTCTATTATGGAGACCCTCTCCTTGACCAATTCTTCCAAAAAGATCTAAGGAAAAGCAAGCATAGGTTTAAGAAATTAAGAATGTTTACAAAACAAAACTTACTTTGAACACTTTTTAGCTGTAAATAGTACACACCTCATCGTCCTCCAACCAATATTCACTTCTTTGCCCTTTATTGGAACTAGTCACCGGTCTTAATTTCATTTCTTATAGATACAAAAAAAATATTCAAAGGTTTTCGCTCGTCTTACAATGAAATATAATATCAAATTCATTGACATAAAAGACGAAACTGTAGACAATAAATTAGTTTTCCATACGTCTTATTGTCTATGGTCACAATTATTCAGTGCGAAGGCAGATATTCTCGTTTGACGATTCAATATGTTGGCCAATTTGTTGGATGACTTCATTATAATGGCAACATTTAGATTTATATTGAAGTTAAAGGACATTTTAGTTATGGAACGTTTATGAAGCGTTTATGAATACAAAATTTTATCGAACGTTTTAAAGGCTTATTGAGCATTTTAACTAAAGTATGTTTTAAACCTTCTATAAGCTTTTTTTATGAATAAGACCGCTAGTGTTTTAATTTTTTAGTCCAAACAATAGATCTTTTGTAAATAGATAATTGCTTCATATTTTGTAATAAATTACCAGCGTTATGTCATCGCGCTTCCCTTTCTTTTCTTGCGACCGCTAGATCAACGAAGCGGAGGCCTAGAGCCCTATCTCATTAGGACACCAATGGCGGCGCAACCATGGTCGCATTGCCAAAAAATAATATAGAATAGAATACTCTTTATTATGTACACCATAGAAATCACAGACATAAATATAGAAACTGTACAAAGGGTGACACAATGGGCGGTGGTTGGTTATGGTTTGTTGCTCATCCGATTGGATGCCTGGTGAGATACCCAACCCAAGGCTTATATCTCACTGGGTGGCGCAACCATGGTTGCCCTGTCAGCAAAATATATACAGCTTTATGGTGGTTATCTCAAAAGGCGTCCAATTGGATGCGCATGCGCAACCAACCGTACATTTTGTGGTAGTGCGACCATGGATGGTGTCGCCGCCTTGGTGTCCCAGTGAGGTGCGTTCCGAGTTGCGTTAAGGTGCGTTCCGAGTTGCACTGTAATCGATTTGAGCGTGCAAATACCCGTTCTGAATTAGCGTGAGCGCGATAACGTTGTCCCGTGAATCGGCATAGAAGACGTTGACATGCGCCATCTTGCGATAACGCCGTCCATTTACTAAAATGATATCACGGTGAGCGCTGTCAAAAATGACGGTTGTGCTGGTTTGTTTTGAGTCGCATCACATCTTTAACGTGGCCATCTCGAAATTGTTCTTCTGGCTACAGTCGCCACCTAACCGAAGAAAAAGAAGAAATTTGCGATATGCTCACACACAAATAAATACTGTAATATCGTTTTGACGTTGAGTGAGCACTGTGAGCGCGTTCACGAGCGTTCCGAATCGTTGACAGCTCTCAGTTGTCACAATCATGATATCTAAATCGGAATGCAAATTACTGATGTGAGTGCTATGAGCGATTATGGCATAATTCGAAATGTGTAGCTTTAGTGATAAGGTCCCGTGACCCGTAGGATACAGAATCCTAATAAAAACTAGATTAGGTCGGCGTTTCCTATCTCACTAGGTTCTCTGAGAAACGAACTCAGAGCAATAACTCATACTTAGTTAGAGTATTTATTTATAGTTTATGGTTGCTAGCACATAACTATTCACCTTGCTACTATTTGTTCGTGTGTGCACATAATTGCAGCATCCTGAAGTTAACGAGGAAATGATTATCTGTACATACAGGCCTTATGTAACGTATCCTATTGTATATTATATCTATACTAATATTATAAAGCTGAAGAGTTTGTTTGTTTGTTTGTTTGGTTGAACGCGCTAATCTCTGGAACTGCCAGTCGGATTTGAAAAATTCTTTTTGCATTTGATAGCCCAATTCTTGAGGAAGGCTATAGGCTATTTAACATCACGCTATGACCTTTAGGAGCCGAGCAAAAAGAAAAATAGTCAGAAAGAACGCTAAGCAAAAACGAATAAGTAATAGCGCGAGCATGCGATGCGATGCGACGGGGTGGGTCGGAGTAACAAGAAATTTCACGTGGACGAAGTCGCGGGCAGAAGCTATAATATTATAAACGCGAAAGTTTGTGAGGATGGATGGATGTTTGTGAGGATGGATGGATGTTTGTTACTCTTTCACGCAAAAACTACAAAACGGATTTGAATTAAATTTGGCACACAGATAGTTTATAACCAGGATTAACACATAGGATACGATATTCCCACGGGATCTAAACTTATGTGAGTGAAACCGCGGCACACTGCTAGTAATAATATTATAAACGCGAAAGTTTGGTCTGAAAATTCTAATGACAGGTTAATGTCACATGAAATTAGGTAGAAAATGAAACCACATTCCGTGGGTGAAACGCTTGGGTCGAATGTGAAAATCAATTTAACTAATAGAACCTCATGCTGTCCTTTATTCCAGTTAACTGATTATTAACTAAAGCTTCGAATTCTCTATTACACCCTACACTGCTTCACCATTTTCTGAACCGTCGAATTAGATATGAGCGCCGCGCCGGCGCGCCGTCGTCGCCGTGAGTTCATGTCGACGCGTCGTCGCCGAGTGAAGCACGCGGCGCGCCGTCGCGACGAGTCGCAACTTGCTCTCCCGCTCGCACGCGCGGCTCGGCCGTATTAGTTCGCCTAGTCGCCTCGCGACGCTACGCTCGCTCGTCGCTCACACTCAGTCGAGTCGAATATTTCACCGAGTGAACGTGTATTAACTTAAAATGGCTCAGTTTCTCATAAAAAAAAATTAGTGTCCGAACGAAACAGGTTTTTCAGCCGAAACCGAACTTTCGGCCTTGCTCTTAGTTTCGGCCGAAACCGAAACCGAAACTTACTTAAACATATTTAAAATTTCTATCGTATACAGAAATCTGATGTGTTTTTTACACATTTATTTGAATATACAATGTATATTATACATACAGACAGTTGAATACTTACCTAATCATTTACGAGGTCGGTCCCATAATGAACTGGCCTGCGCGACATGTCGCTACATGTTGTGTTGCATTAAATAGTACGTTTATCGTGCACTTAATATAAGAAACATGCATCGACATGAAATGCTTAGTCTTAGTTTAGCAGGCATTAGCATAACGAGAGTCGCGTATTTTTTCAAAATGTCGACAACTGAGTATCGAAGTGTCATAAAGTTTTTGTTTAAAGAAGGTTTATACCCTGCCCAAATAAAAGAACGATTGGATGATGTGTATAAAGAGTCTGCCCCTTCCTATAGCACAGTGAAAAATTGGGTGAAAGAGTTTCGCCTCGGAAGAGAAACCGTCGAAGACATTTGCCACGACGGTCGATCTGTGGAAGTGCTCACTCCCGAAACGATTGCTCTTATCGAAGAGGAGGTTCTGAGTGACCGCCGTTTGAAGATTAGAGAAATTGCAGCTAGGCTTGGGCTCTCTAAAAGTACGTATTCGTGCGATCCATAAACATCTTCACATGAAAAAAGTGAGTGCAAGATGGGTACCGAAACTTCTTTCAGCGGTACAGAGACAGGAAAGAGTGCGCTGCGCTTCGGAGTTTTTGGATCTTACTGGCGAAAATTCAAAGACTGTGATCGAGCGGCTAGTGACTGGTGATGAAACTATGATCTTGTATTATGACCCACAAAGCAAGCGCGAATCAATGGGATGGCGTTATAAGGGTGAAAAGCCCCCTAGAAAGGCAAAGGTGCAACAATCGGCTAAAAAACTGATGTGCACAATCTTTTGGGATTTTCAAGGCATATTGATGGTGGATTTTAAAGAACGTAATACAGTCGTGAACGGCTAATATTATGCTTCTTTAATATATAAATTACGAGACAAGATAAAGGAAAAACGAAGAGGCAAGCTGTCTAAAGGTGTCCTGTTGCTGTTGCTCCATGACAACGCCCCTGTTCATACCGCTGGTGTTTCGAAGGATGCAGTTCGTCAATGCGGGTTCACAGAAGTTGAACATCCACCTCACAGTCCAGACATGGCCCCGTCTGACTATTATTTATTTCCAAATATAAAGCGAGACTTAAGAGGAAGAAAAGTTTCAAGCGATGAAGAGTTGCAAGCGGCCGTCTTCGGTCATTTTGAGGCTAAAAATTGTGATTATTTTTTATAAAGGTTAAGAGATGTTGATTCACAGATGTCAGAAGTGTGTTAGTAGTATTCATGGTGATTATATTGAAAAATAAAATTGGTTTCGTTTCATTTCCTTCATTAGTTCATAGTTAGGCCAATTCATTATGGGACCGCCCTCGTATGTGCAAAACATAACCTCAACTCCATGCGATTAACGATGGACGGCGGCGAACTGGGGGTCTACTCCCTAAGTCCGTCAACGAAGCAACGAGCCCGTCGGGCGGTAGTCCGATACGTCGGAATAAACCCTACTCCCTAACGATTTCGGGTTCATCAGTTTCTAACGGAATCATAGACAATATTCGTGAACGAAAGACGCATGGCGATAGAGTTGCGCTATTTTACCGGTTGATTACCGGTTTCCTTATTTTGTAGATTTCTAGCATATTAAACAAAATTTAATACTTCTGTCGTTAGAAAATGACCACATTGTTCAAGATATCCTTTTTATTATGTCTTTAAATATAGAATTGAATTATTTTGCCCTTTATTTCGGTAATAAACTAAAGTTTAAAGCTATTTTTCTAATATTTTTTACAATAGTGCGCGAAAACAGTTCGCAGAGTATAATGTACTCTGTGGTTCGCAGTGTCATGGCGTCGAGTCTGTCGTCGTCCCTAGGTAAACATCAAATGTGTCTACGCGCAAAGAAAAGATGACAAACATTGCATATTTCGTGTGATAAAAATGAATTCCAAAGTTTATAAGTGGTGTGCAGTGCCTCAGTGTAAAAACACATCAATAACCACACCCAACAAGGTGTTTATATATGTCCCAAACAAGAAAATAATGAGATCAATGGTTAAAGCTCCACGGCGAAACCAGAACGATGTAGTCACTAATTCGCCAATTTATATCTGTGAAGACCATTTTGATGTGAGTATGTTATTATATATTGTAGGTTTTAAACTTAAATGTTCGTTTGACGTGAAATAGTTGAAATATTGAGGCTATGAAATAACTAATTTATTGAGGTTATGTTTGTTTTGGTTATCATTCTTTATCAATTTTACTTTTTTTTTTTCAGTTACCAAATGATATGGATAATTATATGGAGTATCACAAGTACGTATGAAACCAGGATGTATGCCCAAAACATTTATTTGCCAACCAGATAGGGATACACAAACATCTGACACAACAGAGACCCTATAATGCTAAGAAACGAAGGATGGTGGTTCTTGAAGAGTGTGAAAAGCAATTCAAAGAAAAATGTATAGTTACAGAACAATCAAGTTCAGAAGAAATTGCATCTGGTAGTTCAGGTATATATTTTACTAACTAATTTATTAGAATAAAGCATTGAAAAGTTAACTTTATTCTCAGTATTATTATATACATAGTTGGTACACTCAAAACTACATAGATCCTAGTAATCTCCTGTTTGTGTTCATAATTATAACTTTGCACTTAAATAACAAAACATTTGTTTTACAGTTCACCAGATCGTTAAAGAAGTTCCCCAATTAACACCAAGAGTGTTGGATAAATTAGTTCAAATACACATATGTAATATGACTGTACTTTCCCCTAAAATCATTAAATCTTTGATTATTTGATGCTGTCGTCACACCTATTATATATTTTTTGATGTATCCGTCAATGATATTCAGTTTTTGTTGTAGTCTGTAAGAGATCCAGAGCCAGTAGCCACCTCACCCACCCATGCTGCTACACCTGCCGACCCACTACTATCTACATCCACTGAGGCACACCAAGTGGAGTTGCATTGCCATTGTTGATTAGTCTAGAATAAAAGAAAATCTATGTTTTGACGGATAGGTAATTGAAATAAATTATTAAAGTTAATTGTTTTATTAAATAAAAATCCAATATATAGTATAGTGTTTTATTATAAAAAAAAACCCATTATATATATTAATAGTCATTGGCAAATCTTAGCATGTACTAAACTCTAATGGTAAAATCCCGAAACATGTCTTTTTTACCCGACTGCGCGACGCAAAGGAGGGTAATGTGTTTATCAGCCTATATTTATGTACTTATGTATGTATGTCTTCCACCAGTCCCAACACCCATTAAGTCCTGTAAACAAAATAAAAAAGTTTATAAAAGAAATACCCTAATAACATTATTATTATAAATACAAATACCCTATACATTTATTGGCATGTTTTATTTGGAAGTTTTCTTGTGAGACTGCATAAGTACCTGTTTCTTTCCAGCAATTGCACTATGTGTCTCTCGCTCTTTGCCCTTGCTGATGAGCTTGGTGCGAAGACATTGCTGTAGAGGTAGACGCATCTCCCTGTCTATTGCGCTCTATTTGCAGGTCTTCCTCGCTGAGGGGAGGAGCTTCTAAGCCCGCCCGATTACACATATTGTGTAAAACACAGCAGGCAATGACAATTTTACCTGAAAAAAAATTCAAATGTGCTCTGAAATTGATGAAATCTGATACTGTTCAACAGTTCAATGCGATATAAGAAAAACATAGCTATAGTATAAATTATGACAAATACCTGCTGTGACTGGTGCATAATGTAGCTCTCTTGCGCTAAGAGGCATCTCCATCGGCCTTTAAAAATTCCAAATGTATGCTCTATAGTGGAGCGAGCACGTTTTTGTTTATAATTGTATCTCCCTTCTGGAAAATCATCGGCAGCATTGTCTATTGGGGTCATCATTAATTTCTGTCTGTGATAAAAATCTGTGAACATACATACAGCTTATTAAAATTTAAATTGATACAATCTATTTTATTGCACAATCTATAAGTTTAGGTATAAACACTCTTCAAAGAATAGTTAGGTAGTCCTTGTCCAAATGGCATGTTTCCGTTTTAAGCAATTAAGGCTATATTAAGTTTAGAAAAATACCTAGATTTGTTTTAGAAGAAAAATGGTATAAGCTTTTAAACTTACTGTCTTTTTATAAGGTTCCTCTCAGTCAAATTCTGTAGAAACTTCACATATTTTTGTAATATTGAGGCGCTGTTGAGTGAATTTGTGACATGCTGCAGACAGCGTGACACTGTCTGTTGTGCCATTGGCACATCACTACTAAGGCCCACTGAACCTTTGTAGCTCTTGGTAGTAGAACAGCGAGGATCTAAAAGTAAACAAAAACCACAGTAAATGGGTGGGGCCGATTGGTAATACAGCTGAATAAGTTACAGAATCTATAAAATGTCCTTACCTTCATTCTTGGATCAACACCACTTCGGCGTATGTGTTGCGGCAAAAGAGGAATTAAATCCGCACATAAGTCCTCGAATAATTCCCGAGTGAGCCTATAGTTCCCTATGAACTCAACGTCGGGAATACTCGCCAATCTACAGTTTTGGCGTAAATTATGTCTACGTTGCCTCCGCTCTTCTTGTAAACCTTCTCCAATAATTAAAAAAGCAACCATAAGTAGTTGTAAATCTTAACTTTAGTCAAGCTTTCGTCGACAGCACGAGAACTATTTTGATGTCGTATCAACTGACATAACTATCCGTCACAAAAAGTGTCAAGTTCAACTGGACGGACGGGCAAAAACACATCGGGAGTAGGGACAATCGTCAAATCGCGTTGTTATTCAGTCTTCGCTCGGGCCCCGACCGAATCATCCGTCCGTTGGTGATCGGGGGTAGGAAATGCCCGTTACGATGGCCGTTACGACGGACTTCGTGCTTAGGGAGTAGACCCCCTGGGCCGGCGCGGGCGACGCGACGAGCGAGCACGAGCTAGCCGCCGAACGATGGACGATATTATTCATGAACACTCAAGTTTCGGCGCGGCCGAAAGTTTCGGCCATTTCCTGGCCGAAACCGAAACTTAGGCCGAAACTAGTTTATTTTTCCGAAACTGGCCGAAACCGAAACCGAACTTTCGGTCGGTCACTAGAAAATATTGAAATGATTATTATTCAGTAGTAAACGTGATCTCCAATTTTATTTAAAAGACTGTAAAATTATATTAACAATTATTAAAAAATATAGGTAAAGCTTTTTAATACGGTTTTCTTTAAGTTTTTTTTTTAAGAAATCTTTCCCTGATAAAAAAAATTCTAAGGCCCACGGCCGGCCACGTCGCGCCGCCGCGACGCCGCCGCCGCCGTGGAAATTTTAAGGCCACGCCGCCGCCGCACGGTAGGCTGAAAATCGGCTTTCATAGACTTAGGGATTTCAATTTGCAAGTGCTTGTTTTTATGCCGGATATCGCTTCTATTAGTCATTACTATGTACAAAAATGACACCCGAGTTAATTCTGCCCAAAAACGAAGGAAATATAATTTTTTTACGAAAAATTTGTATGAAGCTAGTATGAAAAATCGAATTATCTCCTAAACGGCATGTTTAACCGTAATATCCTTGGAGGTGCTCATAGTGCTAATTATTTACGATTTTTTGGTTGCCGATTTGACGAAAAATTTAATGCCGTTTTTTTTTTAAAAATCGTCAAAATATTTTTATTTATTTTTACATGTAAAACGATCCCTTTTAGTGTTTATGTTGAAGAACACGGACTTTTAACTACACGTAACATAAAATAGCATCACTCCTATATTTCCGAAGGAGTTGGCAGAGGTTTATAGTACACCCACACGTAGACAACTATGTTTGAGCTAGATATTTATCAACACATCATGAGTTTTAAAACTTTTCATACAACCAAATTACCAATTGTTTACTCTTCTAATGAGTCCGAAAAGAAGTGATTAAGTAACTACACTGATTAGGTCTTCTAATGAGTCTTTATAGGTGATTTAATGATTTTCAATATCTCACGACAATGCCAACTATGGATTACATTCAACTTTTCCTGATAAGTAAGCTAATTTGTTAATTAGCAGTGCTATGAGTTCTAAGAATAGTTAGTGACAATTATAAATTTTCATTAGCTAATGAAGAGATAACTAATGAGGGTAGTTACCTAATTATTGGCGTTTTGAAATAAAAGGGCTAAAGTTTTGTTTTATAATTTAGTTTGTTCACAACTGTGTAACTGCTAACACTAAATCTGCGACTATAAAATCTTAGAATGGAAAGTTTAATCACCAATTTAGACTTATTTGTTCTTCTACGAAGTGAGAGTACTTCATTTGATCATGAAGTATTGTTCAGTGCAGTTGTATCCCGCATAGGCGATTGCCTGTCTGACGAAGATCGTGTTGTTCTCAAAGAATTTTGTCGGAGATTTACGCGAGCCGCTTTACAAAGGTGGCTGAAATCCAACCGATTCCTTGATAATTTCAGGAGAAAGTACGAGAATTGGTTGGGAGCAAATATTGATTGGCCGAGTTTTGTGCAAACTTTAGTTAATCAAGAACCAAGTGTTGATGAGATACCAAGAGCGCCCTCAGTCTCTCCAGAACCGTCGACATCAACGTCCATTGGAACAATGACGAAAAGATCCCGTAAACCATTCGAAGATCTGGGAAGTAAACAAAAAAAGAGAAGATCTGATGAACACACAGTCGAAGATTCCAGTGAATTGGCATATGCAGCTGCAGCACGTTTAAAAGAAGAAGGGCATGGAGATATCGCCTCTGTCATCGAATACATGATGAAAAATCCTGAAGCAGCCGCTAAATTAAATGAAACGCTTAAGAAACCAGCGAAAACAATCATATTTACGCCAGAAAAGGCGCTTGGATTGCTTCTTTCGCTAAAACTCTCAAAGTGGCAATATATTACGTTGCGAGAGGCTGCCATTCGGGAAGGTGCTAAGGATATTTATCCATCTTACTATAAAGTGCAACAAACTAAGCTTGATTGCTACCCTCCAAAGCAATCAGTGACAGTTACTGATTCATCGGCTAGGATTACACTACAAGCTTTACTTGATATCACAGTTACAAGAATCCTTCAAAGCCTTTCTAACGAAGAGCATAACAAGCAGTTGAAGCTGATATCCAAGTGGGGATTTGATGGTGCATCTAACCAAAGCCGATACAAGCAGAAAATGGCGGGTGAGGAAGATGACTCGAGCATTTTCATGACCTCCTTGGTGCCACTAAAACTGACAGATGGAGACAACATCTTATGGACGAACCCAAAACCATGCTCAGTTTTGTATTGTCGTCCAGTTCAGTTTACTTTTGTAAAGGAGAGTGAAAGCAGTTGTCCTTGAGCTGAAAAAACAAATGGATGAAGAAATTGAGGCCCTTATCCCCACAGAGTGCAATAATAATAATAGGGTGACTCATGAACTAATGATGACGATGATCGACGCTAAAGTTTGCACTTACCTTTCTGAAGCTAGATCAAATGCATCGTGCTACCTGTGCTTAGCAAAGCCTACAGAAATGAACCGCTTAGAAGCTGTAACATCAAAAATTGTGTGTTCTGACCTGTATGAATTTGGCTTGTCATCCCTACACGCCCGTATAAATTGTATGGAATGTCTGTTACACATTGCATACAGGCTCGACTTCAAACGGTGGGCAGCGAGAAGTGATGAGCACAAAGAAATGCTACAGACAAGGAAAAAAATAATTCAAAATAAATTCAAAGATGAGCTCAATCTATTGATTGATATAGTAAAACAAGGCTCGGGAACCACCAATGACGGGAATACTGCAAGAAAATTCTTTGAGTTTCCTAATAAAACTGCAGCTATAACCGGTTTGGATGAAGACCTCATCAAAAGATTTGCTGTAATTTTACAAGCAATTACATCTGGAGAGCAGGTCGATATAATAAAATTTAGAGATTATGCCCGCAAAACAGCAGAAAAGTACGTATTATTATACGATTGGTACTACATGTCGTCAACCGTTCATAAATTATTAATCCATGGGGCTGACATAATCGAGAAAAATAATATTGTGCCGATTGGGACTCTCTCGGAAGAAGCCTCAGAGTCTCGAAACAAAGATTTTAGGAGGTTTCGAGAACATCATTCGCGGAAAAGAAGTAGGCAGGATTCCAATCAAGACATTTTAAATATGCTTGTTGTTTCTTCGGATCCTTTGCTAAGTGCACAAAGGCCTAAGTTAGATGCCAAGAAAAAGCAGAACTTTTTTGCCGAAACTCTCGACTTAATTCAATTTCAGGAAACTGAGTTCGAGTTTTTGGATATATCCAATCTGGATGCTGACTCAGAATTGGAGTCTGACAACGAGAGTGATAAGGAAAATTTGTAAAAAAATTATATATGTACATATTTGTGAATTTGTATTTGAGTGTGTTTGGGTTTTTTTTTTGTAATATTTAATGATATTTTGTCTTTTTTTTATTTATTTTACTTTATTTTACAAATGCTTAGTATTAATTCCTTAAATTAAATTATTTTGTATATAATATAACTTTATATGTTACTTAAATAAGAGTTTGATAATCTTTTTTTATTTAAATTAATAAAAATGTGTCAAAAACAGCAATTTTTGTTATTTATTTTTTCTTGTTTTGTGTGTTCTTAATATTTGGGTTAATAACATATCGAACTTTTTAACTTGGACACTAAAAGGGATCGTTTTACATGTAAAAATAAATAAAAATATTTTGACGATTTTTAAAAAAAAACGGCATTAAATTTTTCGTCAAATCGGCAACCAAAAAATCATAAATAATTAGCACTATGAGCACCTCCAAGGATATTACGGTTAAACATGCCGTTTACGAGATAATTCGATTTTTCATACTAGCTTCATACAAATTTTTCGTAAAAAAATTATATTTCCTTCGTTTTTGGGCAGAATTAACTCGGGTGTCATTTTTGTACATAGTAATGACTAATAGAAGCGATATCCGGCATAAAAACAAGCACTTGCAAATTGAAATCCCTAAGTCTATGAAAGCCGATTTTCAGCCTACCGTGCGCCGTGGCATTGGCCATCGGCGCTCATATCTACGTCGAATCGGAAAGTTGTTCACAGTGAATTGGAAGTGTTAAATCCTACTTTATAATTATAATATTATAAGCGCGAAAGTTTGTGTGGATGGATGGATGTTTGTTACTCTTTCACGCAAAAACTACTAAACAGATTTTAATGAAACTTTATAGTAACATAGCTTATACATCAGAATAACACATGGGATACTTTATATCCCGATATGCCCACAGCAGGATCGACACTTATGCGAGTGTAACCGCGCGACGCTGCTAGTAATATTATAAATTCGAAAGTAACTCTGCTGCCTGTCTGTATGTTAGCTTTTCACGCCTAAACCACTGAACGGATTTCGATAAAATTTGGCAGAGAGATAGATTGCATCCCGGGGAAGGACATAGGATAGTTTTTATCCCGATATTTCCACGGGATCGACATTTATGTAGGTTAAACCGCGGGGCGCTGCTAGTATTTTATAAGCTAGACTGATATTTTTAACACAGGTCAACCATGATCACGGATTTCGACTAATCTTGGAAGGATAGAAATTCGGCTTCTGCAAGCAGCATTCAATTACACAATTCCGAATGCTGAAGAAGCCCATAATTAACACCTAAATAAGGCTACACACGTTTAACCGAAGCCATTTAAGAGTAAACTAGTCGGGAGCTCGAACTCACTGGTGGTCATGGCCAAAAAACACGCTGTCTCATCTAGCTTCGTGTCCGACAGAGCTAGTATCAGTGATGAGCAGTTAGACGCTAGTCTACACGCACAACGTCTAGTTCTCACGCACAGAAACACCATTCCGAACTGATAGGCGCGTAAAAAAACTCGAAAAGTGCTTCGAAAAATATAGTTTTATGAAAAAACCACTGCATAAATCAATTACAAATAAAGTTTATTGAACTCTTTGATAACTGAGCTTTGTCGGTACGGACTTGGTTTTTAAGATTTTACAGTTCTTTTATTACTTATTAACACCCAAAGTTACGTTATAAATAGCAAGAAAAACGAATCTTTGTTGGCTCATAACTTTTTAATGGATTTTTATTTTACTATTCTGTTTCCGTGCAGACAACATTAATAATAAGACAAAACGATGTCATGTTTAACTTTGGATGCACAATGTCAAACAGTGGAGTAATACTCTCCCGAAATTTGTGTGGAAAAAATATCGACTAGTGGCACCTTAAGAAAAATATGTGTACCTACTAATACTACGCAATAATGTTAATTAACTTAGCTGATTCATTGTCACATACACTCGTTACTGAATGATAAATAGACTTTGTTCAGTTACACACTAATTAAAAAATACATTATAAAAGACGAGTTATTTTTACCCGACTACGGCGAAGCAAAAGGAGGGTTATGATTTTGACCTGCATGTACACTATTGAATTTTCAGTTTTTTAGGCATTTATTTATTGTTTGCCAGTCGGTTTTTCTCAGAATTCTAAAAAGCAAGTTCAAGTAATTTATTTCATAACAAAAATACATTTGTGTCGAAATATTTGCACAATGGGTACACAAAAAGAAGCAACGTAAAAAAATAAGTAAAATAAGTAACCTCGTAAGTAGTCGTAAGCGTGCGAATCTATTAAATGCTGAAAGCAAAAAACATCTTACCAACTAAAATATAATTTTAATTGTTTATTTTTTTAAAGGTCACACACTCACCCGACAGAGGTCATTTTTAATTTCTTGTATATTTTTTTTTATTGTTTTTAATGTAATTTTGATTTTGTTAGTTTTAAATTCTCCTTTTTTTACTGTTTGTATTTCCTGTGCGTGGGCCAATAAAATATTTTTCTTTCTTTCTCTCATTTCTAAAAGTTACAAGATCGATGCAGGAAAGAAAAAAACATTAGAATCTAAGTTTTTTGCGCACGTTTTACGTTGTGTGGGCCACGTGTATATTAATAGCTATTGTTATCGTTACATTACTTTTTCACAGATTATAGTCGACATGGACATACAACGACAGGGACACCGACGCGGCCTTGATTCGCGCGTAAACAATGTGTCACGGTACCTGAGATGCGGTGATGGCCGTTGGCGAGAGCGATTTAATAATTTCAAACGGGGGTTAAAGAAATTAAAATCATTTTTAAATACAAAAATAGTCGGTCTTTGATAGACATGCGAGAAAGAAACAAGGAAAAGAAAGAAAAAAAAATTATACATATACTTATAACCATCCGAATTGAGAACCTCCTCTTTTTTTGAAGTCGTTTAAAAATACATTTATTTAGCACAGACTAAAAGGCACACAATATACTAGACAATTAGACATCACATTAAAAAATCAAATAAAAAGTGTAAAGTGTGATATAAGAAATTAGCAGGAAAGGTAACATGCCTCACTGCTGCGCCAAAAAGGCCCAGTTCAGCAAAAATTCCAGACAACTAGTGCCTGAAGCTGGTTTTTAACTGGACCTGGCATGGACATGGCAATTTAAGTAGCGAAAAGTAGTTTTTTTTTTTAAAGGATGGGAAATCATCAAATCATCAAATGCTCAGCACCCTAATTCTGTAAAACAATCACAATTCGACGGATTTTGAAGGAAATTCATAATCCATGGCTTCATTTGTTTGAAAAATTCGTCCGCCCGACAACGTTAATAACGCAGTAAAATGCATTACCATTGTGAGTGAGTTACTTAACAAGGCCGTTGGCCTCCAAAAGAGCTCACGGTCCACCTCCTAATGGAATAATTTACAGCAACATCTAAGGGTTTCCAGTTGCATGCCCGTCAATTGCAATGTAACAGTAATTTGTATTTCTCTCATATCGAAAAAACGCACGAATCACGCTAAGATAAGAAATCGCTTCCGCCTCAGCACCATGTCCTCACCCTAACATACATACGTTATCTCAAGGCTCTGCCCGGAACCTTCTAGATAATATCGGAACACTTTATTATACCACACGTAGTGACAGATATACATAATAGCAGGCAGATTTTATAGTCATAGGCTTATCGATGCATTGATTATTTTGATGGATCTGATAAGAATGCATAAAACTAGGTCAGCAGTGTTGATAGAAGCACAATGTCTTTTTAACCGAATTCAAAAAAAGGGGAAGTTATGCATTCGGTGTGTTTATTTACATGGTTTACGTGATTCTTATTTGATTTGGTAGATGAAGGTCCGGAAGAAGTCTCATATAAATTTATTAACTTTGCTTGGGTAGTTTTTGAATTATCGTATTAAGGGCTGATTTTTCCAACGCTAGATAGTACTATCGGAAGAATAATTTTGAATTTTTGACAGTTCTTCCATAAAAAACTGTCAGACGTCAATCTAAGCTGAAGAGTTAGTTTGTTTGTTTGGTTGAACGCGCTAATCTCTGGAACTACCAGTCGGATTTGAAAAATTCTTATTGCATTTGATAGCCCAATTCTTGAGGAAGGCTATAGCCTATTTAACATCACGCAAGGTCATCATCAAGGTCATAACCTTTAGGAGCCGAGCAAAAAGAAAAAAAGTCAGAAAGAACGCTAAGCAAAAACGAAGTAATAGCGCGGGCAGGCGATGCGATGCGACGGGGTGGGTCGGAGTAACGAGAAATTTCACGCGGACGAAGTCGCGGGCAGAAGCTAGTTTTATAATAAAAAATATCGGTCGATTGAAATATCAGCCCTTAATATTATAAATGCGAAAGTAAGTTTGTTAGTTTTTTACGCGTTGACGCTAAAACGGCTGAACGGATTTGGATAAAATTTGCCACATGGGTAGACCGTAACCTGGAGAAGGACATAGGCTACTTTTCATCCTGGATCGCAGACGGAGTCGCGGGCAACAGCTAGTCTTTAATAATAGGTATTTTTTCCACTTTGTGTATGTATAGTGGTGTGTCATCTGACGATGATGTTATCACAACTTCCTATCAGTGTTATTTACACTTTTTTTTTTTTTATTTATATTATCAAGAAACTTAATAAAGTAAACATAGCAAGTAGTGTTGACGACTTTGTGTGAGGTAGGTACCACAACTAAAAATAAATACTTTCTTTGCAAAAAAAAGCTGACTCATAACAAAACACTACTATACAGTGAAAACTAACTTTAATAAATTGGAAGCGGATACTTCCGAAATTAGTAAGTTTATACGTAAAGTAAAACGTGCGCAGTGCTGCACACCCCTACCCTATTTCAAGTTAAAAAAATATCAACTTTATTTCAATGACAGTTAAGTTGATTTCAGAGTGACTAGTACTTACCTACTATTGAAAAAGTTATAAAAATGTTTGAAGTTGCAGCGTAAACTGAACTTTAGGAACTAGAGATATTTTTCAATCTATACTAATATTATAAAGCTGAAGAGTTTGTTTGTTTGGTTGAACGCGCTAATCTCAGGAACTACTGGTTCGAATCGAAAAATTCTTATTGCGTTGGATAGTCCATTCATCATCGAGGAAGGCTCTAGGCTGTAGAACATCACGCTACGACCAATAGGAGCGGAGCATCAATGGAAAATGTTGCAAAAACGGGAAAAATATCTGATAAATGCCATCCCATTTAAGTGTTTTGGATGTTTGTTACTCAAGCACGCGTTAAACAGATTTGGATGAAAATTGACACATAGATAGACTATTTCCTGGATTAACACATAGGATACTTTTTATCCCGATATTCCAACGGGATCAAAACTGACGCGGGTGAAACCGCGGGGCGCTGCTAGTTAATTCTTAATTGTATACACTTTTGGCAAATACATCACGAACGGCATATTGTGGTATTTTTTCGATTATTCCCGATGTCCACCACTTGTTTGGCCACCGAAACCACTTTTAAAAATTATTCTCGTTGTCCACCACTGGGGGACAAATTATTGTAACCTAACCTCAAAACATGCTCAAAACACTTTAAAGTTGCTTCTGCATCAACTCCGGCGCTGCGGGAAGTGCAACCCCTCCGCCCTCACGTAACAAAGGATAGACACCCATTCCCTTGTTCAAAACAAAATTTAAGTTCAGTGCATTTTCTTTCTATTTCATTATGGAATGGACAGAAAATACATTTTAGTTTAGTCCTGTCAAATTAATCAGCGGCTGACACTACTTAGTCCATACAAGTTTAGACGTGATTAAAAACTTGCCTACTAAAATTACGTCAATTTACGTCAGGCGCTGATTAATTTGACAGGACTAAACTAAAATTTATCGTCTGTCCTTTTCATAATGAAATAGAAAGAAAAAGATGTATGTACTGAACTTGATAGTCGTGACAGGCTCTCGTGGAGGTTCTTGGCTATTATTACACTGGGGATTAATAGCCAAGAGCCTCGACCTGAGGAGGCTCTCGTTGGGCAGCTGGATCAAGGGCTTGATTCAGAAAACGGTACCTACTTCTCGACTTGGAATATCAGGAAGTTTCTCTCTTTGGAGCCCTGACCACCGGTAGCTTGGATCCTGTAACCTGTACCCGATACCGGTGGGTTCTATTTTTTATATTTTTAAGGTTTTTTTTTTAATAAAAATATTTTGAAATGTAATTTATAAGTATTTAAATGAAATATATTTACCTGACAGGCAGCTCTTTCCGCAAAAAGAGAAAAGATTTACTTTCGCACGCATTTAAACCTGAAACAATAAAAAAGAAACAATTAGCACATAATTCTTAAAAAACTCACGTCACATTCAAAACGTTTTGCCTTTAACCTAATCATTTGCCATTGGTGAAAAAACCCAATCTAAGTTGCCACAGCCTTCCCTGACTACGCACAAACATTTACTTTATTTTAAGAATATTAAATTGTTTGATAAAATAACCTACATAATGTGATGTTTGTACTGAGGGACGACAATAAAAGGCAGGCACTCGGTTAGCTCGTATATTGCGGACTGCCGGCAGCGGCCGGCACCTGAACTACCTAACTTACATTATTTAATGATCTACCTACATTACACCCCTCCACCCTTAATTAACAATAAGTTGATTATCGTGATTACCAAAATCTTACGAACTAACTTACATACAGGTACATTATTACTCAATGATAGCAAAATAATCTTTTACAACTAGGCACATACTTAACTAAATCATAACTATTACTTAACAATGTATACCAAGCTATTTTAACTTATACATAACAATGGGAACCTGCTTAATTAATCCTTAATTAAATCTTATAATTAACATCCTTATTTAACCTACATCTCCTAATGGGACGAGACTGGGGCGGTACAGACGGCGGTGTTGAGAACTCTTCCACCTCTTTATCTCGGTCGATCTGATCGTTTATCTGAAGCGGTGACGACGACACAGGCTCCCGCGCAGGCGGCGACGACGCCACCGAGGCCTCCGGCCGCTCCGACCCGTCCTCGAGGGGCGACATAGGTGCTGCTCTTGGAGCTGAAGCTTCCGGTGATCGTGACAAATCTGTGGGGACTATTAGAGAACTCCTAGTCCTACGCCTTAGCTGATCGATGTGTCTATGCACCTGTTTACCGTTACTGTCTAGTACCCTATAGTTGCTTGGCCCAGTCGCGTTAACTATAGTACCGGGCAGCCATTTCTCCCCCTTTAGATATTGTCGATACCAAATGTCGTCTCCTACTTTCACCCCCCTTTCTGTCCCACCCGCACTTTCAACTTGCCCTTGCTGCGTTTTTTGTACTCTAGCTTCCACATCGGGTTTTAAAACGTCTAACTTGGTACGCAACCGTCGCCCTATCAGTGCGACTGACGGGCTTATTCCCGTAGTGCAGTGTTCCGTATTCCTGTAATATAACAAAAAGGTGTTCAGAGCCTGTGCTATACTTTTTCTATCTAAATAAGCTTTTTTAATAACTCTTTTTAAAGTCTTTACTGCATTTTCCGCGGCTCCATTAGACGATGGATGATAGGGAGCTGTAAATATATGTTGGATACCGTCACTTCGCACGAATTGTGCAAATTCACTGCTAGTGAACGGCGGCCCATTATCTGTGACGATCTGCCTAGGAACACCCCACCTACTCCACAGCTCACGCAACCTGACCATCGTATGATTCGCTGCTGTGCTGGGAACCTGAAATACTTCCAGCCATTTGGATGTTGAGTCTACTACTACTAAATAAGTTATCCCGCATATGGGCCCCATAAAGTCCAGATGCAGCCGGGACCACGGCCTGGCCGGCCAGGGCCAGGGGCGGGGCACGGCGCGCGGGGGGTCGTCCGCGTGCGCGGCACAGACAGTGCACGCGCGGCACTCGCGCTCCACCGCCTCGTCGATGCCCGCCCACCATACATAGCTGCGTGCCAACGCCTTTGACTTTACGATACCCATGTGCGGCTCATGGATGATTTTTAAAATCTTATCCCGACATTTTTCCGGTATCACGATCCGGTGACCCCACATGACACAACCTAGCTCCTCATACAGTTCTGCTTTTCTATTGAAGTACGGTTGTAAGTTCACGATTTCACACTTATCTGGCCAACCGTCACGAAGATAATTTGAAATTCTACTTAATAAAGGATCCCTCTCCGTTTGTTTTTTTAATTCGGTATAATCAAGCAACAATCCATCTTGTGCGTAGTGCAGGTATGTTTGTTCTGGAATTGATTCCTCCTTTGCATTTTTAACGCAATTATTTTCCGGTAGCCGTGACAAACCGTCAGCGCAATTTTCATTCGTGCGAATATATTCTATGTCGTAATTGTAAGCCGATAATATCACTGCCCACCGTTGCATCCTACTAGCAGTCATTGTAGGTATCCCCGTTTGCGGCCCTAACATTGATACTAACGGTTTGTGATCAGTGCGTAAAATAAACTTCCTTCCATATATATACTGATGAAATTTCCGTATACTGAATATAATCGCCAGTGCTTCGCGATGTATTTGTGAGTAATTCTTCTCCGCGACGGTGAGCGAACGTGACGCATAAGCTATTGGACGCTCGCCCGTCGGCCCCGGCTGCGCCAGCACGCCCCCCACGCCCCGCGGGCTCGCGTCACACGTCACGATCAGAGGCTTGTTAGGGTCGTAGTGCGCTAATACCTCGGTACCCATTAATGCTTGCTTTATCTGCGTAAACACACGCTCGCACTGTTCATCCCAGTTCCAGTTTACGCCTTTTCGTAATAACCTGTTTAATGGTACTAACATGGAACTGAAGTTCTTAATAAACTTAGCAAAAAAATTTACCATACCTATAAAGGAACGTAATTCGCTAACATTAGTTGGGGCTTCTAGTTGACTTATTGCTTTTATTTTTGATTTGTCCGCTTTGACACCTTCTTTTGAAACAACATAGCCTAAATAAGTCACTTCATCCACCAAGAAAACACATTTTTCTTGTTTTAGCTTTAGGCCACTCTCAGACAGTCGGTGTAAGACCTGTTCTAGTGCATATAAATGCTCGCTTTTATTTTTCCCGCCAATTATGACGTCATCGAGAAACACTTGCACATTCGGTATATTACCTAACAAATTCGTCATTATACGTTGGAAAATACCAACACTTGATGACAACCCGTAGACTAGCCTATTATACTGAAATAAACCTCGATGTGTATTAATAACTGTGTATCTTTTTGAATCATCTAGTTCTACTTGGTTGTACGCACGGGAAAGGTCAATTTTACTAAAAAACTGTGTTCCGTTTAGGCCTACGAGCACATCTTCAATCTTAGGAAGGGGGTATCGATCGATCAGCAAGGCGGGATTCAGAGTCGCTTTATAGTCCGCACAAATTCGTAACGTACCGTCTGCTTTAGTTACCGGCACCAAAGGTGAGGCCCAGTCGGAGCAGTCGACGGGCTCGATGACGCCGTCGCGCAGCATGGCGTCGAGCTCAGCGTCGATGCGCTCGCGCAGTGCGTACGGTACGGGCCGCGCGCGCTGGAACACCGGTGTCGCTCCCGGCCGCACTCGCAGCGTGGCCTTACCGCCTCTGTACCGACCCAGTCCGCCGCTGAATAACTCCTTATATCTGTCGAGAATATTTACAATTCCTTCATTAATCTGCACACAATTTATGTTACTTATACTTTTACAAGTAAGCGTAGGTATTTTTATTTGTAGCTCCGCTAACCATTGCCTACCTATCAAAGATGTAGTACCGTTTTTTATTACAAACAATTCTAGCTGTTTTTCCTGCCCCTGGAATCGAACACGTGGGCGTATTATTCCTAATGGTTTTATTTTAGTACCATCATAAAATTTTAAAATTGTATCGTCCTTTTTGAGACCTAAATGTGGAAAATAATGTTGGTAGGTACAATCATTTATACATGAAATCGCCGTTCCTGTATCTACTTCCATATTTAACACGGTATCATCTACAAAAATAGGCAAACTTACTGGCTGATAATTATTGAGTCCAATCAGGTTTAAACTCTCTTCGATGTCCTCCACGTCGGACTCGCTTGCGATCTCCGCGGAATATATATTTCCATTCCGCCGACCGCGACGATCTGAAGTTCCCCGCGACGACTGCTCAGCATTCCCCGGACACACCCGACGTAAATGCCCCGTATGCTGGCATTTGCTGCACACGAACTCCCTGTAGCGACAGCTTGCCACACTATGGTTAGTGGCTCCGCAAGCTGTGCAGTTGCTGCGTCCTGATGCATGAGCCATGTTGGTCGCGCGCGCCACGTGGCTTGCGGCTAGCCTGCCGCCGCCGCCGCACAGTGGTCCGGGTTTTCAAAAAGGCGGACATAGGATCGAAAATGCATATTTAACGTAACAAAAAATAGTTTCGTATAGGAAATTTAACGCTGATTAATACTTATTACTACAACTTTTCAAAAAAACAGCTCCTTCACGTCAAAAAAAAATATTGAAAATAAAAATGTATGGGAGAAAATCTATTTTATTTTTTTTCTCCGTTCAGTATCAAAGTGTAGCAAGCAAACCTTATATTCTGGTAAGTACCTATTGTTCTTAATACGACAACATATAAATTGCTTGCGTATCCCTGCGGCCTTGACGCCTACGATGCTTCAAAGTTTAAAATTTCAATTGGGATTTTTTAAAATTATTATCGAGGTTTTCAATTAAGCTGAATTCAAAATATAATTTTTTAATTATATAAGAATTAAAACATACGCATTCAAGCATTTGGCAAGTATTTGTTTATTTTATTTTAATAAAAAGTACTAATAAAAGTCTTCAACTTTAGTTATGTAATAAAGGACACGTGCTGATTCGTAGCCTATTTGTAACTGACTGAAACGACTCCTGTGGTAAAAGAATCATTTACCCCCACCACCGGAGATTTCGACGACGCTGATTGGCTGTTGAAGATGTGGTACTAATTTCGTCAGTCACTACTTGCGAGCGTGTGTTTGTTATTAATATCTGTGCATGAAACAATTAAAGGCACTTGTTTCTCAACCCTTGAGGAAGCAACATCAATTATCCGTGCTGTGTGAAAGTTTAGTGAGTTTCGTTATGGCTGCATTTGTTACAAACTTGGACATTTTTATGTTCCTCCGTGTTGAAGGAGACATGAAAAATTGGGCACGACTCTATGAAGCTATTATTCTACATATCCCAGTTGAAACATGTTCGGAAGATTTAGAAATAATCAAGACCTTTTTGAAGAACTACATGAGTAATATCAATCGCAGATGGGCAAGTGCTTCTAGAAATCAGAAGACTTTCATGAATAGACATGCTGCGTGGTTAGAATCAAATATTAGTTGGCCAATTTGCACTACTGTTAATTTATCCGAGATTTTTCAAGCCCAAGATGAAGTTATCGAAAACATATCGTCAGACAATACTTCAGTTGACATCGATACTACAGCAGCTGTGATTCCGTCGACATCAAGTACAGCAACTGTGGGCACATCTACCGAAGTTCAGATTAGGAAGCCTTTTGTTGACCTCAGCAACAAACAGAAGAAAAGACGTTCAGAGTCTCTTTTGGACTATTCGCCGGAAGAACTTACTTTTGCATTAGTCGAAAGACTTAGGATAGACAAGAAGAATGACTTAGCTTGTGTTATTGATCATATAACGAAGAACCCTGATAGTGTTACTATTGTTCAAGCCACATTGTTTAAGAAAAATAGGAAAAAATCTTTAGATGAAGATCATGCTCTTGGTCTTTATACATCATTGAACCTGTCAAAATGGAAATACTTGTGTTTAAGGAAAGCGCTGTTAGATTGTGAAGTTCCAGTGTTACCATCGTATCACAAACTCCTTGAAGCTAAAAAGAGATGCTATCCACATGATTTAGAAATTACCGAGAGAGGAGCCAGAGTGAAGCTTCAAGCCCTATTGGATCTGACAGTCCAGAAGATTCTTCAAATTACCGGTACCCAGATTGATTCGTCAACTGAAGGATTGAAGTTAATTAGTAAATGGGGTTTCGATGGAGCTTCTTCACAAAGCACCTACAAGCAAAGGAGTGAAGATGTAGACTTCAGTGATTCATCGGTTTTCATGTCAAGTCTTGTCCCTCTTAAATTAGTTTCTAATAATAGCACCATATGGGAAAACCCAACACCTTCGTCAACACATTATTGCAGGCCCATTAAGTTCGAGTTTTGTAAAGAGACAGCAGAATACATCAAGCAAGAAGAAGCTGCATTGAAGGAAGAAATAAAGAACATCAATTCTACAAAATGGGTCGGGCTAGAGATTAGTCACGAGCTTCATATGACAATGATCGACGGAAAAGTGGCCACTATTATAACGGATACTTCGTCTGCATCTGCCTGCAATATTTGCCTTGCTAAGCCGACTGAGATGAACAAACTGTCAGAAGTATTTTCAAGACCTGTTCGAGAAGATGTTTATAAATATGGACTTTCTACTCTTCATATGTGGATTCGTTGTATGGAGTGTATTCTACACATATCTTACAACATGGACTTTGAGATGTGGACTGCACGAGGTGCTAACAAGCAACTAAAAGCTGCGAAGAAACATTTTACACAAGAAGAATTCAAACAGCAAATGGGAATACTTGTGGATTTTGTGAAGCAAGGCTTTGGAACCACAAACGACGGAAACACAGCCAGAAGGTTTTTTAGAGATTATGAGAAATCTGCCGAAATAACCAATATTGACAAAGGCCTACTGAAGCATTTTACGGTTATTCTTCAAACGATTTCATCGGGATGTGCCATAGATATAGAAAAATTCAGGACTTATTGCAGAGAAACAGCTGAGATCTTTGTTCATCTATACCCATGGTTTTATATGCCCGCAAGTGTGCACAAGCTGCTCATACACGGTGCAGACATTTGTCATCACTTTGGCCTCCTACCAATTGGCATTCTTTCCGAAGAAGCGGGAGAAGCAAGAAATAAAGAATTTCGAAGAGTTCGTGAATATCACACAAGAAAATTTAACAGGATGAAGACCAACGAGGACTTGCTCCATAATTTTTTAATTAGTTCAGACCCATATTTATCCCATATTCGACCAAAATACAGCAACTCAAAGCAATTCGATTTTTTTCCAGATGTTAAAGAGCTTTTGTTGTTGCCTGAGGTAGTAACAGAAGAAACTGAAAATATGGATCTACAGGAGTTGCAGCCTGAAGATGATCCATTAATGTAAACGTGACAGATTTAGTGATTTTGTTATTGTTAGAATTGAGTTTGTTAGTAGTAGTAGTAGTTGAGTTGTAGTCCTTTTCAGGACCACTTAAAATAGTCCTTTTCAGGACTTCAGAAAAAGCCCTTTTAAGGGCTACATCTATTTCTAATTGTTTCTTTTAAGATGAGTCACGTTAGTAGTAAAACCAACAATATCAACCATGATTTATCAATAGGAAATATCAACAGATGAAAGAATAACCAACAGATGATTATTAAAAAAAAAATAAGCAGAAATGCTTATTTTATCATAACATCACGCTTTATATTCCCCGAAGGGTTCGGCAAAGGTGTATACTACACTATAGTACACTGTCATTTCGCCAGTTATATTTAAGTCCCATGTAATAGGGGGCGAGCTTAATACACGGATGAGGCGCGCGGGGGGCTTGTTTTTATTAAAAATGATATTTTGGATTAATTTCAATTGAAAAACTCGTTAATAATATTAAGATAATTCAACATTAAAATTTTAAACTTTGAAGCATCGTAGGCGTCAAGGCCGCAGGGATACGCAAGCAATTTATATGTTGTCGTATTAAGAACAATAGGTACTTACCAGAATATAAGGTTTGCTTGCTACACTTTGATACTGAACGGAGAAAAAAAATAAAATAGATTTTCTCCCATACATTTTTATTTTCAATATTTTTTTTTGACGTGAAGGAGCTGTTTTTTTGAAAAGTTGTAGTAATAAGTATTAATCAGCGTTAAATTTCCTATACGAAACTATTTTTTGTTACGTTAAATATGCATTTTCGATCCTATGTCCGCCTTTTTGAAAACCCGGACCACTGTGCGCCGCCGCCGCGGCCGCCGCTCGCGCCTCCGCCGCCCGCGCCTCCGCCGCCGCCCGCGCCTCCCGGCGCGCGGCGCCCGTGCGGCCGCGTGATGCCACCGCTCCTGCTGCGACTCGCCCCGCTGCTGCCTCCCTTATTCGATGTGACCGAATGCACCGCTTCCGCGTTAGGACTCGACGTGGGCGCTCCATCCACCACCGCTGCATCTCTCTCCGCCGCCTCCATTGCGTTCGCTATTTTCACAGCTTGTAGAAACGTTATCGAGTCATCTTCCGCAAACAGTCGTTGCCTGATGACGTCACTCTTGAGTCCGCATATGAATTGATCCCGCAAGCTTTCGCTTAAATTTTCTGCAAATTTACAGTGTCGAGCTAACCTTTTTAATTCCGTGACGTAAGTCGCCACGTTTTCATCCGCTCCTTGTCTTTTTTGCCGGAAACGGTATCTTTCCGCTAATGAAGATGGCGTCGGTTGAAGATGCTGACGCATTATACTAATAGCTTCATCGTACCTTAACTCCGCCGGTTTCTTTGGACTCGATAAATTTACGAGTAACTCGTACGCCTCATCACCGATTGTAGAAATCAAAGTAGGTAACTTTATTTCCTCTGCCACTTTATTCACCAGGAAGTACATGTCCAACCTATCCACGTAGGATGACCACTGTCCCGTTTTCACGTCAAATTCACTCAATTTCCCGATTGACATCTTGATTTTAGTTGCAGTTTATTCTTTTGTCTAATTACGCACGCGCACATAAATCTTTAATCCTCGTCGCCACTGTGATGTTTGTACTGAGGGACGACAATAAAAGGCAGGCACTCGGTTAGCTCGTATATTGCGGACTGCCGGCAGCGGCCGGCACCTGAACTACCTAACTTACATTATTTAATGATCTACCTACATTACACATAATATACATACAAAGGAAAAACAGTATCCGTTATACGTAAGACAATTCTAATTACGTAACACAATCGCAATCACTTTCAATATGACAGTTCAATTATGTTAATTGCGATCGCTATGAATTGTCAAAAAGAAAGTGATTGCAACTGTTAATTTGGTACGTGTAACTTTGGAATTCCTCTTCACTGTCTTAACCAGTCCGTAAACAAATCTTCTTTTACAAAATAAATAGTCAATTAAAAAAATCAATAATCTGAATGCCTTTTCCCAACTATTTTGGGATCGGCTTCCAGTCTAACCATATGCAGCTGAATACCAGTATTTTACATGGAGCGACTGCCTGTGTTACTCAGTTACTGGGTAACTCGAAAAGGGTTTCATGTCAGTGTGACCCAGTAACTGGGTACCACAAGAAATCGTTCCAGAATGCCCAAAAGTCTGACAACCAGGCTTAACAAGGGTTGTTAAGACTGGTTGTCAGACTTTGGTGTCGATACCCTTGTTCACAAATTAAACTAAAAGTTCAGTGCATTTTTTTCTTAATATTTCATTAAGAAATGGTCAGAAGACAAATTTTAGTTTAGTCCTGTCAAATTAATCAGCGCCTGAAACTACTCCATACAAGTTTAGACGTGATTAAAAACTTGCCAATTAAAATTAAGTCAATATACGTCAAGCGCTGATTAATTTGACAGGACTAAACTAAAATTTATCTTCTGTCCTTTTCTTAATGCAAAAGAAAGAAAAAATCGCACTGAACTTAAATTTAGTTTAGTTTGATTTAATCAGCACCATTATCCAATAACATGCTCATTCGAACAAACCCTGCTCCTTGTATCAATAAAATTACTGATAATAAACAAAAGACTCCGTCACTACTTATCTTTAAACAAACAAGTATTTGTAACACATGGTTTCAGAAAGTTCAATGACATACATACGTCATAAACTCACGCCTTTTACCCATACATGGTAGGCAATAACTACTGACGGCTAATTCTCGTACTTAGAAAACATTCAAATATTAGTCGTAATCTCATCTCAGCGACCATCAATGTCAAAAACTTGTCATAAATGTAGGGAAATTGATTGTATTTTTGACAGGTTGCGACTGAGAGTAGAATGTCAATGTTCTTAAAAATATGGGAATTGCCCTTCAGAACGCCCCCTGCTACGATCCTCAGTCATACTCCTTTTGCTTCGTTTACACCATTTTGAATGATCTTGAAGGATACTGCTAATCCATCGCTTTATATGTTCGAAAGCAAGGTCTGCTCAACAACGTAAATAACGCAATGAATGTTGTAAGCCTGTCATAATGAAAGCCATCGCTAGACTACTGTTAGTGTGTTACGCAATGACCCCACTGGTCATACAATGCGTGCCACGAAAGATGAGACTTGACACACCACGTGGTTTGACATGCGCAGTTCACGATTTTAGGTATCTTTAGCGGTATGAGGTCTGAGTGCGGGACGGGACCGGACGTCATAGGGGCGGCGGAAAGAGCGGGGGAGGCGGGGTCAAGTCTCATCTTTCGTGGCACGCACTGTACACGCACGCCGGTTGCGGGTACTACGCCTGACCATTCTGAAAAACGTCACCAATAAAGCTTCAATGCATGGCTTTCGACACTTTTATTGCTAAGACTTTGTAATTATTTATTTACCTACACATACCTTCTTTATGGTACGCTTGAATAATTAAAAATGTATTTGGTAGTACAGTCCGGGCGTCAAGAGAACGTTCCTGAAACCTGTCGGTACGACAATTCTAGTAGCTAATAAAGATCAAGTCGCAAAACACATATGTGCTAAATTGGTAGCCAATTTTTGGACTAAAATAGGCTAAAAAAGGGCCTATAGTTAAAATATCGTTTACAAATAACATGTTGATTGTTTATTCTCATTACTAAATCGATAAATAAAACAAGATAAAAAGCGGAGTGTCAAACTGATACATGAGCAGAACTTGTTTTTAAAATGATTTTCATTATCTGATAACTAGGCTTGAAAACAACTTGTCTTGACAACCAATTCTGGGGTCAACATCCACCGATTTGGTTGCCAACTCAATCGGTCTGCCTAACCTTTTCTCAATTAGAAGTTGGCTTCCAGTCTAACCGGATGCTGAATACCAGTATTTTACATGGAGCAACTGCCTATCTGACTCCACAACCCAGTTACTGGGTAACATATACAATATCCTCTGTTAAGACTGGACTGGACTGACTGGTTGTCAGATATTTTGGGATTCTTAACTACCCGTAACGACTGTCAAAGATCTACGAATGACAGCCGGGATTAACGGCTTAACGTGCTTTCCGAGGCACGAAGTGCTCTCGATATATCATGGATGGTCTCACCCATCCACGAAATGACCGCGACAAACATAGCCTTCGATCGCTATCCTCCCATACCTGTAATTTGAAAACATTGTAAAAGCCAATTATTTTTAAAATGAGTAACCGTGGAGTTTCTTGTCGGCTCTTCTCCATAGGAAACGACAAATAGGAACCGTGCACATAGCTTCTGACGTTTCATAAGTGCCCATGTGGGTTTATGTGAAATAAAATATTTTGATTTTGATCAACTCTCATGCAATTTCAACCAGACGAAACAGTTTACACAACTAACTTTATATTGTCTTGAACTTAGTTCTAGAAATTCGGACAAGATAACAAGGGATTATCTCTAAACATACCTTTTGCTCACGATCAACTACATAATTATGGCTGTGAAGCTGTCTATAAATAAATGGCTGTATACACGGTTACACATCAAGCTATAAAATTACACATTTCCAAATTTAGTCGACCTTGCATTGTATAGGGTTTTCGTGCAATCAGAAGTCAGCTTATACAGCGGTGTAATGAGGGTTTTCTGAAATGACGTTCGCTAGGTGGCAGCACCGACACGTCACGTCCAGGCATCTGTCAAAGAGCCTATATTTTCTTTAGTCATGCATGACTGAATGATGAACGAATGAATGAACCGAATGATGAACGTCATCATATATTTTATATTGGAAGACCTCTTGTCACAGTGGTGCCAACTGGTGTCGTAAATTTTCACGTGAACCCTCATTGCGTCACACACTAACAGTAGCCATGGGTTTCATTCTGACAGTTCAACAACATTCATTGCGTTATTTACGTTGTTGAGCAGACAAATTTCTCGAACATATGAAGCAATGAATTAGCAATATCCTTCAAAATCATTCAATTTGTGGATTGATCGCGTGTTACGCAATAAGGGTGCAGATTAAAGGTCATAAGTACACGTATCAAATCGGAAAGGGATCGGCGCCGAATCGCCTTTCGCCTCGCCGTCAAACAGGCGTCAACTTAACGTAAGCAAAGCGGATCAGAAGCTCCGATACGTCGACTACAGCTAGGTGACGCCGCGGTTACGGCTCGCCGACCACTGGTTGATGATGCAGCAGACAGGCCGGAGGGGTGAGAGGGGCAAGGGTGGACGAAGAGACGTAAGCTCGGGAACGGAGAGACGTAAGCTCGGGAACGGAGAGACGTAAGCTCGGGAACGGAGAGACGTAAGCGCGGGGACGACGAGCCGTAACGCACCGCACCGCAGTTCGTGAGCTTGTCCCGAGGCGAGGCGATTATGTTACGAGTCCGATTAGCACACGTTGCAGTAGGGAGATTCATACAAAGAATACTGAATGGCTCGAGTTGATACGGTGCCGATCCCCGGTTTGATACGTGTGCTACCTTTAACAGTTTACTTAACTAACTTAATGTTGTCTTGAACTTCGTAGTTCTAGAATTTCGCACAAGTAAACAAGTACTTATCTCTAAACACAACACTGTTAGGTAGGTACTTAAGCTTCTGCTCACGATCGACGATCTAAATACATATGGCAGTGAAGCTGTCTATTTCATTAAGGTTGGTACACACAGGCGCGACGCGACACAAAGGCACCGCTCGTTGCGCGACTTGCGGTGCCTTTGTGTCGCGTGTCGCGTCGCGCCTGTGTGTACGAGCCTTTACTGTTTGTACAGTGGAGTAGACGATGTACTGACTGTTAATGTCCCTAATGATGC
The DNA here is from genome assembly GCA_963855955.1 of Luperina nickerlii. NCBI lineage: Eukaryota > Metazoa > Arthropoda > Insecta > Lepidoptera > Noctuidae > Luperina > Luperina nickerlii. The sequence continues at coordinate 9,446,214 of OY979689.1, read as the reverse complement.
AGCGGAAGTGTATTTCAAGATCGTCGAGTCCTTTTGACAAGCGTCAGTAGTGGGCAATTGTGTTTGATAGGAGTTTGGCAGAAATTGGTGCTTATTCTGTTGGTCAAAACTAAACTAAATTTAAGTTTAGTGCATATTTTTCTTTTTATTTCATTAAGAAAAGGACAGGAGATAAATTTTAGTTTAGTCCTGTCAAAGTAATCAGCGCCTGACGTAAATTGACGTAATTTTAGTAGGCAAGTTTTTCATCACGTCTGAACTTGTATGGAGTAGTGTCAGGGGAGGTATAATAATTAACTTGCTATTTCTGGGAAAACCTACATCTATAACATCACACTAATAATATTATAAAGGCGAATGTTTGTGAGTGTGTGTGTGTGTGTGTTTATAAAGGGTGGTTAAATTTTAAGGGCCGATATTGATTTTGAATAAAACACAAATTATTTAGGAAATTATTGTCATTTCTTTTTATTATGATAATATGGTATGATTCAATTATGTAAGCAACAAAATATCGGTCAAATGGCCGCCGCGACGATGGTTCAAATTTTCGATGACGCTGAGGCATAATGAGGTTCTATGCCGTTAATGTGCCGAATTATCTCATCCTTTAGCTCTTAAATTGTTGCTGGCTTATCGACGTACACCTTTTCTTTCAAATAACCCCAAAGAAAGAAGTCCAACGGTGTCAAATCACATGATATTGGCGGCCAATTGACATCGCCAACACGTGAGATAACACGGCCATTGAATTTGTCGCGCAAAAGAGCCATTGTTTCGTTAGCTGTGTGGCAAGTGGCACCGTCCCGTCCTGTTGAAACCACATATCGTCCACATCCATATCTTCCTGTAAATGCAAGTCTATGCATAATGTTCATTAACGACGAGCGTGAGAGGTGCAATTGTTGGGCACGACGACGAGTTGAGGTGGACGGCTCTTCAGCCACACTATCGCGAACAGCAGCAATATTTTCTGCAGTACGAGCTGTACGAGCATGCACTGGTGTTTTAACATCTCCTCCAGACCTCAAATTTTTGCACGATTTTTTCTATTGTACGCACATTTGGACGATTAAATTGACCGAAAAAATCACGAAGTGCACGATATGCATTTTGATTTGAACGACCATTTTCATAATAAGCCTGAATAACTTTAACGCGTTGCTCGGATGTGTATCTTTCCATGGTTCAAATTGAGTTAGTCTGAAATTGAGAAATATCAAATGAAATGCCGGAAAAAACTTGACGTTTAGGTGTGGTTCACATTCAACATCGGCCCTTAAAATTTAACCACCCGTTATGTTTGTTACTTCTTCACGTTCAAACGGCTGGACCCATTTTGATAAAATTTTGTATGGAGGTAGCTGACATAAGCTACTTTTTATCCCGATATTCCCACGGGATCAACACTTATGCGGGTGAAACCGCGAGGCGAAGCTAGTTTGTAGATAATATATTTATTTCCTTTATGCAAAACATTTACACTGTCTTTTGAGTTTGTAACACAATTTCATTATTGTTGCTTTAAATGATAGGATTTGGCGCCGACTTCTTAAAATATGTAAAGTGACGTGAATAAAATTATTTATTTGCTTACTTATTATATTTCACTTTTAGGTTCGTTTTTTTTTTAAAGTGGTTCGTTTTTCTTTGAATACAAAAATTAAGTAAGTACAATAAGTATTCTGAATAAGTTAAGTACCTATTTGTCATTTATGAAAATGATTTATTTTTTTTATTTTTCATATGTACCATATATTTTTTCTGTTATTTCTTTTTGTTTATTTTGTGCTTGTTTTTTAATCAGCTGAATGAATCAATAAAAAAAAAACAATGTTTTGTTAAAAAAAACAAGCAGTCATTCATAATTCAACCAACACTGTGACATATTTTAATTTGTAGGTCAATATTGTCTCCTGAACAATAGAACAGTTGATAAATAATGGATAGTGATTGTATTTGAATTGTAAGCAAGAATTCATTACAAACATTCTACGTGTAACTTTTACTTACAAAAAGTATTTTGTGATGGCTCGCTGCCCGCTCGCTAGGAGGGCACGCCCTAAAAGGACATGATACTGACTTTATTGGTAAATGGTAACGCCACGCTCTTCAGAAAAGTCAGGTGCGTAGTACTCGCAACAGGCGTGCGTGTATGACCAACACCCTAATTGCATAGGCAACAATCTATCGATCTCAATCTGAATCATTTGGGAGGATATTGCTATAGTATGTTACGCAATTACCCCGCTGACGGCTTTTTCCCGCGGTGATTTTTTTCGCGCACTGAATTCTCAATGCTCGGTTTAACACCGTGAGTTGAAATTCCAGTGTGTGATAAAATCCCGCTGCGATATTTATTTTGTCAGTCCGAACGAAATTATGACTGTTTCTATCTGGCAACCGAACTTATCAGACAACGTACTTTGCACCGGCAGTTTTTAAACAAGACGTGTCCTTCAAATCTGGAGACAAGATGGCGGTTCAAAGTCCACACAGCTGTCCGCAGATAGTTTTGGCGCGACTTACAAAAGTTGGCACGATACAGTGTTTTTTTTTATAATAACTGTGTTTTTTTGACGGATATAATGAGTCGTAAATCTAACGTAATAATAAAAATATTGAGTTATTTTTATCACCGGGCTTGAGTCAGTTAATATTGGAGGCGAAAAGTAATTTCAAATAGGGCCTGAGATTTTTTACAAAATAACCAGGGCCCTAGCAATGTGAAGAGTTAGGCCGCTTTCACATTAGGACGTTAGCAGCCCTTCACATTATAGGAACAGACGCGCGATAAAGCAGCGCGGCTGAGTGTAGATCAGAGTGCGGCGCACTTCATTAAATCCGACTACGGAGAATATTGTGTACTTTTATTGTATCTAAAGAATTTTTTGTTTTGGGTCCTGTAAGCCCCTTAATAATAATATATATGTAATTGTAGTCCAATATTAGCAAGTATAACTACACTATCGTATTAGGTAAGCCTGTAATGATAGTTGTATGTGTTTAAAATAAATAAATAAATAAATAAATAAAATGACTTTAACCGGTACACGTATGTATTTATGTATGTTCATCTGTTCCCTCATAACTTCAAAAGTACTTATAATAATTCGACAAATTAAGTATTGTTAGAAGCGTCTTGACCGTCCGCTGGTTAAATGGTAGGTGACGTTCCGGTCCAATGGTATACATTATTGCGTCATTGGTGACGGCCCACAAAATTTAATATGGCGCCCTCTAGAGTACAAAGTAATGAATTACAAATAAATATTTTGGGATTGTGCCTTGTTGGGCATCAAATGAAAGGGCTCAATTAGCACATTTTAAAAATATAAATATTACTGAAATAAGCCCCAAAATAATTAAACAACAGGTTTGTCCGTCTACCTGTCGACAAACCCCACGCGTCGGAGTAGTTGAATGGACGCAGTGAAAAGTTATTGTTTTCACAATGACAATGATAATAGAACAATGACAATAGTTGTGTACACCTGGTGTACTTACCGTTGACGTTTTGAGCACTTTCTCTTATGTACACTTGGTGTACAGTGGACGCTTGAGGACCATTAAATTCTGTTTATATGAAATTCTGACTGGGCGTAGTACGCGCGTCTGTCGCGCTGCTATAGTCGCCTGAATGTGAAATCGCTCTTAGATCTCTGGAATAGCTACGCCACGAAAAATTACACAACAGGCGCTGACGAATAGGCTTCAGAAGTAAATAAATGTCAGCCATTAATTTTCCCTCCTAATTCTAAGTTGCATGACACAATCTACAGGTTTCCCAGTTAATCTTTTATATTTTTTTTTGTTTTGTTTTTTTTTTTTGTACTGTAGCTACTTACGCAATGTAATTCCGTAAGTACTTCTGTATGTATAAAGGCTCCTTCAAACAGGCGCGACGCGACACGCGACACAAAGGCAAGACGCGCAACGAGCGGTGCCTTTGTGTCGCGCGCGATTATATCGCGTGTCGCGCCTGTTTGTGGGAGCCTTAAATTGGAAAATGTATTTAATGACCCTGGCACCCATAACGCAAGTTTAATCTTAGCTTGGGTGGCAATGGAGATAGTCGGTAATTTATGCAATTTAAAAAATATTTATTTATTTTATCAAATTTAGAGATTACAACGACACACAAAAAAGCTAAAGAAAAAAAAATAATTTTTCGCCACCCATCAAGAAGGGGCGCACAATTTACTGTTAACTTCCATAGACAACACAAAATAAATAAACGTCAAGACATGTTGTTCATTAACTGCATAGACAGTTAATTCCTCTAAATTCTAGTACCTAATCGTTGTAATAATAATTGTTGTTAATAGCCGTGTTTTCCCAGACAAACAATGTAGCTATTGTTAAAACGTTCTGGAACGTAATTCTAAAGCGCTGATTGATCGTATTTCTTGAATGAATGATTCTGTTCTTTATACATCGGGGTGTTGCCGCGCACAGCCGCAGATTGTAGCAAGATATTAATTCCGGTTGTCATACAAACACTTTTAACAATCGTAATGGTTATTGAAACGCCCAGAAGACTGACGAACGGTCCAGTGACTTGGAACGCAATTGGTGGTGTTGTTTAGGTGCAGCGCAGACGGCACACTTTTTGTGCGATCGAGTCTGCGGGGCACAAAATGTCTGCATGGCGCGCAAAAAGTGTCGCGGATTTTTCACAGACTCAACGCACACGACGCACATTTTCGTACATTCTGTCGGTTTCTTTTTAAATGTCTATTATGATATTAGCCTTAGAAGTATCATAAATTGCTGGTCTGTTTTGTATTTCTTGAATTAACATCGTTACATCGACCTCTGGCGCCATGATAATAGATCGCGGGCGTTACGTCCACCCCTAGCAAATGCAGATTGCCGACTAACTAAAGTGTGCGCCGTCTGCGTTAGCGCGTGTTGAAGTAAACGTTCAATTTTTTTCACCCACTTTTTGTGCGGAGCGGCGCGGTCCGGCGCGGTGCGGTCTGTCCGAATTACACGGATTTTTTGTGCGCCGGACTTTTTGCGCGTCGTCGTGTGCATTACTGCCAAGGAACTTATTATAAGTTCCTTGATTACTGCATACAATGGGGAGACACACTGTGGAACTAATGGCGCTAGCATAGCTGGGTTCCCAACATCGTCATTGGTTGAAAATGTGGTAATGTCATTTTATATTTCAAAATATCATAACCTCATTGGTCAGATTGAGGCCAGCTATGGTGGCGCCATCTTAGATTATCTTTGCCTGTGTCTGGCTGTCTGCCCATTGCATAGGTTCTATTTTCACAGACTAAAAAGTGCGCCACGGATAGTCTGTCGTCTGCGCTGCACCTAACTGTCAAAATGAAAGCGATTGCGAGTTGCGAGTGCTTCACGAAATAATAATAAAATTGAGAATACTCTTTATTATGTACACCATAAAAATTAAAATATAGATGTAGATCAAAGTCAAAGTGAAATCATTTATTTCAAATAGGCACATTAAAGGCACTTTTGAACATCAAAACTTACAGTAAAATTGAATTGATTCTAGTCACGGAACAGATTAAGATTCTAGTCGCCCCGATCAGATGTGATTATGTGTGCGTGTGTGTGTGTGTGATGTGTATGTGTGATGTGATGTGTATATGTGTGTGATGTGATGTGTATATGTGTGTGATGTGATGTGTCGTATTGTTGTTGTCTTTGTGCATAAGGGACTGCGTTAGCTTGAAATCGACCCTAAAGTAATAAATAAATGCTAGGATAGCTCAGTAGACGATGTAAGGGTGTAATAGAAATTGAATAATATTTAGTCCAGACCGATTGGTTGTCATGTAGTCAATTATCATGCTCGAATTATTTGCTGGAAGTTGTGCCAATAGTCTTACGAGGGTCGGTTGGCGATCTGCCGACGACGTAACATTAGAACCGTTGGGATTTCCGCAAATCTACATGTGGAATCTGCGTTAGTTTCAAGAACAAGGTTGTTTAAAACTACGAGGAATTGCGTCAAAACAAGTATTCATTACAATTCAACCGTTTACAGGCGCTTTTGAACTGTCAAAGAGTCGGTCAGCTTGTCAGGAATTTGAAGGTAGTTGTCCATTCCAAAACGTCGATGTCTATGGTGACGAATCAGCAAGAAACTTTAGGGTCTAAACAGGCGGCCTGCATATGAATTGCATGCCTGCTGCAACATCGCAGGTTGGATGCAGTTGACATAACTGTAGGCTTCGAAAAAGTCTGCATCCAAACTGCGATGTTGCAGCTGCGATGTGCAGGTCAGCCAGCGGGATTGTCCGAAAGGGTTACCGCTGGCCCGGAACATAAAGGGCTAAGGAAGGAACACGGGTGGGTTTTAGTCAGTAAGAGTCTGACACTCCCTTCCGCTCCACCCAGAGCGGGAGGGGTCATTTGAAGATTTCCCATCTTGAAAAAAAAAAGCCAGCACAACATAAAAACAAAAGCGCTACGACCGCACGACAACATAATTACACGAGTTATTCCGGTCTGATCTCCTGAACCCCACCCCCTGGATCCCCTGCTAGTTATTCTTCTGTTTTAATCTCTGTCTCATCCATAGATATCCGTAGTCTTATCCAATATAAACTTTCTCATTCCCTGTCTGATCCCCTTTTTCTTTTGTACGCAACGTACCCCGTGTGCGAAGAAGCTCTATACAAGAGCTCTATTCTGCGCTCTAGACATCGAGGTCAAGATCAGGCCAGGTCGATGACTGATAGCACGACAAGGCATCGCAAAACAAAACAAGGTCGTTTAAATATTACAGTTAGAATCGATATATATGAACTAAAAGGCTCCTGCAAACAGGCGCGACGCGCGACGCGAATCGCGCGCGACACAAAGGCACCGCTCGTTGCGCGACTTGCGGTGCCTTTGTGTCGCGTCGCGCCTGTTTGAAGGGGCCTTAAAGAGGGTTTTATTGAGGACTAGCAGCGCCCCGCGGTTTCACCCGCGTAAGTTTCGGTCCCGTGGGAATATCGGGATAAAAAGTATCCTATGTGTTAATCCAGGAAATGGTCTATCTATGTGCCAATTTTCATCCAAATCTGTTCAACGGTTTACGGGTGATTGAGTAACAAACATCCAAACATCTTCACAAACTTTCACATTTATAATATGTATTAGTAGGATTATAATGATTATATAATTCCGTAAATACATGCTTCTCACGGTCGCGAATTATATTTTGTTCAATATACAACCTGAAATTGACACGTGCGCGTTCCGCTTATTATTTTCGGACGGGAAAATATAAATACACATCGGGAGTAAGGACAATTGTCAAATCGTGTTGTCATAAGCGATGGCTGTTTTGCGTGGATGTGACGCAAATTTTCTCCCAACTTGATAACTTTTGTTTGTTTTTTTTTTGCGTCATATTTTAACGCACATAAACGTATTTTCTTTCTCGCTGTCATTTGCATTACCGCTAATACTAGTGTTCACCAAGATTAGCCATGTGGCGGCATCTATATTCTACATCGCCACATGCGAACTACGCATCACACTATCGTCACGTAAAATCCTGCATCGCGCAAACAGAGTTTAACGCCGCAACTAGCATATATAAAAAGTTCCGACATCAATCGTCGTCGGGCAGTAGCCCATTAGACACAACACCCGTCTGGTCGGAGTCATGCCTTTTTAGGGTTCCGTAGTCAACTAGGAACCCTTATAGTTTCGCCATGTCTGTCTGTCCGTCCTCGCTTAATCTCTGTGACCGTTAGCACTAGAAAGCTGAAATTTGGTACCAATATGTATATCAATCACGCCGACTAAGTGGTAAAATAAAAATTGGAAAAAAATGTTTTATTAGGGTAGCCCCCCTATATGTAAAGTAGGAAGTGATTTTTTTTTTAAATTTCAACCCTAACGTGTGATATATTGTTGGAAAGGTATTTAAAAATGAATAGGGGTTTACTAAAATCATTTTTTGATAATGTCAATAATTTCGGAAATAATCGCTTCAAAAGTAAAAAACAATGTCCCCCCCCCCCTCTAACTTTTGAACCATAAGTTTAAAAAATATGAAAAAATCTGCAAAGTAGAACTTTATAAGGACTTTCTAGGAACATTATTTTGAACTTGATGGAAACAACAGTTTTTGTACAAAAAAGACAAAAAGTTGTACAAAATAATTTCTGGACTAAGTTTGTAGTATAATCGTATGTGCAAGCATTTTTTTAACTTCGTTTACATATTTTATTATCCTGAACGTATCCCTTTGTGTTCGCGCTAAAAACCGTCACGAGTTGGAGCGCCTGCCGCGGAACGTGCAATGATGCACGCTCCGTGTTCGCGCACGTACCCATTACCGGGAGCAGTTGCAGGAGCGCGGAGCACTGCTGGAGCGCGAACATAATGGATACCCACCTTTAAACTTATAAGTGGGAACACTTATTATGACGGACGGGAAACTACGGAACCCTACACTGAGCGTGGCCCGACACGCTCTTGGCCGGTTTTTCTACAGAGGATGACTGAACTTTACACCATATTCCTCATAACTCTAGCCTTTGTGAAAAAAAAAAAAATGCCGATTCTAAACAAAGCCAGGCAAAAGCCCAGGACACGGTAACAGCAAAAGTGCGGAATATTTAAATCATTTTGTAGTCGTTCCGGTTGACAAAAATTCCTAGACTTTGACGCGCGGAAAGTTTTGGCCGCTAGAGCAGACGAGTCCCGGAGGGGAGACAGCGTATTGGCAAGCGTAGTGAGGGACGCCCCCGAGCTAGATGGACCGATGACCTTAAAAAGGTGTCTGGAACTGATACGGTGCTGGTGCGGAAGGCAGATGGCAAGAAGTTGTGGCGCAGCCTGGGAGAAGCCTACGTCCAGCAGTGGACTACAGGAAACTGACAATGACAAGCGCTATCTCTGCCCGTGACATCACAGCGGGCCCTATCAGAATACCAGCGCTGCAACATTCATTTTTTAAATGTCGTAGCACCATGCTGAGATAGGAGCCTTTTGGCCTCGTATAGGACTTTCTGTTTCATTTTCCTTTTGTTACTTTTTTTTTTATATAACTTTGATTTTTATTTTGCTGTGTTTAGTTTAGTTTGTGATCTTCCTGTATGAGACGCAATAAATACTTTTTCTTTCTTTCTTTCTTTTCTATCTCCATTAAACAACAACGATTGTGAGTTTTTCCTCCTCGCAGATGATTCAGAGTAGTGGATGGATTATCTATGTATACAGCTACAAACAAAACTAATATTGGCACGTGCACCGATTTAACACCGGGGACGACTCAGTTGGACTTTGAGCCATTAAAACGCCACACGAGTACTACAAAATTAGATGTTACTTATTACAGGTTTTTTATAAATAGGAGTAGTCTTTATTTAGAGAGTAAATGAGTTATTTAAAGGTGACACATGCAGGTTATATAGACTGATGTACTTATTATTATAGTAAATAGTATGTATGTGTATATAACCTATTTATGTATTTGTGTACCTAGTTTTAATAGTTTTTTTTATCATTTTTCCTCTCAATCAAAGCACCTGCCATCCAATCTCTTCACCACCCTCGGTTGACTGGTAGAGAATGCCTAAGGAATTAATTCCGCCTTTGTACCTTTTTGTGCGAAAAGTTGAAATAAATATGTACTTATATAAATATTACAATTTAATTTAGATGTCGGATCCCATGGGAACCGTAACGTACTACTGGGGTGGTAGGTGGTAGGCCGGGATTACTGACCCTTGTAATAACCAGTGCGAGTGCGATGCCTCTAATCAGACCATACGCCACTTGCTGGAGGTGTCCTGGATGCCCATTCACCTGCACCTTGAATGAAGGATGCCACAGAGGCCGCAATCAACGATGAAAAATGTTTGTAAACGCACCCAGCGTTTACAAACTTTTAAACTAACATACACAAACAGCCAGACCCGGAACAACTACTTGTAGGTCATACAAATATTTGTTCCGTGCGGGAATCGAACTCGCGACACGCAGCGCAGCAGTCAATCGCTTAACCACTGCGCCAACCGTGCCACAAAATTATTTAATCATTGCTCAAACAGTTTGTATGCCAACGATATTGCCCTTTGTACTCAAATTATAATCATGTCATATCCCTATGTATTTTACTGTGTGTACATAAATTATAAAATAAATAAATAAATATTCAACGACTACGATATTTAATAAATAACATGTTACGTTTTTCCGCATATCAGCTGATAAAAATGTCAGCCAAAAATAAGTAAGTTAATTTAATACGAGAAACTGGAATCCGTTCAGAAGGCCAATTCTCGTAATTTAAAACGTTCAAAATCTAGTCGCAGTCTAGTCTCATCTCAGCGACAAAGAAATGTCAAAAACTTGTCAAAATGTAGGGAAATTTGAAGTATTTTTTGACAGATTGAGACTGAGATCAGACTGTGAACGTTGTTAAAATTAGTAGAATTGCCCCTCTGGTCTAGTCCGAAATTAAAACATGAATTGAATTAGATTTTATGTGGCGTCCGCGTTTCTCAACAATGTAAATGACGCAATGAATGTTGTTGAACTGTCAAAATGAAAGTTATTGCTACTGATAGAGTGTTACGCTATTATAATATGCGTGCCACGAAAGATGAGACTTGACCCCGCCTCCCCCGCTCTTTCCGCCGCCCCTATGACGTCCGGTCCCGTCCCGCACTCAGACCTTATACCGCTAAAGATACCTAAAATCGTGTACTGCGCATGTCACACCACGTGGTGTGTCAAGTCTCTTCTTTCGTGGCACGCATTGTACATCGCAATATTTGAAAAATTGAGCTCGGTATTTTTCTCTCAGTGAAAAGTCTCTGTTTTAATTTTGGCCGATTGACATGTTACGAGTTTTGTTCGATTTAATACTAGGGCGGATTTGAGACTATAGGCATATTCTACCAGTCAACCTTTGGATGATGCTGAGACAAACCCGGTGCAATAGAGAAAACAATGAGGGTTTTCTGAAATGACGTTCGCTAGGTGGCAGCACTGACACGTCAGGTCCAGGCATCTGTCAAAGAGCCTATATTTTCTTTAGTCATGACTGAATGATGAACGAATGAATGAATCGAATGATGAACGTCATCATAATATTTATTTTATATTGGAAGACCTCTTGTCACGGTGGTGCCAACTGGTGCCGTAAATTTTCACGAAAACCCTCATTACATTGCATTGCATGTGAGTTTGAGGTTTATGATTCCAAGATAATCCGGAAAAGGTTTTACATCCGTCTTTGGATTAATAAGACAGTAACTATTATCATTATTAGTGATAAGATAACTTATAACTTGACCCCGTTTGGCACTACGATAACCCATAACCACTTCTATCAAAACAAACTAATATAATTTAACTTTACATTAAAAACAGCTGATGTTGATAGCGAACCGAACGTTACAAAATTTTGTTTTCCGAGTGAATACAACCCGAATCTCTTCAAAGTAAGAGTGAACAGGCTTCTTCTGGGTAAACTCACTCCATCGTAGACTTTGTCTCTGTCACCTCTGACCTAGACTAGAGTCAAGAGCAAACCCATTTCAAATAAAAAAAAAGAAAAGAGAAATCAATGCTCTGAATGAAATACCTCGTAAATGTAATTAACAATAGAAGATGCTAAAATGTACGAATGTAAATCGAAACAAAAGAATCTTGCAGACCTTTATGCCCTATAAAGGGTGGCAGGGAAGAAATGATGGATGGACTGGTTAGAAAAGGGGTGACTACCAACATGACGACTAATAGAGATGTATGGAAGAAAAAGTACATGATTCATGACGAAATATTTGGTAAGTTATTAAAAAAAAATTGCTGTTCCATATATGTATTTTGATCGCGTAGGCATAGCACTGTTCTAGGAAAAACCTGTTTTTTATTTATAACATTTCAAAGCTAGAAATTGCGAAAAAAAATTTTTTTGTTCTAAAATCATGTTGTGCTGAATTCGTGTTTCAGTTTGCGCGTCGATGGTCTTGCCACCCGGTTTTCCTGCTACTAATTCGAAAACCCTTTCTACCCGCATGAAATGAAAACGTTTTCGCCTAGCGTTCTTTCTCACTTTTTTCTTTCTGATCGCCCCAAGGGTCGCGACGTGATGTTTAATAGCCTACAAACCTCCCTCAAGAATTGGGCTATCAATTGCAAAAAGATTTTTTTCAAATACGACTGGTACTTCTAGAGATTAGCGGGTTCAAACAGAAAAAACAACTTCATCAGGTTTATTCAGCCAACAACCTTTTCTAATTAGGTAGCCTACATCGTTGCTCCCATTAACAAAACTTATAACTGCCGCTGAACTAAAAGCACCAATTTTTCCACACTCTCTTCCGATAAATCGTTTTCAAAAGGTTTCCACTGTGACGCGAAGCGACCAGTCCAACGTAATTCCGACGTCGGATTGCCGGCGTTTGTTGACTTCACGCCAAAATCTCCGCAACTGTCTCATCACCAATGTATACATTGTGACGTAACACACACGTAAAGGTTGCCATTGTTGCTTTGAAGGTTAAAAATGACTTCTTTTGCATCGTCATAATGAGTCTGGCGATGCTTTGTTTTGGTTGCTGCGGATTACGATGCTTTTCGGGAAACTCCTAACCTAGTTGTGAAACACAATTTCGTGGACTTAAATAAAATTGTTGCGAGTAATAAAACGGGTGTAAAAATACTCTAAATGAAGCCGACAGTCGCTGTTCTTACCGTTAATAAGTTTTTTTTTTGTACTGGACCATAACTGAGATCCTTCTGGTTACGAAGATATTGAAGGTCAAAGTTCCAACATTTTTTGAAGTGAAAACTTCTTTAGCGGCGCTGTGTACTTTTTTTGGAATGGGTAAAAACTTCTAAATTCGCGTCAGGTCACGTGACCCTGATCGAAAATTCGTAAGACGTAAGACGTAAAACGTAAGACGCGCGTTGTTGAGGACAGCGCCATCTATGCACATCGGGAAGAACTACGAGGGCCTCGCGTACTAACTACGTAGTTCATCCAACAACGACGAGATGGCGCTGAACCACGGATATATAACTGACGACGAGCTAAATGCGAGCGGCTTGCTTCTCTTACCACTGCCGCGACCAACACCACGAACTGAAGTCTATCCTGTGTGCTTATTTGTAAATCTGAATAAATTCCTTTCACGAGAAGAATAAACCAGTCACTTTGGTCATCATACCTGATTTGCAAAAAACCCTATAAAATAAGGAACACACCTTAACACGCGTGTTTTGTTTATAAGACGATTCACAAAATACACTCGTAATTGTTCAAGTTTTCACTTCTGTCGGCACTACCGGAGTGCCAGTGTTTTTTTTTATGTATTTTTACGAAAAGCAGTTTTAAATGTTATTATAACTTTACTTGAAATACTCCCACGATCCCTGTGCCTATTGTATGCACCCAATGCACAACGTTTTGACATTGCGCACTGACGTAAACAGCGAATTTTCACACTAATAATAAAAGCAGTTAGTTACACCTAGATAACACAAGATCAACTACTTCGCGTGTCAAAAATAGCACCAGCTTACGTTCAAAAATCGTAAGCCGCCACTTTCGCGCTCAGTCCTGTGTACTGCTGGCTGGGAGCGAGACCGCGAGCTTGTGACGTCATAGTACGTAGTCAAAAAATGGCACGCTTGGTTTTCATACAGATCGTGACATTTGCGTTATCTACGTGTATATCTGTGGATGTACAGAATGCGTAGATGACGGCTTCGTTAAGGTTCCTGTTATACCCTCCTGTATACTTGGTATAATACCTTATTAATTCTCCTATCTTGTAGTCTTTCTGACAATATCTGCCGCACGCAGTTGCAAAATCGAGAAAGTAAAATATCATTAGAATACAGATTTGCAATGGACAAAATTATAGGTACACATTATACATGTTTGCGTTAAAACTGAGAGACTGGATATTAAACTCAACGTGATACTGTAAAGACAAGCGACACCTGTGGTTTGTAATATCGGACAGAACATGATATTGACAGCGTAAGCCGAGACCCAGGTGTGAGATAACGTGGTCTGACATTTCATAACGTAATGCTTACTGGGAAGGAATATGTTTCCAGTACCTATATTAATCGAAGCGCAATAGGATACTTCTCCTATTTCACGCCATTCAACCCTGCAACTCTCCGGCCAGCTACTACCAGCCGCCCCTCAAAGATCGTCGCTCCATCTAGCCCGAGAGCATCCTACCTTTCATTCCAGTACATTACAGCATACAAACAAAACGGGGAGAGATTTGCCAAGCAGCACTGCAATTTTTGAACGAACGGTTCATTCAAAAATTGCAGTGAGCAGTGGTGGCGCAGAGGTAAAGACTGATCTCGAAACGACGAAGGAAACAAGAGCGCGACATCGCGAGGAAACCGGCATGTCCTAGAACCAAAAAATCGGAGACATGAGACATCCACCTATTACTACCCCGCGTGGTGGATTACAGTTACAGTCCACTCTTTCTTGCAGAGAGGACGACCGTGTCTGAGCAGTGGGAACTTTATAGGCTGATTAAGCATGCATGATACAAAAAAAAACAGTAGCACTCCGGGAGTGCCGACAGAAGTGAAAACAAAACACAAACAGAATACTTCGCCATCAGTCACTGACATAACAGATATACATTAAAACCGAGTACATCCCGAGGACAGCCGAACACATCCGAAGCGGGTATTTTTTAAATCGTCTTATAAACAAAACACGCGCGATGTCGCTTACGGTACCAGTGGCACGAGTTCAATGGTTTTTACCATTTCAAAAAATGCTCAACGCGCCTATAGAAGTTTTCACTTCAATTAATAAGGTCAACATAGTGAACATAGGGACGACAGGAGTCTGTATGAAACCAGCCCAATTTCAGAAGCAATACAGGTAATAAAATAATCCCCTTTACCATAAAATAACTACAAAACGTACTATGAATATCAATATATTCAGTGTTACGATCGTAAACAACACAAGGCCGAAGCCATTTCCACAACAGTATGACAGCAGACAGCTGATAACAAAAATGTTATTACAAACACTACGATTTACTGTAAAACCGTTGTGTTGTTCACAATAACACCAGAACGTCATTATTGTTATCTATGGATAACAATACCGTTTATTTAACACTTGATCGCTTTTGTAATGTTAAGGTGATCGGACAACCTCCAGGCTTTTGCACCGTAGCCGGGCGTCGAAGGGCGCAAGGAACGATCTCCGGTCACCATAAGAAAGGGCCTACGAGCGGCGAAATTGGGGCCGTGTCGACCCTCGAGCAGTTAGGCTCAAAGAGATGGTACGCAGTATGCGCGCCTTAATGGAAGGACGAGCGGTCGTGGGATCGGCCGCACTTGGTGATGGAGCCCGCTGGGCATGGCGGGATGATACCAGTCGGGGGTGCGACAAATGTACAGACGCCAGCACATCAAGTTACTACAATCTGTCAAATTCCTTTAATAGATTTTCAACTGTATCGCTAAAGCATAAGGTTCAAAGTTGATTGGGAAAATTTGACAGTTTCGGGTAGCTTGATGTGCTGGCGTCTGTACAAGTATCTCCTGTGTCTCCGACTCATAGTACTTGAAGGTACAGTGGGGTTTTAGTCGGTAGGAGTCCGAATAACCCTCCGTTCTTCCCAGACGGAGGGTAAGTATCCACGAGGATTACACCACAAAAAAAAAGGCTTTCGCACCGTCGACCCTCACCCCCGGGGCTTAGCGCCAGCGCTCACGCTCACCCAGCCAGCAGTACTCAGGACTGAGCGTGAAAGTGTCGGCTTACGATTTTTGTATGGGGCAAGCGAAGTAGTTGCTCTTGCGTTATCTAGGTGTATCTATTATCTGTGGCCGACCCCAAGTAACATGGGACCAGGGCAAGATGATGATAAGTTTGTCACCTGATGACGTTTACGTCAAACTGACGTCTTATACAAAATTTCATTAACACGTCACGTAATAATCTATGGAAATCCAAAATAAACATGGTTCTATTTACAAGTTTATTTTAATGGCACGAGATGGTAAAGGAGGATGGTCTGGCGCTAATTGTTTGAATAAAATTTATCTATCTAATAATGAAGCTGAAGAGTTTGTTTGTTTGTTTGAATGCGCTAGTCTCTGGAACCACCAGTCGGATGTGAAATATTTTTTTGCATTTGATAGCCCAATTCTTGAGGAAGGCTAAGGGAGGACGGAGGACCCTCACGCTAGTTCCCTTGGAGTCCAGCAAAAAGGAAAAAAGTCAGAAAGAACGCTAAGTGAAAGCGATGTAAAAAAATATCGCGGGCAGGCCTTGCGATGTGAGTGAAAGCTCCTAGAAACAGGCGCGACACGCGATATAATCGCGCGTGACACAAAGGCACCGCTCGTTGCGCGATTTGCGGTGCCTTTGTGTCACGTGCGGTTTTTTTATCGCGTGTTGCGCCTGTTTGAAGGAGCCTTGATGCGACAGGATGGGTAGGGGCGAACGAGAAATTTCACGCGGACGGAGTCGCGGGCAGAAGCTAGTTCGAAATGAAGTTACGTAATTTTAGTAGATAATTTGACAGGACTAAACCAAAATTTATCTTCTGTCCTTTTGAAATAGAAGGAAAAAGATGCACTGTATGTGCTTAAATTTAGTTTAGTTTGTGAACAACAGAATTGGCACCAATATAGAGTAATATTCTATGAAACTTCAATAATAAATACTTATACCTATTATTATTATATTAACACGAGATGGAAATGGAGGATGGTCTGACGCTAACTATGTGAACAATATTTATTCGAAATACGTCATAGACGCTAACTGGTATATTTACACAAATAAACACTATATAATGGGTCTATACTATACTCGTATATTAATATATTTAAACCTATACGTGGAAGAAACGACACATAAAGGTGTTAATTTTTAGATCAATGTTTATGTGACGTCGATTTCCAATAACAGAATTATTTATCTGCGACCGTAGTATCCACCAATATAGATAGAGGCAAGTATCACGATCTGTATTTTTTTCCACACTTCATTAGAATTAGCAATGGAAATGAAGTAATTACAGCGTTCAAATACTTAGGTACCTTTTTTTTTTGTTGTCGGGGGAAACCTTCAAAAGGCACCCGACCTCCGGGGAGGGAGGTCCGGGAGTGTGGGATTTTTACCTCACTAAAACCGCCCCGGTGATCACCTTCAGCACATAGGGGTGGTCCCGGTTCCTCTTAAAAGACCAATTCCGGAACCCCCCGTGCAACGCCTGTAAGGCACATCCCTGGGGAACACTTAGGTACCTAACGTGTGTATTGCATTGTTTTATCTACCTAATGCATTTTTGCAGTATCGTTTCAATGAGGGTTTTCGTGAAAATTTACGACACCAGTTGGCACCACTGTGACAAGAGGTCTTCCAATATAAAATATATGATGACGTTCATCATTCGATTCATACATTCGTTCATCATTCCGTCATGACCAAGAAGCTTATAGATAAAAGTGGAGGCAACACTCTAAATACCTAAGTGAAGACGACTGTGGTCGGATGCTCTCTTTCTAAATACACACTTATGAACGAGACAGTGATATGTGTTTTCTTTGTCATATTGTGTATGTATTTAGAGAGTGTCCGACCACAGTCGTCTTCACTTTGGTATTTAGTGTTGCCTCCACTTTTATCTATAAGCTTCTTGGTCATGACTAAAGAAAATATAGGCTCTTTGACAGATGCCTGAACCTGACGTGCCAGTGCTGCCACCTAGCGAACGTCATTTCAGAAAACCCTCATCGCTACTTCAGCACTGCAGCAAACTACAATTTTTTTTTTAAATAAAGTACATAATAATTATTGTAAATAATACCACCCGCACGTGTCGATCGAAGGTTAAGCTGCGCTTGCCGCGGTCGTCTCGTGGATGGGTGACCATCCAATACATTTCGACACCCCTCCGTGCCGTTGGTCCCTGCTGTCACTCTTAGATCTTCACTAACGAGGTTGTGGAGGCCAGATGGGCAGTTGCTCCTTGTAAAGTGCTGGTATTCTACATCCGGTTAGATGGAACGCCGACCTCAACAAAGTTGGGAGCGAGTAAGACGAGGGATAATAAAATAACCCTCCTTCTGGCGCAGTCGGGTAAAAAGTTAACAGGAATCCAAGTGAAACCCTGATGGAATAATCCTGCAATGATTTTTTCAGTCAACTCAATTGTTTTGTAAGACTTCCATATTTAATGATAAACAATATTATTTCTGTAAACTTGGTCAGATCATACAAGGACCGCGCAGTCTGAGACAGTCTTTTGAGGAAAGAACCACACAGATTCTAGTGGACCTGTAGCGGTATCAACAACGCCACATGCGAACAACGCGTCATAGTGACGTGACGCAAAATCCTGCATCTCGCAAGCAGAGTTACCGCGCAACTAGCAGAGATACAACCTACGACGGCCCGACATGAATCATCGGGCAATTGCCCGCCAGACACAACACTCGTCTGGTCGGAGGATCCTCCCTTTTGTATAGAGTATGAGTGAAATTTACACCCTGTTCCTCATACCTCTATAGACCTATCCACTCAGTTCACGGATTTGTCAGTCATTATTACCCACAAGCTTCTCGAATCCATGGCTATTTCAAGATAACAATAACATCGTATTTGTCTCCATTACCTATAATCAGACGGGGCTATCTACTAAAACTCATCACACAATACATCCTTTTTAAGTATTTGTCTAATATCAAGTACCATTGTTTTATTTAAGGTCAGGAGAAGAAGATAATCTGACAATACATAATACTTTAGCGAAGGATGAATGAGAAATGTTGTGTTCATTCAATTGCTATCCGAATGGCATTGTCGTCAATGACCTTTGTAAATTCACGCCTAATGGTCTTTTTAACAATTGCAGTGCTAACGCAACTAGCATGAACGGCAGTAGCCCATCAGACACGACACCCGTCTGGTCGGAAGATCCTCCCTTTTCTATAGAGGATGAGTGAAGTGAGCTTTACATCCTGTTTCTCATACCTCAGGACTTTTGTAAATTCAGATCCACTTTCCAGTAAACATGAAAATCAGCCATCACATTGCGATTTGTAATGCAACGCATTCCATTGCAGCCTCTGACAAGAGTATTTTGCGTGCGTTTGCGCAAGCCGGACGGACGCTTCGCGATTATAAATAAGGTCAATCAGTGTTTATATGTCGAGTGAAAATCATTGCTTACTTCGTGTATACAATGTTATTAATTACATAATTACTTACGTAGATAAATGCGACACGACACGCGACACAAAGGCACCGCAAGTCGCGCAACGAGCGGTGCCTTTGTGTCGCGCGCGATTACTTCGAGTATCGCGCCTGTTTGTCGAGCCTTTACGTGTCCCGGTTTTATGTTGTAGTAACAATCTTATCAATACTTACAATACTTTCCTAGAATGTTTAAAAATATAATAATTACACCTTATCTATGAAATAACGTCATAAGCATTTGATAATAATAATTTGTATTTGAAACGAAGTTCTTTAACGGAGCTTACGGTAGCAATAATCTGGTAGAAATCGTCACAAACGAAAAAGCGTTAAGGGTCCTGCAAACAGGCGCGACGCGAATCGCGCGCGACACAAAGGTACCGCTCGTTGCGCGACTTGCGGTGCCTTTGTGTCGCGCGCGATTTTATCGCGTGTCGCGCCTGTTTGTAGGAGCCTTATAGCTAATCCACATGTCGGAAAAATTTGTCCACTCAACAACGTTAATAACGCAGCCAATGAATATCGTTGAACTGCATAAAGGCTCCTTGCCTTTATGCAAATATGCACCCTCCATGCGACTTTTTATTAGGTATACATATAAATAGAAAGAGACAGAGGGAGAGGGAGAGAGAGAGAGAGAGATAGTTTTCATGGATTTCGAGTGTGCTGAAGTCTATGTATAATGAAAATCATAGAGCCCGCGAAAATTTTAAATTTTTTTGTCATTTTAAAATTTTCTTAGGCGCCGTCATAGCTTTTCATTTGGTCCCACGACCCCACACGATTTACTTTTAAATCCTTTTCTTCTACTTTCATTATGGAAACATGGAAACACTTTTCGGGCGAAACTACTAATAAGTCGTTTATAAATAATGTATCGACGACGGCAAAGCACAAAGAGTCAACTGCACTTTTTATAAAATTCACTTTTTTATAATGTAATTCGACTCAGAATTCTTTGTTTTATATCACTCCAACCGCAAAAATTAGTTTACATTGAACAAAGACTTGCAAATTTGCAGTTTGTTTTGAATGTAACCCGTCTTCTCATAACAATAACCGTATTGAACCTTGTTGAACGGAATAATTGAAAGATTCCAGATCATCTTAATACGCCTTTGCCGAAAAGTATTAAGATTTTAAATAAAATCGAGCGATGGTATAATATGGATGGTATGGTGGGTAATATGATATAATGGTATATTTCCATCATAGTTATCATTTTAGCCGAAAGACGTCCACTGTTGGATATAGGTCTCCCCCAAGCACCTCCACTTCGACCAGTTATGTGCTTCACGCATCCAGCGGATTCCTGCGGCCTTCACAAGGTCGTCGGTCCACCTTATGGGAGGCCTTCCAACGCTACGTCTTCCGGTACGCGGTCGCCACTCCAGAACCTTTCGGCCCCATCTGCAATCTGTTCTGCGAGTAATGTGCCCTGCCCACGTGCCCACTGATCACACTTTTATAGTATGTTATAAAAGAGTTGGTTTGTTTGAAAGCGCTCACCTCTGAAACAGATGGATTTGAAAAAAAATTTTTTTTATTTGATTGCCCAGTTCTTGAGGAAGGCCATAGGGCTATTTAACATCACGCAGTCACGCTATAACCTTAGGAGACTAGCAAAATAAAAAAGCACGGGCAGGCGATGCGATGCGTCGCGGTGGTTCGGGGGCTGAGAGTTTTATACAAATGTGGCTGATATGTTAGTACCTACATTGTGTATCTTACGACTTCAACGCGAACGGAGTCGCGGGCAATAGCTAGTTTGAATAAACAAATAAAGGCTCCATCAAACAGGCGCGACACGCGATAAAATCGCGCGCGACACAAAAGCACCGCAAGTCGCGCAACGAGCGGTGCCTTTGTGTCGCGCGCGATTATTGCGCGCGCCTTGAAGGAGTCACTCTGGTCACCCATATAGTTACAACGTCATTGTCTTTAATTATCTCGCTCATATTTTAATAGCCTATCTCCCCCTGTGGCCTGCAATCTTTTTATAACACCGAGATAGCCTCAAAGATTAAAATGTCTAATATTATCTTGGTATTCGGCAATATTATTAAAAAATATTGCCGAATACCATGTTTGAGGAGCCATTATTTTATTTGATGTTATAGCGGCAACAAAAATACATCATCTGTGAAAATTACAACTAGCTATCACGATTCATGAGATACAGCCGGATGACAGACGGACAGTGGAGTCTTAGTAATAGGATTCCGTTTTTAACCTTTGGGTACGGACCCTAAAAAAAAAAACTCTATGTAACCTACAGTACCCGGGGATAAATATTGCACATCCACCTTTGGAAACAGACAATCGGTTTATTTCGGCTTGTGGGCTGGCAATGCGATGGGGTGGGTCGGGGGACCATAAATTTCACGTAGATGAAGTTGCGTGCAGAAGCTAGTACTAGGTATAAAAGGACAAGCTTCTTTCCAGGCATGGAGGGGTCTTCTTTCCAAACGTCGATGTGCAATACTTATCGCCGGGTACAATGCGTGCCACGAAAGAAGAGACTTGACACACCACGTGGTTTGACATGCGCAGTACACGATTTTAGGTATCTTTAGCGGTATGAGGTCTGATTGCGGGACGAAACCGGACGTCATAGGGGCGGCGGAAAGAGCGGGGGAGGCGGGGTCAAGTCTCTTCTTTCGTGGCACGCATTGTGCTGTAGCTAGGAGGCGAACATTCATTGCGTTAATTGCTAATCAGCCTACAATTTTCCCACTACTGGGACACAAGCCTCTCTGTGAGAGGGAGTGGGCTCTGATCCACCACGCGGGCCCGGTGCGGGTTGGTAGATGCCACACGTCTTTGAATGTTTGGTTCTAGGCCATGGCGGTTTCCTCACGATGTTTGACCGTTTTGAGAGCAATGGCGATGAAATTTTTAACACAGAGTACAATGCGTGCCACGAAAGATGAGACTTGACACACCACGTGATTTGACATGCGCAGTACACGATTTTAGGTATCTTTAGCGGTATGAGGTCTGAGTGCGGGACGGGACCGGACGTCATAGGGGCGGCGGAAAGAGCGGGGGAGGCGGGGACAAGTCTCATCTTTCGACTTCGTGGCACGCATTGTAAAGCGCCTGTACCTATAATATGGCGGGACGAGTTGGACAGCCGGTCGATTCTTTAAAAATCTCACCGTGAAAACTTAGGTGATGCGAGTTTGTTTGTGCTAGGAATTGACACTATTAACAGCTCACTGCACGCTCACTTCACCTAAGTTTTCACGGTGAGATGGTTACAGAATCGCACTGCAGTAGTCCACTTTAGCCCAGGATCGAAAGAGCTGGAAATCATTGGGAGAGGCCTTTCCCCAGCAGTGGGATGATGCAGGCTAGCAGTATCATCAAAGCGTCTGTCTGGGTTCGAACCTATGATCTACATGGGCTTCCACGGCTCACCATTCTTCAGATTTTCTCTCTCCATTTTAGAGATTATAGCTACTTATATCCTTCAATTCAGCCGGTCGATTCTGTAAAATCTCACCGTGAAAACTTAGGTGAAGTGAGTTTGTTTTTACTAGGAATTGACACTATTGACAGCTCACTCCACGCTCACTTCACCTAAGTTTTCACGGTGAGATGTTTACAGAATCGAACTGCAGATTGTCATTGAAACTGTGTTACGCAATTAGGGTGCAACGGGGCCATTGCGTAAAGATTCCTACAAACAGGCGCGACGCGCGACGCGAATCGCGCCTGTTTGAAGGAGCCTTGACACACTAAAAGTAGGAATAGCTTTCATTTTGACAGTTCAACAATATTCATTGGCTGCGTTATTAACGTTGTTGAGTGGACAAATTTTCGGACATGTGAATTAGCTATAAGACTCCTACAAACAGGTGCGACACGCGATATAATCGCGCGCGACACAAAGGCTCCGCTCGTTGCGCGACTTGCGGTGCCTTTTTGTCGCGTGTCGTGTCGCGCCTGTTTGAAGGAGCCTATTATGCTTCAAAATGATTCAGATTGTCACTGAAAGTCTGTTATGTATGTTAGGCAATTAGTACGGTGCTGTAGCTCTAACAATAATATTTACTTTAAAATAAAATACGTCAGTTTATATTATACATATAAATAAAACAAATGTTGACAAGTTATAAATGAGTGTTAAATTGTTGACATATTATACTACTACATAAATTGTTACCAAGTCGAGACAACGCGAAATAACAACAGTTTTGTTATTTCATTAAAAATTGTTTGACAAAGATAGTATGAATATGTAATCAGGAATCAAGGCTAAATAATAACTGCATAGAAAAGAAAGGGGACTCGTGGTTAAATAATAACAGCCACACTGGACGGGTCGATTGAAGTTTAAGGGGGCTTACATGACCTAAAGCGCGGTCACTGTCGGACTGCATAGAAAAGAAAGAAGCGCAATGACACAACGCTGGTAAAATTTATTGCAAAATATGAAGCAATTATTTAATTACAAAAAATGTATTGTTTGGACTAAAAAATTAAAACAGTAGTGTTTTATTATGTTGCTTGTAGAATAATCTGATAATAAATCAGAATGATTGTATGTATATTAGTATGATTTTTATTGTAAAAAGTAAGTTTTTAGAGGTATCTTCATGTTTTTTTTTCTATCGTATCAAATTAGTTGTATTATGTTTTCAACACACTATCTACCTAGCATATAACCTGAAGAATATCATATATTCTTACTGACTTCAAAAAAAGGAGGTTATTCTTATTTTTTACTGTAGTTGATCATATAGTTTTATTGCTTCTAAAACTTGCGTTTTTTTTTTTTGCGTTTAGGTCCTGTAATTCCCTTAAGTTGCGTTTGCCGAGGTCGTTCCACGGATACCGGGTGACGTCATCACGTCCGTGCCGGCTGTCGCTGAAAACCAGCGCCGGGACTCTGTCTCGCATTAAGGCTCCTTCAAACAGGCGCGACACGACACGTGACACAAAGGCACCGCAAGTCGCGCAACGAGCGGTGCCTTTGAGTCGCGCGCGATTCGCGTCGCGCGTCGCGCCTGTTTGTAGGAGCCTTTATGCTGAGCGATGGCCGTTTTGCGTGGATGTGATGCATATTTTCCACCAGCTTGTTCTTTTTTGGCATAGTGTTCTTTCTCCGCGTCATGTTTAGGTACCGCAAATAAATCTAGTTTCTTTTTTTCCCCATCCAAGGAACGGCCTCGGCAAGTGGCAATGGTCACCCGACCGTTCATTCGGAAAGGAGGATAAGGCTACCATCAGACGGATTGCATAGCAGCAACCGCGCGCGCTCGATATATTCAACTGCATGCAGTTATCTGCAGTCGGATCTGACTTTGCGCAGTTGACGCCACGCATCTAGCCCAGGAGCTCAGTGTAAGATTTGACGTCTAAATGGAAGCACAGACGTTAAATACACTAACTGTATGCGGTTAGCGATGAACAGCGTGCGTCGACACTACATGACTAGCCGATCACGAAGAGTTGAAGTCACGACCATATGCAGTTAATATTGACTTCACACGACTGACCACGTGAAGTTGATATCATAACTGAACGAAATCGAAAGTACAGACGCCAGCACATCAAGCTAGTACAATTTGTAAAATTTCTTTAATAAATTTTCAACTTTATTGCTAGAGCATAAGGTTCAAAGTTGATTGGGAAATTTTTACAGTTTCGGGTAGCTTGATGTGCTAGCGAGCGTCTGTACAACTACATGCAGTTGAATATATCGACTGCGCGCGGTTGCAACGATGCAGTCCGTCTGATGGCAGCCTAAGCCGTTGGTCTCGGTTGTCATGCGTAGATCTTTGACAGTCGTTACGGGTAGTCAGAAGCCCGAAACTCTAACAACCAGTTTTTCCAAGGGGTTTTTCACAGACAGTCGCTTCATGTAAAATGCTGGTATTCAGCTGCATCCGGTTAGAATGATACGAAGACGTTAGGAAAACGCAGACAGATTGATTGAGTATGTCATCCAAGTATAACATATACCTACCTAAATACATTTACTTATTAGCTGTCTGTATTTACTAAAAACACATACCAGGCAGGAAAAAATGGAGTAGGTACCTATCTATCTGTTAGAAAAATATCACGATGTTTTGGGTTTCTTTTCTTCACCAATGTCAGTAGTGTCAAAGATAAACTCACCAATGTATGTAATGTCAAATTAGGTATGTAAAAAAAACTTCCTAACAAATTCACGTCTTACTTAAACAAAAGCAGAGTGAGTGGCTTTTGTTTAAGACGTAAATTTTCTCTTATTAGTAAACAAAACTTAGATAATGCCGATCTGCATATTATAATTATTTTCGCAACGAAATATAAAATATTTATGAACGAGTCCAACCAAGTCGAGGTCAATTTCGTTGACGCAACAACAACCAACTTATGAATGAGAGAGAGAGAGAAAGCAGATAAAGAAATGTCTCTGATTAATGTGGCCGTGTATCGTCATAATATTATTTATGTTATACTTAATCACTGTCGGGTTTAAAAAATCTTTAGTGTAAAGATTAGCTTTGTAGCTGGCTTCGACTCACTGGCTGGCTTCAGCTTTCAGCTGATTTGAACAGCCCAATTGACAATGTAAGTACAGCTACCTAATTGGTCATTAATTTGAGTCAAATTGTCTATATCTACCTACTGGCCAACAGCTTAATTTGGGTGGTTTCCGCTCCAGGAGTCAAATTCATGGTCCATGGCCATTTTAAATTGCTAGAATAATAAAAATCACTTGCAGGCCAATAAAAATGAATCAATCTGACAGTTCTAAACCGCTCTAAAAATAGTCGCCATCTTTGTTAGTAGCGCTTCCTGATTTAATCTGTCAATCACAAAGTGCATGGGTTAAACAATCTGCCTGGCCTTTTCCCAACTAAGTTAGGGTCGGCTTCCAGTCTAACCGGATGCAGATGAACACCAGTATTGTACAGACGCCAGCACATCAAGCTACTACAATCTGACAAATTTCTTTAATAGATTTTCTACTTTATCGCTAAAACATAAGGTTCAAAGTTGATTGGGAAAATTTGACAGTTTCGGGTAGCTTGATGTGCTGCCGTCTGTACATGGAGAGGCTGCCTCATCATCATCCACAACCTGACTTCATCCACTCTGGCCTCACTTTTCATGTGCCAATCACCACCCTCCTGTGCCAGCCCCATCCAGATTCTTCCCGTGATGTTCTCAGAGTAATTAAATTACATTCTATATTCTTTTTGTAATAGGCGGGGTGGCATGAGCATCAAAGTTAAAAGTCGCTTCATAAACCTGTAGCAATATTATCTCAAATTCATTATGTATTTGTAACGGTACCTGCATCGGTAATGAGAACGAATTGAGTCTACAGTTATGTATTGAAGTTACAACTACGTGTGAGTGCTAAATCATGTGTTTTATTAGACATTAAGGCTCCTTCAAATAGGCGCGACACGACACGCGACACAAAGGCACCGCAAGTCGCGCAACGAGCGGTGCCTTTGTGTCGCGCTCGATTATATCGCGTGTCGCGCCTGTTTGTAGGAGCCTTAACACTGCACTGCTCTGACAGCCTGTCTATCTGTGGCAGTATGTCACTTTGGCAGAATCTATCCTAAAAAGGCCTTTTTAGGCCCCCTGATACCTATTGACAAAGGTGGACAACAAAAACAGTCAAACAATGGCACTTCAGAACACTTCTATCATCCGTCCAACATAATATCAGATGATTACGTAATGTTTGCCAATACAAAGAGCGCCACGTGCACCCACACATGGCCACACAGCATACACCCACTCAGACGCATGCACTTATCAATACTTATGACAAACAAATACATAATAAAGAGTAATGTATTCTATTCTATTCTATGACACGTGCAACTTAATTATTGTTTTATCTATTAAAACCACTGTTTTAATCTAATGATTTTTAATTTACATGGGGCTTTACGTGACTTTTTTAGCCCAGAAGGACCACCATTGGCAACATTAAAGCGATTGTCAATGCGAGTGCGTTTGGCTCAAGGTAATATAATTTTTTAAAATTTTAAAATTACTTTAGACAGTCCCCCAAAATTATATAAGTCTTATTTAATGTAACATAAAATGGATATTTATTTACAACTCAAAACCCGACGCAAATTATCCAAAAGTAACATAAGGACTATTTTTCGGACTTCGATTATTCTCATTGGTTATCGCAAATTTTTTAAATGCACATTACCATTGATAGTTTTATCCAATGCGTAGAATAGGTGTTTTGTGTTAAAATTTCACGGGTCTTTTTGATGTTTCGATAATTATGTAACTCGGATTACCGATATTTTTGTCGTGTGGGGGTTAAAAAAAATGCTACTTTGACTGCTCTTCTACTAGCCATAGGTCGATGTAGCCAAAAAAGCAAAGAACATCAACATCATGTTGGGATGACAGATACTTCAGACTGAGACAGTATAAAGAACAAGCTTTCGCTCTAGGATTCGCAAAAGTCGAAAATATATGCCACGGGAACGTGCCATCGGGATAAAAAGTATTATATTATGACCTAACCCAGGTCATATTAGTCTATCTGTGTGCCAAATTTCTTCCAAATTCGTATCTACAGACGTGAAAGGTAACAGACAGATAGACAGGCTGTTAGAGCAGTGCAGCGTAAGGCTACTACAAACAGGCGCGACACGCGATATAATCGCGCGCGACACAAAGGCACCGCTCGCTCGTTGCGCGACTTGCGGTGCCTTTGTGTCGCGCGCGATTTTATCACGTGTCGCGCCTGTTTATAGGAGCCTTAACTTTTCGAATTTATGATATTTATATGGATAGCTTGTAACCTTATATATATCGCAGATTTTCTTGTTGCAAAATCGTCGTAAATCCTGCTCTGACTTCACGTCAGAGCAGGAAGTATTTTACCTAGGGCGCGGAAGGAAATAATCTGCGTTCAAGGAGAGTGGTCATGAGCTGTCTCTAAATAAACTTATAGACAGCACAGCATACCTAGTATTGCAAGACGTTGTATGCAAAGACGGTTAACAGGATAAGAGACTCAAGTAAATGCTTCAAGACCAAAAATGCATTATTTTTGTACTAATATTCAGGCAGCAGGAATCCGCTGGACGCAAGAAGCACAGAACCTGTAGAAGTGGCGGTACTTCACCTCCATCAAGACGCACTGGGCCGGCGGCGTGGTGGATTAAGACCCACTCCTTCTTACAGAGAGAAGATAATTTATGAATAGTGTTAAAATGGCACAAAACGGTTTAGTAAATTATCGGCTCTCTGAAAGGCAATTGAATATACCTACTAAGTATATTATTATTTTTTTATTAAATTTGCTTAAATATACCATCTTTTAAATATATAAAACTAGTAACGCACCGCGGTGTCGCCCGCGTAAGTTTCCATCCCGTGGGAATATCGGGATAAAAAGTATCGTATATGTTAATCCAAGAAATGGTCTATCTATGTGCCAATTTTCATCCAAATCTGTTCAACGGTTTACGCGTGATTGAGTAACAAACATCCAAACACCTTCACAAACTTTCACATTTATAATATTAGTAGGATTCAAAGTCCTGACTGACTGATGATAATATATCAACGCACAGCCTAAACCGCTGGTCTTAGAGACATGAAATTTGGAGGGTGTGTTCTTTTTATGAAGTATCCACTAAGAAAGGGTTTTTCGAAATTCCACCCCTAAGAGGGTGAAATTTCACGCGGACGAAGTCGCGGGCAGAAGCTAGTTGTTTATATAGAATCAAGTTCTTCTAACTTAACAGACAGCTGTGCCGCTAGGGAGTTTGTTACGCCACTTCTTCCCAGCTGAAGTACTAGAAAGTGGCGAAGGACGGGCGTTTTGAGGGACTGTCTTATGGCTCCTGCATACAGGCGCGATGCGCGACGCGAATCGCGCGCGCCACAAAGGCACCGCTCGTTGCGCGACTTGCGGTGCCTTTGTGTCGCGCCTGTTTGAAGGAGCCTTTATGTAATTTTGACGTTCGAAAAGTGCTGATTCACAGCCTAATTTGAATAAATGACTTTTGATTTTGAAACGGACACGCAGACTGATACACGAGCTAGCCATTATTCCGAACGATCATGTCTAGCGTTCACAATTACCTAGTTGTTGCTAGGCTGCAGACGACAATAGTTTTATAGCTAGGGTTGCCCCTTTAAATTAAAAGATAAAGTTTATTTTCTCTTGACTGTACTTACCTTTACCTGTCAAAAAGAGTCACCTAGATAAAGTGGATAAGACAGAGATTAAAACAGAAGACGAACTAGCAGGGGTTCGAGGGGGGAGGTGGGTGGTGGAGGGGGGGGGGTTCAGGGGATCAGACCGGAATAAATCAGATTTGTCAACGCCGGCTGTCTCGCTTAGACTCACATCATTATGTTGAGCGATGGCCGTTTTGCGTGGATGTGACGCGTATTTTCCCCAAATTGTCATTTTTTTGAGTCTTGTTTTACCGCAAATAAACGTTTCTTTTTTTTTTCATGTTTAAATGCCTACGTAAAGTTTGAAATGAGATGAAAACATTAGCCCATATTCTAGAACAAAACTCTCAAGCATGTCAATTCGGTTTTTTTTTACCTTCGTTCTAAATGTAGGTAGATTTACAACAAATCTCACTCAGTATACACGAAGTTCATTTGCATTTTAGTTAAATTATAGGTCTGTCAAAGTAAAAATATAATTTTATCAATGTTTTACTTTGTTACAATCTTAAAAATAGTTTTATAATTATGTGTTATAAAGTGCGTTTGTGTCTAATCATCGCGCTGAACAGTACCTACAATATTTAATTAACGTAAGTAATATGATAACTCTGATTCATAACAAGAGGTTTTTTTTACATTACATAGTTTATGTATAGGTAAATGTTTTATAAAGGCGCCATAGTCTGCAAAAAACACCCAATCTTAAGATTGAATTTAGAATAAGATCTGAATGTAATTTCATTTGTGTTTGTTTATGTTAAAATAAAAAAAAATCAAATCAATCCCTAACATTAGTTGGAATGACAGCTCACCTTTAAGGCTTTTTTAAACAGGGACGACACGCGATAAAATCGCGCGCGACACAAAGGCACCGCAAGTCGCGCAACGAGCGGTGCCTTTGTTTCGCGCGCGATTATATCGCGTATCGCGCCTGTTTGTAGGAGCCTTTAGTCTTTCCGATGAGATTCTTACAGAATACATCGACTAGAGAAGGCCTTAGTTCAGTGGAGGGACAGTAGACACTAGTGAAAAAAAATTGGCAACCCTAACTAAAGATTCGATTCAAGTGCACTTATAAAGCCATTCATATTTATCATCTACAAGTATCTGCAATTGATAACGACGACTCGATGGTAAAGACTTTGGACTTATTTTTGAACGATAAGATCGAATAAGAAGATAATTATCATAATAAAACTAAGCCTAATATACCTATCGTATAAATTATGTCATCCACGTAAAGGCTCCTACAAAAAGGAGCGACGCGCGTCGCGAATCGCGCGCGACACTAAGGCACCACTCGTTGCCCGACTTGCGGTGCCTTTGTGTCGCGCGCGATTTAACGCGGGTCGCGCCTGTTTGAAGGAGCCTTAGATCGATCCCGAATACGGAATAAGTTTGGTTTATTAAAAGAATTGTCATCATTTATACTAATTATAAATCTGAAGAGTTTGTTTGTTTGAACGCGCTTATCTCTGGAACTGC
This sequence comes from Luperina nickerlii, assembly GCA_963855955.1. Lineage (NCBI taxonomy): Eukaryota > Metazoa > Arthropoda > Insecta > Lepidoptera > Noctuidae > Luperina > Luperina nickerlii. The sequence continues at coordinate 9,415,328 of OY979689.1, read as the reverse complement.
CAGTCAAATTTGAAACAATTCTTGAGGAAGGCTTTAAGCTATTTAACATCACATTATGACCACTAGGAGCCGACCAAAAAGGAAAAAAACAGAGAGAATGCTAAGCGAACTAAGAAATTTCACGCGGGCGCGGTCGCGGGCAGAAGCTAGTAAGTAATAAAGTAACATTTATAATATTAATAGCCAATTCGACAAATGGCGAAATAAAACCTCGAACCAGTCTAAGGAGTAGGTAACCTTACCATAGTAGGTAGATTTGAAGATGATATGAATCACATTATGTACATAAATGTATAACGAAAGATCACGTGAAAAATGGCGGAAAAACGTTAGCTCATAGAATTTGGCATCAATTTTAAACTCACTGTTTTATTTGTATCTATCACAGATAGACGCGATAATTCTGAGTAATTCTACAAAATGATATTACGTATCACGTAAACAGGAAGCCAGAGATGAAAACTAACTCATACCAAGGATGATAACATTATTAAAGCCTCGCAGGTTTTATTTACACATATTAATAGATTGAGTGACGCAGAACCGCATAGTAAACAAAAACATTAATGAAAAGCCACTAGAAGCATCGTATGGAGTGACTCATTCAACACAACAGGTTCCTATGAGACCATAAACGTCCACTTTAAACACGGGTCGCTTAATTAACTACATTAGAATATCATCCAGAAGGGGTAAAACTAAAATGTACGTCTAGCGCACCGGGCAGCCAGACCTACCTTGCTGACTAGCTATTCCTTTGCTAGATATAACATGGTTCTGACTGACCGGTTCTATCTGACACCTGAAAAGATTTAGGGATGGGTTTTGACCAGCAGAGGGATTCATCAATCGCTTTCTCTTATTATTTATGCGGGCAGCATGTCTTCTCTTCTCCTTCCATGCTTTTCTATCAGTCAGCCGCTCTCCAGCCATATTATCATCATTCACACAATCGAACTGTTGCGCGCCAAAAATAATGCTTGATACATCGCCATGTATCGCCATTAGTTACCACTAGCGCCATCTTGTATCGGGTAGCAGAACTAGTACCTTGGCCTTGGTACTAGGACATTGACCCTTCCTGTAGGTACTAGTAGTTCCGAGAACTATCGACGTCGAGTCAGTCGGGACCGGTATGTACTCGAACGTTCTAGATGTTTATGTACTAGCTCTGCGGCACTATATAAGGCGGGCGCGAGCCGCGAGGCATATAGTTTCGATTAAGCGATACGAGCGATAACATCGAAGGCGATATTCGAGTGCGACTTAAGAGTGATCAGTAAGTGCAATTGTGTTTCTTATTAGTGTGTTTGAATTATAATTAGTGTTGTGATTAAAGTGTCATTTTTTGGTTATTAAATCGGCAGTTTTTATTGTCACGAACCCCAAGCTCGTAACAATTGGTGTCAGAAGCGAGGTTTAAAAATGCCGATTTTACCCAAAGACGACATGGAGGGTATCCGTACCCGGAGTCAACGACAGCAAGAGACGGATCAGAGGCGATTTGGTGGAGCAATGCCACAGGGGTCGGAAGGCCAGCTACCGACCACGGAGGCCAGTCCGTCCACAGCTGCTCCGGCTTCATCAGCACCAGATTTTGCTGCTCTGATGATGATGCTGCAGGAGCAGGCCCGCCGACAGGAGGAACAGGCTCGTCGGTTGGAGGAACAGCTCCAGCGGGACAAGGAGGAGCAGGCCCGCCGACAGGAGGAGCAGGCCCGCCGACAGGAGGAGCAGGCCCGCCGACAGGAGGAACAGGCTCGTCGGTTGGAGGAACAGCTCCAGCGGGACAAGGAGGAGCAGGCCCACCGACAGGAGGAGCAGGCCCGCCGACAGGAGGAACAGGCTCGTCGGTTGGAGGAACAGCTCCAGCGGGATAAGGAGGAGCAGGCGCGCCGCCAGGAAGAGCAGATGCTCCTTATAAAGGACCTTCACGCTACCTTCGGTAAAGACATGAAGGAGGTGAAGGAAAAGGTTGCTCAACATGACAACCGTCTGTCGGAAGCCGAAAACCGAATCGACCAAGTGAATAATCGGGTTGATAACGTGATGGCTGACGTGAAGGAAACCGTGATGGCTGACGTGAAGGAAACCGTGATGGCTGACGTGAAGAAAACGCTGGATTACCTGAAACTGGGTGATGGAATCGCAGCTCCCGTAGCTACAACACCTTCGCTACGTGGATTCAAAGTGCCACCGTTCGACGGAACTTCTTCCTGGTCGGCCTACAAAATCCAGTTTGAGGCTGTCATGAAGGCGAACGGGTGGAATAAAAGTCAGGCCATGACTGCCCTCACCCTGGGCTTGCGCGACCAGGCCTTAACTGTTCTGGAAGCTCTCGGTAAGGAAGTGACTTACGAGCAGCTCCTTGAGGCATTGGAGGCTCGGTATGGCGACGCTCACCTAGAACACGTGTTCCGTGCGCAGCTCAAGGATCGCGTGCAACGCAGCAATGAAAACCTGCAGCAGTGGGCCCTGGAAGTGGAGAAGCTGGTTCGCAAAGCTTACCACTCCGTACCTGCACTTATTGATGGGAACCTGGTGCAGGCATTCATCGACGGCATCCGCGACCTTGAAGTTAGAGTTGCTGTGAGGCTCGGTCACCACGGGACGCTGAAGGACGCCTTGGCCCATGCACTGGAGGTGGAAGCTGTGCGGCAAGATCATCGTTCCCATCGCGTCAGGGAGGTTGCAGCGGCTACAGTTCGCGAGCGCAGTAAAGGATACAGCCCTAGGTGTTACGGCTGTGGGGAAAGGGGCCACCTTCGATCCAGTTGCCCTAAGCGAACTGCAGAAAGAGAAGACGGCCGATCTCCAGAGGGCAGTGCGGCTAACAGCACCGCCCAACACCAGCAGCAGGGAAACGAGTAATAGCCAGGACTGCGGGGCGGGTGCTGGCTGATGTTCAAAGAGCCCCAAGGATTTCGATCACACAAACCCATGACGGGAACAGCCTAATCATCAAGGGCGAAGTCAACGGAACACCTTGTAAGTTGACCATAGATACAGGAGCCTCTCGCACGGTCGTCAGTTCCCAACTTATAAGTCGGTTTCTTGGGGACTCCGCACACAACCGAGAACATATTAATTTGGTTACAGCCACCGGTCAGCGCATACCCGTCCATGGACAGAAGAAAATGGAGGTGAAGCTAGGCAACAGAATCTACCTGCATAATGTCATTGTGGCTGATATAATGGACGATTGCATCCTGGGCCTTGACTTTATGAGGAAGAATTGTTGCGAGATCGACGTTAAGCAAGGTGTATTGAAATGTGGACAAGAAGAACTTTTCGTGGAAGGGGCGTTACCAGGAAATGTGTACAGCCTTAAGAAGATTGTTCTTCCGCCGAGATCGGAAACGATTGTGCCGGTTAGTCTTCCTCGGAATCCTGGGCGAACTCCTCGTTGTATACTCGTGGAAAGGGTAGACAATGACCTTCCATGGAAAGTGGCACGAACTTTGGTCAGAACCACCGACATTTCAGGGGTACGAGTGCTGAACCTTTGTGATCAGGACCAGATTATAGAAAAAGGCACACTACTCGGTACTTGCGAGGAAGTGGATTGGTTGCGTCGATGCCAATATCTATCGACTGGGACCCTCAGCAAGGATGCACAAACGAGAGTGACCACCCTTTTAGAAGACTGCCGCAGCGCTCTGTCCCAAAATGAAATGGTCAAAGCGAAGAAGATGTTACTCAGGTACGCCAATGTTTTCTCGTCAAACGATGCTGACATCGGAAAGACTGGCATAGTTCAACACAAAATAAACACAGGAGAAGAACTGCCTATCCGTCAGCGGCCAAGGAGAATGCCGGTAGCACGTGAAAAGGAAGTGGAAACCATGATTGAGGGAATGGTGAAGGATGGTGTTATTGAACCTTCATCTAGTCCATGGTGTTCACCTGTAGTGCTGGTAAGAAAGAAGGACGGCAGCATGCGGTTTTGTGTTGACTATCGTCGTCTGAACGACGTTACGAAGAAGGACAGCTATCCTTTGCCGAGAATCGATGACACGCTGGACATGCTTACTGGCGTAAAGTGGTTTAGCACGCTGGACCTGAAAAGTGGCTACTGGCAAGTCGAAATTGATCCTAAGGACAGGGAGAAAACTGCATTCTCGACAGGAAAGGGTCTGTGGCAATTTAAAGTTATGCCGTTTGGATTGTGCAATGCTCCGGCAACGTTTGAAAGGTTGATGGAACTTGTACTTACTGGGCTAATTGGCGATGCCTGTCTGGTCTACTTGGATGACATCATCATCGTAGGCCGTACGTTTGAAGAACATCTACAAAACCTGGAACGCGTGCTCATGAAGATCCAGAGTGCCAACCTCAAGTTAAGTCCGAAGAAGTGTTCACTATTCAAACGACAAGTTAGCTTTTTGGGATATGTCGTGTCTGAAGAAGGTATCCGCACGGATCCAGAGAAAATTGCTGCTGTCAAGGACTGGCCAGTTCCAAAAGACAAGACGCAGGTCAGAGCGTTTCTGGGTTTGTGCTCCTATTATCGGCGATTTGTCAAGAACTTTGCAGACATAGCCAAACCCCTGCATAAGCTAACCGAGGAGAAGCGACATTTCTGCTGGGATAATAGTTGCGACATCGCATTCCAGGAGCTAAAGGACCGTCTGTGCAATACACCTATTTTGGGATACCCAGATGCGGGCAAGGAATTTATAGTTGACACGGACGCAAGTGACATAGGACTTGGCGGTGTGTTGTCTCAACGGAATGGTGATCAAGAGGTTGTGATAGCGTACTTCAGCAAGTCATTGTCAAAGCCGGAAAGGAACTATTGTGTTACGAGACGGGAACTGCTTGCTGTGGTAAAGTCATTGCAGTATTTTAGCAAATATCTTCTGGGGCGGAAATTCCACTTACGAACTGACCATGCTGCACTGAAATGGCTATTGCAGTTCAAAAACCCAGAAGGACAAGTTGCGAGATGGATTGAACTACTGCAGGAATACGACTTCGTGGTCGAACATCGCAGCGGAAAATCTCATGGCAATGCAGATGCATTGTCAAGAAGACCTTGTCCTGAAGACTGCAAGCATTGTACTAGACAAGAGAGTAAGGAAGTGGTACCTGTGAGGATGCTCAAGACAGACCTCAACAACGAGTGGAAGGAAAGCCTACAACGTGCACAGCAGGAAGATTCGGACATTAAGCCGATTCTGGAGTGGATGAAGGCCAGAGCTCCTAAGCCCAGGTGGAGTGACGTCTCAGCGATGAGTTCGGTCACAAAAAGCTATTGGGCCCAATGGGACAGCCTGGTGGTTCAGGATGGAGTCCTGTGCCGTAAATGGGAAAATGCTCGGGGAGACAGCTGTCATTTGCAAATGGTTGTCCCTAAAGCTCAAGTACCGGATGTTCTACAGCTGTACCATAATGGTTGTTCAGGAGGTCACCTGGGTGTAAAACGGACTCTACTGAAGATACGAGAACGGTTTTACTGGGTCCACTGTCGGGACGATGTCGAGGATTGGTGTCGCAAATGTACAAGTTGTGCAGCTGTAAAGGGACCTCAGACTCGTAGTAGGGGTGCATTGAAATTGTACAATGTTGGTGCACCATGGGAGAGGATAGCCCTTGACGTTGCGGGGCCGTTTCCGGAGAGTGAAAGTGGTAACAAGTATTTCATGGTTGTGATGGATTACTTCACGAAGTGGCCGGAAGTCTTCGCCATTCCAAATCAAGAAGCTTCGACAGTTGCGGATAAATTGGTTCATGAAGTCTTCTGTCGTTTTGGAGTACCTTTGGAGATTCACAGTGATCAAGGAAGGAATTTTGAGTCACAAATATTCCAGGAAACTTGTCGAGTTATGGGTACTCATAAAACAAGAACGACTTCTTACCACCCACAATCGGATGGAATGGTGGAACGATTTAACCAGACACTGGAGAGGTATCTAGCAAAAGTTGTGGAAAATCGGCAACGAGATTGGGACAAGCACATACAACCGTTTTTGTTGTCATATCGAAGCGCTGTCCACGAAAGTACATCGGTGACGCCAGCTTTCGCAAACTTCGGAAGAGAACTACGGCTGCCTGCAGACCTGATCACCGGAATACCACCTGATGCCCCACGCAGTGTAACTGATTATGCAAATGATTTGCGGAACAAGATGAATGACATTTATGAGCACGTCCGACAATCGGGCCAGCAAATGTCTGAAAGGATGAAAACCCGTTATGACCGCAAAATGAATAATAAAGGGTTCGACGAAGGTTCACTAGTGTGGTTGCACAATCCAGTCCGCAGCAAAGGGAAATCTCCTAAGCTTCAAGCTAAATGGGACGGACCGTACCGGATTGTGACAAAGATCAATGATGTAACCTACCGGATACAGAAAGGTGCAAGAGGTACTCCTAAGATCGTCCATGTGGATCGACTGGCGCGTTATTATGGAGCCAATAATGCTCGGGACGAGCATGTCTAAGGAGGGGGCAGTGTTGCGCGCCAAAAATAATGCTTGATACATCGCCATGTATCGCCATTAGTTACCACTAGCGCCATCTTGTATCGGGTAGCAGAACTAGTACCTTGGCCTTGGTACTAGGACATTGACCCTTCCTGTAGGTACTAGTAGTTCCGAGAACTATCGACGTCGAGTCAGTCGGGACCGGTATGTACTCGAACGTTCTAGATGTTTATGTACTAGCTCTGCGGCACTATATAAGGCGGGCGCGAGCCGCGAGGCATATAGTTTCGATTAAGCGATACGAGCGATAACATCGAAGGCGATATTCGAGTGCGACTTAAGAGTGATCAGTAAGTGCAATTGTGTTTCTTATTAGTGTGTTTGAATTATAATTAGTGTTGTGATTAAAGTGTCATTTTTTGGTTATTAAATCGGCAGTTTTTATTGTCACGAACCCCAAGCTCGTAACAGAACTATGTATTATTTCTTTGGTCTTCACTTACTCTAATAGCTAGTTTAAAAAAATGGCATGACCTGCCATGATATTTATGAAGGAAGAAGACGATAGTGAACGAACATCTTTTTTTTTGACAACTATGTCAAAAATAAAGATGTTCGTTATTCGTCGTTAAGGGGGAAGCGCTAAGGTAGCCCGCGAAATTCAAGTTTTTTTTTACGTTTTTTGCAATTTGCTGGTCAGTATTAAGTTGTACGTCGATCAAAATATGATTCGCGGCTATAACAAATATATATTTACAGAATTATAATCATTAAAGTCATCGACACAACTCTCTCTAAGACCACGTAACTCCAAAGAATGATGATTTCATGAAACAGTTATTCTTTGGAGTTACGTGGTCTTAGAGAGTTGTGTTGATGACTTTAATGATTATAATCCTGTAAATACATATTTCTTACGGCCGCGATTCATATATTAATCAACGTACAACTTAATACTGACCAGCAAATTCCAAAAAAACCTAAAACTGAAAAGTGGCTATTTTTCCAGCATAGACCGCCACGGTCACTAGACGTGGTGGTCTATGCTGGAAAAATAGCCACTGACAACGTGCCGTTAGCAGACAGGAGGATGTATGTAGCCTATCGCTACATCACTGAATCATGTTTAACGACATCCTTGCACGAGGCGAGAGGCTAATTCGTTTTCCCGACACTGCACCTGACATTGTGTTTTCTATTAGTCGTCTGGGCCAGATCTTTCTGGAATCTTCTAATCAATCAACTCAGTCTATTACTGGCCTCCCCCAGGCTGCGCCACAACACCGTGTCCATCGCCTTCCGCATCCAGTCTGTACCAGCCACCATTTGAAGGTCGTCGGTCCATCTAGCTCGGTAGGGTCGCCCCACGCTACGCTAGTTTGGTATACTTACCCGAAAATAAGCTCAAATGTACGTGACTTTAACCGCTTTTATCCTTTAAACCTGCAACATTTTCATACCTGGATAGCTTTAGCACTTGGCTAGCTCTTCGATCCACAGCACGATGTGGCTATATTTCGCGATGTACACCTGCTTGAGGTAATACAATCTATATCTAATAGGTAAGTAATAGGTATACTAAGGGCTGATTTTTCCATCGCCAAGTAACTTTTATTCGAGGAGTAAAATTGACGTTTGTCAGTTTTTGTATGAAATAACTGTCAAAATTTCAAAATTATTCCTCGAATAAAGTTATCAGATGATTGAAAAATCAGCCCTGAAGCTGAAAGGTTTGTTTGAATGCGCTAATCTCTGGAATTGTCAGTCGCATTTGGAAAAATATTTTTGCCTTTTAGAAAGAAAAGAAAGAAAGAAAAAAAAAATAGCTCAATAGCTTAATAGCTCAATTCTGGAGGAAATCTATAGCGTAGGCTACTTAACGCCACGCTAAAACACTTAGGAGCCAAACAAAAAAAAAACACTGGCACTCCGGTAGTGCCGACAGAAGTGAAAACTTGAACAATTACGAGTGTATTTTGTGAATCGTCTTATAAACAAAACACGCGTGTTAAGGTGTGTTCCTTATTTTATTGGGTTTTTTGCAAATCAGGTATGATGACCAAAGTGACTGGTTTATTCTTCTCGTGAAAGGAATTTATTCAGATTTGCTCGTCGTCAGTTATATATCCGTGGTTCAGCGCCATCTCGTCGTTGTTGGATGAACTACGTAGTTAGTACGCGAGGCCTACGTAGTTAGTACGCGAGGCCCTCGTAGTTCTTCCCGATGTGCATAGATGGCGCTGTCCTCAACAACGCGCGTCTTAAGTTTTACGTCTGACGTTAGTACGCGAGGCCCTCGTAGTTCTTCCCGATGTGCATAGATAGCGCTGTCCTCAACAACGCGCGTCTTACGTTTTACGTCTGACGTTTTACGTCTTACGAATTTTCGATCAGGGTCACGTGACCTGACGCGAATTTAGAAGTTTTTACCCATTCCAAAAAAAGTACACAGCGCCGCTAAAGAAGTTTTCACTTCAAAAACATAAAGAACACAGTAATAGCGCGGGCAGGCGATGCGATGAGACGGAGTGGATCGGGGGAACAAGAAATTTCCCGCGGACGAAGTCATGGGCAGAGCTAGTCTTCTAATAAGTTTCCCTATCCTGGCCATGCAACACACTTTTAAGTGAGCTACTATTCAGTATTGCAACGCGACGTGTAAATAAATACATCGTGCGAGGTCGTCTGCTAATCAGTAGGATGGGAACTATCTAGGCTAATTCTAGAACACGCATACGTTAATATCCTGTTACTAGTTCGTGCTAGGGGAACTGGTTTTCAGAACCCGATTTTTTACGCTACTGATTCCAGTGTCGGGCAGTGTTATTGGGTTTTGTCATCAGGAATTTCTCAATAGCCGGCTGGAGTCTGTATTTGTGCCTAGCAATAGACTCCCCCCATTACATAGAATTTAAACATGACTGGCGAAAATCTGGGTGTAGATACTAAAGGTACCCCTCTGCGTAACCCTTCAGGGATTACAAGCCAGATGTTATTATGCGTAAAAAAAAATTCGTTGCTCGGCAGCAAAACTAACGCAATAGACACAATTTTTTTTTGCTGAAATTTAATTTCCAATGGCAACACAATTCATCCTTATTATGTAGTTGAACTGTCAAAATGACAGCGATTGTCATAAGAATTGCGTTCCGTAATAAAGCCGCACGTAGACAGAGAATACTATAGACAAATTGATGTCTTTTGTCACGTTCACACAAGAAAAAGAGCAAATTACGCCTATATCGTGTAAAGAAATGAGACAGAACGATGGAGATTTTTTGTTTCACGTCGCGTGCCACGATTTTGAAGGTTAGCATAGTACTTTGGTAAACAAAGTTTGACAGTTATCGTGCAGATAGTTATCGTCTTCTTGTAAAATTCAGTTTTTATGTGCTTTTTGTTTATTAATTTATGTTATTTTATGTTGTGAACAATTTAGACTTAATATTTCAATCATTTAAAAAAAAAGCATGGTGCGGTGTAGCGTTTTAAGGTGTAAAAGTGATAGTGGAACAAAAATGCCAGATTTGTCCTTTCGTTCGTAAGTGTAGCACTTTTTATCAGTAACTAGGCTATCAATAACTTTTTACTGTGTTCATACATTAAGTATAATGTACCCTAGACGTAAATTCATCGATAAAAAGCACAAAACTAACAATTATTAAGTTCTGACTTAAGAATTTAGGTGTTGCCAACTTTTCTATAAATTATTACCCACTTTTATGGGAAATCTGTATTCTGCAGTGTGTATCCTAATTCTATCTAATATTATAAATACGAAAGTGAGTTTATTTGTTGGTTTGTTTGTTACGCTTTCACGCTAAAATGGTTGAACGGATTTGGATGAAATTTGGCACATCGGTGAACTATGACCTGGGTTAGGACTTAGGATATTTTTTATCGCAATATTCTCACGGAACCGAGACACATGCGCGTGAAATCACGGGGCGCAGCGAGTTAATTATATCTGAAAGATTAATGGCTTGTTACAGTTTTCCTGAAGGTGGTGATTTACGTCGGAATCATAGCTACAGGACGAACAGATTGGACACCAAAACCGTCATCAAAAATTTGCAGCAGACATAAAAAATGTTAAATAAAAAGAAGAAAAATAATTGAAACATTTATGCGAAGCTTGTTTTATTTAAAGGGCAATCAATCTAATTAATAAAGCTAATTAAAAATAAATTTGTTGTATTATTTACTCACAAAGCCAGATACTACTATCATCTAAGGAATGGCAGGTATTTAGAATCACATCATCATCATACGTCGTCACTCTCTCCTGCTCTTAACGCAATTTATTTGAGTTCAGGAGCATGTCTTCTTCCATACATCACATGCTTATACCGATGATAATCGATTTATCAGTCACTTTCAAGCTTTCTCTTCCACTTTCATAAATTGTGGGGTAAATTTTTCCTCACACGGTAACCCTAAATATGTGACGTATTTTTGTTTTGTCTCTTTCTGCGACACGCTTTGCAGGCGTCTATAGTATTCTCTGTCTACGAAGCCGCAGGTTTAAAGCGACACAATTGACAATTCCCACATTTTTTAACTGGCAACACTATCGGGATCAGTCCACAAGAGCGAAGTAATCAGTTAAGTGCAAAAAGGTCGAGGTCCAAACTAATAGAGGGCCGTAAACAAACTTGTTCAGTGATATTACGTGACTTGCAACAACCAATCGTGTTACCTATTAGGATTAATTATCACTACAGTGTACTGTGCTAACAGACTTCATTTATTATAGCTTCGATTAGATTCCATACGATCAATGAAAATATGATTTTCCTGTGTTTAGGTTCAGTTTCTCTACATACCAAGACCCCTCCGTGCCTCGGAAAGCACGTTAAGCCGATGGTCCCGGCTGTCATTCGTGGATCTTTGACGTCGTTGCGGGTCGTTTGAAGCCCAAAAGTCTGCAGACAAGCCTTATCAAGGGGTTTTACGTTACCCAGTAACTATTTTGTGGAGGTCAGATAAACAGTCGCTTCATGTAAAATACTGGTATTATATAATGGTTCAATTGCATCCAGTTAGACCGGAAGTTGACCCCAACATAATTGGGAAAAGGCTAGGCAGAAGATGCATGCACTTTGTAATCGACAGACTAAACCAGGAAGCATTACTAACAACGATGGCGACTATTTTCAGAGCAATCTAGAACTGTCAGATTGATTCATTTTTATTGGCCTGCACGTGATTTTTATTCTAGCAATTTAAAATGGACCATAAATTCGACTCCAAGAGTGGAAACCACCCAAATTAAGCTGTTGACCAGTAGCTACAATTTCAAATTAATGACCAATATAGTACCTACTTACATTGTCAGTTCGTTGTTGAAATGCTGACCCAGCTACATAGATTTTTTTAAATCCGACTGGTAGTTTCAGAGATTACCGCGTTCAAACAAACAAACTCTTCAGCTTTTTTATTAGTACCTAAGTATACTAATAATTAAGGCTCTTACGAACAGGCGCGACATTATCATCATCGCGCGTGACACCAAGGCACCGCCCGTAGCGCGACTTGCGGTGCCTTTGTGTCGCGCGCAATTTTATCGCGTGTCGCGCCTGTTTGAAGGAGCCTTTATTGTGTCTAGATTTGAAAAATTATTTTTGCATTTGATAGCCCAATTCTTAAGGAAGGCTTAAGGTACCTAACATCACGCTAAGACCCTTAGGAACAGGGCAAAAACTAAGTAATAGCGCGGGCAGGCGATGTGATGTGGTGGGTCGGGGGAACAAGAAATTTCACGAGGACGAAGTCGCGAGCAGAAGCTAGTTTCTAATAAAGAGTAAGAATGAAGTGTGAACCACAAATCCGGGAATATCAACCAACACACTTTATAACCTTAAAAGGCCAGAGAAAGCAAAGCAATAAAAATACTCTTTTTTTTTCGTGAGTCAATTGTTTGCTGAAAGTTTTTCATTATTAGCTACCTATAGAAGTATACACATTCATTTAAAATTTGTTGGCATCGTCACAGCAGTTTCAGTCCAAACTCCGAAACTTTGAACTCGTAACAAAAATACAATTATATTTCGCTTTTATCGATAATTTTAGTGATTGTATTACTCCTTGTAAAATTTGTAGGTTGGTCTGTGGATGGGTAACCATCTTTACATATCGTGACCCCTCAGTGCCTCGGAAAGAAATAAAAATCGTCCCGGCTGTCATTCGCGGATCTTTGACAGTCATTACGGGTAGTCAGAAGCCCGAAAGTGTGACTAACAGTCTTACCCAGGCGTATCGAATACGATACGCCTGGGTAAGACTGTTAGTCACTGGGTAATAACCCAGTAACTGGATTATGGAGGTCAGGTAGGCAGTCGGCAGTCGCTCCATGTAAAATACTGGTATTCAGCTCCATCCGGTTAGACTGGAAGCCAACCCCAACATAGTTGGGAAAAGGCTAGGCAGATGATATCTGTATTTTAATGGCATACCTACTAAATTAAGAGTATTCTATCTATTTATACATAGGATAAAATTATGGTCGGTTATTAAAATATACTTAAATAATACACTACAGTACCCGGCGATAAATATTGCACATCGACTTTGTATTTTATAAAAAGAAAGTAAAAATAATTATCAAAAGAAGCAAATCATAATTGTTTTAACAGCTCCTAATAGATACCGGACTGTTTGTATTTCGTGCGACAGAGATAACGCTCTACGAAGCCGAAATTAGCCGATTGTCGCTTTCCAAAGGTCGATGTGCAATATTTATCGCCGGGTACTGTACAATATTCAATAGCTATTTGGTCAAAATGTATGGAACAGCAATTTTTGGGTTCCGTACCTCAAAAGGAAAAAAAAACGGAAACCTTATAGGATCACTTTGTTATCCGTCTGTCTGTGTGTCTGTCAAGACCTCGGGAACGAGTGGAGCGTCCATGATGCCAGTCTGTTTATCTACTATGTTGACAAACGTTAATTTAAAAATGGTTGGCATCGACTCAACAGTTTCAAAGTTCAAAATCTGTTACTACAGATAAAAACATTTAAAAATAACGCTTTTATAATTTCTACCATGACGATATTATCGTGGACGTGCACGTTCACGTCAGACAGGGACGTAAAATGTATGGAAATATATGAAGACGCTTTTAAAGGTCCGTCCACGATAACGTTTTGAAGGATTATTGCTAATCCATTCCTTCATAATATCATAATGTTCGACAAATTTGTCTGCTCAACAAAGTAAATAGTTAGTTCATCTAAATCGGTTCAGTGGTTTAAGCGTGAAGAGGTATCAGGCAGACAGACAGACACACTTTCGCATTTATAATATTAGTATGGATTGTCTTTTGTGGTTATTAATTTCCTGGAACAAGCATTCACAGCAATTCCTGGACAATGCTTCGTCATTACTCAACAAAGATTCATAATTTTAAGACTGTTTGTAAACAACTAAAACAGTTCCATGGACTAGTCATCCTTTTTCTTTATTCAGTTGTAAACTGTAGTACAAGTGTAAACTATCCCTTTGTTTTAAATTGTTTGAAAATACTCTTTGTGTTGCCATACTTAATAATGTCGCGTCATTGATAGTTTTCTGGCTAGTGCCAAGGATTGTTTCTAGCAAATGTCGTCCATTCAATGTATAGTATATTGTTACGAGCTTGAGGTTCGTGACAATAAAAACTGCCGATTTAATAACCAAAAAATGACACTTTATTCAACAACACTAATAACAACTCAAACACACTATAAAACACAATTGCACTACTGATCACTCTCAGGCTGAGGCTACATTAGGCCGCGACGCGACCTGCGACACATGAGCGATTAAAACAAGTAAATGAATGCTCACGTATATGGCTACACCGTACATCAAATATTACTAGCGATCTTTGATTTCTTTATGCGATAGGAACAACATTACTGAAATCACGGCATCGGCTATATCAACATGAGCGAAATTGAAGCGAATTTATTAAAAAATTGCTTTTTTTTTCGCTTGTAATGTAGCCATACCATGTTTTTCTCGTTTCGCTCTTCCAGTCGCATCGTAAATCGCTGCCTACTGTAGCCTCAGCCTTAAGACGCATTTGAACATCGCTTTCGATGTATTCGCTTGTATCGCTTATCCAACTGTGTGTCCGGCCCACACCGGCCTTAATAGTGCCTTAGAGAGTTCTAGAACCTTCTAGTGTAGAAACATTTAGAATGTTCGAGTACATACCGGTTCCGCCTGACCAGATGTCGATAGTTCTCGAAAGTTCTAGCGTCGAAATTTCTAGAAGGATCTTGACTCTACTAGTTCTGCTACCCGATACTAGATGGCGCTAGTAGTAACTAATGTCACCATGTACCAGGCATTAATTGTGGCGCGCAACATTATTGACCACCGTTTTCACGGTTGTCGATCAAGCGACGTCGAACCGTCTGTTCAGACGCAAAAGATTCTAACAGCATTAACACATTCAACACTTATCTCGCTGTCTACATTTAAATTTTATTTTTTTCTAGTGGCAATCTATTAAACTTTTCTTGACTTAAGAACTTGGCGAAGGTATTACCATTATGCCAAAACTGGCAAATCCTAACAAACTTAAACGAAATAAAACACGTTATTAAACTTTACTACTTTTTTCATTTATTGCCTTTATCGTCGAAGGAACACGCCGTAAATACAAGTTGTTTATTTACTTCGTCGCTGCAGGTGTGACTCATCGTCGGCCATGTCCAAATCGCGATCTGCAAGGTTTCTTTGAGATTTCTGAGAACTTCTACCTGCTTTTTGTCACGTAGTCTTGAACTGTAAAACCTGCGCTACACTATTCGCGAAGTTGCTTCAACGAAGTACTAGTCGCAATTGACCGAAGTCCGAAGTACGTGACTACACATTAACTCATGTTAAGAACTACGGGACGCTTCTCGAGTCCTATTTGGGCGCAAAAACCGACGATTATCGGAATTCGGAAGTCGCCAGAGCCGAGGTTGGACGAAACCCGAAACGAACCGAAGTGCCCTTTTACACTTTAGCTTCGATCAACTTCTAGAGTAGTGTGGTGCAGGGTTAAGGATTTTAACGAGTTTGGTAAGATAATGGTTTGGAAATTCTAGTCGATCGTGTTTCGAGTGCAATACGGCCGATGATTGATGTCCGGTAACATAGACTCTCCGAACTTTCGCGCATGTTCTCTCAGTCACACTCACCTCATGTCACCATTTGGTTCCTAAAAATGTTAATGCGCAGCCTGCTTCTACGCTAAGTTCAGACCGGCCCCTGATTCCAGCCGTGCTTTATAAACCTTAGGGTCTGTGCACACCACGTTTTTTAAACGCGCCGTTGACGCGCGTTTGTAGCGATACAGACGCAAGTCAGACGCAGCCTGTAGACCTTCTGTAGGATAAAAGCGCGCCGTCGACGCACGTTTCTAAAACGCGCGTCGACGGCGCGTTTAAAATACGTGGTGTGCACTGGCCCTTAGTCTTAACTTCGGATAAGCCAAGCTTTGAAATGATATTGTCGATTCTGTATAGGATATAGGAATCACTTTTACGTCATATTATAAAAATATAAGCTAGATGAGGTCGGCGTTTCCTATCTGACTACTCTGAGAAGAAAGGTCGAAACAAACTCAGAAGTCACAGTCTCTTAAAGTCCAGACATAATCTTAGTCAGATCATGTGAATACCATTTAGAATGATGTCTGAAATGCGTCTTTTGAAGAAAGTACCAAACAGATTTGAGTGGACCAGTCCGGTCAGCGCAAGCATTCGTCAGTAATCGTGTAACTCAACGACAGTTGTTTATTTATTTTTTTATCAATCAAAGTAGGCACTCAGTCACACGTAATCATGAAACCGGATTTTATAAACATGTTTTTCAACTTGAGTTTTTTAATGAAACCCATCGTTCTTATTCCAAAGGTAAATTCGCAGTACAACTTCATTTTATCGTTTCTATCGCACAGGTAGTCGATTTTTTTGTGTTAGTAACTACAACATGACTAATTTACACACGAATTATGAGCACCTAAAACACTGCATGTTCCAAGTCAAATATCAATGAGTATTGACAATGACACACCATCAATCTCAATCTGAATAATTTTGAAGAATATTGCTAACCCATCTATACTAATATTATAAAGCTGAAGAGTTTGTTTGTTTGGTTGAACGCGCTAATCTCTGGAACTACCAGTCGGATTTGAAAAATTATTTTTGCATTTGATAGCCCAATTCTTGAGGAAGGCTTAAGGCTCGTACACACTGGCGCGACGCGACACGCGACACAAAGGCACCGCAAGTCGCGCGACGAGCGGTGCCTTTGTGTCGCGCGCGATTCGCGTCGCGCGTCGCGCCTTTGTGTAGGAGCCGTTATAGGCTATTTAACATCACGTTATGACTTTTAGGAGCCGAGCAAAAAGAAAAAAACGTCGGAAAGAACGCTAAGCAAACACGAAGTAATAGCGCGAGCAGGCGATACGATGCGACGGGGTGGGTCGGAGTAACAAGAAATTTCACGAGGACGAAGTCGCGGGCAGAAACTAAAAATTGTCTGTTCAACAACGGAAATAACGCAATGAATGTTGTTGAACTGTCAAAATGAAACCCACTGCTACCTACTAATAGCGTGTTACGCAATTAGGGTGCGTTTCCACTGAAGAGGGGCTGGGCGGAGCGAAGCGGAGACATGCAGGAATCGTCCCAATCATAGACGAGACGAGTGACGCGCTGAGGATTTCAACCATTGTGATTGGTCGATTCCTGTAACGTCTCCGCTCTGCTCCGCACAGCTCCGCTTCAGTGGAAACGCACCCTTACTGAGTTGCCAACACCCAGCAGATTTCTACGACCTTCAGCAGTTTTTCAGTCAACCTTTTAGAGGACCTACTCACGTATTATCTTTCCAGTGTTTAGGGGGCCTAAAAAGGCCACTTTGGCAGAATCATAAAAGGATAATATTATGAATCACAATGGACAGTTAATTGTTAAGTTAATCGTATCAAATCCCATTGGTGAAAGATTTTTCACTTCTTTTTTTCTGTGCTAAAATACCAATCAATCCAATCCAAATCCAATCCCAATCTCTTTGATTATACCTACGTAGTGCAGCGAAAAAAAGAAAAACACGGACTGTCCTCGCCATATTATGATTCATAATGTTATCTGATGATAATAATATGATTCATAATGTTATCTAATGATGAATGATTCTGCCAAAATGGCCTTTTAGGCCCCCAGAAAAAGACTTCTTCATGGGCAGAAAAATGCCAATTATGAGGGGACTGGGTTACAGATTTTAGTAATTTGTGCCAATAAATGTGTTTTCGCACAAAATAATGCAGAGCTATGATAAAGAGCTAACCTCAGACCAAATAAAAAAAACCGGCCAAGAGCGTGTCGGGCCACGCTCAGTGTAGGGTTCCGTAGTTTCCCGTCCGTCACAATAAGTGTTCCCACTTATAAGTTTAAAAGTGGGTATCCATTATGTTCGCGCTCCTGCAACTGCTCCCGGTAGTGGGTACGTGCGCGAACACGGAGCGTGCATCATTGCACGCTCCGCGGCAGGCGCTCCAACTCGTGACGGTTTTTAGCGCGAACACAAAGGGATACGTTCAGGATAATAAAATGTATAAACGAAGTTAAAAAAAATGCTTGCATATACGATTATACTACAAACTTAGTCCAGAAATTAGTTTGTACAACTTTTTGTCTTTTTTGTACAAAAACTGTTGTTTCCATCAAGTTCAAAATAATTTTCCTAGAAAGTCCTTATAAAGTTCTACTTTGCAGATTTTTTTCATATTTTTTAAACTTATGGTTTAAAAGTTAGAGGGGGGGGGACACATTGTTTTTTACTTTTGGAGCGATTATTTCCCAAATTATTGACATTATCAAAAAATGATTTTAGTAAACCCCTATTCATTTTTAAATACCTTTCCAACAATATATCACACGTTAGGGTTGAAATTAAAAAAAAAATCACTTCCCACTTTACATGTAGGGGGGCTACCCTAATAAAACATTTTTGTCCAATTTTTATTTTACCACTTTGTCGGCGTGATTGATATACATATTGGTAGCAAATTTCAGCTTTCTAGTGCTAACGGTCACAGAGATTAAGCGAGGACGGACAGACGGACAGACAGACATGGCGAAACTATAAGGGTTCCTAGTTGACTACGGAACCCTAAAAACAGCATGTGTGCAATTCACACGTGGTAGAAGTGAAACCTTCAATCTTAAATCATGAATTTACATGTCTCCTTTTACTGTCGCTTTTTCGTTTCATAAACTTTCAAATCACAACGATGCTGAAGAACATCCATCCATCCATCCATCCACATCCAGATCCAGATCCAGATCCACATCCACAAATTAGTAGCATAGGATTAATTAATGTGATGTCATTTTTAATAATAAAAAACAAAAACACTGTATAATGCTACCTATCTCATTTTCTCCCACGTTAAATCTTATATGTCTCTTTTTACTGTCGCTTTTTCGTTTCATAAAATTTCAAATCACAACGATGCTAAAGAAGTTTTCACTTCAAAAAGTCAAGACATAATGCTGCGAATAATACAGTGAAGCATTCAAAAACTACACCTCCACTCTGTGCATACACGCTCACACGCACACATTTGCAACCATTTACAATCAAATTACACCTCACTATGTGCACACATATATACGAGACGGGCTTCGCTTTACTGTTGACAGCCCTCTGTCTTGGTTTTTATTTGGTCTGAGGAGCTAACCTACACGTGTGCCTAATCTCTATTCACGCTTGTATTGATTCGCCTCGCTTTAATACCATACCTAAGTGTATAAGTTATGCACAAATCTCAAATATTACGAATGGTCTTTAATAATTATGAAAATTATGTCCGAACTTTAAAACAGACTTTGATCCTTGTGTTTGTTTCGCCATTTCTTCTCAGGAGTAGTCCTAGTCAGATAGGAAATATCGACTCCATGTAGGTTACTTTTTTAATAATAATACGACGTGCAAAAGTGATTTCGATACGCTAAATACAGAATAGGCAAATTTAATTTCAATAAAACTAATTTCTGCTGCTTTAAAATTCCCTTCACGTTCTCCAATATTAAATTATTCATCAGAGCTGTGATTGAAATTGATTTAGACAGGAGGGTGGTACTTAGCACGACCTAGATTTTGACGTCATCCAACGTTCGTTAAGCGATAAGGGCAGACGGAAAACCCAACTCTGTCGCATCCTAGTTACTCATAATAAGAGTATAATATTAATCAGTTAATTCGTTTAACAATTGTATTAAGAAAAAGGTTGAAGGTTGTCAATATGTCCAAAACTATCCCTGTCATAGAAATCATCATCAAATCACATGATAAAGTTAAGTGGATAGAAGTAACAGAAGACCAAAGAAACGGCGGATAGATTATGTGAGACATGACTAAAAACGGAGTGAATACCAAGATCAGGGCTATGTGTGTGGAAGAAGGCATGCTATCCGACATTAAATGAATTTGGATAAAGGGTATGACGAAAAAGCCAAATACGTCACTAGTTCATCCATTCTTATATTACCTATAAAAACAGAAATATTATAAAGGCGAAAGTTTGTGAGTGAGTTTGTATGTTTGTTACTTCTTCTCGCTCAAACTGCTGGAACAATCTTGATAAAATTTGGTATGGAGGTAGCTGACACCCCGGATTATTAACACATAGGATACATTTTATCCTGATATTCCCACAGGATCGAAACATATGCGGGTAAACCGCGGAACGCTGCTAGCTAGTTATATTATAAAACAGGAAGCTTCTCTATTTATAAAAACGGTCGGGATGCGGTGGCAACATTGACCTAGAGATGACGTGTGGCATCGCGCCAAAATGGTGGAATGCCGCCAAAATACTGTTAAAGAATAAAGTTGTTGTGGATGCGAAGTTTTAATCGTCTTTGTTGGATTCTAATTTCTTTGTCAGGTGCCGCCGTCACGTTATAGTTTTGTAATATTTTAAGTATGGCAGATGTTCCCAAAAAAAAAACCAATTTTCATGTGAAAACCGAGGAACCCAATTATCATCGTCTATATTGTCAAGACTGCGACGGCAACAAGTTATGAATAATGTAACCAGTTCCGCCCACTCTTCAACGGAAAATAGACGCTATTTTTCACCGTATTCGTTTCAATATTAAATTGAGTAACAGACAGCGCACACCCTTTATGCCATAAATTGTCAAGTTTAAATGTATCTATGTCATGTGGACGCAAAAGGAGTATCAGATGGTAGCTCGAGGCGTTCTATATTTTCTGCCTACCGACATGGAAGACAAACATGAGTTCATATCATATTGTAGCGGTATCTACAACGCCACATGCGAACAACGCGTCATACTGACGTCACGCAAAATCCTGCATTTCGCAAGCAGAGTTTACCGCGCAACTAGCATAGATACAACGTCCCGGCATGAATCATCGGGCTGTTGCCCGCCAGACACAACACCCGGTCGGAGAATCCTTCCTTTTCTATAAAGTATGAATGCCTCCCTCTTCCTCATACCTCTATAATATTGATATTATGATATGAAAATCCGCCATTTTTATTCGTCTGTCATTTGGCCCACATATATGTGAGGCTAGCCTATATTCTCACGGTCTCAATGACCTCCACTCAAGGACCACCGCAATAATTCGTGCTGAACTCTAGCCAGCCTTGATATGACCTTGAGCGTAAAAGCTTTCTGTAGTAGCTTAATATAGTGGCAAAGTGCCACTAAGAAACCAATTGGTAAGTTATATTTCAAGCGTTTTTATTAGGCTATAGACTCACTGGAGCAGTTCCTGATTTTTTTATGTTTTTTTTTCGGTTAACCTATGATTTCCCACAGCTAGGCAAAGGTCTCCCCCAATTTTTTTCACTTTTATTTGTGTTGTGCCTTCTCCGCATTTTTATGTCGAAAATTTTACTTTTCTCATCTTGGAAACTTTATAGTGACGTAACTATTGCTATCCCCTTATCCTTGGTAGAAGGATTAATAATACTGTAATCTGCTTTGAAAATCTTTTGACGTTTGAATTAAATTGCTGTTGGTAAAATTTATGAAATGTTTCGCGAAATTGTATTAAAAACCGGTCAAGTGCGAGTAGGACTCGCGCACCGAGGTTTCCGTACAAAGTAGGTACCTATGTAAATATAGTTTTTTTTTAATGTAACTATGATACAATGGTTATTTCTGCTTACTTGCCAAGGAAGCTAAATATTATGTCTCATTCCACAGACAATTTCCAAAGGCAATTTATTACAATTTCTGTTTCAGAGTTCTCGAATTCTTTCCCCCAAAAAAGTTTTGAGAGCCTACGTGAGCTACGCAAGGACGTCTTTCAATTCAAGTAATTAATTACTTCAGAAAATCAGACAAAGAACTGCGTTTGAAAAAAAGAGATCTTCTTTGAAATAAAGCTGAAACTATTAAACTGTCCATTAAGTATTTACTTTTTAGTCTTTCCAGAAGTGGTAATTTTACACTCTGTAATAAACTACCTTGCATTCTTAAACCTATGAGATTAACTACCAAAACCATTTTTGGACAAGCATGAATTTCAGTTACATCGTCCAGCACTCCAAAAAGTTGAACGTACAAAGAACGCTCACCGATGCAAAATGAGGACGTCTGAAATGAGACCATAGCCAGTGCGAGGTTTCACGGGTCTTCGAACCCAACGACACCGACTTCCGAAATTAAAGTTATTTTTCACTTTGTAGTGTGTTATTTGGAAGTCGGAACTAATTAATAAAGCCAACAAACTTCGCATAACACGAGTCATTCAAATTTCACTAATCCAAAAGCTTACAATGAACAAGTACGAACAAAGCTCCAACGATTCTTGCAAAACAACAATAACACAGAAAATGAAGTTGTTCAACCTTGTTCAATATTACATGACGAGCTCTTTAAGTATTTAAATCTTTATTACTTACTAGCTTCCGCTCGCGGCTTCGCCCGCGAGGTATGTCGATAAAAACTATCCTATGTCCTTCCCCGGGATGCAATCTATCTCTCTGCCAAATTTTATCGTAATCCGTTCAGTGGTTTAGGCGTGAAAAGGTAACATACAGACAGAGTTACTTTCGAATCTATAATATTAGTATTGTTACGAGCTTGGGGTTCGTGACAATAAAAACTGCCGATTTAATAACCAAAAAAATGACACTTTAATCACAACACTAATTACAATTCAAACACACTAATAAGAAACACAATTGCACTTACTGATCACTCTTAAGTCGCACTCGAATATCGCCTTCGATGTTATCGCTCGTATCGCTTATTCGAAACTATGTGTGTCTCGCGGCCCACCCGGCCTTATATCGTTGACTGAATTCAATAGTGGCACAAGTCAAAATTATGGAGATTTGACTTATTTCTAGATTCTTATTCTAAATTAGAAGCTTTATTTTATGAATTAAAGACCCAACTTGTTAGTTCATAAGCTAGCTGGTAGGAGGCATATGAGTCAATAGTGAATAAACAATAACATGGCATCTCTTTCATGCAACACTGGCTCATGTCCAATGTCCAGTCGGCCGCATATAATTTGTGCTCGCGGCTATCGCACGATTATGTTTTAAAATTACAGTATAAAAACAAAATTTCATTTGTTGATTTGTTTAATTAGTTAATTATGATTATAACCGATTGTCAGTACGTTTTCTTTTGACTGAATTATGTATCCCTGCGTCAATTTATTTTTACTACAGGATGTGCTTAGGTACTTTACAATAAAAAATCCCAAATATTTTAATTTTCATTCGATTTTTCATATAGGATGTCATTGTTTGTAGTTGTTCGCTTATAAGAAGTCACAGATTCAGAACTTTTAGAAATAAATAGGTATTCAATTACTAAACTTGTTAATAGTTACCCAACTGCGCCAGAAGGAGGGTTATGTTTTTCGACAGTATGTATGTATGTAGGTATGTATGTATAATTGTTTGGTACGCTCTGCAGCCTGAATGGCTCGATGGACTTTAGCTTGAGAGGTGTCGTTAGATTCGTATTTACTGTGAGAGTGACACTGGAAATATATCAAAATTGAAAAAAATATAAAATGGCCGATTTTTTGCACCATATTGTTATAAAAAAATGTTTTTTTTACAAACCTATCGATTGGGGTATCAAAATAAAGGGTTTTGAACAGCGATTACAAAAATATATACAACTTATATGGTTAAAAGTAATTCGAAGTGGCGGGACCCATACCATTTTTATTATATTTTCAAATTCAAGTGGGTCCCGCCTGCTTCCAACTTTAATTTAATTTAAAATGGGCTTGTTTTTAGCTTTTCTATTTTTTTTTATTAACTTAAGTTTTTTACGCAGTCGGGTTTTTATTTTTTTAAATTACTTTTTTTTTATTTAGTATTTAACAATTCCTTTGATACCCTTCTAGTTTTAACCTCTACTTAGCTAGTTTTTTTGCAAAATAGTATTCGTATTTTCTTAATTTATCAAATGTAATTCCTGGCATTAATCTAAAACGTAAAAAGAAATACATGCAAAACTGGCACAACTCCGAGTCACTAACTTCTGAGCCTCATATTAATCAAAATAACGAAATTATCACAAAACCATTACTGCTGGTAACTGAAGCTATAACTTAAGATTAATAAAAACCCAACATCAACTATATGTTCCATAAAGTGCAGTAACAAAGAGCTTATTAGTGCGTACGCATTCGTCTACGACAGTTATATTGTGCGATTTCTCAAATTGATGAATTTTGTCTTGTGCCACTATTGAATTCAGTCAACGATATAGTGCCGCAGAGCTAGTACACAAACATCTAGAACGTTCGAGTACATACCGGTCCCGACTGACTCGACGTCGATAGTTCTCGGAATTACTAGTACTTAGAAAAAGGTCAAGTAGGGTCAAGGTCCTAGTACCGAGGTACTAGTTCTGCTACCCGATACTAGATGGCGCTAGTGGTAACTAATGTCGCCATGTATCAAACATTATTTGCGGCGCGCAACACTGCCCCCTCCTTAGACATGCTCGTCCCGAGCATTATTGGCCCCATAATAACGCGCCAGTCGATCCACATGGACGATCTTAGGAGTACCTCTTGCACCTTTCTGTATCCGGTAGGTTACATCATTGATCTTTGTCACAATCCGGTACGGTCCGTCCCATTTAGCTTGAAGCTTAGGAGATTTCCCTTTGCTGCGGACTGGATTGTGCAACCACACCAGTGAACCTTCGTCGAATCCTTTATTGTTCATTTTGCGGTCATAACGGGTTTTCATCTTTTCAGACATTTGCTGGCCCGATTGTCTGACGTGCTCATAAATGTCATTCATTTTGTTCCGCAAATCATTCGCATAATCAGTTACACTGCGTGGGGCATCAGGTGGTATTCCGGTGATCAGGTCTGCAGGTAGCCGTAGTTCTCTTCCGAAGTTTGCGAAAGCTGGTGTCACCGCTGTACTTTCGTGGACAGCACTTCGATATGACAACAAAAACGGTTGTATGTGCTTGTCCCAATCTCGTTGCCGATTTTCCACAACTTTCGCTAGGTACCTCTCCAGTGTCTGATTAAATCGTTCCACCATTCCATCGGATTGTGGGTGGTAAGAAGTAGTTCTTGTTTTATGAGTACCCATAACTCGACAAGTTTCCTGGAATATTTGGGACTCAAAATTCCTTCCTTGATCACTGTGAATCTCCAAAGGTACTCCAAAACGACAGAAGACTTCATGAACTAATTTATCTGCAACTGTCGAAGCTTCTTGATTTGGAATGGCGAAGACTTCCGGCCACTTAGTGAAATAATCCATCACAACCATGAAATACTTGTTGCCACTTTCACTTTCCGGAAACGGCCCCGCAACGTCAAGGGCTATCCTCTCCCATGGTGCACCAACATTATACAATTTTAATGCACCCCTACTACGAGTCTGAGGTCCCTTTACAGCTGCACAACTTGTACATTTGCGACACCAATCCTCGACATCGTCCCGACAGTGGACCCAGTAAAACCGTTCTCGTATCTTCAGTAGAGTTCGTTTTACACCCAGGTGACCTCCTGAACAACCATTATGGTACAGCTGAAGAACATCCGGTACTTGAGCTTTAGGGACAACCATTTGCAAATGACAGCTGTCTCCCCGAGCATTTTCCCATTTACGGCACAGGACTCCATCCTGAACCACCAAGCTGTCCCATTGGGCCCAGTAGCTTTTTGTGACCGAACTCATCGCTGAGACGTCACTCCATCTGGGCTTAGGAGCTCTGGCCTTCATCCACTCCAGAATTGGCTTGATGTCCGAATCTTCCTGCTGTGCACGTTGTAGGCTCTCCTTCCACTCGTTGCTGAGGTCTGTCCTGAGCATCCTTGCAGGTACCACTTCTTTACTTTCCTGCCTAGTACAATGCTTGCAGTCTTCAGGACAAGGTCTTCTTGACAATGCATCTGCGTTGCCATGAGATTTTCCGCTGCGATGTTCGACCACGAAGTCGTATTCCTGCAGTAGTTCAATCCATCTCGCAACTTGACCTTCTGGATTTTTGAACTGCAATAGCCATTTCAGTGCAGCATGGTCAGTACGTAAGTGGAATTTCCGACCCAGAAGATATTTGCTAAAATACTGCAATGACTTTACCACAGCAAGCAGTTCCCGTCTCGTAACACAATAGTTCTTTTCCGGCTTTGACAACGACTTGCTGAAGTACGCTATCACAACCTCTTGGTCACCATTCCGTTGGGACAACACACCGCCAAGTCCCATGTCACTTGCGTCTGTGTCAACTATAAATTCCTTGTCCGCATCAGGGTATCCCAAAATAGGTGTATTGCACAGACGGTCCTTTAGCTCCTGGAATGCGATGTCGCAACTATTATCCCAGCAGAAATGTCGCTTCTCCTCGGTTAGCTTATGCAGGGGTTTGGCTATATCTGCAAAGTTCTTGACAAATCGCCGATAATAGGAGCACAAACCCAGAAACGCTCTGACCTGCGTCTTGTCCTTTGGGACTGGCCAGTCCTTGACAGCAGCAATTTTCTCTGGATCCGTGCGGATACCTTCTTCAGACACGACATATCCCAAAAAGCTAACTTGTCGTTTGAATAGTGAACACTTCTTCGGACTTAGCTTGAGGTTGGCACTCTGGATCTTCATGAGCACGCGTTCCAGGTTTTGTAGATGTTCTTCAAACGTGCGGCCTACGATGATGATGTCATCCAAGTAGACCAGGCAGGCATCGCCAATTAACCCGGTAAGTACAAGTTCCATCAACCTTTCGAACGTTGCCGGAGCATTGCACAATCCAAACGGCATAACTTTAAATTGCCACAGACCCTTTCCTGTCGAGAATGCAGTTTTCTCCTTGTCCTTGGGATCAATTTCAACTTGCCAGTAACCACTTTTCAGGTCCAGCGTGCTAAACCACTTTACGCCAGTAAGCATGTCTAGCGTGTCATCAATTCTTGGCAAAGGATAGCTGTCCTTCTTCGTAACGTCGTTCAGACGACGATAGTCAACACAAAACCGCATGCTGCCGTCCTTCTTCCTTACCAGCACTACAGGTGAACACCATGGACTAGATGAAGGTTCTATGACACCATCCTTCACCATTCCCTCAATCATGGTTTCCACTTCCTTTTCACGTGCTACCGGCAATCTCCTTGGCCGCTGACGGATAGGCAATTCTTCTCCTGTATTTATTTTGTGTTGAACTAAGCCAGTCCTCCCGATGTCAGCATCGTTTGATGAGAAAACATCGGCGTACTTGAGTAACATCTTCTTTGCCTTGATCATTTCATTTTGGGACAGAGCGCTGCAGCAGTCTTCTAAAAGTGTGGTCACTCTCGTTTGTGCATCCTTGCTGAGGGTCCCAGTCGATAGATATTGGCATCGACGCAACCAATCCACTTCCTCGCAAGTACCAAGTAGTGTGCCTTTTTCTATAATGTGTTCCTGATCACAAAGGTTCAGCACACGTACCCCTGAGATGTCGGTGGCTCTGACCAGAGTTCGTGCCACTTTCCATGGAAGGTCATTGTCTACCCTTTCCACGAGTACACAACGAGGAGTTCGCCCAGGATTCCGAGGAAGACTAACCGGCACAATCGTTTCCGATCTCGGCGGAAGAATAATCTTCTTAAGGCTGTACACATTTCCTGGTAACGCCCCTTCCACGAAAACTTCCTCTTGTCCACATTTCAATACACCTTGCTTAACGTCGATCTCGCAACAATTCTTCCTCATAAAGTCAAGGCCCAGGATGCAATCGTCCATTATATCAGCCACAATGACATTATGCAGGTAGATTCTGTTGCCTAGCTTCAGCTCCATCTTCTTCTCTCCATGGACGGGTATGCGCTGACCGGTGGCTGTTACTAAATTAATGCGTTCTCGGTTGTATGCGGAGTCCCCAAGGAACCGACTTGTAAGTTGGGAACTGACGACCGTACGAGAGGCTCCAGTATCTATGGTCAGCTTACACGGCGTTCCGTTGACCTCGCCCTTGATGATTAGGCTATTCCCATCATGGGTTTGTGTGATGGAAATCCTTGGGGCTCCTTGAACATCAGCCAGCACCCGCCCCGCAGTCCTGGCTATTACTCGTTTCCCTGCTGCTGGTGTTGGGCGGTGCTGTTAGCCGCACTGCCTTCTGGAGATCGGCCGTCTTCTCTTTCTGCAGTTCGCTTAGGGCAACTGGACCGAAGGTGGCCCCTTTCCCCACAGCCGTAGCACCTAGGGCTGTATCCTTTACTGCGCTCGCGAACTGTAGCCGCTGCAACCTCCCTGACGCGATGGGAACGATGATCTTGCCGCACAGCTTCCACCTCCAGTGCATGGGCCAAGGCGTCCTTCAGCGTCCCGTGGTGACCGAGCCTCACAGCAACTCTAACTTCAAGGTCGCGGATGCCGTCGATGAATGCCTGCACCAGGTTCCCATCAATAAGTGCAGGTACGGACTGGTAAGCTTTGCGAACCAGCTTCTCCACTTCCAGGGCCCACTGCTGCAGGTTTTCATTGCTGCGTTGCACGCGATCCTTGAGCTGCGCACGGAACACGTGTTCAAGGTGAGCGTCGCCATACCGAGCCTCCAATGCCTCAAGGAGCTGCTCGTAAGTCACTTCCTTACCGAGAGCTTCCAGAACAGTTAAGGCCTGGTCGCGCAAGCCCAGGGTGAGGGCAGTCATGGCCTGACTTTTATTCCACCCGTTCGCCTTCATGACAGCCTCAAACTGGATTTTGTAGGCCGACCAGGAAGAAGTTCCGTCGAACGGTGGCACTTTGAATCCACGTAGCGAAGGTGTTGTAGCTACGGGAGCTGCGATTCCATCCCCCAATTTAAGGTAATCCAGCGTTTTCTTTACGTCAGCCATCACGGTTTGCTTCACGTCGGCCATCACGTTGTCAACCCTGTTATTCACTTGCTCGATTCGGATTTCAGCTTCCGACAGGCGGTTGTCATACTGAGCAACCTTATCCTTCATCTCCTTCATGTCTTTCCCTAAGGTAGCGTGAAGGTCCTTCATAAGGAGCATCTGCTCCTCCTGGCGGCGCGCCTGCTCCTCCTTATCACGTTGGAGCTGTTCTTCCAACCGGCGAGCCTGTTCTTCCTGTCGACGAGCCTGTTCCTCCCTGTCACGCAGCAGCTGTTCTTCCAACCGGCGGGCCTGTTCCTCCTTGTCCCGCTGGAGCTGTTCCTCCAACCGACGAGCCTGCTCCTCCTGTCGGCAGGCCTGTTCCTCCTTGTCCCGCTGGAGCTGTTCTTCCAGTCGACGGGCCTGTTCCTCCTGTCGGCGGGCCTGTTCCTCCTGTCGGCGAGCCTGCTCCTCCTGTCGGCGAGCTTGCTCCTGCAGCATCATCATCAGAGCAGCAAAATCTGGTGCTGATGATGCTGGGGCAGCTGTGGACGGGCCGGCCTCCGTGGTCGGTAGCTGGCCTTCCGACCTCTGTGGCGTTGCTCCACCGAATCGCCTCTGGTCCGTCTCTTGCTGGCGTTGACTCCGGGTACGAATACCCTCCATGTCGTCTTTGGGTAAAATCGGCATGGTTTTTAAACCTCGCTTCTGACACCAATTGTTACGAGCTTGGGGTTCGTGACAATAAAAACTGCCGATTTAATAACCAAAAAAATGACACTTTAATCACAACACTAATTACAATTCAAACACACTAATAAGAAACACAATTGCACTTACTGATCACTCTTAAGTCGCACTCGAATATCGCCTTCGATGTTATCGCTCGTATCGCTTATTCGAAACTATGTGTGTCTCGCGGCCCACCCGGCCTTATATAGTGCCGCAGAGCTAGTACACAAACATCTAGAACGTTCGAGTACATACCGGTCCCGACTGACTCGACGTCGATAGTTCTCGGAATTACTAGTACTTAGAAAAAGGTCAAGTAGGGTCAAGGTCCTAGTACCGAGGTACTAGTTCTGCTACCCGATACTAGATGGCGCTAGTGGTAACTAATGTCGCCATGTATCAAACATTATTTGCGGCGCGCAACAGTATGGATGCTTCAACTCAGTGGCGAAGTTTCCATACAACTCTATTCCTACCGGCTTCCCTTTGAAAAATGACAGTCGGTATTCTATAGACAAATAATATATCATTATTAAAGATATGTACTTCGGCTTACCTCTTACAAAAATTGACCTTTCGCTACTGCTTCAACTGTAGTTATACCATTGAATAACGAATAGTACTATCGTAGTCATACCTACGTTTTGGTTACGTAAGCTAACCTTTAGGATCCCAGCTGGGTCTTAAGTTATGTAAATGTAATATCGTTGAGGGTTAGCTTGGATAGTGGAGTCGATAAACTAGCAGATGTACAGTCATTTATTAGGTAGAACTTCATCTACTCGTCTCGTCTGCTGTATTTATTTTACCTTAGGTCTTGTGCACGATAAAATGGGTGTTTATTATCGATTTGACTTTGATTTCTGGACAAAAAGATAACTAAAAGTTTAAATTACTGAGATTTTACCGTATCATCTACCTGGACTCCTGGACCCTAATTCACGATGACCACTCAATGATTCCTTACTTCGAAACCACGATAATCCTTAGCTAATCACCACACTAATCACACCAAAACACGCCAACCTCGCGTTTATTTCGCGCGGTTTCGTTCATTGTGTCATAGAGAATACGGATGATACGGCTCATACGGCCCCTGTACAATTCTTGCTAACACGGTTCGGAGTACATTTACCTGTTTGATTTATTTAGATTTTTGCACGCAGTTTGCTTCAGAATTCTTCTTGACATAATCCTTTAATGGCCCTTAAGACACGCACTGGGAGTGATGGGGTGCTAATGTTTATCGGAAATTGCACACTACATTTTTGCAGACTTCCATTAAACTTTAACGATAGGAAATACCAAAGAGTCGTGGTAAATAATTCTCGCAATAAGGTGTTAACCATTGCCGTCTCGAATTCCCGAACAATCCAATTTGGAATTATCTCTCGCTTCGTTTTATCCACAACTACCCACATGGAAACAACCTTCATTTTGAATCCTATTGATCGAAGTATACAACTTACGAGAGGGATGTCGATTGAAATGCCGGAAATAGTTTCTCTCGTCGAGAATTCGAGATATTTTAAATACTAAGAGCAATTTTCAGCTTGAAAATAGAATTTATTCATGCTCTGTACAAATGTTGGTCCCACTCCACTGCTGGGTAAAGTTGGTAACATAAGAAAATCAATTCTCGTAACGCTCAAAATCTATTCGCAGTCTCTCGGCGACAAACAAATGTCAAAATGTAGGGAAATTAGACGTATTTTATTTAAATATACAAGTAACAATGGACTCAAAAATGTTAGTAACACTCTAGTTAGTACTATCACAGGCATTATAAATATGAGAAACCCTGCTACAAGCTCAACACCGATGTGGAAAGCAAAGGGGACAAAGATTGTATTGCATGCGAATGCAACATGATACGGGAGAGGAGGCCGGCAAAACCCGGGTTTTATCGTAATCGGCCGATTACGATAAAACCCGGGATTTGCCGGCCTAAGCCGCATAAGAGATGCAAAAATTAACAAAAAGTGAAGCGTTTGATATCGGCTTTAGCGAAAGAGGCAAGCGCAAGAAGTTCTTTCAAGCGAAATAATGTGAAGTGGCGAGGAGTCGGTTATTTTCCCCCTTATTCATAAACCTTGCTTAAAGTTTAGTGAGTAGCGACTGTTTAACCATACATTTTTGACGTTTGAATGTCACTTAACTTTAATCATCGTTAGTTCTGTATTCGTATATTCCGAAATCGCCACGTAAATTGACGTGTGGAAAAGTAACATGATGAGTATTGAGCATTTCCCGTCAGACGTTCGGTCCGGAACGGAACCCAATTTCCGAATGGCGCCCGTCGCTTTTCGCTAGTTACGAAATCGTGGCCACGAAGCAAGTTATTACAAGTTATTTTAAATCGTAACATCTTTCATTCGACTCGACATTACGTAAAATGTAGCGATTGTAAAGAGCGATGCATGGCGAGTATATTTCAGGAATTATTAATTTTCTTAAGTAGGTAGGATAGCGGTGTAAGTGTGTACCGGGCGATAAATATTGCACATCGACCTTTGGAAGAAAAAAAGAAAAGAAAAAAGAAGCAAATCATAATTGTTTTAACAGCTCTTAATAGATACCGGACTGTTTGTATTTCGTGCGACAAAGATAACGCTCTACGAATCCGAAATTAGCCGATTGTCTCTTCCAAAGGTCGATGTGCAATATTTATCGCCGGGTACTGTAACACACAATTAGTAGCAATCTAGTTTCATTTTGACAGTTCAACAACATTCATTGCGTTATTTACGTTGTTGAGCAGACACGTTTTTCGAACATATGAGGCAATGGATTAGCAATAACCATCAAAATGATTCAGATTAAAATTCATAGTGTGTTACGCGTAATTCGGGTGCTGAGTGCGGAAGGCGGAGGACAGGGTTTTGTGGCGCATGTCCAGCATTGGACTGCGATAGGCTGAGTCGATTGAAGTAAGTACTTAATTGATAAAACAAATAATGTCAGTAGATAAAAATACTGGCAACCCTAACCTGCTGGTCCAGTTAAATGCAGTTGTGCAAAATGCATAACAAAACAGGCACTGCAGTGAGTCAGCAACCTAATTTAGTGCAACGCTGTACATAAGTGGCCTACATAACATTATAATGAGAACAGTTATTTTTAAGTAATAAGTAAATCAGTTGAAGGAAAAACATAAGTACTGTTTTGTATAAAAAAAATTGACTTGGTGCAAAGTTTTTTGTTGTTGTAACACAACAGTTTTTTTTTTCAGAAATAAGCATCACCTTTGTACATATTTTTTTACTGTTCCTTTTTTCTTGTGATTTTGTGTCCTACATTCATTTTTAAATAAGTACATGGTCAGTGGGTCGTCTTTAGAGGCGGATTTATTGGAGTTGGAGACGTATTCTCCAACTCTCTTTGGGGCACTAGGAGCAAAGAAATGTAAAAAAAAATATATGTAATATTTCGCAGGATTTTTAAGTACTTACAAGATTTTTATCCGAACTACCATTTTGGAAATATCGAGCTATTTATAAAAAAAATCAAAAGCTCCTAACTCGGAAACGGTGCGTCGTAGGGCCACGTTTCTCAAAACCTAAATGGTTTCCATGGCCAAGGTTAACCCGATACTGCAACAAAATTGCTAGATTTCGAAAAATTCCTCCAGCTCCATAGCGCCCAATCGGCTACACTACCACCAACATTTTGGTCCTATTACCTACTAACGGTTTTAATTTCTTGCTGTTAAACGAGGACTATAGTATTTCAGGAAGAAAGGAAAATACTTCTATTTCAAAAATTGTTTTTTTTTTATTTAATCTACTTGATAATATTTCAGTTTGTTTACAATCAAGAAAAATTCTAGTTTATTGTTTCTCGTCCTTCTTCACAAAAACTTGAATTTTTAGCTCTTCAGTAAACTGATTTCAGGAAGTTCAGTGTTATTTAACCTGGGAACATTAAGTTAAAATCCATACTGATATTATAAATGCGAAAGTGTGTCTATCTGTTACCTCTTCATTCTTAAACCGCTGAATCGATTTAGATAAAATTTGTAATAGAGATAGTTTCAGTCCCGGGAAAGGTGATAGGATAGTTTTTATCCTGATAGTCCCACGGGATTGACACTTATGCGGGTGGAACTGTGGGGCATTACTACTTAGCTATAAAGTTTTAACGGAGTAACCAAACTACAAAATGAAGGTACTGCAGTGCGATTCTGTAACCATATCACCGTGAAAACTTAAGTGAAGTGAGCGTGGAGTGAGCTGTCAATAGTGTCAGTTCCTAGCAAAAACAAACTCACTTCACCTAAGTTTTCACGGTGAGATTCTTACAGAATCGACCGGCTGGTTTTGTTAATTTTACAAATAAATGCTACTTATTTCATCAAGGAATTAGAAATTGTTAAAGAAAGAAAGAAGGTAGGAAAAAGAAAAAGCCAGTCTGTAATTTATATGGTGTACATAATAAAGAGTATTCTATTCTAAAATAGGAAAATTCATAAAGTTTCTCTAATTGCAACAGATGAAAATTAAATTCCTAAAATATGTGTAGAGGAAAAACCAATTATGTAATAGAAAAAAAAAATGGTATAACAGAATATTGGGCATTATCATTATTTATCAAAACCCAGAAAAGGCAACATACAAAAGTTTGGAAGGCTATGGCAACAATGTTGGATAAAAGCCCCCAATCCATGCCCAGCATTGGAAAAGCACTGGTTGGTAAAAATCACATTAAATACAAGTTTCACTATATTTAAAGCAACTTCAACTACATATCAAATTTCGGTCAGTGGGTCGTCTTAGAGGAGGATTTCATAACACAATATATAAAGATAACATATTTAAAAAAGTACATAAGTACTTAGAATATTTTATTATTATCGTTCTAAAAGCAATAATGACGCCGATAGGTACGTACTGCGTATGCGTATAAAATTATGAATTTAAATATTTAATTTGATTCAAATAACTGGTCTTGCAAAATGCAACCTGCTGCCAAGGTCAGAAAACAATTATTGACAAAAAAGCTCATCCGTTTTGCAATGAAGTTGTTAAAAAATTTCGTAGGTACGTTGCTTTGCTATAAACTTCCGAAAAGTTACTAGAAGCCCTAGAATTACGGTAGGATGTCCAATCGTCGCTCTAAAAGTACTTTTAACGAAAAAAAAAAAAACAAATACGTATACGTACATATATGAAAAACGGTAGGACCGACCTTGCTAAGAAATCGAACTTATTGCAAAAGCATAATAAATAAATAATAATCAAATTAGTAATATTACTTACCAAAGTCTATGAACTGTTTTATAGACAGCGGCGAAGGGTTGAATTGAGAGTAAAAATCAAGCATTTTCGTAACATTGGAGAAAATAGCCCCTGCTAACCTCATTTTGAATAACTTTTAGCAACGTTTACAAACTGAAAAACTGTTAAATAACCACGACAAAACTTATTCACAGTCACAGATGATTATAACACATGTTTTCAAAATTAATAATTTTATTTTTCACCGGCACTAACTTCTCGCGAAGAGAAAAATGTTCGACTGAATCAGTGTTGCCCGTTTCTGAAGCTTATATATTTTAAAGTGACATGACCTTTGATCCTTAGTGTTGTGAGAACAATAATATGACTGTTTTGCATTCCAACAAAACAGGTATTATGTGTGAATAAAACACACAGTGTTGCTTGATGAAGAAGCTGATGTAAATATGCCTTTATATTGATATCTATGGTTAAAACTTACCGAATTATCCATGGTTTTATACCTGTCTCTCTCTCACACCAGCATGCGTCCTTTTCTAATCAAGAAGGACGCTTGGCGCGAAGCTGTCAATGTCATAGAGTCTTCAGCTCACCAGCTAGAGAATAGCTGCAACACTGTGTGTTTTATTCACACATAATACCTGTTTTGTTGGAATGCAAAACAGTCATATTATGTGTTTTCTAAAACACACAGTGTTGCTTGATGAAGACCTGTTTGGTATCTGCTGGTGGTAAATACAAACGCTATGATGAATAGATTATACAACTGTTCTAGAAAATAGATCAGTTTTATTGCAATTTTTATAATAACATCTGTGTAAGTATGTCCAAATGTAACAAAACCATATAAATTTCTTTAAAATCAAACAGAAAACAAAACATTAATTCTTAAATAATCCTTAATCAAGGAAAAAATTACTTAAGTACTTAAATCTCTTTATAAAAGCTATGTATTTAAATTTAACCAACGCTGGAAAAAGAAAATACAATTAATCAACATTAGAGTTGTTAGAGTTGTATTATCAACTCTGTTTACTGGACAAAAGTAATTTTTTTTTGAAAAGTTTTATTACTAGTTTCCTTTGGTATTTTTTAACAGGTCTATCTTCCAATCAATTTGTAGAGGCTACTGCTGACCTGATACTGCCTGGCAGGGCATCAATATTAGCATCTTTAAAAATGCTATGAATTCAATGTGCATTAATTTCCCTGACTGAGAAAAAAAATAAAATAAAATAAAAGGCTTGAGACAGTCCCGTCTGCGCTTCTTTTAATTTCAGAACTTTCTACAAAGTTGTAAATGTGTTTGACAGGGCAGACACGATGGTCTGGGTGTTTCCGCAACAACCAACCTGACTGTCAGTGTGTATTCAAAACTGTTTTTGAGCCAAACCTTGACCACAGAGTAATCTCATCTTCCGTAGTAATTAGATTCTCAGGGTTATTTTCTAAAAATGTGAGATCATGAATCCCACGACCTGAGGACAGCAAGAGTATTAAAGCTGTGCGTCTAGCGATTTCAAATAAAGAATCCGAATTTTTTGTAGTCTTTAGCCAGTTAAACAAAATTGCAGTGTCTCAAACTGGTAGTTTTTGTATTGCAGGTTTAGCAAGTGAAATGGCTTTTAGAACTTGATGAACGAAAAAATGTTTTGAGATATCTACTTTTTTGTTGCACAGTGAGTAGAAATAGCTGGTTTATGAAGAAGAATAGTTTCATAAGCACATTATATTCTAAAAAAAATAACTTTGCCGAAATTCTAGCTACCTGCTGGCCCTCAGGTGTTTTTGGGTTAATTTTATTGGTATCATACCACAATAACAATCTTCTAATAGGGGTACTATAATTATGTTGTTAAAGTAGATGTCCGCCAGCTACTTTTTAACAAGAAGTTCTGTTCCTCTATGGACCAGTGAGCAACAAGATCGGCCCACCCCAAATTTTCCAGGCAAAAAGAGTCAACTTGTCCCATTGTGCAGGGCATTTGCCTGTCGTCCGATCTATTAGATCTCTTAGGACCTTCCGCAGGTTTTTTGTCGGAAGTGGCTCTACTATGACTCTCGCTCGCAGGTCGAATAGCCAAAAAACATTTGATCCACTCTGGTGCTAGTAGTAGGATGTAAATTCCTTTTGCACTTTTCAAAAGAGCCGGTACTCTTGGTAATAAACTGGGTGAGGGAAATGCCCACCCTAGATGATAGTCCCTTTTTCGGCTGAATACGTTACAGAAGACTGCTGAACAATCTCTGGTATCCAATGTTACGTACTTTGGTACGATAGTCGTGTCTGTTGACGCGAACAGATCTACGTCTGGGACACCCCACAATTTGAATATAGCCTCCGTGGCTTGGGGCAGAAGATACCACTTTAGTACTTTGCGACCCCTTGATAGGCGATACGCAATTCCGTTTAAACTCCCCGGGAGGTTGTGGCTGAGAGAGTTAAATGTAACTATTCTGCAAGTTTTAGGACTCTAGCAGTGCCGGAATGTGTCCCCCCTCGTTCTTAAGGTATGTGACCAGGGTCCAGTTTTCAGACTGAATATGAATGTGCGCACCTTTCAGAGTCATCCGCTGACTGTTGATAGTGCTTTTGATATGAGGCCCACTTTCCTGATAGGTAAGTGATGTTTAATTGAACTCCCTACCCTAAGTCTGCAGCATTCTTGGTCAAGAAGTGAATCACACTTTTCTTGACTACTGGTGTCTAGTTGTATCTACAGCTTTTAACCACAACCATTTTAGGGTTGCTGAATGGGTAGAGGAATATCTTTTCTTTATCTTAATCTATTTTGATCTAATAATTTTAGAAAAAGTTAGGCTCTGCGACAGCAGCGCAGTCGATCCGCTGATACTGCGTAATTTGCCAAGTTCAGCAAACCTAATACTTATAAGTACTCTGAGCTTGTCCCAGAGAACTGTTTCCATTGCTCAACAATTTGGAAATAATTATTTTTATCTTTTTTTTTTTTTTTATTATATCTTGGGAGGAAGTTTTACTCAGTTTTGCTGAGTGTTCCAAGCCAAGCCAAGATATTCTACCTCCTGAGAGGGCTCCAGAACAGATTTGTAATAACTTTAGGACAGCTGTTTTCAACGTTCTCAGTGTTTCCGAAACCTGAGAAACCAGTATGGCCCGATCCTGATTGACCAGTATAAAATCGTCCAAATACACAATTATGCGGAAAACAAATGCTCGTAGGATCTCCGCAATCCAGGCAAACATCTTTGGGGCCCATGACAGGCCAAATGGCAAGGCGGCCAATTGTAGCACTTCGTTGCTGCAAATCATTCAGAGGAACCTCCTGTAGGCCTGGTGAATGTCTATTTTTCCTAAGCAATCGATTGTCTGTAGGAAGATGGCTACATCTGTTTGCGAAATAGAAATGTTTAACTGACACATACGAGTTGAGACCCCCCGAGGTCATACTGGTCATACTGAGGGCCTGAGGCCCTGAGGTGAT
Organism: Luperina nickerlii; assembly: GCA_963855955.1. Lineage (NCBI taxonomy): Eukaryota > Metazoa > Arthropoda > Insecta > Lepidoptera > Noctuidae > Luperina > Luperina nickerlii. The sequence continues at coordinate 9,377,131 of OY979689.1, read as the reverse complement.
GGGACGTAGTCCTCCATCAGTATTTTTTTTTTTTTTTATTATTATTAGAAACATTCGCCATAGAAAACCTGGATTAAGGATTGGCGGCGTCTCTAATAATTTCTCTTGTTTTATAAAGAGGATCATGTCCGTCATGTCCTTTGTTATGTTGGTTGCAAATATTTTGAACACATGGTTGTATGGATACTGAAAAGTCTTTCAGAATGGGATGCGGCCACCTGTTAATAATTTCATTACATAATTGTCTCCGGGAGGAACAACAGGTACATGTTGTTGCCATAAATTGCCATGGTCCTGCTGACAACCCTTTCTGAAAGTTTTGGTTTGATAGTCAGTTGTTAATCATGTTTATTATTAGTGTTAGAGGGTTTTTTTTTTTTTTTTTTTGTAACTTGGAATCTCGAGTCTTTCATAAGGGGATAATTACATAATAATTCCATAATTCCTGATGTTTCTTGTGTTGCAAATCAGATGTATTTAAGGTTTTTCTCTCTGTAACATAAGGTGGACTCTTCAGTTTAATTTTTTTTTTTTTTTTTTTTTTTTCTGGAGATCCACCTAAATAAGCTATGATAGGCTGCACAGCATCTCGGCTATAAGCATATGCTTGGCTAGGAGAAACATCATGTACAGTATGACAGTATATTTTAAATTTGGATTTCAAATTTCTTTTAAATTACGACCCCGTCTAATTTCAATGCATTTCGCCCTCTTACCACACAATCTGCATTGAAATTTCCGAATTTTTATACTGAACTACTCCGATGTTTTTTTTTTTTTTTGACGGGGACCCTGAACCAAAAGTAACAGTAATTATTTCAGACAATGTGCTGATATTTAAACTATTACAGTTTGCTGATGTCCAGTCGAGCAATTTTTGTAACCCTGACTTAACAAGTTGTCTTTGTTCCAAAATATTGTTGGATAAGACTGCTAATAAATTTATTGTAACGTGGAAGCTAAGTAATCTTTGCTCTTACTAAAATGGCACAACTCTTCATTAAGTTTAAGACCTACAAAACCGGGACTAGCAAAGCAAGATTGTAGAGCTTTTCTTTTACTCGGGTAACTAATTATTTTAATTGTTCTTTGTCAGCTTGTGTAATAATGGTTTTTTCATAAAACTCTGTACAAGTACACCTAAAAAAAAAAAGTTAAGTGTCGGATTTCTCAAAAAATGAGATGTAGATGGGGTTGGATTCGGCACTCTCTTGTTGTTCCTGCATTGATGTACTAAGATTATTCGTTAGTAACGGCAAGTTATTTTAACGGCTAGTTACTCTAGATGTAAACCCCACTTGCTGCATGAGCGTCTACACGCGGGTCCGGACACATCAGTACTTACATGAAAGTTTTCGTGTTTTGTTGGGCGGAGGTACCTAATGCTATGCCCTCCTCCCTCATCCTCCGAGGATGAAGAAGATGATGACAATGAGTCATTAGATCTCGTATTATTCGAGTGCTGAACTCCATCCGAAACTTCAACATTCGAACTTTGCTCACTTCCAACACTTCGGATACATCGTGAAACACTAATCACAGAACAATAATACTCCTGACGGAGTTTTCTATGTTGTACACTTATTCACAATGGAAAAACCCGACACGTATACTGTATTGACACTGTGTGTTTATTTGATACGATAAATTATTGTATTTAACACATAATTTTTAAATATGAAAATTTTTCGATGTTTTAGCGGCAAAATTTACAAACGCTATGACATTGACAGCTTCGCGCCAAGCGTCCTTCTTGATTAGAAAAGGACGCATGCTGGTGTGAGAGAGAGACAGGTATAAAACCATGGATAATTCGGTAAGTTTTAACCATAGATATCAATATAAAGGCATATTTACATCAGCTTCTTCATCAAGCAACACTGTGTGTTTTAGAAAACACATAATAGGTGTTTTATATTGTTGTATTGTTTGCGATATTGTAATATTTAAAAAAATGTAATGTTGATAAAAGTACAATAGTATCCCGCTACCCATTTTTGTATAAACCACAAGTAAGTCATGAAATAGTAGCTTCGAAAGTATAGTGCTGTTATTTTTAGCAGCCAAACTTGAGCCAAAGTATTCAAAAAATAGACTATATTATGATAATTTTGTGTCAAGATGGTGTGTAAATTATAATCTGTTGCAGCAGAAAAAATCTTAGAAAAGGATAATATTTTAATTAACTCTAGAAAAATATTTAACTTTAGCTAGGATATCCATACAACCCTATGAATAAGGAATAAGGAATCCTATGGAACTGCCATACCTACGAAAAAAACGTGCATACCTACGGTAACCAAACATGGCCGCCTAGTGTTGTACTAGTAGCTTTTCATCATCAAAAGATATCGATAAAACGTACATGTCGAAAACGTTTTCTCTATAATAATTATGCAAAAATTAAAATATTTTTTTCCCACCTATCAAAAACCAATGGAATGATCAGTGCCATGTACATACACATCTTTTATTAAGGTGAACGCTCCAGCCACCCCGCGAAATTCAAATTTTCTTACGTTTTTTGCAATTTGCAGGCCAGTGTTAGGGTGTATGTTGACTAAAATATTATTCGCGGCTGTAAGACGTATGTAGTTACAGAATTATAATCATCAAAATCATCAATACAACCCTCCAAGTTCATAATGGTGTAGAAATGACTTTGTTTTTTTTGGTTCCTACACCATTATGAACTTGGAGGGTTGTATTGATGATTATAATTATGTTTATTGGATTGCACTTTGTATAGGGAAACATAATTAAAAAATCAAACAATATTTAAAACATTTATTGATGAAAATATAACCACGTATGAATCATGTTCATGCCTCATGTATTGAGAGAGTATAGAGCTCTCTATTTTGATTTTCTGCCTGCGGACGGTTTCATTGAGACATTTTATTTTTCTCTTCTGGCCAGCAACTTTTTCTTGTAGAGCTTGTTTTTCTTTGAGGGCTTGATTCTGAAATTAAAATTTTGTATTGATCAAGTTTATGAATTTTATTTTATTGTAAGGGGATGAAGGAAACAATCAGTTGACCGTTAGATCGGTTGGGCAATAATTTATGACAGAAATTCAAGTCGAGAATAAGCCGTACCAAAATAGGATTTTGTTGACTGCCTGAAGGCTCGTTTAGTTCTATTGGTGTTAAAGCTGAACTTTCGGCAAGGGTTGATAACTGCTGAAAATAAAAATAATGGGTATGTCAATTGAGGACTTCTATTTCAAAACGTAGGTACCTACTAAATTAATAATAATAACATCATCTTAAAGTTCACGGGTCATGTTCAAAATGTACCTACTAAACTTAGTTTACATTTTTAAAAAAACTTCATAAATAATTGTAGCGCAACTTGGAATGAACTCATGTCTATAACTATTTGGTACTTATTACTTACTTATTTGGTACTGACCCGTACGAAATTAAGGTTACCTGTTTATATAGAGATGGTACTGCATCGTCTCTCAATCTTACAACACCAAGTGTTCTGTTGAATGAACTTTCCTCAAAATGTAAGGAACAGATAAAAATTTCTTTGGTTTGACTTATTAAATTTTCATCTCCAATGACTTCTAACCATTTCCTTTTCTTTGCTTCGTTTCTAGGTAGCCTGAGTGTAAAAAATAAAAAGTCAGTCGTGATTTTAAAAAAAAATATCGATTACTCTTAACGCTTAGAGCACATCACTATGAACAAAACAAAAACAATGTTCAAAAACCCAAAATATCAGTTTATGCTATCTAAATTACACGCGGGTTGATTATACAGAACAATTTCATATGTTTAATGACAGACTACAATAATTTCATGTATTTCCAGGCATTTTTAATATTTTAGATAAATTTTTGGTTACTTACTTGTGAAACGACAAATTTGGCCGATTTTGGCTTTTAGACGCACCACAACCTACAACAGCGCACTTAGGAGGCATCGCAATTTAGTGTCTTTTCACTTTTATAAATAATACAACCACAATTTCTAATAAATTGAGAAAAAAATAGTTAACACAGCGAAAGTAAACAAAGGCAAACTCAACGTAATGTACTCTGTGACAGTAACCAAACATGGCGGACTGGCACGCAGGTATATTCTAGTGACGTCACAGGTTAAATGTTGCCAAAATCAGCAAAAACAAATATATTGCCGTCCTGCTTTCCTTACGCGAGACAAAATAAGTTAGAAAGAGGTAGCAATATTTTTGGTATTGCTACATCGATTTCATCAACAAATGTATAGGCAATTGTATATATAGTAAATTACGCCAACTCCATACAACCACTGGCAACAAAGGAAAAACGTGCCACTGACACTGACACAAGTGACACATTTGACGTCCGTATCGATTTATCGAAGAAAAAAATTAAAAACAAAGCAGCTTTTCAGCATCAGGCCATCTCCATCTGGCCATCAGAAGTTATCCAAGTTTTCTAAACCAAGGAAAGGGTAGTTAATCAAATTATATTTAGAATTAGGATGTTAGGTTAGAAAAGAAGCTGTACTGATGAATAAGTTAAAGTTCCTTGTTCCTAAACCTGTCTGTTTCCAATTGCATACAATAAGATACGTTTCTGTGAGTTCTCCCCATTCTATTCCGATTTTTTTTTTGCTCTATTACCATTTTCCTACCTTAACTCATCATCATTTTTCGGAGGATCTAAAAGCATAATTTCATTGATTTTCTATTCTATTATTCTCAGCCGTCGATCTAATTCTCTCTTCTCAGCTGTCATTTTATAATTGTTTAGAAAACATGTCGGTGAATCGAGGTAAATACGATACTTCGCTTTATACTAGTGATAGTAAAATCCATAATTGTAGTAACTTAGTGCTTGTAATTACTGTTGCACAAATATGTAGCATAATATTTTCAGTAAAGTAACCAAAAGTACAGCTCAATTTAAACTTTATGGCGGGTAAGAATATGATACAAGTCGCTGCGCAAATTAAACAAATTTACGTGTCAGTGGGGGTGGTGAGGGGCGAAGTACTGCTCAGCGAGTAGCATACTTCAAAGCCATCATAAAGTTGGAAGTGGGCTGTAATTTCGTTAGTGAAAGTTGGATCAATTAAACCACCAATTTACTTGTTGAAAGCTCTAAATTCATGTTTTTATTTTCAAGATAATATTTACATAATTTAAAAGCTAACAGTCATAACATAATAATAATTAATAATATGTACAAGTATATAAAAAAGGGCTCGGCAAATATGCCGAGAGTTATGACTAGGTTTTCAGATAGCATAGACTATGAAACATGCGGCTTTCTTTTATTTAGTTTTTTACAGTTTTATTTTAAATTACATTTTTTATTGTTACACATTTTTTAAAACGGTGTAACCACGTAATGTTTGTAGGGTCGAAATTCCACAAAATCACTAAACTACAAGTTATGGTACCAAGGTAACCGATATAGCCCGAAGAATTGCCAAACTTAAGTGGCACTGGGCAGGGCACATTGCGCAGAACAGATGGCCGATGGGACCGAAAGGTCTTGAGTGGTGACCGTGTACTGGAAGACGTAAAATACGAAGAACAAGGTGTACCGACAGCCTTGTGAAGGCCGCAGGAACCCGTTGGATGCTAGAAGCACAGAACCGGTCGAAATGGAGGTGCTTGGGGGAGGCCTATGTCAAGCAGTGGACGTCTTTCAGCTGAAATGATGATGACAAGCTATGCCCCTGATAGAATTTCTCATCTAAAAAAATGATACAAACATCTATCCCCTATTTTGCTTTTATTAAGTAATTGTAAAAGCGAAAACTAATTTGAATCTATAAATTTTAGAAGATGCAAAACGTCTTTGTATATGGAACATTAAAACGAGGAGAACCAAACCACTATTGGTTGCAAGATGAGAAGAATGGTGTTGGGAGATATGTAAATGATGGAGTCACCAAAACCCAGTATCCCCTCATTATTGCAACAAAGTATAATATACCATTCCTGTTGCATGCTCCGGGGACAGGGTACAACATTCATGGTGAGAATTTTATTCATCATTATTCACGTTTGCCAACCAACCATTTTGGAGCCATTAGGGGCTTTGAAGATCCATGGCATACCTACCTGTCCTCCATTTTGATTTTTTATCAAAATGGCGGCCCTGCATTAAGTATACCAATATAAATCGATAGCTGTCATCAAGACATCAATGATGCATCAATGCAAACAGACAGGTCATTAAACATAACATCCTGTGACATGGGTGGCACGACTCACACGATTCATACATAAGCCTTGTGACGTTACATGTATAAATTTAAAGGTTTGTTTTTTTTATGAGACTTCAGTGCACTCTTGAGTGACTGCCAGCCTTGTAGGGTCCAACTTATCATAGCAATATTAATATGCATGCCGCGCCATTTTGATTTTTTTCCACTTGCTTACATCTTGTTGCTTAGATGTTAGAAATAATCACTCTGAAAGTTTAAAGTAATCAAACACCTATGCAACAAGTTGTGATGTGAGCAAGATAAAAAAATATGGATGTCATGTGATCAACTTTGAACGTTAATTTCTCGGAAACGTGACCCTTTACGGGGTTAAGATAGATAGATAAACTATTTATTTGGCGCATACAAAAAGACAGCACAACACATAAAAGTACAATATTAGATGATAACCAAATTACCCATATGGTTATTTATTATATAAAAAACAAGGTGCCGATAAAAAAACAAAATGAAAAACACACCGTCCATCCACCCGTCCGTCCACCGCCCTATTTTAAATTATCCGTTTGCATTGATATCGCCTATCGATTTATATGTTGTTAAATGCATGGCCGCCATTTTGAAAAAAAAAAACAAAATAGCGAGACAAAGTATGCCAGGCTCCATATAAATCTTCGATCCCCTTTTTGATTATGAAACTTTTTCACATGTGTCGTAACGTAATTATAAGTTTGATGCAGTTTCAGAAAAACCCATATGGCAACTTTGCAGGTATTAAATGCTTCTTTCATTTTTTTTCAGGTGAAATATTTGAAGTAGACAAAAACATGCTTGCCAAACTAGACCTTTTAGAGGATCACCCGAATTATTATATACGGGAAAAAGATGAAATCTTGGTTTATGATAGGTTAGTAGAAATCCGATATCCATACTTTAATATTATAAATGCGAAAGTTGTGTCTGTCTGTCTGTTACCTCTTCACGCTTACACCGCTGAACCGATTTAGATGAAATTCGGTATATAGTTTGAATCCCGGAAAAGGACATGGGATAATTTTCATCCCGATATTCCCATGGGATCGAAACTTATGCGGGAGAAACCGCGGGGCGCTGCTAGTTTATAATAAACTAGCTTCTGCCCGCGACTTCGTCTGCAAAATTTGTTCCCTCAACCCACCCCGTCGCATTGTCGCCAGTCCGTGCTATTACATTGTTTCCGCTTAGCGTTCTGACTTTTTTCATTTTGCTTGGCTCCTAAGGATCCTAGCCTGATGTTAGCTGATAGCCTTCCTGAAGAATTGAGCTATCAGAATAATGCAGAAATATTTTTTTCAAATCAGACTTGTAGTTCCAGAGATTAGCGCGTTCAAACAAACAAACTCTTCAGCTTTATTATTATTAGTATAGATATCAAAATATCCGATATGTGTATTTATATTTATCCGATATACACCCTTACATTTTGATCGTTTTAGGGCTGATTTTTCAATCATCTGATAACTTTATTCGAGGAATAATTTTAAAATTTTGACAGTTGTTTCATACAAAAACTGTCAAACGTCAATTTTGTTCCTCGAATAAAAGTTATTTGGCGATGGAAAAATCAGTCCTAAATCCTTAAAAGGGGTCATTATACTCATCATTATAAACAACTTTTACTATGGAACCATACCTGAAATCGCGGAAAAAAAATCAGCTGTTTCTTACATTTTAATGAGTTCACAGCTGATGTTTTTTTCGCGATTTCAGGGTTGGTTCCATAGTAAAAGTTGTTCATAATGATGATTACAATGATCCCCTTAAAGATTAAAACGATCAAAATGTACAATGCGTGCCACGAAAGATGAGACTTGACACATCACGTGGTTTGACTTACTTGCGCAGTAGGTACACGATTTTAGGTATCTTTAGCGGTATGAGGTCTGAGTGCGGGACGGGACCGGACGTCATAGGGGCTGCGGAAAGAGCGGGGGAGGCGGGGTCAAGTCTCATCTTTCGTGGCGTGCATTGTAATGGTGTAGTAATATCGGATATACAGGGTGGAACAGCAATTTTTTTTTTAAGAGCGTTTACGCCGTACTGCATTTCATACAAACTCTCAAGGCCTTATTTTCCGAAATTAATGAACCGATTTTAATGAAACTTCATACGCATAAGCAGCGATACAAAGGTCTAAAAAGTTAGTAGAGAACATTTTCGTAATTTATGAATGGCCCCTAACACCCTGTATATAAATTTTCAGTAATAACGAAAATCCAGAATCAGTGCAATGCTGGGTGTATTTTCTGAAGAACTTTAAACCGGAGCTGTTGACGAGGAAACGTTATGAAACCTACAGCTCAAGTGGTGACCACGGACTGCTTTACATGGACAGGTCTCAAAGAGATTCTACATATAATTATAAATCCGAAATTAAGCCTGATAATGTATGAACCCACGGTATAGTACAGGTAAAGATCAGTAGATTAATTTCCACATTTTTTTATTTTTTTCTTGTAGAGGAATTTACAATTTTTTAAATTAGATCAGTAAAACAAGTATTTTAATAGTTATCAAAGAAGTGGTTTTAAGTTGCAAAACACGAGTAGACGGAGACAGAGACACTTCGCTTTTTTTTGCTTATGATGATTACAGGACCTAAACGCAAAAAAAACGCAAGTTTTATAATGCCTAAAAGTATATGATTGACTACAGTAAACAAAATCAGTAAAATATATAATATTCTTCAAGATATATGCTAGGTAGATAGTGTGTTGAAAACAATACAACTAATTTGATATGATATAAAAAAATCATGAAGATACCTCTAAAAACTTTCTTTTTACAATAAAAACTGTACTAATATACAAGCAATAATTCTGATTTTTGCCAGATTATTCTACAAGCAACATACCTACTAAAGCACTAGTGTTTTAATTTTTTAGTCCAAACAATAGATTTTTTGTAAATAGATATAATTGCTTCATATTTTGCAACAAATTACCAGCGTTGTGTCATCGCGCTTCTCTTTCTTTTCTATGCAGTCTGACAGTGACCGCACTTTAGATTATGTAGTCCCCTTAAGAGGGAAGCGCAAGGGTATTCCGCAATATTCAAATTTTGTTACCGTCGCGAATCATATTTTAATCAACATACAACCTGTAAATGAGGGTTTTCGTGAAAATTTACGACACCAGTTGGCACCACTGTGACAAGAGGTCTTCCAATGTAAAATATATGATGACGTTCATCATTCGATTCATTCATTCGTTCATCATTCCGTCATCACTAAAGAAAATATAGGCTCTTTGACAGATACCTGGACCTGACGTGCCAGTGCTGCCACCTAGCGAACGTCATTTCAGAAAACCCTCATTGCAAACGCGTAAGAAAATTTGAATTTCGCGGGCTTCCTTAGCGTATCTCTCTTAAAACTCAAATACAGCTGTCATTCTTATTTGGAATACCTGACTATTTATTTTGCTTTAATTTTTTATGTGCTTACTTGTTTTTTTTTTTTTTACTAAATGCACTGCCATTTCTATATTTAAATTGATCTACTGAACTTTTTCTGTATGCCGGTGACTTGACATTTTATTAAGGCGCGTCCATAACGGAACGTAAAAATATCATTGTGCCTTAGCAAATGGTTAAAGCGGATCATTGAAATGATTTCACCCAAATCACGCGAACTTGCTACTGAGACTTGAAAAGTTTGTAAGGAAGAAAACTTATTAAAAATACATGCTTGCCCAATCCATCCTTATTCAGATAAGTGCTGTAAAGAAGATTTATTTTACAATGGTCCAACAAAATACTATCTTTTATTTTATAATTTTGATAAATACGTGCCGGTTTTGAAATCTTCAGATAACTTTTCTCGCGGAATAAGTTGTTTGGCACTTTGCATAGAAAATATGTCAAACTAAATTAATTCTTCAAATAAAAACTATCTGACGATTGAAAAACCCGGCCGTTAATTTAAAAAAAAAACAGTAAAATTTATTAAAAATATAAAATGCTATTATGCATAAGCTACCATCATATAAGAAACATCTTTACAATTAAGTATTATCTTTTATTTGCAGCAAGTCTTCCTTACACGAAGTAGAGGAAATGGATGACTTATTAAATAAGAAGAAAAAATAAATAGCTTAAAGTTAAATTAATCATTTGAAAAGTACTTGAAAATGACTGATTACTGTATGTAATAATTAGAATATATGTAATTATTTCAAAATTACGTTTCACTTAAGTAGTTTTTGCCATTTTTTTTTTTGTGTAATCCTCATTTGTACGGACGCGACGCCAGCACATCAACCTACCTCAATCTGTCAGATTTCTTTAATAGATTTCAACTTTATCGCTAAAGCTTAAGGTTCAAAGTTGATTGGGAAAATCTGACAGGTGTAGCTTGATGTGCTGGCGTCTGTACCCTCCGTCTGGGGAAAACTGAGGGTTAGACTCCTACCGACTTAAACCGTACTATTCCTTCTAATTCCATAAGTCGGTACCATAGGTCGGGGGCCCGGAAGATACTCGTACATTTGCCGCACCCGTAGTTTTTACCTGCGCTTTCAACTTTGTTTCTGTCGAGGGAGCACTGGTGTCCCAGTGCTAAGAACCACAACGATGTTTCAAGTTTCATTTCTTTAAATGACAAAAGACGTTGAAAGCGACGTTGAAAGCTAATGTCTTTGTCGAGGGAGAAAATAAAATAAAAAATTATTATTCTGCAAATGGGATACTTATCGGAATCACTTTTAGGTACACGTCATATTATAAAAATAAATAAGCTAGATTAGGTCGGCGTTTCCTATCTGACTACTCTGAGAAGAAAGGCCGAAACAATCACAGAGGTCACAGTCTCTTTTAAAGTCCTGACATAATCTTGGTCAGATCGTGTGAAGACCATGTAGATTGATGTGTGAAATGGTCCTTTGGGGAAATTGTCACACAGATTTGAGTGGACCAGTCCAATCAGTGCAAGCATTTGTCAGTAACCGCAGCAGGAGCACTGGTGCCTCAGTGCTAAAGGCCACAATACGGAGTCGACTGACCTCAGTTTCAATCTGTCAAAAATACCTCTACTTTCCCTGCATTTTTTGACAAGTTTTAGACGTTGGTTATCGCTGAGATGAGATTGTGACTAGATTTTGAATGTGTTTAATTACGGGAATTAGCCTTCTGACAAAAAAGATGGCTGTTATGATATCTGATGTAGTTTATTTTTCTTTTTTTCAGTAACAATGATTCCGTTTTGGAAGATTTGGATGATGATGACGTATTTCTGAAGAACTAAATTATTTTAGTAAAAGAAACGAATTGTGTATTGATAGGGAATATGTATAATAATTTTTGCATTCCTAAAGTTATACCTACTTAGTAGCCATGTTTTTAGTTTATTTAAATATTTACACTTATTATGAAATATATACCTACTTTTTTAAATATTACGTTGTTTTATTTATTTTCAAACTTAACATTGTGGCGGCATCTACATCGCCACATGGGTACTACGCATCATACTGACGTCACGCAAAATCCTGCATCGCGCAAGCAGAGTTTACCGCGCGACTAGCGTACAACGGCCGAAATCAACCGTCGCGTCGGGCAGCTGTCCACCCGTCTGGTCGGAGGATCCACCCTTTTCTATGGAGCATGAGTGAACTTTACACACTGTTCCTCAAACCTCTACATCAAAATGAATCTTGACAAGGTTGATATATTTATCAACGTTTCTTTTTCGGCTCCTTTATAATATTCTTTTCCTTCCACCGTACCCACTATTATAAGCCTTTCCAGATCATGCTTAGGTGAACGCATAATATGTTCGAAAAAGTTGAGGATACGTTCTTGGCCTGTGGGTAGGTAGTCGCTACATCCCCGCCAGAGGGCGCGTCAGGCGGGTTACGGGTATGGTATGGCCTTTATAGCTCCGCGGTTTCATACGGTGCCCGTCAATGCGGGGCCCACGTCCATTGGAGGGCCATTTAGGCCTGGCCTGAGGCAAGTGCAGCGTGTGGATGCATTGGAATTCAGCAGGAGCGCCACGGCACTGTTTCACAGTATCGCTTTCTTTAACCCGGCGGTCTGTCTCCGACAGATAAGACCTCTGGTTCGGTCGGCAGTGGACCATCGACAGAGGTGCCGACTAATGACGCTCCCAGCTCATAATTTAACGCTGGCATATTGTAGATAGGCGAGGCAGAACACCGGCAAGATCAAGATGGTCAGACGCAATCAAGAAGGCTGTTGGAGGCAGAGTCTTGTATGATCCCCTAGGGCATCGTAGTGGAACATTGAGTGCTGTGTAGTCCCCTGGGCGACTGGTCTAGGGTATTATAGTGGAACGAGCGACATTTACCTAGTGGTCCACACTATAGACCTCGTCTGTTTGGGCTCGTCAAGGACAAAGTTTTTATAATTATGTAAAACGTTTTTGTATAAAATATCACATACGTTGGTATTTTTTTGGCATTACAATCTAGCTTGTTAGCTAATAAGTAATTGAAATATGTAGGTATAACTTAGGGCTGATTTTCCAATCATCTGATAACTTTAATCGAGGAATACCTAATTTTGTAATTTTGACAGTTATTTCATACAAAAACTCAAATATCCATATTATATTTCTCGAATAAAAGCTATCTGGTGATGGAAAAATCAGCCCTAAGTAACTTCAAAATTAAGAAATCGTCCAATAACGTCTTATTCACTATGTTATGGGGAAGACACTTGATTCACGTGTTCTTTATAAAAGTCAGCACTTCAGCCGGATGATTCTGTAAAAATCTCACCGTGAAAACTTAGGTGAAGTGAGTTTGTTTTTACTTGGAATTGACACTATTGACAGCTCACTTCTCCTAAGTTTTTACGGTGAGATTTTTACAGAATAGCACCGCTGTTTATGTCCACTAAAACCTAACTGGGTGTAAAACAGCTGTTGTAAACAAAATATGTAGGTACTTACATAGATCAATACGTTTTTTGCCGATGACAGCGCACAAATATGTAACGAAGTTAAATTGTAGCTCAAATTAAATGACAAAACTTATGAACGCTCTCGTACTACAAAAACAAAGTTAATAATTTTGCATATTATATTTTTTTAACTTATTTAAATTTGCACTTTGGCGGCAATAGTTCCGCGATTTTCCGCGCATGCGCGCCGTTTGTCGTATAACGAAAAAAATGACGTCCGCTGCAGAAGGGTTATTCTTATTATACACGATGACATATCAAGCTATACTTTTGTAGTTTTAGCTGATCTTTTTTGTACAGACGCCAGCACATCAAGCTACCAGAAACTGTAAAATTTTCCCAATCAAATTTGAACGTAATGATTTAGCGATAACGTTGAAAATCTAATAAAGAAATTTGACAGCTTGTAGTAGGTAGCTTGATGTGCTGGCGTCTGCACTATGAGAAGTCAGCTTATTATGGAAATGTATAACTTGATATGTTATCGTGTTTTTTTAAGGGTATCAAAACAAAAGATACTCCTTAGTCACTAGACTAATTACATACCTAGGTCTCGTTAGTGATGGAAATTTGGACTACATTTGTACTGTCTTTAAACTTATGGGGTAATTGCGTAACACACATATAATGGCAATCGATGGCAATGCCTTTCATTTTTCCCAACGAATTTTCCCAAACTATTGAGGCAATCGATTAGAAATTTCCTTCAAAACCCTCGTACCTATTGCAATTATAAGTGTGTTACGCAATTGGTGCTGAAAATGGTGTTGTACCCATAACAGGCACCGCTGGCGCCGGCCGACTCTCAGCACGCTCTTGAATAACTCTCCCATGCATTTGGATATCGAGACGCCTTCCTGATAGCTTTTGTTTTAATCTGTTTACATAAAACTTACACCACATTTCTCGATTACTTTTAACAATAACCAAAAAAACGGCCAGTGCTATGGGATTTATGAAAAGATTTAGTAATTCTAGATATGTGTATAATATTCCGTTTCTGACAAGCGATTTTATAGTATAATTAGGAGACCACTTAAATATAAATTGTACTGCTATATCTTTCATCAATCGTTTTTTACCGAAAAATAATATAAATAGTGTTAGTCCTTGTTTAACAAATACTATAATATAAGTCGACAACAATGCGACGTCGCCTAATATAAATATCAACGTGGCGATATACAAGCAACGCCATTTGTTAGTAGCAGACGTAGAGGTGGTGGTTACACTCGCGTTGGAGTCACGAATAAGTGAAAACACAATTACAATGTAAAGTAAAATATTTAGTAACAAGGGTAACATTAAAATAATATAAGATATAGGCCAGTCATATGTTTTAACGTTGAATTTAAGTAGGTATAACAAAACCAACTGATACGTGTAAACCGATTACAATGAGAGGTGCACCCCAGCCAAAGAGGCTGCTTTTCAAGTATCTTCTTTGAATATGGCTGTTAAAAACTTTGACAATGTCGACGTAAAACATATGACATAGCACTACTAACCAGTGGTGCTTCACTGCGGCAAGGTAATCAGTTGTAATGGTCATTGCTAATAACCACGACACATATGTTCTCCTCTCCGAATTTGCTGTGATAAGCGACAGGAAATCATCTGAGTTCTGATAAAGGGTAACGTACAACAAGTTTGCTAAAATTGCGTTAAGGCACACGTAGTTTCTGTAATTGCGGAATTTCTTTATGAGGCGCCATGATATCACTCCGTATATCAACGATGCTATTGTCAGCGAATACATAGTGTATCTTATGGTTAACACCAGAGTTTCGTGTACTTCCTCCATGCTCGAATGTCACTGGCACAATGATGTTTGCACAAGTTAACGAAAAAGCTTGATACTAATCACTGCAAAGCCCTCAGGGTTGTCTCTAAAACTGTCGATGCAACAATAGGTTAAAGTTTTATCCAAACGCTTCATAAAGCGAATGAAGTGAGTTTTATTATTGCATTTTAATCAAAATTTGTTTGAGTGATTTTTCCTGTTCCTCATAATTATTATTATTATATAAGATATTTATCCGCAAAACCATAGAAATTACTGTTAGATAGATATAATGACATGGCTTTTATTACGTACCTAGCAGTAAAGGTGGTTTTACTGTAGTGTAGGTACGGTTGTCTGAGCCAATATCAAGCTAGGGCGTGGCTATGAATACCTAGCGTTTAAAAAAAACAGTGGCACGTGGCACTCCGGGAGTGCCGACAGAAGCGAAAACAAAACACAAACAGAATGCTTTGCCTTCACTCACTGACATATCGGATATACATTAAAACCGAGTACCTACATCCCGAGGATAGCCGAACACATCCATTTTTTTAATCGACTTATAAAAAATAAAACACGCGCGATGTCGCTTAGGGTAACAGTGGCGCGAGTTCAATGGTTTTTCACTCCATAACAAGAGCGAGTCGGACTCTAGGGTTCCGTACCGTCATGTTTTTACTTTTTCATCGGCGAGGCCTATATTCGTTAGAGAATTGTGCTGAATTGAACTGTGCACTGCGATGTAGAATATTGCAGTTTTATGTCAGCGCCACCTCTTGACCGATAGTGGAACTAATATAACATTTCTTGATGATTTCTGAAAAAGTGTGCTATTTAGAGACTTCGTTTTATTTTTCCTGTAATCGTTACATAAACTTCTATCACATAGAATAATTTCAGATATTTCTCTTTGCAAAATTCGGAAATTAAGGTAAAAAAATACCGTTCCCCAACGGTGTTTTTAAAAAAAAAAATTGAGAATGTGCAAACTGCGCTCTTTCATATGATACCCCACATGCCTTAGTAGCCCCACTTCGAATTTTTCAGACCCCCTTTCAGTCCCTGTTGCAAAAAATATTCTGAATATATTTTTATTTCTTTCTTATTTGAAAAATAGTTGGGTAAACGTCATCTAAAACTATTTCAAGTTGATAGCATTAGTAGTTCTTGAGATATATAAGGGTTCCGTTTTACCACTTTGGTAAGGAACCCTAAAAGCAACTTTTATTGAGCCTGCAATACCTACTGTTTTCTGTTTGCATTGATGTCAGCTATCGATTTATATGTATATGTACAGACGCCAGCACATCAAGCTACCCGAAACTGTCAAATTTTCCCAATCAACTTTGAACCTTATGCTTTAGCGATAAAGTTGAAAATCTATTAAAGAAATCTGACAGATTGTATTAGGTTGATGTGCTGGCGTCTGTACACACGTGAATCGGCCGTACCACCGGTGGTACGCCGGGACATTGCGGTATTAGCGATCGTGAGTCCGCCCGGCGGTGGTACCGGGTACGCCGGGGTTTTATCTGCTGTTGGCCCCGGCTGTAAATTAAACCACTTGTATTATTACCTTGTTTTGAGAATTAGCATTTTGCCAGTCGCCTTCCCCACCTAAAACACGTTCATTGAGATTGAGAGCCATGTCGGAGCTTATGCCCAAGCGGTATACTGGGCACACTTTATATTGCTGACAAGTGTCATGTTATATGTGTTATGTTATCTATGCTATATGTTATTTATCATCAGCTCATCAGCTGTCTTAAAAAAAGCATGTTTCGCAAATAGGTTATGTTTAGATTTTGTTTTTATTATTTTGAGTGTTTTAGGTAAAACATATGTCATAAGAGCTCTTCACGTTACTCAATAATGGATTTTGCACGTAAGCAACTAGAGAAATACGGCTGGACCGATGGTAATTATTTTGTTTTCATAAATGTTACGAGGTATGATTTCGAGTGCCTACAAAGCATGCCTCTATGCCTTGTTTACGATAGTTTTATTCGTCTATCTTTCTTCATTTTATCACATAGATAGTAATAGAGTTAGTTGCTGCAGAATCCATAAAGAATTTACTAAATTAGTTAGGAGTTACTGCTAAATCTGTGAAAAGTGTTATACTGTGTACGTAAATCAATGAAGATACCAAACATTACTTATTATTTGTAAGCCCTAGACTCACACTGCATTTATTTATATTACACGTAGTATATTTCCTGTACTGGGGCATAAATTATAAAAAAAAAACTTAACTTTTTTTTCAGGTAAAGGACTTGGTAAACATGAGAATGGCATATCAGAGGCTTTAAAACCTAAGCTGAAGCGCAGTGTGGCGGGAGTGGGTCACGATGCTGCAGCTGAGTTCAATGAGCACTGGTGGACTACTCTGTATGATAAGGCAGCTGCTAATGTAGAGGTGTGTACTTTATGCTTATACAGGATGGCATTGACATCAACGAGTGAAGTGTAACCATGAATTCAGGACATTATTCTAAAATAATGTCCTGAATTCATGGTTACACTTATGTTCAGACGTTGTATGTACAAACGTTCAGTTATTAAAAAAAATAAAACATTTAGTTATTTAAAAAAAACAGCGGCACTCCGGGAGTGCCGACAGAAGTGAAAACTTGAACAATTACGTTTGTATTTTGTGAATCGTCTTATAAACAAAACACGCGCGGTACCAGCTACGGCCATCCGTCTTACGAATTTTCGATCAGGTCACGTGTCCTGACACGTTTAACATTTTTTACCCATTAAAAAAAAAGTGTACAATGCCGCTAAAGAAGTTTTCACTTGAAAAAAATCTGCTGTTTCATAGAAAAGTACAATATGTACATGGTCAAAATGTATGGAACCAGTTTAAAAAAAAATAACAATGCAAAATTTCATTGCCTGGGATTCAGAATCATACTGATTTTATAATAACAGATTGTGCATTGATGATCCTGCCACGCTGTATACAATTATTATACAACTAACCATTTACACTAGGCACCAGGTAATATGGGCTGGTGTCCGCAACTACACGTATTTGTATGACCTACAAGTAGTTGTTCCGGGTCTGGCTGTTTGTGTATGTGAGTTTAAATGTTTGAAAGCGCACCCACAATACAGGAGAAATTCCTAGAGAGGGGCAATATGTGTGGAAGGGGGGGGGGGAATATGTTTGACTTTAAGATGTTGTATCTCCGAAAGTACTAACATTTGATCATAGTTTTATTAGTAACAAATGTTCCGCTTAAAAAGCCCTATCCAACGGTGTATCACAAATTACTATTGAAGGGTGGGCCCAGACCCCATACATTTGTTTCCCACTCTCCTTTAACTAAACTCAATAATGTTCCAGGTCAAAGAAAAAAATGGTACAACAAAGAAAATCAAAACAAAAGACAAACAAGAATTTGTCATCACAAACAGTACTTGGAAACTAAATAAGAAGCAAACAGATGCTGAAAATGAAGAACAGTATGCAGATTACTTTGTCCGAACTGCGGTGCTAACCAATGGTGCTAATAACATTGAGAGAGTACGGGAATATGAGTCGGAGGAGGAAGGAGATAAGAAAGATGTGTTTAAGATGACCGATGAAGAGCTGTTTGCGAATTGTGAAGGCAGGACTGCTCATAAGTAAGTTTCAGTTTAAGGTAAGGCTTGTTGACATGCAGTCAAGGTGAACACCGACGACGCTGTGGAAGTGGCGACGGTTTGGGCCAACAAGATCAGAAATACAGCGGTCCTCGTGGCATGAAGAAGCATAAGGCTTGTAATGAGTGTTTAGTTTTGGTCTGGACAGATAGGATTGCATTTGTGCTGTACTACAACTGCAAATTTTTGAATGCAGTTTTAATGCAGGGTGTCTGTAGACCTTTATGGATTTGGTAGTACTGCTAATAATAATAAATGTAAGACAGTACTGTTTACAAGTGTTTAAAATTGGTAGGTAGGTGCTCCCTTGCAGAAAAAAGGTAAACTGAATGCTCAGGAAATCATAGACGAATAGAGAGAATGTTTTTGCTCAAAAGTTGTTTTGTAAAGGCTGAAAAGTTACCAGCAGGGATTGTGACAAACCATTTTCAGTAGCAGAAGTCACATTTGGTTCAAAACTTTCTTACTCCTTAGTAAGAAAGTTTTGAACCAAATGTGATTTCCTTGGTATTAATAATATTGTATTTTATATTTTACAGAGGTGCCCGCCACGGCTTGAAAGCTACAGGCAAACTAGCAAGGATAGCTCGACAAGAAGCATTACTACTGTCACAATCAAAATATAGTAACTATTCACATGCTAAGAAATTAAAAGAACAAGTTGAAGACATTAACTTAAATAGTGACTCTGATAGTACGGAACATAAAAAGAAAAAGAAAAGAAAACGCTGTAATAGCAACGAAAAAGCTAGAAACAAAGAAGAATGTGTCTTGGCTGAATCAGGTGGAGTTCCTTTGCCAGACAAAAGTGAAGTGACAGATAATGATAATGTTGCCAGTGTGATAAAAGTAGGAAAACTTAGTAAGAAATCTAAAAAGTCAAAGAGGAAAGATTTTCGTGACATTGAAGCGATTCCTGAGGAAGATGAAAATGTTCCAAAGCCTAAGAAAAAGAAGAAAGAAACCGAGAATGATGAAACGACCGAAGCCATGGAGACGAATAATACAGAAAATATAATATCTACCGAGTATAAATCTAATAAAAAAGTGTTGAATCATAGTATTAAATAAGTGATGACAACTTTATAAGTAAAATAATGATTAAATCATGTATATTTTTAAAGCGGTTTTCCTTTTTTTTCTCTCTTATCCTAACTGAATACAATATGATGTACTCGATAAAAAAATGTTAATCCACCCCTTCCGTACCGTGTCGAAGATCAATTAAATGTTATCGTAGGAGTCCTCTAAACTCTGTTTACAAGTCCAAAATCTCAGTTTATCAGTGACAGATTTTGTATAGAAGTACTGTCAAAAATTCAAAATTATTCCTCCGACAAAATTTTATTATCAGTAATGGAAAATCAGCAATAAACCAAATGGATGACCGTTATTCTTCCGACAGCTTTTTTCAGTCGGGGGCAAGGCAAATCAGGTTATCGAAATGGGTAATTTTTAATACGATAGAAATAGCTTCATATTTTAGTAGCTGCTTCTGAAAATGAGCACATCCATCTAAGAGAATATTTTAGAGAAGCTCTCCAAAATACCATTCTTCACGCACGCGGGCGGTGGCAAAGCGCGCGATACGGGCTTAATTAGGTAAGTACCTACAACAAAGGATTGATTAAAACATGTTTTTCTTCGTATCCCTATACATATAAGAACAATAAAAAACTAATATTTAGTAGATTTTTTTAATAAATAACTAGCAATACCAAGTCTTCAATCTGTCAAAGTTGTCAATATTTTCACTGAAATACGAAGATCACAAATTGATTAAAAATGTCCCTAGGGAAGATATTTGCGCTTGATAAAGTCGCTAATTTCTTCAATATCATCCGCCAGAATGGTGGAATTAGAGGTTCCTTGTATAAACTCTACAGGTAAGGAGTAATTTAATTTATTATGTAATTTGCTTTTAGGTTATGTTTATCCCAAATTTTTACACAGCTGATAGTTTCATAGCAATTTTTTACGCAGTTTCTCTATTTAGACTTCAAATTATATTCAAATTACTTAATTTACACGCTTTATATCCTTGAAATTAGTGTTAAACGTTAAAACAATTTATTACGCCATTGCTTTTGTATTATAGCTTAAATATAGCAATAATTTAAGTTTGTAGTTTCCTACAGCTGAGAAACTGCGTCTTTCGTACAAATAATGATCAAAATATCCTATCACTTACTCCTGTGTCTTAAGAAGCCTTTACAGTCACTGAATACTTAACCCATATTACAGAACGTCGCTCTAGACTTAAGCATTACTTTAAACTATTTTAAAGCCATTTCATTGGTTGAAACTAGTTAGAAGTAATGCTGGAGTGATGGAGTCTTGAGTAAGATTCTGTAATATGGAGGTTAGAGTCACCCATTAGATATTGTATTAGTTATCTAAACAAATAATTGCACTGCAAATGGATAAATGTACCCTGGGTTTACATTTTTTTGTTCCGGAGCAAAACATTATCTTGTAACAACTCACCTGTTTCTATCCATTCTATGTAAATACTTATGTTTTCAGACAAGATGAGCTGAAAGACGGCAAGCTTGTTGGTGAAGATAAATATGGTAACAAATACTTCGAGAACCCTCGCTTCTTCTACGGGAGGAACCGCTGGGTGGAGTACAACGACAAGGTCTACCTGAACTATGATGGTAGCCAGGTAAGGCAGTATATTCATTGTTTTGTATTTCTTGTGTGGGTTGTGATTAGAATATAATAATGTTTATTGTCTCCAGTATTAGCTAGTTATAATAGTAGGTAAATACACAAGTGCCAACATTATGCTTAGATCCCCTTGCCAGGCCCTTCTTGTCCATTGGGCAGTCTGGGCAAGCGCCCAGGGCCCTGCAATCTTTGGGAGCCCTGGCCTGTTCTCATTGAAAACATTCTTTGCAGCCACCGTTGCATTATTATTAGGTACCCGATCAATGACAAAATAAGTTATTTGCAGTGAGATTTACAATAATTTCCTAGCCTCCCAATTATGAAAAATATTAGTAAGATTCTCTTATTGTCTCTTATCTACACAGGGGTCCCGTGACCCTTATGTGCCCAGGGCCTCCAATAGGTTAAAGACGGCCCTGCAGCTAGCGGTTTGCTAAGTGCTGGTTTACAGCTTAAGAACTTTACACCATATGGCATTTCATACAAAATTTGAAGCCCTAATTTTTCGAAATGAATGAACCGATTTTAATGAAACTTCATACGCATAAGCAAGATACAAAGGTCTAAAAAGTTAGTCGAGAATATTTTCGAAAAATAGTGTTACAGCCAAATTAGACAGTTTTTAATTTTCCATGGAAACAGAGATTTCCAGTTATCTTTTTTTAAATCAGACATTTCGAAAATGTTAATGTTGAAATACATCCCAATTACAAATTTTTCTATGAATTCTACTCTGTTAAAATTTTTTAATCTTTATCATACAAAGAGAAGAATAATTAGACAAAATCGTCAATGTGTTCCAGGTTCCCGCTGAATGGTACGGCTGGCTCCACTACAAAACCGATCTTCCCCCGCATCAGGTAAGTCAGACTTCTTTTAAATAGCACATTTAGATGCCAATGCATATTCAAGTAACAGTATCCCTGTCCCGGTGTCCTAACCGCGTTGCAAAGCGATTGTCGCGCGAATATGCGATTGTTTATATGAATTTTGACGTACAAACGCGACTTGACTCACGTCATATTCATTTTTTAAAAGTGCGATAACCGCTTTCTATTAGGACGCGGCCTATGGGCGCCACAGACCCCTTGTGTGTTTCAAATTCTGAGTTATAGGAATATATTATGGGGCTAGGTCATACATTCCTTTTGTGTGCACCCCTACCTGCAGGGGCATACAAAATCTTTTGCTAAAATTTGGGGTAGGCAATATTAAATCCATGAAGAGATAATCGGGATTTCTAGATGAGACATAAATGAAATGGCATTGCACTCTGATAAGGTCAAAAAGGCTCAAAGTAATTGAAAATAGACTGGTATTACTGATTCTAATGAATATGATTCTGTAAATACCTACAATCTACATATTTGTTACGGCCGCGAATCATATTTTGATCGACGTGCAACTTAATACTGACCAGCAAATTGCAAAAAACGTAAGAAAATTTGAATTTCGCGGGCTACCTTAGCGCTTCCCCCTTAAGGCGAAAGCGTCAGGGTAGCCCGCGAAATTCAATTTTTTTTAGGTTTTTTGGAATTTGCTGGTCAGTATTAAGTTGTACGTTGATTAATATATGAATCGCGGCCGTAAAAAATATGTGTTTACAGAATTATAATCATTAAAGTCACAACTTTCTAAGACCACGTAAGTCCCAAGAATAACTGTTTCATGAAATCATCATTCTTTGGACTTACGTGGTCTTAGAGAGTTGTGTTGATGACTTTAATGATTATAAATCTGTAAACACACATTTGTTACGGCCGCGATTCATATATTAATCAACGTACAACTTAATGCTGACCAGCAAATTGCAAAAAACGTAAGAAAATTTGAATTTCGCGGGCTACCTTAGCGCTTCCCCCTTAAGTTACAGTTTTCTAAGACTGCGGTGGCTGTCAGGTAGCGTCCGCAATTTACCATCGAATGACGATACTGAAACGTTATTTGTGAAAGTAAGTAGGTGTGTTATCCAAGAGAGCGTTTTTTGACACCGTAATGTCGAACCCCCGCTGCCTGCATTTTCATGATAGCGGTCACTGCGACCGAGAGGCTTTTGGCTAAGTAACAACCGCACGGGTCGATTGATCAGGTTAAGCTACGCTTGCCGCGGTTGGTCCATGGATGGGTGACCATCTTTACATACCAAGACCCTCCGTACCTCGGAAAGCACGTTGAGCCGTTGGTCCTGGTTGTCATTCGTAGATCTTTGCTAGTTGCGACGGGTAGTCAGAAGCCCGAAAGTCTGACAACCAGTCTTACCAAGGGGTATCGTATTACCTAGTAACATGGGTTGTGGAGGTCAGATAGGCAGTCGCTCCATGTAAAATACTGGTATGCAGCTGCATCCGGTTAGACTGGAAGCTGACCCAACATAGTTGGGAAAAGGCTGGGCAGATGATGGTCACTGCGACCGTTATATTGCGGCCTCTGCTGTCGTTAGAAACTGTAGCTTTATTCCTGCTACTAAAAGGTAAAGGTTTGATTTCTAGACATTCCTTTTTCATGAACAAGAACTATTTCGTTCACATTCCAGGACCCCAGCAGACCTCAATACAAGTGGATGGTAGACTTCACAGAGAACATGTCAGGCACGACCGGCCAATACGTTCCCTACAGTACCACCAGAGAGAAGGTGCAACCCTGGGAGCCCAAGATTAAGAGCGCCTAGGGTAACAGCGCCTAAAGAAAGAGCGCCTAGGTCTTTGACGGTGGATAACAAGCGAACGTTACGTCTTCAGTGAAATATTGTTTATGATTTAGTTGTAATTTTAAGTAGAAAATGGAATAAATCATATTTTGAGTTCATTGTTGATTTTTGTTTTATTTTGATGATGATAATTGTGCTGTAGCTCCAAGCTTCTGCGCTAATTCCATTCCATTTTTCCGTAAGCAAATATATATGTATACTGCGGTTTATATGATCAGAGGTTCTAGCACGAACGGACGACGTTAAACGTACAATTTTTAGGGTTCCATATCTCAAAAGGAAAAAACGGAACTCTTATAGGATCCCTTTGTTGTCGAATGCTCCTGTTAAGGGAGCGCCTATTCAGCGGGATTGTCCGAAAGGGTTATCGCTGGCCCGGAACATAAAGGGCTAAGGAAGGAACACGGGTAGGTCTTAGTCAGTAAGAGTCTGACACTCCCGCTCCACCCAGAGCGGGAGGGGTCATTTGATGATTTCTCATCCTGAAATAGAATAAAAATCTTGAAAGTCTTAATACTTACTAAGTAAATATTATGTGCGAAAGAAGTATTCAATTTAAAAGTCTCTCGGTCTTTTTTTCGTCTCTAGGGTCTATGAGATAGGTCCACGTGTCTTAAAAAAAGCTGCTGAGTGCGAGTCGTTCTCGCACACGAAAGGTACAGACGCCAGCACATCAAGCTACCCGAAACTTTCAAAATTTCCCAATCAACTTTGAATCTTATGCTTTAGCGATAAAGTTGAAAATCTATTTAACAAATTTGACAGATTGTAGTAGCTTGACAAAATCGCCGAAAAAAAACACGTTTCTTTTTTGAAGACTCCTTTAATTATAAACTTTATTTTATTTTTATTATGCGTTGTTATAGCGGCAATAGAAATACGCACTCTGTGAAAATTTCAACTGTCTACCTATTACGGTTCATGAGATACAACCCGCTGACAGACGAGACGGACAGCGGAACCCTTAGGGTTCCGATAGCACAGGTTCGATTCTCGCACTGAACAAATATGTTTTGGATCCATACAGGCCATACATACCTCACACATTGTGCGTGTGCATTTAGGATTCGTGTACGTAAGGAAACCAAGAAAACAAAGAAATTCTAGTGTGTGGCAACTCCACAGTAAAAATAACTTGTCGACTTATTATGTCACCAGCAAATTCCCGTACTTGTGTAGGCTACATTACATAATTATCTACCCTGCGTTCCGAGTTGGGAAATAATCGATTTGAGCATGCTTAAACCCGTACCGAATTTGCGTGAGCTCGATAACGATCTCCCGTGAATCGTCATAGATGACGTCATGATATGCGCCATCTTGCGATATCGCCGACTATGCCTTAGAATAATATCACCGTGAGCGCTGAAAAAACAACAGTGCGTGTGTGAGGATGTGTCAGTGTGTGTTTTGTTTTGAGTTGCATCATCTTTAAATTAAACTAACGTGGCATTTTCGAAATTGTGCTTCTGGCTGACAGTCGCCACCTAACCATAGAAGAAGAAATGTGGTGTTTATACAAGGAAATATTGTAATAATATCGTTTTTACATTGAGTAAGCACTGTGAGCGCGTTCACGAGCGTTCCGAATTGTTGACAGCTGTCATAATCGTGATATCTAAATCGGAACGCAAATTATTGCTATGGGCGCTGTGAGCAATATTTTCTTAATTCGGAATGCGGCCCTAACCAACTCTCACGGCGACAATTCATTTAAGCTAGTTAAGCCATAACAATAGCTCGTAATGAAATAACCGGTTGCCAGCTCATCGGTTAAGTAGTCAATCAGGTTTTAACTTCGAAATGTGCAATTAGCACTCTTGTGGGTTTCGCAGTAATAGATAAGTACAGACGCCAGCACATCAAGCTACCCGAAACTTTAAAAATTTCCCAATCAACTTTGAACCTTATGCTTTAGCGATAAAGTTGAAAATCTATTAAAGAAATCTGACAGATTGTAGTAGCTTGATGTGCTGGCGTCTGTACATAACACGTGGCCATCTTGTGTCTTTTATTAGTAACTAAATTACCTACTTAGAATTACGCCTCTTATACCTGAAGGGAAGGTAGAGTTAGGTACAGACGCCAGCACATCAAGCTACCCGAAACTGTCAAATTTTCCCAATCAACTTTGAACCTTATGCTTATGCGATAACGTTGAAAATCTATTAAAGAAATTTATCAGATTGTAGTAGCTTGATGTGCTGGCGTCTGCACATTTAGATAAGTCTCATGTTTTCTTTAAACTAGCTTCTGCCCGCGACTTCGTCCGCGTGAAATTTCTTGTTCCCCGGACCCACCGCGTCGCATCGCATCGCCTGCCCGCGGTACTAGTTCGTTTTCGCTTCGCGTTCTTTCTTACTTTTTAGGGTTCCGTACCCAAAGAGTAAAAACGGGACCCTATTACTAAAGCTACTCTGTCCGTCTGTCCGTCTGTCACCAGGCTGTATCTCATGAACCGTGATAGCTAGACAGTTGAAATTTTCACAGATGATGTATTTCTGTTGCCGCTATAACAACAAACTAAAACAGAATAAAATAAATATTTAAGGGGGGCTCCCATACAACAAACGTGTTTTTTCGGCGTTTTTGCCTTGTGGTACGAAACCCTTCGTGGCCCTTCTGCGAGTACGACTCGCACTTGGCCAGTTTTTTCTATTTGCTCGGCTCCTAAGAGTCGTAGCGTGATGTTAAGAGTAAACTAGTCGCGAGCTCAAACTCACTGGTGGTCATGGCCAAAAAGCAGTTTGTCCCACCTGGCTTCGTGTCCGACAGAGCTAGTATCAGTGCTGAGCAGTTAAACGCTAGTCTACACGAACAATGTCTAGTTCTCACGCACAGAAACATTATTCCTTATAGATAGGCGCGTAAAAAAATTCGAAAAGTGCTTCGGAAAATCGAGTTTTATGAAAAAACCACTGCATAAATCAATTACAAATAAAATTTATTGAACTCTTCGATAACTCAGCTTTGTCGGTACGGAGTACGGACTTGGTTTTAAAGATTTTACAGTTCTTTTATTAGTTATCACCCAAAGTTACGTTAAAAATAGCAAGAAAAAGGAATCTTTGTAGGCTCATAACTTTTTAATGGCTTTTTATTTTACTATTCTGTTTCCGTACAGACAACATTAATAATAAGACCAAACGATATCATGTTTAACTTAAGATGCACCATGTCAAACAGTGGAGTAATATTCTCCCGAAATATGTAGGAAGAAAATATCTACTAGTGGCACGTTAAATAGTCTACATCTTTCCTTTGAACGCGCTAATCTCTGGAACTACCTATCAGTCTGATTTGAAAAAGATATTTTTGCATTTGATAGCCTAAAGGCTCCTTCAAACAGGCGCGACACGCGACAAAATCGCGCGCAACACAAAGGCACCGCAAGTCGCGCAACGAGCGGTGCCTTTGAATCGCGCGCGATTCGCGTCGCTCGTCGCGCCTGTTTGCAGGAGCCTTAATTCTTGAAGGCCGATGAAAAACAAAACCTGTCAAGTGCGAGTCGGAGTGGCACACCGAGGGTACCGTACAAAGGACATGTTAGGTTTTTGTATGGAGGCTGGGCTTTTATTCGAAGCTACTGTGAACAGGGAAGAGATCATATTTTTATGAAAGTACATAAATTAAGGAGACTTTGTATAATTTTTAATTTTTTTTTGAAAGCACCCTTTCCTTAATTATTATACATTTTAATAATCATTATTTAAAAAATAAATTGCAACCCACAGTAATTATTGATTTTGGCAACACTTTTCGGTTGGATGTCATTATTGTCATTGTGAATTGTGAACGTCAATCAAGTGTCAAATTCAATTCAATTTTGACCTGCGTACTGACAGCTGACAAGTATGACAACCTTGCTGGCAGAGGTAATATTTTCATAGATTCCATTAGGAGGCAAAGGAATGAATGCTATACATACAAATCATGGAGTTGGTTTTATTTTAAGCCATCTAATATTATTATAGAATATTTTAAATAACAATAAGGTGTATAATTTGCTTTATAAAATGATATTTAACCATTTTTTCTTTGTTTCAATGTGCAAAAATAATATTATGACACCAAAAATATCTGGATTTAAAATATGTATTTATTCAATAATGGTGCTTTTAATATTTTTTCTGTTTTATCAGGCCATCCTGAATAAGTTTCCCTTTCAGAAAAACCATACATGACAGCTGTTCAAAAAAATTATTATTTTAAGCCCATTTCCTAACATGTCCTTTGTAGGTATGTAACATCACGGGATTTTTTTTTTTGTAATGTAACTACTAATTTAGTTTTCTGATTGTTTCCTTTAATTGTGCTACACGACCTTGCTTTGTGCTAAATTTCATGATTCTAGGTTAACGGGAATTAGTACCCTATAAATTTAGATTCCCTTGAGAGTGTCGAAAAATACGTTTTTTGCGGCATAAACGGCCGTATCTTTTTTTTAAGTTAACTTAGGCGTTTGATTTTTTCATAGCCTCAAGGGACTGTAGACCTGGGTTTGACCTCCACGCGTTCCCGAGATAAAGGGTCTTGACAGACAGACGGACGGACGGACAGCAAAGTGATCCTATCAGGGTTCCGTTTCTTCCTTGTGAGATACGGAACCCTAAGGTGCAGCGCAGACGACAGACTATCTGTGACGCACTTTTTAGTCTGTGGAAACAGAACCTATGCAATTATATGCAGTAACGCACACGACGCGCAAAAAGTCCGGCGCACAAAAAATCCGTGTAATTCGGGCAGACCGCACCGCGCCGCGCCGCGCCGCTCGGCACTAAAAGTGTGTGAAAAAAATTTAACGTTTTCTTCAACGCGCGCTAACGCAGACGGCGCACACTTTAGTCGGCAATCTGCATTTGCTAGGGGTGGACGTAACGCACGCGATCTATTATCATGGCGCCAGAGGTCGATGTAACGATGTTAATTCAAGAAATACAAAACAGACCAGCACTTTCCATACTTCTAAGGCAGAATATCATGATAGACATTTAAAAAGAAAAATGTGGGATGAAGAAAGATGTGCGTCGTGTGCGTTGAGCCTGTGAAAAATCCGCGACCGACTTTTTGCGCGTCATGCAGACTTTTTGTGCGCCGCAGACTCGATCGCACAAAAAGTGTGCCGTCTGCGCTGCACGCTACACCTTAAAAACGGAAAAGGAAGTAATAACGCGGGCAGGTGATGCCGGAAAAGCCGTCGTCTGCTCAAGGGCGGATCCAGATTTGGCGCCAGGAGGCGGTCACATAGTCGTGGTCAAGTCAAGAACTTATAATTTAATTTTGATAACAATAGATACGAATAAAAAGTAGGCATTTTATTAATGTAGGTACGTAAGTACAATGCGTGCCACGAAAGATGAGACTTGACCCCGCCTCCCCCGCTCTTTCCGCTGCCCGGGCCCCTATGACGTCCGGTCTCGTCCCGCACTCAGACTCAGACTTCATACCGCTAAAGATACCTAAAATCGTGTTCTGCGCATGTCAAACCACGTGGTGTGTCAAGTCTCATCTTTCGTGACACGCATTGTACTGTACTTAAAAACATTTATTCTTTATTGTATGTACACTTGAAAAACTTAACACATAATAACTTGTACATATACACGTACATATTGCCATCTTCTCTTGAAGGCATCCAGAGAAGTACTATCACGCACGGAATGAGGCAGCCTATTTGTATTCCATAACCGTGGTGAATGATTTGTCATAACAGCTAGAGGTATGTCGAGGGGTATGACGCAAAACTCCGCAAACAAGTCTGGAACCAGCTCAGGGGGGGTCATGACCCCCATGACCCCCCCTGGATCCGCCGTTGCCTCTGCCTCCGCATCCAGTCTCTCCCAGCCATCTTTTTGGAGTCGTCTGTTCATCTAGTTGGGGGGCGTCCACACTACGCTAGCCGATAGATACGTGGTTTTAAGTTTTCCTAAACGCTGAATAAGAAGCGACGTTACATATTGTTTCCACTTGTGTGGATTGCCAAGTGTGGTAATAATAGCCTCTGTAAGGTCTTAGAAGGTCCATGTTTGGCAGTATCTAGACTTTTATGGGCTCAGAAA
The DNA here is from genome assembly GCA_963855955.1 of Luperina nickerlii. Lineage (NCBI taxonomy): Eukaryota > Metazoa > Arthropoda > Insecta > Lepidoptera > Noctuidae > Luperina > Luperina nickerlii. The sequence goes on along the minus strand of OY979689.1, from coordinate 9,347,113 downwards.
CTACCATGGGATTGGATTGAATATCGCTTGATTTGTTACAAAGTGACTGTTTTAAATTGCAACTACAAAACTAAGGACAGCTAAAAGGAAGGTTTAGATATTACCTAACTGTACTTTAAGCTAGGTAGGTGTACTGTACGCTCTTCGGATTTAGATATTCGTAGCTAAATGGCAAAAACCGGCCAAGTGCGATACGGACTCGCACACGAAGGGTTCCGTACCACAAGGCATAAAACTCAAAAAAAAATCATTCTTTTTTACCGCTTTATTTTTTTAATTTATTTTATTTTTATTATTTGTTGTTATAGAGGCTACAGAAATACATCATCTGTGAAAATGTCAACTGCCTGCCTGGAGGCCTAAATTTATTGAGGCATCCACAGGAAAGCCCGGTTAAGCAGACAACCTTATAGGTTGAACTGAAAGATGTCAATCACAAAAAAAAAATGGCAAAAACGGAATCCTTGTATGTAATTTATTTCTTAAAAACTTAGGCAGATTTTATTGGTACGCATTATAGGCCACGAGGTGCGATACGTACAATGCCTGCCACGTAAGAAGAGACTTGACCCCGCCTCCCCCGCTCTTTCCGCCGCCCCTATGACGTCCGGTCCCGTCCCGCACTCAGACCTCATACCGCTAAAGAGGCTAAAGATACCTAAAATCGTGTTCTGCGCATGTCAGACCACGTGGTGTGTCAAGTCTCATCTTTCGTGGCACGCATTGTACAGCGGGGTAATTACGTAACACACTATAAGTAGCAATGAGTTTCATTTTGACAGTTCAACAACATTCATTGCGTTATTTACATTGTTGATCAGACAAATTTTTCTAACATATGAAGCAATGGATTAGCAGTAGGTATCCTTTAAAATGATTGAAATTGTGTTACGCAATTGGGTGCAGTCCAGGACCGTCTTAAACACATTGGACGCCGGGGTGCGAAAAACAGTGTGGCAAAAAAATAAAACTTGAATTTGGAGTCCAATTTTTAGGAAGAAGCACCAGTCAGGGTATATTTTGTTTTTTGGCAAAAAAATAAAACTTGAATTTGGAGTCCAATTTTTAGGAAGAAGCACCAGTCAGGGTATATTTTGTTTTTTGGCAAAAAAATAAAACTTGAATTTGGAGTCCAATTTTTAGGAAGAAGCACCAGTCAGGGTATATTTTGTCTTGCAGTTGACTTAGAGAGTTGTATTGATATGTAACCCTCTAAGTTCATGTAACCCTATTGATTGATATTTCATGAAATAGTAATATTGAATTTCACGGGCTACCCTGGCGCCTCCTAAGACCCTGCGCCCGGGTGCCACGCACCCCTTGCACCCTCGGGTAAAGACGGCCCTGGTGCAATCCCTACTGACGGCGCCCATTCACGAACATGACGTCTGGACCAGCACCATTCAGCTCAACCATTATAAAAGCACTTCAACTGCTAGCCTTTTTTTTTGAGTAGGTATGGGAAATCATCAAATGACCCCCCTCCCGCTCTGGGTGGAGAAGGAGGTAGTGTCAGACTCTTACTGACTAAAACCCACCCGTGTTTTTTCCTTAGCCCTTTATGTTCCGGGCCAGCGGTAACCCTTTCGGACAATCCCGCTGAACATCTGCTAGCCTCAAGTTTGTGCAGAAACGAGAGAAAAAGTCGAACATCTCAGGTGCTAAGCAGCTGACAATGCTGACATCATTGTTTTTCTACCATGCACGTCGGACTTGCGTGGCCGAAGTGTAGATACCATTGGGAACGGTTTAATACGTCTCATGCCGCCACTTATTACTTCTACTTAAAACCTGTTTGCACTGCCACGGGTCCTGGCGAGTGGCTCTCAAAGTTTTGTTACTTAGCCGAGTTTCGGTAAGGAGGTTCTTGGTTCTATCTGTTTGTAATTTTCAGAGAGTCATTAATTACTCTTCTCGTGTGTTTATTTATTCGCAATTTCGCCACGTCATTAGCTAATGACCTAGTTAACGCTAACTAGGAGCTCCGGTTAAGTGTAAACCTAATCAAGCTCGAAATTAACGTTACTAAAAACTAGTGTTGCGACGAATGGTAGGTAGGCCTAAAGGACATGAAGAACAAGATGACATTTAAGTATGGCGAAAGTTTCAATTTATTTCACGAACTTCCTTTCGCTCTTTGCGGGAGATTCGTCTCCATCTGTGTCCTATATAACGTGACATTGTTTGATGTTATGTCGATATTTTTAGACACACAAATCTACGGATGTGTTGCAACTGTTGTTTTGGTTATAAATAGACGCGGTTGTTCGTAGTTTTTTTGTAAGTATTGTGCAATTGTGAGGAGGATTTGTTATTTATTTATATATACTTTATTGTACACCAGAAAATACATAACAAAAAAAATACGATTATGAATACAAAATATACAATGGAACGATTGAATGGATGGATTTGGATTTTTTTTGCTGTTTTTCTTTTCGCAGGCAGGTACAGTGCGTGCCACGTAAGAAGAGACTTGACACACCACGTGGTCTGACATGCGCAGAACACGATTTTAGGTATCTTTAGCGGTATGAGGTCTGAGTGCGGGACGGGACCGGACGTCAAAGGGGCGGCGGAAGGAGGCGGGGGAGGCGGGATCAAGTCTCTTCTTAGGTGGCACGCACTGTATGCCAAGAGAGATTTGGGCATGCAGTGGTTAGTTAGGAGTATCTAGGTATTATGTCTAACTTAAGGCTACGCCGACCACCTAGTGGCGCCCTCATCGTTTGTTTTATTTTAGAATGAAAATGCAGAAAATAAGCACGTTAAGTTGTCCTCCACAAGATTATAAGTTATATTATTATAAACGGTAGTTTTGTACATTGTTTAGTTTTATTATAATCACTAAAACGGATTTAATAGTGGCCACTATTTTCCGTTTTAAAATAAAAGAAATAACCAAACAAACGACGAGGGCGCCACTGCGCGGTCGACGTTTGGTCGGCGCCCTCTTGAGTACCTACATTTATCTAAAATAACCCAAACGAAGTTAACCATACAAGTTTTTCACAGGTCGCGGGTTCGATTCCCACACGTAAACGTTGTATTTTTGAAGTGAAAACTTCTTTAGCATCGTTGTGATTTGAAATTTTATGAAACGAAAAAGCAACAGTAAAAAGAGACATATAAGATTTAACGTGGGAGAAAATGAGATAGGAAGCATTATACAGTGTTTTTGTTTTTTATTATTACAAATGACATCACATTTAATCCTATGCTACTAATTTATGATGATGATGGTGATGGTGATGGTGATGGTGATGGTGATTGTGATCGTGATAGTGATCGTGATCGCGATCGTAAACGAAAAAGCGACAGTAAAAAGAGATGTAAATTCATAAGATTTAAGATTGAAGGTTTCACTTCTACCACGTGTGAATTGCACACATGTTGTTTTTTTTTTGTTAGTCTGACAGTTGTTTCCTTCTTTCTGCGGGGTAAATGCGTAACACAATAACAGTACCAATGGCATTCATTTTGACAATTCAACAACATTCATTGCGTTATTTACGTTGTTGAGCAGGTGAATTTTTCCAACATTCAAGCAGCAGTGGATTAGTAATATCCATCAAAATTATTTAGATTGTTATTGATAGCGTGTTACGCAAATAGGATGCAGCACTTACAGTGCGTGCCACGAAAGATGAGACTTGACACACCACGTGGTTTGACATGCGCAGTACACGATTTTAGGTATCTTTAGCGGTATGAGGTCTGAGTGCGGGACGGGACCGGACGTCATAGGGGCGACGGAAAGAGCGGGGGAGGCGGGGTCAAGTCTCATCTTTCGTGGCACGCATTGTACGAAGGAAATATTTTTTTAACCAACTTCAAAAAAAGGAGGTTCTGTATTCGACCCGTAACAGCCCGTTCACACATAGTCTCCGTATTTAAGGTACTCGTTTTAACGGATAAGTCGCTCATAGAACTCCATACGCCATCGATGAAAAAAAACGTATCCGATAAAACCGACCAGTAAAACGGAGAACATGTGTGTCCGCGATTTTATCAAACTACTGATCCGATTTGGATGGGGTTTTCGATATTGTGGCTGATAGTTTTATCCTATGCACCCACAATCCACGATACATAAGAAATCCAGCGTGTCTGTTATTTTTACGAAATTAAAAAATATTTACTTACTTATTAAAAGTTAATTACAGAATCCTTCCTGCTTTCTTACATTTTGGAAGCACGGTGGGGTGGTGCATTGGGTTCAAGTTATTTTATTTTTAATTATTTTATTTTTCTAATTTTCTCCAATTCACTTTTTATAACATACGAAATTCCTGTGTCCGCCTCCCAAAGCGTGGTAATTAAACCATCAGAATTCAAAATGGTAGAAATGGTAATAAAAAAACTTTTAGAAACTTTGTAACGAACCAACTGCCCACAATATATCTACAGGCACACGGTTCAAGATGAAGCTTTTCGGCTAATAACCCTGCAATATTCAACCTTATTTCGTATAGTGATACAACTCACATTCGACCAGCAATGTTCACAACTATGGCCACCCGCCACACTAATGCAATTTGTTAACTTCAAAGGGAAATGGACTTTAGTGCGATGAAGATAAGGTTAGAAGTTGCTTGTGCCAGTCAATTAAGCTCGCAGTACGAACGAAACTTTTTTTGCCATCACAGGTAAAAATATCTTTTAACGCGACTCAAATCCAGTGAAAATGCGACGCGGCGCGGTTCGTACGCGTCTTAATAAAAACTTTTTGTAGTTTTGTAACTTAAAATGTTAGTTTTCAATGAAAAATGCACAAATAAAAGTTATCTTTGTGTTTCAACTCAGTGTATGTGCAACCGTGGGCCGCCTGACATGTGTTCCAATTTATAAGTTTCGAAATTCAAAATAGTTGTGTGGTGTGCAAAAGGTGTGCTGTTACGTTTGGAAAACAGGATTTTTTGATTCTTTTAAACTTTATGGTAAGTTTTTAAGGTTATTATTTACTTATAAATCATTATTTTAGTTAGGGCGTGTGATTTTGAAGTTAGTATGAACGGCGAAGAACAAAGAAAACGTAAACTAGTTTTGAAAGTAAGCGGCATAAAATTTCGTTAGTTGTTAGGTGGACCGGTAACGAGGATGTTTTGTGTAGGATCTTTGCCTCATTTTTTTATATAAAAAAAGTTGGAGTGGGTGCTAAAAAGGCACGTACCTACCTATTTCTACATGAATTGCTAGGATAATTGGCTGCGTCGTCGGTACCTGTATTAAAGTGTTATTAATTCTATGTCTAGAACTTGTTTCTTCTTGCTAAGTCACTTAGAAATCCTATACGATGCACTAAAGTCAGGAACTTAAAACGAGAAATCAAAACTTTTTGTTAGAACTTCCTTTCGCGATAAACTTTGACCTCCATTCATTGAGAACTCTCCACACTGTGCAAATTGAACTAATTTACACTATTACGGCTTTAGGGTCAAACTTAGACATAATTTAATGTCTTGAAGATGGTTAGCAGCTGTCGTCGTCCTGCTTGGCAACAACTTAATGCGAAGTGCGATTCACCAATCTGTCTGAAATATGAAAATGTACTTATGCTAAGCATTCTCCTGTTTTTAGAGAGATTTTGTTTCGGAGTCGAGACATTCTCCTGTCAGTTAAAACTATGACAAATTAAAACATTTCAATTTTGTTACGGGTGGTGTTTGATTGGTTTTTGGGTGAAGTCTCCGAGTATGAAAATTGATGAGATTATACAAGTTACATTGAGACTCACTGGGTTTGCACCAGGGATGTTAGGGAGCTCCGTAACCGTAACCGAAACTATCGGATATCCGATATAAAAAATTATCCGTAACCGTAACCGAATCCGAAATAAAAGTTTCGGATAATATCGGATAGGGGCGGAGCCTAATTGAGACACAAGATAAAGATAGCTATGATTGTTATGTTAAACTTAAATCATAGTAAATAAATATGTGCAATGTGCATTCTAAATTTAAATCTAATTTTAATATTTTCTTTGAATACGAAATTACTAAATAAGTATACCTAAGTAATAATTTTATTATTACATTTTAATTTTACGTAGGTAGATTAGATAACACTCAACATTTATTTATAATCATTTTTAATTTAAATAGCTGTAATAACTCACAGACTGATTGTAATTCCTACCAAATAGTTACATATAAATAAAACTATTTTATTAACTATTTGTATTGTACTTTGGAAATTCCTAAAAAATTAATAACCGTAACCGAAATTATCCGAAACTAACGGATAATCCGAAATAATTTCATATCCGTATCCGTATCCGGTATAATAATCATTCCAATATCCGTAATTAATCCGTATCCGAAATTTCATATCCATAACATCCGTAGTTTGCACATGTACAAACTACAAACAAATGTGAGTGATTAATTGATTATAGTAAATAAATAATAGTAGGAGGACCTGGCAGATATGAAACTGCAACCAATCATAGGCAACAAAATCACTACCTATACAAAAATGAGTACCTTACTCCAATCGGCATGTTGTAGATATGCAAAGAGAATTTACGCATATTGTAACGGCCTTTCTAAAGTTGAAATAGTTTATGTTCTCGATAATTGATGGATCTATCATGAAACAGTTATGGCAGCTAATAATTTTAGTTCTAAAGGCGTATAGAATTATGTCTATAAACTTTATAGTCTGCAAATCGTTACTAATAGCTTCTGTGCTGAATTGTGGACGTTTACAGATAGGTATCCATAAAATTCCAATGACATCACAGATTTCTGATTGAAACTGAGAAAATTACGCAAGACGCTGAAATGGTGACAAAACTGTTATTATGACAGAAAAAAGTTTGGATTCTTTATTGTGTAACATTCTTTGAATTTTTCCTCCCAGCTGCTAACAGATCAATGCTCTCACACAAAGTGCAAACTATGTAGGTACAATCTTTATTAATTAGGTAGTTGTTAGTTAACTACAAGTTTTTATCAACACTTCTATGGAACTACCTACTAAGAAACTTTGGAATGTATCATCTGTCATTCTCTGCAAGCTGTAAGCTCCCGTACGCATTGCTGCACGCATTCCGCGTTCTGTCCATGTTGCATAGTTTTATACAAGTCACCTTGTTGGTAGCCTTGTCCATTATTGAACTATGCTGTTGTCAGATGCGGGAATTTATCAGTATTGTACCGATGGTGGCATTCGAAATCGCGACTAAAAGTCTTCTTCGTGTCACGACAGTTATTCATACTTTTTTTAGCCCAAAATTTCGTCACTAAAGTGAGCGGCTTTTGAAAGAGAAGTCAATTCGAGAATATAGTTCCTAGAATAGCTTGGAACTATTGAAATTACCAAAGTCTATTTCACAAAAATGGAGGCAAAACTAGTTTCAGAAGCCTCATTAAGCTTAATACAGAAAAAAACAGTTTTAAAAGATGTTTACCTAAAGACAGGAAGTTTTCATTAAGTCCCATAACGTCCACAGTGATCTTTGTAAAATGTTGGTCGTTAAATCTTTGTATTTTAAATGTAAAAGAATCGTAAATGATCTTTTCAACACATTTGCTCGAAAAATGCATTTACAAAGCCTGTATACATTGTTCGAAAGTTAAAAATTACGCACCATGCAACGGAACGTGCGGTAAAATAGGTACTCTCACCTAAGTACCTATTTTACCGCACGTTCCGTTGTATAGCACCGTGCGTTTTCTTTACGGTTTTTTTTTAATTTCCATAAAAAAAATATAAGAATTCTACCAAAGAGTTTTCATTATGAGAATAAACAACCTGACTGATCGAACCTCCTTGGAAGCGCTTTTGCTCAATACATTGTCTCACTTTAATACTAAAGAGTAAATGAGACGAAAGATGTAGTTCTTATTTTCACCACGTGCATGTGGCGCCATTTGCAAATTCGCCCCATTTTCATATTAGAAACTTCAAAAATTGTTGCGACTTTCCCACTGTTAAATAAACAAAATAATAATATGAGTTCAACATACTAAGTGTAAAATTAATAATGTCAGTCAGTCAGTTAAGCTTCCAAAGCAGCAAATTTCACTGAATTTTAATAATTGTTCAAACTTTACTATTAATTTCCAAGAGTAGAGAGTAAAAATAGTCAAATGAAAAAGTTTGTTTAATTACATACTGTACTGTTTTCTTGCAAATGTGTTGAAAAACATTGTATGACACACGTGCAGAAATTGGTATTTACAAACTCGTGACTATGGTAAGCCCTCGACTTCGTCTCGGGCTTACATTCGTCTACTCGTTTGTAAAAACCAACTTACCGCACTAGTATCATAAATAACTATTAATGTCTTTATTCGAGGTTCTGGCTGTAAATATAGCAACGGACGAATCAAAGGGTTTTTTAAACCTATTAACTTCGTGTCAACGTGCACCCATATTTTCAATAATCACAATTTACGAATTAAGTACCTATGTGTCTTATTTACTACAGAAAGGGGCCCGTGGTTAAATAATAACAGCCGCACAGGTCGATCGATCAGGTTAAGATATGCTTGCCGCGGTAGCTCTGTGGATGGGGGACAATCTTTACATACCGAGACCCCTCCGTGTAGGGATTACAATCCCGCAGCTCACTCAATCCCGCGGGATTGATATGCGGGATTGATCAATCCCGCGCGGGATGATCCCGCATATTTGAAATTATTCACAGTAGTTCAACTTTTTGGCCCGTTTGTATGTAAGATAAAGTATTAATTTTTTGATCTTATAGGGCTATAAGATCGAAAAATTAATGCTTTATCTTATTTAAAATTACCTATGTTATAAAATCGAATTGAAACTACAGGTTTTTGTTTAAAAAATCAAGTACCTATTATATTAATTAAACATGTCTTACATTATGCAACAAAAATTACTTGTTTTCTAACATAAAATAAAATTTGGTGGTATGGTAAATTTAAATTTGCGGGATCCGCGGATCCGCGTTTTGAAGGTGCGGGATCCAGCAGATTAATAAGTGGAGCGGGATCCCGCGGGAATGCCGGATCCCGTTTTGCGGGATTGCAATCCCTACCTCCGTGCCTCGGAAAGCACGTTAAGCCGTTGGTCCCGGCTGTCATTCGTGTATCTTTCGACAGTCGTTACGGGTAGTCAGAAGCCCGAAAGTCTGACAACCAGTCTTACCAAGAGGTATCGTATTACCCAGTAACTGGGTTGTGGAGGTCAAATAGGCAGTCGCTCCATGTAAAATACTGGTATTCGGCTGCAACCGGTTAGACTGGAAGCTGACCCCAACATAGTTGGGAAAAGGCTAGGCAGATGATGATGTTATTACAGAAAGGGGGTGATTACTTTGATGACGAGTAATAGATAAGAACGAAAGTAAAAGAAATGTAGCGTCATCCCCGAAAAAATTTAGAAAATGGTGCTATTACCAATAGCTCGTCATTTATCGTCAAAAAAGGCATCAATTTCTAGTGTCTGACCGAAACAGGTTTTTCAGCCGAAACCGAAACCGAAACCGAACTTTCGGCCTTGCTCTTAGTTTCGGCCGAAACCGAAACCGAAACTTACTTAAACATATTTAAAATTTCTATCGTATACAGAAATCTGGTGTGTTTTTTACACATTTATTTGAATAATACAATGTATATTATACATACAGACAGTTGAATACTTACCTAATCATTTACGAGGTCGGTCCCATAATGAACTGGCCTGATATAGTTCTACGCGACATGTCGCTACATGTTGTGTTGCATTAAATAGTACGTTTATCGTAATATAAGAAACACGCATTGACATGAAATGCTTAGTCTTAGTTTAGCAGGCATTAGCATAACGAGAGTCGCGTATTTTTTCAAAATGTCGAAAACTGAGTATCGAAGTGTCATAATGTTTTTGTTTAAAGAAGGTTCATAAAAAGAACGCCCAAATAAAATAACGATTGGATGACGTGTATAAGGAGTCTGCCCCCACAGCACAGTGATAGCACAGTGAAAAATTGGGTGAAAGAGTTTCGCCTCGGGAGAGAAACCGTCGAAGACATTTGCCACGACGGTCGACCTGTGGAAGTGCTCACTCCCGAAACGATTGCTCTTATCGAAGAGGAGGTTCTGAGTGACCGCCGTTTGAAGATTAGAGAAATTGCAGCTAGGCTTGGGCTCTCTAAAAGTACATCATCGTGCGATCCATGAACATCTTCACATGAAAAAAGTGAGTGCAAGATGGGTACCGAAACTTCTTTCAGTGGTACAGAGACAGGAAAGAGTGCGCTGTGCTTCGGAGTTTTTGGATCTTTGTGGCGAAAATTCAAAGACTGTGATCGGGCGGCTAGTGACTGGTGATGAAACTATGATCTTGTATTATGACCCACAAAGCAAGCGCGAATCAATGGGATGGCGTTATAAGGGTGAAAAGCCCCCTAGAAAGGCAAAGGTGCAACAATCGACTAAAAAACTGATATGCACAATCTTTTGGGATTTTCAAGGCATTTTGATGGTGGATTTTAAAGAACGTAATACAGTCGTGAACGGCTAATATTATGCTTCTTTAATATATAAATCACGAGACAAGATAAAGGAAAAACAAAGAGGCAAGCTGTCTTATGGTGTCCTGTTGCTCCATGACAACGCCCCTATTCATACCGCTGGTGTTTCGAAGGATGCAGTTCGTCAATGCGGGTTCACAGAAGTTGAACATCCATCTCACAGTCCAGACATGGCCTCTTCTGACTATTATTTATTTCCAAATTTAAAGCGAGACTTAAGAGGAAGAAAATTTTCAAGCGATGAAGGGTTACAGGCGGCCGTCTTCGGTCATTTTGAGGCTAAAAATTGTGATTATTTTTATAAAGGTTTAGAGGTGTTGATTCACAGATGTCAGAAGTGTGTTAGTAGTATTCATGGTGATTATATTGAAAAATAAAATTGGTTTCGTTTCATTTCCTTCATTAGTTCATAGTTAGGCCAATTCATTATGGGACCGCCCTCGTATGTGCAAAACACAACCTCAACTCCATGCGATTAACGATGGACGGCGGCGAACTGGGCCGGCGACGCGACGAGCGACCACGAGCTAGCCGCGAAGTTCGCCGAATGATGGACGATAATTCATGAACACTTCGAGTTTCGGCGCGGCCGAAAGTTTCGGCCATTTCCTGGCCGAAACCGAAACTAAGGCCGAAACTAGATTTTTTGGCCGAAACTGGCCGAAACCGAAACCGAAACCGAACTTTCGGTCGGTCACTATCAATTTCTTAATTATCGAATCAATCTTCTACCTAACATAATGTATTCTGCAGTGCGTTATATCTATATTGACAATTTTATTACAGGTATACCTTCCAAGTTCTATCTAACCGCTAAATTTGTTTTGAAATTCGAAATCGCCTTACATTCACAAGTCCATGTTGTCTACCCGTATCATACCTGTAACATCACTTTGAATCTCTATAGAACTTTATCAGGTAACAACTTTTTTTTTACCAAGGGTTGCTGGTCAAAATTCCTATTTCTTTTTGTCCGTGGGTGCCTGTTGAGGGCGAATATTTTCACGCACCCCGCCGAGTTTAGTAATGGTTCTTGTTAAGAATTGCACTCCATGACCAAACTTCAAAAACTTGCAGAATTCGTAGGAGTATGGTCACGGTATAATTTTTCAAAAGGCATTGAAGAGCCTGTTCTTTGCTTTTGTTCACATTATTGTATACTTACTAGCTTCCGCCCGCGGCTCCGCCCGTGAGGTATATCGATAAAAACTATCCTATATCCTTACCCGGGATGGAATCTATCTCTCTGCCTTTTATCGAAATCCGTTTAGTGGTTTAGGCGTGAAAAGGTAACAGACAGACAGATTACATTCGAATTTATGATATTAGTATGGATAGAAGAAAACTGATGAATGATTATTTTGTTTTGTCACAATATATTTTACTATTGTTGATTTCTAAAGACTTCCTGTTTTCTTCGTTCATCATTTGAACTGCGAATTGATTTGAGTGTTTCTTTTCGACAATGGAATGGCTTCTTCATCTTATTGTCTTATGCTAAACACAATATTTTGACAGATTCATGAGTTACAAAGTAATCACAAGCTTGCAGCTAAAATAGTCAACTGTGTAGTTAGGAAAATTCATTGTTTAACAAATTAAGGCCCTAAGTCAAGTGGCCGTGTTACCTATAGGTAGCTATTTCAAACAACTGTCAAATAACGACAGTTGTGATTTGAATGTACGGACAATAATCGGTAATCAATTCGCTTAATAATTACCCCTGACTTTACTACCTACGAGTCTACGACTATGTATAAATGGATGTAACTTATAATAGTTTATAATTATTATATATATATATAATAGTATGTATAGTTTTGTTAATCCAAGTGCAAAATTCCAGAAACCATAAAATTGGCTGATAGAATTATCATAGATTATTCTTTTACCAAATCATTTAACCACCAATAATATAAACAAATCCATCTCAACAAGGCATAAAAACAATTGAGTACCATCGCCAAATTAAAAAAAGAAGAACAACAATGGCCGCCGCTGTCATTCGCGCTATCATTGCGCGCGCCATTGCAATTGATATAATAATAAAATGTTATGGCTACGTTCTCACAGTCATCAAGCGCTAAGTGTTGGGTTACTTCGCTTGGAACTAATAGTCCGGCCATTGGCTTCTGTTGTGCATGACTTAGTTACAATAAAGGAATGTGTGGGGAATGTTCTCAATGCGTTTGGCGAAGGAAACGCGTTTTGTCTGCTGGCTTTGTTGTTGAATTGTTGCTAAATCTATGTATTTACATGCGAAAAGCGAAGAAACGAATCAAAATCAAAATATTTTATTACACATAAACCTACATGGCCACTTATCAAATGTCAGAAACTAGGTACACGGTTCCAATTGTTCATTTCATGGGAAAGAGCCGGAAAGAAATTCCACGACTACTCTCGCTTTTACAAAGTTTTCAAATTACTCAGTGTAGACCAGGGGTTCCCAACCTATTGCCTATGCGCCTCCCTAAAGTTTACGCTAAAATACTACGCCCCCCCCTATCCCAACTCAACTACAATGGACAAAAAAAAAAACGATGAAAACTTTAATGGACTTTATTAATCGTGTACACTGTACAACGTATAATAATGACCATTAGTGAGAACATTGGGTCTGCACTTTATTAACCAATTTATCAATTCTAGGCTTCATGTTGGTCAGTGCACAGCGTAGATCATTTTCGACATGAAGTCTATTTCTTTGCTTCGTTTTTATACCCACCAGAGCGTCGAAAAACCCCGTCCACAAAGATAGGTAGTCGAAAACGGTAAAAGAATACGCAGTGCTTGCTTGCCGACAACAGTGTAAATGGCCTTATATTTTATCCTAAATTCAGTCAAATCCATGTGGCTGAAATTATCGTGAGCAGACGAATCTTCACGTCCAAAGCTTCTTCTTGCAATATTTCGGGCAATTGCTCGACATTAATCACAAATGGATTTCTTATTAATTTATGAATTGGTTTTTCAGAAAAGTTTTCGGGAAAATATCTACAAAATTCAGCAGCAAGGCTTTTCAAATGACATATTATGTGTAAAGACAAATGTGCAATTTCTTGATTATCATCCAGCATTGAGGATAGTTTAGGAAACGCTGAGTAAGCTTTTTAAGTCGCTCGTCGCGCCCCCCTTTAGATCACCCTACGCCCCCCAAGTGGGGCGCGCCCCACTGGTTGGGAACCCATGGTGTAGACTGTAGGCCTATCAACAAGTAGAAAATGGTCTACAAATCAACCGTCTACAAGACCCGTTCGAACGTCCTTTTTTTTTTTTGAGTATGCGAAATCATCAAATGATCCCTCCCGCTCTTGGTGGAGCGGAAGGGAGTGACAGACTCTTACAGACTAAAACCCACCCGTGTTCCTTCCTTAGCCCTTTATGTTCCGGGCCAGCGGTAACCCTTTCGGACAACCCCGCTAACCGTTTGTACGTTCTCACATTCACAAAATATAAAAGAATCAAGGTATTTAATTAAAAGATGAATAATATAAAAATTAAGACTAAAGCTACAATATTTTAATCGGACATAGGCTACGTGATGATGGTGGTAACTGGTACGTAAACTAAATACTATAAATGACAGTTGACCAAAACCCAGATTTCCGAAAAACTTTTAACAGTTCGAATGAAATCGAAACCTCTGAACCGCTTTGGTCATACATAAATCTACGAAACGGACCATTTGTCTTTCCGAAAAGGAAAAAGGTACAGGATTTTCTTCACTTGGATGATAATCCTTTTCCCGTGACGGCTATGCTGACAGTGAGCCAAGTTGGAAGCAGAGTTGAATGACCTACAGGTTGATTTTTTTCTGAACTGAACATTATTTTTCTTTCAATTTGTGCTATGATTCCTTTTAGCGTTTTCCTCTATACCCTGTAGGCTTAGAACTTACCCATATCTACTGGCTACAAAACTAATTCGACCTGTATACTACCCAAGTGTATCTCAAAATTCGCCAAACGGACTTGCGAGTACGCAACGTAGTCGGAAAGTTGCTTCTGATCGGAAGCTAGCGGACTCCGAGGCATACCGTCGCATCCCGCCGCATGTCGTCACAACCTACCATTGCCTCCTGCTGAATGCTGTTGCGTCCCACTGTATGTTATCCCATCCCGCCGCGGTATCCTCCAGCACGTTCTTCAATATCGCAGAGAAATCCTTTTTGATGTTCCGTAGTCGGTCTCTGAGCTTTGGAATCTATATCTTGTTGCCACTAGAAGCGTACGAATTTACGTTGGTAACTTTAAAATAGCATGGTGGATGCCAAGCTTCACAGCTTGGCTCATCGCCGCAAGGTTGCCTGCTTGTCGGTCTTCTACAGATTGTACTTCGGCGGGTGTGCCCAAGAACTCCGCGACCTCATTCCACCGGCCGCCTTCTACCTTCGGACATCCAGACGCACTGCAAGTTACCATCTCTGCCCAGTTGCTATTCCACCAATTCGCACTAAGCGTTTTCAAATGTGCTTTATAATGCGCACAACAAAAGAGTGGAACTCTCTACCTGCGTCTGTGTTTCCTAGCGCATACAACCCGAATCTCTTCAAAGTGAGAGTGAACAAGCTTTTTCACTCCATCGTCGACTTTGTCTCTGTCACCTCTGACCTGGACTAGAGTCAAGAGCAAACCCATTTCAAATTTAAAAAAAATAACCCTGCCTCACCGTCTGCCAACTGATGGAGGCTCTTTTAGAAACACCGTTATTCATCATCTGCGTAGCCTTTTCCCAACTATGTTTGAGTCGGCTTTCAGTCTAGCCGAATGCAGCTGAATACCAGTATTTTACATGGAGCAACTGCCTATCTGACCTCCACAACTCAGTTACTGGGTACTCGATACCTCTTGGTTAGATTGGTTGTCAGATTTTCGGGCTTCTGACGACCCGTGACCAGAGATTGAAAAGGTTCCTAAAATACCGGTAAAGTACCGGTATTTAGTGGTTCCGGTTGCTAGAACCCGAACCGGAACCGGAACCTAAATTAGAACCTTTATATTACCGGTTCTTTAGCGGTACGAGTACGAGACCGAACGAGTTCATACGATGCCGCTCAGCGCAGGACAATAGCGGCAAGATAGGATATTTTGTAAGAGGAGCGAGGGGTACATTTCATTTGTAGATCATTCGCATCATTCGTTGCATGAACAACGCGTGCGCCCTATATTTGTTTCATTGTTTGATTTATATTATACATTCGTGTACTCGTCTGTTGTACAATGACCTCTTAAGAGGTTGTTGGTGTTTTTCCATTAACCCTGTATATTCAATAAATAAAGGAGATGATAATATCTAAGTGAATACAATACGATTAAACTTACCTTTGTCCATTTTATATTAATTTATTAACAGTAACTGTAGATTATATAAACAACTAATAATAATTACTGTCAATATTTGCTGACACTGTACAGACTACACTGACTGTTTGCTGACTTCTACTCACCAATAATTCGAAGGCTAACTGAAAGAAAAGATACGCTAGCCACGCGTCAAACATTATCCCTTCTTTCTTAGAGAACCTTTAAATCGGATGATACGGAACCGGTATATTGGAACCTTTATTTGGAACCGGTACTATGGAACCAGAACCAAACCGGAACCTGAACCGGAACCGTGCCGAAAAGAAGAACCTTTTTAAGAACCGAAATGAAGAACCGGAACCCAAATTCGTGCCGGTTTTCAATCCCTGCCCGTGACGACTGAAAAAACACCCATACTAATATGTATTATAAATTCGAAAGTAACTCTGTCTGTCTATATGTTACCTTTTCACGCCTAAACCACTGAACGGATTTCGATAAAATTTGGCAGAGAGATCGATTGCATCCCGGGTAAGGACATAGGATAGTTTTTATCCCGACATTACAATAGGATCGACACTTATGCGGGTAAAATCGCAGGGCGCTACTTGTCTTCATTATCATACTAACGTTTAGAAAACAGAATGATATCAGTAGGTAGGTATTCACCACAAATTCGCTCGGAGGTCACAAGACCGATGATAGTTACAATAATTTTCCCACAAGCTCATGTTATTTCCTCAGAAACATTGTGTAATATGATCCCGTAGTTGTTACATAGAAATCGTGACTTGATCGTACCTAGCCACCTTCTATTTCACTATAATCTAATTCAAACTCGACATAGAAGGAAAAAACACGAGCAACCAAACTAATGTTATGGCGAAAATGAATCTCTGTGTCTGCATTTGATATCAAAACTTCTAAGCATCAATATAGCGTTGTCCCCACTTATGGGGCCGGCGGCGGAGCATGCGTAGTTCATACAAACTTTATACCAAAATAATTTGTAAATCGAACATATTGTTAATGTAGTGTGTATTTATTTCGATTGGATTACAGATTATCTAGGTTCCTAAATATATATTTTGAATGGACACTGATTTAAAGACGAGTTATGAGAAAAATGAGTTTTCCAAAGAAATTTTACATTTCTCATATCTCGTCTTTATAACGGAGTCCTTTCGGTCCTTCCTTCCATTTCGGGGAACTCTGGACCAATGTCCAGTAAAGGCCACGTTTCCTAACGATGAATTGTAATAATAACAGCAGCACGGATCGATCTGTCAGGTTAAGCTACTCTTGCCACGGTTGGTCCGCGGATGGGTGGCTATCTTCACATATCAAGATCACTCCGTGCCTTAGAAAGCACGTTAAGCCGATGATCCCGGCGGTCATTCTTGGATCTTTGACAGTTGTTACGGGTCGTCGGAATCCCGAAAGTCTGACAACCAGTCTTGTCAAGGGGTAATGTGTTGCCCAGTAACTGGGTAGTGAATGTCAGATTGGCAGTCACTTTATGTAAAATACTGGTATTTAGCTGCATCCGGTTAGATCGGAAGCCGACCCCAACATAGTTGGGAAAAGGCTAGGCAGATGATGATGATCCTTCATCATACTACAGTACCTACCCGGCGATAAATATTGCACATCGACCTTTGCCTTTTTTTGTATTTTATACAAAGAATAAAAATAATTATCAAAAGAAGCAAATCATAACTGTTTTAACAGCTCCTAATAGATACCGGACTGTTTGTATTTCGTGCGACAGAGATAACGCTCTACGAAGCCGAAATTAGCCGATTGTCTCTTTCCAAAGGTCGATGTGCAATATTTATCGCCGGGTACTGTAGTATGTTATTATGTTTCAAGATTTAAATTAATTCCGAACCGCATCTATGCCCAGTCCGTATACTTTCGAATTATCATAATCTTCTCAAAAGTCTTACCAATGCTAAAAAAGAATCACACCCAACATTCAACGTACCTAACTAATTACTTTCGCAAAATATTATCTTCCTTCTTACATCAGCTACTGACCTGAGATCAAATGACGCACATTACAAAGAGTGACAGAACAGAGTGAGTGAGTTACAGAACTGAGAGAGCTCTGTAGTAGTTCCTGCTAAATTGTGAGGCCCAGCTCTGTGTGGTTATCGTATCTTTAGACTTGTGCGAATTCGGGAGAGCGGTATACGTGGTACAAACGCCAGCACATTAAGCTACCCGAAATTGTCTTTTCCCAATCAACTTTGAACCTTATGTTTTAACGATATAGTTGGAAATCTATTAAGGCGTGGGTAGACGTGAATTGGGCTTCATTTAGGATACATTAGAACCTTTTTATTCCGTAACCCTTACAAGATTTTTTTTCAAAAAAATATATATTAATCTACACAATATAAAGCATGTCCTCTTCGCTTCAAAAAAAATAAAAATATATTTGAAATATCATAAATAAATACGCAAAGTGACCTCTGTTTTTGTAACTTACTACCATTTTTCTCCTAAACTATCAATCACAGGATCTTTTAATTGCCACCAATATATTATATTAAGTAATGCCGATGTCCCCTTCGGCTTATTTTTGCCAATAACTTTCTTAATTATTTATAATCGATTTTTTTACGTAATCGCTACTCGCAGATCGCGTAGCCACCCCTCCGGCGCCCAATAAATCAGTGCGGGACGAGACGCTGTGCTGAACGGACCTGTGATACTTTTCTCCGCAAACACACTTTGACGACACGGTTGGCGCAGTGGCTGAGCGATTGACTGCTGCGCTGCGTGTCGCGGGTTCGATTCCCGCACGGAACAAATATTTGTATTGCCTACAGGTAGTTGTTCCGGGTCTGGCTGTTTGTGTCGCGCATCCACGATACAGGAGTAATTCCTAGTGTGGGGCAACGTTTTCTTTAAAAAGAAAGAAAGAAACAAAATTATTGTCGGTAGCCCAACCAATTAGAATTTTAAAGTAGGTATACAAAAAATTATTAGGTATACGGTACAGACTCTATAACATAAACTAATACGAAAAGAGAATTAGGTCTTTATTACTAAACCATAAACGGTGAAAACTAAAAATTTTTCTAAACTATACCCCATTCGCAATAAGATTAGACATTGAAATAAATCTTTTTTACAGTCCGTTCAACCGATTTTGACTTCTATTGCGTTGGTGGCATGACAAATGGCAGCTGCAATAAACAGTTGGTATTATAATCACGTTTTTGCTTTTAATGCCGTCCTTATGCCTACGGAATAGAAGTAAAAATCGGTTGAACGGACTGTAAAAAGTTTTGTTTAAATGTCTAATCTTATTGTAAATGGAGTATAGGTAAGTACGTAGTTTACTAAAATTATTCTGAGAATCCGATGCACAATCGAATTACACGGTTAACTTTATAAAAATAAGGTCTTATTTCGGCCCAATATTTTCATAGAAAAGAGCACCTCGCAACTAATAATGAACTCTATTTCGACGGGAGAAACGTTTTATTATTCTGTTCGTATTGTCTGCCTTTGTAGAAGCCGTTAGCCACCGCCAATCCGCCATTATCACACAAAAATGTTTTGAAGGGCACTATTATTTTGTAAATCATTTATGGTTGATATTTCGGTATTATGAACGTAAAACTATGTCAACAAAAAGTATGAAAGTATAAGTAACGAACATGGATGTTAAACATTTTGTCAATTTTATTTTTATAAAGTTTGTGTAGATATCTACAACATTATTTTTAGGATATGCGAAACCTGAATATACTAGTTTGTTCAGAATCAGTAACTGAATCGATTCCAATAATTTTTACACCCATGTTATATTTTGTTCCAAAAATATTTTAATTAAATTTTATCACAATACAATCATTAATGAATTACAATACAATCACTGTACGATTAGGTATCATCCAATGAGTTCATCAATAGCCCTTTACGTTTCAGGGTCACGGTTACCTGATAAGACAGTCCCACGACCCCGGCAGGCGTTTGGCCCTCTATGGGGGCTCCGTCAGATTGCTGAGAGCTCTTTGAGGCGCGCGAAGTACGTTATCGCGAAAGTTCTTTACTGCGAACTACGTTATCGCAAAAGTTCTTTACTATGAACTACGTTATCGCGAAAGTTCTTTACTGCGAAATACGTTATCGCGAAAGTTCTTGATTGCGAAGTACGTTATCGCGTAAGTTCTTTACTGCGATGTACGTTACAGCGAAAGTTTGTTATTGCAATGTAAGTTTGCAATAACAAACTTTCGCAGTAACGTACATCGCGGTAATGAACTTCGCAATGATGACGTACACTCAAATATTGTGTCAGTTTGGTGACAGCGGTTATTTTATGAATATCGACAGTTTCACTCTTTTTTTTCTATTCCGTGATTGAACCCAACATTTTGCATTATAAAATCGTTGTTTGTTTACAGCTCCACTGCCAATAAATAGCCTAGTTTTAATAGATTTTTTTTGTCATTGTTCCTCTCAAACAAAGCACCTGCCATCCAATCTCTTCACCACCCTTGGTTGACTGGTAGAGAATGCCTAAGGCATTAGGTCCGCCTTTGTACCTTTTTGTGCGAAAAGTTTAAATAAATAAATTATTATCACCCAACGTACAACAAAAATCGGTGCATATAATAAATTATGGAGAAAACATGTATAATTTTGTTTTAAATAAACTCACGACTCAAGATATTACAGATTGAGGAAAGAAATTGGGTAATAGCAACAACGACATTTATTTATTACACTTACACAATGATCTTCGTGACTTTTCAGTTCTACTACCAAGAGTCCCCCAAGTACTCAAGAGTCACCACCTATTTATTGAACATAGTTTGCAACAAGATCGAAACCAAACAACAGATGATAAAGAAACAGAAGATACCAGGTTCTTTATGTTCTTTAACAATCTTGAGTGAAATAGATAGAACAGTTTGTTCCATTAACTTAAATTAATTTTGTTTCAGACTAAAATCTATTGGTAGACGTATTGTAAATGTAAGACATTTTTTTAAAGAACTACAGAATATAATTATCATCCCATGAGCCTTTGAATTGCGGCTTACAGTCGATTGAAATTATATCTGAACCACTGACAGGCCTAATGATTAAATTGACGCTGAAGTGTCGTTTATGCAATATGATTTTGTAATCGATGGAAACAATAGTCCAGAAAAAAATAACCTAAATACATGTGGTGTGGTTGGTACAATAGTCGCAGGATGTGGACACGATCAATTTCAAGAAATTACATCACATCCGGCCTAAAATGTACGACTATCATATGAACATTGTAAACAAAAAATTTAATTTTTTCATACAGGGTGTCCCAGAACTCAACGTCAAGCCGAAACGAGGTGACAGGATTGATCATAACCATCACGAGAAAAATCTGAAAAAAAAATCTATCCCGTGCAGTTTGAAAATTATGGGCATTTTAAGAAAAACCTAGAAATTTGATCAAACTGTAACATTTTTCGGTTATTGTGGTTATTCTTTTTTATTTTTGTTCATTTGAACTTTGGAAACGTAATCCTAAATAACATTTCTAGAATGCCAATAAAAAATAATGACACAATTGCCTCAAGTTTCCGAGAATTGAGACTATTCGTTAAACTACGAATTTAAAATTTTCAAGATTCGTCGACTTTGATAGGCCCTCCTTTAAAAAAAATGTACTAAAGTGCCTTGGCAAGTGGCATTAAAAGTTGGCGCATTTAATCAGAATTCTAAAATGGTACAATACTTGTTAGTTCCATACAATAAAAAAGAGTAAAAAAATTAAAATCTCAAGTAACCAGATTTTTGCTATCTCAATTAAAATGTTTTTGATTCGCACAAGCTCTAGGTAGGTTCTTAATTTTAAGGCAAAATGATGAGAGAGATGGACAGTGGGTATGTTTGCCATGAGTGAGCGAGACAGATAGTGACGCCACTTTTATTAAAGTGAAAAAAGTGAAAAAAAGTTAGTAAAATAATGAAAAATCTTGATCTAGTTTAATTTAGGTTTGTGGGAATAAAAGTCAGATAGAGATATAACGTTTTTTATTACAATAAATAAGCCCATTGAGAACGTAGCCGACCTGCATGAACGCATTTCTCAAGCAGCTGAGGAGATCAACTCTCGAAGATATGCCCGACTAATAAGTAGATCTTTTTTAAGAAGATGTAGGGCTTGTATTGAGGCTGATGGTAAACAATTTGAACATTTATTGTAATAAAAATGTTATTTCTCTATCTGACTTTTATTCCAACAAACCTAAATTAAACTAGATCAAGATTTTTCATTATTTTACTAACTTTTTTCACTTTTTTCACTTTTCACAAAAGTGGCGTCACTATCGGTCTCGCTCACTCATGGCAAACATACCCACTATCCATCTCTCTCATCATTTTGCCTTAAAATTAAGAACCTACCTAGAGCTTGTGCGAATCATAAACATTTTAACTGAGATAGCAAAAATCGGGTTACTTGAGGTTTTAATTTTTTTACTTTTTTTTATTGTATGGAACTAACAAGTATTGAACCATTTTAGAATTCTGATTAAATGCGCCAACTTTTAATGCCACTTGCCAAGGCACTCTAGTACATTTTTTTTAAAGGAGGGCCTATCAAAGTCGACGAATCTTGAAAATTTTAAATTCGTAGTTTAACGAATAGTCTCAATTCTCGGAAACTTGAGGCAATCCTGTCATTATTTTTTATTGGGATTCTAGAAATGTTATTTAGGATTACGTTTCCAAAGTTTAAATGAACAAAAATAAAAAAGAATAACCACAATAACCGAGAAATGGTACAGTTGATCAAATTTCTAGGTTTTTCTTAAAATGCCCATAATTTTCAAATTGCATGGGATAGATTTTTTTTTATATTTTTCTCGTGATGGTTATGATCAATCCTGTCACCCCGTTTCGGCTTGACGTTGAGTTCTGGGACACCCTGTATATACATATTATGTTCCATGATTTTTTATTTTCCTTTAATACTTCTGCAATAAGTTTTACCAATGTAATTATAAGTATGTAATAGATATTTTCAACTAACAGTTTTAGTAGTCTGACAACGGTATAATTTTGTTGTCATGGTAACACAACAGCAACATCATATACATTTTGTTAGTATAATAGAACCCTTCAAAATCACGCAAATTGGCGATGTTATAGGTAACCCGGTCTCGGAAGGATGGAGTCAGATTGACAGTTTTGGTAAATCTGACCGGTCCTTCCAGGTTCATAATTCCCAGATTTTTTTAAAGTAAGTAGTAAATTTTATCGAGTAAATCAAGATATACAATGGTAACATGTAAAAGTCTCTTCATCATAGTTAAACCTAAAACGCGTAAAAACTATAAATTATACAATATACATAATTATATTTTCCCTTGCTTTCGGTCTTGGACATTCAAAAGGTTTTACACCTCTGCATTAGATACAGCTACTGGAAGCGATAGCGATAGCATGCGGCGGGCGGCGGGGGCCGGGCGCCGGGCGCTGCGATGATGCAACATTTAGCACAAAATTATATTCGCGTTGCACGAAGTTATTGTTAGGGGTGGGGAGGCGCACGCGGGGGGCTTTGTCTTGGTAACGCCCACATGAGCAAGGTCAATGGCGTAGATCCAGCCCTTAAATAAATTTTACAGATTGTAGTAGCTTAATGTGCTGGCGTCTGTACATATTAAGGCCACCGCAGAAAGGCGCGACGCCACTCTATAGACTAATTTCTATGTACAGACGCCAGCACATCAAGCTTAAATTATTGATGATTATTAAATTATTGATGATTTCTTACTACATACTTAATCAAGACAATGAGCAGTCTCTTTGTTTTCATTCTTTTTTCTCTGCCATTATTTTGGGCATGCCACCGACAGCGATGCTGTGTGGGTAATATTTATATCAATATCAACTCAGCTTACACTCCAATGCTGGACATTGGCTTCTCCCAGGCTGCGTCACAATACCCTGTCCTACGCCTTTCGCATCTGGTCTTTCTCAGCCACATTCTTAAGGTCGTCGGTCCATCTAGCTGGTGGGGCGTTCCACGACCTATGCACAGTTTCCACTCCAGGACTCGTCTGCTCCACCGGCCATCGGTCCTTCGATAAACATCACCAGCCCACTGCCACTTCAGTTTGCTTACTCTGCAAGCCATGTTGGTAACACCGGTTCTTTTCAGGATAATATGTGAATTAATTTAATAACTTACCTTAATTTTTAACATAGTTGTTAAAAACTCATGAAACTTTGGACATCGCAGTGTGGCAAACGTTAAAAGGATCCATTAGTGCGGAATGACAGACTGCCGTATGCGCTTTGTTTAATCAATTCTAAAATTAACAATGTGTGATGTCTCTGTGTGAGGTCGTTATTGTTATTAGCTTTGCCCGCGATCCAGACTACAAAGCGTCTAAGTTCTAGATAGTTGAAGAATCTTTCTTATGGACGTCCGCTGCTACGTAGAATGAGCATGGAGAGGTACATCAAGTTAATGGCGCGGTTCAGCACCATATGTGTAATTGCGACCACGCTATCAATCAGGATCTGAATCATTTTGACATTAAACAGTTAAAGGTTTGCAATTATTATGAAGAAGTTGCAGTCCCAATTGATTTGGGCACTGTAGGTACTGTAGGCAGTGGACTTACCCATTTCTTTTTCTTCCATAGTCCATACTGACAGCTCTATTAGTTCCCATCTCGCACAGTTCACTTTTTTGTATTTTCTTTACTGTTAGCAGGGAGCCTAAAAAGGTCACTTTGGCAGAATCATAAAAGGATAACATTATGAATCATAATGGACAGTTAACTGTTAAGTTAATCGTATCAAATCTCATTGATGAAGGATTTTTCAGTTATTTTTTTTTTGTCTGGGCTAAAATACCAATCAATCCAAATGCAATCCCAATCTCTTTGATGATACCTACGTAGTGCAGCGAAAAAAAGAAAAACACGGACTGTCTTCGCCAAATTTGCTAATGTTATCCTTTGTTCTAAAGTGGCCTTTTTAGGCCCCCAGGTCTGCTTGGGGTATTTCTTTGAGCTTCGATCTTTAGATCTCCTCATCCATGGTTTTTCCTAGGATAAAATAGAAGGTAATGTTATTACGTAGCAGTAAGTTAAGTGGGTAATGGTCGGCATTGCAAAAGGTGGCGAGAAAAATGAAAAAGTGACGTTCAAAATCTTGAATTTCAAGATTTCCCGCAAAGGCAATGGAAAAAAACTGCATGTTGTTCGAAATATTCTCACGAAATTCGACAGTAAACAGTGCCAAGGCATTTTTTAAGAAACGGCATAACATCAAGTACGGGTGGAAAGTTTAAATATTTCCCAACATAATTTAAAGTCTTGCAAATCATTTGCTATATACGGTGTCTCAATAAGAGTGCACTTTTTCATTTTAAAATAAAAGCATGTATTTTATGAGAGAGTTGTGATATTTTTATTGGATTGTAAAGAAGACATGTTCCGATTAAGTATGGAATAAAGTCCAAATCCAGCAAATGGCCCCCATGACTCTGATGACAGGTTCACTTTTTTCATGAAATTATCCATGACTTTTACACAGAGTTGTGGCTGTGTCTCACCGATGTGACCGATGACGCGTTGGATCTCTGATTTGAGCTCAGGAATTGTTTCTGGTTATTTCGTATAAACCCGAGATTTTATAAAACTCCAAAGAAAAAAATCGCAAGGCGTTAAATCGTACGATCTGCTTGACACATTAGGTGCACTTTCTCGGCTGAAAAGAGTTTTCGAGCGGTTTCAGCGGAACTTTCCCATTTTTGTAAAGAGTTTTCACAATTATAACGCGTTGTTCTTTCGAAAAGCGCTCCATTTTTAATAATCGGAATAAACATAGGTGACGACTGTCGAATTTCAGAGTTGCCACTTGAACGAAAAAAAAAAATCTAAATTTAAAAAGTGCACTCTTACTGAGACACCCTGTCTATACTTAAGGGGCTTACAGGACCTAAACACAAAAAACGCAAGTTTTAGAAACAATAAAAGTATATGATCCACTACAGTAAATAAAATCAGAAAAAATATATGATATTCTTCAGGATATAATATGCTAGGTGACAAAGTTGAAAACATAATACAACTAAAAATTCATGAAGATACCTCTTAAAACTTTCTTTTTACAATAAAAACCATACTAATATACATACAATCATTCTGATTTATTGTTCGATTATTCTATAAGCAACATACTAAAATACTAGTGTTTTAATTTTTTAGTCTGAACAATAGATTTTTTGTAATTAAATAATTGCTTCATATTTTGCAATAAATTACGGGAACCAGCAATGCACAACACAGCAATGCACGGCACGAGAACGCACGACATTGGAATGAACGTGTTTTGAATTCCAATGACGTACATTGTCATGTCGCGCATTCTCGGCCCGGACCAAGAGTGTCCGGCTTGATAATGTACAGCACGGGAATTGGAATCAAAACAAACAGTGACGTCACAATAAAAAAGTAAAAAGCCATGTGAAACTAGGGATGAGATTTTGATTGATTAAGGATTGATTTTGATTGATTTTGTTTCATTTGACGTGTGGTTGACGTTCAATCAATTATTATTGAAGTAAATCTGTGAACTATTCGTTAAGAGGAAATACGGGCGGAACGACTTTTGAAATTTAGGTATTTGAAGAAACTATCGCTGTCGCTCTGCGAGCCCCCGCCCTCTAATGCGTGCGATAAGGACAACTGCAGATCCGACTGAATAGCCTAAGTAAAAAGTCACATTTTCGAGGTTTGGCTCTCGCCTATTTTCTTCACCAATATTGAACCAATTTAAAAGATATTTCATAAACTGGATAAGAAGGATATGTACTGTGCCGCTACATTATGGTTAACACCCCGACTCAGAGTACCCCGACTCGGATAGGTTAGGTTAGAAGGCTAAGGCGGGAGCGAAGCGTAGCGGAGCTCCCGCCTTAGCCTTCGTGGTTATTTTTTTTTAAACCACCCAGAAGTAGGAGCCCCGCGAAGCGGGGCTCCGTCGACCTATCTTACACTCTGAGTGCTTACCAAAATTTTATTAAACATGAGCAGCTGATTGCAGCTTATATAATTAATATGCTGTACAAAACTCTTTTTATAAAGACTTCTCTGCTTAAAAACTTATCAATCGCGCAATCAATCGTCTTTCGGAACAGCACTATCTAGCTCAATTACCTAGTATCCAAGTCCCAAAATTTCGAGTCACCTGATTGGCCAACCAATCGGCCAATCACGCGATGTCGCCAATTCATGTGTTGTACACTCTCGGGTCGGACCATCAAGGTACACCCCAGGAATTGGAGACATCGCGATGTCGCCAATTCTTGTGTTGTACATTCCTGTGTTGTACAATCCAGTGTCGTGCATTGCTGGTACGTGCATTACAGTGACGTGCATTATAGGGACTCTAAATTACCAGCGTTGTGTCATCGCGCTTCTCTTTCTTTTCTATGCAGTCCGACAGTGACCGCGCTTTTTTTGACGGGCTCGAACAGCCGCACGGGTCGATCGATCAGAGGGGCAATTGTACTAATTTTAACAACGTTCACAGTCTGATCTCAGTCTCAATCTGTCAAAAAATACGTCTAATTTCCCTACATTTTGACAAGTTTTTGACATTTGCTTGTCGCCGAGATGAGACTGCGACTAGATTTTGATCGTTTTAAATTACGAGAATTGGCCTTCAGGTTTCTTGTTCCCCGACCCACCCCATCGCATCGCATCGCCTACCTGGTACTCAGTTTTGCTTAGCGTTCTTTCTGACTTTTTCTTTTTGCTCGGCTTCTAGCGTGACGTTAAAATCCGACCGGTAGTTCCAAAGATAAGTACGCGTACCAAACTCTTCAGCTTTTAATTAGTACCTAAGTATGGTGGTTGAAATCAGTGCTCTGAGTGGAATACCTCGATTTTGAGGACGCACCACGCACGTTTTACTGGTTCCATTAACCAGTAAAACCTAAACTATGCTCCATTTAAAGTCGTCAGTAGAAAGTGACAGTTGGTATTGTGACACAATTTTGCCAATTGTCTCGCAGTGTTCTGTGGCAGTGTTAATTGACCCACAGTATGTAGACACAGGCCAGTGGCCTCGAGGAGGAACTGGGGAGGGGAGGGACAATTAAGAACAATTGTTGAGAAACATTTCCCACCAAATAGTGTATTATGGGTCTAGTAGGTAATTTGCAAAATGAGGGAAAATGGTTTAATTTGTAACTCTCAAGAGACTATGTTTTATAGTAAATTTCCTTAGATAAATCAATCCTATTGACATAATAAATGACGTTTGACGATGTTTGTGGCACCGAGTTTGTCGTTATAGTCTCACTCCAGCAGTGCTGGTCTGCGCAGGTCGGATATGCGCTCGATGAACGCGATGTCCCCTTAGCTGATGAAAATGTAAACAAATGGATCAGAAAACGTGGGATGTCCATTTAATGCCATTTACAAATTGGGTGTTTCTATTTAGGTATTTGAATATGTAGGTACATAAACCCGATTTTCATTTGACAATAGAGGTTAATTTTAACAATTTAACTACTAACTTGTATGTTGTTCAAAAAGGCAGGAGCTCATGGGGCATCCATCCAAAAATTTGTCCGCATCGCTGTCAATGGGATAGGTGCCCAAAAGACTGGCAGCATTACCACGTTCGATGGCAATGCTGATTCTTTGGGCTAAATATATACTTGCATCTCTATTTTTTTTATTAAGTATATACTTGTACATTATATATTTATTGTTAACTGTGCCCCAGCAGTGAAAACATTATAGACTTATGCTTGGTGACGTCTAGGTGCCCCATTTAAACGCGTTCTTGAATTATACTCCAATTTGATTCGCCTTTCAAACTCGGTTTTAAAACCTCATAACACTACGGAATAACCACCATAAAATAATGGTGGCGCCTTACACCAATTACTTGTGCGGAAATATAAATGATTGCGTTTATCCCAGACGCTGGGAGCTGGTTTGATAGTGGACTGTATTATTGCGGGGTTGTAGAAGTACGTAGATAAATCTGACCTTGCAAATGCGACACGAATTAGGACGACGAAGCTGTGAATGTGGACAAAGGAATTTGGCAGGAACCTATAACAAACATTGTTTTTAAAACCTCATAATTTGGCTGCAACGAAATAGTTTGCATGCAATGTTTGAATTCCTTAGTGAAAGTATTCTGTCCTATGTTATTAAGGTAGTAATTGCAATGTAGGTATTTTCTATACAATGGCGGGTTAGTTCGCATGTCAGAGGTCAGTGAAAGTACTTTTTATGGGCATATCATAGGTACTATGTTGTTTTTGTAGTAAAGTTGGATTATTGGAGGGGTTTTAATTAATGGGGAGCTATTAAAAGTGACTACGGGGATTAGGGGCTTTAAGACTAAATGATGACAGCCGCACGGTCGTTTGAAGGTTAAGCTACGCTGGCCGCGGTCGGTTCGCGGATGGGTTATCATCCAATACATAGAAACCCCTCCGTGCTTCGGAATGCTTGTTAAGCCGGTGGTCCAGGCTGTCATTCATAGATCTTTGACAGTCGTTACTGGTAGGCAGAAGTCCAAAAGTCTGACAATCAGTCTTACTAAGGAATATCGTGTTAATCAGTAACTGGGTTGTGGAGGTCAGATAGGCAGTCGTTCCATGTAAAATACTGATATTCAGCTGCATCCGGTTAGACTGAAAGCCAACCCCGACATAGTTAGGAAAAGGCAACGGAGATGATTTTCAAATAGACTATGCAATTGATAAGCTTTGAAATACGTCTGGTAAACTGGGTGGTGGTTGGTCAGAGCTTCAAAGTTTGCTGTTTCAGCTAAATATGCAAGCCAAGAGTAGTGATTTCGACACAATGAAACAGGAAAAAAATCCAAAACGATGAGCGAATCGTAATTGAACACAAAATGCTGCCTGTGTTCCAGTTGACAAAAGTGTAGACTTTTTTTTCCGCTCTCCCTATCCTCTGCAGCCGAAAATTGGTAGGCGGCGGGGCCAATGTCCTGACCCGTCGTAGGGGGACCAAGGGTGCCCAGACACGGGGTCGTCTGGCGCCCATGTGCTGGTTTCGTCCCTGGGGTGGTCGCGGCGTGCTGTGTTCTGGTGCGCCGGTGATGGGGAGTACTCCCCAGAGGAGGGTCCGGTAACGGACAGCCGCGGCGAGTTCACGGATGAGTGCTAACGCGTGCCCGTGTTCCCGCCGTAAGCGGCAGAGGAGGACACCGTGGAGTTTTAGTGGGTTAGAGTCCCACATAACTGCACTATCTCCCCGTGGTAGTGCAGTATGCATGAGCATTTCTCCACGATAAAAAAAAAAGTGTAGACTTCAGTATACCCTAATAGCGTAACACACGATCAATGACAATCAGAATCATTTTGAAGGATATAGCTAATCCATTGCTTCATATGATCTAAAAATTTGTCTCCTCGACAGCGTAAATGGGATGCAGCAGAATACCAGCGTCAGGTATTGTACCTGGCATATGCTGAGCTGGACTCCCATTTGGTGCAACCATGAGACACACACCGCCCAGTAGTGATCGACCGTTATAGACGTTTATGAGTTAAGTGTCTATGGGTCAATTTATCTTTTTAATGTTTGTTATTTTAAAAAATTTTTTTTTTCAACTTTTTGGATGTTTTTAATACCTGTATTTGTGTCTTTTGTTGCACTGAATAAACGATTTATCTATCTATCTATCTAAATAACGCAATGAATGTTGTGGAATTGTCAAAAGAAAAGACATTTTGCTACTGTTAGTATGTTACGCAGTTACCCCGCAGCTTATGACTGAGGAATTCTTTGATAGAAAACCACACACATATGACACATACACACACGCTTGCATGATCCGGGAATCAATCAAACCCTTATTTTTTCTTTTTTTTTTGAGGGTGGGAATTCATCTAATGACCCTTTCCGCTCTGGGTAGAGCGGGAGTGTCAGACTCTTACTGACTAAAACACACCCGTGTTCCTTCCTTAGCCCTTTATGTTTCGGGGTAGCGGTAACCCTTTCGGACAATCCCGCTAACGGTATCAAACCCAGATCTTGCCTTGATGCTGGGGAGCTTGTTGCGACACTTCTTCCCAGCTAAGTCTTAAGTATCTAATTTGGCTTTCAAACAGTGCTGTTTCTCAGCCTAATTTGAATAAAAGTGATTTTTGATTTTGTATTACTCATTCATAACAATCGTGCTGGCCAACAAGATCTACGCGGCAGTCGCCAAAATGATCTTCAGATAAAACATTCACTTTCTAGTTTCTACACATTTTCAACGATTACGCAAACAAAAAATCAAATTTCCATTCAGAAAAATATTTGAAAACGAGAAATAACAAACAATACGATGGTCCATTGACTACCAGGCTTCGAGTCGTGACAGTAAACGTTTATCAAAATGGTTAGAAAGTCTTGTGTTCACACAAAGCAGTACAAGTAAAATTAAACAAAATGGCGGGTAACTGTCGTCCTTTATGGGGGGTTATTCGAATTTTCCTTTTTTGGAATCAATTTTAAATAGTCCAATTACTTAGTGTGTTACTTAATTAGGTCTAGAAAAAAATATGTTATAGATACATCCTTGTTTGAGGGAAATTAATGGTAAAAAACACGATTTATTGTAATTCGCTCGATGAAAAAAAATCCGAACCAGCCGGTCGATTCTGTAAAAATCTCACCGTGAAAACTTAGGTGATGTGAGTTTGTATTTGCTAGGAATTGACACTATTGACAGCTCACTCCACGCTCACTTCACCTAAGTTTTCACGGTGAGATGGTTACAGAATCACACTGCAGGGTCGATTTCAAAACCATTTTTTTGTTTCATTTCATAATTACAGCACCAAATAATAATATGAAAATTGCATGTACCAAGATGTAATCTATAGTCAATTCAACAATCATTATCATCATTTCAGTCGAAACACGTCCATTGCTGGACATAGGCCTCCCCCAAGCACCTCCACTTCGACCGGTTCTGTGCTTCTCGCATCCAACGGGATCCTGCGGCCTTCACAGGGTCGTCAATTCAACAATTTAGTGAATTTAAATTCGATTTTTTATTTCAATAGACAAAAAGAAAAAAAAAACTGTCGCTTCGGGTGTGCTGACAGAATTGAAAACAAAACACAAACAGAATACTTTGCCATCACTCACTGACATATCGACGGCGAAGTGCCAATACCTCCTAACTGATTTTTTTTTGAGAAATTCACTTTTTTTTTCTTTTTGAATTTAAAGGCGTTATTCGCATGTTTTAGTGAAATCGCAAAGTGTATTTTTATTACAACAACATTAAATTAAAATGTGGAAATACATATTACCTCCCAACTAAAACAACGTGTCTATTTTTGAACGTTTTTATCCAGTAGGTATGTGTAAATTTTTGACTTTGTCAGTTAGGAGATATTGGCACTTCGCCGTCGATATCGGATATAGGTACATTAAAACCGAGTACATCCCGAGGACAGCCGAACACATCCAAGCGGGTATTTTTTTAATCGTCTTATAAACAAAACACGCGCGGTGTCGCTTTAGGTAACAGTGGCGCGACTTCAATGGTTTTGTCCCATCTCAAAAAATGCCCAACGCGTTTTAAGAAGTTTCCCTTAAAAAAATTACCAATAATTGTAAATCTGGCAAAATAGGTTCGTTAAATAAAATCCGTCAACATTTGTCAAGACCATAGAAATAAATATTACACCTATGGTCGAGACGTTTAGTCTCTTGTGTTCGCACAAAGCGCTGGTACCAATGTACAGGTAAAATGAACAAAAATGGCGGCTAATTGTTATCTATAATACTTCACTTCTTGCTTTTTAGTGGACCTACGTAAATATGGACATGTTAGATTGTAATCTGTGGCTGTAATACTGTTGTACAGACGCCAGCACATCAACCTACCACAATCTGTCAGATTTTCCCAATCGACTTTGAACCTTATGCTGTAGTGATAAAGTTGAAAATCTATTAAAGAAATCTGACAGATTGTGGTAGGTTGATGTGCTGGCGTCCATACAGACGCGAGACGCCAGTACATCAAGCTATCCGAAACTGTCAAGTTTTCCCAATGAATTTTGAACCTTATGCTTTAGCGATAAAGTTGAAAATCTATTAATGAAATTTGACAGATTGTAGTAGCTTGATGTGCTGGCGTCTGTACATACCACTGTTTAAAGTTTAACGTGCTTTTTGTATGTTGAGCCGACCCCTAATAAATTGATGCGAATGATGATGTGAAATATGTGAGACACAATAGGATCAAAATCACCATGTTTGGCAAATGGATTGATGAACGCACTTCTTCATAGCGTGTCGGTGGCAATCTATACCTAAATCATTCAATGAGGGTTTTCTGAAATGACGTTCGCTAGGTGGCAGCACTGACACGTCAGGTCCAGGCATCTGTCAAAGAGCCTATATTTTCTTTAGTCATGACTGAATGATGAACGAATGAATGAATCGAATGATGAACGTCATCATATATTTTATATTGGAAGTCCTCTTGTCACAGTGGTGCCAACTGGTGTCGTAAATTTTCACGAAAACCGTCATTAAATCAATCTGATTCAGATTTTGGCGCCATCAGTGTCTATCAATTATTCCTGTAGAGTGCAGGCAACAGCCTCACACATACGATATCAGAGGGGCAATTCTCGTAATTTTAACATCATTCACAATTTGATCTGTCTCAATCTGTCAAAAATACCTCTAATTTTCCTATATTTCTGACATGTTTTTGACATTGATTATCGTATAAAATATATTAGCACTTCAGTTTTTTAATCTCAGTTATTGAGCAAAATATTTATTCAAAATTGTATGGTACTTTTGCTGCAATTTTGAACAAATATTTTGCTCAATAACTGAGATAAAAAAAACTGTAGTGTTAATCGACCTGTGTTGCTGTCCGTACCACATGTGTGTAAAGGTGATCCTTTTGGCTATCGCACTGACCCCACAAATGACAAAGTTCGTTCATTGGAGGATCTCGGGAACCGTAGATATAGTTCAGTTGATTGGAGTCACTCTTTTGCCACCATGAATTGTATGGGTTTCCATAAAAAGATTTCCACATGAAAAGTCAAGGTTGGGGAGCAATGATCTCAGTTATCAGCACACACAGACATGGCTGCGTCACCTATTACAGTCTACTGGCCCCTGCCAGTCACAAACTGGTGCTATAATAGTCATTTTACTAGGGGTTTTTAACATTTTACACGGACCTGCCATCCGGCTGCCATCTGGCCTCCGCGACCCGATATTTTAATGCTAGACCGGTTTCCAGACTTTCGGGCTTCTCATTCTACAAAACGTAACGTGTTTTTTTTAGGTCTAACAGGTTATAATATGTACAATGCCTATGCGTTCAACAAGCTGATGATTTTTGTGCTTTCCGATTCTTCTTTATTTTATGCTGTTTTTAGTATTTATTGTTATAGCTGCAACAGAAATACATCATCTGTGAAAATTTCAACTGTCTAGCTATCACGGTTCATGAGATACAGCCTGGTGACAGACGGACAGACGGACAGCGGAGTCTTTGTAATAGGGTCCCGTTTTACCCTTTGGGTACGGTACCCCAAAAAAGCTAGATGTGGTCGGCGTTTCCTTTCTGAGTACTCTGAAGAGAAGAGAGGTCGAATTGCGGGTGGAAATCACAATACAACTCTGTCAAGCAAGTTGGCCAGCAATTTAAATTGCAGAAGCCGTAAAAGCGCCAAAAATTGCTATATAAGTTGTTAATGACAGCTGTCAAAAATCAATCAACTACAGCCACGACTATACCTACTATACTACTATAGTCTGTTCTAAAAGCATTTAATGAAAGTGTAAACAAACCCTGTTCTGATTAAATTCTTAAGCAGCCATTAGAGGGAGTTAGTAATAGTATCACATTCTTCTGTATTAAACTTTATATCTCACCATTTTTCATCAAGACTCACTAATCCATGGCCAAGCTGTGGGTAGCACTGCTTCGTCCTCACAAATAGATGGATCTGGGTGGTTGTAACTAAGCCGCGAGTCAGCTGTGCTGCTGGGGAGTTGCGCCACTTCTTCCCAGCTAAAGCTGTAGGAAATCGTAAAGCTTTTGGGGTACATACTGTCTTAAGTAATTTTGACGTTTAAAAAAAATAGTGCTGAAACTCGAGTAGTTTGAATAAATTACTTTTGATTTGAGTCCTACTATATACTTTATATACTTAACTGTGCTGGGGCGGCTGCTGCAGGTGCGGAAAACCTCAAACGGCGCAAATACTCCAATCTCTTTGGATCAATGTTTGACGGCGCAAATACTCCAACCTCTTTGGATCTTATATGTTTGAGCCTTTTGGGGTTGAAACTCTAGGACCATGGGGTCCGAGTGCCCACTTAGTATTTGGAGACATCGCCAAGCGGATGGTCGACTCTTCACGTGACCAAAGGGCTGGCTTATTTTTTGGCTAAAGAATCAGCATTGCCATACAACGTGGCAATGCTGCCAGTCTTTTGGGCACGTTTCGTGTTGACAGCGATGCGGACGAATTTTTTGATGCCCTTTGATTATTTCCCCTCCTTTTTATTTACTTGTACATATTATTGTTATCCTGTTAGCTTTAAAATTATGTTTGCACCAATAAAGATAAACATATATTTTTGATTTGAGTCCTACAATATTAGTTTGTGTCACGTACTCTTCGTAATTCGAAAGTGCTAACCTATTACTCAATCATTGTAGCACTTCCTAGGTAATTTCGTACAAACCATGTTGTGGTTGAGATAGTTGAGTATAAATGAAAAGAATGCTCAACTCCAGGTGTGAAGGATAAAGGCTCCTTCATAGAGGCGCGACACGATAAAATCGCCCGCAACACAAAGGCAAGTCGCGCAACGAGCGGCGTCTTTGTGGCGCGCGCGATTATATCGCGTGTCGCGCCTGTTTGTAGGAGCCTTAAATTGGATCGTTCTCAGGCTGGTCTAACATAATCGTTATCGTAAAAGTGGGCTCATCATCCTCTTTTTCATCACGATCACGAAGACAGTTGAAGACCCAATTACTTTTTTCTGCTAACCCTACAAAGAATGTAACGAAGATACTTCAGTCCATTTACAGTTATTTTACCTCTGATTTTGCATCACTGTCCAAATCAAAGTGATCTTTATTCTCATTCTTATAAGGTTGTTGTTGGATTGCTGCTGTCAGAGGTAAAATAAGTCTGAAAGGTCTGTATTCCTGTGCCAATAATACTTAATAATAATGACAGGTTTCTCTAACAAGTTATGAAAAAAAAATAGACCATAGTTTACCTGCTCCAAAAAACCATTTTTGAAATGGTCCTCCTTTGCCGTTAATCTTTTTCCTTTGTGGTGTTTCGCCGCTATTATAATACATTTATGAATAGCGGCATGGTTGAAGGTGTTTTTAGAGGTGTTCTTGTTGTTTATTTTATATACGAGTATTAACTGTGTGTCTGTTTCCTTGCTTCAGTGCAAGGTATTCAAACCTTATTGATTTTTCCATTAGGAAATTCTCCGTACAATATCAGCGCGGCGCACAGTGTACCGTGTAGAACATGCTAGGTGGACAATATTATTTTATGATATATAAAGATACTTTTATATATAAGTAGTCATATTGAGGCATTATTAATAGTTTTTGGTATGATTTTGTAATAAAAAACAAAAAAAATATATAAAAACAGAAAATATTTATTTAAAAATAATATACAAACAACAAAATTGCATTAAATAAATAAATACCTACTATACAAATTAACCTAACCTAAACCTAAATAGTAACTTAACCTAATCATCATAATCATCAGAATCATCATCAAAATCTTCTGATGCATCGTCATCATTTTGTGGCAATGTGCGACAATATGATGACGTTTCCGGTCTTGATGCTACTGGTCGTCGGGCTTACAATTAACTTTAATACCTCTGCACATATTTTTTCCGGCTTTTTTGGGGAATCTCACGAAGGCTATTGATCAAAGGGTCAGATGTTATTATTAACATGGACAGCAAGTCTCTATTCGTGGCAACACGTGAGCACTTGCGGGTGTTGTACTCCCTAAATCTGCGGCAATCTTTGTTACGTGCTTCCTGAGCCTCTTCGGAAAGCTGCCCAATTGGAAGCAATGCCGCTTTGATAACCTCAGTACTGTGTACTAATATTTTATGTACAGTAGCAGGCATATAGTACCACGAATAGAGACTAAGGTAATGTCTTCTAGTTTCAAGACAAAATTTATTAAATTCAACTAAGTTTATCTCGAAACCAGAAGACAATGTCCTCAAAATAACATCAAATTGTTTGATAATAGTAACATCCAACCCTGTGATCTGAGCACTCATCTCAGCATTCTTAAAAAAGCGACGGGCAGTGTTTCCATCATTGGAAGAACCAAATCCTGGCTTTGGTTTGTCTACAATGAGTCCCATCTCGTTTTTGAATTTCATCTTGATTTCGTCGGAACGAACCTTGATATCTGCTTTGTTTTCGTCGCTTCTAGCCTGCCATTTCTTAATATTCAACTTGTAGCTGATATGTAAAAGGCATTCAAAGCAACGAATCCAAGCATGAAGTGTAGATAAACCAAAGCCAAAATGTTCTTGATTGCTGTTAAAATTCGCGGGGTCATCGTTCATCGTCTTGGGGGTGGCACCACAGATGAAACACTTTTGAGATGAACGAGTTTCCGTTAAGGCGTTACATACCTTTCCGTCTGTCATTGTCAGAAGAAGTTCGTGTTTCACAGAGATTTGAGAATCACCAAAGTTGATAAGTGTTGGAAGAAGAGCATTAATTTCTTCCAACAATCTATTTGTCTCCGCTAACGTGAAGTCGTTCGTTTCCTTAGCAAATATAAATTTGATTGGGCGACAATACATAGTTGACGAAGGCCGAGGATTTTGCCAAATAATTTTGGACCCATCATATAACTTAAGGGGAACGAAAGAAAATACGAAAAGAAATTCGTCCGTATCTTCAGTGTTCTCGAATTTCTGTTTGTATGTGCTGTGCCCAGAACTTCCATCACATCCCCATTTACTAACAAGTGTAAACGTTGAACTTGTTGGGAGGACACTGCTGATAACTTCATTCTGTGCTAATACTAGACGTTCCACTGTTTTATTTAATAAGGCTTGCAAATTTATTTCAGCACGAGTTTCAGTTATAGCAATATGCTCCTCTGCAGGGTAACAGGCCTGTTTGGATTTTACTACACTCAAATATGACGGAAACACATTATGTCCTGCCATTACGGACCACTTCCTAGTTTGTTTGTAAGCATGTGTTGTTGATTTAGAATCTATATAGTATGCTAAGGCTTCGTCACTACTTAACTGCCTAGGATTAACGGAACTGGTATTTTGTGACTTAATAATATTCTCTGGGCTCTCACTAATGTCTCTAATCAAATTGGCAACTTTTCTTTGCCCTACTGAACGCACAGCAATTTCGGCAGCAGTCACTAATTCACTGGCACTTCGAGATTCTACGAGATCCACGACTCGACGTTTCTTCGTCTTAAATGACGATTCCTCGAAATCTTTGCGAGGTCTTCCTGCAGATGTAACAGCCTCACTCGATGTTGAAGGTTGTGGGGCTAAAGAACTCGCAGTAAACAGTATGTCTCCTTCATCCAGCCAATTCTTATTTTTAATTAAAAAACGCTCCTTCGATTTTCCCGAAGCCAACCATTTGGCTCCAATCTTAGTAGAAAAGTTGGATATTTTCAACTTTATTTCTTTTTGGCTGCTTTCAGTAATGTCACCAAAGTGAAATTTTGAAGAAAGATAGTCATAAATACGCGAATTTTTATCATTCTTCGTGTATTTCAACCACTCTTCGAAAAAGGCTACCCTTGAAATAGAGTAAACGTGTTCTGAAAAAAAAAAAAATATGTTGTACTGAAGTGTGCTGAACAATATGTGTCTTTTTACAAACTACACAGTTAGACCTACAATATATCTAAAAACTAGCCTGAATAGAGGCGAATAAAGGTATTTCCTGAACGTTCAAAGTTTTCTTTATGAAAAAAATTACGCTAAAATTTATGCATTATGTAAAAAAATGCTAAAAATTAATTTTAATAGATTCTGATAAAAAAATTATATTAAATAATAGTACATACCCTCAGTATTAATATCCATCACAAAAAACTTTCACAATATCACTATAAACCACTATGAGATGTGCACAAAAGTGTCGCTAAATTGCAACTGATCGACCGGAACGCTTGCATTAAACTCATTACCTGACTTCTGGACTCTATGACTCATCAGTTAAGCATTTGAAAAACAATTTTTTCTCGGAATTTGGAGTTTGGGGGTGTTGTTTGTGTTACGCAATTAAGATTTCCTGGAAATGAAAACATGAATTTTGTCCACCTAGCATGTTCTAGGCGAAATACCGTGCGGCGGCGGAATTGCGTAACACATTATCAATCAGAATTTGTTTTTTTTTTAGGATGGGATTTCATTAAATGACCCCTCCCGCTCTGGGTGGAGCAGAAGGGAGTGTCAGACTCTTATTGACTAAAACCAAGTCTGAGGTTCTTACTTTTAAAACTAGACATCAATCGATTGATGGAGTAGGTAATTCAATTCGAGCTTGATGATACGCAAAATACATGGTGGCAGGGATGCCGAAGCACTACCTGTTTCCGTGCGTTTTTTTTTTCCGTGGTACATGCTTTTGAATCCAATTGTGTTGAAATTTCTTGTCGATTATTTAAAAAAAACAGTGGCACTCCGGGTATGCCGACAGAAGTGAAAACAAAACAAACAGAATACTTTGCCTTCACTCACTGAAATATCGGATATAAATTAAAACCGAGTACATCCCGAGGACAGCCGAACACATTCGAAGCGGGTATTCTTTTAATCGTCTTATAAACAAAACACGCGCGGTGTCGCTTACGGTAACAGTGGCGCGAGTTCAATGGCTTTTTCCCATCTCAAAAAATGCCCAACGCGCCTAAAGAACTTTTCACTTCTATAAAAATTTGTTCCATACATTTTGGCCTCGTAAGTATTGCACTTTTTTTATAAAACAACAGATTTTTTTTGATAACCGACAATAAATTTCTAAGCTATGGTGTCTAGAATCATGTGCTAAATTTATTGTTATGGTTTGCGCGTCGATGTCGCTCGCTCTGCCACCCTGTATAAGAAAAAACATGGTTAACTGCCATTTATTTATAACTATGTAAACTTCTTGTTATATTGCACTAACTTTGGCTGGTAACAGAAACTGTAAAGGCGCCAAAAATGGCTATACAAGTTGGTAATGACAGCTGTCAGAAATCAATTAAATGCAGGCACGATTATTACCTGCCTTTCACCAAGTGATTGAAAGGCTTTAAGACTCTTGACGAAACTGTAGTTTTGTCACCGTTAAAATTGCTATTTTTCCTTATAAGTTTCAAAATAATTAAATATACTATAGGCTCATTATTTTGTTTCTGTAATATAATTATTGTCTCCCTTATGAGCGTTTACGACGTACGGAATTTCATACAAACTTTCAAGCACTTGTTTTTAAAATGAATGTACCGATTTTAATGAAACTTCAAACGCATAAGCAGGATACAAAGGTCTAAAAAGTTAGTAAAGAACATTTTTGAAATGTCTTATTTAAAAAATGATAATTGGAAATCTCTGTTTCTATGGAAAATTTAAAATCGGTTTAATTTAGCTGTAGCACTATTTTTCGAAAATTTTCTTAACTAACTTTTTAGACCTTTGTATCCTGCTTATGCGTATGAAGTTTCATTAAGGGGCTTACATGACCTAAAGCGCGGTCATTGTCGGACTGCATAGAAAAGAAAGAGAAGCGCGATGACACAACGCTGGTAATTTACTGCAAAATATGAAGCAATTATTTAATTACAAAAAACCTATTATTTGGCCGAAAAAATTAAAACTTTAGTATTTTAGTATGTTGCTTGTAGAATAATCTGACAAAAAATCAGAATGATTGTATATGTATATTAGTATGGTTTTTATTGTAAAAAGAAAGTTTTTAGAGGTATCTTCATGATTTTTTTCTATCGTATCAAATTAGTTGTATTATGTTTTCAACACGCTATCTACCCAGCATACATATATCCTGAAGAATATCATATATTCTTCTGATTTTGTTTACTGTAGTCGATCATTTACTTTTATCGTTTCTAAAACTTGCGTTTTTTGTGTTTAGGTCCTGTAAGCCCCTTAACCCTGGGTCAAATAATAGTACATTACTTCAGAGGGAAGAAAGTGACAGTTCCATACCGAGATTATGGCATTTGCGCCACGAGCTTGCGAGGGGCGCAAACCATTTGAGGTATGGAACTGTACTTTATCCTGAGGGATGTATAGTGCTTTTTATTACACCTACGAGGAAAATTATGGACATAAATGCATAGAAATGTTTATATTTAGTTAAAAGTGCAGCTATTAAGATGTTACATTTTGTCCGGGTATCTTGATATTTTGAGACACGGCAACAGATTATCAACAACTTCTTGGGCCGTCTCTAATAGTTCTGGCGGTGTGTTAGGGATAACATCATCACTGTCGCTCGAAGTATCCATATTTTACAAAAAACACAAAGATAAATGTGTTTTTGCGAAAATGCGCGGGCTTTTCCATTTTTTATTCGCCCGTTTCTGGAGTAGGCTAAGATCATAAGGTCATGCAGCCACTTCTTCCGTGATTCCGCGCGTTTTATATACAAAAATAATTTCGTTTTTAATTTTCTGTATGCACCAAGGAGGTTGGTAACTGGTAAAAAAAAAAAACTGTGTGGCCAGTAACAATTTACTTGAAATTTAATTAGTAGACAGTTAAAAATTAATTTTTATCACACCTGCTCTGAAAATACATACTAATTATACCAATTAGAGGGAAGAAACGCCTTTATCCCGCCCTTCAAATCCTTTCATCCCAAGGTATGGAAGTTTGTATGAAAATCCTTCCGACCCAAGGGTGGGAAGTATGTATGAAATTCCATTACATACCCGGGTTTTCTTTTTTTTTAATTTGTCAGCAGTCATACTGCCAAGAGACTAACTGTCTACTAATTAAATTTCAAGTAAATTGTTACTGGCCACATACAGTTTTTTTTTTACCAGTTACCAACCTCCTTGGTGCATACAGAAAATTAAAAACGAAATTATTTTTGTATATAAAACGCGGACTTCTTAACAATTCAAAAGTGCCTGTAAATGGTTTAATTGAAAATAAATGGTTTGAGTTTGAGAACAGAAAGGAGGCCTGTGTCTCACCAGTGGGAACATTATAGACTGATTATGTATGATTTTGATACACTTCAACGTGTACCTAAGTATTTTTTGTTACTAAGGCGTCGTGTAAAAAATTGCTGCACTTTTAATAATTGTCCTTTTAACTAAATATAAACATTTCTATGCATTTATGTCCATAATTTTCCTCGTAGGTGTAATAAAAAGCACTATACATCCCTCAGGATAAAGTACAGTTCCATACCTCAAATGGTTTGCGCCCCTCGCAAGCTCGTGGCGCAAATGCCATAATCTCGGTATGGAACTGTCACTTTCTTCCCTCTGAAGTAATGTACTATTTCTTTCTTTGGCGTTATGATAACGTGAAATTTCTTATTTTACACACGTTAATAATAGTAATAGCTTCTGCTCGCGACTTCGTCTGCGTGAATTTTTTTGTACTTGCCACTTCCAAATGGTGGCTACGTATGGAGAAGAATGGGCAAGAAACTCTACAGTTACCTACCTTTTACCTTACCAGTTCCTATCGTATGAAAGAATAGCAAGCTAAAAAGAATCAGTTACTTTCACCATTAAAAAAAGAAGAATCATTCGACCAATCAACAAAAATCTAGTACAAAATCTAGGCTGCGGAACAGCCTTCACAAACAACTAGGCATCATCGCGTCTTCCCACGCTTAAAAACAACAAAAAATCACTCGAATTGTTGACAAACCACTTCGCTG
Source organism: Luperina nickerlii (assembly GCA_963855955.1). Lineage (NCBI taxonomy): Eukaryota > Metazoa > Arthropoda > Insecta > Lepidoptera > Noctuidae > Luperina > Luperina nickerlii. Next base: position 9,304,333 of record OY979689.1, on the reverse strand, counting down.
AAGTCAATGACCGCGCGTAATCGTTCAATCATTCATTCACTGAGTGAATGATCTGTTTCGATGGTCGTTCAAAAAGATGTTTTGATTTGCTCGTTGAGAGATTTCCGCTAATTATTTTTGGTGTTTATTCGTATTTGATGTGGTTTTTGATGAAATTAAAACTTTTTGTAGGTAGTATTAAGATTGTATACGGGCTTTTTTTGTTTTGCATGCTTTGTGGTTTTAGCAGCAGGTAGGTGATAGGTAGGTTAAGTATACCAGTTTGAGTCTGCATTAGCATGCAGATCATGCTTGATTCTGGTACAGATCACACTTGTAGATAACTGTTTTTTGTTTAGGAAGACTAGAACACAGGTATGTAACCTATCCGGTAATTGCGTAGCAGCGACGTCTAAAAAGGCGCCAAATCTGTTTTTTTTTGTGTGTGTCCAGACCTGGCGAAAGCGCCGCTCGCGAGCCTCTTGCGAACTGCGCGCGTGTTGCTTGCGTGCGGTTACAGCCTATGTTTGGTGCACCCGCGCCGCTCTAGTGCAACTCTGGCAAGGCTCGAGTGGGGCGCTATGCAGCGCGCGCGCAGTTCGTGTGAACATAGCTTCATCGTGTTCGTACGGTCGTGCTTCTTTCGCGTGAATTACGAGCCTCAGTTGTGAATTTGCTTGCGCCGCTCGAGTACGGCGCGTAGCTTGCGCGCGAGCGGCGCGCGGACGGCGGCGCGGCGCAGGGGCTGCGTACAATGTGTGCCACGAAAGATGAGACTTGACACACCACGTGGTTTGACTTGCGCAGAACACGATTTTAGGTATCTTTAGCGGTATGAGTTCTGAGTGCGGGACGGGACCGGACGTCATAGGGGCGGCGGAAAGAGCGGGGGAGGCGGGGTCAAGTCTCATCTTTCGTGGCACGCATTGTACGAATATGACATGCACGCGCGCAGTTCGCAAGCGGCTCGCGAGCGACGCATTTGCCAGGTCTGAACACACCTTTAACTGTCCCACACCTGGGTAAAGGCCTCCCCCAAGTTCCTCCTTGCATTTTTCATTAACAACTTGCCTAACTTACAAAATATTACGAAGTATTTAAAACTAAAACAAGAGAGTACCTACCGTTATTCTTCGGGTCATAACTCTGTACCTACTCAATTAGTTAGCAAATTCCTCTTATTTCTCGGCTAAAAACTGACTGCCTAATGTGCGCTAGATTTGTGGAGGCTATTTTGCTGTAGGTTCCTTCCTACACCTGCTCGCAAATCAATAATGTTCGAGAGATATTAGGTAGTGTTTATTTTAATTAATTCTGAGAACAGGTTATTCGTGCAGTTCATTTCGACCCGGCAGTATCCGACATGGTATTAAAATGTTATACATGCATAATGTCTGTTCCAAAAGTATCTGATAAAAGCGTAAACAAACCCTGTTCAGGATAAATTCTTACATATTTAGAGGGTTTTAACTTTATGTCACCACTTTTTCCAACAACTTTCCACTTTTTCCATTGTTTCAATAACATCTTCTCTAGATAGTATAAAAAAAGTCGCTCCCGCTCCCTGTTAACTTAGATCTTTTAAACTACGCAACAGATTTTAATGCAGTTTTCAGCAATAGATAGAGTGATTCTAGAGGAAGGTTTATATGTATAATACATGCATATTATAGTAGAGAAAAGCCGAGAAATTCAAAGATTTGTAATGTGATGTCGTAAACAACATATTTTTGTGCGCTTACATTGAAAACGCTGGCTAAACCTTACGAGATAGATCAAATTAATGTACTGCGGAATTGCATAATTTAAAAATATCGATAAAAGAGTCCGCGATGGTTTGTGTTTATCTCCTAAGGATATCCCTCAGTATCCATTTTATCTTTTACATATTACAAAAAAAATATGGGTTGTTTCGTAAACATGTCTGCACATAGTGAGGTGTAGTTTGATTGTAAATGGTTGTAAATGTGTGCGTGTGACCGTGTATGCACAGAGCGGAGGTGTAGTTTTTGCATGCTTCACTGTATTGTTCGCAGCGCTATGTCAGTATGTCATGACTTTTTATTTGGTCTGAGATGCCATTACACACATTTGCTGATCATAGTACAGACGCCAGCACAATATGTCAAATTTCTTTAATAGATATTCAACTTTATCGCTATAACATAAGGTTCAAAGATGATTGCGAAAATGTTACAGTTTCGGGTAGCTTGATGTGCTGGCGTCTGTACAAAAAATCTTATCACCGAACAGTTAGATGAGACACATAAGAAAGGTTCGAAGTTCTATTGTTTATATTGCTGAATAGGACTGTTCTAAACCTCGATCACGCCTGATGGAAAGCGATGAATGAGGTCTGTGATGGAACAAGCGTGCCCAGAATATGACGTATTCCACAGTGGACACCCGCTTAAATGGCACCTGAGTGAATGTGCCGCTGTGTGCCAGGTGCATTCACTCAGGTGCCATATAAGCGGGTGCCCAATGTGGAATACGTCCAGAATATGCCTGTTTACACTTGCTTTGAAGGCAGACGGGTTAATTGTGGAAGAGAACACAGACGCCGCAAGTAGCGAGTTCCACATTTTGACTGTATGCATAAAAAAATTACGAATATTTGCTTGTTAATTTAGCAACTTTCATAGCTAACCGTACTTGCTTGTTTATTTATAATTCTACTGTTACTCGGTCGATTAATTAACGGTTTATTAATAACTATCTGATCTGTCGAACTTCGCTCCGCCTCAGAATCAATAAGAACGAATGTATGAGAACATTAATTTCCTTAATTTTTTTTTTCGTGAGTTTTCCCATGTTTTAATAGTTATTCTGCTATTCGGGGCGAAGACAAATCCAACAAATTAAAGAGTGATCTTGGAGTGTTCTTTTCTTTCTTTTTGAGTGAACTTGTGAAAGTTGGCTAAATAACAGCCGCACAGGTCGATCGATCAGGTTAAGCTACGCTTGCCGCGGTTGGTCTGTGGATGGGTGATCATCTTTACATACCGTGACTCCTCCGTACCTCGGAAAACACGTTAAGCCGTTGGTCCCTGCTGTTATTCATGGATCTTTGACAGTCGTTACGGGTAGTCAGAAGCTCGAACGTCTGACAACCAGTCTTACCAAGGGGTATCGTATTACCCAGTAACCGGGTTGTGGAGGTCAGATAGGCAGTCGCTCCATGTAAAATACTGGTATTCAGCTGCAACCGGTTAGACTGGAAGCCGACCCCAACATAGTTGAGAAAACGCTAAGCAGATGATGATGAAGTTCTATTCAATTTGGTACCGGTACTTTTTAGATGGAGTACCGGTACCGAAACGGCAAGAACCACTAACTACCGATACGGAACCTCTTCTTTTGCTACCGATTCCAAGCCCTGAGTAGGAGTGCCTTAATTTACAGAGGCAACAGTATACATACATACCAAGTATAAAATGACCACCAAAGGGAAGGCCTTCAACAGTAATAGACAATAATATTGACAGCACTAAATCCAGCACCCGATGGCATTTAAACTCCGCGACAGGACAATACAGTTTATTAGATCGTCAAGTGATAGCCTGACCCCATTTAATCTCCATTTTGAATGCCATCTGCGCACGGCGACATCCTAAAAAAAGGTTTGATCGTCTTGTTCGGCTGGTATACTCGTAAATTGGTCGATTATTATGGTGGCGTTACTTTGCGAATAAGCAGAAGGTAATTCCAATTATCTTCTATCCATACTATGTAATAATAAAGGTGAAGAGTTTGTTTGTTTCAACGTGCTATCTCTGAAACTACCTGTCGGATTTGAAAAATGATTTTTGCATTTGATAGCCCAATCCTTGAGGAATGATATAATACATATATGTATGCTATTTAACATCACGCTAGGACCCTTAGGAGCCGAGCAAAAATAAAAAAAACAGTGGCACTCCGGGAGTGCCGACAGAAGTGAAAACAAAACACAAACAGAATACTTTGCCATCACTCACTGAGTACTTCCCGAGGACAGCCGAACACATCCGAAGCGGGTATTTTTTAATCGTCTTAAAACAAAACACACGCGGTGTCGCTTATGGTAACAGTGGCGCGAGTTCAATGGTTTTGTCCCATTTCAAAAAATGCTCAACGCGCCTAAAGAAGTTTGGAGCAAGTTTACCACTGCAATGACTAACTAAATATTTTGCGTGAAATGTTGGAATTGCCGTGACTGGCTGATTTTTTCTGGCTTTGCTTTAGTCAAAATGAAATAAGGCTCACAATACTATGATGGGTGATGCTATTGGAATAAAATCGTGAGTTGTCTACTCTGATTTGAGCCGGTTCCGTGGTTCTGCGTGACAATAAAGTTTAAGCTTCATGATTCCATCATTTCACAGCCCATGTCCACTTTTTGTGTATTTACGTCTTTCAAAGTTGGCTAGATACTTCATTCAGATTTTACCGTAAATGTTGTAGAAATTATAGGTCTAGATCTATAGCCGCGTAGTAAAAATGGGGGTTCCGAAGGGCTTAATTCTTGGCGCATTTTTGTTTCTTATTTATTTAGATGACTTTCCTTACTTCTTCAAAGATTTAAATCATGATTAATTACGACTTTTATCCTTTTATGGGTCTTATCGAATTCAGTAAGTATGTCTTAGTCCTTTATATAACCATATGGCAAGAAATACCGGTCCCTTATAATATCAACATCAAATCGACAAAGCTGATTACAAAACCCGAATGGCTAATTCATTTACATATTTTTATTTGCCATTCAATAAAATACAGCTGTAAACACGAAGCCCTTTTGTTGAAGAGTCTGGTAAAACAGCTGTTCGCGCCGGATGTGGCCATAGAGACCGGATGTAAATGGATTAACTGTTGTTTTTGCTGCCATAGAGCGCGCATTTTTGTTTTTTGCGCGCCATTCCAGTTGGAGTATGGCAAAGGTATTTATGGCAGAAGTACGTGGATAGTATCTTATTGTTTCATCGCACTAGTTTCTTTGATGGTGTTTCTTTAATTGTTAACTATAATAAAGCTGATGAGTTAGTTTGTTTGTTTGAACGTGCTAATCTCTGAAACTGGTATAAGTTATCTGGATTTGAATAACTATTTTTGTAATTGACAGCCGCATTCGTGAGGAAGGTTATAAATGCTATTTAATATCGCGCCACAACCCTTAAGAGCCGAGCATTAAAAAAAGTCAGAAAGTACGCTTTAAAGAACGAAGTAATATGAAGTTTTTAATTGTTCTTTTATTTTGATTGGAAGGATGCCTTAAATGGGGTTAATTTTTATAACGACTGTACGAGGCAGCATAATCTTGGAAGGCTGTTTGCGACATCCTTTTCATGTTTGGCAGTCCAATTATTATGATTTAAGGATCATATCAGGTGGCGTTCTGTAGTTTCTGCTTACCCCATGAAAAGAAGGTGTGAGTTTATGTAACTGCATGACTGTAAAGTATATTCAAATCTATGTTATTTCAAGTTAAATAAATATCAACTTTATTTTAATGGTAATTAAGTTGATTTCAGAGTGCCTACTGAAAAAATTATAAAAATGTTAGAAGTTGTAGCGTAAACTGAACTTTATTGTGTAGGAATTAAAGTTATTTTTTCATAAACTCATATTTGTTTACATTTTTGGCAAATAAATCGCGAATGCAGATTATATTATGTATGTAATATGTATACAGTATTTGTAAGCCAGCCTAGCCAATGTTGCTGGATGAGGAAGTGAATGAAGTGATATACGTGTAAGCTAAGGATTATCTTTTATCTCAACTCTTTCTATCTCTTTCCAGCATCAGCACGTGGAAGATGTCGCTGGGTGACGTCACGTCAGCTCGCAGCTCGCCGGCGCCGGAAGCGTGCCCCGAGTGCGATACCAGCGCTTCTGTCACTTCGGATTTGCACAAAGTAATACCTAATATTTACGAAATAACAGCTATTTCTCTTTGCAAAAGGTCCTTCTACCCGTAGCCTGGAACCAGTAACACGAATACAGATTCAAACTTTATACATAAAAAAAAAATTTTTTTTTTTGAAAAGTACAGACGCCAGCACATCAAGCTACTACAATCTGCCAAATTTCTTTAATAGATTTTCAACTTTATCGCTAAAGCGTTAGGTTCAAGGTTGATTGGTAAAATTTGACAGTTTCGGATAGCTTGATGTGCTGGCGTCTGTACAATACTTACCTAGTTATCTTACTGTGTGCCGTTGGTACAGCTCCATTTGTTAAGAGCGTTTACGACGCACGGCATTTCATACAAACTTTCAAATTCCTTTTTTTTCGAAAGGAATTAACCGATTTTAATGAATATCATACACTCAAGCAGGGTTACAAAGGTCTAAAAAGTTACATAAGAACATTTTCGAAATATCTTATTTAAAAAAAGATAACTGCAGGAAATCTCTGTTTCTATAGAAAATTTAAAATCGGTCTAATTTGGCTGGAACACTATTTTTCGAAAACGTTCTTAAGTTACTTTTTAGAACAAGTTTCATTCAAATCGGTTCATTCATTTCGAAAAATAAGGGCTTGAAAGTTTGTATGAAATGCCGTATGTCGTAAACGCTCTTAACTGCAGAGTCCAACATTTCCAACAGACCTCTCCTATTTTACAAGTGATATTCTAAAAAACCAGTGGGATTTAAAGGCCCCTGACAATTTATTATTGCTGTGATTTGCTGTCAGACAATAAAAAAATAGCTAATCAATCATCAGATTGAGTTGGTTTTCAGTTACTTCAACACTCCTTCTTTCCAATTCCAGTACCAAGTAGCGTGCACATGCAAGCCGGCATCTGCTCAGTACGCATGCGCCGACGACCCGGGGCCCCCTCCCCCCGCGAAGACCGACACACCCCCCGCGCTGCCCCCGCGACCACCTACCAGCGTGCTTGCAGCTACCAATAGAAGGAATAATGGTGAGTTTGAGATGAATCTGATGGAGGTTGAAAGAAATGTGACTGTCATCTGTCAAAGGCTATGCAGAAGTTACTACTGGGAAAGAAGAAGGTTCTTATTTTATTTTTCATGGGTCTATAGGAAGAGTTCTATTGTTGATGGGTCTTTATTCTAAAACTAGTAGACTTTTTCCGCATGACGTTTCTTGCAGCCGCTCTGCCCCCGTTTTTTAAATCTCTGATAGCTTCTAAGATATTCATTGTAGTGATATGCTGTAAAAATTATTCCTCGAATAAAGTAATCAGCCCTAAGAAACTTAGGGCTGATTACTTTATTCGAGGAATAATTTTGAAATTTTGACAGTTATTTCATACAAAAACTGTCAAACGTCAATTTTATTTCTCGAATAAAAGTTATCTGGCGATGGAAAAATCAGCCCCTATAGATTAATAATAAATGAAGAATAATCATTGCATTGGTCCTGTCAAAAATATTGGTAAAACTGAACTATTTTCAGTTTTTCCCAGGTCTTTAAAAATGCCGTATCTTCTACTTAATAAAAAAAATAGTAGAACAGGTAATTTTGTGCAAAAAGGAATGAAGATTTTGTGTTTCTGATTTTGATCTTTTAAATAGGTAATTGAAATGACATTTTGAATGACGCGAAACTTATTGCATTTTTTTACCGCGCGTTCTGAACAGAAACTTCAATTTGTTAAAGAGCTGTCACAAAAGCAATTAAATCATGACATGTTATCTTGCAGAAAATGTTTCTTTTCTGTTATTTGAAAGGCGTTGCGAAATTCGGCGGCATACAATTTTATTGTTACCTCAATGTTTAATGTTTTCCGGACGTCGAATCTCCGTTTTTGCTGTCAATTTCTAAATAAGAAATACGTAAAGCATATTGTTATAAATTTATTCAATGTGTGGGCGAAATCAGAATAAGTTCCCACCAAAACGAAACCAAAATGTCATTGTATACAAAAGATTCAAAAAAAAAAATTTTCATCCTTACTTCAAACCTTTTTGCACAAATCTACCTGTTCTATGGCTAAAAAAATATCTGTATCTATACAGGATACAGTTTAAGTACACAACAAAATCTATAAGTCAAATTCCCATACATTTATTTTAAGACCTTCCTACCTGAGTCACATAAAGAACCCATTGCTTCTGCGCGAAACGGCCATTGTCAAATCACATAACCTTACAACGTAAACTCAATAATGCAACGAGAATTTGTTTATTGTGAAAATAAACTCAAATAATACGTGAATTGATAATATTCGTGTTAAATAACAGTTATTTCGATAAAAATTAAACGTGGTTTGTGTTATAAAGTGATAAAAACAAAAGAACGGAGGGAAAAAATAAAAGACGAATTTGTGGAATTAAATTAATATAATTGATAAGTTTCAAATTTGGAAGTGGAAGTGAAGACCTTTGTTCAGCCAGTGCTTATATAAGATTGTTGTTATATGTAAAGAGGTCATTGTTCTTTACGCTCGGCTAGCTTGGGGTGTAAATATCGATTTTATAGAAAAGGCGCGAGATTTGAAAGTTCACGGTGGAATTTGAACATTGTGCCTGTGCATTGTTATTGAAAATTAAAAAATAAAGTGACAGGGCGGGAAAACGGACATTGTAATAAATAATTTTAGTAAAAGTTCTTTCTGGTTTTATGTAAAGTGTCATAGTAGAAATTATTTCTTTGTTTATTTGCAAGTGACTGGATTGTTGTTGTTTTAAGTGAATGTGGGATTATTAAAATGGGTGACTGTTTAGTCAGTTTGTGATGCAAGCGTGTGGTGTTATGCAAGTAGTACAATACCAAGTATCGACTCCAAGATCCACAATAGCAGCAGAAGTACCTCAACACTATGTGCCACCGCCACCATACTTTGGTAATTTATGTAAAAAATAACTAATAAAAGAAAAACCTTGACCCTACATAAGGCTCCTTGAAACATGCGCGACACGACTCACGACACAAAGGCACCGCAAGTCGCGCAACGAGCGGTGCCTTTGTGTCCCGCGCGATTATATCGCGTGTCGCGCCTGTTTGTAGGAGCCTTTAGTCTATAATTACTAATTAATTTAATTTAAATAAACACTGGACATTTAAGTATTATTTTAATCGCTAGGATAATTATAGAATACTTATAAATATTGCGGTTTTTATCCAAAGGTGCTAGCAGAATGTCGAAAAATAATTAAATATTGTGCCCATCAATTAATTACTCGAATTTAGCAGTCTGTCAGGCAGCATACTTTTGTGTTGGTTATTTTAATGTAATTAGTCAGTAATACAAAGTACTAGTTTTCGCCCGCGGCTTCGCCCGCGAGGTATGTCAATAAAAACTATAGTATGTCCTTCCTCGGGATGCAGTCTATCTCTCTGCCAAATTTTATCGAAATCCGTTCAGTGGTTTAGGCGTGAAAAGGTAACATACAGACAGACAGACAAACAGAGTTACTTTCGAAATTATAGTAATAATATTATATACAGCGCTATTAAGTTCATTAGAGAAACCGTTTTAAAATGTCAAAACAACGTTTTATTTTACGTTTTTACACGACTATCAAAACTTTTTACGACTTTTCAAAGATAGGCTTGTTAAGTTAAAAAAACTGTTCGCTTCAGGGGGTCTACTCCCTAAGTCCGTCAACGAAGCGACGAGCCCGTCGGGCGGTAGTCCGATACGTCGGAATAAACCCTACTCCCTAACGATTTCGGGTTCAACAGTTTCTAACGGAATCATAGACTATATTCGTGAACCAAAGACGCATGGCGATAGAGTTGCGCTATTTTACCGGTTGATTACCGGTTTCCTTATTTTGTAGATTTCTAGCATATAAAACAAAATTTAATACTTCTGTCGTTAGAAAATGACCACATTGTTCAAGATATCCTTTTTATTATGTCTTTAAATATAGAATTGAATTATTTTGCCCTTTATTTCGGTAATAAACTAAAGTTTAAAGCTATTTTTCTAATATTTTTTACAATAGTGCGCGAAAACAGTTCGCAGAGTATAATGTACTCTGTGGTTCGCAGTGTCATGGCGTCGGGTCTGTCGTCGTCCCTAGGTAAACATCAAATGTGTCTACGCGCAAAGAAAAGATGACAAACATTGCATATTTCGTGTGATAAAAATGAATTCCAAAGTTTATAAGTGGTGTGCAGTGCCTCAGTGTAAAAACACATCAATAACCACACCCAACAAGGTGTTTATATGTCCCAAACAAGAAAATAATGAGATCAATGGTTAAAGCTCCACGGCGAAACCAGAACGATGTAGTCACTAATTCGCCAATTTATTTCTGTGAAGAGCATTTTGATGTGAGTATGTTATTATATATTGTAGGTTTTAAACTTAAATGTTCGTTTGACGTGATATAGTTGAAATATTGAGGCTATGAAATAACTAATTTATTGAGGTTATATTTGTTTTGGTTATCATTCTTTATCAATTTTAAGTGTTTACTTTTTTTTTTCAGTTACCAAATGATATGGATAATTATAAGGAGTATCACAAGTACGTATGAAACCAGGATGTATGCCCAAAACATTTATTTGCCAACCAGATAGGGATACACAAACATCTGACACAACAGAGACCCTATAATGCTAAGAAACGAAGGATGGTGGTTCTAAAAGCAATTCAAAGAAAAATGTATAGTTACAGAACAATCAAGTTCAGAAGAAATTGCATCTGGTAGTTCAGGTATATATTTTACTAACTCATTTATTAGAATAAAGCATTGAAAAGTTAACTTTATTCTCAGTATTATTATATACATAGTTGGTACACTCAAAACTACATAGATCCTAGTAATCAACTGTTTGTGTTCATAATTATAACTTTGCACTTAAATAACAAAACATTTGTTTTACAGTTCACCAGATTGTTAAAGAAGTTCCCCAATTAACACCAAGAGTGTTGGATAAATTAGTTCAAGTACACATATGTAATATGTACTTTCCCCTAAAATCATTAAATCTTTGATTATTTGATGCTGTCGTCATCTATTATATATTTTTTGATGTATCCATCAATGATATTCAGTTTTTGTTGTAGTCTGTAAGAGATCCAGAGCCAGTAGCCACCTCACCCACCCATGCTGCTACACCTGCCGATCCACAACTATCTACATCCACTGAGGCACACCAAGTGGAGTTGCATTGCCATTGTTGATTAGTCTAGAATAAAAGAAAATCTATGCTTTGGTTGTATAAATGTATGTAATGTATTGAAAATAGACATGTCTAGAGTTGTGTTTTACAATTTGTTTATTAAATAACAAAATAATAATAAAAATAGCGATTCAGTTAGCTTAGCCAACGCAAGCCTTATGTTTGTGAGAAGATAATTTTTATTTTGGTTATTTGTTTTTTACTACTCAAAAATTATTTTGAAGATGTTTTAAAATCATGTTTTTCTAGTTATTAGAATTGACTGTGTTTACGTGTGTCACTGTAGTACCGTCTCTCATGGGATGTTGCAATGGTGACCAACTGTTATTTCTTGTACTTTTGTGTAGTGTCTGTGCTTAATAATATAGTCATAAGTTTTACTAACAATCTTGTTTGTCTTGGTCACTTTGAGTTTGAAATAAAGATAATTCTATTCTATTCTATTTAAACACCAAATGATAATAATTTAGAATATGTAAGGTTTTGACGGATAGGTAATTGAAATAAATTATTAAAGTTAATTAATTGTTTTATTAAAAAAAAACCAATATAGGTATACAAACCGTCATTGGCAAATCTTAGCATGTACTAAACTCTAATGGTAAAATCCCGAAACATTGTCTTTTTTACCCGACTGCGCGACGCAAAGGAGGGTAATGTGTTTATCAGCCTATATTTATGTACTTATGTATGTATGTCTTCCACCAGTCCCAACACCCATTAAGAGGGTTGATCCGTTAGAGCCACGCTGGAGTCAAAATTGATGATTTCCGACGGACAATAAAACCATAATCTGTTTAATTTATAGATAAGATATTGACGTCATATTAATGGGAATTTCATAATCTAGTGCATGGCTGAAAAACATTTTCATTTATTCGTACAGTTTTCTCATTAGAACAGTTTTTATGCAAGCCTTTTTTTAAACTAGCGATCGACGGTCTACGCAAATGCAAGGTATTAGTAAAACCATATACGACAAACTTATAACAACGTTGCTTTATAAATAATAATAGCATTTATTAGTGCATGGCTGAAAAAAAAAACTATTACTGTAAGTTTTCATTCAAGAAAAGTATATTCAAAAGTGTCAATTTTAGCCACTTTTCGATATTTTAAACGCGTTAGTTTAGGATGAAATCTGAAATATTTATATGTTATTTTAGGCCTAGTAAACGAAGACATTTACCTTCTAAAACATGGTACAAATATTTTTTTAATAACTTATTTTTTTATTTTACTATGAATTATTTAGTGCTGCTATATAATCGGCGCGGAATCACGCCAGCGCTCAGTGCCGGCTGAGGCCTTTCAGAGGTAGGACGTGTGTCGCTCCCGTAGCCGCGAGTCGCGTAAAATATTATCGTACTTTCGCGAGTTTTTAGCGCGTCTAGGACATGTTGATACTTTTTATTATAATATATTTTTATTATATTACAAAACTGGTGAGTACATATTTTAATGTAATGGTGTTCTATTAACTTAAGAAAAATTAAATTAGACTTCTTTATGTATGTTTTCATTTTACTTTTTTTTTCAGATATGGCTAACAAAAGGCGCTATATGGGAACAAAAAAAAACGAAAATTTGGCCAAGGCTAATGAAGCTAAAAGGTATGTTACCGAGGTTCTCTACTTATAAAAAATATATTTTTATTAGGTGTAATAAGAAACAATATACTTACTACTTTTTGAAGTAATTTTTTTTTATTACTTTTTGTTTGGATATTTTTATGAAACACAGTAGTAATAAGATAAAGTTAATATCCAATTCGTTGTTATAGGCAGAAAAGAGAAGTTCAAATACTTCAAAACCAGGACTTAAATAAAAATTCTGTTGTAAGTTTTATTTTTTTACTTTATATTTTACTAGCTGCGGCAGACACGTGTTTCCTTGGTTTTGATTGAGCAGTTGTTAAACCAAAACTAAATAAGACCTTTCTTCATTATTTATTTATCTCAAGCCGACAATCGATCGCCTGTCATGGTGCTTACTTTTTGTGTCACTATATTATACCCTACATATTATTTTCAGAATCAAGAAAATGAAAAAGACAGTGAAAAAACACTGGAAATTCTGGAAAACTTGCAGGCATTAGAAACGGCTTCAATTCAAGATCCTGACGCAGGGAATCTTGTAAGAATTACTTGGTCATTTGTATACATATTTTAGCACAAAAAAAACATTGTTAGTTATGTGCTATCTTAAGCCGACAATCGATCGCCTGTCATGGTGCATACGGTTTGTGTCACTATATTATACTCTACATATTATTTTCAGACTCAAGAAAATGAAAAAGACAGTGATAAAACACTGGAAATTCAAGAAAACTTGCAGGCATTAGAAACGGCTTCAATTCAAGATCCTGACGCAGGGAATCTTGTAAGAATGACTTGGTCTTTATAAACATATTTTAGGACAAATAAAACAAGAACCTTCAAGAACAAGTGCGTATTTACAGTATACTTTCATAAGTTCAAATACATGTTGTACATTGTTTCTGATAATATTAGACTTAAAAATATATTTCCAAATTTTATGTTATAGGTAAATAATAGACAAGAAGTTGAAAGGGATACTGTACTTCAGGCAGAGAGTGCACTTTGGCTAGAGCTACGACGTTGTTTATTGACAGCCTCTTCATTCTGTAAAGTGTGCAAACGGCGATCGACTATTAGCCCAGCCCCTTTGGTTAAACAATTTCTTTACTCATATTCCTTGGACCATATCCCTAGTATTCAACATGGGAAAGTAAACGAAAAAGTGGCCATAGAACAGTTGCAGGTACAAGTTTAGATTTTTCTAACAAACAATTTATTTTTGTATTCTTAAATTCTATTAAAAAGAAGTAATTAGAGTATTGAGTTTCAAATTATTATGATTACAGGTGCTTCGCTGGATGGACTAATCGACGATGATGGCATCACCGAAATTAAATGTCCTAGTTCGGCATTTGGATTAGAGGCAGATTTTGCTATTAGCCAAAAAAAAAATTAAATTCTGGAAAATAGATGGATCTGTGAATCGACGCCATGACTGGTTTTATCAGATACAGGGGCAGCTGCATATAACTAACAGAAATTACTGTCTGTTTGCTGTGTGGACAGGCAAAGATTTTAAATTGAAGACTGAAAACATAATCAGGGACGATAAATTTTGGAGCGAAAATATGGAACATCGGCTAGTCAGCTTTTACAATAAATGCCTGTTACCCGAAATTGTTGATCCCCGAAAAGCTAGGTCCATGAAACTTAGAGACAACAAATATTAAGATTTTATTTTACACGAAATTGTTTTTATTTACTTTAACCTAACTAATAATAATTTATTGCTCATTTATTACAATAAACAAAAAACTGAATCCCGCTTACGGAAAACGAAAACATTCCCTACTAACTAAAAACTGGCTAAGTATCAAGATGATTCTAAGCGGTGTATGATACGCGCTCCAACACAGACGGCTGTGTGTGCGTTTAACTGTATAGCTGTGTGAGTAAATTTACCTAAACGCGAGGTGCGCCGCTCTGGAGTAACGCTCTTAAGTCCTGTAAGCAAAATAAAAAAGTTTATAAAAGAAATACCCTAATAACATTATTATTATAAATACAAATACCCTATACATTTATTGACATGTTTTATTTGGAAGTTTTCTTGTGAGACTGCATAAGTACCTATTTCTTTCCAGCAATTGCACTAATGTGTCTCTCGCTCTTTGCCCTTGCTGATGAGCTTGGTGCGAAGACATTGCCGTAGAGGTAGACGCATCTCCCTGTCTATTGCGCTCTATTTGCAGGTCTTCCTCGCTGACTTCGCTGAGGGGAGGTGCTTCTAAGCCCGATTACACATATTGTGTAAAACACAGCAGGCAATGACAATTTTACCTGAAAAAAAATTCAAATGTGCTCTGAAATTGATGAAATCTGATACTGTTCAACAGTTCAATGCGATATAAGAAAAACATAGCTATAGTATAAATTATGACAAATACCTGCTGTGACTAGTGCATAATGCAGCTCTCTTGTGCTAAGAGGCATCTCCATCGGCCTTTAAAAATTCCAAATGTATGCTCTATAGTGGAGCGAGCACGTTTTTGTTTATAATTGTATCTCCCTTCTGGAAAATCTTCGGCAGCATTGTCTATTGGGGTCATCATTAATTTCTGTCTGTGATAAAAATCTGTGAACATACATACAGCTTATTAAAATTTAACTTGATACAATCTATTTTATTGCACAATCTATAAGTTTAGGTATAAACACTCTTCAAAGAATAGTTAGGTAGTCCTTGTCCAAATGGCATGTTTCCGTTTTAAGCAATTAAGGCTATAATATTAAGTTTAGAAAAATACCTAGATTTGTTTTAGAAGAAAAATGGTATAAGCTTTTAAACTTACTGTCTTTTTATAAGGTTCCTCTCAGTCAAATTCTGTAGAAACTTCACATATTTTTGTAATATTGAGGCGCTGTTGAGTGAATTTGTGACATGCTGCAGACAGCGTGACACTGTCTGTTGTGCCATTGGCACATCACTACTAAGGCCCAGTGAACCTTTGTAGCGCTTGGTAGTAGAACAGCGAGGATCTAAAAGTAAACAAAAACCACAGTAAATGTGTGGGACCGATTGGTAATACAGCTGAATAAGTTACAGAATCAGAATGTCCTTACCTTCATTCTTGGATCAACACCACTTCGGCGTATGTGTTGTAGCAAAAGAGGAATTAAATCCGCACATAAGTCCTCGAATAATTCCCGAGTGAGCCTATAGTTCCCTATGAACTCAACGTCGGGAATACTCGCCAGTCTACAGTTTTGGCGTAAATTATGTCTACGTTGCCTCCGCTCTTCTTGTAAACCTTCTCCAATAATTAAAAAAGCAACCATAGTTGTAAATCTTAACTTTCGTCGACAGCACGAGAACTATTTTGATGTCGTATCAACTGACATAACTATCCGTCACAACAAGTGTCAAGTTCAACTGGTCGGACGGGCAAAAACACATCGGGAGTAGGGACAATCGTCAAATCGCGTTGTCTTTCCGTCTTCGCTCGGGCCCCGACCGAATCATCCGTCCGTTGGTGATCGGGGGTAGGAAATGCCCGTTACGATGGCCGTTACGACGGACTTCGTGCTTAGGGAGTAGACCCCCAGAACACGCACGCCACAACTTTTGAATGGCAATAAAAAACGGTCGGTCGAGATCGTGGTTAAAATATTTGTGTATCGTGCGTTTAAATTTATAAGTTCAGTGTCACGTTAAATTAACGATTTGTCGGTTTATGTAAAAAAGTTTAACCGCAGTAGATAATTCACGTTTTTGGTTTTTTAGGAGTTTGATGAACTATGTATTCAAAAGTATTAACTAACAAGGATTGGGTTAACAATTTCGTGGTAGTTTTAGTTGCGGTAATATCTTATAGTCCAAAACCAACCAAAACTAAAAATTCGAAGACATGTTACGTTACGGCGGGCCCTTTTAAGGCTCCTACAAACAGACGCGACTCGCGATATAATCGCGCGCGACACAAAGGCACCGCTCGTTGCGCGACTTGCGGTGCCTTTGTGTCGCGCGCGATATTATCGTGTGTCGCGCCTGTTTGAAGGAGCCTTTGGAATACCAGTGTTGCGGTATTAATATTTTAAATATTGCAGCATTATGCTGGGATAGGAGCATTTTGACCTCCCACAGACGGGAGATAGGAGCCTTTTTAGCCTCGGTTTTTTTTTATTTAGTTTTTTGTGTTTTTTTTTTATATTTAACTTTGTTAGTTTTAAATACTCCTTTTTAGGGTTCCGTACCTCAAAAGGAAAAACGGAACCCTTATAGCATCACTTTGTTGTCCGTCTGTCTGTCTGTCAAGACCCTTTATCTCGGGAACGCGTGGAGGTATCGAGTTGAAATTAAAACCATATACTCAGGTCTACAGTACCTTGAAGCTGTGGAAAGAAATCTAACTTCTAATTTAACGTAAAAAAAGATACGGCCGTTCATGCCGCAAAAAATGTATATTTCAACAGACTCAAAGGAATCAAAATTTATAGGATACTTCCCGTTGACCTAGAATCATGAAATTTGGCAAAAAACAATATCATGTGAAGTCTTATTTAAGTACTAGCTTCTGCCCGCGATTTCGTCCGCGTGATATTTCTTGTCCCCGATCCACCCCGTCGCATCGCATCACCTATCCCCGCTGTTATTAACGTTCTTTCTTACTTTTTTTCTTTTTGCTCGGCTCCTAAGAGTTCTAGCGTGATGTTAGCCTATATTATAGCCTTCCTCAAGAATTGGGCTATCAAATGCAAAAATAATTTTTCAAATCCGACCGGTAGTTCTAGAGATTAGCGCCTCTAAACACACGAACTTTTCAACTTTATTATTATAGGCCGACCGTTTTACTGAGACGTTGCCTAAGGTAGCAAGTGCGGTGCAGGAGGGGTGTGGTGACGTGATGCGAGAGCTCAGTGATTCGTCAATTTGTGACAACTATCACCCCTCCCGCACCGCTCAGCTACCTCAGGCAACGTCCAGTGCCGGATTAAGACTACTTGATGCCCTAAGCAATCCACGCCTGTGGGTTGCTGGTAGGAGAATACGTCAAATTATAAGTCGCCCAGTATAATATTAATAATGACATCTCCCGCCGACAAAACACGCGGGTTTTCATGCAGCCTTGCCTTTCATGTGCTAGGAAATGTTTTTTCGGTGTTGTTTATGGTGCCCCTCGAGACGTGATGCCCTAAACAATTGCTTAATTTGCTTAGGGGCTAACCCGGAACTGGCGACGTCTCAGTTAAGCGGTCGGCCTATGGCCACAATGGACTTACGACTCAGCTCATTCGGAAGTCGGAAACCTTACCCCAACTAATTGTACCTATAACTAACAATTATATTCTGATTCCAGCGTCGGTCGGATGCAACGGGAATGAGGGAACGTGTCGTCGCCGTAAATACGCATGGTGGTGTGTGGGATGCGGAGCCCTGGCGGCCGCGCTGGGCGGTCTACTGGCAGCGCAGCACATCCTGCTGCGGGCTTACACTGCTTCTCCACAACATCTGGAGACTGTGCCCGCCGCTGTTCCGGCCGCTATGGTGAGACCACCCTTAAACTAGCGCATAAAAATCTTTGGAGAAATGAGAGTATTTTGCTTGCCAGACTGGTGATATTTCTGGCGGGTCACTGCAAAAAGATTGAGACGAGCTTTGGACCGTCCCAAGCTACTTAGATCGTGAATCGGGGCGACCTTAACAAGACAGCTGGGACTAGTTATGCTGTAGCAGAAAGCAGAAATCTGTCGTTCTCATAATGTTGTCGTAACTTAAGTTAAGACTTGTAAGGCCAACTATCGAACTACCGCTGAGTAGCATCACTGTAGAATTTTCTGACTGTCTCTTTGAACCCTTTTTTTATCGTGGAGAAATGTTCATGCACTACCACGGGGAGATAGTGCAGTTATGTGGGACTCTAACCCACTAAAACTCCAATGTGTCCTCCTCTGCCGCTTACGACGGGAATGATGGTACCCGTTAGCACTCATCCGTGAACCGGCCGCGGCTGTCCACCACCGAACCCTCCTCTGGGGAGTACTTCCCATCACCGGCGCACCAGAACACAGCACGCCGTGTTCACCCCAGGGACTAAAGCAGCACATGGGCGCCAGACGACCCCGTGTCCGGGCACCCTTGGTCCCCAGGTCATCAGGTCAGGTCATTGGCCCCGCCGCCTGCCAATTTTCGGCTGCAATGGATAGGGAGAGCGGCTAACGTCATACCAACACTCCTCCTCTCATGCGTCCTCACCGCGTCCGCCATCACATGGTGGCGACCCCGTCAAGGCCGCGGAAGGTAGGGAGAGCGGCGCACCGCAATACCGGCACTCCTCTCCCGCCGCGGCCTCCAACCCTCAGCCGCGATGTCTCCCTGAGGAGCGGCCTCTCCTCGGGTTCCTCTTCGCTTCACCGTGGGTGACCAAGCCACGGCTACTGAGCCCTCCGCCTCGACATTGCGGGAACCCACCGCGGGGTTCTCCCTGAACCCTAGCTTAGCTAGACTCTACGTATGCCCAATTGCCCATCGAGCCTCCAGTAATATATTATATATCATTCTAAGCCCGAATTCGGGTCCTTGGTAGATCACAATCAAAAGTTAAGGCACTAATCTTGTATTTTACAAAGCTACAGCTGGTTTGGCGTTGAATCCTGCTCAGTCTCATTCCAACAGGACAGTCTTCTGGGCCGATCGTTATTATTAACTGAACTTCTTTTGTTGCAGTTGGTGTTAACGGGCGTGTGTATCATGAGCCTAGCCCGCCGCCGTAATAGATACAGCTATATGGTAAGAAAAGTATGTTCGATGTCATTCATTATATCATTGCTTGATAGTGCATGATGCATGTTACGTCTTTGGATACTGCCGGTCGATTCTGTAAAAATCTCACCGTGAAAACTTGGTGAAGTGAGTTTGTTTTTGCTAGGAATTGTCACTATTGACAGCTCACTCCACGCTCACTTCACCTAAGTTTTCACGGTGAGATTATTACAGAATAGCATCGCTGCACGACATTGTATTTTGTCCGCACTTCTTTTATTTTTCAAGGCTTTTTCGCTAAGCGGTAATGTCGCCCTGTAACATCGACATAATAATTAAAAAAACAACAAATGACAATCTCGATGATCCGTCTCGATGATCACCCGTCCGTGCCTCGGAAAGCACGTTAAGCCGTTGGTTCCGGCTGTCATTCGTGGATCGTTGACAGTCGTTACGGGTAGTCAGAGGTCAGAAACTCGAAGAACTAGCCTTTCCAAGGGGTATCGTACTACCCAGTAACTGGGTTGTGGAGGTCAGGTAGGCAGTCGCTCCATGTAAAATACTGGTATTTAGCTGCATTCGGTTAGTCTGGAAGCCAGTATTTTACATGGAGCGATTGCCTATCTGAAATCCACAACCCATTTACTGGGTAATACGATACCCCTTTGTAAGGCTGGTTATCAGAAGTAAGGGCTGATTTTTCAATCGACACATAATTTTTATACGTGGAATAAAATTGACGTCTGACAGATTTTGTATGGAAGAACTGTCAAAAATACAAAATTATTCCACGAATAAAATTATCTGACGTTGGAAAAATCAGCCTTTAGAAAAGTGTAACGTCGAATAACATGTCCCCGTAAGATTACTAAATACGAAACACTTAACAACAAGAGTTTCGGGCTTCTGACTACCCGTAACAACTGTCAAAGATCCACGAATGACAGCCGGGACCAACGGCTTAACGTGCTTTCCGAGGCACGGAGGGGTCTCGGTATGTAAAGATGGTCACTTATTCACAGACCAACAATTGTCATAAATAACTCTGTATTTCTTCCATACTAACCGAGATTTCATTCCGAATGGTATTTAGCCCTTCGATTTTATTGGTACCCCCGCTGATCATAAATCAGTTAGAGTACTCTTTCCCCTAAAATAATATTTGATGGGATCGCTAAAGTATCGGTATCCGTATCGTCGCATGTCAATTGAGCTATAACAACGCTTTCAGGGAAGTTTGCGTGTACTATGCTAATCATTATTGACTATAATCGCTTGATTTCATGCTTCCGAATATGATTTTTACAAACAGCGTTAATAATGCTTTTGTTTTCACATAACTTCTGCCAAACGTAACTACTGAAGCTTTGCTGTTTATCTACATTCATTCTGATCTTTACATAATTGTATATTGTCATACAAAGATGTTCGTTAGGGATACAGATATAGATAGATACACCTAGATAACGCAAGAGCAACTACAATGCGTGCCACGAAAGATGAGACTTGACCCCGCCTCCCCCGCCCTTTCCGCCGCCCCTATGACGTCCGGTCCCGTCCCGCACTCAGACCTCATACCGCTAAAGATACCTAAAATTGTGTACTGCGCATGTCAAACCACGTGGTGTGTCAAGTCTCATCTTTCGTGGCACGCATTGTACTTCGCGTGTCAGCTTAGTACAAAAATCGTAAGCCGCCATTTTCGCGTTCGGTCCTGTGTGCTGCTGGCTGGGTGAGCACTCGCCCCGGGGGGGTGGCGCGAGACGGGTGCCGCACGCGGCGGCGTCTTTGAATCGATTTGGTTTTCCCATCACTAAATAGTGCTTGTGATGTCATAGTAGGTAGTCAAAAAATGCCACGCTTGGTTTTCATACAGATCGTGATACTTGCGTTATCTATATCTGTGGTTAGAGACGGTACAAATAAAAACAATCGCACGAAACTTATGTTATGCCTGCAGTTTTGTCTTATTCCTTCGCCTCGCTTTCATGTTTGCCGGCCCTCCCCCTCCCCTCCTCGATCCCCTGCTTGTTCGTCTTTACAACAACTTTCATGAACGAACAACTGTGTTAGTTAATAAGTTCCTTTTGATTCAATATTAAATTCACTAACAGTCTAAAGCGCTGGTTTTAAGAGCGTGGAATTTTTCACAAAAAATCTATAAATAACGAAAGTGAGGACTACTGAAGGATTTTTCGCAAATGGTCAAATAGGGAATGAAAGTTTGACATTTTTGTCGATGGAAAATCCAATCGGGCTCATGGCTTGTTAGCATAATAAATTCAACAAAAAAAAAAAGAGAAATTCCATAGATTCTTAGTCCACCTCAATTTCGATTTTATTATTCTTAGACAGATGTGCGATCTTCAGAATAATTTAATTTTTCATGTTCTTTTGTACTTACCAGATCAAGGTAGTGGGAGCTTGCTGCCTGGTATGTGCGCTGACCTGCGTCCTAGTCACTATCACAACCACCGTAATACATATGAACAAGTGAGTATTTGAACATGACGTACAATGCGTGCCACGAAAGATGAGACTTGACCCCGCCTCCCCCGCTCTTTCCGCTGCCCTATGACGTCTGGTCCCGTCCCGCACTCAGACCTCATACCACTAAAGATACCTAAAATCGTGTACTGCGCATGTCAAACCACGTGGTGTGTCAAGTCTCATCTTTCGTGGCACGCATTGTATTCAGGATGATTTCCACCAAACGGCTCGCATCGCATCGGATCGGAAAGGATACGAACGGATGCGGCGACAGCTGATCGCGTGCGGCACGATGTCGACGCATACGATCGGCTCCGTACCGTCGCTTGAGAACATATTACGTTCGTTTCTGCGCGTAGTCAAATAGTTTCATTCCTACCGTGTTGACGTGTTTTAATTTTTGAAAATGGTTGAAGTTGACCTAGTAATGTTGGCTATTTTGCATTAGAAGAAGAAGAAAATAATCATAAAACACAGAAGAGGAAAAGAAAAATTTGGACGACATCCGACAGGTTTCGATCGGATACGACGACAGGCGAACGGAGCCGATCGCGCGTCGCAGCAAACTTTCGGCTACGATCGCGTGTCGCAGCATACTTTCGGCTACGATCGCGCGTCGCAGCATACTTTCGGCTACGATCGCGCGTCGCAGCATGCTTTCGGCTACGATCGCGCGTCGCAGTATACTTTCGGCTACGATCGCGTGTCGCAGCATACTTTCAGCTACGATCGCGCGTCGCAGCATACTTTCGGCTACGATCGCGTGTCGCGGAAGACGCCCGCGGTCAAGCGATACTGCGCATGTCAAACCACGTGGTGTGTCAAGTCTCATCTTTCGTGACACGCATTGTAAGTCCCTCGTGACGAAAATGTGTCTTACCAGAATTAAAAGAAGACTTAAGACGCCTTTTATTGCTTAGTAGATTGTGCGGAACTTGCTACCGGGACAAAAAGTAGCCTAATGTTACTCCTTATAAAAGCAGCTATCTGCCAGTGAAAGTCCCGTTAAAATCGGTCCAGCCGTTTCGGAGATTAGCCGGAACAAACAGACAGACAAAAATCTCTAGCAGTAGATATGATTAGTTCAAGTATCCTAAAGAAGAATCTTGTTCCAGATTACAAACCCTCAAGTTCTGCGAGTACACCAAATTGACCCGGACTTGCACGTGCTTCTCAATGCCGCCGGACACACAGCACAGCGCGACTGATGATGAGGGTAAGCAAAATCATTGATAATAATATTATAATAATATTATCTAAATTCTTTACAGTACACCACCGTCTCAGACCACTGTGTGAATATTTCAATAGAATTCGTAGAGAAATCTTAGTAACCAGCCGATCGATTCTGTAAAAATCTCACCGTGAAAACTTAGGTG
Organism: Luperina nickerlii; assembly: GCA_963855955.1. Classification (NCBI taxonomy): domain Eukaryota; kingdom Metazoa; phylum Arthropoda; class Insecta; order Lepidoptera; family Noctuidae; genus Luperina; species Luperina nickerlii. The sequence goes on along the minus strand of OY979689.1, from coordinate 9,281,093 downwards.
AAGTGAGTTTGTTTTTGCTAGGAATTGACACTATTGACAGCTCACTCCACGCTCACTTCACCTAAGTTTTCACGGTGAGATAGTTACAGAATCGCACTGCAGGTCCAGAATTTATTCAAACTCAAACTCAAACTCAAACTCAAACTTTATTTGCATTCCACAATGTGTACTTAGGTGGTAAGTTGAAAACTGTGATCATTATGGACCCTGTCGGGCACAGCAACAAGAAGAAGATATAGTAGTTATAGTAGGAGAGAGGAAGCTTCGATATCCAAACTTATATTTAAATAAAATCCAAAAAAGAGGAGAAAAAAAAAAGCAATAAGAATAATAATAAAAATAGTTAAGTGAACTATTCCCTGAAACAGAAGGGTTTATGTTAGCCATTCAAGATCAAGTCATTAATACGAAAAATTATAGAAAATACATAATAAAAGATAGTACAGTAGGAAATGACTTATGCAGAAAATGTCACAGCAAACCTGAAACAATACAACATATCACAGGAGCTTGTATCACTCTAACCCAAAACGACTATACGCATAGACATAATCAACTTGCTAATATCATGCACCAAAAACTCGCAACTAAACTTAAACTCATGCAGGATCCCTACACACCATATTACAAGTACACGCCTAGAGCTATATTAGAAAACCAATTCTACAAAATATACTATGACCGCACTATAATTACAGACCACACCATATATAACAACAGACCTGATATAACACTAGTTGATAAAGTAAACAAACACACATTTATAATAGATATAGCAGTCCCAAATACTAATAACATTCAAAAAACTATCACAGAAAAAATCAGGAAGTATACAGAATTACAAGAGGAAATTACCAAAGTTTGGAAAATGAATAGAGTCACTATAGTCCCAATAGTAATATCAACAACAGGTGTTATCCCGAAACAAATATTCAATAGTTTTAATGCACTAAATCTATCTAAATACACATACATAACACTACAAAAAGCTGCCATATTAAACACTTGCCGCATAGTAAGAAAATTTTTACAATTAGATTTGGACAATAATTTCACTGCAGTACAGAGCAATTTACCTTCCTAAAATAATAACTAGAATCTCACCTTGGTACACACCCGTGAGATTCTGAAAATACCAGGTACTAACCTGAGAAAATTAAATTTAAAAACCATAATAATAATAATAGTGGGACCGTATTAGGGTTTCCATGTACCTATACAAGGTTTTTTATGCTTTATATTTTATCTTTGAAATAATCGTTTACACTATAGTAGCTTTTTTCTATTAAGAATTGTTTTAGTTTTCTTATAAATATGTTTATTTTATCTTCTTTTTTTAATAATTCAGGTAATTTATTGTATATTTTTATTGACATTACATAAGGACTTGTTGAATGTATTTTTAGCCGAGAATGTGGAATGTTTAATCTAGATTTGTGTCGGAGTGTGTAACGCGATTGTATGTCCTCGCGCTTTGTATAAAATTCTTGATATTTACGAACAAATTTGCAGGTTTCTAATATGTATATACTGGGGAGTGTTAAAATATTATATTTTTGGAAGAGAGGTTTGCAGCTATCAGTTTGTTCGATATTTGCTAGGATTCTTATTAATTTTTTTTGAAGGGTAAATAGTGTTGGTGCATCTGTGCTATTTCCCCAAAGGGTTACACCGTAGCTTAGCCATGCATGCGCATAAGCATAGTAGGTGGTGAGCGCTGTTTGAAAATTTGTGGTTTTTTTTATTTCTCTGAGGGCGTAAGAAAATCTTGAAACTTTCGATCTAAGTTTTTGTATGTGGGCTTTCCAATTTATATGTGTATCCAACTCTAGGCCTAATAAGGTAAATTCTTTAACAATTTCTATTTTTGTGTTCTTAAAAGTAAAGTCTATATTTAACGGTGTTTTTTGGTGGGGATGGAAGGAAATTAATTTTGTTTTGGAGTAATTTATTTCGAGGTTGTGTGCGTTCATCCAAGTGATGGTTTTTGTGAGTATTGAATTAAGTTCTTCGTTTAGATTTAAGTTGTTTTGACATGAGACTAATAGAGAAATGTCATCCGCGAACAATACACATGGTCCCTCTATTATTTTAGGTAATTCATTAATATAAACTAGAAACAAAAGACATCCTATTACACTTCCTTGTGGTATTGAGGCGCTAATTGATTTGCTATTAGATCGTACTTTTTTTATTTCTTGTGTCTGGTGGTTAAAGAATTCAATTTCTACTGTTTGCTCTCTGTTCTTTAGGTAGGATACAAGCCAATCATAAGCTTTTCCACGAATGCCTATTCCGTAAAGTTTGGCAAGCAATATACTAAATTGGACTTTATCGTAGGCTTTGGTCATATCCAATAATATGCCAACTGCATATTTTTTTTCATTAATTATATTAAGTGCTTCTTGGACAAATTTATACACTGCTAAAGTTGTTGAGCGGTTTTTGCGAAAACCATTTTGGCATTCGTCAAATATTTTATATTTTTCGCAATAATTATAAATTCGGTCACACATGGCTTTTTCAAATATCTTTGAGGCTGCGGGTAAGAGAGCTATTGGGCGATAATTGTTTGGATCTGATTTTGAATGTTTTTTGTGGATCGGTTTTATTAGTGACTTTTTTAATAGATCGGGGAAGGCACCTTCTTCAAATGATTTGTTCAGTAGAAGGTAGAACGGTAGCGTCAGTTCGTCTGCGCACTGCCTTAATAAGTTAGGTGGAATTTCATCTATCCCATGGCTACTTTTATTTTTTAAATTTTTAATTAAACGGTTTACTTCCCATGGGTCTATAGGGCTAAGAAACATGCTATTTTCTGCGGGGTTTAGCACGGACGTGCCGTCAGACTCCCGGCTGCCAGGTGGTCTGACGCCGCTCTCCCCTATTGATGCAAAGAAGTTATTAAAAATGTCGGCCACTTGTTTAGGTTCGGATGTTGTGTTATCATTTATTTGCAATTGTATGTTGTCTTTTTCGTTTTTTGGTTTCTTGTTTGCTCTCTCATTTATGATGCTCCACATTGCTTTGACCTTATTATTAGATTTTTTAATTTTATTTATGTATTCAGTCTTTTTTGCTGTCGTAACTAATTTTTTTAATATTTTTTCATATTTTTTATAATATTGTCTAATTATTGGATTTTTTGTTTTTAGTGTTAGTATTTTTAGCAGTCTTTTGTTATTGCTAGAGATTTTAATGCCTGTAGTCAACCAGTATTTTTTATATTTAGTTTTAAGTTTAATTTTACGCGATGGAATAGATTGATTTAATATAGATATTATTGCATCATTGAATATTTTGTAGTTATAATTTATATCTTTGTCTGGTAGCAGTATATCGTTCCAGTTTTGTTTACTTAATATTGATTTGAATTTTTGTATATTTTTAGGGTTGAATATTCTTTTTTTAGTGTACCAGATTTTTTGATTTAATTGTTGCGGTATAGGTAAATGTAAAATGGTTGCGCTATGGTCTGAAAAACCTAATTCCTCCACTGTGGTATGCATATTTTTATTGGTAAAATTAGTAAATATTAGGTCTAAACAGGTTGAAGTGGTTTGTGTGATTCTTGTTGGTGATTTTATATGTTGTGAGAAATTAAATTCCGACATAAGATCAAGGAATGAATTCGTTTTTACGTTTTTATCGAAAATATTGATATTAAAATCTCCTCCTATTATTATATTGAACTTGTTATATTTATTTAGATAACTCAAAATCAGTTTCAGTTGGCTATTAAAAACTTCTTCCTCCCTTCTATTCCAATACATAATTACTAATACTAGGTTCTCTTTAGATAATTTAATTGCACACACTTCCAGTACATAGTCGATTGACATATCCGTGATGTCTCTTATCTCTATGGAATTTATATGTTCTTGTAAGAGAATACAGACACCTCCGCCTCCTCTAATTTTACGACAATATGATGCAGCAATTTTGTATCCATTAAATTGCATAAGGGCAATTTTTTCTTGGGATAACCAAGACTCGGATATGCATATAGCTTTATATATTGGGTTTTCCGTTATGAATGTCTCTATAATATGTTGCTTATTGTACATGCTTTGGATATTCTGAAAAAGTATTTTAAATTGTAGGTCGGTGCTTTCGAAAGGAATAATTTCCAGTATCATCATTCGTGTGTAATTGGTTATTATTTTGGTTTAACTGGTTATGGTTGTATTTGTCTTGTGTGATTTGCTCTGATTCTTTAGTGTTATTGTGTTGCTGGGTTTTGTTGGTTTCATGCTTTATATTCATTCTTTGTCCCTCAACAAATAATTGGTTGTTTCTAATTATCGCAAATAAGCCGTTTCTTCGTGCTTTAAGCATTTCTTCTCGCATTAAATGTCTTTCTTTACGCGCATTATCGTCTAAATATTCAGAAATAAACAAACGGGTACCCTGGAGACAATGACCGTTTTCTATAACATACTTAGTCATCCTCTTACTTATTAACTCAATAACGAGTGGCCGATTTTTACTATTGTTTCTACCTATTCTGTATATGTCTTCTATATAACCTGTCAGGTCTACATTCATCGTGTCGCGAAATAATTCAATCAATTTACTGTGGAGGATGTATTCTGGTTCTTTGTGAAATTCGACGAATCCGTAGAGGACTATTTTTTTGGAGTTGGTTTCAGTGCAAGTGATATTGGGGGAATTATTCTTAGTTGATAGATCTTTAATTTCTTTTTTTAATTTTTCATTTTCTTTTTCCAGATTTTCTATCCTTTGGGTGATTTTTCCTATATCTTCTATTCTTTGATGGTTTTGTTTCAGTATTCAATATAAACTACGAGATTTAAATGCCGGCCAAATGCGTGTCGGGCCACGCACAGTGAAGGGTTCCGTAGCCGATATGAATATTTACGCATGCAGTTTTTATTTAATAGTATTAACCGACTTCTAAAAAGGAGGAGGTTCTCAATTCGGATGTTTCTATTTTTTTTTTAATGTATGTTCGGGCATAACTCCATCGTAAATAGACGGATTTGCAAATTTTTTCTTTTTTCGAAAGGCCTTTATTTCGAAATGGTCCCATTTAAATTTCGTAAAGATCTGATGATGAGTTTTGGAGACAGACGGCGGAACTCTTCAATAAATGCCAACAAATCGACCGCGATTGCTGCTATAGCATATTTTATGTATGTATTGTTTTTTACGCAATCACACAACATAACATCACGCCTGTACCCTTTAAAGGGTTAGGCAGATGAGTTCAATAGCTTTCTGTCACTCATATTCACATATCAAGTAGCGATATATGAATTCGTTTGGGATAGGTACAACTAAAAAGTGAAAAATAAAAACTTTTTTACAAAAAATAAACTCCCGACTTCCCAAAAAAACACTACAAAGTGAAAAATAACTAATTTCGAAAGTCGGTGTTAAAAAATGAAAATACAGAACCAACGACACCAACTTCCGAAATTAAAGTTATTTTTCACTTTGTAGTGTTTTTTTTGGAAGTCAGTTGTTTTTTTTAAAGTTAACTGAAAAACAAAGTTGCTTCTGGTTGTAACCGAAAATATCTCATATCTCAAAAATTACACGACGTATCTTCTTTGTACGTTCAAAGTTCAAATAAACCTGAACATCAAATATCTTTGTTACCAGGCGTACGCTGCGTATTCGAAGGCGTATCAGAATGCGGCGTAGTGCACGGCGCGCTGTACTGGTGCCTGCGCGGCGTGTTCGCGTTGTCAGTCAGCGCCGTGCTCGTGTGCATCTTTAGCTGCATGCTGGCATATCAACTGCTCAGGTAAGACTTGTTTCTTCTGTCTCAGAAATTGGCGTATCAGAATGCGGCGTAGTGGTGTATTCGAGTGTAAGTATACCCATATTTCGGCCAGTTCATGTTTACAAGCTATCAACGATTTTCTCGCTGAAGAAACGTACCAGCACATCAACCTACCACAATCTGTCAGATTTTCCCAATCAACTTTGAACCTTATGCTTCAGCGATAAAGTTGAAAATCTATTAAAGAAATCTGACAGATTGTGGTAGGTTGATGTGCTGGCGTCCGTAGGTACAAAAGATTATAAGTCCCGTGTAAGTTAAAGGGGTACATATAATTAGTAGTTGATCGCTGACTCTTCACTTTCAATGAAAATTAAGTTGATTTTCAGAGTGACTAGCACTATTGACAAAGTTAATAAAAATGCTTGAAGTTGTAGCGTAAACTGAACTTTATGGTATAGGGATTAAAGTTATTTTTTCAATAATTGATGTTTTTTGTTTATATTTTTGGCAAATAAATCGCGAATGCACGGTAAACTTTTGTTTTGAAGATATTAATTATTATACTTATAAATCAATAAAACGCAGATGCAATAACAAAACAAATATTTAATTGGATATTATTAAGATATTTACAAAAAAAAAAACCTACTAACAACTTTGTATCGAGTAACAATAACTACTAAATAAATATTAAATTTCGATTTATTTCTACAATTATAAAAATAAATAACAATTAATAAAGTTTTAGACTGCGGCTGAAATAGGCCTTATCGATTGAAAAGATTTTCTAAAGCCTCTAGGTCAAAATATACAAAAAAAAAACAATTCCAATTTTACACGAAAAAAAATAATACATAAAAAAACAATGATTTATTGAAATCGAAACTATAATGCGATCTTAGTAATTATTGAACACACGTGTCTTCATTTTCACATTTTTATCTAAGATTATACATACGAGTACATTACACGAATGGGTAGAATAAGAAATGAGTATACAGCGTTAAATTTGATTAGCTAGCGAAACTGCAATACGATAAAATTAAAAACTTTTTACGAAAAAACAAACTACTTAAAAAAAAAAACCCTACAAAGTGAAAAATAACTTTAATTATTTTTCACTTTGTAGTGTTCGGAAGTCGGTGTCGTTGGTTCCGCATTCTCGTTTTTTGACACCGACTTCCGAAATTAAATTTATTGAAAGTTATTTTTCACTTTGTAGTGTTTTGTTTTTGAAGTCTGTTGTTTTTTGTAAAAAAGTTTTTATTTTTCACTTTTTAGTTGTACCATACAAATTCCAATAACACTACTTGCTAATGCTATGTAGGTAATGCGCGCGCAGTTGTAAATAAAGGCATTGGCAAAACCGCTAAATAGCCTATATAAAAAAATATAATAAACACAAAATAATGTTTACGACTGATCGTAGTGCGTAAAATTGTAGTTTAGTTAGTATGGAATTAGAAAGAACTATTGGTATAGAGAAATATACGTTCGTTTAGTGAAAATCCGCAATAAAAAATATAATAAACACAAAATAATGTTTAGACTGATCGTAGTGCGTAAAATTGTAGTTTAGTTAGTATGGAATTAGAAAGTACTATAGGTATAGAGAAATATAATTACGTTCGTTTAGTGAAAATCCGCAATAATAGAACGCCAGTCAGGGTCTCTTCCGTTTGGTTCCGAGAGAGACCATGGACAATTTAAAGTAAATAAATTTTAGTTCATTTTGGGACATTTTGGAAATGAAATTTGGCCCGCGGATTCCTTAATTTGGCATGAAGTCTCTTTGATGAGATTAAAAAAAGCGCACATCTCAGACTAGTAAATAGTTATATGTGGCGTCACCGCACTAGTACGGTAACCTATGGTAAAAAGCACGCGTGTTTAATACATTACATTATGGGCCTAAAAGCGGTTCATTAAGAGCCACTTTACCAGCAAGTGTGTTGAAAATACTTACTGATTTTATAAACTGATATTTCAAGTAAATACACACTAACTGTGGTCGACGACCCCACCGAAAAAGTCATCAAATCCAATTCTTTTTTGTTTTATCGTGTTTAGATGTTCGATACTCATCACGTCTAAGGAGCTTCGCTCGCTAATTTAATTTGACTATGTATAAGAGGAAGTCTGAAAGTAGCACCGGTAACTGGAAACTTGTGTGGAAATCGGTTGTCATGGTATGAGCATGTGTTACGGAGGAATGAAGAAAATGTCGTGAGGAGAGCTTTAAGTATGACTGTCGATGATTATATGACTAGGGGAAGACCAAAGAAACGGTGGATGGAAACTGTGTGAATGATAATATGGTTAGAAAGGGGGGTGACTACCCAGATTAAGACTAGAGAAGTATGGAAGAAAATACATGTTGCGCCGATCCCAAGTAAATTGTGATATGCGCAGGCAATAATGAAGAATTATGATTATACATTTACCCATTTTTCATCGATATCTTCGATTTCTTTGGAGGCTCTTCAAAGGTAGTCCTCAATTCGTTCTTCGCTGCGATGTCAGTCAAGGTCTGCAGCTTTCGATTAATAGACGCTATAGCAATCTGTTGGATGTGTCTCCTCGTTTCCAGGATCTTAATGGAGTGTTTTAAGCCTGTGAGCATCCATTTGACTTCTACATACTCCATTATGTTCGGGACTTGGTACTTTAGTCTCACTTTTCTTATCTCATTTAGTCTTTGAGAGAGTATGTCCACCTGGACTTGGATTAACTCTCTCTCTTTGTCCAGCTGCACAGTCAAATCTTCCTTATTCTTGATCGTTGACAACACTTTGTTTAAGTAAGAGTTTTGCTCCATCATCGCTTTTTTATGGATTGTCAGGTTCAAATTAGCGTCGCCAGTCATTGATTTCAACTCCCCTAGCTGTTGAAACTTGTGATCTATCAATTTCAAACATTCTCCGTTTTCTATTTGAAGTTTCTCGAAGTCAACTGGTCTCAGACTTTCGCTGAGCTCAGCTTTCACTTTGATCTGACCTTTTAGCTTGCTGTACTGAGTATTCAAGGTACTGGTTCTCAACCGCAGCTTTCCTATCTGACTATCCGATATCTTCATCCATTCCGTCATGAATCTTATCCATATTTCAGCCGGAATTCGTTGAGCTATTTTGTCCCAGCCATCTACTAAGACCTCTTGACGGAACATGTCATTCGCCCGTTCAATATCAGTTTCTTTCAATCCTACTTCTTCCAATTTTGCTTTTAATAGAGCATGTTGCTTCGCCCCTCTGTTCCTTGACTTGTTCAGGTTAGTGACGAGGACTTCCATTTCTTTGTTGACTAATTCGGCTCTTTCTAGAACGTTGATCCTCGCCCCAGCTCCGAAGATGATAGTTCCGCCGCTGAGTTTGGTTTTGGATTCTGCTCTCCGAGTGGAAACTCGAGAAGGGCTCGCCAGCATCCTTGACATACCCTGGTGCCTCGAAGAGCTAGTCAGCATTTTCGAAGGGCTTGTAAGCGGGTCAGTGAGACCGAATTTTGATGTGCCCGCTCTAATCAGACTTACTGAAGTACCGGAAGGGATTCTGGTGGCGTACTCCAAGGCTTGATACACACCGTTCATCAACGAAGGTTCTAATCTCATTATAGTCTTTTCTAAGATTTCGTTTTCTAGGGTTAGTATACGGACTTTTTCTTTTAGGTCAGTCACAAGCTTTACGAGTTCCTCGTCAGTAATAACGTCCATATCCGTTTCCCATCGGCTCTGGCTCACTGAACGAGAGTTCTGACTCAGAATACAGCTCCGTCCCCCCGTTTGGGTCAACGACATTTTTACGTTTCTTTATATAATTAACAAAAAAATAAAATAGAGAGATAAAAAAGCCACAATAAAAGCTCTGAATGGTGTCAGCGTTTGGCGGTTATGACACCTGCCATATATGAAGTGGTTGAAGTTATTCATATGTGGTGACTAGGCAACGGTTGCCATGGTAATAGTTTTCGAATAACGTGTCAGTTTCAAAGTATATTTGGCCAATAATTTCATTTGGTGTTTGACCTTCTAAAGAGGTTTTATATGGAGGGCAAGCACGAAGTGATAGTATTTCTAGGTGAACCTCGTGACTGAAATAGACGCAAGTTTCTGGTTTATTGGTTTCACTTTATGGTTTTATTGTCTCGACGTATCGAATAATGCCTGGTTCACATTATTCGAGTCCAGTAATCCAGTCCAGTGCTAGAATGGATCATATCATTATTTCGGTCATTCAGTCAGTCACAACACTTTTATCTCAGTACAATGCGTGTTCACCGTTTAATCCAACACTGGATTGGTCGTCTGCATTATTCCAGTGGCACTGGAATAGGCGAGCTGCAATAAAAAGTAAACTGTCAATCCTATCCTATCTAATAATATTACGATTACTATTAATTCAGTCACTGGACTGGATTGTTCACTAGAATGAGTACATCAGACATCACCGCGGAGACGGCCAGCGTCGCCGCCCGTCGACGCCGGCCGTCCACGCGTCGGCAGCTGCCGACGGCAACGTGCCGCTCGTCTATTTGAGTATCGTGCTCAAATACATGAGCTGATGTTATCGAAGGCTGCAGTTGCTTCTGCTGTTGACGCGTGTCGCACGTGTGTGTGAGCACTAAACCGGCACTGGGAAGGCACGGCATGAAGGTACATTGCTGGAAGTAAGAACTCGAAGATTGTTGCATCTTTTGAGTCCAAATTTTTGAGGAGTGCTCTTTGTTGAGCAGAGTAAGATCAACGAATAGCTTAACCTTCTGCACGCCAGCGCCTTTTTACGTTACTTCACTCCCGACGACAGCCTAGTAAAAAATTATATGTGGTAGGTAGGTATTTTCGCTAGTGATGGGACTTTTTCAGTTATTATTTAGTTATCTATCTCCTTTATTTAATTAAATAACATAAATTATATATTTAAATATTAGGATTTAAAAACATTTAAAAATATAAAAAAATAGTAGCCCACCGGTATTGGGAACAGGGTCCAAGCTACCGGCGGTCAGGGCTCCAGAGAGAGGAACCTCCTAACAATGCGGGCCGTGTCCAGAATTACCGCTTTCTGAATCAAGCCCTTGATCCAGCTGCCCAACGAGAGCCTCCTTAGGTGTTGGCTTGGCTATTAAACCATTGGCGGTCACGACAAAATATTATTATATCATTTAGTATATTATTGCAAGTATAAAAACAGCAAAATTTAGATAACTTTAGTTGTCCGTGGCGTCTCAGCTACGCGACCGTTTTGCAACTTAAATGGTCAATGGCGTTCAAAAGGTTATAAATAACCGAGTAGTTTGCTTTAAGAAGTTTTTCATCGAGATTAATTAAAATAAAATATAATAGTTTAATCAATATTTATTAAAATACTAAACTAAAATTAGCTTTTCCATAAAATTAAAATAGTATAATTAAGATTATATTACATACTAAGAGAAAAGTGTAGAGGAACATACAAGGTAGCCACTCTTAAACAAAATACTTGACGAACATAATTAATAATAATAATACAGTACAGACGCCAGCACATCAAGCTACCCGAAACTGTCAAATTTTCCCAATCAACTTTGAACCTTATGCTTTAGCGATAAAGTTGAAAATCTATTAACGAAATTTGACAGATTGTAGTAGCTTGATGTGCCTAAACGGACCTTGTTCTAAAACTATATGTAATAAATTATTGAACTTGCAATATAAGAAAAGGATGCCGCAACGCAATTGTTGGGTGATACGTTGTGAGCAGTGGTGGTCACGACCGCGACACCGAATTGTGGGTCGTAGGTTCGAACCGAGACAAGCGCTTTACTTTGTGTAAATTAATTATCACCACTGCTCTCAAAAACGGTGAAGGCGAACATTGTGAGGAAACCGGCATGTCCTAGGACCAAAAATTCGAAGACATGTGACATCTACCAACTCGCACTGGGCCCGCGGATTCCCTCTCACAGAGAGGAGGCCTGTGTCCCAGCACTGGGAACGTTGTAGGATGACTATGCATTGGAAATCAGTCACGAGGTATTAAGCCGCATGGGCTGCAAGTCTTCTTCGGTGGATGAAATTCAGTCACCCTTAACGGTACCTCACACACTAATGAGGCATTTTTAGATTCTCCCCTGCTTTTCAATTTCTTCTTACTTATTAATATCTTAGACAGTTTCATACTTCTCTTTTTAAAACTAGATACAGCACATTGTTTAATATTAAGACTGGTCTCCAACCGTTTGATGGAGTTATTCAATTCACTCATTTCCAATTTAACCCTCACGTATTCCAGCACGTCTGGAACGAAGTAAGTCCTTCTTTGTTCCTGAATCCAATTTAAGTTTTGTTCCAAACTCTTCACTTGTCCTTCGAGCGAAGCTCTTTCAGCATCCAACTTTGCAGCCTGAATTTTTCTGAGATGTTTCAAATTTTCTACTTTTTTCAGGTAATTGGTTGTATTCATTAAATCATACTTATGCATCGTTAGATTCAAGTTAGCATCGCCCGTCATAGCTTTTAGTCCGATTAAGTAGTTATTTTTTTGTTCTATGACTCTTAAAGCTTCTGTGATTTCTATTGTTTTTACTTGGAAGTCTACAGGCACGAGGCGTGATACCAAGTCCTTCTTGCGTTTGATATCTTCTCTCAGTTTTCTGTGCTGAGTGTTTGCGGTGCTCGTTCTTAGCCGCAACTTGTCTACCTGCCTGTCAACCTTCTTACCTTGCTCTGTCATGAATCTGATCCATGTCTCGGCGGCAATTCGTTTCGTCATCATTTCCACACCTTCAATGACCACCTCTTTTTCGAAATCCAGAGTCCACTTGTCGAAGTCAATGGTCCGTAGAGCAATTTCTTCTAACTGAGCTTTTAATAAAGCATTTTGCTTCTTCGCAGCGCTTTTAAATTTCTTTAAATCATTCCCTTGGTTTTCCATGACAGCGTATACTAGCTCTAGTCTTTCTTCAACATTGATCTTTGGTCCTGCGCTGCCGATGATGGACCTGGACATTTTGACTGAAGATGCTTTAATTGAGGGATCTAGTTTCCGATGAAAAATTCTCGACGTGCTCTTGATATTTACGGCGCTTTGCCCGTATTCTGTCAGGGTGAACCTCGACCTACTTGATCCGTCCGTAGTGAGTGAAGATTGCGATAGTTTCTTAGCATATTCGTAAGCTGAGTACAAACCGGTCATTAGGGACGGTTGTAGTCTCATGATACTTGCCTCCAAGACTTCGTTCTCTAAGCGGAGAATCCTGACTTGTTTCTTGAGGTTTTCGACAAATCTTATTAATTCAGCGTCGGATATGACCTCGATCGCGAATACGCTGACAGAATCTGATTCTAGACCGAGAGTACTGCCGATGCCGTACACCATTTTTACGAGATACTTATACCAGAATAAATCTGTGAATAAAAATCAAAACCTCTTCTTCTTCTCTTCGTTTAATGGCTTAATTCATAAATTGTTCCCAGAACACCGTTTTGCAAAGAATTCGATACAACTTCATTTGTCAGAATGACATGTGACTGCTAGCAGCATATATTTTTTTTAGTTCGAATAAAGAACAAATTTTCATGCTTGAAAAAGGAGGTTTTATACGGTTTAAGCCATGAGAAATACAAAGTAATCATAATACTTGATACACGAACTTATGAAGAACGGTAGGTACTCGTAAATCAACTAGTAAGTTTTAGTAGTAGATGCGCAAATATTTTTCTTACAATGCTGTGGGTAACAAGAAAATGTAAGTGTATCATTACATCATATCGTTTCTTGATAACAAGCAATCACAAATTTAGTAGCAAGCTGACAATATTTTTAATTTGTTAATGTTTCAAAATGATAACATAGTTTAGTGCCTAAATGTTTTTTATATTTAAATAAGTAATTTATTAATGCTTTGGCTCGTCCCCTATTACGTGGGACTTAAACTAAACTGGCGAAATGTGGGTCTACTGTAGGTACACCTCTGCTCAACCCTACGGGGTATATAGGCGTGATGTTTGGGATCGATATTGACGTCACAGCATCATCTACCTAAAGTCTATTCAAACTTGTTTCAAATTTCAAGTTAAACAAATATCAACCTTATTTCAATGGCTATTAAGTTGACTTCAGAGTGACTACCACTATTGAAAAATTTATAAAAATGTTTGAAGTTGTAGCGTCAACTGAACTTTATTGTGTGGGATTTAAAGTAATATTTTTCCGTAAACTTACATTTGTTTATATTTTTGGCAAATAAATCGCGAATGCAGATTATATTGTTTTTTTTTTGTTCACTGACTTCTATTAAACAATACAATACAGGTCATACTATCCCTAGGCCTATACTAGGCCTATACTATCCCACGGCTGGGCAAAGGACCTTCCAGAAACTCTTTTCCCGTGCCACGTCGAACGCCATTTTATGATTATTATTGTTTGATTTTGTTCTAGTCATGAACGTAAGAAGATGTATTGGGAGCAGCTGGAGCTTCGGTGCAGGTCTCTCTACAGGCCCTCTACAGGACAGGCCGCGCCCTCTGCTGGGAGACAAGTGCAGGTAAGAATTTTTTATTTTATTTATTTGAGTCGCCAACAATTGAATACACTGACACAAAGATATGAGATACATCCAATAGACTTATAAACTAGTGTACCAATTTCTTACGGTAAGCACAACATGCATTACTTATTTATCGATTGATATAGAGCGCCTACTTCAAATTAGATGAGTTCTTCTACTCACCGAACATAATTATATATTCAACCAAATTCTAAATTAAAATCATAATTAAAATTAAAATCACATGCAATCTAAGTAAAAATAAAAATACAATTAAAATCAAAACTGAAATAAAATAAAAATTAATAATTAAAATCAATATCATTATTTAAATTAAAATCAGCACCAAAATTAAAATCAACCCTTAAATTAAAATCAAAATTAAATTTACTTACACTAAAATGATTTACAGAATCACAAATTACAGATTTACAAATTTATTTACAGAATCGAACATTGTATTGAAGAGTAGAAAAGTAGGTCGGTCGATGTGAATAACATCGTTTGGGAAAGCATTCTGTGTTCAGATTTTTAGTGGGCGAAGTGCAGTCCGTTGACACGCACGACTGTCAAAGACAACGCTTTACAAATTCTACCTCATCATCATCATCATCATCACCATCATTTCAGCCGAAAGACGTCCACTGCGCTGCGGGACATAGACCTATCTAATTCTACCAACTTCCAAACTTTTTCAAAAATTTGGTTTGCCATAAATACAGAGTAGTGTCTATATTTATAGCCGTCTCCCCAAATTTAAGATCCCTCTTCCGATTAACTTCCCCTCCCTTTTAACGTATCCCTCTTCAGAATTGCTTGTGGCGCTGATGATATTCATCCGCCACAATAATATAAAATTATAATTTGTTTCCTTAAATATTCTGTATGTTTGAATGTGGTATATGTATATATATATTCTTGTTTTTATTTACATAATGCACACCTGCTTTTCAAATTCACATTTGACATTGGCAAAATAGTCGACATCGGCGTTACTTGCCATAATTAAAAATAGAATAGAGTAGTGTTAAATTTGAAGAGAATGATTGACTTTCGGGAGTGCCTTTTAGAATTAATTTCTAATCAGCTGCTTTAAAAATGATCTACCGTTTCTACCCACGACTTCGTCCGCGTGGAATTTTTTGTTTTTACCGAAAATAGTATATCCTTTAACACGCGGCAATACTGTAACTTCCCATCAGTGAAAGAATTTTCGGAATCGGATAAGTACGTAGTTCCGAAGATTACCCCGTATTTACAAACCCACAAATTTTTACCTCCATATAATATTACTAGCTTCGCATCAGAATACCAGATGCGAATATTAATAATAATAATAATAATAATGCTGCGACATTTATTTTTTAAATGTCGCAGCATCATGCCGAGATAGAAGCCTTTTGGCCTCGTATAGGACTTTCTGTTTCATTTTCCTTTTGTTACTTTTTTATATATAACTTGGATTTTTATTTTACTGTGTTTAGTTTAGTTTGTGATCTTCCTGTACCAGTCGCAATAAATACTTTTTCTTTATTTCTTTTTAATTTATAGAGCAACTGTAGTTGTTGCGCACAATGTCACCCCACCCAGCCTGCGTGGGACATCAGTCTGCAGCATCGGTTCTGGGCGCCGGGTAAGTTCATCTTCTCGTGTTATTATAATATTAACAGTGCCCCGCGGTTTCGCTCGCGTTCATTTTTGAGGATAAAATATATAAGGGGCTTACAGGACCTAAAACTAAACCTAATCTGACCTAAACGCAAAAAATGCAAGTTTTAGAAACAATACAAGTATATGATCGACTACAGTAAACAAAATCAAAAAAATATATGATATTCTTCAGGATATTTGCCAGGTCTCTTCTGCGCCATCTCCATAGCGAGAGAATTGCGTCAATGGTCTCGCCATGCCATCAAATTTAATAGAAACTATGAATCAATCTCCACAAGGCGATATCATCGAGGCTCACCTCCCATCCCGCACCACATGCCCTGTCGCCTGCACATGTGAGGAACTAATGGCTACGTCAGCAAACGGTATTCGCGTTGCTGAATATAGAACCGGCCAAACAAAAAAAAAACGTGTTTGCCATCGACACGCTGAGAAGATCGCGGTGAAAATGTGATAGCAAGGCGTGATATGTTGTACGGACGCCAGCACATCAAACTACCACAATCTGTCAGATTTCTTTAATAGATTTTCAACTTTATCGCTAAAGCATAAGGTTCAAAGTTGATTGGGAAAATCTGACAGATTGTGGTAGGTTGATGTGCTGGCGTCTGTACCTCTCACGCGTCCTTACTGAGCAGTATTGTATTTACCCACAGGTCGTATAGGCAATCTATACTCGCCGAACCCTGGAACTGGTAGGAAGACTTCTGCGTGGAGCTGGTTTCCCTGGCCCAGGAGTAACAGTCAGAAGTAAGTTGTTATTTTTTACTATATTTTTACCCGATTGGCCCAGAAGGAGCGTAATGTTTTTTTATTTATTTCGATCATATTTTTCAAGAAATGCGCAGCGTTTTGTAAAATAGAACATTGTTTTATACATTTTTATTAGTAAAAAATATTGTAGATTTTGTTTGGGCTTTTTGGTGACCTTCCACCGTATTTAAGTAAAATTTTCTTTTTTGGAATCAATAACCGCAATAATAAATATAATAAATAAGGAAGGGCCCGTGGCTAAATAATAACAGCCGCACAGTTCGATCGATCAGGTTAAGCTACGCTTGCCGCGGTTGGTCTGTGGATGGGTGAACATCTTTACATACCGAGACCCCTCCGTGCCTCGGAAAGCCCGTTAAGCCGTTGGTCCCGGCTGTCATTCGTAGATCTTTGACTGTCGTTACGGGTCGTCAGAAGCCCGAAAGTCTGACAACCAGTCTTACCAAGGGGTATCGTATTACTCAATAACTGGGTTGTGGAGGTCAGATAGGCAGTCGCTGCATGTAAAATACTGTTATTCAGCTGCATCCAGTTAGACTGGAAGCCGACCCCAACATAGTTGGGAAAACGCTAAGCAGATGGTGATGATGATTTCGAGCAAGCTTTATTCAAGACTTGCACTTGTTCTGAAACGTTTTGAAATAAACAGTATTATCATATTTACCCCCAGCTCCCGTTGCCGCATGGGCGTCCCTCAGTCCGGCGACAGCGCGTACGGGTTCTGCGACACCGAGGCGCCGCCGACACAACAGTCGCAGGCCTACGACGACAGATACCCGCACTCCTTCAACCAGACCCCTTTCACGAGGGCGCAGAGCTCCGGGACATTCGCACAGGGAACCAGCTTTGCACAGGGACAGGGCAACTTTGCGCAGGGATCCGGGAATTTTGTTCAGGTTTGTACTATATTTTCTCAGGATCCGTAAATTTTGTCCGTGATAAAAAGTAGTCTATAACACTCTCTCGCACTCTCAGTATTCTATTCTATCAAACCCATACTTATACTATTTGTGTACCATTCCAGGGTCAAGGCAACTTCCCCCAGCCCAACTTCTCTGGGGAAGGGTTCGGCGAGGCCAGCGGTAGTTTCGACGCAGCGACGGGAGTGTGGGGACCTCCTCCTCCTTATAGTCCTCAAGGAAGGAGTGGCAGCAGGTGTGTATAAAAGAGATCTACGAGGATTTGATTGAAGTCTACGAGTGGTGGAATGTACAGACGCCAGCACATCAACCTACCCGAAACTGTCAAATCTTCACAATCAATTTTGAACCTTATGCTTTAGCAATAAAGTTGAAAATTTATTAAAGAATGTTGATAGACTATAATAATAATAATATAATAATAATTTGTTTATTTCCACTTCAAGACACAAAAATCAGTGTGGCCCTGGCTCTTGTACTAGGAAGTCCTGTATCACAAGAGCCAGACTATAGTAGGTTGATTTGCTGGCGTCTGTACCAAGTTGTTGATAGGCTAAAATTTTTACCCACTGACTCGATTGTGCTGATATTATGTGGGTAGATAGAAAAGCACAATTAATTCTATTAATAGAGATGTGGCGGCATCTACATCGCCACATGCGAACTACGCATCACACTGACGTCACGCAAAATCCTGCATCGTGCAAGCAGAGTTTACCGCGCAATTAGTATAATTATATACAATACAAAATCTCGGCATCAACCGTCGGGCAGTTGGCCCATCAGACACAACACCCGTCTGGTCGGAGGATCCTCCCTTTTCTATGGAGGAGTGAACTTTACACCCTATTCCTCATACCTCTATAGAGAGACTGACCTCTTTCAACATGGCAACCAATGTGCGACCGGTTTATTTTGACAAAAGCAAACTGAGTTTGTAAATTCTACCAATGGCGCTTTTGAAATGTCGACATGAACACATATTTACCAAGCGTAGTCATCCATATTTGCTCCTTTGTATGAGATGTGAAACGTTTGTCATGCAATGGACGAATAAACAGCAAAATTACTTCAGAACTTTGTACTATATTTTGAATAAATCACGAAATTCTATACTAATGTTTGAATAATTCATTCGTTACTAATCTCAATATTTCTCGTTCCAGACACCACTTGCACCACCCAGATCCAGCTGCCGCGACTCTCCTGCACCATCACCACATGGAACCACGCGCGGCCATGCACGACCATCCCACGGCCATGCAGCCTCACACCTGCGCGAGGAACAGCTACCTCATGCAGCAACACATACCACCCAACGACATCAGAATCACCAACCCGGAGTTAGCCAGAATCAACCCGGATTTAGCAAGAATAAACCCGGAATTGGCCCGAATTAACCCGGAATTGGCTGAGTTTGCGCGATTAAACCCGGAATTGGCGCGTTTAAATCCGGAATTTGCGCGTTTAAATCCGGAATTGGCGCGTTTAAATCCGGAATTGGCGCGGTTAAATCCGGAATTAGCGCATATGGGGCAGATGTATCCCCAAGACGTGGCGGAAATGGCTCGTTTACAGGCAGAGTTGGCTCATATGCCGCCGGAAGCGAGGTTCAATACGTTGAGGGGGCATTTGGTTCCGTATCGATGTCAACGGTTGGGCATGAGTGCTAGTAATCTGCACAGAGATTGTAGGATTGATGATACGGTGGCCATTGAGTGTTTGCATCAGAAAACTGGGAGTAAAGGTTGGTCTTAAAAATGTTTGAATTTTAACAATAAATTATGTGTAGTATGTAGAGACGTTTTTGAAGATATGCGTCAATATTTACTGTTATCTAGGTACAAGATGACAAAAAAACAAAAAAAAAAACCCTAAAACAAACAAAAAAAAAAACAAAATAAACCCTTTTAATTTAGTTAAAAAAACATCTGTATTCAAGTTTGCTTAGGGCCGGTTTTTTGATCCGTAGTTAGTTTTGGTCGATAGTTAGTTACTATTTTTAACAATAGATTAACTACGATCAAAAAACGGCCCCTAGAATCGATTTAAGATCTGTCTAAGTGCAAAAATGAGATAACCCATTGATCGCGACGATTGGTCATGGTGGCAGGTGGACGAAAATGTATAACACTGTATTTTATAACATCTTACTATTATTATAAACGCGAAAGTTTGTGAGGATGGATGTATGTTTGTTACTCTTTCATGCAAAACTATTCTGCACAAATTTTGGATGACATTTTTGGCACACAGATAGTTTATAACTAGGATTAACATATAGGTTACTTTTTATCCCGTTATTACCACGGGATCTATACTTATGCGGGTGAAGTCGCGGGGCGTTGCTAGTGTATTATGACGAAGAGAAATAAATTATGAGAATGTAAACAAGAGAATATGTGGAATATAAAACGCGGGCGCGTGTGCGTGCGTGTGAACGGGCGTGCGTGCGTGCGTGCGGGCGTACGTGCGTGCGTGCGCGGCAACATGTTGAGAGAAGCGGTCTCAACACACATTTTATTCATAAATTAGTTTAAACCTAATTGTTTTAAATGTTCAGTTTCAGATCAAAGCACAGACTCGTGTCAAAAGCAAGGCAAGGAGAACCTCGGCTTCCAGAATGACAAGCATTCTCCTATAAGGTCCGTATTGCATTCATATACAGGACTTTTGGAATGACATTATAAACCGAGTTTATCGATCACAAATGAATCGACAACGATAGCTAATCGAATGTTTTTTCTAAAAAAATATGCAGAACAAAAACAAAAAAAAAAAGGTTGATGACAAAGTAAACAAAGTCAAGGTCAAATCATTTATTTCAAATAGGCACATTAAAGGCACTTTGAAGTTTTGAACGTCAAAACTTACAGTCGAATTGAATTGATTCTAGTCGCCCTTTCTAAAAGGTAGTGTTCGTATGGAGAAGAATGGGCAAGAAACTCCACCGTTACTCTTTTAAAATGTTTTACAAGGTTTTGTATATAATATAATTATATGTAAAGATGATGATGCACCTAGAATAAAATTAGTCTACCACACACGGAAAAAAATAAAATAAAAATGAAGCAATGACAGGTAAATCAATTATGTGATAGATACATGGTGCTCACATATTTACAAAATATTTACAAATATTGTAAAAGTAGTCGATTATCCTGGAATTTTAACAAGTGTGTGAGTTACTGTAGTCATAAATTGTAAATATCAAAGTCATAAAAAAAACGTTTGAAATGACTTTGTTAATGTCCTTTTAATATTTCAGATCGTCAATGCAGGACTGTCGTGCAGCCAGCAACCAGAACGCGGAATCAGAAGTATACTTCGCAGACGTGTCGAGCTGCTGTAATGTGAGTGTTAAGGTATTGAGCTTTTTATTGTTCATTACTCAATTAATTACTCCTTTTTAAAGTACAATCGCAGTGGACCGGGAAAAGTGGACAGAGGGAAGCGAGTCTTTTGCCATGCAGTAGAACAAAACAGGCTCATAATGATAATAAAGGAAAAATATTAAAGGAAAACATGAGAATAGTTCTCTTTTTGCATTAGTTGACTTTTCCATACTCCAATACCAAACTGACTTAGATAATAATCTTTTCTTCATTCCAGGCTGACTGCTGCATGAACGCAAACGTCTCAGCTCTAGTAGGAACCATAGAGAATCATCCCGAGTCCACATCGGAATCCGACACCGGCTCCTTCACACTAACGCGACAGCAGCGCCCCCAGCCGCAGGTCGGCTCCAAGCGGAGACCAAGACAAACTGACAAACACATGAAGAACCAAGAAAAAATGAGACAAGTACTCAACAACTCTATAAGGTTGACAGAACATCAGATAGAACAGCTGAACAATTCTATGAGAATGAATGAACGAATTGAACGAGAACGAATGAATGATCGAATGAATGAGACGAGGCTGAGTGAGAGGATGAACGACTCGAGGGATAGGTTGAATGATAGAGAACGTATTGAACGTATGAATGATGTTAGGATCAGTGATAGAATGAATGAAGCACGGCGGAGTGAGAGAATGAACGATTCAAGGGACAGATTGAATGAAGGAAGGGTGTGTGAGCGAATGGATAGGTTGAATGATTCGCGTATAAGTGACAGAATGAATGATTCACGCATAAGTGACAGAGTGAATGAAACTAGAATGAGTGAGCGGATGAATGACTCTAGAGATAGATTAAACGATTCAAGAAGTTGCGAGGTCATGGATCCAAGAATAGAAAGAATGAACGACTCGAGAATCAGTGACCGAATGAACGAGACAAGACTAAGTGAACGCCTCAACGATTCCCGCGTTTGCGAACGGATGGCTGAAGCAAGAATAGAAAGAATGAACGATTCCAAACTGAGTGACAGAAGTGACACTCGCCACAGTGACCGAATGAACGACTCCCGTGTTGAACGAATGAACGACTCACGCCTCGAACGAATGAGCGACATAAACTCAAGCGTTAGAATTGATGGTAGTCCAAAAATGCGTTCACACATAAGTCCATTACGGATCGCTAGATCTAGCCCCAAAAACGTACCTAAAGACCATCCTAGGCAGTCAAGTACAGACTCGAACAAGCCCGATTTCAGGCAAATCTCACCCTTATCCCCGAATACCGAAGAATCATTGGTGTCTGATGATGACAGGCCTCAGGATACTGTATATTCGAACGACCCTGAGACTTCTAAATGTTTGGGTCCTGATTCTCAGTATGAGCCGGTGAGGGATGGAAAAGAGGAGATTTTGAAGACCAACCACCATCACTGTTATAGTGATACTAATACAATGGATTCTGGGTGGCAGAGTGGCTCTGAGAAACAGGTTACAGACTAATACAGGTATTTACAGGATTCTGACTTTAAAATAAAAGCGGATAATCATAATAACTTTCTAACCTTTAAGATTTTTGTAAGAAAAATCAGACGTTGTAAGAACCACATGAGTAATATCATACCCACATTTCGCCACTTGAGTTTAAGGGGGAAGCGCTAAGGTAGCCCGCAAAATTCAAATTTTCTTACGTTTTTTGCAATTTGCTGGTCAGCATTAACTTGTACTTTGATTAATATATGAATCGCGGCCGTAAGAAATATGTGTTAACAGAATTATAATCATTAAAGTCATCAACACAACTCTCTAAGACCACGTAAGTCCAAAGAATAACTGTTTCATGAAATCATCATTCTTTGGACTTACGTGGTCTTAGAGAGTTGTGTTGACGACTTTAATGATTATAATTCTGTAAACACATATTTCTTACGCCCGCGATTCATATATTAATCAACGTACAACTTAATACTGACCAGCAAATTCTAAAAAACCTAAAAAAAATTGAATTTCGCGGGCTACCCTGGCGCTTTCGCCTTAAGTCCCATGTAATATTGCCTATTGCGATCAACCGGACACAGCATTGAAAACTCGTTTCATAGAGGTTTTCAAAAAAAAAAAAACAAAATTAAAATTCACTTTACGATTCTTTTGTCGTGGTTTTAACTGACTTCAAAAAGGAGGAGGTTATTAATTCGATTGAATGTTTTTTTTTAAAGTATTACACTTGGATTCTCGCAAATACATATATGAGGTTTTGTATGAGTGTGTGTGAGCAATGGCAGAACAAAAGGGAACATTTGTATTTTTATTCTAACCAATTATTAAATAATTATTCTATTATTCTCAGTTCAAGTTTTCTATGTGCTGTGCTAAAAACTATGGAGAGGTACTGTAAAATGATAGATTTATTACTAGAATTTTAATAAAATTGTCCGCAATATTTCAAAGGGGTCGCAATATTTCACCTTTGTGACATATCCAACCCGCCACCATTTTGATATAAAGCACGATGAATGTAGTATAAATATCTGTCTGCGTTTGTATCTGTAATTTATATGGTGTATATAATAAAAAGTATCTATTCTATTCCATTTATGGGTAGTGGACACTTATAAAAAAAAAAATGTCTAGTAATATGGTATCCTAAAGTATAATGTTTCCGATATTTTTGGAGGTAAAGATCGCCATAATTATGAGAACTATGAAAAACAAAAAAAAAGCTGTAAATTGTATTCTAATAATTACCGTGGGCGGAAACTTTGAAAAAAAATCAAAATGGCGGCGGGTTGATATGTTAGTTTCCATAGAAAAAAAAAATCGAACCCCTATTGTCGTGTTTGTGCAATTTACTAAATATGGTGTGATTTATTCTAAACGATAAATACTTTTTAAGTTAATGAATAAAAATCTCGATTTTTCTAATAAAATCCTTGTATTAATAATTCATTGATTGTTAATTTAATCATTCGTTCATCTCATTATCATTCATTCGTCATTCACCTTTCATTCACCGTAATTTTTATTGAACATCCATTCATTTCCCGCCTTTTCATCATTCATTCATCTTTCATTATTCATTCTTTCAATCAATGGATTATTTAGCCAAGGAATTTAAAAAATTGAAGTATTTTGCGTTTTGACTTCAACGAACGCAAGACTTGCCGATTTCCGAATTTGACG
The DNA here is from genome assembly GCA_963855955.1 of Luperina nickerlii. Classification (NCBI taxonomy): domain Eukaryota; kingdom Metazoa; phylum Arthropoda; class Insecta; order Lepidoptera; family Noctuidae; genus Luperina; species Luperina nickerlii. The sequence goes on along the minus strand of OY979689.1, from coordinate 9,256,931 downwards.
TAATAATTATTGATTTTTTTAATAGTAATAAATTATTATTATGTAAAAATTATAAAGTAGCTGTGTTAATAACGCTCTCTAAAAAGTTAAATAAGATTGAGATTATTATTTGTAATAAAAAAATAAACTCGAATTTGTAGATTGGGTAGATAAGTTTTTAAAAGAACTTCGTTTGAATGATAGGACTATTAATAAGTACTATTAATGGCGGTTTTCGTGAAAATTTACACCAGTTGGCACCACTTTGACAAGAGGTCTTCCATTTCGACAATGAATATAAAATATATGATGACGTTCATCATTTGATTCATTCATTTGTTCATCATTCAGTCATGACTAAAGAAAATATAGGCTCTTTGACAGATGCCTGGACCTGACGTGTAAGTGCTGCCACCCAGCGAACGTCATTTTAGAAAACCCTCATTATACCGATTTAGGACTATGACAGGTGTCAACCAGTAACTTTATTTGAATTCAGAATCTTAGCTTATCTACGTTCATTGCAATCTCACTCAAATATCTACTTTAGCGTTAAGTAATTTAAGTTGATTCTTGAGTGCCCAAGATATTGTAGTAAAAAAAGGCTTGAAATTGATTGATTGCAATGGAATTTGAACTTTTTCGTGTATTGTGCGCTTTTGTAATGTGGTGATATTATCGTGGACGTCCACGTCCATAATTTGTGTGGAAATACGTGCACGTTATAACTTTATCTTGGACGGAAATTTAAAAGCGTCTTCGGTTACGCGCAGGTAGCTATAGGATTGCTTTGTTGAGGAAAAGTGTTTTTGATATGGCACCGGCTATTTTAACCACATTCCTAATTCCATAAAAGAGGAACCAGTAACAATTTTCAAAAAGAAGGTAACTGTGCTTCTATTAAATAAATGTTACTACTCCGTATCGGATTTCTAGCTGATAAATTTTAGTTGTGTATCAATGTTTGTATTTTTGATGATGAACTGCATCAATGTTTGCATGCCAAAATGGTAGAATGTACAGACGCCAGCCGATCAAGCTACTACAATCTGTCAAATTTCTTTAATAGATTTTCAACTTTATCGCCATAGCATAAGGTTCAAAGTCGATTGGGAAAATTTGACAGTTTCAGGTAGCTTGATGTGCTGGAGTCTGTACAAGGATTCTCTAATATTATTGTAACCACTTTATTGTAAATACCTACATTCTGAGCAAATAAATGAGTATTCTATTTATATTTCCACACCTCCCTGTGTTATCGTGATGCCACGATAATTTCGTTACATTAGAAATCCAATGAGTTTATGGTTCCAAGATTCTGAGTTCAAGTTTTTGCCAATGCCAATATTGCCAATACTCGTGTTTCGAGTAATAATATACTATGTTGCGTATGCGCAGTGATCGTGCCAAGTAGACTGTAAGTAGACACTTCTGACACTTATGCGACTATGTGAAATGAAACTAGTTTTACAGATATATATGTCATATGCATGTAAAAATTAACTCCTTGTATGGCATCAGAGGAAATGTAGGTAAACGCTTAAAGACCTTTTTTATGAGCAAAAAAGTGGGATAACAAACCTTTGTATGCCCGTAAGTTCAATATGTAAAAAAGAACAATATGCCCAACTGTGTTGAGGTTAGCTTCCAGACTAACCGATGGCAGCTAAATACCAGTATTTTACATGGAGCGACTGCCTATCTGACCTTCACAACCCAGTTACTGGGTAATACGATACCCCTTGGTAAGACTGGTTGTCTGACTTTCGGGCTTCTGATTACACGTAACGACTGTCAAAGACCCAAGATTGACAGCCGGGACCAACGGTTTAACGAGCTTTCCGAGGCACGGAGGGGTGGATAATACGATATCATGGTATGTGCACATGGTGTGGTCTGGTATGTCCATACCTGTGAGCCTTAAAAGTTAGATTCTGTTCGTTGCACAGACATTAAAGAATTCTTTAAGCAAAAACTTAGCATTTTATAAATGAAGATCTTTTCCTGTAAAACTAGTTTCATTTTAAGTGAAAACTGTTTTATAATAAAAACGACCAAACTTAGATTCCTATGATCATGGTTTAACTGATTCTATGAGGTACTCAGTGTTGTGTGCTTACTGCTGTAGCAATGTGTTTTATTAGAAATGAACTAGCCGGATAATTGCGTAACACACTAACAGCGGTGTTATTCTGTAAAAGGATCATCGTGATAACTTAGGTGAGGTGAGTTTAAAGTGAACTGTCATTCCACCTGATGCTAGGGATTGACACTATTGACATCTCACTCTAAGCTCACTTTACCTAAGTTTTCACGGTGAGATTTTTACAGAATAGCGTTACAGTAGCAATGGCATTGTGACGGTTCAACAACACTCACTGCGTGATTTACATTGTTGAGCGGACACATTTTTCGAACAAATGAATCAATGGATTAGCAGTATCCTTCAAAATGATTCTGATCGTGACTGAAAGTGTGTTACACAATTAGAGTGCTTTAAATACCTTTTATGAAATATACTATAATATATTTCGTAATAATAGTTAATTTCAACTGTCCTCTCATTTGTTGTAATGTTAAGTTGTCCTGCTATACATTATATTTTTTATATTTCATCCGTCCACCCATTTGTTGTTTGTTAATCATTCATTCATTATTATAAAATTTGTCATGAATTTAATTTATTATTGCTAAATCATAAAAAATCTACTCTACTCATAAAATGGCTAATTCTCTTAGGGCTGATTTTGCCAACGCCAGATAACTTTATCGGAGGAATAATTTTGAATTTTTGACAGTTCTTTCGTAGGGAAGAACTGTCAGACAACAATTTTATTCCTCGAATAAAAATTATCGGTCGATTGAAACATCAGCCCGTAGACAAATTATAAAAAAAAAACTTCTGGTGAACGAAATAACACCCATTCACTCATCCACTCATCGTTCTTTTCGTTCATCATTCATTCGTTCATGGTTATTTTTTCATTAATAATAAATAGGTACCTCGTATATTGATAGCCACCATTCAGGCTGTTTTTCCTAATAGCTTAAAACATCAATCTATAAAAAAGTATTATTTTTATCAAACCAATGTTGCCATAACGGTTTCCTTTTTATTTTATTCCTCCATTTAAAGCAATACGTTTTGTAAATAGTTTATAATTATAAGTATGTGTAGTGTAATTTTTTGTCTATTATTATTGACATTATACAGGGTGCATTAATATTTTAATATTGAATTTATTTGGAATTTTAGAAAAAAAAACTTAAGAATATTTTCTTAAATAACAATATTTTTGTTTGAAACTTAAAAATGTCCCGCTGTTGTGGGAAATGATTTTTATCTTCATTAAAATATTACTGCACCACAATTTCGTAGTTGCTAGATTTGTCGCTTTAATGCCAATATGGAATTGTTTTAATATTATTATGTATACAGGATGTACAAAATAAGATTTGGTCTCGGTTTCGAAAAATATGGCTGGGACACCTAATATAAAATAAAAACATTGGACATTTACCATCAAATTTACCGGAATAAGGTTCCCAAGAAGCAATGGATTATGAATAAAGGCCCCCACAGACACGCGTAAACTTCATGAAAATTGTTTTACCAGAATCGCGTCGCACCGTCGCGTCGCGCCTGTCTACGGCAGCCTTAATGTGAAACTTACTGAACATCCTGTATACACGTGTTGTCTATAACTTGAACATTTTGTGTATATTCGTTATACTTGTACTTTATGTGTGTTAGCGTTGACATAAGTTTTAGATGTTAAGTTATTTTTGACTACTCGCTTCGAAATATTGTATGAAAATATTCACTCATTTCGACCCCTGTACTGAAAATTTCCAAATAATTTCATTACGTATAAAAATGTTCAATTCGATCATTCACATCTACCGTGGGAATTTTTCGCGTGTATACGCTGCGTTAACGTGACGGTTTCCGAAAGAAGAGCGGTGACCGCCACCATAGTGTCCGCAATTTGCGGGCGAATGTTATCAGACGTGTTTACCTAGAGAGCGTTTTTGACACCGTAAAGTCAAACCCGGCTGTCGAAAGATTTAAATCGATAGATTTGCCCTCACTGTATTTAGTCAAGCGAAAAAGTGTCTTAACAAAGAAGAGTGAGCTCACACATTATTAAAGAGAGTTTTCATGACAGAGTTAGGTCACTGCATCATTGTGTGTCAGAGGTGTCAAAACAAAACATAGACGTGACTATCTTTTGACGCGGGAGGGCCAATCAAACCCTGCGTTCCAAGTTAGGAAATATTCTATTTGCTGAATCGTACCGAATTAACGTGAACGCGATAACGATGTCCCGTGAATCGTCATAGATGACGTTATAACATGCGCCATCTTGCGATAACGCCGACCATGCCTTAGAATAATATCACCGTGAGCGCTGTCAAAAATGGCAGTGTGTGTGTGAGGATGTGTCAGTGTGTGTTTTGTTTTGAGTTGCATCATCTTTAAATTAAACTAACGTGGCATTTTCGAAATTGTGCTTCTGGCTGACAGTCGCCACCTAACCAAAGAAGAAGAACTGAACAAGAAATGTGGTGTTTATATAAGGAAATACTGTAATAATATCGTTTTTACATTGAGTAAGCACTGTGAGCGCGTTCACGAGCGTTCCGAATTGTTGACAGCTCTCAGCTGTCATAATCGTGATATCTTAATCGGAACGCTATGAGCGCTGTGAGCGATATTGTCTTAATTCGGAATGCGGCCTTACGATTTCAATCTTTCCGCTGCCATAATTTTCATGACAGTCGTCACAGCGGACGTTATGTCGCGGCCATTGCTCTAAGAAGAAATCTTAGCTTCACCACGCGTCAATAATATCACCAACGTCAGATGTGAAGGCACCTTTACTTCAAAACAAAATCTCTATGTTTTAATGTTTAGAAAAAATCTCAATTTTTTTCCGATTGCATTATTAACTATTTTTAATAACTCGAGGAATTATTATGAAAATTATTAAAGTATTGTATGAATATAGTTGTGATTTTCATTAACTATTAGATTTAAATAAGACTATTTTAATTGCTATGTACCTATATTGTTAGATCATTTATTGATAACGGTTCTATTAAAAGACTGAAATCTTAAGTTGGATTTTTTATTTATAATCTTTTCAGGCAACAGCCGGTCGATTCGGTAAAAATCTCACCGTGAAAACTTAGGTGAAGTGACTGAAGTGAGTTTGTTTTTGCAAGGAATTGATACTATTGACAGCTCACTCCACGCTCACTTCACCTAAGTTTTCACGGTGAGATTTTTACAGAATAGCACCGCAGTAGCCCACCATACACAACACCCATCCGGTCGACGGTCGGTCGGTCGGGTGATGGCATTATTCCGTTTATCCATCCCATAAAATCTACCCTAAGGTACGCGGACACGCATGTCCGAAAATCCACCCTAGGTCTAGTTGGATTGTAGCGGTATCTACAACGCTACATGCGAACTACGCGTCATACTGACGTCACGCAAAATCCTGCATCTCGCAAGCAGAGTTTACCGCGCAACTAGCATAGATACAACGGTTCGACATGAATCATCGGGCAGTTGCCCGCCAGACACAACACCCGTCTGGTCGGAGGATCCTCCCTTTTCTATGGAGGAGTGAACTTTACACCCTGTTTCTCATATCTCTATAGGATAAACAGAATTTATAGGCATAGCGTGTTTTTTTTGCTAGTGTTAAAAAAGCACGAATTTAAACAAGATTGTGGTATAAAAATATATATACATTTAAATTGTCTTTGGCAGGCCCCTCTTTTCCATTGGGCACTCTGGGCAAGTGCCCAGGGCCCCGCGATCTTCGGGGGCCCCGGTCTACTCTCATAAAAAACATTATTTGCAGCCGCCGTTCCATTCTACGTATTATTAGTACCTACTCGGTTCTATGACAAAATTAGAGATTTGTAGCGCGATTTGTAATAAATCTCTAGCCCCCCAAATATGAAATATTAGTATGTTTCTTTTATTGTCTCTTATCTACATAGGGGACCCGTGATCCTTATGTGCCCAGGGCCTCCAATAGGTTAAAGACGGCCCTGGTCTTTGGTCAGTGTTGCCATGAAAATTTCATAAACAACCCTTCTTACAACGTAACGAACATGATACGCATAATGTGGACGGGCATTTCACTCATCCTTTGGTTCGATCGAAGGTTAAGCTACGCTTGCCGAGGTTGGTCCATAGATGGGTGACCATTTATAACATATTGAGACCCCTCCTTGCCTCGTGTCGTTTGTAGATCTTTGACAGTCGTTACGTGTAGTCACAAGCACGAAAGTCTGACAACCAGTCTTACCAAGGGGTCGTTTTACCCAGTAACTGGGTTGTGGAGGTCAGATAGGCACTATAAAATACTGGTTTTCAGCTGCATTCAGTTAGACAAGCATACATATAAATTGTAAATCCGTATATGCTTTGAGAAAAATAAGTGAAACTTAAATAAAACGACAAATAATTTCGAAATATTCTTTTTATTTTTTTTTTAATTCCTAATCAATTCCTAAACTTATAGTTAGGCAAAGGACCCTCTTTACAAATGAACAATATTAGTTTTAAATGAAAATGATTCAGAAGAAACCCTATTTACCTTGATGATTTTATTTAATAAAATTTAGTAAAAAATAAAATATAGAAGAAATTCCTTTTTCTTTTAGTACCTCTTAAACATTTTTTTTCATCAAGTGTGCATACCATTTTGTTGGTTGGACGACTGCTAACCTTTAAGTTGGTTATTGTAATTCGAACCTTATTCCTACTGTTATAAAATTCTTAATCGGTTTAAGGACACTGAACGACGCCTATGGGCATTTAGTGTCCCTCAAAAAGTTATTACAAAATTGACAACTTGACTGGGGAAATCAGTTTTCGTATTTCAAACTTTAACGTTGTTAGAATAACGTTCAAAGTTCAAAATTGGCTCGATGGTTTAAATGCCCATAAATACAGTTCGTTTGCTAAAATCCTTAAGAATATTAAGACTATGGGGGGGATATTATTATGAATACTCTACTATAATAATTATGGTAAATGAAAATAGCTACACCAATCAGGCAACTCACAAACAGTACGTAAATCTTTAATTAAAGTACTATTCGAAGTAAAGCCATAGAAAAAAGCAATATTTGTAAAAAGGGTCCCTAAAAAGCTAGTTTTAAAATTGGATTCACGTAAAGTGAAAGTAAGTATTGCAAGCACCAAAAAATTAAACTATTTAGTTAAAAAGTAAAAAAATATGGCCAATTACAGAGATTTTTCAAAATCTTAAGTGGGTTTATCTATGTTTTGTGTAGTTCTTTTGTGATTAAAGATTTATAAAAATATAATATTTTTTTTGCCATATTTCCACAAACGTTTAATGTACAGACGCCAGCACATCAAGCTACTACAATATGTCAAATTTCTTTGATAGATTTTCAACTTTATATCGCTATAGCATAAGGTTCAATGTTGATTGGAAAAATTTGAGTTTCGGGTAGCTTGATGTGCTGGCGTCTGTACAGTCCTTTCACAGTTATTTTACCTCTGACAGCAATCCAACAACAACCCTAATGTTACGAAAATAAAAGATAAAAGAAAAAGTAAAGATAATAAAAGATCAGAGTGATTTTGATAGACTTTTCAGTAGTAGCTACCTTATCGTAACAACTGTAAGGATTACTATGACTTTGACGATGATACAATATCATAGATAAAATAACTGTAACTGGCCTATTAACGTTACTCATTGAACACTGGCTGCTAAATAAATAAAAAAAAGAAATAAAAAGTTGCCAGCAATTCAAATCAAGAAGATTTAACTTTTTATAAAAAGCAGCTGTGCAGTAAAATCTAAAAAAAATACTATTATTCTTTTACAAAAGTCACAACTCCAATAAGGCATGTTTTTCTTACAGATGTACGTGCACTATGTTTAATATTCACAATAAATGGACCGAGGCTATCTATGGAACAGTTATCATAAGACTAGTGGACTTAATGCGTCTGCATTACGATTTAGTAAAACGCACATTAATGAAAGAAACAAAAAAAAAACAGGTCAGTAAAAAAATATGCCACAGTTGGCATGACATCTAGCCAAACTTTGCATAAGATTAAGCCAGAGTCGGCATGACATCTAGCCATACTAAGCATTATATTAAGCCAGACTTGGATTTAGACAAACTAGGAATAACAATCAGCCAGAGTCAGCATAATATCTTGCCAAACTTAGCATATTTAGTCAAACTTGGCAAGACATTTAGCTAAACTCAAGCTAATATTTAGCTAGAGTAGGCATAATATTTCGTCAAAGTCGGTATGCCTCTAGCCAAACTCCAAGAGTCTGTGTGCATTTTGCCAAACTTGGCATAATATTTAGCCACAGTTGGCATGACATTAAGCCAAACTCGGCATAATATTTGGCCAAACTGTAATATTATGCGAGAGTTGGCATGACATATGGCCAAATTCTTGTCAATTTAAATATTTTAAGGCGCCTCCCCGAGCAAAACGCGCACGCAAGCCGTTTTTGTGCAGTTTTTTGGAGCTATCTACTTGTTATTTAAAAGAAATACCAACTAAAAAAAAATACATTAAATTTCTACATAATCTTGATTCCATAATTGCAGATTTATTTTTATTTTTTATTGAGTATATCTTTAATAAATCTCCTTACAACACAACCCCAGAAATGAGAAATAGTGATTAATAACATGCATCTCCTCGTAAAGTAAACATTATTTCATTTTGCTACTGACACTAATGGATAGACAATTTAATAACGAACATTTTGACCCAAAAAAAATTCCAAAAGACCAAAATTTTATTTTATACAGATTTTATTCTAAAATATGGGCGTATTCACTACTGTAACTCCTGCGCCCCGTATCGGGATTCAGTGTGCCGCAAGCTCTCGTGGGTGAAACCCGTGTCATTTGTCACCGTGTCGCCGTCGGCTAGCGCACTTGCTCGCTTACGTCACATTAATGATATTTAATTAGTTTATTGACATTTGTTTTAAAGAATCCGTAAGAATGTACAATTTAATTTACGGAAAACTCATATCCGATGGTGACGCTAGCACCTACTCCAAAATATTACAGGCTCGCCCGTATCCTGACCTGACTGTTGAAAAAATTGAGTGCCGGAATCACATCTTAAGGAATTTTTGCAATAAATTACAAACACTAACCACAGACACTAAATATAACATCAAGTATCGAAAATTCATAACTAAAAGAGCTATACTACGAACAAGATTTACCATTTGCAAATTAATTAAAAAACATAAATCTAACTCTGATGTTCAACTTCTGTTTGATGATCTATTAATTAGCCACCTTCATGGCTTCGGGGACCACACTAAGTGCCGATCATACTTCTGTGATAGCATCGGCAAAATGGACCTGCCAAATGATTTTATTTTAAGCCCTTTGTGGCAAAAAATATGCTTTATTATCCAAAATGTTGCAGGACATGCTCGAAGTTTAATATACGACGTTGATAGCAACGTAGTTGAAAGGTTTAATAGCGTGGTGGCTAAGTTGGTTGGCGGCAAAAGAATTAATTTTTCTTTAAAAAATTCTTATCAAACCAGATGTCATGCCGCTGCCGTAGGTTTTAATGAGAAAAAAACGATTTCTCGGCTATATAAATCAATTAATAATGGAAACAGCCCTCAAGGCAAAATAAAAAAGCTAGAAAACAAAAGAATAAATAAAAATGAGAAAAAAAAGCAAAATAAACAACCAAAAAATCGAGCCTTGTTCTTAGAAAAATCGAACCAGGACCACAATTATGGTCAAGACTGCACAAAACCCGATATCCCAATCGATGTGTTTAATAATCTTAAAGAAAATTTTATGGAAAACTTAAAAAAAACTAATGAGGAAAGAAGTGTAATCGAACGGACAACCGTTTTGCAAAGCGAATGCAGCGAGTGGCTAGAGTTGCGTAGGTCATTGTTAACTGCTTCCAACTTTGGAAAAGTTGTAACACGGCGAAATGACACGAGTTGTCATAACTTTGTAAAAGAGTTATTGTACAAAAGTAACATTGACTATGTGTCGTCAATTAAACATGGCAAAGACAATGAAAAAATTGCTATCAAGCAATTAGAGAAGCAAGAAAAAATTCTAATTGAACCTTGTGGTCTATTTATTGATGAAGAGTTCCCATTCTTAGGAGCCACTCCGGATGGCTTATGTAGCGACGATACTATCGTAGAAATTAAATGTCCGATAACGGCATTCAAATTGGGTTTAGACGAAGCTATAAAAAAAAGAAAAGTAACCTTTTGGAAAACAACAAAAAAAGGGCTGGAAATCAATAAAAACCACAAATGGTACTATCAAGTGCAGGGGCAATTACACGTAACTAAACGATCAAAGTGTTTATTTGCAGTTTGGTCAAACGAAAACTCTTCGCTAAAAACGGAATACATCGAGAGAGATGATATATTCTGGAAGGAGAAGATGAAAGAAAAGCTTACATCATTTTATGTAGATTGTTTGTTGCCAGAATTAGTCGACCCCCGCTACCCTCGAGGTATGAATATAAGAAATCCTCCATACATTGAAGAGGCAATGATAAGAAAAAAAAGTAAAGAAAATATTGAACCTCAATTACACGAAGATATAGATAGGAGAAGTGAAGGTGACGAACCTTCGGACGTCAATATGCCTACATGTACTCGTTATTTAGATTTTAGGGAGATGTAAACTAGGAATAGAAAATAGTTAAATTAATAATAAATTGTATATAGGTACCGACTTTAAAATAATAAATTATAATAAAATTGACTTTGTTTTATTATTTTTCTACTTTTATAACCTGAGTTGAGTTACTTGTTCAGACAGTGATATAAAAAATAAACACCCCATGTTTATTGAGTATCATGAATTTGAGTATCTTGTATATAATATGTATAAAAACGTGCCCCCGCCAGGAACGAAGTTTAGTTCACAATGCTCGTCTGCTCGAATCTCGATACTCGCACACACACACCTTCACACACTCTTATATTATAAAAAATGAAGCAGCGAGTGAGAGAGACAGAAACTTGCATAACGCTTTTTCTTTACGTATTCTAGTTATCGGAAATTTTTGTTAGAGAGAGTCTCGTGGAGTCGCGTACGCTTTTTCGTTCAAAAATTAGAAAGTAGTATTCATGGACATAAGTATAGTCACTGAATTCACGACCAAAATTATTTAGGCGCACCGTTTCTTTCATTCATAGAAATAATAAAAAAAACAGCATGTGTGCAATTCACACGTGGTAGAAGTGAAACCTTCAATCTTAAATCTTATGAATTTACATGTCTCTTTTTACTGTCGCTTTTTCGTTTCATAAACTTTCAAATCACAACGATGCTAAAGAACATCCATCCATCCATCCATCCATCCATCCATCCATCCCACACCACACCACACCACACCCACACCCACACCAACAACCCACGCCCACACCCACCCACACTCACACCCACACCAACAACACACACACCCACCCACACACACACCCACACCCACAACCACAACCCACACCCACCCACACTCACACCCACACCCACACACACACCCACCCACACACACCCACACCCACACCCACCCTAACACCCACACTCACACCCACACCACACCACACCCACACCAACAACCCACGCCCACACCCACACCCACCCACACTCACACCCACACCCACACCAACAACCCACACACACACCCACCCACACACACACCCACAACCCACACCCACCCACACTCACACCCACACCAACAACCCACATACACACACACACACACACACCCACACCCGCACCCACACCCACAAATTAGTAGCATAGGATTAAATGTGATGTCATTGATGTAATAATAAAAAACAAAAACACTGTATATTGCTTCCTATCTCATTTTCTCCCACGTTAAATCTTATATGTCTCTTTTTAGTGTCGCTTTTTCGTTTCATAAAATTTCAAATCACAACGATGCTAAAGAAGTTTTCACTACAAAAATATTAAATGCCGTCTCTGTTTATTCTAAGGTCTGTGATTTTTACTAGTCGCAGTTTCATAGTTCGTAAGTTGTTCGCCAGATGGCGCTAGTAATTTTCACGAAGTATTGTAGAGGTGGGGTGCGGCAAAGAGGGAACGAATGCTCAAGGTTATTTGCTCAGGGTACGGCCTTAAGTAAAAACATTTGAATTATAAGCGTGTTGTTTTAAATAATGTGCGCTTACCTTACACTGGTATTAAATCATTAAAATCTATACTACATTAATTACGTCCTTAGCATTACGTTATTATAGTTAAATCACTTTATTTTTAATCTAAATTTGATGTTAAGTGTCTACGGAATGGTTCAGAGCAATACAGTACTTTATTTATTAAGTTTTTTGGCAAAAATAATAAGTACTTACGTAAAACATGTAATAAAAATTGGTGTAAAGTAAAAAAAACGGATCTTAATTTAAGAGTAGTTTTAGTTTTTAGAGTAGTAAAGTCTTTTGATTGGACGGATTCAAAAATAGTTTCAAAAGCCATTACTGTCAATGGCGCTAGTAGCACAAGAGAATTTGTTCACAATTTTTTTTCTAAATTTAAAATTACCAGTCAACAACAATTTTGCTTCCTCAAGGAATTCCTTTTTATTATTGCCATGTTACAAAATCTTTTATAATTTTTTTTTTATTTGAACAAAATGAGCAAACTAATTAGGACTAATATACTGCTTGTAAGAATGCTCGCTTTGCTCTCAATGAAGGTGTCTTGCTCATAAACGAGCACGTTTTTTGAAGTATGCTCGGCGACTGTGGCTGGGGTTCCGTCCATGTCTCCTAGACGCTGGTTCGCGACTTTGAGGTTCCGTAGCAGTGCTAGTACGTCTTCTGTAGAAATGAAAATAAAAAGGTAAGTTGGTAATCGACTTTTCAACTATCTTTGGCTTTTGCCATGCAGCGGGAAAATTCATGGCTTAAAATAATAATACCTAGATAGTATGCATAATACATGAAAGAATAACGTTTATGGTTTGCTAATATCAGACAGCACGCGATGAAAACTTGGACCTCACAAGGCGCGTCCTTACCACGCCAACATCCCGCGAGTATGCGGCCGTCGCATTCTTTTGTTTGGAGAACGTGATCACGTGGTCGCGTCGGCAGTGGGTGCCTTCCGGTTTTTCGAAAACATGGGTGAAAGTCAGTCAAAGCATTTATTTCAAAGAGGCACATAAAAGGTGCTTTTGAACGTCATCAATTACAATCAAATAGAATTGATTCTAGTCGCCGCTTACAAAAGGTAATTTCGTAGAAGAATGGGCAAGAAACTCCACCATTACTCTTTTAAAATGTTTTACAATATTTTTTGACATTATGAACGCGATGATCTCCCCTTCGCGCAAACGATTTTTTTGGTTAGAACGCAGGGACTGTATCGGGATTGATATTATGATGATCAAAATTATAAAAGGCTCTTCAAAGAAATAAAGTGGCCTAATTTGTTTGCCAAAAAATAACTCGTCTATAAATTGTGTAGTAGATCTACTTTATAGCCACATAAACAATGTAATTATTAAGCTATATAGGTCACCATGGTAGATGCGTATATACCAAAAGCCATCCATTTTAATTTCAAAATGAGTTATATCGCACTCAAATCCCTTTTAGAGTAATAAACATTAAAGGACACTGATAGCAGCTTTTAACTCATTCATCATTGGAGGAATGTTTTCAAATAAATAATGTGGGTTTGTATTTTATACTAGGTTCTGTCCGTGACTCAGGGCAAAAAAAAAATTTCAATACCGACTGGCAGTTCCAGAGATTAGCGCGTTTTTGGTTCCTAGAACCATAAATTCGGAGACATGTGACATCTACCAACCTGCACTGGGGCCGTGTGGTGGATTACAGCTCTCTCCCTCTCACGGAGAGGAGGCCTGTGTCCCAGCAGTGGGAATAGTATAAGTTGATTATGTAACGCACACTATAGGTGGGCTGCATCGAACTTTTTAATAGGAAAATGCGTTCCGTTGCGGCCCGTTGCGGATCTAATGTGCGTTTGATTTTAAGAGGAAAATAGTAGAAATAGAAAGATAAGTTTGAGGTCTACAAACCTGCTTCTTTCTGCCCCTCCTCATAGTCCACCTTGATGAAGGTAGTCAGGGACACTTCGTACACCTTGTTGGAGTCAGCGCTGGAGCTGATCGAGCGACGCTTTCTGCCGTACGCTAACTGACCGTTGCTGCATTGTACCTGAAACGAAAACATGTAAATTTTGTTGTATTGTTCAACCGTAAAAACAGAAGGTATGCGTTCACAGTGATGATTAAATGAAGATGATTGATGGTGATATTTTTAGCTCCATGTAAAATACTGATATTCAACTGCATCTGGTTAGACTGGAAGCCGACCCCAACATAGTTGAGAAAAAGCTAGACAGATGATGATGATGTTTGATGATCATTGTGATGACAACCAAACCTCGTCTACTCTACTCACCCCCTGGCACTTGTCGAGGCACACGGTGACGGTTCCCTTGAACTGCACGTAGGAGGTGTCGGGGAACTTGAACGCCTTGAACTTGGCGGTGAGCGTGTCGCCGTCGGCTGTTACAAAGTTGTCGAACAGGTATGTGTCCACTGAGCAACTGGAAATGGAGAAAACATGTGTAAGTTGGAAGTAGAGATAATAAGCACATGAGAATTTTTAAGCTTCATCTCTTTGGCAATGCATCAGCAATATTTTTGGTAAAGACTAGTGTGGCGGCATCTATATCGCCACATGCAAACTACGCTTACACTGACGTCACGCAAAATCCTGCATCGCGCAAGCAGAGTTTACCGCTCAACTAGCATATTATACAACGCCCTGACATCAATCGTCGTGCAGTTTCCCACCACACACGACACCCGTCTGTTCGGAAGATCCTCCCTTTTCTATGAGTGAAGTTTATACCCTGTTCCTCAACCGCAACGGTAGACGGTTACAAATCGTTTACCCTCAATAATTTGACAACTATTAAAAAAAGAAATTAAATGCTTGTTCGAAAGCCTGACAAGTGATAGAGCTCGTAAAAGCTATGGTTTCTCTCTCTATAGCCCGGACCACCGGCAGCATGGAACCTGTTCCTGATGCCGATGGGCATGGATTTTTAAAATTTTTAATGTTTTTCAAAAAAAAACGATAATAATATCTATGAACATGTAACACGATGGATCAAGGCTAGTTCCTTTTCTGTAAACAAAGGCACCTTCGCCTTGCAGCGCGACAGGTACAATGCGTGCCACGAAAGATGAGACTTGACCCCGCCTCCCCCGCTCTTTCCGCCGCCCCTATGACGTCCGGTCCCGTCCTGCACTCAGACCTCATACCGCTAAAGATAGTGGCGTGGCACGTATTGTACGTGCTGATAATATTTGCGACAATGATTAATGTCCAGACTTACCCATTCAAGATAATTGTTTCCTGCTGCTTCCCAGTATCAGTGACATGCATATAGTTAACCAGCAGTCCGTAGATCGGCGCTGACTTCTCGTTCAAGAAGATCTCCATCGTTAGGGGAGTACCGGGGGTTACTGAGATCTCGCCGGATACCCTGGAAAATTATAAGTTTATAACTTTGGTTATTGTACCTACAATAGCGGTTTCTAAATGAGGACTTTAAGTAGTAATTAAAGCCTTGAGTATTTGATATTAATTTGAACTGGATTATATTACAATTTGAACAACTCTACGCGTTCCTGAGAAAAAGGTTCTTGACAGACGGAACAGAAGGACAATGAAGTGATCTTACAAGGTTCCGTGTTTCCTTTTGAGGTAAGAATCGTAAAAAAGTTCTAGGAATACTTACTGCTTTCCGTTTTGTTTGACGATGGCTCCAAGAACTGGTTCAGGCGCCTTGCCCTCTTCATAACGAGTAATGTTGAGCACACTGAAACATAGAATAAACTAAGGTAAGTTTTATTATAAAAACCTTTTAACACACAGAACAAGAGACACTTAAGAATCAAAGTGCTCCTCCATATTGTTGCCATCTGGAAACGTGCCAAGAAAACTGGCATGGGTCGGTAGGCCCTGAACTTTTGGATAGATGAAGTTGAAATGGTCAAGAGATTGATAACTTGTATAAGGAGGGAATTGCGGCTTAGAGAATAAAGCATAAGACACACTTAACTTTCCAAAAAGACATCAAGACAAAAAGCTCATGGATTTGTTACGGTAAATTCATGAGTTTTTGTATTGTCCAGCGTGATAGAATACACTTCTCTACAAAACCTCCAAGAGACAAAACAAAAAAAAAACAACACACAACAACAAGAAACTGCTCTTTCATTCTAAAAGGGACTTCCCTTCTACTCGCCCTAGGTAAACCTTCAAAAGCCAGTTTATTAACTACGCCGTACTCACAAAGGCTCGTTGAAGTCCAACGGGAAGGGATGCACGTCTCTCCTGACAAGAGAGAGAGAGCCTAGAGTTTTAAGAAAAATCCCCAAAAGATTTAGTCAAGATACTGCTCTGTCATTTCAAAAGCGCCTCTCTATGCTAATAATCCTAGCTTCCAAGGAAGCTAGGATTATTAGCATAGAGAGGCGCAGCTGAGCTGGTTTTTGAGAGGTTCATCAAGATGAACCTCTCAAAAACCAGCTCAGCTGTACCTCATGCTGTACTCACTCTGGCTCATTGAACTTCAGCGGGAAGGGATGCACTTCTCTACTGCCAAGAGTCTTAAGACAAAATCCCCAAGAGATTTCGCCAAGAAACTACTGTTTTTTATAATTTTTTTATTTGTAATGGGTTTGCTCTTGACTCTAGTCTAGGTCAGAGGTGACAGAGACAAAGTCTACGATGGAGTGAGCTTACCCAGGAGAAGCTTGTTCGCTCTTACTTTGCAGAGATTCGGGTTGTATGCGCTCGAAAACACAGACGCAGGTAGAGAGTTCCACTTTTTTGCTGTCTGCTGTCTATCTGGCATTCCAAAAGCGCCTCCTTATGCTATTAATCCTAGCCTCCTAGGTGAACCTCTCAAAAACCAGCTAAATAAAGCATATGCTGTACTAACTCAGGCTCGTTGAAGTCCAGTGGGAAGGGATGCACGTCTCTCTTGGTGAGCGCGCGCAGCTTGCCCGCCACCACACACTTCGCTGTCAGTGTCTCCACGTCGCCTGAAGAGTTCTCTATTAAGATGGTGCTGTAGAATGAGCGCTTGCCCTGGAACGGAGAAATAGGTTATGTTAAAAACCAAGTCTTTGTATAAGTATGTTTACAGTTACTGTTACCATGTATCATCCCACTGCTGGGAAAAGGTCATTAATGATAAATGATTTTATTTCTGTAAGTAGGTTTATACAAACACGTCAATCATATTTTTAAAAGTAGATGAGGTCGGCGTTTCCTACCTGACTACTCTGAGAAGAAAGGCCGAAACAAACTCAGAGGTCACAGTCTTTTTTAAAGATCAGACATAATCTTGGCCAGATCATGTAGATTGGTGTCTGAAATGGTCTTTAGGAAAGAACCACACAGATTGAGTGGACCTGTCCAGTCAGTGCACGCTTTTGTCAGTAATCGTGCAGCTCAACTCAGAACTTAAGGAGCTCAACGATTCGACGAACAATACCAAAGAAAGGACATTTGGGTAGGTCGTATAAATTACCTAAACTGCCAGACCATGATTAAACCTAGCAGAAAAAAAAACAAAATAAAATTGACCCACATAGTCTGTTACATTCACAATAATTAAAATAATAAACTACTTTGCAAAGTAAATATCATGTCATTGCATATGATTGATTTAAGATTGAAGGTAAAAACATGATTGCTACTCACTGTCCCAGTATTCAGCACTCTGACGACTGCACACCTGTGAGGGTCTTGCAGGTCCAGCACAAACATGGCGACGTTGCCGATCATCTCGGGCTGGCACGGCTTGTACTCTGGAAGTTATGAAAATAACGTTATTTGGAGAAGATACATATTTTAGTAGAAGTTGGTAGTTTACTTCGTGTAAATTATCTCATCATTACTGCTCTCAAAACGGTGTAGGAAAACATTGTGAGGAAACCGGCATGGCCTGGAACCAAACAAATCGAAGACATGTGACATGACAGCTACCAACCCGCAGTGGGTCCGCGTGGTGGATAACGGCCCACTCGCTCTCACAGAGAGAAAGAAGGCCTGGGTCCCAGAAGTGAGACCATTTTTTTAAAATTTTTTTTTTCAGGATTGGAAGTCATCAAATGACTCCTCCCGTTCTGGGTGGAGCGGAAGGGAGTGTCAGACTCTTACTGACTAAAACCCACCCGTGTTCCTTCCTTCGCCCTTTATGTTCCGGGCCAGCGGTAACCCTTTCGGACAATCCCGCTGACCCGGCAGGCTTCGGCCCTAACAGGCCCCTTCAGTTGATGCTGACATCTCTTTGTGGCGCGCGTGGAACACGTACGCGCCGTCCGGTACGGGCCTGGTCCTGATCGGACGGTGAGCTACCCATTACTCTTCGCCCGCAGGCCCGCGCCTACGGTGGCCGGGAGTCGTCGCGCGGCTCCCGACGACGCCCGGAGCGTCTCCCGCGGCGGCTGGGACGGGAGGCTCTCTCCCTCATCCGCCCCGCCGCTTCCTTCGCTAGCATGACTGCTTCGCAGAAGGAGGCAACTGCCTCCCACTCCCTCTCGCCCCGGACCATGGCTCGAACCAGGCCCGGACGCGAGAGGTCGCCGCCGCTGCCGATCGCCTCAACGAGGACACGGCGGTGCTCCGCAGAAGTGAGACCATTATGGGCTGATTATGTAATGCCCGGTTTCCAGCAGTCTGCAGCTGGATATAGCATTGCTAGCCTCTCCAACCACATGCCATTTAATTCTGCTCTGCTGTCCAGCTCTTCGTCTACCCTCATCCAGCTATAGTTGTTAATATTGATCTAAAGGATGATTTCCACCAAACGGCTCGCACCGCATCGGATCGGAACGGATTTTACAATCTTTAAATGATATTAAATCGTGTATTTAAAGTCTATAATATTACCAAGCAATCAAATGTGGCTAATGAGACACAATTGATTTTCTATTGTTATAAATCAAATTTTGATTTTTCAACAGTTGAGCGAAGTTGTAGATGAGTTCTTTGTCATAGTATTCGTTTGGGAAATGATTACTATCCTAATATTATAATTACGAAAGTGAGTTTGTTTGTGACGCTTTCACGCAAAAACGGCTGAACCGATTTGGATGAAATTTGGCTCACAGACAGATCTAGGTAAGGACATAGGCTACTTTTCATACTGGATTACAGACGAAGTCACGGCCAACAGCTAGTCATAATATTTGGTCGGCTGCTGGCAATACAAAATACTAAAACGTGCAAACATTGCATATTCGATACCATAGCACATTTTTCGAAATCTAGTGAAAATGGTAATTTTTACTTAACTTACTTTTATTCCAGATAAATTTCATCATCTTGAACTTTTATGACATTGATCTATGCACTATAAAATTGTCTATAATACAGTCTTTATTTCATAAAGCTAGCTCCAATATCTTGGAAGTTATTAAGGTTTTTGTGACGGACCCGCTTTCTTTGCGGCCCAGTGTATTTATGGTATATTCAGTTCTAGAAGGTTTGAAAAGTTATTGGCTATTTCCATACAAACGAGCATGGAATGAGCATTGATCACTTCGCTCTTTCTTCCTTAATTGTCTATGATTCATTATCAATATTAATAAAACACGCAGCTAAAAGTTGTGAGTGCGTTCCGGGACTGGATTACATTATAACAGGACATGTCAGTAATATGAAGTCGTGTCGTGGAACGGTTATTTGTTAAGTTGGTATTAAAGTAAGGAAGGAAGATGTCGCGAGACGACCTGCAGTGCGATTCTGTAACCATCTCACCGTGAAAACTTAGGTGAAGTGAGCGTGGAGTGAGCTGTCAATAGTGTCAATTCCTAGCAAAAACAAACTCACTCCACCTAAATTTTCACAGTGAGATTTTTACAGAATCGACCGGCTGGGCCCCAATTATTATGTATGGTAATTACCATTCCCCGCGTAATCTTACCACGTGCAAACCACGTACGGTTGTCAAGCGTGGTATTTTGACAGTTCAAACCACGCCAAATTGGCGTTCATTTCACGCGGTTTTGTTCATTATGTTTTAGAGAATACGTTATAAGGAATTAACGTGGTTTGCATAGTGAACTAGGGTCTGGACGCGTATCGTGAGGGTTGGATCGAGATTGCTCTAGAAAAGGACGCCTTGAAGGATTTGTGGGAGGTTTTTGCTCAGTAGTGGGTCACTGTAGACTAACATGAACTTTTTATTATGGTAAGTCAAGTCTAATGTATGTGCATTACATATTTTGTTATACTCTCTTGTAGCATTCAAATCCATATTCATTCATTCTATGAAACAGTAAGCCTGTATGTGATACTGAAAATACATAGGTTTCTGCCAATCTCCTTTCATAAAATATGTGTCTTTTTATTGTCATTCAATAGGTACACGATTCTGAACCAGCGTTGAAACATTACGACAATTATAAAAAAAAAAACAGCCGTTTCGTAGAAAAGTGCAATACCTACGCGGTCAAAATGTACGGAACCGCATTGTTTTTCTTGGTGCTCTAGATTCATGTATGTAAGACGCCAGCACATCAAGCTACCCGAAACCGTCAAATTTTCCCAATCAACTTTGAACCTTATGCTTTAGCGATAAAGTTGAAAACGTATTAAAGAAATTTGACAGATTGTGGTAGCTTGATGTGCTGGCGTCTGTACCAAATTCATGGTAGATATCTACGAGTCGATGTCATAATGGCACTCTGTATATTTCTATGTTACATTAAATATCATTGAAACGACTTTTTCAAGGAACTCGTAAAATTCTAAATATGCAAATAGATTTTTATGACACCACTAGCTGCGCCTCGCGGTTTCACCCGCGTAAATGTCGATCACGTGGGAATATAGTGACAAAAAGTAGCCTATATGTTAATCCAGAGTGTCAGCTACCTCCACATAAAATTTTATCAAAATTGGTCCAGCCGTTTGAGCGTGAAGAAGTAACAAATATATAAACACACACACACTGACAAACTTTCGCCTTTATAATATTAGTGTGATTTTTCAGGAAAATTACTTTGAAAAAATATATAACGTGACGCCTGCAATCCCCGAAGGGTTAGCAGAGGAGGAATTGCCGGTCGATTCTGTACTCAATTATACGTTACGTTATCTTGAAGTTTGTTACATTATTGGCTTTTAATATTCCTGCTACAATACAATATAATATTTCAATGTTTCTCAATATTGTATTTCCGTTCCTCTCACCCGACCTAAGATCGTGAGGAATCAATCCTTTCGTTCCCAGCTCCCAGTTCCCAGCTGGGAGCGCCATCGAAATTCAGCCCAGTTGATATATCTGCCGTCAGCATGGCCGCATTGAGACGTCACTATCGCTTTACTTCGCCTGATGTCTTTATTTTTAGATAGCTATTATTTAGAGCTGTTTGATGGTGATTTTTTAGATAATTTCTTCATTGGATAGGATTTGAAGTATTGGTTCGGTCTGGGTATTGAAGCATTTTGTGGCTTAACGGACTTGCAGCAAATCCGACTTCAAAAAAGGAGGAGGTTCTCAATTCGGATGTTTTTTTTTTACGATCAAGTCAAGCAAAGTGTGCAAGTGTGCAAGTTTTTCAAGTCAGGCAAAGTGTGTGTGTGTCGGGTTTATCTTACATGAATTTCTCTGTTGCTACCCGCATCGTAATTGCTAAACACACTTTCAATCAATGACCTTTTTATCCCGATATTACCATGGAATGTTCTCACATATAGAAGCAACAATAATAATGTATCCAGGATTTTGTAATATCTTGATTTAAAAGAGTGTCCATGGAGTTTCTTGCCCGTTCTTCTCCATAGAGATCTACGTTTTGGAATGGGCAACTAACTTCAACTTTCTGACTAACTGACAGACTATTTAAATTTTGACAATTCAAAAGTGCCTGTACAAGGTTTAATTGAAATAAATGCTTTGAGTTTGAGTTTGAATCGAGCTGAAAGCGGCTGAAATCGCGGGGCGCAGCTAGTGCTAGATAATAGATATCTTAACTAATTTGAGTGTTAAGTCTATGACATGTATTATATTATATAATTTATCTGACAATTTTTATTTTTAAACCTTCGATATTTGTAGTATTCTGAACTTTATTTTTTATTATAATAACTCTGTAATGTCATTTTAATAATTATTTGATAAAATTAATAACAATAAAAATATTTGCACACCTCATTAGGTAATGATACAGTGTACTTTATATTTATTTGTAACATCTGTCTATACCTACCTGTATTAAGCAAATAAATGATTTGATTTGATTTGAATAAGTTTATTAATTATTAGCTTCCGCCCGCGGCTTCGCCCGTATGTCAATAAAAAAATTCCATGTCCTTCCCCGGGCTGCAATCTATCTCTCTGCCAAATTTTATCGAAATCCGTTCAGTGGTTAAGGCGTGAAAAGGTAACATACAGACATACAGACAGACATAGTTACTTTCGAATTTATAATATGAGTATGGATTAAACCTAACACCGTACACGTCCGTAGCTAAACACATTAATTATTATTGTTATTACTTACGTTGTTAACAACGTAATAATTATATTAGAGCCAGGAATTGGAGATAATTTTCAAGTTATGGAACAACAAACTGAATGTCATCCTCAATAACGTTCAAATCCCATTGCAACCAAAAACTTATTAGGACCTTTATGTTACAAATGGTCACTCAAAAATCAACTTAGAATACATTTCACTAAAGTAGATAACTGATTAACTGATTAGGTGGCAATGGAGTGTAAATTGTCTAATATTATGAACCACTGCTTTATTTATGAAACATTAACATGAAATGATGCCCCATTCAAAAACTAACAAGCTAACTTCTCATATTTTCGCAATTTCGCACAGTTTCCCTATTTTGAGAACAATAATTAAAAATAACTGGCGAATGCCAGGCGTAACATACATTTCTACCTATCTCTCCGCTGAACAAAAGCGTGATGGTTTAGTTAGTGGATACTAAAAGCTACATAGCACGCTGCTGTATGACTTACCTTTGAGCTGTTCCAGGTAGGTGATACTCCTGTCTCCATCCATGGGGACGGTCACCTTCATGACCTCGGGAGTGCATTCTACCTTCGATTCTGATCCTGTAACAATAGGAAAAAAGGTTTTGTTATATTATTGACAGTTATTTTTACAGAACGAAACATAATTATAGCTTCTGAAAAAATAGGTAATAGGCATGATGACATTTTTTTCATTGTAAAAGCTTAAAAAACCGAGTTATAAACATTTTTAAAATAACTGCTAGACAAAGAAATAGAAATGACGTCACGACTATGTAACTTCATAAGTTCATACTAGAGTCTTACATTTTGCATACCAGGCGACAAGGATGGAAATAATCCTTTCCATTTTTTTTTAAATGGGTAGCTTCTCCTTATTTCCATAAACTTCACTAAAAGAAACTAACCATTAAAAAAAACAACCGATTTAAAAAAAAAAACACTACAAAGTGAAAAATAACTTTAATTTCGGAAGTCGGTGTCGTTGGTTCTGTATTTTCGCTTTTTGACACCGACTTTCGAAATTAAAGTTATTTTTCACTTTGTAGTGTTTTTTTTTAAAGTCGGTTGTTTTTTTGTAGATAAGTTTTTTTTTTTCACTTTTTGTTGTACCTACCTACCCCAGACAAATTCATATATCACTACTTGCTATGCGAATATCAGTGACAGGAAGTTATTGAACACATCTGCCTACCCCTTTAAAGGGTACAGGCGTGATGTTATGTTCTGTGATTGCGTAAACAATGCATACATATGCTACCTATAGCAGCAAACGCGGTTGATTTGCTGGTATTTATTGAAGAGTTGCGTTGTGTGTCTCCGAAACTCATCATCAGATCTTTACGAAATTTAAATGGGACCATTTCAGAATAAACCTATTTCGAACAAAAAAAATCCGTCTATACATACTATATGAGGGAGTTATACCCAAACATACATAAAAAAAATATATATATAAACATCCGAATTGAGAACCTCCTCCTTTTTTGAAGTCGGTTAAAAAATCGTGCAGTGTCATGCTTTTTTAATCACGCAAGTTGTTGCATTTCACCAGCACGCATCAAACATTGCAATTTAAATCTTATGCCAACGACCATAAAAGCCACATACCACGCTCGTGATTGGCAACGAGTACCTATACAAAATACTCGATCAATATTTGGAAACCCCAAAAGATAGCCTTTCAAACCGGTACCAGCCTTCTTGTTGAACAGGTTATTATGTGACTCTTTGTCCAGTTGCATGTGTTATGTCATGCACCAAAATATAACCGAGAAACTCGTGGGTTAATAAAAATAGCTACACAGGCTGTGAGTGCTGTGACACGGGTCGATCGCAGCTTATGGCGCAAATAAAATCAAATCAAATTATTTATTTGCTAGAATGCAGGTAAGTATACAGAGGTTGTGAATAAATTAAAGTTGAGCCATACATTCTGCCCAAGATTCGACATGCAAAATTTAAATAAATGAAAACGATGCTTTAATTAAAAAAAAATATAAGAACATTTAAACACAATCATCGGATAAAAATTAACAGTTCAATACAATTAATAAATACTTAATAGTCAAAATAAGATCAAAATATCAAAATAGGTTTAAAATGTCAAAATACAATTCAAATGTCAAAATACAATTCAAATGTCAAAATACAATTCCATTGTCAAAATACAATTAAAATGTCAAACAAAATACAATAAAAAAGTAGTTAGTAATTTTTTTTATGTCATTTTAGTCGAAGGTGCAGGCGCAGCAAGAAGCAAATTTTTAGGTAACTGACAAATAGCGTATCGCAGCAACAAATCTGAATGCCAATTCACGTAATAAATCTAGTCGCAACCACATCCCGGCGATAATCAATGTCAAAAATTTGTCAAAAATGTAAGGAAAATTAGAGGAATTTTGACATATTGAGACCGAGATCAGACTGTGAACGTTCTTAAAATTAATTTTTAAGGCTCCTTCAAACAGGCGCGACACGCGATAAAATCGCGCGCGACACAAATGCACCGCAAGTCGCGCAACGAGCGGTGCCTTTGTGTCGCGCGCGATTATATCGCGTGTCGCGCCTGTTTGTAGGAGCCTTAATTCATTTTAGGCAATTCTCGTAATTACGAGAATTGCCCCTCTTTGGCTTATATCTCACTGGGACACTAATTGACATCATGGTGGCGTAACCATGGTCGCGCCACCAGTGAAATATACACAGCTTTATGGTAGGTATCTTACCAGACGTCCGATCGGTGGCGCAACCAACAATACAGTTTTGGTTCGCAGTGCGACCATGGTTGCGCCCCCACCTGGTGTCCTAGTGAGAAAGGGCCCTTAAGGTTAGGATAGTTTGTATGATTTTTGTATTCTCTGTGGTTAAACATCTGTTTAGCAAACGGCCGGGTTTTGAAGTAAGCATGCAGATAAATCTTTAAAAAATGTTGTTGCATTCCTGAAGTTGGGGACTGCTGACCAGCGTAATCCATATTAATTTTATAAATTCGAAAGTAACTCTGTCTGTATGTAAACTTGTTACGCCTAAACCACTGAACGGATTTCGTTAAAATTTGGTAGAGAGATAGATTGCATCCCGGGGAAGGACATAGGACATAGTTTTTATAGACATATCTTGCGGGCTAAGCCGCGGGTGGACACTAGTCAGATATAAGTGGGAGAATATCAGTTTTAGAACAAGCAACATTAAATCTAACTAGGCAATAGCGATCTCAGGATATTTGCCTGATTACGTTGAAATTGAAACATACCATGGGTTTTCTAGTTCAACAGGATTTTTGGATTTTTTCCAGGATACTCCGTTTAAAGAATGGTCACCCATCCTTGGAACAACAACGGCAGGGTAGCTTAACCTCTCGGATGGGTTACAGTTACAACGCCCGCTATACTTAGGCACATTTTTCTGACTCTTAATTTGTCTTTTCGCTTATATAATTTCGTCGTGCATAAAAAGACAATATCTAACCTAAGCCTCTGCTTACCCACAGAGCGTGAAGCTAATCACATTGCGCTCAAACCAAGGGCATCTATATGTGTACGTCCATTATTTAGATAACATAAAGCTGGTTCACACGCGAGCGCCGCCGCCCGGAACGAGCGACGAACCGACATCGCGATGGACCGTGTGGAGGGCCCCATATGTTAAGTTTATGAAGGATAAATCTTTCTGTTATGAAATAATTGACTGAGAGACAGCAAGTATGGTATAGCATAATTAGCTTATAAGGTTCCCAATGCTGGGACACAAGCCTCCTCTCGGTGATAGGCCGTGGGCCGTAATCCACCACGCGGGCCCAGTGCGGGTTGACGGATGTCGCATGTCTTCGAATTTTTAGTTCTAGGACATGCGGGTTTCCTCACGATGTTTTCTTTCGCCGTTTTTGAGAGCAGTGGTGATGAAATAATTTACACAAAGTACCTAGAGTGCTTGCTAGGGTTCGAACACACGACCTACAAACTCATAAGTCGCGGCCGTTACCACTGAGCCACCACTGCTCTCAAAAACGGTAAAGGCTCCTTCAAACAGGCGCGACACGCGATAAAATCGTGCGCGACACAAAGGCACCGCAAGTCGCGCAACGAGCGGTGCCTCTGTGTCGCGCCTTTTTGTAGGAGCCTTAAAGTAAAACCTCGTGAGGAAATCGGCACGTCCATCTTGCACACAAAGCTCAAATGTCTTAGTTAAACAGTATCGGGCTCATACCATTCAATTCAGATCGCAATAATGTTTCTTGGTCGCAAAAATACGGATTTTGATAATAGTCTCAAAATCAAGGTAACTATGTTGAGCACCGTGCTGGCTGGCTGGGTGACTCGCCGCTCTAAAGCTTGCGGGAGTGATGATGACGTCACGCTGAAGTAGGTGCAAGAAGGCTGCTCTGACGGTCATGTTCGGGGTCACCAGTATAGAGATATGAGGAATAGGGTGTAAAGTTCACTTATACTCTATAGAAAAGGGAGGATCCTCCGACCAGACGGGTGTTGTGTCTGGCGGGCAACTGTCCGATGATTCATGTCGGGCCGTTGTATGTATGCTAGTTGCGCGGTAAATTCTGCTTGCGAGATGCAGGATTTTGCGTGACGTCATTATGACGCGTTGTTAGCATGTCGCGGTGTAGATACCGCTACATCCCTATGTAAGGCCAGGGTCTGTAAAACTCGCAACCCGCGTGCATGTAAGAACGTTAGATGTATGAATGTAAACGAAGCATAAAGTGTATGTAAGGATTGTAGCAGATGGCGTTCTGTTGTTTCTGCCTACCCCATGGGAAGAAGCCATGTGTTTATGTATGCTACTGTTACCGTTAAGGCTCCTAAAAACAGGCGCGACACGCGATATAATCGCGCGCGACACAAAGGCACCGGTCGTTGCGCGACTTGCGGTGCCTTTGTGTCGCGCCTGTTTGAAGGAGCCTTTAACCTGTATCATCCCACAGCTGGGCAAAGGTTTCTCTTTATGACTTCCAGCTCTTTGAATGTATTTTCTTTCTTTCTTTCATTCTCTTTCTATCCCGGGCTAAAGTGGACCACTGGTCAAACAAGAGGAAAATTCTGACTACTATCCTAAGTGTAACAGAACCCATGGCCACTACAGGAATTCTAAGAAATGTAACTATTGAACGAGCGAACAAACGATTCATTGCAAATCATTTCGGTTCGGCTTCCGTGTCCATCTTAGACTTTTTAAATGGACTTTGTCCCTGGTTTTGTGTGATGTGTGGTGGTCGTGGTGGACCCCTGCTGAGAAGGCTAAATTGGACCACTGGTCGAACAAGAGAAAGATTCTGACTACTATCCTAAGTGTAACAGAACCCATGGCCACTACAGTAATTCTAAGAAATGTTACTACTGAACGAGCGAACAAACGATTCATTGCAAATCATTTCGGTTCGGCTTCCGTGTCCATCTTAGACTTTTTAAATGGACTTTGTCTCTGTTTTTGTGTGATGTGTGGACCCCTGCTGAGAAAAAGCTGGCTTTTTATTTTTTACCTTGTCCTTGATTGGGTTATATTTTGTAGCTCGGTTTTCTTCTCGGTTTTTTGTCGCTGGCACGACAGGAATTCCAATAAAATTCTGTTGGCCCAAAACTTCGCCATTTCCACCAACAGCGCGATATTTTGGGAAATTTAGGGGATAGACCACAGGCTTGTTGATGTGGAGAGAATACAAGCATCAGTAAGGGTGATTGCACAAAGAAGCGGGCTTTTGGGTCCAACTCACGATAGACAACTGCCGGCAGATTTTCGGAAAGAAACAGTTACGGCTTATTTTTAATTATTTTATTTTAAAATTGTTGTTTTTTTACTATTTGCTGTACTCTGGTGGCTTTTAACGCGTACGTCTCTTTTTTCTCACATATAATTATAAATTCAACATCAATGGTGTAACTAACTAATATTTTTGTAAAAATATAATTTATAAGTGTCCATGGAGTTTCTTGCCCGTTCTTCTCCATAGGTACCTACGCTTTGGAATGGGCAACTAGTTTCATATTTTCTGACTGACCGACTTCTTGACAATTCAAAAGTGCCTGTAAATGGTTTAATAGAAATAAATGCTTTGAGTCTGAGTTTTGTGAGAGTGTGTGAGCGCATAAGTTAATACGGGACTTTTACACCCGCACCGATCGGTAGCGACTTCTCTTTACCACTTACTACTTTTAGGTGCAACATGTTATAGTGACAAACAGAATCGAATTCCTACTCAAAATATAGGTGACTAGCTGACCCGACAAATGTTGTTCTGCGGTGCTATTCTGTAAAAATCTCACCGTGAAAACTTAGGTGAAGTGAGCGTGGAGTGAGCTGTCAATAGTGTCAATTCCTAGCAAAAACAAACTCACTTCACCTAAGTTTTCACGGTGAGATTTTTACAGAATCGATCGGCTGATTTTGATTCGAAAGACACGTGGCGCCATCTATTATCATAATATCGTTATTGTTGTTTTCCTCGCGAACAGCACTTTTTTTCGGGATGAAAGGTACCCTATGTCCGTTTCTGTACACCTGACAACGTGTATGCAAAATTTCAGGATGATCGGTTCAGTGGTTTAGGCATGAAAAGGTAACAAACAAACAAACTTTTCCCGCGGTTTCACCCGTATAAGTGTCGACCCCGTGGGAATATTGGGATAAAAACTATCCTATGTTCTTTCCCGGGACTCAAACTATCTCTATACCAAATTCCATCTAAATCGGTTCAGCGGTTTAAGCGTGAAGAGGTAACAGACAGACACACTATCGCATTTATAATATTAGTATGGATTCACACAATTTCCTCCCACATTCTTCCTTACCGTCTACTTACCTTTCAACAAATTTCCGGGACGTTCCTACCTCATGGTCAAAGTACACTATCTAAAGAATGCTACCTCTAGTCGAAACATAAATGCTTATTGCAAATCATTTCAAGTTCATTATAAACTTCCGTGTTGGGTTGCGAATTGATGGAAATAGTGATATTTTATAAGGGAGAATTGTTAATAAGGGCATCATCATGCATCCATCCTTCGGTTTCTTACTAAACTTCAACTATATCCGACGATCCTGCATACTTATCTCTTTTGTTGACTGTACGTCAAGGCTCATAACCATTCTTAAACGATTCCTTAACCACTAATCTTGTCTATTGTTTTTCATTTACACATAATTTTTCATATAATTTATTGCTTCTTTAGCGCAAAAAGTAACATTTACGTATAATATAGCACTATATCATATAAGATAGTGAAACTTAGAAGTAGTCCCGGAAGTTTAGCAGACTATACGGTTCGCGTAACATAAAGCGCCTTTATTGGTGTGCGGACTGCAGTCAGGGCTTTTATTCATGTGCAGTCGCTTTTTTAAACAAAGAGTTTTTACGTAGACAAAGAATTACTGATTTATTTTTATTATTGTACAGCTTTATGGCTAGTATGTTAGCTTAGGACAATGGCTAGTAGAAGGAGGTTGTGGAAAGGGAGAAGGAGATCTCGTCCATTCACTCGGCCCTGGGCAGGCGCACCGGGCGTCCGCGGAGGGCGGCCAACGCCCTCTTCCAGCCCCTTAAATGGGCTCAGCATCAGGACCCGAGGTAGCGGCGCGTAGTGTTCCACGCTCCCTCTTAGACGTCTCGGGGGGAGTCAAACACCTCACCCCCCCCCCCCTGTGACCCGAGGAAGCCCGCAGCGGCGGGCCGGCACCAGTGGGGGTTTCGGAAGGATCGTACGTTCCCACGACCCCAGCTTAGGTGTGAGATGGAACACCGGGATTATTTTTAGTCAGTAAGAGTCTGACAGACCCCTCCGCCCGCCCCGGGGTGGAGGACATCAATGAAGATTTTCCACCCCGGAAACAAAAAAAAAGGACAAAGGCTAGTAAAATAAGGTTACATGTTTTTGTTTTTATTTAAATTTTTTAAAGGTAAAATTTTTTTTTGCTTCCTTGGTCTAAAGATCGGAAGGACTACAGCTGGGCTTGGTCTTGGATTCGATTCTCAGCTCTCAGGTAAGGCAAAGTGTTACTGGGTTTTTCCATCTGGAATTTCTCAGTAGCAGCTCGTAGTTTGGATTTGTGTCCGGTTGGTGTCAAATGTCAATAGGTGTCAATAAGTGAGCGTGGAGTGAGCTGTCAATAGTGTTAATTCCTAGCAAAAACAAACTCACTTCCCCTAAGATTTCACGGTGAGATTTTTACAGAATCGACCGGCAGGATGATTATTTTTACCGGTTCCAATGTTTTACAGGGTGTTCTACCCATGAATATGAACAATTTTCACTATGGGACCAACTCTGAAATCGCGAAAAAAAAAATTCAGCTGTTCCCTACATTTAGACGAGTTATACGAACATATTTGTAGGGAACAGCTGATTGTTTTTCGAGATTTCAGCTTTGGTCCCATAGTAAAAGTTGTTCATAATGATGAGTAGGTACAGTGCGTGCCACGTAAGAAGAGACTTGACACACCACGTGGTCTGACATGCGCAGAACACGATTTTAGGTATCTTTAGCGGTATGAGGTCTGAGTGCGGGACGGGACCGGACGTCATAGGGGCGGCGGAAAGAGCGGGGGAGGCGGGGTCAAGTCTCTTCTTACGTGGCACGCACTATAGAGGTATGAGGAACAGGGTGTAAAGTTCACTCATACTCTATAGGAAAGGGAGGATCCTCCGACCAGACGGGTGTTGTTTCTGGCGGGCAACTGCCCGATAATTCATGTTGGGCCGTTGTATCTATGCTAGTTGCGCGGTAAACTCTGCTTGCGCGATGCAGGATTTTGCGTGACGTCAGTATGACGCGTTGTTTGCATGTGGCGTTGTAGATATCGCTACAGGTACAATGACCTCATAAGAGGTTGTTAATGTTTTACCAATAACCCCGGTATAAGTATAGGGTCGCCCCTGGGACTTAAGGTCTTAAACGTAACGTGCGAAATCTAGATGTACTATAATAGGTACACCTCTGCTCAACCTTTTGGGGAAATAAGGCGTGATATTATGTGGGTCTAATCGCTCTCCGACAAAAATGGTGTATAAATGTTATGCTAGCAAAAACATGACAGTAAGAAATGAATAAAGTCGGCCATTTTGGTCTTATAAAAACATAAAAAGGATTGCACTGTATCAGCTGGTACAACCCTTCCATAGCGTAATAAAAATATATTTGCGGCAAAAGTGTTATCTATGGCGTTTTCCTCCATTTATGGTAATGAGGTGTTTGCTGTAAAAGCTTTAGGTTCTTTTTTCATTTTATCTCTGAACATGTATCTCAAAATGTTTTTATTTTGGCATGGCCGAAATGTTTGTTACTTTTAAATGCTCCTTTTTTACTGTTTGTATTTCCTGTTTGTCCCAAATAAAACATGTTTCGTTTCTTTCCTTCTTTGGCCTTCTTTTTTGTAAAATCATCATCTGCCTAGCCTTTTCCCAACTACGTTGGGGTCGGCTTCCTGTCTAACCGGATGCAGCTGAATACCAGTATTTTACATGGAGCGACTGCCTATCTGACCTCCACAATCCAGTTACTGGGTAATACGATACCCCTTGATAAGACTGGTTGTCAGACTTTCGGGCTTCTGACTACCCGTAACGACTGTCAAAGATCCACGGATAACAGCCGGGATCAACGGCTTAACGTGCTTTCCGAGGCACGGAGGGGTGTCGGTGTGTAAAAATGGTCACCCATCCACAGACCAACCGCGGCAAGCGTAGCTTAACCTGATCGATCGACTTGTGCAGCTGTTATTATTTAGCCACGGGATCTAGCTTAATTCCTTTTTTGCAATAACAGTGATTTTGACACTTCATTACTATGAAGTGTCAAAACCGCCCTCAGAACCGCAGTGTCCTTCAGAACCGCTGTCGCTTATACATTGCCCCTACAACACGGAAACAATACTAGTGACCAGTCGGTTACCAGGAATGGCTGCAACCTGACGGTCTACCGCAGATGATGATAACAAGCAGGATTTGTGCGAGATAAGCAGCCTCTCCGAAATGAGTAGCTAATCAAGAAGGCCATCACTACTGGTTCTGTGATAGCAAGTGAAAGAAAATATGTTTATTTAATTAAACACGACACAGGCATAAAAAAAAAATTATGCACCACAAAACATACAATGTACAGCCTTATCGCTTACTAGGATCCCTTCCTGGCAACCTTGGAATGGACAGTGATACAGTGAATGCATTCTGCGTTCCACTTATCATGATCGGTTGTTATATTTCATTTTGGAACTTTTGATTAGGATCTCGTTATCTACGATCTCCTGTTGACCCATAACCTCATCTGTCTGAGTTTTTAACTTACATTGCGGCCAACGACAGAACGCGTTCTTGACACGGTCTGTCACTGTCAGTTTCATACAAACGAACACGTGTTTCGCGAATCTGATATTTTTTTATGCGGATGTATTTCTCGACGTTAGTTTTTAGTTTTTGTATAGTTTTAGTTAAGTTGGGATTCAATTTTGTTTTCTTTTTATTAAATTGAGTTATAATTTGGAGTTTTCAGATTAAATTAATTTAATTTATCTACTTACATGTATCGTTACTTACAGGATATAACCCAATGCGGTAAACGCGCTTATCTTAACTTAAATTATACTAAAATCTATAACTTATTATAAATAGTGCATTTCTTGTGAATTCACTCAGAGAACAACGGAATAAGTCTGTCCCACTTGGTATGAGGTAGAACGTGCGGATTTTTTTGTTATTTTTCCCATGTTTTAATAATTACGAACCCTCACGGGCGTCCCCAGAACACCCTACCAAAGTTTCATAACAATCTGACCAATGGTTTCGGAACACATAGAGGACACACATATAAACATTGATTTTTATATACATATATACAAGGTGTAACGTTAAATGCGCAAAACCTCTTAAGGGGTCATTGCACTCAACATTATGAACAAGTTTTACTATGGGACCCAAGCTGAAATCGCGAAAAAAAAATCAGTTGTTCCCTACATTTATGCTCGCATAACTCGTCAAAATGTACTAAACAGCAGATTTTTTTTTGCGATTTCAAGTTTGGTAGTAAAAGTTGTTCATAATGATATGTACAGACGCCAGCACATCAAGCTACTACAATCTGTCAAATTTCTTTAATAGATTTTCAACTTTATTGCTAAAGTATTAGGTTCAAAGTTGATTGGGTTAATTTGACAGTTTCGGGTAGCTTGATGTGCTGGCGTCTGTACATTGACTTCTCAAGAGGTTTTGCGCATTTAACGTTACACGTTGTAGAGTAGAATTGTTGCACTGACAGGTTTCAGGAACATATTCTCTCGATGGCTGGACTGTGGTTACTTTCTATCCCTCTACCGCTTACACCTCGCACCAGTTTCACAGTTAATGTTTAACCCCGGCCGGCCGCTCCGATAAGGCGCGTCCCTGTATTTATGTGAGAGCGAGCCAGGGGCCGTAAATCTGCGCGTGCGACCTGCCTTATGCGGCCGAATAAATTAACTGTTCTCTTTCTATTATACCTGGAACTTCAAAAAGTTTTAGCTTATAATAAGTGCCTTAATAGGTGCCGTCGAGGATTTAAGGCTCGTTTAAAAGGCCGGCCGGCAATTCACTCTTGTGAATTTGCAAATATAAAGTGTGGCAGGTACAGACGCCAGCACATCAAGCAACTACAATCTGTCATATTTCTTTAATAGATTTTCAACTTTATCGCTACAGCATAAAGGCTCCTTCAAACAGATGCTACACGCGATAAAATCGCGCGCGACACTAAGGCACCGCAAGTCGCGCAACGAGCGGTGCCTTTGTAACGCGCGCGATTCGCGTCGCGCCTGTTTGCAGGAGCCTTTAGGTTCAAAGTTGATTGGGAATATTTGACAGTTTCGGGTAGCTTGATGTGCTGGCGTCTGTACATCTACGGCAAACTGTATGATTTCAGCACGATAATAGAACCTCTAGCGTAGAAATTTTTGGTGCACAGGTTGTTGGTTGAGCGTTATGTCCGTGCCACCTTGTATATTTTGTGGAAAGAATTTTGTTTTAGGATTATTTATTTATTATCCTTAAGGATAGTAAAACCTCGGCCTGGGGAACGTTCAGGCTTATAAGCCGGCCCCTCATCACCTAAAACTGTAAATCTCTACTGTTATTATTTCATAAGTAGTTTATTTACCTGCCGACAAACTGATAAGCAGTTTGGCAGACTTTATGTAAGTTATTGTTAATACAGATGTAGAATCAATAAATATAAAAAGAAATCAACTAGATAAAAAACTAGAGACTATGTGCTTCTCAAATTTTTGTGTAACGCAGACCTACCTCTCGTGGGTTCAAAGTTACTCGATGTTGTTAATTTTTGCCAATCCACTCATTATTTAACCTCAATATACTCACACAAAAATCCACCGCGGTTACATCAAAGTCTCGTTACGTCACACCCAGACGTTAATAGCTTATTCAAGACACGTTAGATGGCGCTTTTGCACGCCGCCGGATGTGATGCGTGTGCGCACGGCCGGCGACTACATTATCGAGCAGCGACCTATTTTTATGACGGTTTTTAATTTATTTCGTACTACATAAAAAGAGCTATTTATGGGTTTTTTGTAGGCTGATGGATTGGTTGGCGATTGTAACATACTTGGAAAGGGAAAATTATGATTGTGTGTAGGTAAATACAACTCGATTTAACCAGACTTAGTCCATCGATAACCATATCTTAAAGGAGACGACAGTGTTACGCCCAGTTTCTGATCTGTATTTTCTAAATTTCTTACGTTTTTTGCAAAGACATTTTGAATTTCGCGGGTGTCACCTTAAGTAATGCCGCAAGTTTTCAACTTAAAATTCTCTATTCAGAAACTTATGTTAGTGGTTAATCCCAATGTTCAATGTGAGTTTTGTTCTGGAGAGAAGTTTTATTTACTAGAAAACCTAACTTGGACTTTGGCTTATCCATACTAATATTCAAATAAATAAATAAAGTCAAATAAATAAATAAATAAATAAAATAAATAAATATTGTAAATGCGAAAGTGTGTCTGTCTGTTACCTCTTCACGCTTAAACCGCTGAACCGATTTAGATGAAATTTGGTACAGAGATAGTTTGAGTCCCGGGAAAGGACATAGGATAGTTTTTATTACGATATTCCCATGGGATTGACATTTACGCGGGTGAAACCGCAGGGCATTGCTAGTCATCATATACAACTTCTATTTCGAACAGATAAAGTCTCAAAAAATAAAGATACGTTGGAGTATAGGTATCATGGCTTTTTTTTTTGCGGATGGGAAATCATCGAATGACCCCTCCCGCTCTGGGTGGAGCGGAAGGGAGTGTCAGACTCTTACTGACTAAAACCCAGCCGTGATCCTTCCTTAGCCCTTTATGTTCCGGGCCAGCGGTGTAACCCTTTCGGACAATCCCGCTGACCCGGCAGATATCATGCCTTTAGGAGTCTTACTTGTTTCTCGCACGTTTGACTAGAAGGCCTCGACATACATTTGGAGAGGCTAGTGCAAGCACGTGATCTGTAAATAGGCACACAAGATTCGTGTAGTGCCTTTTAAACTACATAGTGCTGAACAATAAGACGCGTAGATCTAGATACATAAAAAACCGACGTATTCCACATTGGGCACCCGCTCAAATGGCACCTGAGTGAATGTGCCGCTGTGTGTCAGGTGCATTCGCTCAGGTGCCATTTAATCGGGTGCCCAATGTGGAATACGTAATAAAACCAGCCAAGTTCGAGTCGGACTCGCACACGAAGGGGGGTTCCGTACCACAAGGCATAAAACGCCGAAAAAAAAAGCTGATTCTTTTATACCCCTTTAAATTTTAACTTTATTTTATTTTTATTATTTGTTGTTATAGCGGCAACAGAAAAACATCATCTGTGAAAATTTCAACTGTCTAGCTATCACGGTTCATGAGATACAGCCTGGTGACAGACAGACAGACGGACGGACAGTAGAGTCTTAGTAATAGGGTCCTGTTTTTACCCTTTGGGTACAGAAGCCTAAAACCTGTCTGTAGTATGAGACACACCTTAAAATTGTTAGATATTACTACTGAAAATAAAAATTGTTTGACGCTACTGAAAGATTTTTTAACTCCTAACCCCTTCATATTACCTACAATTGCACTATAAATCAAATCAAATAATATTGATTTTATTTGATTAAATAAATAGTAGGTCACGTGGAGGGGCCCGTGGCTAAATAATAATAGCCGCACAAGTCGATCGATCAGGTTAAGCTACGCTTGCCGCGGTTGGTCTGTCGATGGGTGACCATCTTTACATACCGTGACCTCTCCGTGCCTCGGAAAGCACGTTAAGCCGTTGGTCCCGGCTGTCATTCGTGGATATTCGACAGTGGTTACGGGTAGTCAGAAGCCCGAAAGTCTGACAACCAGTCTTACCAAGGGTTATCGTGTTACCCAGTAACTGGGTTGTGGAGGTCAGATAGGCAGTCGCTCCATGTAAAATACTGGTATTCAGCTGCATCCGGTTAGACTGGAAGCCGACCCCAACATAGTTGGGAAAAGGCTAGGCAGATGATGACATAGTCGCGTCACAACACATGTCACTGCATTGCGTCCTTATTCTAGACCCCTAGATACCTACAAAGTAAAAAAGGAGTCCGGAACACAGCAATGCTTATCGTAGAAATAGAACCAGACAAGTTTGTATCAAACCTCTTTTTTATCTCGGCTTAGCGTTCGTGCGTTTCCATCCTAAGTAGTGTATGATAGAAAAAATCCCGTAGCTTCCCGGACGGGACTCATCTGGGCCAGGTATGCAGGTGACCGCCTCACTTGGTCGTATGTGGGCAGGTTTATAAACAGGTCTTGAACCTGCTCCCACTGGGGTAATGGTGGAATTATCTTTTTATCATAGGTGCATGTTTTAACGGGCTTCATTTGCATGGTAATGGGATATTTGTGAATAAGTTAAAAACCGGCAAAGTTCGTGTCTGACCACGCTAAATGACGGGTTCCGTAGGTAGCATGAAAATTTATCTACGCATGCACAGTATTGATTTTACGGACTGCAAAAATAAGTTTGTATTTGTCGAAGAAACTGTGGAAAACAAAGTTATTACTGCGATGCGATAGTGACCAAAAACATCCCATAATCTCACATACTATTGACTTAAGCAAAAAATTCACCTTAAAACATTATCATCATTTTAATTATGGAAACCAACATGTTATTTTTTGTTTTGTGCCATATAGTCATTAGTGACAAATCTTTAAAGATCCAGGTAATACCTACATCAAACAGAGAGAGAGAAGACCACCAAAGAGAGAATCCATGGAAGAGAGGATTGGTGGATCGTCGTCCATAAATAGAGAATTTATAACTATGATGTTTCTTTTGTATGAACCAGCTTTTTTATACCCTGTACGTGAAAAAGGTCTTCACAAATGAAACAGTCACTTCAAACAATACTTCGTAATATGTATAAAAACTGACAAGGTTCCAACCGCTGTATCATACAATTTGCGGAACCCTGATCAATATCATCTGTCTCGATAACCTACTGACAAGGCAGGTGAGACTAATAGAGTATATGAGTCCTCTATAGAGGTATAGTAGATCTAAAGACGTACAGTCAGCAACAAAAGTCGATTAACACATCAGTTTTTTTAATCTCAGTTATTGAGCAAAATACTCGTATTAACACTTCAGTATTTTTAATCTCAGTTACTTCTGCTGCAATATTGAACAAATACATATTTTGCTCAACAACTGAGATGTATACAATGCGTGCCACGAAAGATGAGACTTGACCCCGCCTCCCCCGCTCTTTCCGCCGCCCCTATGACGTCCGGTCCCGTCCCGCACTCAGACCTCATACCGCTAAAGATACCTAAAATCGTGTACTGCGCATGTCAAACCACGTGGTGTGTCAAGTCTCATCTTTCGTGGCACGCATTGTATGATGTGTGTATGATATTGGTACTTTATTTTTACTAGCTTTTACCTGTGGCTTCGCCCGAATGGAATTCGGATATAATCCCACGGGATCACGGGAACGTACTACTGAGATAAAACTATCGTATGTCGTAATCCAGCGGTACAATGCGTGCCACGAAAGATGAGACTTGACATGTCATGTTTACCAAATGTAAATAAACGTATTTATTAACATTATTTTTTGGCTGGAAGTTCTTTTACGGAGCTTGGGGTAGGAGTAAACTGGTAGAAATCGTCACGTAAAGAAAAAGCGTTATGCAACCTCCATGCGACTTTTTACTATATGTACAGAGACAGAGAGAGAGAGAGAGAGATAATTTTCATTGGTTTTTGAGGGTGCTTAAACCAATAGTGAGGTCAAAATTGAAATCCAAAATGGCGGCTGCAAATTAAAAAAAATATTTCGTCATGGTTGTCGTTTTCATGGTTTTCGAGGGTGATGAAGCCGATAGTGAAGCATCTTGGACATTCATTTTGAACTTCGTTTCTGCGGGGGTCCCCCGACCCGACCGACGTTTCTTATTTTTATTTGTAGTCTTTTTTTTTGGGAATGGCATCTCGCAGTTCTACCTATGAGGTTTTCATCTGCTTATCCGAACTTGATTATTTGTGGTCCTCATTCCCACGCTTTATATACATTCACGGTGTACGGTAACACCGCAAAAAACTGTCTGTGCACATAAATAAACCTATTACGACATTATAGTATTGATCGGGAAATTAGCATATGAAAGCATAGTGATGTAAATTACAATATTTGTATATAGAGCGGTAGTTTATGGGCACAGAAAAAAGACTAAGCCATAACGGCATTTTTTTGTGGTAGTGATGGG
This sequence comes from Luperina nickerlii, assembly GCA_963855955.1. NCBI lineage: Eukaryota > Metazoa > Arthropoda > Insecta > Lepidoptera > Noctuidae > Luperina > Luperina nickerlii. The sequence continues at coordinate 9,217,534 of OY979689.1, read as the reverse complement.
AAAAATATCGATAACATGGATTGTTGAAATTGATTTTAATTAATATATAATATAATAATTAGAATTAATAATGTGTTGTTCAGAATTGTATTGCAAGTTTTACGTTCACTTGAAAGACTCGCTTTGTCTGTGGTTGTCGTAAATCGACTAGAGCATTAAACTGGAAAGTGGAGGCGGCTCTAATCCAGTGATTTCCTAGAGGAAAACTAAAGACCTGATTTCCCTAAGGAATGCAGTGTGACGATGGTAGTTACTATGAACGTAAGTGTAGAAATTGGGTGCTTTATGAGTGGAACTGTCGGAGCGCTTTCTTATTATTTGCTATCACGTAATTAATTTACCTGTCATTGCTTTGTTTTTAATTCTTTTTACTTATTGTGGTATAGTAATTTTATTCTAGGTGCATCGTCTTCACATATTATTAATGTATACAAAATATTGTAAAACATTTTATAAGAGTAACGGTGGAGTTTCTTGCCCATTCTTCTCCACACGAAACTACCTTTTGGAAGGGGCGAATAGAATCAATTCTAATTTTTGCAAATTTTAACGTTCAAATTGTCTTTTATGTGACTATTTGAAATATGTAAATGATTTGACTTAGACTATGCAGTTTGAAGCTGATTTAATTTAGAATTCCTTGTAATTTCTACCTCCAGATATAACTGCTTTATTTTTCTTCTCATTATAAAGCCCATTATCACTTAAGTGTGATGTTGTTTTCGTATAGCAATGCTTAGGGCGCTTTCATTATTCCCTTGGGAAATAATGATTGCGCAGGCAAAGGAAAGTGCTCTTGATTAAAATAATTATACATATATTATATATACGTTTATTATATTTTAGCCAGGAGGTGGGGAGACGACCAAAATGCGTACCGCAAGGGTTGGATTGAGGTGGCTCTAGAAAAGAATGCTTGGGAAAATTTGTGGAAGGTCTTTGTTCAGCAGTGGGATTATGTAGACCAACTAAAAAAACCGATCAAAAGCGAGTCGGATTCGCGCACCGAGGGTTCCGTACAAATTTGTAGGTGTGTAAATTATTTATCACGGATTAACAAAAAAAATGTAACTACAAATTTTCGGAGGGTTCTGTACCAATTTGTAAGTGTGCAAATAGTTTATCACGGATTAAAAAAAATTTAACTAGAAATTTACCGAGGGTTCTGTACCAATTTATGGGTGTGTAAATAGTTTAACACGGATTCAAAAAAAAATGTAACTACAAATTTACGGAGGGTTCTGTACCAATTTATGGGTGTGTAAATACTTTATCACGGATTAAAAAAAAATGTAACTACAAATTTACGGAGGGTTCTGTACCAATTTGTGGGTGTGTAAATAGTTTATGACGGATTAAAAAAAATGTAACTAAGTACAAATTTACGGTTTTCGTATTTTTTCCTTTACTTGTGCTACATGACCTTGCATCTTGATAAATTTCATGATTCTAGGTCAACGGGAAGTACTCTATAAATGTTGATTCCCTTGAGAGTGTCGAAATATATGTTTTTTGCGGCATAAATGGCCGTATCTGTTTTTTACGTTAATTTAGAAGTTTGATTTTTTCCCAGCTTCAAGGGACTGTAGACCTGAGTATATGGTTTTAATTTCAACTTGATACCTCTATGCGTTCTCGAGATAAAGGGTCTTGATAAAGGGCCTTCAAATGCATATTGTTTAAGAACTGTGTTTATGTTATCTGTAAGTTTCCCGAACAGAAAAAAAAGGAATTCTTGTACAAAATTGTATGCTTTTAGATCCAGCGATTTAGGCTGTACATAGAATAGAATAGAATACTCTTTATTCTCTTTATTTGTACATCTACATAATAATTATCTTATTAAATGATTAAGATATTAATTAGATGTGTCACATCACTAAAGTAGGCAGGTATAGCATGTTACGTATCAGTCGTCATTAAATGAAACAATGTACATATAGCGATGGCCAGTTGTAAAAAAATGTTGCCACAACAAAAAAATAATGACACAATTCCGAAGGGTCCGTTTTCCTTTACCACTTAAGGGAGTCTCGAGTCATAAAAATGCATATGAGTCAGGTGTGACCAACTGGACAAGTTACTATTACTATTAATAGAATAAATTAATAGTCCGTTAAGTGGGTAGTAAAAACTAACTATGTTACAGCTGCTTGATGTACTTACTAAGTTAAATGGAGATATAGGTTATGAGAGTCTGTAGCAACTTTTTTTTTAGACGTTGCCCCACACTAGGAATTTCTCCTGTATTGTGAGTGCGTTTACGAACATTTAAACTCACATTCACAAACAGAAACAACCCGGAACAACTACTTGTAGGTCTTTATGAAAATATTTGTAAGGTGCGGGAATTGAACCCGCGACACGCAGCGCAGCAGTCAATCGCTTAACCACTGCGCCAACCGAGCCGTCATTTCAAGATCACAAGGTCATTGTACATTGGTGTCATTTTAAGATTACAAGGTGTAGTGTATCTATTTAATAGATATGTAAACACTGTCTCATTCACCCAAGCGAGGTAGCTGCTGTCACTAATGTCATCAGTCGGAGAAGTCAGTGAAAGAGTGTCCTTGCCCGTTCTTCTCCATAGGTACAGACTCCAGCACATCAAGCTACTAAAATCTGTTAAATTTCTTTAATCGATTTTCAACTTTATTGCTATGGAATAAGGTTCAAAGTTGATTGGGAAAATTTGACAGTTTCGGGTAGTTTGATGTGCTGGCGTCTGTACCTACTACGCTTTGGAATGGGCAACTAGCTTCCTCTTTCTACTGAACGATCACTTGACAATTCAAAAGTGCCTGTAATTAAGAAAAACCAATTAAGAGGTTTTGATTGGTTTGTTTGAGTCAGCCACGAGGAAAGGCGGCAAACAGGGAAAGTTAAGCAGGGTCTGTACAAAGGCGCTGGTAGTGAGACAGTTGGAGTGAAGTGACATATCTGTCGCAGCCAACTGGTGTAATTAGCCGTTTAGTTAACCGCCTAGCCTTTTAACTAAACGGCGGCCGATCAATTAACGGCCTGAATGATATATCTTATGTTATAGTTTAGGTTGGAACTGTAAGCAATCACGCGAGAGCCGAAGTGGTCGCAGTAACAAAGCCAGGGCACCCCGCCCAAATGGGTTAGGTTAGAAGTTTAGAACTGTGATCAACCGCGTGCGAGCCGAGAGAGCGAAGCGAGGCGAGCACTACTTCCAAAGGCCAGGCGGGTAACTAAACGGCTAATTTAACCACTTGGCTGCGACATATCTATGCGAATATTATGAAGCTGAAGAGTTTGTTTGTTTGTCTGGTTGAACGCGCTAATCTCAGGAACAATAATTGCTTCAAATTGCAAAATTATTTTTGTGTTGGATAGTAGTCTATTTATCGAGGAATGCTATGGGACCAAATCTGAAATCTCGAAAAAAAAAAATCAACTGTAGGTACACTCACTACCTTTATGTTTGTATAACTCGTCAAAATGTAGGGAACAGCTGATTTTTTTTTTCGGGATTTCAGTTTTGGTCCCATAGTAAAAGTTGTTCATAATGATGAGTACAATGATCTCTTAAGAGGTTGTTGGTGTTTTTCCAATAACCCTGTATATGATCGGAGCCATGCATGAAACACTTTTGCGCATTAGTGCTGTCTTAGCGAACTGACGACACAGCTGGGGGCCTAAAAAGGCCACTTTCGCAGAATCATAAAAGGATAACATTATGAATCATAATGTAGAGTTAACTGTTAAGTTAATCGTATCAAATCCCATTGGTGAAAGATTTTACAATTATTTTTTTGTATCTGTGCTAAAATACCAATCAATCCAATTCAAATCCAATCCCAATCTCTTTGATTATACCTACGTAGTGCAGCGAAAAAAAGAAAAACACGGACTGTCTTCGCCATATTATGATTCATAATGTTATCCTTTTATGATTCTGCCAAATTGGCCTTTTTATGCCCCTGATACTAGGGATTGACACTATTAACAGCTCACTCCACGCTCACTTCTAATCTAATCATCATCACCAATCAGATCAGATTAACATCGACACTCGAAATCTAAGGTCCATCATTTATTTAGTTCAGATCGATCGGATCACTGTCTCCTAAGATACAGGCCATCCCTAGTTTAGGAGACAGGGTTAGTTTTTTTATGATTATTATAGACAACTATTTTTCTCCCCTTGTGTCCATTGTTAGTTGATTAAGATTTAGCATGTAACTGCTTTACAACCTGTGTTTATGTATATTTTTGGATCAATAAACTTATTATTATTATTACTTCACCTAAGTTTTCACGGTGAAATGGTTACAGAATCGCACTGCAGGTAAGGTATTGTCACGTCTATTACGTGAAACTGCAAGACGTTTAAAACGATTTGGGCTTAAGTTAACAAATACAGCAACTTCTAATAACACAGCGTTTGTTAAAACTTCTATCTAAGTATAATATTATTATACATGGATAACATTGAAACAGTCACATTAGCGAGCCAAGTCGTAAACAAATGACCTCAAAAGTCGTAAAAATATTAGCAGCGACATTAAAACTTTAATTTTTAGTTTTGCCAGCTTTAATTGTTAAATACGAAGTGCTCACGTAGCAATGCGGGTTCAAACTTAGCGTAAACGACCCTTAATTATTTTTTGTTTTGAGATAATTGCCGTTAAAAGAACAGTTTTACTGTAACAGAGAAATTAAGGCTAGGTCACGCACACGCTAAGTCGTTGGATTCATAATTTACTTTTAGTGCTTGGCCAGACTGGCAGCGCGGGCGCGGAGCTTCATTTGAGTGTCCATAGTGGAAACGCGGGCGCGGTGAGCGGCGCGGGCTACTCGGCGCGGGCAGCTCGCGAGGAGCGTGCGGGCAATTCACGCCATAGCTCGTTCATACAAATGGCCGCAGTGGGTGCGCGGGCGGCCCGCGCGGGGACCGGGGTTTTCAAACAATTTCGGACTTTTTTCTAGTAAAAATAAGTCCATCCATATTATATTTTGACAAACACTGGACACGACAACACGCAGAACGCAGCCATGCTCGACTGCGGACAGGCAGATCGCGCGCGATCCCGCACCCGCGTCGCTCCCCGCCCCGCGCTGCCAGTCTGGCTAAGCACATAGACATTTTGTAGGTAATTGAAAGAAAAGTTTAATAATTAAGAAAGGAGATTCGGTGAATCTTCCCTGAAGTCCAGTACGTTAAGACAAAGAAAAATCATTGGAAAGATCCGGATATCTATGGAAAAATCTCATCAAGGAGAGCAGTGGTGGTTTAGTGGTGACGCCTCCGACTTACGAGTTGTAGGTTCAAACCCAGAACCATATTATGTAAACTTTTGTAAAAATAATATTTCAATAAATTTGTTTTATTTTATTTATTTAATCAAAAGGTCGTCGGACCACCTTGTGAGAGGCTTTCCAACGCTACGTCTTACGGTACGCGGTCGCCACTCCAGAACCTTTCGGCCTCATCGGCCATCTGTTCTGCGAGCAATGTGCCCTGCCCACTGCCACTTAAGTTGAGCCCGTTGGATCCGAGAAGCACAGAACCGGTCGAAGTGGATGTGCTTGGGGGAGGCCTATGTCCAGCAGTGGACGTCTTTCGGCTGATGATTTATTTAATACGTTAAGGAGCACACAAATGTACAGAGGCGGACTTAATGCCATAGACATTTTCTACCAATCACGAGCCACTTACACACTAAGCAATCCATATCTGCGATTAAGTTTGCTTCAAGGTAACCCTCAGGCAGTCATACGTATTTTAACTGGATACTATAATAATTACAGTTATTATCTACACATTAAAATCCTACTATAAAGAACATACTAATTCCATGCATCCTACACACAAATGACAACTGCTGTATAATAAACTAGTGACGTGCAAGCATTTATGTCGATAAAATTTGTTAGTGCTGTGACCTTACGACTTTAATCTTTGAGTTTGAATAATAAAAACGTGTTTTTAATTGTGCATGTTTATAAAATAAATTTAGTATTGGGAATCCCTGTGTCAAAGGGTAAAGAATAAAAATATAATCTGCATAAATACTGTGATATTAAAAGACTTTTATTATTTGTTAATAGTTTGTTTTAAATAACAGAACTAAAGGCATTCATGAAAGTGATTGTGTATTGGCACAGTGTTATTAGGTGGTTCGGTCGAAAAATCCTTAAGTAATATTTTCCAAAGTAAAACTCAACTCGATAACTATACGGGCTGAATTTTTTCTCTTCTTTTTTTCTGAACTTAGGGTAAAAATTCAGTCAGCGGGATTGTCCGAAGGTCAGCGGGATTGTCCGAAAGGGTTACCGCTGGCTCGGAACATAAAGAACTAAGGAAGGAACACGGGTGGGTTTTAGTCAGTAAGAGTCTGACACTCCCTTCCGCTCCACCCAGAGCGGGAGGAGTCATTTGATGATTTCGCATCCTCAAAAAAAAGGGTGGCTTCCATACAACAAACGTGTTTTTCGGCGTTTTTGCCTTGTGATACGGAACCCTTCGTGTGCGAGTCCTGCTCGCACTTGGCCAGTTTTTTATAACTATAATAAAATATGTAATTATTTAGCTGGCTATCATATTTACTAAATATTATGTTCTAGGTATTCTGCGACCGAGTAAAAGCATTTTTGTGTTAGATATTCTTTTAATTTCTTGTTAAATTTTACAAAAGGTGAACAGAGTAGTCTGAAGCCTATGGTACAGAAATCTCTTTATTTTCACAAAAAAAAAAAGATTAATTTGACAATTAATCTTAAAATTCAATCCTTTGATTGAAGCCATCAAAGCTTCAATCAAAGGATTGAATGTAAAAAAAAAGACAGCACACCAAAACCACATCACCACAAACCACAAAAAACCACACACTAAACCACATGGAAATGCATAAAATAAGTTGTGCTCCACAAGATTTTAAGTTAATATTACTATAAACGGTAGTTTTACATTGTTTAGTTTTATTATAATCACTAAAACGGATAATAGTGGGCATTATTTTCCATTTTTTTTTCATTCTAAAATAAAAGAAATAACCAAAAAAACGACGAGGGCGCCACTGCGAGGTCGGCGTTTGGTCGGCGCCCTCTTAATTAGTGTCCAACTCCGAGAGTGGAGACGTCGTATAAAGCCCGAAAGTCTGACAATTTATGTCTGAATCTTAGAATTGTCTTGATATTGAGTTGACGGGGTCAGAGAAGGCTATAACCTTATATCTAAACTAATATTATAAAAAGAGAAAAAAAATGTTTTTTTTATATATTCGTTTGTTACGCTTAAACGACTGAACGGATTTGTCACATGGGTAGACCATGACATGGAATACTTTCTATCTCGATATTCTCACGTAATCGAGACATAGGCCAAGTTCAAATTACACTTTTTAGGTCTTGTTGTACATCATTCTACACGTGCAGCCTGTGGGCCGACTATACTCAAAAATCTTACAGTGCCCTCCGAGTCCAATTCAATAATGCATTCCGGGTGCTGTTGGGGCTGCGGCGATTCTGTAGTGCATCAGGGATGTTTGCTGAACATCGCGTTTACGCTACGATGCGTAAAAGATGCGCAGCCCTGGTGCGTAGAGTACGTGGCCGCGCCATCAGCGTCCTTAGCATGATAGCTAGTCGGCTGGACTGTAGCTACATCAATCATTGCTGCGCCATTTGTTATGGAATGGCGCAGTAATGATTGAGTTTATTTCTTTTGTTGTTTGTGTTTATTTCTTTTATATTTTGTTGTGGGTAGTTTTAAGTATCACTAACACTAGTCTATAAGAACATTGTTACTAACAAAATGGACACCATGGTCTGAAATAAAATATTATTATTATTATTATAGGCGGGTGAAGCCGCGGGGCGCACCTAGTATTGAATATTAATATTGTGCCATATAGCATGCATACCTCATTGCAGTTAGCTAAAGTAAGGTAATGACTTATGCCAATAAGTAATAAACTCTATGGCGAATGTCTGTGACATTTTAATAAATCCGGTACTTCTTGAGGTAAAAGGTACCCAGGCCAGCTACTATCAAAACTTGTCCTCACTAATGTTTAGCTGTGACACATCATTACGGGAACAGGGCAACAGGTTTGCTGCTAAACAGGTGTTGGTAATAGCCCGCCATAAAACACTAGGGATGTGGGTGTAGTCGATTTTGAGAATCGAGTTTGAAGTTTCTTGGCGACTGGGAATCGGTATCAGGTAATAGAAATGATTATAATCGTTTGATTTGTAATCACAATTTTATATTGTTATCTTACTATTATTATTATTATTAAAAGCCTGTGATGTTTGGCAAACTGCTTGGCAAAGGCCTCCTTGCTCTCTTTCCACTTCTCTCTGTTTAAATCCGCTAATATCTTACGCATTAGACTAGCGTAGCTTAATAATAGAAGTAAGTACTTTTATTATTAAGCTACGCTAGCCTAATGCGTAACCCACGTTCCAGGCTTCTTAAAAATAGGAAAAAATATCTAGCTTTTTAGGAGTCCCTATCACTGTCTGGAGCAAAATTTAAATCGATTATAAACACAAAACTATCGACAAAACTCGCCTACAAAACTAACACCGCCCCATCCCTATGATTACAGTACCATGCATACTTTATAGTTAGTAGTTGATAGTTAGTAGTAATGGTATGTAGGTAACACAGAGACATAGAAACCGGGATAGTACTGGGCTGATTACTTACACTGACCTATGGGCCAGGGAAAATTTCCGCGAACTACTGGCCACCACTCGCTCACTGGCTGGTTAGCAACTGGGGAAAATTGTGTGGAAAAGATAATTCGGTGTTTGTTTACAAGTGGCGTCGGGTGAATTTATGTGTGAGAGGTCATAAGGCTTGGATTCGCTTGCTGGTTTAATTAGTTAAGGTGTTTTATGGAAGTGCACGCTACTGTGAATACACTCATACATGTACAGACAACAAAAGAGATAAGTATGCAGGATCGTCGGATATAGTTGAAGTTTAGTAAGAAACCGATGGATGTTCTCGAATAAAATTTAATTGTATTAATAGAAAACAAGCAGCTCATTTATCAAATTAAATTTCAGTCGACAACATCTATCGGTTATTTATCTCTTTTGTTGACTGTACATAGCAACTTGGTTCAAAGTCAAATAATTTATTTCAAATGGGTACGTAAAAGGCACTTCTGAACGTCAAATATATACAAGAAAATAGAACTGATTCTATCCGTCTCTTCCAAAATGTTAGGAGAAATATGGGCAAGAAACTCCACCGTTACTCTTTTAAAATGTTTTACAATATTTTCTATAAGTACATTCATTATATCGTCTATCGTATGGTTTCTACGCTCATTGAAGCCAACCAAATGGGGTGTGGCTGTGGCATGGACACTGCCGTGTGTTATACGTGAATACGTTTACGTAATGGAGTTGATCCGCTCGGCCACATTCATTCTTTTACGCTCCGGCACTGCTGGACTCGGTCGTATGGTGTTTTATTGGTATCATACGATTGCTCTTGAAAAGCCCTTTCCAACCGTATACGATTTCTATATTTCCATTTGGCTTTTTGACGAGTATAGGCCAACATTATATATTCACTGTCACTATTTGACACTAATATTTTATATAAAATTGATAGATTTTGATGAAAGCTGACGATTGAAACTTAAACGAACGTCGTAGCTTTTCGAGACAAAAGTTATACTAAGTTGAAATCTCGAAACGCAGCAAAATTACCTCAAAATGGCGCCGCTTCCTTCTCCACCGCGCGCGATGCGTCACAGTCCTCACTTGGCGTAATGAATTCTTTGATCCTTTAGCTATCCAATGGTGTAATTGAATTTAGGATGGAGATGATAGATATGAAGCTGCGATACCAAACTGTATCCCCCGATTTTGTTATTATTGGTTTTTTTGACTTGCCCTCCACTATGGAAGCAATTTTAAAGACGTATTTACGTCAAAATACTTCCAGGAAGCGGAACCCAAGATAGTTGGGAAAAGGCAGGCAGATTGATATGTTATAGTATAGCTATGTAAAATACGTACGCATATTATTAATATAGCTACGTAAAATCTATAATAAAAAAAAATGAAATGACATTTGTAAGTCTCACTAAAACTCGAGAACGGCTGGACCATGGGTTAATCGATGGTCAATGGGTTAGCTACTTACGTCTGTGAAAGGCTTTTTGAGAAGCAACGGGAAACATCTTTCTTTAAACTAATAGATATAGTGTTGAACAATTTCCGAGAGTTACCTCTAAACTCTATTTGCATGATATAATTGAATACAAAACCATGTTCCGACCGTGGTAGTACATGGTACATACATACGGTGGATATGTCTGAGTGTTATGCTTTCAAATTAAGCCCTCGGGCTAGTCGTGGGTACCTTAATATCTTAGGAGATTAGGCTGGGTGCACGCAAGCGATTAAGGGACGCGTGATTTCTGTATGTCCAGGAAATAATTTCATGATATTTCGTCGCTGTCCCATCTCATTTTTTACCTGATTTGAGTTAAGACGGCTACACTTCTCTAATCGTGATTCTTTACATGTCGTTGCCTTTCAAAATGGTTATATTTTGAGATCCAAATAACATAAAGGTATAACGGTTAATGAAAAGTGTAAAGAATCACGAATTGAAGAGCGCAGTCGTCCTGACTCAGATCAGCCAATAAATTTGAAAATTTAAAAGTTGTCTTATGGGTTTTGATATTATTAGATACTATACTATAAGATATCAGGAATGAGGAGATCCGTAGGAGAACCAAGGTAACCGACATAGCCCGAAGAATTGGCAAACTTAAGTGGCAGTTGGCAGGGCACATTGCTCACAGAACAGATGGCCGATGGGGCCGAAAGGTTCTGGAGTGGCTACCGCGTACCGAAAGACGTAGCGTTGGAAGGCCTCCCACAAGGTGGTCCGACGACCTTGTGAAGGCCGTAGGAACCCCCTGGATGCGAGAAGCACAGAACCGATCGAAGTGGAGGTGCTTGGGGGAGGCCTATGTCCAGCAGTGGACGTATTACGGCTGAAATGTTGATGATACCTATTGCTTTTGGCTGTGCAAAGTATAAACGTTGAGTCGTTGAAAAGTTTAAAGTCTGTTAATACTGGTACTACCAATTGGTATCGTGTTATCCATCCAGTAACTGGGTTGTGGAGGTCAGAGAGGCACTCACTCCATGTAAAATACTGGTATTCAGCTGCACCCGGTTAGACTGGAATCTGACCCCAACATAGTTGGGAAAGACTGGATAGATAGACTGATTTAAGGCTCGTACACACAGGCGCGACGCGACACGCGACACAAAGGCACCGCAAATCGCGCAACGAGCGGTGTCTTTGTGTCGCGCGCGATTCGCGTCGCGCGTCGCTCCTGTTTGCAGGAGCCTTTAAATTTTTAAGGTTTTCATTACGAATTGAAAAGACGAGATTATGTCATATTATTATTACAATAGAATAGAGTTTATTTGACATTCAAATCTGCAAATTATTGTTGTAGTGACACATGACGTGATAAATTGACATAAATAAAAATTTCCTTTGTTTAAAAGTGTTATTTTTTGTGTGCAGAGTACACAACAATAAAAATACTTATACTACTCGCAATAATAACTTGCAATAAGCAAATAGCATGTTTCATTGCTATAAATGATAAAGCATCAGGAATCAACAAGAATCGAGACTTATGTGGCTGTAATCGCTGGGCGCAGCTAGTGCTAGATAAATTTATTAATTACTAGCTTCCGCCCGCGGCTTCGCCCGCGAGGTATGTCGATAAAAACTATTCTATATCCTTCCCCGGGATGCAATCTATCTCTCTGCCAAATTTTATCGAAATCCGTTCAGTGGTTTAGGTGTGAAAAGGTAACATACAGACAGACAGAGTTACTTTCGAATTTATAATATTAGTATGAATGTAGCAAGTTACATCGTCATCGTCAACTTCATTGTCAACTTTTTCTACCAACTGCTGAAGCCTCTTCCCAATTGTGTTAAATAAAACTAATACATAATAATGAACAAAAAAAACTGTGTGGCACTCCGGGAGTGCCGACAGAAGTGAAAACTTGAACAAACGTGTGTATTTTGTGAATCGTCTTATAAACAAAACACGCGCGGTACCGGCTACGGCCAACCGTCTTACGAATTTTCGCTCAGGTCACGTGTCCTGACGCGAGTTTAACATTTTTTACCCATTACAAAAAAAGTGTACATCGCCGCTAAAGAAGTTTTTTACTTCAAAAAAAAAGAAATAAGTAAATTACATCACTAACAAGATATGTCGCCGACCTGACTAATATTAGTGGAAAGTCTCCGGTCTGTTCCACTCCTAACCCGACCCTATGACCTAGAGCCAGTTTACCTCTCTAGTACAAGACAAGTGATTGTACATGTCGGCCGTATGTGATTGATGACCCACTGCCTGTGAAAGTACCTAGGAGACCTAGAATTAAGGCTCCTACAAACAGGCGCGACACGCGATTTTATTGCTCTCGACACAAAGGCACCGCTCGTTGCGCGACTTGCGGTGCCTTTGTGTCGCGATTTAATTGCATGTCGTGCCTGTTTAAAAGAGCCTTTAGGCAGTCTAGGCTTTACTTGTTGGTAAGGTTAGGAGATTAAATGTCGGCTTGACGTTTCTTTTTATAAAAATAAACAAAGAGACAGGTATGCATACAATAGAGTTCGATCGAAAATTGTGTCTTTTTTCGGCCGAAATCGAAACTTGGCTTTGCATTTTCGGCCGAAAACCGAAAACGAAATAAAATGTTATGTTCGTTGTCGGTAGTTTCTATTGTGGTAAACGTAAAAGAAATAAAGTGTCAATCTTTTAATAATTAGGTATTCATACAAATATTATAAATTTGAAAGTATGTAACTCTGTCTATCTGTCTGTATGTTACCTTTTCAAGCCTAAACCACTGAACGGATTTCGATAAAATTTGGCAGAGAGATAGATTGCATCCCGGGGAAGGACATAGGATAGTTTTTATCCCGATATTGCCACGGGATCAACACTTATGCGGGTGAAACCGCGGGGCACTGCTAGTATTTAATAGCTTTGAACCTTATGTTTTAGCGATAAAGTTGAAAATCTATTAAAGAAATTTGACAGATTGTAGTAACTTGATGTGCTGGCGTCTGTACATATTACTTAACATTATTTAAAGTTTATAAATATATTATATGTGAATACTAATGTCGTAATATCGGGATAAAAAGTAGCCTATATGTTAATCCAGGGTGTCAGCTACCTCCATACAAAATTTTATCAAAATTGGTCAAGCCGTTTGAGCGTGAAGAAGTACCAAACATATAAACACACACACACATACTCACTCACAAACGTTCGCCTTTATAATATTAGTGTGATAATAAAAAAAAATTATTCCGATAATGAAGCATTCAGGCATTAAAGGAACTATGTACTAGCCATAATTTTACTAATAAATACCCGCCCATACATATTTTGCAGTGTTGTGAAGTCACTTTTCGATCCTTACCTGGGAACAAATAAAAACAAAACATTAATTACGTTGTAATTAACAAAAGAATTCATGCACATAAGTACTTATCACGTGCAACCTACGTCAATATTGTGTCTTGTAGAAATCCCTGTAACCACAGAGTACACTATCCTGTAACGCACAGAGTACACTACAATACTGGCTGTAACGGCAAGGAATCGAAATGTCAACCGTACGGACAACATGTATTTTGACAGTTCAAAGTTTGAACTGTCAACCTTGCATTCATTTCGCGCGGTTTCGTTCATTGTGTCATAGAGAATACGTTAATTTTTCTCTTTGATTAGCAGATGTCGAAATTAGCTAAGGAATTGACGTGGTTTCGAAGTAAGGAATCATGTCATGGTTTTTAATTTTTTTTTTAAACTTTGCTCCACACTAGGAATTTTTCCTGTGTTGTGGGTGCGTTTAAATTCACATACACAAACAGCCAGATAGTGAATTAGGTCCCTGTTTTGCTAAGTCCAACTACCCGTGCTAATTGTCACCTTTACCACATAACCTACAATTTAGACCCCTTTCTACTCTGGTACACTATCTCATCCAAGTCATGTTCCCATACAAATATGTTCACACAATTACTAAGATGGCGCTCAGATAGTATCTTCAAACTAGATTAGATTTTAATACTGCAATTTGGAAAAAATCCCACGACTTATCTCGGATCTTAGAGGGTTATGTTATTATACTTATATAAGTTAGTCTGGGAAAGAAATATAAGAAAGAAAGAATGATTTAAGTAGTTCAGGTTATTGCCATTTGTGAATGTCTGTGTTTAGAATAGAATAGAATACAATATTGTGTGCGCTGCGTGCTGTGTGTGCTGTGCTATGTTGTGTGTGCTGTACTGTGTTTAGTCTGTATTTTTGTAATAATTGGTCTTGGAAAGTCTAGATTTGAGATAAACCATACGTACAGACGCTAGCACATCGAGCTGCTACAATCTGTCAAACTTATTTAATAAATTTTCAACTTTATCGCTAAAGTTTAAGGGTTCAACGTTGATTGGGAAAATTTTACAGTTTCGGGTAGCTTGATGTGCTGTTAGCGTCTGTACCTACGAAAAATTGACTTATAACTTTTAACATAGGTGACGTCATGCTTGTAATCTCCAAACGGTTAGGTAGAAGTGTACCTACATTTACAGATAGTATATCTAAATATTGCCATTAAAACGGGTATAAATCCGGGCAAACCCCAATAATACACTGCCCAACCCGGCAATCAAACCCAAGAACTCATGCTTAACAGTAGTGCTTGTGTCCACTGGACCAATGATTTATTAATTTATTCATCTATCTTTCAAGTATGTAATACATATTATGTTAATACAATATAGCAGGGAATAACAGGATTTTAACTGTTACCGTACACTATACCATATTGTAGTTATATTTCAAAGAAAACTAACAATTCATTTCAAACCAACAAACTTTTTTGTGCATGCCATGGTGGCGCCACTAGTTAAGGAACGGTGTCAAGTATGCGTCAAATTCAGTACATCCCATGTTAGTTCCCTATTTCACCACACGCATAAATAAGTTTGTCGGTCTAAACTGTTGTTGTTATTAAGTTGACAGCTGATGCGTGTTGTTTATGGTAATTTGTTGTCTATGACCGTTCGTTTAGCGGTAGGGGACGCCTGGGGACGCCCATGTCTAACTGTGGACATGTTTGAAATGTAAGTCAGTGGGTAATGATTATGATTTTGTTCCATCCTTTGACAAAATAACTTGAGTATACAGGGTAAAAGTAAAATGGCCAGCTTAACTCCGCATGCGCGATGGGTGTAGATATCTAATCGTGATAAAACAAAAAAAAAACATTTAATTGATGTTTTTTTTGTGGGGTCATCGACCGCACTTATTGTAGTCACTTGTCTTGAAATATGATTTTAGAAAATCATATTTTTTTGTACAAATTTACAGACATTGGTTATCGATGTCTAAACACGATAAAACATAAGAAAACAGTTTTAGTAGCAACACTAACAGCGGTCGTCGAACTCCCAAAAAAAAAATATTTATTTTAATTTTATCGTGTTTAAACAAGGTCTTAAAGTTTAAGCAAGGCGCAACGGACCACGGAATGCAAACTAGACCTGTTTGTGGCAATCCCGAAAATCCCGAGATTAGTCAAGTACAGTCTCGGGATTTCCGTGGTCAGAAAACGCCCGGGTTCCCGGGATTAGGCTTCGCGAGATTCGAGATCCCGGGATTGTATTCTCTATTTACATCACAACTTTAATTAATAATAATGTATCAAATAAGGAAGCCATTTAATAATAAATTATTTCTTCATTTAGGTCATAAAAGATTTACAATCCTGCGAGTGTGAAAATGGCGCGAAAATTGACTGACACGGAACTGCAATTTTATGTCTATTGCCAATTCATTGGAACGTTAAAAGGCACATAATAATTAGAAAATCTATCTTAATAAAACTTTTATAGCTTTAACACAACCTGTATTTCTATTCACAACCATAAAGCATCGTTAAGACCACCATAATATACAATTAGACGAAAAAAAACCCGCCATAATTACATCTTGACAGGCCGCCATTTTGTGCCACAGATAATAGAACGCCGATAGATTGATATCGGTTTCACACGATCTGCCTACGACCCCGATTACTATCAAGATGGTATAGAACCTCTTTTAAGTATTAATTGTCTGAGAATGTTATTAACAATGAGTGACGTCTAGTGGAGTGATTTATCAAAATTACAATTTAATAGAGACCGTGTATGTTGGTTGCTTGTTGTTGTTTTTTTTTGTTTTGATTTAGCTGTTGTGACTGTTGTGGTGTCATTTTTACCCGACTACGGTGAAGGAAAAAGGAGCGTTATGATTTTGACCGGTATGTATGTATGTATTTATGTATGTATGTTCATCTGTTCCCTCATAACATCAAAAGTACTTATAATAATTTGACAAATGAGGTATCGTTAGAAAAATCTTAACCGTCCGCTGGTTATAGGCTATACAGACAGACAGAGTTACTTTCGAATTTATAATATTAGTATGGATAAGGATCATGTAAAAGTTTGTGAAGGTGTTTGGTGGATACTTACGTTAGCACGTAGAATACTTTCACCAAAGTATATAAAAAAAATTCCCAAGGATGCGAATAAATTTGCGGAAATCAACTAGTCCATACTGATCCATACTAATATTATAAAAATTGAAAGCAACTCTGTCTGTCTGTCTGTATGTTACCTTTTCACGCCTAAACCACTGAACGGATTTCGATTAAAATTTGGCAGAGAGATAGATTGCATCCCGGGGAAGGACATAGGATAGTTTTTATCCCGATATTCTCACTGGATCGACACTGTCTTATGCGGGTGAACCTGCGGGGCGCTGCTCGTTTAAAAATTAAATGTATCAACCGTATTGATTCTGGTTAGACTGGAAACTAACTATGTTATTAATATGATAAATCATTTAATTCGAGTATCATTGCCTCATAATAGAAATAATAGACTCATACAGTCACATTACATACACAACACTACAAATTCAATTCAATTCAAAATAACAATAATAAAAAATAATCACAATTAAATTAAAATTTTACATTAAAAAAAATGAGGTTAGTTAGTCGCTTCAGCCTGCCATATCGTCGTTGAAGTTCTAACACCACAGAAGTCAAAAATAGCAACTTCTTTTCAGGAGAGAGAAAAAACTGCAAAATGTTTTATAGATACTATAATACTACAAATTTACTATTTGTGTATACTTAATTATAGTTCTATTTAATGTAGAAACAGTAACTATTTATTGTCTATGTATCTATGTCTATTATTTTAGAAAAAGTAACTATATAATGTCAAAACCGCCAAAAATGACTTACGTTGTGTTAGAACTTCAACGACGATATGTCGCTGACAACAGTGGGAGATGATGGAGCAATCAAGCCTCACCGCGGGTGCGGCCAGCATGCTGTTAGCTATTAGAATAACATAGTTAATTTCCAGTCTAACCAGATCTATGGTCCATGGGAATTATTTACAATAAAATTGTTGTTTTAGAAAGTCAGTTCGTGTACATTTCACGTATCTCGACATCTAGATCATCGCGAATGAATGTTATTAAGCTGTCAAAACAAAGCTCTAACTACGCATTGCGAGTGTCTAACACAATTACACTGTAGCTCCTTACCGTGGAGTACTTTCTTTTTGTAAATAAAATATAATAATTTATAAGTACTTTTGAAACAGGCTAAAAGAATTTAGAAAAACAAATCCTCACGAAGTGTGTGCGCTGAATCCCCTTTATTCATAAACGCTGTTGAAAGTTAAGTAGTTATTAGAGACTGTTTCACTATACATTTTGACGTATAAACGTCACTTGTCGTTTATAAATAAACCCCTTAATTCTAGAAGCAACTATATATTGTTTTTGTGACCCTAAAACTGTCTTAATTTATTTCAATAAGCCTGTTATTAAACAATAGCGAGAGGAATTTAGTTCTCGAGTAATCGAGGCTTTGCCCTGCAATAATAAAATGGCTAATAAAAAAAAATAAAGCGATATCATGGGGTAAGTTATTTATCGACTAGTTTATTTAAAGTACGTCAATTGAGTAGTAATAAGGCATGCGCTTAAAATATTAGAATCAACTAATTAATTATCTCCTTTTAATGAATACTAAAATAAACATAATAAATAAAAAATCAACAAATACACCATTATGCATCAATACATCCAAGATGTCTTCTAAAAAAGGCGCGCACAGGTGCGTTAAACAAGTTCTGCAAAAAGCCGGGATTACACACGGCTTAAAACGTAAAACACTGCGAATTTAAGGCCTGCCATTAAAGAAATAAAACATATAAAAATCACCATACTTGTAATAACTCGAGAACCAACAAATTGCGATGATGTTTTCATGATGTGCAGACACCGTGCATTCAAGTTCTTTTTTAAGGTAACAATGTAAAAAGACCTGGCTCCAGAGAAAATATTAATGTCGCTTAAAAGAAAAAAACAACAATGGCGGCGGGAGTTCTATTTTTAAACCGGTGTCAATTTTACTTTTTTCCCGCGTCGCGGAGTCGTGAACAGTGTTGTAAAGTTTGCTACTTTTAGGGACCATGCCACAAAGTAAGAGTGACGCGTTTGGAACATTTTATTTGAAATCGAAAAGAGGTTCTATTGTACTTTTCAAAGAGTTTTCTTTTCGGGGTGCCTTAAGCTTGGTCTGTTAATGTTGAACAGATTTCAGCAGTGGTTTGTAAAAAAGTCGTCCTGCTTTGGAGTTAAAAAAGTCTAAAGATTTATCATTTATCTCATCTCTTATCATCATCTGTTATTTCATCTTGAAAGAAAAGTCTTTCAAGATGTTTCTTCCGACAATGGTTCAGACTGTCCATTGTCTGTCCGTCAGTTACTCACTCACGGATCTTTTTATAAGAATGGAAGTTACATTTCAATTTCGTCTCATGTCCTAGTTTTCTTTTAATCTACGTAATTTTCTTGTATCTCGCTGACAAACAACAGTTTTAAGTGTCCCTCAAGTTAGCTATATTCAAAGTATGTTGTGACGTTCTGTTTCATACAACAATAATTGTGCATAAATAAATAATGGCAGGCTGTTAGTCTATGGTATGTTGTCTACGAGCCGGAACACGATAATAACATAATTTTCTTAGTCAACTATCCTTATATTTTCTTAGTCTTACTATGGTGCTGATTTGTGCGTCATGTTCGTGAACGGGCGCCGTCAGTTGGGGCTGGTCATCACTTAGCTGCCTTGGCTTATTTTTAATTATTTTATTTTTGGATTGTTGTTTTGTTAAGTACTATTTGTTGTACTCTGGACGCTTTAGCGCGTACGTCTTTTTTATTTTTTACATCGTTCTCACATTACATAATTTTAAATTCAAAAGTAATGATGTAACTAACATTTTTGGAAAATATAATTTAAAAAGAGTGTCCATGGAGTTTCTTGCCCGCTCTTCTCCCATAGGTACCTACGCTTTGGAATGGGCAACTAGCTTCATATTTTCTGACTGACCGACTTCTTGACAATTCTAAAGTGCCTGTAAATGGTTTAATTGAAATAAATGCTTTGAGTTTGAGTTTATGATAACTTGAGGAAGAAACATTTGTTATTATTGTTGTTACATTTGATTGTTTTCTTTTTTAAATATTGAGGAGTGGCGTTAGCTACATTAGAATATACATGATTGTACTTAACCGACCCTCTAATAATTCCTATTTTGCGCACCTTAAAATATTGTTGAACACTCTAATACAATGATTGCGTCTCTTTTTGTAAACCTCAAACAATTCAATTGAACAAACTGATCAAAATAAATACCGACTGACTAATTTTGATCATTGAATTATGTTTATAAAGTTAATCATTAATCATTGACAGGCCCTATCAAAAATTTACCCATCTGCCAATTTTTTTTTCACTATATTAGGATCGGGTTCCAGTTTAACCAGATGCAGCTATAGATACCAGTATTTTACATGGAGCAGTCGCTCCGGCTTAGCTGACCTCCACAAACCAGTTACTGGGTAACATAATAACCCCCTTGGTATAAAACTGGTTGTCAGACTTTTGAACTTCTGACTATCCGTAACGACTGTCAAAGATCTACGAATGACAGTCGGAACCAACGATTTAACGTACTTTCTGAGCCACGGAGGAGTCTCGATACGGAATGGATGGTCACCCATCCACGGAACGACCTCGGTGCGCGTTGCTTAACTTCGATCAGCGCGTTTTATTGTTTTGTCACGAACTACAGACACCGTCACATTTAAATTCCATCCAAGAGCGATTCAGTTTTGTTTCCTAGCGAAATATTGACGTCCATAACACAAGCGACATCATGGGGTGAATTATTTATAGACGATTTTATTGGAAGCACGCCCATTGAGTAGTAATAAGACTGTCATGGCCCCCAGGTGTACCAATAACAGATGTAAATGAGTCTGGAAAGCAGGTGTGAATTCCAGATGTAAATAATCCTACTTCCTTACTATCCATACTTCCATACTAATATTATGAATTCGAAAGTAACTGTATATCTGTCTGTCAGTATGTCTGTCTGTCGGTCTGTCTGTCTATCTGTATGTTATCTAATCACGCCTAAACCACTGAACGGATTTCGATAAAATTTGGCAGACGGATAGATTGCATCCCGGGGAAGGACATAGGATAGTTTTTATCGACATACCTCGCAGGCGAAGCTGCGGGCGGAAGCTAGTGATATTATAAACGCGAAAGTTTGTGAGGATGGATGGATATTTGTTACTTTCAGGCAAAAATTACAGAATGTTTGATGTAACTTTACAGTAATATAGCTTATACCTACATCAGAATAACACAGGATACTTTTTATCCCGATATTCCCACGGGATCGACACTTAAGGCTCCTTCAAACAGGCGCGACGCGCGACGCGAATCGCGCGCGACACAAAGGCACCGCTCGTTGCGCGACTTGCGGTGCCTTTGTGTCGCGTGTCGCGTCGCACCTGTGTGTACGAGCCTTTATGCGGGTGAAGCCGCGGGGCGTAGCTGGTAATAATATATGACAACAACAAGAAGCAGCATGTGTGTGTGTGTCTGTGAGTGTATGTGTGTGTAAAATGTTCTCTCTATGTTCAGTCGTTGAGCTTCTTATTTTTGAGCTACACGATTACTGACTCATGCGTGCATGCACTGACGGGAGAGGTCCACTCAAATCTGTGTTTCTCTTTCCTTAAAATACCATCTCACGCGCTAATCTGCATGGTCCTGATATAATATGGCCTGACCAAGATTATGTTTGGACTTTAAAAGATACTGTGACCTCTAAGTTTGTTTCGGTTTTTATCCTCAGAGTAGTCAGATAGGTATGTACAATGCGTGCCACGAAAGATGAGACTTGACACACCACGTGGTTTGACATGCGCAGTACACGATTTTAGGTATCTTTATCGGTATGAGGTCTGAGTGCGGGACGGGACCGGACGTCATAGGGGCGGCGGAAAGAGCGGGGGAGGCGGGGTTAAGTCTTTTCTTACGTGGCACGCACTGTACACGATTTTAGGTATCTTTAGCGGTATGAGGTCTGAGTGCGGGACGGGACCGGACGTCATAGGGGCGGCGGAAGAGCGGGGGAGGCGGGGTCAAGTCTCTTCTTTCGTGGCACGCATTGTACGTTGTTAAGCAGACAAATTTCTCGAATATATGAAGCAATGGATTAACATGATTCTTTAAAATGATTGAGATTATGATTGATAGTGCAGTGTTACGCAATTAAGAGAGCTTATCAAAGTATGTGTAATTTGGCGCTGCCAGCTTTCTCTTCCAAATGTTATCACGAAATAATCGGTCTACATACACGAAAAAAGAAAACCTGTCAAATACAAACATGGCTCCTCCTTTTTTTGAAGGCGGTTAAAATAATGCTGAATTCAAAAAAAAACTATTCAATAAAACAAAAGAGGTTACTATTTAAAGTTGAAACCTAAAACCTTTTATTTGGCAACACTACACTCGCTAGAGAAGCGAAATACAGCAGTAAATCGATTGCCATATCGATATGGATCTGATGATAGGTTTATATCGATATTATTGGCTCTTATCGCATTCCTTATTGAACTTACTGCGTTGTAACATCGATAATTCAGCTCTTTATAGCCAAGCTATTATTTCAAGAGATATTTTCAACTTATGTCTGGAACAGTATTTTTTTCGAGAATAAAAGTTTTGTTCTCTTTTTTTTACTATTGCCGCGTTGTCGCAAGAGATGCTAAGCATGAGGTCCTTGGGTTCGATAAAGTAATATTGGATTTTTTCCATTTAGTACGTCTTCTCGTAGTCCGGAGTCGGGTGAAGGAAAATATGGAGAGGAAATCGGCAGGTCCTAGAACCAAAAATTCGAAGACATGTGACATCTACCAACCTGCGTTGGGCCCGCGAGGTTGATTACGGCCCACTCCCTCTCGAAGAGAAGAGGTCTGTGTCCCAGTAGTGGGAAAATTTTAGGTTGTTATGCAGCCCGGAGTCTGAATTTGTGAACGTTGATGACAATAGGCTAGCGCCCTATCACATGGGACTTGATCTCGAAAATAAATCGTAGCGACTGATCTACAGTACCCGGCGATAAATATTGCACATCGACCTATTCGAACCTATCGATTTTATACCTACAAAGAATAAAAATAATAAATCAAAAGAAGCAAATCATAATTGTTTTAACAGCTCCTAATAGATACCGGACTGTTTGTATTTCGTGCGACAGAGATAACGCTCTACGAAGCCGAAATTAGCCGATTGTCTCTTTCCAAAGGTCGATGTGCAATATTTATCGCCAGGTATTGTAAGCGAGCGAAGGTGATGCAATTACTTTTTAAACGCAAAAGAAGAGAGGTGGCAATAATGTGCGTGCGCTCGGAATAAAACTACGTATGTGCCAAAACGAATTTACTCCTTTTTTAACAAAATAAATGCATTAAATTTAAAACTACTTTGTGTAAACTTAGATATGATAATTCTCTGTGTTTTAATAGTACATTACTTCAGAGGGAAGAAAGTGACAGTTCCATACCGAGATTATGGCATTTGCGCCACGAGCTTGCGAGGGGCGCAAACCATTTGAGGTATGGAACTGTACTTTATCCTGAGGGATGTATAGTGCTTTTTATTACACCTACGAGGAAAATTATGGACATAAATGCATAGAAATGTTTATATTTAGTTAAAAGTACAATTATTAAAAGTGCAGCTATTTTTTACACGACGCCTCAGTAACAAAAAATACTTAGGTACACGTTGAAGTGTATCAAAATCATACATAATCAGTCTATAATGTTCCCACTGGTGAGACACAGGCCTCCTTTCTGTTCTCAAACTCAAACCATTTATTTTCAATTAAACCATTTACAGGCACTTTTGAATTGTTAAGAAGTCCGCGTTTTATATACAAAAATAATTTCGTTTTTAATTTTCTGTATGCACCAAGGAGGTTGGTGACTGGTAAAAAAAAAAACTGTATGTGGCCAGTAACAATTTACTTGAAATTTAATTAGTAGACAGTTAAAGTCTCTTGGCAGTATGACTGCTGACAAATTAAAAAAAAAAGAAAAACCGGGTATGTAATGGAATTTCATACATACTTCCCACCCTTGGGTCGGAAGGATTTTCATACAAACTTCCATACCTTGGGATGAAAGGATTTGAAGGGCGGGATAAAGGCGTTTCTTCCCTCTAATTGGTATAATTAACAAGTTACACGAATTAGAAAAACCACATTTTTTTTTTCAATATATCACCTTAGACATAACTGGCGAAAGCTGCCTAATCCATAGGGAATACAGTCGTGAAATTATGTCATGGTATTTTAATAGAGAAGTTTCTCGATTTGCATATTGGCTAACTGTATGTAAATTGAGTCATAATAGTTCGATAAACTAAACGTTATAGTACAGTGATGTTTATTTGAGGGTGTTAAATGTAATATTATTCGCGAAAGATTATACAGATTGTATTTTTATTGAGTTAGTATTTTTCAAAATTCAAAATTCATTTATTTTTGTGAACACAGGGTACAATGATCTTATGTATATAGTGTTTGGTCCAACCTATGTTCCGCCGACAGGCATACAAAATAGTGATGCTATGATCAAAATTAAATTAATTGTGAAAAATCTCTTAAACTCACAATGTGAACAGCTAAGAATTGTCAAAAGTTTAATAAAATAGTACAGAAAGATAAAACAATGTCAGCAGACATTAAAATTATCAAAAATTACAATTGCATTATAATAAAATAAAAAATTTCTGTTAAATGTTGTTGAACTGTCGAAATGAAAGCCCACAATTACCCCGTTAGGCCTTAGTCTACCTGGGTTAAACTTCAATTCTTTCTTTAACTTTTCGTAACATTTTTATGCAAGGGCATAAAAATGTTACGAAAAGTTAAAGAAAGTGAAAACTCCTTTAGGCGGGTTGGGCATTATTTGAGATGGGAAAAAACCATTGAACTCGCGCCACTGTTACCGTAAGCGAAACCGCGCGTATTTTGTTTATAAGACGATTAAACAAATACACGCTTCGGATGTGTTCGGCTGTCCTCGGTACGTACTTGGTTATAATGTATATCCGATATGTCAGTGAGAATGGCAAAGTATTCTGTTTGTGTTTTTTTTTCTGGGCAAATGCCTCGCTCCAGTCCTTCCTCAACTTTTTTCTCAATATAAAAATAAAACCAGCATGTAAACTCACCGTTCCGATTCACAGATAAAAACCAACATAATCAAGTTATATCCAAGTAAACTACTAGCAAGTAAATAGGTTACCAAGGTACCATGGACAAGCGACCATAGACACAGAGTGTCAGTCTATAAGCATCGTGTAGATAGTTATCTTGTTATTTACTGCGTATTTGTAGCTTTGATGGTGCCGACGAGCGATGCTAATTTTATTTAAAAGGGGTATTCTGGAAAAACTTGCTATGGAGTTGGTTACTTTTTACGGAGTACCCCATGTCATTTTTAGTATTCCGTAGCCAAATGGCAAAAAACGGAACCCTTATGAATTCGTCATGTCTGTCTGTCTGTCCGTCCGTATGTCACAGCCACGTTTTTCCTGAAACTATAAGATTTCCTAAAACTAGAAGTTCCCATTACTGGGACATGGCCTCCTCCCTATCCACCACGCTGGCTCAGTGCGGGTTTGTACATGTCACATGTCTTCAAATTTTAAGTAGGTACCCCAACATTTCGGCAAGATTAAATTACGTAACGTAATTTAAAAACAAAATTAAATGTCACAGTCTGTGAAATCCTCCACGTGTCTCCTACATAAAAGTAACAACAGCATGAATATTAATTAATCTTATAACAAACTCAAATCACGTTCTAACTTTTTATTCCATTTTCATTTTAACATTCTTTTCAAAAGCGCGTTACTCTTCTAAAAATAAACTCGAGTAACGTCTTGTTCACATACATGCATTTACACGGGCAGTCGCCATTTCTGAGAAGGCACATTGTTTGTTAGCCCATAATTAGAGTAGCAAGCAGGCAGTATGTATGTGCAAAATATTCGCTAATGACGATAAAGCGAACGCGCTTTCGCGACAAGAAAAAATAAGTTGGTTTTTATTTTTAGTCTATGATTTAAAGATGGCGGCGTTTTTCGAATCATATTAAAAAATACTTTATTTTTGCTTTTCAGCAGTATCGTTACTATTTGAGACAGGGTTGGTGTGAAACACGGGCGTAGCCAGAATTCTGTATCGGGGGGGGGTTCAAGAAAATAAAACATCAATAATGTCTATGAAATAACGTTTATATTTATATGAACCCAAACGCATTAGAGAATCAATCTTCTGTTTTTGTTCTTACTTGATCCGCATCAATTTCAGTCCCAAAATGTATATTCATGAGATTCATTCTTTATTGAAAACCGCTTGTCCACACCACTTTTTCCAGTAGTCTATACCCTTAAGCTGATCGCCTTTTCTTTTCTTCTTCTCCATTTGTTCAAAAATTATGGTTTCCTTATAAAGAAATAAGAAAAATTACTGAAGTAATATTTAAAAGAATACCTAACTGAAACATTACGTCACGCAACAGGCATCCATTCGATTTTTAGATTTTTAAAACCAATGTAGGTACAATAATTATTTCTAATTTTGAATAAGTTATTAAATAGAATCCGTTTACATCTGACAAATTGACGATTTAATTTAAAAAGTAACCTTTCTATTTTTCTACACTGCACATCAAGAATGAATAAAATGTGGTCGTCCAAATCAAAAGGGACCTTATGGCGGAAATGAGTTATCTACAGAGCTGAAAACTACATAAATGTACCGAACTATAGACCCAAGAACCAACCTTCTAACCACTACCGTTATTTTTTTACGAATTTTTGAAGTTCACTGATCGAAATTATAAGTTTCGAGAAAATCGCAATTTAAGTATGCCGTACAAAAAAGTTATGTTTTAGTGTGAAGTTATGTAACTGATGGTATACTTTGATTGACTATGATTATTACTAATGGAAATTCTTACAATCCTTGCATAAACTTATTTGTTGTGGGAACATATTAAAATGTCGATATGGTTTGAATTACAAGAAAAACGATTTGTTAGGTCTTGCCGCGCTAAGGTTCCTTTTTTACTAAACTTTAGATGAATACAAAACTTTTTTAAATTGACTTTTCGAAAAGTTGAACACATCTACATGTAGTAAATACAATCATCTTTTTAAAAATACAGTTAATAAAAAAACGATTTTTTTGAGGTATTTTACAAATTTATTAATATCTCGGAAACTAGTTACCGCCATAAGGTCCCTTTTGATTTGGACGACCACAAATATTATTACTATTTAGTTATTTTTATTTATAACATATTTGCTCGTAAAGGGTCTCTTATTTCACCAATTTCAATATCGTAATGTATCTCATTACGCACTTGTGCGGTAATGTAAAGTAAATCGCACGGTTTATCAAGATGCGCCGTCAAAACGAACGGTACTTTTTTAAATCTTAGCAAAGAGTTTTTATTTCAGAAAAGTAGTCAACATTTTATGAATAAAATTAACTTTGGGAGATAAAATATAATAAATAAACATTTAATTCTTTAATTTAATTAATTTTAACAATAAATTACAACCATTAATATCTGTAACAAAAACAAAAATATTAATTTACTTTATTAATAATACTGGCTGTTTTGTGCCCATGCCTGAAAAAAAAAAGCGCAAACGCGCGCGCATCGCTTATCTGTTAAGAAGTAAAAATTATTCCACGCGCTTTTTCTTTTCGCTGTACTTTTTTTTATTTGAAAATGTCGTCAAGTAATGATGAATTTATTAATTCCACACCGCCAGAAGTTTCAGAGGCAGCGAAAAAGGTTACTCTAAGCCTCGCTCGAAAAATCGACCGATTGATACTTACAAGCGTATCAAAATTTCATCATATGGAAAACAAGCAAATATGCAAGTTCAATCAGAGTTTTATTTATTTCCTCGCAAATATGTTATAAAACGTCGTATGACATACGTGCGCTTTGAAAATTACAGCCTCTGCTTTCTTTTAGCCCTCGCCTACGGCTCGGGCAAGCAATATCGCCTCGGCTGTAATTTTCAACTTACCGCACTTATATCATAATGTACTATTACTTACTTCTGTATGAGTCAGGCAAGTTTATTATTAAAATCACAGCGTAATGTTAACAAAACGACAAAATACTTCATTCACTGCAGTCCGACACGTCACACTAGAATATACAGTGCGTGCCACGTAAGAAGAGACTTGACACACCACGTGGTTTGACATGCGCAGTACACGATTTTAGGTATCTTTAGCGGTATGAGGTCTGAGTGCGCGGGACGGAACCGGACGTCATAGGGGCGGCGGAAAGAGGCGGGGGAGGCGGGGTCAAGTCTCTTCTTACGTGGCACGCACTGTAGGTACCTACTAATTCATTCGCGGTAATCGGTGCTGACTGGCGACCGAGCGGTGCACGAAAACATACGTAGATTACCGAATATGATGCGGTGTCATCAAATTATCGGCGACAGGTGACAGCGCGGCAAATTCAAAATGCAAAAATGCAATAATTTATACTCTCTTAATTTTAACGTAATAGATGATAATAATGATTAAAAATAATCGCATGCTGTGCCGACCACACTCAAAGGTCAGGAAGATGCAGGGCAGGAAGATGATAATGATTTTGAATATTTCGGGGGGGGTTCGAACCCCCAAAACCCTCCCCCTGGCTACGCCCGTGGTGTGAAATGATAGGTAAATGATTTATTTCTGTAAGTAGGTTTGTACAAACAGTTTTACACGTCTATCAGAGAAATTCTATTTCAATAAAAACTAGATGTGTGATGTGGTCTGCGTTTCCTATCCGACTACTCTGAGAAGAAAGGCCGAGACAAACGCTTAGGTCATAGTTTCATTATTTTAATGTACAGATATTATAATCTTGGTCAGATCATGTGAGGACTGTGTAGGTCAGTGTCTGAAGTGAGGAAAGAACCAAAGGACCACACAGATGTGCAGCAGTAACGCGCTAATCTCTTGAACTACCGGTAGGATTTGAAAAAATGTTTTTGCATAAGGTTAGAGGCTATTTAACATCACGTTAAAATCCTTAGGAGCTGAGCAGAAAGAACGCTAAGCGAAAAACGAAGAAATAGCGGGCGATGCGATGCGACGCGGTGAGTTGGTGGCCGAAATTTCACGCGATCGAATTCGCGGGCAGAAGCTATTAAATAAATAAACAAACATTGATGTCACAGATGAATTAAGAAACTGTACCTACATATTTTTATATGTTGATATAATTATTGGTCTCAGGAATTATCATAGCATTAAACTAATTAATATATTATATTTTCAGTGTCAGCATAATTTTATTACTTAGTTAAAGATTGCTAGAGGTGGGCTGAATGTGGAGAGGCTGGTTTCGGCATTCGGCGTACTGGTTTCGGCTAAATATTCTAATACGATTTAAAAATGTAAGTAGTAGGTTTAAATAAAACTCATAAGACACTTTTTTACTTTGGTTCGGAGCTCATTTCTTTTTCTTCTGGAGACCGTGTAGCTCAACTCAAAATTTAAGGAGATAAACGATTTCATGAACGATATACATCAATAGAAGGACATTTGGATAGGCCGCACAAAGTAATCAGATCATGATTAAAACTAATTCAGAAAGATAGAAAATGGCTCACTTAGTCGTCACATTCACAGGGTGTGAATTTGCTTAACAATTAAGGCGCTGTTCAAACGTATGACACCGTAAAACGCTCAGTTTTTTGTCGCACAGTTAGGCGTATTGGTACATATTACACGCTAGAAAAAAAATGTGTCTTGTCAAATGTTCAAAGAAAATACTTATCTAAAAATAAAATAGTATCATGCTAAAACAATCGTAAAACAGAGCTCTAATAAATATTTTTCGTCGCATAATTCTCAAAATTTATGTCATAAAGGCAATTCAAAAATAATTATAATTAATAATTCACTGAGCCATGCATTTACTTTTTAATTTAATTAAAAATTGCAAAATTACTTTAATTTTGGTGGTCATTCGATTCAATTAACATCAAATGCATCGCTGTTTGAACCTTATTTGATACCGCGATGCGCTATTGTCAATTCCCTAAGCTTCTTGCCGCGCCTTTAAATTTCTCTGACTGTACCTTCATGTTACTAACAACCTGTCCCTCAAAGTCTTACATCATTTAAAATGTTAATGATGTTCGATCGTTTAAATCATACTTTTTAATGGATTCGTGACCACTCATAATGTGTGAACCACTTAAGTCAGTGCAGTGTATGTTCATGCTGCGTAGATGAGGGTCGACAGAACTCTTTGTGGTGAAGTTGATGGGTGCGTTAAGAGTAGGTGTGTTGTGGCTTAGTAATAACAGCCGTATGGGTCGATCGATCAGATTGCACTATGCTTGTCGCGGTTAGTCCGTGGATCGGTGACCATTTTTACATATCGAGACACATGCGTTCCTCGGAAAGCACGTTAAGCAGTTGGTCCCGCCTGTCATTCGTGGATCTTTGGCAGTCGTTACGAGCTGTCAGAAGCTCAAAAGTCTTCGATCAGTCTTACCAAGAGTTATTGAGTCGCCCAGTAACTGGGTTGTGGATGTCAGATAAGCAGTCGTTTCGTGTTCCATCCTGTTAGACTGGAAGCCGACTCCAACATGATAAAAGGCTACGCAGGTGATGTTTATATTGAGGGTATCATCATCTGCCTAGCTTTTTCCCAACCATGTTGGGGTCGGCTTCCAGTCTCACCGGATGCAGCTGAGCTGCATGCATATTAAGGGTATACAATAATGATACTATTGCGACGACAATCGGTACAATGATCGGTAAGTCTTCGTCAATAATGACAGATAATCGAATAATTGTTTCGATTTTTTTTTCTGAATAATTATTTGATTATCTGGCATCGATTTGATAATCGATTTCTATGAAGACTCAATGATCGTTGTGCTGAAAGTCGTTGTAGCTAAAGGCAAAAAATAGCTAAGAACCAACACTTGAGCATTCTCTGTTTAGGCTCTTAGGTTAGTGAATAGGTAAAAATGTGTTGGAAAGAAAGAAAAACACATTTATTCATCACAGACATAGACAAGCACAACATTGCAAATAAAAAACCAAAAATGTTTTTTACTACACTGATTAATCATAAACTAATATGTATTTATTTGTACTGTATTTATGTGCGTATGCCCTAGGTCATGGTCTGTCCACGTGCTCAATTTCACCCAATTCTGTTCAGCAGTTTTAGCGTTAAAGCTTAGGAAACAAACATACACTAAATCATTAAATTTGAATGAATATGGTTTTGATTGAATCTTTATAATATTAGTTTAGATTTACTTTAAAATATGTAAGTATCTAAAAATATTGTATAAGAAGTTACAAGTTATCAGAGCAAAATAATAAAAAAGCGAGACCAGTCCTTTCTCTAGTTTAAAAATAAAAACGTTTAAAGCATTCCTCTTTTAAATTAATTTCTCTGTCTTGTCATTTTGTAAGCAATTAGTGCAGGGACACGCATTACGACGAGTCGCTGCGTTTTAAATTAAAACAATGTCGCGCGAGTGTGTGCGAGTTTTAATGGAACTACGTGGAGACGTGCCGAATACCTATGAGTTGTGGCGAAGGCACATAGAAAGGTACTAAATTCGGCTTTCAGTGGCCCCCAGTTATGTTTAGTTATTTTTGTTTTTAATATAATAAGGCTGATTTACATGCTGCGATATAAATGCTTCTGGCATACCTTATGTTGAACCTAACATAAAAGTTGCACTGTATAAACGGTGTTTAGATAATGCAAGTCATTTGGTGCTTATTTATTTTTGTTGTATGCCACAGGCAAGAAACTTTCATTGTGTAATGGGGCTTAAGCGGGTCCTAAAAGATTAATGATGCACACTATCACGATTTGCGCCATTTTATTGACCGTTTAGGGTTAATATTGAAGACTGCGCTATGATGGAACTGAAGTTAGAGCGAGTTTAATTTTTATAGCACTATTATTTGAATAATTGCGCCGTGTAGGTTAAGTATTGAGCAGGACTTGCTCACGCGAAAATATTGAAGCTTATGTGCCGTCAATGATATTGCGTGAAAATAATGGGTCGTTTGAGTGCAAGGGCCTGATCATGCGCAATATAAATACTGCCGACTTAAATGAAGGTGTACGTACAACAATATTTTTTTTTTACTGGCAACAGGATAAGTTTATTTCTGAAGACCAAAGATCTGTTCTCAAATAGAAAAAAGAACAAGCTCCAATCCAAACTAAAAAAAATCCTTATGCATTTTATTTATACCTATATCAATGTAGAATATTTGGCCAAAACAATACACCGAATGCCGAAACCAGCCACCGTATCCAGCCCACCTCTAGCACTCGTATTTATTATATTAAGGCTTAACTAAAATTATGTTGACACAGATTTATAGTAATTAGCTTAATTGCATTTATAAATCCTGCGCCCAATTAATATCAACATAAAATGTACAGTTCTTGTACTCCATTTGTGACATAAACGTTTGTTTACCATAAATAATCCGTCTATAATGTTTCCACCTGAATAATTTTGAATGTAATAACTAATCCATTGTTCCAATTTTCGAAAAACTTGTCTGCTCAACAACGTAAATTACGCAATAAATATTGCTGAATTGTCAAAATTTTAGACTCCTACTAAAGACTACTACTGTTAGTGTCTTACGCAATTACCCCGCAGGCTTCCTATCTGAGAGGGAGGGTGCCGTAATCCACCACGCGGGCCCAGTGCGGGTTGGTAGATGTCATGTGTCTTCGAATTTTTGGTTCTAGGACATGCCGGTTTCCTCACGATGTTTTCTTTCACAGTTTAGAGAGAAATGGTGATGAAATAAACTACACGGCCAGTACGTTCAAGCTACCCGAAGCTGTCAAATTTTTCCAATCAACTTTGAACCTTATGGTTTAGCATTAAAGTTGAAAATCTATTAAAGAAATTTGACAGATTGTGGCAGCTTGATGAGCTGGCGTTTGTACTTAAAGGCTCCTACAAACAGGCGCGACACGCGATATAATCGCGCGCGACACAAAGGCACCGCTCGTTGCGCGACTTGTGGTGCCTTTGTGTCGCGCGCGATTTTATCGCGTGTCGCGCCTGTTTGTAGGGACGTTTAAGTACAAACGTTTTTTTTTTTTAGTTAGTGTAGTCACGTTTTTTGTGTATACTTCACAGAAGTATCGATATCGGAACATGTTAAAACAAAAGAAAAACACATCTCTCATACTTCAAGTAAGAACATCCCCAAAAATTGTTGACCCCCCAAAAAAAAAAAACATTTTAACGTATTTAGATATTGATACCGATAACATCTGCAGAATTTCGCTAATTCGTCCCCCCCCCCGGCGTTTACACTCACTATCTGCCTTGTGATTCGCCTTTCGTTTATCCTCTCAGCATGACGAAACCATCTACGTCATTAAATCTAGATTTTTTTCCTGAAAATACTGTTACAATCTAAAACCTTCTAAATAAGCCTAACAAAGAAACTTAATATAGACAATATACCAAAAGGTTTTGAACCAATGACGCCATCGAGTAGGCTGCGAGGCTTTGAGTGGGTTCCAGACCAACTTTACATCACCACCCGGGAAAGTGAAAACAGTCCTTATATCTTTAAATTAAGGTCTAATTTAGCGTTCAGTAGCGTTACCAAGCATGTTGCCTTTTTCGGTCAGAAGGCCATTCTTTTAAAGTGGGTGTCAAAATTGTTTGAGTGACGAAACACAGTCTCTGGTAAAGTTTTTTTGTTCTGTGATTTAGGGCTGATTTTTCCAACGCCAGTCAACTTTATCGGAGGAATAATTTTGAATTTTTGACAGTCAGACGTCAATTTTATTTATCGAATAAAAATTATCGGTCGGTTGAAAAATTAGCCCTGTCACAAAAGTACTGAATAAATCATGCCTGTACTCTCTGAGAGGATGCAGAGGACTGCGTGCCGGGGACTGTCATATCTAGTTTTGACGTTCGAAAAGTTTTTTTTTTATTTGAAATGGGTTTGCACTTGACTCTAATCTAGTAGGTCAGAGTTGACACACAGATAAAGTCTACGATGGAGTGAGCTCACCCAGAAGAAGCCTGTTCACTCTTACTTTGAAGAGATTCGGGTTGTATGCACTCGGAAACACATACGCAGGTAGAGAGTTCCACTCTTTTGCTGTGCGCATTATAAAGGACATTTGAAAACGCATTTGCATTGCGTCTGGATGTCCGAAGGTAGAAGGGGGCCGGTGGAATGAGGTCGTGGAGTTCTTGGGCACACTCACCGAAGTACAATCTGTAGAAGACCTGATTGCTGAGATTGAAGAGAAGTGCTGATTCTCAGCCAATTTGAATAAATGACTTTTGATTTTGATATTGTGCCTATAGAACATCCTTCGTCATTTATGTTTAAGTCCCATGTAATGCTCCATGTAATGCTAACAATGTGATATTTGGCTAATGCCGATATTACGTCCAATGTGCCGAAATTAGGGGCACACTTAAATCGATTTTTCGGCACATTCGCTCCACTTTCGTACAATTTAAATGACGCGGAGCGGTCAAGCTCGATTTGGTTAAATGTAACCAAATAAGGCTCATTACACACCGTCCAACAACCATATACGTAGGACCGGAACTGATGGACGTTATCTGGGTTAACCGTTGCGACAGTTCTGTTGCAAATGTGGACGAAACCTTATTCGATTTTTAAAATATTTTGACTTATCAAGAGGGTCTTGGTCCGCGTGGATTTCGTGTTTTTTTTTTGCCATTACTCGATACTAATACTCGCTGCCAGTATTCGCTGCCAGTACTCGCTGCCAGTACTCGCTGCCAGTACTCGCTGCCAGTACTCGCTGCGGGTACTCGCTGCCAGTACTCGCTGCCAGTACTCGCTGCCAGTACTCCAGTACTTGCAAGTATTTAATTCGAGAACCTTACCTTGGATTTAAATTACATATAAGTCCGTTACAAAACATCACGCCTGTAATCCTCGAAGGGTTAAGCAAAGGTGTACCATCAAGCAAACTTACATCTGCCTAATTTGAAAACAAAATCCCGTGCACACGATGGCCACATCTGTTAGCAAGCGTTAATATAGCGGCCGAGCGCGGCAAGCAAGAATAGCCCTTACGCTGTATAGATGTAAGTTTCCTCGATAGTACCCACATTTTGCCAGTTATAATATATTTAAGTCCCATTAAACAGGTGTACATTCATTGCTGTATATAGACCACATAACAAACCATTATTCGGAAATATTGGTAACCGACACCTTCCGGTAATTGGCTATAGAGTTACCCCTTAAACTGTGAAACCCAATAACACCTTCGCAACCTGTAAGTGTATGCATGTCACTGCGTTTGGTGTAATTTTTTTATTTTTTTTATTTGAAACATTGTTATGTATGTATTTTCGTCATGTATGTTTTTTTTTCTGAATGTGCTCTTGACCTTGATCACGCCTGATGGAAAGCGATGGATGAGGTCTATGATGGAACGAGCGCGCCCAGAAGATGCCTAAGGCACTGGAACTCCCACGCATCGACGAAACACAGCAAGCTGCTTGACGCCGGACTCTGGTGGGAGGGTGGTCGCAAACCAGGCGGGCGTTAGCCCTACCACCGCAAGGGAAGAATTGGCCAGTCTCATAAGGTGTTGGGTGTGACTGTCCAGGATGCGCCGAGCGCTCGGTTCAGTTGAGTAACTGGCGGAACAAACTGCGCTACACGAGGAGGCTTCTTCATGCATCCAAAAAAATTGTTTGCAATTACAGGTGGGCCCGTGGCAAAATAATACCAGTCGCACAGGTCGATCGATCAGGTTAAGCTTCCCTTGCCGCAGTTGGTCTGTGCATGGGTGTCCATGGGAAGGCAAGTTAAGTTGGTCCCAGCTGTCATTCTTGGATCTTTGACAGTCGTTACGGGTCGTCAGAAGCCCGAAGTCTGACAACCAGTCTTACCAAGGGGTATAGTATTACCCATTAACTGGGTTGTGGAGGTCAGATAGGCAGTTGCTCCATGTAAAATACTGGTATTCAGTTGCATCTGGTTAGACTGGAAGCCGACTCCAACATAGTTGGGTCAAGGCTAGGCAGATAATGATTGTGACCAGCAATTAAACTTTCCATAAATTTACATAGAGTTCTTACAACACTGTACAACACCCTATGGTTTCAGAACCTTTTATAGAGGATTCATATCATGGGTGTAGATAAAGTCTTGTATGCAACTGTACATAATTATTAATTATGTATTAAGGCGAAAGCGCCAAGGTAGCCCGCGAAATTCAATTGCTTTTACGTTTTTTGCATGATTCGCGGCCGTAACAAATATGTATACAGGGTGTTTGGTAGAAGGACCGACACAATTTTTTGAGGGATTGTGGATGTCATTTGCTAGCACATAATTGTTTTATTTTTTATTTATATTGTGAATGTTTTAATTTAATTTTTTCATTTCTTAACATATATTTACGACTTTGGAAGCACCCAAGTAATTTTCTAGAACCAATTGTACATAAATGTAAATTGCAGGTATACTAAACATAATTGCGCTATAATACAACCACAAACAAAATAGTTGTGACGATATTTAGAGTAATTAAAAAGAAACATATTATTATCTCAATTACCTACCGTAACCCTAAAGACGGGTGTTATGGGTGAAAACTAGGATAGTATGATATTTCCTATCCCTAAGAAAATTATGTCGGTCTTTCTACCAAACACCCTGTATATATACAGAATTAATTATAATCACTAAAGTCATCTCTAAGACCAAGACACAACTCTCTAAGACCAAGTAATCCCACAGAATGACTATTTCATGAAATCTTGACATTTTGGGATAAACAGTTACATAAATAACTATTAAAGTGATGTCATTCAAATTCATGCTTCCGAAAATTGGATCCAAACCTCTGACTATTGTACTCAATACTCAATTATTTATTGCGTTCCATATGTAGGTATTACATAGATGGTATTGGTAATTGGTAATTTTGATGGTAATTTTACTGTAATGTTTTCCTCAAAACGTTTTGTTTTATGTACAAATATAAAATGCTAACAGTCTTAAAATAATAATAATCATATACCCTTATTATAGTCGTGACAGCCAATGGTTTAATAGCCAAGAGCTTCGACCAACACCTAAGGAGGCTCTCGTTGGGCAGCTGGATCAAGGGCTTCATTCAGAGAGCGGTACTGCTGGACACGGCCCGCATTGTTACGAGGTTCCTCTCTCTGGAGCCCTGACCGCCGGTAGCTTGGACCCTGTTCCCGATACCGGTGGGCTACTATTTTTTTACATTTTAAAAGGTTTTTATATTTTTTATATTTATATTTAAAAATATAATTTATATGTATGTATGTATTTAGTTTAATAAAGTTTTGTTCTAATGTTTATTGTTTAATTAATATACTAAAAAATTAAAATACTAGTTCGTTAGTATTTTGCTTGTTTAATAAAGGAAATAATAATAGATATGTACAAGTATATAAAAAGGAGGGGAAATAATCAAAGGGCATCAAAAAATTCCTCCGCATCGCTATCAACAGGAAACGTGCACAAAAGGCTGGTAGCATTGCCACGTTGTATGGCAATGCTGATGGTCGACTCTTCACGTGACCAGGGCTGACCGATTTTCTTATCTATTTATTTGCCATACAACATGGCAATATAAAATTTAATTAAATTACTGTCGAGTTTTAACCTAAAACCCATTACAAGAGGTTCATAACAAATTCACCGGATCACCACAATTTGAATACCAGTACAGTCCTATTTCTCAAGTTTAAAGTATGCCAAAATGCGTTTTGTGTCCCCAAAACATGCAGTCAAAGCGATCTCTGCGCTGCCACCGACGACGCCGTGGAAGTGACGAAGTTTTGGGCGAACAAGATCAAAAATACAGTCGTGCCAGTGACACGTACAATGCGTGCCACGAAAGATGAGACTTGACCCCGCCTCCCCCGCTCTTTCCGCCGCCCCTATGACGTCCGGTCCCGTCCCGCACTCAGACCTCATACCGCTAAAGATACCTAAAATCGTGTACTGCGCA
The DNA here is from genome assembly GCA_963855955.1 of Luperina nickerlii. NCBI lineage: Eukaryota > Metazoa > Arthropoda > Insecta > Lepidoptera > Noctuidae > Luperina > Luperina nickerlii. The sequence continues at coordinate 9,179,900 of OY979689.1, read as the reverse complement.
TATCAAACCACGTGGTGTGTCAAGTCTCATCTTTCGTGGCACGCATTGTAATTCTGTAGACCGTCATCACCTGCTGTTTACAATCTGAATTTCAGTATTTTACTGATCTCCACAACACAGTTACTGTGTAACACGATACCTACCCCTTGGCAAGACTGGTTGTCAGACTTTCGGGATTCTAACTAGGTACAGTGCGTGCCACGTAAGAAGAGACTTGACACACCACGTGGTCTGACATGCGCAGTACACGATTTTAGGTATCTTTAGCGGTATGAGGTCTGAGTGCGGGACGAGACCGGACGTCACAGGGGCGGCGGAAAGAGGCGGGGGAGGCGGGGTCAAGTCTCTTCTTACGTGGCACGCACTGTACCCGTAACGATTGTCGAAGATTTACAAATGAGAGCCGCGACAAACGGTATAACGTATGTACTTTCTGAGGCACGGAGGGATCTTGGTATGTAATGAAATATCTCACCCATCCACGGAACGACCTCGGTAAGCGTTGCTTAACCTGTTATTAAGTACCTGGTACTTGTTAACAGGCCTACACTGTCCTCCTATGTCTAATAACATTATAATTTAAAAATTTGCGAATTATTTTTAAAAGAGTAACCGGGGAATTTCTTGCCGGCTCTTCTCCATAGGAAACGACCAATGAGGGTTTTCGTGAAAATTTACGACACCAGTTGGCACCACTGTGACAATAGGTCTTCCAATATAAAATATATGATGACGTTCATCATTCGATTCATTCATTCGTTCATCATTCAGCCATGACTAAAGAAAATATAGGCTCTTTGACAGATGCCTGGACCTGACGTGTCAGTGCTGCCACCTAGCGAACGTCATTTCAGAAAACCCTCATTGGAACCGTGCACCTAGCTTCTGACGTTTCATAAGTGCCCATGTAAGTTCATGTTATTTTTTTTTAATGATACTTGCTTCTGTTATCATTTAACCACGAGCTCTTCCGAGTCGGCCACGAGAAAAAGAGTCCATAAAAAGTTCAAAAAGATAATTTCTCTAACGTGCCAACCATACAACACTTCATTTGGAACACAGTGCTACATCTCGCCCAAATTCGTAGACAAAAAAGTCCTTTGTCCGTAATAAGTAGAGCGTGCTGGGACTAACGTATCGTAGCCGAAATTACATGCCTTATATGCACATATAGCCTTTTGTGGAATTAAGCTGATCAAGATTATAGGGGGCCATAAATTGGTGGGCAAAAAAGGAGGGAAAAACGTTGAGTGATTGAGTGAAGACGGATGTTTGAGGAAATGGCTGATTTTGTGGTTTGTGGCGTTTGTTTTAGCGTGTTTCCGGGTTTTTTGGTAAAAGAAAAAATTATGAAGAGTAGGGTAATATTATTTTTGTTTTGATAATGCATTGATCACTATCATTAATTTTTTCTTGTATGGGCATAGTTCCCTTTGCCTACCAGAATGGGTGAAGAAAAAAAAATCTCTGCTTATATTTTACGGTTGGCGCCATTAGTTAGTTGAGTTTATTGTGTTTTTATTATTTTATTAAATTGCTTCATTTTTTCGCAACTGTATTAAAAATAGTCGTTCAGTACACGTGCGAAACCGTCATTGCAACTTGTTCCGACTGTCAACCCTCGCCTTCGGCTGCGCCTCGGCTCGGGTAGACATTTGTCGGAACTCTTTGCAATGACAACCTTTCCGCACTTGTAATGAAATATACTATTTATTTAATTATACATGTACTGAAATGAATATTGACAAGGTTTCAGGACATCGATGCGCAAACTGAAAGCATGATAATATTGTTACATTGTTTTCAGGGGAAAGCGCTAAGGTAGCCCGCAAAATTTAAATTTTATTAAGTACGTTGATTAAAATATGATTTATTTATGAGGGCATAAATAAATACAGAAATAAAGTCATTTATCATTTAATGAGAATTCAAAAGGCTCATTCCCGTTAAATAAACACCACCTTTCCTTCCTTATTTCCCAGTAATTGTTTCTGAAACACCCAAGTTGATAGAACGCTGACAGAATACATTAATGTATTACACTAATTGATTCGAAATGAAGCAGCTTTCATGAATCGTTTAGCGAATTCTTGGGATTTCAACCTGAAAATTAAACATTTATTACGGTAATGAAGTAGTAAAGTTTGAGTTTTAACGAGAGTTAATTTATTGTTAATGTAATTACAGAATGTATAATTAATGTCATAAAAATACATCACAAAATTAGCAGTCAGTTAAAAGCTGTCTAGACTCTAGCCTCTAAATAGGAATAATGACTAAGATTAGAAATGTTCGTCCAATTAATAATGTAATATCAAAGAAGGCATGGTCAATCTGCCTAGCCGTTTCCCAACTATGTCGGGGTCGGCTTCCAGTCTAACCGAATGCAGCTGAATACCAGTATTTTACATAGAACGACTGCCTATCTGACCTCCACAACCCAGTTACTGGGTAACACAATACCCCTTGGTAAGACTGGTTGTCAGATTTCTGGGCTTCTGACGACCCGTAACGACTGTCAAAGATACAAGAATGACAGCCGGGAACAACGGCTCAACGTGCTTTCCGTGGCTTGGACGGGTCTCAGTATGTAAAGATGGTCACCCATCTACGGACTGACCGCGGCAAGCGTAGCTTAACCTGATCGATCGACCCGTAGGGCTGTTATTATTTAACCACGAGCCCCTCCAAACCTATTACATGATCAAGTTGCAAAAATTCTACACCTAGGAATGCAGCACAGTAACTAACACGCCTACATATTTTGAATAGTGAACCATTTCTGACGTGGGAAGTCCTAATCAAAATTCGGATCACTTAATGCACAATGTGCAGAATAGAATAATGATGTAGAAAAAACTATTTGGTGGTTATTTGAATCTTTATTAAGCGTTTTTTTGAGAAAATTTGATTAGGGGCTTCCTCGAAAATCTACTAAGCGAGCGAAAGTGATGCAATTACTTTTGAAACGCAAAAGAAGAGTGATGGCTAAGTTAATGAATTAAGTTTAAAACTACTTTGAGTAAACTTTGATATGATAATTCTCTATGTTTTAAAGTAAATTCCATTGAATAACTCTTATGCGTTACGCCGTGATGTCGAAAAAAGTAAAAAAAAATAGATATAACTTTGCAATTTTTTTGCATCGAGAAAAATATATTAATTGCTATGCAGTCGCAGCTTGAAGCAGTGGATACTAGCTGCTTCAAGCTGTTCGTGTATGGCCGGCCTTATGGTTATGAATGAGTCAGGATTTCAGGAAATGCCTTCAATTTGTGTGATGCTTTTGTCTAGCGGCGGACTTGTAAGGCTTTGGTAACAATTATAATATATCATATTTTTGATTTACGATCGCAAGTAAAGATGATAATTATCATATTAAAACACCTACCATGGTTTTACTCTCTAGCATTTCCGATCACTCTCCAAACTAATTTTGATTCCAATGAGATGCCAATATGATTCCAATGTTAATTTTACAGTCACGTGATTCGGTACTCTTGAAAACAATATTGTCAACAATTACCCCACGCCAAGCCCGAACCCAATTCCACTTAGTTCTCCAAAATGGACACCCAATCTAAAAATCATTTGGCGCTAGCATCGAACTCAAGAGTACGAAACGTCACAATTCCAATGTCGATCTATCGGAATTAAATTAAAGAGTAAGCACCTAGTTTATGAATACGGTCTCCGGTTGAGTCTGAACTGTCTGAACTTTGAAGCAAATCGGATTATCCCGACTAAACAATTGAGTAATACCTTTTAAAATTCTAAATATACGGTGTGTGACTAAGAAATATCAGGCGCACGGGTCGATCGATTAGGTTAAGCTACGCTTGCCGCGGTTGGTCTGTGGATGGGTGACCATCATTACATACCAAGGCCCCTCCGTGCCTCGGAAAGCACATTAAGCTGTTGGTCCCGGCTGTCATTCGTGGATCTTTGGCAGTCGTTACGGGTCTTTGAAGCCCGAAAGCCGAAAGTCTGACAACTAGTCTTACCAAGGGGTATCGTATTATCCAGTAAATGAGTTGTGGAGGTCAGATAGGCAGTCGCTTCATGTAAAATACTGGTACTCAGCTGCATCCAGTTAAGACTGGAAACTGACCATAACATAGTTGGGAAAAGGCTAGGCAGATGATGATACGGTGTGAGACATCGACGCGCAAACTATTATCATAAAAGCACATGATTGTAGATCCCAGATTTTTTTTTGTTGATTATGTAATAAAATATCAGCTGTTTTGATAAAAAGTACCTACAGACGCTAGCACATCACCCGAAACTGTCAAATTTTCCCAATCAACTTTGAACGTTATGCTTTAGCGATAAAGTTGAAAATCTATTAAAGAAATTTGACAGATTGTAGTAACTTGATGTGCTGGCGTCTGTACCTACATGGTCAAAATTTATGGAAGAACTGTAAGTCCGCCTTTGTACCTTTTTGTGCGAGAAGTTTAAATAAATAATAACTATATAAATTTTTTAATAACCAGTAAAAAAATTCATCCCTGCACTGGTGTGTCTAAAATCAAATAGTTTATTATGGTAACAGTTTTCGCGTCGATGTACAGACGCCAGCCACATCTAGCTACCCGAAACTGTAAAATTTTCCCAATCAACATTGAATCTTATGCTTTGGCGATAAAGTTGAAATTCTATTGAAGAAAGACATATTATAGTAGCTTGATGTGCTGGCGTCTGTACCTACATGGTCAAAATTTATGGAAGAACTATAAGTCCGCCTTTGTACTTTTTTGTGCGAGAAGTTTAAATAAAAAAAAATAAGTAATAACTATATTAATTTTTTAATAATCAACAAAAAAATTCAACGCTGCACTGGTGTGTCTAAAATCAAGTAATTAAATTTATGGTAACAGTTTTCGCGTCGATGTACAGACGGCATCCGCATCAAGCCAACCGAAACTGTCAAATTTTCCCAATCAACATTGAATCTTATGCTTTAGCGATAAAGTTGAAAATCTATTAAAGAAATTTGACAGATTGTAGTAGCTTGATGTGCTGGCGTCTGTACATACATAAAAGCTATATTACTTGTGATATTGCTATAAAGTTTCATCAAAATCCGTTCAGTAATTCTTGCGTGAAAGAGTAACAAATATCCATCCACCCTCACAAACTTTCGCGTTTATAATATTGTTAGTAGGATTTGAAATTAATTAATTTGGTATTCAAATTGTGGTGATCCGGTGAATTTGTTATGAACCTCTTGTAATGGGTTTTAGGTTAAAACTAGACAGTAATTTAATTCAATTTTATATTGCCATGTTGTATGGCAAATAAATAGATAAGAAAATCGGTCAGCCCTGGTCACGTGAAGAGTCGACCATCAGCATTGCCATACAACGTGGCAATGCTACCAGCCTTTTGGGCACGTTTCCTGTTGACAGCGATGCGGAGGAATTTTTTGATGCCCTTTGATTATTTCCCCTCCTTTTTATATACTTGTACATGTTATTATTTCCTTTATTAAACAAGTAAAATACTAAAGAACTAGTGTTTTAATTTTTTAGTATATTAATTAAACAATAAACATTAGAACAAAACTTTATTAAACTAAATACATACATATAAATTATATTTTTAAATATAAATATAAAAAGAAATATTAAAAAAAAAAAATATAAAAAATAGTAGCCCACCGGTATTAGCCCACCGAGAGGAACCTCCTAACAGAATAAAAATACTTTTTTAATCCATCGCACTATCATTATTCTTCATCAAAATTTAATTTCACAAAACTAATCACTATAACCTTCAAACAACCGTTAATAAATGGCACTGGTGACGTCACCAACCCCACCCACTTATCCGCACAGTGGGTGCACGATCATGTATATTGAACAAAATTCGCCAAGTCACCGACCGTTTAGCACGGTGTGCCAAACCAGTTAGTTAAGTGGACAAAAAATTCATGTGCTATGTTTGATTTGTGGTGCAATAACCTTGGTAGTCAGAAAAAGTTTACTTATACACTTAATAGTCTAAGGTATGAGAGTAACCGTTATAATTAATCTATACTATATAATATTATAAGGAGGTAACATTTCTTTGTATGTAGGGGGTACTCTTGGGAACTACTTATCAGCACCCTAATTGTGTAACACAGTAAAGGTAAATCTATACTAATATTATAAAGCTGAAGAGTTTGTTTGTTTGTTTGTTTCGTTGAACGCGCTAATCTCTGGAACTACCAGTCGGATTTGAAAAAATCTTTTTGCATTTGATAGCCCAATTCTTGAGGAAGGCTATAGGCTATTTAACATCACGCTTTGACCTTTAGGAGCCGAGCAAAAAGAAAAAAGTCAGAAAGAACGCCAAGCAAAAACGAAGTAATAGCGCGGGCAGGCGATGCGATGCGACGGGGTGGGTCGGGGAACAAGAAATTTCACGCGGACGAAGTCGCGGGCAGAAGCTAGTAAAAGATAAAAGATAATTTATTTGTCAAACATGCGTTTATATAAACTGACTAATCAGACATGCAAGGTATTGCATGTTGTGAGCGTCCATGTTCTGCCAATAACGGCGTACACATTTTGTGGGTATAAAAATTTACTATTCACTATCGATCACAATCTGAAACATTTTGAAGGATTCATTGCTAATCCATTGCTCCATATGTTCGATAATTGTGTCTGCTCAACAACGCAAATAACGCAATGAGTGTTGTTGAACTGTCAAATTGAAACCCATTGCTACTGATAGCGTGTTACGTAATTACCCCGCTGGTTCCGATATTATTTTTAGTAATGAATGAAGATAGAAAAACCATTGAACTCGCGCCAATATTACCGTAACCGACACCTCTGCTTTAAGTTTTGGCCATTATAAAGACATCAACGCGCGGTACATTTTCTTTGGCAAGAATAACCGTTAAACATATTTATGAAATTACTATGCTTTTTCTAGTCTTCACTTCTGTCGGCACTCCTGGAGTGCCACTGTTTTTTTTAAATAACTGGCTAAAAATTTATTATTTATTTATTGAATTAATACTTCAAGCACATAAATGTACAGAGGCGGACTTAATGCCATAGGCATTTTCTACCAGTCAACCTTTGGGTGATGCAGAGACAAACAGTGGTAGGTGCAATCAGACCATTGTGGAATAAATATTTTAAATATAAAGATAGGCATAAACCTATTAAAACTGAATATAATATATACCTAATTACATATAAATATATTACAAATAAATATACATAAATACATAAATGAACTTAATAACAAGAAATAAGACATACAATGAGAAAATATTACCGTTGTGATGATATTGCCAGCTTCTTGCGAATGTGCTCGCGAACCTTAACCTTAAAGGATAATCGATTGGTTGCCATCCTGATTTCCTGGGGGAGCGTATTCCACAGAGAGATAGCCTGAACGAAGAAAGAAGAGTGAATGAAGTCTGTGCGGTGAGTGGGACATTGGAGAAGACGATTGTGTGATGAACGTAGATTTCTATTGTGGTTGGCGCAAATGTACTGAAAGTGTGGGGCTAGGTAACCAGGCGAAACCGGAGAATCAAGAAATGAGAACAAGGTGGTCAGCGCCCTTAGCTCTCTGCGCTGGCGTATGGGCAACCACTTTAGAAGCGACCGATGCGCAGAGACATGATCATATTTACGCAGATTGAAAACGAATCGAATGCAATTATTGAGAAGACGGTCAAGTTTGTTGAGGAGATCTGCATTCAGGTCATAGTAGCACACATCACCATAATCGATGATAGGGAAAATGAGGGACTGTACAAGCATTGTCTTCGTACTTGATGGTAATAAATTTTTCAAACGGTACAGAGCCCGCAGCATTCCAGTAACCTTCTGGCTCACCCTAGCGACTTGAGTCCGCCAGTTCAGGGTATTATCAATATGCAAGCCTAGGTCCTTCACGTCAGTAGGTACCAAAAATTTCAACGCACCCTGCGTTGAAAATAGTGTTACAGCCAAATTAGACCGATTTTAAATTTTCCATAGAAACAGAAACAAACACGGTTATCTTTTTTTTAAATAAGACATTTCGAAAATGTTCTCTACTATTAATTTTTTAAGACTTTTGTATCCTGCTTATGCGTATGAAGTTTCATTAAAATATGTTCTTTAATTTCGAAAAATAAGGGCTTGAAAGTTTGTATGAAATGCCGTACGGCGTAAACGCTCTTAACCGTTACGCCGTGATGTCGAAAAAAGTATAAAAATGGATTTAACTTTGTAATTTTTTGGTATCGAGAAAAAATCATTGAATCGTGTGTTCCTTTTACATGATACTAGACCAAAGAGTCAAAAAACGTACATATACCAAAATGCTAAACCCCTAATTCCATATACTTTTATTAACAAGTTACACGAAATAGAAAACCCACATTTTTTTCAATGTATCACCTTAATGGTTTGTGTCGATGTTTATGACTATTGATATATGACCTTATTTTGTTTGGGCCCAGCCCGCAAAGTATGCCCAGGCAAAGTTTCGTTATCGTACAGCTTCCTTCGTGTTCAATATAATAATGCGTTCAGGATATTGATGACATTGCCCCGCTATTGTAGTGCGTCAGGGATGTTTGCGGAAGCTCGAGTCGACTGCTTTTATACAACGATGAGAAAACGATGCGCTTCCCTGGTGCACCGCGTGCGGGCCAGCCCCAACCTTATCCTGCGCTGTGTGGCGAGCAGACTCGATTGTCTATACGTGAGTCGCTGCTGCAAGCTCTCCACCTCGGGGATAGGCGTGTGGCAGTGATTCACGTATAGTCATGATTTTAGACTAGATAATTAGAATAGGAATACTAACATAGCGGTAAGGAATATTGATACTAATTAAAATAAAATAATTAGGATACCTACGGGCAAAATATTATTGAAGGTGAATAAAGGTTACCGTCACCGGACAGTTCCCTGTGCAGGGTTTACATGGAGGCTGTTGATGTGTGGCAGTGATGATGCCTAAAACCGCTGTGGCTCCGTTATACAAACCATCAATCCCCTTTCTAGCGGACAGAAGCTAGTAAATAATAAGTTCTACGACTACGTGCTTGAGAGTAATAATATGATTTAATTCAGCAGAAAATAACAACTTGCAAAGTTATTTTATCTGATTTATAGAGGTTATTATTGAATACTAGCTGCGCCATGCGGTTTTAGCCGCGTAAATGTCGATCCCGTGAGAATATCGGGATAAAAAGTAGCCTATATGTTAATCCAGGGTGTCAGCTACCTCCATACAAAATTTTATCAAAATTGGTCCAGCCGTTTGAGCGTGAAGAAGTAACAAACATACACACACACTCACAAACTTTCGCCTTTATAATATTAGTGTGATTAATCATCACAATAGGAGGGGCTTAAGGGGCGAGACCCCTCCGAGCCTCGGAAAGCACGTTAAGCTGTTGGGTGTCATTCGTGGGTATAGTGTTACCCAGTAACTGGGTTATTGAGGTCAGATAGGCGGTCGCTACATGTAAAGTTATTGGTATTCAGCTGCATCCGGTTAGACTGGAAACTGACCCCAAAAATAATTGAGAAAAGGCTAGGCGATGATTAATCAACACAATGGTGTGAAGGACTAATAATTCTTTACAATTTGAGGACATTGCGTTAAGACATATTACTGGTTTCGTAGGTCAACAATAAAGCATTTACAATCAGACTTTGGGAATCTAGTAAAACTTGTTGCATACAAGGGAAAGGCTATATACCAGCTAAGCATACCTACATAAATTCTGAAGAATCTAATCTTCAATCTTGAAAAGCAACTTACAGTACCCGGCGATAAATATTGCACATCGACCTTTGGAAAAAAGACCCCTCCATGCCTTGGAAAGAAGCTCTTCATTTTATACCTAGTACTAGCTTCTGCACGCAACTTCATCTACGTGAAATTTATGGTCCCCAGACCCACCCCATCGCATTGCCAGCCCACAAGCCGAAATTAGCCGATTGTCTCTTTCCAAAGGTCGATGTGCAATATTTATCACCGGGTACTGTACTATCTGTCTAGCCTTTCCCAAACTATGTTGGGGTCAGCTTCCAGTCTAACCGAATGCAGCTGGAACCAGAATTTTACATGGAGCAACTGCCTATTTCACTTCCTCAATCCCTGCTGAGTAACATAACTTCTTAAGGGTAGTTTGTTAGCAAATGCCGACTCAAACTAGCTTAATTTTTTTCAATATGAAGTCTAAAAGTGATTCCGATGTATCCAATTTACAGAATGAATAATTTAATTTCATTTCACCGACTCCCAAATTTCGCCTTCTTTTTTTCCCTTTCTTTTTTCTCGTCAATTTCTCTTTCTTTTTTTTCCAACTTTATTTTTCATTTTTTATTTCATGAAAAATACCTCTCAAAAAGCAAACAAGCTATATATACTAATAAAGCTAAAGAGTTTGTTTGAATGTTTGAAAGCGTTACGTAATCTCTGGCACAACCAGTTGGATTCGAATAATTCTTTTTTGTATTTGATAGCCCAATTCTTGAGGAAGGCTACACACTAAGATTAACCATTGTATTGATATCATATCAGTAAAGTTTTACGGTAATTGTTTATTTGAAAAGCATTTTACTTGCCCCACACTCCCACATTCTACATTTTCTATATCTTATATCACGCTAGTACCCTTAGGAGGCGAGCAAAAAGAAAAAGTCGGAAAAAACGCTAAGTGAAAACGAAGTAATAGCGCGGCCAGACGATACGATGCGATGCGGTGGGACAGGGAACAAGAAATTTAACGCGGACGAAGTCGCAAGCTGAAATAATCGAAAGCTAGTCGTAAATAATTATGTTTTTAGACAGAAATAACTCCTTTGATAAAACCACTGAATTTAATATTAAGCTTTAAACTAAAAACTTTAATTAACAATATCGCAACTAAGTTAGACGAAATTAAAATTCTTAATTATACCCCAATCAAAGAAAGTTGCGAAATTTACTGGAAAACTCCGCCTCTCCACAAACCGCTTCAGAACTTCTAATTAACAACTTTGGGATTACAAAAAAGTTTTGTACGACGAAGTTTGTATTTCGGTACTGCGACTGACGCAAAAGGAAATGATAAATATGAAAAAATCGGGAGAAAGTTATAAAACACTAGTTGACCCGGCGAACTTTGTACCGCCCCGCCATCGCCAGCCGCTCTGCCCCCCGCTTTTTATTAAATCTCTGTTATCTTCTAAGATATTCATTTTAATGATATGCGGTAAAGGGCAATTTTGATCTACATGAAACACAACGTATCTGATGTATTCAATTGGGGAATAATACTCTATTGTTTAAAATAGCTTGGTAAATAGGTAACCAATAATTTTTTTGTAATATTTAAAAGATAAAAATTGTTACTGTGGGTTATCCTTAGGAGATAAACATATACCATTGCGGACTTTTTTATCGATATTTTTAAGATATACAATTCCTTAGTACAGACGCCAGCACATCAAGCTACCCGAAACTGTCAAATTTTCCCAATCAACTTTGGAACCTTATTCTTTTGCGATAAAGTTGGAAATCTATTAAAGCAATTTGACAGATTTTAGTAGCTTGATGTGCTGGCGTCTGTACATTAATTTGATCTATCTCGTAAGGTTTAGCCAGCGTTTGCAACGTTAGCGCACAAAAATATGTTTGTAATATGTGATAACGCAAGTATCACGAACTGTGTGAAAACCAAGCATGCCATTTTTTGACTGCCTACTATGACGTCACAAGCTCGCGCTCTCGCTCCCAGCCAGAAGTACACAGGACTTATAGCGCGAAAGTGGCGGCTTACGATTTTTGAACGTAAGCTGGTGCGATTTTTGGCACGCTCTTGCGTTATCTAGACACCTAGATGGAGAAAAAGAAATCAACTGTGACTAAATCACAGATATAGAAACACATCTATAACTGCGATTTTTTTTTGAGGATGGGAAATCATCAATTGATTCCTCCCGCTCTGGGTGGAGCGGAAGGGAGTGCCAGACTCTTACTGACTAAAACCCGTGTTCCTTCCTTAGCTCTTTATGTTCCGGGCCTGCGGTAACCCTTTCGGACAATTCCGGTGACCATCTATATCTGTCACAGTTGATTTTTTTTCCACAACCCTAATATTTATGTAGATATAAATACCTCTATAAAAAGAGTTCGTTTTATATTTATTTGCGAAACGCAGTGGCATTTAACCCACGGCATATTTTTTCCTCGCCCACGCGCGTTCGACCCACTTTGTGTTGTTAATCTTCATAGTAGCTATTATATTAGATTGATAGCATTTTTTGTTGGCACTGTTTGGAGTTTAGTGACTTCTAAAGAGGGCTTTCACATTTGTTTTGTGTCGTGTATACAATTGATATTAAGTTGGCTACTTGTTTGATCGGGACGTCTTAGTTTCATAAGCTATTACTTAATTCAATTCAGGTTTTATTTAGCTTAACTTTCTTAATATATTTTGCAAGACTCATAATGCGAAGCATTGATCTCTAGATCAAATAAAAGCAGATTTTGCCAGACGAAATCAGAAATGAAGTGAAGAGTCAACCGTCAGCATAAAAAACCTTTAACCATAACCAACCAACCTTTTCTTGCCCCTGCTGACCCTCAAGATTCAAGATTATGGGAGGTGCGATAGGTAACCCGCGAAATTCAAATTATCTTGCGACCGTAACAAATAATTATGTATTTATGGAATTATACAATATTTTTGGTCTTCTCACGCTAAGAATCTGCGTTCTTCTAACAATCTTCTCCCACTCTGTCTTTCTCATACTTTTGATTTTGTTCATTCTTCCTTTCATATTCAATCCGTTCTTCTTTCTTATTTAAAAAAAAAAGCATAGTCATCTCAACACCCCTCTCCCTTGAATTTGTGTATATATAACAAAAATATATATTATAGTAAATAGTATGTAAGTCTGTGTATATAACCAATTTATTTATTTGTGTACCTAGTTTTAATAGTTTTTTATTAACATTGTTCCTCCATCTTATCTTTTCACCACTCTTGGTTGACTGGTAGAGAATGCCTAAGGCATTAAGTCCGTCTTTGTACCTTTTTGTGCGAAAAGTTAAAATAAATAAATAATCATTAAAATCATCAACACAACCCTCTTATTTCATATAATCCTATGATTCATATTTCATGAAATTTGGGTATTCTATAGGTACATCACTGACTAATCTTTCGGGAAGAAAAGTCGTGATGTTGTGTCATTTAATAGCTTTTCACAGAATATCAATACGACGCCCGATCAACAATTTGTACTCACGAAGTATGTAATTTATTTTTCTTACTGTTTTTTTTTATTATGATAATATATTTTACTAACGATTATTATAATTAATTATATTCCTTTATTTAATTAAATGCATATAAATAATAAGTATTTTTAAATATTAGAATATTAAAAAAAAAATTAAAAATTTAATAAATAGTAGCCCACCGGTATCGGGAACAGGGTCCAAGCTACCGGCGCGGCGGTCAGGGCTCCAGAGAGAGGAACCTTCTGAAAATGCGGGCCGTGTTCAGAAAAACCGCCTTCTGAACCCTTGATCAAGCTACCCAACGAGAGCCTCCTCAGGTGTTGGTCGAGGCTCTTGGCTATTAACCCATTGGCTGTCACGACTATCGGCACAACGATCGCTGAGTCCACATCCCACATGTCGAGAACCTCGTGAGCCAAGTCAAGATACTAGATTTGTTTTATATTTCATAATTATTAATATTACTAATTAGTGTAAATGACATATGATTTGCACGCCCATGTGACGGTAGAACAGGGAAACTACAAAAAAAAATACAGTGGCACTCCGGCACTCCCGGAGTGCCACTGTTTTTTTTTGTAGTTTTGTGGTTGTTGTCTTCGATCAATAATAGTACTAGATGAATGATCAGGAACAAAAGTAAGTCGCTAAAGTGGCCACGTTTGCACACACATAAACATTTATATTTCTTATTACGAACTGTAGAAAAACGTTTAATAATATTAACGACTTCAAATTATTATAAACCTTAACACTCTAACATAAAGTTGTATTACGAATGCAAATGATAAATATTTAAGTCCTTCTGTCATCGGAGATAGGTTAAAAGCAATAAATTTAAAATGTCACTTGAAAATAAAACGTCATTTTTATAATAACTACAAAAATATTTATTCTAAAATGAAACTTAATTTCTAAGCAATAAGGTTAAAAACATTTTGTTGACAATTTCGTGCTTACTGTATTTTGGAACTAGACGTAGTTCTTGGTATTGCATTTCAATGCTTAGAACACAGTAAGTATTGGAGTTGCAGAATATAATATTTTTAGGCGAAGGTTCGTTTTGTATGGTGGCAAATATTTTTAACCGATTTAAAAAAGTAGGAGGACTAAAATAGTACCATTGTGTTAATCGGTGTATTTAAACGTAATGTATGTTTAATTTCCTTTAAACAGATTCAGCTTGTTATAAAATTATCTTTTGGAATCAATTTTTATTTGAGCGGTTTCTTTTTTACAAATATAATGTAATCTTACATCAATGAATTTTTCTATAATTAGTTTCATCAAGCTTATTTTATGGTTGTGTTCGTTTTCCCCAGAAAACACATCTTTTTCAATATATGCGTTTAAAACGTGGACACATATAAAGATTTTATCATATTTTTTTTTGTATTGTTTACTATTTTAATACTTTATGATAATTACCTGCAATTTGGGAACCGCTGTTTTTAGTAATCTACGCCTTTGCGTGTTTCCTGTTATGTCCAATCTGTCAAAATGAATCGAACATATTGTCGAATTTTTAAAAGGTTTGTATATTTGTTCTCCCGTTTCTTTCGCGACAATAGATACCCATTCTGCACATCGAAATGGGTCGCTAGGATTTACAAAGATTTACAAACAAAAATAACATTTCAAATAACACCACTCCATGCCCCTGTTCCACAATAGTCGATGTTTGCTAAAATAGTTGGCGCGTTGTCGCAAACATTGGCCAAACAATCATAATATTTGCTAATTTATTTATATTTACTATTTAATTGTGTTATTATTTTATGAAAAACATTAAATGATAGAAACTTACCGAAAAAAAGATATTCCTTCCAAAATCTTGGTGTTACGGTGGTTATTTACACAATTTTTGAACGCGCACTGAGGCATTTTGACGTCTTAACGTTGGCTATGATTGGACCATACTAATTTGAAATAAGAGCACAAAAGTATTTGTGCTCTTATTTTTCGGGCCGTTTTTGAAGCGCTTATCGGGCATCTAGTACAATTATTGATCGAAGGTTGTTGTAGACAGAAGTGAAAACAAAACACAAACAGAATACTTTGCCATCACTAATATATCGGATATACATTAAAACCGAGTACATCCCCAGGACAGTCGAAGACATCCGAAGCGGGTACCTATTTTTTTAATCGTCTTATAAACAAAACACGCGAGGTGTCGCATACGGTAACAGGGCGCGAGTTTAATGATTTTTTCCATCTCAAAAAATGCCCAACGCGCCTAAAGTTTTTATTCAAAAAGATCTATGTACTAATTTTATTACCCATGTTTGCGAATATGTGACGCGTATTTCCCTTCTACTTATTTCTTTTCTTTTTTGTGTTTGTGTTCTTTCGCTCCGTCATTTTTACCGCAAATAAACGGATTTTCTCTCTTTCTACATAAATAATTTGATTTGATTTGAAGTTAACACGGAAAAAACCTTACAAGGGTCATCAAGCGAAAAAATACGTGCGTCTCCCAGCCCCACTAAGAAGCCCACGAGTTACATTACAACAGTGATGTAGTACCGACGTTACGTTTTTTCACAATGGGTGCCAGCCACCATATATGGTTGCCAGAATGACCGCGAAGAATGAGTAACCGATGAACCAAAAAGTCCCGTAACGTTGCAAAAACTTTATTGATTTTAATTACTTTGAACATGTGGGCGATATATTTTTATCGCGTGGGCGGTGTTTCTTTGAATTTAGTCGCGTTTTTTTCGTAAAAAAACAGTTATTATTGTTGGTATGACTAAAGCATAATATTATTACTAGCTGACCCGGCCACGCGTTGCTGTGGCTAACGTTTTTGTGCAATAAAATAATATTGCGATTATAAGTGGAGATGTGAGCTATCCTATCTTTCAAGTTGGATCAAACTGCACACGGTGTACAAATTTGATTAAAATCGGTTAAGTAGTTTAGGAGTCCATCGCGGACAAACATCGTGACACGTAATTTATATATATTAATAAGAATAACGGAGTTGAGTGAAGCTTGTACCTAATTGATTTTGAAAAACTGCTCGATTCCTTAATGTAAAATGTGATCTCTACTTTTTTGGTGATTGTTGTTTTGGGCAACAGTTAACGTTAGACTCAGAAGGTCGAATCCCGTTATAAACGTTCAAAATCTAGTCGCAATTTTATCTCAGCTACAATCAATGTCAAAAACTTGTCAAAAATGTAGGGAAGTTAGATGAATTTTTGAAAGATTGACACTGATCTGAGAACAGACTGATTGTTATTAAAATTACGCGAATTGCCCTTCTGCTTGCCTGTTCTGAGGGCCTACTGTCTAAGTCCGTCGACGAAGATACGGACCCGTCCGAAAGAAATTAAGAACTTCGGAGTGTACCCTACTTCTAATAACTTTTACGGTCGGGCGAAAACACGTCGGGAATAAGGACAACTGTCAAATCGGGTTGTCACTCATAAATCATAATAATTGGGCCCCCGAACTAATTTTATGTCCGTAGGTGATACGGGTTAAGGGGCTTACATGACCTAAAGCGCGGTCACTGTCGGACTGCATAGAAAAGAAAGAGAAGCGCGATGACACAACGCTGGTAATTTATTGCAAAATATGAAGCAATTATTTAATTTTCCAAAACTTGCGTTTTTTGTGTTTAGGTCCTGTAAGCGGCTTACACGACCTAAACACAAAAAACGGGAGTTACGGCAATTCATTAAGGGGCTTACTGTGAGTTCTTTAATGAATTGCCGTAACTTCAGCCGAATAGCAAGGGCATGATTCTAAAAACAAAAACAAATCATGGAAATAATCAGACTAAGGTTTGATTAATGATGTATTAAGAGTGGTTCAACATGCTTTAACCTCATAATTCAACAACTGAGGAGGTTTTTTTTTGTTTTTGTTACTATATTTGACTAGTAGAGCTCCGCGGTTTCACCCGCATTAGTGTCGATTCCGTGGGAATATCGGGATAAAAACTATCCTATCTCCTTTCCCGGGACTCAAACTATCTTTACACCAAATTTCATCTATATCGGTTCAGCGGTTTAAGCGTGAAGAGGTAACATACAGACAGACACACTTTCGCATTTATAATAATATGTAGTATGAATTACTAGTTTCTTTATCTATGTATTTATTATCATACAAATTATGTATTAGGTTTGTTGAAACTGTTTGAACCTCCTGTCACTTGTCCGTAAAGGCTCATTAGAAAACCAGCGTCAGACAGCTCCTTTCTGGCATTAATGCTGAAATGAACCTTTTTGGAGCAGCGGTGAGGCACACACTATTGTTGTTAAAACATTATTATAATTTTTAGGGTTCCCTACCTCAAAAGGAAGAAACAGATCACTTTGTTGTCCGTCCGTCTGTCTGTCTGTCAAGACCCTTTATCTCAGGAACGCGTGGAGGTATCGAGTTGAAATTAAAACCATATACTCAAGTCTACTGTACAGTCCCTTGAAGCTGTGAAAAAATCAAACACCTACATTAACGTAAAAAAAAGATACGGCCGTTTATGCCGCAAAAAAAACGTATATTTCGACACTCTCAAGGGAATCAAAATTTATAGGGTACTTCCCGTGGACCTAGAATCATGAAATTTTTCAAGATGCAAGATCATGTAGCACAAGTAAAGAAAAAATCCGAAAACTGTAAATTTGTAGGTATACATTAAAAAAAATCCCGTGATAATAATTTTTTAATTTGTATTTAAGGGGCTTATCACTATCACTATCACTACATAGTATAAAACAAAGTCGCTTTCTCTGTCCCTATGTCCCTATGTCCCTTTGTATGCTTAAATCTTTGAAACTACGCAACGGATTTTGATGCGGTTTTTTTTAATAGATAGAGTGATTCAAGAGGAAGGTTTATATGTATAATAACATCCATTAAATAGTGGAGAAGTACTGTTATTTTTGAGGTTTCTAATGTGATGTCGTAAATAATTAAATTTTTTCCGCTTGCATTGCAAACGCAGGCTGAACCCTACGAGTTTTATCAAAATAATGTACTAAGTATTGTACACATTGAAAAGGTCTACAGAAAAGTCCGTGATGGTATATGTCTATCTCTTATGGATAACCCACAATAATTTTTTTTTGTCATTTACTTTTTACGACAAATAATGGCTAATTTTCGAAGCGATTTTAACCAATACAGCATTAATCCTTAACCAATTAAATACCTTGAATACATTGTTCATTTAATATAGATCTACATGGCCCTTTACACCGTATGATTTAAGTGAAAATTTTCGAAGATATTACAGATTTAAAAATTGCGGGACGTAGCGTTTGCGGCGGTACCGGCCGGCCGCCCGGTGCGGCAAGAGCGTGCCTATAAAAAAGCCGGAGCGGGCCGCTATGTTTTTATATACAACGTTCACAGTTTTTCTGTAGTGTATTTAGTATCAGCATTGCACCCGTGCGAAGCCGGGGCGGGTCGCTAGTATGACCTAAAGCGCAGTCACTGTCGGACTGCATAGAAAAGAAAGAGAAGCGCGATGACTCAACTCTGGTAATTTATTGCAAAATCTGAAGCAATTATTTCATTACAAAAAATCTATTGTTTGGACTATAAAAGTAAAACACTAGTATTTTAGTATGTTGCTTGTAGAATATTCTGACAAAAAATCAGAATGATTGTATGTATGATTGGTTGTATGTTGTATGGTTTTTATAGTAAAAATAAAGTTTTTAGAGGTATCTTCATGATTTTTTTCTATCGTGTCAAATTTGTTGTATTCTGTTTTCAGCACACTATTTACCTAGTATATATCCTGAAGAATATCATATATTTTTCTGAGTTTGTTTACTGTAGTCGATCATAAACTTTTATTGTTTCTAAAACTTTCGTTTTTTGTGTCTATGTCCTCTAAGCCCCTTAAAGAATACAGTTTATTTTCACAAACTGAAACTTTACTGAAAATAAACTTTATTCTTTCTTTTTCTTTAAAAAATTGTGTACGAAAAATGAGGATTTTCTCTTTTCCATAAGCAAAACATTTTGTAGGTTTAATTTTTTTGTCTGGGTATCTTGACCATTTCCGTCTTCCCTTAACGTATCACCACTATCCACTCCGAGCAAGTTAAGAGTTATATTATAATAACCATAATAATTACGTCCCATCCATAACTAAACAACTCTCAATAACATAGCCAACATACCCTAAAGGCAATACATGGAAATGTCACGTCGTGTGTTGACACGACATTACATTTCTCGTCACGTTCATTCTTTGAACAATAACAAATGCTCTGTGGTTGCTAATAACAATAATAGGAACATGCTCAATATGATATGTGGATCCGGGAAATTATGGTAGGAAACATAATATCGACGGCGAAGTGCCAATACCTCCTGATTTTTTTTTGAGACATTCACTTTTTTTTCGTTTTGAATTTAAAGGCGTTATTCGCATGTTTTAGTGAAATCGCAAAGTGTATTTTTATTACAACAACATTAAATTAAAATGTGGAAATACATATTACCTCCCAACTAAAACAACGTGTCTATTTTTGAACGTTTTTATCCAGTATGTGTAAATTTTTTACTTTGTCAGTTAGGAGTTATTGGCACTTCGCCGTCGATATCACGCCTGTCTATCCTGTAGGAGTAAGGCAACACGATACGCCTTGAGCTTAGTGGGCTTTCAGTCTCCCTGGATACTGAATAAAAGTATTTTACATGAACCGACTGCCCATCTGACCTTCACAACCCTGCCGTAACACGATACACCTTGGTAAAGCTTTAGATGTCACAAATAAATAATTAAGTATGTTTTTAGTACCTTTTCCACAAGAGAAAGTTGTTGACACTAACCTTGATTAACCTTTATTAAGGCTCCTACAAACAGGCGCGACACGCGAAATAATCGCGCGCGACGCAAAGGCACCGCTCGTTGCGCGACTTGTGGTGCCTTTGTGTCGCTCGCGATTTTATCGATTGTATCGCGTGTCGCGCCTGTTGGAAGGAGCCTTTAATATTTTGCCCGTAGGTATCCTAATTACGTCTGTGTGTATGTGTGTGTGTGGTGTGTACGTGTAGAATATTCTATTCTATTCTTTAGGTATGATAAACTTTACCTGGGCATACTTTGCCAAACAAAATAAGGTACCTAAGTCTCAAACATCGACACAAACCATTAAGGTGATATATTGAAAAAAATGTGTTTTTTTTTTCCATTTCGTGTAACTTGTTAAGTTTGTGAAATAGGGATTTAACATTTTGGTATGTATATGTTTTTTTACTCTTTGGTCTAGTATCATGTAAAAGGAATACACGATTCAATGAATTTTTCTTGATACAAAAATATTTGCAAAGTTATATCAATTTTTTTACTTTTTTCGACATCACGGCGGTGCGCCGTGGCGTAACGCTTAAGAGCTACCTATTCAATGGAATTTACTTTAAAACACAGAGAATTATCATATCAAAGTTTACTCAAAGTAGCTTTAAGTTTAATTCATTTATTTTGTTAGAAAAGGAATAAATTCGTTTTGGCACATACGTCGTTTTATTCCGAGCGCACGCACACTCGCGCCATTACTCTTCTTTTGTGTTTCAAAAGTAATTGCATCACTTACGCTCACTTAGTAGGTTTTCGAGGATTTTTGATTTTCGAGGTAGCGCCTTAAATCTCTGACTCTATAATTATACCCTGCTATCTACAATTACAATGAAAAAACCTAAATTAAAAGCCACAAATTTCATACAACGTTAAACAGCAGTTCGAGAAGATTAATGTTTTCACACCAAAATCATATGAAACATGACTTTAACGGCACTGTTACCGTAAAATGTATGAAAAGTATTAAATTACACGGTTCTGATTTTTGGCCACGATTTTACGTGGGCTGGCACACTGGCCGACTAATATAGTGCGATGGTCTTTAAGCGAACTAGATTTTGATCGCGTAGTGGATTAAAATGGATACAATCCATTTTAATGTAGGTTCATTGTACGTTTTGCATAGGACGATTCTGTCAAAGACAAAGTATCAGATCAATCAAATGGGTACAGACGCCAGCACATCAAGCTACCCGAAACTCAAACTTTCCCAATCAACTTTGAACGTTATGCTTTAGCAATAAAGTTGAAAATCTATTAAATAAATTTGACAGATTGTAGTAGCTTGATGTGCTGGCGTCTGTACATAATAGGCACTTTTGAACGTCAAAATATTCAAAAAAATATGAATTGATTCTAGTCGCCCCTTCCAAAAAGTAATTTCGTAAGGAGAAGAATGGGTAAGATACTCCACCGTTACTCTTTTAAAAATGTTTAAAGAAATTTTGTTTCTTTCTTTGTGTTTTCGTAAATAGAACCTTACTCTGAAACAGGCCCGTATTTTATACTAACGTGATTTTCGTAAAACGGAATATTTAAGGTAAAACGGAATATTTAAGGTAAAACGGAATATTTAAGGTAAAACGGAATATTTAAGGTAAAACGCTAATCTTGAACTCTAAGAAGAATTTTTTTTTAAGTGGTAAATGGGCCTTCTTTTGACCTCTATCTCGGGAGGAAAGCGATGGATGAGGTCTATAAGGGAAAGAGCATGTCTAGAAGATGCCTGTTCACTCTTGCTTTGAAGACTGACGGATTCTAATATGTGGAAGGGAACACAGATTTAAAATTCACTGAAGAAAAGCAAGGACTTACCTTTAGCGAAAGCAGCATGTATGAAGCATAGACACAGGAAAAACTTTAGAGCCGCCATTTTGAATATTTTACAAGGTTTTTGTTTATGGAAGGAAATCACAAATCACTTGACACTATATTTACCTGAAACAAGAAAATAAATTTAATTATACAATATTCATATAGCAACTGGTCTTCTCTTTAGGGAGGCATTTGGACCTGCACCTGAATCATTTTGAAAGATATTGCTAACCCATTGCTTCATGATGTTCGAAAAATTTGTCTGCTCAATGCATATTAGTGGCGGTGAACACTCACTATCACCGCTTATTTATCTGGGTGGTGTCTGTTTAATATATATTTTTTAATTCATTCACTGATAGACAACTTACAGCCTAAGTCACTAAGCATGCATTTTACACAAGAGTCTTCAAAGTAGGTAGCGCAAGTATTGCACTTTTCTTTGAAACAGCCGATTTTTTTTCTTTATAACCTACTAGCAGCGCTCCGCGGTTATACCCACATAACTGTCGATCTCGTAAAAATATAGGGATAAAAAGTATCCTATGTGTTAATACTGGTTATAAACTATCTGTGTTCCAAATTTCATCTAAATCCGTCCAGTAGTTTTTGTGTGAGGAAATAACAAACATACAAACACAGTCATAAATTTTCGCCTTTATAATGTTAGTGTGATGAAATTATGTGCTGAATTCATATTTACAGTGTGCGCGTTGAGGTTCCTGCCATTCTGTATAGCGGAAGTGAGCATTAAGGAAGATTAAAAAAAATAGTGTCCCTCAAGGGACGAAAATTTGTATGGAAGTTCGTCATTTTGGCCGATGAGAAATCCCATTGCGCACATGGCTTCTAACTATAAGAAGACCGAACCACGGAATTCCCCTTTCCGCTAAACCGAGTTACTTTCAACTTAATGAGTTCACTATTCCACTATCTACGTATGTCCGTCTGAACAGTTTAAGTATTACCGTAAATTGTTCAGCCTACGCATCGCTGGCTGCCACCAGAGCGTGACGGGTTCGATTCCCGGGCACTGATTGATAATTAAAATAATCATTACCTTTGTGTGAAAGAGTTCGTTTGTTAGTTGGCTACATGAGATGTGGTTTTGATGTAAATTGATTTGAAGTTCCGGGTCAAGTGAGGGTAGACGAATTTTTCCTTTACGTCATTATGAAGTCCGATACCGCTGGGCAGTGCGTGATGAAAAAGTTTTTTTTCTTCTGTAAGTAGATCTTTTAAGACGCTGCCGTTTCATCGAGGTCGCCCCATTTTATGAGGTTATAGGTACATCTTCCTCTTGAGTTCGGAGGCGGTTGGGTGGCTTCCAAGTGGGCCACGGAAGGTTAGACCCTGCGGGAAGATGCTCGCTTGGTGGTAAGTTCTGAGTGGGGGGAGGGAGATTGGCAAGGCTCATCCTTGATGGGCTTATTTCGGCCAACCACACAGCAGGCCCGTGGATAAATAATAACAGCCGCACAGGTCGAACGCTCAGGTTAAGCTACGCTTGCCGCGGTTGGTCTGTGGATGGGTGACCAACTTTACATACCGAGACCCCCTCCGTGCCTCCGAAAACACGTCAAGCCGTAGGTCCCGGCTGTCATCCGTGGATCTTTGATAGTCGTTACGGGTAGAAGCCCGAAAGTCTGACAACCAGTCTCACCAAGGGGTATCGTATTACCCAGTAACTGGGTTGTGGAGGTCAGATAGGCAGTCGCTCCATGTAAACTACTGGAATTCAGCTGCATCCAGTTAGACTGGAAGCCGACCCCAACATAGTTGGGAAAGGGCTAGGCAGATGATGATTTCACAAGAGATTACATTGTGTGCGTCACTTGAGTAAGGTTTCATGTCTTCATAATCAGCCAAAATTTCCCTACTTCTGGGGCACAGGCCTCCTCACGGTGAGAGGGCAGTACGGGAGTGTAGATATCACAGGTCTTCAAATTTATGGTACAAGAAAAACGAGTTCTATCTATGCCCTATACCCTATGTACAGACGTCAGCACATCAAGCTACCCGAAACTGTCAAATTTTCCCAATCAACTTTGAACCTTATGATTTAGCGATAAAGTTGAAAATCTATTAAAGTTTGACAGATAGTAGTAGCTTGATGTGCTGGCGTCTGATACAGACGCCAGTACAAAAAGAAAAAGCTAAAGAAAGAAAAAAGAATAAGCTTCAAAGTTGATTGGGAAAATTTGACAGTTTCGGGTGGCTTGATGTGCTGGCGTCTGTACCATTTACCGGGTAATATGTCTTTCATTGTGCATCGCATTTCATTGAATGTGCCCTGGCGGCTGATAATATGTCATGCTCACACAAATGTCTCGCTGACGGTGGCGTGTGTGTTGGATCATTTAGCTCCCTTCAAAATGGTTGAGCTGAATAGTACTGATCTATGCGTCATGTTAGTGAACGGGCGCCGTCAGTTGGGGCTGGTCATCACTTAGATGCCTCGGCTTATTTTTAATTATTTTAATTTTTAATTGTTGTTTTCTTACTATTTGCTGTACCTACTCTGGACGCTTTTAACGCGTACGTCTTTTTTACATCGTTCTCACATATAAATAAATTCAACAGTAATGATGTAACTAATATTTTTGTAAAAATATAATTTAAAAGAGTGTCCATGGAGTTTCTTGCCCGTTCTTCTCCATAGGTACCTATGCTTTGGAATGGGCAACTAGCTTCATATTTTCTAACTGACCGACTTTTTGACAATTCAAAAGTGCCTGTAAATGGTTTAATTGAAATAAATGCTTTGAGTTTGATTAGAAACATTTTTGGTTCTGAACGGTGAAATAATTTATACAAGGTAAAGGTGTCTGGGTTTAAACCTAACTTACAACTCGCATTACAACGGCTTCAAGTGAACTTTACAAAATAGCAGTACTGACCAATTAGCAAGCGAGAATCAATATAAAATTCTCTTTTTGCAGCCATTGAACATCCTCTTTCGCCCCTACAAAATAATTGCTTCATTTATTTATCGCGCGTCTGTCTGAGCAACAACGCAGGGTGGAGGTACAGACAGCCTCATAAAGATGTAGAAGTCAACAATAATGTATTTTATTATCTACAATCTTTGATAAATCATTTGGTATCAATGTGTAGCCACGAAACATAATTAATTCTTCTCCTTTTTAGCGTATCGATGGCAAAAAGCTCAATCATTTTTGATCCAAAATTCAGCTGTACGAACTCCGCTCACTGACGCAGTCGTAAGGTCATTGCTCATTGGATTTTTAATTCAAGTTAAACATTGCCATGTTAACCTTAGTCTGGATTGTTACTTTACCTTTTTGAAAATTATGATCTGTTTATTAATGTTATAATTGGCTAGTGGTGTAATATTATTCTTAAATAATTCTGTTCGATTTTTTGCGATAATATTATGAACTGTACTCGTAATGTACCTATAACATCGTCAGAAATAAAGATTGATTTGATACAGTATTATGTAAAACAAATTGTAGACAGTTATATGAATTCATGAAGCCCGAAAGTCTGATAACTAGTCTTACTCTGACAACCAGTCGTACCAAGAGGTATCGTATTACCCAGTAACTTGGTTGTGGAGGTCAAATTGGCACTATTGGCAGTCGCTCCATGTAAAAAACCGGTATTCAGCTGCATCCGGTTCGACTGGAGGTCGACGCCAACACAGCTGTGAAAAGGTTAGGCAGATTTATTGATAATTATTATGAACTAGATGACCCGACAGACGTTGTCCTGTTTTTTATTCGAAAGACACGTGGCGCCATCTATTATCATAATAAAGTTATTGTTGTTTTCCTCGGGAACAGCGCTTTTTTTTCGGGATAAAAGGTACTTTACGTCCGTTTCTGTACACCTGACAACGTATATTATCCTAATTCTATCTAATTTTGTCTAATTTTTGTTATTTCTATCTAATTTTTATCTAATGTTGACCGATTTTGTTAATTTCGTCTTTTGTGCAGTTTTAGTGGTTTAACCTAATTTTATGATTGTATGACATGTGTAATTAACTAATTACTAATATTGGCTACTAATTGTATGTGTGGTGCAAACTGTTAATATAAGTTGGTTATTAATAAATAAATAAATATATGCAAATTTTAAGGATGATCGGTTCAGTGGTTTAGGTGTGAAAAGGTAACAAACAAACAAACTTACTTTGGCATTTATGTTATTATAGTTAGGATTAGGATTCTTTTCGATACATCTTTTGAAGTTGACTGTACCTACGCATAAAAGTAAAGAATATAAACTTTATGTGGTGTTAAACATAGTACTATCAAATGAATAACGATTATGGCTATCGCGGGAACAGCTGCTCCTTAGGATTTTTAATTGAAATTATAAATAAGCCTGGCTAACATAGCATCACGCCTGTAGGCATGTGTTGCTTGAAGGGTTCGGCAGTTGAGTATAGTACACTCATACAGGGTTAATTTTAATTGGCTAGCTAAGCTATTATTTTTTTATTTTAATATTATTATTTTTATTTATTTTTTTGTTTTTATATTATTGTTTTGATTATTAAGTTTAAAATGATTTGATTTTGTTTCGAGTTATTTTGATTTATTTTAAGTTAATTTCTTTTGTTTATATTAATTTGATTTATATTGATTGCATTTTATTTGATTTGATGTGCTCTAATTTGGTTTCGTTATGATTAAAAAAAAAGAATTTATTTATATTTATTATATTTTCTATTAATTTATGTCGTGTGTGGTCTGTATATAAAATCAAAGTCCTCGAGAGAACTAGAGACATGAAATTTGCAGGGTGTGTTCTTTGTGAAGAGTAGGTCTCCACTAAGAAAGGGTTTTTAGAAATTCTACCCCTAAGAGAGTGAATGGGGGTGCATGAAATTACACGCGGACGAAGTCGCGGGCAGAAGGTAGTTATTACTATATAGACTGCTAATCTCTGAGAGGATCTATTAAACGATTGATAAGTATTGCAACTGTAATTAAATTCTAGAATATATTAGACACCAATATTGTATGATGTTTGGAAAAAAGAAGTAATTTTTTATGAGAAACGCCGCATGGCGCTCTGGTTAATCGAAGATGCGTTTTAAAAAATACGATGTTTTTCTACGTGGCATAAAATGTGTGGAACTATTAATTTAAGATTTTTATTTCTTTAATAAATTTAATATTGTGGAATAATAGTAGATTATACAACAAGTGAATAAAAAGGGAATTTAGTTCGAGGTACGAAGTTGGATCCCGAGAGCAGCGAAGGATTCTAGAGTAGAATCACGAGCGTAGCGAGGGATTCTAGATTAGAATCCTGAGCGGAGCGAGGGATACAAGTACCGAGATAAATTTTTTATTCACGTGTTGTGTACTCTACTTTTTACCGTTGACTGTGAGAAAATAAAAAGGAGCATGGTGGTCTTTTAGCAT
This sequence comes from Luperina nickerlii, assembly GCA_963855955.1. NCBI lineage: Eukaryota > Metazoa > Arthropoda > Insecta > Lepidoptera > Noctuidae > Luperina > Luperina nickerlii. Next base: position 9,152,594 of record OY979689.1, on the reverse strand, counting down.
AGAATATATGCTCCAAAGTGTCGACGGCTTCTTAGTCTTGGTTAATTCATTGAATAGTTAAGAAATATGCACTCAGAGAAGGAATTGGCGCCATTCGTGGTTTTCCAGTCGCAGACCAATTGTGTTTTCAGGTACAACTCCCGAGATTTTGGCGGCAACAAATCATCTACTATAACTGCTGCTTTAGAACGAAATGATTCCGGAGTCAGTCTCTCATTTTCGATATCGGAAGAACTCATTTTATTATAATTACTTACTTAAGTTAATAGATTTTCCAATAACACAAAACAACCACAATAACAGATAAAAAAGAACGTAACTAAATTGCCGGGTTTTTTTTTAATTTGGAATAGAATAGCTCCATTCAGCCTCCCAGTACGTACTTTCAGCAGCAGCGTTTTTTTTGTACGTAATTCGTGTTTGTTCCAAATTCAAAATGTCTTTATTCACTCAGTGAGTAAAAGAGAGTTTTATTCACTGTTATCGATGAATAAAATGCCCTTTTTCGAGTGGCAATGGTAAAAATGAAGATTAAAACATCTTCGAGCCTCGATTTATAGACCTATTATTTTATAAATTCTTAGGAGAAAAATGTGGGTTGTCTTTTCTCCATAGAAACGCTCTCGCCTGTTTTCTTTCTGGTTAATGACCATAAAGCAATGATTTTTTACAGAATAACAAATATTAACTACTTGTGTGTCCCTTTTTTCTTTTATTTTTCCAGGATGGGAAATCATCAAATGACTCCTCCCGCACTGAGTGGAGCGGAAGGGAGTGTCAGACTCTTACTGACTAAAACCCACCCGTGTTCCTTCCTTCGCCCTTTATGTTCCGGGCCAGCGGTAACCCTTTCGGACAATCCCGCTGACCCGGCAGGCTTCGACCCTAACGGGCCCCTTCGGTTGATACTTGTATGTCCCTCTGTTTTCCTTTCTGATGATACATTATTTTTATAAGCACCCTCACAAAATGCTAAAATTGCTGATTTAAACCGCTGTCAACAGAGGCCTAGTGTACAAAGAAAACTATTAATGAAAAAATAAAAACATCGGGACACAGTATACAGGGTTATAGGTAAAACATTAACAACCTCTTATAAGAGTTCATTGTACTCATCATTATGGACAACTTTTACTACGAGACCAAACCTGAAATTGCGAAAAAAATCAGCTGTTCCCTACATTTTGACGAGTTATACGAACATAAATGTAGGGAACAGTTGATTTTTTTAAACGTTTAATTTTGATATCTTACAACTTTTGTGTTGAAACTCTTCATTCTCAATGAAATAACGTGTTTAAAAATAAGAAGATTTTCTCAATAGTTGTTGTGATATTTAGTTTATTTATCAACCAAAATGGCGATGAAGTAAAAAATGACCTTTACAGCAATAAGCACCTAACATTCGTACATTTAGTTTTTTCTTCACTACAGAAGCGGAAATGGTTTTTTGTGCTAAATACATACTTCTTTGTATAAAGATGAGTCTTTAATATTTCGCTATAGGGTTGCCAACTAGCCATAAAAATATCAAAACCGGGAAAAAGTTTTATAACCAGGATTTTATCTTTTTTTTTATTTGAAATGGGTTTGCTCTTGACTCTAGTCTAGGTCAGAGATGACAGAGACAGTCTACGATGGAGTGAGCTCACCCAGAAGAAGCCTGTTCACTCTTCACTTCCCAACGGTTTGACAAGTTTTTGACATTTTTTTATCGCCGTGATGAGATTGCGACTAGATTTTGAATGCTTAAGGCTCCTGCAAACAGGCACGACGCGCGACGAGAATCGCGCGCGACATAAAGGCACCGCTCGTTGCGCGACTTGCGGTGCCTTTGTGTCGCGCGCTATTTTATCGCGTGTCGCGCCTGTTTGAAGAAGCCTTTATTTGGCCTTTTAGTCATACATGCCCGCAGTGTGCTTGTGCATCTGATCTTCTGAAGGACATCTCCAATAAGGTCAATATACACCGTGTTCTTTACGTTATCCATAAACTTTGTCAAACGCTTCTATAACTTTTACAAATTAAATCTAACAAAGGAAGTGGTACATAAAAAGGTTTCGATACAAAGATATTTGTAATTTCATTTAATGAAATTTAATTGTGCTATGCAGTAAGAAAGGGTCTTAACTTAGTTTTGACAAGTTCCAGTCCGCCAAATCTTATGAATGAAAATACGTCGTTTCCAAACCGGTTAAGGCTCCTTCAAACAGGCGCGACACGCAATAAAATCGCGCGCGACACAAAGGCACCGTAAGTCGCGTAACGAGCTGTGCCTTTGTGCCGCGCGCGATTATATCGCATGTCGCGCCTGTTTGTAGGAGCCTTTAAAGCGGCATGCATATCGAGTGATTTACGTCAAGTTATTTAGTTTGTAAACTAAAAAATAAGAATTAATTAATGTGTCCACAATGAAAAATGCTTATTTCCATGGTCTGAACATCTGGTCGAAGTTTATGTATTATCGTCCGGAACACGTTGGGTATGTCCTTTTAGGGCGTTCCCTCTCGGCGTTTCTACACGCAGGACCACTCGCTCAGTCATTGCACCTCCGACCACTTGACCAACCGACCGACTCAGATAGACAACACGTTGTTAGCATTCATAATTGAAAAAAAACGGGCTAGTGTGAGTCTGACACACCGTTCCGTTTCACCGTACAATATTTAACAATACTATTTTTTTTAAATAAAATAGCAAAAAACACGTTTCGTGTAGGGACACAATAAACATTATTTTATTTTTATTATTTGTTGTTAGCGGTCATAGTAGTAAACACTCTGTGAAAATTCCAAGTGTATAACTGTTACGATTTAAAAGATACAGCCCTAATGACAGACGGACAGCGGAGCCTGAGTTAGGGTCCCGGCATCCTCGGGTACGAAAAATGTATTTACCTCGCTTGGTAGCCCTGCTTGAGCTTCTAACTTGCAAGTACGTTATGTCATTAGTTTACATAGCAAAACATAGCTCATAGCTTCATTAAGCTATGAGGAAAAATCCTTCTAATATTAGTCTGCAACACATATGAAAAAGTGCAAGATATGAAGATTTTCATACATTTATTTATTAGATATTAGCTGACCCGGCGGACTTCGTACCGCCCAGCCAGCCGCTCTGCCCCCGCTTTTTAAATCTCTGATATCTTCTAAAATATTAATTTTAAAGATACGCTGTAAAGGGCGATTTTGATCTACATGAAATGCACAACGTATCTATTGTGTTTAATTGGATAAGGAATAATACTGTATTGTTTAAAATAGCTTGGGAAATATGTAAAACATAAAAATGGTTACTGTGGTTTATCCTTAGAAGATAAACATTACCATCGCGGACGTTTTTATCGATCTTTTTAAGATTTACAATTCTGTAGTACATTAATTTGATCTATCTCGTAAGGTTTAGCCAGCGCGGCGTTTGCATGTAAGCGCACAAAAATATGTTTGTTACGACATCACATTACAAATCTTTGAATTTCTCGGCTTTTCTCTACTATAATGTGCATGTATTATACATATAAATTATCCTCTTGAATCACTCTATTTATTGTTGAAAACTGCATTAAAATCTGTTGCGGGGTTTAAAAGATCTAAGCTTATAGACAGCCGGAGTGACTTTGTTTTATACTATGTAAAGATAATGTTACATTAATGTCTGATCGAACAGGTTTCTTTGATTGCCAACGTCACCCTGTTTACCAATAACTTTGGTGTAGGTATAGCGTGGTATAGATATTGTTTTGATGGTCTCATGGTTGCAAAGGCATGGAGCAAAACTTCTCAGTAGCAGTTCTGAGTATGGATATGTTCCTGGTTGATGGCAATATGCTCGCACCCTTTTTTTTTAGCCTTTCGTGTCCCACTCCTGGGCAAAAGCCTCCGTACTCTCTTTCCACCTCTCTATGTCCTGAGCTGCCAAGGACCAATAGAATAGAATAGAATATAATACTCTTCCAACCACCAACCACAAACCAACCAACCAACCAACCAACCAACCAACCAACCAACCAACCGACCAATCTTTATGAAAGGAGTCCAGCTCATCCCGTCATCTCTGTCTGGGCGTGCCGCGATGTCGTTTGCCATTTGGCGGGACCCACTTTATTTTTTCTCCCCCCCCCCCTCCCCCTCACGCTCTGGGTGGAGCGGAAGGGAGTGTCAGACTCTGACTGACTAAAACCCACCCGTGTTCCTTCCTTAGCCCTTTATGTTCCGGGCCAGCGGCAACCCTTTCGGACAATCCCGCTGAGGCGGGGCACATTGGGTCTTGAGTTTGACACATTGAACGTCTGACATGCGGCAAACGTGTCCAGTCGCCCACGGAAATCACGGATTTCTATGATTTCTATGTCCCTATTACATGGGACTTGAAAACAATGTCCTTATTTATTTTTTAAACCCTTCTCTGCTTATAATCTCCGCAGTTCTGCGAATAACATGTTTTTAACCAAACTGCCCACACAAAATAATCACTGTAATAACAAACCTGTAGGTAAATGTAGTTTTGATTTCATTTGTTCGTCTTTCATGTAATAATGAAGCTTTGATTTAATTTGTCTGTATTATAATTAGATTCTGAGTAACCACAATGTATTTTAGCATAGAATTTCAGTCATATTATTTTAATACGGCTCCAAAAGGCTGATTAAAATTCATTTGATGTTTTAATATATTAACATTATTTCTGTTATAATTCTATTTATAGGAAGCATAGGTATGCGTCGTTTATTGCTAAGCTCGTGCTTAGCAGTAGCTTCTGCAAACACTAGATCAACGGAGCAGTCAGTCAAAAGTCAAAATGTATGGGAAGAGCTCTTACACACCACTTTTTTTTCAGACGCCGCGCCGTCGTCGACTCGAGTTTCTCTATCGCGCGTTGTCGGCGCTCCTAAACTTGAAAAAGGCAGATTACTTGCGATTGCATCGCTGCGAACTCACGTGAAACGCGCTACAGACGCGCGTGAGCAACTGTCCATGCAAAGTAGAACATGTAGCAGGCGCGCGAACGAGCCACAAACGTGCGTGTTTCGCGCTGGAAACGTGCGTGCGCTATGTGACCGATTAAAACGCGCTGTACAGTGCGTGCCACGTAAGAAGAGACTTGACACACCACGTGGTCTGACATGCCCAGAACACGATTTTAGGTATCTTTAGCGGTATGAGGTCTGAGTGCGGGACGGGACCGGACGTCATAGGGGCGGCGGAAAGAGGCGGGGGAGGCGGTGTCAAGTCTCTTCTTACGTGGCACGCACTGTACGTGTGTGTTTGCAGATAAACAGACGATAATAAGAGCCTATGCACACCGCGTTTTTCAAACGCGCCGTCGACGCGCGTTTTAAAAACGCGTGCGTATAAACGTATTTAAAGAACCATGGGCGGTCGCTCATAATGAATTTTGATATGAAAGAGATTTATTTCATGGGATATTGTTCACCTTGCAAGTACGTGACAATATTATTAATATTCATAATTATTATAGAAGGGATATAGGTACACAATATAATAAACTTGCGGCGAGCTTACAATAAACTTTAATAATCTAACATAAAAGAAAAAAAAAAATTAGAACCTCCTCCTTTTTTTGAAGTCGAACAAAAAGAGGATTCGACAAGGAAAGAAAGCCTGACAACCTCCAGTCTAACCTGATGCAGCTATGTACCAGTATTTTTCTTGGAGCGACTTCCTACCTGACCTCCACAACCCAGTTACGGGGTAACACGATACAGCATGTATTTATTATTCCTTCATACCTCTCTATTAGCCGTCAAGACAGTATTACAGTACCCGGCGATAAATATTGCACATCGACCTTTGGAAAGAAGACCCCTCCATGCCTGGAAAGAAGCTTTTCCTTTTATACCTAGTACTAGCTTCTGCACGCAACTTCATCTACGTGAAATTTATGGTCCCCCGACTCACCCTATCGCATTGCCAGCCCGCAAGCCGAAATTAGCCGATTGTCTCTTTCCAAAGGTCGATGTGCAATATTTATCGCCGGGTACTGTAACCTCTTTTCTAATAAATCTTCCTTTCTAACGATCATCTTCCTCTCAAACAATGAATCAATCAACTCAACCCAGTGGCGGACTAACAGGGGGGCGGAAGGGGCGGCCCGCCCAGGGCCTCCGGTCTTGGGGGGCCCCCAAATGCCTTCGCGTTCCCCTGATAAAATCCTAAACAAGACTTTAAAAATGTGCATAATACCTACATAATTTCATCAAGATCAAAACACTACAGCCATCTAGACTTTTTACGTGGTACTAATATTCTTTTAACTTTGCTGAACGCGTCCAATATGTTGGGAGAATTCCCGTCTTTGTAGCGGGTACTTCCCCAGGAATCCCTGAATGAATGAAGTGCAAATAATTCAATCTTGTACGCCTACATTTACATTCACTAAATTATATTTACGTCGACAAATAAACATAGGCCTCATTTAACAAATGTTGAATTTCATTACGTTGATATTTAATAGTTTATTAGTGTGTACTGATATTTTCGCGAACAGATAAGCCTTTTTTCAAATTATAAAATAATAAACGCGATCTTATCCGTTCAAAGTAATTTCATTAAAAAGTGTAATAGTGTTTTTGATTTTTTTTGCAGTATAAAAGTAAATGAGTTCAGAGTTGAGTTAGTGCATTTTCGAGTATTTGAAAAAAGCAAGTAATTCTTCGTATAATTTAACCTAGCAATTATAATCCGTAGTTTCTAGTCAATATGCACGTACGAGTACATTGGTCCTTATTTGTAGTGCACGTTTATTAGGGATGTAGGTATGTACTTGTTCTCATCGTGAGACTCAACATGGCAAAGTCTCTGTACATTTGTATATCTACTTATATCGTCAAATCAATAATGAGCCTTAGTTTAGCTATCTTTTATAAAAGTTTCTTATTTATCTCGTTATTTTTATTGAAAAGGATTCAACCATCTGGCTCTCAGAAAAGGAAACTAAAAAAACGAAGACTGAAGAGGCAAAATCGCTTGCTGGATCTTTATCCAATTACTTTTCGAATTCTGAAGAGAAGAAAAGTGGCGTTGCCGACGAAATTAACGAGATAAACATAAACTCTATTTTATTATACATACACATGTGAACTGAATAAAAAGCTTGTAAAACTACATTTTTTTAAAGCTGGGGGGCCTCATTCAGCTTTGCCGCCCCGGGCCTCTGACGGGCTTAGTCCGCCACTGACTCAACCTGACGCAGTCCACTGCTGGACATAGGCCTCACCCACGCTGCGTCACAACACCCTGTCCTCCGGCTTCCGCATCCAGTCTGTCCCAGCCTTAGGAGGAGGTTCTTAATTGGACTTTATGCACAGACTTATTCAAGTCTGTGACTGTATGTTTATGTTTGTATATTTGTTACGCGATATCTCCGGCAATTGAAAGAAAGAAAGAAAGAAAAATTGTTTATTCTGCACAAACAAAAACGCAAATTGCAAATAAAAAAAAAATATACACACACAACGTAGTCAAAAGCCTCGTACTCAAGCTTAGAACATGTTGACAATTTTGTCTATTGCTTGATGTCAGCGCGAGGCACCAAAGACAACACACATTATTAATTGACATATTAATTGATTTGTAAATCGATTTCAAAAATTCTTTCTTTAATGGATATGGTATACCTTAGGGGTGGTCCCTTAAAATTTTTATCAACTTTGCTTGGCTAGTTTTTGAGTTAGCTTCAATAATACGTACTTTTGCCACGTAGTTTGTATTGATAATGTTATAATGACTTCCTGTCACTGATATTTACATAGCAAGTAGTGTTATACGAATTTGTGTGGGTTAAGTACAATTTAAAAGTCAAAAATAATTTTTATTTACAACAAAAAAAACCCACCGACTTCCAAAAAAAGACACTACAAAGTGAACAATAACTTCAATTTCGGAAGTCAGTGGCAAACAACGAAAATGCGAACCCAACGACATCGACTTCCGAAATTAAAGTTACTTTTCACTTTTTTTTTGGAATTCGGTTTTTTTTTTGTAAAAATGTTTACACACACGTTTTTCTTGCCGTGAAAATCGATCGTAAAGAATCCGTGCCATGTACAGACGCCAGCATATCAAGCTACTACAATCTGTCAAATGTATTTAATAGATTTTCAACTTTATCGCTAAACTATAAGGTTCAAAGTTGACTGGGAAAATTTGACAGTTTCGGGTAGCTTGATATGCTGGCGTCTGTACAAAAGGCCGTAAGGTCATTGGTCTATCTGGTCGTCAGTCGTCTTCCTCTAGTATAAAGTTATTGTCTAACAAGCTGCGCCCCGCGGTTTTACCCGCATAATTGTCGATCCCGTGGGAACATCGGGATAAAAAGTAATGTTAATCCAGGGTGTCAGCTACCTCCATACAAAATTTTATCAAAGTTGGTCCAGCCGTTGGAGCGTGAAGGAGTAACAAACATATAAACACACACACACACACACTCACACATACACACACCCACACACACACCCCCACACACACACACACCCTCACACACCCTCACACACACACACACACACACACACACGAAACTTTCGCCTTTGTAATATTAGTGTGATAATGATCACAAATTACGATTTTCTCATTTCCTAAGCCTTTATTGAACGTTTTCAGTTTTGCTAATAAATACTTTCTGATTAAACTCCAAAGTATAAAAGATTCATCAATAAAATAGTTAATAACTAGGTATTAGCAATAACGACTTTTGATGGCTATTTTATCATAAACTTTATTATTACAATGTTAAATTTTATGATAGACACTCGGTTGTCATTTATATTATAATCTACAATTTATGGTGTTTATACATATGTGGTACGGTCAGCATCAAAAGTCGATTAACACTTCAGTTTTTTTAATCTTAGTTATTGAGCAAAATATTAACACTTCAGTTTTTTTTATCTCAGTTATTGTGCAAAATATTTGTTAAAAATTGCATCGTACTTCTGCTGCAATTTTGAATAAATATTTTGCTCAATAACTGAGATTAAAAAAACTGAAGTGTTAATCGACTTTTGATGCTGACCGTACAAAAGTTGTCACCAGAAGATCAATTCTCGTAATTTAAAACGATCAAAATCTATAGTCCGACTTTTAATTAGCTGCAGTAAACGACACTTCTTAATAACTCATTTCGGACCGAGTTTAGAGATATGCATGTCAAATAAGTTTCGTTTGTTACACTATTCTGTACTAGAAAAACAAGATTTGGTTGAGGGCCTGCAGAAAAACAAAAAGACGCCAATTTCATTCATTTAAGTAACACGTAAGCTGTCATTTTACTGGAGCTAATTAAAAGTCTATTATGAAGTATCATTTTAATGCGGCTAATTAAAAGTCGGACTATAAGGTGAAGTGAATTTCAAACGCCCACGGATTTTAATGGAAATTGCAAATCCATTGCTTCATATGTTTGAAAAATTCGTTTGCTCGACAAAGTAAATAACGCAATGAATGTTGCTGGATTGTCAAAATTAAAGGCATTGCCATGATTGTAAGTATTAATACACAATTACCCGACAGAAAAAAAAAATTCTGAAGAAAATCTACGTTTACGCATAAAACGGTTCAGTAATACGTTTTTCTCGCAGGAGTTCGTATTTCTCTGTAGCTCAGAAGTCTTCAGGTGTCAAGTGAATATTTTATTTCCAGGCAAGCATGCTTCTTCGTCAGTGAGCAGTGAACACAGTAGAAACGGCCGCGACTTTCGAGCTGTAGGTCATAGGATCGAGCACAGCCAGGCACTTTTTTTCATCACCACTGCTCTCAAACGGTTTAGGAAAACATCTTGAGGAAGCCTGCATGTCCTAGAACTAAAAATTCGAAGACATGTGACATCTACCAACCCGCTTTGGGCCCACGTGGTGGAGTACGGTCCACTCCCTCTCACAGAGAGGAGGCAGGCAGAGAGAGGGGAGAAGGTGGGAACATTTTAAGCTGATTACCTATGCTTAAGTGTTTGTATATGCTCCTTCGTCGATTGCATCATTGCTGATTATGTGGTCAAACGAGCCTTTTTATTGAAAGACCTTTTCTCATAGATCTTTTATTTGTCATTCGAGGAATCATCAAAGATGCATAATTTTAAAGCATGATCGTGAGGTGACATCATTGACCGGTTACCGGCATTTCCTTATTGCCAGTTCAATCTATTGACTTATGTAGATATTGTGTGTTTGCTAATGTCAAACGCGAGTATCGGGGTGTCGATATTTTTATAGTTGAAAGTTGTTTTTAGCCAGGAGCTTGAAATTTTGTAATGTTTACGGTGCAATTAAATCAAAGAACAATGGCGAAGAAATTTTTGATGGAATTGAGCTTCTACGTATGTCACCGTGCGAGATAGATATTGACGAAATAATTTGCTAAATTTTATCAAATCAAGTTTATGGCTTATCGAAGCCTGGCAAAATAATCATCATTAATGAAAACTTAATTGACTAGGTTATTGTTGATAAAAATAATCAAATTCAAGACTTGCAAATTCAAATTTATTTATTTTGGAACAACTGGATCCACTTTTGGCTAAGCTGAACTTTTAATGTTGCCATGTAATAAAAATCTTAGTTAAGTTACATAAAATCATTTCCTTTACGTATTGTATTAATAGGTATACTCAAGAAATACATGTCTGCGTCAGAATATAAAATGTGATAATAAAAATAATTATAATTGTAATGATTGTATTGTATTGTGTATTTTTACATAATTTTTCATCGGCAGACGCAAAAAAAAGTCAACAAAAATTGGTTTGGGCGTTCGCCATTGCCCTTTGAATGGACAACTAGCTTCATATTTCTGACTGACCTTGACAGTTCCAAAGTGTCTGGTTTAAAATTGTAATACATACAATACTCGTAACTGCCGGTCGATTCTGTAAAAATCTCACCGTGAAAACTTAGGTGATGTGAGTTTGTTTGTGCTAGGAATTGACACTATTGACAGCTCACTCCACGCTCACTTCCCCTAAGTTTTCACGGTGACATGGTTACAGAATCGCACTGCTGATCAGAGTTTTGAGTTTGATTTCTCTTTGCCTCTCCATCGGATTTTTTCACCAGCTTTTACTTCATGGTTCTTGTCATCGATGATCATCTTTTGCTCTTTCAATCTCCCCCTAATCAACTGTCACCGTTTCATACATGTCATTTCTCACACAATCCATTTCTTCCCCGAGGGGCCCGTGGCTAAAAAATAACAGCCGCACTGGTCGATCGATCAGGTTAAGCTACGCTTGCCGCTGTTGGTCTGTGGATGGGTGACCATCTTTACATACCGAGGCTCCTCCGTGCGTCGAAAAGCACGTTAGGCGGTTGGTCCCGGGTATCATTTATGGATCTTTGACAGTCGTTACGGGTAGTCCGAAGCCCGAAAGTCTGACAACCAGTCTTACCAGGGGGTATCGTTTTACCAAGTAACTGGTTTGTGGAGGTTAGATAGGCAGTCGCTCCGTGTACAATACTGGTATTCAGCTGCATCCGGTTAGACTGGAAGCCGACCCCAACATAGTTGGCAAAAGGCAGGCAGATGATGACACAATCCATTTCTTCTTAGTCTTCCATCTCTTTTCACTAACATCATTCCCTCTCCATTCATCACTCTCTTAGTCACAATTAGTGTTTCTGCTGAACATATGGCGATCATTAAGCAGGTTTTGCAGATTATGGTCATGTATGCAGATTGCGTGGGATACAGACAGCAATCACGATGAGTCACTTGCCTTGAGCAGTTCTCATGACTTGTAAGCACACAATTCTGTTGAGGTCAATTCAAGGTCAACTCTTTTGTACAACCGCAGCTTGTCCACAACTGGACTAACTTACTCTTGTTTTGAAAGTTAATTAGTCAGTTTTTTCTACTTTTCTTTCATCACACTAATATTATAAAGGCGACAGTTTGTGAGTGTGTGTGTGTGTTTATGTGATTGTTACTTCTTCACGCTCAAAGGGCTCGACCAATTTTGATAAATTTTTGTATAGAGGTAGCGGACACCCTGGATTAACATATCGGCTACTTTTTATTAAGTTTGCGAGTGTGTTTGTATAAACATTATAAGTAGCGAAGGAGGCGGCGGTAGGGCTGAGGTAGAGAGAGACCCTCCCGTCCCAGCCGCCACGGGAGACGCTCCGGGCGTCGGGAGCCGCGCGACGACTCCCGGCCACCGTAGGCGCGGGCCTGCGGGCGGAGAGTAATAGCAGTAATAGGTAGCTCACCGTCCGATCAGGACCAGGCCCGTACCGGACGGCGCATACGTGTTCCACACGCGCCTCAAAGAGATGTCAGCATCAAGAGAAGGGCCCGTTAGAGCCGAAGCCTGCCGGGTCAGCGGGATTGTCCGAAAGAGTTACCGCTGGCCCGGAACATAAAGGGTTAAGGAAGGAACACGGGTGGGTTTTGATCAGTAAGAGTCTGACACTCCCTTCCGCTCCACCCAGAGCGGGAGGGGTCATTTGATGATTTCGAATCCTCAAAAAAACAAGCCATTTCTCAATGCGTTCCATACGACAAGCCTTTAAATTCGTAAAGTGCCGATGGGATCCCTGTGCGTTTGCGCGCACTGTGAGACCTCATAGTAATGTTTGTGAATACGGGTTTAAGTATTATTAAGTTTTAAAACGTTTTGGTGGAAAAAGACTAAAGATTCTTCTAGAAGGTAGACCAGCCTTCGTTTGCTTTTTAAATGTAATAGGTAGGTACAGACGCCAGCACATCAAGCTACCCGAAACTGTTGAATTTTCCCAATCAACTTTGAAGCTTATGCTTTAGTGATAAAGTTAGAAATCTATTAAAGAAATTGACAGATTGTAGTAGCTTTATGTGCTGGCGTCTGTACATACTGGCCCCGTAAGGCAAAAATGAGACACGTATGCATATTTTTCTTAGAGAATTTTTTATCGTGTCTAAGATACGGTTCTTTTGACTAGGCCATCTGATACAGAATGTTGCAAGCTGTCTGATGAAAAAAAAAACCGTCCAAATGTGAGTCGGACTCGCGCACCGAGAATTCCGTACTTTGTAGGTATGTAAATAGTTTATCACGGGATTTTTTTTTTAAATGTACCTTCAAATTTATGGTTTTCGGACTTTTCCCTTTACTTGTGCTACATGATCTTGCTTTTTGCCAAATTTCATGATTCTAGGTTAACGGGAAGTACCCTATAAATTTTGATTTCCTTGAGAGTGTCGAACTATACGTTTTTTGTAGCATAAACGGCCGTATCTTTTTTTTTACGTTAACTTAGAACTTTGATTTTTTTCACAGCTTCAAGGAACTGTAGAGTTGAGTACATATATGGTTTTAATTTCAACTCGATACCTCCACGCGTTCTTGAGATAAAGGGACCGACAGACGGACGGATGGACAACAAAGTGATCCTATAAGGGTACCGTTTTTTCCTTTTGATTTACGGAACCCTGAAAACAGTTATTTTTCAGATCTCACTTTTTGACCTACCGAGGGCAGGATGGGGGGTTTATTTATAAAAGATGATTAAAGTTAAGTACCTAACGTTTAAACGTCAAAAATGTATGGTTAAACAGCCGCTAATCACTAGTTAACTTTAAGTGACGCTTATGAATAAAGGGGTTTATGTTCCCCATTAGGTCGTGATTAAACTCTTGAGAAAAACAATGCAGCATCAGCTGATTAAATTAGTTAATAGCTAGATTATTGCCTAGCTTTTGACTTGCCTGTTATACTTACATATATAATGCTATTCAACATCAAAATCTCTAAATCTGAGGGGCAATTTCAGTATTTTCAAGAACGTTCGCTTCATAAACGCTGTATAAAGTTAAGTATTGATTAGCGACTGTTAATCATACATTTATGACGTTTAACGGTCACTTAACTTCAATCATCGTTTGTATAATAAAACCCATAATCTAAAGTCGCAATCTGTCAAATATAGGTACCTACAATCAATTTTCATACATTTTTGACATTGAGTGTGGCTGAGATGAGATTCCGACTTGAATTAGAACTTTTTAAAACTGGCCTCAAGATTTTATTTGATGCATTTACATGTGAAATAGATTGCTTTACAATTTTCACTTGCACTCAGTTATTAGCAGCAGATTAATACTACACTATCGTTACCCCTTTCACTCTCACCCGTTTCATCACACCTCTCTTTCTTCCGTATGTTAACAATTCAACAAAGTTCCTGGAACGAATCGTTTGACAGCTCGATTTCTTAAAAAGTTTTAAAAAAGAAGGAAAAGTTGTGTCTAGAAATTCGTCAAAGCTTCAAGTTGTAAAATTAAAGTTGTCTCTTTAATTAATTAAAAAGGTTTCGTTAATCCACTTAAAAGTTAACAAACTTTGGTGAGTAAGATTTAACGATAATACCTACGTCTAAAGTGTTCACACCTCAAAGTTTATATGTCATTAAAACTTTGGCGGTGTAGGAGTTAACTTAATTTAAGTGAGCTAAACTTAGCGCCAAAGTCCTTCAAACACATTTTAGTCTCCAACCAAATTCTTCCACACTTACGTAATCTTTAAACAGGTAAAACAACGAAAAAAAACCAAGAAAATACTTACAAAACAGACTAAAACATTCACATCACTCGCACTGCACAAAAAAGTTTAGATAACCTCAAAATTTTGACAGCTGATCAAACAGAAATCTAATTTGGAACTCAATTAAACAGATTCTAATTACAAATACATGTTAGATGTATTTTTATTACGTTTTTCGGGCGTGTTTTTGTTGTTTGACGGAAGCACACACGTCCGTTTCGTGCGGTGGTTGCAAGGCGACTGGCTTTTCTCCTTGACTTGAATGCTTGATTGAGTTAGGCTGCGTTTACGCAGGTGGCTTCGCTCTTGGGTGTTATGTATAAGGAATGCGCTGAGGCATTTGCAGGTTAGGAGCTCGGCTGTCCCAAATCAAAACACAGTAAGGGACTTCGAACAAATTTTACAGGAGGGCAAAAAAAGCTGATTTTCTTATGCCTTACCAAACTATGAATCTACAGCTTAATATGATTCTTGGAGATGGTAGATAAGATTAGTGTCTACAATTTTGCATATTTAAACTTCAAAAATATAATTTGATGCACGTTTTATAGCACTTACTAACTTTGAAATGGGATCCAACACTAATTATTGCCCATGGAAACCAAACCAAAACACAGTATGAGATGTTACTAGGTTTTTGAAATTGTAATCAATACTCATCATAAATTATGGAGACCAAACCAAAACACAGTAAGTAATGTATAAGATTATACATTATAAGGTTTTGATTTTTATTGAAAACTTTTAGCTATTATGACAGACTGAAGTTATGATAAAGAAAATGAGTAGGATAAATATTCTAAGTTGCTATCTAAAAACTATTGCAGTAAAACACATTAACGAGAATTAACCATGTTTATTCTTTTAAGTCTTAGAAGGTGAAGTAATTTAATGTGAAAAGTTCCAAATTATAGTAAAAAACGAGGAATTAAAAACAAAAACAGATAAACTCAAAGAGGTACGAAACAAAAATTAGTGTGTGTGTGTGTATCTGTATACACACGCAAGATATATCATTCGTTTACTAAGTCCGGAGACCTGTCATTAACTGGTAAGTCTTGCCAAAATTTTTTTCTGGACTCTGGCATCAATTTTACCAGCTCTTTAATTATTTCCTCCTTTTTGGATGTTTTAATGCCACGAGGTTCGTTCCTGGAAGCGGGCCACACTGAAGGATCAAATTTTTTTATCATAAAGTCCAAAGGAACGAACGGCTCATTGAAAGAGGTTTTATACAACATCTGACGCATACCTCGAACGAATTTGACCTGAACGATTGAGTTCAACTGAAAATTCTTTAAAGGGTCGCTATTAGATCGCGGTTCTCTTTTCTTTTTCGGCCAATCGTGGTAATTTTGGGGCTCTACAATCCTTATTTTCATTCGAGCTTGACGGATTAAACTTTTCAAGTCCTCAAAATCAAACACTGCTTGATTACGGTGCATCTTTTTCTCTATGTTTCCATGCACTGAGTCTGCGCTCATGTGGGTATGTCCTTTAGTAAGGTAGCTTATTGTTAGATTTTCAATTTCATTCTGGCAACTATTCAAAATAATTACCAAAGCGGTATAAAGATACCAGTTTTTATTTTGGGCAGTACAATTGTCTGCCCATAAATGAAAATTCTTTACGTTTCTTTCTGAATCAAGAAATGCCCCTATTGCATCAATTATGTTATGAGCTTCCCGTCCGGCTATAGCTTCGTACCATAGAACACAAACAGCTTCATTCTTACTTTTCGGCTGAATCGGAGCGAACGTCAAATTGAACGTGATCAATCTAATCTACTCACAAAATGTGATTCTTTGATGTTCGGCATTTCAGGTAACAGAATAACTTTTTGTAGGTCCATTGAGTAGTATTTAGTATGAATAGAGTTACTGAGTTGGGATTCTGATTTGTACATATTGATAGCAGATTCAGCTTTAATTTTGTGCTCATTATAAGAGTCGTTTTCCGTAGCCGTACCATCACTATTCTTATGCATTTCACACTCTACGCACGTGTCACTTTTGGGCATGAAAAGTGAAACTCTCATATCTTTCAATGCCTGTCTATATGTTTCGGTACCACAATCAAAATCGGGATACTTAGTGCGAAAGTCCGTGTGCATATGTGTGATCGTCAAATGGCGTGGTAGGTAGCGAGTGATCGGTGCATTGTGTCTTCTGTAATGACTCTGAATTGGATGGTAGCTCATTATATGCTCCTGGATGGGTTGTCTTTGAACCACTTTTCTTCTACCGCCTCTTTTGTCTTCTAAAACCAATGCGCCAGTCTTCGTAGCTTTACTCAATTCCGTTATCACCGAATCATTCGTATATCCAAGTGTATTTAGAAGGAATTGTCGACAAACTGGTTTATATGTTTGATTACCGTCGATCATTTTGGGAAGAGCGTAGTATCGAGATTCAGTTTTGAGGTAGAATCTTGGTTGGTCTTACGTCTTTTTACTGAATGAATTGTGACACATTTATTCAAAAATGGGCGTCTGGATTTACATGGCAAATCCCAGTAATTATTCCAAATATTCTGGCGTTCCTCAGGTGTGAATTTCATACATTCTCGTGTACATTTGCAATCTTTAGTAATCATTGGGTGTTTTAGTTTTTGCTTATTATTATTGTTTGTTATTATGTTTAATGGAATGGGATTTAATACGTTTTGTTCTGTCGGAGACGTAGTAGTTTCCTCGATTGTCAGGTAATCTATATCCGGATCGTAATTATCAGCAGAAATGACAGGTCCTGGATAAGCGGCTATAAAAAAATGAAGTGAAGTTGAACATGGGGGAAATGAGGTTTCGGGAGGAATGTTTTCTTTGGAAATTCGTGCAGAGTTTTTTTGAGTCATTATAAATTTTCGGATACAGCTCTCTTCGTCGGAGGAATCTGAATTAGGTATTATATCAGGACTAAAATCGGGATCAACCACCGAGTCGTCACAACTTTCTTCGAGGTCAGATAGAGTAATTAAATCATTTGAGTCTGTCTGCCCTTGCATCTGATATGCTTCTTCACGTTTACTGGTGCCTTCACCCAAACTGAAAGAAAAATGAAAAAACCATGCAAAGTTCAAAGCGCATTCATGTAAAAAATTACCTTACGTCCGCTTAAAACACTCCACCCTAATCTAAGCAAGTCGCGCGGCTGTATTTGTAATGAAAAGGCATCCGCTGGTTGTCGCGCGGCTGCAGCGCTACTGCGGCTCTGCTTGCGACGTAATCCTCCACATTACGCTCGTAGAAGTTTTAACGCAATTAAAACACTTCTAAAGGCATATTTACGTTAATGAAGAAAAACTAACACTGAATTAAATAAATTTAAATGTGCATGCATGGGTACAAATATTCGAAGTTAATAGTATTGTATTTGATGGGTACCTACTAACCTGTTATTATTCTCTCCTTCCGAACTTAAAATCAAATCATCCGCGTTCTCTTTGAGAGCAGCCTCAAGGATTCTTTTACTTCTACTCATTTTGCTGTAATATACACTTAAAAATCGTTCAAAACTCAAAATGACTTAATACAACCGCGGAGCGCAGGCAGACAACAAAATCACGTCCAGTCTAATCTAGTGATAGCTACGTACTGGCGATCGGCGTGACGCTGTAAATGAACTCACGCGACGCCCTGCCCCTCTCCCGAAAAAATAGCGGCAATTTGATATTTTCTCACTAATTTAAACCCTAATTCCTGGAGATAGAAACTCTAATTTTTAGATTTTATGGTCTTTTATACATGTTAATTCCCAAATCAAAAACCTAGCAAGTGGAAATTCCCAATCCAAAACACAGTAAGTACTTGTGCCTTGCTGTGTTTTGAACTGGTTATCAGCTCTTACTAGGTTTTTGATTTGGGGATTGCGGTTTAGTTTGTGCACTTACTAGGTTCTATGGTATCACTAAATTGGGAATGGAGGCCTTTATTGAAAAAAGGGTTTTTGCATATTGTGGGCATTTACTGTGTTTAAAGCGTGGTGTAAAAATCTTGATTTCGACAAAAATGTCCCTTACTGTGTTTTGATTTGGGACAGCCGAGCTGTTTATTAGTCATTTGGATCCAGTTTTAAAACCTATATTAACTATTTTATGTGTGGTCTTTGAGTTTATTTTTAGTAAGTATCGTATATATACAGTTAGTGTGATTGCTTAATTTATGTCGTCGTTTATGTACGATTTTTATAGAGAAAAAGAAGAGTATCAAAGAAAAAGACATGTATTTGTAATTAGAATAACAGGGCTGGCTTACTATTGGGCCAAAGAATCAGCATTGCCATACAACGTGGCAATGCTGCCAGTCTTTTGGGCACGTTTCGTGTTGACAGCGATGCGGATGAATTTTTTGATGCCCTTTGATTATTTCCCCTCCTTTTTATTTACTTGTACATATTATTACTATTATTTTAATACTGTTAGCTTTAAAAATTATGTTTCCACGAGTAAAGAAACAGAAAAAGACATATTGCGTGGAACCCAAATAAAATGGGATGAGGACAAGAGAATCGTGATACGATGATGATTTTTACGTTTTTTTTTTCAGATTAGCAGAATGGATATTGAAGACAACCTTTTACCAACTATGTTGGGGTCGGCTTCCAGTCTAACGAGATGCAGCTGAATGAATACCAGTATTTTAAATGGAGCGACTGCCTATCTGACCTCCACAACCCAGTTACTGGGTAATATACTACAACCCTTGGTAAAACTGGTTGTCATTTTATTAACCAGTACCTTTCAGTGTTTAGGTAAATAAATATATGAAGATTTATGATTCCGTCGCATGCATGTGGCACCGCGTCTGCGAGGCTTCTTTCGTGAGACGGACTCTTAATTGAAGCAAACGCCATTCATGCTTTTCCCAGGTTATATCACAACTACCTATTCTTCATGCAACCTGTCTGTCTCTGCCTTGAAGTTGTAGCGGTATCTACAACGCCATATGCGAACAACGGGTCATACTGACGTCACGCAAAGTCCTGCATCGCGCAAGCAGAGTTTACCGCGCAACTAGCACACATATACAACGGCCCGACATGAATCATCGGGCAGTTGCCCGCCAGACACAACACCCGTCCGGTCGGAGGATCCTCTCTTTTCTATGGAGTATGAGTGAACTTTACACCCTGTTCCTCATACCTCTCTGAAGTCTTCAGTCCATCTACCTGAGTGTCGTGGTGGCACCTTTGCTGATTCGTGGTTTCCACTCAAAGACTCGTCAGCTCTGATGACCATCGGTTCTTCGGGAGACATATCCACATTATCACTTCCGCTTGCTGCGTCTGCAATATTTAAAGGCTCGTACACACAGGCGCGACGCGACACGCCACACAAAGGCACCGCAAGTCGCGCAACGAGCGGTGCCTTTGTGTCGCGTGTCGCGTCGCGCCTGTGTGTACGAGCCTTAAATCAGTAGTAGCGTCTGATAATTCTATGTTTTTATTTACTCATGTTCGTGTTCAGTACATAATAGAATCTTCGTGTTCAGTACATTCTAAATGCAAAATTGGGATTGGAAATGGTTTATCGTGTAACTCATAGTAAACTAGCTGGTGCCTGCGACTTCGTCTGCGTTCCAGGATGAAAGTAGCCTATGTTCTTCTCCAGGTCATGGTCTAAGCATGTGTCAAATTTAATAGCAATCCGTTCTGCTGTGTTAGCGTGAAAGCTTAACAAACAAACTTACTTTCGCATTTATAATATTAGTTAGGATCCCCTTTGTATAAATTAATCCTAATGACATTTGACGTTTGACGTTGTTTCTGACACATTCTTAATTAGATACAGAAATCTAATCAGTGAATTAT
Organism: Luperina nickerlii; assembly: GCA_963855955.1. Lineage (NCBI taxonomy): Eukaryota > Metazoa > Arthropoda > Insecta > Lepidoptera > Noctuidae > Luperina > Luperina nickerlii. The sequence continues at coordinate 9,132,258 of OY979689.1, read as the reverse complement.
TTAGTTATTATTTATTGTTATGTATAACGCTTAGAGTTGTTGACACTAATTTGCAAGTTGATCAAATATTTTATTTTTATTATTGAAGGTAACTGATCAAATATCATCAATGTTGAAGATCTTATAGTTTCTATGGTCATTACATTTAATATATGTTTTGTCCACAATTACCAATCATATTATATATTCTACTAATATTATAAATGTCAATGTTTATGAAGATGTTTGGATGTTTGTTACTCAATCACGCGTAAACCGTAGAACAGATTTGGATGAAAATTGGCACATATATAGACCATTTGGGGCCGTCCATTAATCACGTGATGTTTTTTTTGGTATTTTTAACCCCCCCCCTCCCCCTTGGTGATATATGGTGAGGTTTAAAACACTCCAGAGAATGGGGGTTTTCGTGAAAATTTACGACACCAGTTGGCACCACTGTGACAAGAGGTCTTCCAATATAAAATATATGATGACGTTCATCATTCGATTCATTCATTCGTTCATCATTCAGTCAGACAGATGCCTGGACCTGACGTGTCAGTGCTGCCACCTAGCGAACGTCATTTCAGAAAACCCTCATTGGGAAGAGGGTTCAGCAGTTGGTAGAAAAAGTTGCCAATGAAGTTGATGATGATGATTTAACTTACTACATCCATACTAATATAGGTATCCATACTAATAATAATTCGAAAGTAACTCTGTCTGTCTGTATGTTATCTTTTCACACCTAAACCACTGAACGGATTTCGATAAAATTTGGCAGAGAGATAGATTGCGTCCCGAGGAAGGGCATAGAATAGTTTTTATCGACATACCTCGCGGGCGAAGCCGCGGACGGAAGCTAGTAATTAATAAACTTATCTAGCACTAGCTCCGCCCCGCGATTACAGCCGCATAAGTCTCGATTCCTGCTGATTCCTGATGCTTTATTATTTAAAGCAATGAAATATGCTATTTGCTCATTGCAAGCTATTATTGCGAGTAGTATAAGTGTTTTTATTTTTGTGTACTCTGCGCACCACTTTGACAAGAGCTTCCATTTCGACAATGAATATAAAATATGTGGTGACGTTCATCATTCGATTCATTCAATCGTTCATCATTCCGTCATGACTAAAGAAAATATAGGCTCTTTGAGAGATGCCTGGACCTGACGTGTCAGTGCTGCCACCTAGCGAACGTCATTTCAGAAAACCCTCATTAGGATGCGGGTTTACTCACGATGTTTTCCTTGCTGACTGTCAAATATTTTCGTTAGTGCCAGTACGAAAGTGAAAGAGGTTAGTAGTAATAAATCAATGTGACTACATTATGTAACCACCTTTATTTAACACGATTGCGAAGTGAGCCTTCGAAGTCTGTGCTTTAGAACAATTCTAAAACAGCCTTACTTGAGACCTCACCCAAAGGACATTCAACCTTATTTCTTGTTAGTGAAGGTCGGATTTCGTTTGCTCTTTTGCTCTTTTCACATGACAATGGAAATTGGACTGTGTCTTTTGAAATTCAAGGTTGGTTTTGGGTTGTATCTTGCTATAGCAACAAAAGTTTTGATAGCCACCGCGTTATTACAAGCCTCCTTTGGTTTACCGACTTAAAAAAGAGTGGTAATGAGTGTTACACGGTTTCTTTCTGTTTTTATGGCGGTGTCGAAGGTCACGGTCTGCGGAGAGGTGGAAATTTGTAATGTAGGTGTCTGGGTAAAGATTGGGGAGTCTCGAAAATCTTCGGGTGGATTCGGGTTTAGTATTTTTGGATTATTAAACATTTTAGTTAGGTACTTATATTTAAAATGAAAGCGTATTTTGTCATTTTTGCACCCAAGATTTTGGAATGGAATTTTGTTTTGTGTAAAGTTTTTTTTATTTGCTGTCTTTAAAATAGTATACATTTGAGCGTTAATAATTTTCTTTTTAACGAGAAAAAAGACTGAATGTATTCGATTTCTGACACCCAACAATACAAGGTGAAAACCAACGAACATGGCGCTGCATTGTTTGACTCACAAAAAATCTTAATAATACAGGGTTAAAATTAATTAGCTAGTGAACCTCGACAGACGTGATGTGTATCAATATCTAAACATAATAAAATAAAAAAGAGATTTGATGATTTTTTTTGGGCTGAGCGACCGCTGGTAGTTTTGTTACTCGAAGTATAAGTTGAGAAAATTTGTTATTTTTGTTTTAAAGTGTATAAATACCTATAACTACGTACGTCGTTAAGATTACAAAAAAAAAACAGTGGCACTCCAGGAGCGCCGACAGAAGCGAAAACTTGAAAAAGCATAGTAATTTTATAAATATGTATGTGTTTTCTTTGCAAAGAAAATGTACCGCGCGTTGATGTCTTTATAGTGGCCAAAACTTAAAACGGAGGTGTTGTTACGGTAACAGTGTCGCGAGTTCAATGGTTTTTTTCCTATCTAAAAACATCGAAGTTGAAGTTTTCATTTCAAAAAAATCTTATTTTGAAAACTGTTATGGCAAGTAAGTAACAACACTACATTTATTTTTTATTTTATTTTAAAATATTTACAACTATCATCACAAGGTTACCTAATACAATAGTGTAGTTATACTAGCTTAAAATTGGACTACAATTATATATTATTATTAAGGGGCTTACAGGACCCAAACACAAAAAAATGCAAGTCTTTAGAAACAATAAAAGTACAAGATCGACTACAGTAAACAAAATCAGAAAAATATATGATATTCTTATATTCCTCAGGATAATATGCTAGGTAGATCGTTATCTACCTAGCATAGTTGTAGCAATTAGTTGTATTGTGTTTTCGACATACTTGTCGAAATCACAATACAACTAATTTGATACGATAAAAAAAAGCAATCAATTACCAGCCTTGTGTCATCGCGCTTCTCTTTCTTTTCTAAGCAGTCCGACAAAGACCGCGCTTTCGGTCATGTAGTCGCCTTAACCAAGAGTACTCGTAATGTTACAAAATGCGGCCCGTGTGAATTTACTCTGAGTACAATTGAAGCAGTCAATCTGTTGTGACATAGTATTGAGTGACGCAGCGCGCGCGTCAGCGGCGCGTGCCTTCATTTACATAAGGTAGTTGACCCAAAAAAAAAAAATCGTCTGAACAATTTTTTTTGTTTTGTCATGTTTAAATATCGAACCATCACGTCTGCGGGGTTTCGCTAGCTAACTATTTTCGGCATTTTCTTCTCAGGGATCAGTCAGCTTGGAAAATTCGGCGCCATTTATTTTGGCAAAAAAAAAAACGTTTAAAAGATCTACAGAAATAAAAATCATTTGTTTTCTTTCCTTTATTCAAAAAGAGCTTAAAATATGTAGTTTTTCGACGTAACGATTTGACGTTGACAAAGTACCTAATTCAAGGCTAATTCTACTCTTTTTTTAATTTGAAATAGGTTTGCTCTTGACTCTAGTCTAGGTCAGAGGTGACGGAGACAAAGTCGACGATGGAGTGAGCTTACCCAGAACAAGCCTGTTCACTCTCACTTTGAAGAGATTCGGGTTGTATGCGCTCGGATACACAGACGCAGGTAGAGAGTTCCACTCTTTTGCTGTGCGCATTATAAAGGACATTTGAAAACGCTTAGTGTGAATTAGTGGAATAGCAACTAGGCAGGGATGGTAACTTGCAGTGCGTCTGGATGTCCGAAGGTAGAAGGGGGCCGGTGGAATGAGTTCATGGAGTTCTTGGGCACACTCACCGAAGGACAATCTGTAGGAGACCGACAAGCAGGCAACCTTGCGGCGATGAGCCAAGCTGTGAAGCTTGGCATCCACCAGTTCTACGTCGCCAATGAGCCTCTTAGCTCTGCGTTCCACCGAGTCAAGTGCAGCAAGTTGGTATTTCGCTGAGCCATCCCAAAGTTGCAATACTCCATGCAGGATACTCATTTTTGCTATGAAAAAAGCTGCTAAAAACCGTTGTAATTTAATTTACAATCACACTAATATTATAAAGGCGAAAGTTTGTGAGTGTGTGTTTATATGTTTGTTACTTCTTCACGCTCAAACGGCTGGACCAATTTTTATAAAATTTTGTATGGAGGTAGCTGACACCCTGGATTAACATATAGGCTAATTTTTAGCCCGATATTGCCACGGGATCGACATTTACCCGGGTAACACCGCGGGGTGCAGCTAGTGCTAAATAAAAAAGAAGGAAGAATAAAAAAAATAATAAAAGAACACTTACATTTTGATAAGCCTAGTTCTCAGAAAGTTGCCTGGTCCTACAGGCTTATTTGATAACCTTCTTGCGAACTTTATCTAGGCCAGAGGCTTATGGATTGAGTTAGTCGCCATGTTTCCGCCCTTATCCCAAATTAGGATCTAGGATCTCACTAGTAATCCACTAGTAAATAAAATAAAATTACATAATTTAATTTCAAAATATTTTTATCACATGATAAAGTAAGATGCAGCATAGGTCCGCAGGGGAACCAAGGTAACCGACTTAGCCCGAAGAATTGCCAAACTTAAGTGGCAGTGGGCAGGGCACATTGCTCGCAGACCAGATGGCTGATGGGGCCGAAAGGTTACCGCGTACCGGAAGTCGTAGCGTTGGAAGTATTCCCACAAGGCGGAAATTCCGGAGATGAAGTACATGTACATTGCATATAACTTCATACATAAGAATAATTACCTAATGCTTTATATACTAAAACCTTCCTGAAAGTATGTAGATCACGTTAATGAAAGAAACATCAAAATTGGTTCATTAGCTTTTGAGAAAATCTCGGACATACAAACATACATACGGGTCGAATACAGAACCTCCTTTTTTGAAGTCGGTTAATAAAATATTTTTTTTTTCAAATTTATTTTCTATATAGGTAATACATTTTCATCAGTCGCCATGTTGGTGATGGTTTATTAAGCTTCTTCATGTAATTTTGAATGTTAGACTGTCTCATTGGGCTGGTCACGAGCGCGACTTCGAGCCTAGGGGTATTAGGTTCAATCCCCAGGTCGAAAAAAATTAAGAAAAATTTTTTAGTAGCACGGAGTCTGCCTTTGTACCTGGGAACTCACCCTTGCTACATGGGATATGAACATAATTTGCAATACTGGATATTTCCCCCGCGCCGCGCCCCCCGGTTTCCCCTGCGTAAGTTTCGATTCCGTGAAAATATCGGAATAAAAAGTAACCTATGTCTTAATCCTGGTTATAAACTATCGGTGTGCCAAATTTCATCCAAATTGCGTGAAAGAGTAACAAACATACAAACACACTTACAAACTTTCGCCTTTATAATATTACTAGCTTCTGCCCGCGACTTCGTCCGCGTGAAATTTCTTCTTACTCCGACCCACCCCGTCGCATCGTATCGCCTGCCCGCGCTATTACTTCGTTTTTGCTTAGCGTTCTTTCTGACTTTTTTTCTTTTTGCTCGGCTCTTAAAGGTCATAGCGTGATGTTAAATAGCCTATAGCCTTCCTCAAGAATTGGGCTATCAAATGCAAAAAGAATTTTTCAAATTTGACTGGTAGTTCCAGAGATTAGCGCGTTCAACCAAACAAACAAACTCTTCAGCTTTATAATATTAAGTATAGACTAGCTGCTCCCCGCGGCTTCACCCGCATAAGTGTCGATTCCGTGGGAATATCTGGATAAAAAGTATCCTATGTGTTATTCTGATGTATAAGTTATATTACTGTAAAGTTTCATCAAAATCCGTTCAGTAGTTTTTGCGTGAAAGAGTGACGAATATATAAACACACTCACAAACCTTCGCCTTTATAATATTGGTTTGATATAGTGTGACCTGATACACACGGCATTGCCACATTAAGGGGCTTACATCACCTAAGGGTGATCAGTGTCGGACTGCATAGAAAAGAAAGAGACGCGCGATGACACAACGCTGGTAATTTATTGCAAAATATGAAGCAATTATCTATTTACAAAAAATCTATGGTTTGGACTAAAAAATTAAAACTAGTGCTTTAATATGTTGCTTGTAGAATAATCTAAAAAAAAAAACAGAATGATTGTATGTATATTAGTATGTTTTTTATTGTAAAAAGAATGTTTTTAGAGGTATCTTCATGATTTTTTTCTACCGTATTAAATTAGTTGTTTTCAATACACTATCTACCAAGCATATATCCTGAAGAATATCATAAATTTTTCTGATTTAGTTTACTGTAGCCAATCATATACTTTTATTGCTTCTAAAACTTGCGTTTTTTGCGTTTAGGTCGTGTACCTAATCCTCTTAAATGCTAAGTTACCGTGTACTTATTCATGTATTCGCAAACTTTTACCAAACTTCAGAGATTCGGAGGCATTTGCATAATTTATGGGAATGGGCTCACATACTCGTACATCCTTTTTACTTAATTCTACGAAGAGTTACGGAAATAGCCGAAGACAGAAGACACACATACACCGATTTTACTTAATTCTACGAAAAGTTACGAAAATAGCCGAAGACCAGAGGGCCTACCGAAGATGATTTGCTGTAAATTTTATCGCTGACTAGCTTCTGCCCGTGACTTTGTTTGCGCGAAATTTCTTGTTCCCTGACCCACCCCATCGCATCGCATCGTCTGCCCGCGCTATTACTCCGTTTTCACTTAGCGTTCTTTCTGACTTTTTTCTTTTTGATCGGCTCCTATGAGCTCTAGCGTGATGTTAAATAGCCTCTAGTCATCCTCAAGAATCCATACTAATATTATAAATACGAAAGTAACTCTGTCTGTCTGTCTGTATGTTTCCTTTTCACGCATAAACCATCTGAACGGATTTCGATAAAATTTGTCAGAGTTAGATTGCATCCTGGGAAAGGATATAGGATAGTTTTTACCTCGATATTCCCACGAAAATGCGGGCGAAACCACGGGCGTTGCTAGTTGGGCTATAAAATCCAAAATATTTTTTCATATATTGACAGGTAGTTGTAGATTAGCGCGTGCAAACAAACAAATAAACTCTTCAGCTTTATTTTTAGTATATCTACACTAGCTTCCGCCCGCGGCTTCGCTCGCAAGGTATGTCGACAAAAACTATCCTATGTCTTTCCCTGGGATAAAATCTATCTCTCTGACAACTTTTATCGAAATCCGTCTAGTGGTATAGGCGTGAAAAGGTAACAGACTGACAGACAGAGTTACTTCCCGGATCCCGGCTGTCATTCGTGGATCTTTGACAGTTGTTACGGGTAGTCAGAAGCCCGAAAGTCTAACAACCAGTCTTATCAAATCCCAGTAACTAGGTTGTAGAGATCAGATAGGCAGTCGCTCCATGTAAAATACTGGTATTCAGCTGCATCCAGTTAGACTGGAAGCTGACCTCAACGTAGTTGGGAATAGGCTAGGCAGATGATGAGAGATGATTCCCTAGCTATTTCGTGTATGCGTTTATGCTCCAGCGTTATACTTTAAAGGCAAAATTGATTAAGCGACATAGGTCTAACTATAAAGGAGATAAACATTTTCTTTAAAAATCATATAAATTCAAACTCAGGTGATAAAATAAGATTTCCAAAACTGTAAGAACTACGCCTGTAGGACGATTACAAGAATTTATTATGACTTTTTTTTTTTCAGAAAACTTAATCTTTAAACTGGGTGCCTAAAAAGGTCACTTTGGCGAATGATAAAAGGATGCATTATGAATCATAATGGACAGTTAACTGTTAAGTTAATCGTATCAAATCCCATTGGTGAGGAATTTTTCAGTTATATTTTTTGTCTGTGCTAAAATACCAATCAATCTGATCCAAATCCAATCCCAATCTCTTTGATTATATCTACGTAGTGCAGCGAAAAAAAGAAAAACACGGACTGTCTTCGCCATATTATGGTTCATAATGTTTAGGCCCACTGTTCTCCTGTAAAGTTGGCTCTATGTCGCTTAGTTCATTTTGCCTTTCAAGCCTCAACATTATTCTATCCTTTGGACATTTCACTGCTATTTGTGCTGAGCTTAGAAGCGTGTACAGTAACTGTAAACCCCCAGATCTGTGGTGTGTGTGGTAATTTTGGTAGCAAAACGGTCCGTCTTCTTTTTAGTGCATCGATGGTAATCTAAATGGAGTCGGCCTAGAATTCGGCTACCGCATTTTTATCTCATGAAACGGCGCGCGCTTTACTTGCGGTAACGAGTAGCGTCAGCACATTACATTGTACTTGAACGACATGTGTAACATTTTCACGGAAGGCTCCGTGTACCAATTTGCTGACGACACATGTTTGGTTGCTGCACACAAAGACATACGTGAGGCACAGAGAGTGATGCAGAGTATCTTCGATCTGTTATGTCAGTGAGCTCACGACATTGGTCTTGTGATTAATGCAAAAAAAAACAAACTACTGCATATACACTCGCCTTACCTGACGGCGTCTTGTGTGCCTTTTCTCGTTGCACATCAGCACCTGTGTCTTCACCGACCGGTAACAGCGTGCAGTTACCAGAATTTAGAGTTGGTGACTCAACATATGTATCTTGGAGGGATAATAGATACTAATTTCCACTGGCGGCCGCACATTGATCATGTACACACTGCTTCATTAAGTGGTTACCCCTCCAAAAGATATGTGCGTTCAAATCCGTGATAGGCCCAAGTTGGTTTTTGTATTTTGTAAAAACATTTTATTTTGATTAATTTATTGTTTTAGTGAATAAATAAGTTTAAGATAGTATTTATTTTTTAAAATTCTGTTTTTATTATTGTTTTTTTTTCAATAAAACGTTAATACTTTTATTATTGCGAAAACGACAAGCAATAATAGGGTTAACATTTGCGAACGTTTTATTCATCGTCTAAGTAGACTAGAGGTTTCAAGACCGCTTGCCGTGCCTATGAGTGGAAGTTCAAATCATAGCCACGAATTGTGCTTTTTGTTCATTATAATTATTATTTTAATATATTTTTCTATTTTGTTTTAGTAATTATTTATAAAGAATTTAAAAATAAAGAAAAATAAAATACCTTAATAATCATATAATAATATTTATTATTGCTATTATTTAACAAAACTATGATCTTATTTTACAACAAAGATTTATTTTGATTTGATAATTTTATTTACAGTTATCATAATATACTATTTTGCCAACTGACACAATTGGGTTCCTAGACAAGTGGCATCCTATTAAGGTAAACGATAAAATAGTAAGCGGTAGAAATATTTTAGATTGACATAACCTAACGAAATGTCACGTGACCTGTCATGTCGTCTCAGCATACAAATTTGACATTTGACAGTCTGACAAGTGACATCGAAAGTGACAAGTTTTGAAGCGTTTGCAACTTGTCTAGGAACTAGAAGTTAGTTTGGCAGGATTACAATCATGAGCATAATAAGTGAATAAACATGTTATCAATAGATAATCAATTAACATCTCTTATTAGCTCATGATATCTACTTAGAATATTTTGCTATACAAAGTAAAATAGTGGAATCAAATGAGTTAAATGTCTTCGTTGTTTATTTTGTTGTCATACTTAATTAATATAACTGCTATTTCTGGGCAAATCGCAATCGTTCTCTTCGATGTTCTTCTGTTAGACATATTTTGCAGGTCGATAACTGTGAATGTTCGCTGCGTGTAAATGTCTTCGAACCGTGGACAGAGAGATATTCCATGCCGTTGCGAACTGTAACGAGTGGATGTAAACGGCGGTGTAGTGTGAACCTTAACAATATCCGGATGATGTTCAGATTGGTCCGTATAGATCCCAGTAGTTCTCCGACCCATGGTCATTGTCTTAGCATCGCCGGTTTCTTGAAATCTGCGCACCCATAAGCGCACCGTTTGTCTCTGTATAGAAAAAAATGGTTTTAAATAAGTTATTAAATACCACCACACACAAGATACCGCAAATAGCTCAACAAAAAAAATCGGAGAACACAATTAATATTATAATGAACTTACTGCTATGCCAAGCTGTCTCGCAATTCCTTTTATGCTCACATTTTGTTCACACAGAACAACTATTTTAGTTCTCATAAAATCATAAATCATTTTAAAAATTAATGAATAAATCGTAGTCGTTTACTCTTCGCCGTTTTAAGTGAACGTATACATCAAACGTTATAGTTATAACTTGAGGGTATGGATTAATTTTATAAAGACAACGTAAGTAAGTAAAATTAATGGATACCCTCAAATTATAACATCTATCGATTAGACATCCCACCTAAAGATAAAATGACTCAGACCATAGTAGATAACAATTTCAACGCAATGCATATGGGCTCGCTGGCTAGTTCGTCAAACTGCCGGTATGAGTATGACAACGTTCGGTGATGCGATGGTTCGAATCTGAGTCGAAACAATGGGTTCTTTTTGAAGTATTCTTTAGATCATTTGTAAGGAATTTAATGTGTAACATTTTAAAACTTGAGGGGTTAGCACATACTGACGCTGTCTGTACGTAATAAGCTTAGGTCTATATTAGCAAAGTTATCGATACTTAAGTATAAACTACCTTATAGAACACTTAGAACATTGTATTTGGCACTGGCCGACTCCGTTATTGATTACGGCCTAAGTAGCTACGGACGTACATACAAGACTAACGTCGAGGACATTTTTACAAGTTACAGTTACGTATTTTAAAAACAATTGTACCCACAAGAATAAAACATGAATTCCAAGATAATGACACGGGTTTATTTAAGCACTGCCAAATTGTAAATGTCTTTGACGAGGTACGTTTACGTGTTATAGTGAGAATTACCATAATTTGAGTAATATTCGTAAATACGAAAGACTACAGTCGTTGCGTTGTTTGACCTACTTACCCATATTTATCGAACCCAAATCAAATAATGTTTATCGAGCGCGGACATGGGAATGCATGCTACCATCGTATATTAATGATTTACTATGGAAATCTGCAATTTTACAAATGCGAAGAACTGTTCGAAGGTATTAAAAAGATACTTTCTACATTGAAGTGCGATCTAGAAAAAAAAAATCTATGTATCTAATTGCACTGAGTTGCTGAATCTGGCTATACCGCTGTTAAACCCGCGACGGCTGTGCGCATTATAAAGGACATTTGAAAACGTATCTATAGTACACTCATCATTTCGACACTTTTGTTTCAAGTCCCATGTATAGCGAGCCTATTGCTATAAACCGGGTACTAATCCGGACTCCAGGCTGCTACCGAGAAATTCCAGATGGCAAAACCCATTAACACTGTCCGAGCCGGGAATTGAACCCAGGACCTCATGCTCAGCTGTGGCGCTTGCGACCACTAGACCAAAGAGGCGGTGCCTTCATAATATTACTAGCAGCGCTCCACGGTTTCTCACGCATAAGTGTCGATCCTTTCCTGTCCTTTCCCGGGACTCAAATTATCTCTATACCAAATTTCATCTAAATCGGTGTAGCAGTTTAAGCGTGAAGAGGTAACAGACAGACACACTTTTGCATTTATAATATTAATATGGATTCAAATGCAATCGTTTTAAGAAGACTTTGAGAATCTGTTTGGGTTATCCTAAAAACCTGTTGAGTGCAATGACCTGCGGAGTGGTTTCAAAAGCACAGACATTGTACGTAGGTAATTAAACTGACTGTCGGTTACCATAAGGGTTGGTAGAGAAGATGGTAGGCGAAATTTTGGATTAACAATAAAAAATCATTATTTTCTTAGGTAAGTAATAATTTTTATAACATATTTGCTCGTAAAGGGTCTCTTATTTCACCAATTTCAATATCGTAATGTATCTCATTACGCACTTGTGCGGTAATGTAAAGTAAATCGCACGGTTTATCAAGATGCTCCGTCAAAACGAACGGTACTTTTTTGAATCTTAGCAATGAGTTTTTATTTCAGAAAAGATGTCAACATTTTAGGAATAAAATTAACTTTGGGAGATAAAATATAATAAATAAACATTTAATTCTTTAATTTAATTAATTTTGACAATAAATTACAACCATTAATATCTGTAACAAAAAAAAAAAATTAATTTACTTTATTAATAATACTGGCTGTTTTGTGCCTATGCCTGAAAAAAAAAGCGCGAACGCGCGCGCATCGCTTATCTTTAAAGAAGTAAAAATTATTCCGCGCGCTTTTTCTTTTCGCTGTACTTTTTTTATTTGAAAATGTCGTCAAGTAATGATGAATTTATTAATTCCACACCGCCAAAAATCTCTTAGGCAGCGAAAAAGGCTACTCTAAGCCTCGCCCGAAAAATCGACCGATAGATACTTACAAGCGTATCAAAATTTCATCATATGGTAAACAAGCAAATATGCAAGTTCAGTCCGAGTTTTATTTATTTCCTCGCAAATATGTTATAAAACGTCGTATGACATACGTGCGCTTTGAAAATTACAGCCTCTGCTTTCTTTTAGCCCTCGCCTACGGCTCGGGCAAGCAATATCGCCTCGGCTGTAATTTTCAACTTACCGCACTTATATCATAATGTACTATTTTAGTAATAATCTCTTGCCTATAGGCTTCAATCTCAAACTCAAAGCATTTATTTCAATTAAAACACGTAAAGACACTTTTGAATTGTCAAAATTAAGTTAGTCTGTCAGTTAGTCAGAAAGTTGAAGCTAGTTACCCATTCTAAAACGTAGATCTCTATGGAGAAGAACGGGCAAGAAACTCCATGGACACTCTTTTACATCAAGATATTACAAAATCCTGGGTACATTAATCTTGTTGCTTCGTTAAGTGAGAACTATGTAAACAATTTACTATAACTTGACATATTTACCAATTCAAAACTAAGGGCTCATCCCTTTTGTAATATGCTTCTGCAATGGTATAATATTGTGTAACCCACAAAATGACTATTGATCGTATAGCGCTCAGGTGGTGTAGAGACAATAATACTCCAGATGTACGACGAAAGTGTATTTAAAAATATACGAGGAATATTGAATAGTGGAAGAGCGTGCGTGGTGTGTTGTGTCTTTACAAAATGTGTACATGTCTTAAATTACTTAACTTAGGGGCACAAGTAGTGACTTACTTACTAACATTTATTAACCAATAGGAATACGGTTTCAATATACATTATAGTTCCTAAAGAAATCCGTGCGGTGGCGCGATGGTCGCTGTTGTGTTATTGGCCGGTCGTAGAGACCGCGTCGAGTGCTCTGTTCGGCGCGGCGGCGAGCGTGGCGCTGGGGCAAAGCCCTAGAATCCCGCGCACAGCGGCGGCGGACGGATGTATGTTTATGTATTGCAGCGTATTGCAGCGTATTGCAGCGTATTGCAGCGTATTGCAGCGTATTGCAGCGTATTGCAGCTATAATCGCAATGGGTTTCATTTTGACAGTTCAAACACGTTCATTGCGTTACGTTGTGGAGCCGACGAATTTTTGAAACTTAAGAAGCAATGTATTGGCTATATCCTGCAAAACCTTTGGATTGTGATTGAGATTGGTATGTGCGAGTCTCATCCAGGTCTTTCCTGCGAACTTCTGTAGCTCGTACACCCCCTGGCTATTGATCCGCCAACGCTCCTTCGGAGTCGGGATACTTCACTATGGATTCGCTTCTTTTTCATCCGACCAATACCCAATCAATTCAACTTCTTATTAACCCAATATTTTGATTATTACAACAGGATGATGAACTATTAGATAATTCATTGTCTCGTACATTTTCCAATTTATTAATTCTGAGGCGGTACGAGGTTCGCCGGTCAGCTAGTTTCGCATATTAAAAAGCAATCTGAAACTTATTTCAAAAAGAAAATTACTTCCCCTGAAAAATCCACGAAAAATTGTACGACCTTTTCATTTTACTATAAAAAAGTAAATGTAAGCCTAATCTGCCTTACTTAAGTAAACTAAACCCTTAACTTTAAGATTCAAAGAAAACAGAGGCAGATTTGCATTTAATTTTTAGCAGCAAACCTCAAGGCCTTTTAGGTTTCAACTCCAGACGTTTTAAATTATTCACCATTCGAAGCACCGGGGTACATAAGTATGGATAAACACAATTGTGTTTGTAGCGCCTACACTAAATGTTATAGCAAAAATATGTTAGGACGTGATTAAGTTTTCTTTGCTCGTGAGTAATGTGTAGGCGGTTAAGTTAACATTATGTTACTCTGAATAACAGCTGTATTCTTCATTCAGAATTAGCAATTAATTGTGCTTGGCTAGTATCGGATTTCTGTGTGTGACTGTGCAGTCGAGAACTGGATTGTATTGCGAGCGATATCTTAACCTGGCATCTCCATTCTGATTTTCTATTACAAATTATCAGGTTCAGTTTTATTTGTTGTTGTCATATGGTGAAATAAAAACTTTATAACTGCTGGTTTTCATCGCTAACGCGTCAGTTAAGTATGCATGTAGTTAAGTGGAAAATGTCGTGAACATGGCATGTGAAATATTTGAATGGCTCTAAGAGTATGGGAAGACCAAAGAAAGTATGGGTGAACTGTGTGAATAATGATATGGTTTGAAAGCGAATGGATACCCAGATGACGAATAATAGAGAAGTGGAGAAGAAAAGGACGTGTTGCGTGGACCTCAAATAAATTAGGACAAAGAAACCTTACACTGAAAGAAATAAACAGTAATAACAGTAAAATTAAAAAAAACATTAGTAAGTCTTAAGTCTTGAGTTGAGCTGCACGATTTCTGACAAATGCGTGCACTGACTGGACAGGTCCTCTCAATCTGTGTGGTTCTTTCCTGAAAAGACCATCTCAGACCTACATGGTCTTCATATAACCTGACCAAGATTATGTCTGGACTTTAAAAGAGACTATGACCTCTGAGTTTGTTTCGGCCTTTCTTCTCAGAGTAGTCAGATAGGAAACGCCGACCTCATCTAGTTTAAAAAATATATGATTGACGTGTAAAAGTGTTTGTGCAAACCTACTTACAAAAATAAAAACATTTAGATATCATTTGTCTGAACTGCTTTCAACAGTTCCATATGAGCCTAACGTTCAAAACAGTATTTTCTACTGTACCAAAAGCAGTTATAGCTTGAGGCAAAATTTTACCGTCATGGCAGTAAACTTTAACGTTTTGAGTAGCTAAAGCATAGTATAAAGAGGGGAAGTAGGCTATCTCCGGCCCAATCCGCGATATAATTGCCTACTGTCTCAGGGTTGTTACTTTTAGCTAAATTTTAATTCAGTGCCTATAAATTGGCAAGGGTCGGGAAGTTGTATTTTTTACTTGTATTGTCTGGGTACAGGGTTTGTGAGGTCGGTTTTACCTAAACGATGATGAAACCTTTCACGATGAAAGAAAGAGCGACGGGCCAGCAGACGGGCGGCGCGGGGCGGTGATGGGCACGAGAAAACGATCAATGGCAAATCAATTTACAGATCAAAAGTACCTAATGCATTCTAGTGGGAAATTAGGTCTACCTACTTCCTCTGTCTGATATAAAACTAATACAACAAAAACTAAATAAGTAGGTATCTCATCATCAAGTAAAAATTATAAGTATGCTAGAACTTGCAAGCTGCAACTTGCTTACCTTTCCTGTTCAATAGGTAATCTGAACAGAGACAATTCTGGAATGACTTATTAAGACACCCAAACACACAGCAATACGTTCTCCTGCGATTGTCACACATTTTTCATTCATTTACCGGTGCCGAAAAGCCGTGACGCGCGAAGCTCATGCGGTGTTAGCCCCGACTGGCGCACTGAGAAACGGGTCGAGATTTTGTTAAGTGTGCGTGCGGCGACGCATAGATACTATGACGCACACATACAAGCCGCGCGCGGTGCGTTTGTATGAAGATAACTTACTTCCCCTCTTTATACTATGGCTAAAGGGTCACAAAATTAACTGTTTTATTTATTCATTTGGTGATATCGTTTAAACCATTGAAATTTACTTACATTACAGTAATGGTGGGTTTCCTTTTTCTTTTTTGTTGTTTTTCCAGTAAATAGTACTTATGTTCAATCATTAAAAGTTACTGTTTTGTCTTTTACTGTTTTACAAACATTTCTTCTTACTTTATAAAGTCAGTGAGTCTTAATGAAATCACTTTAATGTGCTGTAGTAAGGAATTATTTTTTTCAGTGTAGTTGTTTTAGGGAATAAACAATGTTGTACAGACGCCAGCAAATCAAGTTACTACAATTTGTAATTTTTTTTTATAGATTTTGAACTTTATCGCAAAAGCATAAGGTCCAAAGTTGACTGGGAAAGTTTTACAGTTTCGGGTAGCTTGATGTGCTGGCGTCTGTACGTACATACGCAATCGTAGGGCACTTTTGAACGTCAATTTTCACTAGAAAATAGTATCGATTTTAGGCGCCCTTTCTAAAAGGTATCTTACATGGAGCGACTGCCTATCTGACCTCTACAATCCAATTCCTGGTAATTACGATACATCTTGGCAAGACTGGTTGTCAGACTTTCGGGCTTCTGACGACCCGTAACGACTGTCAAAGATCCACGAATGACAGCCGGGACCAACAGCTTAACGTGCTTTCCGAGGCACGGAGGCGTCTTGGTATGTAATGATGGTCACCCATCCACGGACCAGCCGCGGGAAGCGTTGCTTAACCTGATCGATCAACCCGTGTGGCTGTTATTTCTTAGCCACTAGCTATGCCGCCAAATTACAGCAAAAAAAAAAACATTGGAATGGTTCCGGGGTCGGGGTCGACACCTATTACACCTATTTTAATACAGTCCACTACTTTTATTATAAAGTCCCGATTGAGCCCATTCAGTTCCAAAAATATTTTTTTTTGTTTATTTATTTATGAAATTTCTACCTTTTGTTACAAATTTGGTTGTAGTTTCAACAAAAATCATTATATTTTCATTTTGATTTCTGCCATTTACTGCTGAAATACTAGAGCTGTCGTGTAAAATTGTGTTTTTTATGTAAATTTAGAGCTATTGAAGAAAAAGTTAGTTCTTCTCTGTTTTAACCACAATTTTTCACATAATCATGCAAAATAAAGAGGGATTTTTGTAAAAAAAAATTATTACTAAAATGGTTAAAATTGTAATATGTTATAGTAAATTATCTGGTATATCGAATTCCTAACGGTGGACCACTATTTACGCCACATCCTGTATATTCCTCGAAGGTTTTAGCAGAGGTGTACCTCACCCACATTTTTTCATTTATGTTTTTAAGGCCCTTATTACAGAACGTCACTCAATATTCAAGCATTACTTAAAAACCATTTGATTGTTTGAAACTAGTTTTAAGAGGAAATGCGGTCGGAGAGACTTTCAAACATTTAGGATTTTTCAAAAGTCTCTCCAAAACGAAACCGAAACCAACCAATAACGTCGCTTCATTTTTATAGTTTGAACTAAGTTAGCGTTGGTATTAGTTAGTTTCACACACATCCCTCGCTACTCATCCTCGCTCATCTCTGGTGGAAAGGCAGCCTTAAAATCTTTCTTCAGAGGATATGCGGTCGGAGAGACTTTTGAAAAAGCCCAAGTAAAAAGTCATATTTCGAGGTTTGGCTCTCGCCTATTTGCTCCAACACTATTGGACCAATTTAAAAGATATTTCATAAAATTAATAAGAAGGATATATACTGTGTCCCTATGTTTTTCTTTTTCCATTAATAGTTGCAAAATTTGTACACTAGGCCTCTGTTCATAGTTTTAAATCGGCAATTTTGAGCATTTTGTGAGGGTTCTAGTGCTTATAAAAATAATGTATCATCAAAAAGGAAAACAGAGGGACATACAAGTAGTTAATATTTATTTTACTGTAAAAAATCATTGCTTTATGGTCATTAACCAGAAAGAAAACTTCGATGGAGAAACGACCACCCGCATTCCCTCTTAAGGGGCTTACAGGACATAAACGCAAAAAAACGCAAGTTTTAGAAACATTAAAAGTCATATACTTTTATTACTACAGTAAATCGACTACAGTAAACAAAATCAGAAAAATATATGATATTCTTCAGGATATATGCTAGGTAGATAGTGTGTTGAAAACATAATACAACTAATTTGATACGATAGAAAAAAATCATGAAGATACCAGTTAACAAAAACGTGTTTACAATACCAACTGTATTCTGTAGCTGCCATTTGTCATACCACCAATGCAATAGAAGTCAAAATCGGTTGAACGGACTGTAAAAAAGGTTTATTAAAATGTCTAATCTTATTTCAAATGGATTATAGGTACGCTATAAAATGTCTTCCAATCTATATAATCACACAATTAGTTCGGTATCCTAGCCCCTTCCTGTCCCTCCCCTATCCTCTCTGCCCACCTGACACCAGTGACGTAAGCCGGTGTCCGGGACCCGGGTTCGCTGCATTGATTGCACTGGCGCACTGCAGATGCGCTAGACGTACCTAATGTTGCGTTGTAGGGATGGGACACGGTCGGTGTAGGTATCGATAGTTGTCCCGCCCTGGTTTGTGTTTTTATAGAAATTCTTGTATAAAGGATTATATCGCGTGTCGCGCGTGTTTATTGGAATAAACACGCGCGACACGCGATATAATCGCGCGCGACACAAAGACACCGCTCGTTGCGCGACTTGCGGTGCCTTTGTATCGCGCGCGAATTTATCGCGAGTCGCGCCTGTTTGAAGGAGCGTTAAAGTGTGTATGAAGTGGGACAGACTTCATAGGATGAAACTGAATAATTAATGATAACTTAACACCCCTTTAAACTCATCATCATTATTTCAGTCGAAAGACGTCCACTGCAGCTGGACATAGGTCTCCCCCAAACACCGCCTGTGCTTCCCGCATCCAGTGGATTCCTGCGGCCTTCACAAGGTCATCGGTCCACCTTGTGGGAGGCCTTCCAACGCTACGTCTTCTGGTACGCGGTCGCCACTCCAGAACCTTTCGGCCCCATCGGCCGCCGGTTCTGCGAGCAATGTGCCCAGCGCACTGCCCCTTAAGAACCTCCCACCCCCTGCCCCTTGCCCCTTTAAAGTATGTCCTTCTTTTAACCTTACGCGTATAAAACCGTGATTTAATCACAAATCATTAAAATTCAATAAATCATCCAAATTTTCCGTCTATACTTTTTTATTTGATATGCAAAATGTCCCAGAATTAACGCTCAAAGTATAAAGGCTCCTAAAAACAGGCGCGACATGCGATATAATTGCGCGCGACATAAACGGTGCGCGACTTGCGGTGCCTTTGTGTCGCGTGTCGTGTCGTGCCTGTTTGAAGGAGCCTTAAAACATTGTTTATTGTT
Source organism: Luperina nickerlii (assembly GCA_963855955.1). Classification (NCBI taxonomy): domain Eukaryota; kingdom Metazoa; phylum Arthropoda; class Insecta; order Lepidoptera; family Noctuidae; genus Luperina; species Luperina nickerlii. The sequence continues at coordinate 9,113,115 of OY979689.1, read as the reverse complement.
ATACTAATTGGGGGAGAAAATTGTGGTCATATTACAAATCTACGCACGCACACAGTCCCACACATATAATATACCTAGACCTGTTTCGTCCATTTTTGGTTTGTTTTAACTATACAACGGAAATGTGACTCTAATTTACATAGTTTTAATTATTTTTGGGATAAAAAATACCTATTTTAAAAATAACAAATAGATTCAATAAACGATTCTGAACAGACTACTTTCATAATGTGCATCAATTCAGTCACACATTGTGTATTATGATTCATTTCCGCGACTGACTAGCAATGAGAAATCCTACCTATCTATCCTATCCTACTAATCCATGCTAAGAATTCGAAAGTAACTCTGTCTTCTGTCCGTCTGTCTGTAAGTTACCTTTTCACGCCTAAACCACCGAACGGATTTCGATAAAATTTGGCAGAGAGATAGATTGCATTCCGGGGAAGGACATAGGATAGTTTTTATCCCGATGTTCCCACGGCGAAACTTTCTTAGTCAATTAGCGAGTTTGATAGCAGATAGTTATGACTGTCCAGGGTGCCCAAAAGAGCCTCAACTATCTTCATAAACGAAATAAGCTATCGATAGTTTAACAAGAACATCACTATTCGTCCTGGTTACGTCATCGCTTTTCCTGACCCCGTGGCATCTAACGGTGAATCTATTCAAAGCACTTGTGAATCCAAACTACACCGTACACTGAAAAAAAAGGTTTGTTGGATTTACCAAATTAGCAAAGGTTGGCTGAATTACAAGGAAACTAAGATAAATATAACAAAACCTCGCTATTGAATTTACAAATCTAAAAAGGTTGAAGTTGGTACCAGAGTTTTGATGTAAATCAACAAAGAGTATTGTTCATTTTACCAAACAAATGTCAACAATTTAGTCTGGTTGATATTATCATAAAAATATAATAAATATAACAAGACCTCGCGGTTGAACTTACAAAACTTCATTAGGTTGCGATTAAAATATAGTCCCTACCAGAGTTTACGGTGTAAATTAACAAAGAATATTATACATTTTACCAAACAAATTTCACCGATTTTATCTGGTTATTTTTATAATTAAAATGTGATAAATATAACAAGAACCCTTGGTTTAACTTACGAAACAAAAAAGGTTGAGGTCAAAATATCGTCCCTACTAGAGTTCATAGTGTATATTAACAAAGAATATTGTACATTTTACCAAACAAATCTCAACAATTTAGTCTGGTTGATTTTATCATAAAAATATAATAAATATAACAAGACCTCGCGGTTGAACTTACAAAACTACATAGGTTGCGATCAAAATATAGTTTCTAGCAGAGTTTACAGTGTGAATTAACAAAGGATATTGTACATTTTACCAAACAAATCTCAACAATTTAGTCTGGTTGATTTTATCATAAAAATATAATAAATATAACAAGACCTCGCGGTTGAACTTACAAAACATCATAGGTTGCGATCAAAATATAGTCCCTACCAGAGTTTACGGTGTAAATTAACAAAAGATATTGTACATTTTACCAAACAAATCTCAACAATTTAGTCTGGTTGATTTTATCATAAAAATATAATAAATATAACAAGACCTCGCGGTTGAACTTACAAAACTTCATAGGTTGCGATCAAAATATAGTCCCTACCAGAGTTTACGGTGTAAATTAATAAAGGATATTGTACATTTTACCAAACAAATCTCAACAATTTAGTCTGGTTGATTTTATCATAAAAATATAATAAATATAACAAGACCTCGCGGTTGAACTTACAAAACTTCATAGGTTGCGATCAAAATATAGTCACTACCAGAGTTTACGGTGTAAATTAACAAAGAATATTATACGTTTTACTAAACAAATTTCACCAATTTTATCTGGTTATTTTTATAATTAAAATGTGATAAATATAACAAGAACTCGTGGTTTAACTTACGAAACAAAAAAGGTTGAGGTCAAAATATCGTCCCTACTAGAGTTCATAGTGTATATTAACAAAGAATATTGTACATTTTACTAAAACAAATCTCAACAATTTAGTCTGATTGATTTTATCTTTAAAATATGATAAATATAACAAGACCTCGCGGTGGAACCTACAGAACTAAAAAACTTCAGGTCAAATATAGTTTCTACCAGAGTTCATAGTGCAAATTAACAAATAATATTGTACATTTTACCAAACAAATCTCAACAATTTAATCTGGTTGATTTTATCATAAAAATATGATAAATATAACAAGACCTCGCAGTTGAACTTACAAAACTACTTAGGTTGCTATCGAAATATAGTACAGTATCAGAGTTTACGGTGTAAATTAACAAAGAATATTGTTAATTTTACCAAAGAAATTTCAACAATTTGGTTTGGCTGATTTTATTATAAACATAATATGATAAATACAACAAGACCTCGCAGTACTACTATTGTACATTTTACTGAACAAGTCACAACCGCATAGTTCAGTTGATTTTATCATTGTTACTGTGTTAGTTTCAAAGCAATTTATAGTTACATTTACTGGGACAGTTGGTAATGACTTAATGAGTAGCAGACTCATTTGATAAAAAATGATTCGGTTAAGTGCGATTCAAACTCGCGCACCGAGGGTTCCGCGTATCAACATTTTATAATTTTTACATATTTATTTAAAAATAAGTAAGTATATATATCTATCTATTTAGTATATATACATCGATTGACTAGTTTTTATTATTTGTTGGATTATGCCCCCTCCCCTTATTTTTTTAAATTATTTTAATTTTAAGACTTACCCATACCTCAAAAGGAAAAAACGGAACCCTTATAGGATCACTCGTGTGTCTGCCTGTCCGTCCATCTGTCACAGCCAATTTCCTCCGAAACCACTGAACCAATTGGGATAAAATTTGGTACACATACATATGTAAATCGGTGACCCAAAGACGGACGTGTTACGTAAATGAATGAATTGTAAACATAGGGTCACTTTATAAAAAAGGGTAAATTAGAAAATAGGCGAAAATTGATTATTGGTCCCCTTATCTACTAACTCCCCTTACCTACTGGGCCTACAATTTTGAAAAAATACAGAAAATAGTTCTTTACCTATATAGATCACAGGAAAACATATAAGAAGTCTATGGTATTCAAAGTAACAATCATAGGTACGGACGGAACCCTCTCCACGCGAGTTTAACCCGCACTTGTCCGGTTTTTTATTATTTAACGATTTGTCCGTCATAACGGTTCATATTATGTGAAAATTTCAACTAGCTAAAAATGATTGCGATTTAAGAGAAAAAAAAAAACTATTAAAGGTCGGACATACAGATAGACAGTGTAGGCTTAATAATAGGATGTAAGAACTGTAAAAATTTGATTGTCTTATTAATGTGATTGTGAATTTAATGATAATTCTCGTATTTGACATTTTGATGAATATACTAACAATATAAATTAACAAACCTTTGCGCATCTGCTTGCAGGCAGAATACTAACGACATACCATGCTATTAAGATCTCACTGTATAATTGTATTCTTGCAAATAAATGATTGATTAGGTATCATTAGGGTTCCGTTTGACACCCTTCCGGGACGGAACCCTAAAAATCTACTGCTGATGCAAAGTGGCGCTGCAATCGCTATCAGACTTGTGGTTTAAACGATTGACGAGTATTGTATATTTTAACTAAAACAAATCACATCAATTTAGTTTGGTTGATTTTATAATTGTTACTGTGTTTTGTGAATCATTTCGGTCCACTTTTGACCCACCAATAACTTAAGATCTATTTGACCTACATCCTTGCAAGTCTTGTAAGACCGTCTTCTATTTACCGAATCCTGAATTTCAATAAAAACCCTCTTACCGTTCACGAGATTTTAAAGTTTGAAAATCACTATTTTTATACTGACTGACAGTGATTTTATCTCAGATTGTCAAAGGTTATAAAATACCTACCTACCGTAGCCCCGAAACACAATGGGCGATGACTTCACCAGGAAGATTCCACCCGAAGAAACATACTTAAGGCAAAAGCGCCAGGGTAACCCGCGAAATTCAATTTTTTTAGGTTTTTTGCAATTTGCTGGTCAGTATTAAGTTGTACGTCGATTAATATATGATTCGCGGCCGTAACAAATATGTATTTACAGAATTATAATCATTAAAGTCATCAACACAACTCTATAAGACCACGTAAGTCCAAAGAATAACTGTTTCATGAAATCATCATTCTTTGGAGTTACGTGGTCTTAGAGTTGTGTTGATATCTTTAATGATTATGATTCTGTAAATACATATTTGTTACGGCCGCGAATCATATTTTGATCGACGTACAACTTAATACTGACCAGCAAATTGCAAAAAACGTAAGAAAATTTGAATTTCGCGGGCTACTATAGCGCTTCCCCCTTTAGTAGGTACATTGCAAATTAAATTAATGAAAAGCTTGTAATAATATTATTTTAACATGCTTTGGTTATTACAACCTTTCACGCCGCACAAAGTCATATTATTTTCTCCAACAATATTAATACGAAACATTAGACAGTGTTTAAAAGTAACTGTACCTACTTGTCGCTGTGGTTAAAAAATGTTAAAATTACTAAAAAGTATCGTAGAATTTACAAAACCGTAAGCAATGGTATCTAGGTATAGTTCCATTTTCGAGGTCAAAGTCATTCCTCGAATTTATATGAACTTGGAGGGTTGTATTGATGATTTTGATGATTATAATTCTGTAACTACATACGTCTTACAACCGCGTCCAACATTTCAATCAACATACAACCTAGCACTGGCCTGCAAATTACAAAAAATGTAAGAAAATTTGAATTTCGCGGGCTACCCTGACGCTTTCACCTTACGAAACATTAAACAGTGTCTATTAGTAACCTATGTACTTGTCGCTGTGGTTAAAAAATGTTAAAATTACCAAATAGTATCGTAGAATTTACAACACCCTAAGCAATAGATACTATAGGTAGTGGTATATGCGACTACTCCCCCCTTCCGCACTGCCCCGCGGAACTGTCGCCTTTGTTTGCGCCTTGCGGCCACTGCCATAGGGTTGCCACCTTTTTCTTTGACGGATAAAATATTATTCTGATCTGGAAGTGAAGTTGTCAATTTCGTCAATTTTGGATTGGTGCGGTTGTAGTTTTTGTAGTTATTTATTTCCTCCCAAATGTGATGAAAAATTCGTTAAACAATGTACTATATTTGTTTTATACAAATTTATGTTTTATTTTTCAGCTACTTAATAACAATTTCGTATATGCTTTAAATATATTTAAGCTTAATGGAAACTTTATTTCTGTGATGTCGTCACGCCACTTCACATTAATTACAGAAAACACCCTTTCTGTAAATGCTGAAGTGGCGGGAACGCACAGTAATCGTGAATTCGTGACACCACTTTAAGTATGTTCGGAAAAGTGAGTTTCAAGTTGGAACTTACTTACATAATATATGTAATAACTGAATGTACACATGAATGCAATAAAGAGTTAATTTCTTAAAAAAAACCAGCCAAGTGCGAGTCTGACTCGCGCACCGAGGGTTCCGTACAAACTTTCACTGATCCCATCTTAATTGGCCGAGTTGAGTTCTCGAGATAAAGGGTCTTGTCTCTTGACAGATAGACAGACAGACGGATGGACAACAAAGTGATCCTATAAGGGTTCCGTTTTTTCCCGATTGAGGTACGGAACCCTAAAAATGGATTGCCATTCCTTTGCTGCACAGGAATCTTTAATGGTACTATTGTAGATTTTTCACTTATTTCATTTATAAAGATTATTTCATTGTCTATGCTATCCGGCAGTTTCCAGGGGTATTCCACTTCCCACAGTGGCTTATAGTTTTGCATTCGTTTTCTTTTCCTATTACGACTGCTACTACTGCTAGTGTTAGCATTATCGTCAATAATGTCATCTATTTTGAAATTATTTTCACTTTATAATAAAGTACGGTTGGCAACCCTAGCCCTCGCGTGGCTGCTCGTTGCTACCGCGCCTGCGCACGGGGCGCGGGGGCGCTCAGGGAGCACGGAGCAGTACACGTGGCGTGCGTCTGCGACTCTGCGTTCCGTTCATCGTTCGTTCATTTCATTTTACGCCGTCCGGCTAGCAGGGTTGCCAACCGTACGAGGTTCCTCGTACAAATACGAGATTTGTGGTCTTCCGTACGAGGTACGAGGACAGTATCAACCTCGTACAATTATGTACGAGATTTTGATAATATGGCCATACGAACATTTTGCATCACCATTAAAATAGTAAGAACTAGTGTCATCTATCAGAACTTGATAGAACTTCATCTTACACCAAAAATTTCATTACCTACCGCATTTACACGATGATTGTCTATGGTGGCTATCCCGTCATCCGGGAAGTCCCCAGCTAATAAAACATTTCTTTCTTCGCATTAAGGTGAATGGGTAGTTGAGACCGCGAAATTCAAATTTTCTTATGTTTTTTGCAATTTGCAGGTCAGTGTCAGGTTGTATCTTGATCAAAATATGATTCGCGACAATAGCAGGTACATATTTAGAGAAGTATAATCATTAGAATCAATAATACATCTTTGTAAGTTAGATTTCTACCACTAACACTTTTCCATAAGAGATTGGTGGTTGGTGGTAGAAATCTAACTTAGAAAGATATATTAATGATTCTAATGATTATAATTCCTTAAATATGTACCTGTTATTGTCGCGAATCATATTTTGATCAAGATACAATCTGACACTGACCTAAAAATTGCAAAAAACGTAAGAAAATTTGAATTTCGCGGTCTACTACTACCCATTCACCTTAATAGTCTCTGTCACACAGCGCAAATTTCTACTTTCTCTGCGTCTGCGTTCTCTGCGAAACTGCGTCAATTTTGAACCCACAAAAGAAATGTATAGCCGCATGAAAACAGCTATAATATACGGCAGAAAAAACGATGACAGTGAAGATGTTTCTGACATAATATTTGGAGAGATGTGTTTACATCTCTCCAAATATTATGTCAGAAACCTTGCAAAAGTTACCTTGCAAAGTTAAGTAATAATATAGACACATTTTTTTATATTTAACTTTTTTTTAAATACTTACAACACAAAATTATGTTTTATTTTGTAGGAAACTTGCAATAGTTTATTTAATTGAGTAAAAAGTCCTAAATCCAGTAGTTAAATATACCTTAATATTGGTTTTAGCACTTTTTCGATGTATAATAAATGTACGAGGTTTGAAAGTCAAAATACGAGATTTTTAGCTGCATATGTACGAGGAATTTTTTCTTACGGTTGGCAACCCTGCCGGCTAGTTAGTCGCTTCGCTTGCAAGTTGCAATGGAAAGTGAAGAAGAAGAGTTAAACGTGGGGGTTGCCGAATATTTAACAGAATGGGGACTATCTGAAGACACTATAACAAACTTTGAAGGTGAGTGCCTATTTTGATCGTTATATACTTATATTGTTATTAATGGTTTGTTTAACTGTGTTTGCGTGTCAAGATGGCACCATGCCTATAAGTTGTATTGTTCATTAAATTAATTTTTGTTGTTCAATGTGTTATTGATAGCTTATTGTGCAGTGAACTAACGATTGAGTGGATGGCTAATGAAGAATAAATTCAACTTGAAAGCCCCTCTTTTGTCAAGGCCCGATAATCCATGTGTTTTTTTGTAAATCGCTATCAATACAAAAAGCAAGAAAGTGATCGAGTACTTACTTACTTTAGTGTGACTTTAATTAATTCTAGGTACATTTAATTGTGTTCCGGTTTTGCCGCCAATGGGTCAGAGTATAGGAAAGGGAGGCCTTATTATATAGGATGCCTAGATATTGAATTAGAAATAGTGGTTAGGTACCTACATAAACATATTTAGCTATTTTACTTTGATAGATTTACAAAACGAACTTTAGTAAATTTTACAGATTGGTTTGGTTGGCAAACATTTCATTCATTCAAATCTTTAATTACGTACATAAAAATAACGGTTAATTATCCGACTGCGACCGAGAAAAAGAGAACAGTTCTTCAAGGTAAATAATGGGCATCGAATAACTTCGTGTTCCTAGGCAACTGGATGACAGCGCTATAGTAAACTGTAAAATAGCGAGACGGACGGACGGACATATTTATTTGTTTGCGAAAAAGTTTACGAGGTTCAAATGTATGAGGAAACCTCCCACAGCTCTGGTGGAAACGCAGACTTAATGTTTATCTCTTGTTTTTTTTTAGTAAATCAGATTTCGCTCAAATTGCTTGACGATATACAAGAAACGGAACTGAAAGAATTAATTCCGAGTTTAAAAGAAAGAATATTATTCAAGCGAGGACTGAACAAACTCCAAAACATTATTCACGTAAGTGTTCATAATATTTTTTTTCAAAATTTTGGTGTCACGGCTCATATAGTCCATTATGGATATATTTTTTTCCACAAATCCTTCGATAATTCTAAAGCTTTTTATTTTCGCTGGGTGGATAAGTTTAGTGAATAAAAAAATAAACTTCTCGTAACAAAATTTGTTGGATTATTGTTCATCTGTAATCTGTAGGTTTCATAGGCAGGAGAATTTTTCGGAAGTCTCCATACAACAAAAATATCCTCACTTGATTAGACTATTAGGTAGGTACATTCCCGATCGGAGCGGGCGATCGCACGCGCAGTACCTACGCGGCTCGTTAGCGAAAATATTTATTTGCAATTTAAACAAAAGCCATAATATGCATTTGTTGAAACTTTTGTATGGTAGCAGAATTTATTATTACGAATATGTAGGCGCGAATTTATAAACTTAAATTCAATATTTCGCTAATTGCAAAGTAAAAATACAATTACTTGTGCAGCCATATTACCTAACTAGCTTCTGCCCGCGACTTCGTCCGCGTGAAATTTCTTGTTCCGCCGACCCACCTCGTCGCATCCCATCGTCTGGACGCGCTATGACTTCGTTTATTGTGCTTTCTATTTTTTTTTCTTTTTGCTCGGCTCCTAAGGGTCATAGCGTGATGTTAAATATCCTATAGCCTTCCTAAAGAATTAACGTTTGCTGCGGAAGAGTGGGGTAATAACAAACGAAAGGAGAGCCCACACTAGCACCGACGATGTTCCGGCTGACACAGCTACAGCAGTTGAAAATCAAAGTGGTATAAATTTGAACATATATTATACAAGATCTAATAGTTATATCTAATAGGCTGAAGCTAGACTAAACTTGATCTATTGTTTACCAGTATCTAATGAAGAATATGAAGAGTTAAAAGTTTGGCTGAAATACAACAAGGAGCCAGTGCCCGAAGTAATCGAGAATTGGAGGAAAACATCCACATTGCGCCTGAAGGAACTACAATCCGAAAAATATGCAAACATACATGACATAGTGAACGATTGGCCCTCTTATAAATTGAGTTTTGGATATAAGTTGGTAAGTTGTGACCTTACAAGCTTTTTATTAGCTTGACCCCGCACATTTGTTTGTTTCAATCTTGTGAGCAATATTTGAATTTATATATTATACTTATAATGGTTTTTTTTTTCAGATTGAACTGGATTTCGAATCCAAGTTTAAAGGATCAGAGTTCCGACTGTTCAAAAAATGGCCCATATTTTTAGAGAAAGCTCATAATCTTTTGAAAACAATTAAAGCTGCTTCTGTCTACATTAAATTGATTGAAGAAAATCCAAGTGAAGGTTGGTTATTAAATAAACTCGTATCGATCAAAACTTTCACGAATTTCAAACAAAAGCCGAACTCTGAGTTTCGGTTTTAGTGTGAAATTAGTGCAAGTTTTGATAATAAAACCATTTACATTTATTAAGTATATTTAAATACAATAGCAAAAATAGTTTCGGAGGTTTAGCAAAAAAATCTCTGATAACCAGTTATCTGGCTAAACTTCTTAATAAAACTTACTAACTTAAACTAATTAAGTCAACGAATATGCATCATAACTTATTCCATTTTTATTTTTCAGATGTTCGAGACTTCTGTTATTGCACGGCAATTGGATATAAAATAGTTCCAACTGTGAGAATACAGTGCCAAGATACAGCTGGCAAAAAAAAAACCATAAAGCCAAGCATTCAAGAAGCTATGAACAGTTTCATTCTTCATGCAAAGGTATGTATAATTTCACTTAGACTATTGTGAGATGACGACTTTCCATACTAACGATGATTTCCATGCCCTAAGCCTTAACCGATTTTGACACATTTTTGATATACCGTCAGTCGGACCAAAATCTAAGTTTGTACGTTATCTAGTTTATTAAATATTAATAAAACAGGAATATAATTAAATCTATTGATGATATTGAAAAAAAAGCGGAACGTACAAAGTAAGTATTGTAGATAGACATTTTTACTAAATGAAGACATTGTTTTGATTTTAAAAATAATTTGAACTACATACATAGATTTTTGAATAATCGCCTATCTGAACCGGGAATCAAACACGCCAAATTGTAAAAAAAAAATCCCGTAATTTTACTTCCCCGATCAAAAGGCTCAATCGGAAGCTTTATTTTTTTCCAAGTAACATGGCATTTTAAATAAAAAGGAAGAACATCAAATTTTACATTTAATTAATATAATTACATTTTGCTTAAAATTAATTTAATTTAGCAAATCCTCAAAATGTGTCCCTTGGCGGGTTCAATTCCCGGTTCAGATAGGCGATTATTCAAAAATCTTTGAACTCGGTTTAAATTGTTTTTACAATCAAAATGATGTCTTCTTTCAGTAAAACTGTTTATCTACAATAGTTAAGATACTTTCCCTCCATGTGGCATAGCCTTGGAACAGCCTGTATATGTACACTTTTTGCTTGAGAGCTTCGCACAGACTAATCATAAGGGTGAATTACGTTCCGAACCCCTTTAAGTAAATACTTAATTGCAATACCTAAGCAATAAAAAATGCTCAGTGTCAACACTGACTAGGAATTATAAAAAAATATGGTTAAAAGTAAAGAATTCATTCTAATTTCCAGAACCAAAGCGAAGTGCCCACCCAGCTGGACTATCGGCGAAAAGCCCAAACTGCTAAGGGTCTACGGTGCCAACCCATCATTGATATAGATACTGCAAATGGTAAAGTGAAAATCTATTTTATACTTGGAATGATATTAGGGGACAATCTAGGACTAAACACAATACTCGGATTTTCTAAATCTTTTAGGTTCACTTTTAAAATTATGTCCCGGTATAGTGAGTAACCTACCGCGACTGTCACGGGATATGCTTAGCAAAAGCGGCGTTGTGAAATGTGCAAAAGTTAATTAGTCAAAATACGTGTTGGTAAAATTTGTTATCTGTATTTTATTTAGTGAATGGCGTTGCCGTAACCAATGCTGCCGGCCCTCGAGGTGTTATTTACTTATTGCAGAGCGGAGGTTGTGGTAACCACCCTTAGTATAATATTTACATCGTATGTATATTTTTCAAGTCGGCTCGGAGCTCAAACAATGATGAGACCGCAAACATGTTATTTAGTGAATGGCGTTGCCATAACCAATGCTGCCGGCCCTCGAGGTGTTATTTAATTATTGCAGAGCGGAGGTTGTGGTAACCACCCTTAGTATAATATTTACATCGTATGTATATTTTTCAAGTCGGCTCGGAGCTCAAGCAATGATGAGACCGCAAACATGTTAGAAAATAAGAGTATGAGATCTATTTTTAGCGACAGAATTAAAACAATAGACAGCATACAACTGTTGGAATGCTGACAGGTACCTATATAATGTTTTAATTAAGGTTATCGTTTTGAGTGTCGTGTCGACACTGAGGGGGAGAATGTTACGGACGGAATGCCCCGATCGTGAGTTCAGTTCGTCTTCAGCACTCGTATAGCGCGCACATCGCGCATGCCAAACGCCCAATCCGCGAACGCGATCTTTTTCACATGAGATGTCGCCGCTGCGAGGTCTCACACTTTGGTCAAATTGAAGTAACTGTTTTTCTTTTACCCGACTAATCGCGTACCTGCGTGCTGTACGCAACAACTCCCATTGGATGGCGTGGCGTTGACAGATAAAGTGAACTTATGGTGGCGACATTACGGTGATAACGTTTTAAGGCGAGTATAGCCGCGAAACTAGCTCAAAATGTTCTTATATCTCCTAAATTTCAATAATTTCCGCCTGTTAGATACTCGGGAAACACCTATAATATGTATTAGGTTACTGTATACAATTTGTCGTTCTGTAGTTGTCCCAAAAAACTTGCAGAAAACTTAAACGGCCGCTTTTTGTTGTGCAAGTTTTTTGGGACAACTACATAACGACAAATTGTATACAGTGATTAACATTAAATACATATTATAGGTGTTCCCTGGTGTCTAACAGGCGGAAATTATTGAAAATTGATCTAATTTAAGAGATATAAGAACATTTTCGAAGTGGCGCTAGTTTCGCGGCTATACTCGCCTTAATACAAATGTCGAAAGCGGGCACCCTGGTGCCTGGGTAAAGCTCATCAGCATCCTGGCCAAAACCTGGCAGCCTTGTGTCCTTTAAAATAAGAAAGGTTTTGAATCCTATACGGATATAATTTTAAGATGAGTGATCTAGTGATTATTTAATTGTATTTAATATTGGTAAAATAAATTTTATGATATGTACCAAAAATCTGTTTATTTTTCTTTAAACCACCGTTTTTATTAAGCCCATATTAAATAAAGTTACTGGTAATTCGACGTATTCTAGAAACTGCTGATTTTCGGCTAGCCTTCTTGACCTTTTTAACTGCAAATAATGAACTTTACTGTATATCTCCATAGAAAGGAATATGTTGAATTACCAATAATCCTGTATATTTTTGAAGTGTTTGTCAAACGGTCTTAAAACCTTTTTTTTTCAGACCCTGTATTTCTTGTAAGGTTTTTTTTTTTCTACAATATTTTTAGGGTGTGCCATAATTGGGTGTGGTTTGTGTAATTAGAAACTTAGTAGATTAGCTACTAAGTTTCTAATTTTCAATGATACCACACCCTATTAATATTCTGGAAATCAATGTTTGGTAATATATACCAAAAACTGGTGTATATTTTACTGGTGTTAGTTTGATAAATTAACCAAAATAACACCAGTAAAATTTACACTATTTATTTGGTATGTTTTACTAAACTAAGACCGGTACAATCAGACAAGCACTGATAAAATATTGGTATATATTACCAGTTAAAGTTTGGTAATAACTACAGCATAAATCTGTTGGATATTACCAAACAAATGTTAGGAAAAAATACAAAACAAACATTATAGGATTTGATAAAATCTACGATACACTTCTGGTAGATAATACAATATTATCTCTGATAAAAAGCACGATACACATCTGGTAGATATTACCAAACAAATTTTAGGAAAAAATACGAAACACATATGATAGATAATACTTAATTATATTTGATAAAATCTGCGATACACGTCTGGTAGACAATACAATATGATCTCTAATAAAAAGCACGAAACACATCTGATAGATTATACTAAGTTAACCTTGATAAGAACTACATTACACATCTGGTAGATATTACCAAACAACCTTTGGTAGTAACTAAAATTAAATCTGATAAATATTACCAAACTAACGCTGATAAAATACACCGAACGTGATTAGTAAATACTGCTAAATTTTGATTGTTAGAGTTTACCAAATAAAATGATTATACTTACGAGTTGAGTTTAGTTTTCTCTATCAAACTGATTTAGTACATTCTACCATATAATAAGTGCTATCTACCAAATTTTTGTTGTAGATTTTACCAAATACCTTTGCATTTTCTATTAAACTACCTTCGGTAATTTGTACCAAAAAGGTAACAGTAGAACATACAAAATGTATTTGGTAAAAAAAACCAAGTATGTTGGGTAAAATATACAATATCTCTTTGGTAGATTGCAGCAAACCACATTGTACTTTTTTTACTAAAGTACTTTGATGAAAAGGTTACAAAAGTACTTTGGTTGAAAATCTACTAAAGTTCTTTAGTGAGAAACGTTACTAAAGTACTATGGTAAAAATGTTACTAAAGTACTTTGGTGAAAAATGTTACTAAAGTATTTTGGTAAAAATTATACTAAAGTACTTTGGTGAGAAATGTTACTAAATTACTTTGGTAAAAAATTTTACCAAAGTACTTTGGTGAAAAATTTTACTAAAGTATTCTGGTAAAAATTATACTAAAGTACTTTGGTGAAAAATGTTACTAAATTACTTTGGTAAAAAATTATACTAAAGTACTTTGGTGAGAAATGTTACTAAATTACTTTGGTAAAAATGTACAAAATATAGGTGTAATCTACCAAATAAATTTGGTACAACACCAACATAAAGTGTTTGGTAAAATCAACCAAAATTCGTGATAGGACCGAAATCAACCGCAAACTTTGGTTACATTTACGCAAAATCTGTTAAATCCAACCAAACATTTTTTTCAGTGTATACACCTGCTGTATAGTTCAATTCCGCTTGTCAAAATTTTTTTTCAGTAATAACTTTCAATGTAAATGAGATCTTTATAATAAATAATAGGGTTTATTCTCCTGTGGCTGTTATTATGCATTCAGTGGATTGTATGAAAACATAGTAGGTAGTTTTCATTTAACTGGTTCACTGCAGGAATAGAAAATGCTGGTCTTTAGTTAAAATGACAGACATCGGGTTTGTTTATTGCATATAGGTTAGTATGAATGTTATCAGTACTTATTCTACTGGTATTAAACGGCTTCTTTATTAGTGATAGATTATTTTATAATATTTTGTGAATGTGAGAACGTTGTGGGCCTTGTAGATTTGTAGACCATTTTGTACTTTTTTTTGTACCTGGTACTTGTTGACGGGGATCGGCCTTATTAGAAGGCAAAAAGTCACCCAAAGGGCAATGGAGAGCGCTATGCTTGGAGTTTCCCTGAGTGATCGAATCAGAAATGAGGAGATCTGCAGGAGAACCAAGGTAACCGACATAGCCCGAAGAATTGCCAAACTTATGTGGCAGTGGGCAGGGCATATCGCTCGCAGAACAGATGGCCGATGGGGCCGAAAGGTTCTGGAGTGGCGACCGCGTACCGGAAGACGTAGCGTTGGAAGGCCTCCCACAAGGTGCACCGACGACCTTGTGACGGCCGCAGGAACCCGTTGGATGCGAGAAGCACAGAAACGGTCGAAGTGGAGGTGCTTGGGGGAGGCGTTTGTCCAGCAGTGGACATCTTTCGGCTACAATGATGACTTGTTGACAGGCCTACACTGACCTCCCATACCCATTAACACTATAATTTGAAAACATTGTAAAAGTTAATTATTTTTAAAAGAATAACCGTGGAATTTCTTGGCGGCTCTTCTCCGTAGGAAACGACCAATTGGAACCGTGCACATAGCTTCTGACGTTTCATAAGTCCATGTAGGTTTATGTGAAATAAAATATTTAGATTTTCATTTTGGTTGCATTCCCATTTTTCTTATTAAGGGGCTTACATGACCTAAAGCGCGGTCACTGTCGGACTGCATAGAAAAGAAAGAGAAGCGCGATGACACAACGCTGGTAATTTATTGCAAAATATGAAGCAATTATTTATTTACAAAAAATCTATTGTTTGGACCAAAAAATTAAAACATTAGTGTTTTACTATGTTGCTTATAGAATAATCCGACAAAATATCAGAATGATTGTATGTATAAAAGTATGGTTTTTATTGTAAAAAAAAAGATTTTAGAGCTATCTTCATGATTTTTTTCTACCGTATCAAATTAGTTGTATTATGTTTTCAATACACTATCTACCTAGCATATATCCTGAAG
This sequence comes from Luperina nickerlii, assembly GCA_963855955.1. Taxonomy (NCBI): domain Eukaryota; kingdom Metazoa; phylum Arthropoda; class Insecta; order Lepidoptera; family Noctuidae; genus Luperina; species Luperina nickerlii. The sequence goes on along the minus strand of OY979689.1, from coordinate 9,097,329 downwards.
AATATCATATATTTTTCTGATTTTGTTTACTGTAGTCGATCATATACTTTTATTGTTTCTAAAACGTGCGTTTTTTTGTGTTTAGGTCCTGTAAGCCCCTTATAAATCAATTTATAGAATAGAATAGATATAATAATATAGAGCAGTGGTGGTCCAGTGGTAACGGCTTACGAGTTGTAGGTTCGAACCCAGACAGGCTCTTTACTTTTTGTAAATTATTTCATCATCACTACTCTCAAAACGGTCGGTGTAGGAAAACATTTTCAGGAAACCGGCATGTCCTAGAACAAAAAATTCGAAGACATGTGACATCTGCCAACCCGCATTGGGCCCGCGTGGTGTATTACGGCCCACTCCCTCTCACTGAGAGGAGGCTTGTGTCCCAGCAGTGGGAACATTATATGAATGATGATAGGAATGACTTACAGCCTTTTGGTTTGACCATATTCAGGTAGAAACTATTTCTTTAAACAAATCTCTATCACCGTTTCCATGTTTCTGTTTTATCAGAAATCAATAAATGTTACCGCCATGTTGAGTTAGTTGTTGAAATTAATAACTGTGACGTTGGATCAGGGTTTATTAGCTACATTTTCTCACGCATACTCGCACGTATTGCAGAGCACAGAACGTACTTACTCGACTTAACATAACTTTACTCCTGTTTTCTTTCCGAAGGGGTTAGCAAAGGTGCAGCTACACCCACAATTTTGCAAGTTACGAAACAAGTCCCATGTACAGACGCCAGCACATCAAGCTACTCGAAACTGTCAAAATTTCCCAATCAACTTTTAACCTTATGCTTTAGCGATATAGTTGAAAATCTATTAAAGAAATCTATCTATCTATATATAATCTCTATATATCTAGAATCTATTAAATTTGGCAGATTGTAGTAGCTTGATGTGTTGGCGTCTGTACTAGGTGACGAACTTGTACTGCGAATTTTAAGGAAATTCGCACTACAAGTCAATACAAGTTCGAGCACGATGACACAACGCTGGTAATTTATTGCAAAATATGAAGCAATTATCTGTTTACAAAAAATCTATTGTTTGGACTAAAAAATTAAATTACTAGTGCTTTAGTATGTTGCTTGTAGAATAATCTGACAAAAAATCATAATGATAGTATGAATATTAGTATGGTTTTATTGTAAAAAGAAACTTTTTAGCGGTATTTTCATGAGTTTTTCCTATAGTATCAAATGAGTGGTATTATGTTGTCAAACACACTATCTATCTAGCATATGTCCTGAAGAATATCATATATATTTCTGATTTTGTTTACTGTAGTCGATCATATAGTTTTATTGTTTCTAAAACTTGCGTTTTTTTGCGTTTAGGTCCTGTAAGCCCCTTGAAATACTGATTAGCCAGATAGGTGGATTATCAAAAAAAGGACCAGGGGAGCATAGCACAAAAAAGTAATATACACCAGAGATTTTTAAATATCTTTATTTACAAATCAAACAATCTGTCTAGCGTGCGGGCGTCTCCACTTCATGTATATGGGCCGCCTGTTATAGAACGAGCGAGACACCAGTGAGCTAGGGACGTAGCGATTGAAGTAATCACGGTCTTCTATACTGAACTCTGGGTAGTCCCCCCATTGTGCGTCTATGTGCTGAAAGGGAGAGGAAGAAATAGTAAAGTGAAAGTCAAAGCATTTATTACAAACTAGCTTCTGCCCGCGATTTCGTCCGCGTGAAATTTCTTGTTACTCCGACCGACCCACCCCGTCGCATCGCATCGCCTGCCCGCGCTATTACTTCGTTTTTGCGTAGCGTTCTTTCTGACTTTTTTTCTGTTTGCTCGGCTCCTAAAGGTCATAGCGTGATGTTAAATAGCCTATAGCCTTCCTCAAGAATTGGGCTATCAAATGCAAAGAATTTTTCAAATCCGACTGGTAGTTCCAGAGATCAGCACGATCAACCAAACAAACAAACAAACAAACTCTTCAGCTTTATAATATTATTACAAAATTGCAAATTACAATTACAATATTACAATTACAATTACAAATAGGGACATAAAAGGCACTTTGGAACGTCAAAAATTACAACAAAATAGAATTGATTCTAGTCGCCCATTCCAAAGGGTAGTTTTCGTATGGAGAAGAATGGGCAAGAAACTCCACCGTTACTCTTTTAAAATGGTAGGTGGTGGTGGTGGTGGTGGTGGTGGTGGTGGTGGTGGTGGTGGTGGTGGTGGTGGTGGTGGTGGTGGTGGTGGTGGTGGTGGTGGTGGTGGTGGTGGTGGTGGTGGTATGATAGTATTAGGTAAAAGATGGACGGCCGTCAGGTGGAGCTTGTGGCTAAGTACAGCCGCACAGGTCGATCGATGAGGTTAAGCAACGCTTGCCGCGGTTGGTCCGTGGATGGGTGACCATCTTTACATACCAAAACCCCTCCGTGTCTCGGGAAGCACCTTAAGCCGTTGGTCCCGGTTGTCATTCGTGGATCTTTGACAGTCGTTACGGGTCGTCAGAAACCCGAAAGTCTGACAACCAGTCTTACCAAGGAGTATCGTATTACCCATTGACTGGGTTGTGGTGGTCAGATAGGTAGCCGCTCCATGTAAAATTCTAGTCTGCCTAGCCTTTTCCCAACTATGTTGGCGTCAGCCTCCAGTCTAACCGGATGGTCTAGAAAGATGAAGAAACAACCGAATTCCAAAAACAAAATAGACACTACAAAGTGAAAAAATAACTTTAATTTCGGAATTCGGTGGCAAAAAACGCAAATGCGAATCCCACGACACCAACTATATTTTTGAGGTAAAAAAGAGAGAGAGAGATCTCTCTCTCTCTTAAACTTTTTTACTCTCTCTCGAGAGTAAAAAAGTTTTATTTCTTAACTATTTTGTCTGTACCTAGTTAAAAAATAACGAACAAACCTGAGTCAAAGCAAGGACACTGAAAATGAAGCCCAAAATTTTTATCACAGACGCCATTTTCAACAGAAGTACTTTTAAAATGGCACGCAAAACACGCTCATTTTCACATTTATACCAAAAACAACCGATTTAGTCTGAACATCGGTGAAAAAGCGTAGCTTTTACAAGTTAATCCTCATTAAAAAGGCATAGAGTTTATAATTAAATAGCATTTGAACATGTAAACAATGATGTTAGACTAATTGTATTTCTGTAGTCGATTTGACATAGGTAAACCTACATGTAAATTGATTTCTTTTTGAAATTAAAATAAAGCCTTTTGAGCGACTCGATTCGCGTTCCTTCTTTGTATGTATAAAGAGCCATTTTCCAGTAGGACATTTACTAGTAAGAAGGAGTTACCTCAGATTTGATGTGAAATGCTGTGAAGCTAGTCTAGTAAAATTAGTCTTTTTAAATAATTTGCCAAATAAATCTTCTATAATCAGAATTTCTTCATTTCACTTTGGCGTGGTTAGCTGACATAATATGGCAAATAATTTAATATCCTGTGTCTCGTAATGTTACTATTTTCGTACCTAATATTGTATAGAAGCAAGTTTTTCTACCTGATCAAACAGCTGTACTTCTGGGGAGTTGATTGCGTCACGTTCTCTTCTCAGCGAAAGCACTGGGAAGTGGTAAAGAGCGTGCGTTTTGGGGGACTGTCTTATGTGATTTTGACGTTCGAAAAGTGCTGATTCTCAGCTTAGGCTGAGGGTTTTCGTGAAAATTTACGTCACCAGTTGGCACCACTGTGACAAGAGGTCTTCCAATATAAAATATATGATGACGTTCATCATTCGATTCATTCATTTGTTCATCATTCAGTCATGACTAAAGAAAATATAGGTTCTTTGACAGATGCCTGGACCTGACGTGCCAGTGCTGCCACCTAGCGAACGTCATTTCAGAAAACCCTCATTGACAAAGATCTTCAAGCCCTTCCCGCAAGAAAAATAATCTCGTTTTATTTGAAACAAAGGTAAATAAAAAACTGCTTCAAAATGGAATTTAGCTAATAAGACCTCTTTTGACGTCAGTTTGAAGACTCTCAGTTTTACTACAAAAGGTAGCCATTGAAGTTGGTTCAAGTGTGTACAAGCTTTCAAGAGATCTTCAGGATTGTTCTGAGGGGCAATTCTACTAATTTTAACAACGTTCACAGTCTGATCTCAGTCTCAATCTGTCAAAAAATACTTGAAATTTCCCTACATTTTGACAAGTTTTTGACATTTCTTTGTCGCTGAGATGAGACTGCGACTAGATTTTGAACGTTTTAATTACGAGAATTGGCCTGCAGTTGTTTCTAAAAGGCAGGGTTTGTTGTTTAGAGTATAATTACCTGTTGTAGTGGTTCCTACATAATTATGTAGTTACCGACATAATTTGTAGAGTTACCAAACCGAAGTGGCAGTGGGCTGGCCATGTTTGTCGAAGGCGGGATGGTCCATGGAGCAGACGAGTCCTGGAATGGAGACCACGTAACCGCAAATGTAGTGAGGGACACCCATAGCTAGATGGACCAACGATCTTAAGAAAGTGGCTGGAACAGACTGGATGCAGAAGGCGGAAGACAGGGTTTTGTGGCGTAGCCTGGGTGAGGCCTTCCACGTCCAGTTGTGGACTGCGATACGTTGAGTTGATTGAAGAGTTCCTTGTGAAAGAGTACAACAGACTTTCAGAGTCTACCTAGATATTACTCTATCTGAAGCTTCAACATGATGGATTATGGTTATAAAGAAAACTATTACAGAACGATTAGCGTAGATTTAATAAAAGAAAACAATCCGCACACAGCATTCACCAAAGTCGAAAAAAAAATGGGATGACAGTGACAGTTCTTCTTCTTCTTCTTCTCTTCGTTTAATGGCTTTTGCGGAAAAACCACCACAATTTAGCCAGACAGTGACAGTTTTTCAATCACATTTTGACAGCTATAAAAGTGTTTACAAAGGCAGTTATTTTTATTGCGTTTACAAAGACTATTTCCAACACAACATGGTCCTGCTACCAAGCGAGGTTGCTATGTTTCAGTTAGAAGGGTATGGTTGCCGGTGATATACTTGGTTGGTTGGTTGGTTTGGTTGTTGGTGAGTTGGTTGGTGGTAGTTGGTGGTTTTTCTTTATATGACATTTCTTCTGATAGCCTCTCTATGGTATCATAGATCTCTACGGGAGCGATCTTTTGCTATGCGCCTTTCAAATATGTACAGTGAATTGATTCAGTCCCTACAAAATGGCTGAGCTGGATGGTTTATCCACGCCTCATGTTCGTGAACGAACGCCATTGGTTAAGCCTTTTTTTTCAGGATGGGAAAGCATCAGTTGACCCCTCCCGCTTTGGGTGGAGCGGAAGGGAGTGTCAGACTCGTATTGACTAAAACCCACCCGTGTTCCTTCCAGAGCCCTTTATGTTCCGGGCCAGCGGTAACCCTTTCGGACAATCCGGCTGACCCGGCAGGCTTTGGCCCTCACGGCCTCCTTTATTTGATGCTGACATCTCTTTGAGGCGCACGTGGGACACGTACGCGCCGTCTGTCCGCCGTCAGCCCTCGTCTTAACTGCCAGGGCTTAACTTTTATTTTGAATGGTTTCTTCATTTCATTTTTTGAGATTGTTCTCACCACAGGTTCTCACATATAAAAGCAAAAAGAATAATGTATGTACCCCATATTTTGTAACATCTTGATCCTCTAAATGGTTTATTTGCGTTAAATGCTTTGAATTTTTGTGTAGCTTGGTATATGAAATTTTGCTTAGATTTGGTATATCAGATGTTGATTCAAAGGACAATGGACGAAATAATAACGACATTGCTGACATAATTTATATAATTTAACACATATTCAATACACAAGGTACATATAATGTAGTCTTATGATAGCTATAACAACAGTACATTTAGAGACGTTAGGCCATCAACATAAAATAATCGGAGAAGATATTTTATATCTTTAACAAATGTTATGGGCGAAAAAATATCTCGACATATCATTAAATAGTTTCAGAAAATAGGTACACATCACAGTATTTAGGCTATATTTTTTATTTATTTTATTATTTCGACAAACATCAACGGATTTGAAAACAGTGAATATACGATAAAAATGTGATAACAACTAGATTTTTTTATTTAAAAAAAACTTTTTTTTTTATTTGATATGTATTCCTAGGCACCTAGCATATTTTGAGAATTTCACTAAAATTTAAGCGAGAAATTAAAGAATATTTTCTTACGATAATCTTATTCTAAGACTAGCCATACGTGATATGTTTAGTAATAGATTTTTATTAATTTTAACATCAATATTTACTAATATAAATGCCTCAGCCAGTAAGATATGTATTTGTTTCATTGAAGACTTATTTATTAATGTTATTTTTAAATCTATTCATAATATTTAGAGATTAAACACTTTAAAATTGTTTTTAATAATAAGACGTGACAACTGTCACCATAAATACTAATTTTTAAATAACATTCATAAGTATTTAATATTGAAACATTAATCTCCATATTTCTAATTCTACACAATAAATTAAAAACTAAAAATGATATGTCTCAGCTTTGCCTATCATTCTTTTTATCTTTTTTTCAAAGCGTCTTTTATATAAATAAAATGTAGCGTATCGGTTGACCGTTTTTCGAAGCGAAATTTCATATTTTTTTCTCCATTATTCGTTTTGCAATTACGCTCACAAAAAAAAAGAATAGAAAAAGTTTTACCTAATTTATTTACCGAATTAAAAGTAGATTAAAATATAGGGCGAACGGTAAAAAGAAAGAGTAAAAGGAAGAAAAATTTTGATTTATTTTTATGAAAGTCATGGGCGTAATCACAAAACTCGAGTCGTTAATGAGTTTGACATAAAAATTTACGAGTACCAGTTCGTAGCAATGGAGAGCCTCGTAAAAGATTTGTTATCTTTTTTACTAATAAAAATCCAAAAAGATTGGATGAAGCTTTGTTTTTGCAAATAATAGTGGTTCTGTAATATTAACTTTTATTAGTAAAAATGATGTTTTTTTGTCACGTTGCATAAAATGGTATAACGTCTGCCAATTTTTATAATGGTGACGCCTATATCTTTCCTTCACACCATCTTTTACCTTTCATCTTTGATAAAATACTTTCTTTACGTCTAATTTCCAAAAAAATAATAAAACTCCAGCCAACATTCAAGATCGCACTCAAAAAACAAAGACAAAAAAACAATTGACGTACTATACTTTGTACCATTTCACGCAACGCAAAACGTAAACAAATTAATGAAGTCGGTAAACGCCAATGCGTTTCTCCCCAGCGGTGTGCTGAACGAACTCGCGGATCTGGTCTGTGGCAACGGGTCCGATGCATACCAAGGGTTCCTTGAAGTATCCGCAGCTCTGTTGACAAAAAATATTCATGTCATGTCACCTGTCAATATAAAGCCTAAAGTACGTCTCACGGCGTCCAGGACGTCCAGCGTCCGGTGCACGAATATCCAGCTTTCATTTGGGGACCTTTGACAGTCGCTACGGGTCGTCAGAAACCCGAAACTCTGACAACCAGATTCACCAAGGGGTATCGCATTACCCAGTAACTGGGTTGTGGAGGTCAGATAGGCAGTCGCTCCGTGTAAAATACTGGTATTCAGCTGCATCTGGTTAGATTGGAAGCCAAACCCAACGTGGTTGAGAAAAAGCTAGGAAGCTTGATTAATCCGCCATGTCTTGAAATGATATCAAAAAAATCACCGCGAGTATCACATGAAATCGAAACAGGGATTAAGCGATTTATCATAACGGATTGACGCTTATAAATATCTGGAGTTGGGTAAAGTTATCAGGTTGAATAAAATATCGAATATTTTCCCTCGTATATCATCATTCTATATTTTCCTCAACCAAGTGATTTCATCTAAACCGTCTTCAATATTCCATCTCTAATATATTTTTTTCTAAGAACCAATTTGCTTTTAATAAAAATTAAACAAGTTGGAAAATTATTTCTAGTTGAATGGCTTTTAAACGAATTAGGGCCGTTTTAAGGGCATTTCAATTAATTAAACTTGGGAACTTTGCAAGAATGATGTTATAAATAGGAAAATAATGTAAAAAAACGCAAGTTTTAGAAGCAATAAAAGTAGATGATCGACTACAGTGAATAAAATCAGAAAAATATGTGATATTCTCCAGGAATGCTAGGTAGATAGTGTGTTGAAAACATAATACAACTAATTTGATTCGATAGAAAAAAAAATCATGAAGATACCTTTAAAAACTTTCTTTTTACAATAAAAACCATACTAATCTATAAAGACGAGATATATGAGGAATTTAAAATTTCTATAGAAAACGTATTTTTCTCATAAAGGCTCCTGCAAACAGGCGAGACGCGCGACGCGAATCACGCGCGACACAAAGGCACCGCTCGTTGCGCGACTTGCGGTGCCTTTGTGTCGCGTGTCGCGTCGCGGCTGTGTGTACGAGCCTTAACTCGTCTTTAAATCATTGTCCATTCAAAATATACATATATTTGGGAACCTAGATATTCTGTAATCCAATCGGAATAAATACACACTACATTAAGAATATGTTTGATTTACAAATTATTTTGGTATTACTTTTGTATAAACTACGCATGCTCCGCCGACCCTTTAAAGTAATTCCGATGTCCTATTTACAGAATAAATCATTTCATTTCACACAAAAATATAACAATAAACAACTTTTCAGGACAAAACCACAAACGGTCTTTAAGAAAAGACATTTTTCATGGGCCTTTAAACTTAAAAGGTCCCGAGTTTTCCGACTTTATATTTTTATTACTTGGACGTCACCTAAATGTAAAAAAGACTGTACCGCCTTTGTTCGAGAATTTTATTGAGGAATAGTAAAGTATTTCTTTAGGTTTGGACAAAAACAGTGCCCCTTCCTTTTTATTATTTATTTTCAAAAGGAATTTGATAAATGGTAACTGTCTCGGAAATTAAAGTTCTGGATTATTTTGAAAAAGTGTATTGTTTTAAGCCAATGACTTCCGTATTTTTGAGTTCGGTTATTTGTGGAGCTTTCAACTCAACTCTAAGGGAAATTCATTTTGAGGTAACCGACATATCCTAATACCAAAAATTCGAAAACGTGTGGCATCTACCAACCCGTATTGGGCTCACGCGGTAGATAGTAGCCCTATCCCTCTCGAAGAGAGGATGCTTGTGTCCCAGCAGTGGGCATATTATTGGCTGATAATGCTACAGGCAATTTATTCAACATAGCCAATCGCAAACGAGACTATAAAAAAAAACTGGCCAAGTGCGAGTCGGATTCACACACGAAGGGTTCCGTATCACAAGGCAAAAACGCCGAAAAAAACACGTTTGTTGTATGGGAGCCCCCCTTAAATATTTATTTTATTCAGTTTTTAGTATTTGTTGTTATAGCGGCAACAGAAATTCATCATCTGTGAAAATTTCAACTGTCTAGCTGTCACGGTTTATGAGATACAGCCTGGTGACAGACGGACAGTGGAGTCTTATATAGTAATAGGGTCCCGTTTTAACCCTTAAAACGAACGTGTTTCAAATTCAAATCAACAAGAATTATGGATGAAAAATGATGGTATGGATCGCCATTGAATTATTCTAGTGCTGCGAGATTCTGGCTATTCATTGGTGATTTGAGTTTGTGACTAGTTACTATTGTGTAGCGTCGTGGTCGAGAGGCTTCCGCCTGAAGGTTTGGTTTCCTTGAAGAGCGGTTCCTGCCACATAACGGTCGCAATGACGGTCGTCATCAAAATGATGGCACCGGGGTTTGACTTCAGCATTTCGTAACACACTATCAGTTTAAATCTGAATCATTTTGAATGATATCCATGACTCCATATGTTCGAAAAATGTGTCTGCTCAATAACGTAAATAATGCAATGAATTTGTAGAACTGTCAAACATTGCTTGTGATAGTTTGTTACGCAATTACCCCTTAGGGTGCCAAAAACACTCTAGAAAAACACACCAACTTACAATGCGTGCCACGAAAGAAGAGACTTGACACACCACGTGGTTTGACATGCGCAGTACACGATTTTAGGTATCTTTAGCGGTATGAGGTCTGAGTGCGGGACGAAACCGGACGTCATAGAAAGAAGGATTTAAGAAAACTGTATTTAACACCATACCTTATGTTTTTTGAATAAAATTTATTATTATTATTATTATAGGGGCGGCGGAAAGAGCGGGGGAGGCGGGGTCAAGTCTCTTCTTACGTGCCACGCACTGTACTTTTATAATTACACTAGCTTCTGCTCGCAACTTCGTACGCGTGAAATTTCTTGTACCCCCGACCCACCCCGTCGCATCGCCTGCCTGCGCTTTTAATTCGTTTACCTTTTTTCTGACTTTATTGGTTTTTGCTCGGCTCCTAAGGTTCCTAGCGTGATGTTAAGTAGCCTATAGCCTTCCTCGAGAATTGGACTATTAAATGTAAAAGAATTTTTCAAATCCGACTGGTAGTTCCAGAGATTAGCGCGTTCAACCAAACAAACAAACTCTTCAGCTTTATAATATTAGTATAGATTACAGAGACATCATTCGACGGTAAATCGCGTACGCTATGTGGCTTCACAGTGGTAAGTTAAATCTTTCAAATAGAAACTTACCAACAAGAGATTGAACAAATTATTTTACGATCGGAAACACTTTAACACAGTTTTCGCCTCGCTTCGCTCGTTTCCAAAACAAAATCAGTAAACTTGTTGTTACAAAGTTCCTGTTTAGATAAAGACAAAAAAGATAAGAAAAAAGAAAGTATCTTTTAAAAGGAATCATTCTATTCAAGTGTATTTCCACGCCTAAGTAAAAGGTTTTGGCTCAAGTGTAAGTGTGTTTGAATATAAATCATATTTTTCTGAATCTTAGATGGGGTTCTTATGTCTTTGCCTAAGATATTTTACTTATTTGTTTGGCTCCTTCAAACAGGCGCGACACGCATAAAAAGGCTCCTGCAAACAGGCGCGACGCGCGACGCGAATCGCGCGCGACACGATTTGGTGTTAAATGTAAAATAGTATCACAATACAAATCTGCCTAATCATTTCACAACTATGTTGGGGTAGGCTTCCAGTCTAACCGGATGCAAATATCAGTATTTTACATGGAGCTAGTTTCTATCCGGCCTCCACAACAGTTACTGAGTAACATGACACCCCTTAGTAAGACTTTAGGGCTTCTGACTAACCCACTTCGACCCCCAATCTATCTGTCAATTGCGACTATTATGGTGATTTCCTCTTGAACGTTTGTCGGGAATTGGGAAATGGGAGTTTATGGAGTGATGAACTCACACCTTTTGCTCTAAATGACAGCCGGAACCAACGGATTAACCTACTTCCAGAGGCACGGAGGGATCTCAGTATGACCCATCCACAGATCGACCTCCTCTAGCGTTATATAACCTTCAAGATCGACCCGTGCAACTTTTATTATTTCGCCACGAGCCCTTCAATCACAGTACAAATGTACCGCATACATTCTGTTGGACCCGAGAGAGCCATTGTGTCAGAGGCAACCTTACACATGAAATTACAATATGAATAATATATAAACATAACGCCAGAGCAGATTAGGACACATAAGGGTTCCCTTGGGTGCCTTTTTTATGACACTTGGTTAAACATGGACGTTGAAAATAGTCGTGCTGTTGAAAAGATTATGGGGAATAGGGTATAAAGTTCACTCATCCTCCATGGAAAAGGGAGTGTCCTCCGACCAGACGGGTGATGTGTCTGGTGGTCTACTGCCTGACGATCGAAGTCGGGATGTTGTATATGATAATTGCGCGGTAAACTTTTCTTGCGCGATGCAGGATTTTGCGTGACGTCAATGTGATGCGTAGTTCACATGCCGCGTTCACATACGCATGTGACTGGAATCTCGTGTGCTGTGCTACCAAACGGATTGCTTTATGAAGAGAGACCAGAACTAAAATTTTGCCAACATTTATGATAGAAAAAAGGATGAGGGTCCTTAAGATTCTAGAGTGGCGACCGTGAACCGGAAGATGTAACTTTGGAAGGCTCTCCACAAGATGGACCGATGACCTTGTGAAGGCCGTAGGAATCCGCTGGATGCGGGAAGCAAAAAAACCGGTCGAAGTGGCGATGCTTGAGGGAGACCAATGACCAGCGGTGGACGTCTTTCGCCTAAAACGATGATGATGATGAAACACGTCATATCTTTTAGTAAGCTGCAAAAACCAAGTATATCTCACCTTCCTAGGCTTCTGCCGGTGTCGCCGCTGCATGATGCAGCATAGGCCCCTGGTGACGTCACATTCGCTGGAAGAGTTGCAGTCCTCGTTGTATTGCTTGCGGCCGGCGGTCGGTGGGCGGCAGACGTGCATCTCACCTGGGTGATGAGAGAACATTAGGGTTGGCGTGGTTTACTATAGCAAACTTTTACGGAGGTCGAATGAAAGTGAAATTGGGTGGAAGCTAAAAGACGCTTGCCATATTTTGGACTTTTATCTTCGGGTCTGTTCAGTCAACATAATTTTAAGCTGCAGATCAGGATAGCTTCAATTCAATCAAGCAGTTAAAATATCCAATCTGATCATGATATTATTTTCAGGTCAAAAGTTTAGAATCTATCCAGCTTAATCTTGATTTCATTTACAGACAATAAATGAATTGATTACGACATGAGAAGACACTCTTGAAAAAGTAAGAATAACGGTCACATTTTGCGCAAAGTGCTCAAAATGTTTTGTACCATTCCATTAAAAACGAATCTGTGTATGTAGTCTTCCGTATCGATTTCGATAATGGCAACCCTTTGAATTTATTATTATTTCTTAACTTGTGCCCTAATATGACTCGCCAGGCCGAATTTTGTTTTAACTCTTCAATTCCCATATCCAACTTATTAACATTCTTACCTTTCTTTTTAACTAAAATAGATTAAGTACATTTGTTTAGGATAAAAAAAAATTAAAAGAAAAAATAAACCACCCCCCCTCTTTTTTATGGGGGTGTCACCTACAGGTGACTCTGGGAATTGTGTGAGGTTAGACTCTAAAGGACACAGGATTTTTCTTATTCTTTTCGTAAAAATAAAACGTTTTTAGATTAGTATTTATTTATGTGAAAAAATAATATGTAAGTATACACTTATTTATTATGAAAGCTGTACCACCACTTTAGGTGTAAACCGATATTGCATTTGGCACACATTTTTCTAGTGCGTTGGTGACATAATCCGCATCTTCGTTGAGAGTAGTCGATTTGTGAGTGATCATTGGCACTTCCGGCACTCCTCACCTCTGTAGGCACTCTTATCTGCATAGGAACGCCACATGCAGAATTGCGGTTTGGAGGCTTGCCATGTTTGCAGATAGATAGTTGCCACATTTCGCCGGAAATCGCAGTAAGTCCAGTTGTTTTCTGACTGTCTTTTGATCAGCCATGCATTTTGGCAAGCTGCATCTAAGCTAAAAGCAAACAGAGGAAACCATCACTTTTTGCCACGAAGACCTACCCTCATGGAGTCAACGTTTTCATCAAAACGGTCCACCCCGCCCATATACTTGTTATACATTTTTTTCGCAGATATTTCGATGCTTTCTTCTTCCAGGTCGTGTATACGATTTTCTCCAGAGACAGAAGGCCTATTTTGTAATTCTACTTGAGATCGAAGCAAGCGTCCAGGCAAATGAAGAATATTAGCTTCGTTTTCATCCCCACTGTCTTCGTCAGTCACCACACCACCATCAGGAGGAAATAAAATAATATCGCCTGGGTTGTCTCCGGCCAGCAACTCCTCGGCAATCTCATCTAGTGTCAACCTGTAATAACGTAAACAAGCTCTAAAACACCAACAGCACATGGCGATAAGACCATTCATAAATATTCTTGTTACTGCATCGAATGAATTTAGAATAGGTAGAGTTATTGTATTGCCCAGTGTCACCCGCAGGTGACACGGCATATTCTCAACGTTGTAGCAATGATACTATAAGCTATTATTATCACAAAATACGTTTTTATCATAGCTTATTTATTCATTTATTATATGTAATAGGAAAAAAAAACAATACTTACGGTCTGGGCGTTTTTATTTCACTTTATATCGCAAGAAATGACACAAACTCAGAATGCTCCAATCACGCGCGAAACAACTGAATGAATTTGACAAATTTCATTTGGTGGGTGTTACCAGAAAAAAGTAACGAAAAGTCCTACTAATTGGCTTGGCTACAATAGTGGCAGAATTAAAAAATAAAATGTCTACGTGCTAGAAAAAAAAAATAAACTTCTGTCACCTACAAGTGACACTGGGAATTGAAGAGTATACCCTGTCACAATTAAGAGCGTTTACGCCGTACGGCATTTCATACAAACTTTCAAGCCCTTATTTTTCGAAATGAATGAACCGATTTTAATGAAACTTCATGCGCGTAAGCAGGATACAAAGGTCTAAAAAGTAAGTAGAAAAAAAAATAGTGTGACAGCCAAATTAGACCGATTTAAAGTTTTCCATAGAAACAGAGATTTCCACTTATCTTTTTTTAAATAAGACATTTCGAAAATGTTCTCTACTAACCTTTTAGACCTCTGTATCCTGCTTATGCGTATGAAGTGTCATTAAAATCAGTTCATTCATTTGGAAAAATAAGGGCTTGAAAGTTTGTATGAAATGCCGTAAATATAAAACACACATGTTCGAATATCAATTTGAAATGAGCTGTCAACTAAAAAGTTTCACATATCTTTTACACGTTACAAAAAAAATATGGGTTATTTACCAAGCTATTTTAAACAATAGAGTATTATTCTTTGTCCAATTAAATACATTCAATACGTTATGCATTTCATGGAGATCAAAATTTCCCTTTACAGCATGTCATTAAAATGAATATCTTGGAAGATATCAGAGATTTAAAAAGCGGGGGCAGAGCAGCTGGCGCGGCGGTACCAAGTTCGCCAGGTCAGCTAGTTTGGTATATAAAGGATTAGGTCTCTCTTTACGTATTTGACTTTTTCGGTTAGTGTATCGAGGTGCTTCTTGTTCTTCAATCAATCTTATTAGGTACTACGGCAAAGGGCAAAGGTTACTCACCAGGCACCACTTCCTCACATACTAGTCCAGCATCGCATTGGTTTTCTCGGTTGCAGATCTCGCCCAGTTTCCTGCCGGCGAAGGCTGGCAGACAGCGACCTCCATCCTCTGAGGACAAATGATTTTTATATATTTGTAAAGTTCACTTCGAACCTCACTTAAGGGGCTTACAGGACCCAAACACAAATAACGCAAGTTTTAGAAACAATAACAGTATATTATCGACTACAGTAAACAAAATAAGAAAAATATATGATATTCTTCAGGATATATGCTAGGTAGATAGTGTTTTGAAAACATAATACAACTAATTTCATACGATTGAAAAAAATCATGAAGATACCTCTAAAAACTTTATTTTTACAATAAAAACCATACTAATATACATACAATCAGATTATTCGAGAAGCAACATACTAAAATACTAGTGTTTTAATTTTTTCGTCCAAACAATAGATTTTTTGTAATTAAATAATTGCTTCATATTTTGCAATAAATTACCAGCGTTGTATCATCGCACTTCTCTTTCTTTTCTATCCAGTCCGACAGTAACCGCTCTTTAGGTCATGTATGTCCCTTAAGTGCAAACATTTCGAAAGTGAACTCATTTGTTTTTAAAATAATCATCGCGGATTCACAAAACGAGGCACAGCTCGAATTTTAAAGTGACGTTTTTCGGATATCGCATGACATTATTTTGCCAGCGATGATCTTTTACCAGCGACTATTCTCGCCGGGGCAGCGCAGGCGCGGCGATAATCTTTACCAGCGATATTTTTAAACAACGATGTATTTTACATGACATTCCTTCTATTTGAAGACAGTTAAAAAAATAGGTTCATTTCAATTAATATCAAGTCCGTATTATCTCGTCAAATAATCCTGTACTTATCCCTGTAAACGAGTAATTTCCGATATGAAAAGCTTTTCCCTGCAAGTTAATGAAACGCCAATGTGTGTTGAATTTCAAATAAACTGTGTGTGGAACGAATTCGTATTTATATTAGAAATATCCGTTCGTTAAATGAAAAAGGGCGCCATATTCGTGAAGGTCGTATAAGTTAATGGGGTGGAAAACAGCAATGCCTAGTTTTGCTTATAAAAATACACTAGCAGTACCCTGCGGTTTTACTCGTATAAGTCTTATTCCCATGAGAATATCGGGATAGAAAGTATCCTATGTGTTAATCCAGTTTATAAACTATCTGAGTGCCAAATTTAATTGAAATCTGTCAAGCAGTTTTTGCGTGGTTGAGTAACAAACATCCAACCATACTAGACTTTGATCCCCAATCTGTCTGTTAAGGTAATGCGCTAAAGTAGTAGTAGTAGTAAATAATGTTAACAGGTTGTGTGTCAACGTCCCTGCCACGATTCTAAAATGATATTAAACCGAATTTAACATCAACTAACCCATATCAATTAATTTCAACTCCCAAAAAACAACCTTTCCAAATTCACCCCCACGAAAATATAAAAAAATTATATCCCCTAAGCCACTAATCAATTTTTAATTATCTCGGGGTTTGCTCTAAATATTTGTAATTATTTACTTAATTTATTTACACGAAAAGCCTTTTGAAGTTGTTTTCGAAAGGGATGAACCCGTTTAACACGCTGTTTCGAGGAGATGATTATTATGTTAGTTAGTCGCTTCCTGCTGAATTTTTCAGTTCGAGGGTAGACGGAAAATTTAATTATGTACGCCTTTGAACGTAGTCTGGTGAGCGAAGTTGGTTTATTACGGGAATTAGGAGTGCCTAGAGGGACTTGTTATATGAATAACTGGCTTCTGCTCGCGACTTCGTCCGCGTGAAATTTCTTGTTCCCCCGACCCACCCCGTCGCATCGCCTGCCTGCGCTTTTAATTCGTTTACCTTTTTTCTGACTTTTTTGTTTTTTGCTCGGCTCCTAAGGGTCCTAGCGTGATGTTAAGCCTATAGCCTTCCTCGAGAATTGGGATATTAAATGCAAAAAGAATTTTTCAAATCCGACTGGTAGTTCCAGAGATTAGCGCGTTCAACCAAACAAAGAAACTCTTCAGCTTTATAATATTAAATCGAGTTTTATATAGTATAATAAGTACTGTAGAGGTTATCTATGTAGGTATGTATCCTTACCTTGGTCATAGCACACGTATTAAATCAGAAAGGGATCAGCACCGTATCGCCTTTCGCCTCGCCGTTAAACAGGCGTCAACCTAACGTAAGCACGTAACTAAAGCGGATCAGAAGCTCCGATACGTCGACTCGGCTACGGCTAGGCGACGACGCCGCGCTTACGGCTCGCCGACCGCTGGTTGATGGTGCAGCAGGCAGGCCGGAGGGTGAGAGGGGCAAGGGTGGACGAAGAGACGTAAGCTCGGGTACGGTGAAACGAAAGCGCGGGGACGACGAGCCGTAACTCACCGCACCGCGGTTTGTGAGCTTGTTCCGAGACGAGGCGATTACATTACGATTCCGATTAGTGTGCGTTGCATTAGGGAGTTTCATACAAAGAATACTGAACGGCCCGAGTTGATACGGTGCCAATCCCTTTCCGGTTTGATACGTGTGCGTGTGCGTGTGAGGGTGTGTGTGTGTGTTTGTGTTTCGGGTTTGAAATATATTACACAAACTTAAGCACCTAGGAGCAGTGGTGGCCCAGTGGTATCGCCCCCAACTTACGAGTTGTAAGGTCGCAGGTTCGAACCCAGACAGGCGCTTTACTTTGTGTAAATTATCTCATCACAACTACCCGCAAAAAGGTGAAGAAAAACGTCGCGTGGAAATCGGCATGTCCTAGAACAAAAAATTCGGAGACATGTGACATCTACCAACCCGCACTGGGCCTGCGTGGTAGATTAAACTCCACTCCCTCTCGAAGAGAGGAGGAGGCCTGTATCCCAATAGTGGGAATATTATTGGGTAATTATGTATAGCCAATCGCTAGCAAAGTCATCTTGCAAGGAACTAGTGACCTACATTTGTCTAAGTAAATAGCTCAGGCAGTAAAATGTTAGAAGAAGTTTTAGTTAAGAGGATCAGTGAAATATTTCCCAGCACTGATCCAGGTCCAAAACCCCGAGAGCTTTCAGCTCGAACTTCAGAATCGTTTCGAAGGCCTGAGGAGCTCCGTGGACGATTATAACGATGGGTTCGTGGAAACTGTCCATACGGTCGGGTCTAAGATCTTCAAGATCCGTCGTACGAATTAAAAAAAGAAGCTTATATTTAGTAATAATAATAATAATTTTTTTAGTGAGCACAATAAAGAAAATAAAAAATATTATATTCTTTTTCCAAATCCAAGAAAAAATTCCAAATGTACAATTCTATAGACGACTTTAAGTACTAGATAATCAAATTTGTAGAAGCAGACTGTATATTTAAACAATTCAAGACATTATACAAAATCTGATTACTTCTGTACAAACCAACTTTGTAGGTACTTTATTTTACGTCTGTCTAACTGAACATGTAGGTACTTTATTAGAGTTTCGTACAAAAGGGTGCCAACGGGCCCCGGTATCCGTCCTTCCGTCTGTCACAGGGCTGTATCTTTTGAACCGTAATAGGTAGACACTTGACATTTTTAGTGTGTGTAATATGGCTGCTATAACAATCTATACAGGTGACAGGGATATCGACTCGTAAATGTAACCATGAATTCAACACACGATTCTAGACCCCCCCCTCCCCCCAGCGTAGAAAATTTTCGAAGCTTAACAAAAAAAAAACTTCCATTTTATAGAAAAATGCAATACGTACGCGGTCAAAATGTATTGAACTAATTTTTTTTTTATAACTGACTAAATATTTCTACGCAGGAGGGTTCAGAATCATGTGTGGTGAATTCAATTCATACAGTTTGCGCGTAGGTGTCCCTGCTACCCGATATAATAAAAATGAAATTCTGTTCTTTAGTAAGCGCATCACTTGAGAACGAACTGATGAATTGAGAATTGAATGTTCAAATGTTCGTAATAGTCTGAACAAGGATTTTCAGACAAGGATTTTAGGAAAAAGAAATTGGAAACGTTTTCCGGAATTTTGAAAAAATCGGGAAGAACTGAAAGTGCTTTTTTCTATAGGATGTTTATTGAACTGAAGACCATATTGAAACTTTGACAGGACAACAGTCTGTCGGGTCAGATAGTCACAGTAATAATATAAAGGCGAAAGTTTGTGAATGTGTGAGTGTGTGTGTTTATATGTTTGTTACTTCTTTACGCTCAAACGGCTGGACCAATTTTGATAAAATTTTGCATGGAGGCAGCTGACAACCTGGATTAACATATAGGCTACTTTTTATCTCGATATTCCCACGGTATCGACACGTACGCGGGTGAAACCTCGAAGCGCAGCTAATAAATAATAAAAATAAAATAAAGTAAACAATTAAAGGAATAATTATTACCATACATACAAGTAACACAAAGAAACATATTAAAGAAATATGCTTAAATTTAATATGTAGGGTGTTAAGGAACCCTTCGTGTAAGAGTTGGACTCGCATTGACTACTTTTCGTCGTTGCGCGTGCAAAAGCCGCTATGTGTTACTTAGTTATTTTCGATTCTTTCTGCAGTTTCAATCGTTATTTCAATACACACATACTGTATAAACAGCTATGTGATAAGTGCAATATTTAAAGAGTTACGATTTATGTAGCTATGTGATATTCATACATCGAAAGTTCCGTATAAACACGCTAAGTGTTA
This sequence comes from Luperina nickerlii, assembly GCA_963855955.1. Taxonomy (NCBI): domain Eukaryota; kingdom Metazoa; phylum Arthropoda; class Insecta; order Lepidoptera; family Noctuidae; genus Luperina; species Luperina nickerlii. Next base: position 9,077,593 of record OY979689.1, on the reverse strand, counting down.
TAATTCGTATACCTACCTCAAATACATGTGCGGAATAAGCACAACACTAGAAGAAGCGTCAGAGAGCGCAAACTTGTGCGACCACCAGCAAAAAATTACTATGGCAAAAGAACCAATAAGTACTTGACCCCTACACTTTTTAATAGTTTCGATTGGCTGAGAAAAGATAATGATAAAATTAGTAAACGAACACTAAAATATAAGCTAAAGACTGATATTCTCAAAGAAGTGGTCGCAAGATGCGAAAATACCCACTAATTTTGTTACTTTTGTTATAATTTAAGTAATCTACTACCTACTATTAATTATTATGTGCTATTTACATTTGAACCAAAAATGTATAAGACGAGCGCTAATCCCGCCGACAAACTGTTACGCAGTTTGGCGGGTGCATAATATGTAAAAAATGTTTGGTCCTAAATAAATGATTTATTTATTATTTATTTATTTATTTAAATAAGTTCACTAAAAACACATACCCACTTTTGCACGCGCAACGACGTTTTGTAGCTAAATGTGACCAATGTGAATAATATAGGAACCTACAGGCTCGTAAAATGTCTGTATTTTATGTACTCGTATATTGTATTGTAGGTACACGATGTAGGTAATTACATTTTTATTTCGTCTGTAGGTACATAATGTGATGATAAAAAATGTATAATCCAATATGTGAAGTGTGTTTTGTTAATTTTTTTGTGTAGGTACTTAATTGTCTACATAACGGCACTCGACTAATTACGACTGAAAAAATTGTGTAGGTATTGACCAGTATTGTTCCAATTTGTAACAGATTCTTTCAATTGGATATTAAACTATATTGGATATTTAACTGTAATAAACTTACATTAAAAAAACAAATAAATAATAAAAACTATAAACGAAGGTAAACCTATTAATCTCTGAATATTCAAACGGTTTTCGTAAAAGTCTTTATTTTTTCTCTTAAAAATTTAGGCTTAAGGGGCTTACATGACCTAAAGCGGGGTCACTGTCGGACTGCATAGAAAAGAAAGAGAAGCGCGATGTCATTTATTGCAAAATATGAAGCAATTATCTATTTACAAAAAATCTATTGTTTGGACTAAAAATTAAAACACTAGTGCTTTAGTATGTTGATTGTAGAATAATCTGACAAAAAATCAGAATGATTGTATGTATATTAGTATGGTTTTTATTGTAAAAAGAAAGTTTTTAGAGGTACCTTTATGTTTTTTTATCTATCGTATGAAATTAGTTGTATGATGTTTTCAACACACGTATCTACCTAGCATATATCCTGAAGAATATCACATATTTTTCTGATTTTGTTTACTGTAGTCGATCATATACTTTTAATGCTTCTAAAACTTGCGTTAGAAAATGCATATGGCATTAAGTAAGTACATATATATGTATTATATTGGGCTTAAAAATTAAATGACTTCTTGGTAAATAGACCACATTATACAGTACATGAATTTTTGTCCGACAGATTCGTGATGAGTTAGTGCCAAACTCATGTTTTGATGCAAAATGTAGAGGCCTATGTCCAGTAGTGGACTGCTTTTAGGCTGATGATGATGACGTCACCCAAAACGAGAGCCCTTATTTACAAAAGTGAAGTATTTGTACAGATCGTAGGGTACATAAGCCACAAAAAAACGTTTGGTTCAAATATAGACGCTATACAATATAACATCTGTAGGTATTGTATGCTCACATAAACTTTTTCTATTTATAAATACAGCCAGTATTTTCATTACAAACTTCCATTTTAAATAAACAACCTGTTTGTTCACAACTGAAACAAACATAAACAATGCAGGTCGTATAAAAAAGTTAGCATACATATTGGAAAAAAAAGTTTCGATTAAAAATAGTCCGTCACAAAAGCTTGTTTTATTTTTATTCGAACACGCACAACAATAAAAAACCATCACGAGTTTCCCTTTGAAAGGAAAGCCAGCGTGAAAGGGAAATAAAAATAAACATTTAACACACTACGTTCAATTTTAACGCTAAATGGGTTTTTAATTGCTTTTCCTACGTGCTGATCCTTACGTGTTTGCAAAAGTAGGTTTATAAACTGCAAAAAAGGGCGATAATGGTAGGTCAGAAAAAGGGTCGTGGAGTTGGTTTCCGTGTATTGTAGGTAAGCCATTTGAATATAGGGAGAAAATGGCGTTGAAGAAAAATACAATATGTCATTTTGTAAAGAGGTCGTACGTCACGTCAAGCTTTATGTAAAATCGTGGAAAAAAGCTATTAATTATAGGTAGATATAAAGAAGTCATTTAAAAAGTAGTGGTACAAAGAGTATTGTATTGAATAAAAAATGCAGAAATCAACATTTTAATTAATTACGTGACGGCTTAAGAGGGAAGCGCTATGGTAGCCCGCAAAATTCAAATTTTATAATTACTTTTTTTGCAATTTGCTGGTCAGTATTAAGTTGTACGTCGATCAAAATATGATTCGCGGCGGTAACAAATATGTAATTTACAGAATTATAATCATTAGAATCAGTAATACAACTTGTTAGGTTAGTATAATCCCGAAATGCCAAAATTTCATGAAATAGTCATTTTTGGGGTTACTTGGTATTAGAGAGTTGTGTTGATGACTTTAATGATTATAATTCTATGAATACATATTTGTAACGGCCGCGAATCATATATTAATCAAAGTACAACATAATACTGACCAGCAAATTGCAAAAAACGTTAAAAAAAATAATTTCGCGGGCTACCCTCATACCCTGGCGCTTTCGCCTTAATTATGGAATATACAAAAAGAAAGAAAGGAAAACATATTTTTTCTAATATCGAGAGGCTTTTTCCCAGCAGTGGGAAAATAATAGGCTGGTATTACCTATCTATTTATTTTTATGTCGTCTTTGTTGCCTCTGCAACACAGTTACGGCGAGCGGACATTTGGTTTGCTCAACGGGGGTCCCGTTTTTACCCTTTGGGTACGGAACGCTAAAAACATAAATCAGTCAAAACATAATATGGTTTCATTGGAAAAAGTTCATGAAAGATTCAATAGGCTGCGGTAATCTGTAAATAATTCCTACTACAAAAAAAACAGCGTTCCAAATTTCCTAAAACGTGACGAAGTGGCTAGTGGCTAGCTATTAACTTTATTTGCGTATTAACTAAGTTGTTTACTCGATAAAAGGAACACGGAAAGTTCAAGGGATGTTTATTTTTAGAGAGGAAAACAACTGCCTACATGAGGGTAGTCGTAACATGACATGCCTGTTGTTTTAATAGCTAATGTTCTGTCTGGTGTCCAATATCTAATGTTACAAAAAGAAGAGTAACGTTTACACAAAAATCAATCTACCTAGCGTTTTCCCAATTTCTTTTTGAAGTGAAAACTTCTTTAGCGGCGCTGTGTACTTTTTTTGGAATGGGTAAAAACTTCTAAACTGGCGTCAGGTCACGTGACCCTGATCGAAAATTCGTAAGACGTAAAACGTAAGACAGCGCCATCTATGCACATCGGGAAGAACTACGAGGGCCTCGCGTACTAACTACGTAGTTCATCCAACAACGACGAGATGGCGCTGAACCACGGATATATAACATTTTGTTTATAAGACGATTCACAAAATACACTCGTAATTGTTCAAGTTTTCACTTCTGTCGGCACTACCGGAGTGCCAGTGTTTTTTTTTTTTAATGGGTGAGCTCTTGACTCTAGTCTAGGTCAGAGCTGACAGAGACAAAGTCTACGATGGAGTGAGCTTACCCAGAAGAAGCCTGTTCACTCTTACTTTGAAGAGATTCGGGTTGTATGCGCTCGGAAACACAGACGCGGGTAGAGAGTTCCACTCTTCACTTCACTCTCACTCTCAACTATGGTGGGGTCAGCTTCCAGTCCAATCGAATACAGCATAACCAGCCTATTATATTACCACTCCTGGGTTACAGGCCTCCTCTCTTCGAGAGGGAGTGGGCCGTAATATACCACATGGACCCGGTGCGGATTCACGGGTCGGTAGATGCCACATGCCCTCCAACTTTTTGTTTCTAGAACATGCCTGTTTCTTCTCGTATGTGGACGCAACTGAATACCAGTATTTTACATGGAGCGGCTGCCTTTCTCAAATTCAAAGTCAAATAGGTACAGACGCCAGCACATCAAGCTACCCGAAACTGTCAAATTTTCCCAATCAACCTTGAACCTTATGCTGTAGCGATAAAGTTTAAAATCTATTAAAGAAATTTTACAGATTGTAGTAGCTTGATTTGCTGGCATCTGTACATAAAAGGCACTTTTGAACATCAACAGTTACAAGCAAATAGGATTCATTCTAGTTCCCCTACCAAAAGATAGTTTCGTGTGGAGAAGAATGGACAAGAAACTCCACCGTTACTCTTTTCAAATGTTTTACAATATTTTGTATACATTAATTATTTACATGAAGACAACGCATCTGACCTCCACAACCCAGTTGCCTTTTCTCAACTATGTTGGAGTCGGCTTCCAGGCTAACCGGATGCAGCTGAATACCAATATTTTGTATGGAACGACCGCCTATCTGACCTCCACCACCCAGTTACTGAGTAACATGATACCCCTTGGTAAGACTGGTTGTCTCTCATAAAATGTCATAAACATAAAATACACAAAAATGTGCCTATTTTATGTTTATTTTATAACGCGCATCTTATTTGTGCAGAACAAACAAATCTTTCATTCTTATAACGTATTCTTGCCAACTTTGAATATATTTTTTTTTAGCTCAGGGTAAATAATTTAATTTTTGATCGTCATGATTACGTAATCAGACTATAATTGTCCTAATGGTGGGACACACGTCTCCTCTCTGTGAGATCCCAGAGTAGGCAGTAATATACCACGCGGGCCCAGTGCGGGTTGGTGGATTGTCATGATTGCCTATCCCATACTCTTTGTAAGAAACCCTAGTAAGGCATATCCTGCCGGGTCAGCGGGATTGTCCGAAAGGGTTACCGCTGGCCCGGAACATAAAGGGCTAAGGAAGGAATACGGGTGGGTTTTAGTCAGTAAGAGTCTGACACTCCCTTCCGCTCCACTCAGAGCGGGTGGGGTCATTAAAATTTGATGATTTCACATCCTGAAAAAAAAAGACATATCCCGGGTTTGTAAGAAAAACTATCGATTTAAGGTGATACATTGAAAAAAATGTGGTTTTTATATTTACTCGTAGTGTAACTTGTTAAGTATGTGGAATATAGATTTAACATTTCGGTATTATGTTTTTTGACTCTTTGGTCATCATGTAAAAGATTCAATGAATTTTTCTCGATACAAAAAGAAATTGCAAAGTTAGGTATACCTACTTATCTATTTTTTTTTTACTTTTTTTGACATCATGGCGTAACGCTGGAATTAACTTTAAAACATAGAGAATGACACATCAAAGTTTACTTAATGTAGTTTTAAATTTAATTCATTTATTTTGTTAAAAAAGGAGTAAATTCGATTTGGCACATACGTCGTTTTATTCCGAGCGCACGCACATTATAGCCATCTCTCTTCTTTTGCGTTTCAATAGTAATTGCATCACTTTCGCTCGCTTGATAGATCAGTCGCTACGATTTATTTTCGAGGTAGCGCCTTAATAGTATCAGTTCGTAAACACTTAAAATTGGTGCAAATTGATCTTTAAAAAACGCTTGGTACTTACATATTGAAGTCAATGGAAAATGGGCCAAGTCGATTTATGTGCTCACAGTTTTTCTTTGTGTGTAAAAATACCGCTGAAAACATCGTGAAGAAGCCTGGAGTAAATCGTCTAACATCGTCAACACTCAGTAAGTAGCGTATTGATTATTTCGAGTAATAGGTAATATGGACTGGTGTCCGCAACTCCACGTCAATGCGCGTATTTTCGAATGTATATTATATATGTCGAAGAAATCATTAGTACGGGGGCGGACTAGACAATGAGGCGGAAGCGCTGTGACGACACCGCATCGACCGGAGTCATTCGTTTGACTACTCGGAACGCCAGCACCATCTGGTGGCGCTTGACAGAGTCTAGCCTGAGTTCATGGGGAGTCGAGGAGAGCGTGCAACGTTGTGGAGCTCTTTGACATTGGAAATCGTACGGACAACATGTACTCAGAAACTTTCCGTATCTGGTTGTGTCGTGTACCTACAGTCTGTAATTTGCTAGGGTGATTGAATTGTTCGTGAAATTATAATCTGATTTGAACTGCAAAACGGTTTTGCTATTGCGCAATAACCAACACAGTACGACCACAGTAGTTAAAAAGTGTAAGTGTATGTAAGTGTATGTGTATATAAAAAGTGTAAGTGTATGTTAATCCAGGGTGTTAACTACCTCCATACAAAATTTTGTCAAAATTGGTCCAGCCGTTTGACCGTGAATAAGTCATAAACATATAAAAACACACACTCACAAACTTTCTTTATAATATTGCCTTTATAATATTAGTGTGATATTTTTTTTTTTTTGTAAGGCCTGTCCTTAGCCAGAAATTCACTTTACGGTTTGTCTATTTTAAAATAAGCATACTCGTTATAATTTAACATAAATATTAATTAAAAGGCATCCTATGTGGATGCTCATCCAAAACATATACTAGCGGCCCGCCCCAGCTTCGCACGGCTACAATTTTTTCTTTCGAATTTCCTAAATTTTCTTTCATACAAACCTGGTCCAGGCAAAACCGAACACAACAAAAAAAAATTATCCAATTTGGTGCAGTAATTCGGAAGTAATGCGCATACAGAAATTTCGGCGACTTTGTTTTATACTATGTAAGGATAAAGAGAAAAGATTTCATTTTTTGTATGTTTGTTTGTCACGTTAAAACGGCTAAACAGATTTGCATGAAATTTGGCACATGGGTGGATCATGACCTGGATTAGGACACTTCTTATCCCGATATTTTTATGGGATCAAGACAGGCTGATATTATTTTGCTCACATTCCATTTCAGTAAATTTATACAGATTGTTAGATTTTCCTGTTCCACATAATCAGTGGGTAAATCACAAGAGACACAAAAACACTTACATAAACATCAACATGAAATATGAGAGCTCTTCGTTAACTTATGTAAAAAATTTCGGAAAGGGAAGTCTCTTACTATTTGTTTTAGGCGATCTCAGTATGAATGAATGCGAAGTGGAAGTGGGAGGTACGATATTTTTGAAATGAAAACATCTTTAAGCGCGTTGGACATTTTTTGAAATATGAAAAAAACCATTAAACTCGCGCCACTGTTACCGTAAGCGACACCGCGCGTGTTTTGTTTTAAAGACGATTAAAAAAATACCCGCTACGGATGTGTTCGGCTGTCCTCGGGATGTACTCGGTTTTAATGTATATCCGATATGTCAGTGAGTGATGGCAAAGTATTCTGTTTGTGTTTTGTTTTCACTTCTGTCGGCACTCCCAGAGTGCCACTGTTTTTTTTATTTATTAAAACTTTAGGGACAAGTATAAAAAAAACTGTACAAAAGCGGACAAACATGGTAGGTGAAACATACAGGATAAATAGCTCAGAAAAACGTATAAATTACCAGAAAAAAAATCTAACAGGTACATAGATACATACATGAACAAAACGAAATCTCAGGAGAAATAACCTTCGGTAGAGGAGAAAACCCAAGTTCAGACGGATATATTCACTTGCCTTCACTTTAAAAGATAACCGACTGGTTGCCGTCCTGATGTTCAGAGGGAGCGCATTCCAAAGAAAGACCGCCTGGACAAAGAAAGAAGAATGAATGAAGCCAGAACGGTGAGAAGGACATCGTAGAAGGCGATTGTTGGTGGAACGAAGGTTTTTAGTATGGGCTGAACATTAGTAGTAAAAGTATTTTTTACAAAGTAGGCATAACGCCCACTTTGTAGAATCACTTATTTATAGGAAAACACATAGGTATAAGTAATTAATGGACCGAATTACCATACAAAACATGCTTCTACCACTCATTTACATTGCAAATTATTTTAATTAGATTACCTACTAGTTTATTTAAGTACTTTACTCACGGAACTGAAGTTTGATAATGCCGGAAACTAAATGTAGTAGATTGTTATACGAGGGTTGAAAGGAATTTATGACTTACACCCGTGTTAAACGCTCAACTTTTCATTTCGAATATAAGGAAACTAATAAAACAGTAGTTTTTCTAAAATATTTTCTTTCAACTACGTAGTAATGTTATCATTAATCACTACAAAACTGATCACAAAGGACATATTTTTTGCTTAGAACCAAAAGAGTGCAGAAATGTTGTATGAAATCTCATGGTTGCACCGTTTTTCATTAATGCACTGTTTTTTATTTTTTATTTAGATATAAGTTTACCACAGAGGTTTAATGTCTCCTATTAAGTTTAACATAAAATGTATGCCTTAGATCAAAAAGATACTGGCTCAAAATAAAAATCGGCTGTAAAAACCGACTTGGTGAAAAAAAAAACAAACGGCGCGCATTTTGTACCATTATAAAACTTTGATACTTCATATTTCGCAAGAAATTATTAAAAAAAAGGAAATAGCGATAGCGATATGAATGCAACTCCAGAAAAACAGCTGCAAATCAAATTGTTAATAACCTTGTGCCGCAAAAGTCGCGGGATCAATATTTAAAAGCTTAGGAAAACGTTTGTTTTCATTAACTTGAGTTTTTATTTTGTGTAGGTATATTTTATCACGGTAGGTAGATTGGTAGTTGAAAGAAAAGTAGATTACGCACCTTGCTAAAGTGAGTAATTAATGCACTCGTGTTAATTTAGTGCCCTCGCATGTGCTCGGGCACCAACATAACTCTCGTGCATTAAAAACTCACTTTGCGCTCGATGCAACAATTTACTATTATTGATAATATTAACATGAATAGTACCTTAAGTCTTTTTTAAATATGGAATACACCGCATCACCGCCGCGGACCGTCGCACTTTTTTTTTAAATTCACACTGGCTGTTTATACACTCACAAGACCACAGCATTTTTCTTAATTAGGTATGTAAAAAATTTCGTAGCTGACTACCTCACCAAATTCAATTCTATTTTTAAAATTAATTCCCGCCCTCGAGAGGGAAGCAGTTACTATGAGTCTTTTCAACCCAAAGGCAGAAAGCAGCGTCTTCCACCCGTTATTTGGATCAAACAAACACTACTTTCCGAGTATGAGAAATGAATCATTACATACCTACAATATGGTGAAAAATCGATATTCTGAAGCCATGCTCATTCTCATACCCTTATCTCAATTTATCTAGGGTCGGCGCAAATCTTTTTCTTTCATACTTTTCTATTAAGGTACAGACGCCAGCACCCCGAAGCTACCCGAAACTGCCAAATTTTTCCAATCAACTTTGAACCTTATCAGGGGCGGATCTACTTAAAGGCTTTTTGGGCTGCAGCCCAGGGCCCCGTGGATACAGAGGGCCCCCAACCGAACTGAAAACAATAGACGATATTGTCATTAATAAAACTTAAGTATCTAGAATTAAAAAAAATCCGATCATAATAAAATGGCATTTGATTGAGTAATGGTAGGGCCCCTAAGCAGTATTAGCCCAGGGCCCCACAAATTCAAGATCCGCCCCTGAACCTTATGCATTAGCGGTAAAGTTGAAAATCTATTAAAGAAATTTGACAGATTGTAGTAGCTTGATGTGCTGGCGTCTGTACTATTTGGAACCGAGATTTCATACTTTTCTATTAAGGTACTATTTGGAACCGAGCTGCCAACTGCAACTGCCGACAGCACGTGCAGCGGCTCATGCCTCGCTCGTGTCTGGCTCTTGCAGTGGCTCGTGTCGGCATGCAGTCGCTGCACGTGCTGTCGGCAGTTGCAGTTGGCAACTCGGTTATAAAACAAAAGGTAAAGATATATAATTACATAATATTTAGTAAAAGAAAAACAAAACAAAAGTTGACAATTTGTCACATTAAATTACACACAACTTTTTATAAAATGGCATATTTACGTGAGCTAAGATTTTCTTCACCATCTTCAATCTTCGACATTCGTTGAATGCGCTAGCATAACTAGATTTTTTTGCGATAGTGCATAGTATGTGCTATAATAAGTATATGCAAATCGTAAAAGAAGTAGCTACAGTAGCATTATCGAAGACGAGCACCAGGGTTTTGATATTTTTTAACCTGTAAAAGTACATGAATGGAATATAGATATTAAAGAATCCTGGTGACTAATCTGACATTGATTGCCTTATCTTCTTGTTAGCGTGTCGATGGCAAAACTAATACAAAAATAAATATGGAATTACAGTTTTTTAGATTTGTTGGGCTCTAAATTTAGCAACGAGTAAGGCGCGGTAAGAAGCAAATTGTGAGGTAATTGAAAATAGCGCATCGCGGCAAAAATAAGGTTCAGAAAAGCGATGCATTTGATGTTAGTTGAATCGAATGACAACCAAAATGACACCAATATATCTCGTCTTCTCAACGTCCGTGTGTCACAGCAGGGATCCAGCAGAAGATCAGCGTCAGGTACATTTGCCTGACACATGCTGAGCTGGACTCCCATTTGGTGCAACCTTGAGACGCACACCGCACTGTGTATGCTTCGTTATTAAATTTATTTTAAGTATTCGTCATAGGCTCAACTCACACCAAAAGAGCGTCGAAGCGCAGCGCAGTTTCAGTGTCATATGAATTTTAACTTTATTTTCATTACTATAATACTTATTATCGCATGAGAAACTCGAACGAGTCGCGCGGATGCCCGCGGCGCCGCGGGAATTCCTGCGAATTCCATAAACGCGCCTTCTCTAACGAGCGGGTCGCTGCGTTTCGCTGCCCTTCGCCGCTCTTTCGGTGCGAGTTGACCCTTAGTGTCACTTTTATTTCGATATATGGTTTTATTTTTGTTTTTTTATCGCACCTTGTTTTTATAATAACCATGTGGGTAATTTAGTTATCATCTAATATTGTACTTGTATGTGTTGTGCTGTCTTTTTGTGTGCGCCAAATAAATGGTTTATCTATCTATCTAAAATAAAAGAGAGCAATATTTTTTAAGTATTTCTTTAGTTGATTGAATTCCCTTTAAATAAAATATCCATTTTATAATTCTTTAATTCCATTAAATAAAATAGGACAGTTTAGGCTCAAAATTTTGAGATTATGCGCCGAATTTTTTTTTGAGCTGTTTGTATTTTTTTGGCAAATTGGTCACCAAGATTACACACATACAAAATAGTACATATAAAATAAATTATGACAGTAAAAGAACTCTTCTGTCTTCACACAATCTTCGAAGCCCGTTGATTGGAGCTGACAGCGCTATTTTTTTTGCGATTGTGCATAGTATACCATTAATTCAATCATGCAAATCGCAAAAGAAGTAGCGGCATTAGCATATGAAGACGACGACCAGGAAATCTGTATTTAAGGGGCTTACAGGACCTTAACGCCAAATACGCAAGTTTTAGAAACAATAAAGTATATGATCAACTACAGTAAACAAAATCAGAAAAATATATGATATTCTTCAGGATATATACTAGGTAGATACTGTGATGAAAACATAATACAAATAATTTGATACGATAGAAAAAAATCATGAAGATACCTCTAAAAACTTTCTTTTTACAATAAAAACCATACTAATATACATACAATTATTCTGATTTTTTTTCGTCAGATTATTCTACAAGCAACATACTAAAACATTACAGTTTTATTTTTTTAGTCCAAACAATAGATTTTTTGTAATCAAATAATTGCTTCCTATTTTGTAATAAATTACCAGGGTTGTGTCATCGCGCTTCTCTTTCTTTTCTATGCAGTCTGACAGTGACCGCGCTTTAGGTCATGAAAGCCCCTTAAGCTGTTATAAACAAGTTATTTACACGTTCATTTCGGTAGATAATCAATTTGCCTAGCCTTTTTCGAAGTATGTTGTAGTCGGCTTCCAGTGTAACCAGATGCAGCTGAATACCAGTATTTTACATGGAGTGACTGCCTCCACAACCCAGTCACTGGGTAATACGATACCCCTTGGCAAGACTGGTTGTCACTTTTGGGTTTCTGACTACCCGTAACGACTGTGTAAGATCTACGAATGACAGACGGGACCAATGGCTTAACGTGCTTTCCGAATCACGGAGGGTTCTGGGTATGAAATGGAATGTCACCCATCCCACCAAAACCAACAGTTGGAAACAGGCTACAAATGGAGAAAGGCGTGTATAACTGAATGTGTATTTTACAGAATTTTATCATCTTTAGTCAACAGAATTTTATCATCTTTAGTCAGTTTCTTCAATCCGACTGCAGTGTTTCCCCCGAAGTTGAAGCCTGAATGTCTACAGAACTTTAAACGCCAATAAAAATCCATATTGGACATGGACTTTTATTGGGGTCTACGGCTCTGACCGAAGATATCTCCTTCAATTCTTTCTTCTTTTGTATTTCTTCTATTTTTCTTGAAAGATACCGTTTTTGGAATTTATTTATGCTTTTGGAAAATGCCTTTGAAACTGGAACTTGAAACCGAAATGAATTTCATTCCGTTACTACTAATGTTATCGTACTTATAACGTTCCAAAATTTGTAACTATACTAAAATGTAAAAATATCAATACGTTACAAAAAAAACGTCATAGAACGTCATTTTCATATCATTTTGCAACACACAAAATTATACTCACATGCATACACACACACACATATACACAGACCCATGCACGCGCTAACACACCCCCCCACACACACACACACACACACACGCACACATTCACTCACATACTGTTTATATGTAAGGTACTACCTACTGAAAAAATTGTATACTGCTGTGGAAGAGCGGAGTCTCCTAACACAGACATTACTTGCTTAACAGGAGGCTCCAATCACCAACTAATGTAAAACTTTGTGGTTGAGAAATAAAGACTTGATTTGATTTGATTTTCGGCAACTCTCATCCGGCTGCTACCAGCAACATTGCGAAGATCGTCGCTCCATCTAGCCAGAAGGCGTCCTAACTTACGTTTGCCGATTCGCGGTCTCCACTCAAGAATACGTCTAACCCAGCGGGCAGAACAGAACATACCTTATACTAAGTACTTACCGGTATCCAAACACAGGAGACCGCGGCAGCAGTCACCGTTGGTAGTACAGGGGGCGCTGTAGCAGTGCCCCGGCTCGTCGATGACGTCATCGATACGGTTGCCTTCCAGAGCTTCAGCGTACACCTCATCGGGTTCCTGTTGAAGATTGGATGGTTAGAAAATGGTTGCGAGACTATCAATCTATTCTTGACTGGGATGGAAGGAGTATTTATCATCACACTTGCTCAGTATGAGTAATAGGTAGTACTCTTATGATGTACAACATTATTTCTGGATAGGTATGCAATACTGTGTGAGTCTTCATAATATGCTGCACATATTGAAATGAAGCAAACTAAGCTTAACTTTATCGAAGGAAAAAATATTTTAGGTAGGTTTGTGTACAGTACCCGGCGATAAATATTGCACATCGACCTTTGGAAAGAGACAATCGGCTAATTTCGGCTTCGTAGAGCGTTATCTCTGTCGCACGAAATACAAACAGTCCGGTATCTATTAGGAGCTGTTAAAACAATTATGATTTGCTTCTTTTGATAATTATTTTTATTCTTTGTATAAAATCGATAGGATCGAATAGGTCGATGTGCAATATTTATCGCCGGGTACTGTACATATAACTTCATCACCACTTCCCTTAAAACGGTGACGGGAAACGTCGTGAGGAAACCGGCGTGGCCTAGAATTAAAGCTTCGAAGACACAACATCTACCAACCCGCACTGGGCCCGCGTGGTGGATAACGGCTTACTCCGTCTCACAGAGAGGAGCCATGTTTATACAGTAGAAACGTCATAAGCTGATCATGCTATGTATGCTATTTACGGCTGTATTTGCTCTCTGAGCTATGTTAAGGGGCCGGCGTACTACGCATGCTAAAGGCTCGTACACACAGGCGCGACGCGACACGCGACACAAAGGCACCGCAAGTCGCGCAACGAGCGGTGCCTATGTGTCGCGCGCGATTCGCGTCGCGCGTCGCGCCTTTGTGTACGAGCCGTAATGCGTAGTTCATACAAACGTAATACCAAAAAAATGTGTAAATCAAACATATTCTTTGTGTGTATTTATTCCGAATGGACTACAGAATATCTAGGTTCCCAAATATATTTTTTGAAAGGACTCTGTTAAAAAGACGAGACATGAGGAATTTCAAATTTCTATAGAAAACTTATTTTTCTTATAACTCGTCTTCAAATCAGTGTCCATTCAAAATATATATTTGGGAACCTAAATATTCTGTAATCCAATCGGAATAAATACACACTACATTAAGAATATGTTTGATTTACAAATTATTTTGGGATTACGTTTGTATGAACTACGCATGCTCCGCCGGCCCCTTAAACACACAAGCGCTACGACTCAATCCACGTACTGTTTGCTTAGTATGAAACTGAAACCTAACCCATATCTACTTAGTTAAAACATAACCTTATGCCAGCCGTTGTGTTTAGTTAACATGACATTTGATAACCGATTTAATGAGGGTTTTCTGAAATGACGTTCGCTAGGTGGCAGCACTGACACGTCAGGTCCAGACATCTGTCAAAGAGCCTATATTTTCTTTAGTCATGACTGAATGATGAACAAATGAATGAATCGAATGATGAACGTCATCATATATTTTATATTGGAAGACCTCTTGTCACAGTGGTGCCAACTGGTGTCGTATATTTTCACGAAAACCCTCATTGGGTGTATGTTGACGATCACAGCGCCATCTATTAGCGACAAGTGATACCAATTGATGAGGAAGATGGCGCGCGTAGTAAGAGCAAGCCACTGGCCTGTATTATGTATGATAGACGTCAGTGTATTATTATGTATGATACAGGTCAGTGTGTATTATGTACGATACAGATCAGTGTGTATTATGTATGATATAGGTTAGTGTGTATTATGTATGATACAGGTCAGTGTGTATGATAGAGGTCAGCGGAGCATAAACAACGGCGCGACACTAGCGACTCGCTGCGGATTTTCACTGTCTTGGTGACACGCCAACGATCTCACGCAAAATTATAAACGCTAAATTAATATTGTAAAAAAGCTATCCATATACTGTTAAACCGCTATTACATGTAAGTGGCCTTGTGTCTGATTTTCAACCCACGACGACCTGACTCAGAAACCCTAACAGTGTAACAATATGTGATAACTAGCTTCTGCCCGCGACTTCGTCCGCGTGAAATTTCTTGTTCCCCGACCCACCCCGTCGCATCGCATCGCCTGCCCGCGCTATTACTTCGTTTTTGCTTAGCGTTCTTTCTGACTTTTTTTCGTTTTGCTCGGCTCCTAAAAGTCATAGCGTGATGTTATATAGCCTATAGCCTTCCTCAAGAATTGGGCTATCAAATGCAAAAAGAATTTTTCAAATCCGACTGGTAGTTCCAGAGATTAGCGCGTTCAACCAAACAAACAAACAAACAAACAAACTCTTCAGCTTTATAATATTAGTATAGATAATGTGTAAATCAGGGCCGTCTTAACAATATTGGGTGCGAAAATCAGCCTGCACCCCAATTTTTGTGTTTTATTTTTTTATTTAATACTTACTCTACAATAAAATTAGGTACGTTTTCAAACATCAAGTTTAATTTTTCTGGCTTTAAAATCGGCAATCTTTTTTGAGATATTGTCTGTTTTGTAATCAACTTTCAATTCGATAGGTATGTTATAGCCAAATTTGTCAATCTGTCTTGACTTGAGTCGTAAGTAGTTTTTTATTCATTTCAATTTCGAGAAGGTTTACGCATGATACGTGTAGGTATAAGGATTGGCTTGCGCCCCCTAAGACTCTGACGCCCGGGTGCCACGCACCCCTTGCACCCCCGGGTAAAGACGGCCCCTGTGTGTAATGCTTCATTTTCTATAAAAATCTCTGTCACGTTATGTTTCCCATTCTTCACAGCTTCAACCAAAGCCATCCGTGAGAATTTCATTATCAGCCTACAGCAGTCTAATGCTGGCCATAGGCCTTTTCAATAGCAGGTCATTAAGCTCGATTCTTGGCAATTCTTATACAGCTGCTACCAGCCACCCTGCTGAGATCGTCGGTCCACCCAACCTGAGGGCGTCCTACCTTACGATTTTCGATTCGCAGTCTCCACTCAAGAATACGTCTACCCCAACAGTAATCAGTTCTACGGCTAATATGGCCAGCCCGTTGCCACTCCAGCGGTGCTATTCTGCAAAAATCTCACCGTGAAAACTTGGATGAAGTGAGCGTGGAGTGAGCTGTCAATAGTGTCAATTCATAGCAAAAACAAACTCACTTCACCTAAGTTTTCACGGTGAGATTGTTACAGAATCGACTGGCTGCTTACTTATTCTGTGAGCTATGTCGACGAGAATTTATCTGAGCGTTATTAAGTAACAAATCACCTGCTAAATCCATTGTACTATAAATACAAATTAGTTAGGCTAACGTTTGGAGGCCAGGACCTTTACGTCAGTTTTATGCGCAATGACCCTAAAAAGCCACGGATTAACGCGTCAAAATGATACGGAATTACGCGCGTAATTACATAGTATGAATTGAATTTATATGTTAAGGGGGAAGTGCTAAGGTAGCCCGCGAAATTCAAATGTTCTTACGTTATTTGCAATTTGCTGGTCAGTATTAAGTTGTACGTCGATCAAAATATGATTCGCGACCGTAACAAATATGTATTTACAGAATCATAATCTTTAGAATCAGCCGGTCGATTCTATAAAAATCTCACCGTGAAAACTGAGGTGATGTGAGTTTGTTTTTGCTAGGAAATGACACTATTGATAGCTCACTCCACGCTCACTTCACCTAAGTTTTCACGGTGAGATTTTTACAGAATAACACCGCAGTAATACAACTTGTTAGGTTAGTATAATCCTAAAATGTTAAGATTTCATGAAATAGTCATTCTTTGGGATTACTTGGCCTTAGAGAGTTGTGTTGATGACTTTAATGATTATAATTCTGTAAATACATATTTATTACGGCCGCGAATCATATATTAATCAACGTACAACTTAATACTGACCAGCAAATTGCAAAAAACGTAAAAAAAACGAATTTCGCGGGCTACCCTGGCGCTTTGCCTTAAATGTAGGTGTATTAGATGCTATATTGTGTAAGAAAGAGAGGGCAACGTTTTAAGGGATTGACCACAGATTATACGAGCTCAACGTACTTGTCTAATAACTTAAATTTACATTATTATTTGAAATGTAAATGGTTCCTAGCAAGTGAAAGCAGTTCCTAGAGGTCTTGCAAATAAATAATTTACAAAATTACATTTGTTTTTCTTTTTTAAAGTAAAGCGCCTGACTGGGTTCAAACCTACGACCTACAACTCGTAAGTCACGGTCTCTGCCACTGGGCTACCACTGCTCAAAATGGGCCACCACCCAAAAAAATGGTAACGCTTAAATTCGGTTGTGTAGCGTATTAGTAAGTATCAGGGGTCCCATTAGCTAATTTTAAAATCAAAATATTATATTTCATATAAACCTACATCGGCACTTATGAAACGTCAGAAGCTAGGTACACGGTTCCTATTGGTCGTTTCCTATGGAGAAGAGGATTTTTCTCCTACATAATGTAAATTTAATCTAATGCCAGGAAGTCTTTGAAAAATGGATTCCTAATTTGTAACTGGAAACATGAATGTTTCCCGTTCCCCTTGTTCCTCATACCTCTATAACTGTACTCAGTTATAGGGGTATGAGGAACAGGTATATAAAGTTAACATTCATCCTCCATAGAATAGGGAGGAACCTCCGAGTCCGACCAGACGGGTGTCGTGTCTGTTGGGCAACTGGTCGACGATTGGTATCGAGACGTTGTATATATTCTAGTTGCGCGGTAAACTTTGCTTGCGCGATGCAGGATTTGGCATGACGTCAGTATGCTGCGTAGTTTGCTTGTGGCGATGTAGACGCCTAAATATTACGCGTCCTTGAAATTTCACTTTGCCGTGTAAGAAGTTTCGTAAGTGTAAGAAGTCGGGCAAAGTGTTACTGAGTTTTTTCTAAGTACTGAAACACTCACCTGTCCGTACGGATAATGACGGTAGGGCGAGCGGCCGTACCCCAAGTTGGCCAGCATGTCGGAGCTGAACCGGTTGAACAGGCCACCCCAAGCGTGGGCCGCGCCGGCTACGCTAAGCACCAGCACTGCGGTCACAGCCATCGTGGTGCTGTGGACAAGACAGAAAGGGTTTGAGAAGAGAAGATATAAGATCTTGTAGGAGAAGATTGCAGAAGAGTAACGTAGTAAGTAGTTATTTTATTTACAAGTTTCTGTCCGCGACTTCGTTCGCGTGAAATTTCTTGTTCCCTCGACCCCCCGTCGTCGCATCGCATCGCCTGCTTACGCTATTACCTAGCCTTCCTTCTGACTTTTTTTCTTTGTGCTCGGCTCCTAGCGTGATGTTAAATAGTCACAAGTCCTTTTGAAAAATTTATCAAATACAAATATAACTTTTCAAATCTGACTTGTAGTTTCAGAGATTAGCGCGTTCAAACAAACAAACTATACTATAATAATATGCTTATCTATTATTATAGTATATACATATATAGATTTGATTCAATATAATAAACTTAGTAGATACCTAAAGATAAAGTAAGGCTCATAAACTCGTAATCTATAAAAAATAATAATTTATAAGCTTATTAAAGGTTGAATTATAACATGTAGGTAATTCAACCTTTAATAAGTTTATAATTTTTTTTTCATCTGGCTTATATGTAATTCAACCTTTAATAAGTTTATAATTTTTTTTAATCTGAATTATAATTATGTAATTCAACCTTTAACAAGTTTATAATTTTTTTTAAAAGGTTATGAGTTTATGATCTTTACTTAATTATTTAAAAAGCTAACAGTCTCAAAATAATAATAACATGTACTAGTTTATAAATAGGGAGTGGAAATAATCACGGATATTAAAAAAATTGTCCGCATCGCTGTGAAACATGCTCAAAAGGCTGGCAGCATTGCCACGTTGTATAGCAAAGCTGATTCTTTGGCCAAAAAATAGGCCAACCCTCTGGTCACGTTAAGAGTCGACCAACCGCTTGGCGATGTCTCGAAAATTAAATTACTTTAGAGAGAGAGAGTGAGCCGTAATCCACCACGCAGGCCCAGTGCGTATTGGTGGATATCACATGTGCTTTTGATTCTAGAACATGCCGGTTGCCGGTTGCCTCACGATGTTTTCCTTCACTTTTTTGAGAGCAGTGGCAATGAAATAATTTACACAAAGTAAAGTGCCTTTCTAGGTTTGAACTTACGACCTACAACTCGTAAGTAGCGGCTGCTTCCACTGGGCAACCACTCCTCAACAATGCTTACCAATTACGCTAAAGTAATATTCAAAAATCTTCAGATTCAACACACACAAAATTGTTTCGCCCCTAAACCAATTTCAGTTCCCTATTAAAATTCAACAAACACGACTGCCTGATAATGGCTTGTGTTCGGTCGCCCCTGGGATCTATTGAACTAGATTAATAATTAAATGGGTACAATTTCTTCAGTAAATGTTTGTTGAGCCCATAAAGGCTCCTATAAACAGGCGCGATACGCGATATAAATGCGCGCGACACAAAGGCACCGCTCGTTGCGCGACTTGCCTTTGTGTCACGCGCGATTTTATCGCGTGTCGCGCCTGTTTGAAGGAGCCTTAAGGGTTTTTCTAATTCAATTATCTTGAAAACAGTTACTGGTACACACGACTACACATCAAGCTTTATATTTGCAGTTATAGCTGGCCTAGCATTAGTCGCATTGTGTAGGATTGTAGGATTTCTCGTACAATCAGAAGTCAGCTTATGCTGGTTATGTATAGCTTCATGTGTAGCCTGTAGGCTACACATGAAGGTTGTTATTAACATCAAGATCTATTTTATGTATAAAATAGATCTTGATGTTAATAACAACCTTTTGTAAACGTTGTAACTTACAAGTTTGTGTGAATAAAATGGTCTGCGAAAGTTTAGAAGCAATTTCATTTAGGGGTGAAAATATGCGTTGATTAAATTTTGCTCTTCACAATTTAGCAACATGTTTCCAAACGCTATTATTTTTTAGACATGTTTCGGCAAGGGATTTGTTTTTTAAATTTGTTGTTCATGTAAAATAGACACGAAAAAGGACATAACCCATTCTGCGATTATTTTTTTTGTCGACCTTCACTAATATAATTACATATTTTTAAAGTACACATATAACCCATTATTTTTGAAGTGAAAACTTCTTTAGCGGCGTTGTAGACTTTTTTTGTAATGGGTACAAAATGTTAAACTCACGTCAGGACACGTGACCTGATTGAAAATTCCTAAGACGGATGGCCGTAGCCGGTACCGCGCGTGTTTTGTTTATAAGACGATTCACAAAATACACACGTAATTGTTCAAGTTTTCACTTCTGTCGGCACTCCCGGAGTGACACTGCTTTTTTTACTAAGGAGTCAAAGTCGAGAACAATTTGGATCCGGAGATATCCAGTATCCTTATTATAAATGTGAAAATTTGAAGATGTTTGGATGTTTGTACTCAATCACCTGTAAACCGTTGAATAGATTTGGATGAAAATTGGCACATAAATGAACCATTTCCTAGATTAAAACATAGGATACTTTTTATCCCGATATTCTCACGGCATCGAAACTTACACGGGTGAAACCGCGAGGCAGAGCTAGTACTATATAATAATTGGAGGCGGATCGAAAGAAAATATTGTTGTATATCTTTGTTCTCAAATTCATTACAGCATTGTCGCCAAAGAAATAAATGTTTCAATTACTGCGACCATTCCAATAAAATGTAAATAATTCCTGACATTCGACACTTGAATGATGTCCTTTATTAAGCCAAGCAATTAATCCGCTGTTTCAAACACGACAACAACAATTCATTGTGTCTTTGATTAAGCCATGATAATAATAATTAATTCTTGGGGGTTCTGGCTAAATAATAACAGTCGCACGGACCGATCGATCAGGTTAAGCTACGCTTGGCGCGGTTGGTCCGTGGATGGGTGACTATCTTTACATACCAAGACTCGTGAAGCACGTTAAGACGTTGGTCCCGGCAGTCATTCGTGGATCTTTGACAGTCGTTACGGGTCGTCAGAAGCCCGAAAGTTTGACAACCAGTCTTACCAAGGGGTATCGTATTACCTAGTAATTGGGTTGTGGACGTCAGATAGGCAGTTGTTCCATGTAAAATACTGGTATTCAGCTGCATCCGGTTAGACTGGAAGCTGACCCCAACATAGTAGGCATAGGCAGATGATGATGAGGGTAATTAAATAAGTAACTTGTTTTTGTCCAATTGTTTAAGAATTGATTATTCAATCTGTCTTTCCTTTTCCCAACTATGTTGTCGTCGGCTTCCAGTCTAACCGGATGCAGCTGAATACCAGTACTTTATGTAGAGCGACTGCCTATCTGACCTCCAAACCCAGTTACTGGGTAATACGATGCCCCTTGGTATGACCGGTTGTCAGACTTTCGGGCTTTTGACGACCCGTAACGACTGTTAAAGATCCACGAATGACAGCCAGGACCAACGGCTTAACGTGCTTTCCGAGGCACGGTGGGGTCTTGGTATGTAAAGATGGTCACCCATCCACAGACCAACCGCGGCAAGCGTAGCTTAACCTGATCGATCGACTTGTGCGGCTGTTATTTAGTCAGAGGCCCCAAAAATTAATTATTATTATGACTTAATCAAAGACAATAAATTGTTGTTGTCGCGTTTGAAACAGCGGGTTAATTGCTTGGTTTAATAAAGGAACATTCAAGTGTCGGAACATTTTATACCCAAAAATTAAAGTGCCAGAATAAAAAAGTACAGTACCCGGCGATAAATACGAGTATTGCACATCGACCTTTACCTTTTTTTTTGTATTTTATACAAAGAATAAAAATAATTTATCAAAAGAAGCAAATCATAATTGTTTTAACAGCTCCTAATAGATACCGGACTGTTTGTATTTCGTGCGACAGAGATAACGCTCTACGAAGCCGAAATTAGCCGATTGTCTCTTTCCAAAGGTCGATGTGCAATATTTATCGCCGGGTACTGTACTATTTTCTTACGGGAAATAACATCTTGAACACTATTTTATTACCGCGAAAGTCTACATTCAACCCCGCGGTTGCTGTTAGAGATTGAAAATGCCAAAAATCATATTTTTTTAAAATCTTTTTTTATTTAGAAGCTTTTTATATTTTTATTTTCTGGCCGGTACTTTTATTTTCGGGTACGAAATGAACGAAGTCCTTTCCTATTAAATATTTTAAAATCATAACGCTATAAATGTCAACCAGCATTTTACTAAAGTCTGTGTATCAAGTATTAAGTCCGTAATAATGGGAGTCAAGGGGGCCTTTCCACGCGTGATGTGTTACAAAGGGAAATTACAAAAGGTATGTAGGCACTTTATAATGCATGATTAACAATATACCGAGCCAATCTGCACTCTAATTGCGTATCTGTCACTATCAATCACAATATGAATCCTTTTGTAGGATATTTCGAATACATTGCTCCATATGTTAGAACAATTTGATTGCTCAATAACGTAAATAATGCAATTAATGTTGTTGAACTGTCACAATGATTCATATTGTCATAGAAAGTGTGTTATGCAATCACACACTTTCAATGACAATCTGTACTACAATCTGTCAAATATCTGTAATAGATTTTCAACTTTATCGCTGCAGCATAAGGTTCAAAGTTAATTGGGAAAATTTGACAGTTTCGGGTAGCTTGATGTGCTGGCTCTGTACAATCTTTCACTATTCCAATTACAAATATCCAACAGAAAAAAGTTTCAACCCGCTTCCGCCATTTTGAATTTAGCAGACTGTTTTTAAATTAAAAGGTAACTTGGTGTTTACGGCACTCAAAACATCAAAGCTTTCTTTCCTAAAAGGCAGTTAATTACATAATTAAAAACACAACATGTTTGTTTTCAATTAGACGAGAAGCAACAGGTAAAGCTGTTTAATATATACAGGTTTTTGTAATGACATATTTCGTAACATGGAGATTTCCAGCGGTTTGTGTAAGGTAAAAAATATTTACAAGAGATTAAATATCTCTTTTTACCCGACTGCGCCAGAAGGAGGGTTATGTTTTTTTATAACTGTTTTCATTTTTTTAAATTAATTATTTCAACGTATTTCAATGTATAGATAAGTTTATTTATGCTAAAGGTATTTTGTACCGGTTTTTTTTTGTTTTATTTTAGTGTTTCAATGGAAACTTGTAAACGGCCTTCAATTACACAAATTTGTTAAAGAGCACTGTATAAATTATTTTTAAGTTTCCGGAACAGAATAAAATAAACTAGACTGACTAATTAATTGAATTGCCATTCCTATTGGCGTAAGATTGTGCTCTTTCAAAGTCTGTTTAAAAAAGCTAGATAAGCACCAAAAAAAAAAACACCACAACTAACTGCAAAAAAAAAAAATTTTGAGAAGTCAATTCCGCTTACCAATAGTAGTTCTATTTTCAATGATGTGATAATGATCTTTAAATGCAATTAAATTCAAGTGTGCGCTCCACTATGGACACTTGTTGCACACCTGACGACGCACTTCTAACTAACAGACCACTCCCGGTAAAATATTATCTAGGTACCCTGAACAATCATGCGTACTGGAGCCTTTGGGCCCCTCCCGTTGCAATATCGATCCACCATCCGGGGCCTATGTGGTCTAGGGTCATTGGTACTTCGGCAGAGCAGGGTGCTTCTCTTCAATTTAATTCCGATAGATCGACATTGGAATTGTGACGTTTCGTACTTTTGAGTTCGATGCTAGTACCAAATGATTTTAGATTGGATGTCCATTGTCCATTTCGGAGAACTAAGTGGAATTGGGTTCGGGCTTGGCGTGGGGTAATTGTTGACAATATTGTTTTCAAGAGTACTGAATCACGTGACTGTAATTTCATTGGAATCATATTGGCATCTCATTGGAATTAAAATTAGTTTGGAGAGTAAGCCCCCAGGACGGTGTGCCATGCATAATCACGCGTACTCTCTCAACCGTTCAAGTCTCCCCGATGCAATAATCCGAGATCCAGGGAGCCTAAAAAGGCCACTTTGACAGAACCATAAAAGGATAATATTATGAATCATAATGGACAGTTAACAGTGAACTTAATCGCATCAAATCCCATTGGTGAAGGATTTTTCAGTTATTTCTTTTTTGTCTGTGCTAAAATACCAAACAATCCAATCCAAATCTCTTTGATTATACCTACGTAGTGCAGCGAAAAAAAGAAAAGCACGGACTGTCTTCGCCATATTATGATTCATAATGTTATCCTTTTATGATTCTACCAAAGTGGCCCTTTTAGGCCCCCAGGTCATACACGCACGCCGGTTGCGAGTTCTACGCACCTGATCTTTTTGAAGAACATCACCAACAAGGTCACTATAATATGTCCTGTAGAGTGACCTACGTAGACGTTGTAATACATAATTTGTCATAGAAATACAGTGGCTTAATGCCAAAGGTTAAATCGCATCGGTGAGCGAGAGTCATCATTATGAATTCAAAACCACCCGTTGCACTGTTGATCCGACGTCTGGAATCCACGCTTATTAAAAGTACCAGGTACGGTCAGCTTCACGTCAATGAAAACCGACCTAATTCTCACGAAATCCGGGCGTTGCCAAATGTAGTTCTTATTTTACCTCTGATTTTGCATCACAGTCAAAATTAGTGTGATCTTTATTCCCGTTGCTGTAAGGTTGTAAGTGGCTTGGTATTTGGGTTGCTTTCATTGGTAAACTGTCAAAGGATTCTATTACGTATTACAGTCGGTAAAATATGCAGTGGCCTTCAAAAGTTAGTCGACATTTTTCCACCTCAGTTGTGAAACCACATTATGATTTAAAATAGTAGTGATCCAAACCTTTGAACTGCTATAACATTTTTATTCAACTACGTTTGAGTTATCATAAAAAAAACAATCAAGTACCTAATCCCTTATGAGTACCTGATTATTTCTACTTCTGATTATCTTTAAGAGGCACTAGCTTCTACCCGCGACTTCAAGCGCGTGAAATTTCACCCTCCCCCCTTTCACCCTCCCCCCTTTCACTCTCGAAAAACTTTCGAATTCGGAAAAACCCTTTCTTAGAGGACACGTACTCTTCACCAACAACACTCCCTCCAAATTTCATGTCTCTAGGACCAGCGGTTTAGACTGTGCATTGATATATCAGTCAGTCAGGACTTTGAATTTTATATACATATATAGATGAGAAACAGGGTGTAAAGTTCACACATACTCCATAGAAAAGAAAGGATCTTCCAACCAGACGGGTGTTGTGTCTGGCGGGCAACTGCCCGATGATTCATGCTGGGCCGTTGTATATTATAAATGCTAGTTGCGCGGTAAACTCTGCTTGCGAGATGCAGGATTTTTGTGTGACGTCAGTATGACGCGTAGTTCGCATGTGGCGTTTGTAGATACAACTAACAACTAATATTTGGAGGCCACTTTAGGTATAGTGCACGTTTGCACAATCATGCGCACTGAAGCAGATGAGCTCGTTGCGCTATCGTATTGACCGAGGGGCAATACCCGTATTTTTATGTAAATTAGTCTTATAATTGTCTCAATCTGTCAAAAAAGCTTCTAATTTACCAATTTTTTAAATAATGACAGCCGGGACCAACGGCTTAACGTGCTTTCCGAGGCACGGAGGGTCTTGGTTTGTAAAGATGGTCACCCATCCACAGACCAATCGCGGCAAGCGTAGCTTAACTTGATCGATCGACCAATATACCAATATATCGGTCTGGCGACCATACTTTGGAAAAATTATTTAAAATAATTCAACAAGTTAACTATAAAAAGTTTTGATGTGTATACGTACAAAATTTACGCGCGTAAATAATTATTTTACGTATTTTTCAGCACAGTACAAAACTGTCCGTGTGAAGTATGAAATCTTAATTTTTATAAAAACACGCATTTTAAAAACAAACGCAGTTTTTTGTTATTTTGGAAGTGATTTCAGAAGCTTTTAAAACCGATTCAAAAACTTTTCGGCGCGCGTTATATAGTTATTTTTAAACGCTTTGTCATACAAAGTTCAAAGTTTATTTTTGGCACATAATGCAATAAACATAAATTATTTTACGGAACAAACTTATGTTTCGTTAAGAATCCAATATTCACGCGATCACAAAACTTTTTTCTATCAATTTAACAAAAAAAAAACATGGTAGTAAAATAAAAAGAAAAAAAGTAAATAAACTTAAGCATGTATCATAAACCGTTGGCGATCCCGAAAAGATTCTAAATTCAAAACTTTATCTTAAACACAAAATTTAATAAAAGTAAAACCAAACTTTTTAATCAAAATTCGAAATTGAAACCCAAAAAAAGAAAAACAAACGAAAGAACTAAAGAATCCCATTCACAAGTAAAGCTCCCATTATATCCTTAACAAAATAATGTTGAAAAATCAAAGTAGAAACATGGAGAGGGTTACTCACCGATGCATGACTGCTGTCTTCGGCGTTCCGTGGAGAACTGGCGATCCATACCAGGCTTCCCACTGCGCATGATGGGGAGGGTATAGGGTGCGGCCAGGTGGGCGGATAAGGCAGTGCGATTTACAGGATGTTGCCGAGATAGGAGCGACTTTTTTTCGGGGGTTTTTTGTTTTGGTGTAGTGTTAAAATGTACGAGTTACAGGCACATGAGCCTCGGCTTTGTCTCCAGGATGGCAAGGCACTTGCTATGAGTCAGGCCACTTATTTGTTTACCACTCAATCATTTATAAAAAGTTTTATTTTATATATTTTTGTACAGTTTTCCCAGCCATGTTCTCCTCGGATTATGTTTTTAAGACCACCATCACTCCATGAGGAAGTGAATAATCTGTATGGAAATAGGCTTCTCACAAAATATAACTCCAAATTGGAAAAGAAACACATATTCCGAAAATGTCACAAAGACGTTTGCACTTTTAGCAAAACCGAGCTACGCCGTAGCACTGTGGGCTACGCCGTAGCTGGGCACGTAGCAAATAAAGTACAACGGTTTCAACAGTTTTTGAAATCATGTTAGAAATTAATTAATATGGATGTGTTTTTTTGTATGATTGTGTTATTTTTCTTTGTACATTGATTTAGAAAAAAAAAATGCCATAAGATTCATAATTTATAACCTTGTGGAAGAGAGAGTATAATTTACCAAGTCAATTTTGAGTGAACGATTTTTATTTGATCGCAGTTCCAAGTGATGTCAAGAAGATAATTCATCTACGAAGCATGTTGATTACAGAAATTTCTAATATTTAATATCAATGAAAACATAATATTTCTTAAGCTCTGGTATCCTAGGAAAGCGAATCCGTCACCAAAATCTGTCATTTTCACCAGTATTTTTTGACATTAAGATGTCAAAAAATGCTTTGTATTTAGACAACCGATATTGTATGATCATTCACCGCTTTCTTAGGAAACCAACGCATAACTGAATTTCGCCTATAGTATTTTCATCTCACGCGCGCTTTATTTGTGGTTACCAAGTGTAAAAACACGCTGTGAATGTGTGTGTAAGCACATGAGCTCTCGGTACCGTTCGAGACGATTTTGAAGTCGGAAGTGCTGGTGCGTGTGTGTGTTAGATGCTGACGCTAGTCGTCTTCACGCATACATGCAAGCATGCATATCGCAAGCAGAGTTTACCGTGCGACTAGCATAATAATATATACAACGGCCCGACTCGAATCATCGGGCAGTTGCCCATCAGACACGACACCCATCTGGTTGCAGGATCCTCCCTTTTCTATAGAGTATGAGTGAACTTTACACCCTATTCCTCATACTTCCATACATTCAAAGCGTGTCTGTACACTTGGTTACTACAAATAAAGCGCGCGTTACTTCGTGATATAGCACTGTAGGCGAAATTCAGTTATGCTTTGGTTTACCACAAGTTAAGCGTACGTCGCTTCGTGAGATAGAAACACTATACAACGCTACAATCGATATTTATATAGCAGTAATTTATTCGCAAAGTCGTATCGCTAAATTCTCCTGTATGACAGATTCCTTACTTATCAGTAATGGAGGAACGAAAATATACCTGACGTCAGATAGATGAGCGTCAACGTATGCTTCACGTATTTTATAAAAGAGGGTAGGCAGAGATTTAGGTTATAGTAGTTATTTTTTTATGAAAGACTGAAAGTAATTTCTTTCGAAGTACAGTGTTTTTGCACGCTATGCAGTGTGTCTATTTTAATAGACATTTATTTTTAACCAATTTAAAAAAAGGAGGAGGTTCTCAATTCGGATGTTTATATATATATTTTTAATGTATGTTCGGGCATAACTCCCTCATATATAGACGGATTTGCAAATTTTTTTAAAAATCTGATGATGTGTTTCGGAGACAGACAACGGAACACTTCAATAAATACCAGCAAATCAACCACGATTGCTGCTATAGCATATGTATGCATTGTACCCTTTAAAGAGGCAGGCAGATGTGTTCAATAGCTTCCTGTCAGTGATATTCTCGTAGTAAGTAGTGTTATATGAGTTAGTTTGGGGTAGGTAGGTACAACTAAAAAGTGAAGCATAAAAACATTTTCCAAAAAAAAAAAACAACCGCCTTCCAAAAAAAACACTACCAACGAAAATACAGAACCAACGACACCGACTTCCTAAAATAAAGTAATTTTTCACTTTGTAGTGTTTTTTCTTGGAAGTCGGTTGTTTGTCCTTAAGTTTTCACAAATCTGTATTTTAAAAAAAATCGTTGGTAAGCGCATCACTTGAGAAGAGCTGGGTTGGTTAATTTTTGAAGTGAAAACTTCTTTAGCGGCGCTGTGTACTTTTATTGGAATGGGTAAAAACTTCTAAATTCGCGTCAGGTCACGTGACCCTGATCGAAAATTCGTAAGACGTGACGCGCGTTGTTGAGGACAGCGCCATCTATGCACATCGGGAAGAACTACGAGGGCCTCGCGTACTAACTACGTAGGCCTCGCGTACTAACTACGTAGTTCATCCAACAACGACGAGATGGCGCTGAACCACGATTTGTAAATCTGAATAAATTCCTTTCACGAGAAGAATAAACCAGTCACTTTGGTCATCATACCTGATTTGCAAAAAACCCTATAAAATAAGGAACACACCTTAACACGCGTGTTTTGTTTATAAGACGATTCACAAAATACACTCGTAATTGTTCAAGTTTTCACTTCTGTCGGCACTACCGGAGTGCCAGTGTTTTTTTTTGTTGTTGTTTTATTTTTCGAATATGGTTTTTAGGAATGGACTCATGGCTAAATAATAACACCCGCAAGATTTAGCTGCGCTTGCTGGGGTCAGTTCGGAAATGAGTGACCATTCATAACACATCGAGACCCCTCCATGCCTCGGAAAACACGTTAAGCCTCTCGTCTATCAATCGTAGATGGCCATTCATAACGTTACGAATGTGGCGCCCGTAATAAATGCGGGAAAACCTGAAAGTAATCTTTTTCCTTGTGGTTTTTGTATTTATTGTTTGGAAATATTACGGCTGTCGGGTCAGCTAGTTATGAATGAACAAACTTTTTATTCATAGGGATCCGTACCTCGAAAAAAAAATCAGCTGTTCCCTACATTTATGTTCGTATAACTCGTCAAAATCTAGGGAACAGCTGGTTTTTTGTATTCGCAATTTCAGAAAGAAAGAAAAGAAAGAAAGAAAGAAAAAGTATTTATTGCGACCCGTACAGGAAGGTTTGGTTGGTTTGGTTTGGTTTGGTTTGGTTCGGGTTTCAGGTTTGGTCCCATAGTAAAAGTTGTTCATAATGATGAGTACAATGCCCTCTTATGAGGTTGTTGGTGTTTTTCCAATAACCCTGTATAAATCGATAGCTGACAACAATTCCAACGGAAAATATAGTAGGACCAAACTCCGTAAAGCGTCACGGTCGTTTCCGATACATTAACGTTCAAAGTTGATCACGTGACATCCATATTTCTTTTGAACTTGCGCACATTTTTGTAGCTTATATGTTAGAAATAATCACTCTGACACCTTACGAACGAACGATTGAACTCGACCACAGAACAATAACTTGTGCGTAAAAAGGTCCCACACAGCATTGATGCAAAAAAAGTGTTTGCTGTATGGCACCAATCATTTACAACCACATACCTGGTTCAATTAAAGAATTAAACATAACCTTGTTTAAGAAAAACACCTGCAATCACCTATGTTCACAAAACAAAATAAATGAAATGAAATGAAAGAAACGGCTTAAATCTTTACTGTTGAATAAAGCATATTATAAGCATTTCGGAATTTTTGACAGACAAAATGTGATGACTGTTGTTGACATTTATGTCAATTAATGTAATTATGTTTTAATTTTTAATATCAATGACATTTTTTAATGAATTTTGTACGCCTTCTGTCTGGCATAACATAGCGCACTTTTATTTTATTTTTAAAACAACCATTTATTTGTACCTAAAGTAACAAATCAATAAATTACTTAATGACTTAAAGTAATCAACTAATCAATCATCTACATAATATGTAACAAGATGTAAGTAAGTTCAATGTCATTCTGTTTTCTGTTTGCATTAATGTCAACTATTGCACGCACGGCTTAATTATCCTTATTATTGTTGTTTGTTACAAAAGTAGTTATTTTTCCACTCTGTAATTGGCATTTTTGTTTTTGTTTGATTGTTGTTGTTTTCACGTTTTGTTGTCATATTTATGGCAGTGTCGCGGGCGCGTCACGGATTGATTTGTATTATCAATGTCAATTAATAATGTGTGTTGTCTTTGGTGCCTGGCACTGACATCAAGCAATGGACAAAATCGTCAACATTTTTTAAGCTTGAGTACGAGGCTTTTGACTACGTTGTGTGTGTATATTTTATCTATTTTTGTTTTTTTTTTTATTTGTAATGCTCGTTTTTGTTTGTGCAGAATAAACAATTTTTCTTTCTTTCTATCGATTTATAAAGGTTTCAATGATGGTTGCCATTTAAAAAAAAATGGCCGACAGGAAGGTATACCACGGATCTTGAAAGTCCTTTATACCTGTCGATTATCACGCATGGTTAATAAACAAGTCTCAAGTAACGACTCTGAGTACCGGCACGAGTCATGCAGAGCGCAATATATTAAGTGTCACCGTCTGGAATTCCGCCAAAGAGCAAGTAAAGATACCCAATCGCATAGAGACGCTGTTGAGTATATTTATTGCCCGCCATACTGGTGCAGACGTATACTAAATCTATAATGCCAACTTTAACAACTTTGTACGGGCCATCGGGACTACTTTAAACCTCTCTCGGCCCTTTTTTTTTTTAGGATGGGAAGTCATCAAAGGACCCATCCCGCTCTGGGTGGAGCGGAAGGGAGTGTCAGACTCTTACTGACTAAAACCCACCCGTGTTCCTTCCTTAGCCCTTTATGTTCCGGGCCAGCGGTAACCCTTTCGGACAATCCCGCTGATCTCTCTCGGCCCTTGCCGCTGCCTACTGTTTGGATTGAGCAATCTCAAAGATTTGAGTATTTGTGGATTATTCAGCATACCTACACCTACCTCGAAAAACCATAAAAACATCATGTTTAACCAGTGCGAAACTGCGCCTTACCTCTAACTTATAGTAACCAACCATCCTTACTACAAAGACGGTTGGAGTTTATGTTATCACTAACAGCGCCTCGCGGCTTCACTCGCATAAGTGTCGATGGGGGAATATCGGGATGTGTTATTCTGATGTATGTATAAAATTCAAAGTCCTGACTGACTGATATATCAACGCACAGCCTAAACTGCATGGTCCTAGAGACATGAAATTTGGAGGGTGTGATCCACTAAGAAAGGGTTTTTCGAAATACCACCTCTAAGAGGGTGAATGGGGGGAGGGTGAAATTTTACGCAAACAAAGTCGCAGGCAGAAGCTAGTAAGCTACATTACTGTTAAGTTTCATCAAAATCCGTTCAGTAGTTTTTGCGTGAAAGAGTAACAGACATCTGTCCATCCTCGCAAACTTTCACGTTTATAATATTACTAGCAGCGTCACGCGGTTACACTCGCATAAGTGTCAATCCCGTGGGAACATCGGGATAAAAACTATCTTATGTCCTTTCCCGGGACTCAAGCTATTTCTATACCAAATTTCATCTAAATCGGTTCAGCGGTTTATGCGTGAAGAGGTAACAAACACACACACACTTTCGCATTTATAATATTAGTATGGATATAAAGTTATAAAAATATAATATAATAAAGGATTAGTAAGATATTACTAGGATTATAAACCCGGTCTGGCACAGTACGTATATTTAAGTATCAAAACTTGTGGATATAACAATGTTTTCAGATTGAATGGCTATCTGTCACGTTATAGAACGTCCTACGCAATAATAATTATCTATTTTAGTATTCACATGCTCATGACGTCAGAGTTGTTTCAGTATAATTACTGTGTTTCACAATCATTGTAATTTAAACCTTATTCAAATGTGAATTAAGTTATATGTTGCACGTTCGTGTGTTGTAATGGTTATCTATCTAGCTTCAACGTACTTGTGACGTACTGTGACGTAGGTCTAAAGTTATTTATACATTTGCTGGTTGATTTTATTTCTACACAAACCGTGCGCCTGAGAGGCCGTGGTGGTCCATCGATTTATAAGGGTTAGGTCGAATCTGGGGGTATTCCTCGAAATGCACCAAAAGAATTCCACGAAAGACACAAAAAAATATTATAATTTTATTCTTCGAAATGCATCAACGATAAAACATAGAGAAGAGCATGAAGGATTCGTAATAAATTATATCGATAGACGTTTCATTTGGTGCCTTTCGAGGAATACCCCGTAGGTTCGAACTCAGAAAGGCACTTTACTTTGTTGTAAATTATTTCAGCACCACCGCTCTCAGAACGGTGAAGGAAAGTATCGTGTGCAAACTGGCATGTCCTAGAACCGAAAGTTTGAAGACATGTGACCTCTACCAACCTGCGCTGGGCTTGCGTTGTGGATTACGGTCCACGCCCTCTCACCGAGAGGAGGCTTGTGTCCCAGCAGTGGGAATATTATAGGCTGATTATGCTAAATTTATGCGTGGGACTTCTCATCAGCAAAAATGAGAACTTTTATACAAACTTTTGTCTTTTAAGAGATGATTTTTGAAAAATCCTTTATATCTGCTCACCTTCGTTACATAAAGAACTCTTGTACAGACGCCAGCACATCAAGCTACTTACTACAATCTGTCAAATTTCTTTAATAGAATTTCAACTTTATCGCTAAAGCATATGGTTCAAAGTTGATTGGGAAAATTTGACGTTTCGGGTTTTTTTTGGCACAAACATGATTCGATAAATCCAGCGGCTTAGGCTGTACGTTATCTGTCAGTAAACAAATGAAATTAATATTTTCATTTAGTAGATGTATGTTGTACCTACCTACGAACTTTTATTTTATTTTCCAAATCAAACATCAGCTTCTTTTTTTTAGTATCGAATGTATTTTATCGGTAAATGGCGCCATTACTTATTCTATTGCTTTAAATTGAATCGTGTTATTATAACATGGGATTCAATGGAAATAGCAAATGGGACCCATCGTGAACACCTAAAAAATGGGATTCAAAAGTGGGCTCCAACGAAAATAAGCCGTTTTTGTTAACTCCAGTAAAAGCATTTATTTGTTCACAAAAAAAAAAACACGATATTCAAGTACAGACGCCAGCACATCAAGCTACTACAATCTGTCAAATTTCTTTAATTGATTTTCAACTTTATCGCTACAACATAAGGTTCAAAGTTGATTGGGAAATTTTGACAGTTTCGGGCAGCTTGATGTGCTGGCGTCTGTACGTTAACAAAAAAAAACCACTAACCTGCACTGGGCCGCCTGGTAGATTACGGCGCGCTCCCTTTCACAGGGAGGAGGCCTGTGTCCCGGAAGTGGGAACATTATAGGCTGAAGAAGCTTATAAAAGCTCCTTCAAACAGGCATGACACGCGATAAAATTGCGCGCGACACGAAGGCACTGCAAGTCGCGCAACGAGCAATGCCTTTGTGTCGCGCGCGATTCGCGTCGCGCGTCGCGCCTGTTTGCAAGAGCCTGAATGCTTATAAAAAATTAAACGCAATAATACAACAACGAAAAACTTTATTTAAATAAAACACCCAAACTAAACTACAACAACAGACTCAACAACGCTTGCACAACCATCACGACCAGCTGTAGTAACCCTGGCAATAACGCACCACCGATGCCTGTCAGGACATCATCTGTCAATTCTGTCACTAACGTTATCAGGGTTGTCAGCAAACCTTGTAGATTGACCACATTCGCGGGCGGAGTACTAGGGTTAGCTCCGACGGCATACTCTGGTAGAGATCTTAGGAAGTTCACAATAGCGAGGGCCTGAGAATAAAGTTTTAGTAAGGAGGTTTCCAAAGCTCCAAGGTCTACGGGTATCATGCAGCTGATGTTCGAAGGTAGGGTGTCGAAGATTGAGAGCAAGGAGAGGAGAAGGTTGTATACGTTGTTCAGGAGTGGTAGCAGGATATTCACGAGGGGGTAGACCGCTGGCAGTTGCACGCCGGTAGCTGATACAGGTTGCTGTAATAAAAAGAGGCTTTAATATTGCTGGTTTTTATATCCTGTGGTGAGTATATTGGGATTAGTAGTAGGGTTTTTTAATCTTATATTTTGAAATGTTTCTTCATTTGTGTCTTTTTTTACATTGTTCTCACATATAGAAGCAACAATAATAATGTACCCAGGATTTTGTAACATCTTGATTTAAAAGAGTGTCCATGGAGTTTCTTGCCCGTTCTTCTCCATAGAGATCTACGTTTTGGAATGGGCAACTAGCTTCAACTTTCTGACTAACTGACAGACTATTTAAATGTTGACAATTCAAAAGTGCCTGTACAAGGTTTAATTGAAATAAATGCTTTGAGTTTGAGTTTGAATAGTTAATTACTATGCAGCTTCAAATCTAGTAAAAAGTTGTTTGTTTTGAGATGTTAATTCAGAGTGAAATAAAAGAGATGCTATGAGCGGTAAAGCAAAGTGGTCATATATAGCAAAAGCATATTATAATTTTGAAAGAACACTAAAACCTCATTTTTGAATTTCTGGAAAAGGTTAAAACTAAATGCCACCTGTTACTAAATATGATTTATCAATTCTACGTGCTAATATTAAAACAAATGAGATATAAAGATATCATTTAGTCTCTCGTACGCATGTTAAACATCTCTTTTTAATTAAATTAGTCATTGCTATTATGAAATTTGTATATATAATACAAAGTCGGACACCGTTTATATCTCAAGAACGGCTGGACAGATTTTTATGTTCTTTTATTTGTTAAAAATAGTGAAGATAATTAATTTTCTCATACAATTTAATTTGGAAATTATAATAATGAAGTGGCAATCATTTTTATATCCTGCTAATTTCTTACATCGAACTTTGCACTTTTTGTTTTTATCTTAGTTTTATCTGATGTACGACTATTATCTGTCTGGTGTATTGTGTGTCTCTTAGTCTGTGCTAAATAAATGTATTTTCTTTCTTTCTT
This sequence comes from Luperina nickerlii, assembly GCA_963855955.1. Classification (NCBI taxonomy): domain Eukaryota; kingdom Metazoa; phylum Arthropoda; class Insecta; order Lepidoptera; family Noctuidae; genus Luperina; species Luperina nickerlii. Next base: position 9,041,912 of record OY979689.1, on the reverse strand, counting down.
TCTTTCAATTGTATGGAACGGCTTTTTTGATGATATCTCTCTGAGGTACAAAGTTCGCTGGGTGAGCTAGTTTATTAATAAAAGCTTAATGATTCATGAATAAAAGCTTCATACAGCTTGAACGAGTGATGAGACTGAGCCTGGAGTCTGGATTTGTGTAAAAGACAATATACATGTCTTCTCTTACATACTCTTTCTTTCTAACTGGTGAAATGTGAGTGTATTATCAAATTTTTTCTACCTTTTTGGGGAATAGAGGTATTAAAAAAAATATTATGTTTAAAATGTAGGTATGTGTTTTCTCTTACCGTAGCGAAAACTGCTGCAACACACAGAAAAACTAAACCAATCTTCGACATTTTTCAAAAGAAATGTTTCACCTTTCCTTAAATTATATTTACAATGTTTATTTCTCGTAAAAAAACAGTTTTATATACTTAAAAGTTACTTCACATATTTCCAATGTGGACACGATAATGGTTGGTAATCTTTTATCTTTTAATTTCACAAAATAGTTACCTAATTAAAAGAATTAATCAAAGCGAAGTATTTATGCGTAACACTTTTTCTAGCAATATACGATAAACATATTTCTATGCAGAAATATGTTCTTGATCATTGTCCTGCCCCTTTTTTGCCCACTGCTGGGCGAAAGCCTCCGCTTTTTCTTCCCAAACCTCTCTGTCTTGTGCAATCTCTGGCTATGTTGGCCCTGCAAACGTTATCAGATTGTCACACCACCTTTGCCGTGTTCCACCTCGATGGCGATGTCCTCCATTAGACGTCCACTGAGTGATGATCTCTTCGCGTGCATTCGTGAGACGTGTCGGGCCCACTCCCACTTCAGCCTGGATGTTTTTTCTCCAATATCCGCTGATTGAGTCATGAAGGGCAGCGTGGTGTTTCTAACTCGATCTGTAAGCTTCACAAGGCAAACAAAGTTGGCAAACAGGCTAATTTCATAAAAAGTTTTCCTATTCATAACCTGTGAGAAATTGTAACCACTGGCATCTTTCCAAGGGGTGAAAGTTCTCTTGAATGTAAACAACCTTCGCTATTATATCGGCCCAACTCTGAATCACTTAACTGGCAGTGGGCAGGGCACATTGCTCGCAGAACAGATGGCCGACGGGGCAGAAAGGTTCTGGAGTGGCGACCGCGTACCGGAAGACGTAGCGTTGGAAGGCCACCCACAAGGTGGACCGACGACCTTGTGAAAGCTACAGGAACTCATTGGATGCGAGAAGCGAAAAACCGGTTGAAGTGGAGGTGCTTGGGGGAGGCCTATGTCCAGCAGTGGACGTCTTTCGACTGAAATGATGATGAAGATGAACTCTGAACCTCATCCACTGTGTCAGCCAAATATTCAATACGGTAGGTGTTGTGGTATCAAAGTTGAGGTGATGATCAAATGAATGAGGTGATTTAATTTTTTGCAATTGCTATTCCTTCTTGGTTCGCGTTGGTGTCGTGGTTGCTAGCGTGACTGATGAGCATGGCATCATGGTTCGACCTCTAGGTTGGTCAGAGCGTTATTTCGAGTCTACCGGTCTACCCATTAAGAATTTTTCAATAGCACTCCAGTGCTTGGACTTTTGCTTTTGAGGGTATAGAGGTATGAAGAACAGGGTCTATAGTTCACCAGGGTCCAACAGGGTCCAAGGTCTTCAACTAGTCGGGTATCGTGACTGTCAGGATGTTGATGCTATTTGCGCGGTAAACTCTGCTTGCGCGATGCAGGATTTTGCGTGACGTCAGTGTGATGTGTAGTTCGCATGTGGCATGTAGATGACTCCACAATTGAACCACTTCACTCTATTACATGTTACGTAAGCATTTCTGTCGAAGTGTAGATATTATTTGTACATACAAGATAGTATTTCCCTATGGAATATAGCATGTCGTTATGTATTTACGGACATGCTATGATGACTTTCGTACATAGAGTTGAATGACCTTAAAAGTAATACAACGAAAGTAATCAAATGTATTTTTGATGACAGGCAATTTGCCGAGAGGTCTTGGATTAAATTAGGTTAACTTTGTCACGGGCACTACCGAGGGTGGGGCTAAAAAGGAAATACTGGATTTATGGAATAACACCGAACTATATTTTTTCCGCGGTTTAGTTCGTATGGTTTTACCAATTCAAAAACCTACCAAAAGCAGAAATTAGTGCGTTTGAACAAGCAAACAAAAAAACCGGTCAAGTGCGAGTCGAGCACCGAGGGTTCCGTACAAATTTGTACGTAAGTATGTAATAACAAAAAAAAAAGTATGTAACAACAAATTTACGGTTTTCGGATTTTTTCCTTTACTTGTGCTACATGACGTTGCTTCTTGCCTATTATTGATTATTAATTACGTTGCAGCCGAACTTGAGTTATAAATAGTTTCACTAACCCGACTTTATTTATATGTATAGTTTTTTGAAGGAAAACTTCTTTAGGCGCGTTGGGAATTTTTTGTGATGGGGAAAAAGCCATTGAACTCGCGCCACTATTACCGTAAGCGACACCGCGCGTATTTTGTTTATATATTTTAAGAATTTTATTAATTCTCATTAAGAATTAACAATCATTCAGTTACTGAGGAACTAAATTTACACAAAATGTTTACGGGCGTACAATAACATCTTTAAAAGTAGATTTACTAATTAATTTAAAAGGTAATAATAAATGGGGAGGTAGTGATAAAAAAATGTAAATATTAACTAATCACCAACCGAGTAAACACGGATCTAAAGTAAAATTGAATGTTTTACTAGATGTGACATTCATGGCAGCGTACTGACAAAATAAAGAACTTTTATTTGTATTTTGTTTGTTTGTATGAATCCGTTAACGTAAGCAATAACGCTAGTATTTTTTATTTTTATATGATTAATGGTTATTGACACATTATATACGATTTAATTTGATTTTTAAAACAAGACCTGCTTTTCGCTTCTTTGTTTCCATGGGTATTTTATTGTAGTACATGTTAACACCTTCAAATTCAATATTTCGTTTCCCGTAATTAACTGTTCTGGGAAGACGTGTTTACTAAGTAATTGGAGTTTCGTCGTTTAATTTTTTGTACTTGATGTTTTTTTGTGAAATTTAGTGTTGAATTGTATGAATATCTTTATGTAATATTTTGCGTATTAGTACACATGTATGGTACTTGTATGTTTGGGAAATGTTCATTATTTTTGTTTGCTTGTATATTTTCTTAGTTGACGTTCTAAAATGATAATTAAATAATATTTTGATTAATCTATTTTGTGCTTTTTGTAATGTTTCTAAATTTGATTTAGCTGCGGTCCTTCAGATTTCTATTAGGTAGTCTACATGTGGTTTAACTAAAGAATTATGAATTATGTATCGAACTTTTCGAGGAAGACATTTGTTAATATTGTAAAGAGCACCTGTAAGTGACAAAAGTTTTCATTTTTTCTATATGAGCCTTCCAACTCCGGCCCAATCCCATTTGAGCCTGGCAGCCTTCTTTGCCACATCCAGTATGCCCGTTTTGGAACGCAGCGTGGTTTTCCGATTCCTGTCCTGTCTTTTAACATCCAGATTGCTGCGTTATGTATAAATTATGCAAAGTAATTAACATAACAAGAAAAAGAAACACAAAACATTAAATTAAAATATTTGCCATGTCAGTTAGCAGATGTCAATGTACTATAATTACATAATAATTATTATAACCTACATTAATAAAGTTGAACTTGACCCGTGTTCAAAAGAGCTGGTTGTACAAGATTGTTGTTTATCTGAGTCAGAATGCAGTAGAATGTGCGGTTTTCATTGGTAAGCGATTCTTTTATTACTAACCTACTTTTTGTCAAATGCTACTGTTTTGAATGAGCATATTTTGATGTTATATATTGTCGTCAAAAATTCGTGTCAAAAAAAAGGAGGAGATTATCAATTCGGATGTTTATACATATATTTTTTTTAATGTACATATAACTCCCTCATATATAGACGAATTTGCATTTTTTTTTGTTCGAAAGAAGTTTATTCCGAAATGGTTCCAATTTGTTTGGGATAGGTAAGTACAACTAAAAAGTGAAAAATAAAAACTTTTTAGAAAAAAAAAAAACAACCGACTTAAAAAAAAATTTGTAGTGTTTTTTTTTGGAATCTGTTGTTTTTTTTTTTGTAAAATAGTTTTTTATGACATAACATCATCGCTTGTATTCCCTGATGGGGTAAGCAGATATGAATGGTACACCTACCTTTCCCCAGTAATTTGTAGCATAAACAGCCCATAATGATCCCACTTCTGGGACACAGGCCTCCTCTCTGTGAGAGGGATTGGGGCCGTAATCTACCACGCGGGCCCAGTGCGGATTTGTAGATGTCACATGTCTTCGAATTTTTGGTTCTATGACATGCCGGTTTCCTCACGATGATTTCCTTCACCCTTTTGAGAGCAGTGGTAATGGTGATGAAATTATTTACACAAAGTAAAGCGCCTGCCTGGATCCAAACCCAGGCCCTACAATCCATAGGTCGGGGCCGTTACCAATTTGCCATCACTGCTCTAGTCCAGTCCTATGTAATAGCAGTCAATTTCTTTACCACTATATGGGCACAATTCCAGACTCTCGACTTCTACAGAAAAATCATATACAAGTACTTTGAGTACTCCAACGATGGTTGGTCCCATAGAAGTTTTTGATCAGTATTAGAAACAGGATCGATTGGCATCAAAAATGTTTTCGTGTAAAATGGCTATTTTCTTGCTAACTGTATTTTTTTTTTTAAATCTGTGAATGGTGAATGTATCAAAATTCCATAAAAAATTATGGATAGTCTCCTAAGAGCATTTTTGCGTAGCTGCAACGGATAAGGTACTTCCCCTTACTGCCCCGCTGAAAGTTTCCACCCTGTATTTATTTTACTTTGCCCCACATAAGAATGTAACCCAGGACCCGATGCTCAAAAGTCGTGCTTAAAGCCACTAGACCAAAAAACCTTACCAAACATGACATAACATTTCTCCACACAACAATCAAGTGCAAACTACATAATATAATTACTTAACAAATTATGTAAAACAATTGCACATAATTTTTGTTAAAGATAACAGGTGTATTTATAAAGACTAACCTCGGAAAGTATAGACAAATATAATTTAAATATAGATTTAGTGTTGACGTTCACCATGCGTCCCTCTGTTGTTGTCTTTGGATTGTCTGTGGCTGTGCTGGTTAGTATACCTTCTTTGGTGTTTATGGAATAGAGCCTTTTTTAGAAAAAAAAACCGTAGAATACGAATAATAATCTCTATTATAGAGACTGTTGGTTGAAAACCCAGCCAGGCTTATAGTTTACTTTGTGTAAATAATTTAATCACCACTGCTTTCAAAAAGAGTGAAGGAAAACATCGTGAGGCAACCGGTATGTCCTAGAACCATAAATTCGAAGACATTTGACATCTACCAACTCGCACTGGGCCCGCGTGGTATATTACAGCCGTCTACCTATCGAAGAATGAGGCTTGTGTCTAAGAATGCTATGGAGACTGTTATAGAAATTCCATTGTTTTTAAATTTTCAATTAGTCAGGCTGTTGTAGGCCTGTTTTCCAACTAAAAACAAAAGATCTATCAACATTCTTGGCAGTATTAATAATAGTAATAGTGAAACGTGCTTGAATAAATAAACAATTTCCGTCTCATTTCAGATTCAATTTTAATCCAAGCTAAAACATTAATGACAGTTTTTGTACTTTGCACTTTATTCCTGTTATTATAAAGTTTTTAATACAAAAACGGACTCTAGACAAAATGGACAGTATTCTTTTGTTATTTTCAGAACTAACGTTATTCTTTTGTTTCCAGATCGGCCAAACTCACGCAATGATTCCAGCATATTCAGTCTCCGCTCTCCGGCTAGCCTTCGATGAAATCTCCACCGTCTTACCCATAGCCAACCAATTCGCTTGTCTCCTGTTACCATTCTTGATAAACCTCATCAACAATTTGAACAATTTGTCCAATATTGTCCAGAATTTGACACCAGCATTGTTGCCTTACTTTGGATGTACCTTACCGTTACTTTATGCAACTTTGACAGATCTCGCATCTGTCTTATTCTTGTACATAAGTGTATTAATATCTCTATTTAGATCCAATGTCTTGGCAGCTCCTGGTCTCTTGTTGGGGTTAGTTGCTCAGATCCTCAATTTAGTGTTGAATTTGTTGAGCGGTTTGACAGACGGGACCGGGTTGTTGAGTAGTCTGATCAAACTGATTACTAGTATCCTTGTTGAGCTGGAGAAGTTGCTTTAATTATTTCTTGTTGTTATGTAAATAAATGTTTGGAAAATTATGTTTAATTTTTTTTTTTTCCCAAACATCATAATCAAAATATATTTTTTTCACATAAACCTACATGGGCACTTAAGAAACGTCAGAAGGTAGGTGCACGGTTCCATTTCGTCGTTTCGTACGGAAAAGAACCGGCAAGAAACTACACGGTTACTCTTTTAAAAATAATTGGCTTAAATTTTACAATGTTCTCAAATTACAGTGTTAATAGGTATTATAGTTCTAGGACGGTGTAGGTCTGTCGACAAGTACCAGAATAAAATAAAATAAAAAAGAAGCAATATGTATGTATGCACTACGTACCGAAACTGTCAAATTTTCCCAATTAACTTTGAACCTTATGCTTTAGCGATAAAATTGAAAAGCTATCAAAGAAATTTGACAGATTGTAGTAGCTTTGCAAATTTGACAGTTTCGGGTAGCTTGATGTGCTGGCGTCTGTACATGTTTATTTTCTGCATTTTCATTCTAATTGTATAATAGTAGATTGTTGCATCGAGCGCAAAGTGAGTTATTAATGCACGAGAGTTATGTTGGTGCCCGAGCGCATGCGAGAGCACTAAATTAAAATAAAAAAAAAACTCAAGTTAATGAAAACAAAGTTTTCCTAAGCTTTTAAATATTTATCCCGCGACTTTTGCAGCATAAAATTATTAACAATTTCATTTGCAGCTGTTTTTATACTTTCTGGAGTTGCATTCATATCGCTATCGCTATTTCCATTTTTTTATCTTTTCTTGCTAAATAAGAAGTATCAAAGTTTTACAATGGCACAAAATGCGCGCCATTTGTTTTTTTTTTCACCAAGTCGAGTTTTATTCAGCCCATTTTTATTTTCAGCCAGTATATTTTTAATTTAATGCATACATTTTACATTAAACCTCCGGTAAATTTATATCTAATTAAATAATGAAAAACAGTGCATTAATGAAAAACTGTGCAACCATGAGATTTCATACAATATTTCTGCATTGTTTTGGTTCTAAGCAAAAAATACGTCCTTTGTGAGCGGTTTTGTAGTGATTAATAATAACATTACTACGTAGTTGAAAGAAAAAGAAATAACCAAACAAACGATGAGGGCGCCACTGCGCGGTCGGTGTCGTCTTAAGGTTTTATTTTGCTGACTACGTAATAAATTGTTACCATAGAAGTAACTATTCGTTAGGAAGATTATCATTTCCGACTAGTGCGTTTGTTAGGTTCCCGATGTCGGATCAATAGTGCAACGGGTGGATCCGAATTAATAATGACCTCTCGCTCGTCGGTCCGACGCGGTCCGATCTGACCTTTGACCTTAACCCACTGTATTTCCATAACCATCTACGTAGGTGTAGTTGACATTTTCAATGACATTTAAGGTGTTGCGAATTTTAAATTTACCTAAGGCGCTGCCTCGAAAATAAATTGTAGCGGCTGATCTACTAAACGAGCGAAAGTAATGCAATTACTTTTGAAACGCCAAAGAAGAGAGATGGCTATAATGTGCGTGCGCTCGGAATAAAGGCCAAAACGAATTAGTTCCTTTTTTAACAAAATAAATGAATTAAATTTAAAACTACTTTGAGTAAACTTTAATATGATAATTCATTATGTTTTAAATTGAATTCCATTGAATAACTCTTAAGCGTTACGCCGTAATGTGGAAAAAAGTAAAAAGAATAGATATAACTTTGCAATTTTTTTGTATAGAGAAAAAAATAATTGAATCGTGTATTTCTTTTACATGATACAAGACCAAAGAATCAAAAAACATATACCAAAATATTAAATCCCTATTCACATACTAAACAAGCTACACGAAATAGAAAAACCACATTTTTTTCAACATATCACCTTAATGTATTTGCAAGTTGTTGTAAGTTTTTATGTTTAATAAAATATGATTCGCGACCGTAACAAATATGTTTTTACAGAATTATAATCTTTAGAATCAGTAATGTTAGAATTGGCGTCAAATGTCATGATTTAATGCAATAATGATTCTATAGGGTTAATATGAGCTGAGAGTTATATTGATGATTTATGATTAAAATTCTATAAATAAATATTTGTAATGGCCGCGAATCTTATTTGGGTCAACATACTACCTGATACTGACCTGCAATTTGCAAAAATAGTAAGAAAATTTGCGGGCTATCCTGACGCTTTCGTTTTAGAGAAAAGTGACGGAATGTGAGTACCATGCAGGCTAGATACAATACTGCCGCAGTAAGCGAAAAGGGCGAATATCGGCCAAAAATGTAAAGAAAAATAAACCTTACTAAACAAAAAAGGCGCATCCATTAAGGCTCATTTTTCTTCATTCCCTTTCCTCAGATGCGCCCCTTTTACTGAAGGCGGCAGAATATATGCCTTTATAACTGTGTGGCGCTTTGAGTATTTTTATGACCTACGCAAATCTCCTGTAGATCTAAATGTGGCTCCCTAAATGTGGTTGAGTTACACGATGACTGATGCATGCATGTTTTGTATCTGACTACTCTGAGAAAAAAGGTCCAAATAAACTCCGACGTCCAGACATAATCTTGGTCAGATCATGTGAAGACCGTGCAGATTGATGTCTGAAATGATCCACCATTGCGCTCTGCACGGCTATACGTTGTCGTTTTATGACGTACCGTTTAGTGCCATGCAACGAAATGACAGTCTTCTATGTAAGTGTTTGGAAATGATTATATCCAAGATAAGAATGCTTGGAAACATGTTGGTCCTGCTCCATAGGACAATCTAGAGTCTAGACAAAATCAAACTGGTTCCTAATTTAATTTGTATTTTTAACATTTTCATGACATTGATTTTTACTATCTGTGACTACAGTAACTCACACACTTGTTAAAATTCTAGGAAAATCATCTACTTTTATAATATTCGTAAATGATTTGTAAATATGTAAGCACCATGTATCTATCACATAATTGATTTACCTGTCATTGCTTCATTTTTAATTCTTTTTACTTTTTGTGGTAGACTAATTTTATTCTAGGTGCAGCGTCTTCACATATAATTATATTATGGTATACAAAACCTTGTAATACATTTTAAAATAGTAACGGTGGAGTTTTTTGCCCATTCTTCTCCATACGAACACTACCTTTTGGAAGGGGCGACTAGAATCAGTTCAATGTTACTGTAAGTTTTGACGTTCAAAAGTGCCTTTTAATGCCTATTTGAAATAAATGATTTAACTTTGACTTTGACCATGGTGCCTTATAAATACCTAGAACTATGTAACAGTAAAGCACAAGGTAAAGTGCTTCTAGACGTTACTAGACCACGTAATAGGTCATAAAGATTTTATAGAGTACCTAACAGTCGACTGCACGTCGGCCGGTGACAAAACTTTGACTTTGAGCTGACCTAGCGTAGTACGGAGGTTTAATAGAAAAAGAGGCAAATAAATCACTGTTCATTCCAAGGTTGACTTTTTTTTTGGTGCGCGGTTGAAATCCTCCTTCGTGGAGAGAGGTATGGCCGATACAGAGGGGTATCGGCATACCTCAGAGGCAGAGGGATATGAGGGGGGAACTCTTACCGGCTAAAACCATCTCGATGTTCCACCTCTGCCTATGGCCGGGGGTGTGGGATTCGCATAAGCATTCACCGCTCCCCCGACAGGCCTAGACCCGCTGTTCTTCAGCGGGTCCCACCTCCCCGTGCGGCCATTCTCATAATGGCCGCACTCACTCTAGTGTGGCGCGCGTGGAACACTGCGGCGCCAACTCGGGCATGTCTGGTCGGAGGACAGACGCCTATAGAACGTCGCCCGCAGACCACCTCTCATAGAGGCCTTCTCGGGCGCCCAGTGCGTCTCCTGCGGGAGGGGAGAGAGGATGCGGCTTCTCTCTCTCGCTCGGCAGCCTCTTTTGATATGTGGAAGAAATCGCAGAAAGCGATAAGGCCGCCAATTGTATATTTTGTAGTGTTTGATGTATTTTTTATGTTAAGTACGTATGTATTTTTGTGGTGTACCTACTTACAATAAAGTACCTATATATAAATAAATAAAAGGCCAGTTTATAATGGTTTTGTTACCACTAAACTGTTGCTTACTGTACCAACAAACTACATTAGGGATTGTCCATTAATCACGTGAGGCTTGAAAAGGGGAGGCGGGGGTTCGAAAAAAATATCACAAGAGGGAGGGGGGTGTAGTAACACACACGAGTTTTTATTTTTTCGTTGAACGCACGATCTAAGCTGAAAAACATGAAATACAAATTTAAAATTTTCACATGATTACACCTTTCCTTTATTATTTTTATGCCACTCAAGACAATCTTCTTTCACCTTAAGGTTTGTCTGGACATTTTTATCACGTTGCTTAATTTTCCAGGATTAAATTAGATTATTATATAGATTATATTACATTAATATGTATATATTTTTTTATAAATTATATTTTAAATAATTTCTCTTTTTTTTCTTTTCATATTATTGCCTGTATTTAAAGATAAAACATTTTGAAATGTTTTAAGATAGGTACCTACTGTGTGATTGTGATTTTGGGTGGGGTCTAAAAAGTCACCATCACCATTTAAGAAGTTCCTAAAACATCACGGGATTAATGGGCGACCCTTTATTATCATGAGGGTAGTTAACCGTAGTACCGCACGTCCATTTTAACAATTTGACATTAGTAGTAGAGTAGGTAAGAGTGGTTTTCGTAGTTTATGACGTGTTAACCCTGCCGGTGACGTGCGGGTGCGGTTCTAATGAATAATTTGGGAAAGTGAGAGGTACTAAAAAAAAAACTAAAAAAACCTACTGCTGCACTGGTCGGTCAATCAGGTTAGGCTACGCTTGCCGCGGTTGGTCAGTGGATGGGTGACCATTTGTTACATAAAAATACCTCTCCGTGCTTCGACAAGCAAGTAAAGCCGTTGCTCCTGACTGTCTTTGGCGGATCTTTGACAGTCGTTACGGGTCATCAGAAGCCCGAAAGTCTGGCAACCAGTCTTTCCAAGGGGTATCGTATTACCCAGTAACTGGGTTGTGTAGGTCAGATAGGCAGTCGCTCCATGTAAATTACTGGTACTCAGCTGCATCCGGTTAGACTGGAAGCCGACCCCAACATACCTAGTCGGGAAAAGGCTAGGCAGATGATGATGTATGATTTATTTGTACCCATATCTCTTAATATGTTTAAGTGAACCATTTGTGTTCTTGAGAATAAATTCTTTAAACCCAACAAAGCCGACCCGACGTGATTTCTACACATGTTCGGGTTTCATTCGGCTCGTGCCGATCGGGAAAGTTCATTCGGCATCTACCTTCGCTTAATCATATTCGGGTCGACTCGGCACAATTCGAGTCGCTTAATTATCAATTATATTCGGGTCGACTCGGCACAATTCGAGTCGCTTAATTATCAATTATATTCGGGTCGACTCGGCACAATTCGAGTCGCTTAATTATCAATTATATTCGGGTCGACTCGGCACAATTCGAGTCGCTTAATTATCAATTATATTCGGGTCAACTCGGCACAATTCGAGCTAAACCTAGCGGCTTTTTCCCGCACTTATCATTATCATCACTTCAGCTGAATCGCCACTTCGACCTGTACAGTACACCCAGCAGATTTCTGCGGTCTACACAAGGTCATCGGTCCACCTTGTGGAAGGCCTTCCAACGCTACGTCTTCCCGTACGCGGTCGCCACTCCAGAACCTCTCGGCCCCATCGTTATACATCTACATAATTGTTCGAATTCACTAGCTGAACATGCGTGTGCTTTCAGTTTAGGTTCTTAATACAGAACTTTTGTTCCGATAGGACTACCGATAAAGCTGTATCTTCCTGGGAAATTCACATTGCGATTAGAGAGGTCTATTTCTATATGCTGATGATGATAATAGAATAGAATAGAAATTCTTTATTTTAAAGTGACCAAAACTCAAACAAGATTGTTAGTAAAACTTACGACTATATTAGTAAGCACAAACACTAAATAAAAACACAAGAAATAACGGTTGCTCACCGTTGCGATATCCCATGAGAGACGGCACAACAGTGACCCACGTAAACACAGTCAATTCGACTCGCAACCATGTTTAAGACACTGTTGGAGCCGCCCCACACCCTGCGCATCAGGGAAGCGCACCTTTTACGCATTATTGCGTAAAAGCAATCTACATGCGCATCTGCGAACATCCCTGACGCACTACAGAAACGGGGCAGCCCCACCAGTATCCTAAACGCTGATGCATGACGCATGATGTGTCATTAAGAAGTTAGACGAATCGCACTAGCAGAAGAATTACGTAATAATTGAGAAAGAAATCGAATAGCGAGAAACTGATAAGCAGACTGCGTGCCTAATCGAGAAAACTTAACGATCATTGACAATCGGTATAATTTTCGTTCGATTTTAATTGATATAAATACAATATTATCTAACGGGCACGTATTTGAATATTAGATTCTGTTAAGGACAGTGATATTTTTTATTGAAAGTGTTTTAATGTTCGATTCGAGTTTTTGTGAATAATGACTGTGAGAAAAAATGATTTTAAGAATTGTTTTGTTTCTCTCATACGGAATGTTGGTACGTATATTGTTTTTTTTTTTACATACATACATTATATCTCCTTACCATGCATAGGCAGAAACTACGGAACGCCACCAGTTACGATCCTCTTTATAATTATCTCTCTCTGACCACCTTTACATCCTGAAACCCCTACGAGATTCGGAAAGCACGTTAAGCCGTTGGTCCCGGCTGTCATTCGTGGATCTTTTGACAGTCGTTACGGGTAGCCAGAAGCCCGAAAGTCTGACAACCAGTCTTGCCAAATAACTGAGTTGTGGAGGTCAGATAGGCAGTCGCTCCATGTAAAATTTTGGTATTCAGCTGCATACGGTAGGTAAGACTGGAAGCTGACCCCAACATATTTGGGAAAGGCTAGGCAGATGATGATGACATCTCCACCCTAATTGCGTTACATATTTTTTGACAATTCAAAAGTGCCTGTAAATGGTTTAATTGAAATAAATGCTTTGAGTTTGAGTTTGACACTTTCAAACCCAATCTTATCATTTTGAAGGATATTTCTAATCCATTGCTTCATATGTTCGAACAATTTCTCTGCTCAACAATGTTAATAACACAATGAATATTGTTGAACTGTCAAAATGACAGCGATTACTTTTTTTTTTTTTAAAGGCTAAGGTCTGAGACCATGCCGCCTAGTCATCAGTATTTTGACAGCCATTACTACTGATACTGTGTTACGCAATCATCCCGCATGTCACGCATGCAATTTTATCGATAGGTATTTTGCCTAAAGAACGCTAGAAGTACCGCATCAGCATTTTTGATACGATACCTACTATAAATTATATTGCATATAATTAGCACCAAATTTGTGAATTCACTATCTCGTTGTCAAGTGGTTGCTAGCGTGTAGCTGATTGTGTGGGATCCTGGATTCGATCTCCAGATTGTAAAAGTGTTTTTTGGGTTTTTCCTTAAGAGAAACCCTGCGTTCTAACCAAAAGCGATCGTCGCGCGAATACGCTATAGCGCGATCCTTGTATGTAATATCCAGTACAAGAAAAAAAATGCTAACAATGACGGCTAGTACACGTGACTCTCGGCTTTGTTAAATGTCTTTTTATATCCGTTATTGCTTGTTTTTTTTCAGGTGAGAGTCAAACTTTCACTTGTAACGCAAAAGTTATATTTTAAGCTTTAACATTGTATTTCTTTTACAAAGTTAATACAAATAAGGATACATTATTTGTACGTAATATTATGTGTCCGTTTTCACCTACACAATACAGTTGTTATAATCAATCATCCTTTCATTCCAGGTATCGTCCAACAACGGATATCCGATAATACCTACTCAAAGATATCCTATTTACCAACAGAATGGGTATGCGAATCCCTCTGCTAACCAGCCAAGCGATATCACACCCTATTTACAAAGCATGATGGTTCAAAATCAATCCCCGCCATTGGACTTATCACCTTCTAATATAAGGCAAATTTTATTGAACAGAATACTATTGGGTCAACCAATGCAAACGATTTTCCACCAAAACTCAATAGGTTACGGTTCGAATTTGGTTGATTTTCCTAATAATGCGATGGTACCGAATGCTGTAAACAATTATTTTGCAGCTCCTATGGTAAATGAGTATGTAAATAATCAACCAACTGGTGCAAATAAAGAAGATAAAGTAGCGGATATTAAAACAGAAGGAAAACGAAAGAAGCATAAAAAGAGAAAATCCTCAAAATCTAAAAGACATCATGACTCGGAAAAGAACCAAATTAGTTCAAGCAAACATGATAAAACCAACAATTTACAAGGAGACGATAAAGAACTCAGTAAAAAGTCAAAAAAACGTTCTCGCAAACTCAAAATAGAAGCTGCTTCTCACGAAAATCACACAAAAACTATAGAGAATGAAAGCAATAAGAAAACTAAAAAGAAAAAACGAAAAAATAAAACACATGATCTGAAAAATCCTGCTGCAGAAGAAACTAAAGTTGAGGAATCTAAACCACGAAGACGTCATAAGAAAAAATTAAAACAAGATAATGCAGAGTATATTGTTTCAGAACAACAAACAACGCCTAAACCAAACCAAATACAAGAAGGTATAAACTTGGCCAACTATTACGAAGGAATTGTTGAAGAAAATAGAGTACCGAGAAATCCTATAGCTGAGGGCAATGATTTGTTTAAATCAATCCCTAATCTTCCTGAAAATATTGCCAACAGTTTTAACCTCAAAGGACTGTCGCAATTTAATAATCCAGCAATGGGTAACTTCTTTGCGAACTATGAAAATATGTACCAGTCTATGATGGCTAATAATAAGGGTACCAATGATCAAAGAGAGGTAATAAGAATAAAACCCAAAAGAAGAAACAAAAATAAAACTAAAATTGAAGTTAAGAACAAAAACTCTACTGTCACGAAAGCTACTGTACAAATAAATCCTACAAAACCGACAGTCAGTCCAAAGATTAATATAGTAACTACAGAAAAATCTATATACATTATAGAAAAAACACGTACAAATATCGACCCAATACCAAAATATTTAAAATCTAGTGAAAAGCCATCTCAAGTGAAAGAAGCTATACATGAGTTTGAGAATGACGAAATCAAAGATATGGAATCAAATATAAAAGATCCTGTTCTCAACTATGGATACATAGATGACTATTACCCACAATTTATGGATAGTACTGCGTATCCTACTGCAAATAATAGAGAAGCTTATATTAAAAACTTAGGCGATACTAAGTATTATTATGCAGTAGATAAAGAGAACCCAGAACTTATAACCAGAATGCGTTTCGAAGGCTTTGGACTTCCCGAACGCGTTACAAAAGATTATGAAGTAAATAAAAAATATAATGATGCGGAAAAAGAGGATGTAAGTAATGCTTTTAAACCGGATTCCAGAGATATAAAAGAAGAGGTAATACAATTTCGGAGTCCACCACAACTAGAAATACCTGATTTTCAAACTAGGGAAATCGAAAGGAATGAAATCAACTCACAACCTATCTACGATTTTGATGAAAATGACGACCTTGATCAAAGATTTCTAGGAAATAAGGCTATCTATTCCGAAGCTAAAGTGCCATGCTATGCAGGAGCTAAAGATAATAGTAAAAAGTTACAGAAAGATAAACATAAAGATGTAGAAACAGTTTTCGCAAGATCGAAAGTTGTAAAGTACGGTCCAGGATACAACCCAGAAGATGATTCTACTTCAGGAATTTGTAATCAAGATTTGACAGATGACACCTCATTTAAAGAAGGCGGCACTACTTATGTTATGGCAACATCTTTGGATTATCCGGAGATGTTTTGGTAGAGAAATCTATTAGGATTTGAAATTAGAAAAAATAATTTAAGAAAACATAAAATTCAAAGGTTTAATTTTTAAGTTATTTATTGTAATAAATTTTATAATGATATTAAATTTATTTAATAATTATTTTTCTTGCTTTAAGCTCTAACTACACTGAGGCGATTCCCGTGCAGGATGCGAGACGCGAATACGTGCGTCCATTGTTTTAATGATTAAGAAGTCATTAGTTTGCTATACAGTTAGTAGACACAATCGACACGCGTGAATTTCGTCCCGCACTCCGCGTGAGATTCACCTCAGCGCGGCCAGAGCTTTAAAGAGTATTTTTTACCAAATACACGTCATAAAACATAATTCCGATCTTTATTATCAAGCCTCACACATAACACATATTACTCTGTAGCGGCTTTATGGCCCAATACACCTTTCAACATTAAGGGGACCTAAAGCGCGGTCACTGTCGGACTGCATAATAAAGAAAGAGAAGCGCGATGATGACACAACGCAGGTAATTTATTGCAAAATATGAAGCAATTATTTGATTACAAAAAATCTATTGTTTGGACGAAAAAATTAAAACACTAGTATTTTAGTATGTTGCTTGTAGAATAATCTGACAGAAAATCAGAATGATTGTATCTATATAAGTATGGCTTTTATTGTAAAAATAAAGTTTTTTTTTCTTTCGAATCAAATTAGTTGTATTATGTTTTCAACCCACTATCTACCTAGCGTATATCCTGAAGAATATCATATATTTTTCTGATTTTGATTACTGTAGTCGATCATATACTTTTATTGTATCTAAAACTTGCGTTTTTTGTGTTTAGGACCTGTGAGCCCCTTAATATACATTTTCTACTTCCCTTATATTATTACAGTCTTCTTAGAAATGATACGTCCTTCGATATATTTCTACCTTTATGATACAATCATACAAACTGTAAAAAAATAATGGTTCATCGCTAAATTATAGTACATACCAAATTACTTTAACTTTCGAAAGAAGACGACAAAGCGTTGTGTTACTATACGGGCGCTATACAAAATTTATTGGTTAGGCGCGTTAAAGTTTCTCTAACTCTTGGTGGCGCAAGATTAATTATTTGATAAACCCTGAGTATAGTTTATCCCATGAATGCGAAAGTGGGCCTTAGATAATTACACTAACATAGTTTAAGTAATATTAACTTAGCTATCGGTAATCTGCCTGAATTAAAGATAAACAAATATTGAAGCCTACAGTAAACTCGTAAAGAAATATATATCTTTAACATTATTTCTAGGAATTATTTATCTATAATAAAATTCAAAATCCTGACTGACTGATATATTAACGCACAGCCTAAACCGCTGGTCCTAGAGACATGAAATTTGCAGGGTGTGTTCTTTGTGAAGAGTAGGTATCACTAAGAAAGGGTTTTTCGAAATACCACTCTTAAGAGGGTGAATAGGGGGAGGATGAAATTTCATGCGGACGAAGTCGCGGGCAGAAGGTAGTTTATATACTTTATTGTACACAACAAAAATACATAATAAAAAAACAGTGGCACTCCGGCAGTGCCGACAGAAGTGAAAACTTGAACAATTACGTGTGTATATTGTGAATCGTCTTATAAACAAAACACGCGCGGTATCGGCTACGGCCATCCGTCTTACGAATTTTCGATCAGGTCACGTGTCCTGGCGCGAGTTTAACATTTTTACCCATTATAAAAAAAGTGTACAACGCCGCTAAAGAAGTTTTCACTTCAATAAATTGATCGAACACTAAAATATGCATACAATGGGCGGCCTTATCGCTTTCTGCGATCTCTTCCAGGCAACCTTAGAATGGACAGCGATTTGCCTGGACATAAAATGGGGTAAATTCTATGAATGAATAGGTCTGACCTTACCATAAGATAAATATTTATCTTGTTAGGCTGCTTTGGCAGTCTTGATTGTTTAATATTTATTTTATGTTGGTTTAGGATCTACTAGCTGGCTGTTGTTACGTATTTATTCTTGTGGTAGGTAAGTTAAGTAAATATGTAACACGAGATTATATTCTGCAAATACAATGGAAATTCCAAGTAATTCGATAACACTTTTAGTAAATAAAACAGCAAATCTAATGTTAACTGAACGATTTTATTAAACTGTAGGTACATGTTCAACTTAACTTATGTTTAAAATGGCTTTACATGCCTTCTAGCTTATACCTTAAATTGTGTATACACTAGAGCATTACAAGCAAAAGTTCAATTTAAAAAAGTATTTCCATATAATGTAACGCCCCTGCGAATGCTCGACACCGTTTTTAGAAGTAATGTTCACGGCGAGGCGAGTGAGCGTTTACTGTATTCCATAAATCTCATTCCGCGTCGCATGTTTTATCTGCGCACGTGTCTTTGCTCGATGAAATATTAAACAAATTGGCTCGTTTGTTTGCAAAATCAGTTTGTAACAAAGCGTCGAGCGTTGTGTTCTTTGTTCGGTTTGTAAAAGGGTGACACATTAGACCAGCTCGATGTATAGAAAAGAATTGGTCAAGTCTATACTCACCTATAGATTCAATTTTTACTAATTCAATTAACAAATGACATATTATATTTTTAGCTTACAGATAAAAATGCCAACAACGTATCTAAGTCGTCCCAATCAAAGCTCTCATCATTATTCAATATTTCAGCTAATAAAATTAATTCTATTAATTTTTCAACATCAGAATCTTTTTTCGATGGACTTACTTTAAAAACTGGAGCCTCCATATAAAATGGTGATGCTGTAGTAGGGTATGAAGGTAAAGATGGGGATGGTAAGTATGATGGACAGAGTTGAGGTGATGACAAAGTAATTAGTGATGTTGGCGGCGTAATAGTAACTGTAGGCTGTGTCGCAGAAATGAGTAAAGGCTGATTTGAAGAAACATCGAATGCTGATGATTTACAAGATGCATCTGATAATGAAATAGTGGAAGTTTCTATAGCTGGTGGATTAATACAAATGGGCAATACTGGTTCAGTTATTACTATGTTCCCTTGTGACAGTGGCAAAACTGGTAATGTTTGCTTAGGTATAAACTCTAGATTTTCATAAGGATTTGGTTGAATTGTATAAGTCGGTCTTTGAGATACGTTTGGAGTAGCAGAGTCTATGTAAGTCTTATATGAAGATAGTATATTTTGAACTATATTTGACACCAAATCGTTAATAGATGATACCATTTTTGCAGTAGACTGAGCAATAGAAGCAGAAGGAGACTGGTTTATGTAAGAAATAGAATGAGTTTGCGACGGAAAATAGGTAATTGGAGAAGATCCAGAAGAAATGGTGGGTAGTACAAGTGGAACTATTGGTGGCGAATACTGAAGTGGGTTTGTCACACATTCTTCAGTAAATAATGGATGTTGGTTTGAGGCTAATTTAGGTGCAAACGGGCTGTAAAAATTTATACGTTCCAATCTAGGAACATCTTTGGAATCAACGCATATTTGACAATTGCAATTAGGTCCATTTTTATTTAATTTTTCTTTAGACTCTACGCAAGCATCTATGATAGGAAACATGTCAGGTTTATTTGTATTTTTTGAACAGTCAAAACTACTCAGCCTGTTTGACATCACATCAACGTTTTGAGAAGATGGAGAAATTGGCGCCAAATACGTTGGTGGAGAATTTAAACAGTTTGAAGGTGGTCCAAATTCTGAAGGTTTAATTTTAAGAGGAGTACAAGGTTTCAGTTTGCAGTCAGGTATTTTATCGGCCCATAAGTATGGCATAGACCTACGTAACATTATTGGATCAGTACAATCTTTTAAAACTGGAGTTGACAAAAACTCTGGTTGTTTAAATCTGGATTCAAAAACCACTGAAGCTGAGTCAGAATTTTTTGCTTCTGCATTTTGTGCTGAAAACACGGGTGAAACGGGAATATTTAAAGGTGTATTCGGTAGCTGTATTATATTAATAGGTTTCGGAATCTCTGTAGGTATTATTGGGTTCATATATGTTGACAAATTAGGGCCACTTCTTAAAGGGACTGAATTTGGACTGGAGTCAAAAGTAAAGGTTTTTGGATTTAATAAATTACGGGAACCAGGTTGACTTGGAAATTCGATATTGTCAGCTGCTTTATATGAGATAGGTCTGAAATTTAAAGGTAACATTTCAGAAGGAGTCCTTACTCCAGGTAAATACATAGGCTTATAATATAATGGATATGGCGATGAGCAAGAAATTAATGGCGGGAAAGTATTTGAATTGAATTGTTCTGTAAATGAAGGTTTTCTAGCTTCCGAAGTAAGTGGTGCATCTAAAGTTCTAGATCTTGATAATGGTATGATGCTTGGTGGTGCTAAAATATTATTGATTGTTGGTGCTGAACAAAGAACATCTGTGTCGCCACTTTTTAACGGTTTTTCAGGAACAATTGGCAATGATTTGATATTTGATAACGATGATATTTTATTTAAAGAGCTTGAATACATATCCCATGAAGAATAAGTAGGTAAAGTATTTGGTGGCTTAGTAGAGGATGATATAAATGAGTAATTACATGGCAATGATACGTCTGGTGTATCTGGTTCAAAATTACTTACAGGATTACGTAGTTTTGGTAATAAAAAGTTTTCTCTTAACCTTTCTGGCATTTTTACATCTGCGATTGATAATGAATCAATCTTAGGTACCGGCAACGCTCGAGATGATGACGTAAATATCAGTGGTGATGAAAATTCTCGAGCACCTGGAGCTGATGAAAACAATTTAGGTAATATATCTTTACTATCACATAATAGTGACGATGATGAAACGGCTGAAGGAGACAACGGCTTGGGTTTAACTGGCGTCACTTTTCCTACTAAATCTGAGAATGGCAACGTGACTCCACCCAAGGATTCTGTGATGACTGTCTGAAAAGAAAAGGATTTGTCAAAATAAATATGATAATAATATTAGAGGGATACTTAAATACTATACCTACCCGACGTTTCCATAAGCATACTTAACATATGTATACAGAGAGGCAGGGACAAACTGTAACCACGAATTTAGCACATGATTCTAACGTTACTATAACGTATACACATACATATTCGTTTACCATAAAAGGTTGCCCGTCGCCACTTTATAGTGTTTTTTTTTCAGGATGGGAAGTCATCATATGACCCCTCCCGCTCTGGGTGGAGCGGAAGGGAGTGTCAGACTCTTACTGACTAAAACCTACCCGTGTTCCTTCCTTAGCCCTTTATATTCCGGGCCAGCGGTAACCCTTTCAACAACAATCCCGCTGACCCACTTTACAGTGTTATCAACATATTTTTAGACTAGCAACTTCCCGCGGTTTCACCCGCATAAAGGCTCGTACACACAGGCGCGACGCGACACGCGACACAAAGGCACCGCAAGTCGCGCAACAAGCGGTGCCTTTGTGTCGCGTGTCGCGTCGCGCTTGTGTGTACGAGCCTCAAGTCTCGGTCCCGTGGCGAATATCGAGATAAAAACTACCTATTCTATGTGTTAATCCTGGTTATAAAGTATCCGTGTGTTATAAAGTACGCGCATTGACATGGGTTTGCGGACACTAGCCCTTATTACCTATTAAACTATCTGTGAGCCAAATTTCATCCATATCCGTTCAGTAGCTTTTGCGTGAAAGAGTAACAAACATCCATCGACTCTCACAAACTTTCGCGTTTACAATATTAATAGAATAGTCTTTATTCTTTCATTTTGCTTAATGGCCTGAGAAATTTTCCCATTAGAACTGATCTTAAAATTTATTCCGTAATTGGTACTTACTTGGACCTTTTTGCGTTTTGCGACCCTCTTGGGGATAATTGAATTGAAAAATTGTCCTTACGTGCTATCTGCACATTAGAATAAAATAATATTTGCAGCAAATATCTTTTGACATTTTATTTATTTTGCAGCAGTTATAAAGATTCATGATGCTACGTTTTTAAATGTAATAGGTACAAAATAGTATTTCTTAGTAACAGTCCGGAGTCTGTAAGTTGGCGGTGTGATGCCCCCGTGCCTCGTAAAGCACGTTAAGGCGAAAGCGCCAGGGTAGCCCGCGAAATTAAATTTTTTTGAGGTTTTTTGGAATTTGCTGGTCAGTATTAAATTGTACGTTGATTAATATATGAATCGCGGCCGTAAGAAATATGTGTTTACAGAATTATAATCATTAAAGTCATCAACACAACTCTCTAAGACCACGTAAGTCCAAAGAATAACTGTTTCATGAAATCATCATTCTTTGGACTTACGTGGTCTTAGAGAGTTGTGTTGATAACTTTAATGAATATAATTCTGTAAACACATATTTCTTACGGCCGCGATTCATATATTAATCAACGTACAACTTAATACTGACCAGCAAATTGCAAAAAACGTAAGAAAATTTGAATTTCGCGGGCTGCCTTAGCGCTTCCACCTTAAGCCGTTGGTCCTGCGCCTGATCTCTCTCCGGTCTCTATCTCTATGAGAGTGAGGGAAGAGGGAGTGCACCTGTGTCTGCCCGCACACTTGTGAACTATAATTATCTCCTGCGCCTAGTAGGAGTTGAGGCTAGTCTCCGTTGAGATTGGCCGCCGTGGCCGAAATACGGTCTTGAAGACTTTTATTTAAACATAAGGTATCTTGATATTTTGTCAAGTTGTAAAAACTGTACGAAGCAAAGTCGTCCGGTCGCTAATTAGGAATCAAATAATCACAGTATTGATTGAAGTACTCTAAACAAAGAAAGGGCTATTAATTTCCTTGTAAATAAAGATTATAAACAGGGCCGCCCATTGTATGTTTTGTATTAATAATCGTATTTTTTTTTTGTTATGTATTTTTTTGTGTATAATAAATTATATATAAATAAATAATAAACATACCTGACATATTACATAAACAAGCAACAATCTCGCCCCCATACTGAAAACTTGAAAATGAAACACAACACCCTGACACCCATTTATAATCTCAAAACAAAAGTCATTACAGAACCAATTCCTGGAAAATTGTGTGTGTACCTTAATGCGTTTTAATTTTTGTAACACGGTTGTGTGTAAGGTGATAAATTGAGCAATTACCTATGACAAAGGGATTTCATAAATTAAGTACCTAATATACGTAATATAAAATAACGACAGTGTGTTTACGAATTTGGATGTAATGTAAACCCATAATATCTACAGCTCATAATCAAAACATTTATTTAAATTAAACCATTTACAGACACTTTTAAATTGTCAAAAAGTCGGTCAGTTAGAAAGTTGAAGCTAGTTGACAATTCCAAAACGTAGATCTTTATGGAGCAGAACGGACACGAAACTCCAAGGGCACTCTTTAAAATCAAGATACATATTACCAAAAAATTTAATGGTTTTATTGAAATAAATGCTTTGAGTTTGAGTATGTAATATCGCAGGACCATAATGAGATATGGACCTTTTATCGTATGGCTTATTTTTTGTGATGTATTTTTTTCTATGATTACATCATAGATACTATTTAATTTATATTATCCTGTGCGAGTCGCAATAAATACTTAATCTTTCATTCTTATTTTTTTGGTAGGGTTAAAAATGACGGCTGAAGGCTCCTTCAAACAGGCGCGACACGCGATAAAATCGCGCGCGGCACAAAGGCACCGCAAATTGCGCAACGAGCGGTGCCCTTGTGTCGCGCGCGATTATATCGCGTGTCGCGCCGTTTGTAGGAGCCTTGAGACCACCAGCGATCTAAACCTGAATGTAAAAAGATATTAAGATTACATTTTTTTCGTTTTTCTATCTAATAGATATGAACTATTTCGTAAGAGAAAAAATGCTTACACAAAATCAAAAATAGATAACACACATAGGTAACTTATTATTATTGCATTATAATAATAGTTATCGCAATAATAATATACTTATTAAGTAATAATTGACAGATAGGTAATTGATGAATCGATTGCCTACAGCGTACGTGACTTTACCAAGAGAGAATATTATGTTATCGAAATATTACTTCTTACCGTTACAAAAGAAAGATTGTTTGAAGTTAATTTATGAAATTAATTGGTGGGGAAACCTGGAATGATTGCTCCCAGCTTCCCAAATCATAATCACGTTGAGAGCAAGCGCGGTAATTACTGCTCTTTCCTTCTCTGTATGAGAATAAGTGACTTTTGACAGTGTTACATGCATAAACTTAAGCATTTTTAACCCCCGACAAAAACAGAGGGGTGTTATAAGTTTAAGGTGTGTATTCTATATGTCTGTCTGCGCCGTCGTAGCTCCCAAACGGCTGACCCGTTTTTTTTTTTTTGTTTGTCCTATTTTTATTAAAAGCCTGTGAAGCCTGTAACGATCTGTACACCTTATTAAAATAGAGGGTAAGCAGACCGTCCAATAATTTTTATTAGGGAAGATAAAATACAGCAAGTTATAAAAAACAGCTAGTTATAAAAATACTAAATAGCACGCACTCTCGGAAGTTTATAGTTCACACACGCGCGCACTCACTGGAGTTTTATAGTTCACGTTTTGGAATCAGCTCAGCACTGTAGGAACGGGTATCAGGCGTCAGGGTAGCAAGTTATACGAGGTTAGCTCGCGAAGATTAGAAGTAGAAGGTCCCAGGTGGAATCTTTAGCTGGATCCCCTGGGTTAGTCAAAGATGTCGCAGCAGAACCAAGCAGTTCAAGTTGACACAGCAAAACCAAGCAGTTTTCTGATGCTTAATGTCTCAGTCCCAAGACTCGAATGCCAGCAGCCTCCAGCTGTTCATGAGCTCGTTTCTAAGTAGTCTTCATTTTTCAAATATCAGTTTTCTTCTATGTGGCCATCATCTAATCTGACAAGTGTATCCGGCCAAGACATATCCACGAGTGCGTAAAGAATATTATAAATCTAATTTAAAATTAAGTTATTTAG
Organism: Luperina nickerlii; assembly: GCA_963855955.1. Taxonomy (NCBI): domain Eukaryota; kingdom Metazoa; phylum Arthropoda; class Insecta; order Lepidoptera; family Noctuidae; genus Luperina; species Luperina nickerlii. The sequence goes on along the minus strand of OY979689.1, from coordinate 9,016,837 downwards.
ACTAAACAATCGTAATAATCTTAATAATACAAAAGCTAAACATATTGATAAAAATAATTTAAGTTATTTAGACCAAAGAGTAATTACCATAGACTAAGCCAGAAAGACATTTAAAAAGTAATTGACAGTTTCGACAATTGACGTGTCACAACATGAAAATTGAGTAAAAGTATAATGTAAACATATAAACAAATAAAAAGGATGATAAATAGTATTAAAGTGTAAGTAATGATAAATAGTATTATGCGTGATGAAAGTAAAGTGTAAGTAAGCATAAATACTATATTTCCCCAACGACCCCGAGAAAATTTTTGGCCTAGAACAAAAATTTTGCTAAGGTTAAAATATTACAACATTCACAAAACTTACATAACTCATTCAAACACACCGACATCTTACGAAGTTAGGTCAGGTAGGATTCACATTCAATGATCACTACTCAACCTGATAAGTCATAACTTTAAGGCTTATTTAAGGAGTTGTAATCCGCTCGCGTCTAAAACCACTAATGAGATGAAAATATAAAGGTTTAACAAAGGCTTATTTTTAAAGGAGTTGTCATCCGCTCCTAATCAACTTTTAGAGTCGATAGACAGAAAATCAACTTTTAGAGTCGATAGTCAACAAGGGCTTATTTTTATGGAGTTGTCATCCGCTCCAATCAACTTTTAGAGTCGATAGACAGAAAATCAACTTTTAGAGTCGATAGTTAACAAAGGCATATTTTTATGGAGTTGTCATCCGCTCCAATCAACTTTTAGAGTTGATAGTTAACAAAGGCTTATTTATATGGAGTTGTCATCCGCTCCAATCAACTTTTAGAGTCGATAGACAGAAAATCAACTTTTAGAGTCGATAGACAACAAGGGCTTATTTTTATGGAGTTGTCAACCGCTCCAATCAACTTTTAGAGTTGATAGAAATAGACAAGTTATCATATTAACTTGTAGAAAAGAATAGATATATAGGAAAGATTAAAATTAATCTTTTAATGGTTTAAGAACCGATGAATGAATTAAAAAAAACAAATAGAGTTTTAATAAATCAAAAGGAACTCTATTATAGAGGAAGGAAAGAAGAAAGGGATGAGTTATGAATATAGAAGAAAGAATTTTTTTTACATATAATTGAATAAATTATATTTTAAAGTCTTTAATATGGTATTTAGCTCGGTTGCCTAGTTGATCTTCTAGTATATATACTAATGGTGATAATTTTTGTAAAATAGTTGATTTTACATATTTCGGCGCTAGTTTAGAGCTAAAATAAGTACCCGCTTGACTAATTGTATAGTTTTTACGCCAGACTGTATCTCCAACGTTATATTCTTTAAAGGTATGTGTGTCATTGTAACGAGAAGAGTTACGAGCATGAGCAATATGAAGGGCTATCTGAACTTTATCGAAAGTTGCAGACAATAAACCTATGTTAGTAGCATAGATGTCCCTAGGTAGAAAAACGATTTCATCAAGATTATTAGTTGGTGTATAAAGTGAGCCAGAAGTAACTGTTTCACGTCCGAAGAGCAAAAAGTTAGGAGAGAAACCAGTAGTAATATTAGTTGTGCTGTTCATAGCGTATTGGACTTTAGGAAGATGGATGTCCCAAGATCTATGGTCATCACCAACCAAAGATGACAAAGCTGTGATTATAGTGCGATTGTACCTTTCAGTGGGATTAACTTGGGGGCAATAGTGAGGAGAGAAAAATATAAATGGTATATTATATCTGCTCAGAAAGTTGTGAAATTCATGGGATTGAAATTGTGATCCATTGTCCATAATAATAGTTTGAGGTACTCCATGGACTAGAAAAACAAAATTTTCCAAGTTAGAGATGACGTTAGCACTAGTAGCCCGTTTTAGCGGAAAGATCAGGGAATATTTAGTAAAGCAACAATTAACCACTAAGATAAATTGATTCCTACGTCTAGTCATAGGTAGAGGACCCATTAGATCCAAAGAAATTGTTTGAAAGGGCCTGGAACAAATTTTTGGTTTACCCATAAGACCAAAGGGTGAGTGATTAGCGTGTTTGTAAGTTAAGCAATTATCACAGGAAGAAATTATTTTAGCGATATCCTTAAACATAGCTGGCCAGTAATATAGAAGTGATAATTTTTTATAAGTTTTAAAGATTCCTAGATGAGGCTGATCTGGAGACCCATGATTATCTTTAATAAGAGTTTCCCGAAGATTAGGGTGAGGAACTTCTTTCCACGCGAAATCTTCAGTTAACGCGTGGGGAGATTGAGTATAGCGGAATAATTTATTTTCACGAATAGTATAATTGGGATATTGATCAGGATTGCTACGACATTCTAAAAGTAGTTTGTTATAGTGTTCTAATGCTGGAGATATAGGTTGAGGATCAAGTGAGACAGGATTAATGCCAAGTGGACATGTAGGATTACGAGAGAGTAAGTCAGGAACTAAATTGTCTTTACCCCTTTTGTGTTTTAGAATAAAATTAAAAGATGACAACCTAAGAGCCCACCGCGCGAGTCTACCTGATGGATTGGATAATTTTAGAAACCATTTAAGTGCTGCGTGGTCAGTATAAACCGTGAATTGTTTACCATTATCGATATAACAACGCCAATGTTCTAAAGCTGAAATTACCGCAAGAGTTTCTCTTTCAGTAGTTGAGTAATTTCGTTCGTTTTTGTTAAGAGATTTGCTCATATAGGCTATAACTACTTCTTTGTCGTCTTTTATTTGTGTTAACATACCACCAATGGCAAAGTTAGAAGCATCGCAATGTACAGAGAAAGGGAGATTGTAGTCAGGACAAGCTAGTATAGGGGTAGTAACAAGAGCTTCTTTTAGTTTATTAAAAGCCAGATTAGCATCATTATCCCAAATGAATTTAGGGGCGTTTTTACCGGAAGAAGTTAATTTATTAAGTGGAGTTGCAATTGTGCTGAAGTTGGGAATAAAACGTCGAAACCAACTACAAGTTCCAATAAATTTTCTAACTTCTTTACGAGAAGTGGGAGTAGGAAATTCGAGTATTGCTTTTATTTTAGCAGGATCTGATCTTAAACCGTTTTCATCTACAATGTACCCTAAGTATTTAAGTTCATTTTTAAAGAATTGACTTTTTTCGAAGTTAATAGTTAATCTAGCAAACGTTAATTTCTCAAGAACTTTAAGTAGATAAGAGATATGCTCTTCAAATGATTCAGAGATGATTATTATATCATCAAGGTAACAAAAGACCTTATTATCAAATTCAGGAGTAAAAAGCATGTCCATAAGTCTTTGTTGAGTAGCTGGAGCATTAGTTAAACCAAAGGGCATGATAACAAAACGATACATGCCGCGACCAGGGACATAAAAAGCTGTTTTATCTTTATCCGCTTCATCTTTTAAAGGGATTTCCCAAAATGCTTTAGCAATATCAATGCTTGAAAGAAATTTAGCGTTTTTAAGGTTATCTAAAATTTCATTAACAAACGGAAGGCTGTACGCGTCTCTACGAGTAACTGAATTTAGTTTACGACTATCAACACAAAATCGCCATTCACCATTCTTTTTAGGTGTAATGATAACCGGAGAAAGCCAAGGGCTTTCGCATTTTTCAATGACGCCCCATTGTAACATTTTATCGACTTCTATTATGAGAGCTTTTTGTTTTTCAGGAGAAAGACGATAACATCGTTGTTTAATTGGAAGAGTGTCACCTGTATCAATATGATGACTAATAAGATGAGTGCGACCCAGTACTCCTCTACTCTCGAAGGATATAGCTTTGAATCGTTTAATCATATCATCAGCGATAGTTTTTTGCTCTAAAGAGAGATGATCGTAAGGCAGTATTTGTTTAGTAGTTTCAGTAACCACTGAACATTTAGTATTCGCTTTAAAAGCCGAAGAAAGTATGTGTGGAATAAGATTAAATTTTTTCCAAAAGTCGACTCCTAAAATAATTGAAGGAGATATATTAGGGAATACGAAGGCTTGGATGAGATGAGTTTGATTATTGTATCTAATCGGAATTTCAATTGAGCCAAGGGATTTACTTTTATTATTACTGGCAGTAGTAATCGTCACTGAAGAAGACTTGGATAACGTGAAGCCTAATTTTAAAATTTCTAGGTGAGAGTTATTACCAAGTATTGTAATAGAACTACCACTATCTAGTAAGCCGGAAAATATTTTGTCATTGATAGAAATATCAATAAAAGGACGATTAAAATCTTTTTCATTATCGTAAAGTGAAGTTATTTTGTAACAATGAAAGAAATTTTTAATAGTTTGTAACCAATCATGCCAGTCTGATTGATTAAAGTTTTTATTACCCAAGCCGTTGTTTAGTTTTTTGAGTTGTTAGTTTTATTACAGTTAGGACAATCAGTAAATTTAACATCTTTTAAACCACATCTAAAACAAATAATTAATGAACGAGGTTGAGAGCAATTAGTTAGCGTATGACCATTAGTGCGGCAGCGTACGCAAAAAGCATTATAATTAACTTTATTAATTGTATTAACTTGAGGTTTATTGTTAAAACGCTTAAAATTTGTTCTAGGAGTGAACGCGTTAGAAGTTGAGGGCTTTGACGATAAGTTAGTGGATTTATAGTTAAATTCAACAGTTATAGGGTTATTAGTAGTTTGAGGTTCATTGAAATGTTTTTCTTTGTCTAAGAATTCTTCATATTTTCGACAACAAGAAATAAGCTCATCAATAGAGTTAATGTTATTATTCGCGATGTAAGGTGAATAGCAAGGTCGAATGTTACGAATAATAATTTGGAGTTTTTTAGTTTCCGTTAATTTTTCTGAAAGTCTGGAAAACATGCCGGTTAGTATGGAAACAAAAATAACAATAGGTTCATCTTTGCCCTGAGTTCGACTGTTGATAGCTTCTAATAATTTGTGGTCATAGTCAAAACCGCCAAAGTCTCTAATCAAAGCTTCGCAAAGTTCGCTCCATGAAAATAAAGAATCACGTTTAAAACGATACCAATGTAAAGCGTTATCAGTTAATAATTCAAACGCATGATCTAATAATTTGTCACGAGAAATATTCCTAGAAATACTGAATTCCTGAATTTTCTGTATAAAGGAACGCGGACAAGAGTTTCCGTCATATTTTATTCGTTTTAATTCGTTAAGGGAATTATTAGGAATAGAGTTTGACTGAATGTCAGGAAGCATAGTATGAAACATTGTGTCATTGGGACTATTAGGAGTCGAAGAAGGACGGTTGATTTCTATAGGTTGAGAGTTGATGTCGTTGGAAACAGTTGTTAAAGAATTAAATTTTAATTCTAAGGTGAGAAATCTTTCTTTAATTTGAGATAAACGATTTACCTCTGAGGGATCTGATTCAATATCAATCCTCTCAAGTCGAAAGTAAAGATGATTAATAAAAGATTTAATTTTTTTGTTAAGTCTTTGGTTACCCTGTTCTAATAATTGAATTTTTGAATCGATATAATTTAGAGTAGAGGTAAGTTCGTCTAAATCAGTTTTAACTTCTAATATCGAGTCCAAAATATCTTTAGAAGGAGTACGAGGTGCAAGTTGAAGAATTTGTTTTTTAAGCTGTATTACTGTATCTTTTGGTTCTTCTAATCTTATTTTGATTTCATATTCAAGCTCAGCTTTGTTTAAAAGTTCAAAGAAAATAATTCTATCCATGATTGAGAAAATAATGTTGAAAGAGGAACTTGAGTTAAAGAAAACTCTAATGTAAGAAAGGACTCAAGTGTCGTCTCAAGAGTGTTAAGAGTTAAGAGAGAGGTCAGAGTTAAAGAAAACTCGAATGTTAGAAAGGACTCAAGTGTCGTCTCAAGAGTGCTATGAGTTAAGAGGGGAGGAAGGATAGAAGGGTTAGGTCTGAACCGCAACACCGCAGTCAAAAAAAAAACGCTAGGGCAGCTCCCGTAATACAGAAGACGGAAAGCTCCGAGTAAAACGTCAAGGGCAGCAGTAAGTTAGCTCCGAGTAAACGTCAGGGCAGCTCCCGCAATACAGTAGTCGGTAAGCTCCGAGTAATACGTCAAGAGAGTAGTGTTGGACACGGTCCAAAAGTGTATATAAATTTAAGAGTAAGACAGTCTACAGAAAATAAAAATCGAAAACCAATGAAAACTTATTTGTATTAGTGGTGAAATTCGGAACTAATGCATAAAGTTTAGTACCTACTTTTGCCACCGCGCAAAAAGACTAATACTCAATGCAAATGCTCTATGGCTAGTTACCTAGCAACCAATGTCAAACAATAACAATTAGAAAAATATTTTGAGAGCCCACGATATACTTATTTCGGTATGATTCCCAGATATAAGTATAAATATATTATATAATAAGTGTTTAAGAGGATAGTGGAGTATTTGTTATAGGAGTTGTGTAGATGTATAGGTTTGAATAAACATCCACAGGATATTCTCCTGTTTCAGTCGTGAAGTGTCTCAATCCCCTAACTTGGTAGTGACCACGAGGTGGTTTTAAAAACACGCCAAGCGAAGACTGAGTACGATTACCAATGGGTAAACGCTGTAGTGTGCAAGTATGTGGGGTGCAGTGTAGTGATGTATTGGTAAAGAGTTAAGTGTAGGAGGAAACGACTACGGGATATTGTCCAATAGTACGTCGTAGAGTAAGCCAAACCCCAACTTGTAAGTGACCACGAATGGTTTTAAAAACACTGACAAGCGAAGAATGGATGCCAACTACCTTTCGGTAGTGGGATGTATGAGAATGAAGTATTTAGATGATGTTCAGTATGAAGAAGTGTTGAGTCGAATATAGGAGTCTTCAAGAAGAGAGCTGAAGAAGAAAAATAAGTTAGTATTCAAAAGACTAAGCCAAATAAGGAGTTCAAAAACAGATACTTAGTGCTAGTTTTTTTTTAAGAATTTAGAAAAAGGGGTGAGTTCGAGTTATTTTTACGTTGTGGCGCCAAACTGTAACGATCTGTACACCTTATTAAAATAGAGGGTAAGCAGACCGTCCAATAATTTTTATTAGGGAAGATAAAATACAGCAAGTTATAAAAAACAGCTAGTTATAAAAATACTAAATAGCACGCACTCTCGGAAGTTTATAGTTCACACACGCGCGCACTCACTGGAGTTTTATAGTTCACGTTTTGGAATCAGCTCAGCACTGTAGGAACGGGTATCAGGCGTCAGGGTAGCAAGTTATACGAGGTTAGCTCGCGAAGATTAGAAGTAGAAGGTCCCAGGTGGAATCTTTAGCTGGATCCCCTGGGTTAGTCAAAGATGTCGCAGCAGAACCAAGCAGTTCAAGTTGACACAGCAAAACCAAGCAGTTTTCTGATGCTTAATGTCTCAGTCCCAAGACTCGAATGCCAGCAGCCTCCAGCTGTTCATGAGCTCGTTTCTAAGTAGTCTTCCTTTTTCAAATATCAGTTTTCTTCTATGTGGCCATCATCTAATCTGACAAGTGTATCCGGCCAAGACATATCCACGAGTGCGTAAAGAATATTATAAATCTAATTTAAAATTAAGTTATTTAGACTAAACAATCGTAATAATCTTAATAATACAAAAGCTAAACATATTGATAAAAATAATTTAAGTTATTTAGACCAAAGAGTAATTACCATAGACTAAGCCAGAAAGACATTTAAAAAGTAATTGACAGTTTCGACAATTGACGTGTCACAACATGAAAATTGAGTAAAAGTATAATGTAAACATATAAACAAATAAAAAGGATGATAAATAGTATTAAAGTGTAAGTAATGATAAATAGTATTATGCGTGATGAAAGTAAAGTGTAAGTAAGCATAAATACTATAAGCCCCATTGCAGGGCCTTTGCCTCTCAACTCTCTTTTCACTTCTCTCTGTTCAAAGTTGCTAAGGACCAGTTCTTGTTGAAGGAGACCAGCTCATTCCGCCATCTCCGTCACTTGTAATTAAGACTCACTTGTAATTAAGAGTTTGGCCCATTGGTCGTCTGATATGCGGCAGATGTGTCCAGCCCAATTCCATTTTAGCATGGCAGCTTTCCACGTGACACCAGTTATTTTTGTGATGGGACGGATACTCCTAACTCGGTCTGATGGTTTGATACCCAGAATATTCAATACCGTCCTCTGTTTTTGTACAGCGTTGGCAAAAACTACAGATCGCCATCTGCTATGATCCTTATATAAGTATTATTTTTATTTCACACGGTTCGACAGTCTTAAGGCTCCTACAAACAGGCGCGACACGCGAGATAATCGCGCGCGACACAAAGCCACCGCTCGTTGCGTGACTATCGCGTGTCGCGCCTGTTTGAAGGAGCCTTTATTATATATATCTCAAATAACGGGTGTAAAAAGACCCTTAACGAAATCGAGAGTCACTTGCACACCCCGTCATTGTTATCATTTTCTTGTACTGGACTATGCCAGGGAACCTACTGGGTATGGAGATATTGAAGGTCAAATTTCCTATTTACCGACGTTTTTTAGGAAAACAAGTTTTGAATGCACAACACAACTTTAAAAACCCCCACGACCCCGTACCTGTGCGTGCACCCACAAGAAAGAAGAAAGAAAGAAAGAAAATACATTTATTTAGCACAGACTAAGAGACACACAATACACCAGAGAGTTAGATAATAGTAGTTATAATAATAGTAGTTAGATAATAGTCGTACATCAGATAAAAACTAAGATTAAAATAAAAAGTGCAAAGTCCGATGTAAGAAATTAGCAGGTGCGCCAAAAACACAATCACAATGTTATGCGTGTATTATATTGCGCACTACTGCAAACAGCAAATTTTCACAACAAAAATAAAAGTTTCCTAGAAATTATTTTTGTGTTTATGTTACTTTGTTTGATGTGCAGAATGCGCAATTACCGGCTCTGTGATGTTGTGATGTCTCTTTTTACGCCTTGTATGTTATTTATTTGGAATGGAATCAAAAGGCAAACAATGCTTCTTCTGGGTAAGCTCACTTCATCGTAGACTTTGTCTCTGTCACCTCTGACCTTGACTAGAGTCAAGAGCAAACCCATTTCAAATAAAAAAAAAACATCACAAATCGATAGATATTCATACATAAATATAAACGTGTTATAGGGAGGAGGGGGGGGGGGGGCATCACGTAATCAATCACTAGTCAAACTTATTATACATTTCTGGGGTGAAAATATACGGGATATAAAAAAGCGGTCACCCAGTTTTTTATTCGTATTGGATGCCTTGGCGAAGGAGCACGTCAGGGGAATTACTACCTTCTGACTAGTATCGTTAATGTATTTCGGTTTGGATGATTTGGGTTGAGTGGTTTTCTGGGACAGTATACCTACACCCGGGTAGCATGGCTGCCGTAGAAACGTAAAAAAACAAAAGACAAATGACAGATTGTGGAAAGATTTTCCTGCCAAAAATGAAACAAAGAATCTTCACTTTGTAAAGAAAGAGATTTAATTATGTTTATTCTTCGTAAAGAAGCGATAAGTGGACATGCTAGGCGTTTTGTGATGACTGTATTGCATCTGCGGTGACCACTTACCATGAGATGGGCTAGCCACCCAAAACAGAATAATCTAACTTTGACGAATTATTTCGATAGGGCCTCAATCAACCGCTTTGAATCATTCTTACTAGCTACACCAGAAGCAATTTTGTAAACAAATTCCCGTTTCCTGTTGCTGAACATCTTGTATTTTTCTTTTTGCCTAATTAAGCACCAGGCTTTACAATCAGAGGTTGGCACGAACAAATGGATGATCATATTTTTTTTAATATAAAGTGAGCAGCTTATAATTTCATAATCTTTTTCCGTGTATTTTATGATATTGAAAGCTGCCAGACAAAGTTAGAGGTCATATAATATCGATACTACTCCCACGTGGCTGGTATAAAGATGATCCAAACTTTCTATATTATGTTCCTGTTCGATCTGCTATTTATTTTATACTAGCACCGCCCCGCGGATTCACCCGCATACCTATATGTCTATCCCGTGGGAATATCGGAATAAAAACTATCGTATGTCCTTCCCCGGGATGCCGTCTCTCTCTCTGTCAAATTTTATCGAAATCCGTTCAGTGGTTTAGGCGTGAAAAGGTAACATACAGACAGACAGACAGTTACATTCGAATTTATAATATTAGTATGGATGATAATAATATAGATATCTGTTGGTGGGATTTGTGTCTAAGTAATAACAGCCGCACGGGTCGATTGATCAGGTTAAGCTACGCTTACCGCGGTTGGTCTGTGGATGGGTGACCATCTTTACATATCGTGACCCCTCCATGCCTCGGAAAGCACGTTAAGCCGTTGGTCCCGGCTGTCATTCGTGGATCTTTTGACAGTCGTTACGGGTAGACAGAAGCCCGAAAATCTCACAACCAGTCTTATCAAGGGGTATCGTAATATCCAGTAACTGGGTTGTGGAGGTCAGATAGGCAGTCACTCCATATAAAATACTGGTATTCAGCTGCATTCGGTTAGACTAGAAGCCGACCCCAACATACTTGGGAAAAAGTTAGGCAGATGATGATGAAAAATATAGATATCTGTTGATTAATAGTACAACTGTACTTTTAATCAAAAGATATCTATATTTTTAACAGATAATCAGCTTGTAGAAGTGGCAATGAGCTGGCTATGTTTATAGAGGAGATGTATGAGGAACAAGGTGTAAAGTTCACTCCACCTCCATAGAAAAGGGAGGATCCTCCGACCCGACGGGTGTCGTGTCTTGCGGGCAACTGCCCGATGATTCATATCGGCCGTTGTATCTATGCTAGTTGCGCGGTACACTCTGCTTGCGAGATGCAGGATTTTGCGTGACGTCAGTATGACGTGTTGTTCGCATGTGGCGTTGTAGATACTACTCCATGTTTGTCGAAGGACCGATAGCTGGTAGAGCAGTTGGTTCCTTGTGTGAAAACTGAATCAGCTAACAGCTGAAGGTCGATTTTCCTGTATTTAAAAACGTTTAAAATCTAGTATCAATATCATCTCAGCGACAATCAATGTCAAAAACTTATCAAAAAAGTTGGGAAAAAAACATAACCCTCCATCTGACGCAGTCGGGTTAAAAGTCATTTAAAAAAAATAAAAAACCCGACTTTCTTTTTGAAGACATAATGTGTCGCCAAAAATCGACCATTTTTTTCAATTTTGATATACCCATTGTCACTTTCGCAATTAAGACAATCTAACGGCTCCTCTCAAGCTGAAATCGATCAAGCCGTTTAGGCTACAGAGCGTGCCAAAGAAATATACATACATACATACATACACTCGAAAAACATAACCCTCCTTCTGGCGCAGTCGGGTAATTAGAGGTATTTTTGACAGATTGAGACTGAGATCAGACCGTAAACGTTTTTAAAATTTATTAAGGGGACTACATGACCTAAAGCGCGGTCACTGTCGGAATGCACAGAAAAGAAAGAGAAGCGCGATGACACAACGCTGGTAATTTATTGCAAAATATGAAGCAATTATCTATTTACAAAAAAAAATATAGTTTGGACTAAAAATTAAAACACTAGTGCTTTAATAAATTGCTTGTAGAATAATCTGACAAAAATTATAATGATGGTATGTATACTCGTATTAGTACGGTTTTATTGTAAAAAGAAACTTTTTAACGGTATCTTCATGATTTTTTCTATCGTATCAAATTAGTTGTATTATGTTTTCAACACACTATCTACCTAGCATATATATCCTAAAGAATATTGTATATATTTCTGATTTTGTTTACTGTAGTCAATCATATACTTTTATTGCTTTTAAAACTTACGTGTTTTGCGTTTAGGTCCTGTAATCCCCTTAAGAAAGCTTATTAAGTTGTTAAAAATACTTTCTGTCAGATGGCGTTCTGTCTGAGTGGTGTTTGTCAACTCCTATGGCAAAAGGACTGAGCTTATATGTGGTTATAGGTATGTTGTTTCTGTGACAAAGGATCGATTTTGTCCTAAAACAACATTATAGATTTACAAAACATACAGACAGATGGTGACCCAAATAAGTCAGTAAGTCAAGGCTGTTCGAGCCCCGGGATTTCAGGACTTCGAGCCTTCTGGGCCCCGGGGCAATGCTGCTACCGTCTCTGACTAGACTCTGGGAGCGAAAGGCTCTGACCTATTGTGGATGGATCTTTATAGTTTTACTTTTTTTTTTACTTATTAATTAAAACGTTTGGTCGACTCTTCACGTGACCATACAACGTGGCAATGCTGCCAGTCTTTGGGGCACGTTTCCTGCTGACAGCGATGCGGATGAATTTTTTGATGCCTTTGATTATTACCCCTCCTTTTTATTATATACTTGTACATATTATTATTATTATTTTAAGACTGTTAACATTTTAATTAAATATTTTCTACCTCAAAAAAAAAACAGAAATAAAACACAATTTTATTTTTTTATTTTTAGGTTCTAAGGATCTGCTTCATATGCATGAAGTAATAAAAAGAAGGTTTTCTTTGTTTTGACAAAGGCTAAGACATTTAAATATATTTATGAAGGATCTTTTCAACAACAAACAGGCACGACACGCGATATAATCGCGGGCGACACAAAGTCACCGCTCGTTGCGCGACTTGCGGTGCCTTTGTGTCGCGTGTCGTGTCGCGCCTGTTTGGAGGAGCCTTAAAGGTTACAATATCAATAATAAGTTCGTCAAACAAAATCTACCAGACTGTAACGTTTCAAGAGAGATTAGTAATCATTAATTTGTAGAGAACTAAAGGATTTATTTACGAGACTAGCTGTGCCCCGCGGTTTTACCGGCATAAATGTCGATCCCGTAGGAGAATCGGAATAAAAAGTATCCTATGTATTAATCCTGGTTATAAACTACGTGTGTGCCACATTTCAGCCAAATCCGTTTAGCTGTTAGAGCGTGAAGAAGTAACAAACATACAAAAACACACTCACAAACTTTCGCCTTTATAATATTAGTGTGATGGGCGGATGATATTAACAAAATGGCGGTTACAGACTGGATGTAAAAAGCCCAAGACATATATAAATGGACTTCTTTGGAGGAGGCCTTCGCCCGAGGAGGGGCTCTTGTAGATTAATCTAGTACAGACGCCAGCACATCAAGCTACTACAATCTGTCAAATTTCTTTAATAGATTTTCAACTTTATCGCTACACCATAAGGTTTAAAGTTGATTGGGGAAAATTTGACAGTTTCGGGTAGCTTGATGTGCTGGCATCTGTACATTATAGTAGCCTCAAGTTCATTAGTTTGAAACTTTTTTGCAAGAAATAAAAGGCATTTTTATTTTATTTTGTAGGATTTATTAAATACCTTTTGCACTCTGGTATCCTAAAATTAGTTCTTCAGCTATTAACGTTTTTCTTAAGGCTCCTTCAAACAGGCGCGACACGACACGTGACACAAAGGCACCGCGAGTCGCGCAACGAGCGGTGCCTTTGTGTCGCGCGCGATTATATCGCGTGTCGCGCCTGTTTGTAGGAACCTTTAATTTATCGGCGAGCAAGGCAGTAGTAAGGCTGGCCGTTCAGAACGTACTAGTTTCTGTTCGCGATCGTTGTCGCATGTCGCGTGTTTATGCACATTTATGCAACACACGACGTACTTTTTAGTAATGCTTAAAATGAGACAGCCCCAGTACCATCACATTTATCAGATTTTGCCACAGGAACAATAAGGCGATTATCACACTGCCACGCATCACGCAGCGGTATGCGGGAAACGGAGCCAAATTACACGCGCGTGAGTGCGTTATCTGCGCCTCGCTGCGTGATGCGTGGCAGTTTGATAATCGCCTAAAATAACAACAACAATAATCTAACCAGAAAATAATATATTTATTAACATTACTTATCATTAAAAAATAAATAAGTAACACAGAATCAATAAATATAATTATGAGGGCCAAAGCCGCAAGGACTTATAGGTGACACGACTGGACCAAGCATTGGTGACATGACAGGACTGACAGGTGACATTAGCCCATAGTCCAATGGAGACCCGAAGCCTAAACCAGGAACTACAACGTCTGGAGACGACAACGGTAAAGTGTTACTAAGAAGGTTACTAACCACCAAGAGCTGCAAAGCATTTGCCAGATTATTGGCTACAGTACTATCCTGAATGATAGTCGTAGCTGGCATCTGATTGGTCACTAACGTCTCCACGCCGTAAGGAATCTCCATGATTGGTGGACTGTTATAGTAGGGACCAATAATCATCTGGTTCTGCAGTAGACTTTCGGCTACTGGAAGAGGCATTGGTAGGACGTTCTGTTGCAAGCCAGGCATGAGGCGGTTTACGCAGTTTGCGTTGATGGTCTGAAAAAAAAAATGTTTTTATTACTTAGACGCATGAAGTAATAGCCAAGTTCAACGGAGATGATATATCAACGCAAAGCCTAAACCGCTGGTCCCACAGACATGAGATTTGGAAGGTGTGTTCTTTGTGAAGAGTAGGATCTACATAGAAGGGATTTTCGAAATTCCACCCCAAAGAAAATGGGGGCAGAAACTACATGTAGTAAAATTAAAAGATTAAAATACTTACGTTGATTAATGCGACTTGCAAGCAGACAAAAGCAATAGTTTTAAACGCCATTTTGAAAAGAGAATGAATTAGTTTTCGAATGAATACTATGTGCAGTTTGGGCTTTCATTAACTTTATATACTAAAATATTATCTTTATAAATATCTACGAAATGATTGAGCACTATCTTATGTTAAGTAATAAGTTACTGTAATGTGTGATAAAGAGTCACGTAGATGATTTTGTAATACATAAACAAAGTGAGAATTTATTTAAGAAATACTTTATTGAACGATTTCTCGAGTAAGAAGTTGTAGTTTTTATTATTCAATCCTTCTTCTTCATGTCGCTGACACGATTGTATTTTAGATCATGTTCGCCCAAAACTTCGTCGCTTCCACGGCATCGTTGTTGGCAGCGCAGAGGTCCCTTTGACTGCATGTTTTGGGACGCAGAGTGCAGGATAGAGGTGAATCATGGATTGCGGCATAGCTCCACAACCACATCCCTGCCGCTCCATCAAGCTAGCCCCAACTTTACCAGATTCGAGTTACATCTTCCCACTTCGTGTCCGGAGACGGTTCAGGGACTTCCAAGTTGACCACAAAAGGCGTATTATTTTATTAGAAAACACCAAGTATCGCATTTGCACATAGGTCTGCATCAATCTTATTGTAATCTGTCAGTAATAAATAGTTCCTAATACTACTTACTCCACGAGCGATTAAATCGCGGCGATATTATCATTGTGCCACGTATTTCTATACACTCTCTTAAAACGTGTCTCCACACGGTGATATCATCGCGACGAAAATTTGATGGCACGGCGAGACTATCGCCGTGATTCTCTCGCTCGTGGAGACGGTCCCTTCATCTAATCCGCAAAAAATTGCCCTCCTTCTGGAGTCGTCGGGTAAAAAGGTTAAAAAAATCCAAGTCTGATCTTCTAATAAATACATTTATTTAACAAAATAATGATTCCTATATCCTAGGTAATATGGTGGGATGTGCGGTGCCATATTTGAATGCATGGGCCAAGGCCCCTGTATTGGACCCATAGATGGATACAAGGGCTAGTGTCTGTTTGTTTGCTTGTACAATCATCTGACAAAAAATCAGAACGATTGTATGTAGGTATAGTATGGTTTTTATTGTGAAAAAAAAAGTTTTTGGGGTATCTTCACGATTTTTTTGTATCGTATAAAATTAGTTGTATTATGTTTTCAACACATATCTAACCAGCATAATAAATCCTGAAGAATATCATATATTTTTCTGATTTTGTTTACCGTAGTCGATCATATACCTACTTTTAGGCATTATAAAACTTGCGTTTTGGTCCTGTAAGCACTAGATTTTGCCCGCGGCTTTGCTAATGTGGATGTCAAAAAATATATCACAGGATCGTAATGTCGGGTCAACCGGGGTTTCCATTTATAACTCCCGTTTACGCGGCGCACGCCACTAAAGCTCCCAGTCAGCATGTTTTTTCTAACATCTTCAACTGACAGTCATCGTCATATTACAGCCTCAGTACTCCAAACCGTAATGAATTATACACCTAAACCTTCGTCATGAATCACTCCGTCCATTGTAAAAGACAAAAAATGGAAATCCATTCGGGAGTTTATCTATACTATCTATACTATATAATATTATTATTATAAAGCTGAAGAGTTTGTTTGTTTGGTTGAACGCGCTAATCTCTGGAACTACTAGTCGGATTTGAAAAATTCTTTTTGCACTTGATAGCCCAATTCTTGAGGAAGGCTATAGGCTACTTAACATTACGCTAGGACCCTTAGGAACCGAGCAAAAAGAAAAAAGTCAGAAAGAACGCTAAGCAAAAACGAAGTAATAGCGCGGGCAGGCGATGCGATGCGACGGGGTGGGTCGGAGTAACAAGAAATTTCACGCGAACGAAGTCGCGGGCAGAAGCTAGTAACTAATAAACTTCCAAATGGATTTCCATATCGCTTTCCGACATACAGACGCGGCAGGAGCACTTTGTTTTATAAGTGATCTAAGATAATACTACATTATGATCATAATTAGCCTGTGTTCCCACTGCTGGGACACAGGCCGCCTCTCTGTGAGAGGGAGTGGGCCGTAATCCACCACGCGGGCCCAGTGCGGGTTGGTAGATGTCACATGACGTCTTCGATTTTTTGGTACTAGGACATGTCGGTTTCCTCACAACTTAGTTTTAATTTGACGGATTCCATTCTTGCAGAACGAAGGGTAAATAAAAGTCACCAGTACATTCCTTAATCTATAATTTAACAACATTTATTAAAAGAAAACGTATTTATTAAGTATCAATTATGTAGTTTAAACTTAGAAGCTCCACGACCATGTTTTCAGTTTAGACCATTCATTTCCGTTTCCGATGTCATAATAACGTGTGGTCACTGTGGGTGAATTCCAGGTTATCGGCCATTTTCGAAATAGCCAGTTAACGGGTCCTAATGGTGATGAAAATGGCGAGCCGAAAAATGCTGAAAAAATAAAGATTGGTTTAATTATTTCTGGTTAAAAATTAATATTTTTTTTTTTGTGTTTTGGATATGGGGATTTTTTGATAAATGGTAACCCGTTACAAGATGACAAAACTTCGTCATGCATCGTTTAAAGTTAAGTGGGCATGTCAGAAATGTGCTTGAAATATGAAGGATATTTTTTTCAAGTAAAAATTCCTTTCGCTGATCCATGAAAGTACCCTAATACTTTTAGATTAAAACAAATTGTTGTGCATCGCGGTTCTCCTACATGAAGATAATCTTTTACAAACTTTCCTAAATACTACTGAACCCTTTGCTGGTGAATGGTTAAAGATTAGAAGACAAGAAAGAAGACATGGCTATAGTCAGAAAGTAGTATTAAGTTTTGTGCAATTTTAAATTCTTTTGTTTCTTACAAAGAATGCCACCTTTTGGCCGTATACGCTTCACCAATCAGCGATTTGTCAGTCAAGCGTTGTGATTGCGAAAATGTATTACCACGACTGCCAACAGAATAGGTAATGACGCCATCAGACCGTTGCCTCAGAATATGTCACGATGACGTCGATCGACCGCAGTCTGGTGGTGGATCGGATGGAATGTAAGGGTAGAGTAAGTGGTTCATGGTTAATATCGAACATTTACGTGTTGGTGATGATGACAATAATGAAGGCTCAGAACAATGACTCCGGTCCTGTAGGTGATGTCTGCTGTTCGATGAAGATGCAGGTGATGAGTGGTCGGTCACACGGTTATCATCTGAAAAATTATGGAATTGTTTTTGTAATCGATTTTGGTTGATGGATTTTTAAGTACGGGGTCAAATTAAATTAGCTACCGAAACTGCAGACCTGATGAATATCGATATAGACTCTTGCTAGTGATGACGGCTTCGTAAATGTGTCTTGTGAATGATGGGAGTCTTAATAATGATCTGACTTTTTTCCACAATCATTCAGACTTTGACAAGATCTGTACATAATCAGCATATAACGTTCCCACTATTGAGATGCAGGTCTCCTCTATATGAGTGGGAATGGGCCGTAAACCACCACGAGGGCACAGTGTGGATTGGTGACATGCCGGTTTCCTCACGACGTTTTCTTTTACCATTTTGTGAGCAGTGGTGACGAAATTAAAGACAAAGTAAGGTGTCTGACTGGGTTCGAACTCATGATCCCACGACAACTCGTGAGTTGGGGCCTACACTACTGGCCACTACCTCACCTCTCCCACGTTCTTTTATCGTATCACGTGAAGATAGAATTTACAGTACCCGGCGATAAATATTGCACATCGACCTTTGGAAAGAGACAATCGGCTAATTTCGGCTTCGTAGAGCGTTATCTCTGTCGCACGAAATACAAACAGTCCGGTATCTATTAGGAGCTTTTAAAACAATTATGATTTGATTCTTTTGATAATTATTTTTATTATTTGTATAAAATACAAAAAAAGGTAAAGGTCGATGTGCAATATTTATCGCCGGGTACTGTAATCGAGATTCTAGATCACTGATGAGACATGCGTGTGAGCAATGACTGTGACGAGTCTCGCCCAGCGTCGAGGACAGTACTTGCTTTCAGAATAGTAGAAGGTACTTCATCAACAATATCGTCATTGGCGGCCTTGTACCACCCAATACTGAACATAGGTCTCCTTCGTTTTGTGCCATATTTCCCTGGTCTGTGCAAGTCTTAACCTATCCGACTATTCTGTCATAATGACGCCGTGAAATCCAAGGCCCCTCGCCCACGGTGACTTTTTGTAGCGATGCTGTCGCGCGTTTTGTAAACGTGCTTCTGCATCGCTGCTATCGTGCGTTAATCGTGTTTGGAACGTGCGACAGAAACGATGCAAACGCGCGGCTTTATCGATACACAGACGCGACAGCATCGCAACTGTATCGATGCTTTCTTTAGTAAATGGGTGCAACCAATATATTCTACGCTGCTTACGTCGCGCACCCTTCGGCTGGTTACGTTTACGATTAATTAATTTTAGCTGGTTAATTTACGTTTACGATTTAAAAAATACCCTCATTTATTTTCATTGAATGTACAAGTCTCAGAAAGATTGAATAAAAAAAATGCTGGGAAACTGTTAGTTCCTCCTCAGAGATTGCATCTTTATAGCAGAAATGCCAGTTGTATGACAATTAAAATTTATAATAAATTACCACCTGAATTCAGAATGCTACCAATAGATAAATTTAAACGTACAATGTTTGCCTGGCTTTTGGACATGTGTTTTTATTCGGTTAGCGAATTCTTAAACCATAGTTTTTGACATTAATAAAGATAATAAATATTCGAAATAATGACTGTAATTAATAATCTGTGTTATTAGTATTTTGGCATTATTATTATTTTGACATTCCACTTAATAATTTTTGACATTGTATTTCTTTTTCACATTATTTAAACTGACATTATTATTATTATAATTTTTTAAATGATATTTTACCTACTGACTTAATTTTTTTTTGTTTGTTTTAAATGCTTGACATTAGTGATAAGTCCAATTGTGTAATCATTTTGACATTTCATTCCATTGTAATAATATAATATAACAAAATTGTACTGGTCTTGACATTATATAAAAACTATCTTCAATATAATTTTTAAAATTTCTACACCGGCAATGGTAGTGTACGTGAGACATTTTAATATTAAGATCTTGTATATACCGTATGCTCAGAAATAAATGAATTATTATTATTAATTATTATTATTACGTAAAAGCAGCACAAAACACAACGTAACCAATGTTATCTCTACTGAGTCCATCTTGCAACTGTAGCGTTTACAGGCGGCGCTTTCACATTTCTGTGTCGATGCTGAATCGCGTTTGCATCGCGACTGAAGCAGGACAGCATCGCGATAGTAGCGTTACAGAATCTGGGCGAAGGTACACAGCCAGCGACAGCATCGCGGCTGTATCGATATACATGCGCGACAGCATCGCTCCTGCATCGCTACAAAAGTCGCCGTGGGCGAGGCCTTTTAGGTGAACTGAGCTGTCATTCCACCAAATGCTACCGATTGACAGCTCACTTGAAGCTCACTTCCACACTCCACTCACTTTCTCACTTTCCATTTTTGATACTTAGTTAGTTTTTTACAGAATAGATCAGCAGGACTTCCCCACGATCTTCTATAGGTCGCCCACCCTGGCTAGTAGGAACTTACTCTTCAAAAGAAGCAGAAGTTCACAGTTTAAAAAAAAAAAGCGCCAGATAGAAAGAAAAAGAAGAATCAAGAAAAAAGTGCCCACAAAGAAGAATATGAAAATAGGAAGTTCTGTTTATGTGTTTATATTATTATATTGCCTTTATTTAACCGTAGTAAGGTGGTGGTGCTCCGGGATATCCGGGGACAAAGGGTAACCCAGGAATGTACGGGTTATATCCGGGGATATAGCCCGGGTAGTAAGGGGGTATCCAGGCTTCGATACTCTGAAAATAGAAATAAAACTTCATTAAAGTTCGTTATTTTAATTAGGTAAATTCGTGTTGCCGTATGGAAGACCTATGGAACATATTGTGAAGATACAGATGAACTGATACCACATCATCTGTCTAGCTTTTCCCAATTATGTTGAGGTCGGCTTCCAGACTAACCAGATGCAGCTGACTACCAGTATTTTACTACAGACAGACGGTCCAGTCTGTCTTACTATAATGAGAAAAATCTGACCTCCACAACCCAGTTACTCGGTAATACCCCTTGGTAAGACAGGTTGTCAGACTTTCGAACTTCTGACTATCCGTAACGACTGTCAAAGAAAGAAAGAAAAAGTATTTATTGCGACTCGTACAGGAAGATCACAAACTAAACTAAACACATCAAAATAAAAATCCAAGTTAATTAAAAAAAAAGTAACAAAAGGAAAATGAAACAGAAAGTCCTATACGAGGCCAAAAGGCTCCTATCACAGCATGATGCTACGACATTTAAAAAATAAATGTTGCAGCGCTGGTATTCTGATAGGGCCCGCTGTGATGTCACGGGGGTCATGTTCAAAGATCTACAAATGACAGCCTTTCCGAGGTGTGGAGGGGTCTCGATATCTAACGGATAGTCACCCATCCACGGACTGCCTTCGGCAAGCATAGGTTCACCTTCTCTCGTCATGTGTGGCTGTTAATATTTAGCCACTAGCCCCTCTGAACTGATCCACATACGGTCCAGAAAATAAGTGTGTGTGTCCCCAACATATTATTTGCCAAAGAAGTTATACCAAGAGTGTAGGCAGAGGTAAACCGACACGCTAGAAAGGATAACGTTAACATGCGAAGTTGCTGCATTTTAATGCAAACACAGTCAATGCTTACATACGCATGTACCGTGTTTCCATTAAAATCCAAGAAACCATTTCAGGTTTACAAGCTTGAGAGTAATGCTAAAACATACAAAAATTTCACGTACTATACATAAATTGCTGAATGTAATAATAATACTCAACAAACCAATGATTTGGTTCGATTAACGAAATAAAGTGGATAAGACAGAGATTAAAATAGAAAACGAACTAGCAGGGGAACGAAGAGGAGACAGGGTGGAGAGGGTTCAGGAAATCAGGGGGCCTAAAAAAACCACTTTGGCAGAATCATAAAAGGATAACATTATGAATCATAATGGACATTAAACTGTTAAGTTAATCGTATCTAATCCCATTGGTGAAGGATTTTTCAGTTATTTTTTTTGTCTGTGCTAAAATACCAATCAATCCAATCCAAATCCAATCCCAATCTCTTTGATTATACCTACGTTACGTAGTGCAGCGAATAAAAGAAAAACACGGACTGTCTTCGCCATATTATAATTCATAATGTTATTCTTTTATGATTCTGCCAAAGTTGCCTTTTTAGGCCCCCTGACCGGAATAAATCAAAAGGTCACTTATACGCAGATTGGATGACAGTGACTTCATGTCAGCAGCATTTTGGCGTGTGCTGTGCCTACGACGCAGCTGTACCTTTCGCGTCTGCATCACTCCACGACAACTGAGGAAGTCGTGCAGTATTTGAAGGTGAAGACCAACTGGACTCTGAGGGTCGAAAGGTTGGAATCGCGCCACAACATCAACTTTAAGTCATTCGTGGTACGTGTTCAAACCCAACATCTACAGACCTGTCTGAAAGAGGACTTTTGGCCGAAAGGTGTCGTATATCGACGTTTCCGAGGACAGTTACGCGACACCACGCAGCGAAACACGACGCCGACAACGTTACGTGTATAATCATAGTTTTAAGTTTTTTAATATGTATTAATTTATTATTGTATAAGATTATTTGTGTATTTTATCTATGGGCCTTAGTTGCCTGATAATAAAATGATTATTATTATTTGGTTAGAAGCCGATTCTAACCTAAGAGATGTGATCACTTATGTGATCGATGAGGCATCGTGATGATAACCATCACGACGTATTCCCCGTTGGGGTATGCAGAGATGTTGGTACACCCACATTTCGACAGCTTTATTTAGGTACTACGTAATAGGGGGAGGAGCCTATATTGTCATTTACTAATAACCCATAATCTGACCTGGGGATTGAACCCAAAACGCCATTGCTAAGCAGTCGTGCTTGTGACCACTAGACCTGAGGGTACATAATTACCATTCCATCATATATTTAGTGGGGGCGATACAAAATAAGATCGACCACGATGATAGATAGGTAAGTTTTATTTATCGAAATTACAATAATAAATTGTGTCGCGACAAAAGTATTGCGGTGCGCGCTAATATCGTTAAGTGAAGTTCGTCCGGTTCGTCCGCGTGAAGCCTGTCGCGAGCGCCGTTGACATTGGGTGCGTTCGTATCTTCGTTAATATGAAGAAGGGCTGCGTTCAGGCGTAGACATTTAGTATATTTATTTATATTTTAAACTTACACAACATACCTACTTACAAATATAAAATCATTTTTGTCTTTGAATCGAAATGTCAACCGTCAAAAAACAACGTGTATTTTTGACGATTAAAAAACCGGTCTCTTGTCTAAATTGATTCGACTGAATACATGTTTTACTGAATACAAATTTGTTGCATGTAAATCTATAGACCAAAGAGTTAGTCATAGTCAGCCGTGTATGGACTCACCATAAGATATCCATTTGGTTTACTTTCTAGAAAACCAGCAATTTATACCACTATTTTGAAAGCAAATCATAAGGTATTTGATCGTTTTCCAGTCAGTGGGAAACTTGCGAAAAGGCTCCTGCAAACAGGCGCGACGCGCGACGCGAATCGCGCGCGACACAAAGGCACCGCTCGTTGCGCGACTTGCGGTGCCTTTGTGTCGCGTGTCGCGTCGCGCCTGTGTGTACAAGCCTTAACACACTATCAGTAACAATGGGTTTCATTTTGACAATTCAACAACTTTCATTGCGTTATTGACGTTACTGAGCAGACAAATTTTTCAAACATATGAAGCAATGTATATTAACAATAACCTTCAAAATTAGACTGAGATTGATAGTGTAGGGTGCAAGTTCCATTCCTGTGATAAGTTCATCAGCTTCGTACCACCTACATCCGGGACAACTTTAAAATAAAAAATCTACGAACCTGAACCAAAGCGAGGACAGACACAATTGAAATCAAAAATCCAGCCGTGGAGGCCATCTTGAATTTACACTTCGCCAATTTAATTTAAGAACTTCGACAACGCGCGTAGAAATCGCTACTATATACCGAAATTGTCGTCAATCCTCACATTGTAGTTAATATTAACACAACATGGATCTAATATCACGGTTGGAGTAGCGACAAACAATACAAACGGTTTAACGGTGATATAACAGTAATTTGAGATTAGATGAAATTTGGCGTGAGGTTTTGGAGTAATCGGTTTGTACTTAGCTGGTTAAGGAGGTAAGTAAGTATTGTGCAACAGTGCTGGACTGTGGTGTGCCCTGATGGAGGAGGAAACTATATTATATTTTTCTTTAGTCAGATCAGCATTTTTAGGACAATACCTACTGATGATGTAAATACAACAACAAATAAAATGCCCTTTTTTAACAATAGTTTATTTTTTATTTCAAAACTTATTTACAATAAATAACCTTATAATTACATTGTAGACACTATACACTATTCAATCAAAGTACTTTAGACGGAGGGCCAAACCAATGTTTTGTCCAATGATGCTGACATTCTCGAAGAAACAAATGACTATCTTAGGTAATCAAAACAAATCATTCATAGAAAACATATCGTTATCAGCAATCATAGAATAAGGACTCCGGAAATCCTGCCTCGGATTCACGGAACCAAACTGAGTCAAAATCGGATCAGAATATGATGAACGTGGACCTAAAGCTTCGTAAGGCGACATTAAAGACTTACTATTTCTTGTAGGTCTATAAACTTGAGCTATATTGGGTTCAGAAAAACTTGATGAACCTATGAAGTTAGAATTTGGCATAGCAACTTGAACTTGAGAGTAATAAGGACTTGTGTTTGGCTCTGAACAAGGTGGAATTTCCTTCGATTTTGCTATCGGGGACTCAGCTGGAGGAGGTGCATTTAAAATGTTACTTACTATTAATAATTGCAATGCTATAGCTAAATTGTTGAGTAAGTTAGAATCTATACTTGAAGGATTTGCTGGCTTTACTTCAGCTGGTCTTTGAGTAGGTAGCTTTTGTAAACTAGAAACCAGGTTAGGATGACCTAGAGCTGAAAATGAGGGTATTCCAGTTGGGGGCCTAGGTTGGTTGGCTACATGGTTAGGTGATGCTGTCTGTTGGATTGCCGGTAGCTGTTGTAATCGTGAAACCAGTTCAGGTAGAGCTAAGCTGGAGAATGAAGGCAGTCCAGTTGCAGGTCTGGGTTGGTTGGTCGTTCCAATGTTGGGAAGTGGCGCAGTTTGCTGGCTTGCTGGTACGGTGATTGTGTGCGTTGAATGTGGTATCCCTGTTAGCTGGAGGTACTGCTGGAATGTTGGCTGCGCGTATATTGATAAGACCTGGAAATAAAAAGGATTAAGTTAGAATTTAAGATAAGTATATAATATTTCTGTTATTTAAATTTTAGTGTCAAACCATGTTTTCTGACCGAGCAACGAAAGTCGATTAACGCTTCAGTTTTGTTAAATTGAATTGTACTTCTGCTGTAATTTTGAACAAATATTTTGCTCAATAACTGAGATTAAAAAAAACTGCTTAAACGACTTTTGTTGCTGACTGTACCTATTTCTTCTGTTCTGAGAAACGTATCGCTTTTAATATGCAAGTTGTTGTAATGCCTACAACGCCGCATATAATACGAACAGAAAGTGATGAATTTAGATTTTCTTTTGCTTAGGCAATGTTAACACTGGTATGAATCAGGATATAGACCTTTTTAATGAAAAGAAGGTTATCAAACGGAAAAGTTGTTATCAAGGCAGTCATTGATTTCATACCAAAGATCAAAATATTCATTACTGATTCGGACTGTCTCATTGGTCTTGTGAAGGGCTCTGGATTGCGGTCGCGCGTAACCAAAAATACCTATGGGATATTTCAGGAACTTAAAACACTAATTATTTAATTATCATTTATTTATTTTTGTATTTATCACATTATCATTACGTTAAGACATAAAACAAAATTATGAAATCAAAATAATATTCTAATTTTATTTGTATTTGGCATCATAAATTTTCTTATAGCTCTAACTTTCGCGTGCTTGCGTGCTTTCGACGCCTGCGCCGCGACTAAAACAAATGCGATCTATGCACTCCGGAGGGTGCGGGGATGTAACAGATTTCGTGCACAGTAAACAGAAACAAGGCTGCTAGGGATGGGAAATACATGCGATAAGAAATAACGATATTAAGAACGAAAATGTATCGAGTCCGGTCGATTCGACGCCGCGTGGGAGTAGGTACTTTATGTGCATCTCTGCCGAACCCTTTGGGGATAAACAATGGGCATGATTTTATGTTATCATAATAAAAAGCAACACATACCTTACAAACAAAACTCTGCATCAATAAAAAACAAAAGATCCTTCGCGCCATGTTGCCAAAGATCAATAAATTAATTAAATACTATCAAATTAATAATGTAACTCATTGATATAGAAGCTGTTATCTCTTATCTCTATACAGTGACGTAATTATAATCTTATGTGTATCTACAGATAAGATGATGTGTGATTTATCTGGTCTAAATGATGATACTTTTTCCAAGAGATGCTGATTAGAGAAGCCTATCTCAGCTCTTGGTTGATAGAAGATTTTTAATGTATAGTAATTATTATCATCGTCTGCCTAGCCTTTTCCCAACTACGTTGGGGTCGGCTTCCAGTCTAACCGGATGCAGATGAATACCAGTATTCGTACCTAAACTGCATTCGCGATTTATTTGCCAAAAATGTAAACAATTAATATGAGTTTAAGGAAAAA
The DNA here is from genome assembly GCA_963855955.1 of Luperina nickerlii. Taxonomy (NCBI): domain Eukaryota; kingdom Metazoa; phylum Arthropoda; class Insecta; order Lepidoptera; family Noctuidae; genus Luperina; species Luperina nickerlii. The sequence continues at coordinate 8,990,448 of OY979689.1, read as the reverse complement.
TAACTTTAAATCCTAGTCAATAAAGTTCAGTTTACGCTACAACTTCAAACATTTTTATAACTTTTTAATTAGTGCTAGTCAGTCTAAAATCAACTAACCATTAAAATAAAGTTGAAATTTGTTTAACTTGAAATAATATTAATTTGAAACATAAGTTTAAATCAACTCTATACATAACAGTGTTTATTCACAAATAATAAACAATTCATATATGAAAATCAACAATACCGGTGTCGCATACATTTCATGTTAATGTTTTCATAACCTCATTTACAATTCCGCAACAGACTTTCGGTGCCGGTTCCGATGTCACTTTGAATGCAGAAATAATGTAAATGACGTGGGTCGTATGTCCGGTTTGATCCATATAAATAAGTAATGACAAGTTTAATTTACCTACTGTTCGACTATTAGGGTTCCGTAACTTAAAAGGAAAAAGTAGAATCCTTATGGGATCCCTTTGTTGTCCGTCCATCTGTCCGTATGGCAGTCTGTCCGTTTGTCAAGACACTTGTTTTCAGAAAATGGTAAAGAATAGAATAGAATACTCTAAAGGTAAAGGCATAGTATAAAGAGGGGAAGTAAGTTGTCTTCATACAAACGCACCGCGCGAGGCTTGTATGTGTGCGTCATAGTATCTATGCGTCGCCGCACGCACACTTAATAAAATCTCGACCCGTTTCTCAGTGCGCCAGTCGGGGCTAACACCGCATGAGCTACGCGCGTCACGGCTTCTCGGCACCGCTAAATTAATGAAAAATGTGTGAGCATCGCAGGAGAACGTATTGCTGTGTGTTTGGGTGTCTTAATAATTCCTAGATTCCAGAATTGTCTCTGTTCAGATTTAGGTAATCTATAGCATATAATTTTTACTTGATAATGAGATAAGTACCTACTTACTTGGTTTTTGTTGTAAGTATTATAGTACGGGAGGTGGCGCTGCATTTTTCTAGTAATTTTATACCGAATAAATTTTATTTCAAACAGTTGTTTAATGGTCAGAAATCGGTAAAGTGAGCGTCAGTTGTCGCACTAACGGTGGAGCTAAAGGAGTCAGCATGAAAAAGTCATTGGAAAAAAATCAGCTCCGATGATTTTTATACCGAGCAAAAAATGTATAATATTATTGTTTTAGTCACATTTTATCAAAAACTAGTCGTCAGCTGTATTGACGAGGGGGGATTATATGTCAGTCACGTGCATGAACCTCATTGAAAATTTGAAAAAAAAAATAATTTTATACCTTATGAAATTTATACATCTCAATTTTTATACTTTTAAAATAATAAAGAAAATCGTCAGCCGTATTTTTGACGGTGGTAAAACCGTCAGTCAGCCTGATAAACATTTTGCGCGCTCAATGCATTTGAGCGTTGCATAGGCTTTTTGGAAAATAAACTGACAATCTTTACGCTCATAAACAATTAGCTGACGATGAGTTTTTATTTTTTAATATTTAAATCATCTTATACTTCGAATTCAATAAGTATAACATCAATTTAATATAAAAAACACCACATTTTATTTATTTATTTTGTGTCAGTTTTAAATTATATACAGAAATATATATTTACTAGCTTCTGCCCGCGACTTCGTCCGCGTGAAATTTCTTGTTTCCGACCCACGCCGTCTCATCGCATCGCATCTCCTGCCCGCGCTGTCACTTCGTTTTCGCTTAGCGATCTTTCTGACTTTTATTATTTTTGCTCGTCTCCTAAGGGTTATAGCGTGATGTTACATAGCCTTCCTCAAGAATTAGGCTAGCAAATGTAAAAATATTTTTTTAAATCGACTCCGAGAAAAATCCGACCGATTAGCGCGTTCAGACAAACAAACTCTTCTGCTTTATTATTAGTATTTACAAATTCATCTTAAGATACGAAAATATGAAATATTATTTATCTTCGTCGTGTGTGATAGTCCATTGAATTGTATGGCGAGCGATATTGTATCTTAAGGGGGAAGCGCTAAGGTAGCCCGCGAAATTCAAATTTTCTTACGTTTTTGCAATTTGCTGGTCAGTATTAAGTTGTACGTTGATTAATATATGAATCGCGGCCGTAAGAAATATGTGTTTACAGAATTATAATCATTAAAGTCATCAACACAACTCTCTAAGACCACGTAAGTCCAAAGAATAACTGTTTCATGAAATCATCATTCTTTGGACTTACGTGGTCTTAGAGAGTTGTGTTGATGACTTTAATGATTATAATTCTGTAAACACATATTTCTTACGGCCGCGATTCATATATTAATCAACGTACAACTTAATGCTGACCAGCAAATTGCAAAAAACGTAAGAAAATTTGAATTTCGCGGGCTACCTTAGCGCTTCCCCCTTAAGTTGTTATTACAAAATTAGATCGTCGTCCGATTCAGCACCAATTCCATGTTGTATATGTATAAAAAGTTATTGTTTATTTTCCACAACGCACACAATGAACGGACACTATTATTACACAAAGACGGGTCTTTGTTAGTGAATAAGAGAAATATAGAATAAAAGATCAGCTAAAGAAACAATTCAGGAATTCCCCTAGAGAACAAAACTCAGATCGGGCGTCCTTGTTCCACTTTCCACGGAAACAGCTATGCTATCCTTGTCATTTGCAATTCAGTGTTTATAGAATTCGGATACACGACACGCATTTCCATAGATAATTAATTGATTAGAGGTGCGTTCTGAAATTTAACTGTTTTTTAGAGCGTGCCATTGATTGGTTTTGTTTTTACCAACGTGCGTGATAAATTGTCGACTATTAAAAATGCGCTAGTTAGGGGACTAGGCACTATTATGGAATTTTGAGCGCTAAAACATCAAGAAATGCACTAGATCTAGTGCCGAAAGCACTAAGTTGGCAACATTCGAAATCTCTGTAGCAGATGGTAGTATTTCTCTCTTATTCATATAAGTTTGTCTCACTCCAGTAGGGTATACTTACTTCAGTCTACCTGAGGGCTAGAAAAATAATTTTTAGAAAAGGTATGTTAGAGTCGTGAGACTTTAACTGCTTGAAATTCCTTGATGCTACAGTACATATTAATATGATTAGAAACCGACACAAAATAAATAAATAAAATGTGGTGTTTTTATATTAAATTGATGTTATACTTATTGAATTCGAAGTATAAGATGATTTAAATGTTAAAAAATAAAAACTCATCGTCAGCTAATTGTTTATGGGCGTGAAGATTGTCAGTTTATTTTCCAAAAAGCCTATGCAACGCTCAAATGCATTGAGCGCGTAAAATGTTTATCAGGCTGACTGACGGTGTTACCCCCGTCAAAAATACGGCTGACGATTTTCTTTATTATTTTAAAAGTATAAAAATTGAGATGTATAAATTTCATAAGGTATAAAATTACTTTTTTTTTCAAATTTTCAATGAGGTTCATGCACGTGACTGACATATAATCCCCCCTCGTCAATACAGCTGACGACTATTTTTTGAAAAAATGTGATTAAAACAATAATATTATACATTTTTGCTCGGTATAAAAATCATTGGAGCGGATTTTTTTCCAATGACTTTTTCATGCTGTCTCCTTCAGCTCCACCGCTATCGAAGCAGCTGACGTTCGGAGCTTCGGTTCGAGTTCGGTGCATTTATTTTATCCCTTTTTTATAAATAATACCTACTACTCTGAATCTTGAATACATTTCTGTATTTGTTAGGAAATAACCATTGTTGAACTTTATTGACTAATGATCACTGAATTAGTTATACAGAGATGTGTTATCTATGGCAAGGGCCGGGCTTTAAACTAATGAATTGGTAGACAGTACTATCAGTAACCCCCGCTTTTTGTCGTGCTCATCACCGCCCCGCGCCGCCCGTCTGCTGGCCCGTCGCTCTTTCTTTCATCGTGAAAGGTTTCATCATCGTTTAGGGAAAACCGACCTCACAAACCCTGTACCCAGACAATACAAGACTCCCGACCCTTGCCAATTTATAGGCACTGAATTAAAATTTTGCTAAAAGTGACAACCCTGAGACAGTAGGCAATTATATCGCGGATTGGGCCGGAGATAGCCTACTTCCCTTCTTTATACTATGGTAAAGGGGGGGGGGGTAAGGTAAAGGTATCAAGTTTAAGGTGAATGGATAGTGGTAGTTCTAATGATTATAATTCCCTAAATATGTACCTGTTATTATCGCGAATCATATTTTGATCAAGATACAATGTGACACTGACCTGCAAATTGCAAAAAACGTAAGAAAATTTGAATTTCGCGGTCTCAACTACCCATTCACCTTAATATCTAATACCCTACGTATTAGATATTAAACTTTATTATATTTATATTATTTATTGTCCTTTGGGGCCCCAAAATCAAGCTTCTAAGTCAACGCATTAAATAGGTACGGCCATCTAACTGACATAATGTACCTACTCGCAAAGAAATCAAAACCTACGGACCTAATTCCCGTTAACCTAGAATCATGGGCATGAAGAAAGGTCTCAGAGCACAAGTAAAGGAAAATGTCTGAAAATCGTTCATTTGTAGTTTTATCACATGAAAAACCAGCTAAGTGCATGTCGCAGGACTCACAACGAAGGGTTCCGTAGTTGGTATGAATTTATCCCAAAAACTAACTTAACATTGTAGTTGAAAAACATGTTCTCCCATACATCGATATACGTCGCGATCAATTCTCCAACTGCAAATGTAAGTTTGTGGGCGCAAAAATATTTTTATAGAAACACTTATTTGTCGGTCTGTCAGTCTGTCAAATAAGTATGTGTTACAACGTATGATAAGCAATTGATACTATTTACTTCATAACTTCTATTGTGTAGGTACAATTACATACTTTCGTAGAACGTTATTGTGTTATCTTTTTCGAAATTATATTGATGGCAATTTTTTTTAATCCTTGTAATTGTAGTACTTATATAAAGAGGTTTTACGTTGTCATTATTATAATTTACAAGATGGCCGCTTTATTGTTAATTGTTTGTGCAGTTTTGGCTTGCGAGGTAAGTAGTTTGTGTAAATTATTTTTCATCACCACTGCTGTCAAAACGGTGAACCGAAAATTCGAAGACATGGGACATCTACCAACCCGCAATGGGCCCGCGTGGTGGATGACGACCCACTCCCTCTTACTGAGAGGAGACCAGTGTCTCAGCAGTGGAATCATTGTGTAGACTACCTACTTTTACTAAACAGATTTCATGACATCCGTTTCAATTTCACACATTTCTTAGATCATAACCATGCCAATAACAGAAATACTTTTTGTTTTCAGACGCAAGCCCAATTCATGCCACGTCTACCGTGTTCATCACCAGTGCCACCACAAATCTGCAACCCGCCACCTCAGTTATGTAACCCACCACCAGTAATTTGTAACGAACCACCAGTAATCTGTAACCCACCACCAAAAATCTGTAACCCTCCGCCAGTTATCTGTAACCCGCCACCTGTCATCTGTAATCCGCCACCAGTAATCTGTAACCAACCACCACAAGTCTGCAGCACTTCACCACAAATGGTCACTATTGTAGACAATTCAGTTTCAAATTCTCTTGCCAACGCTATCCAACTGCTCATCGTAAGCAATCTTATAGAAAATACTATGAAACCGCAATGTGGTTGTGATCCTATCCCAACTGTATACTCTCCTGTCATTGATTGCCTAGCTCCTCAAACCAGTCCATATAACCCATATGAGCCCATCGTCACCCCTTGTGAGATTATTGCTCCATGCCCCTGTGATCCCATAGAAATTATACCAAATGTGTGCTACCCAGAAGTGTTGCCAATACCCAATGTTGGTTGTGGTTGTGGGTGTGATGGACCAAATTATTGTCTAGCGACTGTTGAGCCAAATCATGGATGTGGGTGTGACGGATTTGGACCTAACTTTGGACTACCGAATGTGGGCTGTGGGCGTGATGGACCAAATTATGGTTTATCGACTGTTGTGCCCAATTATGGGTGTGGATGCGATGGTTTTGGACTACCAAATGTCGGGTGTGGACGTGATGGACCAAAATATAGTCTACCTAACATTGGATGTGGTTGCGGCTGTGACAGCTGTGGTCCAAAGTACGGATGTGGTTGTGACAAGCTCAATATCCAGAACTTCTTACCAAACATTTGTTTTGGGTGTAATTCTTGTGAACCAAAGAACATTGGATACGAAATTTTAGCCAATATATTGGGGCCAAGGTGTGGTGGTTGTGATGGCCCATTGTTTCCTCCACAAAACTGTAACTGTGGATTCCCCAACCTGCCAGTTGGAATCAATGTGGAGTCTTTAGGCTATATTGATTCTTACTCTTGTCCAAATAGAGTCTACTATTAATATCTTAAGAATTTTGTTAAGCCTGTTCTTGTGTTTTAATCAAATAAAAAATAATAAGTTAACAATAATTTCCCTTGTTTTCTTAAAATAACTGCTTTTTTCTTTTAAACCGTTGGTATTTCCTTATTTGAAATTATTCACTTTAAACCGTTGTTATCTCCTTATTTGAAATTATTTACTTTAAACCGTTGGTATTTCCTTATTTGAAATTATTTACTGCCACGTTGGTCTAAAAGTAGCAAGTGTGACTGCTTAGTCGTCCTGGGTTCGATTCCAGACGTGGTAATTGCATAACATACTGACAGTAGCAACGACTTCCATTTTGACAGTTCAACAACATTCATTGCGTTATTTACGTTGTTGAGCTGACAAGTTTTTCGAACATATGATGCAATGGATTTGCAATATCCTTCAAAATAATTCGAATTGTGATTGACAGTGTGTTACGCGTCTTTCGACCATACCGCCTCGTCTTCCGTGTAGTCTGTCTTTTAAATTCGTAAAAGTTTTTATAAAGAAAAAGACAAGAAAGAAAGAAAAATTGTTTATTCTGCACAAACAAAACGCAAATTACAAGTAAAAAATATTAAATATAAATTTATCATGGTAATCTTATGGCAGTAACTTATAAAAGACTCACGAAGGTTGCATGGAAACATGCAGATTCAAGTCTCTACAGTGCCTAATTATGTCAAATGTGACCTTCAATGGCAGGCTCATGTATACAGGTAGCAGGAAAATCAATGACAAAATCACAACATGTTACCATGGATTTAGTACAGACGCCAGCACATGAAGCTACTACAATCTGTCAAATTTAGATTTTCAACTTTATCACTACAGCATAAGGTTCAGGGTTGATTGGGAAAATTATACAAGATTCTGAACGTTGGGAAATTTCGTCGGTCATTAAAACAAAAAATAGCTGTTCCATACATTTTGACCGCGTAGGCATTGCACTTTTATTTGAAACAGGAGATTGTTTTTAATAATCGACCAAAAATTTGTACGCTAGTGGATCTAGAATCAGGTACGATAGGTTGTGCGTTGATGGTGCCACACTGTATGGGAACGTTGGTTTTTGTGGCCTGCTAAAGATAACGACACAATCATAATATAAAGTCGAGGTGTGTAGTGGGACACCCGGTTGGAATAAAAGAAAGAAAGAAAGAACACATGTTTATTTAGCACAAAGCCACAAGTGCACACAACAAACAATATAAATTGTAAAAGAAAATAACTAACTGAAAAAAAAAGAGTGTGTGCATCTCACGGCTGCGCCAAATAGGTCCAGTTCAGCAAACTGCCGAGCATCTAGTGCCCGACGCTGGTTTTCAACTGGCCCTAAGATGGTGTTGTTACGAACGTGAAACAGTTTTGTACTCTGTGTTTATGTGTAGGAGTAAGTGCTGATGCGGAATGAAGCTCCTTTTGCTGTATATTGTGTTAAATGACAGGCACTACGAAATGAATTAACAACGTTTGAGAGTACAAATTTTTTTTAAGGTGTGTCAGCCAAAACGGTACACTTTATTTGGTCTTGATCTCATTCGCCAAGTTTACAGAGTATCTTACGATTAGGAACTTCGTTCCAAAAACAAAAGGTAAAAATGACACACAATATTATTTTAGTTTAACATAATTTAATATCCGACAAATAAATTATCACTTAAAATTTACAGCTCTTAAAATTAACCTTGAATATTTCCTAACATACTCATGATAGTGTTGAGCATCCCATTAACATTTGCAGGGCCTGCTTGAGGAGAGTTAGGACATGGCATTGTGGGAGCAACGATTCTAGGAGCCAACGAAAACATATTAGGAGAAACGTTAGGCGTAGGAGAAACAAAGTTAGGATTATCAAAATTAGGAGGATAAATATTAGGACTAACTATATTAGGAGGAATGTAGTTAGTGATGACGTTAGGAGAAAAGTTAGGACCAGCAATGTTAGGACTAATGATGCTAGGAGACAGGGAGTTACTACAACCACAAGACAAAATAGGCGATGACATTATTTCATTCAAAATCGGAGCTGCGAACTGCCTACCCACATTAGAATTCTGACTATTCCGCAGTAAATTACTGACAATCATTAGTTGTATAGTGTTTGCTAGGTTCTGACAGATTTCAGGCGAGCAGTCAGTGATGAGTGTAGTGCTAGGCGGCGCAGCGATGCTAGGAATAGGAACTATGCTGTTGAAAGTAGGCTCGCTGATCACTGTAGGTGGTAGCTGGTTGATAAAGTTGCCAGTTTCAATCATCTTTTCCCCGATTGGTCTGTTGACGAAGTTGTATGGTGGAGGGCGAAGCACTTGTGATGTGGCCAACTGGAAAAAATATTTGCGTTATTATATTGTTTTGGTTAGATAGTCGGCTGCTCTCAAAATGGCGAAGCAAAACATTGTGAGGAAACCGGCATGTCCTAGAACCAAAAATTCTAAGACATGGGCCCTCTACCAACCCGCATTGGGCCCACATGGTAGATTATAGCCCACTCCTCTAAGGCCTGTGTCCCAGCAGTGGGATCATTATAAGCAGACAATGCATTGTTTTGGACACAATGTTAAAAAAAAAAAAACGTTAAATTGATTGTGTTTATGTTATTTATTTTATTTGTCCATAAAGAAATTCAATGTTATCTTTAAAGTAATAATAAAGCTGAAGACTTTGTTTGTTTCAAGGCGCTAATCTCGGGAAGTACCAGTCGGATTTTAAAATTTCTTTGCATTAATAGCCCAACTTTTGAGGAAATCTATAGGCTACTTGACACCATGCTAGGACCCCCCCAGGAGCCGAGAAAAAACAAAAAGATAGCGAAGTAGGTAATAGGGCGATGCTATGCTACGGGGTGGGTCGGGAGAACAAGTTTCACGTGGACGAAGTCACGGGCAGAAGCTAGTGAAAAACATAAAAGCGTAAAAATACTTATATTCAGCTGCGCCCCGCGGTTTTACCCGAATAAGTGTCAGTCCCGTGGGAATATCGTGATAAAAAGTAGCCTATATGTTAATCCAGGGTGTCAGCTACCTCCATACAAAATTTTATCAAAATTGGTCCAGCCGTTTGAGCGTGAAGAAGTAACAAACATATAAACACACACACACACACACTCACAAACTTTCGCCTTTATAATATTAGTGTGATAATATAATGTAAAATATTACTAGAATAAGATATAAATCTATAGGTACCTGATTATGTAAAGCCACCAGTGAAACAATTATTACGAACTTCATTTTGAAAATAAAATATTACAAAATGATCCTAATTCCTAAATCAACTGCTTATATTGAAATAAACAATATAAAATGTTGCTCCATTATTTATTCTGCAGTTATCTTAGAATCGTGTCTTATCTTTTATTTAAATTAATTGATATAATAATTATGTGAGCAATGTAACTGTTGAAAAAATTAAATGAATTCTTATTACCGAGTTGAGTAACAGTTTCCGTAACACGTAATCATAAAACTTTTATCGTGACGAAACCGGCATGTAGTGGAACCAAAAATTCGAAGACAACAATTCTACCAACCCGCACTGGGCTCGCGTGGTGGATTACGGCCCACTCCTTCTCACCGAGAGGAGGCTTGTGTCCCAGTAGTGGGAACATTTATAGGCATGATTTTTAAGCCTTTCTACAGGATCTACATCCAAAACTATAAATAATCGCGGGTGTTTCGGAGAGTATAATATTATAAACCATTATTTATTTATTTTATTATTTTTGGAAAACTTACAGCTAATCTGACACAATAGTTTCTAAGTTTTTAACATGATGATGGCCAATTATAAGTTTTCACTATAGAATATCAATTAACTATGTACTAGGTAACAGACAGTGTTACTTTAGAATACTGTGTATTCGTATATAATGCAAGGGCTATGTTAATTTGTCGAAGAAGTGATTGCAAAGAGCCTTCTTTAATTTAGGCACACTAGTATTAAAAAGATCTATGTCAACTTCCCGGCAGGCTTCATTATACATACGGCTCGCCCTAATCATGTACGAGTTTTGTCTGTAAGTTGTTCAATGTTGTTGTTGTTGTTTGTGTCAGTTGTTGTTGTTGGCAAAGGACTTCTAAAAAACTGGCCAAGTGCGAGTGACTCGCACACGAAGGGTTCCGTAACACAAGGTAAAAACGCCGAAAAAAACACGTTTGTTGTATGGGAGCCCGCCTTAAATATTTATTTTATTCTGTTTTTAGTATGTATTATTCTAGCGGCAACAGAAATACATCATCTGTGAAAATTTTAACTGTCTAGCTGTCACGGTTCATAAGATACAGCCTTGTGATAGACAGACAGACAGTGGAGTCTTAGTACCTATCTAATAGTGTCGCGTTTTTACCCTTTGGATACGGAATCCTAAAAATAACTCTGTACTACTATGAAAATGTTCCACCTGTGTGTTTCTTGTTGAAAATCCTTCGATAGATATTAAATAAAACAATAAAAATAAAATCATAAAAGCTTTTTTATTCACAAAATTATTGACTTAACCATAGGGGCAATGTCAGGGCTCACAGGAGCCGCTAATATCAAGGAATCGCAAGGTGACGCAACAGGAATGTATGCTCCAGTTGTCAAAAAGTCTAAAGCAGGAGCGAAATACTTGGCCACCAATGGCGAAGCCGATGGAAAGTATCCTAGACCACACGGAAACTCCCCTGACAAAGGAGGCAGAATGAGTTGGTCGTTGCAAACACAGTTGTCACAAGGTTTGCAACAGTTCGGGATGTAGTCTATGGGTTTGGTGAAGGCGGGAAATGGTGTTGCCAGATTAGAAAAATAAATTGTTTCTTGTGGACACTGGCATGGGCCACGACGGGAGGAGCAACGCGGTCGCGCTGCTGTCATCTGCAAAAAGTAAAATAAGTTTTTAATAATGAGAAGGGGATTCATTCAATATTTAATCTTAATGATTGGCATCATTAGCATACTATTTGGGGAAATACTCACACTAATTACAAAAACAACCATCAGCAGAAATAAAAGCCTTTTGACCTCCATAATAGATAACTTATGTATGAAAAGACGAATTGGTGGTGGCAAGTTGTTTATATCCTTATTAAATATCATAGATGTCCTAATAAACGCAGTCTATCGACCACATTCAATGATTATGTAAGTTTGAAGTTTAGTAACCCATTTGTACATTATTTTGTTTGCAAAACAAGCGATTGAAGTTTTATAGTAGGTTTTTCACCCGATTTTGTATTGTCGGTACCTATGTGGGTCTTGATGGGTTTTATGGCGAAAAGTAAACTCAATACTCTGATTAAAAATGATTGTAATTTCAGGGAGCCAGATACATAAGTTTCACATCGACAGCCATTCGCAGAGAGAGAGAGAGAGAGAGATAGTTATATCTCAAACTTCAAACTCAAATGACATAAGCATGACATTTGACAGATTGACTTATATTGTGTTCGTTTACTACTACTCCAATAGGTCCACCTCGTAATATGATGCACCTATCTACATTTGGGTAGGTACCTTATCTTATTGATTGTGATTTAACTACGAGTTAAACCAGCGGAGTTATTGCTATAACACATTAACAGTTGCAATGGTTTTCATTTTAACATTTCAACAACTTTCATAGCGTTATTTACGTTGTTGAGCAGACAAAATCGAACATATGAAGCAAGGGATTAGCGTGTTACTCAATGAGGGTGCTGAAAGGGGATTGAAGTTTGTACAGACGCCAACACATCAACCTACCACAATCTGTCAGATATTCCCAATCAACTTTGAACCTTATGCTTTAGCGATAAAGTTGAAAATCTATTAAAGAAATCTGACAGATTGTGGTAGGTTGAAGTGCTGGCGTCCGTATACGAACGAATTTGTGGACAACAAAATATAGCTTCTATTTACAAGTTACCAACTAACTAGCTAAACCTTACAAAAGAATGGCCAAAGATAATGTAAGCTTGATAATCCTGCAATTAGATTACAAATTAATAAAAGTTTCATTTGATTAATGCGCCTTGCTCAAACAGATAGGTACTTTTATCTTTTTATAAACAAAATGCAATACTCCTATGCTTTCTCCAATAAATTAGCCTGAAAATGGTAAAATGTGTTTTTTTCTTTGTGGGAACTAGTCAGAAAATGACGAAGATTTTGCTGTTATTTTTTATTAATTATTTTTTATTATCTAAGGTAAAATGTAAACTTGTAATAAGTACAAAGATAATAAAAAAACGTACGAAGGCACGTTACGCCGTTGGTCCCGGTAGTCATTCGTAGATCTTTGACAGTCGTTACGGGTAGTCTCTAAAAGCTAGACAGTCTGACAACCAGTCTTTCCAGCAAGTATAGTGTGTGTTACCCAGTAATTGGGTTGTAGAGGTTAGACAGGTAGCTTCATATAAAATACTGGAATTCAAATCAGCTGCATCCGGTTAGACTGGAAGCCGACCCCAACATATTTAGTTGGAAAAAGGCTAGAAGATAATATCTAGAAGAGAGGCCGTACTATTAACTTTTCTGTGTTGGTGTAGGTATTGATTGCTGGAAAACGATATCAGTTATTGACAAGCCTGTATAAATTATTAATGTAGTTTAATATCTACTTAAATCCTACGTTGTCTTAGAAACTTATCATAAAATATTTTTTCCACGCTTATGTACCATTAATCTACGGGAAAGGCAAAAGGTCGTGGAATAGTTTGGTAGCAATTTTATTAAGTCATAATAATAACAAAGCATCGACGTTCACACAGATAATTATTATAACATTTCAATATCGTGCTTACGATAGTGAACTATCGTAAGATGATAACTTTTATTAAATGCGTTTTGTAACAATTTCTTCTTTTACAGATAAGTCATGCCGTGTATATCAACCGAGAATGGCCCAAAGCACCACCAATTGCCAAAGCGCCAACTGCAAAAACGCCAACTCTAGCGCCTGGTGCACCAACACCTGTGCCAACAAATGCACCAATATTTGACAGAATAACGCCAAAATGTTTCCCTGAGACTGCCACAGCGTATTTTTTACCAGCGCCGCCGTCATCACCAAAAATAACTGTTTTAAATCCAAATCTAAAAGATGTCCCACCTAATTTAAACCAAAATGTACGAGAAAAACCTTTAAATCTTTTCAAAGAAGTCCCAGCAACTTTGTCTTTCCCGCCTCCCAGTCAAATGTCAAGCCGTGTCACTGTCCCGCCACCACCGCCATGTTTGACTGGGCTGCCAGACCTAATGGATGAAATTCCTTCCAAAACACAAGAAAGAATCAATCTATTAGCAGAATCGAAAGAAAAGGCTCCAGTATGCGAATCATGTGCTGCTTTATTAAAGAAGTTGCCGATTTTTAATTTTGATCAAGAGTTGTTAGATGGATTTTTGGCTGGTATTGGAATATAATTATAGTGTTCAGAGCCTTATAAGGCTTTGTAAATAAATATTTTAAGTGTAATTGAATTAATTTACCTTGTTTTATTTTAGTTTTCTCCCTTTTAGTTTTTTTTTACCATAATAGCTTCACCAGTAAAGGATTCCAATTAGGAATAAGCAAAATAACAAGATTCCAATGCTTCTAAAAAAGCTACTACTGGTGTCAATAAAAAAGTCAACCAACCAACAGACAAGGAACTTGAACCAACTTCAAGTTCCTTGTCTGTTGGTTGGTTGACTTGACTTTAGTTCTGTCAAAAAGTTTTGAATGCGGCTGTCATTCCATTAGTAAATTGTAAATCCCGAAATTTTGGTAATTTATTAATAATTCCTGAATCAAAGGCATCAAAATGGTTGAGGCACAAAAGTATAGGCTCGAACAGGAGATGACCAACCTCGTCAATGAGTTGGACAAGAGTTATTTACGTAAGATGCAAGTAAGTGAGGTTATGTTCCCGATACCATGCAAGTCTTATGCAATAATTTTAGGAAGGAGATAATTCCTTCTTTAGTCTCCAAAAGTGAAGACCATGACCCCAGTAACGTATCGTGAAAGAAAAAAAATGTCAGTTGTTTTTGTAGGTACTGAAAATAATTTAGAAAAAAAATAAGTCATCTCTAGGTTATGGGCTTATGGGAACTCTAGGGTATTTTGTCTTTTTATTGATAACAGACAGTCCGAATTATATTTAATTCATGTGTTCACCAATACATTAGACACTAAAATATAATGTCACAAGACCTATTGCGACCTTCAATACAATATCCTTCTAATTATGTTATTTTTAGGGTGATATGCATAGATGTGCCGCCAAATGTTGTGATGACCCACAAACCTCGTTAGAACGGGTGCATAACTGCATAGACTCCTGTACGGGACCTCTGAATCAAGCCAATAACTATGTGCAGGTAATATTTTATTTAAAATATTCTTGAAATGGGAATCCGCTGGAAGCACAGAGCCGTTCAAAATGGCAGTGTTTGGGGCTATGTGCAGCAGTGGACATGCTGAAATGATAATGATGATAGAAAAGTGATATAATCTCTTATGATGAATTTATCGAAATTGAATGTTTATATATTACTATTAAATTATGTAAGTACCTATAAATTATTTTGCTTGCAATTGATACAATTTGTGTATAGCTAAACATGTGGACATTATGTTCAAAACCAGACTGTAACACCTTTATACCATGTTTAAAGTAAATAAAGACTTATCTTAATGATAAGGTAGAAATTAAACTATGAGAGATGTAGGAAAAAGTTTATAGAAATTCATTTAAATATCAGATCAGTAAAACAGTTATTAAAAAAACAATGCTTATACTAATGTCAATATCCCTTTGTTTACCGTTCATTTCAATAATTTCCAGGGCGAGATCAGCCACTTACAGAACAGACTACAGAGATGTGTGATGGACTGCAATGATCATGCCAGAGACAGACTAGGCTCTGATCCTAATCAGGAGAAGGTTTGTATTCATACTTGACCCGTATGCAAAATACGCACATTGACGTGGAGTTGCGGACACCAGCCCGTATTACCTATTACCTGTTCATACTTGACTTATTATTAAAAAATCTAAATCAAAAGTAATTTACTTATTCAAATAAGGCTGATAATCAGCACTTTTCGGTTGTCAAATTACATAGGTCAGACCCCTAAACTTCCTGTCCTTTACCACATCCTAATGCTGCTGCTAGCTGGGAAAAAGAAGCGGCACAACAAACTCTCCAGCATTTTCTGCAATGCTGGATTATGTTCACATAACAAATGATAAACTAGTATCATTACGGGCTGATTTTTCAATCAACAGATATTTTTTATTCATGGAACAAAATTGACGTCTGACAGTTTTTGTATGGACGATCTGTCAAAAATTCAAAATTATTCCTCCGATAATGTTATCTGACGATGGAAAATCAATCCTTAGTAAAAATTAATTAATTCAATATTATTATTAGAAATTGTTTATTCATTGATTCAATACTTCTTAATACAATACAAGCCTTTGGGTTTTGATAGGAATGCTATTGAAAATAGAAACTTACGTACAGAAACAACTGTTTTGAGAGATTACAACAAGTAATTTTATTATTTCTTTAATTTTGTCTGGCTTTGTTTATTTATTTAACCGTTAAGTAATGTATATTATCAACAAGACAAGTGTACTGTATAAAGAGTTACACAATTGATCCAAATTCCATCCATCTGATTTTAGAATGATTTCAATTAAACTTGGATTCAGATTAGCAAAGAACGAATTAAGAACTAACAAGCTAAATAAATAAAAATAACAATATTATATAATCCATATTAATATTATAAATCCGAAAGTAACTCTGTCTGTTACATTTTCACTCCTAAACCACTGAACAGATTTCGATAAAATTTGGCAGAGAGATAGACTGCATCCCGGGGAAGGACATAGGATAGTTTTTTATCGACATAGCTCGCGGGCGGAAGCTTGTATAATATACAACAAAAACTATAATTAACAAACTAAAGTACAGAGGCCAGCACATCAAGCTACCCGAAACTGTCAAATTTTCCCAATCAACTTTGAACCTTATGCTTTAGCGATAAAGTTGAAAATCTATTAAATAAATTTGACAGATTAAAGCAGCTTGATGTGCTGGCGTCTGTACATATTCTATTAGTTAATTTGTCTCAGCATTCTCACCTATCTTACAAAAACTGCTATATTTTCCTACTTTTCTATACATATAACACCATTTCCATCCACAGATTGACAAAGCCACAATAGACTTCGAGAAGTGCGCAGTGAAGTGTGTAGACAAACACGTCAGTATCATTCCTAACATGCTGAAGACCATGAAATCAGTCCTCGCCAGCGGTAAACCTCCTCCACCAAGGAACGACTAAATTAAGTGAAGTAATGTGAGATGGTGATGTGTTGTTAAAATGGTTCGAGGGTTTTATGCAAGGCCCTGGTTTCTTAAAGCTTAAATCTGTTGTCTATACATATATATTACAGTGTTTTTATAAGTATCATAGATTTCGTGGACTCCTTTGATAGATTTGTCCTTGGCAGCTCTGGACAGAGAGAGGTGGAAAGAGAGTAGGGAGACCTTTGCTCAGTAGTGGGACATTAACAGCTAAAAATAAAATAAATAATAGATTTCGTGAAATGCATTTAGGGTTGCGATATTACTTTTTTTGGACAAATACATCGATTACATACTAACTCGGAACGCACCCTGCGTTCCGAGTTGGGATCTAATCGATGTGAGTGTGCTTAATCAAACCCGTGCCGAATTAGCGTGAGCGCGATAGCGATGTCCCGTGAATCGTCACAGATGACGTCATGACATGCGCCATGTTGCGATAACGCCGACCATGACTTATAATAATATCACCGTGAGCGCTGTCAAAAATGAAACAAACGTGTCATTTTCGAAATTGTGCTTCTGGCTGACAGTCGCCACCTAACCAAAGAAGAAGAACTGAAGGGGAAATGTGGTGTTTATACAAAGAAATTATTATTTATTAGTCACAATTTGTACAGGAATAGAGTAGACTGTGACCCCCAAACTAGGCATTATTTGCCTGTATCTTGGGAGTCAGTGTTGCGACATTTTAAAAGTTATGAGTGTTGCGACATTTTAAAAGTTATGTGGTACATAGTGATTATTGCAAGACAGGAAAAGAAACTAAAATTTAACTAATCTAAAATCATTTTAAAATAAAAATAAAATACACTTAGAATATAACATTGCCATTAGCGTGAGATCAAACTAAGCAAAATAAAATCAACAGTTTGAGATCAATTAAATAGCGATTATTGCAAGATAGGAAAACTAAAACTAAAACTAAAAAAAAAAAAAATACTGTAATAATATCTTTTTGACATTGAGTAAGCACTGTGAGCGCGTTCACTAGCTCTCCGAATTGTTGACAGCTCTCAGCTGTCATAATCGTAATATCTAAATCGGAACGCATGTGAGAGGATGTGAGTGCTGTGAGCGATTATAGCTAATTCGAAATGCGGCCTAAAATATCCCTAAATTGTTAGTAACGGGTTTGCATTTAAAATACTATTATTAGTAACTTAAACTAGAGACGAATTCATGAGAAGACCACCCATCAACAAAAGGCTTCACAATCTTAATTCCCTTAGTACACGGCACGGTTTCTTTACGGTACGGCTTATAAACCGCGCCGTAGAAAAAACGTGTCTGTCAACAAGCTTCCATAGTGATTCATACAACACTGAAGACCGTGCACACCGTCGTGACACGACGTATAAAGGCCATACGCACAAGTATCAAATCGGAAAGGGATCGGCACCGTATCAACCCGTTCAGTATTCTTTGTATGAAACTCCCTACTGCAACGCACACTAATCGGAATCGTAAATTCGTAACGCCTCGCCTCGGGAAAGCTCACGAACTGCGATACGGTGCGTTACGGTGTTTACGGCGCGTTACGGTGTTTACGGCGCGTTACGGTGAGTTACGGCGCGTTACAGCGCGTTACGGCGCGTTACAGCTCGTCGTCCCCGCGCTTACGGTCGTCGTCCCCGCGCTTACGTCACTTCGTCCACCCTTGCCCCTCTCACTCCTCCGGCCTGCCTGCTGCGGTCGGCGAGCCGTAGCGCGGCGTCGCCTAGCGGTAGCCGAGTCGACGAGTCGACGTATCGGAGCTTTGGCTACGTGCTTACGTTAGGTTGACGCCTGTTTGACGGCGAGTCGAAAGGCGATACGGTGCCAATCCCTTTCCGATTTAATACGTGTTACCTTTAACCGTAGTTTTTCACGGCAAGAAAAACGTGTGTGCACAAAGGGCTTTACGATATAGATACACTTGGATAACGCAAGAGCAACTACTTCGCGTGCCAAAAATCGCACCAACTTACGTTCAAAAATCGTAAGCCGCTACTTTCGCGCTCAGTCCTGTATACTGCTGGCTGGGTAAGCGTGAGCGAGAGCGCGAGCTTGTGACGTCATAGTAGGTAGTGAAAAAATGGCACGCTTGGTTTTCATACAGTTTGTGATACTTACGTTATCTAGGTCTATCTATATCTGTGGGTTTTACACCTAACATAAGTTTGACAGCAGATTTACAGATGAGAGACTTGATTAAGCTTTTAAAAACTGGGGCTGAGTAGTAACGTTGTTTGTGTCTCGGCATTTATTTATGTAGAAATTACAATTATGTATTATTTTTATGGCAAAATGGTGACCAACAAATTAATATTGTTATAACATTTGTAATGTCTTGTTTTCGTTTGTGTTTACTACCTGTTGCCAGTGAATATTATGTGAGTAGATTTTTGTTTGACCATTGAGCATTTAATATTGCCATCCATTTTTTATGTATCTTTTTTTAATATTTTAATGGCCTGTTCGCTGGGACCTTTTAGCCAAGTCTATAAATGGCTAAAAGGCTATGTACTTAGCAAGTGAAATTGACAACTGTCAGTCATGACGTCTCCGCAAATACAGCGCTACAAAGTTCTTTCGGCGCGTGGCCAAAATTGGAATTAACACCAACATGTTTACTATAAACGCCCCTTTGTTATTGCCATTCACGTGCCAAGTATTCTTGACACACTATTTAAGTTATATGAACGGTGGTACCATTCCTTAGGCGCAGAAGACCAATTCTCGTACCTGAAAACGTTCAAGTCACACTCAGCGACAATCAACGTCAAAAACTTGTCAGAAATGTAGGGAAATTTGTTTATATTTCTGACAATGTGACTGAGATTAGAATACTAACGTTCTTAAAAAAAAAAACTGGAATTGCCCCTCAGGTGGGTAGACCGGATTCCGCCCAGTTGCCTAATTGTAATGGTCGGCTAGAACAGTACCCGGCGATAAATATTGCACATCGACCTTTGGAAAGAGACAATCGGCTAATTTCGGCTTCATAGAGCGTTATCTCTGTCGCACGAAATACAAACAGTCCGGTATCTATTAGGAGCTGTTAAAACAAATTATGATTTGCTTGTTTTGATAATTATTTTCATTTGTATGAAATACAAAAAAAGGTAAAGGTCGATGCGCAATATTTATCGTCGGGTACTGTACTGCATTTGTTTCTTCACTATATCCTCTCGATTTTAAAGAGATTTAATGTCAAAACTGAAAACAATCTAGTATTACTCCAGAATAGGCCCTAGGGAACGAATACAAAACTTTTACTATGTAATATTCATTACTGTGATATTCATTACTGTAATATGCATTACTGTCATATTCATTACTGTAATTTTCATTACTGTAATATGCATTACTGTCATATTCATTACTGTAATTTTCATTACTGTAATATGCATTACTGTCATATTCATTACTGTAATTTTCATTACTGTAATATGCATTACTGTCATATTCATTACTGTAATTTTCATTATATCCACTAGGTTATCCGTTTTTTGATATATGGAACTAGTGATGGCAACAACATAACATTTCGATTATTTACACTTTAATTTGCATGTAGTATCGATTATTATCGATTTTTTGCAGCCGAATAAAAAAATGGTGCGGTTTCTATGCCTGCGCTATTATTATTATTATTAGATACAATATTTATTTGGTTGTTTCATTTTCGTTGCAAAACCCGCAATATTGGATTCTTTTCAAAATATATAGGTTTTAGAATTGTTTGATTTATATATTTTATTAATATTTGAGTAGATGCAAAGTTTTTCTATTCGTACTGATTTACCTATTAAAATGAATATTTTCGATTTATTCATTTGAACCGAATACATTTCCATCACTTAGTACGATAGAATGTAACTATATGTATACCCATAACAATTAAATTTTTTACGGTATTATATTGCCTGTAAAAAGTCATAAATAAGGTCATTTAATAAGATAAACCAGTTTATATATTTACTTTATTACGCATTTTAAGTTAACTTTTACGTAATGTGGACTAGATACGTTCTAATGAAGCTGTCAAAAAACTAATAACCCAGTGGACAGAGTGTATGGTGTCCTGCTAATTTGTATCATAAAGAATAATAAAAAGATGTTTAGTGTGTAGAACAGTTAAACTGAATGAAACTTGAAAGAATTTTGAATGGTGATGCAACGCAAGAGCGCCTTTTTTTCGCGCACTGGATTTTCAACCCTCTCGGTGGGTTGAATTTGACAATTCAGTGCGCCATAAAACGCCACATCAAAAAATCCTGCGAACCTGGCTTTAATCTGTTCAATTGAATACGTGTCTATTGTTTTGTTTTTTTTTTTTGCAAAACAGAAGACTTATTAGAATAAACTATAATTATGTAGTCTATGTAATTATTGTGTAAAAACTACTACAAAAAACACATTTGTAAATACAAATGTGCACTTGTGCTCAAATTACCTAAATACACTATTTTGTTACTCAATGTTGCCATTGTATAAAATTGTTTAGTAGATTTTAATGTGTACAGTTTAGACTAATAAATGTTGAATCATAATCTTTTTGTTTTTTTTTTTTGATCATCAAAGAATAAGAATTTATTTATTTACTTATAATTTTAAAAGCTAACAATATTAAAATAATAATCTTTTTGTTTATTTTTTCAAAACAATGATTATAATAAGCTAAGATTCCTCTAGATAAGGGGCTTATACAGGACCTAAACACAAAAAAAAACGCAAGTTAGAAACAATAAAAGTATAATATGATCAACTACAGTAAACAAAATCAGAAAAATGTATGATATTCTTCAGGATATACTAGGTAGACAGTGTGTTGAAAACGTAATACAACTAATTTGGTACGATAGAAACAAACCACGAAGATACCTCTAAAAACTTTCTTTTTACAATAAAAACCATACTAATAATAAATACAATAATTCTGTTTTTTTTTTGTCAGATTATTCTACAAGCAACATACTAAAATACCGGTGTTTTAGTTTTTTAGTCCAAACAATAGATTTTTTGTAATTAAATAATTGTCTCATATTTTGCAATAAATTTTACCAGCGTTTTGTCATCGCGCTTCTCTTTTCGATGCAGTCTAACGCACCTGCAATGTGCGCGACGTTCCTTGGCATTTTTCGCGAACTCGTGGTCAGAGCTTCAGATTATTGCACAAAATGGTTAACGCATCTTAAAATCCCACGCTCTAACACAACACATCCAATACAAAATTGATGACGTTCTCTATCTCACCTACTTCCCAGTCCGATATTCCCATCACTTTAAAAGCTCACCCCTGTAACAGTAGGTACACATTTACACACATGTCAATGTTCACCCATTGCCACAGTCGATAATATTAAGTACCTACCTAGGTATAACTTTAGATCGATACTTGAATTATAAAACTCATATTAACTTGGTAACAGGCAGGTTCAGAAAACTAATTTTTAAAAGACCTTCGACACGTCGCTAAGCAGTCTGTTATTCGCAATGTACATATATTACGCCTTATGTCAATCAATTATCACTTATTGTATTAGCTGCTGGGGTGGCGCCACAAAAACTTCTCTAAAACCTTTGGAAGTGTCCCACAGCTGTTGGTTCTGCGCCTGATCTCTCCCCGATCGTGTCGGGTTGCCGTATCATAGGATTATGAGAGTAATGGACCAGCGAGTGCACCGTTATTTTACGCACACACTTGTGCACTACAATATTATCTCCTGCGTACCTGGCTAAATTACGTTGAGATTGGCCACTGTGACAGAAATCGGTTGGGAGGATATTATTATTATATTAACATGTGCATTTCATGTACTTACCTACCTAATAAATGACGAATTTTTATCACCTGAATTTCTTCTGCTTCTGGAATCTCTTCCAACCTATTCTATATTGTGTGGCATTGAAATAATTGAATTATTAATTAATGAATAATTAACCTGTATTTAATACCTATAACTTTAAGAAGGACATAAAATATTTTTTATCAATGTCAATCTTGATCTTGATAAACCACGATTGTTTATATTTTGCGTGCCTTACGGTAGAATCACTTGAAACATGTATATTTAAATAAAAATATAAAATAAAATTCATTTATTTCAGTCATGTTTTTTTAAACAACATTATTGTAACAGTGTCTTCTGCAAAAATAAATAATTTAGTTTGATTGTACTCCAATCTTATGTTTAAAAACTGAATCGTGTTTCGTTGCTGACCGTATCTCAATCAATTTGCCTAGCCTTTTCCCAACTATGTTGGGATTTAACTTCAAATATAACCGGATGCAGCTGAATACCAGTTACATAGAGGATGCCTATCTGACCTCCACAACTCAGTTACTGGGTAACACGACGCCCCTTGGTAAGACTGGTTGTCAGACGGTCTCTTTACTTAGGAAGGCGATAAGTTGAATGAAATGAAAAAAGTAATTCTGTGAAATCGATTGTTTGTTTGATAATTAATTAATCGTTATCGTGCTAATAACAATTCTACGACAATTCATTAAGTAACTACCTATCTAGTTATTTAATTCTCGGTTTAATAACATTCTTATAATCGATTACCGAATATTATGAAAATCGATAAGTCTTTTTTTTAACGTAATTTTTTGAGTTATCAAAATATTGACAAACAATGAACTATATATAGACAACATTTGTTTTATTTTACATTGTACGCTTCAGTATTTATTGTTAATAGAAGTCAAATAAGTTAATAATTTAAACATGTATTTCGGAAAAATATCGGTTATTTTGCTGATCGCGTCATGTCTTGTGGTAAGTGTTTACTTCTTTTTTCAAAGAAGGCAAAGGCACTCTACTCTCCACCCACCTAAACTGGATGTGGAGGTGACTTGCCAATAACAATTACATTGAACTTGCCTTGCCATAGGTACTATCAGTAGCTATGGGTTACATTTTGATAGTTTAACAACATTCATTGCGTTGTTTACGTTGCTGAGCAGACAGTCATGTTTCTAACATATGAAGCAATGGATTGGCAATATCTGTCAAAATCCAAGGACGAATCTTTATTAAGGAGTCTAGGTATTCCCGCCATCACCATCTAGGCCTGCTGCTACCTGGGCTACCTATACCATAAAAGTACCAAACTGTTTTAACCAACTAGGTACGGCAAAAGAGGTTTCCGAATTTCACGGAAAATCATAATTCTCATTAATAGCCCACTAGCTTCAACCCGCGGCTTCGCCCGCGAGGTATGTCGATAAAATCTATCCTATGTCCTTCTACGGGATGCAATCTATCTCCCTGCCAAATTTTATCGAAATCCGTTCAGTGGTTTAGGCGTGAAAAGGTAACATACAGACAGAGTTACTTTCGAATTTATAATATTAGTATGGATAAAATTACATTTACATTACATTACCTATTCCTTGAGAATGCTGGCGTAGTGTGGGACCCCCCCCCCCCAGCTAGATGGACGGACGACCTAAAGAAGGTGGCTGGGTTAGACTGGATGCGGAAGGCGGAGGACAGGGTGCTGAGGCGCAGTCTGGGAGAGGCCTGTGTTCAGCCTCTGTGATACGCTGATTTGATTGATAGACTGTTTGACGAATTTTCGTTTACATTCTAAGCTATAAATTTTAATATCGTATTATATC
Source organism: Luperina nickerlii (assembly GCA_963855955.1). Classification (NCBI taxonomy): domain Eukaryota; kingdom Metazoa; phylum Arthropoda; class Insecta; order Lepidoptera; family Noctuidae; genus Luperina; species Luperina nickerlii. Next base: position 8,966,177 of record OY979689.1, on the reverse strand, counting down.
AAACATACTATATAACGGGTCACCGACAGTCACTTGTGCTCCCCGTCATTGTAATAATTTTTTTGTACTGTACCATACCTGGGGAACTTCTGGTTACGGAGATATTGAAGGTCAAAATTCCAACTGTTACTGACCTTTTTTTATAATACTTTTGCCTATTTCTTTCAGATCAACGCCCATAGATCATCGAAACGCAAAATGATGAAAAGCAAATCAAAAATTAAGAAGCCTATTCTTCCGAACCTCGGGATTTCTGGATGTGGATGTCAGAACACTCTAATGGACATCCTCAGCTGTGGATGTCGGGGCCCTGTAATTGAACCTGTATACGCACCTGTGGCTTTACCTAGCCCTGGGCCTATGGTAGACGTACCTAACTACAGATATGCAGAACCTATGGAAATAAATCCTTTAGGATGCCTGTTCCCAACCATTGATACCTACGGTGTTCTTGCTTCACCCGTGTCAGTACCAAGTATTGAGATCATAACACCTATTTTGGATGCTCCCTGTGGATGTTCGGGCCCCTGTGGATGTCCTGGCCCCAAATGTGGTTGTAATAGAGTGCCTAGTGTCAAACTCCCAGCATGCCCTTATGGGTCTAAAGTAGCTATTGATGTCCCGAACTGTGGATGCCAAAATCTTCAGCTTCCTACATACTCTTATGGTATTAGTTCCGTCATTGAAATACCTTCGTATGGACCGATGCCCGCTTGTGGATGTTCAGGCCCCTGTGGCTGTGCTGGTATACCATTATCCGCATGTGAATGTACGGGCCCCTGTTCATGTGCTGCAATGCCTGTATCGTCTTGCGGTTGCAACGGGCCCTGCGGCTGTACAGGTATTTCTGTAGCATCCTGTGGTTGTAATGGACCTTGTGGCTGCTCTGGAGTACCAATGTCAGCCTGCGGGTGCTCTGGTCCCTGTGGATATTCTGCGATGCCAATGTCATCTTGCGGTTGCTCCGGCCCATGTGATTGCTTAAGTTTAGCTGTATCATCATGTGGTTGCTCTGGCCCCTGCGGTTGTGGAGGGTTACCAGTCCCGTCATGTGGTTGCTCTGGCCCCTGCGGTTGTGCAGGGTTACCAGTCCCGTCATGTGGTTGCTCTGGCCCCTGCAGTTGTGCAGGTTTACCAGCCCCGTCATGTGGTTGCTCTGGCCCCTGCGGTTGTTCAGGGTTACCAGCGCCATCATGTGGTTGCGCCAGCCCCTGCGGTTGCGCAGGGTCACCTGTCCCATCCTGTGGATGTTCCGGGCCCTGTGGATGTCTCGGCATCCAGATGCCGTCGTATGGATGTCAGTTGCCTGCGATAGAGGTGCCATCTTGCGGATGTGGATGTGGCGTGCCCGGATGTGGATGTAACCCTAAGTATTTACGTCAAGTTACATTACAACCACCTTTCTTGTGAGTTTTGTTAATATTTATAGATAAGTGTAAATAAATAATGTGATAAGTATTATAATATTATGTTGTTTTTTTTTCTGATAAAACCTTCGTCATTATTATTACAAAACAGAGAGAGAGAGAGAGAGAGTAGTGGTGGGCCAGTGGCAGCGGCTGCTACTTACGAGTCGGCCCAATAGGTCGCGGGTTCGAAGCCGCGTAGGCTTTACTTTGTGTAAATAATCTCATCACCACTGCTCTCAAAAGGGCGAAGGAAAACATCGTGAGGAAACCGGCATGCCCTTAAACCAAAAATCATACTAAGACATGTAACATCTACAATTCCGCACTGGGCCAGCGTGGTGGATAGTGGCCCACTCCCTCTCACAGAGAGGACCTGGCCTGAGGCCTGTGTCCCAGTAGCGGGAACTGTTTTTTTTTTAATTTCCAGCCGTTAATTAGCAATATCTTTCAAAATGATTCAGATTGTTTAAAGTGTGTTACGCAAAAAAAACAACCGACTACCAAAAAAAAAAACTACAAAGTGAAAAATAAATTCGGTGTCGTTGGTTCCCGCATTGTCATATTTTGAGTCGTAGTTGTACGGACGCCAGCACATGAACCTACCCGAAACTGTCAAATTTTCGCAATCAACTATGAACCTTATGCTTTAGTGATAAAGTTTAAAATCTATTAAAGAAATCTGACAATTGTAGTAACTTGATGTGCTGGCGTCTGTACATTACCTACCCGTCAGGTGGACTGTTTTTCTCTTACGTCATAAAGAAAGGTTGCACCAATCAGATACAACACAAAAATATGTATAATTATAATAAGTACAGATAAAACGTGATTCGAATTGATAAAGTAATCGATTCTTTTACATAATATTATCTAGCAATCGATTGCTGTAATAGATTCATTGCAGATAAATTTGACTTTGACTTTTATATTTAAACGCACTTATTTGGGAACACGAGTATATTCATCTGCGCTGCGTAGAAAAGGTAAGAACTTTTTACTAATTAAGGATTTTCAGTTGTTTCTTATTTTGATCTCCAGAAAAAAGCTTTCAGGCTAACAAACGATACAAAGACACGTGATATCATTGTATTTTGTTTGTTCTTTGATAGAAATTTAAAAGAGTATGCTTAGATGGTTCGATCATGTTGAGAGGATGAATGAAAGGCGACTAAAAAAAGGTAGATATGTGTGAGAGCTGGACTTAGGCCTCCTGCGGAGGCCTATGTCCAGCAGTGGACGCCTTTCGGCTGAAATAATGTTGATGATGATGTGTGAGTGGAAACGCCGAGAGGGCACGCCGTAGAAAGACACAAGTAACCCTAATAGTGATGTTCTTTAGTTATGTCAGGTGCGTAGTAATCGCAACCGGCGTGCGTGTATGACCAGGGGGCTTACTCTCCATACTAATTTTAATTCCAATGAGATACCAATATGATTCCAATGTTAATTTTACAGTCACGTGATTCGGTACTCTTGAAAACAATATTGTCAAGAATTACACCACGCCAAGCCCGAACCCAATTCCACTTAGTTCTCCAAAATGGACACCCAATCTAAAAATCATTTGGCGCTAGCATCGAACTCAAGAGTACGAAACGTCACAATTCCAATGTCGATCTATTTATCGGAATTAAATTTTATTGAAGGGTACCCGGATGTAAGAACGTAAACGAGGCAAAAGGAGTATGTAAGGATCTTAGCAGGTGGCGTTCTGTAGTTTCGGCCTACCGCCATTAGAAAAGTCGTGAGTTTTATGTATGTAAAAAGTATGCAAAGAAAAAAAATTAAAATGATGATGATGAATGAAATTGTCATGTAGGTGGTAACTTTAAGCAACAGCTTATGGGCACAGTTTTACTTAATTTTATGTATTAATTCCGTTTCAGACTAACATGCAGTTAACACACCTAGCACTTCTTCTATCAATAACTCTAGCACCATCCTTAAGTCAGAGACTAACTCCAAATGCAGTAACATCACTACTGCAAGATATCCTATCACCAAAAAATACAGAACAAGTAATGCAAATACTATCAGCTGCAGCCAACAAGAAGAGAGCCGTAACAAATGTGCCTAGAACTGTCAACAGAAGATTTGCCATTGTTGATAATATGCCAAGAAGTGTAATGAGAACTGAAACTCCTAAAAGGATGGCACAACTTGTACAAATACCCGAAGAAATGTGTATGAAAAAGAATGTATTAGTTAAACATTCAAATAATTTTATCGTACAAAATGGTAATCAAATGGTTTTACCAAAAAATATGGTCGTTCAACGAAGAACTGAAGCGGTTTTACCGAAAAATGTTATGATACAGAATGGTAGAGAAGTCACACCAAGAAATGTAATTGTAAAGAAAAATGATATGCCAAAGAGAATGCTTATACAAAGCAACGATTATGCTCTAAGAGTTCCACAAATGAGAACTCCTGAGGTTGTTCAGCAAAAAGTATTTATAAATCCACAAATGAGACCAGAGGTCCAGCAAAAAGTATTGTTAAGTCAACCTCAAACAATCGAATATGTTACAGTCCCCGAGCAAAAAGTTTTGATGTGTAATGACAATCCTTTCCTGCCAGCAGCTTCCCCAGTTTCAGCATTAGCAGCATCTTCTTCAAGCTATTTACCACCAGCAATGCCACAATCGAGGGGACAGTTTTTGAGGAAAATTCCGATTTCTCCACCAACTTTGTGACTGAGAATAGGTAGGGATAGTTGGTATCCAGCATCATAATTGCGTAACACACTATCAACCACAATCCGGAATATAATGAAGGAAAATGAAATTCTATTTATTCATAATTTTGTTTGTCTGTTTTGCAACATAAATACTGCTATGAATTTTGTTGAACTATCAAAATGATACATTGTCGTTGTGTGTTATGCAATATTACCCCGATGTTTGGAAGTGATGATTTTTTATTGTTTAAGCCTATTTATTTTTTATTCTTATTTTGTAACAAGTTGCTAATGTTGTCAAATATTTTTAGTCGTCTATAAGTTGCTAGATTTTAAGATAATTTTATTTGTATTTATGTTTGAAGAAATAAATTGATTGTGCTGTAATGTTTGGTTTTTTTTTCCTTCACCATGGCTTTGAGTGATATACAGACGCCAGCACTATTTCGAGTTTCTAAACTAAACTGTCCCAATCAACTTTGAACCTTATGCTTTGGCGATAAAGTTGAAAATCCATTAAAGAAATTTGACAGATTATAGTAGCCTGATGTGCTGGCGTCTGTACCTAGATGATGTTGCACTACTACGATACCTAGGTGTGTAAAAAGATTCCAGTCTTTAACTAAGTACCTGAGTAGCTCCATGCATAATAACAATATTGGAACACAAGTGCGAAGGCAATCCAATAACTGTTCGCAAACCTTTAGAAAATCGGACAGAACTTATGATAAAATTCCAGAAATATGCCACAAAGGAATAAGAGTTTCAGTTTATAGTTTTCTGAAAAATGTTTCAATTTGAATATAAAAATCTCAAAGAGGTTGTACTAGTAGATATGGTGAGGTTCTATATAAACTAAATCAAATACCATTTGCCATGACAAAAAAAAAATATAAAAAAAAATTAATGACATCCCATCAAAATTTTGACTGCAAATGGCCAGCCTGGCCTTATTATAAAATAAGCATAAAGAGGATGAATACTTCGGAAAGCACATTAATCACATCGTTGAAATAAGGTTGCGATTGGATTGCCAACACGCACAAGCCTGTCAAAATCACAATGATTTTTAGAGCTTATCCAGAAAGGGTGAATTCGCCGCGATTCTCTCGTGCGTAATACGCGTGACCGTTGCGTGCAGAAGGAGCGTACCAACGTGCGAGCTTTTGGGTTCGAATTTTATTTGTCAGTAGAAAACATGGAGTTGAACGCTCTGGAGTTCGCGCGTCAACTGGACGCAACAAGGAGTCTCTAGTATCTCGACTCGCACGCAATACGCGCGAGTCAAGAGTCTGGCGAACTGCACGCGATTTACGCGCGGATTTTGAAACCGCGCGATGTTTGTGGACGCGATGTATTGGCGCCTAGGCGCCTACTATCTCGTTAACGTGCGAATGAATTCGCGCGAATCGTTTCGCGGCGAATTCGCCCCTTCTGGACAAAGTCTTAATATCGTAACCATAAGTTTGCTGTTGGGTGCTGCTGTCAGATTACTATGAAAGAAGTGTAAGGTCTATTTGTTTTCGCCTCCTTCTGCGAAGCAGTAATGCTTGCGAAGGAGGAGGCGGAGCACGTGAGAGAGAGCCAATCTTTCCTCCCTCACGCCCCTAGTCGCCGCAGCAGACGCCCTGGACGTCAGGAATCGACAGCCGATTCCCGGCCACCGTAAGCGCGAGTTTGCGGACGGCGAGCAATGGGCAGCTCGCCGTCCGGTAAGGACCAGGGGTCGACTGCGCGCTGTGTTCCACGCGCGCCTTAAAGAGATGTCAGCACTAACTGACGAGGTCCGCTAGGGCCGATGCCTGCCAGGGTCGCGGGTTGTTCGAAAGAGAACTATTTAAAAAGGTTAATATCATGACGGTACCTTGCCAATTCACTTACGAAAATATTATGTATGTAAGAAAAATCAACATCTTTTAATAAAGTAAGTGATAGACATAATTTTAATACTAGGAATAAAGATAAATTAGATCGACCTTTTTTCAGATTATCTAAAGTAGGTACATACATCTTTTATGGGGTACTGTGTTAAATGCTACAACAAAATACCTTGTGACATATTGCAATTAAATGAAAGAAAATTTAAAACTCATATTAAAAGTACACTATGTAAACAGGGATATTACAAATTAGAGGATTATATCCAAGATAAGAATGCTTGGAAATAGGACAGGCTGCTCCATAGGACAATCTAGTGTCTAGACAAAATCAAACTGGTTCCTAATTTAATTCATATTTTTAACATTTTTATGACATTGATTTTTACAATCTGTGACTGTAACTCACATATTTGTTAAAATTCTAGAAAAATCATCTTCTTTTCCAATATTTGTAAATAATTTGTAAATATGTGATCACCATGTATCTATCACATAATTGATTTACCTGTAAATTTTGCTTCATTTTTAATGATTTTTATTTTTTTTGGGGTAGACTTCTTTTATTCTAGGTGCATCGTCTTCACATATAATTATATTGTGTATACAAAACCTTTTAAAACATTTTAAAAGGGTAACGGTGGAGTTTCTTGCCCATTCTTCTCCATACGAAAACTACTTACCTTTTGGAAGGGGCGACTAGAATTAATTCAATTTTACTGTAAGTTTTGACGTTCAAAAGTGCCTTTAATGTTCCTATTTGAAATAAATGATTTGACTTTGACTTTGATACCGTGGCCCCTGAAGGAACAAGGGTAGATTTAAGTTAGTAAAGGTCTGACACGCCCTCCCGCTCCGCACAGAGTGGGAGAAGTTATATGATAATTTCCCAACCAAAATAAAAAAGGCCTATTTATTTTCAAAGGAGGCTCGCGGATGAGGATACGGGGATCCTTTGTTAAATCCCGTACTGCCTTTCTTAACAAAAGTTAAATGTTAGGGAAATTTGAATACTGCGGTGCTATTCTGTAAAAATCTCACCGTGAAAACTTAGGTGTAGTGAGCGTGGAGTGAGCTGTCAATAGTATCAATTCCTAGCAAAAACAAAGTCACTTTACCTAAGTTTTCACGGTGAGATTCTTACAGAATCGACCGGCTGTTTTGAATAGTTCAAAAGGCTTGCTAGATGTCAAGTCTATAGAGGTATGAGGAACAGGGTCAAAAGTTAACACATCTTCTATAGAGAAGGGAGAATCCTCCGACCAGACGGGTGTCATAATGTCTGGTGGGTTACTGCCCGAAGATTGACGTCGAGACGTTGTATATGCTAGTCGCGAGTTAACTCTGCTAACATGTAGAATACGGTGATTTAGATGTTGCCACAAGTCTACCCAATGTAAATAAAAGAATTAAAAAAATATTAGCAAAATAATTTATTCACCTAAATTAACAACTTAAATACAAGGGGGAGGAATAGGTATCTTCTTCAAATACTGGCACCTACTGCAAGTATTGGCAGGAGGCAGCAGAGGAGAAAAAGGCGCCATAGCAGATATTGGCGACGCTGCAGGCAGGAACGGATTAGACAATGGTAAACCAGCTGGCAATCCAGCTTCGTATGCTTCCAAGCAACCGCAGGGCGTTTTTGCCACGGGTATTGGCACGGCTGCAGGCACTGGCCGGGGGAAAGGCAATTCGCAGGGACCCTTCATGAGTGCGGCAGGGTTGCTATATGGGCCACCTGGCATCATTGCTGGTACGACTGTTCGTGGGTATGGCGCGAAAACTTGGGATTGTGCCTATAAATAAAAATGGAAGATTAATTGGATTAGATTGATTTACGTTGTAAGGAGTTCTGTGGTTTGTTGTTTAAATGTTATAGGAAACAGCGCGCCGCGCCGCAAGACAAAGCAATGCAAAAATCCTCCTTTATCAGCCGGTCAATTCTGTTAAGAGGCCTCTTACAGTCCACTAGCGCCGCCAATCGAAAAAATGTCATAACTCGTAAATATAATCAAATACAAAATTGGCGGCGCTAGTGGACTGTAAAAGGCCACTTAAAATCTCATCGTGAAAACTTAGGTGAATTGAGTTTATTTTTGCTAGGAATTGACACTATTGACAGCTCACTCCACGCTCACTTCACCTAAGTTTTCACAGTGAGATTTTTACAGAATCACACCACAGTTTCGTGGATATTCTTTGAACCAACGCACACTACAGACGGGTCGCACTGTTTTTTTTTGTTTGTAAATACGGACCGTTGCTGTTATAATGTGCACTTGACTTTAAAATATGTAATGTAGTTGCAAAAAAGCTCGACCAAATAAGAAAAGATTTTCATGAATTGAGAACCTGTTTCATTTTTTGTGGTCAGTTAAAAATAAAAGAAAAACTTACGCCAAGAACTAAAGAGAAAGCAACAAAAATAATGGAATTCATCTTGTAGCAGTTTACTAATTACACTGTGATTCATGAAATGAAACTCCTGGTTTAAATACTAATTTATTACCGAGACTTTTCTAATAACACAATCGAAATATGCATCATTTTGATCGTGATAATATTTCTTCAATAAATATCTATTACTAAATACATTAAGATATTAGATAAAGTTTCTATGCTATGAGTGACGATAAGATATCCAACCCCTTTAGAGAGTTTCCTAAGACTGCGGTGAACGCCACATAGCGTCCGCAATTCAGGCTGCTTTTCCATCAGAGATGTGCGATAGCTACGTAGTATACGTTGCTATGGATGCGATTGATATCCACCAATCATATTCATTGATCCACATAGTATAGCACTGGTGGAAACGGTTCAACTAAGCTATGTTTTTTATACGGAAGGATGCGTGCCATGGATGGGGGCTATGGATTCGCGAGTGGTGTAGCTTTTGCAGAGCAGAGTACTCCCCGTGCCTACTATCGATGCATCGCATAGCTCGAGCTGCGCATCTTCCTCGCACAGCTACCCCACGTCGGCGCATCTTCATAGCACATCTTACTCGCTCTGCTACACAGCTTAGCTTTAGTGGAAACGGTCGCATAGTTTCGTAGCTTAGCTTTCACATCCTCGCAGCATAGCTGCATAGCACATCTCTGGTGGAGAAGTAGCCTATAAGTTTTGTCTTAGTATAAGCAAGGCCCTGTTAGCGCGTTGGCTAAATGATTGGCTCTAGCCCTCGAAAGGGTTCGATTTCACTAAGGAACTAATATTTTGTATAGCCTACAAATTGGGCCTTGGTTTGCCAAGCGATGAAAAATGATATTTGTTTCTTTAAATAGTTGAAAAAAGCTTTTAACATTTAAAAAATAAATTATGTTTTAAAACTATAGCAGTGTTCATAATCGCAGATAATTTAGATTCCAACGCCATTTAATCTACTTTAGGGCTGAATGAAATTTTCCAACGACAGATAATTTTATCGGAGGAATATTTTTGAATTTTTGACAGTTCTTCTATACGTAAACTGTCAGACGTCAAGTATATTCCACGAATAAACATTATCTGTTGATTGAAATAGCTGCCATTAGTGAAATATATTCTAAGTTGATTTTTGAGTGACCATTTATAACAAAAACGTCCTAATAAGTTTTTGGCTGCAATGGAATCTTAACTTCACTAAGTATGACATTCAGTTTCTTGTTCCATAACTTGAAAATTATCTCAAATCCTGGCTCTAATATAGATGAGTGCGGTGTTTCTTAACCAACTACTCTGAGAAGAAAGACTGAAACAAACTCAGAGGTCACAGTCTCATTTATAGTCCAAACATAATCTTGGTCAGATCATATGAGGACCATGCAGATTAGTGTCCGAGGTGATCTTTTGAGGAAAGTTCCACATAGATTTGTGGCCTGTCTAGCCAGTGCCCGCAATGGGGATTGTCCAAAATTTCTAACCATTATATTTTATTTTATTTTTTGTAAATTTAGAGCATTTTGAGAAACTAATTTGAATATTTTGATGATTGGCTCAATAGTTATTTTAATAAAAATTATTCAATTATTTTAAGTTTTTAAGGTAGGTGACGTCATCCAGTAGCATAAAGATTAAGTGCCGTTGCCTTACTAGTACATAATTAAAAATTTTAATCTGTCAACACAACGTCAACAATGTCACATCTGTCAAAGTGTCAATAGGCCGAATAGACTTCTTAAATAATCGAATCCTAGCTTAGCGTATTTATTTACAAATGGTGTTTTTTATGTGTAAGTGTCCTCTTAAGGAATATACTACTCTCTATCGTCACTAGAACAATCGACGCGGCGACTTAGAAATAGAATAATAACGCACACGACGACATTATTACTATTATTGCTGCAAGTTGGAACAAAGCACTTCCTGAATTCCATAACTCTTCCAGTATAAGTTAAATATTGTCGAGTGTTGAAATAATGTACCTATGTAATGTAATAATGAGATATAAACAAGAATGTTTATATTTTTGACATATTTACATTTTTTTTTCTCTTCGCCCTTGACATATTTACAATAATTTGACATTTGACAGATTGTAGACATTGCCTCTTACTTTTTATTTTCTGAGGCAACAATACAAAACTGTACGGCCAAAGTCGTACGTAATTTGAAGGGCAAAGAAGGTCAATCGTATTTTATCAAAAATATCAATAACATATGAATATTTTTCAAAATTAATTAGTCCGTAATGATCAGTAACGCTATTCCTCGAAATGGTTTTTCAATTACAACATTTAAAAAAATATGAACAATGCCCATTGTCAGTAATCGTGTAGATATATAGCTCAACTCAGAACGTGACCTCTCAAGCTCCGCTAATGAGACACAATTGATTTTCTATTTGACGGAGGTGCTTTAAGGGGCTTACAGGACCTAAACACAAAAAACTCAAGTTTTACAAACAATAAAAGTGTATGATCGACTACAGTAAACAAAATCAGAAAAATGTATCAGGACATATGCTAGGTAGATAGTGTGTTGAAAACATAATACAAATAATTTGATACCATAGAAAAAAAACATGAAGATACCTCTAAAAACTTTATTTTTACAATAAAAACCATACCAATATACATAAAATCATTATGATTTTTTGGCAGATTATAATTCTACAAGCAACATACTAAAACATTAGTGTTTTAATTTTTTAGTCCAAACAATAGACTTTTTTGTAAATAGATGTTTGCTTCATATTTTGCAATAAATTACCAGCGTTGTGTCATCGCGCTTCTCTTTCTTTTTCTTTTCTATGCAGTCCGACAAAGACCGCGCTTTAGGTCATGTAGTCGCCTTAATAATTAGAGTAACATTAACAAAGTATGGACTGGACGAAAAGACTCCTTCAGGATTTCAAAATATTTCTATATTTCCATCTTGCGTTGATATGGTGTAATTATTTATCTAATCAAACCATCAATGTAGTAATAAGTTTTACATAATATTTGATAGTAAGTATAGCGTTTAAAGATAAAATATTCATACATAAACGGTAGGGGAGACAACTTGAAGTTACTCATTGAATTAGTTAAATACTGGTAGTAGAGTTACTAATTTGAATTAGTTCTCTATTTTATCTAATTAAAATTATTCCAAATTAAAAGTATATAACGTTTAACTAAAAGACGCATTCAAAAGGCCAGAAATTACAAAGTGCAGGGTTGAAACCCGTATTGGTGTTTTTATAATTTAAAACTTAACGGTTTTAACTGAAAATAATATGGCAGTTATGAAGATTTTTGGTGCATTGCTGATTCAAACTTTATTATTGAGTGTAAGTATTTTTACCACTTTAATAAATCACAACAGCAAAACTACAAACAAAAGGTCTAAATTACAATATACAATCTAATACTAAAATATATATAAATATTATATTTTACAAGTATATAATAAAAAATAAAAGAAAAAGGGAGGAGCTCATTATGCATTATAAACAAATTCGTTTGCATCGCTGTCAATGCGATAAGTGCTCAAATGGCTGGCAGCATTACCACGTTGTATGGCAATGGTGATTCTTTGAACTAAAAATAAGCCAGCCACTTAGCTGGAAATAATAAATAAATCATTTATTTTCAGGCGACACAGGCCTATAGATAAATACCTTAACCTAAACATATGAAAAAAACGCCAGCACATCAAGCTACTACAATCTGTCAAATTTCTTTAACGGATTTTCAACTTTATCGCCAAAGTATAAGGTTCAAAATTGATTGGGAAAATTTGACAGCTTCGGGTAGCTTGATGTGCTGGCGTCTGTACATGAGCAGTGGTGGCCGCAGCGTGCAGCGGTTCTTGTTAAGTTTGAAATCGGCGCTTCCTCCTCTGCACCGTCACGAAACCCTCATTATTATTAGTCCTATTCAGCGCCTTTTCTGACATAGGCCCTAAGTTAGAAGGATCACGATTTTAGTTCCACGTATATTATCTGAAGGCTGAATTGAAAAGTCACGGGGAAATTGCAATTATCACCACGAATTGAACATTACTTACCTTTTTACGTTTTTTTTTTTGAGTGTGGGAAATCATCAAATGACCCCTCCCGCTCTGGCTGGAGCAGAAGGGAGTGGCAGACTCTTACTGACTAAAACCCACCCGTGTTCCTTCCTTAGCCCTTTATGTTCCGGGCCAGCGGTAACCCTTTCGGACAATCCCGCTGACCCGGTACTTACCTAGGTTTAGGTTGAATTGGTGATCACAGTGGATACTTCCTGTTACTGGCATTCCAATGAGGCTGCTGCCCTCTCACTAACATAATCCTTAGTTGCCTTTTACGTCACACGAATGACGAGTGACAAAGTACAATAATTTAATTTTCTTTTCCAGAATGTCTTTGCCCAATACCGCCCAGTCCAGAACTTGCCATGTGGACCACAGATTCAAAATCTACCTTACAGTCAACCTCAAGCACCATTGTTAAACTCACTAATGTCAACGTACACATCAAATATGCCATTGGTTGACAAACTAAACACCCTTGCAGCTGTCGTTCAAAAATTACCGCAAAAAAATCCCGGAATGACTCAAAAAAGGATCTATATGGCTGAGGCTTTGAAAAAGACAGCTTTGGAGAGTCTAATGTATGCTGCCAATGCTTGTAAGTGTTCGCGAAAGGCTGAAGGCCGATTTTCTTTGCCGAACCCTCAACTGACAGTTGGGAATGACGTTTTAGCTAACAGGGTGGTAAATGTCAGATTTAACCGTTATGCTTGATTTGAGTTTGAGAAGAAAATGTTCATTTTAGAATAAGATTGGTTGTAAATTATTTATTGGAATTAAATTATGTCTTTGATTAAAATTTGTTTTTGTTATTTATTCATCGCATGAAACAAAAACATTATTTAAAAAATTTGGGAAACAAAAAAAATTATCTCCCCTTTATACATGAATTAAAAGTCAGTAATTTGACTTTCCAAAGAAGAAGACAAAGCGTTGTGTAACTATACAGACGCTATACAATGTTTATTAGTAAGGGAGTGAAAAATCCAACACAAGATCCCAAAACTCTGTCCTTCCCTCAAGGCCTAACCTTGTCGCGAAGGTCGAGGATATTCTGTCTCTCTGAATGTGACCTCGAGTCAAGGAAAGGTTTTCTGGTGACCTTGAAACGAGGATGTTTCGGCCTCAATATTCTATAGACAATAGCCTTGATTATGCGCTAGGGTGTTTTGGGGTTATGTCTGTCGCGAATGCGAAGTAATATAGCCTATAGGTACAGATAATAACTAGTTAAGACGTGGCGTGAGGTGGGAGAAAGAGGGGATAGCGCGCGGAGATGGACGGCACGCGCGCGCTTCCGAGGCACTTGGAGCCTGAAGGTTGGAGCTGGCAGTAAATTGGTGAGCGAACTTGTTCATTCTCAGTGCATGTATTCAGATTTACCAGATTACCAAATATTAATTCTATATTGTATTTCAATGTTGTCGATGTGTGTGTGTATTATTTTAACAGCGATCAGATTCAGAAATGATACCAAGTCAGACCAGTATTCAGATGCGAGGCTCGGGGTGGCTATAAGGGGAGGTTGGAGGCCACTCTGGGGGGACACCCCCAGTTATCATTGTGATGATAATTCAGTAACGGTTATTCAGTGGAAATCAGTTTACGTATTTACAGCGATGGTTAGATGTTAACCATACCGTACCTAGGGCTGTATTTCAGACATAGGTATTTTAGAATCAAATATTCGCCATTAATAGGTTCTTGGCGACATGGTGGAGATGCTGGGATCTAATTATTATAGTTTAAAAACAAAGTTTAGTTCAGTTCCAATAATAAAATAAAGTGGGTAGATTGAAATTGTGTTCTGCATTTAAAAGGAATCAAGCCAGTTTCACATGGTGTCCGAATAGCCATTATACCTACTCACTAAATAAATTCAAATATGGAACAGAATCAGTATGAAATTAACTACCAAATAATTTAAATGGAACATTATCAACAAAAAACAAACCCATAATGTTCTAAGCTATTGTGTGTTGAGTAATTTAGTTCCATGTTATCTTCATGAAGTTGATGGCCGTTTTCTTAGATACATTATTGGTATGGTATGGACCTACCTAAAACTGTGTCTTAATGGAACACTGAGTTTTAGGGTAAGGTTTCACTCGAGAGAAGTTTGATTTCAACGTAGTTAAATGTCAGGTTACACAGCCTGCACTGGGGTACCAGCCTACCCTGCGTCAAGTCGATTCCAAGAAATAATAATTATACCTACGCGCTAGATAGTATTCAGTCACGACTATTATATTTTTTTAGTAAATCCGAGTGCATGATAATGTACGAATGAAGTCTACTAAATAATTATTCTTTTTTACATTGCGCAGTGACCAACGATATTAGTAAAAGTTTATTAGTTAATTATATTATACGTTTGATATGAAATCTTAGTAATCAAAGTATTCCTATGAAGTAAATAGACTTTATTTAGTGAACCAATTAATAATGTTTTTAGATTTAGTTTAATAGTCTTTCACGTAAACTATTAATAGTGTTTGATGGGTTTAATTTACTTCTCTGGTTTGATGTGTACAGTTTATTGGTATATTGGATTTCATAAGAATCTCATACCTACTTACATTGTTTTAGATATTGAGGATATTCATTTACTAAGACAACGGTCCATGACTTTCATATTACTCAGTTGGTACTCTATTCATAATGGAAGACGCTATCCGATCCCGTTCAAAAATTATGTATGAATCCCTCCAAACAAACATAAGCTCAGCTCGGTGTGCCCTAACGGAATTATCAGAAGAAGATCCCAACTATAAAGGATTAGAACTAATTGGTGCGAAACTAAAAGGTATAAATGAGATGTTTGTTTTGGAAATTCACAATTATTGTAAATTGATAAAAGAAATCAACGTTGAGGAAATTAGTCAGTATACGGCCACACAGATTCAGGCCGAAGAGTTAATAGCAGAAATAGATGTCATTATTAAACAGAATAATCGAAACCGCGCAAGTGTTTTTACCAATAAAGACAACAATGTTAACACAATTAGTAAGTTACCAAGAATGGAGTTAGGCAAGTTTGATGGGGATGTTCTAAAGTGGTACCAATTTTGGGATCAGTTTTCATCGAACGTTGATAAGAGAAATATTAATGATGTCGATAAACTGTTGTACCTTCAATCAGTTCTCGAGGGTGACGCGAAACAGGCAATTGATGGGTTGGACACAACAGACAAAAACTATCGTATTGCAGTCGACACATTAAAGGAACGGTATGGCAAACCTAGCGTAATTATTGATGCTCATTATGTAGCACTTTATAGAATTAAATCAGCGGAATCTAGCCATGTCAAAGATTGTAGGCACGTTCTAAATGAAATTGAGAGACACCTTAGAGTATTAAGTTCTTTAGGCGAAGATGTAAATCACAATCATCTTAGAGTAATGATTTTAGAAAAGTTCCCCGAGGACCTCATTTATGAATTAAGGATGAAGATAACTGACGAAGATGGGTCTATTGATAATATTAGAAAGTTCTTAGAGTATATCATATCGGCTAGGGAAACATCAAATAGATTAAAGAAAACTGCAGAAGGTACTAAAAATATAAATACAATAACTAGCGAAGACAAACAGGCTTCTGATAATATTACAATAGGATCATTACACGTTAAATCGGAAGAGACTAGTGACAATAAAAGGCGTAGATTTATATCAAACTTCAGAAAGGAAAAATCTAGGTATGAAAATAGGCAGCACAATAAAAATAAACTGGCCCCTCGGAAAAGACCGCATGACGGTGACAGGTCCGATGAGCCACCTAAAAAGAAATCAATTAAATGTATGTTTTGTAAGCAGGATCATTTTAATGACGAGTGTAGTATGTACAAAACCTTACAGGAAAGAAAGGCTCAATTAGGAAACCGTTGTTATAATTGTTTCGGTGAAGGCCATAGGGCTGAGAATTGCCGTGCCAAAAGGAAATGTCGACATTGTAATAGGTTCGGCAACCATAATCGAGCATTATGTCCAACTAAGCTAACACAGTCAGTGAAATCCGTGCCAACTGATACCTTACATACTAATAATGCATATAGCACTACGCTGTTGCAGACGGCCTTAGTAATTGTAGATAATTTAGAAACTAAAATAAAACTACAGTGTAGGGTGTTGCTCGATTGTGGTAGCCAGCGCTCATATATAACGGAACATAATACAAATTTACTGAAATTACCTATTACTGAAGAAATTAATTTATCAATATTTACATTTGGAAACAAATCACCACATCTTATTAAAAGTCCTATAGTGCAGTTTAGTATTACAACTCGAACAGGATTTACTCGTCTTATTCATGCAAATGTAGTACCTCACATTACTCAGAGTATAAAAGCACCATTTTTTTATGATTTAGAAAAACTCGGAATTAAAGATCGAATAATGGCTGATGATGGATCTTGTGGCGACCGAATAGATATTTTAATTGGAAACGATTATTATCACTCATTCATGTCACTAGAAAAGATATCGGTCACTCAAGATCTGTTCTTAGTTAATTCAGATTTTGGTTGGGTATGGTCAGGAAGAATGAGTGAGAACATTGATAGTTCCGATAAGTTAACAGTATTGACTTACTTTCAATCAGATGGGTCATTTGATTCAAAATTAAACGAACCCGATCTCCCCCTAAAATTAGACGATGTTAAAAAGTTATGGGATCTTGAATCAATAGGCATCACAGATTCCCCAAAAACCACTCGTGATGAAGAAGCGATTAAGCAGTTTAATGAAACAGTTCAGTACGAAAACAACAGATACCACGTTCAGTGGCCATGGACTGAATTCCCCCCAACTCTTCCTAATAATCTAGGCTTAGCTTGGGGTCGGCTCAATAGTTTAATGAAACGATTAGATAATTCAGATGTAAAGGCATACGACCAGGTCATTCAGGAACAGCTACAGACTAAAATAATTGAGATTGTACCAGATCCAAAGATTGTACAGAATCATCCAGTTCACTATCTTCCCCACCATTGTGTTCGTAGTCGTGATAAGCCCAAAACGCTCCGTATTGTTTATGACGCCTCAGCTAAAACTGCAGACAATCGAAGTTTAAACGAATGCCTTTATAGGGGTCCACTTATGTTGGAGGATCTTACAGGATTACTAATTAAGTTTAGAGAACACCCTATTGGAATAGTTGCAGATGTCGAGAAAGCTTTCTTACAGTTAGGTTTACAAGATATAGATAGGGATGTAACACGATTCCTTTGGATCAAAGACGTAAACAGTACTGTTCACCCGGATAATGTAGTGCACTTACGTTTTTGTCGTGTCCCATTCGGTGTCATATCAAGTCCGTTTCTACTGAATGCTACTATCAGATATCACTTAAATAAATCGAACAACATACTTTTGAAACAAATTGCGGAGGACATATATGTAGACAATATTGTAACTGGCGCACAGACAATTTCAGACGCAAATAAACTGTACTATGCTACTAAAGAATCATTTGATAGCTTGTCCATGAATTTGCGTGAATGGAATTCAAATTCAAAGGAACTAGTTTCTTCCATACCAGATAAGTTTAGAGCAGAAGACCGTAAACACATAAAAGTTCTCGGTTTAATATGGAACATACAAAAAGATCAGTTATATTTGAAATCAGATTTCAATACAGAATCAGGCACAGTTCTGTCAAAAAGAGACGTGTTAAGGGTCATTGCTTCAATTTATGATCCGTGTGGTCTCGCAGTTCCGGTAGTACTTCCAGCAAAAATATTCTTTCAAAAATTATGGAAAGAAAAAGTTAAGTGGGATGTCAAATTGAGCGATCTTCTACTTATAGAATGGCAAAAAATAGCATTAAATTTTGCATGTATAAAGAATATTCATGTTGATCGTTATTTTGGGCAAGGTTTAATTAAAAACCAAGTCGCGGAGTCAATTGAATACGAACTACATTGTTTTACGGATTCGTCTATGCATGCTTATGCAGCAGTCATTTATTTACGCGGTACTTTGCGCACTAATAATATTGTCAGTTTTGTTATTGGCAAGTCTAGATTAGTGCCGTTAAAGGAACAAAATAACTTACAGATTCCAAGATTAGAATTGCTGGGAGTACTTATCGGATGTAGACTTATAGGTTATGTAACAAAATTTTTACGATTAAAAATCCAAACACAATTTTTATGGACTGATAGTCAAATAGTAATAAGCTGGCTCAAATCAGACAAGTTACTTCCACCATTTGTAGCACGGAGAATCAATGAAATAAAACTAAACAAGGCTTTACAAATCAGATATGTGCCAACTGAATTAAACCCAGCTGATGTAGGCACTAGGACAGAACGGGTAGATTATTACAATAGATGGCTCATTGGACCTGACTTTTTAACGAGTAACTCAAATCAGTGGCCTACTGTTCATAATAATAATAATATAAATACTCAAATTTCAATTGCCGGGGAGGGTCTTTCGAATTCAATACCTTTAGATAATAATAGACCAAGTCGAGATATTCCAGACCCGATGATCGTAAATGATTTAGACAAAAAAGAGAGTAAAATATTAGAAATTCAGGCTAAATATTTTCCTAAAGAAGTTGAGGGTATCACAACCAACTTATCGAGATCACTGAAATTATATAAAGACGAGGAAGGACTTATTAGGTGTAAAGGTAGATTCAGATACACGAATTTGTCACATAATCCTTTACGGGCCTGGATTACTTCGGTCCACTGCTGGTGGATGAGGGTAGTAAAGAAAAACGCTGGGTATGCCTGTTTACATGCCTAACAATTAGGGCTATACATTTAGAGGTCGTTAAAGATTTAACAGCAGAAGAATGTTTACTAGCCATTAGGAGATTCGTCGCTATAAGAGGTTTACCTCAATTATTCTTATCAGACAATGCTACGCAATTTAAGCTTACAGCAGAAGTGTTAACTTCAGATTATTGCATTCAGAATCACTTGCGGTGGAAATTTATCCCAGAGTTAGCTCCATGGTTCGGAGGATTTTATGAACGACTTGTTGGCTTAGTCAAACATAGTATGAAGAGAACTATAGACAAACATCTCATAAACCATAACCAGTTATGCACAATAATGAAGGAACTTGAGGCTGTAATTAACACAAGGCCACTAACTACTGTAGGCGCGGAGTTAGAACACATATTGACTCCTTCAGATTTCCTACGTGTGGGCGGAACTTTGACCACTGAAGTTGCAGATCGAGACTTCTTAGAATCAGCTACAGTAACCAAGACGAATCTGATTGATGGATGGAAACGTGGTCAAATCATCATCTCAGAATTCGCCAAAATGTTCACTAATCAATACTTGACTAGCCTCCGTGAACGAAATGACAAACACAAACAACCTAGAGTAGTTGTTAATAGACCACCAAAGTTAGCAGAGACAGTTCAAATTAAGTCAGATAGTAATAGGGCACATTGGAAAGTTGGTAAAATTGCAGAGTTGGTTAAAGGATCGGATGGAAAGATTAGAGTTGCCAAAGTTAAATTATCATCAGGAGAAACACTGACCCGTTCAGTAGGCCATCTGTTCCCGTTGGAGATTGACGATCAAAGTACAGAATCGTCCCCAGAGCAGAATGTTTCGCCAGTAAGAATCGGTCCACACTCTGAAGATTTTCAGATGGAACAATCAGTACAAGGCGACCATCCAGTCAGTTTTAACCAAGAGTCTCGAAGTACTCAAGACGATGAATCAGTTATCAGTGATATACCCGTAGTTCAGTCAGTACCAGACACCAGTAGACGACCAATCAGGGCATCAGCAGCCAAGGCAAAGGAGAGAGTTAAACAGTGGACATCTCAGTTGATGAACAGATTGTTTCAATAATCAGTGATAATCAGTGTTGATTAAAATTAAGGGACATTAGTCAGTTGTTATCAGTTGTATTCATTAATCTTGGTAATCAGAACTCAGTTATAACTCGTCATCACTCTGAAAATGTATTAGTTGCAATCCTATTATGATCTTGATTAAACAGTTATTTCAATAGATCACATTTTTCAATTATCTCTTCCCTTGGGCGGGAGTGTCGCGAATGCGAAGTAATATAGCCTATAGGTACAGATAATAACTAGTTAAGACGTGGCGTGAGGTGGGAGAAAGAGGGGATAGCGCGCGGAGATGGACGGCACGCGCGCGCTTCCGAGGCACTTGGAGCCTGAAGGTTGGAGCTGGCAGTAAATTGGTGAGCGAACTTGTTCATTCTCAGTGCATGTATTCAGATTTACCAGATTACCAAATATTAATTCTATATTGTATTTCAATGTTGTCGATGTGTGTGTGTATTATTTTAACAGCGATCAGATTCAGAAATGATACCAAGTCAGACCAGTATTCAGATGCGAGGCTCGGGGTGGCTATAAGGGGAGGTTGGAGGCCACTCTGGGGGGACACCCCCAGTTATCATTGTGATGATAATTCAGTAACGGTTATTCAGTGGAAATCAGTTTACGTATTTACAGCGATGGTTAGATGTTAACCATACCGTACCTAGGGCTGTATTTCAGACATAGGTATTTTAGAATCAAATATTCGCCATTAATAGGTTCTTGGCGACAATGTCTTTATTGAATGGAAGCTTAAGCCAATTGGAAGGATAATTCATTTAATCTAACCATCTATAGTGATAATAACGCTAAAGACGCTTTTGTTTGAGCGCGCTAATCTCTGGAACAACCGGTATTTTTGCATTTTGATTGCCCAATTCTTGAGGAAGGCTAGAGGCTATTTAACGATTAAACGTCACGCTAAGACCCTTAGGAGACGAGGAAAAAGAAAGAAGGCAGAAAAAACGCTAGGCGAAGACGTAGATAGCGCGGGCAGGCGATGCGATGCGACGGGGTGGGTCGGGGTATTTTATGTATTTGAAATGTTCTGTTCTGTTCGGGAGCGAACCTGGCAGGTTTCCGTTAAAAAAATATGACGCCATAAAATAATTGATTTTTGTTTTTTTTTTTTTTTTCTATATGGCTGTTGTTTGTATTTCAGTAGGTAATTACAGTCAAAACTTTTTAGATTACCTACTCTGTCCTACTTTTTACATACTTCAAAAAAGTCACGAGGTTATACTATAATGAAGATTTAATGGGGAAAATTAATTGGTAAATACAAGGCATGAAGTGGTTTTATTTTATTATTGCGAAAATGTCGCGTTGGTTTGTTCCTACATGCTTCGAAATTGGAGTCCACCATTTCCCGAAACACCCTAAAATTAGAATAACGTAGACATTTAAAAAAATTAAACAGTGTTCGAGGCAATTGTATAAAGTTATTTTTTAAATTTTTCAACATGTACTATATTATTATGAAATAAATTACTTATGACTTACGTCTGAAACATGTTATAGAAACTGATTACGGGGAAATATTTAAGTTCATAAATTCTGATACTTTCCATTGGCAAATAATTGATTTAAAATATTGAAATCACCGAAAATAACGAAATAGAGAAATAAATTAAACTCATGAATGAACACGGTATGAAGTGAATGAACGAAATGACTAATTTATTGTAGACCAGGACCTAGCTATGGTTACGCCATCTACAATTAGCTTTACCCGACTTTTCCTTCCCCATTTAGACTTTTTTTTTTTCTGGATGGGAAATCATCAAATGACTCCTCCCGCTCTGGGTGGAGCGGAAGGGAGTGTCAGACTCTTACTGACTAAAACCCACCCGTGTTCCTTCCTTCGCCCTTTATGTTCCGGGCCAGCGGTAACACTTTCGGACAATCCCGCTGACCCGGCAGGCTTCGGCCCTGACGGGCCCCTTTCCCCCCCCATTTAGACTTCATTTTAGATTCACCATATTTTTCAATATTAGGTAATTATTATTGTATTCGGCCGTGAGTACTGGTGGCCCAGTGGCAATTACAGCCTCGACTTACGAATTGTAGGTAGTGGGTTCGAACCGAGGCAGGCGATTTACTTTGTGTAATTTATTTCATCTCCACTGTTTTCAAAAAGGTGAAGGAAAAAATTATAGAGGTATGAGAGACAGGGTGTAAAGCTCACTCATACTCTATAGAAAAGGGAGGAATCATGTCGGGCCGTTGTATCTATGCTAGTTGCGCGGTAAACTCTGCTTGCGAGATGCAGGATTTTGCATGGCGTCAGTATGACGCGTTGTTCGCAAGTGGCGTTGTAGATACCGCTACAACATCGTGAGGAAACCGGCATGTTCTAGAAATTTGAAGACATGTGATATCTACCAACCCGCACTGGGCCCGCGTGGTGGATTACGGTCCACTCTCTCTCACCGTCCGTTAACGAACAACGTTCGTAAACGTTATAGGCTGATTATTCAGCTGCTTCTGTTTAGACTGGAACGGCTGACCTTAACAGAGTTGGCAAAAGGCTAGGTGGATAGATTTGACCAAAGGTAAATGATTGTTTGTGTTTGAAGTTACAATTGCACCCAAACTCAAAATGCAATTAGGTAATAGTAAGATAATAAAAACCAATCCCTAAATGCGAAATAAATATAAAGATCACGTCTTAAATGATAGAGAATTTATTACATTTATCGTTTATTATAACTGAATCGTGATAAAACGCGTATTTTTGTAATATAGCATCAGGATATTGATAACTACATCTATATAACTGGATAAGTATCTACATAGATTTTAGTTGCACAATAATAGAGGAGTTAGTAGTAATGAGAACTCAAATAGTAAAATGATTTTAAAAGTTTTTGGCGTTCTTCAAGTTATTTTAATTCAGGTAATGGTTATGTCGTAATTTTTCGGTTTAAAATAATTTAAGCCGTTGGTCCCGGCTGTCATTCGTGGATCTTTGACAGTCGCTATGGGTAGTCAGAAGCCCGAAAGTCAGACAACCAGTCTTACAAAGGGGTATCGTATTACTCAGTACAGCCCAGTTAGGGTTGTGGAGGTCAGATAGGCAGTCGCTCCATGTAAAATACTGGTACTCAGCTGCATCCGGTTAGACTGGAAGCTGACCCCAACATAGTTGGAAAAAGGCTAGGCAGATGATGATAAACTCACAGGATCGGCCGGACATCGCCATCGAGGTAGACCGTGGCAAAGTGGTGTGACGATCTCATCATGTTTGCAGGGTCAACATGGCCAGAGATCGCACGAGAACCGAGGGTTTGGGAGGAAAAGGCTAGGTGAAGAGCTAGCTAGCTTTGCTATGTCCAGCGGTGGGACACAATAGGTACAGGCTAGCAACAAAAACAAAATAGTTGACAATGTATTTTTACACCAGATGATCGTTTTAGTTCTGATCATTTAATAAAACACTAGTATAAATGTAGGAGATACCTATTTATTTTGATACAACATTTATTTTTTATTCACAGGTAATTTCTGCGCAGCTCTCGAATCGAGACCTGTTAAGGCAGAATGCACTGAATTACTTGGTAAATACACCACTGGCAGGATATACTAGATCTAGAAGACAAATCGATAACCCGCCAGTTGGTGAGCCAGGAAATAGTAACTTGCCAGTAAATTGTTTTGCCAATAGTTTGCCATTTAGAAATGGCATGCCGTTTGGCAATTTACCTCGTGTTGGTGGTGGATTGAAGAATGGATTACCAAACAACCTGGCTTTTAATAATGGTTTACCAAACAGGTTTGCATTAAACAACGGAATTGTATTGCCAAATAATTCACCGTTCAATTTGCCATTTCAAAATATTAATAATGTGCCACAGAACAGATTACTTCCAAACGTAAATGGCATAAATATTAATGGATTACCTTTTAATATTCCAAACGGATTGCCAAGTTTGAATAATATGCCAAACGGATTGCCAAATTTCAATAATGTGCCAAACGGATTGCCAAGTTTAGATAATGTGCCAAATGGATTACCAA
Organism: Luperina nickerlii; assembly: GCA_963855955.1. NCBI lineage: Eukaryota > Metazoa > Arthropoda > Insecta > Lepidoptera > Noctuidae > Luperina > Luperina nickerlii. The sequence continues at coordinate 8,941,880 of OY979689.1, read as the reverse complement.
GTTTGAATAATATGCCAAAAGGATTACCAGGTTTGAATAATGTGCCAACCGGCTTACCAAGTTTGAATAATGTGCCCAGCGGATTTCCAAGTTTGAATAATGTGCCACACGGATTGCCAAGTTTGAATAATGTGCCAAACGGATTGCCAAGTTTGAATAATGTGCCAAAAGGATTACCAAGTTTGAATAATGTGCCAACCGGCTTGCCAAGTTTGAATAATGTACCCAGTGGATTGCCAAGTTTGAATAATGTGCCAAACGCATTACCAAGTTTGAATAATGTGCCAAATGGTTTACCAAGTTTCAATAATGTGCCAAACGGATTTCCAAGTTTGAACAATGTGCCAAACGCATTGCCAAGTTTTAATAATGTACAAAACGGACTACTAGGTTTTAATAATGTGCCAAATGCATTGCCAAATAATAATAATTTGCCATTCCCAAATAATTTCCTAAACTTAAACAATGTACCAGTTGGACAAAATATATTGAATTTAAATAATGTACCAGCTGCGAATTCAGTGACAAATATTAATAACAGGTCAATTTCCAATGGTTTGCCAAGTTTTAATAATAATGGATTGCCACTAAATTTCCCAAGTGGGAATCTATTGCCACAAATAAACAATCAACTGCCGAATCTTAATAACTTTCGAATAACTGGATTTGTGATCGGAGATGGAATAGCAGATTTAAACAGATTTCCCCGTAATGATTTTCCAAATGGCAATATGCTGCCTATTACTGATCATTTGCAAAGTGACAATGGATTGGCACAACAAGTAGCTAATAAATTGTCAAACATAAATGACAATCAAACTAACAATGGATTTGCAGGTTTTACGAACACGCCTTCTGCTAGTAAGTTGCCAAATAATGTGCTAGTTGATAATAGTTTTTCAAGTATCAACAACTTTCCTACAGACCCAAGGAACTTTGCTGTGGAAGCACAAAATATCAACAATATGCAACTAAACAATGGATTGTCTGATGTTAGCAATTCTCAAAACTACAACATAATGCCTACCAATGAACAAAGATTTGTCAATAATGTTCATTTTTATAATGATTTTGCAGAGGCCAATAACTTTCCAGCTAATACAGGCTTGCCAAATGCTAAAAGTAGACTTGTGAATGCCATTAACAATGGCATGCCACTTTCTAATGGAGGATATTTAAATGACATATTGTATGCTTACAATGGCATTGCAGTTAATATGCCAGAAAGAGAAGCATACTTACAAATTAGTGATGGCAGCGGATTTCCAAGCAACGATTTCCAATTTGATAATGTTGAAGTGCCAGTATGAATTTGTAGAGGCAAAGTTGCCAGCTAACCAGAATGTACTGCCCGAGGGAGTGCAAATGTTTTCAAATATGCCAAGCGATCACCAGTCAGTTTTGATGTCTAATAATTTCAATTTGGCACAGGAGTTGATTAAAAATTTGCAAATAGAAGGTAATATGCCATTCTTGAATGGCTTGCCAGTTGCTGGCATCACTGAGTCAGTCACAGTCTTGAATGGTCCGTGTAGTAAATAGATTTTAACATAGTGTATTTCGTAAATACATATTTATTTTATATTTAGTTATACAATTATGTTGTACCTTTGTATTTTTTATTTCATTGCTTTTGTTATTGAAAATAAAACTCATTTAAAATTAATTGTTTTCTTGCTTAAGTAAATCATTCCTAGTTTTTAGGGTTTCGTACCCAAAGACCTTTATTACTCCGCTGTCCGTTCGTCCGTCTGTCACAGGACTGTATCATTTAAACCGTAATAGGTAGACACTTGTTTGCACAGCGTTTTACTTTACACTGGCAGTCTGGCCGCTGTAACAACAAATAATAAAATTACAATAAAGTTATTACTAAAGTATTTAAATCCTTCGTGTGCAATTCCGACTCGCTCTTGGCCACTTTTGTATTTCAGCAAGAAACAATTTATTTGCTGTTGTCAAAAAAAAAAAACTTCTGGAAAGCATAGCAGAGCATATTTCAGGGTGATATTATTATGAACGAATACAATATTCCGTAATTTTGAATAAACTACATAAAAGAACAAAGGACTGCATTTAATATTTCGACATACACACTGATACTAAAAGTATTATTTGTTCCTGGTCACGTATTTTGTATGCAGCAAGTTGTAGTTAAGCACGCGGTTTTACTTGTATTTATTTTGGATATAAAGAAGTAAAAGAAAGCAATAAGTGGACTGGAACTTGAGGTAAGGATCTTTGGGCGAAGATAAGATTTGATAGTCCTTTTCATCGAGCAGCGAGTGCTCGACTGTGACGAGCGATTACTCGCTGGTACAGTGCGTGCCACGTAAGAAGAGCCTTGACACACCACGTGGTCTGACATGCGCAGAACACGATTTTAGGTATCTTTAGCGGTATAAGGTCTGACTGCGGGACAGGACCGGACGTCATAGGGGCGGCGGAAAGAGCGGGGGAGGCGGGGTCAAGTCTCTTCTTACGTGGCACGCACTGTATGTATAATTGTATGTGTCAAACGTGAGTCTCTCAGTGAGTGTTCTGCCGGCCAATCGAACGTCGCTGAGTAGCCCTGATCGCTGCGACAAACGAATACTTACTCTCCAGCGATGTAAACAGTCAGTGATTAATATTTATGCATCTTTTTACTTAGGTTAGAATTATGCTGAGCGTTGTATAGACGCATATTCTCTCCCAACTTGTAATTTTTTGTGCTTGTGTCATTTTTATGCGTCACTAGCTGCGCCCCGCGGTTTATCGGAATAAAAAGTAGCCTATATGTTAATCCAGGGTTTCAGCTACCTCCATACAAAATTTTATCAAAATTGGTTCAGCCGTTTGAGCGTGAAGAAGTAACAAACATATAAACACACACACTCACAAACTTTCGCCTTTATAATATTAGTGTGATGTTTGCCGCAAATAAACGTATTTTCTTTCTTTCTCCTTATACTGGTCCTACAATTTTTTGTACGTTTCTTTAGCGAGAAAATCTTTCGATTTACTTCCTCGTCGGCCGTAGGACAGATGCCTGAGGGAGTAGTAGATAATATATTCGGCTACGGGTGACGATAAGATTAGTTACTCCTTTCCAAAGGTGAATAAAGGTGGTAAAAGCCGCGATTTAGCATTCAGTTATAGCCTGATTGCTTAACTGAGACGTCGCCTGAGGTAGCAGCGCGGTGCGGGAGGGGTTTGGTGACGGGATGTGAGAGCTCAGTGATTCGTCAACTTGTGACAACTATCACCCCTCCCGCACCGCGCAGCTACCTCAGGCAACGTCTCAGTTAAGCGGTCGGCCTATAGCACTGAGACTTCTTAGTTAATCTTTGACATTAAATATCTAATATCTTCCAGCAATGGAAACAAAAGCAACCCTCGACTTAGTATAATCAGCGTATAATGATCCGCTGGGACACAAGCCTCCACTCGGTGAGAAGAGAGTGGGCCATAATCCACCACGCGGGCCAAGTGCTGGTTGGTAGCGTAGATGTCACATGCTTCAAATTTTTGGTTCTAAGACATGCCGGTTTCCTCACGATGTTTACTTCCACCGTTTTCAGAGCAGCGGTGATGAAATTATTTACACAAAGCGCCTATATGGGTTCGAACATACAACCTACAGCTCGTAAATCGCGGCCGTTACCACGGGGCCATCACAGACTGCTCTCCCCTCGTCTTAAATGCTTGAAATCAATGCTTACAGAGCAAGTAAGAGCAGGAGCAAGAGTATACTATCTATCTATCAAGCAAGGTGATGAATGCTCGTTTTTCTGTGAAAAAATTTAAAGTTGGTCTAATTATTTATCTGATTCTAAGGATGATTTCTGAGAGTTCAGGCTCTGCAGTGCTGGGGAGATTCATCCAGATAACACTATTACTATGAGTTTTACTTTTTTGACATTGGTGCTTTTTAACATTTTGAGTCTGAATAATGTTTTGTTTTTTGAAGTGAAAACTTCTTTAGCGGCGCTGTGTACTTTTTTTGGAATGGGTAAAAACTTCTAAACTGGCGTCAGGTCACGTGACCCTGATCGAAAATTCGTAAGACGTAAAACGTAAGACAGCGCCATCTATGCACATCGGGAAGAACTACGAGGGCCTCGCGTACTAACTACGTAGTTCATCCAACAACGACGAGATGGCGCTGAACCACGGATATATAACATTTTGTTTATAAGACGATTCACAAAATACACTCGTAATTGTTCAAGTTTTCACTTCTGTCGGCACTACCGGAGTGCCAGTGTTTTTTTTTATTTTTAGTATTGACTAACACAGTTTTAAAACATTTTTTACTAATAACTATGGACATGTAATTAGTCTGCAATAAATGGATTTATTATTATTATTATTCAACAAACAGACGCCTATTACTTCTTTATGTATTAATATAATTTAACTTTAGATAATACAGGACGTTCTATATAAAAGTGGGTCACGTAAGAGGCTCTTGTTTTGTGCAATTGTGTTTTACGACATGCAAAATGTGTCTTCTGTTGGTCTTCATTGTTTTACAAGTGCTAGCGTTAGAGGTAAGTTATTTAATTAATCTTTCTGGCAAACAGCAGACCATCTGGGGGTATGACTAATATTACTTTGGAAGCAATCATATTTGAGATTCCATGGCTAGGCCAGGTCATAAGTCATTTCATAAATCGCTTGAAATAATTATCATACATCCATTATTAAAGAGATGTGCCCCAAGGCTCAATGCTACGCCCTGAGATTGTTACATAAATTAAAAATCTGCATTAAGTTTAAAAAATTGTTTAAAAAAAATACGTGATTACAGTGTGCCCCATCCTACCCAAACAAAGGCTACATACCAGTTGAAGAATTATCTTTTTTATCATCAGAGGTAAGAAAATTTAAAGCAATCTTCACTTATTACTTTCCTAATGAAAATAATCTTTCTTTTTAATAAGCGGCCCAGACACGTTAAATAAAACTAAGGATAACTCTTGGTTGAATAACTATTTGTTTAATTTTTTTTATCTTTTTAATTACATAGCGAAAATAGCTCAACTCTACTACAGTGCAGCTGGAAAAAGAATGCGTTCTTGACACCTAACGCAAAACACGTATTCGTTTCAAAAAATCGAATATGTGTTTGAGAATTTGATATTTATTAGCTAGGTATTAGAATTTATTGTCGCGCTGACCGGTGTCAGGAACGCATTCTCTCTACGGTCGAATTGTAGACTTCACTATAGCCTATTCCCAGACCAAATAAAAAGGCAAGACATAGCGCTGCGAACAATATAGTGAAGCATGCAAAAACTACACCTCCGCTCTGTGCATACACGCTCACACGCACACATTTACAATCAAACTACACCTCACTATGTGCACATATGTTTACGAAACCGGCTTCACTTTACTGTTGACAGCCCTCTGTCTTGATTTTTTAATTGTTCTGAGAGCCTATTATGTAATTCAAAACGTCATATAACATGCTGTTTACAGAGTATAGAAGCAATGCCCGTACCATACTACAACAATGCCCAGTTCTACGACCCCTGGTTCTATCTAAAAATGATGATGCAAAATATAAGGCCACCCTACCAGCAGACTACAGGACCTGTTAATTTTGGAGGTAACGTCAAAGCTAAAGGAGGGGTCACTATCAAAGGAGGGTTTGGAAATAACGGTTATGGAAGTGAGTCTAACTGTAAATATAATTATTTTGAATATAAAGTCATAAAACTGCTGCCGTCAACATTGCCTAAATGCGATCATAATTTTTTTAGCCCAAAGCTTATCTGACATGTGGCAGACATATCGGGCCCAATTCTACTTAAACAGTTACATAATCCTATTAATTTAGAATTCACTTAACTCTAGAGTAAGTATTGTGCTCGTACAGCACTACATGCACATATGAACATCAAAACAGAGAAAGACTACTTATTTACAACAAAATAAAATACATTAAACTTTCTATTTACAGCTTTCACATCATACTCGGCACCTCAAACACCTCTTACCATAACGTCTCAACCAGCATTTCCAACAACATTCAGTCTGGCAGAGTCAACAATGTCAACCGCTACAACTTTGCCGACCATCACAACTTTGCCAGCAGTCACCTTGCCATCTACAACTATCAGCCAGACGTTTACAGACAACGTGCCATCTACAGTCTCCGTGCCAACTGTACCCATGCCGTTTATAGTTGTAACAACGACAGTTCCTAAAAGTGTTGGGCAAAATGGCAATGTGGCTAGCCCAGTTAAGTTTGGTGGCATGGTGCCAGCATCTGGGCGTGTTAGGATTTCTGCTCATTTTTGTTAATGATTCCAAATGCATTGTGAAAAATTAGGAATCTTAATTTTGTAATTTTATTAAGTACTCGTATCATTATTGAGAGCAGTGGTAGCTCAGTGTAAATAATTTCATCACCACTGCTCTCAAAACGATGAAGGAAAACACTGTGAGGAAACCGGCATGTCCTAGAACCAAAAAATCGAAGACATGTGACATCCACCAACCGGCACGGGATCCACGTGGTAGATTACAGCCCACTCCCTCTTACCGAGAGGAGGCCTGTATCCCAGCAGTGGGAACATCATAGGCTTATTGTGCTATTAAGTATTATTTATAACGAAATAGTACAGTACCCGGCGATAAATATTGCACATCGACCTTTGGAAAGAGACAATCGGTTAATTTCGGCTTCGTAGAGCGTTATCTCTGTCGCACGAAATACAAACAGTCCGGTATCTATTAGGAGCTGTTAAAACAATTATGATTTGCTTCTTTTGATAATTATTTTTATTCTTTGTATAAAATACAAGAAAAGGTAAAGGTCGATGTGCAATATTTATCGCCGGGTACTGTAGGTATTATTAATAAGTTTACCAAGCAACCAGTCCAACCAGCTGGCCAAGGAAACCACTCTTAGGTACCAAAGGGTTGTAACTAGGTTGTGGAGGTCAGCAGTGCGATTCTGTAACTATCTCACCGTGATAACTTAGGTGAAGTGAGCGTGGAGTGAGCTGTCAATAGTGTCAATTCCCAGCAAAAACAAACTCACTTCACCTAAGTTTTCCCGGTGAGATTTTTACAGAATCGACCGGCTGATTGGCATTCGCTCCATGTAAAATGCTGGTACTCAGCAGCATCCAATTAGACTGGAAACCGACCCCAACATAGTTAAGAAAGGCAGGCAGATGATGAGTATTATTAATTTATAACTCTATTTATAATTATGTATGTAGGTTCGCTTTCAGTTATAATGTTAGAAGATAATTTTTAGACTACCAGACAGAATGTATTTTGTGGTCTTCATAAATACAGTGTATATTTGGTTTGTTTTTTATTTGGCATAACACAGGCTAGTTAGATTAAGTAACCGTTTTTCTGTTAACTCATCTTACTGCCACACTTACACTGCAGAGCAAAGGCCTTCCATCTCCCTTTTCTACACAACTGTTACTTACGTACCTTAGAATAATTTATATGGAATTATTTTTTAATTCATGTAGGCTTCTGATATTTCTTTGAACTTTTGCGTGGTTTGTTGATAAAAATCTAATTGTCACAATTTAGTCTTAAATTACCTCATCTTTTATCAATATTATCACTTTCTTCATCAATCGAGTATATCTTGAACATGTCCTATCATTTTGATTGTTATCTACTATCGAATTAGTAATATTTATATTGTAATCGATTTACAAATACCCTACCTATATTGTTTCTTTTTCTGCTGTTATCATTCATAAATATTTTGTACCTGCCAGAATAAGGTCTTATTTCATTTTTTCAAGTCTTGTGTCTGTAAAATTGCTTTTACAACAGGGAATTTTGTGATTATTAATTTTACTTAAAATGATTACTTGGTGCTGTCTATTTTTTGCAGTTGTTGTACAGGTAAATACCTTATGTTTCTTTGTCTAATTTTTTTTAACAGGAATTACTTGTGATAGGCTCACCTTCAATTACATGGAACTTTAACATAACTGGTGAAATGGGGGGTCCTAAAGGGACACCCCCGTCTAACCCTTTGGTGATAACAGAGGTAATGTTATCTTAGTTAGAAATTACTTATTATTCCTTATGAATAACAAAATAATTTCTGTCAATCAACATTGATTCGATTTTGAAATATTGTATCCAACCAAAATATCATTGAAAATAATAATTATTATCGTAAAAACTTCGAAAATTTCCGATCCTCCTTCATTGACTTGAAAAAAGTAAATAACAAGAAACGATGAAGAACGCACTGATAATAATAATTCCTTTTTTCTTTCCTTTTCAGTACACATCAACACAAGTAATACCATATGGCGTGCCAAACAGATCCATAAATTTTGGCAACAATGCCAGAGGCGTGCGAAATAGCATGGCAATGGGTAGAGGCTTAGCCAATGGAATTGGCAGAACCCAGCCAGTTGCTGCCAATAATATGGCAAGAGGAAATATTAACCGTCAGAATTTAGCAAATCCTTACTATGCAAATAATAATTTTGCAAACAACTACGCTTTTGGAAATAAAGCAAATGCTAATTTAGCTAATATTGTTGAGACTAACTTAGCAAATCCTTTAAATCTTCCCAATCAAGTTTTAGCAAATGACATCAGTGCAGCAGCACTTGAAAACTTTGCCAATGCTAATCAAATCCCAAACATTGGCACATCTACTGTTATAGCCAACGTGCCAGAAGGAGCAACATACAACTTTGGTAATAGTCCCATTCCTGTAACAGTTACTGGCAGCTCACAATATGGCAGCCAATCTGTTGGCATAAATATTTTGGCAGATAACTTGGAAGTGCAGGGCGTGGTGACTGTGGTTGGCAGAATGCCAATCCTTGGCGCAGTGGCTATAAATGGCAATGTCCCGTCAGATGGCAAAGCGTCTGTGAATTATGGCTGTGGTACACCAGCTGAGGTTTAATGTTGATAAGTGGTTAGGTATTTATTTTAGAAATAAAGCTATTTATTGATATATTTGAGTTATTCGTTTTGTTTTTAATCCAGCCATATCATTTAAGTGTTTGATGTCGTTGCCCAATTCATTATCGCATACCTAAGCCACTGTGTTACAGCTCTGAAGGGTGATGAAAAAGTTTTTTCTTTTCTTTTTTAAGTACTTTGCTAAACAAATAATAGAACAGTGATTTAATTGAAAAATCGTTGAACAAACAAGCGGCGCGATATGGTTGTACAGTCAGAAACAAAAGTCGATTAACACTTCAGTATTTTAATCTTAGTTATTGAGCAAAATATTTGTTCAAAATTGCATTGTACTTCTGCTGAAATTGCAGTAAAATATTGCAGCAGGAGAAAAAAAAAACTGAAGTGTTAATCGACTTTTGTTGCTGACCGTACCTACATTGATTTTACAAAACAATGTTGTTAAGATAACTTAAAGAAAAAATGAATTTCACTTCTAGATTATACTGGAAACAGACAGTTTATAAATAAGAGCTAGAAAAATCGATTCATAAAACCTTCATAAATCATCATCTGCCTAGCTATGTTGGGGTCGACTTCCAGTCTAACCGCATGCAGCTGAAAACCAGTATTTGAGACTGCCTATCTGACCTTGGCAACGCAGTTACTGGGTAACACGATACCCTGGTTGTCAGACTATTGGGCGGCTGACTCCGCGTAACGAATGTCAAAGGTGCACGAATGACAGCCGGGACCAATGGCTAAACGTGCTTTCCGAGGCACGGCGGGGTCTCAGTTATCCATCCATGGAACAACCGCGGCAAGCGTAGCTTAACCAGATCGATCAACATGTGCGGTCGCACAAAAATAAAAAATAAATAAATAAAAAATAAATTAATAAATATAATAAATAATCAATAAATAATATCAACACACACACACACACACATATTATATATTAATTTTAATATATATATTTATATAATAAATTTTATGGGGGTCCCCATAAAATTTATATAAATAGGCAAATAGAAACGGATACATTATTTAAAATTTCGGTGCTGTTATTATTAGAAGACAAAACTACGTGAGTAATTGAGGCTAATGCAGTTTTAGTACCTAGATCCTTTAGAATGATGGACCTTCGAAAGTTTTAAATTGATTTATACCAATATAAATCAATTTAAAACTTTCGAAGGTAACAAATAATCAACTGTTTCACCGCCGGCCGGCGATTAACGAGAAACGAGTAGAACTAGCAACTAAAAACGGAGGAAGTGGTTATAGTCAGTAGGATTCCAATATAAACTTCTGTGCCCGTTTTTTAAAAGGATTTTCGATTATTCACATTTATTTGTTCGAGGCCGTAACCATTAAGCTACTACGAATATTCCCGATCAGTCACACCACTGTCGTTAACACTGTTGACAATCAGGAAAAAAGTTACGAACGCGTGAACTTTTCTAAATTATGACCCTTGAACTAAACATATGCACAATCAGGAAGAAAAAGTTTCGTTCGTCCACAGTGTTGATACGAATGGAAGTACACGAAATTAGTAAGTAAGTTGTTAAAGTATAGTGTATAGTTCCAATTATGTTTCCAGAGATGCGGTATTGTTTGTCTACTAACGTCTCATTCATAAAGTTTTCCAAAAGGTATATAGGAAAAACTTGATGAACATAATAAATTTCAACCATTTCTTGTCAAATCGTTTATCATACAAGAGTTTTATTTATTCCCATGTAACAAAAACTGTGAAAAAGACTTCACGTAATCCTGTTAAAAAAAATTACAATGAAACAATTTTTTTTCTGGAAAAGCAACGTACTGAAACCTATCGGGGAGCTCTTTCTCCAGGTAGGTATCCTACATAATAAGGGCAAATAAAAATTCGTGAATAAATTCATAAATTAAAACCATTTTATTTTAAAACTAAATAAATGCATACCAATAAAATATACAATACATTTTAAATTATGACTCACAATAACTTTAACAACAACAATTAACATCTAATACTGTTGGTTGCAACCACATACATTATTGTTACTGGCAACACTCACTAAGCCACCAGCTGGCACAGTGCCTTCAAAGGTCACATAGCCAATCACTGGCACATTACCAGCTACAGCCGTGTTGCCACCTACTGGCAACTCGCCAAATACTGCCACATCACCGTAGCCTACATGGCCAGTGTTTTGCATACCTGCCAAGTTATTGTTTAAATCGTTATTAGCAGCTAAACCATTGAATGCCAAGTTGTTGTTGAGTTGACGGTTTGCCAAGTTAGCACCAGCAAAATTTCCTGCAGCCAAGTTGTTTGCGGCAAAGTTGTTGGCAGCCATGTTGTTGGCAGCCATGTTGTTAGCAGCCAAACTGTTTGCAACAAAGTTGGCGTTGGCCAAGTTGTTCCCAGCACAATTTCCAGCACCCAAGTTGCTTGCGGCAAAGTTTCCAGCACCCAAGTTGTTAGCAACAAACTTGTTCGCAGCTAAATTATTTACTGCAAAATTGTTGACACCGAAATTAGGACCTAGGCCATTGGGGACCAGACCATTTATTCCTAGTCCATTTCCTAATAATCCATTAGGTCCCAGGCCATTGCCATGTCCAAATCCATTTGATGGAAGTCCGTTCAGTCCGAATCCATTGCCAAAACCAAGATTTTGACCAAATGCATTCTGCGAAATAAGAAATTACTTGGTATGAGAAACATGTGACATCTATCCACCCGCACTGGGCCTGCGCGGTAGATACGGCCCACTTCCTCTCGAAGAGAGGATGCCTGTGTCCTCCCAAACATTATAGGCTGGTTATATAATTACTACAGAAAAACATTGGCTTCAACAGCAAAAAATATTGCTTTTACAGAAAATTATAAAAATGCTATACATACCTGGATTAAACAGAAAACTGATAAAATAATAATTAAAGACGACATGATGATAAAATTAAAATAACTGTAATGAATCATACGATTCGGTCTATAACTTATATACTTGATTATTTCATAACTTATACTGTAGTAATTAAAAGATAATTAATGGATAGTAAGTGCATATGATGAATTGATTTTAAAACGAGCTAAATGTCACGAAGAGAGATTAAACATGTAACATGTTTTTTGGAACCAAGTTTCTTTTCGCACGTTTTAAATACTCTGTATACTTAGCGAATGAGAGCTAGACTGAAATTAGGGCGCGTGAAATTTCAAAAGTCAACCGCTCATAAATGTTATTTATAAATGCTATTTACATTTTTACTCAGGTTACGCTACGCCCAATGATTTTATTTTTTTGTCTGATATATGCCCTAGATTGATGAGGAAAGTGGTGTGATGACTGGTAGGTACGTAGAACCTACCGAATAATTTTTTAGCTTTTAGCACATTATCTACATCATTATTTTCATGAAAAGCGTTTAACTTAATTTTTTTTTTACTTAAGTGTTTTGTTTTCAGATTTTTAGTTTTTTATCAATGCACTGTGTTCTACTGTAGCGGTATCTACAACGTCACATGCGGACAACGCGTCATACTGACGTCACGCGAACTCATCTGCTTCAGTGCGCATGATTGTGCAAACGTGCACTATACCTGTGTGTGTACCATAAAGTGGCCTCCAAATATTAGTTGAGATTGTAGCGGTATCTACAAACGCCACATGCGAACTACGCGTCATACTGACGTCACACAAAAATCCTGCATCTCACAAGCAGAATTTACCGCGCATCTAGCATAGATACAACGGACTGGTATGAATCATCGGGCAGTTGCCCGCCAGACACGACACCCGTCAGGTCAGAGGATCCTCCCTTTTCTATGGAGGTTGAGTGAACTTTACACCCCGTTCCTCATATCCCTATACTACTTGTAAAGCCCTTTCATTTGATAACCATTACCCATATTAAAACAAATATGAAATTATAAATATTGAAACAAATATAAAATCTGGCATTTTGTGCCAGCGGCATCTTAGAATTGAAATTTTTCATAGTGTGCAGTATTTTACTAGTCAATCCTTTTCATTTGTTACCCATATTGAGGAGGTTGTGAAAAAATATGTAATCCGCCATTTTGTAGCGGCGGCCATCTTGAATTTACAATGTTACGGATTAAATTAAATTGTATTGTCATCAAAACTAGAGGTGTGTACCAAATATCACATCAATCTGCCAACAGGAAGGGGGTCAAATTTCAAGTACTAAATTTGACCCAAATAAATTAATAAGTAACGAATAGGGCAAGCTAAATAAAACCGTTTCAAAATAATAACATTTTGAGCGCTACGACGATACTTTTGTTGCGTTACAAAAGTTTCCGCCTTAAGGTATCGCCATAGCATACCGCCATAGCACACGTATCAAATCGGAAAGAGTTCGGCACCGTATCGCCTTTCGCCTCGCCGTCAAACAGGCGTCAACCCAATGTAAGGACGTAACCAAAACGGATCCGAAGCTCCGATACGTCGACATGGCTACGGCTATGCGACGCCGCGCTCATGGCTCGCAGACCGCTTTTTGATGGTGCAGCAGGCAGGCCGGAGGGGTGAGAAGGGCAAGGGAGGACGAAGAGACGTAAGCTCGGGTACGGAGAGACGTAAGAGCAAGGACGACGAGCCGTAACGCACCGCACCGCGGTTTGTAAGCTTGTCCCGAAGCGAGGCGATTACGTTACGAATCCGATTAGTGTGCGTTGCAGTAGGGAGTTTCATACAAAGAATACTGAACGGCTCGAGTTGATACGATGCCGATCCTTTTATGACCTTTAGGGGTGGTCCCCTATATTCAGAAAGTGGGCAAAATAAGGTGGAGGACCTATGGTCTTAAATTACACTTTAGTAATAAAAATATATGTGGTCGTCCAAATCAAAAGGGACCTTATGGCGGAAATGAGTTATCTACAGAGCTGGAAACTACATAAATGTACCGAACTATAGAACCAAGAACCAACCTTCTAGCCACTACCGTTATTTTTTTACGAATTTTTGAAATTCACTGATCGAAATTATAAGTTTCGAGAAAATCGCAATTTAAGTATGCCGTACAAAAAAGTTATGTTTTAGTGTGAAGTTATGTAACTGATGGTATACTTTGATTGACTATGATTATTACTAATGGAAATTCTTACAATCCTTGCATAAACTTGTTTGTTGTGGGAACTAGACCCGCCAACATAATGCACTATCAATGAGATGCAAAGTATCGATAATAGTATTAAAAATAAGTAAACCGCCTGTTTCTCACTAAACTTTTATCGTTTCTATATTGCTACTAATTACATAGATTTGCGAAAGGCCTTAGATGTAAATAAAAACAACACATAATTTAAAAAAAATAGTTTTTATTTACTAGCAAGAATTCTTATTTTTTATAAACTTTGAGATCTGACAGTAACAAAATCAACACTTAATCACTAAATAGGTTATACATAATTGGTTTAGATGCTAATAAAGCTAAGAGATCAATGATAACTGTTAGTTATGATCTTGTAAAGTTACATAGAGAACTGAACAATTTCTTCAAACAAATTAAAAAAGGGCCCTAATGGTGGGCACTAAACAATATTTTTTATTTTTAGCATGCATAATCAATATTTTAGTGCAACATTCAAGATAACTTAAATTCTCTTTTTTTATTATCACAAGGTATGAAAATGTTACTTATTTAACAAATTTTTTTTTATTATCACAAGGTATGAAAATTCGTAACAAGTATATACGTAAAAAAGGGCCCTTAAGGCGGTCCGTTGCAGTCTGCTGACACTTATCTCTTAGTATAGTTAATTAATTTAAGTATTTTAATAAAGGTAAACAATCTTGATACGTTTTTGTCGAAAAATATATTTATGAAATAATTTATAGCCATTACAAGATAAAACAAAATGAAATAACAGATGTTATAATGAATTACTTTTGCTATTAGCCTTAGCCTATTTTAAAAATATATTTTATGATAAAAAACATACCTAACAAGATTGTTTACCTCTATTAAAAGTACCTAAACAAAATATGGACTACAATAGTGGGACCTTAGACCTAAGACGCATATACAAAGAATGCCGCATGCGGCGGCGTGCGACACTATCTAATGGCAGCTATACGCTACGCTGACGACACGCTAGTCCTGGCGCAGGGGAGGTCGCATCAGGCGGCGCCGGCGGCCGACGCGATGACACGCGGGGTTGCGATAGTCGTGGAGAGGATCCGGCAGTTGGGTCTCGAGGTGGCATTGCACAAGTCCGAGGCCATGTCGTTTCATGGGTTCCGGAATACGCCACCATCGGGATCCCAACTAACGGTAGGAGGGGTTCACATCGGCGTCGAGACGACGATGAAATACCTGGGTCTCATCCTCGACAGCCGGTGGAACTTAGTCGAGCATTTCCGACGTTTGGCTCCCAAACTGGAACGGGCCGGGGCCGCCTTCAAGCGGCTCCTGCCCAACCTGAGGGGGCTAAACGCCTCCTGCCGGAGGCTTTACGCGGGGGTCGTGCGGTCCATGGCCCTATAACGGGGCCCCGGTGTGGGCGCGTTCACTGCGGCGGCGAGCCGCCCATTATTTGAACGCGCCCCAGAAGGTGGTAGCCGTTAGGCTGATCCGGGGGTACCGCACGATCTCGGGCGAGGCGGCAAGCCTCCTTGCTGGACTGCCGCCATGGGATCTGGAGGCGATAGTCCTCGCGCGCCTGTATGAGTGGCGCGCGGAGGCACTACGCCGGGGGGAAACTCCGCTTCCGCAGCAAATTGCGGCGGAGCGAACAGACCTCCGGCGCGATCTCATGGCGGCGACCTCTCGCGTCCGGGCCTGGTTCAAGCCATGGTCCGGGGCGAGAGGGAGTGGGGAGCAGTCGCCTCCTTCTGCGAAGCAGTCATGCTAGCGAAGGAGGCGGCGGGACGGCTGAGAGAGAGAGCCTCCCGTCCCAGCCGCCGCGGGAGACGTTCCGGGCGTCGGGAGCCGCGCGACTACTCCCGGCCACCTTAGGCGCGGGCGGAGAGCAATGGGTAGCTCACCGTCCGATCAGGACCAGGCCCGTGCCGGACGGCGCGTACGTGTTCCACGCGCGCCTCAAAGAGATGTCAGCACTAAACGAAGGGGCCCGTATTGGCCGAAGCCTGCCGGGTCAGCGGGATTGTCCGAAAGGGTTACCGCTGGCCCGGAACAAAGGGCGAAGGAAGGAACACGGGTGGCTTTTAGTCAGTAAGAGTCTGACACTCCCTATTCCGCTCCACCCAGAGCGGGAGGAGTCATTTGATGATTTCCCATCCTGAATGAATAGTTTAGTTTATACCTACCTTGCAATATTAAAATGTTGTTATAATATATGGTTTGAATTACAAGAAAAACGATTTGTTAGGTCTTGCCGCGATAAGGTTCCTTTTTTACTAAACTTTAGATGACTACGAAACTTTTTTAAATTGACTTTTCGAAAAGTTGAACACATCTACATGTAGTAAATACAATCATCTTTTTAAAAATACAGTTAATAAAAAAACGATTTTTTTGAGGTATTTTACAAATTTATTAATATCTCGGAAACTAGTTACCGCCATAAGGTCCCTTTTGATTTGGACGACCACATATTATAAAACACACTTTAGTAAGAAAAAAAATGTTAACCCTAAATTACTTAAGAACATCGTAAGACGACGTTAATTTTGCGTAATTTTTCTTACCATAATTATTTAAATTATTACATTATACCTATATGTATTTATTTATTTTTAAGGCAACTTACATTATTAAAAAAAAACAGTATTTAAAGCGTTACAATATTAAAAAGAAAAAGTACATACATGGTTTTTGAAAACAGCGGCACGAGAATCGAATTAAATATATTAATTATGCTATTAAATGAAAGAATATGTAGGGTCAAACTGAATTATCTAGCGAAACTCCGCCGACGTGATGAGTATTGATATATGAATATGATAGAACGAAAAAATAAAACGATTTGATGATTTTTTTTTTGAGCACAACGACCCAATGTTACTACTAAAAGTTAATTACTCACTTAATCAGTTCGATAACATCAGCGGTAGAGTAATCTTCAAATAAGTGAGGTGTACCTATAAAAAAAAAACACTGGCACTCCGGTAGTGCCGACAGAAGTGAAAACTTGAACAATTACGAGTGTATTTTGTGAATCGTCTTATAAACAAAACACGCGTGTTAAGGTGTGTTCCTTATTTTATAGGGTTTTTTGCAAATCAGGTATGATGACCAAAGTGACTGGTTTATTCTTCTCGTGAAAGGAATTTATTCAGATTTACAAATAAGCACACAGGATAGACTTCAGTTCGTGGTGTTGGTCGCGGCAGTGGTAAGAGAAGCAAACCGCTCGCATAGAGCTCGTCGTCAGTTATATATCCGTGGTTCAGCGCCATCTCGTCGTTGTTGGATGAACTACGTAGTTAGTACGCGAGGCCCTCGTAGTTCTTCCCGATGTGCATAGATGGCGCTGTCTTACGTTTTACGTCTTACGAATTTTCGATCAGGGTCACGTGACCTGACGCGAATTTAGAAGTTTTTACCCATTCCAAAAAAAGTACACAGCGCCGCTAAAGAAGTTTTCACTTCAAAAATAACAACCGTTTCGCGGTTGTGATTTTTTTTTAAGAAAAAGCGCTTTTTCTAATAGGGCACTTAGTTAAACATTATTATTTAGTTATAATGAAAATAACAAAAAAAGAAAATATGGAGTGGTTATCTCGTTGTAAAACTCTTTGTAAGCAAAAATTTGTTGTTAGTACAGACGCCAGCACATCAAGCTACCCAAAACTGTAAATTTTTTTCCAATCAACTTTGAACCTCATGCTGTAGCAATAAAGTTGAAAATCTATTAAAAAAATCTGACAGATTATAGTAGCATGATGTGCTGGCGTCTGTACAATAAAACCGATCTACCCTGAAATTTTCGATTTCAAACAAGATAATTCAACAAGTTTAATTAACAGCTGTGCTCGCGACTTCGTTTTCGTGCATGTGGAAAAACAAATAGGATTTCATGCGGAACCCTAATTACTTATCTAAAATAATAGCGGCTAAGTTACTCTTTATAACATTAGCTATCTGCCTGTAAAAGTCCTGTCAAAATCGGTCCAGCCGTTTCGGAGATTAGCCGGAACAAACAGACAGACGGACTGATAGTCAAAAAATATGTTTTTTTTAAGTACCTACTGTATATACTTTTTTTTTTTTTTGAGGATGGGAAATCATCAAATGACTCCTCCCGCTCTGGGTGGAGCGGAAGGGAGTGTCAGACTCTTACTGACTAAAACCCACCCGTGTTCCTTCCTTAGCCCTTTATGTTCCGGGCCAACGGTAACCCTTTCGGACAATCCCGCTGGACCTACTGTATATACTTTCACTTCAATTTTATTTCTTTATAATTATAGATACTCTTAATAGGGATGATGTCTAAGATTATATTAGAAATGTTCGAACAATTAATATAATTTCAAAGAAGACATAAGCAGTCAATCTGTCTAATTTTTTCCCAATTATGTTGGGGTCGGCTTCCAGTCTTACTGGATGCAGCTGACTACCAGTATTGTACACAGAGCAACTGCCTATCTGACCTCCACAACCCAGTGGGAATTGGGGCCCAGGTGATGCAGTGGGACGTGGCGGGTTGGGGGAGCATGAAATTTTACGCGGACGAAATCGCGGACAGAAGCTAGTGATTAATAAATCGCGAAATGTGAGTTATGCACACCACTGCCTGTATTCAGCAAATTGCATCTTAAAGTTTAGTATCAAACCACAGAATAACTAATAGTACTTAGTGTTATAACACAAAAGTAACTACAGGCTAGTTTGTAATGTCAGCAGTAGTATTGGGTAATAAGACACATTCGATTCAATTATTAATTTCCATATAATTAAAACTCAAACAAAACATCAACAGCATTACAATAATTTCTTAAAACTAATAAACTCCGTTGTAGCCACAGCCGGCGCCAACACGACTATTGTATCCCAGACCAGGGGCACCCAGACCGTGACCAGGGGCACCCAGACCAGCGAGACCAGGGCCGTAACCAACTCTGCTAGGAGCAGTAGCAGGAGCAATAGCACCATAAGGACCAACAGCAGCACCAAGACCTTCGCTCACAATACCAACAAAGCCATTCCCGCAGCCGTAGTTGATACCACCAGCGCCACCAGAAGGTAAAGCTCCCTCCAGAACCACAGCACTTAAGAACGGCAACTCTCCGTTCACAGCGAGAGCACCTTCTATAGCGTTCTCAGAGACCACGGTGATGCCGGTGGGGGCGATGGGGGACACGCTGGTAACTACAAAGCCGCCACCGCTCGAGGGAATGAAGGAGTTAGCAGCCAGGCCGTAGCTGTTACATCCTGGGTAGCCCATGGGTCCTGCTACCACGCCTCGTCCTGCTAGATTGGGGCCGTAAGCGAGCGCGTTTCCAGCTACAGCGAGCTCTTCAGCTGCTAAAGCAGTGCCAGCAATGCTGTTGCAAGCACCAATGGCTTGGCTTGAGATGGTCTGAAAAAGTTTAATAATAAATTATTAGTATGATCATTGTACATTTGGTGGTCGCCTTCCAGTGTAACTGATCACAGCTAAATACCAGTATCTTACATGGAGCGACTGCCTATCTGATCTCCACAACCCAGTAATTGGGTAAAACCCTTGGCGACACTGGAGTATAAGAGTCACTTCGAATAGAACAATAGTTACATATTATCCCTTTTATTAATAAACGTTGTATAGCGTCTGTATAGTTACACAACGCTTTGTCTTCTTCTTTCGAAAGTCAAATTATTGACGACTGAAAGAGAGAAATCGGTGTGTAACTATTCATCTGATATATAACACGTTTATTAGTAAGGAGGTTTAATTATTTGGCACATTATTTATTACCTTGATGAAAAGTGCAGAAACAAACAAAAGAATAACTTTGCCGGCCATTTTGTTTTTTTTTTTGAAGTATTTTACTGTGTAACAAATCGTTGAATGATATTTTCGATTCATTTCTGAACTTTTTATAACAAACTATTTCATAAAATTATAATCTATGTGTAAGCAAGTGCGTAAGTATTACATAATCTTATATTACAGAGAACTAAGTATATTGCAGTAATTTAGGTAATAATAACTGTTAGTGATTAGATATTGATTACTGAAATAATTTTAAATTCGTTATTTGAATAGGCAACAGAACTTTCGAAGTTTCGATGATATACTTAATGTACAGTACCCGGCGATAAATATTGCACATCGACCTTTGGAAAGAGACAATCGGCTAATTTCGGCTTCGTAGAGCGTTATCTCTGTCGCACGAAATACAAACAGTCCGGTATCTATTAGGAGCTGTTAAAACAATTATGATTTGCTTCTTTTGATAATTATTTTTATTCTTTGTATAAAATGGTTTTGTGTGAAAAGGTCGATGTGCAATATTAATTATCGCCGGGTACTGTAATAATTTATTCAGTTTTTGCGTATTACATATTTTTTTTGCAGGCGCAAGAGACGCTGATTGGTATGCCATTATGCGTAAGAAAACTGATGAATTTCTCTGATGCGCCGGATTCGGGGCAGCGCCAACAGAATCCTAAGGATAATCTCTGATAGGCTAGACTCTTCAGTGCTGAGAAGATTCATCCAGTTTCTTGTGACGACATGACGCCAGCACTTAGATACTAAGATTTTTTTGACATGAGTGATTTTATGATTAGAGTTTTATGAATAATGATTTGATTTGATTTTGATTTTAGTATTGACTAACAAGAAGAAAAAGTTGGAAGACCTCCCACAAGGTGGTCCGACGACCTTGTGAAGGCCGCAGGAAACCGTTGGATGCGAGAAGCACAGAACCGGTCGAAGTGGAGGTGCTTGGGGGAGGCCTATGTCCAGCAGTGGACGTCTTTCGGCTGAAATGATGATGATGATGATTGACTAACATAGTTTTATGAGCTTGGTAACTAATAATTACGGACAAATAATAATTAGTCTGAAATAAATTGATCTTTTTTTCTTATTTGAACTGGGTTTGTCTGGTCTGGGTCTGCACTGTGCTTAGAGATACGGAACGTATGTGGCTATGAGAGGAAGAGAGAAAGAAAATGTGCGCACGCACTGCTTTCTCTTGCTTATGTATATATCCCCCACTCAACTCCCGTTCGCCTCGCCCGATCACACATTTTCGTAACGCTTACGTCACGCGTTCGCCAGCTTACTCCCCAAATCAAGCGTGCGTAACGAAGTTTCACTTCAAAAAACCCTATTATCGTCCCACTGATGCAGCGCAGAGGCCTGAGGGGCCATTTTCGTAACATTAAGAACATTCCCAGTCTCAATCTGTCAAAAATACTTCTTATTTCCTACATTTTTGACAAGCTTTTGACATTGAATGTCGCTGACATGAGATCGCCACTGGATTTTAAACGTTTTTAATTACGGGGATGGCTCTTACTGTTCTCATACTGCAGTGCGATTCTTTAACCATCTCACCGTGAAAACTTAGGTGAAGTGAGCGTGGAGTGAGCTGTCAATAGTGTCATTTCATAGCAAAAACAAACTCACATCGCCTCAGTTTTCACGGTGAGATTTTTACAGAATCGACCGGCTGAATTTAAATTATTGAATAGGTAACCACTCAATAGTAACACATTAATTTCAGTTTTACAATGAACCTCCTTAATGTTCAGTACTTACCTGAGTTGTTACAGTGCCGCTACTGGCATTTTTCAGTTAAAATATTTATTTGATGCTATTAAGATATTTTATTGTTTTTTTTTCTCATGACGTAAATGTTTTTTGATTTAACTTTCATAGGTACAAAATCCCACCTATATGCTTCTTAGAACAACTTCTATAATTATGACTTGGGGCTCTAATCAAAACTTTTTAGTGAAAATTTTATTTTGAGAAAATTAATTTATGTTCTAGCTATGCGGTGAGGTAAAATCACTTTCTAAGTTTTTTTAACGTAGTTCTCAATCTTAGCCCAGTTTACGCTTACCTACACATTATTTTTAGAAAGAAGTACCTACTTTAACGCGGCTTGCGCGGTAGGAGTAAACTGGTAAAAATAGTCACATAACGAAAAAGCGTTATACAACCTCCATGCGACTTTCATAGAAAGAGACAGAGAGCGGCGGCTGCGAAATTTTTTTAATTTTTCGTCGTGGGTGTCGTTTTCATGGTTTTCAAGGGTGCTACAGCAGTAAAGTCAAAATGCAAAATCAAGATGGCGATTGCGAAAAATTTAAAAATTTTCAAAGTCAAAATGGACTAATTAAGTCACAGAAAAGCGTGTCTTTAGTGCGGGTTTAGGTTACACAGTGCAATGCTAAATATATGTATAAATTTACACAATTTATAATGTTTTTTTTTAATAATGCTTACTAGACAAAACTAAGCTATTGAAAGTACTAAAGTTGTAGTAGTTTTTTCTTACATTTTACAATTATCAGTTTGTAGTTGACCTCGGATTAAGTAAAAAAAAAAATTATATAGCCAATTTCTCTCTCTGTGTCCCGCACTGGTAACCTCTCCCCATAATAATCTTCAGAAATTTCACAAATCGAATAAAAAATGCTTGGTGAGTTATCCCATCGCTCATCCTCATGAATTCCTTCATACCTCCTTAGGTAGTCAAAATGAGACTTGTCCGACCAATGAACCTTGGGTAAGCTTTGGAGAATTTTTATTTCTGATTATTCATGGGAGAATTGGAAGGTGCCTTTTGAGTAGCAAAAATCTTAGTTGCATGAAAAGCAGGATACCTGCATTAATATAGGTGACCCGTTTTATTAGGAATTGTAGTATTCAATTTATACAGGCGTTTTACACATTGGAGTTGCTATTCGCGTTGCTATTGCGTCATATTGCTTATTAGGTATGGACGTAAGGTTATATTGGTATATGCATCATAGATGTTGTACATATGCCAGTTGCGCGGTAAACTCTGCTTGCGCGATGCAGGATTCTGCGTGGCGTCAGTGTGATGCGTAGTTCGCATATGACGATGTAGATGCTGCCATATAGTAATCAAAACACAATATTTGTACTACCAAATATAAATTTTATTTATACATAAACAACAAATAACAATTAAACTCCTAATAAACAGTTCCGCATCCCAGACCGACTCCAGGGCGTCCATTGTAACCAAGTCCATTGCCTAGACCTGCGCCATATCCAAGACCACCAGCCAGACCGTTGGCGTGACCCAGACCGGCTGGGTAAGTGGTAGGACCAACAACAGAAGAGATGCCTTCGCTCACGATACCTACAGCGCCATTTCCGCAGCCATAGTTGATGCCAGCAGTACCAGCAGTGGGCACATCACCTTCCAAGGCAATAGCTCCCAAGAAAGGTAAGTTACCGTTTACGGCTAGAGCACCTTCAATGGCATTCTCAGAGATGATGGTGATACCAGTGGGGGCAATGGGAGAGATGCTCTGTACGGCGAAACCACCACCGCTGGTCGGAGCATAAGCGTTAGCTGCATAACCATAGCCCAATGCTGGGCCGGCTAAGGGAGCTCCGAAACCTAGACCATAAGCTCCGTAGGCTGGAGCGTTGCCTGCTAGTACCAACTCTTCAGGTGCGCCGAGACATTGCTGTGCTACGATGATCTGTGAAATGAAAATGGAATTTAGTAAGATGCTTTTGAGGATCGTTAGATTTTTTGGCAAAAACAAGAAAGAGAGAGTTACAAAAAGGCCCATACATAGAAAGGGGAATATGCTGGTTAAATTTAATTAAGTGAAAGGACTTTATCTTTTGTGATAACAAGATAGTCCTTATTATAAATATGTATTAGACCACTAACTTGCAAACAACAATGATCTTAGTAAAAAACATGGTTTAATTTACCTGATTATTCCAATCTTAAAATGCTAGAGGTGCAATTATTCACGAAATTTATAATTTAAATCATTTTTGGAGTGTTAACTCACCTTGACAAAGCAGGCTGAAGCGCAAAGGACAAGGATAGACTTGGCGGCCATTTTGGGTTTGTATGTTTGTCAGAATACTAACTTTTGAATGATTTTTGTGTCAAATATCGAAGAATTTATACTGATTAGTTACATTATTATTTAGTAACTTAATTTTGTAAGGTTTAATATTACATTGACGATAAAGGTGCACTTACGTGATATAATTGTTTTGTCGTAAGGTGTATAGACGCCAGCACATCAAGCTACCCGAAACTGTCAAATTTTCCCAATCAACATGGAACCTTACTTGAGCGATAAAGGTAAAAATCTATTAAATACATTTGACAGATTGTAGGAGCTTGATGTGCTGGCGTTTGTACTTTTATGTAACAGCTAGCAGAATGAAAATGTGTATTACATAAGTGCATTATTATAGCAGTGAAATATACATATGCATATTCGTATGGATAGAAAAATAAATCTATATAATTATTTTTTTCTATACAATAATAAAGCTAAAGAGATTGTTTGTTTGAACGCGCTCATCTCTGGCATTACCAGTCGGATTAAAAAATATTTGATAGCCCAATTCTTGAGGAAGACTATTTTACATCACGTTAGGACCCTTAGAAGCAGAGCAAAAAGAAAGAAAATCAGAAAGTACGCTAAGCGATAACGAAGTAATAGCGCGTGTAGGCGATGCGATGCGACGGGGTAGGTCATGGAACAAGAAATTTAACGCTGACGAAGTTGCACCCAGAAGATATAACAACATAAGTGGAAATCTGAAACTGGCACCGGTGACTAAAAATTTGTGTGAAAATCAGCTGTTATGGTATGGGCGTGTGATGCGGAGGAATGAGGAAAAGGTCGTGAGGAAAGTTTTGAGCATGATTATGAATGGCTATAAGAGGGGCGGAAGACCAAAGAAACGCTGGCTGGACTGTTTGAAATATAGTATGGTTAGAAAGGGGGTGAGAACCAAGATGACGACTTATAGAGAAGTATTAGAGTAAAAGACATATTGCGTCGACCCCCAAATAAATAGGGATAAGAGCAGAAGAAGGATTCATCTTGAGAAATACTACCAGACAATGTTGCTTTATTCCAGTTTGAAAGGTGTAGGTGTCAGTGTGATTACAGGCAAAAGTGATATTTTGAAGCATTGTCCTTAGGCTGGTAACGCAAGCTCAACGTCCAATCAGGACTAGGCACGTGCCGGAAGACGCGTACGTGTTCCACGCGTGCCTCAAAGAGATGTCAGCATCATATGAAGGGGCCCGTCAGAGCTGAAGCCTCGGTCAGCGGGATTGTCCGAAAGGGTTACCGCTGACCCGGAACATAAAGGGCTAAAGAAGGAACACGGGTGGGTTTTAGTCAATAAGAGTCTGACACTCCCTTCCGGCCTACCCAGAGCGGGAGGGGTCATTTGACGATTTCCCATCCTGAAAAAAAACAAAAAAGAAAGAGGCTGGTAACGCACCGAGCAATGAGTCTGGTATTTTAGATGCTACTTCTTCTTCCCAAAGTACTAGAAAGTGGTGAGGGGCGGGCGTTTAGGGGGACTGTCTTTGTAATTTTGGCGTTCCAAAAGTACTGATTCTCAGCCTATTTTGAATAAATTACTTTTGATATTGATGTTGACCACAGTCGTCGCTGCCCAACTTTGAAGGCTTTTCCAAAGCGTCTCATCTGCCTAGCCTTTGCACGACTAAGTATGTTGGGGTTGGCTTCCAGTCTAGCTGGATGAAGTTGAACAACAGTAATTTACTCAGATTAACTGCCTATCTGACCGCCACAACCCAGTTACTGGGCAATACGTCACCTTATTACAAAGTGTAACGTAGAGATTTTACATATTTGGTGCTTACATGGAACCTCCGCGCAAAATAGGTAGCTAACTTAATACACAGTACGTGCTGCCATCTATTCAACCAGTCGTAAACATAGATCAACTTAAGATGTCATCATTTCTGTCTTTTATCAACAGATGTCGTTGCGATAACAATCAGTATCTTTAACCTTTATCGAAAGATCTGTATCGATTGTTCTAAGAAAATCATTCATTACTTACGTGATTTATCAATTATCATTAGGAGTATTTCAAAATACATAGTCTTGTATAAAAGGAATTTTCAGAACGTTCTAAAGTCATAAAAGATTTATCTGTTCAAGAATAACGTCATGTCTTCCTCTTTAATTATCTTCTGTATTCAGATTTGCTTGATTCAGGTTGGTCCCTTTGATTTGTTAAATATAATAATAATAATAAATCATTTTATTTCAGGCATTGCACGTTATCACATACAGTTCACCCATAGCAGATACACAGAGGATGCAGATGCATATAGGAGTACACTCATTACAATTCTCCTGCCGTTACCCCAATGAGGGTTTTCGTGAAAATTTACGACACCAGTTGGCACCACTGTGACAAGAGGTCTCCCAATACAAAATATATGATGACGTTCATCATTCGATTCATTCATTCGTTCATCATTCCGTCATGACTAAAGAAAATATAGGCTCTTTGACAGATGCCTGGACCTGGCGTGCCGGTGCTGCCACCTGGCGAAAGTCATTTCAGAAAACCCTCATTTAGTTTGGGGTCGGTGCAACATAATTTTTCTTCATGATTCTCGTAATCTCGGGTGTCATCCTCATCTCAAACCATATCAACATTCACATAGTCCATCCATCGTTTCTGTGGTCTAGATATGAGTACACTATGTATTATTTTCTTCATTATTTCCCGTGACTATTCTGCATTCTTTATCTTTATCTATGTTTAGTGTTAGATCTTGTTCACATGACGCTGAGATCTATGAACGTTACTTAGCTCGCACTTTGGCGAAGCGTTACTGCTGCCACTGTAGCAAACTACAAGTGTAAGATAGAAATGGGAACATGTCTAAGCCGAAGCATGTCCTGATTAACGTTTATAGAATTCGGGCTAAAAGCATACAAGCCACTTTAGAAATTATTTTAAGAAATGCGACCATATTTTTACAAGTTTTTATTTAGCTTGCCTTGTTTGTATTTCTAATTGTTGGTTTTCATTTAAGTAGTTAGTAAACGCCGACCTCATCGAGATTTAAAATATTTTTGCCGTGACCTACCTAATTACAGAAATAATATCAATTAATTATCATTTCTTTCAGTATGCTTGCAGTCAACGCGTCAACGGACTTACAATGGTGAACAATGGACTCCAATACGGACCAAATAATGGACTTGGGGGCCCATTACAAGGACAAACACAACTTGGCGGGGTAGTGAATGGACCTGGAATAGGCCCGATGGGACCTAATCAAACACTTGGGCCATTCGGTCAAATTATGCCAAATGGTCAAACATTTACTGGCATACCAAATCAAGCTTTTGCTGGCATGCCAAATCAAGCATTTTCCAGTGTGCACGTACCAAACAAAGTAAATAGACGTGCTAGCATGCCTAATCAATTATATGGCAGTGCTGGCATCCCAAACTCAGCATACGGCGGATCTGGCAACGGTGAAGTAGCTGTCAATGGCGAGTTGCCAGTATCTGGCATGACTTCTGTAACTGGGCATGTGCCATTGACTGGCAAAGTGGCTTTTAATGGCAACGTGGCTTGTGGCGGTGTTGTCACTATTACTGGCAACTGTGCTTCTTGTGAGCATAATGCACCTTATGGTCAGGGCCAAATGCCAGCGTATGGCAATAAGCCTTATGGGTATTAATCGGGAATATATTTATTAATTTAAGTTTATAAATTATTTTATTTAAGTGTGTGTAATAAAATATTACTTTTTTAATAAATAAATGGTGTTCTGAGCATGATATTTTTCCTTTTTGTCGACCTATAATATTACTTATCATAAAATTTGTACCTATGGCTTGAAGCCAAGAATACTAGCCGAGGAAACGGGCATGTCCTTGAACCAACAATTCGAAGACATGTGACATCTACCAACCCGCACTGGGCCGCGCGTGGTAGATTACAGCCCACACCTTCTCACAGAGAGGTGGCTTATGTCCTAACAGAGAGAACGTTATAAGCTGATTATGCTGAAGCCAAGCAAGGGTTTAGAAGAGCCTTGAAGGACGCTTTAGTCCGCGGCTTCACTCACGTGAAGTTCGAAAATTATCCCAAAGTAACATACTACAGGGATAAAATGTATTTTGTGCCCTTATCCGGGTTATAGTAGACCATAACCCGGATAAGGGCTTTGGATGAAATTTGACACACAGGTAGACCTGTGTCCCTGAATCCCTTCAGTCGTTAAGGGGTGAAAAAGTAACAGACAGACAGGGTTTTTCGGATGTATTATATTAATAACTAGCTTCTGCCCACGACTTCGTCCGCGTGAAAATTCACCCTCTTAGGGGTGTAATTTCGAAAAACCCTTTCTTAGTCGATACTTACTCTTCACAAAGAACATACCCTACAAATTTCATGACCCTAGGACCAGCGGCTTAGACTGAGCGTTGATATATCAGTCAGTCAGGACTTTGAATTTTATATAATAGATTACTTAGATGAAGGACGGACATCACAGCCGCACGGGTCGATCGATCAAGTTAAGCTACGCGTCCTGCGACGATTGGTTTGGATGGGTGACCATCTTCACATTCCAAGACCCCTCCGTGGCTCGGAAAGAACGTTAAGCCATTGGTCCCGGCTACCATTTGTAGATCTTTGACAGTAATTACGGGTCGTCAGTAGCCCGAAAGTCTGACAACCACTCTTAATAAGGCGTACAGCCTATTACCCAGTAACTGGGTTGTGAAGGTCACATAGGTAGTCGCTCCATGCAAAATACTGGAATTCAGCTGCATCCGGTTAGACTGGAAGCTGACCCCAATATACATAGTTGGGAAAATGCTAGGCAGATGATGATGAAGGAAGGAAGTATGGGATATTGTTTATATTGACCCTGACTACACAAATTTTACATAATATCACTTCTGTGCTGATATATCTGTAAGTATGTATATTTTCTCAGGTATGTTTAAGAACTGTTACACACATGCGTTATGTTCGTGAATGGGCGCCGTCAGAAGGGGCATGGTCATCTCTTTGCTGCCATAGCTTATTTTTTTTTCAGGATGAGAAATCATCAAATGACCCCTCCCGCTCTGGGTGGAGCGGACTGGAGTGTCAGACTCGTACATTTTATGACCCATCAGTTATGGGAACCGAGAACTTACCTTCCTTGCAGGACGTCGTTGTAACAAGCTGCCAGTCTGTCACTTTATGATGAAAATCTAACAAAATCATAATAAACATTATACAATCCACAACCTTGAAGAAGCATGGTTTTCTAAAGGTCGCGCGCGTTACTGCACAAGCTGCAGATTTTTCTGCTTATCATAGGTTTAAGTTATGCATAGTATTGCATTCTTTCGCTACAGCAGTGTCAGCATAAATATTTATTTATTTATTTATATATACTTTATTGTACACCAGAAAATACAAAACAAAAAATACAATTATGAATACAAAACATACAATGGGCGGCCTTATCGCTTTCTGCGATCTCTTCCAGGCAACCTTGGAATGGACAGTGAATGCGTGGATATAAAAAATGGGGTTGTTAATGGTGCAACATAATATACTATAATAGATACATAGATATATATATATACTGCTGTATAATAGATACATAAATAAATACATACTAAATATACATATAAACAACGAAAATAAATGATGACTATAAATTATTGCAGCTAGGAAAACAAAATCACAACAACAAGTAATGCTCCTTCACGAGTCTCTTAAATACAGCTAACGATAAATAATAATTATTGTGCTATGCTGTGGTCTATAAAGACCGAATTAATATGCATTGTGGTCTGGAAGTTTTTTTAATAAGTACTTTCTTTTTATAATGATGTTTTAAGCTTGACATTTTCTGTAGGACCGATTACTCAAAGAAGAATGTTGGAGTATATCAAAAACAAATCGATCCTATTTCAACACTATCGTCTTTCTCATTCTAACTCATAAACGTTATTTATGTATCCGTGCCCGCCCTGAACCACTTGTCCGAAATCTATACTTTCGCATGGTAACTGTACTACTCTATTAGCCTTGTGTGGGATCACACGTCTCACGTAATACTAGTAAACACACCTTTCAATATACAAATATAAGGATTAATAAACGTATTATTGAAATCCTTAGAACGGTCTTTCCTTTGGTGTTTATCCATTAACCCTAACAAACAAAGTTGTGATACATCTGGAACGGCTCGTTGAGAAAAGAACCATCTAAAATCCAACGGAGTATTCCTTTTTGTGGACCACAACCCATCTTAGGCAGCTCAATAACCCTACACGTCATGTCATTTCATACCAATGACATAATCAAAAGACGCGTATCTGTTAATAGCTCAAAAACGTGACTTTCCATCAAGTTCAATTAAAAAGTCAATTGCGTTATCTATAAATAAAAACAGGTTATTTCATAAACTCTACAAACTCCTCACGTAATATAAAATATATTTCTTTGTCATCGATTGCGTACAAGTATACTATAAAATGTTGGTGCGTTCGATTCAAAATCATACTCTTGTTTGTCATCAATACAAACGTTAACAAAAAACAAAATGGCCGCCAAAGCTTTCTTTGTCTTCTGCACTTCTGCTTTATTGGTTCAGGTGAGCATTTCCTTCATTCTAATCAACGATCTCTGAAATATTTTGTAAGATTTTTTTTGGTTCAATTGTTAAGCATAATCATAAATATACACTTGTATCATCATCATCATTCGAAGACCACAAGTATAAAGTAAATTGGTTCAATTAATAATCTATAGAAAGACAAATTACCACCTTCCACCTTTTTACCTTTTCTCTTTCTATTTTCAGATTATCTCAGGCCAAGCCATCGGTGCTTGCAACAGCATTGCTGGCGCCACCTTAGCGGCTGAAGAACTTGCTTTAGCTGGCAACGCGCTGGCTTACGGCTCCAACCTAGCAGGACGTGGCTTGGCATCAGGACCCATTGGCTACCCAGGATCTAACAGCTATGGCCTGGCTCCTAACTCCTTCATTCCCTCTAGCGGTGGCGGCTTTGCAGTTACCAGCGTGTCCCCCATCGCCCCCACCGGCATCACCGTGATCTCTGAGAACGCTATCGAAGGTGCTCTCGCTGTGAACGGAGAGTTGCCGTTCTTGAGTGCTGTGCATTTGGAGGGAGCTTTACCTTCTGGTGGCGCTGGTGGTATCAACTACGGCTGCGGGAATGGCTTTGTTGGTATTGTCAGTGAAGGTCTTGGTGCTGCTGTTGGTCCTTATGGTGCTAGTGCTCCTGGCGCTGGTCTGAGTGGTCCCAGTCTGGGTCTTGGTGCCCCCGGTCTGGGATTCAGTGGTCTCTCCGGCCCCGGCTGTGGCTGCAAGGGAACCTACTAAGTTATGAATTTGTTTTACATTGTTAAAGTTGATTTTTTAATTGTGTTTTAATATATGAAACTTTATAATTTCTGAGTTTGTTCATTACCATATAATGTACCTTTTTATACACTTACACTACACACACACACACACACACACACACACTTACACTCACACACACTTTTTCTTCTTTTCTTTTAAAAGAAATTGAGATTAATAATAAAATAAAATCGAGAACAAAATTAAATCGAGCCTTAGAAAACATCGTGAGGAAACCGGCATGTTCTAGAACCAAAAATTCGAACACATGTCACTTCTACCAAACCCACACTCGGCCTTGTGGTGGATTGAGTGAGTGAGATTGCAGTGAGAACTTTATAGTCTGTTTACGCTTATAATTGAACAGTTAAAGGCATGTTCCTTAATGACCAAGGATAGAATCACAAATAAAGAAGGCAGAAGATGGCGTCGCTTTATCATTATTACAATATTTAGCGTATCGCAATATCGCCTAGCCTTTTCCCAACTATCTTGGGGTCAGCTTCCAGTCTAACCGGATGCAGCTGAATATCAGTATTTCACATGGGGCGACTGCCTAGACCTCCACAAACTAGTTACTGGGTATTACGAGACCCCTTGGTAAGACTGGTTGTCAGACTTTCGGGCTTCGAACTACCCGTAACGACTGTCAAAGATCCACGAATGACAGCCGGAACCAACGGCTCAAAGTGCTTTCCTAGGCATAGAGGGGTATCGGTATGTAAAGACGGTCACCCATCCACAGACCAACCGAGGCAAGCGTAGCTTTACCTGATCGATCGAACTGTGCGGCTGTTATTATTTAGCCACGGGCCCCTCTTAGGGTATCGCAACAATTGTCTAATAACCCATAATTATTAATAATGTCGCCGTAGATCTAGCTTGCTGCCACTATAAAATAAGCTCGTATTTTTTCAATATTAATTTCTAACTCTTTACCTTGACCTTTTGATAATTTTGAAGAGCATACTATATCTAAATATTTTTTAAATTTCGTTAAACGACCTTTTACCGAGCTATGTTGAGCAAACAATTCCTTCAATTGTTTTGCATTACTGTCTTTATCTTCGCTTAAAGACATCTTGTTAATTAATAGTTAATAATAGCAACAACAAACGATAAACTGGCACTGAGAACCTTCGAAAAATAGTTATAGTTGATTGAGTAGGTAATCTGTACAGTAGTGCCAAATGAAGGAACAAAGTTAGGTATGTGTTTGGAATCTTATCTGATACTCCTTCGGCGGCACCTGGGCCCGAACGCAGCCACACGGCAGTGGCGCGGAGGCGGCGTGGCGCGGTGCTGGCGCCGACGTAACCCGAACGCGGCTACCGGTAACCGGCAGCGTCAGGACGGCGACGATGTTTCTGGAATAGTCGGCCGAAAATATTTGAAATAATGTGAACTAGAATAATGGAACGTATTACTGGGAGGGCGACTAAGTTTGGGCTTCAGATTACCTATAGTACCTATAACGAAAATATTGAGAATGTAATTATTGATTTACAATTTTACAAATTAATGACGTAGGTAGTTGTCATTGAACAATCGATTTTAATTTTACTATTTTTCGATATATTACTGGTTATTTACTTGAGATAAACTTTGAAGTAGCTAGATACCTTGTTGGATTAATGAAATACACAAGTGGAATGTAGGTACCAACAGCGACCTTTTGATAGGAAATAGGTTTAAGTACTATGGGTAGGGTTTTGTAGGAATGGCACTTATCTGATAGGCGAGACGGCTGCTTCTGGCTGTACTGATCCTCGCTGGTAGCTGTGGTACTAATAGGTACACGAGCTGCTCGCGCAGATGTTGACGGAATCCTCGAGCTGGCGTGGCAGGCTGACGGTGAACCTCGACGTCGTCGGCGTCGTAGAAGCTAAGGCCGGGCGCGGCGCGTTCTGCTGACCGACCTAACTGGCTTAGTTGTCTTCTATTATACAGTATGTTAACTAACAGAGGGCGTTCCCGTTAACCCGCAATAGTATAGCATCCATACATGCTAAAAAAAATATTACCATTCGAAAATAAAATGTTTTTATTTTTTTTTATATTAAAATATTCACTAAAAATCGTAAATTGATACGTTAAAGAAACACTCTGTACAGTGTACACGCGTACTTGAAGGACAGCAATGTCGGAATTTATTTATGAATGACGGGCGCGGGTGCGGGCGGGGCGGGGCGGCCGTCTCACTCCGCTTCGTGAACTCTCGGAAATGCTCGGCCAGCAACGTGCGTATTGCGTTTGGGCATTACTACTACGAATACTATTCCGCGCTACTATTTTGATTTTAAACAGGAGGTTTCGAATTTATTGACAATTAATTATTTTTTTTAATTCGGATTATTTTATGCTTATATTTCTATGTTGATATTTTTATTTTAATCTATTAATGATATAGATTAACGAGTTTAAGGGAACGCCCTCTGTTATTTAACATACTGTAGTGTTCTTGCGTCTGTAGTCCTCCACGATGAATCTTTTGTGAACTTCCCTTTCATAAAGATTCTTTGTCTTCGTACTCGATTCCAATTTTGCAGAAATGTCCTGTCACGGTCGCCAAATTATGTCCAGTAGTGGACATTTGGAAGTTTGTTCAATAATTAAAACCTCAGTTTCTTCTTTAACAGCTTTAATCTTGGTTTTTTTGGTGATTACAATAAGATTGTGTTTTATAATACATATAGAAAATCCACGCAGCCGTGTATTCAACATAAAGCCCCGTATTCATGGTATACATTTGTTTAGCAACAAAGTTGAATCAACGTGTTGCGGAGTTGCTGTCAAGATGTTGCTGGCAACACTGCGTGTTGCAGAGTTGATAGCGTCATGTTGACAAGCTCTCGCCCGACAAGCGTAAACATCAGTTTAGCGAAAATTGTTGACGTTGACATTTTAACCCAGACTGGCGTGTGGACAACCTGTATTGATTTAAACATAGTTGCTAGCAACATTCTCGCCGCTCACCAACAATGTTGATCAACTGTTCCTAAACAAATGTTTACCATTAATACGGGGCTTAAGAGGTAGAAAAAATAATAAAAATCAAAAGTGCGGGTGTGAGTAAAATCACAAACACTCAGGAAATCTAATGGCACCACTCGCTTGTTCAACTCTATGCTATGAAAATTACGTCAGGCGTAGATGTGGCGCAGACAGTATTAGTCGATCGTGTATTATTTATTTCCTAATTTATTATATAATAAAATAAAATTATATAATATATCACAGAAAATTTGATATAATATATCAAATTTTCTTATGTTTTTTGCAATTTTCAGGTCAGTGTCAGGTTGTATCATCGAAATATAATTTTGCGACTATATATAATGTTCTTAAACAATATAAAATCGGAGAGCATACAAGCTTCCACCGGTAAACATCCTTATCATACGTAATCGATCAATCTGCTGAACGCCCTGATTGCTTAGAAGCCGGAAGATGACATATTTATGTAAGGCAATAAATCTATGTTTAATGTTTGTATGAAGTTTTTTTAGTTAAATGTTATATTGTTGGCTTGCTTCACGCTTTGGTGTTTACTATAAATGCAGCAAGCAATTGTTATTTAAATAAATAAATAATAAATAAAATAATATAAAAGATAGTTATAACTCTTAATCATTAAGCAAACTCTATACAAGAATTACCGATAACGTAAAATCACAATAACTGACAAAAATCACCCAGACTTAGGAAATAAACTTTAGGGTTAATTATGATTATGAATTAGGGTTTATGATTACTTTAAGTGAAGTTAAAAATAATAGTAGAAACTTTGATGCTATACCATCACGCCTGTTTTTTTTTTTAAAGGGTAGATAGCATTCCAGTGAGTTGTACCTAGGTACATCCACATTTCGGCAATAACGTTTATTTTCCATGTAATAAACGACCCAACTGCCGTAAAATACAATGATTCAGTAAACTAGCGATGAAAAGCTGATCAGATAATTTACACAACGCAAAAATAACTGTTTCGTCTGAGGATGGAACTCACCTCCCTACCCTACCACGCATGCGCGAAGTCTGGACCCTACCGCCTGCAACGCTATCAAAATGGCTCGACTGTACCACCCTTGCATTAAAACCTAAAATTGCATTCCAATCATCAGCATCCTGCATCGCGCAATCAAAGTTTTCCTGGCAACTTGTATGAACACAAGTTCCAAATTTAAACATTCGGGGAGTCCGTTTCTACACAGTAAAGCAGTGTTCAGGATAGCGCTGCACTAATAATCTATCCTTACGTTGTCGAGTTTCGGCTCTAAACCGATGGTCTCATTAAGACATGCGCCACATATTTGGGCTCGGCATCCAAGTAGATGTGGTCGGTGGCCAGCCAGGGTGGATAGGCGCGTAATTCTCGACTATCTCCCTACGGCCTGTATAGAGACGGGTCGTAAGCCGATGGAGCCAAGACTGAGGTGTGTGATGCACTTCGACCCCACTGGTGTAGAAGCTTTGACTCTCTTTTGAGTTTTCTTAATGAAAACGCAATGTTATGAAACGAACTTTAAATTCCAATACTAATTCGCAAGAGATAATCTACGCACATCAAAAGTGTCTAGGGATCAAGTATATCCCTGCAATTGAGGATTATTATTTTAACTTTTTTGAATCGTTATTGATTCTTTTTAGTTAATTTCACTATTTAAATAAGGAATTTTCTTTAAATTAAAAAAATAGAAAATCAGCTCTCAATCAGGATTGCTATAAAAGTGTGTAATGGCGTTTTTACAAAACCATTACAATTTCTGCATCGGAACTGACAAAAATTGCATAGATATGGAGCGACGACATCATTAAAATTTGTCACGAGATAAGATGATGAGAGCCGTCGGAATGATGCAAGCTGGTTCCAGGCAACGTACTGTGGCTGTCGCTCTTGACACTACACAGAGCATCAAGCTAATTACCATTTCCCGCCTATACAGCGCATTGAGGTCATCATCTGCCTAGCGTTTTCCCAACTAGGTTGGGGTCGGCTTCCAGTCTAACCGGATGCAGCTGAATACCATTATTTTACATGAAGCGACTGCCTATCTGACCTCCACAACCCAGTTACTGGGTAATACGATAAACTTTGGTAAGACTGGTTGTCAAATTTTCGGGCTTCTGACTACCCGTAACGACTGTCAAAGATCCACGAATGACAGCCGAGACCAACGGCTTGACGTGCTTTCCTTGGACATTTACAGTATTCTATAGAGATATAGGATCAATGCAAGGCTTTTTCTAAATATGTTAGGATCGGCTTCCAGTAAACGTATTATGTATTTTACTTAGAGCGACTGCCTATCTAACCTCCAGAACCCAGTTAATAAGTAACACGATACGCAAGGATAAACAAAACATGAAATATTTTCAGGCATTTATTTAAATAATTTATAATCTAATAATTTAACATCTTATTTACACACATAAAAAACACAATTTCAGTACAACATTCCACGGCCACAGCAGTCACATCCACCATAACCTAATCTGTTGGCATTCGCAAAGCCAGCTGCAGGACCAAAACCGGCAGCAGGACCAAAACCATTACCCAGACCCAGAGAAGCACCAGCACCGAAATCGCTACCAGCACCGAATGCCATATTATGACCGGGAGCATAACCACCAGGTCCCAAAGAACCGAAAGCGGCAGGGACTGGTCCTTCGCTCAACATAGCTACTACGCCATTTCCGCAGCCATATTGAATCCCACCAGCACCAGCCGTAGGCAAATTGCCTTTCATAGCAACAGCGCTCACGAATGGCAGCTCACCAGTCACTATAACAGGACCCTCGAAAGCATTGTCAGAACTTATTCTTATCCCAGTAGGAGATATCGAAGATATGCTGGTTACTGGAAGACCACCACCGCTGTTAATAGTGAACTCCATGGCAGGGGAGTAGTATCCATCGCAAGGTAATCCTCTTCTTGCATATCCATTGTATGCTATTCCAGGGGCAGTCATTCTATCGTATGATAATCCGGGAGAAACTTGCGACAATCCAGCCATACCATAGGGAGATGAGAATCTAGAAGCCTCGATAGCTGCACGACTGGTGCATTGCTGGCCGAGCGCAATCTGAAAATTAAAAAAAAAGTAAGTTAGAGAATTTTCATCAGCTCAAGTGGGATCTAGTAATCATATTATTATTATTTTTCGAAAATTGGCAATTCTAAAACCGAGACAGCTTTAATGCACTTAGAGCTTAAGGTATTATATAACTAAATGGATAGTAGGTACAACTGAATGTATAGTGGTAGACCGCGAAATTCAAATTTTCTTACGTTTTTTGCAATTTGCAGGTCAGTGTCAGATTGTATCTTGATCAAAATATGATTCGCGACCATAACAGGTACATATTTAGAGAATTATAATCATTAGAATCATTAATATATCTTTCTAAGTTAGATTTCTACCACCAACCACCAATCTCTTATGGAAAAGTGTTAGTTGTAGAAATCTAACTTAGAAAGATGTATTATTGATTCTAATGATTATACTTCTCCAAATATGTACATACGATCTAGGTATCGAATCCAGGACAACATGCTCGGCAATAACGCTTGCGACCATTAGAGCAACGAGGCATTCACTTTGAAAAAAATCCGATTTTTTTTTAAATAATTGGTTAGTTCAATAATTTACCTGGATGAAGAAAGCTGGAGCGCAGAGGACCAGGGTAGCTTTGGCAGACATTTTGTTTTGTTGTACGAAGTAGTTACTAATACAAGTGCTGATAAAATAATGATTTGAACAAGCCTTTCTTTCGTTTTATACGAAGTTATTTTATCAGAAGTATTGTATAAACTTACATACAATTTATCGATAAGTTTTATAATCACTATTTTCATGATAATTTTTAATCATTTTTTGTAATATTCTACATAATACGTTAGACATAATTTGTTAATACATTATTGTAAAATAGTCTCTGATAGTCATTATATTTATGAACACATAAACTGTGATAGTAGATATAAAAGGCTGTGTAATCTATTTTGAATCATCATTCAGTCTTCAGCTTTTCGTTAAACACAAACAAACATCAAACATGTCTTCCTTCGCTTTTGTGTTCCTCTGCATCCAAGTTTGCTTGATCCAGGTGAGATTCCCAAATTATTTTTGTTCTTTTTCCAATTAATTTTAAAACCGGCAAGAATTCGAAGACATGTAACTTCTACACCAACCCACACTGGGTCCTCGTGGTAGATTTCAGCCCACTCCCTCTCACAGAGAGGGGGTTGTGTCCTATCAGTGGGAACATTATAGGCTTATAGAGGTATGAGGAACAGGGTGTAAAGTTCACTCAACCTCCATAGAAAAGGGAGGATCCTCCGACCAGACGGGTGTTGTGTCTGGCGGGCAACTGCCCGTTGATTCATGTCGGGCCGTTTGTATCTATGCTAGTTGCGCGGTAAACTCTGCTTGCGCGATGCAGGATTTGCGTGACGTCAGTATGACGCGTTGTTTTTCATGTGGCGTTGTAGATACCGCTACAGGCTTATTATTCTACCAATTAATTGTATGGCTTGGCTTGAATCGAATTACAAAAAGACTATGCTAATTAAAACTGTGTATATTTTCGCAGAACGTGTTCAGCCAGAAATGCCTAGGTGCCTACGGTTCCTCTGCTTACGCTCCTGTTGCCAATTCTTTCGGCTACGGCGCTGAGCTCGCTTACCCTGCCGGTAACTGGGCTACAGCTTACCCAAGCACTGGCTTCGCTGGCGCATACCCCTCTGCCGGTTGTGGCGCTGCCACGTACAGCGCCACCGGTGAAGGCAACGTGGCGGTCGCCGGTGAGCTGCCAGTCGCCGGTAACACCGCTATTTCTGGTCAGGTCCCCATCATGGGCACTGTGAGCTTCGGCGGCAATGTGCCGGCTGCTGGTGCCGTGTCCGTTAACGGCCAGTGTGCGTGTGGCTGCGGGTATCCGTACTACTAATATGGTATCTTCATAGTTTGTTAAAACATAAATAAAAATACTTTCCTATAAAGCTATCTATCTCTTTACTGTCTGAATCCTTATCCTGAAACGTCTACGATTACTTGGTGTTTGATTTCATAGAGGTACCTATACCTAAATTACATTATAAGTTCAAGTGTTCCGTACCAAAACGGTGGCAATCGTGAAGCTTTTACTCACTATAATTGTCTAATTTGTTTGTCACAATAGTCTAATCATTAACAGTAAGTAAACGACAGCCGTTAAAGATCAGTCTTTTTCTGGATTGAAATAAGTAGGAGGTTAAAATTCACCCTCATAAGATGCACTCTGTTGAATTGCCAACGCTTGAGTCAACACGGAGAGTTAAAAATCTAGCGCGCGAATAATAATCTTGTCTTGTTAAAAATCGCCCATGCTTTCTTATGCGGACAAGTAACTATGTACTATGTAGTATTCTAACTACCTAGTTATTTTATGTATGTAAACTATGTTTAGCGCACCCTGTCAAAGTCAAAGTCAAATCATTTTGTGGTGTTAGTGGTTCTTAAACTTATGTGTAGTACTTACTTAAATAAAAAATAATAAAAAAAAAACTAACCTAACACAATGTACTTTAATTGTTCGGCTTTAAGTAATCGATATGTTATATAACTGTGGAGGCTTGTTATTAGCAACTTGATAACGTGTTGTTGTAACCTATTAATTGTAATTAGTCTGT
Source organism: Luperina nickerlii (assembly GCA_963855955.1). Taxonomy (NCBI): domain Eukaryota; kingdom Metazoa; phylum Arthropoda; class Insecta; order Lepidoptera; family Noctuidae; genus Luperina; species Luperina nickerlii. The sequence goes on along the minus strand of OY979689.1, from coordinate 8,901,959 downwards.
AAGCCTTCTTAAAAGCAATAAATAAATTTATTTCAAATAGGCACATTAAAGGCACTTTTGAACGTCAAAACTTACAGTAAAATTGAATTGATTCTAGTCGCCCCAAAAGGTAGTTTTCGTATGGAGAAGAATGGGCAAGGAACTCCACCGTTACTCTTTTAAAATGTTTTACATGGTTTTGTATACATAATATAGTTATATGTGAAGACGATGCACCTAGAATAAAATTAGTCTACCACAAAAAATAAAAAGAATTAAAGAGAAGTCTGAGAAGTCAACCTTATTTTTACAATGGCGTAAGCTATTGTTTACTAAGAGGAGTGGTGGCTCAGTGGTAACGGCCGCGACTTACGAGTTGGGTCGTAGGTTCGAACCTAACAGGCGCTTAACTTTGTGTAAATTATTTCATAACCACTGCTCTCAAAACGGCGAAGGAAAACACCGTGATAAAACCGGCATGTCCTAGAACCAAAAATTCGAAGACATGTGACATCTACCAACCCGCACTGGGCCCGCGTGGTGGATTACGGCCCACTCCCTCTCACAGAGAGGAGGCTTGTGTCCCATCAGTGGGAAAATTATAGGCTGATTATGATAATGGAAGCTATGGTTTTGCAGGTCGCGGTCGTGCCGATACGACAGAAGAAATTCAGCACTGATAATGTAAAAACAGTGGTTATGCGACTCTAAGGCTTGGTGGAAACAAGCCACCAGCCAGAGCCACCGAGAACCCAGCTACAAGCAGGTCACATGCTTTTTCATACGTTTCGTATGGATTCGTCGCCCACTTGTGGCCAGTGACGACCACCCGCATTTTTTTTAATAAAAAAAAGAAATACGCATCACGCTTCGCTTTAGCAGTACTCAACACAGCACGTGGCGACAGCCATTGATGATTGTCACAGTTGGCTCGAGTACGCTTTATTTTTTAGAATGAGATATCATCAAATGACTCGTCCCGCTCTAGGTGGAGCGGGAGTGTCAGACTCTTACTGACTAAAACCCACCCGCGTTCCTTCCTTAGCCCTTTATGTTCCGGGCCAGCGGTAACCCTTTCGGACAATCCCGCTGAGTGCGCTTACCCTTATATGGATTTTATTCACTTATTTTGGAATTTTATAAACTTAACCATGCACTGGAAAAAATTCCACTATAATGTAATATTGGTAGGTAACTATTAAATTAATAATTTGTTCATCGCCGGCAACTAAAACCTATGAATTAATAACTCATTGGTCAAGATGTACTTTATTAGAAAAAATGCTATTTCAAAGCGTTAGTGTGTTAAGGAAAGTGTGTTACAATAAGTAGTAGTTTGAGGTTTAGGAAACTTACATTACACAGTGTTTTAGTACCCCTAGGTATGTGCAGTCTCATACAATATTTTATCTAAAGTCCTGCAATTTCATTAATATCGAGTAACAGTGCTCAAATCTAACATTCCATTTTAACAGTGTCCCTGTCCCATGAATCATATATGATTCATGGTGATTGTTTAACTATTGTGTCTACTTTATGGACAATGAATCTGTTAAGATTATCCAACACCAACAGATAACATTTTTTTTATTTAAAAATAAACTTCTTTACATAAAAAATACACACACACGAAACGAAACACCACACGAAACACGAAAGGCCTCTTCAATTTATTAGTATCCCTCTAACGATATTTGTTACGTTGCGTCGTCCTATTCAATCTTCTCCACTTTTCTCAATGTTTATTATAATAATTTATTTTAATATTATATCATGTACGCAAAATTCGCGCATTGACGTGGAGTTGCGGACACCAGCCCGTATTACCTATTATCCTAGGATTACCTATAATCAATGGACGTAATAATCAATTTAAATCACATAACTTATATGTCAATAGCTGCCAATAGCTAAATAGATGGTATTTAAACATTTTAATACCATCTATTTAGCTATTGGCAGCTGCGTAGACTTTGTATGTAGTAAAGAGTTCTTTTAAAAAATTTCATATTTTTTTAATAGATAAGTTAAATACAGACGAAAAAGGCTTCATAATCGATTATTTTAAGTAAAGTTTTTATTTTGGCTTCTTTTATATGGGATAGTCATTAAGTATGGCCTATATTGACACTGGTCAAATTTTAATCCATAAAAAAAAAACAAAAGTTTTTGATAACATTTTTTATTTCATCCTAATCAACCACAATTAAATTAAAAATCACTGAACTTAGTAAATAATGTTACCACCACATCCACCCAAACCGAATCTTCCTGCAAGAGGACCATGTCCAAAGGAAGCTGCAGCAGGAGAGATACCGGCTGCTGGGAAAGTAGCAGCAATCGGAGGGATGGCAGCACCAGGAGCGTAGCCAATGGCAGCATCGCTCTCTATAGCAGTAACACCATTACCGCAAGAGTGATTGATGTTTCCAGCACCACCAGAAGGCATTGCTCCCTCCATGCCGGTTGTACCCACGAACGGCAGATCACCTGCCACGCTCAGAGGACCTTCGAACATGTTCTCAGATACGATAGTGATGCCAGTTGGAGCGATAGCAGAGGTGCTGGTCACTGCTAAGCCGCCACCGCTCGTGGCTGCGAACTCCAAAGCAGGGGAGTACAGTCCATCACAAGCCAGGCTTCTGCCTGGCAATCCAGGGGCAGCCAGGCCGTTGTTCAAGAAACCGGGTCCGTGCAAAGGAGATAGACCAAGGCCTAAGCCGTAGGGAGTGCCGATGCCAACACCGGAAGATTCGACAGCTGCACGGCTGGTGCAGGATTGGCTGAAGGCGATCTAAAAATAGAAATTAATATGAGCTAAAATGTTGTGCTGTAGACAGAGGAAACTGCTAAAACACAAACTTATAATCCCCCTCTGTTTATATCGGGGGTTAAAAATAAAAAACTGAGAAGCTAATATGTATAAATAATTCATGTGGTGATACCAAATGAAGGAAGCTGTAAATCTTTTTGCTAGTGGGATTACTATCATAGATCGTATCGTCATTCATAAAATTGATTTTAGAGCTTTTAACGATTTTACATTCTAAATTGAATTCAATAATAATAAGTAGATTTATGAGGTTTATACAATAGTAAGTAGGAAGATCAACGAATTAAAGGAATAGGTAACTGATTATAAAGTTCATGACGTAAATAATTAGATGATAAAAACTAATAACAAAATATTTACCTGGATGAACAACGCCTGAGCGCAGAGGAAGAGGATAGTCTTGGCTGCCATTTTATATTAATGTATGAGTTTCTTGTGCTGTAACTGACACGAGAATGATGTTCAGCACCACTTCTGGTAGTTTATATATACCTTCTTATCAGCATTATTACATACAATTTCGTTGTAAAATATGGGTAATAATATTGTATAATAATCATTCTATTGGAAGAAAGTCACGTAGTACAAGATGTTACTAATGCATTCAATAATAATTACAGTAATTATTTCAAGTAATTGTTTAAGCAATGTTTTTAAGTAAGCATAAAAGGTTGGAAATATTTCCAGTTCATCGTTTAGTCTTCAGCTTCTCGTTGATCAAACATGTCTTCCTTCGCTGTTCTGTTGCTCTGCATCCAAACTTGCTTGTTCCAGGTGAGTAAATTCTTCTTAAATTCTTGTTCATGCCGCCATAATAGGTGTCCATGTCTTCTTCATTTATTTGACTGGGTCTTTCAGAAGTTTCTACAACTAGGTTAAAAAGTCGTCGTGTGTTCAATAAAATTACACGCTCCAGGGTGTGATTCGGCTAGATTTCTTCGTATAACCAGCAGATTGGAGTCAACAACAAAATACTCTCTTGCTACAAATGCTTGTAGATGGTGGGAAATGAGGAAGAGTGACGTAGTTGCAAATTCTTGTGAATTCTAAATTGATTTGTTTAGTGTAGTCTAAGCAGGTATTCCATCAATTCCTGGGTTTGTATAGTTGTGTTATGCGACATCAAGAACTTAGATCAAACACTACAATGCTGATCCCGTTGTTAATCCTTTGTTTGTGGATGGCTATTTTACCTCCAGAGATTTTTTTAGAGAACTTGTACTAAAAACGTAGTTTTCTCTTGTACAGAATGTATTCAGCCAGTGCCTTGGCGCATACGGCCCTACCGTTCTTCCCACTACCGCCCCCATCGTCAATGGTGCAGGCATAACTGGGCTTGCTTACCCTACTGGCTTAAGCTTAGCTGGTGCATACCCTGGCAACCTTGGCGGCTACGCTGGCGCATACCCCGCCACCGGTTATGGAGCTGCCGCGTACGGTGGTGCCGGTGAAGGCAACATGGCGGTCACTGGTGAGCTGCCAGTCGCCGGTAACACCGCTGTTGCTGGTCAGGTGCCCATCATGGGTGCTGTGACTTTCGGTGGTGCTGTACCCGCTGCTGGTGCCGTGTCTATCTCCGGACAATGCGTTTGCGGTTGCGGCTCTCCTTAAGTGTACTAAGAAGAATGAGTACTTGATAAAGTAATATCGATAAAAAATTTAATATTTCATTTATTTATATTAACTCATGGGTGACGTAGGTTATTTTTAGGAAGTGGGACACTTGCGCAAAAGACATTTCAGCGAAAGATACTTGCGCAAATGGACTTGTGCGTGACAGGACACTTGCGCAAAAGACATTTCCGCGAAAGATACTTGCGCAAATGGACTTGTGCGTGACAGGACACTTGCGCGCAAGACACTTGCGCGCAAGACACTTGCGCGGATTAACATTTCGCAAATAGACCTTTCATCACACTACGACCCGAAGGCAAGTCGAAAACGATAAAAAACCAGAAAGAACGCTAAGCCAAAACGAAGTAAGTAATAGCATGGGCTGGCGATGCGATGCGACGGAGTGGGATGGGGACCGTTGGAGTTTAATAAAAATGTGGCTTTTGTTTTAGTATATTTTATATCTTTCGACTTCTACACGAACGAAATCGCGAGCAGAAGCTAGCGAAATATCCAGCGGGATTGTCCCAGCGGGATTGTCCGAAAGGGTTACCGCTGGCCCGGAACATAAAGGGCTAAGGAAGGAACACGGGTGGGTTTTAGTCAGTAAGAGTCTGACACTCCCTTCCGCTCCACCCAGAGCGGGAGGAGTCATTTGATGATTTCCCATCCTGAAAAAAAAAAAAAAAAAGCTAGCGAAATATAATCTTATTTTTGCAGCCTGTGAACACAATACCGTGCATGCGCAAATATAAATCCCTATTACGGAACCCTAACCCTGTGCGTGGTCCGACACGCACTTGGCTAGTTTTTCCATTGGAACACTACTTACTGTTATGATAGGTTTTATTATTTAACAGCACCATCCTACATCGCATTACACATTGAGGGCCTTACAGGACCTAAACGCTAAAAACGCAAGTTTTAGAAACAATAAAAGTATGAGATCGACTACAGTAAGCAAAATCAGAAAAATATATGATATTCTTCAGGATATATGCTAGGTAGATAGTCTGAAAACATAATACAACTAATTTGATACGATAGAAAAAAATCATGAAGATACCTCTAAAAACTTTCTTTTTACAATAAAAACCATACTTAAACATACAATCATTCTGATTTTTTCTCAGATTATTCTACAAGCAACATACTAAAACACTACTGTTTTAATTTTTTAGTCCAAACAAAAGATTTTTTGTAATTAAATTTTATTAAATTTTTTCTTTCTGCCCGGCTCCTAAGAATCATAGCGTGATATTAATTGTAAACCCATGACCTTTCTCAAGAATCGGACTATCAAATGCAAAAAAAAAATCCGACCGGTAATTCCAGAGATTAGCACATTCGAACAAACAAACAAACTCTTCTGTTTTAATGTTTATATGATATGGTATAAATAAAGCTAAAGAGTTTGTTTGTTTGTACAAACGCCAGCACATCAAGCTACTACAATCTATCAAATTTCTTTAATAGATTTTCAACTTTTTCATTAAAGCATAAGGTTCAAAGTTGATTGGGAAAATTTGATAGTTTCGGGTGGCTTGATGTGCTGGCGTCTGTACCTATATCACACTAGATCCCTTAGGAGTCGAGCAAAAAGAAAAACAGTCATAAAAAACGCTAAGTGAAAATGAAATAATAGCGCGAGCAGGCGATGCGATGCGACGCGGTGGATCGGGAGAACAATGAATTTCACGCGGATGAAGTCACGGGCAGGATTAGTTATTAAAATTAAAAAAAATGGCATTCCATACATTTTGATCGCGTAGGTATTGCATTTTTCCATGAAACTGGTCCGATTTTTCGTCGGTCGCAAAATGAAATCATGAATTCAGCCCATTATCTCCGATTAAGACCAGGCCTGTGCCGGATGGCGCGTACGTGTTCCACGCGCGCCTCAAAGAGATGTCAGCATCAACCGAAGGGGCCCGTCAAGGCCGAAGCCTGCCGGGTCAGCGGGATTGTCCGAAAGGGTTACCGCTGGCCCGGAACATAAAGGGCTAAGGAAGGAACACGGGTGGGTTTTAGTCAGTAAGAGTCTGACACTCCCTTCCGCTCCACCCAGAGCGGGAGGGGTCATTTAATGATTTCCCATCCTGAAAAAAAATAAAGCCCATTATCTTAGTACGCTACGTCTTTGCTACGCCGTAGCACGTAGAATTCTATGCCGTAGCACGTAGAATGCTACGGCGATACAAATGCTTGGTACAACCGCGGTATGTTTGAAGAAAGTTTTTGTGTATCAAGCCTTATAGTTATGAGTGATGACTAGACGTTCAAGAAATATAGTGGTTCAGGATTCATCCTTGAATGTCAAACAATCTGTCTAGCCTTTTCCCAGCTGTGTCAAGGTCGGCTCCCAGTTTAACTGGATTCAGCTGAATACCAGTAGTTAACATGGAGCGACTGCCTATCTGATCTCCACCACTGTCACATTTGGTAACAGGATACCCTTTGGTAAGACCGGTTGTCAGACTTTTGGGCTCCTGACTTGGTGTCGATATGTAATGGATCCAGCCATCCACGATCCAGCCGTGGCAAGAGGAAACAAAAAAAAACTTATAATAATAATAATACCTTCAAACGACCCGTGTGGCTGATTACTACGGTATCCAAACTCCACCATTGTCTGTAGTCGCCTGCCATCTTTGAGGCATTTAATAATAATAATCATTTTATTTCGGACAACTTTAAAATCCATAACTTGTTAGTAAACAGTTTTGCACTTAAAATACTATTATTAGTAACTTAAACTAAAGACGAATGAATGCGAAGAACACCCAACAGCTCGACACCCAGAAACTATGGAACAAGTCTTCGCAAAAATTGCGTTATTAAGGCGGAGGAAGTATCTGTCGCCACAGCCTTCAGGATGCTATTGCGACTGTCTCTTATTCTGCTCAGGAGTGAGGCCGTTTTTTTTGCGGTTGATGGCATTTTTACCTGCCCCACGCCCGATATACGGGTGCGTGTAAGCCCTGCCAGTGCCGCATGAAAGGCCCGTCCAACCAAAAATTTTTCTACAACTTTTTGGGGACGTCGCAGTTTTTATTAAAGTCCATATAAATATATTATATTTAAGTATGGCGGGTATGTGTATTTTTATACACATCTTTAGCACAGTATAAATAAAGAGGCACCTGTGCGATCGCCGCCGCCGCGGCCGGCAAGCGCGAGCAGCGAGTGCCCGACGGTGACTAGCTAATACACGCTTACAATGCGTGCCACGTAAGAAGAGACTTGACCCCGCCTCCCCCGCTCTTTCCGCCGCCCCTATGACGTCCGGTCCCGTCCCGCACTCAGTCCTCATACCGCTAAAGATACCTAAAATCGTGTTCTGCGCATGTCAGACCACGTGGTGTGTCAAGTCTCTTCTTACGTGGCATGCACTGTGCCTACCTTATGCTACCTACCTACCTTTTTTTTTTTTTTTTTTTTTTTTCAGGATGGGAAATCATCAAATGACTCCTCCCGCTCTGGGTGGAGCGGAAGGGAGTGTCAGACTCTTACTGACTAAAACCCACCCGTGTTCCTTCCTTCGCCCTTTATGTTCCGGGCCAGCGGTAACCCTTTCGGACAATCCCGCTGACCCGGCAGGCTTCGGCCCTGACGGGCCCCTTCCATTGTTGCTGACATCTCTTTGAGGCGCGCGTGGAACACGTACGCGCCGTCCGGCACGGGCCTGGTCCTGATCGGACGGTGAGCTACCCATTACTCTCCGCCCGCAGGCCCGCGCCTACGGTGGCCGGGAGTCGTCGCGCGGCTCCCGACGCCCGGAGCGTCTCCCGCGGCGGCTGGGACGGGAGGCTCTCTCCCTCATCCATCCCGCCGCCTCCTTCGCTAGCATGACTGCTTCGCAGAAGGAGGCGACTGCCCCCCACTCCCTCTCGCCCCGGACCATGGCTCGAACCAGGCCCTGACGCGAGAGGTCGCCGCCCCTGCCGATCGCCTCAACGAGGACACGGCGGTGCTCCGCCCAAGCGGGGCAGACCTCCACCATGTGCTCCACCGTGTCCTCTGGGCGATCCTGGCAATGGTGACACCCGGGCGTTTCCTCCCGCCTGATTATGTGCAGGAACCTCCCGAAACTTCCGTGTCCGGTGAGGACCTGCGTCAGGCGGTAGGTGAGGGCGCCGTGACGCCTCTCTAACCACTCCTCAAAGAGGGGTCTTACCGCCGCTATCGTGGCGTGCCCTGCGCTGGGTTGCGACAGTCGCTCTTTCCATGCCGCCATGAGATCGCGCTGGAGGTCCGTCCGCTCCGCCGCGATTTGCTGCGGAAGCGGAGTTTCCCCCCGGCGTAGTGCCTCCGCGCGCCACTCATACAGGCGCGCGAGGACTATCGCCTCCAGATCCCATGGCGGCAGTCCGGCAAGAAGGCTTGCCGCCTCGCCCGAGATCGTGCGGTAGCCCCGGATCAGCCTTGTGGCTATCACCTTCTGGGGCGCGTTCAAATAATGGGCGGCTCGCCGCCGCAGTGAACGCGCCCACACCGGGGCACCGTATAGGGCCATGGACCGCACGACCCCCGCGTAAAGCCTCCGGCAGGAGGCGTTTGGCCCCCTCAGGTTGGGCAGGAGCCGCTTGAAGGCGGCCCCAGCCCGTTCCAGTTTGGGAGCCAAACGTCGGAAGTGCTCAACGAAGTTCCACCGGCTGTCGAGGACGAGACTCAGGTATTTCATCGTCGTCCCGACGCCGATGTGAACCCCTCCTACCGTTAGTTGGGATCCCGATGGTGGCGTGTTCCGGGGCCCATGAAACGACATGGCCTCGGACTTGTGCAATGCCACCTCGAGACCCAACTGCCGGATCCTCTCAACGACTATCGCAACCCCGCGTGTCATCGCGTCGACCGCCGCCTGATGACCTACCTACCTTACGCTTACCTTTTATTTTGATGTGTTTACTTTTTGTTTCTTTATCGGCACCTTGTTTTATAATCGTGTGGGTAATTTGGTTATCATCTAATATTGTACTTGTGTGTGTTGTGCTGTCTTCTTGTGTGCGCCAAATAAATGGTTTATCTATGTACCTATCTATCTATCTACCTACCACTACAAAAGAATATAAATAAAATCAACGCATGAAGTTTTTTCATTTTACAATCACCTATATTGACACTGGTATTTATTACTAGATTGCACTAGTATATCTGCCCCGTTGGTCGAGTGGTCGCAAGTGCGACTGCTGAACGTGCGGTCCTGGGTTCGATTCCCGGATCAGAGTTATTGAGTTTTTCTATTAGGAATTTCTTAGTAACAGCCAGGAGTTTTGAAGATGGCGGTGTAATATCCCCGTGCCTCGGAAATCACTTAAAGCCGTTGGTCCTGCGCCTGATCTCCTCCGGTCGTGTCGGATAACCGTCCCATCGGAATATGAGAGTGAGGGAAGAGGGAGTGCACCTGTCTGAGCTCAAACTTGTGCACGGTTTTTCTGGGGATCACGCTTGACTCAAAGCTATAGTGGAGTCCGCACTTAGGGTTACCAGGCCTAAAAATGCAAAATCCTGTCTGACATGTCTAAAAATCCTGATTTTGAAAAAAAAATTCCAGTCACGCACCTGTATTAAATAAAAATCATAGTATTTAAGTACGTTTTTATTTACTTATATTATTTAGGCCCATATTTTTGGTTGCTCGCAACCGCATGCAAAAAGTTGTTTTTTCCAGCTATTTCGCAATAAAATTGTTCACACGTCACGTGTTTATAGTTATATTGCGTAAGCGCCGCGCTCGCACTTGCGGTGTGCTTGCGTTCCGGGACTTCCGTGCTCAGTGCGTGCGGCACCCGTCGCTTGAGCGGGCTGGAGGAAATGAAAGTATGACAAAAATCCGGTCTGACATAAAATCCAGGCGGAGTCCGATCTAACACGTAAAAATCCGGTCTAGACCGGCTTTATCCGTCAGATGGTAACCCTATCCGCACTTAACATCACTTGCGAGCGGATAGGTTCAGCCGTTTACACTGTTTGGAAAATTCGCCAATTAACCGACGACGTTGATACCGCGAGACTGGTATATTTTAATTACTTTCATAGCATCATGTCTAACGGTATTTTGTTGTGGGGACGGGGTGCAGATATTGATTTTATCTTCATTCTGCAAAAGAGGGCTGTCAGAGCAATCTACAAGCTCATCAGACGCGATCTCTAAGGGAATTGTTAAAAAAAATTAACATCATGACGGTTCCCTGTCAATATATGTACCTATATATGAAAACATTATGTACGTTCGAAAAAATCTACATCTTTTTAGTAAGATAAGTGACAGACATAATTTTAACACTAGAAATAGGGACAAATTAGATCAACCGCGTTTCAGATTGTCTAAAATAAAAACTTATTTTATGGGTTACTGTGTAAAATGTTATAATAAAATACCACTCGATATTTTTCAACTTAATGAAAAGAATTTTAAAACATGCATTAAACGCACACTATGTAGACAAGCATATTACAAGTTGGATGATTATATCGTAGATAAAAATGCTTGGCTTAATGCTGGTCCTGCTCCACAGACACTTGGGCTCACTAGTAAAAATTTCAATATTTGAAAGAGGTGTGTTCACGCACACAAAGGTGTGAATGTTGGTCTGCGCCAGGGGACGCGCGGAGGGCGCGGCGCGGCGCGGGACTACACCGCGACAGCAGGCTGGCCACCGCCCGCACGGCTCTCCATTACCGAACACGGTCGAAGACGCGCGCGTATACCTACTTGTGGTCCAAAGTTCTTCCAACATTGTATTGTCCTTTAGAATCATATTACTTATAAGTGTTTACAGTCCACTTTAGTTTCATTTGACGAACCTTTAATTAGGTCCTTAACATTTTGGTCCTTCGGCCTTCTTTTTTTTTTAATCCGCGTAACGTATTTTGTACGAACAAAAAGGACGTTTGCGCGGTGGCAGTACGGGCGACGTTGGTGGACTTTGATACGACGAGTTTCATTCGACGAGTTTCGACGACTTCCATTTTTCTTGTTTAGTGTTTCTGACATTACAAACATAATTAATTTTTTGTATTTTATTCAGAATCAGAATGCTATATTTGTAAACATAGGTCAAATTACAATAGTGTGCGAGATGTTATAGGTAGGTAGATCCAGGTCAGGTAGATAGATATTAAATTAAGATTGTCGAATTTTTTACTTTTAACACCAATTTAACTTTTGAGATCAATGATATTATAAGTGCTTATAATATCATTGTTTGGGTGTTTCTCAAATTTCGTGCATATTACATGTCCAGATCAAAAATCTTTATTTATTAATTAAATTATTCCTTATATAGAAAACCAAACAAAAAAAGTTGTGCTTACATGCGTGGAACGTTTACTGATAAAAATAAATCAATTATTGAATTATAAATAAAAACGTTTGCTAATTGTCATTTCCTTCGGTGTCCATTTACTAATTTCCTAAATAAATTTGCTTTTTACCAAAATATATCCGTACTGAAAATAAACAAAGTAACTATCATATAAAACTACATTGAAAAATACGTTTTCACCTAAAATAAATAGCAATAACTCAATAATATAATGAAAATTTACTTTTAAATATTTGACATATATTTTTTATGATTACCATCGGTCTGAATGAAAATTTAAATTATAGTGTGCGTATAACCTTATGTGCGGCGCTACCGTCATCTGCTCCCCCGCGCACGTCTCAGTCAGCCAGCAAACGTCATAGGGGGTGCACGCTTGTTCGTGGCAAAAAAATATTTACGTGTAAATTTTCGCGGCAGGTGAATATTTTGGAAACGTTCTCTTTCTTATCGCCCGTATTATTGAGTAAAATATTTATAATTTTGTAAATTTTATTACCAATTATTAATTTAAATAATCTTTCACCAACTTTCAAACTACGGGCTGTTACTGAGACATTGCTAATGAAAAAACCCAATAACACTTTGCCCGACCCGGGAACCCAGGACTCCACGCTCGGCAGTCGCACTAGCGACCACTTGACCAACGGGACAGATAATATACTAGTAAAATCTAGTAATAAATACCAGTGTCAATATAAGTAATTCTAAAATGAAAATCCTTCATGCCTTGATTAATTCATTATCATTTATTTAAATTCTTTTGTGAAGAAAAACTTTAGTATAAGATAGGAGATCCGCAGCCGCATGCGCATTTTCCGGAGATAGACACGGCACCAGCAGCGGGCACAGCACCACCGAAAGTCACAGCACCCATGATGGGGACCTGACCAGCAACAGCGGTGTTACCGGCGACTGGCAGCTCACCAGTGACCGCCACGTTGCCTTCACCGGTGGCGCCATAAGCAGCTCCAGGAGCGATAGCACCTCCGTATGCAGCAGCAGGAGCGATAGCACCTCCGTATGCAGCAGCAGGAGCACGCGCGCCACCGAAAGCACCAAGACCCAGAGCACCACCACATGGAGAGAGACCAGCGCCGAGACCCAGAGCAGGAGCTATGGCGCCCACTTGACCTCCGCAGCCGCACCCGTAACCAAACACATTCTGAAGGGACAAAAAATAAAGAATAATTGATTGGATTTGATTTAGGTATAACTGCACAAACATGAAAAAGCCCATAACAATATAAATTATAGAAAAACCTAAAAGAAAATAATAATTTATTTTAGATCACTCACCTGGACCAAGCAAGCTTGGATGCAGAGCAACAGAACAGCGAAGGTAGACATGTTCGATGTTTGTTTCTGTTCAACGAGAAGCTGAAGACTGAATGATGTTCCTACTTCGAGACCACGTTTATATAGTGCAAAAGCTTCTTATCATAACAACGTGATGTTTTTTAATATTCTATTGAAACAAAGCCCTTCATATTAAGTATTTCAAGGTTACATCACTTACGAAATACAAGCGTTTTTCAACAATGCAACTACTGATAAAGGTATGAAAAGTTAATTTCAAAATCCTCAAATTGCTGCAACACAACTAGATAAGGACTACGTTTCAGTATAAATAGTCAATCGATTCTTGTAAAACTCATTCTAAGTTTACTTCAACACAAACTACAATGTCAGCCAAGGTGATCCTCGTCCTATGCGCTCAGGCGCTCTTCATCCAGGTGAGAAATGGTTGATTATTATTTAATATTTTCAATTATCTTATTTGCGATTTTCCCAAGGGTTTCTCACTACGCCCTCAGATCTATACGGTTTTGTACAAATTTGTAAAATGTCTTTTAACATTTTTTATCAACACTGAAATGTAAGGCCATATACAAGTGTAAGACCATAATAATATGCACTCACGATTCTACCTAAGTTTTTTACTATCAGAAAATTTTAAATACATCAAAAGCGTCTAACATACGTGATCGAATAAAAAACAATCATTCGTGACATCGACACCGACGCCGTCTGCTGTTAAAGTAATATTTACTAATACTATAATTTCCTATTTACAGACTGCTTTCAGTTCATGTCTTGGTCGTGGAGCTGTCGTCGCTCCTGCTGTTGTTGCCCCGGGATGTGCTGGTAACGGCTGGGCTGGCAATGGTTTGATCGGAAATGGAATGATGGGTAATGGCTATGCTGGTAACTGGGCCAACAATGGTTTCACTGGCAATGGCTTGGCTGCTCTTGAGATCATTCCCACCAGTGGCGGTGGACTGCCTGTCTCCAGCTTCTCTACTATTGCTCCCAGTGGTCTCTCCGTAGCGTCTGAGAATGTGTTTGACGGTGCTCTGTCCGTAACTGGTGAGCTGCCGTTCGCGAGTGCTGTAGCTTTGGAGGGTGTGTTGCCAAGTGGTGGTGCTGGCACCGTCAGCTACAGCTGCGGTAATGGTGTGACTGCAATTGAGAGCATTGCTCCTTCTGCTGCTGCCTTTGGCACTGCGGGAGCTTATGGTACTGCTGGTGCCTATGGGCTCGGCGCTGGCTACGGACCTGGTGCTGCTGCCATCGCTCCTGCCGGTCTCGGACACGGTTATGGAGGCCGCGGCTGTGGATGTGGTGTCTACTAAGAACTTCCCTAAAAATTACTTAGCTTTTTGCCCGAAACAATGATTCAATAAAATTATTTGCAATCTATTTTGGTATTTGAATTTACTTATACCCCAGTTTCCTTGTAATGCTAAAATGTGAAGTTTTATTAACATAGAGAGACATGTGAAATTCTGTGATTAAAGAGTTTTGCTGAACTTGACGTTTTATCAAGTATATATTTTACTTTTGCTTTAATACTTTATTTCAAACAGTGTCAAACTATAGCAATATTTTGAACTAAAATTTATGAGGTTTATGAATTTCTTAAACTTGTTTTATTCCGAGCGCACGCACATTATAGCTATCTCTCTTCTTTTGCGTTTCAAAAGTAATTGCATCACTTTCGCTCGCTTAGTAGATCAGTCGCTTCGATTTATTTTCGAGGTAGCTCCTTAAGTTTAAGATACATGAAACATGATTTTACCTGACAATAAACCCACGAATGCGTGTCAGCGTTAAGAAGAGTGTATGTCATTCATTTGACAAACATGTCAAAGAAGAACGGGCAAGAAACTCCACGGATACCCTTTTAAATCGTATCATTGATAGTTGATCGCTGACTGTTCACCGCCAGTGAGTACACGTTTCTCGCAGCGACAAGAGCTACCAAAAATTTTACTTGCTCAGAAACGCTCACTTGGCGGAGTGCCAAGTGAGCGTTTCTGAGCAAGTAAAATTTTCTGAGTCACGCAGCACGCTTGGTTGGTTTGGTAGCGATAGGTAAGCGTGACTAACGGTGACTAGCCTGTACTCGCCGGTAAACGTATGTACGTATATATTACAAGGAATTTTTATACAATTAGATACAGTTATGCATGAAAGTGTATGTTGGGTGTGACAAAAGAGGTAAGAAATTAGGATAGATGCTGTGGAAATGCGTTCGTTGCAAAGTATATGTGGTGTAACTAAGAATAACGTGATCAGATAACGTTGCGCTTCATAAGAAGACGTAGTGACAAAAATCGAAAAGTACTCTTTTCGATTTCCAACATACAACGTCGTGTTGAGAGGAAAAAGGCGACAACAAAAGATATACGTACATATGAGTGGAGACTTGAAAGGGCCACGCCACACTTTTGAAATAAATTAAAATTATTATTATCCCATTATTTCATAAATACACATAAATTATAAATGAAGCACATTTTTATATATCAGGATAGAGACAAATTAAAACAGGGTCTAAGCTACCGACGGTCAGAGCTGCAGAGAATAGAATCTCTTAACAATACGAACCGTGTCCAGAAGTGCAGCTTTCTGAATTAAGCACTTAATCCAGCTGCCCAAAGAGAGCCTCGGCAGGTGTTAGTCGAGGCTCTTGACTATTAAATCATTGGTTGTCACGACTATCGGCACAATGATCGCTGACTCCACATCCCACATGTCAACAACCTCGCGAGCCCAGTCAAGATAGTTGATTTGCTTATCTTTCTCGGCTTTCACGAGGTTCCGCACAAGGGTCATGAGGCAAAAATCATTGCGCGACACGCTATTCTATCCACCATCACTATATCAAGCTAATTAGCTACAATAGTTCTGTCAGTGGTTTTGATTGATCCCAGTATGATATGAAATTGCCATTTTGGAGAACTGGGTCGGGCACCTATCTGCAGATCGGTTCTTTTGATTTCACAAGGCTGTATTTCAGGTTGCTGGCTGGTTTGCTGTTGGTTAATTCTGGCTACAAAGTTGAGTCTATATGTATGTAGCGGTATCTACAACGCCACATGCAAACAACGCGTCATACTGACGTCACGCAAATCCTGCATCGCGCAAGCAGAGTTTACCGCGCAACTAGCATAGATACAACGGCCCGACACGAATCATTGGGCAGTTGCCCGCCAGACACAACACCCGTCTGGTCGGAGGATCCTCCCTTTTCTATAGAGTATGAGTGAACTTTACACCCTGTTCCTCATACCTCTATACTGGTGACCCCGAACATGAACGTCAGCGCAGCCTTCGAGCAAATACTTCAGCGTGACGTCATCATCATCACTCCCGCAAGCGTTAGCGGCGAGTCACCCAGCCAGCCAGCTCCCACGGCTTCCACGGGTATCCTGACCACCAGCATGCAGCGACCGCGCATACCTGGTCATCACCCTCAGCCTCATCAGCAACCTCGGCACAGCACACTGCACTTTCGGCCGGTCAACAAGAAGAGCTCAATTCCTCTCCTGGTCGACGCAGCAGCCAGCCTCAACTCGGCGCTGTACTACATCCGACGCACTGGAGCATAACGCAGCGCCACCCCGACTCACTGGGGACATCTTCGCAGACAGTTCCGACTCACCGTGAACTATGCGGCAACCGGTTCCGACTCACTGGAACCTCAGCTGGCCTGGCAAGCATCGCAAGATACAAGACTCAGCCCACTATCGACCTCCGGTCTCCGGGGGGGAGTGATGTAGCGGTATCTACAACGCCACATGCAAACAACGCGTCATACTGACGTCACGCAAATCCTGCATCGCGCAAGCAGAGTTTACCGCGCAACTAGCATAGATACAACGGCCCGACACGAATCAATGGGCAGTTGCCCGCCAGACACAACACCCGTCTGGTCGGAGGATCCTCCCTTTTCTATAGAGTATGAGTGAACTTTACACCCTGTTCCTCATACCTCTATATGTACAAAAAAGATAATATGCCTGATTGATTCCCCCGGCCAGTGACATGCCCGACAGTTGTAAACCGTGCCGTCTTACCCGATAAATCTCCAGTAATTGCAACGTCATATTTCTTGAACCTATTAATTACCTACATTGTTAGTCACACTAACGACCTGTCAAAATTACGACCTCCGATCCAACGAACAGTCGACCCCGTGACGAGTTACAGACATGGTTGTCAAATTAATGACATACACTCTTTTTAACGCTGTCATGCATTTGTGAGTTTATTGTCAGGTAAAACCATGTTACCTCAAAAATAAATCGAAGCGACTGGTCTACTAAATGAGCGAAAGTGATGCAATTACTTTTGAAACGCAAAAGAAGAGAGATGGCTATAAGTGTAGGTACAAACGAGGTTGTTTTTATGTCTTGGTTTAAGGTGTCAAATTTTGAAAGTTTAAGATATTCATAAACCTCATTTTTTTTTTTTAAATATTGCTATAGTTTGACACTATTAGAAATAAAGCTTAGCTATAGCTTTAATAAAGCTAAAGTAAAATATATGCTCGATATTGCGTCAAGTTCAGCAAAATTCTTTAATGACAAATATTCACATCTCTCTATGTTTATAAAACTTCACACTTTAACATTACAAGGAAACTGGGGAATAAGTAAATTCAAATACCAAAATAGATTTCAAATAATTTTATTGAATCATTGTTTCGGACAAATAGCTAAGTAATTTTTAGAGAAGTTCTTAGTAGACACCACATCCACAGCCGCGGCCTCCATAGCCAAGTCCGAGAGCGGCAGGAGCGATGGCAGCAGCACTAGGTCCATAGCCAGCGCCGAGTCCATAGGCACCAGCAGTACCATAAGCACCCACAGTGCCAAAGGCAGCAGCAGAAGGAGCAATGCTCTCAATTGCAGTCACACCATTACCGCAGCTGTAGCTGACGGTGCCAGCACCACCACTTGGCAACACACCCTCCAAAGCAATAGCACTCGCGAATGGCAGCTCACCAGCCACGGACAGAGCACCGTCAAACACATTCTCCGACGCTACGGAGAGACCACTGGGAGCAAAAGCAGAGAAGCTGGTGACAGGCAGTCCACCGCCACTGGTGGGAATGATCTCAAGAGCAGCCAAGCCATTGCCAATGAAACCATTGTTGGCCCAGTTACCAACCCAGCCATTACCCATCAATTCATTTCCGATCAAACCATTGCCAGCCCAGCCATTACCAGCACATCCTGGGGCAACAACAGCAGGAGCGACGACGGCTCCACGACCAAGACATGAACTGAAAGCAGTCTGTAAACATGAAATTATGGTATTAGTAAATATTACTTTAACAGCAGACGGCGTCGGTGTCGATGTCAAAAATGATTGTTTTTTATTCGATCACGTGTGTTAGACGCTTTCGATGTATTCACAATTTTCTGATAGTAAAAACTTAGGTAGAACCGTGAGTGCATATTATTATGCTCTTAGCTTCACATTTCAGTGTTGATAAAAACATGTTAAAAGGCATTTTACAAATTTGTACAAAACCGTATCTGAGGACGTAGTGAGCAACTCTTGGGAAAATCACAGATAAGATAATTGAAAATATTAAGTAATAATCAACCATTTCTCACCTGGATGAAAAGCGCCTGAGCGCAAAGGACGAGAATCACCTTAGCTGACATTGTAGGTTGTGTTGAAGTAAACTTCGAATGAGTTTTACAAGAATCGATCGACTATTTATACTATTTAAACATAGTCCTTATCTAGTTGTGTTGCAGCAATTTGAGGATTTTGAAATTAACTTTTCATGCCTTTATCAGCATTGTGGAGAAATGGAAAACACTTAAGTGATGTAACCTTGAAATACTTAGTATGAAGGGCTTTGTTTCAATAGAACATTGAAAAAACATCACGTTGTTATGATAAGAAGCTTTTGCACTATATAAACGTGGTCTCGAAGTAGGAACATCATTCAGTCTTCATCTTCTCGTTGAACAGAAACAAACATCAAACATGTCTACCATTGCTGTTCTGTTGCTCTGCATCCAAGCTTGCTTGGTCCAGGTGAGTGATCTAAAATTGGTTATTATTTTTTATCACACCTGCTCTGAAAATACATACTAATTATACCAATTAGAGGGAAGAAACGCCTTTATCCCGCCCTTCAAATCCTTTCATCCCAAGGTATGGAAGTTTGTATGAAAATCCTTCCGACCCAAGGGTGGGAAGTATGTATGAAATTCCATTACATACCCGGTTTTTCTTTTTTTTTTAATTTGTCAGCAGTCATACTGCCAAGAGACTTTAACTGTCTACTAATTAAATTTCAAGTAAGTAAATTGTTACTGGCCACATACAGTTTTTTTTTACCAGTTACTAACCTCCTTGGTGCATACAGAAAATTAAAAACGAAATTATTTTTGTATATAAAACGCGGACTTCTTAACAATTCAAAAGTGCCTGTAAATGGTTTAATTGAAAATAAATGGTTTGAGTTTGAGAACAGAAAGGAGGCCTGTGTCTCACCAGTGGGAACATTATAGACTGATTATGTATGATTTTGATACACTTCAACGTGTACCTAAGTATTTTTTGTTACTAAGGCGTCGTGTAAAAAATAGCTGCACTTTTAATAATTGTACTTTTAACTAAATATAAACATTTCTATGCATTTATGTCCATAATTTTCCTCGTAGGTGTAATAAAAAGCACTATACATCCCTCAGGATAAAGTACAGTTCCATACCTCAAATGGTTTGCGCCCCTCGCAAGCTCGTGGCGCAAATGCCATAATCTCGGTATGGAACTGTCACTTTCTTCCCTCTGAAGTAATGTACTATTCTTTTAGGTTTTCCTGTCATTTATATTGTTTTTATGGGCTTTTTCATGTTTGTGCAGTTATTCTTAAATCAAATCCAATCAGTTCTTTTTTATTTTTTTGTTCCCTCAGAATGTGTTCGGTTACGGGTGCGGCTGCGGAGGCCAAGTGGGAGCCATAGCTCCTGGTCTCGGCGCTGGTCTCTCTCCATATGGTGGTGGTCTTGGTGCTTTCGGTGGCGCACTTGCTCCTGCTGCTGCATACGGAGGTGCTATCGCTCCTGCTGCTGCATACGGAGGTGCTTTCGCTCCTGGAGCTGCTTATGGCGCCACCGGTGAAGGCAACGTGGCGGTCATTGGTGAGATGCCAGTCACCGGTAACACCGCTGTTGCTGGTCAGGTCCCCATCATGGGTGCTGTGACTTTCGGTGGTGCTGTGCCCGCTGCTGGTGCCGTGTCTATCTCCGGAAAATGCGCATGCGGCTGCGGATCTCCTATCTTATACTGAAGTGTTTCTTTACAAAAGAATTTAAATAAATGATAATGAATTCATCAAGGCATGAAGTATTTTCATTTTAGAATTACCTATATTTACACTGGTATTTACATCGGAGTAGATAAAACCATAAAGTCAATGCAGACCAAATACTGGTTTCCTGGAATGACGTCTTTTGTACGAAAATACGTCAGCCATTGCATCATATGTTTATTATCAAAGCGATCAAGTGGGCCAAAACAGGGCTTGTTACATCCTATAGAAAAATTACCTATACCATTTCACACAGTACATTCTGACTGTACAGGACCATTTGGAACTGCCAATGATCGCTATAGATATTTATTATTAGTGGTAGATGCTTATACTAAGTTCATAATACTGGCAACAATTGAAAACCTAACAAGATTTGAATTAGTAAAAGCCCTAGAACCTCAACTCGGTTTGTTTGGTACTACAAAACGAATCATAACTAATAAGAGCACGAATTTTTTGAGCAGACAAACCAAGTAGTTATTAAAACGTATGGATATTGAAATACATTTTATAGCCACAGGAGCTTGTAGAGCTAATGGAAAAGCTGAACGATATGTTGCCACTGTATTGAATCTTTTAGCTTGCGAAGTGAGTCGCGGGTCAGAAGAGTACTGGCTGTACTCCAATAGCACTTCTTACTGGAATACGTTCTGAAGATCCAGCAATAACAAAATTAAATATTGGACTTCGCGAAACACCAAAAGCATACGTACTGCCATTTCGCTACAATTTTAAGTATAGCACATTCCCTTTAACACTTTAATCAAATACATAACTCAATAAAATTGTGATAATTCATTAAATTCGATAAGTTTACGATACTTAAAAGGTTGCTACTTTGCTGTCGTGTATTTTACATTAATTTCACGATGTAACTCTTGTCAAACTCAAATTATCGGTCAGTCTTTTCTCGTTCAGAGTAGGGTTTACGATACAACAAGTGTCAGAATGAAGTTCGTCGTCGGATCGGAACCGACCGAACCAAATAGAATGAACTTCGTAGTACAAAATGACCGCACATTCGGCTGATACGATAAATTTACCACTTCGGAGTAGACCCCCAGAGGCCCAGAGTTATACCGAAGTTCGAAATACAACGATACACGTGACTAGAGCGCCTACAAACATGTTTTAACTTGTCGCAAGGGTAATATTTGTTTATTTTATACACGCTCGCGCTCGAAGTCCCAGTTTATTGTTTTGTTTGTGGAGGTTAGAAGAAAGTAGAAGAAAGATGTGTTAAGGAAACTCTTTAACACATATTTTTTCCACTTCCGCCCCGGTTCCGGTTCTGGTAAAACGACTTCCGTAACATCTCTAATTTTAACTGTAAACTTTCTGCGATATTTTAGTTCTACTTTTTAATTACTATGGGTATGAAATTTATGCCTAAATATGATTCTGACTTACTTATGAGTTTTGAATGTATGATAAATGAGTGTATGCCAAATGATTTTCTGCGAAATGAAGTTTACGCTATCCGCTGTTATGCCTATTGATATTGGTTTCTGTACTCAGTCCTTCAGTGGACCATTGCACGTGGCTTATCACAGAATTTAACATGTCTCTCCATTTTATTAAAATGTTACACTTGAACATTACAGGGATACTGGGGTATAAGTAAATTCAAATACCAAAATAGATTGCAAATAATGTTATTGAATCATTGACAAAAATCGGACAAAAAGCTAAGTAATACTTAGGGAAGTTCTTAGTAGACACCACATCCACAGCCGCGGCCTCCATAGCCGAGTCCGAGAGCGGCAGGAGCGATGGCAGCAGCACCAGGTCTATAGCCAGCGCCGAGCCCATAGGCACCAGCAGTACCATAAGCTCGCGCAGTGCCAAAGGCAGCAGCAGAAGGAGCAATGCTCTCAATTGCAGTCACACCGTTACCGCAGCTGTAGCTGACGGTGCCAGCACCACCACTTGGCAACACACCCTCCAAAGCAACAGCACTCGCGAATGGCAGCTCACCAGCCACGGACAGAGCACCGTCAAACACATTCTCAGACGCTACGGAGAGACCACTGGGAGCAAAAGCAGAGAAGCTGGTGACAGGCAGTCCACCGCCACTGGTGGGAATGATCTCAAGAGCAGCCAAGCCATTGCCATTGAAACCATTGTTGGCCCAGTTACCAGCCCAGCCATTACCCATCAATTCATTTCCGATCAAACCGTTGCCAGCCCAGCCATTACCAGCACACCCAGGTGCAACAACAGCAGGAGCGGCGATGGCTCCACGACCAAGACATGAACTGAAAGCAGTCTGTAAACATGAAATTATAGTATTAGTAAATATTACTTTAACAACAGACGGCGTCCAAGCGGTGACCAAGCCACGGTTACTGAGCCTCCCCGCCTCGAAAATGCGGGAACCCACCATTTTACAAATTTGTACAAAACCGTATCTGAGGGCGCAGTGAACCCATTGGAAAATTACATATAAGATAATTGAAAATATTAAATAATAATCAACCATTTCTCACCTGGATGAAGAGCGCCTGAGCGCATAGGACGAGGATCACCTTGGCTGACATTGTAGTTTGTGTTGAAGTAAACTTAGAATGAGTTTTACAAGAATCGATCGACTATTTATACTGAAGCGTAGTCCTTATCTAGTTGTGTTGCAGCAACTCCAGAATTTTGAAATGAACTTTTCATACCTTTATCAGTAGTTGCATTATGAGGAAATTGATTAACACTTGTATTTTGTTAGTGATGTGACCTTGAAATATTGATTATGAAGGGCTTTGTTTCAATAGAACATTGAAAAAACATCACGTTGTTATGATAAGAAGCTTTTGCACTATATAAACGTGGTCTCGAAGTAGGAACATCATTCAGTCTTCAGCTTCTCGTTGTACAGAAACAAACATCAAACATGTCTACCGTCGCTGTTCTGTTGCTCTGCATCCAAGCTTGCTTGGTCCAGGTGAGTGATCTAAAATTGGTTATTATTTTCTTTTAGGTTTTCCTGTCATTTATATTGTTTTTATGGGCTTTTTCATGTTTGTGCAGTTATTATTAAATCAAATCCAATCAATTCTTTTTTATTTTTTTGTTCCCTCAGAATGTGTTCGGTTACGGGTGCGGCTGCGGAGGCCAAGTGGGAGCCATAGCTCCTGCTCTGGGTCTCAGCGCTGGTCTCTCTCCATGTGGTGGTGGTGGTCTTGGTGCTTTCGGTGGCGCACTTGCTCCTACTGCTGCATACGGAGGTGCTTTCGCTCCTGGAGCTGCTTATGGCGCCACCGGTGAAGGTAACGTGGCGGTCATTGGTGAGATGCCAGTCGCCGGTAACACCGCTGTTGCTGGTCAGGTCCCCATCTTGGGTGCTGTGACTTTCGGTGGTGCTGTGCCCGCTGCTGGTGCCGTGTCTATCTCCGGAAAATGCGCATGCGGCTGCGGTTCTCCTATCTTATACTGAAGTGTTTCTTTACAAAAGAATTTAAATAAATGATAATGAATTTATCAAGGCATGAAGTATTTTCTTTTTAGAATTACCTATATTGACACTGGTATTTACATCCGAGTAGATAAAACCATAAAGTCAACGCAGACCAAATACTGGTTTCCTGGAATTACGTCTTTTGTACGAAAATACGTCAGCCATTGCATCATATGTTTATCATCAAAGCGATCAAGTGGGCCAAAACAGGGCTTGTTACATCCTATAGAAAAATTACCTATACCATTTCACACAGTACATTCTGACTGTACAGGACCATTTGGAACTGCCAATGATTGCTATAGATATTTATTATTAGTGGTAGATGCTCATACTGAGTTCATAATACTGACACCAATTGAAAACCTAACAAGATTTGAATTATTAAGAGCCCTTGAACCTCAACTCAGTTTGTTTGGTACTACAAAACGAATCATAACTGATAAGAACACGAATTTTTCGAGCAGAAAAACAAGGAGTTATTAAAACGTATGGATATTGAAATACATTTCATAGCCACAGGAGCTTGTAGAGCTAATGGACAAGCTGAACGATATGTTGCCACTGTATTGAATCTTTTAGCTTGCGAAGTGAGTCGCGGGTCAGAAGAATACTGGCTGTACTCCAATAGAACTTCTTACTGGAATACGTTCTGAAGTTCCAGCAATAAGAAAATTAAACTCCCCGAAATTGAATCAAACATATAACAATTACGAATAACTGCAGAAGAGCGGTTACAAAATAACGCACTAAAAACGAAACAGCGTTTTGATAGAATGCGACGTAATAATATGCAACTGAAAGAGGGTGATATTGTTTACGATCAGTAACAACGAACACGATTGGGAAAAATAGATCCAAGATACAACGGTCCATGATACACTATTGAAAGGTGTTTGTCAAAAGACAGATATGAGGTTAAAAACATTGAAAAGAAGACTCTTCAAATAGTACCAAAAGGTAGGATTTGATAGTGGAATCCGGAGGCTGCAGAAAATGCAGTGATAGCCATGACAGCCAATTCCATCGTGACAGCCAATACCGACGAGTGATGGATAACAAAAAAAATTATAATAATACATGTAAGTATGTTAATACTTAAAAGGCGTAAGCGAGCATCTTATCTAATAATAAGACTGCTAGGACCACAAAACAAGTAATGAATGTGCGAGCATCTAATCTAATAATAAGACTGCTAGGACCGCAAACAAAAATAAAGGCGCGAGCTACTCAAACTATGAGTGAGCATGGACCGCTATGTTAGGGCGCGAGGTACTTACACGATAAGTGACCGTGGACCGCTGAGTTTGAAGTATTAAGATACTTAATTATGTAAAGACAAGTCTCTCGACTCGATATGAATAAAAATAAAAATTGCCAATGTGGGCTTGTCAATGAGGGCACAAGACAATGAGAAAGTAAATGTATTGCTTTATTAAAATACATATTTCTTATCACAGGTACTGCAATGACCGGATGATAGGTGTAAGAGTTAGAGTTCGAGAACGGAGCCTGGGCAGGAAGGCCGTGACAGCCACACTTATTGTCACTTATATGTAGTTACTTGTAGGACTGTAGGTTAAGCTTATTATAAACAAATGAAAAATTAAGATAAGTAGTAGTAACTTGTAGCGTTTTTTTTAGACTGATTAAATACTTCGTAGTGTAAAGACGTTCCGTTTTATTTTATACACGCTCGCGCTCGAAGTCTCAGTTTATTGTTTTGTTTGTGGAGGTTAGAATAAAGTAAAAGAAAGATGTGTTAAGGGAAGGTTCCTTAACACATACTTCTTCTACTTCCGCCCCGGTTCCGGTTCCGGTAAAACGACTTCCGTAACACCTCCAATTTTAACTTTCTGCGATATGATGGTTCTACTTTTTAATTATTATGGATATGAAATTTATGCCTAAATATGATTCTGACTTACAAAATATTATGAGTTTTGAATGTATGATAAATGAGTGTATGCCAAATGATTTTCTGCGAAATGAAGTTTACGCTATCCGCTGTTATGCATTACTATTACCCTATTGGTATTGGTTTCTGTACTCAGTCCTTCAGTGGACCATTGCACGAATGCACGTGGCTTATCACAGAATTTAACATGTCTCTCTATTTTAATAAAATGTTACACTTGAACATTACAGGGAAACTGGGGTATAAGTAAATTCAAATACCAAAATAGATTTCAACTAATTTTATTGAATCATTTTTTCGGGCAAAAAGCTAAGTAATTCTTAGGGAAGTTCTTAGTAGACACCACATCCACAGCCGCGGCCTCCATAGCCGAGTCCGACAGCGGCAGGAGCGATGGCAGCAGCACCAGGTCCATAGCCAGCGCCGAGCCCATAGGCACCAGCAGTACCATAAGCACCCGCAGTGCCAAAGGCAGCAGCAGAAGGAGCAATACTCTCAATTGCAGTCACACCGTTACCGCAGCTGTAGCTGACGGTGCCAGCACCACCACTTGGCAACACACCCTCCAAAGCAACAGCACTCGCGAATGGCAGCTCACCAGCCACGGACAGAGCACCGTCAAACACATTCTCAGACGCTACGGAGAGACCACTGGGAGCAAAAGCAGAGAAGCTGGTGACAGGCAGTCCACCGCCACTGGTGGGAATGATCTCAAGAGCAGCCAAGCCATTGCCATTGAAACCATTGTTGGCCCAGTTACCAGCCCAGCCATTACCCATCAATTCATTTCCGATCAAACCATTGCCAGCCCAGCCATTACCAGCACATCCTGGGGCAACAACAGCAGGAGCGACGACGGCTCCACGACCAAGACATGAACTGAAAGCAGTCTGTAAACATGAAATTATGGTATTAGTAAATATTACTATAACAACAGACGGCGTCCAAGCGGTGACCAAGCCACGGTTACTGAGCCTCCCCGCCTCGACAATGCGAGAACCCACCATTTTACAAATTTGTACAAAACCGTATCTGAGGGCGCAGTGAACCCATTGGAAAATTACATATAAGATAATTGAAAATATTAAATAATAATCAACCATTTCTCACCTGGATGAAGAGCGCCTGAGCGCATAGGACGAGGATCACCTTGGCTGACATTGTAGTTTGTGTTGAAGTAAACTTAGAATGAGTTTTACAAGAATCGATCGACTATTTATACTGAAGCGTAGTCCTTATCTAGTTGTGTTGCAGCAACTCCAGAATTTTGAAATGAACTTTTCATACCTTTATCAGTAGTTGCATTATGAGGAAATTGATTAACACTTGTATTTTGTTAGTGATGTGACCTTGAAATATTGATTATGAAGGGCTTTGTTTCAATAGAACATTGAAAAAACATCACGTTGTTATGATAAGAAGCTTTTGCACTATATAAACGTGGTCTCGAAGTAGGAACATCATTCAGTCTTCAGCTTCTCGTTGTACAGAAACAAACATCAAACATGTCTACCGTCGCTGTTCTGTTGCTCTGCATCCAAGCTTGCTTGGTCCAGGTGAGTGATCTAAAATTGGTTATTATTTTCTTTTAGGTTTTCCTGTTATTTATATTGTTTTTATGGGCTTTTTCATGTTTGTGCAGTTATTATTAAATCAAATCCAATCAATTCTTTTTTATTTTTTTGTTCCCTCTGAATGTGTTCGGTTACGGGTGCGGCTGCGGAGGCCAAGTGGGAGCCATAGCTCCTGCTCTGGGTCTCAGCGCTGGTCTCTCTCCATGTGGTGGTGGTGGTCTTGGTGCTTTCGGTGGCGCACTTGCTCCTACTGCTGCATACGGAGGTGCTTTCGCTCCTGGAGCTGCTTATGGCGCCACCGGTGAAGGTAACGTGGCGGTCATTGGTGAGATGCCAGTCGCCGGTAACACCGCTGTTGCTGGTCAGGTCCCCATCTTGGGTGCTGTGACTTTCGGTGGTGCTGTGCCCGCTGCTGGTGCCGTGTCTATCTCCGGAAAATGCGCATGCGGCTGCGGATCTCCTATCTTATACTGAAGTGTTTCTTTACAAAAGAATTTAAATAAATGATAATGAATTTATCAAGGCATGAAGTATTTTCTTTTTAGAATTACCTATATTGACACTGGTATTTACATCCGAGTAGATAAAACCATAAAGTCAACGCAGACCAAATACTGGTTTCCTGGAATTACGTCTTTTGTACGAAAATACGTCAGCCATTGTATCATATGTTTATCATCAAAGCGATCAAGTAGGCCAAAACAGGGCTTGTTACATCCTATAGAAAAATTACCTATACCATTTCACACAGTACATTCTGACTGTACAGGACCATTTGGAACTGCCAATGATTGCTATAGATATTTATTATTAGTGGTAGATGCTCATACTGAGTTCATAATACTGACACCAATTGAAAACCTAACAAGATTTGAATTATTAAGAGCCCTTGAACCTCAACTCAGTTTGTTTGGTACTACAAAACGAATCATAACTGATAAGAACACGAATTTTTCGAGCAGAAAAACAAGGAGTTATTAAAACGTATGGATATTGAAATACATTTCATAGCCACAGGAGCTTGTAGAGCTAATGGACAAGCTGAACGATATGTTGCCACTGTATTGAATCTTTTAGCTTGCGAAGTGAGTCGCGGGTCAGAAGAATACTGGCTGTACTCCAATAGAACTTCTTACTGGAATACGTTCTGAAGTTCCAGCAATAAGAAAATTAAACTCCCCGAAATTGAATCAAACATATAACAATTACGAATAACTGCAGAAGAGCGGTTACAAAATAACGCACTAAAAACGAAACAGCGTTTTGATAGAATGCGACGTAATAATATGCAACTGAAAGAGGGTGATATTGTTTACGATCAGTAACAACGAACACGATTGGGAAAAATAGATCCAAGATACAACGGTCCATGATACACTATTGAAAGGTGTTTGCCAAAAGACAGATATAAGGTTAAAAACATTGAAAAGAAGACTCTCCAAATAGTACCAAAAGGTAGGATTTGATAGTGGAATCCGGAGGCTGCAGAAAATGCAGTGATAGCCATGACAGCCAATTCCATCGTGACAGCCAATACCGACAAGTGATGGATAACAAAAAAAATTATAATAATACATGTAAGTATGTTAATACTTAAAAGGCGTAAGCGAGCATCTTATCTAATAATAAGACTGCTAGGACCACAAAACAAGTAATGAATGTGCGAGCATCTAATCTAATAATAAGACTGCTAGGACCGCAAACAAAAATAAAGGCGCGAGTTACTCAAACTATGAGTGAGCATGGACCGCTATGTTAGGGCGCGAGGTACTTACACGATAAGTGACCGTGGACCGCTGAGTTTGAAGTATTAAGATACTTAATTATGTAAAGACAAGTCTCTCGACTCGATATGAATAAAAATAAAAATTGCCAATGTGGGCTTGTCAATGAGGGCACAAGACAATGAGAAAGTAAATGTATTGCTTTATTAAAATACATATTTCTTATCACAGGTACTGCAATGACCGGATGATAGGTGTAAGAGTTAGAGTTCGAGAACGGAGCCTGGGCAGGAAGGCCGTGACAGCCACACTTATTGTCACTTATATGTAGTTACTTGTAGGACTGTAGGTTAAGCTTATTATAAACAAATGAAAAATTAAGATAAGTAGTAGTAACTTGTAGCGTTTTTTTTAGACTGATTAAATACTTCGTAGTGTAAAGACGTTCCGTTTTATTTTATACACGCTCGCGCTCGAAGTCTCAGTTTATTGTTTTGTTTGTGGAGGTTAGAATAAAGTAAAAGAAAGATGTGTTAAGGGAAGGTTCCTTAACACATACTTCTTCTACTTCCGCCCCGGTTCCGGTTCCGGTAAAACGACTTCCGTAACACCTCCAATTTTAACTTTCTGCGATATGATGGTTCTACTTTTTAATTATTATGGATATGAAATTTATGCCTAAATATGATTCTGACTTACAAAATATTATGAGTTTTGAATGTATGATAAATGAGTGTATGCCAAATGATTTTCTGCGAAATGAAGTTTACGCTATCCGCTGTTATGCATTACTATTACCCTATTGGTATTGGTTTCTGTACTCAGTCCTTCAGTGGACCATTGCACGTGGCTTATCACAGAATTTAACATGTCTCTCTATTTTAATAAAATGTTACACTTGAACATTACAGGGAAACTGGGGTATAAGTAAATTCAAATACCAAAATAGATTTCAACTAATTTTATTGAATCATTTTTTCGGGCAAAAAGCTAAGTAATTCTTAGGGAAGTTCTTAGTAGACACCACAACCACAGCCGCGGCCTCCATAGCCGAGTCCGACAGCGGCAGGAGCGATGGCAGCAGCACCAGGTCCATAGCCAGCGCCGAGCCCATAGGCACCAGCAGTACCATAAGCACCCGCAGTGCCAAAGGCAGCAGCAGAAGGAGCAATACTCTCAATTGCAGTCACACCGTTACCGCAGCTGTAGCTGACGGTGCCAGCACCACCACTTGGCAACACACCCTCCAAAGCAACAGCACTCGCGAATGGCAGCTCACCAGCCACGGACAGAGCACCGTCAAACACATTCTCAGACGCTACGGAGAGACCACTGGGAGCAAAAGCAGAGAAGCTGGTGACAGGCAGTCCACCGCCACTGGTGGGAATGATCTCAAGAGCAGCCAAGCCATTGCCATTGAAACCATTGTTGGCCCAGTTACCAGCCCAGCCATTACCCATCAATTCATTTCCGATCAAACCATTGCCAGCCCAGCCATTACCAGCACACCCAGGTGCAACAACAGCAGGAGCGGCGATGGCTCCACGACCAAGACATGAACTGAAAGCAGTCTGTAAACATGAAATTATAGTATTAGTAAATATTACTTTAACAACAGACGGCGTCCAAGCGGTGACCAAGCCACGGTTACTGAGCCTCCCCGCCTCGACAATGCGGGAACCCACCATTTTACAAATTTGTACAAAACCGTATCTGAGGGCGCAGTGAACCCATTGGAAAATTACATATAAGATAATTGAAAATATTAAATAATAATCAACCATTTCTCACCTGGATGAAGAGCGCCTGAGCGCATAGGACGAGGATCACCTTGGCTGACATTGTAGTTTGTGTTGAAGTAAACTTAGAATGAGTTTTACAAGAATCGATCGACTACTTATACTGAAGCGTAGTCCTTATCTAGTTGTGTTGCAGCAACTCCAGAATTTTGAAATGAACTTTTCATACCTTTATCAGTAGTTGCATTATGAGGAAATTGATTAACACTTGTATTTTGTTAGTGATGTGACCTTGAAGTATTGATTATGAAGGGCTTTGTTTCAATAGAACATTGAAAAAACATCACGTTGTTATGATAAGAAGCTTTTGCACTATATAAACGTGGTCTCGAAGTAGGAACATCATTCAGTCTTCAGCTTCTCGTTGTACAGAAACAAACATCAAACATGTCTACCGTCGCTGTTCTGTTGCTCTGCATCCAAGCTTGCTTGGTCCAGGTGAGTGATCTAAAATTAATCATTATTTTCTTTTCGGTTTTCCTATCATTTATATTGTTATGGGCGTTTTCATGTTTGTGCAGTAATTCTTAAATCAAATCCAATCAATTCTTTTTTTATTTTTTTGTCCCCTCAGAATGTGTTTGGTTACGGGTGCGGGTGCGGAGGTCAAGTGGGCGCCATAGCTCCTTCTCTGGGTCTCGGCGCTGGTCTCTCTCCATGTGGTGGTGCTCTGGGTCTTGGTGGTTTCGGTGGCGCACTTGCTCCTGCTGCTACATACGGAGGTGCTATCGCTCCTGGAGCTGCTTATGGCGCCACCGGTGAAGGCAACGTGGCGGTCATTGGTGAGATGCCAGTCGCCGGTAACACCGCTCTTGCGGGTCAGGTCCCCATCATGGGTGCTGTGACTTTCGGTGGTGCTGTGCCCGCTGCTGGTGCCGTGTCTATCTCCGGACATTGCGCTTGCGGCTGCGGATCTCCTATCTTATACTGAAGATTTTCTTCAAAAAGGAATTTAAATAAATGATAATGAATTAATCAAGGCATGAAGGATTTTCATTTAAGAATTACCTATTTTGACTCTGGTATTTATTACTAGATTTCACTAGTACATACATCTGCCCCGTTGGTCTAGTTGTCGCGCGTGCGACTGCTGAGCGTGGAGTCCTGGGTTAGATTCCCGGGTCGGGCAAATGTTATTGGGTTTTTTCATTAGGAATGTCTCAGTAACAGCTCGGAGTTTGAAAGTTGGTGGTGTGAAGCCCCCGTGCCTCGGATAGCACATAAAGACGTTAGTCCTGCGCCTGATCTCTCCCCGGCCGTGTCGGGTTGCCGTCCCATCGGACTATGAGAGTAAAGGAACAGAGAGTGTACCTGTGTTTACGCACACACTTGTGCACTATAATATCTCCTGCGTACCTGGCTGATCTCCGTTGAGATTGGCCACCGTGACCGAAATCGGTCGGGAGTATTTTTATTACACTGGTTTGTTTTTGGTTCGATAACGAACGGGTCTACGATGGCTCCCTGAGGTACAGACGCCAGCACATCAAGTTACTACAATCTGTCAAATTTCTTTAATAGATTTTCAACTTTATAGCTAAAGCATAAGGTTCAAAGTTAATTGGGAAAATTTGACATTTTCGGGTAGCTTGATGTGCTGGCGTCTGTACATTATAGACGTATGAGGAACAGGGTGTAAAGCTCACTTATCTTCCCTTACTTATCTTCCCTTACTTCACTTATCTTCCGACTAGACGGGTGTCGTGTGTGGTGGGAAACTGCACGACGATTGACGTCTAGACGTTGTATGTGTTATGCTAGTCGCGTGGTAAACTCTGCTTGCGCGATGCAGGATTTTTATGCGACGTCAGTATGATGCGTAGTTCCGCACGTGGCAGTGTAGATGCCGCCACAACATTATCAAATACTTATGCGGAAATAATGTTTTAGTGTATTATTTTCTTTATAATCATTCATTCAAAGAAGTCGTACCTACAAATTGTTTAAAAAAGGAAAAAAGGTCCTTATATCTCTCAATTACTATTAAGAGACGCTTAGTGAAAGCAGATCTCAAATATAGGGAATTCTTTCTTACTTACTTTAGATACTTAAAAAAAACGCTTAAAAAATAAAAGGTCGGGAATTCATCGAGCTCTTAATTAGAACGGCTCTCATAGCGACCTTATGTTATCGTAATTAAAGAATGATTTCCACCAAAAAGACTCGCATCGCATCGAATCGGAACGGATCTTACAATCTTTAAACGATATTAAATTATTTTATTGCACAAAAACGTTAGCCACAGCAATATATTTTAAAGTAAGTTCCATTGATTAACTCTTAAGCGTTACGCTGTGATGTCGAAAAAAGTAAAAAAAATTGATATAACTTTGCAATTTTTTTGTATCGGGAAAACATTATCGAATCATGTATTCCTTTTACATAATACTAGACCAAAGAGTCAAAAAACATATTTTATACCGAAATGTTAAATCCCTATTCCACATACTTAACAAGTTACACGAAATAGAATAACCACATTTTTTTCAATATAATATCACCTTAAATACAGACGTGGAATTTCATAATATCACACCATTTCATGACGAAACATGACTCCTGACGGTTTTGCCTGGCTTAATTACGAGTATCTCAGTTATCGCAAATGTATTTAACGTTACTCGAAACAAGAGCAAATATTTATGTTTTGTGGTTTTCAACAACTACAAAGTGTAGGTACCAACGAGGTTGTTTTTATGTATTGGTTTAAGGTGTAAAATTTTGAAAGTTTAAGAAATTCATAAGCCTCATAAATTTTAGTTAAAAATATTGCTATAAATTGACAATTAGAAAAGTATTAAAGCAAAAGTAAAATATATACTTGATAAAACGTCAAGTTCAGCAAAATTCTTCGATCACAGAATTTCACATGTCTCTCTATTTTAATAAAACTTTACACTTTAACATTACAAGGAAACTGGGGAATAAGTAAATTCAAA
The DNA here is from genome assembly GCA_963855955.1 of Luperina nickerlii. Classification (NCBI taxonomy): domain Eukaryota; kingdom Metazoa; phylum Arthropoda; class Insecta; order Lepidoptera; family Noctuidae; genus Luperina; species Luperina nickerlii. The sequence continues at coordinate 8,868,171 of OY979689.1, read as the reverse complement.
TACCAAAATAGATTGCAAATAATTTTATTGAATCATTGTTTCGGGCAAAAAGCTAAGTAATTTTCAGGGAAGTTCTTAGTAGACACCACATCCACAGCCGCGGCCTCCATAGCCGAGTCCGAGAGCGGCAGGAGCGATGGCAGCAGCACCAGGTCCATAGCCAGCGCCAAGCCCATAGGCACCAGCAGTACCATAAGCACCCGCAGTGCCAAAGGTAGCAGCAGAAGGAGCAATGCTCTCAATTGCAGTCACACCATTACCGCAGCCGTAGCTGACGGCGCCAGCACCACCACTTGGCAACACACCCTCCAAAGCAATAGCACTCGCGAACGGCAGCTCACCAGCCACGGACAGAACACCCTCAAACACATTCTCAGACGCTACGGAGAGGCCACTGGGAGCAAAAGCAGAGAAGCTGGTGACAGGCAGTCCACCGCCACTGGTGGGAATGATCTCAAGAGCAGCCAAGCCATTGCCAATGAAACCATTGTTGGCCCAGTTACCAGCGCAGCCATTACCCATCAATTCATTTCCGATCAAACCATTGCCAGCCCAGCCATTACCAGCACATCCAGGGGCAACAACAGCAGGAGCGACGACAGCTCCACGACCAAGACATGAACTGAAAGCAGTCTGTAAACATGAAATTATAGTATTAGTAAATATTACTTCAACAGCAGACGGCGTCGGTGTCGATGTCACAAATGATTGTTTTTTTATTCGATCACGTGTGTTAGACGCTTTCGATGTATTTACAATTTTCTGATAGTAAAAAACTTAGGTAGAATCGTGAGTGCATATTATTATGCTCTTAGCTACACATTTCAGTGTTGATAAAAACATGTTAAAAGGCATTTTACAAATTTGTACAAAGCCATATCTGAGGACGTAGTGAGCAACCCTTGGGAAAATCACAGATAAGATAATTGAAAATATTAAGTAATAATCAACCATTTCTCACCTGGATGAAGAGCGCCTGAGCGCAGAGGACGAGGATCACCTTAGCTGACATTGTAGGTTGTGTTGAAGTAAACTTCGAATGAGTTTTACAAGAATCGATCGACTATTTATACTATTTAAACGTAGTCCTTATCTAGTTCTGTTGCAGCAATTCGAGGATTTTGAAATTAACTTTTCATACCTTTATCAGCATTGTGGAGAAATGGAAAAACACTTGTATTTCGTAAGTGATGTAACCTTGAAATACTTAGTATGAAGGGCTTTGTTTCAATAGAACGTTGAAAAAACATCACGTTGTTATGATAAGAAGCTTTTGCACTATATAAACGTGGTCTCGAAGTAGGAACATCATTCAGTCTTGAGCTTCTCGTTGAACAGAAACAAACATTAAACATGTCTACCATCGCTGTTCTGTTGCTCTGCATCCAAGCTTGCTTGGTCCAGGTGAGTGAACTAAAATTGGTTATTACTTATTTTCTTTTAGGTTTTCCTGTCATTTATATTGTTTTTATGGGCTTTTTCATGTTTGTGCAGTTATTCTTAAATCAAATCCAATCAGTTCTTTTTTATTTTTTTGTTCCCTCAGAATGTGTTCGGTTACGGGTGCGGCTGCGGAGGCCAAGTGGGAGCCATAGCTCCTGGTCTCGGCGCTGGTCTCTCTCCATATGGTGGTGGTCTTGGTGCTTTCGGTGGCGCACTTGCTCCTGCTGCTGCATACGGAGGTGCTATCGCTCCTGCTGCTGCATACGGAGGTGCTTTCGCTCCTGGAGCTGCTTATGGCGCCACCGGTGAAGGCAACGTGGCGGTCATTGGTGAGATGCCAGTCGCCGGTAACACCGCTGTTGCTGGTCAGGTCCCCATCATGGGTGCTGTGACTTTCGGTGGTGCTGTGCCCGCTGCTGGTGCCGTGTCTATCTCCGGAAAATGCGCATGCGGCTGCGGATCTCCTATCTTATACTGAAGTGTTTCTTTACAAAATAATTTAAATAAATGATAATGAATTTATCAAGGCATGAAGTATTTTCATTTTAGAATTACCTATATTGACACTGGTATTTACATCGGAGTAGATAAAACCATAAAGTCAATGCAGACAAAATACTAGTTTCCTGGAATGACATCTTTTGTACGAAAATACGTCAGCCATTGCATCATATGTTTATCATCAAAGCGATCAAGTGGGCCAAAACAGGGCTTGTTACATCCTATAAAAAAATTCACACAGTACATGCTGACTGTACAGGACCATTTGGAACTGCCAATGATTGCTATAGATATTTATTATTAGTGGTAGATGCTTATACTAAGTTCATAATACTGGCACCAATTGAAAACCTAACAGGATTTGAAGTAGTAAGAGCCCTATAACCTCAACTCTGTTTGGTACTACAAAACGAATCATAACTGATAAGAGCACGAATTTTTTGAGCAGACAAACCAAGTAGTTATTAAAACGTATGGATATTGAAATACATTTTATAGCCACAGGAGCTTGTAGAGCTAATGGACAAGCTGAACGATATATTGCCACTGTATTGAATCTTTTAGCTTGCGAAGTGAGTCGCGGGTCAGAAGAGTACTGGCTGTACTCCAATAGCACTTCTTACTGGAATACGTTCTGAAGATCCAGCAATAACAAAATTAAATATTGGACTTCGCGAAACACCAAAAGCATACGTACTGCCATTTCGCTACAATTTTAAGTATAGCACATTCCCTTTAACACTTTAATCAAATACATAACTCAATAAAATTGTAATAATTCATTAAATTCGATAAGTTTACGATACTTAAAAGGTTTGCTGTCGTGTATTTTACATTATTTCACGATGTAATTCTTGTCAAACTCAAATTATCGGTCAGTCTTTTCTCGTTCAGAATAGGGTTTACGATACAACAAGTGTCAGAATGAAGTTCAGTCGGATCGGAACCGACCGAACCAAATAGAATGAACTTCGTACCTAGTAGGAAATGACCGAACATTCGGCCGATACGATAAATTTACCACTTTGGAGTAGACCCCCAGAGTTATACCGAAGTTCGAAATACAACGATACACGTGACTAGAGCGCCTACAAACATGTTTTAACTTGTCGCAAGGGTAATATTTGTTTATTTTATACACGCTCGCGCTCGAAGTCCCAGTTTATTGTTTTGTTTGTGGAGGTTAGAAGAAAGTAGAAGAAAGATGTGTTAAGGAAACTCTTTAACACATATTTTTTCCACTTCCGCCCCGGTTCCGGTTCTGGTAAAACGACTTCCGTAACATCTCTAATTTTAACTGTAAACTTTCTGCGATATTTTAGTTCTACTTTTTAATTATTATGGGTATGAAATTTATGCCTAAATATGATTCTGACTTACAAAATATTATGAGTTTTGAATGTATGATAAATGAGTGTATGCCAAATGATTTTCTGCGAAATGAAGTTTACGCTATCCGCTGTTATGCCTATTGATATTGGTTTCTGTACTCAGTCCTTCAGTGGACCATTGCACGTGGCTTATCACAGAATTTAACATGTCTCTCTATTTTATTAAAATGTTACACTTGAACATTACAGGGATACTGGGGTATAAGTAAATTCAAATACCAAAATAGATTGCAAATAATGTTATTGAATCATTGACAAAAATCGGACAAAAAGCTAAGTAATACTTAGGGAAGTTCTTAGTAGACACCACATCCACAGCCGCGGCCTCCATAGCCGAGTCCGAGAGCGGCAGGAGCGATGGCAGCAGCACCAGGTCTATAGCCAGCGCCGAGCCCATAGGCACCAGCAGTACCATAAGCTCCCGCAGTGCCAAAGGCAGCAGCTGAAGGAGTAATGCTCTCAATTGCAGTCACACCGTTACCGCAGCTGTAGCTGACGGTGCCAGCACCACCACTTGGCATCACACCCTCCAAAGCAACAGCACTCGCGAATGGCAGCTCACCAGCCACGGACAGAGCACCGTCAAACACATTCTCAGACGCTACGGAGAGACCACTGGGAGCAAAAGCAGAGAAGCTGGTGACAGGCAGTCCACCGCCACTGGTGGGAATGATCTCAAGAGCAGCCAAGCCATTGCCATTGAAACCATTGTTGGCCCAGTTACCAGCCCAGCCATTACCCATCAATTCATTTCCGATCAAACCATTGCCAGCCCAGCCATTACCAGCACACCCAGGTGCAACAACAGCAGGAGCGGCGATGGCTCCACGACCAAGACATGAACTGAAAGCAGTCTGTAAACATGAAATTATAGTATTAGTAAATATTACTTTAACAACAGACGGCGTCCAAGCGGTGACCAAGCCACGGTTACTGAGCCCCCCCGCCTCGACAATGCGGGAACCCACCATTTTACAAATTTGTACAAAACCGTATCTGAGGGCGCAGTGAACCCATTGGAAAATTACATATAAGATAATTGAAAATATTAAATAATAATCAACCATTTCTCACCTGGATGAAGAGCGCCTGAGCGCATAGGACGAGGATCACCTTGGCTGACATTGTAGTTTGTGTTGAAGTAAACTTAGAATGAGTTTTACAAGAATCGATCGACTATTTATACTGAAGCGTAGTCCTTATCTAGTTGTGTTGCAGCAACTCCAGAATTTTGAAATGAACTTTTCATACCTTTATCAGTAGTTGCATTATGAGGAAATTGATTAACACTTGTATTTTGTTAGTGATGTGACCTTGAAATATTGATTATGAAGGGCTTTGTTTCAATAGAACATTGAAAAAACATCACGTTGTTATGATAAGAAGCTTTTGCACTATATAAACGTGGTCTCGAAGTAGGAACATCATTCAGTCTTCAGCTTCTCGTTGTACAGAAACAAACATCAAACATGTCTACCGTCGCTGTTCTGTTGCTCTGCATCCAAGCTTGCTTGGTCCAGGTGAGTGATCTAAAATTGGTTATTATTTTCTTTTAGGTTTTCCTGTCATTTATATTGTTTTTATAGGCTTTTTCATGTTTGTGCAGTTATTATTAAATCAAATCCAATCAATTCTTTTTTATTTTTTTGTTCCCTCAGAATGTGTTCGGTTACGGGTGCGGCTGCGGAGGCCAAGTGGGAGCCATAGCTCCTGCTCTGGGTCTCAGCGCTGGTCTCTCTCCATGTGGTGGTGGTGGTCTTGGTGCTTTCGGTGGCGCACTTGCTCCTACTGCTGCATACGGAGGTGCTTTCGCTCCTGGAGCTGCTTATGGCGCCACCGGTGAAGGCAACGTGGCGGTCATTGGTGAGATGCCAGTCGCCGGTAACACCGCTGTTGCTGGTCAGGTCCCCATCATGGGTGCTGTGACTTTCGGTGGTGCTGTGCCCGCTGCTGGTGCCGTGTCTATCTCCGGAAAATGCGCATGCGGCTGCGGATCTCCTATCTTATACTGAAGTGTTTCTTTACAAAAGAATTTAAATAAATGATAATGAATTTATCAAGGCATGAAGTATTTTCTTTTTAGAATTACCTATATTGACACTGGTATTTACATCCGAGTAGATAAAACCATAAAGTCAACGCAGACCAAATACTGGTTTCCTGGAATTACGTCTTTTGTACGAAAATACGTCAGCCATTGCATCATATGTTTATCATCAAAGCGATCAAGTGGGCCAAAACAGGGCTTGTTACATCCTATAGAAAAATTACCTATACCATTTCACACAGTACATTCTGACTGTACAGGACCATTTGGAACTGCCAATGATTGCTATAGATATTTATTATTAGTGGTAGATGCTCATACTGAGTTCATAATACTGACACCAATTGAAAACCTAACAAGATTTGAATTATTAAGAGCCCTTGAACCTCAACTCAGTTTGTTTGGTACTACAAAACGAATCATAACTGATAAGAACACGAATTTTTCGAGCAGAAAAAACAACGAGTTATTAAAACGTATGGATATTGAAATACATTTCATAGCCACAGGAGCTTGTAGAGCTAATGGACAAGCTGAACGATGTTGCCACTGTATTGAATCTTTTAGCTTGCGAAGTGAGTCGCGGGTCAGAAGAATACTGGCTGTACTCCAATAGAACTTCTTACTGGAATACGTTCTGAAGTTCCAGCAATAAGAAAATTAAACTCCCCGAAATTGAATCAAACATATAACAATTACGAATAACTGCAGAAGAGCGGTTACAAAATAACGCACTAAAAACGAAACAGCGTTTTGATAGAATGCGACGTAATAATATGCAACTGAAAGAGGGTGATATTGTTTACGATCAGTAACAACGAACACGATTGGGAAAAATAGATCCAAGATACAACGGTCCATGATACACTATTGAAAGGTGTTTGTCAAAAGACAGATATGAGGTTAAAAACATTGAAAAGAAGACTCTTCAAATAGTACCAAAAGGTAGGATTTGATAGTGGAATCCGGAGGCTGCAGAAAATGCAGTGATAGCCATGACAGCCAATTCCATCGTGACAGCCAATACCGACGAGTGATGGATAACAAAAAAAATTATAATAATACATGTAAGTATGTTAATACTTAAAAGGCGTAAGCGAGCATCTTATCTAATAATAAGACTGCTAGGACCACAAAACAAGTAATGAATGTGCGAGCATCTAATCTAATAATAAGACTGCTAGGACCGCAAACAAAAATAAAGGCGCGAGCTACTCAAACTATGAGTGAGCATGGACCGCTATGTTAGGGCGCGAGGTACTTACACGATAAGTGACCGTGGACCGCTGAGTTTGAAGTATTAAGATACTTAATTATGTAAAGACAAGTCTCTCGACTCGATATGAATAAAAATAAAAATTGCCAATGTGGGCTTGTCAATGAGGGCACAAGACAATGAGAAAGTAAATGTATTGCTTTATTAAAATACATATTTCTTATCACAGGTACTGCAATGACCGGATGATAGGTGTAAGAGTTAGAGTTCGAGAACGGAGCCTGGGCAGGAAGGCCGTGACAGCCACACTTATTGTCACTTATATGTAGTTACTTGTAGGACTGTAGGTTAAGCTTATTATAAACAAATGAAAAATTAAGATAAGTAGTAGTAACTTGTAGCGTTTTTTTTAGACTGATTAAATACTTCGTAGTGTAAAGACATTCCGTTTTATTTTATACACGCTCGCGCTCGAAGTCTCAGTTTATTGTTTTGTTTGTGGAGGTTAGAATAAAGTAAAAGAAAGATGTGTTAAGGGAAGGTTCCTTAACACATACTTCTTCTACTTCCGCCCCGGTTCCGGTTCCGGTAAAACGACTTCCGTAACACCTCCAATTTTAACTTTCTGCGATATGATGGTTCTACTTTTTAATTATTATGGATATGAAATTTATGCCTAAATGATTCTGACTTAGAAAATTATGAATTTTGAATGTATGATAAAAGAGTGATACGTCAAATGATTTTCTGCGAAATGAAGTTTACGCTATCCGCTGTTATGCATTACTATTACCCTATTGGTATTGGTTTCTGTACTCAGTCCTTCAGTGGACCATTGCACGTGGCTTCCCAACTAGCAAAAAGTGGTTTTTAAACTATCCTAGAACCATCATTTATCGAGGATTATATGAGGCTTTTATCCGCATATAAGTTGCGAAAAGGGCCCACTTTATAAGTCTACTTTTACTTATAATGTATTTATATTAGACCGCTGAAATGTCATATACGCCCATATTGCTCCTGTAATTGAATTACGTCAATACAATTACTCCTGTAAATCTCACTATAAGTAAATTATAGTAAAAAATTAGATTAATACGCGCCTAGAAATGTTTCTATAAGCTCATATGTTGCGAACAGTCGAAGTGACTGTATCGCGCATTGTTGTGCTCTGTAAAAAATATTTTTAACATCTTGATGGTATTTATATTATTCATGTCAACCATAGTAGAAAAATTGTTGTCAAATTGTTAGTCTTACTTATAGCTTATTCATATGGGAACTTGAATTTTCTGTGAAATCTATCATGGCTTCGATAAAAATTTTAAAGCGCCTCTTAAAATTTGCTTATTTACATTTTAGTATTAATTAATATTAGATAAATATTATGAAGGCAGCTGCCATTTTCTTGGTGAGCATTTCCAAGTGTGACATAGTGCTAAAATAAGTATTTTTAGCATTTCCAAGTGTGACATAGTACCAATATAAGTATATTGGTTCTATATTGGGTTATCTCAAAACCGAAGAAGATTCGCCATTGTTACCAATTAGGGTTCCGCAATGCCCGATGAAAATCGATTGATATTTATAAATATGTAAGTTACAGGAATATTTTAAGGGTTTGTTCTACGTGCTAGGTTAAACATTAGTTTAAACATTGTTTTTATTTAATATAATTATATAAGAGGTTACCGACGATTTAAACAAGACTATGCCGATGTTCCTGGATATCGATCGATTTTTAATCAAAATAGATTTCCGATCTTTAAAGAACTTAAAATGGCCTTGGAGTGTTACACATTTCTTGTTATCGGCGATATGTCCCGGTTGTCACAGCGTGGTTTCTACATATTTACACTAGAGATTAACATTTTACTCAGAATCAAGAGCACATCTGATCATTGCTATATCAAGATTGGTTTTGATGTGAGAATTGTTCTACTTAAGCAGTTTATGATCACTTTCCAAGAGACGAATGTGAAATTTGTAACAAGTCTAATCTGATGTCTGGGCAATATTACACAAATGTTAATGGATCTCCTTCAATTACACAAAAGATAGATAGATAGATAAAACGTTTATTTAGTGCAACAATAGGAATATGTATGGTAGCAACTACGATAAATTAAAAAGAAGTCGTTTACTAGGAGTTCATGGTACTTTCTTGACCATCTCAAATCGACAGCATAATTTTATTAATACTCGCCCCATTACGCGCAACGATGCTAAACTTCAATAACATGGCTTTGTGGTTCGGGGAATTCCCAGTTTTTAAAAAAATAACGCAGTTCTAAATTTTTGTTATATATAATCCGAAAGTTCTTTCTTATTATCGCTTTCAATATCGCTCAAAGATTTGGTACTTTTGTTGTCCGAACCTCTTCCATCTAAAGTAGTACTACAATTATCTTGTCCGGAACCCTCCCTAGATTTAGCGATGCGGTCTTCACCAGTTAAATTAAAAAAAATCGGTGCTGAAAAAATCAAAATGGCTGATGTCAAATCCTACAATGGAATTTGCAAAACTATATAAATCGTGTTTTCGCCTGTACTGGTCGTTACAAGCAAAAGTGGCTTCTTAAGAGTTTTAACCAGGATTCTTTGAGATTTCTTGGACAATAACACTACTGTGGAATGCCTATATAAATATGTCTAGGTTTAAAACGGCGTACGATAAATCGATATAGAGAAAAATTTATCCTACCGAGTGCTGTATGCTGTGTAATATTGGTGATTTATTGTTTTTAAAATATGGATATGAAATTCATTTAACACTTACTTTTAAGCATATGTAAAACCAAACCATAAATGATTTACAGTAATTTAACTTTAATTTACTTATATTGGCCATAAAATATTAGCTTATATGAGGTTATAAGTAAAAATAACAAGAGTAATTGCTCCTCAGTGCATATATTCCTGGTACATGCTCCTACAGGAGTATTAGGATTTAAATGGTCCGCAGACGTTATCTTATAGGCGCATATAAGTCCGAGTTACCGGAGTTATTACTCTTGAGTGCAATTACTCTTGTTTCATGCTTTCATAGGAGTCTTGATCCTATGTTTGTCAGGAAATATGATCCCATATACCGATATAAGTACAAATTATAGGATAAAGTGTACTTGAGTAAAACCAGCATGTATTTATGCTGTTAAAAGCGTAGTAGCAACCACCAAAACCATCATCGGAGCTTTATAAGTCCATGTAGCATTATAAAATCGCCATCCAGGATTATTTTGCTAGTTGGGTTATCACAGAATTTAACATGTCTCTCTATTTTAATAAAATGTTACACTTGAACATTACAGGGAAACTGGGGTATAAGTAAATTCAAATACCAAAATAGATTTCAACTAATTTTATTGAATCATTTTTTCGGGCAAAAAGCTAAGTAATTCTTAGGGAAGTTCTTAGTAGACACCACAACCACAGCCGCGGCCTCCATAGCCGAGTCCGACAGCGGCAGGAGCGATGGCAGCAGCACCAGGTCCATAGCCAGCGCCGAGCCCATAGGCACCAGCAGTACCATAAGCACCCGCAGTGCCAAAGGCAGCAGCAGAAGGAGCAATACTCTCAATTGCAGTCACACCGTTACCGCAGCTGTAGCTGACGGTGCCAGCACCACCACTTGGCAACACACCCTCCAAAGCAACAGCACTCGCGAATGGCAGCTCACCAGCCACGGACAGAGCACCGTCAAACACATTCTCAGACGCTACGGAGAGACCACTGGGAGCAAAAGCAGAGAAGCTGGTGACAGGCAGTCCACCGCCACTGGTGGGAATGATCTCAAGAGCAGCCAAGCCATTACCATTGAAACCATTGTTGGCCCAGTTACCAGCCCAGCCATTACCCATCAATTCATTTCCGATCAAACCATTGCCAGCCCAGCCATTACCAGCACACCCAGGTGCAACAACAGCAGGAGCGGCGATGGCTCCACGACCAAGACATGAACTGAAAGCAGTCTGTAAACATGAAATTATAGTATTAGTAAATATTACTTTAACAACAGACGGCGTCCAAGCGGTGACCAAGCCACGGTTACTGAGCCTCCCCGCCTCGACAATGCGGGAACCCACCATTTTACAAATTTGTACAAAACCGTATCTGAGGGCGCAGTGAACCCATTGGAAAATTACATATAAGATAATTGAAAATATTAAATAATAATCAACCATTTCTCACCTGGATGAAGAGCGCCTGAGCGCATAGGACGAGGATCACCTTGGCTGACATTGTAGTTTGTGTTGAAGTAAACTTAGAATGAGTTTTACAAGAATCGATCGACTATTTATACTGAAGCGTAGTCCTTATCTAGTTGTGTTGCAGCAACTCCAGAATTTTGAAATGAACTTTTCATACCTTTATCAGTAGTTGCATTATGAGGAAATTGATGTTTGTTTGCTTGTATTTTGTTAGTGATGTGACCTTGAAGTATTGATTATGAAGGGCTTTGTTTCAATAGAACATTGAAAAAACATCACGTTGTTATGATAAGAAGCTTTTGCACTATATAAACGTGGTCTCGAAGTAGGAACATCATTCAGTCTTCAGCTTCTCGTTGTACAGAAACAAACATCAAACATGTCTACCGTCGCTGTTCTGTTGCTCTGCATCCAAGCTTGCTTGGTCCAGGTGAGTGATCTAAAATTAATCATTATTTTCTTTTCGGTTTTCCTATCATTTATATTGTTTTCATGTTTGTGCTGTAATTCTTAAATCAAATCCAATCAATTCTTTTTTTATTTTTTTGTCCCCTCAGAATGTGTTTGGTTACGGGTGCGGGTGCGGAGGTCAAGTGGGCGCCATAGCTCCTGCTCTGGGTCTCGGCGCTGGTCTCTCTCCATGTGGTGGTGCTCTGGGTCTTGGTGGTTTCGGTGGCGCACTTGCTCCTGCTGCTACATACGGAGGTGCTATCGCTCCTGGAGCTGCTTATGGCGCCACCGGTGAAGGCAACGTGGCGGTCATTGGTGAGATGCCAGTCGCCGGTAACACCGCTGTTGCTGGTCAGGTCCCCATCATGGGTGCTGTGACTTTCGGTGGTGCTGTGCCCGCTGCTGGTGCCGTGTCTATCTCCGGACATTGCGCTTGCGGCTGCGGATCTCCTATCTTATACTGAAGATTTTCTTCAAAAAGGAATTTAAATAAATGATAATGAATTAATCAAGGCATGAAGGATTTTCATTTAAGAATTACCTATTTTGACTCTGGTATTTATTACTAGATTTCACTAGTACATACATCTGCCCCGTTGGTCTAGTTGTCGCGCGTGCGACTGCTGAGCGTGGAGTCCTGGGTTAGATTCCCGGGTCGGGCAAATGTTATTGGGTTTTTTCATTAGGAATGTCTCAGTAACAGCTCGGAGTTTGAAAGTTGGTGGTGTGAAGCCCCCGTGCCTCGGATAGCACATAAAGACGTTAGTCCTGCGCCTGATCTCTCCCCGGCCGTGTCGGGTTGCCGTCCCATCGGACTATGAGAGTAAAGGAACAGAGAGTGTACCTGTGTTTACGCACACACACGCACACGCGCACGCGCACGCGCACTATAATATCTCCTGCGTACCTGGCTGATCTCCGTTGAGATTGGCCACCGTGACCGAAATCGGTCGGGAGTATTTTTATTACACTGGTTTGTTTTTGGTTCGATAACGAACGGGTCTACGATGGCTCCCTGAGGTACAGACGCCAGCACATCAAGTTACTACAATCTGTCAAATTTCTTTAATAGATTTTCAACTTTATAGCTAAAGCATAAGGTTCAAAGTTAATTGGGAAAATTTGACATTTTCGGGTAGCTTGATGTGCTGGCGTCTGTACATTATAGACGTATGAGGAACAGGGTGTAAAGCTCACTTATCTTCCCTTACTTATCTTCCCTTACTTCACTTATCTTCCGACTAGACGGGTGTCGTGTGTGGTGGGAAACTGCACGACGATTGACGTCTAGACGTTGTATGTGTTATGCTAGTCGCGTGGTAAACTCTGCTTGCGCGATGCAGGATTTTTATGTGACGTCAGTATGATGCGTAGTTCCGCACGTGGCAGTGTAGATGCCGCCACAACATTATCAAATACTTATGCGGAAATAATGTTTTAGTGTATTATTTTCTTTATAATCATTCATTCAAAGAAGTCGTACCTACAAATTGTTTAAAAAAGGAAAAAAGGTCCTTATATCTCTCAATTACTATTAAGAGACGCTTAGTGAAAGCAGATCTCAAATATAGGGAATTCTTTCTTACTTACTTTAGATACTTAAAAAAAACGCTTAAAAAATAAAAGGTCGGGAATTCATCGAGCTCTTAATTAGAACGGCTCTCATAGCGACCTTATGTTATCGTAATTAAAGAATGATTTCCACCAAAAAGACTCGCATCGCATCGAATCGGAACGGATCTTACAATCTTTAAACGATATTAAATTATTTTATTGCACAAAAACGTTAGCCACAGCAATATATTTTAAAGTAAGTTCCATTGATTAACTCTTAAGCGTTACGCTGTGATGTCGAAAAAAGTAAAAAAATAGATATAACTTTGCAATTTTTTTGTATCGGGAAAACATTATCGAATCATGTATTCCTTTTACATAATACTAGACCAAAGAGTCAAAAAACATATTTTATACCGAAATGTTAAATCCCTATTCCACATACTTAACAAGTTACACGAATAGAATAACCACATTTTTTTCAATATAATATCACCTTAAATACAGACGTGGAATTTCATAATATCACACCATTTCATGACGAAACATGACTCCTGACGGTTTTGCCTGGCTTAATTACGAGTATCTCAGTTATCGCAAATGTATTTAACGTTACTCGAAACAAGAGCAAATATTTATGTTTTGTGGTTTTCAACAACTACAAAGTGTAGGTACCAACGAGGTTGTTTTTATGTATTGGTTTAAGGTGTAAAATTTTGAAAGTTTAAGAAATTCATAAGCCTCATAAATTTTAGTTAAAAATATTGCTATAAATTGACAATTAGAAAAGTATTAAAGCAAAAGTAAAATATATACTTGATAAAACGTCAAGTTCAGCAAAATTCTTTGATCACAGAATTTCACATGTCTCTCTATTTTAATAACACTTCACACTTTAACATTACAAGGAAACTGGGGTATAAGTAAATTCAAATATCAAAATAGATTGCAAATAATTTTATTGAATCATTGTTTCGGACAAAAAGGTAAGTAATTCTTAGGGAAGTTCTTAGTAGACACCACATCCACAGCCGCGGCCTCCATAGCCGAGTCCGAGAGCGGCAGGAGCGATGGCAGCAGCACCAGGTCCGTAGCCAGCGCCGAGCCCATAGGCACCAGCAGTACCATAAGCTCCCGCAGTGCCAAAGGCAGCAGCAGAAGGAGCAATGCTCTCAATTGCAGTCACACCGTTACCGCAGCTGTAGCTGACGGTGCCAGCACCACCACTTGGCAACACACCCTCCAAAGCAACAGCACTCGCGAATGGCAGCTCACCAGCCACGGACAGAGCACCGTCAAACACATTCTCAGACGCTACGGAGAGACCACTGGGAGCAATAGCAGAGAAGCTGGTGACAGGCAGTCCACCGCCACTGGTGGGAATGATATCAAGAGCAGCCAAGCCATTGCCATTGAAACCATTGTTGGCCCAGTTACCAGCCCAGCCATTACCCATCAATTCATTTCCGATGAAACCATTGCCAGCCCAGCCATTACCAGCACACCCAGGTGCAACAACAGCAGGAGCGGCGATGGCTCCACGACCAAGACATGAACTGAAAGCAGTCTGTAAACATGAAATTATAGTATTAGTAAATATTACTTTAACAACAGACGGCGTCCAAGCGGTGACCAAGCCACGGTTACTGAGCCCCCCCGCCTCGACAATGCGGGAACCCACCATTTTACAAATTTGTACAAAACCGTATCTGAGGGCGCAGTGAACCCATTGGAAAATTACATATAAGATAATTGAAAATATGAAATAATAATCAACCATTTCTCACCTGGATGAAGAGCGCCTGAGCGCATAGGACGAGGATCACCTTGGCTGACATTGTAGTTTGTGTTAAAGTAAACTTAGAATGAGTTTTACAAGAATCGATCGACTATTTATACTGAAGCGTAGTCCTTATCTAGTTGTGTTGCAGCAACTCCAGAATTTTGAAATGAACTTTTCATACCTTTATCAGTAGTTGCATTATGAGGAAATTGATTAACACTTGTATTTTGTTAGTGATGTGACCTTGAAGTATTGATTATGAAGGGCTTTGTTTCAATAGAACATTGAAAAAACATCACGTTGTTATGATAAGAAGCTTTTGCACTATATAAACGTGGTCTCGAAGTAGGAACATCATTCAGTCTTCAGCTTCTCGTTGTACAGAAACAAACATCAAACATGTCTACCGTCGCTGTTCTGTTGCTCTGCATCCAAGCTTGCTTGGTCCAGGTGAGTGATCTAAAATTAATCATTATTTTCTTTTCGATTTTCCTATCATTTATATTGTTATGGGCGTTTTCATGTTTGTGCAGTAATTCTTAAATCAAATCCAATCAATTCTTTTTTTATTTTTTTGTCCCCTCAGAATGTGTTTGGTTACGGGTGCGGGTGCGGAGGTCAAGTGGGCGCCATAGCTCCTGCTCTGGGTCTCGGCGCTGGTCTCTCTCCATGTGGTGGTGCTCTGGGTCTTGGTGGTTTCGGTGGCGCACTTGCTCCTGCTGCTACATACGGAGGTGCTATCGCTCCTGGAGCTGCTTATGGCGCCACCGGTGAAGGCAACGTGGCGGTCACTGGTGAGATGCCAGTCGCCGGTAACACCGCTGTTGCTGGTCAGGTCCCCATCATGGGTGCTGTGACTTTCGGTGGTGCTGTGCCCGCTGCTGGTGCCGTGTCTATCTCCGGACAATGCGCTTGCGGCTGCGGATCTCCTATTTACTACTGAAGCGTGCTTTTCTTCTGCCAGAATGAAATAAAATATCACGAATTGAGCAAATATTTCAATCTTTGATTTAATTTTAAAATCACCCAACAGCATTTTTTGATACAATTACAAATCAACTTAAAAAAAATCTTATATTTATTGACAAACAACGCACAGCCTAAACTGCTGGATCTAGAAAAAATCTAAGTACGTAGCAAGAATAAAAAAATAGCAACGCACTCATTTTCACTGAGTATTCCTGACCTAGTACAAGCTATCTCCGATGACTGTTACAAAACGTTTGTTGTTCTAATTGCTGAGCACGATTCTAAGAAGGCACGTACCATAACATGAAGGCTCAATATTTATGAATGAATAATGTAGGTACAAAGCGTTTTGTTCGAGTAGTTACTTGTCAAGAAGATAAGATTAGATGACAAGGAATTTTTATACAATGAGAGACAGTTATGCATGAAAGTGTATGTTGGGTGTGACAAAAGAGGTTTGAAATTAGGATAGATGCTGTGGAAATGCGTTCCTTGCAAAGTAGAATTCTGTCGTCATAACGAAAAAGGGCACAACTAAAATTTTTTCCAAAATTAAATTAAATACATAGCAATCAGAAAAAAAGGCGCATCTGCCAGTTTTTTTATAATTTTTTATAACAAAAAGGGCACAAAATCACCATTTTTCACATTAAGATACGGAAAAAGGACTCATTTGACTTTGATTACGTTGAAAGATCACATTTGTTCAGATGTGGCTTTTATTTTGTTTATTTTTTTTTTGTCAAATAAAAATGCCCATCTTGTCCATATTAATAATGAAAGGCATATATGAGTCAAATGTGCCTATTCTTTTTAATTTTCACCCACAATACGGCTTAACAATGAGTTTAAAAGAAAAGACACAACTAGTCAGATGTGCCTTTCTTTACTAGTATTTTAATAATAAATAATGTTGACACAACTAAAATCGAATTTGCAACTCCACGTAGTACTTGTTTGCCCTTTTTTTTTCAGGGTGGGAAATCATCAAATGACCCCTCCCGCTCTGGGTGGAGCGGAAGGGAGTATTCAGACTCTTACTGACTAAAACCCACCCGTGTTCCTTCCTTAGCCCTTTATGTTCCGGGCCAGCGGTAACCCTTTCGGACAATGCCGCTGACCCGACAGGCTTCGGCCCTGACGGGCCCCTTCGGACTTGTTTGCTCTACCCCGTGATTTTTTTTAAGAGCCGGAGGCGCGCAGTTTGGGTCATCCTCGACGTGTTTATATGGAATTTTTCACTTTTGTATGGAAAATATGAAAAATTATTACCTACATGTTGGGTTTTAGGGTTTATGGTTTTCATAGAGGGGGTCGAAATATTCATTATTTTTGCGATAGGACACATCATTTTCGAGATCATAAGCAAAAGAAAAAAAGATACAGTACTGTATGCGCTTCTGAATGGGTCGCACACACCCAGTGGCGGACTAACAGGGGGGCGGAAGGGGCGGCCCACCCAGGGCCTCCGGTCTTGGGGGGCCCCTAAATGCCTCCGCGTTCCCCTGATAAAATCCTAAACAAGACTTTAAAAATGTGCTTAGTACCTACATCATTTCATCAAGATCAAAACACTACAGCCATCTAGACTTTTTACGTGGTACAATACGTGCCACGAAAGATGAGACTCTGACTCTGACTCTCTCTCTCTCAGTCTCTGTACATTTGTATATCTATATCGTCAAATCAATAATGAGGCTTAGTTTAGCTATCTTTTATAAAAGTTTCTTATTTAAGTATCTAATTATTTTTATTGAAAAGGATTCAACCATCTGGCTCTCAGAAAAGGAAGCTAAAAAAACAAAGACTGAAGAGGCAAAATCGCTTGCTGGATCTTTATCCAATTACTTTTCGAATTCTGAAGAGAAGAAATGGCGTTGCCGACGAAATTATCGAAATAAACATAAACACTTATTTATACATACAAATATATAAATAAATAAATGTGAACTGAATAAAAAGCTTGTAAAACTACATTTTTTTAAAGCTGGGGGCCTCATTCAGCTTTGCCGCCCCGGGCCTCTGACGGGCTTAGTCCGCCACTGCACACACCTAGGCTTTTATCTTGAATGATAAGTCACGGATAGCCAAAGATGATGGTTTATTAAGTATATTTAACTATCACGTAACTAATGCTTTAAGAATGCTTTGTGAATAAGTACAGCTGATTATAAACGCTGACCGTGTAGGTACTGTCGCGTTACACTATAATTTGCGTAAGGCGATCGAAAAGTGCTGATCTCTGCAATGCGCGCGTGCCATGTACGATACTTTGTACTAGTACTGTTTTTGCACCTGAAGTCGAGGCATTGCCATGACAACTAATTTTATTTTACATCTTTTTAATCACGATTAAAAATTAGTCAGATTAGAATGAAAATACAATCAAAATTAAGCATTTGTGACAAGAGAATCACCATTGGTTAAAAATAAAACTTATTTTCACTTGAATAGGTACTTTTTATCTAACCCGAACAATTTTTAAAGAATCGACTTAATAAGTAAAGTAAGACTAATTCATTGCAACTTTTGAAGTATTTTATTATCATTAAAATCCAAATGTGCCTGTTAATTGTAATATTTTCTATTTTTACATCAATTAGGTACTAGGAACAAAGGTTTGGTAATTTATGCCTTTTATACTTAACTAGCCCGCGACTTCGTTCGCGTGAAATTCTCACTTTCCTCCAAAAATTTCGAAAATGTATGTTTATGATCTTAACATTTATTTAGATAAATAAGTATTCGGGCCAATTTTTAAGTTTATAGATCAAAGGATTTTTGTATTTCCAAATAAACTGTATCCCTGCTTTTCACCCTCACAGGGGTGGAATTTTGAAAAATCATTTGGGATGTGTTCATGACTTGACTCAAAGACCCATACCCATTTTCGAGTTAATGGAAGCAAGCAGTAAAAGCCAACTCTTAAACTTTATTACCTTTTTTTACCTTGATAGGAGTGGATTTTTGAAAAACCCTAAAACACACTTTTTTATTTTTAAACGACTTCAAAAAAGGAGGAGGGTCTCAGGGTCATCTAATATTATCACCTAAATAAGTACCTACTCGAACAAAAAAAAAACTTAGTATAAGTACTTAGATTTTTTTAGACCCAGCAGTTTAGGCTATGCGTTGTTTGTCAATAAATATAAGATTTTTATTAAGTTGATTTGTAATTGTATCAAAAAATGCTGTTGGGTGATTTTAAAATTTAATCAAAGATTTTAATATTTGCTCAATTCGTGATATTTTATTCTTGCAAAAGAAAAGCACGCTTCAGTAGTAAATAGGAGATCCGCAGCCGCAAGCGCATTGTCCGGAGATAGACACGGCACCAGCAGCGGGCACAGCACCACCGAAAGTCACAGCACCCATGATGGGGACCTGACCAGCAACAGCGGTGTTACCGGCGACTGGCATCTCACCAGTGACCACCACGTTGCCTTCACCGGTGGCGCCATAAGCAGCTCCAGGAGCGATAGCACCTCCGTATGCAGCAGCAGGAGCGATAGCACCTCCGTATGCAGCAGCAGGAGCACGCGCGCCACCGAAACCACCAAGACCCAGAGCACCACCACATGGAGAGAGACCAGCGCCGAGACCCAGAGCAGGAGCTATGGCGCCCACTTGACCTCCGCAGCCGCACCCGTAACCGAACACATTCTGAGGGGATAAAAAAATAAAAAAGAATTGATTGGATTTGATTTAAGAATTACTGCACAAACATGAAAAAGCCCATAAAAACAATATAAATGATAGGAAACCCATTAAAGAAAATAATAATTAATTTTAGATCACTCACCTGGACCAAGCAAGCTTGGATGCAGAGCAACAGAACAGCGAAGGTAGACATGTTTGATTTTTGTTTGTGTTCAACGAGAAGCTGAAGACTGAATGATGTCCCTACTTCGAGACCACGTTTATATACTTAGTGTAAAAGCTTCTTATCATAACAACGTGACGTATTTTCAATGTTCTATTGAAACAAAGCCCTTCATAATAAATATTTCAAGGTTACATCACTAACGAAATACAAGCGTTAATCAATATCCCCATAATGCAACTACTGATAAAGGTATGAAAAGTTAATTTCAAAATCCTCAAATTGCTGCAACACAACTAGATAAGGACTACGTTTCAGTATAAATAGTCGATCGATTCTTGTAAAACTCATTCTAAGTTTACTTCAACACAAACTACAATGTCAGCCAAGGTGATCCTCGTCCTATGCGCTCAGGCGCTCTTCGTCCAGGTGAGAAATGGTTGATTATTATTTAATATTTTCAATTATCTTATATGTAATCTCAGATACGGTTTTGTACAAATTTGTAAAATGGTGGGTTCCCGCATTGTCGAGGCGGGGGGGCTCAGTAACCGTGGCTTGGTCACCGCTTGGACGCCGTCTGTTGTTAAAGTAATATTTACTAATACTATAATTTCATGTTTACAGACTGCTTTCAGTTCATGTCTTGGTCGTGGAGCCATCGCCGCTCCTACTGTTGTTGCACCTGGGTGTGCTGGTAATGGCTGGGCTGGCAATGGTTTGATCGGAAATGAATTGATGGGTAATGGCTGGGCTGGTAACTGGGCCAACAATGGTTTCAATGGCAATGGCTTGGCTGCTCTTGAGATCATTCCCACCAGTGGCGGTGGACTGCCTGTCACCAGCTTCTCTGCTTTTGCTCCCAGTGGTCTCTCCGTAGCGTCTGAGAATGTATTTGACGGTGCTCTGTCCGTGGCTGGTGAGCTGCCATTCGCGAGTGCTGTTGCTTTGGAGGGTGTGTTGCCAAGTGGTGGTGCTGGCACCGTCAGCTACAGCTGCGGTAACGGTGTGACTGCAATTGAGAGCATTGCCCCTTCTGCTGCTGCCTTTGGCACTGCGGGAGCTTATGGTACTGCTGGTGCCTATGGGCTCGGCGCTGGCTATGGACCTGGTGCTGCTGCCATCGCTCCTGCCGCTCTCGGACTCGGCTATGGAGGCCGCGGCTGTGGATGTGGTGTCTACTAAGAACTTCCCTAAGAATTACTTAGCTTTTTGTCCGAAACAATGATTCAATAAAATTATTTAAATCTATTTTGGTATTTGAATTTACTTATACCCCAGTTTCCCTGTAATGATCAAGTGTGAAGATTTATTAAAATAAATAGAGATACATGTTAAATTCTTTGATAAGTCACGTGCAATGGTCCACTGAAGGACTGAGTACAGAAACCAATATATGCCGCTCTCGGACTTGGTTATGGAGGCTGCGGCTGTGGATGTGGTCTTTTTTTTTGAGCGGGAAATTATCCATTTGCAATTTGCATACTTTCAGGTCTGTCACTTTACAACAACGTTTACAACAACAAACGTTCTGTAGTCAGCACTGAGCGTTATTCGTCTAAAAATATTGAAACCTTATGTTATGGTACGTGTCTTCTTAGAACCATGCTCAGCAATCAGAACGAAGAAATGTCTTATAACAGCCAGTCATCGGAGATAGCTTGTACTAGGTCAGGAATGTAAAGTGACAACGAGTACGTTGTTATTTTATTCTTACTAAATACTTACAATTTTTTTCTAGACCCAGCAGTTTAGGCTATGTGTTTAAGATTATTTATAAAGTAGATTTGTAATTGTATAAAAATGCTGTTGAGTGATATTGACATTAAATAAAATATAATAGTAGATTGTTGCATCGAGCGCAAAGTGACTTATTAATGCACGAGCGTTATATTGGGCCCCAGCGCAAACGATGGCACTAAATTAATACGAGTGCATTAATTACTCATTTTAGTAAGGTGCGAAATCTACTTTTCTTTCGACTACCAATCTGCCTACCGTGATAAAATATACCTACTCAAAATAAAAACTCAAGTTAATGAAAGCAAAGTTTTCATAAGCTTTTAAATATTTATCCCGCGACTTTTGCGGCAAAGGATTATTAACAATTTCATTTGCAGCTGTTTTTATACTTCCCGGAGTTGAATTCATGTCGCTATCGCTGTCTATTTCCATTTTTTTAAACTTTTCTTGCTAAACATGAAGTATCAAAGTTGTACAGCGGTACAAAATGCGCGCTATTTGTTTTTTTTTTTTTCACCAAGTCGGTTTTAGTCAGCCGATTTTTTATTTTCAGGCAGTATCTTATTAATCTAATGCATACATTTGATATTAAACTTAATGGGAGACATTTACCACAGAGGTACTGTGGTAAATTTATATCTAATTAAAAAACAGTGCATTAATGATAAACTGTGCAGCCATGAGATTTCATATAACATTTCTGCACTGTTTTGGTTCTAAGCAAAAAATACCTCCGTTGTGATCAGTTTTGTAGTGATTACTGCGTAGTTCGCGGTCGCTGCATGCTGGTGGTCAGGATACCCGTTGAAGCCGTGGGTGCTGGCTGGCTCGGTGACTCGCCCCTAAAGCTTGCGGGAGTGATAATGATGACGTCACGCTGAAGTATTTGCACGAAGGCTGCGCTGACGTTCATGTTCGTCGCCACCAGTATAGAGGTATGAGGAACAGGGTGTAAAGTTCACTCATATTCTATGGTAAAGGCAGGATCCTCCGACCAGACGGGTGTTGTGTCTGGCGGGCAACTACCTGATGATTCATGTCGGGTCGTTGTATCTATGCTAGTTGCGCGGTAAACTCTGCTTGCGGGATGCAGGATTTTGCATGGCGTCAGTATGACGCGTTGTTTGCATGTGGTGTTGTAGATACCGCTGCATTGACATTAGCGAGTAGGTGGTGTGAAAATAAATTATCGCTCTTTACAAAAAGTGTACCGTAAGCATAACGGGGATTATGGTATTTAAATTCATACATCAAAATATATTGCAACATCATTTTATTGAATCACTATTTCGAATCATGGGTTGAGGAATCACTTTCTTTTAAATTCTTAGTAACGTCCACATCCACAGCCGCGGCCTCCATAGCCGAGTCCATGAGCGGCAGGAGTGATGGTAGCAGCGCCAGGACCATACCCAGCGCCGAGCCCATAGGCACCAGCAGCACCATAAGCACCCGCAGTGCCAAAGGCAGCAGCAGAAGGAGTAATGCTCTCAATTGCAGTCACACCGTTACCGCAGCTGTAGCTGACAGTACCAGCACCACCACTGGGCAACACACCCTCCAAAGCTACAGCACTCACAAACGGCAGCTCACCAGCCACGGACAGAGTACCCTCATACACATTTTCAGACGCTACGGAGAGACCATTGGGAGCGAACGCAGAGGCGATGGAGACAGGCAGTCCACCGCCACTGGTGGGAATGATCTCTAGAGCAGGCAGGCCATTGCAAGCCCAGTTACCAGCCATGCCATTGCCGATCAAACCATTACCAACTATGCCATCATCTATCAAGCCATTGTTGGCCCAGTTACCAGCACAGCCGTTGCCAACCAAACCGTTACCGACCAAACCATTGCCAGCCCAGCCGTTTCCAAAAGCTCCACGACCAAGACATGAACTGAAAGCAGTCTGTAAGCAAGAAATTATAGTATTAGTAAATATTATTTTAACAGCAGACGGCGCCGGTGTGGATGTCACATGATTTTTTAATCGAACACGTTATATAATGCACTATGTCAGATGCTTACAATGTAATCACAATTTCCTGATAGTGAAAAACATAACTAAAATCGTGAGTATTCGTGAGTGACTTAATAATTATGGTCTTACCAACACAGTTCAGGGTGGATAAAAAAATTTAGAAATTTTCCCACGGGTTGCACTGCGCCAAGTGGGTTTTGTAAAAAACGGTTGTTGAAAAAAAACCAAAAATCACATATAAGAGAATGTTAGACCTATCTATTGAAAACATAGAATAATAATAAAACATTTCTCACCTGGATGAAGAGCGCCTGAGCGCAGAAAACGAGGATCACCTTGGCTGACATTGTAGTTGTGTTGAAGTGAACTGAATGATTGTCACAAGAATCGATCGACTATTTATACTGAAATGTTGTCCTTATCTAGTTGTGTTACAGCAATTTAAGGATTTTGAAATTAACTTTTCATACCTTTATCAGTAGTTGCAATATGGAGTAATAGAAAAACGCTTGTATTTCGTAAGTGATGTAACCTTGAAATATTTAGTAAGTATGAAGGGCTTTGTTTCAATAGAACGTTGAAAAAAATCACGTGTTATGATAAGAAGCTTTTGCACTATATAAACGACGTCTCGAAGTAGGAACATCATTCAGTCTTCAGCTTCTCGTTGAACACAAACAAACATCAAACATGTCTACCTTCGCTGTTCTGTTGCTCTGCATCCAAGCTTGCTTGGTCCAGGTGAGTGATCTAAAAGTAATTATTATTTTCTTTTAGGTTTTCCTATCATTTATACTGTTTTTATGGGCTTTTTCATGTTTGTGCAGTAATTCTTAAATCAAATCCAATCAATTCTTTTTTATTTTTTTGTTCCCTCAGAATGTGTTCGGTTATGGGTGCGGCTGCGGAGGTCAAGTGGGCGCCATAGCTCCTGCTCTGGGTCTCTCTCCATGCGGTGGTGCTCTGGGTCGTGGTGTTTTCGGTGGTGCACTTGCTCCTGCTGCTGCATACGGAGGTGCTATCGCTCCTGCTGCTGCATACGCAGGTGCTATCGCTCCTGGAGCTGCTTATGGCGCCACCGGTGAAGGCAACATGGCGGTCACTGGTGAGCTGCCAGTCGCCGGTAACACCGCTGTTGCTGGTCAGGTCCCCATCATGGGTGCTGTGACTTTCGGTGGTGCTGTGCCCGCTGCTGGTGCCGTGTCTATCTCCGGACAATGCGCTTGCGGCTGTGGTTCTCCTATTCACTATTGAGATATAGTTTTCAGACAGCAAGATAGAAACAAACGATTTTGAAGTGAGCAAATAATTCGATGTTTGATTAAATCCTCAAATTAACCCATAAATATTTTAATAACTCTCTTCTCTCCCGCATTTCGTCCACGGCGGCCAATCTCAACAGAGATTAGCTATAACGCAGGACATATTATAGTGCACAAGTGTGTGCAAAACCTTAAATCCACTCTACACTTGACACGGCTGCCATGCTGCATAATTTGATATTGAAATGTTTTTCAACCGCGATGTGGGTTTACCACCATATCATATTGAAATGACATATTTTATAATATAAAATTATAAACAATCTGTTACACTTAGTTATAAACTATATAGATTATTCACTAAGGGGATAAAGCAGTGTCTTAAGTCACGGCCGTTATGTCGATTTTGGAACGTAACGAAGGATTCTGTGGCTCCCGAGCGCAACTAGGAAGCTCTGAGTTAACTCCTGAGCGACTAGAATCCTGAGTACGGCGAGGGATTCAAGCTCGCCCAATACAAAGACACCTTTATCCCCTAGGAGAATCCTCTACTTCCTTACAAAACGCATTTTATTGAACTGGATATATTTTGTCTATGTATATACCTAAGCAATCATTTAAAAAGTGGCTATGGACATTTTGTTTAGCAAGTACAACTAAGCTGAGTTACACAGGAATAATGTGGCAGCGACTATTGCTTTCTTTACTAAGTGGTCTTTAGCACTTCTTTTAACCTGTAGTTAAAGTGTGTACTATGGTGTGGGTTACATGCTTGTTTAACCTTGGTTTAAGTATTACTTTGTATTTTGTCGCATGTTCTTTGTCCTTATTAAATAAATACTTTTGGCA
The DNA here is from genome assembly GCA_963855955.1 of Luperina nickerlii. Classification (NCBI taxonomy): domain Eukaryota; kingdom Metazoa; phylum Arthropoda; class Insecta; order Lepidoptera; family Noctuidae; genus Luperina; species Luperina nickerlii. Next base: position 8,842,948 of record OY979689.1, on the reverse strand, counting down.
CTTACTGTGAGGAAAAAAACCAATTCGCTTTCGAATCAGAAGCTTAGGAAACTATTAACTGATCAGGAGTACCTACTCGTAATTATGTGCAGTTTCATAAAAAAAAAAACACAAAAAATAATATCGTCACACACACGGCAACAGTAACCGATCAGCTGTTGCGATGACATGCCGCCATCACCGCCACAGATAGAAACAGCGATTGTGTAACTCAGATCATTCAATAACTTTGGCCTTGGGCGTAATATACAGAAAATCATTGTTTTCACTGTTGTAATTATTTTTGTTTTATCTATTTAATTAATACACAATCACATTACTTATTATTCCACTATAACATCTGTATTAAATTACGTAATTTCATTATTTCGTTCGTCGATGGCAACTAAAAACTATGAAGTGACAGCCTTAAAAGTTTTTTATCACATCTATTCAAAAGGACAACACAAACTTGTAAACAGGGACTAAAATAGCTCTTTGATCCAGGGACTAAAAGTTATTTGAATTCGGAATGTGAATATTGTCAGTGGTTCCAATCATCATAGAGATCAATAAAGAACATTGTTTGAACAAATAACAGGCTGTATGATTAATAAAAAGGCGCGCGACCACATTAAAAAAAAAAGTTCGCCAAAAAATATAGAAAACGCGACAAAAGAATTCTGCGTAATATTGTTTAATAAACGTACTATTCTTTTTCATAAGTTGCACTAACTTATTTTTTCATAGGAGATAAAAAATTAGTGTCACCCTCGGGATCAACACTATTTTAAGCTCGGATGACAAACTTTGAATTCCTTCGCAACGCTCTGGATTCAAAGAAACTCTCGCTTTCAAAAAAGTTGTGTGCTCCCTTGGCAAACATCCTACTATTTTTCGAGGTAAAGTTTTCACACAATTTTTTTTTCGCGATTATAAGGAAACGGAGCGCTTCGCTAGCGGCCTGAAGGTATTGTCCGAGCGGTGGGATCTGCCCCTGTTGCAGAGGTGGATGCAGCTTCATAGTAGCACATCCCCTCGTATTTTGCAATAGTATGTGTTTTTATTTTATTAGTTGTTTGTTTTGGATGACGTGTGTATGTATTTTGTTAATTTTTATTTCTGTATTAATTTTATTGTTTTGATTATTTATTTTAATTTGATTTAATTTTTTAAGTCGAAGACATGTGACATCTACCAACCCGCACTGGGCCCGCGTGGTGGATTACGGCCCACTCCCTCTCACTGAGAGGAGGCCTGTGTCCCAGCAGTGGGAACATTATAGGCTGATGATGATGATGATTTAATTTAATTTGGTTTATTCTGTTTGCATTTAATTTGATTTGTATTGATTTTATTTAATTTGAACTTCATCTGATTTTATACGTGTACTAATAATGGGTGTTAATTACCTGAAATAAATTAATTTATTATTATTATTCAACAGCGGGTCGATAATGAAATTCTGTGCAATGCTAATGCCCGACTAGAGCCTAGGGCTTTAATGATTTGCTTAAGGTTCGGTTTGCATGACATAATTTGACATAAACGAGCAGATGGTGTGAAAAAAAATTATAGCTCTTTTCAAAAAAAAAACCGACTTCCAAAAAAAAATACTACAAAGTGAAAAATAACTTTAATTTCGGAGGTCGGTGTCGTTGGTTCTGTGTTTTCGTTTTTGACACCGACTTTCGAAATTAAAGTTATTTTTCACTTTGTAGTATTTTTTTTTGGAAGTCATTTTTTTTTTGTAATAATGTTTTTATTTTTCACTTCTCAGTTGTACCTACCTACCCCTAACAAATTCATATACTACAACAACACTACATATACGATACTACTTGCTATGTGAATATCAGTGACAGAAAGCTATTGAACACATCTGCTTACCCCTTTAAAGGGTACAGGCATGATGTTATGCTGTGTGATTGCGTAAACAATACATACCATATGCTATAGCAGCAATCGCGGTTGATTTGCTGGCATTTATTGAAGAGTTCCGTTGTCTGTCTCCGAAACTCAACATCAGATCTTTACGAAGTATAATGTGACCATTTCGAAATAAAGCTCTTTCGGACGAAAAAAAAAAGCAAATCCATATATTTACGATGGAGTTATGCACGAACACACACATAAATAAAAAAAAGAAACATCCGAATTGAGAACCTCCTCCTTTTCAGAAGTCGGTTAAGAAATGTACCGTCAGCATAACAGGGATTATGGTATTTAAATTCATACATCAAAATATATTGCAACATCATTTTATTGAATCACTATTTCGAATCATGGGTTGAGTATCATCATTTTCTTTTTAATTCTTAGTGACGTCCACATCCACAGCCGCGGCCTCCATAGCCGAGTCCGTGAGCGGCAGGAGTGATGGCAGCAACACCAGGACCATAGCCAGCGCCGAGCCCATAGGCACCTGCAGCGCCATAGGCAGCAGCAGAAGGAGCGATGCTCTCGATAGCAGTGATACCGTTACCGCAGCTGTAGCTGACAGCGCCAGCACCACCACTGGGCAAAACACCCTCCAAGGCCACAGCACTCACAAACGGCAGCTCACCAGCGACGGACAGAGTACCCTCAAACAAATTTTCTGACGCTACGGAGAGGCCATTGGGAGCAAAAGCAGAGGCGATGGAGACAGGCAGTCCACCGCCAGTGGTGGGAATGATCTCTAGACCAGCCAAGCCATTGCTAGCCCAGTTACCAGCCATGCCATTGCCGATCAAACCATTACCAATTATGCCATCATCTATCAAGCCATTGTTGGCCCAGTTACCAGCACAGCCGTTGCCAACCAAACCGTTACCGACCCAACCATTGCCAGCCCAGCCGTTTCCAATAGCTCCACGACCAAGACATGAACTGAAAGCAGTCTGTAAACAAGAAATTATAGTATTAATAAATATTATTTTAACAGGAGACGGCGCCGGTGTCGATGTCACATGATTTTTAATCGAACACGTTTTATAATACACTATGTCAGATGCTTATAATGTACTCATAATTTCCTGATAGTAAAAAACATAACTAAAATCGTGAGTATTCGTGAGTGCCTTAATAATTATGGTCTTACCGACACAGTTCAGGGTGGATAAAAAGTTGGAAAATTTTCCCTCGGGTTGCACTGCGCCCACAGATACCAAGTTGTTTTGTACAAAAACGGGAATTTATGGGCATAAATATACATATAATATGTTTTTGAAAAAAAAAACGAAAAATCACATATAAGAGAATGTTAGACCTATCTATTGAAAATATAGAATAATATTAAAATATTTCTCACCTGGATGAAGAGCGCCTGAGCGCAGAAGACGAGGATCACCTTGGCTGACATTGTAGTTTATGTTGAAGTGAACTTCAGAATGATTGTCCCAAGAATCGATCGACTATTTATACTGAAATGTAGTCCTTATCTAGTTGTGTTGCAGCAATTTGAGGATTTTGAAATTAACTTTTCATACCTTTATCAGAAGTTGCAATATGGAGTAATAGAAAAACGCTTGTATTTCGTAAGTCATGAAACCTTGAAAGTTTTATTATGCAGGGCTTTGTTTCAATAGAACATTGAAAAAATCACGTATTATGATAAGAAGCTTCTACACTATATAAACGAGGTATAGAAGTTAGGACATCATTCAGTCTTCAGCTTCTCGTTGAACACAAACAAACATCAAACATGTCTACCTTCGCTGTTCTGTTGCTCTGCATCCAAGCTTGCTTGGTCCTGGTGAGTGATCTAAAATTAATTATTATTTTCTTTTAGGTTTTCCTATCATTTATACTGTTTTTATGGACTTTTTCATGTTTGTGCAGTAATTCTTAAATCAAATCCAATCAATTCTTTTTTATTTTTTTGTTCCCTCAGAATGTGTTCGGTTATGGGTGCGGCTGCGGAGGTCAAGTGGGCGCCATAGCTCCTGCTCTGGGTCTCTCTCCATGCGGTGGTGCTCTGGGTCGTGGTGTTTTCGGTGGTGCACTTGCTCCTGCTGCTGCATACGGAGGTGCTATCGCTCCTGCTGCTGCATACGCAGGTGCTATCGCTCCTGGAGCTGCTTATGGCGCCACCGGTGAAGGCAACGTGGCGGTCACTGGTGAGATGCCAGTCGCCGGTAACACCGCTGTTGCTGGTCAGGTCCCCATCATGGGTGCTGTGACTTTCGGTGGTGCTGTGCCCGCTGCTGGTGCCGTGTCTATCTCCGGACAATGCGCTTGCGGCTGTGGTTCTCCTATTTACTATTGAGACATAGTTTTCAGACAGCAAGATAGAAACAAACGATTTTGAAGTGAGCAAATAATTCGATGTTTGATTAAATCCTCAAATTAACCTATAAATATTTTAATAACTCTCTTCCCTCCCGCATTTCGTCCACGGTGGCCAATCTCAACAGAGATTAGCTATAACGCAGGACATAATAATATTATAGTGCACAAGTGTGTGCAAAACCTTAAGTCCACTCTACACTTGACACGGCTGCCATGCTGCATAATTTGATATTGAATTTTTTTTCAACCGCGATGTGGGTTTACCACCACATCATATTGAAATGACATATTTTATAATATAAAATTATAAACAATCTGTTACACTTAGTTATAAACTACCTATATAGATTATTCACTAAGGGGATAAAGCAGTGTCTTAAGTCACGGCCGCTATGTTGATTCTGGAACGTAACGAAAGATTCTGTGGCTCCCGAGCGCAACTAGGAAGCTCTGAGCATACTCCTGAGCGACCAGAATCCTGAGTGTGGCGAGGGATTCAAGCTCGCCCAATACAAAGACAACTTTATCCCCTAGGAGAATACTCTACTTCCTTACAAAACGCATTTTATTGAACTGGATATATTTTGTCTATGTATATACCTAAGCAATCATTTAAAAAGTGGCTATGGACATTTTTTTTAGCAAGTACAACTAAGCTGAGTTACACAGGAATAATGTGGCAGCGACTATTGTTTTCTTTACTAAGTGGTCTTTAGCACTTCTTTTAACCTGTAGTTAAAGTGTGTACTATGGTGTGGGTTACATGCTTGTTTAAACTTGGTTTAAGTATTACTTTGTATTTTGTCGCATGTTCTTTGTCCTTATTAAATAAATACTTTTCGCACTTACTGTGAGGAAAAAAACCAATTCGCTTTCGAATCAGAAGCTTAGGAAACTATTAACTGATCAGGAGTACCTACTCGTAATTATGTGCAGTTTCATACACGATTTTATCAATACTAATGAAATTTCATTAATAAAAAACACAAATAATAATATCGTAACACACACACGCAACAGCAACCGATCAGCTGTTGCGATGACATGCCGCCATCACCGCCACAGATAGAAACAGCGGTTGGGCAACTCAGATTATTCAATAATTTTGGCCTTGGGCGTAATATACAGAAAATCATTGTTTTCACTGTTGTAATTATTTTTGTTTTATCCATTTAATTAATTCACATTCGTATTACTTATTATTCTACTATAACATCTGTATTAAATTACGTAATTTCATTATTTCGTTCGTCGATGGCAACTAAAAACTATGAAGTGACAGCCTTAAAAGTTTTATATCACATCTATTCAAAAGGACAACACAAACTTGTAAACGGGACTAATAGCTCTTTGATCCAGGGACTAAAAGTTATTTGAATTTGGAATGTGAATATTGTTAGTAAAAGTTCCAATCATCATAGAGATCAATAAAGAACATTATTTGAACAAATAACAGGCTGTATGATTAATAAAAAGGCGCGCGACCACATTAAAAAAAAAAAGTTCGAGAAAAAATATAAAAAACGCGACAAAAGAATTCTGCGTAATATTGTTTAATAAACGTACTATTCTTTTTCATAAGTTGCACTAACTTATTTTTTCATAGGAGATAAAAAATAAGTGTCACCCTCGGGATCAACACTATTTTAAGCTCGGATGACAAACTTTGAACTCCTTCGCAACGCTCTGGATTCAAAGAAACTCTCGCTTTCAAAATAGTTGTTTGCTCCCTTGGCAAACATCCTACTATTTTTTGAGGTAAAGTTTTCACAATTTTTTTTAGCTGAGTTTCCAAATTCCAATCGCTCTATTCATGGCGCGGACTGTTGAGTTTTTCGCTATTATAAGGAAACGGAGCTCTTCGCTATTAAGTCGCCTACAAAACAGATCGAACAGCGGCCTGAAGGTATTGTCCGAGCGGTGGGATCTGCCCCTGTTGCAGAGGTGGATGCAGCTTCATAGTAGCACATCCCCTCGTATTTTGCAATAGTATGTGTTTTTATTTTATTAGTTGTTTGTTTTGGATGACGTGTGTATGTATTTTGTTAATTTTTATTTCTGTATTAATTTTATTGTTTTGATTATTTATTTTAATTTGATTTAATTTAATTTGGTTTATTCTGTTTGCATTTAATTTGATTTGTATTGATTTTATTTAATTTGAACTTCATCTGATTTTATACGTGTACTAATAATGGGTATTATTTACCTGAAATAAATAAATTTATTATTATTATTCAACAGTGGGTCGATAATGAAATTCTGTGCAATGCTAATGCTCGACTAGAGCCTAGGGCTTTAATGATTTGCTTAAGGTTCGGTCTGCATGACATAATTTGACATAAACGAGCAGATGGTGTGAAAAGAAATTATAGCTCTTTTCAAAAAAAAACCGACTTGCAGTAAAAAATACTACAAAGTGAAAAATAACTTTAATTTCGGAGGTCGGTGTCGTTTGTTCTGTGTTTTCGTTTTTGACACCGACTTTCGAAATTAAAGTTATTTTTCACTTTGTAGTATTTTTTTTGGAAGTTGTTTTTTTTTGTAATAATGTTTTTATTTTTCACTTCTCAGTTGTACCTACCTACCCCTAACAAATTCATACACTACAACAACACTACATATACGATACTACTTGCTATGTGAATATCAGTGACAGAAAGCTATTGAACACATCTGCTTACCCCTTTAAAGGGTACAGGCATGATGTTATGCTGTGTGATTGCGTAAACAATACATACCATATGCTATAGCAGCAATCGCGGTTGATTTGCTGGCATTTATTGAAGAGTTCCGTTGTCTGTCTCCGAAACTCAACATCAGATCTTTACGAAGTATAATGTGACCATTTCGAAATAAAGCTCTTTCGGACGAAAAAAAAAGCAAATCCATCTATTTACGATGGAGTTATGCACGAACACACACATAAATAAAAAAAAGAAACATCCGAATTGAGAACCTCCTTCTTTTCAGAAGTCGGTTAAGAAATGTACCGTCAGCATAACAGGGATTATGGTATTTAAATTCATACATCAAAATATATTGCAACATCATTTTATTGAATCACTATTTCGAATCATGGGTTGAGTAATCATTTTCTTTTAATTCTTAGTAACGTCCACATCCACAGCCGCGGCCTCCATAGCCTAGTCCGTGAGCGGCAGGAGCGATGGCAGCAGCACCAGGACCATAGCCGAGTCCGTGAGCGGCAGGAGTGATGGCAGCAGCACCAGGACCGTAGCCAGCGCCGAGCCCATAGGCACCTGCAGCGCCATAGGCAGCAGCAGAAGGAGCGATGCTCTCGATAGCAGTGATACCGTTACCGCAGCTGTAGCTGACAGTGCCAGCACCACCACTGGGCAACACACCCTCCAAAGCCACAGCACTCACAAACGGCAGCTCACCAGTCACGGACAGAGCACCCTCATACACATTTTCAGACGCTACGGAGAGGCCATTGGGAGCGAACGCAGAGGCGATGGAGACAGGCAGTCCACCGCCACTGGTGGGGATGATCTCTAGACCAGCCAAGCCATTGCAAGCCCAGTTACCAGCCATGCCATTGCCGATCAAACCATTACCAACTATGCCATCATCTATCAAGCCATTGTTGGCCCAGTTACCAGCACAGGCGTTGCCAACCAAACCGTTACCGATCAAACCATTGCCAGCCCAGCCGTTTCCAAAAGCTCCACGACCAAGACATGAACTGAAAGCAGTCTGTAAGCAAGAAATTATAGTATTAGTAAATATTATTTTAACAGCAGACGGCGCCGGTGTCGATGTCACATGATTTTTTAATCGAACACGTTATATAATGCACTATGTCAGATGCTTACAATGTAATCACAATTTCCTGATAGTGAAAAACATAACTAAAATCGTGAGTATTCGTGAGTGACTTAATAATTTTATGGTCTTACCAACACAGTTCAGGGTGGATAAAAAAATTGAGAAATTTTCCCACGGGTTGCACTGCGCCCACAGATACCAAGTGGGTTTTGTACAAAAACGGGAATTTATAGGCATAAATTCCCGTTGTTGAAAAAAAACCAAAAATCACATATAAGAGAATATTAGACCTATCTATTGAAAACATAGAATAATAATAAAACATTTCTCACCTGGATGAAGAGCGCCTGAGCGCAGAAAACGAGGATCACCTTGGCTGACATTGTAGTTGTGTTGAAGTGAACTGAATGATTGTCCCAAGAATCGATCGACTATTTATACTGAAATGTTGTCCTTATCTAGTTGTGTTACAGCAATTTAAGGATTTTGAAATTAACTTTTCATACCTTTATCAGTAGTTGCAATATGGGGTAATAGAAAAACGCTTGTATTTCGTAAGTGATGTAACCTTGAAATATTTAGTAAGTATGAAGGGCTTTGTTTCAATAGAACATTGAAAAAAATCACGTGTTATGATAAGAAGCTTTTGCACTATATAAACGACGTCTTGTAGTAGGAACATCATTCAGTCTTCAGCTTCTCGTTGAACACAAACAAACATCAAACATGTCTACCATCGCTGTTCTGTTGCTCTGCATCCAAGCTTGCTTGGTCCAGGTGAGTGATCTAAAATTAATTATTATTTTCTTTTAGGTTTTCCTATCATTTATACTGTTTTTATGGGCTTTTTCATGTTTGTGCAGTAATTCTTAAATCAAATCCAATCAATTCTTTTTTATTTTTTTGTTCCTTCAGAATGTGTTCGGTTACGGGTGCGGCTGCGGAGGTCAAGTGGGCGCCATAGCTCCTGCTCTGGGTCTCTCCCCATGCGGTGGTGCTCTGGGTCGTGGTGTTTTCGGTGGTGCACTTGCTCCTGCTGCTGCATACGGAAGTGCTATCGCTCCTGCTGCTGCATACGCAGGTGCTATCGCTCCTGGAGCTGCTTATGGCGCCACTGGTGAAGGCAACGTGGCGGTCACTGGTGAGATGCCAGTCGCCGGTAACACCGCTGTTGCTGGTCAGGTCCCCATCATGGGTGCTGTGACTTTCGGTGGTGCTGTGCCCGCTGCTGGTGCCGTGTCTATCTCCGGACAATGCGCTTGCGGCTGTGGTTCTCCTATTTACTATTGAGACATAGTTTTGAGACAGCAAGATAGAAGCAAACGATTTTGAAGTGAGCAAATAATTCGATGTTTGATTAAATCCTCAAATTAACCCATAAATATTTTAATAACTCTCTTCCCTCCCGCATTTCGTCCACGGTGGCCAATCTCAACAGAGATTAGCTATAACGTAGGACATATTATAGTGCACAAGTGTGTGCAAAACCTTAAGTCCACTCTACACTTAACACGGCTGCCATGCTGCATAATTTGATATTGAAATGTTTTTCAACCGCGATGTGGGTTTACCACCATATCATATTGAAATGACATATTTCATAATATAAAATTATAAACAATCTGTTACACTTAGTTATAAACTATATAGATTATTTACTAAGGGGATAAAGCAGTGTCTTATGTCACGGCCGCTATGTCGATTTTGGAACGTAACGAAGGATTCTGTGGCTCCCGAGCGCAACTAGGAAGCTCTGAGTTAACTCCTGAGCGACTAGAATCCTGAGTACGCCGAGGGATTCAAGCTCGCCCAATACAAAGACACCTTTATCCCTTAGGAGAATCCTCTACTTCCTTACAAAACGCATTTTATTGAACTGGATATATTTTGTCTATGTATATACCTAAGCAATCATTTAAAAAGTGGCTATGGACATTTTGTTTAGCAAGTACAACTAAGCTGAGTTACACAGAAATAATGTGGCAGCGACTATTGTTTTCTTTACTAAGTGGTCTTTAGCACTTCTTTTAAGTTGTAGTTAAAATGTGTACTATGGTGTGAGTTACATGCTTGTTTAACCTTGGTTTAAGTATTACTTTGTATTTTGTCGCATGTTCTTTGTCCTTATTAAATAAATACTTTTCGCACTTACTGTGAGGAAAAAAACCAATTCGCTTTCGAATCAGAAGCTTAGGAAACTATTAACTGATCAGGAGTACCTACTCGTAATTATGTGCAGTTTCATACACGATTTTATCAATACTAATGAAATTTCATTAATAAAAAACACAAATAATAATATCGTAACACACACACGCAACAGCAACCGATCAGCTGTTGCGATGAGATGCCGCCATCACCGCCACAGATAGAAACAGCGGTTGGGCAACTCAGATTATTCAATAATTTTGGCCTTGTCCGTAATATACAGAAAATCATTGTTTTCACTGTTGTAATTATTTTTGTTTTATCTATTTAATTAATACACAATCACGTTACTTATTATTCCACTATAACATCTGTATTAAATTACGTAATTTCATTATTTCGTTCGTCGATGGCAACTAAAAACTATGAAGTGACAGCCTTAAAAGTTTTTTATCACATCTATTCAAAAGGACAACACAAACTTGTAAACGAGGGACTAAAATAGCTCTTTGATCCAGGGACTAAAAGTTATTTGAATTTGGAATGTGAATTTTGTTAAAAGTTCCAATCATCATAGAGATCAATAAAGAACATTGTTTGAACAAATAACAGGCTGTATGATTAATAAAAAGGCGCGCGACCACATTAAAAAAAAAGTTCGAGAAAAAATATAAAAAACGCGACAAAAGAATTCTGCGTAATATTGTTTAATAAACGTACTATTCTTTTTCATAAGTTGCACTAACTTATTTTTTCATAGGAGATAAAAAAATAAGTGTCACCCTCGGGATCAACACTATTTTAAGCTCGGATGACAAACTTTGAACTCCTTCGCAACGCTCTGGATTCAAAGAAACTCTCGCTTTCAAAATAGTTGTTTGCTCCCTTGGCAAACATCCTACTATTTTTCGAGGTAAAGTTTTCACACAGTTTTTTTTAGCTGAGTTTCCAAATTCCAATCGTAGAGCGATTGGAATTTGGAATTCATGGCGCGGACTGATGAGGTTTTCGCGATTAAAAGGAAACGGAGCGCTTCACTAGCGGCCTGAAGGTATTGTCCGAGCGGTGGGATCTGATCTGATCTCAGCCCCTGTTGCAGAGGTGGATGCAGCTTCATAGTAGCACATCCCCCCTCGTATTTTGCAAAAGTATGTGTTTTTATTTTATTGGTTGTTTGTTTTGGATGACGTGTGTATGTATTTTGTAAATTTTTATTTCTGTATTAATTTTATTGTTTTCATTATTTATTTTAATTTGATTTAATTTTTTAAGTCGAAGACATGTGACATCTACCAACCCGCACTGGGCCCGCGTGGTGGATTACGGCCCACTCCCTCTCACTGAGAGGAGGCCTGTGTCCCAGCAGTGGGAACATTATAGGCTGATGATGATGATGATTTAATTTAATTTGGTTTATTCTGTTTGCATTTAATTTGATTTGTATTGATTTTATTTAATTTGAACTTCATCTGATTTTATACGTGTACTAATAATGGGTGTTAATTACCTGAAATAAATTAATTTATTATCATTATTCAACAGCGGGTCGATAATGAAATTCTGTGCAATGCTAATGCCCGACTAGAGCCTAGGGCTTTAATGATTTGCTTAAGGTTCGGTTTGCATGACATAATTTGACATAAACGAGCAGATGGTGTGAAAAAAAATTATAGCTCTTTTCAAAAAAAAAACCGACTTCCAAAAAAAAATACTACAAAGTGAAAAATAACTTTAATTTCGGAGGTCGGTGTCGTTGGTTCTGTGTTTTCGTTTTTGACACCGACTTTCGAAATTAAAGTTATTTTTCACTTTGTAGTATTTTTTTTTGGAAGTCGTTTTTTTTTGTAATAATGTTTTTATTTTTCACTTCTCAGTTGTACCTACCTACCCCTAACAAATTCATATACTACAACAACACTACATATACGATACTACTTGCTATGTGAATATCAGTGACAGAAAGCTATTGAACACATCTGCTTACCCCTTTAAAGGGTACAGGCATGATGTTATGCTGTGTGATTGCGTAAACAATACATACCATATGCTATAGCAGCAATCGCGGTTGATTTGCTGGCATTTATTGAAGAGTTCCGTTGTCTGTCTCCGAAACTCAACATCAGATCTTTACGAAGTATAATGTGACCATTTCGAAATAAAGCTCTTTCGGACGAAAAAAAAAGCAAATCCATCTATTTACGATGGAGTTATGCACGAACACACACATAAATAAAAAAAAGAAACATCCGAATTGAGAACCTCCTTCTTTTCAGAAGTCGGTTAAGAAATGTACCGTCAGCATAACAGGGATTATGGTATTTAAATTCATACATCAAAATATATTGCAACATCATTTTATTGAATCACTATTTCGAATCATGGGTTGAGTAATCATTTTCTTTTAATTCTTAGTAACGTCCACATCCACAGCCGCGGCCTCCATAGCCTAGTCCGTGAGCGGCAGGAGCGATGGCAGCAGCACCAGGACCATAGCCGAGTCCGTGAGCGGCAGGAGTGATGGCAGCAGCACCAGGACCGTAGCCAGCGCCGAGCCCATAGGCACCTGCAGCGCCATAGGCAGCAGCAGAAGGAGCGATGCTCTCGATAGCAGTGATACCGTTACCGCAGCTGTAGCTGACAGTGCCAGCACCACCACTGGGCAACACACCCTCCAAAGCCACAGCACTCACAAACGGCAGCTCACCAGTCACGGACAGAGCACCCTCATACACATTTTCAGACGCTACGGAGAGGCCATTGGGAGCGAACGCAGAGGCGATGGAGACAGGCAGTCCACCGCCACTGGTGGGGATGATCTCTAGACCAGCCAAGCCATTGCAAGCCCAGTTACCAGCCATGCCATTGCCGATCAAACCATTACCAACTATGCCATCATCTATCAAGCCATTGTTGGCCCAGTTACCAGCACAGCCGTTGCCAACCAAACCGTTACCGATCAAACCATTGCCAGCCCAGCCGTTTCCAAAAGCTCCACGACCAAGACATGAACTGAAAGCAGTCTGTAAGCAAGAAATTATAGTATTAGTAAATATTATTTTAACAGCAGACGGCGCCGGTGTGGATGTCACATGATTTTTTAATCGAACACGTTATATAATGCACTATGTCAGATGCTTACAATGTAATCACAATTTCCTGATAGTGAAAAACATAACTAAAATCGTGAGTATTCGTGAGTGACTTAATAATTATGGTCTTACCAACACAGTTCAGGGTGGATAAAAAAATTTAGAAATTTTCCCACGGGTTGCACTGCGCCAAGTGGGTTTTGTACAAAAACGGTTGTTGAAAAAAAACCAAAAATCACATATAAGAGAATGTTAGACCTATCTATTGAAAACATAGAATAATAATAAAACATTTCTCACCTGGATGAAGAGCGCCTGAGCGCAGAAAACGAGGATCACCTTGGCTGACATTGTAGTTGTGTTGAAGTGAACTGAATGATTGTCACAAGAATCGATCGACTATTTATACTGAAATGTTGTCCTTATCTAGTTGTGTTACAGCAATTTAAGGATTTTGAAATTAACTTTTCATACCTTTATCAGTAGTTGCAATATGGAGTAATAGAAAAACGCTTGTATTTCGTAAGTGATGTAACCTTGAAATATTTAGTAAGTATGAAGGGCTTTGTTTCAATAGAACATTGAAAAAAATCACGTGTTATGATAAGAAGCTTTTGCACTATATAAACGACGTCTCGAATTAGGAACATCATTCAGTCTTCAGCTTCTCGTTGAACACAAACAAACATCAAACATGTCTACCTTCGCTGTTCTATTGCTCTGCATCCAAGCTTGCTTGGTCCAGGTGAGTGATCTAAAATTAATTATTATTTTCTTTTAGGTTTTCCTATCATTTATACTGTTTTTATGGGCTTTTTCATGTTTGTGCAGTAATTCTTAAATCAAATCCAATCAATTCTTTTTTATTTTTTTGTTCCCTCAGAATGTGTTCGGTTATGGGTGCGGCTGCGGAGGTCAAGTGGGCGCCATAGCTCCTGCTCTGGGTCTCTCTCCATGCGGTGGTGCTCTGGGTCGTGGTGTTTTCGGTGGTGCACTTGCTCCTGCTGCTGCATACGGAGGTGCTATCGCTCCTGCTGCTGCATACGCAGGTGCTATCGCTCCTGGAGCTGCTTATGGCGCCACCGGTGAAGGCAACGTGGCGGTCACTGGTGAGATGCCAGTCGCCGGTAACACCGCTGTTGCTGGTCAGGTCCCCATCATGGGTGCTGTGACTTTCGGTGGTGCTGTGCCCGCTGCTGGTGCCGTGTCTATCTCCGGACAATGCGCTTGCGGCTGTGGTTCTCCTATTTACTATTGAGACATAGTTTTCAGACAGCAAGATAGAAACAAACGATTTTGAAGTGAGCAAATAATTCGATGTTTGATTAAATCCTCAAATTAACCCATAAATATTTTAATAACTCTCTTCTCTCCCGCATTTCGTCCACGGTGGCCAATCTCAACAGAGATTAGCTATAACGCAGGACATATTATAGTGCACAAGTGTGTGCAAAACCTTAAATCCACTCTACACTTGACACGGCTGCCATGCTGCATAATTTGATATTGAAATGTTTTTCAACCGCGATGTGGGTTTACCACCATATCATATTGAAATGACATATTTTATAATATAAAATTATAAACAATCTGTTACACTTAGTTATAAACTATATAGATTATTCACTAAGGGGATAAAGCAGTGTCTTAAGTCACGGCCGTTATGTCGATTTTGGAACGTAACGAAGGATTCTGTGGCTCCCGAGCGCAACTAGGAAGCTCTGAGTTAACTCCTGAGCGACTAGAATCCTGAGTACGGCGAGGGATTCAAGCTCGCCCAATACAAAGACACCTTTATCCCCTAGGAGAATCCTCTACTTCCTTACAAAACGCATTTTATTGAACTGGATATATTTTGTCTATGTATATACCTAAGCAATCATTTAAAAAGTGGCTATGGACATTTTTTGTTTAGCAAGTACAACTAAGCTGAGTTACACAGAAATAATGTGGCAGCGACTATTGTTTTCTTTACTAAGTGGTCTTTAGCACTTCTTTTAAGTTGTAGTTAAAATGTGTACTATGGTGTGAGTTACATGCTTGTTTAACCTTGGTTTAAGTATTACTTTGTATTTTGTCGCATGTTCTTTGTCCTTATTAAATAAATACTTTTCGCACTTACTGTGAGGAAAAAAACCAATTCGCTTTCGAATCAGAAGCTTAGGAAACTATTAACTGATCAGGAGTACCTACTCGTAATTATGTGCAGTTTCATACACGATTTTATCAATACTAATGAAATTTCATTAATAAAAAACACAAATAATAATATCGTAACACACACACGCAACAGCAACCGATCAGCTGTTGCGATGACATGCCGCCATCACCGCCACAGATAGAAACAGCGGTTGGGCAACTCAGATTATTCAATAATTTTGGCCTTGGGCGTAATATACAGAAAATCATTGTTTTTACTGTTGTAATTATTTTTGTTTTATCCATTTAATTAATTCACATTCGTATTACTTATTATTCTACTATAACATCTGTATTAAATTACGTAATTTCATTATTTCGTTCGTCGATGGCAACTAAAAACTATGAAGTGACAGCCTTAAAAGTTTTTTATCACATCTATTCAAAAGGACAACACAAACTTGTAAACAGGGACTAAAATAGCTCTTTGATCCAGGGACTAAAAGTTATTTGAATTTGGAATGTGAATATTGTTAGTAAAAGTTCCAATCATCATAGAGATCAATAAAGAACATTGTTTGAACAAATAACAGGCTGTATGATTAAAAAAAAGGCGCGCGACCACATTAAAAAAAAAAGTTCGAGAAAAAATATAAAAAACGCGACAAAAGAATTCTGCGTAATATTGTTTAATAAACGTACTATTCTTTTTCATAATTTGCACTAACTTATTTTTTCATAGGAGATAAAAAATAAGTGTCACCCTCGGGATCAACACTATTTTAAGCTCGGATGACAAACTTTGAATTCCTTCGCAACGCTCTAAATTCAAAGAAACTCTCGCTTTCAAAAAAGTTGTGTGCTCCCTTGGCAAACATCCTACTATTTTTCGAGGTAAAGTTTTCACACAATTTTTTTTTCGCGATTATAAGGAAACGGAGCGCTTCGCTAGCGGCCTGAAGGTATTGTCCGAGCGGTGGGATCTGCCCCTTTTGCAGAGGTGGATGCAGCTTCATAGTAGCACATCCCCTCGTATTTTGCAATAGTATGTGTTTTTATTTTATTAGTTGTTTGTTTTGGATGACGTGTGTATGTATTTTGTTAATTTTTATTTCTGTATTAATTTTATTGTTTTGATTATTTATTTTAATTTGATTTAATTTTTTAAGTCGAAGACATATGACATCTACCAACCCGCACTGGGCCCGCGTGGTGGATTACGGCCCACTCCCTCTCACTGAGAGGAGGCGTGTGTCCCAGCAGTGGGAACATTATAGGCTGATGATGATGATGATTTAATTTAATTTGGTTTATTCTGTTTGCATTTAATTTGATTTGTATTGATTTTATTTAATTTGAACTTCATCTGATTTTATACGTGTACTAATAATGGGTGTTAATTACCTGAAATAAATTAATTTATTATTATTATTCAACAGCGGGTCGATAATGAAATTCTGTGCAATGCTAATGCCCGACTAGAGCCTAGGGCTTTAATGATTTGCTTAAGGTTCGGTTTGCATGACATAATTTGTCATAAACGAGCAGATGGTGTGAAAAAAAATTATAGCTCTTTTCAAAAAAAAAACCGACTTCCAAAAAAAAATACTACAAAGTGAAAAATAACTTTAATTTCGGAGGTCGGTGTCGTTGGTTCTGTGTTTTCGTTTTTGACACCGACTTTCGAAATTAAAGTTATTTTTCACTTTGTAGTATTTTTTTTTGGAAGTCATTTTTTTTTTTGTAATAATGTTTTTATTTTTCACTTCTCAGTTGTACCTACCTACCCCTAACAAATTCATATACTACAACAACACTACATATACGATACTACTTGCTATGTGAATATCAGTGACAGAAAGCTATTGAACACATCTGCTTACCCCTTTAAAGGGTACAGGCATGATGTTATGCTGTGTGATTGCGTAAACAATACATACCATATGCTATAGCAGCAATCGCGGTTGATTTGCTGGCATTTATTGAAGAGTTCCGTTGTCTGTCTCCGAAACTCAACATCAGATCTTTACGAAGTATAATGTGACCATTTCGAAATAAAGCTCTTTCGGACGAAAAAAAAAAGCAAATCCATCTATTTACGATGGAGTTATGCACGAACACACACATAAATAAAAAAAAGAAACATCCGAATTGAGAACCTCCTCCTTTTCAGAAGTCGGTTAAGAAATGTACCGTCAGCATAACAGGGATTATGGTATTTAAATTCATACATCAAAATATATTGCAACATCATTTTATTGAATCACTATTTCGAATCATGGGTTGAGTATCATCATTTTCTTTTTAATTCTTAGTGACGTCCACATCCACAGCCGCGGCCTCCATAGCCGAGTCCGTGAGCGGCAGGAGTGATGGCAGCAACACCAGGACCATAGCCAGCGCCGAGCCCATAGGCACCTGCAGCGCCATAGGCAGCAGCAGAAGGAGCGATGCTCTCGATAGCAGTGATACCGTTACCGCAGCTGTAGCTGACAGCGCCAGCACCACCACTGGGCAAAACACCCTCCAAGGCCACAGCACTCACAAACGGCAGCTCACCAGCGACGGACAGAGTACCCTCAAACAAATTTTCTGACGCTACGGAGAGGCCATTGGGAGCAAAAGCAGAGGCGATGGAGACAGGCAGTCCACCGCCAGTGGTGGGAATGATCTCTAGACCAGCCAAGCCATTGCTAGCCCAGTTACCAGCCATGCCATTGCCGATCAAACCATTACCAATTATGCCATCATCTATCAAGCCATTGTTGGCCCAGTTACCAGCACAGCCGTTGCCAACCAAACCGTTACCGACCCAACCATTGCCAGCCCAGCCGTTTCCAATAGCTCCACGACCAAGACATGAACTGAAAGCAGTCTGTAAACAAGAAATTATAGTATTAATAAATATTATTTTAACAGGAGACGGCGCCGGTGTCGATGTCACATGATTTTTAATCGAACACGTTTTATAATACACTATGTCAGATGCTTATAATGTACTCATAATTTCCTGATAGTAAAAAACATAACTAAAATCGTGAGTATTCGTGAGTGCCTTAATAATTATGGTCTTACCGACACAGTTCAGGGTGGATAAAAAGTTGGAAAATTTTCCCTCGGGTTGCACTGCGCCCACAGATACCAAGTTGTTTTGTACAAAAACGGGAATTTATGGGCATAAATATACATATAATATGTTTTTGAAAAAAAAAACGAAAAATCACATATAAGAGAATGTTAGACCTATCTATTGAAAATATAGAATAATATTAAAATATTTCTCACCTGGATGAAGAGCGCCTGAGCGCAGAAGACGAGGATCACCTTGGCTGACATTGTAGTTTATGTTGAAGTGAACTTCAGAATGATTGTCACAAGAGTCGATCGACTATTTATACTGAAATGTAGTCCTTATCTAGTTGTGTTGCAGCAATTTGTGGATTTTGAAATGAACTTTTCATACCTTTATCAGTAGTTGCGATATGGAGTAATAGAAAAACGCTTGTATTTCGTAAGTCATGAAACCTTGAAATATTTAGTATGCAGGGCTTTGTTTCAATAGAACATTGAAAAGAATCACGTGTTATGATAAGAAGCTTTTGCACTATATAAACGAGGTATAGAAGTAGGGACATCATTCAGTCTTCAGCTTCTCGTTGAACTCAAACAAACATCAAACATGTCTACCTTCGCTGTTCTGTTGCTCTGCATCCAAGCTTGCTTGGTCCTGGTGAGTGATCTAAAATTAATTATTATTTTCTTTTAGGTTTTCCTATCATTTATACTGTTTTTATGGGCTTTTTCATGTTTGTGCAGTAATTCTTAAATCAAATCCAATCAATTCTTTTTTATTTTTTTGTTCCCTCAGAATGTGTTCGGTTATGGGTGCGGCTGCGGAGGTCAAGTGGGCGCCATAGCTCCTGCTCTGGGTCTCTCCCCATGCGGTGGTGCTCTGGGTCGTGGTGTTTTCGGTGGTGCACTTGCTCCTGCTGCTGCATACGGAGGTGCTATCGCTCCTGCTGCTGCATACGCAGGTGCTATCGCTCCTGGAGCTGCTTATGGCGCCACCGGTGAAGGCAACGTGGCGGTCACTGGTGAGATGCCAGTCGCCGGTAACACCGCTGTTGCTGGTCAGGTCCCCATCATGGGTGCTGTGACTTTCGGTGGTGCTGTGCCCGCTGCTGGTGCCGTGTCTATCTCCGGACAATGCGCTTGCGGCTGTGGTTCTCCTATTTACTATTGAGACATAGTTTTCAGACAGCAAGATAGAAACAAACGATTTTGAAGTGAGCAAATAATTCGATGTTTGATTAAATCCTCAAATTAACCCATAAATATTTTAATAACTCTCTCCTCTCCCGCATTTCGTCCACGGTGGCCAATCTCAACAGAGATTAGCTATAACGCAGGACATATTATAGTGCACAAGTGTGTGCAAAACCTTAAATCCACTCTACACTTGACACGGCTGCCATGCTGCATAATTTGATATTGAAATGTTTTTCAACCGCGATGTGGGTTTACCACCATATCATATTGAAATGACATATTTTATAATATAAAATTATAAACAATCTGTTACACTTAGTTATAAACTATATAGATTATTCACTAAGGGGATAAAGCAGTGTCTTAAGTCACGGCCGTTATGTCGATTTTGGAACGTAACGAAGGATTCTGTGGCTCCCGAGCGCAACTAGGAAGCTCTGAGTTAACTCCTGAGCGACTAGAATCCTGAGTACGGCGAGGGATTCAAGCTCGCCCAATACAAAGACACCTTTATCCCCTAGGAGAATCCTCTACTTCCTTACAAAACGCATTTTATTGAACTGGATATATTTTGTCTACGTATATACCTAAGCAATCATTTAAAAAGTGGCTATGGACATTTTGTTTAGCAAGTACAACTAAGCTGAGTTACACAGAAATAATGTGGCAGCGACTATTGTTTTCTTTACTAAGTGGTCTTTAGCACTTCTTTTAAGTTGTAGTTAAAATGTGTACTATGGTGTGGGTTACATGCTTGTTTAACCTTGGTTTAAGTATTACTTTGTATTTTGTCGCATGTTCTTTGTCCTTATTAAATAAATACTTTTCGCACTTACTGTGAGGAAAAAAACCAATTCGCTTTCGAATCAGAAGCTTAGGAAACTATTAACTGATCAGGAGTACCTACTCGTAATTATGTGCAGTTTCATACACGATTTTATCAATACTAATGAAATTTCATTAATAAAAAACACAAATAATAATATCGTAACACACACACGCAACAGCAACCGATCAGCTGTTGCGATGACATGCCGCCATCACCGCCACAGATAGAAACAGCGGTTGGGCAACTCAGATTATTCAATAATTTTGGCCTTGTCCGTAATATACAGAAAATCATTGTTTTCACTGTTGTAATTATTTTTGTTTTATCTATTTAATTAATACACAATCACGTTCCTTATTATTCCACTATAACATCTGTATTAAATTACGTAATTTCATTATTTCGTTCGTCGATGGCAACTAAAAACTATGAAGTGACAGCCTTAAAAGTTTTTTATCACATCTATTCAAAAGGACAACACAAACTTGTAAACAGGGACTAAAATAGCTCTTTGATCCAGGGACTAAAAGTTATTTGAATTTGGAATGTGAATTTTGTTAAAAGTTCCAATCATCATAGAGATCAATAAAGAACATTGTTTGAACAAATAACAGGCTGTATGATTAATAAAAAGGCGCGCGACCACATTAAAAAAAAAGTTCGAGAAAAAATATAAAAAACGCGACAAAAGAATTCTGCGTAATATTGTTTAATAAACGTACTATTCTTTTTCATAAGTTGCACTAACTTATTTTTTCATAGGAGATAAAAAAATAAGTGTCACCCTCGGGATCAACACTATTTTAAGCTCGGATGACAAACTTTGAACTCCTTCGCAACGCTCTGGATTCAAAGAAACTCTCGCTTTCAAAATAGTTGTTTGCTCCCTTGGCAAACATCCTACTATTTTTCGAGGTAAAGTTTTCACACAGTTTTTTTTTAGCTGAGTTTCCAAATTCCAATCGTAGAGCGATTGGAATTTGGAATTCATGGCGCGGACTGATGAGGTTTTCGCGATTAAAAGGAAACGGAGCGCTTCACTAGCGGCCTGAAGGTATTGTCCGAGCGGTGGGATCTGATCTGATCTCAGCCCCTGTTGCAGAGGTGGATGCAGCTTCATAGTAGCACATCCCCTCGTATTTTGCAAAAGTATGTGTTTTTATTTTATTAGTTGTTTGTTTTGGATGACGTATGTATGTATTTTGTTAATTTTTATTTCTGTATTAATTTTATCGTTTTGATTATTTATTTAAATTTGATTTAATTTTTTAATTCGAAGACATGTGACATCTACCAACCCGCACTGGGCCCGCGTGGTGGATTACGGCCCACTCCCTCTCACTGAGAGGAGGCCTGTGTCCCAGCAGTGGGAACATTATAGGCTGATGATGATGATGATGATGATTTAATTTAATTTGGTTTATTCTGTTTGCATTTAATTTGATTTGTATTGATTTTATTTAATTTAAAGTTCATCTGATTTTATACGTGTACTAATAATAGGTGTTATTTACCTGAAATAAATTAATTTATTATTATTATTCAACAGCGGGTCGATAATGAAATTCTGTGCAATGCTAATGCCCGACTAGAGCCTAGGGCTTTAATGATTTGCTTAAGGTTCGGTTTGCATGACATAATTTGACATAAACGAGCAGATGGTGTGAAAAAAAATTATAGCTCTTTTCAAAAAAAAAACCGACTTCCAAAAAAAAATACTACAAAGTGAAAAATAACTTTAATTTCGGAGGTCGGTGTCGTTGGTTCTGTGTTTTCGTTTTTGACACCGACTTTCGAAATTAAAGTTATTTTTCACTTTGTAGTATTTTTTTTTGGAAGTCGGTTTTTTTTGTAATAATGTTTTTATTTTTCACTTCTCAGTTGTACCTACCTACCCCTAACAAATTCATATACTACAACAACACTACATATACTATACTACTTGCTATGTGAATATCAGTGACAGAAAGCCATTGAACACATCTGCTTACCCCTTTAAAGGGTACAGGCATGATGTTATGCTGTGTGATTGCGTAAACAATACATACCATATGCTATAGCAGCAATCGCGGTTGATTTGCTGGCATTTATTGAAGAGTTCCATTGTCTGTCTCCGAAACTCAACATCAGATCTTTACGAAGTATAATGTGACCATTTCGAAATAAAGCTCTTTCGAACGAAAAAAAAAAGCAAATCCATCTATTTACGATGGAGTTATGCACGAACACACACATAAATAAAAAAAAGAAACATCCGAATTGAGAACCTCCTCCTTTTCAGAAGTCGGTTAAGAAATGTACCGTCAGCATAACAGGGATTATGGTATTTAAATTCATACATCAAAATATATTGCAACATCATTTTATTGAATCACTATTTCGAATCATGGGTTGAGTAATCATTTTCTTTTTAATTCTTAGTAACGTCCACATCCACAGCCGCGGCCTCCATAGCCTAGTCCGTGAGCGGCAGGAGCAATGGCAGCAGCACAAGGACCATAGGCGAGTCCGTGAGCGGCAGGAGTGATGGCAGCAGCACCAGGCCCATAGCCAGCGCCGAGCCCATAGGCACCTGCAGCGCCATAGGCAGCAGCAGAAGGAGCGATGCTCTCTATAGCAGTGATACCGTTACCGCAGCTGTAGCTGACAGTGCCAGCACCACCACTGGGCAACACACCCTCCAAAGCTACAGCACTCACAAACGGCAGCTCACCAGCCACGGACAGAGTACCCTCATACACATTTTCAGACGCTACGGAGAGACCATTGGGAGCGAACGCAGAGGCGATGGAGACAGGCAGTCCACCGCCACTGGTGGGAATGATCTCTAGAGCAGGCAGGCCATTGCAAGCCCAGTTACCAGCCATGCCATTGCCGATCAAACCATTACCAACTATGCCATCATCTATCAAGCCATTGTTGGCCCAGTTACCAGCACAGCCGTTGCCAACCAAACCGTTACCGACCAAACCATTGCCAGCCCAGCCGTTTCCAAAAGCTCCACGACCAAGACATGAACTGAAAGCAGTCTGTAAACAAGAAATTATAGTATTAGTAAATATTATTTTAACAGGAGACGGCGCCGGTGTCGATGTCACATGATTTTTAATCGAACACGTTATATAATGCACTATGTCAGATGCCTATAATGTAATCACAATTTCCTAATTGTAAAAACGTAAGTAAAGTCGTGAGTATTCGTAAGTGACTTAATAATTATGGTCTTACCAACACAGTTCAGGGTGGATAAAAAAATTGAGAAATTTTCCCACGGGTTGCACTGCGCCCACAGATACCAAGTGGGTTTTGTACAAAAACGGGAATTTATAGGCATAAATTCCCGTTGTTGAAAAAAAAACCAAAAATCACATATAAGAGAATATTAGACCTATCTATTGAAAACATGGAATAATAATAAAACATTTCTCACCTGGATGAAGAGCACCTGAGCGCAGAAAACGAGGATCACCTTGGCTGACATTGTAGTTGTGTTGAAGTGAACTGAATGATTGTCACAAGAATCGATCGACTATTTATACTGAAATGTTGTCCTTATCTAGTTGTGTTACAGCAATTTAAGGATTTTGAAATTAACTTTTCATACCTTTATCAGTAGTTGCAATATGGAGTAATAGAAAAACGCTTGTCAAGTATTTCGTAAGTGATGTAACCTTGAAATATTTAGTAAGTATGAAGGGCTTTGTTTCAATAGAACGTTGAAAAAAATCACGTGTTATGATAAGAAGCTTTTGCACTATATAAACGACGTCTCGAAGTAGGAACATCATTCAGTCTTCAGCTTCTCGTTGAACACAAACAAACATCAAACATGTCTACCTTCGCTGTTCTGTTGCTCTGCATCCAAGCTTGCTTGGTCCAGGTGAGTGATCTAAAAGTAATTATTATTTTCTTTTAGGTTTTCCTATCATTTATACTGTTTTTATGGGCTTTTTCATGTTTGTGCAGTAATTCTTAAATCAAATCCAATCAATTCTTTTTTATTTTTTTGTTCCCTCAGAATGTGTTTGGTTACGGGTGCGGCTGCGGAGGTCAAGTGGGCGCCATAGCTCCTGCTTGGGGTCTCGGCGCTGGTCGCTCTTCATGTGGTGGTGCTCTGGACTTTGGTTCTTTCGGTGGCGCACTTGCTCCTGCTGCTGCATACGGAGGTGCTATCGCTCCTGGAGCTGCTTATGGCGCCACCGGTGAAGGCAACATGGCGGTCACTGGTGAGCTGCCAGTCGCCGGTAACACCGCTGTTGCTGGTCAGGTCCCCATCATGGGTGCTGTGACTTTCGGTGGTGCTGTGCCCGCTGCTGGTGCCGTGTCTATCTCCGGACAATGCGCTTGCGGCTGTGGTTCTCCTATTTACTATTGAGACATACTTTTCAGACGGCAAAATAGAAATTAACGATTTTGAAGTGAACAAATATTTTAATGTTTGATTAAATCCTCAAATTAACCCACAAATATTTTAATAACACTCCTCCCTCCCGCATATCGGCCACGGTGGCCAATCTCAACAGAGATTAGCTAAGTACGCAGGATATATTATAATGCACAAGTGTGTGCACAAACACAAGTCCACTCTTTGTTCCTTTACTGTAGTCTGGTCTCTCTTTTGTTCGATGGGACGGCATTCCAACACGACCGAGGAGAGATCAGGCGCAGGACCAACGACTTTACGTGCTGTCCGAGGCACGGGCTGCTACTAAGAAATTTCTCATGGTAAAACCCAATCACATTTTGTCCTATCCGGAAATCGAACCCAGGCCGACATGCTCAGCAATCACGCTGGCGACATGTACATAACTCTAGCTTCCTCATTGTGATAGAACAATTCTACCTATGCCAATATTTAAGGCATGATAGCTGCAATCACAGCTCCCAGTCTTATTTTAGCTGCCACAAAAACTTCGTTAATATGAGTCGTTTAGTGTGTTAGCTGGAGTGACGTCACCCCAGCTGCTCATGTCATATCTTCCAAACGAAAGAAGATATGATTATTATTATAGCTCAAAAATTAAGGCATAAAAATTGGCTTGGCAGCAAAATTTTCAAATCTCTGGTCAAAACACTCTATGAGTTATTAAACCGATAAACATGTGTAAGCTGGAGTGACGTCACCCCAACTGCTCATGTCATATCTTCCAAACGAAAGAAAATATGATTATGTTAGCTATTATGCTTTAGTTAGCTATTATGCCTTAATTTTTGAGCTATAATAATAGCTCGAAAATTAAGGCATAATAGCTGCCAAGGACTAAACCAGGGACTAAAAGTTATTTGAATTTGGATTGTGAATACCTATTTGACATAAGCAAGCAGGTGGTGTGAAAAGAAATTATCGCTCTTTACAAACAACTTTTTACAAAAAAAAAACCGAAAAATAACTTTTTAGCTGAAATTCCAAATTCCAATCGCTCTATTCAGCAGCAGGTTGATAATGAAATCCTGTGCAAGGTTAATGCCCAACTAGAGCCTAGGGCTTTAATGAATTGCTTAATTAGTCTAGGTTAGGTCTGCATGACATAATTTGACATAAAGGAGCAGGTGGGGTGAAAAGAAATTATCGCTCTTTACAAAACTCTTTTTTACAAAAAAAAATAACAATCGACTTCCAAAAAAAAAATACTACACAGTGAAAAATAACTTTAATTTCTGAATTCGGTGTAGTAGGTTCAGTATTTTCGTTTTTGGACACCGACTTTTGAAATTAAAGTTATTTTTTATTATTTAGTATTTTTTTTAAGTCGGTTGCTTTTTTTTTGTAAAAACGTTTTAATTTTTCACTTCTCAGTTGTACCTACATACCCCAAATAAATTATTTTTGTTTTATCTATTTAATTAATTCACATTCATATTACTTATTAATCCACTATAATAGCATAAATAACAGGCTGTATGATTAATTAAAAGACACGCAAGCCAAATTAAAAAAAGCTCGCGAAAAAATATAAAAAACGCGACAAAAGCATTCTGCCTTAATATTGTTTAATAATCGTTATTCTTATTCATAAGTTGCACTTACTCATTTTTTCATAGGAGATAAAAGTTAAGTGTCCACCTCGGGAGCAAAACTATTTTAACCGCGGGTGACGTACTTTGAATTCCTTCGCTCCGCTCTGGATTCAAAGAAACACTCTCGCCTTCGAAATAGTTGTTTCCTCCCTTGGCAAACAATCTACTATTTTTTTTTATGGTAAAGAGGTCTTCTAACGCTAAGGTATGCGGTCGCCACTCCAGAACCACAACAACAGGGATTATTGTAATGAAATACATACATCAAAATATATTGCAACATCATTTTATTGAATCACTATGTATTTCGAATCATGGGTAGAGTAACCATTCTCTTTTAAATTCTTAGTAACGTCCACATCCACAGCCGCGACCTCCATAGCCGAGTCCGAGAGCGGCAGGAGTGATGGCAGCAGCACCAGGACCATAGCCGAGTCCTTGAGCGGCAGAAGTGATGGCAGCAGCACCAGGACCATAGCCAGCGCCGAGCCCATAGGCACCTGCAGCACCATAAGCAGCAGCAGAAGGAGCGATGCTCTCGATAGCAGTGATACCGTTACCGCAGCTGTAGCTGACAGTGCCAGCACCACCACTGGGCAACACACCCTCCAAAGCCACAGCACTCACAAACGGCAGCTCACCAGTCACGGACAGAGCACCGTCAAACACATTTTCAGACGCTACCGACAGGCCATTGGGAGCGAAAGCAGAGGCGCTGGAGACAGGCAGTCCACCGCCAGTGGTGGGAATGATCTCTAGAGCAGACAAGCCATTGCAAGCCCAGTTACCAGCCATGCCATTGCCGATCAAACCATTACCAATTATGCCATCATCTATCAAGCCATTGTTGGCCCAGTTACCAGCACAGCCGTTGCCAACCAAACCGTTACCGATCAAACCATTGCCAGCCCAGCCGTTTCCAAAAGCTCCACGACCAAGACATGAACTGAAAGCAGTCTGTAAACAAGAAATTATAGTATTAGTAAATATTTCTTTAACAGCAGACGGCGTCGGTGTCGATGTCACATGATTTTTTAATCGAACACGTTATATAATGCACTATGTCAGATGCTTATAATGTAATCACAATTTCCTGATAGTGAAAAACATAACTAAAATCGTGAGTATTCGTGAGTGCCTTAATAATTATGGTCTTACCGACACAGTTCAGGGTGGATAAAAAAATTGAGAAATTTTCCCAAGGGTTGCACTGCGCCCACAGATACCAAGTTGGTTTTTTACAAAAACGGGAATTTATGGCCATAAATATATAATATGTTTTTGATAAAAAAAACAAAAATCGCATATAAGACAATGTTACACCTATCTATTGAAAACATAGAATACATAATAAAACAATAATAAAATAATAAAACATTTCTCACCTGGATGAAGAGCGCCTGAGCGCAGAAGACGAGGATCACTTTGGCTGACATTGTAGTTGTGTTGAAGTGAACTGAATGATTGTCCAAAGAATCGATCGACTATTTATACTGAAATGTAGTCCTTATCTAGTTGCGTTGCAGCAATTTGAGGATTTTGAAATTAACTTTTCATACCTTTATCAGAAGTTGCAATATGGAGTAATAGAAAAACGCTTGTATTTCATAAGTGATGAAACCTTGAAAGTTTTATTATGCAGGGCTTTGTTTCAATAGAACATTGAAAAAATCACGTATTATGATAAGAAGCTTCTACACTATATAAACGAGGTATAGAAGTTAGGACATCATTCAGTCTTCAGCTTCTCGTTAAACACAAACAAACATCAAACATGTCTACTTTCGCTGTTCTGTTGCTCTGCATCCAAGCTTGCTTGATCCAGGTGAGTGATCTAAAATTAATTATTATTTTCTTGTAGGTTTTTCTATCATTTATATTTTCATGTTTGCAGTAATTCTCAAATCAAATCCAATCAGTATTTTTTTATTTTTTTGTCCCCTCAGAATGTGTTTGGTTACGGGTGCGGCTGCGGAGGTCAAGTGGGCGCCATAGCTCCTGCTTGGGGTCTCGGCGCTGGTCGCTCTTCATGTGGTGGTGCTCTGGACTTTGGTTCTTTCGGTGGCGCACTTGCTCCTGCTGCTGCATACGGAGGTGCTATCGCTTCTGGAGCTGCTTATGGCGCCACCGGTGAAGGCAACATGGCGGTCACTGGTGAGCTGCCAGTCGCCGGTAACACCGCTGTTGCTGGTCAGGTCCCCATCATGGGTGCTGTGACTTTCGGTGGTGCTGTGCCCGCTGCTGGTGCCGTGTCTATCTCCGGAAAATGCGCTTGCGGCTGCGGATCTCCTATTTCCTACTGAAGCGTGTCTTTCTTCTGCTAGAATAAAATAACAGATCATGAATTGAGCAAATATTCCAATCTTTTATTGAATGTTTAAATCACCCAACTGCATTTTTATACAATTACAAATCTACTTAATAAAAATCTTAAACGCATAGCTCAAACTGCTGGGTCTAGAAAAAAATTAGTAAGAATAAAATAACGTATTCATTGTCTTAGTACATTCCTGACCTAGTACAAGCTATCTCCGATGACTGGCTGTTATAAAAACGTTTGTTGTTCTGATTTCTGAGCATGGTTCTAAGAAGGCACGTGCATAACATAGTCTCAATAGTTTTGACTACAGAGCGTTTTGTTTAAAGTGACAGACCTGAAAGTATACAGTCACGACTACTACCACGGTTTCGGGAATCAACCCTTCTAACGCAAACGCGCGACGCAAAGTTAACGTGAATCCGAACGATTTTTACGAAAAATTTTACGTATTTACCTTACCTTTACGTGCAAATCAAAACTTAACTAACAAACCTTACTTACTATCTTTATCACTTGACTGTAGAGGTATACAGAGATAGAGGTACCTAATTGTTGAAGTTTTTTCAGTCAAAAATTTCACTGAAACCTAAAAAAGGAATGATACACACACAACACGCTTAGGTTTTTTTTTTACTTCCTTTGGACATTAAAAGCAATTCTGGTCCTATGAAAGAGCCCTGAAGGAGTTGCTATAAGTATTTTTATTTCTTCGGTACAGATTTAGTTTAAACACTACCTCTACGAACTGTGTTTAGTTCTTTTCGTATATTTTGGCTTACCAGTTAAAATGTACTCTGTTCTAACCTAAAGAATTTTGTCAAACCAAGCAATCGAAAGCTTTAGTAAAATCTAATTAGTTTTGTGAATAAAAGGTTGACTGCTGTGCGGTAGGTAAGTACTTGTTTTAATGAATAAGAATATAATGGAATTTTATTTTTTTTCAGATAGAGTCCACAGGGCTAGTGACAATTTCACTTAAAATCTAGTGTTTGCGTATATGTGTTTGTTTTATAACGATAATGGTGACCAAATTCCACGTAAAAAATATCTGAAAGTTTTAGTTTTAAGCCTTGGTTTCTTTAATTTACGTAATCTCTTTCAGACGATTTTAAAATCTTGTTCGCAGTATATTAAGCACATGGCAATCAGTTGCTCAGTGTCTAATTATACTATATGATTTTATTTATTTATTAGGCGAGGAACCAAAACTCGTGACACTAACGAATATATTTTTCGAAATTATAATTCAACAAACATGCGTGGACTTCATAATCATAACCCTTTTGAAATAATGTTAGTAAAATTACATAGTAAGCCGGTCGTTTTTCGAAAAATTAAAGAACGCAATAAACGATAATGTCATATAATGTTTAAGTAAGAAAGAACTTTAATTAGATTTACACACAATATAACATAACATTATGCCTGTAATCCCGCAATGGTTAGGCTGAGTATATGTAAGAAACTCAGGGTCGTATTAGGTATTGGTACAGACGCCAGCACATCAAGCTACTACAATCTGACAAATTTATTTAATCGATTTTCAACTTTATCCCTAAAGCATAAGGTTCAAAGTTGATTGAGAAAATTTGACAGTTTCGGGTAGCTTGATGTGCTGGCGTATGTACTTACACGGTACTAATAGTACAACCCTAAGTTTCCTTCTGATTTCATCTCAGGGGTAGTGAGATAGGAAGTGTCGTCTCCATCTTGCCTATTTTTTTTTGTTTATGTATGACGCTTTTGGCTATGACGTAAGAGTTATTCGGATATCCTATTTACAGAATAAACAATTTTATTTCATTTCAGTACACCCAAATTTTACGAGTTATGTTTAAGTCCCATATAACAGGAGGTAAACCTTATGCCGTGCACAAATGAAAAGACAAAGAAATCTTATAAAGTAATTAAAAAACTGACAACGAAAATGGAGTTCCTTAATTTAACGACGAATCATCAGACCATGTCAACAATAATTATATCCATCTATCACCATTTATAGTCTTAACTCTTTTAGTCGCATACATTCTATCCATCCCAATACCATGAAATACGATACCCTTTCTACTTTTCAGTTACAGACATGAATAGTTGGTTAAAGAAATAATACAATAAAATCACATGAAAATTATTTTATTTGATCAAATAATATCCAATCTTCCAAATATATATATTTAGTAGTAAATTCCAGTTCGGAAGCAACCGTCACTCGGAGCGAAAATCTCTGCAACGGGAGCGTTGCAACCAGCTCCAGGTAATTGAGACAAAGGTGCAATACCAGCACCGTAGACCTCAAAACCAGCACCATATGCTCCAACTCCAGCGCCATAAGCAACAACGGGAGAAATGGCAGCAGCAGCAGAAGGAGCGATACTCTCAATAGCAGTAACACCGTTACCGCAGCTGTAGCTGATGACGCCAGCACCGACACTTGGTAACACTCCATCCAAAGCCACAGCACTCACGAACGGCAGATCACCACCTACATATAGGATTCCATCGAAAACATTTTCGGATAATAAGGAAAGACCAGTAGGAGAATTCGCAGATGTGCTGGAGACAGGAAAAGCACCACCGCTGGTTGGGATGACCTCAACAGCGATGTTTGAACCGTATCCAAGACCAGAACCGTAGCCGACGCCAGCGTTGCCATAGCCGATACCATTGTAGCCTAAACCAGAGCAGCCAGGGGCGGGTAACACAGGAGTGGTTAATACAGAGCCAGCACAAGAAGAAGCACCCAAGCCATGAGTGATAGGAGTAGGCAAGCCGTAAGTATGAAGACCAGCTCCTAAGTTGGGGCGACCTGCACATGCACTGAGTGTGAGCTGAAAATAAAATTATAATCATCAATAAATATCGGTGTATGATCGATAGCAGCTTAGTAATTTGAAGCAATAATAAAACTAGGGGTTTATGTGCCCATGAAAATTTATTTCTATCTACATCAGTCAGCATTCTCTTACAACGGCGGAATATAGTCTAAGCATTGACCAAAAGCCAGCGTTAAGCCGTTGGTTTCGGCTGTCATTCGTGGATCTTTTACAGTCGTTATAGGTCGTCAGAAGCCCAAAAGTCTGACAACCAGTCTTATCAAGGGTAAGGGTATTGTATTACCCCGTAACTGGATTGTGGAGGTCAGATAGGTAGTCGCTTCATGTAAAATACTGGCTGACTGGAAGCCGACTCCAACATAGTTGGGAAAAGGCATCACGCTACCCGAAACTATAAAATTTTCCCAATCAACTTTGAACCTTATATTTTACCAATAAAGTTGAAAATCTATTAAAGAAATGTGACAGATTGTAGTACCTTGATGTGCTGTCTGTACAAAAGCAAAATATTAGTAAAAAGTTAAAAGATCTGAAGTGCCTGGATCAAATATCCCAATAGATTTTAAAATTATCAAAGTGCTTTCCAGGGAATTTTGGTATACAGCAATGTTGTTTCCCTGGTAAACATGTTTACAAAAAGTTGTGCTAAAGAAAATGTATTTGATGTGTTGATGAAAATGGTATATATTATACTTCTTACCTGAACGGAGAGCGCCTGAGCGCAGAAGACGAGAACAACCTTAGCAGACATGGTTAGTTTCTTCAATGAATGCAAATTCTTGAATGATATGTATTTCCAGGAAAATCTAATGTTTTTATACTAAATTTGCAGAAATGGTACGTGTGATTCTAATAATTATGTGATGAAATATCATTGTAACCTTTGAATTTTGCAATTGCATTTCTTTGATTATCAATTCAATTACAATACAAAGACTTGCAAATGTCTTGCCTAAGATTCTTGATTGCAGTTTTCAAAATCATGTAAATATAAAAAAATGCACGGATTTTTATTTCGCGATAAGAATTTTGCACTATATAAATGTGGTCTAGAAGTAGGAACATCGTTTAGTCTTCAGCTTCTCGTTGAACACAAACAAATATCAAACATGTCTTCCTTCGTTGTTTTGTTGCTCTGCATCCAAGCTTGTCTGGTCCAGGTGAGTCAACATTTTGAAAACTGTCTTTCTTTTGTTAATCTTTTGCTTAAAAAAATTGATTTTAAAACTTTACCCTATTTTTTTTTTCTAAAATAACGTTTTTTGTAATTTTTGTTTGTCTGTCTGTCTGTTTGTTCCGGCTAATCTCTGAAACGGCTGGACCGATTTCGACAAGACTTTCACTGGCAGATAGCTGATGTAATAAGTAGTAACCTAGACTAATTTCATTATAGATAAAAAAATAGGGTCCCACGAAATAAAATTAAAACCAATGAAATGGAATCTATACATCTATACAAATAAACAAAATAAGAGTGTCCGTTTCCGCATTTTACTAAATGCATGTGGGTGTACACACGGTACATATACCAAAAAACATTTTTTTAAATTTTTGACTGTTTGTTCCGGCTAATGTCTGAAACGGCTGGACCGTTTTTTCAGGATTTTCACTGGCAGATAGCTGAGGGGCAATTCTCATAATGTTAAGAACGGTCACAGTCTTATCTCAGTCTCAATCTGTCAAAAAATACTTCTAATTTCCCTACATTTTGACAAGTTTTTGACATTTGTTTGTCGCCGAGACGAGACTGCGACGAGATTTTGAACATTTTAAATTACGAGAATTAGCTTTCTGATGTAATAAGTGTAACTTAGGCTACTTTTATTTTTCAAAAAAAAAATAGTTCCCACGAAAAAAAATCTAAACCAATGAAATGATATGAAATGAAATCTATACATCTTCTATATACAAATAAATAAAACTGGAGTGTCAGTTTGTTATGAGGGCACCTTCAGCCGATTCAGAATTTAGCAAAATTCTTCTTGATGTTGGTGAAGGAAAGTGTCCAGAAGTGAATAGTACTCATGATATAGAACTACCTACCGGGCTTTGTCAGGTTGTGGCGGACGCTGAAATTTTAACACATAATATTTATGATGATAATCACAATCTCAATATCAAAGAAGATTCGTGATTGTGTGAAAGATCAATTTTAGCAGGAGAATCACAAACATACCATTCCATTAATATAGTTTGCAATCCTGATGAAGTGTTTAATTACCCAACAGAATTTTTAAACACTATAATTGTGCCTGGTCTACCCTCTCACAAACTAGAACTTAAGATTGGCGTGCCCATCATACTACTCCGTAATTTAAACCCACCGAAACTTTGCAATGGTAGGTACTAGGTTGCGAGTAGTGTCGTTGCAAAGAAACGTTATAGGCGGTCGTATAATATCCGGATGCAAAAAAGGTGAAGTAGTGTTTATACCACGGATTCCTATAATACCGTCGAATTTTCCATTTGAATTCAAAAGATTGCAATTCCCTATCAATGTCGGTTTTGCTATGACAATCCACAACTCACAAGGGCAAACGTTAAGCAAAGCTGGCATAGATTTAACTAAGGGTTGCTTTCCCATGGGCAACTATACGTGCCATGTTCACGTGCAAGGAATGCCAGTAGTGTTGTTGTTTTAGCCCAAGAAAATCGTACACCAAATATTGTGTACAAAGAAATTTTTCAATAAAGCTAATACGAAAAACTAAAAATAAATAATAATTTAACTAAAATGCAAAAACAAAAAAAAAGAGAACTAAATGGAGAAATATGTACAAAAACAAAATATAGGTTCATAAAATAGTAGAATTTCATTAAAATTAGTATAGGGATTTCTTTACGCGAAATACAAAATTAATACCTAAGTTATCGTAAACTCTGCGAACTAAACAATAACTTTTTTGTTAATTTCCACGCGGACGAAGTCGCGGGTAACAGCTAGTAGGAGACAAAAAGTAAAGTGTCCACCTCGGGAGCAACACTATTTTGAGCTAGGGTGACGTACTTTGGATTCCTTCGCTCCGCTCTGGATTCAAAGAAACACTCTCGCCTTCGATTCCGAAACAACTATTTAGTTGTTTGCTCCCTTGACAAACAACCTACTATTTTTTTAAGGTAAAGTGTTCATACATTTTTTTTCTGAGGTTCCAAATTCCAATTTCTGTTCACCAGCGGGTCGATAATGAAATCCTGTGAATGTTAATGCCCGACTAGAGCCTAGGGCTTTAATGATTTGCTTAATTAGGCTAGGTTAGGTCTGCATGACATAATTTGACATAAGCGAGCAGGTGGTGTGAAAAGAAATTATCGCTCTTTACAAAAAATGTACCGTAACCTTAACAGAGATTCATCATCATCATCATTCCAGCAGAAAGACGTCCACTGGACATAGGACACTTCGACCGGTTCTACGCTTCTCACATCTAACGGGTTCATACGGTCGGCGGACCACCTTGAGGGAGGTCTTCTAACGCTACGGTACGCGGTCGCCAATCCAGAACCACAACAACAGGGATTATGGTAATGAAATTCATACATCAAAATATATTGCAACATCATTTTATTGAATCAGTATTTCGAATCATGGGTAGAGTAACCATTTTCTTTTAAATTCTTAGTAACGTCCACATCCACATCCGCGGCCTCCATAGCCGAGTCCGTGAGCGGCAGGAATGATGGCAGCAGCACCAGGACCATAGCCAGCGCCGAGCCCATAGGCACCTGCAGCGCCATAGGCAGCAGCAGAAGGAGCGATGCTCTCGATAGAAGTGATACCGTTACCGCAGCTGTAGCTGACAGTACCAGCACCACCACTGGGGAACACACCCTCCAAAGCCACAGCACTCACAAACGGCAGCTCACCAGTCACGGACAGAGCACCGTCAAACACATTTTCAGACGCTACGGAGAGGCCATTGGGAGCGAACGCAGAGGCGATGGAGACAGGCAGTCCACCGCCACTGGTGGGGATGATCTCTAGAGCAGGCAAGCCATTGAAAGCCCAGTTACCAGCCATGCCATTGCCGATCAAACCATTACCAATCATGCCATCACCCATCAAACCATTGTGGGCCCAGTTACCAGCACAGCCGTTGCCAACCACACCGTTTCCGATCAAACCATTCCCAGCCCAGCCGTTTTCAAAAGCTCCACGACCAAGACATGAACTGAAAGCAGTCTGTAAACGAGAAATTATAGTATTAGTAAATATTACTTTAACAGCAGACGGCGTCGGTGTCGATGTCACATGATTGTTTAATCGAACACGTTATATAATGCACTATGTCAGATGCTTATAATGTAATCACAATTTCCTGATAGTGAAAAACATAACTAAAATCGTGTGTATTCGTGAGTGACTTTATAATTATGGTTTAACCGACACAGTTCAGGGTGGATAAAAAGATTTTTTTAGAACGGGTTGCACTGCGCCCACAGATACCAAGTTGATTTTGTACAAAAACGGGAATTTATGGGCATAAATTCCCGTTTTTGAAAAAAACTAAAAATCACATATAAGATAATGTTACACCTGTCTATTGAATACATAGAACAATAATAAAACATTTCTCACCTGGATGAAGAGCGCCTGAGCGCAGAAGACGAGGATCACCTTGGCTGACATTGTAGTTGTGTTGAAGTGAACTGAATGATTGTCCCAAGAATCGATCGACTATTTATACTGAAATGTAGTCCTTATCTAGTTGTGTTGCAGCAATTTGAGGATTTTGAAATTAACTTTTCATACCTTTATCAGAAGTTGCAATATGGAGTAATAGAAAAACGCTTGTATTTCGTAAGTGATGAAACCTTGAAAGTTTTATTATGCAGGGCTTTGTTTCAATAGAACATTGAAAAAATCACGTATTATGATAAGAAGCTTCTACACTATATAAACGAGGTATAGAAGTAGTGACATCATTCAGTCTTCAGCTTCTTGTTGAACACAAACAAACATCAAACATGTCTACTTTCGCTGTTCTGTTGCTCTGCATCCAAGCTTGCTTGATCCAGGTGAGTGATCTAAAATTAATTATTATTTTCTTTTAGGTTTTCCTATCATTTATATTTTCATGTTTGTGCAGTAATTCTCAAATCAAATCCAATCAATATTTTTTTATTTTTTTGTCCCCTCAGAATGTGTTTGGTTACGGATGCGGCTGCGGAGGTCAAGTGGGCGCCATAGCTCCTGCTTGGGGTCTCGGCGTTGGTCGCTCTTCATGTGGTGGTGCTCTGGACTTTGGTTCTTTCGGTGGCGCACTTGCTCCTGCTGCTGCATACGGAGGTGCTATCGCTCCTGGAGCTGCTTATGGCGCCACCGGTGAAGGCAACGTGGCGGTCACTGGTGAGATGCCAGTCGCCGGTAACACCGCTGTTGCTGGTCAGGTCCCCATCATGGGTGCTGTGACTTTCGGTGGTGCTGTGCCCGCTGCTGGTGCCGTGTCTATCTCCGGACAATGCGCTTGCGGCTGCGGATCTCCTATTTACTACTGAAGCGTGTCTTTCTTCTGCTAGAATAAAATAAAAGATCATGAATTGAGCAAATATTTCCATCTTTTATTTAATATTAAAATCACCCAACTGTATTATTTATACAATTACAAAACTACTTAATAAAAATTGTTTATTTTGTTAAAATATACAATTAACTTATTTTATTACAAATTATTTACACTAGATATTAAATTAAATGTCTAACTAACTTACTATACAAATAAAAACAAAAATAAAGGACAAATCAGGCGTCGAAGTACTCGTCCGCATCGCTGTCATCTTAATAAAAATCTTAAACGCATAGCTCAAACTGCTGGGTCTAGAAAACAATTAGTAAGAATAAAATAACGTATTCATTGTCTTAGTACATTCCTGACCTAGTGCAAGATATCTCCGATGACTGGCTGTTATGAAACGTTTGTTGTTCTGATTTCTGAGCATGGTTCTAAGAAGGCACGTGCCATAGCATAGTCTGAATATTTTTGAATGAATAACGTTCTGTACCGACTACAGAGCGTTTTGTCCTGAAAGTATACAGTCAGGACCACTACCACGGATTCGGGAATCAACCCTCCTAACGCGAGCGCGCGACGTAAAGTTAATGTGAATCTGAACTATTTTTACGAAAATCGTTTAACGTATTTACGTTACCTTTACGTGCAAATCAAAACTTAACTTTTGCAATAGCAAGAACGGTTAAGTTTAGTTAAGTTTTTTGGAAGGAACGGTTGTTTTTTTCGGACTGCATAAAAAGAAAGAGAAGCGCGATGATACAACGCTGGTAATTTATTGCAAAATATGAAGCAATTATCTATTTACAAAAAATCTATTGTTTGGACTAAAAAATTAAAACACTAGTGCTTTAGTATGTTGCTTGTAGAATAATCTGCCAAAAAATCAGAATGATTATACAATCATTCTGATTTTTTATATACATACGTATATTAGTATGGTTTTTACTGTAAAAAGAACGATTTTAGAGATATCTTCATAATTTTATTCTATCGTATCAAATTAGTTGTATTATGTTTTCAACGCACTATGTCTACCTAGCATATTATCCTGAAGAATATCGTATATTTTTTTGATTTTGTTTACTGTAGTCGATCATATACTTTTATTGCTTCTAAAACTTGCGTTTTTTGAGTTTAGGTCCTGTAATCCCCTTGATTTAAAATCATATATAAGTAGACACTGAGCAACTGATTGCTATGTGCTTAATATACTGCAAACAAGATTTTTAAAATCATCTGAAAGAGATTACGTAAATTAGAGAAACCAAGGCATAAAACTAAAACTTTCAGATATTTTTTGTGTATAATTTGATCACCATCATCGTAATAAAACAAACACATATACGCAAACACTAGATTTTAAGTGAAATTGTCAGTGTTGTAAATAAAATTCCATTATATTACCAGTTGGTATTCCATTTATATCTACCTACTTTAAATTAATACCTGTACCAGTATCTCTGTTGTAACACAAAAACACATTGCTATAAAAAAACACACATAAATACGGATATTTAGGTGTGTTTTTTTGACACTATTCAGAATTAGTGTCACAACTATAGAATACACAAGAATATGCGGCTACGATAGCGGCGGTAAGACCCCTCTTTGAGGAGTGGCTAGAGAGGCGTCACGGCGCCCTCACCTACCGCCTGACGCAGGTCCTCACCGGACACGGAAGTTTCGGGAGGTTCCTGCACATAATCAGGCGGGAGGAAACGCCCGGGTGTCACCATTGCCAGGATCGCACAGAGGACACGGTGGAGCATACGGTGGAGGTCTGCCCCGCTTGGGCGGAGCACCGCCGTGTCCTCGAAGAGGCCATCGGCAGCGGCGGTGACCTCTCGCGTCCGGGCCTGGTTCAAGCCATGGTCCGGGACGAGAGGGAGTGGGAGGCAGTCGCCTCCTTCTGCGAAGCAGTCATGCTAGCGAAGGAGGCGGCGGGATGGCTGAGGGAGAGAGCCTTCCGTCCCAGCCGCCGCGGGAGACGCTCCGGGCATCGGGAGCCGCGCGACGACTCCCGGCCACCGTAGGCGCGGGCCTGCGGGCGGAGAGTAATGGGTAGCTCACCGTCCGAACAGGACCAGGCCCGTGCTGGACGGCGCGTACGTGTTCCACGCGCGCCTCAAAGA
Organism: Luperina nickerlii; assembly: GCA_963855955.1. Taxonomy (NCBI): domain Eukaryota; kingdom Metazoa; phylum Arthropoda; class Insecta; order Lepidoptera; family Noctuidae; genus Luperina; species Luperina nickerlii. The sequence continues at coordinate 8,803,617 of OY979689.1, read as the reverse complement.
GATGTCAGCATCAAGGGAAGGGGCCCGCAAGGGCCGAAGCCTGCCGGATCAGCGGGATTGTCCGAAAGGGTTACCGCTGGCCCGGAACATAAAGGGCGAAGGAAAGAACACGGGTGGGTTTTAGTCAGTAAGAGTCTGACATTACCTTCCGCTCCACCCAGAGCGGGAGGAGTCATTTGATGATTTCTCATACAGAAAAAAAAAGGGGCCCGTGGCTAAATAATAACATCCGCACAGGTCGCTCGGTCAGGTTAAGCTACGCTTGCCGCGGTTGGTCTGTGGATGGGTGACCATCTTTACATACCGAGACCCCTCCGTGCCTCGGAAAGCACGTTAAGCCGTTGGTCCCGGCTGTCATTCGCGGTTCTTTGACAGTCGTTACAAGTAGTCACAAACCTGAAAGTCTGACAACCAGTCTTACCAAGGGCTATCGTATTAGGTACCCAGTTGTGGAGGTCAGATAGGCAGTCGCTCCATGTAAAATACTGGTATTCAGCTACATCCGGGTGTCTAACCTATTATTATCTACTATTACAACCCTAAGTTTGTTTCTCCATTTCATCTCAGGGGTAGTGAGATAGGAAAAATGTGGACTCCATCTAGCCAATTTTTTTTTGTTTATGACGCTTTTGGAGGTGAGCCTTAATATGCCGCGCACAAATGAAAAGACAAAGAAATCTTATAAAGTAATTAATTAATAAACTGACAACGAAAATGGAGTTCCTTAATTTAACGACGAATCATCAGACCATATCAACAATAATTATATCCATCTATCACCATTTATAGTCCTAACTCTTTTAGTCGCATGCATTCTATCCATCCCAATACCAATAAATACGATACTCTTTCTACTTTTCAGTTACAGACATAAATAGTAGGTTAAAGGAATAATACAACAAAGTCACAAGAAAATTATTTCATTTGATCAAATTATATCCAATCTTCCAAATATATATATTTAGTAGTAAATTCCAGTTCGGAAGCAACCGTCTCTCGGAGCGACAATCTCTGCAACGGGAGCGTTGCAACCAGCTCCAGGTAATTGGGACAAAGGTGCAATACCAGCACCGTAGACCTCAAAACCAGCACCGTATGCTCCAACTCCAGCACCATAAGCAACAGCGGGAGAAATGGCAGCAGCAGCAGAAGGAGCGATACTCTCAATAGCAGTAACACCGTTACCGCAGCTGTAGCTGATGGCGCCAGCACCGACAGTTGGTAACACTCCATCCAAAGCCACAGCACTCACGAATGGCAGATCGCCACCTACATACAGGATTCCATCGAAAACATTTTCGGATAATAAGGAAAGACCAGTAGGAGAATTCGCAGATGTGCTGGAGACAGGAAAAGCACCACCGCTGGTTGGGATGACCTCAACAGCGATGTTTGAACCGTATCCAAGACCAGAACCGTAGCCGACGCCAGCGTTGCCATAGCCGATACCATTGTAGCCTAAACCAGAGCAGCCAGAAGCGGGTAACACAGGAGTGGTTAATACAGGGCCAGCACAAGAAGAAGCACCCAAGCCATGAGTGATAGGAGTAGGCAAGCCGTAAGTAGGAAGACCGGCTCCCAAGTTGGGGCGACCTGCACATGCACTAAGTGTGAGCTGAAAATAAAATTATAATCATCAATAAATATCGGTGTATGATCGATAGCAGCTTAGTAATTTGAAGCAATAATAATACTAGGGGTTTATGTGCCCATGAAAATTTGTTTCTATCTACATCAGTCAGCATTCTCTTACAACGGCGGAATATAGTCTAAGCATTGACCAAAAGCCAGCGTTAAGCCGTTGGTTTCGGCTGTCATTCGTGGATCTTTTACAGTCGTTATAGGTCGTCAGAAGCCCGAAAGTCTGACAACCAGTCTTATCAAGGGTAAGGGTATTGTATTACCCCGTAACTGGATTGTGGAGGTCAGATACATGAAGCGATTACTCGCTTCATGTAAAATACTGGCTGACTGGAAGCCGACTCCAACATAGTTGGGAAAAGGCATCACGCTACCCGAAACTATAAAATTTTCCCAATCAACTTTGAACCTTATATTTTACCAATAAAGTTGAAAATCTATTAAAGAAATGTGACAGATTGTAGTAGCTTGATGTGCTGTCTGTACAAAAGCAAAATATTAGTAAAAAGTTAAAAGATCTGAAGTGCCTGGATCAAATATCCCAATAGATTTTAAAATTATCAAAGTGCTTTCCAGGGACTTTTGGTATACAGCAATGTTGTTTCCCTGGTAAACATGTTTACAAAAAGTTGTGCTAAAGAAAATGTATTTGATGTGTTGATGAAAATGGTATATATTATACTTCTTACCTGAACGAAGAGCGCCTGAGCGCAGAAGACGAGAACAACCTTAGCAGACATGGTTAGTTTCTTCAATGAATGCAAATTCTTGAATGATATGTATTTCCAGGAAAACCTAATGTTTTTATATTAAATTTGCAGAAATGGTACGTGTGATTCTAATAATTATGTGATGAAATATCATTGTAACCTTTGAATTTTGCAATTGCATTTCTTTGATTATCAATTCAATTACAATACAAAGACTTGCAAATGTCTTGCCTAAGATTCTTGATTGCAGTTTTCAAAATCATGTAAATATAAAAAAATGCACGGATTTTTATTTCGCGATAAGAATTTTGCACTATATAAATGTGGTCTAGAAGTAGGAACATCGTTTAGTCTTCAGCTTCTCGTTGAACACAAACAAATATCAAACATGTCTTCCTACGCTGTTTTGTTGCTCTGCATCCAACCTTTTTGGTCCAGGTGAGTCAACATTTTTAAAGTTGTCTTTCTTTTGTTTATCTCTTGTCTTAAAAAAATTGATTTTAAAACTTTACCCTATTTTTTTTAAATAACATTTTTTGTAATTTTTGTCTGTCTGACTGTTTGTTCCGGCTAATGTCTGAAACGGCTGGACCGTTTTTTCAGTATTTTCACTGGCAGATAGCTGAGGGGCAATTCTCATAATTTTAAGAACGGTCACAGTCTGATCTCAGTCTCAATCTGTCAATAAATACTTCTAATTTCCCTACATTTTGACAAGTTTTTGACATTTTTTTGTCGCCGAGACGAGACTGCGACGAGATTTTGAAGATTTTAAATTACGAGAATTAGCTTTCTGATATAATAAGTGTAACTTAGGCTACTTTTATTTTTGAAAAAAAAAAATAGGTTCCACGAAAAAAAAATTAAAACCAATGAAATGACATGAAATGAAATCTATACATCTTCTATATACAAATAAATAAAACTGGAATGTCAGTTTGTAATGAGAGCACCTTCAGCCGATTCAGAATTTAGCAAAATTCTTCTTGATGTTGGTGAGGGAAAGTGTCCAGAAGTGAATAGTACTCATGATATTAGAACTACCTACCGGGCTTTGTCAGGTTGTGGCGGACGCTGAAATTTTAACACATAATATTTATGATGATATTCACAATCTCAATATCAAAGAAGCTTGATTCGTGATTTTGTGAAAGATCAATTTTAGCACCTATGAACGACCAGGTTACTGCGCTTAATCAGCGCATTTTAGATAAGCTATCTGGAGAATCACAAACATACCATTCCATTAATATAGTTTGCAATCCTGATGAAGTGTTTCATTACCCAACAGAATTTTTAAACACTATAATTGTGCCTGGTCTACCCTCTCACAAACTAGAACTTAAGATTGGCGTGCCCATCATACTACTCCGTAATTTAAACCCACCGAAACTTTGCAATGGTAGGTACTAGGTTGCGAGTAGTGTCGTTGCAAAGAAACGTTATAGGAGGTCGTATAATATCCGGATGCAAAAAAGGTGAAGTAGTGTTTATACCACGGATTCCTATAATACCGTCGAATTTTCCATTTGAATTCAAAAGATTGCAATTCCCTATCAATGTCGGTTTTGCTATGACAATCCACAAGTCACAAGGGCAAACGTTAAGCAAAGCTGGCATAGATTTAACTAAGGGTTGCTTTCCCATGGGAATCTATTCTATACGTGCCATGTTCACGTGCAAGGAATGCCAGTAGTGTTGTTGTTTTAGCCCATGAAAATCGTACACCAAATATTGTGTACAAAGAAATTTGTCAATAAAGCTAATACGAAAAACTAAAAATAAATAATAATTTAACTAAAATGCAAAAACGAAAAAGAGAACTAAATGGAGAAATATGTACAAAAACAAAATATCGGTTCATAAAATAGTAGAATTTCATTAAAATTAGTATAGGGATTTCTTTACGCGGAATACAAAATTAATAAGTTATCGTAAACTCTGCGAACTAAACAATAACTTTTTTGTTATTTTCCACGCGGACGAAGTCGCGGGTAACAGCTAGTAGGAGACAAAAAGTAAAGTGTCCACCTCGGGAGCAACACTATTTTGAGCTAGGGTGACGTACTTTGGATTCCTTCGCTCCGCTCTGGATTCAAAGAAACACTCTCGCCTTCGATTCTGAAACAACTATTTAGTTGTTTGCTCCCTTGACAAACAACCTACAATTTTTTAAGGTAAAGTGTTCATACATTTTTTTTTCTGAGGTTCCAAATTCCAATATCTGTTCACCAGCGGGTCGATAATGAAATCCTGTGAATGTTAATGCCCGACTAGAGCCTAGGGCAGGGATGGTGAACCTCTATATATCTACGTGCCATTTTTTTCCAAATAAATATTTAATGTGGCCATGACGTGCCAACAAACAATCTTGACTTCTTGAATACTGGAAAAATAACGCAATAGTTTCAGAATAATACTCCTTAATTGCAAACAGAAATAGACCTTAACAATTATTCTTTACCATTTTATATTTATTTGAATGAAAGAAAAAATTAGTGCGACTTCTACTGATACAAACTAGATGCCAAACAATTTATACCAGGTTCACATTATCTCTTGGATTTACGCGGCAACGATATCCGATATCGAAAAATTGATGAGGTGCCTAAATTATCTTGTCGCGTGCCACCAGCGGCACGCGTGCAATTGGTTCGCCATCCCTGGCCTAGGGCTTTAATGATTTGCTTAATTAGGCTAGGTTAGGTCTGCATGACATAATTTGACATAAGCGAGAAGGTGGTGTGAAAAGCAATTATCGCTCTTTACAAAAAATGTACCGTAACCTTAACAGAGATTCATCATCATCATCATTCCAGCAGAAAGACGACCACTGGACATAGGACACTTCGACCGGTTCTACGCTTCTCACATCTAACGGGTTCCTGCGGCCTTCATACGGTCGGCGGACCACCTTGAGGGAGGTCTTCTAACGCTACGGTACGCGGTCGCCAATCCAGAACCACAACAACAGGGATTATGGTAATGAAATTCATACATCAAAATATATTGCAACATCATTTTATTGAATCAGTATTTCAAATCATGGGTAGAATAACCATTTTCTTTTAAATTCTTAGTAACGTCCACATCCACATCCGCGGCCTCCATAGCCGAGTCCGTGAGCGGCAGGAGTGATGGCAGCAGCACCAGGACCATAGCCAGCGCCGAGCCCATAGGCACCTGCAGCGCCATAGGCAGCAGCAGAAGGAGCGATGCTCTCGATAGCAGTGATACCGTTACCGCAGCTGTAGCTGACAGTACCAGCACCACCACTGGGGAACACACCCTCTAAAGCCACAGCACTCACAAACGGCAGCTCACCAGTCACGGACAGAGCACCGTCAAACACATTTTCAGACGCTACGGAGAGGCCATTGGGAGCGAACGCAGAGGTGATGGAGACAGGCAGTCCACCGCCACTGGTGGGGATGATCTCTAGAGCAGGCAAGCCATTGAAAGCCCAGTTACCAGCCATGCCATTGCCGATCAAACCATTACCAATTATGCCATCATCTATCAAGCCATTGTTGGCCCAGTTACCAGCACAGCCGTTGCCAACCAAACCGTTACCGATCAAACCATTGCCAGCCCAGCCGTTTCCAAAAGCTCCACGACCAAGACATGAACTGAAAGCAGTCTGTAAACAAGAAATTATAGTATTAGTAAATATTTCTTTAACAGCAGACGGCGTCGGTGTCGATGTCACATGATTTTTTAATCGAACACGTTATATAATGCACTATGTCAGATGCTTATAATGTAATCACAATTTCCTGATAGTGAAAAACATAACTAAAATCGTGAGTATTCGTGAGTGACTTAATAATTATGGTCTTACCGACACAGTTAGGGTGGATAAAAAGATTGAGAAATTTTCCCAAGGGTTGCACTGCGCCCACAGATACCAAGTTGATTTTGTACAAAAACAGGAATTTATGGGCATAAATTCCCGTTTTTGAAAAAAACTAAAAATCACATATAAGATAATGTTACACCTGTCTATTGAAAACATAGAACAATAATAAAACATTTCTCACCTGGATGAAGAGCGCCTGAGCGCAGAAGACGAGGATCACCTTGGCTGACATTGTAGTTGTGTTGAAGTGAACTGAATGATTGTCCCAAGAATCGATCGACTATTTATACTGAAATGTAGTCCTTATCTAGTTGTGTTGCAGCAATTTGAGGATTTTGAAATTAACTTTTCATACCTTTATCAGAAGTTGCAATATGGAGTAATAGAAAAACGCTTGTATTTCGTAAGTGATGAAACCTTGAAAGTTTTATTATGCAGGGCTTTGTTTCAATAGAACATTGAAATAATCACGTATTATGATAAGAAGCTTCTACACTATATAAACGAGGTATAGAAGTTAGGACATCATTCAGTCTTCAGCTTCTCGTTGAACACAAACAAACATCAAACATGTCTACTTTCGCTGTTCTGTTGCTCTGCATCCAAGCTTGCTTGATCCAGGTGAGTGATCTAAAATTAATTATTTTTTTTTTTAAGTTTTCCTATCATTTATATTTTCATGTTTGTGCAGTAATTCTCAAATCAAATCCAATCAGTATTTTTTTATTTTTTGTCCCCTCAGAATGTGTTTGGTTACGGATGCGGCTGCGGAGGTCAAGTGGGCGCCATAGCTCCTGCTTGGGGTCTCGGCGCTGGTCGCTCTTCATGTGGTGGTGCTCTGGACTTTGGTTCTTTCGGTGGCGCACTTGCTCCTGCTGCTGCATACGGAGGTGCTATCGCTCCTGGAGCTGCTTATGGCGCCACCGGTGAAGGCAACATGGCGGTCACTGGTGAGCTGCCAGTCGCCGGTAACACCGCTGTTGCTGGTCAGGTCCCCATCATTGGTGCTGTGACTTTCGGTGGTGCTGTACCCGCTGCTGGTGCCGTGTCTATCTCCGGAAAATGCGCTTGCGGCTGCGGATCTCCTATTTCCTACTGAACCGTGTCTTTCTTCTGCTAGAATAAAATAAAAGATCATGAATTGAGCAAATATTCCAATCTTTTATTTAATGTTTAAATCACCCAACTGCATTTTTTATACAATTACAAATCTACTTAATAAAAATCTTAAACGCATAGCCCTAACTGCTGAGTCTATAAAAAAATTAGTAAGAATAAAATAACGTATTCAGTCTTAGTACATTCCTGACCTAGTACAAGCTATCTCCAATGACTGGCTGTTATAAAAACGTTTGTTGTTCTGATTTCTGAGCATGGTTCTAAGAAGGCACGTGCATAACATAGTCTCAATAGTTTTGACTACAGAGCGTTTTGTTTAAAGTGACAGACCTGAAAGTATACAGTCACGACTACTACCACGGTTTCGGGAATCAACCCTTCTAACGCAAACGCGCGACGCAAAGTTAACGTGAATCCGAACGATTTTTACGAAAAATTTTACGTATTTACCTTACCTTTACGTGCAAATCAAAACTTAACTAACAAACCTTACTTACTATCTTTATCACTTGACTGTAGAGGTATACAGAGATAGAGGTACCTAATTGTTGAAGTTTTTTCAGTCAAAAATTTCACTGAAACCTAAAAAAGGAATGATACACACACAACACGCTTAGGTTTTTTTTTTACTTCCTTTGGACATTAAAAGCAATTCTGGTCCTATGAAAGAGCCCTGAAGGAGTTGCTATAAGTATTTTTATTTCGTCGGTACAGATTTAGTTTAAACACTACCTCTACGAACTGTGTTTAGTTCTTTTCGTATATTTTGGCTTACCAGTTAAAAGGTACTCTGTTCTAACCTAAAGAATTTTGTCAAACCAAGCAATCGAAAGCTTTAGTAAAATCTAATTAGTTTTGTGAATAAAAGGTTGACTGCTATACGGTAGGTAAGTACTTGTTTTAATGAATAAGAATATAATGGAATTTTATTTTTTTTCTGATAGAGTCCACAGGGCTAGTGACAATTTCACTTAAAATCTAGTGTTTGCGTATATATGTTTGTTTTATAACGATAATGGTGACCAAATTCCACGTAAAAAATATCTGAAAGTTTTAGTTTTAAGCCTGGTTTGGTTTCTTTAATTTACGTAATCTCTTTCAGACGATTTTAAAATCTTGTTCGCAGTATATTAAGCACATGGCAATCAGTTGCCAGTGTCTAATTATAATATATGATTTTATTTATTAATTAGGCGAGGAACCAAAACTCGTGACACTAACGACTATATTTTTCGAAATTATAATTCAACAAACATGCGTGGATAATCATAACCCTTTTGAAATAATGTTAGTAAAATTACATAGTAAGCCGGTCGTTTTTCGAAAAATTAAAGAACGCAATAAACGGTAATGTCATATATAATGTTTAAGTAAGAAAGAACTTTAATTAGATTTACACACAATATAACATAACATTATGCCTGTAATCCCGCAATGGTTAGGCTGAGTATATGTAAGAAACTCAGGGTCGTATTAGGTATTGGTACAGACGCCAGCACATCAAGCTACTACAATCTGACAAATTTATTTAATAGATTTTCAACTTTATCGCTAAAGCATAAGGTTCAAAGTTGATTGAGAAAATTTGACAGTTTCGGGTAGCTTGATGTGCTGGCGTATGTACTTACACGGTACCAATAGTACAACCCTAAGTTTCCTTCTCCATTTCATCTCAGGGGTAGTGAGATAGGAAATGTCGACATCATCTAGCCAATTTATTCTTTATATGACGCTTTTGGCTATGACGTAAGAGTTATTCCGATATCCTTTTTACGGAATAAACAATTTTATTTCATTTCAGTACACCCAAATTTTACGAGTTATGTTTAAGTCCCATATAACAGGAGGTAAACCTTATGCCGTGCACAAATGAAAAGACAAAGAAATCTTATAAAGTAATTAAAAAACTGACAACGAAAATGGAGTTCCTTAATTTTTATTTATTTATTTATTTATTTATAGTCTTTAACTCTTTTAGTCGCATGCATTCTCTCCATCCCAATACCATGAAATACGATACCCTTTCTACTTTTCAGTTACAGACATGAATAGTTGGTTAAAGAAATAATACAATAAAATCACATGAAAATTATTTTATTTGATCAAATAATATCCAATCTTCGAAATATATATATTTAGTAGTAAATTCCAGTTCGGAAGCAACCGTCTCTCGGAGCGACAATCTCTGCAACGGGAGCGTTGCAACCAGCTCCAGGAAATTGAGACAAAGGTGCAATACCAGTACCGTAGACCTCTAAACCAGCACCATATGCTCCAACTCCAGCGCCATAAGCAACAGCGGGAGAAATGGCAGCAGCAGCAGAAGGAGCGATACTCTCAATAGCAGTAACACCGTTACCGCAGCTGTAGCTGATGGCGCCAGCACCGACAGTTGGTAACACTCCATCCAAAGCCACAGCACTCACGAACGGCAGATCACCACCTACATATAGGATTCCATCGAAAACATTTTCGGATAATAAGGAAAGACCAGTAGGAGAATTCACAGATGTGCTGGAGACAGGAAAAGCACCACCACTGGTTGGGATGACCTCAACAGCTATGTTTGAACCGTATCCAAGACCAGAACCGTAGCCGACGCCAGCGTTGCCATAGCCGATACCATGGTAGCCTAAACCAGAGCAGCCAGGGGCGGGTAACACAGGAGTGGTTAATACAGGGCCAGCACAGGAAGAAGCACCCAAGCCATGGGTGATAGGAGTAGGCAAGCCGTAAGTACGAAGACCAGCTCCCAAGTTGGGGCGATCTGCACATGCACTGAGTGCGAACTGAAAATAAAATTATAATCATCAATAAATATCGGTGTATGATCGATAGTAGCTTAGTAATTTGAAGCAATAATAATACTACTAGGGGTTTATATGCCCATGAAAATGAATTTCTATCTACATCAGTCAGCAGTCTCTTACAATGGTGGAATATAGTTTAAGCATTGGCCAAAAGCCAGCGTTAAGCCGTTGGTTTCAACTGTCATTCGTGGATCTTTTACAGTCGTTATAGGTCGTCAAAAGCCCGAAAGTCTGACAACCAGTCTTACCAAGGGTAAGGGTATCGTATTACCCCCTAACTTCAGATAGGTAGTCGCTCCATGTAAAATACTGGCTGACTGGAAGCCGACTCCAACATAGTTAGGAAAAGGCTAGACAGATGATGATAATTGGCCACAAATAATGTTAATTTTCTATGAAGCACATCACGCTCGCGCTACCCGAAACTGTCAAATTTTCCCAATCAGCTTTGACCTTATACTTTAGCAATAAAGTTGAAAATCTATTAAAGAAATGTGACAGATTGTAGTAGCTTGATGTGCTGGCGTCTGTACAACAGCAAAATATTAGTAAAAAGTTAAAAGATTTGATGTGCCTGGATCAAATACACCAATAGATATTAAAATTCTCAAAGTGCTTTCCAGGGAATTTTGGCATACAGCAATGTTACTGCCCTTAAGTTGTTTCCCCGGTAAACATGTTTACAAAAAGTTGTGTTTAAGAAAATGTATTTGATGTGTTGATGAAAATGGTATATACTTCTTACCTGAACGAAGAGCGCCTGAGCGCAGAAGACGAGAACAACCTTAGCAGACATGGTTAGTTTCTTCAACGAATGCAAATTCTTGAATGATATGTATTTCCAGGAAAACCTAATGTTTTTATAGTAAATTTGCAGAAATAGTACGTGTCTAATAATTAGTAATATTGAAATATCATTGTAACCTTTGAATTTTGCAATCGCATTTCTTTGATTATCAATTCAATTACAATACAAAGACTTGCAAATGTCTTGCCTAAGTCTCTTGATTGCAGTTTTCAAAACTATGTAAATATTAAAAAAATGCACGGATTTTCAATTCGCGATAAGAATTTTGCACTATATAAACGTGGTCTAGAAGTAGGAACATCGTTCAGTCTTCAGCTTCTCGTTGAACACAAACAAATATCAAACATGTCTTCCTTCGCTGTTCTGTTACTCTGCATCCAAGCTTGCTTGGTCCAAGTAAGTCAACATTTTAATAATCGTCTTTCCTTTGTTTATCTTTTGTATTAAAAATAAATGAATTTTAAAACTTTAGGGTAGATACCATTATATGTCAGATGTAGGCAGTTCCTTGTTTGCATTCTAAAACGAAAACTAGTTCTAATACTGAAGCATGTAGGGTAAATGTTGCAGACAAAGTGATTTCGAAATAAAAACAAAAAAAAACACCGACTTTTTTTTCACTCTATAGTTGTACTTAGCCAGCCTGTATGTAACACTACTTACTATGTAAAGATGACAACATGATCAACATAGACAATGGTGTACATACATACAAAACTCGCCGAAAGCATAACCTCCTCTTTTTTTTCTGAAACCGTTTTAAAATTGATTTTTGTTTTTCAGAATGTATTCGGCTCGTGCGTTGGCTACGGTGCTGGAACTGGCTCTGGTCTTGGTTTAGGAAGGGGCCTAGGACTAAGTGCTGGTCTTGGCCTTGGTTTGGCTCCAGCTGCCCTCAGCGCTGGTGCCCTGAACGCTAACTACGGTCTCCGTTCTCCTGCTGCTACCATTGCTTCACCCGGTCTTGATTACGGGGGCGCCATCGGATCTGCTTATGGTGGCGCTGGTGAAGGCAACGTGGCGGTCGCCGGTGAGCTGCCAGTCACCGGTAACACCGCTGTTGCTGGTCAGGTCCCCTTTATTGGAGTTGTGAACTTCGGAGGCGTTGTGCCAGCTGCTGGTGCGGTTACCATGTCTGGTAAATGCGCTTGCGGTTGTGACTACTGATTTTGTTAAAGAAAATGGTTGCTTTAGTAATTCTTTCTTGCTTTAGTAATTTTTTCTTTCTTTCTTTTTATTCTTTTTTTCTTTGTCTTACGTGGCCTTTTTTCGTGCTAGCAACACTAAAAGAAATGACGCAATAAAATATCAATTCCCTAAATAATTTTCTGTTTTATTATCCTGGATTTCTATAACTAACTGTATTCATTATCATCTTTGGCAATCCACTAACTAAATACTGCAGTAAATTTCAGAGGAGATAGCTTCAGTGGACCAAATTAAATCCCAGCCAATCTCATCCATCCATTACCAGCTATTAATTACCTAATCTGCGATCGCGATTTATTTGCCAAAAATGTAAACAAATTAACGGAAAAATAACTTTTATTCCCACACAATAAAGTTCAGTTTACTCTACGACTTCAAACATTTATATAACTTTTTAAACAGTACTAGTCATTCTGAAATCAACTTAATTTTCATTGATATAAAGTTGATATTTGTTTAACTTGAAATTGGGTGGGTGTGTGCTTTTACTATACATGATCTGAATTAATAATTTGCCGTATAGTCCAGTCATTATAGTAAGTTCACCTCGGAATTCGAGATACCCAGCTGTAAGTCTGTAAATAATTGTATATTGACACCCTAAAAGTTGTCTCAAAACCTACATATGGTAGGGTGTACGCAACTATAAAATTTCAAGGTCAAAGGTCACAAAAATCGGTTTTTTGCGCTTTTTTTGTAAATATCTCATTTCCTATGGGTTTTTTGCTATTTGTATATATAATCAATATTGTAGAATACAAAATTCTCTACAAATTTTGTTTAGAAAAATTTTTCACACGGTGAACCATATTCGAGATAGAGGGCGGAGAGCGCGCGGTCACAGCATCACTTCAGGTCAACCGGTGCCTCCGGTCGAAAACGCGCCATATATAGTTGACTAGCCTCTGCCCGCGACTTCGTCCGCGTGATATTTCTTGCTCCCCCAACCCATCGCATCGCATCACCCGCCCGCGCTATCACATCGTTTTCTCTTAGCATTCTTCCTGACCTTTTTCTTATTGCTCAGCTCCAAAGAGTACTGGCGTGATTAAGCTTTCCACATGGATTGGACAATCTAATGCAAAAATAATTGATAATTCCAGAGATTAGCGTGTTCAAACAAACAAACAACAGTTTGTTTTTCTGTTCTGTTAACTGCTAAAGGTAACTTTATTTAATAATAGCTGTGCCCCGTCGTTTCACCCGCGGTAATTTCAGGAAAAAACCTACTAAAAACTTGTTGACAAAAAAAAAACAACCGACTTCCAAAAGAATACAAAGTGTAGTCGAAAGTCGGTGTCAAAAAATGAAAATACAGAACCAACGACACCGACTTCCGAAATTAAAGTTATTTTTCACTTTGTAGTATTTTTTTGGAAGTCGGTTGTTTTTTTTTATTTTTAAGTTTTTATTTTTCACTTTTTAGTTGTACCTGCCTACCCCAAACAAATTCATATAACACTACTTGGTATGTGAATATCAGTGACAGGAAGCTATTGAACACATCTGCCTACCCCTTTCAAAGGTACAGTCGTAATGTTATGTTGTGTGATTGCGTAAACAATGCATACATATGCTATAGCAGCAATCGCGGTTGATTTGCTGGCATTTATTGAAGAGTTCCGTCGTCTGTCTCCGAAACTCATCATCAGATCTTTATGAAATTTAAATTGGTCCTATTTAAATTTCATAAAGATCTGATGATGAGTTTCGGAGTAAAAATATTTCCGGAATAAAAATATTTCGAACAAAAAAATTTTTGCAAATCCGTCTGTCTATACATAATGAGGGAGTTACGCCCGAATATACATAAAAAATAAAAAATAGAAACATCCGAATTAAGAACCTCCTCCTTTTTTGAAGTCGGTTAAAAATATATTCCAAAAAATATATTCCATTACTTTAAGATATTACTTAAGATTATTACTTATACATGTAAACTATGCGACTATATTATTTGTAAACTATGCAACTCCTAAGATATTCATTGAAATCAAATGATGTCAAGGGCAATTTTATTCAACATTAAATACTTGTGATGAATAACGTATTTATTTTGATAAGGATTAATATCATGTTTATAAAGAAAACCTTCGCAAATAATGCATTAGTTTAGAAGAAATTTGATTACCATAAAAAAGGTTATAGTGAGTAAACCTTAAAAGATAGACATAATATGCTGTCGCGGACTTTTTTTTAGAACTTTTAAAGGGAAACAGTTCCGTCATACATGATTTTTGCGTAACTTTAACCGTTTAAGCAGCGTACGCAACGAAAGCTCTCAAAAGGAATATTTTTTTCCCGTTTTTGCATCATTTTTCATTGATGCTCCGCTCCTATTGGTCGTAGCGTGATGTTATATAGCCTATAGCCTTCCTCGATAAATGGACTATCCAACACAAAAATATTTTTTCAATTCGAACCAGTAGTTCCTGAGATTAGCGCGTTCAAACAAACAAACAAACAAACAAACAAACAAACTCTTCAGCTTTATTATATTATATAGTATAGATATAGATATATAGATAACTATCGATAAATCAATGATTATAAATATTTGACAATTTTTATTAACTATTATATTATATCATTGTTTTCCTAACCTACCCAATTTTTATTCAGTATTAATTTATTTACCAACACTTACCTGCCCATGTAATTGCAGAATTGTTAATGAAAATATAGGAATTATATTTGAATTTTAACCTAATCAATATTAATAACTTCTTACGTGATGAAAAAAAAACAAATAAATTATGAATTAATCTTTTTATTAAAAAATATCATTCAATACATTTATTTTTATTAAAAGTAAAAAATGGAATAAAGGGTACAAAAACTACAATTTATAATTTTAATCATCTTCTTCCTCTTGATCGTCGTCTTCCGGCTGCTGGTAAATTTCAAACTGGTCTTCATTATCGCCTTCAACGACAGTTGTCTCAAGTTCTTTCATGATTTCGGAGTCAAAGGTTCCATCTTCGTTAAGAGCGTTTACTTAGTACGGCATTTCATACAAAGTTTCAAGCTCTTATTTTCCGAAATGAACGATCCGATTTTAGTTTAACTTCATACGCATAAGCAAGATACAAAGGTCTCAAAAGTTAGTTATGAACATTTTCAAAATGTCTTATTTAAAAAAGATAACTGGAAATCTCTGTTTCTATGGAAAATTTAAAATCGGTCTAATTTGGCTGTAACACTATTTTTCGAAAATGTTCTTAACTAACTTTTTAGACCTTTGTATCCTGCTTATGCGTGTGAAGTTTCATTAAAATCGGTTCATTCATTTCGAAAAAAATAAGGCTTTGAAAGTTTGTATGAAATGCCGTACGGCAGTGGCGTAGCGTGGGTGGGGCGGAGGGGGCGGCCCGCCCCGGGCGGCAGCCCGCGGGGGCGGCAAAATGTCGCCGGTGAAGCGGGTTGAGATCTATGATTCATTCATTTCATGTGTCAGTACGTCTGACAAGTCAAAAAACAACAATGACGTAAACGAGACGGGCGAATCTGGGCCTAACGTTACACAGATGAAATATTTATCAATATTTTGTTTCAGTTTTTTTGTGGTCAATTATAAAATATGTATTAAGCAGTTTTATCATGGGATAAGAAATTAATTATTTAATCAAATTGATACTGACTTCCCTTATTTTAATATTAAAACAATGTTGCCATACCATATAGGTAAGTTAATCGATGTACTATCGATTATTATTACAAAAATAAAATGAATAATTAATTAATTATTTAAAAGATTAATAATTATTCTTTATTACATAAGTTTAAATAAAACACATATATTTTTTAAAATAATGGTCTTAAAAATGAATTGATTCATAAATCGATTTTACAATCGATTGTCAATGTTTTAATATACAGGCAACAAAGCGGAACTTATGTCAATGTCAGGTCAAAAACTCAAACGTCAATCACAGGGGTAAAGGACCACTGGAGCTCCTCCAGTTCATTCAATAACTGAATCTCGGAATTTCGGTTCCAAATATAGTCATCTTGATTCGTAGGTATATATTTGACTTTGGCGATTAGTGTTGCAAGTTGTGAGAGAAGTTTTTCGAAGTTGAAGCTAATAAAAAAATATCTCAGATCTAATATGAGCACCGCTAGACTATCAAACTTGGCTATATTGTCGATTGAACAAGAATTGGCTGCAAATATTGGTTTTGACAAGGTAATTTCTGACTTCGCTGCTCATAAGGCCCGTAGAATCCGCTTGTAAAACCGCTCATCCTATTTTACCTTCAATAAAAGATACCTCATTGCCTGTGAAATTTAATTTTCATTAAGCACCTATAGAATGGGGGCGGCAAAATGGGTCTCCCGCCCCGGGCGCCGAGATGGCACGCCACGCCACTGCCGTACGGCGTAAACGCTCTTAATGTCGCTCTGATATGGTAGAGCATTGAGACAAGCTTGCCCATTACATTGGCCACAAGCTAAAGAGCATTGCCAGCCCGCTTTCCTGCATCCGCATCGAGAAACACAACCACTCTTGCAGTTGCAGAAAATTGTATCTAGCAAATCTTCTGGACCAGGTGGTAAAATTTTCATGATAGACTCCAGAAAATCGTTTCGCATTGCCCAACCCCATACCTGGGGTTACCATTACCTTTACAGATTTTAAAGAAGATGCACTTAATTATTTTCTATTCAAAATGTCATTAGTGTAAATGGGATAATTATATTATGATTTAAGTTTTTCCGTTAATTATTTTTTAATTTTCGGAAAGGGTTATCACTATTATTGAATAGATATAGATTTAATGCATGAAGAAAATGATAAAATATATTTTAATAGTTAATAAAAATTGACAAATATTTATAATCATTGATTTATCGATAGTTCATCAACTATATATGGCGCGTTTTAGACCGGAGGCACCGGTTGACCTGAAGTGATGCTGTGACCGCGCGCTCTCCGCCCTCTTATCTCGAAAACGGTTCACCGTATGAAAAATTTTTCAAAACAAAATTTGTAGAGAATTTTGTATTCTACAATATTGATAATATATACAAATAGCAAAAAACCCATAGGAAATGAGATATTTACAAAAAAAGCGCAAAAAACCGATATTTGTGACCTTTGACCTTGAAATTTTATAGTTGCGTACACCCTACCATATGTAGGTTTTGAGACAACTTTTAGGTTGTCAATATACAAGTATTTACAGACTTACAGCTGGGTATCTCGAATTCCGAGATTCTTACCTAATTTAAGCTTAAATGACTGGACTAGTATGTTTAGATAGACAGTAGTGTAGTTAGCAACTAGGAGGAGGAGGAGAGGTAACAAAAACCATGCAGTCTAAACCACTCAAGATACATTAGATGGTTCAGTGGTAACCAAAACGGTTGCGGTGTAATGAAGTGGCGGCCTAATCATAAAGCTCCCGATGCTTAGCCTCTGGCCAAGGTAAAAGCCAGCCCTTGGGTCACGGGAAGTGTCAACCAGCCGTTTAGAGATTTCATTGAACAAGGCTTGAGCACTGTGGAAGTGTACTACTCTCCGAGCCGAACTCTCGCCGAGTTCCACAACTCTTTAACAGAGTTGAGTGTCGTCGTCGCCGGAAACCATTCCACTTCAACGCCAAGAATTGGCCTGTGGTTCCCGTTACACGGATGTGCGGAGCAGGATGGTGGAAGACTGGGCTCTGGAAACAGGCCTGGTCGTCCTAAATCGGGGTTCTGTTCCCACGTGTGTGCGGATGCGAGATGAGTTCGTGATGGACATCTCGTTCGCCAGCCCCGCTCTGTCACAGCGTATTATTGACTGGCGCGTCATACAGGAAGTGGAGACCTACTCCGATCATCGGTATATCCGGTTCGACGTCTCCGCCCAGAACTCTAGCGCGCTGGTCCAACAGGCCCCGAGTGGTCCGCGGTGGGCGCTGAAGCAGCTGGATCGGGAGCTCCTCCTGGAAGCCTCGATCGTGCAGGCCTGGGTGTCATCACCGGACAAGCTTGCCGATATCGACGATGAGGCGGAGTGGTTCCGGGAGGCCATATCCGAGATATGTGACATGGCAATGCCCCGAGTTCGGCCAGGGCGCGCCCGAGGTCAGGTGTACTGGTGGTCGCAGGAGGTGGAGACGCTACGCAAGGCGTGCGTCAACGCGCGACACCTGTACACCAAGCACCTCAGGCTCCGCATCCGCCCTCCGGATGCGGAGGCCACGGAGGCGGAACTGTACGAGGGGTACAGAGCGGCGAAGACCGCCCTCCATTAGGCTGTCCAGCGGGCCAAGGATATGGTCCGCGAAGAGATAGTGGAGACTCTGAACAGAGATCCATGGGGGCGCCCCTCTTTGAGAAGTGGCTAGAGAGGCGTCACGGCACCCTTACCTACCGCCTGACGCAGGTCCTCACCTCACCGGACACGGATGTTTTGGGAGGTTCCTGCACATCATCAGACGGAAGGAAACGCCCGGGCGTCACCATTGCCAGGATCGCCCAGAGGACACGGTGGAGCATACGGAGGAGGTCGGCCCCTTGTACGTAGCACTGCCGTGTCCTCGTAGAGGCGATCGGCAACGGCGGCGACCTCTCACGTCCGGCCCTCGTTCAAGCCATGGTCCGGAGCGAGAGGGAGTGGGAGGCAGTCACCTCTTTCTACGAAGCAGTCATGCTAGCGAAGGAGGTGGCGAGATGGCTCAGGGAGAGAGCCTCCCGTCCCATCCACCGCGGGAAACGCTCTGGGCGTCGGGAGCCGCGCGACGACTCTCGGCCACCGTAGACGCGGGCCTGAGGATGGAGAGTAATGGGTAACTCACCGTCCGATCAGGACCAGCCAGGCCCATGCCGGACGACGCGTACGTGTTCCACGCGCGCCTCAAAGAGATGTCAGCATCAATTGAAGGGACCCGTCAGGCCAAAAGTCAGCGGGATTGTCCGAAAGGGTTACCGCTGGCCCGAAACATAAAGGGCTAAGGAAGGAACACCGAGTGGGTTTTAGTCAGTAAGAGTCTGACACTCCCGCTACATCCAGAGCGGGAGGGGTCATTTGATGATTTCCCATCCCGAAAAAAAAAAGCCTTTAGCACTCGGACCCCACAGTCCGAAGGTTTCAACACCAAACGGCTCGAAAATATAATTTCCGATATGGTTATAGTTTTTTGTTATTATATTTTTATTTTAAAAATAAACATCGTAATTTAGGAAATTAAACTTAGATACTATTATGATGTTGACACTACTTTGCCGACAAGTATTAGTAAGTAGAAGTCTAGTCACTCACAAGCAGTATTATTTTATTCATTAACATTTATTTTACTTTCAATATCCTTTTACTCATTCTCCATTTAAGTGAGATAGTGGCACCCTCATTTTTCCCAAACCCTGTTTTTCCAAGCTATACGGAGCTCAAACATGTAAAGCTCAGCTTTCAGCTAAAAACCAACTATAAATTTTATTATTATAATCAATAATTATATGTTTACCACTACGTATTACTTAGGAACCCGTTGGATGCGAGAGGCACAGAACCGGTTGAAGTGGAGGCGCTTAGGGGAGGCGTATGTCCATCAGTGGACGTCTTTTGACTGAAATGATGATGATGATAGAATAGAATAGAATACTACACCTACTACCACCACCACCACCACCACCACCACCACCCACCACCACCACCACCACTTACTATACCTTTATACCTACTTGACGCCATACCGATTCTTGCAAGATGCCTTGAAGATTTATAAAATTAAGTGTAATGTGTCATAGTGTAGTAAGTTATGTACAGTCAGCAACAAAATTCGATTAACACTTCAGTTAATCGACTTTTGTTGCTGACCATACCAATATAAAGTTATGTGGAGTATTTATTTTTGTATTTTTTTTATATGAGTTACCTACCTAAATATTAAGACACCACTGGTACCAAACAATGACACCAACTAGGGATAACTACAACACGTATTGCCTTGTGTACCCATTACGTAAATTCAGGGCAAAGTTTATCATTAACAAAATAAAATCAACCAGATTAATTATTAAAATTGAGATTTATTAAACACTTAAACCATGACAACTCAATACTGGTACTGGTATTGACTATTGCACCCACAAGCACAGTTGCCAGCAATGGACACGGCGCCACCGGCTGGAACATCGCCATTGAAACCAATAGCGCCCATGATGGGCACCTGACCAGTAACGGCTGTGTTACCAGCGATGGGGAGCTCTCCTGCAACTCCTACGTTGCCTTCACCAGTGCCGCCATAGGAGCTAAGACCTGCTTGGTGGCCGTGAGCGGGGCTTGCGTATCCTGCACCGTAACTGTTATAGACATTAGAGGCAATGGAAGCAGGTCCTGCTAGTCCAGCGCCATATCTGAAGGCAGTAGGAGCAGATACGGCTGGTCCATAGCCGTAATCAGCTCCGTAGATTCCCATGCATTGGCTGAATGCAGTCTGGAAGAGAAACAAATAAAGACTGTTATTTACACGTATGGTTACAGGTTATCGTGCACTTGCAATGCAGTTTACTAAATTGGTTTGACTTGCCGTTTAGTGTACTTTAGCTATTTTCATAGTGTAATGTCGTACGGTATTCTAGTGTGGGGAAATGCTGCCGATATTCAGACTATCTTTGTTTTGCAGAAGGGAGCTGTTCGATCAATTTATAAATTAAGTCCAAGACACTCTCTCAGAGACGAATTTAAAGAGATTAATGTAATGACTGTGCCTTCTCAGTATATTTATGAAAATCTGTTATGTGCCTATAAAAATATATAATTGTTTAAAAAATGCAGTGATATCCATAATATAAATACTAGAAACAAACACAAATTTGTTGTACCTGCAACAAGGCTCAAGAAAATAGGTGGCTCGTTCAGATGCCAATGTATACATTATAATAATAATATGTGAACACGATGCACCTAAAATAAAATTACTATACCACAAATAGGTAAAAGACTTAAAAATGAAACCATGACATATAAATTAATTATCTGATAGATACATGATGCTCACATATTTACAAACATGGTAAAATTAAACGATTTGCATTAAAAAAAAAATTAAAAGTAATAAGTCAGGGTGTGAGTTAAAGTAGTTACAGAATGTAAATCAATGTCAAAAAAAAAAGTATAAATTTACCATTAAATTAGCAACCAGTTTGATTTTGTGTAGGCTCCAGATTGTCCTATGGAGCAGGACCAGCATGTTTCCAAGCGTTCTTATCTTGGATATAATCTTCTAATTTATAGTATGCTTGTTTACAAAGTGTACGTTTAATGTGAGTTTTAAATTTTCTTTCATTTAATTAAGATAAGATAAGATAATTTTTATTTGTCCAAAACATGAGTATACACACACATAGCATGCAAGATATAATATAATATAATTGCAATATATCACAAGGTATTTTATTGTAACATTTAACACAGTACCCCATAAAAGATGTATGTATCTTGGCTAATCTGAAAAATGGTTGATGTATTTTATCTTTATTTCTAGTATTAAAATTATGTCTATCGCTTATTTTATTAAAAAAATGTAGATTTTTTCTTACATAAGTACATAATATTTTCATAAATGAATGGGGATTGTCCAAAATTTCTAACCATTATATTTTATTTTATTTTTTGTAAATTTAGAGCATTTTGAGAAACTAATTTGAATATTTTGATGATTGGCTCAATAGTTATTTTAATAAAAATTATTTAATTATTTTAAGTTTTTAAGGTAGGTGACGTCATCCAGTGGCATAAAGATTAAGTGCCGTTGCCTTACTAGTACATAATTAAAAATTTTAATCTGTCAACACAACGTCAACAATGTCACATCTGTCAAAGTGTCAATAGGCCGAATAGACGTCTTAAATAATCGAATCCTAGCTTAGCGTATTTATTTACAAATGGTTTTTTTATGTGTAAGTGTCCTCCAAGGAATATACTACTCTCTATCGTCACTAGAACAATCGACGCGGCGACATTATTACTATTATTGCTGCAAGTTGGAACAAAGCACTTCCTGTATTCCATAACTCTTCCAGTATATTAAATATTGTCGAGTGTTGAAATAATGTATGTAATGTAATAATGAGATATAAACAAGAATGTTTATATTTTTGACATATTTACAATAATTTGACATTTGACAGATTGTAGACAATACTTGCCTCTTACTTTTCATTTTCTGAGGCAACGATACAAAACTGTACGGCCAAAGTCGTACGTCATTTGAAGGGCAAAGAAGGTCAATCGCATTTTATCAAAAATATCAATAACATATGAATATTTTTCAAAATTAATTAGTCCGTAATGATCAGTAACGCTATTCCTCGAAATGGTTTTTCAATTACAACATTTAAAAAAATATGAACAATGCCCATTGGCAAGGTACCGTCATAATATTAATCTTTTTAAAAAGTTCTCTGAGAGATTCGCGGCGACGTAGCTAGATTATAAATGGCTCTGACAGCTCTTTTTTGCAAAATAAAGATGGATTCAATGTCAGCAGCTCGACCCCATAGTAAAATGCCGTACGACATAATGCTGTGAAAGTAGCTAAAATAGACATAACTAAATAAACAGCTTAGACTTGAAACTCCAACAGTATAATGACTGACTAAAGAATACGATATGGAAACAGCACTCCTTATTGAAATGTACAGACGCCAGCACATCAAGCTACCTGAAACTGTCAAATTTTCCCAATCAACTTTGAACCTTATGTTTTAGTGATAAAGTTGAAAATCTATGAAAGAAATTTGACAGATTGTAGTAGCTTGATGTTCTGGTGTCTGTACCTTATAATGCTACAAATAAATATTGCTTAAAAAATTAATAACTCGACAAAGATTTTTATTTTCCCTTACCTGGATCAGACAAGCTTGGACGCAGAGCAGTAGAACGGTGAAGGAAGACATGTTTGATGATTGATTGATACTGTAGTAAGTGATTTGGATAACCTGTATCTACATTTTATATTGATAAAGTTACGATATTTTACTTTGTGAGAGGTAACCGTACGTGATTGTAAACTGATTTTGTAACTATTGGTACATGGCGATGAGTTGAATGATTATTTTTGTATGGCGACATTTGAAGATAATTTTACATCACGCCTGTATTCTTCAAAGGGTTAGGCAGATGTGTAGGTACAGACGCCAGCACATCAACCTACTACAATCTGTCAAATTTCTTTAATAGATTTTCAACTTTATCGCTAAAGCATAAGGTTCAAAATTGATTGGGAAAATTTGACAGTTTCGGGTAGCTTGATGTGCTGGCGTCTGTACATGATTCTGGACCCCCCCTGCGTTGAAATTTTTCGTCGGCTTTTTCTTAATTTTTACGTTTATTTCTGCAATTTTTTTACTCTAAACTGTATTAAATCATTATTTCTATCTGACCCAATGAGATTTTTAATTAAAAAATTGTAAATTCACTTGTTTCACTTAAAACAGCAATGTAAATAAAACTCGAAAGGGCTACCTGATCAGCTGTATCGCTAAAGTTCATTTGCGAGGTCAACACTGTCTTCGTACCTACGCTATTCACTTTCAAATACCGCCACAAAGGGACCGCAGCGCCAAGCGGTCTCCTCGTATTATTAACGCACTTGAAAATAAACTTTAAAATTATTACAATAAAGTGCATAAATGCTTGAACCTGACAAAAAATGCGGAAGATTGCGGGAATCCCCGCGCGGTGTCGAGTCGGCCATGAATCCCAATGAATCTAACAGACGCGTCACATGAGGCATTTTAATCATCTACATAATTGAATGACCCATTTACTACTTTTATTTTAGATAACGAATCTAAAATAAAAGAAGTAAATGGGTCATTCAATTCATCAAAAATAATTATCCCCTCATAATGATGAGGGGATAATTATTTTTCTAAAACTTCATCGATTTAAGGGGGAAGCGCTAAGGTAGCCCGCGAAATTAAAATTTTCTTACGTTTTTAGCAATTTGCTGGTCAGTGAATTTCGCGGGCTACCTAATACCGCTTTCGCCTTAAGTAAAGAAGTTTAAAAAAACGTGCAGAAGTGTATTGATACTGATAGTCACGTACTTTTTCGATATTTTTTTATTATCAACAATAATTTTAGTTTTGAATGCAATTCAACAATGTAATTTACTGTTTCATAAAAAAATACATCCATTTTCGCATAATCGGGATTGAAACCAAATACCTACTATAACGCCCAAATCTCAGTTTGACTTAAGGGGGAAGCGCTAAGGTAGCCCGCGAAATTCAAATTTTCTTACGTTTTTTGCAATTTGCTGGTCAGCATTAAGTTCTACGTTGATTAATATATGAATCGCGGCCGTAAGAAATATGTGTTTACAGAATTATAATCATTAAAGTCATCAACACAACTCTCTAAGACCACGTAAGTCCAAAGAACGATGATTTCATGAAACAGTTATTCTTGAGACTTACGTGGTCTTAGAGAGTTGTGTTGATGACTTTATTGATTATAATTCTGTAAACACATATTTCTTACGGCCGCGATTCATATATTAATCAACGTACAACTTAATACTGACCAGCAAATTCCAAAAAACGTAAAAAAAAATGAATTTCGCGGGCTACCCTGGCGCTTTCGCCTTAACTGCGAGACGCAAGATTCTTGCAGGCTTAGTCTTGTTCTTGCTCAAGTCTTGCAAGGTTCAGTCTTGGTCTTGGTCTTGCTAAAATAAGTCGGTATTGGTCTTGCAAAAATGCAAGAACAAGACCAAGACTGCAAGACCAAGACCGATTTTGGGCAACACTAGTTTTGATTTATCTTAGCCACAAGTCTAAGTGTTTAGCCAGACTGGGGCGCGGGGCGGGCGCGGCGCGGATATGAACTTTCTTTGAGTGTCCATAGTGGGCACGCGGGCACGGTGAGCGGCGCGGGCTGATCGGCGCGGAGAGCGCGCGGGCAACTCACACCATAGCTCGTTCATACAAGTGGCCGCAGTGGGTGCGCGGAGCGGGCGCGGGGACCGGGGTTCTCAAAATAGTTCTAGCTTTTTTCTAACAAAAATAAGTCTTCTTCATCCATATTACATTTTGGCAAACACTGGACCCGACAACGAGCAGAACGCCGCCGCGTTCTAGTGCGGACAGGTAGCCCGCGCGCGTTCCCGCACCTGCGCCCGCCCCGCGCCCGCGCCCTCCCCGCGCCCTCGTCTGGACGGACACTAAGTGCTTGGCCAGACTGGCAGCGCGGGGCGGTGAGCGGCGCGGGTGCGGGAACGCGCGCGTTCTTCCTGTTCGGAGTCAAGCGCGGCTGCGTTCTACGATTGTCGTGTAAAT
This sequence comes from Luperina nickerlii, assembly GCA_963855955.1. Classification (NCBI taxonomy): domain Eukaryota; kingdom Metazoa; phylum Arthropoda; class Insecta; order Lepidoptera; family Noctuidae; genus Luperina; species Luperina nickerlii. The sequence continues at coordinate 8,778,183 of OY979689.1, read as the reverse complement.
GAAAACAAAAAAAAGTTAATGACTAATTTGAAATAGAACAAAAAACTTAAATTTTCAAAAATTACAAAATTTAACAATGTAATTGTACGTGTTACAATGTATCAATAAAAAGAATGCATAGCCGTCACACAATGCGCTATCTTAAACTTTACATAACTTATTACATTTTATTGATAAACAATGTACAAAGGCTTCATATAAATATGCCTGCATAATTCTCAAAAATCATTCTCTACTTCTACTTCCAATCGGAGTTTAATAAACTACTCATTAATACAAAATGGCAGCCAAGGCTATCCTCGTCCTCTGCGCTCAGGCCCTTTTGGTCCAGGTAACACTTTATTTTTTTCTTGAAAAGCTCTGACTTTGCAGTTCTTAATAAATATGGTTATCCTTTCTTTTTCCTTCTGGTTGGTGGAAAATGTTGGTCGTATACCAACATTTTCTCATAATTATTTCCTTCAAATTCCAGCGTTTAAATCCAGAACCACTAACAAAATCATTCTTTTCACAGAGCATTTACAGCCAAGCCATTCCTTGTGCCAACACCGTCGGTACAGTCATAGCTGCTGAAGAATACGCCTTACCATATGGCGCTGGAAGACTAGGTCTGGGGGCTCCTGTAGCTGGCATCGCCAACTACGGCTTGGCTGCTAACACCTTCGTTCCCTCCAGCGGTGGTAGTTTTGCTGTCCAAAGCTTTTCGCCCATCGCCCCCACCGGCATCACCGTGGTCTCTGAGAATGCTATCGAAGGAGCTCTCGTTGTGAACGGAGAGTTGCCGTTCTTGAGTGCTGTGGTTCTGGAGGGAGCTTTACCTTCTGCTGGCGCTGGCGGTATCAACTACGGCTGCGGGAATGGTGTTGTCGGCATTGTGAGCGAAGGTGAGTGAGATGACAAAAATTACTATCTATTACTTAAAAAAATCTACATGAGCTATTTACACTTCATTGAATACAGCTTTGGTTTCAATTTGTTTAATGTTATGGACCCGTCATAGAGTGAGAAAGAGCTAAGAGAAAAGAAAAAGTAAGAGAAAGAGTGTAAGAGTGTTAATTCTGTGTCAATAGACACAGAATTAACACTTTAAAGTTGAGAAGATAAAAATATTTATCTTCTTTATAATTTTCAATTATTATAGTTTAGTTTACGGTTTGTTCTTGTAAGAATTCAATTTCTCTTAGGGCTGATTTTTCAATCATCTGATAACTTTAAATTAAATGTTGACAGTTATTTCATACAAAAACTGTGAAACGTCATCAATTTATATTCCTCGAATAAAAGTTATCAGGTTATGTAAAAATCAGCCCTTAATGTCTTACATTCCTTAATGTTTTACTAATAATGTGCTAATACTAACAGTGACATTTATTTAGTTTTGATCACTTTTCTATTTTGTAAATACCTTCCTCTTTTACTTAGCGTGTATTGTCCCACAGTTACAAGACTCTTTTCAAGCGAGTGCCGCCATCTTTGTCTATTTCGCTCCTATAACAAGCAACACAGCATAACTAGCAAATAATGAAATTGTTTTCTCCTCCATTCTCAGGTATCTCTCCTGCTTCAGCTGCTGCTTACCCAGCAGGACTTGGGTATGCCCCTGGTACAGCTGGAGGACTCGGTTACGGTGCTGGCCTAGGAGGCCGCGGTCTGGGTGGCTGCAGTGGAATTTACTAAGTTTTCTTTTAAATAAATTGATCGTTATTTAATTGGGTAATGATGTTGTTTGATTTTTGGAGACGCACCCCAATTGCGTAAAAAACTTTCACAACTTCACAATCCGAAAGGTTTTGAAAGAAGTTCGTAGTCCATTGCTTCATATGCAACGGAGATTAGCCAGGTACGCAGGTAATAAATTATAGTGCACAAGTGTGTGGGCACGGTAATTTATACTGTGGTGTGGGTACCTACGCTTTGGAATGGGCAACTAGCTTCATATTTTCTGACTGACCGACTTCTTGACAATTCAAAAGTGCCTGTAAATCGGTGTGACCAGATTCAGTATTTTAATACTTTTTCGGTATATTTTATCGACTTTTCCGAGCATCAGTAATTTAATATTTTTGTAGATATATTGGCGGAAGAAAGTATTTTTGGGTATATTTTGGATAAAAAGCTATGGTAACACCGTAGTGATCGTCCCCGCGAACATTGATGTTCAGAGAATTACCCGGATTTAGTCTACTTTATTTCATTCAAATAATATATTCAGTATTTTTTTGAGGTGCTTCGGTTTTTTCGTAAAATTTAATCTGGTCACACTGCTGTAAATGGTTTAATTGAAATAAATGCTTTGAGTTTGAGTTTGAGAGATTGTGCGTAAACACAGGTACAGTGCGTGCCACGTAAGAAGAGACTTGACCCCGCTTCCCCCGCTCTTTCCGCCGCCCCTATGACGTTCGGTCCCGTCCCGCACTCAGACCTCATACCGCTAAAGATACCTAAAATCGTGTTCTGCGCATGTCAGACCACGTGGTGTGTCAAGTCTCTTCTTACGTGGCACGCACTGTACACTCTCTGTTCCTTTACTCTCATAATCCTATGATACGGCAATCCGACACGACCGGGGAGAGATCAGGCGCAGGACTAACGTCTTTATGTGCTATCCGAGGCACGGGGGCTTCACACAACCAACTTTCAAACTCCGAGCTGTTACTGAGACATTCCTAATGGAAAAACCCAATAACACTTCGCCTGACCCGGGAATAGAACCCAGGAACCCACGCTCAACAGCCCCGCTTGCGACCACGAGACCAACAGGACAGTCACATTTTGCGTATATGAAGATCTACAACAAAATCGTTTACTTTTACCATGTTTGTAAATATGTGAGCATCATGTATATATCAGATAATTAATTTATATGTCATGGTTTCATTTTTAATTCTTTTACCTATTGTGGTATAGTAATTTTATTTTAGGTGCATCGTCTTCACATAATTATTATAAAATTATGTATGCAAAATATTATAAAACATTTTAAAAGAGTAACGGTGGAGTTTCTTGGCCATTCTTCTCCATACGAAAACTACTTTTTGGAATGGGCGACTAGAATCAATTCTATTTGTTGTTATTTCTGACATTCAAAAGTGCCTTTTATGTGTGCCTATTTGAAATAAATGCATGAAGATGAATGATTTTTCAAATGGCCGGAAAAGGAGTGAAGAATTCAAATTATTTGACATTTGGGTAGGATGATTATCAGGATATACACACGGTCTGGTTGAACCCTCACTTTTATTCAAATTTTTACGCTACTACGCAGGGTATATGATTTTATAACCAGGGAATCAGGATGGCAACCAACCGATTATCCTTTAAAGTTAAGATTCGCGAGCACATTCGCAAGAAGCTGTAATACTTTCTCATCGTTTGTCTTATTTCTTTTTAGTGTATTCATGTATTTATGTATATTTATTTGTGCTTATATTTATATGTAATTAGGTATATATTATAGTTTTAATATATTTATATATTTAAAATATTTACTCCTCAATTTTTTTAATTTTTTTTTTTGTTTTTATTTGGTGTACCTACATAATAAAGAGTATTCTATTCTATTCTATTTTCATGATTATACCACTGTTTGTCTCTGCATCACCCAAAGGTTCATGACTGGTAGAAAATGTCTATGGCATTAAGTCCGTCTCTGTACATTTATGTGCTTGACGTATTAAATAAATAAATAAATAATCGGTATGTAACTATGTATGTATGTGTGTTCATCTGTTCCCTCATGAGTTCAAAAGTACTTATAATAATATGACAAATGAGGTATCGTTGAAAGTGTATTGACCGTCCACTGATTATAGAGTATGTGACGTCACACTAAAATAAATATGGCGCCCTCTAGAGGACATAAAGTAATAAATTTAAAAATAAATAATTAGGGATGGTGCCTTGTTGGGTATCAAATGAAAGGGCTTAATTAGAACATTTCAAAAATATAAATATTACTGAAATAAGCCCCAAAATAATTAAATAAAAAATAAGTTTAAAAACTAAAACCCGACTACTGAAACTAAAAACTGGTTTTATGAACTTATTTTTTTATATTTAGTTTGGACTTTATAATAGGTCCAAACCTGGAGAAACTTTTACTGCTACTCATGAATATAATACGACTTTTACTATTGAACTACGAAATTTAATAAAAAATGCAGTTTTATTAATTTTTCTCATGAAAGTATCTAATAACTAGCTGCGCCTCGCGGTTTCACCCGCATAAATTTCGATTCCGAGAGAATATCGGCAAAAAATGTAGCCTATGTCCTTTCCCGGGACTCCAACTATCACTATACCTCATCTAAATCGGTTTAGCGGTTAAAACGTGAAGACAAAAGAAAAAAAAGACATTTAACAGACAGACACACTTTCGCATTTATAATATTTGTATGAATAGCACTTTTGTATGAAAGAGCTGATTTGATGCTAATACTACAGAGTACAGACGCCAGCACGTCAAGCTACCCGAAACTGTCAAATTTTCCCAATCAACTTTGAACCTAATGCTTTAGCGCTAAAGTTGAAATTCTATTAAAGAAATTTGACAGATTGCAGTAGCTTGATGTGCTGGCATCTGTATCCCATTACTTAATATGCTTTTTCCGATTTTCGTTATTTTACTAGGTAAATAACTATGCTCCCGCGACACGTCACCACAACATCTGTACATACTAATTCCATGTTTACCACATGGAATTAGTATGTACAGATGTTCTACGTCACGAAGTCCGTTTGGCTATGAATGTTGTCAAGCGTGCACATGCACATTGTGATCAACAGAGACTCAACAATGGGTGAAGTAAAACGGTACACATTCGCGGAAATAGCCTCATGCGACGGCAGCAAAGGGCAGCCGCTGTGGGAGCGCGCTTGTCGGGATACGTCACTACTACAATCAAAGCCGAACGGACTTCGTGAAATAGAATATCCTAGATTTAGAATGATACAATGGTATAGGTTGTTGAGAGTGAGGGAAGAGGCAAGCGTGGGTCCACCGTTGTGGGCACGATGGCACCCCCACAACCTAATAGACATATGACGTCACATTTTCACGGTCTATTGAGATCAATAGGCTGATGATATGCCTTAAGGGGCTGACAGGAGGTCAGCGGGATTGTCCGAAAGGGTTACCGCTGGCCCGGAACATAAAGGGCTAAGGAAGGAACACGGGTGGGTTTTAGTCAGTAAGAGTCTGACACTCCCTTCCGCTCCACCCAGAGCGGGAGGAGTCATTTGATGATTTCCCATCCTGAAAAAAAAAAAAAAAAGAGGGGGCTGACAGGACCTAAGAACAAAAAACGCAAGTTTTAGAAACAATATATATATATGTATATGATCGACTACCGTAAACAAAATCAGAAGAGTATATGATATTCTTCAGGATATAAATGCTAGTTAGATAGTGTATTGAAAACATAATACAACTAATTTTATACGATAGAAAAAAATCATGAAGATACTCTAAGAACTTTCTTTTCTCAATAAAAACCATATAAATATACATACAGTCATTCTGATTTTTTGTCAGATTATTCTACCAATATACTAAAACACTAGTGTTTTATTTTTTAGTTCAAACAATTGCTTTTTTGTAATTAAATAATTGTTTCATATTTTGCAATAAATTACCAGCGTTGTGTCATCGCGCTTCTCTGTGAAAAGAACTAAATTTATGTTCAGTGCATCTTTTTCTTTCTATTTCATTAAGAAAAGGACAGAAGATAACTTTTAGTTTAGTCCTGTCAAATTAATCAGGGCCTGACGTAAATTGACGTAATTTTAGTAGGCAAGTTTTAATCACGTCGTCACTTGTATGGAGTAGTGTCAAGCACTGATTAATTTGACAGGACTAAACAAACATTTTGCTTCTGTCCTTTTCTTAATTAAATAGAAAGGAAAAGACGCACTCAACTTAAATTTAGTTTAGTTTGTGAACAAAGGAATCGACACCACTGTCTAACTAGCAGACATCCTGAAGAATATCATATATTTTTCTGATTTTGTTTACTGTAGTCGATCGTATACTTTTAGGCATTATAAAACTTGCGTTTTTTTAGTTTAGGTCCTGTAATCCCCTTAAGTGGATGTCAATACCTATAAATATAGTCTTTTATCCACTTTCTTACTCGTGCCTATGTTGCATCTCGACTAAGTGACGCACGCATAGATAACAAAATAAAATGAAATAATTATTCACAATCAGCTTGCTGTCGATAAAATGATGTCCAACTCAATAATCGATTGCGCAAGTAATCGATATAAAAGGCAGACGACAATCGTTTGAAATTATCAGTTACTTTACAAAGCTAACAAAATGTACAGCAAAGGAATTTTCGCTTTCTGCCTCTTCGTAGTTGTTTTGCAAGTAAGTTTTGTTTCACATTTTTTTCTATTTTTATTCAATTTTTTATATTTTACTTTTGAAAACACTGTTTTCCATAATGATTAATAACTTTTTAGCAAATGTTACGGTCGTGAAAACCACTGAACACACACATCACATTTTTGAAAAATGAATAACACTTTAGATTTTTCAACTTTACCTCCCTAAACTGTTTAACTTTACCTCCCTAAACTGTTTAACTTTACCTCCCTAAGCTGTTTAACTTTACCTGCCTAAACTTTTCAAACTTGCCTCCCAAACTTTAAATTTTGCCTCCCAAACTATTCAACTTTACCTTCCTAAACTTTCAAACTTGCCTCCCAAACTTTTCAACTTTACCTTCCTAAACTTTTCAACTTTACCTCCCTAAACTTTTCAACTTTACCTCCCTAAACTTTCAAACTTGCCTCCCAAAGTTTTCAACTTCGCCTCCTGTCCTTTTCAACTTTGCCTTCTAAACTTTCTTAACCCATAACATCCATGTTATTTTTTTTCCAGAATGCCAGTTCCCTGCCCATAGGTTTCCAAGGGCCCCTAAACTCTCCAGGCTGCAACCAGCCACTCATCACAGAAGCAATGCCAGGATCACCAGTTATCACCGAAATAGTTCCATCTCTCCAATTCGGTGATATCTCAGTGTCTGGTGATTTGCCTGTGGGTGGAAGTATTAAAGTGAAGGGCATGTTCCCTGTCTATGGCACGGTGGCTATTGATGGTGGGCTGCCATCTAGTGGCTCGGCGGTGGTCAATACTGGCAGCGGAGTGGTCGCGCAGGTTATTTAAGCGTTTTTAAATAAATGATTGTTTTGTTGTTATTTTTGCATTTTATTTTCTGAGAAGAATGTATTTCATGTAGTTGTGGTGCTTGTATTTATAATATAATACTAGCAGCGGCCCGCGGTTTCACCCGCATAATCGGAATGAAAAATATCCTATGCGATAATTCAGGTTATAAAGTATCTGTGTGTCTAATTTCATTAAAATTCGTTCAGCCGTTTTTGCGAGATTGAGTAACAAACATACAAACCTTCACAGTTATTATATTAGTTTGATAGGATGACCCGTACTATGCCCATTAATAAACTACTTAAGCCGATATATTGAAAAAAATGTGGTTTTTGGAATAGGGATTTAACATTTTTGTATAATTATGTTCTTTTACTCTTTGGTCTAGTATCATGTAAAAGGTATACAAGATTCAATGAATTTTTCTCGATACAAAAAAATTGCAACCTATAACGAAGACGAAGACGGAGACGGGCCGTGTTTTTCTTTTTTTCGCTGCACTACGTAGGTATAATCAAAGAGATTGGGATTGGATTTGGATAGGATTGATTGGTATTTTAGCACAGAAAAAAAACATAACTGAAAAATCCTTCACCAATGGGATTTGATACGATTAACTTAACAGTTAACAGTCCATTATGATTCATAATGTTATCCTTTTATGATTCTGCCAAAGTGGTATTTATAGGCCCCCAGTTTTACATGGAGCGACTGCCTATTTGACCTCCACAACCCAGTTACTGGGTAATACGATACCCCTTTGGTAAAACCGGTTGTCATAATCTGTAACGACTGTCAAAGATCCACGAATTACAGCCAGGACCAGCAGCTTAACGTGCTTTCGAGGCACGGAGGGGTCGCGGTATGTAGAACCCGGCAAGCATACCTTAATCTGATCGATCGATCATTACGACAGCGAATTATTAATTATTTTCGTTTTACCAGCCTTCAAAGCATATCCACCGTTTCGCAATCCTGAAATGGGACAAATTAAATGAGATCCCCGGGGGTTTTATAGCGCGAGCACTGTCGGACTGCATAGAAAAGAAAGAGAAGCGCGATGACACAACGCTGGTAATATAAACGCTGGTAAAATAAGAAGCAATTAATAATAATAATAATAATATTTATTTCATAAAAAGGGAGATTGTAGTACATGAGGCATAAATAAAGTTATACATATAAGTTTGTACCGAGTCATTAGAATCATTAATATATCTCTTTAATTTAGATTTGTTCCATAAGCACTTTCCATAAGAGATTTGTTTTTATGGAACAAATCTAACTTAGAAAGGTGTATTAATGATTCTAATGATTATAATTCTGTAAATACGTACCCGTTATAGGCGCGAAGCATATTTTGATCAAGATACAACCTGTCACTGACCGGGATAACTGGATCCGTGATTGAGAGATTGTCCTCGTGATAAGGAAACACAAAAACGTAGGTACTTAATTATGGCTTCTGATCTTGATTTTGAGGGTTCCGTACCCAAAGGGAGAAAAACGGGGCCCTATTACTAAGACTCCAGTGTCCGTCTGTCACCAGGCTGTATCTCATGAACCGTGATAGCTAGACAGTTGAAATTTTCACAGATGATATATTTCTGTTGCCGCTATAACAATAAATAATAAAATAAAGTTTTTAAAGGGGTATAAAAGAAACGTTTTTTTCAGCGTTTTATGCCTTGTGGTACGGAACCCTTCGTGTGCAAGTCCGACACCCACTTGGCTGGTTTTTTAATGCGTTCCGCTACTTCCTACGTATTTATGATACCCGACTACTTGATTATATATTGTTGGGCTATATGCCTAAAGGATATTTTTTTAAAGACAAAAATACATTACGCGGGATTTAAACATACTCGTAACTGGCTAACCCTACGGGGAATATCCGCGTGATGATAAGTGTTATGACGAAAATACATTATTTTCGAGAAACAATGTATACATGTTTAAATTAAAGTCGCTTTTTGCGTCTGCCAACGAATTTTGTTGTGATTTTCAACATCATTAAGATTATTCCGGAAACATAAATCTTCAGGAATAAATTATCAAAATGATACAAAAAATACTAAAATCGAGACGTTATGTCCAGTCGTTGAAATCGTGCGAAGCAGGCACCGGTCTCTAGTAAGTCTGTTAATAAACATAACACACAAGCAAAATCTTTCAAAAGCATTCCGTAGCCGTGACTACGCGGCCGTAGCACAGTATGAGCTACGGCGTAGCTCAGTACGTAGCACCATTGTTACAACCACTTTTTAATGAATAAGTGATTTTCCCAACGCCAGATAATTTTATCGGAGGAATAATTTTGAATTTTTGTCAATTCTTCCATACAAAAACTGTCAAACGTCAATTTTATTCTACGAATAAAAATTATCTGTCGATTGAAAAATCAGCCCTAAATCGAAAACTATTTATTTACCTTAAAAAATAATATTATGACATGATATAAACGCTTTTAAGATTATAAAAAGTTAATTTGAGGTGATAATCAGAAAGATATTAGAAACTAGCTTCTGCCCGCGACTTCGCGTGAAATTTCTTTTCTACTCCGACCCACCCCGTCGCATCGCATCGCCTGCCCGCGCTATTACTTCGTTTTTGCTTAGCGTTCTTTCTGACTTTTTTCTTTTTGCTCGGCTTCTAAAGGTCATAGCGTGATGTTAAATAGCCTATAGCCTTCCTCAAGACATGGGCTATCAAATACAAAAATTTTCAAATCCGACTGGTAGTTCCAGAGATTAGCGCGTTCAACCAAACAAACTCTTCAGCTTTATAATATTAGTATAGATGAAGTAATTTTCTAATAAAAACCTAACCTATCCTGTTATAGGTGCGAAAAAACTAAGTCAAACGCATGACGGTTGACCACGGTAACAATTCTACCTTGACAGTGGCTTAATAATAAAATTGTTAATACCCGTTGTTCTAGTGATCGCAACCACTACCGCTGAGCATGAGGTCCGGGGGGTCCTGGGTACGATTCCCGGGTGGGGTAAAGTTGGGTTTTCTATCTGGAATTTCTCAGTCACAGTCCGTTGTCTGGATTTGTGCCCAATTGATGGCTGACTGACTTAAACATAACTGGAAATGTGGATGTACAGACGCCAGCACATCAAGCTACCCGAAACTGTCAAATTTTCCCAATCAACTTTGAACCTTATGCTGTAGCGATAAAGTTGAGAATCTATTAAAGAAAATCGGTTGTCTGTAAAGTCGGTTTACTGACGATAGTTGAACGTGACAACGTCATAAGAAAATACTGATGGAATAGTTGCATTGCATTTGTTAATATTCGCTTGCACTTCAAACCGCCATGGAACGCTACAGAGCAAGGCCGCGAGGTAACGCTACATGAGTCATGTTTTTTTCGTGAGTGCAGCCAGCTTCATCGATTTATTAGACGTTGTCAGTGTCACGTCAAAATTTGACAGATTGTAGTAACTTGATGTGCTGGCGTCTGTACTATAGGCCAACCATTGCCTAATCGTTCGGGGTTTGCAGGTGGGGATATTATGTGGTAGAGGCAGTTCAAGCATTTGGCACAGACGCCAGCACATCAACCTACCCGAAACTGTCAAATTATCCCAATCAACTTTGAACCTTACCCTTTAGCGATAAAGTTGAAAATCTATCAAAGATATTTGACAGCTTGATATGCTTGTCTGTACTACTATACTGAAGTAGGTAAGTACAGTTGATGTAAAATAATGTGACACATAGAATACGTGACTTATCAGTTTTAACTCAATCACAACGATATTTGTAGGACGCAATGAAAGTAATTACGTTTTTTTAAAGAAATATATTTCACACACTGTCAGATATCATAACAATACATATTTTTACACAATATTTTACAAAATAAGTGCTATCTTATAACTGGCAACTTTGGTGTTTTGAAATATTTACACATACTGTTCTAAAACTCACGACAAAAATATATTTACATTAAGAAAACACAAGTGAAGTAGTTTTTAGAATTTAAAATACATGAACTAAAAAAATTTAAAAATTTAACTGTGGATTAACAAAAATCTGGAATACACGAATCTAATTCTAGATGATTTTGGTAAAGTTGCCAGGTATAATATTTTTCTTTGAGCTGCTAACGTTTTAAAGTTTTAAAATGTCAAAAATAACAAATTACATATTTTCAGTTTTCAATAATATTGTAACAATCGAATAACCAAAAAATCTTACTCATGTATATACATAATTTTATACACAAAAATTTAAGCCAGTAACGTATATTTGTGACTCGGTAAAATTTTTGAGACCAAAAATCTCTCAGTCACAAATATAAGTCAGTCGCTAAAAATTAAAACAATCCTTTCGCAATATGACGTCGCGCGTCGGTCTTTTACAAGTTGTTTGTTAGAAAGATGTTTTTATTGAAAAGGTAGGTCAAGACAAAACACTTGGCCTGACCAAGATTATGTCTGGACTTAATAGAGCCTATGACCTCTGAGTTCGTTTCGGTCTTCCATCTCAGAGTAGTCGGTAAGGAAACACCGAACTCATCTAGTTTTAAAATATAATTTAATTTTGACGTGTAAAACTGTTTTTGTTTACCAATTTACAGAAATAAATTTAATTTATCATTGAACTTAACAGTAGATCACAGCACTAGCCTTAAGTCCAAGATATGATCAAGATTTGTTGTTGAACCAATATTTAAAGTGTGTCAAAAAAGCCTGGGGCCGTATAGTGAAGCGTTATCATTGTTGCAGTGCGGAAAAGGAATTGCACCTCTGAGTTTCAACAGGGGAGGATGTTTACGCCTGGCTTAATGGTGAAGTCGTTCAGTGCGTGTCGCGTTGCTAATCTAAAAGGCCAGGCGCCCCATACGTATATTTTAGTTTTACAAACCTACCTTCAAAAAGTACTTATAATCTCAGTCAAAATTTTTCACCACCATCGAAACTTGTACAGCAATGTAAAATACAGTTTATATCCGCAATGAAACATCTCGATACGGGAGTTTCATTGTAGAAAGTATCTACAATGAAACTCCCGTATCGAGATGTTTGATGAAAGCCCCAACATCTCCGCCAACCAAGATCCCCAAGATCCTCTACAATGTGAAGACAACAATACGACAACAATTGAAAACACTGACAATACTAATACATAGGATTATTATGAAACTATCAAATAAATCCTGACATCGTAATTGAAAACGTGATTTTTTCAAACAAACTATATACCTAGTGATGAGTTTGCCAAACTTTGGTTAACTATAATGATTAAACCATTGCATAATTTTGGTTGAATTTTTGTATGCAGACTGAGTACGTCATTAGATATATACCAAGCATTTATTTATTGTCGTATTGTCCTCTCCGCCTAGTATAGCTCCATTCTTTTCCGCACGGGGACTTTTTGCTCCCGTGCGAGAAATAGATGACAATGTATAAAAAGGGACATCGTTTTTCGAAACGGAACAATGATTGCTTTAACACTTTCTACTAGCCTAGTATAATCGTATTTTGGTCTACCTGTAAAGCTCTCTGATCATCGAAATCTTATGCTTTGACGTTTGTAACCTCGAGAAATCAAGGGTAACGGTTTGGTTTCCTAGGAAAACGGTGAAGTTTCACAGAACAACGGCTGATACAGAGTGATTTTTGACACCTCAATGTCAAATACTGATGAAAATGACAGATTTTTATGACGTCCGTTACAAGATGACGGTCACCGCTCTTCTGGGAAACTGCAGTTTTACTGTACTATAAAGTTGTCTTTACCACCCCTTTCGCAACAAACACCCTCTTACCAGACTTGTAGACCGTTGCAATAACCATCAACTACCTTAGTAGATGTAGCTGTACCCAAGTCCACCACATCCACACCCATCCCATCCACAACCACCACACCCACAGCCTCCATAAACCAGAGCAGGTGCACAAGCTGGTGCTACAGACACGGGCACTGGTACAGCTGCGACTACATTAGGGTTCAACGGTAGGCTCTCAGCCAAGAGGCTGCTGACGGTCAGGAGAGAGAGGGTGTCGGCAAGGCTGGCAGCCACGCTGGGTTGGGCGACGGTGGAGTACACTGGGGCGGACAGCACAGGGCCGGAGATCAAAGGAGAGCCGCAGCCGCAAGGTCCTGCTCTTATGACATGAGTGTAAGCGTTCTGGAAATAATAAAACAAAAAAACGTCAAATTTTGCTTATTGAAGTGAAAACTTCTGTAGCGGCGTTGTACACTTTTTTTGTAATGGGTAAAAAATTTTAAACTCGCGTCAGAACACGTGACCTGATTGAAAATTCGTAAGACGGATGGCCGTAGCCGGTACCGCGTGTGTTTTGTTTATAAGATGATTCACAAAATACACACGTAATTGTTCAAGTTTTCACTTCTGTCGGCACTCCCGGAGTGCCACTGTTTTTTTTTGTATCTATACAGGTTCAAATTAAATTAACTAGCGAAACTCCATGGACGTGATGGTATCGATATGTAAACATGATTTAAAACAAAAAATAAATTAATTTGATGACTTTTTGTGGGGTCAACGACCGCAGTTAGTGTAGACACTTGTAATATAAGTTTATAAATATAGTTGTTTTTTTTTTGTAAACTTCTCTGACGTCATTGGTATCGATTTCTCAAGACGACAAAACAAAACAAAACATTTTCTCATCTCATACACCAAGTAACAATTCTAGCTGAGCCATTTCAGAATAACATATTATAATGGTAAAAAGATAGCGTGTTCTGAGGGGCCCCCCGCGCGTCCAAACTTTTCATACAGCTTTCCTCACACTCATGAAAAAAACACTAGAGCTAATACTATGAATGATCAAAAGAAAAACTAACCAAACTAATTTGAAGTAGGGTGCTAAATTTATTGAACTGGTTTCGCTCGCTCTTGCAACACAGAGTCCCTCAATTCTCTCGTCCTCCCCGTTCTCATTCTCCCGACCGCACATGTTTTTTTTAATTCTTATTGTCATTGAAATATAATGAATCCCAAACTCATCAGATTATAATGTTAGATGTGGGAGACACTTCTCAACTGTTTGGCCCATATGCCCCCCCAGAAATAAATCCTATATCCGCCTTTGATGCGTAGATATACAAAGGCAAACACATAAACCCTTACCAAGAAAGAGAATTCACAATAAGGTCAATTAGCAAATAAAAATACAATATTAAACATATTTACCTGGATGAGAACAGCCACCACGACCAGGACGAATGCGAAGGATTTCATTTTGTTTTTTGTTTTTTCTTCAAAATCAAACTTTGAATGTACTTTCCCTTCGTTGTACCCACCATTTATACTAAAACATTTCATAATAAATTGACAAATTTCATTTTTATCAAGTATTGTAATTACTTTCCTAATTAGTTTGTACTTACAGTATTGTAATAGTGGAGCAACCCTAGTTCGATAAAGAGTATCTAGGTATTTACTATTATTCAAGTAGGTATAGACGCCAGCATATCAAGCTACGAAAATTTGTCAAATTTCTTTAATTAAAATTATTAAAAAAAAAAAAAAAATTAAAAATAGTTTATTTCTGTAACTTTCTTTTACAAACTTATTCTGTGGCTAGAACTTCCCAGGAAGCATGTAGTATGCTTGTGTTGGGTGGTTCTGCTCCTCCCTCGGGTCAACATATTTTTAGGTAACTAGATAACTAAACTATTTTAAGTACATAATTACAAACAAGTACATAATGAATGAAGAGTTAGAGACACTGGTATGACTTCTCTTTATGTGTGTGTGCATGCGTGAGTGGTGTGTGTGTGTGTGTGGTGAGTGTGTGTGTGTGATGAATGTGTGTGCGTGTGTGTGTGTGTGTGAGAGAGGGGGTGTGTTTGTGTGTGTGCCTTTATGATATTAAAACATACTATTTCTAATATAGACTGTGTGAATTTGACTCCTAATTAGGAGACTTCTAGCCCTACGATATAATATCTTGGGATCGGGAAGTACCACTAGAAGTCACGATTATGCTCTAGAATTCGTATTTAAATAATAAATTCTCTATATCACAGTATCCAAGCCGCTCGAGCTCGTGAACGATTGTTTTTTTTACATTCATGGAATTGGAGGTTGTATATTGTATATTTGTTGTGAAGCTTATTATATAGGTAGGCAGAGTGGGCTTGAAATTGACGCCTGGCAAAAAGAGTTCTACAGCGAGGAGTAGTGACCACATTACATTTTCTTCTACCTGTTTGAGCTATATGAACGTAAGGTAATGTTTTATGTAGTTTAAGTACTGAGTTGATAATATAAAGTTTTCGAAGTGACAATATTTTATGATTTAGATAAAGTTCGTCAGTAGGAAATCTAAATGGCTTAAAGAACATAGTTTTTATCAAGCATCTCTGGGCTCTTTCTGCTTCAAGGAATTTAATTTTAGTGGCACCACCCCAGATGGAAATACAATAAGACATAACTGATTGTGCCAATGCAATATAAGTACGCTTTAGGAGGTCTTGAGAGGTGACATGTCTCAACTTTTTAAAGACCCATATGAGTTTACGGATCCTATCATTAATAGCTTCAATTTGAGGGTGCCAGGAAAGTCGGTGGTCCAGGATTACTCCAAGGTATTTAGTGGATTTAACACATTCAATCTCTTCACACCTACATTGCGTAGTATAAGTGAAGTCACAAGTATGAATCCTCAATACCAAGTTTGGGGGGGGAAGTGTACGCTTATTTATAGCAAAGCAAATGTAATTTGTTTTGGCGATATTTAGCGTAAGAAGGGCAGATCGGAGCCAGTTTGCAACCTTATGGAGACAATGCTCAGCAGCCTCAAAAACAGAGTTCCAGGAGGTACCACTAAATACAATGGCAGTATCATCCGCGTATGAGAATACTTGCCCTCTCTCAATTTCGAGATTAGTTAATTCGTTAAGGTATATCAAGAATAATGTGGGGCCTAAGACGCTTCCCTGGGGCACGCCGTATTCAATTTTGGTGTCAGAACTAGTGAAATTGTCAATTTTTACGCTCTGGGTACGGTCTTTTAGGTAATCAGTTAAGATATTTAGAGGCATACCCCTAATGCCCATACACTCCATCTTTTTTACAAGAATGGGGACAGAAACAGTGTCGAATGCCTTTTTTAGATCTAAGAAAACTGTCAGACACTTTTCTCCACGGTCTAAACACTGAGTTACCAAGGAGGACAATCCTGAGACGGCATCTTCTGTAGATTTTGCTTTCCTGAATCCGAATTGTGAACTGGATAGAATATTAAATTTTTCGAGATAAGTAATTAGGCGTGAGTTGATTAGCCTTTCAATAATTTTAGAGATAACTGACAATACTGAGATAGTATAGATAGATAGTAGATGACTGTACAGACGCCAGCCCATCAAGCTACCCGAAACTATAAAATTTTCTCAATCAACTTTAAACCTTATGCTTTAGCGATAAAGTTGAAAATCTCTTAAAGAAATTTGACAGATTGTAGTAGCTTGATATGCTGGCGTCTGTACATGTGAATGTACAATGCGTGCCACGAAAGATGAGACTTGACTCGTCAAATTATGGACAACATCACTCTTGGTAAAATAACAGCCCGTTTATTCTGTAAAAAAACCGGTCAAGTGCGAGTCGGACTCGCGCACCGAGGGCTCCGTACTGTCAGCAGGATTTTCCAAAAGGGTTACCGCTGGCCCGTAACATCTTTATGTTACTAAAACCCACACGTGTTCCTTCCTTAGCCCTTTGGCTAAGGAAGGAACACGTGTGGGTTTTAGTCAGTAAGAGTCTGACACTCCCTTCCGCTCCACCCAGAGCAGGATTTGATGATTTGATGATTTCCCATCCTGAAAAAAAAAAAGAGCTCCGTACGTTTAGGTATGTACAAATAGTTTTAAAATTATTATTTTTGTAATGTAATTACAAATTTACGGTTTTCGGATGTTTTCCTTTACTTGTGCTACATGACATTGCTTCTTGCCTTTCATGATTCTAAGTTATAGGTTTTGATTCCGGAACATAAACGCCCGTATCTTTTGATTTCGCTAACTTAGAAGTTTGATTTTTCCACTGCTTCAAGGATTTGATGCCCTGAGTATTTGATATTAATTTCAACTTAAGAAAAAGGGTCTTGACTGACGGACAGGCAGAGTGACAAGTAGTGTTGCCCAAAATCGGTCTTGGTCTTGCAGTCTTGGTCTTGTTCTTGCATTTTTGCAAGACCAAGACCAAGACCGGCTTATTATAGCAAGACCAAGACCAAGACTGAACCCTGCAAGACTTGAGCAAGAACAAGACTAAACCTGCAAGACTCTTGCGTCTCGCAATTAAGTCAAACTGAGATTTGGGCGTTATAGTAGGTATTTGTTTTCAATCCCGATTTTGATAGACGTTCCCCAGTATAAAAACCGTATCGTCATAACACTAAAAGATATTGTATTGATTACTATATGTATCGACTATTTATTAAGTAGGTAGGTAGCGTGTTACTTACAAATTTGTTCCCATATGTGATAAAAATGTACCTAGCATAACTTTCTAGCAAAGTTCATTTCATACCTTGTAGGTATATCTACTTAGAGTATTATATTATAGGTACTTGTATAAGTTAGTAGGTTATGTTAGTAGGTTGGTTAAAATTATGTAGGTATTTATGTTTCAAAAAAGTAGTAAACGGGTCATTCAATTATGTAGATGATTAAAATGCCTCATGTGACGCGTCTGTTAGATTCATTGGGATTCATGGCCGACTCGACGCCGCGCGGGGATTCCCGCAATCTTCTGCATTTTTTGTCAGGTTCAAGCATTTATGCACTTTATTATAATAATTTTAAAGTTTATTTTCAAGTGCGTTAATAATACGAGGAGACCGCTTGGCGCTGCGGTCCCTTTGTCGCGGCATTTGAAAGCGAATAGCGTAGGTATAAAGACAGTGTTGACCTCGCAAATGAACTTTAGCAATACAGCTGATCAAGTAGCCCTTTCAAGTTTTATTTACCTTGCTGTTTTAAGTGAAACAAGTGAATTTACTATTTTTTAATTAAAAATCTCATTGGGTCAGATAGAAATAATGATTTTATACAATTTACAGTAAAAAAAATTGCAGAAAAAAACGTAAAAATTAAGAAAAAGCCGACGAAAAATTTCAACGCAGGGGGTTCACAATCATGTACTGAATCCATGGTAAGCAGTTGCGCGTCGATGTCCCTGCCACCATGAGCAATAGGCTAATAGGTATTTGAATGTAGTCTAGTCTAAGTAGTAGAGTCTCGCAAGACTTGCGAGGCTCTTGCTGCAAGACCAAGACCAAGACCAAGACTGAGAGCGCAATACCAAGACCAAGACCAAGACTGGCTAAGGTCTTGTCTTGGTCTTGCATTTGGGCAACACTGGTGACAAGTGATCTTATAAAGGTTATGTTTCTCCTTTTGAGGTACGGATCTCTAAAAACAAATCTCACCGTGAGAACTTAGGTGAAGTGAGCTTCAAGTGGTAAGTAAGCTGTATTGCTGATTACACCTGGATGCTGGGGATTGACATTATTGACAGCTCATTTCAAGCTCACTTCACGTAAGTTTTTCCTGTGAGATTTTTACAGAAGCTTGACTGATTATCGGTCGACTGATTAACCATCCATTGTTTTTGCTCCCAACCCCTGACAATTTTATAATGGTGTAGTTCGATACATAATATTTGTTAAAAAAGCATTTATTAATATTAACTAGAATATATTTTAACTATTTTACTACGAATGATAAGGCTTTCCAATAATCTAATTATAAAATAAATTTAATTTGACTATTTCTTATTAAAATTCCGGTGACATTTTGAATTTTATCATCTGATAGTGACGCGATCACGCGACACAAAGTGAATGTTATGTCATATTGAAATCGATTATTTTTAGTGCGATTACGTAATCGATAAATGAAGTATACAAAACCTTGCGATGATAATCGGTTGATGTATTGATAAGTTAATAGTAATTGATATTTGTTGTGTTTTAAATTATTTTACAGAAGAAAATGTTAAACAGAGCTGTTTTATTATTTGGATTTTGTGTGGTTTTAAGAGTGAGTACCTAAATTACTTTATTTTTCTTAGAGCAAATTTTTCAATAGAAGACACATTTATTTCGCAAATAATAGGTGTTATGATACAATATTAAAGATCAGCCATAATTCACCATTCGCCATGAAAATATTTATATAGCCAAATAACTTTTATCTGAGGAATAAATATTGCTGTTTACAGCTTTTGTATGATAAATATCTGAATCTGTATTAACATTCATTCTTCAGGTAATAATTATCTGACTAATCAACAAAACCTTTCTTAATCAAACAAATTGAAACAAGAGTATTTTATTTATTTATTAAGGTTATTGTTTCTGTTTTTTTTTTTATTCCTTTGGATATCGTTTACTTGCGAATTTTTCAGGTTTTTTTTTAGTTAATTTTTTTTTATAAAACTTTATCGAGCTCTGAAAACAAGAAGCTTAAAAACCAAAATAATCTCTTTCAGGAGGTCTCAACCCAAACCCTCGACGATTTAACGTCGTCACCAAATCCATTGGTCATTCAAGACCCAAAACCATCATCATCATATTCCACAGATTCAAAATGGGAGGACCTTAGGCCAGCACTACAGTCACTGAAAAGTAACACCAAAATTAAAAAACAAAGACTGTACAACGTCGTCAAGATAATCAAATTCCTTCTTTCCGATGAAATGGAGAAAAAGGGCGAGGGCAAAAAAATAATGGAAGAATTTAAGGAAAAAATCAAGGAAACTGGAAGTAAAGACATATTCCCGGAGCCAACAATGCCGGATTTTGACCGTATTGTGGAAGAAAGACTTAAGAGTATTAAAGAAATTATTGATGATAGAGCCTACATGCTTGATAAGAACGAAGTGAAGAATAAAACAGAAACTGTCAAAAATGAACCCGGACCCAAAAATAAAACTGCTGACTTTAGCAAGATTTTTTCCAAAATTGCTTCAGCTTTAGCCAAATTGAAAGACCAAAATCCGGATCCAGAAACTCAGACACCAAAATTCGTGCAAATATTTAGACCTAAAAATGGTTGCAACAAAAATGATTTCAATCCAACATTTTACGAAAATCCGAAACAATTAGGGAACTTAGTCTCTGGCCAAACTGCAATAAACCCTATGTCAAGTCCCTCAATGTTCAATATCCCTTGTCAGAAAGCATCAGACATTTTAGAAGAGACTGCGAATTTGCCACGGGACATATTCTATGATAACCCAGCTGTGAATTTGAAATCTATGGCTAAAAATACTAAGTTGAATTTGGAGAATCTGCCTTTCGAGAATGTTGTGCCAAATTCTATAACTTGTGTAGATTCTGATGACTCGATTGCTATACTTTTTAAACCGAAAACAATATCGCTGATGCAAGTGTTTGGGAATTTGTTGAAGAAGATCACAGTCACCGTTCTCGTTCCGTACTATGTTTCTAGATTAGCTTTCTAGAGTTCTGTGAGGGTTATGTTAGTAATTACTTCTAAGTATTTATTCTATTTTAACTTTATTTAAATTAAAATATGATTTTCTTTCATAAGTGGGTATTCATTTGCCTTACCACCCTTTCCTCGTAATATATTATTTTTGAAGTGAAACTTCTTAGGCATAGGATCGCTAAATGGATTAGAATTGAGAGTAAAATTTCAAGAATGCATCAAGTTTATTCACATTTCGTTACATGCGAGAAAAGAGAGATAGAATACTCTGTCTCTCACATTAAATCACTCTTATTCATTAATGTTTAATAATAATAATAATAACTTATTTCAGATTTCTCCATATAAATTGTTAGTAACACGAAAATACTTAAGAGCTAATGTTAGTAAACAAAACAAATATGATAAAACTTAGATGTTAGAATAATCCGACACCAGAACGCATGTATGCTACTTCACTGCGTGCAGTCGCATCCGGCGCTCAAGCATCGGAGAATCCCATCGGTCCGTCAATACGCTTTTTTTTTTCAGGATGGGAAATCATCAAATGACCCCTCCTGCTCTGGGTGGAGCGGAAAGGAGTGTCAGACTCTTACTGACTAAAACCCACCCGTGTTCCTTCCTTAGCCCTTTATGTTCCGGGCCAGCGGTAACTCTTTCGGACAATCCCGCTGACCTCCGTCAATACGCTCAAGATGATGTTTAAGAAGTTTCATTTCCATCACGTGTACGATGCTGCACACGCATTTTTTAGGGTTCCGGTTACCTCAAAAGGAAAAACAGAACCAAGTCAAGACCCTTTTTCTCAGGAACGCGTGGAATTACCAAGTTGAAATTAATATCAAATACTGCAATCCCATGTAGCAATTTCATGTAGCAAAAGTAAAGGAAACAATCCGAAAACACGGGAAAAATATTGTATACACCTGTAATGATAGTGGTAGGGCGATTTTGATAAATAAATAAATAAAATAAATGATCCAGATTGAGATTAATAGTGTGGCACGCAATTAGTGTGCTGGTTCTTACTTTAACAGTAAACAACAGTTTAAAGTCTGTACCTATCTAAAACTGACTTTCTGCTTAAAATTATACATTGTTACGTTCAGCTGATGTTAAAATCATTTAATTGAGCCTCCAGATTTTAGAATAGTGGTGACCCAGTGGGTTCGAATCCAAGCAGCTTTGTTGTGCACTTTGCACAATTATTTCATCACCACTGCTCTCAAAACTGTAAAGAATAACATCGTGAGCAAATCGGCATGTCCTAAGACCAAAAATTCGAAGACATGTGACTTCCGTTAAACTGCACTGAGCCCTCGTGAGAGCTCCTCTCTGTGCCCCAGCACTGGAAATATTATAGGCTAATTATGCTGATACTATGGTATGCAAGATTTCAGTTAGTTTAGATACTGAGAAGCTAGGTCACTCTCGAGACCCTGAAAACTGTTACTTAATTAAATTGGAAACATATATAACCATATATATGTATATTGCTCCTAGTTACTATGTTTATAGTAACTAGGAGGTTTATATACAAGATGTGTCGTAAATTGTGGTCCACGATTACGAATTCGATATATCAGATAATTTACTATAACATATTACAATCTTAACCATTTAAGTAGTATTTTTTTTTTACAAGAATCGCTCTTGAATTTGCATGATTATGTGAGAAATTATGGTTAAAATAAAGAACTAACTTTTTCTTCAAAAGCTCTAAATTTACATAAAAACCATAATTTTACACGATAGCTCTAGTATTTCATCAGTAAATAACAGACATCAAAATGAAAATATAATAGTTTTTGTTGAAATTACAATCAAATTTGTAACAAAAGGTAGAAATTTCATAAATAAAAATCAAAAAATATATATTTTCGGAACCCTTGGGTAAAAATTGTAATATGTTATAGTAAATTATCTGGTATATCAAATCCTTAACGGTAGACCACTATTTACGCCACACCCTGTATATTGACTACTATAAACATATAGGTACATTGTTCCTAGTTGAGATTGAGAAGCTAAGCAATGATAAACATTTGAAACACTGTTGAACATTGCACTGTTGAAATTATTTAGTAACCCTACGCGCGTGAGATAACGCCTGTTTCTGCCGAGTTGAAATATTTATGCATTTGTTAATTGGTTTTATCACTGTTCAGGTGTGACTAATGCTGGGTTCTAGTAACTGTTTGAAGTAGAATGTTAAGGGGGAAGCGCTAAGGTAGCCCGCGAACCTCAAATTTTCTTACGTTTTTGCAATTTGCTGGTCAGTATTAAGTTCTACGTCGATCAAAATATGATTCGCGGCCGTAACAAATATGTATTTACAGAATTATAATCATTAAAGTCATCAACACAACTCTCTAAGACCACGTAACCCCAAAGAATAACTGTGTCATGAAATCGTCATTCTTTAGGGTTACGTGGTCTTAGAGAGTTGTGTTGATGACTTTAATGATTATAATTCTGTAAATACATACTTGTTACGGCCGCGAATCATATATTAATCAACGTACAACTTAATACTGACCAGAAAATTGCAAAAAACCTAAAAAAAATACTTTCTCAGACTACCCTGGCGCTTTCGCCTTAAGGGGGAAGCGCTAAGGTAGCCCGCGAAATTCAAATTTTCTTACGTTTTTTGCAATTTGCTGATCAGTATTAAGTTGTACGTCGATCAAAATATGATTCGCGGCCGTAACAAATATGTATTTACAGAATTATAATCATTAAAGTCATCAACAGAACTCTCTAAGACCACGTAACCCCAAAGAATAACTGTGTCATGAAATCGTCATTCTTTGGGGTTACGTGGTCTTAGAGTTTATGTATGTCGATCAAAATATGTATGTATGATTGAATATGATTGAATGACGATTTCATGAAACAGTTATTCTTTAGGGTTACGTGGTCTTAGAGAGTTGTGTTGATGACTTTAATGATTATAATTCTGTAAATGTGGTCGTCCAAATCAAAAGGGACCTTATGGCGGAAATGAGTTATCTACAGAGCTGAAAACTACATAAATGTACCGAACTATAGACCCAAGAACCAACCTTCTAACCACTGCCGTTATTTTTTTACGAATTTTTGAAGTTCACTGATCGAAATTATAAGTTTCGAGAAAATCGCAATTTAAGTATGCCGTACAAAAAAGTTATGTTTTAGTGTGAAGTTATGTAACTGATGGTATACTTTGATTGACTATGATTATTACTAATGGAAATTCTTACAATCCTTGCATAAACTTGTTTGTTGTGGGAACTAGACCCGCCAACATAATGCATTATCAATGAGATGCAAAGTATCGATAATAGTATTAAAAATAAGTAAACCGCCTGTTTCTCACTAAACTTTTATCGTTTCTATATTGCTACTAATTACATAGATTTGCGAAAGGCCTTAGATGTAAATAAAAACAACACATAATTTAAAAAAAATAGTTTTTATTTACTAGCAAGAATTCTTATTTTTTATAAACTTTGAGATCTGACAGTAACAAAATCAACACTTAATCACTAAATAGGTTATACATAATTGGTTTAGATGCTAATAAAGCTAAGAGATCAATGATAACTGTTAGTTATGATCTTGTAAAGTTACATAGAGAACTGAACAATTTCTTCAAACAAATTAAAAAAGGGCCCTAATGGTGGGCACTAAACAATATTTTTTATTTTTAGCATGCATAATCAATATTTTAGTGCAACATTCAAGATAACTTAAATTTTCTTTTTTTATTATCACAAGGTATGAAAATGTTACTTATTTAACAATTTTTTTTTTATTATCACAAGGTATGAAAATTCGTAACAAGTATATACGTAAAAAGGGCCCTTAAGGCGGTCCGTTGCAGTCTGCTGACACTTATCTCTTAGTATAGTTAATTAATTTAAGTATTTTAATAAAGGTAAACAATCTTGATACGTTTTTGTCGAAAAATATATTTATGAAATAATTTATAGCCATTACAAGATAAAACAAAATGAAATAACAGATGTTATAATGAATTACTTTTGCTATTAGCCTTAGCCTATTTTAAAAATATATTTTATGATAAAAAACATACCTAACAAGATTGTTTACCTCTATTAAAAGTACCTAAACAAAATATGGACTACAATAGTGGGACCTTAGACCTAAGACGCATATACAAAGAATGCCGCATGCGGCGGTGTGCGACACTATCTAATGGCAGCTATACGCTACGCTGACGACACGCTAGTCCTGGCGCAGGGGAGGTCGCATCAGGCGGCGGCCGACGCGATGACACGCGGGGTTGCGATAGTCGTGGAGAGGATCCGGCAGTTGGGTCTCGAGGTGGCATTGCACAAGTCCGAGGCCATGTCGTTTCATGGGTTCCGGAATACGCCACCATCGGGATCCCAACTAACGGTAGGAGGGGTTCACATCGGCGTCGAGACGACGATGAAATACCTGGGTCTCATCCTCGACAGCCGGTGGAACTTAGTCGAGCATTTCCGACGTTTGGCTCCCAAACTGGAACGGGCCGGGGCCGCCTTCAAGCGGCTCCTGCCCAACCTGAGGGGGCTAAACGCCTCCTGCCGGAGGCTTTACGCGGGGGTCGTGCGGTCCATGGCCCTATAACGGGGCCGCGGTGTGGGTGCGTTCACTGCGGCGGCGAGTCGCCCATTATTTGAACGCGCCCCAGAAGGTGGTAGCCGTTAGGCTGATCCGGGGGTACCGCACGATCTCGGGCGAGGCGGCAAGCCTCCTTGCCGGACTGCCGCCATGGGATCTGGAGGCGATAGTCCTCGCGCGCCTGTATGAGTGGCGCGCGGAGGCACTACGCCGGGGGGAAACTCCGCTTCCGCAGCAAATTGCGGCGGAGCGGACAGACCTCCGGCGCGATCTCATGGCGGCGACCTCTCGCGTCCGGGCCTGGTTCAAGCCATGGTCCGGGGCTAGAGGGAGTGGGGAGCAGTCGCCTCCTTCTGCGAAGCAGTCATGCTAGCGAAGAAGGCGGCGGGACGGCTGAGGGAGAGAGCCTCCCGTCCCAGCCGCCGCGGGAGACGCTCCGGGCGTCGGGAGCCGCGCGACTACTCCCGGCCACCTTAGGCGCGGGCGGAGAGCAATGGGTAGCTCACCGTCCGATCAGGACCAGGCCCGTGCCGGACGGCGCGTACGTGTTCCACGCGCGCCTCAAAGAGATGTCAGCACTAAACGAAGGGGCCCGTATTGGCCGAAGCCTGCCGGGTCAGCGGGATTGTCCGAAAGGGTTACCGCTGGCCCGGAACAAAGGGCGAAGGAAGGAACACGGGTGGGTTTTAGTCAGTAAGAGTCTGACACTCCCTATTCCGCTCCACCCAGAGCGGGAGGAGTCATTTGATGATTTCCCATCCTGAATGAATAGTTTAGTTTATACCTACCTTGCAATATTAAAATGTTGATATAATATATGGTTTGAATAGGGTAGTTGACTAAGAAAATATATTTAGTCCATCAGTTAGATTACTAAAAAATATTGTATACGTATTTTTTCTTTTGTCTGGCAAACAAAAAATTACGAAGATACAGCGCTTGGAAATTTCGTATGACGTCACGCCGTGCTACAAATTTTAGCACGTTATTACGTCAAAGCCCCCCACTCCTGAACTTTGATGTGATATATCTTTGTAATTTTTTATCTAATTGATAAAACAAAAAATACGTGTTCAATATTTTTTAATAATCTTACTGAGGGACTAAATCGAATCGATTTATTTTTACCCAGGCAACATCCCTATTACAAGAAAAACGATTTGTTAGGTCTTGCCGCGATAAGGTTCCTTTTTTACTAAACTTTAGATGAATACGAAACTTTTTTAAATTGACTTTTCGAAAAGTTGAACACATCTACATGTAGTAAATACAATCATCTTTTTAAAAATACAGTTAATAAAAAAACGATTTTTTTGAGGTATTTTACAAATTTATTAATATCTCGGAAACTAGTTACCGCCATAAGGTCCCTTTTGATTTGGACGACCACAAATACATACTTGTTACGGCCGCGAATCATATATTAATCAACGTACAACTTAATACTGACCAGAAAATTGCAAAAAACCTAAAAAAAATAATTTCGCAGACTACCCTGGCGCTTTCGCCTTAAGGGGGAAGCGCTAAGGTAGCCCGCGAAATTCAAATTTTCTTACGTTTTTTGCAATTTGCTGGTCAGCATTAAGTTGTACGTTGATTAATATATGAATCGCGGCCGTAAGAAATATGTGTTTACAGAATTATAATCATTAATATGAATCGCGGCCGTAAGAAATATGTGTTTACAGAATTATAATCATTAAAGTCATCAACACAACTCTCTAAGACCACGTAAGTCCAAAGAATGATGATTTCATGAAACAGTTATTCTTGGGACTTACGTGGTTCTAGAGAGTTGTGTTGATGACTTTAATGATTATAATTCTGTAAACACATTATTCTTACGGCCGCGATTCATATATTAATCAACGTACAACTTAATACTGACCAGCAAATTCTAAAAAACCTAAAAAAAATTTAATTTCGCGAAGTGTAACTTTCACCGCAGCGATATGTATGAATGTAAAGGAGGCAAAAAGAATATGTTCATAACGTGCCTACGTTAGAATCATAGCAGGTGACGTTCTGTTCTTTCTGCCTACCCCCAAGGGGAGAAAGCGTGAGTTTATGTATGTAAATAATTATAGTTTGTTGTTGCTAGGGACGTAATTATGGAATTGTATTCTGAATTACAGAGATTATTATTTTGTTATTATTATGAAAAGACAGATTTCCTTTTGTTCTAATGTTGTTTTGTGGTGGAAACATCTGCTGATAAACTCATCAAAGCTAGGTACATAAATAATAAGTGAAGAAAACTGACAGCAATGCGCAATCGATTTATAAATCGAACATCGTAAGCCGACTAGATGTCACAAAGGACATGAAGGGCGACTCCGAGGGCAAGAAAACGAATGCGTCACGTCACGTACGCCAAATCGAATAAAAAAGTTGCGTATTGGACAGAGATCGTACACTAAAGTCTTTTTAGCTAAATTGTGTCCATGTAGGTATATCGAAATGGACACTTAATTTGACTAAAAAGTATCTTCTTGTTTATATTTTGCAATAGGTAAGTACCTTCCTACTAACTTTTATTTACTGAAATTAGCTTAGCATAGGTATTTAAATTACTTCATTATTTTTTTAAATACATTTTTTTTAATTTTCGTTCAAGTTTTAGATAAGTACTATTTGGGTTTTTGGATTCCAGAAAATATTTCTAGTAAATTGGTTAATTTTAAATAGATTTTTTAAATTTTCGTTTATGTTTCAGATATTATTAGGGTTTTTGGGTTCCAGAAAATGGGTTCCAAAAAATACTACTTACTTTGTTTTAAATTAATTAATCTTTCGATGACATTATGTAAGGTTGAAGAAACGCCTTGTCGCCATGCGGTTTTTGTACACTCAGTAGGTAGTTAGGTACCTATTACCTAAATGGTTACTATCTAAAAAAATTACAGCTATAGGTACTTAATATTTATATATGTATGTACTTAGCTATCTTATCTAAGAACTATTTATTTATAAAACCAGGAAAGAATATAAGTAAGTACATAGAATTACATTCAATTTTATTTACCTACCAATTTCAAAAAGCCATAAGGACTATAATCGCTCCGCAGACAAAACAATCGAATGTGCGAGAACGGGGTGTAAATATCGTGACGTCACGCGGGGCTATTGCGCTTGTGCGGGAATTTTCAGGCGGACCACACTAGGTGAAATTTGGAAAACGAGATTTTGGTGCTAAAAATTGATTTAGCTGATAGCAGCATCAAATCTGGCAAACAAAGGAATTCCATCTAACTACCTACTTAATTAAGCAACTCTGCACCCTAATTGCCTAATACTATCAATCACAATCTGAATTATTTTGAAGGATATTGCTAATACATTGCATCATATGTTCAAAAAATTGTCTGCTCAACAACGTAAATAACGCAATGAATGTTGTTGAACTGTCAAATTGAAAGCCATTACTATTGTAATTTAGTGTGACGGAATTACCCCGCTGATTTGGGATTTGGTTATACCTACCATATTGCTTTTATTTGTCACACTTGTTGGAAGAGCTACGCTCGCAAACTACCTACAGGAAGAGATCTAGCAGACTCTTTTGTCCAGAAAAGTAAACAGTAAAAATGATTTAGCACTGTATGAACTGAAAAACAACGCTTGCATTAGAGCTTGAATTCAATAAGTAGGACTGAATCTGTCAACACGAACCCTATTGCAAGCGTTGTTTTTGAAAAGGCTACGACTGGGCCATGGTTTGTCTAAATGTCTAGCCCTCACACACCAATAAGTAGGTAGGTACAACGAAACGGCTTATTCCCTTTGGTTTATGGGCGCGTGATAATTATGATAATCCCACAAAAAGTGTAATTACCTTCAGCTCTTCCTTTATTATTTTTTGCAAACTATGTAGAATCAGTTGACAGCATTTCCTTATAACAAAATTAAACAGCATAAAAGTTAAAAAAAATATCCACCCGTGTCTCGCCCCATACTCCATAGAAATAGAGGGAGGAGGCTGTCTACTTTATACTTATATAGTACTAGGTATATCGTCGATGCGGCGACTAACCCAGCAGCACTAGTCGTGAACACGCCGCAGAGCCTGAATGTCGCTACCCAGGATCTTACTGAATTTTAAAAAAAGTGTAATCGATTTGAAAGTGCTACAAAGTAAACAGACTTCCTAATTTTTCCATAGTTGGAAGCTCTTCTTTCGGTGCAGTGTGAATTAAAGTGAAGTTATGACGTTATATGCGGTGCCCGCATCCAGTTACATGATAAAAAAAAAGTTTAACAATACTGAGTACCCGACAAGCAGTATGCCATCGTTAATTTTTCCTATTCGGTAAGTTTTTAATCGATTCTCTGTTGTTGTGTACGCATTACGGCGCGCGGCGCGGCGCGGTCCAATCGATAGTACTGTGGCTGACTTCACTACGGTCCTTGTTGACGTTTTGTCTTGAAGGTACGGAACGTTATCCATGGCAACTAATGGTTGTCAAAGAAAGTATTGATTTTGATTATTTTAGCGCATAATCGCTCCGAAGATAATAAAAACAAAATATTGGTGTTCAATATTGTTCAGTACATTTTATTTATCAAATAATGGCCAGTATTACTTGAGACAAAAAAAATTACTGTGTCATCTTTTAATTCAAGTACTCAGAGAAGTCCCTCTGCACTTACAACGGAACGTGATTTTCCAGAATAGAAACGTCACGCATCCGGTGGCCATTATGGAAAAATTATGTAATACGACCAAATTCAGACGCCTTCCACCACGTGTGTTTTGTATGTAAATAGTGAACTTCTTTAATAATAAGTTAATACCTTTCGCCCGCACTTCAAGTTGATTATTCATCAAATCATTCAAATCAAACCAATTTACACTTCTTTGATTCGTGTTCGTGCGTACTACGTATTTTGTGCAATCTTACGGTCTGACCGTGTTTTTCTTCCCAAGTTATTTCAAGGCTTAATTACGAATTGCCAAGATGACGAAGTTAATACAACAGTTAAATTTTAGTAGTAGTATTAGTAGTAATTACAATAATTACTATGATGTCGTTGGTCTGGAACCCCCTGCTGTTGAAGAGAAGAACTACTAGTAAGTCATTTCAATTTGTTTCATATGCTATTTGTTGTTAACCAAGACGTAATTAGGACAGGATTACATCGAAACAAATACCTATCTGAATAAACAAAATATGGAACGGCGCTCATTACGTATTACACTGTCTTTACATTGTCCTTCTATTTCGATACGTCATCAATGTAATTGGCTGATTACCATAGTATCGCAATCTTTTGTATTTTTGTCGTAACTTTTTTTCATGTGGAGGTTATCTCCATCGAGGTTTCATTACGATTAGCTATGGAATATGAATGCAGTGAATGTTAAAACTTCGAAAATGGCGTAATTTGTTACAAACTGCCGAGTGCTGATTAATGATGATGCACGATGATTATAAAATCAGATTAATTATTCTCGTTTGTTATTTTTTTAATATGTTGTCTTATACACACTCAAGCAGAGTGCTATATCTAATGCGTTCTTCGGTCAGTGATAGATAATTCCATGGCGAGAAGTTGGTTGTGGTGCACTTATTTTGTTTTTGTAAGTACTTTTTTAACAAACAATCACATGGCGTTGCCTACAGAAATATAATTTTATGGTTATACGAGCATAAACATTTAGGGGCCCGTGGCTAACAGTCGCACAGGTCTAAAAATCAGGTTAAGCTACGCTTGCCGCGGTTGGTCTATGGATGGGTCGCCATCTTTACATACCGTGACCCCTCCGTGCCTCGGAAAGCACGTTAAGCCGTTGGTCCTGGCTCTCATTCGTGGATCTTGACAGTTGTTACAGGTAGTCAGAAGCCCGAAATTCTGACAACCAGTCTTATCAAGGGGTATCGTATAACCCAGTAATTGGGTTGTGGAGGTCAGATAGGCAGTTGCTCCATGTAAAATACTGGTATTCAGCTGCATCTGGTTAGACTGGAAGCCGGCGCCAACATAGTTGGGAAAAGGCTAGGCAGATGATGATTCATAAACATTTTAGGACTTTACATATGCACAAACTTGGGCTTTTTTGTGGGTAGATGAACACAGATACTAAAAATCAAAGCATTTATTTTAATTAAACCATTTACAGGCACTTTTGAATTGTCAAGAAGTCGGTCAGTCAGAAAATATGAAGCTAGTTGCCCATTCCAATACCATTTGCATGTAAGCGCTCAAGGGTTTTTACAATTATATTTATTGTTGTTTCAAATATATTTTTTTTATGAACTTTTCGCTGCTTTCTATGAAATTTGTCAGGTTAGTTAACCTTTTGACCACCACAGTCATGTATAGATGACAAACCAAAATGTGCCCAGCACGCCACGGTCGCAACTTCATAACAGACTTTTGTAGGTAATTCGTACCTTGGCGCCGAGGGCATGTTTTTGCTTTTTTGACATGGCAGGTAAAAGGTTAAAGCCATCTATTACCTACTCTCAAAGACTACTACTTACTCTCGGTTAAAAAGGTTATTCCCTCAATTTTATAACATAATAACAGCCACACCGGTTGATCTTCAAGGCAAAGCAACGCTTGCTGAGGATGGCTCTTGGATGGGTGAACATCCATCACACACTGAGAGCCTTCCGTGCCTCGGAAAGCATGTTAAGCTGTTGATCCCGGCTGTCATACCTAGATCTTTGACAGTCACTATGGATATTCAGAAGGCCAAAAGTCTGACAACCAGTCTTACCAAGTAATTGGGTTGTGGAGGTCAGATAGGCAGTTTCAAGTAAAATACTGGTACTCAGCTACATCCGGTTAGACTGGAAGCCGACCCCAACATAGTTGAGAAAAGGGTAGGCAGATTAATTTTTGAGTTTTCAACATACAGAAGTCGAGCTCTCCTAATTGTTCAATTATTTGTTATCAGCGTTTCAATATCAGTTTGATATTGACACCATTTAGTTTCAATAGACAATCATCATTTAAATGATGTCTATCAATACCAGACAATATTGTAATAAAAGGATTACATTTTTTTTTTCAACCCTGCCGTGCGTCTCTGAATGGCGTGACCTCTTATTATTTCTTGTCATGCAATCTTAATTGTTGCTGGAACGAAAGAATAAGTCGATCAAGATTACATGCTTATTTTGACAACTGAAAATTGTTCACGTAGTACATACCTGGATAACCACAAATGGCCACAAACACGCCAAAATTGCAATTGGGTCCTTATAACCCACCGTGATTGGCGCGGTTTTTAATTCTTGTGACAATTAAAAACCGCGTCGGGAAAAACTATCCAAGGATTCTAATTATTACTTAGTTTTCATTTGTCCTAACATCATTTTGTAACATTTTTACTTATGCTACTATGTACTTCTTTTGTTTACTAGTAGGTACATAGTTTTAATAATAGAAATGGTAGCTAATAATTTAAATCGTGCCGTGACGTAGAACATTACTCTCCAAGGCCACCCACCGCAATAAATGTATCAATCAACAATAATTGTTCGAATGGAATAAACCGCGCTTTTTAACTAACCGCCAATCAATCTGCGTTCACTTCTCCCATATTATGAAATCTGTATGATTTCATTGTGGGTTTCAAAGACCGTATGGCGTTTTTTTAATGTTAATTTATGTCAAAATCAAGTCATTGAAATAAGACTGCGAATCAGCAGTTTTTGAATGTCAAAATTACATAAGACACTAGGTGTCACTAGTCGATATTTTTTTTCATATAAATTTCGGGAGGGTAAATTACTCCACCATTTGACATTGTACAGACGCCAGCACATCAACCTACCACAATCTGTCAGATTTTCCCAATCAAGTTTGAACCTTATGCTTTAGCGATGAAGTAGAAAATCTATTGAAGAAATCTGACAGATTGTAGTAGGTTGATGTGCTGGCGTCTGTACATCCAAAGTTAAACATGATATCGTTTTATCTTACTATTAATTCTGTCTGTACGGAAACAGAATGGCCAAATAAAAAGCCATTAAAAAGTTATGATGAGCCATCAGAGACTCGTTTTTCTTACTAATTTTAAAGTAATTTTGGGTGTAAATAAGTAAAAAGACGTGTAAAATCTTCAAAACAAAGTCGGTACCGACAAAGCTCAATTATCGAAGTATTCAATTAACTTTTAATTGATTTATCCAGTGTATTTTTTTTTTTTTTCATAAAACTCGATTTTCCAAAGAACTTACCAATTTATCTAAAAGTTCAATAGATGTGTTAAAATCTTCTATCTAAAACGGTCAGTCCGATAAAAATAAAACTGATTTATAGCGCGCGGGTAAAATCTTTTTGGCAAGGTGCATTTTCCATTATTTTTTTACGCGCATTTTAGGTCGAAACGGTCTTTGTGTGCGTGCGAACTAGACGTTGTGCGTGTAAACTAGCGTTTAACTGCTCATCACTGATACTATCTCTGTCGGACACGAAGCCAGGTGAGCCAGCGAGCTTTTTGGCCATGCCCATCAGTAAGTTCGAGCTCGCGACTAGTTCAACCAGTCTCCCAAAACGTCCGCTTTTGGAACTAAGAGATTTAGTTGGGTTGAAGTGTCGCAACAAACTCCCCAGCAGATCAGCTGACTTTTTATTTAGAAAAACTTGATTTTATACAATAGTAGTAGTGTAGTAGTAGTTTTGTAGAATAGTATGTACAGTCAACAGAACAGTTTAGAAACCATCAAATAAATTACCAGACAATCATTTGTAGTAGCAGTCAGTATCACTTTTCTGCACATTCCAGAATCTGCTATTGTGTATAATGTACCTACATTACATTCATATAATCATATTGACGTGCTGTACATTTTATACGTAGTTATGTGAAATTCTCGGTGTTTCTGCAAAAATAATACCTATAATTTTACAATCTTGCGTTTGTGCTGGTATCTTGTGCTTGTATGTTTATTTAAAGATTACTTTTACTTGGCTGTGTTTAATTGTAATTCTAGCTTAGATATCCGATAAAATGGTAATTTCGTGATGGCATGGCTTTTATCTTTGTTGTTATGCCGCGAAAATTAGCACTAAAATGGTGGCGTCTGGCGGCCATTTTGGAATACTTAGAAGCGTTTACTCGTGCGTTCATTTTAGCTTTCCAGAAGCACACTTTTTACGAAGCAAAGAAAAATATTCATCTATATTACTTAATATTATATTTTCACTGATATAACCTACGCAGTACGCTATTGCCGAGTGCTATAGGACATGGTTTATATAAACACGAGAACAAAGTCGCGGGCAGAAGCTACACCTATGCAATAAATCATAACCCCCTCCTACCACCGACAAATGTCACTTTTTCCATTAATATGGCTACAAGATTACAGTGTTTACTATAGTTCGTTTTTTAATCCCAGAGACTAAATCTGATCTTTTTTTTTATAGAAGTTTGACATTATACCTGTCAAATTAGTCCCTGGGATTAAAAAACGAACTTTAGATTACTAAAATGTAAGTATTTGTACTTATTTCCTAGGCACAGACTATATTCATCTAACGCAGCTGAAGCCCAGGGCTACTGCGAGTAAATTACGTTGGTCTTCCGAAGCCCAACAGTCAACACTTCTTATCTCTCGTTCTATTTATAACTACAATACAATAACTATCAACCTATTTACCAATCTAAATATATTTTCCGTGAATACAAAAATACTTTGACCAAAGTTGTTATTTTTTCCACTGTTTATACTTTTTGAATTCGCGTGGGTTTTGAACTTCTGATAATAAGGCTGGCTAAATTAAGAAATTTTATGAAATTTCACAACATGAATAATTATTTTGATAATCGACATCTTACTGGAAAAACCTTAAATAGACGTCATACCTAAGTAGGCCGCAGCAAGGACAACCTCCACAAGTGGGGGTTCTTGGAAGGCTCCTGTGAATATGCGGCGTTTATCCACAGACAATGGCTCACCTGCCATCTTGAACCTGCACACGTGAGGACCTAATTAATGGCTGCGTCAGCGAACGGTATCCGCGTTGCTGAATTTTGGGCCAGACAAATTTAGTAAACGATAATAATTGTTTTTCCTGTTATGTTTGCCATCGTCACGCTAAGGAAACTGGAAAAATAACAAAATTAATGACGTATTACCATTTTTCTGTGACTTCAAACTACAGTTTGGGAAAAATAAGTATCGTAAAACGTAATTCGTGTGTCTAGTCTAGAGTGAAATGCGTAAACTTACATCTATTCTACAGAATTGTTAACGGATTAGATACTTAAATCCTATTTTTAGTCTTGTTGGAAAAAATCTAGAGTTCTTTCAACGCAATCTTCTAAAGAACCTTTAGATCGCTTGCTTCTGTGTAAACCCTTGCGAATTTTAATAATATAGGTGACCCAAATGAGTTCTACGCTGAGTTCTTTTCAATACTAAATGCGCAGTTTAATGAAACTTTTCCACTGAAAACTAAAAGTATTTACACAAAGTTTTTATTTAGTGACTGGGCAACTCCAGGTATTCGTAAAAGCAGGGAAAATCTTTTTGAACTCTATGGCTTAAAGCAACATATGAATAATATAAACTTTCATCAGTATGTTGCAAAATATTCAAAAACTTTTAAAAGTGTGTGCCAAACAGCTAAGGCACTTTATATTAGCAATAAAATAAAATCAGCTGATGATAAAATAAAAACTACTTGGCAAATAATAAATAATGAAACAGGTAGGAAAAAACAGCGTAATACTGAATTTAATTTAGAGACTGCACATGGCCTCATCAACTCAGATGTAGAAATAGCTCAGGAATTTGAAAACTTTTTTGCTAATATTCCCCTAAAAACTACTGAAGCTTTAAATTCATCCCCCACGCTCTCTGCTGCCTTACTTAAAAAGAATGTGAAGGCATGCCCTTTGGAGTTTAGGTTTCGGCATACAAACCCCCAGGCTGTCATAAAAGTTTTTAAAGATCTTAACATTAAATCAACAGAAGATCTCTGGGGAATGTCTGTAAAAGTATGTAGATCTTTCATCGAAACCATTGCGCCCTATTTAGCTTTCATATTTAACACCAGTGTTGACCAAGGAGTCTTTCCGGATCTTATGAAACATAGTAAAGTAGTACCTTTGTTCAAATCCGGTGATAGTAAAGAACCCAACAATTATAGACCTGTGTCAATTCTGCCAGTTCTCAGTAAAGTGTTTGAAAAGTTGATGCTCAATCAAATGTTACGTCACTTTAATAAAAATTCCATCTTTCATGAACATCAGTACGGTTTCACTAAAGGGCGTTGCACTACTGACGCCGGTGTTACCTTAATAAAGAACATTTTTAACGCCTGGGAAGAAGCACAAGATGCCATTGGAATCTTTTGCGACCTCTCTAAGGCGTTCGATTGTGTAAACCATGAGACACTTCTGATGAAACTGGAGCACTATGGAATTAGAAAAACAGCACTTGATTTGCTAAGATCATACCTGAAAGATAGAAAGGTGAAAGTTCAAGTAAACGGCGTAAACTCATTGGGGTCTGAAATGACAATGGGCGTACCTCAGGGTTCGATATTGGGTCCATTCCTCTTTTTAGCTTACATTAATGATTTACCCCAATTACTTCAAAATCAACCGAAGATGGTGTTATTTGCAGATGACACATCATTGATCTTTAAAATAGACCGACGGTCACAAAATCTTGACGTCGTGAATAACTCTATTCTTCAGGTCCAAGATTGGTTTACGGTAAATAATTTAGTACTTAATGAAAAAAAAACCAAATGCATTCGGTTTACATTACCGAATGTTAGAATTAGTGAATGTGAACTCATATTGAATGGCCAAAAACTAGAATTTATTAATCAGACAGTTTTCCTAGGAATCACGCTAGACGAGAAATTACAATGGGGACCTCATATAACATCTATTGCGGGGCGGCTAAGCTCGGCCGCTTATGCTGTTAGAAAGATAAGACAGTTAACAAATGTAGAAACCGCGCGTTTGGTCTATTTTAGTTACTTCCACAGTATTATGTCATATGGCATTTTACTGTGGGGTCGGGCTGCTGACATTGAATCCATTTTTATTTTACAAAAGAGAGCTGTTAGAGCCATTTATAATCTACGACGCCGCGAATCTCTTAGGGAACTATTTAAAAAGGTTAATATCATGACGGTACCTTGCCAATTCATTTACGAAAATATTATGTATGTAAGAAAAAATCTACATCTTTTTAATAAAGTAAGTGATAGACATAATTTTAATACTAGAAATAAAGATAAATTAGATCAACCTTTTTTCAGATTATCTAAAGTACATACATCTTTTATGGGGTACTGTGTTAAATGCTACAACAAAATACCTTGTGATATATTGCAATTAAATGAAAGAAAATTTAAAACTCATATTAAAAGTACACTATGTAAACAGGGATATTACAAATTAGAGGATTATATCAAAGATAAGAATGCTTGGAAACATGCTGGTCCTGCTCCATAGGACAATCTAGTGTCTAGACAAAATCAAACTGGTTCCTAATTTAATTTATATATTTTTTAAATTTTATGACATTGATTTTTACAATCTGTGACTACAGTAACTCACACACTTGTTAGAGTTCTAGAAAGGTCATCTACTTTTCCAATATTTGTAAATTGTAAATATGTGAGCACCATGTATCTATCACATAATTGATTTACCTGTAATTGCTTAATTTTTAACACTTTTTATTATTTTTTTGGGGTAGACTTTTATTCTAGGTGCATCGTCTTCACATATAATTATATTATGTATACAAAACCTTGTAAAACATTTTAAAAGAGTAACGGTGGAGTTTCTTGCCCATTCTTCTCCATACGAAAACTACCTTTTGGAAGGGGCGACTAGAATCAATTCAATTTTACTGTAAGTTTTGACGTTCAAAAGTGCCTTTAATGTGCCTATTTGAAATAAATGATTTGACTTTGACTTTGAACAAAAAAACCTTTCTCTTATATTAAAACCAAGCTATTTTTGTACATACTTATCATAATTCTTTGACCTAAAAAGAACTTTCGCGACCATAAATAATTCGACCACAGATTTTATCGTTCCCGCCAGCCGAAGTGACAGCTGTCAAAATGCTCCCGCGAGTCCGTTATCGTTCTATTTTATGAAAATGTCACAGCCGACACAGGTAACGTCCCATTCAGCCTTTTCAGTGCTGTTGTATTGTCCTAGATATTTATAGAACTGAAAGGATTTGTTGTTCGCATTGTCTGGTAAACTCTGTGAGCATTTTATATTATACCTAACAAGAATAAAAGAGCTTTTGTTTGATAGCGTTGAGGCTTTTTTTTTAGTATGTGTAGGTTATGTTTTTCATTTTATTTTGAGAGACGTACCTAGTACCTAATTACTATAGAAGATAAATATCAAATACCGATAGAATTGTTAAACACATAGAATACTTTTAATCCGGCGATATCCAAAAGCTAGTACGCATTAGCGTGTTATTGAGTTTATCAGATTGTTTATTAAAACAATCTGATAAACTCAATAACACTTTCGTCTAGAGTGATCAATCAATGAATCACATAATGGCATGACATTCCAAGACCTTGAAACTAAACTTTCTCCTTATAATCAATAATGAGCGATGACGTACATTAACGCGCGATGCGCATGTCAGACAGCCTCTGTCTATGGAAAATTTTGTACGAGGTTGTTTTTTAATGTCAAGGCGATACTTAGACTAAAGAAAACACGATAAAGCTATTTCGTGTTAAAAATAATCTAGGATTTTATTTCCGTTGAGTGTAAAATTTTTGTCAAGGCTACAAGTTCTAAAAAAATGTTTTTTTTTTCTTTTTCTCGTTTTGTTACGTGGGTTTAAGGCTGATAAAAATTATCATTTCTGTTTAGCAGCGGGTTTGGAAAAATGCATGCAAATGTGCATGCATTATGAAAAAAAAAATACGACACACTATTTGGTGATGGATTTCGCTTTGAAGGGGATTTCGCGTACCGCTATACTTATCAGAAAATGGCACAGATAAGCTAAACTCTCGTATTTATTATATAACGTATTTGAAATCATTTCTATGATTATGGAAACTCGTTATGTACTCGACGACAGAGGCAAGTGCATCCGCCGTCACGCGTCGACGGCTGCCGTTGACGTGTCGCTCGTGGTCGTGTATTTAAGTACAATGCGTGCCACGAAAGATGAGACTTGACACACCACGTGGTTTGACATGCGCAGTACACGATTTTAGGTATCTTTAGCGGTATGAGGTCTGAGTGCGGGACGGGACCGGACGTCATAGGGGCGGCGGAAAGAGCGGGGGAGGCGGGGTCAAGTCTCATCTTTCGTGGCACGCATTGTACACAGTACAATCCACTGACAGTAATCCAAAAAAAAATATACCAGAAACAGTTGTTAACCTTTTTCACCGCCAACGTACACAGAACGCAATGCCTCGCCAGGCGCCAAGCTACAAATGTATAACGAAATATACAGTAAACAATAGTGATGATGTATCGTCATATCGATGAATGAGATTAATACGCGTTATGTTAACTTTTATTTATAATTTTACAAATAAAATAAAAACTGATTAAATATTTCCATATTTGTTTTATGTCACCGGTAGCTCTAGTAAGAAAAATCTGTGTAAATTATAAATATTAAAGAAACAAACACATAATTAGAGCTATAAGAAATTGGGTACATCTCTATTTCTTTCATGACTTCGTTTCAAGTCCTTGGCGCTCAGAGCACGTTAAATTCAACTTTGATTAGGGATGTGGTAAATATTTGTTTAAAATAAAAATAATTGTTTAAGTAAGAAAACCACAGGGTTTTCTTACTTAAACAATTATTTTTATTTTGCATTCAGAATCAAATCTCACAAATAGGTATTTATAATGTTTTATTTTATTTGAACTCTGTTTATGATAATCTCCTCAAACTGTAAGGTAACCTTTACAACTGTTTAATTCGTCGACGTCACAGAACGACTTCTATGATAAGTCCGTGGCGCCCGGGGCACTGACAACCAATTATTGTTTTGTAGAGATGGGAATACATATAATTATCGACAAGGATTGCTAACAACTATTTAAGTCCGAATCGGCGCCCACCTGAAGGTCGAAATCGTCTATTTTTCCTTTGTTGTAAAGTAGTTAACTAAGTTCATATTTTACTGACCTCAAATTGTTTTCGATATTAGTATTTATAAATGTTTCAACGGACGAAATCAAACAGTTGTAACTTTCGCGTCACATCACTGGCCGACTATATAAACTAAGTGTCCTTGGCGTTCTGGGGACATTAAAAATATACGGAGTTTTTGTTTTTGCCGATTTCAACACAAATAAGGCCTTCTTTTGTGTGGAAAAATATAAAACAGGGTATTAGACAGTGCTATATTAAATAATAAAATGAAACAAGGCTTTTAAATACAGTAAAATCATTTTTATAAGATAGGCAAAATGTAGAGCTTCTAATATAGTCGTGGCGCTGGTGGCACGAAAAGCCGGAACTTCTATTGAAGTCCATGGCGGTGAAAAGGTTAAAAGGTTTTCTAAATTCGAATCAGAAAATAATACGAAAATAAGTAAAATTATTCTTACGTATTTCAGTTGCCAATTGCCATAATAACATGAAATTCCTTTAAAGAGTTATGGCAAAGTTTCAAACCAATGACGCAGTGTTTTGACGGAAGTTCTATAAAAAGATCGTAATCTTGTTCTGGGTAGAGAAAGTGTACGTACTATTATATTGTATTTCAACACTCAGAATGAAATATTACAGCGCATTATGTAAGTGAAACTTTCCGCGATTGTTTTAGATTCACCTTTGAGTAACTTGACGCTTGAGTTCGGAGAAAAAAGAGCACTAACGTTCGTAACGTCAAATCATAATTAATACGGCAAATCGATGAGAAAGACCGAAGGAACTTCGTATAAGGGATATAGCAAAGCCATTAAACCTGGGCTATGTAGCCATCTGCTGGAAAAAGGTCTTGCCAGCTCGTATTTTCGTCATTGATAAACAGAATCTAATAAGAATAACCACCTAAATGTGGTGAACATTGGATGGTTAGGTTCACCGTGAATCCTGTTCATTATTTCAGCCGAAAGATGTTCACTGTTGGACATGGACCGGCGATGCTTGGGTGACAAGCGTCGCCTTCGCCATATTGACCGGTACTGTGCTTCTCGCATCCAGTGGAGTCCCGCAGCCAACTTCTGTTACCTAAGCCCATTGATCAAGAGAAGCACTACGTCATCATCATCATATCAGCCGAACGATGTCTACTGCTGGACACAGACCTACCCCAAGCACTGCCACTTTGACCGGTTGTGTGCTTCCCGCATCCAACGGATTTCTGCGGCCTTCACAAGGTCATCGGTCCATCTCGTAGAAGAGGAGCAATTGACATTTGTTAACTGTCTTTATGGTTATTAGTTGTTACTTCTTCATCCTTCCGTTTCCTCGGGCCATTGCCAGCTACTATTGACCAGGAAAAAGTGATCGTGAGTCACACCCACAATTCCTTCATTGTCAATGTGGAGGAATGCCAAATGTTTGTTGATTGACCTCCGCGTTCCTAGGAAACCTAGTTTTCTAAAGATATG
Organism: Luperina nickerlii; assembly: GCA_963855955.1. NCBI lineage: Eukaryota > Metazoa > Arthropoda > Insecta > Lepidoptera > Noctuidae > Luperina > Luperina nickerlii. Next base: position 8,736,382 of record OY979689.1, on the reverse strand, counting down.
TTTGTATTCGTGCCCATACACACGGGCTACACGCGTCTGCGGCAGTGAAAACTGCTGCCGTCAACGCGTGTTGGCGGCAGCCGTCGGCGCATTGGCGGCAACCGTTGGCTCGTTGACGGCAGCCGTCGGCTCGTCGGCGACTGCCGGCGATAACATGCTGCTCGTGTATGTGTCATTATCTTGGGATACACTTTGGTCCTTGAGAGTAGTCTTCTAAAATCTGGATGGGTCTTCCTTCATAATCACAAACAATTCGTTTCACAAGAATCATCAGCTTCATCAAATTGAGGCTCAATTAATGCTGCTTGACCAAGGTCTCTCCCACCTTTCTTTATCTTGCAATTATGGAGAACTGGTGGCCCATTGGTAACAGCCCCGGCTTACGAGTTGTATGTCGTGGGTTCAAACCCAAGCAAGCGCTTTACTTTGTGTAAATTAGTTCATCACCACTGTTCTCAAAACGACGAAGGAAAACATTGTGACGAAACTGGCATGTCCACCAAAAATTTGAAGACATGGGGCAGTGTGAACGCGTGGTAGATTACAGCCCATTTGCTCTCGAAAAGCGGAGGTATGTGTCCCAGCAGTGGGACCATTATCATAATAATAAATGACGAGGATAATAATTAATAAATAATAATAAATCATCACTGACAGGACTATTGTTGCCAATAAGCCTGATATAGTGGTGGTGGATCGATCAATCGATCGAATAATTATATCTTGTACATTTAGTCCAATACATGAGACATCAGAAATAACAAAAATAATGCCATAATAAGTTCCATTGTGACAAGAATGGCAGCATTTCAAATATGCCGACGACAACGTTACCATTCAATTCAAAACATATTTTTATGCTTCCTTCAGCAAATTCTATATGAATCGAGGCCAAAACTTATCATAAATTTTCAATAGAACGGTTTGGCAAGCGCTCTCTTTTAAATTTTCTCGAGTAAATGCTAGAATTGCTAAAAAGATAATATTTTGTCCCCATTGCGAAGTGTTTTTATCAGCCGATGTGAATGCAGACAAATATACGAGTGAGCGTTTTGATGACCTGCTATTTCTGTTATTTGTATTAGAATCTGACTTACAGTTTTTTTGAAGTGAAAACTTCTTTAGCGGCGCTGTGTACTTTTTTTGGAATGGGTAAAAACTTCTAAATTCGCGTCAGGTCACGTGACCCTGATCGTAAGATTCGTAAGACGTAAAACGAAAGACGCGCGTTGTTGAGGACAGCGCCATCTATGCACATCGGGAAGAACTACGAGGGCCTCGCGTACTAACTACGTAGTTCATCCAACAACGACGAGATGGCGCTGAACCACGGATATATAACTGACGACGAGCTCCATGGGCTTGCTTCTCTTACCACTGCCGCGACCAACACCACGAACTGAAGTCTATCCTGTGTGCTTATTTGTAAATCTGAATAAATTCCTTTCACGAGAAGAATAAACCAGTCACTTTGGTCATCATACCTGATTTGCAAAAAACCCTATAAAATAAGGAACACACCTTAACACGCGTGTTTTGTTTATAAGACGTGTGAAACGGTGGGCACAGTCAGGAATCAGGATGGTCACAACAAATGATATACTTGCACTATAACACGTTTAATTATTTTAAATAGTTTTCACTTACGGCGTCTGCACTTGGTGACGGTTACAAAACGATTGGTTCGAACTGCCTAACACAACGGTATTTATAGAATTCCTTATAGCTTAATATTTTGATCATATTACTAACTATAATAAGGAAAATTAAAGAACAATTATTAACAAGGAAATAAAAGAAATAAAGTAAGTATCTAAATCAATAATCTTAAGCAATAATTAATTTAAACTTAATACTTGGCGCACCGGAAGCTGACAACCTGAAGGCGCCTTATTGGATATTCAAGAATTCTGATTATTTTAAACACCAAGGATAAATCAAACATAACTAAACAAATTCATAACAATTACCTATTAAATACTAAAATACTGACGATTATTTAAATCAACGACGATTATTTAAATTATTGATTATTATTTAAATTAACTAAGTCGAGCTGGTATATGCAGGACCGGAAGTCGATAACACTCGGCCATCCTGTGCTTGACGTGTCCCACGGCGGTCAGCATTGCCACTTGTGCCTGGTCTGTCGCTGGTATTCGGCGTCTGAAATAGTAAACAGTATGGGCAGTACATTTATTCTTCTAATTAACATGTGGTAAAGGTGTAGCAAATTGCAGTTCATATTACATCATACAGCCTTTATATTATTGTGTTGTTAATAAGATTTCACACAGTTTATTTCATGTCGCTCAGTTTTTATTGTATATAATACCTACGTATGTTGTATCTCACACAGCTTTTATTACTCCTATCTCACACAGCTTTATTTATTCACACAGCTTTATTTATTCACACAGCTTTATTTATTCACACAGCATTATTTATTCACACAGCTTTATTTATTCACACAGCTTTATTTATTCACACAGCTTTATTTGCTCACACAGCTTTATTTACTCACACAGCTTGAATTGCCTCTATCTCACACAGTTTTAATGTATGATAAGCTTTTAAGCAACTGTAATTTATGAAAGAGTGCAACCTAGGTTTATAATAAATAAGTCTGTAAATCTAAACAAGTGTTTCATTTTACTTATAAATCTGTATTTTAAGAATCATTCTACTAATGTTATGAACCTATCCTACGTGTTTTTTCATTGCAAATATGAATAGTTAAGTATAACTTTAATTAGCTTTCTAACAGGTCTATCAGATCATCCCTATCGACTTCATGGTCACTACCACTACTTTCATCAGGTATAGACGAATTATAAGGTCGGAGGACTTCACCACGTACAACTGCTGAAAATTTTCTATACCCTTTCATACCCTTTATACTACTTATCGTGTAACGATCTAACGAGTGATCAGCTTTGCATATTTTATATGGCCCTGTGTACAGACCGTTAAGTTTCCTAGTTACGTTCGCGCTTTCTCTAGTAATCCCTCCTTTCCATAACACTAATTGCCCTATAGAGTACTTAACGCATTGCTTATGAGATCGGTCGAATCTGTCCTTCATGAGGGTCATATTTCTATCAATACGCAATTTACCCGCACATCGCCGTTCCTCAAGAGCCTTTGCTTGACCTTCAAAATCGTTAGCATCCCCTGTCGGATAAGCCGGTAACCGTGAATTGGAATGGCCGAATAAAAGCTTAAAGGGGGGAAAACCGGTTGTTGCATGTGGAGTATTATTTATGCCCCAAACTATATCACTCAAGTAATCATCCCAGGTGCACTCGCTGTCAGACATAGTATTTAAACCATTAATCAAAGTTCGGTTTACACGTTCTACTTGTCCATTTGATCTAGGGCTTGCAATAGCGTTTAAGACATGTTTGAATTGCATCTCCTCAGCAAATTCTTTAAAATACCTACTTGTAAATGCTTTTCCCCTATCCGTAATGATCCTGCTAGGATTTCCAAACTGAGAAATAATATCTTTCAAATGCTTTATAGTTTCAATGGAATTACAGCTTTTACAAGGTTTTGAAAATACAAATTTTGTAAACGAGTCTATAACAACGAGTACATAAGAGTTTCCTTTACGGGTTTTAACGAACGGACCTAAATGGTCAACATGTAGTGTGTGCATGGGGACAGCCGCCTTTTGAATTGGGTGTAGCTCTCCTTGCAATTTACCATGGTCCCCTTTTCCGTAAGCACATCGAAGACATGATTTGATATATTTACGAATAAACCTAGTCATGCCCTCAAACCAAAATTGTGATTTAATGGTCTTTTCACACTTATCAAAGCCAACATGTCCTATTTGATCATGGAATTTTTGCAATAAGCCCCATTTTGCTAATTTGGGTATAACAAGACGATGTCCGTTGATTGTTTGTCTATAGAGAAGGTCGTCTTTTATTACGTAATTATTAGTTATATCATTATTGCCTGTGCCATTACGCAACTGGGTCAAGATAGACTGAATATTTTCGTCCTGCAACTGTAACGTTACCAGCCAGTCGGAATCGTCAATTAATAAAACAGGACTTTGTTCTGGATTCCTACTCAAGGCATCTACGTGTCTCATACGATCGCCAGGTCGATACTCGATTTGTAGATCGTAGTCTTGGATTGAAAGCCACCAGCGGGCTATGCGAGGAATTAGGTCTTTTTTAACTAAGGTAGTTCGCAACGCGGCACAATCTGTCACTACAGTGACAGGAATACCTACGAGGTAAATTCGAAATCGTTTTAGAGATTCGACGACTGCTAATGTCTCCAGCTCATAGCTATGATAAAACTGTTCTTCTTTACTTGTGACCCTACTAAAATACGCAATCGGTTTCAGGACACCATCAGTTTGGTATTGCAAGAGAATACCGCCTAGTCCTAGCTTACTGGCGTCGGTATGGAGCTCAGTACGTGCATTTCTGTCGTAAATGCCTAAAACAGGTCTTTCAATGAGACGTTCTTTTAGAGTCTGAAAAGCAGTTTCTTGGGCGGAATCCCAAGTCCATTCTACATCCTTTTTTGTTAACTGTGTGAGGGGTCTAGCTATTTCGGCAAATCCGCGAATAAATTTCCTAAAATACGATGTCAAACCAATAAATTGGCGAATCTCATGCACATTACGGGGTTTTTTGTATTCAGCTACGCAGCGAATTTTAGCCTGTCCTGGTTGTATTGTACCTGCGGTAATCTCATGTCCCAAATAATTTACACTTTTCTTCAAAAACGAACATTTACTTAAATTCAGTTTTAAATTAGCTTCTGACAACAATTGCAGGACTTCGCCCAATAATCTGAGTCCGTCATCTACCGAGATTGTCGGGAGCATTACGTCATCTAAATATGAAGCTACGTCACTGCCCAGTCTGCCTAAAACTATTTTGATGAGACGTGAGAACACCGCCGGCGCATTGGCCAGACCAAATGGCATTTTCAAAAACTCGTATTGCCCTGAAGGTGTTACAAACGCGGTTTTATGAACCGACTCTTCAGCTATTCTAACTTGGTAATAGCCTTGTGCAAGGTCTAAAGTAGTGAATAAAGATTTTCCAGATAAACGAGTTACCTGGTCGTCTATGTGAGGCAACGGATAACGGTCTTTGATAGTGCGTGCGTTGAGTGCTCTGTAATCTATGCATAATCTATAATCACCGCCTTTTTTCTTTACAAGGACTACTGGACTTGCATAGTCAGACATAGATTCCCTTACAACACCTGCATCAATAAGGTCCTGAACTTTTTCATTAACAATCTCATTTTCCTTATAAGAAAGTCGATAAGGTTTGCAGTAAACAGGTTGCTCGGTTGTTGTCTGAATATGCATCTCCAGTACGTCGGTACATCCTAAATCTTTGGTATTTTCCGCAAACAAATATCTGAATTTATTTAATAGTTGTAGCAATCGATTGCTATCATTGGTTTCTAAATCACCTACATCTAAATCAAATAACTGTAATTCTTTGTCAGTAGATTGATCAATTGTCATTACATTCGTATGAGTACTACTATGTATATCATCAACTAGTTCCGCGCGCGCTACGAGTCTATTTGGTTGCCATTCTATAATATCATCCCCAATGTTAACTACTTTTAAAAAACAATCCCTCGACCTTATAAGTCCTCCTATAATGACATAAGACATACTTCCTAGCTCAAAGTAAACAGAACGCATAAGAAGAGTATGGTTAGGATTAGCATTGACATAAACTTGTACAAAAGCGGTGCTTCGTTGTGGTATTACATTATGATATTTTAAATAGACAGGGAATTTTGAGATGAAATCGGTTTCATTCAACTGCATATGACATAGTTCGTCATTGAAATCAAATTTACACAAAAACTTAACAGAGTTCTCTGACGTAACTAAGCTTATGTTTCTCTGGTTTATCATTGATTGACCGATTATTAGATCTATATCAGCTAGTTCATTACTAGTTAGTTCAACATAACCACTCAAAATTATATTATCTATTTTAACATCAATATGAGTTGTTCCCAATGAGTTTGAGTATGCACCACCAAAGCCTTTCATTGTAACTGCAGAAGGCATGATTTTTAACTTTAAACTATTAGCTTGTGACACTGTGAGGATATTTAATTTACTGCCCGTATCGATATACGCAATAAGATTACGTCCATTAACTACCACCGCCTTTTTGTACAGATCTATGAAAATATTGTAGGTTGTAAACATGACGGTACTAACCTTTTGTTGCTGTTGCTGTGAAGAGCTGGCCGCAAACCAGCAGCTGGCGGCAGTGTGGCCCGGACGTTGACACACCTCGCAGCGTGGAGTCCTGCAGTCCTTTGCCTCGTGTCCAGGTCTTCTGCAGGCGTAGCATTTCTTCGGCAGCAGTTCGTTTTCTTTAGAATTTGGAGCAATGTTGCCCCCTCGCCTCCATGTTGAAGTCGGCCGCTTGCAGTTGCTTGCTTCCACTTGCTTATAGTTTTCTAGGGATGATAAATATCCATAGTACAGCTGCGTTGGGGTTTCGCACTGATAGGCTTTAGCGTTGGCTCTTATTTCCATTGGTAAACCTTTGATAATGCATGAAATCGCAGATTCACCGACAATATTGCATTTCTTGAGTAGGGATGCTTTTTCGTGAAAATATTTTGTCATTGTTTCAGAGTCCGTTTTTTTTCGAGCGAGCATGGTCTCTAATAGTTCGACATAATCGGTAGAACGTGGGAAGGCGGTCTCTAATTCGTCTTTCCATTCCTTCCAAGTGAGGTTATAATTTTCTAAGTCGTTATACCAATCACGTGCGGATCCACGAAGACGAATCTGCATGATGAACTGCCGATCCTTGTTGTCCCAACCGTATAAATCGCCAAACTGGTCAATCTTGTGCAACCACCCTTTGACGTTGCTTGATTTTTCATCTGGCCGGAATTTTGGTATAACTTCAGCATCGGTTTGGGTAACGCGGTGCCTTTTGCGTCGACTGCGTCTTCTATCGGTAGACTCGTAATCGGAAGAAAAAAAATCTGTATTTTCGTCACTTTCCGACGACTCTGTTTGATAGTGTCTCCTTTTCTTGGCGCCAATTCCATCAATATATGGGCCTGACATATCCCACTTCTGACTGTGAAACGGTGGGCACAGTCAGGAATCAGGATGGTCACAACAAATGATATACTTGCACTATAACACGTTTAATTATTTTAAATAGTTTTCACTTACGGCGTCTGCACTTGGTGACGGTTACAAAACGATTGGTTCGAACTGCCTAACACAACGGTAATTCCTTATAGCTTAATATTTTGATCATATTACTAACTATAATAAGGAAAATTAAAGAACAATTATTAACAAGGAAATAAAAGAAATAAAGTAAGTATCTAAATCAATAATCTTAAGCAATAATTAATTTAAACTTAATACTTGGCGCACCGGAAGCTGACAACCTGAAGGCGCCTTATTGGATATTCAAGAATTCTGATTATTTTAAACACCAAGGATAAATCAAACATAACTAAACAAATTCATAACAATTACCTATTAAATACTAAAATACTGACGATTATTTAAATCAACGACGATTATTTAAATTATTGATTATTATTTAAATTAACTAAGTCGAGCTGGTATATGCAGGACCGGAAGTCGATAACAGACGATTCACAAAATACACTCGTAATTGTTCAAGTTTTCACTTCTGTCGGCACTACCGGAGTGCCAGTTTTTTTTTTTTTGTGGATAGGTATTCAATTTGGCGCGTAAAGAATGTAGTCTGAAAAATATCACTTAGCAGTCGAACAAGACTAGATTAAATAACGTCTCAGGTCCTTCTCTTTGTATTTTAAATAAACAATTGGTTTCGGAATGTCTGAGGAAAATGAGATTTATTCTGGTGTAAGAGCTCTGTCTCATTAGTGCGTTGCGTCGTCGCAGCGTCGTCGTCTCAATACTGATTAATGATTAATTAAATTATGACAATTTAATTATTATTTCAATTAAATTAGTCAATAATGTCTAATTTATTAGTCATTATTATATTCATAATGACTCGACGCAGGTGTGGCATACAATGCGTTGCAACGACGCAACGCAACGCAGTAATGAGGCATCTCCCTTCCTTATTGATCTTAAAGTCTGATAAAAAAGGAGACCATTACTGGTTTCTAAGGATTTAGAAGCGATCGTATTAGTTTGAAAAGAACTTTAATAGAAACCAACTAAAATCAAACGAAATTTTAATATGTTTATGGGCGAAACACCACGTATCTGTAGATTTCCAGTCCATCGCCTTTCCACTAGCTGTAAATACGCTCATTTGAGGATAAAAACTCCAATAAAAGAAAAGAAAAACATAACTGTTGTCCTTTCATTTGATTTTATAAATGGCGATGGTTTAAACCGAATGACACATGCAGCACGCTTGAGCAATTCAGCTTTGTTCTGAAACCGATGAGTTTTCCAAAACAGTTTTTAGTCATCCATCTATTTCAGTTACCTTTTATTACAATATCTTTTATTTTGTTTTTGTAATTATATTGGATTAAGTACTAGATTATTTATAAATTTAAAAATTATGTTAGGTATGTTGAAACTGTTTGAACTCCCCGTCACTTGTCCCTAAAAGTTTATTAGAAAACCAGCGTCAGACAGCTCCGTTCTGGCATTAATGCTGATATTAACCTTTTTGGAGCAGTCGTGAGGTGCACACAGTCACTAATTGAAGCTAAAACATTATTTTCACTTTTTGATTTTGTTATTTTTATTTTTGTGTTTCACGAACCGTGACCAAGCAAACGTATCTAATTCTTTATTTATTTAGACAGGTACCTGTATGTCTCGTGCTTTATAAACGTGAAAGTAATCACGTCCGAAAGTAAGACACCCTATTATTGGTCTGTTTTTAGATTCACAACACTAATTCTATTTTTGTATATTGGCAAGGCTCCTCTGTTGGCCGCCGACTGTTTACTGTTTTCGAATTTTGAATCAGTTGCTTCTTGATTCTCGTATCGAACGCACGTGTTGACAAGCATAAAAATAGATTCTATTTCCGTAAACAAATATAATATGCTGTATACGGTATACAGCATAAAGCTATTTTTTAGAAAAGTGCCTGAAAAAAATCGCCTTACGATACCTTAATTTATTTTTGTTGTTTTTTATCTTATTGTTTATTTATTGAAACATTCCATTTTTTGTGATATACTAGTTTTTTATAATATTATACGAGGTTTATTTCGTTGTTGCACATAGAGGATTTATATATTTTTTGAAAAATGGTCAAGTTGTACCGGTAAGTCCATTGCATGAAGTCAGGGTTAAAAATTATGATGCATGATGTCTTAATCCCTTCTTAGGCTCTAATATCTTTGAGTACCTTTGGACGAAACTTAATGTATTGCCACCTTTTTTACCAAGCGTAAGAAGAAACAGAAGAACATAATATGTTACTTTAATTCAATAGTGAACTGTAGCATGTTTTAATAGCTATGTATATCCTGAAGTAACGTATTTACGTGTATGGAAACTTTTATGTTTATCACAGCACTAATTTTCTTCCATCTCTTTCTTATTTCACTAACAATTAAAGGACAACATTTTCAGTTTATTCTGTGAAAAATCGACGCCATAATTTTGATATTTTACTTAAAAGCCTAACAGCGCCCCGCGGTTTCACCCGCGTAGGTTTCTATCCCGTGGGAATATCGGGATAAAAAACTACCCAATGTCCTTTCCCGGGACACAAATTTCATCTAAATCGGTTCAGCAGTTTAAGCGTCAAGAGGTAACAAACAGATAGACACACTTTCGCATTTAGGTAATAGGTAATACGGGCTGGTGTCCGCAACTCCACGTCAATGCGCGTATTTTGCGTACCACTTTCGCATTTATAATATTAGTATAGATCTAACTAATAATAAATAGCTATGTAGAGTTTGTTCTTATATTTGAACGCGCCAATCTCTGGAACTACCAATCGAATTTGAAAAATGATTTGCATTTGATAGCCCAATTTTTGAGGAAAGTTATAGGGTAGGTACTTAACGAAAAAAACTAAATGCATTAGATTCGCTTTACCGAATGTTAGAGGTAGTGAATGTCATGTTGTATTGAATAAGGAGATACTTGAATTCGTAGAAAATACGGTTTTCCTGGGGATCACGCTTGACTCAAAGCTACAGTGGGGTCCGCACTTAACATCACTTGCAGGGCGGCTAAGTTCAGCCGCTTACGCTGTTTGGAAAATTCGCCAATTAACAGACGTGGATACCGCGAGACTGGTCTATTTTAGTTACTTCCATAGCATCATGTCTTACGGTATTTTGCTGTGGGGACGGGCTGCAGATATTGAGTCAATTTTCATTCTGCAAAAGCGGGCTGTCAGAGCCATCTACAAGCTCAGCAGACGCGATTCTCTACGGGAACTGTTTAAAAAAATTAACATCATGACGGTTCCTTGTCAATATATATATGAAAACATTATGTACGTTCGAAAAAATCTACATCTTTTTAGTAAGATAAGTGACAGGCATAATTTTAACACTAGAAATAGGGACAAATTAGATCAACCGCGTTTCAGATTGTCTAAAGTAAAAACTTCTTTTATGGGTTACTGTATAAAATGTTATAATAAAATACCACTCGATATTCTTCAACTAAATGAGAAGAAATTTAAAACATGTATTAAACGCACACTATGTAGACAAGCATATTATAAGTTGGATGATTATATCGATGATAAAAATGCTTGGCTTAATGCTGGTCCTGCTCCACAGGCACTTGAGCTCACTAGTTAAAATTTCAATAATTGGAAGAGGTGCTTCCCTTTTTCTTTTTTCTTTGTGTTTCTGACATTAAGAACATAATTCTTTTTTTTTTTTTTGTTTTATTCAATAGTCTTTTAATTGTTGAATACTTCGTTATTAAATAATATCTCTTCCTATTTGGTAGTAAAATTCTATTAATCTCTTAAATAAATTACAAACTATAGTGTTGTATAATTTAGAAGCATTTTTAAATTTTGTAAATGTAAGAACCATGTTTTCGTTTACTATGATTTTTTTCATGTTGACTTGAAAGAGCATGGCGGTTGAGAACATGTCATGCTCACTTAAATGTCTCATCGATGGTGGCGCGTGTGTTGGATCATTCGGTTCCCTACAAAATGGTTGAGCTAGATGGTGCTGATCCACGCGTGATGTTCGTGAACGGGCGCCGTCGGTTGAGACTGGTCATTTCTTAACTGCCAAGGCTTATTTTTAATCTCATATTTTGAAATGTTTCTTCATTTGTTTTTTTTTTTTTTACATTGTTCTCGCATATAGAAGCAACAATAATTATGTACCCACGATTTGTAATATCTTGATTTAAAAGAGTGTCCATGGAGTTTCTTGCCCGTTCTTCTCCATAGAGATCTACGTTTTGGAATGGGCATCTAGCTTCAACTTTCTGACTGACTGACGGACTATTTTAATTTTAATTTTGACAATTCAAAAGTGCCTGTACAAGGTTTAATTGAAATAAATGCTTTGAGTTTGAGTTTGAGTTTGAACGTCACGCTACGGCCCTTAGGAGCCGATCAAAAAGAAAAAAAGTCTGAAAGAACGCTGAGCGAAAACGAAGTGAAAGCGCGGGTGGGCGATGCGTTGCGATGCGGTGGGTCGGAGGTCGAAGGTGTTTTATAAAAATGTGGCGGTTGTTTTATTATACATGCTATGTATCTGACGACTTCCACGCGAACGAAGTCGCGTTCAGAAACCTAGTTAATTAACTTTATAAAATGCCGTGAATCCAACTCATTTGTGTCAAGGTCTCCCAGGTTATATCAAAGGAATTCCCATCGGAAATTGTTCAGCGGTTTTCGAGTAAACTTCGATAAAATAAACATGCAACTGTTGTGGTTGGCATTAGTCCTCCAAATTGTTTGAACACAACACGCTAGGCTTGTTAGTGGGCTAGTGGCTAAGTAGAGTCAATCGATCAGGTTAAGCTACACTTGCCGCGGTTGGTCTGTGGATGGGTGACCATCTTTACATACCGAAACCCCCGTGTCTCGGAAAGCACGTTAAGCCGTTGGTGTTGGCTGTCATTCTTGAACCTTTGACAGTCTAAAACGGATCGTCAGAAACCCGAAAGTCTGACAATCAGTCATACCAAGGGGTATCGTAATTTCCAGTAACTGGGTTGTGTAGGTCAGATAAGCAGTCGCTCCATGTAAAATCTGGTATTCTGCTGCATCCGGTTAGACTGGAAGCCGACCCCAACATGGTTGGGAAAAGCTTGGACAGATGATGATAACAACAGGCTAGGTGAATTACCATTAAGACTTGTACAGACGCCAGCACATCAAGCTACTACAATCAGTCAAATTTCTTTAATAGATTTTCAATTTTATCGCTAAAGTATAAGGTTCAAAATTGATTGGGACAATTTGACAGTTTCGGGTAGCTTGATGTGCTGGCGTCTGTACTTTGGACTCGGGTTCTTTGTTATGCGATAGTGAATCGTTTCTGTGTATAATTGAAAAGTTTTTTCATATCCATCTTAACACTCTTATCTTGTGATTGCTTTTTCGCAATTCTATTCCGATTGAGTTAAAATGTCGCTAATTCGACAATTAATAGCGTCACCTGCATAGCTATGATACGCTTCCGCATTGAATCTTTACATCGTTAGTTAACACGTTCAATGCCGCCGACACGCCTAGCGTGTTCTTGCGAATTTCTATAACTACGCCTTGAACACGCCAGGCGTGTCCTAAATGTTTCACTGATATTTCGAAAATTAAGCTAAACCGAAAAAAAGACAGATTTAGAATTTAAGTCTATCGAGGTGCCACTGGACACGCCTAGCGTGTCCATGTTTAACAAAATGCAGTGCCGCTGACACGCCTGGCGTGTCCGCGTGGCTTTATAGGGCGGCATCGCTATGGGCTATCGCGTCTTCCCATCTTGTTTTTGGTCGCCCCCGTTTTCTGGTCCCGTCTCTTGTACTCAAGCATGACTACATGGCAAGCAGCTTTATATTACAGAAAAATAAATTCCTCTATTTGACTTTAATCGAGGCTTCCAACAAACGGTAATAGAAGCCTTCAAAAATACATCAATAACTTCAGTACATTATTAAACCATCGCGTGCTAATTCTCATCAAGAACTATCGCCCTACTTTATCTATCTTTACTGTAAACAACAACAGAGCTGTTTTTAAACAGTTATACATTCATTATCATTTCAGGCGAAATGCCAGGAAGTACATAAATAACATATGTACCTACATAATTATTATAATATTAAATCACCGGTCCAAAACAAAATGAAAACAACATACAAAAGTGTCGGTATTTTGGCAGTTTTGTTCACAGGTTTATTTTTGAGTTGATTGATTGTCGAAGGGAAGGTCATACTTTCTTTCTGAGGATTGGTAACTGGGATTGCTTTTTGGTCATCTCCAATCTTTTATCTTGTACCATATTCTGACAAATAATTATTATGATTGTATCAGCATAAAGTACACGGCACGGTTTCTTTACGGTACGGCGTATAAACCGTCAACAAGCTTCCATAGTGATCCATACAACACTGACGAGCGTGCTACACACGGCAAAATAAACCGTATAGTAGCTTTTCACGTCAAGAAAAATGTGTGAGTACAAAGGGCCTTGCTCTCATCAGCGTGATTAATTGTAACTACATTACATAATCCCTGTCTTTCACTCTGCATTCCATTGTCACTTCAGTTCTAAAGCTAAGGGGACGTCTCCACGAGCGAGAGAATCGCGGCGATATTATCGTCATGCCACGTATTTCTATACACTCTTTGGAACGTGTCTCCACACGGCGATATCACCGAATTTGGTGGCCCGGCGAGACTGTTGCTGCAATTCTCTCGCTCGTGGAGACGGCCCCTAAGGGATTCATTAATTTTTTCTTCTTTAGGTAATTCGGTTTCTTCCGAAATCGTCGTCATTAATTTCAGATACTCTTGTCGGTGGTTTGGAAGCCACTTTGGTCTATATTGGATTCTGGACACTGCTTTTCCCTTTAATTTGTGATATGGGGTCCCTTGTTCGACTCTTAGACAGCTACTAAAGGATTTCAATACGTAATAGCGTTTTCTGTAGCACCGATCTAGTTTTCCACGTCTTTTAATTTGGCAGTAGCCCATGATTACTTAAGGTATAGCTAACATGAAATATCCCTTTATAATATGGAAAATATCCCTTTAAACAGGTGTGTCGGGTGGCAGGGAAACGCACAAACTGTAAACCATGAATTTAGCACATGATTCTAATCGTAGCGCAGAAATTTACCGTAGGTTATCAAAAAAAATATCTGCTGTTTCATAGAAAATGGCAATACCTACAAGGTCAAACTGTATGGCACAGCTATTTTTTTTATATAACCGACCAAAAATATCATCTCAGGGGGGTTCAGACTGGTTCCATGGTAACTGATTACGCGTATACCTGCTTATTTTCAGGTTTCCTTACGTAAGTTTCAGTGCAAATCACCTAAATCTCAAGTATCTCCATAGCATTGTAGTTTATTTTAAAACGTTACGTTATTAACCAGTATTATCACTTTATCAGTCACAATAACTATACAATCTTAGTTATTATCTGTTGTTTCAAATATAAGATAAACAGACTGATAGTCTATCCTGAACACCCATATTATCTTACACAGATCTACTAACATCTCATCTTAGGGACCTAATTCATCAAGATCTTATCCTAAAGTTACAAGAGTACTTTTCGACTAAGTATTTAGGTACATAGTTTTTATTTTATTTATTCAGAAGAACAAACAATTACACATTATATATATTACAAGTAGATAAGGAGGTTATGTGCAATGTGCAACCAACAGCGTTCTCCACAGATACACAAAAAGATAAAGTTAGTCTGGCAGAATAGATAAGTTTTTACTTGTGCAAACAGTTTTAATAAAAAAATAATCTGTGGAACTACCAGACGGATTAAAAAAAAGTACATAAAATAAAATACAAATAAATAAACATAAAAAATGGAACACTTAGAGAGATCAATATTATTTACCTAATTTTTTGATTTTGTCAAACAATATGTTTCTAAATTTTCCAATTGACAAAGCAAATAGATTCAAGTATGTCCCTAGCTTTTCCCAAGTATGTTGTGGTCGGCTTCCAGTGTAGCTGAATACCAGTATTTTACATGGAACGAATGCCTATCAGACCACCACAACCCAGTTACCTACTGGGTAACACATAAAGTTATGGTACCTAAAGAGTCTTTCGATAAATTGGTTTCGTAATACAATTCCCTTGTGCCATTTTGCGAATACTGGCGTTGTTACTAATCCTGTAAACCCCAAAAATTTTTGGCAGCTACTATTTTTTTCCAGAAAATCGTGTTATGGATAGAGAATAAGCATTTTATTTTGTTTACTCCTGCAATTATCATCATTGGCCTTGTTCCACACATTGCTGGGTATAAACCTCCGCCCTTTTGTACCATGTTCTCCTGGTCTGTGCGAGTCTCATCCAGGTCTTCCCGCGATCTTCTGTGGGTCGTCCATCCATCCTGGTTATTAGTCTACCAACGCTCCTTCTACCATTTCTCGGCAACAGTTCCGTTAGGGCTCTGCGGTGTACAATACGTGCCACGAAAGATGAGACTTGACCCCGCCTCCCCCGCTCTTTCCGCCGCCCCTATGACGTCCGGTCCCGTCCCGCACTCAGACCTCATACCGCTGAAGATACCTAAAATCGTGTTCTGCCCATGTCAAACCACGTGGTGTGTCAAGTCTCATCTTTCGTGGCACGCATTGTACACACACTATCAGTAGCAATGGGTTTCAATTTGACAGTTCAACAACATTCATTGCGTTATTTACTTTACTGAGCAGACTAATTTGTCGAACATATAAAGTAATGGACTAGCGATATCCTTCAAAATCTATACTAATATTATAAAGCTGAAGAGTTTGTTTGTTTGAACGCGCTAATCTCTGGAACTACCAGTCGGATTTGAAAAATTCTTTTTGCATTTGATAGCCCAATTCTTGAGGAAGGCTATAGGCTATTTAACATCACGCTATGACCTTTAGGAGCTGAGCAAAAAGAAAAAAGTCAGAAAGAACGCTAAGCAAAAACGAAGTAATAGCGCGGACAGGCGATGCGATGCGACGGGGTGGGTCCGAGTAACAAGAATTTTCACGCGGACGAAGTCGCGGGCAGAAGCTAGTGATTTAGATTGAGTTTAATAGTGTGTTACGCAATTGGCGTTCCACCTGCCATCACACAACAACTTCTCATAAATTCTCGTGCAATTTCCTCGGAAATTTTACCCCTTATAAAGATAACACATACCAATTTATCATTATTATATTTGCTAGATACTAAAACGTATCTTAGTCTTAGTTTACACAATATTTACCAAGGCTTGAATGTGAGGAAAACTGACAATTGTTCCCCAATCTTTGAAGGAAGAAGACAGTTTGATTATAAAATGCCTTATTATAATTATTTCGAGAAGAAGGCCGGTGACTTGACGTTGTTAAGTGAATATTTGGAAACTGAAGTTATTTTTTTGAGCAAAACTATTGGAAGGTACAAAGAGGGTACTTGCAATTTGTGGACGATTTCTGTGTTTTATTGTTGGTCTGTTAGAAAGGCTTCTCTGTTTTTTTAATTAGTTGGCAGCGCGTATTTTATTTAGTTTCTATCGGAGCGCGTTTAACATCTTTTTACTTTTTGACAGTGCTTAAAACAACTGCTTTTTTGTTACAGCGGTGACAGCGCCTCGCTGAGCGCTGCCGGGAGCAAGCGCTCCGCTTTGTCGGCTTCGGACGCCGAGTGTTTCTCGCTGTGCCTGGGTGCCGGGCCTCTGTGGTAAGTCTTAGATTTTATTATTAAAATGCAGAAAGAAAAATATGTAGTTAAAAAAAAAACAACTAAAAAACACGCTTTTATCGCGCACTAAAAATTCAATCAGCGTGGAGCGCTTTTTGCTCATCTTGCTGTCTAAAGTGGTTTAACTAGCCCTTTAGTTAACCGACAAGCCTTTAAACTAAGGTGGCCATTCAACTAACAGCCTGAATGAAATTTAATTATAGTTTAGGTTGGAAGTCTATAACCAATCACGCGCGAGCCGAATTGGTCGCAGTAACTAAGCCAGGGCACCCCGACCAAATGGGTTCGGTTAGAACTAATCAACCGCGTGCGAGCCGAGAGAGCGAAGCGAGGCGAGCACTACTTCCAAATGCCAGGCGGTTAACTAAACGGCTAATTTAACCAGTTGGCTGCTACACAAACACGGACAAAAAAGAACTATCAAAATTATTCTACATAGACTTCATTAAAAAGTCAAAGCATTTATTTCAAATAGGCACATAAAAGGCACTTTTGAACCTCAAAAATTACAACAAAATAGAATTGATTCTAGTCGCCCATTCCAAAATTACTCTTTTAAAATGTGTTTTTTTTTTTCATTAGCGATATACAATATCCAGTTTGCTAATTTTTCGCAAAACCGCATTATGTAAAACCAGCGTCTCGTGGATAAAGCCTTGTCAACTAAGATTACGTACTTATCTTGTTCACAGTTTCAACTAGACGTACCAACTTACGTAAAAGTAATAAATTGAACTTTAGACTCGACGTGCGAAGAAATAAGTTCATGCAACTATTTGACCCGTTCATTTATCTAGTTATCACTAAAGGCACATGCTCTGTGATATCTTATAGTGCATGTAACGTGACGTATGTGATACGTTTTAACTCTGACTAGCATCTGCCCGCGGGTTCGTCCGCGTGAATCCCGTCGCTCCACATCGCCCGCCCGCGCTGTCACTTCGTTTGCGCTTAGCGTTCTTTTTGACTTTTTTTCTCTTTGCTCAGCTCGTAAGAATCATAGCATGATCTTAGGGCCTTCCTCAAGAATTGGGCTATCAAATGCAAAAAGATTTTTTCAAATCAGACTGATAGTTCCAGAGATTACGCCCTACATACTAACAAACAAATATCTCGTTATAATATTAGTAGAATAGATAAAGTGTTTTCAGTAATTAAATACTTCGTACTTGAAGTCCCCAAATATATCCTTCTAGGATACTCATCCAGTGTTTGAAGGTTGCTTCTATTAAATTCTAAGTTATCTAAAATGTGTTCTTTGCAGGTGGTCCTGATGTTCCGGCAACCGGCTCGGCACCGCCCGGAGGGGTGAATGGCGGGGCTGCGAGCCCCGCTAACCCATCAACACCCACCCACGACGACAACAACCGTGAGTGAACCATCTCGTTTTATTATCAAAGAGTTCCACAGCACATAACATCCTTAACCACTGAAGACAAAATCATCGAAGGAAAAGTTTTTAAAAGGGGAGGGTCTTGAGGGCCTCATCAACAGCTTTTTTTACTAGCCTGCGCAGGCCCACAATTTTAATTATTTTTGGAAAAAAAGTATACAATAAGTATATTAAAAATGACAAAAAATTCATGCAGTAAATGATTCTGAACCAACTACTTTCATGATATAATTTAGTAGAAATATTTTATAGTGCTGCAATCGGCGATCATTGATAAAATCTTATCTGGATTTTACTTATTCACTCCTAATTTGAAAACTTCCTGGTTATTGCTAATGGTTTTCCAATGTCCATAGGCAGGTGTAACCATATTTCAGATGGGCTACTGAACTGTATGCCAACTAAACTAAAATCTACATACATAACGTTGGTACTGATCAACCAACTGTTGTCCGCAGGTGACTTGTTGAGCACCCTACTATGGGCCAGCGCGAGTTCACTCGCAAGCAGCGCGGAGAGCCTCATCACCGATTCGCAAGCACCGCCGCAAGCTCACCCAGCCATCCACCAGCAACGCAGAGAACAGGTCAGTAATAAATCTACAATCTGCCCAGTCTTTTCCCATTATGTTGGGGTCGGCTTCCATTCTAACCGAATGCAGCTGAACATCAGTATTTAACATGGAACGACTGCCTATCTGACCTCTATAACCCAGTTACTGAATAATAATACCTTGAAAAGACTACCCGTAACCACAGGCAAAGATCTACGAATGACACCCGGTATCTTGCTCAGTAAATTATTACTGAGGTCAGCCGGTATTCATTCCGGGTGGCTTTTTGTTTAGCAATGTATGAATATTGTAAAATACTAGCAGTGCCCCGCGGCTTACCCGCATAAATGTCGATCCCGTCTCAATATCGGGATAAAAAACTATCCTATGTCCTTTCCCGGGACTGAAACTATCTCTATACCAAATTCTTATAAGACCGCTTGGCTGTTAAAGACAATCAATTTCTTTTCTCTTCGCTTTTTGCAAGAATCATGAGAAAAAAAAAAGTTTTCATCACACCTGCTCTGAAAATACATACTAATTATACCAATTAGAGGGAAGAAACGCCTTTATCCCGCCCTTCAAATCCTTTCATCCCAAGGTATGGAAGTTTGTATGAAAATCCTTCCGACCCAAGGGTGGGAAGTATGTATGAAATTCCATTACATACCCGGTTTTTCTTTTTTTTTTAATTTGTCAGCATTCATACTGCCAAGAGACTTTAACTCTACTAATTAAATTTCAAGTAAATTGTTACTGGCCACATACAGTTTTTTTTTTACCAGTTACCAACCTCCTTAGTGCATACAGAAAATTAAAAACGAAATTATTTTTTAACTAAATATAAACATTTCTATGCATTTATGTCCATAATTTTCCTCGTAGGTGTAATAAAAAGCACTATACATCCCTCAGGATAAAGTACAGTTCCATACCTCAAATGGTTTGCGCCCCTCGCAAGCTCGTGGCGCAAATGGTGTGCGTTCGCGCAGCGGAATGTTGTTGAATTTAAAGATATTAATTATGCAGATATTTAGTGTATGACGTCGTATAATTGTGTATGGTAAAAAAAAAAATTGTGTACGCAGCCATTGTGGAGAAATTCACCAAAAACTGATTCCGCTGGGCGAACGTTGTCCTGGCGGAACTTATTTTAATCCATAGACTTTAGAAGAAAAGAGGTGTGTCCAAAAATTAGTGTGTATTTGTGTGTAATTGTGTATGTATGAATAAAATGAGTGCATGCATAAACTTCGGAGAAATTCAAGTTTCCGCTACGCGAACGTTTGGCCATTAGCTAGTTTTCATATAAAGCGCTTACATAGAGAGCTGTAGATTTTTACATACGTTGTTTTGAATTTGTTTATATTTGTTTAAAAAACAGATTTAGAAAAAATCGTAGGGCTTAAAAGATAAAAATATAAACGTAAAATACACTTAATAGGTCTTAGTTCTTAAAGTATGCACTTTGGGGTCTAGATTTTCACGTTTATACAAACCTTGTAAGTATCTGAAACATGTTGCCAAGTATCAATGATGTTCCGTTAGTAATTAAAGAGTTAAAGGACAATTTTACCATGAATAGATCACTGTTTACAAAACAGTCAAATATCACGACGTTCTAAAGGAATTGCATGGTAAAATGTATGCCAAAAATTAGTTTATTCATTCAACTATTCACATGCAAAATTTCATGTCATTAAATTTAGTAATTAAAGAAATCAATTAAAATACTGACGAAGCATCGAAAACCTACATAACCCGACCAAGTTCGGATAGCTACAAAAAAGCGGCCCAGCCATATATCTAAGAGACGTTCTTAACCTTCCAATATAGTATTTACTAATATGGTACAGTTCCGTACACAAGCGTTAGGAAAAAATAAAACAATTGCATTTCTTGAATTAAAAATATGTTTTTAATAATAACCCAACTAATTACTAGTTATTGGATCAATAGTGACTAAAATATTTACTCCACATTGGGTACATTTGCCATCACATTTGATATTATTTAGCTTTAAATTTGAAGGAACGTAATTGCTTTTAAATGAAAAAGTGCATTGAATATCCGTTTTTGCCCATATGTGGTCTTGTAGCTCATTCGTCCAATTATTTTTTAACAACTTGTGATTTGTTGGTTCTATATTTCTGTACTCATAATAATCCATTAGAAATTTTACTTGAACTTCATCAGATTCGTCTGTAATATCAACATTGTTTTCATCAGAATCATCAAAATAATGTTTACTGGTGGGTATGTTTTCACAGTGGTCAAAAAAATAATTATAATGGCGTTTAATTGACAATTGTATGGCAGGTTTCTTCATGTAGTAATTAAATAATTCAGCTAACTGCTTTTGTATACTGTCATACACTTCATGGCTAACAGGAGGAACAGATTTAACAAACGTGTCTTTATGTATTCGTACTACTACTTTCATATTATTTAACGGTATAGTACTTTTTCTGCCGGCCATTTTAAATTTTTCCTCCCGTCGGCGTCGGTAGCGCCGCGCGATGCGTTGGATCAATTGGTTTGGTTTGTAGAATTAGGTCGTTGAGGTGTTCGCTTCTAGTGAGATTAAGACGCCATTATAATCTGAAACATTAATAAAAAGTATACATTTACATAGGTACATGGATTACTACATAAAGATAATGAAAAATTGTGATACTTTATTAGTTGCTTTCCTTTTAAGGGGAGTATGTCTTAGTGATATAGAATCATATGCATAATTAATTATTGAAAAACAGCCGTTATTGCCATCTCTACACATAACCCCACAAAAAGAAAGTCAATAATAAACATCTGCCTTATACGTATATGTATTTTGCATATTGGTAATAAATATAAGGTGATTATTCAATAACAATATTTATTTTCAACATTTCGTTACAATCTAGTCGGTCGTTTAGTTAATTCAGTAGTTATTCTGTAATTTTCTATTCAGTAGTTTGTCTTTAACCAGGAAAAACATCTACTTGGTTACGATTTTATTATAATATATTACTACTATTACTATTATACTTTAAGGTACACACACCAAAATAATACATAAATTTTACAATAAAAAAATATAATGTACAAAGGCGAGCTTAACTCATTAATGAGTTCTCTGACAGCAAACCTAGAGCGAAAGAGAGATAGTTCTTAACAGGACAGAAAACAAGTGTACATAGTAAGAAAGGGGGGAAAAAAAAGATAAACTACTCTAATTATAATATTATAGGTACCTACATAAAATAAACTACAGATAGAAACTAAACAAATAACAAATACATAAACATAATATATACTCAAATGATACATACTTATAAATATATACTTAAACTACAGTTTATATTGACAAAAAATGTTCCAAAACTACCAACGAAGGGCTATCGCGTAACGAATGAGTGAGTTCCACAGACGCACAGCACGAACAGTGAAAAAGCCATTATAATATGTCTAGTATAATTTATTATTATGAATTTAAATTCTAAATAGAATTAGATCAATCTGTAGATATTAACTTGGGTTTATGGTGTCTGTCCAATGTTAACGTAACACAATTATTATGATTTATATGCCTCATAAACTACGTAAATGAATAAGTGTATAGTTATTAATTTATTATAAAATCTTACCTTATATCTGTGATCAGCTTCTCACTATCACTGACTCAATATTCCTACTACATAATTACCTATGTTAAGCTTCACTGTTACACTATAACATTAATAACACACTTTGTCAATATTAACAGCGCATACGCACATTGTCCTTAAGAGGGTTGATCCGTTAGAGCCACGCTGGAGTCAAAATTGATGATTTCCGACGGACAATAAAACCATAATCTGTTTAATTTATAGATAAGATATTGACGTCATATTAATGGTAATTTCATAATCTAGTGCATGGCTGAAAAACATTTTCATTTATTCGTACAGTTTTCTCATTAGAACAGTTTTTATGCAAGCCTTTTTTTAAACTAGCGATCGACGGTCTACGCAAATGCAAGGTATTAGTAAAACCATATACGACAAACTTATAACAACGTTGCTTTATAAATAATAATAGCATTTATTAGTGCATGGCTGAAAAAAAAAAACTATTACTGTAAGTTTTCATTCAAGAAAAGTATATTCAAAAGTGTCAATTTTAGCCACTTTTCGATATTTTAAACGCGTTAGTTTAGGATGAAATCTGAAATATTTATATGTTATTTTAGGCCTAGTAAACGAAGACATTTACGTTCTAAAACATGGTACAAATATTTTTTTAATAACTTATTTTTTTATTTTACTATGAATTATTTAGTGCAGCTATATAATCGGCGCGGAATCACGCCAGCGCTCAGTGCCGGCCGAGGCCTTTCAGAGGTAGGACGTGTGTCGCTCCCGTAGCCGCGAGTCGCGTAAAATATTATCGTACTTTCGCGAGTTTTTAGCGCGACTAGGACATGTTGATACGTTTTATTATAATATATTTTTATTATATTACAAAACTTTGGTGAGTACATATTTTAATGTAATGGTGTTCTATTAACTTAAGAAAGATTAAATTAGACTTCTTTATGTATGTTTTCATTTTACTTTTTTTTCAGATATGGCTAACAAAAGGCGCTATATGGGAACAAAAAAAAAACGAAAATTTGGCCAAGGCTAATGAAGCTAAAAGGTATGTTACCGAGGTTCTCTACTTATAAAAAATATATTTTTATTAGGTGTAATAAGAAACAATATACGAGTACTTACTACTTTTTGAAGTAATTTTTTTTTATTACTTTTTGTTTGGATATTTTTATGAAACACAGTAGTAATAAGATAAAGTTAATATCCAATTCGTTGTTATAGGCAGAAAAGAGAAGTTCAAATACTTCAAAACCAGGACTTAAATAAAAATGCTGTTGTAAGTTTTATTTTTTTACTTTATATTTTACTAGCTGCGGCAGACACGTGTTTCCTTGGTTTTGATTGAGCAGATGTTAAACCAAAACTAAATAAGACCTTTCTTCATTATTTATTTATCTCAAGCCGACAATCGATCGCCTGTCATGGTGCTTACTTTTTGTGTCACTATAATATTATACCCTACATATTATTTTCAGAATCAAGAAAATGAAAAAGACAGTGAAAAAACACTGGAAATTCTGGAAAACTTGCAGGCATTAGAAACGGCTCCAATTCAAGATCCTGACGCAGGGAATCTTGTAAGAATTACTTGGTCATTTGTATACATATTTTAGCACAAAAAAAACATTGTTAGTTATGTGCTATCTTAAGCCGACAATCGATCGCCTGTCATGGTGCATACGGTTTGTGTCACTATATTATACTCTACATATTATTTTCAGACTCAAGAAAATGAAAAAGACAGTGATAAAACACTGGAAATTCAGGAAAACTTGCAGGTATTAGAAACGGCTTCAATTCAAGATCCTGACGCAGGGAATCTTGTAAGAATGACTTGGTCTTTATAAACATATTTTAGGACAAATAAAACAAGAACCTTCAAGAACAAGTGCGTATTTACAGTATACTTTCATAAGTTCAGATACATGTTGTACATTGTTTCTGATAATATTAGACTTAAAAATATATTTCCAAATTTTATGTTATAGGTAAATAGTAGACAAGAAGTTGAAAGGGATACTGTACTTCAGACAGAGAGTGCACTTTGGCTAGAGCTACGACGTTGTTTATTGACAGCCTCTTCATTCTGTAAAGTGTGCAAACGGCGATCGACTATTAGCCCAGGCCCTTTGGTTAAACAGTTTCTTTACTCATATTCCTTGGACCATATCCCTAGTATTCAACATGGGAAAGTAAACGAAAAAGTGGCCATAGAACAGTTGCAGGTACAAGTTTAGATTTTTCTAACAAACAATTTATTTTTATATTCTTAAATTCTATTAAAAAGAAGTAATTAGAGTATTGAGTTTCAAATTATTATGATTACAGGTGCTTCGCCGGATGGACTAATCGACGATGATGGCATCACCGAAATTAAATGTCCTAGTTCGGCATTTGGATTAGAGGCAGATTTTGCTATTAGCCAAAAAAAAATTAAATTCTGGAAAATAGATGGATCTGTGAATCGACGCCATGACTGGTTTTATCAGATACAGGGGCAGCTGCATATAACTAACAGAAATTACTGTCTGTTTGCTGTGTGGACAGGCAAAGATTTTAAATTGAAGACTGAAAACATAATCAGGGACGATAAATTTTGGAGCGAAAATATGGAACATCGGCTAGTCAGCTTTTACAATAAATGCCTGTTACCCGAAATTGTTGATCCCCGAAAAGCTAGGTCCATGAAACTTAGAGACAACAAATATTAAGATTTTATTTTACACGAAATTGTTTTTATTTACTTTAACCTAACTAATAATAATTTAATTGCTCATTTATTACAATAAACAAAAAACTGAATCCCCGCTTACGGAAAACGAAAACATTCCCTACTAACTAAAAACTGGCTAAGTATCAAGATGATTCTAAGCGGTGTATGATACGCGCTCCAACACAGACGGCTGTGTGTGCGTTTAACTGTATAGCTGTGTGAGTAAATTTACCTAAACACGAGGCGCGCCGCTCTGGAGTAACGCTCTTAACTGCACATTTGTTTGTGACTGGGGATAAAAAACAAAATCAGGTTCAAGTTCAACAGCAAAAACGAATACGCGCGGGCCGCGGCCAATGAAAACATATTATTGCCCTCTCTTTTCTTCAAGGATGGAAGTACCGTTTCAAGCGGGAAGCCGCGCGCGTCCTGTTCGACTAGCAGTTTGTGGAATATTCCACAGACGTTAAATTACGTGCGTTCACAAGAATATAATTAAATCAAAATATTAACTTTTAAAAAATGTGAATACCTATCGGAACTCCGGAATTATTCCAGTCAATTCTGGAGCCGAAAAATCAGAACAATTGAACAAAAATTTGGTGTACAAAAATAAATGACCTTTAAATTATATCGAAACAACAATTGTGTTATCACCTATACCAATTCAATACCGGTATTATACGGTAAATTTTGGGATGTTACCTAAATATATTGCATGGACGCTTTTTTGTAGCTATCCGAACTTGGTCGGGTTATGTAGGTTTTCGATGCTTCGTCAGTATTTTAATTGATTTCTTTAATTACTAAATTTAATGACATGAAATTTTGCATGTGAATAGTTGAATGAATAAACTAATTTTTGGCATACATTTTACCATGCAATTCCTTTAGAACGTCGTGATATTTGACTGTTTTGTAAACAGTGATCTATTCATGGTAAAATTGTCCTTTAACTCTTTAATTACTAACGGAACATCATTGATACTTGGCAACATGTTTCAGATACTTACAAGGTTTGTATAAACGTGAAAATCTAGACCCCAAAGTGCATACTTTAAGAACTAAGACCTATTAAGTGTATTTTACGTTTATATTTTTATCTTTTAAGCCCTACGATTTTTTCTAAATCTGTTTTTTAAACAAATATAAACAAATTCAAAACAACGTATGTAAAAATCTACAGCTCTCTATGTAAGCGCTTTATATGAAAACTAGCTAATGGCCAAACGTTCGCGTAGCGGAAACTTGAATTTCTCCGAAGTTTATGCATGCACTCATTTTATTCATACATACACAATTACACACAAATACACACTAATTTTTGGACACACCTCTTTTCTTCTAAAGTCTATGGATTAAAATAAGTTCCGCCAGGACAACGTTCGCCCAGCGGAATCAGTTTTTGGTGAATTTCTCCACAATGGCTGCGTACACAATTTTTTTTTTACCATACACAATTATACGACGTCATACACTAAATATCTGCATAATTAATATCTTTAAATTCAACAACATTCCGCTGCGCGAACGCACACGCGCAAATGCCATAATCTCGGTATGGAACTGTCACTTTCTTCCCTCTGAAGTAATGTACTATTAATAGTTAATGAACCGAATCGATAACGAATCGTAAAATAATACGTTATGGTGACGTCTTTCTCAATTCGTCATCGGTACCCGAAACTACGACAGAATAATCTTATCTGAAGTAATTACATTTTTTTTTTACAAAAATGCTGTTGCCAAGGAATAACAATTTGATTATTTTAGATACACTAGCAGCTAATTGGCTGAAGTGTGTGTATCGTGTAGCTTGGAGATATTTAGTCTGTCCTGTCGATTCTTGAAGCAGTTCAGTGTGGGAGCCGTCACACCATTTTCCGGGAGCCTATTCCATGCTGTTATAGAGATATGAGGAACAGGGTGTAAAAGCTCACTCATACTCTATAGAAAAGGGAGGATCCTCCGACCAGACGGGTGTTATGTCTGGCGGGCAACTGCCCGACGATTCATGTCGGGCCGTTGTATCTATGCTAGTTGCGCGGTAAACTCTGCTTGCGAGATGCAGGACTTTGCGTGACGTTAGTATGACGCGTTGTTCGCATGTGGCGTTGTAGATACCGCTAAACTGTTACAACTCGCTAACCGAGAAAGAAAAAGCCTTCGAAGCAATTCTTGTCTAAACAAGAATTGCTTCGAAGGCTTTTTCTTTGATGGATTTTCCCATCATCATCAGCCTATAAACGTCCACTGCTGGACATAGGTCTCTCCTATTGCACACCATTCAACTCGATTTTCGGCAACCCTCATCCAGCTGCTACCAGCCATCCTGCGAAGATCATCGCTCCATTTAGCCTGAGGGCGTCCCACCTTACCTTCACCGATTCGCGGTCTCCACTCAAGAACACATCTACCCCAACGGTCATCGGTTCTACGGCTAATATTGCCGGCCCATTGCCATGAAATGGAATGAAGCTTACTTATTCTGAATTTTTCCATAACTTTAGGGAATGCCCACGCATTCAGTGTGTAAAAATCTCGTAGGCTGGGCACTTCGTAGAGTTCTGTTAAGTGTTGAAGATTCAACAACAAAAATTGGTACCATACTTACCCTAAATCTTTACTTGACGAAAAAAACATTGCATACAAAATAAGAAATAATTTTTAACATTACAGACGATCAGCAAAATCCTCGAGCGCAAGGATAGGAAGCCTGTCAAGGTGGATTTCAAAATTTTTCTCACCGAAAACACCATCAACCGCTGGGAAGCTGTAAGTATCGTTCACCATAGTTATGTTTAAAGATTTGGTCTTCCATCAGTACGAGACATGGACACTGACTGTCAAGATGTCCCACAAACTCATACCCCCTTTACATATCAGAGAGAATAGTTACACACCGATTTCTCTCTTTCAGTCGTCAGTAATTTGACTTTCGAAAGAAGAAGACAAAGCGTTGTGTAACTATGCAGACGCTATACAACGTTTATTAGTAAGGCCGATAGTCTAAAATAATTGTGTAAATTATTTCTATCATCTTAAAACGGTGAAGGAAAACATCGTCAGGAAGCCGGCATGTCCTAGAACCAAAAATTCGAAGACATGTGACATCTACCAATCCGCACTGGGCACGCGTGGTAGTTTACAGCCCACTCCGTCTCACATAGAATAGGCCTGTCTCCCAGCAGTGGGAATATTATAGACTGATTAGGTAGGTAGTATATAAATAAAAAAAACAGTGGCACTCTGGGAGTGCCGACAGAAGTGAAAACAAAACACAAACAGAATACTTTGCCATCACTCAATGACATATCGGATATACATTCAAATCGAGTACATCCCGAGGACAGACGAACACATCCGAAGCGGGTATTTCGTTAATCATCTTATAAACAAAACACGCGCGGTGTCACTTACGGTACCAGTGGCGCGAGTTCAATGGTTTTTTCCCATCTCAAAAAATGCCCAACACACCTAATGTAGTTTTCACTTCAATAAATAAATAATGTATAGTGTACGATGTTATCAGTAACTGAACGTATGTATCGAAGAGCAATGACATTATTGATAACCTTTTGATATTAACAAATATGTCGCTACAATTACAACGTTTATATACTTAATTGAATAAGTAGTTAAAGTGAAAGTATTTATGTAAGGTACATATCATATAATATAGTGTAGATTGTTTATGGCAACACAAAATATATTAATTTTTAATCTGTAAGAAAGTACAACGTTGGGCGTCTAGCTTTATCTATACTTTGTTACGTCCGCCATTATTTTGATCCCACCGTGTTTGTCTGTACTTACAGTGAGCATTAAGAGTGTAATAATTAGCAAGTCGTTTCAATTGGAATCAAACCTACAGCAATATACAGTCCACACGATTAAACGAGAAGTTAACATAGATTGCTTTGTGAAAGAGTTCAATCGGGGAACTGTAATGTTACCAGCTTTCATACTTGTTGCATTGGGATAGCCCGATTCAAAATTACATCAATTTACGTCAGGCGCTGATTAATTTGACAGGACTAAACTAAAATGTCTGTCCTTTTCTTAATGAATTAAAAAGAAAAAGATGCAACTTAAATGTTCTTATAAGTTATAATAGGACCAGCTATGTACGGCTGTTTAGGCATACAATAACATAGTAATTGAGATTAAAATGTATTTAAAAATAACAAAATTATATTCTAACTTAACTAAAACTACGGCAACTAAAAAATTGCGTCGAAAAATCCATCCACATCGCTGTCGAAAAAATAATAATCAATCTCTTGGGTACATTACCAGTCGACAGAAATGCGGATGAATTTTTCGACGCTTTTTTTTAGTAAATGTATTTAAATGAGTTAAAATACACCAATTCCAATAAATGTCAGAAATAACTATAGCTACACTGCCACAGGCATCTTTTGGTGCAACTAACGTTGCGCTGTTGGTAACAATTTGTCACACGTTTGTGCAAATTGTTTAGTGGAATCTAATAAACAAAACAAGATGGCGACGATAGTTCCGATTTTGGCCACATACTAAAAGATCCTCGTGCTTAACTTTGCATGCACTTCATTTTGACCAGAGTCCAACTCATCTCGACCTCCTTAAAATGTATTATTTTCTTGCTTCTCAGGTGGTTCAAGGAGGCACTATGTACCTGCGCATGCCGGGTGTACTCCAGTCAGGCAGCAAGGAGAGCTTTATGCTACTGCTTGACTTCGCTGAAGAGAGACTCGGTTGTACCAAGTGAGTATAATCTATATTAAAAACTACTAGGCCCGCCCTGGACCAATAAACAATCATGTTGTGGCGGCATCTACAACGTCGCATGCGAAATACGCAACACAGTGACGTCACGCAAAATCCTGCATCGCGCAAGCAGAGTTATCCGCGCGATTACCATATGCAACATCAACAGTCGGACAGTAGCCTACCAGACACATCACGAGGATGAGCAGCTTTACATCCTATACCTCTGTAATGTCATTGGAACGTCCTCATGGCGGGTTGAGGGAGTTGGGAAAGGGAACACGACGAAACCAGTGAAGAAAACCTGTCAAGCAAGGAGCAACGCTTCCCAAACTTGCATAGCACAATACTCTGGCTGTGTCGGTCTCAAGCTATGAATTTATACTTTCAATTCATAAAGGCCACTTTCGCAATCATACTATGGCGAAGACAGTCCGTGTTTTTCTTTTTTTCGTTGCACTACGTAGATATAATAAAAGAGATTGGGATTTGATTTGGATTGCATTGATTGGTATTTTAGCACAGACAAAAAATAATAACTGAAAATCCTTCACCAATGGGATTTGATATGATTAACTTAACAGTTAACTAACAAGACTGACAACTGACAGTTAACTGACTGGTAACATTATGATTCATAATGTTATCCTTTTATGATTCTGCCAAAGTGGCCTTTTTAGGCCCCCAGTTTAAAGATTAACTTTTCCGAAATTAAAATCAATCGTCCTACATGCGTAATTCTTACTATTTTAGAAATCTTATTTTATCATCTGAATCAGAATTTATGTGATTTTTTTTTAATGAAAAGTTAATCTTCAAACTTCGATATAGTAGTTAGTAACACTTATAAAAGCCAGGAACAACAGTATTCATGACGGAGTACCATTTGTTCACTCTCTCGAATATATTTCCAGTCTTGTAAAATCTAAATACTTACCAGGATGTTCTCTTTCCAGCTGCATCATCTGCGTGCTGAAGAGCCGTCCGGACCGCGCGACCATTCTCCGCACATTCATGTTCATGGGCTTCCAACTCCTGGCCCCAACCTCGCCCCACATGCCCCAAGAAATCACCAACCCCGAGTACATATTCCTGCACTACAATATGCAGTAACATTCTGAAATTTCGAGTTTCGTAAAGTCGGAAATTTAAAGCTTTTAATGGTAGATTAGAGCTTGTCTTGTAATCTTAGTAAAACCTCGAGCTTGAAAATTTCGAGTGGAGTTTAAGATCTGAAGGCGTTGATATAGTTTGGGTTCTCTCGAATTTCGTCGTCTTTTTAAAATTTCCGACTCGTGAAACTCGAAAATTTCGAGTTGGACGTCACATGTAGTTTCGTTTAATCTAGAAACAGTATTTTGAAAGTTGCACGTTTTCTCATATTAATGAATATATCACCAGGGCTTGCATATAGTGAGGCATCAACAAGTCTATAGTATTAGATATTTAGCGTATTATTATATGACGTATTAATGCGAATGTCTTTTCATTTAGTGTCAAAAACTCGGGCTTTCCGAGTTTTAAAATTGAATGTAGCTAACTCGAAAAAGTAGGATTCTATTCTGCTTTAAAATTATTTTTTGCATAAAATAACAACTTGCTTAAATAATTAGTGGATTAATATCTAAAGAGGACTCAAAAGATATTCGAATTAAACTAATTCTTTTATTTCTACGATTTCAGCTTTTAAACTGGCTATTGTAGAAATACTTTTATTTTCTTATTATTAATTAAGTAATTTCTTTATTCTATATATTATTATTATTGTAAAACTTAATAATATCGTCGTCGTGTTTAATCATATTCACCCGCTCCGGGTTAGAGCAAAAAAAAAAATTAAAAACAAAAAATACAAAAAAAATGTAATTACTTATAATAAAAAGGTTTTTAAAAATATTTCGGATTTTACACCATTATTTCACAAGTCTTTTTAGCACTTTATTTTTACTTTAACACCTTTCACGGCAAGACTTGAACTATTTTTTTTGTAATTAAGTTTCTAAGAACAACTGGTTAACGTTACGTTCGAAATATTTTTTTCTGTCAATCCTATCTACGCGTTTTTGCGATTTTTACGTGAGAGATAAAAATCGTAGGCGCGCGTAGTATATTAGTATTAAGTATAACTTTAGTTAAGTGGTTTTATTTTAAAATTTTAGTATTAATATTCTACATAATTCTGAAAAAAAAATCTTTTGTAATGTAGAAATTATTCTCTTAAATATGCGAAAAAAATTTGACGGGCATTTTTTTAATAAATCGCTACAATTCAATCTAAAAATGATCCCAGATATAAATCGAGATAATGGCAGAAGAATGATGACGATGATGATGAAGAACACCTTTTGAAACGAAACCTACCAAACAATATCAAACAAACATGTTTTGCTAAAACTTTAAATCGTCTTGGCATTGTAAAAGATACCGCACCGCATAAACTTCAAAGCAAAATGGTATCTAAAATCCATAAAAAAGAGAATAATTTTAACTTTATTTCACCCTAGCCTACTTTTATAACGACACGTCCCAAAATTTGCAGTATTTTCATGTCACCTTTCCACATAAGATTTGTTTCAGGGACGCGTTGTACGTAGGTTTTTTTTATCATAAGTCTTGTATTAATTGATAAACAATTAAAGCTAATAATAATCAGTTTTGGGGTTTTATTTCAATTCCTGCCTCGTTGGTCCAAATATTCCCGATCAGTAACACATTGACAATCGGGGGAAGAAAAAAAACGTTCCGTTCGTCAACACTGGTCGAACGGTATTATTTTTTCCCGTTCGTACTTATGCAGAGTTCAAGAATCTAGGTTTAGAAAAGTTCGTCCACACTTGACCTCGATCATGCATGGTGGAAAGCGATGGATGAGGACGTTGTATATATGCTGCTAGTTGCACGGTAAATTCTGCTTGCGCGATGCAGGATTCTGGATTCAGGTTCTGGAGTGGCGACCGCGTACCGGAAGACGTAGCGTTGGAAGACCTCCCACTTGGTGGTCCGGCGACCTTGTGAAGGCCGCAGGAACCCGTTGGATGCGAGAAGCACAGAACCAGTCGAAGTGGAGGTTACTGCTATGTCCAGCAGTGGACGTCTTTCGGCTGAAATGATGCAGGGTTTTGCGTGACGCCAGTACGCTGCGTAGTTCGCATGTGGCGGTGTAGATTTCGCTACACATTATAGAAAAGAACTTTAATCTGCTCCCTTCATTAAATTTTTCGATCTTTGGGTAGGCTAGTGAAAGATGTCGAGTGCCATCTTCCAACATCGTTGGATCAGCGGGGCCAATTGCGTTACAGACTAAGCCTTGTGTTCACCAACATTTAAATCAACCGATTAAATATTTAATCAGTTCTATATTTAAAATTTCCTTAATAAATTAGACATAAACCAACTGTTTAAATACCTAACCGGAGGTTTGAATGTTGGTGAACTCAGGCCTTACAGTTAGGAATGGCTTTCATTAGTTCAACATCATTCATTGCGTAATTTACGTTGTTGAGCTGACAAATTTTACGAACATTATGAAGCAATGAATTAGGGATCTCCTTCAAAATGATCCAGCACCCTAATTGCGTCACAAACTATCAATCTGAATAATTTTGAAGGGATAATTCATTGCTTCATAATGTTCAAAAAATGTGTCTGGACAACAACGTAATGAATGTTGTTGAACTGTCAAATTGAAAGCTAATAGTGCAATGAGGGTTTTCTGAAATGACGCTAGGTGGCAGCACTGGAACGTCAAGTCCAGGCATCTGTCAAAGAGCCTTGTAACTATTTTCTTTAGTCATGACGGAATGATGAACGAATGAATGAATCGAATGATGAACGTCATCATATATTTTGTATTGGGAGACCTCTTGTCACAGTGGTGCCAACTGTTGTCGTAAATTTTCACGAAAACCCTCATTAGCGTTTCGTTCGTTAATAAATTAATTTTTCATTTTGGGTTCAGACGTTTCACGAGTGAAAGATGCGGAAAGAAACTCCAAAGAGAAGCGTCTCATATCGCACATAGTTCGGCTGTCCCATTTCAAAACCTAGTAAGGGACACTTTTACAAAAATCGTTTTATTGCATAATCTTGCTAACCTAAGGAGGTCTCTACCAAATACAAAAACACCAGCGTTTTAAACTTACATAAAAGGAGATATATTTAAACATCGATACCTAGTAAGTGCACCTTTCACTCCCTAGTGACCATTTAAAACCTAGTAAGCCACTTGTAATTAATTAAAAAAATACATTCCATAGGCTGACCAATATTACGTTTATGCGCTCTCCTGTAAAATTTCATTTTAAGTCCTTACTAGGTTTTCAAATGGGGCAGCCGAGTTAATTGGTAAGCGCCATCGAGGCAAATCGAGACGGAGATGCAACAATCAAGAACTTTATTAATATATTTTCTTTTTAATGTCTCACTGTCATTTCTAACCGATTGGACGGAGAAGGCACAGCACAAAGGTGGAAGAATATGGGGGAGGCCTTTGCCAAGCAGTGGGAAAGTATAGATAGGTTAACAGAAAAAAAAACAGTGGCACTGCGGGAGTGCCGACAGAAGTGAAAACAAAACAAAAACAGAATACTTTGCCATCACTCACTGACCTAACGGATATACATTAAAACCGAGTAGGTACATGCCGAACACATCCGAAGCGGTTTTTTTTTAATCGTCTTATAAACAAAACGCGCGGTGTCGCTTACGGTAACAGTGGCGCGAGTTCAATGGTTTTTTCCCCATCTCAAAAAATGCCCAATGCGCTTAATGAAGTTTTCACTTTAAAAAAACCCACAGTTGGGTAAAGGTATCCCCATAGCTTTTAATTCTTTCCTGCACAATGCTTTCTCTGGCCAATCTCCCATAGACGTTTCCTAGTCGCCACGCCAACGTCTCTTAGGTCATCAAGTACTTAATAGTGTTCCTGGTACAAGATGAAATTAGTTACCACTAGCGCCACCTAGTATCGGGTACCTAGCAGAACTAGTAGAGTCAAGATCCTTCTAGAACTTTCGACAACTATTGACATCTGGTCAGTCGGGACCGGTATGTACTCGAACATTCTAGATGTTTCTACAGTAGAAGGTTCTAGAACTATCTGAGGCACTATATAAGGCCGGTGTGGGCCGCGAGCCGGACTCAAGGCCTCGCGACGGGAATGTTCGCGCGTGCCGACGCATCTGCCTGGCCCCATGTCCAGGACATTGCGCCCTGGCACGCGCGCCCCCCCGACGCGAGACCCTTGCCCCGCGACCTGGTAGCGGACGACGACCCCATCGCACCGGACTGACGCCTCAGGTGAGCCACATCCAGGTTACACGCGGCTCACCTGACTCAACTGAGAACTCTACACACATAACATACATTCGGCGCGTGGCGCGTGCTAAGTTAATATAGGCGCGTTGCGCGGCGAACTCAGACACCCACTACTATACAGACACCCAAACAACACTTGTACGCGTACGCGGGCCGCGATACACGTAGACACTGAGCGGTGTTACTGTACAACACAATGCCGCTCACACACACACGACTGTTCCTCAGCCCGGACCGGAACCGGCTAGCTCTGGGAGCGGGGCGGGCGGGAGCAATACACCCACTCTGTAGGAGTGTCGAGTCGGCTCCTCGTCATGCTGGTCGGGTCTCGCTGGGCCTCCCCCAGGTAACTGGGGGTCTCACCTGGTGGGGACCAACCGCCGAGGTGTCGTGAAGAAAGCGGCGCTGCGGGAAGAGCAGCGTCGTGGCGCGCCTACAGATACACAACATGCAATCACTCACAGGGGCGCGCGTCTTCAACGCGGCTCCGGGAATTTTAAAAGGCCACTGTTGCCTATATTATGAGGGGCCTGTATTTACAGGCCACCGTATGGCTTTTCGCGGCCGGGGGGCCAAGCCCCGGTACCGCGATCTCCGCAAATGAGCCGGACACAGATTGGATACAGCGATACAAGCGAATACATCGAAAGCGATCTTCAAGTGCGACTTAGAGCGATTAGTAGTGCAATTGTGTTTCATAATTAGTGTTTGAGTTGTTATTAGTGTTGTTGATTAATGTGTCATTTTTTTGGTTATTAAATCGGCAGTTTTTATTGTCACGAACCCCAAGCTCGTAACAATAGCTAAAAATAGAGACAGGTGAAAATGGAAAGGGAATCGGGGAGTCGGGAAGTCTTCGCCGTGCAGCGGTTTGAAAGCCAGTAAAAAAAACTAGAGCTAAACAACGGGCAACGCCATCTATTTATAAAATAACAATTTCCAAAATTACAAGCTTACACTTTTTCATCATTGCAACAATGATGTAAACACATTAAAAAAATTTAGGTACAGACGCCAGCACATCAAATTACCCGAAACTGTCAAATTTTCCCAATCAACTTTGAACCTTATGCTTTAGCGATAAAGTTGAAAATCTATTAAAGAAATTTGACTAATTGTAGTAGCTGGATGTGCTGGCGTCTGTACAAGAGTGGAGAATACTTGATAACAATTGAGTAGGTAGTTAATTTAATTAACAATTATTTTCCCTGACTTTAGAAGGCACGACTATTAATTAATTAGTTTATTTAATTTTGTTTATTCTGAAAGGAATTTTATCAGCGGTATGTGGAATTATCTACACTTCAGTAGCGAAGGGTCAATTTTTTTAAGAGGTAAGCCGGAGTAGATATCTTTAATATAATTACCTATATTATTTGTCTATAGAATACTGATTGTGCCATTTTTCAAAGGGAAGCCGGTAGGAATCGGGAACCTTCGCCACTGCTACACTTAACTTTATCGAAAGGAATTAGTAACACATTATTCACTTCTAATAGTGAAATTACCAAATGTAAGCCCAGGGTTTTTTCGCGCCGATTTTTTTCGGACACTGTGTTTTCAATGCACTGTTAGCACAAAGTGTTGAAACTTCAACAGTGTGTTTTTTGACGCACTGGGATGTGCTCTGTTGGATTTACAACGGTCGGCTGAACACCGAGAGTTGAAAATCCCGTGGCGATATTTTCACGACCGAGCGGACGGCTAATTGATCTATAATGGTATAAGGAACAGAACATGGTGTAAAGTTCACTCAACCTCCATAGAAAGGGAGGACCCTCCGACCAGACGGGTGTCGTGTCTGGCGGGCAACTGCCCGATGATTTATGTCTCAATAATTGGGCTATCAAATGCAAAAATAATTTTTCAAGTCTGACCGGTAGTTCAAGAGATTACCCACTACATACAAACAAAGAAATACCTCTTTATAATATGAGTATAGATGAACGCGAGGATAGACTACCAAACTCATTTTAACTGCTGTGATTGGCAGACTAAAATAACATAATTTGTCTAATCATTTTAGTCCTAATTAGCATTTCAAAAACTTCGTTAACATCTCTCGTTTTTCTCCCTTCTTACAACTTTTCATAAACTCTATAATAGTAGCTGATATCGCCTTCCAGCTGCTTTTCTCCCGGAACCCCCTCCTCATCGACCAAGTGGAACCGTTGCTTGTCGATGTACGGGAAGAACGTGTCGCAGTCGAACGACTGCTGTATCTCGGTGAGGTAGATCTTGCCGCAGTTGCTATGGGACATAGCGGCCTGGAATGAAAAAAAAAAAGTTAAAAATAAACGTGTGCAGTCGTGTGAGCTTCGTCAGGAACCAAGCTCTGTACACGATACTCGTTTACACACACACTTATACAGGGTTTTTGGAAAAAGACCAACAACCTCTTAAGAGGTCATTGTATTCATCATTATGAACAAGCAAGAGTGAACAGGCTTCTTCTGGGTGAGCTCACTCCATCGTAGACTTTGTCTCTGTCATCTCTAACCTAGACTAGAGTCAAGAGCAAACCCATTTCAAATAAAAAATAAAACAAAACCTTTACTATGGGACCAAACCTGAAATCGTGACAAAAAAATCAGCTATTCCCTACATTTATGTTCGCATAACTCGTCAAAATGTAGTAACAGCAAAATTTTTTTTTTGAAAGTGCATGGCTTTTGATAACGTGTCATGCTCATTTAAATGTCTAATCGATGGTGGCGCGTGTGTTGGATCATTCGGTTCCCTACAAAATGGTTGAGCTGGATGGTGCTGATCCACGCGTCATGTTCGTGAACGGACGCTGTCGGTTGAGACTGGTCATCTCTTAACTGCCAAGGCTTATTTTTAATCTTATATTTTGAATTGTTTCTTCATTTGTGTCTTTTTTTACATTGTTCTTACATATAGAAGCAACAATAATCATGTAGGTACCCCGGATTTTGTAATATCTTGATTTTAAAGAGTGTCTATGGAGTTTCTTTCCCATTCTTCTCCATAAAGATCTACGTTTTGGAATGGGCTTAGATTCAACTATCCGACTAACTGACAGACTATTTAAATTTTGACAATTCAAAAGTGCCTGTACAAGGTTTAATTGGAAAATTTTTGCTTTTTTTGACGATGTACATTGACGTCGATTTTTATTAGATTTTACACGAATATTATTGAACCGTCCAACGTTACCGAGTATACTATTTTTACATTTTTCACTTTCACTGTCCAAATTTCTTTTCACTGAACAATCTCCTTCGTTTGATGGTCTATCATTCTAAGTACGTGAAATTGGCGAAATTGTGGTGTTTGTTCCACAGAAGCCATTAATCAAGAGTTGAAGTTGAAGGTTTAATTGAAATAAATGCTTTGAGTTTGAGTTTCCCTTGGTAAGACTAGTTGTCAGACTTTCGGGTTTCTGACTACCCGTAACTACTGTCAAAGATCCAGCCGATGACAGCCGGGACCAACGGCCTAACGTGCTTTCCAAGGCACGGAGGGGTCTCGGTATGTAAAGATGGTCACCCATCCACAGACCAACTGCGGCACGCGTAGCTTAACCTGATTGATCGACCTGTGCGGCTGTTACAATTTAGCCACGGGCCCCTGTTTTGTATGCTTTAAAAATGTATTGGATGACTTTTCCGTAGGTCGCACCTTTTAGAAGTTATAAGTCAAAAACTGAAAGAAGTTGAGTGAAAACCAGCAGTGAGAACATTATGCCAAATTTTCTCCTGAGCGTGTTCTCAGATCGGTGGGACTTCCCTCTGCTGCGCCACTAGGTGAACCATACCACCACCAACCAACCAACCATACCAATTAAAATTTTAAGTATTTCTCCTTATTACTAACACTAGTTATTAAGTTATTTTGTTGCTACTAACACTATGGACTCATGTCTGAAATAAAGAATTTGAATTGAATTATGGACTGATTATGATAAAACTCACCTGATATATTGAAGATCCTCCTATAACCCAGGTTGACTCTATGTCCTTTCGACCCTCGATGTATTTCACTGCTTCATCTAAACCCGCCACTACTACCACTCCTTCAGGCACCTGCAATGTTTGACAACGGATATTAGACTAATTAAAGAGTCAATCTGTAGATATACCAAGCATTGATACACTTTAGGTGTTTTTAGAGTTCCGCACCCAAAGGATAAAACGGGACCCTATTACCTAAGACTCCACTGTCCGTCTGTTCGTCTGTCACCAGGCTGTGTCTCATGAACCGTGATAGTTACAGTTGAAATTTGCAATTATTTTTTATTGATGATGTTTTTTTTTTGTGGTAATAATGATTTGCTGTAAGCAATAATTGCTGGAGAATCATTATGTTAATTGTAACATAATATTGCAATTGTCTAGTGGAAAAAATCTTATCTCTTGTTTTGGATGTTATAAGGGTCATAGAGCTAGGGGCACATTGATAAGATTGATTAAGACATGGTTTCTAAAATTACTAATATTGTGAAATAATTCAACCTGTATTTTTTTCACAACTGAGTATGAAAGAAATTAAAATAATCAATTGGTACTTGTCCAGCTTTGAACCTTCAATCTGGGGTGAAGAAGTCGATTTTTAAACATCTGATCCACCACTAATCAGTTCTGGTTTCAGGTGTGGCTCCAGGCTAGGATATACCATACTAATTCAAAAATCGAATACAATAAAATAAATTCAAGCTTGTTATGAAAACCATCCTGTTTTAGTAAGAAAGAAAGAAAAAAAAAGTTTATTTGGACACAGTTCGTGAAATACAAATATAACAAAATAAAAATAATGTTTCAACAACAATAGTGTGTGCCTCACGGCTGCGCCAAAAAAGTTCATTTCAGCATAAAAAAGTAATCTATAAGTAAAGGTTAATTTTAGTGTACTTATTTTTTTTTAATTCAGAAAGTACTCATACATGGTTATTAGACAACATGCACATGAAACAATTTTATTTTGCCTTCACATTGATAAATAGGTCCTTATCACTTTAACGCTAAGTTGTTCTATAGTATTTTTTTTTGTAGCCTGTATTGACGCGGGTCGATGCCTCCCCCAAATCCTTATAGGAACTCTTTTCGAGTGCCACCTCTTTAGTGTTATTATGAGAAAAAATTGGACATTTAAAAAAAATGAGTTTGTGTGACCACACAAATGATGATAGAAGTGAAAACCTACAACTGGAGCCGAGTATACGGTACTCATAGTCGCCGACCGACTGGAGCCGGACCGTTCAGTTTCGTTCCCTGCTCAGAAAAAGCGCGAAATACGCCTAAAGAAGTTTTCACTTCAAAAACAGAGTTGCCGGTTAAAAAAAAAACTTACCATCAAATTTGTGTGACAACATAAATATTACCTTTTGTTTCAGGCTATCAACGTGATGTGTCAGCACTATATTGACTCTGCCTTTTAAGGGCCTGTATCTGTCTGGGATGCAGTCCCAAGTCCTGCGACCCATGATGACCGCATTCACTTTTGAAGGGTCCAACACTTTAGTTGTCATTGTCGTAAAGTAGGCCATTTCCTTCCTGAAATGTTTAATAATCATAATATTATCACCAACCCGCACTGGGTCCGAATGTTGGATGACGGCCCACTCCCTCTCACGGAGGCCTGTGTCCCAACAGTGGGAACATTGTAGGCTGGTAATCTAGTAATAATTTA
This sequence comes from Luperina nickerlii, assembly GCA_963855955.1. Classification (NCBI taxonomy): domain Eukaryota; kingdom Metazoa; phylum Arthropoda; class Insecta; order Lepidoptera; family Noctuidae; genus Luperina; species Luperina nickerlii. The sequence continues at coordinate 8,695,503 of OY979689.1, read as the reverse complement.
TTTAAACACAAAGGCTTTGTAGTACATGAAGAACTTACAAAGTATCCATTATTAATTATATGGTGTGCACACAAATTTTTGGGTCAAGTAGTGCTCTCCTAGTTAGATCACTGAGTAAGTACCTAATTGAAATTGGGAAGTCAGAAGCCTGAAAGTGACAACCAGTCACCTATAGGGCTATTTAATTATGTTACCTAGTATCTAGGCTAAGCAGGGAGTCTCTCCATGCATCTGGTAATGACCTGCATGGAGTATTACGGATCATGGATACCAGGAGAGATGAAGACCAGGAGACCCGTTGCACAGTTTTACTTAGTATGGGCTCCTGTCTTCCATCTTCAAACTTTTATGAAATACTAGCAACGCCCCAAGGTTTTACTCACATAAGTGTCGATACCGTGGGAATATCGGGATAAGAACGATCCTATGTTCTCTCTGCCAGATTTTAAATCCGTTCAGTGGTTTAGGAGTAAAAAGGTAACATACAGACAGACGGACAGAGTTACTTTCGAATTTATAATATTAGTATGGATTAGCTACATCCATTTCAACTGGAAGCCATGACAGATTTGAGAAAAAGCATAGGTGATGCAGTTGAGGCTTAAGGAAATGTTTACCTCACTGAAAGAGGGTGTTGAATTCCTCCATAGTAATCGGAAATCAACTGGTGCCAATTGACTGGTTCCGTATGAGATAAGACTTTAAAAACATTACTAGCAAAATGAGAATGGACTATTATGTCCATTCTCATTTTGCTAGTAATGTTATAGACTTCTGCCCGTGATATACCTAAGTTTTAAACTCTTTTCTTTTAGAATACAATGCTAGAATGAAAAATGGTCCAACAAGAATAACAAAACTGAATTAAAATAGAATTGTATGATTCGATTACAAAACACAGGTACTTACAAAGTTCTGAAATATTTGTCTGCAACCAAAATATACACAATACAAACAATTTCGAAGGAAATAAACTTACTAACTACCTAGAATAGGGCATTGAATAAGTTTTATGCCTCGACATTCATATCTACGTCGGACAAAGCCCCAGAAACAGCAAAGTTAACCTCACATATACAGGAGAAGCGGTGAACTTAATAAACTCAGGAATCGTTAATTTTTGGGTTTGTTGTAGATGTAAAGACTTACTTCAGACGCCATGGCAACGTTCCATTAACTCCAATACCCATGTTTTCACAGGCAGCCGCGATTAAATTCAATTTTACTCTCGACATCGTGTTTTTGGCAAGTTATTCTAAAATAAATACAATTTCTGTCTGTAATAGGTTGGATAACAAAATTATTGATTAGTTAAGGTCACCGTATTGTGATATTAGTCTCGTTTTTTATGAAATAACGATTATTTCAGTTAAATTTATCAGATAATAATATATATACTGCATAGTTTACCGCGCTTTTAATTTGAATGTCAATCAAATTTTGAAGTTTGACAGCAGGATACAGCTGCTTTAGTTTGGTAAGAAAGAGATACATAAAATTATGCTAAAATAGCGGAATTTCGGTGATTCTGGGCATGGAATGCTATCATCGATAGTGTTGGGAAAAGTCAAAGTCAAAGTATTTATTAGTGCGATTTTTGGGGATATATCAGAAGGCCAATTCTCGTAATTTAAAACGTTCAAAATCTAGTCGCAGTCTCATCTCAGCGACAAAGAAATGTCAAAAACTTTTCAAAATGTAGGGAAATTTGAAGTATTTTTTGACAGATTGAGACTGAGATCGGACTGTGAACGTTGTTAAAATTAGTAGAATTGTCCCTCTGGTCTTACAGATATTTTATAGAAATTAAAAATCTACCCTTTATAGGAATATCTACCGTTTATGCGGGCATATACTATTAATTTAAGAATATAAGAAATTAAATAAAACACATTATCCGGTTAGACTGGAAGCCGACCCCAACATAGTTGGGAAAAGGCTAGGCAGATGATTATAATTGTTAATTCGTTTAATTTGTAATTGACATAAAACGTAAACATAAACACAGCAATGGCGGTTTGGGTAACTTTAACAGTGCTGCTGCCTATGAAGAGCTTTCAGTTATTAACCCCATTGAATATTTGATTTATTACTATATTGATGATAATAAAAATATATCTTTGGAATATTAGAAGTTAAAACGTTTCATTTTTGTTTTAATCCTTATGAAATTGAGTTTGTTTTAGTCATTGGCTGTGTTTCGTCCAGCTCACTCTCGTCCACACAAAAGTGATTTGACTCCTTTCTGCTATAATTAAACAGACAAGACAGATCCAGCCCCAGAGGCAGCCCCTTGGCTAAGCATGGCGATTTTTATTGTATATTTCCTTTTGTCCATCAAACAAACATAATAGCGGTTAATAAAGGGCTCTATCAGAAACGGAGTTCAACAGTAGGTTCAATAACAGTTGTTTTAAAAACTCTCTGCAGGAGAGAAAAGTTATATCAAAAACCTAAAAGCAAAGTTTTAAAAACGCCCTTTTATCGCCGTTTATCTATAACGAAAATAAATAAAGATTTTATTACGCTCTCCGTAGCGACCGTTAAGCCCCATAAATGGAGTTAAGGCCAGTTAGGGTCTATAACTACATTTTAACGTGTCACTTGCAGATACGGGCTACCGAATTGCCAATATCAAGCAAAGGTCAACCTTTTTCTGTGATCATTCAAAATTGCTCGTAAGTATTTTATGACTGCCTGTTAAAAGTTAAGAGTAGAAACGTTACTTAAAGTTAAGAGACCTTTATACGTCAAAAATGTAATGTATGGCTAAGTAGCCGCGGGATTGTCCGAAAGGGTTACCGCTGGCCCGGAACATAAAAGGCTAAGGAAGGAACACGGGTGGGTTTTAGTCAGTAAGAGTCTGACACCCTTCCGCTCCACCCAGAGCGGGAGGGGTCATTTGATGATTTCCCATCCTGAAAAACAAAAAAAAAACACGTTTATAAATAAAGAGGCTTAAGTAAATCTATATGTGCTTAAAAATATTGGTTAAAATGCGAAATACAGCAAAAGTTTTCTCCGAAAGTGCATTTATAGTGCATTACACTGTAGGGATTTTTATTTGTAGGCAAATTAAATGTGAATGCGTGAATGTTGCTGAACTGTCAAAATTAAACCCATTGCTACCGATAGTGTGTTACACTCACTGACTTCACAGAGTAGGTACGGACGCCAGCATATCAACCTACCACAATCTGTCAGATTTTTTTTATAGATTTTCAACTTTATCGCTAAAGCATAAGTTTCAAAGTTGATTGGGAAAATCTGACAGATTGTGGTAGGTTGATGTGCTGGCGTCTGTACTTTTTGACTGATCTGTAGTATGATAGAGGTCAGTGCTTACGCTTTTGTTTGCGTTCCAGCACCCACCAAATTTAAGATTTAGAGCATTTAATTTCATAAAAAACTCATGCTGTGCATCCTCTTTTGAAAGCTTCTGAGCATTTTTGGAATATATGTATTTTACTAAAAACGTCACGTTTTACACAGCTATTCACAATAGTTCGATTCGTTATTCGAGTTGATTGTTAAGGTGCATTAACAGGAAAGCTACAAAATGGTAGTGTATGGTAAAAATAGTCTATGATTTAAAAATTAAAAAAGGAAACCATTCGTCAAGTTTTTATAAAATTAATATCAATTAAGTTTTTCATAGATCGATTACACTTGATTTTGAGTCAGAGAAGTAAACTATGGGGTGTGGTGTAGATACTAACTACAAAAAAAATATAGTACGCGTTGACTTGAAACTACCCGCGATATATTACTTTCCTCTATGCTTGAAACCCTCCTCCGTTTTTTCGTCGGTTAAAAATTGTAAGGATGTGGGACAATTAGCTGTCAAATTCTTGGACGTTGGAGCGCAGCCACAACTCAACTCTTGTAATATGTTTTGAAATTCGACCTTAGGCGTGATGCTAGAAACAATATTCTAAAGAATTTGAATCATATCGTATATTTTCATAAAGTTCATTATCGCACAATCACAAGCAGCTATCAAAATGGATCACGGAATTAGCTAACTTTAATGTTACTGATGCGCGATATTTTTTTTTTATTGATATACCCTCTCCTTGATTATTTTTAGTGGTCGTGGTACCTACTCATTAGCCTTTCAATCTTAACGACAACAATATAATGATTAAAATCGCTTAGCAACATGATTTATCGAAATGCTTGCACGGAATATTCCAAATGTCTACGATAAGGTTCAAATTCGCTCTCAAGAGGTTTAGATAATGATGGCCACCGAATGTACCATTTTTTAGCGAAAAGGCTCCTGTTTGTAGGAGCCTTTGTAGGCGCGACATGCGATATAATCGCGCGCGACACAAAGGGACCGCTCGTTGCGCGACTGGCGGACTTGCGGTGCCTTTTGAATACCTACCTAACAAATTTAACTGTTGTGAACAAGATGGCGGCGTTAGTTCAGATTTCTGCCGCGCGTCAAGCGATTCTTGTACAAATATAGCAACCTTCTTCTTTATTAAAGAGCCCGTAGAGAAAAGGTTTGTTAACTGAGTTCACTGACCTGTATTATACAAGGAGGTCAGTGACTAAGTTGGTATACCAAATGTGTATCGGTCCCCAAGAAATTTAGTATTTGAAGCATTTGATTGAATAAAAACTCACCATATGAAACCTCTTCCGAAAGCTTCCGGGCGTTTTCGAAACATTAAATTAAAAAGTTAAGTACGTCTGCTGATTGATCAAAGACGAAGTTTTATAATCAAAAGCATACACCTACATGCACTTAGCAGGCTTCAACCAATTTATTTTATAAGAATAGGTACGGCTTCTATCAAAATCGACAAAATACGAAACTAATTTAACACATAGCGCGGGTAGTTATTGTGGAATCCTACGGCTGTCCCATTTCAAAACCTAGTAAGGGACACTTTTTACAAAAACCGTTTTATTGCATAATCTTGCTAACCTAGAAGGTCTCTACCAAATACAAAAAAAAACCAGCGTTTTAAACTTGCATAAAAGCAGATCATCGATACCTAGTAAGTGCACCATTCACTCCCTAGTGACTTTAAAACCTAGTGAGTCACTTAACTAATTCAATACCTTAGTATCTTTTACAACCATTAGCATTTTTCCAATATTACGTTGATGCGCTCTTCTGTAAAATTTCATTTTAAGTCCTTACTAGGTTTTGAAATGGGGCAGCCGCCAGGTTTGAAACTGGCAGGGCCAGGCTTATACCTACACTTACATTACTTAGTATGTAATATGTGGCTAAATAATAACAGCGGCACGGATCGATCGAAGGTTAAGCTACACTTGCCGCGGTCAGTTCGTAGATGGGTGACCATTCAATACACGTATCGGGACGCCTTCTTCAGAATCAGTAAATTGCAAAAACGTTAGGAAATTTTAATTTTGCGGGCTACCCTGGCGCTTCCCCCTTAAGTAATTTTGCACGGCTCATAAACTCATAATGCGAAGCATTAGAAGAGTGCTTTACGAACGAATTTTTTTTTTTGCCTGTTCTGCAACTGTTTTTTAATTATTGTTATAAGTACTCCTGCTAGTAAACAGAACCTACTTAATTTTATAATTTATATACCTATATAATTAATGGAGATTAATATTCTGTAAGTACTTTTCAAAGATTGATGCAGTAGAAACGAAAAAAATCAAAATATTTCTAACAAAAAATCCTGTCAATCAAGAATGAAATCTGAAAACATTTTAGCTTGCGAAAAATCAATTAAGTAGGTAATTGAATAATTTTTTTTTAATAGATTTGTTTCACCCATCGGAGGAACCCTATTGAAAATGGCTCTTTTATTCAAAGTAGTTCGATTGTAATGAATAAAAAACTAACTAATATAATATCTATGGTTTTTTATACGATCAAATGAGTATTATCTTGTACGAGTATACTATTAATTTCTGTGCTAGTGCTGAGCACTTCTCTAAGTGACGAATTCACAATTCCTAAAACTGTATGTGATTTTTGTTTGTGTATAAATAAATAAATTATGAGTCATGCACTTTTGAATTTCCAATTTTTTTTAAAGTTCGAACATCTGTCGGTTACTAATAGGAACTCGGTAATGAGACCGCGTGGCGCGCACGTTATGCCAATAACGTAATTTAATTTCCACAATTAGGTCAAATATAAACAATAATAATTGCGTACTGATAAACTACGATCTTTGAGCATTCTTGGCGATATAAAGACATTATTTTGTACATGCAATCATTAACGATGTATATAATATATCTAACTTTTATTCGTCACCGATAGCAGTGCCATTATAAGGAGCTTACTAGTGTTGGCATTGGCACAGACCTTAAAAGAAGATCAGTTGAATGGTCATCAACATCATTTAAGTCGAAAGACGTCCACTTCAAGCATCTCTTCATCGACCAATCTGAATCATTTTGAAGGATAATGCCAATCCATTGCTTCATGTGTTTGAAAAATTTGTCTGCTCAACAACGTAAATAACGCAATGAATGTTGTTGAACTGTCAGAATGAAAGCCATCGCTACTGTTATTAGTACAGACGCCAGCACATCAAGCTACCCGAAACTGTCAAATTTTCCCAATCAACTTTGAACCTTATGCTTTAGCGATAAAGTTGAAAATCTATTAAAGAAGTTTGACGGATTGTAGTAACTTGATGTGCTGGCGTCTGTACGTTATGCAATTACCCCGTGGTTCTATGCTTCTAGCATCCAGCGGATTCCTGAAGCCTTCATATCGGTCATCGGTCCACCGTGTGGGGAGGGTTGAACGGAATTTCATTAAGTACCACGTTTGCTCGTTCGGTGTTCCTGGTATTGTGTATTCTTGGTGTGGAGGATCGAAGGAGGCTTTGGCTCGGCTCACGGTATGAAGTGTCAGTTTTCGGATTAACCCCGCACCCGCACCAGTGCGGGTTACAAAAAATCTTCGAATTTTCACGTGTGGTGTATTAAGGCTCCTACAAACAGGCGCGACACGTGATAAAATCGCGCGCGACACAAAGGCATCGCAAGTCGCGCAATGAGAGGTGCCTTTGTGTCGCGCGCGATTTTATCGTGTGTCGCGCCTATTTGAAGGAGCCTTTATCGTTAGTTACCCAGTCTTCAGCGCAGAAAGTTCTGGAAACTCCCGACTTGAAATTCAAATCACAACTGTCATTCTGTGACAGTTGCATTCAAATTTTTAATTTAAATTACGAACAATATATCGCTCCCCCCACCGAATAACATGGTAATGTGGTACTACGACAGTTTTCGTTTTATTGCATATTCGGTGTCTAAAGCATTAATTACCATCTTGTAATTTTTTTTGTATTTTTTCTATGTATATTTATAAAAGTACAATAATTTCAATGGTACCGTAATGAACATAACAACATTATTCCTTTAAAATCTAAACACACTTTTTGCACGAATAATACCATAACATGTTATTACAGATCATGCAATCGTTAACTTTTTCGGTAAGCGACGATTACCATTATATTCGCGTAAGAAATGCGTGCCTTTTTCCACGTAAAGTATAAAACAATTATATTTGTGTATTATTTTTGTTTACAATATAATAGAAACGGCTTATTCGATTTAGATGCGGTTTTCACTAATATATTGTAGTAAGCTTCACTTAACATTTAGTGTTTATTTCATGTCAATCGGTTCATAAATAAAAAAGTTATGTCAATTTAAAGAATCACGGCGGACATTTTTAAGGTAGCTATACTATCAGAGTACGTACATGGACGCGCACTCTCGAGGCTAACTGATGAACAGCGTTTGATATTTGATCTGGTGAGCGTTGATAGTACTTTGGAAGAAATACTATTTGTAGATGCACCCGGTGGAACGGGTAAAACATTTCTTACGAAAGTTATTTTGGCGAAGGTACGAAGCCAAGGTAAAATTGCGCTTGCTGTCGCTTCATCAGGCATAGCAGCCACATTGTTGCCAGGTGGGAAAACTGCTCATACAATGTTCAAAATTCCGATCGATTTAGACCGCACAGAAAGCCCTGTTTGTAATATTTCAAGAAACAGCGATAAAGCTAAGGTTCTTCGTGATTGTAGCCTTATTATATGGGATGAGTCTACAATGGCCAATTGAAAAGCAATAGAAGCAGTAGACAGAACGTTGCGTGATGTCAAGCAAAATGATCAACCCATGGATGGCATTACTATGCTTTTTTGTGGCGATTTTCATCAGACGCTCCCTGTAATACCACGTGGAACAAGGGCTGTTGAAGTTAGAGCCTGCCTAAAGAGTTCTCGACTGTGGCATTACATTATACCTTTGCATTTGACATTAAATATGCGTGCGCAAATTAGGGGCAACGAAAATGCTCAAGAATTTTCAGATTTGCTACTTGAGATTGGTAACGGTGTGTTACCGCAGGAACAAGGAAAAGTTGTTCTTAATGAAAACCTATGCAACATAGTTTCATCAATGCGAGACCTCATATCATCTGTGTATGGAAACGCAACGCAAATACCAACTTGCGAAAATTTCTGGCTTTGCGAAAGAGCTATTTTGACGCCACGAAACGACCAAGCAGCAACAATAAACGCTGAAATTTTGAACTATGTTCCGGGGGATTATGTTGAGTATATCTCCATTAACAGAGTCATGGAAGAAGGAAAATCTACAAGCTACCCAGTAGAATTTTTAGAATCCCTCAATGCTCCTGGACTACCAGCACATAAATTAAAATTAAAAGTAGGCGTACCGATAATGCTTCTTAGAAATTTAAGCCCCCAAAAACTTAGCAATGGCACCAGGTTAAAAGTGACCAATTTACAAAGAAATCTGATAGAAGCAGAGATTTTAACAAGGTGTGGAAAAGGTAAAAGTGTTTTCATTCCTCGGATTCCTCTCATTCCAAACAATTTTCCATTTAGTTTTAAACGAGTCCAGTTTCCAGTCAGCCTATGTTTTGCGATGACAATTAATAAAGCCCAAGGTCAGACGCTGAAAGTTGTAGGTGTAGATCTAAGTATCAGCTGTTTCTCGCACGCTCAGTTGTATGTGGCTCTGTCACGGGTTAGCAATCCTAGGAGCCTGTATGCTTTCATCCCCGATGGCCATACGTCAAATATCGTATACAGAGAAGCATTACTGTAAAGTAAATTTTTAGCTACCCAAACGACGGTATATGTAATTCAAAATATGCTGCCCGAAAAGTCACTATTCCACGCTGACGAAGTCGCGGGCACAGCTAGTTAATAAATAAAAGGACTGATTATGATAAATAATAAAACCTTTGTTTTATTTCATAAATTTTAATAAAACGCTATTATAAATTATCCAGTATTAATATCAACTTCCTCTATTATTGTTATTTTTCTGCCAAATCAAACAATAAGTACTGGATTATTTAATAAAATATAGAGGTATGAGGAACAGGGAGTAAAGTTCACTCAACCTCCATAGAAAAGGGAGGATCCTCCGACCAGACGGGTGTTGTGTCTGGCGGGCAACTGCCCGTTGATTCATGTCGGGCCGTTGTATCTATGCTAGTTGCGCGGTAAACTCTGCTTGCGCGATGCAGGATTTGCGTGACGTCAGTATGACGCGTTGTTTGTATGTGGCGTTGTAGATACCGCTACATCACTCCCCCCCGGAGACCGGAGGTCGATAGTGGGCTGAGTCTTGTATCTTGCGATGCTTGCCAGGCCAGCTGAGGTTCCAGTGAGTCGGAACCGGTTGCCGCATAGTTCACGGTGAGTCGGAACTGTCTGCGAAGATGTCCCCAGTGAGTCGGGGTGGCGCTGCGTTATGCTCCAGTGCGTCGGATGTAGTACAGCGCCGAATTGAGGCTGGCTGCTGCGTCGACCAGGAGAGGAATTGAGCTCTTCTTGTTTGACCGGCCGAAAGTGCAGTGTGCTGTGCCGAGGTTGCTGATGAGGCTGAGGGTGATGACCAGGTATGCGCGGTTGCTGCATGCTGGTGGTCAGGATACCCGTTGAAGCCGTGGGAGCTGGCTGGCTGAGTGACTCGCCGCTAACGCTTGCGGGAGTGATGATGATGACGTCACGCTGAAGTATTTGCACGAAGGCTGCGCTGACGTTCATGTTCGGGGTCACCAGTATAGAGGTATGAGGAACAGGGAGTAAAGTTCACTCAACCTCCATAGAAAAGGGAGGATCCTCCGACCAGACGGGTGTTGTGTCTGGCGGGCAACTGCCCGTTGATTCATGTCGGGCCGTTGTATCTATGCTAGTTGCGCGGTAAACTCTGCTTGCGCGATGCAGGATTTGCGTGACGTCAGTATGACGCGTTGTTTGTATGTGGCGTTGTAGATACCGCTACAAAAACATGTATTTGCAACATTATATTACTGTTAATCTTTTGACACCACACATCGACGAATATTACTGTAATGTAATATTACATTATACACTATCGCTTGGATTTCACACGAATAATATCGTAATATCATATTGCCGTTAGGTTTTTTGACACTGTATTACAACGAATAATACTATAATGCATTAATATTGACTACGATATTGTTGCGTTTACACGCGAATAATATGGTAATGATGCGTTGCGTACTATACTTTTGCCATTTAATTTCAGTAACATTATTTTTGTGAATAACTTTATTTTATTAAAGTATTACAAAAAAATCATAATATAAATTAGATTGTAAAAAAATTAGCTTTGTTTTGACGTTTAAATGTCTACCTTACGATCTACCCGTACCGAGATATACGCATAAAACAGTTTTTTATTTTTCCTGTAAAATTTTGATTTATCGATTACCATATTATTCGGTGGGGGGAGCGATATATTTAGGTTGGTAGTCAATTTGCTTACAAAGGACTCCTGTCACCATCTAGGTACGTATTTTAAAATGCGTGGGTATGAACCACAGACCATGTATGAACCACGTGTAAGTAAGTACTGCATTATAATAATAATAATATCGTTTATTGCAGATAACATAATATAAAAATACACACAATCCATATAGAATTAAGTATCTAACAACAACTTAAAAACTATGTTAGTAAAACCGTACCTATTAGTTATTCTGTGGTAAAACTTACAAACTAACCTAAACAAAACTAATAACTACGTAACGTTGCTCAACTCAACACAATGTCGGCACGTGCCTCTGCACCCATGCCTATTAAAGGAACATTATGCTAATGTTTTTTCCACCAATTAAATTGTATGGCCTATTTCACTTTTTTATTAGGATTCCGTACCAAAATGGTATAACGGAACCCTTATGGTAAGACTCGTTCTGTCTGTCTGTCTGTCACAGCTGGATATCCAAGAACTAGGTACAAATACTATCAACTTGAAATTTGGAATAGTTTTAGATGATGTTTGCACAACTATTTTGCAAATAAGAAAGAAATAAAAATATATGTATATTTTTTGCAACAGGGACTGAAAGTGGGTCTGAAAAATTCCGTAGCAAATCATATTTTGACTATAATAGGTCTACCGGAATCTCATGGCATAAAAAAAATAAAAAAATTGTGATTATCATATGGATTCAAACTCAAACTCAAAGCATTTATTTCAATTAAACCATGTACTTTTGAATAGTCAAAATTAAATAGTCGGTCAGTTAGTCAGAAAGTTGAAGCTAGTTGCCCATTCCAAAACGTAGATCTCTACGGAGAAGAACGGGTAAGAAACTCCATGGACATTCTTTTAAATCAAGATATTACAAAATCCTGGGTACAATATTCTAGTTGCTTCTACTATATTTAGGTTTCGCGTAGTATATGTGAGAACAATGTAAAAAAAAAAACACAATTGAAGAAACAATTCAAAATATAAGATTTAAAATGAGCCTTGGCAGTTAACAGATGACCAGTCTCAACCGACGACGGCGCCCGTTCACGAACATGACGCGTGGATCAGCACCATCCAGCTCAACCATTTTGTAGGGAACCGAATGATCCAACACACGCGCCACCATCAGTGAGACATTTAAGTGAGCATGACACGTTCTCAACTGCCATGCTCTTTCAATTGACATTGCCATATGAAAATCTTAATTTTTTATATATTGTTTTATGCCATGAGATTCCGGTAGACCTATAACATACAACCACAACCTGATAATGACCTGAAAATTAAAAAAAAAACTGGCCAAGAGCGATTCGGACTCGCAAACGAAAGGTTTCGTACCACAAGGCAAGAACGCCGAAAAAAACACGTTTGTTGTATGGGAGCCCCCCTTAAATATTTATTTTATTCTGTTTTTAGTATTTTTTGTTACGCCCGGTATCCGAGTAAATATACGCCTGTGTGCACACAGCCTTCTTCGGGGAATATTGCGCTTTGATAACTGTTTCTGGAAGCTGGTTTAATGTTGTCTGTGGTCGATAACCTGATACAGCGAACCGCCTATATATGTGGTGCTACGATTTTTTTTTATGTCAAGCAAAGCCGATGTCGACTATTCTGCCAATGTCTAAAGTGAGCTGAAAAAAAAGTATGCATAAGAGAGAAAAGCTACGAAATTCGCCCTTGCTGCATAAAGGCGCTATCAATGTCAAATTGTTGTTTTTGTTGTTCGGAGTCGGACGAATCAACCTTGGTTTGTGGTAGGTACAGTTAATAGTGAATTTCGTAGAACAAGTGTTACCACAGAGGCGTATTAACTTAATACGCCTCTGTGGTAACACTTGTTCTACGAAATTCACCTTTACTGCTACTACATAATGCCGAGATACACGAGGCTAGTTCTCCAAAGCGAGGATAGCAAGCTAGAACCTCTGTATATATACTTTATTGTACACAACAAAAACAAATTGATCGAACACTATATACAATGGGCGGCCTGCACAAGATAAGTCTGCGCGCGACGTTTGAGTTCAAGATTATATCCCTGCTAGCACTTTTAATCACGTTCAGTATAATGGTGGCAATTATTTACTTTAGAAAACACGGAACACAACTGGCAAACGATTTCCGACTTCGGCCGCGTGCAGACTTATTTTGCGCGCACTCTAAAGGCTCCTACAAACAGGCGCGACACGCGATATAATCGCGCGCGACACAAAGGCGTGCTCGTTGCGCGACTTGCGGTGCCTTTGTGTCACGTGTCGTGTCGCGCCTGTTTGTAGGAGCCGTAACGAGTGATTTAATTTATCTATCTATCTATTGCATATAATATTATAAAGCTTAGTGCACATTCACGATTCAGTTGTGGTTGTGTTGTGCATTCGTAGATCTTTGAGTCGTTATGGGTAGTCAGAAATACAAAAGTTTGACAACCAGTCTTACAAAGGTTTGTCGTGTTGCTCAATAACTGGATTGTGGAAGTCAGATAGGAAGTAGCTCCATGTAAGATTCAGTTCCATCCGGTTAGACTGGAAGCCGACCCCAAAATAGTTGGAAAAAGACTAGGCAGATTATTGTGTGTTTTGTGTATAAAACAATAAATTAGTAGAATACAAAAAGTGTTTTATGTACAGACCCCAGCACATAACGCTACCCGAAACTGTCAAATTTTCCCAATCAACTTTGAACCTTATGCTTTAGCGATAAAGTAGAATATCTATTAAAGAAATTTGACAGATTGTAGTAGCTTGATGTGCTGGTGTCTGTACACAAAAAATAATGATTTTGGTGCACCCGAGGCCGTGCTACTGATACTATCGTATGGGACTTTTTCAGCTCATTGCTTCAACAACTATGGAGCTATTTTTATAGCCCATGCTGACTCAAAAGTAAGAGGTTCTTGATTATGTTAGGTCCTGTTTTAGCGGAGCGGTGCATGCTTATGCGAATCCCGCACCCCCGGCCATAGGCAGAGGTGGAATACCGCGGTGGTTTTAGCCGGTAAGAGTCCGTCATGCCCCCTCTGTCACCCCCACGATGGAGGAAGTCCAGCATTTCCACCGAAATTAATTTGAAAACTTTTTTTGTGGGGTCATCGACCGCAGTTAGTGTAGCCACTTGAAACATCAGTTTAAAAATCTGGTTTTTTTTTGTGTGTAAGCTTCACAGAAGTATCGATATCTAAGCGCGATAAAACAATAGAAAACAGATTTTCTCAACTTGTATGTACTTCGGTAACAACACTCCCAGTGGTCGTTGACCCCCAAAAAAGAACAACATTTTTTTTATGGTCTGCAAAGTTTCGGTAGCTAATTTAATTTCACCCCGTATAAATGTCGCAATCAACTGGTTTAATTAGCCGTGTAGTTAACCGCCTAGCCTTTTAAATAAACGGCGGCCGTTCAACTAACGGCCTGAATGACCAGTTGGCTGCGAAATAATGTCATGATTTAAATTGAATATGGAAGATTGTTGGACAGAGTCAAAAGTTCACTGATAAGGAAAATAACCAAGGCAAGAGATGTGGTCAAACAGGTCCTGACACTGAAATGGAAATGGTCAGGCCATATTCAAAGAACTACCGATGAAAGATGGTCACAAGTCGTTACAAATTGGTATCCAATTAGTAAGAAGAGAAGGAAGGGTAGACCACTTAAAAGATGGAGTGACGATTTAAAGGAAACAGCCGGAAACTTATGGCCGAGACTGGCGAAAGACAGAGTCAGTTGGAACAGTTTGGAGGAGGCTTTCACCGCAAAAGGCGGCCCTTACACCTAACAATACTAATCTTATTTTAAGTACAAACACTAACATAACTAACAAATAAATAAATAAGTGCACAACATTATAAAATATAAAACTAAATGTAAGGGATAAAATAAAGCTAAATAATAAAAAAATAATAAATAATAAAAATGGAAGATTGTTGTGTGTGTGCCAGGAGGCAACACAGTGTCGGACGGCCGAATGTCATGATTTCAAAATAATGATTAATCGATTTCATTCCAAATAATAATAAGATTTATCGATTTCAAACACTAAATATAAAATTTAAAGTATTTGATTTGACTAAAATTATTTTTGTATAGCGTAGTCATGAAGTTTAAAAGTATCTCATTTGACAGTTAACGCCAAAAGTAATGGTTTTATTTCTAATTGAAACATGATGTTTGGAGTGTCCATGTCGTCTAGTTGCTAAGGCAGTTCTCATCGAGCCTCAGAACCAAAAGATTGTCTACAAGAACGTTATCAGTTTGTTAAAAATTGCTACTATATACTTGCTACTATATATATATTTACCAAGTTTGTACGTGTACACTATTATACTGATACTTACATAATATTTCTTGAATAATAAATGGTATCTCCGTTTACGCAGTGTATAGCAAGGGTTTACACCTCTTGATTTATAATTCGCCGCCTTTTATCTTGGACAGCTTTTGTTGGTCAGAGTTCTAATAAAATTCATGGGGTAAAAAAGTACGTTGAGCGCGCAACTTCTGTCACGGAACGCTTATACTTATGTAAGGTACTTAAAAAAAACAATGGCACTCTGGGAGTGCCGACAGAAGTGAAAACAATACACAAACAGAATACTTTGTCGTCACTCACTGACATATCGGATATACATTAAAACTGAGTACATCCCGAGGACAGCCGAACACATCCGAAACGGGTATTTTTTTAATCGTCTTATAAACAAAACACACGCGGTGTCGCTTACAGTGGCACGAGTTCAATAGCTTTTTCCCATCTCAAAAAATGCCCAACCCGCCTAAAGATGTTTTCACTTCAAAAACGGTGTTTTCGCAGTATTTTTCAAAAAACGTCCATCTACCCTCCTCCCAACAATTTATTTACACGATATCATCTAAATTGGGTGACACGACTATTACAGTTCACGTCACGACACAAGCACTGAGGTGTGAACTATTGGAATATACCTAAATATGTTACAGTAGGTACCTGTGATATAACGGGAGTGCTGTTTCAAGAAAATCCTTTTTTTGCCAGTTTTTGAACTCTATTCTTGTTTTTTTTTGTGTTCTTTTTTGCGACATGTTTACCGCAAATAACCATACCAAAGACACCCTCATCACTGTATATGTGAGGTTAAGCTGCGCTTGTTGAGGTCAGCTTCTGGATTGGAGACCATTTTTTACCCGACTACGGAAAATCCAAAGAAGGGTTATGATTTTATTACATCGAGTAATTGAGAAAAATAAATTTTCTATAGAAGTCTGTAATTCCTCATATCTCGTCTTTATATCAGTGTCCATTCAAAAAATATATATTTGGGAACCTAGATATTCTGTAATCCAATCGGAATAAATACACACTACCATGAATATGTTTGATTTACAAATTATTTTGGGGTTACGTTTATGAAGTACGCATGCTCCGCCGGCCCCTTAACTTTTTTGCAAATGGCCGGCTTTATGTCAGGACTTTTCAAATTTAGAATTTGGTAATCCTCTTAATGGGCAATTAGACGCGTTCATTCTATTGTCAAAATAGATGAGCACGGTAGAAGTGACCTTATGATACTTTCAATTTCTAGTTTCTAAATAAATTGTGTTGGAGAGCTGAAATTCACTCTATAAGGGGCTCGTGGCTAAGTACCTACAGCCACACAGTGTAATTTTTAAGAATAAGCAACGCTTTCTAAGATCGGTCCGTCTATGGGTCCATTACTTACCAAGACCATATCTGTCATTTGTAAATCTTTGACAGTCGTTACGGCTAGTCAGGTCCCCGAAAGTCTGACCACCAGTCTTACCAAGTGGTATCGTTTTACCCACGTTAGGTTGTGGAGGTCAGATAGGCAGTCGCTCCATGTAAAGTACTGGTAATCAGCTGCATTCGGTTAGACTGGAAGCCGATCTTAACATAGTTAAGAAAACGCTGGCAGATGATTGATATTCAGTGAGATATGTAGATACATAGGAATTAGGAGGCCGGCCCCAATATTTGGAAAAAGGTTGGCAGGTAAACGATTATTTTATTCTTACAGGTATTTCGCATTCTCACCCGACATTTTCGGCCATTTTCATCTTCGTCTTTCGTGTCGATGGTTCGTATTGTCAAATAGAGAACCTTGTGGCCTCGTACAGTACGTTTTTTTTTGTTGTTTTTAAACAGAGTGTAAAAAGAATCTTCACGAAGACGGTCAGTTACACATCAAATTACCTATGTAACTTTGTGCAAAAATAATTGCTGGGAAACGACTTGTATTTTTGGTGCTGTAGTGCGCAATGTATTGCACGCTCTTTTCAAATTGACATAAGAAAAAAAAATAAGTTTTCTATATCCCCGATAGATGGCATAGCTTAAAACTAAAATGTCAAAGTTGTTTTCAAATCTGAGTTTCAATTCAATCAGCCGTGAAAAAAAATTAAAATTAAACGATGAGGTCGTCAGAGGCAGCGGAACCCAGTATGCGATAGCCTAGTTGGTCAGGTCAGAGGCAGCGGAATCCAGTATGCGTTTGCGAGGTCGATCAAGTCAGAGGCAGCGGAATCCAATATACGATAGCAAGGTCGGTCAAGTTAGGTAGGCAAAATTCAAAGTCCGGTACAAAGCGCTTATCAATTCACAGAATACAAAATACAAACAGAATACAAACAGTCCAAAATAAAACACCACGATAGATTATGCTCACAAGACAACGTCAAATCGAAGTGAGTGAAAACAAATAATAACCAAACGTCAAACTAGTGATAAACTTTTTACTCATAGCTTAAGCAAAGATATCAAATTTATGCAGCCAATTTTGACAGATCATTTTTTACTAGAGCCATCTATGGGAGCTTTTGAAAACTTTTTTTTTTAATCATGCTATTGAAAAGACCACAATCTTGATTTCTTTTCCTAAATTGTATAGAATTAGTATGTACTGCCTATATTCTTGCTAAACTGTGTGAGTATTTCTAGACGAATAATCAACGAATTCCGAACGAAACCGGTGATCTTTGAGTGTCTAAATAAATGGAAAATCTTCATTTTACTTTCACCTAAAATTTTAGGATAACAGAATTAAACATTGTATTTGAAATATAATCATGTGCTGAGGTTTCATGGCTATAATTTGAGCGTCGTCTCTGCCACTGTTTAGATACAAATACACATATCCATACATGATCCTGATATACTAACTAATATTATAAACGCGAAAGCGTGTCTGTCTGTGATCTCTTCACGCTTAAACCGCTGAACCGATTTAGATGACATTTGGCATACTTAGAGATCGTTTCAGTACCGGGAAAGGACATAGGATAGTTTTTATCCGGATATTCCCACGGGATCCACACTTATGCGCGTGAAATCGCGGGGCACTGCTAGTAACTCATAAAGAGTATTCGATTCTATGCTATTCTACTACTTGGAGACTAGTATTACAGTAGGTGGCCACCTGGTAGTAGGGTTTCATATTTTCTCCTTGGCGTCTTTTTTTGAGCCACACTCCTGTACCACGAACGTACGTATCACGAAGTAGCATATGTAACTTGCTAGTGAAGGAGGCGGCGGCGGGACGGCTGAGGGAGAGAGCCTCCCGTCCCAGCCGCGGCGGGAGACGCTCCGGGCGTCGGGAGCCGCGCGACGACTCCCGGCCACCGAAGGCGCGGGCCTGCGGGCGGAGAGTAATGGGTAGCTCACCATCCGATCAGGACCAGGCCCGTGCCGGACGGCGCGTACGTATTCCACGCGCGTCTCAAAGAGATGTCAGCATCAACTGAAGGGGCCCGTCAGGGCCGAAGCCTGCCGGATCAGCGGGATTGTCCGAAAGGGTTACCGTTGGCCCGGAACATAAAGGGCTAAGGAAGAAACACGGATGGGTTTTAGTAAGTAAGAGTCTGACACTTTGATGATTTCCCATCATAAAAAAGGTATCTGTAACTGCAATGTCATGCACACATGAGCGATCTTATCTGCTTTTGATTGCGACGTCTTGCAGCTGTGCTTGTATACTTAAGACTCCTTCAAACAGGCGCGACACAAAGGCACCGCAAGTCGCGCAACGACCGGTGCCTTTGTGTCACGCGCGATTATATCGCGTGTCGCGCCTGTTTATAGGAGCCTTTATGCAGGATTACAGGTGAAAGATTACATGGAATTAATAGTTTTAGTATAATAATACCAGCTTGCCAGCTGGGACGCACGGAGGGGTCTCGGTATGTAAAGATGGTCACCCATCCACAGACCAACCGCGGCAAGCGTAGCTTAACCTGATCGATCGACCTGTGCGGCTGTTGTTATTTATCCACGGGCCCCTCGTGCTCCCTCCGTATTGTATGTAAAAATAGATACTATCAGATGTTTATTATCTTGTGTGAATCGTAAAAGTCGGGCAAAGGAAAGGGTTTGTTTGTACCTTTGTAGTTTGTACAGACAGCACATCAAGTTACTACAATCTGTCAACTTTCTTTAATATATTTTCAACTTTATCTCTAAAGCATAAGGTTCAAAGTTGATTCGGAAAATATGACAGTTTCCAGTAGCTTGATGTGCTGGCGTCTGTACCTAAGTAGGTACTTAGGTACAGACGCCAGCACATCAAGCTTGTAAGGTAATAAGGATTGTACGCGCTCTGTAATTTCTGCCTACCCTCATGGGAAGACGACGTGAGTTTATGTATGTGTGTATGTACCTACATACACACATACATAAACTCACGTCGTCGTTACAGAGCGCGTACAATCCTTACATGCTGGTCGTGCTCCATAGGACAATCTAGAGTCTAGACAAAATCAAACTGGTTGTTAATTTAATTTATATTTAAAAAAAATTATGACGTTGATTTTTACAATCTGTGACTACAGTAACTCACACACTTGTAAAAATTTTAGAAAAACCATCTACTTTTACAATATTTGTAAATAATTTGGAAAGTTTTATGTGAGCACCATGTATGTATCTATCACATAATTGATTTACCTGTCATTGCTTCATTTTTAATTCTTTTTACCTTTTGTGGTAGACTAATTTTATTCTAGGTGCATCGTCTTCACATATAATTTTATTATGTGTACAAAACCTTGTAAAACATTTTAAAAGAGTAACGGTGGAGTTTCTTACCCATTATTCTCCATACGAACACTACCATTTGGAAGGGGCTTTCAGAATTAATTCAATTTTACGTAATTTTTGGCGTTCAAAAGTGTCTTTAATGTGCCTGTTTGAAATAAATGATTTTAATTTGACTTTTGACTTTGTTATAGCAGCCGTAGAAAAGATGTTCATTGGATTGGGATAGATAGATCTATATTTGTGTGACGCGTGGTAGTTTACAGCACAGCCCACTCCCTCTCGAAGGGAGGAGGCCTGTGTCCTAAACTCACAGCACTCACTCACTCACAGCACTCACTCACTCACTCACAGCACTCACTCACTCACTCACTCACTCACAGCACTCATTACATTACAGGCTGATATGTCTCCACTCAACATGACCTAACCATCTAAGCATACTCTTCTCAATCGTTCCTACTATCTATAGTAAGTGACTTTTAATGATGATGAGCTTTCGTTTCAATCGAAATATTGTTTTTTCCATTTCTCCATCAAACTTCTCCTAAAAAGTTTTAATGATCCTCTAATTGAAAAAAATGCTTTTTTGACGAGTTCGATAATGATTTTGAGGGTTTAATGTTACTTTAATTAAAAAGTTCCTTTTTACTTTTCTATCTGGGTATAAAACGTGGAAACGTTTATATCTAACTGGCTTCCGCCCGCGGCTTCGCACGCAAGGTATGCCAATAAAAACTATACTATGTCCTTCCCCGGGATGCAATCTATGTCTCTGCCAAATTTTATCGAAACCCGTTCAGTGGTTTAGGTGTGAAAAGGTAACATACAGGCAGACAGAGTTCCTTTCGAATTTCTAATATGAGTATGGATGACATTCCCAGTCTGCAACAAAAACTCAACCAAATACGTAACTCTAATACTTTAGTCATTATAACTTAAAGAGAATATAATCTTTGTTATTACTAGTCAGCCCAGATCGGTAAAAGTTATTTGACAATTTCCCACCCAAAAAATATTTAAGTAGATAGGCCCAGGTGACGGAAAGACTAGTGGACTGTATAAAGGTTTATTCGGTGGTAGGTACACAAAGTAGCAAATATAACTAAGTTCTAAAATTATGGTGCGATCGCGGTCGTGGCGGACGATGAAATGTCGTCCGGCCTGCGCGATGGTGTCGCGTCGCCCGGTCCCCGCGCCGCTCGTCGTCCATGTGTGTGTGATGTGAAGTGACGTGTTCACGTGCCTGTGTGAACAATATTTAAGGATAAGTAAGTATACAGGGTTATAAATAAAACATTAACAACCTCTTAAGATGTCATTGTACTCATCATTATGAACAACTTTTACTATGGGACCAAAACTGAAATCGCGAAAAAAATCAGTTGTTCCCTACATTTCGACGAGTTATACGAACATAAATGTAGGGAACAACTGATTTTTTTTTACCTCTTATGAGGTTGTTAATGTTTACCAATCGGCTGCCCCATTTCAAAACCTAGTAAGGACTTAAAATGAAATTTTACACGAGAGCGCATAAACGTAATATTGGTCAGCTTATGCCATAAGCTGACCAATATTACGTTTATGCGCTTTTTAACCAATTCAAAAAATACATTCCATAGGCCCTATGGAATGTATTTTTTGAATTGGTTAAAGTGACTTACTAGGTTTTAAAATGGTCTCTAGGGAGTGAAAGGTGCACTTACTAGGTATCGATGCTTAAATATATCTCCTTTTATGTAAGTTTAAAACGCTGGTGTTTTTTGTATTTGGTAGAGACCTTCTAGGTTAGCAAGATTATGCAATAAAACGATTTTTGTAAAAAGTGTCCCTTACTAGGTTTTGAAATGGGACAGCCGCAATAACCCTGTATGATCCATTGCTTCATATGTTTAATTTTTTTTTCTGCTCCACAACGTAAATACCGCAATGAATGTTGGTTAAGTGTAAAACACTCAAAATTAAAGATATTGCTAATTGCTACTCTTACTTTACCTATAAAGGCTCCTACAAACAGGCGCGACACGCGATATAATCGCGCGCGACACAAAGGCACCGCTCGTTGCGCGACTTTCGGTGCCTTTGTGTCGCGCACAATTTTATCGCGTGTCGCGCCTGTTTGAAGGAGCCTTAACACCGGAACTCATTTCACGCGCCATGCGCTACGTCAAACCTGTTAAACGGTTACCTAAATAACGTTTTGTTTAACGTGATTAAAAAGATGACAATGGTATAGTCATTGTCTGTTAATATGGTACCGAATGCATTAAGGAAAAAAACATAATTTAATACGTATAATGTTATTATAATAGGGAAAATAATAGTGCTACGTGACATAAATAAGTGGGCGAATCAACTTTTAAGGCACTCCTTTGAAAATATTTTGCAACAGTAAAAATAAAAAATTAAATAACGAATACTTACAAAAATAAAGTGTTATGTGTTAAATTATTTGTCTTATTTTTAGATTATGTAGTTGGCCACGACATCTATGTTAGTATTCATGAGTTTTTTAAAAAAAGCTGGTGCCTGTGTCGTAAGACTATCATCCCCTGAGTTACGTTTTTTAAAGTATGGAAATTTAAAATAAAACTACATAAACTGCAAAACTAAAATAGTAAATATTTATTTCAACTTAAAATGCAGTCTTCTAAATAATCAACCTTATTTTATAATAACAGTAACAATAAATAGAGACAGTCGAAAGTCCACTGCGTTACTTTGTTCATAATAAATGCTACACTTTTAGGTAAATCGCTGTATTAGCTAATCAGTCATTCATTACATATTTCTAAGTTGAATTCTAACCCTGAGGTTTGCTAATGGGAAGTATTTAATAATGTAATAACATTTTGACACAAGCTATATCCAAAAATCCTTACAAAAATTAAGGGACATAGTGGTAACACCAGAGAAAAATTGGTAACGCCTGAGAATTCTAGACTATCTAATAAGTAATAACAACAATATGATGTGTGTAATCATAATAATAACAATTTAAATCAACTTGTTCAATCAGTTTTTTGAACGGTACACACTATTTTAAAAACAAATCTACTATACCCCATTCGCAATAAGATTAGACATTGAAATAAATCTTTTTTACAGTCCGTTCAACCGATTTTGACTTCTATTGCGTTGGTGGCATGACAAATGGCAGCTACAATGAACAGTTGGTATTATAATCACGTTTTTGCTTTTAATGCCGTCCTTATGCCTACGGAATAGAAGTAAAAATCGGTTGAACGGACTGTAAAAAGTTTTGTTTAAATGTCTAATCTTATTGTAAATGGAGTATAAATTAAAACAAAATTTAAAATTAAACGAGATCACAGGTAATCTGAATTATTCTAATAGGAACCTTGATTGAGTTATAACATAATTAGTCTTATTTCTTTTCAAACACATCTACCGATTTTTCGAATTGGTAATACGAGCGATGTCCTTTCTTGATAATGTCTGGTGCCGGTAATTTCTGGATAATATTTACATAATCCACGTAAGAAATATCCTTTTCATCCAAACGGAATCGTCTGGCATTTTCGTCCACTACTCGTAAAAACATTACTTTTACTTCTCCGTCTTCTTCAACATCAGTCAATGTTTTGCACGCATATGTGTATGATTTGTTTATAGATGCGTCTACGTAAACCTTCACTAACAAAAAATCTCCACGTCCAATCTTCGTACTTTGGTCATAACTCACACATGGCAATTCTTCGTCCGATGAAGAGCCACCATATATTGCGTCATATATTCTTCGTTGTCTGTTCGTCATATCCTGTAATTGTTTTGTAATTTTTAGATTACATAAGGGTTCATCATCATCATCTGAAGCAGTTTCCAAGTCCGGTATTTTTGATGTCGGATTACGATTTGTGAGCTCCTTAGCGTTCGTAGCCATGAGATCAACTATTTCTTTTGTTATTGAATTGTTTGACAAAGTCTCATCGTTCGTCAAGTCAGGAATGCAAGCACTCAGTCCAATTACTTCCGCATCATAGGATACTCCGATATCATATGCCTTTGGATTGAGACACATACAGAATCCTCTTCCTTCCGGGCTACCCGTCTCACAGAAACAGCTTAGGTCCCTAAATCTTAATGTACCATAGCAGCTCGAAAAGACTTGATGAACTTTTAGGGTTCCTACAAGTCTGGGAATATTGACTGGCAAGGCTTTAAGTTGGTCTTCGATTTTTTTTTCATCGATTATATATAGTTTTATTTTGCTGACGTTATTCATCTTATCATAAAATTGCAGAACGTCAGAAATATCATCACCATTGGCTACAATTTTATCTGCTGTTCTTTTCAGAAAGCCTCCAACGCCATCAGCTGGGCCTTTCCCATGGCCTGCTTCAAAAAATGACCACGTCATGTAAGAGAACCCGTAATCATAATACTTAGTACACATCAAGTAAAAATTCTGCTTTTGTCAGTACTGTGTACTCGGACCGTCCGAAAAGAAATGCACAGTGTTGACGGTATCAAATTTAGATCTTATCCATTTTAATACTGGATCGTAGTGACACCAAATAGCGGCAGGTTGATGATTATTTGATGCAGAAATGCTGCAAAAAGAATTGACTGTATAACCTCTTGCAGAATCACTGTCAAAAGTATAGACCACAACCGTATGAAGTGAAACTTGTTTGGGTGATCCTCCAAAATGATGTGATTGTACTTCTTGGCTATACTTACAACTATAATTTTCACTAAAGTCTGCGACCACAACGCATTCATTCGAGCGAATACATTCAAGACAACAACGAAAATTTTTAAATTGTGTCTTAATATTAAACACGTGCTTTTTAAATGCTGCAAGGTCGGTCTCAAATATTTTTATAAATGCACCTGCTTCTTCATTTTTATCTTCTTTTATGTTTTTAATAGTTTTAAGATTTTTTCCATCTTTTGTGTATTTTTCTTCCTTTCTTACCCATTCTGTCCATGTTATTGAACCTTTTACATTTGTAATACAATAACTATTTGTTTTATTGACACACTGAATGCATATACCATACATACAGTCTTTGGAGTTAGTACTGCAAACTGTTGATTCGATAAGAAGATTTAAGTTATCAGTGCCCGTTATGCCACTTCTTTTTAAAGCCTTTGCCTTATACGCAAAGTTCGTATGGGTTTTGCAAAGGCACATATCTCTGGCGTTGTGCTTTTATGCCTGCTTTTGTGAGCGTTTCTTTTTTACCAGCTGTTGCACGTGATATGTCATCTCTCAAGTAAAATTCCCTGATTTTCTTCTCTAACACTGTGCTTTTATCTGTGATCCCTTTTCTTTTAACAATTTTGTCAACGCCTAAATTCTCTCTAAGTATCTGTTTTTTCATTCGTGAGTCTTTCACATCTACAGTTTCAAATATCTTCTTTATTACCTCTCTTTCTTTCCTAGATTTTGTCTTTTTGAATGTCTTCTTAATAGCTCCACTCAATATTCTGTACCTTAAGTCTTCATTGTTTTCAACTTTGTTGGTTTTAGTTTCGATTTGTCTGTTATATCTTTTCTTAAATTTCTCGTACTTTCGTCGTAAATTGTTATTATCTTGCCTTAGTTTTGCGTTTTCTCTATGCACTCTCGACCTGTCCTTTTTCACTTTTTTTCTACCTAATTTTGCTGAAAGCGATGGTGACCTAGATAATAGCGATGCGCATAGGGGAGTAGGTGATACTGGTGGTGGCGTTTCTGGTGGATGATTAGCATGGGGAGGTGTTGGTGGTGGAGTTGCGTTTAATTCTACAAAGTTTTCCAACCTGGAGTCAGATCTTGGCGAGTCTGGGGGTGTTTGTTGTAATAAACTTTCTACAGCCCGTTTTCGCTCTTTTAGCTGTCGTTTTCGTAATCTCCATATCACATTTGCATTATATTTTTCTTTGGGAGTCAAATCTTTTACTAATCTCTTAGACTTATGATATCGTTCTCGGTGCTTTTTCTTCGCTTCTTCGTACTTTTCTTTATTATTTTTTAGTCTTTCTCTGTAGCGTTTCTGTTTCTCAGCTGCACTTAGCGGCATTTTCGTTTATGTTGCCCAGATCTGAGACAAAATAAACTATTATCGATCTCTCAGAAGAATAGAAATCACTGAAAATATCCTGACTAGCTATGTCATTTTGTCTTACATTCTCTGGCGTTATCGGTAACGCGAGAGAAAGTTCTCTAGCATTACCGGTAACTCAAGAGAACAGTATCTTGCGTTACTGATAACGCATGGGAAAATTTTGCTTAAAATGACGACAGATAATTGCACAATTGAAACTAACCAAAAAATAGGTCACGACCTTCAAATCAGACATTATGGGTCACTTTATAACGTAATAATAGCAGAATATTTAAAAAACTCACCGCGATTTCCGTCGTAACGCAGTAGATCGGCAATAAACCCACGCGCACTCCTTGAGAGCTTACCGCGGACTGAGGGGCGGGTGGCGTGAGGTCAGTCTTGTCGGACCACTCCGAAGAATAATTAGACAATAGTCGCTTCTACTGACATTGAATTAGATGCCATCTCTTGAAAATTGTCTTCAACGTTTTACAGTAACGCAGTAGAACAGACATTTTTAACAATACTTGGGACAAATGTTTAGTGACGTCAAATAAATACTATTTAAGTAAAATAACTACAATTTTGTACTTAAATGTAAAGCTTATTTAATTCTGAATCTAAACTCCTCATAAATATTCAAAGTTTTCATATTTTTTTTTAAAGAAAATACATAAATTGTTTCGTCACCTAGGCTTGGGGACAAGTATTTTTAGTATGAAGAATGATTTTGTTCCGCTGAGTTACCAAAAAATCTCGTAAATCTTACTTTAAATTTAAAAAAAGATTATTCTGCTGTGGTAATTGAAAATCGTATTAAGTGATAAGGCTAAAAAACTAAGAATTTTAAGAGAAATTAAAAAAATATGGTCACTTCTATGATGAGGACATGAAAGGAGTGCCTTAAAAGTTGATTCACCCAAGTACCTACTTAAAAATAGATGTTAATGGCTTGTTAAAATGATTCTCTCACAATACCACAGAATAACTAATAGTGGGTACTTAGTAACAATACATAAATAGGTATTCATGTTATTCTTATACTGCAGTGCGATTCTGTAACCATCTCACCGTGAAAACTTAGGTGAAGTGAGCGTGGAGTGAGCTGTCAATAGTGTCAATTCCTAGCAAAAACAAACTCACTTCACCTAAGTTTTCACGGTGAGATTTTTACAGAATCGACCGGCAGGTTCAAATTAAATTATGTAACTAAACTCTGCATACGTGATGAGTATCTATATCTAAATACGATAAAATGAAAATAATAAAAAGATTTAATGTTTTTTTAGGGGAATTACCGGTGCGCTGGTAGTGTTGTTACTTGAAGTACAGACGCCAGTACATCAAGCTACTACAATCTGTCAAATTTCTTTAATAGATTGTCACCTTTATCGCTAAAGCATAAGGTTCAAAGTTGATTGTTAAAATTTGACAGTGTCGGGTAGCTTGATGTGTTGGCGTCTGTACAAGCTGAGAAAATATCTTTTGTCGTGTTTAGGCATCGATACGCAATCACGTCTGTGAAGTTTACACAAAAAAATTATTATTTTAAACTGATATTTCGAGTAAATACACTAAAAGCGGTCGATGAGCCCACAAAAACATAATTAAATTAATTTCATATTTGTTTTATCATGTTTAGATAGGTACTTATTACTCATCAAGTCTGCGAAGTTTCGCCAGCAAATTTTATTTGACCCGGTATAAGCATTGTTATGCTGTAATCATTGTTCACGCCTGTAATCCCCAAGGGTTATACAGAGGTTATTATAGTACACCCACATTTCAACAACCATGTTTTAGTCCCCTGTAAGAGAGTTAGAGCCTTTTTTTTTTGATATGGGTTTGCTCTTGACTCTAGTCTAGGTCAGAGATGACAGAGACAAAGTCTACGATGGAGTGAGCTCACCCAGAAGAAGCCTGTTCACTCTTACTTTGAAGAGATTCGGGTTGTATGCACTCGGAAACACAAACGCAGGTAGAGAGTTCCACTCTTTTGCTGTGCGCATTATAAAGGACATTTGAAAACGCTTAGTGCGAATTGGTGGAATAGCAACTAGGTAGGGATGGTAACTTGCAGTGCGTCTGGATGTCCGAAGGTAGAAGGGGGCCGGTGGAATGAGGTCGTGGAGTTCTTGGGCACACTCACCGAAGTACAATCTGTAGAAGACCGACAAGCAGGCAACCATCTGCCATCAACCGAGCACAAATCCAGACTCCATGCTGCTACTGAAAAATTCCTGTTGGAAAAACCTAAAAACACTTTGCCGGAACTGGGAATTGAACCCAGGACCTCATGCTCAGCAGTAGTGTATGCGACCATTAGAACAACGAGGCAGCCATTTATGATTGATTCAATCCATACTCCATAATCTATACTATAATATTATAAAGCTGAAGAGTGTGTTTGTTTGGTTGAACGCGCTAATCTCTGGAACTACCAGTCGGATTTGAAAAATTCTTTTTGCATTTGATAGCCCAATTCTTGAGGAAGGCTATAGGCTATTTAACATCACGCTATAACCTTTAGGAGCCGAGAAAAAAGAAAAAAAGTCAGAAAGAACGCTAAGCAAAAACGAAGTAATAGCGCGGGCAGGCGACGCGATGCGACGGGGTGGGTCGGAGTAACAAGAAATTTCACGCGGACGAAGTCGCGGGCAGAAGCTAGTAATATTATAAATTCGAAAGTAACTCTGTCTGTCTGTCTGTATGTTACCTTTTCACGCCTAAACCACTGAACGGATTTCGATAAAATTTGGCAGAGAGATAGATTGCATCCCGAGGAAGGACATAGAATAGATTATATTCCGATATTCCCACGGTATCGACGCTTATGCGCAGGGGCGGATCTACTTAAAGGCTTTTTGGGCTACAGCCCAGGGCCCCGTGGATACAGAGGGCCCCCAACCGAACTGAAAACAATAGACGATATTGTCAATAATAATAATTATCCGATAAGATCATAATAAATTGGCAATTGGTTGAGTAATTAGGTAGGGCCCCTAAGCAGTATTAGCCCAGGGCCCCACAAATTCAAGATCCGCCCCTGCTTATGCGGGTGAAACCGCGGGACGCTGCTAGTCATTTAATAAACATTAGCGGCGCCCCGCGGTGTCACCCGCATAAGTGTCGGTCACTGAGAGGAGGCCTGTGTCCCAGCAGTGGGAACATTATAGGCTGATGATGAAGTATCGATCTGAAGTGTCGATCCCGTGGGAATATCGTGATAAAAACTATCCTATGTCCGTTCCCGGAACTCAAACTATCTCTATACCAAATTTCATCTAAATCGGTTCAGTGGTTTAAGCGTGAAGAGGTAACAGACAAACTTTGCATTTGTAATATTAGTATGGATTGCTGGATTAGAGTTGCACACACGCTTGACAGCTGTACTTATACATATTTTTATTAACCAATGAAAATACCAAATGCGTTTTCTATAAATATAATGAAGAGTACATCAAACCGACAGCCAGTGGAAAAAAATGCAAATTAACATCTCAACTATGAAATATTACTAGATATACTATAGTTCTTTTTCTCCCTGCCAATGTTTTAATGTAAACATCTCACTACATTAGACAGTTACATCCGTTTGCGAACGTGTTGTTATCGTAAATAACTAATAACGACTAACTTAAAATAATAATCTTCGACTACAACCGTGATAGTGAAATAAAAATTTTAAATAATTTTCCAGTGCCCCAATAATGTCCATGTTATCTGTCAAAACAAAGATTGATAACCCTTCGCGCCAAAACAAACGTCACTTTCGCCGCCGCGTTCCGTCTAATTAAAAACAAAAACAAGAAAAATTAAGCGCGTTCCAATTTGCGAATAATGAGAGCATAATTCGATATTTTTGTCCGACGTTTTTCGTTTTCAGTGGCCAGGATAATAAGTGAGAGGGACGGATGATACGATACGTTTGAAGTTTGAAAGGGACGGAGCTATTGTGTACTTTCTCATATAGATTTGTTGAAAGCTGCGATAGGGACGTACGTTCAGTTTTCCGAGATCGTTTCGCAAGAGAGGTTGTTGCGTTAGTGCTTGTGCGGAAATCTCGCAATTCACTACATGTGATTTATAAGAAAAAAACTAGTCATGTCCCCGAAGGGTGATTTTAGGACAGATACGCATGTAATGAGGGTTCGGTCTCGTTATAATGGTTAAATGTGTAAAATAAATCGCGTTAGGATATCAAAACAAGTCAAAACGTTTGATTTGTTGGAATTTTATGCGTACGTATTTAAGTATATTGTAAATATTTGAGCTGTATTTAATTGAGTGAGTGAACCGTTATAAAAAAAAAATACAAAGTGCAATGTGATGTGTGTTAATTTGTTTGGAGGATTTTAATTTTTGAATTTGGAATATTTATTACTGGTGAGTTATCAAAAATATACTAAATTTTTTTAATTTTTTTTAGATACTCTATTCATTTTCTTTTTGAGTCTTCAATTTACTCTTTTACAGCAACATACAGAAGGCGTATTATCATAAATCTTAAATAAATCCCTATAATACTTAGATTAACATAAAATTGTTATTCAGAACCGATCTCATAAACCAAAATTATCGATTTCATAATATTTTCGATTCGAAGATTGTTCATGAATTAATCTATGCCAGATTAAATACCTTTGAACATTATTCTCTTGTCATAGACAATGTTAAGGTATGGATGTGTTACGGACGAATGAGGAAAATGTCGTGAGGAAAGTTTTGGGTCTGAATGTCGATGGCTGAGTAGGGAAACACCACAGAAACGATGGATGGACTGGGTGAATGATGATATGGTTAGAAAGGCGTATATATCGAGATGACGACTAATAGAAAAGTATGGAAAAAAGAAAGAGATATATTGCGCCAACCTCAGATAAACAGGAATGTTGATCTGAGAGGACTGGCAATGGCAGTGGACAGTAGTGTGTTGAGAAAGGAAAGGGAGTACCTTTGCCCAGCTGTGGGATTTAGGGGCTTACAGTACCCGGCGATAAATATTGCACATCGACCTTTGGAAAGAGACAATCGGCTAATTTCGGCTTCGTAGAGCGTTATCTCTATCGCACGAAATACAAACAGTCGGGTATCTATTAGGAGCTGTTAAAACAATAATGATTTGCTTCTTTTGATAATTATTTTTATTCTTTGTATAAAATCGATAGGATCGAATAGGTCGATGTGCAATATTTATCGCTGGGTACTGTACATGACCTAAAGCGCGGTCACCACAGTCGGACTGCATAGAAAAGAAAGAGAAGCGCGATGACACAACGCTGGTAATTTATTAAAAAAAATATGAAGCAATTAAGTACCTATTTATTTACAAAAAAATCTATTGTTTGGACTAAAAAATTAAAACACTAGTGTTTTAGTATGTTGCTTGTAGAATAATCTAACAAAAATCAGAATAATTGTACGTATTAGTATGGTTTTTATTGTAAAAATAGTTTTTAGAGGTATCTTCATGGTTTTTTTCTATCGTATCAAATTAGTTGTACCTATTATGTTTTCAACACACTATCTAACTAGCATAATATAACTTGAAGAATATCATAATTATTTTTCTGATTTTGTTTACTGTAGTCGATCATATACTTTTATTGTTTCTAAAACTTGCGTTTTTTGCGTTTAGGTCCTGTAATCCTTTAAGAGTAAACTAGTCGCGAGCTCGAACTCACTGGTGGTCATGGCTAAAAAGCACGCTGTCTCACCTGGCTTCGTGTCCGACAGAGCTAGTATCAGTGATGAGCAGTTAGTTGCTAGTCTACATGCACAACGTCTAGTTCTCACGTACAGAAACACCGTTCCGAATTGTAATTGATAGGCGCATAAAAAAATCGAAAAGTTCTTTGGAAAATCAGGTTTTATGAAAAAACCACTGCATAAATAAATTACAAATAAAGTTCATGCTCTCTTCGATAACTAAGCTTTGTCAGTACGGACTTGATTTTGAAGATTTTATAGTTCTTTTATTACTTATTTACACATCCAAAGTTACGTTAAAAATAGCGAGAAAAACGAATCTTTGTTGGCTCATAACTTTTTAATGGCTTTTTATTTTACTATTCTGTTTCCGTACGCACCAAAACTAATAATAAGTCAAAACGATATCATGTTTAACTTTGGATGCACAATGCCAAACAGTGGAATAATACTCTCCCGAAATGTGTATGGAAAAAATATCGACTAGTGGCACCTTAACGGGTTAAGGCGAATGCGCAGTGGTAGACCGCGAAATTCAAATTTTCTTAAATTTTTTGCAATTTGCATATCAGTGTCAGGTTGCATCTTGATCAAAATATGATTCACGGCTATAACAGGTACGTATTTACAGAATTATAATCATTAGAATCATTAATACACCTTTCGAAGTTAGATTTTATCCATTAGAACCAATCTCTTATAGAAAAGTGCTTATGGTACAAATCTAACTTAAAGAGATATTTTAATGATTCTAATGACTATAATTCTGTAAATACATATCTATTATAGTCGCGAATCATATATTGTTCAAGATACAACTTGACACTGACCTGCAAATTACAAAAAACGTGAAACGTCCACCACTGCGCATTCAGATAGATAGATGATATTGTACAGTACCCGGCGATAAATATTGCACATCGAGTAATTCAAAGTGTATTTTATACAAAGAATAAAAAAAAATCAAAAGAAGCAAATCATAATTGTTTTAACAGCTCCTAATAGATACCGGACTGTTTGTGTTTCGTGCGACAGAGATAACGCTCTACGAAGCCGAAATTAGCCGATTGTCTCTTTCCAAAGGTCGATGTGCAATATTTATCGCCGGGTACTGTAAATGATTTTCTGAAATACGAAGCACTACTATTTTTCCACATATGGGAGGCGCACAGGGCTCATCATTCTTAGCCCTTATCCCTATTACTTAATTTGTTGTCGACGTAGCAAGGCTTCTTCGATACTTCTAAGGTACACACAGGCGCGACGCGACACGCGACACAAAGGCACCGCAAGTCGCGCAACGAGCGGTGCCTTTGTGTCGCGCGCGATTCGCGTCGCGCGTCGCGCCTGTTTGCAGGAGCCTTTATTCGTCATCTTGGTACTCACCTCCTTTCTAACCATATCATCACTCACACAGTCCATCCACTTTGGTCTTCCCCTACTCTTATTGCCATCTGCATTCATACCAGTGATGTTACGAATGTTCGCGTTCGCATTCGCATATGCGAATGATTCGCATCATTTCAAACACTCGCATCAACACTCGCATTCGCATCAAACAATGCGAATGTTTAGCGAATGCGAGTGTATGCAGGTCGAGACAAGTAGAAGTGGGCGGAGCTTAGCGGGTTAAGGCTCGTACACACAGGCGCGACTTGTCGCGCGACGTGTCGCGTGGCGATTCTGCGAAATTATCGCGCCGCAACACCTTTCACACAAGCGCGACGCGAATCGCGGCCGCGACGCGACACAACCTAACCTAACCTACCCAGGTACTTACTCATGTCGCGTCGCGGCCGCGAATCCGCCGCGACACCATACAAAATGAACATTTAGTATGGAGTCACGTCGCGCCGCGAATCGCGGCCGCGACGCGACACAACCTAACCTAACCTACCCAGGTACTTACTCATGTCGCGTCGCGGCCGCGAATTCGCCGCGACACCATACAAAATGAACATTTAGTATGGAGTCACGTCGCGCCGCGAATTCGCCGCGATATCGCCGCGACACGAGGGTATTATAAAAGGCAGTGCAATCCAAACCGAGCTCAGTAGTAGACGATCTTCGTCAGAGGACGAAGGCAGGTCTGTGCGTGTTTGCTGAGCGTGGGTCCCAGGTTCGATTCCCCGGCCGGCCGACATAACCCAACATAAGTTTGACCACACAAGCACGAACGACGACACTGAGGAATTC
The DNA here is from genome assembly GCA_963855955.1 of Luperina nickerlii. Lineage (NCBI taxonomy): Eukaryota > Metazoa > Arthropoda > Insecta > Lepidoptera > Noctuidae > Luperina > Luperina nickerlii. Next base: position 8,661,718 of record OY979689.1, on the reverse strand, counting down.
GACCAAGGTGCTAAGTGACTTAGGTATGTGTAATTAAGTATTTTTATTACGGAGTTTTCAATTTATATAATATGACTTCGTAAAAGTAACTTTTACTCATAAAGTTTACTCTAGCCTGTAACACATGTTTATGGCTTTGTTAGAGGACGACGGTAGATCTAGGCGTGTTTGCTGAGCGTGAGGCCTAATGATGGGTTCTTCATCAGATGACGATGACCTTTTGTTATTAGCAGTAGCTATTGATGAAGATAGAAGACAAGAACACAGTCGCATTAAACGCTGGTAAGTCGCAACATTAAATTATCTATTTGTCTAACTGTTTCTCGCCTTGTTGTTATGTGGGTACCTAGGTACGTTTCAATACCTACACAGTCGGGATGCAACGTAGGTACTTAATTGTAATTAGCTTCACTATAATAAAGCTCACGGCTGAAGTTTTTTGAAAAGGTTTTTAATATGGAATTAGTAAAATGCGATAAATAGCTACTTAGCATCAATACGATTAGTAGATGATTCGATAAAATAATTGTATAGTGTTGTTGTTTGTACCTACTTATTATAATTTGATTTCTTCTTGCAGGAAAACATCGGTCCACCCAATAAATGTTATTTTTGTATTAACAAACAAATTAAATAGGTACCTATTTTATATTCAATCTATGTAGGTAGGTACTTAACTCTAAATGGGCGGGCTGTGGCCCGTGTGTCGACCTGTGAAGACGAGGCATTAGTGTAGGATCCTCAACACATTCTGCACGTAGTTTCGTAAAAACGCTCACTATTTCTGCCCCGCATTTCATCAGCACTGTCGCATTCCCAAAAATCATGTTGCCGTATTCACGAGCACAGTTCAGTTCGCGTCAAATAACTTTGCCGCTCTGAAGCTAGGGTTTTCCCTAGCCGAGCATGCATTATTATTTATTACATAAGTACGATTCAATAGCTATCGATCGATTAAACGTAACGCACGTTCGCTCGCGAACCGAGTCGGGAAGGAACTAACTAAGTACCTACTAACCAGATTACTAAAAATACTAAAGAAGTAGGTACTAAGAAGATCAAACATGCCGCCTGCGTGCGGGGCCCGCTGTCAAACGTTACCGCCGCGCGGACGCCGCCGACGCGGCGTGTCTTTTGATGTGCAAAGGTCAACAATTTACAGAGGAGAAAATGTTTAAAGATTGTTTTCATTTTCTAACTTTTAAATACGATTAACGGGTTTCTTAGATTAAACTAAGTTAATTATCCACTTTAAATTGATTGGGTTTACTTACCTAATAAATATTGTACCTATATATTTATATTTACAGTTAGGTATTGCAATAAACGAGCGCGCGTCGTGTGACTCTAATCACATTGACATAAAGTTCAAATTCAATTGATTCACGATTCAATAGATTCATGATGAAGATTTTTTAGTCAATCACGGCTGAAGTCGCGATCTTTTATTTTATTAATTCACTAAGTATCGATTATCGACTGACATAAGTACAAAACTTTTATTAAATGCACGACCCAGTGCATCAATTTTTTAACGGACGGCCCTGTTAAAAAATCTTGGTTAGTAAACAAAAATACTTCGTAAAAGTACGTACGTCCGAATTCACCAGTGTCGTCGTTCGGCTTAGGTACCTAATCTAACCTAAGTGTGTAGATGCACATGCACATAGTTTCTGTGTGCGTTAGCTCGGGAACGTTCAGGGCTCAGTCAGTATCGTCCACAAAACATAAAATAATATCCTAACGGGCTACTAGAGCTGTTTTGCGCCAAAATTTTACAGGCGTAATGTTATGTAAGTATGTGTGTATGTTTAAAAAATATGTCTAATGAATGAGTGACCTAATTATAAATAGACTGCCTCGTTGGTGTAGTGGTCGCAAGTGCAACTGCGCGTGAGGTCCTGTGGGAGCTGTAATGTACCTGAATGTAACACAGCCGTTGGCATTCAGACGTCGAACTCGAACTGACTCACGCACAGCTGATATCACTAGCACTCGACTGCCAGCGGAGCCCAAGCGGCTCTCAAATGACTATAATAAAATGTACTATAACAGACCGCGTCCGCTAAAAGTACGACAAACGCAGATCGTTCCAACTCGCGTCGAGAGTTAAGTAGGTATACATAGATTAGATATACTTAATAATAATTTAATTTGTATTTTAATACAAAAATAACAAACAATATTTGTATTGAACATTTAATGATTTCAGATGTCTTACACAATGTTAATTATGAGTTGCAGGCAATAAATTGTAAAATTAGCTTCTGCCCGTGACTTCGTCCGCGTGAAATTTCACCCTCCCCACATTCATCCTCTTAGGGGTGGAATTTCGAAAAACCCCTTTCTTGGTGGATACCTACTCTTCATAAAGAACACACCCTCCAAATTTTGTCTCTAGGATCAGCGGTTTAGGCTGTGCGTTGAAATATCAGTCAGTCAGGACTTTGAATATAGTTATGTCGGCCGACCGGGGAATTGAACCTGGGACCAACGCTCAGCAAACACGCACAGACCTGCCTTCGTCCTCTGACGAAGATCGTCTACTACTGAGCTCGGTTTGGATTGCACTGCCTTTTATAATGCCCTCGTGTCGCGGCGATATCGCCGCGAATTCGCGGCGCGACGTGACTCCATACTAAATGTTCATTTTGTATGGTGTCGCGGCGAATTCGCGGCCGCGACGCGACATGAGTAAGTACCTGGGTAGGTTAGGTTAGGTTGTGTCGCGTCGCGGCCGCGATTCGCGGCGCGACGTGACTCCATACTAAATGTTCATTTTGTATGGTGTCGCGGCGAATTCGCGGCCGCGACGCGACATGAGTAAGTACCTGGGTAGGTTAGGTTAGGTTGTGTCGCGTCGCGGCCGCGAATTCGCCGCGACACCATACTAAATGTTCATTTTGTATGGCGTCGCGGCGATATCGCGGCCGCGACGCTATTCGCTACCTGACGCGCCGCGACACGGTCGCGGCGCGACAAGTCGCTCCTGTGTGAAGTGTCGCGCGCGTTTCCATAGAAAATGTTCTACGGATATATATCGCAGAATCGTGTCGCACTGTCGCGTCGCGCCTGTGTGTACGAGCCTTTATCATCGCGTGTTTGTTACTTTGAATTTGTTTCTAGTTGTCACTTGTCGATCAATCAATAAGCAGGTATTGTGATTAAGTGAATTAACACAGTTTCGAGTTGTGGGTTATTTTAAGCTGGAAATCGTCTCATGGGTGATAAAGCAGCTAAATTATTGTTTTTGAAATATAATCTGTCCCTCTCCCTATTGAAATTCGAATAAGTATTAAATATGATTGTTTGTTAATTTAATTGTGTATATTAGATATATAAACTGTATAACCTAAAATAAATAAAAATCGATGATTAAAATCATATCTTGATATTACTTTTTTTGCTCCTTCTCAACATTCGCACATTCGCCTTCCAAACACTCGCATTCGCGAATGTCTAAAATATGACATTCGTAACATCACTGATTAATACCCAAAACTTTACTAAGGCTCCACTGTCCGTCTGTCACCAGGCTGTATCACATGAACCGTGATAGCTAGATAGTTGTAATTTTCACAGATGATGTATTTCTGTTGCCGCTATAACAACAAGTTATACTAAAAACAGAATAGAATAAATATTTAAGGGGGGCTCCCATACAACAAACGTGTTTTTTTTCGTCGTTTTTGCCTTGTGGTACGGAACCCTTCGTGTGCGAGTCCAACACGCACTTCGCCCAGTTTTTTTGTGTTTGTGCTTTTTCTCTGCGACATGTTTACCGCAAATAAACGAATTTTCTTTGTTTCAATGCCTAGTATATCATAGCAAAATTATCACAAACCTTGGGGATTCCCTCATAATAGCGGCACGATAAAAAGCTAATCTAATCGGCCACACGAGAACAACTTCAGCGTCTATCAGTCAATTGGACTGAGTAGAAAGTTATGTACGGAGTCCACGAGTAAAAGCTTATCGCATTGATAAAGGCGCGGGCCCACCGCGGCGCATGCTGTGCACGGGCACGCGGCGCATTTTAGCTGCGTGTATTAATTTACTTGACAACGTGGGTCTACGTTTCCACTGGAGTACAGTGCGTGCCACGTAAGAAGAGACTTGACACACCACGTGGTCTGACATGCGCAGAACACGATTTTAGGTATCTTTAGCGGTATGAGGTCTGAGTGCGGGACGGGACCGGACGTCATAGGGGCGGCGGAAAGAGGCGGGGGAGGCGGGGTCAAGTCTCTTCTTAGGTGGCACGCACTGTACACGAATATGACCCACGACTATGTATAGCGTGGCACGGCGCACGGAGAGGCTACGCACGTGCCACTGCAATCCACGGACACGGGCTTCACTGCGGGAGGTGTGGGGAGGTGAGACGGGCGGGAAAGCGAGCGACGCCTGCGCCATTTTGTCATTTTTTTTTAACTGTACATAGTCGTGGGTCATATTCGTGTACTCTAGTGGAAACGTAGGCCCACGTTGCCAGCGTTGAGCTATGTAACCGCCTATTCGAGCAAGCCACGCGTGTATCAATGACGTCAATTCATGCGTAGCCTCTCCGTGGGTTGCAGTGGATACAACCACATACATTTTGTTCCAAAGCGAAGCTTAACGGCTCCTACACAAAGGCGCGACGCGCGACGCGAATCGCGCGCGACACAAAGGCACCGCTCGTCGCGCGACTTGCGGTGCCTTTGTGTCGCGTGTCGCGTCGCGCCAGTGTGTACGAGCCTTAATACACGTGCGTAGCCTCTCCGTGCACCGCGGTGGGCCCGCGCCATGGAGGTTTTAGTGGGAGTGTAACTGGCTCAATGGTGTTGTGGCCGCAAGCGCTAATTCTGAGCATGAGGTCCTGGGTTCGATTCCCGGTTCGAGCAAAAGTGCTATTAGGTTTTTCCATCAGGGATTTCTCAGTAGCGCACAAAGTAATAACAAATCCAGGGTCTGGGAGTCTAGTTTGTAACCGGTTGAGCAATAAATAGGCCTGCCATATAAAGGGCAATATGTTGGTCCGTAGGTTCGCTCGATGTACAGACGCCAGCACATCAAGCTACTATACAATCTGTCAAACTTCTTTAATAGATTTTCAACTTTATCGCTAAAGCATAAGGTCCAAAGTTCATTGGGAAAATTTGACAGTTTCGGGTAGCTTGATGTGCTGGCGTCTGTACTAAATAAGTAAAGATTTTAGGGCATATTGGTGCCAATTCTGTCACAAACTAAATTTAAGTTCTGTGCATCTTTTCCCAACTATGTTGGGGTCGACTTCTAGTCTAACAGGATGCAGCTGAATACCAGTATTTTACATGAAGTGACTGCCTATCTGACCTCCACAACCCAGTTACTGGGTAATAGGGATGTTGCCTGGGTAAAAATAAATCGATTCGATTTAGTCCCTCAGTAAGATTATTAAAAAATATTGAACACGTATTTTTTGTTTTATCAATTAGATAAAAAATTACAAAGATATATCACATCAAAGTTCAGGAGTGGGGGGCTTTGACGTAATAACGTGCTAAAATTTGTAGCACGGCGTGACGTCATACGAAATTTCCAAGCGCTGTATCTTCGTAATTTTTTGTTTGCCAGACAAAAGAAAAAATACGTATACAATATTTTTTAGTAATCTAACTGATGGACTAAATATATTTTCTTAGTCAACTACCCTATACGATACCCCTTTGTAAAACTGGTTGTCGAATTTCGGGCTTCTGACGACCCGTAACGACTGTCAAAGATCCACAAATGACAGCCGGGACCAACGGCTTAACGTGCTTTCCGAGGCACGGAGGTATATGAAGATGGTAACCCATCCACATACCAACCGCGGTAAGCGTAGCTTAACCGCAACTGAGACTAAAGGAGCAAATGACGGAATGGAATAAATGGAGCAATTTAGTGACTGGAATGTGTGCCCTGTGATGTGTCACCGAGTTGCGGTCGTCACTGATAAAGGCTCCTTCAAACAGGCGCGACACGACACGCGACACAAAGGCATCGCAAGTCGCGAAACGAGCGGTGCCTTTGTGTCGCGCGCGATTATATCGCAAATTGAAATGTCACATGCGAAATGACTGATATTTCACCTTTTTAACCGGAATTCAGGAATCCTATTTATTTTGCTGTGTTCTGGAACCTTGGCTAAGGCTGCGGTTTCAGGCAATTGTGATAAATGATTTGATTGTGACCCATGTTACCTCAAGCCCTGAAGATTCATTAAAAAAGTATTAAATTAATCCAAAAAAAAAACCAGCAAATTTCTTATTGTGATAACATTTTCGCGACTAAATGAAATTTCCCATTTGGCGAGCATACCATTGCGGTTAATCACCAAAAGTTGCTAAAACATTCGCTGGTGACGTAGTACTAACAACGCAATGTAATCTAAACAGTTTTTAACGACTTGCGTAGCCTATAAACTGTGGTATAAGAATTATGAAGCAGTGGCTGGCTCCAACTTAAGAGGAAATGCGGTCGGAGAGACTTTTTGAAAAAGCCTAAGTAAAAAGTCATAATTATACTTATAGAGGTTTGGCTCTCGCCTATTTTCTCCACCAATATTGGACCAATTTAAAAGGTATTTCATAAACAGAATAAGAAGGATATAATATACTGTGTCCCTATGTTTTCCTTTTTGATGATACATTAATTTTATAAGCACTAGAATCCGCAAAAAATGCGACACATGACTAACAAAAATTAGCACTTTTTCACAAATGGATCTCTGAATCGAAAAATGGTTGCCACAAACCCGCAATATTTTTGAAAGACCTATCAAACGATACCCCACGCCATGGGGTAGACGAGAAAAAAAAACATCCCCACTTTACGTGTAGACTACCCTTAAATTTTTTTTTCAAGATTTCATTTTACCGCTTTGTCAGCGTGATTAATATGTATGTCCATGCCAAATTATAGCTTTCTGGTACCAGGAGTCTCTGAGCTAAGCTGCGGAAGGACAGACGGACATGGCGAAACTATAAGTGTTCCTTGTTGACTACGGAACCCTAAAAAGAAACGAGCATTGATCTCCACGCTTGCTCAACGCAGGTTGGCCAACTCAGACCATTAAGGCTCCTTCAAACAGGCGCGACACGCGATAAAATCGCGCGCGACACAAAGGCACCGCAAGTCGCGCACCGAGCGGTGCCTTTGTGTCGCGCGCGATTCGCGTCGCGTGTCGCGCCTGTTTGCAGGAGCCTTTACAGCCAGATTTCCTTACAACTTTAATGACCCGTTGCTGCGCTGTTTAATATCGGCTTGCACTAACGTCATACTTACCACCTAATTAACAAAAGACGTAAACATAGCTTTATTAAGTACGGAAATAGACGGTTCCTAAATCAAGCGACATTGGGATTGTGAACCTGCCTTTTTCACAGCCAAATTAGGGGTTTGCCTTAGTTTAGTTATAATATATCTAAAATTCTAAGCACGATAACAATTTGTATTTTTAATAGCAGTTGCATCGAGCGCAAAATTTAACACTAGTACATTAATTACTCACTTTAACAAGGTGCGTAATCTACTTTTATTTCAAATACCAATCTACCTACCGTGATAAAATATACCTACTCAAAATAAAAACTCAAGTTAATGAAAACAAAGTTTTCCTAAGCTTTTAAATATTTATCTCACGACTTTTGCGGCAAAAAGTTATTAACAATTTCATTTGCAGCTGTTTTTATACTTTCTGGAGTTGAATTCTTTTCGCTATCGCTATTTCCATTTTTGTAATCTTTTCTTGCTAATATGAAGTATCAAAGTTTTACAATGGTACAAAAACCGCCCCATTTGTTTTTTTTTCACCAAGTCGGTTTTATTCAGCCGATTTTTATTTTCAGCCAGTACCTTTTTGATCGAATGCATACATTTTATATTAAACTTAATAGAATACATTCAACTTCTGTGGTAGGTAAATTTATATCTAAATAAAAAAATAAATATATCATTTAAAAAGAGTGTCCATGGAGTTTCTTGCCCGTTCTTCTTCATAGGTACCTACGCTTTGGAATGGGCAACTAGCTTCATATTTTCTGACTGACCGACTTCTTGACAATTCAAAAGTGCCTGTAAATGGTTTAATTGAAATAAATGCTTTGAGTTTGAGTTGAGTTTGAGTTTAAAAAACTGCCTTAATGAAAAACTGTGCAACCATGAGATTTCATACAACATTTCTGCACTGTTTTGGTTCTAAGCAAAAAATACGTCCTTTGTGATCGGTTTTGTAGTGATTAATGATAACATTTTATTTCATCTACGTAGTAGATGAAAGATTAAAAAAAAAATTATCTATTCCTTTTTTACGATTTCTTTAAGGCCCCTTCAAACAGGCGCGACACGACACGCGACACAAAGGCACCGCAAGTCGCGCAACGAGCGGTGCCTTTGTGTCGCGCGCGATTCGCGTCTCGCATCGCGCCTGTTTGTAGGAGCCTTTATCGTGACGTAACAACCCTATTACTAGCCAACGTCTGAAGTCGACCGTCCACTGCCAGCACGTAGAATGGCGCCAAACAAGTACTTAAACGAATTCTTGGCCGAGTCCATTTAGATTGCATCGACACGTTAAGAAGGCGTAGAATGTTCACATTAGTTTGCCGCTAATTGTTTGCTAGCCACTCATCTGTGCGTATCCGGCCTGTGGATCGCAGTCAGGACATCGCTGACAGTGGATGAGCCCGACCACATTTTTAGGGTACCCAAAGGGTAAAAACGGGACCCTATTACTAAGACTCCTATGTCCGTCTGGCTGTCACCAGGCTGTATCTCATGAACCGTGATAGCTAGACAGTTGGAATTTTTCACAGATGTATTTCTGTTGCCGCTATAACAACAAATACTAAAAACAGAATAAAATAAATATTTAAGGAAGGCTCCCATACAATAAACGAGTTTTTTCGGCCCTTTAGCCTTGTGGTACGGAACCCTTTGTGTGCAAGTCTGACTCGCACTTGGGCAGTTTTTTTTTATTCGACTACTGCAAACAAAGGGAAGTCAAATACCTACACGATAGGAGCTTAACCGTGGGCTACTGCGGAGTAGAACTTGCATAGGACCTACAATCTTTTGTACAGACGCCAGCACATCAAGCTACCCGAAACTGTCAAAATTTCCCAATCAACTTTGAACCTTATGCTTTAGCGGTAAAGTTGAAAATCTATTAAATAAATTTGACAGATTGTAGTAGCTTGATGTGCTGGCGTCTGTACGTTTCTTCAGCGAGAAATCGTTGATAGCTACTCGCTTCCTCGGTGAAGGGACAGGCCTTTACGTCTGTCTGTCACAGTTGCTTATTTGTGTGCTTGGCCACACTGGCAGCGGGGAGCGGCGCGCGTGCTTGAAAGCGCGCGATCTTCCTGTCCGCAGTCGAGCGCGGCTGCGTCCTGCGTGTTGTCGTGTCCAGTGTTTGTCAAAATGTAATATGGATGAAGAAGACTTCTTTTTACTACAAAAAAGCTCGAACTAATCTGAGAACCCCGGTCCAAGCACGGGCCGCCCACTGCGGCCACTTGTATAAACGATCATGAGTTACCCGTGCGCTCCTCGCGCCGAGCAGCCCCCGCCGCTCACCGCGCCCGCGCGCCCCTTATGGACACTCAAATGAAGTTCTTATGTTTGAGTACGCCGCGCCGCGCCCGCGCTGCCAGTCTGACCAAGCACTCAACGACTCATGCTATCGGCTTATTCGCCTAGACGTAAAACATCTTTGAACCGCAATCAATCCTTCACATTCTTCGTCTCAGAAGCACACTGATTAGATATTCAGTACAAACCAGAGCTATCTAAATGACTCCCAACTTTCGCCTTGTTTCTATTGACAAGTTACTGGTCGATTGGTAACCCGATCACGTACAGGGATTATCCTTATGCGGTTTCTATAGAATATTATGTAAATAAATGTCGTGGTGTGGATGGGTGACCATTTTTACATACCGAAACCTCTCCGTGCCTCGCTCCCTGGTGTCATTCGTGGATCTTCGACAGTCGTTACGGGTAGTTACAAGCCCGAAAGTCTGACAACCAGTCTTACCAAGGAAGAACCAGATTTTCCTGTAACTGGGCTGTGGATGTCAGATAGGCAGTCGCTCCATGTAAAATACTGGTATTCAGCTGCATCCGGTTACACTGGAAGCTGACCCAAACGTGGTTAGGAAACGGCTATGAAGATTGATAATGATACAAAGTCTCAGAAGGACAACATTGATTTGATATTGAATCGAGACCAGAGCTCCAATTGCTCCCAATTTTTGACCTGTATAGACAAGTTGCAGGACATTTGGGATGCCGATCACGTGCAGGGATTCCTTATACTCTTTTCGGTAGAATATAATGAAGCAGGGCAGCTTTGTGTGTGCGTTTCGTTCTGATTGGTTGTTTAATGTATGGGATTATATCCTTGATTGCTTTTGGTAGGAGCTTTAGACGTGATTGTGTGTGATTTATAATGATCGTTGAAGAGTTGGCAATATGGTCGCCCCTATTACATGGGATTTTAACATTACTGGCGAAATGTGGGTGTACTATTACTACTATCTGTCAAATTTCTTTAATAGAATTTCAACTTTATCGCTGAAGCATAAGGTTCACAGTTTATTGGGAAAATTTTACAGTTTCGGGTAGCTTGATGTGCTGCCGTCTGTACTATTAGGAACACTTCGTGGATTACAGGCGTGATATAATGATATCATTTATTTTAATCCCTTTACTAATAAACGTATTTTATTAACCGACTTCAAAAAAGGAGGAGGTTCTCAATTCGGATGTATACCTACCTATATATTCTTTTTTATGTATGTTCGGGCATAAGTCCCTCATACATACAACTTCATACATAGTATAGACGGATTTGCACATTTTTTTTAAACTCATCATCAGATCTTTACGAAAGATCTGATGATGAGTTTCGGAGACAGACAACGGAACTCTTCCATAAATGCCAGCAAATCAACCGCGATTGCTGCTATAGCATATGTATGCATTGTTTACGCAATCACACAACATAATATCACGCCTGTACCCTTTAAAGGGGTAGGCAGATGTGTTCAATACCTTCCTGTCACTGATATTCACATAGCAAGTAGTGAGAAATGAATTGTTCAATTTTTCTGACTGACCGACTTTTTGACAATTCAAAAGTGCCTGTAAATGGTTTAATTGAAATAAAATGCTTTGAGTTTGAGTTCAATAGCTTCTTGTCACTGATATTCACATAGTAAGTGAAAAATAAAAACTCTTTTACAGAAAAAAACAACCGACTTCCAAAAAAAACACTACATACATAGTGAAAAATTACTTTAATTTCGAAAGTCGGTGTCAGAAAACGAAAATACAGAACCAACGACACCGACTTCCGAAATTAAAGTTATTTTTCACTTTGTAGTGTTCTCTTTGGAAGTCGGTTTTTTTTTTGTAAAAAAGTTTTTACACCAGCAGTTACACACCGATTTCTCTCTTTCAGTCGTCAGTAATTTGACTTTCGAAAGAAGAAGTCAAAGCGTTGTGTAATGTAACTATACAGACGTTATACAAAACGTTTATTAGTAAGGGAGTTCTATCTACAAAACAAAACACACACAACACAACTTACAAAACTATTTCATTATAGCCTGTCAAATTGATATACCAGGGGTGGCCAACCGGTCGATCGCGATCGACTGGTCGATCGCGACTATTAGTTCAGTCGATCGTGGCAAGAAAAAAAATATGAATGCGTAGAACAGACTGCGCAACGTACCTAATCACTAACTGCTGCACGCATCATCTTGTATCATTTTTCAATAGCCGTTCCGTCACGTTATTTATCCTCTCTTCTATGCAGTTTAGCTCTCTTTTGTTTTCGGTGCGCGATAACAATAAGCGGAGGAGTGGAGCGCGGGTGGTTGTCAATCCGTCAGTCAGTTGACGACAGACTAGCGGAGTTACGAGTGGTTACGAGTTATATTTTCCCTCTTAATAAAATAAAAAATATTGAGATGATTTGATGAAGATTTCAAGAAGTATGTAATTGGTAGATCGCCCAGGGTATCGTCAGTGAACAGTAGATCTTGAGTCTAACCAAGTTGGCCACCCCTGTGATATACTATTTCTGCCAACGCCACAAGGGAGGGTTTGAAAATAACAAACAAGGAAAGATAACAGAAAGGGCTGCCAACTGTCACGTCATATCCGATAGTTACTTCTGATAGATTGCACTTTACGGTCAAAGGTTTTTATGTGCGCCATTATCGTGATGAATCAGGATATTTCCGGATGTGTGTATTTTAATGCTGACCACACTACAAAATACAATTGTGTTTTCATCATCGTCTGCCTGCCTGTTGCCGCTTATGCGGGGGTCAGCTTCCAGTCTAACTAAATGCAGCTGAATACCAGTATTTTAAATGGAGCGACTGCCTATCTGACCTCTACATTCCAATTACTAACACGCTACGGTTAAAAGTTATAAGTTTATATTCTGTACTTTAACTCACACCCTGACTTATTACTCGTTATTATTATTTTTTATTGATCACGTCTACTTTTAAAATGTTTGTAAATATGTGAGCACCATGTATTTATCACATAATTAATTAACATGTCATATATGGCTTAATTTTTAATTCTTTTACCTATTGTGGTAATAATTTTATTTTAGGTGCATCGTCTTCGCATATGTATTATTATACAGGTGATTATTTTTACTAGTTCCAAATTTTTACAGGGTGTTCTGCTTCGACCCATGAATATGAACAACTTTTACTATGGGAACAATTCTGAAATCACGAAAAAAAAAAATCATCTGCTGTTCCATACAAAAGTTCAATACCTACTTGCCCAAAATGTATGAAACAGCAGATCTTTTTTTCGTGATTTCAGAGTTGGTCCCATAGTGAAAGTAGTTCATGTTCATGGGTAGATTAAAGTCGACCCAGCAGTTCTTGAGTTATAAATGGTGTAAAGAAAAAAAAAAAAAAAGACTCCTTCAAAGAGGCGCGACAAAAATCGCGCGCGACACAAAGGCCCCGCAAGTCGCGCAACGAGTGGTGCCTTTGAGTCGCGCGCGATTCGCGTCGCGCGTCGCGCCTGTTTGTAGGAGCCTTAAATTTATCTACAGAGATTAACGTATGCAAAATATTGTAAAATATTTTAAAAGAGTAAAGGCTCTTACAAACAGGCGCGACACGCGATATAATCGCGCGCGACACAAAGGCACCGCTCATTGCGCGACTTACGGTGCCTTTGTGTCGCGTGTCGTGTCGCGCCTGTTTGAAGGACCCTTCACGGTGGAGTTTCTTGCCTATTCTTCTCCATACGAAAACTACCTTTTGGAAGGGGCGACTAGAATCAATTCTATTTGATTTATTCCAGATATGCCCACCGACAAATTCCCACCAGTGGGGATTGTATTTTTTGACGTTCTAAAGTGCCTTTTATATGCCTATTTAAATTAAATGCTTTGACTTTGAGTTTACGTTTTCGTGAGATCGAATCAGCAGCGGGGTAGAGTCGAAAATAAAATGTCATTATAATGAAATTACCATACTATATTAGACATAGACAAATGAGGGGCTCGTGGCTAAGTAATAAGGGGTCGCACGGGTCGATCGATCAGGTTAAGCTACGCTTGCCAAGGTCGGTCCTTGGATGGGTGACCATCTTTACATACCGGGACCCCTCCGTTCTTCGGAAAGCACGTTAAGCTGTTGGTCCCGGCTGTCACATTCTTATATCTTTGACAATCGTTTCGGGTCATCAGAAGCCCGAAAGTCTGACAACCAGTCTTACCAAGGGGTATCGTGTTACCCAGTAACTGGGTTGTGGAGGTCAGATAGGCAGTCGCTAGCGACTGCCTAGCTGCATCCGATCCGGTTAGACTGGAAACCGACCCCAATATAGTTGGGAAAAGGCTAGGCAATTATTTTTTGGAGTTCCGTACCTCAAAAGGCAAAACGGAACCCTTATAAAATTAACATCGTTGTCCGCCTGTCAAAACCCTTTTTCACACGTAGAGTTATCAGGTTGAAATTAATATCAAATACTCAGGGCTGCAATCTATTGAAGCAGTGAAAAATCAAACTTCTAAGTCAACACAATCAAAAGACACGGGCGTTTATGTTCCGTTTATGCCGCATATTTTGACACTCAAAGGAATCAAAACCTATAGGGAACTAGAATGATTAGTTTCCCGTTGAACTAGAATCATGAAATTTGGCCAGAAGCAATGTTATGTAGCACAAGTCAAGGAAAAAACCCGAAAACCACAAATTTGTAGTTACATACGGTCTACAAATTTGTACGGGGCCCTCGGTGCAAGAGTCCACCTCGCACTTGACCGGTTTTTTTTATTAGACATGGACAAATGTCACGGACATGGCCCCTCTAATTATTGATTCAATAAAGATGGCTTCAAAATATCCCTAATCACCAATTGTATGATCTACTGTTCGAATGTCTATGGACGTAATTTGTATGTACCAAGACACCCACATCGCATCACCGGAAAAGGAATCCTTATGTATCGTTTGTGATACAAGAGATGAGACTTGACACACCACGTGGTTTGACATGCGCAGTACACGATTTTAGGTATCTTTAGCGGTATGAGGTCTGAGTGCGGGACGGGACCGGACGTCATAGTGGCGGCGGATATAGCGGGGGAGGCGGGGTCAAGTCTCATCTTACGTGGCACGCCTTGTACTGGCACGTATTGAGAGGCCCGACCACGGACACCGAGGATATTCAAGTCAACAGTCCCCTGCCCCAGCAGGACAGGGTCCTTATATGGGATTACTAGAGCATTGCCCAAATGTCCTTCCTTTGGTATTTTTCGTCGAGTCGTTGAGGTCCTCAAGTTCAGAGTTGAGCTACACGATTGCTGGCACTGACAAGACTGGAAACTCAAAAGATTATTTCAGCCACTAATCCATATTGTCTTCACATGATCTGACCAAGATTACCTATGTCTGGATTTTACAAGCGACTTTGATCCTTAAGGGACTTACAGGACCTAAACGCAAAAAAACGCAAGTTTTAGAAACATATAAAGTACCTATATGATCGACTACAGTAAACAAAATGAGAAAAATATATGATATTCGTCAAGATATATGCTAGGTTGATAGTGTGTTGACAACATAATACAACTAATTTGATACAATAGAAAAATATCGTGAAGATACCTCTTAAAACTTTCTTTATACAATAAAAACCATACTAATATACATACAATCAGTATGATTTTTTGTCAGATTATTCTACAAGCAACATAAGTAGCAAAGCACTAGTGTTTTATTTTTTTAGTCCAATCAATAGATTTTTTGTATAATAGATAATTGCTTCATATTTTGCAATAAATTACCAGCGTTGTGTCATCGCGCTTCACTTTCTTTTCTATGCAGTCCGACAAAGACCGTGCTTTAGGTCATGTAGATAGGAAATGTCGAATCTATCTAGTTTTGTTTTTATAATAGAATGGACTTGTAAAAGTGATTTGATATCCTATTTTCCTCTCTCTTATTTCAATGGATAGATGACCTCTTTAACATTGAGTAGCAGCAAAGCAGTCACTTTTGCTGTGTTTCGGGTTGAAAGGTACAGACGCCAGCACATCAAGCTACTACAATCTGTCAAATTTCTTTAATAGATTTTCAACTTTATCGCTAAAGCATAAGGCTCAAAATTGATTGGGAAAATTTGACAGTTTTGGGTAGCTTGATGTACTGGCGTCTGTACGTGTAAAAGTGATTCTGATATATCCTATTTATTTATATCCTATTTTCCTCTCTCTTATTTCAATGGATAGATGACCTCTTTAACATTGAGTAGCAGCAAAGCAGTCACTTTTGCTGTGTTTCGGGTTGAAAGGTACCTGTGAGTGCACTTGAAATGTGGATGTAGCGGTAAGTATCTACAACGCCACATGCGAACAACGCGTCATAATGACGTCACGCAAAATCCTGCATCTCGCAAGCAGAGATTACCGCGCAACTAGCATAGATACAACGGTCCCACATGAATCATCGGGCAGTTGCCCGCCAGACACAACACCCGTCTGGTCGGAAGATCCTTCCTTTTCTATGGAGGATGAGTGAATTTTCTCTCCATTCCTACCTCTATTATGGATAATAATAATAGAAAATAGGTACATGAGGCAATTTAATTTTGTCTCCGAGATTCTTAAAAACCTATCTAGGTCTAAAGTGACCACGTTTCATCAGATTAGCCAACTGATGGTCTCTCTCACTCTGTCTGAATAAAAATAACACAATTACATTCTAACTTAACTAAAACTAAACAGAACAGAAACTAAAAAATTGCGTCGAAAAATTCATCTGCATCGCTGTCGACTGGTAATGTACCCAAGAGACTGGCGGCATTACCACGTTGTATGATTGTTTGACCGATAAGAGATATTAGACATATTCACTAGATACTATTAAAAAAAAATTGTTCTATTTTCAGGATAATATCTAATTTAGATATTCAGCCCGACATCTTGTGCTAATAACTAATTCCCTATTGCTGAATAGTCCTAGATAAAATCCAAGGCCAATCTACACTACGAAAAACCTCACCTCAATTTCCTCACAAATGAATACCTCGCACAGCAACAGAATGAGACGTTAAATCGCTTACCAAATAGCAAAAAATAAACAATGCATGAAGCACTGTTATCACAAAACAAACATTCGACGTTGAAATAATGTTATTTGCGATGTATTTACGTTATGTATGAGCACAGTCAGTCGAGCTGTTAAAATGTATGATTACACGAATTAGATCATGTGCTTGAAAGTAGAGGAAGAATTCAATTGGAGTGTGATTAAACATAAAAGTAACTGAGGAACTGACTGACAGATAATACACAGCCTAAACCACAGAGCATGGACTCTGACTCGAAAGCAACTGATCCTAACCAAACGCATAAAAAAATTCTAAACAATTGTGATGATTGTATTTGTTGCATTTTGGTTCAAGAACTTATATAACTCATTAAGAATTAACAATAATTCACTTACTGAGAAACTAAATTTACACAAAATGTTTACGAGCGTACAATAACGTCATTAAAAGTAGATTTACAATAATGAATGGGCAGGTAGTGATATATAAAAAAAAAAGTAAATATCAACTAATCACCAACCGAGTAAACACGGATCTAAAGTAAAACTGGATGTATCGAAGGCCAATTCTCGTAATTTAAAACTATCAAAATCTAGTCGCAGTCTCATCTCAGCGACAAAGAAATGTCAAAAACTTGTCAAAATGTAGGGAAATTTGAAGTATTTTTTGACAGATTGAGACAGATCAGACTATGAACGTTGTTAAAATTAGTAGAATTTCCCCTCTGATCTATCGACCTTGGTTGTTAATATTTTGCCACAGGCTCCTCTAAAGATAGTAGATTATTTATTTATTAGTCATAAACCTAATGATTGAAGACCTAAAGACTAAAAATAAATAATGTTGCCATTGCTGGGACCCAGGGCCCACACACAGAGGGAGTGTGGTGATGTTTGACCACCATTTGTGAAATGAATTGCATTCATGAAATACCATAAAGGCTTCTTCAAACAGGCTCGACACGCGATATAATCGCGCGCGACACAAAGGCACCGTTCGTTGCGCGACTTGCGGTGCCTCTGTGTCGCGCGCAATTATATCGCGTGTCGCGCCTGTTTGTAGGAGCCTTAATGCGAAGAATTTAATCGACTACACTATACGTTTTAATGATGACGGTTTCCACGTTTCGTAGCTAATCTTAGAAAAGGAAAATAAAGACTCATGCGACTTGCTTATCGTATGGCACAGACCGTAAAATTTACTTAGCACGAATACCTTTGTGGTCACGTTTGTAATGAGTTACGCGAATCTCGAGGATTGAGAACGTTCACATTTCGTTCGGCATGGACAGTTTCTGGATCGAGGATGCGTGTTCTTCGGTTCTGGATAAGTAAAAGCAGAATCAGCCTATCATATTCCGGGTCAGCGGGATTGTCCGAAAGGGTTACCGCTGGCCCGGAACATAAAGGGCTAAGGAAGGAACACGGGTGGGTTTTAGTCAGTAATAGTCGGACACTCCCTTCCGCTCCACCCAGAGCTGGAGGAGTCATTTGATGATTACCGATCGAGATGACCCCTGTCATTTGATGATATCCCATCCTGAAAAAAATATGAATGATTTTAAATTATTTTTTGTAAGTTGACCCATGTATTTTAATCGTTATTCTGCTATTCGGGGCGGAGCCAAATTCAAAAAATCAAAGATCATAAAAATCGGTTCAGCCGTTCTTGAGGAGTAAGTAGATTTAGTTTTTTTAATCACGAACACATTAAAATTAAACGATAAAAATGTGTGCGACTTATAAAGTGCCCATTTAGGGCGACTAAATGACCTAAAGCGCGGTCACTGTCGGACTGCATAGAAAAGAAAGAGAAGCCCGATGACACAACGCTGGTAATTTATTACAAAATATGAAGCAATTATCTATTTACAAAAAATATATGGTATGGACTAAGAATTAAAACACTAGTGCTTTAGTATGTTGCTTGTAGAATAATCTGACAAAAAATCATAATGTTTGTATGTATATTAGTATGGTTTTTATTGTAAAAAGAAACTTTTTAAAGGTAAATCTTCATGATTTTTTTCTATCGTATCAAATTAGCTGTATTATGTTTTCAACACACTATCTACCTAGCATATACCCTGAAGAATATCATATATTTTTCTGATTTTATTTACTGTAGTCGATCATATACTTTTATTGTTTCTAAAACTTGCGTTTAGGTCCTGTAAGCCCCCAAGTCCTTCATACAGGCGCGACACGACACGCGACACAAAGGCACCGCAAGTCGCGCAACGAGCGGTGCCTTTGTGTCGCGCGCGATTATACCTCGTGTCGCGCCTGTTTGTAGGAGCCTTTAAGGCTCGTACACACAGGCGCGACGCGACACGCGACACAAAGGCACCGCTTGTTGCGCGACTTGCGGTGCCTTTGTGTCGCGTGTCGCGTCGCGCCTGTGTGTACGAGCCTTTATGGAAAAGAAAAGTGTCTACCATTGGTCAAAGATCAGATATAGTGAATGTGGAGGCCCGCCCGGTTTATGGCAACAGATTCGCCCTCCATTACATTGGACCCAAAGACTATAGGTAGTAATATTCTCTTTGATAGGACCTAAACATAAAGGCTCCTGCAAACAGGCGCGACGCGCGACGCGAATCGCGCGCGCCACAAAGGCACCGCTCGTTGCGCGACTTGCGGTGCCTTTGTGTCGCGTGTCGCGTCGCGCCTGTGTGTACGAGCCTTAACTGACGGATCGCTGTCTAACCCCTTGGGAAAAACAGGCGTGATGTTATATTATGTAAAGTTTACCGTCTATTCAAACTTATGTTTCAAATTAATATTATTTCAAGTTAAACCAATATCAACTCTATTTTGATTCTATTTAACTTGATTTCAGTGACTAGCACTATTGAAAGTTATACATTTTTTTGAAGTTGTAGCGTAAACTGAACTTTATTGTGTAGGATTTAAAGTTACTTTTCCATAAACTCATGTTTGTTTACATTTTAGGCAAATAAATCGCGAATGCAGATTACAGAGGCTAGAGGATATTTATACAAAAGCTAACAAACTAATTTCACAAGTTAAAGTAGTTCATTCACAACAGACGAACAACATAATTTTCCAGCTAACGATAATAATTTATTCATGTACTAAGTACCAAGGTAACATAAATTAGAAGGCGATGTCGAGCTGTCACTTTGTCAGGTGACAGTCGATATTGACAGCGAAAGTTTAAGGGTGGAGACAGACAGACGAGCGACTGAAACTTGCGACAGTAAAAACTTGCGATATTTTAGCGTGTCGATGTCGAGGCAATTCTCATATTATTTTTAAGTACGTTCACATTCTGATTTCAGACTCAACTCTCACAAAAATACAATAAATAAAAAATAAAATTAGATTTAAACGTTTTTTGAGTACAGAATTGTCCTTCGGGGCTTACTCTCCAAACTAATTTTAATTCCAATGAGATGCCAATATGATTCCAATGTTAATTTTACAGTCACGTGATTCAGTACTCTTGAAAACAATATTGTTAACAATTACCCCACGTCAAGCCCGAACCCAATTCCACTTAGTTCTCCAAAATGGACACCCAATCTAAAAATCATTTGGCGCTAGCATCGAACTCAAGAGTACGAAACGTCACAATTCCAATGTCGATCTATCGGAATTAAATTGAAGAGTAAGCACCCAGTTGTCTGTATTTAAGCTAAAAACTAGACTTAATCGAAAGATAAATAAATGGACGAAGATTTTATTGGAATGTTAGAAGTGCCTACTGTGAAAGGGGTTCATGAATGTACAGTGCGTGCCACGTAAGAAGAGACTTGACCCCGCCTCCCCCGCTCTTTCCGCCGCCCCTATGACGTCCGGTCCCGTCCCGCACTCAGACCTCATACCGCTAAAGATACCTAAAATTGTGTTCTGCGCATGTCAGACCACGTGGTGTGTCAAGTCTCTTCTTACGTGGCACGCACTGTACCTATTGTTAATTGTTTGTTTTAAGTTTTAACCTGAAGGGCAATTCTCGTAATTTTAAGAGCACGTTCACAGTCTGGTCTCAGTCTCAATCTGGCAAAAGTACCTATTATTTCCCTACATTATTTTTTATTGCCTCTGAGATCAGAATGCGACTAGGGAATTTGCCTTCTGATCTTAAAAATGGTTATTTTCTTGGTTTTGTAAGATAACCGTGTTAATTAAAGTTAATATATAAATAAAACTAATGGAAAATATCTTTAAGAGCGTTTCATACAAACTTTCAAGCCCTTATTTTTCGAAATTAATGAACCGATTTTAATGAAACTTCACACGCATAAGCAGGATACAAAGGTTTATCAAAATGTCTTATATAAAAAAGATGACTAGAAATCTCTGTTTCTATGGAAAATTTAAAATCAGTCTAATTTGTAACACTATTTTTCGAAAATGTTCTCTACCCACTTTTTAGACCTTAGTATCCTGCTTATGCATGTGAAGTTTCATTAAAATCGATTCATTTATTTCGAAAAATAAGGGCTTGAAAGTTCGTATGAAATGCCGTAGGGCGTAAAAGCTCTTAAAGTATTCTTTACCCTTTATTTGAATCATAGATATAATATGAAAGTTGAATCAAAGTTTTCAATTAACCTAGGTCAAGGGATTTCGCTTTTATTTTATATTTTAAAGTTTTACTACTTTTATGATCATTCCTACATCAAGCGGAACAGTTTACGAGTGCTCATTTCCTACACTAATAAAAATAAGTGTTGCTCAGTTAATAGTTAAAAGCGAAGCGTATACAACGGAATAAAATCTACGTCAGATTTTATGTCTCCTTCTGGTACAAAGAGAGAATTAAAAAAAGAATGTTTATGCTCGTTCTGGGTTTTATTTCATTGATTCGTTGTATTTACTGGTTTATTTAGTGTTTGTGATGAGTCTAAAGACTTTTTATCGGTGTTGCTTCTGTTAAGGCTCCTGCAAACAGGTGCGACGCGCGACGCGAATCGCGCGCGACACAAAGGCACCGCTCGTTGCGCGACTTGCGGTGCCTTTGTGTCGCGCGCGATTTTATCGCGTGTCGCGCCTGAATGTTTCCACTGCTGTGACACAAGCCTCCTCTTTTCAAGAGGGAGTGAGCTATAATCTATCACGCGGGCCCAGTGCGGGTTGGTAGATGTCACATGTCTTGGAATTTTTTGTTCTTGGAGATGCTGGTTTCGGTTTCCGATGAATATTTATATGCCACCCAGCTTGCTATCCACCCACATAAAGTACTAGAACAAATAAATATTATAGATGCATCGCACGTACACTTGAATTCAACCCGCTGTCTGATTTGATAGTACTCGAAATTAATGGAGAGGTACATGTTATGAGCGAGAGCGGTTACGAGGCTGATTAAAACTTTATGGTGCCTCGGAACATGAGGCGAGTCGTTGCACAGTACTAACGAATTCACGTGTCAGCGGGGGTGGGGGGTGAGGTACTACGCAGCGAGTAATGTACTTCAGAGCTGCCACAAAATTTTGAATCGAGCTGTATCAGACACTTCGCTTGAGTTTATAAAGGCTCCTCCTGCAAACAGCCGCGACGCGCGACGCGAATCGCGCGCGACAAAAAGCACCGCACTCGTTGCGCGACTTGCGGTGCCTTTGTGTCGCACGCGATTTATCGCGTGTCGCTCCTATTTGAAGGAGCCTTACGTCACTCGAGTCAATGTTATTGTTTCATTTTACGGCACCGACAAAATCACATAGGAATGAACGTTCATTCCCATGTGATAAATTTAATTTTTAGATCATTCGGTAGGCGAGTGAAGGATGGCAAGTGCCAAAATCAAACATCAAATAAATCAGCCGTCCAAACTTGAAATGTAACACAATAACTACACACGTGAATTTGTTTTAATAAGTCTTACATTTCATGTTACGTTTCACCAATCACAGTCCATAATTAATTAACTTTGTGTAACGCCGTTTCACAGTTCACTTCTAGGGGCAGAAGCCGATTGAAAGACAAATCATGAACAAAAAGTGAAGCGTCTGGTAACAACAAGAATCTAAAGACCTCTGTATAGTCAGATCCAAATAAATGTTGACAAGTGGGATTTGTGGAGAGCAATTTAAACTCTTAACAAAGAAAAGACACACAAAGCTTACACTTATAAATATCTCAAGCGCGGTGCCAGATTCCGTGAGACTTGCGAGCAACAGGTGGCGATATAATTGCAGCCACTATCCTCAAGTTCTGAGTTGAGCTACATTATTTCTGGCAAATGGACTGGTCCACTCAAATCTGCGTGGTTCTTTCCTCAAAGGCCCATTTTGAAATGGGCTTTTGAGGAAAGAACCACGCAGATTTCCTGAAAGTCCTGAAGGTCCTGTAATCCCCCGAAACTCTTGAGAGTTTCGGGGGATTACAGGACCTTCGCATCACTTGATAACGGTTTTGGCTATTTTTATTAAACGGTTTGCTTTAGCTTGGCCCGAGGCTAAATAATAACATCCGCACAGGTCGCTCGGTCAGGTTAAGTTACGCTTGCCGCGGTTGGTCTGTGGATGGGTGACCATCTTTACATACCGTGACCCCTCCGTGCCTCGGAAAGCACGTTAAGCCGTTGGTCCCGGCTGTCATTCGTGGATCTTTGACAGTCGTTACGGGTAGTCAGAAGCCCGAAAGTCTGACAACCAGTCTTACCAAGAGGTATCATCGTATTATCCAGTAACTGGGTTGTGGAAGTCCGATAGGCAGTCGCTCCATGCAAAATACTGGTATTCAGCTGCTTCCAGTTAGACTGGAAGCCGACCCCAATATAGTTGGGAAAAAGGCTAGGCAGATGATGATAATGGTTTTCTTTAGCTTGCCCTGTTTGTTATTAATTTATTTGGGCCAAATTTAGTACTTGAAATTTTACCCCCTTCCTGTTGGCAGATTGATGTGATATTTGGTACACATCTTTAGTTTTGATAACAATACAATAAAGTTCGTAATTGTCCTCAAAACGTGAAGTGGTTTTTTCTATAGGTTTTTGTATGAACTCAATACTATATTAAATTTTTGACAGGATAACATGTGTCGGGTCAGCTATTATAACTTTTAAATAAAACTATTTGATGGTACTGAAACTATTGTATTGTCTAATACGCAGACTTATAAAGGTTCCTACAAACAGGCGCGACACGCGATAACATAGCGCGCGACACAAAGGCACCGCAAGTCGCGCAACGAGCGGTGCATTTGTGTCGCGCGCGTTTATATCGCGTGTCGCGCCTGTTTGAAGGAGCCTTAAGTCTGTGGTCTAATACGATAAAAATATAAAATGTTTTTTTTATAACTTTAAAAAAATAAAAATGTAATTTTCAAACCTAACATTATTACGGCGTCAACAAATTTCCCCGCATCGCTGACAACTGGTAATGTACGAGTACTCGTACATTGCCACGCCATTGCCATTGCTTTGCCACGTCGTATGGCAATACTTTCTGGACACATATAATTTGTATACATAGAATTAACTGCTTAAGGCCGCTAATTAACCGCATGTCGCGCGCAACGAGCGGTGCCTTTGTGTCGCCTGCGATTATATCGCGTGTCGCGTCTGTATGTAGGAGCCTTTATACTATTTTATACAATTATTTAAATAATACTATGTAATTGATAATATCAAAGTGAATGATCAATCGCTAATAGCTCCCTCCGCTCATTGCAACGATTACAACTTGCACCACAGCAAAAGATTTCCGATTATAAATATCATTGATTAAGGAGCTTCAAACTGTAATGAATCAATTCTGCACTATTTATTTATGTTTATTAATATTGATTTTATTTATTTTTGTTTCTAACTTGATCATTTTGAACCAGATAATGTTTCCTCAGCATAATCAGCTGCTGATCCAACTGCTGGTACACAGGCCTCCTCTCTGGAGGGAATGGGCTATTATAAAGGCTCCTTCAAACAGGCGCGACACGCAATAAAAACGCGCGCGACACAAAGGCACCGCTGCGCGACTTGCGGTGCCTTTGTGTCGCGCGCGGTTTTATTGCATGTCGCGCCTGTTTGAAGGAGCCTTAAGGCTCATACACACAGGCGCGACGCGACACAAAGGCACCGCTCGTTGCGCGACTTGCGGTGCCTTTGTGTCGCGTGTCGCGTCGCGCCTGTGTGTACAAGCCTTAAATCCATCACGCCAGGCCCAGTGCAGATTGGCAGATATCACAGGTCTTATTCGAATTTCTGGTTCCAGGACATGCCGGTTTTTTCACGATGTTTTCCTTCACCTATTTGAAGGTTTCGTCTCAAAACGGTGAAGGAAAATCGTGAGGAAATGAGCATTGCCGCAGGAAATATGACTGCCCATTTATTCATTCATTCACTCTCTCAGCACATAACTTGCGCAGGGCAGACCATTTCCATAATTACGAGGGTCAAGTTGATACGGTGATACCCCATTTAACCGTATCATACAAACCACTATAGGTAGGTATACATCTATCTATCTATATTCTAAACTAATAATAAAGCTGCAGAGTTTAGGCTCCTTCAAACAGGCCCGACACAAAGGCACCGCAAGTCGCGCAACGAGCGGTGCCTTTGTTTCGCGCGTGAATGCTCCTGCAAACAGACGCGACGCGCTACGCGAATCGCGCGCGCCACAAGGGCACCGCTCGTTGCGCGACTTGCGGTGCCTTTGTGTCGCGTGTCGCGTCGCGCCTGTGTGTACGAGCCTTGATTCGCGTCGCGCATCGTGCCTGTTTGCAGGTGCCTTTTGTTTGTTTGAACTCTAGGTATGATCTCAGAAACTACCAGTCGGATTTGAAAAATTTAGCATTTGATAGCCCAATTCCTAAGGAAGGTCATAGGCTATTTAACATTACGCTAGGACCAATAGGAGCCGAGCAAAAAAATAAAAACTTGGAAAGAACGCTGAGTGAAAACGAAGTAATACAGAAGAAATGTGTCATTTTAGTATTTCACTATATAGGCATTGTGTATCTTACGACTTCCACGCGAACGAAGTCGCGGGCAGAAGCTAGTAATACATTTAACACAAGCCCTATTTACCGTACAAACTGCCTTAACGGCAACACACCCTATTTAGCATCTAATGTTTAACCACTACCGCCGCGGGAGACGCTCCGGGCGTCGGGAGCCGCGCGACGACTCCCGGCCACCGTAGGCGCGGGCCTGCGGGCGGAGAGTATGAAACTGAAACTAGCAGCTACCAGCTAGCAGCCGACAGAGACGAAACATAACAGATAGGGGCCCGGGCCCCTAAATATTTTTGAAAAATTAGGATCCTTCATTGCAAAATTACAAATAATATTAAAAACTAACATGACATCTGCTTATTAACAATAATTGTTGAATTGTAAAAAAATATTTTGTCTTAGTAGGATGATTTTTGTTTATTTACTTAAAAAGCTATATCTTTTCTTCTACACATACGAACTTGCTAAAATTTGCCCTAGAACTTCTTTTTAGTGTGAAAAAGTGGTGGGTGTAATACCAGCCAAGATACTCTAATAGTTTAATTGTAAAAAAATATTTTGTCTCAGTACAATGATTTTTAATTGTTTAAGAAGCTATATCTTTTCTTCTACACATACGAACTTGCTAAAATTTGCCCTAGAACTTCTTTTTAGCGTGAAAAAGTAGTGGGTGTAATACCAGCCAAGATACTCTAATAGTTTAATTGTAAAAAAATATTTTGTCTCAGTAGAATGATTTTTGTTTATTTAAAAAGCTATATCTTTTCTTCTACACATACGAACTTGCTAAAATTTGCCCTAGAACTTCTTTTTAGTGTGAAAAAGTAGTGAGAGTAATACCAGCCAAGATACTCTAATAGTTTAATTGTAAAAAACTATTTTGTCTCAGTAGAATGATTTTTGTTTATTTAAAAAGCTATATCTTTTCTTCTACACATACGAACCTGCTGAAATTTGCCCTAGAACTTCTTTTTAGTTTGCAAAAGTAGTGGGTGTAATACCAGCCAAGATACTCTAATAGTTTAATTGTAAAAAAATATTTTGTCTCAGTAGAATGATTTTTAATTGTTTAAGAAGCTATATCTTTTCTTCTACACATACGAACTTGCTAAAATTTGCCCTAGAACTTCTTTTTAGTGTGAAAAAGTAGTGAGTGTAATACCAGCCAAGATACTCTAATAGTTTAATTGTAAAAAACTATTTTGTCTCAGTAGAATGATTTTTGTTTATTTAAAAAGCTATATCTTTTCTTCTACACATACGAACCTGCTGAAATTTGCCATAGAACTTCTTTTTAGTGTGAAAAAGTAGTGGGTGTAATACCAGCCAAGATACTCTAATAGTTTAATTGTAAAAAAATATTTTGTCTCAGTAGAATGATTTTTGTTTATTTAAAAAGCTATATCTTTTCTTCTACACATACGAACCTGCTGAAATTTGCCCCAGAACTTCTTTTTAGTGTGAAAAAGTAGTGGGTGTAATACCAGCTAAGATACTCTAATAGTTTAATTGTAAAAAAATATTTTGTCTCAGAAGAATGATTTTTAATTGTTTAAGAAGCTATATCTTTTCTTCTACACATACGAACTTGCTAAAATTTGCCCTAGAACTTCTTTTTAGTATGAAAAAGTAGTGAGTGTAATACCAGCCAAGATACTCTAATAGTTTAATTGTAAAAAACTATTTTGTCTCAGTAGAATGATTTTTGTTTATTTAAAAAGCTATATCTTTTCTTCTACACATACGAACCTGCTGAAATTTGCCCTAGAACTTCTTTTTAGTGTGAAAAAGTGGTGGGTGTAATACCAGCCAAGATACTCTAATAGTTTAATTGTAAAAAAATATTTTGTCTCAGTAGAATGATTTTTGTTTATTTAAAAAGCTATATCTTTTCTTCTACACATACGAACCTGCTGAAATTTTCTATAGAACTTCTTTTTAGTGTGAAAAAGTAGTGGGTGTAATACCAGCCAAGATACTCTAATAGTTTAATTGTAAAAAATATTTTGTCTCAGTACAATGATTTTTAATTGTTTAAGAAGCTATATCTTTTCTTCTACACATACGAACTTGCTAAAATTTGCCCTAGAACTTCTTTTTAGTGTGAAAAAGTAGTGGGTGTATTACCAGCCAAGATACTCTAATAGTTTAATTGTAAAAAAATATTTTGTCTCAGTATAATGATTTTTAATTGTTTAAGAAGCTATATCTTTTCTTCTACACATACGAACTTGCTAAAATTTGCCCTAGAACTTCTTTTTAGTGTGAAAAAGTAGTGAGTGTAATACCAGCCAAGATACTCTAATAGTTTAATTGTAAAAAACTATTTTGTCTCAGTAGAATGATTTTTGTTTATTTAAAAAGCTATATCTTTTCTTCTACACATACGAACCTGCTGAAATTTGCCATAGAACTTCTTTTTAGTGTGAAAAAGTAGTGGGTGTAATACCAGCCAAGATACTCTAATAGTTTAATTGTAAAAAAATATTTTGTCTCAGTACAATGATTTTTAATTGTTTAAGAAGCTATATCTTTTCTTCTACACATACGAACTTGCTAAAATTTGCCCTAGAACTTCTTTTTAGTATGAAAAAGTAGTGAGTGTAATACCAGCCAAGATACTCTAATAGTTTAATTGTAAAAAACTATTTTGTCTCAGTAGAATGATTTTTGTTTATTTAAAAAGCTATATCTTTTCTTCTACACATACGAACCTGCTGAAATTTGCCATAGAACTTCTTTTTAGTGTGAGAAAGTAGTGGGTGTAATACCAGCCAAGATACTCTAATAGTTTAATTGTAAAAAAATATTTTGTCTCAGTACAATGATTTTTAATTGTTTAAGAAGCTATATCTTTTCTTCTACACATACGAACTTGCTAAAATTTGCCCTAGAACTTCTTTTTAGTGTGAAAAAGTAGTGGGTGTAATACCAGCCAAGATACTCTAATAGTTTAATTGTAAAAAAATATTTTGTCTCAGTAGAATGATTTTTGTTTATTTAAAAAGCTATATCTTTTCTTCTACACATACGAACCTGCTGAAATTTGCCCCAGAACTTCTTTTTAGTGTGAAAAAGTAGTGGGTGTAATACCAGCCAAGATACTCTAATAGTTTAATTGTAAAAAAATATTTTGTCTCAGTAGAATGATTTTTAATTGTTTAAGAAGCTATATCTTTTCTTCTACACATACGAACTTGCTAAAATTTGCCCTAGAACTTCTTTTTAGTATGAAAAAGTAGTGAGTGTAATACCAGCCAAGATACTCTAATAGTTTAATTGTAAAAAACTATTTTGTCTCAGTAGAATGATTTTTGTTTATTTAAAAAGCTATATCTTTTCTTCTACACATACGAACCTGCTGAAATTTGCCATAGAACTTCTTTTTAGTGTGAGAAAGTAGTGGGTGTAATACCAGCCAAGATACTCTAATAGTTTAATTGTAAAAAAATATTTTGTCTCAGTACAATGATTTTTAATTGTTTAAGAAGCTATATCTTTTCTTCTACACATACGAACTTGCTAAAATTTGCCCTAGAACTTCTTTTTAGTATGAAAAAGTAGTGAGTGTAATACCAGCCAAGATACTCTAATAGTTTAATTGTAAAAAACTATTTTGTCTCAGTAGAATGATTTTTGTTTATTTAAAAAGCTATATCTTTTCTTCTACACATACGAACCTGCTGAAATTTGCCCTAGAACTTCTTTTTAGTGTGAAAAAGTGGTGGGTGTAATACCAGCCAAGATACTCTAATAGTTTAATTGTAAAAAAATATTTTGTCTCAGTAGAATGATTTTTGTTTATTTAAAAAGCTATATCTTTTCTTCTACACATACGAACCTGCTGAAATTTTCTATAGAACTTCTTTTTAGTGTGAAAAAGTAGTGGGTGTAATACCAGCCAAGATACTCTAATAGTTTAATTGTAAAAAAATATTTTGTCTCAGTACAATGATTTTTAATTGTTTAAGAAGCTATATCTTTTCTTCTACACATACGAACTTGCTAAAATTTGCCCTAGAACTTCTTTTTAGTGTGAAAAAGTAGTGGGTGTAATACCAGCCAAGATACTCTAATAGTTTAATTGTAAAAAAATATTTTGTCTCAGTATAATGATTTTTAATTGTTTAAGAAGCTATATCTTTTCTTCTACACATACGAACTTGCTAAAATTTGCCCTAGAACTTCTTTTTAGTGTGAAAAAGTAGTGAGTGTAATACCAGCCAAGATACTCTAATAGTTTAATTGTAAAAAACTATTTTGTCTCAGTAGAATGATTTTTGTTTATTTAAAAAGCTATATCTTTTCTTCTACACATACGAACCTGCTGAAATTTGCCCTAGAACTTCTTTTTAGTTTGCAAAAGTAGTGGGTGTAATACCAGCCAAGATACTCTAATAGTTTAATTGTAAAAAAATATTTTGTCTCAGTAGAATGATTTTTAATTGTTTAAGAAGCTATATCTTTTCTTCTACACATACGAACTTGCTAAAATTTGCCCTAGAACTTCTTTTTAGTGTGAAAAAGTAGTGAGTGTAATACCAGCCAAGATACTCTAATAGTTTAATTGTAAAAAACTATTTTGTCTCAGTAGAATGATTTTTGTTTATTTAAAAAGCTATATCTTTTCTTCTACACATACGAACCTGCTGAAATTTGCCATAGAACTTCTTTTTAGTGTGAAAAAGTAGTGGGTGTAATACCAGCCAAGATACTCTAATAGTTTAATTGTAAAAAAATATTTTGTCTCAGTAGAATGATTTTTGTTTATTTAAAAAGCTATATCTTTTCTTCTACACATACGAACCTGCTGAAATTTGCCCCAGAACTTCTTTTTAGTGTGAAAAAGTAGTGGGTGTAATACCAGCTAAGATACTCTAATAGTTTAATTGTAAAAAAATATTTTGTCTCAGAAGAATGATTTTTAATTGTTTAAGAAGCTATATCTTTTCTTCTACACATACGAACTTGCTAAAATTTGCCCTAGAACTTCTTTTTAGTATGAAAAAGTAGTGAGTGTAATACCAGCCAAGATACTCTAATAGTTTAATTGTAAAAAACTATTTTGTCTCAGTAGAATGATTTTTGTTTATTTAAAAAGCTATATCTTTTCTTCTACACATACGAACCTGCTGAAATTTGCCCTAGAACTTCTTTTTAGTGTGAAAAAGTGGTGGGTGTAATACCAGCCAAGATACTCTAATAGTTTAATTGTAAAAAAATATTTTGTCTCAGTAGAATGATTTTTGTTTATTTAAAAAGCTATATCTTTTCTTCTACACATACGAACCTGCTGAAATTTTCTATAGAACTTCTTTTTAGTGTGAAAAAGTAGTGGGTGTAATACCAGCCAAGATACTCTAATAGTTTAATTGTAAAAAATATTTTGTCTCAGTACAATGATTTTTAATTGTTTAAGAAGCTATATCTTTTCTTCTACACATACGAACTTGCTAAAATTTGCCCTAGAACTTCTTTTTAGTGTGAAAAAGTAGTGGGTGTATTACCAGCCAAGATACTCTAATAGTTTAATTGTAAAAAAATATTTTGTCTCAGTATAATGATTTTTAATTGTTTAAGAAGCTATATCTTTTCTTCTACACATACGAACTTGCTAAAATTTGCCCTAGAACTTCTTTTTAGTGTGAAAAAGTAGTGAGTGTAATACCAGCCAAGATACTCTAATAGTTTAATTGTAAAAAACTATTTTGTCTCAGTAGAATGATTTTTGTTTATTTAAAAAGCTATATCTTTTCTTCTACACATACGAACCTGCTGAAATTTGCCATAGAACTTCTTTTTAGTGTGAAAAAGTAGTGGGTGTAATACCAGCCAAGATACTCTAATAGTTTAATTGTAAAAAAATATTTTGTCTCAGTACAATGATTTTTAATTGTTTAAGAAGCTATATCTTTTCTTCTACACATACGAACTTGCTAAAATTTGCCCTAGAACTTCTTTTTAGTATGAAAAAGTAGTGAGTGTAATACCAGCCAAGATACTCTAATAGTTTAATTGTAAAAAACTATTTTGTCTCAGTAGAATGATTTTTGTTTATTTAAAAAGCTATATCTTTTCTTCTACACATACGAACCTGCTGAAATTTGCCATAGAACTTCTTTTTAGTGTGAGAAAGTAGTGGGTGTAATACCAGCCAAGATACTCTAATAGTTTAATTGTAAAAAAATATTTTGTCTCAGTACAATGATTTTTAATTGTTTAAGAAGCTATATCTTTTCTTCTACACATACGAACTTGCTAAAATTTGCCCTAGAACTTCTTTTTAGTGTGAAAAAGTAGTGGGTGTAATACCAGCCAAGATACTCTAATAGTTTAATTGTAAAAAAATATTTTGTCTCAGTAGAATGATTTTTGTTTATTTAAAAAGCTATATCTTTTCTTCTACACATACGAACCTGCTGAAATTTGCCCCAGAACTTCTTTTTAGTGTGAAAAAGTAGTGGGTGTAATACCAGCCAAGATACTCTAATAGTTTAATTGTAAAAAAATATTTTGTCTCAGTAGAATGATTTTTAATTGTTTAAGAAGCTATATCTTTTCTTCTACACATACGAACTTGCTAAAATTTGCCCTAGAACTTCTTTTTAGTATGAAAAAGTAGTGAGTGTAATACCAGCCAAGATACTCTAATAGTTTAATTGTAAAAAACTATTTTGTCTCAGTAGAATGATTTTTGTTTATTTAAAAAGCTATATCTTTTCTTCTACACATACGAACCTGCTGAAATTTGCCATAGAACTTCTTTTTAGTGTGAGAAAGTAGTGGGTGTAATACCAGCCAAGATACTCTAATAGTTTAATTGTAAAAAAATATTTTGTCTCAGTACAATGATTTTTAATTGTTTAAGAAGCTATATCTTTTCTTCTACACATACGAACTTGCTAAAATTTGCCCTAGAACTTCTTTTTAGTATGAAAAAGTAGTGAGTGTAATACCAGCCAAGATACTCTAATAGTTTAATTGTAAAAAACTATTTTGTCTCAGTAGAATGATTTTTGTTTATTTAAAAAGCTATATCTTTTCTTCTACACATACGAACCTGCTGAAATTTGCCCTAGAACTTCTTTTTAGTGTGAAAAAGTGGTGGGTGTAATACCAGCCAAGATACTCTAATAGTTTAATTGTAAAAAAATATTTTGTCTCAGTAGAATGATTTTTGTTTATTTAAAAAGCTATATCTTTTCTTCTACACATACGAACCTGCTGAAATTTTCTATAGAACTTCTTTTTAGTGTGAAAAAGTAGTGGGTGTAATACCAGCCAAGATACTCTAATAGTTTAATTGTAAAAAAATATTTTGTCTCAGTACAATGATTTTTAATTGTTTAAGAAGCTATATCTTTTCTTCTACACATACGAACTTGCTAAAATTTGCCCTAGAACTTCTTTTTAGTGTGAAAAAGTAGTGGGTGTAATACCAGCCAAGATACTCTAATAGTTTAATTGTAAAAAAATATTTTGTCTCAGTATAATGATTTTTAATTGTTTAAGAAGCTATATCTTTTCTTCTACACATACGAACTTGCTAAAATTTGCCCTAGAACTTCTTTTTAGTGTGAAAAAGTAGTGAGTGTAATACCAGCCAAGATACTCTAATAGTTTAATTGTAAAAAACTATTTTGTCTCAGTAGAATGATTTTTGTTTATTTAAAAAGCTATATCTTTTCTTCTACACATACGAACCTGCTGAAATTTGCCATAGAACTTCTTTTTAGTGTGAAAAAGTAGTGGGTGTAATACCAGCCAAGATACTCTAATAGTTTAATTGTAAAAAAATATTTTGTCTCAGTACAATGATTTTTAATTGTTTAAGAAGCTATATCTTTTCTTCTACACATACGAACTTGCTAAAATTTGCCCTAGAACTTCTTTTTAGTATGAAAAAGTAGTGAGTGTAATACCAGCCAAGATACTCTAATAGTTTAATTGTAAAAAACTATTTTGTCTCAGTAGAATGATTTTTGTTTATTTAAAAAGCTATATCTTTTCTTCTACACATACGAACCTGCTGAAATTTGCCATAGAACTTCTTTTTAGTGTGAGAAAGTAGTGGGTGTAATACCAGCCAAGATACTCTAATAGTTTAATTGTAAAAAAATATTTTGTCTCAGTACAATGATTTTTAATTGTTTAAGAAGCTATATCTTTTCTTCTACACATACGAACTTGCTAAAATTTGCCCTAGAACTTCTTTTTAGTGTGAAAAAGTAGTGGGTGTAATACCAGCCAAGATACTCTAATAGTTTAATTGTAAAAAAATATTTTGTCTCAGTAGAATGATTTTTGTTTATTTAAAAAGCTATATCTTTTCTTCTACACATACGAACCTGCTGAAATTTGCCCCAGAACTTCTTTTTAGTGTGAAAAAGTAGTGGGTGTAATACCAGCCAAGATACTCTAATAGTTTAATTGTAAAAAAATATTTTGTCTCAGTAGAATGATTTTT
Source organism: Luperina nickerlii (assembly GCA_963855955.1). Lineage (NCBI taxonomy): Eukaryota > Metazoa > Arthropoda > Insecta > Lepidoptera > Noctuidae > Luperina > Luperina nickerlii. Next base: position 8,627,710 of record OY979689.1, on the reverse strand, counting down.
AATTGTTTAAGAAGCTATATCTTTTCTTCTACACATACGAACTTGCTAAAATTTGCCCTAGAACTTCTTTTTAGTATGAAAAAGTAGTGAGTGTAATACCAGCCAAGATACTCTAATAGTTTAATTGTAAAAAACTATTTTGTCTCAGTAGAATGATTTTTGTTTATTTAAAAAGCTATATCTTTTCTTCTACACATACGAACCTGCTGAAATTTGCCATAGAACTTCTTTTTAGTGTGAGAAAGTAGTGGGTGTAATACCAGCCAAGATACTCTAATAGTTTAATTGTAAAAAAATATTTTGTCTCAGTACAATGATTTTTAATTGTTTAAGAAGCTATATCTTTTCTTCTACACATACGAACTTGCTAAAATTTGCCCTAGAACTTCTTTTTAGTGTGAAAAAGTAGTGGGTGTAATACCAGCCAAGATACTCTAATAGTTTAATTGTAAAAAAATATTTTGTCTCAGTACAATGATTTTTAATTGTTTAAGAAGCTATATCTTTTCTTCTACACATACGAACTTGCTAAAATTTGCCCTAGAACTTCTTTTTAGTGTGAAAAAGTAGTGGGTGTAATACCAGCCAAGATACTCTAATAGTTTAATTGTAAAAAAATATTTTGTCTCAGTATAATGATTTTTAATTGTTTAAGAAGCTATATCTTTTCTTCTACACATACGAACTTGCTAAAATTTGCCCTAGAACTTCTTTTTAGTGTGAAAAAGTAGTGAGTGTAATACCAGCCAAGATACTCTAATAGTTTAATTGTAAAAAACTATTTTGTCTCAGTAGAATGATTTTTGTTTATTTAAAAAGCTATATCTTTTCTTCTACACATACGAACCTGCTGAAATTTGCCATAGAACTTCTTTTTAGTGTGAAAAAGTAGTGGGTGTAATACCAGCCAAGATACTCTAATAGTTTAATTGTAAAAAAATATTTTGTCTCAGTACAATGATTTTTAATTGTTTAAGAAGCTATATCTTTTCTTCTACACATACGAACTTGCTAAAATTTGCCCTAGAACTTCTTTTTAGTATGAAAAAGTAGTGAGTGTAATACCAGCCAAGATACTCTAATAGTTTAATTGTAAAAAACTATTTTGTCTCAGTAGAATGATTTTTGTTTATTTAAAAAGCTATATCTTTTCTTCTACACATACGAACCTGCTGAAATTTGCCATAGAACTTCTTTTTAGTGTGAGAAAGTAGTGGGTGTAATACCAGCCAAGATACTCTAATAGTTTAATTGTAAAAAAATATTTTGTCTCAGTACAATGATTTTTAATTGTTTAAGAAGCTATATCTTTTCTTCTACACATACGAACTTGCTAAAATTTGCCCTAGAACTTCTTTTTAGTGTGAAAAAGTAGTGGGTGTAATACCAGCCAAGATACTCTAATAGTTTAATTGTAAAAAAATATTTTGTCTCAGTAGAATGATTTTTGTTTATTTAAAAAGCTATATCTTTTCTTCTACACATACGAACCTGCTGAAATTTGCCCCAGAACTTCTTTTTAGTGTGAAAAAGTAGTGGGTGTAATACCAGCCAAGATACTCTAATAGTTTAATTGTAAAAAAATATTTTGTCTCAGTAGAATGATTTTTAATTGTTTAAGAAGCTATATCTTTTCTTCTACACATACGAACTTGCTAAAATTTGCCCTAGAACTTCTTTTTAGTATGAAAAAGTAGTGAGTGTAATACCAGCCAAGATACTCTAATAGTTTAATTGTAAAAAACTATTTTGTCTCAGTAGAATGATTTTTGTTTATTTAAAAAGCTATATCTTTTCTTCTACACATACGAACCTGCTGAAATTTGCCATAGAACTTCTTTTTAGTGTGAGAAAGTAGTGGGTGTAATACCAGCCAAGATACTCTAATAGTTTAATTGTAAAAAAATATTTTGTCTCAGTACAATGATTTTTAATTGTTTAAGAAGCTATATCTTTTCTTCTACACATACGAACTTGCTAAAATTTGCCCTAGAACTTCTTTTTAGTGTGAAAAAGTAGTGGGTGTAATACCAGCCAAGATACTCTAATAGTTTAATTGTAAAAAAATATTTTGTCTCAGTACAATGATTTTTAATTGTTTAAGAAGCTATATCTTTTCTTCTACACATACGAACTTGCTAAAATTTGCCCTAGAACTTCTTTTTAGTGTGAAAAAGTAGTGGGTGTAATACCAGCCAAGATACTCTACTAGTTTAATTGTAAAAAATTATTTTGTCTCAGTATAATGATTTTTAATTGTTTAAGAAGCTATATCTTTTCTTCTACACATACGAACTTGCTAAAATTTGCCCTAGAACTTCTTTTTAGTGTGAAAAAGTAGTGAGTGTAATACCAGCCAAGATACTCTAATAGTTTAATTGTAAAAAACTATTTTGTCTCAGTAGAATGATTTTTGTTTATTTAAAAAGCTATATCTTTTCTTCTACACATACGAACCTGCTGAAATTTGCCATAGAACTTCTTTTTAGTGTGAAAAAGTAGTGGGTGTAATACCAGCCAAGATACTCTAATAGTTTAATTGTAAAAAAATATTTTGTCTCAGTAGAATGATTTTTGTTTATTTAAAAAGCTATATCTTTTCTTCTACACATACGAACCTGCTGAAATTTGCCATAGAACTTCTTTTTAGTGTGAAAAAGTAGTGGGTGTAATACCAGCCAAGATACTCTAATAGTTTAATTGTAAAAAAATATTTTGTCTCAGTAGAATGATTTTTGTTTATTTAAAAAGCTATATCTTTTCTTCTACACATACGAACCTGCTGAAATTTGCCATAGAACTTCTTTTTAGTGTGAAAAAGTAGTGGGTGTAATACCAGCCAAGATACTCTAATAGTTTAATTGTAAAAAAATATTTTGTCTCAGTAGAATGATTTTTGTTTATTTAAAAAGCTATATCTTTTCTTCTACACATACGAACCTGCTGAAATTTGCCCCAGAACTTCTTTTTAGTGTGAAAAAGTAGTGGGTGTAATACCAGCCAAGATACTCTAATAGTTTAATTGTAAAAAAATATTTTGTCTCAGTAGAATGATTTTTAATTGTTTAAGAAGCTATATCTTTTCTTCTACACATACGAACTTGCTAAAATTTGCCCTAGAACTTCTTTTTAGTATGAAAAAGTAGTGAGTGTAATACCAGCCAAGATACTCTAATAGTTTAATTGTAAAAAACTATTTTGTCTCAGTAGAATGATTTTTGTTTATTTAAAAAGCTATATCTTTTCTTCTACACATACGAACCTGCTGAAATTTGCCCTAGAACTTCTTTTTAGTGTGAAAAAGTGGTGGGTGTAATACCAGCCAAGATACTCTAATAGTTTAATTGTAAAAAACTATTTTGTCTCAGTAGAATGATTTTTGTTTATTTAAAAAGCTATATCTTTTCTTCTACACATACGAACCTGCTGAAATTTGCCCTAGAACTTCTTTTTAGTGTGAAAAAGTAGTGGGTGTAATACCAGTCAAGATACTCTAATAGTTTAATTGTAAAAAAATATTTTGTCTCAGTACAATGATTTTTAATTGTTTAAGAAGCTATCTATATCTTTTCTTCTACACATACGAACTTGCTAAAATTTGCCCTAGAACTTCTTTTTAGTGTGAAAAAGTAGTGGGTGTAATACCAGCCAAGATACTCTAATAGTTTAATTGTAAAAAATATTTTGTCTCAGTACAATGATTTTTAATTGTTTAAGAAGCTATATCTTTTCTTCTACACATACGAACTTGCTAAAATTTGCCCTAGAACTTCTTTTTAGTGTGAAAAAGTAGTGGGTGTATTACCAGCCAAGATACTCTAATAGTTTAATTGTAAAAAAATATTTTGTCTCAGTATAATGATTTTTAATTGTTTAAGAAGCTATATCTTTTCTTCTACACATACGAACTTGCTAAAATTTGCCCTAGAACTTCTTTTTAGTGTGAAAAAGTAGTGAGTGTAATACCAGCCAAGATACTCTAATAGTTTAATTGTAAAAAACTATTTTGTCTCAGTAGAATGATTTTTGTTTATTTAAAAAGCTATATCTTTTCTTCTACACATACGAACCTGCTGAAATTTGCCATAGAACTTCTTTTTAGTGTGAAAAAGTAGTGGGTGTAATACCAGCCAAGATACTCTAATAGTTTAATTGTAAAAAAATATTTTGTCTCAGTACAATGATTTTTAATTGTTTAAGAAGCTATATCTTTTCTTCTACACATACGAACTTGCTAAAATTTGCCCTAGAACTTCTTTTTAGTATGAAAAAGTAGTGAGTGTAATACCAGCCAAGATACTCTAATAGTTTAATTGTAAAAAACTATTTTGTCTCAGTAGAATGATTTTTGTTTATTTAAAAAGCTATATCTTTTCTTCTACACATACGAACCTGCTGAAATTTGCCATAGAACTTCTTTTTAGTGTGAGAAAGTAGTGGGTGTAATACCAGCCAAGATACTCTAATAGTTTAATTGTAAAAAAATATTTTGTCTCAGTACAATGATTTTTAATTGTTTAAGAAGCTATATCTTTTCTTCTACACATACGAACTTGCTAAAATTTGCCCTAGAACTTCTTTTTAGTGTGAAAAAGTAGTGGGTGTAATACCAGCCAAGATACTCTAATAGTTTAATTGTAAAAAAATATTTTGTCTCAGTAGAATGATTTTTGTTTATTTAAAAAGCTATATCTTTTCTTCTACACATACGAACCTGCTGAAATTTGCCCCAGAACTTCTTTTTAGTGTGAAAAAGTAGTGGGTGTAATACCAGCCAAGATACTCTAATAGTTTAATTGTAAAAAAATATTTTGTCTCAGTAGAATGATTTTTAATTGTTTAAGAAGCTATATCTTTTCTTCTACACATACGAACTTGCTAAAATTTGCCCTAGAACTTCTTTTTAGTATGAAAAAGTAGTGAGTGTAATACCAGCCAAGATACTCTAATAGTTTAATTGTAAAAAACTATTTTGTCTCAGTAGAATGATTTTTGTTTATTTAAAAAGCTATATCTTTTCTTCTACACATACGAACCTGCTGAAATTTGCCATAGAACTTCTTTTTAGTGTGAGAAAGTAGTGGGTGTAATACCAGCCAAGATACTCTAATAGTGTAATTGTAAAAAAATATTTTGTCTCAGTACAATGATTTTTAATTGTTTAAGAAGCTATATCTTTTCTTCTACACATACGAACTTGCTAAAATTTGCCCTAGAACTTCTTTTTAGTATGAAAAAGTAGTGAGTGTAATACCAGCCAAGATACTCTAATAGTTTAATTGTAAAAAACTATTTTGTCTCAGTAGAATGATTTTTGTTTATTTAAAAAGCTATATCTTTTCTTCTACACATACGAACCTGCTGAAATTTGCCCTAGAACTTCTTTTTAGTGTGAAAAAGTGGTGGGTGTAATACCAGCCAAGATACTCTAATAGTTTAATTGTAAAAAAATATTTTGTCTCAGTAGAATGATTTTTGTTTATTTAAAAAGCTATATCTTTTCTTCTACACATACGAACCTGCTGAAATTTTCTATAGAACTTCTTTTTAGTGTGAAAAAGTAGTGGGTGTAATACCAGCCAAGATACTCTAATAGTTTAATTGTAAAAAAATATTTTGTCTCAGTACAATGATTTTTAATTGTTTAAGAAGCTATATCTTTTCTTCTACACATACGAACTTGCTAAAATTTGCCCTAGAACTTCTTTTTAGTGTGAAAAAGTAGTGGGTGTAATACCAGCCAAGATACTCTAATAGTTTAATTGTAAAAAAATATTTTGTCTCAGTATAATGATTTTTAATTGTTTAAGAAGCTATATCTTTTCTTCTACACATACGAACTTGCTAAAATTTGCCCTAGAACTTCTTTTTAGTGTGAAAAAGTAGTGAGTGTAATACCAGCCAAGATACTCTAATAGTTTAATTGTAAAAAACTATTTTGTCTCAGTAGAATGATTTTTGTTTATTTAAAAAGCTATATCTTTTCTTCTACACATACGAACCTGCTGAAATTTGCCATAGAACTTCTTTTTAGTGTGAAAAAGTAGTGGGTGTAATACCAGCCAAGATACTCTAATAGTTTAATTGTAAAAAAATATTTTGTCTCAGTACAATGATTTTTAATTGTTTAAGAAGCTATATCTTTTCTTCTACACATACGAACTTGCTAAAATTTGCCCTAGAACTTCTTTTTAGTATGAAAAAGTAGTGAGTGTAATACCAGCCAAGATACTCTAATAGTTTAATTGTAAAAAACTATTTTGTCTCAGTAGAATGATTTTTGTTTATTTAAAAAGCTATATCTTTTCTTCTACACATACGAACCTGCTGAAATTTGCCATAGAACTTCTTTTTAGTGTGAGAAAGTAGTGGGTGTAATACCAGCCAAGATACTCTAATAGTTTAATTGTAAAAAAATATTTTGTCTCAGTACAATGATTTTTAATTGTTTAAGAAGCTATATCTTTTCTTCTACACATACGAACTTGCTAAAATTTGCCCTAGAACTTCTTTTTAGTGTGAAAAAGTAGTGGGTGTAATACCAGCCAAGATACTCTAATAGTTTAATTGTAAAAAAATATTTTGTCTCAGTAGAATGATTTTTGTTTATTTAAAAAGCTATATCTTTTCTTCTACACATACGAACCTGCTGAAATTTGCCCCAGAACTTCTTTTTAGTGTGAAAAAGTAGTGGGTGTAATACCAGCCAAGATACTCTAATAGTTTAATTGTAAAAAAATATTTTGTCTCAGTAGAATGATTTTTAATTGTTTAAGAAGCTATATCTTTTCTTCTACACATACGAACTTGCTAAAATTTGCCCTAGAACTTCTTTTTAGTATGAAAAAGTAGTGAGTGTAATACCAGCCAAGATACTCTAATAGTTTAATTGTAAAAAACTATTTTGTCTCAGTAGAATGATTTTTGTTTATTTAAAAAGCTATATCTTTTCTTCTACACATACGAACCTGCTGAAATTTGCCATAGAACTTCTTTTTAGTGTGAGAAAGTAGTGGGTGTAATACCAGCCAAGATACTCTAATAGTTTAATTGTAAAAAAATATTTTGTCTCAGTACAATGATTTTTAATTGTTTAAGAAGCTATATCTTTTCTTCTACACATACGAACTTGCTAAAATTTGCCCTAGAACTTCTTTTTAGTGTGAAAAAGTAGTGGGTGTAATACCAGCCAAGATACTCTAATAGTTTAATTGTAAAAAAATATCTTGTCTCAGTACAATGATTTTTAATTGTTTAAGAAGCTATATCTTTTCTTCTACACATACGAACTTGCTAAAATTTGCCCTAGAACTTCTTTTTAGTGTGAAAAAGTAGTGGGTGTAATACCAGCCAAGATACTCTAATAGTTTAATTGTAAAAAAATATTTTGTCTCAGTATAATGATTTTTAATTGTTTAAGAAGCTATATCTTTTCTTCTACACATACGAACTTGCTAAAATTTGCCCTAGAACTTCTTTTTAGTGTGAAAAAGTAGTGAGTGTAATACCAGCCAAGATACTCTAATAGTTTAATTGTAAAAAACTATTTTGTCTCAGTAGAATGATTTTTGTTTATTTAAAAAGCTATATCTTTTCTTCTACACATACGAACCTGCTGAAATTTGCCATAGAACTTCTTTTTAGTGTGAGAAAGTAGTGGGTGTAATACCAGCCAAGATACTCTAATAGTTTAATTGTAAAAAAATATTTTGTCTCAGTACAATGATTTTTAATTGTTTAAGAAGCTATATCTTTTCTTCTACACATACGAACTTGCTAAAATTTGCCCTAGAACTTCTTTTTAGTGTGAAAAAGTAGTGGGTGTAATACCAGCCAAGATACTCTAATAGTTTAATTGTAAAAAAATATTTTGTCTCAGTAGAATGATTTTTGTTTATTTAAAAAGCTATATCTTTTCTTCTACACATACGAACCTGCTGAAATTTGCCCCAGAACTTCTTTTTAGTGTGAAAAAGTAGTGGGTGTAATACCAGCCAAGATACTCTAATAGTTTAATTGTAAAAAAATATTTTGTCTCAGTAGAATGATTTTTAATTGTTTAAGAAGCTATATCTTTTCTTCTACACATACGAACTTGCTAAAATTTGCCCTAGAACTTCTTTTTAGTATGAAAAAGTAGTGAGTGTAATACCAGCCAAGATACTCTAATAGTTTAATTGTAAAAAACTATTTTGTCTCAGTAGAATGATTTTTGTTTATTTAAAAAGCTATATCTTTTCTTCTACACATACGAACCTGCTGAAATTTGCCATAGAACTTCTTTTTAGTGTGAGAAAGTAGTGGGTGTAATACCAGCCAAGATACTCTAATAGTTTAATTGTAAAAAAATATTTTGTCTCAGTACAATGATTTTTAATTGTTTAAGAAGCTATATCTTTTCTTCTACACATACGAACTTGCTAAAATTTGCCCTAGAACTTCTTTTTAGTGTGAAAAAGTAGTGGGTGTAATACCAGCCAAGATACTCTAATAGTTTAATTGTAAAAAAATATTTTGTCTCAGTACAATGATTTTTAATTGTTTAAGAAGCTATATCTTTTCTTCTACACATACGAACTTGCTAAAATTTGCCCTAGAACTTCTTTTTAGTGTGAAAAAGTAGTGGGTGTAATACCAGCCAAGATACTCTACTAGTTTAATTGTAAAAAATTATTTTGTCTCAGTATAATGATTTTTAATTGTTTAAGAAGCTATATCTTTTCTTCTACACATACGAACTTGCTAAAATTTGCCCTAGAACTTCTTTTTAGTGTGAAAAAGTAGTGAGTGTAATACCAGCCAAGATACTCTAATAGTTTAATTGTAAAAAACTATTTTGTCTCAGTAGAATGATTTTTGTTTATTTAAAAAGCTATATCTTTTCTTCTACACATACGAACCTGCTGAAATTTGCCATAGAACTTCTTTTTAGTGTGAAAAAGTAGTGGGTGTAATACCAGCCAAGATACTCTAATAGTTTAATTGTAAAAAAATATTTTGTCTCAGTAGAATGATTTTTGTTTATTTAAAAAGCTATATCTTTTCTTCTACACATACGAACCTGCTGAAATTTGCCATAGAACTTCTTTTTAGTGTGAAAAAGTAGTGGGTGTAATACCAGCCAAGATACTCTAATAGTTTAATTGTAAAAAAATATTTTGTCTCAGTAGAATGATTTTTGTTTATTTAAAAAGCTATATCTTTTCTTCTACACATACGAACCTGCTGAAATTTGCCATAGAACTTCTTTTTAGTGTGAAAAAGTAGTGGGTGTAATACCAGCCAAGATACTCTAATAGTTTAATTGTAAAAAAATATTTTGTCTCAGTAGAATGATTTTTGTTTATTTAAAAAGCTATATCTTTTCTTCTACACATACGAACCTGCTGAAATTTGCCCCAGAACTTCTTTTTAGTGTGAAAAAGTAGTGGGTGTAATACCAGCCAAGATACTCTAATAGTTTAATTGTAAAAAAATATTTTGTCTCAGTAGAATGATTTTTAATTGTTTAAGAAGCTATATCTTTTCTTCTACACATACGAACTTGCTAAAATTTGCCCTAGAACTTCTTTTTAGTATGAAAAAGTAGTGAGTGTAATACCAGCCAAGATACTCTAATAGTTTAATTGTAAAAAACTATTTTGTCTCAGTAGAATGATTTTTGTTTATTTAAAAAGCTATATCTTTTCTTCTACACATACGAACCTGCTGAAATTTGCCCTAGAACTTCTTTTTAGTGTGAAAAAGTGGTGGGTGTAATACCAGCCAAGATACTCTAATAGTTTAATTGTAAAAAACTATTTTGTCTCAGTAGAATGATTTTTGTTTATTTAAAAAGCTATATCTTTTCTTCTACACATACGAACCTGCTGAAATTTGCCCTAGAACTTCTTTTTAGTGTGAAAAAGTAGTGGGTGTAATACCAGTCAAGATACTCTAATAGTTTAATTGTAAAAAAATATTTTGTCTCAGTACAATGATTTTTAATTGTTTAAGAAGCTATCTATATCTTTTCTTCTACACATACGAACTTGCTAAAATTTGCCCTAGAACTTCTTTTTAGTGTGAAAAAGTAGTGGGTGTAATACCAGCCAAGATACTCTAATAGTTTAATTGTAAAAAAATATTTTGTCTCAGAAGAATGATTTTTAATGGGGAGACACACTGTGGAACTAATGGCGCTAGCATAGTTGGTTCCTAACATCGTCATTGGTTGAAAATGTGGTAATGTCATTTTATATTTCAAAATATCATAACCTCATTGGTCAGATTGAGACCAGCTATGGTGGCGCCATCTTAGATTATCTTTGCCTGTGTCTGCCCATTGTTTAAGAAGCTATATCTTTTCTTCTACACATACGAACTTGCTAAAATTTGCCCTAGAACTTCTTTTTAGTGTGAAAAAGTAGTGAGTGTAATACCAGCCAAGATACTCTAATAGTTTAATTGTAAAAAACTATTTTGTCTCCGTAGAATGATTTTTGTTTATTTTTTATTTTTTTAATTTTTTACAATTCAACAATTATTGTTAATAAGCAGATGTCATGTTAGTTTTTAATATTATTTGTAATTTTGCAATGAAGGATCCTAATTTTTCAAAAATATTTAGGGGCCCGGGCCCCTATCTGTTATGTTTCGTCTCTGTCGGCTGCTAGCTGGTAGCTGCTAGTTTCAGTTTCATCGGGCCTGCGGGCGGAGAGTAATGGTTAGCTCACCGTCCGATCAGGACCAGGATCATGCCGGACGCCGCGTACGTGTTCCACGCGCGCCCCAACCGAAGCCTGCCGGGTCAACGGGATCGTCCGAAAGGGTTACCGCTGGCCTGGAACATAGAGGGTAAAGCAAGGAACACGGTGGGTTTTAGTCAGTAAAAGTCTGACACTCCCTTCCGCTCCACCCAGAGTGGGACACCGGTCATTTGATGATTTACCATCAACAAAAAAAAAAGGATTAACCACTATAACTAATGAAGACACGTACGTAACTGACAAACTCTCTCATTCACCATTCCTCTCATTAGATAGGGTTTTGTCTATGTATTAGTAATTCAGTATTTTGTACCTCTGTGTGATGTATAATTCAGATGGTTGAGGTAATTCCACCTCTGTCGAGTCAAACAGATACGTTATTCTCTATGTATTAGGTACTTGGAAATTCAAAGTGTCAAGATTTGTGGTCGACATCTGAATCCACGATAATTAACTCAATGAACCCAATGCTGGGAAACAGGCCTCCCGGCGAGAGGAAGGGGCCGTAATCCACCACGCGGGCCCAGTGCGGGTTGCTAGACATCACATGTTTTCGACTTTTTGGTTCTAGGATATGCCGGTTTCCTCACGATGTTTTCCTTCGCCGTTTCGAGAGGCGTGGTGATGATATAATTTTCATAAAGTAAGGCTGCGTCTCCACCAGATATGAACGTGGATGCGTATAGCAAGGGATGTTGTGTGTGAAACCTTATAATAATTTTAAAATATATATAAATTTTAAAAGCTACAGGCACTGATGTACGGTATCCGTTATACAGGTGTACCTACTATGTCACTGAAATTTATTTTATTCTTTTTAGTTCGCGTTATTCTTTCTTTTTTAGGTTATGTTTTTATTTATGTAAATAAAAGCTTGTTTTTAAAAACTTTTTTTTATTTTCATTTTTATAGCTTGAGTTTAAGCTAACTTAGTTCAGTTAGCTTTGGTATTGGTTAGTTTCACACACATCCCCCGTTACGCATCCTCGCTCATCTCTGGTGGAAAGGCAGCCTTTATTTAAATTATTTCATCACCACTCCTCTCGAAACAGTGATGGAAAACATCGTAAGGAAACCGGCATGTCATGTGGCATGTGTTTAATATCACTGTGACACACGTGCAGCCAACATCAAATTAATATGCAAGGTAGTTAACCACTCATATTAAACTCATTTTGTACGTGGGCTGGGTAGTCAAATACATTTGATTTCACTCCCCAAAATGTATGTTACTTGCGCACACCAGAGTCAGAACAGTTTTCTTCGTAGTAAACCAGCGGGGTAATTGCGTTACATAACACACGTACAATGCGTGCCACGTAAGAAGAGACTTGACCCCGCCTCCCCCGCCTCTTTCCGCCGCCCCTATGACGTCCGGTCCCGTCCCGCACTCGGACCTCATACCGCTAAAGATACTGTTGCGCGCCACAAATAATGCTTGATACATGGCGACATTAGTTACCACTAGCGCCATCTAGTATCGGTTAGCGGAACTAGTACCTTGGTACTAGGACCTTGACCCTACTTGACCTTTTTCTAAGTACTAGTAATTCCGAGAACTATCGACGTCGAGTCAGTCGGGACCGCTATGTACTCGAACATACTAGATGTTTATAGAATAGCTCTGTGGCACTATATAAGGCGAGCGCGAGCCGAGAGACATATAGTTTCGATTAAGCGATACGAGCGATAACATTGAAGGCGATATTCGAGTGCGACTTAAGAGTGTTCAGTAAGTGCAATTGTGTTTCTTAATTAGTGTGTTTGACTTGTAATTAGTATTGGTGATTAAAGTGTCAATTTTTGGTGATTAAATCGGCAGATTTTATTGTCACGAACCCCAAGCTCGTAACAATACCTAAAATCGTGTACTGCGCATGTCAAACCACGTGGTCTGTCAAGTCTCTTCTTTCGTGGCACGCATTGTAAGATGACAATTGATCGCAATGACTTTCATTGTAACAGTTCAGCCACGTCCATTGAGTTATTTATTTTGCTGAGTAGGCGAATTTTTCAAAGAATGAAAAATGACTGCGTTTATTGGCATTACAGCAATTTTGCTTTAATGCCCAACTACCAAACTCAGGGGCTGAGAAATTCCTAATGGAATAACGCACACCACATTACACAAGCAAAAACAACGAAAATTGCTTGCATAGCAAACATGTTTATTTGTAGCCTGCATACTGCAGACTTTTGTTGACTACACAATAAACAAGGCCGCCTTATCTGCAAGTTAGTTTAACTTAGCGGTGTTGATATAATTATAATGACGCGCACAGATGCGCGGTTGTGCTGATAACGATAGTGTGGACTAAACAAATGTGGATGCTGAAGTACAAACATGACGTGGTATCCAGTCGACTCGTTGCTAACGTGCGTCGGTGATATATTGAAAAAAAATGTGGTTATTCTACATATTTCGTGTAAAGGCTCCTACAAATAGACGCGACACGCGATATAATCGCGCTGGACACAAAGGCACCGGTCGTTGCGCGACTTGCAGTGCCTTCGTGTCGATTTTATCGCGTGTCGCGCCTGTTTGAAGGAGCCTTAACTTGTTAAGTTTTGTATGGAATGGGGATTTACCATTTTTTGGTACCTATATGTTTTTTGACTCTTTGGTCTAGTATCGTGTAAAAGGAATACACGATTCAATTAATTTTTCTCGATACAAAAAAAATTGCAAAGTTATAGCTATTTTTTTTTTACTTTTTTTGATATCACGGCGTAACGTTTACTAGTTATTATTCAATGGATATTACTTTAAAACATAGAGAATTATCATATATTATCATAGTTTACTCAAAGTAGTTTTAAATTTAATTTATTTATTTTGTAAAAAGGAGGAAATTCGTTTTGGCACATACGTCGTTTTATTCCGAGCGCACGCACGCTATATCCATCTCTCTTCTTTTGCGTTTCACAAGTAATTGCATCACTTTCGCTCGCCTAGTAGATCGTCGCTACGATTTATTTTCGAGGTTAACTTGCAATGCTAATGTTTGTTCGTGTATTTGTTTATGTGTGTTATCTGGCCAGCACCGTAAATGCGTAACACATTTTGATTTATAACATCTCACTGCATGGTGAGCTTGCTTTATTTGAGTTCGGATCTGGGGGCTTACTCTCTAAGTCCGTCAACGAAGATCTGGGCCCGCTCGAATGTAGTTCGAAACTGCGTAACGAATCCTACACCCAATTAATTAACTTTTACGAACGGGCAAAATCACATCGAGAGCGACAGCTGCCAAATCGTGTTCTCATTAATTCTTAGTTTGGGCCCCAAACTAAGCTTATGTCCGTAAGTGATACAGAGTTGGTATCGTCTGCATCTTCGGCCGACACTGCGGATTACTTGCCGATGGAGTAATTGCGTAACACACTGAGCTTTGTGTTCACCGACATTTTAATTTACTGATTAAATATTTAATCAGTTCTTTATTTAAAATGTCCTTAGGAATTTTGATATAAACCAACTGTTTAAATACCTAACCGGTGGTTTCAATGTTGGTGAACTCAGGCCTAACAGTAGCAGTGGATTTCATTTTGAGAGTTGAACAATATTCATTACGTTATTTACGTTGTTGAGCAGGCAAATTGTTTGAACATATGAAGCAATAGATTAGCAATATCCTTTAAAATGATTCAGATTGTGATCTATAGTGTGATCTTTAACCATAACATCACATCGCATCACGCCTGTAATACCCGAAGGTTTAGGCAAAGGTGTACCTTTTTTTTTGGTACACCGTGGAAATCCTCATGGACTTCCTTCATCGTTGGGTTGACAGAGGGCCACACCGGACTCTTACCGGCTATAACCACCGCGGTGTTCCACTTCTATCTATGGCCGGGGGTGCGGGAGTCGCATAAGCATTCATCGCTCCCCCGACAGGCCTCGACCCGCTGTTCCTTAGTGGGTCCCACCTCCCCGTGCGGCCATTCCTATAATGGCCTCACCCACTCTCGAGTGGCATGCGTGGAACACTGCGGCGCCAAATCGGGCCTGTCTGGTCGGACGACGGACGCTCCTAGTCCGCTGCCCGCAGGCCACCTCTCATGGAGGTCGCAAATCGTTTTGCGCCCTCCTCGGGCGCCCGGTGCGTCTCCTGCGTGAGGGGAGAGAGTATGGGGCTTCTCTCTCCCGCTCGGCCATCTCCTTTTCAAACATGATATCCTCGCAAAAGGAGGCAACTCCGTCCCATGCGCTCCAGTTCTCGACCATCGATTGGACGACGGCCGGGAGCGAGAGATCGTTCACGCCTATTCCCGCGATGAGGTAACGGCGCAGACCTGCCCAAGCTGGGCACTCCTCCAACATGTGCTGCGCCGTATCTTCAGGGCAGCAACACAGTGGTGACACACCGACGTCTGCTCCCGACCTATATACGACACAAGTAATTCCCACAGCAGCCGTGGCCGGAGAGTACCTGCGTCACCCGTAAGCTGCCCAAGTAACATTTAAGCGGAAAAATATTATATTTACCAGCGCATTACCAGCTATAAGCTTAATAAATGATGTAAGTACAAGAGTGTAAAAATATGTATAGGACTGTACTTTAGTATAACTGTACAACTGTATACAGTATAGCTGATTAACGGCTGTATAGAGCCAAAATTTTTACCTTTAGCTTTTAAATAGCATTGGAAAATGCTAAAATACAGACCGCGGCGTAAAAAACTGCGTTCAGCAACTTTATAAGACAATAACTGTATACTGCTCTCAAATTATACTTTTATATAACCTACTTCTGCACAAGAGCATTAAATATTGTTATAGCCTGAATATTGGTGTAAAATTACTCTATTGTCCAGCCTTCAAGTTAAGCTTGATAATAGCTGTACAACGGAAATCTAGGATACTCTTAGCAAGCAGTTCCCTTTATAATAGTTTAATTCAATTCTGTCTCATGTAGAAGAGTTTAGATTTACTCCTTTTTAAAGCCTTATGCGATTGGCGTACATTTTTCCCTTTTTACAGTTTTTCGTGTTTTAGAAGATTAAAGTTATTATTATAGTGTTGGCATACACAATTATCCAGCTTATCGATTATTTTGAAACTAATATAACCTAAAATCAGTCTATTTATTGGATACAACTAATAACAACACGGAGTCATAATTTTGATCAGTTGCCAATTTGTTAAGTGAACAAGAGTTAAGATACAAATATATATAAAATAAAAATACATTAAACTGTTGCACTCTGTAGTGTTTGCTTCAGTATTTAAATTAGATACAATACATCTCTATAAATAAAAACAATACATTGTTTCTTTTCGCTATCAGTAACTACTATTTGGTAAATTATTATCCGATTCCTTGCTCACCGCCTTACGGGCCTTGGATCATAATGAGGTTTTCTATATTTTCAACTGAACCCTAATTAACTGTATTAATGAATATGAATAAGAATTTAAGGCAGCTTCTACAGTACTTAAATACTAATGTACAGACAATGTTACTCTTTAGGCTGAGATACGTTCTTAAATAACGACTCTGTTATGCAAAAAGCTGTATTAAGGGGTACTAGAAGAGCAAGAGCTGTATAAACTAAGGACGCCATTTTATAATAATTTATAAATTGCATTGCAATTTTACGAGATATTTTTTTGTTTGTTTTTGAAATTTCAGTACAAAATTACAAAAGATTTTAACTGTATAGTACACACAATTACGTTTACTATCAATAGAACAGTCCGGGTTACTCTTAAAACTGTTTTCAGATTTGATCACATATTTGTTGTTACAGAAAAAATGTATGTATATTCCTTATTTCGAAGGGGCGTGAGTTTTGAGCTTAAAACTAGTATACATACTCACATAAAAATATCAGTCGCAAGCATAACAACAACGATAAACAGGAAAGAGTACCTACTTACCACTTGGTTATTAAATATTTTTGCACTTATCTTCAGATATGGCACATAGTAAATAAAATGGAGAATGAATTCAACCACGAACACAATTATAATATGGGTAAATATACAAAAATTGGACAACTTTTTGTCCTATTTTGCAAACATAATTTTTAACCATAATGTATACAAATATTGGTTTGTATATATATTTTATCTTATTAATAAACTATCCTATGCCAGGCCAGTCAGTTTTTCAAATATTTTTGGAGTTATTTGCATTTTTTCAAATTTTATTGCCAAAGGACTGACGAGAATTGCAGAGTACTGATTAAAAACACATATTCGTAGGAAAAAATAAGATTTAATGTTACTTTGAGTATTTGCGAGTACAAATAGCTTAGAATCTAATAAAGGCACATTACTTAAGAATTAAATCACATTGAACTGGGTATTTTTAAGTACAAATATCTCAAAATCTAATAAAGGCGTATCTTATCAATAAAATCACATTGTAACTATTAAGACTACCTTTAAAATTATTGAATACTGAAAATTTAAAATACGTCAGTCTTCAAGACACCCTTTTCAATTTGTACTGCTTATTTTCATTTTAACGTAGTTTCTTTAACATTGGACAATTCTAAGAAATTTAAAATTTGAACAAAAATTAAGCTGCTTACAGCAATACCGTATTTTCTATTACTAGGTAAACATTGCGTAATATAATGACTATTAGATACAAAAATAAACAAAGATCAGCTGTTATGCTGCAACAAAAATAATGTTTCTAAACATTAAAAGTAGTGGACGTATCAATAAAAACTACTTTTCAAAAACGTCAATCTTCTCTTTAAATTGGTAAAATATTCTATTCCCTTTTGTAACCAGGTTTGGTACAGGAAGTTTTTTTATTACTTGGTCCATTGGTACATCTGACACATCGCTTTTGTCTAATTTAAACAGGGTACCATCATCACTACAAATTTTAAGAAAAGTTGCTCTCAATTCACCATCTTCAGTATCGACAGAAGAACAGATCCCTGCATAATGATATTCTGCTTTTCTCACTATGTATTTAATCAAAACATAATCACCACTGCTATAATCATTCTGAGTTTGTGCTTTTGTGTAGTCACTAACTCTTGACAAAGGTGAACTACATTTGGAAGTAAAGCTGTAACTGTTGTTTTTTACGTAGGTAGATAGTGGAAGAGTATCGTCTTCAGAATCAGAGAATACAGTCGAAACATTTAAATGTGTATCTGGCAGTTCTCTTTCATACCTAATAGATCCTAGCTTGTAATGATGGCATCCATCAGGGTCACAGAAACAACTAGGCTTTTTTTTAATCCGTTTATATTTTTGACGTTCAGTATTCAATTTAGTTTTAAGATTTGTAATAGTAGTACTCATTGTCTTTAATTGCTTGTTCCTGTCTTTTCTCTGTCTTTGACTTCTCCTTCTTGCTTATTTTGCTCTTTGGTCTTCCTTAATAATGATAGATCTATTTTCTACAAGAACCAGCGGTGGCCCTTCTTCTTTACTGTTTGAAGGTGTGTTCTGACGTAAAAAATTATTTGTGTTTTGGTTCAAAGTTAGCTTTTGCCTATACTTTAATGAATATTGTTTCCAATTTTTCCTAGTTATTCGTTGCTCTCGAGGTGTCATTTGTTTAAGTAATTGATTTTCTGTGACCTTTTTCCTTTTTTTTCAAGTATTGTAACCTTTGTTTCTCTTTATACTCTGCTAATGTCATTGGGTCACTTATAATTCTCACTAAACGAGCCTTTTCGGCTTCTCTTTTATTTTTTAACACCTCTTCCCTGGATAATTTTTGTTTTTTTTTTAGGCGGCATAATGTAAATAGCCTGAAATGAGTAAAACGAATTATTTAATACTTTGACATGTAGTAAAAAAGATCTGAAATATTTAAAACATCAGTTCCCTGCAAACACGTCAGTCCTATGGCGCAAGTTTGAACAGCGGACTGACGACAGGGTACTGATGAATTGGACATTAATTTGAGGTTATACTTGAAATTTAATTTTTTATCTATATTTTTAATCATTGACATAACATATTTATAAAAATCGCATGTAAAAATGCATAAATTAAAACAAAACATAGCTACTAAAGAAAATATAGACTTACCAGAGTACTGACAATTTGAGTGGATCAGTACAAACACATCCGGTGACAATGGTGTTAGCACTGACCTCGTGATGGCTACCGTCGATGTGGCGCGCTCTGCACCTAACTTCATTACAGACATTCTAGCTGTATAACGAGTTGATCAAAGTTCGATAATATTTTGCGGGAATTTTAAATTTTCACTTAGTACAAAGGACTGATGGGTAAAAGTAATGACAAAGTTTGTTCATTATTTTAAAATAGTATTTTACAGATTCTGTTAATAAATCTGTGAAATATATTTTAAATAAATATTATAGAATATACAGAAATAATAAGATTAACGATAAATACGGAATATTTTTTTATACAACCACTTCATTAAGCATTTTTGTGATTGTGACACGCCAGGGAACTGATGTTTTAAGTATTTATTGCATTATTTTATAAATTAGCTTTTAGATTAAGTGATTAAAATTGAGTGGATACATAAAAAGGAATTTAAAATTTCATAATATATCAGCACATAACAAAGTGCATTTAAATTTTCGTATTTATTGACTGATGACAGCAAGTTGGACAACTTTTGTATATTTACCCATATATTTATTCTTTTATTAAGATTTTCACAAGCCTGAGTCTGTATAAAAGAATAAAAAAGAAAATTAGAGAATGGAAGCTGTATAAAAGTATCTAAATAGTATCTTAGCCAGCCAAATAGTACAGCTATTATGCAGCTGTTATACAGCTAAATCTACACTTAAAGCTGTATAATTTTGGGGCCCATTTCAGAGTTACAAGGGCTGTATAGCTTGCTATACAGTCTTTATACAGCACGTTTAACAGCCTGCAGTAAACAAATAGTCCACAATACAGGTTTTATACAGTTTAAAATGTTACTTGGGTGAGGGCGCCCGGAGTGCTACTGACAAATTCCTGATGGAAAACCCAGGGCCGTCTTAACCATATTGGGCGCCGGGGCGCAAAAACCGTCGGGGGCGTAGGCTGTTTTTTGGCAACAAAAAAAAAGACTTGATTTTAGAATCCAAAATTTTTACGGAGTAGCACCAAGGTAGCCCGCAAAATTCAATTTTACATGTTATTTCTTACATTTTTTGCAATTTTCAGGTCAGTGTCAGGTTGTATATTTTGTCTTGCAATTGACTTAGAGGATTGTATTGATATACTACCCTCTAAGTTCATAAAACCCTATTGATTGATATTTATTTCATGAAATAGTATGTTTGAATTTCACGGACTACCCTGGCGCCTCCTAAGACCCTGCGCCCGGGTGCCACGCACCCCTTGCACCCTCGGGTAAAGACGGCCCTGGAAAAACCCAATAACTCCCACATTGTATGTTTTTCGGTTTGTTTCACCTTTGTACCTATTTTTCTGATCTTTTTTATCTTGTGTGTACAAAAATAGATAAATAAACAAATAATACTTTGGCCGACCTGGAAATCCAACCCTCAAGGTAAGCAGTAGCCCTTACGACCAACGAGGAAGACCCCTAACCATCTTCCTACCACATCGGCATACCATCTTCAACCACCACGATCAAAGTCAAAACTGATTCTCCAAATCGTAAGTCTTCTAACTTGTCTAATTAAATTGAACAAAAGCCTCCCCAGTTGCTTCTGACCGCTGTATATTAATTATAGCCCACAACAAAGACAAATGGGGGAACTTGATAGCAGCTCGTTAAAGGATTCTGCAGGGAGGGAACGAGGTACCATTGTCTTATCGAGGAGCAACTTGACTTCTGAAGTGAAATTTGTATTGATTAGTTTAGAAATATAAGTTAGGTTACAGGGTCAAAACTAACTAGCTAGCAAAACTTTACAGGCGAAACTTTACAGAACAACTTTAAACTTTTCAAGAAATCTGTTTTTATTGGACATTTATAATTTATGACATTATTAAGGTTTTATTACATAATTAACTCTATTTACTTAGGTTATATATTATTTACACACTAACTCTATAATAGAAATAAAAATATTTACAAGTATCTTTTTGTTTTTATTGGTTTCACTCCTTATGACTGCCGGCAAACTATTCAATAGATATAGTGTTCGTTTTTTATAGTTCTGTCACCAAAGTAATTGGTGACTCTGGTTACAGAGCCAGCTGATCAAGGTACCCGAAACTGTCAAATTTACCCAATCAACTTTGAACCTCATGCTTTAGGGATAAAGTTGAAAATCTATTAAAGGAATTTGATAGATTGTAGTAGCTTGATGTGCTGGCGTCTGTACATTGAATTTGCTTAAGAGGGCGCCGACCGCGCAGTGGCGTCCTCATCGTTTTTTTGGTTATTTCTTTTAATTTAGAATGAAAATGCAAAAATAATAGTGGCCACTATTTTCCGTTGTAGTGGTTATAATAAAACTAATTAATGTAAAACTACCGTTTATAATATTAACGTATATTCTTGTGGAGCACAACGTAACGTGCTTATTTTCGCATTCTCATTCTAAAATAAAAGAAATAACCAAACAAAAGATTAGGGCGCCACGAGGCGGTCGGCGAAGCCTTAAAAACATTACTGGTGAATTGTGGGTGACTATAATAGCTCATAATTATCTGCCTAACCCTAAAGGAAAAACTGGCGTGAATTTGGAGTTTATTTATAAACGTTGCTTTAGCGACTGCTTAACCATACATTTTTGACGTTTATACATCTCATAACTTTACTGGACCTAAACGCAAAGAACGAAAGTTTTAGAAACAATAAAAGTATATGATCGACTACAGTAAACAAATTCAGAAATATATATGATATTCTTCAGGATATATTATGCTAGGTAGATACCTAGTGTGTTGAAAACATAATACCTACAACTAATTCGTCACGATACAAAAAATCATGAAGATACCTCTAAAAACTTTATTTTCACATAAACCATACTATATACATAATTATAATATACATATAATATACATAAAATAATTCTGATTTTTTGTCAGATTATTCTACAAGCAACATACTAAAGCACTAGTGTTGTAATGTTTTAGTCCAAACAATAGATTTTTTGTAAATAGAATAATTGCTTCATATTTTGCAATACATTACCAGCGTTGTGTCATCGCGCTTCTCTTTCTTTTCTATGCAGTCCGACAGTGATCGCGCTTTAGGTCATGTAGTCCACTTTTTTTTTCAGGATGGGAAATCATCAAATGACCCCTTCCGCTCTGGGTGGAGCGGAAGGGAGTGTAAAACTCTTACTGATTAAAACCCACCCGTGTAAGTAATGTTTATAAATAAACCTCTTGATGTTTATGTGTACCTGTATAAAATATAGATGGTGGTATCTCTTTGATGTCTTTAAAACTACGTTGTAGATATTTAAGGCTGTCGCACATTTGTGCCAGCCGCAACGCAACGCAAAATCTTCTTACTTCTTCGCGCGCGATTATATCGCGTGTCGCGCCTGTTTGAAGGAGCCTTTATCCCACGAGAATTTCCGAAATCCGTTTGGCCTTTTTAGCTTGAAAACGTAACAAACAAACAAACTCACTAATAACAGCCGCACGGGTCTATCGAAAGTATGATATGATTATGTAACGGATGGAAACCCATCCATGAACCGACCGCGGCTAGCGAGTAATTCATAACATGAGCATAGCATAGCATTATAAATACGGGATGGCAAATATTTCTACGCGTCTGTCATGTACTAAATTTATGGTTACAGTTTGCGCGTCGATGTCCCTGTCACCCTGACTCTCCCTGTCACCCTGACTATCCCTGTCACCCTGACTCTCCCTGTCACCCTGACTCTCCCTGTCACCCTGACTCTCCCTGTCACCCTGACTCTCGCTGTCACACTGACTCTCCCTGTCACCCTGACTCTTCCTGTCACCCTGACTCTCCCTCCCTGTCACCCTGATTCACCCTGTATATCCAAAGAATTGAAAGTTTTCGATTTTTTTTTGTGTAGGTACCTATACTGGCGTGACACATGGCACGAGCTGACATATGGGAACTTATTTAATGTATTGTTTTGTTTTTCGTAATATTATTTACTTTACATACTATTGTCACGGTAATAATATCCATACAGTACGTCGTCTTCATACAAACGGACGAAACGCGAGCTATACCTACGCGCTTCGACCTCCGTGTGCGCTCCGGCGGCTCGAAGTCGCGACTGTGCCGCAGTGTCGAACGGACGGTGTGTTGTTTTTTTTTAACAATAACCGCGCGATTTTTTCACTAAAAATAAGTTCAAGTACATATTTTAATATGACGAGTAGGCGATATTGTGCTGTTTTTGGTTGCATGAATTCGTCAATAACGCATCCAGAGATAACTTTTTTACATTACCTGGAAACTCTGAAAGGTAAGACTATTTTACTTACTAGTAGGTAGGTACATAATGTGTGTCTTTTTAATGGATGAGTATTTCCTTTTATCTCCCGAAAAAAAGATGTCTGGATTAATAAATAAAGTGATTAAAGTAAAGGAAAGTGATAGACACGAGTGAAATAGGTAGTTTTAGGCGGTTCATGAATCATTATACGGTAGGTACGCTTGTGTTAAAACCTCGGGGCATGTGTGTTTTGTTAGTTTGTATAATTCCAAGTAAAGACGTGGTTTTTAGGGTTCCGTAGTCAACTAGGAACCCTTATAGTTTCGCCATGTCTGTCTGTCCGTCTGTCCGTCCTCGCTTAATCTCTGTGACCGTTAGCACTAGAAAGCTGAAATTTGGTACCAATATGTATATCAATCCCGCCGACAAAGTGGTAAAATAAAAATTGGAAAAAAATGTTTTATTAGGGTAGCCCCCCTATATGTAAAGTGGGAAGTGATTTTTTTTTTAATTTCAACCCTAACGTGTGATATATTGTTGGAAAGGTATTTAAAAATGAATAGGGGTTTACTAAAATCATTTTTTGATAATGTCAATAATTTCGGAAATAATCGCTCCAAAAGTAAAAAACAATGTGTCCCCCCCCCTCTAACTTTTGTACCATAAGTTTAAAAAATATGAAAAAATTCTGAAAAGTAGAACTCTATAAGAACTTTCTAGGAAAATTATTTTGAACTTGATGGAAATAACAGTTTTTGTACAAAAAAAGACAAAAAATTGTACAAAATAATTTCTGGACTAAGTTTGTAGTATAATCGTATATGCAAGCATTTTTTTAAATTTCGTTTATATATTTTATTATCCTGAACGTATCCTTTTGAGTTCGCGCTAAAAACCGTCACGAGTCGGAGCGCCTGCCGCGGAGCGTGCAATGTTGCACGCTCCGTGTTCGCACACGTACCCACTACCGGGAGCAGTTGCAGGAGCGCGGAGCGCTGCTGGAGCGCGAACATAATGGATACCACTCATAAGTGGGAACACTTATTGTGACGGACGGGAAACTACGGAACCCTACACTGAGCGTGGCCCGACACGCTCTTGGCCGGTTTTATTATTAATAATAGTTGTTTATTGTACTGTGTGTATGAATAATACTAGAAAAAAATAAGTCGATTTACGGACGATAGTTTAACGTGACAACATCATAACAAAACATTAATGAAATGATTGCATACTTTTATGAATAAAATTTAATTATTTTTATTGAATTATTAATATTTTGTATGAATACAAAGAAGGAGTGAAATGAAATCTACAATTTAATTGATAAATTTGCTTTGCATTCATTAATTTATATATGTTTATTACTTCAATGAACAGATTATTTTAACTTTAAGTTTTATACATGTTTGCTATTTAACTTCTTCCAATATGTGTTATTCTGTTAAGGATAGGACGATGATAGGAAAGACTAGTTTTCATAGAAATAAACTGTAATCAGATTAATGTTAAATAAATGGTTAATTGGACGAATTATTTTATTTATTTATGTACACACAGTAAAATACAATAACAAAACTAAATGGAAACACAAAGTAGGCAAATGTAGTTAAAATGCTGGAGGCGGGCAGCCCTATCGCATGTTTACGTACCGCGCGGCTGTAGGCATTTATTTCAAGGTTAAGGCCGAGATACAATACTGTATGTCTATACTGTGCTATTGTATAGAATCAAGTTCATCTGACAGCTGCGCTGATGGGGAGTTTGTTGCGCCACTTCACCCCAGCTATAGCACTAGGGTCTTATGTAATTTTGACGTTCAAAAAGTGCCACGAGTAATTCTCACCCTTGTTTAAAAAAATGACTTTTGATTTTGATTATAATGCGATGCGTTGCGGGCCGTAGCGGCTGTAATGCGCGCTTAGCTTTAGGTCAATTTAATGTTGTCAGGAATGCAGTTTGGCTCCCGCACGCGTGATTAGCCCGCATGCGTGACATAGCAATTGTTCTTTGATGTTGAGTATTTATGTACATAGTAGGTTATGTATTCAGTTTATTAGTAATAGTATCTAGGCGAGGGGCGGGGCTAATCCCCGTGTGATGAAATTTGCATGACAGTAAAAACATTAATCAAAAAGTCAAAAATTTATACATGCTTTCCCGTAAATCGACGTCAAGCCGGAATCGGGTAATAAGCCAAGTCATAATAGTTAAAAAAATATACAGAATATAAAGAAATCTATGGAATAAAAAAATTTTTGAATGCTTATTAAACGCGCCAACTTTTAATGTTACTTGCCAAACACGCATAGTACCTACATTGTTTTCAGTACAGTCACTCAAAGTTTGGCAAAGTATTAATTTTGAATATTTGGTTGGGCAAAAAGTGACATTTACATGCCAATAATTAAAAAAAACAACTTAGATCTTTTTAATATTTTTCTGACAACTATTGACTTGGCTTATTACCCGATTCCGGCTTGTACCCGATTCCGGTTTGACGTCGTCGACGTACGGGACACCATGTATAGGCTCTAGAAAATTGATGATATTTTGGTGGAAATAAAATAAACGTTTAAACTATAAAGATTGCGTATATTGCTTTCATAGAGGTTACAAGGTAAAGACAACGCAGTGTTGCCAACTTAGTATAAAATGAGGTTGCGTTCCTACTTGCCAACACTCCCCACAGAACGCAAACCCATTTTACTTACACAAAACAAATGTTTTTCAAATGTAGTACCCTTAGTCAAATTATCAGCTACCATGTTGGAACCATTAACAAATATAAATTCAACTTTAGATTTAACAATGTTTTCTCGAAGAAAATGTAGCCGAATATCTATATGTTTAGTTTTTGGTTTATAACAGTCTGTTGATGCCAGTCTTATTGCACTTTGGTTGTCACAGTGGATGAGTATCGCGCTGTCTACGCCCTGACCGAGCTCGTCCTGTAGTTGCCGTAGCCACAGAGCCTCCTGGGTTGCCGCCGCCATCGCCATGTATTCGGCCTCCGCCGTAGAGAGTGCCACGGTTTGCTGTTTACATGAATTCCAAGATAAACAAGCATTCTGAAACAGAAAAGAATAACCCGTACAAGATCTTCTATCCACTGGGTCACTAGCCCAGTCAGCATCACAGTATCCAATTATATCCTTTGAGCCATCTTTGGCAAAACAGAGCTTTAAGGTCTTGGTTCCTTGAAGATACCTCAAAATTCTTTTCACTCCAAGCCAGTGTTGATTTCCTGGATTATTACAGTACTGACTCAACTTATTGACTGCATAGGTTATATCAGGTCTCGTGACATGTGCCAGATATATTAGACATCCCACCGCTTCCCTGTATGGGATATTATTGTTTGCATCTTCAGGATTTTTATCGAATTTTGCATTCACCTCTATCGGGGTACTAACTGGTTTGCATTGAGACATATTGAAACGGTCCAATACCAGGTTAATATATTTTTCTTGATCTATCATAATTACACCTGTCTCTCGGTTCCTATTTATATTTATGCCGATGCACTGCTTCATTTCACCTAGGTCTTTCATACTGCATTCTCCTTTTAAGTTTTCCTTAATCTCTGTTGTTTTATCCTTATTATTTGTGAATATCAAAAAATCATCTACCCACACTGCAATAAATATTATTGTTGCCTCATTTACTAAATAATAGATGCAGGGATCCACTTGTGATCTTTGTAAGCCAATTTTTAATAAAATACTGTTCAATTTAAGATTCCATTGCCGGCTAGCTTGCTTGAGCCCATAAATTGATTTATGCAAAATACATACTTGGTCATTTTCTTTGAAGTATTCTGGTTGTGACATGTAAATCTCAGTATCTATGTCACCCTGTAGGAAAGCACTTATAGCATCCATTTGAAACATTTCTAAGTCATACTTAGCAGCCAGTGACAGTAAGAATCTAACAGATGTATATCTTACAACAGGAGCATATACCTCATCATAGTCACTTCCTTTTCTCTGAGCATACCCCTTGATAACCAATCTTGCTTTAAAACGAATAATCTCTCCTTTTTCGTTGGTTTTAATCTTAAAGACCCATTTACATGGTAAGATTCTTTTACCACATGGTACATTTACCAGTGACCAAGTTTTGTTTTTAATCAGGGAGTCATACTCCTCTTGCATAGCCTTTTTCCATTGGTCGGCATAAGAAGATGACAATGCTTCTTCCACTGTTTGTGGATCATTTAAATCAAGTATTGGACAGAAGTAACTTACATCATGGTCATCTGTTTCTGCATACTGAACAGCTCTTCGCGGACGCAAATTTATATTTCGTGTTGGTGACTCGAGATCAATTGACTGCTCTGGTACATAAGATGAATCATTATTATCACCAGACAGATAATCCTCACTAGAAGAATGATCTGTGTCGTCCTCTAATTCTTCTTTGCAGGGTTCTTTAGGTGGCTGTATCCCTGGACTGCTGCTGTCAGATGTACAAGGTAAGTATACATTATTATCATATTTTTCCACATTCTCTAAAAATACTACATCTCTGCTTTTTATGATTTTATTTGTATCTGGATCAAGTATACGATACCCCTTAGTTGATTCACAATAGCCAACAAATAATAATTTTCTGGATTTGGAGTCCCATTTAAGGCGTTTTTCTTTTGGTACTTGTGTCATTACTTCACAGCCAAAAACTTTTAGGTTAGACAAGTTCGGTTTCTTACCAGTCCACATCTCCATAGGAGTTTTACCATGAATGGATTTTGTAGGTGATCTATTAATTATATAAGCTGCTGTTGCTACTGCCTCTGCCCAGAACTGTTTTGCAAGATGAGCATCAAACAGCATACATTTCGCTCTTTCCACCAGGGTCCTGTTCATCCTTTCAGCAAGACCATTCTGCTGTGGTGAGTACGGAGTACTTGTTTGATGTTCAATCCCATGATTGGTCAAGAAGCTTTCAAATTCTCTATTACAGTATTCTTTTCCATTGTCAGAACGAATTACTTTTAATTTTCTTTCATGTTCATTCTCAACTTTATTTTTATAATCTTTGAAAACTTCTACAACATTCAATTTATTTTTCAAAAAATAAACATGAACTCGTCTTGTGTAATCATCTATAAAGGTGATAAAATATTTCATACCTCCTAGAGATTCTTGCTCCATTGGTCCACATAAGTCAGTGTGGACCAGCTGCAGTGGTTGTGAAGACCTTGAACCAATGTTATTAAAGGGTAGTCTTGTCTGTTTTCCCGAGAGACAGGTGACACAAGTAATAGGACCTTTACTATTTTCAGTAAATGGATGGACTCCTTCAGCACACTCCGGTAGCTTGTTAACATCTGTAAAATTCAAGTGTCCCATGCGCCTATGCCACAGGACAACATCATTTAAGTTATCTGAACATGACAGGTTAGAAAATACTTCTCTGTGGGTATTTAGTAAATACAAATTATTTACTAATGTGGCTGAACATAGTAGCCTTCCATTTTTATCATAAATGTCACAGCCTTTATCTCTAAAATTCACATTACAGCCATTTTTCACCATAGCACTGACTGATAGGAGGTTTGCAGCAAGTTTAGGTATATATAAGACTTGTCTTACCTGAATTTTTCTTTCTTTATTACCATTTAACAATAAATTGACCTTTCCCATACTTTCTACGGGTAGCGGTGTCTTACTGGCAACAGTTATGGTGGGTATCGGTGGACTTGAAACATCATACATCCAGTCACTTCTATTTGTCATGTGCATAGAGGCACCTGAGTCCACATACCACAGGTACGGATTCATTGTCTGAGGAGATGCTGAAAATGCTGCAACAAAACCTTTAGTGTCATCCGTGTTTTCTACATTCTTATTTTTCGGAGCATGACAATTCTTTGCAAAATGCCCATGCTTGTTACAGTTGTAACATCGGGGTCCCTTAGACACTTTTGTTTTATCTTGTTGATTCCTTTGAATGGCCTTTTTCCTTGTGAAGAATGCTGAATTATCTGAGCATTGAACTTCCTGCAGGAGCTTGGATTTGATGGAATCAGCACTGATCTTGATGCCAGAGCTCTCCAATCCCATGATCATGGGCTTATAAGCTTCAGGGAGGCCGGCTAACATCAGTGTACCTAACCATTCATCATCAATATCAAACTTAATATTCCTGAGCTTATGGGCGGTCGACATTATTTTATTCACATAGTCCTCTACGCTTCGGGAAGATTCCAATGTAGTTGTTATTAGATCTCTCAACAAGGCTACTCTTCTGTACAACCCGCTGTCATCGAAAGCCTGTTCCAAACACTCCCAGACTTCTTTACATGTATTTGCACTCTGAACATGTACGTAATTGATTGGGTCCAGTAATAAAATTAACTTAGATTTTGCCTTGGTTTCTTTCTTTTGATCTGTATTGGTACCGGTAACACATGTCCACAAATCTTCGAGTTCGAAATATGCTTGGACTGCGAACTTCCAACAGGCATAGTTATCTCTTCCGACTAGTCTGTCGATATGGAATGGATTGTGACCTGTATTTGACATCTTCTATGCGTATTTCAGATTTTTACGTGATTTCTGTTCGAGCACGCCGCGCCGGTTAACCTCAAAATGTATGACGGACAAAATACGCCGGCCAGTCTCAGTTTTCACTGCGCCTGGGATCTTTCTTTAGTTTTCACTGCGTTTACTTTTGAATCAACCACGCTCTGCTACCATGATGATATTTTGGTGGAAATAAAATAAACGTTTAAACTATAAAGATTGCGTATATTGCTTTCATAGAGGTTACAAGGTAAAGACAACGCAGTGTTGCCAACTTAGTATAAAATGAGGTTGCGTTCCTACTTGCCAACAAAAATTAAAAACCTAGTATTTTAGTATGTTGCTTGTAGAATAATCTGACAAAAAATCAGAATGATTATATGTGTATTAGTATGGTTTTTATTGTAAAAACAAAGTTTAGAGGTATCTTCACGTTTTTTTTTTCTATCGTATCAAATTAGTTGTAAGTATTATGTTTTCAACACACTATCTACCTAGCATATATCCATATCCTGAAGAATATCATATATTTTTCTGATTTTGTTTACTGTAGTCGATCATATACTTTTATTGTTTCTAAAACTTGCGTTTTTTGTATTTAGGTCCTGTAAGCCCCTTAACTGTTCTGTGTGTTACAAATCTGAATGTTATAACCTTCCTCAAGAATTGTAGTTTCAGAGATTAGCACGTTCAAACACACAAACCCTTCAGCTTTATTATTAATATAGATCCTCATCTGCCTAGCCTTTTCTTAACTATGTTGGGGTTGGCTTCCAGTCTAACCGGATACATCTGAATACAGTATTTTACATAGAGCGACTGCCTATCTGACCTCCACAACCCAGTTACTGGGTAATACGATATACCTTGGTCAGAAAGGTTGTCAGATTTTCGGGCTTCTGACGACCCGTAACGACTATAGTATATTAGTAGCGATACACAGTGTATTTTTCGGACCTAAAAATGGACACCTCTTTTTTATTTAACTAATCGTTTGTGTTCGTCATTTAGAACATCAGAGTAAAACTCCCGCGAGTCAGTTCTTCTTAGTTTCAGAGAGATAAATTTTTAAAAATCGAACTCTGAAACTTCAAAAAAACCATAGAAACCTACTTTTACAATGAAAAAGGTATGTGATTTTAATGATTCTTGGGGATATTATTCCTATGTACATAAGGTATAATTTAAAAAAAGATTCACCCTAAAAAGTTGTACGAAAGGAAAGTTACAGCTATTATTTTTAATTTCATACTTTTCTTTTTTCCTCCGAAATGTACCATTATTCGGATTAGTTTTTTGACCAAAAATGTGCCTTTTATTGTTAGGCATTATCCCTAATAATTTCAAATCCGAATCTTGATATATCTCTGAAAAAAAAGAAATTTAAATTATTTTGATAGGGTTGTCACAGAAGAATTATAATTTTAAAATATAACATATAAATAACATATTAATTACCTTTTCTTGTATTTTGAATTTTAATTATATTTTTGTGTTGTAAAAAGTTGACAACCCTAGACACCAAATTAACAGAAAAATCTGAAAAAAATTTGAACTCCAGTAACTCTTAGATATATTAGAATTCGGTTGTGAAAAAAAACAGTATGATGCACATTAGTATAAATA
Organism: Luperina nickerlii; assembly: GCA_963855955.1. Lineage (NCBI taxonomy): Eukaryota > Metazoa > Arthropoda > Insecta > Lepidoptera > Noctuidae > Luperina > Luperina nickerlii. Next base: position 8,596,494 of record OY979689.1, on the reverse strand, counting down.
ATTATTTCCTATTTAAAATAAATCCGAATACCAATACATCCTCGCAAAAAAAAAATAAAAACCTAAAAACAGAAAAAAAATAATTCACGTTGTTCCTGTTGAATTAGGAAATATTTTCTTCGCAATTAAGTGTGTTGTTTATTGCTACATAACATACTAAAGTTTCAATCGATATAGTCTAACTGTTATTGAGAAATTAACGGTTTTATAAAAAATCACATAAAAAAAAAACTAACTTTAATATTTATTTTCTCCGAAACTAAGAAGAACTGACTCACGGGAGTTTTACTCTGATGTTCTAAATGACGAACACAAACGATTAGTTAAATAAAAAGAGGTGTCCATTTTTAGGTCCGAAAAATACACTGTGCGATATACATACATAAACCTACAAGGGCACTTATGAAACTTCAGATGCACGGTTTCCATTAGTCGTTTCCTATGTAGAAGTGCAGGTAAGAAATTCCACGCTTACTTGCTCTTTTAAAAATAATTGCCTTTTACAATGTTTTCAAATTACGATGTTTATTGAACATCAGAATCGACAGAACTTGATACTTTTTAATACAGTTGCTCAAAAAGTGGCGTATTGCAGGGACGTATAGCGTTCGGGATGTGGGCTATTACATACTCGTGCTTTTTTTTTACCTTTCCCGAACTTGTGCGTTCTCTTTCCCAACTGTCAAAATAATGTCTATTAAAAAGAAAAACCAACCATGAAGTTTTTACTAAAAAAATTCATAGAAGTTTTTATGATTCATGCAAATACGTATATTTCTAAAAAGAAGCTACTAATTTGTTTCAATATCATGATTTTATTGAATGAGTTAGGTTAGGTTTCATTTCAATACATCTCATTAAATTTCATTTTCATTTCTTATCAATAAAAAAATCTACTGAAGACTTGGCTGTATTGTATGGGCATAGTTCCCTTTGCCTACCAGAATGGGTGAAGAAAAAAAAATCTCTGCTTATATTTTACGGTTGGCGCCATTATTTAGTTGAGTTTATCTTTATTATGTTATTATTATTTTATTAAAATTGCTTCATTTTTTCGCAACTGTATTAAAAATAGTCGTTCAGTACACGTGCGAAACCGTCATTGCAACTTGTTCCGACTGTCAACCTTCGCCCTCGCAATTTGTCGGAACTCTTTGCAATGACAACCTTTCCGCACTTGTAATGAAATATACTATTATCATACCTTGCAATATAGACGTGTACTCGTGTCCCTAGGGTTACCAATACAGATATACAGGTGATTTTTTTTAACGGTTCCAAATTTTTTACAGGGTATTCTACCCATGAATATGAACAACTTTCACTATGGGACCAACTATGAAATCACAAAAAAAAAATTGCTGTTTCATACAAAAGTTCAATACCTACTTGACCAAAATGTATGCAACAGCAGATTTTTCCTGTTCCATCCATCCTGTTTACATAATATAGTCCTGCTAAGTATATTATTGGCACATAAAACAAAATGGCGATATGATCGCAATAGGGCCAGTATTCATTTAATAAAATCTTAATTAATGGTATTTTTTAATGTAATCTGAATTTGGAGTAGGTATAATAGTTATGAGACATTAAAAAAAAAAAACTGTTACATAATGTTTCATTGGAAACCGAATGGCGGGACCCATAGTGTATTTATTTTAGACTTAAAGGTTCAAAGTAGCAAATATGCAGATTTTTTATACTTGCTTACTATACGTATAATATATTTTCGCCTTCCATTATATTCTTACAGGCAATGGCTTCGAAATTACTACCTTTATTTGATAAAAAAACTAGGCAACCCTACATGTAGATACCCCACCCACCCCAACAAAGCGTTATTATCATCAAGCTCCGTTGGAGAGAAAATTCAACTGAATGTATTCCTGTAAAATACAATCCCAATTAACCTTTAAAAATACAACATTTATTTTGTAAAGCTCAAATCATTGCATCATATTTTTTTCACTCCTCATGCTCTAAAAGTTCGTCTTTATGTTGTGCGTAGGCGACGTAAAGTCGCTTTTTATGCTCTAGTGCATAAAGTATTTTTGACTAAGATAATCAAGTCGTCGCAGATTATAGTCGTTATTTTATTTTATTTGCTTTAATTTATATCACTACCGTGTTTTCTATAGTTAATTTAATAAAACCAGATAAAATAGTTGTCATTTATTATTTAAAAACGCAAAGAAACGTTCTCATGACTTGGCACTATGAATGAAGTACCCAAGCCGAATGAAACATGTTGAAAAAAAAAACTTTTTAATAATATTACGATTTGTACAAATTTCATTTTAAATTTTAATTAAATACTGTTCTTTTTTCTCGCAATCGAAGACCAACAACTATTGTTATGTTCGTGTAACTCTTCAAAATGTAGGGAAGAGCTGATTTCTTTTTCGCGATTTTAGGTTTGGTGCCATAGTAAAAATTGTTTATAATGATGAGTACAATGACCTCTTAAGAGGTTGTTAATGTTTTACCAATAACCCTGTATATACTAATGCCGTAAATTTTTCACATATCCAAAAGCAACCATTTAGCTGGTAGGGCCCGGACACACCGGACTCTAACAAAAATTATCACTTTAAAGGCTCCTTCAAACAGGCGCGACACGACACGCGACACAAAGGCACCGCAAGTCGCGCAACGAGCGGTGCCTTTGTGTCGCGCGCGATTATATCGCGTGTCGCGCCTTTTTGTAGGCGTCTTAAAGCTTAGGTTATGGACCCCTGAACAAATGGACCCCTGAATCGAAAAATGGTTTTCACAAACCCGCAATATTTTTAAAAGACCTACCCAACGATCCCCCAACACCATGGGGTAGACGAGAAAAAAAAACATCCCCACTTTAAGACTTTTGCAAACAGGCGCGACGCGCGACGCGAATCGGGCGCGACAAGAAGGCACTGCTCGTTGCGCGACTTGCGGTGCCTTTGTGTCGCGCGCGATTTTATCGCGTGTCGCGCCTGTTTGAAGGAGCCTTTACGTGAAGAGGCTCAGCGGGGCAATTGCGTAACACATTATATTAATCGGAATCGGTTCAATGTTGACAGTTCAAAAACATTCATTGCCTTATTTACGTGTTGAGCAGACAAATTTTTCAAACTTACGAAGCAATGGAATAGCAATTTGCTACAAAATGATTCAGATTTCGATTGATAGTTCGTTACACAATTAGGGTGCTGGAAGCGATAACCACATTGGACGACAATGCTAATCCTACAACTGAAGTAAAAGCCCCCACAGGGCCGAAGCCGGCCGGGTCAGCGGAATTGTCCGAAAGGGTTACCGCTGGCCCGGAACATAAAGGGCTAAGGAAGGAACACGGGTGGGTTTTAGTCAGTAAGAGTCTGACACTCCCTTCCGCTCCACCCAGAGCGGGAGGAGTCATTTGATGATTTCCCATCCTAAAAAAAAAGAAAAGGGTCACGGGAACTGTCAACCAAACCTCCTTGGAATGGCCTTAAAAAGAAGATTATGTATTTACATTAATATTACACAGATTAATTACTGTGTACTGTTTACAGTGTAATAGTTTCGTCATACTTAGTTATCAGACTTTGTTGGAATCCCGAGTATTCTCGAGTGGAGATAACTTGTTTTGTAGATAGTGTCTTACTTTTTATGTTTTACTAGCAGTGCCCCGCGGTTTCACCCGCATACGTGTCGACCCGAATCAAATCCGAATAAAAAGTATCCTATGTGTTAGTCCTGGTTATAAACTATCTGTGTGCTAAATTTCATGCAAATCCGTTCGGCCGTTTAAAGTGCGTGAAGAAGAAATAAACATACAAACACAAACTTTCGCCTATATAATAATATTAGTGTGATGTTCAATTATATTTATATTTGTCTCTTTTATGTAGGAAAATGGCCTCACCTCATGCAATGGCATTTATTTTCTAACTGCCTCGTCGGTCTAGCAAGTTGCAAGCTTTTTCTTCCATACTTCTGCACTAAGCACGACACTAAGGCACCGCAAGTCGCGCAACGAGCGGTGCCTTTGTGTCGCGCGCGATTCGCGTTGCGCGTCGCGCCTGTTTGTAGGAGCCTTTATTCGTCATCTTGGTAGTCACCCCCTTTCTAACCATATCATCATTCACACAGTCCATCCATCGTATCTTTGGTCTTCCCCTTTTTTATGCTGGAAATTATCAACTAACTTCTCCCCCTCTTGTGTCAGTCTTTTACTGATTAAAACCCACCCGTGTTCCTTCAGTTGCCTGTGCCAGGGGCGACGGTATCTCTTTCGAACAACCCGCGACCCTGGCAGGCATCGGCTTTAATGGACCCCGTCAGTTAGTGCTGACATCTCTTTGTGGCGCGCCTGGAACGCAACGCGCCGTGCGCGCAACCGGACGGCGAGCTGCCTGCCCAATCTGGGCAGACCTCCCCGTATGCTCCACCGTGTCCTCCGGGCGATCCACACAATGGTGACACCAGGGCGTTTCCTCCCGCCTTATCCAGAACAGGAACCTCCCGAAATAGGTTTATGCCTATCTTTATATTTAAAATATTTATTCCACAATGGTCGGATTGCACCTACCACTGTTTGTCTCTGCATCACCCAAAGGTTGACTGGTAGAAAATGCCTATGGCATTAAGTCCGCCTCTGTACATTTATGTGTTTGAAGTATTAAATAAATAAATAAATAAAACAGCATTGTCCGCAGGGCCGTCTTCAACCTATTGGAGGCCCCGGGCACATAAGGATCACGGGGCCCCTGAGGATATAAGAGACAATAAGAGAAACATACTACTAATATTTCATAACTGGGGGGCTAGAAACTCATTGTAAAACGCACTGCAAAACACTTAGTTTTTCACTAGCGGCGCCCCGCTGTTTCACCCGCATAAGTGTCGATTTCATGGGAATGTCGAGATAAAAACTATTCTATATCCTTTCCCGGGTCTCAAACTATATGTATACCAAATTTCATTTAAATCGGTTCAGCGGTTTAAGCGTGAAGAGGTAACGACAGACAGACACACCTTCGCATTTATAATATTAGAATGGAAGTATGGATTGAATCGGGTACTAATAATGCGAAGAATGGAATGGCGGCTGCAAAGAATGTTTTTTTATGAGAGCAGGCCGGGGCCCCCGAAGATCTCGGGGCCCTGGGCACTTGCCCAGAGTGCCCAATGGAAAAGAGGGGCCTGATTGTCCGGTGAGGAACTGCGTTAGACTGAAGGTCCTCACCTTCAGTCTGGCGCCGTGGCGCCTCACCAGACACTCCTCAAAGAGGGGACTTATCGCCGCAATTGTGGCGTGCCCAGCACTGAGTTGCGACAGTCCTCCATGTCGCCATGAGATCCCGCCGGACCGCTATCCGCTGTGCCATGATTTCTCGCGGCAACGGAGTTACGCCTCGGGCCCTCGGCGTTTTGCCTCTTCGCGCCACTCCCGTATTGACCCGTATGTGAGCGAGTACTTTTGCCTGCAGATCCCATGGCGGCAATCCGGCTAGTCTTCCCCTACTCTTATAGTCATCCTCGTGCGTACTCAAAACTTTCCTCATTCCACTACATCACATGCCTATGGGCCATGCCTGTTCAGACACCGGTGCTACTTGCAGACTACCAAATTATTTCCACTCGTAGAGACTATTTTAATGCCGCCCATCTTTAATTATTCAAAGGTCAACAACACTAAACTTTCCTTATAGCATAATGAGCCTATTCTGTTCCCACTACTGGGACACAATCCTCCTCTCTGTGAGAGGAAATATGCCATAACCTACCACGTGGGCCCAGAGCGGGTTGATAGGACATCTATCAACCCGCTCTTATCTTATTATCTTCGAATCTATTATCTTCGAATTTTTCGTTCTATTACATGTCGGTTTCCTCACGATGTTTTCTTTCACCGTTTTTGAGAGCAGTGGAGATGAAATAAAGCAGTGTCGCGGGCGCATCACGGATTGATATATATATTGTCAATGTCAAGTTATGTCTTTGGTGCCTGGCCCTGACATCAAGCAATGGACAGAATTGTCAATATTTTCTTAGCTTGAATACGAGGCTTTTGCCTACGTTGTGTGTGTGTATTTTATGTCTTTTTTTTAATAATTTTTATTTGCCATGTGCGTTTTTGTTTGTGCAGAATAAACAAATTTTCTTTCTTTCTTTACACAAAGTAAAGCGCCTGCCTGCGTTCGAACCCACGACGTAAAATTCGTAAGTCGAGGTCGTGCCCCTGTTCTAACTCTTTAAACTTACCTTATAATGTCCTAAAACTATAGTGGCTGGTCCAAAATAAATAAAAAAACACCACGGCTCCCACCGTTTGGTTTCCAATCAAACTGAACCCTTTTGTGTCGTATAATTTTAACTCCTAAATCAATATTGAACTATTGACCCTCGAGAGGGATCAACATTAATTCCTAATTATCTGGCCTTGGCACATTCGTGGGTCCGTAGGCCAGTTTGTAGAAGGTTGGATTGGATATTAATTTAAAGCGTTTTGGTTAAACGTGACGTGACACAGCAAGAACAATGACAATGAAATTCAGCGAGTGATTTCGGGTCCCAAAAACTAAGTACAGCTGGGCACGAATGAGCGAAGTGAAACGTAGCGTTAACTCCAACGATTTTTAATTTGAAAAAAAAAAGTGTAGTGCCGACAGAAGTGAAAACAAAACACAAACAGAGTACTTTGCCATCACTCACTGACATATCGGATATACATTAAAACCGAGTACACTCCGAGGACAGCCGAACACATCCAAAGCGGGTATTTTTTTAATCGCCTTATAAACAAAACACACGCGGTGTCGCTTACGGTAACAGTGGCGCGAGTTCAATGGTTTTTTCAAATCTCAAAAAATGCGCAATGCGCCTAGAGAAGTTTTCACTTCAAATACATCTATATATAGTAAAGTATTTTTGTACGTATAAAATGTGACAAGCATCATAATATAGTATAGTTATCAATTAACCTTTCGAATGTCTTATGTTACACAGTGCGACATAAGAACAATTAAATTCTATTGTGTCTGCTAATTAGACACTCAATGGGTTAATTAGATCAAATTAATTAGAACAAGAGCAAGAAATTGATAATGGTTGTTACTCCGTGTGTTCTTGTAAAGAATGAAATATATTACTATCCCTAATATACTGAGCTATGTAAATTACACACCAATACTGGCAAACTGCAGTGTTAGCAAAAACAAATGACGGTATCCTTTCAATAAAACAAATGACGGTCAAAAAGGTCCTTTTTACAGGCACATGCATAGGAATTTTCAAATTCATTTATAAGATTGGTAACCCAAATGCAAACTCCTTGAAGAGTTTCCAACGGGTGCACCTTTTACCAACTTAAGAAAAATAAAACTACTTTGCTTATTCAAGAACATATAGTTCTCCCAGCAAAAGTATACGCTTCGGCAGTCATCGTTTGTCTTCGGAAATACGAACGTGATGATAATGATGAGATCTAATGTAGAGATGTTACTACCATGCAAGTACTTACCTGTTTTGTATAACCATGGTTACAAAATTAGAGATTAACAACTCTATGCATTTCCAAAAAACTTTTCTTAGTTTCACATGGCACGGTGCGCCCAGAGATACAGGTAACCCAACAGAAAGACAGCAGCAGAAAGAAAGGGTGATGTTCACCAATCAATCTCAGCCTATCGCGGTCCACAGCTGGACATAGGCCTCTACCAGGCTGCGCCATAACACTGTCCTCCGCCTTCTGCATCCAGTCTACCTCAGCCACCTTATAAAGGTCGCCGGTCCATCTAACTAGGCTTCCAAACTAAGCTTAAGATTTCCACACCAGCCAGATTCACAACCACTCGATAGGCTTCCGTATCGTATCGAATATCAATCAATGTTATTATAGAAGTCCTCTAAACGCTATTTCATGTCAACATTTTGTCAGTTTACGGGCTGATGTTTCCATCGCCATATAACTTTTATTCGAGGAATTTACGTTTGACAGTTTTCTTATGAAATAACTGTCAAAGTTTCAAAATTATAAAGTTATCAGATGATTGAAAAATCGGCCCTAAATCATGTGCCAATCGTAATGTGTCATTTTCAATACGATAGCCTTTCAGATGATTGTGAATAGCTATGTAGGACTGGTTTGCTCCACCTTGCTCGACCGGCCATCGGCCGACGTTCGTACTAATTCGGAAATACGAAGATTAACGAACCGCAAACCTTTTATGGTTTAACTGTAACACCTCGTGTTCTTGCCGTTAAGTTGGCAGCATGTTTAAATCCCCTAAGCACTAGTTATTAGCTTGTAAAGAAACTGCTTTCAGTACTTAAAGCTTTAAGCTCATGTTTAATAGCTTTTTTTATTACTTAAGTACCTACCTACAGCCTTGAGTGCAGATTTATAGCCCTAGGGAAAAACAACAGATTTTATGTTATGCCTAGGTTCTGACTTTGCTTACAGCTTTCATCATCATCTGCGTAGCCTTTACCCAACTACGTTGGGGTCGGCTTCCAGTCTGACCGTATGCAGCTGAATACCAGTATTTTACATGGAACGACTGTCTATTCGGCTTTCACAACCCAGTTACTGGGTATGCGATACCCCTTGGTAAGACTGTTTAGTGTTGTCCTTCTATGTGACTACAATTATGAATGAAAAACTGTTTGTTGCTACAGTCACGAGTACTAATATGTCAACATTTGGCAACTTTCAATTGCGATTATATATATGCATAATAACGAATGCAACGTTGAAATACGACACTACACAAACCTATGGATTCGAAAATACATTGTTCGTAATAACATAAAATTTCATTCAAAACTAAAGGAGAAAATCGTCTTTGAATAAAGCCAAGTGTATACATACTTATGCTCGTGACTGCACATGGCTTTTTTTAACGCAGTAACGTGCTTTTTAGCAAAGCTTAAAGACTGCCGCTGAGAGACATAGGTACTACTTCATACAGTAACCGGCGATAAATATTGCACATCGACTTTTACCTTTTTTGTATTTTATACAAAGAATAAAAATAATTATGGAAAGAAGCAAATCATAATTGTTTTAACAGCTCCTAATAGATACCGGACTGTTTGTATTTCGTGCGCCAGAGATAACGCTCTACGAAGCCGAAATTAGCCGATTGTCTCTTTCCAAAGGTCAATGTGCAATATTTATCGCCGGGTACTGAACTAGCATACCTAAGTATCAGCATAATTAGCCTAAAAGCTTTCCACTGCTGGGACACAGGCCTCCTCGCGTCGAGATCCCGAGTGAGCCGTAATCCACCACGCGGGCCCAGTGCGGGTTGTTAGATGTCACATGTCTTCGAATTTTTGGTTCTAGGACATGCCGGTTTCCTCACGATGTTTTCCTTCACCGTTTTGAGAGCAGTGGTGATGAAATAATGTACACAAAGTATATCGCCTGTCTGGGTTCGAACCTACGACCTACAACTCGTAAGTCGCGGCCGATGCCACTGGCCACCGCTGCTCTAAGAAATGCGCGACAGGCGCGACACGACACGCGACGCAAAGGCACCGCAAGTCGCGCAACGAGCGGTGCCTTTGTGTCGCGCGCGATTATATCGCGTGTCGCGCCTGTTTGTAGGAGCCTTGACTGTGAACGTCCTTTTTACGAGAAATTTCCGCTCTGTTGTTGTTATTGCAAAGATAACGTAAATAAAGATAAGCTGTTTGTATAAGGTCAACGGTTGACTTTATAGGTCAGCGGACTATAAAGGCTCGTACACACAGGCGCGACGCGACACGCGACACAAAGGCACCGCAAGTCGCGCAACGAGCGGTGCCTTTGTGTCGCGCGCGATTCGCGTCGCGCGTCGCGCCTGTTTGCAGGAGCCGTAAACCGACCTACCTGATAATGAATCTGCGTAGCCTTTTCCCAACTATGTAGGAGTCAGCTTCCAGTCTAACCCGATGCAGCTGAATACCAGTATTTTACATGGACCGATTGCCTATCTGACCTCCACAACCCAGTTAATTTGTAACACGATGCCTCTTGGTAAAACTTTGTTGTCAGAGTAAAAGATTTTTCAGTTATTTTTTTTTTGTCTGGGCTAAATACCAATCGATCCAAATCCAATCCCAATCAAACTCAAAGCATTTATTTCAATTAAACCATTTACAGGCACTTTTGAATTGTCAAGAATTCGGTCAGTCAAAAAATATGAAGCTGTTGCCCATCTGCAATCTCTTTGATTTTACCTAAGTGCAGCGAAAAAAGAAAAACACGGACTGTCTTCGCCATATTATGATTCTTAATGTTATCCTTTTATGATTCTGCGAAAGTGGCCTTTTTAGGCCCCCCTGGCGTCTGTACCTACTGAAACAAAATTCACGGTACTCGTAAACTGCACATTTGATCTTACTACCAACGTGAATCTTACGAAATAACACCGCGAATCCCGCAATAACGCCATTTTTATTGCAGCACAGCATGTATTTATTATTATATTATTACATGTGGACGTTTTGATGGCCCATTCAGCGCAGGTGACTCTTATATTGAAGTAATAATCCTGTGTAACATGTGGGGTGGCTTTTGGCTTTCAGTAGGACATTATTTGAGGGGAAATGTTTAACTGCACTTTTCGTGCGCGCTTAATGTGAAGATTGAATAGCGCTAACATATGAGTTTTTATCCAACTCTCTTAATTAACTCAAGTTCATAAGATTTGATGGGTAGCATAAAGGCTCCTGCAAACAGGCACGACGCGAATCGCGCGCGACACAAAGGCACCGCTCGTTGCGCGACTTGCGGTGCCTTTGTGTCGCGTGTCGTGTCGCGCCTGTTTGTAGGAGCCTTAATAAATATTCGAACCCAAGCAAGCACTTTACTTTAGTGTAAATTATTTCATCACCACTGCTCTCAAAACGGTGAAGGAAAACATCGCGAGGAAGCCGGCATGTCCTAGAACCAAATATTCAAAGGCATTTGACATCCGCCAAGCCAACCTGCACTGGGCCTACGTAGTGGTTTTTGACCCACTCCCTTTAACAGAGAGGAGGCCTAGCCTTTGAAGGCAACTGCAAACAGGCGCGACGCGCGACGCGAATCGCGCGAGACACAAACACAAAGGCACCGCTCGTTGCGCGACTTGCAGTGCTTTTGTGTCGCGCGCGATTTTATCGCGTGTCGCGCCTGTTTGAAGGAGCCTAAACCCAGTAGTGGGAACATTAAATACTGATTACGCTTATAATTTACCTACATAATCAATTAAGGGTGGCGTATGTCGTCATTCTTGGGTCCAATGGGACCCGTTACCGAGCCAGTGTAGGTTCGTGTATTCGGGTCCATTCGGAGCCGCTTCCGAACTTTAAGGCTCCTGCAAACAAGCGCGACGCGAGACGCGAATCGCGCGCGACACTAAGGCACCGCTCGTTGCGCGACTTGCGGTGCCTTTGTGTCGCGTGTCGCGTCGCGCCTGTGTTTACGAGCCTTTACGGTTAAGCGGTATATTGTAGCATATATTGTTAATACGTAACAATCACTTGTGTACAATATTAAAGAAAACCTCATTGAATCAGCCCACGTCCCATACACAATCCCTTACTTATCAAAAACATATTTTCAAACGGCTCTCCATTAGGTACATCACAACGACGACAATTTTTAGAAAAACAACTGCGACGCGAACAAAAACTCGCATAAAGGCTCCTACAAACAGGCGCAACACGCGATATAATCGCGCGCACCGCTCGTTGCGCGACTTGCGGTGCCTTTGTGTCCCGCGCGATTTTATCGCGTGTCGCGCCTGTTTGAAGGAGCCTTAAAACGGGTTCACTGTATAAAAAGGCCCTTTAAGAGAAGAAACAGGCATTGATCCTTGACCCGACTATCGTTAAAAACCATAACTGGTTCTGTCTCGCATAGGGTCGTAGCAATATGCTGACCTATGACCGTTTTGCGTGGATGTGAATTACTTCAATTTCGGAAGTCGGTGTCGTTGGTTCCGCATTTTCGTTTTTTGACACCGTCTTTTGAAATTAAAGTTATTTTTCACTTTGCGATGTTTTTTTTTTAGAAGTCGGTTTTGTTAAAAAGTTTTTATTTCTCGCTTTTTAGTGGGTCTGTTTATAATGTATCTAAGTTACAATAGCCTAATGTCAACTTGCTCATCGCCTTTAAAAAATATTGCTTTTTTGTAAGAAAGTTTTTATTGTTTGTGTTCTTTCTCTTTGTCATGTTTATCGCAACTATTTTTCTTTTCTTTGATCGCTTCTCACTGCATTTTGGCGTTTTCAGGCTATTTAGTTTTGCATTTCTCAACAATATGTTGAAAAATTTTCTTTCACCGTCGATCAGTATCTGGTCTATAGAGATAAAAGCATTCCGATTGGGCTACAAGTAAAAGTCGAGCTTCTAATAAAGGAATTCTTTCGCGAAAGCAATACCACCAAACATTGGTAAGTATACTAAAATGTATAACGAAGGCATTTGGATTTCTTCATTATTAGAATGATCGCATGATGGGTAACCGAAATAATACTTAAAATATTTAGTAGAGGGGTCTATTAACGCACTAAAGTTCACTAATAATTACCTAATCTTTATCTTTACATAGTATAAAACAAAGTCGCCCCCGCTCCCTGTTAACTTAGATCTTTTAAACTACGCAACGGATTTTAATACAGTTTTCATTAATAGATAGAGTTATTCAAGAGGAAGGTTTATATGTATAATACATGCATATTATAGTAGAGAAGAGCCGAGAAATTGAAAGATTTGTAATTTGATGTCGTATCAAACATATTTTTGTGCGCTTACATTGCAAACGCTGGCTAAACCTTACGAGATAGATCAAATTAATGTACTACGGAATTGTATAAAAAAGTCCGCGACGGTACATATATGTTTATCTCCTAAGGATAACCCACGGTAAACACTTTTATCTTTTACATATTACAAAAAAAATTATGGGTTATTTACCAAGCTATTTTAAACAATACAGTATTATTCCTTATGCAATTAAATACGTTGTGCATTTCATGGAGATCAAAATTGCTCTGTACAGCATATCATTAAAATGAATATCTTAGAAGATATCAGAGATTTAATAAAAAGCGGGGGCAGAGCGGCTGGCGGGGCGGTACAAAGTTCGCCGGGTCAGTTATAATATAACGTAATTGATAAACGTAAATACGTCGTTTGGGGTTGAAACCCACGGGCCATGGAGGCCGAGTGCTCGTGGTTTGTTAACGACTGGTTGACACTTCCCGTGACTGGCTTTTACCTTGGCCAGAGGCTAAGCATTACCATACAATACAACGTGACAATGCCGCCAGTCTCTTGGGTACGTTACCAATCCACAGCGACGTGAAAGAAGCTATTATTAGTTAGTAAATTGTTTAAGTTAGGTTATTATATTTTTATTTTAATAGTTCTGTAGCATTATCTACAACGCCACATGCGAATAACGCGTCATACTGACGTCACGCAAAATCCTGCATCTCGCAAGCAGAGTTTACCGCGCAACTAGCATAGATCCAGCGGCCCAGCATGAAATATCGGGCAGTTGCCCGCCAGACACTGCATCCGTCTGGTCGGAGGATCCCCCCTTTTCTATAGAGTATGAGTGAAGTTTACAACCTGTTCCTCATACCTCTATGGTTCGTTAGTTAATCTATTCTAAGTTTATCCAGTGTACATATGTTTATCCTCTTTAATGAAATTACTGTCAATAATTAGATGACGTTGCTAATAATCAAAAATAAAGATGGCGGGTCAGTGTTGACGCTGCGACATGTATATCAATACCAAAGCATTTTTTGCCGTCAAGCAGCGTTGCTGTGTTTATGGAGGTACTAGAGGGTCCTGATGCAATTTTTAACTTTTTTCAGCTTCGACGGTATAAGGCAAAGGTGGTATTTGATCGACCATACCATAGCCTATCCATAGACAATTATTGGCTGAAAACTGTCCTGGAGTAACAATATTTTTGCGTAAGCCTGTTTTTTCTTCACAGAAAAAACAGGCTTACGCAAAAATATTGTTACACTGTATATTGGAGCACTGGTGGCCTAGTCATAACTTAGGAGTTGTAAGTCGTAGGTTCGAACTCTGACAAGCGCTTTACTTTGTGTAAATTATTCATCACCACTGCTCTCAAAACGGTGAAGAAAAACATCGTGAGGAGACCGGCATGTCCTAGAACCAAAAATTCGAAGACATGACATCTACCAACCCGCACTGGGTCCGCGTGGTGGACAATGGCTCACTCCCACTCACCGAGAGGAGGCTTGTGTCCCAGCAGTGGGAAAAATTTAGGCTGAGTACAGTACCCGGCGATAAATATTGCACACCGACCTTTGGAAAGAGACAATCGGCTAATTTCGGCTTCGTAGAGCGTTATCTCTGTCGCACGAAATACAAACAGTCCGGTATCTATTAGGAGCTGTTAAAACAATTATGATTTGCTTCTTTTGATAATTATTTTTATTCTTTGTATAAAATACACCAATCACCAAAGGTCGATGTGCAATATTTATCGCCGGGTACTGTATGCTGTTTTTTCTTAACCAAACCTTCTGTGCTTCCATTTTCACGTGACACAATTCTCCTTAATAAGAGGGTTCCCTTTTTCCTTAGCATGTGTTCGCAATAATTTCCTTTGTGCGACCAACAATAGAGATCAAAATTCTCTGAAAGCTTTCTTCATTGTCCTCACAACGTCCGTATGAGAGTAATTACGTCGGAGCGCAATTTTTGTTGTCCCTAATTGAATATTCTTTATTTTTGGCTCGTTCAAAATTATAGGATAAAGCTTTTAGAGTCTGTTGCTATGGCGATTTCGTGAATTAGAAAAGTTTTTATTTTTGCTGTGTTGTCCCGAAATCCTAATTTTAAAGGTAGCTTTTCGGTTTTGATACAGCGGGATAGACTGATACAGTTTAGACCATGCATGTCAAACTCAGTCATTGGTGCGCTAAATGCATAAGGATCGTAGAAGCAGTGCCGCAAAACCTAACCATAAAGATGATAAAGAAAAAAGGCGGCAAAATGCGAGTCGCGCACCGAGGGTTCCGTACTTTGTAGATTTGTAAATAGTTTATCACGGGATTTTTTTTTGTTAATGTACATACCTACAAATTTACGGTTTTCGGATTTGTCTCTTACTTGTGCTACATGATCTTGCTTTTTGCCAAATTTCATGATTCTAGGTGAACGGATACCCTATAAATTTTGATTCCCTTGAGTGTCGAAATATACGTTTTTTTGCGGCATATACGGCCGTATCTTTTTTTTACGTTGGCTTAGTTGTTCGATTTTTTTCACAGCTTCAAGGGACTGTAGACCTGAGTATATGGTTTTAATTTCAACTCGATACCTCCACGCGTTCCTGAGATAAAGGGTCTTGACAGACAGACGGACGGACAGACAACAAAGTGATCCTATAAGGGTTCCGATTTTTCCTTTTGAGGTACGGAAACCTAAAAAAAAGTCATTGCATAGTCATTTAATAATGAATAGTAAAATACTTAATAGAAAGATGTTTACAATCTAACAATCTTTTCCCGGTGACGTCGTTTTTAATTAAATTACCTATTTGAGGGCTAATTCTATCACTACGAGTTGTCTTAACTTTAGACAAATCAAGACATTTCTTCATAGTGTTAAGGCTCCTGCAAACAGGCGCGATACGCGACGCGAATCGAAAATTGACTTGTCAAACCACGTGACACACCACGTGGTTTGACATGCGCAGAACACGATTTTAGGTATCTTTAGCGGTATGAGGTCTGAGTGCGGGACGGGACCGGACGTCATAGGGGCGGCGGAAAGAGGCGGGGGAGGCGGGGTCAAGTCTCTTCTTACGTGGCACGCACTGTACACCGTAGCGTAGTGAGAATGAAAAAAAAAACACTTTTTAATATCTTTTAAGTTAGTAGTGTTTCATAAGTATTATATACATAAGGAATAAGTGTGTAAGGAAAATAAAGCTATTTTATTTACCATTGGTAAGCGAAACGATTACTTTTTGTTTATAGAAAGCGAGCAACGGAATTATTTGTTTTTAAAATAAATCATCGCGAATCGAACTCATTTGTTTTTATAAATAAATCATTTCGATACAGTTCGTTCGGATTTCGAATCGTTAAAAATAAAGTCTAGAACATACGATTCAATCAGATTTAATTATCTTTGATGGAAAGCTGTGCAAATCGAAAGTATCGCCGAAATTCAGTGATTCAGTTTTATCTGTACGCAATTCAATTTGTTCGATTCATCCAGGGCCGGCCATATTAGCCGTAGAACCGATGACCGTTGGGGTAGACGTGTTCTTTAGTGGAGAGCGCGAATCGGCAAACGTAGGAGGCCCTCAGGCTAGGTGGAGCGACGATCTTCGCGGGGTGGCTGGTAGTAGCTGGATGAGAGTTCCCAAGTATTGAGCTAAATAGTGTGCAATTTGAGAGGCCAGGCTGATGATAATGATCGAAAGTAAACTGCAAAGGTGAACCGTCTTAAGACTATCAATCTATCGTCGTTGCGCGTGCAAAAGTCGCTACCTATGTGTTACTTAGTTAAGGCTCCTACAAACAGGCGCGACGCGCGACGCGAATCGCGCGCGACACAAAGGCATCTCTCGTTGCGCGACTTGCGGTGCCTTTGTGCCGCGTGTCGCGTCGCGCCTGTGTGTACGAGCCTTTATTCTTTATTATTTTTTTTTAGAAGTCGGTTTTGTTAAAAAGTTTTTATTTCTCGCTTTTAGTGGGTCTATTTATAATGTATCTAAGTTACATAGCCTAATGTCAACTTGCTCATCGCCTTTAAAAATATTGCTTTGTAAGAAAGTTTTTATTGTTTGTGTTCTTTCTCTTTGTCATGTTTATCGCAACTACATATTATTTTTTTAATCGCTTCTCACTGCATTTGGGCGTTTTCAGGCTATTTAGTCTTGCATTTCTGTTCTTGCATGGCTTTTATTATTTAATGACGAACCCTGAAGGAGCATGAACCGCCAAACGCTACGTTTTTCAAAAAAGATACTTCGATAAATCCCGATACATTAGGGGCTGTCCATTAATCACGTGAGGCTCGAAAGGGGGAGAGGGGTCCATAAAAAATCACGAAATATCTCGAGCGGGAGGGGTGTAGTAATATATTACGTGTGTTTATTTTTTCGGCAAATGCGCGATACTCAACCGAAAAGCAGCGTTACGTGTATTTATTTTTTCGTCAAACGTGTATACAAAATCGAAAGCGGCTTGTAGTGTGACCTTGTGTACTAAAAAATACACGCGATATAGGGGGTTAGTCGTAAACCTCACCATGAATCACTAAGGAGGAGGAAGGGGGGGGGGGGTGTTAAAAATGAAAAAAAAACCTCACGTGATTAATGGACGGCCCCTTAGCTCTTTGTATGTTTATCCCAACTTAATATTGAGTCTAGAATTCAATCTAGCTTGTAGCTTCTCTCGTCGGAATCCACGAGCTTTTCCCTGATTTTTCTCTTTAGACTCGAGTAATTCGTGAAGAAGGTTCTTAACTCGATAAGTTCGACCCACGACAGAAGTGGTTCGATGCTGGAATTCTTTTTTTAAAAATCCGATTTTCCTTGTTCAAACTTGTTTGCGCTACAATATTGAAATGGTTGGATCTTATGTTATTGCAAGCATGTATGTATTTTCTGCGTTTATCTTGAACATTACTGACATAAGTGACGGGTTTTCCTTCACCGAAGATGATGATGCATTGATTACCATGATTGCTCATCAGTAGCGAAGTGTCTATTTTTGTAAAAGGTAAGCCGGAGTAGGTATATTTAAGGCGAAAGCGCCAGGGTAGCCTGCGAAATTCATTTTTTTTTTAGGTTTTTGGCAATTTGCTGGTCAGTATTCAAATCAAATCATTTATTTGCATAAAACAGGTTCAGTGGATGTTATAAAAGGTCAAATGGTACACTGTTAACAACCATTTAAGGTGTGCAAATATAAAACAAGAATTTTAACTTACAGATCAGTCAACAAAATAAGGAGTTAAAAATAATACTGTCATACAAATTAAAAATGAAAAATTAAAATAAAAATAAAATGAAATGAAATCCAGAAATTATATCGAATTCATCAATTATAAATTATTTATGTGTAACATTATATCAAATATATGATTAATTATGTCCAACATATAATATATATTACATTATTTACTATTTTATTTTACCTTTGCTGTCATTAAAATAAAATATTTTTGTCACCTAAATAATCTTTGACATCATAATAACATTTATTTATTAAGAACGTCTGTAGTTTTTTTTTTAAATTGGATAATTGGTAATAGTTTTATGTTATATTAAGTTGTACGTTGATTAATATATGATTCGCGGCCGTAACAAATATGTATTTACAGAATTATAATCATTAAAGTCATCAACACAACTCTCTAAGACCACGTAAGTCCAAAGAATAACTGTTTCATGAAATCATCATTCTTTGGAGTTACGTGGTCTTAGAGAGTTCTGTTGATAACTTCAATGATTATAATTCTGTAAATACATATTTGTTACGGCCGCGAATCACAGTTGTGTTATGTTTTTAACACACTATCTACCTAGCATATGTCCTGAAGAATATCATATATTTTTCTGATTTTGTTTTCCTACTGTAGTCGATCATATGCTTTTAGGCATTATAAAACTTGCGTTTTTTGCGTTTAGGTCTAATATTCCCCTAAAGTCCATGCCTTTTGCCATGAACTGGGCACAAATCTACACTCCAGGATGCTACTAAAAAATTCTAGACAAAAAAACTTAATAACACTTTGCCGGACCGAACCCAGGACCACATGCTCAGCAGTAGGCTTGCGACAACTAAAGTTGCCGCCAGATAATAAAAAAATAAAAGTCATTGACACCCGTCAACCAATATCTATACTTACTAAAGGCTCCTACAAACAGGCGCGACACGACACGCGACACAAAGGCACCGCATGTCACGCAACAAGCGGTGCCTTTGTGTCGCGCGCGATTCGCGTCGCCTGTCGCGCCTGTTTGTAGGGGCCTTAATATTATAAAGCTGAAGAGTTTGTTTGTTTGGTTGAACGCGCTAATCTCTAGAACTACCAGTCGGATTTGAAAAATTCTTTTTGCATTTGATAGCCCAATTCTTGAGGAAGGCTATAGGCTATTTAACATCACGCTATGACCTTTAGGAGCCGAGCAAAAAGAAAAAAGTCAGAAAGAACGCTAAGCAAAAACGAAGTAATAGCGCGGGCAGGCGATGCGATGCGACGGGGTGGGTCGGAGTAACAAGAAATTTCACGCGGACGAAGTCGCGGGTAGAAGCTAGTTTTCCAATATTTCTAAACGATACAAAAAAATCTAAGGGCAGTGTCACTAAAACGATCAACACAAACGTATCGCGGTAAGGGGCGTCCTTGACGCTATTATGAAATTAGACCGAAGCAGTATAAGCGACAGTTTTGTATGACGAGCGATCTATGTCGAATAAGTTTGGACTTTTTGGTACAAGTCGGATCAATGACTTTTAATTTTTGTTATCTGGCGGTAACTATAGTCTAACGAGCCAATCACCTACTTACGTACATCGTATTATTATTTCATACATCAGCGGGATAATTGCGTAACACATGTAAAATATCCTTTTATTTCGACATCCATTGCTTCATAGGTTTAATAAATTCGTCAGCTCAACAACGTAAATAACTCAATGAACGTGGCTCAATTGTCAAAATGAAAAGGATTGTGTTCAATTGCCATTTTGTGTCGGTGGCGAGTACCTACTACAAGTACAAACCTTACCATTCTGAAGAACATCACACATTTTAAATTGACCAGCTTAACTGCGCAGACGCAATGGGTATTATCAATAACCATCATTGTTGCCTCAATCTTGTGTGGATATCAATCTACACAAGATAAAATAAAAAACATTGTTTTTCTTTAGGAGATCAATGGCCGCTGTCATTACTTGAAGTATGATTTGAGAAAAAACAAAGCTTTGGAATTTTGCTAAGTGTGTAACATAATAATGCTCGTAACTACGTCTACTCCATTCGATAATTCTGCCACAACTAACTAAAAAAAAACAATCCTACAAATCAACTCCCCACTAAATAATAACATCAACAAACTTAAAAAAAAAAACAACCGACTTCCAAAAATACACTATTTTTTTGGAAGTCGGTTATTTTTTTTTTTGTAAAAAGTTTTTATCTTTCACTTTTTAGTTGTACCTATGTACCTACCCCAAACAAATTCACTTATCACTACTTGCTATGTGAATATAAGTGACAGGAAGCTATTAAACACATCTGCCTACCGCTTTAAAGGGTACAGGCGTGATGTTATGTAGTGTGATTGCGTAAACAATGCATACTTAAGCTATAGCAGCAAACGCGGTTGATTTGCTGGCATTTATATTGAAGAGTTCCGTTGTCTGTCTCCGAAACTCTGATCTTTACGAAATTTAAATGCGACTATTTCAGAATAAAACTCCTACGAACAAAAAAAATATTTGCAAATCCGTCTATATATGAGAGAGTTATGCCCGAACATAATATATAACAAAAATATATATATAAACATGCGAATTGATAACCTCCTCCTTTTTGAAGTCGGTTAAAAATCATACATTACAACATTCTCCTAACCTACCAATACAAAAACGAACCGTAATTTCGTATCCGTTACGAATAGTAGTTAGTTATAAAATAGTCGGCCGTACGCGCATTACGCACGGAAATAGATGGAGCAACATTTGACCGAGATTGCACAGGTAAACACTGGCGTTGAATCATATGCGGTATCGTAGGACTTGAGTTGGAAGCGTAAAGGCTCGTACACACAGGCGCGACGCGACACGCGACACAAAGGCATCGCAAGTCGTGCAACGAGCAGTAGCTTTGTGTCGCGTGTCGCGTCGCGCCTGTGTGTACGAGCCTTAAAATATACGGTGATGTGGTCACAGTTTATGGGAACTTTTAAAAACAAACGAACATCGCAGATCAATTGTTTTTTACTGCAATAAAAACAAATGAAACATTTTCATCTACCTTGAGGGATTACACTATGTCGATTTTCGCCGTGAGGCAGCTCGGTAACCAAATCGCCTCACAAGCCGGTTCGCCACCCCATTTACACATTGTACCGATGTCAGTACTTACATCAAACTACTACAATCTGTCAAATTTATTTAATCGATTTTCAACTTTATCGCTAAAGCTTAGGCCGCTATCCCATTGGCGTTTTACGAGCGT
Organism: Luperina nickerlii; assembly: GCA_963855955.1. Taxonomy (NCBI): domain Eukaryota; kingdom Metazoa; phylum Arthropoda; class Insecta; order Lepidoptera; family Noctuidae; genus Luperina; species Luperina nickerlii. Next base: position 8,575,289 of record OY979689.1, on the reverse strand, counting down.
TGACGTCAACGTCACGTCTGCGCAGCGTCGACGCCGCTCAGACGCGACGTTGGCGTTGCGTCATCGCGTGGGAAGCATTAACGTCCACTGAACGCGACGTTAACGTCGCGCACATGTACCTGTTGCCAACAAACGCGACGTTAACGTTGCGCAGACGCGACGTCGACGTCGCGTCTGCGCAACGTTGACGCTGCGCAGACGTTCGAGAGTCGCCGACGCTCGTAAAACGCCAGTGGGATAGCGGCCTTAAGGTTCAATGTTGATTAGGAAAATTTGACAGTTTCGGGTAGCTTGATGTGCTGCCGTCTGTACCATAAAGAGAAGGACTATTTATTGCTCACTGCGTTATGAAAATACTACTTAGCTTTTGCCTTGCTGCCTGCGTGGAGGTGGAAAATTATCCAAAGTCTACGTACTACCGGGACAAAAAGTATCCTACGTCATAAACCAGAGGGGCAATTCTACTAATTTTAACAACGTTCACAGTCTGATCTCAGTCTCAATCTGTCAAAAAATACTTCAAATTTCCCTACATTTTGACAAGTTTTTGACATTTCTTTGTCGCCGAGATGAGACTGCGACTAGATTTTGAACGTTTTAACCCCTTGTATGCCGGGAGCGTAGATCTACGCGAGACACAATGGTTTTTAATTGTTTTCTGTAATTACGGCATACAACCGGTTAAATTAGTAGAATTGGCCTTCTGGTGTCAGGTCATCATTGATCCACGTGCCAAACATCATCCCAATCAAAAGAACAAACAAAAAAACAAAACGAAACGGACATTCAATCACAGACGTTCATTTCGCATGAATAATATCAGTATGAATTAAGTGTGGATTATCCACAGATGTTCTGTGGGATTATCCTTTCAAATCAAATCCTTTGATCGTTTTTCAAGTCTATTCACAATTATTTTAACTCTGATGTTGCATCCCTGTCAAAATCACAGTGGTCTTTATACTCCTTGTAATATGATTGCTTTTTGATTGGATTGCTGCCACTGACAAGTCTGTCAATGTCACAGTGATCTTTATTCTCGTCACAATAAGGTCGCTGTTAAGTTGCTGCTGTCAGAGGTAAAAAAGGACTGCAGTTCTAGCCTTCCTACATCTGATTTCATTGATTTTACCATTTCATTCACTCATTCACTCACTCTTCCAAGTGTGTGTATAGCTTCCCGAGAGTTTGAGGCTGTCGACACTGCTTTCAAGCTAACCAATCGTTCAGTCACTGCCTCAATCATGGCTGGTATGATTGAATCTCAAACTCAAACTCAAAGCATTTATTTCAATTAAACCTTGTACTTAAACTTTTGAATTGTTAAAATTAAATAGTCTGTCAGTTAGTCAGAAAGTTGAAGCTACTTTTGCCCATGAATGGACGCAGCTACACTTCTTTTCCTATTATTAAGACCCTTTTCACATGCTACGGCTGCCGGATATATTATATCCGGCGCCGGATATATGACGTGGCAAATCACGTTAAATTTTCCGTACTTGTCACAGATGGTTAAAATAATTATATTCATTAAAGTCATCAACACAACTCTCTAAGACCACGTAAGTCCAAAGAATAACTGTTTCATGAAATCATCATTCTTTGGACTTACGTGGTCTTAGAGAGTTGTGTTGATGACTTTAATGATTATAATTCTGTAAATACATATTTCTTACGGCCGCGATTCATATATTAATCAAACTACAACTTAATACTGACTAGCAAATTGCAAAAAACGTAAGAACATTTGAATTTCGCGGGCTACCTTAGCGCTTCCCCCTTAAGTATAATAATTTATCACGTGACGTCACTTAACATATGACTCGCCCCTTGTCACACGATGTCATACCTTGTTGACCCCTCCCTTCCCATTAACGTGTGACCTGAATGAATAGCCCCCTTACCTAAGCAATCTCCACCGGTTATTTCATTACCCCGTTGTCCGCCGGACGATAAGAAGAAGCTTATATTCACAAGTGTATGTTTAGCTTTACCAGAGCTTAACGCCGTCGACACGATTACCAATAGATGCCACTCGAGGCTTCGGAACGTCTAAGAGGATTTAAAGATGTTCCGATGTATTAGTGGTAATATCTATGAGCTGGGTGGGCTTATGTTGTTAGTTATTGGGGGATTAGCTGATATTTATGATTGGGAGAAAATGTGTAGCTTTTTTTTTCGTGACTTAATAAAAACAACATTACGACTCTTTTCCCACAAAATCTGTCTAGCGTCCATTTTCTATTGCAGAAGATAAATGTTACATGAAGACTAAATACAAATACAGTAAATTAAGATGTCTTACACAGTCTTACTTTAAAATCTACAAAATCTCACCACATTGATTGATGAACCAACAACAGTTTCGACACGGTAATCCGCCATCTTTCAGCACACACAAATAGTACACAAACATAATAAGAAGCTATCTACTCTAGCTGTCATGTAAACAGACTGGCCGCTTAGCATTCTGACCGCGTACCCGCGGTCTCGTCCAGGGTGAACGCACGGTGGCTCGGGCGGTAGCGGGCGCGTAATACATAACGACGCCTTAAGAGTAAGAGAGCGCCTTAGAGTTACCTCGTAAGTGTAAAAGAAGTAACCTTTCAGGAGGAAGAAAGAACTGCGTGCTGTAAAATTTTTGTGCGTGCGCTCCTTCTAAGTATTACTAACAACAATATGAATCACGTGTGTTCGATATAAATAAATAATAATAATAATAAATAATAGGTCCTCAGTGACCCAATGCCCCAGGTATTTAAATTTTGAGACTCGCTTCAAGGGCATACTTGCTAATGAGATGCACGGCACAGTCAAGTCTCTTGTGGCGCCAACTTTTAAAACAAGAGACTCACTCTTAGCGACATTATACCTAAGCCCTTGAGCCATCGCGTAGTCTTCACAGACATTGAGACTTTATAAAAAATTAAATTAAAATCTAATTTTTAAAAACAAAGAGAAAACAATACTTGTAAATCTGTAAACTTGTTTACATGACATTAGAATGTTTTTGTCAAATCTGTGGCAGGCGATGCGATGCGACGGGGTGGGTCGGGGAAACAAGAAATTTCACGCGAACGATTTCGCGGGCAGAAGCTAACGTTTGATATACCTAATCGCGACCGCTTTAGCACCCGCGCAAGCTCCTCACCCTAGCCAAGGCCTTAGTTATTAGTAAGTACCTCAGCCAACTGAAGCTGAAGCACGTGGGTTATTACTAAACTGAACTCTGAACTGAGTTTCTATATTTATGTCTGTAATTTATATGGTGTACATAATAAAGAGTATTCTATTCTATTCTGAACATATTATATTTTTTAAAGAAAGAAAGAAAGAAAGAAAATATATTTATTAACATACATACATTTATACACATTTATATACATTTTTATTTACATTTTTTTTTAACTAAAAACGGGACAGGTTTATAAACGACAGTTAGCAAGTTAAATTAATATAAACACAACTTTTTAATTTTCTTTATTTAGAAAAAGTGTAACCTAATACAATTAGTGTTCTTCACCATGCTATAATTCAGATTAATTAAAATTATTTTATTTCTAACAAATAGCCATTCAGCGTGAAAATTGAAAATAAATAAGTAGTTAAGGTTTCATTACAATTAGAAATATTTTAAATAAATTCGAACAAATTGTGAAAAATAAAATCAATCAATAGTTATACCATTCTTATTAAATCAAATTTCCTCTGACGTGTTTTTAAAACGAGACTATTTTGCGTCCCGAAGCTTTGTTTGGGGACAAAGGGACAGATGACTTAGGAATTTAGGAAAGGGACAGTCCCGTTCAAAACGGGACGTATGGTCAGTTTAGTTACAGAAGTAGGCATTATTATGTCGACGAGTGGTGTATCTGCTCTGTGTTCATATCACATTTGGTTCATCATCAGTCTACATCTGTCCACCGCTGGACATGGCATCTCCAATTGCACACCAGTTTGCTCGATTCTCTGCAACTCTCATCCAGCTGTTAATATCGGTATATGTATTTTCGGCACGGTTGGTGCAGTGGTTGAGCGATTGGCTGTTGCGCTGCGTGTTGCGGGTTCGATTCCCGCACGGAACAAATATTATTATTATTAGTTGTTCCGGGTCCTGGCTGTTTGTGTATGTGAGTTTCAAACTCAAACTCAAAGCATTTATTACAATTAAACCATTTACAGGCACTTTTGAATGGTCAAAAAGTCGGTCAGTCAGAAAATATGAAGCTAGTTGCCCATTCCAAAGTGTAGGTACCTATGGAGAAGAACGGGCAAGAAACTCCATGGACACTCTTTTAAATTATATTTTTACAAAAATATTAGTTACATCATTAATGTGAATTTATAATTATATGTGAAAACGATGTAAATAAGACGTACGCGTTAAAAGCGTCCAGAGTACAGCAAATAGTAAGTAACAAAAATTCAAAATTACAATAATTAAAAATAAGCCGAGGCAGCTAAGAGATGACCAGCCCCAACTGACGGCGCCCGTTCACGAACATGACGCATAGATCAGCACCATTCAGCTCAACCATTTTGAAGGGAGCTAAATGATCCAACACACACGCCACCGTCAGCGAGACATTTGTGTGAGCATGACATACTATCAGCCGCCGTTTAAATGTTGTAAACGCTCCCACAATACAGGAGAAATTCCTAGTGTGGGGCAACGTATTTTAACAAAAAGTAGCCATATCGATGCAATTAGGGTTACCTGCCAAGTATTTCGAAAAGTTAAACGTCCAGACAATAAATCGCGGACATTTTACATTTAAATCTTTCTTTCTTAGAGTTCCGTAAGTACCTCAAAAGGAAAAACAGAACCCTTTTTACCCTTACATCACTTCGTTATCCGTCCGTCCGTCTGCTTGTCTGTCTGTCAAGACCCTTTTTCTCAGAAACGCGTGGAGGTATAAATTAATATCAAATACATTGGTATCTATGTTGTCTTGGATCTCTAACAAATCAAGCTTCTAGGTCAACGCAATAAAAAATACGGCTATAGGCTATAGGGTACTTCCCGCGTTGACTTAGAATCATAAAATTTGGCAAGAAACAAGGTCTTACAGCATAAGTAAAGGAAAATGTCCGAAAACCAATAATTTGTGGTTTTATCACATTTTTTTGAAGTGAAAACTTCTTTAGGCGTTTGGGCATTTTTTGAGATGGGAAAAAACCATTGAACTCGCGTCACTGTTACCGTAAGCGATACCGTGCGTGTTTCGTTTGTAAGACGATTAAAAACAATACCCGCGTCGGATGTGTTCGACTGTTATCGGGATGTACTCGGTTTTAATGTATATCCGATGTCAGTGAGTGATTCAGCGGGATTCTCCGAAAGGGTTACCGCTGGCCCGGAACATAAAGGGCTAAGGAAGGTTGGTCCGCCAGTCCCCCAAAATGCCCGCCCTTCACCCATGCTAATCCATTGCTTCAATCAGCTCATTCTATCGCAGTCGACTGCTGGTCCTCCGCCTTCCGCATCCAGTCCGTCTCAGCCACCTTCTTTAGGTCGTCCGTCCATCTAGCTGGGGGGCGTCCCACACTACGCTTGCCGATACGCGGTCTCCACTCCAGGACTCGTCTGCTCCACCGGCCGTCGGTCCTTCGCCAGACATGGCCAGCCCACTGCCATTTCAATTTGCTCTGCAAGCTATGTCGGGTAACTCGGGTCCTTTTCCGGATAATTTCATTCCTGATTTTATCCTTCAAAGAGACTCCGAGCGTAGCTCGCTCCATAGCGCGCTGAAGGACCTTGAATTTGTAGGCCAGCCCGACCGTCAGTGTCCACGTTTCGGCACCATATGTCATGACGGGCAGGACGCCTTGGTAGAAGAACTTAGTCTTCAAACACTGCGGGATAGGCGACGAGAAAATTTGACGGAGAAAAAATCCGGACGAAGTACGGGGGGCCAAAGAGCCAGACATGACCTGACAAATTCCGAACGGATAGTAATCCTAGCAATATAGGTACATTGAATTTTTAGAGAAAAGTTTTGCTATGGAAAATTTTGTGTTAGCAACTTTAGACATTACGGTTTCTATCGCCTTCCCGAAGATGAATGGTTTCTACTGAAACGAATTGTTTCGTAATTACGGAGATAATTAATATTCCTAACAGCTCCCCATGCCTAGAAAAGTGGTTACAGGCTCCGCTATTATAGAAACTTGAGTAGAATGTGTAATTTCGCGCAAAATCTAAATTATACACAGACGTTATAATTTAATGTAATTTGATTTTTCGCAAAATACGTGTTTTTTGTTTTGTAATTAATTCCATCTGCGTGTAAAATTCATCTAAATTGCGGCTTAACCTTACACGTGATTGAGTAGGAAATATCTCGTAAACCTTTACCTGCTAGCTTTCGCCCGCGTGGGAAATTATCCTACAGAAAGGTACGGACGCCAGCACATCAACCTACAACAATCTGTCAGATTTCTTTAATAGATTTTCAACTTTATCGCTAAAGCATAAGGTTCAAAGTTGATTGGGAAAATCTGACAGATTGTGGTAGGTTGATGTGCTGGCGTCTGTACTACCAGGATGAAAGCTATGTCCTAGGACATCGTTTATCTGTGCGTCAAATTTAATCGAATTGCGTTCAACCACTTACGGCGGATTCCTATAATTTACGTACCGTAATCATGGTTATTAAGACATTTTTTTGTAAAAACATAATTTTTCTCAAACATGCTTGGATATTTGAGAGCATCTTTTTGACAACCTTCTTCGAGATGAATCGAAATTGCTGTACTGGCCAAATACATATATCTGTCGTGGTTTAGCGGCCAAATAAATGACAGAGTAAATTCACATCTGTCGTGTAATTTAAAAATGGAACGATCTTTTATTCCGAAACATGGCAATGGCAACCAAGGAGATAAACTCATCAAAGGTTTTATTGTGGAGCTATGTCGCAAAACATGCTCCTCCACCTCCTATCCTGCCTTCTATGTCCCAAACATGCGCTGTCACTGACTATCCCGTGGTAGTGGCAAAGTTTTGGGCCAACAAGGTATAAAATTCAGTCGTTCCAGAAAAATTAAGGACACTGTAGAAGAAGCGCAAACTATTGTATCTTACAAGAGACAGCTCAAAGACTAGAATAAGTAATTAAATTCTATTTTTCCGCCCCCGGAAAACCGCAGCAAACGGAATAATTCAATTTTTCCACGCAGACGAACGTTTATAACACAAATGTTATAACGAGCTGCAGCTCCAAATTTCATTTTTGTTTGCACGTAGTCTCGTAAATCGTGGACTAGTAAACATTAGGAGATAGCTACACAAATATTAGTTGTTGTTTAATGAGGAAACGCGGTCACGTGGTTGTGGTTGTGGTCGTTGGCGTTCATTCCATACAAACGTATTCCTTTGTTTTAATGGCATTACAGCAAAACTATAATATACTTTTACGATACAATCTATACCTACAGCTATACAATAAAAGTGAGTATGTTCTAACTGAACAGCCGATCGATTCTGTAAAAATCTCACCGTGAAAGCTTAGGTGAAGTGAGTTTGTTTTTGCTAGGAATTGACACTATTGACAGCTCACTCCACGCTCACTTCACCTAAGTTTTCACGGTGAGATGGTTACAGAATCGCACTGCAGGCAGCTGTGCTGCTGGGGAGTTTGTTGCGCCACTTCTCCCCAACGAAAGCACTAGGAAGTGGTGAATGGCGGGCGTTTTGGGGGACTGTCTTATGTAATTTATACGTTCGAAAAGTGCTGATGATTGTTGTTTTTTTTTTTTAACTTGCTAGTACAATACCCGGCGATAAATATTGCACATCGACCTTTGGAAAGAGACAATCGGCTAATTTCGGCTTCGTAGAGCGTTATCTCTGTCGCACGAAATACAAATAGTGCGGTATCTATTAGGAGCTGTTAAAACAATTATGATTTGCTTCTTTTGATAATTATTTTTATTCTTTGTATAAAATGGTTTTGTGTAAAAAGGTCGATGTGCAAATATTTATCGCCGGGTACTGTAAAACATTTTTTATATCTAACACACTAAGGGCTGATTTTTCATTCGACAGATAATTTTTATTCGTGGCATAAAATTGAAGTCTTACAGTTTTTGTTCGAACCCTGCGGCTGTTATTATTTAGCCCCTTGCCCCTCGCCCCTCGCCCCTCGCAGATGTAACTACTTAGTATTATTTATTATCATAAACATTATTATATATTACATAAGTACATGACTCACGTTCTCACACTGCGTCCCATCTTCTTTGTGTATAATAAAAATAATAAAACGCCTACTCCGATTAATATAAATTTTATTTCTGAACTAATAAACACACTAGACTGAAATAACTGGTTTTAGGGATCCGTACCCAAAGTGTGCCAGCAACGGGACCGCATACTAAGGCTCCACTTTCCGTTCGTCTGTCACAGGGCCTGTATCTTTTGAACCTTAATAGGTAAACACTTGAAACAGAGTGTATACTATTATGACCGATAATAAAAATAAAAACTAAAGACTTATACAAGAACTTGTTTGAGGTCGCTCTTTGGTGTTTTATACTAAAAAAATGTAGTGTTTTGTACGTTGGTACGGATTGTACGGAACCCTTCGTTTTAAGTCTGACTCGCACTTGACCGCTTTTTCTGTTTACTTTTATCGTTAGAGGTGAACAGCAGAATATTCCAGATTGTTTGAATGCTTTTGATAAGGGCTTAGTTTTTTTTACAAGTACTTAATTTTTTATGAGGTTTGCTACAATGTGTTAAAGCCATTTCGTTCTGTGTTGCGGACGGCTTGTAATTTATCCACGAGCCTAATTTCAGAGAAACTAGAGATCATTCATATCATTCGTCATTCGTTCAGTTTTAGATGGCCTGACCATTTCAAAATACAAAAGGAATTTTAGCCACCGCAAAATAACTAAGTATGTCATCATCTGCCTAGCCTTTTCCCAACTATGTTAGGGGTTGGTTTCCAGTCTAACCGGATGCAGCTGAATACCAGTATTTTAACCGACTTCTAAAAAGAAGAAGGTTCTCAATTCGGATGTTTTTTTTGTTTTTTATTCATGGAGCGACTGCCTATCTGACCTCCACAACCCAATTACTAGGTAATACGATACCCCTTGGTAAGACTGGTTGTCAGACTTTCGGGCTTCTGACGACCTGTAACGACTGTCAAAGATCCACGAATGACAGCGGGAACCAAACGGCTTAACGTGCTTTCCGAGGCACGGAGAGGTCTTGATATGTAAAGATGGTCACCCATCCACGGACCAACCGCGGCCAGCGTAGCTTAACCTGAAAAATAACTAAGTATGTACCTAAGTATATTACTCCTCTCCGAAATGTGAAATAATAATTATTATTAAACTAAACAATTGTAATATTAATGCTCAATCTTGACGTGTTAATTTTAATTAAAATTTATTATTTTCCTCAAAGGACAATGCCCAATTTGTTAGGAGTTTTGGGCTGATTTTTTTTATTCAATGTTTTTCTTATTTCAATTTTATTTTTATCCTGCCTACACCTTGCTCAATCTTGGCGTGTTAATTTTATTTTTTTCCTTCGTATTTTATAATTTGTATTCATAATAATTTATTTTCTATTTTTATCCTGTTTACACCTAGTTATATGTACATGCTGTGGTCTCCTGTAATTGAAGGAGCACACGTAAAATAACCTTTTTAATTATTTTTAATTTATATTGTACTAGCAGTGCCCCGCGGTTTCGCTCGCGTAAGTTTCGATCACGTTGGAATAACGGGATAAAAACTGTCCTATGTCCTTTCCCGGGACTCAAACTATCTCTATACTAAATTTCATCTAAATCGATTCAGCGGTTTAAGGCTCCTTCAAACAGGCGCGACACGACACGCGACACAAAGGCACCGCAAGTCGCGCAACGAGCGGTGCCTTTGTGTCGCGCGCGTTTCGCGTCGCGTGTCGCGCCTGTTTGCAGGAGCCTTTAAGCGTGAAGAGGTAAGACAGACACACTTTCGTATATTTAGTATGTAGTATGGATATGGAAAATAATGAAAGATACTACTTACTTATGTTTATTTGCGGAGTCTTTGGTCAATTGGACCCACTCGGAATGGACCCACGGGTTCACTCAACCCAAACACATTTTGAATAGTCGACTGGACCCACTGCCCAATTTCATAATTAGTACCTACAGTCACGGAGTAAAGGCTCGTACACACAGGCGCGACGCGACACGCGACACAAAGGCACCGCAAGTCGCGCAACGAGCGGTGCCTTTGTGTCGCGTGTCGCGTCGCGCCTGTGTGTACGAGCCTTAAAGCTGAATCTTTTAGTTTTATTTCTATGACTTAAAATATAAGTACTAATATAATTCAATTAGGTATTGGCACTTACTTTTTATTTCAGTATCCGTAGTGCAATTGTGTTTTGTTATTAGTGTGTTTAAAGTTGTAATTAGCGTTGTTAATTAAAGTGTCATTTTTGGTTATCAAAGGTTCCTACAAACTGGCGCGACACGCGGTGAAATCGCGCGCGACACAAAGGCACCGCAAGTCGCGCAACGAGCGGTGTATTTATGTCGCGCGCGACTATATCGCGTGCCGCGCCTGTTTGCAGGAGCCTTTATGAGCACACATATTCTGTATTATCTAATCCGTGAACATCTTTATTTTAGTTTTCTTTGAAAGCGCCAACGAAGTCTTATAAAATTATTTTTATGATGCACTCATAATATAACATTACCTAATTATAAATTAGGAGCCAACAAAATGCCTCCCATCCATTAAGGCTCCTTCAAACAGGCACGACACGCGATAAAATCGCGCGCGACACAAAGGCACCGCAAGTCGCGCAACGAGCGGTGTCTTTATGTCGCGCGCGATTCGCGTCGCGCGTCGCGTTTGTTTGCAGGAGCCTTTATGAGCACATATTATCTAATCCGTGAACATCTTTATTTTTGTTTTCTTTGAAAGCGCCCACGAAGTCTGTTATAAAATTATTGTTATTCTTAGTTCGAGATTAGGCTGAATCGTATCGATGTCTTGGCCTTTGTTATTATAGTGGTGTCATAAAAATGTTTGCTTTATTGTATTTATTTATAGATTCATGTCTTAAGCTTCTCTCCTCCGCAACATACAACCATGACCAAGTTTATTCCCCCTAACTTCTTCCCGTGACTTCTTCCGCGAGAAATTTCTTGCTCCCCCGACCCACCTCGTCGCATAGCATCGCCTGCCCGCGCTAACACTTCGTTTAGCGTTCTTACTGACTTTAAGTCTTCTTGCTCGAATCCTAAAGGTCATAGCGTGATGTAACGTAAACCTATAATCTTCCTCAAAAACTGGGCTATCAAATGCAAAAATATTTTTTAGTAATCCGACTAGCAGTTTCGGAGATTTATACCGCGTTCAAACAAACAAACATACAAATTCTTCAGCTTGATTATTATTACTAGTTGGCATAGATAGTAGATGATTTGAGAGGAATTTTAGAGATTTATAACTAAACAGAGAAATAGTAGATTGTTTGCCAAGGGAATAAAGAACTATTTTGAAGGCAAGAGTGTTTTTTTGAATGGTCTAGAGTAGAATCCCGAGCGCAGCGAGGGGTTCTAAAGTAGAATCCTGAGCGCAGCGAGGGATTCGAAGTACGTCACTCGAGCTTAATATGGTGTTGCTCGCGAGGTGGACACTTTACTTTTTATCACCCTCTATGAAAAAAAAAGTAAGTGCAACTTATGAATAAGAATCGTAGGTACGTTTATCTATTTATATACAATTTTGAGTAAACAATTACGAACGAAGCAAATTGAAAAAAAAGAAAGGAACGAACTTGCGCGTTTTACTTTATCATACAGCCTATTACTTGTTCATACGATGTTCGTGATTGATCTCTTTGGTGATTGGAACTTTTACTAACCATATCCACATTACAAATCCAAATCACTTTTAGTTCCTAGGGATTAAAGGGCTATTTTAGTCCCTGTTTACGAAGAATACACTAGCTCTTTTTGAGTAGGTGTGGTAACAAAGTATTTATTGTGACTCGTACAGGAAGATCACAAACTAAACGCAGTCATAAATAAAATAAAAACAAATTCATTTTAAAAAAGTAACAACAGAAAAAATACCGGTCTAGTGCGAGTCGGGCTCGCGCATCGGGGGCAATTTTTGTTGCATACCTACCTACAAATTTGTTATTTGTAGGTATGCAACAAAAATTTTACGATTTTCACATTTTTTCCTTTACTTGTGCTACATGCATTGCTTCTTGTCAAATTTCATGATTCTAGGTCAACGGGAAGTAAGGTACCTTATAAGTTTGAGTCGCTTGCGAGTGTCAAAATATGCGGTGTAAACGGAACATCTAGACCCTATCTTTTGATTACGTTGACTTAGAAGTTTAATACTTTCACTGTTTCAAGGGATTGCAACTCCCGAGTATTTGATAATAATTTCAACTTGATAACTCCACGCGTTCCTGAGAAAAACGGTCTTGACAGACGGATGACGAAGTGATCTTATAAGGGTTCCGTTTTTCCTTTTCTGGTACGGAACCCTAAGAAACAAAAAGAAAAAAAAAACAGAAAGTCCTATACGAGGCAAAAAGGCTCCCATCTCAGCATGACTAATATCTACATCTTTCTTTTTCAGGTAAGCAATCCGCCGAACGTAACTGCCTAATTCTTTATTCAGCAACGTCTCAACCGTTTGCGAAGTAAGAGGTACTAGTATTATTTAAATTAATTTAATTATTATTATATAATAATTTTATTTTAAATTTTTAATATTCGATTTTAGTTTTCCCTTTATTAGTTAGTTATTGAAAATCTATTAAAGAAATTTGACAGATTGTAGTAGCTTGAAGTGCTGGTGTCTGTATATAGCGGCGTTAGTAGGTGTTGAGAACTTACTAACGCCGTCCGGTTCTAACTAGTACTGTATAAACTATATTTATCTCCCTCTAATATATTTACGTCAATCTATCTATCTCACGAGTGTTTTGTTTCACTAACGGACGTATTGCAGATACATTTATTTTAATTAAACATCAAATGAAAGGTAATGGAAAACAGACAATTCGCAAAATGGGTTATGATATAAACCACTTGTAAACCCATTTTTCATCTCTTTATAACGAACTCGGCTCGCTACGTGTCTCCGCTTAGGCGCACCTTGTGTTGCTCCTCATCGATGTCACTGCGGTGAAGCTGTCGACAGTCTCGGACACCATGGCCTGTCCTGCTGCAGGAGCGCAGGTCGCATTGCATGGCACGCCAGCATCAACGATATTATTCGTCGAGCTCTTGTCACCGCCGGCATACAATGCGTGCCACGAAAGATGAGACTTGACACACCACGTGGTTTGAAATGCGCAGTACACGATTTTACAATGACGTATTATATATAGACACGTTATCAACCAACATCTCGGCGCTTAAAAACGGCGAAAATACTAGATAACTACTTATACGCGTAAAGAAAGGGAAAGAAAATATGACACCGTACGGCGGGATGTCTGTTGCTAGAGGGAGATAAATAAACATCTTCAGTTACGTCACAGGATAAGTAATAGTCAAATTACATGCTCATTGGTCGAGCGCATGAGTGACGTAGCTATCAGAGGTATATGGGGAAAAAAGGACACTCGATTTTCTAGAGTTAATAAAATAATTGATAATTGTACCGTGTTACCTACTTTACGAATAAAGTAATACCAATATTATATCTTTTAAATGATTAAAATATATATAAATACTTTTAAATAATGTGTTTTAAATGACGTATAATTTTACCATAATTATAGGAACTGCAGTCTTTTTTATTCTTCGATAATTTTTTTCGTCACATAAATATCGTCAGCTGAGAAATGCTTTGAGCAAACTTTAGTATAGGGAGTTGGTTAGTGTTGCCCAAATGCAAGACCAAGACAAGACCTTAGCCAGTCTTGGTCTTGGTCTTGCGTCAATACACCTGGTCTTGGTCTTGGTCTTGGTATTGCGCTCTCAGTCTTGGTCTTGGTCTTGCAGCAAGAGTCTCGCAAGTCTTGCGAGACTCTACTACTTAGACTAGACTACATTCAAATACCAATTAGTCTATTGCTCAGGGTGGAAGGGAACATCGACGCGCAACCGCTTACCATGGATTCAGTACATGATTCTGGACCCTCCTGCGTTGAAATTTTTCGTCGGCGTTTTCTTAATTTTTTACGTTTTTTTCTGAATTTTTTTTTACTGTAAACTTTATAAAATCATTATTTCTATCTGACCCAATAAGATTTTTAAATAAAAAATAGTAAATTTACTTATTTCACTTAAAACAGCAATGTAAATAAAACTCGAAAGGGCTACCTGATCAGCTGTATTGCTAAAGTTCATTTGCGAGGTCAACACTGTCTTCGCGCTCACGCTATTCGCTTTCAAGTGCCGCGACAAAGGGACCGCAGCGCCAAGCGGTCTCCTCGTATTATTAACGCACTTGAAAATAAACTTTAAAATTATTACAATAAAGTGCATAAATGCTTGAACCTGACAAAAAATGCGGAAGATTGCGGGAATCCCCGCGCGGCGTCGAGTCTGCCATGAATCCCAATGAATCTAACAGACGCGTCACATGAGGCATTTTAATCATCTACATAATTGAATGACCCATTTACTACTTTTATTTTAGATTCGTTATGAGGGGATAATTATTTTTCTAAAACTTCATCGATTTAAGGGGGAAACGCTAAGATAAATCAACCATGAACCTTAATGCTTTAGCGATAAAGATGAAAATCTGTTAAAGAAATATGGCAGATTGTAGTAGATTGATGTGCTAGCGTCTGTACCATAACATCGGCTGGCTTAAAAACTGCTACTAGTACTAGACCTACTCGACTCGCTGTTAGTTTTAAATTTTGCTGAATAGAAGAATAATATAAACTTTGAAACATAAATACCTAGGTACATAATTTTTACCAACCTACTAACGTTAAATCTGCACATTAGACTTATAAAAGTATAATATAATACTCTAAGTAGATATACCTACAAGGTATGAAATGAACTTTGCTAGAAAGTTATGCTAGGTACATTTTTATCACATATGGGAACAAATTTGTAAGTAACACGCTACCTACCTACTTAATAAATAGTCGAAACATATAATAAATCAATACAATACCTGTTAGTGTTATGACGATACGGCTTTGATACTGGGGAACGTCTATCAAAATCGGGATTGAAACCAAATACCTACTGTTACGAGCTTGGGGTTCGTGACAATAAAAACTGCCGATTCAATCACCAAAACTTTACACTTTAATCACAACACTAATTACAAGTCAAACACACTAATTAAGAAACACAATTTCACTTACTGATCACTGTTAAGTCGCACTTGAAGATCGCTTTCGATGTTCTCGCTCGTATCGCTTAATCGAAATTATATGTGTCTCGCGGCCCACCCGGCCTTATATAGTGCCGCAGAGCTAGTACATAAACATCTAGAACGTTCGAGTACATACCGGTCCCGACTGACTCGACGTCGATAGTTCTCGGAATTACTAGTACTTACAAAAAGGTCAAGTAGGGTCAAGGTCCTAGTACCAAGGTACTAGTTCCGCTACCCGATACTAGATGGCGCTAGTGGTAACTAATGTCGCCATGTATCAAGCATTATTTGCGGCGCGCAACACTGCCCTCTCCTTAGACATGCTCGTCCCGAGCATTATTGGCCCCATAATAACGCGCCAGTCGATCCACATGGACGATCTTAGGAGCACCTCTTGCACCTTTCTGTATCCGGTAGGTTACATCATTGATCTTTGTCACAATCCGGTACGGTCCGTCCCATTTAGCTTGAAGCTTAGGAGATTTCCCTTTGCTGCGGACTGGATTGTGCAACCACACCAGTGAACCTTCGTCGAACCCTTTATTGTTCATTTTGCGTTCATAACGGGTTTTCATCTTTTCAGACATTTGCTGGCCCGATTGTCTGACGTGCTCATAAATGTCATTCATTTTGTTCCGCAAATCATTCGCATAGTCAGTTACACTGCGTGGGGCATCAGGTGGTATTCCGGTGATCAGGTCTGCAGGTAGCCGTAGTTCTCTTCCGAAGTTTGCGAAAGCAGGCGACACCGATGTACTTTCGTGAACAGCGCTTCGATATGACAGCAAAAACGGTTGTATGTGCTTGTCTCAATCTCGTTGCCGATTTTCCACAACTTTTGCTAGGTACCTCTCCAATGTCTGGTTAAATCGTTCCACCATTCCATCAGATTGTCGGTGGTAGTAAGTAGTTCTTGTTTTATGAGTACCGATAACTCGACAAGTTTCCTGGAATATTTGGGACTCAAAATTCCTTCCTTGATCACTGTGAATCTCCAAAGGTACTCCAAAACGACAGAAGACTTCATGAACCAATTTATCCGCAACTGTCGAAGCTTCTTGATTTGGAATGGCGAAGACTTCCGGCCACTTCGTGAAGTAATCCATCACAACCATGAAATACTTGTTACCACTTTCACTCTCCGGAAACGGCCCCGCAACGTCAAGGGCTATCCTCTCCCATGGTGCACCAACATTGTACAATTTCAATGCACCCCTACTACGAGTCTGAGGTCCCTTTACAGCTGCACAACTTGTACATTTGCGACACCAATCCTCGACATCGTCCCGACAGTGGATCCAGTAAAACCGTTCTCGTATCTTCAGTAGAGTCCGTTTTACTCCCAGATGACCTCCTGAACAACCATTATGGTACAGCTGTAGAACATCCGGTACTAGAGCTTTAGGGACAACCATTTGCAAATGACAGCTGTCTCCTCGAGCATTTTCCCATTTACGGCACAGGACTCCATCCTGAACCACCAAGCTGTCCCATTGGGCCCAATAGCTTTTTGTGACCGAACTCATCGCTGAGACGTCACTCCACCTGGGCTTAGGAGCTCTGGCCTTCATCCACTCCAAAATCGGCTTGATGTCTGAATCTTCCTGCTGTGCACGTTGTAGGCTTTCCTTCCACTCGTTGTTGAGGTCTGTCTTGAGCATCCTCACAGGTACCACTTCCTTACTCTCTTGCCTAGTACAATGCTTGCAGTCTTCAGGACAAGGTCTTCTTGACAATGCATCTGCGTTGCCATGAGAGTTTCCGCTGCGATGTTCGACCACGAAGTCGTATTCCTGCAGTAGTTCAATCCATCTCGCAACTTGTCCTTCTGGGTTTTTGAACTGCAATAGCCATTTCAGTGCAGCATGGTCAGTTCGTAAGTGGAATTTCCGCCCCAGAAGATATTTGCTAAAATACTGCAATGACTTTACCACAGCAAGCAGTTCCCGTCTCGTAACACAATAGTTCCTTTCCGGCTTTGACAATGACTTGCTGAAGTACGCTATCACAACCTCTTGATCGCCATTCCGTTGGGACAACACACCGCCAAGTCCTATATCACTTGCGTCTGTGTCAACTATAAATTCCTTGCCTGCATCAGGGTACCCCAAAATAGGTCTTTTGCACAGACGGTCCTTTAGCTCCTGGAATGCGATGTCGCAACTATTATCCCAGCAGAAATGTCGCTTCTCCTCGGTGAGCTTATGCAGGGGTTTGGCTATATCTGCAAAGTTCTTGACAAATCGGCGATAATAGGAGCACAAACCCAAAAATGCTCTGACCTGCGTCTTGTCTTTTGGAACTGGCCAATCCTTGACAGCAGCAATTTTCTCTGGATCTGTGCGGATACCTTCTTCAGACACTACATATCCCAAAAAACTTACTTGTCGTTTGAATAGCGAACACTTCTTCGGACTTAACTTGAGGTTGGCACTCTGGATCTTCATGAGCACGCGTTCCAGGTTTTGAAGATGTTCTTCAAACGTACGGCCTACGATGATGATGTCATACAAGTAGACCAGACAGGCATCGCCAATTAGCCCGGTAAGTACAAGTTCCATCAACCTTTCAAATGTTGCCGGAGCATTGCACAATCCAAACGGCATCACTTTAAATTGCCACAGACCCTTTCCTGTTGAGAATGCAGTCTTCTCCTTGTCCTTGGGATCAATTTCCACTTGCCAGTAGCCACTTTTCAGGTCCAGCGTGCTAAACCACTTTACGCCAGTAAGCATGTCCAGCGTGTCATCAATTCTTGGCAAAGGATAGCTGTCCTTCTTCGTAATGTCGTTCAGACGACGATAGTCAACACAAAACCGCATGCTGCCGTCCTGCTTTCTTACCAGCACTACAGGTGAACACCATGGACTAGATGAAGGTTCAATCACACCATCCTTTACCATTCCCTCAATCATGGTTTCCACTTCCTTTTCACGTGCTACCGGCAATCTCCTTGGCCGCTGACGGATAGGCAATTCTTCTCCTGTGTTGATTTTGTGTTGAACTAAGCCAGTCCTCCCGATATCAGCATCGTTTGACGAGAAAACATCGGCGTACTTGAGTAACATCTTCTTTGCTTTGACCATTTCACTTTGGGACAGAGCGCTGCGGCAGTCTTCTAAAAGGGTGGTCACTCTCGTTGGTGCATCCTTGCTGAGGGTCCCAGTCGATAGATATTGGCATCGACGCAACCAATCCACTTCCTCGCAAGTACCAACTAGTGTGCCTTTTTCTATAATGTGTTCCTGATCACAAAGGTTCAGCACACGTACCCCTGAGATGTCGGTGGCTCTGACCAAAGTTCGTGCCACTTTCCATGGAAGGTCATTGTCTACCCTTTCCACGAGTACACAACGATGAGTTTGACCAGGATTCCGAGGAAGACTAACCGGCACAATCGTTTCCGATCTCGGCGGAAGAACAATCTTCTTAAGGCTGTACACATTTCCTGGTAACGCCCCTTCTACGAAAAGTTCCTCTTGTCCACATTTCAAAACACCTTGCTTGACGTCAATCTCGCAACAATTCTTCCTCATAAAGTCAAGGCCCAGGATGCAATCGTCCATTATATCAGCCACAATGACATTATGCAGGTAGATTCTGTTGCCTAGCTTCAGCTCCATCTTCTTCTCTCCATGGACGGGTATGCGCTGACCGGTGGCTGTTACCAAATTAATGCGTTCTCGGTTGTATGCGGAGTCCCCAAGGAACCGACTTGTAAGTTGGGAACTGACGACCGTACGAGAGGCTCCTGTATCTATGGTCAGCTTACAAGGTGTTCCGTTGACCTCGCCCTTGATGATTAGGCTGTTCCTGTCATGGGTTTGTGTGATCGAAATCCTTGGGGCTCCTTGAACATCAGCCAGCACCCGCCCCGCAGTCCTGGCTGTTACTCGTTTCCCTGCTGCTGGTGCTGGGCGGTGCTGTTAGCCGCACTGCCCTCTGGAGATCGACCGTCGTCTCTTTCTGCAGTTCGCTTAGGGCAACTGGATCGAAGGTGGCCCGTTTCACCACAGCCGTAGCACCTAGGGCTGTATCCTTTGTTGCGGTCGCGAACTGTAGCCGCTGCAACCTCCCTGACGCGATGGGAACGATGATCCTGCCGCACCGCTTCCACCTCCAGTGCATGGGTCAAGGCGTCCTTAAGCGTTCCGTGGTGACCGAGCCTCACGGCAGCTCTAACTTCAAGGTCACGAATGCCGTCGATGAATGCTTGCACCAGGTTCCCATCGATAAGCGCAGGTACGGACTGGTAAGCTTTGCGAACCAGCTTCTCCACTTCAAGGGCCCACTGCTGCAGGTTTTCGTTGCTGCGTTGCACGCGATCCTTGAGCTGTGCACGAAACACGTGTTCCAGGTGAGCGTCGCCATACCGAGCCTCCAATGCCTCAAGGAGCTGCTCGTAAGTCACTTCCTTACCGAGAGCTTCCAGAACAGTTAAGGCCTGGTCGCGCAGGCCCAGGGTGAGGGCAGTCATGGCCTGACTTTTATTCCAACCGTTCGCCTTCATGACAGCCTCAAACTGGATTTTGTAGGCCGACCAGGAAGAAGTTCCGTCGAACGGTGGCACTTTGAATCCACGTAGCGAAGGTGTTGTAGCTACGGGAGCTGCGATTCCATCACCAAGTTTGAGGTAATCCAGCGTTTTCTTTACGTCAGCCATCACGGTTTGTTTCACGTCAGCCATCACGTTATCAACCCGGTTATTCACTTGGTCGATTCTGGTTTCAGCTTCCGACAGACGGTTGTCATGTTGAGCAACCTTATCCTTCACCTCCTTCATGTCTTTCCCGAAGGTAGCGTGAAGATCCTTTATAAGGAGCATCTGCTCTTCCTGTCGGCATGCCTGTTCCTCCTGTCGGCGGGCCTGTTCCTCCTTGTCCCGCTGGAGCTGTTCCTCCAACCGACGAGCCTGTTCTTCCTGTCGGCGAGCCTGTTCCTCCCTGTCACGCAGCAGCTGTTCTTCCAACCGACGGGCCTGTTTCTCCTTGTCTCGCTGGAGCTGTTCCTCCAACCGACGAGCCTGTTCTTCCTGTCGGCGAGCCTGTTCCTCCTGTCGGCGAGCCTGTTCCTCCTGTCGGCGAGCCTGCTCCTGCAGCATCATCATCCGAGCAGCAAAATCTGGTGCTGATGATGCCGGAGCAGCTGTGGACGGGCCGGCCTCCGTGGTCGGTAGCTGGCCTTCCGACCCCTGTGGCATTGCTCCACCGAATCGCCTCTGGTCCGTCTCTTGCTGGCGTTGACTCCGGGTACGGATACCCTCCATGTCTTCTTTGGGTAAAATCGGCATTTTAAACCTCGCTTCTGACACCAATTGTTACGAGCTTGGGGTTCGTGACAATAAAAACTGCCGATTCAATCACCAAAACTTGACACTTTAATCACAACACTAATTACAAGTCAACCACACTAATTAAGAAACACAATTTCACTTACTGATCACTGTTAAGTCGCACTTGAAGATCGCTTTCGATGTTCTCGCTCGTATCGCTTAATCGAAACTATATGTGTCTCGCGGCCCACCCGGCCTTATATAGTGCCGCAGAGCTAGTACATAAACATCTAGAACGTTCGAGTACATACCGGTCCCGACTGACTCGACGTCGATAGTTCTCGGAATTACTAGTACTTACAAAAAGGTCAAGTAGGGTCAAGGTCCTAGTACCAAGGTACTAGTTCCGCTACCCGATACTAGATGGCGCTAGTGGTAACTAATGTCGCCATGTATCAAGCATTATTTGCGGCGCGCAACACTACTATAACGCCCAAATCTCAGTTTGACTTAACTGCGAGACGCAAGAGTCTTGCAGGCTTAGTCTTGTTCTTGCTCAAGTCTTGCAGGGGTCAGTCTTGGTCTTGGTCTTGCTACAATAAGTCGGTCTTGGTCTTGGTCTTGGTCTTGCAAAAATGCAAGAACAAGACCAAGACTGCAAGACCAAGACCGATTTTGGGCAACACTAGAGTTGGTAGCCAATCGTTTTCACGTCTTTGAACCCTTATTATGTTAAGCCACATTTCTTTTATCAGCCCATCTGTAGGCAATCTAAAATGAAACGGAAAACAATAATGTATATTCATAACATAACAAGTGCATAATATTATATTCAAACAATATTATAAATTCTAACAACCAAAAAAAAACTTGTGTATTAGTGTCCCAACCTCCCCTAACGTCACGTGATTACTAACTTCATGCGCCGGCCGCCATTAGACGCAGCGTCGTACAAAATAAAATAAAATAATCTAGTTTTGTAAACTTACGCGTGAAATGACACATTTTTGTCTTTAACTTTTGGGGTATAATTTTTACATCCTCTGAAAACACACGACGGCATATTTTCTTTATGTTTTGCACAGGTTTTCACATACGATATAAATTAAAAGCAAACATAGCGTCGCGCGACAGGTTGGTGCGTGACTGAGCGCAATGTGGCCAATTGACTTCATTTCATGTTGCCATTTTAGAGTGCGGACATCGGGTGCGCCAAAGTTCACCTAAATTTTTAACTCCGATAATTGGAAATCCGAAAATGTTCTTCCTAACATTTTGCATCCTAACAATCACAATTCCTAACTACTCCGTCTCTAATGTTCATAATTCCGAAGCATTCAACTTCATAATGTCAGTAGCAATAAACATCTATTATACTTTTATTTGTTTTCCTATATTTTCTCAACATAACCATCTTTTACACTATTATTCAAAGTCATATCTTTTTTGTTTAGATTTCTTTTTATTCATAATAATCAGTATTAATAATTAATTTTGCGTAACTTTATTTTCACATAACATGTATAACATATAAGAATAATGGGATCCCTTCTTTTCGCATAATATTCTTTTTCCTAATATACTTTGGCATAACGATTTTGGCATAATTAGTTTTGCCATAATAATACTTTGCCATATTTTTTTTGGCATACAGCTTATGTTGGCATAATTATCTTGAAGGCTAATTTGTTTTAGCATAAATTTAATTCGCATAACGTTACTAGGCTTAATGATTATTAGCATAATAATATTTAGGCATACAATTAATAGAAATAACGGAAACAAATTTGAGTTATTTTTATGTATTTATTTTGGATTTCCACGTTAATTATTTATTATACAAAACATTATGTAACTTAACTATGTATTTTTATTTTAGGTGTATATTTTTAGCAAGAGCGAGCGAAGCGAGCTCGGGAATTGGGGCACCCCGACTCGGACAGGTTAGGTTCGAAGGGGATGACGGGGGCTCAAGTGAGCGAGCGGAGCGAGCGAACGAGCCCCCGTCATCCCCTTCGTGTTAGGTTCCTTTAAACCCTGCCGACAGAAATAGGAGCCCCGCGAAGCGGGGCTCCGTCGACTACGCCTTATTATTATTGTTATGCTTAATAAACTTATGCTTTAGAATGTTATGCTTAAAAAATGTATGCTTTAGAATGTTATGTTTAATCATTATTATGATTAGAGAAATTATGCGTAAAAAATTATGCGTAAGCTGTTATGCGTAAATAATTTCACCCTCAAATTAAAACTATAAAATCATCTTCCACCCGCATATTTTTTTATTACACTTGGTAAATGTTTCTTTCTGAGTATGAATGAAAATGTTATGGCAATTATGTTTAGGGATAAAAGCGTTATGATAAAAAACAGTAGGAGTTTAAATATATTTACATTAATGATATTATTAATTACAATTTTCGGAAACATGAGTGTTATGAACATCGCCGGTAGCACTACAAATAGTATGAATGAAAACTTAGGATGAAAAATTTTAGGAAGAGTGATCATTCGGATTACAAATCGTTAGGAAGAACAATTTCGGGTAAATAACTTTAGGTGAGCCAATATGGACCCATAGTTTTATACATCATTGCGATTTTAGGTATCTTTAGCGGTATGAGGTCTGAGTGCGGGACGGGACCGGACGTCATAGGGGCGGCGGAAAGAGCGGGGGAGGCCGGGGTCAAGTCCTCATCTTTCGTGGCGCGCATTGTAGTACCAGCGGTGTTAGAACCAAACGGCTGACAAGAGGAAGAGACCAGACAGCATTTCGTTGTTGCCTTGGAAGGTGGGAGGCCTTTGGGGGCTTACTCTCCAAACTAATTGTAATTCCAATGAGATGCCAATATGATTCCAATGTTAATTTTATGTCACGTGATTCGGTACTCTTGAAAACAATATTGTCAACAATTACCCCACGTCAAGCCCGAACCCAATTCCATTTAGTTCTCCAAAATGGACACCCAATCTAAAAATCATTTGGCGCTAGCATCGAATTCAAGAGTACGAAACGTCACAATTCCAATGTCGATCTATCGGAATTAAATTGAAGAATAAGCACCCTGGTGTGGGAAGCAACGTGTGTCGATATTTGCGCCATCTCATGTTCCTAGCACGGCGGGCTGTGCTGGCGCCGCTGCTGCGGCTGCTGAGACCCTCAAGCGGCGCAAATACTGTAACCTTATGGGCAACTACAGCATTGAGCCGTTCGGGGTCGAAACGCTCGGGTCATGGGGCTCAAATGCGCGTCTCCTTTTTTAAAGAAATTTCTCGCCGGCTGGTCGACACTTCACGTGACCAGAGGGCTGGGTCGTTCTTTGGCCAAAGAATTAGCATTGCCATTCAACGTGGCAATGCTGCCAGTCTTCTGGGCACGTTTCCGGATGACAGCGATGTGGACGAGTACTTCGACGTCCAAGTGTCCTTTGTTTTTGTATTTATTTGTATAGTAACTTAGTCATTTAATTCAGTATCTAATAGTGTAAATAGTTTGTATTTACTTTTGATTAATTTTATGATAAACAAAACCAAATGATCTGACCAAGTTAATGTCTGGACTTTAAAAGAGAATGTGGCCTGAGACCTCTGAGTTTGTTTCGGCCTTTCTTCTCAGAGTAGTCGACAACTAAATACGGAACGCGCGACAGTTTCTGAGGACATGTTGTCCGTACGAAGCCCAATGGTCAAGAGAGGCTGCGCCCTCGCTACTCCAGCAATCTCGTCGACTCCCACAAACTCAGGATAGACTCTGTCAAGCGCCACCAGATGGCGCAGGTGTACCGGAGACGACTTGATTGCGACACACATAAACTCACGCCGAGTTTATGTATGTGTTTGCTATTTTTATGCTGGCGCGCCTAAACCTGCATTGATAGATTGATACAAGTCACGGCTACTTACACACTCTGTACACAGGCAGAGGTGACACAGCTTCCACTGGAGCCAATAAGAACAATTCCTCCTCATCATCTGCCAGGCCTTTTCCCTATGTTGGGGTCAGCTTCCAGTCTAACCGGATGCAGCTGAATACCAGTATTTTACATGGAGCGACTGCCTATCTGACCTCCACAACCCAATTACTAGGTAATACGATACCCCTTGGTAAGACTGGTTGTCAGACTTTCGGGCTTCTGACGACCCGTAACGACTGTCAAAGATCCACGAATGACAGTCGGGACCAACGGCTTAGCGTGCTTTCCGAGGCACGGAGAGGTCTTGATATGTAAAGATGGTCACCCATCCACAGTGACCATCTATAAGACCAATTCCTCCTTTAAGCATCCAGTTTGTCCCACCAACTACGCCTGGGTTTACCACTATGCCTTTAAACTTTTTCAGGAACCCAAGTTTATTTATTTATTTTATAATTTATGTACAGACGCCAGCACATCAAGCTACCCGAAATTGTCAAATTTTCCCAATCAGCTTTGAACCTTATGCTTTAGCGATAAAGATGAAAATCTATTAAAGAAATTTGACAGATTGTAGTAACTTGATGTGCTGGCGTCTGTACACACAGTAAAATACATAGGTATAGAATAGAATAGAATACTCTTTACTTTTCTCTTTTCTCACTTCTTTTTACTCTTTTATTCTCTTTTTTTTTCTTTTTCTCTTTTTTTCTCTTTTATTCTCTCTTTAGGTATATGACATGATTATAATTTGAGTACAAAGGTACTGCTTATTTCTTAAGAAATTTCTTCCAGCAGACCTGCGAAAGGAGAAGTAAAAAAGAAATGTAGACAATAGTGTGTGAGAACAAGAAGAGAAAAATATGAATGGGTGAAGTCTAAAACTAGAATATTAAATAAACCTACACATATAATGCAAAAAAAATTACATATATATACTTAAATAAATACATAATGCTAATATATATAAACATATATGTATATAAATACTCACAGTATAGAGGAAAGGTAATGCTCTTTCAATCTACATTTAAATAAAGAAATAGTTGTGTACGTGGTGGTCGTAACATGGGTGATGGGTCTAAAAATTTATGAATTACTAGCTTCTGCCCGCGACTTCGTCCGCGTGAAATTTCTTGTTACTCCGACCCACCCCGTCGCATCGCATCGCCTGCCCGCGCTATTACTTCGTTTTTGCTTAGCGTTCTTTCTGACTTTTTTCCTTTTTGCTCGGCTCCTAAAGGTCATAGCGTGATGTTAAATAGCCTATAGCCTTCCTCAAGAATTGGGCTATCAAATTCAAAAAGAATTTTTCAAATCCGACTGGCACAAACCGTCCGACTTAACTGTGCACCTGGCGCTGTGACGATACTCTGTCGTACTGACGTACTGTTTGAAAAAAAGGTTAACTTCGTAAAAAAAAAAATATTTTACGATTTTTTTTTTCAACCTGCATAGGTATAGTTTTTATCTTAATGATAAATATAAACATTTCGCGAATAAACGCATTCCAGCGAGGTGCACACTTAAGTCGGACGGGTTGTAGTTCTAGAGATTAGCGCGTTCAACCAAACAAACAGACTCTTCAGCTTTATAATATTAGTATAGACAGCTTTATAATATTAGTATAGACAGCTTTATAATATTAGTATAGACAGCTTTATAATATTAGTATAGACTAGCCGCTTCCCGCGGTTTCACCCCCAATAGTTTCGGTTCCGTGAGAATCACGGGATAAAAAGTATTCTATGTTTTAATCCTGGTTATAAACTATCTGTGTGCCAAATTTCATTTTGATCCGTTTAGTAGTTTTTGCGTAAAAGAGTTACGTGATACATGTGTCAAAAAGAAGAAACTCGCGGTCGATGTCGCGGGCGGAAGCTAGTGAAGTGTACGAAAGGTAAACAATGCTCCATTATTGTTTTAACTTTCAAAGTTATGATTTTCTTTTGTTCCTACACAAAGAGCTATCAAAATTGTTTATTTTATCCTAATCTTTGTGTACGCATGCAGATTTTTATGATTTCAATGCATAAGCGAGATTTCGAGAGGCAAAAGGTTGGCAACCTTTGGTTTTTGATGTGTTCTAGGTAGCGGGTTCGAATTTGAACCGGTGCGGCGCGGCGGCGGGGCAATTACGTAACACACAGTAGGATTGACTTTCATTTCGACAATTCAACAACATTCATTGCGTTATTTACATACAACTAGCATATAAAATAACATTGCCAAAACTGCCAAAGAGACCTCAAGGCATATAAAAATGACTCGACCTTTTTAAAAAAAGAAGTGGATAATTGAGCCCCTTAATAAGGTCAAGACGAGCCCTCCTGGAAGTGTTGCCATGCATATAAAGAAGGAGTGGTATTTCCCTCCCTGAGCTCCTTTTTAACTTTTAAATTGGTCTCTTGTAATTTCTTTGCGGCGAATTCTCTTAGATTTTTTTTTCTTCATGTTTTATAATAATGGAAAGTGGATAATTGGTGACAATTGGTATTAAGGCGACGCATTGTTAAACAATAATTCCAAAACCGGGCACGCGCGCCCCGCAACCCGCTCACACCTCGATAAGTAACGTAAGTATTGCGAGACGCGATGCCGCAAAGTGGGCTGAATTTTGTGTTTCATAGACATTCAAATCCTTTTTTGCAAGAGAGAGAGAGAGATATCTCCGTTATCGCACAAATAGCGAAAATGCATGTTTTTTTTTTAATTTTAATTCACTTCTTACATTATTATAAAATAGTAATAAAAAATATAAATACTGTTGGAAATGATAAAAACCTTATTTTGTTAGTTTTCAATCAATGGATGGATGGATGGATGGATGGATGGATGGATGGATGGATGGATGGATGGATGGATGGATGGATGGATGGATGGATGGATGGATGGATGGATGGATGGATGGATGGATGGATGGATGGATGGATGGATGGATGGATGGATGGATGGATGGATGGATGGATGGATGGATGGATGGATGGATGGATGGATGGATGGATGGATGGATGGATGGATGGATGGATGGATGGATGGATGGATGGATGGATGGATGGATGGATGGATGGATGGATGGATGGATGGATGGATGGATGGATGGATGGATGGATGGATGGATGGATGGATGGATGGATGGATGGATGGATGGATGGATGGATGGATGGATGGATGGATGGATGGATGGATGGATGGATGGATGGATGGATGGATGGATGGATGGATGGATGGATGGATGGATGGATGGATGGATGGATGGATGGATGGATGGATGGATGGATGGATGGATGGATGGATGGATGGATGGATGGATGGATGGATGGATGGATGGATGGATGGATGGATGGATGGATGGATGGATGGATGGATGGATGGATGGATGGATGGATGGATGGATGGATGGATGGATGGATGGATGGATGGATGGATGGATGGATGGATGGATGGATGGATGGATGGATGGATGGATGGATGGATGGATGGATGGATGGATGGATGGATGGATGGATGGATGGATGGATGGATGGATGGATGGATGGATGGATGGATGGATGGATGGATGGATGGATGGATGGATGGATGGATGGATGGATGGATGGATGGATGGATGGATGGATGGATGGATGGATGGATGGATGGATGGATGGATGGATGGATGGATGGATGGATGGATGGATGGATGGATGGATGGATGGATGGATGGATGGATGGATGGATGGATGGATGGATGGATGGATGGATGGATGGATGGATGGATGGATGGATGGATGGATGGATGGATGGATGGATGGATGGATGGATGGATGGATGGATGGATGGATGGATGGATGGATGGATGGATGGATGGATGGATGGATGGATGGATGGATGGATGGATGGATGGATGGATGGATGGATGGATGGATGGATGGATGGATGGATGGATGGATGGATGGATGGATGGATGGATGGATGGATGGATGGATGGATGGATGGATGGATGGATGGATGGATGGATGGATGGATGGATGGATGGATGGATGGATGGATGGATGGATGGATGGATGGATGGATGGATGGATGGATGGATGGATGGATGGATGGATGGATGGATGGATGGATGGATGGATGGATGGATGGATGGATGGATGGATGGATGGATGGATGGATGGATGGATGGATGGATGGATGGATGGATGGATGGATGGATGGATGGATGGATGGATGGATGGATGGATGGATGGATGGATGGATGGATGGATGGATGGATGGATGGATGGATGGATGGATGGATGGATGGATGGATGGATGGATGGATGGATGGATGGATGGATGGATGGATGGATGGATGGATGGATGGATGGATGGATGGATGGATGGATGGATGGATGGATGGATGGATGGATGGATGGATGGATGGATGGATGGATGGATGGATGGATGGATGGATGGATGGATGGATGGATGGATGGATGGATGGATGGATGGATGGATGGATGGATGGATGGATGGATGGATGGATGGATGGATGGATGGATGGATGGATGGATGGATGGATGGATGGATGGATGGATGGATGGATGGATGGATGGATGGATGGATGGATGGATGGATGGATGGATGGATGGATGGATGGATGGATGGATGGATGGATGGATGGATGGATGGATGGATGGATGGATGGATGGATGGATGGATGGATGGATGGATGGATGGATGGATGGATGGATGGATGGATGGATGGATGGATGGATGGATGGATGGATGGATGGATGGATGGATGGATGGATGGATGGATGGATGGATGGATGGATGGATGGATGGATGGATGGATGGATGGATGGATGGATGGATGGATGGATGGATGGATGGATGGATGGATGGATGGATGGATGGATGGATGGATGGATGGATGGATGGATGGATGGATGGATGGATGGATGGATGGATGGATGGATGGATGGATGGATGGATGGATGGATGGATGGATGGATGGATGGATGGATGGATGGATGGATGGATGGATGGATGGATGGATGGAT
Organism: Luperina nickerlii; assembly: GCA_963855955.1. NCBI lineage: Eukaryota > Metazoa > Arthropoda > Insecta > Lepidoptera > Noctuidae > Luperina > Luperina nickerlii. The sequence continues at coordinate 8,545,740 of OY979689.1, read as the reverse complement.
GGATGGATGGATGGATGGATGGATGGATGGATGGATGGATGGATGGATGGATGGATGGATGGATGGATGGATGGATGGATGGATGGATGGATGGATGGATGGATGGATGGATGGATGGATGGATGGATGGATGGATGGATGGATGGATGGATGGATGGATGGATGGATGGATGGATGGATGGATGGATGGATGGATGGATGGATGGATGGATGGATGGATGGATGGATGGATGGATGGATGGATGGATGGATGGATGGATGGATGGATGGATGGATGGATGGATGGATGGATGGATGGATGGATGGATGGATGGATGGATGGATGGATGGATGGATGGATGGATGGATGGATGGATGGATGGATGGATGGATGGATGGATGGATGGATGGATGGATGGATGGATGGATGGATGGATGGATGGATGGATGGATGGATGGATGGATGGATGGATGGATGGATGGATGGATGGATGGATGGATGGATGGATGGATGGATGGATGGATGGATGGATGGATGGATGGATGGATGGATGGATGGATGGATGGATGGATGGATGGATGGATGGATGGATGGATGGATGGATGGATGGATGGATGGATGGATGGATGGATGGATGGATGGATGGATGGATGGATGGATGGATGGATGGATGGATGGATGGATGGATGGATGGATGGATGGATGGATGGATGGATGGATGGATGGATGGATGGATGGATGGATGGATGGATGGATGGATGGATGGATGGATGGATGGATGGATGGATGGATGGATGGATGGATGGATGGATGGATGGATGGATGGATGGATGGATGGATGGATGGATGGATGGATGGATGGATGGATGGATGGATGGATGGATGGATGGATGGATGGATGGATGGATGGATGGATGGATGGATGGATGGATGGATGGATGGATGGATGGATGGATGGATGGATGGATGGATGGATGGATGGATGGATGGATGGATGGATGGATGGATGGATGGATGGATGGATGGATGGATGGATGGATGGATGGATGGATGGATGGATGGATGGATGGATGGATGGATGGATGGATGGATGGATGGATGGATGGATGGATGGATGGATGGATGGATGGATGGATGGATGGATGGATGGATGGATGGATGGATGGATGGATGGATGGATGGATGGATGGATGGATGGATGGATGGATGGATGGATGGATGGATGGATGGATGGATGGATGGATGGATGGATGGATGGATGGATGGATGGATGGATGGATGGATGGATGGATGGATGGATGGATGGATGGATGGATGGATGGATGGATGGATGGATGGATGGATGGATGGATGGATGGATGGATGGATGGATGGATGGATGGATGGATGGATGGATGGATGGATGGATGGATGGATGGATGGATGGATGGATGGATGGATGGATGGATGGATGGATGGATGGATGGATGGATGGATGGATGGATGGATGGATGGATGGATGGATGGATGGATGGATGGATGGATGGATGGATGGATGGATGGATGGATGGATGGATGGATGGATGGATGGATGGATGGATGGATGGATGGATGGATGGATGGATGGATGGATGGATGGATGGATGGATGGATGGATGGATGGATGGATGGATGGATGGATGGATGGATGGATGGATGGATGGATGGATGGATGGATGGATGGATGGATGGATGGATGGATGGATGGATGGATGGATGGATGGATGGATGGATGGATGGATGGATGGATGGATGGATGGATGGATGGATGGATGGATGGATGGATGGATGGATGGATGGATGGATGGATGGATGGATGGATGGATGGATGGATGGATGGATGGATGGATGGATGGATGGATGGATGGATGGATGGATGGATGGATGGATGGATGGATGGATGGATGGATGGATGGATGGATGGATGGATGGATGGATGGATGGATGGATGGATGGATGGATGGATGGATGGATGGATGGATGGATGGATGGATGGATGGATGGATGGATGGATGGATGGATGGATGGATGGATGGATGGATGGATGGATGGATGGATGGATGGATGGATGGATGGATGGATGGATGGATGGATGGATGGATGGATGGATGGATGGATGGATGGATGGATGGATGGATGGATGGATGGATGGATGGATGGATGGATGGATGGATGGATGGATGGATGGATGGATGGATGGATGGATGGATGGATGGATGGATGGATGGATGGATGGATGGATGGATGGATGGATGGATGGATGGATGGATGGATGGATGGATGGATGGATGGATGGATGGATGGATGGATGGATGGATGGATGGATGGATGGATGGATGGATGGATGGATGGATGGATGGATGGATGGATGGATGGATGGATGGATGGATGGATGGATGGATGGATGGATGGATGGATGGATGGATGGATGGATGGATGGATGGATGGATGGATGGATGGATGGATGGATGGATGGATGGATGGATGGATGGATGGATGGATGGATGGATGGATGGATGGATGGATGGATGGATGGATGGATGGATGGATGGATGGATGGATGGATGGATGGATGGATGGATGGATGGATGGATGGATGGATGGATGGATGGATGGATGGATGGATGGATGGATGGATGGATGGATGGATGGATGGATGGATGGATGGATGGATGGATGGATGGATGGATGGATGGATGGATGGATGGATGGATGGATGGATGGATGGATGGATGGATGGATGGATGGATGGATGGATGGATGGATGGATGGATGGATGGATGGATGGATGGATGGATGGATGGATGGATGGATGGATGGATGGATGGATGGATGGATGGATGGATGGATGGATGGATGGATGGATGGATGGATGGATGGATGGATGGATGGATGGATGGATGGATGGACTCCCGCTATTCTGACTACTCTAATTTTTATTTCTCTTTATTTTGGGTCTTTAAGTAAGTATACAACTTCTTTATTAACATTGGCATGTGTTTACATAATTATTTTCTTAAATCTATTTCTTAATAACTACATATAATTTCTAGATACTAATTTTTATATATTTTTTTAACTGGGTTTAAATATAGGTACTGGTAATTGATATGCTTAAACAATACATTTTAACATACTATTACTAATTTTTATATATTTTACTAACAAAAGAAAAACTAATAATATAGGTACTGGTAATTATACAATGCGTTTTAACATACTATTTTGCTTATATCTATTTCCTAATACAATATTTCTATGTTATCTTACATTTAGCACAATATGTATACTTATTTCTGGTTTTCGGACTAAATTTTTAAAATTGCACAATTCTATCTGTCCTAAGGGCTTGTGTGACTTCCTTTTCCAGTTGCTATTTTTTATATACTTGAATTTTTGCGTCAATAATATATATATATACATATGTTATACATATTTATTGTCGTTTCTTATTCTGGGATTTTTCTACCTTCAACTTTACAGGGGGGGGTTTGGGTCGTGTGTGTTTGATATATACGTATATATTCATTATATGTTTTATATATCTGTGTTTGTTGGTGTTTTTTGGTTTCCATGTATCTACTTATCTTTGTTATGTACTCCCAATTTGTGTTGCTGTCTTGGTGTGTTCCTGTATGTGTTGCGTGTGTGTCTGTGTGTGTTATGTGTGTAACGTGTACCGCAAGGAGCAATTTAGGCATATGCAGTTGTCGTCCGAGCCAGGTAGTCCCATTTTTTGCGGACCGGGCACTCCTTGCTGAACGCATTGTGGTCAGTCCTTTGCAACTTTGAGTGCGAGCAGTTGCAGCACTGCGGCTCATCACCCGCGACAAATTCAACACATTTCTCACGGAGATGAGGTCCTCCGCAGTGGCTGCACCTGTCCACACTCTCAGTGCAAAATTTGCGGCCATGTCCGAATGCTAAGCATTTCGTGCATTGGATGAGCGGAGACTGGTCCTCCACCCTGACCCTTTGAAGGTCAAGGTAAAGGGCCCCAGCCTCCGTCATCCTCTGCCATACTTTGGGTCTGACCTGTATAATGACGTGCGCTGTTTTTGGGTTCCTAGTCCTCTTCTTGTATTTTATCACTATTTCTTTTTCTTCTTCTTCCAGGTCCCTGACTATATCTCTATTTTGGGAGTAGAGAGCTTTCACCACTTCGTCGTCCTCACTGTCCAAAAAGACGTCTTTTAGGACGACGAGCGGGTTTTTATTTTTCATGGGCGCTGCTATTAGCCCTTTAATTCGGCTCTCTATCCTTTCTTTCACCCTTTTAAGTTCGGCCTCTGTGTCACATCCCAGTATCACTGTCTGGTTTTTTGCCTTTCGGACTTTATTTATTGTTAGGCCAGTTCCCCTGGCATCGACCGCCTCCTTCACCCTAGCGAGCACCTCGTCAGCAGTCTCCAGGCCGCCCTCAAAGGTGACCGCCATCGAGTGAAGTGCCGGCCGATGCCCGGGTTTGGCTGCCGTAACATCGGCGTATGTCCGTGGGTCGGTGTTTTGCTCGCAGGCCGCTTCCCTTATTGCCTCTTTTAGTCCGTCGGTTCTGGCGGCCACCTCGCCGGCAACGTGATCGATTTTCCCCTCGAGGACAGCGGCAGCGTTAGTAATGACCAACACTCCTTTCGTCGTGTGGTCTATGTCCGCTAACGCTGTATCTACCTTGTCGCTGACCTCGAGGATCTTATTGACGACCTTGTCGACGAGGTCGGCTCCGCTATCGTCGATGCGGTCGGTCACTTCTTGAAAACCTTTTGAGACCTTATCTTCGAGGACGTTAAATCGTGTGCTCATAGTTTCCTCCACCTTTTCGAGCCTTTCTAAGATTTTATTCGGCAGTTCGGGTTATAAGGGCGCGGTGATGGTTCTTTTTGGCGGAGCTGTTTTGGGCGCAGTTTCCAGGGCCTTCATCCGTTTGCTCAGTTCGAAGAGGATCCGCAGGCTTTTATCCGACTGTTTCTCCAGGAAGGCCTTGATGTCTCTCCTCATCTGAGGGTAATCTTTGATTCGGGATGGGATATCCTCGAAGGTCTTCATGACCTCCTGGAGAAGTTGGTCGTTTGTTGAAGCAGCATAGGTGTCCGTCTGCTGCTTATAAGCCTCCATATTGTCGACGGATCTCCTCTTTCGTTCCGGTCTCCGGATGAAGGTCCTGGCGGCGTCCGGCGCCTGTCCACGGGCCCGCGGGGCTGGGAGTGGTGTTTCGGGCGACAGCGCCAGAGGTCCCCGCCGACGTCGGCAGTGGCATTTCGGCTGTTTCCGCTTGGGTTCTCTGAACAGCGTCTTTTCTGCCGAACGTCAGGGATAACCCCTTTGGCGCATCGTGCGCTCCGGAAGGACCCTCATTTCCCGGGTGGGCAGGCGACGTGGACTCTTGTAGTCCGCTGGTGCAAGCTACCGGCTTTCTCTTCTGGACTGGGGTGTGTATTCCGAATACCATTTTTATTTTGGGCTGTGTATGTTAATGTACCTACTACCTTGTGTGGTTTGTGTGTATAGGGCACAATGAACGGGGAAAGTTGTCTAATGTGTATAATAATTGTAAAATGTATAAATTGTAAAGAAGAAGGTAAAGAAGAAGGTAATTAAATAGGATGCAAGTTTCAAGACGAAACCGCAAGTCTTAAAAACTATGGTGACTACACGCACCGTACACTCAGGATATACCCCAGCACCAGGCGAATAGGTATATATTATTATATAAATAAATATAATAAATAGATCAGGAATAGTTTTTCTGTGATTTCTCCGGAGCCAGAAGAGAGATCTTTTTCTCCTGGTTTCGGAGAGCCCAAGCTCGGTGGGTCTATGACTTCTGGTTCCAAAGTTATGGCTCGGGGGGGTGAGGTAACGTGAAGGGTTGGGGGGGGATTAATACAGATGGATATTTAAAGGATTTTGGAAGGCTACAGGAGTCCGCCAGTGGGAACGGAGAATGTTCTAGAGGTTCCAGGAGTCACAGTGTGTCACAGGGTTTCGTTGGAGGCGGGGGGAGGGGGGGGGAGGTGTAGGATATAATGTATAATATAATATAATATAATAGCTCTATGGTATATAACGTATAATTTAAAAGTTAGGTGCTAGGAAATTTTTTGGGGTCTATAATGGGGGGGTCAAAAAGGGGGGTCTAAGGGTCTTATACCAATATATGTTCTAGATGAGAGGGGTGTTATAGGGGGGGGGAAAATTTGGTCAGAATTTTGATATTCCCAGCCGTTCCCGAGATATCTGGATTTTAAGTGGGGGAAGGGGAAATTTTCGGTACTCTAATATTTCTGCCTTACGAATAAGTGGCGTATGACGTATGATGTGGAGGATACGGGAAATTTGGAAGTGGTCTCAGAGGGGTAGGGTGGGGGGGGGGGGGATTTGAAGGAAGTCTTAATATATAACGTAGATGATATATAGCTATGGTCATAGATGGCTATCTGGGCTGGGGGGTAGGGGGAGGGGCGGGGGGAGTCAGTCTGATAAGACATATTAAAAGATCATACCATCCATACTAAAAGAAAATCATTTAGTATTCTTCAATCATTGAAAGTACATACAAACACCATGGCAAGTATCGTTACAAACTTGGATTTGTTCGTTATTTTGAAAGGCGCAATTGTGCGATAACGGAGATATCATCATTTATTGTGTCGACTCCATACAATATTTTTCGAAATAAATTCTAAGAGCGCTGTTTGCAATTACAAACCCAAAAGTTTATCATAAAAGGTACATAGAAGGTATTCCCGATCGTATCCAAGTATAAAAAAGCGTCGCTTTCAAAAAAGGATTTGAATGTCTATGAAACACGAATTTCAGCCCACTGTGTGCCGTGGCGGCGGGGAAACATAGACGTCTTGCACATTTTTCTAATAAACAAGCTCTTCTTTTCCTTTTGGAACATCTTTCTTTGTTTTTTTACCATTTTTATTTTATAAAACCGCCAAAGAAATTCGCGCAATGCTTAATGTCGTCCGGAAGCCGACTAGCACAGACCCGTCGCTGACAATGGTCAAGAGGGGACTGAGAGTCTGAGTGGGGCGAGGATTGTATACGCGCGCTAGCTTATAACTAAAGGACATAAGCGACAAAATGGTTTTTGTTGTTTTATTTAGATAGAAACGATAATTTGAGAAATTCCTTTTGGTATTTTAAAGAGTATGTATAGACTCATCTACATAGAAAATTAAGAGGCTTAAATCGGTCCCGTTTGCCCATAATATGTGAATCCCTTTTTAAAAAGAGGTATGTTTGATATATTTTTCTCTGTTAAAAAAGTTACCTAATCATGTATTGAAAACTGACAAAATAAGGTTTTTATCATGAACTTTCAGGTCACCAACTTATATTTTGATCCGTTTTGTATTTACTGAGAAAAATTGAGATCCTTGGCGCCAATATCTCCAAGGCGTCCTCTTAAACGCTTGAGATTGGAAGTAACTTTGAAGAGATTCGGGTTGGTTGCACTCGGAAACACAAACGCAGGTAGAGAGTTCCACACTTTTGCTGTGCGCATTATAAAGGACATTTGCAAACGCTTAGCGCGAATTGGTGGAATAGCAACTAGGCAGGGATGGTAACTTGCAGTGCGTCTGGATATCCGAAGGTAGAAGGGGGCCGGTGGAATGAGGTCGTGGAGTTCTTGGGCACACTCAGTTCTTTTCTATTCCGACTCGCATTTGGCCGGTTTTTTTAATCCGTTACCGGAACACGAAATAATTACTAAAGAACTGGAAGATAGGATGACCTGTTTTTTCATAGAAAGGCAGGCTACATAGCTGTACAGAAAGGCATCTGATTTTCTGGGAATTAAATATTGCAAACCTGAGAAAATCGTCGAACCCGTATTTAATATTCTTTGCTCTCTGCTCCATTTAATACCGAGAATCCTCCGTAGCAAAGAACCCTCCTCTCGAAAAGCACCTTAAGCCGTTGGTCCCGGCTGTCATTCGTAGAACTTTGACAGTTATTACGGTTAGTCAGAAGCCCAACAGTCTGACAACCAGTCTTACCAAGGGATATCAATAATAAACCAGTTACTGGATAACAATCCAGTAACTGGTTTGTAGAGGTAAGACTGGCAGTCGGTCCATGTAAAATATTAGTATTCAGCTGCATCCTGACTGGAAGCCGACCGCAACGTATTCGGGAAAAGTCTAGACAGATTGTTTGCTCTCGAATCAGCTGCGGAAAACTTACAACCCGATATTATTAATACGATGTGTCACATATTTACGCCCCAAAGCTCACAGACGTGCATATAAACGCAAAAACATCGGGACATCAGCTGACTCCCGGCTGTGTGCATGATACTTACATACTTATAGTAACGATATAGATGTAATTCCCTGGCGCTGCTCCAAAGTCATAAATGCTCGTGATAAGCGAAATGTTGAGGGCATTTAGAGAACTATATCAAATAAACTGCACTAAGACGGGAGATAGAACCGTCGAATTAGGTGCTAAGCTTTTGTCTACTTCTTCACCATTTGTTTATTATTTATCTAACTAATAACTGAATATATAAACAAAAATCAATGTTCGTATGTTTGTCCTCTATGTGTTCCGAAACCATTGGTCAGATTGTGGTGAAACTTTGGTAGTGTGTTCTGGGGACGCCCGTGAAGGTGTCTACATGACCTAAAGCGCGGTCTTTGTCGGACTGCATAGAAAAGAAAGAGAAGCGCGATGACACGACGCTGGTAAAATTTATTGCAAACTATGAAGAAATTGTCTATTTACAAAAAATCTATTGTTTGGACTAAAAAATTTTAACACTAGTGCTTTAGTATGTTGCTTATAGAATAATCTGCCAAAAAATCATAATGATAGTATGAATGTATATTAGTATGATTTTTATTGTAAAAAGAAAGTTTTTAGAGGTATTTTCATGATTTTTTTCTATCGTATGAAATTAGTTGTATTATCTTTTCAACACGCTATCTACCTAGCATACATATATCCTGAAGAATATCATATACTTTTCTGATTTTGTTTACTGTAGAAGATCATATAATTTTTTGTTTCTAAAACTTGCGTTTTCTTGACTTATACAGGGTTATATTGGTAAAATATTAACAACCTCTTAGAGGCCATTGTACTCATCACTATGAACAACTTTTACTATAGGACCAAACCTGAAATCATTTTGACGAGTTATAACTCGTCAAAATGTAGGGAACAGCTGATTTTTTTTGTGCGGACTGTAAGTAGATAAACATAATTTCACGCTTGGATGAAGCGAAGCTGAACTGAAGCGGTAGTTAGACGTGTGTAATAATATATTTCGCCTGTCACAATTAATTCCCATATCATACGAGGCCAGCCAGTAGCTGGGTCCACTGAGCTGGACTGGACGATCCAGTGCGCTGCGATCTGGCGCGGAGGAGCGCGATCCAAATGCGCGGTCGGTGAGGACGTAGCCCGCGATCCGAGCTCATGCGGTGGAGCGGCCGTTCCAAGCGCTGTTCAATACTCAAAGACGACTCACTTGTTTCGTGCGCTCGGTGTGGATCGGGCGATCCATATCGAGCATGTCTTTAACTGAGCAAAACGTGGACCGGCACTGGGGCACATTGCAGGTAATTTTCCTTCCTCCGCGGATCGTGGGAGAGAATCTCCGGCACACGATCGGCGCTCCATGATCGTGGAGCGCCGATACAAATTTGGATCATCCGGTGTGGTCCCAGCTAATTGCCTTCAACTGGGTAAAAATCCAGACAGACGGGCTGGAACTACGAAATTCCTAAACTCCCATTAGTGCTCTTGCCGACCACCTGCAGATCGTACCCAGGAGCAACACTTAGCAGTCACGCTTAAAGGCTCCTACAATTTTCCTACAGTGTTTGCAGGAGCCTTAAAACCACTAGACCACGACAAGAAATTGAAGTAAAGATAAGTGGGTAAAGGGTGGGGGTATTTAAAGTTTTGTGTTATAAAATCAAAAACTTGTTTTCGTAAAAAACCGTCAGTAGAAGTTGTAATTTTGACCTTCAATATCTCCGTAACCAGAAGGTTCCCAGGTATTTTTTATTTTATTTTTATTTCTTTAGGACAACAAACAATTGCGTAATAATGCTTTATAACATATTTGCTCGTAAATGGTCTCTTATTTCACCAATTTCAATATCGTAATGTATCTCATTACGCACTTGTGCGGTAATGTAAAGTAAATCGCACTGTTTATCAAGATGCTCCGTCAAAACGAACGGTACTTTTTTAAATCTTAGCAAAGAGTTTTTATTTCAGAAAAGTAGTCAACATTTTATGAATAAAATTAACTTTGGGAGATAAAATATAATAAATAAACATTTAATTCTTTAATTCAATTAATTTTGACAATAAATTACAACCATTAATATCTGTAACAAAAACAAAAATATTAATTTACTTTATTAATAATACTGGCTGTTTTGTGGCTATGCCTGAAAAAAAAGCGCGAACGCGCGCGCATCGCTTATCTGTTAGGAAGTAAAAATTATTCCGCGCGGTTTTTCTTTTCGCTGTACTGTTTTTTATTTGAAAATGTCGTCAAGTAATGATGAATTTATTAATTCCACACCGCCAGAAGTCTCAGAGGCAGCGAAAAAGGCTACTCTAAGTTCGCCCGAAAAATCGACCGATAGATACAAGCGTATCAAAATTTCATCATATGGGAAACAAGCAAATATGCAAGTTCAGTCCGAGTTTTATTTATTTCCTCGCAAATATGTTATAAAACGTCGTATGACATACGTGCGCTTTGAAAATGACAGCCTCTGCTTTCTTTTAGCCCTCGCCTACGGCTCGGGCAAGCAATATCGCCTCGGCTGTAATTTTCAACTTACCGCACTTATATCATAATGTACTATAATACTACAACAGATATAAATGAACATTTAGGTAATAACGCAACCAGCACCGTTATCCACATAATAATACAATAAAAACTTATTATTACGTACAAGCAAACTTTAACAAACAAAGATTTAACTATTATAATGTGGTTTACACAATACTTAGTAAATGTGAGACAAACTTTTTTACAACCGATACTCACCGTTAGATCTGAATAAAATTGAAATGCGAGTGGGCAGAAATAAATTTGCATTGTGTCCGAACATAATTATGTACACAACAAAACACATAAAAAGAAACAAAAACACCCAGATTGAGAACCTCCTCCCTATGAAGTAGTTTAAAATATAAAAGGCAAATCTGTGAGATATTGACATTATGAGGAAGTGTGAACATTTTTTTCTCTGATACATTTCTTGAATTGGGTAAGTGACAAAACAAACAAGTCGACATCAGCAAAATTATCGTTGTAACTTTTCATAATGCGCCGTAAAGGAGCTCGTTCACCTGCGTTAGTCCTACACGGCTTATGGGCAAATAGACTATGTGTATAAGTATCGCGAATACGTTGGGAACGACTAGGTATGCGAATATAAATTTGGTTTATGAGGTTATTACAATCAAATTGTAATAACCTCATAAACCAAATTTAGGTATGATCCAGTACAAAAAAAAAATTACGATGACGGGAAGTACAAGTTACTCTCGGCTTCGTTAAGGGGTTTACAGGACCTAAACCAATGCCTATTCGAAATCCTATCGGGGCATACGAGCTTGTTTACACAAATAAAACAAATATACACTGGATCACACATCACTAAAGGCTTCTGCAAACAAGCGCGACACGCGATATAATCGCGCGCGACACAAAGGCACCGCTCGTTGCGCGACTTGTGGTGCCTTTGTGTCGCGTGTCGTGTCGCGCCTGTTTGAAGGGGCCTTAAATCACACTATTATGTAGGTATAGGTAATAGGTAATAGGTAATACGGGCTGGTGTCCGCAACTCCACGTCAATGCGCGTATTTTGCGTACGGGTGGGAAAATCGATTATTCGATCCACCCCAGCTCCTCGAGGAAGGCCAGCAACGCCTTGGTGTTACTGACCGTCTCATGTAGGGTACCTGGGTTACCGAAGTACTTTGCCCTGTACGTGGCGACCACCGGGCAGTTTAGAAGCACATGTGCCGCTGTCTCGTCGTCCTCCATGCAGGCCCTGCACAGCGGACTGTCTGTCACTCCTATGACAAAGAGGTGTTTATTGAATGACCCGTGGCCAGTTAAAGCTGCAGTAACTATACGCAGCTTTTGTTTAGTTAGACGGAGAACCTGCTTCGTGAGGCGGCCGTCCAATGTGGGGAGTGCTTCCCTGGCCTGCCTGCATTCGCCTAGGTCCGTCCATAGTTTGTTGTGTTGGTCTCTAGTGCGTTTCCTTACCAGAGTGCGTATATACCCGAAGGGGAGTGGCGCGATGGGCTCAGGTCCCACTGGTGCCATGCTCGACCCCCTTCTGGCAAGCTCGTCGGCTGCATCATTACCTAACGAGCCGCTGTGTCCTTTGATCCATTGAATGGTTATATTATTGAGGTTACCCACCTGGTTGAGGCGCTGGTGACACTCGTATATTAGCCCAGAGTCAACTGTATAACTGTTCAGCGCTTGCAGAACAGCCATACTGTCTGAGAGTATGCGGATTGAGTGTTCCTTTACTTCCCTGGCCATGATGGCTGAAGCGGCCAGAGAGATGCCCAAGCATTCAGCCTGGAACACTGTATTGTGGACCCCCAACGGTGTGGCTATATGTATGTTGAGGTCCTCCGAGAAGATTCCAGCACCTGTGCCACTACCTGTTTTGGAGCCATCCGTGAAGATACGCAGCTCTGTAGGGCGCAGCCCTTCGCATCGGCGATCCTCGTGAAGCTGGATCCTGTATTTTTTATCAAAGATAAATTGTTTAGGAACCCGGTCGTTTATGGCTTTTGTGATGGGGAACTCCTTATGGAGTCCCTCAAGCAGCGCGGTGTGTGGTGTACTACTCTTGCCCCAGAGATTTAGTGTGTTAAGACGTACTGCCGCCATCGTTGCTTCCTGTTGTATGAACAGGTGGAGCGGTGGAATTCCTAGGATGGCTTCAACTGCTGCAGTCGGGGTAGTCCTCATGCAGCCCGTAGTCGCCATGCAGGCTAGTCTTTGCATGCGTTGTAGTTTGTTGGAGGCTGTCACTAGCTTGGTGCGGGGCCACCAAACCACAGCTCCATAGCTGATCATGGGGCGGATCACTGCCGTGTACAGCCAAAGTATAATTTTAGGGGATAGGCCCCACCTCTTACCTATCATTCTCCTGCATTGCCAAAAGGTTATGCAAGCCCTGTTGAGTTTGTTGTCCAGATGGCTGCTCCAGTTTAACTTACTGTCTAGTATTACACCGAGGTACTTGACTTCGTTGGTCAACTGGAGTTCAGTATCGAACAGTTTAGGTAGGCGAAAAGGGCCTAAGGCTCGTTTATGGGTAAACATGACTAGTTCAGTTTTAGTGGGGTTCACTGAGAGGTCAAAATCCCTGCACCATCTCTCTACGATACGTAGCGCTTGCTGAGTGAGGTTACATATCGTGCCCGTTACCTTCCCCGAAACCAGGATTGCAAGGTCGTCGGCATAACCTACTGTGTAATAGCGGTTGGCGTTGAGTTTGGTGATGAGGTCATTAATCACCAGATTCCATAGAAGGGGCGAAAGGACCCCGCCCTGGGGGCAGCCTCTGGCTATCATGGCCAGCTGCTGCTCGCCTTCAAGGCGAACCACTCGTTTACTTAGCATGTTTGTGATCCAGTCCGTTAGTACCTGTTCTACTCCATGTTTAGAGAGGGCGCTGTTGATACTGGAGAAGTTGGTTTTGTCGAAGGCTCCTTCGATGTCTATGAAAGTGCCCAGACAGGCGCCTTTCTGATGAATCGCTTCCTCTATCTGGCTGACTACCAGATGAAGTGCGGATTCAGTCGACTTACCTGAACTGTATGCGTGTTGGTTACCGTGTAACGGTAAAGTCTTTAGAGCGCCATCCCTCAGTTCCCTATCGCACAGCCTTTCCAAGGTCTTTAGTAGGAACGAGGTCAGGCTGATTGGTCGGTGGGATTTGGCGTTAGTGTAGTCACCCTTACCTGGCTTAGGGATGAATATTACTTTCACTTCCCTCCATCCTATAGGAACGTATCTAAAGGCCAGGCACGCTCTCATTAAAGGCAACAGCTTTATGGCGACAGAGGTGCCACCCCACTGCAGTAAGGCGGGGAACACTCCATCAGGACCAGCTGCCTTAAAAGGATGGAAGCTCCGGATGGCCCATTGGAGTTTCTCCAACGTGATCATCCTGCTAGCGTAGAGCCAATCGTCATCTGATGGTGTTAGAATAACATCCTGCCAGTCTATTACCTGTGCGAAAGTGCATCCCGGGAAGTGAGTTTCAATAAGGACGCGTCTCGTTTCTTCTGGCGAGGATGTTAGTGTGTTGTCAGGTTTCCGCAGGGTAGTGGGTCCAGGTGTGGACTGTTGCGCTAGAACTTTCCTTACCCTGTTGGCTTGTTGGCAAGATTCAATGCTACCACAGAATTTGCGCCATCCCGTGGTACTCCTGAACCTGATGCATTTTTTGTAACTGGATTTGGCTGCGTAATAGTTATCCCAGTCCTCATCCGTACATGTATTCATGGCTCTATTCAGAGCTTTTCTTACCTTACCGCGCTTGCGCTCCAGCTCAGCACCCCACCAGGGTTGTTTGCCCGGTGTGCAGCGCGGGGTGGTCTCTGGGCAGGCAGTTTGGTAGCTGTCTAACATTGATTTAGTAAGGTGTCTTACTTGTGCCTCAATCTGTGTAGTATCCTCAAATGTTGTCGGATCGTTTGATGTCGCTAGCTTTGATTCTAGACTGCGTGTGTAGATGGCCCGATCCGTGTTGCGCGGATTACGCCGTGGTTGTTTGGGTGTAACACAGACCTGGATGTCGAAACGGAGCCACCTATGGTCAGAGCAGGAGGCCTCCTTGGAGACATGCCACCCAGTGATAGTTTCCGCCGCCCCCTCTGTTGCCAGAGTGAGGTCTATAATAGTGCGGCTTCGCCTGGTTACGAACGTTGGTTCGGAACCCGTGTTTAGTAGGGATAGGTTAGTCGAGAATAAGTAATCAACCAAGGCCTTACCCCTCTCGTTTTGCGTGTCCATACCCCACAGATGATGGTGAGCGTTGGCATCGGCCCCGACGACGACCTCAAGCCCACTCCTCTCGCAGTAGCTCACCAGGCGGGCGAAGTCGTGCGGGGGCGGCGCCTCCCCCTCGGGCATATAGACCGAGGCGAAGACGATCACCATCTCCATGGCGCCGTCACGCTGTATTAGCAGCTTAGCTGCAGAGACATCTCTGCAACAGAAATCAGTTAAGAGCTGTGTTTTGAGGTTACCCGTGATATAGATGCACGATCTTGGATGATCGTGATCTGTGTTGACCAGGAGCTTACCACCAAGATTGGAGAGTCCTTGTATTCGGCCCGCCCTTATCCACGGCTCCTGGATCAAGGCTATGGCCGTGTGTTGAACCTCCAGCCACTTGCGAAGCTGAGCCGTCGCGGTCTGACTGTGGTGGAGGTTTGCCTGGAGGACTTTACAGGCCGACGAAAGGGACGCCATCGCTGGCTAGCCCTTCCTCGTCCCCCTCCAGTTTGAGCCCGGCAAACAGGTCGCCCTCGTCGAAGCCGTCCTCCACCTGGCTCGAAGCCGGGGACAGGATCATGTCGTCCGGCTCCTCGCCCGACGAAGGGACGGCGCCCACGGCGGCGGCAGCAGGGGCGGCCGACCCTGCCTGAGCAGGTTCAGTCGCGGATGCCTCCGGGTTGTCTAGTGCGGGAGATGACTCCCCCGCCGGTGCTTGCGGCTGTGTTGACACCTCGCCAATGGTGCCTGTGGCAGGGTCCCATCCCTGAGGAACGTCGGTGAACCTGCCGTTCCGACCCTGGAACTTAACGTACACCGCCCCCAATCCAATTGAGAGACGGCGTCCGGCCTCCATCAGGGTCGGGATTTGGTCCACAGGGACGCCAACCACCACAAACCATTGCTCGGCCTGTTTGTCAGCAAAAAGAAGTACCCACCTCTTGATGTCGACCCAGGGGTTCTGGTAGCTGAGAGCGCGCCCAATGTTGGTCGACTCCCCATATACCCCCTGCTCGTCTGGGATCACGATTCCACATCGTGCTCGCTTTTGTATCTCCGACTGACTCTTAACTACCAACGAAATGTCAGTAGGAAGAGAAAGGTCGGAGACTGTTTTTCTTAGCCAGGCTAAGGTGTGGTCGTTTCCGCACCATAGTTTTAGGACACCCCCGGCGAACAGCGGCTTGGCATTGAACGTGGGCCCCGGAGTGTCTTGTTTGGGGGAGCAGGCCTCGAGGATGATCTGCCTCTGAATGGCAGCGAGTACCTGGTCCGATACATCCCTGCTGAGGAACCCCGTGCGCTCGCAGGTGATCGCGACGTCCAGGGTTGCGCTTGCAGCTTGGGCGTAGCTTCTATGAGGGACCCGTTTGGATTGGTCAAGACGCGGCCGCTTATGCTCCCCCCGAGGTGTTAAAGTCTCGTTGAGAGCTCGCTTGGCCGCGGCCTGATCCTTCCAATCGGATCGCTGTGTTGAGGAGGCCTCTCCAGCCTGCTTCTCCGAAACGCCGGTTGGCGGCTGGCCGGGAGACGGTCGGCTTGTACCGGCGTCTGCCAGCGACCGCTTCCCGGCGGCGAAGTTCAGCTGGCCGCTAGTCGGTTTGGACGACCTAGCGGCAGTGGCCTGTTTGCGCAGCAGCCTGCGTTCTTGACGACGCTCCTTTCTCGTCATTCTCTCCCTCTGCTTGCTCTGTGTTGAGGAAGCAGGTGGACCTGAAGGGTCATTGCGGGGGCCTCGGGCTTGTTGAGTGCCTTTACCCTTGCCCTTGCGTTTTTGCACTTGCCAGGCACGTGAAAACGTGTCCTCAGTGCATCCGACCATCACCGTTTGACCGGTGATGGCCGCCCGTTGAGGGGAGGATTGCGGAGTTGAGGGAGAAGGAGGGTGTTTATCAGGAAGCCCGGCGTCGGTGTTACCCAACTCCGGGATCTGTGTGGTGAGGGTCAGACCGGCAGTGGTATTAAACGTCGCCTTGGTCCTCGCCTGAGCTTTAGAAGGGTCGGTACTGGTCCCAGTCAGCGCCGACGTCCTTTGTATATTTTGGGACTTTTTGTTTTTGGTCTTGGCTGCGGTTCTCGCCACAGCCGGACCAGCGCCCGCGCTGGTACCCGCAGCGTTAGCTGCAAGGCCACCAGGGGCAAGGGAAATGCAAGCACCTCCCTTGGGAGTCTCATTGGCTTTCGCCTCCACTCCGGTTTTTTGTTTGTTAACTGGCCTTAAATCATCCATGTTAAACAGTTTTAAAATTTCGTCTCTCTGGCTTCCCACCCTCCATGGAGCCCGCACCTGGGAACGTCTCACTATAAAAAAGCTCGAACGTTAGGACTACCAGAGAGATATAGGTGCGCAAGGCTGGTTTACAGTGCGACATCGGGTGCTCGATCGGGTTGGCGTGGAAGGTTCAACAGGCCAAACCCCCCACGAACTGATCAACCCTCACTTACACCGTCAGCATGACCTTTACCTACCGCTTCGGCCGTCCAGGAACGACCTCAGCGGACCTCACGCACCTCGCCTGTGGCCCTCTGACGGGACACCATGACCATTTCCCTACCCCTGGCTATTGGGTAGGGCCACCGTTTCGCTTGAAATCCAGACCAAAGGGGGCGTGTTGCCTTACGAGCACATTACAGCCAGAGCCGCTCGGCTCAACCCCCCAGGACTCCTTCATCCCCGCTTACGGCGCTCAACTGCGCAGGTCCTAGCGCAGGTGACTGCTTACTCCTACTCGCCATCAGCTGATTTTAGTGATGGGCGAGCCCGCCACCACCCAGTCACAGGGGGTCGCGGTTAGGAGTGGAGTTTGGAAAGTTGGAAGTGGAAGGAATGAGGATGTGAGTAGGATGGAGTGTGGGAGGATTGTGAGAGTTGTGGGGCAGGAAGGTGAAAGACGGGAAATAATGGGGTAGAGGGAACTGGGATAGGGATGTGCTGGCGCCTGGTGGTTTTTGTTATATCTGTTTCATAAGGAATCAGACCAAGAACGGGGTGGCAACCTCGGGAAGGTGCATCCACCAGACTTGCCTTGAGGATCTACACGACCGTGGCGCTCTCCCTCAAGACCCCGCCACCCTACCGCCTCTGAAGGAGGCGGCAAGGTAGGCCTGCATCTATACTACCAAGCAAAGCAAAGCAAAGCGTGTCGTTGTGCAACCGCAAAAGCATACATACAGACCCTCCCCTTATGTATGTAGGTATTATAAAGGCGAAAGTTTGCGAGTGTGTGTTTATATGTTTGTTACTTCTTCACGTCCAAACGGCTGGACCGATTTTGATAAATTTTTGTATGGGCGTAGCAGACACCCCGGATTAATATAATAAATATGCTACTTTTATCCCGATATTCCCACGGGATCGATACTCTTATGCGGGTAAAACCGCGGGGCGCAGCTAGTGTCAAAATATGTTTACATAAAATGTCGGGAATCTCATATAACCGACGTCCATATTGAAGTCAACGAACCGTTCAGGTCCGTCGGCCGACGTGATTGGAAGCGTGAACCTGAAAATCATGAGATTACATCATTGGGGCGCGTTTAACAGGTTCCAAAACGTAAAGGCTCCTTCAAACAGGCGCGACACGAGACGCGACACAAAGGTACCGCAAGTCGCGCAACGAGCGGTGCCTTTGTGTCGCGCGCAATTATAGGCTTCTACAAACAGGCGCGACACGCGATATAATCGCGCGCGACACAAAGGCACTGCTCGTTGCGCGACTTGCGGTACCTTTGTGTCGCGTCTCGTGTCGCGCCTGTTTTTAGGAGCCTTAAATCGCGTGTCGCGCCTGTTTGTAGGAGCCTTGATGCGAGGTGGATTTTGAAGGATTTTTGGGGGCCAGAGAGTAGTTGATGCGTAATCAGCATATAACGTACCCACTGTTGGGACACAAGTCTCCTTTCCGTGGGAGGGAGTGGCCTGTGATCCTCCACGCGGGCCCAGTGCGGGTTGGTAGATGTCACATGTCTTTGAATATTTGGTTCTAGGACATGCCGGTTTCCTCACGATGTTTTCCGGCACCGTTTTGAGAGCTGCATAATGTCATAATATAAACAGCAAAACATAAAATCAAAACAAAACATAACATCATAACGTCATATCGACATATGTACGGACTTCTGTTGTTGCATGAGTGAATT
Source organism: Luperina nickerlii (assembly GCA_963855955.1). Taxonomy (NCBI): domain Eukaryota; kingdom Metazoa; phylum Arthropoda; class Insecta; order Lepidoptera; family Noctuidae; genus Luperina; species Luperina nickerlii. The sequence continues at coordinate 8,526,574 of OY979689.1, read as the reverse complement.
CAGAAGGAACGCATTGTTTGTAATTTGTTAACCGACTTCAAAAAAGGAGATTCTGTATTCGACCCGTATGCATGTATGATCATGTATGTTTGTATGTCCGCGATTTTCTCAAAAACTAATGAAGCAAGTTTGATAATTCTTTCATTAATGTGATCTATGTACATACTTTCAGGAAGGTTTTAGTATATAATACATTAGGTAAATTATTCTTATCTACGAAATTACATGCATAAATGCACTGCATCTCCGGCCTAGTGTTAATTGAATTTGTGTGGGGTAGGTACAACTGAAAAATAAAAACTAAAAAAAAAACGACTTCAAAACAAAATACTACAAAGTGATAAAAAATAACTTTAATTTCGGACGTCAGTGTCAAAAAACAAAAATGCGGAACCAACGACACCAACTTCCGAAATTAAAGTTTTTTATTTATTTATTTATTTATATCCTCACTTACAACTATTTTTACAGGTAAAACCCAATGCAACAGTGAAGCAAACTTAAAAACTTATTTTCTAAAACTTATTACATATATGGTTATCCTTGTGAATTTACTCAGTGTACACGCAAAAACGTCTATCTCCTCTGCTACAAGGTTAAGGGTGCGAAGCGCCCGCGTCAGTGGCGCCTGATTTAACAGATTAGTGCGGCCACGAGGTATAGCCAGCAGCTGAGGCCGCCGTCGCCGCCACACATATCTGTCGGGCACACTCAAACACACCAACCCTAATATGTCGGCGTTATGAATCTTTTTTTTTTCGTTATTTATCAGTTTCCAGTGTTTTGTTTTGAAGTCGGTTTTTTTAAAGTTTTTATAAGTAAGCACATAGATGTTAAAAGGTAAATAAAAATAAACATTACAACATAAAGGCTCCTGCAAACAGGCGCGACGCGACACGCGACACAAAGGCACCGCAAGTCGCGCAACGAACGATGCCTTTGTGTCACGCGAGATTCGCGTTGCGCGTCGCGCCTGTTTGCAGGACCCTTAAATAATAAAGTCCTTCAGACCGAATTTCGGCCACGGCGACCAATCTCAGCGGAGACCAGCCTTTGGCGCGGGAGATATTATAGTGCACAAATGTGTGCACAGACAGAGGTGCACTCTCTCTTCCCTCACTCTCATTGTCCGATGGGACTGCAATTCTACACGACAGGGGCTTACTCTCTAAACTAATTTTAATTCCAATGAGATGCCAATATGATTTCAATGTTAATTTTACAGTCACGTGATTCGGTACTCTTGAAAACAATATTGTCAACAATTACCCCACGCCAAGCCCGAACCTAATTTCACTTAGTTCTCCAAAATGGACACCCAATCTAAAAATCATTTGGCGCTAGCATCGAACTCAAGAGTACGAAACGTCACAATTCCAATGTCGATCTATCGGAATTAAATTGAAGAGTAAGCACCCTGAAGAGGGATCTGGAGCTTCCGAGGCACGGGGGTATCATACCGCCAGCTTCAAAATTCCAGGCTGTTTGTTACTAAGAAATTCCCAAGCTTAGGAAGTTTGAGAAAAAACATCGGCATTTAGATTTGGGTCCTTTTCGGACAATGCCATCCGGATATTAAGATTCTCGTATCCAAAGAATTTAATTCAAATTCATTAATTCAATTCAAAGTTATAATCTTTTAACAGGCTGACAAAATGAGAAAATTCTGTAGCCCATAAATTAATTAATATTAATGAGATTGAATATATTATATTATTTTGGACGTATTTATGAGTATAAAGTTTGATCAGTTTAAAGAGGGATTTAGCTTGTGTTCTGGTCCTGAGAATTTATATATATTTTTTCATGTTATATATTTTTGTGGTGCACAATAAATTATCCGTACTTATATTATAAATTCGAAAGTAACTCTGTCTGTCTGTCTGTTACCTTTTCACGCCTAAACCACTGAACGGATTTCGATAAAATTTGGCAGAGAGATAGATTGCATCCCGGGGAAGGACATAGGATAGTTTTTATCCCGATATTCCCACGGGATCGAAACTTACGCGGGTGAAACCGCGGGGCGCTGTTAGTATATAAATATGCACATTTTTCATTGTTTATCGTCGGTTATTAGAAAAAGCTGTTCCATCACAGATATACATTTATGTAGCGGTATCTACAACGCCACATGCAAACAACGCGTCATACTGACGGCACGCAAATCCTGCATCGCGCAAGCAGAGTTTACCGCGCAACTAGCATAGATACAACGGCCCGACATGAATCAACGGGCAGTTGCCCGCCAGACACAACACCCGTCTGGTCGGAGGGTCCTCCCTTTTCTATGGAGGTTGAGTGAACTTTACACCCTGTTCCTCATACCTCTGTACATAGATACAAGAGCAACTACTTCGCGTGCCAAAAATCGCACCAGCTTACGTACAAAAATCGTAAGCCGCCACTTTCGCGCTCAGTCCTGTGTAGTGTGTACTGCTGGCTGGGTGAGCGTGAGCGCTGGCGCTAGGCCCCGGGGGTGGGGCGAGATAGGTGACGCACGCGGCGGCGTCTGAATCGTTTTGAATCTTCCCATCACTAAATAGTGCTTCTGACGTCATAGTAGGTATTCAAAAATGGCACACTCGGTTTTCGTATAGATCGTGATACTTGCGTTGTCTAGGTCTATCTACCTACATCTGTGGTCCTCACGAATACACATCAAGAATATATTTCCCCAGAGGGGTAGGAAGGGGCGTGAAGCACAACCACATTCCGTAAGTTAAGTATGTGATATTTTTTATTTATTTTATATTTTATGTATACACACAATAAAATACATAGGGATATGATGTGATTATAATTAGATATTTATATTACGTACCATATAATAATGGGTGAGCTTATTCCAATCAGCTGGGTCAATCAATCAACTCAACCAATCGCTTCGAACCTGAGACAGGCGCTTTAAGGCTCCTTCAAACAGGCGCGACACGCGATAAAATCGCGCATGACACAAAGGCGCCGCAATTCGCGCAATGAGCGGTGCCTTCGTGTAGCGCGTGATTCGCGTAGCGCGTCGTGCCTGTTTGTCTTTAAGGCTCAACAAACAGGCGCGACACGCGATATAATCGCGCGCAACACAAATGTACCGCTCGTTGCGCAACTTGCGGTGCTTTTGTGTCGCGTGTCGTGTCGCGCCTGTTTGTAGGAGCCTTTACTTTGAGTGAATTAATTCAACACCACTGCTCTCAAAACAGTGAAGGAAAACCATCATGAGGAAACCGGCATGTCCTAAAACCGAAAATTCTAACACATGTGACATCTACCAACCCGCACCGGGCCCGCGTGGTGGATTACGGCCCACTCCCTCTCACCGAGAGGAGGCCTGTTTCCCAGCAGTGGGAACATTATAGGCTAATTTTGCTATAATTTTATGCTACGACTGCATTACTAACACTTAGACATAGCTAAACGACCCTTATCTTAAAGGCTCCTTCAAACAGGCGCGACACGCGATAAAATCGCGCGCGACACAAATGCACCGCAAGTCGCGCGTCGCGTCAGCGGGATTGTCCGAAAGGGTTACCGCTGGCTCGGAACATAAAGGGCTAAGGAAGGAACACGGGTGGGTTTTAGTCAGTAAGTGTCTGACACTCCCTTCCGCTCCACCCAGAGCGGGAGGGGTCATTTGATGATTTCCCAACCTCAAAAAAAAAAAAAGTTGTGCGTCGCGCCTGTTTGTAGGAGCCTTAAAGCTAGGCACATACAATACAATCGCCCCGTTTAATCTGTTGAAAGCCGTATCTAATATTAACCGCGGCATCATCTTCAGCTCTGAATATGCTAATAAGATTCTACGCAATGCCGTTTAGCTCTGTTACGGAATTTCTAATGCAAGTTAAAGGGTCCCTCTGTGTCATATGGTGGGAGATAAGGGCGACCGCAATACGTTAGATGTTTAATTGATTCACGCACGAAATTAATAATCTGTACCCTAACTGCGTACACTATCAATCTCAATGTGAATCATTTTGAAGGATAATCCAATCCATCTTCATTGTAAAAAGTAGTGCTAGACGCTATGGTGACCTAACACTTCTTTCTCGGATATGGTTTATATGGTAGAAGTTAAATTCTCGAATCGTAAGGGAAATAGCTGTATATTTAATCACTACAACACTTAATTAAGGCTCCTTCAAACAGGCGCGTCGCGATGCGCGATACAAGGGCACCGCTCGTTGCGCGACTTGCGGTGCCTTTGTGTCGCGTGTCGTGTCGCGCCTGTTTCTAGGAGCCTTTACAAGACGAATGGTAGCGGTAATGGTTTTGAGCTCGTGGTGTCTCTAGTGAGATCTGCACGCGAACTCGCCCACATTTTGGCGGACGAGCGAATGTGCATACTTACGTTCGATGCAATTATGCATTTTCGCTTAGTGTTCGATTTAAAACGACGTACTACGCAATGAATGTTGTTGTACTGTCAAAATGATAGCCTTTGCCATAGCGTGTTAAGGCTCCTTCAAACAGGCGCGACACGACACGCGACACAAAGGCACCGCAAGTCGCGCAACGAGCGGTGTCTTTGTGTCGCGCGCGATTCGCGTCGCGCCTGTTTTTAGGAGCTTTACGCAATTACTCCGCTGGATACTAACCTGGATCCCGACTTACACCACGCGGCCCCAGTGCGGGTTGGTAGATGTCACATGTCTTCGAATTTTTGGTTTTAGGACATGTCGATTTCCTCATCATGTTTTAGCGTGAAGAAGTAACAAACATATAAACACACACACACACTCACAAACTTTCGCCTTTATAATATTAGTGTGATGATGTAAAACCCTTTATTTACACGTGACAATCTTTTGTACGTTTCTTGAGCGAGATAATTGTTGACAGCTAGTCGCTTCCTCGTCGACAAGACACGCAAAGAGTCGTAGCGACACTAACTATCAAAGGGATCACTCGCCCAGACAACTCACTTTTGGTACATTCGCATTCTTGCGAGTAATCGCTCGTCGCCGACGCACACTCGCTGCTCGCCCACTAGTTTTTTGTTGCTAGCTCTACTCCCTTCTTGTTAATCGCTAGCAGTGGGACAGGTGCCTTTAACCCTGCATATGCAAATGCGCAGTCACTTTCATCTGACATCCGACACGAATGTCAAGGGTATTGTGATTAGCATAAGATTTACATCGCTAATCATCTTTGTGATAGCGATTTATTGATGTATCTTTAGAGATTTATCCGTAAGGGATATTTCTATCGGCATTAAATTTTTCTTGTAACAGCCGGTCGATTCTGTAAAAATCTCACCGTGAAAACTTAGGTGAAGTGAGTTTGTTTTTGCTAGGAATTGACACTATTGACAGCTCACTCCACGCTCACTTCAACTAAGTTTTCACGGTGAGGTTTTTACAGAATAGCACCGAAAGACCCTATTACTAAGACTCCACTGTCCGTCTGTCTGTCTGTCACCCGGCTGTATCTCATAAACCGTGATAGCCAGACAGTTGAAATATTCACAGATGATGTATTTCTGTTGTCGCTATAACATCAAATAATAAAAACAAAATAAAATAAATATTTAAGGGGGACTCCCATACAATAAATGTTTCTTTTTTTGGCATTTTTGCCTTGTGGTACGGAACCCTTCGTGTGCGAGTCCGACTCGCACTTGGCCAGTTTTTTTGCCTAAAAACGAGTACAGACGCCAGAGCACATCAAGCTACTACAATCTGTGAAATTTCTCTAATAGATTTTCAACTTTATGACTAAAGCATAAGGTTCAAATTTGATTGGGAAAATTTGACAGTTTCGGGTAGCTTGATGTGCTGGCGTATGTACATATTATTCAACTCAAACTCTAATTCTCTTCTCACTCTTCTTCTCTTTCTCTCTCTAATTTTCAACTCTCGACGCTGAGGCTAGCGTTCAAAATTCAACAGTGTGATTTTCTTTAGGCATTACATCTAAGTATCACCTAGTGTTAGCGAAAACGGACATTAAACCCAGCACCAGAAGTTTTCAAAATAAAAATTAACGTCGTAAATCTCAGATGACGTAAATCTAAAAATACAAAGGGGCTGTAAGCCTCATTGAACGATTATTGGATTGGCTATTCTAGATTTTCAAGACTCTTTGTAAAGATACTTAGACCCAAATCACTTGAGTTGATCCGTGGGTTAAGTTAAAAGCTCTTGTCTATTTTGCGTACCACGTACAACATTTTAACACTACATATCACACCGCCGATAAAATAGGGTTACAACTCGAAAAAGTCATTTACACTAATTATCAGGTTGTTTTTCAGGAAAATTGAATGCGTAAAAATGCAATGCGTAATGCGTTTTCGTATGCCACTAAAACATTTTTGTTTTGTAAGCTTTTCAAGTATGTATAATTTTGATCACATAATAATAATAGTGTGAGGATAAAGACTGATTAACAAATCCGTGAGTTTATTTTTGTTTATTTTATTTTTTATTTTATTTTTTTTTATTTTAGTTTTTGTACGCAAAATACGCGCATTGACGTGGAGTTGCGGACACCAGCCCGTATTACCTATTACCTATTTATTTTCGTTTTTTTAAATATCCATGTTTTTCGAGTCTTAGATTCTATCGGAGGTGCGATATTTTAAGAAACACGTTTCTAGAATAGGGTTTCTTATTATTTGTTGTTATAGTAGTAATTGAAATACACATTCTCTATACATTTTGACTGTCTACCTATTAGGGTTCATAAGATACAGCCCATTAAAAACAAAAACATGTAACTTGTATGGGGACCTCCTTTAATTTTAAACATTATTTTATTATTTGTTGTTATAGCGGCGATAGAAACACACACTTTTTGAAAATTTCAACTACATCTCTATTGCGGTTCATGAGATAGGTACAGTCCGCTGACAGACAGACGGACGGACAGCGAAGGCTTAGTAATAGGGGTTCCGTTGGCACACTTTTGGTACGGAACCCTAAAAATTGTACAGTACCCGGCGATAAATATTGCACATCGACCTTTGGAAAGAGACAATCGGCTAATTTCGGCTTCGTAGAGCGTTATCTCTGTCGCACGAAATACAAACAGTCCGGTATCTATTAGGAGCTGTTAAAACAATTATGATTTGCTTCTTTTGATAATTATTTTTATTCTTTGTATAAAATCGATAGGATCGAATAGGTCGATGTGCAATATTTATCGCCGGGTACTGTACAGAATGTGTATGAAACTGTCTCCCGCGGGGTAATTGCGTAAGACACTATCAATAGCAATGGGTTTCATTTTAACAGTTCTACAACATTCATTGCGTGATTTACGTTACTGAACAGACAATGTTTTCGAACATATGAAGCAATGAATTAGCAATATCCATCAAAGTGATTCAGATTGTGACTGATAGTGTGTTACGCAGATAGTGCGGGCCATGCGACATAGTACCCCTCTCGTGAGCTATTTCGTTTTTGTTTTTGATTATTTTGTATCGCATGACTTTTACTATGTAGCTTTAGCTAATATTATCATCAGTGGTTGGAGTAGGTGTGTCTGTTTGGGGTGAATGACCGCAAACATTGATGTCAACATGGATATGCCTCTGAAATCCCGGGATTTTGAAATTGTCGATTGATTTAAGTGAGTTAATGTGGGTAAGTGGGCAGTTATGAGCAGGTAGTAGGTGAGCACCCAAACAGTATATACTTATATACACACAGGGATCGTGGAATGTTGTTAGAGGTAGCTTCGTGAAATATGAATTAATTAAGTAAAACTGTTAGAAACAATACTAAATATACTTTACTGCACAAGGAAATATTATATATTCCGAAAATTCCCGGAATTCCGGGAAATATTTGGCAGATCCATGTTATGTTCGCATGTCGCAAGTACCAAAAACAGCTCCACCTACTCCGATCACTGATTATCATTGAACACACACAATCAGTTGATTGTTTGACTATTTTTTTCTGTGAACAGGCTGTGTTCATCTCAGTGCAGTGCTGGACACAGGTCTCTCCCAGGCTGCGTCACAACACCCTGTCCTCCGCCTTCCGCATCCAGTCTGTCCCAGCCACCTTTAGATTGTCGATCGATCTAGCTTTGGGGCGCCCCACACTACGCTTGCGACGCTTGCCTACTTTGTGTGATAGTCACCTGATTATGGCAAAAATACCTTCTTTCGTAACTGATTTTAACTGTTTGAAGAAGGAGGAACATTCCTCATATTCCTCGTTTGTAAAGGGAGGAACAGCCCGACGTGGAGGTATCAATCAATTATCACAAAATGAACAGAACAATATTTCATCAGACCATACTTTCCAATAAAAACAATGAAACATTCTCCCTAATTGAGCCAATTTTGAAACCTCAACGATGAATGAAGACCGAAGAAAATTATTTGAAAATGTTTTCTTTGAGTTAAAAAGCGAATCGAATGGATTCCGTTAAATGGCGCTCGGCAATTGTTTCGATATAACGGCATGCGAACCGACTCTCTGGAGTACTATTGAGATTATTGTGGTGCAAGTCAGGAGGTGGAAGCGAGTTATGTTACTTCCATTTTCTTGTTGGTATTTCGTTATCACTCGTGTAAATATGTAAATGTCTTAATTCTCGCTGGGAATTTAGTTTATACTAGTTGCCGCAACTCAGCAACAGATAACCGGTGTTGCCGAAAGATTTTGAAGTGGCGACGGCGTCCTCAAAGACGTAGCGTTGCAGGCCTTCCACAAGCTGGTCCGATGACCTGGTGAAGGCAGCAGAAATCCGCTGGATGCGAAGTGGCGGTGCTTGGGGAGGCCTATTTGCAGCAGTGAACGTTTTTCGGCTGGAACGATGATGATGATGAGCTGACACATTTCGGCTTCGCACGGGCAGCTGGTAGTAAAGTTTCTCAGAATCTGTATCCGCAAGATATTTTATCTAGGGGAAAAATATGATAAAAACGGTTCGAACTTTTTAAGACTTGCGTTTACACACAGACAGACGTGCAGGCTGACTTCAGCCAACTTTGACTACAGCCACTATCTCAACACATAGTATAAAGTACTATATGTTGAGATAGTGGCTTAAACAAACAACATAAATAAAAAGATAGAAAGAAACATGCGATTTTGTAGATGAAATGTTGTGACTTACATGTCTGTGAGATAGTGGTTTAAAGTTTTAAACAAACACCATAAATACAAAGAAAGAAAGAAACATGCTACTTTGTTGATGAAATGTGACATACATGTCTGTGTGTGTTGTGTTGTGATAATAGCATGATAATGACGAGATTTCCTCTTCATTAGCATTATATCCGCCATTTTGCTAGGGGAAATGAAATGTATGTCCTTTGTCTAGCAGAATAAGTTCACAACCAGTTGATGATAAAAAAAACAACCGACTTCCAAAAAAAAAAACACTTTAAAGTGAAAAATAACTTTAATTTCGGAAGTCGGTGTCGTTGGTTCTTTATTTTCGTTTTTTGACACCGACTTTCGAAATTAAAGTTATTTTTCACTTTGTAGTGTTTTTTTTGGAAATCGATTTTTTTTGTAAATAAGTTTTAATTTTCAGTTTTTAGTTGTACCTACCTACCCCAAACAAGTTCTTATATCACTACTTGCTATGTGAATATCAGTGACAGGAAGCTATTGAACACATCTGCCTACCCCTTCAAAGGGTACAGGCGTGATGCTATGTTGTATGATTGCGTAACCAATGCATACATATGCTATAACAGCAATCGCGATGAATTTGCTGGCATTTATTGAAAAGTTCCGTTGTCTGTCTCCGAAACTCATTATCTGAGGGGCAATTCTCGTAATTTTATGAACGTTCACAGTCTGATCTCAGTCTCAATCTGTCAAAAATACCTCTAATTTCCCTACATTTTGACAAGTTTTTGACATTTGTTTGTCGCCGAGATGAGACTGCGACTAGATTTTGATCATTTTAAATTACGAGAATTGGCCTTCAGATCTTTACGAAATTTAAATGGGACCATTTCGGAATAAACATCTTTCGAACAAAAAAAAATTTGCAAATCCGTCTAGATATGAGGGAGTTATGTCCGAACATAGGTACCTAAAAAAGAAATATAAACATCCGAATTTAGAACCTCCTCCTTTTTAAAAACTAACTACTACACAGGAAACACACTCCTCTACACCCCCTTCTCCTCTCCTCCTCTATTACTTAATAAAAATACTTTTCTGAAACCGCTGACCGCTCAACACTTGTACCCCATCCGTAAATATAATACAAAGATCAAAGAAAACATTAAGACATATGTTTTATGTGCTTTTTATGTTTCCCCGCGTAGAACGGAGATTATTTTGATAAATAATGAGTTATGCTATATTTTGCACGCGATGGCTGGCTGAGGAGAAGAATGTTATGGTGGAAATAAATTGTATTATTGTGAGTGAGAGTTCCGGTTTCCATGGCAGGTCGTAACCGGGTTTTTGTATTGGATTTTTCTTACTTACTAGCCAAGTTTTTAAGCTCAAGGTTACGAGGTTTGAAACATGGGATTTTCCAATGCGACTTTGTCAATTTCATAGGCATTAGTAGGTACAGATTTTCCCATTCAATTTTGAACCTTATGCTTTAGCGATAAAGTTAATAATATATTAAAGAAATTTGACAGATTGTAGTAGCTTGATGTGCTGGCATCTGTACATCACAGACAAACATGACTTTATTGTTTTAGTATTTACTGAGTTAATCTTGGACTAACACTGTAATATTGCTAACAGGCAATTGTCATGAAAAACACTAGTTTTTTTTTTTATATGACAAGTAACTTTTGCCCTGCAATGAGAGTTACAGGTTGGTAAATTGATGCTTGTCGAAACACACGCAAAAATAACCTCAAGTCATTCAAACTCAGACTCAAAGCATTTATTTCAATTAAACCAATAACAGGCACTTTTGAATTGTCAAATAGTCTATCAGCCAGAAAATATGAAGCTAGTTGCCCATTCCAAAGCGTAGGTACCTATGGAGAAAAACGGGCAAGAAACTTCATGGACACTCTTTTAAATTATATTTTTACAAAACCACATTGACCTTCGAAACGACAATCTCCCCCTAATAGTATAGGATCCGAAGTAAGGTCGATCTTCCTTCACCCACTTCTTTACCGGTTGTACATTTTCTGGTCGATTTTCAAACGACTCTGACGATTGATTTTTAGGTTATATTTGTTGAAAATTGACAAAAAAATTTAACGTTACGTTGGACAGTTTCTAGGCACTTGATGTCCGTTCGATGTCCGATGGCGAGGTAAAGTGCGTTTCACGAAAGAATTCCTTTCGCCGTAATGTTGGCACCATTGCTTTTCATTGAAGGTAAAACAATTCTTCAATGAAAAGCAATGGTGCCAACATTACGGCGAAGGGAATTCATTCGTGAAACGAACTTTAGCGCTCTCGTCGATTAGCCCGAACGTCAGGCTAGACTGCCGAAGCGCGCCAACTTCACACAAGTGCGTTTCGCTGTCAATTGACATACCGTACTCGTGACTCTTCCGATAACTATAATAATTATGACCAAATGAATGAACGTAAACGAAGCAAAAGGAGTATGTAAGGTGGATCGCTCACACGAGCCAGAGTCGGTCGAGGCGGCGCGGTGTCAAGGCGCGGGCGCACAAGCGGCGCGCCGCTTTTACGTTTTCTTTGGAAATAAATGGCAGTGCACTCATATACTGGAGTCGTAGCACGGGCGAGGTGGTGGCCGCGCGGAGTCGAAGCGGAGGCGCGGCGGGGGCTCTGTGCTCGACCGCGACGCGACTCCACCGCCATTTTGTCATTTTGTTTCGGGCGTAGACGTATTTATATAGTTAAAAAAAAAACAAAATCAAAATCGGTTCATCCGTTCGGGAGCTACGGTGCCACAGACAGACAGACACACACACACGAACACACCCTCACCCTCACCCACAAACTGACACGTCAAACTTGTAACACCCCGTCGTTTTTGCGTCGGGGGTTAGAAATAATGAGTGACGATTTTGAAACGTTAACTAGTAAAGACGCCAGCACAAAGCTACTACAATCTGTCAAATTTCTTTAATAAATTTTCAACTTTATAACTAAAGGTAAAGGTTCAAAGTTGATTGGGAAAATTTGACAGTTTCGTATAGCTTGATGTGCTGGCGTCTGTACCACGATATTCTAATATATTATTTACAAGCATTAACATCTAATACATAATATATTTCTGGCGACGGCGCCGTCAAGACTTTTGACGTCGAACCAAGCTGACGTGATGAGTGACGTCACTATGTTAGTAGGTATACCGTACGGCGCTATATAATTACATCATGCTCCTGTTTATAAATAAGATCGGATCAAAATCACTTTCTGGGTGAACTAAAGATGATATAGGCCAGCTGAAAATCACTGAAGAGCTTCAAAGTAAAAGTGTGCGTTACAATTTTGATTAGCAATGTAGCGTTTTTTTTAGTTTCGGGTTTGCGTTTCGGGCTATGCTTGGATTCTGTCTGAGGGATCTAATCCGCAACGAGGTGATCCAGCAGAGAACCAAAGTTGTCGACATAGCTCACAGAATAAGTAAGCTGAAGTGGCAATGGGCCGGCCATATTAGCCATAGAACCGATGACCGTTGTGTTCTTGAGTGAAGATCGCGAATCGGCAAACGTAAGGTAGGACGCCCTCAGGCTTGGTTGAGCTACGATCTTCGCAGGGTGGCTGGTAGCAGCTGGATGCCGAGAATCGAGCTAAATGGCGTGCATTTGGAGAGGCCTATATCCAGTAGTGGTTTGCTGTGTAGGCAGGTGATGATGATAAAAAAGCACTGATAAGTTTCAAAGCAAAGTTTACAATTTACAATGAGCGGTTTCTTAACCAATGATAAGTATTTCTGTTCGAAAGCAGGATAAGTTATACCAGCCAAGCGGGTCGATCAAACAGGTTAAGCTTCGCTTGCTGCGGTTGGTCTGTGGATGGGTGACCATCTTTAAGTCAAAGTCTACAATCTGTAAAATTTCTTTAATAGATTTTCTACTTTATCGCTAAAGCATAAGGTTCAAAGTTGATTGGGAAAATTTAACAGTTTCGGGTAGCTTGATGTGCTGACGTCTGTAGGTACTTGTAAACAATTAACCACTCTGCCACACATGCCAATCATTTCAAAACCTAAAAGCTCCTACAAACAGCCGGTCGATTCTGTAAAAATCTAACCGTGAAAACTTAGGTGATGTGAGTTTGTTTTTGCTAGGAATTGACACTATTGACAGCTCACTCCTCGCTCACTTCACCTAAGTTTTCACGGTGAGATGGTTACAGAATCGCACTGCAGGTGCGACACGCGATATAATCGCGCGCGACACAAAAGCACCGCTCGTTGCGCGACTTGCGGTGCCTTTGTGTCGTGTGTCGTGTCGCGCCTATTTGAAAGAGCTTTAACTTTCAACCTACACAAAACCTCTAAAAACGACCGCGTACAGCTTCCAGTAACACCACATAATATTACAAGACTTCCTGCCCAAACTATTATGGTTACGCATGACATAAAATTCCGAGATATAATAAAATCATAATATCTGCTATTTATTTGTCCGGGTTGAACGCACGGGTCAGATGCACTGAAATAGAATTGTGTCACTGTCGAGGTGAGAGGAGTAGGTCAATTCGAAGCAAGAATATAAAGAGTGGATTCTTTAATAACGCACAATAAAACAGTATATGATCGACAACAGTAAACAAAACAAGAAAAATATATGATATTCTTCAGGATATAGGTTGATAGTGTGTTGAAAACATAATGCAACTAATTTTATATGATAGAAAAAATCATGAAGATACCTCTAAAAACTTTCTTTTTACAATAAAAACCATACTAATACCTACATGACCTAAAGCGCGGTCTTTGTCGGACTGCATAGAAAAGAAAGAGAAGCGCGATGGCACAAGGCAGGTAATTTATTGCAAAATATGAAGCAATAATCTATTTACAAAAAATCTATTGTTTGGACTAAAAAATTAAAACACTAGTGCTTTAGTATGTTGCTTGTAGAATAATCTGACAAAAAAATCAGAATAATTGTATGTTTAATAGTATGGTTTTTGGGGGGGTTTGTGTTTGCAAATTTATGTTTTGGTTTCAGCAACACGCTTCGCTGCTTACTTGCTTGCTTGGCTTGGTTTTGTAGACGCAAACCTACCTTGCCCCCTCCATCAGAGGTGGCAGGGTGGCGTGGTCTTGAGGGAGAGCGCAGCGGTCGTGTAGATCCTCAAGGCAAGTCTGGTGATGTTCCTTCCCGAGGTTGCTCCCCGTTATTGGTCTAATTCCATATGAATTAGACGTAACAGAAATCACCGGGCGACTTACCTCAGGGGTGGCGAGGTCATGCCCCTGGGTGTCCACCATCAAACAAGAACAGATGATGGACAGCAATGACCTCCCGCGTGTTTGTGCCGTGCGCGGGGACCCGTACGGAGGGATGAAGGAATCCTGGTGGTTGAGTGGAGCAGGTTGCACACAACACACCACTTTGGCCCGGATTTTCTCTTACACGGGAGGTAGTGGGGTAGCTACCCACTATCAACCGGCTGAGGCATCCCGTAAGAGGGTTGTCAAGCGAGGATCGGCCTAGTGGGGGAGGGCAGCCAGCGTGGCGTGGGGTCTCGGGATGAGTTGCGGCATAGTCTCGTGTCGTATACAGTCTCGTGATCTTCCGTCGCGTGCGGGCTCGTCAATTTCTTACTAGGCTGGTCCTATACCGAAGGAGTAGCTCTGGCGATCGCTCGTTGAACGGGCGACGTCCCCGACTGAGGGCTCCGTGGCGGGTGGAGAGCTCCAACGGTGAATCAAAATCGTCCAAACCCATGGATAAAGAGACGAAACAGACAACAACAAAACCACAAGCTGCGTCCCGCTCGACGGATGCGCTTACAATAACCACTGTACCTAGGGCTGCGTCTTCAGATGCGCCATCCACATCCAACACAGGGGTTGCGTCTCAAGATGCACCTAAGCGGCAACTGCCTAAGGTTGCACCTAAAAAACTCAAACGCTCGGCTGCGTCCAAGGATGCGATGAGGAAGGCAACCGCAAAGGATGCGCCGCAACTGGCTGCGTCCCGAGCGATCCCAACCTCATCTGCGTCCACGGATGCGCCCCTTAGCACAACCCTGACACAGAGGCCAAGGACAGTACTCGTTCATGGTAACTCGAGGAGTACTGCAGAAGTGGATGCGCCCAAAACACGGGCTGCGTCAGCGACTGCGGACCCTGTGAGAGACCTGACGAGTCTGGCCAAAGCCCCACGTGCAGGAGCAGGGCAAACAGTCACTAATAAGAAAACGCCCCTCAAGGCGGTATCGGCCATGGCTGAGATGCCAAAAGGCGAGGCTGCCACCGGCGCTAAGCGCAAGCGTAGCGAGAGGCCAAGAGGGCGGAAAAACAGTAGCAAAACCAATATTATACCACCGACCAGGGCGCAGAAGCGTTCGCGTCCCGAAGATTCCGTCACACCAACCGGGGTTAGCAAGAAGAGCAAGCCTGCTCGCTCCCGTATGGTTGACGGAACTTTGGTGAGCTACGCCGAAGCGGCTGCGTCGTACAGGAGCAACGAGCTATGCGTTGCCGTCATGACCGAGCCCTTTTCGGAAATGACGCAGGAGCAAGCGGAGGGGATCCGCCTGGTCATAGAAAACCAGCTCCGGGCTCTGCTTAAGGCTCCTGAACTAACAGAACAAACTGGCACAGACCAAAGCACTGCGATCCATTTTAGAGGCCGGGCCCACTTCGCTGAAGGCGTCCTCAAGACATGGTGTGAGGACGACTTCACAATGGCCTGGCTCAAAGGGGTCATAGATAACATACCGTCCCCATTACCGGGGACCAAGCTCACCGTTCGGCCTCAAGCTGACATACCTAAGAAGGTAATGTGCATGCTGTTTGTCCCTGAGAACAGCGAGGACACAGCGGAACTTCTCAGGATGCTGGCGAGGCAGAACCCGAACCTCAAAATGAACACATGGACCCTGACACACGAAAGGGCCAGGCAGGAGCCCCCGGGCACCTGTCTCTTCTTTCGCGTGCCGGAGTCCATGGTCAAAACAATAAAAGATCAGCAACGGCGAGTATACTACCTCATGGGTTGTATTTACATCCGCTTCCTGGAGGAGGGTGGTACCAGGGAGGATGCCGCCGCAACAACATCAGGAACAGCCTCGGGTGCGCCTGAGAGGGAGCCTGGTTCACCGCCTCCTGAACGTTCGCCGTCGCCTCCCGCGATGGAGACTGTTGGGGGGGCGGTGGAGTTGGCGACTTCCATGGCCGCGCTGGAGGTTCTCTCAGCAGCGGGTTCAACGAGGGATCCACCCTCGTCCGGTCTGATTTCGGACGAGGATTGCTTTCCGCCAGGGGAGAGTAGTGAGGGCGAGGACAGCAGCCTCTGCTCCTCTCCTATGCGGGACTAGGATCCTGCAGACCAACCTCCAGCACAGTCAATCTGCGTCGGCCACCTTGCGCAGAGTGCTGGAAACACAACAAGGAAAGACCATCGCCCTCATCCAAGAGCCGTGGATCAGGGGTGGCAGAATATGTGGTCTTGGTAACATCGGGGGTAAGTTGCTGCTAGACACCTCCGTTTGTAACCCGCGTACCTGCATTTTTATTCCAAAACATGTACCTAACCTCTTAATTAACGAATTCTGTTCAAGGGACCTGACAGCAGTCAGGCTTTTCAGAACCGAACAGGAACTCCCGGACATTGTACTGGCCTCGGCATACCTGCCAGGCGATGAGGACGTGCCTCTGCCAGAGCTCGCCTCACTGGTTGAGTACTGTGAAAAGGAGAAACTGGAACTAATCATCGCGACAGACTCCAACGCGCATCACACGCTCTGGGGTAATGTTAAAACCAACAATCGAGGTGAGGAAATGCTAGATTTTATTCTTAGTAATAACCTTGTTTTACTTAACAAGGGTTCCGAACCTACCTTCATAAATGCGAGATCACAAACAATAATAGACTTAACGGTAGCAACCATAGACATATCAAACTCCATACAGGACTGGCATGTGTCCACCGAGATATCATGCTCAGACCACAGATGGATCCGCTATACCATTAACTTCAACCTAACCAAGCCACAGCCAAGAAGGGTTCCTCGTAATACGGACCAAGTCAGGTTCATTAAACTCGTCGAGGCTGAACTAGGTAGACTTCCCGCCCTCCCGGCTGAAATACCAGTAACCAACTTAGACGAACATGTAAACAACATCACACACATACTTCTATCTAGCTATGAACAGTCTTGTCCCCTCACGGTACCTAGGCAGGGAGCTCGCCATTCCTGGTGGAGTCCTGAACTGGAGAGACACCGACACAAGCTGAGAAGACTGTTCAACAGAGCTAGGAACACACGGTCGCCAGTAGATTGGGACCGATATACAACAGCTCGTAAAATATATAAAAAACTAATACGCCTCAGAGGGAGAAATAGTTGGAGGCGTTTCTGTACTAACATTGAAAGTAACAACCAGGCAATGAGGGTCAAAACCTGTCTTGCCCAAGAGACAAACCACTCAATAGGATGCCTAAAAAAACCAGATAACACATACACAACAAACGACGCTGAGACAAGTGAACTACTCCTAACCACCCACTTCCCAGGATGCCAGATTGCTGCCCAGCAAAGCTGGGAACTGCATAGGGATAGGGCCACGTGCAGCCTAGACTGGGAAGTGGCGTTGGAAGTAATCGACAAAGACAAAATAACATGGGCAATCAACACCTTCCTACCTTTCAAAGCAGCAGGACTGGACGGTATTTTCCCGGCTCTGCTCAGGTGGAGTCAGGACTTACTGGCCGATCACCTCGTTAAGGTGTTCCGAGCCTGCCTGGCCCACCGCTACATTCCCTTGAAATGGCGGGAAGTAAAAATAATCTTCATACCGAAACCTGGCAGGGGCGACTACACCCAGCCCAAATCTTTTAGACCTATAAGCCTCTCCTCGTTCTTCTTGAAGACACTGGAGAGGCTGGGGGATAGGAAGATTAGATCCCAGGTTTCGGTACAAAGACCTCTACATCCTAATCAACACGCCTACTGTGCAGGCAAATCAACTGAATCAGCACTGCATAGCGTGGTCTCACGCATAGGTAATGCTCTTAAAGCCAAAAACTCAACCCTAGGCGCCTTCATTGATATAGAAGGTGCTTTCGACAAAACTAACTTCGTCAGCATCGAACAGGCACTTGCCACGCACGGTGTTGCACGAACACTCATAGAATGGATTAATAACATGTTAAAATACCGAGCTATTCAATTTACCGTGAACACCACCACACGAGGTATCGTGAGTAGAGGCTGCCCACAGGGTGGGGTGCTGTCACCACTACTGTGGAATTTAGTCGTAAATGAGCTCATCCTAGAGCTCAACGCCAGCAGTCTTTACTCAGTGGGATACGCGGATGACATAGCAATTCTGATTTCGGGGAAATTTGAGGGCATCTTATGCGATCTCATGAGAAAGGCCTTCAAAATAGTCGAGAGTTGGTGCACGAAGCACGAACTATCGGTTAACCCCTCGAAGTCAGAACTAATAATGTTCACCAACAAGAGAACTCTTGGACCTCATAGGCTCCCAAAACTATTCAACACGGAACTAACATTGAAAGACGAAGTCAAGTACTTGGGGGTGATTCTAGATAGCAAACTGCTCTGGAACAAGCATCTTGACTACAAACTTAATAAAAGCACAATTGCACTCTACCAATGTAAAAAAATGTTAGGAAAATCATGGGGGCTCTCTCCGAAGATTACTCTGTGGATATACAAAGCGCTGATCAGGCCAATGTTGGCTTATGGAGCTCTGGTTTGGTGGACGAGGACAGAACTCTCGACCACCATTACCAGACTACAGCGCTTTCAGCGCCTGGCCTGCTCAGCTACCACTGGCTGCATGAGAACCACCCCAACAGCAGCCATGGAGATAGCCCTTCAATTAACTCCCCTTGACCTGTACATACAGCAGGAAGCGGCGCTGGCTGCCATCAGGCTAATGCACCTGGGCATATGGGGCAAAAACATTACCAGTCCACACGCTAAAATCCTGGACCGGGCGATTGAGTATCAGCCTCTCATCGCTGCCCCGTGTGATAGAACACCAAACCAACCGATTATCAACAAGAACTACATTATACAAACAGTTCAAGAGGAAAGGGATCAGTCAGGAGTCAATGAAGTGCGCATTTATACAGATGGCTCTAAAACACAAAACGGTTCAGGTGCTGGCGTACACTCCCTTGACCTCAATATTAACTTTCACATACCACTAGGCACACATAGTTCGATCTTTCAATGCGAATGTGTTGCCTTAACACAAGCCGCAACAGCAGTAAAGCGCTTAGGCATTCGGAACTACGGAATTAAATTCCTATCCGACAGCCTATCTGTGCTTAAAGCTTTAGGAAGCAAACAAACTAACAACAAGCTAATTTTTGAGTGCCATCTAGCTCTGGAGAGTTTATCGACGGCTAATCGTGTTACTCTCCAGTGGATCAAAGGGCACAGTCAATCTCTGGGCAATGATGCTGCAGATGAACTTGCGAAGAGAGGCTCTGATATGAGGGTGCTAGGCCCGTACCCACTTCTCCCTTTGCCTTTCTCACAATTTCGTGCGTGGATTCGCCAGAGATCGACCGAACTCCACAACAATAGATGGTCACGGGCAACAGACTGTAGACAGTCAAAATTGGCTTTACCAATGATACACCCGCAATTAACCAAAAAACTTCTCAGCCTGAGTAGAAATAACCTAAGAATAATAATAGGCATAATTACGGGCCACAACCTCCTTAACAAACATCTTTTCAACATAGGCGCCACGGACAGCCCCCTTTGCAGGGGCTGCCTTGATGCCGAGGAATCAGCCGCCCACGTCATCCTGGATTGCGAGGCCGTGGCTTCTCAACGTGCAGAAATCCTCGGAACAATGAGGTCGCTCCGCGAAGCCTGTGAAGCTCCCAGGAAGCTTCTGTGCTTTTGGGCGGAGCTAGGCTGGCTCTGTTAGCCAGAATCCCCACGCACAACGGACCGAATGGGAGTCTAAGTGCGGAAAAGGGAGTCCCCTAATCATCATCATCATCATAGTATGGTTTTTATTGTAAAAAGAAAGTTTTAGTGGTACCTTCATAATTTTTTTCTATCGTATCAAATTAGCTGTATTATGTTTTCAACACACTATCTACCTAGCATATATCCTGAAGAATATCATATATTTTTCAAATTTTGTTTACTGTAGTCGATCATTTACTTTTATTGTTCCTAAAACGCGTTTTTTGTGTTTAGGTCCTGTAAGCCCCTTAATCAAATATCGTCATTATTCTGTCCTGTTATATTTATTGATCTTCTGCTTAGTTTTGTGCTGTGTCTTCGCCTATATTTAACGCGTGCTATGAATATTGTGCTCTCAATTCATCATGTGATCGGCATCAATTGATCAGCTGAAATGAATATTATAATTAGAAGTTTTGTATGGAACTGAACCTACATAACTTCACGCTTATATTCTCCGGAGAGGTAGACAGTTGTGTATGTATATTACACAGTTCTAAACTCACACCGCACTATTTTTTTTTTGGTTGGTAGGCTCGTGTTTAAATACTATCTCACCTCATCAAAATTGGGCTATCAAATACAAAAAGATTTTTTCAAATCCAACTGGTAGTTCCAGTGAATAGCCCCTACATACAAACTTACAAGCTATACCTCTTTATAATATTAGTATAGAAGTTTAGATACTTCTCATCTTAGATAATGGAGTAACCGAGTAACATCCTACACACGTAATACATCAATATTCACACTGACACCTCACAAGTAATTAAGATGAATAGGGACATTACGATGTTTTCCTTAAATATAGGTATACATAGGATAAGAAGTGGGATTTCATGTTTTTTAAATCTGGATAATGGAAATCAGACATAAAAAAAACAACCGACATCCAAAAAAAAAACACTACAGAGTGAAAAATAACTTTAATTTTGAAAGTCGGTGTCAAAAAACGAAAATACAGAATCAACAACAGCGACTTCCGAAATTAAAGTTATTTTTCACTTTGTAGTGTTTTTTTTAGCTTTAGTTTTGGACTTAATAATACTTACTTACTAATAAACCAACAATTACAGTACCTTCTTATTTATTTTTGTATCTTCACAACGGTTTCGTTAATCGGACAAACCCCCCCCCCTTCCATTCCCTTAATATAACATAGACATTATAATTTAAAATGTTATTAACAATCATTCCGAAGAAAGAATCTTCCAAGCAAACTATGAAACCCGCATTGAAATCGCATCATTTGTTTATGAGCTATGAAACCACAGATACACAGACGGACAACGCTTTTAAACCCCTCTTTTAGAGGGGTTCTCTTTTAAACTTGATTCGCGGTGGTATGGCGGCGGCTTTTATGCGAAAATTCCTTAGGTAATCCTCTAATTCCACCGCGATCAGTAAACTCGCCAGTGTATTTCATTCTGTGAAAATTAAAATAAATAAATTCTGTAAAGAGTGGAACTCTCTACCTGCATTTGTGTTTCCGAGTGCATACAACCCGCATCTCTTCAAAGTAAGAGTGAACAGGCTTCTTCTGGGTAAGCTCACTCCATCGTAGACTTTGTCTCTGTCACCTCTGACCTAGACTAGAGTCAAGAGCAAACCCACTTAAGTGACTGCAATTCGGCCAAATTAATTTGTAAAATCAAATGAATTTAGCCGAATTGCAGTCACGTTAAGGTCTGTTTAAATCTACACCTACCCTTTTCCCAATTATGTTATTTTTCCATACTTATGTTTTTTGTTATAGCAGCGTACTTGTACGCACTCTGTGAACTGCAGTGCGATTCTGTAACCATCTCACCGTGAAAACTTAGGTGAAGTGAGCGTGGAGTGAACTGGCAGTGTCATCTTACCAGATACTAGGGATTGACCAAGCATACATTTACAATCATAATCGAGATTTTAATAATATTTTTTTAGCCTAATCCTATTGATATTTTTATATAATTCAAAGCTAGTATTTTAGTGGTCAAAACATTAATATTTTGTGGGGTTTTACTTACAATAAAATAGCAAAACAGAAGCGCAGTCAGAATCTCAATCCTGTTTTTTTTTATTTTTTCCCTAGTCTAGTAAGTCCTTATATAGACTGAGGCGCGAGCGCGTCACGCACGAACAGTAAATAAAATTAAAACATTCACGTTTATGACAGCTAGACTGATGAAAATACGCATCGACATTGTTTGGTTATTATGAGCAATTGTAGATCGAGTCTAGTAACGACTGCGACGATGTTCAGCGTTGTTATTAACCCAAATCTATTGAATTAGAAGAGATAACCGAGTGTGTCAAGTCATCGAGTGCTAACGGATGCCTAGCTGACGGACCATAGAATGTAATCCCACGTAGTTTGTGTGGCGTGATCACTCCACCCGATTCACGACACTAAATGTCGTAAATCGGGTGAAGTGAAGGTGAAGTGATAAGATCACGCCGCGCTTGCGCGTTAATCACTGTCATTATCACATTGCAGATTGCGTGATCACTTCACCTTCACTTCACCCGATTCACGACATTTAATGTCGTGAATCGGGTGGAGTGAAGGTGAAGTGATAAGATCACGCCGCGCTTGCGCGTTAGTCACTCATTATCACATTAGAGATTTGTTTTTACATATTTAACTTGTAAGGCGTCATGTATAAGAACATTAGGAAAATGCAATAACAACGTCAAATAAGTGCAAATATTTTATCGCTCATCGCGCGCCCGTGTTTGCACTGCTCCTCTAGTAACCCTTAAATGAAGAAGTGGTTGGTGTCAACCCTGAAGTGTATGTATGGTCCCTAATAGTGCATAACGTAGTAAGTACCTACACTCCTTTAGAATATAAGTAAGCAGTTTACATCAATGCGCATTGTAACATAAATTCACTAGATATTCATTAAAGTACATTCTATCAAGCTGGTTGTCTAATTCTAACGACCCTTGAACCCCCAACATTTCATGGCGACCCTGCCTTAGAGTCTGCCAAGGGGCAGATTAAGCAAAGTTTTCGTTGAGCGATTTTCAAAATGTGTAACTCTAAAGTAGAAAAAGACGAGGTATTCGCCAATCAAAACGCGGCTGGTGGAGGTGTTGACGCTGAGGTGGTGTTGCCATGGTTACGAGATTCGAGTGGAGTGATATATGGTACATTCCGAATTGCACTGTAATCGACTACAGCGTGCTTACACCTTGACCCCAATTCTGCTGTCTGGTATTTATCTATTATTCCCCGCATAATCTTACCACGCCGTACGGTTGTCAAGCGTGGTATTTTGACAGTTCAAACCGGTTTCGGTCATTGTGTCATAGAGAAAACGTTTAGCAGATGTAGTGATTAGGTTATTAAGGAATTGACGTGGTTTCGAAGTAGTGGTCATAGTGAATTAGGGCCCTTTTCTTAATTAACGTGAACGCGATAACGATGTCCCGTGAATCGACATATATGAAGTCATGGCATGTGCCATCTTGCGATAACGCCGACTACCGACCATGCCCTAAATTAATAATTATCACCGATTTTCGAAATTGTGCTTCTGGCTACAGTCGCCACCTTACCAAAGAAGAGGAAATTCGTGGTGTATACACAAATAAATACTATAATCCAACCATGAGTAACTATTCAAGTGAATAGGTATATTACTGACTCTCAGCTGCCATAGTGGTCATTTATCTAAATCGGAAAGCAAATTATTCATGTGAGCGATGATGACTTAATTCGGAATGAGCCATATTTCACGCCGCGCAAGCGCGTTAGGCGCTGGCGAATGTTTTGACCACTAAAATACTAGCTTTGAATTATATAAAAATATCAATAGGATTAGCATTAAAAAATATTATTAAAATCTCTTTTATGATTGTAAATGTTTGCATGGTCAATCCCTAGCATCAGTGGGATGACACTGACAGCTCACTCCACGCAAGTATTCACGGTGAGATTTTTACAGAATCGACATGCTGTACGGTTCAAAAGATACAGCCCTGTGACAGACGAATGAACAGACAGCAGAGCTTTAGTATTAGGGTTTTTACCTTTTGGGTTCAGAATTCAGAGCCCTAAAAGAACAAAATTGGGGCACCGCAAAACTTGCGTCACATACACGCAAATCGGTCATCGCTCAGCGCTGTTTCCCAGCGACAACCACTGTAAATCAGGCTTACTAATCCTGTACATCCACCGCGATCAGGGGGCCTAAAAAGGCCACTTTAGCAGAATCATAAAAGGATAACATTATGAATTATAATAAGGCGAAGACAGTCCGTGTTTTTCTTTTTTTTTGCTGCACTACTTAGGTATAATCTTAGAGATTGGTATTGGATTTGGATTGGATTGATTGGTATTTTAGCACAGACAAAAACATCGGTTGTCTGTAAAGTCGGTTTACTGACGATAGTTGAACGTGACAACGTCATAAGAAAATACTGATGGAATAGTTGCATTGCATTTGTTAATATTCGCTTGCACTTCAAGCCGCCATGGAACGCTACAGAGCAAGGCTGCGAGGTAACGCTACATGAGTCATGTTTTTTCGTGAGTGCAGCCAGCTTCATCGATATATTAGACGTTGTCACGTCAAAAAAAATAACTGAAAAATCCCTCACCAACAGGATTTGATACGATTAACTTAACAGTTAACTGTCCATTTTGATTCATAATGTTATCCTTTTATGATTCTGCCAAGGTAGCCTTCTTAGGCCCCCTGTTGTGAACTCGCCAGTGTGTTTAAGTCGATTATTCGATAAGTTTGGCACAATTACTAGATGCAGCCGGTTGTAATCGTGTTTTACGATGCAGTCGAGCGTATTCCGATTATATTTAGAGTTTATTCGTTAGTGTGTCGGTTAGATTGTAACGTGTCTGGAAACGGTTTGATATGGTAATCATTATAGCGTAGGAGAAGAGAGATATTGCATATTATGATGTTATTTAATAGCGTCTCAACTTTGCCTGAATGTTTGCTTATGAGATAATATACCTATCTAAACAGCGGTGCTATTCTGTAAAAATCTCACAGTGAAAACTTGGGTGAAGTGAGCGTGGTGTGAGCTGTCAATAGTGTCAATTCCTAGCAAAAACAAACTCACTTCACCTAAGTTAGCACGGTGAGATTTTTACAGAATCGACCGGCTGTGGGGCATTTCAGCATATAACGTTCCCACTCCTGGGACACTTGTCTCCTCTCTGTGTGAGCGAGTGGGCCATAATCCACCACGCGGGCCCAGTGCGGGTTGGTAGATGTCACATGCCTTCAAATTCTTGGTTCTAGGATGTGCCGGTTTCCTCACTGGTTTTTGAGCAGTGGTGATGAAATAATTTACACAATGTAAAGTGCCCGTTTGGGCTCGAACCCACGACCTATCAGTCGTAAGTCGCGGCCGTTGCCTCTGTGCCACCACTGCTCACGGGAAGTGTCAACCTTTCATGAGAATATTACTATAGTATCAGACAATAATAAATCTAAATCGCGAAAAAAAAAATCAGTTGTTCCCTACATTTTGACGAGTTATACGAACATAAATGTAGGGAACAGCTGATTTATTTTTCGCGATTTCAGGTTTGGTTCCATAGTAAAAGTTGTTCATAGTGATGAGTACAATGACCTCTTAAGAGGTTGTTAATGTTTTACCAACAACCCATATCTCTTGAAATTATATTTACTGCAAATCGCGATATTTCCCACAAATGAAAATCAAAAAGTTTTTCAACCACATTTTCTCAACGAAACTCCTAATAAAACTTCAGGAATCCATACTAATATTATTAATTCGAAAGTAACTCTATCTGTCTGTCTGTATGTTGCCTTTTCACGCCTGAACCACTGAACGGATTGCGAGAAAAGGCAGAGAGATAGATTGCATCCCGGGGAAGGACATTGGATATTTTTTATCGACATACCTCGCGGGCGAAGCCGCGGGCGGAAGCTAGTATAACATATAACAATAGATTCTATTTGCAGCCTTACAACGCATCAGATGAGACTGGCGTCATCACTGACGTCAGCGGTAATACGTCAGATGGCATGGCATTGGAAAGAAACATAGCGGATGTAAAGATCGTGGATGATGTCACAACAGTAGTACACACCGTTCGCAGTAACCTCTGACAACAGCAACCTTATTGTAACGAGAATAAAGCTCACAATGATTTTGACAGACTTGTCAATGGTAGCAATTCAATTGCAACCTTATAGGAATGAGAATAAAGGTCACTGATTTGGACAGTGATGTGAATCAAGGGTAAAATAAATGTGAAAGGATTGTATTACAGATTTACTTCATCCTTTTGGTTTCAAGCATAGCATTAAGGCTCGTACACACAGGCGCGACGCGTCACGCGACACAAAGGCACCGCTCGTTGCGCGACTGCGACTTGCGGTGCCTTTGTGTCGCGTGTCGCGTCGCGCCTGTGTGTACGAGCCTTTATGGCTGTATTCCTCTAAAGGCTCGTACACACAGGCGCGACGCGACACGCGACACAAAGGCACCGCTCGTTGCGCGACTTGCGGTGCCTTTGTGTCGCGTGTCGCGTCGCGCCTGTGTGAACGAGCCTTAAGGGGTCGGCAGAGGGGTAGTAGTAACATCGAGTTAACTTACATCTATACATTGTAAGGGTTATTCTTTGCCATCACTCACTGACATATCGGATAGGACAGCCGAACACATCCGAAGCGGGTATTTTTTTAATCGTCTTATAAACAAAACACGCGCCGTGTCGCTTACGGTAACAGTGGTGCGAGTTCAATGGTTTTATCCCATCTCAAAAAATGCCCAACGCGCCTGAAAAGTTTTCACTTCAAAAACAGCTAATTCTGAAAAATTTGCTGTTCCATACATTTTGACCGCATAGGTATTGCTGCACCTTTGTTGGAAACAGCTGGTTTTTCACTTGAACGGTGCTGTACGCGCAATTCATTATTTATTTTTACAACTTTTCACTTAACTGAGCACAAACAAGATTCTGGGCCGCTACTAAAAAAACTCCTCAATTGAAAAACTCAATTACTCTTTGCTTAACGCGGCAATCGAAGCCAGGACCTCACCCCAATGAGGAAGTCAAACAAACCTTAATACTGACATTAATTTCGTTTGAAATAAAATGACACTTCCGACTTCTGAAGGAAAATGCCATCGTGAGGATAATCTACACTTGTGACGTCATAAAAAATAAGATGAGATGTCATTTCTTTTTCATTTTCATAGAAATCTAGAGGGAATATTCTTTCATTTTTCTCGTAAATGCTCCTGCAAACAGGCGCGAATCGCGCGCGACACAAAGGCACCGCTCGTTGCGCGACTTGCGGTGCCTTTGTGTAGCGCGTGATTTTATCGCGTGTCGCGCCTGTTTGAATGAGCCTTAAGGCTCGTACACACAGGCGCGACGCGACACGCGACACAAAGGCACCGCAAGTCGCGCAACAAGCGGTGCCTATGTGTCGCGCGCGATTCGCGTCGCGCGTCGCACCTGTTTGCAGGAGCCTTTAAACGAATTCCCGTAGTGCTTTGTTTTGTTTAGAGCAGTGGTAGCCCAGTGATAACGTCCGCGACTTAAGAGTTTTAGGTCGTCGGTTCGAATCCAGGCGCTTTATTTTGTGTAAATTATTTCATCACCACTTCTCTCAAAACGGTGAAGGAAAACATCGTGAGGCAACCGGCATGTCGTAGATCGAAAAATTCGAAGACATGTGACATCATCTACCAACCCGCACTGGCACCGCGTGGTGGATTACGGTCCACTAACCTAACCGGATTCAGCTGAGTACCAGTATTTTACATGGAGCGATTGCCTATCTGACCTCCACAACCCATTTACTGGGTAATACGAAAACCCTTTGTAAGACTGATTGTCAAACTTTCGGGCTTCTGACGACCCGTGACGACTGTCAAAGATATACGAATGACAGCCGGGACCAACGGCTTAGCGTGCTATCCGAGGCACGGAGGAGTCTTGGTACGTAAAGATGGTCACCCATCCACGGACCAACCTCGGCAAGCGTAGCTTAACCTGATCGATCGAGCCGTGCGGCTATTATTACTTAGCCTCAAAAGCCCCTCTTGACCATGATGCATGTGCATTACAATCATTAGAAAACGAACCAGCGTCTATTTTAAACAAACAGTGGGTATAAAATTACAAACTGCCGATCGATTCTGTAAAAATCTCACCGTGAAAGCTTAGGTGAAGTGAGTTTGTTTTTACTAGGAATTGACACTATTGACAGCTCACTCCACGCTCACTTCACCTAAGTTTTCACGGTGAGATGGTTACAGAATCGTACGTCAGGTTTTGTCAATCGAGGCGAACATTAACAATGCATCGTGGTCGCAGGCGATCGATAGTGTTTTGTTATTCATTTGCATGTACAACCAATGACATGTCGGTTAGTTTAACCTCTGTGGTAATTGTTTATTTAATTAAATGTTGCTTTGCGTTGTATAAAATTCTAGCTATCTTTGTGTGTTTGACCCGCTGTAAGCTGTAAGTGGATTCTTTTCAAAATCACCCATGTAATGTAATTCACAAATAAGACAGCATTACGACCATGAAGATAGGCAAAAAGTAGGCGCGGGCCTGCGGGCGGAGAGTAATGTGTAGCTCACCGTCCGACCAGGACCAGGCCCGTGAAGAACGGCGCGTACGTGTTCCACGCGCGCCTCAAAGAGATGTTAGCATCAACCGAAGGGGCCCGTCAGGGCCGAAGCCTGCCGGGTCAACGGCTTTGTCCGAATGGGTTACCGCTGGCCCGAAACATAAAGGGCTAAGGAAGAAACACGGGTGGGTTTTAGTCAGTAAGAGTCTGACACTCCCTTCCGCTCCACCCAGAGCGGGAGGGATCATTCGATGATTTCCCATCCTGAAAAAAAAAAGGTCTGTATTAGACGTCACCCTATATGCTGGGGAGTTTGTTGCTCTACTTCTTCTCACCAAATAAAATTCTTGGAAGTGATGAAAGGCGGGCGGACTGTTATTATATTATAAATGGCTTTTACAATGTTTACACATTACAGATTTACAGTATTAATAGGTATGGCAGGACAGTGTATGCCTGTCAACAAGTACTAGGTACGTAATAAAATAGAAAATGGTCTACAAATATACAGTCTACAAGGCCTTACAATGTTCTTAAATCATGAATGTTGCTCGACTTTGCCTTTTACCTACCTTTTAGAATTCTTCCCGGATTGCACATATCTACGTGAGCTCTGGGGGCCTAAAAAGGCCACTTTGGCGGAATCATAAAAGGATAATATTATGAATTTTTCGAAGCTATATTTTAGTTTGTGAATAATTTTAGTTAAGTTAGGTTATAATTTTGCTATTTTTATTAAATAAATAGGTATTATTTGTTATTTACTTACATATTATTTTAATGCTGAATAAACTAATAATTTCCTTGATTGCACATACCTTCATGAACTCTGTGAGATCTAAGATCACGCCGAAACGTAATAGAACGTGTACCATCTCTTTATGTCTATGAAGCCTGTATTTTTGTAAAAAAACAACATGTCTTTATATGAATTTGTCAAAAGTCAAAGTCAAAAATTGCACCCGTTATGCACTAAATCAAGTTTCTCTACAATAGTGTATTTGCAATGGCTCCAAAACTTTATAACAAATTACCTGATCAAATTGTATCAAGCAACAATATGAATAAATTTAAACGTAAGCTTTTTAAATTATTGAATGTTAAGGCGTATTATTCTATTAATGAATATCTTAATGACAAATTAAAATAATAGTTGTATATTTGTAGGTCTATAATTAAAATGTTGCTTTCGTAAGATAATGATAATATTTTTTGACATTTTTATTGCATTTATTATTGTATACGAAATTGTGACTAATCACCTACTCGTATTACTTATTTATTTGTTTATGTACCGTTTTTAATTTTTATTGACATATTATATTAACTATTCCATGAAATTGTGACATCTACTTACCTATTGACTTTATTTTTGTTTTGTTAATTTATATTTTGCGTGCCTTTTGGCGGGACATAGCATGGACCAACATTTTTTTGTATAACATCTGTATAATTGTTCACAATGTTCACAAAATGATTAAGTAAATGAAAATGAAATGTAAATCAAGTTCGTCCAACGAAGTCCCTTAGATATCTAGTTAGGTAAGAATGTACAAGCTATTGACGCAATGATATCAAATGTAATAGCGGACGATAGTAACTCAATCCCCCAGCGATATAAGATAGCCTTGACTTGAGCAAGATCGATCGGATTGCAAATCACTATAGAAGGCACTACTAGACTTGAGACGATTATTCCCGATGTCCATCACTTGTTTCGTCACCACTGGGGACACCGAAACAACTTTTAAAAACCGGCCACATGTATGTCGGACCACGCACAATGAAGGGTTCCGTAGTTGGAATGAATTTATCCCACGAAAAAACTTATCATTGTAGTTGAAAAACGTGTTCTCCCATACATTCCAACTGAAAATGTAAGTTTGTTCGCACAATATTGAGAAATTTACCATGTTGTTTTAAGACCACAGACTTCTTATGTAGATTTTCCTGTAATCTATAGGTATAGAAGTATATTCTGTATTTTTGTCAAAACTTTAAGCTCGGTGGTTTCGGAGATAGGGGGGGGGGGAATGGTCAATTTTCGTATATTTTCTTAAATAACTTTAATACAATTTACTTTAAAATGATGACAAAATAGATTTGAGATCCTCACAGTAAGCTCTTTCATTTGATATGGCAAATTGCAAAACTATTTATTTAATTATCTATTTGCCCCCCAAAAATGACGTTTTTTTTTAATATGGGGGATATTAAAAAAATCATTTATTTACGTTACACGTCTGTGATTGGGTCACAGAGATTCATTATGTGTACCAAATTTCCACATATTCGGTCCTTTAGATTCGGAGCAAATTGACTGTGACAGACGGACGGACAGAAACACGAGTGATCATATATAAGGGCTCCGTTTCCTCTTCTTGAGGTAAGGAACTAAAAATTATTGTCTTTGTCCACCACTGGAGAAACTTTTAAGTTGCTTCTGCATCATCTCCGGCGCTGCGGGAAGTGCAACTACTCCGCCTTAAGGCTGAGGCTACATTAGGCCGCGACGCGACCTGCGACACATGAGCGATTAAAACAAGTAAATGAATACTCACGTATATGGCTACACCGTACATCAAAATTACTAGCGATCTTTGATTTCTTTATGCGATAGGAACAACATTACTGAAATCACGGCATCGGCTATATCAACATGAGCGAAATTGAAGCGAATTTATTAGAAAGTTGCTTTTTTTTTCGCTTGTAATGTAGCCATACCATGTTTTTCTCGTTTCGCTCTTCCAGTCGCATCGCAAATCGCTGCCTACTGTAGCCTCAGCCTAATTTTTTTTTCGTTGCTTACCGATACTCGTTCTCCATTCCAGGACTCGTCTGCTCCACAAACATGGCCAGCACACTAGCTGCTTGCTTGATGCTAGCAAACTGAAGTGGTACTTCAGTTTGCTAGCATCGACTAACGATGTAATAATGGCACGTATTAGAACCGTAATTGCTAGTTACAATCTGTCGGTCAAGCAATGCTATCAAATGTTGCAGCGGTCGATAGTAACTCAATCCCCCTGCAATATAAGGATAGCCTTGAGCAAGATAGATCGGATTGCAAGTCAAGAAATTCGCATAAAGGCTCCTGCAAACAGGCGCGACGCGCGACGCGAATCGCGCGCGACACAAAGGCACCGCTCGTTGCGCGACTTGCGGTGCGTTTGTGTCGCGTGTCGCGTCGCGCCTGTGTGTACGAGCCTTAATAAACATGCAAATAATATCTACTGTTGTAAAATGACCCATCACAAAGCCGTCATTTATGCATTTTGTACATCAAACTAAAGCCTTGGTTTCTTAGAAAAGCGGTTACATCATAATATGTGTAACGACAGTCATGAAAATTTCTAATTTTCACCAGTATTTGTCCTAGTATGGGCATGTGATACGGAGGAATGAGGAAAATGTCGTGAGAAAAGTTTTGAATAGTCTGACAAAAAATCAGAATAATTGTATGTACGAGTATATTAGTATGGTTTTTATTGCAAAAAGAAAGTTTTTAGAGGTATCTTCATGATTTTTTTCTATCGTATCAAATTAGTTGTATTACGTTTTCAACACACTATCTACCTAGCATATATCCTTAAGAATATCATATATTTTTCTGATTTTGTTTACTGTAGTCGATCATATACTTTTATTGTTCCTAAAAGTTTCGTTTTTTGCGTTTAGGTCCTATAAGCCCCTTAAGCTCTCGCTTAAAATGGCAAACGACATCTCGGGCCTCGGCAGACCCACTGGGTCGTAAGTTTGGCCCATTGATCGTCTGACATGCGCTAGATGTGTGAAGCCCAATTCCATTTAAGCGTGGCAGCTTTCCGAGTGACTATAGAATTATTTAAAAAATATAATTTAAAAGAGTGTCCATGGAGTTTCTTGCCCGTTCTTCTCCATAGGTACCTACGCTTTGGAATGGGCAACTAGCTTCATATTTTCTGACTGACCGACTTTTTTACAATTCAAAAGAGCCTGTAAATGGTTTAATTGAAATAAATGCTTTGCTGCTTTGCTTTGCTTTGCTTGCTGGGCCCGCGTGGTGGATTACGGCCCACTCCCTCTCACTGAGAGGAGGCCTGTGTCCCAGCAGTGGGAACATCATAGGCTGATGATGATGATGATGATGAAATGCTTTGAGTTTGAGATTTGGTTTCATCTCATTGAAAAATCAACAGTTAGCGCTTTGGTTACAATCATACACTTGTTCTTCATCTAGAACCTCCTTTTTTAAAAGTCAATAAAAATCTTGAACCCTCTTTTAACTATTTTTTTTCGTTTTCCGGGTCGGGTAATTTTTTTTTCCAATTTAATTCAAGTATCACTGACTCATAATTATAAATACTTAACCCTCTATTGCATAGTAAGCCATTTATGGCTGTTGAAATTAAATATTTTTTTCTACTCTTAGTTTTAATAATAATTAATAAATCTTGTTA
The DNA here is from genome assembly GCA_963855955.1 of Luperina nickerlii. Taxonomy (NCBI): domain Eukaryota; kingdom Metazoa; phylum Arthropoda; class Insecta; order Lepidoptera; family Noctuidae; genus Luperina; species Luperina nickerlii. The sequence goes on along the minus strand of OY979689.1, from coordinate 8,493,529 downwards.
GGGCTGTATCAATCACTTGTTCGTGGAATGGAACGTATTTTTTTTGGTGTATGGTTAGAGCCATTTGTCAAGATAATCTCACTTTTTACCGGCGTGTGCGCAGTAAATGGACGAGGGGATTTCTCGTGAGACTTTCATTATCAACAATTATTAGAAAAGGTAAGTAATTTGTGTGTCAAAAATATTAAATGTACTGTTCAAGGGTTCTATTTACTCTAACTAAAATGTTTTTCACTAATCTTAGGTTTTTCTATTTAATTATCTAAATTTTTCACGGGAACCATTTTTGGCTTTGTATGCATTTACGGTGTAAAACGCTTGAGCCAGAAATGGCTTTGCATGCATTCGCCGATGCTGATTTCTTTATGTCCTATCTTTTCAGAATGCTTCCTTCACGCTTTTATGGCACTAATCGTTTCACTAAATCTATACCCGGTGATGGTTCCATTAGTGATGACGAGTTGCTTGATTTCATAGCTGAGCAGTCTAATTTGAAATCTGTTCAGGTCAATGTTAACAAGCCAGCAAATAACACCAGATCTGAAATAGAACAGTTCATAGGAATTGTAATCTTCACTTCATTGGTCCGTCTGCCAGCGTCAAGGAGATATTAGTCTACTACTGTGGTCCAGAATCAAGTGCATGAGATAACTGACTGACTGACTGTGATGACTTGTAATAGATTTGAAACCATCAAACGATTTCTACAGCTGAACACCTGAACTGGTTGACATGTGCATTGTAAATGCGTGGTTGTTGTGGCGACGTAATAATGATGGCATGTATATGCCTCTGTATGACTTCAAATTCGCCATATCCGAACATTATAGAAAGGCAGGTAAAACCATCACGAAGAAACGTGGCCGACCCAGCACTACCGGTACTCCTGTCCAAGGTACGCCTACTACAAGCCCCACGCACAACGGACCGAATGGGAGTCTAAGTGCGGAAAAGGGAGTCCCATCATCATCAGCCTACTACAAGCAGAACTGCTACGCCTACAGGTCGTAACGAATCTCCAGCACAACCCGTCAAAAGAGCACGTAAAGCCAGAGTTCAAGAAGTTCCATTGAATTCAGTGCGATCTGACAAAATCGACCACTTTCCATTGCATGATGAACGTCGTCAGTTGTGCCATAATAATTGTATGTTTCGATCGTACATAAAATGTGAGAAATGTAACGTTCACTTGTGTCTCAATGAGAAAAGAAACTGTTTCAAAGACTTTCATGTTGTCTAAAAATTGTATTTCATGTGCATAAAAAGCCAGAAATGGCATGATCATAGAAAGTGCTAAATGCACACAAAGCCATTTATGGCTTTTGATTTTATTTCTTTAAGTAAAGTACCTAATTTTTTTTTTCGTTATGTTAATTCTTAATTCATCCTAATAAAACACAAATAAGGCAAAAAAAAATTTTTTTCCCTCATTCCTGGTAATTCATGCAATACAGGGCATTCACACAGTCACATTGCATACACAACATTGAATTCGATCCAATTAATAACAATTTCATTTACTTAATTCAATTACATTCCATTATAATAAGTCAAAAACAATAAAAATAAATAAATCAATCAATTATAATAAAATTAACAGCTCACATAACAAATTTAATCATGTCTGTTAGTTGCATCAACCTGCCATATGTCGCATGGGACAGTGGGAGATAATGGAGCAATCAAGCCTTCCCGAGAGCGTGGCCATAATGTTAGCCATAATGCCTTAAGTCTTGAGTTGAGCTGCACGATTTCTGACAAATGCGTGCACTCACTGGACAGGTCCTCTCAATCTGTGGTTCTTTCCTCAAAAGACCATCTCAGACATCAACCTACATGGTCTTCATATAACCTGACCAAGATTATGTCTGGACTTTAAAAGAGACTATGACCTCTGAGTTTGTTTCGGCCTTTCTTCTCAGAGTAGTCAGATAGGAAACGCCGACCTCATCTAGTTTAAAAAATATGATTGACGTGTAAAGGCTCGTACACACAGGCGCGACGCGACACGCGACACAAAGGCACCGCAAGTCGCGCAACGAGCGGTGCCTTTGTGTCGCGTGTCGCGTCGCGCCTGTGTGAACGAGCCTTAAAAGTGTTTGTACAAACCTACTTACAAAAATAAAATCATTTATCATTTATCGTTACTGAGTAATTAGGAATTAGGAATTTCTTAGTAACAGTCCGGAGTATGGAAGTCGGCGGTGTGATCGGCCCCGTGCCTCGGAAAGCACGTTAAGCCGTTGGTCCTGCGCCTTATCTCTCTCCGGTTTCTCTCCAGTGGTTTTTTCATAAAACTCGATTTTCCGAAGCACTTTTCGAAATTTTTTACTCGCCTATCAGTTCGGAGCGGTGTTTCTTTGCGTGAGAACTAGACGTTGTTCGTGTAGACTAGCGTCTAACTGCTCATCACTGTTACTAGCTCTGTCGGACACGTAGCCAAGTGAGACAGCGTGCTTTTTGGCCATGACCACCAGTGAATTCGAGCTTGCGACCAGTTTACTCTTAAATGGCTTACCATTTAGCCACTAAACCATATACTTTAATAAAGTTAATGAACCTAATGATCGATCGTCATCATCTGCCTAGCCTTTTCCCAACTATGTTGGGGTCGGCTTCCAGTCTAACCGGATGCAGCTGAATACCAGTATTTTTCATGGAGCGACTGAATGCCTGATCGATCGTATCGGTGACATTTACATCAGATATGGGGTAGTAGGTCACTGGTGCAACTAGTACTGCCTGTTCATGAGAACTGACCTTTACAATGTACCGGCGAACCAGCTAGTTGGTACACAGGCAGCTTCTCAATTTTAAAACAATGTTGCAACGTTTAAAACATTGTTGTGAGTGTGCTGCATTTAACGTAACGACACGCTTTTTTTGGTAATGCCCCTCGCATTTATAATAAATTACCGAATATTATAAAAAAAAAATACTGTACAGACAGCGTCAGTATGTGCTAACCCCTCAAGTTTTAAAATGTTACACATTAAATTCCTTACAAATAATCTAAAGAATACTTCAAAAAGAACCCATTGTTTCGACTCAGATTCGAACCATCGCATCACCGAACGTCGTCATACTCATACCGGCAGTTTGACGAACTAGCCAGCAAGCCCATATGAATTGCGTTGAAATTGTTATCTACTATGGTCTGAGTCATTTTATCTTTAGGTGGGATGTCTAATCGATAGATGTTATAATTTGAGGGTATCCATTAATTTTACTTACTTACGTTGTCTTTATAAAATTAATCCATACCCTCAAGTTATAACTATAACGTTTGATGTATACGTTCACTTAAAACGGCGAAGAGTAAACGACTACGATTTATTCATTAATTTTTAAAATGATTTATGATTTTATGAGAACTAAAATAGTTGTTCTGTGTGAACAAAATGTGAGCATAAAAGGAATTGCGAGACAGCTTGGCATAGCAGTAAGTTCATTATAATATTAATTGTGTTCTCCGATTTTTTTCTTGTTGAGCTATTTGTGGTATCTTGTGTGTGGTATTTAATAACTTATTTAAAACCATTTTTTTCTATACAGAGACAAACGGTGCGCTTATGGGTGCGCAGATTTCAAGAAACCGGCGATGTTAAGACAATGACCATGGGTCGGAGAACTACTGGGATCTATACGGACCAATCTGAACATCATCCGGATATTGTTAAGGTTCACACTACACCGCCGTTTACATCCACTCGTTACAGTTCGCAACGGCATGGAATATCTCTCTGTCCACGGTTCGAAGACATTTACACGCAGCGAACATTCACAGTTATCGACCTGCAAAATATGTCTAACAGAAGAGCATCGAAGAGAACGATTGCGATTTGCCCAGAAATAGCAGTTATATTAATTAAGTATGACAACAAAATAAACAACGAAGACATTTTTAACTCATTTGATTCCACTATTTTACTTTGTATAGCAAAATATTCTAAGTAGATATCATGAGCTAATAAGAGATGTTAATTGATTATCTATTGATAACATGTTTATTCACTTATTATGCTCATGATTGTAATCCTGCCAAACTAACTTCTAGTTCCTAGACAAGTTGCAAACGCTTCAAAACTTGTCTCTTTCGATGTCACTTGTCAGACTGTCAAATGTCAAATTTGTATGCTGAGACGACATGACAAGTCACGTGACATTTCGTTAGGTTATGTCAATCTAAAATATTTCTACCGCTTACTATTTTATCGTTTACCTTAATAGGATGCCACTTGTCTAGGAACCCAATTGTGTCAGTTGGCAAAATAGTATATTATGATAACTGTAAATAAAATTATCAAATCAAAATAAATCTTTGTTGTAAAATAAGATCATAGTTTTGTTAAATAATAGCAATAATAAATATTATTATATGATTATTAAGGTATTTTATTTTTCTTTATTTTTAAATTCTTTATAAATAATTACTAAAACAAAATAGAAAAATATATTAAAATAATAATTATAATGAACAAAAAGCACATGTCGTGGCTATGATTTGAACTTCCACTCATAGGCACGGCAAGCGGTCTTGAAACCTCTAGTCTATTTAGACGATGAATAAAACGTTCGTAAATGTTAACCCTATTATTGCTTGTCGTTTTCGCAATAATAAAAGTATTAACGTTTTATTGAAAAAAACAATAATAAAAACAGAATTTTAAAAAATAAATACTATCTTAAACTTATTTATTCACTAAAACAATAAATTAATTGAAATAAAATGTTTTTGCAAAATACAAAAACCAACTTGGGCCTATCACGGATTTGAACGCACATGTCTTTTAGAGGGGTAATCACTTAATGAAGCTGTGTGTACTTATTACAATTTAAAAGAGCGCTCAATGAAATCTTACCTATTAAATGCTATCACACTATTGACTGCTTTATTACTGATGATTCACTTGCTGATTGAAATGTGTATTATTACTCTGATTGACATATTATTATTATGGTTTGACATACTTTTACTTCGTTTGTCATTTTTTTTATTTTTATGCTAGATATTTTTAATATTTTTATTTTATTGTATTAAGTTTTCAATTAAGTATGTTAAACTGAAATTGTATGTACACTATTTACATGCCCATTGGACGGTAAAATGTGGAGAACTTGGTCATAAATATGAAATATTTATGTGTCTTTACCCAAGTTGGCAAAGGAATAAAATGATTTGATTTGCTTCTATTCCCCGTGGGGTTAGGCAGAGGTGGCCTATGGTATACCCACATTTTGCCAGTTATCTATCTATCTACACTAACAATTAAGCTGAAGAGTTTATTAGATTTCTTGTTTGTTTATTTGAACGCGTTACTACCAGTCGATTTTAAAATCTTTTTGCTTATGGTAGCGCGATTCTTGAGGAAGGTGACTTTAGAAAATTACTTTAATTTCGAACGTTGGTGTCAAAAAACGAAAATACAGAACCAACGACACCGACTTCCGAAATTAGTTATTTTTCACTTTGTAGTGTTTTTTTTTTCGGAAGTCGGTTGTTTTTTTTTGTAAAAGTTTTTATTTATCACTTTTTCAAAATTAATTATACAGCTCGATTCATACTTTGTGGCAGCTCTGAAGTGCGCTACTCGCCTGCGCAGTACCTCACCCCTCACCCCCGCTGACACGTGAATTCGTTACCGCGCAGCGACTCGCCTCATGTTCCGAGCCACCATAAAGTTTGAGTCGGGCTGTACCTAGATCCGTTCAGTTTTTTAATCACTTAATTATTAACCTTCTACTTTTAATAATATGCGTATCGACGCCATATAGTGAAAACTCCGTAAGTGGAAAAGAAGTAACTTTTCAGAAGGAAGAAAGAACTGCGTGTTGTAAAATTTTTGTACGGCGTCTTTTATGTATTTTTTTATCTGACTTCAAAAAAAGGAGGTTCTGTGTTCTTAATAATTTATATGAAAATTTAACCCGTTTTTATATTCAGAACTGTTCGATACTATAAGATTGTCCGAAATGCATAAAATGCTACTTTTGAGGTATTGCATTCCCGAGGTTTTCACTATAAGGCCACGGTATGCGCCTGGTGTTCTGTGAGAGAAAGTATGCCCTGTGCCATGTTAGTTTTAAATTAAACTATACTTATTTATTTTATTTAAGTCACACATATAAACAGACAAAAAAAAACAGAACAGAAAAATAGGTACAAAGGTGATGCTTATTTCATAAGAAATCCCTTCCAGCACACCTGCGATAAGAGAGATATAGACAGATTTTAATTTTTTTTAGCTTGTACTTTCCCACTGCTGAGCAAAGGCTTCCCCCAAGTCCTGCCAGGAACTCTTTTGCCGCGCCACCTCAAACCAGCCCTCGCGGTACGACTAATAATTGTCTCTATGTTAATAGATGCAATTAATTGGTGTTGTACTGCTTTAATCACACTAATATTATAAAGGCGAAAGTTTGTGACTGTGTGTGTGTGTGTGTTTATATGTTTGTTACTTCTTCACGCTCAAACGGCTGAACCAATTTTGATAAAATTTTGTATGGAGGTAGCTGACACCCTGGATTAACATATAGGCTACTTTTATCCCGATATTCCCACGGGATCGACACTTACGCGGGTGAATCCGCGGGGCGCAGCTAGTTAACTATAAATAAATAAAATAAAGGTAACAACACAATCCTAAGGCTTGATCGACGGTATCGGTGACATTTACATCAGATATAGGGCAGTAGGTTATTGGTGCACCTAGTATTTCACGAGAACTGACCATCACAAAGTACAGGCGAACCAGCTATTTGGTCACCAAGCTGCTAACTTTGCATTTAACATTTAAACAATGTTGTGAGTGTGCTGTAGTCAGTTCAAATAAGGCATGTATTTATTTAATCGAGCCACAAATACAAAAATATTTATTGCACGCTCTAATATAAGGATTGCGCCTCTTTTTTTATACAAAAAAAAAAGAATCGCAGTCGTTATATTAGAGCCCTCAAATAATTCCTATTTTGGGGTCCTAAAAATACCAAATAGCCCCGCGACCCTAGCTTAGTTACTGCAACCAATTATGAGAAAACACCAGAAAGTTAAAAAGAGATTCAATTACTAAAAAAGAAAGAAAGAAAGAAAATACGTTTATTTGCGGCAAACATGACGAATAAAAATTTAAAAGAAAAAACAAAATAACAATTAAAAAAACTGTTTACAATTAAAAGCGCAAAAAGTAATTATTTAATATTATTTATTTTTCGCAGTGGAAGCGTGCTGGGCTCAAAACCTCAAGAAATATAAACAAGGGCAATCAACCCTTTATAACTGAGGGGGCAATTCTGGTAATTTTAAGAACGTTCACACTTTGATCTCAAGTCTCAATCTGTCAAAAATATCTTTAATTTTCCTACATTTTGACAAATTTTTGACATTTGTTTGTCGCCGAGATGAGACTGTGACTAGATTAAACTGCTTTTTAAATTACGAGAATTTGTCTACTGATTTATTTAGAATATTATTACAAACATAACGGATAATGTTAGCACTAGAGATGACAGAATTAGGAGCCTTACATAATACGCTACACAAGTAACACGGCTACGTGTCAGGTTGCATTAATTATTCGTGCAGGCGTCCATGTTTTCATCAGCTACATTAATTTAAAAAAGTATCCTTCATTGGAAGGTCAATACATTTTTAAAGGATCAGTTAAATACCTTTAAATATATTAGACTCACTTAATTTTAAGAGAAGCAGACAGTCGTTATAACGCCCATAGTATGGCATTCAACACTTGAGGGTATCACCAAGACTTATTCTAAGCAATCTCACTTAATATGAGCCCCGGGGATATGAAATTCCATAGGGTTTGGTTTGATTTATAGGCGTAGCGAGAGAGGGGCAAATACTTATAAAAAAACCGGTCAAGTGCGAGTGGGACTCGCGCACCGAGGGTTCCGTACTTTGTAGTTATGTAAATAGTTTATCACGAGTTTTTTTTTGAAGTGAAAACTTCTTTAGCGGCGTTGTACACTTTTTTTGTAATGGGTAAAAAATGTTAAACTCGCGTCAGGACACGTGACCTGATCGAAAATTCGTAAGACGGATGGCCGTAGCCGGTACCGCGCGTGTTTTGTTTATAAGACGATTCACAAAATACACACGTAATTGTTCAAGTTTTCACTTCTGTCGGCACTCCCGGAGTGCCACTGTTTTTTTAAAATGTACTTTCGTATTTACGGTTTTCAGATTTTTTCGTTTACTTGTGGTACACGATCTTGCTTCTTGTCAAATTTGAAGATTCTAGGTCAACGGGAAGTACCCTATAAATTGTGATTCCCATGAGAGTGTCGAAATTATGTTTACGGCCGTATTGTTTTTTACGTTAACTTAGGTGTTTGATTTTTTCACGTCTTCAAGGGACTGTAGAGCTGAATATATGGTTTTTATTTCAACTCGATACCTCCACGAGTTCCCGAGATAAAGGGTCTTGACAGACAGATGGACGGACTGACGGACGGACAGCAAAGTGATCCTATAATGGAGAATGAGGTCGGCTTCTAGTCTTACCAAATGTAGCTGAGTATTTTTATATGGACGAGTATTTTTATATGGAGCGACTGCCAATGTGACCTCCACAACCCAGTTTCTGAGTAATACGATACCCCCTGGTAAGACTGGTTGTCAGAATTTCAAGCTTCTGACGCCGTCCGATCCGGACCAGGCCCGTGCCAGACGGCGCGTACGTGTTCTACGCGCGCCTCAAAGAGATGTCAGCATCATCCGAAGGAGCCCGTCAGGGCCGAAACCTGCCGGGTCAGCGGGATTGTCCGAAAGGGTTACCGCTGGCCCGGAACATAAAGGGCTAAGGAAGGAACACGGGTGGGTTTTAGTCAGTAAGAGTCTGACACTCCCTTCCGCTCCACCCAGAGCGGGAGGGGTCATTTGATGATTTCCCATCCTGAAAAAACAACGGCTTAACGTGCTTTCCGTATCTTTACATATCAAGCCACGGAAGGGGCTTGGCCACCTGTACACGGAGCAACCGTGGCAAGCGCAGCTTAACCTGATCGATCGATCCTTAGCACAGATATTCTATTTCACGAAGTCCGTTCGGCTTTGATTGTAGTAGTGACGTATCCCGACAAGCGCGCTCGCACAGCGGCTGCCCCTTGCTGCCGATGCATGAGTCTATTTCCGCGAATGTGTACCGTTTTACTTCACCCATTATTGAGTCTCTGTTGATCACAATGTGCATGTGCACGCTTGACAACATTCATAGCCAAACGGACTTCGTGACATAGAACATCTGTACTTAGCCACAAGCCCCTCAAAAACACATCGCAAATTGATGTTCAAATCTTAATCCCCTATCCCTTGCACCAAATCCCAACCAAACGACATTAAGTTCGGCTCTCTCCGTATTTTATGGAGGCCCATGGTTTTTATACAGCCGGTGCCATGACGTCACCGAGGAAAAGCTACGTCACTGAATGTTCAACGATTACGTTCACGCTACGCGCTTGAGGGACTGAATTGGTAGGAGGATCAGGGATAGTACTGTGTGAAGGACTTTCTTGAAATATCAGGGTTTTTTGGTGTAATTCCAGCGGGATAATCATATTATAAAGACGTAAGTTTGTGTGAGTGTGTGTGCGTGTGTGTGTGTGTGGGGGTGTGTGTGTGTGTGAGTGAGGGTGTGTTTGTGTGTTTATATGTACCTACCTCTTCACGCTCAAACGGCTAGACCAATTACACAATATTCACACAAAAACAGAAAAAGGGTTATAGGGTCTTAGCATTATGCAGCATAATGCTAAGACCCTATAACCCTTTTATGCTAAGCGATGGCCGTTTTGCGTAGATGTGACGCATACTTTCTCCCAAATTGTTTTTTCGTCATGTTTTCCGAAAAAAAAAGGTATTTTTCTTTCATTTTTTTTCTTAAAAAAAAAACACTGGCACTCCGGTAGTGCCGACAGAAGTGAAAACTTGAACAATTACGAGTGTATTTTGTGAATCGTCTTATAAACAAAACACGCGTGTTAAGGTGTGTTCCTTATTTTATAGGGTTTTTTGCAAATCAGGTATGATGACCAAAGTGACTGGTTTATTCTTCTCGTGAAAGGAATTTATTCAGATTTACAAATAAGCTCGTCGTCAGTTATATATCCGTGGTTCAGCGCCATCTCGTCGTTGTTGGATGAACTACGTAGTTAGTACGCGAGGCCCTCGTAGTTCTTCCCGATGTGCATAGATGGCGCTGTCCTCAACAACGCGCGTCTTACGTTTTACGTCTGACGTTAGTACGCGAGGCCCTCGTAGTTCTTCCCGATGTGCATAGATGGCGCTGTCCTCAACAACGCGCGTCTTACGTTTTACGTCTGACGTTTTACGTCTTACGAATTTTCGATCAGGGTCACGTGACCTGACGCGAATTTAGAAGTTTTTACCCATTCCAAAAAAAGTACACAGCGCCGCTAAAGAAGTTTTCACTTCAAAAAAATTTGGGCCAAGTCGCGAAATGAAGCTAGTTTTTAATAAAAGTACAACGAGTAATCCACTCTGTTCAGTAATGTCTTCACTTCGTGCGAAGGGAGACAATTTCTAAAGCCAATGTTCCCGATTTAGAAAAGAAAATTAATTAGAAAGGTTTTCTTGTTAGGGTTCCGTATTCAAAAGGTACCAACGAGACCCTATTACCACAGAATATATAATAGTACTACGTAGAGGAGGGACACTCCCTTCCCCGCGCTCATATCAGATACCGCACCACACCCCGCACTTCAAGGTAATTATTCGTCACCGACTCTTTCTTTTTTTTTTCTTTATTTGGTACTGCTGACACGAACACACAATTTTGCGATTTAAAAGTTTTTTAAGAGTTTTAATCACGGTGGTTGGATAATGTGATGCTTTTCCGAATTTGTATTTACTTGTACTGTTTGTAATATTTCGCATTTTTTTTTTAATTTTATTATTTTGAGATAAGTCATTTAAACGAAAATATTTTAGTGTAAGCAATATTTCGTTATGGACCTAAATAAACCTATTTTTAAATATAATAAACTAATATAATAGAATGTCGCGGCGTTACAAGATCACTTCATAATAATGCGCACGTTCGGGAAGCTCCGTCGTCGTTCGGCTCGCCCGAAGCAAATCGCTGCACTTGTCACGCCTTTTTTTACGCTACACAAGACGTCCAACCCAACTAGAATTCACGCACACATTTGCACTTGTACAAATGTCATTTGGTTATGCAGTAGTAATAGGTAATTATTTTGCGAGCGTTGTATGAAGTGTCGGAGGTGTGCTGTTACTAAGGCACCGCTGTCCGTCCGCCTGTCACAGGGCCGTATCTTTTGAACCGTACCTAATAGGAAGAAATTTGAAATTTTCACAGAGACTGCAATACTATGACTGATAAACCAACAAATAAATAAAAATTAAATAAAGTAGAAGGATTGAAGATTTTTATATGGACCCCGCACTGGGCCCGCGTGGTGGATTAGGCTGATTAGGATATGATGATATGGAACCTGGTATACCTACACAATGACATACGACATCTTAATTTTTTTTCAAAATGGCGGTCACGCATGAAGCCTAGCTGACATCAATGCAAACAGAAAACATAATAGGACCAAACCCCGTAAAACGTCACGTTTCCGAGATATTAACGTTCTCGGTATGCCACGGACCCTCGAAGCCCCTAAAGGGTCCCCATACCTCAGACCAAATAAAAAGTCAAGACATAGCGCTGCGAACAATACAGTGAAAACTACACCTCCGATCTGTGCATACACGCACACATTTACAACCATTTACAATCAAACTACACCTCACTATGTGCACACATGTTTACGAAACCGGCTTCACTTTACTGTTGACAGCCCTCGGTCTTGGTTTTTTATTTAGTCTGAGCCCCTTATAAGAAACATGTTAAGGTAATATGCAGTGTTCAATATTTTACAGTACCCGGTGATAAATATTGCACATCGACTTATTCGATCCTATCGATTTTATACAAAGAATAAAAATAATTATCAAAAGAAGCAAATCATAATTGGTTTTAACAGCTCCTAATAGATACCGGACTGTTTGTATTTCGTGCGACAGAGATAACGCTCTACGAAGCCGAAATTAGCCGATTTTCTCTTTCCAAAGGTCGATGTGCAATATTTATCGCCGGGTACTGTACGGTGGTACCCTTCGTGTGCGAGTACGGCTCGCGCTTGGCCGCATTTTTATTTGTAAGTCCAGTTGTGCTGCCTTTAGCTAAGAATAGGCGGTGTTATTTCAACCTACCTACGGGGTGATTGCGTATCACACTAACAGTAGGAATGGCTGCTTTCATCTTGACAGTTGAACGACATTAATTGCGTTATTTACGTTGCTGAGCAGACAATACCACCATATGATACCATATGAAGCAATATCCCTCAAAATGATATTGCGAATCCATTGCTAAAATCGCCGAGATAAAATCTAGTCGCAGTCTCATCTCGGCGACAAATAAATGTCAATAAGTTGTCAAAATGCAGAAGTAATTAGAGGTACAGACGCCAGCACATCAACCTACCACAATCTGTCAGATTTTCCCAATCAACTTTGAACCTTATGCTTTAGCGATAAAGTTAAAAATCTATTAAAGAAATCTGACAGATTGTGGTAGGTTGATGTGCTGGCGTCCGTACTTTTGAGTTGACAGATTGACTGTGAACATTCTTAAAATTACGAGAATATTGCCCCTCTGGTAATTTCAAAAAGCAAATTGTCTCGTGATTTGCAAATTTATTTCACTTTGCCAATCGACTCGAGTCCTGTAACTACTTACTCTATTGAAACACTATCCTCGACCACTGCATTGTGCCAGTGCACTCTGCCACTGTACTTTACTATTGCACTCTCCCACTGCACTCTCATACTACTGCACTTTCCCACTATATTCGTCCACTATACTCTCCCACTCTACTCGACCACTGCACATTCTCACTGCGCTCTCCCACTATACTCGCCCACTAGACTCTCCCACTATACTCGCCCAGCACGTCCCGATTATTTATCAAATTCTAAGAATGAAAGCCAGTGCATCTCGTATAGCGCTGGTAACAAACACTGGCTATAAAACCGTGACAAGGATAAACCGGGCCAGTAAACGATAGCGGTAACCGGATATTACCGGTTATAACAAGCTCCGGGCAGTGACGTCAGCGGGGGAGTGAAGCTAATGGAGTGGCGGTTTTCTTTTTTTAAGATAGTGGGCATTCTTTTTTATCTTTTGTTTTTAGGGTTCCGTATGCAAAGGGTGAAAACTGGGACCCTATTTCTAAACATACTTAAAATCCGTCCATCCATCTCTTTGTCACCGGGCTCAAATTCAAATTCAAAGCATTTATTTCAATTAAACCATTTACAGGCACTTTTGAATGAGGGTTTTCGTGAAAATTTACGACACCAGTTGGCACCACTGTGACAAGAGGTCTTCCAATATAAAATATATGACGACGTTCATCATTCGATTCATTCATTCGTTCATCATTCAGTCATGACTAAAGAAAATATAGGCTCTTTGACAGATGTCTGGACCTGACGTGTCAGTGCTGCCACCTGGCGAACGTCATTTCAGAAAACCCTCATTGTCAAAAAGTCGGTCAGTCAGAATATTATGAAGCTAGTTGCCCATTCCAAAGCGTAGGTACCTATGGAGAAGAACAGGCAAGAAACTCCATGGACACTCTTTCAAATTATATTTTTACAAAAATATTAGATATAACTATGTGAGAACGATGTAAAAAAGACGTACGCGTTAAAAGCGTCCGGTATGCGGTAAGCGGGCGGTATGTTTTTAACAATTAAAGGTAGCAAAAGTGATAAGCATAAATCAGTCTATGATGTTCCCACTGCTGCGACACAAGTCTCCTCTCTGTGAGAGGGAGTGGGCCGTAATCCACCACGCGGGCCCAGTGCGGGTTGGTATATGTCACAATCATGTCTTCGTATTTTTGGTTCTAAGACATGCCGCTTTCCTCACGATGTTTTCGTTACAAGTAGCTAGTTTATTTTCACAGAATACGTATTAGGGCTCCTTGTTGATGACAACACAAGAAACATGAAAATTATTTTTTGTCTATGGTCGTTTGACATTAGTTTGTCTCTTGTCTGTGCTCTCTCTCTCTCCCCGCTTTTACAAGTGATGAAAACTCCTAGTGTTTTTTTGTTACATATTAAAAGTATTTAAATATTGTTTCCTCTGTTCATTTGGGTTTAAATAAAACCTGTTTCAACTGTATCCCACGGTCTTTCATTTACATTCATCACTCCTTCAAACAGGCGCGACACGACACGCGACACAATGGCACCGCAAGTCGCGCAACGAGCGGTGCCTTTGTGTCCCGCGCGATTATATCGCGTGTCGCGCTTGTTTGTAGGACCCTTTACTCATAGAATCCGGTATTAATATTGGTTCATCATGGCATGTAATAAAAATAAGGTTAATGGTTTACCTTATTTTTATATACTTATATATATATATATATATTTATATATAGTTTAGTATATTTTTATATATATTATTTTTATATATAGTTTTGGTGGTACGGAACCTTTAGTGCATTAATACTCCAGATTTTTGCGTCATGAAGCTAATCTCCGCCATCTCGGCAAATGTCATAGGCAACATTTAGCACCTTACCTCCTTACTAATAAACGTTGTATAGCGTCTGTATAGTTACATAACGCTTTGTCTTTTCCTTTCTAAAGTCAAATTACTGAAGACTGCAAGAGAGAAATCGGTGTGTCTATTCATCTGATATTAATACGTTATAAAACGTTTATCAGTAAGGGGGTAATCCATAATTATCTGTATATCTTTACTCTTTAAATAAATAAAAATTGAAGTGTCTGTTTGTAATTTCTAAATAACACCTTTTTACTAAAAGCTTATATGAAAGTATAATGTATATATGTGGTCGTCCAAATCAAAAGGGACCTTATGGCGGAAATGAGTTATCTACAGAGCTGAAACTATATAAATGTACCGAACTATAGACCCAAGAACCAACCTTCTAACCACTACCGTTATTTTTTTACGAATTTTTGAAGTTCACTGATCGAAATTATAAGTTTCGAGAAAATCGCAATTTAAGTATGCCGTACAAAAAAGTTATGTTTTAGTGTAAAGTTATGTAACTGATGGTATACTTTGATTGACTATGATTATTACTAATGGAAATTCTTACAATCCTTGCATAAACTTGTTTGTTGTGGGAACATATTAAAATGTCGATATAATATATGGTTTGAATTACAAGAAAAACGATTTGTTAGGTCTTGCCGCGATAAGGTTCCTTTTTTACTAAACTTTAGATGAATACAAAACTTTTTTAAATTGACTTTTCGAAAAGTTGAACACATCTAAATGTAGTAAATACAATCATCTTTTTAAAAATACAGTTAATAAAAAAACGACTTTTTTGAGGTATTTTACAAATTTATTAATACATATCTCGGAAACTAGTTACCGCCATAAGGTCCCTTTTGATTTGGACGACCACATATACGGTATAAAAAAATAATTTTTAAATTTCTGTTTTTATTTGTTCCTGTTAATCTCCGAAACAGCGGGTCCGATTTTGACGGGG
Organism: Luperina nickerlii; assembly: GCA_963855955.1. NCBI lineage: Eukaryota > Metazoa > Arthropoda > Insecta > Lepidoptera > Noctuidae > Luperina > Luperina nickerlii. The sequence goes on along the minus strand of OY979689.1, from coordinate 8,477,932 downwards.
TTTCACTGGCAGATAGCTGATGTTATAAGGAGTAACATAGGGTACTTTATTTTAGAAAAACAAATAGGGTTCAGCGCCAAAAAAAAAATGAAAACCCATGAAATCACATTTATTTTCCGACAAGGCACGCAAACTAAGTCGAATACTGACACACGGCAAAACACTTGCTAACACGGAAAAAGCTAGTACATATTATATCAGGGGTGGCCAACCGGTCGATCGCGATCGACTGGTCGATCGCGACTATTAGTTCAGTCGATCGTGGCAAGAAAAAAAATATGAATGCGTAGAACAGACTGCGCAACGTACCTAATCACTAACTGCTGCACGCATCATCTTGTATCATTTTTCAATAGCCGTTCCGTCACGTTATTTATCCTCTCTTCTATGCAGTTTAGCTCTCTTTTGTTTTCGGTGCGCGACAATAAGCGGAGGAGTGGAGCGCGGGTGGTTGTCAATCCGTCAGTCAGTTGACGACAGACTAGCGGAGTTACGAGTGGTTACGAGTTATATTTTCCCTCTTAATAAAATAAAAAATATTGAGATGATTTGATGAAGATTTCAAGAAGTATGTAATTGGTAGATCGCCCAGGGTATCGTCAGTGAACAGTAGATCTTGAGTCTAACCAAGTTGGCCACCCCTGACATATATAATATTTATCTGCCTAAACTTTTCCCAATTATGTTGGGGTCGGCTTCCAGTCTAATCAGATGCAGCTGAATAGCAGTATTTTACATGGAGCGACTGCTTACCTGACCTCCACAACCCAGTTATAATATGGGTGATACGATACCCCTTGGTAAGATTGTTGTTTTTTTTCTATTCTGGTTGTCAGACTTTCGACCACTGTTAAAGATCCACGAATTACAGCCGGGACAAACGGCTTAACGTGCTTTCCGAGGCACGAAGGGGTCTCGGTATGTAAAGACGGTCACTCATCCACAGATCAACCGCGGCAAGTGTAGCTTAACCTAATCGATCGACCTGTGCGGCTGTTATTATTTAGCCAGAGGCCTCTCCCTATTCATAAAGTGATATTATGAGCAAAACCCTCCTTCGAAAAATAGGCTAACAAATGCAAAAAGATTTTTCAGATCTGTCTGGCAGTTTCAGAGATTAGCACGTTCAAACAAACAAACTCTTTAGCTTTATTATTGGTATAGACATAGATTCATATCTATACTAATATTATAAAGCTGAAGAGTTTGTTTGTTTGTTTGGTTGAACGCGCTAATCTCTGGAACTACCAGTCGGATTTGAAAAATTCCTTTCGCATTTGATAGCCCAATTCTTGAGGAAGGCTATAGGCTATATAACATCACGCTATGACCTTTAGGAGCCGAGCAAAAGGAAAAAAAGTCAGACAGAACGCTAAGCAAAAACGAAGTAATAGCGCGGGCAGGCGATGCGATGGGATGGTGGGTCGGAGTAACAAGAAATTTCACGCGGACGAAGTCGCGGGCAGAAGCTAGTTTAACTTATAGCTAAAGAAATCTCGATGTCTTGTCGAGTCGTAAAAACCCGTGCGAAGTAGGGGCCGGGTGGCTAGTGGAATATAAGAAAAAATAAAACGTTATCAAAAATAGATTTCTAACCGCTCGTGCTATGTATCAAATGAAAAGCAAACAACCTCCTTCCCTAAAATTTGCATACACCGAAAATAGCGTACAATGTTGTTACATGGAAATTACCTCGCCATTTGGGATTAAACTTTATTCAGTAGAATTTGTCTTCCATTCTCAGACCAAATAAAAAGGGGCTTCCATTTTAAATTGTTGTTCAATATCTGTCAACATATTTTGTAGATACAACGCATTTCAAAATAAGTAGGCTTTAAAATAAATGATGAATGCGTTACGGATTAAAAGGCTCCTGCAAATGCAAACAGGCGCGACACGCAACGCGAATCGCGCGTGACTCAAAGGCACCGCTCGTTGCGCGACTTGCGGTGCCTTTGTGTCGCGCGCGATTTTTTCGCGTGTCGCGCCTGTTTGAAGGAGCCTTTAACACACAATGAACTTAAAAGTTTAATTAACTTAAAAGACGCCAGCACATCAAGCTACTACAATCTGTAAATTTTTTTTAATAGATTTTCAACTTTATCGCTAGAACATAAGGTTCAAAGTTGATTGAGAAAATTTTACAGTTTCGGGTAGCTGGATGTGCATTTTTTTTTTTTTTGATGATGGGAAATTATCAAATGACCCCTCCCGCTCTGGGTGGGGCGGAAGGGAGTGTCAGACTCTTACTGACTAAAACCCACCCGTGTTCCTTCCTTAGCCCTTTATGTTCCGGGATAGCGGTAACCCTTTCGGACAATCCCGCTGACCCGGCAGGCTTTCCCCTTCGAGCTTGATGTGCTGGCGTCTGTACAATGGGTGTAACTGAGGTCCTGGCGTGGTATTGCAACACAATCTTTATGTACCTGCACATGAATGCAATAAAGTGTTTGAGCCTATATTCTCGGATCAAGACAAGAAGTCTGACAACCAGTCTTACCCAGGGGTATCGTATTACCCAGTAACTGGGTTGTGGAGGTCAGATAGGCAGTCGCTTCATGTAAAATACTGGTATTCAGCTGCATCCGGTTAGACTCGAAGCTGACCCCAACATAGTTGGGAAAAGGCTAGGCAGATGATGATGAACCTCCCTCAAGAATTGGGCTATCAAAAGCAATTTTTTTACATCCGACTGTTATTCCAGAGATAAGCGCGTTCAAACATACCAAAAAACGAACAAACTTCAGCTTTATTAATAGTATAGATTAGCTTTATTTCATCGTCATGTTTATGAGCTAAGTGTCTATGCGGCTGCCCCATTTCAAAACCTAGTAAGGACTTAAAATGAAATTTTACAGGAGAGCGCATAAACGTAATAATGGTCAGCCAATTGGAATGTATTTTTTGAATTGGTTAAAGTGACTTACTAGGTTTTAAAAGGGTCACTAGGGAGTGAAAGCACTTACTAGGTATCGATGCTTAAATATATCTCCTTTTATGTAAGTTTAAAACGCTGGTGTTTTTGTATTTGGTAGAGACCTTCTAGGTTAGAAAGATTATGCAATAAAACGATTTTTGTAAAAAGTGTCCCTTACTAGGTTTTGAAATGGGACAGCCGTATGGGTCAATTTATCTTTTTAATGTTTGTTATTTTTTAAATTTTTTTTTCACCTTTTCTGATGTTTTTAATACCTGTATTGTGTCTTTTGTTGCACTGAATAAATGTTTTATCTATCTATGTATCTATTATCATCATCCATAGCCTGAAGGCCATTTCCCGTAATTAAAAACTTTCAAAATGCAGTCGCAATATCATCTCAGCGACAATCAATGTCAAAAACTTGTCAAAAATGTAGGGAAATTACAAGTATTTTTGACAGATTGAGGTCAGACTTAACGTTCTTAAAATGAGCTCTTTTCAAATTGACATAAGAAAAAAAAAATATAAGTTTTCTATATCCCCGGATAGATGGCATAGCTTAATACTAAAATGTCAAAGTTGTTTTCAAATCTGAGTTTCAATTCAATCAGCCGTGAAAAAAGTTCAAGCAACATTAAATATATTTTTTTTAACTGCCTACATCTACTACGTTGATCTGACATGGCTAGCCACTATGGGATGTCTTTTAATCATGAGGACTACTATAGTAGTGCCATCTATGGGAGCTTTGAAAACTTTTTTTTTTTTTAATCATGCTATTGAAAAGACCTCATTACGAGACCTACCCCTCTGATACACTGCTGCATAGGCAACTCCTTGTTAGCTTTACGTACTATAAAGTATTATTACAAACATTTTCTGCATACAAAAAAGACCAACACTATCACACAATAAAAACCGGTCAAAAGCGACTCGCGCACCGAGGGTTCCGTACCATCATGTTTTTAATTTTCAATTTTTATCAAAAGTCGAAAACTATGCGGCCTAAAAAAATTTAAAAAAAATGTTTGAGAATGTGCAAATTGCGCTCTTTCATATGATACCCCACATGCCCTAGTAGCCCCACTTCTAATTTTTCAGACCCTCTTTCAGTACCTACCTGTTGCAAAAAAAATATTTCTTTCTTATTTGCAAAATAGTTGGGCAAAAGTCATCTAAAACTATTCCAAATTTCAAGTTGATAGCATTAAGGCTCCTTCAAACTGGCGCGACACGACACGCGACACAAAGGCACCGCAAGTCGCGCAACGAGCGGTGCCTTTGTGTCGCGCGCGATTATATCGCGTGTCGCGCCTGTTTGTAGGAGCCTTTACCCAGTAGTAATAGTAGTTCTTGAGATATCCAGCTGTGACAGACAGACAGGACAGACTGAGTCTCACCATAAGGGTTCCGTTTTACCATTTTGGTACGGAACCCTAAAAAGACATTATACCGATATCAACCGGATTGATCCAGTAAATTAACAAGCAGACCTCGTCCAATAATGCAGGGAAACGGATTAATGCATCTACTGGGAGCGATCGCGGCACGGAAACCGGATATTATTGGATATAACTAGTTACGACTGGATATAGCCGCTCTGTTCGCGCCATTGTCGCCGGGACAATTTATTGGCGTAAAGAATTCTTTTTTGCATAGTATTTTTTTTTTTTTGTCGTGGACCTTGTTATTGATATTTAAATAACATTTTTAATCACCCGCAACTGGCAAACGGTGTCCGTGAAAGCAAAAGAGTTTTTTTTTTTTTCGTCCTGTACTGTCCCAAATCCTCCCAGGAACTGTTTTCCCGTGCCACCTCTAACTAGCCCTCGTAGTACGCATCCAGGTCATCTCGCCATCTCTTTCTTGGCCGGCCTCGGCGGCGTCATCCATCTTCAGGCACTCATAGCGTGTGAAGACTTGCCCAACATTTTTTTGGAAAATTTTAACTTTAACTTAATTCTTTAGTTTTCACTTTAAGCCTTTATTTCGTCAAAATTACGTGTTTATTTTGGTAAAGAGATGACCCCTTTTTAGCATACAACAGTATTAAAGTCATTTGGAATTCAGCCTTAACATCTGTCCTGTCTACCTGGGTTCCTTCCCTTGGGTACCCTTCATTCCTCCACGACCACCACACGTTGCTCTGACTTGTTCGGGACGAGATTGCACCTTAGGGACCTATTTGTAGGTAGTCTGACGGACAGACAGTGGAGTCTTAGTAATAGGGTCCCGTTTTTACCCTTTGGGTACGGAACCCAATTTTTTTTTTATAAGTACCCGTGTATATGTACTTTCATTGTGCATTTAATAAAAAGCTGTAATTTTGACATTACAAACACACTTCAATTTTATTTATTTGTATTTAGATGGTCGTTAGTATAAATACCACTTTATGTAAACTCTAAGAAACAACAGCCGCAAGGTTCTTTCGATCAAGTTAAGCTACGCTACCGCGGTTGATCCGTGGATGGGTGACCATGTTTACATACTAAGACCCCTCCGTGCCTCGGAAAGCACATTAAGCAGTTGGTCCCGGCTGTCATTCGTGGAAATTTGACAGTCGTTACGGGTCGTCAGAAGTCCGAAAGTCTGACAACCAAGCTTACGAAAGGGGTGTCGTATTACCTAATAACAGGGCTGTGGAGGTCAGATAGACAGTCACTTCATGTTGAAGTTATAAAAAATTTTATACGGAATCCTCGGAGCGCGAGTACGTCTCGCACTTGTTATTGTAATGGAGACTTCACAGCTGAAATGGTAAAATGTCAACTAATTTTTGGAGGGCATTGTTCATATTATCATGTAGATCTTCCTAACGCAAGAGAATTCGGGAAAAATTCAGTACATAGCATGAAAATGTTAATTAACATAAAGAAAATAAAAGTAAAAAAAGTAAATTATGAAATAAATAAAGTAGAATACGCAACGCAACGCATCTCTGCGTAGCAGGTTGCTACGTAATGGCTGACGTCATGCTACGCCGTAGCTCTCGATTTTGAAAGAGCCAGTGCCAACCAATTATTATTGAATGATTTTTATCAAATTTCACGTTGAAACGGCTAAACAGATTTGGATGAAATTAGCCACACAGATATACCACGACATAGGCTATTTTTCATACTCAATACTCAATCATTTATTGCATTCCACAATGTATATGCTTAGGTGATAAGTAAACATTTGTAGTAAAAAAAAAACATTTCATCTTCCTAGCACGGTGGGCTGTGCTGAGGCGACTGCTGCAGGTGCAGAAAACCTCAAACGGCGAGAATATTCCAACCTGATTGGGAGATGTTTCGAACCGTTTGGGGTTGAAATACTAGGGCCATGGGGTCCGAGTGCCCACTTGGTTACTCGAGATATCGCCAAGCGGTTAGTCGACTCTTCACGTGACCAGAGGGTTGGCCTGTTTCTTGGCCAAAGAATTAGCATCGCCATACAACGTGGCAATGCTATGCGATAAGACCGCCCATTGTGTCACCCTTTGTACAGTTTCTATATTTATGTCTGTAATTTATATGGTGTACATAATAAAGAGTATTCTATTCTGTTCCATTCCAATGCTGCCAGTCTTTTGGGCACTGTTCCTGTTGACAGGGATCCGGACTAATTTTTTGATGCCCTATGAGTGCTCTTGCTTATTTTTTCATATACGTTCATATTATTTGTTGTAACAATCATCCTGGATCGCAGACGAAGTCGCGGGCAACAAATACTTTATAGTATAGAATACATGTTAGCTAAACCTAGAGCAATAAAACACGCCAAATTCCTTATATCGGTCGTATGTTACCAAGCTCTCAAGATAACCCCAATCGTTCCGTAAAGTAATTACCAATATTAGATTTGCTGCAGGGCCCAGGATCTTTACAGTTAACGAGATTTGGTTGAACTTTCTGTTTACTTAAAAGAATGAAAGGGGCCGTCCATTAACCACGTGATGTTTTTTTTTTCATTTTTTAACCCCCCCCCCTCTCTAGCCCTTGGTGATACAAGGTGAGGTTTAAGACTCCCCCCCCCCCCTATATCACGTGTAAGCGAGAGCATGATACGGAGGAGGCCACTGGCCAAATCCCTTATTTAAATGATTCTAATGATTATAATTCTGTAAATACGTCCCTGTTAGTTAGTCTCGAACCATATTTTGATCAAGATACAACCTGAAACTGACCTGCAAATTGTGAAAGATGTATGAAAAATTGATTAAAAAAAAAAACAAAAAAAAGCTACCACTGCGCATTCACCTTAACTATAGGTATTTTTGACAGATACAAACGTGAGCCAACCGAAAAAACAACATAAACAAAATAATTCAATTCAACCCAAATCTCAAAAACGAAAACAAATCTTTCAATAAGGAAAATATGAAAACAAAAAAAAGAAACAATTTGTCTGACGTTTTCCTTATCTGCCGTTTCTTGAGACCAGTACTAGCGCTAAGAAACTGACTCGAAAGTCTGTTCAGAGAATTTGGAGAGTTACTAAGGTCCGACCGAATTTCGTTTTCGCGCGCGGTTTTTGCCAACTTTCCGTCGAAATATTCACTTACGGCATTTTCTGTTTTCGGCCAAAATAAATGTTCTTTTCGATGATGGCCGAAAAAAATTAAGTACCTACCGGCACATCAATACTTTAAATTACAGGAAATCGATAGTTACAAGTAAAAGTACAATAACCGTAAAAATACGGAAAAATTGCGTTTTCTCGCACATAACATGTCTTTTATAAAAAAGTATACAGTTTCGCGTTATTTAAACAGTTAAAATAATTATAATGATTAAATAATATGTAAATAAAATGGACACTGCGTTTCTTTTACTGAGCTATCAAAGAAAAGTCAATTGACAAACAAAACGATGTTGTTATTGTTTTCGGTTTTTGGCTGAAAATACAAATCAGTGCGAATTTCGATTTTGGTTAAAATAATAACCCATTTTCGGTCGGACTCTAGTATTAAGTTACATTTAAGGCTCCTACAAACAGGCGCGACACGCGATATAATCGCGTGCGACACAAAGACACCGCTCGTTGCGCGACTTGCGGCGGTGCTTTTGTGTCGCGTGTCGTCTCGCGCCTGTTTGAAGGAGCCCTTAGACGCTTGGCATTTCGTTTTCATTTCTTTTCAGATAGTCTTTTCTATGAACTCATTAGTATCAGGTTTAAAAGCTTTCGGGCTCATATATTGAGGATCAGGATACCAGTTAAAAACCTGGCAAGTTCTGAGAAAACATTTCCGTATTATTAAGAAAACTATTGCCCCTGCTTCGCACGGTTTTTCGGGCGAATCGACACTTTCAAATAATATTATTTCGACGAGAATCGACACTTTCAAATAATATTATTTCGACGAGACGATTCGCACGAAGTTAATTTTTTTTTGTGGACGAATCGACAACTCCAGAAATGCGTATCAGGCAATTGGCACATTTCGAATTTCATTAATTATTTTTTTTAAATTTATCTAACTTCGTGCGAATCGCTTACAGAAAAAATAAAATTATTTTCGCCAGTTTCTGGCGAGTAAATTCGTGCGGATCAACCAATAAGCCGCCAAAATACACTAACATAAAAAAGTATTCCGTCAAAAAACAAACAGTGAATAAAATAATATTTTATTTACTGTTTAATGGTAAAAAGATATCTCTTTACCATTTCGTTTCGGCTCATAAAGCGACCCACAGTGTCGGATGACGACGGGTCACACAATTTCTGTAGATAATGAACCGATATTAAGTTTCATTGATACTCTTTGTGTATTTTCTTTCTTTATTTTTTTAGGAAACAACGAATTCTCATGGTTCATGGATTTGGATAAGGATCGCTGCGTTTTTCTTTTCCTTAAAGGCTCCTTCAAACAAGCGCGACACGACACGCGACACAAAGGCACCGCAAGTCGCGCAACGAGCGGTGTCTTTGTGTCGCGCGCGATTCGCGTCGCGCGTCGCGCCTGTTTGCAGGAGCCTTAACTTAAAAATGTGGAAGCGGTATGAGAAAGGTAGTCATTCAAAACGCAAAAGGCATTTTCATATTTTAAGGGGCCTGGCACAAAATCGACTAATTTTGATCAATTTTGTTCATTCGTTGCGAGAAAGGGCAATAGAATTTAAACAAAATTATTTGTGCTTTGACAAGTCGAGTTCTTTGTCTTGCATGTGGCGGAAAGGGATTTTTCAAATAAACTAAGTATTCGTGGAAAATCACTAATCTTCGCAACAAGTTTTCCGAAAAATGACGCGAGACTGACGTTTGATCGTTTGGTTATAAGAAACTACTTATGATTTTGAAAATTAAAAATTATCTTTAACATCATTATATAGTGTACTTGCATGTGGTGGAACTACTTTTCTCAATTTTCATACAAAATATAGCAGAAAAAAAATGTTGAAATAACGTAATATTCTAAAAACTTCCTGACAAATAAGTATTTTTTTCTAATACTTTGAAACACTTTTCAGAAAATTTAAAAATTACATATTAAAGTTAAGATAACCATTTAATAGAATCAAAATTTTATTTTATAAATAAACAATAACTTAACTTCGTAAATAAATGGCAAAGTGAACTATATTATCGACCGCGCAAAATCGATCCCGTCAGTAGCAACCGGGCCTTCCCAGCGTGAGGACGTATCACTTTGTATCGCAGGCGCGCACGTGTTCTCCGTAAACATATTCCAGAAATGGTACACCGACTACCACTTTTTGATCCTTTTAGTATTTATTTTATTTTCAGTACTTTGCTTGTTTTTGAACAACATTAAAATTGTGCATGCCTGATTTTTATATTATATAAAATAGCGGTGTGCTTGTGTTCGTAATTCTTCTCATCCTAAATGGCTTGACTGATTTAGATGTATTTTTTTTTAATTTTTATTGTGTCACTTGGATGGTTGGTCAGTGGGTTGTCTTAGGAGCAGATGTTCTTAGCTATTGTCGCGGGCCAACGTCTGCCTACAGCGTCCGCTAGTTATATATAGACTGTATATTTCATCGATTTTATTAAGTGAAAACTTCTTTATGCGCGAGTAAAAACTTATGAGTTCATGTCACCGACATGCCCGCACAGACATGCTGTTGTAGCAGTAAGAGAAGTATTTTTTTGGAACAAAGTTCTTTAAAGTTACTGAAGTCAAAATGTAAATCCAAGATGGCGACTGCGAAAATGTTCAAGTTTTCGTCATGGGTATCGTTTGCATGGTTTTCGATGGTGTTAAAGCCGATAGTGGGGTCAAAATGAAAATCCAAGATGGCGGCTGCGAACATTTTCAAATTTTTGATCATGGGTGTTATTTTCATAGATGCTAACGCCGATAGTAGAGCCAAAATGAAAATCCAAGATGGCAGCCGCAAAAAATTTCAAATGTTTTGGTAGAGGGAAATCTTATTCGTTCGTGTCACCGACATGCTTATGTTATCAGTATCCATAATGTGGCTATAAGTATGACGTGTAGAGCTTGACGTTGCTCGGAGTTCCGATAGATGCCATGGCTGCATATTATTTTTAATGGTATACAGAAAAAAAAAATTTAGTCGTCGTCGTCGTTTTTTTCATGGTTTTTGAGGGTTTTAAAACCGATAGTGACGTTAAAACGTAAATCCAAGATGGCGGCTGTGAAAATTTTGTTTTATTTAAATCATACGTGAAAAGGAACCGCGTTCCTGACGGAGGCCCTCCGACCACACACGTATTTTTTTTATGGTTCAAAACCTTTAGTTTGGCTAATCGATCGATGGAGAATTTTAGTGATTAAGCCCTACACTGCCCATAAGTTACTGGTATTATCCCATGATCTACAACAAATTTGTATATTAATATATACAAATTTGTTGTAGATCATGGGTCGATAGAAAGAATCGCATTACCAGTGCACCGCAAAAAAAAACGACAAAACGTGGGACTGGCACGTATCAGACAAATTCTAACAGAACGTAATTCGAATCAAATCGCTATAAGAATATGTAAGCTTTTACTTTCGATCAACGCTAGAATTGCATAAAGAAGTATTTACGAGTACCTACATTCTTATTTTTAAATGCTGGTAATTTTAGGAAATCGATGACAATGGAAGTTCTGAAAATACATTAATTACTAGTGTTATGTTCTATGGTAAAGTTGACATGAGTTGTTAAAACTCATATCAGCTTGATCTAGGCATGGCATCACCTTTGTCTTATATTTATGTTCGTATAACTCGTCAAAATGTAGGGAACAGCAGATTTTTGTTTTTGCGATTTTAGGTGTGGTCTCATAGTAAAAGTTGTTCATAATGATAAGTACAATAATAACCTCCATTGTAATATATTATAAAAACACCACGAATACTCGATACCTATGAAATTGTCGTTTTATTAAACTGCCACTTCGAACTGTAAATGTTAGTAGTTACAGTTTGACTTGGACTTCCCAATTCCTTGGTTCGCGGCCAGTAAAATAAAACAGCAATTTCACAGGTATACACTTAATATTCAAATTTAGTTGTTTTGCATTTTCCAAAACTATATTTTTTATCCCAATCCAATTCCAATCTTCCTATTTTATTTTTTTCAAATAGGTACGGGCCCAGTCCCAAGAAGACTTTTTCAATTTGTTTGAAATAAGTTTATCTTAGTCATCATTGACATCGATGAAGGAAAACATTGAATTACCTAAATATGCATACTACTCGTAGATATTTATGTAAAACGCTTACCTCAATGTTATTGAACGTCTTAATGTACTTAAATGGATCTAACACCAAATTGTACCATTTTTATGTTGATTTTGGTAATTATACTAAACGAATACTATGTTAGACAAATATTCGAGACTTATATTTCTTAACCGTACCTCTATGAATAAAAAAATATATAGGATCAAAACTGTTTAAACGATCGCTACGCTCGATTTTTAGGCGTGTGTGCGTGAACGTTGCACACAAACATAGTATTGCAATGAATTTACCTAAACTCTAGCGAGGGAATTTTATGCACGGATTCTTAAGGCAAATCGTTTTTATCTTGAAAATTAAGTAGGTATATACATATACATATGTCGGAAATGCGTTGGTCTGTCATTTGACTGATCGGGACGCCAACGCCACCATGTGGCTCTCTTCGATAGGGTCTAGCCTGATGTTCGTGCGAGTCAACGAGAGGGCTGGATCAGCAAGGGCGCGGTCTGTCTTGGCCAGCGGACATCGCACGGACAACTGACAGGTGTCTAGAAACTGTCACGTTTTGTTTTGTTAATTTTAATAATCCAAACTTACTAATATTATAAATTCGAAAGTAACTCTGAATGCCTTTTCACTCCAAAACTACTTAACGGATTTCGATAAAATTTGGCAGAGAGATAGATTGCATCCCGGGGAAGGTCATAGGATTTTATTCCGATGTACCCACGGAATCGACACTTATACGGGCGAAACCGCGGTGCGCTGCTAGTATCAAATAATTGTAACCTACAATCAACTACAGACTTTGTCTTCTCGCCCGCAACATACATCTACGCTCAGTAAACATGCCCAACGGTGAAGATTTCGGCTCGAATCGGCCTCCAGTCCCGATGGATAGTTCTATGTCAAAATAAAATATAACGGTTGTAAGAACCCCCTTAAGGAAGCCGAGAGTCATTCGTTTTTCCCGTTATTGTGATATTTTTGTTTGTACCTGGAAACTCTCTGGTTACAGAGATATAGAAGGCCAAATTTCCAACTTTTGTTAACATTTTTTTTTTAAATAAGTTTTAAATGTACTTAACTTTAAATACTCCCTCAAACCATGCTCCACCTCCTATCCCTTTGTGTCCCAAAACATGCAGTCAAAGTGACCGCTGAAAAAAAAAAATGTCCTCTGAGCTTATTCTTTTTTTTTTCGTGATGGGATATCATCAAAATAATGACCACTCCCGCTCTGGGTGGAGCGGAAGGGAGTGTCAGACTCTTACTGACTAAAACCCACCCGTGTTCCTTCCTTAGCCCTTTATGTTCCGGGCCAGCGGTAACCCTTTCGGACAATCCCGCTGACCTGGCAGGCTTCGGCCCTGACGGGCCCCTTCGCATGATGCTGACATCTCTTTGAGGCGCGCGTGGAACACGTACGCGCCGTCCGGCACGGGCCTGGTCCTGATCGGACGGTGAGCTTCCCATTACTCTCCGCCCGCAGGCCCGCGCCTTCGGTGGCCGGGAGTTGTCGCGCGGCTCCCGACGCCCGGAGCGTCTCCCGCGGCGGCTGAGACGGGAGGCTCTCTTCCTCAGCCGTTCCGCCGCCTCCATCGCTAGCATGACTGCTTCGCAGAAGGAGGCGACTGCCCCCTCTCCCTATCGCCCCGGACCATGGCTAGAACCAGGGCCGGAATGACCTCTGCACTGCCACTAACAACGCCGTGGAAGTGACGAAGTTTTGGGAAAACAAGATTAAAAATACAGTCGTGCCAGCGACATGAAGAAGAATACTTCTTCAATCCCTGTACCTTTGGATGCATGGCATACACCCGTAACGTATCGTAAACAGCGAATTTTCACACCAATAAAAACTTTTTTAGTTTTTCTCATGTTGTACTTACCCCACACAGGTTCGTATAACACTGCTATGTAAATATCAGTAACAGGAAGTTATTGTAAGTTGTAACATCATCAATATAAACTAAGTGGCAAAAATACGTATTATTGAAGCTAACTCAAAAACTGCCCAAGCAAAGTTAATAAAATTTATATGGGACCACCCCTGAGGCATACTCTACCTACTAAATATTTGTTTTTAAAGAAAAGAATTGCATAACAAACATACAAAAAAAAACAACATACAGTCGAATTGAGAACCTCCTTTTTAAAATTGTTAACAATAAAAGTCTTTTCCCAGCAAATATTTTTGTACATAGTTACTGAGTTTGATGAACTGCATCTGATTGGACTGGAAGCCAACCCCACATTAGTTGAGAAAAAGCTAGAAAGATAGATATTTTTTGCATCGGAAATCTACCTCCACATAGCCAGGAAATAGCCTTCGCAGAAAGACTCACAACGCGAATTAAGGCTCGTACACACAGGCGCGACGCGACACGCGACACAAAGGCACCGCTCGTCGCGCGACTTGCGGTGCCTTTTTTTTTTTTTTTTTTTTTTTTCAGGATGGGAAATCATCAAATGACTCCTCCCGCTCTGGGTGGAGCGGAAGGGAGTGTCAGACTCTTACTGACTAAAACCCACCCGTGTTCCTTCCTTAGCCCTTTATGTTCCGGGCCAGCGGTAACCCTTTCGGACAATCCCGCTGACCCGGCAGGCTCCGGCCCTGACGGGCCCCTTCCATTGATGCTGACATCTCTTTGAGGCGCGCGTGGAACACGTACGCGCCGTCCGGCACGGGCCTGGTCCTGATCGGACGGTGAGTTACCCATTACTCTCCGCCCGCAGGCCCGCGCCTACGGTGGCCGGGAGTCGTCGCGCGGCTCCCGACGCCCGGAGCGTCTCCCGCGGCGGCTGGGACGGGAGGCTCTCTCCCTCAGCCGTCCCGCCGCCTCCTTCGCTAGCATGACTGCTTCGCAGAAGGAGGCGACTGCCCCCCACTCCCTCTCGCCCCGGACCATGGCTTGAACCAGGGCCGGACGCGAGAGGTCTCCGCCGCTGCCGATCGCCTCTACGAGGACACGGCGGTGCTCCGCCCAAGCGGGGCAGACCTCCACCGTATGCTCCACCGTGTCCTCTGGGCGATCCTGGCAATGGTGACACCCGGGCGTTTCCTCCCGCCTGATGATGTGCAGGAACCTCCCGAAACTTCCGTGTCCGGTGAGGACCTGCGTCAGGCGGTAGGTGAGGGCGCCGTGACGCCTCTCTAGCCACTCCTCAAAGAGGGGTCTTACCGCCGCTATCGCGGCGTGCCCTGCGCTGGGTTGCGACAGTCGCTCTTTCCATGCCGCCATGAGATCGCGTCGGAGGTCCGTCCGCTCCGCCGCGATTTGCTGCGGAAGCGGAGTTTCCCCCCGGCATAGTGCCTCCGCGCGCCACTCATACAGGCGCGCGAGGACTATCGCCTCCAGATCCCATGGCGGCAATCCGGCAAGGAGGCTTGCCGCCTCGCCCGAGATCGTGCGGTACCCTCGGATCAGCCTAACGGCTACCACCTTCTGGGGCGCGTTCAGATAATGGGCGGCTCGCCGCCGCAGTGAACGCGCCCACACCGGGGCCCCGTATAGGGCCATGGACCGCACGACCCCCGCGTAAAGCCTCCGGCAGGAGGCGTTTGGCCCCCTCAGGTTGGGCAGGAGCCGCTTGAAGGCGGCCCCGGCCCGTTCCAGTTTGGGAGCCAAACGTCGGAAATGCGACTTGCGGTGCCTTTGTGTCGCGTGTCGCGTCGCGCCTGTGTGTACGAGCCGTTATTTCATAAAAAAAATTAACAGCAAAAGTTTTATTGTGATTGCATGTGACCAAATATTTTGTCAAAAATATAGTTTGCAGGATTCCGTCCGAAAAAATCCACCCATTCTTCGCCAGCAGAATTTAAAACATTTTTTCAATACATTGTATGTTTTGTTGAACAAACACCATCCCGTATTTCCAACGATGAAACAAAAATACTGGGACAGTGTTACTGTGACGTCACACCCAGGTATGACTGTATTATTCGGGTATATAATTTATGACCTGTCATGAACCGGACAAAGGGCTGTATTCTATTATGTTAAATTCTCTTTTAGGCTTGTTACATATGTGATTTTGTCCCTCTAGTGGTAAGGAACAAAAGCCCAGATGCACGGTGGGTTGATAGGGTAAGACAAAGAAACAACAAACTATCTCAACAATATAAGTATATTCATAAAAATAGCGATAGCATTAAATCGAAATATACAAATAATAAACCTAAGTAAATAAAAGGCAGGTAATGCCAGCCAGCGTAAAGTTCGGTCGGTTATGAACAATGGTCGTGGGGGGTTGAAGATAAAGCCAGTACTGTTTTCAATAGTTAAGATTAAATTAAATAAAAATAAAATATCAAGGTACAACCTTCCAGTTTTATAATGGTGAATAAATAAATAATAAATGGGCGCCAGGAACTTGAAGAGTTCCAGATCCCGGAGTCGACGAAGATGTCCAATATGCTTCCAGTTAGGCGAAGGTGTCGAACCCGGGGTCCTTTGATTAAGGTTAGTTGAAGGCCGGCTTCTAAGGTTGAAGACCGGGCCGTTGATAGACAGGTTTATATATGAACCCGTAGAAATAAAGTAAAAGAGGGTAAATTATAAATAAAAAAAACCGTCCCGCCTGCGCTATATCGCAAGGCGGACTCTGCCACCGCACAGTCGTCCCCACAGGAGGCTGAGTAGGCTCGAGGAACGGGTCTCGCGTCCAGGCCCCAGAGGCTCCGTTAGGTCCTGGCGGCGAGACGAATCACCCGAGCTGCCTCACCTAGAATCGACAATACGGGGACCCTATTATAGAAGGGAACACTAAGACACTTTCCTTGAGGAGGAATAGAGGCGAGGGGCTATGAAATCTCTACAAGGCTAAATCATTGGGCGGTTACATGGCTTTATGCAAACGGAATTCAAGGAGCCACGTGTTCAGTCTTCCTAACCCTGCGTAGTGGGGCAACAAGAAATAGAGAATAAACACCCACGGGGCGTGTAATACTCACAGTTGTTTAGGGGTAAAATCACTTGGACTGCAAGATGCGGCCGGCACAAGGTCCACCCTCCACAGTTGCGAATCCTTCTAACGCATGGAGTCCTGTAATAAATATCTAGGGGTCACCACAATATCCTTTCAACGACCGGGGAAGGACTCAGAGATCACTTCCTAACACTGATTCACCAGAATCCTTACCTTTTAAAAAATCGGACAATGTTTGATCCGAAGCTCAAGCGAGGTCAATCGCAAAAGAACGACCGTGAACTCGCAAGGTCCTGTCATGTCCTCCGAACCGGAATTAGACGGACCACCTAGAAAATCTCCCCTGTTTCAGGTAAAAACCTATCAGAGCACGGATGACTGATGAATGATGAATCACTACACCAAGATATTTAATTCTTCAAAATCCCTAACAACTGTCCAACACGACATTTATTCTCTGAAACAACAACAATTTACAAGATCCAAGCTAACAAACTCATTATCTCTTACTTCTAACACTAAAGTTTGTCTAGAATGGAATACTTTTTCTCAGACTCCCCCGGGGAATCGAGAATTCATAACCCGGCCACACTAATTCGTTTACAACGCACAGATTAAATATGCATTGTGTGCCCTCGAAGTTTCTAGAACAAATGTCTATAATAAAAAAATAATTTTACTTCCGTTTACGGTCAAAAGAGAAATATGTATTTAAAGAAAAAGATGAAATTGATTAAGGATTGGCTGTACGATTTCAGTTCGTTGGTTTCCAATCCACATGCTAAAATTTATCGATCAAAACTACAACTGTGAATCTGCAACCGCTAGGTGTCGCCTCCAACTGTCACTGTCACAAACTGACGTTTGACTGAATGACATTAGAAATGTAAACAAACCACCTTGATTACGATATGAGAGATCTAATTTATTATGGAAACCTGTTTAATAAGGTTTTGAAAAGTGATTTATCGTCAGAAAGTGTTACTAAAGAGTCCAGTGACGAAGTACAGAGGAAGGGATGACTCCTTCTATAAATCGCCGGCTGAAGTCGTTGGCACAAACAACAATGAAACTTTCAGTTGGAAAACCATTGAGATCAATATTGGAAACCTCACAATTTACAACGTATGCTCACAGGTAAATGTTAGGCACAAAAAAACAACGTAACAGGCTACAAAACGGGTTTAAATGTCTGTATTTCTGTAATATGGTGGCTCTTTTGGGGACTGCCATAATTTAACTGAAATAATAAAGATGTTTAGATTAATTATTTAGATTTTTGTAACTAGGTAGGTACTTTTTTAATACTAAGCCGCTGGGCTCCGTCTGTCCGTCTGTCACCGGGTTGTATCTCATGAACAGTAATAGGTAGACAGTTGAAATTTTCACAGAGTGTGTATTTCCATTGTCGCTATAACAACAAATAATAAAAATTAAAGGCGGTTTCATACAAGAAACGTGCTTTTTTTTGACGTTTTTTGTGTTGCGGTACGGAACCCTTCACGTGCGACTCACACTTGGCCGTTTTTATGTTCGACTTTTTTCAACATGGTAGGTGGTGATGAGTATACAAAAGAAAAGATGAATGGATTGCGTGAGGAATGATATGAAAGAGAAGGGAGTGTATGATAGCGTGGCGGTTGACAGGGGAGAATGGATGGAGAAAGGGTCCACCATTTATAGCAGAATTTTTTATGTCATAATATTATTTTGCATAACAGCGTACAGCATAAACTTCATTTCGCAGAAAATCGTTTGGCATACACTCATTTATCATACATTCAAAACACATAATTTTGTAAGTCAGAATCATCTTTAGGCATACATTTCATATGCATAATAATTAAAAAGTCGAACCATCATATCGCAGAAAGTTCACAGCCAGAATCGTCTTTTGGCATACGTGAGCTCGTGCGTATGGGTCACAGTTTTTACCTAACCATTTTTTTTTTAATAATTAGGATCTAAGTTGTTTTAAGGCTCCTTCAAACAGGCGCGACACAGTTTGTTCGGTGTATTTTTCCATGATATTTGAATGAACTATAAAAATAATAGTTTCTATAAGCGATCTCGAGATTTGGGGCACCCCGACTTGGGTTAGGTTAGGTTCCTTTAACGTATAAACGTATTTTCTTCTTTCTTTCTTCTTTTCTTTTTCCTTTAAAGGCTTCGGGAAGTACCTGTGTCGCATAAACAGGGAGCCGGACGCCCGGTGTCACCACTGCGTCGACTGCCGGGAGGACACGGCGTGGCATACGCTGGCAGAGTGTGCCGCTTGGGAGGAGCCGCGCCGTGCCCTCATCTCAGAAGTAGGCAGTGACCTCTCGCTGCCGGCCGTGGTCGAGTCGATGGTCGGCGGCGAGGAGTCTTGGGACGCGGTGGTTTCCTTCTGCGAAACGGTCGTCTCGCAGAAGGAGGCTGCGGAAAGGGAGAGGGAGATCTCGTCCACTCACCCGGCCCGCAGCAGGCGCACCGGGCGTCGGCGGAGGGCGGACAACGCCCTCTTCCAGCCCCCCTAAAAGGGTCCAGGGGCGACGGACTCGGGGACGTCCGTCGCCCCCCACACATCAGGACCCGAGGTGGCGGCGCGAAGTGTTTCACGCGCGCCCCTCTTAGACGTCGCGGGGGGAGTCAAACACCTCACTCCCCCCTCTGACCAGACGGGGCTCGCTGAGGCGGGCCGGCACCAGCCGGGGGTTGCGGAAGGATCGTACGTTCCCGCGACCCCCGGCGTAGGTGTGAGATGGAACACCGGGGTGGTTTTTAATCAGTAAGAGTCTGACAGACTCCGCCGCCCGCCCCAGGGCGGCGGACATCCATGAGGATTTTCCACCCCGGGAAAAAAAAAAAGGTTCCTTTAAAGTAAACCCTGTAGACAGAAGTAGGGGCCCCGCCAAGCGGGGTTCCGTCGACTACGTCTTATTTATTATTGCTCGGAAAGGCTCCTGTAAACAGGCGCGACGCGCGACGCGAGTCGCGCGCGACTTGCGGTGCTTTTGTGTCGCGTGTCGTGTCGCGCCTGTTTGAAGGAGCCTTAAAACAACTTAGATCCTAACTAATTATTAAAAAAAAAATGGTTATATGCCTTTATGCAATGCACGCCGCTGATGCCAACCCGTACTGGGCCCGCGTGGTGGATTACGGCCCACTCTCTCTAACAGAGGGGAGGCCCATGTCTCAGCAGTGGAAACATTATAGGGTGATTATGCTATGGTCTATATGGCAAAGTGAGTGCTGTTTGTAGATCCGGTATCGAAGGACAAAGCAGCCGGTCGATTCTGTAAAAATCTCACCGTGAAAACTTAATTGAAGTGAGTTTGTTTTTGCTAGGAATTGACACCATTGACTGCTCACTCCACGCTCACTTCACCTAAGTTTTCACGGTGAGATTTTTACAGAATAGCACCGCTGCTGTGTTTTTCTAAAGAATCTTTCAGTAGCTGTCTGTAATCTGTATTCGATAGTAGTGTCCTTCTTTTTTATATCTATGGTTGTGGCCGAGTGGCTACGACCCCGATTTGCGTAGTCGTTGGTTCGAATTAATGCAGGCACATTAGGTACTCTTGTAATTTATTTATTTACTCTTAAAACAGTCAAGGAAAACATCTTGACATCGTAGGTAAACTGGCATTAGAACCCAGCTAACACAAGATGGTGATAACCTGCCGTGATACAGTTTTTACTAGTACGGAGGTCAGTGTGAATTAAGCTCAAACAACCGCATATACACCATATACACAGGTATTTATTAGACATACGTAATTGCATATTGTACTAGTAGACACAAATGACAGGATTGTTGTGATTTGTGTGTAAGGTTTGTTCTTTTAAACTGTCAATAAATAAATTCAAATTCAAATAAGCGGGTGTTTCGCGGGACTGTCTTATGCAAGGAACTTATATAAGTTCCTTGGTCTTATGTAATTTTGACGTTCGAGAGGTGCTGAGTCTCAGACTAATTTGAATAAAGAACTGTTGATTTTGGACCAAAAACACGAAGACATGAGAAATCTATCAATCCGCACAGAGCCCGCGTAGCGTATTATGATATTATATTCACAGAAAGGACCTGCGTCTCAACAGACTCAACAGTGGGAAGATTTTACATTCTCTGTCCACTCCCTTGGGGAAATTCTAGTAGGAAAGTAGAATTACCAAGAAATTACGGTATGTAAAACCTGTGACGTTAAGTTATCGACACACTTTAAACCCCACATAAAATAAAACTACCCAAAACAACCCTCAGTCCGCTGACGTCGGCACCCCACTGGACCAGTATAATCGATTCATAGATCAAATAAAACAGCGCGTGACACGGGTAGCAAAACGGATAAGGTACCTACAGGTACGAACGGGAAGCGGTACAAAAAGGGTCGGTGGGCTAGGGTTGGCAATTGCTTGAAACATTTGTGAAATATGTGGAACTAGCGACCAATCCCTGCCTTACACAGCTTTTAGGACGTGACAAAACAGCGACATTACTTTATTAAATATTAATTTAAGGGGCTTACAGGACCTAAACACAAAAAAACGCAAGTTTTAGAAACAATAAAAGTATATGATCGACTATAGTAAACAAAATCAGAAAATATATCTGATATTCCTTAGGATATATGCTAGGTTGATAGTGTGCTGAAAACATAATACAACTAATTTGATACGATAGAAAAAGTCACGAAGATACCTCTAAAAACTTTATTTTTACAAAAAAAAACCATACTATTAAACATACAATAATTCTGATTTTTGTCAGATTATTCTACAAGCAACATACTAAAATACTAGTGTTTTAATGTTTTAGACCAAACAATAGATTTTTTTAATTAAATAATTGCTTCATATTTTGCAATAAATTACCATCGTTGTGTCATCGCGCTTCTCTTTCTTTTCTATGCAGTCCGACAGTGACCGCGCTTTAGGTCATGTAAGCCCATTAACGAACATACCTTTTGGAATAAATTCTTTAAATGGTGAAAACCGCATCAAAATACGTTGCGTAGTTTAGGAGGAAAACGCGGTTACACACAGGCACGAAAAGTGACTTTATTTATGATAAGTACACATATTTTTTTGGATGTGGTGTGAATGGGTGGAGAGTGACATCGATTTTAATTCAAAACTTATATTTGACATATAACAGGGTTGTTGGATGTTTACCTACCAGTCATATTTATGGCCGGTTTTATCATTACCGAATAAATACTTATCGGTTTACTTCAAGGTTTGACAGATAATTTTAGGAGAATTAAAAAATCGGAATCGGAAAGTTTGAGTTTGACTAAAAAAAAATCGGAAAATAAGAATTCAAACTCCATGTTGACAGCCCTGAAAAACAGCTCGCACCATCGCTCCATCCCTGGAGCATCTAACGTTTACAAGATTACATGGTAAATATTTACCAATTGATAGTAAACAAGGTTTGTTTGAGGGTATATAATTCGATACATTTTCATTACTGTTCAAGGCGGAACGGATTAGAGAATGGTACATAGTTATTACAGGTTGTTTTGCGTATGGTCAAGTTGATTTTTTTGAGAATACCAGCTACCAAATGTGACAAAAGGTCGGAAAGTGAAAAAGAGGCTCATTTATTTTGTAAAGCATACAACTTTTGCAGACCAAAAAGTCTTTTGAGGCTCATTTATTAAAAAAAAACATACATTATTAACACATCAAAAAGTTTTTAGAGCATCATTTATTTTAAAAACGAGTACATTATTAAAATACCAAAAAATATTTAGAGGATCAATGTAATATTTCCCGTTAAAATCATTACTCTATGTTGACAGCCCTAAAAAACAGCTCACACCTTTGTTCCATCTCTAGAGTATTTCAACGTTTAGAAAATTACATGGTAAATATTTACCAATTTGATAGTAAACAAGGTTTATTGGAGAGTATATAATTTTCATTGCTGTCCAACGGATTAGAAGCGTACTTATGAAAGCCGGTTTTGCGTATGCTTGAGTTATTCAGTTAAGTTAATTCATGCTTTTGAACGGCGCCGGTTTCTTTGGCCGAACCGTGGTCACCATTCGGTCACAGCTTACTCCATCGACCATCTCTTCGTCTAGCTAAATGACTTGCCCAACTCCACTTCATGCGCATCAAAGTCAAAGTCAAATCATTTCAAATAGGCACATTAATAGTTATTTGTTATACAAGAGTGCAAAGTTGCTTTTTAACCGCGTGCTCAATTTTGATGACCGAGCAAGCGAAGGATTCTAAAATTGAATCACGAGCGCAGCGAGTGATTCAAAAATTAGAATCCTGAGCGTTAGCGAGGGAATCAAAAGAGCACGAGGTGAAAAATCTTTGCACTCGAGTGCAACACGTAACTTTTCATCCCACCTCAGCGAGGAAATTAGTAAATGCAAAAAAAAAACATTTACAATCACAAGATACTTTTATTTCAGTTAGGTATTAACTACTACATTATGATAGGTAAGTATTACAGAATAATCTTTAAATTACAACAAATAATACCTACGAGTAAATATAATTAAGAAAAACCTTCGATTTTTTTGGTTGATGACCAGATGAGGATCTTTTTAAAAATGCCACTAGTTTAGGATAGGTGTCTTATGTTTTTTTTTCATCTTATTGTTGCTTTTAGCATTGAATACGTACTCCATAGAGTGCTTGATTTCTTGTTCTCGGATAATTCAATAAAATATGCCAGCAAAACGTTTTCTGATAAAGTTTTGGCTCCTTTAGCTAGTCGCCACGTGTTAAACATATCGTACTGTTTCAAATACTTCTCGCGTGATTGTTGAGGGAGAAAGCTCATTTGCGCATTTTTTACAGTTTCAGTCAATTCTGTTGGCGTCAAATAAACTTCGTCGTCGCTAGATTCACTCATTTTAGATTTTTCACTTGTTTACAAGTTTCTTGTTTTTATTTTTAACCTAAGGTTTTAACAATATGACGTGAAAAGAAAATTGCGCGCGCAAAGCAAATTAAAAAAAAGTACCTACACCAAAAAGGTTCAGAGTCTGAGTTTTTAAAAAATTAAAAAAAAGTTGTATGATAAATTCGGCACCATGGAGGTAGAAGTAAATAGGTTTAATGATGTTTTGAATTCACAAACTTAGTGCACACGATGTTCTAAATTCAATTTACTTTATCCTCTAGCGGATAAAAACAGCTTTTGCACTCAGATATCGAAGAGCAAAAATACTCTTTCCGAGATGGGGGGATGAAAAGGCACTTTTGAACGTCAAAACTTACAGTAAAATTGAATTGATTAGTCGCCCCTTCCAAAAGGTAGTTTTCGTATGGAGAAGAATGGGCAAGAAACTCCACCGTTACTCTTTTAAAATGATTTACAAGGTTTTGTATATATAATATAATTATATGTGAAGACAATGTACCTAGAATACAAGAAGTCTACCCCAAAAAAAATAAACATCGCTACTTTATGCTTGATTCGTTCAATAACTGTGTTTCGTTTGTTTTCAGATGATGACGGAATCAAAGGCAACATGAGATACTGAGGTCACCAAGATGACTGCAACTAAAGTAAGTGCTCATTATGTTATCTTAAGGCTCGTACAAACAGGCGCGACGCGACACGCGACACAAAGGCACCGCTCGTTGCGCGACTTGCGGTGCCTTTGTGTCGCGTGTCGCGTCGCGCCTGTGTGCACGAGCCTTTATACTAGCTGTGCCCGCGACTTCGTTCACGTGCATATTGGATTTCATGGGTATAAATTTTTTGCGCGGAACCGTAATTCTTTTCTTATTTATTTTATTATTTAGTATGTACACAGAAAAAGGATATAGATCATAATGTATCAGTATAGACTAGTTGTGCTTCTGTCATGCACCAAAAGTTTTAAACATTTTGACACCACTAACTACCCTTTTTCGCGTAAACTGTCAAGTCACGAACCGAATTCAAACTAAATATATATCCAATATATAACACAAAATATACGATAAAAACCTCACACGACACATTAAATTATCCTACAAGTATTTTCGTCGACATCCTTCGGCGGTATTTTTCGGGTGTCTTGTTCAGGACAAATCGAATAAAACGTCTTTCACAAAACACGAGTAGGTATATTAAAAATATGACACCATCTGGAAAAAATATGGCAGTATATTTTACTCCTGTTACTTTTTACGTTCATACATATAAATTGTTGTTTCCGAATAGGTAGAGATAGATTACACCTACTTTTTGCAATATTTAAGCTTGACTTGACCCCGCCTCCCCCGCCTCTTTCCGCTGCCCCTATGACGTCCGGTCCCGTCCCGCACTCAGACCTCATACCGCTAAAGATACCTAAAATCGTGTTCTGCGCAAGTCAAACCACGTGGTGTGTCAAGTCTCATCTTTCGTGGCACGCATTGTATAAGTGTCGAGATTGTCCGAAATCAGAGGGGCAATTCTCGTAAGGAGATGTTTCAAAATGGCCCAGCAGGGTAATTGCGTAACACACTATCTACCAGTACCAATGGGTTTAGTTCCACAACATTAATTGCGTTATTTGCGTTGTTGAGCAGACACATTTTTCGAACATATGGAGCAATGGATTAGAAATATACTTCAAAATTATTCAAATTGAGAGTAATAGTGTGTTAGGCAATTAGGATACTGGTCTATGTACAGACGCCAGCACATCTAGCTCCTACAATCTGTCAAACTTCTTTAATAGATTTTGAACTTTATCGCTAAAGCATAAGGTTCAAAGTTAATTGGGAAAATTTGACAGTTTCCGGTAGCTTGATGTGCTGGAGTCTGTACATAATAAAAGGTATTCCATTCTACGTACATGTTTAGGCTCCTACAAACAGGCGCGACACGCGATATAATAGCGCGCGACATAAAGGCGCCGTTCGTTGCGCGACTTGCGGTGCCTTTGTGTCGCGTGTCGTGTCGCGCCTGTTTGTAGGACCCTTTTCTCTGACAAATAAACCTAGTTTGCTTTAGTTCTCTTTCAAGTCCTCGGCAGCCAACACGCCAAAATGAGCCATTTTATTTCATTATCATGCTATAAGACGCCTTATTGAAAAGCCCTGTCCGAGGTCTCAAGGCTTTCCAAAGATCTTTTATTATCTCATCCTATAAATAAATACCGTCCTTCAAAGAGCACTTCCGAAGGTTTCCGAAGGTTTCCGAAGGTTCCCGATGTGTTTCCGTCGAGAACCTCGATCGCTATTTAGAACAACTTTCAATTGGGGATGAAATGTCAATCTATAAGTACTTACTAATATTATAAAGAGATAAAAGTTGTTTGTATGTAGGAGATAATCTCTGGAACTACCAGGCGGATTTGAAAATTTCTTTTTGTTTTGGCGCGAAATTGGATTTTGTTTTCAATGTTTCTGTAATTAGGTACATGCCGAAGATCAGTGGTGGTGCAGTGGTAACAGCCGCGACTTAGAAGTTGTAGGTCGTAGGTTCGAATCCATACATGCGCCCTAATTTATGTAAATTATTTCATCACCACGGAAAACATCTTGAGGACCTGGCATGTCGTAGAGCCAAAAATTCGAAGACATTTTTGACATTCGCCAAGGGGCTATTCAAGTATTACGTAAGCACTACAGGGGGGCGGGGGTCTTAGCTTTCCTTATTTTTGATGACATGGGGGGTCTGGATGGTGATTACGTCAGCAGTATTATATTTTTTACTTTTTCGGATTTTCTACAAAATTTTGTTGATTTTGGTTTGAACACATATATGGCAACCCTGCTTGTCTATGCTTGAAAACCCATGTTGAAAACGAAACGCATACAATTGCTGCTCATGAATCATTAAAAAAAACCAGAACACATTATAAAAATGCATGTAAGTAGGTACCAATGTGAGCATGGGACGGGTAAGTGATTCGCTTACTTTTGCTGACGACGGGGAGTGGGGGTTAATAATTGCAAAATATTTTCTTTGAATGGCCCCCAACCCGCAATGGGCGCGCGTGCTGGATTACGGCCCACTCCCTCTGAAAAAGAGAGACGGATTTTGCCCTAACAGTGGAAACAATAAAAGCTGGTGTTTTATACATAAGCATATACAGACGCCAGCACATTAAGCTACCCGAAACTGTCAAATTTTCCCAATCAACTTTGAACCTTATGGTTTAGCGATAAAGTTGAAAATGTATTAAAGAAATTTGACAGATTGTAGTAGCTTGATGTGCTGGCGTCTGTACCAAGCGTCCCTCAGCGTGTGTTCTGCCCGCTAAGCGCGTTCTTGTCTTCTGCGACAAACGAGTATTCGCCGACGTCGACAGTGTGTATGGGTACAGTCAGCGAACAACTTTTAATCTACATAATATCTTTCTAATAATTTACCTTTGGGGAATAGGCATTTTCGGGTTTTATTTTGAAGTGAAAGCTTCTTTAGGCGCGTTGGGCATTTTTTGAGATGGGGAAAAATCCATTGAACTCGCGCCACTGTTACCGTAGGCGACACCGCGCCTGTGTTTTTTAAGACGATTAAAAAAATACCCGCTTCGGATGTGTTCGGCTGTTTTAATGTATATCTGATATGTCAGTGAGTGACGACAAAGTATACTGTTTGTGTTTTGTTTTCACTTCTGTCAGCACTCCCGGAGTACCACTGTTTTTTTAGGTATACGGCGGGTTAAGATTGGCTTAGGGTACATACATACATATATACATACATACTAATAATAAAGTTGACGAAATTGTTTACTGTTTTAACGCCCTAATATATGGAACTACCACTCGTATTTGAAAAAATCTTTTTGCATTGAAGGGGCTTACAGGACCTAAACGCAAGAAACGCAAGTTTTAGAAACAATAAAGGTATATGATCGACTACAGTAAACAAAATCAGAAAAATATATGATATTCTTCAGGGTATATGCTAGATAGTGTGTTGAAAACGTAATACAACTAATTCGATACGAAAGAAAAAATAATGAAGATTCGTCTAAAAACTTTCTTTTTACAATAAAAATTATACTAATATACATACAATCATTCTAATTTTTTGTCGGATTATTCTACAAGCAACATGATTATTTTAATTTTTTAGTCCAAACAATAGATTTTTTGCAATAAAATAATTGCAATTGCATTGCAATAAATTACCAGCGTGGTGTCATCGCGCTTCTCTTTCTTTTCTATGCAGTCCGACAGTGACCGCGCTTTAGGTCACGTAAGCCCCTTAATAGCCCAATTCTTTAGGAAGGATAAAGGCTTTTGAATATCACGCTAAAGCCCTTAGTAGCTGCGCAAAAAGAAAAAAGTCACAAACAACGCTAAGCGAATACGAAGTACTAGCGCGGGCTGATGGGATGTGACGGGGCGGGTCGCGGCCTAAGTCGCGGTCAAAAGCTAATAGTCTAATATATGTAATCTGCATTCGCGATTTATTTGACAAAAATGTAAACATATATGAGTTTTTGGAAAAATAACTTTAATTCCTACACAATAAAGTTCAGTTTACGATACAACTTCAAACTTTAAAACTTTTTCAATAGTGCTAGTCACTCTGAAATCAACTTAATGTCCATTAAAATTAGGTTGAAATTTGTTTAACTTGAAATGACATCAATTTGAAACATTAGTTTGAATAAATTTTATCTCTTTGACTCACACGCGACCTACAATCTTTACTCTGATTTTATCTACACCTGAAAATCGTTGATTGCCTATCGCTTCCTCGTCGGTGCTGGGACAGGGGCCAAAGCCTTAAAAGCTGTTTAGAGTTGAGAAGCCTTTAAAGATTTTTCTGCAACCCTGTCATTGTTACAAATACCCCAAATTTTGATTACCGATTACCCACAGATCTCCGTACCAACCAAATGAGATCAAACGGTACACTCGTGAAAAGAACGAATCAAAGCGAAAAAGCTGTCAAAAACTCAAAAGCAAGATGGGTTTATCCGTAAAAAAAACTGATTTATTTATTTGAAAAGCAAAGAAATTACGTCTTTGACGTGAAGATTTACTTAGAGCAAAATATAGAGCTCTTTTCTTTTTTCTACCGCGTTAAGGGTCCCCCCACACTTATCGGAGGAAAATCGCATTAAATCGTTAATAACGTCAAGGGTGACTTATTGCCTTTAGAAAGGAGAAATAAATCAGTCTGTATATACCTAGTCGTCTTATTGCAAAGCCTGCTTTTGTACAGAAAAGGACTTGATTTGATACTAAGACTAGCAGCTATTAACTAAACATTGTAACAATTCAAATTGCAATGATCTAACCATAATATTTTTGCATAAAAATCCTATTAAAACAATTTCTCTTAAGGCTCTTACAAACAGGCGCGACACGCGATATAATCGCGTGCGACACAAAGGCACCGCTCGTTGTGCGACTTGCGGTGCCTTTGTGTCGCGCGCGAATATATTGCGTGTCGCGCCTGTTTGAAGGAGCCTTTAAACTTTTAAACTATCATTATTAGGGTTCCGTACCCAAAGGGTAAAAAGGGGCCCCTATTACTAAGACTTCACTCTCCGTCTGTCTATCTGTCTGTCACCAGGCTGTATCTCATGAACATGATGCTAGACAGTTGAAATTTTCACAGATGATTTATTTCTGTTGCCGCTATAACAACAAATAATAAAAATAAAAAGTTAAAATACAAGGGGGTATAAAAGAAACGTTTTCTTCGGCGTTTTATGCCTTGTGGTACGGAACCCTTAGTGTGCGAGTCGGACTCGTATATTGGCCGGTTTTTTTTTTAAACTTTATCGTGCATTCTGTGTTCTCCTTTAAGTTAGATCTTTTAAACTACGGATTTTAATGCATTTTCAATGCAGCAATAGATAGATTGATTCAAGAGGAAGGTTTACATGTGTAATACATGCATATTATAGCAGAGAAAAGCCGAGAAATTCAAAGATTTGTAATGTGATGTCGTAACAAACATATTTTTGTGCGCTTACATTGCAAACGCTGGCTAAACCTTACGAGTTAGATCAAATTTATGTATGTACTACGGAATTGTATATCTTAAAAAGATCAATAAAAAGTCCGCGATGGTATTTGTTTATCTCCTAAGGATAACTCACAGTAACCACTTTTATCTTTTACATATTACAAAATATGATGGGTTATTTACCAAGCTATTTAAACAATACAGTATCATTCCTTAGCCAATTAAATACGTTGTGCATTTCATATAGATCAAAATTGCCATTTACACATAATTAGTCTTTACCTTTACAACATTATTAAAATTAATATCTTAGAAGATATCAGCAGTGCGATTCTGTAACCATCTCACCGTGAAAACTTTGGTGAAGTGAGCGTGGAGTGAGTGTCAATTCCTAGCAAAAACAAACACACATCACCTAAGTTTTCACGGTGAGATTTTTACAGAATGGACCAGTAGAGATTTAAAAAGCGGGGGCAGGGCGGCTGGGCGGGGCGCGGGCGGTACGAAGTTCGCGGGTCAGATAGTAAATATTAAACAGCCTTTGCAGTTGTCTTAATATTGCATTTTTTTTAAAGTATCATAGTAGGTATATTTAGTGGAAAAAAATAACAAAATTCTAACTTAGCTAAAACTATACAGAAACTAAAAAATATCGTCGAAAAATTCATCCGCATCGCTGTCTACTGGTAATGTACTGTAAGAGACTGGCGGCATTACCACGTTGTATGGCGATACTTAGCCTCTGGCCAAGGTAAAAGCCAGCCCTTAGGTCACGGGAAGTGTGAACCAGCCATTTAGATTTTTTTTAAAAAGACCATGAGCACTCGGACCGAGAGTTTCAACCCCAAACGGCTCGAAAATATAATTTCCGAGAAGGTTATTATATTTTCGCCGCTTGAAATTTTCCACAGCCGCAGCAGCAGCGCCAGCACAGCTGGTTAATATTTGGTTATGTTGCTAAAATGGAAGTGATATTCATAACAAGTAACTTTACTTAATTATGGTGCCGATTTCTCCACGTTGTTGCTGTCCCATTTTCTTATAGATACATCGTAAGAGCTAGGGATGATTTCCCTACGGCGAAAGCAAATCTAATAAATTAAATGACGTCGTCACGTTTGGCGCAGTGTTTAAGCGATTGACTGCTGCGCTGCGTGTCGCGGGTTCGATTCCCGCACGGAACAAATATTTGTATGACCTACAAGTAGTTGTTCCGGGTCTGGCTGTTTGTGTATGTGAGTTGAAATGTTTGTAAACGCACCCACAATACAGGAGAAATTCCGAGTGTGGGACAAAGTTAAAAAAAAAAAAGTGGTAGCCAACGAGGTACAGTGCGTGCCACGTAAGAAGAGACTTGACCCCGCCTCCCCCGCTCTTTCCGCCGCCCCTATGACGTCCGGTCCCGTCCCGCACTCAGACCTCATACCGCTAAAGATACCTAAAATCGTGTTCTGCGCATGTCAAACCACGTGGTGTGTCAAGTCTCATCTTTCATGGCACGCATTGTAATTGTTTAACACACTAACAGGAGGGCTTTCATTTTGACAGTTCAACAACATTCATTGCGTTTTTTACGTTGTTTAGCAGATTTTTTTTCGAACCTATGAAGCTATGGATTAGCAAATTATCCTTTAAAATTATTTAGATTGTGATTGGTAGTTTGTTACATAGGGCGCTGGCTCAAAACAAGTTTTTACACTTGCTGATGGGGATGTATTTAATGAAGAGTCTTTGAAGTAAATCTCTGTAGATTTTCTGGAAAGACAGTCATCCCAACTCATGTACAGTACCCGGCGATAAATATTGCACATCGACCTTTGCCTTTTTTTCATTTTATACAAAGAAAAAAAATAATTATCAAAAGAAGCAAATCATAATTGTTTTAACAGCTCCTAATAGACACCGGACTGTTTGTATTTCGTGCGACAGAGATAACGCTCTACGAAGCCGAAATTAGCCGATTGTCTCTTTCCAAAGGTCGATGTGCAATATTTATCGCCGGGTACTGTACCTAGTTTTTAAATATTATTGACTTGTAAAAAAGTGTTAATATTAAACTACTTTATACAGAAAGTGACTGGTTAGTTAGGAATTTGCGTTTGCTTTTTATTTTTTTTGTCTGTAATAAAAGCTTTTTGTAGGCTCATTATGTTTTATATGTCGCAGCTTTCACGCATTCTTTTCTCCACAACAATAATTAAAAAAAGTCTAGAACTGTGATCCCTGTGAACTGTGATGAAAAAAGTCTAGAGGTGTGTTTCCCGCATTGTCGAGGCGGAGGGGCTCAGTAGCCGTGGCTTGGTCACCCACGGTGAAGCGAAGAGGGACCCGAGGAGGGGTCGCTCGTCAGGGTTTTGCCGGTAAGCCGACGACGTAGCGGCCAACAAGTAGATTGCGGTACCGCTTGGGCGATATCGCAACTGAGGTGGGCCGCGATGTCATATGGGAGGCATCGCGGCTGACGGTTGGAGGCCGCGGCGGGAGAGGAGTGCCGGTATTGCGGTGCGCCGCTCTCCCTACTTTCCCTTACGGGGTCGCCACCGTCTGATGGCGGACGCTGTAGGGCCGCAGGGGAGGAGGGATTTGGTATGACGTTGGCCGCTCTCACTATCCTCTGTGGCCGAAAATTGGCAGGCGGCGGAGCCATTAACCTGAACTCTCGCAGGGGGACCAAGGGTGCCCAGACACGGGGTCGTCTGGAGCCCATGTGCTGATTGGTCCCTGGGGTGGTCACGGCGGCGTGCTGTTCTGGTGCGCCGGTGATGGGGAGTACTCTTCAGAGGAGGGTCCGGTGACGGACAGCCGCGGCGAGTTCACGGATGAGTGCTAGCGCGTGCCCGTGTTCCCGCCGTAAGCGGCAGAGGAGGACACCGTGGAGTTTTAGTGGGTTAGAGTCCCACAAAACTGCACTATCTCCCCGTGGTAGTGCAGAATGCATGAGCATTTTTCCACGATAAAAAAAAGGTTAGAACCATGATCAACTGCCTGCGAGCTAAGAGAGCGAAGCGAGGCGAGCACTACTTCCAAAGGCCAGGCGGTTAACTAAACGGCTAATTTAACCAGTTGACTGCGACATAATTATACAGGGTTATTGGCAAAACATTAACAACCTCTTACGAGGTAATTATGAACAACCTTTATTATGGCACCAAACTTAATAGCGAAAAAAAATTTGCTGTTCCCTACATTTATGTTCGTATAGCTCGTCAAAATGTAGGGAACAGCTGATTTTTTTTTCGCGATTTCAGGTTTGGTTTGGATGTTGAGAACAATGACCTCTTAAGAGGTTGTTAATGTTTTCCCAATAACCCTGTATACAGCGTGTATCAGAAATGTGTGGTCATATTTAAGGGTGTGGTACAGACCATGAAACTGAACAACTTTCTCCATGGGACCATCATCGGAATTGCGAACGCAGTATAGATAAATGAGCCGTAAGATCTATATCTTACGGCTCATTTATCTATACTGCGTTGAATTGTTCCTATGAACAAGCGACAACTTATGACATATTGAGCCAGTACATTTGCAGCTTACATAACGCCGTGAAAACCATCCGATCCATCCATCACGCTGTCCGGCCGGGATGTACCACTTATGTGGTATTAAACTTACCTCGTGTTTGGCATGGCATTTTCCTTATTTTACTCGCATTTTTATGTTTATATTTTTCTTATATTTTGGGATCGCACGAGATGAAATTATACTTAGATAAGTTTTTGATTGGCAAGTTAAGTCTTGTTGTTGTGTCGGTTTTTTTGTTGTTTAGGATTGTTTTTGATTTTTTGCTTAGCAAGGGCCTCTCCCAAATCCTTCCAGACATCGTTTTCTGGAGCCACTTCGATCCCATCCTTACGGTACGCGTCAGGTCGCTCGCCGCCTCTTCCTGGGCCGGCCTTGGCAGCGCCGTCCATTCTCAGACACCCACCGTGTGGAGACTGTTGCAAGCAGAATTATGTTTAAAATAGTTTAAGTTAAGAAAAAATCTACACCAGCACAAAGGTTCCTAAGTTGCGTCATACGCATAAAGATACAAAGGTCTCAAAAGTTACTTAAGAACATTTTCGAAATGTCTTATTTAAAAAAAGATAACTGGAAATCTGTTCCATGGAAAATTTAAAATCGGTCTAATTTGGCTGCAACACTATAATAATATTGTACGACTGTGAAATTTTGTGTCAGTACACAAAATTTCAACGCAGTTGCGTTCAGAATCATGTACTAAATCCGTGGTAACAGCTAGGTTGCCACGGATTTAGTACGATGGTCCTGCCTTATACCCTGTAGTTATATACTAAAACGAAGAAAAGTTTTACAGATCGTAGATGACTTTCTATAGTTTCTAAGAAAAGACGTAAATTATGATTATCCATGTACAGACGCCAGCACATCAAGCAACTGTAATCTGTCAAATTTCTTTAATAGATTTTCAACTTTATCGCTAAAACATAAGGTTCAAAATTCATTGGGGAAATTAGACAGTTTCTGGTAGCTTGATGTGATGGCGTTTGAACATTGTAAGGACATATTTATTTAAACTTTCTACTGTATTGTTCCAGACGGAAATGGTCCACGCGGGCAGCAGCTTCCAATGGGACAAGCTGTCGCCCGCAGAGTTCCAGCAGTTGCAGGAGTTGACCTCGTGTGAGTACCCTTATTTGACCAACCATTATATATGCCTCTATCTTGATGTGAGCCCCAAACAAACCCAGTACCATTTGTTTTCCAAGTCATCATCAACGTGAAAACTTGGGTGAAGTGAGTTTGTTTTTGCTAGGAATTGACACTATTGACAGCTCACTCCACGATCACTTCACCTAAATTTTCACGGTGAGATTTTTACAGAATAGCACCGCAGTGGTAGGTGCAATCATGAAAATTGAGGAATAAATATTTTAAATACGCAAACATCTGTTAAAACTATAAATATAATATATAGATACCTAATTACATACAAAAGAAGGAAAGTACAAGTACAGTACCCGGCGATAAAATATTGCACATCGACCTTTGGAAAGAGACAATCGGCTAATTTCGGCTTCGTAGAGCGTTATCTCTGTCGCACGAAATACAAACAGTCCGGTATCTAATAAGAGCTGTTAAAACAATTATAATTTGCTTCTTTTGATAATTATTTTTATTCTTTGTATAAAATACAAAAAAAGGTAAAGGTCGATGTGCAATATTTATCGCCGGGTACTGTACTTTTATACATAAACACATGAATATACTAAAGAGATAGACAAACAATGAGGAAATATCAGCGTTGTTATGATACTGCCATATCATCTTTCACACAGTTCATCCATCGTTTCTTTGGTCATTTGTGTTCCACATAACCGGAAAAAATTACCCTATTGGTGCTAAAAGGCAATCTGTATAAGAGTCTTGTTGACACAGTCTCTCCTAAGGCCACTGCGGTTGATTCGCCGTGTGGAAGGAAGTAAGGAAGCTTGTTGATAAACATATTTTTTCTGCGGCGCGGTCTATACGCCGTGTGTAGGCACGCTCGTCAGTGTTATATGGATCACTATGAAAGCTTGTTGATGAACACGTTTTTTCTACAGCGCGGTTTATACGCCATGTGTAGGCACGCACGTCAGTGTTATATGGATCACTATGGAAGCTTGTTGATAAACACGTTTTTTCTACAGCGCGGTTTAAACGCCATGTGTAGGCACCGTCGACAGTGTTTTATGGATCACTAAGGAAGCTTGTTGATAAACATATTTTTTCTGCGGCGCGGTTTATACGCCGTGTGTAGGCACGCTCGTCAGTGTTGTATGGATCACTATGAAAGCTTGTTGATAAACACGTTTTTTCTACAGCGCGGTTTAAACGCCGTGTGTAGGCACGCTCGTCAGTGTTGTATGGATCACTATGAAAGCTTGTTGATAAACACGTTTTTTCTACAGCGCGGTTTAAACGCCGTGTGTAGGCACGCTCGTCAGTGTTGTATGGATCACTATGAAAGCTTGTTGATAAACACGTTTTTTCTACAGTGCGGTTTATACGCCGTGTGTAGGCACGCTCGTCAGTGTTATATGGATCACTATGAAAGGTTGTTGATAAACACGGTTTTTTCTTCAGCGAGGTTTAAGGCTCCTACAAACAGGCGCGACACGCGATATAATCGCGCGCGACACAAAGGCACCGCTCGTTGCGCGACTGGCGGTGCCTTTGTGTCGCGTGTCGTGTCGCGCCTGTTTGAAGGAGCCTTTATACGCCGTACCGTAAAGAAACCGTGCCGTGTACAAATGACCTTTCAAACCTCACCAGGAACTGTGCCACTCCTATTCCCCGTCTCTTCACCTAACAGCAACTTAATGTTTCAGCTATTCTCGAAAACCCAGCGCCAATATAACGAAAATCACCTGAGCTTTCCTAAATCCACTATCCATTCACCTTAAATGTCGTAGCATCATGCTGAGATAGGAGCCTTTTGGCCTCGTATAGGACTTTCTGTTTCATTTTCCTTTTGTTACCTTTTTTATACATATAACATGGATTTTATTTTGCTGTGTTTAGTTTAGTTTGTGATCTTCCTGTATGAGTCGCAATAAATACTTTTTCTTTCTTTCTTTCTAAATCTAACAAAATGAAGCCACTGAACATCGTGTCCGAAGTTTTCTTCCGATAATAATATTAAGCCCTTACATGTTCCGATTTTACATCGGATGTTGGGCGGCGGTCGGTAACTGGTCTAACCAATTTAGTTAATAATATTAGCTTTCCCTCGACCTGTGTAGGTACCGTTTACCACCGCACTCATAAACATCATTTAACATCGTTTGTTAAGGTGAAAACTGCGTGACTGCGTGGACCGAGCTTTATGACCCGGCGCCGAATCTTGTTGGAAGGACCATACTTGGTTATTGAACATGGTGTTGTTAAGGGGGTTACCTACCTTCTCAAGAATGGTATCTTGATACAATTGTGTCGATGTTTTGATATCTTTTGCACAAAAATATGGCTCAGTCACTCCTTCATAGCTAACACCCCACCAAACCATCACTGACGTCGGATAATGCCCCGTTGCACTCTGTCGACTAATTGGTAAGCTTCCTTAGAGCTTTGAGCATAAATATGGTCATATTCATGTTAAAATGTGGCTCAATTGTAAAGAATTTGTCATCCGTAAACAAAATTTTTCTGTGACCTCCTGTTTTCCTCTTCCTTTGCGTACCGCTTCAGTAGTTGTTTCGATTTAACCACCCTATTCTTTTTTACTTTATCAGTTAAAAATGACCAGTGCGTCTCTTATAGGCTGCAAGTCCTAAGTCATCTTTTAAAATGCGCGACATGGTTCTGGGTGCTATCTTCATCTCGCGAGATAATAGTTATTTGTTATACAAGAGTGCAAAGTTGCTTTTTAACCGCGTGCTCAATTTTGATGACCGAGCAAGCGAAGGATTCTAAAATTGAATCACGAGCGCAGCGAGTGATTCAAAAATTAGAATCCTGAGCGTTAGCGAGGGAATCAAAAGAGCACGAGGTGAAAAATCTTTGCACTCGAGTGCAACACGTAACTTTTCATCCCACCTCAGCGAGGAAATAAGTAAATGCAAAAAACATGTACAATCACAAGATACTTTTATTTCAGATTAGGTATTAACTACTACATTATGATAGGTAAGTATTACAGAATAATCTTTAAATTACAACAAATAATACCTAAGTATAATTAAGAAAAATTGAAAGTAACGTTGCTACAGTTACTTATGTTGAGTGTAATATTTTTGTTAGGTACTATAATGTTGGTGTTAGTGCCTTGTGTACTGTTTTTCGGTAAACTGTCATACTTAATAGTTGTACCGATTCTTCGGATTCCCTTGGCGTAAATGTTGGCGAGAGAGGGCGATTGATAGGTGTTTCGTAACGGCTCATTTTTGATGTAGAAGGGCCAGTCCAAGGATCTGACTGAGGCTCTTTCATTGTAATGGCTCCTACGATGCCTTTACATATTTTAGACTTATTTTGGATGGAATCCTCTATGTATCCCTCTACGACCGCATTGGACTTCCAGCCTCCATGGCGTAAGGGACAGGAGATCAGCTCCTGAATCGGCCAAAAGTGTGGCTGAAGTTCGTCGGAAACAATGACCCGTGTACAACAGGGGTTCTGGAAGTTCAAGAAATGTTGCTATTTCTCGTGGGATACTGCCAATTTTATTAGCACCCATAGGCTGTCTAACACACTTTCCGTTGCGATATTGTAGAAAAAATCGATTGATTGGAGTGTTAGGCGGGCGTAAGGCTTCGTATTTCTCAACAATTGTTTAGTTGTATTCCTTGCGAATGACGAAGTTGCGGTCTCTTTTTGTCTTTGTATTGGGTAAATTAATTAATAGTAAGTCATCTGAATGTTTCTGAATGTTTTTGACATTAAGTTGTGTTAGTTCATTAGTTCGACAAGCTCCGTTTATACCAATAATAAGAACAACCTGTAACGTAAAGAGTATTGTAGTAGATAAATTAATAAAATTGATATGCATGCATAATTATGCCTATCAACATTATCTAAGTACGTATTGGATTATGTTAAGTACCTAGTTAATTAATAGTAGATACTGAATGTGCAACTGGCTTACTTTTGCCACGGTAATATTTGCCGCCAAATATACGGAATCAGGTGCTTCGTTAAGAAACTTTTCAATTTCAGATGCTGTGAAAACCTTCGATTTTTTTGGTTGATGACCAGATGAGGCTCTTTTTAAAAATGCCACTAATTTAGGATAGGTGTCTATATGTATGTTTTTTTCATCTTTATTGTTGCTTTTAGCATTGAATACGTACTCCATAGGGTGCTTGATTTCTTGGTCTCGGATATTTCAATAAAATATGCCAGCAAAACGTTTTCTGATAAAGTTTTGGCTCCTTTAGCTAGTCGCCACGTGTTAAACATATCGTACTGTTTCAAATACTTCTCGCGTGATTGTTGAGGGAGAAAGCTCATTTGCGCATTTTTTACAGTTTCAGTCAATTCTGTTGGCGTCAAATAAACTTCGTCGTCGCTAGATTCACTCATTTTAATTTTTCACTTGTTTACAAGTTTCTTGTTTTTATTTTTAACCTAAGGTTTTAACAATATGACGTGAAAAGAAAATTGCGCGCGCAAAGCAAATTAAAAAAAAGTACACCAAGAAGGTTCCTTTAAAAAAATTAAAAAAAAGTTGTATGTTAAATTCGGCACCATGGAGGTAGAAGTAAATAGGTTTAATGATGTTTTGAATTCACAAACTTAGTGCACACGATGTTCTAAATTCAATTTACTTTATCCTCTAGCGGATAAAAACAGCTTTTGCACTCAGATATCGAAGAGCAAAAATACTCTTTCCGAGATGGTGGGATGAAAAATCTTTTGCTTTCGGACAGGATTTCTTCGAATTCTTTCCCTTACTGCTTTTACCACCTTTTTCGTACGAACACTACGTGGACGGCCAGATCTTTATCTGTCACAAACAGAGGAGGTCTCATTGTAACTATTAATAGCCCGGTACACAAACATTTGACTAATACCAAGCGTATGGAGAGTTTTAAAAATTGCATTTGGCTCCATACCAACTTTGTGTAATGCAATCACAGCGATTCGGTTCTCTTTATCACGCCACTCCATTTTAATATCGCAATATATTGTACAATGTATTGGCGCCAAAATTAAAAATCTCAATGAACAATCGCATAAAAATGACAGATTCCAAATTCAAATGTAATATCTTTCTTATTTTTAATTGTAACAGTATTTATGGCCAGACTGTATATATATAAAATTCAAAGTCCTGACTGACTGATATGTCAACGCACAGCCTAAGTCGCCGATCCTGAAGACATGAAATTTGGAGAGTGAAATTTCACGCGGACGAAGTTACGGACCGAAGCTAGTTATTTGTATAGATGTATATACCCTAAACCAATTAAACTCATACCACTTAACACACCGTACACGTATAAAATCAACCAAATAAACCCCCTTAAATGCCTATTCCCCAAAGGTAAAATTTACCTGAGTATCACCCGATTACCTACATCATATCAAGCCTCTAATGTAATAGCACGGTTCAGTGTTCCAATTCAATTAGACATATGGCCCACGCGACTGTTAGCAAATTAAACTTTTGCACTTAGTGAATTTCGATAGGGGTGGCACACAGTTCCTGGTGAGGTTTGAAAGGTCGTCGCTGTTATTGAAGGCAAACAAAAAAAAAGAGGTTTGTTTGTCACAGAAACACGTGCATACAAAAATATAGAACTTAACTCGAATAATAAAGAAAATTAACGATGGACGGCACCGCCGAGGTCGGCCCAGAAAACGGTGGCGAGATGATCTGGACGCGTACTGCCAGGGGTTGGTTCGAGGTGGCGCGGAAAAAGCGCTCCTGGAAGGATTTGGAGAAGGCCTTTGCACCGCAGAGGGACAGAAAAGGCTCTTATACAAAAAATAGATCTATAATCACGAGCACAAAATAGAAATACTCGACGATTCATTCGCCTTTATAATATTAGTATGATACTACTGTAAAAACCCTTCAGAATTTCGCAATCTTCTTCTTTTTACCCTATTCCTACTAGATAATTCAATGTTCTTTTCTTATAAATATCTTTACGGGTTTCAAGACAGCTGAATAATTTATCTGGGACTCGTCGCTTTTATTTATTTTTTGTTATTTATGAACACACAGTAAGATACATTGCGAAGCGACATGTAACTTTAAGAGGTCATGTTTTTACGGAGACTCTTAACACCGCGATTCAGCAGAGAGTGTTTAATGAACAACGCCATCTATCGAGACATTAGAAACATAATTATTACAGTCATATAACTTTTGTGTACAAAGATACTGCTTATTTCTTGAGAAAATTTCTTTCGCTTCTCTGATGGTCGTAGATTCTATCTTGCAGGAGTTGCAATGGTGGTAGTGGCAGTTGAGCCCCCCGCGTGTTACTTAAGGTAAGCGTCCACAGTTTCGCATCAGACGCATCGGACGCATCCCACGTAACGGATTTTAGTATTCTTTGTATAGAAAGTAACACAGTGCGTCCACTGATCCACATCGTACGGATCGCAATAATCTGCTCATCGGTAATACCGACGCCTTTGCTCCGAGGGGCAACTTTTGCGATGCGTGCCGATGACGTCATACGGAATGCCGATCAGTGGACGCGCTCCGCGCGCCTCGCGTTCTTCTTCGCTTTCCTCCATTATATTACAAACACATTCCCCACGTACGTTCACTACGAAAATCCGAATGAAAGTGGCATCGGCAATCCGATTGCTGGTGGTTGCGTCGGCAAATCCGGGTGCTGCCGATACAGTGAACGCATTATATAAAACTAATCCGTTTGATTCGATGCGTCCGATGCGGAACTGTGGACGCTTACCTTTAGTCAGTGCAAATTGTTTTTGGAACGACGTTCTTTTACGGAGCTTGAGCAAAATGGGAGA
The DNA here is from genome assembly GCA_963855955.1 of Luperina nickerlii. NCBI lineage: Eukaryota > Metazoa > Arthropoda > Insecta > Lepidoptera > Noctuidae > Luperina > Luperina nickerlii. The sequence goes on along the minus strand of OY979689.1, from coordinate 8,437,117 downwards.
GTGATGATTTCTCACGCTTTTTCAATAGTAATGAAAAAGCGTTATGCCCACTCCATGCGACTTTTCATTAACTTATTAGCTTAGATACAGAGAGAGAGAGAGGAAGATAGTTTACATGGTTTTCGAGGGAGCTCAAGCCGATTTTATTTTCTTTACATAAATACATCCTTCTTCACCATCCATCAGCCCAAAGTGGAATAATACCGAAATAGCACTATTCATAATGTACTTTAGGTCACTACTACAAAACTGTTAGCATATCGTAGTCGTTGCGCGTGCAAAAGTCGCTATGTGTTTTTAGTGAACTTATTTGAGCTATATGAATTACAACATTAAGCGTGTTTATACGGAACTTTCGATGTATGAATATCACATAGCTACATTCCTTAACTCTTTAAATACTCTAATATTAGTGTGATAATCTGATCTTTTGTTTGCAGATTCAACCAAGAAGCTTCAGGATGTCCTCAAGGAGTTTTGTGAGGTCAAGAAACAGAGTTCAGACGGGGTAAGTACTTTACTCTATTCTTTATTTTATTTCAGGTTTAATTTCATATTTATTGGGAATTGCCTTGTCGGGTACCCATATATATGGAATATCAGTAATTCGCACACGGTTTTTGGAACTACCAAATTCGTAATAACATTTTAGACAGTTGCCCAGACTACGTGGTACGTGTCTGACATTTTTCAAATGCATTTTCGGTGTTCTCTCCTCACGCCCAGCTATCAAATTTCGCCCTGAATTTGCTTGCTGAAAAACGCTGTGGGCTACCATTAATATTTACACGATTAAGTATTCAAATATCACGATTCCGAAATTAATGACGATTTATCTACGTTTAAATGCGCTGTCTCACTGTTACTCGTAGGTCACAATATCGTAATTATTAGTACTGAGGTGTAAACACTTACACCTGAGTACTAATACATAAAAGTTAGGTAAGAACATTTTCGAAAAATAGTTTTACAGCCAAATTAGAACGGTTTTAAATTTTCTGTAGAAACAGAGATTTCCAGTTATCTTTTTTAAATAAGACATTACGAAAATGTTCTTTATTATTTTTTTAGACCTTTGTATCCTGCTTACGCGTATGAAGTTTCATTAAAATCAATCATCAACAATTCATTTCGAAAAACAAGGGCTTCAAAGTCTGTATGAAATGGCGTACTTCGTAAACGCTCTCATGGTATTGACAAAATATGCTTGGGTGGACCTCTGACTACTTTTTTATTTAGGAAATTATTAGAGCATCACTCTAATTTTAACCTCATCTAGAAATTGCGTTATGGATCAGCATTGGAGTTTTGTTGCGATAACAAAGTTAGTGGAACAAAACTTTGTGCTTCACAAACTAATATCGCAATGCATCAGTACTGGATATACTTTGATCCACTACAATTTATGTAAGTATACCTTTGTGGGTAAACATTTTTTTTATTATGTTTTTGTTTGAGTGTTTTCCTTCTCCGATGTTTTATACTTTTTATTGCGATACATTTACAAACAGATCATGTAGGGGCCAATGGTTGTAGGCACCGTACACTATCACGTTGTTGATGTTGGTTTAGTTGCGGAGTACACAGAAAGAACCACAAGTAGAGTTTTAAGGTTATATTAACTGTTGTGGTTAACAAGGTCGAGTGGTAGCGATTCTTTCTCTTGACAAGTGGTTAGTTCCACAGTTGTTGTCTGACTCGCTCTGCTTAGCGTGAAAAGTTATAGTTATAGCGTAATATTTTGTGACGCACGCCACCAAAGTAGGTTGCTGCGTCTGCAAAGTAAATGCACGGTTGATGAGACCGTACATGTTGGCAACCCCACAAAGATGTACAAAAGATGAATTAAGTCTTGTCAAGAGAAGAAACCCTATTACAAAGTTAGTTAGTGTTAGTTTATTTAATATTTTTTTTTAATTAATATCTAGAGTTAGTGTACTTTATTACAAGGAAAGGTATAATAAATTCAATTATTCAAAGTTAAATGCGATGTTGTCCGCACAACGTGGACGTTCCGCCTGCAGTTCTGCTTGGCTCGCCGTGTGAGAGTCTCCTTCGATTGCAACAAGCAACCTTGTGCCAAGATCAGTATCCCGGAAGTCATGGAGCGTGTAGTAATGTCATTTTCACAGACGATTCGTATTGTGCAAGTTCCGCAACAAATCGCCAGCCAAGTATTCGTTGAGTGTAACGCGATCCACTCTTGTTTACATAGTACCTTTTTTACGTCACAAGGTGAGGTCGTTCGATGACCCAGTAGCTTTGCTTCGCAAGGCGCATTGCTATTATGCAAGTTAAATATAGGTAAGTTCTTGTTGCATATCAAATTGCCTGGTTTAAGTTGACTACACCGCTTCATGTCATCTTCAGATAAAGAGACAGGTGCTCTTCCCGAAGTTAACAGCTATGTACTGCGAAGCTAGTTGGACGATGACTGTTCCTGTGCTTGTTTTCATCGGCAATGGTGTAGCTTGGTATAGAGTGAAGTCTTCATCGGATATCAATGGGACGTGTATCTCGAACAAGAAGTAGTTCGTTGTGACTCGCGCTCTCACGTATAGTAGTTTGTAGAGGTCTTTGATATCGTCTCTGATGTTTCGGACCGGTAACGACGAGGTCCTTGGGAGTTGGCCCGTGATTTCAGTTAGTTGCTTGATTAAGTTGACAGGTGTAAGTAGATGGATGTCTATGTGCCCTTTGTAGACATCAGTTAGGCTTTCAAACAGCATCTCTTGAACTCTCTCTAAATTATTTATCAGCAAGTATGCTGTTAGTACGCTGTTATAAACGTAAATACAATTAGTAACATTGTTAGAAGTGTAGGAAAACTTGTTATTTGTTTCCGCTCTTCTTTGACGTGGTTGTATTTTCCTTATCTGTGTGATCTTGGATGCTTCTTTCGATAGGAAGTGGTGACAGTTTCACGACTGGCCGTTTCATGATTCCAGATTGAGTTTTAACAGTGATCACTCGAACATAGCCGTCGGAACCGGGATGCAGTTCAAGTACGCGTCCCATGGCCCACTTTCCTGGAGGCAAGTTATTGTCCTTGATCAAGACTATATCGCCTTCTTCGATGTTTTTTCTTGGTTTGTTCCATTTTCCCCTGGTCTGAAGCTGTGTTAAGTAGTCACTTGACCAACTCTTCCAAAATTGGTGTAGCATGTGCTCTGTTAGCTGCCACCTTTGACGTAAATCAACGTTCTTCACGTCACAGTACGATGATATTGGTAGTGACAATGTTGGGCTTCCAGTGAGAAAATGACCAGGTGTTAGATACGTTTGGAATTCCTCGGGATCTTCCGTGAGTGGACAGAGGGGTCTTGAGTTCATACAGGCTTCTATTTTTGCCAGTAGCGTAGTAAACTCCTCGAAGGTTAGTTTCTGATCCCCTAGTACACGGTGGAGATGATGTTTCATCGATTTCACGGCTGCTTCCCACAGACCACCGGCACTCGGCCATGCGGGTGCGTTGAAGTGCCATTCTACTTCCATGTTTCCAATCTCGTTAAAGAATTCCGATGAAAGTTCTTGCTTGAAATATTCAAATTCATTGCGCAACATCTTCGAAGCTCCAATGAAGTTCGTGCCGCAGTCTGAGTAAACATGTTTAGGTGTGCCGCGTCTAGCACACATGCGTTGAAAAGCGGCAATAAAGGTTTCGGTACTTAAGTCAGACACCAGTTCAATGTGTACAGCTTTAGTAGCCATGCACACGAAAATAGCGATGTACCCCTTTGTAGTCTTTACTCCTCTTCCTCTGTTTAGTTTGACTTGCACGTGTCCAGTGAAGTCTACACCAGTATGTGTAAAAGGTCGGGATGGGGTAGCTCTCTGTTGCGGTAAGTCTGCCATAAGTTGATAGTTATCTGTTGGTTTGTAGCGGTGACATCGCACGCAACGTCTCAGTTGAGTTTTTACAGCTCTGTTGCTACCGACAATCCAGTATCGTTGTCGGATTTGAGCCAATGTCAGCCGCGCACCTCCATGAAGTGTTGTAAGGTGTGCTTGTTCTATTACAAGCTGAGTTAGTCGTCCTATCCGTGGAAGAATCATAGGATTCTTCATCTCGAAAGGCAAGTAGGAATTTTTCAGTCTTCCACCGACTCTTATTATCCCTTTTTCATCTATGTAAGGATTCAGTTTGTATAAAATGCTCTTGTTGTTTACATTCCCGTTTGCTTTCAGTTGTTTGTATTCATTTTCAAACTCGGCCCTCTGTACATATGCAATAATTCGATCAGCTGCTAACTTGAGTTCGCTCACACTTAGGTAGTTGGTTTCAAATTTCATCTTGGAGCGTGCCATCGCGATAAAGCGCAGCACCTGTGCCGTTACTCGAATTACTTGCGTCAGCGAACTATATTTATGTAATAAGTTATTTATTAAATGTTCACTGTTTTTCGGTACCGTTGTGGTTGCCACTGCTGGGTTGACAGTTTCTTGGTCAGTTGTAAACAAGCATGTGGAGTTTTTCATGAGGTCAGAGTCTTGTGCCATTTTCAGAAATTCCGGACCTTGCCACCAGAGATTGAAGTTTACTAGTTTGCTCGGCATCATTCCTCTAGACGCACAGTCAGCAGGATTCTGTGCCGATTTTACGTATCGCCACTTGTCGGCAGGAATAGTTTGTTTTATCTTGTCAACTCTGTTGGACACGTATCTATCCCATCTTGATGCATCTCCTTGCAGCCACGCTAAGACTACTTGAGAGTCACACCATGCTTGTATTGACACATTGTATCCAGCTAGTGCTTCCTTAGTTTTCTCCATTAGTTTGGCCAACAGTAGCGCGCCGCATAGCTCCAATCTTGGCAACGTAGTTTTTTGCGATAGAGGGGCCACCCTAGTTTTGGCGACGAGTAAAGTTACAGTCAATAGATCTTGTTCGTCTCTTACGCGACTGTATATGACACAAGCATACGCCTTTTCACTCGCATCGCAAAATCCCAGCAGTTCTATTGATTGTTGTGCACCAATCCATCGGTTTAGTTTTATTTTCCTTACATTTGGTAGGTCAGTTTTCAGTTTGTCCCAATCGTTTCGTATGTCGTTCGGTAACTCTTCATCCCAGGCAAGTTTGCCGTTCCATACTCTTTGGAATAATAATTTTGCCGACACTGTTATAGGAGCCAACCAACCCAAAGGATCGTACAGTTTCGAAATATCAGAAAGTAAGTGTCTTTTCGTTGTCCGACCCTTCGGTTTTTCTTCCAGACTCCAGTTAAACATGAACGTGTCGATGTTTGGGTTCCAGCCGACTCCGAGCGTTTTTGTAGAGTCTTCAGTTTTAAAATCAAATGTGCTTTTTGTCGATATTTGATCGTCAGTTAAGCTCTCTAGTAGCGCGGGGTGGTTGGCTGACCACTTTCGTAAGTTCATGCCGCCACCCTTAAGTAAGTTTATTAGGGAACTTTGTAGCTCTTTCGCTTTATCCACAGAGTAGTGACCGCTTATTACATCATCAACGTAGAACTCGTTGAGTAATGTATTGGCGGCCTCTGGATATTTATGACCGTCATCCAGGGCTAACTGCTTCATAGTTCTCATAGCTAACCATGGCGCGCACTTGGTTCCATATGTCACAGTGCAAAGTTGGAATTCTTGTAATCTCTCATTAGGAGATTCGCGCCATATTATCTTCTGCAGTGCCTGTTGATCTTCAGCTATCCCAATGCATCGGTACATCTTTTCTATATCGGCGGTAAAAGCGTACTTATAGGACCTCCACTTAAGTATAAGGGCTTGAATGTCCTTCTGTAGATTTGGGCCTTTTTCCATTAAGCTGTTGAGGCTATACCCAGTTGTTGTTTTTTGCGAGGCGTTAAAAACCACTCTTAATTTAGTAGTAGTGGATTGTTCTCTCAGAACACCATGGTGCGGAAGGTAGCACTCAGACGTGGATGGAGCTGTTGGTGACGCCGCCGGTTTCATATGCTTTAGTTGCATATATTCTCTGATGAAGTCCCGGTACATTGTTGAGAGTTTCTTGTTCTTTCCCAGTCGCTTTTCTAGTTGAAGGAATTGCGAGATAGCCATTGACCTTGATTTGCCTAATTTGTTTGGCAAGTCGGAGCTCATAGGCATCTTAACGATGTATTTGTTATCGGCGTCTCGTTGCACTGTCTTGTTGTAGTATTCTTCACACATATTGTCCTTGGGAATGTCATGGTTGCTGATAGTTATGTCTTCGTTTTCCCAGAATTTAGTTAATTCACTTAGGTCGACCAGTGTTATGTGACAGTTAAAAGTTTTCAGTTTGCCACATAGAATCCAGCCTAAGTGCGTTTGTTGCGCTACAGGAGACTGTTGACAGCCTTTCAAGACTCCGTCAAGGATGATGTCGGAATACACGTCTGCCCCAAGTAGTAGATCTATAGGGCTTGACACGTTAAATTCTGGATCTGCTAGTTTCAGGTTTTCCAGGTGTGGCCAGTTAGCCTTTTCGAACGATGAGTTCGGTAAGTTGTTTGTTAGTTTGCTTAAGATGAGTGCCTGAGTTTCGAATGCGTAGTCCGAGTGAATAGATTTACAGGTAAGCTGAAGTCGCCCTTTGCTGTTACCAGGTGCAGCTCCAACTCCTGTTATAGTTGCATTCAGTCGTTTCCTTGGTAGCCGTAGCATCTGTGCGGCGTTCTCCGTTATTAAGTTTACTTGCGAACCTTGATCTAGTAGGGCTCGAAGCGTAATGTAATCCCCGTTTGCGGATTTTATCTTAAGCTTTACTGTTGTTAACAAAACCTCCATTTCGTTCGTTGAAATATGGTTAGAGTTTTGTTTGTTTGTGGATGTAGTTGATTGTTGACCCAAATTATCGTTGTTTTTCTTGTTAGCGTTGTGTAACAAAGTATGATGCTTCATATTGCATTCTTTGCACGTTTTAGTTGACCCACAATCTGTGTTGCCATGACTGTATAAGCAGTTTTTACACACGTTTAATTTTGCGACCGTGCTGTTTCGTTGGAATGCGTCCATATCGATGAACTTTGGACATTTCATCAACACATGATTTCCGTCACAGTTTGGGCAATGACCGTATGATGTATGATAAGTTCTCTTAAAAGATGTTTTCCTCTCGTTGTCATGCGGTTTCGATGAATTATTCTTGTTAGATGGCTTGGACGAGAATTGCTTCTGCTGATTAGGTACTTCTTTTTTCGTGTTCTTCATGGTTTCGTACGCCATGAACTTGTTTTCCAGGAAGTACAGTAGTTCAGTCAAGTTAGGCACATCTCTAGGATCTCGTAGTTCCTTTGTGTACTCGCTGTAGGTAGTGGTGTCTAGTTTCTGCGACATCAGGTGTACGATAATTGGGTCCCAAGTTACGATGTCTAACCCAATATTTGTTAGTCCATTCGTACATTCAGTTATGACATCATGCATTTTCTTGAGGTTGAAGCTGTCAGGTTGTTGAATGACAGGCAGGTTGAGCATAGTGTTCAGGAAGGACGTTAATTGCAGCCGTCGATTGTCGAAGCGTTGAGTCAGAATTTCCCAACAGGATGTGTAGTTTTCTGCACCGATACAGAGATGTTGCACCAGTCTTTCAGCTTCGCCTTTCAACCTTGTCTTCAGATGCTGCATCTTTTGCGCTTTGTTTATCATCGGGTTGTTGTGGATAGTTTCCATGAAGAGATCTTTGAAGGAAATCCATTGAGTGTAGCTACCCGAGAATTCAGGGACCTCAATTTTTGGCGCCGACTTTTCGTAGTGTACTGTCGACCAAATCTTATTGTTTAGGTTTTTTCTTAGTTCGTCGTACTTGTCTTCCATATCAACGAACATGTTGTAGTAGGTAGCGTTGGAGCCTTTGAGTAATGCTTCCAGCTCCCAGTGTTGTTTGTCGATGGCGTTCCACTTCGACTTTAGAATGGAGAGATGGTCTTCTAGCTCCCATTTCTCTGTGACAGCCTTTATGTCAATTTTTGACATGGCGCGGTCGAGGGCTTTAAAGTTGCACTCTTGTTTACTCAACAATGTTTTTGTGGTACCGTCAGTATCTCGGTCCAGCATCCCAGTTAAGTCGAAGTTCACAAACCGTTTCCCTTGTAGTTGTTCTAGTAAGTGGAGCATGTCTTGTTTTGTAGATTCGTATAGAGCTTGAGTTTTGCTGTACACGTTATCTACGAAGTAGTTGATATTTCTATCCTCTACCGTTTGCTCCAGAATCGCATGCCGTTCCTCGAAGTCATTCCACTGCGCTTCGAGAGATTCTAGGCGTTTAGTTAAGTAGTCTTCAGTTTTCCTTGAGGCACTATCCTTTTTGTAGTTAGAGCACAGCGCTTTGATGTTTTCAAAGCAGGCTTGTTGGAGTTGTAGCTTCTCCATGGTGAGTTCTCTTCTCTAGTCGTCGAAAAGAGGTAAGTTAAGTTTGCTGTATGTAGCTCAGTAGTCCACCACGTAGTTGACGGTGATAGACGTATAGCTGGACGTTAGTTCACGACACGAAGACCACAGTTTGCAGGCTTCTTCTTTCAAGTCTCCGCGGATCCGTTCTTGTAGTTGTGGCAGAGTTGCGTAATCCTTAGCGTCTTGAAATTGTCGCGTTTATATTTATTGCTTTCGCACTCTAAGTCCGATATTATGCGCCTTCTCAATCCAGCTGGGGCGACCCGCTTGTGGGAGACCAGCTGAACCGATTCGCTATCGTAAATAGAGACACTACTCACAGTAAAAATCCGGCTCGAAGGACCATTTAATGTAGGGGCCAATGGTTGTAGGCACCGTACACTATCACGTTGTTGATGTTGGTTTAGTTGCGGAGTACACAGAAAGAACCACAAGTAGAGTTTTAAGGTTATATTAACTGTTGTGGTTAACAAGGTCGAGTGGTAGCGATTCTTTCTCTTGACAAGTGGTTAGTTCCACAGTTGTTGTCTGACTCGCTCTGCTTAGCGTGAAAAGTTATAGTTATAGCGTAATATTTTGTGACGCACGCCACCAAAGTAGGTTGCTGCGTCTGCAAAGTAAATGCACGGTTGATGAGACCGTACAGATCATCATCATTATCTACTTAACCCTTTCCCAACTATGTTGTGGTTGGCTTCCAGTCTAACCGGATACATCTGAATACCAGTATTTTACATGGAGCGACTGCTTATCTGACTTCCACAACCCAGTAACTGGGGTAATACAATACCTCTTTGTAAGACTGTCAGACTTTCGGGCTTCTTCTGTAACGACTGTCAAAGATCCACGCCATTTTGATAAAAAAATCAAAATGGCGGACAGGTAGTATGCCATGGACCTTCACAACCCTTTCAACTCGCGGGTAGAAAGAAGCTAGTTTGTTATAAATAGAACTCAATGAGGAATGTCCTTCAAAGTTGAGACAGAGAGCACTATACCGCATTAGAGTTTATGAACTAATATTAGTTCTCCACAATATCTGACCTCGAGTACTGCTGTTGCGAACTCGCTCCTCAGGTACCAATGATTATCTAAAGTGGATTGCTTTTAAAAGCTCCTACAAACAGGCGCGACACGCGATATAATCGCGCGCGACACAAAGGCACCGCTCGTTGCGCGACTTGCGGTGCCTTTGTGTCGCGCGCGATTTTATCGCGTGTCGCGCCTGTTTGAAGGAGCCTTTATACTGGGAAATAGACTTAGTAGGTAGGTACATACAAGGTTATAGTTTTAACAAATACCAATTGGTTTTTATTGAGTTCGAATTTGTGATGAACTGCAGCCTTCGATGACGTTCCGCTCGTGTATTGCACAACTCATAATGCGAAGCATTAAGGCTCCTTCAAATAGGCGCGACACGCGATAAAATCACGCGCGACACAAAGGTTACCGCAAATCGCGCAACGAATTCCTTTGTGTCGCGCGCGATTATATCGCGTGTCGCGCCTGTTTGTAAGAGTCAACTATCAACTGCAGAGGCAACTCTGCAGTTGACATTTAGCGCTCCTGAAAATAATATTGAGCACTGTTACGGCCCCGCCGCCGCCAGGTGGCGCACGGCAGGACTTTCTACCGCCGTGCCTACGGAGCCATATCGCGACTCCAGCCGCGCCCGCGCCTCCACTTCGCGCTCCAGGGGGCCAGTCGTCGTCCCACCATCGCATTGCGGTCGTTGCTCATTTTTTTCTTTTTTATATTAAGAACTTCAGAGTTTCAGAACTTGAATACTTAATACAATACAACAGATTTATACCTGCACCTACCGTCCATTATTTCGAAGCCTAACACAGCGGCAGCAGCCGATACAACACTCTGAAATGATGATTGCATCTGTTATTGTGAACTCCCAAAAACATTATTTTGGGCTCTTAAAAATACTAAATAGCCATGAAACTGTGAACTACTGAAATAGCGTTTGCCCGGCTCGTTCGCGGTTTTTCACAGTTGTAACATATATCTGTGGTTCTAACCTAACCTAACCCATTTGGTCGTGGTGTTCAAGCTTAGTTGTTGCGACCAATTTGTGTCGCGCGTGGTTGGTCACTATTCCAATCTTACTTAACTTCCTTGATGATCGGGGTACCCCAGCTATGTTACTGCACCCAACGATGAGAAAAACCAGAAAGTTAAAAAGCGCCTAAATTATTTTTAAAAGTTTGCATCATTCGAAGCGCAAAAGTGTTTAGAGGTTCATTAATTTTAGAAGGCCCCGACCAAACGACCGCGCCCGACCGTGAAAGAAATCACTAAAACGGATAATAGTGGCCACTATTTTCCGTTTTAGTGATTATAATAAAATTAATCAATGTAAAACTACCGTTTATAATTATTATAATCTTGTGTTCTTCATTGAAGGTCAGGTTTTAGGTTGATAAGTTATTAAATGTTTCCATTTTAACCCCACGTTATTAACACCGCTCATAAAGTCGCCGGAACCACATTGTATTCGCAATCGACTTCAAACTGTGCGAAGTGTGTCATCTCAAAATGGGGAACTCACGTTTAACAAAATAACGAATTTATTCATACGTATTTTTGGCGAATGTAATAACGCTGAGTTCTGTCTTTCATAACCTAAAAAGGTTAATTGGCACCGAAAATATAATTGAAGTAGGACTACTCAATTAAACTACACGCCATAGGAAATTAAATGAAATTATTTATTCTCTAAATAGGTTACCGGAATCACTTTTACAAGTCATATTATAAAAAACTAGCTTATGCCCGCGACTTCGTCCGCGTGAAATTTCTTGTTACTCCGACCCAGCTCGTCGCATCGCATCGCCTGCCCGCGCTACTACTTCATTTTTGCTTAGCGTTCTTTCTGACCTTTTTTCTTTTTGCTCGGCTCCTAAAGGTCATAGCGTGATGTTAAATACCCTATAGCCTTCCTTAAGAATTGGGCTGCCAAATGCAAAAAGAATTTTTCAAATCCGACTCTTCAGCTTTATAATATTAGTATAGATAAGCTAGATGGATTAGACATCTCCTATCTGACTCCCCTTGAGAAGAAATTGCTAAACAAACTCACTCATATCAATTTTCCTAGCCTTTTCCCAACTATGTTGGGGTCGGCTCTCAGTCTAACCGAATGCAGCTGCAAAAAAAAATAACTTGTAAAATACTGGTGTTCCGGTATTTTATTTACATGGAGCTACTGTCTGACCTCCTCAACTCAGTGTCCAAGGTAATACGATACTCCTTGGTAAGACGAGATCTCAGTCTTTTCTGGCTCGACCCTTAACGACTGTCAAAGATCTACGAATGACAGCCGGGACCAACGGCTTAACGTGCTTTCCAAGACGGAGGGGTCTCGATATTGGATGGTCACCCATCCATCAACCGACCGCATCGACCCGTGCGGCTGTTATTATTTATCCACGAGTCCTTACATTACATGCCATATCTGGTACATGAAAAGCGTATTTATAAAACCTGCAAAACCGCATTAAAATCGGTAAAATCATTACAAAACCAATATATTCGCAGCCAACAGTTTTCGAAATCAACTCGACAATGTCATGATAATGAAATCTGATTAAGTGGCGTCCTCAATAATAATATAGTGGAGAGATAACACGTTATCTATCACACCGATATTGGCACCTCATTATATGAGATAAAGTGCTTTATTACGTTGGCGTGGCTTTGTTCGGCTGGGAGTCGAAAAATAAAGTTATTTTGTAACAGCATTTTTAATTGTGAGAGTTTTCTTATCACTACATAGTATAAAACAAAGTCGCTTTCTCTGTCCCTATGTCCCTATGTCCCTTTGTATGCTTAAATCTTTGAAACTACGCAACGGATTTTGATGCGGTTTTTTTTAATAGATAGAGTGATTCAAGAGGAAGGTTTATATGTATAATAATAATAATGTTTCCGTGCGAAGCCGGGGCGGGTCGCTAGTATATATATATTTGTAACTAACATTATGGGCTCTGGATCCCTGGTTGTCTGAAAATAAAATATATTTATTTTATTATTTTTTATATTATAAGAAAATTTGTGCAGAAATCGGTCGCCATGGTATGGGCATGTGATGTGGAGGAATAAGGAAAATATTGTGGGGAATATTTTGAGTCAAACTCAAAGCGTTTATTTCAATTAAACCATTTACAGGCACTTTTGAATTTTCAAGAAGTCGGTCAGTCAGAAAATATGAAGCTAGTTGCCCATTCCAAAGCATAGGTACCTATCTATACTAATATTATAAAGCTGAAGAGTTTGTTTGTTTGTTTGGTTGAACGCGCTAATCTCAGGAAATAGTGGTTCGAATTGAAAAAATATTTTTGTGTTGGATAGTCCATTTATCTAGGAAGGCTATAGGCTATATAACATCACGCTACGACTAATAGGAGCGGAGCATCAATGAAAAATGATGCAAAAACGGGAAAAAAATATTCCTTTTGAGAGCTTTCGTTGCGTACGCTGCGTAAACGGTTAAAGTTACGCAAAAATCATGTATGACGGAATTGTTTCCCCTTTAAAAGTTCTAAAAAAAAGTCCGCGACAGCATATGTCTATCTTTTAAGGTTTACTCACTATAACCTTTTTTATGGTAATCAAATTTCTTCTAAACTAATGCATTATTTGCGAAGGTTTTTTGAAGTGAAAACTTCTTTAGCGGCGCTGTGTGCTTTTTTTGGAATGGGTAAAAACTTCTAAACTCGCGTCAGGTCACGTGACCCTGATCGAAAATTCGTAAGACGTAAAACGTAAGACGTAAAACGTAAGACGCGCGTTGTTGAGGACAGCGCCATCTATGCACATCGGGAAGAACTACGAGGGCCTCGCGTACTAACTACGTAGTTCATCCAACAACGACGAGATGGCGCTGAACCACGGATATATAACTGACGACGAGCTCCATGCGAGCGGCTTGCTTCTCTTACCACTGCCGCGACCAACACCACGAACTGAAGTCTATCCTGTGTGCTTATTTGTAAATCTGAATAAATTCCTTTCACGAGAAGAATAAACCAGTCACTTTGGTCATCATACCTGATTTGCAAAAAACCCTATAAAATAAGGAACACACCTTAACACGCGTGTTTTGTTTATAAGACGATTCACAAAATACACTCGTAATTGTTCAAGTTTTCACTTCTGTCGGCACTACCGGAGTGCCAGTGTTTTTTTATAAACATGATATTAATTCTTATCAAAATAAATACGTTATTCATCACAAGTATTTAATTTTGAATAAAATTGCCCTTGACATCATTTGATTTCAATGAATATCTTAGGAGTTGCATAGTTTACATCTAATATAGTTGCATAGTTTACATGTATACTCGTAAGTAATAAAAAAAATATTCCTTTTGAGAGCTTTCGTTGCGTACGCTGAGTAAACGGTTAAAGTTACGCAAAAATCATGTATGACGGACTTTTTGTAATAAAGTTTTTAGTAGGTTTTTTCCTGAAATTACCGCGGGTGAAACGTCTGATATATCAGCGCACAGCCTAAACCACTGATCCTAGAGACATGAAATTTGGAGGGTGTGTTCTTTGTGAAGAGTAGGTATCCACTAAGACAGGGTTTTTAGAAATTCCACCCCTAATAGGGTGAATGAGGGGAGGGTGAAATTTCACGCGGACGAAGTCGCGGGCAGAAGCTAGTGGAGAATAACGGGCAAGAAACTCTATGGACACTCTTTTAAATTATATTTTTACAAAAATATTAGTTACATCATTAATGTTGAATTTATAATTATACAATACAAAGGATATAATTTAAAAAGAGTGTGCATGGTGTTTTCCATGGACACTCTTTTTAAATTATATTTTACAAAGATATGAGTATGAATGTGGATGGCTATACGAGTACCTAGGGGAAGACTAAAGAAAAGGTGGATCTACTGTGTAAAAGATGATATGGCTGGAAAGGAAGTGACTAAGGTGATGATGACTAAAAGAGAAGTCATCATTATCTACCTAGCCTTTTCACAACGTGTTGGGGTCGGCTTCCAGTCTAACCGGCTGCAGCTGAATATCAGTATTTTACGTGGAGCCACTTCCTATCTGACCTCCACAACCCAGTTACTGGGTAAAAGAGAAGTGTGGAAGAAAAATACATGTTGCACCGACCCCAAATACATTGGAATAGGAGAAGGGGAATTGTGGTCATGATTAGCTTTCTTATAAAAGAGCTTCTCTAAACTGGTTTGTAAAGTAACCTGCTGTTCCAGGTGTGATGATGGTTGAGTATAAGCATCAATGTATTACCGAAATTTGGAAAATCCATAAGTTCACGCAGCACGACTTATAACGCTAATTTGATCGTATAATATTATATTAGTAAGTTGTTATTAAATACTAACAGCGCCACGCGGTTTCACCCGCATAACTATCGATCCTGTGGGAGTATCGGGATAAAAACTATCCTATGTCCTTCCCCGGGATGCAATCTATCTCTCTGCCAAATTTTATCGAAATCCGTTCAGTGGTTTAGGCGTGAAAAGGTCAGACACAGACAGATAGACAGACAGACAGAGTTACTTTCGAATTTATAATATTAGTAAGGATAATTAAACTACTTTGAATTAAAGGTCCATTTTTAAAAGGGTTCCTCGTGGGGGAGAAACGAAAATAAAAATTGGCTCAATTAATTGAATTTTTCGCAAGCTACAATGTTTTCAGGTTTCACATTTGAATGACGGGATTAAAAAAAAAATATATTTTGATGTTTTTTTTTTTTCGTTTTACTGTCTTAAATAAATTTTTGAAAAGTACAGCATTAATCTCCATTAAATTATCTATACAATGCTATATAAATTAAGTAGGTTTTGTGTACTAGCAGGAGTATAACAATAGAAACAATTTCAGAAAGGAGGCAAAAAAAAAGTTTCGATCGTAAAGCACTCTCTAATTCTTCGCATTATGAGTCGTGTAATAATTTAGATGTTCAGATTTTTCACTTTTATTACATCAACCCGCATTGGATCCGCGTGGTGGATTACGGCCCACTCCCTCTCACAGAGGGGAGGCGTGTGTCCCAGCTGTGGGAACATTATACGGTGGTCGCTTATACTACAAAATCGGAACCGGAATCGGAACCGAAGCTCCGTAACATCCCTAATGTGACGGAGCTTCGGTTCCGATTCCGAAAAGTCGGAACTTCCGATTAATTTTACACCTCCGATTCCGATTTCGGTTCCGATAATTTTAAATCGGAGTTAGACCGAAGTTGGAAACGCAGCGATACACGTGACTAGAGCGCCTACAAAAAAGTTTTAACGTATCGCCAGGGTTAATGTTTGTTTATTTTATACACGCTCGCGCTCAAAGTCTCAGTATATTGTTTTGTTTGTGGATGTTAGTAGAAAGTAGAAGAAAGATGTTTTAAGGGAAGGCCCCTTAACACAACTTTCTTCTACTTCCGCCCCGGTTCCGGTTCCGATTCCGATCAATTAAATTTAAAACCTCCGATTCCGATCTCTACTTCAAAGCCAACTAAATTCAGTGTGCTTATTAATTTACTCTTGGTTTTCACCAATTAATAAGATTCTCAAACAATTAGGGGATTCAAAAGGAAATTGGGGTTTTATATGACTCCCTAGGTCATCGTAGTGGAACATTGAGTGCTGTGTAGTCCCCTGGGGGACTGGTCTGGGGGATTGTAGTGGAACGAGCGATAAAATCGACTCGCGTTTGCTCACTATCCTGTCCAGTATAAATAAATAATGTTTATTTTACCTCCACAAAATTACATTCACAAGGTATTAAGTTCACAGATATTTTAGCAAAATTTTGTAATTTGTGGGATGGTGCATCTCTCTCTCTTCTTTAACGGTATCTATATAATAAAAATAAAATTAGAATTAAAATCCATTTAATTCAGGCAAGACCCATATTTACATCAAATTAAAATATCACAATGCCTACTGCCACAGAATAAAGTTTCTCTAAATAAAATGCCTCTGAATAAAATTTCAATGTATACAAATAAAATAAATTAACGAAAACAAATTAAAAAGGTCATGGAATTAACAATGCTCAGTGTGTGTATGTCTATGTAACTTATCATTTCTACGTACACAACTATCTTCCCGAACTTGAACTTGCGATGCTTGCAGAAATTTGGAAATTGTCTTGGCCTTGAAAAATCTTATGTATATATGTATATGTGGGGACACACACGTCCACACTTAACAGTGTATAATAATAAGGTTATCGTGAAATATAATTCAGTTGGCATTTGACTCTCGAGTCTTTCATTACTGTCCCGATAGGCAACCCTACACGTATACACTAACAGATACATAAGATTTTATACATGTTTTTGGGCAAACCAAATATATATATGGATAATTGGTTTGCCCAGAAACATGATGTGTCCACACCGCCAAATGAGTTTCATTTTAAAATTTTATTTTAGACCCAATAATTTCTGTTCTAAATGTAAGATATTTTTAACGACTTCTTCAACACTTTATATGTATAGGTATCTGTTTTTTTTTTTTTTAATCTATTGACATTGTTATTTTCATGACAATTTCCTTATATTATTACGACAATTTTATAACTTGACATGCCTAATAATATGTTTTTTGACATTCTTAATTTCGTTTTTGCATGAATTTTTTGTTTTAATCTTTATAAATAAGTTTACTATTTAATAATTTCAACTCAGATTTTGTATGCCTATCGGCGGAACATGGTTTGTGCACTTGACATTTATATTGAAAAACACCTGTAATCACATATGTTCACAAAACAAAATAAATGAAAATAAATGAAAAATGAAATGAAAAAAAAAAAAAAAAACAAATCCAACCGAATTTCGGAAACCAAAAACCTCGTCATATACAATAACACGCAAGTACTTACAATATTGTCTTCTTTTTACGTCAAGAGACGGTAGATAGGGGAGAAATCCATTTTTATTCCCGAATACCCATCAAAATAGCCATTATTATGAAAACTTTTTATGGACTTTCATCTATTTACGTACTCCTAATCTGTGTGAGCGAGCCAGCGAATATGACGTCATATCTCCTGTCTCCCTCTCTCTTAATGACGTCACATGCTGCTTGACAATCGATGATAACCTTTTATCCTAACAAAGAATAACCGACTTTATTGGGATTGGAATAGAACTAAAAATCGAAGTAAACCATTCGGATAAGGAACCATGACGTCACAGAAAAGGGGTGTAAAGCAGAAAAATAAATATTTATTACCGATTACACTGTGGACTTTATTACGCTCTTGATAAGGTTCGATTTCGTGTGCGGTCTATAAATAAACTTGATGTCCCACTAAAACTTCGCCAAGGATTCCGAGGCCTCCCTTGTAAAAACCTACGCGTGGGGATCAAAAAGGGGCAGGGGAGGGGGGTCTTCCGGGGTTAGTAGAGGTCCAAGTGTCATTATGGAGTTAAAGAAACATTAAGCAAGTAGTTTATAGTTTAAGCTCTATAGCTTCATTGCTTGGAACTTGAAAGTCAGAATAACTCGTGTAGGATGAGATCTTCCAGTCCAAAAACAAACAAAGTTTATCGAAAGATTTTTCGCACTGAAACCGCTGTTCAATATTTTGGACTTTATTTTTATTATGGTCACGTGGACGTCCATAAATTCATGGTCGCTCAGCGAGTTAAAGCTCCTTCAAACAGGCGCGACACGACCCGCGACACAAAGGCACCGCAAGTCGCGTAACACGCGGTGCCTTTGTGTCGCGCGCGATTATATCGCGTGTCGCGACTGTTTGTAGGAGCCTTTATGCAACGAGTTATGCTTGGAGTCTCTCTGAAGGATCGAATCCGCCACGAGGTGATACGGTAGACAACCAAAGTTGTTGACATAAGCTCACAGAATCGGCAAGCGCAAGTGGCAAGGGGCCGGCTATATTAGCGGTGGAACTGATAACCGTTGGGGTAGACGTGTTCTTGAGTGGAGACCGCGAATCGGCAAATGTAAGGTAGGACGCCCTCTGGCTAGATGGAGTGACGATCTTCGCAGGATGGCTGGTAGCAGCTGGATGAGGGTTGCCGAAAATCGAGTTGAATGGCGTGCAATAGGAGAGGCCTATGCCCAGCAGTGGACTGCTGTAGGCTGATGATGATGATGATGATGGTCTACACTTGGCGACCTTGATCGAAAGGCAAGAAAGACATGGATCAAGAATTTATGATCGTCAACGAAGATACGGGCCTTTTCGACAGTAGTTCGATACTTCGGTACAGTACCCGGCGATAAATATTGCACATCGACCTTTGGAAAGAGACAATCGGCTAATTTCGGCTTCGTAGAGCGTTATCTCTGTCGCACGAAATACAAACATTTTTTTTTTTAATGGACTTAGTGATGGATCCATATTTGGATCAAGTTCCGATGAGTGGAATTTTTGAGTTAGGTTCATTAATTTTATGTTATCTACTTGGTATATGCTGAAGATGCTATATTAAATACATAACAACAATTTGTGTGGGACAATTAAAAAATAAAAACTTGTATGTTTATGCTCGAAGATGCCCTAGTATTCACGAGGAAAACAGCATCGGTAAACACCAAAACAAATAAATAAACTAATAAATTACAATGGATCGTAATCTCTTCCTTTACCATCATTCTTGTCGCATTACGTCTTTCCTGTGTTCCAATCATTCTTGTGACATTAGTTCTTGTGCTGCTCATAGCTATGCTGGGTAGTTTGTTGCGCCACTTCTTCGTCCCAGCTATACTAATGCTTCAGCTATGCACTCAAAACACGTATGAATAGATTCGTTATTTCGCGAGTTGCCACAATTCGCATAGTATTGTGGCGGCGACTGCCTGACGATTGATAACGGGATGTTGTATACATATACATACGTATATGTCGCAGCCAACTGGTTAAATTAGCCGTTTAGTTAACCGCCTAGCCTTTGGAAGTAGCGCTCGCCTTGCTTCACTCTCTTTGCTCGCACGCGGTTGATTACAGTTCTAACCTAACCCATTTGGTCGGGTTGCCCTGGCTTAGTTACTGCGACCAATGTCACTCTCGCATGATTGGTTACAGTTCCAGCCTAAACTATAATATTAAATTTCATTTAGGCCGTTAGTTGAACGGTCGCCGTTTAGTTAAAAGGCTAGATGGTTAACTAAACGGCTAATTAAACCAGTTGGCTGGGACATATATGCTATTTGCGCGGTAAACTCTGCTTGCGCCTTGCGCGATGCAAGATTTTGCGTGACTTCAGTATGATGCGTAGTTAGCATGTGGCAATGTAGATGCCGCCACAGTATTAAGCCTATTGCGGATGTAACGCAGCTTCGGCGACTTTATGAGGGCGTAAACAACGCAGGGTTTAAATAACATTACTGCCGGTCGATTCTGTAAAAATCTCACTGTGAAAACATTGGTGATGTGAGTTTGTTTTTGCTAGAAATTGACACTATTTACAGCTCACTCCACGCTCACTTCACTAAAGTTTTCACGGTGAGATGGTTACAGAATCGCACTGCAGCCTGTCGATTCTGTAAAAATCTCACCGTTAAAACTTTGGTGATGTGTTTGTTTTTGCTAGGAATTGACACTATTGACAGCTCACTCCACGCTCACTTCACCTAAGTTTTCACAGTGAGATGGTTACAGAATCGCACTGCAGTATACAAAATGCGTGGTAGTTAGTTGAGCGACGCGACTTCTTCCCAGCTGTAGCACTAGGAAGTGGTGAAAGGCGGTCTTATATAATTTTGACGTTTAAAAAGTGCTGATTCTCAGCCTAGTTTGAATAAATAACGATTGAATTCTGATTTTCATTTTATTGATGGCGAGGGTAAAATTGACTGTGAAGATTTGTAGCTGTTTATTAGGCCTTTTCATCTTATGGAGGGTGGTGGCCTTATTAGTTCAGTCAGATCTTGCAAAAAGGTCAGTAGTAGAAAAGATTAGATTTTTTGTATGTTTGTTTGTTACGCTTAGATCATGACCTGGATCACAATTAGCCTATAATTTTCCCACTGCTGGGACAAAGGCCTCCTCTCCGTGAGAGGGAGTGGGCCATAAACTACCACGCGGGCCCAGTGCGGGTTGGTAGATGACTTCGAATTTTCGGTTCTAGGATTTGCCGATTTCCTCACAATGTTTTTATAGCTGCAATACACAATCACACATCCGTCCGCCGCCGCTGTACGCGGAATTCCAGGGCTTCGCCCGTCGCCACGCTCGCCGCCGCGCCAAACAGAGCAGTCGACGCGGTCTCCACGACCGGCCAATAACACGACAGCGACCAGCGCGCCACCGCACGAATTTCTTTAAGAACTATAATATATATTTGAAGCCGTATTCCTATTGGTTTATAAATGTTTGTAAGTAGGTCACTACTTGTGCCCCTAAGTTTAGTAATTTAAGACATTTACACATTTTCTAAAGAGCACTTTCACTATTTAATATTCCTCGTATATTTTTAAATACACTTTCGTCGTACTTACATCTGGAGTATTATTGCCTCTACACCACCTAAGCGCTACATTTTCCTTTACCGTTTTGAGAGCCCACCACGAAAAAAAAAAGTAAAGACGAAGTTCGGAAAAAGAGGATAATTTGTCCCTTTTCCCCGGATAGTACCTAATCGATATAAACAAGTCAATAAATCGCACGAACGCGTCGTGATCCCTCCCTTGTCGATCGTTTGTAGTCACATTAGTCCCCTAAAGCCGTTAAAGCCTATATTTATCGTTTAAATTGCATACTATGAACGTAAATAGATTTCCGTGATGTTGCCCAAAAAAGTTCTTCAAAGTTTTGTATGGGCTCATAACAGACGAGCTTTGATGTGGAGTTGCGGACACACCAGCCTGGCCGCTACTACACAATAACTCAGCTAAATAGGACCCAAAATAACAAGTGCCCATAATAGCGACGTTTTTTAAAAGAAAATCCATGTGGATTGCCTAAAAACCTTGTAAATGTCAAAGAACTGTCTTCGCCATATTATTATTATCCATACTAATATTATTATAAATTCGAAAGTAACTCTGTCTGTCTGTCTGTATGTTACCTTTTCATGCCTAAACCACTGAACGGATTTCGATAAAATTTGACAGAGAGATAGATTGCATCCCGGGGAAGGACATAGGATAGTTTTTATCGACATACCTCGCGGGCGGTAGCTAGTGATTCATAATGTTATCCTTTTATGATTCTGCCAAAGTGTCCTTTTTAGGCCCCCTGATCTCAGTCTCAAGCTGTCAAAAATACGTCTAATTTCCCTACATTTTTGACAAGTTTGTGACATTGATTATCGCTGAGATGATATTGCGACTAGATTTTTAACGTTTTTAATTACGGGAATTGGCTTCTGTTTTATTCTATGAGTTTTTCCATTCGGAATTTTGTCAGTACAGTGCCCGGCGATAAATATTGCACATCGACCTTTGGAAAGAGACAATCGGCTAATTTCGGATTCGTAGAGCGTTATCTCTGTCGCACGAAATACAAACAGTCCGGTATCTATTAGGAGCTGTTAAAACAATTATGATTTGCTTCTTTTGATATTTTTTTTTATTCTTTGTATAAAATGGTTTTGTGTAAAAAGGTCGATGTGCAATATTTATCGCCGGGTACTGTAGTAGCCTAGAGTGTGGATTTGTTTTCCGAAGGAAAGCCATACAGCGATGTTTTTCAAAGTGAAATACCAAACAGATCACCTAAAACCTTATAAATGTACTCTAAATGTCTCCATCAATAGTATAACAGGCAAAATTATTATATTATTAATTATTATAATTATTGTTATTAGCATTTTAATATTACATTTGTTTATTTCATGTGTTTGTTAGTCTGTAAGCCTTCTTTAAAATAAAATAAATAAATAAATAATAAATAAAATAAATAAAATTCCTGCATTATACACAATAACTGTGCTAAATATGACACCATGGTGACCGAAAGAGCCCATAATGACGATCTTTCTTCACGAAAACCGATAGAAAACCCTTATAAATGTCCTCATCTATATTATAAGAGGCAAAATGTCTGCATTGTAGACAATAACTGAGCTAAATAGGAGAACTTCAGACGATTGAGCATCGAAGGGGGATTTCTGGTTCAAGAGCTGACGGGGCAGGGTTACCACGCGTTTGGAGTTTTAAGGAATGAAATTGATTATTCGTGAAACCGCGGGGCGCTGCTAGTATGACTTAAAATCTGACTAATACTGGCAGCGTCCCGCGGTGTCACCCGCATGACGGTCGATCCCGCGGGAATAAATAATAAATTTGGCAGTTTCGGGTAGCTTGATGTGCTGGCGTCTGTACATTTTTATAAAATCTGTTCTATAAAATTACGAGGGTGCTTCCAAAGTCCTAAAATTGTGTTAAGGAACGAAAAATTTCAATTTATATATTCACTAGCTTCTGCCCGCGACTTCGTCCGCGTGAAATTTCTTGTTACTCCGACCCACTCCGTCGCATCGCATCGCCTGCCCGCGCTACTACTTCGTTTTTGCTTGGCGTTCTTTCTGACTGTTTTTCTTTTTGCTCGGCTCCTAAAGGTCATAGCGTGATGTTAAATAGCCTATAGCCTTCCTCAAGAATTGGGCTACCAAATGCAAAAAGAATTTTTCAAATCCGACTGGGTAGTTCCAGAGATTAGCGCGTTCAACCAAACAAACAAACAAACAAACTCTTCAGCTTTATAATATTAAGTATCACTACATAGTATAAAACAAAGTCGCTTTCTCTGTCCCTATGTCCCTTTGTATGCTTAAATCTTTGAAACTACGCAACGGATTTTGATGCGGTTTTTTTTAATAGATAGAGTGATTCAAGAGGAAGGTTTATATGTATAATAATAATAATGTTTCCGTGCGAAGCCGGGGCGGGTCGCTAGTAGATAATAAAAATGAAAATTAAAACTATTTTGTGCTAGCTAATGACACCCCCAATTCCTCAAATAATTGTGTCGGTCCTTCTACCATACACCCTGTATATGTACTTCTAAAGTCTGACAACCAGTCTTACCAAGGGGTATCGTACCCAGTAACTGGGTTGTGGAGATCATATAGGCAATCGCTCCATGTAAAATACTGGTACTCAGCCGCATCCGGTTAGACTGGAAGCCGACCCTAACATAGTTGGGAAAAAGCTAAGCAGATGATGAACTGTCCTTCTAAACTGTATCAAAGGGCAATAAACGACTGTCACCCGCAGTTCTGTTCAACGGACGTATTCCACATTGGGCACCCGCTTAAAAGGCACCTGGGTGAATGTGTCGCTGTGTCATTCAGGTGCCATTTAAGCGGGTGCCCAATGTGGAATACGTCTTTCAACGGTCTTAAGCCTGACCTTCACTCCCGGATATTGCAAACAGTTTCCATAACTTGTAAATCCCTCACCCGGAAGTGTCCGTGGTTTAATATCGGGGATGTGGTACGCCTACTCGAGTGGGGGGTGAGTGTGCAATGATTATGAGGCGCCGACACGACGCTGGCAGGGTCACCACGAGATCGGAAATTAAATCGGTATATATTTTTAAAAATCTTTTTAGCGTTTTGCATATGGCTAGTATTTTTGTTACGGCAAATCCATAACTATACAGGGTTATTGGTAAAACATTGAAAACCTCTTAAGGGGGAAGCGCTAAGGTAGCCCGCGAAATTCAAATTTTCTTACGTTTTTTGCAATTTGCTGGTCAGTATTAAGTTGTACGTCGATCAAAATATGATTCGCGACCGTAACAAATATGTATTTAGAGAATGATAATCATTAGAATCAGTAATACAACTTGTTAGGTTAGTATAATGCCAAAATGTCAAGATTTCATGAAATAGTCATTCTTTGGCGTTACTTGGTCTTAGAGAGTTGTGTTGATGACTTTAATGATTATAATTCTGTAAGCACATATTTCTTACGGCCGCGAATCATATATTAATCAACCAGCAAATTGCAAAAAACGTTAAAAAAAATTGAATTTTGCGGGCTTCCCTGGCGCTTTCGCCTTAAGAGGTCATTCTACTCATCATTATGAACAACTTTTACTATGGGACCAAAACTGAAATCGTGAAAAAAAAAACAACTGTTCCCTACATTTATGTTCGTATAAGTCGTCAAAATGTAGGAAACAGTTGATATTTTTTTTTCTGCTTTTTCTAATGAACTTTTCGCAGGAATCGGAACCCAGATTCCTCAGTTCACCATTTTCTTCAAATAAACCTCTGATATAAATATATTTCGGTTGAACCCTAAATGTAAAACTGACGCCCGCAGATTTCCATAGATACGTGTATCCCTCTCAATATTTTTTCCTTTTATTTTTCACTGCCTAATCTTGTAATTTACTCGGTAATCTGAATCTGTCTCATTTGATTTTTTTCTAAGGATCAAGTCTTAAGGAGATACTTGATATTTTTTAAAGATAAATCAGATGTGATAAAATGTTTTTCTGTAAGTATCTTGTTATATTTTTCTGAGAGTGTTGCTAAGCAAAAAATTGCTGTTTGATACGAATTTTTGTGGAAGTTTTGATAATATAAAGGTTATGTAGAGTGTATTGTACAGGTACTTAGATTATGCGGAAGTAAATAAGTAAGTAGCTATAATGGCTGAATTTTTTACAGGTTCTAAATTTTTACAGGATGTTCTACCCATGAATATAAACTACTTACACTATGGGACCAACTCTAAAATCACGAAAAAAAAAACTGCTATTTCATACAAAAGTTCAATACCTACTTGACCAAAATGTATGAAAAAGCTGTTTTGTTTTTCTCGTGATTTCTGAGTAGGTCCCATAGTGAAAGTTGTTCGTATTCATGGGTAGGACACCCTGTAAAAATTTGGAACCGGTAAAAAATATACATATTTTCTGCGTCCTTGGTCTAGTGGTTGCAAGCGCTACTGCTGAGCCCGAGGCCTTGGGTTCGATTCGAGATTTCGAATGTGAGTTTTGTCATGTGGAATTTTTTCGGTATCAGTCCGGAGTCTAAAGTGCCCGGTTAAAGGCAAGGGGCTTCTGACTAATGTCTTTTTTATTTTATTTATACATATATTTGTGTATACATTAGTAGTACTTTATACTTTCCTGAATACTTTTGTTAACGAATGTTAAAAGTATTATATGCTGTTAGTGTTCTTTTTAGAATCAGAATTTAGAAATATTTATTTGCCAACAATATAGGTATAGGTTTGCCAACAATAGGTACAGGTTTGCGATGGTACAGAATACAATGTTTCCGCTGTGTACGTTACCCCAGCAAGAAAGTGTCTCCTAGAGTTATAGGAGTAGAACGTATAATATGTGCCCTATCTGCTGTAAATGTGCCCCCAATTAAAAAATGTGTGCCCCCTGTCGTTTTGGAAAAAAACGGAAAAAACGATTCCTGCTGGGGTAACGTTTTTCTAGCAGGAAAATTCTAAACGAATGATCGGAGAGAGAAAAATTGTGCATGGCCAGAGAGCTTATATGTGTGCCAAAATGTGCCCCAAAAAAAAAATCTGTGCCCCTTCAGGTTTTCGAGATATTGCATTTCCTGCTGGAGTAACGTTTTGATGAATCGTATATCTCTACAACCATTGCATGTGCCCCTGTAGAGTAAACATACACGAGTAGCTCTTAATGTGTGCCCCTTTGTGCCCCAATTAGTTTTAAGAAAATATTTATAGTTTTCAAGTTATAGCGGTTTTATGAAAACCCGAAAAAACATCGCAGCGCCTAAATTAGACAAGAAACAAGTTCGCTGAAAACTGTATTCGGTCCTTCTTGACGCTAATAATAACCATACAAAGTTTCAAAACTATTCATGCATGCGTTTTTGCTAAAATTCAAAACGATGGTGTCCTAACTTTGACGGCAAAATACAAGGAACCGGCTCAATCCGAGATGTGTAGGTGTAAACCAAAATCATGTGCCTTTAGTCAAAAATATATGGTGAAAATATTCAGCTTGGAATGTTTCGCATTAAGTAAATATTAACAAATAACCAAAATATGTAAGCAACGGCTGGTTATCCGACCAAATTTGAATGACTACTAAAAAGCGACGGATTCATACATATCGATGACCTTCTTTACTTTACTCACTAACCAGTTCACACGTGTTGTGCCTGAGTACACTGACTTACAAAAGTAATAAGTAATTAAATAAAGTTGTTATTGGATTATATTCTACTAGCTGTTTCTATGACGTTACACATGATTAAGTACATTATAAATAGTAGCCTAAGTGCTATTCCAAGGTAAGCTATCTTCTCGATTCTAAATTTCATTAAAATACATCCAGTAATTTATATACTACTAAAAAGAGGTAGCTCTTTTTTGTATATAAATAAAAAGCCCGTATTTGTCTTTTTATATTAGGTACATATATATTTATTGATAAGCCGTAGGTTAGATAAATTAACAGTACAATGCGTGCCACGAAAGATGAGACTTGACCCGCCTCCCCCGCTCTTTCCGCCGCCCCTATGACGGCCAGTCCCGTCCCGCACTCAGACCTCATACCGCTAAAGATACCTAAAATCGTGTACTGCGCATGTCAAACCACGTGGTGTGTCAAGTCTCATCTTTCGTGGCACGCATTGTAAGTTTTTCATCATTAAGGGGAATGCTCCAACTAGCCCGCGAAATTCAAAATTTCTTGCGTTTTTTGCAATTTGCAGGCCAGTGCTAGGTTGTATGTTGATTAAAATATTATTCGCGGTTGTAAGACGTATATAGTTACAGAATTATAATCATCAAAATCACCAATACAACCCTCCAAGTTCATAAAGGCGTAGGAACAAAAAAAAAAACAGAAAAAATTTGAATATTGCGGGCTGGTTGGAGCATTCACCTTACTTAATAGAAGATTCCCTTTTTTCGCCTCCCCACACCGCTGCATATATCTCTGGCCCCGCGGCATCCGCTGACGTCGTGTCGCAAGGAGTCGCTTTGTCTAGCTTGGAGAAAGTGAGACAGCTAGTACGCGTACGGTGTTAGTGTGACAGAGACAGGTTACGTGTAACGTCGCTCCATTATGAATAATAGGTACGAAGTGTTTATTGAGGAAGTGCGTTTGGATTATTACTTGGTATTGATAAACAGTTGCAGTTATGTTATGACGCCAAGGACACTGTTACGTTGAGTCACGCAGTTGCACTGATACTGTTTGTTTACTTTTTTTTGAGTTGGTTGAAAGTGGCGTATTAAGCATTTTATAACAATTATGTGGTTGTAGGGGTGTTGAATTTTATGGCACGATCTGCGGTGGTAAGTATTTAATGGCATTGTTTTGACTTACCTATTTAAAAATACTTGTCTTATCAAGTACTTGGATTTTTGACGTGACAACGTCTAATAAATCAATGAAGCTGGCTGCACTCACGAAAAAACATGACTCATGTAGCGTTACCTCGCGGCCTCGCTCTGTAGCGTTCCATGGCGGCTTGAAGTGCAAGCGAATATTAACAAATGCAATGCAACTATTCCATCAGTATTTTCTTATGACGTTGTCACGTTCAACTATCGTCAGTAAACCGACTTTACAGACAACCGATTTTTTCATTACTTTATATACTAATTTCTAATATTTATAGGTAGGAACTTTGATCTGTGATTTGATGCAATAATTACTTTAAGAATTAAAATTAAGGGAATAAAAATAATAATTTCCACATCAACAAGCTGTTTCATTTATTATAGTCACAAGGTGCATTTAATATATTTTTTAATTAGCCCCCAAAACTTTTGAACGCGACTGTACGGACAACAGCTTAGGTATAATACGTTCAATAAAGAAGGTCATCGATATGTATGAATCCGTCGCTTTTTAGTAGTCATTCAAATTTGGTCGGATAACCAGCCGTTGCTTACATATTTTGGTTATTTGTTAATATTTACTTAATGCGAAACATTCCAAGCTGAATATTTTCACCATATATTTTTGACTAAAGGCACATGATTTTGGTTTACACCTACACATCTCGGATTGAGCCGGTTCCTTGTATTTTGCCGTCAAAGTTAGGACACCATCGTTTTGAATTTTAGCAAAAACGCATGCATGAATAGTTTTGAAACTTTGTATGGTTATTATTAGCGTCAAGAAGGACCGAATACAGTTTTCAGCGAACTTGTTTCTTGTCTAATTTAGGCGCTGCGATGTTTTTTCGGGTTTTCATAAAACCGCTATAACTTGAAAACTATAAATATTTTCTTAAAACTAATTGGGGCACAAAGGGGCACACATTAAGAGCTACTCGTGTATGTTTACTCTACAGGGGCACATGCAATGGTTGTAGAGATATACGATTCATCAAAACGTTACTCCAGCAGGAAATGCAATATCTCGAAAACCTGAAGGGGCACAGATTTTTTTTTTGGGGGCACATTTTGGCACACATATAAGCTCTCTGGCCATGCACAATTTTTCTCTCTCCGATCATTCGTTTAGAATTTTCCTGCTAGAAAAACGTTACCCCAGCAGGAATCGTTTTTTCCGTTTTTTTCCAAAACGACAGGGGGCACACATTTTTTATTTGGGGGCACATTTACAGCAGATAGGGCACATATTATACGTCCTACTCCTATAACTCTAGGAGACACTTTCTTGCTGGGGTAACGTACACGTTTCCGCTACATTCTACCTTACGGCGTGCAAAAACATTAGTAAACATTACATTGACATTAAAATAATAAGACATCAAAAATTAATACACATCAATAAATTGTCTGTAGTACCTAATGTGTGTAGTAACTTGATGTGCTGGCGTCTGTACATATTTTTTGAAGCTCTTTCTCACTTTATTATAAACCACTGCAACGCCCCTCTATCTGTGAACTAAATAATAACAGCCGCACAGGTCGATCGATCAGGTTAAGCTACGCTTGCCGCGGTTGGTCTGTGGATGGGTGACCATCTTTACATACCGTGACCCCTCCGTGCCTCGGAAAGCACGTTAAGCCGTTGGTCCCGGCTGTCATTCATGGATCTTTGACAGTCGTTACGGGTAGTCAGAACCCCGAAAGTCTGACAACCAGTCTTAGGTACCAAGGGGTATCGTATTATCCAGTAACTGGGTTGTGAAGGTCAGATAGGCAGTCGCTCTATGTAAAATACTGGTATTCAGCTGCATCCGGTTAGAATGGAAGCCGACCCCAGCATAGTTGGGAAAAGGCTGACAGATGATGAACGCCCCTCTGTCTGTCTGTCCATTGATATATTATACCATCATCATCATCATCTCAGCTGAAAGACGTTCACTGCTGGACATTAGTCTCCCCTAAGCACCTCCACTTCGACCGTTTCTGTGCTTTCCGCATCCAGCGGGTTCCTGCGGCGTTCACAAGGCCGTCGGTCCACCTTGTGGGTTACCTCCCAACACTACGTTTTCCAGTAATTAATGAGTTCAAAATCGGACGACAAGACTGTCCGTCAAACCTCAAAAATCACGGCCCCTTTTCCACACCCCGCCTACAAAGGCCTGCGTCGTCACTGGAGCACTTATTTCGGGACATTTTCTCCTAACATCGGCTTAAGACGACATTCAGCGAGACGAGTGGCTAATGTCAGAATGTCGGGATGTGGTACTAAGAGATGAGGACCGAAAAGATAATGGTGATAACCTGATAACGCTTAGTTGGTGCTTGTTGACATTTTAGTGACTGTAGTATTTTTGGAGTCTTAGTAATAGGGTCCCGTTTTTACCCTTTAGGTACGGAACCCTAAAAATTACCTCAGCTATGCGGGCTAAGCTAGAAAGAAAGAAAGAAAAGAAAGAAAGAAAATACGTTAGACTAACTTAGCTTAGCTCTTGGTCTGCAACCCGCATTAGTGTTAGCATAAAAGCTAAACTTTGCGTGTCTTACGCGTAACTGTGCTATATTGCCATAGATATATGAAAGAAGATTTCTATGTCTATTGCAAACGCCTTTAACCTTTTGACCGCCACACATCAAAAACGTGCCCTCGGCGTCAAAGTCTGTCATGTAGTCACACCGTGGCGTGCTGGGCACATTTTGGTTTGTCATCTATTATATCGCAAGGCAATTAGTTATGATTAGGCATTTAACAAACGGCGTCGTTCGTTTAAAAACTCTCTCTGTTTTAAAATATGCCGGAACCCCGAGGTTAAGTTTGGTTAGGTTACTTTAAACCCTTGGGGGCTACGTCGACATAGGATGCAAGAGCGAGCAAAGAGCACCCCGAGGTTCTGTTTGGTTAGGTAAAAGAGCGAGCGTTTGTAAACGGACGACGCCGTTTGTAAAACGCGAAATCATACAAATTGCCTGCGACATATACGTGACTGTGACGGTCAAAAAGTTAAGATAATCTCTATATTTGTTTTAACATGTCTTGTAGATATCAGGGGGCCTAAAAAGGCCAATTTGGCAGAATCATACAAGGATAACATTATGAATTATAATATGGCGAAGACAGTCCGTGTTTTTCTTTTTTTCGCTGCACTACGTAGCTCGTAGGTATTATCAAAGAGATTGGGATGGGATTTGGATTGGATTGATTGGTATTTTAGCACAGACAAAAAAAAATTACTTACTGAAAAATCCTTTACTAATGAGATTTGATACGATTAACTTAAGTCAACTGTCCATTATGATTCATAATGTAATCCTTTTATGATTCTGCCAAAGTGGCCTTTTTAGACCCCCTGTATGTAGGTAGTGTGTGTGACTTGAGTGTGACAAGAGCACCCAAGATATTATGTCAGTTCGAGTCCAATTATGTTCAGCATTATGTGTCAGGGTACAAAGGTATTTTCGACAGAATATGTCCTGTTGAGAATTGATGTTATGTTATGACATAACATCACGCCTGAAAGAGAGAAAAAAGAAAAAAAAAGAGATAAAGAGTAAGAGAGAAAGAGAGAAAAAGAGAAAGAGTAAGAGAGAAAAAGAGAAAGAGAAAGAGAGAAAAGAGAAAGAGTAAGAGAGAAAAAGAGAAAGAGTAAGAGAGAAAAAGAGAAAGAGTAAGAGAGAAAGAGAGAAAAAGAGTAAGAGTAGGGATAAAGAGTATTCTATTCTATCACGCCTGAAAGTTAAATTCGAACGGTAATGTAGACCTGTCTGATCTAGGTTTATGAAAAACATGTGTTTCAGGCCATCAATTTACATCAAATATAATGTTTCAAAAATTTTCAATTTATATTTCTACAGGGTGAAATTAAATTAGCTAGCGAAACTCCACAGACGTGATCGATATCTAAACATGACTTAAAAACAAAAAAAGAAATTACTTAATTTTTTGCTGGGTCAGCGACTGCTGGTAGTGTAGGTATTTATTTGAAATATCAGTTTTTAAAATCTGTTTTTTTTTTAAATGTAAACTTCAAAGACGTGATTGGTATCGATAAATTTCTAAAAACGATAAAACACATTTTTCTTTACTCATAGTTGCAAGTAAAAACACTACCAGCGGTCGTTGACTCCAAAGAAAAAATCATCAAATCTTTTATTTTATCGTGGTTTATCAACATCACGTCTGAAGTTTCGCTAGTTAATATAATTTGACCCCGTTTTTCCATGGCTGCTAATCCTGCCGCCTGTACAAAACCCACGTAAAGAAAAATATCAGCTCTTACTTCCAGGAATTCAACCACCAACGCATACAATGTTAAACCTCTGGAAAATACACACATGCCAGAGCCGTTAGACTAAGCCATATTTAAGCCCGAGGGGATAGAAGATTATTTGCCAAGGTACAACCCTGTCATGTGGGGACGTAGTTATATGGTTAAGGGTTATTTTAATTGTATATGTAGTTTGAAACATTGTGGGGCTAATGCAGGCCCGTCTTAACCATATTGGGCGCCAGGGTGCGAAAATCAGCCTGCGCCCCAATTTTTTATTTTATTTACTCTACATTAAAATTAGGTACATTATCAAACATCAAATTTAATTTTTCCGGCTTTATAATCGACAATCTTTTTTATGATATCGTTTGTTTTGTAATCAACTTTCAATTCGATAGGTATACTATAGCCAAATTTGTCAATCTATCTTAAGGGCCTAGTCTTCTATTGCACAATTTAAGAATCGCGTGCGGCGAGTCCACGCGCCGTGCGTCTGCACCCGGGCTCCCTGCAGTCCCCGCAATCATCCTACCTAGCGATATTTGACACGGTCGGAAAGTTGCTCTACTAAGTAATAATCAATATTTATTTATATTTGAATGGTACCTTGGCGGGGGTTGGTCTTCCTTCGCGCCTCCGGTTTTTATATAAATTCGTTCATGCTAGATAGTAATACCAAAAAACAAGTTACGACCGATGAAGATTTTCAGATGACAAAAAAATAACTCCTTAAATAAACGGAACCTTCTGACCAAAAAAGAGATGAACTACAGAAACAGACGATAGACCAAAGTTTCGATCACATATTATGGTAGAGATAATGGACAAAAAGCATTATCTCTGCAGGAAAACGTCACAATTGCCAGTTGCGGTCTTTATATTAAACAAACAGTCCAATATTTAGGAGCCAGTCCCAATGGTATTTATAAACACAAAGATGGAAAAACCGGACTGGTAGAAGTAAAATGCCCACTTTCTGCAAAAAATATGCAATCTGAAGAAACGATAAAAGAAAAAAAAATGGAAATGTAACATTAGGAGAAATACGTTTGCGATTGACAGAAACCACGTCTATTATTTCCATACTCAGAGCCAATTAAACATTACGGAGATGGATATGTGCTTATATGCCGTATGGGCTGGAGTGGACCACTCAATGAAAGTCGAATAATATAAAAAGAGACCCTACGTTCTGGCACTACAAAATGGTAGGCCCATTGACAAAATTTTATTTGCATTGTCTGCTCCCTGAGCTAATTGATTCCCGCCTTAAAAGACCCGCCATAAATATAATTCAACCTATTGAGAAAAAAGTAAAAAGAAATAAGAACCACGTCTTTTACCGCAGACTTTGTGAAATGACAACACCCACAAGACCACGAGAATTATCAGAAATCTACCCCAATATAACCGTCGAGAGATGGTTGTATTCAAAATTGAAAAATTCCCTCAACGGAAGAAAAAAAAATGCGCTAGTCCCAAAGAACGCCATGAAATCGCTCACACAGACACTACACATCACATCAGACACAACACAACACAGACACCAACACATGCTCATCGCAGACTTATATTTTATCGCCTTCAAAGTATGCTCCTTCAGAAACGATACACTTACGCCAACGAATAATCCAATCATCAAAACATTTTTTTTTAATTTGGAATTGGTTTGCTTTTGACTCTAGTCTAGCTCAGAGGTGACAGAGACAAAGTCGACGATGGAGTGAGCTTACCCAGAAGAAGCCTATTCACTCTCTCTTTGAAGAGATTCAGGTTGTATGCGCTCGGTAACACATATTTAAACACTTTTTCCGGAATTGAGTTTAGTTCTCGCCGCGAATATTCCTTTGTCTTAACGAATGAAAACGGTGCCACGAAGTGGTAATTTGAGGTTAGGAAAAAGAAAGAAGTCGGCTGGAGCCATATCTGGTGAATAAGGTAGTTGCTCGATAATCACGAATCATGTATTTGTTGAGCTTTTGGTCAAAAATTTGTTTACAAAGATGGCCTTGTGCGAAGGCGCATTATTGTGGTGCAAAATCCAACAATTTTCTTTCCACAAATCTGGCCTTTTTCTTCGAATTTGCTCTCTTAAATGCCGCATAACGCTCAAATAATATACTTTATTTTTTTGATATACTTTATTTATTTCGAGCTTCTGACAAGTTGGTAACATCTGAAAAAGGTTGCCGAGAGCCAGCAGTGGACCTGTGAAAATAAAAAAGTCATAAATTATTAACAGAGTTTTCAGAAGTACCTATTAGTAAAAAATCATCGTACTAAAAGATATCCAACTTTGGTCTAAATAGCCCTAAAGTATAGTAGACCAGCGATCTAATACATACATAAACACCAAAAACACAACCCACCCCATACATTCCCCTCACACACTCACCCCCCATACACACACCCCCACACACTCACTCCCACACACTCACTCCCCATACCTCATACAGATACATCTATCAACACATAATCACGCCCTCCCCACATACACTCACGCCCCCCACACACGTTTAGATATCGATACCCAACACTTTTGCGGAGTTTCGCTATCTAATTTAATTTGACCCTGTATACGATATTATCTAAACACGACGAAATACAAAAAATAAAGATTTGATGATTTTTTTGGGGCCAATGACCGCTGGTAGTATTGTTACTTGAAGTGTGAGTTGATAAAATCTGTTTCATCGTGTTGAGATATCAATATCCATCACGTTTGTGGAGTCTCGCTAGCTAATTTAATTTGACCTTGTAGTTAGGCCCTAAACATGAATACTGTAAACAGTTCTACTTACCTTTGGATTATATTTCTCTTCATCAATTCTACGTTTGAGGCCAATTTTCTTTTTCTTGTACAGGCATATTTTTTTTACGTTTACGATCCATTTTGAAGTCAAATATTTACAAAACTATTACTGATACACAAATATTTACAAAACTATTACTGATATACAAATATTTACAAAAAACTCGAAAAATTATATACAAAAAATAATAAAGTAGAGCAACTTTAGATACACAACAATGCGCATCCTATGTTAGAGCAGGAGCAAAGTTAGAGCGAGAGGGAACAGTTAAAATTCGTCGTGGACCACACGTCTGAACGCTCCGACCGTGCAGTGGCCACTAAGAAATTTCTCTCTCAATTCTTGTTTATAAACCCCTTTTTTGTAGGTCTTTTGAAAATATTACTATTGTTAGGGTAAGGTGATTTAGGTGCTATTTTTTTTTTTGTATTTGCTTATTGAACTCTTGGCATTAAAATAATCTAATTATTACATACATACGATGCATAGTTATTATGAAAAAAACCGTTTATTAAGAGATAAAAACAGAGAATTTTGATGAAATTGTGACGTCTAAATTAAGAAAATGGAATATAATTAGAAAAAACTAATCAGCACATTTTGAAGACGAGAATGTTGAGATAAATATGTGCTGAACAGATTTCCAAATTAATTCTTCATTGCCCTAAACTAAGCGCCCAAACAGAACTCGAAATGATGTTGGGCGCGAAAGAGCTGTATTTAACGCTTCATTTACCTAACTTATCCCATCTAAATGAACTTAAAAAAAATAACTAGCTATTACTTATATTGTGGTTATTTATGTGCAATAATAAAATTTCATGTTATTTCATTGCTTTGTTTAAAAAAAAAAACACAAAGTTGCGCAAATAATTCGCCGCGAGTGAATTTTGCAAGACTGCAGCCTTAACTTGAGTCATAGTTAATCGTAAGTAGTTTTTTATTAATTTTAATTTCGAGAAGTACGTGTAGGTTTAAGGATTGGCTTGCGCCCCCTAAGACCCTGCGCCCGGGTGCCACGCACCCCTTGCACCCCCGGCTAAAGACGGCCCTGGGCTAATGTCTAAATAATAACAGCCAGACGGGTCGACTGTCGAGACTTAGCTACCTTACCGCTGTCGGCTTATCGCTGTCCGTGGTTGGGTGACCATCTTTACATACTCAGACCCGTCAGTGCTTCGAAAAGCTGTTGGTCCTGGCTGTCATTCGATATCTTTGGATCTGGATCTTTGACAGTCGTTACGGGTCGTCAGAAAGATTTATTCCGGTCTGATCCCCTGTCTGACAACCAGTATTACAAAGGGGTATCGTATTACCTACTACAGGAGTGTGGAGGGCAGATTAGCAGTCGCTCTTTGTAAAATACTGGTATTCAGCTGCATCTGGAGGTCGGCTTCGAATATGGATATATGTAGATGGGAAAAGTCTAGACAGATGACATATCTGTAGTACAGTACCCGGCGATAAATATTGCACATCGACCTATTTGATCCTATCGATTTTACACAAAGAATAAAAATAATTATCAAAAGAAGAAAATCATAATTGTTTTAACAGCTCCTAATAGATACCGGACTGTTTGTATTTCGTGCGACAGAGATAACGCTCTACGAAGCCGAAATTAGCCGATTGTCTCTTTCCAAAGGTCGATGTGCAATATTTATCGCCGGGTACAGCCGGTCGATTCTGTAAAAATCTCACCGTGAAACCTTAGGTGAAGTGAGCGTGGAGTGAGCTGTCAATAGTGTCAATTCCTAGCAAAAACAAACTCACTTCACCTAAGTTTTCACGGTGAGATGGTTACAGAATCGCACTGCTGCAGTGCGATTCTGTAACCATCTCACCGTGAAAACTTAGGTGAAGTGAGCGTGGAGTGAACAGTCAGTGTCATCTTACCAGATACTAGGGATTGACCAAGCATACATTTACAATCATAATCGAGATTTTAATAATATTTTTTTAGCCTAATCCTATTGATATTTTTATATAATTCAAAGCTAGTATTTTAGTGGTCAAAACATTAATATTTTGTGGGGTTTTACTTACAATAAAATAGCAAAACAGAAGCGCAATCAGAATCTCAATCCTGTTTTTTTTTCTTTTTTCCCTAGTCTAGTAAGTCCTTATATAGACTGAGGCGCGAGCGCGTCACGTACGAACAGTAAATAAAATTAAAACATTCACGTTTATGACAGCTAGACTGATGAAAATACGCATCGACATTGTTTGGTTATTATGAGCAATTGTAGATCGAGTCTAGTAAAGACTGCGACGATGTTCAGCATTGTTATTAACCCAAATCTATTGAATTAGAAGAGATAACCGAGTGTGTCAAGTCATCGAGTGCTAACGGATGCCTAGCTGACGGACCATAGAATGTAATCCCACGTAGTTTGTGTGGCGTGATCACTTCACCCGATTCACGACATTTAATGTCGTGAATCGGGTGGAGTGAAGGTGAAGTGATAAGATCACGCCGCGCTTGCGCGTTAGTCACTCATTATCACATTAGAGATTTGTTTTTACATATTTAACTTGTAAGGCGTCATGTATAAGAACATTAGGAAAATGCAATACCAACGTCAAATAAGTGCAAATATTTTATCGCTCATCGCGCGCCCGTGTTTGCACTGCACCTCTAGTAACTCTTAAATGAAGAAGTGGTTGGTGTCAACCCTGAAGTGTATGTATGGTCCCTAATAGTGCATAACGTAGTAAGTACACTCCTTTAGAATATAAGTAAGCAGTTTACATCAATGCGCATTGTAAGATAAATTCACTAGATATTCATTAAAGTATCAAGCTGGTTGTCTAATTCTAACGACCCTTGAACCCCCAACATTTCATGGCGACCCTGCCTTAGAGTCTGCCAAGGGGCAGATTAAGCAAAGTTTTCGTTGAGCGATTTTCAAAATGTGTAACTAAAGTAGAAAAAGACGAGGTATTCGCCAATCAAAACGCGGCTGGTGGAGGTGTTGACGCCGAGGTGGTGTTGCCATGGTTACGAGATTCGAGTGGAGTGATATATGGTACATTCCGAATTGCACTGTAATCGACTACAGCGTGCTTACACCTTGACCCCAATTCTGCTGTATGGTATTTATCTATTATTCCCCGCATAATCTTACCACGCCGTACGGTTGTCAAGCGTGGTATTTTGACAGTTCAAACCGGTTTCGGTCATTGTGTCATAGAGAATACGTTAATAGCAGATGTAGTGATTAGGTTATTAAGGAATTCACGTGGTTTCGAAGTAATGAATCATTAAGTGGTCATAGTGAATTAGGGCCCTTTTCTGAATTAACGTGAACGCGATAACGATGTCCCGTGAATCGACATATATGAAGTCATGGCATGTGCCATCTTGCGATAACGCCGACTACCGACCATGCCCTAAATTAATAATTATCACCGATCTTTAAACTAACGTGGCATTTTCGAAATTGTGCTTCTGGCTACAGTCGCCACCTTACCAAAGAAGAAGAAATTCGTGGTGTATACACAAATAAATACTATAATCCAACCATGAGTAACTATTCAAGTGAATAGGTATATTACTGACTCTCAGCTGCCATAGTGGTGATTTATCTAAATCGGAAAGCAAATTATTCATGTGAGCGATGATGACTTAATTCGGAATGAGCCATATTTCACGCCGCGCAAGCGCGTTAGGCGCTGGCGCTGTCTGGCTATATAAGGACTTACTAGTCTAGGGAAAAAAGAAAAAAAAAAACAAGGTTGAGATTCTGTTTAGCTATTTTATTGTAAGTAAAACCCCACAAAATATTAATGTTTTGACCACTAAAATACTAGCTTTGAATTATATAAAAATATCAATAGGATTAGCATTAAAAAATATTATTAAAATCTCTTTTATGATTGTAAATGTTTGCTTAGTCAATCCCTAGCATCAGTAGGATGACACTGACAGCTCACTCCACGCAAGTATTCACGGTGAGATTTTTACAGAATCGACATGCTGCATGTCGATTCTGTAAAAATCTCACCGTGAATACTTGCGTGGAGTGAGCTGTCAGTGTCATCCTACTGATGCTAGGGATTGACCAAGCAAACATTTACAATCATAAAAGAGATTTTAATATTATTTTTTAATGCTAATCCTATTGATATTTTTATATAATTCAAAGCTAGTATTTTAGTGGTCAAAACATTAATATTTTGTGGGGTTTTACTTACAATAAAATAGCTAAACAGAATCTCAACCTTGTTTTTTTTTTCTTTTTTCCTTAGACTAGTAAGTCCTTATATAGCCAGACAGCGCCAGCGCCTAACGCGCTTGCGCGGCGTGAAATATGGCTCATTCCGAATTAAGTCATCATCGCTCACATGAATAATTTGCTTTCCGATTTAGATAAATCACCACTATGGCAGCTGAGAGTCAGTAATATACCTATTCACTTGAATAGTGACTCATGGTTGGATTATAGTATTTATTTGTGTATACACCACGAATTTCCTCTTCTTTGGTAAGGTGGCGACTGTAGCCAGAAGCACAATTTCGAAAATGCCACGTTAGTTTAAAGATCGGTGATAATTATTAATTTAGGGCATGGTCGGTAGTCGGCGTTATCGCAAGATGGCACATGCCATGACTTCATATATATGTCGATTCACGGGACATCGTTATCGCGTTCACGTTAATTCAGAAAAGGGCCCTAATTCACTTTGACCACTTGATGATTCATTACTTCGAAACCACGTCAATTCCTTAATAACCTAATCACTACATCTGCTATTAACGTATTCTCTATGACACAATGACCGAAACCGGTTTGAACTGTCAAAATACCACGCTTGACAACCGTACGGCGTGGTAAGATTATGCGGGGAATAATAGATAAATACCATACAGCAGAATTGGGGTCAAGGTGTAAGCACGCTGTAGTCGATTACAGTGCAATTCGGAATGTACCATATATCACTCCACTCGAATCTCGTAACCATGGCAACACCACCTCGGCGTCAACACCTCCACCAGCCGCGTTTTGATTGGCGAATACCTCGTCTTTTTCTACTTTAGTTACACATTTTGAAAATCGCTCAACGAAAACTTTGCTTAATCTGCCCCTTGGCAGACTCTAAGGCAGGGTCGCCATGAAATGTTGAGGGTTCAAGGGTCGTTAGAATTAGACAACCAGCTTGATACTTTAATGAATATCTAGTGAATTTATGTTACAATGCGCATTGATGTAAACTGCTTACTTATATTCTAAAGGAGTGTACTTACTACGTTATGCACTATTAGGGACCATACATACACTTCAGGGTTGACACCAACCACTTCTTCATTTAAGGGTTACTAGAGGTGCAGTGCAAACACGGGCGCGCGATGAGCGATAAAATATTTGCACTTATTTGACGTTGGTATTACATTTTCCTAATGTTCTTATACATGACGCCTTACAAGTTAAATATGTAAAAACAAATCTCTAATGTGATAATGAGTGACTAACGCGCAAGCGCGGCGTGATCACTTCACCTTCACTCCACCCGATTCACGACATTAAATGTCGTGAATCGGGTGAAGTGAAGGTGAAGTGATCACGCAATCTGCAATGTGATAATGACAGTGATTAACGCGCAAGCGCGGCGTGATCTTATCACTTCACCTTCACTTCACCCGATTTACGACATTTAGTGTCGTGAATCGGGTGAAGTGATCACGCCACACAAACTACGTGGGATTACATTCTATGGTCCGTCAGCTAGGCATCCGTTAGCACTCGATGACTTGACACACTCGGTTATCTCTTCTAATTCAATAGATTTGGGTTAATAACAACGCTGAACATCGTCGCAGTCTTTACTAGACTCGATCTACAATTGCTCATAATAACCAAACAATGTCGATGCGTATTTTCATCAGTCTAGCTGTCATAAACGTGAATGTTTTAATTTTATTTACTGTTCGTACGTGACGCGCTCGCGCCTCAGTCTATAATTATAAGGACTTACTAGACTAGGGAAAAAAGAAAAAAAAAACAGGATTGAGATTCTGATTGCGCTTCTGTTTTGCTATTTTATTGTAAGTAAAACCCCACAAAATATTAATGTTTTGACCACTAAAATACTAGCTTTGAATTATATAAAAATATCAATAGGATTAGGCTAAAAAAATATTATTAAAATCTCGATTATGATTGTAAATGTATGCTTGGTCAATCCCTAGTATCTGGTAAGATGACACTGACTGTTCACTCCACGCTCACTTCACCTAAGTTTTCACGGTGAGATGGTTACAGAATCGCACTGCTGTATCGAAACAGGAACACAGCAACGCTGTTTGGAATGTTTTTTTTTATTTTTTTATAATCTGTTTTATTTAAGGGATATTTGTACGCTTATGCGATGATGTCAATCCCGTCGTGCTTTTACAAATAACAACTTACTAACTAAACTAAACAAACTAACCTTACTCATACAAAACTTAACTTAATCTAATTTATTTACCTAATAAAAAAGTATACAATATTTTTGCTGCTTTAGAAGTAGGCTTGGTTAAAACACCATGAAACATTCCAACATCCATTTGCGACAATTTCAAAGAGTTGAGAAGTGCGTTTCTTTTGTTAGTATATCGGACACATTCCACCAACACATGCTGTGCAATGTGCATCCTCTACTGTACCACACACCTACCACCACACATGACATGTTCATAACACTTTTTGTCATGTATATTTTTATTTCTTATTTTGATTGTTGTTTTTATTTATATCTAATCGTATACTGCACTGGCTGACGTCATCACGTCAATCACCGGCTGTCGCTGAAAACCAGCGCTGGGGCTCTGTCTCACATAGGGTCTTAGCATTATGCTGAGCGTTGGCCGTTTTGCGTAGATGTGACGCATACTTTCTCCCAAATTGTTATTTTTGCTTTTCTGTTGTTTGTGTTTTTATTTTTATGCATCATGTTTGCCGCAAATAAACATATTTTCTTTCTTTCTTTTCTTTTCTTTTCACCTCACACTTAGGAGACTCCGATTTCCGCATGAGAATTTGGAATCTGAAGTTCATCATAATCAGCGTATAATGTTCCCACTTCTGGGACACCTCTCAGTGAGAGAGAGTGGGCTGCAATCCACTACGCAGGCAGACCCAGTGCAGGTTGGTAGATGACACATGACTTAGACTTTTTGGTTCTAGGTTATTCCGGTTGCCACAAGATGTTGTCCTTCATCGTTTTGAGAGCAGCGGTGATGTAATTACACACGCCGACAATTTTTTTTACCCAGAAATCAGACTATACTTTTCCGAAGGATTTCGACGCGCTGAATTCAAATCTGGAACCTCAAAATTGCTCTATCACGTCAGGGTTTCGAGATATCCTAACCTAAAAGTGCAAAAAATACAGTTTTTTCTCATTTTTGAGGTTATGTAACACGCATCTCAAAGGACTAGTCTTCCTCTCTAAAATGACGTTGAGTTTACTCAAATATCTTTTTCCTTTGAGATGCTATTAATATTTTTTGAAAAAAATAGGATCGGCCGTGCTACATAACCTCAAAAATAAGAAAAAGCGGTATTTTTTGCACTTTGAGGTTGAGCGCGTCAAAATTCTTCGGAAAAGTATAGTCTGGTTTCTGGGTAAGAGTGTTTGTCAAATTTTGTCGGCTTGTGTAATTTACACAAAGTAAAGCGCCTTCTCTGGGTTCAAACCTGTGACCTTATAATTCGTAAGTCACGGCAGTTACTAGGCCACCACTGCTCAATCTTAGGATGAAAGTCACGAACATCAAATGTATTAAATTATCTTGTAAACCAATGAGTTGAAACATGATAATCAGCGGAGAGGTTACCTCCATTTGAAAATGGCTATAATTTGATTCAGTATTGTCCCGAAATAGAATTTATCTATATACTCGTAGTTGCTATTATTACTATATAAAGTAGGTTGTTCAACATGTTGGCATTCTTCCAGGGGGTGAAAGTACGTATCCATACTAATATTATAAATTCGAAAGTAACTCTGTCTGTTTGTCTGTATGTTACCTTTTCACGCCTAAACCACTGAACGGATTTCGATAAAATTTGGCAGAGAGATAGATTGCATCCCAGCGAAGGACATAGGATAGTTTTTATTCCGATATTCCCTCGGGATCGTCACTTATGCGGGTGGAACCGCGGGGCGCTGCTAGTATATTGTAAGAACAAAATGAATGAATAATGTTTGAGAGTAAACAAAAAAACCGGCCAAGTGCGAGACGGACACGCGCACCGAGGGTTCCGTACAATTTGTACACTTGAAAGTGCTCTGTTACAAATTAATTACACACGTGTAAAAAAGAAATAAAAATGTAAAGTGGACCACGATAACACAGATTACGGGGACAACGGGAATACAAGGAACGTGAAATCTTAATTGTCCTTTGTGCCCGTTGCCCCATACGTCATAAGGAGGACAACGGTAAGGAATTTTATGACGTCTCGTTGTCCCCGTAACGGGGACACGGATTACGGGGACAACGGGAATACATCCAAATTTGTAGGTATGTAACTACAAATTTACGGTTTTCGGATTTTTTTCCTTTACTTGCGCTAAGTACATGACATTGCTTCTCGCCAATAGGTCAACGGGAAGTACCCTATAGGTTTTGATTCCCTTGCGAGTGTCAAAATATGTGGCATAAACGGAACATTAACGCCCGTATCTTTTGATTGAGTTGACTTAGAAGTTTGATTTTTTCTCTGCTTCAAGGGATTGCAGCCCTGAATATTACATATTAATTTCAACTGGATAATTCTACGCGTTCCTGTGAAAAAGGGTCTTGACAGACGGACAGACTGACTCACAACGAAGTGATCTTTTTAGAGTTCCGTTGTTCCTTCTCAGGTACGGAACCCTAAAAACACATAGCAAAAGTGTCGTAACAACAACTATTTACCAGACCGAGTCTGTGAAGACCGCGTATCTGCAAGCGCCGTATGGGACGCCCTCCAGCTAGATGGACCTACGACCTGAAGAAGGTGGCTGGGACAGACTGGATGCGGAAGGCGGAGGATAGGGTGCTGTGGCGCAGTCTGGGAATAGTTATTTGTGCAACAAGAGAGCAAAGTAGTTTTTTGCTGCGAGTGCTGATATTGAATCCCGAGCAAGCGAAGGATTCAACGATTGAATCACGAGCGTAGCGAGTGATTCTAAAGTTGAATCCTGAGTGTGGCGAGGGATTCAAAGGCACGAGATGCAAAAAAACTTTGCTCTCGTGTAACACACATAACTTTTCACTTCAGCAGCGAGAACACTTTAGGAGATAAAATAATACACAGGAATAGATTGAAATAACTATTTATTGTGAATCAAAATAATTAACATTGTAGGTAGATACCAATTCTATAAAATCTAAAAAATAAGATAGCAACACCGTCTCCGAAAAACTGCTTGCGCCCTTTGTAAGTCTCACAGAGTACACTATAATAGACTGAAAGTAAGTCTCCATTCATTGAAGACATGGTATGCTTTCAGATATTTCTCGCGAGACTTCTCAGGTAGGAAACATAATTCTGCATTAATAACTTGTTGTTTTAACTCTTCCGGTGTTAAAATACTGTTCTCGTCGCTAGTTTCACTCATATTTTACAATTATTTTAATATTTTTTAACTTATTCAACTCTGTACGCCAGTCACGAAATTTTATTCTCGCTCTTTTATTTAAATTAAGGCGTGTTCGGAAATAGCACCCATGATATTTTATTATTCAAAATATATTACGTAAGTAGGTACCTAACATTTATTGAAACTAGAAATAAATATTTACAAGTTAAATATCAGTTTTATTTGCAGTAAATACTTATTTTCGTTTAAATACAACAATAAGTTAAAAATTCAATAAATTACATTAAAAGACATAATTTTCTTTTTGCAAAATTTCTTTAGTTAGTACGAAATTCCGAACGTGTTTGTCTTTGAGGTCGAATTCAAAATCCGAACTTCGAATGGGCTGGTCTTTGTCTCTCTCTCTTTCTAATGGCGGGAAAGAGATAGAGTGTGAATGTTTCGAATTGTATGATTAACCCAAGGCTGAATAATATATTCGCGGCTTTCTGAAAAAAAATTTAAAAAGTTACTTTGTCTCACTCAGTGAGCAAAATCGCATTTTGCTCACTGATTTCACGCAGCAAAACCTACTTGTTTGAGCTACTGAAGTGAAAAGGCCTATGTCCAGCAGTGGACTGCGAAATTCTAAGTTGATTGATTGATTTTGTTAATGATGAAATTTTG
This sequence comes from Luperina nickerlii, assembly GCA_963855955.1. Lineage (NCBI taxonomy): Eukaryota > Metazoa > Arthropoda > Insecta > Lepidoptera > Noctuidae > Luperina > Luperina nickerlii. The sequence continues at coordinate 8,392,165 of OY979689.1, read as the reverse complement.
GCACATATCGACGCCATAGAGTGAAAACCTCGTAAGTGTAAAAGAAGTAACTTTTCAGGAGAAAGAAAGTACTGCGTGCTGTAAAATTTTTGTACGGCGTCTTCCATGTTTTTTTTTTTACCGACTTCAAAAAAGGAGGTTCTGTATTCTTATTAATTAATATGGAAATTTAACCCGCTTTTATATTCAGAGCTGTTCGATACTATAAGATTCTCCGAAATGCATAAAATGCTACTCACATTCCCGTGGTTTTCACTCTTAAGGCGACGATATGTGCCAAGTTTTCATCGCGGTAGTACGTAGTCGTTCGGGAAAAGCTATTTTTATTATATCCTCACAAAAACTGAAAACTATCCTCAAAAACTAACATCGAAGTAATGTTATGAATCCTAATGGTTCCTTAACTTATAGTTCACGAGCAAAAAGAATCCATAAATCAAGATCAGACTCTTTCATTCACAACGAGAACGAATGAACTAAATGAACGAAACGACGTAAAAACGTTCACGAATGGTTGGTAGTTTAAACTGGGCTTAGTTTTTGCAAGTTTTTATTATATCCTCACAAAAACTGAAAACTATCCTCAAAAACTAACATCGAAGTAATGTTATGAATCCTAATGGTTCCTTAACTTATAGTTCACGAGCAAAAAGAATCCATAAATCAAGATCAGACTCTTTCATTCACAACGAGAACGAATGAACTAAATGAACGAAACGACGTAAAAACGTTCACGAACGGTTGGTAGTTTAAACTGGGCTTAGTTTTTGCATTTTTTACTTTCTGCTTTTAACTTAGTTATCAAGTAAATTGAATGGCACGATTCGGGTGGAGTTTTTTGGTGCCATTTTTTTAGTAGGTGTGAATGTATGTGAACCTGGCTTGTATGTAAACTGTGTAGATTTTATGTTTCTATTTAATCTTTTTTTTTAACAAAAATCTGTGCCTCTCTCCATGGGGAAATGCGTTTACGTGTGTTTCTAGGTCTATGGGAAGTACCTTATAGGTTTTAATTTATTTGTGTGCACAATAAATCAAAACCTACGCACCTAGATAACGCAAGTATCACGATCTGTATGGAAACTAAGCGTGCCATTTTTTGACTACCTACTATGACGTCACAAGCACTATTTAGTGATGGGAAAATCAAATCGATTCAAAGACGCCGCCTCGTGCGGCACCCGTCTCGCCCCTAAGGGGTCTGTCATCTGGTCGCTGGTCGCCAGCGCTCACGCTCACCCAGGCAGCAGCCGGTTGATTCTGTAAAAATCTCACCGTGAAAACTTAGGTGAAGTTAGTTTGTTTTTGCTAGGAATTGACACTATTTGACAGCTCACTCCACGCTCACTTCACCTAAGTTTTCACGGTGAGATTTTTACAGAATAACACCGCAGTTCTCAGGACTGAGCGCGAAGAAGGCGGCTTACGATTTTTGTCTACGTAAGCTGGGCACGCGAAGTAGTTGCTCTTGCTTTATCTACATTTTTGTATCTACATTTGTGTTTGCGAGTATCAAAATATGTCACATAAATGGCCGTTTTTTTACGCGGTCAAAATGGAACAGCAATTTTTTTTGGCCAAAATTTTCTACTCTATGGGTTTAGAGGTGCGACGAAAATGCTTATACAGGACAGAGACCTGTCACCCTGTATAAGCATTTTAATGTTACTAATACAATTTTCTGCTCCAATAATAACCCAGCCCATGACTTGTATAGCCATCTCCCTAAACTAAAGATCCCTGTCCCAACTAACTTTCCATCCCTACTAACATATTCTTCTCCAAAGCTCCTTGAAGCTTTGATGTTTTTTATCCGCGTCAACGACATCAAATTATGATGATTTTTGTGTGTCCAATTATGTATAATGTTTAATAATTTAATTAACAATATTTTTTATTTGTCTGTTTTGGTGAACCTACTAATAGATACTCGTCAAAAAGATCACATTGAATTCAATTATTTACTATGGAAATAGTATTGGATGTAGAATTCTAGTTTAAATTTTTATTGTTTTGTCTCCCCACGTTTTCTCATAACACATTTTATTAGACACTAGCGACCCGCCCCGGCTTCGCACGGGTGCAATGCTGATGCTGCTTTAAAACTACTATCATACAATTATTTATCGTAACTTACATATAATTACTGATACGTTGTCGCGCTGAAAAGCACGTTTTTATAATAAACGCGTCCGATCGCTGCTAAATTCAAAGTGCTACAGGGAAAACCGCGGCCTCAGACGCGCTATTTATAGGCACGCTCTTGCCGCACCGGGCGGCCGGCCGGTACCGCCGCAAACGCTACGTCCCGCAATTTTTAAATCTGTAATATCTTCGAAAATATTCACTTAAATCATACGGTGTAAAGGGCCATATAGATCTATATTAAATGAACAATGTATTCAAGGTATTTAATTGGTTAAGGATTAATGCTGTATTGGTTAAAATCGCTTCGAAAATTAGCCATTATTTGTCGTAAAAAGTAAATGACAAAAAAAAGTTATTGTGGGTTATCCATAAGAGATAGACATATACCATCACGAACTTTTCTGTAGACCTTTTCAATGTGTACAATACTTAGTACATTATTTTGATAAAACTCGTAGGGTTCAGCCTGCGTTTGCAATGTAAGCGGAAAAAATGTAATTATTTACGACATCACATTAGAAACCTCAAAAATAACAGTACTTATCTACTATTTAATGGATGTTATTATACATATAAACCTTCCTCTTGAATCACTCTATCTATTAAAAAAACCGCATCAAAATCCGTTGCGTAGTTTCAAAGATTTAAGCATACAAAGGGACATAGGGACAGAGAAAGCGACTTTGTTTTATACTATGTAGTGATTGGCAGAATTGTCGACATCGGCACCATTGCCATAGAGAAAAATAGAATAGAACAATTTTGAGGGTAACCGCGCGTACTTACCGTAAACCAAAAACTTAGTCATTACTAGCATGATTATAATCAGCTTATAATGTTCACATTGCTAGCACTCTGGCCTCTGTGAGAGAAAGTGGACCGTAATCCACCACGCGGGCCCAGTGCGGGTTTCTGGATGTCACCATGTCTTCGAATTTTTTACGTTCTAGGAATTGCCGGTTTCCTCACGATATTTTCCTTCGCCGTTCTGAGAGCTGTGGTCATTACTAGACCATCTTTTATTTAAATGTAATATTAGATAGATAGATAAACCATTATTTTATTTGGCGCACACAAGAAGACAGCACAACACACAAAAGTACAATATTAGATGATAACCAAATTACCCACATGATTATAAAAAAACAAAATGCAAACACATCGAAATAAAAGTGTCACTATGACGAATACTTAAAATAAAATTAATAACGGAACATACATATTAAGGCTCCTGCAAACAGGCGCGACGCGCGACGCGAATCGCGCGCGACACAAAGGCACCGCTCGATGCGCGACTTGCGGTGCCTTTGTGTCGCGTGTCGCGTCGCGCCTGTGTGTACGAGCCTTTACACTTTTGAGTCTTATTCAGAAAACTGGGTTTATTTGAACCGACAACACAACAGACGATTTGTCACACTACCGCCGATTATAACCGCTCATACAAGCTTTGTCCAATGTTCACGCGAATTTGAAGCACCTCGTCTCCTTTGCCAATCATTGCGCAGCGAAACAAATGACAAACTTTGTGTACAAAGTTTGTCATTTGTTTCGCTGCGCAATGATTGGCAAAGGTCGATGTGCAATATTTATCGCCGGGTACTGTAGTACCCGGCGATAAATATTGCACATCGACCTTTGGAAAGAGACAATCGGCTAAATTCAGCTTCGTAGAGCGTTATCTCTGTCGCGCGAAATACAAACAGTCCGGTATCTATTAGGAGCTGTTATAACAATTATGATTTGCTCCTTTTGATAATTATTTTTATTCTTTGTATAAAATCGATAGAATCGAACAGGTCGATGTGCAATATTTATCGCCGGGTACTGTACTGTGGTCTTTGTAGGTGGGTCTTGTTCAGAGTTAAGCAATTTTCGGCATCTACATCGCCACATCCGACCAACGCATCACACTGACGTCACGCAAAATCCTACATCGCGATAACTCCAACTAGTAGGGGATCGAGGAGGGGGGGGGGGGGGTCAGGGGATCAGACCGGAATAACTCGCGCTGACCACCAAAAATTCGAAGACATGTGACGTTTACCAACCCGCACTGGGCCCGCGTGGTGGATTATGGCCTACTCCGTCTCACAGAGAGGAGGCCTGAGTCCCAGCAGTGGGAAGTTATATGCTGATTATTCTTCTGTTTTGAGGTTAGACTGGAAGCCGACCCCAATAAAGTTGGAAAAAAGCAGGCAGATGAGTACTGCTACTCATCTGCCTGCTTTTTTCCAACTTTAAACTCCAACTGTAAACAAAACTTACTTATAATAATATTTTTTTTCTTGTATCGGCGCGTATAGTAATACTAGTTACGTCCCGCGGTTTCACCTGCATAAGTGTCAATCCCGTGGGGATATCGAGATAAAAACTATCCTATGTCCTTCCCTGGGATACAATCTATCTCTGTGCCATATTTTATCGAAATCCGTTCAGTGGTTTAGGCGTGAAAAGGTAACATACAGACAGACACACAGAGTTACTTTCGAATTTATAATATTAGTGTTAGTTTTTATTTTTCTATTACATTAGTGTTAGTTAAAAATGTTCATAACTAGCTGATGCCCACCGCTTCGCCCATATACAAGAGTGATGATTATACTAACAATACTAACTTAGTAACTAAGCACCTTTGCTACTAATATTTAATACTAACAAAAATATGTAGTCGGAAATATACTTTAATTTATCTTATTAAAAGTATATAAGTATGAGTGTCTAGAGACTCACCCCACAGTCAAACCATTACAACGGTTTTGTGGGGCTTAGTTTATAAGTCTATTTACCATCTTTGGTTAATAAATAAATAATAATAATAGTATGGATGTATGAGAGTACCTCGGCATGAGTTCACATGCCGAGGTAAAAATACTAGCCAGTGGGGAAGCTGGATGAGAGCTATGTGATCATCTTCTTTATTTTGTTATCTCATCGTATACTGCACCGGTTGACGTCATGACGTCAGCGCCCGACTGTCGCTGAAAACCAGCGCTGGGGCTTTTTTTTTTAAGGATGGTAAGTCAAAAAAAGACCCCTCCCGCTGTGGGTGGAGCGGAAGGGAGTGTCAGACTCTTACTGACTAAAACCCACCCGTGTTCCTTCCTTCGCCCTTTATGTTCCGGGCCAGCGGTAACCCTTTCGGACAATCCCGCTGACCCGGAGCGCTGGGGCTCTGTCTCGCTTAGGATGATGGTAGCATTATGCTGAGTCATGGCCATTTTGCATGAATGTGACGCATATTTTCCCCCGACTTTTTTGTGTTTGTGTTCTTTTTCTGCGCCATGTTTAGGTACCGCAAATAAACACATTTTCTTTGTTTCTAAATTTATAAAATTAATTCATGACGAGGTCAAAATAGCGAGTCAGGAAGCTGAATGCGAGCTGACCTTTTTGACCTTGGCTGTCAAACCTTCAGGCGGATGACCTTTGTCAACTGTTCTAATTATAGATCTATGATAATGAAGGCACCGCTTTACAGCAGCCCACGGATAACCTGCGTACGTAGTCCGCATTCGAGAATTATTTACCAAAAATGTAAACAAATATTAGTTTGTGGAAAAATAACTTCAAATCCCACACAATAAAGTTCAGTTTAGGCTACAACTTCAAACATTTTTATAACTTTTTCAATAAGCTAGTCACTCTGAAATCAACTTAATTACAATTAAAATAAAGTTGATATTTGTTTAACTTGAAATGATATTAATTTGAAACATAAGTTTCTATCATCATCATTTTAGCCGAAAGACGTCCATAGGCCTCCCCCAAGCACCTCAAGTTTCAATAGACTTCACGTTTACTAATGTACTGAGCTTCGCTCTGATAACACAACATAACCTCACGCGTTCTTCCCATGAGGGTAAGCAGAAACTACAGAACGTCACCTGCTTCAATCCATTTTCCTCGTGTACATTACATACATCAGAGGACAAATTCTCGTAATTCGAAACGTTGAAAATCTAGTCGTGGTCTCATCTCGTTATCATCATCATTTCAGTCGAAAGACGTCCACTGCTGGACATAGGCCTCCCCCAAGCACCTCCACTTCGACTGGTTCTGTGCTTCTCGCATCCAACGGGTTCCTGCGGCCTTCACAAGGTCGTCGGACCACCTTGTGGGAGGTCTCCCAATGCTACGTCTTCCGGTACGCGGTCGCCACTCCAGAACCTTTCGGCCCCATCGGCCATCTGTTCTGCGAGCAATGTGCTCTTCCCACTACCACTTAAGTTTGGCAATTCTTCGGGCTATGTCGGTTACCTTGGTTCTCCTGCGGATCTCCTCATTCCTGATTCGATCACGCAGGGAAACTCCAAGCATAGCCTTCTCCATTGCCCTTTGGGTGACTCATCTCGTAGTCAGTAGGGAAATAAGAGGTATTTTTGACAGATTAATACTGAGATCAGATTGTGAATGATCTTAAATTTACGAGAATTGCCCCTCAGGTCATACACGCACGCCGGTTGCGAGTACACACAAAAACAAAACGAAACATTAATTTATTTCAATTTAACCAATTACAGGCACTTTTGAATTGTCAAGGGGTCAGTCAGAAACATGAAACTAGTTGCCCGTTCCAAAGCGTAGTACAGTACCCGGCGATAAATATTGCACATCGACCTTTGGAAAGAGACAATCGGCTAATTTAGGCTTCGTAGAGCGTTATCTCTGTCGCACGAAATACAAACAGTCCGGTATCTATTAGGAGCTGTTAAAACAATTATGATTTGCTTCTTTTGATAATTATTTTTATTCTTTGAATAAAATGGTTTTGTGTAAAAAGGTCGATGTGCAATATTTATCGCCGGGTACTGTGAGTTCTTATGGAGAAGAATGGGTAAGAAACTCCTTAAGAAAATGAAGGCGGGATCGTCCACTAGGACCCACGGCTACACTACGCACGGTTGCGTGGTTAGCAAACAAAGGATCCGCGCAGCTAACGTGGCAAACCTTTCCAAGCACATTCCTAGTACTAAACGGTTAAATTAACTTCTAAACATACTCAATACATCCACCAATACATACACCAAAATGTACACACCTGGACTTACAGCTTAGTACGGCCGTTATTCCAAGTGCGTACGATGTGACTACGGTTGAGACAATTGAGCCTGAACCAGTACCCAAGGCCCAATTGACGCCGACCTAGCCCTACAGTAATTACCTAGCACCCTAGTTATCCTAGCCCTATAGTAACTACCTACCTAGCACCCTAGTAAAAGTACCCTAATGCCCTAGCCTACCATACAAACCATACCAAACGTAGGTTACGTTGGTTACGTGAGAGGGAAGTCTGTCACAAGGAGACCTACGGTAACAGACGGAATTTGGGTAGGAAGAGGGTTTTGTGTACGTCGTGCAATGTACACAGGAAATGGTTTTCTTACTGCCGATCCCACAGACTCATAGGACCGATGATGGCTAAAGGTGTCTTGGCCACAGTAAGAGGAGGTATCCATACTAATATTACAAACTAGCTTCTGCCCGCGACTTCGTCCGCGTGAAATTTCTTGTTACCCCGACCCACCCCGTCGCATCGCATCGCCTGCCCGCGCTGTCACTTCGTTTTTGCTTAGCGTTCTTTCTGACTTTTTTTCTTTTTGCTCAGCTCCTAAAGGTTATAGCGTGATGTTAAATAGCCTATAGCCTTCCTCAAGAATTGGACTATCAAATGCAAAAAGATTTTTTCAAATCCTACTGGTAGTTCCAGAGATTAGCGCGTTCAACCAACCAAACAAACAAACAAACTCTTCAGCTTTATAATATTAATATAAATACTATAGTATAGATTCGAAAGTAACTTTGTCTGTCTGTCTGTATGTAAGTTACCTCTTCACGCTTAAACCGCTGAACCGATTTAGATGAAATTTGGTGTAGAGAAAGGACATGGGATAGTTTCTATCCCGATATTTCCACAGGATAGAAACTTATGCGGGAGAAACCGGGGGGATGCTAGTATCTATTTACATTCCACAATGTGAACTTGGTAGTAGGTTTTACAAAGACATGATCATTGTGGACCTTGTCGGTTACAACAAATTTTAGGAAGAGAGCTCTAATATCCAAGACAAACACGTGTGCAGTGACCTGTAATGAACCGTCATCCATTCCAAATATGACCATTTCACCGTAGTTGATATTCGTAGACCGAACGCTACGGCGTAGCCAACTGCTACGAGCCTCTACGAATGCTTATATGTATACGTGCCAAGGTTACGATATCTGGATTGGCAGAAAACACAGACATTCCTGAAAATATCATCATTTTACCCAAGTTCTATAACTTTATTAAGAAAATAAAAACAAACTCTTTTCAAGTGTAAAATGAATAGCAATACAGCGAATATCGTTATCACCTCATCTGAATATTATATAGCTAAACCTTATACTCAGTGAGATAAACATTTACAAGCAAATTTTGACCTTACTCACTAGTAAATAAGGTGGTTATTTACTTCACATTATACAAATATTTTACAAAAACGTCTTTCGTGGTAATATGGACCTTGTGCTCAAATGAAATAGGGTTCCATTTTGATTAAATAGAGTCAGGAAGAGATCGCCCTAGTGATATTTACTTGACCTATATAAAGGACTATTATCATTTAGAGCGCTGTATGGCATCTGAGGATTTGGATGTGTTAATGGATAAGCAGGGATCAAAGGTTTTAAAATAAATAGCGACCATAATTATTAACCCTCTGACATTAATAGTATTTGAAAATGTATTTAATAATAATTATTATAAAAATATTACTACTCAATTATAATCGTAATTTTTGGGCTGATTTTTCAATCATCTGATAACTTTATTCGAGGAATAATTTTGAAATTTTGACAGTTATTTTATACGAAATCTGTCAAATGTTAGTTTTATTCTTCGAATAAAAGTTATCTGGCGATAAAAAAATCTGTCCTAAATTGAACAATATTACAGTAATTATGACTAAATGTCAAAATTGTACAGACGCCAGCACATCAAGTTACTACAATCTGTCATATTTCTTTAATAGATTTTCAACTTTATCGCTAAATCATGAGGTTCAAAGTTGATCGGGAAAATTTGACAGTTTCGGGTAGCTTGATGTGCTAGCGTCTGTACCAACACATATAGCAAATAAATTGATTTGATTTAGATTTCACAGCTGTGGAAAAATAAATAAACAAAGATAAAACAGAGCTTTTTTATCCACGTTAACTGAAACATTGAAATAGAAATGCCGGAACAAACTCAGAGGCAGGAAACAAAAGCGCTGGTTTATTATAATATTGTTGGATACTACTACCCGGCCCAGGAGCGCGGGGGACGCGGTCACTACAAGGAGGTTGCCGCAGGCTGCAGAGCAGGCTCTCTGGTCTTTGTTTGGCGGTCTATGGTTTTTGACGCGTTGCGTGCAGAAGCGCTATCTGTCAGTGCCACAGACTAACCACAGAATACTTTTTGATAGAGAAAGACTAAGAAGAGAAGTTACCTTGTCAGTTCGGTGTAATCTGGTATCTCAATAATCTCTTGTTGATTTCTTTAATTTGATTAGTGATGATTTTGTTACTCTGATTTTTCTATGGTTGATAATTCTTTTTATAATTCATGTGATTAGTTTTTAGGATATCAAATAATACTTTTGTTTAATTGTGATTTCACTTCTGTCCTAACAATATTTTATAATTTTATTTGTGAAGCTCGCACCTTTTACATTCCCATGGACCTAAGCAGAATCTACAGAACGCCTCCTGCTCACTACAATCCTTACAACCTCCGTTTGCTTCGCTTACCTTCACACATCTACAGGGTAATTGCGTAGCATACATACATCCGTCACCTCACACATCAGGTCCAGTTGAAAACCAGCGTCAGGCACCAGTTGTCGGGCATTTTTGCTGAACTGGGCCTTTTTGGCGCAGCCGTGAGGCACACTTTCCTGCTAATTTCTTACATCGGACTTTGCACTTTTATTTTTATCTTTGTTTTTATCTGATGTACGACTATTATCTAACTATCTGGTGTATTATGTGTCTCTTAGTCTGTGGTCTGTGCTAAATAAATGTATTTTCTTTCTTTCTTTCTTTCTTTCTTTCTTTCTTTCTTTCTTTCTTTCTTTAACACACTATCAGTAGCAACGGGTTTCATTTTGACAGTTGAACAACATTCATTGCGTTATTTACGTTGTTCAGCACACATATTTTTCGAACATATGGAACAATGGATTAACAAATAGCTGCGCCACGCGATTTAACCCGCATAAGTGTCGATTCCGTGGGAATATCGGTATACAAAGTAGCCTATATGTTAATCCAGGGTGTCAACTACCTCCATACAACCAAAACAAAAAAAGAAAACAAAACAAATAAACAAATAAAGATTCTGATTCTGATTCTGAAAAATAATAAATCTGGCCACTTGCGAGTCGGACTCGCACACGAAGGGTTCCGTACCACAAGGCAAAAACGCCGAAAAAACACGTTTGGTGTACGGGAGCCCCCTTAAATATTTATTTTATTCTGTTTTTAGTATTTGCTGTTATAGCGGCAACAGAAATACATAATCTATGAAAATTTCAACTGTCTAGCTATCACGGCTTATGAGATACAGCCTGGTGACATACAGACAGACAGTGGAGTCTTCGTAATAGGGTCCCGTTTTTACCCTTTGGGTGCGGAACCCTAAAAATGTATCCCCAAACAATAATATTCCTGTATTTTTTCCCACGCGATCCAAACTTCTTCTTATTTTTATTTACACGAGCATGAGCAGCATCCGACACGCGTTTCCCGCGGAAAGTTCCCACTTCCCCGTATATTTACATAAATCAATCTATATGGATTGGTTCGCGAGTATATAGGATATAGTATGTATATAAGGTTTCTTTTGCGTTTCTTTTTATTATGTGTGGGTTCTGCGTTATTACAAAGTACTAGTACTTCTATACTAATATTATAAATGCGAAAATGTGTCTGTTTGTTACCTCTTCACGCCAAAACCTCTGAACCGATTTAGATGAAATTTGGTATAGACATAGTTTGAGTCCCGGGAAAGGACAAAGGATTGTTATTATCCCGATGTTCCCACGAGATCAACACTTATTGCGGGTGAATCCGCGGTGGGCGCTGCTATTAATATTATAAAGAGGTAAAATTTGTTTGTTTGTTTGTATGTAGGGGGTAATCTCCGGTAGATAGGCCCAGATGATGGAAAAGACGAGTGGACTGTATAAAGGTTTATTCGGTAGGTACACAAAGTAGCAAAACTAAGTTCCAAAATTATGGTGCGATCGCTGTCGTGGCGGACGATGCAGTCTCGTGCGGTCGGCGCGATGGTCTCGCGTCGCCCGGTCCCCGCGCCGCTCGTTGTCCATGTGTGTGTGATGTGAAGTGACGTGTTCACGTGCGTGTGTGAACATCCGGAACTACCACTCGGATTTGATAAATTATTTTTGTATGTGATAGCTTGAGACGTGGACAATCCGAGCAAGAGAAAGACAGAGGATAGATGCATTCGAAATGTGGTGTTGGAGGCGGATGCTCCGAATACCATGGACAGCCAAACGCACAAATGTGTCTATCCTCTCCCAACTCGATGTCAAGACTCGATTGTCTACAATATGCTTACAGCGTATTCTGACCTATTTCGGCCACATAATGCGAAGGGGGGATAGCAGCCTTGAAAAGCTGGTTATTGTTGGCAATACCGAAGGAAAGAGAGCACGAGGCCGGTCGCCAACACGATGGTCCGACCAAGTGAAAGAAGCTACGTCCTCAAGCAATTTTCAGCAGGTGGTGATGGCAACTTTGGACCGGAGTAGATGGAGGCAGATTATCCGCTTAAAAGGGTCCAGTGACCACGATCCTCAGTAATGAGGGACCGATTGAAGAAGATGTGATAGCCCAATTCTTGAGGAAGGTTAAAGGCTATGTAACATCACGCTGCGACCTTTAGGAGCCGAGCAAAAGGAAAAAAGTCAGAAAGAACAATAAGTGAAAACAAAGTGAAAGCGCGGTCAGGTGATGCGACGGGGTGCGTCGAAGAATAAAAAATTTTACGCGGACGAAGTCGCGGGCTGAAGCTAGTTGTAAATAATATTAATAAATCTTTTATTTTCTGACCACAGACAATCTATACAGGAAAGAAAGAAGAGGAGTTAGTAAAGAAACTTAAAACGTATTTTGGTTAGTTATCCAAGTTGCTATCTTATGCGGGGTTAGTTAAGATTTTGCAGGACTCAAACTCAAAACTCAAACTCAAAGCATTTATTTCAATTAAACCAATTAAAGGCACTTTTGAATTGTCAAGGGGTCGTCGGTCAGTCAGAAGCGCTCGTTGCACGACTTACGGTGTCTTAACGTCTCGCGCGTCGCGCCTGTTTGAAGGAGCCTTAATACGATACGGTAAGACTGGTTGTCAAACTTTCGGGCTACTGATGACCCGTAACGACTGTCGAAAGATCAATAAATCACGCAACCCAGACCACACATACACCATCTACAATGACAGTTGGGACCGTCGGCTTTACGTGCTTTCCGAGGCACGGACGGCTCTTGGTACGTGAAGATGGTCACCCATCCATGAAACAACCGAGGCAAGCGTAGCTTACCTGATCGATCGACCCGTGCGGCTGTTATTAGGTACTTAGCCACAAGGCCCTTCCGGTTCAAAAACCCCAGATATCAAAAATAAACAATAAATACCTTCTATTATTTTACAAGCACCTCCCCTCACACCCACGCGAATACTGTTTGTGACCGGCTTCTTCACATAGCTCCTCGTAATTTTGTATTACAAAAGTTGTTTGGGACAAAAAGACCTTATTTTAAGGACAAAAATACTATTATCGCTGTAATAAATTTCTATCGAGGTCGTAAAATGTTGAGGGTCGGGCTGGAGTGGGGGGTAGGTACTAGGACTGGATGACTGTTACACTGTAGCGAATTTATGGGTTTTTTTTTTTATTTTATTCTTTTATTGCTGATTGGGTCAGCTCTTGTTGGGCTAAGATAATCATGGTGCTCTCTGCTAGAAGTTGCTGATATTTTATGATTGTATCCTTTCTGTCAAAAAGATATTACAAAAAACCGAATTAGCGTGATTCAGAATCGCACACGAAGGTTTTCGTATCATCATCATCAGCCTATAATGTTCCCACTGCTGGGACACAGGCCTCCTCTCAGCGAGAGGAAGTGGGCCGTAATCCACCACGCGGGCCCAGTGCGGGTTGGTAGATGTCACATGTCTTCGAATTTTTGGTTCTAGGACATGCCGGTTTCCTCACGATGTTTTCCTTCACCGTTTTGTGAGCAGTGATGATGAAATAATTTACACAAAGTAAAGCGCCTGTCTGGGTTCGAACCTACGACCTACAACTCGTAAGTCGCGACCGTTACCACTTGGCCACCACTGCTCTATCGTTTCCGTATTGCAAGGCAAAAAACGCCAGAATAACAAACACATAGGGAAGTGTGTGTCCGTTATAATAAACTGCCGCCTCAGAATCAATAAGAAAGAATGTATGAGAAAATGAATTATCTTCATTATAATTTTTTTTCGTGAAATTTTCCCATGTTTTAATAGCTATTCTGCTCTTCGGGGTGGAGACAAATCCAACAAATCAAAGATCATTAAAATCGGTCCGGCCGTTCTTGAGTTATAAATGGTGTAACTAACCCGACTTTGTTTTATTTATATAGATTAAGAGATTTAATTAAATGTGATATTATAGAAAAGTTCATATAAGATAATGTTGTGAAATACATGTGTATATTGTGTTGTATTGTGATTAATGAAAAAGTAAAATAAACACCCAATTGTGCGCATTACCTACATAAAAATAGTAGATTGTTTGCCAAGGGAGCAAACAACTATTTTGAAGGCGAGAGTATTTCTTTGAATCTAGAGCGCAGCGAGGGGTTCTATAGTAGAATCCTGAGCGCTGCGAGGGATTCAAAGTATGTCACTCGAACTTAAAATAGTGTTGCTCCCGAGATGGACACTCTACTTTTGATCACCCTCTACGAAAAAATAAGTAAGTGCAACTTATGAATAAGATATACTCATAATACTCATTTTTTATAAAACTAAGTAAAATCCTAATTCAAGTAAACTATTAAGGCTCCTTCAAACAGGCGCGACACGACACGCGACACAAAGCAAGTCGCGCTACGAGCGGTGCCCTTGTCTCGCGTGCGATTATATTGCGTGTCGTGTCTATTTGTAGGAGCCTTTACGAACGAAGGCAGAATGCTTTTCGCGCGTTTTTATCTTCTCACAAACTTTTTTTGCTAAGCCAAATTTAAAAAAAAAAGTTTGTCATACAGCCTGTTACTTGTTCATACAATGTTCGTGATTGATCTCTTTGGTGATTGGAACTTTTATTAACAATATCCACATTCCAAATTAAAATCATCTTTAGTCCCTAGGGATTAAAGAGCTATTTTAGTCCCTGTTTACGAAGAATACACTAGCTCTTTTTGAATAGATGTGATAAAAAATAAATCTAGAATCTTTTAATAAATCTAATCTATATTTTTCTGTTAATCATACCTTTATGACGAAATCTTAAAAGATCTACTTACATAAATAAATATTTCATTTCATTTATTACATGGGACTTAAACATCACTGGCGAAATTTAGGTGTACTATAAGGCTCAAATCACACCGAGATGGCAGCGAAGCGGCGAGCAGTTTCGGTGTCATATAATTTTAAACTTTATCTTCATTACTATAATACATGGGTTCACTTGAGAAACTTGAAAGGTCGCGCGGCCGCCCACGGCGCCGCGAGCACTCCGACTACTCAAGTTTCTCAAGCGATACTATGTATTATATTAATGAAGATAACATTTAAAATTATTTGACACTGAAACAGCTCGCCGCTTCGGTGCCATCTCGGTGTGATTTGAGCCTAAGTAATTACTCCTCTGCCTCACCTTTCGGGGATTACTGGCGTGATGTCACGTTATGATATATTAAGGCTATTGAATAGTTGATCTCCCAGCTACTTTTTCGCTAGATGGCAGCACATTCGCAAATTCGAACATTTTCAATTTTTACGCCTAACTCAGAAATCTTTGACGGACAACTTCATTATATGCGTCAACTAGAGTATTAACTTAATTTTTTGAGATGTTCACTTTGCTTGATAACTCGTCTCATACAAAGATTTGTACCTCTAAACGTTTAGCCGTTTCACTTTATTTGATTACACACACATGTACAGTAAAATAGTTTTACTTTCGATAAAATTAGATGGCGTTGAATTCATAAACTTGGTTTGAAATAAGTATGTATAGATGGCGTTAATTGAAATAAAAGATTTTTATGATGACCATCCTTCATTCAATAAAGTAAAAACTGAAGAAAAGAATACATATATATTTTTATTTTGTTTTATAAAGGCTCATATCATGATTGGCGACCTTTTCAACACCATAAATTATCCAATTATTTAAATATTAGATAATACAGTTTGCTAGATGGCACTGTTGTAAAAGTAATTTATATGATTTCTAAAAATCGGGAAAACCGCTAAACTATATCACAATTTTAATAAAACAAGTATAGTATAGGTTTGTAAAGTAGTCACACAATTAATGACATAAAATTACTTAACAATTTCTCAAAAACAAAGAAGTTATAATCAAAAATCCTACATCGCGCAAACAGAATTTTCAACACAATAAGTTTATGGTCGGTGATTTAAAAAGATTGAGTGGAAGTATGTTCTTTAGTGTGATGTTACAAACGTGTACGATCAACTCCTTTTCACAGTCTTTAAAATATCAAGGTCCGTGGTCGTTCAATTTTATTGTGAATATTTATTTATGATACTAATAAAATAAGTCGTACATCATCGTCGACATCATGCGAATGTTATTATAACTTGTTATAATAAAACATTTCTTACCCTAATAAACTTTACTATACCTAATAATTAGCGGAAATATATTTAGGTGGAGCACACTGCACGTTTCACGTATTGAAATGTAGTTCACAAGGCACAATATTATAGTAATATGTACGTTCAAAAATTAAAAAGACGTCGTAGCTACTTGCCTCACTCTTGCTTCACTGTTCGCTAAACATTTATTTATATTGATTGAAATAACGTTTTCGTATTGCTTGTACCTAATGAATAAATTATAAAAATATTCTTATTTGAATTAGTTTTGCAGTTCAGTTTCTGAACGAATGGTTTTCAGTAGACGAGACGTCTAGCCAGTTGAGAATGACGTTGACCTTGACGCACTGTGTGCTAATAACACTGAAAAGCGCAATTACATACATACTAAGAAAAAACAATCGTTTATCTGTGTATTCGCTTTCCTGTACCTACCTTTTCGATTTGAATGCTGGTTTCACAAGAATTAAATATAGGTAATTCAATTATTCAACCTACGCAACGGTGAATCGTAGCTTAGTAGGCATGGGCGTTTTTGGTTTTGAACGCAAACTGATATTTATCTGATTTCAGATTTCAAAATCCGTTTTTAGAAATCTGATTTCCATAGCGCCAAGTCAAACATTAGGTACATAAATTTTTTCTAGTTCCTAGAAACATTGAACCATAAACCAAAATACATCAACGTATAATCTCGAAAATGTAGTCTTTAAATACTTAGCAGTAAAGATGATATTGATCGCATTCTAATGTCCGTTAGATTTCCGAGAATCTAAATCACAAAATTCGCGCTATCTTTTTTACTCCGCTAAGTTACGTTTAGTTAGAAAGAGAGAAAGCGAATTTCTAACAAAATCCAAACGCAAACTGTTGTTTTAGTTTGCGTTTGGTGATGATCTAGACTAGATCATCACCAAACGCAAACTAAAACAACAGTTTGCGTTTGGATCTAAGTGATTTTATTGTCGATTCGTTTGGTGATAGATCGTTAGCCTTTGGTTCGGCTAGGTAGATTTTTGAAATCCAATCTTCAAGTTTTAGAAATCGATACGAATCGATTTTTGTATGAAATCGGATTTTGAATTCGTTTTGATATATCGGACTCATGCCTATAGCTTTGGGAAAAAATAGGTAAATAGTTTGTACTTAGACCTACCTTGGACCTCCTCCGCCGCGCCGTGCATGAACTTCTAGCTAGTAAATATCAAGTTTATGGATTCTTCAACCCCAGACCATGGATTAGGGTAATCGTGTTTCAGAACATTCATGCATTGCTATTATTCTCTGCTTTATATTTATGTAATAAAATGCATTAATCTTGTAGGTTTCCAGACGAAGAGGACACGTCAGATAGAAATCAATGAAGAATCAGACGAAAGAAGAATGATAGACCTTATTTTTTTTTTAAGAATTAAAAACCATTTCTATCCACTCAATAGCCTTTGGTTGCGGTACTTGTGGTATAGAGATATATATATATATATAGGTATAGATATATAGAGAGAGCGCGGGTTGCGGAGTCGATCGCGTCGCCGCCGCTCGCCGCCCGCGGGCGCGGTGCCCCGGCCGCCCAGCTGATCAACAGCGATCTGTGCCGGAGACGGACCGTGAATTTGAACTTGATTCGTATGGCAATAAAAATGTATTCGCAAAAAAATAAGGCATTCAAATAAAGTCCAAATTCACGGAAGTATTTCCACGGTACGACGGATCGATGTGTAAAGGATAACACAGCTAAACAAACGAGCTCATTGTCGGTATACATACATAATTATTGGAAGCTCCGTTCATAGACCTACAAACTGACATACCACCAACAGTAGGTAAATAGGTACTAGGGCGAGACGCGAGTTTCGAAATTTAGAGGCTCGTGTTTTTAGGGTTCCGTAGTCAACTAGGAACCCTTATAGTTTCGCCATGTCTGTCTGTCCGTCTGTCCGTCCTCGCTTAATCTCTGTGACCGTTAGCACTAGAAAGCTGAAATTTGGTATCAATATGTATATCAATCACTCCGACAAAATGGTAAAATAAAAATTGGAAAAAAATGTTTTATTAGGGTAGCCCCCTATAGGTATGTAAAGTGGGAAGTGATTTTTTTTTAATTTCAACCCTAACGTGTGATATATTGTTGGAAAGGTATTTCAAAATGAATAGGGGTTTACGAAAATCATTTTTTGATAATGTCAATAATTTCGGAAATAATCGCTCCAAAAGTAAAAAACTTATGGTTTAAAAGTTAGAGGGGGGGGGGCCTCTAACTGTAAAAAGGATAATTTTCCTAGAAAGTCCTTATAAAGTTCTACTTTTCAGATTTTTTTCATATTTTCTAAACTTATGGTTTAAAAGTTAGAGGCCCCCCCCCCCTCTAACTTTTAAACCATAAGTTTAGAAAATATGAAAAAAATCTGAAAAGTAGAACTTTATAAGGACTTTCTAGGAAAATTATTTTGAACTTGATGGAAACAACAGTTTTTGTACAAAAAAGACAAAAAGTTGTACAAAATAATTTCTGGACTAAGTTTGTAGTATAATCGTATACCTATGCAAGCATTTTTTAAACTTCGTTTACATATTTTATTATCCTGAACGTATCTTTTTTCAAAGCATCACGCCTGTATTCCCCGATGAGGTTGGCTGAGGTGCGGGAATCGAACCCAGGACCTCACGCTCAGCAGTAGCGCTTGCGACCGCTAGGCCAACGAGCCAGGTAAAAAAAATATTAACGGGGATTAAAAATTTACTTAGGTACGTTTTTTCCCTAGGCAATAGACATTCGAAATACCTAAGTAGCTAAGGAAATAAAAGAATTGATACCGTTATATAAATCGGTAGTTAGGTACAGACGCCAGCACATCAAGCTACCCGAAACTGTCAAATTTTCCCATTCTACTTTGAACCTTATGCTTCAGTGATAAAGTTGAAAATCTATTAAAGAAATTTGACAGATTGTAGTAGCTTGACGTGCGTGAGTTTTCTTTTTGCCCATCTTTATTTACACTAAAAAAATGATAACAATTTATTATGTTTACACCAAACGGGTTTAACTCCTTTTTACAGTCGGTAATACCTACCACTAAACAAAATAAAAAAGTCGAAAATAGTCCTCTCTCTGTAATGTCGCCAAACATAGGATCGTCCTGCAACAGATGCCGTAGCAGATTGATTGAATAAATTGAAAAGGATGGCGCTATTACTACCGCGTGCAAAACAAGAGACAGAAAGATAGTATGCTCGCTTAGAATAAAATGACGCAAGCGCCAAATCACTTAATTGCTAATTACGAAAAGAACGAGTAGAAAAATAAAAATTAAATGGTCACGATTTGAGATAATATTATTACCTATCTACAAGTTTAAAAGTCATCATTAAATTCCATAGGGTTTCAGAGATCTAACTCAAAATAAGTGCAAAACGAGGTTTTTTCGTTATTTTTTTTTCGAGATTTTTTTATCTAATCGTGTTTTTGCTTCAACAAATTTAAAGATTATAAGTCCAAGTTTAATGTGTCCAAATAGCAAACTCTCAAGTCTTACAGATACCGATATCCACATCGCCCAATATCACCAAAACAGCATCATATGGATGGACTCATAAATCAGAAAATTTCTCGAAGACAGTTCAAGTGTGAGTTAGTATCTACTTACTAAATGCATGTAGGTAAGTACTTACTTAAACTTAGACATTCATTACAGTAATATCGAACCCAGGGTAGATCGCAGATAATCCTATCACTAAGTAATAACTCACACACACACACTGTGTGTGTGTGTGAGTTATATTTTATACAGCATAGGTACCTAGATACGATTCGAAACTTGTCAACAATAACACGCATGTTATAAAATTGGCCATCCGTTGACAAACAACGCCCTCTAATGATGATAACTGATAACTTTAGCAAAAATGTTGTTCTGCATCTAGATGGTTCTTGAAATATCCTGTAGAGGGCGTGCCTCCGCCCGCGCACACATACAAAGATTTATCGTTTTTTGTCAGGCCTAAATATCCTACAAATAGTGTTTTTTTTATAAGTTTTTTACGATATGCGTCAATAATAGATCATAAACACTTAATGTACGTGCTTTTATTCTGCAAAAATCGTTTAAGTATCGAGATTTGTACCCCGATAGAATGTATGAAAAAGTGTCAGTATCCAATCACCTTAACAAAATAAAAAGATAAGTCTTTTTTACAGCATACTTACTTAACCGTGTGCCGTAAAAAATAACTTGTTATTTTATCGTATCGGGTGGTCGTTCTGATATCTTACTAATATTATAAACGCGAAAGTTTGTAAGGATGGATTGATGGATGGTTTGTTACTCTTTCACGCAAAAACTACAGAACGGATTTGTATGAATCCTACTAATATTAAGAACGCGAAAGTTTGTGAGGATGGATGGATGGATGTTTGTTACTTTATTACGCAAAAACTGCGTAACGGATTTGGATGAAATTTGGCACACAGATAGTTTATAACCAGGATTAACACATAGGATACTTTTTATCCCGATATTCCCACGGAATCGAGACTTATACGGGTAAAACCGCGGGGCGCAACTGGTAATATTACAATGTGTTTCAGAGGGGTGTGACCAAACTTGGGGGTGTGGTACAGGCCATCAAACTGAACAACTTTTTCCCGGGGACAAACACAGTAATCGTGAAAAAAAAAATCAGTCGTCCCATACATTTGGTCAAGAAGGTATTGAAGTTTTGTATGGGACGACTGATTTTTTTTTCACGATTACTGTGTTTGTCCCCGGGAAAAAGTTGTTCAGTTTGATGGCCTGTACCACACCCCCAAGTTTGGTCACACCCCTCTGAAACACATTGTATATTACAAGACGCCGGCAAAAGTAAGTATCGCACATAAGTTCACGGCGTTCACGGTGGGATGATACCGCCAGACCACTGTTCAAAACTTTGAAAATATTGACTGTTCCCGCCATGGTGATATTGCAGGCGGCAGTATATGTAAGGCAACATTTGAGTGACTACAGTAAACGTGGAGATAGGCATAACTACTGTACTCGTGGTCGAGACAAATTAGCTGGATGCCCACACTCCCTAACTAAGTCTGGAAAGCTAATTCATGTTATGGGTCCAGCGGTATATAACCGACTACCAGATAAAATTCGAAGTGTGACATCTGAAAATGCTTTCAAAACTAAATTGAAAGACTGGCTAACCGACCAGGCATTATATGACCTAAAGGAATGGTTTTAGGTACTTACTTCATGACGTTAATTATTACTGACTTGGTTCTTTTATCATAATTATTTATTGTTGTATTCAAATTATTATTATGACCTGGGTAATTCTATTATTATTATTTTTCTTTAATGTATGATTATTAAAACTTGACATGTAATTTTTATAATTATTAATAAATAAACTAAACTAAACTAAGGGGCTAGACTATGTGCCATACCCAAAAACGAACTTGAATCCCGCTACGCCTACTAAACGCTAACTGGTTTAGAATTACAGCCACGTTAATTTACAAGGTGAAATTCAATTAACTGGTGAAAGTTCAGAGATGTGATGGGTCTCTTTAAACAATATAGGATGACAGGACAATCCACGCGCAAACTGTATCCATTAATTCATCACATGATTTTAGACTGCGTTGAAATTTTTCGAACGGCTGATATTTTTGGAACGAAGTTCTTTAACGTACCTTGGAGCGGTAGGAGTCTTAAAAACAAAACATGCGCGGTGTCGCTTACGGTAACAGAGGTGCGAGTTCAATGGTTTTTTCCCATCTTAAAAAATTCCCAACGCGCCTAAGTCTTCACTTCAAGAAAAAAGCAGTAGATAGTGGAGCAGTGGTGGCCCAGTTTGGTGACCTACAAATACGTTGTAGGTCGTAGGTTCGAATCCAGTGAGGCGCATTTTTTTTTGTTTGCCTATATTTTGTTACTGCTGCGTACAGGCCTCCCAAATTAATGTTTTTTGTTTTTCTTTAATTAATTTATTGTCTATCGTTAAACTTCGGTGTAACAGGCACTCCAGCCTCCTGTAATGAAGATCGGTGTTCGCTCGAGCCGACGAGCCATCGTCATTTGTTTCAATTAGTTTTAAACACAGCTCTTTCCTTTTTACACGCGTTTACTACATCAGTTACTTGTTTGAAGGAAGAAGGGTGGACTTTGTTTAAAATATCGAGCAAGTTAGGTAGGACTTTGTTCCTGTGGATACATTGTACCAGTACCCGGCGATAAATATTGCACATCGACCTATTCGATCCTATCGATTTTTTAACTGGGTACTGTACACAGCATCGTAACGACTTCAACCTGCAGGGTCAAATTAAATTATCTAGCGAAACTGCAGATGTGGTGGGTATCAGTATCTAAACACGATAAAATAAAATAAGTAATATAATTATCTGATGTTGTTGGGCGTCAACGACCGCTGGTGTTTTTGTTACTAGAAGTTTGAGTTGACAAAATCTGTTTTTTCTTTTGTTTTAATTTTACTGATGTGATTGGTTACGATATCTTAACACGAGAGTTAAGATATCGTAACCCACTTACCCACCACATCTGTAAAGCTTACACAAAAGAAAACAATTTTTTTAAACTGATATTCGTTATTCAAGTGACTCCACAAAAAACATAAAATTAATTATTATTTGTTTTACCAAGTTTAGATACCGATACGTCTGCGGAGTTTCGCTAGGTAATTTAATTCGACCCTGAATACTTGGGCTTTTAATTGCATTCTAATGAATGCGCGTTTTTATAGCACGAAAAGGCTAATTGCCTTTTCGTGTTATAAAAACATCTGTGTCTGCTAATGATTTGATTTTGATTTATAGCTTGTCAGTAAAGCTCGTTATACACACATGCTTTTCTTGCCGTGAAAAACTACTGTAAAGGTCATAGCACACATATTAACTCGGTAAGGGATCGTAACCGTATCGCCTTTCGCCTCGCCGTCAAACAGGCGTCAACCTAACGTAAGCACGTAACCAAAGCGGATCAGCAGCTCCGATACCCAGCCCCGGATCTAAGGGGGGGCAAACCGGGGCACTTGCCCTGGGCGGCAGTTTCATGGGGGCGCCAAATCCTTGAAACAAGAATTCGAAATATCGAACAAATGAAGCCTCTTTTCCTATTATCTCATAGGTTTTTAACAAGTAATCGAATCTTAATATAATAGGTTTGAAAAACAAACATTTCTATTTCCATACGCCGTTAGTTTTTGAACACATACTAAGTGATTTATGAACGCATCTTAACAGATCAAGTGAATTTTTGAACGCGTGCGTAGTGTCCGTGATCTTTCTGCCAAGGGGAATCCCCGTCACATATCTATACGAGCCGAGCCAATCAAATTCAAACAGTTGAACGTCGTCAAGTGACAACTCTGTTTGTTTATGTGGTTGATTGCGTTTGCGAGTAATCAGCGTTAATAAAATAAGTAATTTAGTAGTGAAATCATATATTATCGTAGTGGAAATCAACAATTTGCAAGATTTTTTCAAACACTGAAGGGAGGGGGCGCCACTATCAAGGTTTTGCCCCGGTTCGAAAAAATCGTAGATCCAGGGCTGCCGATACCTCGACTCGGCTACGGGTAGGTGATGCCGCGCTTACGGCTCGCCGACTGAAAGAGGAGTGAGAGAGGCAAGGGTGGAAGTCGTAAGTTCAGGTACGTAGAGACGTAAGTGCGGGGACGACGAGCCTTAAGGCTCCTTCAAACAGGCCCGACACGCGACAAAATCGCGCACGACAAAGGCACCGCAAGTCGCGCAACGAGCGGTGCTATGGAGCGGTGCCTTTGTGTCGCCCGCGATTCGCGTCGCCTGTCGCGCCTGTTTGCAGGAGCCTTTACGTTACGATTCCAATTAGTGTGCGTTGCAGTAGGGAGTTTCATACAAATAATACTGAATGGCCCGATTAGTTGATACGGTAACGATTCCTTTCCGATTTGATACGTGTGCTATGACCTTTATTCGTCGTGTGTTGTGTAGTACGGTCGTCAGTGTTGTCTGGATCACTATTCACTATGGAAGCTTGTTGACGGACACGACCGTGTTTTGTACGGTGCGGTTTATCCACCGTACCGTAAACAACCCGTGCTGTGTACAAAGGGCTTTATGATGACAAAACAAAATAATGTTACCATGTTTCAACTAATAGTGTTGGGACAGCGAATGAATATGCGAAAACAATTAATGAAAAAAAAAAATAGTTTTTTTTTCTTTTGAAATATTGCAAACTAGCGGCCCGCCCCAGCTTCGCACGGGTACAATGTCTTTTTTTTCGAATTTCCTAAATTTTGTTTCATACAAACCTTGTCCTAGTAATACCGAACACAACAAAAAAAGAATAATCCAATTTAGTGCAGTCGTTCGGAAGTTATTAGTTAGTGTACTTACGTATATTTCGGCGATTCATTTTTATTTGTAGGTACCTACCAGCCCCTGAAACGTTATAGTTTTTAGGTGCACGGGCTACCCTGACGCTTTACACTCAAGCTGCGGTAACGAAACCAGTTTTAACTGTCACACTAATATTGTAAAGGCGAAAGTTTGTGAGTGTGTGTGTGTGTTTATACATATGTACAAACATATAAACACACACACACACACACTCCCAAACTTAGTAACAATACTTCTTCACGCTCAAACGGCTGGACTTAATCCCGATATTACCACGAGATCGAAACTTATGCAGACAACACCGCGGGGCGCAGCTAGTGACAACATAACTTAAACCCTACAAATCTTCACAAAACCCCTACAGTGCTCCTTCATAAAACTATTTCAATAACTTTCAATTGTATTAAGTTGCGCGTCTTATCTTACCCCTGTTCCACACTTGGTACCAAGCAACATTGGCCCCAGCACCACTCATCCAACTTCGTGAAAAATAATCATTTGTGAAAAATGATATTTTTTTTTCTTTCTATAAATTGTTTTTTGTTAAACAGTTTTTTTTTTCGGACCGCAGGGTCCGAGTGCCATATTCCAGTGCATGACTATTGTCATGCACGCAACGCACGCACGCAAATGTCCATTCTCTGGTATTCCAGAGAATGGACATTTGCGTTAGCCGCATGAATTACGTCAAATAGCCAGACAAACGTTAAAAAATAACTAAAAAAAAAATTACACTCAAGACATGACATGTCCTTACATTCATACTAATTAAAATAATAAGAATAATAGTATAAGTCTGAAAACCAGTCTTACCAAGGGGTATCATGTTACCCAGTAACTGGTTTGTGGTGGAGTTTTCCATATAAAATACTGGTATTCAACTGCATCCCGGTTAGACTGGAAGTCGACCCCAAAATTGTTGGGAAAAGGCAAAATGATTGATAGTATACTTCTCTGTAAATATTCATGTCATTGTTATATTCATGTGGATCGCGAAATTAGCCCCAATACCCCCAACGTTGGCCAAAGCTACTTTCTCCATCCACACGTTTGACAAGTAGCGTTGGGCCAACATGTAGAACCAGCGTGATATTTATTTCCCTTCAATGGAACTTCGTCGAACTGCCTGTGGGCGTCCATCCTCCTCCACTTATTCTAAAAATGTAATAGATATTGGATGTCCCAGTGAACATCTTTTGAAAAGGTTTTCTAAGACCTTCTGGGTGTTATTTCGTCTTTGTATTTGATATTTGAGACTTCGTGGGCGTTTTTATCTGGAAGGGTACAAAATAGGTAATATCTGCTAGTAAGTTGTACTTGTACTAGGACAAAGGGCTTCTTGTTTTTTTTTTAAAAAAGGTTCTATGTCATATGCTCATATGACTCTCTAGCTAGAACATAGGTAGGTAATAGGTAATACGGGCTGGTGTCCGCAACTCCACGTCAATGCGCGTATTTTGCCTACGGGTGGGAAAATCGATCATTCGATCCACCCCAGCTCCTCGAGGAAGGCCAGCAATGCCTTAATGTAACTGACCGTCTCATGTAGGGTACCTGGGTTACAGAAGTACTTTTCCCTGTATGTGGGGACCACCGGGCAGTTTAGAAGCACATGTGCCGCTGTCTCGTCGTCCTCCATGCAAGCCCTGCACAGCGGACTGTCTGTCACTCCTATGACAAAGAGGTGTTTATTGGATGACTCGTGGCCAGTTAAAGCTGCAGTAACTATACGCAGCTTTTGTTTAGTTAGACGGAGAACCTGTTTCGTGAGGCGGCCGTCCAATGTGGGAAGTGCTTCCCTGGCCTGCCTGCTCTCTCTAGAACATACCATTTCGACAATAAGGGGCGTTACCATAGACACTGGGTCAAATTAAATTAAGTGGCGAAACTCCGTAGACGCGATGGGTACCTAAACTTAATAAAACAAAAAATAATTAATTTCATGGTTTTTCGTGGTATCGATATCTAAGCAAAATATAATAAAAAATATTATGATTTTTTGGGGTTAACGACCGCTGGTGCCTTTGTTACTTGAAGTATGGGCTGAGAAAATCTTCTTTTTTTTGTTTAGATGCCGATACCTACCTAATACCTCTGTGAAGTTTATACAAATAGAACTGATTGAAAAATCTGTTTTATTTCAAGTTACTACACTTCATGCGGTTGATGACTCTAAAAAAAAACCTCTTCAAATTAATTTCTTTTTTTTATCATGTTTTGGTATCAATAGCCATTATATCTGCGGAATTATTTCGCTAGCTAATTCCATTTGACCTTGTAACTGGCCAGTATTTGTCAGATCAGAATGTGGCATTTGAAGTGTCAAGCAATTTTGAACCATGTGCGGTGTAACTATTACTGCCTTTACCTGTCCTGTGCTTCAACTGCCATAAGTCTAATAGTGTCGTTGCTTCTTGCAGTTGCGTTGTGGTACGACCCGCAAGAGTTAACTTCAGACCCGAGCGGTCCCTCTCGACCCCCGAGCTGTTACCGCCTATTATTACGTCATCCGAGCGAAGTCTCAAGTTAACTCTTGTGTTTTTTTTGTTATTATGTAGCCACTGGTCCACTGCAAAGCTTCTGCCAAATCTTTTCACGCATCTTTTTCTCACCTCGGTCCAACCCTTGCGGTACGCTTTAAGGTCATAGCACACGTAACAAACCGGAAAGGGATCGGCACCGTATCAACTCGAACCATTCAGTATTCTTTGTATGAAACTCCCTACTGCAACGCACACTAATCGGAATCGTAACGTAATCGCCTCGCCTCGGGACAAGCTTACGTCTCTTCGTCAACCCTTGCCCCTCCCACCCTTCCGGCCTGCCTGCTGCACCATCAACCAGTGGTTGGCGAGCCGTAAGAGCGGAGTCGCCTAACCGTAGCCAAGTCGACGTGTCGGAGCTTCTGACCCGCTTTGGTTACGTGCTTACGTTAGGTTGACGCCTGTTTGACGGCGAGGCCAAAGGCGATACGGTGCCGATCCTTTTCCGATCCTTTTTTTAGATACGTGTGCTATGACCTTTAGACTGTCTCGCCATCTCTTTCTTTTCTCTTGCGGGTTGTTCCTACAAAATATCGATGTGGTTGCGATGTCGCTAGTAGTTGCGATGTGGTTACGTTGTGGCTAGTGTTTGCAGACAGATCAACTCCGGCTGTGACAGTGTCGTCGCGTCTACGCAACGTTGTGTTAGTGATCTGACCAACCGCTAGGACGTGGTCTCGTTGAAAAAAACAACGTTTGTTGCGGCAAACATGACGCATAGAAAGAACAAAAAGGCCAAAAAAAAAAGCTAATTGGGGGAACATGCGTCACATCCACGCAAAACGGCCATCTCCGGCGGTATCGCCCACACGGTCGATTTTGACGGCCAAATGTGCGTGTTTTCCGTGTGAATAAACTATCCATTTTCATGCAATTAGCGCCCGTCGACGTGATTTCGTTGTGTTGTGGTACGTGTGACCGGGCCCTTTTTTCTGGGTCACATAATTTTCGTCCTTATATGTTATCTCAAGTCTCAGTACACAAGTACAGCATGCGTGACACTGTTACTAGTACGAGTAGAACGTGACTTTATGTCCGACCACCCACTGCTTATGTGGAACTCCATGGGAGAGCAAAGCAAACGTAACTCCACGCCATCGTTAAGCATGGTTAATCCCGTTTTATGACTAGTGATGGGCGTTTGTCGCGGATAATTTAGTGTATCCGCGGAATGTGCGGATATGTCTTAGGATTTTTAGGAAGATCTGTAGACGTGGCTTTTATTGTGGTCTGCTTCCTTTTAATTGCTGTGTGGACTTAAATAGAAAAAAAAGGGAAGATAGGCCGTATGTCAGCAGTAAAAAAACAGTATATAGCTGGTCATATAAATTCGTGTTTGGCACTTATATAACTAGCCGACTCTTTCTTCTCTTATAGAAGTAAGACCTTTGTTAAGATTAGGTAAAATTTAAACCCAAATAACGTATTCAAACATTTTATTTCAGCACATACAACTTGACTTTGTTCAAGGCATCAATATCGTACCCATAATAAATATAAAACAAAATTCTGATACAAAAATAACTTACACCCAAATCACTCCAAAATATCCGCAAATTTTCGGATACACCTTTCCTCACACCCCTACACTGAAGGGTTAATAGTTTGCCCTCCGGCCCCATCTGGGGACCTCAACTTTTCTTTTGTTTTCCTTTACAATTTCCAGGGAAATAATTTGGGCAAAATAATGTGAAGTGTTGAAGTGTTTTGAATAAGTAGGTGATTTGTAGTGTTCTAGATTGCTTGGTATTCAATGGCACTCATTTGGAATAACATCGTGAGGAAACCTAAAGTCTGACAACCAGTCTTACCAAGGGGTATCGTATTACCCAGTACCTAACTGGGCTGTGGATGTCAGATAGGCAGTCGCTCCATGTAAAATATTGGTATTCAGCATCTGGTTAGACTGGAAGCTGAACCCAACATTGTTGGGAAAAGGCAGGCAGATGATGGTCGTGAGGAAACCTGGACTTATAGTGAATTTATGCGTCGATTTACATCTCTGAATATAAATCTGAATTCGCCAACCCGTCTTGAGTGACCGTGGTGATCAATTTATTAACTAGTTTGTAGTAGGGCAGGGCTTCGCCCGCGTTGATATGTCGATAAAAACTATCCTATGTCCTTCCCCGGGATACAATCTATCTCTCTGTCAAATTTTATCGAAATCCGCCCAGTGGTTTAGGCGTGAAAAGGTAACATACAGACAGACAGACTGACCGAGTTAATTTCGAATTTATAATATTAGTATGGATTATTTATTGACTCCGAACCTAGGTTGGCCGAAGCAAGGAAAACCTGTTCAGGTGGAGATTCATAGACGACTCTGCTTTGGAGTGTAAATGTGGTGCTGTTCAACAAACGATGGGACACATACTAGTAATATCGTGTCCTGCGTGTCCTGTCAGCTGCACGTTACAGGAACTGATGGACGCTGATGATGGCGCCAAACAAGCGGGCTGAGCCAATTTAGATTGCTATCGACACGCTAAGGAGAAGATTATTATTTATTCAGGCTATAATGCGGCCTATAGGCCAACAACAACAACAACTGTTAGTAACAAACTAAATAAATAAAATACATTTATTTCGAGCAACCATAACTCATATATAAAGTGCACACACACAATAAAACATACTAAAACTAAACATCCCACTGCTGGGACACAGGCCTCCTCTCGACGAGAGGTAGTGGGCCGTAATCCACCACGCGGGCCCAGTGCGGGTTGGCAGATGTCACATGTCTTCGAATTTTTGGTTCTAGGACATGTCGGTTTCCTCACGATGTTTTCCTTCGCCGTTTTGAGAGCAGTGGTGATGAAATAATTTACACAAAGTAAAACGCCTGTCAGGGTTCGAACCTACGACCACCATTGGCCACTTGGCCACCATTGTTCTCCGTGACAAACTAGTTTAGTCTATGTTAGTACTTAAGGGGCTTACATGACCTAAAGCGCGGTCACAGTCGGACTGCATAGAAAAGAAAGAGAAGCGCGATGACACAACGCTGGTAATTTATTGCAAAATATGAAGCAATTATTTAATTACAAAAAATCTATTGTTTGAACGAAAACATTTAAACACTAGTATTTTAGTATGTTGCTTGTAGAATAATCTGATAAAAAAAATCGAAACGATTGTTTGTATATTAGTATGGTTTTTTTGTAAAAAGAAAGTTTTTAGAGGTATCTTCATGATTTTTTTCTATCGTATCAAATTAGTTGTATTATGTTTTCAACACACTATCTACCTCGCACAAATCCTTAAGAATATCATATATTTTTCTGATTTTGTTTACTGTAGTCGATTATAAACTGTTATTGTTTCTAAAACTTGCGTTTTTTGTGTTTAGGTCCTGTAAGCCCCTTAACCTTCAAGCAGGCGCACGGCGTCGAATCGACCGCACTCGATACATTTATCGTTATTTCTTGTTGCATGTATTTCCCATCCCTAGTAGCCTGTCATTGATTCACTGCGCACGAAATAAACTGTTTACCTCCAGTCCGCGCACCCTCCGGAGTGCATAGATCGCATTTGTTTTAGTCGCGGCGCAGGCGCCGAAAGCACGCAAGCACGCGAAAGTCACTGGTATAAGAATATTTATGATGCCAAATTGCTTAAGTACTAAACCCAAGAAAATTATTTTGATTTTATAATTTTAGTTTTATCTCCTATCGTAATGATAATGTGATAAATACAAAAAAAAAATGTTTAGTTTTAAATCCCTGAAATATAGTACATAGTCGCGTTACAAATACGAAGAATGATTTATCCGTTCCAGAGATTAACGCGTTCAAACAAACGAACAAACTCTTCGAAATATGTATACGTTCGATACACAACAATGTTCAAGGAATTTACGACTTGAGGCGTAGTCAACCTGCTACGAAAGCGTAGCCATGACGTCACGTCGCGTGCTACGTCGTAGCACATTTATTGCTATCGCTTTACTATGTGATCGAAATAAAATAGTTTCTCTCGCCATTCCGATAGTTTTGCTGTGGATTTATTTCAGAAAAATCGCAATTTAGTTTATGTGACCTAGGGCCAAAGAATCAGCATTGCGATACAACGTGGCAATGCTGCCAGCCGTTTGGTCATTTTTCCTGTTGACAGCGGTGTTGACAGCGGTGCTGACAATTTTTTTTAATCCCTGTGGCCTGTGATTCTTTCCCCTCCATTTTTTATATAGGTACTTACACACTATTTCCTTTATTTCACTAAATACATATCCATACTAATATGATAAATGCGAAAGTGTGCCTGTCTGTCTCTTACCTCTTCGCGCTTAAATCGCTGAACCGATTTAGATGAAATTCGGTATAGAGATAGTTTGAGTCCCGGGAAAGGACATACGATAGTTTTTATTCCGATATTCCCACGGGATCGTCACTTATGCGGGTGATACTGCGAGGCGCTGCTAAATTATATTTTTGAATATAGAAACATTTAAAAATATAAAAAAAAAGTGAGCCGTCACGGGACGCCTGGCAGATGTGAAACATCGACATTATTTTGTAAAAGTAATATGATTGAAAAGAACAGATTGCGATATAAACTAAATATGGCATAATGATAAAATAAAATATTACGATTTTTTCCAGAAAATGATGACTGTTTATTTAATAAACATTTATTTTCATTAAATATAAAAAACTGTGTGGCGGGAGAGAGATAGCTTAACGCCGGATCGAGTGGGAAGAGAATCGCAGTCGATTGCGCATGGCGACGCGTCGCCACACAGTACACAAGACTGTGACCGTATATATACACCATCATATAGCGTGGCGACGCGTCGCCACGGCATGCGTCGCCACGCCAGAAATTTGTTTTACGTGCGGCTATAGATGTTTCACATCAAAATAGTAGCCCACCGGTATTGGAAGCAGGGTCCAAGCTACCGGCAGTCAGGGCTCCAGAGAGAGGAATCTCTTAACAATACAGGCCGTGTCCAGAAGTACCGCTTTCTGAATCAAACGCTTGATCCAGCTGCCCAACGAGAGCCTCCTCAGATGTCGAGGCTCTTAGCTATTACCCCATTGGCTGTCACGACTATCTTAAACATTATTATTATTATTTTAAGACGGTTCCTGCGGCTTACACAAGGTCGTCGGTCCACCTTGTGGGAGGCCTTCCAACGCTACGTCTTCCGGTGCGCGGTCGCCAGTCCAGAACCTTTCAGCAGCCTTTTTAAGCCTTTTTTGCAAGAACTCGTTGGATGCGAGAAGCACAGAACCGGTCGAAGTTGGAGGTGCTTGGGGCAGGCCTATCTCCAGCAGTGGACATCTGGCTGAGGAAAGCACGGAACACTTCGGCGGTGCGAAGTTCGCATTTAAAAGCTGACAGCCTTCGTCATGAACATCTGATGTTCATGATGAAGGCTGTCAGCTTTTAAATGCGAACTTCGCACCGCCGAAGTGTTCCGTGCTTTCCTCAGCCAGATGTCTCCCGCGACTTTGACTAGTGCTGGCCAGTTAATAATTTAATTTCGGTTAATAATTCTTTAAAACAACTTTTTATCGACTTCGTTATATCTTTCTACGATAGTTATATTAAAAAAAAATTTATTAAATATGTCAGTTTTATCATAATTCAAAACATAGTAATGTTAGTATTAAAGGTTCATACTCGTGAGATCACGTCGCACGAACGCAACCGGACATATGGGCAAAGATGCGACTCGGACGCCTGAGGCAAGACATCGCCGTCGAGGTAGATCACCACCAGCTTTGCAACGCAAAAGAGGAAGCCTTGAACCAGGAGTAGGACATAATATATGCTAACAAAAATACTCGTAGGAAAACTAAACAAAAAAGAAAGTTCTAATACACTATCTCCAGCTATCCTTTTTAGGATTCCGTAACTCAAAAAGAAAAACGGAACCTTTATAAGATAACTTCTTTGTTCCTCTGTCTGTTGTAACGATCTGTACACCTATTAAAATAGAGGGTAAGCAGACCGTCCAATAATTTTTATTAGGGAAGATAAAATACAGAAAGTTATAAAAACAGCTAGTTATAAAAATACTAAATAGCACGCACTCTCGGAAGTTTATAGTTCACACACGCGCGCACTCACTGGAGTTTTATAGTTCACGTTATGGAATCAGCTCAGCACTGTAGGAACGGGTATCAGGCGTCAGGGTAGCAAGTTATACGAGGTAAGCTCGCGAAGATTAGAAGTAGAAGGTCCCAGGTGGAATCTTTAGCTGGATCCCCTGGGTTAGTCAAAGATGTCGCAGCAGAACCAAGCAGTTCAAGTTGACACAGCAAAACCAAGCAGTTTTCTGATGCTTAATGTCTCAGTCCCAAGACTCGAATGCCAGCAGCCTCCAGCTGTTCGTGAGCTCGTTTCTAAGTCGTCTTCCTTTTTCAAATCTCAGTTTTCTTCTATGTGGCCATCATCTCATCTGACATGTGTATCCGGCCAAGACATATCCACGAGTGCGTAAAGAATATTACAAAACTAATTTAAAATTAAGTTATTTAGACTAAACAATCATAATAATCTTAATATTACAATAGCTAAACATATTGATAAAAATAATTTAAGTTATTTAGACCAA
This sequence comes from Luperina nickerlii, assembly GCA_963855955.1. Lineage (NCBI taxonomy): Eukaryota > Metazoa > Arthropoda > Insecta > Lepidoptera > Noctuidae > Luperina > Luperina nickerlii. The sequence goes on along the minus strand of OY979689.1, from coordinate 8,358,626 downwards.
AGAGTAATTACCATAGACTAAGCTAGAAAGACATTTAAAAAGTAACTGACAGATTGACAATTGACGTGTCACAACATGAAAATTGAGTAAAAGTATAATGTAAACATATAAACAAATAAAAAGGATGATAAATAGTATTAAAGTGTAAGTAATGATAAATAGTATTATGCGTGATGAAAGTAAAGTGTAAGTAAGCATAAATACTATATTTCCCCAACGACCCCGAGAAAATTTTTGACCTAGAACAAAAATTTTGCTAAGGTTAAAATATTACAGCATTCACAAAACTTACATAACTCATTCAAACACACTGACATCTTACGAAGTTAGGTCAGGTAGGATTCACAATCAATGATCACTACTCAACCTGAAAAATCATAACTTTAAGGCTTATTTTAGGAGTTGTAATCCGCTCGCGTCTAAAACCACTAATGAGATGAAAATATAAGAAGATTTAACAAAGGCTTATTTTTAAAGAAGTTGTCATCCGCTCCTAATCAACTTTTAGAGTCGATAGACAGAAAATCAACTTTTAGAGTCGATAGTCAGAAAATCAACTTTTAGAGTCGATAGTCAACAAGGGCTTATTTTTATGGAGTTGTCAACCGCTCCAATCAACTTTTAGAGTTGATAGAAATAGACAAGTTATCATATTAACTTGTAGAAAAGAATAGATATATACGAAAGATTAAAATTAATCTTTTAATGGTTTAAGAACCGATGAATGAATTAAAAAACAAATAGAGTTTTAATAAATCAAAAGGAACTCTATTATAGAGGAAGGAAAGAAGAAAGGGATGAGTTATGAATATAGTATAATACGAGAAAAAAAAAAAAAGTATAAATATAGGGATAGCAAACGAGTGTAAAATAGTAAAAATATGCGAGTCTATAGGATCGAGTTAAAGAGGGAAGGAGGGAAAGAGGGGTCTGAGTCAAAGAAAACTCGAGGACTCAAGTGTCATCTCAAGAGTGTCATGAGTTAAGAGAGGGGTCAGAGTTAAAGAAAACTCGAGGACTCAAGTGTCATCTCAAGAGTGTCATGAGTTAAGGGAGGGGTCAGAGTTAAAGAAAACTCTAATGTTAGGAAGGACTCAAGTATTGTCTCAAGAGTGCTATGAGTTATAATAAGAGGCAAGGAGGGATAAAGGGATTAGGTCTGAACCGCAACACCGCAGTCAAAAAAACGCTAGGGCAGCTCCCGTAATACAGTAGACGGTAAGCTCCGAGTAAAACGTCAAGGGCAGCAGTAAGTAAGCTCCGAGTAAACGTCAGGGCAGCTCCCGCAATACAGTAGTCGGTAAGCTCCGAGTAATACGTCAAGAGAGTAGTGTTGGACACGGTCCAAAAGTGTATATAAATTTAAGAGTAAGACAGTCTACAGAAAATAAAAATCGAAAACCAATGAAAACTTATTTGTATTAGTGGTGAAATTCGGAACTAATGCATAAAGTTTAGTACCTACTTTTCCCACCGCGCAAAAAGACTAATACTCAATGCAAATGCACTATGGCTAGTTACCTAGCAACCAATGTCAAACAATAACAATTAGAAAAATATTTTGAGAGCCCACGATATACTTATTTCGGTATGATTCCCAGATATAAGTATAAATATATTATATAATAAGTGTTTAAGAGGATAGTGGAGTATTTGTTATAGGAGTTGTGTAGATGTATAGGTTTGAATAAACATCCACAGGATATTCTCCTGTTTCAGTCGTGAAGTGTCTCAATCCCCTAACTTGGTAGTGACCACGAGGTGGTTTTAAAAACACGCCAAGCGAAGAATGAGTACGATTACCAATGGGTAAACGCTGTAGTGTGCAAGTATGTGGGGTGCAGTGTAGTGATGTATTGGTAAAGAGTTAAGTGTAGGAGGAAACGACTACGGGATATTGTCCAATAGTACGTCGTAGAGTAAGCCAAACCCCAACTTGTAAGTGACCACGAATGGTTTTAAAAACACTGACAAGCGAAGAATGGATGCCAACTACCTTTCGGTAGTGGGATGTATGAGAATGAAGTATAAGATGATGTTCAGTATGAAGAAGTGTTGAATCGAATATAGGAGTCTTCAAGAAGAGAGCTGAAGAAGAAAAATAAGTTAGTTAGTATTCAAAAGACTAAGCCAAATAAGGAGTTCAAAAATAGATACCTAGTGCTAGTTTTTTTTTAGAATTTAGAAAAAGGGGGTGAGTTCGAGTTATTTTTACGTTGGGCGCCAAACTGTAACGATCTGTACACCTATTAAAATAGAGGGTAAGCAGACCGTCCAATAATTTTTATTAGGGAAGATAAAATACAGAAAGTTATAAAAACAGCTAGTTATAAAAATACTAAATAGCACGCACTCTCGGAAGTTTATAGTTCACACACGCGCGCACTCACTGGAGTTTTATAGTTCACGTTATGGAATCAGCTCAGCACTGTAGGAACGGGTATCAGGCGTCAGGGTAGCAAGTTATACGAGGTAAGCTCGCGAAGATTAGAAGTAGAAGGTCCCAGGTGGAATCTTTAGCTGGATCCCCTGGGTTAGTCAAAGATGTCGCAGCAGAACCAAGCAGTTCAAGTTGACACAGCAAAACCAAGCAGTTTTCTGATGCTTAATGTCTCAGTCCCAAGACTCGAATGCCAGCAGCCTCCAGCTGTTCGTGAGCTCGTTTCTAAGTCGTCTTCCTTTTTCAAATCTCAGTTTTCTTCTATGTGGCCATCATCTCATCTGACATGTGTATCCGGCCAAGACATATCCACGAGTGCGTAAAGAATATTACAAAACTAATTTAAAATTAAGTTATTTAGACTAAACAATCATAATAATCTTAATATTACAATAGCTAAACATATTGATAAAAATAATTTAAGTTATTTAGACCAAAGAGTAATTACCATAGACTAAGCTAGAAAGACATTTAAAAAGTAACTGACAGATTGACAATTGACGTGTCACAACATGAAAATTGAGTAAAAGTATAATGTAAACATATAAACAAATAAAAAGGATGATAAATAGTATTAAAGTGTAAGTAATGATAAATAGTATTATGCGTGATGAAAGTAAAGTGTAAGTAAGCATAAATACTATACTGTCCGTCTGTCAAGACCGTTTTTCTCAGGAACGCGTGGAGTTATCAAGTTGAAATTAATATCAAATACTCAGGGCATCAAAATTTTTACGGCTTCACTCTTGAAGCCGTAAAAATTTTCTCCAATATATAATATTATAGCCCAATTCTTGAAAAAGGCTATATTATAGGCTATTTAACATCAAGCTAGGATCATTAGGAGCCGAGCAAAAATCAAAAAAGTCAGAAAGAACGCAAAGCGAAAACGAAGTGATATCGCGGGCAGGCGATGCGATGCGACGCGGTGGGTCAGAGTACAAGAAATTAAACGCAGACGAAGTCGCGGGCAGAAGCTTGTGTATAAATAAAAGAAATGCTACCATAATCCTTCAAACGAGTTCCATATCGTTAGTACTGCTAACAAAAACAATATACATATTTCAAACCCTTTTAAAAAAACTGGCAAGAAAAAGCAGGATGAGAAAAACACAAAATCGTAGAACACAATTTTAATCCGATAAAAACCTTTGTCCCCCCCCCCCTATTAAACTTCAACAAAGATCTATAATAATCGAGACAAAGGGAGTTTCCAAGAAAGCTCGATATTGTCTAATATCACACAATAGCCTGATGCTACCAACAATAGCCCAATGTTAGAGTTTTCATAATTAATCTGATAACTCATTGTATGGAGTATGAGGTACCGGGTAAGGCTTCGTCTAGGGTGAGGAGCTTGTGCGGGTGCTAGGGCGGGCGTCAGACGCCTATCTAGTATAGTCATTCCTGTCGCTCCATGTAAAATACTGGTACTCAGCTGCATCCGGTTAGACTGGAAGCAGACCCCAGCATAGTTGGCAAAAGGCTAGGCAGATGATGACAGAGAGATACCTCAGCGGCCGCTGCGTGAGGCAGTATTGTCAATACTTTCCATACAAACCAAGCTGCCACCGTTTAATCTCACTACGACACTAGTAACTTTCAATCTTGCGCTGACAGAACACGTTAAAAAATTTGCGCTAGCAGAAACTCGTGAAATGATTGAGACTGTCACTGATTTTGAGGTGATGCAAAATCAGAGGTGTAAGAACTGTATTGCGGGTGCCTAGAGCGACGGAGCTAAGTGATCGTCTTTTTATTTTTCACCCTGTTGAAACACGTCTAGCCTCTACCGCCCCTTACAACAATCGCGGTTGCGATGCGCTGTGGCCACTTAGTCGCGGCCGCCAGAGCGCGTGCTACCGCCTAACCGCCTCACCGTGTTTTCTCCCTGGACCAGGCCATAATTATACACCAAACAATATCAAAGGGAAAACATACGATACTGAGCTTACGTCGGATTAAAGGAGGATAGTAGGATACAGTGTGGGAGATAAAACGATTTATTCTTGCAGCGTCAGTAGGATTATGTTGTGTCTTAAACGGTAAGCAAAGGTGTATTGTGTTATGGATGAAGAAGCGTGTTGTATGCCTGTGCAGTTTTGAGTAAAAATATTACACAAAACTCGACAAAGCAGAGAGCTGCGGGACCTCGTAGATGGCAAGCTAACCAGGCTTGCATGGAGGCTGATGAAACCGTTGCGCCATGTGCGACGTGAGTGCACAGGCGTCACCCAAATTGGGTCAGAGAGCCTCGAGGCACTCAGATCTTACACAGATGGTCTCAACAGGCCAGGAGACCTAATTAATTTCTGGAGGGAGGTGGGCTGGTTGGAATAACCACCGACGACCGCCATGGCCCACGCTCAATAGTCCACTGGATGTGCGGAAACCAAACTCGTAACATAGCCTAGGACTTAGAAAGGAGAAACGAATGAAATCCATCCTAAGGTTGTCTTTAAAAGATCGCTCTTAGCGATAAGACCGCCCATTGTGTCACCCTTTGTACAGTGTCTATATTTATGTCTGTAATTTATATGGTGTAGGTACATAATAAAGAGTATTCTATTCTATTCTACGAACTGACGGCTGCCAGTATTATAAAAGTGCTCTGTGTGTAGCAGTCTATCAAAAAGTACTCTGTGGTGGATAGCTGGTAGCACACTGATGTTTATTTTACAAGTCAAGATGACATATAAAAACCATAGATAAAACAAAAACTATACGATATAGACTATATTCGATTTTTTCCCTAATCTAAAAAAAAAGTAGTTTCTAATGACACTGTTCTCTATTGTTTCAGGATATCGACTATGAAGGCTTCCGGTGGTTCCTGGATACCTTCCTCGAGGTATCCGCCCCTGATGAATTGTCCAGGTATACTATTAACGAGTAACACTAATTGCTTCACAAGGGAATTCTGTGTCACACTCGACTTCACCTACCTACTTACTCGTATCTATAAAAACAGAATTCAAAGTCAAAGCATTTATTTCAAATAGGCACATTAAAGGCACTTTTGAACGTCAGAAATTACAACAAATAGAATTGATTCTAGTCTAGTCTAGTAATTATAGTCGTGGACTTTATACCGTTGTAATTAGGCATCTAATAGGATATATTATGATTCGCATATCCTATAATGTAAACGGTTGAACAGTTTCTACTACGGTTGAACTATTTAGGGTCAAATTAAATTAACTAGCGAAACTGCAGACGTTATGGGTCTCAATATCTAAACACGTTAAAATAAAAAATAAAAAGATTTGATGTTTCTTCTTAGGGGTCAATGACCGCTGGTATTGTTGGAACTTGAAGTAAGAGTTAACAAAATGTGTTTAAAATTATTAAACACATTGGAACTTGAAGTATGAGTTAACAAAACGGACACGGAACTTGAAGTATGAGTTAACAAAACGGACACGGAACTTGAAGTATGAGTTAACAAAATGTGTTTAAAATTCGTTTTAAAATACCGATACCAATCACGTGTATGAAGTTTACATAAACAAAACTTATTTTTCAATTGATATTTCAAGTAAATAAACTAACAGCGGTCAATGACCCCACGAAAAATATCATCAAATTAATTTAATCATGTTTAGACATCGATACACATCCTACCTGCTAAGTTTCGCTAGCTAATTTATTTGATCCTGGAGATAATTAATGTGTTGTGAAGATATTTTAGTGGTGCGGTATCTAGGCGAGTCTAAGGATAAAATAGGTTCGTATGACTTTCGGAATCAAAAGATCACAAATTCCAAAATGCAGCAAAGGGTACCTACCAAAATCAGTATTTTTATCAATTCAATTCATTTATTGCATCAAATATGGTAGGTACGGACGCCAGCACATCAACCTACCACAATCTGTCAGATTTCTTTAATAGATTTTCAACTTTATCGCTAAAGCATAAGGTTCAAAGTTGATTGGGAAAATCTGACAGATTGTGGTAGGTTGACGTGCTGGCGTCTGTACATGAAGTTCTTATAATAAAGTATTTAGTAACACACATTTAACCAATATTTAACATGCAAATAGTACAAGTTTTTACATTCAAGATATTCGTTATTAGGTTTACATTTTGTAATTTTGTGTGTCTACTTAACAGTTAAATATATCTGTGCTTTATTGTATAAAATTTACAGGGCCACTTTTGAAAGAACTCATCTATCGAATAAAAACATTCTTGTAACAACCACTTCCGAAGCGACGCGCGCTTTACTTGCGCAGGAGCTCTCGTTACCTTCCGAGACAATGGCGAAGTTAGAAACGTGTGTTTGTGTGTGTGTGTTATGTGCTGACGGTACTCGTATTAAAGCACCTATTCACAGCTTGTATGCTTGGTTAAAGGCGGGAACATACTTACGTGTCGTGACGCGCCAGAAGCCTATCGGTTTCATACATTTAATATGGTTAGGGACATATTTACATGTCGTGTCGTGTCGCAACGCGTTCTGTCGTGGCGCCGACTGCTCGCCACCGATTGCGCCAGAGCGGTGGTGGGGGTTTATGACGCGACCTCTCTTTAATACCTATGGGTTGACGACATTTAGTATGTACTTTTTTTATGTCTCCTTCAATCAGCGAATGAACTTCCTCATATTGTGCTTTGTTCATTCTAAAGTACTGATGAAATTTCTCTTCGTCACTCTCTAATTCTTTAACAAGACGATGAAATTCACCTTTGTCTTGTCTCCCCTCTGTTTATAGGGTGAACCCAGTATCTTCTTTTCTTTTTTTTTTGCTCTTACAAAGTTTCATTGCTAAGAGAAATTAAAGGTCTTCATCAAAATCACTATCCGAATCAGAAGAAAAAATTATGTACCTACTTATGTTTGAACGCTGCAAAGGATCGTTAAGTACTGTTCAGAAATGACGCCAGAGTACGCCACGACACGACACGTTAGTGTGCACACTCACCGTCACGACAGTAAGTATCACGACACGCCACGACACGTAAGTATGTTTCGGCCTTAAAACAAGTAAAGGGCGCGTCGCTTCGTGAATTCAACAAAGTGGCTTATATTTACGCAGACGTTTGTGTCATCATGAAATACTCTAGACAAGACTTATGGTGATTAGTGATACTAAAAGTATCACAACAAAACATGACAATGCTTCCTTCCAGACATCTTTTCCTCTCGTTTGTCCGACGCGACCGTCGCCCGGCTCTCCGCGAGATGGCAGCAGCGAGTTCCACCGCCGCCTGCGCAGCCGTCACGGCACACGCTGACCATCAGGTACGGCAGGTATATGAAACAGTATCAACATATTATTAATAACACTGTTAATATAGCTTTTGCTCTACATTGTTGGAGAAGACGCCAATGGTGTCTGGACAAGATACCGAGGACAGAGAATTATCTCCTCCAAAAGTTTGTGAAGCATGTACCTACCTAGCTCTATTTTTGTTTTATCACGTGCATTTTTCTGTTATACGCTCTTTGAAATAATGAAAAAGGGATTCTACACACATGTTCCGGTCGGCACATACGACTCGGTAAGATTTATTTGTTAAACAACAAAGCCGACCCGAAGAAATTTTCCTTCGGCTCGTGCCGATTGCCAAACGCCGTTCGGCATCTACCATAGATATCCGGCATCTACACTCGTTGAATTGTGTTCGAGCTAAGCCAAGCAGCTTTCCCAAGCATGTAGCAGCTCCACTGTCACTAATGAGATACAATTACTTACTATTTATATTGTTACCGATTTTTAGGAGATTTCGCGACATCGGAGCGGATATCTATATAAGATCCCATTAAAATAGATGGACAAATTTTTAGAAATCATTCAGACCGCTAAAATAAGGACGATGTTAAAAAAATAGATAAGAAAAAACGCATAGATACGTACAAGAAAAATAATCAGCTAACGAAAATACACTAATGTGCCAGCAATTTATTATTTTAGGTCAAGATAAAATCACTTTAATCAGTTTTTTTTTTGCTTAGATATTTTTAGTTAGACGAACTGAGCGCTGTGTTAAAAATTGGCCATCTATTTTAATGGGGCCCTGTATACAGGGTTTTTTTTTTTTTGTGGATGGGAAATCATCAAATGACTCCTCCCGCTCTGGGTGGAGCGGAAGGGAGTGTCAGACTCTTACTGACTAAAACCCACCCGTGTTCCTTCCTTCGCCCTTTATGTTCCGGGCCAGCGGTAACCCTTTCGGACAATCCCGCTGACCCGGCAGGCTTCGGCCCTGACGGGCCCCTTCAGTTGATCCTGACATCTCTTTGAGGCGCGCGTGGAACACGTACGCGCCGTCCGGCACGGGCCTGGTCCTGATCGGACGGTGAGTTACCCATTACTCACCGCCCGCAGGCCCTGTATACAGGGTGACTTGTAATTTGACGTATTCCGGACCGGACGTAATGTTACGAGTACTTACCCATTTACTTGATTTATCCGCTGAATGATGTCAATCCGAACATGTAGCACCCCTAATTCTTATGCAGTTTTAACCAAAATGACAACAGGGTTTTTACAGCTTAAACAGCTTTCTGAGACACAGAAGAGCCTTTCAAGTAAGAAAAAGTAACAACCAAACGCTACAATCTCAGCTTGATTGAACCTCGTGTTTTTTATTTCGTGACGAGTAATTTACTCTATTAGTTTGTGACAAGTCAAATGTTTACTTTGCCATTTGTGAAAAAAAAGCATGAGATACTTATCAATTATTCTCTTAGCTTACAGCTTCCAGCTTACTAAGTATAAATAATACAGGATCAAATTAAATTAGCTAGTGAAACTGCAGATGTGAGTGTCTATTCATATTTTAACACGATAAGATAAAAATTAAAAAGATTTGATGTTTTTTGGGAGGTCAACGACCGCTGCTAATGTCATTACTTACTTGAAGTATGACTTGAGAAAATCTGTTTTCTTTTATTTTATCGTATTTAGATGTAGATACCCCATTACGGCCTCACTTTACACAGAAAACGGACTTTCAAACTGATATTTCAAGTTAGTGACACTAACTAAACGAGGTTGATGAGCCCAAAAACAAAACATCCTATTAATATTTTTTGGTTTTTATCATGTTTAGATAATAATAATTCCATATTCTTCGCGTCTGCGGAGTTTAGCTAGCCAATATAAAATAACCCTGTATATAATCTTGCTAATCATTAATTAATATTTACGCTTGCCGTCAGCTGGGTGGGTGGAAAGTTCCCCATTACTATCAGTGGTAATCTAATAAAATAATACTGTCATCTTCCAGGGCAAGATGAGCTTGGCATCCAAGATCCACGGCTTGGCGGAGCGTTTACAGCAGCTCGGCAGGAGTTCGGGAGATTCCGTTGATGGAAGTGATAAGGGGTCTAGAAGTCGAACGGGTAAGTTGTGGTCACGTTTTTGAAGAGACATTTTACTGTATGTCCTCGATAGCCTCTAACTCAACGCCATCTTTACTGTACCTACTTTATCTATACACAATCCAAGCAGAAATGTTATTATACACATGATCTGGTCACTTTTAATGACATTGATAATAATTTAAATTAGAAATTAAGACAATAGAGGCAACCTCTAGCTATAACATACAGAATTGCAAAAATAACTCAAAAAAAAGTTTAAAATCACTAAATAGTATCAACCTGGTGCATCAAAATATTCAAGGATTTATGAACAAAGATTTAGAAGTAGAATTATTCATGAATTTTAATAGTATTGACATTCTTTGTATAACAGAACATTGGCTGAAAAGCCACCAGTTTCTGTTCAATTTTAATAATCACCAGGTTGGTAGTTCGTTCAGCAGAATAAATGCTATACATGGTGGCTCATTAATTTTAGTAAGTAACCAGCTCACATTTAAAGATCGTAAAGATATTGTGAGCCTATCTGTTGAGCGTACGGTTGAAATTGCCTGTATAGAATTGGAGCACTCTATTGTATTAAGTGTGTATAGACCCCCGTCAGGATTGTATGACTGCTTTGAAAAGGTAATGGATGAAGTGTTACACAGGATTTGTAACTCAAACAAGTCCGTTATCATTTGTGGTGATTTTAATGTAAATTTATTAGAAAACTCAGGTTCTTGTAGTAAAATTTTAAGTCTGTTTCAGTCCTACAATCTTGTAAACCTATTTTTGGAGCCCACAAGAATAACCCCTACTAGTGCCACATGCCTAGATAATATTTATACAGATATTATACCAAGCCACAAAGAAATTATAAATTTACTAGATTCTGATCATTGCGGGCAAAGGATTACTATTCAAAACCAAAACAAAAAAGTGGCTAAAAAGGATATCACTGTTAACCCCAAAACTGCAAGTCGCTTGGAGGCTTTTAAAGTTAAACTCATTAATAAATTACCAGTTTTGTCTACTCATGCTGATCCTAATCATCTTTATGATAATTTTTTTAATATATACTGTAAACAATTTGATTCCACCTTTATTCCCAAGACTATCTCGGTTAATAGTAATGTATCGTTCAGTGATTGGGCTACCATTGGTATTCATAAAAGTAGAACACGGCTTTATGAACTGTACAATGAAAGGACTTATGTTAACACTGATGAATTTAATTTGTATGTTAGAAATTATTCAAAATTATTTAAAAAAGTTTGTTATATGGCCAAGTCACGTTATTTGGGTTCAAAAATTAAAAACAGCAGTAATGTAATTAAAACGACTTGGAACATTATTAATAGTGAAGCGGGAAGGTCTAGTAACCGAAATACTGATTACAGCCTGTCTATTAATGACAACATAATAAAATCTGACTCACAAGTCGCCGAGGCATTTGAAAATTTCTTTTCAGATATTCCCGTTTCAACTACTAAATCCCTAAACTCATCACCTTCTGTTGCTGAGTCTTTGCTTAGGGAAAATGTTAATGGTTGCGATTCGGATTTTAATTTTGAATATATTACATGTAGAGATATAATTAAAACCTTTCACACTTTAAATGTAAAAAAGACTGCAGATCTGTGGGGTAATTCTGTAGAAGTTGCTAAGTCTATTATTGACATTGTAGCACCTACTCTTGCTCTTATATTTAATAGTTGTATTGACAATGGGGAGTTTCCTGATCTTATGAAAAATAGTAAAATAATACCTTTGTTTAAATCAGGTAGTACATCAGACCCCACAAATTATAGACCTATTTCTGTACTACCTACCTTTAGTAAAATTTTTGAGAAATTAATTTTAGACCAAATGCAAAGATTTTTTAATAAATATAAATTATTACACAGCAAACAGTTCGGTTTTACAAAGGGTCGTTCAACTACTGATGCCGGTGTTGAACTTTTAGGACATATTTATAATGCATGGGAAGATAAATGCGATGCCTTGGGCATCTTTTGTGATTTGTCCAAGGCATTCGATTGCGTTCTTCACGAAACGTTAATCAGGAAACTCCACCACTACGGGATCCGGAATACTGCTCTGGATCTTCTTACTTCATACTTGAGTAAAAGGATTCAGAGCGTTGACGTTAATGGAGAAAGATCACCCGGATCTTTAGTAACGATGGGAGTCCCACAGGGCTCAATTCTTGGTCCTTTCTTGTTTCTTATTTATATCAATGACTTGCCGTACCTCATAAAGGATAATCATGATATAGTGTTGTTTGCAGATGACACTTCACTTTTGTTTAAACTTAAACGTCAGCAGTTGGTTACTGACGATGTAAATAGCGCGATTTCGAAAGTAGTCCACTGGTTCAATGTTAATAATTTGCTTCTAAACGAGAAAAAAACCAAATGCATTAAGTTTACACTACCCCACGTTAGGCAGGTGAAAACTAATGTGTTGATAAAGGGCGAGGAATTGAATCCTGAAGACAGCACAGTATTCTTGGGCATAACTTTGGATGCTAAGCTTCAGTGGGGTCCCCATATAGATAAACTGTCAAAAAAGCTAAGTTCCGCAGCATACGCCGTTAGAAAAATTCGTAATTTAACTGATATAGAGACTGCCCGTTTAGTGTACTTTAGTTATTTTCATAGTGTAATGTCGTACGGTATTCTATTGTGGGGAAATGCCGCCGATATTCAGACTATCTTTGTTTTGCAGAAGCGTGCTGTTCGATCAATTTATAAATTAAGTCCGAGACACTCTCTCAGAGACAAATTTAAAGAGATTAATGTAATGACTGTGCCTTCTCAGTATATTTATGAAAATCTTTTATATGCCCATAAAAACATAAAATTGTTCAAAAAATACAGTGATATCCATAATATAAATACTAGAAACAAACACAAATATGTTGTACCTACAACAAGGCTCAAGAAAATAGGTGGCTCGTTCAGATGCCAATGTATACACTTTTATAATAAACTACCAAGCCACGTTCAAGATCTAAGCCTTAATAAATTTAAATCGTTCATTAAACGTAAATTGTGCCAGAAAGCCTTTTATACCATTAAAGATTATATTGAGGATACAAAGGCTTGGGATTGAGTTGCTTCCAATTTCTGCATTTTGAGTGTTTTTGATGTTTTTTTTTTATATACACATTGACATTAATGTTTTTTTTTTTTTAACTGACATTTGCTTACTTTTTAAAGTACCTATTACATTATTTTAATTATTGTGAATGTGAAGACGATGTGGGTCATTTAGTTTAGGCATTTTATATTTATTATTATTCTCTCTATGGTCTGGCAGTTTGAGTAATTCATGTGGCCTACCCAAATGTCCTTTCTTTGGTATTGTTCGTCGAATCGTTGAGCTCCTTAAGTCTTGAGTTGAGCTGCATGATTTCTGACAAATGCGTGCACTGACTGGACAGGTCCTCTCAATCTGTGTGGTTCTTTCCTCAAAAGACCATCTCAGACATCGACCTACATGGTCTTCATATAACTTGACCAAGATTATGTCTGGACTTTAAAAGAGACTATGACCTCTGAGTTTGTTTCGGCCTTTCTTCTCAGAGTAGTCAGATAGGAAACGCCGACCTCATCTAGTTTAAAAAAAATTATGATTGACGTGTAAAAGTGTTTGTGCAAACCTACTTACAGAAATAAAATCATTTATCATTTATCATTTATCGCCAAAACAGCTGTAAACTTTCATAAGACTGCGATTTTTTTCGGATTACACGGTTCTGGCGTGTGGCGACCGCCTTCCGCGTTTGAAGGCCTTCCACAAAGTGGACCGTCTTTCGGCTGAAATTATGATGATGATGATGAAAAGGTTCAGCTCACGGGCATAGTTCAGAGTGAGCCCAAAAGCTTCAGACTTTTAATCACGTGATGTTTTTCTTTGGCATTTTTAAACCCCACCCCCCTCCCCCTTGGTGATACATGGTGAGGTTTAAAACTACCCCCCCCCCCCCACATCACGTTTAGTTTTTAGTACCTACAAAGAATCTTAATTTTTTTTTAATATTTATAAAATACAGCGGTGCTATTCTGTAAAAATCTCACCGTGATAACTTAAGTGAAAAAAGCGTGGAGTGAGCTGTCAATAGTATCAATTCCTAGCAATTTACAAACTCACTTCACCTAAGTTTTCACGGTGAGATTTTTACAGAATCGACCGGCAGGTATAAGTTATCTAATTTTATTATAGAAAATTAAAGAATACAATAATAACGTTTGGAGGTTGACAGAAAGGTTGCAGGTTGTTTTTGAAAAAATAAATACACGTGATATATTACTACACCCCCCTCCCCCTTGTGATATTTCGTGATTTTTTATGGACATCTCCCCTTCGAGCTTCACGTGATTAATGGACAGCCCCATATTTCGGCCCTGAGAGTCCGGTCCAACCTTTAATAGATAGCGCGAGAATTGCATTATGTATGCCTCACTCAAGCAGACCTTCCTTTCTTATCCTTCATCAAACAAGCACTGCTAAACATGAGGCAATTCCTTTCCCGTTATTTTAAGAACTTTTACAGTGTCAAAAATACCTTTATTTTCCCTACAGCGGTGCTATTCTGTAAAAATGTCACCGTGAAAACTTAGGTGAAGTGAGCGTGGAGTGAGCTGTTAAATAGTGTCAATTACTAGCAAAAACAAACTCACTTCACCTAGGTCTTCACGGTGAGATTTTTACAGAATCGACCGGCTGTTTTGAAAAATATTTGGACATTTATTGTCGCTAACACTGAGACCAGAGGGGCAATTCTCTTAATTATAAGAACGTTCACAGTCTGATCTGTCTCAATCTGTCAAAAATAACTCTAATTTCCCTACTATTTGACAAGTTTTTGACGTTTCTTTGTTGCCGAGATGAGACTGCGACTGGATTTTGAACGTTATTACAATGCGTGCCACGAAAGATGAGACTTGACACACCACGTGGTTTGACATGCGCAGTACACGATTTTAGGTATCTTTAGCGGTATGAGGTCTGAGTGCGGGACGGGACCGGACGTCATAGGAGCGGCGGAAAGAGCGGGGGAGGCGGGGTCAAGTCTCATCTTTCGTGGCACGCATTGTACGATTACGATTACGTATATTACGAGAATTGACCGTCTGATTTTGAACGTACCCCGCACATTGTGTGTTCCAGGGAGCGTCCATCCGATGTTCACGGTCACCACGCACCCCTCATACTCCTCCCACGAGCTCTGCCTCGACAGGCGCAACGAGACCAGCCCCAGTCACAGTCAGATGTCTCGAAACTCAAGCCGGAAGAGCAGCAACTCGCTGCGGGTCAACCAGTCTACGAAGATCGAAGGTAATTATGATGAAAAAGTGGCGCCCCGTAGTAGACCGCTCTTTTGAGGACATCATTCGAAGAAGTATCTACCCACCTCTGTTGAATACAGCACTTTTGCTTGTCAGCAGCAGTTCAAATCCAGCCTGTGATTGCACCGCTGCTGGTGACATTTGGCCTTTTCACTAAGGTTGGTAACTATCATCAAACCCTCGGCCCGTGATGTTACAGGTCTAGACAGATAGTCGGCTGCTACAGGAGCAATCAGGTCGTTTACAAAAAAGTCTAACTTTCGAGCGTTCAATAATTTTATTATAATTTTGTGTCTTGGAATTCGCAATTTTTTAAGGATCATTTTTATTTAATTAATATATTTAAATTATAATTATGTAGGTATATTTAGTGGACAAAAATAACAAAATTAAATTTTATTCTAACTTAACTAAAACTATACAGAAACTAAAAAAACAGCGTCGAAAAATTCATCCGCATCGCTGTCGACTGGTAATTGTACCCAAGAGACTGGCGGCATTACCAGGTTGTATGGCGATTTTTAGCCTCTGGCCAAGGTAAAAGCCAGCCCTTGGGTCACGGGAAGTGTCAACCAGCCGTTTAGAAATTATTTTAAAAAGACCATGAGCACTCGGACCCCACGGCCCGAGAGTTTCAACCCCAAACGGCTCGAAAATATAATTTCCAATAACGTTATGAGGATCATTTGGTTCAAGTTCAAATTATGTTATTGCCGCTCTGACATCAATTATTAACAGCCTTTCATTATCATCTTCTGATATTATGTTTTTTGTTTACAGATTTCAGGCACCTAATGAGACGGTCTTCAACTCTCGAAGTGCATACAGCGAGGGTATCACTGAAAGACATCGTATGCTACCTGTCGCTGTTAGAAGCTGGAAGACCTGAAGACAAACTAGAGTGTGAGTAAGATATATGCAATGGTCACGAAACTTCTTTCTTTGGTACAGTACCCGGCGATAAATATTACACATCGACCTTTACCTTTCTTGTATTTTATACAAAGAATAAAAATAATCATCAAAAGAAGCAAATCATAATTGTTTTAACAGCTCCTAATAGATACCGGACTGTTTGTATTTCTTGCGACAGAGATAACGCTCTACGAAGCCGAAATTAGCCGATTGTCTCTTTCCAAAGGTCGATGTGCAATATTTATCGCCGGGTACTGTAAGAAAGTTAGTAAGCTTAACACCTTCTGACTTTCTTCCCTTCTGACTCAGAACGACATGCTTCGGCTGCTACCGCTGTGTAATGTTTTAATGGAAAGGCTTCTACAAAAGGCTCCTTCTAACAGGCGCGACACGCGATAAAATCGCGCGCGACACTAAGGCACCGCAAGTCGCGCAACGAGCTGTGCCTTCGTGTCGCGCCCGATTATATCGCCGTTTGTTTGCCTTAAAATAATGGACGTAGTGTAGACTAGTACAGTCTATTGTATTTCAAAACTTGGAAGTTACAAAATCTGATCAACTCTGATATAAATCTGTTTCTGATGAATAATGAGCGATGACCAAGATGGCGGAACGGGCGGCACGAATTGGAAGCGCGGGCGCGGCCGGCCTCGTGTCATGGCTACGCAGGCACGGCGGTAGTAAGTCCTGCCGAAGTGCGCCATCGGGCGGCGGCGCGGCGGGGCCGTAACACAGATAATTAATGGCCCATATTGTTTAACACGCTACTGAAACAGCAGAATTAAATGGTTTAGTTATTTTCCTTTAGTTCTTGATTCCAAACTATAGAACGTCGCCTTAGAGTGAAAACCTCGGGAGTGTAAATAGCATTTTATGCATTTCGGAGAATCTTATAGTATCGAACAGTTCTGGATATAAAAGCGGGTTAAATTTCCATGTTAATTAAAAAGAATACAAAACCTCCTTTTTTGAAGTCGGTAAAAAAAAACATAGAAGACGACGTACAAAAATTTTACAGCACGCAGTTCTTTCTTCCTCCTGAAAACTTCTTTTACACTTAAGAGGTTTTCACTCTAAGGCGTCGAGAATAGAATTAAAATGGTAGCACTGCAAGAACTCACAGACAAAGTACTAGATAATCTTTTTGAGCGCTGAAAAGCGGTTGAAAGTATTTCGAAAGACCAGATTTAAAATCAGTCCCTTATATTTGTATTCCAGTCATGTTTCGCCTCTACGACACTGACGGGAACGGCGTACTAGACACGAATGAGATGGACTGCATCGTCAACCAGATGATGACCGTCGCCGAGTACCTGGGCTGGGAGACTTCGGAGCTTAGACCAGTGAGTAAATAAAACATCATAATTGACAATTAATATTAACAAATTAATATTAAACTACCATCCTTTCTCACTGCTTAAAGAGCCTTTTGGCCTCGTATAGGACTTTCTGTTTCATTTTTCTTTTTGTATTTTTTTAAATATAATTTGGTTTTTTTATTTTTGACTGTGCTTAGTTTAGTTTGTGATCTTCCTTTGCGAGTCGCAATAAATACTTTTCCTTTCTTTCTTTCCTTTCTTTTTTCTTTTCTTTCTTATTTGGGGTGAACGTTGGTGAAATATCTATGATTTGTGACGGAATAGTGACCGAGAGTGAGCAAATATAGTGTGAAAAGACCGAAGCAAGATGAGTCAATGTTATCATTAAATTTATGGGCAGTAGATAACCAGCACCACGCAACCAAAAAGCCTGACTGTGTCCGGCTTTATCCGGACGCCTGGCAATCCTAGCTACTGACAGTATGTTACGCATTTACCCCGCAGGTATTAATATGAAGTAAAAGATAGGAAAATGGGTTCACATCAATAGTGCAATTATATTTGAATTCACTCGCAATTCAACCTTCTTTTTGCAGATCCTACAAGACATGATGGTGGAGATAGATTACGATGCTGACGGTACCGTATCGCTAGACGAATGGAAGCGAGGAGGGTCAGTAAAACTCATTTCATCTTTTCTCTAAATATTTTTTATTTTATTTTTACTTCTGAATGGTCTTGACCTCGAAAAAAAATCTTTCAAATAGGGCTACTTTTTTTTTACGAAACCATTTCAGTTCGAAAAAAATAACCCTAAACGTATAGAATTTTAAACCTCAAAAATCATAGAAAGTCTTCACAATCGCCCACTGAGTCAAGGTAATTCTTGTCACAAAAGTTATCGTTTTTAATATTGTTAGGACAGAAGTGAAATCACAATTAAATAGAAGAATTATTTGATATCCTTAAAACTAATTACATGAATTATAAAAAGAATTATCAACCATAGCAAAATTCCAATCAGAGGAACAAAATCATCACTAATCAAATTAAAGAAATCAAACAAGAGATTATTGATACCAGCTGGTCGATTCTGTAAAAAATCTCACCGTGAAAACTTAGGTGAAGTGAGTTTGTTTTTGCTAGGAATTTACACTATTGACAACTCACTCCACGCTCACTTCACCTAAGTTTTCACGGTGAGATGGTTACAGAATCGCACTGCTGATTACACCGAACGGCTGACAGCTGACGGATAGCGCTTCTGCACGCAACGCTGTCAAAAACCATAGACCGCCAAACAGAGACCAGAGAGCCTGGTCTGCCGCCTGCGGCAGCCTCCTTTCAGTGGCCGCGTCCCCCGCGCTCCTGGGCCGGGTAGTGGTATCCAACAATATGTTAATCGAGGAATTTATGCATTCTCAAACTCAAACTCAAAGCATTTATTTCAATTAAACCATTTACAGGCACTTTTGAATTGTCAAGAAGTCGGTCAGTCAGAAAATATGAAGCTAGTTGCCCATTCCAAAGCGTAGGTACCTATGGAGAAGAACGGGCAAGAAACTCCATGGACACTCTTTTTAAATGATATTTTACAAAAATATTAGTTACATCATTACTTTTGATTTTAAAATTATATAATGTGAGAACGATGTAAAAAATTAAGAAAGACGTAGGTACGTGTTAAAAGTGTCCAGAGTACATACAACAAATAGTACTTAACAAACTATAATCCAAAAATAAATTAATTAAAAATAAGCCGAGGCAGCTAAGTGATGACCAGCCCCAACTGACGGCGCCCGTTCACGAACATGACGCATAAATCAGCACCATTCAGCTCAACCATTTTGAAGGGAGCTAAATGATCCAACACACACGCCACCGTCAGCGAGACATTTGAGTGAGCATGATATACTATCATTATATATCATGATATACATTCACTTCTATCCTCAAGAAAATCCAGGTCTTCTCGCAAATTCATTACTTTTTTTCGTCCACAGCATGACGACCATCCCCCTGCTAGTTCTGCTGGGCTTGGACACGAACGTCAAGGAGGACGGCGAGCACGCGTGGAGACTCAAGCACTTCAGCAGACCTGCCTACTGCAACCTGTGCTTGAACATGCTCGTGGGGCTGGGCAAGAAGGGGCTGTGCTGTATATGTTAGCATTTTGGTTTTCTTTTCACTGTCTCATCATCTGCCTAACCTTTTCCCAACTATATTGGGGTCGGCTTCCAGTCTAACCGGATGCAGCTGAATACCAGTATTTTACATGGAGCGACTGCCTATCTGACCTATCTGAGAACCTCTCCTTTTCGTCGATTAAAAAGTATTAACCGACATTGAATGACACTTTAACAGACTTCTAAAAAGGAGGCAGTTCTCAATTCGGACGTTTATGTCATCATCTGCCTAGCCTTTTCCCAACTATGTTGGGGTATTTACATGGAGCGACTGCCTATCTCACCTCTACAACCCAGTTACTGGGTAATACGATACCCCTTGGTAAGACTGGTTGTCAGACTTTCGGGCTTCTAATGACCCGTAACGACTGTCAAAGATCCACGAATGACAGCCGGGAACAACGGCTTAACGTGCTTTCCGAGGCACGGAGGGGTCTCGGTAGGTATGTAAAGATGATCACCCAAAGTCAAACCATTTATTTCAAATAGGCACATTAAAGGCACTTTTGAACGTCAGAAATTACAACAAATAGTATTGATTCTAGTCGCCCATTCCAAAAGGTAGTTTTCGTATGGAGAAGAATGGGCGAGAAACTCCACCGTTACTCTTTTAAAAAGTTTTACAATATTTTGTATACATTAACAATTATATAATAATAATATGTGAAGACGATGCACCTAAAATAAAATTACTATACCACAATAGGTAAAAGAATTAAAAAAGAAACCATGACATATAAATTAATTAAAATAAACTAACCCATCCACGGACCAACCGCGGCAAGTGTAGCTTAACCTGATCGATCGACCCGTGCGGCTGTTATTATTTAGCCACAGACCCCTTTTCTTTTACTGTCTGACCTGATTAATTTAGTTTGACCAGATTGTATCCTTTTAAGAAATTTTGCCGGAAATTTATTTATTTTATTATTTACTAGTAGCGACCCTCGGCTTCACCCGCATAAGTGTCTATCCTGTGGGAATATCGGGATAAAAACTATCCTATGTCCTTCCCCGGGATCAATCTATCTCTCTGCCAAATTTTATCGAAATCCGTTCAGTGGTTTAGGCGTGAAAAGGTAACATACAGACAGACAAGTGTTTCGAATTTATAATATTAGTATGGATGTACAGACAGCCAGCACATCAAGCTACTACAATCTTCCAAATTTCTTTAAAGGATTTTCAACTTTATCGCTAAATCATAAGGTTCAAAGTTGATTGGGAAAATTAGACAGTTTCGGGTAGTTTGATGTGCTGGCGTCTGTACACACAGCAAAATACATAGGGATATGACATGATTATAATTTGAGTACAAAGGTACTGCTTATTACTTAAGAAATTTCTTCCAGCAGATCTGCGAAAGGAGAAGTAAAAAATAAATGTAGACAATAGTGTGTGATAACAAGAAGAGAAAAATATGAATGTGTGAAGTCTAAAACTAAAATATGAAATATACCTACACATATACAAGGTGTAACGTTAAATGCGCAAAACCTCTTAAGAGGTCATTGTAGTCATCATTATGAACAACTTTTAACATGAAATCGCGAAAAAAATGGTGTTACCTCCATTTATGCTCGCATAACTCGTCAAAATGTACAGACACCAGCACATCAAGCTACTACAATCTCTCAAATTTCTTTAATAGATTTGCAACTTTATCGCTAAAGCATAATGTTCAAAGTTGATTGGGAAAATTTGACAGTTTCGGGTAGCTTGATGTGCTGGCGTCTGTACTAAACAGCTGATTTTTCTTTGCTTTTGGCCGATGGGTCGAAAGGTTCTGGAGTGGCGACCGCGTAACGGAAGACGTAGCGTTGGAAGGCCTCCCACAAGGTGGTCCGACGACCTTCTGAAGGCCGCAGGAACCCGTTGGATGCGAGAAGCACAGAACCGGTCGAAATGGAGGGCCTATGTCCAGCAGTGGACGTCTTTCGACTGAAATGATAAATAACAGCCGCACGGGTCGATCGATCAAGTTAAGCTATGCTTGCCGCGGTTGGTCCGTGGATGGGTGACCATCTTCACAACACCCCTCCGTGCCTCGGAAAGCACGTTAAGCCGTTGGTCCCGGCTGTCATTCGTGGATCTTTGACAGTCGTTACGGGTAGTCAGAAGCCTGAAAGTCTGACAACCAGTCTTATCAAGAGTTATCGTATTACCCAGTAACTGGGTTCTGGAGGTCAGACAGGCAGTCGCTCTGTTCATTATCCTTCAAAAAAAAAAAATCTAATATAATTATTAAAAAAAAAATATATTATTATTATTTTTTATTATTTAAATAATTATATTTGATTTTTTTAATAGTTTTATAGGTTTACTCTCTAATCATTAGATTAGTGTTCTGTACTCCTACTGATTGTTCCTTCTCTCGTCGCAGTCTGCAAGTTCACAGTGCACGAGCGCTGCGTGCAGCGCGCGCCCGCGTCGTGCATCGCGACGTACTCCAAGTCCAAGCGCGCGCCCGCCACGCTCGCGCACCACTGGGTAGAAGGTATGTGCTAAATAAATGTTTTTCTTATCGTTCTGACCTCAACACATCCTGAATCGAATCCTGGACAAGTTGAAATAAGCTACAGTACCCGGCGATAAATATTGCACATCGACCTTTTTACACAAAACCATTTTATACAAAGAATAAAAATAATTATCAAAAGAAGCAAATCATAAATTGTTTTAACAGCTCCTAATAGATACCGGACTGTTTGTATTTCGTGCGACAGAGATAACGCTCTACGAAGCCGAAATTAGCCGATTGTCTCTTTCCAAAGGTCGATGTGCAATATTTATCGCCGGATACTGTACTTACTCATTTTTAGGGTTCCGTAACTCAAAAGGAAAAACGGAACCCTTGTGTGATCACTTCGTTGTCCGTTTGTCGAGATCATTTTTCTCAGGAACAGAAACTTCACCTAAGTTTTCACGGTGAGGTTTTTACAGAATCGACCGGCAGGTTGCGCGTCGATATCCCCTACCACTCTGGATATTTCGACACGAATATCTTCTTGTTAATTTCCAGGCAACTGCCACGGCAAGTGCGCGCGGTGTCGGAAAAAGATAAAGGGCTACAACGGAATAACTGGCCTGCACTGTCGCTGGTGCCATATCACAGTGAGTTCAGTATTTTACACTAAAAGCTATCACCAATACAAGCATTTGTACTGACGCCAGCAGACCAAGCTACCCGAAACTGTCAAATTCTCCCAATCAACCTTGAACCTAATGCTTTAGCGATAAAGTTGAAAATCTATTAAGGGGCTAACATGACCTAAAGCGCGGTCACTGTCGGACTGCATAGAAAAGAAAGAGAAGCGCGAAGACATAACGTTGATAATTTATTGCAAAATATGAAGCAATTATTTAATTACAAAAATCTATTGTTTGGGCTAAAAAATTAAAAGACTAGTATTTTAGTATGTTGTTTGTAGAATAATCTGACAAAAAATTATAATGATTGTATATGATTGTTGTTGTTGATTGATTGTTGTTGTATTGTGTATGATTGATTGATTTATATTAGTATGGTTTTTATTGTAAAAATAAAGTTTTCAAATTTCTTTAATAGATTTTCAACTTTATCGCTAAAGGTTCAAAGTTGATTGGGAAAATTTGACAGTTTCGGGTAGCTTGACGTGCTGGCGTCTACCTATGTTTTACAATAAACGAATGAATCTGATTACTACAGCTGCACAACCGCTGCGTGGGCGCGGCGGGCGGCGCGTGCTCGCTGGGGCGGCACGCGCGCCACCTGCTGCCGCCCACCGCCATCCGCCCGCTCGTGCTGGACCGCCAGCGCTCGCTGCCGCACCGCCCGCAGCAGGACCAGGTAACACCCGACACTACAGCTGCACATCCGCCCGCTCGTGCTGGACCGCCAGCGCTCGCTGCCGCACCGCCCGCAGCAGGACCAGGTAACACCCGACACTACAGCTGCACATCCGCCCGCTCGTGCTGGACCGCCAGCGCTCGCTGCCGCACCGCCCGCAGCAGGACCAGGTAACACCCGACACTACAGCTGCACATCCGCCCGCTCGTGCTGGACCGCCAGCGCTCGCTGCCGCACCGCCCGCAGCAGGACCAGGTAACACCCGACACTACAGCTGCACATCCGCCCGCTCGTGCTGGACCGCCAGCGCTCGCTGCCGCACCGCCCGCAGCAGGACCAGGTAACACCCGACACTACAGCTGCACATCCGCCCGCTCGTGCTGGACCGCCAGCGCTCGCTGCCGCACCGCCCGCAGCAGGACCAGGTAACACCCGACACTACAGCTGCACATCCGCCCGCTCGTGCTGGACCGCCAGCGCTCGCTGCCGCACCGCCCGCAGCAGGACCAGGTAACACCCGACACTACAGCTGCACATCCGCCCGCTCGTGCTGGACCGCCAGCGCTCGCTGCCGCACCGCCCGCAGCAGGACCAGGTAACACCCGACACTACAGCTGCACATCCGCCCGCTCGTGCTGGACCGCCAGCGCTCGCTGCCGCACCGCCCGCAGCAGGACCAGGTAACACCCGACACTACAGCTGCACATCCGCCCGCTCGTGCTGGACCGCCAGCGCTCGCTGCCGCACCGCCCGCAGCAGGACCAGGTAACACCCGACACTACAGCTGCACATCCGCCCGCTCGTGCTGGACCGCCAGCGCTCGCTGCCGCACCGCCCGCAGCAGGACCAGGTAACACCCGACACTACAGCTGCACATCCGCCCGCTCGTGCTGGACCGCCAGCGCTCGCTGCCGCACCGCCCGCAGCAGGACCAGGTAACACCCGACACTACAGCTGCACATCCGCCCGCTCGTGCTGGACCGCCAGCGCTCGCTGCCGCACCGCCCGCAGCAGGACCAGGTAACACCCGACACTACAGCTGCACATCCGCCCGCTCGTGCTGGACCGCCAGCGCTCGCTGCCGCACCGCCCGCAGCAGGACCAGGTAACACCCGACACTACAGCTGCACATCCGCCCGCTCGTGCTGGACCGCCAGCGCTCGCTGCCGCACCGCCCGCAGCAGGACCAGGTAACACCCGACACTACAGCTGCACATCCGCCCGCTCGTGCTGGACCGCCAGCGCTCGCTGCCGCACCGCCCGCAGCAGGACCAGGTAACACCCGACACTACAGCTGCACATCCGCCCGCTCGTGCTGGACCGCCAGCGCTCGCTGCCGCACCGCCCGCAGCAGGACCAGGTAACACCCGACACTACAGCTGCACATCCGCCCGCTCGTGCTGGACCGCCAGCGCTCGCTGCCGCACCGCCCGCAGCAGGACCAGGTAACACCCGACACTACAGCTGCACATCCGCCCGCTCGTGCTGGACCGCCAGCGCTCGCTGCCGCACCGCCCGCAGCAGGACCAGGTAACACCCGACACTACAGCTGCACATCCGCCCGCTCGTGCTGGACCGCCAGCGCTCGCTGCCGCACCGCCCGCAGCAGGACCAGGTAACACCCGACACTACAGCTGCACATCCGCCCGCTCGTGCTGGACCGCCAGCGCTCGCTGCCGCACCGCCCGCAGCAGGACCAGGTAACACCCGACACTACAGCTGCACATCCGCCCGCTCGTGCTGGACCGCCAGCGCTCGCTGCCGCACCGCCCGCAGCAGGACCAGGTAACACCCGACACTACAGCTGCACATCCGCCCGCTCGTGCTGGACCGCCAGCGCTCGCTGCCGCACCGCCCGCAGCAGGACCAGGTAACACCCGACACTACAGCTGCACATCCGCCCGCTCGTGCTGGACCGCCAGCGCTCGCTGCCGCACCGCCCGCAGCAGGACCAGGTAACACCCGACACTACAGCTGCACATCCGCCCGCTCGTGCTGGACCGCCAGCGCTCGCTGCCGCACCGCCCGCAGCAGGACCAGGTAACACCCGACACTACAGCTGCACATCCGCCCGCTCGTGCTGGACCGCCAGCGCTCGCTGCCGCACCGCCCGCAGCAGGACCAGGTAACACCCGACACTACAGCTGCACATCCGCCCGCTCGTGCTGGACCGCCAGCGCTCGCTGCCGCACCGCCCGCAGCAGGACCAGGTAACACCCGACACTACAGCTGCACATCCGCCCGCTCGTGCTGGACCGCCAGCGCTCGCTGCCGCACCGCCCGCAGCAGGACCAGGTAACACCCGACACTACAGCTGCACATCCGCCCGCTCGTGCTGGACCGCCAGCGCTCGCTGCCGCACCGCCCGCAGCAGGACCAGGTAACACCCGACACTACAGCTGCACATCCGCCCGCTCGTGCTGGACCGCCAGCGCTCGCTGCCGCACCGCCCGCAGCAGGACCAGGTAACACCCGACACTACAGCTGCACATCCGCCCGCTCGTGCTGGACCGCCAGCGCTCGCTGCCGCACCGCCCGCAGCAGGACCAGGTAACACCCGACACTACAGCTGCACATCCGCCCGCTCGTGCTGGACCGCCAGCGCTCGCTGCCGCACCGCCCGCAGCAGGACCAGGTAACACCCGACACTACAGCTGCACATCCGCCCGCTCGTGCTGGACCGCCAGCGCTCGCTGCCGCACCGCCCGCAGCAGGACCAGGTAACACCCGACACTACAGCTGCACATCCGCCCGCTCGTGCTGGACCGCCAGCGCTCGCTGCCGCACCGCCCGCAGCAGGACCAGGTAACACCCGACACTACAGCTGCACATCCGCCCGCTCGTGCTGGACCGCCAGCGCTCGCTGCCGCACCGCCCGCAGCAGGACCAGGTAACATCCCACACTTGTTATATAGACCTTTCTAACATGCTCTGAACACTATTCAGGCTGGCAGAGACCTTTTAATTTTACAAACTGCATTGATTTCTTACCGTCATATTGTGAGTGGGAATCCTTCAAATAAATCAACTATAAAACTTCACTTTTAATTTATTTTAAACTCATCTAAACCCCTTATAAAAATCTATTAAAGCCCATGCTATTCTAAATAAAATCCTCAAAACTAAAACATAACAATTACAAAACCGAATTTTCTTTTCCTCTTGACACTACTTGATTTTCCTACAAAAGTCCTCAGTCATCTTTTATTTCAAAAAACCTTCCTAACATCAATCAGCTTTTTCACATAGGTACCATAGACTTTAAAAGCTGCCAGTAATTCAAAAACATAAAATTCTATTAAACTAATATTACAACATTAATAACCGACGAAAAATTTCAATGCAGTGGGTTCAGAACACAGAAATATAACATATCTATGATTCAGAATCATATACTGAATACATGGTAACAGATTGCACGTCGATGATGATACCCCTGTAGGTATAACAATATAGAGGTATGAGGAACAGGGTGTAAAGTTCACTCATACGATACGATGGGAGGATCCTCCGACCAGACGGGTGTTGTGTCTGGCGGGCAACTGCCCGATGATTCATGTCGTTGTATCTATGCTAGTTGCGCGGTAAACTCTGCTTGCGCGATGCAGGATTTTGCGTGACGTCAGTATGACGCGTGTTTTTGCTTGTGGCGTTGTAGATACCGCTACAAGCACAACTAATCAAATAATTTTTCGGACTGGAATCATGACGGCAATAATACTTGATAATACAGCTCCAGGTCCAAGGCCTGTTAAACGGCCGTCTTGGTTTAGGTAAGTCTATTCAGGTCTTAATCAAGGCTTAAATCTATACTCCATTTGTTTAGGTAATTACATAAAGGTAAACAAAAAACCACGTGACGTGGTTAACCGACTAGACGTAATACCAGTCTATTCAGTTGTCATGCTACGTCACAGTTGTACTCTTCAATTTAGCAACGTTATAATTCGTTAATAATATTGCTAAATTGAAGAGTACAGCTGTGACGTAGCATGACAACCGAAGTGATTGGTATTACGTTCAGTCGATTAACTAAGTCACGTGATTTTTTTTGTTTACCTTTATTTAATTACCTAAACAAATGGAGTTTAGGCTATGGATGAACCACGTCTTTATAAATGTACAGGTTTATTGGTAAAACATTAACAACCTCTCAGGACTGTATTACTAACATCATAAACAACAACTTTTAGATTTTAATTCATCAAACTTTCATACAAAAATGAAAATATTTCAATTCAACGAATTGAAATATTCGATTTTCTGTTACGAACTCTACACGAAGCTAAAGAAAGCGCTAGTTAAGTAAACAAACTGCCGTGTCTAGTACAAAATTCAGCGAGGGGAGCGGCGGTGTTTAGATAGAACAAAGAAATCATAAAGGTTTGTTTTTCGTAAATGTATTATGTTTTGTAAAAGTCACCTAGTTCGGGCGGGTCGCTACCTAACACTAATTCCGAACCATCACTACTTGCACCTGTAATATAAAATTTTTTGGTTTTTTTAAGTACTTTAATTGTATGGAAAATTTGCTCCTCTTGGCTAAATGTACATCTTTTTGTAAATTATTTTATTAAATAAATTATTATTATAGAAGTTTATGATGTTAGTTAATCACTTCTGCAAGGTCGTTAATGTTTTACCAATAACCCTGCATAATTATACCCAAGTCCAAAACCACTCAGCTTCGATGTAACTAAAAAACAATTTCCTTTCTCTATTCCAGCAATGCCTCCCCACCTCAATATCCCTTCCAATTTCAATAGCAGCAACCTCGGAAGAGAAAAAAGAAGAGAAAGACAAACGCGAGGCCCGAGCGCCCCCCATCTCCTTCCAGATCACGCCCCCCGACGGCTCCTGCCCCCTGCTCGTGTTCATCAACCCCAAGTCCGGGGGCAGGCAAGGATCCAGGGTGTTGAGGAAATTGCAGTATATTCTGAATCCAAGGCAGGTGCATGATATTGCGAAAGGAGGTGGGCCTACTCAGGGTGAGTTCTTGATAGAATGGCTTTGGTCTGTCGGCCATTTATTTATTGTTGTTTTGTACCCAAAAATGGTGCGCCTTAATAGGAATCCCTCGATGTTTGGCTGTCTGCCAAAGGGCTGCATTTTTGCATTAGAGCCGAAATAACCTATATGAATGCCTGTCGGAATTTCCACAAAATACGTGTTAGCCAATGAACTGTGGGCCAAAATAACCACCACGTTGAGTCCTGACACAGCTAGAAGACGTCGCGGCAGACCCCGTAGAAGATGGCGGAACGAGCTGGACAAAACAAACGACCAGTGGTCCACTTTAGCACTGGATCTAAAGACCTGGAAGTCATCGGGAGAGGTCATTGCTCAACAGAGCGATGATGCAGGCTATAGCAGTAACACTAACGTTTTAGTCTGTCTGCTGTTATTAGAGATAATAAACAAAATAAAAACACATCTAAGGGTGTTTCCTATCTTGCGGACGGCGAGCAATGGGCAGCTCGCCGTCCGGGAAGGACCAGGCCTGGGTCCACGCGCGCCTCAAAGAGATGTCAGCACTAACTGACCCGGGTCAGCGGGATTGTCCGAAAGGGTTACCGTTGGCCCGGAACATAAAGGGCTAAGGAAGGAACACGGGTGGGTTTTAGTCAGTAAGAGTCTGACACTCCCTTCCGCTCCGCCCAGAGCGGGAGAAGTTATTAGTTAATTTAACACCAAAAAAATAGAAAATGTTTCCCATATAAAACGTTGATACCTGGTTATAACATTCCACCTACCAATATTATAGGCAGGAAACTGTTATATCTAAACTAATGTTAATACTTAGTGATGTTATAAGTATAACTAATTATTTCTTCAGGGTTGCAGATGTTCAAAGACGTGAAAAACTACCGCGTGATTTGTTGCGGTGGTGACGGCACTGTCGGATGGGTGCTTGAAACTATGGGTAAGTAACTACAAAATGTATTTTCGATGTTTTCACTTAACATGCCTTGTCATCTTGAAAGCTCTTATCTCGAAAACTGCTGACTCACAACTTGGAAATGCGAGTGGTCGTTTCTCCAAAGAAACGCTCTCGCCTGTTATCTTTCTAGTTAATGACTAGAACTAGAAATCAATGATTTTTTACAGAATGATAAATATTAACTGCTTGTAAGTCCCTATGTTTTCCTTTTTGATGATACATTATTTTTGTAAGCACTACAACCCTCAAAAATGCTGATTTAAACCGCTGTCAACAGAAGCCTGAAGTGTACAAATTTGACAACTACTCACGAAAAAAGAATCTTCTTCTTATTCATTTTATGAAATATCTTTTAAATTGGCCCAATACTGGAAGAGAAAATAGGCGAGAGCCAAACCTCGAATTAGGATTTTTTAAAAGTCTCTCCGACCGCATTTCCTCTAAGCAATGGTCTAATAAATGGCCTTGGTTTACGGATCGTTATATTTCTATTGCTAGTTCAATCATATTCTAAACTATATCTATGCTGAAAATACACTAAAAATAAATATATACTAAATCTATGGGATAGATGGTCAAAGAATCCCCTCGACTTCGTTTCAGTAAATATAAATGTTCAACTGGAATCTAAAATAAATAAAGGCTCGCATTTTTGTGTTCCAGACAAGGTCCAAATGGACACACAGCCAGCAGTCGGGGTGATACCTCTAGGCACAGGCAATGATTTAGCCAGATGTCTGCGATGGGGTGGCGGGTAAGCCCACTTAATTTTTTTTTACGTGTCACTGTACTTAGCGTATAATCTGCTTATAATGTTCCCAGGCCTCTTGGAGAGAGGGAGTCCGTAATTAGAGGCCGTAATCCGCCACGCGGGCCAGTGCGGGTTGGTAGATGTCACATGTCTTTGAATTTTTGGTTCTAGGACATGCCGGTTTCCTCACCATGTTTTCCTTCACCGTTTTGAGAGCAGTGGTGATGAAATAATTTACACAAAGCAAAGCGCCTGTCTGGGTTCGAACCTACGACCTATAATGATCGCTTTTCTTAACATTTATAATCGCTAATGTGATTTTTATATAGAAAAAAAAACAATGGCACTCCGGGAGCGCCCACAGAAGTGAAAACAAAACACAAACAGAATACTTTGCCTTCACTCACTGACATATCGGTTTTAAAACAGAGTACATCCCGAGGACAGCCGAACACATCCGAATGTAGCACGGTGTCGGTAACAACGTCGCGAGTTCAATGGTTTTTTTCCATCAAAAAAAAAAAGGCCAACGCACTTAAAGAAGTTTTCACTTCAAAAACTTAGGCAGTTCGCCTACTTACAAAACGAATTTACGTACAGCCATCTCAAAAACTTTGTACCTTTTGGGCAAAAAGTACATAACCACATTCATCTAACTTCACAGATACGAAGGCGAGTCCATCCACAAGATCCTGGACAAGATAGCTCGCGCGAGTACCGTCATGATGGATCGGTGGCACATCATCGTTGAGAATTCTTCCGCGGATGTGAGTTATTTTTATCAAACACAACCAACCCCCATTATAATTTAGCCACGGGTCCCTCTTTATAAAGGTTATTTGTCATGTCGTCAAATAATAATTTTATTGAAGAGTTAATGAAGGTACTAATCTTTCCACGTTCATGTGTTTTATTTTGACCTTTTCAGTGCGAACAGCCCCAGATGCCCGTCTCAGCGCCGCACCCCACCGTTGTCCCTTACAATATTATCAACAACTACTTCTCCGTCGGCGTTGTAAGTAGAAAATATTAAATTTTGTTACCGTAAAAACATACAACCTTAGATATCCGAGCCTCAAGCAACGATTCACATTCAAAAAGAAAAAGAAAAGTTATGCTCAAAAGACGCACATAATAAATTAAACAGGCATAAATTACCACAGGGCTGATTTTTCAATCGACAGATAATTTTTTTTTTGTGGAATAAACTTGACGTCTGACAGATTTTGAGTGGAAAAACTGTCAAAAATTCAAAATTATTCCTCGGATAAAATTATCTGGCGTTGGAAAAATCAGCCCTAAAACAAATTAGCCAAACGCCTAGTATTCGAGGAGTAAAAAAAAGACAGTAAATTAAAAAGTTAAAGGTTTTACA
Organism: Luperina nickerlii; assembly: GCA_963855955.1. Taxonomy (NCBI): domain Eukaryota; kingdom Metazoa; phylum Arthropoda; class Insecta; order Lepidoptera; family Noctuidae; genus Luperina; species Luperina nickerlii. The sequence goes on along the minus strand of OY979689.1, from coordinate 8,327,197 downwards.
ATATGATCTATTGCTTGATTGAGCCCAATCAACCTTCAGCGGGATTGTCCGAAAGGGTCACCGCTGGCCCGGAACATAAAGGGCTAAGGAAGGAACACGGGTGGGTTTTAGTCAGTAAGAGTCTGACGTCTGACACTCCCTTCCGCTCCACCCAGAGCGGGAGGGGTCATTTGATGATTTCCAATCCTGAAAAAAAAAATGCCCATTCAACCTTAACTTTCCTTCCCCAGGATGCTGCAATCTGCGTGAAGTTCCACACGGAGCGAGAGCGGAACCCCGACAAGTTCAGCTCCCGAATGAAGAATAAGCTGTGGTACTTCGAGTTCGCTACCTCGGAGCAGTTCGCGGCCAGCTGCAAGAATCTTCACGAGCATATAGATATAGTGGTGAGTCATTGTCATCATATCATTACAGATGTTCTATGTCACGAAGTCCGTTTGGCTATGAATGTTGTCAAGCGTGCACATGCACATTGTGATCAACAGAGACTCAACAATGGGTGAAGTAAAACGGTACACATTCGCGGAAATAGCCTCATGCGACGGCAGCAAGGGGCAGCCGCTGTGGGAGCGCGCTTGTCGGGATACGTCACTACTACAATCAAAGCCGAACGGACTTCGTGAAATAGAATATCTGTACCAAAAATTCGAAGACATGTGAGGTCTACCAACCCATACTGGGCCCGCATGGTGAATTACAGCCCACTTCCTCTCGACGAGAGGACGCCTGTGTCCCAGCAGTGGGAACATTATAGTCTAATTATTATCATCATATCAGTCGAAAGGGGACCATTCCTGGAGAGGGCAACTTTTTGAGGGTATATGTAGACCATACTATTTGACGGAAGGCTCTCTGTGGCGCCATCTACATCGCCACATGCGAACTACGCATCACACTGACGTCACGCAAAATCCTGCATCGCGCAAGCAAAGTTCACCGCGCAATCGGAATATATACAACGTCCCGATATGAATCTTCGGACAGTTGCCCGCCAAACACTACACCCGTCTGGTCGGAGGATGTCTTTCTATGGAGAATGAGTGAACACTCTGTTCCTCATACCTCTATATCTCCATCGATTGCTGTGGCTTGTAATAATGTGTGGCCGTGTCTGATAGTAGCCGGGCTCATTGTGAACCAAATATTTTCTATTTGTGTTTTTTAAAACAGCTTTATGGGCGGCCGGACAATTTGGGGTTTTCGTTCGCCGTCTATTTTCGACGATGGACAGACGCCAGCACATCAAGCTACCCGAAACTGTCAAATTTTCCCAATCAACTTTGAACCTTATGCTTTAGCGATAAAGTTCAAAATCTATTAAAGAAATTCGACAGATTGTAGTAGTTTGATATGCTAGCGTCTGGACATTTGGGTGGTTAAAAGATCCAAAAATTTAGACACAAATACGCAGTAGTTTAAAAAAAAGCATTACGGCATTTAAGTGCGCTTCCTTGGTGCGCTTCCTTGGTGCGCTTCCTTGGTGCACAGGGTGTGGGGCGACTCCAACAGTGTCTCACACATGGTTGCGAGTCGCCTGGACTGTGTTTACGTGGGTCACTGTTGTGCCGTCTCTCATGGGATGTCGCAACGGTGACCAACCGTTATTTCTTGTGTTTTTGTTTAGTGTCTGTACTTACTAACATAGTCGTAAGTTTTACTAACAATCTTGTTTGAGTCTTGGTTACTCCAATAAAGAAAAATTCTATTCTATTAATAATGATATCGTAACAAAGTTGTATTAAAATTTTAAGAGTTCAAAACCTAAGCCTTAAGGTACCTAGGGTTTCTAACTCCCTGAATCCCTTAGGTCCTAGGGGAATCAGAGTTTTTATAACATCAAACAAAATGACGTGTAATGTGGGTTCTTTTTTAAAACCCACAATTTTATTCACACTACCACATTTTTAATGTGATGGTGGCGCGAGTGTTGGATCATTCGGTTCCCTACAAAATGGTTGAGTTGGATGGTGCTGATCCACGCGTCATGTTCATCAATGGGTACCGTCGGTTGAGACTGGTCATCTGCCAAGGCCTATTTTTAATCTTATATTTTGAAATGTTTCTTCCTTTGTGTCTTTTTTTTTACACTGTGTTCACATATAGAAGCAACAATAATAATGTACCCAGGATTTTGTAACATTTAATTTAAAAGAGTGTCCATGGAGTTTCTTGCCCGTTCTTCTCCATAGAGATCTACGTTTTGGAATGGGCTTCAACTTTCTGACTAACTGACAGACTATTTAAATTTTGACAATGAGGGTTTTCGTGAAAATTTACGACACCAGTTGGCACCACTGTGACAAGAGGTCTTCCAATATAAAATATATGATGACGTTCATCATTCGATTCATTCATTCGTTCATCATTCAGTCATGACTAAAGAAAATATAGGCTCTTTGACAGATGTCTGGACCTGACGTGTCAGTGCTGCCACCTGGCGAACGTCATTTCAGAAAACCCTCATTCAAAAGTGCCTGTACAAGGTTTAATTGAAATAAATGCTTTGGCTTTGAGTTTCGAGTTTGAGTGTGACTTTGAAATCCCAGTGCGACGGCGCGTCCCTGGAGCTGAGCAAGGGCCCGGCGCTGCAGGGCGTGGCGCTGCTGAACATCCCGTACGCGCACGGCGGCTCCAACCTGTGGGGCTCCTCCGCCGCGCACCGCCGCGGCCGCTTCCCCAACGCGCAGCAAGGTGAGCTGGGATAAAGATAAAGTTGCATTTATTTGTTTAAACATGTGTGACATGATACATAGATATGCACATATGGATGGAAAACGAGTTTGGCAGATTGCTGGTTCGGCGTACAAAATAGTTTATAGTTAGTATTATAGAAATTACAAATTAAGAAATAATTAAATTACATTAGTCAAAATAATTACAATAGTCAAAATTCAATTAATTCAAATACAATAATTACAGTCAATGCAAAAATAATGTAAAAAAAAAATAATTAAACAATAACATTAAATAAAATTTAAATTACACATTAAATTATATAAATTCAAAATTTGTCATTCAAAAACTCCGTAACATTTTAGTATCCCTTAATAATAAGCATTTTTTTTAGTTCTCTCTTGAATGAACTGGGACTCACTACCTTACACTAAACTGCTACTGTTGGCCATTAATAAAAGGGGACTCATTAGGGTTCCGTAGTCAACTAGGAACCCTTATAGTTTCGCCATGTCTGTCTGTCCGTCTGTCCGTCCTCGCTTAATCTCTGTGACCGTTAGCACTAGAAAGCTGAAATTTGGTACCAATATGTACATATATCAATCACGCCGACAAAGTGGTAAAATAAAAATTGGAAAAAAATGTTTTATTAGGGTAGCCCCCCTATATGTAAAGTGGGAAGTGATTTTTTTTTTATATTCAAACCTAACGTGTGATATATTGTTGGAAAGGTATTTAAAAATGAATAGGGGTTTACTAAAATCATTTTTTGATAATGTCAATAATTTCGGAAATAATCGCTCCGAAAGTAAAAAACAATGTGTCCCCCCCCCCTCTAACTTTTGAACCATAAGTTTAAAAATATGAAAAAAATCTGCAAAGTAGAACTTTATAAGGACTTTCTAGGAAAATTATTTTGAACTTGATGGAAACAACAGTTTTTGTACAAAAAAGACAAAAAGTTGTACAAAATAATTTCTGGACTAAGTTTGTAGTATAATCGTATATGCAAGCATTTTTTTAACTTCGTTTACATATTTTATTATCCTGAACGTATCCCTTTGTGTTCGCGCTAAAAACCGTCACGAGTTGCAGCGCCTGCCGCGGAGCGTGCAATGATGCACGCTCCGTGTTCGCGCACGTACCCACTACCGGGAGCAGTTGCAGGAGCGCGGAGCGCTGCTGGAGCGCGAACATAATGGATACCCACTTTTAAACTTATAAGTGGGAACACTTATTGTGACGGACGGGAAACTACGGAACCCTACACTGAGCGTGGCCCGACACGCTCTTGGCCGGTTTTTTTAATTTAATTTTGGAAGTGAAAACTTCTTTAGCGGCATTGTACCTACACGGCGGTGTACACTTTTTTTGTAATGGGTAAAAATGTTAAACTCGCGTCAGGACACGTGACCTGATCGAAAATTCGTAAGACGGATGGCCGTAGCCGGTACCGCGCGTGTTTTGTTTATAAGACGATTCACAAAATACACAGACACACGTAATAATTGTTCAAGTTTTCACTTCTGTCGGCACTCCCGGAGTGCCACTGTTTTTTTTATCTGTGTCTGTATTGGCATAGCGTCAAATTTTATTATCTTTAAAAAAAATTGTTCTTTCAGATATTGGCGACAAACTAATAGAAGTAATTGGTCTGGAGAACTGTTTGCACATGGGACAAGTCAGAACTGGTAAATATTATTATATTTAATGCATTCTTCTAAAATATAAAGACGACCCAGTGACCCTTCAGCTGTCCAGCCGGTCGATTCTGTAAAAATCTCACCGTAAAAACTTAGGTGAAGTGAGTTTTTGCTAGGAATTGACACTATTGACAGCTCACTCCACGCTCACTTCACCTAAGTCTTCACGGTGAGATTTTTACAGAATAGCACCGCTGGCTCTAGAAGCTATGTCGGTGACTTTTCAGATTATTTATTAATTTTTCTCCTTCAGAGCAACTCGCTCTGAAGGAGAAAAATTAACTCGCTGAACCCTATCAGTTACTAAGAGGAAAAATCTGTTTATTCACCAAATGGCACACAATGACTTGAAAATGTTTAAGTCTAATGACTTTTTCCGTGAAATGCACCTTTTAGAATGTATATGTCAAAAACTGAAAATCTCGAGGCTTTTTCGAGCACCACGCATTTAGCACAGGTCTTTCGAATGCAGTCTTGATTTTACACTTTTGGCTATCCTAACAACAGCCCAAAAAATTGGTACAGAGCATTTTTTTTATTATTTTCATCAAAATCAAAAATCATTTTTTCATATTACGCTGAGAATCAGCACTTTTCGAACATCAAAATTACATAAGATAATAAGATAGTCCTCCAAAACGCCCGCAGTTCACCACTTCCTAATGCTTTCACTGGGAAGAAGAAGTGGCTTAACAAACTCCCTAGCATCAATGTCTCCTCTCCTTCTTGAAGTCTAATTCCTGTATCTCCCAGGTCTCCGTGCGTCAGGCAGGCGGCTGGCTCAGTGCAGCTCCATCACGCTCACCACTAAGAAGACATTCCCCATGCAGATCGACGGGGAGCCGTGGATGCAGCCGCCTTGCAAGGTAACTTTTATATCGTACAGACGCCAGCACATCAACTACCCGAAACCGTCAAAATTTCCCAATTAACTTTGAACCTTATGCTTTGGCGATAAAGTTTAAAATCTATTTAAATAAATCTGACAGATTGTAGTAGCTTGATGTGCTGGCGTCTGTACCTAACTCGAAAATTATTTGCAAATTCTTGATCTAAAACAAAATTGAATACCATTTAAAAATGTGAAATATTTGACCGATCCTCTAAAAGCTTATTGACCTTCTAGTGATGGACGCTTTTAAAAAAAATATATATACAATAGTCTCGTTTTTAACTTTTTGGGCCCTTTCTCACAGTTGATAACTATGCTATGGTATCCCGGCCAAACGGATTAGGTTAGATTAAAACTGTGACCAACCGTCGCTATGTTGGTCGCAGTTACTTGACTATTAAGTGTTTTGAGACGCCAAAATGGTAATTAATTTGAGGTTCACGAAAACAGGCGCAGGCATTATTATAAAAATGATCAATATTTTTTTAGAAGCCTAATATGAACATTAAAAGAGTTTCCATTAAATGCATGCCTTAAAATTTTAGAAGGTCCATCAATCAATCCATTGATTTAGCCTAAAGTTGTGTTAGCCTACATAATTCTTCCATAATCCTTATTTATATATAGCCATTTGTATCATGCTATTGTTGCACGTCACCACACCTAGAAATAACAATGAATATCTTTCACTTTCAGATAACGATAACTCACAAGAACCAAGTCCCAATGCTGATGGGACCAGCTCCAGAAAAAGGGCGGGGATTCTTCAAACTGTTCACACATTGCTAACTTACTTACTCTTCTTCAACCATAAGATTTATCAATCGTATTAATTACAACCAGATTTGAACTGTTCACATGTTGTTGTTTTATCAATCTTTTGAAAACCATTCAAGATTTTCTTGTAGAAAAGAATTTGATTCAATTTTAAACTTATCTCTCATAACTATTGTTACTTTTCAACTTACTTCAACTAAGATCCAATCATCCAATTGAATCGTTTGTTGTTTTCAACGTTCGTTTACCAACCATTTGATTGACGACCGGAATAAGACACATGTATCATGATTGTGTATTATGCATCAACTTTTATTATAAAATATTATCGGTCGGTTGATTGATCAATCAAACGGTTGCTTCAACCAATTTGTTGTTTTAAAACTGATTGACAAAATACAAAGTACTTTGAAACGAAGTTTATAAAATAATAATTTTAAACCTATTATAATAATAATAAGGCCAATTTTTCACGTATTTTCTGACCGAGATTTGATACAAGAATTGAAAATTATAATTATACGTATATAATTATAGAAAATCTTTCGTATTTTCGTACATGGAATTAATAAATTTTCAGCAACATACTATAAATATATTGTATACAATCTATTTAATTGAATCCTTACAAGCTTTTCCCCTGCATAGAAAAAAAAAAACAAAAATCTTACAATAAAAGACAAATTATTTCGCTCTGTCGATAAAGGATAGATCACACCTCATTTTATCGACCAATACTCGTCGATCGAGAATAAAGAGAAATTAAAATCATGAATTCAGCACATGATTCAAGACTCGTAGAGTAGATTTTTTTTTGTTTAGGTTATTAAAAAAAATCTGCTGTAACTAGAGAATTGCAATAGAGGTAGTACGCGGTAAAAATGTATGGCACAGGTATTTTTTAGATTTCCGTGCCTCAAAAGGAAGAAACAGAACCCTTATAGGATCACTTTGTTATCCATTTATCTGTCTGTCAAGATCCTTTATCTCGGGAACGCGTGGAGGTATCGAGTGATATTAAAACCATAATACTCAAGTCTACATTCCCTTGAAGCTATAAAAAAATCAAACTTCTAAGTTAACGTAAAAATATACGGCTGATTTACCGCAAAAAACGTATATTTCGACACTCTCAAGGGAATCAAAATTTATAGCGTACTTCCCGTTGACCTAGAATCATGAAATTTGGCAAGAAGCAAAGTCATATAGCACAAGTAAAGGAAAAAATTGGAAAACCGCAAATTTGTAGTACCATTACAAAAAAAAAAAAAATTCCCGTGAAAAACTATTTACATATCGACAAATTTGTAAGGAACGCTCGGAAAAACTTTCGGACTCGACCGGTTTTTTTTTTTTTATAAATGACGAAACACTTCTATGCAGGGGGATCCAGAATCATGTACTTACTGAATCCATGGTTACAGGTTGTGCGTAGATGTCCCTTCCACCCTGTTATATAATATCTAATGATGAAGAGACTCGCCATGTGTTCAATATGGTAGCCTAAATATATCACGATTCTCTTTAATATCTTTAAATCAACTCGAAAAGTACGTTATATTTATTTTCAAACAAGTTAATATTTTCATAATTTGTAATCTAAGTCTTAAAATAATCATAATAATATGTAGCTACATGTGTATAAAAAAGAGAGGGGATAGAATCATAGGGCATCAAAAATCAAAAATTTGTCCGCATCGCTGTCAACAGGTAAAGTGCCCAAAAGGCTGACAGTATTGCCACGTTGTATGGCTATGATGATTATTTGGATAAAAAATAGAGACTGGCCTATTTTTCCTGGCCACGTGAAGAGTCGATCAACCGCTTGGCCATGTCGCGAAAAACCAAGTGGGCACTCGGATCCCATGGCCCTAGTGGTTCAACCCCCAAACGGCTCAAACATATAACTCCCTTAGCAACTCAAAACATTCTTTCTCGTACAGTTGGCAAATGAAAACTTTGATCACACTTAGACGAAACTTTAGACGAAAACTTTGAACTGTGCCGTATTATACGATGCAAATGGCGACGTCGAAGACGTGATAGTGTTAAATGCAGTTATAACAACATAAGTAACGACTTTTAATGTGACCAGCCGGAATATTCTGTAAAAATGTCACAGTGAAAACTTAGGTGAATGGAGCTGTCATCTGACGCCACCTGACGCTAGGGATTGACACTTGAGCTCACTGTGAACTCACTTCACCAGTTTTCACAGTGAGATTCTAACAGAATAGATCGCGGGTCCAAAAGTAATTAAAGTTTTCATAATGGCCATATTACACGGTTCAACCAAATCATTTCATTTAAATTAAAAGGCGCAGAAATTAAACCAATTCAGTGACTCGTTTATAAGTTCATATAATAATATGAACTTATGTTGTCTTATGTGATTCAATTTGGTTGATTCAACCAAAGAAAAGTACACCGTGTAATTTGATTGTATCAGAAAGTAATGATTTTGATTGCACTTAGTTTTCTTTCACTTAAAGGCCTAGTGTGCATCATTTGTTCCTTTCCTAAGCTTAGCGTCCGTGAAGTATTTTATCTTCACACTTCCTAAAAACGACGTCTGATCTCTTGAACTCAGCATCTTCTATTACTAAGAAATGCGCTAGCAGAAACCCTAACGTCCATTTTTGCTATATTAGACATAAATGTATACATTTATAAATATATTTATATGTAAAACATATTATATTATCTACATTTAAAGTCCAATAAATTATTGAAATTAAATGAAAATGACGTGCCGAATATTTAAAAAAATATTTTATTTTTGTCATTATAATTTGTATCTCGCTTCATTTAAAGTCAATCTTGCATCAAGAATAAGACTTAAAACTTCAAGTTTAATTGTAAGAAACATAACTAAATAATATTACTGTGTAATAAAGCCAAAAGATATCGGCAATATTAGATGAAAACACATGCCAAAGTGATGAGACCTAAGACTTACACACAAAAACATCTCTAAGTGTCATCTTTATAAAATAAAATGAACCGGAAAAAAATATTACCTAAATAAAAGAAGAAAGAATATCAATTTAAAAAATGCAAAAATATTATTAACATAATAAATGTGGAAATTATTATACTTACTGAGTGTCAAGAATGTGTGCAATGTATTTCCAAAGAAAATATTATTATCAAACATATTTTAAATAAATGATTTTATCTTTTAAGTAATATTAGTTCAAAAGTCATGGAGTGACTGTTACTTTTTATAATATAGGTATTAAAAAAGTGTTAAAAATAATCATAATTATTTATTAAAATATTGACTTACGTGCATTTTATTATACGTCCCATTTATTTATAAATAATGATAATTTTCCGTATTAAATGTAAACATAAATGTAATTGTGACATAAGTTGTAAGCGAATGATTGTGTTTATAATTATGAAATGTTAAACTTACTGTTATAAAATGTTTAAAAAATATTTAAGACATTATCAATGTGTTGTTTTAATTTAAGATATAATATTTTAAGGCTTTTAAATGTGAAACTTGTACTGACATAAAAATTTATTCATTTTAAATGAAAAATATTGTCGTGTTAAATGTAAGTTTTGTGTCGTGAAAATGTTAAAGCTTTGTCGTAAATATGGCATTCAAAGTTTTAGTTTTTAGTCATTAAAATAATTAATAATAAAAACTCCACTACAGTATAGTTTATATAATTTAATTGAATAAGTAACATAAGCGTACATTTTGGCATAATATTTTAAGTTTAGGTTCATATAATTTCATATTAAATTAGTACAACTTGGTTTAAAAATTCAACTTTGGAGGAATTTTAAAAATTAAAAAAACTATTATAAAAATAAATTATATCAATGTTGTGCCAAGAAGAAATGGATACGTCCTTAATTCCAACGCCAGCATTTTTGTAAATATTTTTCTATAGGAGATTTTATCCATTTATAGGAAAAACCGATAGATCTATTTATTATAAATATAAATATATAGCGCCATCGCAAACCAGGATTTTTATTTTGAATCGCGATCAACATGCCTCGAAATTAGTAAAATTTATGCCTCAAAAAAGTGATGTTCGCCTTGATTCGAGCAATGGGAAAAAGTGAAAGCATTATCAAAGAATTATTTTTGCTAGATCCGGCCGTTTTTGACATTTTTTATGAAATATTTCAAGCGTATGTACGAGTCTTTCCATAATTTTACACGCGTTTAGTTAGACGCCAGTCCAAATGGCCTAAAAGTAACAAACATTGCAGAATTTTCGACCAACCTTCTAAAAGACTTGCAAAATCTAGTAAGGCCTATTAAACGATGGGTTGATCGCAATAACCCCTTCAAATAAATCAGATAGAGACATGACTGTTTTATAAGTAAAACTTTTTAGACGGCGATTCCATAATGGACGAGAATTGAGAGTGAAATTTCAAGGACGCGTCACGTTTAGACACGTTTCGTTACATGAGAGAGAAGAAATACATAACTCTCTCTGTCTCTCACACTAAATCTCGTTTTATTATTTTTAAGAAGTTATACTTTTACCGCGTGTACGATGCTGCACGCTTTATTTATTTCTTTACTGTTTTTTATCTTTGTCATGTTGATCGCGATAAATGTAAATATGTGTATAATTTGATAACTGTACCACTGTTTGTCTGTGTCTGTGTTGGTGCTTCTAGTATTAATGTGTAGCATATCCTTTCTCTACACTCTATATAAAAGTTGTGAACTATTCGAGTTTAGTTTAGAAAGGTTATAGTGATGTGGGTTGTCTTATGCCTCATAGAGAGCAATTCTTCATAGAAGACAGTTTTATTTTAAAACTATCGTGGAAATCATATAATTTTCTTAATTTTTCGCTTTTGAACTTAGGAATGGAGCCATTATTCATCAGTTACACAGTCCGAAGCTGAAAGTTTGACAACCAGTCTTACCAAGTGAACCAGGAACTGGGTTAGGAAGGTCAGACAGGATTTCGCTCCATTTAAAATACTATTCAGCTACATTCGGTTAGATTTATTTATTTATTTAATGAAAGCCGATTCCAACAAAGTTGGAAAAGGCTAAGCAGAATATGATGATGTTATTAAAATTATCATACTTTGCACTGTTTTATGCAGCATATCCGGTCACTATTGTTAAAAATATCGCTCAACCGTCTATTAGCACAATCGATATTAAACACTTTTGAGCATCCAATCAACACTTAGCACAAATTGAGAACAAGCACTATTATAATAATCATAGATGTGAGTTGTAGCGATTTAACATTCAAATGTACATCACTATGATTCTTTCTTTTGAATACATTGACCTACTGCTAGATGGACGGCGGGTCTTGATTCACGAAAAGTGTGTCCCGAGTCAGCCTATAGCGAAACTGTATAGAAGTAAATAAAAATATAACATCCTAAATCAAACCGTATCGTCGTTAGTAAACAGCTTAGTTTTACTTGCAACAATTTGCACACTATTTCACGTTTTCACAATAAAGTACCAGCATTTTTGACGTTTGTGTGTCGATAAAAAAAAAGACTGGCGCGCGATTGTAACTTATTTTTTTCACTTCGGAATTATTTTGGCTCGAACACTTTTGAACGGAGACCCGATGTCTATTTAGTAGTATGTCAAAGATTGAATATTTATATTTGTGGTATTATTTCTAGCTATTGTTATACTATCAAAACAGAGTTTGAAACAATAGTCTTCACTTAAAAGTCAACATATTTATAAAATATACTAAAATAATTATTTTTCCGCTTGTGTATACATTCCACAGAACATAATCTTTTGGACATCTTTTGATCTGACGTCAGTTGATAAAAAATATTTTTTAATTACACAGCATTATTATATTTTGTACCCCAAGAGCGTTTGTCCACCGCAGCCATCATCGGGACGTCACTGAGACACGATATTATTCGAAGCGAACGTGACTTCCCGGTGACGGCGATCGTATGTCCACCACAACCGAACTCGGCGGTTCAGTATGGTTACCTATGTATGATAGACAAAACAAAAGCCGAGCGAACGGCGCCGTATGACGGCAGTGTGTGGATAAGATCAAACGTGTTTTCTATTGCCAGCACATCGGCCTGTCACAATCTCGGGCCAAGTTCCAGCGGTCGCGCCAAACAACTCGAAACTTCGGGGGCTGGGATGACGGCGTTCAGGTGACGTACGTGTGGTGGACACGCGGCTATAGTAAATGATCCTACGTATCGCTACTTCGGCGCCGTCATCGCGTTCCAGGTGACGTTACGGTGACGGCTGCGGCTGTGGATGCAGTGCGGCCCGCCCATAGCCGCAACCGCAGCCATCACCAGGCCGTTAACCTTACGTGGGTCCACGCGAGACACAATGGCTTTTTAATTGTTTCTGTAATTACGGCATTCAACCGGTTAAGTGTGCATACACTCTAGCGACACGCGTCAACGGCAGAGGTAACTGCAGCCGTCAACAACCGTCGTCACCCGCCGTCAACGAGTGACAGCTACCGTCAATAACGTATCGCTCGACGCTCGTGTATTTCGCTTCGTGTATGAACAATGGCAATTGTTTCAAACTCAACTTAGTTTCAGTCCATCCATGTGGATCTTTGCTCTGTTAAGATTTCATCTCACTTTGCAAAACCATGCGATGTAAACGAAAATCATAATGTTTGATACTTATTAAATTGTTATATTATACACACTAAAATAATATTATAAAAAATATATTATCGCATTGTTTTGAAAAGGGAGATAATAGTAAAATTGGGCTTTTTAAGGACTACGTTGTAGGTGTCTTAATAATTACCTATACAAGGTGGAGACAACAATAAATTAAATTTCGCATGTCTAATAGCGTTCTTAGTCTGTATACAAAAATTCAACCATCAGTTCAATTCAGTCACATATGGGCTTTTTGCCACTCTTTGACCAGCAAAGATTGGCAAAACCCATAGTCGGCCCATAACTACACACATCAAAAGTGTCTAGGGATCAACATATATTTTTGCAATAACTTTTCTCCTGATTGATATTAATTAAAATTTTCTTTAAGGATTCATCAAATAAAGTGTTTTCGTTTGTCACAGTAACGATAAACCAAGTCACCTTTGCATTCATAAAGAAATTTGCCATTTTCCTAATAAAGGGATTTTTGACATTTGAACCACTAACATTAAAGTTCGAAAAAAAGACTGAAATAACAGTTTTCTTTAAAATTTTATTGGGTAACTTAAACAATTAATAATCCGTGTTTCTACCGCGAACACTAACAACACAAGAACATCGGTTTGGCATTCTCAAAATGAGTTCATCCAAATCACGCTGTGGAATGGCCGCCCATGTTCGTTGCAACAACAAAAAAAGGTCTTCTTGCGACTGGATACCCTCCATATTCGGCAGAGCTCTTCTCTGTAGCATATCCCATGCATGCTCAATCGGGTTCAAGTCTGGCGACTGAGCAGGCCAGAGCAGGACATTGATGTTAGCTGCGGCGAGAGTCTGTCTTACAACTCTTGCGGTGTGCGGTCGTGCATTATCATGCATTAACTGAAATAAGGGACCGATTTGCACTTGTAGAGGAACGATGACGTCAGATACAATCGTCTCAGCATAAATTTGAGCGTTGAGGTTGCCTCTGATCCAAATCAACTCAGTTCTTCCGCCGATCCAAATACCCGCCCATACCATGATGGTTCCACCACTATAAGGATGGACTTCCTGGCAGGATTTTAATCGCTGTTGGCGTCCAGGGGTTCTCCAGTGTCGTATACGTCTTGTATCCGGTCTCATACCAAAACGAGACTCATCAGAAAAGCACACGAAACGCCATTGTTCTTCTGCCCAATTTCTGTGTTCAAGAGCCCATTGATATCGAATCCTACGATTGTGCATTGCTATAGGTGGTACCCGTAGCGGTCTTCGGGAATGAAGGTTCACTTCATGCAAGCGGTTTCTGACTGTTTGGTCGCTAATTAAGTTCCCTGAAGAGTGATGAAGCCTCACGGCTAACATCATGGCGGTTATTGTTGGAGCTCTTCGAGTTAAGATTTGAATGTATCGGTCTTGTCTCCGTGTGGTGCAGCGATACCGTCCTCCATGGCGCTCAGCCACGGTACCAGTGCTTCGGTAACGTGTCCAAAGTCGACTGATAACACTCTGACTTGTATTCAGAGCTAAAGCCACAGTACGTTGCCGGGAACCAGCTTCTATCATTCCCACGGCTCTGAGCATTTCTTCCCTGCTTAAATGACGTCGCCGTTCCATAATAACGTTGGTTTTAATCAGTAGTAGGGAAACAGTAGCACTAATAATGTCTTCAATGCGTTGTATGTTTTTATAGGGAAAATATTGACAGCTGATTTTCATCTTTTACTCGAATTTGATTAACAGTTCCTGTTTCAAATTATGAAATGCACCAAAAAGGATCCATATAAATTTATAAAATCATAAATTTATTACAAAGCCACATCTCAAACTCAAGAAATCCGCATAAAAATGCTTGATCCCTAGACACTTTTGATGTGTGTAGTATATAGTTTGTTTGAAAAAAAAAATACTTTAGCGGTCAAGGTCCGCTAATGAGACACAATTGATTTTCTATTGTATCGTGCTACATGTAGCATGCGCGGGGCTTGACCGGTTAATTAATATCTATGTTAGGATTTATTTAATAGTTCCAAAATACTCCTATGCATTAGTATTTCCAGTGTTTGCATTTATCTCGTCTCCAAATTTTGTTTAAAATTAAAGAAAAAATATTCATATGGCAACACATTTATTTATTGCCTTAGTCCTTAAATAGCCCAGTTTTAAAGATGTATCTTATACGTTATTGCTGTATTATTATAATTAGTACTGATTTTTATAATTGCTTTTAACGAGGCAATGTAGGTACATTCTGCCTTTTTAGACACAGAGGAATTATTTCCTCTTTCCTAAAACAAAATAATCAATGTTGCAAATTTCTCAATATTTTTCTTAAAAGAAAAAAAAAAGTTTTCTCAGCAGTGCACCATCTTGCAATATTTGAACGGCACGTTTGTGCCTTTTTTGCTTAACTCAAGGCATGCCTTGTTTTTAGTAAAATAATTATAAAAATCAGTATAATAAACATAGATAGATATACGGAATTATCGAATTATGATATCGGATAAAATAAGAAGCTTAATGCATAGTTCAAATATACAACGTAGATAGTTTATTATTATTGTTATAATTTAGATATTATTATTATTTTATAGATCTGTTAAAACTAACTTACCGTGAGGCCCGTTTAAAAATAAATAATATTATTTCAGTAAAATAAAAATGCAATGTTTTTTTTATTAAATATTCAAATACATAATTAATTCATATTTTAAATATTATAATTTGATGTGTTTCATTGGTATTAACCGACAAATGTAATGTTGAAAAAAGTATGAAAATTATTTTTGAAAAATAATTTTAAATGATATTTAGAAAATAAAGACAAAAATGTGCGTTTTCATGATTTCTTATTTGGCGATATTGTCATGGACGTCGACGTCCATAAAATTATATGCAATACGTGCACATTATAACGTTATAGTGGACGGAAAAAAACGTCTTCATATATTTCTATACATTTTACGATAATATCTTCATGTTAAAAACGCATTATATGTCCATACATTTAATTTAATTGCAGTGTCTAAAGGCCTTTAGACTTATTTTCTTAATTAGTATGTCAAAGTACTTACTGTTATTAGTAATTATTAAAATAATTTAATTTGTTATTATTATTTAATAATCACGAAATTAGCGTTGCGATAAAAACAAAAGAATATGTGCCAGCTTTAATAGTGTTGTAAGAGATAATTATTATAATTATATTACATTATTAAAATATTATTATTATTGTAACGAATATATGTGCATATGAAAATTTAATTTGGCGTTTTATTTAATTACCTATAGTAATTTCTTTACATAGTTAAGTCTACAAAAATTGAGGTTATAAAATTAACCTAAAAATTGGATAAGTAGTAACAGTCGATCGAAGGTTAAGCTACGCTTGCTTACCGGGGTCGGGCCATGGATGGGTGGCATATCGTGACCCCTACGTGCCTCGGAATGTACGCTAAACCGTTGGTCGCGGCTGTCATTCGTAGATCTTTGACAGTCGTCAAGGGTAGTTAGAAGCCCGAAGCAGGACAGATAAAATGACATATTATTATAGTGCTATCTATTACATTATTTAACGGCTGAACGTTTCCTGCTTGGTATCGAAATGTCTTTAGTTATTTCACCCGGAAAAGGTTCGGAACGTACGCATTAATATAATATTGGTATAGACATGGAAGGATTTGTATGGATATGGATACAACCCTTTGACATAGAGATATACCTACCTACAATGCGTGCCACGAAAGAAGAGACTTGACACACCACGTGGTTTGACATGCGCAGTACACGATTTTAGGTATCTTTAGCGGTATGAGGTCTGAGTGCGGGAAGGGACCGGACGTCATAGGGGCGGCGGAAAGAGCGGGGTAGGCGGGGTCAAGTCTCTTCTTTCGTGGCACGCATTGTACATTACAACTTTGGCTCTCTGCGAGTACGGAACCCGAAAACGTAAACTTTATTATCATTATCTGCGTAGCCTTTTCCTATGTTGGGGTCGGATTACATTCTAACCGGATGCAGCTGTATCCAGTATTTTACATGGAGCGACTAGGCAGTCGCTAGGAGGTCAGATAGGCATCTGACCTCCACTACCCAGTTACTGGGTAACACGATAGCCCTTGGCAAGACTGGTTGTCAGACTTTCGACCTTCTGAGGACCCGTAACGACTGTCTAAGATCCTAGAATGACGACCATAACCAACCTGCTTTTTAGGGTTCCGTAGTAAACTAGGAACCCTTATAGTTTCGCCATGTCTGTCTGTCCGTCTGTCCGTCCTCGCTTAATCTCTGTGACCGTTAGCACTAGAAAGCTGAAATTTGGTACCAATATGTATATCAATCACGCCGACAAAGTGGTAAAATAAAAATTGGAAAAAAATGTTTTATTAGGGTAGCCCCCCTATATGTAAAGTGGGAAGTGATTTTTTTTTTAATTTCAACCCTAACGTGTGATATATTGTTGGAAAGGTATTTAAAAATGAATAGGGGTTTACTAAAATCATTTTTTGATAATGTCAATAATTTCGGAAATAATCGCTCCAAAAGTAAAAAACAATGTGTCCCCCCCCCTCTAACTTTTGAACCATAAGTTTAAAAAATATGAAAAAAATCTGCAAAGTAGAACTTTATAAGGACTTTCTAGGAAAATTATTTTGAACTTGATGGAAACAACAGTTTTTGTACAAAAAAGACAAAAAGTTGTACAAAATAATTTCTGGACTAAGTTTGTAGTATAATCGTATATGCAAGCATTTTTTTAACTTCGTTTACATATTTTATTATCCTGAACGTATCCCTTTGTGTTCGCGCTGAAAACCGTCACGAGTCGGAGCGCCTGCCGCGGAGCGTGCAATGATGCACGCTCCGTGTTCGCGCACGTACCCACTACCGGAAGCAGTTGCAGGAGCGCGAACATAATGGATACCCACTTTTAAACTTATAAGTGGGAACACTTATTGTGACGGACGGGAAACTACGGAACCCTACACTGAGCGTGGCCCGACACGCTCTTAGCCGGTTTTTTACGTGCTTTCCAAGGCACGGAGGGGTCCCTCCAGGTAAAGATGGTCACCCATCCACGGACCGACCGCGGCAAGTGTAGCTTAACCTGATTTATCGACCCGTGCAGCTGATATTAATTAGCCACGAGCCCCTCAAATCTAATTAATTACACGTTTACTTTAATTAAGTGTAATGTAAGGTATAATTGGAATTTGGATGATGTTACGAAAGAGTGCGCAATGCTCGTCGATCATACGTTGCAAGTGTAGTTTAATGAAATAGCGTAAATAAGTAATAGTATGGGTAATTACATGCCGAAGATGCAAACTCAAACCATTCATTTCAAATAAACCAATTAAGTACACTCAAAGCTTTTATATCAGTTAAACAGTTTACAGGCACTTTTGAACTGTCAAGGGCTCGGTCAGTGGGTTTTAGTCAGTAAGAGTCTGACACTCCCTTCCGCTCCTCCCAGAGCGGGAGAAGTCATTTGATGATATCCCATCTTGAAAAAAAAATAGAGGCACCTATTACCATAGTATTATGTGATACCGGTGAATTCGGTTGTTATAGTTATGATGAGGAGGTAAGGTTAAGGTTTTGCGTATGAATGTGGATGCTATACGATTATTTTTTTTGTTCAGGTATGTACAGTCAGGGACATTTATTGTTATCCAAATTGGCATCCTACGCCAATTTTCCGTGTTATACAACTGTCAAAGAATGACAGCTATAATTTGAATATACGGGCAATTAAAGTTGGCAGTCAATTTTCTTAACAATTTTTTCCCTGACTTTACCTATGAACTTTATTGACACAACAGTCTTACTTTACCTTTTAGATAAAACATCTTATTAACGGTAATGGAATTCAGAACTCAGCATCACTTAAAGTGAAGCTGAAGATATCTTTATAAACTTTTAAAGAGATAAGAAATACAATACAGTTAAATACAATGTAGTTCTTATTGTGTAAGTTGACGTTTCTATACAGCCGGCGCAAACTGATCCACTATTGTTGTGAATGTGAGGACTATGTGCGTCATTGCTTTTTCCTCTCTTCAAAGTCAAAGTCAAAGCATTTCTTTCAAATAGGCACATAAAAGGCACTTTTGAACGTCAAAAATTACAACAAATAGAATTGATTCTAGTCGCCCATTCCAAAAGGTAGTTTACGTATGGAGAAAAACGGGCAAGAAACTCCACCGTTACTCTTTTAAAATTCTTTCAATATTTTGCATACATTTTATATAATCATAATATGTGAAGACGATGCACCTAAAATAAAATTACTATACCACAATAGGTAAAAGAATTAAAAATGAAACCATGACATAAATTAATTATCTGATAGATACTTCTCTGTCAGTTTCAATCAGAATCTGAATCATTTCGAAGTATATTGCTAATCCTTTGATTTATAGGTTGTAAAAATTTGTCCGGACAAAAATGTAAATAACGTAATGAATATTGATAAACTGTGAAAATGGAAGCCAGATGGCAGTTTGAGTGTTTTATGCGGCCTACCCAAATGCTCTTTCTTTGGTATTGTTCGTCGATTTGTTGAGCTACCTACGTCAGAACAGGTACTATAGCTCAACGACTCAGAAGTGGAGCTGCACGATTACCTGCTGTCAAATGCGTACACTGACTATAGCCATGAACATATTTAATTAGACAACACAATTGCAGTTATATTTGTAAACATTTGTATTTTACTTGATAAAAGATTATTTTCATCCGTTAAACGGATGAGTGAAGGTCGATCTTACTTCGAATCCTGTACTATAGATACTAGCTGCCGAGATGTGGCAAACAATACCGTCCGGCCATCAACAGAATGCGTTCCTGACGTTAGCCACTAGAATTATAGCACTGACAGGTGGATTCTACTAGCTAATAAAGATCTTTGCAAAACAGTCGTTTGTATGAAACTGACAGGTGTCAGAGACGCATTCTCTCGAAGCCGACGGCCGGAGTAGTTGCTCACTATGCAGCTGCACTTATTCGAGATTTAAAAAACTCGTAACGAAGCCCTTGACATTCAGAGTTAACTGACGGGGCGTATGATAATGTATGGAAATGTATGTGTGGAAGAATGCATGTTATTTTACCGGTTTCAATTGGATGGGTGAGTGTGTAAATTGTTAATGTAAATATTTTGATAGTATTGTTTATGGCGTTGATTTTGTTGCACTAACTAAAGCTTACTTGACAAAAATTATGGTAAAAGTCAGAAGGGTCGGGTCGGGTCGGGGTCGGGTCGGGACCAGGTCGGGCAAAGATTTATTGGGTTTTCATCATACCTTAACACCATAAAACAAAAAAAGAATCTGATTTTCTAAAGTCATACTTGAAGAAGTAACTACACTAGACGCGGTCGTCGCAACCCCAATAAAATCATCGAATAGTTTTTTTCGTTTTGTCAAATTTATGTATCGACACCCATCACATTGCGGAGTTTCGCTAGCTAATTCAATTATTTGACTAAAGTCGTGACTCGTGCCCTAGAAGTACAGACGTCAGCACATCAAGCTACTACAATCTGTCAAATTTCTTTAATAGATTTTTAACTTTATCTTTAAAGCATAAGGTTCAAAGTTGATTGGGAAAATCTGACAGATTGTGGTAGGTTGATGTGCAGCTGGCGTCTGTACATATTATAGTGACCTTATTGCTCATGTTCTCGACAGAGGTCAGGTGGCCGTTTTGCGTAGATGTAACGCATACTTTCCCCAAAATGTTATTTTGTTTTTCTGTCGTTTGTGTTTTTTTTATTTTATGCGTCATGTTTGCCGCAAATAAACGTATTTTCTTTCTTTCTTTCTTTTCTTTCTAGTACTCGCAACTGGCGTGCGTGTATGACGTCTGAACGTACCTACCTAAGCAAAAAGGAGAATGTGAGGATCGCAGCAGGGGTGTTCTGTAGTTTTGTCCTCATGGTGGCCCCTATATCTGAACAGTAGGTAAAAATTTTGCGAGACGCAACAAATAAATATATAATACAGTAACACTCGAGAGTGAAATTTTCGCTAGTCGTGACTGAGCCAAAAGACAGAATTTAGATTACGGAATGTCGTCTTCAATTCTGTAACGTTTTGCATGTAATCCATACTAATATTATAAATTCGAAAGTAACTCTTTCTGTCTCTGTCTGTCTGTATGTTACCCTTTTCACGCCTAAACCACTGAACGGATTTCGATAAAATTTGACAGAGAGATAGATTGCATCCCGGGGAAGGACATAGGATAGTTTATATCGACATACCTCGCGGGTGAAGCCGAGGGCGGAAGTTAGTTTTAAATAAATAAATAAATGGGAAGAAATCGTGAATGAAAAGAAGGCTGTAATTTAAAAATTATTCACATATTTCATAGACTTTAAAAATGCATGTCATTTTATGTAACGGGATGAATCGGGACGAAACATTAAATGGGATTTTTACACTGATATAGTTTGTTGCCAAAAAGGATTCTAATGTGCTTACTGTAGTATAATTAACGATTACGTGTCCTTGTTCCACAAACTATGGGATACTTAAGAGCGTTTACGCCGTACGGCATTTCATACGAACTTTCAAACCCTTGTTTTTCGAAATTAATTAACCGATTTTAATGAAACTTCATACGCTGAAGCAGGATACAAAGGTCTAAAAAGTTAGTAGAGAACATTTTCGAAATGTCTTATATAAAAGAAGATAACTGGAAATCTCTGGAAAATTCTCTCTATGGAAAATTTTAAATCGGTCTAATTGGGCTGTAACACTATTTTTCGAAAATGTTCTCTACTAACTTTTTAGACCTTTATATCCTGCTTATGCATATGAAGTTTCATTAAAATCGGTTCATTCATTTCAAAAAACAAGGGCTTGAAAGTTTGTTTATTATTTCAATGCTATATATCTAATCCCTTTTAAAGTTTTGTCCCGATTCACCCCTGCATCCCTATTCACCTCGTTTTACGGGTACCTCTACCTACATAACATTATTCAGCTTCAAAATAAAGTATCTAATTAAGTAGGTACTAACAATTCTAATAAATCACTCAGGCTAACAAGAAATAATTAACAATCGCTACGTACACTAAAGTTAGCAATAATTGGCGTTTTTATAACAAAATTGCTACATATTACATGAAGCCGGTCAATTAGTAATTACATAGGCGTCGTCTGCAATCACAATAGGTTAGGAACTAATATGCAAGTTGTATATATCCGTTTTTAAAATGAATACACATAAATGGAGAGGGCTATGCTTGGAGTTTCCCAACGTTATCAAATCAGAAATGATTAACAACCGTAGGAGAACCGATATAGCCCGAAGAAATGAAAAATTTAAGTGGCAGTGGGCAGGGCACATTGCTCGCAGAACAGATGGCCGATGGGGCCGAAAGGTTCTGGAGTGGCGATCGCGTACCGGAAGACGTAGCCTTGGAAGGCCTCCTACAAGGTAGACCGATGACCTGGTGAAGGCCGCAAGAATCAGCTGGATGCGAGTAGCACGGAACCGATCGATGTGGCGGTGCTTGGGGGAGGCCTAAGTCCAGCGATGGACGTTTTTCACCTGAAATGACGATTTGTTACCCAGTAACTGGGTTGTGGGGGTTAGTATGTAAAATACTGGTATTCAGCTGCATCAGGTTAGACTGGAGCCGACCTCAACATAGTTGGGAAAGGGCTAGGCAGATGATGATGATAATATACATCTCCTAACACCGAACTCACTTCCCTTTCACGACTACCAACACTTGAGTCCAAAGAAGGTACCACAAGTCATAAAAAAGTCTTCCTCGTAATTTTGATAACGTTATATCAAAAAACACGAAGCACTCAACAGGAATGAATTATTAAAACATTTCCTTTATTTACCGCGCACTTTATTTTGTCATTAATTTATTATAATTTCTTATGTTGGGGTCATAAATATGGTGTCACATTGACGATATACAGCGCATATTATATTCGAGTGACTTAATATTCTTATTATGGATCTGAAATAATTCAATTCTTGGCCGTCATACTTATACCGGTGCCGTTTTATGACGGCCGTCATAATTATTGCGGTGCCGCCTTATGACGGCAGACGTATATCTATTATTATATTATTAGTGCAAAAGAAAATATAAAAAAAACAACTGACAATCCAAGAGATGTCGTATAAAAAGACTAGTGTTAAAAAATAATAAAAAATAAACGCACCGACCTTCATTACATAATGTATCTACCGAGATAATAAACAGCGTCACATTTAAATAATTGAATTATTTATAGGCGTTAATAGGCATCTTTTATTAAGACTGAATTATAAATAGACACCTACTGTCAAAATGTGTTATCTCTTTTAGTATTTACTGGGTGAGCAACATAATAAAGGCTCCTACAAACAGGCGCGACACGCGATATAATCGCGCGCGACACAAAGGCACCGCTCGTTGCGCGACTTGCGGTGTCTTTGCGTCGCGCGCGATTTTATCGCGTGTCGCGCCTGTTTGAAGGAGCCTTAACGTCTATTTCATAATGACCTAGTTGGTGTAGTGGTCGCAAGCGCTACTGATGGCCATGAGGAGGTGATTCCCGGGTCGGTCAAAGTGTTGTTGGGGTATTCTCAAATATTACGTACCTACTAAAAATCAAATAATTGGATTGTATCCACAGACTGTATCGTCATTCTTCTCAGGGATGCCAGCTTGGAAGTGCCGGCGCCGCCGTCTAGTTTTAAATATTGACCGGAACCCCAGGATGGATTCTAAAAATATTTCGTATAAGGACATAGGTACCTAGATTAGTGCCACGAACCTAGCGCAGGTACCTACTCCCATTCCTGGGCAGCATTTGGACAAAAGTTGGGCAATCTCCTTTAAGTGTAAAAGTGACATAAAGGATCTACTTTACAAATAAACATAATTAATTCATTTCAACGATGCGGACGGATTTTGTTTTGTTTTTTTTTGTTTTGTGTTTTTTTTTTTGTGTGTTTTGTTTTCCTCTCTCTTTTTATACAAAGTTGATACGACAGAGGGGCTTTCCTTTAAACTGCCTATACTAGATACCATTTTCAAGCTCTGTACCAAAAATCAATTAAATAGGAGCAGTAGTTTAGTCACAAATGATTTTTGAAGTTTTTGCTACGTTTGAACACGATGTATATTTCCTAACAGCTGATTATCTCATACGCATAGGTCATGCACCTTAAAACGATAATCTGAGTATAAGATACATTGTTGTCGCACAAGTACAACCAAATATTTCACGAAGCAATAAATACACACACACTTGCACTTTCACTATGAGAGTGACAAACATAGCAAAACCCCCGCGCCTTTTTCCCGCGCGTAAAAGGAATAGAAATAGGTCAGTGTGTTGCTATTGTATCCTAGATACTTGCGAATTTGCTAAAAAAACTTGTTCTTTCAGTGGACAGTGCGCAAGCGTCATCCACTCGGGACGTACGTTACGTAACACGGGAGCCCCGGCGCCGCCGCCGCGCCGTTATGTTTTGTCGAACTCGCTGACAATGATTGTGATTTTGTTTTGTTATTGTGATAGACACTAAATAAGTTTAATCCAGTATTTTTTTTTATTGTGACAGGATACGTAACTTGGGAATATTATTATTTAGTGTTAGTGTTTTTTTTTTTGTGATTGACTGTTTTTATTGTGATAGGATACGTAATTAAACGTTGGTTGTATGTGTGTGTAAAATTAAAGTGTTCAGCAATGCCTCGTGTAACTTACACGGCGTCAGAATACACTTACATGATTTTAATTTACGGTGAATGCCGTGGAAACACAGATTTAGCTCTGCGAACATACCGAGAAAGGTATGGTGACCGGCGCAATAGCCCTAGGAACGCCGGCACCATACAATTGGCAGTACAAAGATTACGGGAATTAAAGTGCTTAGCGACGGACAGTGATTTAATTAGAAAAATAAATAACAATATTCTCCGTCGGTATAATTTGTGCATTAATATGAATCGAGGACACATCGAGAACTTAAAAATTTTGTGTTTTTGTGTGTGCGCGTACTTTACAACTTACCTAACATAAAAGCCGCGCGAGCGAGCGGTCTAAACCGCCCGCTCCCCGCCCCCCCCCCGCCCCCCGCCAAGAGAGATAACACACACACGCGCTCCTGCGCGACTTTGTTACTAGGCATCTAAGGTCAGTCAAATTTATTTATAAAGGGTGGTTGCGTTTCACTCTGACTTTAAGCTATTTAGTTTGTTTGAAAAAAAAAAAATCTCATTTTTGGCGCTTTCTATTTTTGTACTGTATCGAATTAATACTATACACGTATAGTATACGTAGTGTAATTTAATGCCCCTCTGTCATATCAACTCTGTATAGAACTAGCTTCTGCCCGCGACTTCGTCCGCGTGAAATTTCTTGTTACTCCGACCCACCCCGTCGCATCGCATCGCCTGCCCGCGCTATTACTTCGTTTTTGCTTAGCGTTCTTTCTGACTTTTTTTCCTTTTGGCTCGGCTCCTAAAGGTCAAAAAGAATTTTTCAAATCCGACTGGTAGTTCCAGAGATTAGCGCGTTCAACCAAACAAACAAACAAACTCTTCAGCTCAGCTTTATAATATTATATAGTATAGATAGCGTAATCATTCTATAATTTTCCCACTGCTGGGACACAGGCCTCCTCTCGGTGAAAGGGAGTGGCCTGTAATCCACCACGCGGGCCCAGTTGGTGGATGTTACGTCTTAAAATTTTCGGATCTAAAACATGCCAGTTTCCTCACGATGTTTTACTTCACCGTCTTGAGAGCAATAGTGATGAAAATATTTTACGCAAAGTACCTGCTTGAGTTTGAACCATGACCTGAAAAAAATGCGAATTTTTTTTACATTTTTGCATTTTCCAAAAAAATTTTTTGACTTTTGCAAAAAAAATTTTTTTAATTAAATATAAATCGGTAATAAAAACAATACATATATTGTTTAAATAAAAATAAAAAGGAATAATAATTAATATAATAATATTAATAATAATTAATATAGGTACGACGGAACTCTAGCGGAACAATTTCAATTACCATGACGTTTTCTTTGGAAACTTCATGGTAATTGTTCTACCAGAATCGCATCGCACGTCGCGTCGCGCTCGTCTGCGGGAGCCTTTATTCTGAAATATTGCATTGATAAAAAAGCCATATCAGACATTGTATCAGACCCGAGATCTACCGTGTGACGTATCGATAATGAAGATATAACAAAGAAATACAACCCATATAAACTGTTAAACATTACAATACCTACTAGCTCTCACCAAAGTACTTACCAGCGATTTTTAATGCAAATGGCACATTTACCCGACTACTGCGTAAATAAAGAGGTATCATGTAGGTGAC
This sequence comes from Luperina nickerlii, assembly GCA_963855955.1. Lineage (NCBI taxonomy): Eukaryota > Metazoa > Arthropoda > Insecta > Lepidoptera > Noctuidae > Luperina > Luperina nickerlii. The sequence continues at coordinate 8,301,174 of OY979689.1, read as the reverse complement.
CTTTCCTTTATATCAATTGTCAATTGTTATTGGCAAAGGGAATATAACTTGTGACGTTAACGTGCAAGGAAGTCGAGTGTCGTGTTGTGCGTATGATTTTATTGCAAGATTTTTAAGGTCAATACACAGTGGTAGCGATCATATTTGTAGGAGAGAAGCTAGCAATATTATAGAGGTTGTCTTTGACCCTACATCGAGGTCTTTTATTATTTCTAACGTGACGATATTATCGTGGACGTCCACGTCCTAAAATGCATAGAAATACGTGCAAGTTATAACGATATCGTGGACGGAAATTTAAAAGCGTCTTCATATTATTATATTTCCATACATTTTACTTTCTTGTGTTATTTTCTTATGTGATTAAATTCTTAACATAAAATTTTATTTATTCGCAGGTGAATAAAAAGCCAATGTTTTACTTATACGAAGACAAGACACTTTATTCCAATATACACGCAGAGGTCATGTTTTGAAGGAGAATCTCAACACCGAGATTCAGCGGAGAGTGCTAAATGAACAACGCCATCTATTGACACATTAGGAACTAAAATCTCTTAAAGTAACAACCTAAACGTAAGATTATACATTCCGCCCACTATGGACAGAATGTCCATTGTTTCCGCCCACCATGAACCAACCACATTCGAAAAAATGGACTGTATTATATAATTAAAAATAAAAACAAAGGTTTAAGTCAGTAAGACATGGTGGCTAAGAACAAAATACACTTAAACTAAAAATAAACAGTTTAAACAATTAACAAAATCCTTAACAATGGTAACAATACAATTAAACATATCTGTTCACTGAGCGACAGGTAACACACAGAGTTTAGTTACTGGTCGTTTAAATGTGATACCTTTACATTTTAGAGTGACTACCCTCGTAATATTGTCCAAGCCAGGGTGTTTTGAAATGATTTTACCTAAAAGCCATTTGGCTGGAGGGAGACCATCTTCCTTTACTAAAACTAAATCACCGATTTCGGGTTCAGGAGTTTTATTTGCCCACTTATAACGATGTAAAAATTGACTTAAATACTCACTTGACCATCTACGCCAAAAATGTTGCAGCATTTTTTGGGTTAATTGCCAACGTTTTAATGATGAAATAGACGATGTTTCATAATTATGCTCTGGTACTAGAATTAATGATTCACCTATTAAAAAATGCCCTGGAGTGAGGGGTGTTGGGTCTTCTGAATTTGTGCTAATTTGTGATAGTGGTCGAGAGTTAAGACAAGCTTCTATTTGGTACAATAGCGTCGAAATCTCTTCGAAAGTAAGAGTCGCACTACCTATTACGCGTCTTAGATGATGTTTCGTGGATTTTATTCCAGCTTCCCATAGCCCACCGAAATGCGGGGCATGGGGTGGAATAAAATGCCAATTAGTGCCGTTGTTTGCCAAACACTCGGCGATTTCCATCGTCAAGGTTGACGTTTCTTGGGCGAACAAGCTTCGAAGTTCGCGAGCGGCACCAACAAAATTCGTTCCGTTATCACTGAACAAGTCAGCGCAATGGCCACGTCTGGCAACAAATCGTTTAAAAGCAGCAATAAAACCTTGTGATGTGAGATCGCTCACTGCTTCCAAATGTACGGCTCTTGTAGCCATACAAACAAAAAGGCATATATAACCTTTATAGGACCGGTGGCCTCTACCTTTAGAAGTTCGAATCTGTATGGGACCTGCGTAGTCCACACCACTTCGATAAAACGCTCGAATTGGTGTAACTCGAGCTGAAGGTAATTGTCCCATCAGTTGGACCCTAGTCTGTGCAGCATGGCGTACACAAACAACGCATTTCCGGACAAACAATTTTGCTTGGTTCTTAGCATCAATGAGCCAGTATTTAGTTCGCAGATAATTAATCATGAGCTGTGGTCCGCCGTGCAATGTGTTACGGTGAGTTTCATTTAAAACTAAATCAGTGAGGTGAGATTTTGACGGTAATATTATTGGATGTTTTATTTCAGTTTTTATTTCCGCCTTCTCTAAACGACCACCAACTCTCAAGATGCCCGATTCATCTAGAAATGGATTTAATGAGGTAAGTCTGCTTTTCTTTTGTACTATCCCTTTTTCTTTAATATCTTTTATTTCTTGCTGAAAACTCACTGATTGACATTGTTTCACACAAATATGAAGAGCTTCATTCAATTCTATACTAGTTAACCATACAGGTAAGTTATGATCATGTCCGTTTTTCAACTTTTTGATGAATCTTTTACAGTATGCTACAACTCGAACTAATTTCCGAAGAGATGAGAATTTGGTCCACAACTGAAAATGATTACTCTGCGTTACATGACAAACCTTTTTTGTCTTTTCTTCTAAATTTGTGTCTGGTATTTGACTTTTATCATGTGTTTCAGGTCTATGTTTCAACCATAATGGTCCTGTTTTCCACAGTTCAAACAGCGGTAACTCTGACGGGTTAATTCCCCGCGACGCACAATCTGCCGGGTTATCAGGAGATGATACGTGTGACCATTGGTTCCTGTCTAATATATTTAAAATCTCCGACACTCGATTGGCTATAAACGTTTTCCAACGCGTTGGGTGGCTGCTTAACCAAGCCAGGACCACGGTTGAGTCGGTCCAAGCACGTAGATTAGTTTTTGGAATGTTTAACACTACTGAGACTTCCTGTAGTAATTTAGATAATAAGACAGCTCCGCACAACTCAAGCCTTGGAATGGATACTTGCTTAATTGGAGCTACTTTGGTTTTGGAAGTTACCAGATGAATGTAGACGTTCCCTGAATCGTCCACAACACGTATATAGACCACAGCAGCATAAGCCTCACTAGATGCGTCGCTGAACCCATGAAGTTCCATGGTGCTGTTTTTCTTAACATTAATCCATCGTGGGAATCGACATTTGGTAAGTTCAACCAGTCCTGCACGGTAACTAATCCATTCATTTAATAGTGTAGGTGGTAGTTTATCATCCCATTCTATTCCTGCAAGCCAAAGCTTTTGAATCATAATTTTAGCTTTTATGATTGCTGGTGATATCCAACCCATTGGGTCAAACAACTTTGCAATATCAGATATTACTTTCCTTTTTGTTACAGGTTCCGAGATTGGTGGTAGCTGAACGGAGTACTCGAAGTCATCGGTTCGTCGATTCCAGGTAAGTCCCAGTATTTTCATTGTTTCACTTTCATTCAGTTCTAGGTTGCTTGTTATAACTCTGCTTTCTTTGCTTATTTCCTTATGTAATTGATCATCATTGCTTGCCCATTTTTGCATTTCGAAGCCTCCTTTGCTTAGTAGTTTAGTCATTTCTGAGAATATTTGTTTTCCTTCTGATACACTTTTACAGCCAGTAATGAGATCATCCATGTAGAAATCATGTAATACCTTTTCAGATGCTAGTGGAAATTGGGCTCCTTCATCATAAGCGACTTGGTGAAGAGCTCTTACCGCCAGGTATGGAGCTGAAGCAGTCCCAAATGTTACTCGTACTAAACGCAAATGTTGTATTTGTTTTGTAGAGTCAGATCGCCACACTAAACGTTGATAATCTGCATCTTGGTCAGTCACCTTCACCTGTCGATACATCTTTACGATGTCAGCTACCAAGCAAATAGGGTGAAGCCTCCACCTCATAAGAATGTGCCTAAGGTCATCTTGTAACGTCGGTCCTACCATAAGGTTACTGTTCAGTGAAACACCATTGTTATCGCGACTAGAAGCATTAAATACGATCCTGAATTTGGTGGTGGTTTTATCGTCTCTAACTACTTCATGATAAGGTAAGTAAACTGCTTCTGGATTATCTATTTCTTTTGAAGGTATTACTTGCATATGACCGAGCTTTAAATATTCTGAAAAAACATCCGAGTATTTAGTTTTTAAATCCGGTAATTTTGAGAAACGTCTTTCTAATGATAATAATCTATTTACAGCAATGTTGCGCGAATTGCCATATTTACTGCTCGGGTCATCATCTTTAAAAGGCAATTTTACAATATACCTACCAGAACTATCGCGTTTGGTCGTTTCCTTAAAGATTTCTTCACAGCGTTTTTCTTCTGGAGTGAATTGATTTTTCCTCGGAATGAAGTTATCAGATTCGAGCTCCCAAAATTGTTTAAGATTAAAATCTTCATTGCAAATGTTAGTATGCATGGTGATGATAGTACTATTGCAGCTCAAAGTATTGGTTTCACTATCACTCACTTTGCCAGATAAAACCCAACCCAACCTGGTGTTCTGTGCTATTGGTGTTCCTGGTGGACCTCTAATCAATCCTTCAGTTATAATTTGGCAATAGACTTCTGCACCAAGCAATAGATCGATTTTGTTTGGTATGTTAAACTTCGGATCTGCTAACTTCATAACTGGTAAGTTGGGCAACATCTGAACGACAATTTTTCTTTCAGGTCCAAAACCAAATGATTTGCACTGACACAACACTTTTTACAAACTTTTACTTAATAAGTCAAATATCACCGACAGGGGGCGCCACTGTCGTATTTTCCAAACTCACGGTGCATTAGTCACGGCTGCATCCGAAAATCCGACTCGAATGACCATGAATAAAAAGCCAATGTTTTACTTATACGAAGACAAGACACTTTATTCCAATATACACGCAGAGGTCATGTTTTGAAGGAGAATCTCAACACCGAGATTCAGCGGAGAGTGCTAAATGAACAACGCCATCTATTGACACATTAGGAACTAAAATCTCTTAAAGTAACAACCTAAACGTAAGATTATACAGCAGGCGTCACCGTGCGTTCATAAATACTCATAGATAGGTCAAAGCATTTATTACACAAGAATGAAGAGCGTTTTATGTTTTTGTCTCCCATGACGTAGATGTTCACGATAATATGGTCACGTTAGAAACTATAAAGGCATTGAAGGGCCTCTGAATTCGGAGTAGTGACTATGTTACACAATCAGTCATAGGCTTCAGTTGCACATGCCTTTCTTATGACGAACCGATGATGGGAGGTGATGCTGATCCGGTGCCGAGCTGGGGGCCTAAATAGGTCACTTTGGCAGAATCATGAAAAGATAACATTATTCATATAATTATTATGGCGAAGATAGTCCGTGTTTTTCTTTTTTTCGCTGCACTACGTACGTATAATCAAAGAGATTGGATTTGGATTGGATTGATTGGTACTTTAGCACAGACAAAAAAAAATACTGAAAAATCCTTCACCAATCGTATTTGATACGATTAACTTAACAGTTTAACTGTCCATTATAATTCATAATGTTATACTTTTATGATTCTGCCAGTGGCCTTTTTAGGCTCCCTGATATATATGCGATGACCTTTAAGGACAAAGGGACAAGGAGTGGCGGGGCCCAAATTATACATGTTGAACGATGTGAGACGTGCACGTTAAAAGCGTCCGTAATGAACAGAAAAAGAAAGAAAACAATTAGCAAATTAAAATAAGTCGAAATTGCTGTTGACAACGCTGTCTATCAGCATCAAGTCGTGTGCAATGATAAAAGTGTCCCAATTGATTTTGTGCATGGTGTCTAAGCCTAAGAGTGTAACAGTAGCCAACGGTGAAGAAAAATTAAAGACGCTGCAGTATGTGGCAAGTACAGTGCGTGCCACGTAAGAAGAGACTTGACCCCGCCTCCCCCGCCTCTTTCCGCCGCCCCTATGACGTCCGGTCCCGTCCCGCACTCAGACCTCATACCGCTAAAGATACCTAAAATCGTGTTCTGCGCATGTCAGACCACGTAGTGTGTCAAGTCTCTTCTTACGTGGCACGCACTGTACGAAGAGATTACTAGTCTCTACTGACGGCACCCCTTCACGAATATGACGTATGGATTAGCACCATTCAGCACAACCATTTTGAAGGGAACTGAATGATCCAAGACACGCGCCACCATTCGTGAATCATTATTAAAATCCGTAGGTACTTATTAATAATACCTATTAAGGTGGATCCTCTGATGGGCAGTCCATACATTTTTCTTGGAAGCTTTACGCTAAACATAGACACCGTTTGTTGAAAACGAATCATTTTATCACTTTTCTATAATGAAATGTCCCCGCGATCGACCATTTTAGGAAATAACTTGCATTATTTACTGAGGAAAACGATAGTGAAATCCAGACCAAATTTGACACTTGCTTTAGTAGTGTGCGTGAATATTGACAACTAAACTGAAGCGCCATGATTGCGATAGGAAAGCTAGATGGCGTGAGGCGTTATTATAATTCTGTTAAATCAATATAATACGTACAATAATTGATTTATTTCCGTTCCTACCTAGTGTAATGTCCAATTACCGCGACTACTACTTCTACGACTTACTGATGTGCCGATTACACATAAAACAAAAAAAAACTAAAAATGTTGACTTCAGCGCCATCTAACAGGAAAATGGCCAAGAGCAGATCAGATGATCCTCCTTAATAAGTAGCGGTTTATTTAAAAACCCAGCTCAACATTAATAGTTTCATTCTCGCTAAAGCCTCGCTTGGTTTGGACGCCAGGCCAGAATGTGGGCCAATAAATTAAATTTGAATGTCCCAATAACTGTGGACTGCTGGTGTCGACTTGTCTAAACGATCGCCGTTATTATCGTGCTAGCCTTACCGAGGCTGCATTCTGATGTATGTAGGTATGTCGTCTAGTTAGGTACTGATAACGGGAGATTGTCTCTTAATTCTCCTTGGTATGAAGAATTTTAACTGTTTATTGTTTTTTGAGGGGCTTGTTGCTAATAACAGAAAGTCTTTGAACAGTGCGTGTTGCCAGTGATGACTTATGGCACTGAAAAGTGATCGCTCACAATGTGCGTTATAAGAAGGCTAAAAGTCACCCAAAGGGCAATGGAGAGGACTATGCCTGGAGACTCTCTGCGTGATCGAATCAGGAATGAGGAGATCCGCAGGAGAACCAAGGTAACCGACGTAGCCCGAAGAATTGCCAAACTTAAGTGAGAGTGGGCAGGGCACATTGCTCGCAGAACAGATGGCCGATGGGGCCGTAAGGTTCTGGGGTGGCGACCGCGTACAGGAAGACGTAGCGTTGGAAGGCCTCCCACAGGGTGGACCGACGACCTTTTGAAGGCCGCAGGAACCCGTTGGATGCGAGAAGCACAGAACCGGTCGAAATGGAGGTGCTTGCAGGAGGCCTATGACCAGCAGTGGACGTCTTTAGGCTGAAATGATAAATAACAGCCGCACGGGTCGATCAATCAGGTTAAGCTACGCTTGGCGCGGTTGATCCGTGGATGGACAATCTTCAAATACCAGGACCCCCTCCGTGCCTCAGAAAGCACGTTAAGCAGTTGGTCCCGGCTGTCATTCGTGGATCTTTGACCGTCGTTACGGGTCTTCAGAAGCCCGAACGTCTGACAACCAGTCTTACCAAGATGGGGATATTTATGTATGTCGACTCTAATAGTGGTTCTGTGGACAATATCAATTTTAAACATTTTTCTTATTAGCAACTTATTGACATTATGATTATTTATCATTGACATTATAGAATTTCGTTAAATATTGACATTACCAGACATTACCTATTGCATATTATTAAATTACATAAAAAAAAAAATTGACATTGATACTACTGAATTGCTATAAATTAAGATACCTAATTGGCAAAAGCCTCCCATAAATGTATATTTGTACGCCAAATGGCAAAACACAGAGAAACTATAATATAACAATTGTAACATCTTACACACTGTTGGAACCTATGTTTACAAATAAAGACTATTGATTGATTGATTGATTGATGTGTCGTATTACCCAGTAACTGGGTAGTAGAGGGCAGATAGGCAGTCACTCCATGTAAAATACTGGTATTCAGCTGCATCCAGTTAGACTGAAAGCCGACCCCAACATAGTTGGGAAAAAGTTAGGCAGATGATGATATATAGAATTTTAATCCTCAAACTCAAAGCATTTATTTCAATTAAACCATTTACAGGCACTTTTGAACTGTCAAGGAGTCGCTCAGTCAAAAAATATGAAGCTAGTTGCCCATTCCACAGCGTAGTAGGTACCTATGGAGAAGCACGGGCAAGAAACTCCAACACTTCTTTTAAGAATAAATGAATGTTGATGAATGATAAATATTTGTGTGTGTGTGATGTTTATAGATGTAAAAACATTCAGAACTAAAAATATTCGAATACCTACGCTTATTAGAACAATGGAAAACTCAATTTATTTGAGGCGAGATCCTAAAATTTTCGGTTGTATTCTGCAATCTCTTGATTCTAAATCGTTTGTATTAGCCAACAAAGTACCAAATTCCTATTTCCGAAAATCTAATCGACTTAAGTCGACAAAATGACTCCTTGTATGTATGGGCAAACGATAACCTCACATATCCACTACATCAGGTTTACATCAGGTCTACTTTTGCACTTTAGTGCAAAAATGATCGAGCCTGCTTCGTTGAGCTGAAGATGCACCCTCCTGAAAATAAACTTGCTGGCGCCCATGATGGATGTTATACGAAATACTAACCCTAACACTCACACAATTCATAACTTTGTTCAGTCTGGCCGTCGAGAGATTGCGTTCCCGACACCTGTCAGTGCGACAATTATAGTAGCTAATTATCATTCTCCTGCCCAAATTGGGGGTCGGCGCAACACGTATTTTTCTTCCATACTCTTATCTAGTCGCCATCTCAGCTGTCACTCCTTTTCTAATCATATCATCACTCTAATATAGATCAAATTCAAAAAACACGTCTTATTAGTTTTTGTGAAACTGACAGCTGTCATGAACGCTTTCGCTCGTCGGTCGCACTGTTGTGTTTACGCTGAAGAGCTGAAACGGCGCGAGCGTAAAAACTCCCCAGAAATGTTTAAAAAGTGCATGACATGTTTTGTTTTAAAAGAGCATTATCTGCCACAAAGCTCTTGAAATTTACGGGTGAATGACGTCATTGATACGTTTATGACCGTAACTTTGTGTGTTTTCCTAGAAAGAGTTTTTTTTTAAGACAGATCAGTGTGGCCCAGTGGTATCAGCCGCGACTTAGGAGTTTAAGGTCGTAGGTTCGAACCTAGACGGACGCTTTACTTTGTGCAAATTATTCCATCACCGCTGCTCTCAAAACGGCGAAGGAAAACATCGTGAGGAAACCGGCATGTCCTAGAACTAAAAATTCGAAGACACGTGACATCTACCAACCCGCACTGGGTCCGCGTGGTGGATTACGGCCCACTAGGCTAAGAACTTAGGCTAAGAACTCACGGAGCGATTTTCGCCCGCAACCGCCGCGGTCGTGGATCTGCGGTTTTATTTCAAAACTCACGAGACCGGTTATTCGCGCGGTTACGCGGCCGCCGCGGTTGCGATCATCGCCCGCAAACGTGGCGGGCGATGATCGCAAGATTGCAAGACGGGCGGTTAACGATCAGTTGAGGTCCCGCCGCGCCGCCCGCCGGCCCCCGCGGTCGCCCGCCAACCGATCGCAAAGCGCGCGGGCGCCACCCGCCGAGGCTGCGGGTAACCGCGGCCCGCGCGATTCTACTAGTTGCCCGCCGGTACAGCGGGAGCCGCATACAACCGCGTACACCGCGGGCGTAAAACGCGTCGTGAAATGTGCTTTAATTTTTTATATAAATATTTGCATTCTATAGAAGCTGCGGGCCCGCAACCGCAGCGGACGCGGGCGAAAATCGCTCCGTGAGTTCTTAGCCTTCCTCTCACAGAGCCCTTTGAGAGGCCTTTGTCGCAGCAGTGGGAACATTATAGGCTGATTTTGTTTTTTTAACACCGCGAAGTCAAAGCCGTGGATGGGTTCATTCATATCTATAAACATTTCCATTATTTCCGAACAAAATCTTACTGCGAAACGGTGGGCTCCATTGCTGCAGTAAGCAATACTTGGTCGTCTAATGCTCGGTTCCTATAAACAAAAACGATGGTTTTGCTTACCAATAGTAGCATTTTCTTGTTGCCAAACTGGGAATATAAATAGATCCGTAAGCTAATTGTACCTGTGATAGCTGCTTCCATAGTTATGGGTCTACTATGCAAAGCTCTGAGGTCTTTGCTTCATTATTGGTAAAGATAAAAGAGTCTTAATTTTAACCTTTAACAGTCCGTATGTTATAGGAATCGGCCATAAGAAACTAACAACACAACAACAAAATCAATGACCCTCCGTCCAACACCGTTAGAAGTTTATGAGCTAGGTGTCTATGGTTCAATTTATCTTTTTAATCTTTGTTTTTTTTTTCACTTTTTTTATGTTTTTAATACCTGTATTGTGTCTTTTGTTGCACTGAATAAACGTTTTATCTATCTATAAAAAAAGGGGTTGTAAGATATATCTATCAACCTTTTTTTTTGGTGTCGGGGGGGAAACCTTCAAAAGGCACCCGTCCTCCGGGGCGGGAGGTCGGGGTGTGTGGGATTTTTACCTCACTAAAACCGCCCCGGTGATCACCTTCAGCACATAGGGGTGGTTCCTCTTAAAAGACCAATTCCGGAATCCCCCCGTGCAACGCCTGTAAGGCACATCCCTGGGGAGACTGTAAAGGGACCTCCCCTGAGCCTCGCATCGTCAATCAATTAACAATATAAATTAACATCAACCTCTATGCGTCCTTCCGACGTCATCAAATAATCCCAGCCTACACACACATATCCATACATAATGGCATTCAAGTGAAGTTCTCAATTATAATGTAAAGCGGCCACGCCTGGCGCCGGCATGCGGAAACAACTGGTAACCGAGGATTGCTGTCCTATGGTAATGTCAAAATTGAGGGAGGTAAGAAGTGTCCTACAGTGGAGGCGACGAAAATTTGAAAGAAACATGAAATTATTTGTGAGCAGTAGTGGAATGGCATATGATACGGAGGAATAATAATAATTTCTTTATTGCCATAAAAACAGGTTACAGAAAAAAAAATTAGACCCTGGCTCCAGAGCTAGGTTAGGGTACCTGTATTTCAGGAGCCAGTGACTTCATCCATTTAGGTTACAATCATGCAAGTTTTATGCAGCCTATAATAAGGTGATTAAAATAAATAACTTAAAATTATTTATTTATTTATTTAATACTTCAAGCACATAAATGTACAGAGGCGGACTTAATGCCATAGGCATTTTCTACCAGTCAACCTTTGGGTGATGCAGAGACAAACAGTGGTAGGTGCAATCATGACCATTGAGGAATAAATATTTTAAATATAAAGATACGCATAAACCTATTAAAACTGAATGTAATATATACCTAATTACATATAAATATATTACAAATAAATATACATAAATACATAAATAGACTTAATAAAAAGAAATAAGACATACAATGAGAAAATATTACCATTGTGATGATACTGCCAGCTTCTTGCGAATGTGCTCGCGAACCTTAACCTTAAAGGATAATCGGTTGGTTGCCATCCTGATTTCCTGGGGGAGCGCATTCCACAGAGAGATAGCCTGAACGAAGAAGGAAGAGTGAATGAAGTCTGTGCGGTGAGCGGGACATTGGAGAAGACGATTGTGTGAAGAACGTAGATTTCTATTGTGGTTAGCGCAAATGTACTGAAAGTGGGGGGCTAGGTAACCAGGCGAAACCGGAGAATCAAGAAATGAGAACAAGGTGGTCAGCGCCCTTACCTCTCTGCGCTGGCGTATGGGCAACCACTAAGAAGCGACCGATGCGCAGAGACATGATCATATTTACGCAGATTGAAAACGAATCGAATCCAGTTATTAAGAAGACGGTCAAGTTTGTTGAGGAGATCTGCATTCAGGTCATAGTAGCACACATCACCATAATCGATGATAGGGAAAATAAAATTATGTCTATTGGCAAACATTTAATTTATGTACTAAAAATAGTATTAGAATAGAAAGCAAGTAAAATATTATCAAAACAAAATTAGAATAAAATCAGGAAAAAGAAAAATCAGGAATCAGGAATGAGGACAATGTCGTGAGGAAAATTTTGAGTATGAATGTCGATGGCTATAACAGTAGGGGAAGACCAAAGAAACGATGGATGGAATGTGTGAATGATGATATGGTTAGAAAGGGGGTGTCTACCGGAATGACGACTAATGGAGAACTATGGAAGAAAAATACATGTTGCGTTCACCCAGGGCCGGATTAACCATCTCGGGGCCCCTAGGCACAGCTCGTTTCGGGCCCCCCTTTTCATACCACAACAACGCAATTTGGCTTTTACCTTATAATGTGAAAAAAGTTTCACTTTTACCGTGGTTTCATAAAACCACACAATCCCCTTTTTTTTCATTTTTTAATCGGGAGTGCTGGGCCCCTGATCATGGTGGGCCCCTAGGCACTGGCCTAAAGTGCCTTATGGATAATACGGCACTGCGTTCACCTCAAATTAATTGGGATAAGGTGTGACGTTGCAAAATTACATATTGATTGTGTCTAGTAGCGACATCTATTGTAATTAACGGCGGACTACGCCAGGGATGTCAATGCTGTTCTGCGTGACACAGATGGCGTTGATGCCTTTTTGCTTAGGTGATTAATTGCAAGTTTATTTGGATAATCAAGAAATAAATAAACAAACGTACATAATTTACCACATTTTATGTCAAACATAATGTTTGACAAAATGAAGATACAAATCGATAAGGAATCTATATAGTCTGTGGAAGATGATTCGAGAAACTGTCAGATTGGTCTGGAGGAACAGGCGGGGACGGTGTCCGTTTTTTACGAACGAGGACTCGAGCCTAAAGGGCGTTGTTGAGGGACTTAATCCTAGGAGGATTGGGATGTGTCCAAATAACCCTTGGGGTTTAAATAAGTAGGAGCTATTTTGGCAGAATTCCGTGAGTACTAAACCATTTTCTTTGTTCTTGCTGGATAGCCTATAGCTTAGCTCATGCATGTGTGTTCTGACGCGAGGACGTTGTTACAGGTCTGGCTGTTTATGCTAGCCTGATAAGTTATGCGCGATTGATTCGATGCCTTGGTGTTGCGCCGTGTGGTGATTGAAGCGCAGGCGGATTTATAGTTCTCCCTTGCGGTGTGGTCCTCCGACATTAGGAAGGCTTTACCAAACCGAATCCAGGTGTTGAGGAAGTTCGCCACTCCAGGTAACGATAGCGTCACCATCTTGTCCGTAGGCCGCGTTCGCGTGTGTTCACAGGTTTCTCCTGTGAACGACGCCAAGGACCCTGAACCGTCAACTGAAGGGGTTATACTGAGGATTTTATAGAGAGTGTTATCAGTGTGTCATTATGGTTTAATCTATGAGAGAGTAGGCCTTTTGTAGGAACTAGGTTGTTTTAAGACCAGTTGTTGTAAGGATCTTGTGTCTCGGGTTTGCTTCGTATAGTATTTATTTTCCCTCTATGAGCACAGTCCGGAAAAGGCCAATACCTGTTCGATTGAGCTAGAAGTTGTTAATTCAATCATCCCACGGACTCGCTATAGCGACTCTGAGAAACTGCTATTTAGTCTCAAGTCTGGCGTGCACTGACACCACTAGGAACGGAGACTAGTTGTGTGGGTGTATGCCATAGACTCTGGGAAGGGTACATTAATTTGGTGGCTTGCCACATTGTTTGTATGTGTACTTTAATTTTGTATAATTCCAATAAACTTTGTATTGTGTAAGAAGGTACTTGTTTAATTATCCTTCCTAGCAGATTATACCTTATAAATTTACTTTAGCACGGTGGTGAGTAGTAAAGTTCGAATAGGAACCATCAGCAGCTTGTTTCTAAGAAATTATCAGTAAACTACGAAGCCGGGTTACAGTTGGCGCCCAACGGTATATAATTATTTAATTATATAGGGTGAACGAATTAATAACAATATCTCTCTCACTCTCTCAATTCCCTCAGTCCTTTCAGTTGGCGGATTCTTGTAGTAGTTTAAGGCTAGTTTTAAGTTTTAAATATATAGTGGCCGTTGCACCACGATTAAACCATTTCTTTTGTTGGTTTCATTTGTTTTGTATCTTTTGTTGTTTCTTTTGTTTTCGTTTATTTGTATGTATGCCCAACTCACAAGTAAGACAAGTTGCATTGTGATAATTATTTTGGGACTATATATGTACCAAACGTTTGTTTAGAGGTTGGTGACTTAATATTACCTATATTTCTGAAGTTTATGTAGCATTCTAGTTTGCATTTGTGGTACAGTTTGTTTAACAAATACAAGTAATAATTATTACAACTGGAAGATAATTAGTACAATAAGAGACAACAGTTTTGTGTTATTATGTTCATGTGGTTGTTTCAGTTGATGTCCTGATAAACTGGATTGCATTTATTTTTAATAGTGAGACATTGTATTATAAGACAAAAACCCAACATTAATTACTTACTGTAAAAGTTATAAACAAATGGGGGTATTCTTGAAAATTGTAAACAATTTCTATGAGGTAATTCTCAGAGGTGTTTTAGCAGTCTCATATTGGTATTAGAGGATTTCAGTGGTAAGATAATAACACTAGAAGCAAGTTTCACTCGTATTGATTGGATTTTGCAATACAGGGAACTACAATTTGTAGAAATCAACTTCCATTGAAACGGGACACTTGGAATCTTTATGACAACTGGTCGGTCATTTCGTTGTTTAACGTTTTAACACTGATTATTTAATCCCAGATTTAAAAAAACAACCACGGCATTCCAAAAAACAGCATTGTTTGTTTGTATCGTTCAGCATTCGTTTTCATACATTGGTACTTAACCAATTTTTTTTTTTTTTTCTCTTCGCCCTACTTGGGCAGGCTAAGGTCTTGGACCATACCGCCTCGTCTTCAGTGTTTATTTATTGTCCTTCTTGACTAAAAGTAAGGCCAAAGCCTCGTCTTCAGTTTCAACCTTAATGTTCAAAAGTAAGTAAGGCCGAAGCCTCGTCTTCAGTTTCATCCTTCTTGTCTAAAAGTAAATAAGGCCACAGCCTTGTCCTTAGTAGTTTAAACCTTGTTTTAAATTTATTTTAGGCCAAAGCCACGTCTTCAGTATTCATTAGTCAAAATCATAATAATATGGTGTCATATCCGTGTATTCGTCATAAACATTTTGTGAAGTAAGGTCATATCCGAGTCATATTCTTCGATTAAGTCGCCCCGAACGGTTAAATTGCCCATCCAGTGCTGTCAATAAATTCATACAGTTCTATGTATGTACTGTAATTTTCCAGCAAACTTTGAGTGTCGCGCGGGATGCTTGCTGGCGTTTTATATATTTCCAATAATTTATCAACTAAAGGAATTCTTTGTAAATCATAAGCAGGGCGGTACTTAACCAATACATTTACATTGGTGACATTTGACGTTTTGATATATCAGGGTGCGTTCCGAAACGCGTTATACACGATTTGCGTTTAGTTTGTCATTGGTTTTGGTTGAGTTGTTTTATCACTATGGATTTAGAGACAGTATACATACATTCCCTTCTACGTGACGAATTGACATATGAGGTTGCTGTTCGTGCAGAGACACCGGCAGATACAGTTTTAAAACTTCGAAAACAACTCAAATCACTCTGTTTAGGCTTTGGTCCCTCCGAGTTTGTAGATGAGGAGTCAGATATTGACAAGGCTTATATGCATGCTATACTTTATTTATAAGTAAATTGTCTTGATTATTATATTATGAACGTAAGTCTTGGGTATCGTTCAAGATAGTATACAGTAATTTTGCTGTCTTGCATGCTTTGTGTAATTTTTTTTTAATGGCTCGGTCCATAACTTTTATAGCCAAGCTCGCTCGGTTGTTTTTTTTTCATATGAAGCGGGTCGTGACTTCAAAAATAAGCCTTCACTAATTTTTGTTTTGCCAATATAGCATTGTTGCTTCGGTGAGACTTTAGATAGCACTAGTGCTTATCTAGTTACGAGCGGCCGGTGACTCTTAAAATAAGCCAAACCACCATTATGTTTACAGAATATTTATTTCTGGGAACGTTGTTTTTTTTTCATATGAAGCGGGTCGTGACTTCAAAAATAAGCCTTCACTAATTTTTGTTTTGCCAATATAGCATTGTTGCTTCGGTGAGACTTTAGATAGCACTAGTGCTTATCTAGTTACGAGCGGCCGGTGACTCTTAAAATAAGCCAAACCACCATTATGTTTACAGAATATTTATTTCTGGGAACGCTGTTTTTGTTTTGCCAATATAGCATTGTTGCTTCGGTGAGACTTTAGATAGCACTAGTGCTTATCTAGTTACGAGCGGCCGGTGACTCTTAAAATAAGCCAAACCACCATTATGTTTACAGAATATTTATTTCTGGGAACGCTGTATACGTCTTGCCTGGTGAGTTTTATGCACATTGTTTGCCCAATATATGTATCAGCTCGCTGAACATATTCATCAGGAAGATCGTTTAGATTTATATTAAACAATTCAGAGTTCCACTGGTTTACAGACGGAATTCGGGAGTATGCAAGAGGTGGCTTTCTGCGATTTGAATGCAGGTTGCTACAGGATTGAAAGAGAAAGAAATTCAGGGATGTATGAAAGAATGGGGGGGGTTATGCCCGGATTGTAGGAAGATTTGTAAGAAGAATAGGTTTCCTGGCAGTTTGGATTTTATAAGGTTGGTTATTTACTTACAGTAGGAAAAATAAGGAAATTATTTATATTTCATCTTAAAAAAAAAGTTTATGACGTTTCACAACAATCAATTTATAAATTGATCAGAACTCTTCCACTACAGTTTCTATGAGAATTTGTAAACCCACTCCAGTGTTATAACACCGAGGGCGGTGTTGGTTTTTGCGTACACAAAAACCTTTTGTGGGAAGAGGGGCATTGTGACGTTGCAAAATTACATATTGATTGTGTCTAGTAGCGACATCTATTGTAATTAACGGCGGACTACGCCAGGGATGTCAATGCTGTTCTGCGTGACACAGATGGCGTTGATGCCTTTTTGCTTAGGTGATTAATTGCAAGTTTATTTGGATAATCAAGAAATAAATAAACAAACGTACATAATTTACCACATTTTATGTCAAACATAATGTTTGACAAAATGAAGATACAAATCGATAAGGAATCTATATAGTCTGTGGAAGATGATTCGAGAAACTGTCAGATTGGTCTGGAGGAACAGGCGGGGACGGTGTCCGTTTTTTACGAACGAGGACTCGAGCCTAAAGGGCGTTGTTGAGGGACTTAATCCTAGGAGGATTGGGATGTGTCCAAATAACCCTTGGGGTTTAAATAAGTAGGAGCTATTTTGGCAGAATTCCGTGAGTACTAAACCATTTTCTTTGTTCTTGCTGGATAGCCTATAGCTTAGCTCATGCATGTGTGTTCTGACGCGAGGACGTTGTTACAGGTCTGGCTGTTTATGCTAGCCTGATAAGTTATGCGCGATTGATTCGATGCCTTGGTGTTGCGCCGTGTGGTGATTGAAGCGCAGGCGGATTTATAGTTCTCCCTTGCGGTGTGGTCCTCCGACATTAGGAAGGCTTTACCAAACCGAATCCAGGTGTTGAGGAAGTTCGCCACTCCAGGTAACGATAGCGTCACCATCTTGTCCGTAGGCCGCGTTCGCGTGTGTTCACAGGTTTCTCCTGTGAACGACGCCAAGGACCCTGAACCGTCAACTGAAGGGGTTATACTGAGGATTTTATAGAGAGTGTTATCAGTGTGTCATTATGGTTTAATCTATGAGAGAGTAGGCCTTTTGTAGGAACTAGGTTGTTTTAAGACCAGTTGTTGTAAGGATCTTGTGTCTCGGGTTTGCTTCGTATAGTATTTATTTTCCCTCTATGAGCACAGTCCGGAAAAGGCCAATACCTGTTCGATTGAGCTAGAAGTTGTTAATTCAATCATCCCACGGACTCGCTATAGCGACTCTGAGAAACTGCTATTTAGTCTCAAGTCTGGCGTGCACTGACACCACTAGGAACGGAGACTAGTTGTGTGGGTGTATGCCATAGACTCTGGGAAGGGTACATTAATTTGGTGGCTTGCCACATTGTTTGTATGTGTACTTTAATTTTGTATAATTCCAATAAACTTTGTATTGTGTAAGAAGGTACTTGTTTAATTATCCTTCCTAGCAGATTATACCTTATAAATTTACTTTAGCACGGTGGTGAGTAGTAAAGTTCGAATAGGAACCATCAGCAGCTTGTTTCTAAGAAATTATCAGTAAACTACGAAGCCGGGTTACAAAGGGGACTGCTGGGACACAGGGCTCCTCTGTGTGAGAGGGAGTGGGCCGTAATCCACCAGGTGGGCCCAGCGTGGGTTGGTAAAGAAAGAAAGAAAAAGTATTTATTGCGACTCGTACAAGAAGATCACAAACTAAACTAAATACAGCAAAATAAAAAAACAGCATGTGTGCAATTCACACGTGGTAGAAGTGAAACCTTCAAATCACTATACAATCCATCCATCCATCCATCCATACATCTATCCATCCATCCAAACACTCAAAACACTCAAAAACACTCAAAACACTCAAAAACACTCAAAACACTCAAAACACTCCAAAACACTCAAAAACACTCAATAACACTCAAAAACGAGAAAAACACTCAATAACACTCATAAACACTCAAAACACTCAATAACACTCAAAAACACTCAATAACACTTAAAAACACTCAATAACACTCAGAAACACTCAAAAACACTGTATAATGCTTTCTGTCTCATTTTCTCCCACGTTAAATCTTATATGTCTCTTTTTACTGTCGCTTTTTCGTTTCATAAAATTTCAAGTCACAACGATGCTAAAGAAGTTTTCACTTCAAAAACCAAGTTATATAAAAAAAAAGTAACAAAAGGAAAATGAAACAGAAAGTCCTATACGAGGCCAAAAGGCTCCTATCTCAGCATGATGCTACGACATTTAAAAAATAAATGTTGGGCGCTCGTATTCTGATAGGGTGGTATATGTCACATGTCTTCGAATTTTTGGTTCTAGGACATGCCGGTTTCCTGATGAAATTTTTCTTCGCCTTTTTGAGAGCAGTGGTGAAGAGATAATTTACTTAGAGCAAGCGTCTGTCAGGGTTCGAACTTGGACCTGACTCGACTCGAGACTCATAAGTTGTAGCCGTTGCCAGTTCGCCGACACTGCTCTGCTACTGGTTTAGTCAGTAATACAATGCACTTTCCGTTAAATTTGGTTTCCACACTTGCTCAATGCCTGTGATTTTCGACTGCGGAAATACCGCATCACCTCGTGCTCACTACACTACCATCCTCCTTGTCATATTAAAGAGTACTTTTTGTGATGCACTTTTATGATCACTTGTAACAAGTACGTACTAAATATACAACAAAAAACATTGATCACACATTTATTATCTAAATCACCTTGGAATAGCTTTTATTTGGATTTAATTGATTTATTTATGATTCCGTTTTTTTACAACTTGGAGTGACGTCTAGATTTATTCGTTAGTTGCTTAACTTACATAAGTACTTACACGGCCCACATCTGGGCAAAGGTCTCCCCCAAGTCTCCCAGGAACCATTTTCCCGCGCCATTTCGAACCAGCTCTCGCGGTTCGCGTCCATGTCATCTCACCATCGCTTTCTGGGCCGACCTCGCCGGCGCCGTCCATCTTCAGACACCCACTGTGTAGAGACTTTAGAGACAGAACTTACGGGACGATTTTTTTTATCTGCCGGTCGATTCTTTAAAAATCGACACGAAACGAAACGAAACGATCGAAACGATTCCTTACTTCGAAACAACGTCAATTCCTTAGTTAATCACGACATCTGCTATTAACGTATTCTCTATGATACAATGGCGTGGTTTGAACTGTCAAATACATGTTGTCCGTACGGTTGCCATTTCGATTCCTTGCCGTTAACAAGACACGATATTGACCAGAAGGCCAAGTCTCGTAATTTAAAACGTTCAAAATCTAGTCACAGTCTCATCTCAGCGACAAAGAAATGTCAAAAACTTGTCAAAATGTAGGGAAATTTGAAGTATTTTTTGACAGATTGAGACTGAGATCAGACTGTGAACGTTGTTAAAATTAGTAGAATTGCCCCTCTGGTTTGCGCGTGGTAAAATTTCGCGGGGAATAATACAGAATTAGGACCCAGCCCAGATCGTCTCGGTCTAAAGGCTGCTACAAACAGGCGCGACACGCGATATAAGCGAGCGCGACACAAAGGCACCGCTCGTTGCGCGACTTGTGGTGCCTTTGTGTCGCGCTTGTTTGAAGGAGCCTTAATAGTCACAAGCGCAATTGCTGAGCCCTAAGTTCAGCAATTGCGCTTGTCCTGAGTTCAATTCCCTGGTAAGGCAAAGTGTCTAACCAGCCGGTCAATTCTGTAAAAATCTCACCGTGAAAACTTAGGTGAAGTGAGTTTGTTTTTGCTAGGAACTGACACTATTGACAGCTCACTCCACGCTCACTTCACCTAAGTTTTCACGGTGAGATAGTTACAGAATCGCACTGCAGGTCTAGGTTGTTTCCAGCTATTTAGATTTATTCGCAAGAGTATGTAACTGTTTTCCCACTACATTCAAAACCGACCCATAAACAAATAATAAATATCCTGCATTTAAATTAACATCGATACCAACTATCGCTCCCATCTATATAATCCACAAAAAGTTAAAAAAGCAAGAAAAATCAGGCATTTCCTACCACAAACCCACCAAGGCAAATCCAACTATAACACTTTCAGTCCAAAGTGAAATATCCCATGGCAAACAACACACATTAATTGGTAGTCGAATTCGCTCGGTTATTAAGGCCGGTTCCAAATATGGCGTCGTCCAAAGGGCAGTCATATTGTGACAATAAGATTACTACGACGATGATCTGATGCGAAAATTATAGGTCTTTATGGATTCTTTATGTGGGCCAAGTAGGTATTAATCATGTACAAGATAGGGTTTATAATCAGTGAAAATACCTGTGATAATTCGATCATTTATACCCAGCGAGGCAGCGTCATTTTGTTTTAATTTCGGAAGTAGGCGGCCCACCTTTTCCAGTCTACTGCGGTTTTGTTTGCAATATTATTAACTTTGTTTTAGGATATTGTGAATTTAGCTCAGATAGGTTGTCATTTAATTTTAACAAAAATTCCTTTTTACTAAATTATAATTTCATATAGCCATATTTTGATATTTGTACGCCGTTAACTGCACAACGTAGAGATCTCTTTAGCTATTTTATTTTTCTAACACCTTAACAAATATAAAACTTTGACTTTGTCTTGGGTCAATCCTTTGAAAAGTCCAGGGCACCCCATCATCGTTTTTAGCGATAAGACCACCCATGAACTGTTTCATGAATAGACAGATTGGACAGATCTCCAAGCTACTAAGCGCTAGCGACAGTTTCCGGGGGTAGGGTCCATTATTGTATGTGTGCAAGTCACCCACCTGCCATTTTTTCCATGTATTATAAAACATTGGTCAGGCAGAGGCCATAGTTAATGGTCCTCTTTAATCATACAAACACATATTCCAATATCTTTGTTTCCATATCCTGCAATAGTCTAACACCAACCGGGAGTGCACTTGCGTAAAGGGATAATCGTCGGTTGATGCCTCATTCCTCAAGTGTCTAACGGGCCTCTGCAAGTTTGCTTCGGCCCCTTGTACGCCTTCCAAAAGTCTGGGACCCCAGGGCCCCGAGATATGTCAAAGACACTTTAAATGATAACAAGTGCGTCAGTCACCCTGTGTCAAATTTCTACATTTTGCATACTAGATCCGTATTTCATCCGTCCCAAACATTCTATAAAGATATTATATCCTCTCTAGTGTCTAGGCTAGATAAATGACTGAGACTGAATGACAGGACACCTGATATCCTTGTGTAACACAAACCGAAGTTCGATAAGTTCTAGTTATTAAACGGAGCTGACCTTACTTGTTGCGTGAAGGACGCAATTACAATGACTTAATAGTAATAAGATATGTTCAGGAATCGGGAGTTATATACAGGTGACCAAGCTCTCAAAACGCTGAAGGAAAACATCATCTGTCTAGCCTTTTCCCAACTATGTTGGGGTCGGCTTCCAGTCTAACCGGATGCAGCTGAATACCATGGAGCGACTGGCTATCTGACCTCCACAACCCAGTTACTGGGTAATGCGATAACTCTTGATAAGACTGGTTGTCAGACTTTTGGGCCTCTGACTACCCGTAACGACTGTCAAAGATCCACGAATGACAGCCGGGAGCAACGGCTACGTGCTTTCCGAGGCACGGAGGGGTCCCGGTATATAAAGATGGTCACCCATCCACAGACCAACCGCGGCAAGCGTAGCTTAACCTGATCGACCGACCTGTGCATCATCATCATCATTTCAGCCGGAAGTTGTCTACTGCTGCACATAGGCCTCCCCCAAACACCAAGTTGATTGGGCAGGTCACGTCAGCCGCTTGCACAATGACCGCAAGGCAACAGTCTCCTAATGGTGGGTGCCTGAGGATGAACGGCCCCGCCAAGGCCAGCCCAAGAAGAGGTGGCGAGACGGCCTCGGCGCGTTGGACAGGGGTTGGCTCGAGGTGACTCTAAAAAAGGATGCCTGGAAAGATTTGGGACTGGGCCTTTTTGGCGCAGCCGTGAGGCACACTTTCCTGCTAATTTCTTACATCTTTGCACTTGTTATTTTTATCTTAGTTTTTATCTGATGTACGACTATTATCTATCTGGTGTACTGTGTGTCTCTTAGTCTGTACTAAATAAATGTATTTTCTTTCTTTCTTTCTTTCTTTCATTTGGGGAAGCCTTTGCTCAGCAGTGGGATAAAGTAGGCCAACTTAAAAAAAACCCCCGGACGAAACCTTTTTAGCGTTCCGTACCTCAAAAGGAAAAAACGGAGCCCTTATAGGATCACCTTGTTGTCCGTATGTCTGTCTGTCAAGACCCTTTATCTCGGGAAGGCGTGGAGGTATCGAGTTGAAATTAAAACCATATACTCAGCTCTACAGTCCCTTGAAGCTTTGAAAAAATCAAACTTCTAATAAGTTAACGCAAAAATGTACGGCCGTTTATGCCGCAAAAAACGTATATTTCGACACTCTCAAGTGAATCAAAATTTATAGGGTACTTCCCGTTGACATAGAATTATGAAAGGCAAGAAGCAAGGTCATGTAGCACAAGTAAAGGAAAAAATCCGAAAACCGTAAATTTGTAGTTATTGAAAAAAATTCCCGTGATAAACTATTTACATACCTACATTGTACGGAACCCGAGGGTTCCGTACAAAAAACCGGTTAAGTGCGAGCCGGACTCTCAGAGCTCTTTTTTAAAAGAGCTCTACTTACCCACGACAATTACATAGTTGTCTTAATCTCGATTAAGCTTTTTTATTAGCCCATTCATCATGTTGTTCATCATATCAAGCGGGTCTAAAAAGGCCTTAATCATAAAGGATAACATTATGAATAGACAGTTAACTATTAAGTTAATCGTATCAAATCCCATTGGTGAAGGATTTTTGAGTCATTTTTTTATGTCTGTGCTAAAATACCAATCAAGCCAATCCAAATCCAATCTCTTTGATTATACCTACGCAGTGCAGCGAAAAAAAAGAAAAACACGGACTGTCTTCGATATATTATGATTTGTAATGTTATCCTTTTATGATTCTGCCAAAGTGGCCTTTTTAGGCGCCCTTCTATTATCGTATTCTGTATGACACAATGGCGTGGTTTGAACTGAAACTACTAACTATACAGCCGGTCGATTCTGTAAAAATCTCACCGTGAAAACTTAGGTGATGTGAGTTTGTTTTTGCTAGAAATTGACACTATTGACAGCTCATTCCACGCTCACTTCACCTAAGTTTTCACGGTGACATGGTTACAGAATCGTTCTACTGGTTGTCAAAATACTTGTTTTCCGTACGGTTGACAATTCGATTCCTTGCCGACGATACCTACTGACGTGATTTGCACGTGGTAAGATTTCACGGGGAATAATACAGAATTGGGACCCAGGCTTCTCTATCAGATATGCAGTTCTCTCAGCCCTGCTTACCCTCTCAGCTGATGTAATGTAGACGCGTATTACAAAAGTAATATACGCGCACTATTGCATGAAAAAAGGGTCCGACAGGTTGCGCCAACGGCGATCAAAGTATGCGCGAAATAATAGACGATAAGAACATCACAATATCGACGCCTTAGAGTGTAAACCTCGTAAGTGTAAAAGAAGTAAGTTTTCAGGAGGAAGAAAGAACTGCGTGCTGTAAAATTTTTGTACGGCGTCTTCTATGTTTTTTTTTTACCGACTTCAAAAAAGGAGGTTCTGTATTCTTATTAATTACTATGGAAATTTAACCTGCTTTTATATCCAGAACTGTTCGATACTATAAGATTCTTCGAAATGCATAAAATGCTACTTACATTCCCGAGTTTTTCACTCTAAGGCGACGATATCAGAAATATTACTTTACAACTGACCACCTAATATCACGATAATTAAGTGCCTTTGAATTCGCAAGTGCTACTGCTGAGCATAAGGTCCTGGATTTGATTCCCGGGTCGACCGAAGTGTTTTTGGGTTTTTCCATCTAGAATTTCTCTGTAGCAGATCAGAGAATGGATTATTGCCCGGTTGATGGCAGCAAGGAAAAGTACGAAAATCGTTATTTTGTAGTTTTATTGTGACAAAAAAATGTTATGTGATTACAAATTTTTGATTTGCATTTAGAGAATTGACCGTAACGTATATCGATGTATGGGAGAACATTTTTTTTTAACTGCAATTGTGAAGTTTGTTTTTGAGATAACATATGTAACCCTTCATTGTGCGTGGTCCGACACGCACTTGGCCGGTTTTATTGGTGTGAATATTTTGTGCCTTAGCCCAAGTCTAATTTTCTTTCTTTTTTATTTTCTTTTCAAACCACTCACCAGCCAACTAGGACGAGTTTTCTGATGACAAAACCAAATAACAGTTTCCCAACGTACCTTTTTATTTTATTTTTTAGGATGGGATATCATCAAATGACCCCTCCCGCTCTGGGTGGAGCGGAAGGGAGTGTCAGACTCTTACTGACTAAAACCCACCCGTTTTCCTTCCTTAGCCCTTTATGTTCCGGGCCAGCGGTAACCCTTTCGGACAATCCCGCTGGCCCGGCAGGAGACCCAGTACCTCATGTTCAGCATATGCAATGACACAGTTAGGCAGTTGTAATTATCAGATAAGAGGCTGTTGCTGCCCGTGCGCATCCCGTTCGTTTTACCTTTTAATCACCTTTCCTGAAATACCTGTTGAAGGTTGTAGTGTCTAAATAGTGTAATTAGGTACCACGGTATCTACAAGGCATTTCAAGCAATGACCGGCACTCCCATGATATGCACACACACATGAACACATCACACACACACACATAAACACATCACACACACATGATCACAAAACACACACACACACATGAACACATCACAAACACACATGAACACAACACACACGCATGAACACAACACACACACGCATGAACACATCACACACACACATGAACACATCACGCCTGACCAAAATGCTGCATCGTGCTTAGGCTCTTCTTGGTCGCATACTTCATCACTGAAAGGCCTTTTTTTTGATTGGGAAATTATCGAATAACTTCTCCCGCTCTGGGCGGAGCGGGAGGGCGTGTCAAACTTTTACTGACTAAAACCCACCCGTGTTCCTTCAGTTGCTCGCGTCTTTGGCAGGCATCGGCCCTAGCGGACCCCGTCAGTTAGTGCTGGCATCTCTTTGTGGCGCGCGTGGAACACAACGCGCCGTTGACCCGGGCCTGGTCTAAACCGGACGGCGAGCTGGTCACTGAAAGGCCTTCGTGGCTTTATGCACGATGTACTTCCACTTCGGTTTAGCAATCACTGCTTAGGCTAAACGATTGTAAGTAATGGTTATTAAGAGAGAGGAGGAAGCTGCTGAAGAATACCACAGCCTGGATTATGAAACCGTGGTCTCTATATTGCCAGAAAACCAAGCCAAGCCACTTTCAAGTTTCTAAAAGGTAGATCTTTATGCGGGGTATTCCTCAAAGCGCAACTATTTTTAAGAGCAACTAAATTGCATACAATTCCCATTTTTACAGGAGAACGCTTTCAAGGTAAAAAGACTGTTTAACATTGCATCAACTTAATATTTTTTCGGGTTTTTTGATGGACATTTTTTTTTAAACCGGCATTTCCTAGAAACGAAAATTCGAAGACATGTGGCATCTATTAACCCGCACCGGGCCCGTGTGGTAGATTATGGTCCAATCCCTCTCAGGGAGACAGAGAGAGAAGGCCTGTGTTCTATCAGTGAGAACAATATAAGACATTCCTTTAAAAAAAAACTATCTTAAAATGTTTTATCAACGGTTTATACATAGGGAGTGTCGATCTATCATGTAACCCCGAATAGCTTCGAGAAACATTACAATACTGTTTAACGACGCAAAGTCGACTCCTGCGCCACTATAAAAGCGCCTGCGCTGCAAACATAGGGCGTCAGTCTCACAGTGTTGTTGAGAGGATACACATACCAACTCACCTATCAAAATGTTCGGTAAAATGGTGAGTTTATTTTTAATTAAATTAGATATATTATTTATATTGGCTTACGAATCTCGCGGAAAATGACAGTGATTTTTAGCTTTAATTTTGTAGATTATTTTTATAAACCTTTAAATAATTAGGGCAACGTAAGTAGTTACTTCATTCCAAATACAAAATATGCCTTTAAAAAAAAGATAAAAACAACTAAATCTAAATGAATAAAAAGTAGGTATTGGTAAACTTTTTATAAGATTTTTGATGTCGAATCCATCTAGTATATTTTTTTTTATTAGGACGTGTAAAAGTGCCTATTTATAGAATAAACAATATCATTTTATTTCCATTTCGATTTTGACAGCTCCAAATTAAATTCTTATCTAAACCTTTATGATAAGAACGCTTCATAAACACAGGTTTCTAAATATTATTTTTTACTCTAAAACGCTATACTTACGCTCTGTTATCATACAGACCGCAGCCTTATACCTATATCCTAGCCACCAATACATCGACTGTCAGCGTGGGTCTTTATAACGACAAATGATTGACAAAATTGTAATTGATTTGTGAATAAACTCATGCATAAGCAATTAGCGATAAATATTTGACAGTTGTTATGAGTAGTTAGAAGCCCGAAAGCCTGACAAGTGGATAGGTAGACTGGAAGTCAAGTAAAACATTTAGGGCTAATTTTTCCAACGCCAGATAACTTTATCGGAGGAATAATTTTGAATTTTTGACAGCTCTTCCATACAAAAACTGTCAAACGTCAATTTTACTTCACGAATAAAAATTATCGGTCGATTGAAAAATCAGCACTTTCTTTTGCACATCTTTTTTTTAATATTTAAAATTAGAAGTCTTGAAATAATGACAAAATTTATATATTTTTTTTATTGAAATTAAGAAAAAGTACCGACACGTTTTATATTTTTAACTCTGATCACTTCTGTGCGCTAGTATCCTTTTTTTCCATA
Source organism: Luperina nickerlii (assembly GCA_963855955.1). Lineage (NCBI taxonomy): Eukaryota > Metazoa > Arthropoda > Insecta > Lepidoptera > Noctuidae > Luperina > Luperina nickerlii. The sequence continues at coordinate 8,273,746 of OY979689.1, read as the reverse complement.
CTTTGTTGCATAAAATTCAAAATGTGCCAATTGCCTACATATTCTGGAGTTGTTGACTCGCCCACAAATAAATTAACTCCGTGCGAGTCGCTACAAAAATAATATAATATAAAGTGACGATTCGGCCGTTCGGGCAAGTAATTGTGCATCAACTAATAAGCCATTATAGAAGTTAAACGCTGCTTATCAAAAACATCTTAGCAATGAAGGTACAGCAAAAAAGTTGTTTAGAACGCCTGATGTTCTAACAACTTTTCCTTTTTTTTTCCTTTTTTAATTTTTCCTTTTTTAAATAATATCTAACTAAAGCATTTAAAAAAAACCGTACCTCTTAACGACCCATTAAAGAGACAACTTCCGATGCTGATGCATAACTTACTAACTTAATCAAAACAAACTCAAGAAGTATAATAATCACAGAGTGTTTTTATTCACAAGATGTAAATTACAATATTTATCAAATCTCCATACACATTATTTGATACAGTGGGTGCAAGGTAGCATTTTAATTACATGACAAGTGTAGTACGCATACCTATCATTAATTAATTCAGCATTTATTAATATGTATGTGATCATTATCGATCATAATATAAGTGGTAATTTGTCGGCTGGCAATAATTAGAGGTTGCCATGGTGATATATACATGTTTATCTGTCAATTCTTGTAATTGCCGCTGTCGACTTGTCTGGCACCTACATTTGAATTAAGAATTTGAGATAGTTTTCAAGTTAAGGAATAACAAACTGAATGTCACACATTACAAAGTTCAAGTTCCATTGCAATCAAAAACATTTTAGGACCTTTTTGTTACAAATGGTCACTCATAAATCAAATAGTACATTTCACTAAAGGCTGATTTTTCAAACATCTGATAACTTTTTTTTTTTTTTTATTATTATGGCACTAGCAGGCTTTGTGCCAATGATCTGATAACTTTATTCGAGGAATAAGTTTGAAATTTTGACAGTTATTTCATACAAAATTTGTCAAACGTCAATTTTATTTCTCGAATAAAAGTTATCTGAAGATGGAAAAATTATCCCTAAAATAGATAACTGTTTAAGTGGCGACGGAGTGTAAATTATCTGAGATTATGAACACTGCTATAGATGGTATGTGTTGGGATGTACCGAGATTGGAAGATTAGATGCGGATTTTTAGCTTTTTTTATTATTATTAGGTACGTTTGTTTACCATAAGCTTGTACAGACGCCAGCACCCGCAACTGTCAAAAACTACCCGAAACTGTCCAATTTTCCCAATCAACTTTGAACGTTATCGCTAAAGCATAAGGCTTTAGCGATAACGTTAAAAATCTATTACTTAAAGAAATTTAACAGATTGTAGTAGCTTGATGTGCTGGCGTCTGTACAATAGGTGCCTACGCGGTCAAAATGTATGGTACAGTCAACAAAGGAGATAAGTAACCAAGGTCGTCGGAGTCGGATATAGTTGAAGTTTAATAAGAAATCCATGGATGTTTTCGACTAAAATTTAATTAATAGAAAACAAACAATTCATTTATCAAATAAAATTTCATTCGAAAACATCAATCGGTTTCATACTAAACTCCAACTATATCCGAAGACGGAGGTTAATTATCTCCTTTGGTGACCGTACATACATTTATATTTTTCAGTTCAGAAACTTGTACTGAATCCAATGGTACCAGGTTGTGCGTCTATGTACAGACGCCAGCACATCAAGCTACTAAAATCTATCAAATTTCTTTAATAGATTTTCAACTTTATCACTAAGGCATAAGGTTCCAAGTAGATTGGGAAAATTTGACAGTTTCGGGTAGCTTGATGTGCTGGCGTCTGTACCTGCCACCCTGCATACCTACCTACTAACAAAGGCCCATACTATCCAGGAACAATACTCACACAGAAACCTAGACTTAAACCTGTCAGATTCCATACAAATCTAGTTTTAAATCAAAACCGAAAGTGACATGCCTAAATGCTAAACAAAGCCACTTCCTCACGAATGTCAAAATTTGAAGTGAATTATTTGCCTAAACAAACAATAGTTAGGTCGCCTGAAACCATGTAATCTGCACAGAAATATCATTTAATTTGAATATTCTCTGCATTCATGCATAATTATATTGTAATTCTAACTAATCGGTGTGATAACGCCTACTAGAGTCGAGTTATAGGTAGAAATGGTAGGTAGTGTATTTGCATTGCAGGTAGGGTACACAATAAATTACAATTTGCGAAAGGAATTTCAGGATTTACATGTTAAATTAGATTCTAAAATGAATATTGAACTCAAGTTCTCTAATCACTTGAATTCAAAATAAGTACTTTTAAAAGTTTAAAAACTTGATTCTTAAGAATCAAGTTTTTAAATTACCTAATTTGATTTGATGTTTGATGTGTAGTTATTATTATTAACGTAATTATGATTTAATCCAACAATTTTGTTTTTATTACTTATTTCTTTTTATTTAAAATTTCTGTTTATTCAAAAGAAATTTTAAATAAAGCTAATACATAAAGCTTTTAAATCAGCACTTATTTTTGCACTCAACTGTACCATTACCATGAAACATGGCTAATTTTATTCACACCTTTTTAAATGTTTTTGTATCACAAAACTCACTAAATACAATTAAAAACAATAGTGTTTTCTTTATTCTGATTTTACAATTTCGTTTTGTTGAGACTATATCTGACAACCTGACGTATTACCAAGGGGTATCGCGTTACCCAGTAACTGGGTCGTGGAGGTCAGATAGGCAGTCGCTCCATGTAAAATACTGGTATTCGGCTGCATTCGGTTAGACTGGAAACCGACCCCGATATAGTTGGGAAAAAACTAGGCAGATTGATTGACGAGGCACAAAATTGACCCAATAACAAACAAAACTGAGCGGCAATCTCATAATCTTAAGAACGTTTACAGTGTGATCTCAATCTTAATCTGTCAAAAATACCTCTAATTTCCCTACATTTTTGACAAGTTTTTGACATTGATTGTCCCTGAGATGACATTGCGACTAGGTTTTAGATTTCGAACGTTTTAAATTAGGTACAGCGGTGCTATTCTGTAAAAATCTCACCGTGAAAACTTAGGTGAAGTGAGCGTGGAGTGAGCTGTCAATAGTGTCAATTCCTAGCAGAAACAAACTCACTTCACCTAAGTTTTCACGGTGAGATTTTTACAGAATCGACCGGCAGGAATTGGCCTTCTGCTTTCACCTATCAATTAAATCAACTAATAACAATTAACACAGCAATAAAAATAATTTTCCATATCGTGTCAAACGCACATTTATACCTAAAATTGATTAGTTTACTGTTGCGTTACACTGTCTACAGTGGTGCCTAAATTACACTGCGTTGCAATGCTACCTACATAGCGCGTTACGGCCTGCTTATTCTGACACTCAGTGTACTAATCGGCGATACTATAATAAGGGATCAATGGTCTAGCGGTGGTTAGCGCGACTACTGTGTGGGTTTGTGTTTGATCCCCAGTTCGTGCAAAGTGGAAGTACAATGCGTGCCACGATAGATGAGACTTGACACACCACGTAGTTTGACTTGCGCAAAACACGATGTTAGGTATCTTTAGCGATATGAGGTCTGAGTGCGGGACGGGACCGGACGTCATAGGGGCAGCGGAAAGAGCGGGGGGGGGGGGGTCTCATCTTTCGTGACACACATTGTAATTGTTTTTTTCTGTAAGGGATTTCTCAGGATAAGGCCAGCCCGTCGATTCTGTAAAAATCTCACCGTGAAAACTTAGGTGAAGTGAGCAACTCACTTCACCTAAGTTTTCACGGTGAGATTTTTACAGAATAGCACCGCTGGATTGGCGGCAACAGGGTCGCCCTTTATTAAAAGGATCAACTTAACTGGCGAAACGAGGGACTGAGGGTGTACAATGTACAGTCACCAAAAGAGATAAGTAACCAGAGTCGTCGGATATAGTTGAAGTTTAGTAAGAAACCGATGGGTGTTTTTGAATGAAATTTAATTTAATAAATGAACTGTTTGTTTCCTATTAATTAAATTAAATTTTACTCAAAAAAATCAATCGGTTTCTTACTAAACTTCAAACTATAGCCGACGACCCTGGTTACTTATCTCTTTTGGTGACCGTACACCCTCATTCCCTCACTCCATTCCCCATTTCCTCTGAATACTAGCGTGGTGATATGTCATTGCCTTAAGACGATTTTATATACCAATTTTTAACTGGCTCGGTGGTTTTAACCTGATCATAAGTAAAGCGTTGTTTTGTAAGAAGGGAGAGAAAGTAAATAGGTACGCATTGAAAAAGTCATATTGGTACTTACCCGGATATGAACCTCGTGCATCGTGCGTCCTTGACCACTGGGCTATCATGACTCATTTCGATTTAGATTTTTTGTTTTCTTTCTTTTTTTCTCAGTTGATGTTCTTCGCGCTGGTGGCGGTAGCCTTTGCTCGGGAGTACCCCGCCGGTGTTCACCCCGCCGTGTGCCCTAACTACCCCTACTGCGACGCCGACGCGCTCGCCCGCCACACCCCCGACGGCATGCCCATCCCTCAGTGGGGATACAACCCTGCAGTCGCCCCTGCTCACCCTGGGTAGGTCCAGGACGATACTTCCTAACTAGCTAATGATTGCTCTCAAAACGGTGTCCCGACATGTGACAGCTACCAACCCGTACTGGGTCCGCGTGGTGGATTACGGCCCACACCCTCTCACCGAGACGAGGCTTGTGTCCCAGCAGTGGGAAACATTATAGGCTGTTGTTGCCTTCTTATGATTTAAAAGAGTTTCAAGTATGCGTTCTTGACAATATTGATAAACGAATACGTGTTTTGCGAATTTGATCTTTATTAGCTACTAGAATTGCCACACTGACAGCTGTCAGGAACTCATTCTCTCGACGGCCGGACTGTAGATACAGATGTTCTATGTCACGAAGTCCGTTTGACTATGAATGTTGTCAAGCGTGCACATGCACATTGTGATCAACAGAGACTCAACAATGGGTGAAGTAAAACGGTACACATTCGCGGAAATAGCCTCATGCGACGGCAGCAAGGGGCAGCCGCTGTGGGAGCGCGCTTGTCGGGATACGTCACTACTACAATCAAAGCCGAACGGACTTCGTGAAATAGAATATCTGTAACACATTGCCCGTTTGTCCATTCTGTCAAAAAGTCATAATACTATACTGTGGATACTTTGATCAAACTGCCTATTAACGTTTTTTCAAGAAACCTTTGCCTGTAGGCAAGTCCTCGATTGACAATGATCGTACAAACCATCTAGCTTTTCTTTTCAGGATTGCGTCACTTATACTAAAAATGTATTTTTCTTTCGACAGGCCCGTGCCCGCTGCCCCGAGATACCCCGCTGACTTCCCCCCCGCGCTCTGCCCCAACTACCCCTATTGTTGGTGATTACCCCATAAGACCCCAACTCTTTTCCGGCACAACTTTATGACAGCTTTACCCATTGATATGAAGACGCCGCCATCTTCGTTTTACAGACTATCCGAACACATTTTTTTATCTGTGCTTAATTCAAAATATGACACTATCATCTGTCACAGCAGATTTTTTAAATGTGTGCTTATTGTATTGTCTACAGTAAAAGTGTTAGGGATACCTCATCTACAAATAATTTAAAGCGTCTTCGTGTGAACCCTATGCTACTTAAAAATATTCAGTATAATAAAACATTTTGAATTGAAGAGCAAAATGGCTACTAAAATCGATAATACTGATTATATTTTAAAGAAATTAATAGTATCGTTCGTCAACAGAGTTCAAGTGCCTGTTGCGAATGTTTTATATGAGATACTTTCAATTTTCTCATAATTTCTCAAGAAATACCCACCATTAAAGAATTTATACCTTTATTACAAGTTAATCGAGAAAAAAACATTATTTTAGTGGACGTTTCAGCCAGTAAGATGCTTTTTGTAGTACTAAATTGGGTTTTTCTGCAACATTTTTGTCATTTTCAACTGACGCACTGCCATATTGTTTAAATAATATGTAAATAGACGCGCCATTCCATCTTTCGTCTTCGTAAGAAAATGCTTATCTGCATTTGTAATTATATTTTTTTGTAAAAACGTGTAAAAAATTGTAAATAAATATATTTTTTATAATTTTTGTTGTGTTATTTAGGGCTACCCTCAAGACAGTTAAAAATATACTGAGTATGGTTTATAATAATAAAAGTAGTTTTTTTGGAATCAGCTAAGCCTTGTGCTATATTTGTTTTGTCTTTTTATCAATATGTTAAGTCATACATTTGGGTATTTTACTATTTAAAAGTGTGAACTATGTATTTTAAAAACAGAAAGTATATAAAAATTCTCTTATAAAACTGTAAATCCTTACACATCATTCATATTTATGCAATCACAATTCAATGTAACACTCAATTTACAAATCGATCGCACAATTAAATCAGCAGAATCGATTATTTATTCATGCATCGTATTGTATTGAAATATCCGAACGCATTTGGCGTTGCAAGGACGCATATCAAAATGTGCGTTCCCGCGCTGTCATGTTGACAGTTGGGCAATCATGGTGGGAGATATTTCACGCCTTTTTCTTACGGGATGAAAAGTAAAAAGAAAAATAATATAATGATTGTATGTGTAATTACTAGTATTGACCGATAACTGTGTGCTGCAAATTGTAAATATAAATGGGTTATTATTAATAAAAAAAATACAAAACACGTTATGTTTCAAAATTCTAGTGTTTCAAATGTTGGAACTGCTATAACGTTTTTATTGATTAACTAATTGCGCTCCGCGGTTTCACCCGCATAAGTGTCAATCCTGTGGGAACATGGGGATAAAAAGTAGTCTATATGTTAATCCAGAGTGTCAGCTACCTCTATACAAAATTTTATCAAAATTGGTCCAGCCGTTTGACCGTGAAGAAGTAACAAACATATAAACACACATACTCACAAACTTTCGCCTTTATAATATTAGGGTGATTCAACTACCTTTGGGAAAGAATCAAGTACTTAATTACCTTAGGTGTATAAACTCAGAAAGCCAATATAAACTCAGAAAGTAGGTACTTACATTATTAATTGAAACAGTCAAAAATGTACTAGCCCGGATTTGAACCCATAACCTAGTGCATGAGGCGAGCCCTAAACCTTTAGGCCATTACGACATTACGATTACGATTTACTAATTAGAAAATTTTTGTTGTATTTTGGCTAGATAGTGTACAGACGCGGACGTCAGCATATCAAGCTACCCGAAGCTGTCAAATTTTCCCAATCAACTTTAAACCTTATGCTTTAGCGATAAAGTTAAAATCTATTAAAGATATTTGACAGATTGTAGTAGCTTGATGTGCTGGCGTCTGTACATGGGAATTGGGACTTATACATAACTGGCGAAATGGGGGTGAAGGTACAGACGCCAGCACATCAAGCTACCCGAAACTGTCAAATTTTCCCAATCGACTTTCAACCTTATGCTTTAGTAATAAAGTTGAAAATCTATTAAAGAAATTTGACAGATTGTAGTAGCTTGATTTGCTGGTGTCTGTACTATAGGTATAGCTCTGACCTAACCCTTACAGGATTACAGGCGTGATGTTATTTCATGTCACTACATTATTAAACCAGAAGAGAAAATACGATGTCAATACAAAAAAGAACCAGACAAAAAAGGCGAATTATTTCTTATTACGAATATAAATTACTATTATAATTTTGTTAAAAGAGATTAATGGACTATATCGGCCATTAAACATAACATAGCTGTACAGTACTGTGAAGCTATAAATCTCAAGAAATAAAAAACAGAGTTGAAAGCGACAAATAAATCAATGAGGGTTTTCTGAAATGACGTTCGCTAGGTGGCAGCACTGGCACGTCAGGTCCAGACATCTGTCAAAGAGCCTATATTTTCTTTAGTCATGACTGAATGTTGAACGAATGAATGAATCGAATGATGAACGTCATCATATATTTTATATTGGAAGACCTCTTGTCACAGTGGTGCCAACTGGTGTCGTAAATTTTCACGAAAACCCTCATTGGAAAGAAATGAATGCGGAGGGTAACCAAATGGTCAAATTTCAATTGGTCCATGGAGCACCGACGCATATTGTGGACGGGCTCATGGCTAAATTATAACAGCCGCACGAGTTGATCAAAGACTAAGCCACGTTTTCCGGGGTCGGTCCGTGGATGGGTGACCATCCATACATATCTCGACCCCTTCGTACCCCGGAAACCGTTGGTCCCCAGGGCCGGATTAACCATCTCGGGGCCCCGTAGGCACAGCTCGTTTCGGGCCACCCTTTTTCATACCACAACAACGCAATTTGGCTTTTACCTTATAATGTGAAAAAAAGATTCACTTTTGTCGTGGTTTCATAAAACCACACAATCCCCTTTTTTTTATTTTTTAATCGGGAGTGCTGGGCCCCTGGCCATAGTGGCCCCTAGGCACTGGCCTAAAGTGCTTTATAGATAATACGGCACTGTTGGTCCCGGCCGTCATTCGTGGATCTTTAACAGTTGTTACGGGTAGTCAGAAGCCCGAAAGTCTGACAACCAATCTTACCAAAGGGTATCGTATTACCAAGTACCTGGGTTGTGGAGGTTAGATAGGCAGTCGCTCCATGTAGGTATTCCGCTACAACCGGTTAGACTGAAAGCCGACCCCAACATAGTTGGAAAGAGGCTAGGCAGATGATGACCTACTTACCTACTTTTTTTTCCTAAGTCGAGAAATGAACCAAGGAACTTCTGATCGGAAACCATCCCTGGCTTATCAATAGTAAAATAGAAGGACTATTTTACTATTGATAAGCCAGGGATGGTTTTACTATTGATAAGCCAGACAGAATTTCAGCCATGGCGGCCAATCTCAGCGGAGACTAGCCATCTACGCGGGAGATATAGTAGCCCGGCGATAAATATTGCACATCGACCTTTGGAAAGAGACAATCGGCTAATTTCGGCTTCGTAGAGCGTTATCTCTGTCGCACGAAATACAAACAGCCCGATATCTATTAGGAGCTGTTAAAACAATTATGATTTGCTTCTATTGATAATTATTTTTATTCTTTGTATAAAATCGATAGGATCGAATAGGTTGATGTGCAATATTTATCGCCGGGTACTGTACACAAGTGTATAGGTACGTAGACACAAATGGACTCTTTCTTCCCTCATTCTCATAGTCCGATGGGACGGCAATCCGACACGACCGGAGAGAGATCAGGGTGCTTACTCTTCAATTTAATTCCGATAGATCGACATTGGAATTGTGACGTTTCGTACTCTTGAGTTCGATGCTAGCGCCAAATGATTTTTAGATTGGGTGTCCATTTTCGACAACTAAGTGGAATTGGGTTCGGGCTTGGCGTGGGGTAATTGTTGACAATATTTTTTTCAAGAGTACCGAATCACGTGACTGTAAAATTAACATTGGAATAATATTGGCATCTCATTGGAATTAAAATTAGTTTGGAGAGTTAAGCCCCAGGCGCAGGACCAACGGCTTAACGTGCTTTCCGAGGCACGGGGGCATCACAGCTTTCAAACTCCGAGCTGTTGCTGAGAATTTCCATATGAAAAAACCCAATAAAACTTTGCTCGAGCCCGGGAATCGAACCCAGAACCTCATGCTCAGCCGTAGCGCTTGCAACCACTACACCAACGAAGCAATTAATAAATGAATGTAATGTCCATTTTTAAGTGCCCATGGCCTGTTGGGCAATTACCGTTTATTTTATTATAAATAAAATTGTTGAGTAATAAATAATTCGCAATTAACTGCAGCGGCTGTCTTCAAATCTTCCCGCCATCAATCTGAACGCCATTTTTATTTCGGCGGGAAACGTCAGCTGGTGGCAGCCATCTTGAAACATTGCACGCATCATTCAACTACTCGGCCTTGCAAGTGATATTATGTGGGAGCAGGTGGCTGGTGGTATTTAGGACGTAACCAGCCAATATTTTGTTGTTTTTTTATAGAACTGTGAAACAACCAGCAATTCAGTTTTGTAAGCATGATGAATTATCGAGTCTCTCGATTATCGTTAAAATATACAGCAGTACAACCACAAAACTTGCACCTGCTTACGTACAAAAATCGATAGCCGCCACTTTAGCGCTCAGTTCTGTGTACTGCTGGCTTGGTGAGCGTGAGTGCTGGCGCTGGGCCCCGGGGGTGGGGCGAGACGGGTGCTGCACGTGGTCTTTGAATCGATTTGATTTTCCCATCACTAAATAGCTCTTGTGACGTCATGGTAGTCGAAAAATGGCACGCTTGGTTTTCATACAGATCTAGATCTTGATACAAGTATCAAGATAGACCTAGATAACGCAAGCGTAATAGGACTATCTACATAATATATCTGTGAGCGCAACACATTTGTGGTAATACTTGCACTACGAAAACTGTCCTTACTACGCATTAAGGCGCTGTCAATGTCAAATTGTCCTGTTGACTGTACCTTCTTTGTGGATAATCTGAAAGTGTGGATTGTGCAGTCGTTCAAAGTACTACATACCTACTCGTACCTGACGTAACCAATCTTTTCTAAATTCAAAATCTAAAAAGAGCTTTACCGGTCCGACCAAATTTTTTAGTTTCCCCAAAATTCATAAGGAATTAAGATCAACTTGAACCAGGATTTTTTAAATATTACCCCTGAATGTATCAAAAGGGGTTTTGAAGTTCTTCTTAGCGTGTCAATGGCAAATCAAAATGGACTCGGCCCAGACTACGTGTTCGGCGCCATCACTAGCGTCCATCAGGACATTATAATAAATGTCCCATTTTTTATGGGACACGATGGTTTTAAAGTTTGAAAACAGACAAAGTCGCAATATAATGATAATTCTTGGCTCCCTTCTCAGTAACACCATCCACCAAAATGTCACATATCAATTGACGTAAAAATCTGGTCGGTGCAAGCTTCCTGCAACATTAACTTTTTTATTATTCTTTATTATCTGCGTGACAATTGATACGAGTCTATAAAAATGTTCGTGAATGAGTTGCTCTTATTTGGATACAGCTAATTTATGCGGCGGAAAATTAATAGGGACGTTAAAATTTATGAACATCTTTGGTCTAGTGAACTCTAGTGGTAGTAAGTGAGCTTGAGGTCATGGTTTTGATTCCCAGATTGGGTAAATGTGATTGGATTTTCTATCTGGAATTTCTCAGCAGCAGCCGGGTTTGGATTTGTGCCCGATTGGTGGCAATAAGCTCGCTTCCTGCCTGCGCCACATCTACGCCTGACGCCTTTTCAATAGCATCAAGTTGCACAAGCGAGTGGCGCCATTCGATTTTCTGTGTTGTTCGTGTATTATTACTCACACCCGCACTCTTTGATACCTACCCACCCCTACCTACCTACTCTTTGGTATCTTTTTTCTACTACTTCATGTTGAGTACACGGCTGCGTGGATTTCTATATTATAAAACGCATTTTTTTTGTAATCTTCAAGAAAAATCAAGATTAAAGCTGTTTGTGAAGAAACTGAGGTTTTAATTATTGTAAAACTTCCAAATGTCCACTACTGGACACTTCCTATTACCTACATGGGCAAAATGTGGTTGTACCACCCGTGCCTAACCCTTCGGAAAATACAGGTGTGATGTTTAGTTAAATTACTGCGGGGTGATTGCGAATACATTATCAATAAAGTGCGTTTCATGAAAGAATTCCCTTCGCCGTAATGTTGGCACCATTGCTTTTCATTGAAGGTAAAACAATTCTTCAATGAAAAGCAATGGTGCCAACATTACGGCGAAGGGAATTCTTTCGTGAAACGCACTTTAGCAATAGGTTTCATTTTGACAGTTCAACAACATTCATTGCGTTTTTTACGTTATTGAGCAGACACGGTTTTCGACCGTAAGAAGCAATGGTTTAGCAATATTTTTCAAATTGATTCAGATTGAGATAGGAGATAGTGTGATACGCAATTAGGGTGAATTAGGGGAATTAGCGAGCAGGGGCAATAAAATTGGTGTGACCAAACAGAATATTGGCGCTCTTTCGACCCACGGTATTGTAAATGCAATCAATGAAGGTCGAAAAAGACGGCGAAGTTAAGATTATGAAGGCAACATTTAAGTTTAAATTCTGTTGTTAAAAATGGGTAAGTACAGACGCCAGCACATCAACTTACTACATCTGTCAAATTTCTTTAATAGATAGCATAGCATAAGGTACAAAGTTGATTGGGAAAATTTGACAGTTTCGGGTAGCTTGATGTGCTGGCGTCTGTACTAAGGCCATCATTAGTTTAAAGACATGTTTGGGACCACATTCTCTAGTCATCAACAAATCAACTCAGACTATCGCAGTCCACTGCTGGCATAGGCCTCTCCCAGGCTGCGTCACCACAGCCTGTAAAAATATGCGTCACATCCATGCAAAACTGTCATCGCTCAGCATAATGCCCTATTCGAGACAGAGCTTCGGCCCTGGTTTTCAGCGTCAGCCGGCGTTGATGTGGTGATATCAAACTGTGCAGTATACGACAAGATAAAAAAAAAACAACAATTAAAAAAAATGTTACCTACTTTTAAATATCAAATGAACAATGTAAAGTTTATCGTCAACCCACTTAACAGCAATAAAAATAACTACCTAGTACCTACTCGATAAAAAAAACAAGCAACTTTGTATTTAAGTTGTCTGCATGAAAACCTTAACATTTTTGGGGTAAAATGCTTTATTTTAGCGCAAGACAACCGCATCGTGAAAAAAACAGTTTGGTGACCAAAACTTCAATGATACAAATCAAATCAAATAATTTATTTGCATGTTAAAAAGGTGTTACAGGAATAAAAGGTACATTGTATTATAACCTACTGAGGTGTGCAAATTAATATATTAGGGAGTAATAGCAACATTAAATATACAGATAAATTTTTAAATTGAGTTAAGTACATTAAATAATATAAATTTTAATTTAAAAGAAATTCAAATTATTATACAAAAGTCAGATCAAAATATCAATAATCATTATATTTGTGGTGCCATTTCATATAAAACCGACTCATCTTTTATTTAAATATTGGTTCATTTGGTGTAGGTCTGTGATACTTTTTGGCAACTTATTGTGTACTTTGGGTGCCATGCCCAAAATGTTTTTATTAAATACTACTTTTTTATGACGTCTTACGCATATTTTATTTTTGTGTCGTGTGCTTCTTGGATGGGTATAAAGATTTAGATTCGCTTTGACAAAGACCGCCACTTCATATATACATATAAACACACGGGAATGTTAGTAACTGGAACTGTTGAAAATGTGGTTTACAGCTTTCTGTGCGTTGTATACCACACATTGCCCATATGCATTTTTGCACAAGCGTTAATTGGTTTGGTTAAACTTTTAAAAGTACTCTTAGAAACCAGAAGTGAAAACAGTTTTTTAAAAAGAAAACACGACACGGCCTACACAACTATTCATTTAAATTACAAAAACCGTTACAAGAAAATAATTCAACACGATCTCTAGTACGCGTCCGTCCCGTCCGAGCTCCGCAGCAAAAAGGGGTAGAGGCGAGTGAGCACACGGCTCATGGAGTGTCACCCCCTCCACTGACAGCGTCATCGCAGCGACGTGATGTCCCCGCTCTTTCTGCTGTCAAAACCTCTAACAGTACAATATAAAAGAAACTGTAGGTTGACTTCCTTCAGGCACTAACACAGGTTGCACCTTATTTACTCTAATCTTCTTCAAGCTTCTTTCCTTAGCATTCACCACATTCATCTCCATCAGCTGTATGCTGTACTGGTCTTCTAGAAGTTTCTTGAATATGCTCAAAATGGCTGCAGATGATAATTCTTCCTCGTCTGTCATGGCGTCGAGTTTGACAGCGACTTTGGCGCAATTTTCTGATGACATCTGTCACATAATATTATTTATAGGCATGGAATTAGTATGTACTGTATAATACATAGGATAGTTTTATTTGGGAACTTAATTAATCGGTAACCGTTAGGTAAATTTTTCACATAGTGATACGTAAAAATGGAGTAGGTAGAGTAATAATGAAATAAGATAAATACACCTTAGCATTCCATGAACATGGAATATTTATAAAAATAAAATAAACGATTACAAAATGACAGAAAATGAGAAGGATACCTTTTGAATCATTGGTCTCAGTCTTTCCAAGTCTTTATTAGTTTTCCTGAATTCATTTTGAATAGGTCTTGATGTTAGCCAGCCGTAGTGCTTGGCACTGTGCTGAATGCTTGCTTCTCGAAGTTTTGATTCTTTTAGCAGCATTTCAGCCTGTAATATAATAGAGGTAGATATGAGGAATAGGGTGTAAAGTTCACTCATCCTCCATAGAAAAGGGACCAGACCAGACGGGTGTTGTGTCTGGTGGGCAACTGCCCGAAGACCGATGTCTGGACGTTCTATATATGCTAGTTGCGCGATAAACGCTGCAGCAATTCGCATAATATGGCGATGTAGATGTCGCCACAATATTATTAAGTATTAAGGCCCATATTATTGTAATGACTGCTCAGAGAGCAGTAGAGCTGGCATCCTCTGGACGTAGTTACGAAAATAATATTAGTTACAGCCGGTCAATTCTGTAAAAATCTCACCGTGAAAACTTAGGTGAAGTGAGTTTGTTTTTGCTAGGAATTGACACTATTGACAGCTCACTCCACGCTCACTTCACCTAAGTTTTCACGGTGAGATAGTTACAGAATCGCACTGCAGGATTCACGTTTCATCGGAGACCTTGGAAATCACAAGTAGTCCCAACCAGCGCGGCGGCGGCGGCGGGGCAATTGCGTAACACTCAATGTGTGCGTCCACACTGAATGCGAGTGACTGGGGCCTAACGCGGGCGCGGCGAGCGGGCGCGTGCGGTGGCCACAGTGACGCGCGAGCTCTTGTAGCGGTTCGACGTATTTCAGGGATTGCAAACTATGGACGAGGATTTGATATTTTTACTAGACAGTCCGATCCTGAGATGGGAGGTGTTGAACACTAGAGATGGTGTGCACGAAATAAATAAAAACCGGGAAATATGTGGTGAATTTTTAAATTTATATGAAGAACTGAGATTAGAGAGACTAAGATTATTATGAAGATTGAATCGCAGTTATGAACAATTCAGTATTCACCGCCATTTTACAACAAACAATATACAGACGCGCATACGCCGAGCGATAAGACCGAACTGGTTTGTTACTCCCGCTACCCGCACGTTGTGCCGCTTGCTGACAAGGCGGCCAGAACGCGCGGACGGGAACGTTTGAAAACTATGTACGTGCGTTGTCTCGCTTAGTCCCGTCGCGTTAGGCTTCCGCCTTAGTCACTACACTATGGACGCAAAGGCGCGTTTTATTTGTTTGATAATTCGCACCCGTCCGTCGTCGCAATCGCGATAGGCTCGCAATGTGGACGCACACAATCGGAATCGGTTTCATTTTGACAGTTAGACAACATTCATTGCGTTACTTACGTGTTGAGCAGATACATTTTTCGTACTTATGAAGCAATTCATTAGCAATTTGCTTCAAAATTATTCAGATTCCGATCGTTAGTGTGTTACGCAATTAGGCTGCAGAAGTGCAAAGACGGCCCTAGTGTGGTTTTAATCGGTAGAAGTCCGGGTAAGCCGTTCGTCTTCCCCAAACGGATCACCCACATATGAGGATTTCCAGCATGAAAAGGGAAGCAGTTTCCTCTGATGGGACACAGGCCTTCTTTCTTTGAGAGGGAGCCTCGACCCTCCTCGAACCCGTTGTTGGTTTGTAGATGTCACATGTCTTCGAATTTTTGGTTCTAAACTATATCTGGTTATATACATACACTGCCTATAATATTCCCACTGCTGGGACACAGGCCTCCTCTCTCGGTGAGGGGATGGACCATAATCCACCACGCGGGCCCAGTGCGGGTTGGTGAATGTCACATGTCTTCGAATTTTTTTGTTCCAGGCGCTTTGCTTTGAGTAAATTATTTCATCACTACTGCTCTCAAAACGGTCAAGGAAAACATTATGAGGAAACCGGCATGTCCCAGGATCAAGAATTCGAAGACATGTGACATCTGCCAACCCGCACTGGGTCTGCGTGGTTGATCACAGCCACAGATATAGATACACCTAGATAACGCAAGAGCAACTACTTCGCGTGCCAAAAATCGCACCAGCTTACGTTCAAAAATCATAAGCCGCCACTTACGCGCTGAATCCTGTGTACCGCTGACTGGGTGAGCGTGAGCACTGGCGCTAGGTAATATGTACCCGGAGGTGGGGCGAGACGGGTGCCGCAAGCATTGAATCGATTTGATATTCCCATCACTAAATAGTGCTTGTGACGTCATAGTATGTAGACAAAAAAAAAACAATTACCGACTTCCAAAAAAAACACTACAATGTGAAAATAAAAATAACTTTAATTTCGGAAGTCGGTGCCGTTGGTTCTGTATTTTCGTTTTTTGACACCGACTGCCCAGCAGTGGGAAAATTATAAGGTGATTTTGCTAAGCAGCAGAAAACTAATTTGAAATAACAAAAACAGCCGACTTCCAAAAAAAACACTACAAAGTGAAAAATAACTTTAATTTCGGAAATCGGTGTCGTTGGTTCTGTATTTTCGTTTTTGACACCGACTTTCGAAATTAAAGCTATTTTTCACTATGTAGTGTTTTTTTTGGAAGTCGGTATTTTTTTGAAAAAAGTTTTTATTTTTCACTTTTTAGTTGTACCCACCTAACCTAAACAAATTCATATATCACTACCTTGGTATGTGAATATCAGTGACAGAAAGCTATTGAACACATCTGCCTATATACTCATTTAAAGGGTACAGGCGTGATGTTATGTTATGTGATTCCGTAAACAATGAGTACATATGCTATAGCAGCAATCGCGGTTGATTTGTTGGCATTAGGCAAGAGTTCCGTTGTCTGTCTCCGAAACTCATCATCAGATCTTTACGAAATTTAAATGGACCATTTCGGAATAAAGCTCTTTCACACAAAAAAAAACGTTTTTATTTTTTTGCACATTCGTATATTTACGATGCAGGTATGCCCGAACATACATTAAAAAAAAATAGAAACATCCGAATTGAGAACCTCCTCCTTTTTAGAAGTCGGTTAAAAAGCAAATTACTTACATATTGAAACAAATCCGTCGGCGAAAAACTGTTTTCTGTTCTCACCATTTTATTTAGGAAAAAAAATTGGCGCTTTCTGGTAGCACAAAATGTGCTACCTACCACTGTTATAGTTAATGGACCAATGGCATTGTCCACTCTATTCCCTAATAATATTATGAGCTTTCACAATACGATAATGTGACATTTTATCAGCGAAATCTATAGGTGATATTTATCTACATAATTAGGTACCACTAATAACAAAGCTGAAGAGTTTGTTTGTTTGAACGCGCTTATAAAACTTCCTCGGCCCCCAAATAATCGCGTTGCATCGCATCACCCGCCCTATTACTTCGTTCCCTTTACTCCTGTGGAACTACCAGTAGGATTTGAAAAATCCTTGTTGTATTTGATGGACCGATTCTTGAGGAAGGCTTTTTGCTATACCTAGGTTTTTATCACGCTACGACCGTTAGGCGCAGAACAAAAAAAATGTCAGAAATAAAGCTAAGCGTAAACGAAGTAATAGCGCGGGCAGGCGATGCGATGCGACTGGGTGGGTCGGGGAACAAGAAACACGCGGACGAAGTCGCGGGCAGAAGCTAAAAAGTTTATTAAGGGGCTTACAGGACCTATACACAAAAAACGCAAGTTTTAGAAACATTAAAAGTATATGATCGACTACAGTAAACAAAATCAGAAAAATATATGATATTCTTCAGGATATATGCTAGATAGATAGTGTGTCGATAACATAATACAACTAATTTGATATGATAGAAATAATCATAAAGATACCTCTAAAAACTTTCTTTTTACAATAAAAACCATACTAATATACATAGTCATCAACGTACGTACGTACGTACGTACGTACGTTATCATAGTTACATACAACCATTCTGATTTTTTGTCAGATTATTCTACAAGCAACATACTAAAATACTAGTGTTTTAATGTTTTCATCCAAACAATAGCTTTTTTAGAATTAAATAATTGCTTAATATTTTGCAATAAATTACCAGCGTTGTGTCATCGCGCTTCTCTTTCTTTTCTATGCAGTCCGACAGTGACCGCGCTTTAGGTTATGTAAGCCCCTTAAAGCTGAAGAGTTTGTTTGTTTGAACGTGCTGCTCTCCGGAACTACCAGTAGGATTTGAAAAAATATTTTTGTATTTGGTAGCCCAATTCTTGAGAAAATGCGAGTCAGAAAGAACGCTAAACGTAAACGAAGCGGATGATGCGATGCGACGCGATTGTTCGGGGGCCGAGGAAGTTTTACAAAAATGTGGCTGTTATTTTAGTATAGTGCGTACCTATCTTACGATTTCCACGCGAACGAAGTCGCGGGCTGAAGCTAGTTCCTGATAAAATGATTGAATACTAACTTAATTAAAAAAAAGAAGCCAACACTTATATATTAATCAAACCTACTTGATAATAGGTAACAATGTTTTGGAAAGGTCCACGTGAAAAGCTTATCGGTTCGATAATGAACTTTAATTAAGTATATACTTATCAAAAAGCTGATAATATGTACAGTACCCGGCGATAAATATTGCACATCGACTTTTGGAAAGAGACAATCGGCTAATTTCGGCTTGTGGGCTGGCAATGCGATGGGGTGGGTCGGGTCCATAAATTTCACGTAGATGAAGTTGCGTGCAGAAGCTAGTACTAGGTATATAAGGAAAAGCTTCTTTCCAGGCATGGAGGGGTCTTCTTTCCAAAGGTCGATGTGCAATATTTATCGCAGGGTACAGCAGTGCGATTCTGTAACTATCTCACCGTGAAAACTTAGGTGAAGTGAGCGTGGAGTCCGCTGTCAGTATCATCTTACCAGCGGTGCTATTCTGTAAAAATCTCACCGTGAAAACTTACGTGAAATGAGCGTGGAGTGAGCTGTCATTAGTGTCAATTCCTAGGAAAAACAAACTCACTTCACCTAAGTTTTCACGGTGAGATTTTTACAGAATCGACCGGCAGATACTAGGGATTGACTAAGCTTACATTTATAACCAAAATCGAGATTTTAATAATATTTTTTTAGCCTAATCCTATTATTATTCCTAATCCTATTTATTTTATCGCCGGGTACTGTACATATTATCAGCTTTTTGATAAGTATATAATATTTAATTAAAGTTTCATATTATCGAACCGATAAGCTCTCAGGTACCTTTAGCGATAAAGTTGAAAATCTATTAAATAAATTTGACAGATTGTAGTAGCTGGATGTGCTGGCGTCTGTACATCCAGAAGCTTTGCTGATGAGAGCTCTAAGTACCTACACTTTTATTTCATCGACAAAATAATTCGATGGTAGGGATGCAGGCTTAGGTATGAGCTGTGGTGGTCAAGTGGTCCCGACTTACGAGTTGTAGATCGTGGGTTCAAACCCAGGCAAGTACTTTACTTTCTGTATTTAATTTCATCACCATGCTGCTCTCAAAACGGTGAAGGAAAAAAATTGTCATATCCAGAACCAAAAATCGAAGACATGTGACCACCAACCCGCACTGAGCCCGCGTGGTAGATTACGTTCTCTCACTGAGAGGAGGCCTGTGTCCCAGCAGTGGGTACATTATAGACCGATTAATTATGCATGGCTAATGACGAGAACCCAGTATTTTCTTCTACAATTTTGTTACAACCTCTTTGCGTCACAAAACAAAGTTCTGGTATTCCTAAAAAAAAATCGTAAACCATAAAGAACCATAAACTTCAAACAACTGTCTAGCAACAAAACGTCATAAGACCATAAGAAGCGGTCTGTGATATTGGCGAAAATGTGCTTGTGGGTCGTAAAATCCACAAATAAAGAATCACGCGATGGAGCTTAGAAATAAAATTAGAATTACATTTTAACAATGCCAAATTCAATATTCAGTACAAAATCGAGCACTGCTTCAAAAACCAACAAGAAATGCCAAGAAGAATACAATTTGTTAACTCAAGCTCTTAAAAATATAGTCAGAAGATTGCTTATTTGTTATAAATCCTTATGCTGCTTTCCTCTAGATCAAATCGTACCTCCGAACCCCAGAAGATACAAAAATGGATTGAACATTAACCTCAAACCTGGACTATGCCAAACATCAGAGAAAGTTTTAAACGATATAAAAATAATACACATTGTACCAAGATCTAGAGTCTCCTTCAACGACCCGCCAACAGTCAAAAGCGAAATTTGCTCCGGAAAACGGATCAGAAGCGAAATTTCAAACGCAAAGAAAGTTAAAAGCGAGATTACCCCCGGAAATAAGGTTAAAAGCGGGGATTCCTTATTAAAACAGGTCGATAAAGAACTTCCCCCAGAAAAATTTAAAATAACTAAAACTAGAAAGTTCAAGGAAAAAAGTAAAAAGATTCTTGATTTTGGATCCGGTAGTATAAAAAACACATTTAGATACAAAAATAAACCGAGCGGCACATGGAAAAATACCGACACGTCTGCCAAAAGCAAGAAAAAAGGCAAAAACGATGTTCGTAGCGAAAACAAATGGATCAGAACTAAAAAGATGATAAAAATATCAAACCCAAGCCACTTAAAATGGATCAGACATACAAAACCGCGGGAAATTTTGATAACTTCAAGCACAGATAACGAAGAATCCGCAGGGGACGGTCCAGTGACGCCCAAAGTATCTTGTACTATTAAAAAAATACCTCTGCCATGGAAAACGGATGAATCGGTGAAAGAACAAAGTTTTAGTGATACCCATATAGATTTTATTCAAAAGGATGTATATTAAACAGTTCACATTGCAAATTATTTGAATTACTTTGCAACTGTTTTTGTATAGGTATCTACATGCTTGTATTGTTGCCACACAAATAAAACTTTCGAGAAATTAAGTGTTTTGTTATATTAAATAAGTCTACGTAATCAAAACTGTTTCGGTTGCCGAGCAGTGGTGGCCAAGTGGTAACGGCCGAGGCCTTACGAGTTGTAGGTCGTAGGTTCGAACCCAGACAGGCGCTTTACTTTGTGTAAATTATTTCATCACCACTGCTCACAAAACGGTGAAGGAAAACATCGTGAGGAAACCGGCATGTCCTAGAACCAAAAAATTCGAAGACATGTGACATCTACCAACCCGCACTGGGCCCGCGTGGTGGATTACGGCCCACTCCCTCTCACTGAGAGGAGGCCTGCGTCCCAGCAGTGGGATAACATTATAGGCTGATGATGATGATGAATCAAAACTGCTGATGGACGCTATTCGACTACATACACACATTCACAGCGAGTTTGTAAGCTTGGTCTACAAGTAAACTGCGCGTTGCTTCGTGAGATAGAAATAATGTACAGACGGTAGCACATCAAGCTACTACAATCTGTCAAATTTCTTTGATAGATTTTCAACTTTATCGCTAGAGCATTAAGGTTCAAAGTTGATTGGGAAAATTTGAGTTTCGGGTAGGTTAATGTTGGCTTTTGTACTTTATGAGACTTAAACAGTGTCATTGATTGGTTTAGGCCGTAAAACAATTCAACTTTCTTTCAACATCATAATCAGTCTATAATATTCCCACTGCTGGGACTCAAGCCTCCTCTCTGTGAGGGAGCGGACCACGTCGGCCCAGTGCGGATTGGTCGATGTCACATGTCTTCGAATTCTTGGTTCTAGGACATGCCGGTTTCCTTTTTTTTATTGCTGAATGAAAATCTCTTGACCTCGTCACGCCTGATGGAAAGCGATGGATGAGGTCTATGATAGAACGAGCGTGTCCAGAAGATGCCTAAGGCACTGGAACTCCCACGCATCGACGAAACACAGCAGGCTGCTTGACGCCGGACTCCGGTGGGGGGTGGTCGTCGTAAACCAGGCGGGCGTTAGCCCTACCACCGCAAGGGGAGAATTGGCCAGTCAAATAAGGTGTTGGGTGTGACTGTCCAGGATGCGCCGAGCGCTCGGTTCAGTTGAGTAAATGGCGGAACCAACTGTGCTACACGAGGCTACTTCATGCATCCCAGATTTCCTCTCGATGTATTCCTTCACCGTTTTGAGAACAGTGGTGACGAATTTAATGCACTAAATACAATGCCTGTCTGGACCTGCCTTTTTTTCCCCGCCTTTTCTGGACTCAAGACCGTACAGTACGCGGCAATAAATATTGCACATCGACCTATTCGATCCTATCGATTTTATACAAAGAATAAAAATAATTATCAAAAGAAGCAAATCATAATTGTTTTAACAGCTCCTAATAGATACCGGACTGTTTGTATTTCGTGCGACAGAGATAACGCTCTACGAAGCCGAAATTAGCCGATTGTCTCTTCCAAAGGTCGATATGCAATATTTATGGCCGGGTACTGTAACTTGCATACCAGTGACCTCCAATAGTTGACATTTTTCCACTTCGGTTTTGACATACCACATCTCACATGTATATAAAATTCAAAATCCTGATTGACTGATATATCAACGCACAGCCTAAACCACTGGTCCTAGAGACATGAAAGTTGGAGGGTGTGTTCTTTGTGAAGAGTAAGTATCCACTAAGAAAGAGTTTTTCGAAATTAAACCCCTAACTAAGGCCCTTTACACATTATGCCGAGGCTGCGGCGGCGCCACTGCTGCAGTTGCGGCATAATGTGTAAAGGGCCTAAGAGGATGAATGCCGGGAGGGTGAAATTTCACGCGGACGAAGTCGCGGGCAAAAGCTAGTTATGATTAAAAATTCTAGTTCCAAATGTTTGAACTGTAAACTATAACGTTTTTATTGATAATTCAACATATGACTTATCATGAAAAATATTCAAGTAAGTAATCCCTCAGAATTGCCTGATAATTATTTTAGCTAAGTGGAAAAATGTCAACTAACTTCTGTAGGTATATTACAATGAAACCATAAAATAATCAAAACATTTTTATTTACCCATAATTAAAAACATTTGTATGTGCACTGGCATTTGGCGAGATACTAAAAGTAATTTGCATTAAAATCTTATACTTTTGGTATCAATACAGTAAATGCATGGTGCAACTCGAAAAAAGTTTTTTGTGTTGAATATTCTATACAAACCAATTATTTTCTCACTAAAGCGAATAGGTATTTTTAACGGTCTTTCATAAACGTTTTGTGAGCTCTGTGGCGGTTACCGTTTATCCACGCGATTTCCGTTTATCAAACGCATGTCAGAGAACCTAACCTCCTTACTAATAATAAACATTGTATAGCGTCTGTATAGTTACACAAAGCTTTGTCTTCTTCTTTCGAAAGTCAAATTACTGACGACTGAAAGAGAGAAATCGGTGTGTAACTATTCACCTGATATAATACGAGTATTAGTAAGGAGGTAAGCCTATAAATTCCGTATCTAATTAGGCCTAGGGTACATTCTCGGACATGCGTTTACACGTCACACGGTAGGGTGGCTTTTTTTGGAGTGGTTGAAGGGAATAAACCCCTATGCGTCCGTAAAATATTAAAAAAAGCACTTATCGTAGTGAGATAAGTTAGCAGACATCTCACGTCTTTCCGCCGTCAAGCGGTGTAAACGCCCGCAAAACGAACATGAAATGAAAAGAAAGCCTTTACAAGTTGCATTCTCCCATTATAATTACACAGCTTTACTATTTTTTAACTAAACAAAGTGGAGACGACAATAAATTAAACTAAGTGTGTCTAATAAGACACACTGTGTGTGTGTACAATAAGATAGCACAAAAGTGTTACGCCTACTTTCTTGCGTATTTGCCAAAAAACATCATGTGGGCCGCATCTATTTCATTTTGTGGGAGTTTCAGGAGTGGGAAAAAGGTGGCGACATTTGAACTCGAACAAATATAGAGTGAAGGCATATCTCTCGGATATCTATGACCGCTTCAACAGGATTGAATACATCCGTCAACACTTCTGGAAGCGGTTCGCTAATGAATACATTTCCTTACTCCAACAGAAAACCAAATGGTCACTTGACTCAGACAGGAAGCTCAGAGAAGGAACGCTCGTACTCATCCGAGACAAGGCGCTTCCACCACTTGTTTGGGCATTAGGCCGCGTAGTACGAACCTATGCAGGCGTCGACGGCATCACACGCGTGGCAGACGTGAAGACAAAGAGAGGAGTCATCACAAGAGGGTTTAACAATATTTGCCCTCTTCCCTTCGAAGACGTCAACAGGCGGGAGGATGTTCACGCGTCAAGCGCATGATCATGTGGACTGACGTCACCGGCGGCTGAGGCGCGGGCGCGGGACGCGGCGCCGCGGGAGCGGCGGCGGCGGCGGCGGCGACGGCGGCGGATCACTTCACGATTGCACGGCTAGGACGACACTCGCGCTCCCTTTGACAACATCACTGTACCGCTACCTATTTATCGCCTTTTCTTAATATAATTTAAATAGTAAACAGTCCACGCTTTCATTTAGTAATCTCCCTGAGCTTCTGAACAATGATCCTGAAGAATATCATATATTTTTCTGATTTTGTTTACTGTAGTCGATCATATACTTTTAGTGCTTCTAAAACTTGCGTTTTTTTTTGCGTTTAGGTCCTGTAATCCCCTTAACAAAATAGAAAATAGTCTACAAATCTACAACCCACAAAGCTTACACTACAACGTTCTCACATTCACAAAATGTTAGTATTACCAGTGTCTGCATGTTATATTATAGTATTATCGTCTCCACATTGTATAACATACATATTTTGTTGATTATAAAAAAATAAATAACATACACAAAGTTTTTTACATAGCTTTTTTTTGTAAAATATTATAATATAATTATTTTATGTTAATTTAGGACTTTGTCCTTTGTCATGTTAAATAAATAATTTTGGATAGTATCACAGGGAACATAAATATAAATAAAAATAAATAAACCCGTAGTTTTTACCATAAAAATCACAAACTTGTTAAAACTATTTACAATAATTGCCAAGCAGAACTGATTTTAAAAGGACATCATCCATTTGACCGGTCCGCGGTCCTAATGAACGTTAATAATCTCGGAAACGTGACGCTTGTTTTCCGTTTGCATTGACCTATCCGACCTATCGATTTATGCAGGTTTCCAAGGGTGGCCGCAATTTTGAAAAAAAAATACTATAGGTATGCCAGGCTCTATATAAAAATCTTCATTGCCCTTCACGAAGCTTGGATGATGTCCTTTTTGGACATGTTACCGTGCTAACGCGAGATTCAAATAATTTAAAAGCAAAAACAAAATGGCGTTGCAAGTTTTTGTCTATATTAAAAAATTGATGAGCATCCTTTGCAGTTTTTTTTTCAATTCCTCAATATTTGCAACGATTTTTTATTTGTTTTTTTGCGCTAAGGCCTTGGATCAAGGCCACATTTTTCTAAAGAAGCATTGTACTAGATAAATCTATAATTATAAAAAAATCACTACATTTGTTTGGCTTCATGTGGACCTGCTCCACCTAGCCTCAAAAATCTTTCCACTCTGCAAGTACTGGCAACTTGGACCTACCAGGTTACGCTGTTGACGCCCGATGCAAACTATGACAGGATACCTTTCCCTATCTACCACCAAACAAGCACCTTCCTGCAGGGTGTAACCTTCCGTGGTACACTTGGAAGTCCCTGAACCATCTCCACACCCAAGTGGGAAGTTGTAAGTCGAATCTCGTAAAGTGGGGCTACCTCGAGGAACTGCAGCAGGATCTGGATGCGAAGCTGAGTTACAAACCACGCTCCGCCTCCTGTCATACCTTCTGTGCCCCAAAACCCGCAGCCAAAGTGACTTCTGCGCTGCCACCGATAACACCGTTAAAGTGGCGAAGTTTTGGGCTAGCAAACTTTGAATAACTGTCGGAAGTAGCTTTCAAAAAGCTTATATCCAGGCTAATGTTATTGTACATTGCATTGACAAAGTTAGATCAAAGTACAAGTGCTTACTTTTTTACGTCAAAATAAACGCTTTCAAAACATTAGTCAAAATTGTACCTTAAACATACTTTCTTGCAAGTTTCTTGCACAGTGGAAACACTCCCTACAGTACCCGGCGATAAATATTGCACATCGACCTTTGGAAAGAGACAATCGGCTAATTTCGGCTTCGTAGAGCGTTATCTCTGTCGCACGAAATACAAACAGTCCGGTATCTATTAGGAGCTGTTAAAACAATTATGATTTGCTTCTTTTGATAATTATTTTTATTCGTTGTATAAAATCGATAGGATCGAATAGGTCGATGTGCAATATTTATCGCCGGGTACTGTAACTCCGGTTTCTTAAAGCCTTTTATTCAAGGTTTTTATATAATCTGTTGTTAACCTTTATGATTTTATTTTTTTCAATCAACATCAAGCTAACATGAGCTCGGCACGCGTTAAAGCGTTGCCGTTGGCACAGTCATCATAATCAGCCTAATGTTTCCACTGCTGTCACACAGGCCTCCTCTCTGTGAGAGGGGGTGGGCCGTAATCCACCACGCGGGCCCAGTGCGGCTTGGTAGATGTCACAAGTCTTCGAATTTTTGGTTCTAGGACATGCCGGTTTCCACACGATGTTTTCCTTCACCGTTTTGAGAGCAGTGGCGATGAAATAATTTAGACAAAGTAAAAGGCCTGTCTAGGTTTGAACCTACGACCTACAACTCTTAATTCGCGGCCGATACCACTGGGCCACCACTGCTCTCTAACAACGCTCTCTGGCAACATGCCGCACGTGTATATGAGCACCTGACAACAGATTTACAGTACCCGGCGATAAATATTGCACATCGACCTTTGGAAAGAGACAATCGGCTAATTTCGGCTTCGTAGAGCGTTATCTCTGTCGCACGAAATACAAACAGTCCGGTATCTGTTAGGAGCTGTTAAAACAATTATGATTTGCTTCTTTTGATAATTATTTTTATTCTTTGTATAAAATACAAAAAAAGGTAAAGGTCGATGTGCAATATTTATCGCCGGGTACTGTACTGATCAGATATGATCAAGCTTTTAAAAACCGGTAAAAGATAAAGATATAATTGCTATTTTTTGGATCACGTGTTAGTAGAATTATATCTATAATTTTTCTAGCTACATTAATTGACTTAAGGGGCCATTAAAAACTATTTCCTTCGAATAATTAATTATAAACACTAACAGCTCATTACAAAGTGAAAACTTACTTAAGCTTGCGTTCTTTCTGAACAGTGAACGAAACTGAAACGTCACGCTCGGTTCAGTGACGCTGAATCAGGTATACTCGGCGCTGAATCGCGTTTACTCAGCTCCAGTCGTAAATTTTCACTTCTACCGCGTGGTCATAAGCATACACCCTCTTTTTTTCCACACGATTTTCTATTATTTATTATTTTAAAATTTGTGCTACGTACCTATGTACTCAAATGAAGCAAACTCACGCGAATTGGTTCAAACCGAAACATGTACAAGTTACCACGAGTTCTTTCCAGCCAATATTTTGGTCCTACACTTACAATGATGATAACTTACAACACCTTCAAAAGATCCTCAATCATAAAATCACAATAAAAACATCTTTACGGCTCTAATGACTTTAAGACCTAAAGCCAAAAGACCTTGAAGGCATAAGGCTAAAAGACTTAGGCCTAAGACTTTAACACTTGGAACGAAAAGACCTTTAGACTCAGGGCCAGAAGACCTTGAGACCCAAGGCCAAAAGTTTTAAGACAAAGGCCAAAAGACCTTAAGGCCCAAGGCCAAAGAACCTTAAGACCCAAAGCCAAAAGACCTTTAGACCAAAAGCCAAAACCTTAAGACCCAAAGCCAAAAGACCTTTAGACCAAAAGCCAAAAGACCTTTAGATCGAAAACCAAAAGACCTTTAGACCGAAAGCCAAAAGACCTTTAGGCTCAAAGTCAAAAGACCTTTAGACTAAAAGCCAAAAGACCTTTAGACCTAACGCCAGAAGACGTTAATACCTTAGGTTAAAAAACTTTGAGGCCTAAGGCCAGAAGTCTTTAAGACCCAAAGCCAAAAGATCTTAAGACCCAAATCCAAGAACCTTACTCTAATTTATAAACTAAGGCCAAAAGGGCTACTCGACCTTAGTTTTAGCCCCTCTAAAAGGCCACATAGCCAGCGTAGGTGTCATTCTCAACAACAACAAAGGTTTGACAGCTGCCATTACAAATTGCATAGCATAGTATCTACCAGCGTCTGCCTTGCACATGTTCTCCTGTATGTTTTGGTAGCCCATCAGAATGATGACGGTGGAAAATAGTGATATTAGAATGGACCTGTCCTTCGTGTAGTGGCGGTATCTGAAAGAAAAAAAAATTGCGCCGATGAGTTAAAATTTGTCGTTTTTGAGGTTATTTTATTGTAGAAAAGGCTTATTTTTATTGCTATAGTTAAACAAAAAGGCAACAAACATAATCATTTATTTGGCAGAATATGGTACAGACGCCAGCACATCAAGCTACTACAATCTGTCAAATTTCTTCAATAGATTTTCAACTTTATCGCTATAGCATAAGGTACAAAGTTGATTGGGAAAATTTGACAGTTTCGGGTAGCTTGATGTGCTGGCGTCTGTACATTATATATTATGTAATTAAACTGACTCACTCAGCAACGGCAGGAGTTACACAGAGCGCCCACCCCAGCAGACTGCCCGTAGACACCACTAAGGCATACATCGGCGTTGTAGACACGCGGATAGTCTCCGGGTTCTCGCACCAGCGGAATGCCTGGAAAAACATGGGTGAAATTATTGTATTGGATATCAATTTGGAATAAGTGGGACTGGAGCAGCGTTGCCAGACGAACCTACAATACCCGGCGATAAGTATTGCACATCGACCTTTGGAAAGAGACAATCGGCTAATTTCGGCTTCGTAGAGCGTTATCTCTGTCGCACGAAATACAAACAGTCCGGTATCTATTAGGAGCTGTTAAAACAATTATGATTTGCTTCTTTTGATAATTATTTTCACCAATTTCCAAAGGTCGATGTGCAATATTTATCGCCGGTACTGTACTGATTTTGGCAGGACGGATGTCCCGATTTTTGACCGAACATTGAATCCCGCGCGGGACAGGCTCAGCCCCACTTTTCGGTGATTACTCGACGGTGCGATTGTTATAAGTATTGTAAAGTAACGTGTTCTCATCAAAATACTAATTCTATTTCTAGCAGCAAGTGGCGCCATCTAGTTCCGAACTTACTAGGAACCACAGAAAAGGTCGGAAAAAAGCGACACTGGCTGGTGACAGTCACTCTAGCAGAGTATCGCATCGATATTTACGTGACGGCTGCCTTCTGATGACAGATGATGTCAGAGGAAGGCGCTGACGTACCACGTTCACGAAGAGCTGCGATATTCCGGCACAATTCTGACGCTGCTGAACCACTAATGGCCAATTCCTATAATTTACTGACCGTTATTGGTAAAAATCAAGACTTGTATCTTTATCAATGATGAAGGAAAGACCTCATAGCATTACGTGGTAGACCCTCCCGTATGGAAGTAGCTATCACAGGTAAAATTAGCTTACGAATCTATTTATATGCCCAGTTTGGCAAAAAAAAATGCTGCCATTGGTAAGCAAAATTATTCGTTTTTTGTTTATAGGAACCGAGCATAACACGATGTCCACTTCTGGTAAACCCTATATCTTGCGCCGTTATACTCATTTAAATTAGCAGTTTAAAAAAAACACGATTATCCAATAAGTGTATTGGTCTCAACAAAACATATGAGCCCAAACTAGAAGGGTTTATTAGTAGCTACTGAAGAGTTCCACCATCCACCTCCTGGCTCCATCATCAGATCAGCTCCAAGATACCAAATTATTGTATTGTCATCCGAACTACATTTACATATAAAGTTTCATTTCGATCCGATAATTAGAAGTAGGTTGAAATTGCCTTCTAAGATTTGATTACATTGTTTGTTAGTTGAAGTGAAGCTTATAAAAGCGGGTTAAAAATATACAAGAAGCCACTAACCAGTTTAACAGTCCAATGCGGGTCCCAGCCGCACAACTTGAGACTCCAGTACGTTAACCCCGCGATCAGTATCGCAACTATAGTACTGATCACGTGACACGCCACTGCTCGCCCCGTCTCGTACGTCGCGTGGTAGCCGTACTTCCAGATGAACGGGTCTGATACGTAGATGCAGAGGGCTGGGGCGAGGAATGCGCCTGGAATGGAGAAAATACAAAGTGGAATTTTAAGCCCGTCTTGATAAAGCATGGTGACAAATACTCGTGCTGTCTGCAGTGGGACAATAATAGGGTGTTAATATTTTTATAATTATAACTCAAAACCTCAAAAGGTGTCATTAAAATTATAATTTTTAACCACTTTTGCTATGCGATACAAGAGAAATCGCAAATAAAATCAGCTTACTCCATTCATTTTATGTTCCCGTAATTCGACAAATGTCCCATACAGTTTGACATGTTCCGTCTTATGCTTGGACCGAAGTTAGATCCCTTTTTTGTAAGTAACTTTCCCGCTTAGAACCCTTTTTCGGGTTATCTTTACTCTCTACCTACCGCAATCAAACTTAAACTCAGTTCAAAACATTTATTTCAATTAAACCATTTACAGGCACTTTTGAACTATCAAGGACACTAAAGACTAAGGAACTGGTTTCATCTTACCAGTAAGATTATAGCACACATATCAACTCCGAAAGGGATCGTCACCGTATCAACTCGAGCCGTTCAGTATTCTTTGTATGAAACTCCCTACTGCAACGCACACTAATCGGAATCGTAACCTAATCGCCTCGCCTCGGGACAAGCTCACGAACCGGGGTGCGGTGCGTGGTCAACTTGTAGTTCCCGAGCTTACGGCTCGTCGTCCCCGCACTTACGTCTCTCCGTACCCGAGTTTACGTCCACCCTTCCCGCCACTCTCTTCTATCCCGCGGCCTGCCTGCAGCACCATAAACCAGCAGTCGACGAGCCGTAAGCGCGACGTCGCGTAGCCGTAGCCGAGTCCACGTATAGGAGATGCTGATCCGTTTTGGTTAGAGCGAGGCCCCATTAGTGCGTTGCGCTGCGTTGCGTCGCGTCATCGCAACGGAACAACGCATTGTATGCCACACCTGTGTTGCGTTGACGCTGCGACAACGCAACGCAAGAGGGTATGTACGCCGTCGCAGCTGCGTCTCAGTTCAGCCTTCGCAATGGATCACTGTCCGTCGTCGCAGCGGAGCTCCGACAACGCAGCGCTTCACCCTCCCTCCCGCTTCGTCTCTTGTCCGTCGATCCGTTGCAACGTCGCGCGCGTCGACGCAACGGTCTAATGGGGCATGTCATTTAAAATATATGGAAAACGACGCAGCGTCGTCGCTGCGACGACGCAACGGAACGCAACGCACTAATGGGGCATCACCCTTACGATGACGCCTGTGTGACGGCGAGCTGAAAGGCGTTGGCGTTGTTATTTTTGCTTTTCTGTTGTGTTTTTATTTTTATGCGTCATGTTTGCCGCAAATAAACGTATTTTCTTTCTTTCTTTTCTTTCGATACGGTGACGATCCCTTTTCGAGTTGATATGTGTGCTATGACCTTTTAGGTATTCTTACCAATCAGAGCGCCGATCAGACATTGGTGTGGGAAGTGCGCCGCGACAAACAACCTCGCGAGCATCACCGAGCCGAGCGCCACACCGAAGAGCGGGTACATCACGTACTTCCACCACCAAATGTAGTACTTTCTGTTTATACAATATGTAACATAATTAACGCAAGACCTCATACACCCCAAATAGAGTATTGCGTTAAAACATATAAAATTATAAACACAATACTATGACCAGAACTTATTCGAGTATTGCGTTAAAACATATAAAATTATAAACACAATACTATGACCAGAACTTATTCTTTTTTAAAGCTAACTATTATTATTTCGTTTATTTATTTACTTTACTTATTTAATTACATTTTTAAATATTTCTTAAAATATAAAAATAAGTATGTATAAAAAACATTTAAAAATATAAAAAAATAGTTGTCCACCGGTGTCGGGACCAGGGTCCAAGCTACCGGTGGTTAGGGCTCCACCACAGGAACCTCCTCACAATGCGAGCCGTATCGAGGAGTACTGCCTTCTGAATCAGGCCCTTGATCCAACCGCCTAACGAGAGCCTCGATAGATGTTGATCGAGGCTTTCGGCTATAAGACCATTGGCCGATACGACAATCGGCACAATGATAACCGAGCTAAAGCTAACTAACTATGTATTATTATTAAGAAAATAGTGTCAACTCTAGCATTACTTTAAGCATTTAAAATTGAGTTTTATTACCTTGAAATAAGATTTAATTTTCTTTGTCTCTATACGCGGTCAGTATGGTAAAATACATATTTTTTTAATAAAATACCTATATTACAAGTTACTGAAATCGATTCAGTAGTCAATTAAGAACAAACTACTTTCAGGACTTGCGTTTATTCTGTTACAGCATCCTATAAAGTTAACCCCTTTAGAAAAAATTTACAAAAATCTAGTAATAGGGGATGAAAGTTTATACATAAGAAGTTCGTAACTTTGTCTGATGGAAAATTCCATTAAACACATGCCTTGTCTTTATAACACACTTACTTGTCGTGCATGACGTGTGATATCCACATGAGGGACAGTACCAGCATCATGGCGGCTGTCATGGAGTGACCAGAGGGACTGCCAGGGCCCGTCTCACATGTCTGTAGTGTTTGTTGTAATACAGGTCTTTGGTGCTCCGAGTAGAATGTTGTTTCTCTTATCCACCAATATGGACGGTCTTCTAGAAGCCACCTGAAATTGGCAAAAAACAATTTTGAAAAAAATAATGTAGATCCATCATAATAATGGTCTACTTTTTATTTTAATACCCATCGATTTATATCTCCGACTAGCTTCTGCGCGCGACTTCGTTAAACCCAGTCCACCCCGTCGCATTGCATCGCCTGTCCACGTTATAACTTCGTTTTCGCTTAGCATTCTGACTATTTATGCTATAGCACGGCTCCTAAGGGTCTTAGCGTGATGCTAAACAGTCTGTAGCCTTCCTCAAGAATAGGACTATCACATGCAAAAAGATTTTTTCATATCCAACTGGCTGGACACATCTGCCGCGTGTCAGACGATCAATGGGCCAAACTTACGAACTTAAACTTACCAGTGGGTCCTGGTTAAGGTTGCACTATATTTTTTCCATACAAATTTACGGAGGGTATTACTCCACTGTTTGACATTGTACATCCAAAGTTAAACATGATATCGGTTTGTCTTATTATTAATTTTGTCTGTGCGGAAACAACATAGTAAAAATAAGTCATTAAAAAGTTATGAGCCAACAAAGATTCGTTTTACTTGCCAATTTTAACGCAACTTTGGATGTAAATAACTAATAAAAAGAACTACAAAATCTTCAAAAGTAAGTCGGTACCGAGAAAGCTCAATTATCGAAGAGTTCAACTAACTTTATTTGTAACTGATTTATGCAGTGGTTTTTTCATAAAACTCGATTTACAATGCGTGCCACGAAAGATGAGACTTGACCCCGCCTCCCCCGCTCTTTCCGCTGCCCCTATTACGTCCGGTCCCGTCCAGCACTCAGACCTCATACCGCTAAAGATACCTAAAATCGTGTTCTGCGCAAGTCATACCACATGGTGTGTCAAGTCTCATCTTTCGTGGCACGCATTGTACCAAAGGACTTATCGTATTTTTTTACGCGCAGTGAGTTCGAGCTCGCGACTAGTTCGACCTTAATGGCAAATGAAATCGCGGCAGGCCCAAACGGCGATGGCGGAATGAGCTGGACTCCTTTCGTAAAGATTGGTCCATGGCAGCTCTGGACAGAGAGTGGTGGAAAGAGAGTAGGGAGGATCTTGCCCAGCTGTGGGACATTAATGGCTATTAAAAAAAAACTGGTAGTCCAAGAGATAGCGCGTTAAAACAGACAAACAACCTCTACAGCTTTATTATTAGTATCATAAAATTATTATAGATTATACATAGATATTTCAACCACTCCAGCACAGCGCGGGCCGATATTGGCCTTTTACAATAAATTGAAAATCAATTATGTCTCATTTCATTAGCGGTGATTAGGAGGTTAATTTTAAAGAAATATCTGTAAAAATTGACAGCACCTAGGCCATTAGTAATTGCTAACATACATATATGGGGTGTTTCAGAGAGCAATTGGAGTCTTTATTTTAAACTAGCAGCGCCCCGCGGTTTCCCCCGCATAAGTGTCAATCCGGTGGGAATACCGGGATAAAAACTATCCTATGTCCTTTCCTGGGACTCAAACTATCTCTATAACAAATTTCATCTAAATCGGTTCAGCGATTTAAGCGTGAAGAGGTAACAGACAGACACACTTTCGCATTTATAATATTAAGTATGGTTTTGGGTGATTACAGGGGTCCAAATTTTTTCATCCTGATAAATTTTAGGCTTTGCATTTTTTATGTTGCGTGCCTTATAATAAGCCTGTACCAAATTAATGTATTTCCTTACTTTCTTTTATAAATTTTTATTTCATTATTCAATTTATAAAATGGACATACCATTTCATAACAGCATTCAACCATCCTCCAAAAGCCAAACACAGCAGCAGCTGTGCAGCAAATACCGAGTCGATGACAGAGATCAGGGGGAACAGGATCTGAATTGCATGGTGCGGGTCAAACACATGGTTGACTATCTCAAAGAAGTTGGCATGGTCTTCAAACCTGCGGATAAAGAATATTATCATCATCATTATCATCATCATCATCTACCTAGCCTTCAATTCAACTCATTTATTTGTCAGAATATCATCAAGCTACTACAATCTGTCAAATTTCATTAATAGATTTTCAACTTTATCGCTATTACCATAAGGTTCAAAGTTGATTGGAAACATTTGACAGTTTCAGGTAGCTTGATGTGCTGGTGTCTGTACAAAGTTGTTGTGTGCATTTAGCCAGCATTATGTGTTACAATCATAATATTCTGCAGTTTCCGGTGTACAAATATGGTTTGTAAAATTATGGGTCATCATTGCATTAAAATTAAATTATAATCATTAGAATTGGAATTACAAATAATTTAAATATATTGAAAAATAGTTGTAAAAGAGATTAAAATTGGAATTACAAATAATTTAAATGTATTGAAAAATAGTTGTAAAAGAGATTAATTATATAAGTCAAAATGCCTTTTCCCAACTGTTGGGATTTGCTTCCAGTCTAACCGGATGCAGCTGTATTACAGAATTTTATGTGGAGCAACCAGCTATCATGTCTGCCGTATGCCCAATGAGCTGTGGTCGAAAATAACCACTATGTGGAGCCTTGACACAGCCAGAAGGTGTCGCAGTCTGTTGACCCGTACAAGATGGCAAAAAAAACCATCTCCACTTTAGCTCTGGATCGAAAGAGCTGGAAGTCATGGAAAGAGGCCATTGCCTAGCAGTGGAATGATGCAGGCTTACAGTAACTGCCAATATAACCTCTACTACCCAGTTAGGTAACTGGATTGTGGATTATTAGGGTACTAGTTTCAATGTATTTTTTTAGGTTTTATAGAGTGCTAGTTTCTATGTATTTTTAATATGAGGATTTTGGGGACCACGTCCTCATATTAGAAATACATAGAAACTGAAGCCAAGGAAATAAAATCTGTAACAAAATAAAATTTCTTACTTATATTTTATTTTGATAAATTTTTTCCCTTGTCTTCTAAATAGTTCTTATTGCGATGTAAAGTGTTGAAGATACTTTAAATAATAGTAAGTACTTATATTGCTGATAACACAGGACTTGGGAAACTACAGGCACTAGAAAACCTAATTAATTATAAAATACCGCAAAAGGGCTGATTTTAAAATTATTTTACGTACTTAAAGTTTCTGCTCAAAATTAATCAGAACCGAATCCAAAATGTATGGAAATTGCGTGAGGAATTTGTAATTGGTCGCACAATACAGTATTTCAAATAAATAATCAATATTTTGGGTACTTTACCAGTATTGCACTAATTCTATGCATGTTACACCAAAAGCGTAGATTTGCTCCATCGTAGCACAACATTTACAAGAGGTTTTACAGAAGCATTATAACATTATGTAATGGAAGTTAGTCTTTTTTGTATTTTTTAATCATTTCAATGTTCTATCCAAAACAAATACCATGGTCAATTTTGATAATGAAACGAATGTCAAATGTCAATGTCAAAGTCAAACTTCTTTCTGAATGAAAAACCGGAACAATCCTTTTTGTTAGAATTATATTTAGAATGAATAATATTCTCTTCATATTCTATTATAATGTAGTAAAACTTCTGATACAATGAATAATAAATAAAATATTCTATTGTTTAAATTATTTTCCTGACTACAACGACATCTTGTGGATTAATATTGAGTTACGAAAAGTTTCACTACTATCTAGTGTCGAATAGCAGTAACTAAAACTCAAAAATATTCAAAGCAATAAACACTACTACTCATTAAGAGATGGCGCTGTTATCTCAATAGAAAACATTTCGGAATACGAACCAAAATATTTCGCCATTATTTATTAAAATTTCATCATGTTACAACCATTTTGTCTCACCTTTGCCAAAAAAACAAAAATATACAGGTCATTGCCAAAGTAACCCTGTAACATTTGGGCCGATCCGATACCATAAATTCAAACCAACCAACCAATGAAATCCTGTTAATCCAGATTCCAGACAGAGCCCGCTAATTATTATGAAGTCATTTGCATTTGGAAGAAGACAGCATTCCGGAGAAAGAAGTTCACTGCGGTGTCAATTTCGCGTGTTGTTACCACTGCACGAAAGCATCTGCTATGTAAATTAGATTAGGTAGTGAGGCCAGTCAGCATATTGCGGCCGCCCTATACCAAAACCCAGTAGGTACCTACCTACCTATGTGCTTCAACACTTCAAACTAAATTTTCCAGGGGAAAGCGAAAATAGCTAGAGAGAGGCTAAACGCGATGCCAGCTTAGAACGTGCAAAGCTGGAGTTTTGCACAAAATGTTTGTAAACAAATGTGCTGCACACTATTTTGGTGGAATCGTAGAATAGAATAGAATAGAATACTCTTTATTACCTAAATCGTACCTTCAAAACCGAATCGAACCTCTCGAATCGAACCGAACCTCGAAATCGAACCTCGAACCGTACCTGAATCGTACCTTTAGGTACCTACTAGGTTTTTTAATGGTTCTTTTTCTAGTATAAGTGCGTTACATTACAAGACCATTAGAAAACCTAGTAAGTTCTGGGGGCCTAAAAATACCACTTTGGCAGAATCATAAAGGATAACATTATGAATCATAATGGACAGTTAACTGTTAAGGTAATCGTATCAAATCCCATTGTTGAAGGATTTTTCAGTTATTTTTTTTATCTGTGCTAAAATACCAATCAATTCAATCCAAATCCAATCCTCTTTGATTGTAACTACGTAGTGCAGTGAAAAAAAGAAAAACACGGACTGTCTTCGCCATATTATATAATTCATAAAGTTATCCTTTCATGATTCTGCCAAAGTCGCCTTTTTAGGCCCCCTGAACACTTGCTTAAAATGACCTAAGTACCTATCTACCTACCTGAGTACCCACTATCTCTTAGAATGGTTTTTAGATAATAGATCTAGGTGTCTAAGTAGATGTTTGACAAGTTGTTGCTGGTAGTCAGAAGCTCAAAAGCCTGACAATCAGTCTTACCAAGGGGTTTCGTGTTAGGTATTACCTACCCAGTAACTGGGTTGTGGATGTCAGATAGGCCGTCGCCCCATTTAAAATCCTACTGGTATTCAGCTGCATCCGGTTAGAACGGAAGCCGACAAATTTATGGGACAAAACAAATCACATGACATCATATGGGGTTTTGAATTTTTGGTTATGGTGCAGTCAATTGATAGAGAAGC
Source organism: Luperina nickerlii (assembly GCA_963855955.1). Lineage (NCBI taxonomy): Eukaryota > Metazoa > Arthropoda > Insecta > Lepidoptera > Noctuidae > Luperina > Luperina nickerlii. The sequence continues at coordinate 8,235,780 of OY979689.1, read as the reverse complement.
CTGGGTCCCAATTCTGTATTATTCCCCGTGAAATCTTACCACGTGCAAATCACGTCAGTATGTATCGTCGGCAAGGAATCGAATTGTCAACCGTATGGAAAACAAGTATTTTGACAACCAGTATAGTTAGTAGTTTCAATTCAAACCACACCATTGTGTCATAGAGAATACGGTAATAGCAGATATCGTGATTGACTACGGAATTGACGTGGTTTCGCAAGCTATCTCCACCTAAATTTCAATACAATTTATCATAATTTTACTGAAAAACATAATTTACCTATCCTATTTAACCAAAAAAGGGCTAAAACAATCTCCACTGTAAAAAAAAACAATTTCATCAAATTACCAAAAGGTTAACGTGTTAGAGCGACGTTAGATGGCGCTGCTCTCTCCCGGGACCTGTGAGGGCGGATTATTGTTTTAATAATTGAATATTATACTATGGTAGCGATACAACCAGCAACACAAGTTTGAAACGAACGGGAGGATATTTTTAAAAGGTGTGAAATGTAATATTTTTGGACACAAGAGTTGAATTTGTTGCTCTTGCTTGTAAATTCAATATTTTGTAGCTTTTAAAAGCTGCAAACCTACATGCAGCAAAGTAATTTCGCAATTTTATATTTTATATGTTTTGATATCAAGAACAATCCATAGACAAACCTAAAAAATTACTATGGCTGAAAAAAAAAACAATCTTCACAAAAATTGTTGTAGAAAAATCAAAGTCTATGGTTATATTCTCTTTGAGAAAAATTAAGCCATTAAACGAAGAGAAGAAGAAGAAGAATATTTAGGAACTTACAGAATAAAACTGTTGTTGGTAGGTACTACAGGAGGTGGACAAAGCGAAAGGGGCAGGATGATCGTAGCACATAAATTTCTGCCAATGAAAAATAGGCATAAATCCGGAATTCAGGAATGTGTCATAGAGGCTTTTTTAACAAATCGAATCGTCAACCCTAACACGAGGCAGACACTTCGCGTGCGTTAGTTTGTTAGTTTTTTAGTATAATTCTAATTTTGTGTGTATTTATAGTATTTTAGAGTTATATTAATATTGTATTGTATGTGTTTTTAGGGGCCTTGATTCCTGAAATAAATGGATAATAATAATAATAATTCTTTGCAATATTTGTAGAGGTATTGGTACAGTGTTATTCTTATGCCCCTTTATTCATAAACGCTTTGTTTAAAACTAAGTAGTTTAATCATCTTTTATATAATATAAACCCCTATTTAGTCAGTGGATAATTAAACGGTCAAGCCCCGCGCGTACCCTATGTAGTACGATACAATAGAAAATCAATTGTGTCTCATTAGCGGAGCTCGAGCGATTCAGTTCATAGGTTACCTATTACAGTTACCTATTTACATACCTACTAACAAATTGCATTGATCTGGGAAATAAATGATTATCACTTATTTCTGTTCCCACTACTGTAAATACTTGAAACAAATAGGTACCTATATCCTACAGCATTAAATACAAAGTAGGCACAATCTATTGTCTGAACTGTACGCAGATATAAACTTCGCTCAGATTTGGCCAAATTTAATCTTAGCAGCGGCGGCGGAGACCCGGAGTTGAACGGTGAACAGGTCTTGGGATAGATCGCAAGATGGACATGGGAAAATAATGAGAAAAATTATCATTGAAAGATCTACGGAGTTGCCGTATATCTTTCAGTATAATTTTCGGCTGCAGAAGTGGACGAGACCAAAGGAGCAGGATGGTCGGAAGCACTGCCCTTGGAAAAATAAGCGTAGGTATAGTAAGATCTACGGCAACTACATCAACATTATGAGTACACTTTGGAAGCAGGGCTGTCTACCCATACCGGCACTGCGGAGCTTTCTATTTAGTAAAGCACTGGCTTGCCATGGTCGGTCTGTGGATGGGTGACCATCTTTACATACCGAGACCCCTCCGTGCCTCGGAAAGCACGTTAAATCGTTCGTTCCGGCTGTAATTCGTGGATCTTGGACAGTCGTGTAGTCAGAATCCCGAAAGTCTGACAACCAGTCCATACTAAGGGGTATCGTATTATCCAATAACTGGGTTGTGGAGGTGAAAATTAGGCAGTCGCTCCATGTAAAATACTGGTAATCAGCTGCATCCGGTTAGACTGGAAGCCGACTTCAACATAGTTGGGAAAAGGCTAGGGAGATGATGGTGATGATTTATATGTAATTAGGTAGGTACATAATATGATATTTATAGTTTTAAATAGGTGTACGCGTATCTTTATATTTAAAAATATTTATTCCTCAATGTTCATGATTGCACTTACCACTGTTTTCCTCTGGATCACCCAAAGGTTGACTGGTAGGAAACGCCTATGACATTAAGTCCGCCTCTGTACATTTGTGCTTGAAGTATTAAATAATATATAATAATAAGTGGTCATGCTATCCGTGCTGGATATCTCGCGACGTATCCTGCAATCCTGACCAACGCACACACCACCACTCGTAAACGCGGCATGATCACGTAGAATTATTGCGTTAAAATATAATCTGCGCTCAGCTCACACCCGGTGGGACTCGGGAGGGCGGGGGGAGGCTGTAATAAGGTATGTTCACGCTATTTAGTTGAGGAGCGGGACTGGCAGAGAGGTTGTAGGACTGTGAGGTAAATGTTAGGTACTTATAGAAAGGGTGGAGACGTAGGTTTCTGGATTGTTTATGTACATTTGAGCTTTTAAGTAGGAGTCGTGCGTTACTTTGTTTAGATAATTATAAGTCTAGATGAAGAAAGCTGTATCAGGTAGGTACCTAGGACTGTTAGCCAAAGGTCATTTTCAAGATAATTACAGGGTGGCATCACCATTGGCATAGTAAGGGATTTTGTCAAGGGGGGCCAGACGTCCAGCTGAATTAACCACAGTCATTTGTGGATCTTTGACAGTCGTTACGGGTAGTCAGAAGCCCGAAAGTCTGACAACCAGTCTTACCAAGGGGTATCGTATTACCGAGTAACTGGGTTGTGGAGCTCTCAGGGCAGATAAGCAGTCGCTCCATGTAAAATACTAGTATTCAGCTGCATCCGGTTAGACTGGAAGCCGACCCCAACATAGTTGGGAAAAGGCTATAGGCAGATGAGATGATTCTAGACGATGGCACAGATGTTTCGTCAGTTATCTAAAAAAATCATCTGTTTCATTGAAAAGTGCAAGTACGCGGTGAAAATGGCTGGAAGACGAAATATCGGTGGCCTGGCGGCAACATGGCCAGACGACATTGTTACCATCGCAGGTAAAACCTGGATGAGGCTGGTACAGAATTCAGCGGGATTGAACCGAAAGGGTTACCGCTGGCCCGGAACATAAAGGGCTAAGGAAGGAACACGGGTGGGTTTTAGTCAGTAAGAGTCCGACACTCCCTTCCGCTCCACCCAGAGCGGGAGGAGTCATTTTTGACACATGAAAAGGGAAACAGTCATATGCTCAGCTGTGGGAAGTTTGGCAGTAGATGATGATGACAATGGTTAATAAGGATTTAGCTGTCAGGCGAAACTCAGGTTACGGCTGCTTTTCCATCAGAGATGTGCTAATTATTTATTTCAGGCGACGCAGACCCATATATAAATACAGTACCCGGCGATAAATATTGCACATCGACCTTTACCTTTTTTTTTTGTATTTTATACAAAGAATAAAAATAATTATCAAAAGAAGCAAATCATAATTGTTTTAACAGCTCCTAATAGATACCGGACTGTTTGTATTTCGTGCGACAGAGATAACGCTCTACGAAGCTGAAATTAGCCTGCTTAGCTGAAATTAGCTTTAACTAAACATACATTTTTTTTATTATAAAAAAGTAAGTTTCGTACCGCCTCAGAATTAATAAGAACAAATGTATGAGAAAATTAATTATCTTCATTATAATCTATTCGTGGATTTTTCCCATGATTTAATAGTTATTCTGCTATTCGGGGCGGAGACAAATCCAACAATTCGAAGATCCTATAAATTGGTACAGCTGTTATTTAGTTATAAATGGTGTAACTAACCCGACTTTGTTTTATGTATATGTTGGGGAGGTTTGCAGAACGAAATGCACATGAAAAAGTATAAAGCTTTAGTTGGAAAGGTGTATAGGTTTATTAAGGAACAATCATGGAACAACGTAGAAAATGGAGTCTGGTGAAAAACTTATGTCATTCCAAACAAACAGTTTTTCACCTAGCCAGTGTTACCAAAGTACATGGAGGTGATATACCTTCAACACACCCCCTCAACTCATGTACGATACGATTCACAAAAAAAAAAAACTTATCTTTACTTTCGCACACACAACCCTAACGCACTTGTTAGTAATTCGTGTCTTACGCGAGGCAAAGGTTTGGTGAGGACATCTGCCAGCATTTTATCAGTTGACAAATGTTCCAACGTTATATCTTTATTGTAACGTAGCACATCCCTTATAAAGAAATGTCTAATGTCAATGTGCTTACTTTTCGCATAATGTATACCGTGATCCTCAGCAAGGCAAATAGCACTTATATTATCAGCATGCATTCTTACCTTACAGAGTTGATGTAAACCTAGCTCTTTCAACAGACTGTTCAAATATACAGCTTCTTTCATAGCTTCTGCCAAACTCACAAACTCGGCCTCACAAGTTGAAGTCGCAACGATGCGTTGCTTTTGTGAAGTCCATGATATGCTTGCGCCTCCTAGAACGAATAAATAACCCGTAAAGGAGCGTCTATCAATGACGCAGCTACCCCAATCTGCATCTGCATACCCTTGTATGCATAACCCTGTCGGCTTAAAAGATAAACCGTGAGTTATCGTACCTTTTAAGTATCGAAGAACTCGCTTCGCAGCCCTCCAATGAGTTTCCTGCGGGTTTTCTGCAAACTGTGCAAGTTTTGCCGTAGCGTTGGCGATATCAGGTCTAGTCGCTACACTTAAATACATGAGCGCTCCAATCACTTCTCTATACGGAAATTGTTTCGCTTTTATTACTCCTTTTTCACTAATAACAGGATTTCCAATTTCCATTGGAGTCTGGACAGGATTACAACTATCCATATCAAATTTCTTCAAAATATATTTTATATATTTCTCTTGTGACAAGAAATACTCATTGCCACTTTTCTTTATATTTATCCCGAGACAGAAGGTTGCTTGACCAAAGTCTTTAAGCTCAAACGACCTCGCCAATTCCTGCTTGAATTTATTTATATACAATCTTTTTGTCGATGCGATTAATATGTCATCCACGTAAACAACAACAAAAACTGATCCACCTTTATTGCGCTTGTGATACAAACAAGGTTCATTTATCGTAGGTCTCAATCCCATTTGTCTCAGCTTCTCGTCCAGTTTAATATTCCACTGTCGTCCAGCTTGTTTGAGACCATAAAGAGATTTCTTTAAACGACAGGTGTCACCACCTGCTTTCATATCTTCAAGCATTTTAGCTGCTTTTTTACCTACTGCAGAATTAACACCATCTGCATTTTTTAGTTTCTCTAGGCCTTCTTTCAACAGCTCTGGGATCTTCATATAAATATCTTCGGTCAGATCACCGTTTAAATAAGCGGTATTTATATCTATCTGGTCAATGTCCATGCCCATTTCGACAGCTAAGGCGACCAACAAACGTACAGTTGCAATTCTCGCAACTGGAGCGAATGTCTTATTATAATCTAGGCCATGTTGTTGACTGTATCCTTTTGCTACAAGTCTGGCCTTCTTTTTCTCAGTATTGTCAACATTTAGCTTTGTAGTCAGCACGTATCGACATCCTACGATATTACGATCTGAAGGTTTCTTCACAATTTCCCACGTGTCGTTTTTTATTAGACTTCTTATTTCTGAAAGAATCGCTTCATCCCATTGGACTTTTTCGTCAGATGCTAAAGCTTCTTTCAACGTGATTTCAATAGCTCCAGCAAAATCATCAGTATCAACGTATTCTTCCGTCGATGACTCATTGTCGCTACTCTCTCTTACCTCAACCATGTTGTAGATTTTACGAGGGCGGCCAACTTGTCCTTTTTGAATCCTTGGCCTTCCAGAACCTCTTTTTAAAGTAACATTTCTACCAATTCCAGTAGGTTCTGTATTCTCTGCACCTCCATCATCAATCACTGATACATTCGGTTGAATATCAAATGGGATTTCTTCTCTTGAAGGTTCATCACTAAATGGTATATCCGACTGTTCTTTAGTTTGGATTTCTATATCAACAGTCTTTCTCACAATACTCTTTTCAGGTTTTTGTTCAACTAGTGATTCATTTGAGACCTTACACTCAATTTCAGTTAGTTTACCTTCCTGAAATTTTACATCTCTCGACACTACGATTCTTCTACTCTCAGGTATCCATATTTTATAGCCTTTAGCGTCACCTGGATAACCCACAAAAACACCGAGTGAACTTCGTGCTGCAAACTTATCTTTACCTGGTTCCTTTTCCAAGACGTGTACTTTCGTGCCAAACGTTTTTAAATATTTGACATTCACAGGTCTCTCAAACCATTTTTCGTATGGAATTTCACCATTCAGACTGCTAGTTGGACACCTATTACGCAAATAGCATGCAGTAGCTACAGCTTCTGCCCAAAAACTTGGTGAAATACCTGACGATAAGATCATGCACCTTGCCATCTCAATCAACGTACGGTTCATCCGTTCAGCGATTCCGTTACTTTGAGGTGAGTATGGCGTCGTAAAACGTCTCTTAATACATTCACTTTCTAAAAATTCATCGAAATAGTATATTTCATTACAAGTGCGGAAAGGTTGTCATTGCAAAGAGTTCCGACAAATCGCTCACTGAATGCAAAAGGGCCACAAATCAAAATGCATCTTTTTTATACGACGACCAAAACAAAATTTAGAAAAGGATTTTTTCAAATATTTCGTCATTTTTTATGTAATAATAAAACATGGTAATATGTCTTTAGATGCTTTTTACGTGCTCTATCGGTTAAAAATATGAACATTTTCATAGCTGCTACTCATGAAGCTAAAAACGTACAAAAGTCCCTTTTGCATTCAAAATTTCGATCAATGTCATAAAAATTATGTCAAAAATAAAACTTATTTTTAAAATAAAATGGTTTATTATGTCTTCTTCGAAATAATAATTATTCTAAAAAGTCTCTTAGTAGTGATAGATCAAAACATGTTAGTAAAGAGACAACAAAACATTAAGTATCTAAAATAAATGACAACATCTACAACAAAAAAAATCTTAACTTTTAATCATTATTAAAGTACCGTTAAAATGATTGAGATCAAATTGTGTGACTATTATTCTAATCAAAATTAAATATCTCTAAAACTGTAAACATTATTATAATTTGTAGAATGTCGTTTTATAGGCAAGAATCACGTTAATTAACAAAAATAAAAGCTTGTAATAATTAACAAAAAATACTCTAATCACAACCATTGAGCGGTCCAATCAGTCTCTGGAACTTAAATCTTATTATTAAACATCTACAAAATACAATACAAAATAAATCAGATTAGTTTTAATAACTAAATAGCACAAAATATGTATTTAATAATGTCATACAAAGTTATAAAATCACACAAAAAAGTTTTAAAGGCACTTTCTTTTTAAATTAGTAGAAAAATTAATTTTTTTTTATAAAAACACTTTGCCAATAATTATTAAATACAGTTAATCGTTCTTCAAATGAAAATTCAATTTGACATTTCATTTTGCAACTATCAGGACAAACAGGTCCCATTTTTTTTAGCAGCAATTAGTTTTTTAGATTCGGACATAGATGTATATGCCTTTCCTCTATTTCTTAGAGCCTTGGTTTTGTTTCTCTTCCATGATGCTGGATATGCTTTCCTTTTTCGAGATAATGGCTGAGGGTCCACGCTAGTTGGTTGACTGTCAATGCTAGGTGGCTGAGTATTAACGCTGGATGGATGTGAATCAATATTAGGTGTTAGAGTATCTAAATCGATTGATAGATTATTATAGATTAATGGTTGAGGTTCTAATTGAGAAGGTCCGGGTGTGGGTGAAATATTAAAATGTGCTGTATTGAGTTTTGGCTGTACATCATCCTCCGAATCAGAAGATCCATCGTTGTAGGGTTGAAAAATGGGATCCTTAACACTGTCATCTGAAGAAAAATCGGCATTTGACGAACTACTTGATGTTGAAGAATCACTAGCGTCTTCGCTTTCAGAGTCACATGAATTACCACTTGAGTGGCTCGGTTCAACAACTTTCCCTGTCATTTTTTTATGAGCTGTTACAGGTTCTATATCAGAATCTTCTTTCTCAAGTAATGATAGGTCAGGATGGCTATCTGGTATGGAGTTTGTAGCTAAAGAATCATTAGATAGTGAATTTGGATGAAGCAGTGCTGAAGTATTATATTCTGGTGCGTCTTGAATTTTCTGGGTCGATAAAGGTTGATCATTATCTGATTCTTGAGTGAAGGTCGCCATTTTCAAAATTAATTTTGCTCGGCTATTCATCCTGCAATTAATAATTAATCATATCATAGCCAAGCCAAAGCCATGCTCAAAACACAATTTACTATTATTTACATCATCATCACCCTATCACAGACCACAGTCCGCTGCTGGGCTTACAGGTACAGGTGTATCATATTATTAGATACTAGCTGATCCGCCACGACTTCGTTCGCGTGGTATCCTACCCCTACCCAACCGATACCCCTACCCCTATCCTACCGATACCCCCACCTCTACACTACCGATACCCTACCCAAACCCTACACTACCCCTACCCTACCCCTAACCCTACCCTACCTCTACCCTACCTCTACCCTACCCCTACACTTGAGACCGACTTCCCAACTTCATATTAAAAGGGCTGTTTTTAGGGACTTCGTTCGTGTGGTATCCTGCCCCTACCTTACCCCAACCCTACCCCTACCCCATATTTTCTCACCGTTTGAACCTTCCCTAGACCTCCACGAACATTTCAAAACCTAAATTAGCTAAATCGGCCCAGCCGTTCTCGAGTTTTAGCGAGACTAACAAACAGCAATTGATTTTTATATAATAGTAGAAGTAGATAGTAGAAGTAGATTGTTAGTAAAAATTTAGTATGATTCTAAGTTTATTGATAAAAGCGTTTGCTTTAATGCCCATAAAACAGCTGTAGAAAACACAATATAAAACATTAAGATTATTATAAAAATAAAATAAATATCACATTATCATAAATTATTGCCATACAAAACGGACACATCTCTGAACTTTCTGCTTTAGCTTTCAAAAAATAATAATCAATCCATGCATAATTCCATGCAAAACGAACGCATTTCAAATATGGCACTGTTGTAATAAAAAAAAAGTTACTATTGCACGATGTTTGAATGGCTACTTCCCATTTGGTAAACTTCCCATTTCGTAAACCTCAAACTGTACCTACTAAAAAGTTGCGTTTGGTAAACATTTCGTTACTTCATACATTTAATCCCATTTGGTAAACTTTGTTAGTATTGTTATTTTTGTACGGTACAGTCAGTGTCAAATTAGTATTAAATTAGAGATGTATATATTTTTAAATGCTTCAGTCTTGAGATAGTATCTCGACCATCAAAAAGAATGGCTGATCAAGAAGAAGTTGCAATACAGACGTATTTCAAATAATGGCCCTGTTGTATTACAAAATATAATGATACTTACTTGATGTTTGAATACAAAACGGACGTTTTCCAAAATATGGCACTTTTGCAGAGAACTATGAACACGAACTGCAGTATTATTTCGCTTTGTGGCCGTTTTGCACGCAACTGACGTGCGTTCGTGTCAAGTTTCGGGTTGCAACTGACAAAATGGCCGCTTTGCTCTGAAGTTAGCTAACAAAAAGCACCAATGCAAAAATGGCAGTCAGTCGGTTTGGGAATAGTGGATGCGAAAATGACGGGTGTCTTTTCTTACTAAAATAATTTAGTCGATTTAGACCTCATTTTTTCAATAAAATGATTTTGAGAAATTTTTGATTTGTGCCCCTTTTGCATTCAGTGAGCGAAATGTCTACCCGAGCCGAGGCGCAGCCGAAGGCGAGGGTTGACAGTCGGAACAAGTTGCAATGACGGTTTCGCACGTGTACTGAACGACTATTTTTAATACAGTTGCGAAAAAATGAAGCAATTTAATAAAATAATAAAAACACAATAAACTCAACTAATGGCGCCAACCGTAAAATATAAGCAGACATTTTTTTCTTCTTCACCCATTCTGGTAGGCAAAGGGAACTATGCCCATACAGCCAAGTCTTCAGTAGAATTTTTTTATTGATATGAAATGAAAATGAAATTTAATGAGATGAAATGAAATGAAACCTAACCTAAGTCATTCAATCAAATCATTAAATCTGATATTGAAACAAATTAGTAGCTTCTTTTTAGAAATATACGTATTTGCATGAATCATAAAAACTTCTATGAATTTTTTTAGTAAAAACTTCATGGTTGGTTTTTCTTTTTAATAGACATTATTTTGACAGTTGGGAAAGAGAACGCACGAGTTCGGGAAAGGTAAAAAAAAAGCACGAGTATGTAATAGCCCACATCCCGAACGCTATACGTCCCTGCAATACGCCAGTTTTTGAGCAACTGTATTAAAAAATTTATTTTTGTATTCAGTCCCGTTATCCGTATGTAAATATTTAATTTTTCTTCCTGTCAAATTTTCAACATGACATTTAAAAATTTTAAACTTTGACAAAACGTCATTTTTATTTTTCAGCATAAATACGTCACACCAACGAGTACAATCGTCAATAAAAGTGACAAAGTATTTATTTCCGCCATTAGATTGAACTCTCATTGGACCTACCACATCAGAGTATATTATTCCCAACTTCTCGTTGCAGCGTAAACTGGACTTCACATGAGGCAACGATACCATTTTACCCTTAGCGCACACATCACAATCATGCAAGTTACTATCGATATTTATCGGATCAATACCTGATTTCTTTAGTACTTTCATAAGATCCCTAGCATTCAGATGTCCCATACGCTCGTGCCATCGATACAGATCAACACTTTCACTACTTAACACTGACGCTGAAGCGTCCAGTTCCCTCAAGTAATATAAGTCACCTCGCCGATCAGCGGTCAGTTTCACCTCACCGTTTTTAAGGCGACGCATTGTTAAACAATAATTCCAAAACCGGGCACGCGCGCCCCGCAACCCGCTCACACCTCGATAAGTAACGTAAGTATTGCGAGACGCGATGCCGCAAAGTGGGCTGAATTTCGTGTTTCATAGACATTCAAATCCTTTTTTGCAAGAGAGAGAGAGAGATATCTCCGTTATCGCACAAATAGGGAAAATGCATGTTTTTTTTTAATTTTAATTCACTTCTTACATTATTATAAAATAGTAATAAAAAATATAAATACTGTTGGAAATGATAAAAACCTTATTTTGTTAGTTTTCAATCCATCTGGATGGATGGATGGATGGATGGATGGATGGATGGATGGATGGATGGATGGATGGATGGATGGATGGATGGATGGATGGATGGATGGATGGATGGATGGATGGATGGATGGATGGATGGATGGATGGATGGATGGATGGATGGATGGATGGATGGATGGATGGATGGATGGATGGATGGATGGATGGATGGATGGATGGATGGATGGATGGATGGATGGATGGATGGATGGATGGATGGATGGATGGATGGATGGATGGATGGATGGATGGATGGATGGATGGATGGATGGATGGATGGATGGATGGATGGATGGATGGATGGATGGATGGATGGATGGATGGATGGATGGATGGATGGATGGATGGATGGATGGATGGATGGATGGATGGATGGATGGATGGATGGATGGATGGATGGATGGATGGATGGATGGATGGATGGATGGATGGATGGATGGATGGATGGATGGATGGATGGATGGATGGATGGATGGATGGATGGATGGATGGATGGATGGATGGATGGATGGATGGATGGATGGATGGATGGATGGATGGATGGATGGATGGATGGATGGATGGATGGATGGATGGATGGATGGATGGATGGATGGATGGATGGATGGATGGATGGATGGATGGATGGATGGATGGATGGATGGATGGATGGATGGATGGATGGATGGATGGATGGATGGATGGATGGATGGATGGATGGATGGATGGATGGATGGATGGATGGATGGATGGATGGATGGATGGATGGATGGATGGATGGATGGATGGATGGATGGATGGATGGATGGATGGATGGATGGATGGATGGATGGATGGATGGATGGATGGATGGATGGATGGATGGATGGATGGATGGATGGATGGATGGATGGATGGATGGATGGATGGATGGATGGATGGATGGATGGATGGATGGATGGATGGATGGATGGATGGATGGATGGATGGATGGATGGATGGATGGATGGATGGATGGATGGATGGATGGATGGATGGATGGATGGATGGATGGATGGATGGATGGATGGATGGATGGATGGATGGATGGATGGATGGATGGATGGATGGATGGATGGATGGATGGATGGATGGATGGATGGATGGATGGATGGATGGATGGATGGATGGATGGATGGATGGATGGATGGATGGATGGATGGATGGATGGATGGATGGATGGATGGATGGATGGATGGATGGATGGATGGATGGATGGATGGATGGATGGATGGATGGATGGATGGATGGATGGATGGATGGATGGATGGATGGATGGATGGATGGATGGATGGATGGATGGATGGATGGATGGATGGATGGATGGATGGATGGATGGATGGATGGATGGATGGATGGATGGATGGATGGATGGATGGATGGATGGATGGATGGATGGATGGATGGATGGATGGATGGATGGATGGATGGATGGATGGATGGATGGATGGATGGATGGATGGATGGATGGATGGATGGATGGATGGATGGATGGATGGATGGATGGATGGATGGATGGATGGATGGATGGATGGATGGATGGATGGATGGATGGATGGATGGATGGATGGATGGATGGATGGATGGATGGATGGATGGATGGATGGATGGATGGATGGATGGATGGATGGATGGATGGATGGATGGATGGATGGATGGATGGATGGATGGATGGATGGATGGATGGATGGATGGATGGATGGATGGATGGATGGATGGATGGATGGATGGATGGATGGATGGATGGATGGATGGATGGATGGATGGATGGATGGATGGATGGATGGATGGATGGATGGATGGATGGATGGATGGATGGATGGATGGATGGATGGATGGATGGATGGATGGATGGATGGATGGATGGATGGATGGATGGATGGATGGATGGATGGATGGATGGATGGATGGATGGATGGATGGATGGATGGATGGATGGATGGATGGATGGATGGATGGATGGATGGATGGATGGATGGATGGATGGATGGATGGATGGATGGATGGATGGATGGATGGATGGATGGATGGATGGATGGATGGATGGATGGATGGATGGATGGATGGATGGATGGATGGATGGATGGATGGATGGATGGATGGATGGATGGATGGATGGATGGATGGATGGATGGATGGATGGATGGATGGATGGATGGATGGATGGATGGATGGATGGATGGATGGATGGATGGATGGATGGATGGATGGATGGATGGATGGATGGATGGATGGATGGATGGATGGATGGATGGATGGATGGATGGATGGATGGATGGATGGATGGATGGATGGATGGATGGATGGATGGATGGATGGATGGATGGATGGATGGATGGATGGATGGATGGATGGATGGATGGATGGATGGATGGATGGATGGATGGATGGATGGATGGATGGATGGATGGATGGATGGATGGATGGATGGATGGATGGATGGATGGATGGATGGATGGATGGATGGATGGATGGATGGATGGATGGATGGATGGATGGATGGATGGATGGATGGATGGATGGATGGATGGATGGATGGATGGATGGATGGATGGATGGATGGATGGATGGATGGATGGATGGATGGATGGATGGATGGATGGATGGATGGATGGATGGATGGATGGATGGATGGATGGATGGATGGATGGATGGATGGATGGATGGATGGATGGATGGATGGATGGATGGATGGATGGATGGATGGATGGATGGATGGATGGATGGATGGATGGATGGATGGATGGATGGATGGATGGATGGATGGATGGATGGATGGATGGATGGATGGATGGATGGATGGATGGATGGATGGATGGATGGATGGATGGATGGATGGATGGATGGATGGATGGATGGATGGATGGATGGATGGATGGATGGATGGATGGATGGATGGATGGATGGATGGATGGATGGATGGATTTTTATTTTGGGCTGTGTATGTTAATGTACCTACTACCTTGTCTGGTTTGTGTGTATAGGGCACAATGAACGGGGAAAGTTGTCTAATGTGTATAATAATTGTAAAATGTATAAATTGTAAAGAAGAAGGTAATTAAATAGGATGCAAGTTTCAAGACGAAACCGCAAGAGTCTTAAAAACTATGGTGACTACACGCACCGTACACTCAGGATATACCCCAGCACCAGGCGAATAGGTATATATTATTATATAAATAAATATAATAAATAGATCAGGAATAGTTTTTCTGTGATTTCTCCGGAGCCAGAAGAGAGATCTTTTTCTCCTGGTTTCGGAGAGCCCAAGCTCGGTGGGTCTATGACTTCTGGTTCCGAAGTTATGGCTCGGGGGGGTGAGGTAACGTGAAGGGTTGGGGGGGGATTAATACAGATGGATATTTAAAGGATTTTGGAAGGCTACAGGAGTCCGCCAGTGGGAACGGAGAATGTTCTAGAGGTTCCAGGAGTCACAGTGTGTCACGGGGTTTCGTTGGAGGCGGGGGGAGGGGGGGGGGAGGTGTAGGATATAATGTATAATATAATATAATATAATAGCTCTATGGTATGTAACGTATAATTTAAAAGTTAGGCTAGGAAATTTTTTGGGGTCTATAATGTGGGGGGGTCAAAAAGGGGGTCTAAGGGTCTTATACCAATATATGTTCTAGATGAGAGGGGAGTTATAGGGGGGGGGAAAATTTGGTCAGAATTTTGATATTCCCAGCCGTTCCCGAGATATCTGGATTTTAAGTGGGGGAAGGGGAAATTTTCGGTACTCTAATATTTCTGCCTTACGAATAAGTGGCGTATGACGTATGATGTGGAGGATACGGGGAATTTGGAAGTGGTCTCAGAGGGGTAGGGTGGGGGGGGGGGATTTGAAGGAAGTCTTAATATAATAACGTAGATGATATATAGCTATGGTCATAGATGGCTATCTGGGCTGGGGGGGGGGGGGAGGGGCGGGGGGAGTCAGTCTGATAAGACATATTAAAAGAATCCATACTAAAAGAAAATCATTTAGTATTCTTCAATCATTGAAAGTACATACAAACACCATGGCAAGTATCGTTACAAACTTGGATTTGTTCGTTATTTTGAAAGGCGCAATTGTGCGATAACGGAGATATCATCATTTATTGTGTCGACTCCATACAATATTTTTCGAAATAAATTCTAAGAGCGCTGTTTGCAATTACAAACCCAAAAGTTTATCATAACAGGTACATAGAAGGTATTCCCGATCGTATCCAAGTATAAAAAAGCGTCGCTTTCAAAAAAGGATTTGAATGTCTATGAAACACGAATTTCAGCCCACTGTGTGCCGTGGCGGCGGGGAAACATAGACGTCTTGCACATTTTTCTAATAAACAAGCTCTTCTTTTCCTTTTGGAACATCTTTCTTTGTTTTTTTACCATTTTTATTTTATAAAACCGCCAAATAAATTCGCGCAATGCTTAATGTCGTCCGGAAGCCGACTAGCACAGACCCGTCGCTGACAATGGTCAAGAGGGGACTGAGAGTCTGAGTGGGGCGAGGATTGTATACGCGCGCTAGCTTATAACTAAAGGACATAAGCGACAAAATGGTTTTTGTTGTTTTATTTAGATAGAAACGATAATTTGAGAAATTCCTTTTGGTATTTTAAAGAGTATGTATAGACTCATCTACATAGAAAATTAAGAGGCTTAAATCGGTCCCGTTTGCCCATAATATGTGAATCTCTTTTTAAAAAGAGGTATGTTTGATATATTTTTCTCTGTTAAAAAAGTTACCTAATCATGTATTGAAAACTGACAAAATAAGGTTTTTATCATGAACTTTCAGGTCACCAACTTATATTTTGATCCGTTTTGTATTTACTGAGAAAAATTGAGATCCTTGGCGCCAATATCTCCAAGGCGTCCTCTTAACTGCATAGGCTACGTCGTGCTTGAACGTGACTTCACAACCTCGTTCGGTAAGCTGGGCGATGGAAATTAAATTACTACGTAAATCGGGAACCAATAGGGTATTTTCAAATTCAATATTTCGCGTTCGATCATCATTACATGCTAATAACTTAACAGTACCTTTACCTTGCACGGTTGTCAAAGAATCTGTGGCTAATTTTAATTTTAGACTCGCAGGGAGTATCTCAGCAAACCTTTGCGGGTCATTGCACATGTGAGAAGTGCAACCACTATCAAAAATCCATTCCTGACGGCGCTTCGCATCAATAGCGATGCGGCAGTCATCTGAAACATGATACATAGTTAAAGCTTCACAACTTTTATGACTAGTGCATGACTCCACACATCGAGTTTCTTGAGCCTTCTCCCTTTTTTTTGTGCAGTCCGACGCCTTATGGCCAAAATTGTGGCACTTAAAACATTTAAACTTAAATGTTTTTCCAGTAATTTTCTTCTGATACTTGTCCAAATACATGGCGCCTTCTATTTTGTCAACATGAGCGTTTCCTCTTGAACTGTCTTCTTCGATGATTTTAACTCTTAGTTGCTCTGGCTTTGGAAGCTCATCTCTAGACTCTATGGCACATCTAAAGTTTTCGTAACTTCCCGGAAGACTGTACAGCAGCATGATCGTTAACAAATCATCATGGATTTTTATATCCATTTCTTCCAATTTATCTACAGCTTCAAAAAAGGAATCAAGGTGCTCATGTACCTTTTGGTTTTCACTCATCCTTTGTAACATGAGCCTTTTCATTAAATTCGCTTTCTTTGCAGGTCCTCTTGATGCAAACAAGCTCTCTAATTTTAACCATACCTCTCGTGCAGTCTCCACCTTTTTTACATGACGAACTACACTCGGATCTAATGCCAATATCAGTTCAGACTTTGCTTTTCTGTCAGCCGTCTTCCATGTCGATATAGCAGCATCGGTAGTAGGTTTTGGCTTTTCTCCACTTACATACTCCCAGAAGTCATTCTTTATTAACAATGCTTCCACCTGTACCTTCCAACTGTCGTAGTTGTCCTTCGTCAATAATTCTATACGTACATTCGAAGTCATTTTTCTTCCTACATGTACTTTACATATCTTTAGGATTTCGAATTATTATCACAACATACAATACAACACACTTTACTGCTCTGGGCCCATAACCTTTGTTGGGGAGGTTTGCAGAACGAAATGCACATGAAAAAGTATAAAGCTTTAGTTGGAAAGGTGTATAGGTTTATTAAGGAACAATCATGGAACAACGTAGAAAATGGAGTCTGGTGAAAAACTTATGTCATTCCAAACAAACAGTTTTTCACCTAGCCAGTGTTACCATAGTACATGGAGGTGATATACCTTCAACAGTATATCTATACTTTAATATTATAAAGCTGAAGAGTTTGTTTGTTTGGTTGAACGCGCTAATCTCTGGAAGTACCAGTCGGATTTGAAAAATTATTTTTGCATTTGATAGCCCAATTCTTGAGGAAGGCTATAGGCCATATTTAACATCACGCTATGACCTTTAGGAACCGAGCAAAAAGAAAAAAGTCTGAAAGAACGCTAAGCAAAAACGAGGTAGTAGCGCGGGCAGGCGATGCGATGCGACGGGGTGGGTCGGAGTAACAAAAAATGTCACGCGGACGAAGTCGCGGGCAGAAACTAGTATTATTATAAGATAGTACTTCACTAGCTTATTCTTGTGCTGTTCTATGGCACTTGTCCGTGGAAGTGACTGAACACTACGTCCTGCGGCCAGAGGTTTTCTATATTCGGTACGCGCACCTCGAACGCCTTGAAGTTGACGTTGCGATGCGACTTCAGTAACTGCACCCTCGGCGTGTACCTCGTCTTCTGGCGCACGCACTCCACGATGTCCTCCGCCTTAGTGGTGTAGTGTAGGCGGGAGACGTACACCGGTGTGTTCGGCTTTGCAGCACACAAGCTGACTTTGGGTTCCGTAGAAGCTTTGCCGCAGCGGTTCTTGATCGTTCGTTATGCTACGTTGCTATGGATACGATTGATATCCACCAATCATATTCATTTGTCCACATAGCATAGTACTGGTGGAAACGGTTCAACCAAGCTATGTTTTTGAAGTGAAAACTTCTTTAGCGGCATTGTACACTTTTTTTGTAATGGGTAAAAAATGTTAAACTCGCGTCAGGACACGTGACCTGATCGAAAATTTGTTAGACGGATGGCCGTAGCCGGTACCGCGCGTGTTTTGTTTATAAGACGATTCAAAAAATACACACGTAATTGTTCAAGTTTTCACTTCTGTCGGCACTCCCGGAGTGCCACTGTTTTTTTTTATACATGAAAGATGCGCGAGTGGTGTAGCTATGTGCAGAGCAGAGTACTCCCCGTGTCTCCCCTACTATCGATGCATCGCACAGCTCGAGCTGCGCTGTGCAGCTGGGCGTCGCATCTTCATAGCACATCTTACTCGCTCTGCTACACAGCTTAGCATTAGTGGAAACGGTCGCATAGTTTCGTAGCTTAGCTTTCACAACCTCGCAGCATAGCTGGTGGAAAAGCAGCCTATATAGTACCGATACGCACGACGACATATCATGCTATACATTTCCAGTATAAGCTTTTTTTTTTCAGGATGGGATATCATCAAATGACCCCTCCCGCTCTGGGTGGAGTGGAAGGGACTGTCAGACTCTCGACTAAAACTCACCCGTGTTCCTTCCTTAGCCCTTTATGTTCCGGGCCAGCGGTAACCCTTTCGGACAATCCCGCTGACCCGGCAGGCTTCGGCCCTAAGGGTCCTTGATGCTGACATCTCTTTGAGGCGCGCGTGGAACACGTACGCGCCGTCCGGCACGGGCCTGGTAGCGTTGAAATTTTTTAACGTATATTAAAAAAAAAATCTTCTGTTTCCTACAAAAGTGCAGTACCTACCTACGTGGTCACAAATTATGGAACAGCATTTCTTTTTTATCCGACGAAAATTTTCAACGCTAAGAGGGTCACTATAAGCTGACTTGTCCTTGCACGAAAAGCCTTTAGGTGCAATGCCGGGTCAGCTAAAACTGGAAATGTATAGCTTGATATGTAAAAAAATCAAACAAATGCATTTAAAAAGTATTCCAATTCCAAAAAAAAAAGAAAACAAAAGAAAGTCACTTCCCATAATAATATCCAACATAATAGAAATCAACCTTTTTATTAACTTTACGACGTAACTAACAAAGTCAGGGACAAACAGAGATATTGATATAAACAGCTTTCTATTAGAACATTTAATTAAAGGCTAAAAGGATAATTATAAAAAAGCACTCAGCGACGACACATAAATGCCAGCAGGATTAATTTCGACGCTTCTGAAAGTTTCAGAATAGTGCTGGGAGTGCGCCATCGGATAATTAGGTATATCCGAAATATTTTAATGCTCATGCAAGTTAGGTTTGAATCACTTTTACTTCATGTACCTAATTTTCTCTTTAGAGGTTTTTAAAGGAAATAATTACGGAATTAATCAGTATCACTGTCAGTAGGCCACTAGTTTTAAAAATATTAGTTCGGTTTTATAAACCTAATTACAGAAATAGAAATCTATTAACATATTTTTATACCAATAAAAATTCTTATTCATCTACAAAAAGCTTATTCTTTAAATAAAATCCCTTTACCCAATTGCAATCGGGCTACCAATATTGTCCTCCAATACAGATAAATAGCCTGACCCACTCATAAGCATTACGAATCCATGTAGTAACTGGTAGAAAAAATATAAATGTCGCTTCCTCAGCCAATCTTACTAATAACAAAAGTATAATTATACGAACCATTCTTCATTAATTTTTCAGCAAATTAACGGATGTGAAAAGTTAGCTCCGAAATTTCGGATACTTAACAAAAAACAATGAAACCACAATAACAGTTTTAACAATCTTTCATCTAACAATTACCTATGAGTGTGAATAAATTTCGGATACTCGGATACAAAACAAAAAACCGTGGATATCCCCACATCCCTACATGAATCCACTTAAAAACTGCTTGTAAAGAGCTCCTAATATGTCACAAATAAAGTAGCGACCAATAAAGAAGCAATTAGTTTAAGTTTTTTAGAACGTAAATAGAACTAGGAGGGGATCGGATGCGTTCGTTTTGAACGCGGCTAAATAACTCGGGTGACAGTTAGTTAATGTTTTTGTGAAAATTTGGCTTTTATCAAAATATTTTTTGGTGTTGTTTGTTTACACACAAATAAATTATAATATAATTTTGAGACAGTATTTTCGTCATTGAGTCAAAGTACTTTGCTAATTATCCCACATAACGAGTCAGTGAAGTATCTGGGGGGCAGCTTACTATTCCAGAAAGCATCCGCCGATTAAAAAAGAGGCGGGACATTTTCGACCAGAACAGTCAGTCCGAAGAGTGACTTGAAAAGTTAGGGCTAACTCCAATCAGAGTGGTGCCCCACACGCCGACGGAGCCATCTCATTTGCTTTTATAGTCTGGAAGACTGATCGCATGATAAAATTGGAAAACGCTGGTAATTTATTGCAAAATATGAAGCAATTATTTGATTACAAAAAATGTATTGTTTGGACTAAAAAATTAAAACACTAGTATTTTAGTATGTGGCTTGTAGAATAATCTGACAAAAAATCAGAATGATTGTATGTATATTAGTACAGTTTTTATTGTAAAAAGAAAGTTTTTAGGATGTATCTTCATGATTTTTTTCTGTCGTATCAAATTAGTTGTAGGTATTATGTTTTCAACACACTATCAACCTAGCATATGTCCTGAAGAATATCAAATATTTTTTTTATTTTGTTTATTGTAGTCGATCATACACTTTTACCTACTGTTTCTAAAACTTGCATTTTTTGCGGTCCTGTAAGCCCCTTAAGTAGGTAAATCGAAAAAGAATAAATAAAATATCAGAAACAAAACGTGACATTGGCTGAATGGACAAACCGTGCGAAGCCAAAGGAAAAAAAATATAAGAAAAAATCTAAACGCACCTGTTTGTTAATTTTTATATGACCGTCAGCGACCCAATTCAGATTTTAAAATTTTCTTCTTCAGTATTTTCTCCGTAACTTCAAAATCCCACTTTTTTGGAACCAAACAACCCTATCAAGGTTATTCAAACCTATCAACGCCCTCAGCCACATGTGTAATAAACAAATTAAACTACCCTTACAGGCCTGCACCCTCACATAATTCGCGAATCAAAATAATAAACTAACACCCATTTATATCGCAGACAGGCGTTGATTTAGCAGAAAAAACGCCAGTACAGGGCTCAGGTGGCATTTAGCGGCCCCCACCGGCAATTTGACAGACTATTAATCCGGATTTATCCGGCTTTAAGCGGATTAGGGCGGGTTTATCTCGCTCAAAGTGGTTTAAAGCAGTGTGTGTTTTTGTTTTTGGTAAATTGATTTGTGGCGGTGATTGGTCTTTGTTTTAAGAGCGTTACTCCAGAGCGGCGCACCTCGCGTTTAGGTAAATTTACTCACACAGCTATACAGTTAAACGCACACACAGCCGTCTGTGTTGGAGCGCGTATCATACACCGCTTAGAATCATCTTGATACTTAGCCAGTTTTTAGTTAGTAGGGAATGTTTTCGTTTTCCGTAAGCGGGATTCAGTTTTTTGTTTATTGTAATAAATGAGCAATAAATTATTATTAGTTAGGTTAAAGTAAATAAAAACAATTTCGTGTAAAATAAAATCTTAATATTTGTTGTCTCTAAGTTTCATGGACCTAGCTTTTCGGGGATCAACAATTTCGGGTAACAGGCATTTATTGTAAAAGCTGACTAGCCGATGTTCCATATTTTCGCTCCAAAATTTATCGTCCCTGATTATGTTTTCAGTCTTCAATTTAAAATCTTTGCCTGTCCACACAGCAAACAGACAGTAATTTCTGTTAGTTATATGCAGCTGCCCCTGTATCTGATAAAACCAGTCATGGCGTCGATTCACAGATCCATCTATTTTCCAGAATTTAATTTTTTTTTGGCTAATAGCAAAATCTGCCTCTAATCCAAATGCCGAACTAGGACATTTAATTTCGGTGATGCCATCATCGTCGATTAGTCCATCCAGCGAAGCACCTGTAATCATAATAATTTGAAACTCAATACTCTAATTACTTCTTTTTAATAGAATTTAAGAATACAAAAATAAATTGTTTGTTAGAAAAATCTAAACTTGTACCTGCAACTGTTCTATGGCCACTTTTTCGTTTACTTTCCCATGTTGAATACTAGGGATATGGTCCAAGGAATATGAGTAAAGAAATTGTTTAACCAAAGGGGCTGGGCTAATAGTCGATCGCCGTTTGCACACTTTACAGAATGAAGAGGCTGTCAATAAACAACGTCGTAGCTCTAGCCAAAGTGCACTCTCTGTCTGAAGTACAGTATCCCTTTCAACTTCTTGTCTACTATTTACCTATAACATAAAATTTGGAAATATATTTTTAAGTCTAATATTATCAGAAACAATGTACAACATGTATTTGAACTTATGAAAGTATACTGTAAATACGCACTTGTTCTTGAAGGTTCTTGTTTTATTTGTCCTAAAATATGTTTATAAAGACCAAGTCATTCTTACAAGATTCCCTGCGTCAGGATCTTGAATTGAAGCCGTTTCTAATGCCTGCAAGTTTTCTTGAATTTCCAGTGTTTTATCACTGTCTTTTTCATTTTCTTGAGTCTGAAAATAATGTGTAGAGTATAATATAGTGACACAAACCGTATGCACCATGACAGGCGATCGATTGTCGGCTTAAGATAGCACATAACTAACAATGTTTTTTTTGTGCTAAAATATGTATACAAATGACCAAGTAATTCTTACAAGATTCCCTGCGTCAGGATCTTGAATTGGAGCCGTTTCTAATGCCTGCAAGTTTTCCAGAATTTCCAGTGTTTTTTCACTGTCTTTTTCATTTTCTTGATTCTGAAAATAATATGTAGGGTATAATATAGTGACACAAAAAGTAAGCACCATGACAGGCGATCGATTGTCGGCTTGAGATAAATAAATAATGAAGAAAGGTCTTATTTAGTTTTGGTTTAACAACTGCTCAATCAAAACCAAGGAAACACGTGTCTGCCGCAGCTAGTAAAATATAAAGTAAAAAAATAAAACTTACAACAGAATTTTTATTTAAGTCCTGGTTTTGAAGTATTTGAACTTCTCTTTTCTGCCTATAACAACGAATTGGATATTAACTTTATCTTATTACTACTGTGTTTCATAAAAATATCCAAACAAAAAGTAATAAAAAAAAAATTACTTCAAAAAGTAGTAAGTATATTGTTTCTTATTACACCTAATAAAAATATATTTTTTATAAGTAGAGAACCTCGGTAACATACCTTTTAGCTTCATTAGCCTTGGCCAAATTTTCGTTTTTTTTTGTTCCCATATAGCGCCTTTTGTTAGCCATATCTGAAAAAAAAAGTAAAATGAAAACATACATAAAGAAGTCTAATTTAATTTTTCTTAAGTTAATAGAACACCATTACATTAAAATATGTACTCACCAGTTTTGTAATATAATAAAAATATATTATAATAAAAAGTATCAACATGTCCTAGACGCGCTAAAAACTCGCGAAAGTACGATAATATTTTACGCGACTCGCGGCTACGGGAGCGACACACGTCCTACCTCTGAAAGGCCTCAGCCGGCACTGAGCGCTGGCGTGATTCCGCGCCGATTATATAGCAGCACTAAATAATTCATAGTAAAATAAAAAAATAAGTTATTAAAAAAATATTTGTACCATGTTTTATAAGGTAAATGTCTTCGTTTACTAGGCCTAAAATAACATATAAATATTTCAGATTTCATCCTAAACTAACGCGTTTAAAATATCGAAAAGTGGCTAAAATTGACACTTTTGAATATACTTTTCTTGAATGAAAACTTACAGTAATCGTTTTTTTTTTTCAGCCATGCACTAATAAATGCTATTATTATTTATAAAGCAACGTTGTTATAAGTTTGTCGTATATGGTTTTACTAATACCTTGCATTTGCGTAGACCGTCGATCGCTAGTTTAAAAAAAGGCTTGCATAAAAACTGTTCTAATGAGAAAACTGTACGAATAAATGAAAATGTTTTTCAGCCATGCACTAGATTATGAAATTCCCATTAATATGACGTCAATATCTTATCTATAAATTAAACAGATTATGGTTTTATTGTCCGTCGGAAATCATCAATTTTGACTCCAGCGTGGCTCTAACGGATCAACCCTCTTAAGTAGATCACTGTTACTTTCAGTTCACTTTTAAGCTGGTATTTTTACTAAAGGTTATAGGCTATTTAACATTACGCTAGGACCCTAAGGAACAGAACAAATCGTCAGAAAGCACAATAAGCGAAAACGTAGTAATAGAAAGAAAAGAAAGAAAATACATTTATTTAGCACAGACTAAGAGACACACAATACACCAGATAGTTAGATAATAGTCGTATAATAAATAGCGCGGGCAGGTGATGCGATATGACGGGGTGGGTCGAAGGAACTAGAAATTTCACATTGACGAAGTCGCGGCCAGAAGCTAGTTAATACTAGAAGTGAGTACGGTTTCAAGACATGTGTTGAAAAAAGGAAATTTGAATGCTCATTCCTTTTCTAGAACCGTATATAGAAAATAAACGTTTTTACAAGTCAAACCACAAAAAACTAGGCAAGTAAAAATATACATCTAAACGAATATATTACCACAGTAAAAAATATATTGCGTCGTTTATTCCCCAATACCTGACCACAAATTACAAAAAAAAAGTTACAACTTTCTTTCAAGCAGTCCCGATTCGAACGAAAGAAGTCGGCATAGAAAAAACCTTTGCCTTTCGTCAAGGACGCTTTTATAATAGATGAATAAATGTTTTGTCATTTCTACGTTCTCAAAGTTACCGCCATAAACTAAAGAAAATAGCTTTATTACAAAATTCCGACCACTTTACGGTAGTTTTTAATTGTTATATTGCGACCGTGAGTAATCTGTATACTACCGCAATATTGCAAGGGCAGACATCTTTCTTTGACATTTCGAGAAAATGGCGGCTGCTTTGAGGGTTACCCGTCATAATTTATTTTTAGTTGGTTTATTGGATATTGTAAAAATGTGTTAGTAAATTATCATTGCCTCGTAATATTTGTGCCCAAGTGATAATATTCTGGGGTTTCTTTACCACAAGATATAATGTAGGGAAATTATGTTTATTTCTTGTTTTATGCTCTCTTAAGTCTTGTAATAACTAGGACTTATAATAATTGAGGCGAAATGATCATCTTTGCTTCTAAATCAACCTTTAGTAGACAGAGGGTGACTACGCACTAAAAAAAAACTTGACTGAGCAGCAAAACTGCATGGTCTAATTTTTCAATTGCACACCATTAATTTGTTTAGTTCCTGTCTTATGTAGGTGAATAAGAACTTGTTTTCTCTTTAAGCCTTTTATAAGCTGAATGTATTGGATGAGTGTATCATAGTTGCTACGTGATGTCTGTGACGAACTTTAATATTTATTTTAAGCGTTCTCATGTAAGTGAATTTGTATCTTTTTGAGAATAAATATCTTTAAACCTAAAAGATATTAGTAGGAACTTTATGGTTATCAATTAGGTAAGTATTAGTACGCCTAGTTAACATGATTTTAAATGAAAATAAATCCTATTTTAACCAAAAAAATCTCATTCAATTTAAATCGTAACCGTAATTTATCGTTTTAACTACGTATCTCGCGGTATCTGTACAGATCTGTATGTCCCATTAAACTATATCAGTTTGTAAACTATACAGTTAGTTCAAGCGTATGCCTCTATTGCAGAGGGCAGCACCCTCCCTGCATATCGTGTTAAGTTTAAACTAGAGGGTTCGTAGCGGAGACAGGTTGGTTGCCCATCAACCAGGCAATTATCTTGTCAGACAGATTTTAAATAAGTATTTAAAGGGAGAAGGAGATGTTTCATTCAATTTATTACTATAAAATATTTTACCTAGACTATACATCGAAATCTATGGTACCTACCTACCTAGGTAGGTACAGGCTTTTATATCCTGACTAGCTGTGGCCCGCGACTTTGTCTGCGATCCAGAATGAAAGTAGCCTTTGGCCTTTTCCAAGTCAGGCCATGTGCCAAATTGCCAAACAAACATAATATAAAATATCAAACCTTTTCACTTTAGTAGTTTAGACACACCTGATTTATAGTATTTTTAGCTGTGTTTCTCTGCAAAGACATATAGCTCTATAGGAAAATGAAATATTACAGAAAACGTTGGTTGAAAAAGAAAATATGTGCTACATTCTATACACCACCTCTTTTAGCGTGGTCTTCGACATTTAATGTCACAATGAATACAAAGTGTTATTAATTCAACATTAACACCTTTTGATCCAATCAAATAAGATGAAAAAAAAAAACATACAAACCTCATTGTGTTACAGATCTCCAAAACTCCTCACTACCCATATAAAATTTAACACTGGCGACCCCACTCCACAATAGCCATTCGTAGCAATAAAAAAGAAACGAAAAAAAAGGATTGTCTTTTGATTCCAATTTTGAATTCAATTCGCGCGGGTAGCGCTCCATGATTTTATTTTCATGAGCGTCGCGGGACGGGAGAGTGTGTAACGAAAATTTTAATAATAAATGAATTAAATCTTGTTATTATATTACTTGATATCAGCGAGGGATTATTGTTTTTATTTATGATTTGGGGCGCTTCTGTTATGGATTAAAGTGATAAATATTTTGATGTATTTTGTTTGGTCTAGATTAATGAAGGTTTAAATGCGTGGTGTGGCGGGAAGAAAAGAAAATTTCATAATCGCATGTCACTATCCCATACTTCATTTTTTTTCGGCTTTAATGTAGATCATACTTATTACAGTACCCGGCGATAAATATTGCACATCGACCTTTGGAAAGAGACAATCGGCTAATTTTGGCTTCGTAGAACGTTATCTCTGTCGTACGAAATACAAACAGTCCGGTATCTATTAGGAGCTGTTAAAACAATTATGATTTGCTTCTTTTGATAATTATTTTTAATATTTGTATAAAATACAAAAAAAGGTAAAGGTCGATGTGCAATATTTATCGCCGGGTACTGTACTAGTTATTACACAGTGGCATCCTGTAAAATTCGGGTAATCAGCTGCTTCTGCGGTGAGACTGGAAGCCAACCCCAACAAAGAAGGAAAAACACCAGGCTGAAGTGGAGATAATGGAACTGTGGAAGATTACACACATTTACAGTAAATCATTTCTCCCTTCTTCATTTGAAACCCCTTTCTTTTGATCATCGAGCTCAAAACAAGCTAGGAAACCTTAAACCGGCTTTATAACAGTATAGTCAGCAGTTAACCACTTTATGCACCCTGACTTCCAAATAACGTAAGTACCAACCGTTAAAACAATATAAAAACGCACTCTCATCGACTACCAACAAACTAAAACGAACCACCACTATTTCGCAGCACCTATCACACAAAATTAAAGGAAAAAAAAAAGCCGAACAAATAACCCGACCCGCCCCTTACCTACAATAATATCCCGCCCGGGCCATAACACCTTTACCCGTTTACTTTTTAATCCGGCAAGGTCGTAAACAGCCCGGGCAGGGTATCACGGATATACCGGGCCAATCATCCGGCTATCTGCACTATTTTTTCCCGGGAAAATGTAGCATTGGTCCCTGGAGATGTCCCTTAATATATGTTTTATTTTGAAACTATTGCCGCGCCTTTTTTTTATACGTGTTGGTGACATGGATTTAGGATTTGGCGTGTGTGTTTTGTTTTAGGGACTGTTTGGGGTGTAATAATGACGCGTGGAAATTACTGTCTTGGAGCAGGTAATCTTTATATTTTGAACTAGAACTGGAAGCTCATTGACAAGCAAAAAAATCTAAGTCCCATCAATATTATATAGGTACTCGTATATGACTAGCAGCGCTCCGCGGTTTCACCTGCATGTGTGTCGATCCTATGTCCTTTCCCGGGACTCAAACTACCTCTATACCAAATTTCATCTAAATCGGGTCAGCGGTTTAAGCATGAAGAGGTAGCAGACCTTCATTTGCATTTATAACTTCACTAATGCTAATTGATTATGATAAGCAGCGGGGTAATTGCGTAACACACTAACATGGTTGATGCATCCTTAAATTTGGCGGGATACCTTTAATGCCTTTAAAATAATAAGTAGATAAGCCTATTTTTATCAAATTGTCCGTAAAAATACTTTTCCCAAAAGTAAAGAAATGGTAGCAAAAACCTGTCAAATAAGAAACGTTAAGTGTCTAAACACACTATGCCGATGAAGGTACGCGACCGTAGTTCGGCATGATTACGCCTGCAATGCTATTTGAATCACTGTCGACACATTATGCCGAAATTACATTGCGTTATAGCGTACACCCGCGGCAATTCGGCGGCAACATATTCTGTAGAGCACACATTATACGCGACCGAAGTTCGGTTCGATTGCCGAAGAAGATTCGGGGCGGGGAGCAGCAGTTGGCAGGTATGCCCGAGCCCCGCGTGTGCGCAACTGAATTTCTGCCGCATAAGTTCGGCACTTATGATGTGTCATATCAGCCGAATACGTCGGCACGTAAAATCAGCCGCGGACCTCCGGTCACGTACCTTCGCATAGTGTTTGGACACTTACACCATTGCGACTTCATTGTAGTAGCAAGTAAAAACAACCCTTATTTTGTGTAAAACTTCTCCATTTTACATTTCTTCGTGCGGAACTAAAGTGATTCGTGTCGCTGTGCGCAATAAACAGCTCAATAGAAAACAGACAAAATTATTTACACATTAGAATGGCGACCGAAACTAATCATTTGCTACTGGTAGCAAAATAAACAAGCATTACTCAGCGGGGAACGGCCTATTATTGTACACCAACCTTTTTTCACGAATTATAAACCATAATTGTGAACGCAACCATAAACTTTGCTTCACGAAATGTCAAAATGTTTCCCGCGTTTTTTGTTATTTTTTTTCGGCGGCCTTTATTATGTGGCATTGTTTATAATCTATTATGCCAGAGGCTGTAAAAGTGTTGAAAGATATATTGTTTTCGGGTGAAATTGTTACAATTTCTTTCCGATCCGTTGTAAAAATTATTGGTTCTATGAACTCGCGTTTAGTGTGACAACTTTTTCATGATTGGGAAGGTAGCTTCGGGTTTGTGTGTAATTTCTTGTGGGGCAACACAAGTCGTCATAAGGATGGCTTTCCTATCATACATAAAATTAGTATCGCATGAATGACCAGCAAGATAATTGAGATATAAATATTTGTGTTTCATTTCACGATCCTCTGAAGGCTGTCAGTCGTAGATCTTTGACAGGCGTTAGGGATACTCAGCAGCCTAAAAGTCAGATTACTAGACTTATCAAGGTGTATCATGTTACCCAGTTACTGGGTTGTGGAGGTCAGATAGGCAGTCGCTCTGATGTAAAATACTAGTACTTATTCAGTTGCATCCGGTTAGACTGGAAGCCGACCCCAACATAGTGGGAAAAGGCGCACTGATGACTGAACGATGATGACTTCATGATCCTATATATTATTTATTTATGTAAAAGAAAGAAACGTGTATGTTTTTTCATTTATATAATAAGTTATCTTTTGTGGGTTCCGTATCCAAAAGGTGCCATCGGGGCCCTAATACTAAGCCTCCGCTGTCAGTCCGTGCGTTCGTCCGTCTGTCAACGGGCTGTATCTCATGAACCGTAATAGGTAGACAATTGAAATTAATACAGAGTGTGCAACCGTGCATTTCTATTGCCGCTATAACAACAAATAATAAAAATAATGTACTTAATGGGAAGCACTAAGGTAGCCCGCTAAATTCAAATGTCCTTACGTTCGCGTTATTTGCAATTTGCTGGTCAACTTAATCCTGACCAGCAAATTGCAAAAACGTAAAAAAAAATAATTTCGTAGGCTACCCTGGCACTTTCGCCTTAGGTAAAGGTAGAAATCAAAGCCCCTTTAATTTAGAGCTTTTTTTAATACAAGAAACGCATTTTTTCGGCGATTTTTACCTTGTGGTACGGAACCCTTCGTGTGCGAGTCTGACTCGCACTTGGCCGCTTTTTTACTGTCATGATCCCGCAGCAAGTTGGTACATAAAAGCTTAAAAAGTATTTTGAGGAATTACTTTGGGAAAATAATGCTAATGTGATTGAAGAACTAAATCTCTTGTCTTAGAAGCCACATTTTCTAAAGCATCCTTGCGAACCTTGGTAGCCCACAGGATAATATTACAGCGAAGAAACCATAAAATATTTCGGTCCGTGCCAGTTTCTTGCAAACATTCCACCCGTCGGGGAATTCCACATTCAAAATTCCCTTTAAAACCTGTCATTTAGCCAAACAAATAGTCGGCCATTTTGCGTCGATTTCGCGCCAAAATGTACGTCACAAAAGCGTTCGGATACAGACGCTGAATAAACTGTTATCATTGTCGGTGAACTGGCGGTGGGAGCGACTGTTTTATTATACACCGGTTAAGTCTAAACAGAAAGGGGACGTAACTTGTATAGCAAGGCGAAAAATTGCCATTTTTGACTGGGAATTTGGTGTGAAGGCTGAAAACCAGAGGGATAATTCCCGTATTTTTAAGAACGTTCGCATTCTAATCTCAGTCTGAATCTGTTTACAAATACCTCTAATTTTCCTACATTTTTGACAAGTTTTTGACATTGATTGTCGTTGTGACAATTTAAGATTGCTACTATAATAGATTTTGAACGTTTTGAATTAGGTACGGGAATTGGCCTTCAGATGTATTTGCCAGACAGTATGAAAACTGGCATCAATTGGAGACTTGAATGAGAGCAGAATTATAACCTCCTTGATGGCAACTTGCGGGCCATCTGCCATCTATGTTCAGCAAGGCAAAAAAAGGCTTTACCTACGCAGTAATAGAGGCTACATCTACCTTGAGCGAAAATATGAAGAGGTTGCATGAAAAAGTTTAGCAATAGCATAATGCATAATCAGTCTACTAACCATCTAACTCAACCAACTACCTAATCTATTCAACTGCCTCGTTAGTCTTGTGGTTGCAAGCGCGACTGCTGAGCGTGAGGTCCTGGATTCAGTTCCAAGGTCAAACAAAGTGTTATTGGGTTTTCCATTAGGAATTTCTTAGTTACAGTCCGAAGTAATTGACAAAAACTGTAACTGGAAATCTCATATTGATAATCTATGTAAGAAGATAGATAGATTTGTATTTGTTTTATATAGACTAACACGTGTGGCTAGTGTTGATGCGGCACTATGTGCATACCATGGTTATGTTTCATCAATTTTGCGCTATGGCATTATAATGTGGGGTAATTCGGTTGAACTTAAAAGAGTGTTTCAAGCTCAGAAAAAATGCGTACGCTCAATTTGTGGAGCGCACCCACTGGATAGTTGTGTCCCATTATTTAAAAAACTTCAAATACTGCCACTTCCAGCATTATACATTTTTGAAATTTGTATCTTCGTACACCAAAATAGACATGAATTTGACTTATTTAATGATGTTGTATCCAGACCCAGCCGCAAAGTGCATATGCTTAATGTGCCTAGGCGTAGAATTAAATTGTTTTCTAATAATGTATACTGCATGTCCATTACTGTTTATAACAAATTACCTGATGGCTTCAAAACTCTCAGCCTCAGAACATTTAAATGTAAATTATTTAACTTTCTTTTAAACAAATGCTATTTGTTATATCTTTAGGGATATACTGGTGCCAAATCAAAGTCCCAATAAATTGCGAATTACAATATATTAAAAAAGGTTGTTATATGTACAGAGGTTCTGAGAGAAGTGAAGTTGACATAAGGTCGATACAAATTTATAAAACAAAAACCAACAAACGCCTACGTTAAAGCAGTAGCAATAAGACGCATTATCGCGTTATGATGTAAAAGTCTGGAAGGCGTGAAGCCTGAACATATTCCCGGCCGTTGAAATATAAATTTCAACAATCGTTGAGCTCTTCGTTCGTGGGAAGTTTGCAGAGACGAACCAGAGAACGCCGCACGCTGCCCTTCGTTGTGAGGACGTCTGCTACTCTGGCCATTCCGTCAGGTCCAGTGATGAGACGAAGGACACGCCCTAGCTTCCATGCGAGCGGGGGGGCGTTGTCATCTGCCAAGAGCACCATGTCACCAACGTCCAGTCTTGATACGTTTTGTCGCCACTTCGTGCGTTGCTGCAACTCGGATAGGTACTCCTTCTGCCATCTTTTCCAAAAATGGCTCCGGATTCTCTCAAGACGCTCATAGCGGCGCATCTGACTTTCCTTGACTTCTGCCAGATTTGAGGTAGGCAGAGCTGTCAGCGGTCTCCCAATGATGAAGTGCCCTGGAGAGAGGGAAAGGAAGTCATCAGGACTGGATGAGAGGGGGCACAAGGGACGGCTATTGAGAATGGCCTCCACTTGCGCAAACAAAGTTGACAGTTCTTCAAAAGTTAAGTGGCTGTCACCAATGACACGCCTTAAAAAATATTTGGCTGATTTCACCCCAGCTTCCCAGATGCCACCGAAGTGAGGAGTGTAAGCCGGAATAAACTTAAATTCTATCGATTGCTGAGCTGCAAAATCAGATAAAGTTTCGCGATTGCACTTTAAAAATGTTCCTATCTGTTTCGCGGCGGCAACAAAGTTAGTTCCGTTATCGCTGAATATCTCCTTCGGTTTGCCCCGGCGAGCGATGAAACGTCTGAGTGTCATTATAAACGCCTCCTTCGTTAAGTCGCTCACGGCTTCGAGGTGAATACACTTATAGCGCAAACAAACAAACAGGCACAAATAACATTTAATTACACGGCAACCACGGCCTTTTCGATTTATTATATAAAAGGGGCCAGCAAAATCCACACCAACGGACAAAAACGGATAGTCTGTAGTTATACGTTGAGGTGGTAAGTTGCCCATCTTGGGTTGCAAAGTCTCACCTCGTACTCGTCTGCAGCGCGCGCAATTGTTAACTACGCGTCTCGCAAGATGCCTGCCGTTAATAGGCCAAACGCTTTCTTTTACAGACGCGAGTAGCAACTGCGGACCAGCATGTAAATTAGTTATGTGTTCCCTTTCAAAATATAATTTAGTTATCCTATGTGACGCGTGAAGCAAAATAGGATGTTTCTTTTCGTAGGAATGTGCGGACGCATCTATTCTGCCACCGACACGAATTAATTTGTGTTCATCTAAAAACGGTGACAACGACAATATTTTACTTTTATTATCTAATGATTTGCCTGCGAGTAAACGATTGTGTGCAATAGGGAACGTTTGACCTTGAGCGATAACGCATAGCGAGTAGAATGACTCACGCAGCTCATTAACGGACAATAGACGAGTACCTGTACATTTATTATGTTTATTTTTAAGGTTATGAATGAATCTGCGAACACAAGCAACTGATCTTTGCAATTTAGTTAAAGATGAGTATTTATCAAAGTTAATGATGGATTTGTTTATGATCATCGAATGTAAATTTAATTCAGGTATAATTTCCGGATCTTTAACGTTTAATTTAGGCCATTCATGTTCATTTTTTAATAAGAAATTAGGCCCAGTCCACCACAGAGTCATTGATATAAGACGTTTAGCTTCTACTCCCCGTGAAATTAAATCGGCAGAGTTAGAATCCGTGGGGACGTATCGCCATGCTGATGATGAAGTTAATTCGTTAATTTCAGCAATGCTGTTAGCTACAAACACCTTCAGTCTGCTGATGTCGCCACGAATCCAATATAGTACCACTGTGGAGTCACACCAGTGAATCAATTTATTCGGGGTGTACCGCAGTGAGCACAGAACAGACTTAGTGAGCTTGGCAGCGAGTAAGGCCGCACACAGCTCCAGGCGAGGTATTGTGGTAGGCTTCAGCGGTGCTACTTTAGACTTCGCGCACAATAACCTAACCGTGACGTCACCATTATGGCTAATTGATCGCATATAAACACATGCGCCATATGCGCATTTTGAGGCATCACTAAAGGAATGCAACTCAATAACCTTAGGCGGTTCGCCTAGAACTAGCCTAGGTATTTGTAGATTGGACAAGTATGCTGCATTGTCAGAGAACTTGATCCAATCATCTCTTACTTCCTCAGGGACTGGCTGATCCCAGAATTTAGTTAACATTTTTCTTGTATTATCATTACTATTAGTGTAACTAGAAACCGTACTATGGTTACAGTGTACGACTTTCCGCTGCGCCACTGACTGAATGGGACCGGAGACTATCCAACCCAATTGTGAGCTTCTTAATTTAGGCTCATTTACGCCTAGTGTAATTTGTTCATTGCCTAAAATATCCCAGAATAAGTCTGCACCTATCAAAACATCTATGTCGGCCGGTTGATGAAACATAGGATCAGCCAGCTGAATATTTTTAGGTAACTTCAATAAACCGATATCAATGGGTGTTTTCGGCAATCGACCCGTTAATTCCTTTAGCACAAGGCAGGAACAGGTTATGCTAAATAATTCATTGTGTACTGGTTGTAATTTAATATTACAACTTTCAGTAACATTGTTTGCTAATGTGTTTCCTATGCCAATGACCTTTAGAGTGCCAATGGGATGAGACGATAACTTTAATCTGGTCTTTAGGGACTCAGTAATAAAGGATGACTGGCTGCCACAGTCTAATAATGCACGAACTTTGACCTTTTGCTGGTCAAACGGATTCGATATCACTACCATGGCAGTTGACAATATAATTTGACTTGTATTTTTATTACAATAATTGGTAACTATTTCGACTGGTTCTTGAACCGTCGTAAGTTGATTTGCCGAAGTGGCTGGACGGTGCAACAAGGTATTGTGCCTCTCATTGCAGTCAGGCTCTAGGCATGATCTGAATCGACAGTCCTTTACGGAATGGCCCTGTCTTAAACAATTTAAGCAGAGTTTATATCTTGTCACATCCGACATTCTTTCATCGATACTTTTAGATTTGAAAGTTGGACAATCATAGATTCTATGACCATCGTCGCAAACAATACAAGAAAATCCTTTCGGAACCTTAGGCTTATTATTATTATTTTCTGTACTCGCGAACGACTTGACTATATTATTTTGACCCTTTCTTTGGCCATGATTATGATTTTGTTGACTATTATTTGAGCCAGGACGTTCATGAGTCTTCGAAGACATACCGTTGTCAGTATTGTTGCTATTGCGATTGGTAGCCTCGAGTACATTTGCGCGATTTATGATAAATTTACAAAATTGATCTAAGTTCGGCGACTCGCTGGCAATACTATTGCGATGTTCCTCCCACTTTAGTAAGGTTTGACTATCTAACTTAGCTGACAAAAGAAATATTATTAACACATCCCAATTATCCGTTGGTTGTCCTAAGCTGGCCAATGCACGTAAATTTTTAGTAATGTGATCGACCAAATACCTTAAAGATTTTTCTGAATCGCGAGGAAGTTGCTTTATATTTAATAATGAGTTAAGATGGTGATTTATTAATATTCGATTATTATTGTAGCGTTGGCACAACAACTTCCAAGCGTCAGCGTAATTTTTAGAGGAAACTTCAAGGTTAGAAACTATTCTGGCCGCGTTGCCTTCCAAATAAGAGTTTAGATAATAAAATTTATTTAT
Organism: Luperina nickerlii; assembly: GCA_963855955.1. Lineage (NCBI taxonomy): Eukaryota > Metazoa > Arthropoda > Insecta > Lepidoptera > Noctuidae > Luperina > Luperina nickerlii. The sequence continues at coordinate 8,199,751 of OY979689.1, read as the reverse complement.
TTCGGAAATGCGGTCATTGTTGTGAATTAAACTTTCGAAGGTATCTCGAAATTCTAACCAACGGAAATATTCACCGTTAAATTTAGCGATTTGAATTTGTGGGAGTCTTAATCCTATACTGTGATGATCATCCGTACAACATGAAGCGTTGTGAACGGAGTTGCGTCTTTGTTCAGACTCATTTTTGCGAGAAAACATTTCCAACAAATTCTTAGCAGTAGCTATGTTAATAATAATATCCTTCTCAATATTGTCGCGCTCATCGATTTCAGCCGCAATATTATCTGGATTTAGAACCTCTATATCACTTTGCAACTCATCAACCCTAACGGATAATGCCTCAAATTTAGTAAGTTTCAAGTTTAATTCTGTTAATTGAATGTTACTCAACTCATCCTCTTTAGCGATATTATTTAAATAATTTTTAAACTTAGTGATCTGTCCCTTGGCAGACACTCTTTTTGTTATTAGTTCCTTATAGCGCTGCTTATCCGTTTCCATTGTGAATAAACAAGCGCACAACAGTTAACTTGCAATTACCGTTAGGAATGACTTTTATAACAAAGGCAAATAAATTGAATAAGCTCACGCTCCTCGTTTCGATGTCACCTGCCAGTTAGGAAGCCAGGGCCACACGATCAGCTGATCGCCAATCGCTTAGTCAGGAATTCGATCAGCACCGGCAGCTGGTAGGCACCACTCCGAAGTGTGCTCGAAGCTCGTGAGTCGATCTGGAATAGTCGGCAACCTACGCTAAATACCTAATGTAAAAATCGAACACGAATCTGGTAGGTAGGTAGGTAAGTACTAAAAACGAATGGTACGAAGAACGGTGGACTTTCAAGTTGAACGAAAAATATACCAATTTTTCTATAAATTGAATAAAGAAAAGTATTATTTACTAGCGATAATCGCTATAATTAAAAGAAATGTTGCAAAATTATTCAAATTCTCAACGAATTGTATGGAGGTAGAAGGAAAAATATTTGATGCAATTCGCAATTTATGGAAGTTTCGGCAATAATATGCACGAAATTACTTTAATTTACACAAATGGATTACCATACTCAATAGTTTATAGGATGAGCAAGGATTTTTTGGATATTGGATGGATTTTTAACGAAGGAACGGCACTTAACTTTGAGGTGACCTAGACGCTCGGCTCGATGCGATGCTTTAGCGGCACCGCTGCTCGAAACCTGGCTCCCTTGGTTGTCCAGGTGACAGTCCACCATACGCTGGAACCCGTGGATGTAATCCCTCCACTGCAAGGCTTCCAATCTTGATGTTCTTTGTCTCCGCGCGCTCGTTGTCCCCGTGGCGGTTCGATCGAAAAAGTCCGTAGTATTTTATTTATATTTTCGCGAATTATGATTATTTATCATTAGTTCCCCTCATGGGCCACCATGTTATATCTTTAGGGATATACTGGTGCCAAATCAAAGTCCCAATAAATTGCGAATTACAATATATTAAAAAAGGTTGTTATATGTACAGAGGTTCTGAGAGAAGTGAAGTTGACATAAGGTCGATACAAATTTATAAAACAAAAACCAACAAACGCCTACGTTAAAGCAGTAGCAATAAGACGCATTATCGCGTTATGATGTAAAAGTCTGGAAGGCGTGAAGCCTGAACACTATTACTCAACTGAAGATTTTATGAATGAAAAATTATCCTAAATATTTGACATTATTGCTCATAAATCATACGCTGTTTCCTTGACCTTATTTAATTTTTGACTTATATAATTATTTTCTTTTACAACGATTATTCAATATATTTAAATTATTTGTAATTCTAATTCTAATGACTATAATTTAATTTTAATGCAATGATGACCCATAATTTTAAAAACAATATTTGTACGCCGGAAACGGCAGAATATTATGATCCTAACACATAATGCTGGCTAAATGCACATAACAACTTTGTACAATATTCTGACAAATAAATGAATTGTATTGTATTGTATTGAAGTTTGGAAGTTGGCGGTTTAATACACCCGTGCCACGGAAAGTACGTAAAGCCGTTGGTCCTGCTCCTGATCTCTCCCCGGTCGTGTCGGATTGCCGTCCCATCGGCCTATGAGAGTAAAGGAACAGAGAGTGCACCTGTGTTTACGCACACACTTGTGCACTATAATATCTCCTGCGTACCTGGCTAATCTCCGTTGAGATTGGCCACCGTGACCGAAATCGGTCGGGAGGTTATTAAAATAAAATAAAATTAAACTTTATTTCATTCAGACTAGGTCCATAATTTTGTTAGTATTTTAGTGTTAGTTAACAATAATGCTTATGTAGGTAAATAGGTTAGTATTGTTAGTTTTCCAAACAGTAATAAAATTATTAATTAAGACTTAGGACTGTCCCCACCCAGTGTCCCTGAAAGGGGCAGTCCGCTCTGGCAGCGATCATTTTTAGAATGCTGTGGTTGCTACTATTAATCAGCATACAAAGATCCCCACTACTGCTTTCCGAGGCACGGAGGGGTCACGGTATGTAAAGATGGTCACCCATCCACTGACCAACCGCGGCAAGCGTAGCTTAACCTGATCGATCGACGACCTGTGCGGCTGTTATTATTTAGCCACGGGAGGGGCCCGTGGCTCTAGTCTATTTAGTCTATTCTTCATCTCAGCAATCACCTCCTTTTTAACCAGCATCACTCACACAGTCCATTCATCGTAGATCAAATAGTATTGTATGTCAAATAGCACTGTTTTTTTTGTATTTCTACAAAATAACGCTATAACGGTTCCTCTCATATTAAAATAATATTATTTACAACATTTTAGTTTATTGCTTGGCACAAATCATCGTTATAATTCAAATAAATTATTTGTTAAAAAGCGTATGATTTTGTATTTTATTATTATAACTTGAATTTTTAGAGCGTCGTATCTATCTATACTAACTATATCTTTACTAACAATAAAACTAAAAAGTTCGTTTGTTTTTTTGTTCTTTTGAACGCGCTAAACTCTGGAAGTCATCATAATTCTCCTGTCCATAATCCAATATATATCTTTTTCTTCCATACCTACTTCTCTATTAGGCTGGTTTTCCACCAGAGATTAACGAGGATGCGTAGCAAGGAATGTGTGTAAAACTAACCAATACCAACGCTAACTAAGTTCACGCTATAAAAATGAGGCGATGTTATTGATTGGTTTCACACACGTCCCTTGCTACGCATCCTCGCTCATCTTTTAGTCGTCATTTCGGTAGTCACCCGATTTCTAACTATATTATTATACACGCAGTCCATCCATCGATTCTTTAGTCTTCCCCTACTGATTGCGATAATATCTAGAAGTACCAGTCGGATTTGAAAAAATATTTTTGCATTTGATAGTCCAATTCATGAAGAAGGCTTTAGGCTATGTATCATCACGCTAGGACCCTTAGGAGCCGAACAAAAAGATTAAAAAGGCAAACACGAAATAATAGCGACGGGGAGTTTTATAAAAATGTGGGTGGTATTTTAGTATAGGCATTTTATATTTTGTATCTTACGACTTCCACGCGAATGAAGTCGCGGGCAGTTGCTAGTAATTCAATTAAAATAAATCAACAGTTTTATTTGCTTTAGAGCATATAAGTTGGTATTTTATTATTTTATCATTAATTTTTAGTGTCGTATTTTTTATATTATCTATTATTTAGAACCACTTAAAAACATATATTTTGCATTAAGCATATTTTTATAGGTGCTATAAAAATTTGTGACCTGCTAAAATTTTTATTGTTTTCCTAACGCACTAATGTTAGGAATTTTTTCTAAAACTTTTAAATGACGGACTTCGGTAAAAACCCATTCGCTAAGAATACTTTGGACAGTGAAAACATTATTTGTAGGTAAGTGATCTACATTATATAATACGTATTGTAGTATTGTAGAGCAGTGGTGGCATAGTGGTATAACGGGCGCAACTTACGAGTTACAACCGATCGATTCTGTAAAAATCTCACCGTGAAAACTAGGGTGAAGTAAGTTTGTTTTTGCTAGGAATTGACACTATTGACAGCTCACTCCACGCTCACTTCACCTAAGTTTTCACGGTGAGATTTTTACAGAATCGACCGATAGGTCGTAGGTTTGAACCCAGACAGGCGCTTTACATTGTGTAAATTATCCCATCACGTGTTCAAGAATTAGGCTATCAAATGCAAAAATATTTTTTTCAAAACCGACCGTTAGTTCCAGAGATTAACGCGTTCAAACAAACTCTTCAGCTTTATTATTAAGTAGTATACAATGTGTTTTTTTTTACTCTAGGTTATAATCTTAATATAAAACGTCCTAGAATATGTGGTCCAAATATGCATAGTGCTAAAGATATCATGTATCTACATAAGTTTCATTGATCAATACGAGTAGGTAATTAATTTTCATTCAAACCAATCATTCATATTTAAAGCTAAGAAAATGCGACGTTGTCTTAATTCACATTATGTAATCACGACTTTGTCGAATCATCCATACATAAACTATATTGATATTATAAATTCGAAAATAACTCTGTCTGTCTGTCTGTGTTACCTTTTCACGCCTAAACCACTGAACGGATTTCGATAAAATTTGGCAGAGAAATAGATTGCATCCCGGAGAAGGACATAGAATAGTTTTTACCGACATACCTCGCGGGTAAATCCGCGTGCGGAACCTAGTTTTGTATTAAAATGAAAAGAAAACTGGCCAAGTGTGAGTCGGACACACACACAGAGGTTTCTGGACCACAAGGCAACAACGCCGAAAAAAACACGTTTGTTGTATGGGACCCCCCTTAAATATTTATTTTATTCTGTTTTTATTTGTTATAGCGGCAACAGAAATACATCATCTGGTGAAAATTTCAACTGCCTATCACGGTTCATGAGATACAGCCTGGTGACAGACGGACAGGCGAAAAGTGGAGTTTGGGTACGGAACCCTAAAAAAATATATTTTAATTGAAAAATAATTCATATGCCAGTTGGTTCTTTGATATGGTCTCATTCTCATTCATACCCTAGAGTTAGGAATATAAAAAAAAACACCTGGTAGATAATTTCATATTATTTTAAAATAATAAAACGCGAATCTGAAACAGTTACGCTGTATCGCTCCTACCGCCGCTGCACGCCGAATAAAAGCGGGAAAATTACTTCACCAACACCCATATATGAAACATCCTAACCACCACCTATTTACCTCTCCCTCCCACGCGCTTTTCCCTCTACCTTCATCCCTTTCCCACTTACAGAGGAAAAGCAAGCGAGCTAAGCTTTTCCGACTACAAAATACATTCATGAATCGCTTCGGCTTCCATGATGGCTGATTATACAATGCAATACGGTCCGGAATCCCGTGTTCACTTTTCCTCTAGCTCATACGGGAAAATGGTCAGGGACTTTCGGCACGGTTTGCTGGAGCGAAACGGGCTTTTATCTACGTCCCGCCATTGGCTGTTTCAAAAAAACTCCGCAGCCTGTGATTGGCCAAAACAAATTGTTAGCGGCGCGTTCTTTATTACAGCGTTATCTGAAAAGTCTTATGTGCCAGTGTTGTTTATGAGAGAATAGTCGTAAGTTCAGTACTAATAGATGGTGCTTACGGCTCTTTGGTGCTGGAGTGAGATACGACATACGAGTTTTAATTTGGAAGCGAAATGAAATTGCAATATTAGAACAATTATACGTGTTTTTCTTTTTCGCACAGAGTTGTTACGATTAGAGTTGGCATTCATTTAATCTTTTTTTGAAGTGAAAACTTCTTTAGCGGCGCTGTGTACTTTTTTTGGAATGGGTAAAAACTTCTAAATTCGCGTCAGGTCACGTGACCCTGATCGAAAATTCGTAAGACGTAAAACGTCAGACGTCTCGCCCACAGCCTCGATTCTAACTGTCAAATCAAAAAGCTCTAAATATTCGGGCGTAGACTGACAAAAATAATAAACTGTACTTAATTTTTTAAATATTTCTATTCTTTTACTACACAATTGAAGCTACATTTATTAGAAGAAGCTAAGAAAAGTGATAATTTGAAGAAAGCTCGACAGGCGAAACAAATACGAAAGTTTAAAACAATATTCCTTGATACAGATTTTATCCATATTTACAGGCTTTCTGAGGATTTAATTAATATATTGGAAGATGACTTAACTCCATATATGCGTCCGCGACTTCGTTCCAGTGGTTTAACCAAGAGGCTAAAGGTTTGTTTACATCTAGGTTTCTTGAGATATGATGGGTATACCTCACCACACACCAACAAAAGCCTATTGAATTCCTGATGTTTCAGATATTATGCACACTATCATTTTTGGCTAATGGAAGTTACCAAAAAATCATTGGGAAGAATGTAGACACATACATATCTCAGTCTTCTGCCTCTAGGGCAATCCACGAAGTTATTATTTACAATACAATGATAACTTAAACACAAGTCAAGATTGCACTTAATTCTAGCTTCATTCATTGATTTCAGGTGACTCATGATATCCTCAAAGGCCTTATTTAATGACTCCCTTTAGTAATTCAGAAACTGAGACTCCAGAGCCATTACAACAATTTGCACAGCAGTGCAAGAAACAGTGTAGAGGACTATTGGAATCCTGAAAGGACGGTTCAGATGTTTATTAGTACATAGGGTATTGTACTATGATCCTATAAAAGTGGGAGAAATTGTGATGGCTTCCTGTGTTTTAAACGACATATGTAATAGAGCCGGGCTACCAGCTCCTATGATGATGAGACCAATGTGACTTAGATGAAGAATCTAGGTTACTTGGAATCCTGACACATCAGGCTCCAACACATGATGACTTAGAGAGTAGGCTGATAAGTAGGCGAGATTTAGTTAATCAATTATGGCGAGCATGTTGTATCTACAATTTATGCGTTCCTTTACAGATGTGGTTAACGTGTTTAGATAGAATATACTCACCATTATTGATTAGATACAATAAATAGGTATTTAAATTATTAATAAAAATATTATTATAATCAACAATTGTCATAACATTTAAGGTGTGTATTTAAAGTGTGGTGTTTAAGGTGTATATGATTAGTATAATATCAATAGCCTATAATAATATGTGCCTATTTATACCTTAGTCCCTATTTGTACTATATTTTTAAATGGGTAAGAGTGTATACAGGGGTATGAGAAATTAAACAGATAACTGCATTATTTTCTTTTTTATTTACTATTAAAAACAATCAATCAAATCAAAAATCATTTATTCAAAATGACTTTTGATATTCAGTTAGAAAAACTTGATTCTATACAATAGTAGGTATGCAAAGTAATTAACATTACAAGAAACAGGACATTTAATTAAATAATTTAGTATATACAATGAAAACTACCCAAGCAAAACAAAATTAAATAAGTACCTAAATAAAAGCCTGCAGGCATAAAGAGCATGCCCGCTAACAAACATTGACATTTACTACAAAAAAACAGTTCTTATACTTAAACTTCTTAACATCCATCTTAAATAAACTTAAAATTATCTAAACATAGTAGTAGATCCATGTTTCAGAGATTCAACTTCCTCGACTGATGGATGCTCATAAATCCTGCAGTGCCTGGGTCTGCCTTGACCATGACTCACTTATTTCCTTAAAAGTCGAACATCCTCTGCTGGTTGTCAATAAGAAGTCTCTCATTTTCCAAACACCTCTCTTTAATGGCGACAAAACATTCAGTCAGGCTCGCCATTTGGATTGCCTTTGAGAAGGTGGTGAGTGTTGGATCAGACGGCGGTGTGCCGTTCGATGCCTACGAGATGCTATGAACATAAAAATGCAACAAATTACTATACAGAGGTAAAACAAATATGTAAGAATCATCAACATCACATCACTCTCCCTCTAAAGGAATAGATATTACAATGTAGTATACATATTAGATGTAGTCTATATCTTGATTCTATTAGATGTAGTCTATATCTTGATCTTGATTGAATAAGGGCTGCTGTTGAAAAAACCTACAGAAAATCCCAACAAATTGGCCCAACCCGGGAATCAAAAGTGAGACCACTACTATGTAGTGCTTTTTACACTAAACCAATAATTAACCAAATTATAATTAAGTTAACCTTACATGAAGATGCAATTGGGGCATTACTCCTATGATGACGCATTGCAAGACTGCAAGTGGTGATCTAGCCTCAAACTGTAATACAAAAAAAAGTTATCTAAATATCCATTATAAAGTTAAAACATATTATTGTAAGACTTTTATTTAAAACTTCACCTTTTGTTCTGTATTAGGCTGGTTTTCCATTGGCACATTGTCCCTATACAAAGATGGGCCTGGTTGTATGTCCGTTCGCCCTGCAAATATAACATTACATTATTATATTTTATTAGAATTAACTTACTGGTATTGAAGGTGTGGACTGTTCGGTCTGGAGCATGCCTCTAGTAGATTGTTCTACAGGCAGTAATTGGTCAGTAGGTCGTCTTAGGGGTTGCTTAGGACTCTACAAAATTAAATATGAAAATTATAATTTCCAAGTACCTATACAGTTTTCATATTATGTAATGAAAGTATAGCACTTCTTGGCATGCTAAAACACACAATGTTACGTTACAACAATAAAGTTATACGTACATATTATAGTAAAACAATAGCTAATCATGTAATTTACTTAAATTTTATTAATATCTCGTGTATCATACAATACTCGTGGATGAGACAATAGTAATAATAGCCATATACTATCTGTGAAAAAATCATAATACTCACATTTCATTAGGTAGTTGTATTTATCCTCTTAGTCACAGAACTACCTATGTTAAAAGCACTCGCTGATACAAATAATCAAGCACCCAAAAGTTTAAAAACTACAAATTCAAGTGATTTTGTTAGCGTCGCGTCATCGGTTGTTATTGTTATGTCATGTTGACTTTTAATTCATCGTCGCGTCGCGTTGCACGAATAGAGCAAAGGAATCGTCATTCAGCCTTAAAATGTAATAAGAAATATGAAATAAGCTCTTTTAAATATGATATTGGTTATAGTTTACCTGTATTCCTTATAATACTTAAAGATAGACCTTTAATATATATTTTAAACCTATAAAACTCTCAGTCGAGATTGATCGATTATAATTTATAGAATTTGTGTCAAGCCCTACGTTCGTCTGAGAAACAGCGACGGGAGGTTACAGCCTTGGGTTCGACGACGAGCACAACCACGTTAGTGAATACGGTTTGAATCAGCGCTGTACGCTCGGTCGATCTCAAGGCTGTCTCGTCGACGAGCTCGTCGCAGCTTACAGCCATGAAATTGTCTTTTGAAGTGAAAACTTCTTTAGCGGCGCTGTGTACTTTTTTTGGAATGGGTAAAACCTTCTAAATTCGCGTCAGGTCACGTGACCCTGATCGAAAATTCGTAAGACGTAAAACGTTGTTGAGGACAGCGCCATCTATGCACATCGGGAAGAACTAAGAGGGCCTCGCGTACTAACGTCAGACGTAAAACGTAAGACGCGCGTTGTTGAGGACAGCGCCATCTATGCACATCGGGAAGAACTACGAGGGCCTCGCGTACTAACTACGTAGTTCATCCAACAACGACGAGATGGCGCTGAACCACGGATATATAACTGACGACGAGCTCTATGCGAGCGGCTTGCTTCTCTTACCACTGCCGCGACCAACACCACGAACTGAAGTCTATCCTGTGTGCTTATTTGTAAATCTGAATAAATTCCTTTCACGAGAAGAATAAACCAGTCACTTTGGTCATCATACCTGATTTGCAAAAAACCCTATAAAATAAGGAACACACCTTAACACGCGTGTTTTGTTTATAAGACGATTCACAAAATACACTCGTAATTGTTCAAGTTTTCACTTCTGTCGGCACTACCGGAGTGCCAGTTTTTTTTTTAATTAAAACTAACTACATTGTTGGATTGGTGGTTGCAAGTGCCACTGCTGAGCATGAGGTCCTGGGTTCAATACCCAGGTCAGGTGTAAAGTGTTATTGGTAATATCGGAAAACACCAAGCCCTTACCTACCTATAGTTGATCTCTTTGAAGAATCTGATGTAGGGAAGAAATTGACCAAATGCGTCAATTTGCCGTGTTTTAGGTACTTTGTGTATTTATTTACCATTGTGATTTGAATATACAGACAATTTAAGTTGTTTATCAATCAATTAGCTTTACAATTAATTTCGCTGACTTTACACTCCCACCATTCATGTTAATCATCAAGCTACTATAATCTGTAAAAATTTAATAGATTTTCATCTATATCGTTAAAACATAAGGTTCAAAGTTGATTGGGAAAATTTGACAGTTTCAGGTCGCTTGATTGCGTCTGTACAAAAGATGATACAAAAAAAATTCAGTGCAAATAAACATATTCCGCAGTCTAAATGCGTAACATATTTACAATCACAATCTGATAAATATTTAAGGATATAACTAATTTATTCAAATAAGGCTGAGAATTTTCGAACAAAAATACATAACATAAGATATACATATACAAGAAAAAACATAAGAATGATGATGAAAAAAAAAATAAGTATGAAAAACTGATAATGAAAAAAAAAAAACTGGCACTCCGGTAGTGCCGACAGAAGTGAAAACTTGAACAATTACGAGTGTATTTTGTGAATCGTCTTATAAACAAAACACGCGTGTTAAGGTGTGTTCCTTATTTTATAGGGTTTTTTGCAAATCAGGTATGATGACCAAAGTGACTGGTTTATTCTTCTCGTGAAAGGAATTTATTCAGATTTACAAATAAGCACACAGGATAGACTTCAGTTCGTGGTGTTGGTCGCGGCAGTGGTAAGAGAAGCAAGCCCATGGAGCTCGTCGTCAGTTATATATCCGTGGTTCAGCGCCATCTCGTCGTTGTTGGATGAACTACGTAGTTAGTACGCGAGGCCCTCGTAGTTCTTCCCGATGTGCATAGATGGCGCTGTCCTCAACAACGCGCGTCTTTCGTTTTACGTCTTACGAATCTTACGATCAGGGTCACGTGACCTGACGCGAATTTAGAAGTTTTTACCCATTCCAAAAAAAGTACACAGCGCCGCTAAAGAAGTTTTCACTTCAAAAACTAAAACGATGATTGATGTCAAAATTACATAAGCCAGTCCCCCAAAACGCCCGCCCTTCACCCTTGCTAATCCATAGCTTCAATCAACTCAAACTATCGCAGTCGACTGCTAGTCCTCCGCCTTCCGCATCCAGCCCGTCCCAGCCACTTTCTTTAGCTCGTCCGTCCATCTAGCTGGGGGGCGCCCCACACTACGCTTATCGATACGCGGTCTCCACACCAGGACTCGTCTGCTCCACCGGCCATCGGTCCTTCGACAGACATGGCCAGCCCACTGCCACTTCAGTTTGCTTACTCTGCAAGCTATGTCCGAATATATCCATTGCTTCATAAGACCGAATTTGTCTGCTCAACAGCGTAAATTATAACGCAATGAATGTTGTCGTACTGTCAAATTGAAAGCTACTTCTACTGTTAGTGCGTTACTCAATTACAATGCGTGCCACGAAAGAAGAGACTTGACACACCACGTGGTTTGACTTGCGCAGTACACGATTTTAGGTATCTTTAGCAGTATGAGGTCTGTGTGCGGGACGGGACCGGACGTCATAGGGGCGGCGGAAAGAGGCGGGGGAGGCGGGGTCAAGTCTCTTCTTTCGTGGCACGCATTGTACATCACCGGTGTGTAGGGTGGATGTTCGGCGTAGTTACAGACACATGAAACTCTTCATTGCTTTTTTTATACAAAATCCAATTAAAAAGCAGAAAAACATCACCAATGACGTCACTGATTCCAAAAACTATAAATGACGTCTTTTAAACAATGTTTGTGTTTAAACAATGGTGAGCGAAACGAATCATCTGCTACTGGTCATAAGGACCACGGGGGGGAAGCAAAAACTAGAAGTCAATGAGCCACAGAGTATAAATAACAGTGGAACCAAAAGACTACCAAAACACTTACTTTACAAAAAAAAAAACTGAATTATTTTTCGCGTTACGATAAATAAAAGATTAATTTGTTTTTATTTTTTGATACCTACTTTATCTACATGAGGATTATAGAAAGCGACGTTAGAAAGTCTGAAATGATTTTGGCGACTATTAAAAAGAAAATGAAAAAATTGTTGACTTTTTCGATATTTTATACGGACAATAAAACAGTTTTTAGACTGCATAAAATAACTATGCACACTGCAAACACTCCTGTTTGTATAAAAATGATGATTGCGAATCATCATTTTCTCAACCCGCATCATTCCATGTCTACTTTCATACTGCTTGTAAGTATGAAGTAACATAATTATATTCATCAAACAAAGTAGCGTCACTAATTCCTAGTTACTGATCGAACGCTGAGCGACGACCCCCGCAGCGCTGACGACAAAACTTCAAAATTTCCCGGCAACTTTTAATGTTTTCATTCGAACGTATAGGTTTATTGTGCTATTTCATTCAATTGTTTGAAGTTGACAAAGACAGAATGATGATGTAAGTATGTTTAGCGCTAAACCGCGCGTATAAGCGTGGCGTTCATTACGTCACTTTTTGTTCGGAAATCCGGAAAACTTTCGGCGCGACCACGCATTCTGAACGCGACGATCGCGTATTCGCGCGACATACGCTTTCTATTTGGACGCAGGGTAAGTATGAAGTAACATAACCATCACACAATACAGTAGCGTCACTAATTCCTAGCTACCGACCACTGATCGAACGCTGAGCGACCCCCGCAGACAAAATCTCTAATATTCCCGGCATCATTTTATTTTTCTTTCCTTAAGAGCCTGATTTGGACTATTACGAACATTTTAAAACAAAGATTGGCGAAATCGGTCCAGTCGTTCTGAAATGATGTGCTTATCAACAAACAGCATTTCATTTTTCTTATACATCCTGAAAGTAGTTTGTTAATAATTTGACTACTGAATCGATTTCAGTAACTTTTAATATGGGCATTTTTTTAAATTATGTGTTTTGCCATGCTGACGGCCGATTGACCCAAAGAAAATTAAATCTTATATCAAGGTAATAAGATTCAAGTTTAATTGCACAAAGTCATGATATGGTGAACACGATTTTCTTAAGGCGGATACAGACATTGCACACGTCGCATGATTCGCAATGTGTGGACATTCATATTCGTGGTGAGGCACGTGCTTCCACATGCCTAACCACGAATATGAATGTCCACACATTGCGTCTATATCTGCCTATAGAATATCAAGTATCTACCTATCATTAACCAGCACACAATAGTAGTAGCGATACTAATTCCTAGTTACCGGGTGGCTACCGGGCACTGATCGAACGCTGAGCACAGACCCCCGCGGTGCTGACGACAAAACTTATTAATATAAATAGGCTGGGACTATTTGTATGAACATGTTTATTATAAGCGTGACTAATCAGTGAGGTTTTGTTTTAATTTTAGAATAAGGCCCATCGCCCCCGTGTTGCCAACTTTGAAATCCTGTGCTGGCTACTCATTGGAGGTTTATTTTTATTAAAATACACATTCTGGCTACTCATTGGTGGTTTTACTTTTATTCATAATACAAAACAATTTAACAAAAACACAAAGCTGCTGTAAAGCAGCACACAGCTTCACAGCTCTGGGGGCCACTGCTGCATACCACCACCTTTTACAACCTTCTTTTTAAAACTTCAGCGTGGAAACGAGTTGGAGCTACACGTCCTCCATCTCTTTCCTATATACTGAAAAAATAATATAAAAATAATACTGATAGAAACGGTGATAGATCCCATAGGCTCATATTTTAATCCAATAGAAAAATAATTATTATTAATTAACCTTCCGATTTCAAAATTCCTCTAATGCCACGTCTACACACTCCTAACCCAACAGTCGTACATAATGGCGGGCGTCGGTTCCGAGGCAATTTTTCACGTCGTATCTCCATCAGGCGCTAAATAATAGAGCCTGGCTTCATGAAGTTTATATTCCATTAGTTGCTGCTGAAACACCATTATTGTAGTTTACAGTTTTATTGCCCGTTTATACAGCCATGCTGGCTTAACCATAGATGGAACCTATTTTTTTTATTATAGAGTAGGCCATGTATTTTTTTTTATATAATAGTTTTATGGCCTGGTTGCTAAGACCTTTTAGCCACGTCTTTGTTTCATTTTATTTATATCTTGAGTCTAACATGACATTAGAATATGGGTGTACACATTCTAATGTATTAGGAGTATTTGGCAGCAAATGTATCGCATCAAGTTTCCCGGTAAACTTCGCTGAGGTAGCCAAAACTACAAAAAAATTCTCAGCTCCATTTTACCGGGATCGCGTCTGTTTCAATGATTACACATATTGTCCAGTTGCGCAGACACTTAAGATACAAAACTACACCAATTTTACATCACAATATCCACTAGGAATCAATTTGCGAATAATTAAAACAGCCAAATAGACTTCACTCGAAGAAATCCCGCCAAAAACTCCGAGTAGGCCATGTTGGTTTAGGTAACCACAGACTATTTAAATGACACTTTGACATCGTAATTTAATTCAATTTTTATTTTATTTCTGACTGACATCCCTAATTGGACCTATTATTAGTAATAAAATGTATCAACCTATTTAACATTTGGACGCCCATGTGGTAGAATGATGAGATTATCTGTGTAATGTAAAATGTACCTATTTTGACATGAGTAATAATATTAACTAACTATAATTTGACATGAATAATAATATTAATGATAAAATCCATTCTAATATTATAAATGCGAAACGGCGTCTGTCTGTCTGTCTGTTACCTCTTCACGTTTAAACCGTTGAACCGATTTAGATGTTTGGTATAGAGATAGTTTGAGTCCCGGGAAAGGACATAGGATAGTTTTTATCCCAATATTCCCACGGGATAGACACTTAGGTGAAACCGCAGCGCGCTGCTAGTAGATTATAAATTACTGTTAAATATTGTACGCCCTATGGGTATGATACAACTTACAGCGATCTTTATATAATTAGGATAAGAACGGGTTTCCTGTGACAAACAAATACTTATATAAGTAAAAGAAAAGATAGAACCTAGTTTTTTTTTTGGTGAGGATATTTTAGGTCATACCTACTCGTAATAATGATTATTGAACTAGATTTTATAATATACATATATATTACTGGGTTATACTCGCGGCTTCTAAAATGTTCCCACGGGAACGCACTACCGAGAAAAGAAATCCTATATAACCTAACCCAGCACACTAATTGCGTGACACACTATAAATCACAATCTGCATCATTTTGAAAGATATTGCTAATCCATTGCTTCGTATAAGTACGAAAAAATTGTCTGCTCAACAAACTGTAACTGCATCATTCATCATCATAGTAACCGACCGTGGAGCCCCTTAGCCCTCGCGCTCTGCTACCGCCACCGCGATAGTGGCGCCCCTGTTGAGAGCTCAGCGAACTACAAGCTAAACGTGTCCTACAGTGATTGGGCAATATGTGCTTTGCACTGATTGGTTAATGAACTCGCGTGTTTTATTCATTATACAATCTAAGTCCTATCAAAACTTTTAAATGACATAGACATAAAAATGTAGCTTGGTGTGTAATAATAATTATAATTGTAAATATGTGTCGTTATAAAGTAGAATAATAATTATTATTTTATGTATTAAATAAAAAAAGTCATGTTAACTTACAAAACTTGTATTGTCTTTTCAGCTACTAACATTAAAAATCAACAACTACCACAAAGTGCAACGTTCAACGGCTCATCTTGCTGTGCTGGTATCACTACATGACGCTGGCAGCATAGTCGACATCGGCTCAGTTGCCAAAAGGAAAAAAAAACCTAAATAACGCAATGAATGTTGTTGAACTGTCAAAATTAAAGCCACCTGTGTCTGCGCGCACACTTGTGCCTGTGTCTGCGCGCACACTTGTGCCTGTGTCTGCACGCACACTTGTGCCTGTGTCTGTGCGCACACTTGTGCCTGTGTCTGTGCGCACACTTGTGCCTGTGTCTGCGGGCACTGTTGTGCCTGTGTCTGCGCGCACACTTGTGCCTGTGTCTGCGCGCACACTTGTGCCTGTGTCTGCACGCACACTTGTGCCTGTGTCTGCGCGCACACATGTGCCTGTGTCTGCGCGCACACTTGTTTGCCACCATCGCCGAAATACGGTCCGGAGGACTATAGTTTTACAGTTGAAAAGTCTTATGTAACCTATACATCATCATCTGCCTAACCTTTTTCCTACTATGTTGGGGTCTGCTTCCAGTCTAACCGGCTGCAGCTGAATACCAGTATTTTACATGGAGCGACTGCCTATCTGACCTCCACAACCCAATTACTGGGTAACAAGATAACTTTTTTTAAGACTGGTTGTCAGACTTTCGGGTTCTGACTACCCGTAACAACTGTCAAAGATGTACAAATGACAGCTGGGACCAACTGATTAACGTGTTTTGCGAGGCCCGGAGAGGCTCGATATGTAATGGATAGTCACCTATCAGCGGACCAACCTCAGCAAGCGTTGATTAACCTTAAAGATCGTACCAATCGTCTCAGCCTATCGCAGTCCACTGCTGGAGATAGGCCTCTCCCAGGCTGCGCCACAGCACCCTGTCCTCCGCCTTCCGCATCCAGTCTACCCCAGCCACCTTCTTTAGATCCTCCGTCCATCTAGCTGAGGGGCGTCCCACACTACGCTCGCCGATACGCGGTCTCCTCTCTAAGACTCGTCTGCTGCACCGGCCGTCGTCGGTCCTTCGACAAACATGGCCAGCCCACTGCCATTTCAGTTAGTCGGTAACTCTGCTCAAGCTATGTCGGTAACTATGATTCTTTTCCGGATAATTTAATTCCAGATTTTATGAAGATCGACCCGTGTGGCTGTTACTATCTAAGTCGAAACACAGCAACGCTGCTTGAAAACAAAGCCAGAACAAAAAACGTTAGTAGATAATTCCAAATTTTACTATCCCATTCCAATCTTAATAACAAAAAAAAAACATAAAAAGAGTACTCGACAATCTCCATTCGTCCACCATCGTAAATAAGAAAACAAAGAATAAAAATAATCAACTAGATCAGCCAAATAGCAATGAATAGTAAATGCGCACACATAGCGACATATAACTGAGTCCGTGTAATGATACGCGGATGATAGGCATCAGTAATATAGCAGCAGTCAGATTGAAATGATAACTGTGCGTAGGCAACATGGATTTGTAGAGGGACCACTATTCTACAGGAGAAACTGAGACACTGTCTGTCAGCTTACTTCGTAGAGCTTTCGGTGGAAATGGTCATCCACGGGAGAAAGGGACAAAAACTGGGTAGACAAGGCTGGAGTAGAAGCCTATGCCACAGAAATCTCTTTTTCACAAAAAATTAAAAATTAAAAAATAATTAAGTCTTTTTTCACAAAAAAAAATCAATCCTTTGATTGAAGCCGGCCGATGGCTTCTATGTCGCTACGAATTCATTGTAATTTCCGCGCGCAGAGTACTTACCTACCTATAGAGTATGTTTAGAATTTTTAT
The DNA here is from genome assembly GCA_963855955.1 of Luperina nickerlii. Lineage (NCBI taxonomy): Eukaryota > Metazoa > Arthropoda > Insecta > Lepidoptera > Noctuidae > Luperina > Luperina nickerlii. The sequence continues at coordinate 8,182,202 of OY979689.1, read as the reverse complement.
ATTATTTCTCGATTTATCATTATTTTTTTATGGAAGAAAACTTTACTTCAATTAAGTGATAATATTTATTGACAGCATTCCTTTAAATAGATTTATGTACCTTAGGCTTCTACTACGTTCACCTTTTATACCCTGTTTTTGTACAAACGGTAAAAAACTCAACCGGTATATATTTCCATAATATGTATATATGTTCTAATTTTAAAAGTAGGTACAGACCGTCATAGTTAACTTACCTCTGACAGCAGCAACCTAACAGAATCCTTATTGTAACGGGAATAAAGATCACAATGATTTTGACAGGTTTGTCAGTGGCAGGAACGCAACAACAACCGTATTGTAACAAGTAGTTCTGAAGTTCACTGCAATTTTGACAGTGATTCAAAATCAGAAGTAAAATAATTGTGAAACGACAGTAACTCCTTATTATTAAATGTTGCTGTAATCAAGTCATCGTTATTATGTAGCCATCGCCTTTCATTCCTATTCGCGACCATCTGAATTATCTCTGCCTTTTCCCAATTAGGATTAATATTAGAGTCGGCCTCCCGTCATCTGGTTGCTATGCACCATATGAGAGTAATTCATAAAAGTACCAGGCAAACTTGAAAGTTTGGAAAATCTGTGACAGTCGTTTAGAATAAGGACTCCATAAGCCAAAATAATACATTTTGGAGACTGCGGGAAAATAGGTGAACTCTCCAATATTTTGCTATTGGCCGAGCCATTTGCCAAAAGCATAGCATTTTGTTGATTCTGATGCGTCATCGACTTTGAGAAAAAATCCCGAGTGATTCACACCTCACAGCCACCCTACCCTGCTACTCCTATTCCTCAGTAATACGAACATCATTTATTACACAGTTATCAGTGCCTCGACGTACGGCCGCCATATTTGTTATCGAACTATTATTGGCGGGAATTCTTCTCACAATTACGTAATTTTTATATGTTTCTGTCGGGATTATGCTGGTTTTTTTGACGTTGATGGAGTAATATTAGATATTCGTCTTGATTTTAATATAAGTACATTCTTTTTTGTTTCAGTCTGTAGCCAAAACTTTGAATAAGTACTTGTGACGTCTACCAACCCGCACTGGGCCCGCGAGGTGGATTACGGCCCACTCCCTCTCACAGAAAGAGGAGGCCTGTGTCCCAGAAGTGGGAACATTATAGGCTGATTTTAACCATCCCTTGGGTTCCTCTTTGTGACCGTCTCTTCATCTCCCACTTATCTTGCGACTAGCTTCCGCTCGCGACTTCGTCTGCGTGAAATTTCTTGTTACTCCGACCCACCCCGTCGCATCGCATCGCCTGCCCGCGCTATTACTTCGTTTTTGCTTAGCGTTCTTTCTGACTTTTTTCTTTTTTCTCGGCTCCTAAAGGTCATCGCGTGATGTTATATAACCTATAGCCTTCCTCAAGAATTGGGCTATCAAATTCAAAAAGAATTTTTCAAATCCGACTGGTGGTTCCAGAGATTAGCGCGTTCAACCAAACAGACAAACAAACAAACTCTTCAGCTTTATAATATTAAGTATAGATTCTGATCAAAACTAAATATCAACAACAGTTTCCGAGACCGATTGATGGGCAAATGGGCCTCTTACTTATTTCAGACAAATGAGCAGATTTTTTTAGTGAGTTAGAAAGCCAGATTTAAAATCTTTCACACGCAACGGCCGGCAGTATTAAAGACAATCAGTACGCGTCAACTACATTTCCAGCTAAAGTATATGATAGTCTGACCCACAAAGATACAATGCACGCCACGAAAGATGAGACTTGACCCCGCCTCCCCCGCTCTTTCCGCCGCCCCTATGACGTCCGGTCCCGACCCGCACTCAGACCTCATACCGCTAAAGATACCTAAAATCGTGTACTGCGCAAGTCAAACCACGTGGTGTCAAGTCTCATCTTTCGTGGCACGCATTGTACATCTCATTTCCCAAAAAATACCAATTTTCGGTTTACAGACTGCCTCTGACCTCTCAGACAGCCTTCCACCCTACCAAACTACCTCACACACAATCAATACACCTAAAACACAACACAGGTAAGCCATACATCACTCCCATTAAGGCTCCGATACGTGCGACCGTTTAATTAACTCCCACACATGCACACGGCGGAGCCGTGTCGAAGTCGGTGCAGGGACGAATTTGTGTACATAATGGTGACGGTACCCTTGTTCACAAACTAAACTAAATTTCAGTTCAGTGCATCTTTTTCTTTCTATTTCATTAATTAACTCCCACAAATATGCACATGGCGGAGCCGTGACGTAGTCGGTGCAGGGACGAATTTGTGTACATAATGGTGACAGTACCCTTGTTCACAAACTAAACTAAATTTCAGTTCAGTGCATCTTTTTCTTTCTATTTCATTAATTAACTCCCACACATGAACACGCCGGAGCCGTGTCGTAGTCGGTGCAGGGACGAATTTGTGTACATAGTGGTGCCGATACCTTTGTGCATACCAAGACCCATCCGTACCTCGAAAAACACGAAGATGGTCACCCATCCACGGAGCAACCGCGGCAAGTGTAGTTTAACCTGATCGATCGACCTGTGCGGTTGTTATTACTTAGCCACAGGCCCCTCCCATAAAAGTCAAATAAAAAAAGTGTAAAGTAAGAAATTAGCAGGAAAGTGTGCCTCATAAGACCCAGTTCAGCAAAAATGCCAGACAACTAGTGTCTGACGTTTATTCTACGATGATTTAGCAGAAATTATCTTTAAGAACAAATTTATTAACAATTGAGTTCGCTTTTGAAATCAGAAGCCGAAGAGATGTGGTCGAGGAAAGGTTCGACTAGGATTCGGAATTAAATAAAAAATGGCACTAAGTACAGTGCGTGCCATGTAAGAAGAGACTTGACCCCGCCTCCCCCGCTCTTTCCGCCGCCCCTATGACGTCCGGTCCGGTCCCGCACTCAGACCTCATACCGCTAAAGATACCTAAAATCGTGTTCTGCGCATGTCAGACCACGTGGTGTGTCAAGTCTTTTCTTACGTGGCACGCACTGTACTACGAATGCAGCCCTGTGGTCTCGTGGTCGTCCCTCTGTCGTCAGTAACGGGTGCCTTATTAAGTAACAGTGCGACAGAGCTGATGGGTGGCTCATTATTGAACGGTACACAGGGTCAATTAAATTAGCTAGTGAAACTTTGCAGACGTAATGGGTCCATCGATATCTGAACATGGTAAAGCGAAGAAAAAAGGTATTGATTGTAATTGTTTATGGGTTCGACGGCTTTATGTAGTGTAGTTACTTGAAATATCAGTTTAAAATCCGTTTATTTTGTGTAAACGTCTAGAGTTACGTGATCAGTACAGCGGTGCTATTCTGTAAAGATCTCACCGTGAAAACTTAGATGGAGTGAGCGTGAAGTGAGCTGTCAATAGTGGCAATTCCTAGCAAAAACTCACTTCACCTAAGTTTTCACGGTGAGATTTTTACAGAATCGACCGGCTGATATTTAAATATGATAAAACAAAATAAAACGATTTTCTCAACACATACTTCATAAATAACTACACTACCGCGCAAAAAGCACTTCCTCTCTCCTTAAACATCATCATTATATTTTCTTTGCTCCTGTTTCATGTTTATTATTATATGGATATATTTATATGTATGTGTATATATTTATTTAGATTAGTAGAATATAATTTATGTATGTATTTCTTGTATTATGTAAATGGTACACCACGGACTACCTTCAATTTGTCCTTCCCCTTTTTAAATCCATCCTAAGGTTGTCTTTAAAAGATCGCTCTTAGCGATAAGACCGCCCATTGTGTCACCCTTTGTACAGTTTCTATATTTATGTCTGTAATTTATATGGTGTGCATAATAAAGAGTATTCTAATCTACCAACGGTCATTGACCCCAAAAAGAATATTATCAAATAATTTTTTGTTTTATTTATCATGTTTAGATAACGGTACCCGTCTACGGAGTTTCGCTAGTTAATTTGATTAGACCCTGTACAAAAGTAAGCAGTCATAGGTACGGTGGTGGAGTTGACATATAGATAAACATTTAAACGTTAAGGGGGAAGCGCTAAGGTAGCCCGCGAAATTCAACTTTTCTTACGTTTTTTGCAATTTGCTGGTCAGTATTAAGTTGTACGTCGATCAAAATATGATTCGCGGCCGTAACTAATATGTATTTACAGAATCATAATCATTAGAATCAGTAATACAACTTGTTAGGTTAATCCCAAAACGTCAAGATTTCATGAAATAGTCATTCTGTGGGATTACTTGGTCTTAGAGAGTTGTGTTGATGACTTTAATTATTATAATTCTGTAAATACATATTTGTTACGGCCGCGAATCATATATTAATCAACGTACAACTTAATGCTGACCAACAAATTGCAAATAACGTAAAAATAATTGAATTTCGCGAGCTACCCTGGCACTTTCGCCTTAGTTTCTTCCTTCGGAATTTCACCCATGACGGCAAATCTAATCGGAGACACAGGAGATATCACAGTGCACACTACACAAGTGTGTCTGCAGACACAGGTGCACTCTCTCTTCCCTCACTCTCAACGTCCGACGGGACGGCAATTCGACACGACCGAAGAGATATCAGTGGGGTAGTCCCATTTTGAGAGAGTACCTTAAATATAATAATTTCAGTGAGATTAAATTATTAACTTATCTACCAAAAAGCTAGCTCTAGCTTACGTAGCTTGAGTAGTTCTGTCAACTATGCTTTCGTAGCACATTCGTAGCGCGAGCTACGCCGTAGCACAGCGCGTAGCGCATTGAGATACGCGCATCTACGAAACTTCCTAGGTTCTTTTTTACAAAAAATATGCGGTTTCTGGCTAGACACTATAAGTTTATAGTGTCTTACCAGAAACCGAATATTTTTTGACTAACTCTGTACAGTTGGACAGAGTTTATTAAGTTCGAATATATGTATCTGTCTGTCTGTTTGCTGAATGGTCGGGCCCATTCAGCAATGGCCTTTGGACTCGATCACGCCTGATGGAAAGCGATGGATGAGGTCTATGATGGAACGAGCGTGCCCAGAAGATGCCTAAGGCACTGGAACTCCCACGCATTGACGAGACACAGCAGGCTGCTGCAGGCCGGACTCCGGTAGGAGGGTGGTCGCAAACCAGGCGGGCGTTTTGCGGCGGTGGTAGGGCTTTTTTTTTTTTTTTTTTAAAAGCCCTACCACCGCCGCAAGGGAAGAATTGGCCGGTCAAATAAGGTGTTGGGTGTGACTGTCCAGGATGCGCCGAGCGCTCGGTTCAGTTGAGTAACATTAAAAAAATTGAGATGCATCTTCATGCATCTCAATTTTCTTAATGTATGGGTAAATAGGCCCTTAATGACAGCAGCATGATCTTGGGGAGGTTCAGTGAGCTGCACGTCAGACAGAACAATAGCTAGGTGACTCGTCCGGGGAACATGATGGCAATTGGTTTTATTAGTCGATGCGCATGAATTTACTCGCCCGGAACGAGCGAATCGTCACTTTTATTTTATTTTTCTATAGACGAGGCGACTAAAAAGTACACTTTTTATACTTTAATAAAAATTTCCAAATTATTCCTCGAATAAAGTTTTCAGGTGATTGAAAAATCAGCCCTTAACAAAATAAAACAACAAAATAAATGTATATAATAACTTTCTTATTTATTCTTTTCTTTTATATTTTAAAATGTAATTTTTACAATGCTTCTTACGAACTAAGATATTTTATTTTAAGTAAATGAATTAATTAAACAATTATCTATTTTACTATGAACACTAACACTTATTTCGTTGAACATTAATATTTTACACAAGATTTACAATAAAAAGGTTTGATACAGACTTGCGACTAAAAATCGCAGGCTATATTCGCATATAAGGTTCGCTGTTTCGTCGAATTCCAAAAGAATGATATCAATAAATATATATACCTACTATACCTACGACTTGTCGCAAATCTGTAGGAGACCTACAATCCATTTACAGTAATTTTACCTCTGATTATATTACTTAATACATCTACATCACTGTCAAAATCACAGTGATCTTTATTCTCTTTAAAATAAGGTTGCAATTAGGTTGCTGCCGTCAGAGGTAAAATATCCCGTAAAGTAGTCCCGTGAGTAATTACCGCCATTGTTGAAAATGGCATACACTCATATGAAAGGACATAATATTTTCGATATTGCACTAATATTTACTAAAATTTAACATACTTTGGCTTTTTACACATTTCTACAGAAAAAGAAAAACTTTGAAATAACAGTTTTTCGTAAAAAAATAAGGTTAATAATGTTCTACAAATGTATTCCATATTTATTTTTTTCGAAAGATTCATGAAACTGTTTGGAAAATTGTCTATTATAAACCAATTTCGATTATATAAATTCTAAAATAAACCTAACCATAGACAAATTTACTAATTTGGAGCATTTAACATGGAATGAATAATCACCAAAACTTATAAATTACTGTACAATACATTTTTACGTCTTTTTATTAAAATTAAATTATAAAACCATTCATTTCATTCATTCAAAATCATTCACTCACAGGAATGACCAGCATTCAATAAATTAACTAATAAAAATATTTACAAACATTCTGTGTCGTCCAAATGGGTTCCAATTTGGTATTTGTTAGGGGTCAAACTCTACTGTGCATTTTCACCCTTAACATACCTATGTTAAGGGTGAAAATGCACAGTAGAGTTTAGTTAGAAAAACAACACAATTATGTACCTACATAATTGTGTTGTTTTTCTGTTATGGTACGTTATTTTGGGGGTTAAACCCAACTCAAATTTTTGTCCACCAATTATACACAATCATACTTTTTTTACCCCCAATAATTGCATAATAACACCAACCCATTTGGCAAACTTCTTAAACGCAACACCCCATCGGGAAAATGAAGCCCCAAAATTATTTATCAACATTCAAATTGAAGTTCGAATACGCAGGCCTTAGCGACGTCGCCTCAGCGTTTACAGGAGAGGGGGGCGTAGGGGGAATGTAAGGGTAGCGGGGATACGTAGGGTAGGGGTAGGGATACCCCGCGGGTAGCAGCTGGGGGTTGTGGAATGGGGGAATGAGGGCGGGGGAGGGGTATCCGTAAGGTAGGCCTACAGATGAGGCTGCCGCTTGGAGGATTGATGCCGCGAAGGCTGGGTCGCTGTAGACGGCTGCGTATGGCCAGGCGACGGCGATGCGTTGTCTCTTGTCTTTCATTCTTCGGTTTTGGAACCATACCTGTTGATGAAGAGATGAGGTTTAGTGGAATGTTTATTGAAAATAGAATTCGGAATTTAAAGGGTTACTTAAATTTTATAAAATACGTAGAGATTTTAACGAGAAGGTTGATGAGCTATAGTCCTGTTATAGGTTAAATATAACACCTGCACCATGTTTGCTAACGCACTACCAATCAGAATCTGTAGAATTTTGACACAACATTTACATGGACACTTTTAACACGTACGTCTTTTTTACATCGTTCTCACATATAATTATAAATTCACATTATTGATGTAACTAATATTTTTGTAAAACTATAATTTAAAAGAGTGTCCATGGAGTTTCTTGCCCGTTCTTCTCCATAGGTACCTACGCTTTGGAATGGGCAATTAGCTTCATATTTTCTGACTGACCGACTTTTTGACAATTCAAAAGTGCCTGTAAATGGTTTAATTGAAATAAATGCTTTGAGTTTGAGTTTGAGTTTTTTGAGTTTTGAAGGATATTGCTAATTTATTGCTTCATATGTTTGAAAAATTTGTCTGCTCAACAATATAAACAACGCATTGAATGTTGTTGAACTGTCAAAATGAAAGCCGTTGATTGCTACTGATAGTTTGTTACGTAATGAGGGTTTTCTGAAATGACGTTCGCTAGGTGGCAGCACTGACACGTCAGGTCCAGATATCTGTCAAAGAGCCTATATTTTCTTTAGTCATGACTGAATGATGAACGAATGAATGAATCGAATGATGAACGTCATCATATATTTTATATAGGAAGACCTCTTGTCACAATGGTGCCAACTGGTGTGGTAAATTTTCACGAAAACCCTCATTATAACCCCGTTGCTCTGTCTTTGTTTTCTTGTCTTAATCATTATTAAGCGTTTTCATAATCATAGCTTCAACTCCTTTTAATTTGGTCATATAAAAACTATTTACTTAAGTATTTGTTAAATAGCACACAGAAACCTTTTTAAAGGATCATTTAAGTAGGTATGGCCGAAGGCTACAATTCTCAAGAAGCGCTGTGTTCAGCTTTTAGCGCATCTTAATTAGGTACCTCACAACATACATCGCTTTTTAAAAAAGTGTGAATTTAAAACCTGCTTATACAAATTCACAAATTATGTTGTTACAGATTCCATTGGCAAATAAAATAGAAATCTGTGATCGGATCCGAACATCATTATACAAAGTGCTAATAGAGATAATAAAACGCCATTATCGCAATCGCAATACAAGCGTTTTGAAAGCGAGGAGAGAGCATGAAACGAGTGAATGGTTGGCTAGATTGTTCCATTAATAAGACGCTTTAACTGTTATGAAATTAACTTATCGGTATGGTTACTGGATTTTATTATTGTGAATGAACTAAGAAAGTAAATGATCGTTTTAATTGTTCAAAAAGGCAACCTCCTTTAAAAAAAAGGGATAGATATTAAATGAGTCCCGTACAAAAAAGGTGCAACTACTTAAAGTACCTACTGCTTAGCAGCACAAAAAAATCTATTACAACCGTAAGTTTTTAGCACTACTTCGCTAATTAATTGCATGTTTTCATATAGGTAACTGAGTAGTCATAAATAGAACTTAGGTGCGTCTAAAACCATTTTTCCATAAATGTTTAGACCATTTTTAAAGAAGGTTACATTCATAGACTACCTTCTTTAGCATAAGAAAACTATAATGTTAAATAACAACATGAAAATATAAACAGGATTTCCTCAGCTTTGAATTTTGAAACATTTTTGAATATCCTGCCACTTGGCCAACTAAATATTCCATCAACCAGTCAACAAAGCCTTCCTACATTACTCCTCAGCCCGATCCTTCTAAAATCATTAAACACAGCATAATAGCTGCCCTTACAATGTATGTACACAAAGACTTTCCCTCCAAAAGGCGGCCATCTTTGTTCGCAAAGTGTTAATTGGCGGGAACCGCGCGAATGTTCGCACAAAACGACTTTCCTTTAGCGCTTCCAAGAAGATTATTGCATTTTATTGTGCAGAAATAATAAAACAAGGGGCTTAATGGCTTGGCTAAGAGTCAATGCTCAAATATAAAGGCGAAGAACAAACTTCAAATGTAAATATAAAACCTCTTTCGTTACAAAATCAGAGGAAAAATGTGACGTTGACAGATAAACTTGACGGTTGTATTTTTTTAATGAGCAATGATACACTATTTGTACCTACAGGTCAAAGCCGAACTTCTCAGATCATTATTTCAAACTACATCAATCAAAGCCGCCAGCGACAATCTAAAGCGTTCACTGCGCAACACTAATCTGGAAATTCAAAACCTCTATTCATTTATTGACACGTTACACAGCATTTACGACAGCAATAAAAATTAATCACAATAAACAAACATACGAATAAAAATCCAGTTATTTATAACTCATCAAATGGTAGCCGAAAGGTATAATTTAATAGTTTTTAATTGGTATTATCGCGTCATAAAACAGATGCCCATAGACAACCGATGAAGTGTTTTCATTCACTCACTCACTAATGATGGCGGGGCCGTGGCTTTGTTGACAGCGGTAAGCGGGCTTTTTAATCGCTTCGCTTTTGTAAACGCTTTTTAATCCAGCACTTTAACATTCCAAAGAAGAAGCAACTTACAAAATTCTAATCGCAGGGTTGATTTTTTTTTTCTTCACGAATAGTCTCGTTTTGTAGTTGAATGTTTAATTCTTGAGGAAATAAAAAATCTTACGAAAGTGCCTAGCATGGCAGAAGCCAATACAATGTAGGTTTTAAAGCAGGTGTTACAAAACGAAATAAAAACCCAAATACTTCAAATATTATCACACCTTCATCCAAAATTTCTCTACCAGTGGGACCCTGTACTAATATGGTCATTTTATAATCCCAACGTTCCGTTCCCCGCATTAATGTTCATTAGCATCACACAGCTACCGAATAACTCGGTCGGCTTCTTTTAATGCCCATCGACAAATTAGCATGAATGTAAAACTCGAATGAAGCCATAAAAAACATGTTTTTTTTTTTTGTTTACGGTTGTTCTTTTTTTTTTTATTGGAAGTGATAATTGACATTATGACCGAACTGAAGAATTTAAATTTAAATTGCCGTGTAGTTTTTAAAAGTGGAATTTTTATAATTGAAACTTTGTTGTTGATGAAGATTTTTGTTGTTTTTTTTTTAGAATTGATGTCATTTGTCAGATAAGTTGGCATTGAAAAATGAGTGTTTTTACCTCACTTATCAGCTAACATTAAAAGCCTAATTTTATGCTTCAAACTGTCAAACATTGAACACTGTTTGTGATTTATTATTTCATTTAAACATGTTTTGGCAATGGAGTTCCATATTTTCCCTGTGTTCATTATCATTTTAGAAAACCCCTTATCAAATGAATATAAAAGAAAATACTTCTCATTGTTCCACACTCTAATTAAACAATTTCTTTACAGCTATAACGCTTATCAATTCTCAATGGAAATCGTTCGATTCTTCGCACGTTTGTACACAAATTCTCGCGAATTAGCGCGCATAATAGAGCGTTCGTCTAAGGAAATCATAGAGGATCTAATTGAAGTTTATTGAGGCATCATACACTGTAGTCATGAGTTCTAGTTAACGAATCAGTTGTTTCCACTATTGTTAGCGATTGATTCGGGTTTAGGCATTCAATGTGAATTTTATTCGAAAATATTACATCGATGCACGTTGTACCTTTGTTTTTTTTGTACATTTTACCCTTTTTATGAAACAAGATACTTAAACTAATTATCATTCACTCTCATTTCCGGTAACTAACCGAATGATAACACCCTTCACTTTGACACATACGAGTAACTTTTCAAGGTAAAGGAAACATCGTATTATGCATCACGATTCATGTGATCAGAAGGTCAATTCTCGTAATTTAAAACGTTCAAAATCTAGTCGGTCTCACCTCGGCGTCAAACAAATGTCAAAAACCTGTCAAAATGTAGGGAAATTCGAGGTGTTTTTGACAGATTGAGACTGAGATCAGACTGTGAACGTTCTTCAAATTACGAGAATTGCCCCTCTGGTACTCGTTACTAAGTAACGTTCACTTGTCAATTGATAGTGATGTTACGAAAACAGTTGGCACTTTATAAACAGAGGTCGATTTTATTCGGGACAACTCGTGGGTGGTACGAATGAGATTCTGAAATAATGCCCGTTTTGTATGTGTCACATGTGGGGGCGGGCTGAAAGCTTAATTTAATTACCTACTTTTGTTTCGTAAATGTTTCCAAGAGAAATCGTTAGGGTATAATTGGTTGAGTCACTTAGTCAGTACCTACCTAGTTACCTACCTACAAATACCTATACACTCGTGTCATTGTTTTTTCTGTTAGCCCAAATCAGCAAGTACCTATTTACTTCTCCAGAATGATGACTAAGGGCTGATTTTACCAACGCCACATAATTTTATCCGAGGAATAATTTTAAATTTTTGACAATTCTTCCATACAAAAACTCTCGACGTCAATTTTATTCCACGAATAAACATTATCTGTCGATTGAAAAATCAGCCTTTAGTTAGATAATGTTAAAATAGATAAAAGAATACGGGCCAGCTCCAACAATATTCAAAAAATGATCGCTTACAGGCTCGATTGCATAATACATCAAGCACTGGAGTGCCATCGCCCATGGGATGGAATAAATTTAAATTAAAATAAAATAAACTAACATAGTTCTTAAGTTTACAAACACAATGTATATGTGTATGTGTGTATGTGTCCATGTGTATTCTATTCTATTCTAATGAGTCCTTGTTACTTGAATAAAGAAATTTATTATTTTTATTATTAAATTTATAGCAGTTGGGTAAAATCTCTACTTTGCGCTTAGAAAATAAGTTTGACGTATATTCAAAATATGTTTAGTTTGATCATAGTTTATTTTAATCAAAAATTACTTGAATAAAACTAAGAACAACACGTATCTACCAGACCTATAAAAAATAACGTGAACGATTGCAAAAAGGAATCATAGAAAAGACGTTTTGGCTAAGTAGGTAGGGACAGCCGATAGAAATGGTTGGAAAAGCTAGACACGTTGTGCCACACCAGCTGCAATATCTATCCCAGGCCACAATAGCCCAACACTGGGCTGCATGCCCTAGTACAAATACCCGATACTCTAAAAGAACCTAATTCTATGTAGCTTCTAGGATTATAAAATAAAACTAAACGACCGCCCAACTTCATAAATTTAAAAACAAAATATGCAACTGAAGTTGAAAATCTCAAAAAAATATCAAATTCAATTCATGAAGTATTCTCGGTTATGAATTGCGTCACTCGGTATTGGCGTTCAAATGAATCGTGCGCAAAATAGAACCACAATTGTGGTGATAAAGATGATTTCTGTCTGATCCGACACACCTCATTACCGCAGAACAAGGGAATTCAGAAGGTCCGTAAAGTTCCCAGCCAGAAATACACCTGACCAGACGGTCCACCTGATAGTACGGTACCGCCACTTGACATCCTAAAGTCAATGCAGGTGCTGAAATATCTCACAAATCTGAAATTACACTGGCACCCATGCCCTACTGAAACACAGCTACACTGCTTGGTGGCAGAATTTCTGTCTGCATCCAATAATAAGTAGTTTTGCCTACCTGCTACTGAACGAACTCCAGCGAACAAAATCAACCATCAACTGTCATGGCTGATTCAAAATGGAGGCCATACGAAATTCAAAATCAGCAAGCAATCAGTAGGTATCAATCCTTCCCCAGGGATGTGCCTTACAGGCGTTGCACGGGGGGGTTCCGGAATTGGTCTATTAAGAGGAACCGGGACCACCCCTATGTGCTGATGGTGATCACCGGGGCGGTTTTAGTGAGGTAAAAATCCCACACTCCCCGACCTCCCTCCCCAGAGGTCGGCTGCCTTTTGAAGGTTTCACCCCGACAGAAAAAAAAGAAAAGGTATCAAATCCTTACCTTGATAGTGGATTCCGGTAGTTGCAGCTGTGCGGCTAACTCGCATCGTCGTGGTCTTGAAACGTAGTTTTCTTTCATGAATTCTTTCTCTAATCTTGCCAGTTGTTCTCTTGTGAATGCTGTGCGGTATCTCCTAGAGGACAAAAGAAGTTTTGCTATAAAAACTTTTCTTTCAGAAGACGTGTATTAGCTATCAGTTGAAACATTTCCCTAAATTCTATAATACGAGGCCGTTGAAATTTGTATATACTCATAATTTATTGTTCCTATTTTCAGTCAAATATTGTGAAGTTTCATTACCCATTAGTATCGTTATTCATAGCAGAATTTTTCTGATTTCTTTTTCATTGTAAAATTCCAATTCAACAAACCTAATATTCGGGTCTGGCGCTGTTTGATTGGAGTTTGTCATCTGCTCCGACTGTGGACTCAATGATTCTGTGAACAAAGCAAATATATGTTATAATAAACATCATTTAGCTATTCTTATCTTTTCCAAAGATGTTATATTGACTCACATGGCTCATTATTAAATTTATTTTTGGCTGATTACTATTAATCTTGTACCGGCTGTCATTCGTGGATATTTGACAGTCGTTAAGTGTAGTCAGCATCCCGAAAGTATATCAACCAGTCATAATAAGGGTTATCGTGTTACTCAGTAACACGTTATTGAGGTCAGATATTCAGTCCCTCCATGTGAAATTGTATTTAGCTGCATCAGGTTAGACTGGAAGCCAACCTCAACGTAGTTTGGAAAAGGCTAGGCAGAAAGAGCCTATAATGGTACTACTGCTGTTACTCAGACTTACTACCTGTAAGAGGTAGTGGTCCACACTGCAGAATCACATTCAATTTTGTGAGAAATCGTGTACCTACCTACAAAACGAATGAAACACCCTCAAATACAAACAAACAATAATAAATAAACCCCGTCACATTAAAACACCCACCAGTTAAAAATCTCTCAATAGAGATTTAGAGGACCGATTAAGAAATATCTTAACATGCTCTAAAGGGTTGTAAGTACCACTCGAGCGCGGCTGGCTTTATAATTATCTTAATTACAGTAACGTCTAGACGCTTAGACATTAGCTACTTGATCAGGCGGTAGGACACTTGCTCCTTCTGTTTTGTAATACCCGCTGGAGAATGAATGTTGAGTACTTATCGGATGTACCTAGGAATCTGTGTCTAAGTCTGAATAGTCGTGATGAAAAACCTCATTAAAATAACATGACGTCTGTCATTCACGAAGCGTTAGATATCTATAGTACCTACTTCCACATTCCACCAGTTATTTTCCCATGTAATAGGGGGGAGGCTATTGTCATCAATTGGACACGAATCCAGACTCCAGGCTGCGACTGTGAAATTCCTGATGGAAAGACCTGATCACACTTTATAAGGTCTAAAAACATCCTAAAAGTAAACTCGTATGTCACAGGTGTGGAGTTTTACGATGAAAAGGAAAGCCTCAACGCTTCTTAAAAACGAATTATTCCCTGAACCCGAAATTGACTTGTCGTAAAACAGTAAAGAAGATATAACCGACGCTTCGGTCGGGAACCAGTAGCCCGTAGGTGCTAATTGCGCGCACCCAGACTTTCAAGAGTAACATTAACAGAACAAACACAAATAAGCTATTGTCTAATTAAATATTTTCCCATGCACAGTTTGTCTATTTCATACAAACACGCCACAAAGAGGCCGAAAGTCTCAGTCGATCGCCGCTCAATTTAAAAAAATAACTCAACCAACCAAAAAGCCGACTTTACAAATCTGATTAGTCGCTGAAGTGGTTCTAAATTTAAAAGGGCGCGGCAAACGGGAGCGCTATTTGACATGCCCGTTTTGAAAAAAGAACATTGGACGCTTTTAAAAAGTCATGTATTGTTTTAATGGCGGCGTGATTAAGACGTTCATTCCTATTTCCGTTTTGGAATTACATTAGTGTTGTCACCTGCTCAATGTAAATTGAGATGCTAAAAACCTTTTTGGTGTTAGCGACCAATTCACATGCATCGTCAAATAAAAACGTTCGTTAAATAAAAAAAATATGACGAACATTTCAGTTGTAATAATTTCGCATTAGAGTAAATTTATTGCTTTCATAAGTGCGTCGGACTAAACGATTCGTGATTTTTTTTAATCGTCATCCGTGGCGTCTGCGCCACTTGAGTCGTTCCCATGCTGGGTGGCGACAGACCACTCAAAAACCAATTTGCAATAGTCTAGCCGGTGGCTTCCTCTCAACAATTTGTTGTCGTACAAACTTTTTACGTTACAACCTCTTTAGTGAGATGTCTATGATCCCCAGCTGCGCTACTATGGCGTGTGTCTTTTCGAAAAGAGAACGAGGAAACGATTGAGATTTAAAAAGTTTCCGTTTAAAAGCTTCCGTTCTATATTTAGGAAGGAATCATACTTTAAAGCGGTGACATGGAAAGTATTTTACGTTTGTATTTTTTTTTCGTCAATTTATGTGACCGGCGCTTATAACACTTTAAGTTTGTTCCTGTAATAATGATAATAATCGTAAACTAGTAGAACACGAAATGAGATGAAATAAAATTAAATAAGTATTATTTATTTCATCGTATTTTGTGTGCAGCAGTGGTGGCCCAGTGACAACGGCGGTCCCGACTTACGATTTGTAGGTCGTGGGTTCGAACCCAGGCAGGCGTTTTTCTTTGTGTAAATAATTTCATCACCGTTGCTCTCAAAATGGTGCAACATCGTGAGGAAACCGGCATGTCCTAGAACCGAAAATTCCAAGATATGACATCGACCCGCACTGGGCCCGCGTGGTAGGTAGGTACAATGCGTGCCACGAAAGATGAGACTTGACACACCACGTGGTTTGACTTGCGCAGAACACGATTTTAGGTAGGTATCTTTAGCAGTATGAGGTCTGAGTGCGGGACGGGACCGGACGTCATAGGGGCAGCGGAAAGAGCGGGGGCGGCGGGGTCAAGTCTCATCTTTCGTGGCACGCATTGTACTTTATAGAGCCCAATCCCTCTCGTAGAGAAGGGGCCTGTGTCCCAGCAGTACATTACAGGCTAATTATGCTTAAGCTAAGTACCTATTATTTTTGTTCGTAATGTTTTTGAATCTGAGAATATTTAACACAAATACATATCACATGAGTGTTCATTACAAGATCATGAAAAATGACGTCACCTCCCAATGGTGTCGCTACGTCAATTTATTTCGAAACCGCATCTTTGTTTCAAAATGTCTGCTAATGGGTAGAATACACAATACTTGGAAGAGTCATAACGTTTTAAGGCTTGGTTACACTGTACAGGGATAATTATCGTGAGAGACTTTTCTTTTGTGTAAAATAAGCTTTAGGTAAGTGTTTTTTCAGCCGCATTGAGTGGAAAAAGAAAAATGCCTTAAGAATGAGTCATAAAGATGATTCTTTAAAGATTTTTGTGACGAATAGAGGACAAAGAAACTACAAAAAATCATAATAAACAAAGGTAAAGAACCTCACTTAATCTAAAGATATTAGAATATAAAGCTCAAATATTGGAGACCTGTTAAACATTAGTCAAAAAGTCAAACCCGCCTTCCATTATCAAAAAATTAAAACGTAGGTAGGTACCAAACTACGCTACCTAGCGATTCTATTCTCGAAAAAAAAACTATCTTCAAACTTCGAACATCGGGGTACCTAATTGCGTAACAGTCAATCAGTTGCAAATGGGTTTCAGTTCAACTACATTCATTGCGTTATTTGTATTGTTGAGTAGACACATTTTTGAACATTATGAAGCAATGGCTTAGCTTTCCTTCAAAATGATTCAGATTATGATTAGTAGTGTGTTACGCAATTAGAGTTCAAAACTTTCAAAACTTCGAACAGTCGTAACTTCATATTTGAAAAAGAACTGAACATAGTTAACTCCAAATTTAAAAATACCGTTCGTTCTTACATCCGGCGGTGTCGTTACAACTCTATCTAAGTAACCTTGGTGTTCCGATAAAACAATGAACCAACAAAACTCCAAGCCATTATTGAAACGTTATGAAACGTGTCGTGCCTCATCTGTTAACATACACACCAAAACCAGGACTCAAATCATTTACCTAATAAATGATACCTAATACGCCACGAGACTTTTTGGTATTTTAATTAGCACTGGCATCACTGTAATTGGCTGAATAAGATCTGATCATAGCCAATTTGTGGTATCAAAAGTGTTGAGTGTGCCGCCATAAATGATATTACGGTTAAAAGTTTGTTTTATCTAGCGTTTTCTAAAACGGGAAAAGTTAGAAAAGAAACCCCATTTTTACATAGTTGAAACTGAAAAAGCTATGTTCTTTTTGATAAATTGATACAATTTCAAGTGAAAAATATCCGTAAATAAACTATTGTTATTTGTTATCCCAAATACATTAACAACAAAATTAACCCATGACACAACATAAACTGAACAAAAGAATAACCCAATAAAACTTCCCATTCATCGGCCGACACTAAACGGCTAATTAATCGCGACACCGCTCAATTTGCGAACCAAACTGCCGCAGTAATAGGCGGAAACCGATAGCCCATACATTAACAATTGGATTATCGAGAATTGCCGCCGCTCCGTGCGTGGCACGCTCCAGTAATTGTATTGCCGTGAATAGCTCCCCTTAATACGTTTATTGTCTATGAACACTGGCTGGTTTGATCGTTCTGCTGATTTTGAATTAAAACAATATTAACGCGTTATTGGATTTGGAATGTTTTTGATTCTATCTCGGGTTTCGAACAACAACGAAATTACCATTATATACTAACCTAACCTATTAACTGTGGAGATAAAGACTTGAATAATATTATGCTAATAAGGATAAAATGGTTATTTTATATGGTATCCATAGTCTAAAAACTTTTCAGTCTACAAGCAAACCAACGACACGCAAAAATTCCTCATCAAAATAAATAAAAAACCGCTACAACACTAATCAATTTCAACTGCAAGCATAATCAAAACTAAGTCCCATAGGAATTAAAAACAATTTACAACAACAGGCCAGTAGCATAAGACAATTACTACAAATAAACCCAATTGTACACGGTGTCATCCCCTTTCTAAGCTCCCCTAAGTCCCCAACACAATTTACTCGATAAAATCCGTATCTACTAGGAGGTAATGAAGATTAATATCGCTATAGGGAGGCAATAAAAACGAAATCAGTTTAAGCCCGTTTGACAAGAAATATTACAAGGTTGACCCTTCGCGAGACCATTGATTGGTTGACGTTTTGTTAAAGATTATTGAAAAGTTATGAGATACCTAGTGATATTTGTGTTTTACTGGTCCCTAATTCACTATTAACACTCAATGATTCCTTACTTCGAAGCCACGTCAATTCCATAATTATAATTCTGTAAATACATATTTGTTACGGCCGCGAATAATATATTAATCAACGTACAACTTAATACTGACCAGCAAATAGCAAAAAACGTAAAAAAAAATTGAATTTCGCGAGCTACCCTGGCGCTTTCGCCCTTAACTAATCACGCCAATCTCGCGTTCATTTCGCGCGGATTAGTTAATTTTGTCATAGAGAATAAGCTAATAAATGCTAATGGCCGTACCTACGTACGGCCATTAGCAGATGTCAGGTTTAGTCAGGTTTAGTCACGCTACAGTAGAATTAAAATCAATACTTAAATTTTTACCTATTCTAAAGAAAGAAATGTAAAATACGTTTGTTTTGAATGCTTAGTTTATAAAATCTAAGAGTTGGTGATTTTAATTCCGTAAAGCGTTTCATTTGACAGTTGAGCTGCGTGACAGATTGCTAAAACTATTAGGTTCCTAACACAATACTAGAATAAAAAAAAAACACTTTTTTCTATGGAAAATAAGTTGTTACGATTGTTTAGTTTATGATAAACCATGTCATCTCATCACATCATCTATCATCTCTGTCTAAGACAACAGAAAAACAGAATATGCTAAACATCGTAATTCGATCAAGTTTAGGTCCTACTGAACACAAGCTAATTACAATGGCCGAAGAGTGCAAATCCTGACGCCCAATTAACAACACTGTACAGCCATATGCCCATAAAATTAAATGAAATCGAACGACATTATTTCGCTCCACGTACGCTAAATATGTTCCGGGATTTATTGACATCAATTAAAATGGCCGCTAACTGTCATCTGTCAAATTGTGGCGCGAAAATCCACCCACGCTTTCTTTCCAAAGACAAGCTATTTAACTTTTGCAGTAGCAGCTGCGGTAAGTTGTATTGGTTTTATTTGACGTTAATTAGTGTTTATTTAATTTATTATTATTGGTGTTAATTGTTATGGCTACTGTTTAGTTGAATTGTAATTGTTAACGGGTTCTCATTTAATTCAGTGTTTTGGAATGGGTAATTATTTTTATCGAATGTGTGAGCGTAAAATGAAAAGTTAGGTATTTATCTTCAAGTCTTTATAAATAAGCTCAATAAGCCTTATAATTTGAAAACTTTAAATTAGGGTGATTTTCGGATATCCGGAAAGAAATTTTCATTAATAGGTGTCTAATGTACAGACGCCAGCACATCAAGCTACCCGAAACCACCCGAAACTGTAAAATTTTCCCAATCGACATTGAAACTTATGCTTTAGCGATAAAGTTGAAAATCTATCAAAGAAATTTGACTGATTGTAGTAGCTTGATGTGCTGGCGTCTGTACCTATACAAAAATTGCAACTTAAAACTTAATAAGACAATTAGCACACCAAGAGATACATAATGGAAACTTTTTGCTAGATTCGAAAAAATGTCTAACCTAACGGTACCCCCAGATAACATTATAGACTAACTAGCTGTCGACTAACTAAATGTCGATCCCATGGGAATATTGGGATAAAAGTAACTTATTAAATATGTTAATCCAGCGTGTCAGCTACCTTCATACAAAATTTTATCAAAATTGGTCCAGCCGTTTGAGCGTGAAGAAGTAACAATATAAACACACACACTCACAAACTTTCGCCTTTATAATATTAGTGTGATAAAAATATTTAACCCAAGACGAACAGAGCTCAAAATTATTTTTAATATTTTATTGACATCAACAACAGAGTCGGCGTTTCTCAAAGACAAGTTGTAAAAGGCAATAATTTCCTTTTCAATTTAGCAAACTTACATTTGCCGTTCTGAAAACTTAATACAAACTGTAGTCGGACCCAATAAAGCATATATTTCTGTAGCAAAGTGGTTGTTGGGCCGTAAAATGATGATGGTTTGTGTATTACCTGCCAAAATTTGTGTGTTTATAAAAATGTAGTGACCGTTAGCCGATGCTTTGTGGATACAAAAGGCACAACGTTTATTACGGTTATAATAATTATTAATTTAACAACTGTTTATGGGGGACGTATTATGTCGCCGACAAGAAATATTTTAGGATCCGACCAAAGAATTTGCCAATTTCAATAATTTCAACATTGGTATTTATGAGCGATGTGGGCCAAGCCCGTATTATTATTAACTATCATTACCTATGATCATGTTACTTTAACAGAATATTAAAAAAAACTATCATAATAGAACATCTGCATTTCTCGATAAAATATAAGCCACATAAACACTGATTTTTTATTTACTAAACTAAAATGACAGCTGCAATCACCCTTTTTTGTCAACATAACATTATTAATTAGGTAGTACAGATGCCAGCACATCAAGTTACTACAATCTGTCAAATTTCTTTAATAGATTTTCAACTTTATCGCTACAGCATAAATTTCAAGGTTGATTGGAAAAATTTGAGAGTTTCGGGTAGCTTGATGTGCTGGCGTCTAGTACATTATTATATTAGCTGTTATTTTGTTCTAACACATTAAAAATCATGGTGTAAGTAGTCAGAATGTCAGACAAGTTACCTTTAACAAAAACCCTTAAGAGCTATTTAAAGAAAATGGTCGATTTAATGATGACAAAAATAGCGTCAATGGGTTTATTAATACGCTGGTTGTATAGGTACCTATCAACCTTTGATCAGTGAACGATTGTTCTTCATACATAAATGATCCTCTCATCACATCAATTTAAAAGTACAAACAGATCTATGGCTTAAATCTGAAGGCTAAGTTCACCTGCATAACCTAACAGGTCATTTTTAAGCCCAGATAGTAATTTGACAGGTGTAATGTCAAACTTAGATACCTACTAAAAAACAAAAACAAAGACTTAAAATGTCAGCTGGGATTAAAAAACGAACTTTAGATAATTTGAAAAGGAGAATAATATGCTATTTATCTGAGAATCGATTAAGGATGTGAAATGGCAAAAATTACAATAGGTATAACACAAGGAATCAAAACAATGTAAAACCTCAAATGTCAAATGGGTCACAATCAAACCACATGCTTATGAATTATAATTAGCTTCACATAATAATTAAACACATACCTTTGCTCTTAGGCGACGATGGCGGAGTATTCTGAATGCTCAAATCACTAAACACATGCCCTTTACCCATCAAATCTACAGTCAACGGCTCCCGAATCGACTTATGCTTAAACGAATAACTCCTAAAAGCCTCCATCTTAAAAAAATAACAACCTCTCGCTTGTTGCCTTTGCCTTCGATCGAAAAAGTGAACTGTCAACTGTCAGTTTGTTTTCGTTGCACGGCGCACCGCCTCACTAAAAATCTATAATGCGTTGACCAATAACGTTGCTCGTTTTTATCCCCACCAATCAGGGCGGGGCTTCATAATCATTTGCCGTCTCTTTCGCTCATGAGCTTTGTTGAAGCTCGGTTAATGTTAGGTCAGTGGCACAATGAGGCCTTGTTCTAGATTTTTGTCAATAGTTTTGTCGCAATTTTCCTCGTTTTAAGTGAGCGTTGGCGGACAAGAATTGATATGACATTGTTTTAATTTTTTGTCGCGGCTTTTAGTACCTATGTTATGTTGATGAAATTTTTACCAATTGCTGTTATGCTAAGTGAGCAGTACATTTTATCAGAATAGCTATTGTATGAAAGAATCTATATAAATCTGTATTCTTATTACTATACTAACACAATAACTCTACACAAATCTTAATGCCATTAACATTTCTACAACAATTTTCAATTTTTTTTTGATTTTATTTCTACTCCTACTTACCTACTTAGTTACAAATTCATTTAGTAACTTGTGTATTTTTTTAATTGTAGATATAATAATTTAATACTACCTATAATAAGCCCAATATATTTAAAAATAAACGACATTATTTCTGTAATCTTTTCAACACGATTTCCCCAGAACACCTATCCAAAATCCACTTCGCTCCCGACGCTCCCATTACGCCACCACCCTAAACTTTTAATCATGCGCGCTCATCTTGCATAACGGCGAGTACTGAACATCATGGACCCTTATTACTGCGAACCAGGTTATTAATACACGAACCAGCCAGCTTTGTGATGTATGGCTGCTAGTGAGCACTGAATCAGCGCAAGTCTAGTTAGATAGAATTTATTTCATTGGTTAGGTACGGTGTAGATTTATTGAAAGTGTTTGAAATGCCGACCATAATGAACTTCGAAATTTGAAATATCGATGTACAATCACGAGCATAAGTATGTATCACTGACGTATATTATTTATACGTCAGTGGTATGTATACACTTGGCTTTATTCAAAGACGATTTTCTCCTTTAGTTTTGAATTAAATTTTATGTCAACTCATTACGAACAAAGTATTTTCGAACCCATAGATTTGTGTAAAGTATCGTATTTCAACGTTGCTTTCGTTATTTCACGAAAAAATCACAAATGAAAGTTGCCAAGTGTTGACATAGTAGTGCTCGTGACTGTACTGTATTCAGAAAGTTTACAAATACGAATTACGTGAGTTCGAAGGTATGCCATGACGAATTACTTAATTTAGAATGTTCACCATCGCGAAGTACGGAGCTTCGAAAGTTTGCTAAAACGAATTATCTACTTCATTGAGAATTTTCATCATCGCGATGTATGGAACTTCGGAAGCTTACCATGACGAATTACTCAATTTCAAATGATCATTATCGAGAACCAAAATATATAGGAACTGCGTTTAATAATAAATAAGTAAGTAATAAATAAGTACCTACCTACCTACTCATACCATGCGTAATCATTCTGATTTTGATTTTTGATTATTCTACAAGCAACATAATAAAGCACTAGTGTTTTAATTTTTTTAGTCCAAACAATAGATTTTTTGCAATAAATTAGCAGCGTTGTGTTATCGCGCTTCTCTTTCTTTTCTATGCAGTCCGACAGTGACACGCCCTAACTCTACAAGCCCTTACGTCAAAATAATATGTGGCTTGGCCGTTTCGCTACCGTTACATGGGAGTAAGGTGAAAAATTAATTCACTGTTCATTACTTTTCTGTTATACAATAATTCTTGTAGTAACGAAACAGCCAAGCCTCATATTTTGACTAAGAGCTTCTTGAGTTAAGGCGTGTAGAGTTAGAAGCTTGGCTCTACATGAGATCTGATAACTTTTTGACAATGCGAGCCATAATTATGGTCCCTACAAAATGGTTGAGCTGGGTGGTGCTGATCCACGCGTCATGTTCGTGAACGGGCGCCGTCGGTTGAGACTGGTCATTTCTTAACTGCCAAGGCTTATTTTTAATCTTATATTTTGAAATGTTTCTTCATTTGTGTTTTTTTTTTACATTGTTCTCGCATATAGAAGCAACAATAATTATGTACCCACGATTTGTAATATCTTGATTTAAAAGAGTGTCCATGGAGTTTCTTGCCCGTTCTTCTCCATAGAGATCTACGTTTTGGAATGGGCAACTAGCTTCAACTTTCTGACTAACTGACGGACTATTTTAATTTTGACAATTCAAAAGTGCCTGTACAAGGTTTAATTGAAATAAATGCTTTGAGTTTGAGTTTGGTCTAGTCTTGGCAACATTTTACATGAAAATGTTTTTGGTGGGATTATATTTATTACAATAATTTAATATCACTGTTTCTCAATGTTTCAACATCTTTACGTATAAATTTAACACTTCCTGTGACAGTAGCAGAAGGTGAAAGGTACTTTTAGAAACTAAAATGTTTTTTATTCGAGGAAACATAATTTAAAAGCTAACAGTATTAAAATAATAATATTTAAAAATAAATAAAAAGGAGGGGAAATAATCAAAGGTCATCAAAAAATTCATCCGCATCGCTGTCAACAGGAAACGTGCCCAAAAGACTGGCAGCATTGCCACGTTGTATGGCAATGCTAATTCTTTGGCCAAAAAATAACCCAGCCCTCTGGTCACGTGAAGAGTCGACTACCGCTTGGCGATGTCTCGAAATACTAAGTGGGCGCTCGGGCCCCATGGCCCTAGAGTTTCAACCCCAAACGGCTCAAACATATAAGATCCAAAGAGATTGGAGTATTTACGCCGTTTGAGGTTTTCCGCACCTGCAGCAGCCGCCCCAGCACAGCTCGCCGTACTTGGATCTTCCAAGCACGGTGAGCTATATACACATGCACTAAAAACAAACATAAAAAAATAAACTACAAAACCAATTTTTCACTATTTACACTTCACAAAAGTTCACTTCACGTTTACTCGTCACACTGACGAGTGCTACGCAGTCACGCTCGAACCTGGGGCGCCGCGCATGCAGGGTGCAGCCCTTGCAACTAGTGTTGCCCAAAATCGGTCTTGGTCTTGCAGTCTTGGTCTTGTTCTTGCATTTTTGCAAGACCAAGACCAAGACCAAGACCGACTTATTTTAGCAAGACCAAGACCAAGACTGAACCCTGCAAGACTTGAGCAAGAACAAGACTAAGCCTGCAAGACTCTTGCGTCTCGCAGTTAAGTCAAACTGAGATTTGGGCGTTATAGTAGGTATTTGGTTTCAATCCCGATTATGCGAAAATGGATGTATTTTTTTTATGAAACAGTAAATTACATTGTTGAATTGCATTCAAAACTAAAATTATTGTTGATAATAAAAAAATATCGAAAAATTACGTGACTATCAATACACTTCTGCACGTTTTTTTAATCTTCTTTACTTAAGGCGAAAGCGGTATTAGGTAGCCCGCGAAATTCACTGACCAGCAAATTGCAAAAAACGTAAGAAAATTTTAATTTCGCGGGCTACCTTAGCGCTTCCCCCTTAAATCGATGAAGTTTTAGAAAAATAATTATTCCCTCATCATTATGAGGGGATAATTATTTTTGATGAATTGAATGACCCATTTACTACTTTTATTTTAGATTCGTTATCTAAAATAAAAGTAGTAAATGGGTCATTCAATTATGTAGATGATTAAAATGCCTCATGTGACGCGTCTGTTAGATTCATTGGGATTCATGGCCGACTCGACACCGCGCGGGGATTCCCGCAATCTTCCGCATTTTTTGTCAGGTTCAAGCATTTATGCACTTTATTGTAATAATTTTAAAGTTTATTTTCAAGTGCGTTAATAATACGAGGAGACCGCTTGGCGCTGCGGTCCCTTTGTGGCGGCATTTGAAAGTGAATAGCGTAGGTACGAAGACAGTGTTGACCTCGCAAATGAACTTTAGCGATACAGCTGATCAGGTAGCCCTTTCGAGTTTTATTTACATTGCTGTTTTAAGTGAAACAAGTGAATTTACAATTTTTTAATTAAAAATCTCATTGGGTCAGATAGAAATAATGATTTTATACAGTTTAGAGTAAAAAAATTGCAGAAAAAAACGTAAAAATTAAGAAAAAGCCGACGAAAAATTTCAACGCAGGGGGGGTCCAGAATCATGTACAGACGCCAGCACATCAAGCTACCCGAAACTGTCAAATTTTCCCAATCAATTTTGAACCTTATGCTTTAGCGATAAAGTTGAAAATCTATTAAAGAAATTTGACAGATTGTAGTAGGTTGATGTGCTGGCGTCTGTACCTACTGAATCCATGGTAAGCGGTTGCGCGTCGATGTCCCTGCCACCCTGAGCAATAGGCTAATAGGTATTTGAATGTAGTCTAGTCTAAGTAGTAGAGTCTCGCAAGACTTGCGAGACTCTTGCTGCAAGACCAAGACCAAGACTGAGAGCGCAATACCAAGACCAAGACCAAGACCAGGTGTATTGACGCAAGACCAAGACCAAGACTGGCTAAGGTCTTGTCTTGGTCTTGCATTTGGGCAACACTACTTGCAACCACTGCCCGGGCTGCAGGCGCTGCAGGCGTCGCGTCGTATCGTCGTCTTTGATTGCAGCAGATTGTTTTGTAGCTAACTTAATATAACTTTGCAAGTAACCAAATACATATAGGTATATATATATAGGTATTTATATATTTTTTATGTAATACTGATTTTTCATGTAATACTGAGATATGTATATACATATATATATATATGTATTTTGTATGTAATACTGATCCGAAAGACGAGACGTCCTGTTCAATACTTACAACACAATGTGCTATATTGAGTTACATTGGGCTCTCGAGGAATAGTTTCTGCTCATTTACATACAAATTATATTATAATAGTTCATTTTCCGCCATTACGGAAAGTCTGAAATTATAAGGAACTTGCATATTTTCCGTAAACATCAGAAATAATAATTACGATGAATATAAAAGTTTGCGAGCTTAAAATCCTAAAAAAATTATTTTAATGTATAAATGTACCTAATTTGATTGTGGAGCAAGTATTAAATAAGAAAATAGAAAACAAAAATTTAGTTTTTTTTTTTGTTGGCAAAGGGAGCGCAGGTTTGTTTTCGCACCCCGGCACCCAATACGGTTAAGACGGCCCTCAAATTAACTGACCATATCGAACAACCAACAATTCTGAGAACCATTACGTATTCACCAAAAATGTGGAAGCAGTAAAACCAAACGTTTATACCGATGACAAGGATTTAGCGACTGTAATAAAAGAGAAATTCTCGACTTTCAGCGCGGTCACAATACACCACTCCATAATTGAGCAAAGACAATGCATTATTGTGCCAACATGCACAAAAGATAACGAACTCTTTACAAATGTCTGGCTGCGTTTTGGCGGCAATTTTGACAGACGTCACACTGCGACAGTGTCGTAGACAAAGACTTATTTTTCTTTGAACAGTAGCTGTTTTGTATAAAATGCTACTGGTCTACCGATGATTTGTCAAAATTAAAGCATGAAGGTTATATTATTGTGTTGTTCTTAGTAGAGCTGTCGTAAATCGTTAAATAACGACCTAGGATGTACCTAGGTCGTTATTTAACGATTTACGACAGCTATATGCCAACAGCAAGATATCGTTGATACTCGTAAAACATGAGTAACCAATTTACGAGTATGATCGAAGTTAACAAGTACCTATGCTGAAAACATTGACAAATAATTATGTAATTTCAGAAAAAATGCTGTACCTACTATGGAAGAGCGGAGTCTCCTAACACAGGCATCGTTTGCTTAAAAGGAGGCTCCAAACACTATACCCCTTTTTGTAAAAGCATTAATAAATTATTATTATTTCCTTTATTTAACTTTATTATTATTATTATTTAGAGATTTGTTTTCCTCGGCCTAGCCAGATAGCTGATGGCACGGGCCTAAGCCAAGTGTTCATCAGTGGGATTAAGTCTTGGAGTAATATTAGATACTGCGTGGTTATCCGCAGTAGGCTGTATGTTAGCCGACACTATATTTTAGTGGGAGTAATGGTGCAAGTTATCGGACTCACACTGGAGGAATTTTCTTACTAGCCTACATGTATTGAGAATCACTGCCTTCTGCAGCAGGTGGTAGGTGGTAGATGGCAGGTTGAGAGAACTAAGGGACTGATGAAGCTGTTTGGGTATTACTCCTGTTGTAGATAGCACTATAGGGACTATTGTGACTTTTTGAAGATGCCAAAGTCGGGTTATTTCGTCTTTTAGTTCGGTGTATTTGGATAACTTTTCGGCTATTGTAGTCTGTAAGTTATGTGTATTTGGCACAGCGATTTATTATTAATATTATTTCAGTTGATAGCTTTTGTTTTTGAAAGACGAGACGTCCTGTTCAATACAACACAAACATCTCATAGAATAAAGGACATTCAGTGTGTCCAGAATTTGAAAACTTTCCGGGAAATTCCAACTTTTTCTTTCTATAAAATCTAATTCGGACTATTGCCAACAGTTTACAATAAAAAATAGCCAAATTGGTCCGGTCGTTCTCAAGTCCAACCGGCCATTCTTATCAAAGAACTTTTGCACGACTCATAATACGAATATTAGAGTGCTTTAAGATAAAAAAAAATTTTTTGCCTCCTTTCTGCAACTGTTTCTATTCAAACTCAAACTCAAACCCAATGCATTTACTTAAATTAAACCATTTACAGGCACTTTTAAATTGTCAAGAAATCGGTCAGTCAGAAAATATGAAGCTAGTTGCCCATTCCAAAGCGTAGGTACCATGGAGAAGAACGGGCAAGAAACTCCATGGACACTCTTTTAAATTATATTTTTTACAAAACATTAGTTACATCATTAATGTTGAATTTATAATTGAGGAAAATGAGCTTATTCAATGCAAAGATAGTCTTACAATCTTCAGCAGCTCCAACAGTATTTTCAAGTGTTAATCAATTAGTTGTGGTTGTGGAGCAGGACCAGCATTGCAGCTACTCCTGCTAGTACACAGAACCTACTTAATTTATATATCATTGTATAGATAATTTAATGGAGATAAATTCTGTACTTTTCAAAAATAGATTTAATCCAGTAAAAACGAAAAAAATAAACATCAAAATATTTTAAAAAAATCCCGTCTATTAAGTGTGAAAGCTGAAAACATTGTAGCATGCGAAAAAAATCAATTACATAATTGAGTTTTTTCTTTTTTTAATAGATTCGTTTTACCCATTGGTGGAACCCTTATCTACTCAAAATGGCTCTTTTATTCAAAGTAGTTTAATTATAATTAATAATAAACTAACTAATGTAATATCTATATCAATGGTTTTTATCGAAATCCGTTCAGTGGTTTAGGCGTGAAAACGTAACATACAGACAGACAGAGTTACTTTCGAATTTATAATATTAGTATGGATATCGTTTGCGTGACGTCTTTAAATTGGGCCACAGTTTTGTATATCTGGCCAAAATATAAACGGCTCTAAAGAAAATTGCTGGCAGTCATATTATGCATAATATGCTGGCAACCAGACAGTAGTACCTAGTATAAAATGCAAGATTGCTATCATGTTTAAATATGAATAAAACAGCAAACTATTATTTTTGAGTCCTCTCCTATATTACCGAGTTTTGGTACCTAGGTATTTCAGAAAAAAAAAGTAAATTCATAACGTAGGTACCTACTTCTAGACCAAAACTTATGCCTTTTACTGAATTAAAACGAAAAAAAAGTAACAAGTAAGTATTTGGCTCCTAATTTTCACTAATAATAAAGCCGAAGAGTTTGTTTGTTTGAATGCGCTAATCTCTGGAACTTCCAGTCGGATTTGAAAATTTATTTTTAGATTTGATAGGCCAATTCTTGAGGGAGGCTGTAGAATGGCTATTTAACATTACGCTAACTCACTTAAGAGCCGAGCAAAAAGTAAGACGGAAATTTTTTACTCAATAATAATCAAATTAATCACTATCAGCCACTTAAGGCCCGATTTTTCCATCGCCAGATAACTTTTATTCGAGCAATAAAATTGACGTTTGACAGTTTTTGTATGACACAATTGTCAAAATTTCAAAATTATTCCACTAATAAAGTTATCAGATAATTGAAAAATCGGACCTAAATCAAATATCTACAAAATATATCAAAACAAGACACTATCAAAAACATTCACCCTAAAAAAACTCGGGTGTCAGTCAGTTGGCGCAACACAAAAAGGGACCCTTTTTTTCTCCCCTTTTCTCTAATAGCTTTATTTTGTAAACAATCTGATACCCAATTGAGTTTTTATCATGTAAATATTAGTTGACAATTCAGATATTTTGAGAGGGACCGATAAATTGTCGGGATTTAAACATCATTGGCGGATTAGCTCGGATAAAACGGATCATTAGGTATAGTAGAGATGGGTAACACTTATTGATGTGCCGATTTTTTTTCGAATTTGGAAGTTATGCTTAGCAAAAACCGTAAAAATCTTTTGTTTTTTTTTAATGACAAAAGATGTTTCTGTAATTAGGTTTGCAACACTCACTGGGAAAAGACTTTCGTCTTGAGACACTGCGGTATGTAGGTAGGTATGTGGGACGAGAAAATATTGCGTGGCTTCCCGAAAGCTGCCCAGCCGAGTCGGATTCGACGATTGACCTCTTGCTCGAAGTTGGACCTACCTAACTGGTCAGTTTGTCCTAGGTAAACATACTCGTCCACGACTTCGAGTGCAGCGTGTCTGATCTAGATGTGTGATGACCTATGGCACTGAAACGTGGTCGCTCACAATGGGCCTTATTAGAAGGCTAAAAGTCACCAAAAGGGCAATGGAGAGGGCTGTGCTTGGAGTTTCCCTGCGTGATCGAATCAGAAATGAAGAGTTCCGGAGAACCAAGGTAACCGACATAGCCCGAAGAATGCCAAACATAAGTGGCAGAGGACATTGCTCGCAGAACAGATGGCCAATGGGGCCGAAAGGTTCTGGAGTGGCGACCGCGTACGTTGTCGTACCGTTGGATGGCCTCCCACAAGGTGGACCGACGACCTTGTGAAGGCCGCAGGATCCGGTTGCTTGGGGGAGGCCTATGTCCAGCAGTGGACGTTTTTCGGCTGAAATTATGAAGTAGGTTTGTACAGACGCCAGCACATCAAGCTACCCGAAACTGTGAAATTTTGCCAATCAACTTTGAACCTTATGCTTCAGCGATAAAATTGAAAATCTATTAAAGGAATCTGACAGGTTGTAGTAGGTTGATCTGCTGGCGTCTGTACAAACACACACGTCAATCATAATTTTAAAACTTATGTGGTCGGCGTTTCCTATCTGACTACTCTGAGAAGAAAGGCCGAAACAAATTCAGAGGTCATAGTCTCTTGTAAATCCTATTTTATGCTCTCTTTTCCCGTGGAATGTTGGAAGGATACCTGAAAGCTCGTAGATACGTAGATCAGATACTTAAATAACTTTCAAGTCGCAATGTCATCTCAGCTACAATCCATGTCAAAAACTTGTCAAAAATGTGGGGAAATTGATTGTATTTTTGACAGATTGAGCCTGAGATTACAAGCGAACGTAACGACTTCTAAATACGGGAATTGCTCCTCAGATCTTTTTTTTTTAAATCGTGTTTGAGTTCAAAAATGGGGCGGCGTAGGCGGCGCAGGCAGCGGTGGCGGTGAAACGCTTTTCCTGCGTCGCGACGGAAAATTGATCGACGGGAAATGGGTAAATTGCCCGTAGGTAGGTACAGGGTTCATGTCAGGTGCTAAAACTCTTGAACGTAAGATCTAGATACTTACAACATGAGTAAGTACAAAAAATCATTTGACTTTAGAAAATACATCTTTTGATATAAGTAGTATATTTCATTACAAGTGCGGAAAGGTTGTCATTGCAAAAAGTTCCGACAAATGTCTACCCGAGCCGAGGCGCAGCCGAAGGCGAGGGTTGACAGTCGAAACAAGTTGCAATGACGGTTTCGCACGTGTAATGAACGACTATTTTTAATACAGTTGCGAAAAAATGAAGAATTTAATAAAATAAGAAAAGCACAATAAACTCAACTAAGCAATGGCGCCAACCGTAGAATATAAGCAGAGATTTTTTTTTTCTTCACCCATTCTGGTAGGCAAATGGAACTATGCCCATACAGCCAAGTCTTCAGTAGAATTTTTTTATTAATATGAAATGAAAATGAAATTTAATGAGATGAAATGAAATGAAACCAAACCTAACTCATTCAATCAAATCATTAAATCTGATATTGAAACAAATTAGTAGCTTCTTTTTAGAAATATACGTATTTGCATGAATCATAAAAACTTCTATGAATTTTTTTAGTAAAAACTTCATGGTTGGTTTTTCTTTTTAATAGACATTATTTTGACAGTTGGGAAAGAGAACGCACGAGTTCGGGAAAGGTAAAAAAAAGCACGAGTAGGTATGTAATAGCCCACATCCCGAACGCTATACGTCCCTGCAATACGCCACTTTTTGAGCAACTGTATTAAAAACCTTTTTTCATCACCTACAGAATTTTTATTTTGCGAGCTAGTGTTACGTATCGATAGATATTTATTTTATCATTTAGGTATGTCAACATATAAATATAAACAGTCTAGAAAAGTTTTTTTCTAGTCTGTTTATATTTATTTATTTTTATTTATATTTATTTATTTTCTTTATACCTATTTTTCTGTTCTGTTTAGAACAGAAAAATAGGCACAAAGGTGATGCTTATTTCATAAGAAATTCTTCCAGCATACCTGAGAAAGGACAAGGACAGTAGATAGAGAGATGTAGACAGCGTGTGTAAGAGTAAAGGAGACAAAAAAAAATAATAAAATCATAAACTTAAGGGGCTTACAGGACCTAAACACAAAAAACGCAAGTTTTAGAAACAATAAAAGTATATGATCGACTACAGTAAACAAAATCAGAAAAATGTATGATATTCATCAGGATATATGCTAGGTAGATAGTGTGTTGAAAACATAATACAACTAATTTGATTTTTACAAAAAAATCATGAAGATACCTCTAAAAATTTTCTTTTTACAATAAAAACCATACTAATATACATACAATTGCTTCATATTTTGCAATAAATTACCAGCATTGTGTCATCGCGTTTCTCTTTCTTTTCTATGCAGTCCGACAATGACCGCGCTTTAGGTCATGTAGATAAAACTAAACAAATATTATGAGAATATACTTACATACATACATACTTACTTCTAAAAGAAATATCACTTGAGTGTTAATAATGATAACGTAATCAAGATGACATAATTATTATTATGGATGACGATTTTAGTAATTATAAAAGGAAGGTGGTTACTCTGGGTGTTCCTGAACGAGCCTTTTACCAGATGCTTATCCATTTACAACTATTTATAAATTAGATATGATTTTACCAGTCAGACAGTCTTCAAATATATTGTAGGTACGCTTTTAAAATCGTTTTTATTTTTACTATGCAAATGTACCGTTACCCAGAATTTTTTTGCTACCCACAAAACAAACAATTCGCTAATAGATATACCTTTTACTTATTTCCAAACAAAATACCACGTTATCGAAAAAACGGTTAAGTAACTAGACATTTTACAGTAAAGTTGTATTGTAAAACATCAAAGGAAAGGGGACCGGCGGCTTCGGGTGACAAACATAGTCGGTCACTTTGTGAAACAAATGACGGTAATTCTGTCATTTGTTTCACAAAGTGACCGAATTACCGTCATTAACTATTTACCGCTACACAAAATAACGATTTTAATAGCTTTTAAGGTCTGGTAGAACGGCCTCTTTGGTAATTTCTTAATAGGTAGGTAGGTACTAGGTAGTACTGTTTTTGGGGTTATAAATCGTTTAGGTATCTAAGAATTAAATACGTAAGTCTTGTATTTATTACTATCTATGATTATTAACAAAAATGGATCTTATAAATTTTGGATTGCGTATGCAGAAGACCTATATTGGCCAATTTTATTTGACAGACTATTGGTAATTTCTTAAAACTTCATTCTTAAGTAAGTTACTTTTATCTAGGTATATAGGTACTTATTGAAAATTGTTCTTATTTTTTTCAATGTATTTTTCAGTCAAATAATATCCGGAAAACCAGTTACGGTATTTTTTTTGTCACTTAAAAACTCAGTGTATCGCAAACCTATTGAGCAAAATGATTGCTTACCTACATAGCTTTTCTTCAATTATGTATGAGTTTACCTACTTAGAACCCGTTAAAAGATAAACGGTACAAAACGGGACTTTTTAGTCAAAAAAAAAACATAATTTGTGGACCAAATTATACTAATTAGGTACCTACAAATTAAGAACCAAATTAATAGAATCATTAAAATAATGGTGACTTCATTCGTCAATTAATATTAACGACGCAAATAATTTTGAATTTGTTTAATAGATTTTTTTAATCGAGCACTTTAAAAGATATTTTTTCTTCTAAAAGGTTTTTCCTAAACAGAATCGGAACTTAGGTAGACATAAAACTACGTCATCCGTCGGAAATCCGATCCATATTTCCATCCGTCTGACTAAACGGACTTTTCAGAGATAAGTATCAAACAAAAAATTAAAGAAAATGAGGAAAAACTTACCATGAGGTCTGTCATCAACTCCATCGCTATCCACCTCACTCCGCACGCTCCCAGGACTTGCCCTCTTCAGTTCCTCCTGCTGCCCTCCCTGTTCACTCTGGAACCCTCCCATCCTTTTATCATAACTCATGAAGAACGGGAAATTCGGGACTCGATTCTGTTGGAAATAGTAACTCATTTTCCCATCCCTAACTTTTAACTCTTCGTCTTCCGAGTGTTCGTTGGTACCAGAATAGTCCTGCGAAATGCTGTTCTCGATATCGATTTCGGGTGATCGGCGCTCGTTGAGCCCGACAATCGATTCAATCGAGAAGTTCTTCGACGGCAGCTTGGTCTGCATTTTGTTTATTTCCGATTCCATCACTACACTAAACACTGGCCACTGCGCGATTTTCGATTTTTTGTATTTGGAACGTCCGAATGTCAGTTGTGTACTGATGTCAGTGCGGTGCCAGTCCACTGTTGAGGACCACGCCTCTATGTGAGGGGAGGTTATTTCATTATCCTTAGTCTTCAACCGAATTCCAACCTTATCATTCGGGTCTTAAAGTTCATTTTATTTTGGCTGGTATCCAAGTCTACTCAATAGGCAAATTCTGGTAAAGTAATTTCGTCTGTATTATAAAAGCGATAAAGTGAGTTTTAGAATGACTCAACCTAAATAAATACGTATTATGATCTGGTATAATGCGACAAAAAATGGCGACCGATAAATAATTTAAATAAATAAGCGCTCGATGATGCGCCGCGTTAACTACTGTTATAAATGTTTATTTGTTTCAGCAAATATATGGTTTGAAAATAATACGGCGTTTTATTTTATGTTTAACAAAGAGAGTTTTATTTGGTAATTTTCTTTGTCATTGCGCTTTTATGGTGAATTAGGCTGTGTGCAGACTTATCGAATATCTAACTCCTCTCAGTTCTGAAACTTCACCGTGAAACTTAGGTGAACTGTCATTCCACCTGATTCTAGAGATTGACACTATTGACAGCTCATTTTAGCAGTGGTTGCTCAGTGGTAACGCTACGAATTACTGGTTGTAGGTCCTAGGTTCTGACCCAGACAGGCACTTTACTTTGTGTGAATTATTTCATCACCACTACTCTCAAAACGGTGAAGGAAAACATCGTGAGGAAACCGGCATGTCCAAAACCAAAAATTCAAAGACATGTGACACCTAGAGGTAGCCTGTGTGGCTGTGTCCCAGCAGTGGGCTGTGGGAACATTAACATTCTAGGCTAACCCTTCAAGCTCACTTCACCTAAGTTTTCATGGTGAGATTTTTACAGATTTTTTTTTATACTTACCGGTTTTTGATGAGCTAAGCCCAGAGTTTGGAATTCGGCGTTGTGATACACCCGCCTCCGAAAGCAAGTTAAGCCATTAATTAGTCCTGGTCAGCGGGATTGTCCGAAAGGGTTACCGCTGGCCCGGAACATAAAGGGCTAAGGAAGGATCACGGGTGGGTTTTGGTCAGTAAGAGTCTGACACTGCCTTCCGCTCCACCCAGAGCGGGAGGGGTCATTTGATGATTTCCCATCTTGAAAAAAAAAGGCGTTGGTCGTGCGCCTGATCTCTCTCCGGTCGTGTCGGATTGCCGTCCCATCGGACTATGAGATTGAGGGAAAAGGGAGTGCACCTGTATCTACGCGCACACTTGTGCACTATAACATCTCCTGCGCCAAAGGCTAGTCTCTGTTGAGATTGGCCGCCGTGGCCGAAATACGGTCTCTCTTTATTTTTATTTAGGTACTTGCATACTGCATACTTCCATCTATTATTTTGTATTAGGATCGCCTGCATCTGTATTCGTCAGCTATCATAATTCTCTTTGTTCAGGGGTCCGACCCTAGAGTGGAAACTGCGTATCGGCATGCGTAGTGTGGGACGCCCTCCAGCTAGACGGGCCGACAATCTTAAAGGCTCCTACAAACAGGCGCGACCCGCGACGCGAATCGCGCGCGACACAAAGGCACCGCTTGTTGCGCGACTTGCGGTGCCTTTGTGTCGCGCGCGATTTTATCGCGTGTCGCGCCTGTTTGAAGGAGCCTTAAGGCTTATATCTCACAGGACACAAAGGTGGCGCAACCATGGTCGCGCTGCCAGCAAAATATATACACAGCCTTTATGGTGGGTATCTCACCAGGCGTCCAATCGGATGAGCAACCAACCATATATTTTTTGGAAGTGCGACCACAGTTGCGATGCCACTGGTGTCCTAGTGAGATAGGGCCCTAAGAGCGTTTAC
Source organism: Luperina nickerlii (assembly GCA_963855955.1). NCBI lineage: Eukaryota > Metazoa > Arthropoda > Insecta > Lepidoptera > Noctuidae > Luperina > Luperina nickerlii. Next base: position 8,145,499 of record OY979689.1, on the reverse strand, counting down.
GCCGTACGGCATTTCAAACAAACTTTCAAGCCCGTGTTTTTCGAAATGAATGAACCGATTTTAATGAAACTTCATACGCATAAGCAGGATACAAAGGTCTAAAAAGAGTTTGTATGTAGATAATTAATACGTATTTCTGAAGTTGTCGATTCGCACACTTGTAAATTAACTTCGTGCGAATCGCCTACAGAAACAGCCACCGTTGGGATGGCTCAGCGAAATACCAAACTGCCGCGCTTGACTCGGTGGAACGCAGAGCTAAGAGGCTCATCGGCGACGTAAAATTGGTGGATGCCAACCTTCACAGCTTGGCTCATCGCCGCAAGGTTGCCTGCTTGTCGGTCTTCTACAGATTGTACTACTTTCAGTGTGCTCAAGAACTCCACGACCTCATTCCACCGGCCCCCTTCTGCCTTCGGACATCCAGACGCACTGCAAGTTACCATCCCAGCCTAGTTGCTATTCCACCAATTCGCACTAAGCGTTTTCAAACGTCCTTTAAAATGCGCACAGCAAAAGAGTGGAACTCTCTACCTGCGTTGTGTTGTGTTTCCGAGTGCATACAACCCGAATCTCTTCAAAGTAAGAGTGAACAGGCTTCTTCTGGATAAGCTCACTCCATCGTAGACTTTGTCTGTGTCATCTCTGACCTAGATTAGAGTCATGAGCAAACCCAATTCAAATGAAAAAAAAAATGTATTATTTAAACCCACTGCTGGGGATAAGTTTTCACATTATGTACCTACCTACTCATATATCTATGTACTAGTATTTATTCTTGTTTTCTTTCGAGATACCTATCTATCTTTTATGTTGTACCTGCCATGTTTCCAAGTCCGCCTTTGTTACAGTATTTTTTACTTGTGAAAAATTGTGCCAATACCTATCAGGTATAAGTTTTTCACTCTATCAAAGCCTCGCTCCGTTGTGAAAAGAGATGCTGGAGTTGTATATTAAACGTAACCAACAACTGCCGGTAACATGTAGGAACTCGAAAATAGTTAAGGGTCACAAAAACATCCATTTAGGTATCGTCGAGACTGCTTCCGGTCAAAAAGGCCACTCAAAGGAGAGCGGAAGCGAGCGAGGGTGTAGGTATATTTTTTTTTACCTCTCTTTGCGATTTCCAAATCAAATTACAATTATCATGAATGAGTGATCAAAAGTTTATAGTTATTGTCCCAAAAAGTTACATCGCTGCTTATCCTCTTTACAACATTTAGGTAACATTAAAATACGGAAGAATATTTTTACCGTAAAGTTAATACTAGTGCTGCCATCTTGTATGGAGTAGTTATGACTGTCCAACAGCGCCATCTATTGTTCAATAGCAAAATATGAAAGTGAGCTTGATTGCTTAGTTAGTAGTGTTCATGAAATAATAACAGAAGTCGCTAGTTGCAATTTGTATAAAGAAAACAAATCTATTATGTACGGACGCCAGCACATCAACCTACCACAATCTGTCAGATTTCTTTAATAGATTTTCAACTTAATGGCTAAAGAATAAGGTTCAAAGTTGATTGGGAAAATCTGACAAATTGTGGTAGGTTGATGTGCTGGCGTCTGTACATCTGTGGTCATAAAACATCACGGGCAGCACGCGTCAGGGTATCTGCAGGGCTGGCTGATAAGGCCGCCCATTGTATATTCTGGGGCCTAGCGTGATTTTAAATATCCTCTATCATTTCATAGCCCAATTCACTAAGTTATCAACAAAAAAATCAGCTGTTCTGTTTCATAGAAACGTGCAATACGTACGCGGTTAAGGGCAGAATACTAAAAAAAAAATCCATTCATGTATGGAACAATTTTTTTTTAATAACTGGCCAAGAATTGCAACTCAGGGTCCTCAGAATTATAATGCTTGATGTCCCTGCCACCCTGTTTATTACATGCTAATTCCATGAGTTACATACATACCATAAATACTAAATCCGTTTACAGACAAAACGTATATTATAATTATCTTAAATAACCACTGACCGCGATCGCCAAAACGCCTGCCAAGGGTGGCGATTATGGCAACCGGCCCCCCCCCCTTGCCTATGTCCAGCAGTGGACGTCTTTCGGCTGAAATGATGATGATGATGAACCACTGACCTGTTTTATACAAGATACTATTTAAAAGAGGTCAGTGTATGTATGTACAGACGCCAGCACATCAACCTACCACAATCTGTCAGATTTTCCCAATCAACTTTGAACCTTATGCTTTAGCGATAAAGTTAAAAATCTATTGAAGAAATCTGACAGATTGTGGTAGGTTGATGTACTGGCGTCCGTACATAACACAATAGTTGATCTTTAACCTTTTGACCACCACAGTCAAAAAATCGAAACGTGACCAAGGCATCAAAGTCCGTCCACAGAACATGTAACGACTGTCATGTAGTTAAAACGTGGCGTGCTGGGCACATTTCAAAAAAAAAATTTAAAAAAAAAATTTGGTTTGTCATTTATACAGGACAGTGGCGGTTAAAGGGTTAAAAAAGCATCTTCATACATCTTATTCAAAATTCCATAAAAAGAGGCTATTTAAAAACGTTATGTTTTAAAGACAGATGTGACGCATCTAGAATTTAAATAGAACTTAGGATGTATTCACACGGCGACTTTTTGTAGCGCTTGAATCGCGAACTCGCGATACAATATCGATACGGACGCTTTTTCTTTAGCTGGTGAATATAAATTGTGTTGGCTCAGAGTTTGGTGCCTACAATAGCGTCCATGAAATCCCGTAACGTACGTCATTATCATCATCAACATCATTTCAGCCGAGAGACGTCCACTGCTGGACATAGGCGTCCCCCAAGCACCTCCACTTCGACCAGTTCTGTGCTTCTTGCATCCAACGGGTTCCTGCGGCCTTCACAAGGTCGTCGGACCACCATGTGGGAGGCCTTCCAACGCAACATCTTCCGGTACGCGGTCGCCACTCCAGAACCTTTCGGCCCCATCGGCCATCTGTTCTGCGAGCAATGTGCCCTGCCCACTGCCACTTAAGTTTGGCAATTCTTCGGGCTATGTCGGTTACCTTGGTTCTATTGCGGATCTCCTCATTTCTGATTCGATCACGCAGGAATACTCCAAGCACAGCCCTCTCCATTGCCTTTTGGGTGACTTTTAGCCTTCTTATAAGGCCCATCATGAGCGACCACGTTTCAGTGCCATAAGTCATCACTGGCAAGTACTGGCAACACGCACTGGTCAAAGACTTTCGTCTTGAGACACTGCGGTATGTGGGACGAGAAGATATTGCGTAGCTTCCCGAACGCTAACTAGCCGAGTCGGATTCGACGATTGACCTCTTTCTCGAAGTTAGACCTACCTAACTGGACAGTTTGTCCTAGGTAAACATACTCATCCACGACTTCGAGTGCAGCATCTCCGATCTGTATGAGAGTGTGTGTTATGTGGGCATTTGACATGACCTTCGTTTTGTCCATGTTCATTTTAAGACCCACTCTTTCGGAGGCTCTACTGAGGTCATCGAGCAATGTACTGAGGTCCACCATAGTCTCAGCCATGACTACGATATCATCGGTAAACCGAAGGTGAGGTATGTACTCACCATTTATGTTAATGCCAGCCCCTTAATTTCCAATCCAGAACCTTGAAAACGGTGTCCAGTGCAGCAGTGAACAGTTTCGGAGGGGTAACGTCTCCCCGTCTCACACCTTGCTGCAGATGGGTAGATTTCAAGGTCTGATCCTGGAGTCGGACTGACATAGTGGCGTTTTCGCTCTCCAGGGCGGAGTCATTTATCAATCTCCACCTGAGCAGGTTATCATTGCTTCGACAAACATGTGGTCCCGAGACTTTCAGACTACATAATAGTACAGATACGGTCACTCACAGTTACCCACTTATTTTACCTCTGATTTTTCATCACTGTCCAAAACACAATTATCTTTATACTCGTTACAATAAGGTTTTTGTTGGCTTGTTGCTGTCTGAGGTAAAACTGCTGAAAGGACTGTACCTTGCTCGCCTTACCGCTAGTGTCGCGATGACGTCGCGCGTCTGTAACGCAAAAAAAAAGTCGCAGTGTGTAACCGCTCTTAGGTTCAACTCTTTTAAAATTCATACAAGTACTTTTTTTTTGCTATTTTGAACTATGCAGGTACAAAATAATTTCTGTCAGATTCAGTCAAATTACATTAATATTCCGTCTTTTAACACTAGATTGAGCTATGATTGCCAAATATTCGTATATCGTGGTCTTATGTAATAAATTAATGTGACTACAGTACTGAGCGGAGGGTTTTCTGAAATGATGTTCGCCAGGTGGCAGCACTGACACGTCAGGTCCAGACATCTGCCTAAGAGCCTATATTTTCTTTAGTCATGACTGAATGATGAATGAATGAATCGAATGATGAACGTCATCATATATTTTATATTAGAAGACCTCTTGTCACAGTGGTGCCAACTGGTGTCGAAAATTTTCACGAAAACCCTCATTGCGTAACACACCAACAATAGCAATGGCCTTTATTTTGACAGTTCAACAACATTCATTGCGTTATTGTTGAGCAGAAAAAATTTTCGGACATATGAAGCAATGGATTAGCAATATCCTTCAAAATGATTTAAATTGAGTTTGACAGTATGTTACGCAATCAGGGCACCCCTCAGTACAATGCGTGCCACGAAACATGAGACTTGACACACCACGTGGTTTGACATGCGCAGAACACGATTTTAGGTATCTTTAGCGGTATGAGGTCTGAGTGCGGGACGGGACCGGACGTCATAGGGGCAGCGGAAGTAGCGGGGGAGGCGGGGTCAAGTCTCATCTTTCGTGGCACGCATTGTAAGAGACCTTAGTTAATAATAGATTAACATAAGACGCATTAACTCTAAAATTACCAATTAGGTTTCATAGTCATACTCTAATTATTACTGTAATTAAAACTAATGAGTTTTCCGCGTCCATTGCTTACCTAACTCTTTGTATTTTCTATTAATAATTCTCCGGGTAAACTATGTATTTACTTAGATATACCTATACCTTCCGTCACGAGAAGCTATAAATTTTGTAAATAATGAACTTCTACTATGTAACATTACAAGCAATTTCACTTGGTCGGGTTATATTTTAGCGATAGCGCTGTCGTCTAATGTTTTGTGGTACTGGAACGTGTCTGACTCATGGAACGAAAACATTTGGGCCGCCATTTTGAAGTAAATTCACGTTGACGCTGTCAATACTGCAGAATACAGATGCAGAATACTCGGAATCTTCTGACTATAGTAATTAGATGTGTGTGTTAACATAATTATAACCCTATATAAAAATAAAAAGCATTACAAAACTGTTTTTTTTTATGTCTTCCATATGTTGTAAACCCCTGAATGTGTGTTTACAAAATTTATAGCTTTTCGTGACGGGGACTTTAGTTATTTTTTTTACATAATGATCATCATCTGCCTGCATGTTCCCAGAATTATATTGGGATCGGCTGTGAGTCGAACTGGATGCTGCTGATTACCAGTATTTTTACATGGAGTGACTGCCTAACGGACCTCCACAACCACAACCCAGTTACTGGGTAATAACCCAGTAACTGGGTTGATACCCAGTACTGGGTACGATACCCCTTTTTTCTTACGTAATTTCCTTAGGTAAATAAAATTAGCGTGAAGGTTGATAGGGGAGAATGGAAGAAGGAAACGTGTTGTGCCGAGCCCGAGTAACATGGGTGAAGGACAGGAAGATGGTGATGATGAAGAATTACTAACATCTTCATATATTTAAAAAAAATGCTTTGGTCGCGACAAAAACGCAAGGATTGTATTTATAGAAAAGACTAGCTGCGCCCCGCGGTTTCACCCGCATAAGTGTTCATCCCGTGGAAATATCGGGATAAAAAGTAGCCTATATGTTAATCCAGGGTGTCAGCTACCTCCATACAAAATTTTATCAAAATTGGTCTCGCCGTTTGTGCGTGAAGAAGTAACAAACATAAAAACACACTCGCAAACTTTTGCCTTTATAATATTACTAGCTGCGCCGCGCGGTTTTACCCGCATAAGTGTTGATCCCATGGTAATATCGGGATAAAAAGTAGCCTATATGTTAATCTAGGGTGTCAGCTACCTCTATACAAAATTTTATCAAAATTGGTCTAGCCGTTTGAGCATGAAGAAGTAACAAACATATAAACACTCACAAACTTTCGCCTTTTATGATATTAGTCTGATAGTATGAAATATACCCTTTTGTGTCCCACATATAGTACCTAGACCTACATAATAAAAATTGATTCAAGCCTGCAAAGAACCTAGCCTGCTGAAGTGGTAGTGGGATGGCCATGTTTGTCGAAGGACCGATGGCCGGTGAAGCAGACGAGTCCTGGAGTGGAGACCACGTATCGATAAGCGTAGTAGGTATGGGACGCTCCCAGCTGATGGACGGACGACCTAAAGAAGGTAGCTGAGACGGACTGGATGCGAAAGGCGGAGGACAGGGTGTTGTGGCGCAGCCTGGGAGAGGCACAAAAAACAAAGTCCAGTAGTGGACTGTAGGCTGAGTTGATTGAAGCCTGCAAAGACGAGTGAAAACAGAGAAATTGACTCTAACTAAACCCTGGTTTTTTTGCCAGTTCCTAAGTCCAAAACCTTCAAAACGGAACACATTAAAGCTGATAAGCATTAACAGCCTATAGTTTCCATGGCTGGGACACAGGCCTCCTCTTTGTCAGAGCAAACGGGCCGTAAACCACCACGCGAACCATAGATATAAGAACTGTTTTTTTACATTTCTATGACGGGAACCCAGGTGGGCACCCTAATTGCGTAACCACAACCTGAATTATTTTGAATGATATTGCTAATACATTGCTTCATATGTTCGTAAAATTTGTCTGCTCAAAAACGTAAATAACGCAATGAATGTTGTTGAACTTTCAACCTACTGTTAGTGTAAGTCGATGACATGGAGGTACGAATTACTTTCCAGTCCTTCTACAAAGAGCTCTAATAGAATATAAGTACTTTCTAATTACATTGCATGACGGAAAAGCGACAAATCGACTCAGTTTAAATACGCTCTTGAAGTTGAAAACACACACCAAATTACCTCAGCTCAATGACGTAGCAATCTGCATTTAAACAAGACAATATCAATTCTTAACTTGTTTACCGACAGCCAACACGCGATTCACTCGCTTCATATAAAAGAGGTTCCTATGAAAACACTCATTTCATTTGGCATTACGGACTTTTTGACGAGTGCTGTGCGAAACGTTTAAAAAAGCAAGTGTCATTTAAATCTGTCAGTGGAAAAAACAAACAAAATAAATAAAATGGATTTATTTAATTGGGGGCGGACGTGATGAATTTATACATTTACTTAATTTCTCTATTAATCTGTCTTATGGCATTAGAACTTTTGAGATTAGCAAACAAACCAGTAGAAAATTAACAAAATGCAGACTACATAATAAAATTGCTGTCAGTTGTCAATCTTCCCGCCAAAACCCAAAAAAATACAGATAATAATTCCTTAGAATCCCGTAAAGACAGGCGAAAGCAATAAGAATGGATTCCAATTGGACCATGTATCCGCGCATGGGGCTGCGGTCCCCAAACCTGACGAATACCACGGTAAACCTTCAGGAGAGCTTCGAAATAGACCTGGAAGACACCAACTGGATTCTGACGTCATCGTTCATCATTTTCACCATGCAGACAGGTATTTATATCAAAATATTTTTCTGCCTCAACCACCTACCTGATTGGTTTAGCGTGCTGTAGAGCATGAGGTTTTAGTTTAAATTCCTAGGTCAGGTAAAGTGTTACAGGCTATACTGGACTGTCTAAGGCCGCCCCTAAGACGACCCACTGACCAAGGAATTTTTTCAATAGCATGTAACAGCCCCGACTCTGGGTTTGTTCCCAGCTGATGGCTAAAGATTCGCCTTCGTCGCTCTACTTATTAACACTTTCACTGTCCACAAAGTAGACAATAATAAATTAAACAATCAACCTGAACCATATGTGGTTTATGGGACAGAAAATGGGTTAAATAAGACTGAAATAACTGTGCTGATATATACAACGTGTTTTTTTTTAAATATTCTATAAGTAAAAATAATACAAACATATAAAGAAAATGATGTACTTAACTAATTAATGTTGAAATTTCTTAATCTCACTGACATGGCAACAAAACACTTGACTTTTAAATTTGGTTCTTTGCTTCTTCGTACAATTATTTAAATTAATACAATAATTAATTATTCATGACATACATTTTGACATTAATTAACTAATCAATTTATATTATTTTTAAAATCAAGAGATTTCGTACAACTTTGACATATTTACGCACCATTGTTATGGTAGAATGTGACGGGATTAGAATTACCTTACCACCATTATGTAACCACATTTCTTGTGAATAAATGATTATCTTATCTTATCAAAAACCCTAGAATATGTGGTCCAGAAATGGATAGTTTCGAAGATATCATGCATGTTTCATTGATAAATACGAGTAATTCATTTTCATTCAAACCAACCATTCATATTTAAAGCTAAGAAAATGCGACCGTCGCCGTCGTCATATTTCACGGAAGGGTTTACGTGAAATCGCATCGCGCATCGCGGTCGCATCTTCTTAAAACACCCGTTTTACATTAATAATCGTGACTTTGTCGAATTATTTTGTACGAAAATGAAAACAAAAAAAATCATAATTGAAAAATAATTCAGAAGCCAGTTGATTCTTTGATTTGGTCTCATTCATACCCTAGAGTTATGGGACATCAAAATAAACACCTTGTATACATCTAGGTGCACTATACAAGGTCAAATTAAATTATCTAGGGAAACTCGCGGTTTTTTTTATTATGTTTAGATATTTATTTATCTCTCTCTCAATACATACAATTGTACTTTAATGGGCTATATCTATGCATTTACTAGTAAGTAAATTTTATCATAATAATAATATACTGTGCTCGTCCTACAACTACTGATATACCTTGTTCAATTATAGGCGAGGAAGCTGCGGCACCCTAAACACAAGTTAAGTCTTACCTACTTTGGGTGCCAGAGTTCATTGAAATCACTCTATCCCTTAGTTGTAACGCTGTTGTTTAGATAAGTGTTTTTGTACAACTTAATAAATAAACAAAGTTAATAAATAAACTTTTTTATATCGATAACCATCGCGTCTGTAGTTTCGCTAGGTAATTTAATTTGACCTTGCAGATATAGCATCTACACCTCTTCTACCCACCCCTTCGTTATGTTTAAAAAGTCCCCAACTGTGTCGCAAACCACTCATTACTCGATAATAGTCGGAAGTGGTTTACAAGTCACAAATATCTCGGAAGTGGGATTTAGTTTGATTAACGAGCGTCGGTTAACTCTACAAAATATCATCCCCACTGCCAAGTGGGTTGGCACTTTGCTCCTAACACGTATGACATGACTTGGCAACCTGGCTCCCTGCCAGCAGAGGCCAACCCAGCCGTTTTACAATATTTATGACACAAAACATACTGAATTTTAATCGAATAATTATTGTAAGATTACGTTCTTAATCGGTGAGCTTTGCCAACGAGAGATATTTCTATTCTTTGTCTTCATCGATCTTACAGAGAAAATTGTGAAGGTTTCGACTTATAGTTAGCCATACCTCCCTAAGTCCGCTCACATGTTGTCTTGTGGGTTCCGGGGCTTGAAATACCGGTATTTTGGGAACCGGTACCATTAGCCATGGTGTGTTCCCTGTATCAGAGTAGTATTTGTACTATTGGTACCGGTACCTACCAGACGTAGTACTTACCTGACCTTTTGATATTTCTAATCAGTTTTGTTTTTGTTTTTTTTTTTTTTTAAACTTTGCCCCACACTAGGAATTACTCCTGTATCGTGGGTGCGTTAACAAACATTTAAATTCACATACACAAACAGCCATACCCGGAACAACTACCTGTAGGCAATACAAATATTTGTTCCGTGCGGGAATCGAACCCGCGACACGCAGCGCAGCAGTCGATCGCTCAGCCACTGCGCCAACCGTGTCGTCACTCAAATCAGTATCGGTACTCTACCGGTACCAAACAAATATTTCCGTAATTTAGTATGAAAAAACCAGATATAGTAAGTAAAATGGATAGTTAATTGGCATTAGAAGAATAACTTCAAGGTTGCCAACCGTACTAGGTTCCTCTTACAAGTTCGAGATTAATTGTGGTCTGCGCGGGGTACCTGAATTTGGTACCGGTACTTGTTAGCTAGAGTACCGTTACCCGTGTGGAACCGGTACCCAGGTACCGATATGCCAAGAAGCGCTGTACCTACCGGTACTAGTTCCAAGCCCGAGTTCCGACTCTTCTCTTGTTTGCCTTATTGCCAAACTTTCATTTTCAGACATGGTTTCAACAACTTTCATTGCGTTACTTACGTTGCTGACCAGACGATTTTTTGGAACATATGAAGCAATGAATTAGCGATATCCTTCAAAATTATTCAGATTGATAGTGTGTTACGCAATTAGGATGCAGCAGTGCGATTCTGTAACCATCTCACCGTGAAAACTTAGGTGAAGTGAGCGTGGAGTGAGCTGTCAATAGTGTCAATTCCTAGCAAAAATAAACTCATATCACCTAAGTTTTCGCGGTGAGATTTTTACAGAATCGACCGGCTGGTGTCTGCGACCCCATCATCTGTCCGCTGTGTCTGAACAGCTGTCATCCCTAGCACTTTTTGGAATGTCAACCTGTCTTTCTAAAAGCTAAAACCCAGAAATATTATATTACCCAAAAAGAAAAACTTTTACTATGTACTTAAAGGGGCTGTTCATTGATTACGTAAGACAATTTTGACCACTTTCTGATCACCCCTCCCCCTATGTAAGAAAAAATAAGACTTGAATGAACCCCCTACCCCCTTTTCAATTTTACCATTGACTTATATATTACTACTTTTGAAATCATTGAATTTTACGTAAGATCAGTAGGTACTGATCTTACGTAAAATTGAAAAGGGGGTCTTTTCAATTTTACGTAAGATCAGTAGGTATCTAGCAAAATGCAAGGAAAAAGTAGCAAAAAATTAAAAACTTATAATTTTTGCTTACATTTGTGATCTTACGTAAGAACAGTGTAGACCCCTCCCACCCCCACGTAAGAAAATATAAGACTTATTTGGACAGTGCGGTGGTCCAAACAACCCTAGCTATTAACACAGAAAGCATTTTAACAAACGAATAGTAAACTTATGTAGAACTTAAGGTCCGTATAAACTCTTATATAAGTTCACCGAGCATCTTGACGCTTTATATTGGCATTTAAAAACCATTATGATGCTTTACATTGTATAACAGTTGGATAGTGGCATATCAAAATGCTTTTGTAAAGCCTTTAGTTTTATTGGAGTAAACCACAACGCAGCTGTACAGCTTTCAGCTGTTTTTAGTGCATTTGGTTCTATTTTTCTCCCCTCAAATCGTCTTACGTAATAAATGAATAGCCCCTTGCATGGTAATCTAAAAATCTCAATTTAACCTTCCTGCTAGCTGCTAATCTGAAGAGGCCAAGGATCTTCTTGTAAAGGAAAGACCACATTGTATTATTATAACTATTTTCCCTCTATTTAGTAGAATACATACATATTAAAGGCGATGTCAGTAAACATTATGATTGTATGATAATCTGTAGCTGAGTGCGAAGTCAAGATGATTGACATGAATAGGTTGCATTACTTTAATGGCATTCATTTTCTACTATCCTTGGCCTAGCCTTTTCCCAACTATGTTGGGGTCAGCTTCCAGTCTAACCGGATGCAGCTGAATGCCATTATTTTATATGGAGCGACTGCCTATCTGACCTCCACAACCCAGTTACTGAGCAATACGATACCCCTTGGTAAGACTGGTTGTCAGATTTTAGGACTTCTGACTACCCGTAACGACTGTCAAATATACACGAATGACAGCAGAGGGGTCTTGCTAGTCAGCGGGATTGTCCGAAAGGGTTACCGCTGGCCCGGAACATAAAGGTGTAACTAACCCGAGCAGGCAGCACCCGAGGAACACGGGTGGGTTTTAGTCAGTAAGAGTCTGATACTCCCTTCCGCTCCACCCAGAGCGGGAGGAGTCATTTGATGATTTCCCATCCAGAAAAAAAGGGGGTCTTGCTATGTAAAGATGGTCACCTATCCACAGACCAACCGCAGTAAGCGTAGCTTAACCTGATCGATCGACCCGTGTGGCTGTTATTACGTAACCACAAGCCCCTCCATGTACCTACTCAATTTGTTGTTGTTGTTTGTTATTTGTTGTTACGACAAAATTTATATTACTTAAAATTTGTTTCTAGGTTTTGGCATGCTGGAGTCAGGATGCGTCTCCATAAAGAATGAAGCGAATATTATGATGAAAAACTTAGCTGACATTTCGTTGGGCGGTGAGTTTATAAAAGCATTTTATTTATAGATTACTCGGTGGTAAACAGAAACTCGGCTCACCTTTTTCCCCAGAGACCAAGCTAAAGGCTTGTTGCGCCTGAGGCGTATTAAGGCTCCTTCAAACAGGCGCGACACGCGATAAAATCGCGCGTCGTGCCTGTTTGCAGGAGCCTTTAAATGTGTGTTACGCAATTACAGTGCTGGTCATCGTTTCACCTTGCAATGACCTCTGCTTCTTCAAAAATGAAAAAACCTATACTTTTCCAGGACTAACCTACTGGATCTTTGGCTACGGTATGTCATTCGGTGAGGGAGCCTACTCCAACCCCTTCATAGGCGTGGGAGACTTCCTGCTGGACCCTCCTGTTGGGGACGCTCTCATGGGACCCGTGTTCGCTTCGTTCTTGTTTCAACTGTCCTTCGCCACCACGGCCACGACGATTGTGAGTGGGGCGATGGCTGAGAGGTAAGATTTTAATAATGTAGGTAAATTCATGACCATCATCATTTCCCATCCTCCCTCTCTACATCCCATCCTCCCCATTCTTCTGCCATAGTTCTCGGTTCCGTGCATCTCTCATCCAGGTGTCTCCCGCAACTTTGATTATATCGTCAATTCAGCGTGCTTTTAGACGGCCCTGGTTTCTTTCGCCTAACCTTGGCCACCGGTGACTCGGTCACACAATTTTAATGAGACAAACTAAAAGATTTAAATACCGGTTCTAAGAGAATTAATCACAACACAAAGTCAATTAGAAAACCTCATATATTTTTTTAAAAGGTCTATAAATGCGAGAAACCGTGTAGGAAAACAATTTCTCGAAGAAATTTCTCGTTCCACCGACCCCGACGCATCGTATCGCCTGCCCGCGCTGTAACTTCGTTTTCGATTAGCGTTTTTTCATGCTTTTTTTTCTTTTTGCTCGGCTTTTAAGAGTCCTAACGTGATGTTAAATAGCATATAGCCTTCCTCAATGGTCGTACCTTCTCTGTCGTCTGTAGTCTGCAGTGGGGGTCAATAATGGGGTGGTATTAATATTTTAAAAGTCAACGACACTATTCTCTTTCCTCCTCAGGTGCAACTTCAAAGCATACTGCCTGTTCTCGCTCCTCAATACGATAGTGTACTGCGTGCCTGCTGGCTGGGTGTGGGGCTCCCACGGGTTCCTAAACAAACTGGGGGCTGTCGACATCGCAGGGTCGGGGCCTGTGCATCTTATAGGTAAGACACCTTGTTATAGAAATAGTGTTTTCTGACTGGTGCATAAACCTTTAATAACTACCATTTTATCGCACCTACTAGCAAGATATCATATAAGGAACATTCGAAAGAGAAATAGTTCTTAACCGATTTAGGAAGACGTTTTGCTGTCCATCCTCTTGATGAGAAACGTACCCTCATACTAATAAACAAACGTTGTATAGCGTCTGTATAGTTACACAAGGCTTTGTCGTCTTCTTTCGAAAGTCGAAAGACGACTGAAAGAGAGAAATTGGTGTGTAAACATTCATCTGATATTTGACGACTGTGTGTGGACAGAAGTGATACATTCCTTTGCAGGAAAGCATAGGGAACCTTGCTTGGCCTTAATAACAGTTCATTCTATTCTTACGATTCTTTGACTTCCCAAGGTAATGGTAAGGTCATAAGACCTAAAACAACAGGGGGTTTAAAACCCATTAAACTTGGTGGAAAACATGAAAAAAAACGTAATGAACGTCCCACAAGCCTTAGTAATTTTCCTCCAACCAGGTGGAGCTTCAGCCTTCGCATCAGCTCTAATGCTAGGCCCGCGTCTCGGCCGCTACGCGAACGGCATAGCGCCTCTCCCCATGGGGAGCCCTGTCAATGCGGTGATGGGGACTTTCGTGCTGTGGTGGGGGTGGCTGGCTTTCAACTCGGGGAGTACTTATGGGGTAAGATAGAATATACACTATAGTACAACAAAATTTTGACACAGCTCATTTACAATAGGTAATTGCTAATGCTATGCGTGTTCTATGGGTACAGACGCCAACAGATCAAGCTACTCCAATCTGTCAAATTTCTTTAATAGATTTTCAACCTTATCGCTAAAGCTCAAAGTTGATATGGAAAATGGAGACTGGGTTCAAAGTTGATTGGGAAAATTTTACAGTTTCGGGTAGCTTAATGTGCTAGGGTCTGTACGTCTGTCTGTGTATAAACATAACTTACGGCTGTCCCATTTCGAAACCTAGTAAGGGACACTTTTTACAAAAACCGTTTTATTGCATAATCTTGCTAACCTAGAAGGTCTCTACCGAATACAAAAAAAACAGCGTTTTAAACTTGCATAAAAGCAGATATCTTTAAGCATTGATACAGTAAGTGCACTATTCCCTCCCTAGTGACTTTAAAACCTAGTAAGTCACCTAACCAATTCAAAACCTTAGTATCTTTTACAACCATTAGCATTTTTCCAATATTACGTTTATGCGCTCTCCTGTAAAATTTCATTTTTAAGTCCTTACTAGGTTTTGAAATGGGGCAGCCGCATAACATCACGCCTGTAATTTTTTTTTTTATACGTTGCCCGGGTTGCCCCACACTAGGAATTACTCCTGTATCGTGGGTGGGTTTATAAACATTTAAATTCACATACACAAACAGTCAGACCCGGAACAACTACCTGTAGGCAATACAAATATTTGTGCCGTGCTGGAATCGAGCCCGCGACACGCTGCGCAGCAGTCGATCGCTCAGCCACTGCGCCAACCGTGTCGTCAATTCCTGAAAGGGTAGGCGGACAGGGTTATACTTTTAGTTACACACCGGTGTTCACTCATATTTCGCCAGTTATTTTTAAGTTCCATGCAAGGGAGAACGTGCCCATTGTCATCAACGGGATGCATGAAGAAGCCTCCTCGTGTAGCGCACTTTGTTCCGTCAGTTACTCAAGTCAACTGACCCGAGCGCTCGGCGCATCCTGGACAGTCACACCCAACACCTTATGTGACTGGCCAATTCTTCCCTTGCGGTGGTAGGGCTAACGCCCGCCTGGTTTGCGACCACCCTCCCACCGGAGTCCGGCGTCAAGCAGCCTGCTGTGTTTCGTCGATGCGTGGGAGTTCCAGTGCCTTAGGCATCTTCTGGGCACGCTCGTTCTATCATAGACCTCATTCATCGCTTTCCATCAGGCGTGATAGAGGTCAAGAGTGGGCCAATTAAGAAAAAAAAAAAGATTTAAAGAATCAGGTAATAAATATAGATACTTATTTAACACATCGCGATTCATTGAACTCCTTTAAATATAATTATATTAGGTACTTAAGTGAAGCTCAAGGTCGAACGGAAAAACAATCAATTAGTCTAAATGACAGCATGAATAAGTAATGTTAGTGTGGGGTACACGAGGCAGTCATGTACGCCTTTTCACTTTTTAACCGACATCAAAAAAGGAGGTTATGTATTAGACCCGTATGTATGTATGTTTGTATGTCCGCGATTTTCTCAAAAACTAATTACTTCTGTGTTTTATTGAGCTCAATAGGAAATGTTATTAACTCCTGTCTCGCCTAATTATGAGTGAAACTGCGTTTTAACTGCGGTTTACACAGAGTAAAAAGAATTTGCATAAATATATTTATTATAATAGTCATAGATACTAGAATAGAAACAAATAGAAACCTGTCTAAATGGCACTACTTAGTGACAACTAGTGAGAATGCTATGCTTCCCTATTCTGCCTTCTATGAGTAATGACGTAAATTGTTTTGGTTCTAAAACATGCCGTTACCTCATGATGTTTTCGTTCACGGTTTTGGGAGTAGTGGTATTTAATATATTTTATACGTATATTTACAAGTACCTAACCTACATTACTCAGATGACATCAGATGCAAATTTCCTTTAGAAAAAGTAAAAAATTAGATGTTGTGCAAGGTTCGTCTAGGTCAGGTCGACTCGTCTATCACCCCACTAACTACACTTAAACCTATTCTCTGTACCTACCTACATACATGCGAATCACGTTTCCCCGTCATTGTCCAAGATTGTCGGTAAACGTCGCTTTTTAACAAATTAGACAAATCGCCAGTCATTTGAGTTGCATGTCCACTTGTCCAGCTAATTGATTGGATGAATACTTTGAATACGTTATTATCCTCATTGTGTATGCGGTGCGGTACTTAGAAACGTTTTTAAACCTGTAAATGCCGTTAGATAACATTGGTAAAATGGTTACCAGTTTTGACTACATTTGACTAATTTGCAATTTACTGAAAGCGGCAATATCCCATCGGCCATGGACGCCGGAAGCGGGGTACTGTGAAGCCAGGGAGGTGCAAGTGAGGGTGCAAAAAAAAAATACCAAAATTAAATACCTATTACTTAGCTGTAAAAACATTCAAAACTAAAAATATTATATCCAAAAACGCCAAAAATGATAGAGAACTTCGAGTCCGAGGCTAACCTATTCCAGACAAGATCCAAAAATTTTCGAGCTCGCCTCGCTCGCTCTTGCATTGTACAATCCCTCAATTCTAAAGATTTTGTTCATTAGTCAATAAAGTACGGAACTGTGCTAACATTATGACGCTTGCTTCGCTCGTTCTTTGACTACCTTAGCTTCTTTATAAATATAAATCGACACAGGTAGTTCTCTTACTGTATGCATGGACAAAATAAAACCTATCTCATTCGAGGCGATATGCAAAAATTATCGAGCGCGCTTTACTCACTCTTGCATCCTTTTCTGCATAAGACGACAAAGTTAATCCCTGTATGAATGGACAAATGATAGATAACCTACCTAACACATCCGAGGTGAAGTGCAGGATCAATGATCCAGCTCACTTCGTGGAGCTGAAAATGCACCTCCTTGAAAATAAACTTGCGGTGCCCATGGAGGATAAAGGTCATAGCACACGTATCAAATCAGAAAGGAATCGGCACCGTATCGCCTTTCGCCTCGCCGTCAACCTAATGTAAGCACGTAACCAAAGTGGATCAGAAGCTCCGGTACGTCGACTCGGCTTCGGCTAGTCGACGCCGCGCTTGCGGCTCGCCGACCGCTGGTTGATGGTGCAGCAGGCAGGCCGGAGAGAGGCAAGGGTGGACGAAGAGACGTAAGCGCGGGGACGACGAGCCGTAAGCGCGGGGACGACGAACCGTAACGCACCGCACCGCAGTTCGTGAGCTTGTCCCGACGGGAGGCGATTACTTTACGATTCCGATTCGTGTGCGTTGCAGTAGGAAGTTTCATACAAAGAATACTGAACGTTTCGAGTTGATACGGTGCCGATCCATTTTTTGAAGTGAAAACTTCTTTAGGCGCGTTGGGCATTTTTTTAATGGGAAAAAACCATTGAACTCGCGCCACTGTTACCGTAACCGCGCCACACGCCGCGTGTTTTGTTTATATGACGATTAAAAAAATACCCGCTTCGGATGTGTTCGGCTGTCCTCGGGATGTACTTACTCGGTTGTAATGTACCTATATACGATATGTCAGTGAGTGATAGCAAAGTATTCTGTTTGTGTTTTGTTTTCACTTCTGTCGGCACTCCTGGAGTGCCACTGTTTTTTTTTTGGGTTTACGACCTTACGACGCAGCTGGTGTAGTTAGTTCAAGTATGAGTTTAGTAAATCTTTTATTTTTTTGTTTAATCGTGTTTAAACGAAACGACGCGAAAACGCGAAGCGCCGCGGTGTTTCGCTAGCTACTCGTAATTTAATTCAACCCTGTCATTTTTAGCAGGAATATTTTCTTGTTTGATGGTTTTCAAAGATTTTATTTTAATTTGTTTCGTTTTGTTTATAGGTTAGCGGTGCTAAATGGCAGTATGCAGCAAGAGCAGCTGTCATGACAATGATGGGCTCTTTCGGAGGTGGCTGCTTCGGTTTGCTGTAAGTCTAATAATTTATTTCTGTGGGGTTGGGTTTGAGTCGATGGTTTTTGGAGACCATTATTGAAAGGTTGGGTTTCTACTGTTTAGAGAGAACGCTTAGAACGATACAAATTCCGGAGGCCACGGCACTAATCCGGCTTCCTCATTCACTCATTCAGTCCACTCGTTTATTGATTGATATTTACTTTTATACTAGATGGCGCAAAAGTCGTCATTCGGAAGATGCTATAATTTTTGCAAATAGCGACAAATGTCGATATGCTTTGACATTTGTGAAATAAACAGATACAAAATACACGTCAACAAGACACAGCTTTCTAAATTAAGACATCAAATAAACCTAATCCAACGGCAGAACCACAGAACCACAAGAACATCGAGTGGCAAATTTTGCGCCACCTTGTACAGACGCCAGCACATGCAGCTATCTATCAAATTTCTTTAATAGATTTTCAACTTTATCCCTAAAGCATTAGGTTCAAAGTTGATTGGGAAAATTTGACAGTTTTGGGTAGCTTGCTGTGCTGGCGTCTGTACTTAGATTTTTGTTGATTTTGTTGTAAGTAGAGATGACATTTTAATTTCAGCTTCACACTTGTTAAGAACAAAGGCAAGGCAGAAGTAATGGAACTCATCAACGGCGTCCTTGGTTCACTCGTGTCAATTACTGGTAATTATTTTATTTTTATTACATTACTAGCTGTGCCCCGCGGTTTTACCCGCATAAGTGTCGATTCCGTGGGAATATCGGGATAAAAAGCCTATATGTTAATCCAGGGTGTCAGCTACCTCCATACAAAATTTAATCAAAATTGGTCCAACCGTTTAAGCGTGAAGAAGTAAAAAACATATAAACACACACACACACACACTCACAAACTTTCGCCTTTATAATATCAGTGTGATTCCGTCTGTGTAATTTTTGTTAGTCTATTTGCGTGTATTTTGTCTTCAATATGTTTTACTATTTTAATATGCAAAAAATTGGCAACATTTTTGTAAATGGGGATGTTTCCAGCCAGTGCTGCTGTGTAGGAAAAAATACCCAAAAATATGGCTGGTTTATAGTTTTTGGTTTCATCATAGTTTACTGACCGCTGTCTAAAGCATGGTCGAGACTAGATTATCGTAGGCATTTGAAAAATATCCTTATATTCCTACTTGTGGCAACTCCCACTCTGCAACTTTCCCATCTGCGGAATTTGCTTAGCGATGATGATTATCACAATCAGTGACAATCACCCTAGATTTTATTTGTCCCCAGCCGGCTGCTTCCTCTACCGCGCATGGGAGTCCCTGCTCATCGGATTCATTGGCGCCGCCATAGCGACGGGCACGTCCCCTCTATTTGATATGATGGGTGTCGACGACCCTGTTTGCGCGTCCGCTGTGCATGGAGCGTGTGGACTTTGGGGTAACATTCATACATTTTGCCTCAATTTTAACCGGTGGTCGCCTTGCAGGACCCGGTCCCGTGCTGGTGCCGGCCAGTGGTAATAACGCCAAATGGTACAACCCGCGAAAGTTAACCTCTCTCGCCATCGACGCATCAGTCATCAGTACCGGGTACTTTCGTCATCCGTGCGAAGTCTCAAGTTAACTCTTGCGTGTTATATCTAACAGTGTTATTTTTGAAATGAAAATTTCTTTTGGCACGTTGAGCATAATTTTGAGATGAAAAAATCTATTGAACTCGCGCCACTGTTACCGTAACCGAAACTGCTTCGGATGTGTTCGGCTGTCCTCGGGATGTACTCGGTTTTAATGTATATATCCGATATGTCAGTGAGTGATGGCAAAGTATTCTGTTTGTGTTTTGTTTTCACTTCTGTCGGCACTCCTGGAGTGCCACCTTTTTTTGCAGGTGTATTAGCAGTGGGATTATTCGCTGATAATCCAATTCCTATGGAAACTACTAATGGCAGATCCGGATTGTTCAAAGGTAATTAATAGGGATGTTGCCTGGGTAAAAATAAATCGATTCGATTTAGTCCCTCAGTAAGATTATTAAAAAATATTGAACACGTATTTTTTGTTTTATCAATTAGATAAAAAATTACAAAGATATATCACATCAAAGTTCAGGAGTGGGGGGCTTTGACGTAATAACGTGCTAAAATTTGTAGCACGGCGTGACGTCATACGAAATTTCCAAGCGCTGTATCTTCGTAATTTTTTGTTTGCCAGACAAAAGAAAAAATACGTATACAATATTTTTTAGTAATCTAACTGATGGACTAAATATATTTTCTTAGTCAACTACCCTATTAACTTGTAATATAATCCAGACGTTATTTTCAGATATGCACCGTTGGCTATTTTGGAGATATCCAGGACCAACAGTAGACATCATGGCCGTATTCATTTCGTGTTCACCACCTGTCTAGCCTTTGTTCGGCTTCTAGCCTAACTGGATGCAGCTAAATACCAGTATTTTACTTAGAGCGACTGCCTATCTGATCTTTACAACCCAAGTAATTGGTAATATAATACAAAGGGGTATATATTACCCATTAGCTGGGTTGAGTGGTTGTCGCACTTTCGGGCTTTTGGCGACCCGTAACGACTGTCAAATATCCATGAAAGACAGCCGGGACCAACGGCTTAACGTGCTTTCCGAGGCACGGTGGGATCTCGATATTGAGGTAAAAATGGTCACCCATTCAGGACCGACCACGTTAAGCATAGTTACCTTAATCGATCGACTCGTAGGGCTATTGCGTGGCGAGCCCCCTCATAGAAAGATCTTTAAAGTCTTAGGTGCTAAAATTACGTTCCTTATCGTTCATATGTTTTCTATTCCTATAGGTGGCGGCTGGTACCTCCTCGGCGTACAATCCCTGACCGGTGTCTGTCTCATGACATGGGGCATCCTGGTGACCATAACGTTACTCTGGTTCATCGACAAGATCATGCCGATACGAATGGACCCCTACACCGAGCTGCTCGGCGCAGATATCACTGAGCATAGAATTCGCCATGGACAGGTAAGAACTAATTTTGATTATCCAGACATGTGGTAACAGCCGCTGGACTACAATATATATGAAACGCCGAGACCTAACAAATTTTCTTAGAAAGAGCCGACACGTTAACTTGGAAGAGGTCTGTTAAAAGATTCTCCTTAGTTAGGTACTTCAAGTTGGTTTGGGGCACTCTAAGCAGTGAGTCGTTTTCAACCTTTGGTAGGAGGCAAACCTTTTGACTACGGTATGAACTTTTCTCATTAAGCTCAGAAAACTGCGAAAGTCAAAGTCATTTATTTTACACCACAATAGGTTAACTGTTACTAAACAAGAAAGCGACCTTATAATGGTCCCGTTTTTTCCTTTTAATGTCGGAACCCTAGTAAAACGTTCACATAAGTAATTGTGCCTGGTTATGGACCTGACATACTTAAATCACATAATATCAGAATTCTATGACACAGATTGGAAGAATCCTGAAGAAGTACCTACTGCTGTCGTCTAATTATGATATTCCACGCAACATTTATTACAGAGAATTCACGGTAACGTTTTGCCTTCACAGGTCGGAATATCCCGCGCCGTCTCAGCCCTCCGTCCGTTCCACCGCTCCTCCAGCATTGAGCAGATGGCCACCGTCGGCATGAACACGGGCCACGGCTTCATCGTCGACAAGCTGCACGAGGCTAGTACTTATTTATGATGTCTAGGTATCATTAGAAGCTGCTTGTTGTTAAATTGCATTTCACGAAAGAATTCTCTTCGCCGTAATGTTGGCACCATTGCTTTTCATTGAAGGTAAAACAATTCTTCAATGAAAAGCAATGGTGCCAACATTACGGCGAAGGGATTTTTTTCGTGAAACGAACTTTACAGTCCGGCCGGCCCTTGGGAGAATGCGTTCTTGACAGCTGTCAGTGCGACAATTCTAGTAGCTAATAAAGATCAAATTCGCAAAACACGTCTTCGTTTGTATGAAACTGACAGTGTCAAGAACGCATCCTCTCGTTGGCCGCACCGTAATTTATCAATCAATCTTCAATTTTACAACATAAAATTATAGATTTTCAGAAATCGGGGTTTATACAGCCATGTACAGACGCCAGCACATCAAGGTAACCGAAACTGTCAAATTTTTGCAATCAACTTTGAACCTTATGCTTTAGCGATAAAGTTGAAAATCTATTAAAAAAATGTGACAGATTGTAGTAGCTTGATGTGCTGTCGTCTGTACATAGGTACAATGCTATAGTCTAGTACCAATTTTGGATTTCTTTTACTGTAAACATAACACAATCGACGACTGACAGACGAGCTGAAAAGCACCTACTAAATGCAAAACTGCTACGTACCTATTGAAACAAGACGTCCCCTTAGTAGGTACCTACCTAGTTATCAAACGAAATAAATCACCATATTGTTGTGTTTTTTATTTTATATTGTATATTAGAGTATAAATGTCCATATTATAACTGTTTTGTATTATTTATTAGAGTATACCTAAGTAGTTTAGAACCTAGGTTTTACACCCACGTGTATTAAACTACTATTGTAAATATTCGTAAGCCGCTATTAGCGGCGGATGTGTCCTGGAACTTATCCATATATACCAAACAACTTTTTACCTACCATATCCAACTCTAATAGAAGAGACGTTACAAGGACGCTTCATATGCTTCCACGCGCGCGCGCGCTTCGCTTCCTATTTAAAATAGGTTGATTTTGATGCTAATTAATATTTTTACAGGCAAAGAAAAAGAAAGGCGTCTTCCAAATGTTTAACAACAAAGCATTTGTGAGCGACCACGAACCATCCGCATCATCATTTACAAACCAGGGATTTTTGCACAGGCGACCTGGCAACTCCGAGAATAACCCCCATAAAACTCTAGACTCTATGGTCCATGAAATTAATGATGCCACACTAATAAATAAAGAAATAAGTAATGTTGTTAATGTTATTCCGGAAGAAATTAAAGGGAAAAGGTATAAAGATTTGACTCCGAAAGAATTGGAGGAATTAGGACGAATTAGTGCCAGTCAAGATCGATTTAGATATCGGTTTCATGAAGATGATTATAAAAATGATATTGAAAGGAGCGCTATTAGGTGGTTAGACTAATAATTTACTTTTTTGACGATCTACCACAGAGAAAGGATAGGAATTAATTTATGTGAAAAAAAAATAAATAAACCCGTTGAAAAATTAAAGGGAAGCTTTCGAAGTTTTTTAAATTTTCTGTGCTTGTCACACTAAACAGATTTTTGTATAATGGTGTTTCCAGCAATATTTTTTTCGGTGCTGCCCGCTACTGCAGGCTGTGTAGTGGATGGGTTTTGGTATGGCGGGCGTCACTAAAAATATTGGGTAGATACTTTGAAATAGTATGTAGATTAGACACCAATTTACTTTGGTTACCAATGTAGAATTCTGTAAATAAAGTTTATAGCACTGTGTGACGTAAACTCACACTTATGTCACGCTTTTCTGTGACTTAAGTAGTCCATTTTTACATAAAAGCGTGACTTACGACGTGCGGGTTTAGGTCACACCAGTTATGAAATAGTATAGGTACGATACGTGTGACTTAAGTAGTATAAAAATGCACGGTGTTTAGCACCCTCGCTAATGGACTACTGAAAAAAAAAGTCACACGTATCGTAATGTATTATTTTGACGTATTTAAGTAGTTGTTTTTGTATTTATTTGTATAGTTAGTTAATCATTTAATTTAGTACCTAATAGCGGCCCGCCCCAGCTTCGCACGGGTGCAATTTTTTTTCGAATTTCCGAAATTTTCTTTCATACAAACCTTGTCCTGGCAATACCGAACACAAAAAAAAGATAATTATCCAATTTGGTGCACTCATTCGGAAGTTATGCGCGTAGAGACATTTTGGCGACTTTGGTTTATACTATGTATAAGGATTGTAAATAGTTGTTGTGTTAAATATTGTAAAAGTTATGTATATACTTACTAATAAAAAACACGTTTTTGACTGATTTTTGTTTTACAAAGTAATTAAATTACTTAGTATTACTCGTAGCATTTACTACAAACTTATTCCTATTATTTTTTATATTCTTTTATTCGGGGTCATATTAAATTAGCTATAGGCCGACCGCTTAAGGGGCTTAAATGACCTAAAGCGCGGTCACTGTCGGACTGCATAGAAAAGAAAGAGACGCGCGATGACACAACGCTGGTAATTTATTGCAAAATATGAAGCAATTATTTAATTACAAAAATACTATTGTTTGGACTAAAAAATTAAAACACTAGTATTTTAGTATGTTGCTTGTTGAATATTCTGACAGAAAATCAGAATGATTGTATGTATATTAGTATGATTTTTATTGTAAAAAGAAAGTTTTTAGAGGTATCTTCATGATTTTTTTATATCGTATCAAATTAGTTGTATTATATTTTCAAAACACTATCTACCTAGCATATATCCTGAAGAATATCATATATATTTTTCTGATTTTGTTTACTGTAGTCGATCATATACTTTATTGTTTCTAAAACTTGCGTTTTGTGCGTTTAGGTCCTGTAAGCCCCTTAACTGAGAAGTTGCCTGAGGTAGCTGCGCGGTGCAGGAGGTGTGGTAGTTGTCACAAGTTGACGAATCACTGAGCTCTCGCATCACGCCACCCCCCTTCCACACCGCGCTGCTACTTCAGGCAACGTCTCAGTTAAGCGGTCGGCCTATAGCTAAACTCTGTAAACGTGACGGATATCGACACCTTAACATGATAAAATAAAAATATTTGTTGTTTTTTTTTGGGGGGGTTAATGACCGCTGGTAGTGTGGTTACTTGTAGTATGAGTTGAGAAAATCTGTTTTCTTTTTGTTTTATAGTATTGAAATATACGTGCCGATCACCTCTGTGAAGTATACACACAATTTTTTAAACTGTAACTTTCAAGTTTATACACCTTCAACAAATTAATATTTTCTTTCATCACGTCTGCGGAGTTTCGCTAGCTAATCTAATTTGACCCTGTAAAGTTTAAATTAATTTTGAAAATTCACAAAATTCGTAACTAACAGGTATTATTATTATTGTTTTATTTAGCTTACGTACTATTAAGTAAAGTCTAGTATTTTTGAAACATCTAGTTATTGCAATAAACAGTTACAATCTTAGTTAATTAGACTTAACCACTTAACAGTATAGAGTGTTAGAAATAAAAGTACAAATTGATATTACATTAGTTTTATTGATTTTATTCTACATAATGTAAGTTTACATATTATTCGGTATGTTAAGAAAAAATGTCCTACGCTGATTTCAAAACCATTTCGATCTTTAAGGTTTTTCAACCTTATTTTTATATTTTTAGCGCTTAAAATTACAAGAGAATTATTTTAACATAAACACATGAAACCACTTGACTTTCATTTCACCTCCAAATAACGTCAAAAAGTAGGCAGATTGGGAATGGTTTCGGTGCCTCCGATGATAAAAAAAATCAATAAAAAAAATCTGTTGATTTTAATACTTCAATGCTACTAACAAAACATTCACACAACAAAATAAATAAATAAATTATTAGAAAAGGCATTAAGTGTGACCAACATAATCAGACTTACAGTGTGACCAGCACACATGACATTTCACTTACACAAATAAATAACGCCTTTGAAAGTGTTGCCAAGAAAACTAACAGTATTGCCATGAAAAAAAAACATCAAACAACAGAATTATTGAACCAATGATTAATTTCAGTTGGCAAAGCCTTGAAATTCTTCACAGCATCGCTAATATCTTCATTTGGTACAGCTAAAGTGTATAATTTATATTCTTTTTGAACTCTACTGGCTGTGGTGTCAGCGCTATTGTATATTGAGTCTGTGGTTCGTACCGGCATTATGATTTCTAGCTCTTGAAGATGTTCGAAGGCTTTCAAGATGACTGGTCGAGGGACTGTTTGCGTTGAAGAGTTTGAGTTTGCGAATTTTGTGTATCTGTGGACAAGGGTTTAATTGCTTTAGTTAGGAAGGCCGTCCATTAATCCCGTGATGTTTCTTTTTTTGCATTTTTTACCTCCCTCTCCTCCTTAGTGATTCATGGTGAGGTTTACGACTAACCCCCCGCCTATATATTATATTTAGTTCACAAGGTCACACTACAAGCCGCGTTCGATTTTGTACGCGTTTGACGAAAAATAAATACACGTAACGGCGCTTTTCGGGTCTATTTCGTGATTTTTTATGGACCCCCCCCCCCTTTCGAGCCTCACGTGATTAATGGTCAGCCCCAGGGTTGTGGATTACATTTTTGACCCCTTGCTGGAACCCGACCTCGACCTGCAAGGTCATATATCAATGCCTCAATGTAAAATAATATTGCGCACTCCTGGCTTTGTTTTTTTTTTTTCAGGATGGGAAATCATCAAATGACCCCTCCCGCTCTGGGTGGAGCGGGAGTGTCAGACTCTTACTGACTAAAACCCACCCGTGTTCCCTTTATGTTCCGGGCCAGCGGTAACCCTTTCGGACCATCCCGCTGACACCCACTCCTGACTCAAGAAACAATCAGCCTATAAGTTTCCCACTGCTGGGACACAGGCCTCCGCTCAGTGATGAGTGGAAGTGGGCTGTAATCCACCACGCGAGCCCAGTGCGGTGTTGGTAGATGTCACATGTCTTCGAATTTTTGGAACTAAGACACAGTCTTTAGAGCAGTGGTGATGACTTAATTTACACAAAGTAAAGTACCTGCCTGGGTTTGAACCTACGACCTGCAACTCGTTAGTAGCTTACCCACAGCTGAGCCCGTATTTCTCTATACCAAGTATAAAGTTGGGATTAAAAACTCAAAACCACCTAAATATTATACTTTATCTGCACTTACCTATGTAAAACCATTTCAAAATTCATGGGCTGTCCATCAAATATCTCCATACCATGTTTCATTGCGATGACCAGAGACAATTCGAGTATAGACAAAGATTGTAGAAGCTTCACTCTATGCTCCGGCGCAACGGTCTTGTCTATGATTGATGATAGATCTGACACATCTATGAAAGGATTGTCGGTAGATAGTCTTGAGATTAACTCGAACTGTAAAGAAGAAATTATAATTGCAATTACAAGTCAAAGTTTAGTGAAAAAAAAAAATGTACATTTATTTGCATTATACTCTTTTTTATATTAAATTTTATACAACATAATTATTGTCAATGTAATATTAATAGTTTCTATGTTAATTAATGTATTGGTATTGTACCGTTTTAATCCATACTAATATTATAAATGCGAAAGTGTGTCTGTCTTTCTGTTACCTCTTCACGCTAAAACCGCTGAACCGATTTAGATGAAATTTGGTATAGAGATAGTTTGAGTCCCGGGAAAGGACATAGGATAGTTTTACCCCGATATTCCCACGGGGTCGACACTTATTCGGGTGAAGCCGCGGGGCGCTGCTAGTTAACTATAAATAAATAAATTCTAGCTTCTGCCCGCGACTTCGTCCACGTGAAATTTCTTGTTCCCCCGACCCACCCCGTCGCATCGCATCGCCTGCCCGCGCTACCACTTAGTTTTCGGTTAGCGTTCTTTCTGACTTTTTCTTTTTGCTCGGCTCCTACGGGTCATAGCTTGGTGTAAAATAGCCTATATCCTTTACTCATTAATTGAGCTATCAAATGTAAAAAGATGTTTTCGCGCGTTAATACAAACTAACTCTTCAGTTTTATTAATAAATATTGTTTTTTTTTTTTTTCAGGATGGCAAATCATTAAATGACCCCTCCCGCTCTGGGTGAAGCGGAAGGGAGTGTCAGACTCTTACTGACTAAAACCCACCCGTTCTCCTTCCTTAGCCCTTTATGTGCCGGGCCAGCGGTAACCCTTTCGGACAATCCCGCTGACCCGGCAAATAAATTTAGTTTATAGTCTTACTGTGTACAAAATGGTAATGATTCTGGCAATATCTTGCCCATGCAGAACAACTGATCCTTGGGCCTCAGATGTTAAAACAGAGCTCTAGTGAAACAGAAAATATAATGTTAAAACTACTATTTTTGTCGTCATAACCGGTTTCTATACGACAAACACCAACTTCGGGCAATGAGAATCAGGCACCGCTTAAAAGATTTTGTCCGATAGATTTTCTTCGGTCGACTGGGACACCTCGTCGCGAACTTCCGCGACAGCCGAGGAATAAATAGGGTATTTAGTTCTCTTTGTAAAATTCAATTCGGCGCAGCGAAGGCCGGCCCAGGAGGTAGCTGTGTGCTGTCTTTTTGTGTGCGCCAAATAAATGGTTTATCCATCTATCTAAACGTAAAAGTAGTGTAAACTCACCAGCACATTCCTAAAAATCTGCTCGTTAACAGTATAATAACAAAACTTCTCTAGGCAGTCCGTCACTTTGGAATCCTGTTTCAAGCTCGCAATGTGCTCATTCCAGTCAACGACGAAGTCTGGTTCTAAAGCTTGTAAATCGATGCGGGATAGTAAGTGTGGGGGAAGAGAGTGGTGCGCGGTACTGGTGTATGTTTCCATGTCTTCTGTTGTCACTGCAAAGTAGAAAAGGGAATGGTCAACACTCCAGCCGGAGTATTTTGTAAAAATCTTACCGTGAAAACTTAGGTGAGGTGAGCTTGAATTAAGCTGTTAAGGGCCCGGCGAACTACGCATGCCAATGCGTAGTTCATACAAACGTAATACCAAAATAATTTGTACAGTACCCGGCGATAAATATTGCACATCGACCTTTACCTTTTTTTGTATTTTATACAAGGAATAAAAATAATTATCAAAAGAAGCCAATTATAACATAATTGTTTTAACAGCTCCTAATAGATACCGGACTGTTTGTATTTCGTGCGACAGAGATAACGCTCTACGAAGCCGAAATTAGCCGATTGTCTCTTTCCAAAGGTCGATGTGCAATATTTATCGCCGGGTACTGTAAATCAAACATATTTGTAGGAAAAGGTAAAGTGTGTGTCATTATTATCAGGCATATCTTAATTACTGTGGGCGTACTATGTGGGTAGTGTTGGTTATTGCGCAATAGAAAAACGGTTTGCACTTCACATCAGATTATAATTTCATGAACAATTTAATCACATTAGCAAATCAAGCACTGTAGGTACACGATACAACCAGATACGAACGCGAGATAGTTTCTGAGCACATGATGTCCGTGCGATGTCCAATGGTCAAGTCCCCGCCGCTTTGCTGCTCGCTCTTTTATACTGGTACCAAAACAAGTCGAGCAGTGAGGCGGTGGAAGAAGTCGAGTGACGTACTTGTCGGTGGCGTGATCGGTGCACATGTTGTTTACGGCAATGCCGCCGACATATTCTTAAGGTAGTCTGTATTTATTCTGATTGGATTACAGAATATCTAGGTTCCCAAATAAATATTTTGAATGGACTCTTATCTAAAGACGAGATTATAAGTAATTTCAAATTTCTATAGAAAACTTGTTTTTCTCATAACTCTTCTTTAAATCAGTTTTTGGCGTAAATATTACACTAGTATTTGACCAACGTTTTGAGATGTTTTCCCTTTGACACTAAACCCGTAGCTCGTATCAATAAGCCAGGCCGTCACACTTACACATATTAGTCCATATCTTGAAAATTACTGAATCGATTTTGATAAAACTTAAATGGTAAAATAAAATAAATGGTTGTCTTTACCTGTATTCCTTCTGCTCCGTCCCTTCTTCTTCGGCGTAGCAACAGTCTTATCTCTCCTGGGCATACTTAGCAACTGTCCCAGCATATCTGTGTACTTGTGATGTGGCGCCCTCTGTGGTTCGTCTTCATTGGGGAAGATGAAGAGATGTCGGTGGGAGAAGCGCGATTTAACACGTTTCTCTAGGAGTTCCATTACGTCTATACGGTTTGTTATACCTGCAAAAATATTAACAATGCTTTGAAATGTTGAGTTGTGGAAGACTTACATCACTTATTGATGGACTATGTTCGATATGAGTCACATAGAAGTGATCTGTCTGGGGTCTTGAGGTGGAACCAACTTGATATGGGAACATCACATAAAATTCTGTCTCAACCATGATGCGAAGAGTATTGTCAGGTTAATGGCCCGAATGTAATCCGTAGCAGTATGTATTACCTGACCTGACCTATAAGTCCCTTTAAAAAAAAAACCTGCCAAGTGCGAGTCGGAGTCGGACTCGCACACGAAGGGTTCCGTAGCACAAGGCGTAAAACGACGAAAAAACGTTTCTTTTATACCCCTTTAAATTTTAAATATATCATCTGTGAAAATTTCAACTGTCTAGCTATCACGGTTCATGAGATACAGCCTGGTGACGGACAGACAGACGGGCAGTGGAGTCTTAGTAATAGGAACCTTAAAAAACAATGCTTAATGTCAAAATGTGAATTATACACTCCCAAGGCGGATTATAATTCTGTAAATACATATTTGTTACGGCCGCGAATCATATATTAATCAGCGTACAACTTGATACTGACCAGTAAATTGCAAAAAACTTTAAAAAAAAAATTTGCGGGCTACCCTGGCGCTTTCGCCTTAAGACTTAACATAGTTGCTAAAAGACTAGCTGACGAACAACTTACCCAACACACACATGGGAGCCTGCTTGCTGTGCGTGATGTCGAACAAGTTGTAGAGCAAAGTCTGCGTGCGTCCACTGTGACAGAACATGTCAAACTCTTCTAGTATAAACAGCATGCTTTTACAGCGCCGGTCCGCACCGCTTTGTAAGCAGCTGAGGAGGAAGGCTAGGTTCTCTGCAAATGTACCAAAGACTCGGTCGCCTACTGCGTTTTCTAGTTGCATCTGGAAAAGATTTAATTGATGTTGTAATCATTTATTGCTTAAAAAATACATAATATAATCTATATATTATAATTCAAAGCCCTGACTAACTGATATGTCAACACACAGCCTAAACCACTGGTCCTAGAGACATGTGATTTGGAGGGTGTGTTCTTTGTGAAGAGTAGATATCCGCGAAGGGGTTTTTCGAAATTCAATGATGCAGTACAATATGTTAGTAAATGGATGGTAGATGTCACTCTACCAACCCGCACTGGGCCTGCGTGATAGATTATGAGCCCACTCCCTCTCGAAGAGAGAAGACCTATGTTCCAGCAGTGGAAACATTATAGGTTGATTATGTATTGGTAATTCCAGCTGTGAATGTCTTTTATCTGTGATTATGATAATGGAGTGCATTCCTCTGGAAGCTGTCAAGTTAACTACTAATACTAACTGGCTTACCTGTGCAGTAATAGACTTGAGAGCAATTTTATCATCATGATGTATCAGGCCATTGAGTCTTACGATGATGGCATCATTAGACAGATCCACCTCCTTGCTGACCTGATGCAGCACTGAGTTTATGAGCTGGAACAAATAATAATAATATTTTTTTTATATTTTTAAATGTTTTTTATACTTATTTTTATATTTTAAGAAATATTTAAAAATGTAATAAAATAAGATAACTAAATAAATAAATGAATAATAATAATGTTTATTCCCAGAAAAAAAAAAAAGAAAGAAGAAAAGAAATAAGAAATAGAAAAAAGAAAAGAAATAAGAAAGAGAGATAAGAAATTGATTTTGTTTTAATTATTGATAGAGACTTGTGGCTAAGTAGTAACAGCCACACTGGTTAAATGAAGGTGAAGTTACACTTGATGCGGTCTGTGCGTGGATGGATGGGTCATCCATTACACATTGAGATCCCTCCGTGCCTCAGAAAGCATGTTAGGCCATTAGTCCCGGCTGTCATTCACAGTTCTTCGACAGTCAGTATGGGTAGTCAAAAGCCCAAAAGTCTGACAAGCAGTATTACCAAGGGGTATTGTGATACCTAGTAACTGTGTTGTGTATGTCAGAGAGGCAGTCGCTCCGTATAAAATACTGGCACTCAACCGCATCCGGTTAGACTGGCGCCGACCCCAACATAGTTGGGAAAAGGCAGCTAGATTGATTTTTAATTATTGATAAAATATAAATAAAACAAAGTCGGGATCAATTTTTATGACATTTGATTTGTTGGATTTGTCTCTGCCCCGAATAGCAGAATAATTATTAAAACATGGGAAAAATTCACGAAAAAAAAATTAAGATAATCTGAAGCGGTACGAAGTTTGCGAAGGTCAGCCAGTTATTCATAAAATAAAAAATAAAATTTGTTCATTGTTATAAAGATGTCTTTACAACTATTACATGATTATTTTATCTGTTGATTTGATCTTGACAATCAGTTTGGTTGGACGATGGTTATATTTAGATTTATACCATGGGGGTAGGCAGAGACTCCAGATCTCCACCTGCTACGATCCTACTTCTTTTGCCTTGTTTACGTTTATACTTGGTCATACACGCACGCCAGTTGCGAGAGTACTACGCATCTGACCTAGCCCGTATATCATTTAAAATATAGTGCTTACAGTAGTCTTGCCGCTCCCTCGAGGCCCAATCATCAGGGCAGAATGAGATTCACCATGCGCGACTGTACGTTTGAACAAATCATAAACGTGATTCCTTTCCTGACTGTGGCCCCGAAAAGAAACATTGTCAGCCATTATTTTCAGCTTCAAATATTTCCTTATTAGCTTGATTTGCACCGCAAGTGGGTTTTCCGATTGCAGGCCACACATTTTAGAGAAAATGAATAACGTAAACAATAAAAGTCGCGCCGGCGACTAAAAACCAATAATACATCGGGCGGGAATAATAATGACATTGACAGCGCCGTTGATAGTGTTGCCAGATGGCTGGCTCGTGTTTCCTCCAATTATTAATCAGAATCCCCTCAAAAGTAAGGTTTTAGCAAAACTATTATGGGTTCTTCTTTGATTTATTAAATTGTTTATTAGGGGGTCCTTAAATTATGTGAGATGTTTAAGGGGGGGAGGGGGTCGAGTCAAATCTCATCTAATCTTACGTTGGAGAGAGGGAGGGTCTTGGCAAATATCACGCAATTTTTTTTCTGATTGAAACAAAAAAATACTATTTTGGTTCATTTAATCCAGATTGTACACACCGCTTCATTAAGTGATTACCCCTCCAAAAGACATGTGCGTTCAAATCCGTGATAGGCCCAAGTTGGTTTTTGTATTTTGTAAAAACATTTTATTTTAATTAATTTATTGTTTTAGTGAATAAATAAGTTTACGATAGTATTTATTTTTTAAAATTCTGTTTTTATTATTGTTTTTTCAATAAAACGTTAATACTTTTATTATTGCGAAAACAACAAGCAATAATAGGGTTAACATTTACGAACGTTTCATTCACAGTGACATAACCTAACGAAATGTCACGTGACCTGTCATGTCGTCTCAGTATACAAATTTGACATTTGACAGTCTGACAAGTGACATCGAAAGAGACAAGTTTTGAAGCGTTTGCAACTTGTTTAGGAACTAGAAGTTAGTTTGGCAGGATTACAATCATGAGCATAATAAGTGAATAAACATGTTATCAATAGATAATCAATTAACATCTCTTATTAGCTCATGATATCTACTTAGAATATTTTGTTATACAAAGTAAAATAGTGGAATCAAATGAGTTAAATGTCTTCGTTGTTTATTTTGTTGTCATACTTAATTAATATAACTGCTATTTCTGGGCAAATCGCAATCGTTCTCTTCGATGTTTTTCTGTTAGACATATTTTGCGACTGTGAATGTTCGCTGCGTGTAAATGTCTTCGAACCGTGGACAGAGATATTCCATGCCGTTGCGAACTGTGTGGATGTAAACGGCGGTGTAGTGTGAACCTTAACAATATCCGGATGATGTTCAGATTGGTCCGTATAGATCCCAGTAGTTCTCCGACCCATGGTCATTGTCTTAACATCGCCGGTTTCTTGAAATCTGCGCACCCATAAGCGCACCGTTTGTCTCTGTATAGAAAAAAATGGTTTTAAATAAGTTATTAAATACCACACACAAGATACCGCAAATAGCTCAACAAGAAAAAATCGGAGAACACAATTAATATTATAATGAACTTACTGCTATGCCAAGCTGTCTCGCAATTCCTTTTATGCTCACATTTTGTTCACACAGAACAACTATTTTAGTTCTCATAAAATCATAAATCATTTTAAAAATTAATGGATAAATCGTAGTCGTTTACTCTTCGCCGTTTTAAGTGAACGTATACATCAAACGTTGTAGTTATAACTTGAGGGTATGGATTAATTTTATAAAGACAACGTAAGTAAGTAAAATTAATGGATACCCTCAAATTATAACATCTATCGATTAGACATCCCCACCTAAAGATAAAATGACTCAGACCATAGTAGATAACAATTTCAACGCAATTCATATGGGCTCGCTGGCTAGTTCGTCAAACTGCCGGTATGAGTATGACGACGTTCGGTGATGCGATGGTTCGAATCTGAGTCGAAACAATGGGTTCTTTTTGAAGTATTCTTTAGATTATTTGTAAGGAATTTAATGTGTAACATTTTAAAACTTGAGGGGTTAGCACATACTGACGCTGTGTGTACGTGCTTAAGATTTAATCTTAAGCGTATATCGTAATACGATTAAGATCATTCACTGATTCGTTCGAAAGAAAATAATTTCATTCATACTTCGACGTTATACATCTACTGACTGTCAAACCACCATATTTGTTTTATACCAAATAACAATCCAATGCGTTTACGTAAGAAACTCACATTTTGAAAAATCTCACATGAGATTGTGGGATGGGGGAGGGGGTTGAATAAAATCTCACGATATCTCACCAGGGGGGGAAGGAGGGACAGAAAATTTACAAAACACCTCACGTAATTTATGGACGCCCCCTTACGTCGCATGAAAAAGGAATAGACGTAATACAAAGTAATAGAGCTACTTCTTATCCTAGCTTATTTTTACAGAATTTTAGAATAAATGCTATTTATTCTAAAATTCTGCAAAAATAAGATTAGAACTGAAAGAGTGAAAGCACCATTATACAAGTTAAGCCGTTGTAAATGTCAAATTGTTACCAACGTGCGTTTTTTTTACTATACATATGTATATCCTTCCGATTAAAACAATTTTTCCCCATTACAATGTAAACATCTAATTTTGGGGGAATTTGCTCTAATCTGGCCACCCTACACCAAATTTTTATAAATGACAGTGACGTATTTGAGTAGACACTGACAGCAAATCGAATGATTGAATTAGTCGGTTAGTGTTGTTCCACACAAAAATTTGGAATGAAAAAAATGAATTTAGATCACGGTTTGTTTATCAATACTTTTTAAATCTGTTGGCTACATAATTTAAAATAATATGAAAGAATACATTTAAATCTGGAACAAAATTTTAATATCTAACCACAATATGTCAGTGTCACCATGTCTTGGTAAAACATGACAGATGTTTTTATATCACGGGCCCTCATCGTTCCGCGCATGTGCTACTATTAGGTCTGACCGCGCAACACGGGCGAGAGATCGATAAGCGAAGTAGTATTTTATACACAAGAGATTTGGATCTTGAGATATTTCTTTATGGCAAAAAATATGTAGTTGACCAATTCTTATCTTATTACATTGCTGGTTAATGGGCTCACCTATTAGCATTAATAGGTGAGCCCACTTTTTATTTAATAAAATTTGCAAAACCTCTTCTTTTAAAATTATAATTTGAACTAATTTTGTAAGTATTTAATTAATCAAATGATCAGGAAATATTATATTTTTTACGAACTTATTTTGGATTAAATGCCATGACTATTTTCGCAAAAAAATATAATTATCCGAAGATTTCTAGCCCATTTATATTACCTTGATCTTCGCCATACCTCTCTTTCTATCATTTCCTAAAATAGGTTTCCTATCCCTTTCCTGACCTTAAACCCTGCAGATTTCATTGTGTCCCACATGAGACACATTTTATGAGTGGTTCGGAATATATAATTTTTAGATCTCATAAATTATCTTTTTGCACTAAGTACCAGTAATAATTAGGTGGAATCTTTGAATGTAGACGCGAAGTGAACAAGTGTGTCGTTATGTAAATTCTATTTCGTGTTCCCTCTTTCTTAACGTGTGACACAGTTCTCATGTCACCTTAAAATACAGTGTGGCTGAAAAATTGTGAAAATGTTTAATATGAACCACAAATTATATTTTTATTCATATTTATAGTGTTTAACATTAGTGATTATTCAAAAAACTATAACAATGAGTGCTAAACAGTGTATCAGGTTTTGAAATAGTTCAATTATTTATTGCAAATTTTGCACACGACACCAGCCATAATAATCACAATGTAATTTGTATTATATATTTCATACAATTAGCGAACAGCAGTGTGGCACCGCTTTCAGTGTTAATTAACAGTGAAAAGTAATAAGACGCAAAATTGCTTAATGCTTCAAAATTGTAAGTGGTATCGCGTTTCTGTGATTGATTTGCATTTTATTCTAAAAGTAGCTCTAGATTTAGAAAACAAATAGTACAAATTCCACGTTCTAACAAAATCACAAAATGCATGGGATATCAATAACCATCCCAACATTTCCAGGTTGACCAAAAATATGTATATCGTACAATCATGATATTTCTCATACTCCTCTATCAATCCGTTAATGGGGTGATTTAACCATCCCGCCAAATCAATACTTTGACTGGTTTGCGCATTTTCTAGTTCAAGGTTCGAACCATGAAACTATCCCATAGCCACTCTTAACCTTTCACCATAATTTGAGCGATTCTGAAAATATAGGTACTAGTTAATTAATTACCAATCTACCGTTATTATGAAGGCTTTAATGTTACTCTAAAACCTTTATTTGTTTAATTGCTATAATTCACATGAAAGTAACTAACAACTGAGTCAAGGTTTTTCATGTCTAATTATTAAGTTTTGCGCTGTCCTTTGCATGTTTGAATAACATTAAAAGCTTGAGTGATATTTTGCTAACTATGTGGAAATTGTTACGTTTAATTTACGATTTAAAATGCTTTTCTTTTATTGGTTCGCTTGTTTACTTGTTAAGCAATAACTTATTAATCTTCTTTACAGATATTTGAGAATATTTTTAAAACCTTCTAATTTATTTCTGTTTATTGTTTTAAAATTTCTTCAATATTTTTTTATATTTTACTACAATTTAGTTTCTCTTCCTTTACAATAGCCATCACATTTTTGTTGTAATCGATTTACGTGATTACATCAATACATCACTAGTAACAATAAAATCAGTTCATTCAAGCATTATAATTCATTCATTCTCTGAGACAAACCCTACTAAATTATATTGTCAGAAAATTGTTAGAGAAGGTTTATTTCTTTCTCTATAATCTGAAAGATCTGTTTTGGTAATAAGACAAGGACAAAATGATCATCAGCTCAAATTACTTACGGTGATTGAATTTAATCGTGTTACCTAATATAAAATAAAATTGTGTTGTTCCTCGCTGTGGGTGTTTATATTTTTTATTTTGGATTTTTAATGTTAAAAAACTCGCGAATTGACACGAATTGAAATGTTTATTTCCTGAAACGCTTAATTAAAATATATTTCAGTGATTGATAACTCTGAAAACGTAAGTTTCTTCTGTTTATTTATTTGTCTAGTAAAAAATTATCAAAATCGGACCAATATTTTTTGTAAGAGTAAAATTTATTCGAAAACGTTTCATAAATGGAGCGCTTGTAATAATAATAAAGTTTAGTTTATCTACAAGCTATCGGAAGTGGTTAATGTTCATAATTTAAGCGTTGGTAGTAATCATTTGTGTTAATTTGGTCTTCCTGTATTTTATAGATGTGATTCTATCGCGTAAGTATGTTCTTTGTGTTCACAGATGTTTCTGTGAATTATCACAAAAACATCTGTGCTTCTGTCTGCGACTTCGTACTTCGAAGTCGTTAGATACACAACATACTAAAATAACAGCCACATTTTTATAAAACTCCCTCGGCCCCACCGCGTCGCATCGCATCGCCCGCAGGCGCTGTTATCATTCTTTTCTTTTGTTCGACTCCTAAAGGGTCGTAGCGTGACGTAAGCTTGTA
This sequence comes from Luperina nickerlii, assembly GCA_963855955.1. NCBI lineage: Eukaryota > Metazoa > Arthropoda > Insecta > Lepidoptera > Noctuidae > Luperina > Luperina nickerlii. Next base: position 8,107,216 of record OY979689.1, on the reverse strand, counting down.
AGCTTCCTCGAGAAATGGGCTATGAAATTCAAAAAGAACTTTTTAAATTCAACTAGTAGTTCCAGAGATTAGGCTATTCAAACAAAAATGCAAACTCTTAAGCTTTATTATATTAGTTTAAATATGTACACAGAAGAATTGTTCACATAACTATACCATTTTACTATTGTATTGTAAAATATGGCTATTAAAAATCAATGCTACGGGCTGTCTACTGTTGTAATTTTAATGTAAATATCTATTCTGTTTATGTAAATATATAGATGTTTACTATCATTTTGCTTTTGATACAAAATGGCACTCGTGATTTGAGGTACTTATTTCTGTATCCAATGTATTTATGTTTGATAAAATAAACTATATTATATATACAATCCTCCATGACCTCTGACCAAAATTCATCATATAATTTAATGATCTGAAAGTTATTAGAAAGTATCTCTGTAAAATCTGCAAACTCCTATGTTACTATCTATGTCCTAAAGACCCCATAAAATATTGATCTAAAAACAATCCATACTAATATTATAAATGCGAAATTGTGTCTGTCTGTCTGCAAAACCGCTGAATCGATTTAGATGAAATTTGTTATAGAGATAGTTTGAGTCCCGGGAAAGGACAGGATAGTTTTTATCCTGATATCCCCATCAACACTTTGAAACCGTGGGGCACTGCTAGTAAAGAAATAATTCATCTTCATAAAACTTATCATCCATAAAAATTCATCTCTTCTCGTACCTATATCTTGGACTTTTTTAAAAGAAAAGAAAAATGTAATGTTCTTTAATATATCTGAGTACCCCCAAAGCTCTGATTTTTAATTCGCTAGAACATGACTAGCTAAATTACACTAAATAATGTCATATTGACAAAAAAAGGTTGATCACTGTTGTTAATTTAGTCTAGCAAATTATAAATCAGAGTTTAAGTCAGCAAAAGTTTGGTGTAAAAGACACAATTGGCTGTATATCCGACCTTTAATGGTTTCAAATTAATAACAGGCAAATTAATCAAATCAAAATCTTTAACTTCACACACACCTACATGGGTAAAACGCACAAAAATATTAAAAGGAGACCCGACTACGCATCTATCATAAGCAAAAGAAATTACAGAATACCAACACCTGACAACACCTCTTTGCTAGCTAGACGCTCCCCGGCCTACTCTCTCATTAATACGTACAATAAAGTCTGCAAACTCTGCGAAATCAAAAATACTACTTCATTCGGCTGCAAAAAAATTGTGAAGGAAATTTTGCATAAAATTGGCTATGATGATTCGGAACAATTAATATAAAGACCCTCACCTGACACCAAATTAAACGAAGCACAATGGAACAAACACGCACACTTACACACACACACCACTTACACGTCACACATATACACACACACACCACACAATATCACACATACACACATACCATACCATACCTGAAATCACCTCTCTAGTCTCCACTCTGGAACTCGTACTTCGAGCCCCAAGATACAGACTAACTGTCTAGTTTGGGGCTCACTAGTTAATACTATATTGTAACCTAGCTGTAGGTAATATTTTAAGCTACTCATGTCGTCTTAACTTACTGTTAACACCTGCTTACTGTATTACCTGGACAATAAATATTTTTCTATTTTTTAATTTTTCTATTTTCTACTTATGAAATGTCAGAAGCTAGGCGCACAGTTTCAATTGTTATTTATTAAGTTATTTGCCCTATAATAGGAAAATTACCAACTGATACAATATGAATACAAATAATATTTGCCAATCATAATGTTTCAATAGTTACAATTAACAATAGAAATAAATTCAACCAGGCTATATTTAGCAAGTATGTGGCAATACACTGATAACAAGCTGCCACCTTTCTGTTAATTACAAATATTTTACACAATGCACTGATAATTATTATATTTATGATAAACACTGCTTGTTAGTATTTATTTGTAAGGTTGTAACGGTGTAAAAAAAATGACAATCAGATCTCTAATATGTAGTTTGATTAATTTCAAAGTGCATACCACTCCGTAGTCCGGTAAACGACATGACTATAAAATATGGTATCAGAAAAGACAGCATGTATTATAGCTCTGTGCTTTAATAACTTTTTCGCTTTAATCTAATTTTATCTACTCACAATCTCACTGCTGAACATAAACCCACAAAGAGCCTTAGGTACCACTGGTGTACCCTCTTGACTTTTTGTACCGTCTGGACAAAAATATTGTATAAAAGGTGAATGGGGTAGAAGCCTATGGCACAGAAATTAATCACTTTTTTCACAAAAAATAAAATATCCTTTTTTTTTACCTTCAATCCTTTGATTGAAGCCGGGCCAATGGCTTCAATCAAAGGACAGAATGTCGCTACCAATTCATTGATACTTTCCGCGCGTAAAGAAATGTGCCTTTAAGTTGAATGTTTATATTATTTGTTGAATTACATATTTTTTTTTTGTTAAATAAAATGGAAATTTCTGTGCCATAGGGTTCTACTCTGTTCACCTTTTATACCCTGTTTTAGCCCAGACGGAAAAAAAAACTCAGCCGGTATAGACAATGATAAATAATACAAAGCACTGGTTTTTATTGCCCAAAGCTTCCACCACTACAATAACAATGTAAAGAGCCATCATTAACCAAAAAATCTTTCACACTTGAATCACACTTGCAGCAGAGCTTTAATCACTTTAATTATTCAAACTATTGCTATTGCCAAAAGTCAGGGGCTGGTAACAGCTTATTAACACATTTGATGAGGTCTGCAGCTATCCCTTAATTTCCTAGTTTACTCCATGGGCGTAGTCTCCTACAAAAAGGCACTTGAGAATAAGCTGTAAAGAAAAACATTTAAACCTTGTCTTTTTTTTCGTGGGGAAATCCTCATGGATATCCTCCGTCTGGGAAGAACGGAGGGTTATGTCGGATCCCTATCGACTAAAACCCCACGGTTCCATCCAGTACCATAAGTCGGGGGCCTGGGAGATACTAGTACATTCGCTGCACCCCCGACTGATATCAGGCCGCCATGCCTAGCGTGCCCCATCACCATCAACCATCACAAGCTTCATATTTATAAACGACTCTCATCTTAAAATTGTCACTGGAATCAAAGACTTTGGTACACCCATCTCCATTGCCCCACCAACATCTATCTCTCTCTAACTCATCGCATCTTGCAGATGCCTCTCGCTCGCTCTAGCGGACTTGTGAAGTGCCTCGCGCACAATGGCGGAGGAGCATGCGTGCCTGGTGCGCGCGCGCTCCGATTCTGAGGGCTCCTCCAAACATAGCTTTGGCACTATGACGTACACTGAAGATAGACTTAGCGGTAAGTAACTGAGGCCTTAATAGCACTCAATTTCCTTTGTATTGTATAACTGCATAGCACAGATGTGAATTCTATGTACAGACTCCAGCACATCAAGCTACTACAATCAGTCAAATCTCTTTAATAGATTTTCAACTTTATCGGTAAAGCATAAGGTTCAAGGTTGATTGGGAAAATTTAACAGTTTCTGGGAGCTTGATGTGCTGGCGTCTGTACTATAGAGCTACCATTTACCGGGTAATATGTGTTTCATTGACTTGAATGTGCCCGTTCTTCTCCATAGGTACCTACGCTTTGGAATGGGCAAATACCTTCATATTTTCTGACCGACCGACTTTTTGGCAATTCAAGTGCCAGTAAATGGTTTAATTGAAATAAATAAATAGAAAAAATAAATGCTCTGAGTTTGAGTTTGCACCGAAAAGGCATTCACATGAGTTTGCTACCTATGTCATAAGTTATCCGGGACCCGCTGTTAAAAGAAGAAAAAAAAAACCAATATCAGGCTGAGAATCAGCACATTTTGATACTTATCTACGTCTTAGTGTCGATGACAATAAAAAAAACCGGGCAAGAGCGAGTCGGAATCGCGCACCGAGGGTTCCGTACCATTATATGTTTTTAATTTTTCATCGGCGAGGCCTATATTCGTCAGAGAATTTTAACACTGCACGCTGCGGTGTAGAATATTGCAGTTTTAGGTCAGCGCCATCTCTTGACCGATAGTGGAACTAATGTAACTTTTGTTGATGATTTCTGAAAAAGTGTGATATTTAGAGACTTCGTTTTATTTTTCCTGTAATCTATACATAAACTTCTATCACGTAGAATAATTTCAGATTTTTCTCTTTGCAAACTTCGGAGATAAGGGGAGGGGGAACGGTATTTTTTTTACATTTTTCATCAAAATTCGTAAACTATGCGGCCTAAAAAAAAAAGAAAAAAATTTGAGAATGTGCAATGTGCGCTCTTTCATATGCCCTAGTATATATACCCCACATGCCCTAGTAGCCCCACTTCGAATTCTTCAACCCCCTTTCAGTCTCTGTTGCAAAAAATATACATATATTTTTATTTCTGTCTTATTTGCAAAATAGTTGGACAAACGTCATCTAAAACTATTCCAAATTGCAAGTTGATAGCATTAATAGTTCTTGAGATATCTATCTGTGACAGACAGACAGACTGAGTCTCACCATAAGGGTTCCGTTTTACCATTTTGGTACGGAACCCTAATCAAGTCGGCTCAGAATTCGACTTCGATAATGGGCCATCCAGTAGCGACTTTTTTTATATCAAAGTCATTAAAGCCAGCCTCCAAAACGCCCAAATTTTATACTTACAGGGTTCATGTGCTGAAGTTAGCCACCACGTACTTTCAGCTGAAAAGACCGAGAATCTTTTTCCAGGTGGAGGGAATAATGATTTTTAAATACAACTCTTGTTTTCTTTATAACATCATATTCTTTGTTCTTATTAATCCACAATTATTGTATGTTCGCAGGCACGGAGAGTGGCGGTGGAGAGCCAGGCAACACAAGCCACATGGCAGCTATCCCACCAGACCACACCGCAGACGTGAATGAGAGCGGCGAGCTCCTAGACTATAACGACTCCAGTGTACTGGAGCAGTTCCACGAGGATGCGCTGCGACAGGTAGGCTCTTAGTCTATAATATACAGGATCAAGTTAAAATAACTAGCGAAACTCCATAAACGTAATGACGATAATACTTTTTTTATTATTATTATTGTTATTAATTCTTGTCGCAGACGGGATTGTTATGTAATTCTTTTCGCAGGCTGGTTGTGGTTTGTCCCAAGCGCGGGTGACGCTGGCCGTATTCCTGGCGATCTCGGGTGCTTCGCTCGAGCTGTCTGCGATACCGTTCATACTGCCTTCGGCTGAGATTGAGTTGTGCATACTGCCACATGAGAAGAATTGGCTTGGTAAGTCTACAATATACATAGTGCACTGATTACAGTGCGGCCGATGAGAGAATGCGTTCTTTACACCTGTCAATTTCATACAAACGCGTACGTGATTTGCGAATATGATCTTTATTAGCTACTAGAATTGTCGCACTGACTGGTATAAAGGAACGCATTCCTTCGACGGCCGGACTATAAACGATAAATCTTAAATAAAGAACCTTAAAAATAAATTTCAATCAAAATAGCAACGTAATTATATTTTAAAACAATACCAGTAAGGTTTTTATCAGGAGCACCATTGGAGATGGACCAAAAAAATTAGAGCAGAATGTATTGTCATGGAAACAGAACGAAGTTGCGAAGTTTAAGCTTGATAGGCCCAGATGACGTTGTCCGAAATTAGCTTGAAAGAATTCATCCTAAAACACTATCAAATGAAGTTGAATAAAAGTCGGCTTACAAGTGTAACTCATACACTATTTACAGGCCCAAGGCCCGTACCATTATCATTTTCAGGGCAGTTTAAATATTAAAGAGGTCAAGTGGACAGTAATAGTTGCACTGCACATGATTCAAAATTGCTTGACACTACGCTTTTTGTCAAATAATGACCTGCTTTTAATTTTCGACTTCATTTCACCGCGAGCAATGTTGATATTTGAATGTATAGCAGAATTTTGAATCTGTCCTCAAGTGTAATCTTCTATTGCTAATCAATGCTATGCAAGCGCTTAAAGATCCATGTAGCACTTTATAGACCGACCGCTTAACTGTGACGTTGCCTGAGGTAGCTGCGCGGTGCGGGAGGGGTGATAGTTGTCACAGGTTGACGAATCACTGAGCTCTCGCGTCACGTCACCACAACCCTCTCGCACCGCGCTGCTACCTCAGGCAGCGTCTTAGTTAGCGGTGTTCGGTCTATAGAAGTTTTTTCAGATGTCATTACCACACCACACCCGAGTTACGCATACGTTTGTCCGGAGATTCTGATAACCCTTTCCTTTTTCCACAGTAATGATAAGCCTGGTAGGCGGGTCCCTAGGCGCGGTAGGCTGGGGCGCATTGTCCGAGCGACTCGGCCGAAGACGATGTCTCGTGTCTTGTCTCGCCGTCAACGCCGTGTTTGCAGCCATAGCAGCTTTTATGCCGACTTATGGGACTTTTATGATGGCCAGGTAAATCATATTTATTTTTGACCTGAATACGTCTTTAAAATTGCTTCCATAGTGGGAGGCAAGGCAAGTCAAAAAACCAATGATAACAAAAACGGGGGATAGTTTGGTGTTGCAGCTTCATATCTATCATCTCCATCCTAAATTCAATTACACCATTGGATAGCTAAAGGACCAAAGAATTCATTACGCCAAGTAAGGACTGTGATGCATTGTGCGCGGTGGAGGGGGAAGCGCGGCCATTTTGAGGTAATTTTGCTGCGTATCGAGATCTCCACTTAGTATAACTTTTGACTCGGAAAGCTACAACATTCGTTGTAAGTATCAATCGTCAGCTCTCGTCAAAATCTATCGATTGTATACAAAACATTAGTGTAAAATAGTGAAAGTGAATGTAATGTGTTAAAATAAAAAGAAAAATAATACCAAAAATATATAAGGTCGGCCTATAGCTATACGCGTCAAAAAGCCAAATCCAAATACAAAAATCTTATACGGTTGGAAAGGGCTTCTCAAGAGCAATCGAATGGTACCTATAAAACACCATATGATCGAGTCAAGCAGTGCCGGGAACGTAAAAGAATGAATGCGGTTGAGCGGATCAACCCCGTTACGTAAACGTATTCACGTACACTACACGGGTGTGTCCATGACACAGCCACACCCCATTTTTTCTATTTTGTCGTGTTTATCGATACCCATCACGTCTACAGAGTTTCACTAGCTAATTTTACCCTGTATACATGGTGTTTTTTGAAAAGGGATTTCTATGGGAGAGATGCCAACTGGTCAATGAGGGTTTTCTGAAATGACGTTCACTAGGTGGCAGCACAGAGAAGTCAGGTCCGGGCACCTATCAAGTGTCAAAGCGCCTATATTTTCTTTGGTCGTGACTGAATGATGAATGAATGAAACGAATGATGAAAGTCATAATCATATATTTGCATTGATTGTCGAAATGGAAGACCTCTTGTCAAAGTGGAGTGAATTTTCATGAAAACTCTCATTGTGATTCGACTCAAATGATACAAATCGATTAATTTAAATTGTGATTTGATGATAAAAATTCTTCCGGAGTTCTTCATAATATCTCATGATAAATGTGCGAAACTGTTTTATACACGCCTCGAAGTGTGACGATCCGTAACGAGCCTGAAATTAGAGGGAATAACCTAAAAGAGACGTAAAATTCAAGCTCCCATCATTTCTCCCCAGATTCTGCTCGTCAATCGGCTCAGGCGGCATAGTCCCCACGTCGTACACGTACGCGGGCGAGATGTGGTGGCGCGGCCGCCGTGCGCACGGCCTGGCCCTGCTGCCGGCCGCCGCGGCCGCCGGCTCGCTGCTGGCCGGCGGCCTGTCCGCCACCATGCTGCCGCAGACCGGCGCCACCACGCTCATCGAGAACAAGGAGCACTTCAGTGCCTGGCACAGGTATGTACTCACGGCCTGGCCCTGCGGCCCGGCCTGGCCCTGCTGCCGGCCGCCGCGGCCGCCGGCTCGCTGCTGGCCGGCGGCCTGTCCGCCACCATGCTGCCGCAGACCGGCGCCACCACGCTCATCGAGAACAAGGAGCACTTCAGTGCCTGGCACAGGTATGTACTCACGGCCTGGCCCTGCGGCCCGGCCTGGCCCTGCTGCCGGCCGCCGCGGCCGCCGGCTCGCTGCTGGCCGGCGGCCTGTCCGCCACCATGCTGCCGCAGACCGGCGCCACCACGCTCATCGAGAACAAGGAGCACTTCAGTGCCTGGCACAGGTATGTACTCACGGCCTGGCCCTGCGGCCCGGCCTGGCCTCTTTCATCATCAACACTGCCAAAAATTTTGAAAATGATATGTCGCACAATATGTATTTGGGTTGTGAACAAACCTCTCTCTGTCCTTTGTGTTTTGATTTCAACAGCCAAAATCTGAATGCATGTCCTTAAGGCCGTAAACTTTTAAGCTGCAGTACTTCACGGAAGCCCCACCCACTCTCTTTAAGCGCTGTACCACTTTTGACAATAATTCCTGAAACAATCTAACCGTCACATAGACATACAGACCTTGTCATTTTAAGACGTGCATGGGACATTCAACCTTACGTTGATAAAGCAATTACGAGGTCGAGTATACATTAATGGTCCATAGTCGAACTTAATGCCACAAGGCATTCATCCCCCGGCGGTTTGAAATGACGTTCGCTAGGTGGCAGCACTGACACGTCAGGTCCAGGCATCTGTCAAAGAGCCTATATTTTCTTTAGTCATGAAGGAATGATGAACGAATGAATGAATCGAATGATGAACGTCATCATATATTTTATATTTATTGTCGAAATGGAAGACCTCTTGTCAAAGTGGTGCCAACTGGTGTCGTAAATTTTCACGAAAACCCCCATTCAGAGCTACCATAAACTTTGACGCGAACTATAACTGACAGTTTTGCTGAGTGTTACCGTTATTTCTTACAGGTACCTTCTTCTCTGCACCATACCGATCCTAGCATCCTTGGTGAGTCTGATCTGGACTCAGGAGTCACCTCGGTACCTACTGGACGTGGGCAGAGAGGTCGATGCTATGGTGGTGTATCAGGTAAAGCAACATTTATACTAAACATTGTCTTTATTGACGCCAGAACCTCAAGCTACCCGAAACTGTCAAATTTTCCCAATTAATTTAAAAATAAATAGCTGTTCTACACATTTCGACTGCGTAGGTAGGTGTTGCACTTTTCTAAGAAACAGCTGATTTTGTTCTTGATAACCGACGATAAATTTCTACGCTAGAGGTTTAGAATCATGTGCTGTATTCAGTGCCGTATTATCCATAAGGCACTTTAGGCCAGTGCCTAGGGGCCCACTATGATCAGGGGCCCAGCACTCCCGATTAAAAAAATTAAAAAAGGGGATTGTGTGGTTTTATGAACCACGGTAAAAGTGAAACTTTTTTTCACATTATAAGGTAAAAGCCAAATTGCGTTGTTGTGGTATGAAAAAGGGGGGGCCCGAAATGAGCTGTGCCTAGGGGCCCCGAAATGGTTAATCCGGCCCTGGCTGTATTCTCGGTTTCAGTTTGCGCGTCGACGCCACTGTGAATGTAATGAGTATTTTTACACAGACTACAAGACTCTTTTATTGTTTTTTTTTTTTCTATATGTGAACCTTTGTTTATTCATATCTGAGACGTTTCCTCCGATTTACTTATTTTTAGGGTTCCATAGAAAGAATAGAATACTCTTTATTCATTTTTTTTCTTTTTCTCTTTTTTTTTCTCTTTATTCCATACCTCAAAAGGAGAAACTGAACCCTTATAAGATCACTTCGTTGTCCTTCTGTCTGTCCGTCAGTCCCTTTTTCTCAGGAACGCGTGGAGTTATCAAGTTGAAATTAATAAAAACTACTCAGGGCTGCAATCCCTTGAAGCAGTGAGTCAGGCGCAATCAAAATATACGGGCGTTTCTGTTCCGAAATCAAACCTATAGGGTACTTCCCGTTGATCTAGAATCATGAAATTTGGCAAGACACAATGTTATGTAGCATAAGTAAAGGAAAAAATCCGAAACCCGTAAATTTCAAGTAACATTACAAAAAAAAATAATTTTAAAACTACATATTTACATAATAACTACAAATTTGTACGGAACCCTCGGTGCGCGAATCCGACTCGCACTTGACTGTTTTGTTTTTTTTTTTACGAAATATTTATTATTCTTCCACAGAACATACACAGCAGTAACAAGTTCCGTCTATGCGGCAATGCGCACGTAAGCGCAGCCAATGCCGAATACCGGCTCGGAGAGCTCGCACTACCGGGCAAGAGGCGTCCGCCTGCCCTGCACCACGTCAGACATAGCGTGAAGATGGTAAGTTTATAAGGCCACCACATAGCAAAAAGGGACTTCGTAAAAGAAGCCATTTAAGTTTTTCCCTCCTGTCTAGACCAAGGTTGAAGTAAAGCAAGCGAACTGTTAGGTGGTTCACAATTGGAGGGGCCCGTGGCTAAATAATAACAGCCGCACAGGTCGATCGAGCAGGTTAAGCTACGCTTGCCGCGGTTGGTCTGTGGATGGGTAACCATCTTTACATACCGAGACCCCTCCATGCCTCGGAAAGCACGTTAAACCGTTGGTCCCAGCTGTCATTCGTAAATCTTTGACAGTCGTTACGGGTAGTCAGAAGCCCGAAAGTCTGACAACCAGTCTTACCAAGGGGTATCGTATTACCCAGTAACTGGGTTATGGAGGTCTGATAGGCAGTCGCTCCATATAAAATACTGATATTCAGCTGCATCCGGTTAGACTGGAAGCCGACCCCAACATAGTTGGGAAAAAGCTAGGGAAACGGTGAGGTGGTTCAGAATTATGGCAACCTAAGTACTTAAATCAAAAATCAAAAGGTATGTCCGAGCGCGCTCGTGTCGCACGACGTACAGTACCCGGCGATAAATATTGCACATTGACCTTTGGAAAGAGACAATCGGCTAATTTCGGCTTCGTAGAGCGTTATCTCTGTCGCACGAAATACAAACAGTCCGGTATCTATTAGGAGCTGTTAAAACAATGATGATTTGCTTCTTTTAATAATTTTATTCTTTGTTTAAAATACAAAAAAAGGTAAAGGTCGATATGCAATATTTATCGCCGGGTACTGTACTGCCGCGATTCTGTTGCCTCCCGGCCCCGCGCCGTGCCGCGTCGCTCGTTGACGACGTCGTAGTGTGTCCGTTGGATTTGGATGTATGTGTGTGAACACCTCCAAAACCGAGCTCTTTGATTTACTTCTCACAACTTTTCTCCCGCGTTGTGGTATATGGCCCACTCCCTCTCATCGTGTGGAGGCCTGTGTCCCAGCAGTGGGAAAGTTTAACAGCTTATTATACTAACTTTTTATCTAATAATTGAAATACCAGAAAACTTGGCAACAAAATAGCTCGATAGATGGCGTTATTAGCGTTAGATAGCGATGTGGTTTTTACCCAACTACGGCGAAGCAAAAAGGAGGGTTATGATTTTGACCGGTATATATGTAAATATGTATGTTCATCTGGATATTTGGAGTTTTTGACACCGTTGGACATTTTGAGAATTGGATCGGCACTCCCGGAGTGCCACTGTTTTTTTTTGACGTTATACAAAAAATGAAAGAAATCGGTCGTGAAAAAAAATCAGCTGTTTATTTATTATTTATTTAATACTTCAAGCACATAAATGTACAGAGGCGGACTTAATGCCATAGGCATTTTCTACCAGTCAACCTTTGGGTGATGCAGAGACAAACAGTGGTAGGTGCAATCATGACCATTCAAATTCAAATTATTCAAATTCAAATTATTTATTAGTCACAATTTGTACAGGAATAGAGTAGACTGTGACCCCCAAACTAGGCATTATTTGCCTGTATCTTGGGAGTCAGTGTTGCGACATTTTAAAAGTTATGAGTGTTGCGACATTTTAAAAGTTATGTGGTACATAGTGATTATTGCAAGACAGGAAAAGAAACTAAAATTTAACTAATCTAAAATCATTTTAAAATAAAAATAAAATACACTTAGAATATAACATTGCCATTAGCGTGAGATCAAACTAAGCAAAATAAAATCATTGAGGAATAAATATTTTAAATATAAAGATACGCATAAACCTATTAAAACTGCTCTCTACATTTATGTTCGCATAACTCTTCAAAATATAGGGAACAGCTGATTTTTTGTATATCGTCAGAAAATGCGATAACACGTATGTGGTATAATTGATGGTATATAATTATGTGGTTTCCATACTGTATAACATCTTTATTGTCTTGTCCTCAGTTCTGGCAGTCATTTTTCCAGTTGTTCTCGAGCGCGTACAGGAGTACTACTCTCTCGCTAGGAGGCACACTGCTCTTCACAATGGCGATACAGGTAAATCAATTAAATGAAAACAATTACTGTCAGTATAGTTTACTAAGAAGTTAGTTTTAGCAAAAAACCTGTAAGATCTCTGTCTTTAAAAAATCCTATAGCTTTAAATATAATTTACCTATTTCAATCAATAGGGAATATGCATGAATTTTTTTCATGGCATTTATTAACAAAATATGAAAATACCGTAGTAGAGATGACAAAAAGTGAAATTAAAATTAAAATCGGCCAAGAAACACGGCCGATATGAGCATTTAAAACTATTGATTACACACCAATTAGACAGAGAGATCCGACATAGACTGTGACGTCACATGTCACTACGGCCATATAAACTCCGTGTTAAATTTCTTTTTGCGAGAAAGAGATAGAAACAAATCTTCGATGGCTCATATTTTTTTTAATTTCATAGTTATCCGAAAAACAGTTTTACTAAACTGTTTATTACATGAATGAGGATTAATTTTTTAAATAAAAAAAAATCATGCATATTCCCTATTGTCTTAGCCTATTGCATTTCAATTAATTCGTGAAGAATAAATTAATTATCACATGGAATAAAATTAAAAGCACACCGATTATATTCTTTTACAAAATAATAGCTATAAAAGTAGTGAATTTATTGTTTATTCCAGGGACTTGAAACTTTACTCCAAATAACGTTACGCGTGGTTTCGGTACCGATAATTTGTACCGTTCCACCAGGATCGTAACAAAATTAATTCCTTGGCTATAACGATACTGACAAGCGGAACGAAATCTTAAACTGTTCACAAACAATATTATCAATATATAGTTATTAGTATAACGATATAATAACGTTATTCATTTCGATACTCAACTTTACCAGCTTCATGACATAAAAGTTGACGAAAAAGTATGAAGAATAACTTTACAAATGAATCGATAACGTTACTTAGTGTTCTACGAAAATTATATTCTATAACTTTTTTTTTGTAACGTTATTTTCAGGTTTTAGTATCGTTACAAATTTTCGAACGTTATACGATAACATTAGTGGTAACGGAACTAAATTCATTTCGTTTTCAAGTCCCAGGTTTATTCAACTCTCTCACAAAAGCTAGAAAGCTCTAAGTAAAAAAGTATTTTCTATTGTAAAAGCATTAATAATTCCAATATAATATCTCTCCCCGCAGTATTACCTCGCCTCCTACATACCAGCAACTATCGTAAAAATGGAAAGCGATCTCTACGAAGCGTCCAAACGAACCATCGACAACGAGACATACTCAGACGTGCAATACAATACGACTATGGAAAATGTCGAGTACTTCAACGTAACGTTCAACAAGTGCACCATTCGAGATATGTTAATGTCGCACGTCGCATTCAAGAACTGCTCCTTCACCAACGTGGCGCTGTCCAATATTAAGACGTCGTTCACTACCTTTGAGGGGTGCCTGTTTGTTAATAGCACGTGAGTAGTACATTACAATATAAAAAATAAAAATACGAAACCACTACACAATATTTTATGACATCATATCTCCTCTACACTACAACACTAGTGGCAATGTCATATTATGACAATATAACAGTGACACTACGACAAAATGACACTATCGCGAGGGCAATTTAAAAAATGACAATATGACAGTGACACTATGTCTATGACAAAATGTCTCTTACTTTTCCATGCCACGCTATAGCGTGGCATGGAAAAGTAAGAGACATCATAGGGACATCATCATTGTTTCTAATAGTATTATAATACTATTAGAAACAAGGGCTCTTTTACAAAACAGCAATTATAGTACGGGAGGTGGCGCTATATTTGAGCAAGTCATTTTATACCGGCTGAAAATCATAACAATAATAGTTTTCCCCTAACACATAATAGCTCCGAACGTCAGCTGCTTCGATAGCGGTGGAGCTGAAGGAGACAGCATGAAAAAGTCATTGGAAAAAAATCCGCTCCAATGATTTTTATACCGAGCAAAAATGTATAATATTATTGTTTTAATCACATTTTTTCAAAAAATAGTCGTCAGCTGTATTGACGAGGGGGGATTATATGTCAGTCACGTGCATGAACCTCGTTGAAAATATGAAAAAAAAAACTAATTTTATACCTTATGAAATTTATACATCTCAATTTTTATACTTTTAAAATAATAAAGAAAATCGTCAGCCGTATTTTTGACGGGGGTAACACCGTCAGTCAGCCTGATAAACATTTTACGCGCTCAATGCATTTGAGCGTTGCATAGGCTTTTTGGAAAATAAACTGACAATCTTCACGCCCATAAACAATTAGCTGACGATGAGTTTTTATTTTTTAACATTTAAATCATCTTATACTTCGAATTCAATAAGTATAACATCAATTTAATATAAAAACACCACATTTTATTTATTTATTTTGTGTCGGTTTCTAATCATATTAATATGTACTGTAGCATCAAGGAATTTCAAGCAGTTAAAGTCTCACGACTCTAACATACCTTTTCTAAAAATTATTTTTCTAGCCCTCAGGTAGACTGAAGTAAGTATACCCTACTGGAGTGAGACAAACTTATATGAATAAGAGAGAAATACTACCATCTGCTACAGAGATTTCGAATGTTGCCAACTTAGTGCTTTCGGCACTAGATCTAGTGCATTTCTTGATGTTTTAGCGCTCAAAATTCCATAATAGTGCCTAGTCCCCTAACTAGCGCATTTTTAATAGTCGACAATTTATCACGCACGTTGGTAAAAACAAAACCAATCAATGGCACGCTCTAAAAAACAGTTAAATTTCAGAACGCACCTCTAATCAATTAATTATCTATGGAAATGCGTGTCGTGTATCCGAATTCTATAAACACTGAATTGCATATGACAAGGATAGCATAGCTGTTTCCGTGGAAAGTGGAACAAGGACGCCCGATCTGAGTTTTGTTCTCTAGGGGAATTCCTGAATTGTTTCTTTAGCTGATCTTTTATTCTATATTTCTCTTATTCACTAACAAAGACCCGTCTTTGTGTAATAATAGTGTCCGTTCATTGTGTGCGTTGTGGAAAATAAACAATAACTTTTTATACATATACAACATGGAATTGGTGCTGAATCGGATGACGATCTAATTTTGTAATAACAACTTAAGGGGGAAGCGCTAAGGTAGCCCGCGAAATTCAAATTTTCTTACGTTTTTTGCAATTTGCTGGTCAGCATTAAGTTGTACGTTGATTAATATATGAATCGCGGCCGTAAGAAATATGTGTTTACAGAATTATAATCATTAAAGTCATCAACACAATTCTCTAAGACCACGTAAGTCCAAAGAATGATGATTTCATGAAACAGTTATTCTTTGGACTTACGTGGTCTTAGAGAGTTGTGTTGATGACTTTAATGATTATAATTCTGTAAACACGCGTAACATTTTCTTACGGCCGCGATTCATATATTAATCAACGTACAACTTAATACTGACCAGCAAATTGCAAAAAACGTAAGAAAATTTGAATTTCGCGGGCTACCTTAGCGCTTCCCCCTTAAGATACAATATCTCTCGCCATACAATTCAATGGACTATCACACACGACGAAGATAATAAATAATATTTCATATTTTCGTATCTTAAGATGAATTTGTAAATACTAATAATAAAGCAGAAGAGTTTGTTTGTCTGAACGCGCTAATCGGTCGGATTTTTCTCGGAGTCGATTTAAAAAAATATTTTTACATTTGCTAGCCTAATTCTTGAGGAAGGCTATGTAACATCACGCTATAACCCTTAGGAGACGAGCAAAAAGAATAAAAGTCAGAAAGATCGCTAAGCGAAAACGAAGTGACAGCGCGGGCAGGCGATGCGATGCGATGCGACGGCGTGGGTCGAAAACAAGAAATTTCACGCGGACGAAGTCGCGGGCAGAAGCTAGTAAATATATATTTCTGTAAATAATTTGAAACTGACACAAAATAACTAAATAAAATGTGGTGTTTTTTATATTAAATTGATGTTATACTTATTGAATTCGAAGTATAAGATGATTTAAATATTAAAAAATAAAAACTCATCGTCAGCTAATTGTTTATGGGCGTAAAGATTGTCAGTTTATTTTCCAAAAAGCCTATGCAACGCTCAAATGCATTGAGCGCGCAAAATGTTTATCAGGCTGACTGACGGTTTTACCACCGTCAAAAATACGGCTGACGATTTTCTTTATTATTTTAAAAGTATAAAAATTGAGATGTATAAATTTCATAAGGTATAAAATTAATTTTTTTTTCAAATTTTCAATGAGGTTCATGCACGTGACTGACATATAATCCCCCCTCGTCAATACAGCTGACGACTATTTTTTGATAAAATGTGACTAAAACAATAATATTATACATTTTTTGCTCGGTATAAAAATCATCGGAGCTGATTTTTTTCCAATGACTTTTTCATGCTGTCTCCTTTAGCTCCACCGTTAGTGCGACAACTGACGCTCACTTTACCGATTTCTGACCATTAAACAACTGTTTGAAATAAAATTTATTCGGTATAAAATTACTAGAAAAAATGCAGCGCCACCTCCCGTACTATTAGAAAATGACACCCGTGACCATAACTGTGAATGACACTATGACGATGACACTCACCATCATCTGCCTAGCCTTTTCCCAACTATGTTGGGGTCGGCTTCCAGGCTAACCGGATGCACTATCGCAATTCAATTTACATTCACATTTCACAACACACACACACAAACATTCACATTTTCATTTCGACTTTTCTATCACAATAACAGAAAATTCAGTGATAAAATGACAATTCACTCTAACAATGACGCTGAGGCAATTACAATATATTTTATAGCTATGACACTGGCAATGGCTCTGAAAATGGCTATGGCAATAATAATATAATAATAATAAATTTATTTTCAGAAAAATAATAGTACATTATGATATAAGTGCGGTAAGTTGAAAATTACAGCCGAGGCGATATTGCTTGCCCAAATGTAATTATCAAAGCGCACGTATGTCATACGACGTTTTATAACATATTTGCGAGGAAATAAATAAAACTAGGACTTCGGAATAATTTTTACTTCTTAACAAATAAGCGATGCGCGCGCGTTCGCGCTTTTTTTTCAGGCATAGGCACATAACGGCCAGTATTATTAATAAAGTAAATTAATATTTTTGTTTTTGTTACAGATTAATGGTTGTAATTTATTGTCAAAATTAATTAAATTAAAGAATTAAATGTTTATTTATTATATTTTATCTCCCAAAGTTAATTTTATTCATAAAATGTTGACTACTTTTCTGAAATAAAAACTCTTTGCTAAGATTTAAAAAAGTACTGTTCGTTTTGACGGAGCATCTTGATAAACCGTGCGATTTACTTTACATTACCGCACAAGTGCGTAATGAGATACATTACGATATTGAAATTGGTGAAATAAGAGACCCTTTATGAGCAAATATGTTATAAACACATTTACGGTTCACAAAAACAATTTTCCAACTAAAAATTAACATTACAGAAAAAAAGTGTATCGTTGGTGCCTGTATTAATCAATCAAAATCATTGTATCACAGACACCAGCGCCTTCCAAGATAGGTTACATGATAAATTAAAAATTCGAACGTGTTACAATGATATTATGAAAATGTTGCAATGATTATTATGACAATATTGCAATAATATTATGACAATTTTGCAATGATATTGTGACACATTACGATAGAAACACTATGCTCCAGAATGACGAACACACGATGTTTTAAACCCTACGTATTTATATTCTTTCTCTTGTCCACAGAATCATCGACACAGACATGGAAATAGGCAGGGAACTAGACGAATGGTGCATATTCAACAGCACAATAATACGAGGCATGCGCGGCGGCTGCGCAAGACATGCCGACCTGACGTCAAAACTAGGAGGGATGACGTCAGAGCAGAGCTATGTTTCGCACGCGATGTTCCTCGTCACGTTCATAGCGCTGATGCCGCACACCATGAGACCCACCGGTATTTATTATTTTAGCAATAAAAAAAAATATAGCTAAAACCTGTAATACAGTTAAACCAGAAAGGATTTGCGCTCCGGTAAACTTCGTGTTTCCCAATAAGGAGGCTGATTTTTTTTTATTAAAAAAGTTTCGTTTGCAAATAGTGCAAACAATACTAGGTACAAAAAGTAAAAAAACTTAAAAAATTGCCAAGTTATAAACGTTTTAAAGTAACTGCTAGACAAAGACGGCACTACCATAGAAATGACGTCACGACTATGTAAATTCATACAGACGTCATACATTATCAGTAACGCGTGACAAGCACGGGAGTAATCCCCACCAAAAACTTTTAAAGCGTGTAGCTTCTCCAAATTCCATCGATTTTATTGATTTTGTTCTATTTTTTTTCTCATTTTACTATGCCTTCCGTGAAATTACGCCATTATCTGTTTGAACATTTCTAATATTAGCCATCATTCATTATTCTTCGATTAGCACGAACGTTACGTCACAAAGTAACCCCCACAGAAAGCTGACGAAGCTTTGCCAGCTTCTAAGGTTTGTTATTGACGCTTCATACAAACGCTCATTGATAGGTAGGCGTTTATATGAAGTTTTCTTCCTGCCTTTGCTAACGATAAAAAGTTTCATTTCGATACGACAATTAGAAGTAGATTCAAATTGTACAAAAAACGCCAAATTTGTTATCTGTCTTTTTTTTTTCAAAGTCGGTATAAAAAGACGTTTTCTTTTCTCTTTACAGTGGCAATGTGTGGAGCGTGCGTATTGCTGTCTCCCTTAATCTACATAGCGCAGAGCGAGACGGCGCTATACGTGGTGGAAGCGGTATACCGGGTGTTCATCACGCTGGTATTCTTCTCTGTGGGATTGAATGTTGTGGATACTTATCCGCATAATTTGAGGTAACAATTTTGTTATTTCTAATTTACCTTATTATAACGTTTTTGAGTTTTTAGGTTTTCCTTCTTCGACGTTCAGAAAATGTCTTCAATCTAAAATAAAAAAAATATGTTTAGCCCATCTCTGATAAATTATTTTTGATCAATTGATTGATTAACGTTATTAAATCATAATTATCCGGTAAGACTGAAAGCAGACCCCAACATAGTTGGGAAATGACTAGGTAGATTGATTGTGTAGCAGCTCATACTTACGTATCTAGGCATACGTATTAGAAGAGCGCACGCGGCCGTCTGCCACCGTGCGCCCGCGCATACTTAGCTTTAACTGGCTGATGATTCAAGAGAAAGGAATTCAGACTCGATCGGCCGCTGCATCCTTACGCTAGTACTTCGTAGGGAGCCCGGCACATGCTACCGCCATTATAAATTTGTGTTAGTTATTAAAGTTTGTCTATGTACCCTTATTATTATTATATTTGTATTTCGAAATTGTATATAAGCCGCGCCTTAGAATAAATCATACAGATCGTTATTCGCCTTCTTATTAACTACACTACCATCCTTAAAGCATCGATTCACAAAAGTGGTGATCCCTATTCGCAAAAATTGACTGTTACTCCACTAACCTGATGATGATTGATTAACATTAAAACGAAGATGACCCGAAGTCTTTAGTTAAGGCGTCAGTTGTTTTTCAGCAGTTAAAATATTGAAATATTTTATGTCAATTTCGATTTGACGTCATTCAACGGCGTGGGGCCAGATGAGCGTGACCAGGTGTGCTTTACACCGCT
This sequence comes from Luperina nickerlii, assembly GCA_963855955.1. Lineage (NCBI taxonomy): Eukaryota > Metazoa > Arthropoda > Insecta > Lepidoptera > Noctuidae > Luperina > Luperina nickerlii. Next base: position 8,087,214 of record OY979689.1, on the reverse strand, counting down.
CACAGCGACCAAAAATGCATTTGTTTAACTGAAGTATTGCAAATTTGCAAAAAACACTTTCGAAAAATTAATTTTCGTTCATACAAAGTCTTATAATAACCCCCTCTTCAGCGGGATTGTCCGAAAGGGTTACCGCTGGCCCGGAACATAAAGGGCTAAGGAAGGAACACGGGTGGGTTTTAGTCAGTAAGAATCTGACACTCCCTTCCGCTCCACCCAGAGCGGAAGGGGTCATTTGATGAATTCCCATCCTCCAAAAAAAAACCCTCTTGGGTGCGTTAGTTTATCGTTGAAGTTTTGTCCCACTGCAGATCAAATCAGCTGGATGGACAATAGGGAGGCCTCCCACTCTCCTTCCAGCCAACGGTGCTATTCTGTAAAAATCTCACCGTGAAAACTTAGGTGAAGTGAGCGTGGAGTGAGCTGTCAATAGTGTCAATTCCTAGCAAAAACAAACTTACTTCACCTATGTTTTCACGGTGAGATTTGAACAGAATCGACCGGCAGTTACTTAATTATGAAATCATTATCCTACAGATGCACTGCGCACGGTCTCATCCTTTCCGTCACATACATGGGCGGAGCGATAGTGCGTGGCGCGGGCGACGGCGGAGCCATCGTCAGCGCCATATTATGCGCTGTACTGGGAGCTGCGGCCACCGGCTCTGCCTTCGCAGCTAATATACATTAGATACAAGGTATGTACAGATCTCCTAGGAAAAGTATGCGCTTCGGCGATCATCGTATATAAAAATATATGATATTCTTCAGAATATATGCTAGGTAGATAGTGTGTTGAAAACATAATACAACTATTTCGATACAATAGAAAGAGATCATGAAGATACCTCTAAAAACTTTATTTTTACAATAAAAACCATACTAATATACATACAATCATTCTGATTTTTTGTCAAATTATTCTACAAGCAACATACTAAAGTTGTGCATGTTTTAATTTTTGAGTCCAAACAACAGATTTTTTGTAAATAGATAATTGCTTCATATTTTGCAATAAATTATCAGCGTTGTCACGTCGCGCTTCTTTCTTTTCTATGCAGTCCGACAAAGACCGCGCTTTAGGTCATGTAGTCGCCATAATGAAATAAAAATATGTTCATATAACGAAAACGCGAAACCGTAAACGTGTGTTAAACTAATGTCGCCATTAAATTGGCACGCTGTGTTAAATATGCTCCAGGTTGCATACTAACGTCCAGAAGCGGCTTTATAATAAATTTTATTTCCATCTTTTCAGGTATTACGAGTCCTATGGACTTTAAAATGGGTATTCCGAGGAATCAAAAGAGTTTCTCTATGAAAACGACGACACTTTAATTTTTAACATACAACCAATTAAGTTGTAAAAAATAAAAATTAAGCGAATAACTTTAAATGTGAATAAAGCTGGGTTTTACATATTTGATTTTAAATATATACTTATTATTTAATGTAATTATGGCTCAGAGCTCTATTGAAAATCAAAACTTACAAATTCAAAAAATTTTGGTAGGTGACGCTAAATCGGATATACTCGGCTCCAGTCGTTCGGTGACGCTGAATGGAGTATACTCGGCTCCAGTCGGTCGGTGACGCTAAAGAGGATATACTCAGCTCCAGTCCGTCAGTGACGCTGAATGGCGTGTACTAGGCTCCAGTCGGTCGGTGACGCAGACTGGAATGTACTCGGCTCCAGTCCGTCGGTGACGCTGAATGGAGTATACTCGGCTCCAGTCGGTCGGTGACGCTGAATGGAGTATACTCGGCTCCAGTCGGTCGGTGACGCTGAATGGAGTATACTCGGCTCCAGTCGGTCGGTGACGCTGAATGGAGTATACTCGGCTCCAGTCGGACGGTGACGCTAAAGCGAATATTCTCGCCTCCAGTCGGTCGGTGACGTTGACTGGAGTATACTCGGCTCCAGTCGGTCGGTGACGCTAAAGCGAATATTCTCGCCTCCAGTCGGTCGGTGACGTTGAATGGAGTATACTCGGCTCCAGTCGGTCGGTGACGCTAAAGCGAATATTCTCGCCTCCAGTCGGTCGGTGACGTTGAATGGAGTATACTCGGCTCCAGTCGGTCGGTGACGCTAAAGCGAATATTCTAGCCTCCAGTCGGTCGGTGACGTTGAATGGAGTATACTCGGCTCCAGTCGGTCGGTGACGTTGAATGGAGTATACTCGGCTCCAGTCGGTCGGTGACGCTAAAGCGAATATTCTCGCCTCCAGTCGGTCGGTGACGTTGAATGGCGTATACTTGGCTCCAGTCGGTCGGTGACGCTAAAGCGAATATTCTCGCCTCCAGTCGGTCGGTGACGTTGAATGGAGTATACTCGGCTCCAGTCGGTCGGTGACTCAGACTGGAGGGTACTCGGCTCCAGTCGGTCGGTGACGCTGAATAGAATGTACTCGGCTCACGTCGTATGTTTTCGCTTCTATCGTGTGGTCATAACCACTTTTATTTTATTTTACCGACTTCAACAAAGATTTTCTGGAGATTAAGTATTATGAAAAATTCTAATTGTAAAACCTAACTTTTAATAAATGCGAGAAGCAAATCTTGCCATTTCGAAAATAATTACCAAAGTATTGTCGACTGAATTCACTATGTTTTAATATTAACAACTAATTTCGAGTGTATTTTGTAACTCTGTGATTGTTATTGCGACTTGTTACTTTCTTATTAGTGTTATGGGGCCATTCAAGTATTAAGTAAGCAGATTTTCTGCAATTATTAACCCCCCCCCCCTCCCCCTCGTCAGCAAAAGTAAGCAAAGCGCCACATTTTTCAATGTGTTCTGGTTTCTTTATTGATTCATGAGCAGCAGTTTTTTTTATGCTTTTCGTTTTCAAGCATAGACAAGAAGGGTTGCCATATGTGTTCAAACCAAAATCGACAAAATTTTTTTGAAAATCCGAGAAAGTAAAAAATACATACTTACTGCTAACATAATCAGACCCCCCCATCCCCCATGTCAAACCAAAAATAAGCAAAGACCCCTCGCCCCTCTTTAGTGCTTACGTAATACTTGAATGGCCCCTATGACAATGTTAGCCCACGACGCGTTTTTTCCGCGGTCATTTTTTTACACACACTGGATTTACAACCCTTTGCTTAGTGCCGAGAGTTGAAATCCAACAGTGTATTTTTGTGACGCGCTGGGATGCGCTCTGCCAACAGAGCCATCCAAATCCAAATTCTCAATTCCCAGCTCAACACAGAGTTGAAAATCCAGTGCGCAATAGTTTTACCACCTTACGAACGTGGGCTTATACGGTTCAATCAAATTCAATCAGTTTGATTAAAAAATATGGCCAATATTAAATGATTCACTTTTATGTTTCAACTATTCAATTTGGTTCAGAGAAGCATGATTGAACCGTGTAATAGGGAATATGCATGAATTTTTTTCATGGCATTTATTAACAAAATATGAAAATACCGTAGTAGAGATGACAAAAAGTGAAATTAAAATTAAAATCGGCCAAGAAACACGGCCGATATGAGCATTTAAAACTATTGATTACACACCAATTAGACAGAGAGATCCGACATAGACTGTGACGTCACATGTCACTACGGCCATATAAACTCCGTGTTAAATTTCGTTTTGCGAGAAAGAGATAGAAACAAATCTTCGATGGCTCATATCTTTTTTAATTTCATAGTTATCCGAAAAAACAGTTTTACTAAACTGTTTATTACATGAATGAGGATTAATTTTTTAAATAAAAAAAAATCATGCATATTCCCTATTGTCATTAGTTGCGAGTTGGCAGTTGCGAATTGCAATAGCAGTTGCAAAGTTACCTAATCAGACCTGATTCAGAATTCTTCGATAATGAACCGATTCGATAACAATTGATTATTGTATCATGACAAATTATACCATGGCGAAGACTTAAAATTGCTACAGTACGAAGCATTTATACTTCAGTTTTTAATGTCAGAGAATTTACGTCCATTGCCACTTACTCAACTATCTAGCTTAGAGTTGTGTATTCTAAAGTTGATTTTTGAATGACTGTTTTTATTAACAAACTTATAACACCCCTCTTTTTTTGTCGGGTGTTAAAAAGATCCTAAATAAATTTTGGTTGCAATAGAATTTGAACTTTGTTTTGGTTCACATAGAGTTATTGTTCCAAAACTTAATAATTTTATCTGAGATTCTGAATTCAGATATAGACAATCTATCGTAGATTATAGTAGTTTATAAAACAAATCGAACGTCGAGTGAGTTATCGTAAGATTCTGAATCGGGGGGCTGCACCCTTCTGAGGAATAACTAACATAGAGAAATGATAAAACAAACATAAACAGTGCATTATATTCATCTCTTTCTACGTTGCGAAACTTCTTATGAGTTGGAAAGAGTACGCTATAGGCATTGACAGCCTCCTGTCAATGTCATACAAGCGTCACGTCAAGCGTCGTTCCGTCGCGTTGTTGGTAAATATGTATAAGTGAAATTATTTCGTTAGCACCAATTTTGGTCACGCCACAAAAACATCCTTGTTTTCCATCACACGTGATGAGTATCGAAATTTAAATACGATAAAACAAAAGAAAACGGAGCCTTTTTCAAGTAACAACACTACATGTGGTCCGTAACCTAAAAAAAAAAATCAGATCTTTTTTTTATTGTATTTAGATACCCACCACGTCTGCAGACTTTCGCTAGTTTAATTTAATCTGACCTTTATGTCTATGTTAGTTATTCTGAGGGTAAGTAATCGATTTACTGTAATACCAACATTGACATAATTAACATCAGCAATAACAACGTATAGCAATGAAAAGACAATTTAATTTATATTTAAATTTAAAAAAATATAAACTCGCGGCTGAGTTTATTCTAATTCATGTGTAAATTAGTGTAAATAAATGCTTTGTGCGCGCATTGAGAATCGATTGTTGAATCGTTTGATAGTGTTGTACCATTGTCGATTTTAGTCCAGGACTTTTGGAAAATTAGTGATGTTAAGCATTTTTTTTTATTTGTCTGTGGGATAGATAGTTTTTTTTTTATTCAGTTTCGGACAACAATAAAATCCATCTTGTTAGTGGAAAAATACCTTATAACTAATGTTAGTAATATAAAAAAAAAAAAACAATCAATACTGGCAGCACATGAATTAAGTGTCCAAGGCAGGTTGCTCAAACGATCAAGCCAGAGGTCAGCTACCTAGCTGACCATCCTCTCCACAAAATGCCTCAAAACAGGGGAGTAAGGACTCTCCGCCACTACTTTCAGGATACTATTGTTACCGACCCGCATTCGATGCATCAGTAAAGCAGCTTTTTTGCGTATGACTGCGTCGAAACCGTCAGGTCAGTCACAGTATAAATATATGGTTTTGCGAAAACATCTCTGATGCACTACAGGAACGGGGCAGTCCCAATAGCATCCTAAAACGTTATTTTATTGAACGCGATTTAGTTATGGCTGTAAACGTGACTGTCAAAATATGGGTGTATTATAGATACGATTTATACGTCAACCTAACTCTTCAAGGAATATGCGTGAGGTTATGTTTATTAATATTATTATTCGGCGTTGGTCTAGTGGTCAAAAGCGCTACTGCTGAGCATGAGGTCCTGGGTTCCTAAAAGGCTGGCTGAATTACCACGTAGGATGGCAATACTGGTTCTTTGATTCTCAGGTCATGTGAAGAGTCAAAGTCAAGAGTGACCCTATTTATATTAAATCATGTTTTCAATTTATTTTCTTTTTAATAGTTTCAAAATAAGCTGACTGCTATGTTTAAGCATTTTCTTTACTTTCTAATTTAAGCATTTCTTTTAGTTTTTAAATTCAGGCTCCTACATTTTTCATAGTCTTGGACTAAATATGAGTGTCATACGATTTGATATCCGCGTCACTCTCATGCCATAGCTACTACTGCACATGTGACTATTACATACTGATAAATGGATTGCACTGGAATATACTGACTTATCGAAAATCCTATAACGTAAACGTTAACGTAAAAGTGAAGATTTTGCAAACTGTGAAAGCTGAAGGATAACTTTGGGCTGGTTATGGTAGTTTATGGTGGGGTTCCAATGAAATAATAGTTTGTGTGAGGGCAAAGATGGACTAATAATACGTCCCTAAGCTGTACGCTAAAAGTATGAGTCTGGATGCGTTCAGAGCAAAACTTTGCTTCTATACAAAGTGTAATTTATTTTTCCAAAAGGCTGGTTGTCTGACTTTCTGGTTTTTACGTGTGTTATATATTTATTTATTTTAAGCACACATATTTAATACTTTAAGCACACAAATATACAGAAGCGGACTTAATGCTATAGACATTTTCTACCAGTCGACCTTTGCAGGATACAGAGACGAATAGACAAATAGTGGTAGGTGCAGATTGTGAAAATTGAGGAAGAAATACTACGTAAAAAACCTGAAATCGTATCAGTTCATTGCCATCCCAAAAAATATTTTTGCCATACCAAAAATATTTCAGTGCAATTCAAAAATTTTATAAAGTAAAATACAGTTCATAATACCTATATAAAAAAAAACTAACATTATGCCAGTATATAAAATAGATTTTTATACATATACCTTTTATAGTAACTTCTTAATCACTGCTTGTAGAAGACAAAACAATACAAGTTTTTATAAACGACTTTGTGATTGTGGCAGCTAATAATATTTAATAATAATAATAGAAAGACAATTTCGTACTTCTCGTTAAAATGTTACTTATATTTTGTATCTGTACAAAAATGAAGGGCTTCCCCCTTCCTCCAGGGTAGCCCGCAAAATTAAAATTTTCATACGATTTTTGCAATTTGCAGGTCAGTCAGTGTCAGATTATATGTCGAACAAAATATGATTCCGACGGTAACAATTGAATGACTATTTAAAATAGTCTTTCAATAGTGTTGTTCGAACTTAGATGGTTGTATTGATGAGTTTCTTGATTATAATTCTATAAATATATACTTCTTATGGTCGCGAATCATATTTTGTTTTTGTGATTTGTATAAATACATAAACAACATTTTCTTCTATAATAAGTTTTTATTTTCTGTACATACATTAAAAATTACACAAAATCGTTTATAAAAACTTTTTAAAAGTCGCATGTGCAGTGAACTTGTTTGTATAGCCATTAGAAAAACATTAAAATCTGCCATTTTCTGACTATAATTTTCTACAATAGTCCTAATTATGTCCATTGCAATTTTGTTCAACATTTTCTTTGGATAACTTGATTTATTTACATTGATTTTGTAATTAATTCTAACGGCTATACAACAAGTATTGCCATATAAAAATATTCGAAAACGAAATGGTAGAAAATTTCCCCCTAATGTAAAACTATTGGTAGCTTTAAATTTAGTATTTTTCAATTATTATTGTTATAATATAAAACGTATGTAGTGTACATACAAGGCTGAACATATCGACGATGACTATAGAAAGAGGTTGTATCTTTATTTTATTTAACCCTACATGGAACAAACTGGCTGGCTATACAAAAAAGGAGGTTTTATAACTGTTTTACAAGAACGAAAAAGAAAAATATTGCCTGTATGATACGAAAACTTGATTTTATAAATTATGATAATATACTTTTTTATTATATCAAGAATTCTCTTGAACCTCCTATATTAACACTAGTCTGAAAAGGTAGCTTCATCACGACACATTTTTTGTGTAGCCACCCAAAATTGAGGATTTTATTTTAATCAATAATCAACGATTGTTTACTGAAGATTGAGGTGACAGAATAGTCGACGAATTAAAATACCCACCCTTAACAATATAATGTGTTGTTGGTACCTTTGTGCAGTACCTACTCGGTTGTTAATTTGGCACATCGATTTAAGGAAAAGATCGGCTTTATTAAGCCACGGTTTTCTAGAAAAGCGTTGACCGCCACAATAATGGCAGCCAGGTTTGTGTTTCACACAAACCCGGCTGACACACACGACGCATCTCCGAGTCATGCGGTCTTCTGCAGTGTAGAACGCTCGGTAGATGCTGCCTCCAACAGCCTTCTTGATCGCGTCTGGCCATTTTGCCGGTGCTCTGCTTTGAACGCGTTTTGCTTCCACTAGGCCTTGTATCAAAAGCCTTTCCAGACTGTATCCGGTGTCAAAAATGCTCTCTAGGAAAACACACCAAGTTTCATAAATAACGTTTTAATGACGTCATTCCATAAATTGCGGACGCTAATGAGCGGCCTCCGCTCATCTAGATAATGTAACCTAAGGTATCAAAAATTTGCCTATAAAAGTCATTATTTGACGTGAAGAAATATTTTTGCAAATAACGTTTCAGTGACGTCATGTAGCGGCCACCGCTCCTATAGGAACCGTAGCTTTACTCATAGCTGTGTAACAGACAGTTTCTGAAGATCGATTTGCCATTAACTCCCGGGTACCGAGTAGAAAACAAAAGAAAGAAACTAGTGTTGCCCCCATATCACAATGAAATTATGGCTTCTTAGGATTTATATTTATCACGCTTTGATTTTTATTATTATTATCAGCACAATATCATGACGTGCCATAATGCTCAGTTATTTTAAAAAGTGATTTTTTATTGAGGACATGGTTAAACTGGATATATTTGCATGAAGCAGATTTATACGCCACATTTGTTCAAAGCAAAGTATAGAAACAGTTGCGCAACATCAAATGACTTACAATACGACCAATTTATTATAAACGGGCCGAACTTTGCGCAGAAGGCTGCGTAATAACTATTTCAGAACCAAATGGCGACATGAGGTGAGTGTGAGTGAGAGAACATTCGTGAAAATTCGAACAGCTTTTGCTCAGACCGGCCATGATACATCGGCCTTATTGTATTAAGCTAAACACTTTTGTTGACCATAAAGAAACATTTGCAACAGCGACATGTATCGTACAACACGAAAATATGTTGGTGAAACAATGTTGTACAACTTTTTTTCATGGAATGAAATTATTTTACATATCGGCATCCTCTTGATCACATAGTACGGTCCGATTCAAACTTTATGGTACTCGCAGCGCAGTACCTCACCCCTCACCCCCGCTGACAGGTGAATTTGTTACTGCGCAGCGAATCACCTTATGTTCCGAACCGCCATAAAGTTTGAATCGGACTGTGAAATTGACTTTTTCAAATAACCGAGTTATTCTATGAGCGACTATACTTTCACCTTGCCATTAATATAAAGTTAGTGTTGCCATATCTTGATTTAAGTGATATTATCATAGACTGCTTATTTCCTAGATTAAATTAAAAAGACATTTTTCATATACCCTCATGAGTTAGTTTTTAAATTATGTAATTTAAATATCGATTATATTTGCTTTAAACAGTGACTGAGTTTAGTTTTCTTTATCAATTTAAAACTACTATTTTTTTTGTAATGGTAGAATTTAAATGTGTACATTGGCAATAGTAAATGTGTTTTTGGGAGATTTCTAATCGTCGTTCGGTAGATTTATGAAATTGAATTGTATGTTGTGAAGGGAATTAATAAATAAATAAATTATTATAAGAACAATGAAAATTATTTAAGAACTGTTTTGGATACTGAAATTTCCCCGAAAAGATGTAAACATGTGTTTTATGTTTATTTCCTTTTTGTACGCAATTAATCTTACTCAAATCAATAAGAAGAGAACTGGAGTGGTATGGTTTACAGTTATTGATATTTTTTATCTGACAGGCACCTGGCTCTAGGAAAACAAAACCAAGAATAGCCGATCGGAATTTAGCCTTTGGGCTATTCTTGGTTTCGCACTAGCGCTACCCCATTCTTGCCACAAGCATAATCTAGCAGCAGATTGACATCGAACTCACGATCTCTCGTCAGTCTGCGCGCCTTAACCGTTGGGCTACCGGTGCTTCATTCGAATGTAACTGTAATTCATATCTATATGCAGTTTTAAAATATAATAATATTTTTGTTAGAAGTCACTTGCCCAAATCAGCTTATAGTAGCGACTGTATATTTTTTGTAATCACTATTTTTAACATATTTAGCACAGTACAGTATTTTTTCTTTTTTTACAAAGCGACGCGCTCTTTTCTTGTGTTTAACAAGTTTGCAAACTCGCTTTGAATGTGTGTGCGCAAAAGCTCTCGGTACCGTCCGAGACAGTGGCGAAGTCGGAAGTGTGTGTTATGACTAGATTAGATTTATTTATTTCTGAGTATATGGTACATTAAGATCTTATTATAGTAGTAGAAATATTAAAATTAATTAAAATTTGCTGACGCTACTCGTCTTCACGCACACATTAACAGCGTGTTTGTACACTTGGTTACCACAAGTAAAGCGCGCGTCGCTTCGTGAGATGAAAATACTACACCCGGTCATAAATGTGACAGTTTCAAATTTAAAAAAAAATTGGATTTGTAGAGCGTCGTCTCTTTCACTCATACCTATGTGACAGTCTCTCTAACGCTCTATATGTCATATTTACTTCGAACTCCTTCATTTGTTTTTCATTCCCTTAGATTTCGACTGATCCCTACGTTGAGCCATTATCCCTAGTCATTTTCTGTTTATTAATAAAAAAATTATTAACTCTTTATAGTAAGCGTCAAAAATTTGTGAACACTTTTCATATATGAGCGTGGGACGAAACAAAAAATATGTAAAGATCGTAGCACGTGTCGTTCTGTAGTTTCTACCTACCCCTTTTGGCAAAAGGCGTGTATAAAAAAATAAATAAAGGCGTGTGTAAATATTTTTTTAATATAATTTTCTCAGCATACATCACATAACTAGTCTACAAAAGACATTTATCACGAATTTGTAGTTCACAAAGTGCTAACATATTTATGACGCTGACTATTCATCCATAACACAATCCTGTTGTATACAACTCAACAGAAATATAACATGGACCTATTCCTTCCCATTTTCATTCAAGCCGATTGACTAGTGATTACTAGTCCATACATATTTCAACCATCACACACACATAATGCTTTTGTTGCGCAGGTACTGTACCAAATATACCACATTTTTGATGACCCTCCCATCTTGCATTTCAAAAGGAGACTTAAAAATGTGACATATACGGTACATGAACAATCTGTTTACTGAAAGAAAAATAAGTTTAGAAATGTCTACACGCATCTCGCTCACAGTGAATAAGTGTGAGCGAGAAGCAATCAACAATAATCTTTATCTTTTTGTAAGCAGGTGCATACTAGAACTACAAATTATAAAATAATTATACATCTATACATACCCGATTATATTTTTATATACACACACATGTCAAGTTTTGTAATACTTTAAATATAATTAATTGATAATTTAAAAATACGCAATATTTAGTTCGCAATGAACGATTTTAGTTAAAATTTATTGTTAGCTAGAATATATCATGTACTGTAAAAGGTTTGTTGCGATATAAATGATGATAATTTGAGTTGTACCGTCCGTCTTGCATATTATGTTAAAGATTCTTGCATATTATTATTTATCCGCTCATATTATTGTAGGTTCTTGCATTTATTGTATATTGTTTGTTGCATTTGCAAAAATCATATAATTAATTTGTTAATTTCTGATACATTTTTATTTTATTTTTGTTTTATTAAAAGCTCAACATATGATAATTTATATCGTTTCAAAGTAATTCATAACAATACGTTGCGCCATAATTGAGGCTAATCCTTTGCGAGACGATGCAAGAAATTTTACATTAGACAGCTGTCAACAACTTCACATTTATACTCAATCTTGCATTCTTGCATATCTTAGTTAGGTTTATTGACAAAACCGCCATCTGGCGGCCATGTTCGGCAAGTATTGTTACGGTGCCTTTACACAGCGGTCTGTACTGGTTCTTTTCTATAAAATGAATTAATGGAATACATATTTTTACCCTGGAAGTTCAGGGCATTTTGCCCATAGGCCAAAATGGGCCATTATGTAAAGGCATCTTTATCTTACGTGTGGCTAGTAGACGATATAGACTGAAAATTGTATTTGTCATCTGATGTGTGTAAATAAAGATCAAATATGTTCATATTTACGAGTTCTTGTTTTATTTCGACAATCTCCATATATTTCAACTGTGTTGTAGTCGGCTTCCAGTCTAACCGGATGCAGCTGAATACCAGTATTTTACATGGCGGGACTGCCTATCTGACCTCCACAATCCAGTTACTGGGTAACACGATACCCCTTGGTAAGACTAGTTGTCAGACTATTAGGCTTCTGAGTACCCGTAACAAAGATCTGCGAATGACAGCCGGGAGCCCGGGACGAACGGTTAAAGGCACACGTATCAAATCGGAAAGGGATCGGCACCGCATCGCCATCAAACAGGCATCAACCTAACGTAAGAACGTAACCAAAGCGGATCAGAAGCTCCGATACGTCGACTCGGCTACGGCTAGGCGACGCCACGCTTACGGCTCGCCGATTGCTGGTTGATGCCTTGATGGTACAGCAGGCAGGCCGGAGGGGTGAGAGCGGCAAGGGTGGACGAAGAGACGTAAGCTCGGGTACGGAGAGACGTAAGCGCGGGGACGACGAGCCGTAACGCACCGCACCGCGGTTCGTGAGCTTGTCCCGAGGCGAGGCCTACGTTACGATTCCGATTAGTGTGTGTTGTAGTAGGGAATTTCATACAAAGAATACTGAACGACTCGAGTTGATACAGTGCCGATCCCTTTCCGGTTTGATACGTGTGCTATGACCTAAGCACAGAGGGGTCTCGATATGTAACTCATCATTTACAATATACAAAATTAAATATGCTAGCGAAACTCCACAGACGTGATGGGATATCTAATTGTAGGATACCGATTTTCCAAACTTATACTTCAAGTAACTACACTGCGATCGTTGACCCCAAAAAATCATCAAAACATTTTGTTATGTTTTGTCGTATTTAGATTTCTATATCCCTCACGCCTGCGGAGATTGCTAGGTAATTTAATTTAACGCAGTATTTATGATACTTGACATCGCGGCGGCAGGTCAAGACGAAGACGATGGCGGGACCAGCTTGCCTGCTACAGAAAGGATTGACCGGACTGGCAAAATACAGAATTGTGTGGAAGGAGAAGGTGGGGCATATTGCCCTGCAGTGGGACATTACAGGCTAGTTATATTTATGATACTGGATAGCAAAGAAGCAGGCGACCATCTTGATGGAAGTAGCCACCGCAGCTTTTGGGCGTCTGCAACACCAGAGGCAAAACTGAAATGTCTCATATGCCTGTAATTACACCAGAAACTATGAACCAGACGGCTTATTCCCGATATCCACCACTTTTTTGGCCACAACTAGGGGACAGCGAAACAACTTTTAAAAATTCTTCTCGTTGTCCACCACTGGGAGACATTTCATGGTTTGAATAGGTCGAATCTGTTCCAAAACCGAATCGGGGCAACCCCGACTTTTTTTTTTTTCACGTAGTCTTTTGGCAGCCAAAAGACTAAGTAGTATGTAGTAAGGGCGGAGGGGTTGCACTAATTCTCTCAGCGCCGGAGATGATGCAGAAGCAACTTTTAAAGTGTTTTGAGGTAAGGTTATAATAATTTGTCCCCTAGTGGTGGACAACGAGAATAATTTCGGTGTCCCCCATTGGTGGATATCGGGAATAATCGAACCAGACCCTTTATACCAGAGGGGCAATTCTACTAATTTTAACAACATTCACAGTCTGATCTCAGTCTCAATCTGTCAAAAAATACTTCTAATTTCCCTACATTTTGACAAGTTTTTGACATTTCTTTGTCGCTGAGATGAGACTGCGACTAGATTTTGAACGTTTTAAATTACGAGAATTGGCCTTCTGAACACAGCATCGCTGCTTGGCAACAGAAATAATATGTACAGACGCCAGCACATCAAGCTACCCGAAACTGTCAAATGTTCCCAATCAACTTTGAACCTTATGCTTTAGCGATAAAGTTACTATTGGGTTGCAGCCACTGACAAGTCTGTCAAAATCACAGTGATCTTTATTTTCATTATTATGATAAGGTTGCTGCCACTGAAGGCTGTCAAAATCATCTCTACTCTCGTTATGTTGCTGCTTTCAGAGGTGAATTAACTGCCACAGGATTGTGTGCGGTGGGCTCAGACCAGGCGGTGGGTAGTATAGGTACAGGAAATAAAAATTCAAATGAAACGCAAATTATATTGACAATATAGTGTATATTTCTTAAATAATAAATTAATTACAGTTATTTACATACAAGGCCAGTCCTCAGAGTTTAATGGACGTGAACTAATTTATACTTCACTGAATAAGGGCCGGCGCAAACATGGTGAAGCGCGGTTTTCACTGCCAAACAAATATCAACCTTGTGGTTCGTGGAAAAAATAAACAATCATTAGCTTTAGAGCGCATCAAAGCGAATAGAGGTGCGCGTCTCTGATTCTCTGGTCTGGTTATTTCTTTAAACTTTATTTTGAAGTGAACTTTAGATTGGCAACAAAACTTAAAGTTGACTTTCGGTAGCAATTCTTACCGTGTAAACAATCACGGTAGGTAAGCTCACTTCCGCAAGTTTCCTAAGTAAAAATTGCTTGCGAAAGTCAAATTTGTTTATTTTACATTCACATTACACAATAGCGATCGAGAATCCCAAGGCGTTGCTGTAAAGTACAATTTACAACCTAAAATGTGACACACATATGTACCTACGTATGTAGGTTAGGTAAAATACACGGAAGTTTTAAGGCTTCCGCAGACAGGCGCCACGCGATTCTGGTAGAACAATTTCCATGAAGTTTTCAAAGACTTTGTTCTGCTAGAGTCGCGTCACGTCATGCCTGCTTATCTGCTAATCTAAACTTCGCAAAAGGAAAGCAGTGTTGATATTTCTTTGGCAGTGACAACCGCACTTTGCAAGGACTGTGCCGGCCATAACGGAGACCGTCTAAGCAAGCGACTTCCAGGCTTTTCACTTTAACACATATTACTGCAAGTAATGATCAAACTTAATGCCCGATCCGGAAAGTCTGTACTATAGTTCGCACGGAACTAGTTGGCCGCGCCATAGGTAGAGACAGGGGTGAGACGGCGGATTGCCTAGTGTTCGCAACGCATATGAGATTAATGACAGCAAGCGCCCCCGCCCCTCCGTCCCACCGCTCACATACCTAAGGAGCGGCCAACTAGTTCCGCGCGGACTATAGTGCCGTATTATAACGTTTTAATGCCAACACAATTCCAGTGCGAGAGAGATGGAGCTGGACATGACCGATAACACCATCCCTTTTGGACTGGAATCAAGATGGCATTTACTTCATAATACGAGCCGTATATTGTAATTTGTGGTTATTATCGAGTTTTAACTTTCAAGAATAACCGCGACCGCGAGGTAACACAGTGAGGCATCTTCGACATGTTATAATTACCCTAAAGCGTTAATATTTTCTTAGCCCTGCACTTATTCGCTCAAATGGACAAGCAGCTTTTGAGCAACGAATAGTATGCTTCTAAAACTTAATAGGCAAACAGGAGCCATATTTCCTACGTTAAAGCCATTATTGATCAATGCTAGAAATAGCTGGAGTTATACAAGGCGAGTAGCGCGCTCTCTATAGTAACGGGAAAATGATGAGTTAAAATAAAAAGTCCTGGGCCCCAATTCTGTATGGCAAATTATTATCTCCATTATATAATATTAACCCCCCGTAATGTTACCACTTGCAAACTACGTCAATATCGTGTCTTGTAGAAACCCCTGTAACGGCAAGGAATCGGAATGTCAACCGTACGGACAACATGTATTTTGACAGTTCAAACCACGCCAACTTACATTATCTGTGTCACAGAGAACATGTTAATAGCAGATGTCGTGATTGGCTAAGGAATTGAGGTGGTTTCGAAGTAAGGAATCAGTGGCCATAGTGAATTAGAGCCCTGGAGGCTGGCTTTTGATAACGACTCATTTGATCGACAATCGACACAACGTTTATATTTTACACAACATTTTTACTTGTTAGAACGACGTTCATTCACAAAACTCGATTGAAATAATATTCGAGACAGTTTCAAATGTTTCTCAAATACAGACATTGCAGCTGTCGAGAATCTTATCCCATTGAATTTCAAAATTATGCCAAAACCATCAATATCAATGGTATAAATTAGACATAAAATCTTAATAAGATCACCCATTACCTATGGACTGGCCTTAACTTATAAAATAGGCGTAGCCGGGTTGCAAATAATCTATCAACTGTAATAGGTACTATCTGCTAGTATACAGGCCTCACGCAAACCAGAAGAATTTATGTTAACATTGAATAATAAACTTTATAATTAGTACAATAAAGTGCAAAATTGTACATCATCAAGTTGACACAGACATCAAACGGCTCCTCAGGTGTGGTCGCGAGAGCTAGTTTGTACTTTGAGACACTTATAATAAGGTCTATTATTCAATGCTATCCGAAAATCCTCTGCTCTGCGTTTCTTGAGCCATAGGCGACCGATAGTCTATATACAGTGTATTTTTGAATTATTTAGCAAAACTACGCACGTTATGGGTATCAGTAGGTATATAATACCATCAAAAAAAAGTTTTCTAAAATCATTATTTTAAGGAAACAGCTGATGACAGGGTCAACGCCTTCTGGTCGGTTTTTTTATTATATCATAATTTCAAGAAAATACGGGTGTATTTGCTTGAAATTATGATTTAGAAAAATATACAATTTCTCCATCACTCGCCATAACTTTAGTGAAGATTCGCCAATTAATTCAAAAAGACCCTGAATATAAAAATGTAAACAATCGGTCGTTAAATACAATTTTCGCACCATATATTAATATTCCGAACGAATATATAACTACCACAGTAACACCATTTACTATACTGCCATCTCGTTTCTTTTGAGAACGAATGACAGGGATAGGAGAACACTTGGATTTCTGAAATTCTGATCGATACGAACGAGCTCTAAACTGATTTAAACTGTGAGATTTAGGGTTGATTTTCCAAAAGAAACTGAACGCGATCAGAAGGCCAATTCTCGTAATTTAAAACGTTCAAAATCTAGTCGCAGTCTCATCTCAGCGACAAAGAAATGTCAAAAACTTGTCAAAATGTAGGGAAATTTGAAGTATTTTTTGACAGATTGAGACTGAGATCAGACTGTGAACGTTGTTAAAATTAGTAGAATTGCCCCTCAGTACATATAAACTGCGTGCATTCATAAGCTGTCAGTGTCAACCCATCAATGGTGAGACTGACAGCCCTTGAACGCGGTTTAGATGTGCTAATCGCGTTTAATTTCATTGGTGAATGCATTATATACGTCTCATTTATCTGGTTACAGTGTCACATTGTTACCTAACTACAAACATTATTTGCCTTAAAACTTCCTACGTTTTGAAGCGTTAGCAGATTTTAGGCGATATTAGAGGTAAGCGAAAATCAATCATAATTCTGGCTAAATAAGGGCGAATTTGAAATGACCTGATTTACCGAAATTAATGAGCTTTTTATTTGTTAGCATTATAACCTTTTTTTTGTTTTAAGTACATCCAAATATTCCAATATTTACGGTGAACGAACATCAACAAAGACTAGTCTATATTTACATTTACTCCCTTAAACCCGAAGTAAAGTTATACCAAACCTCGAAAAACTCGTTAAATCGTTACACTCAAAACTTAAACTCAAAACTCGTTACTCTGACGTGTAATCATTCCTTAACGTTAAACAATATTTTTATTAATAAGGAGGTTAATGTTCATAAAGTTTAAGACACAATGTGTCTGAAGGCTCTTTCAATTTAAGCGTTTGATGCAGCCGGTCGATTCTGTAAAATCTCACCGTGAAAACTTAGGTGAAGTGAGTTTGTTTTTGCTAGGAATTGACACTATTGACAGCTTACTGTACGCTCACTTCACCTAAGTTTTCACGGTGAGATTTTTACAGAATAGCACCGCTGGACTGCGGAGGTGCCGTGAGTCGTGCGGGGGTCGTACTGCGCATGGACGGTTATTTTTATTCCATACAATTTACACGATGCGCAGTACTGCGCGCGTACAATGGCAGGACGGCGTCGTACTGCGCTCGCAACGATCCCTCTCTGGCTCGGATCCGACTCCCGCACCGCGCATGGCACCGCCTCAGCCCTGCATCAAACACCTGAATTGAAAGAACCCTAAAATAGAATAATTTCAATAGAGCTATACATAATATGACAAATTAAATAGCATTGAGTTCTTACTAAGTCACAGATTAGATAACAAATGAAGTGTTAATAAAAGTGAAACATCAATTTAGAGAAGTGAAAAACTCCAATCGTATGATAATTTACGTTTTTTGCAATTTTCAGGTCAGTTTCAGGTTGTATATTGATCAAAATATGATTCACGACTATAACAGGTACGTATTTACAGAATTATAATCATTACAATCATTAATACATCTTTCTAAGTTAGATGTGTACCATAAGAACAAATCTCTAATGGAAAAGTGCTTATAGTACAAATCTAACTTAAAGATATATTTTAATGATTTTAATGACTATAATTCTGTAAATACATATTCTATTATAGTCGCGAAGCATATTTTGATCATCAAGATACAACCTGACACTGACCTGCAAATTGCAAAAAACGTAAGAAAATTTAAATTTCGCGGTCTACCAATAACTTATATCCCAAGAATAAATATGACAGTTTGACATCGTTGCAAGAAGCTGTCAAACCGCAATACTTATTCCTCAGATAAAAATTATCTGACTATTGAAAAATCAGGTCTAAGATCGGTAGACAAAATACTCTTTACAGTAATAAATTAGAAATAGAACTTTATTCGTTATCTATTCCACATCCCAGATATTGGTGCCGATTCCCTTTTTCACAAACTAAACTAAATTTAAGTACAGTGCATCTTTTTCTTTCTATTTCATTGAGAAAAGGACAGCAGAAGAAATTTTAGTTTAGTCCTGTCATACAAGTTTATACGTGATTAAAACTTGCCTACTATAAAATACGTCAATTTACGTCAGGCGCAGGATTGACAGGACAGGACTAAACTAAAATTTACTGATTAATTTGACAGGACTAAACATAAATTTATCTTCTGTCCTTTTCTTAATGAAAAAGAAAGAAAAAGATGCACTGAATTGAAATTTAGTTTAAGTTTGTGTACAACAAAATCAGCACCATTATAACGTTACACGTAAAACTCACATAGCGCACACTTATACATATTAAATACAGATTAATTGGAGCCAACTCCATATTTTTGTAATCCACATAAAATCTATACAATTTCTAATCCCGGCTACACCCATAGAGATTAAATTAATTTAATTTAAATATAAATAATTACCTATAATTAATAAATAAATAGAATAGACCCTTTCCTTACGACTTCTGAATATTTTTTGTAGAGATAATACACACAGTGGGCACAATATATTGAATATTAAACTTTATTATCAGAGTGATAAGTGCAAAGTTGTTCTGACAGCGATGCAGATTAAGCGCCCCCTTTTGCACTTTACGACACTAATAATAAAACTTACAATGCAATGTTATTAAGTTTTTATACATTTATTTAAGGAGCAGTTTTTCTAGCACAAGGATCTCGTCTAGGCTAATATGACCCGCACCCGTTATGGATTACTTTATCTCTTTACAAGGTCAAATTAAATTAACTGGCAAAACTTCACAGATGGGTTGCTATGGTTTATAATGATTGAGTGTCGACGCGAGCACTGGTGGCCCAGTGGTAACGGCCGCGACTTACGAGTTTTAGGTTGCAGATTCGAACCCGGACGGGCGTTTTACTTTGTGTAAATTATTTCATCACCACTGCTCTCAAAACGGTGAAGGAAAACATCGTGAGGAAACCGACATGTCGTAGGACCAGAAATTCGAACACATGTGACATCTACTAACCCGTACTGGGCCCGCGTGGTGGATTACGGCCCACTCCCATTCACAGAGAGGAGGCCTGTATCCCAACAGTGAGAACATTATAGACTGATTTATATGCTTAATTCGTCGCCTTAGAGTGAAAACCTCGGGAATGCAATACCTCGTAACGAGTATTTTTTGCATTTCGGACCATCTTATAGTATCGAACAGTTCTGGATATAAAAGCGGGTTAAATTTCCATATTAATAAATAAGAATACAGATCCTTTTTTGAAGTCGGTAAAAAAAAGACGCCGTACAAAAAATTTTACAGTACGCAGTTTTTTCTTCCTCCTGAAAAGTTACTTCTTTTACACTTGCGAGATTTTCACTCTAAGGCGTCGTTATGCTATTACATATCAATACCAATGACATCTGTAAATTTTTACCAGTTAATTAAATTTGACCTTGTATAACCTAGACGCATTAAGGCTCATTTTTGAAGATACGTATAAGTGTCAAAATTGCCCGACGAGAAAATGTTTCCATATAAATGGTTTATTAGAGTTCCGTACAGAAATGGTAAAACGGAACCCTTATGGTGAGACTCAGTCTGTCTGTCTGTCACGGCTGGATATCTCAAAAACTACTAATGCTATCAACTTGAAATTTGGAATATAGTTTTAGATGACGTTTGCCCAACTATTTTGCAAATAAGAAAGAAATAAAAATATATGAATATTTATATTTTTTGCAACAGGGACTGAAAGGGGGGTCATCTCAACACCTCTCTCCCTTGAATTTGTATATATATATATATATATTATAAGTATATATTATAGTAAATAGTATGTATGTGTATATAACTTATTTATGTATTTGTGTACCTAGTTTTAATAGATTTATTTTTATCATTGTTCCTCTCATTCAAAGCACCTGCCATCCAATCTCTTCACCACCCTTGGTTGACTGGTAGAGAATGCCTAAGGCATTAAGTCCGCCTTTGTACCGTTTTGTGCGAGAAGTTTAAATAAATAAATAAAGGGGGTCTGAAAAATTCGAAGTGGGGCTACTAGGGCATGTGGGGTATCATATGAAAGAGCGCAGTTTGCACATTCTCAAACATGTTTTCTTTTTTTAGGGGGCACAGTTTTTGACTTTTAATGAAAAATGTAAAAAAAATACCGTTTCCCGCCCCCTTATTTCCGAAGTTTGCAAAAAATCTGAAATTATTCTAAGTGATAGAAGTTTATGTAAAGATTACAGGAAAAATAAAAACGAAGTCTCTAAATAGCATACTTTTTCAGAAATCATCAACAAAAGTTACATTACTTCCACTATAGGTCAAGAGATGGCGCTGACATAAAACTACAATATTTTACACCGCAGTGCAGTGTTAAAATTCTCTGACGAATATAGGCCTCGCCGATGAAAAATTAAAAACATGATGGTACGGAACCCTCGTTGCGGGAGTCCCACTCGCTCTTGACCGGTTTTTTTTATTTACTGGGCTTCTGGGCTTAAACTTTTGTGTATTATCTCTATTTATATTTATACCTTAGATCTAAAATCGTCTATTCAAAGACGTGTTTGCCTCATTAGGCTAGCTCTAGCACAGAGCTTAATATTGTCATCGGCGAATTACGTTAAAAATTCAATGATGACTACACAACATGTTAACATGTTTGTATTCTGGGTGTAAGTTTGGCGTTGCTTTACTGAGAGTTTGTTGATAAGGCGGCTTTAGTCACTGTCTCATTAGGGTCCAGTTTCTTGAACGAAAGTTATCGCAAAATGAATGTGACAAATGGTGAAGCGCGCGTAAACTGCTGTTAAACGTGATTAGCTGTCGATTAATAATTATTTATTTATCTACACTTAAATTTTCGCACAAAAAAGGTACTAAGGCGGACTTAATGCCTTAGGCATTCGCTACCAGTCAACCAAGGATTCCCATGGTTGAGTGGTATGGATTTAGAATCACTAAAAGATGGACACAATACGTGACACATAAATAAAGGGCGACATCAGGTATTAAGTAGGTGCACTCTTTCACTTGTGCGGAAAGGCACGTTAAGCCGTTGGTCCCGGCTGTCATTCGGATCTTTGGTAGACGTTAAGAGTCGTCAGTAGCCAGAAAGTCTGACAACCAGTCTTATCAAAGGGTATCATATTACCCAGTAACCAGGTTGTGGAGGTCAGATAGGCAGTCGCTCCATGTAAAATACTGGTATCCAGCTGCATCCGGTTAGACTGGAAGCCGACCCCAACATAGTTGGGAAAAGGTTATGCAGATGATGGCTCGTGTCACTTATAGGTGACCACAGAATCATTCAACCAATCGTAGAATTTTACGCGCGTTTGACAATTTGTCACATTATTTTTGCGATCATTTTCGTTAGAGAAACTAGCCTTTACTGTCTCGGTCACACATTAATAATGAATTCTATGTCTGGTCTAGTTTGAAGATAAAATGTAAGGTTAACCGATTTAGGATTATTTAACCGACGAAAAAAAAAGGCAGATTCTCAAGTCGACGCGTATATTTTTTTCAGAACGCACTTTATATGTAGGGTGAATTATTGAGATGTGACTATAGGGAGAAAAGGGCTTTGAAGATCCATGGCATAGGTACCTAACGGTCCGCCATATTGTTTTTTTTTTTTTTCAAAATGTCGGCCACGGTACGGTATTATGCTCGTCCCTATAAAAATTCTTTAATCCCGTTTAACCGAAGTTTCAAAGTACAAACTACAAAATCAACTTGTTTTCGTCAAAAACAAGTTAGAGAAAAACATTTGTTGATTATAGCCCAATGTTACCATCTTTTGATCTATTTATCAGTTTCGCTTTGCGCTATAAAGGACCATCTCAAAAACTCAACCTGTACCAGCATGTATCAAAAATGTGTGGTCCGTACAAGGGACCAACGTTGTAACCTCATCACAGCCTTCTTGTCACAGTCATGACGTCCAGCTATCGACTATTTCTGTTTTGTGCTCGTGATTATAGATTTACTTTGTTTTTATTTTTCTTAATTATTAGAGTTCTATAGAGTGGTGGTGGAGTGGTATCTTTTTGTATGCACGTGTTTCTTCCTTTATAGGGTTTCGTACACAAAGGGTGAAAACGGAACCCTATTACTAAGACTCCACTGTCCGTCTGTCTGTCTGTGACCAGGCTGTATCTCATGAACCGTGATAGCTAGACAGTTGAAATTTTCACAGATGATCTATTTCTGTTGCCGCTATAACAATAAATACTAAAAACAGAATAAAATATTTAAGGGGGGCTCCCATACAACAAACGTGTTTTTTTCGGCGTTTTTGCCTTGCGGTACGGAAACCTCCGTGTGCGAGTCCGACTCGCACTTGGCCAGTTTTTTTCTTTCTTATCGCGAATATTCTTTCTATTTCTTTTTTTTTCTTTTCTTTCTTATTGAGTATTGAATAAAAATCAGCTGTACTAAAGAAAATTTCAATACGAACTCGACCCAAATGTAGGTAGGAGACAGCTGATTATTTTTTCGCGGTTATGATGCTGGACCTATGGAGAAAGTTATTCCGTTTGATGGTCTTTACCACACCGCCCACACCTTCTCATATACGCTGCATAACATTATCAATGTATATTGATTGTGAAGCTATGCTATACCTATAATTACATACAAAACTTACACTCACAATACCATTTACCCCCTAGAGAAGATGGGACCTTTACAAATTATTTCGTATGTTATGAAATATATGAGTGGAGTTGGGGCAGTCAGAAAGTCTCACTTTTGATCCCACATTTTCTCTCCGTTCATTAATTTATTATTCTCGTTTATATTCTAAGATTCCAAATTGATTTTAAAACTGCTTAAAATTCCGATAGATTAAAATCTTTTCCTATAAACTTGCTGGTAAAAAATAATCATAAGAATAAACGAATTTTAGGTACACACGACGACAAATCAAGCTATACATTTCCAGTTTTAGCTGACCTGGCATTGTATTTTTGTACAATGAGATGTCAGCTTATACTGGAAATGTATAGCTTGATATGTCGTCGTGCGTACCTCTCCATTTATTATTAACAATATAAAAATAACGATAATAACGATAGAAACGTATAAGTACTAAGTTCCGTTATTTAACTTGTTAAATATAACGCAATGTAATCTATTCACCATTCACATTTAAAAAATAACTCTAAAATGCAGTCATTGTAACAATATTACACAATTACCGTTGTTATTTGGCCGTTATTTTTTTTAATACTATAATAAATGGAGAGACGGGTCTAACTTTCAGATACTGAAAACCTATTCAATTAAATTTGTTGTCAAATTTTATGTAACCTTATAATGATTGAAAGTTGTTTTGTTGATGAAACAATTATATGAGTTACCATACAATTTCACAACAGATGAACTAATCAGGCGGATCAACTATAACGCGCAACGCGGGAAACGGAGCCAAATTTTTATTAAAATCGTAATCGTCGCCCCGTCGATGTGATCCGCCTTAAATTACAGAGACTTGATTAGACTTCCAGAAAATTATGAAAAAATTGGTATCACCAAACTATACAAAATAAAAATCAGTCAAGAATCTACATATTTGAAACAATTATCCAATTAATTTGATTTGAGGAAGCATATTTTTTTCTTCCATGCATTCTTATATTTAAAACATGTGAAGCAAACATCAAATTATTATTTCTGCATACAATTTTCTCGGAATCAGATTTGTAACAGTCGACGCGATTGCAATGGCAAGCGATCTGTAATTATGTAAATATTTTCTTAATCTTGACAAAAGCTTATGTAAAGACGCCAGCACATCAAGCTACTACAATCTTTCAAATTTATTTAATAGATTTTCAACTTTATTGCTAAAGCATAAGGTTCAAAGTTGATTGAGAAAATATGACAGTTTCGGGTAGCTTGATGTGCTGGCGTCTATACCTTGACAAGAAACGTTTAATTTAATCAGTTATTAAATCTCATGCGAAACTTATGCGCATCGGATTGGCTGTACTGTTTTATTTAACCACTACGTCGCATTATCCTAGAACACTCACTGTCCGGTTTCTTCCTAACCAAAGTGACAAATCGCGCGAATATCTGATCATTAGCGCGAAGACACGTTCGGGTTCGCCGAACAAAATGAACGCGCCACCGCGTGTTCGCGTGACCATCGCTTTGGTTAGACTAACCTAACACTTTTCAAATCGCGCCGAATGTTACAATTCTGTTCTCGCCTTATACTATACGCCGTAAGGAAAGAGTGCACACGATATTTGAGGAAGATACGCCCTGTATGTTCCTTGTTTGTCTATACAAATAAAAACGCGTCTTGTGTTGGCTACACACGCGCGATTGACTCTATTACACAATGACATGATTGTTGATACTTTTTAAAGTCAGGCTAATTAATTGTCTATCTAATTGACTACCAACACAATTCGCCCGTAAATAAGCTGTCATTATTTGACAGTTAAGTATGAAATGGTTCTAACACGGCGCATAGACGTTGGGTATTAATTTGATAAATAATTAATTTCCCTGACTGTACATTGCTTCGTTTATATTCAAGATAGTGTTTATTTTGGGTCAAAATTTTTACCGTGTATACATCTTTTTGGGGCTGATTGTACAATGTGGAGACGACAATACGAGAATAAATGCGAAAACTGGCAGTATTGGAGTATTTTAAAACAATCAAATAAATCCTAACATCTGGATTTAAATAAAAAAAAAAAACTGTTTTCAAACAAACTAAATAGTAGTGATGGGCCGACTATGTGTTTTACCAATCTTTGACTGGCTATAGACTAAACTATTGAAAATATATGGTTGAATTTTCGTATGCAGACTGGGAACATCATCATTTTTTCATCATTATCATCATCATTATCATCATCATCATTATCATTATCATCATCATTCATTCATCACATACGAAGTTTAATTTATTGTCGTTTTGTCGTCTCCACCTTGTATATTCAGAAACTGGAGATGGTTTTTCAGAGCACTTTTTAATCGAAATTGACAATTTAGTAGGTAAAGTTATTCGGAAGCACGTGCTTGCTTTATTTGTAAACGGTCGTGTATTCGATTCGTAAACGAAGCTAATGTATAATTATAACCTAAACACTTAGTATGCCTTGTATATTTCATAACATCACACCTTGTTTGCCCGAAGGGTTAAGCAAAGATGTACCTGTATTACAGACGCGAGCACATCAAGCTACTACAATCTGTTAAGTTTCTTTAATAGATTTTCAACTTTATCGCTAAAGCATAAGGTTCAAAGTTAATTGGGAATTTTTGACAGTTTCGGGTAGCTTGATGTGCTGGCGTCTGTACACTCACATTTCGCCAGTTTATTTATAAGTCCCATGTAATAGGAAGCGAGTCTGAAATTTCAGATGGAAAACCCCAATAATAAACAATACTGCATATTTCATTAGTAATTTACAGCATATTACCATCTTGAATACAAACGCAGCAAAGACACGAAATATTAAACAGCATAGACAATTGTGTACTGGAGTCGTTACAGAATTTATTTTTTTACATAATTTAATTTATTTTAAAATGTTATTAAAACTTTTTACCGCCACGTGACGTCAAGACGTCAGGCACATAAATATAAAATTAAAAAATACAACAAAAAAAAAAACATTCCGATTTATGAATATTATTGTCATTTCTAAAGAAAAACTTTAAAGAAATATTTCACAGGTTGGGGATTTATTCACCACTGAGATGAGGTGTGATTTTACCTGTTTTAGTGTGTATGCACACGAGCGACATGCGTCGACGACACTGGCAACTACAACCGCCCGCGTCGGTAGCAGCCATTAAGGCGAAAGCGCCAGGGTAGCCCGCGAAATTCAATTTTTTTCTGGTTTTTTGCAATTTGCTGGTCAGTATTAAGTTGTACGTTGATTAATATATGATTCGCGGCCGTAACAAATATGTATTTACAGAATTATAACCATTAAAGTCATCAACACAACTCTCTAAGACCACGTAAGTCCAAAGAATAACTGTTTCATGAAATCATCATTCTTTGGAGTTACGTGGTTACTCAGCTCACTCCCTCTCACAGAGAGCAGACCTGTGTCCCAGCAGTTTGAACATTATAGGCTAATAATGCTATGTGTGATCGATAATGAACAAATGAACCATCCAAATGTATGTAATGTAACAACAATTACTAGGCAAATTTGTTTCAACGTGTGTTACATTTCATGCTACGTTTTTCCGATGTGTACCGTCACCAAATGATATAGTTGATGTTTAGCAAGAAACTGATAGATGATATATTTATCAAATTGAATTCGACAACGTCCATCGGTTTTTTATACACCCTTTATTATATTAAGCTTAGATAAATAAAATTTCTTTATGCAAGGGCTGATTTTCCCATCGCCAGATAACTTTTATTCGAGGAATAAAATTGACGTTTGACAGTTTTTGTATGAAATAACTGTCAAAATTTAAAAATTATTCCTCGAATAAAGTTATCAGATGATTGAAAAATCGGTTTCTTAATAAACTTCAATCATATGCGACGACCCTGGTTACTTATCTCTTGTGGTGACCGTACCCGACATTATAAGGCTCTTTTTAACCATAACTTATCAAATATTTCAATTGTTAGAGACCTTCCAATAGTAAACTGGCGCAAAAGTCAACACAGCAGTCCTTTTTCCAACCACATTGGGTTAAAATCTAATTAGAATTTCACAATTACACTCCATCCGTCGATAGAATGTGTTCCTGACACCTGTCAGTGCGACAGTGGCAAATAAAGATCAAATTCGCAAAACACGTATTCGTTCGTATGAAACTGACAGGTGTCAGAACTCAGAAACGCATTTTTAGATGGCCGGACTGTAGACAACTGTCTAAACATAAGATATCGGTTATTCTGATTATCTATAATAAGTAAATTGACCCTAATTTAGTTAGAAAAAGACTCCGAAAACGAAATAAAAACATTTTCTGTGACGTCACAACACGTTATTTTTAACTGACATTAAAGCGCTGACGTCTATAAACGTCCGTGGCTGTAAAAAGGTTAAAACACGGGGTTGTTACCCGTGAACCTATTACTAAGACCCATAGAAGGGCAATGAGAATTACCCGTAAACCCACCACACTACCGCTAGAATTAGGGAGGTGAAAATATCGATAAGAAAAGTAGTCTTAGTTAGGCAGCTTTCGCAACTAAGCGTTTATCGAACGTAGACGCTGCGCCAGGCGTGACTGTAGTTTGGATACAATAACTCCGACGTCACGTTAACTCAGCGTCTACGCAACTTGCGTTCCGTTTCCCGCGGCGATTTTTTGTCGCGCACTGGATTTTTAACACACTACTTAGCGCCGAGAGTTAAAAATCCAACAGTGTGTTTTTTTGACGCTCTATGATGCGCTCTGTGGGATTGTCAACGCTCGGCTCAACTCTGACAGTTGAAAATTCAGTGCGCGATAAAATCCCGCCGCGATATTTTTACGTCCTTTCGAACGTGGGTTACGTAAGGCAGAGCGTTAACGCGAGGCAGCAGTTTGACATAAGCTATAATATAATAGAAACAAGAAAAACAGCTGAATCAGAAAAATATATATTTGCAGCTCATTTGCACGGCGAAAGTTATTTGTCTGTTCATTGCGATTATTTTGCGCGTTTATAATTTCTAACGTGACAATATTATCGTGGACCTCCACGTCACAGCATCGCGCTAAGACAGGCAAATAAAATATATGAATATATATGAAGAATCTTTAAAAGGGAATTGAAAATGTTTATATGGACCTTGGTCCCTGGTATAGCTACTATCCGCCATTTTGATTTTTTTTCAAAATGGCGGCCAGCCGGGAATCCTGTATAAATCAATAGCTAGCATCAATGCAAACAGAAAACATTGTAAGACCAAACCCCGCAAAGCGTCACGTTTCCGAGAAACGTTCAAAGTTAATCACATGACATCTATATTTTTTTGAACTTGCGCCACCTTGTTGCATAGATGTTTGAAATAATCACTTTGAATGTTTAAAGTCATCATTTTAGTAATGATATTAAGCTAAAAACATATCACTGTGGTCCCTTTCATCCACGATAACACTATCATCTGCGTAGCCTTTTCCCAGCTATGTTGGGATCGGCTTCCAGTCTAACCGGATGCAGCTGAATACCAGTATTTTACATGGAGCTACTGCCCATCTGACCTCCATAACCCAGTTGTTGGGTAATACGATACCCCTTGGTAAGACTGGTTGTCGGACTTTCGGGCTTCTGACTACCCGTAACGACTGTCAAAGAACCACGAATGACAGACCAGCCGTGGCAAGCGTAGCTTAACCTGATCGACGGACCTGGGTGCTTACTCTTCAATTTAATTCCGATAGATCGACATTGGAATTGTGACGTTTCGTACTCTTGAGTTCGATGCTAGCGCCAAATGATTTTTAGATTGGGTGTCCATTTTGGAGAACTATGTGGAATTGGGTTCGGGCTTGGCGTGGGGTAATTGTTGACAATATTGTTTTCAAGAGTACCGAATCACGGGACTGTAAAATTAACATTGGAATCATATTGGCATCTCATTGGAATTGAAATTAGTTTGGAGAGTAAGTTATTATTTACCCACGAGCCTCTCCACGATAACACCATAATGCGCACGTATTTTCATACATATTATGGACGATAATATCGTCACGGTAGAAATTATATAACCGCACGTTAATGTAATCTTTGGTTTTTTACCTTGTAGGTTTTAAAACACTAATATTATCGATAAATCCAGACTCTAATTCAAACTGTAGGGTAGTCAAAACGGTGGGTATACAATCACAAATCAAAATCTATCTAATTTAGACTCGCGCCGACTTCAGAGAAAGTCTATTACAGGCATAGTATGTGTATATCACTACATATTATAAAACAAAGTCCCCTCACCGAGTCTGTCTGTCTGAACGCGCTAACCTCTGAAACTATCTGTCAGATAAAACTAATTTTTGAACACTAGAAATACCGGGTTAAATTAAATTCATTAGCGAAACTTCACAGACAGAAAAAAGTATGATTTTCTTAGTTTATTTTTTATAGTACTATTATAGGTAATTGAAATTAAGTTATAAGTTTAGAAAATCATACTTTTTATTTTATCATGTTTTGTAATGTTATATAATATATTATCATAGACACCAGTAATTTCAGTGTGAAGTCTCGCTAAAGAATTTAATTTGCTCCTAAATAATTTACATAACCCTTTCACCTAGCGAACACCTGAACAAAAGTTGTCAGTCAACGCTAATTTTGATCATTTCCCTTGTACAGCTCAGACCAGCAGAAGGAAATAAAAATATTTTTCAAATATAACACAAACTCTTGCTAACTGTCGGCGCGGGTCTACACAAGCTTAAACTTTCCGCAATAAACAAAATAACTTAAGATAACATATCGTTAGAACTAATTCTTACGATGCTTCCCGTCCACCGGTCTCTTGTATATCCTGAAAAGCAGAGAAAATATTTGATTATAAAAATACGTATGGATGGGAGCTATAGGCCGACCGATTAACTGAGACGTTGCCTGAGGTAGCAGCGCGGTGCGGGAGGGGTGTGGTGACGTGATGCGAGAGCTCAGTGATTCGTCAACTTGTGACAACTATCACCCCTCCCGTACCGCGCAGCTACCTCAGGCAACGTCTCAGTTAAGCGGTCGACCTATAGTAAAAAACTAAATAATAATAAATAGCCCGTGTTGTCCCTCTGCAACGCCTCCTATTCATTTTTCCACTCAACTCGATTCTGAGCCGACATGTTCAAAAAAACTATAAGAAGCTAGCGGGCCTAACAGACGTTGTCCTGCCCGTTCGGGCAGGACAACGTCAGGCGCCACCTACCGGGTCTAATTGTCAATCTAAACCATCCACTCAAACACACGCAAAAAAACTCATCAAAACCTGTCCAACTGTTTAGGAATTCGGTGCGATAGAGACGTACAGAAGAATTATTTAAATAAAGATTTGTGTTTATATTACTAATCTATGGTACTTAATCGATGGGTTGATATTTTATCGTCCAAAAATTAAAACAAGAAAAAATACTCACACTGTATTCCCAGTACAATCTTCGTTGATCTCAAACGCGACCTTTTTGAAAACGCACGCGAACCGACAATGTTCCTGGCTGACATACTTGACAGCTTGCTCAATGAACTCATTGATAGCAACCAGTTCTTCTTCAACGAACGGCCCCAAGAACTTGAACTGGGAATACTTCGAACTTTCTGCGAACTCAGTGAAAAAATTCACAATTTTCGTCATAATTTCCGACATTTCCGGCAAAACTTCTGGCGCTTCTGCCACTTCCGCGACTTCTTCCTCTTCTTGGCATGCGAAATCGGACTTCTTTAGATTTCTCGTTATGCTTATCAAGAAGGGGTTCGTTTCTTCCTCTGGTTCCAATTCTTCTGGAACTTTCGGATCTTCTAGGATTGGAGGCTGTTGTTCTACTTCTACTTCTAGGATCTCTTCTCCGTTCTGCTCTAAGAAGCGTTGTTTGAATTCGTCGGAGAAGAGCGAGTCTTTGTGGTCTTTCAGTTTGTCTGGTACGATGAGGTAGACGTGTGGTGGAGCTATCTTGAACAGACTCAGTTGACTGGAAGAAGAGAGAAGAATTATCGGACCTCTCTGTACATGTAACTGATAAGTATACAAATAACATAATACTAGCGATAAGTGGTAATTTTGGCGGCTGATTTGAACTACTACCGTTTAGCTGATAGACGTATGAAGAACCGGGTGTAAAGTTCACTCATTCTCCATAGAAAAGGGAGGATCCTCCCACCAGAGGGTGTTGTGTCTGGCGGGCAACTGCCCGATGATTCATGTCGGTCCGTTGCATAAATGCTAGTCGCGCGGTAAACTTTGCTTGCGCGATGCAGGATTTTGCGTGACGTCAGTGTGATCCGTAGTTGGCATGTGGAAATGTAGATGTCGCCACTAGCATGAGAGGAGACAGTTTACTGGATGTTTAAAATGCAAATTAGCTTTTACATCAACTTAGAGCCAACGCAAAACCTTGTGCGACTTTTCGTACGTTGAAGATTTTAAAAATAAATATGCCAAGCTATCAGAATATGTCCGCGCAAAGTTTAATAGTGCAAGCACGCTGTAAATTTTATATTAATTGTCGACTTTATGTTAACGTTCCTAGGGTTCATATTATGTTGGCAGATTGAAACTTGCTGTTTTGGGCTGTTAGCCAAAAATAATAGGCAAGTCTACCCTTTAGAATTATATTAATCAACAACAAATTTGGTACAGTATCTATGTGACGCTTGTGACGCAATGCGCGTGCGCAACGAATGACCCTAGCAGACTGTCTGCTGCGGTCGGCTATGAGAAGCGGCGGCATCCCGCAGGGTTCTCACAGTGGGTTCGCGGTAATGCGACGCACAGTGTGCGCTTTAATAAGGCATTGCCAAGAACTATAAATAAATAGTAAAATCGGACCCATCTTAACCATTCGCGTATTAACGCAAGGGCATTGATGTTGATGAGCAACGCCCTCTAAAAACATTATAAAGTCACGACACGGTTGGCACAGTGGCTGAGCGATCGACTGCTGCGCTGCGTGTCGCGGGTTCAATTCCCGCACGGAACAAATATTTGTATTGCCTACAGGTAGTTGTTCCGGGTCTGGCTGTTTGTGTATGTGTATTTAAATGTTTGTAAACGCACCCACAATACAGGGATAATTCCTAGTGTGGGGTTTTACAAAAAAAAAAGTACTTACCGTACAGGATAAGCCCCAAAGCTCTGCGTGTGCAAAATATAACAATTCTTATCGCTGATCTGCAGCACCAAGTCCATTTGAGCAGGATTGTCAAAATCAACCGACGCCAAGTCTTCAGCGGTCAGTTTGAACTGGACCAAATGATGAATCTTCTTCCGTTCGTCCTTCTTCAAATTTTTGTCAAAGAGTAATTCCACTTCGGCGTTATTTTTGACGAATTCGTAAATGTTAAGGAGAACGTTCATTTCGTAGAATTGTTTGGAGTCAGCCTTCTTGCTGTGTTTTGGTGATCGCACGCTGCGTTGGATGTGGTTTTGGCCGAAGCCTATTTTTGTTTTGGCCTGTATTAGAGAAAGATCAATGGTTACTTAATAATTCCAATAAGCTCGCTCCTTTATGTGGAACATAATGGCTATTTTTTGCTATACGATATTCGTAGACATCCAAATAAGGTTTTCAGGAAATGAAAAATTCAAAAAAGTTACCCAGGAATTAGGAAAATAATTCTGAACAAAACTTTTTTCTGTAAGTATCTGATTTTTGTATTTTTTATTGAAATTCAGATATTTTCTGACAACGTCTGTCGGGTCAGCTAGTTTGAAATGATAAAACGTCCTTTAAATTTATAATCTCGCTAGGCAAATTTCGGTAGGTTTAATAATAAAAAATAATAGTATCTAATCTGTGTTCGCGATTTATTTGCCAAAAATGTAAAGAAATATGAATTAACCCATTGAGTGTCTAATTAGCAGACACAATAGAATTTAATTGTTCTTATGTCGCACTGTGTAACATAAGACATTCGAAAGGTTAATGGAAAAATAACTTTAATTCCTACACAATAAAGTTCAGTTTACGCTACAACTTCAAACATTTTTATATCTTTTTCAATAGTGCTAGTCACTCTGAAATCAACTTAATTATCACACTTAAATAATGTTGATATTTGTTTAACTTGAAATAGGGTAGGGTTGTGCAGCACTGCCATTTTTATTACGACAATATAACGAATACTTACATTGTTACCAACATAAACAGCGTTGGGTGCGATTGGTTCCACGATGCCGTCTCCACTCCTGCCGAGCGCGCCGCCCTGCCAGCCCATCTTCTGCATCATGCTGCAAAAGATAAACAATTATAAGTAATGAACACAACGTACAGTACCCGGCGATAAATATTGCACATCGACCTTTGGAAAGAGACAATCGGCTAATTTCGGCTTCGTAGAGCGTTATCTCTGTCGCACGAAATACAAACAGTCCGGTATTGTATTAGGAGCTGTTAAAACAATTATGATTTGCTTCATTTGATAATTATTTTTATTCTTTGAATAAAATGGTTTTGTGTAAAAAGGTCGATTTGCAATATTTCTCGCCGGGTATCACGCCGGCATCACGCCTGAGACGGCTGGCCAGAAGTGCCACATAAATTCACTAGCTTCTGCCCGCGACTTCGTTCGAGTTGAAGTTGTAAGACAACACAATATACTAGAATAACAACAGCCACATTTCCCGCGCTATTTCTTCATTTTCGCTTAGCGATTTATTTGACGTTTTATTCTTTTTGCAAAAATAATTTTTGAATTCCGACTGGTAGTTCCAGATGTTAACGCGTTCAAACAGACAAAAATAAAACAAACACCAAATTGTTTTTTGTCGACGATAGATATATGTCGAAGACAAAGCATCGAGGTTTCTTTATTATAATTAGTTTGATAGTAAACTATTGTAAACACAAAACATCCGGAATACATTTTCAAAATTATGCTGATGACATCGAAATCCTGTTGCGTACTTTAGCGCGGTCACGAAAAGCGACTTTAGTGAGGAAAGTTTTGGATATAAATTTGTATGGCTATAAGAGTAGAGGAAAACTCAAGAAATGCTGGATGGACTCTGTCAAAGATGATATATACCGCTAGAAAGGGGGTGACTACTACCGTTATGACGACTAATAGACAAGTATAGAAGAAAAAGGCATAGATAGATAGATAAAACGTTTATTTAGTGCAACAAAAGACACAATACAGGTATTAAAAACAACAAAAAAGATGAAAAAAAAAATAACAAAGATTAAAAAGATAAATTGAACCATAGACACCTAGCTCGTAAACATTTATAACGTCGATCACTACTGTGCGGTGTGTGTCTCAAGGTTGCACCAAATGGGAGTCCAGCTCAGCATATGCCAGGTACAATACCTGACGCTGGTATTCTGCTGCATCCCGTTAGTGACACACGGATGTCGAGAAGACACATCTGAGTTTCAACAAAATGGTACCTGCATAGTGCGGCGCGTATATTATAAAGGTGGTAAGTACCCTCAGTTGACTTGCTTTTAAAAACCGACAGAAAGAAAGATTTTGAAATTTTAAACTTAATAAATACTTGTGTAGTGTCTACTGGATTACTTGATTATCATAGTGTAGGTAATAATATGTTATGTAATGAATGACTACTGGCATGTTGCGCCGACCCCAGGATTGGGATAAGAGCTGGAGAATGATGGTACAGAATCGGATACAGAAGCTCACCTCTCAGCCTTGGTCATCTTCACAGGTTTAGCGAGCATCTTATCAAGTTTCTTCTGGATATTGTTGGAGCCCAGCACTAGCCGCTTCCGGCCCCTGCTGGGGCCCTGGCCGCCATCTGGGCACACTTCCGAAGCCTTGTGCCAGTACAAGTGGGTCCAGTCGAGATTGGGGCTCTTGCTGGTGGGACTGTCTTCGCTGAGGATGGAAGTGGGTGGTGGAGTCTCATCTTGAGGGATGTCGATTGGTCTATGGAAAAGAAAAAAAACTTTTTATATATTGTTTTTATCTCACGACGCGACACGCGCTTTACTTCTGTTTACCAAGTGTGGAAACACGCTGTGAATGAGTGCGGGAAGACGAGTAGCGTCAGCGCATAACACACACACACACACACACACACACACACACACACACACGCTTCCGACTTTGCAATGGCAAGGGCAATGGTCTCAGACGGTACCGAGTGTTGCTGCTGCGCTTATATACACACACACTAGCTGCACCCCGCGGTTTCACCCGCAAAGTTTCGATCCCGTGTGAATACAAAATTTTATCAAAATTGGTCTAGCCGTTCGTGCGTGAAGAAGTAACAAACATACAAACACATTCACAAACTTTCACCTTTAGAATATTAGTGTGAAGTGTGATTCACTTTTGTAAACTTGGTAACCACAAGTACAGCGCGCGTCGCTTCGTGAGATAAAAATACTGTACTAGCAAAATATCGCTTCAGCGTGGCAATAGCGGTCCCGGGGTTGTCCGAAAGGGTTACCGCTGGCCCGGAACATAAAGGGCTAAGGAAGGAACATTGGGTTTTAGTCAGTAAGAGTCTGACACTCACTTCCGCTCCACCCAGAGCGGGAGGGGTCATTTGATAATTTCCCATCCTCAAAAAAAAAAGTCTTAGGGAGAGGGCAATGACCGCTATTGCCACGATAAAGCGATTCAGGTATAGCATAATCAGCCCATAATGTTCCCAACATCGCTGCTGAGACAGACCTCCTCTCGGTAAGAGGTAGTGGGCCGTAATCCACCACGCGGGCTTTGTGCGGGATAGTAGATGTCACATGTCTTCGAATTTTTGGTTCTAGGACATGCCGGTTTTTTCACGATGTTTTCCTTCACCGTTTTGACTAAAGTGCCTGTCGGGGCTTGAACCTACGACCTACAAACTCGTATGAAAGTACGTATATATAAGGTAAAAATAAAATAAAAATGTCTGTCTGTCTCCGGCTAATCTCCGAAACGGCTGGACCTATTTTGACGGGACTTTGACTGGTAGATAGCTGATGTTATGAGGTGTAACTAAGGCTACTTTGATTTTAGAAAAAACAAGTGCGAGTCGGACTCGCGCACCGAGGGTTCCGTACAAACCTGCAAGGTTTACAAAGTTCGTTCATTACGACAATCGTGTCATAACTATGGTATTTTTATTGCAAAATGAAATTCATAACATTACAATGGGGAAAGATGGAGGAGCATAAATTTAAGACAAAGATCTCTTTGCTCTCTGTGCTGTAAGCTATTGCTTCTTACCAAATTTCGAGATTCTATGTCAACGGGAAGTGGTCTTTAGGTTTTAATTCCCTTGCGTGTAGTTGCGAGTTTCAAAATATGCGGTATCAATGGTTGTACTTTTGCGTTTTGCGTTTTTGCGTTGACTTAGAATTTTTTTTTTTCACGGGTTAAAGGCAATTAGATCTAAGTATTTGATATGAATTTCAACTTGATAGCTCTACGCGTTCATGAGGAAAAAAGTAATAAGTTTATATTTATTAAAAAATAAATATATATTTTGTAATGCAACTAAAAATTTAAGGTTTTCGGAATTTTTCCTTTATGTGTGCTATAAAACGTTGCTTCAAGCCAAATTTCAAGATTCTAGGTCGACTGGAAGTACCCTTTAGGTTTTGATTCCCTTGCGAGTACTTGCAAGTTTCAAAATATGCAGCTTAAATTGCTGTTTCTTTTGATTGCGTTGACATAGAAGTTTGATTTTGTTACAGCTTAAAGGTATTATAGACCTGAGTATTTGGTAAGAATTTCAATTTAATACCTCTACGCGTTTATGAGGAAATGGGTAGTAAGTTTAAAATTATTAAAAAAAAAAATATTATGTGATGTAACTAAAAATTTATGGTTTTCGTAATTTTTCCTTTATCTATGCTATAAGACGTTGCTTCGTACCAAATTTCAAGATACTGAGTTCACGGGAAGCACCCTGTAGGTTTTGATTCCCTTGCAAGTGTCGAAAATTTGCGGCATAAACGGCTGTATCTTTTGATTGCGTTGGCTTAGAAGTTTGATTTTTTCACAGCTTCAAGGGACAGTAGACCTGAGTAATTGATATAAATTTCAGCTTCATACCTCCACGCGTTCCTGAGAAAAAGGGTCTTGACAGACGGACGGACAGACGGACAACAAAGTGATCCTATAAGGGTTCCGTTTTTTCCTTTTCAGGTACGGAACCCTAAAAAAGGAAATCAAATGGTATTTATATAAACAGCTTATAACGTTCCCACTGCTGGGACACAGGCCTCCTCTCGGTGAGAAGGAGTGGGCCGTAATCCACCACGCGAGCAGCAGCTAGTTATAAATACTTAGATAATAACAAGATGGTGTCGGGGATGAGTGTCTATACTAATATTATAAAGAGGTAAAATTGTTTATTTGTAGGAGCTAATCTCCGGAAGTACTGATCTGCCGGTCGATTCTGTAAAAATCTCGCCGCGAAAACTTAGGTGAAGTGAGTTTGTTTTTGCTAGGAATTGACACTATTGACAGCTCACTCCACGCTCACTTCACCTAAGTTTCCATGGTGAGATTTTTACAGAATAGCACCGCTGATTACAAAAATTCTTTCACTGATAGAAAGCTACGCTATTGCCAAGTGCCTTAAGGTTTATTTTAAGTTAAAACATGCGGACGAATTCGCGTGTAGAAGCTATGAACAAACGAGTGTGGAACCTAAGATAGAAACACGCTTGTACGATACGACTACATAACAGAAAGCAAAGCTAATAAACATCTCTATTCCTAGACAGCACGTTTCGCCGAAAACTCTGTTGATAGAAAACATTGTTTGTAGATATCTCGGTCCATAGGAAGCACTGTTGACAGAGATTGCTTTTCATAGATAAGCACTTCTTGCCATAAACTTTTTCAATGAAACCACTGTTTCCAGATACCTAACATCCTCAAATAATGCAGACTGTTTAGTCTTGCAAGGGAAAGTTTTTTTCGATTACTCATCGTAATAAAACTAAATTGGAAGTCTCATTTCCTATGAAATATATGTGAAACATTATTGCGCCTACAGATTTGTCTAGTCTCGAAACGTCATTTGTGTTAAAGGTTGCATAGCATCAAGTGTAGGTTAGGAACTCTTTAGAAATGAATATTTAAAAAGTGCTATGTGACATGAAAAAACAAAATGTTTGTACTGACATGTGTCTTGTTGTAAAAAGAAAATGTGTGTTCGTGTTGTGATAAAATATATAATATTAATAATATCACCTCAGGTCTAAATCGTGCTAAATACCTAATAACTAAAATAAGGACTCATACCGATCGGGCTAAAATAGATTGTCTACTACAATAAACTAAATTCTTCGTTAGTGCAAATCATAAGACACTTTAAATCTCTGCTTACTAACGGAACTCGATAAACTTAAGAGGTAAGTCGAGTTATCCGCAACAGGTTATGGGCCCAGAAAAGTAATCTTTTTTGCCCAGAAAAGTAATCTTTTTTTGCCGAAATGGAAGGTTTTACGTCAAAATTGCAAATAGGCAATCTAGAGGGGAAAGAAAATTGGGCCACATGGAAATACAAAATTTCCATAATGTTACGAGGTGTAGATGGCGCAATGGAAGCAGTCGAAGGAACCCTCAAAAAGCCCATTACCCCCGCCCAAGGAGCTGGTGACACTGTGGTCAGTACATATAATTTGGCAATGGCTAAATATAGGAAGACTGAATGTAGCGCTCTGCTCATATTAACCACTAATATGTCCGAAGATACACTTAAAAAAATAATGAGATTTGAAACGTCGAAAGAGGTCTGGCAGGAACTACATAGATTATTTGACGGACAGTCAGATGACAGGGCATACAATTTGTGTGCAGAGTTCTTCAGTTTTCAACGTCACAATGAGGATGACGTATCTTCCCACATGTCAAAACTGAAAAATATCTGGACAAATTTAAATGCGGAAATTACAAAGAAAGATGCCACTGTTAAACTGCCGGAATTATTTCTAATTTGCAAAATCCTAGATACGCTGGATGAAAATTTTTTTGCTTTCAAATCGAGCTGGTTATTACTGAACCAAAGTGAACGGACAGTGGACAATTTAACGAGTCACTTGTGCGCATATGAAAGAGCGCTTGGTACTAAAGAGCACATAAAGCAAGAGGCCTTAGTGGCAACACGCACAGAACGCAAGAGCAAGCAAAGCAACGAGAGAGAGCTCATCTGTAACTACTGTTCCGGTAAAGGACACAGAGTTCGGAAGTGCAAAAAGTGGATAAAGGATGGGAGGCCACCCAAACCCACACCAGGCACATCAGCAGCTGCTTCAACGTCAAAGCAAGTGCAACACATTTCTCTGTTAGTGAATGCCTGTTCCACTGGACGAACTCAAGACTCAGATAGCTGGTTCGTTGACAATGGAGCCACAACTCACATTGCAGTAAGAAGAGCTTATTTCCAGGAGTTTCACGAATTTGATTCAGACCATACTGTATCGACTGCGGACGGGAGCGTCATACATGCGATAGGGAAAGGCACCGTTGAGGTGGAATCAAATGTCAGTGGCAAGAGGGAGCGAATAACACTCAACGATGTGTGGTTAGTACCATCACTAACAAAGAATCTCTTCTCACCGCTTGCAGCACAAGACAGGATGCAGAACAGCATCTTCAGTTCCACGACTAAAGAGTGCAAGCTAGATATTGGAGGCACAACTAGAGTTATTGGAAAGAGAGTCCAATATGGAGGACTTTACAGGTTGGACATGAAGACGCTCATGCCAATTAAACCATGGACCATAGAGGTCAACGTTGTGACTGGCTCTAATATGTTACAGTTATATCATGAGAGATTTGCACATCAGGACAAGAAACATGTGATCCGCCTCGTGAAGAGAGAGCTTGGAGTACAGTTGAGTCCTGACAACATCAAATGTGAAGGCTGCATTTATGGTAAGTCACACAGAAAGCCTTTCGGAACAAGGGAAAGAGCAACAGCTGTAGGAGAGCTGATTCACACCGATGTTTGCGGTCCCTTCGTAGAAAGCATCTCAAAATACAAATACTACGTACTCTTTAAAGATGACTACTCTGGCTACCGCATGGTCTATTTCATCAGAAACAAATTTGAAGTTAAGAATAAACTTCTTCAAATGTTGCAAGAAGTCAAGACCGCTGGATATAGAATCAAGACTATTCTTAGCGATAACGGAGGTGAGTT
Organism: Luperina nickerlii; assembly: GCA_963855955.1. Taxonomy (NCBI): domain Eukaryota; kingdom Metazoa; phylum Arthropoda; class Insecta; order Lepidoptera; family Noctuidae; genus Luperina; species Luperina nickerlii. The sequence goes on along the minus strand of OY979689.1, from coordinate 8,046,570 downwards.
CGACAACAGAGAAGTACGAGATATTTTACAGAAATATGGCATTCGACAACGGCTGACAATGTCTTACACTCCTGAGCAGAATGGATGTAGTGAGCGTGAAAACCGTACCTTAGTCGAAGCTGCGAGATCCATGATGCATGCGAGAGTAGAACTACCGCAAGTACTCTGGGCAGAACTTGTCAACACTGCCGCGTACGTACTTAACAGGACAGGTCCATCGAGAGCTGAGGATAAGGTACCTTACGAGCTCTGGCATGGAAAAAAACCCAAGATATGTCACTTGAGAGTCATCGGAAGTGAATGCTTTGCTCACGTTCCAAAACAAAAACGAAAGAAGCTCAACAAAAAGGCAATAAAAGGCAAGCTTATAGGCTATGAAAACGATGATGGTTATCGTATTTGGGACGGAAACAAAACTCAAAGGTCGAGGGACATAACATTCCAAACTGACGTTGAGTTCCGTATTTGTACAGGAGTTCCTATAACTTCAAGTTCAGAGGGGGATAACCAAACGTTTACGCAAGAAGCTGTGCCTGAAACTGCTATAGAGCAACAAGAAATGAATCATGAACATGCTCTAGAGGGAGATAGAGAAAATGATGATCATGTACATGTTGAAGTTTTGGGAGATAGAAACGAAACCAGAGAGGATGAAAGTGCTAACGAAGAGTTCGTTGACGCTGACGAGGAGTTAGAGATAATCGAACCACCGTTGTTGGACGCGAGATCTCGATACAACCTACGCGATCGCACTTGCCTCTCACGTCCTAAGAAGTTACAAGACTACGTGTGTTTCGTAGGCACAGAACATTTTCCCGAGACATATAAAGAAGCTATTGAAAGGGATGACAGCGCAGAGTGGATCAAAGCTATGACAAGTGAAATGAACTCTCTAAAGCAAAATGATGTATGGACACTCTGTAAGCTTAGAAAGGCACTCCCTTGCAAGTGGGTCTTTCGTATCAAGCGAAACCCAGACAGCAGTATCGATAAATATAAGGCTAGGCTAGTTGTAAAAGGTTTCAAGCAAAGGAAAGGAATCGATTACGAACAGACTTATAGCCCAGTTGCTAGAATGGCCACCATCAGAGCCTTATTAAGTGTCGCAGCCAAAGAAAAATTATATTTGACGCAGTTTGACGTTTCAACAGCATTCCTCAATGGCAAGCTAAAGGAAGAAATTTACATGCAGCAGCCGGATGGATTTAATGACGGAACTTCAAATGTATGTCAACTTAAAAGGAGTTTATACGGACTCAAGCAGGCTCCTAGATGCTGGAACTCATGCTTTGAGGAGATTCTATTAGAGAAAGGTTTTCAGCAAAATGTAGCTGATTGTTGCCTATTCACGAAGAAAATAGGTGACAAGAAAATTTTGATAAGTCTGTATGTAGACGATGGCCTTGTAGCCGCTACAGATAAAGATTTGGCAAGCCAATTCCTTAAAGAATTAGGGGATACTCTGAAGATCACAAGCAAGCCAGTGTCTTATTACCTTGGACTTGAGATAGTACAGTCAAAAGATGGCTCCATTACAATTAAACAAGAGTCGTACGCCAAAAAGATACTGGAACGTTTTAGGATGTCAGAATGTAATCCAGTTTCAACGCCAATAGAAACGACTTCTCAAGCAGGGAAAGTTATCCTTATCAATCAAAAGGAAGAGAAGAATTTTCCATATAGAGAGGCAGTAGGTGCTTTAGCATACTTAATGACAGGGACGCGACCTGATATAGCGTATGCAGTTGGTTTAGTTTCAAGAAATCTGGAAAACCCGACACATGAAGATTGGCTACGTGTTAAGCGGATTATGCGCTACATAAAAGGGACTTGTTCTTTTGGTATAACGTATAAACCAGAACATGACTTAAACCTAATACAAGGCTATAGTGATGCGGATCATGGAGGAGACCAGCAAACAGGACGCTCTACAACAGGAGTTGCATGTCTCTTTGCTGGAGGAATAGTGTCATGGCTAAGCCAACGACAATCTTCAGTCGCTATTTCTACTACCGAAGCTGAAATAGTAGCAGCAAGTGAAGGCGCTCGTGAACTTGTTTGGCTCCAGAGAGTATTCAGCTCACTCACTAACATGGACGGAGTACCTACATTAAAAGTAGATAATGAAGCCGCCATACGTCTTGCATACAATCCAGAGTTTCATAAGCGAACCAAGCACATCCGAGTGAGACATTTCTTTGTAAGAGAAACTGTACAAGATGGACTTGTGGATGTACAAAAGACCAGCACTGCTACTCAATTGGCAGATATTATGACCAAGGCAGTTCCTAAGCCAAGACTTGTTATAATTCGAGATGCCTTGGGTATACAATGCCATACACTTAATTAATGAGGGAAAGTGTTAAAGGTTGCATAGCATCAAGTGTAGGTTAGGAACTCTTTAGAAATGAATATTTAAAAAGTGCTATGTGACATGAAAAAACAAAATGTTTGTACTGACATGTGTCTTGTTGTAAAAAGAAAATGTGTGTTCGTGTTGTGATAAAATATATAATATTAATAATATCACCTCAGGTCTAAATCGTGCTAAATACCTAATAACTAAAATAAGGACTCATACCGATCGGGCTAAAATAGATTGTCTACTACAATAAACTAAATTCTTCGTTAGTGCAAATCATAAGACACTTTAAATCTCTGCTTACTAACGGAACTCGATAAACTTAAGAGGTAAGTCGAGTTATCCGCAACAATTTGGTCTGATAGAGGTTTTTAATCCTTTTATCAAACAGAATCAATTAGTATCAAAAAATTTTTTTTAAAGTGCCCATTTTCTTAGTGACTATAAATAACTTTTAGAAAATCTCTCAGATCAAAAATTCTCAAAAAGTTTACGACAGTCTCCTCAGGCCGTTTGCCTGTAGCTACAATGGTTAAGGTTCTCCCGTAAGCCCCGTCTCAAAAATCCACCCTGTGTTCATAAAATCCTTATCCTTACATAGTTTATAAGAAAGTCGCCGAAGTCTGTACGCGCATAACTTCCTAATGACTGCACCAAATTGGATAATTATTTTTTTGTTGTGTTCGTTATTGCCAGGACAAGGTTTGTATGAAAGATAATTTTGGAAATTCGAAAACAATTTTTTTTTTCTAATTTTGACCTAAGTTTTAGACTTATATTAAAAAGTATGTTATTGAAGAATAAAACATGTATCCCTTTATTGATAAATGTTGCTGAAACTTAAGAGATGTTTTAATATCAAAAATATATGGTTAAACAGTCGCTAATCATTACTATAAGCAACATTTATAAATAAACACCCTCTATGCCAAGGTATTTGAATCATATAAATAGCATAGATAAATGCATTAGAGAGTTTTAACCCAGTACAACTTAATAGTCTTATTACAGAGTGCACAGTAATAAGTTAAGTAACTAAAAAATATAATTTTAGTAAGAATGATTTACTGCATCATGAAAATTGTTACATTTCAGTTTAGGTCAGCTTAAGCAGTAAATATAATCAGCATTACTGCCTTATGGACTATGAAATCTTTATTACAGTTGCATAGCATTGCCATAAAAAAATTTTGCTAAGCATTCTTGGCATAGGCATAAAGACCAAGGAAAAAAATAAATAAAACTTGATAAAATTGTGTTGAATATTTTTAAGATTTCCTGTCGCTCATCATTGCAAGCCAAAACATATCATTTATTGCACGTCACACGACACAAATACAAACAAAAACAATAACAAACTTACGGGGGATCTTTGTTGAACGTTTCAGGGTCTTCATACAAGGAGTCTCGATCTACGGTCCTCCGGTTGAGCCTGTCTGGCGGCTCCGGGGCTTGCGCCACATCAGCCGGGACAGAAGCCCATCGGGAAGCCTTGAACTCCTGGCTAATCTCACTGCCAATCGTGCCATTGCGATTCGCAAAATTTTGTGGAGACAGGTTCTTTATATCATAATACTTCGAATTCCCCCACAAACTATACGTATTCGCGTAAATATTATCGTGAATAACCTGCTCGTCGCGCAAATCACTCATTATTTACTAAGAAAAACACAATATCATAACATTTGTTTATACTTTGTTAGCGAACGCGAAGCGCGTGTTTTCACATTATTTCAAGTTAGTTTTCACTGTTTACTCAAATATTATGCTAAAGAATCCTGCCAAAGCCAACGGATGCAATGTTTGTCACGTAATTTAGTTGTTTTTAGGATTTTTTTAGAACAATATTTATTGATTCAATCGATCATGTACATGCAATGACACTCATGCGTTTCAAGACTTCCAAGGTTTGTAAAAAGTTCATTCATTTCGAAATCAACAAACAGACTTGAAAATCATATGTTAGAGAAAGATAGCTATATAAATAGCTATTATGTAAGAAAAGATAGGAACGCAAATAATAAACTTAACATCCAATTAGCTGTAACCTGAAACGCTATACATGCCCTACGCGTAAATGTCAAGAATGTCAATTTTGACATCTTGTAATAACGTTCCAATGTACGTTACATGATCAATCAGTTTATGATCGAAAAGGATTGTATCACAGGATTACATAGACATGATAGACACCATTATTTTAAAATATTTTGATGAATGAAATCGAATGAGCACTGACTTTGATCAGCAAAAATGTCGGTCTATAAATAAATTCCACCAGACTACCCACTCTGGTGGAATTTATTATAGACATGGATGGAAAAATAAATCTTCCCCTTCAAATTTTGGCCGCAGTGGCCAATCTCAACGGAGATTAGCCAAGTACGCAGGAGTTGTTATAGTGCATAAACCTGGGAGTAATCAGGCGCCTCAGGCGGTTGACCAACGACTTTATGTGGTTTCTGAGGCATGTGTGGGCACTCCCTGTCACAGAGGGGAGACCTGTGTCCCAGCCAGCAGTGGGAATATTATAAGCTGATTATGCGTCAGATGCAATTTTTCCATTTTAGTGCATCTGCACTGACCATCTGGTCCAAAAGGCCAAGTCATCGCACTATGTTGGACAGCGGACAACGCCACAAAGTCACTAAAGATAAAGTATTTTTATTTCACGAAGCGACGCGCGCTTTAGTTGTGGTAACCATGTGTACAAACATGAAACACGCTGTGAATGTGTGTGAAGACCAGTAGCGTCAGCACATAACACACACAGGCACACTTCCAACTTCGCCATTGTGTTGTGTCGGATTGTACAGAGAGCTCCTGAGTCCTGCGCTTACACACACATTCAAAGCATGTTTGCACACTTGGTACCACTTTCAGTCTATCAAAAAGTACTCTGTGGTAACCACAAGTAAAAAACGCGCTTCGCTTCCTGAGATAAAAATACTGTACAGCTTTTGGAGACTACTAGCGCAAAAAGGGCTTGCAAAACATTTTCATTTTGTAAGCCCAAGAAATAATGAAACAAATAGTAAATTTCAACATTTATTACTCTACATATTGATAATAGCTATTTGATTGACAAAGTAAAACATTAGACAAGTTGCTGTATAACATGATTTGTTGATCTGTAACACTGTTAACTTATAAATAAAATAATTACAATTATTAAAAGATGATAAAAAATTAAAAACTGATCCAATGCCTTACTTTTGGAGACGGCAGTTGTGTGTGAAAAAGATGCGGAATGGAACGCAAACCGACCCATAGAGCATTTTACGTATTTTTTTAGAATCGTAAACAGTTTTTCTCTTTTTGCGTATTGAAATATTCTCCATATGCAGCATATTTCGTTTACTTATTTACATAACATCACACGCAGAACATAAAAATACATCAAAATAAATCCCGCCAATTTATAGAACAGACCTCGTCCCATCTCTTTCCCACACACATAACCGCTGTCTATGTGCCTCGCTCACACGGCTGCTGCCGTTTACTCGGTCATCCAGTAGAATCGAGAGCCGAATCTTGCTGGTTTCTTCTCTGTACCCTCTGGTAACGCTGGTGTTGCATCCGGGTAGACTGCCTTGGGTTCTTCCAAAGGCTTTGGCCTGGAAAAATAATAACAATATTGGTTAAAAAACTTTCTTTGATCTCTTTGGTTGAGAGGGACGTCTAGCAATAGGGATGTAATTTCAAATAGAAACCCAGTCTAGTGTTGTGACTGAAAATTCAATCTTATGCTTTCACCCTATTGGCAAGATTCAAAAATCCCACTTTGACTTTACTTTGCAAAGTAAAGTTAACGTTTCAAACAAATATGAACCTTATATTAAGCGAATAATGTTCATATTCGTATAAGCGAATGTGAGCAAGCGTTCATAAAATTCATTTTCGTTCGAAACACCTAACAAAGTAAAGGCAAAGTGTGATCTGTGGATATTGTCCTAAGTGCGAGAATCGAATCTCGTCTGACGGGACTCGTCTCGGGACTAATAGGAAGGAAATTGCCCTCAGGTGCGATTCCATATCCTACTCAATAGACGCGTGCCCGTTGCGAATATTGAGTATGACCAAAATACCAAACCAACCATGTATAAGGCTCCCCTACACAGGCGCGACGCATAATAAGCCCACGTACGCACGAACGCGAAAAAATATCGCGGCGGGAATTTATCGCGCACTGGATTTTCAACTCTCGGTGTTGGACCAAGCGTTGAGAATCCAACAAAGTGCAGCACAGCGCGTTGAAAAATCGCCGCCGAGCAAAATCGCCCCTGCGAATCTGGGCTAAGCAACTTCCGTTGTAGTCTCGAGACTGTTATCAGTCTCGACTCAAGCAAGTCGAGGTTATACTCGATTCTTGCTTGAGTCGTCCGCCAAAAGGCACGCCTGTGTATTGGATCGAACGCAACTACTAACTAAACTAACAACAGTTCTTCTCATCCTCCATAGAAAAGGGAGGATCCTCCGACCAGACGGGTGTTGCGTCTGGCGGACAATAACTATGTTCTATGTTATGGGAATGATTCATGTCGGGCCATTGTAATGCTAGTTGCGCGGTAAACTCTGCTTGCGAGATGCAGGATTTTGCGTGACGTCAGTATGACGTGTAGTTCACATGTGGCGTTGTAGATACTGCTACATACTGACATTGTCACACTATGTGTGTGACTTTAAACATCTTGAAAACATCGAATCGCGTTGTTAGGTTACAACGTACCTCTTAGTATCATGCACGCGAGCCTCGCAGAAGTAGCCGAATGACGGACGTTCGATGTTCAGCTTCTCAAACACGCACTTGTCAAACACACCTTGAGTCTTGCGGCATCTGAAACACACGGTAAAGAATCATTACGTGCAGCAAAAGTTGGTTAAATAATTATAGTGCCTGCCCATATGTTTTTCCACCCACAAAAAATGCACCTGATCTATGCCATCTAATCTCTCCACCATCCTTGGTTGACTGGTAGAGAATGCCCAAGCCATTAAGTCCGCTTTTGCAACTTTTATGTTGCATAACATAACATTTAATAACTAAATAAATAATGTGTCTAACACAACTTTTCAGTCAACTGTGCTACTTTTAACATTTTGCTGAAAGTAGCACAGGTGACTGAAAAGTTGTGTGGAAATCGGTTGTCATGGTATGGGCATGCTGTTCTCAAAACGGTGAAGGAAAACATCGTAAGGAAACAGACCATTATAGGCTGATTATTCTGGTATGGGGGTGATGCGGAGGAATGAGGACAATCTCACAAGGTAAGTTTTGAGTATGAATGTGGATGGCTAGAGTAAAAGAACACAAAAGAAATGATGGATGGACTGTGTGAAAGATACTACTACCGAGATGATGACTAATAATGTATTTTCTTTCTTTTCTTTCTTTATTTTCTTTTCTTTCTTTCTTTTCTCTTTCTTTTTCTTTAATAGAGAAATCATCCTCTGCCTAGTCTTTTCCCATTATGTCGGGTTCAGCAGCTGAATAGCAGTATTTCACATGGATCAACTGCCTATCTAACCTCCATAACCCAGTTACTGGTGGTGGGTTAGGATACCTCTTGGTAAGACTGGTTGACAGACTTTCAGGCTTCTGAAAACCCTTAACGACTGCCAAAGATCTACAAATGACAGCAGGGTACAACAGTTTAACATGCTTTCCAAGGCACGGAGGAGTCTTGGTATGTAGAGATGGTCACCCATCCATGGACCAAATGCGGCTGGCGTAGCTGAACCTAATCGATCGTCTCATCGATGGTGGCGCGTGTGTTGGATCATTCGGTTCCCTACAAAATGGTTGAGCTGGGTGGTGCTGATCCACGCGTCATGTTCGTGAACGGGCGCCGTCGGTTGAGACTGGTCATCCCTTAACAGCTTATTTTTAATCTTATATTTTGAATTGATTCTTCATTTGTGTCTTTTTTACATTGTTCTCACATATAGAAGCAACAAGAATAATGTACCCAGGATTTTGTAATGTAAATCGGTTCAGCGGTTTAAGGGTGAAGAGGTAACAGGCAGACACACTTTTGTATTCTTAATATTAGTATGGATAGAAAAGTATGGAAGAAAAAGATAATGTTGTGCCAACCCCGAAATTATTGGGATATAAAGAGCAGGAGAATGATGATACTAAGCTGAAGAGAGAGTAACAAAATCTCACTGTTTCAAGGAAAATTCCCCTGAACTCTTTTCAACGCAGTGGCTGTATTGGTTGAACTCGTCCAGGCAAGACTTCTTTACTTTGCGGAAGAAGTCCATCGTGCATGCGGTGACTGCTTTGCCTTCATTGAGGCATTTCCGCGGGTCCTTCTCCTCCAAGCGACAGAGCATGAACTCCTGGAAAATGAACAGTAACGATATTTTAATAAATACATTGAAATGAAAAGATATTTCGTTCATAAATGAAGACATTCTGATTTCTGATTCTCATGATACTTGAAGAAAACAACGTTGTTAAATGGGCAGAATTAAAAACTAATAAAATATAAAATGTACACAGTTATTGCAAGATCCTCCTTGTAATGCAGGCATGGCTTATCTAAAATAGTTTAACTTTTAGCAATACATTACAGATTTACAGGTCTTGAATTAGTATTGTATGCGTTTCTAAATAACTGACTAAAACACAAATATCACATGGAATAGAGTTCATATTGTCATTCTATTGGCTAGTTCCATAATAAATCTATAGTGTATTATCCCTTGGCTGATTATATGAACACTTTTCAAGAATAGTTTTTGTTTTATTGAATTACATTATCAAGTGACAAGGACTGACGAATCAATCATAGACTTTAAACTAAATTCTACGTTACTGATTACTGTAATTAGAATCGCTTCGTATATGAGAATTTATCCTAAACGCTAATCATAACATAACCTCAATAAAACTTTGATTATGCAATCAATTTAACTCTAACATACAACAAATGAAGATCTATAACATAAAAGTCATAATAATCAACGTTTAATAAATAACATAACGGTTTTACTCACATTATTAGCCCGTTCACAATATTTTCCTATATGAAAAGAACCAGCGAACAGAGTTGCTGACGATACATTGAGCTCATCCACCGTCAAATCGGAATCTTCCGGCAGATGAACATCCGAGGACACCACCATTTTATCTTATTTTAAAACACGAGCAATTTAGATGTTATTTTCCAAAATAAATAGTGAAATTTCTTCCACAAAAATTCGTGGAAGAAATTGGAGAGTAATCCGAGAATTTTTGGATGACCAATCCGTTAAGGACAAAAAGAGATAAACTGTTCCATTTTACACAAGCGCGAAAGAGATAGATAAAAAGAAATGAAGTTTTTTAACTTTGTAGGGTAATATCCCTTGACATTGACAGAAAATTGAAGATTACGTTTCAGTCCACGTTCAATAACAACTGAAAGAGTTTTTTTTTTTTATAATCTTTATTAAGGAGCTTGGTCAACATGACTAAGTCGCTCCGTAAGGCTATCTTATAATATTATAAGCATCATTTTATATACATAATACAGTCCTTATGTGAATAACTATCTTCTACTAATACCAATCCGTACAAGTTTGTACAATAGCCTGGCTGTTTCTGACAAGGGGAATGCTAAAATATTATTGCACCTTCCCACCTCTCTAACGTCAACACCAAAATGAATTACTAACTCAGCTCTAAGATCTTCGTTCCGGGCACACTCCACCAAAATGTGAAGAACGTCTTCCACTTTCCCACATTGTGTGCAGTTGGGGGAAGGAACTTTTTTCATTAGAAATGCGAACTTATTTAAAGGGATATGTCCAGAACGAAGTCTGAGAGCTGTCACAACCTCTCTTCTGCCAAAACAATAGGAATCGAACCATGGCGATTGCCATGGTTCTGATTGTATTGTCCTATACCAAATCCCCTTCTCCACAGATCTCTGATCAAAGTGTTCTTTCCAGTTTAAAAAACAATGTTCGCGTATAAGTCTCATGCAATCTGTATAAAAAGGCTGGATGTCTAATGGCATGCCGTCACTTGAAGCAAGTCTTGCTAATTGGTCTGCCCTTTCGTTACCTACTATACCTATGTGGGAGGGGATCCACTGTATGATGACATTTTTCGAATTGGCCCTCAATCTGATAATGGAGTCTATAATTTTGTAAGCTATCGGTGTTCCTCTGATGCCAGAGGTACATCGAGCTAAATGTTGGACTGAACTTTTAGAGTCTGTTAAAATGATAAAATTGGTACGTTCAATAGATTCTATATAAGCCAATGCTTCACCAATTGCTAAAAGTTCTAAATACATGATCGAAATATTGTTAGAAATATTGAATTTCATGAAGGTGTCAGATTGAGGGTCAAAGAATGCTACTCCCATGAAATTATTGTCTTGCTTAGACCCGTCGGTATAAATTTTAAAGAATCCTGTATATTGGCTTTCAAGAAAATGTATGCATTTATTACGTAATGATATAGTATCGCAAAATCTCTTTGGACAGGTGATGATGTCTATCTGTGGTTTTAGTATTTCTGTGACATTATAGTAAGTCATCCAATAGTTTAAGGAGTACATGTCCAACAAATCACTAGAATGAATTACATTATCTTTGAACTTATTGTGAATCGTAATAAGTGTAGGGATCTTTTTTCGCCTCCAGTATCTTTGATCTATAGAAGAACTAAGTTCGTTTAATACTAAAATGGTAGGATTATTAATAAGAGACCTGGATTTCATCCAAAATTTACCGGCTAGATACATTCTGCGAATGTATAGTGGAGGCAAGCACAGGTCGCTTTCCATAACGTGGATAGGAGTGCTTTTCACATATCCCCCGACAATGCGCATTGCTTGATTTTGCAATTTATCCAGCTTATATAACTTAGAATGGCAGCTATTATCAAATAAGAAACTACCGTAGTCCAAGCGACTTCTTATAATTGCAATATATAATCGTCGTAGATACTTGGGGTGAACTCCCCAACCCGGACCAGCCAACACTTTAAAAATATTCAAAAATTTCATCGTTTTTTCTGATGTCTCATTTATATGCTTTCCCCACCTTAATGACCGGTCAAGCCAAAGCCCTAAGTATTTTACATTTACTACTTCCTGTAACTGCACGCCATTAATCGTAACGTTGGCTTGGAATCTATTTGAACCTTTCTTAAAAACACAAATGTTACTCTTAGATGGTGAGACACTTAAACCCAATTCTTCCAATAACTTAACCATTATATTTATAGCTGGTTGGAGAACATTACAAGCAGATTAAATGAATACAATGCGGAAGCTCAGAGACTTATGAGGGTAGCTTCAAATAAAAACTGGCAGGAAGTGTGTGATTCTCTTAATGAGGTCTCTTCCTCTGCAGAAATGTGGAGAAAGATGAGATGGCTGAAGGGTTATAGATGCCAGAAAACCCATGTAGATGTAAATAAAGCCCAAAGACTACTTAATTGCCTTTGTCCTGACTTTGCACTTCCGGCCCAACCTGTTTTCACCTCCAACAACGTAAAATTACAGCTACCTATCCTTATGCATGAACTTGAGACATGTATAAAACCAAAAGATACTGCACCAGGCCATGATAATATTTCGTTTTCAATGATCAAACATCTCCCTCCGTCAGGGAAAACCGTTCTTTTAAATTTATATAACTATTTCCTGTCCTCGGGGTTTGTTCCTACTCAATGGAGAGATATTAGCGTAGTCCCTATCCCCAAACAAGGTCGCGATCCTACTTTGATTTCGTCTCTTCGACCAATTTCTTTAATTTCTTGTGTTTGTAAAATCTTACATTTAGTCATAAATAAAAGATTGGAGTGGTTCTTTGAGAGTAATCGTACGTTTTCAGAAGAGACAGTTGGCTTTAGAAAGTCTAAATCTTGCTTAGATAGTTTGACACGTCTGGTCTCCAGAGTTCAATTGGGATTTTCAAAGAATCTTAATACCGTTGCGTGCTTCCTCGACGTTGACAATGCCTATAATAATGTTGACTTAAAAAAGCTTTTAGTCATTTTAGATTCACTAGGAGTTGGCTCAAAAATATGTACTTATTTGTGGAATTTTCTAAGTTTAAGGTTTCTTAAAATTAAATTAGATAGCTCGGACGTCACAAGAAGTACCGGTCGTGGTTTGGCTCAGGGTGATCCTCTATCTCCCTTGTTGTTCAATGTGGCAACTTATGATATTTGTAATTCAATAAATAATGCATATGTTTCTCAATACGCTGATGATTTTGCTGTTTATGTTATGGATAACTGAAAGAGTTCTAATAATTAAAATAAAACAAAAAGATTGCATGCATACGTATTATTCATTTATTAACTAAAATTAAGACTAGAATCAACAAAAATCGTTTGGGATCACAAAATGTTTCATATTATCAGAGGCCCGGTTTATCGTTTCATGTTTTCATAGTGTTTCGAGTAGTAAGCTTCAATCGGCATATTATATTCTTGTTGTTCACCTATAAATTAAATCCATAATTCAGTTAGGTACACGTTTAAATATTTACAAACCAGAGTATAATAATGAATTCCTCTTTACCTTCATAAATATCAAAGTTTTCTGAAGGCAGCTGATAGAACTTGGGGATGTCAAAGCGGTTTTGCTGTAAAGTAAGTGAAAGTTATGATTACAATATTTTTCTCTCAGATTCTGATCTTCGGTCTCAGGGCGGCTAATTTCAACGGAGCCTAGCAAACTGCGCAGCAGGAGATGTAACTCCCTCCCTCACTCTCATATCCCGCTAGTATGGCAATCTCAATCTCACGACCGGACTGTTTAGGCCAAATTCTAAGTCGGTTTAAATAAATAATTCCGGCAGACTTTCCATGCTCATGCTTTCTAACCACAGAACAGATAAATTTCTAACGCACGAGTGTGTCACACCATCAGCTTCCTAAACTTTGAGCTGCTTCTGGGAATTTTGGATTGAAAGACCCTATCCTTTTTGATTCGACCCAGGATCTCACTATCGGCAGCCGTATTAAGGTCATAGCACAAGTATCAAACCGGAAAGGCGGGAAAGGGATCGGCACCGTATCAACTGGAGGTTCAGTATTCTTTGTATTAAACTCCCTACTGCAACGCACATTAATCGGAATCGTAACGTAATCACGTAACGTACATAATGCGGTGCGTTACGGCTCGTCGTCCCCGCGCTTACCTCTCTCCGTACCCGGACTTACGTCTCTTCGTCCACCCTTGCCCCTCTCACCCCTCCGGCCTGCTTGCTGCACCATCAACCAGCGGTCGGCGAGCCGTAAGCGCGGCGTCGTCGCCTAGCCGTAGCCGAGTCGACGTATCGGAGCTTCTGATCCACTTTGGTTACGTGCTTACATTAGGTTCAAAATTGATTGGGAAAATCTAACAGATTGTGGTAGGTTGATGTGCTGGCGTCTGTACAAGAATAAGACGTCAATAACAGGCCCTTTCCATAATTAAAAAAATGGACTTACCGAGTCATAGTTCCTTCTGCCCATGCGTGGTATATTTTTATTCGTTTTAATAACATAGCCCATGCTTCCTTGATCGAATGGAATTTCTTCATTACTCCTCCCAACCCTTGGCACATTGTTAGGCTTTATAAAAGAGCCTTCAGCGCCACTGAAAAAGTGGATGAGGCAATATGCCATCAATACCGTTGCTAACTTAGAGTTCATTTTAAAAATTTACAAAATGGCGGGACTCTGGAGAATCGTAGAGACCCGAAAATTGAATGATGTGGAGTTGAACCAATCAGGTTGTTTTATACTAAAAGGTTTCGATTGCTCCCGTATTATGTTAAGATCTGATCAAAACTCATTTAGGTACGCTTTTAGAATAATTAATACTTAGGTGCTAAATTTTATCAGTGAATTCATCATGCGGGTATGAAGATTGTTATCTATGGTAGGTAAAAACAGTGAACTCTCCTTTACACAGTGCTCCATAGTCTGGACAAACTTTGGTCCCCTAAACAACCCCTGCACCTGTTCTATAACCCACCACATAAAAAGGACACATCCGATAAAATAGGGTTACAACTTGAAAAACCTGGATTTTTAGAAAAGTGAAAATAAACTCGCGGATTTGTTAATCAGTCTATTCTTACACTATTATTATTATGTGATCTAAATTACCTATACATACTTGAAAAGCTTATAAAAAATGTGTTTTATGGCATAATTACGCTGTATTTCAATTTTCCTGAAAATTCCTGTAAATTAATTTTTCGAGTTGTAACCCTATTTATCGGAGGTGCGATATCAATGACGTAAAATAAATCTGAAATCATCATAGAACACGGTATCCAGATCCGTGAAGCATGAAGCCATGCTTGCCTAAAATCAGAGTATGTAATTATTCTAAAACTTGTGGATCATCATTTGCCTAGCCTTTTCCCAACTATGTTGGGGTTGGCTTCCAGTCTAACCGGATACAGCTGAATATGAATACCAGTATTTTACATGGAGCGACTGCTTATCTGACCTCTATAACCCTGTGACTGGGTAATACGATACCCCTTGGTAAGACTGGCTGTCAGACTTTTGGGCTTCTGACGACCCGTAACGACTGTCAAAGATCCACGAATGACAGCCGGGACCAACGGCATAACTTTCAACCAATGCTTTCCGAGAATGCTCAAAAGAGGCACGGAAGGATTTTGGTATGTAGGTATAGATGGTCACCCATCTACGGATCAAACGCGGCAAGTGTAGCTTAACCTGATCGATCGACCTGTGCGGCTGTAATTACTTATCACAAGCCCCTCTAGATGATTTCCCATACTGAAAAAAAACCCTCTAGATACATTGATTAGGCTTTGTGAAAATCAAAGGACTTTGAGTAGGTAGCGAAATCAATTATGAGCTACCTAACTGTTTCATGTTTGACTAGCTTCCGCCCGCGGCTTCGTCCGTGACGTATGGCGATAAAAACTATCCTATGTATGTATCCCCAGGATGCAATCTATCTCTCTGCCAAATTTTATCGAAATCCGTTCAGTGGCTTAGGCGTGAAAAGTCAGATACAGTCAGACAGAGTTAATTTCGAATTTATAATATTAGTATGGATTTGGTCTAAGAATAGGGAAGATCTTCTTTTTCCTTTCACGAAATTCCGGGTCGGTGGTTTTATTAGTTTCCATTATGAAATCTTCAGTTGGTAACAGACCAGTCTCCCATTGTGCTTGAGCCGCCATATAACATGACCAATTATCTGGCGAAATATACGGGTGTACTATATAACTACTATAGCTTTGCGGGGAATACAGGCGTGATCTTTTGCTATATAATTCAACTAGCTTCTGCCCGCGACTTTGTCCGCGTGGATTTTCTTGTTACTCCGACCCACCCCGTCACATCGCATCGCCTGCCCGCGCTATTACTTCGTTTTTGCTTAGCGTTCTTTCTATTTTTCTTTTTGCTCGGCTCCTAAAGGTCATAGCGTGATGTTAAATAGCCTATAGCCTCCCTCAAGAATTGGGCTATCAAATGCAAAAATAACTTTTCAAATCCGACTGGTAGTTCCAGAGATTAGCGCGTTCAACCAAACAAACTCTTCAGCTTTATAATATTAGTATAGAAGTATAGATTTAATTTCATCAAAAAACCCCTTGTTGTGCGCTCTTCTCAGTTGAGCTATGTTTTGAGAAAAATGTTTCCTCAGCAATGTCATGAGCTGGGAATTGAACCCATATTTTTTCCAGCTTCTGCTCTAGTATTGGCACGAACTATAAGAGAAATAGCTCATGTCGTGGTTAAAAAATATTAGCCAGTCAGCAAGGTAGCAGCTGGATGCCATTTTAATTTTAAAACATTATCGTCGCCGTGCAGTAAAAGCCTCGTGATTGCAATAATCGATATTTTGACCCACTGCCTCGAAAAGAACGTTTAGCCGTTGGTCCTGCGCCTAATCTCTCTCCGCTCATGTGGGATTGCCGTCCCATTGAGTCAAGTCACTGGCTCCTGAAATACAGGTACCCTAACCTAGCTCTGGAGCCAGGGTCTAAATTTATTTTTGTAACCTGTTTTTATGGCAATAAAGAAATTATTATTATTATTATTATTATATTGAACTATGAGAGTGAAGGAAAAGTGAGTGCACCTATCTGCGCACGCGCTTTTGCACTACAATATCTCCCGCGCCGAAGCGTAGTACTATTATGAATTCTGTGGCTAGTGTCCGTTGAGATTGGCCGCCATGGCCGAAATACGGTCTGGAGGACTATTTTGCAGTTGAAGATTCTGACTTCCTGACTTCCTCCGTGGTTTCATTTTCATCAATAGAAGGCATTAGAGCTGTTCTTGCTTAGAAGAGATCGCAGAAAGCGGTAAGGCCGCCCATTCTAAGTTTTGTAGTGTTGAATGTATTTTCTTGTTATGTATATTCTGGTGTACAATAAAGTATACTTATATGTAATTATACTTGGTGTGCAGCTTGTTCTAAATATGCATTTCGAATTTTCGAGGTAAAAAAAAACAGTTAAATAAAATGAAAAAAGAACTCATTTTATTTTCGAGGTTTTTACTGGGACGATGACGCTATGCATAAAAGCACAGAATACGGTTTCCTAGAGGGCGTTTCCGCCATATTTTTAACGTACATCAAGAAAATCTGTAATTTTCACCAGTAAAAATGCTCTGAAATTGGACATTACGGAGTTAGGGACGCATGCTCGCGGCCACCGCTCTTAATCAAATCAATTAAAAATCGTTTCAATCTACTAGGAGCTAAAAATATAGTAGGAAATAAAACACACGTTTTTAGTAAAAAACTCCGTAAACTTTATTTTTATTACTCTTATTTTTAAAACATTGTAGAAATAATTTAATGTCTATTATTGTGCGCCAGTGTTTCCGGTATAAACACTTGGTACTTCGGTGTGGTACCGCCTTTCTCTATGATGGCGCGAACCAGAGAGAATGGGTCCAGCTTCTTTTTCACGACAAGGAATCTGAAATGAACGAGAAATCTATATAAATAAAAATGAAATGCTGTTTGCTGTTGAGCGCTTGGCTTGAGAATGGCTGGATCGACTTGTTTTTTTTTTTCGAAATTTTGAACCAGAATAAGGTTTTTATAGATAGAAAATTTTTTAAAAAAGTAACATCCTTTTTAGGGTTCCGTAGTCAACTAGGAACCCTTATAGTTTCGCCATGTCTGTCTGTCCGTCTGTCCGTCCTCGCTTAATCTCTGTGACCGTTAGCACTAGAAAGCTGAAATTTGGTACCAATATGTATATCAATCCCGCCGACAAAGTGGTAAAATAAAAATTGGAAAAAATGTTTTATTAGGGTAGCCCCCCTATATGTAAAGTGGGAAGTGATTTTTTTTTTAATTTCAACCCTAACGTGTGATATATTGTTGGAAAGGTATTTAAAAATGAATAGGGGTTTACTAAAATCATTTTTTGATAATGTCAATAATTTCGGAAATAATCGCTCCAAAAGTAAAAAACAATGTGTCCCCCCCCCCTCTAACTTTTGAACCATAAGTTTAAAAAATATGAAAAAATTCTGAAAAGTAGAACTCTATAAGAACTTTCTAGGAAAATTATTTTGAACTTGATGGAAATAACAGTTTTTGTACAAAAAAAGACAAAAAAATGTACAAAATAATTTCTGGACTAAGTTTGTAGTATAATCGTATATGCAAGCATTTTTTTAAATTTCGTTTATATATTTTATTATCCTGAACGTATCCTTTTGTGTTCGCGCTAAAAACCGTCACGAGTCGGAGCGCCTGCCGCGGAGCGTGCAATGTTGCACGCTCCGTGTTCGCACACGTACCCACTACCGGGAGCAGTTGCAGGAGCGCGGAGCGCTGCTGGAGCGCGAACATAATGGATACCACTCATAAGTGGGAACACTTATTGTGACGGACGGGAAACTACGGAACCCTACACTGAGCGTGGCCCGACACGCTCTTGGCCGGTTTTTTCTATGTTTATGTCAATGATTTTGTACGAATGATTAAAATTTAAATAGGATGCCTGTCGGTTGAGTTAGTATTAGAAAGTTTTTGGTGTAAACAAATTGTACGACGAACTACGAAAATCGCCTTTACTACAACGATTTAAAAGCGTTGTCAATATCAATTTGCTATCACAAACGTGTGACTACGACCAGAACGAACATCCCAACCAACATTTTGACGCTAATTTCTACCTCTGTTATTGTTTGTATTGGTTTAACGGGTGTATAAAAGCGCCCAGTAAAACTTTTGTTTATTCAATGGTCATGACTATAAC
The DNA here is from genome assembly GCA_963855955.1 of Luperina nickerlii. NCBI lineage: Eukaryota > Metazoa > Arthropoda > Insecta > Lepidoptera > Noctuidae > Luperina > Luperina nickerlii. The sequence goes on along the minus strand of OY979689.1, from coordinate 8,027,984 downwards.
TAAATAACTCATCAAGATGAGTAACGGTAACAAGAAGACATAATATGACTAAGGTAGGTATAAAAGATAAAAGCTGAACCACAGTAACACTAGGTATAGTAACTTCAAGTAACAATAAGTACCTAAGGTATTAGTTGGATTTCTAATAAGTCTCACTATTTTCAAGTGTTCTTAAAGAGTGCTAAGTAAATGTTTTATACCACCTATCTTGCCTAGGAAACGTATTATTACTTAAGGAGGTATAAACGGTACAGTCGCAACCATCATAGCACCTGCTTTTATAAATTCAAGTAATAGAAATTACTAAAAGTAATATTATAGTTTGTTATAACTCTTTCTACCGACAAGAGCTCTTGAAAATAGTTAGCAAAATATTTTTACCACCTACGTTGCTATAAAAGTATTAATTGCAACTTATTTACAGCTACTTAATTCAGTAATCAAAAACCCCTATTTATGATAGCAATTGGTATTATGGAGTTATTTTTAGAGCCCTAATCGTTACAGTGGGGTTCAAATTTACTTTTATGTTATTCTAAGCCATAATAACATGGAATTTAAACATTTAAAACCCTATTCTGGTATAACAAGTGCTACAATAGTTCTAACTACAGCCCATCCAGTACTTCTTGTTCATTAATAGTAATAATAGGAACCTAGGATAATAAGGAGTAGACACCATTTTAAATCAAACATAACCTAAAAATAAATCAGAAAAAAACTAGTTTAAAACTCATATTTTGTTTAATTTTCTCATTTTAAAACGCAAAATATTTACCACAATACACAATGAATGTAAAAGACAGAGCCAACATCCTGTTTTTATCTAAATTTAGATTGAGTGTATACCCCGCATGATAAAATGCAATTTATTTTTACTTTAAATATCACTTATTTTTAAGGCCCTGCAAAATTGAGACGCAAAACATACATTATTTTCTCAATAAAGTAACCCTCGCAATAAATTTTAGCCATGTGATAAAGAAATCAAACTTGACTCATCGAGATATTGACAATCCTTAACTTGAAATTCACTTAATTTCAACTCCTTAGTTTGCCATCATTTTTGAGAAATAAAGTAACACTTTTGGAACTAATGTATATGCAAAACAATAGAAAAAGAAAACACGCTACAGCCCTGAGTTGCTAATCAACACTGATCAAGATACATAAAGCAAATCCAAGAAAAAAATGGATCTAAAAAAGAACTAATATGTTACTATAAAATTTATACCAGTAGACTTCAGAACTTGTGTACCACCTATAGTTTTTATTATAACCATAATACAGACTTTAAAGTGCTTGAGGTAGCTTGATTTATATTATACCACCATTATAAATACAAGAAATTGTTTGCCACTAACGCCACCCTATAACTATTATGTAACTCTCAGTGTTAAAAGAGTGAGCATTAGAATTATTATATTACTTATAGCGCTATAAGACGTGGGCCCAATCAAGAGTTTGTAAGGGGTTAGAGCGTGCTCTAACACCAATTGCTAAAACCATTGTATCACTCTTGCTTGCCAAATTCACTTTTAAATAACTCTTTTATCACCAATTCTTATTACCAAAATGCTAGTTGGGATCTAGCAAAATTAGGGTAAATATCAATATCAATGTTGAAAATGTCGGCCGCGATGTACCGCTGCATTAGACTCATTGTAGATTAGGACTTATAAAAAAAGCAGTGGTTGGAAATAGAGTAACGTCCTTTTCTCAAATGTATTAGTAACTCAAGGTAAACCAACCTCTCATCTCATCTCCTTCACCTTAACTCTATGACGCGAGCCCAGTCTTCTGCGAAACTTGATGTAGTACCGCAGCGTTCTTCTTTAAGTCGTTTGTGAACACAAGGTCAAGGTCAAAAGTGTCGGAGGCGATGTAACGCTGCATTGGACTTATTGTAGATTCTAACTTACTTCCAGGAGTAGCAGTAGTAGGAAACCGTAGCGGGATTGTCCATCAAAATTCTCAAGGTCAACTAACCCGTCAAAATGTCAACCCCTTGAAGTCGAAGGTCGCTGCATTAGAGTCATTGTAGATTCTGTCTTCAAGACTCGAAATAGGTAAGTATAATGTAACTGGTTAGTAAAAAAAATCTCAAGGTAAACCAACCTCTCATCTCCTTCACCATAACTCCTCGAAGCGAGTCCAGACTTCTGCGAAACTTGATGTAATACCGCGCGTTCTTCTTTAGAAAAGTCGTTTGTGAACACAAGGTCAAGGTCAAAAGTGTCGGATGCTATGTAGCGCTGCATTAGACCATGGGCCGCTCGGCGAAGCATACGGACGTTTTGAGCGCTGCCGAGGCCGGCTCGATTTACCTGTATATAAATAGACAAATATAAAATACCAATTGTGTGCCAATGCTCACGTTAAACGTACACTTTCCAAGATAGGAACGCTTGGAAACATACTGGTTCTGCTCCATAGGACAATCTAGCGAGGCTCAGGGGAGCCCCCTTTACAGTCTTCCCTGTACCTTACAGGCATTGCACGGGGGCTTCCGGAATTGGTCTTCTAAGAGGAACCGGGACCACCCCTTTGTGCTGATGGTGATCACCGGGGCGGTTGTAGTGAGGTAAAAAGTAAAACTCCCACACTCCCCGACCTTCCCTCCCCGGAGGTCGGGTGCCTATGAAGGTTTCACCAGGGAAAAAAAAGGATTCGCATCCTAATTGCGGAACACACTTTCAATCACTTCCTAAATCATTTTGAAGGCTATTGCTTCATATGTTCTTGTCAGAACAAGTTTAACAATGTAAATAACGCAATGAATGTTGTTGAACTGTCAAAACTCAAAATGAACGCCATTGCTACTGTTAGAACGTCATGCAATTACCCCACCGTTTATCTGGTTAAAAATTATTTTTAAAAAAAAACAAAAACCGACTTCAAAAACCTAATAAACACTAAAATCTTAAAAATAATATTAAATTGAAACTATAATTAAGAATAATTTAACCTAAATAACCTTACCTAACTTTAATCTACACTATATTTTACAATTTAACAGTTTTTGGAGTCGGTGCCAAGCCAAGTGTATCTGTCTAATTGGGCCATAAAATATTCTCCCTTAATTTTTATTACAATAGTTTACGAGAGTAAATTAATATCATATTATTAGGTACTGATATTTTTACAAAGCTGTTAAAAGTTTTAGTTAGCGCTCGATAGATGGCGTTGTACCGTATTCTGAATCGCGACATGATTTCGTTACCGAGAAACCTATGAAGATCAAATTGTATTACTTACGAGTTTCACATTTCGTCCGCAAGAGCGCGCCACTATCCGAACAAAAACAACTCCGTCTTCTGTTGATATTCTGTCTTGTGTTGTAATTTTTTTTTCAGTTTGTTTTGTTGATTGTTAATATTTTTTGCTGATATAGTACCTTTTTTTTGGTTAATATTTTGTGAGTGCGGGCTTGGCACCGACTCCAAAAACTGTTAAATTGTAAAATATAGTGTAGATTAAAGTTAGGTAAGGTTATTTAGGTTAAATTATTCTTAATTATAGTTTCAATTTAATATTATTTTTAAGTTTTTAGTGTTTATTAGGTTTTTGAAGTCGGTTTTTGTTTTTTTTTTTAAATAATTTTATTTTCTAGTTTTTAGTTTAAGTTTGTACATAATTCATAGTTTGAAGTTTCTTTTTTCAATTTTTAATAGAAAGCAAATTAATTTTGTATAATATGGGTAGGCCTACTAAACGCGCTGCTCAAATGAGACAGCGCCGTTTGGAAGAAAGTAACGACGAAAAGGAAGAACGTTTAAAGAAAAGTAGGGAAAGAAATACTAGAAACATTTTAAATGAGAGTAATGAGCAGCGATCGTATAGACTTTCTCAGAAGAGAGCAAACACGAGATTATCAAGGCTTAATGAGAGTCCAGAAAGTCATGCTCAGCGGCTCAATTTGATTCGTGAACGATTATCAAACGAGACTCAAGAGCAACGTTCTCATCGTCTTGATATCATTCATGAACGTTTGTCTCACGAGACCGAGGAGCAACGTTCTCATCGTCTCGGTTTGATTCAGGAGCGCTTATCAAACGAAACCGAGAATCAAAGTTCCCGTCGTCTACACGTGCAATACGAGCGTCTATCCAATGAATCTGCCGAATCCAGAGCGACTCGATTAGATATTATGCGACAAGCTAGTCGTAATCGCCCTTAAAAGCAAACTGGCGTAATGTTATGTTATGGTATGGCTTAAACTATGCATACACAAACAATCGCAGCAATCGCGAGACATGTGCTGTCGATTTTTAAAGATTTCTATCGTCTATGGTTAGTCCATCACCTCCTGACCTGATGATCACGAGACCAAAATGGCAAACGCCCTTCCAAACATCAAAAAAAAATAATTTCCTTAATCAGTCGATGCCTACTCCTTACTGTTAAGGAGTCGTACCTTCCATCATCAGCTCAGCTACATGAGATGATGATCACCATACGCAAGTACTTAAATTACTTCATAAGATTTGCGAAAAACGATGTTTGGGCCCTTAAAATTTGAGGGTTGCCCTCGATTTCTCCATGATCCAATCATCAGATCCTGACTTGGTGACTATGGGACCACTTCAGAAGTATCTCCTTTCGAACAAAAAAAGAATTTTGAAAATCGGTCCACATTTGGCGGAGTAATCGCGTAACAAACACACAAAAAAAAAAACATACCGTCGAATTGAGAACCTCCTCCTTTTTTGAAGTCGGTTAAAAACAGACCATTTATTGCACCATCCGATACTGTCGCCAATAAGGGGAAAATCTGGGAAGTAATGAATGACAAAAGTCCGCCGCGCCGTTCTCACTCTTAAGGTCTGCGCAGACGACGGACTTTTCTCCGCGGCGGAGAAAAAAGTACGCTCCGCGAATAAAAATTCCTCCGCGAATTTACCGCAAACTCAACGCACACGGTGTGCGATAATTTGTTGCCCGGAAATGTAGAGAAGTGCACGCTATGGAACACGCACAACGCGGACTAAAGTCCGCCATGTGCGTTGCTTCGCCTAGTCACACGAGTTCTATTTTTTTCGGGGACTCCCCAGTACTTTTGTCCGGTCCGCTCTCTGCATGTCCTCGGTTATTCGGGGGACTTTTTGTACGCGGTACTTTTAATCCCTCGTTTGCGTTACTCTATACAGTTGTAAGCGATCTATTTTAGCGGCCAAAAGTCCGTCATCTGTGCAGGCCTTTCGAGAACGGAACCCAAAATTCTGATAAACTGATCCAAACTCACCATTTGTAAATTAGGCTTGATGGGTTCGGAGATGCCTTGCGCGTCGACGCCCAGACCACCGCCTTGCCAGCCCATCATTTTCATCATTCTGGAAAATTATTAAAAAAAACTTATAATGGTCAGCCCCCAAAACGCCCACCTTTTAACTATACATACAGGGTTATTGTTACGAGCTTGGGGTTCGTGACGATAAAAACTGCCTATTTAATAACCAAAAATTACACTTTAATCAACAACACTAATAACAACTCAACACACTAATTATAAAACACAATTGCACTACTATCACTCTTAAGTCGCACTTGAAGATCGCTTTCGATGTATTAGCTTGTATCGTTTATCCAACAATGTGTCCGGCCCACACCGGCCTTATATAGTGCTACAGAGAGTTCTACTATAGAAACGTCTAGAATGTTCGAGTACATAGCGGTCCCGACTGACCAGATGTCGATAGTTCTCGAAATTTCTATGATCTTGACTCTACTAGTTCTGCTACCCGATACTAGATGGCGCTAGTGGTAACTAATGTCACCACGGAACAGAAAAAACAGTGGAAGTGCAAAGTAGGCGTGGCACGCGTGCCACAAATAAGCGCTGTTACGCTTACTTGGTCCCAGTCGTGTTCTAACCTCGCGTCGAGTTACTAGTCTCGCGATAAATTTATTTTTCCGTAGCTATGCCGTATTGTTCCATTTTGGAGTGCAAAAATGATAGTAGGAGAAAAAATCTTAAAAATGGAGGTGTTTCGTACCATCGGTAAGTACTATTATATTTGTTTTCTAATAAAATCTTAATTAATTTCAATTTACTAATAATTTAATAGAACGTCTAGTTAAAATCAACCTTATACGATTAAAATAAAGTTTATTTTGTATTGATTGTATTCACTGGTATTCACTATTTCGTTCTCGAAAGTTCTTCGCTACTCAATTAGTGATGTGGTCGGGTCGGATGTTGGTTTTATCGATAGATATCGATTAAAGAAAAATAGTAATAATAATTTCTTCTGTTCATTGTTTTATTCGTATTGTTTTCAATTGTATTATTTTTGGTTTCAGCCGCAAAATGTTAATGTAGCCACTGCAGGTTCTTCAAAAAGACAAAATGATTCGGAGAGCTCTGAGTTTAAGTCACAGCCAAAAAAGAAGAGTCGACTTCATAAAGGTTTCGTGGATACACACATAGTTGAACAAAATTTTATACAGAAAGGAGATGACGTGATTCCTGTGCAGTTTCATTGCGCACACAGTTCAGTTCAGTTCGAAGGAGAAACAGTTAAAAATATAGATGTATATGTAATATATATGTTATACGTTTTATTTCAAGGGCAATAAATAAAAAATCAAAATAACGTATTTTTAATTCTACCCCAAGTATATAAGATGATTTGCACAATTTATTCAGTATTGCGCATTTAATTCTTATCACCCGTGAATTTTTTCGTGCAAACTGAAAACATTTAGCAGGTAAGTATTTATCGATTTGGGATTTATTATTTATGTAAAACACATTTATATAAAGCAAGTTGTTTAATATACAAACCGGTCAGGCCCAGCTGGTACCTACATATGAGTACCACCCAAAACCAATACCATCAGGCACCGCTGCCGCTGGTACGAATATGTACCAGAACGAACAAGCTAAAAAATACTCTTTCGTATTAGGAAAAGAGTATTTTTTACTGATTCATATTCGTACCAGCGGTGCCTAACAGTTACCGTCTTTGAGTCCGACTGGTCAGTGACTGATGTAGTTAAGTACATATATATTTTATTTTAAATAAAACTACGTCATTCTTCCTATAGTTTTACTGAACTCCCAGCAAGTCTTTACTTTTTCGAATTAAACAAGAAATCGGGTATCCATCGATATCGATAATGTAATTCTAAATTCAATGTGTTCTGCACTGGTCGAGTAGCAATAGATATCAACCTATGACGCGAATGTCAACCTTATGGCTTAGGCAATTAAATTTATAATTGCTACCAATGAGAATACCGCCATCTATGGTCGACTAGCGGAATTTACTCGGCAATCGAAACTAGTTTGACTTTAGATTACAAAACGTCGTAAATACTTTCTGCACTAAAGCAAAACAAATCTTATCTATAGTGTGTGAAGGTTTATTTCCAGATGTACGATCTGTGACTTATGCTAGTTTTGACTAAAATTAAATCGACAAATCAAACGGATTTTCTTTTTGTAGTGCATTATATGATTATCGCTTTATTTGTGTGAGTTTGGCGACAACGGTTCCTATAGTAATGTTGTTGCATTGCACTTCCACTGTTTTTTCTGTTCCGTGAATGTCACCATGTAGTGGCACGTAACATTATTTTAAATTGGTTACAACCCCATAGACTCGATGGGTATCGATAACGTATACTTTAACATAAATTCAAACAAAAAAATAAATTTCTATGTTTTTTTTTTGTGGGATCATTGACCACAAATTCTAGTCTAGTTGGGATAGAGTGTTATTGAGATTCTCCAGCAGAAAATTCCCATTAGCAGGTTGGATTCCGCCGCTACTACACGGGACTTCTCTGTCTACAATACTAACTTCATAGCCACAGTGTTCTCCACCGGAGTGCCGAACACGTCCTCTTTCTTCTTTCCGGATACATCGCTGACGCTGATCCTGGCGTCTCCTTGCGCTATAAACTGTTCTTTTATTAACACGCTGATTACTTCGCGACGTAACCTCTGTAAACAAAGATAGCATTATATTAAAAAAAAAACTGCTTCGTTAGTCTAGTGTCAAGCGCTACTGGGGGCCATTCATTTATTACGTAAGACGATTTTGGGGGGGAGGTCGACCATGTCTTATTTTTTCTTACAAGGGGGTGGGAGCGAGTCTTGATAGTTCTTAGATCACAAAAATGTGCAAAGTTAAAATAATACTTTGAAAAAGCGCGGGCAACCACGCGAGTGCCGAAGTGCGCGCGGATGTGTTTAGCTAAACGATTTCCATGACAACAGACCCGTGTCACCGCACTGCACGTCCCGGGAACTCCCCGCTTGTGGACTAGTTGTCACTTGTTTGCGTAAACAGTACTCGTTATTGCGTTGATGATTTTAATTAATATTGTAGTTAAAAATTGTTACTTTGAAAAATAAACATTAAGTACAATAAATCAAACGTGTATTCATTTTTTCCTTTAGATTCTTACGTAATAAATATTATACAGGGGGGGGGGGGGGTCAGCCTATTCTTATTTTTTCTTATATAGGGGGGGAGGCAGTCAAAATCTAGCAAAAAATAGTCTTACGTAATAAATGAATGGCCCACTGCTGAGAATGAAGGTTCGATTCTCAGGCCAGGCAGGGTTCTTCCATCAGGAATTTCTCATTGGTCTGGATCTGTGCCCGGTTGATAGCAATATGTTCGCCTCCTACATGGGACTTAAACACAACTGGTAAAATTTGGGTGTTACTATAGGTTCACCTCTGCCTAACCATTCGGGCATTACAAGCGTGATGTTATATTCTCATATAAAGTTGTGTTGATGCTCTCAACATTGTCGCGCGCTGGCGACAGTGAACGAGGAGTGGGGGGGACTGCGGCGATTCAGCCGGCCGGACGGCCGAGCGATTGGCCCCGCACCACACCAGTCAGTAGCACGTCTCCACGCACGGCTGCGCTTGCGCATTTTATTAACTTTCATATTTTCTTGTTTACCTTTTCATTGACACCATTGTAATTTCATCTTTTTCTACACTATACATGTTATTCCCGCCTTTGCGCATGTTGTTACTCGCCTTTCACTTTGTTTTACTACGATCTATCGTCGCAGAATTTGGTCCATCGAGTCGAATTTACACAATAACTACGATCTATAGTCGCAGACATTGGTCCTTCGAGCCGGATTTACACAATAGAGCTGTGATTTAATGTATATAAAAAGTTGCATTATGAAATATAACAAACCTCCCAAGCTATAATTTCGGTTGCATTCCTCGCTTCCGCTTTACTCTCACCAGGAGCTTGCGCCAGGAGCTGCTGGTTGATGCACAGAGAGTATACTTTGTTCTCATACCCATTTGTTAAGTTTACACCACAGACCTGACAGCTGGCTGGAAATACGGAGTAGGATTTTCTTGAAAGAGGGTAATGTTGAAAACGTTTTAATTGTCGTTTTATTGCTAAATAAATGCTGAACAAGCTTTTACTGCCAATTCTGTACTGTATACTAAATATAAAGAAGTAAAATTTGTGAGTTTGTATGTAGGGGCAGGGAGTAATCTTCGGAACTGCTGATTCGATTTCGAAAATTCTTTCAATAATGGCAAGCTACAGTATTGCAGAGTGTCATAATTTCACCGCGGACGACGTCGCAGGTAGAAGCTAGTAGATAAAGAACTAAATCACAACTAAAATAGAGTTCAAAATAGCGTGCATGAAGTGATTCCCTTGAGGTATGTGTTAACACATATTTGCACTCGAAATTTGGCTACATAGAAGCATTCAAGCAACACTTTGTTTCTGCTTGTGATGACTTTTGTTTTAGAACTAGCTTCTGCCCGCAACTTCGAAAATACCTTTCGTTCTATTACTTTGTTTTTGCTTGGCGTCCTTTCTGACTTTTTCCATTTTACTCAGCTCCCAAGAGTCGTAATGTGATGTTAAATAACCTATAATCTTCCTCAAGAATTGGGCTATCAAATGCTCAAAGAATTTTTCAAATTCGACTGGTAGTTCCAGAGATTTCCACATTCAAAATACTACAAACATCAGTTTTATTAATAGTATATAGATTGATAGATGATGTAAGATATATCAGCGTCGGAAATTCTGACTAACGTATCTGACTTTGTATATTCTTGGTATGACAGCAAGTCTTTAGGATTATAGGCTTTCTTAAAATTTATTTTTAATTGGTGTCAGTATGGTTTATTTTTAAATTCCATAATATGCAAAAGCTAGGTAATCTAAAATACAGACTTACTTTGTATGTTCCACAGTTTCCTCGCCCATGGTCGAATCAACAGCACAATACGGCCAAACGGAGAGTGAAACATATTCTCTCTAAACAATCTCACATCCAAACATTTTACATTGGACATTTCTTTTATATAATCATCTGCATGCATCTGCTCTGTGATTCTCTTTTCATTCGTAGACATATCCTGGTCTACAGTCTTTGCATTGCCTTCCATTTCAATATCTTCGTCCGATGCCTCATTTTTGTTATGTTCTGTGTCAGAAATGTTCGTTTCTTCTGTTTCCTGGTCTGCTGTTTGACCTTGGGGTACAAATGCAATACGGGCAGACTTTGGGTTGTCATCAGTAACAATTTCCCCTCCAACGCGTTTGATGCCTCGTGCTCTGTCCTCGGCAGCTGTTGATGCGGAGACGAATGTTCTTTGCAGTTTGGTTTTCTTTTTGTCTTTATATTTTTTGCCAACCTGGAATATTAGAGGGTAGTGTAACTATTGTGGCACATAACTTGTGGTGGACAAATAGTGTGTCCAAATTACGACAGTTATGTTTAATACGGGCCAACCTATTGCTATCAACTGGGCACCAATACAGACTTCGGGCTACTACAAATCATATTGTACAAATTCATTGTTGTTAATGTTGTACAATCTGCAAGTTAACTTAAGTAACGAGTAAAAATAAGAGTGAACAGGCTTCTTCTGGGTAAGCTCACTCCATCATAGACTTTGTCTCTGTCATCTCTGACCTAGACTAGAGTCAAGAGCAAACCCATTTCAAATAAAAAAAAAATGTCTGCGCTTGGCTGACAGCACATGGCACTGAGCCGTTGATGGCGAGAGCAGTAAGTGTGGGGATTGGGAGGTTGTGATCTGGCTAGCCTTTTCCCATTTATGTTGAGGTCAGCTTCCAGTCTAACCGGATGCAGCTGAATACCAGTACTTATTTTACAAGGAGCGACTGTCTATCTGACCTCCACAACCCAGTTACTGGGTAATACGATACAATACCACTTGGTAAGAATGTTTGACTGACTTTCGGGCTTCTGACGACCCGGCACGACTGTCAAAGATTCACCAATGATAGCCGGCACGAACAGCATAACGTGCTTTCTGAGGCACAGAGGTCTTGGTATGTAAAGATGGTCACCAATCCACAGATCAACCGCGGCAAGCGTACTTAACCTGATCGATCGACCCGTGCGGCTTTTATAACTTAGCAAATTTTAGAATCAATCACGAGCGAAATGCTACGGAAGTGCAAGGAAAATATCATCATCATCATCATCATCAGCCTATAATGTTCCCACTGCTGGGACACAGGCCTCCTCTCAGTGAGAGGGAGTGGGCCGTAATCCACCACGCGGGCCCAGTGCGGGTTGGTAGATGTCACATGTCTTCGAATTTTTAAAAGGAAAATATAATAAACAATAATTTGAGGTTATGTTGTTGTTCTAATAGTTATTATTATTGTTTGTGGGTTATTTTTACCTCGAAAGATAGTTGAGCTATCTGTTGCATAACCGGCGCAGGATATCTACATCCCATAAACTCAATATTTGTGTAAACACGGGCCAAGCAAATTAATCTTTCTTCGGGGAAATTACTCTTCCATTTTTCCATGAAAGCTTTGCGTAGCTGCCAATGTTCTTCGCATTCGTGTTCATCTCTGTATTTTTCCACATCCCAGTTCACGTCAAAGTCACCTGTTACGTTATTTTCCGCGAAATTACCTACTGTTTTGCGAGTGTTAGACATTTTCGTTTCGGAAATTCACCATCAAAACATTGATTAGTGTTGCAAACTTAAAGGACAAGTTTTCTACTATGTAATAAGAAAAGTGAATCCACAACTTCCACAAGTAAAATTTTCAAAATAGTTACTCCAAGCAAAGCAAAAATTAACTTGCCATTGCCAACGACTAACATATTATTAAACAACGTCCCTCCACTGCGTCTGTCTGTCCGAACGCGATAAACTGAAAACTATCGATTTTTTATACGGTTTTCACCAATGAATAGAGTGATTGATGAAGAAGATTTAGATGTATATTTCAGGTTTTTTTTTGTTAAGGGGGAAGCGCTAAGGTAGCCCGCGAAATTCAAATTTTCTTACGTTTTTTGCATTTTCCTGGTCAGCATTAAGTTGTACGTTGATTAATATAAATGAATCGCGGCCGTAAAAAATATGTGTTTACAGAATTATAATCATTAAAGTCATCAAAACAACTCTCTAAGACCACGTAAGTCCAAAGAATAACTGTTTCATGAAATCATCATTCTTTGGACTTACGTGGTCTTAGAGAGTTGTGTTGATGACTTTAATGATTATAATTCTGTAAACACATATTTCTTAAGGCCGCGATTCATATATTAATCAACGTACAACTTAATACTGACCAGCAAATTGCAAAAAACGTAAGAAAATTTGAATTTCGTGGGCTACCTTAGCGCTTCCCCCTTAAACACCAGCAGGTTAATTAACCGAAACTGTAAAATTTTCCCAATTAACTTTGAACCGTATGCTTTAGCGATAAAGTTGAAAATCTATTAAAGAAATTTGACAGATTGTAGTAGCTTGATGTGCTGGCGTCTGTACATAACTGCATAATTAAATTATTTTCTTGAAACGGACCGGATTTGTTTGGGTCCCATATTGTTGGCTCGCTCTAAAAGAGCATGAAATCCAACAAGTTGGTGTTACTCCAATCCAATTTTTTAGTTAAAAATATACTTTTAGTTTTCAAGCTAAAAATAGAACGTGCGTAACTTTTGCATTCGTGCGTGACCCATGATGAGCGCAAATGACTACTCGAACGTTCGAGTTTGATGCGTTTTGCTATACGTCAAAAAACTGGCAGAGCTTGGAAAACTGCAAATGTAGTAAATACTTTGCTTTATTTTGCATACTGATTTGCAAATGTCGTCCAACACTTGCGGGTTCGCGTATTCTTGCTACTGAGTGACCGGAAGTGATCATAAATATAAATATTTTTACTGATATAGAAGTATTATGGTAGCTTTTACCTGGCAATAAATTTTGTTTATGTCAAAATTTGCGTTCCGTTAAAGGAAATATTTATAAATCAGACATGCCACGATTTTGTCTTTTTCTTACTACGGAAAAAATTATATTATGGTCTTGCTTTCTTGGAAATGCAATAAATTAAATTAAATTAATTTCAAAAGCGGGTTACCGAGCCGAACTGCCGATGTAAACAAAATCTTGGTCCTTCGATTTCATTTTCATTTCGGTTGACGGGTTGACTGTTGAAGGAGGTAAGTTCCTTTGATGTTAACAAATTTAATAAGAAATGTTGAAATTAAATACTTAGTTATAGATAAGATATTTAGCCGCATTCCGTAAGTTTATTTGTGTTAAAACTTTCAGAATATTTATTTATTATTTGGATGCCTGAAGATTTTAACGTGTCTTGGTATATTTTTTTTTTCTTGCCATGGATAATTCTAATCATAAATTAGAAACAGCCGAACGCTGTAAAGTAATTGCTCTCGCCGGCAAAATATTCGAAACTACCGAAGTTTCACCAAATAACAATAAAGAGGATTCCGAGATTTTTGATGATCCCATGGTGTGTGATGATGATAGCTGCATTGATAGTGATGTTGATATGAGGAAGGATGAGAATAACCAGTCTATTACTGTCGAAGTACTACCTGTGGCGGTAACTGGGGAAATCCCGCCAAAATATGACATATTATGCTCAGAAGTTCGAAGTATTTTTGCGTCTCCGAAGAGTAAAAAACGAAAACTTTCAAATACAACATTCGACGAACTACTAGAAAAATTGCATGCGAACGTATTGGTCATGAATTTCACAAAATTACTGCTTTTTTTGGAAAGTAACAACAAGGAATTGACTTTTTCTTTTGTTTTGAAAGATTATGAAGAGTTCTTTGAAATGATAGTGCAGGACATTAACATTTTGAAATCAAAAAGTTTGGATGCCGATTACAGAGCTATATGTGATAAAATAATAGTAGCTGCGACCGGTTACTTGCTTACATGTGTCTATGAATATAAACAGGAATTCCAAAAGTGAGTTGAACTAAGATATTGTTCAAAATTTTATCGTAGTGTACAATACGTATGTTAGATTAAATTCTATGTCTAAAAATTTTTGCCTACTGTTAAATTCAGATATATTTGCATGCAGATGTAAGTGGACTCCATTGTTTGCACTTAGTTGCTTATAAACATTATGCCTAGTCTTTTCCCAACTCTGATGGGACTGGTTTCCAGTCTAACCTCATTCAGCTGAATACCAGTATTTTACATGAAGCAACTGCCTATCTGACCACCACAAGGCCTAGTCTTTTCCCAACTCTGATGGGACTGGTTTCCAGTCTAACCTCATTCAGCTGAATACCAGTATTTTACATGAAGCAACTGCCTATCTGACCACCACAAGTCCACAACCCAATTTTGAGACACCTTGGTAAGACTGCTTTTCAGACCTTTTGGGCTTCTGACTACCTGTAACGACTGTCAAAGATCTCCGAATTAAATCCATGACCAACAGCTTAACACGCATTCCAAGGCACAGAGGGGTCTTGATATGTAATAGATATTCACCCATCCAGAAACAGACCCCGGCAAGCGTAGCTTAACCTTTGATCGACCCATGCATCTATCATTTAGTCACAAGTCCCTTAGCACAAGCACATAGTTGCAAGCAGATTTAGAAATTATAATTTTGCAAACGGTTAAGAACTGATAAATGTTATATTTGTGCCTACCTAACTTTTGTTTTCTTTATTTATAGAATAGTCATGGTAATTAAAAAAGAACATAATAAAATGATGGATCAGTTTGAAAATGGAATATCTTCATTTTCTTGGTGAGTTATATTAGCTATTTATTTGAAATGGATAGCCTTTTTCTAACCTGGAGTATCCATTTGAAATAAGATTAGACATTTAAGTAAACCTTTTTTTACAGCCTGTTCAACCGATTTTGACTTCTATACTGTAGGCATAAGGATGGTGTTACAAGCAAAAAGTAGTTAGAATACCAACTGCTTACTGCAGCTGCCATATATGTCATGCCACCAACGCAATAGAATTCAAAATCAGTTGAACGGACTGTAAAAAAGGGTTATTTAAATGTCTAATCTTATTTCAAATGGAGTATAATGTAGGTTGGTCTTAATTCATTATTCATGCAGCACACAGCTTGCACACATAGAAAGAAAGAAAATAAATTTATTTGACCTAGATTAAGGCATATCAGGCCGCATTCCAGAAGTTGTAGTGTTGGAAGGCCTCCCATGGCTCCCAATAGGTGGACCGATTTTGGTTTATGGTGGTGGACCGGGGTTTAGTCCTATTATGTTTTCTGTTTGCATTGATGTTAGCTATCGATTTATATATTTTATTTATTTTTATTTATTTATTTATTTTTATTTTTTTTATATTTATTGTTTTTTTTTTGTTTTGTTCTTTTTTGCGTCATGTTTACCGCAAATAAATGTATTTTCTTTCTTTCTTTCTTTCTTTCATATAGGACAGTAGGAGGCTCCATATAAATATCTTCAATCCTTCTCTTCTTTCTCCGTTTATATCTGTGCCTTAGAATCAATAAATGAAATCAATCAACCCATATCATCAAAAAAGTCGTTGCATACAAAATGTATGTGGATATGTGTGGGAATAAATGTTCGTTATGTGTTTTTTCGTGAGTTTTTCCCATGTTATTCTTCTATTCGGGGCGGAGACAAATCCAACAAATCAAAGATCATAAAAATCGAAGCAATCAGTTCTTTGTGTTATAAACTTATAAGTGATGTAACTAACTTTATTTTATTTATATAGATTTGTATGGTGTACATATTAAAGAGTATTCTATTCTTTCAGGGCCATGGAGAGTGTAATGCCGTCATCTCAGACATCAAGCAAAGTAGATAGCAATGAAGTACTGAACAGGTCACCGTCTCCTAACCCTATATCTAACGGATTCAAATTACACTGCTTCCGCACAATGCTAGCATTCATAAAGAATGAATTTACAAATACAGAAGAATTTCCTGAATTGAATTCGGAACAAGCACACTTCATGCAATTGTTACTTGAAAGTGTTATAGCTTTCACGGAATTTGATAGTGATTTGGAAATTAAAGACTTGTACAGAGCTTTGTGGGAGGCTGTCCGAATTTACAGATTGAAATACGAATTTAGGATTAAGTGTGAAGAAAGTTCTGGCGGAAAAAAGTAAGTATACTTAATAGTACTACTCGATTTTTACGACCAATTTTAAACCGAACTGACTTTTGCCCGCCGCTTTGTTGATGTTAAAAATAATTATACCAGCTGCTCGTTAAAAATCATCATTTAAAAGAGTTATGTCAGACTGATGCCGACTGTACCTACTAGCATTAATGATCTGAAGAGTGAGAGACATTTTGACTGCTTTAATTATAATTGGTCGCAAAAGCCTTGGTTTCAATTTCGGAATTGTTTATGGTAATTAGCTGATTGACAGTTGTCAGGTAGTAATGTTATTTTCCTGTAAGATAAAATTACAAAATTATTGAAGGTAAACTTAAAAATTTCTCACTTTCTTCCGAATAACGCGACAGACGCATTTTTCACTGTTATCGCAAGTGTTAGAGCGAAGGTGTTTCGTTTTACACTTATTTCTAAATTATAATAATATTATTTTATAGAGAAAAGGTTTGATCTTTGTATGTTTGTGTCTCTATCTTTGGACTCCCACACTACTGGAGCAGCTGTCGCACAGTTATCCTATGCTATGATATGATTTTTAGTCCGTATAAAATTACTTTTCGAAAATAACGCCACATACCTTTTAAAAAAAAATGTTATTTTTTTTTTTTTAATAGATATAAGTAAATAGGATAACTGACTGCCTCGTTGGTCTAGTAGTTGCAAGCTATACTGCTGAGCATGAGGTCCTGAGTTCAATTCCTGGGTCAGACAAAAGATTACTGGGTTTTTCCATCTGGAATTTCTCAGTAGCAGCCCAGAGTCTGGATTTGTGTCTGGTTGATGGAAATAGGCTCGCTCCCTATTACTTGCGACTTTACCATAACTGTCGAAATGTGGGTGTCCTATTGGTACACCTCTAGCGAACCTTTTGGCGAATACAGGTGTGATGTTGTGTTATGTTTTATAATATAAAACGAAAAAATAACTTAGTGTTGTTTAATTACAGGAATTTGTTGTTTGAAAAAGTACCGAAAAATAAACTGACTGGCGGCAATTCAAACCAGATAATGTAAGTATTATTACTTCGTTTCATCCATTTTGTTGTTCTGATAAACTAATCCACTTTTTTTGTCATCAGGAATCCAGAGACAGATGTCACAAAGGCAGCAGCCGTAAAGCCAGAGGCCTCAAAACCAGAGCCATCAGCACCAGAGGCCCCAAAGCCAGTGCCCTCAATACCAGAGCCCTCAAACTCAAAACCTTGGTTTCCAATGCCAGTGATTCCTAAATTACCAAATGTCAATCAAAACCCCACCCGCGTTACAAAACGCATGTTAAACAGCGAACTAAAGATGGAGAATGAGAATCTCTTCATCAAAAGACTTCCCTCTGAGTTCATTTTGGACGCTCTAAATACCATCCGTGATTTTTTGGTAGACGAGGACAGACATAAATTAATATTAGTGCCAAAAACTCATACTGAACTAGATTTTTATAGGAATTGCCTCACCTGGTGTCGGACCACCTTTGTGTCCATGTTTGGCAACAAATTTCAAAAGATGCATTCTCAAATCTCTTGTCTATTAGTTTGTGTGAATTGTACAGTAGATGAGAGTAGTCCTAACAAGATAAATGAAACGACTGGAATTAAGTAAGTTAACATTTTGTATTTCTATTTATGGTTCCATACCGAAAGGGTGCCAACGGGACCCTATTACCAAGACCCCACTACCTGTTCGTCATCATCCCTATTGTCCATACTAGGAACCTGCGGGGTAATTGCGTAGCCCACTAACAGTATCAATGGCTTTCATTTTGATTGTTCAACAACATTCATTGCGTTATTTATATTGTTGTGCAGAATTTTTTTTCGGACATGAGAAGCAATGGATTCGCAATATCCTTCAAAATGATTCAGATTGTGATTGATAAAGTGTTACGCAACCAGGCTGCTGATGTCTGCGGCTCCATCATCTGTCAGCTGTGTCTGAACAACTGTCATCCCCTAATAAATATACAGTATGTTAAATAACAGAGGGCGTTCCCTTAAACTCGTTAATCTATATCATTAATAGATTAAAATAAAAATATCAGCATAGAAAAATAAGCACAAAATAATCCGAATTAAAAAAAATAATTAATTGTCAATAAATTCGAAACCCCCTGTTTAAAATCAAAATAGTAGCGCGGTATAGTATTCGTAGTAGTAATGCCCTTGAACGCAAGCGCACGATGCCGGCCGAGGTGGACATTCGGGGGCAGGGGGCGGGGCTAGGCGCATCAATTAGATCGCCGCACACGCGGCCCGTCATTCATAAATGAATTCCGACATTGCTGTCCTTCAAGTACGCGTGTACAGAGTGTTTCTTTAACGTATCAATTTACCATTTTTAGTGAATATTTTAATATAAAAAAAAATAAAAACATTTTATTTTCGAATGGTAATATTTTTTTTAGCATGTATGGATGCTATACTATTGCAGGTTAACGGGAACGCCCTCTGTTAGTTAACATACTGTATTGTGGTATGTGCGTGTGTGTTTATATGTTTACTTCACGCTCAAACGGCTGGATCAATTTTGATAACATCTTGTATGGAGGTAGCTGACACCCTGGATTATAGGCTACTTTTATCCCGATATTCCTACGGGATCGACATTTACGCAGGTGACACCGCGGGGCGCAACTAGTGACATAATAAAATGGCGCCCAAATAGGACAAATAAAAGGAGTACTTCTAGCTTTTCATACAGGGTGTAAAACCACCCATTACAGCCGCCCACTACGCATTCTGTACATCAAACTAAGTAACATTGTACAAATATAATTGCTGGGAAGCGACTTTTATTTTTGGTTTGGATATTTGCTGTTTTGCAGTTAAGTGCGCAATGTAACGCACGCAACACATTGTGCTTATGGGTGCATGCAATGATACAGGTACCGATCCCTGTGTTGTGGGGGTAAAGTTGTGTTATAACATAAAAAACTTTCGTAAAAACGCGTCCCTAAAAGTTGGCATTTTGACCTTCAATATCTCCGTAACTAGAATGTTCCCAGGTATGGTCCATTCAAATAAAATAAATTAGAACGACTGGGAGTACAAGTGACTCTCGGCTTCGTTAAGCTTTTTACACCCGTTATACTCACACCTTTTTTGAACTGAATTTATAAAAAAAAAATATTTCAGGCTAGGTATCTTTGTCCACAGATTATTAAAAGTAATATGTATTTTATTTATACTTCATAGGCGATCAATTTTGAATTCATTGCTATTATGAATATGCGAAAGAATGCGAATTAGTTAATTTTGATAGCGAATATTTTAAAATCTGCCGATCTGATTCTGATTCTGTTAAAATCTCACCGTGAAAACTTAGGTGAAGTGAGTTTGTTTTTGCTAGGAATTGACACTATTGACAGCTCACTCCACGAGTCCACGCTCACTTCACCTAAGTTTTCACGGTGAGATTTTTACAGAATAGCACAGCTGTGTACGGTTCTTTCAGTAACAACACTATTAAATTCTTATTTCAAGCGAATTTATCCGGTAGTCGACAAAATGGCTGACTTGGCTAAGATTATTTTTAAATTGTTACAGGGAAGTAAGTTACATAAAAGAGCGGAAGCATGTACCTATCGTTACCATTCCGGAACCAGCACAGAGGTAAGTTTATAAAACCTATTTTAGAGCCCGATATATAGATGATGTGTTATTTTAATAGTTAAAATTGCATAGGAAATGGAGGATTATAATAGTTATTTATAATCCTCCCTTTCTGTAGTTATTATACCATCCAGATTTAGGAAAAGGTTCCCTGAATATCGAGTGCAGTGTTAGCCTAGTGGTAACGGCCGCGACTTACGAATTGTAGGCCGTAGGTTCAAACCTAGCCAGCCGCTTTAGAGCCCCCGCAGATCACAGACTTTTTATCGGCCGATAGTTTAGTCGGGTTGGTCTGTTAGTACGCACACCGAGCCAACTAAGAGCCCCCGCAGACCACAGACTTTTTATCGGCCGATAGTTTAGTCGGGTTGGTCTGCTAGTACGCACACCGAGCCAACTATTCAGTTCAGTCGGTGATGAGTGCGCAAACTATCCAACAGTCTTCCGACTATTTGCTAGTTTCTAACCAACTGTTGAAAAGAGTGGTCGCACTGCACAATGAAAATTAATAAAACATTGTATAGAATTGTTATTATTGCTCTCATGCACCGGAGGAGGAAAATTAAAAAGAGAGCCCGAGAGTATTGGGTGCATCCTATCTTATCCTCTTTTATGTTTTTCTTATAAAGTGCAGGGCGTTTTTCGACTTCCTCGATCAAAGTTACGATCGAAGATTCCGAAATAAGCGACTGAGAATTGGGCGACGCCATTTTACAAAACACGCGCGGCCGACCATTCGCTGTCAAAACTCGGAGCGAACCGAACTATCGGCTTAGTCGGCCGACTAAAAAATCGTCGTGTGTGCGCGTGTGGTAGGGAGCCAATACTGATTATACAGTCGGCCGATAGTTTGCCGACAGTTTAGTTAGAATTGAATCGGGAAGCCCATCAAACTTGTTTATCGGCCGATACCAAATCGTCATAGTGTGCGCACTTGCTTACATCTGCGTACTGATTAAGAGCCCGACCAAACTATCGGCCGATAAAAAGTCTGTGGTCTGCGGGGGCTCTTACTGTGTAAATTATTTCAGCACCACTGTTTTCAAAACGGTGAAGGGATACATCGTGAGGAAACCGGCATGTCCTAGAACCAAAAAACCAAAAAAAATGTGACATCCACCAACCCGCACTGAGCCCGCGTGGTGGATTACGGCCCACTCCTTCTCACAGAGAGGAGGCCTGTGTCCCAGCAGTGGGAACATCATAGACTGATCATGTACCAAAGTATCGCGTAGTGTTCTAAGGCTTTAAGTACCTAACCTTTAAATCACGCATATTTTCGCAAAGTATCAGGCCGCGTCCCAATTAAAAGCGAGCGTCGTGCGAATATACGCGATCGTCACTATCAGGCGGGTATCACATCTCCGCCGCGAAACCGCAGTAGTTTCGCCATGATTTATCCGTTGTAACAAATGCGAAACTGCCTGTTCTAACGCACAGATTTGATTATGATGCTATCTCTTTCCCGCGTGATTTCGCCGATTGCTCGGAAGCCAGTTACACCTCTGCGCTCAGCCCGCTATTTTGTTTTGGTGAAGCGTTCACACGTATCTGTATCAGTCGACAAGTTTATAAAGTAAAACAATGTTTTGTTTTTGTAAAATGGAAGTATATTTACTGAAAAATTAATGTAAGAGGTCCGAAGTAGACCGATACTGTATTAACTAAGTCGAAAACGACGACATTTTGCTCCGATTGCTACAATTTAATTGACCCTCACGATTATCCGCTACTCTATTCGCGACACAATGTAGTAATGTTTCTTAGCGACTTCGTTAAGCGGTTTCCTATCATTATTTTCGCCGCGGAGGTGTGCGAAGGTCCTAATATGTTACTTTGACCACTTTTGCTTAGGACGTGGGTTATGCCATAAAACATGTTTTTTCTTCACTGTTTTTTTTTTATAAATTATGTTTTTTATGGTTCCGTAGTCAACAAGAAACCCTTATAATTTCACCATGTCTGTCAGCGGCTTTCTCTCTCGCTCTTAGTACTAGAAAGCTGTGATTTTGCATGGGTGTAATTAATCACGTCGGCAAAGGTGTGTAGGTACCGAGAGAGGGGGAGACTTAACACATTAGAGTAAATTTTTTTGTTATAATGATGTGTTTTATTTTTTTTATAGTGCGCCCAAGAAAAAGAAAGTTAATATACAAAATGCTATACAGTTAGCGGAGACAGATAACATTAAGTTAGAGACAGTTATTAACTTAAATCAAAGGTATGGGCGGCAACACTGCCGTAAAATAATTAATGCTTTGAAACAAATTACGCAGTTCAAAAAACACATTTTTATTTTTTTTCTTCTACATTGCTTATGATAAAGATTTTTTAAATAGGTTTATTTTTGTTTATTTATTTGTTTTTGATTTTTTTTTATTTAGCTTAAGAAATAAAAAGAAAAATAAAAAGCAGAAGAAAGCCAAATTGAAAGCACCAAGGTATGTACAACTATACAACACAACAACAACTTTTACTACTTTCAATTGCACAGAAAAACATTTTCAAACTGAGGCGGATCCCGCGCGGGACGCGAGACAGTCATGCACCTAAATTGTGACACATTCAATCACAAAATGAAACATTTTGAAGAATATTAATTTAATTTTACCTTGTATACTTTGCTTAACATCACATTTTTCTCAGTGTCTTGTCTCATTAAAACACCCATAAAAAGCTCTGATTTATATAAAAATCCCTAATTTCATTAAAAATAAACCGTCCGTCCGTACGTTTTGCGTGGATGTGACGCTTATTTTGCACTAACTTGTTCTTTATTGTGTTCTTTTTTTCCGTCATGTTTACCGCAAATAAACGTACTAATTTATTCTTTCTTTTCTTTCTATAAATCGCTCTCCATTTGCCCCCCTCAGTATGAAAGCAGCTGTCAAAACGGCGAATCAAGCCAAGACCTGGACTGACGGCTCCTGTAGTAATTGTAGTAGTCGTGGGAGCAGCAGAGATAGATCTAAAAAGGTCGCCCAAGCTCAAAATGTTGGCAAGTAAGTTATAATGACATTTATACTCCGGGTGGGGGTGGTGACGAAATTTGTGTAACATTAACATAACCAAGTACACAAGCGGAGATTCCAGTATTTTTAAGAACGTGCTAAGTCTCAGTCTGTCAAAAAACCGTGTTTTCAGTGCTCATACGTCACGAGCGGCACGCGTCAACGTCAGAGCCAACTGTAGCGGACGATGAGGGTCAACGGCAGCCGTAAACGTGTCGGCGACGGACGACTACCTGCGGTGTTATTCTGTAAAAATCTCACCGTGAAAACTTAGGTGAAGTGAGCATGGAGTGAGCTGTCAGTAGTGTCAATTCCTAGTAAAAACAAACTCACTTCACCTAAGTTTTCACGGTGAGATTTTTACAGAATCGACCGGCAGCACCGTAATTGCACACACTAGCAATCGGAATCTAAATAGCTAGCTTCTGCCCGCGACTTCGTCCGCGTGAAATTTCTTGTTCCCCCGACCCACCCCGTCGCATCGCATCGCCTGCCCGCGCTATTACTTCGTTTTTGCTTAGCGTTCTTTCTGACTTTTTTTCTTTTTGCTCGGCTCCTAAAGGTCATAGCGTGATGTTAAATAGCCTATAGCCTTCCTCAAAATTTGGGCTATCAAATGCAAAATAGTATATTACTTCAGAGGGAAGAAAGTGACAGTTCCATACCGAGATTATGGCATTTGCGCCACGAGCTTGCGAGGGGCGCAAACCATTTGAGGTATGGAACTGTACTTTATCCTGAGGGATGTATAGTGCTTTTTATTACACCTACGAGGAAAATTATGGACATAAATGCATAGAAATGTTTATATTTAGTTAAAAGTACAATTATTAAAAGTGCAGCTATTTTTTACACGACGCCTTAGTAACAAAAAATACTTAGGTACACGTTGAAGTGTATCAAAATCATACATAATCAATCTATAATGTTCCCACTGGTGAGACACAGGCCTCCTTTCTGTTCTCAAACTCAAACCATTTATTTTCAATTAAACCATTTACAGGCACTTTTGAATTGTTAAGAAGTCCGCGTTTTATATACAAAAATAATTTCGTTTTTAATTTTCTGTATGCACCAAGGAGGTTGGTAACTGGTAAAAAAAAAAACTGTATGTGGCCAGTAACAATTTACTTGAAATTTAATTAGTAGACAGTTAAAGTCTCTTGGCAGTATGACTGCTGACAAATTTAAAAAATAAGAAAAACCGGGTATGTAATGGAATTTCATACATACTTCCTACCCTTGGGTCGGAAGGATTTTCATACAAACTTCCATACCTTGGGATGAAAGGATTTGAAGGGCGGGATAAAGGCGTTTCTTCCCTCTAATTGGTATAATTAGTATGTATTTTCAGAGCAGGTGTGATAAAATAGTACATTACTTCAGAGGGAAGAAAGTGACAGTTCCATACCGAGATTATGGCATTTGAGGTATGGAACTGTACTTTATCCTGAGGGATGTATAGTGCTTTTTATTACACCTACGAGGAAAATTATGGACATAAATGCATAGAAATGTTTATATTTAGTTAAAAGTACAATTATTAAAAGTGCAGCTATTTTTTACACGACGCCTTAGTAACAAAACATACTTAGGTACACGTTGAAGTGTATCAAAATCATACATAATCAGTCTATAATGTTCCCACTGGTGAGACACAGGCCTCCTTTCTGTTCTCAAACTCAAACCATTTATTTTCAATTAAACCATTTACAGGCACTTTTGAATTGTTAAGAAGTTCGCGTTTTATATACAAAAATAATTTCGTTTTTAATTTTCTGTATGCACCAAGGAGGTTGGTAACTGGTAAAAAAAAAACTATGCACCAAGGAGGTTGGTAACTGGTAAAAAAAAACTGTATGTGGCCAGTAACAATTTACTTGAAATTTAATTAGTAGACAGTTAAAGTCTCTTGGCAGTATGACTGCTGACAAATTAAAAAAAAAAGAAAAACCGGGTATGTAATGGAATTTCATACATACTTCCCACCCTTGGGTCGGAAGGATTTTCATACAAACTTCCATACCTTGGGATGAAAGGATTTGAAGGGCGGGATAAAGGCGTTTCTTCCCTCTAATTGGTATAATTAGTATGTATTTTCAGAGCAGGTGTGATAAAAAGAATTTTTCAAATCCGACTGGTAGTTCCAGAGATTAGCGCGTTCAACTAACCAAACAATCAAACTCTTCAGCTTTATAATATTAGTATAGATTATTGAAGCAAATTGCTAATCCATTGCTTCATAAGTTCGATAAATTTGTCTGCTCAACACGTAACGCAATGAATGTTGTTGAACTGTCAAAACGAAACCGATTCCGATTGATCAGATAATGTGTCACGCAATTGCCCCGCAGGGTTCGACGGCTGCAGTTGCCTTTGCCGCGCGCCGCTCGTGTGTATGAACACTGGCTTACTTAGCATTATGCTGAGTTCGTTTTTTTTATGCGTCATATTTGCCGCAAATAAAAGTACATATTTTCTTTCTTTTTTTTATTTGAAATGGGTTTGCTCTTGACTCTAGTCTAGGTCACAGATGACAGTGCCTTTGCCGCGCGCCGCTCGTGTGTATGAACACTGGCTTACTTAGCATTATGCTGAGTTCGTTTTTTTTATGCGTCATATTTGCCGCAAATAAAAGTACATATTTTCTTTCTTTTTTTTATTTGAAATGGGTTTGCTCTTGACTCTAGTCTAGGTCACAGATGACAGTGCCTTTGCCGCGCGCCGCTCGTGTGTATGAACACTGGCTTACTTAGCATTATGCTGAGTTCGTTTTTTTTATGCGTCATGTTTGCCGCAAATAAAAGTACATATATTTTCTTTCTTTTTTTTTATTTGAAATGGGTTTGCTCTTGACTCTAGTCTAGGTCACAGATGACAGAGACAAAGTCAAAGTCAAGTTTTTTTTGTTTCTTACTCAAATTTCTGGAAAGATTTTATTTTTATTGTAGCTGAGATTAGATTGAGACTTGAATTTGTAAGAACTAATTTCCATAGAAGTATGCGCATCGGCAGTCTTCGGAAATACGAACGCGCGGTGATGAAATCTAATATAGTGCTGTTCCAACTTTTTTTTAAACTATAATATGAACTATGCCGTCTTGGAAATGACATGACTTGTAATTATTCAACATCCCTATTAAAAATATACGACTAACGAAGCCTTTCGACAATCGAAACATCAGCAGCACAGTATTTTTATCTCACGACGCGACGCGCGCTTTACTTGTGGTAACCAAGTGTACAAACACGCTGTGAATGTGTGCGCGAAGACGAGTAGCGTCAGCACATAACACACAAACACTTCCGACTTCTCCTTTGTCTTGGACGGTACCGATACCTCCTGCGCTTACACACATTCACAGCTTGTTTGTACACGTCTTGGTAAACACAAGTAAAGGGTGCGTCGCTTCGTGAGATATGAAAAAAAAAAAACTATAATATCGTGAATTGAAATTATGAAATGAGTGGGTGTTTATATAGACAAATTATGGAATTATTTTAATAAATAATCTTTTCAGGAGACCTTTGAAGGAGATCAACCAAAGCGCCAGGAACACTTTCCAGGGGACGCCGCGTAGTCGGCGCGGCGAGGAGACGATCAGAAAGG
This sequence comes from Luperina nickerlii, assembly GCA_963855955.1. NCBI lineage: Eukaryota > Metazoa > Arthropoda > Insecta > Lepidoptera > Noctuidae > Luperina > Luperina nickerlii. Next base: position 8,001,325 of record OY979689.1, on the reverse strand, counting down.
AACAACTTAAAGAGGCCCTGTCTGTACCTGTTCAGAGCGATAAGGCTATGAGGTTAGTACCCTGTAGAGGTATGAGGAACAGGGTGTAAAGTTCACTCATACTCTATAGAAAAGGGAGGATCCTCCGACCAGACGGGTGTTGTGTCTGGCGGGCAACTGCCCGATGATTAATGTCGGGCCGTTGTATCTATGCTAGTTGCGCGGTAAACTCTGCTTGCGCGATGCAGGATTTGCGTGACGTCAGTATGACGCGTTGTTTGCATGTGGCGTTGTAGATACCGCTACAACCCCATGCAGGGTCTTTTATAACTGACTAGCAGCGCCCCGTGGCTTAACCCGCATAAGTTTCGATCCCAGGGGAATATCGGGATAAAAACTATCCTATGTCCTTCACCGGGATGTAATCTATCCCTCTGCCAAATTTTATCCGAAATCCGTTCAGTGATTTAGGCGTGAAAAGGTAACATACAGACAGACTTATAATATTAGTATGGATTGGTGAAACTTCACAGGTCTGATGGGTATATCTTTGTAATTATAATAACCGGGAACCTGTTCACCCCTTAAAAAAACCGTTAAACGTGATAGAAATTAAACTTCTTAAAAAATAAAGAATAAAAGAGATTTAGTGTGAGAGACAGAGAGTTTAGTACATCTTCCTTTTCTCTCATGTAACGAAATGTACCTAAACGTGACGCGTCCTTGAAATTTCACTCACAATTCTCGTCCAATTATCGAATAGCCGTCTTAGAAGTTTCATTTCAAAAAACGATTCCCTAAAATCATAGGAATAGGTGCCTCATTTCATTGAAAACGTCTAACGAGCCTCTACGAGTTGGCTTCGGCCCCTCGTACGCCTTCCAAAGTTCCGGGACAACAGGGTCCCGAGATATTTCAAAGACTCTTTCAATAATTTTAAATGATCTCGTGGTCAACACAAATGTCGCGCGTAGTTTCGTGAAATTATGATTCAGTTCAATAAATTAAATTTAATATTTTTGTTTATTCGTTTTTTGCCAATTGATTGTTGTAGTGATCTTTCTATCTACACATATTTTTGTATTCAGTTGTAGTCTGTCTTTCATGAACACTTTAAATTCACCAAGGAAGCATTTACTTTGACGACACGGTTGGCGCAGTGGCTGAGCGATCGACTACTGCGCTGCGTGTCGCGGGTTCGATTCCCGCACGGAACAAATATTAGTATTGCCTACAGGTAGTTGTTCCGGGTCTGGCTGTTTGTGTATGTGAATTTTAAATGTTTGTAAACGCACCCACGATACAGGAGTAATTCCTAGTGTGGGGCAACGTTTTTCCTAAAAACAAAAAAAAAAAATTACTAAAAATTAATGTGTTTTAATATAAAATGTAATTTCAGAATGATGCGTGGCATGGGTTGGAGTGGCGGTGCGCTAGGAGCAAGGGGCAACGGCATAACAGAGCCTTTGAAGCCAACACTTGATCTAGTAAGTATAAGTATACACTATCATTCACCTGATAAGGCGCAGTGGTGACAGGTGGAGTAAGGCTGTGACCGAGTGGCGTCCAAGGTCTGGAAAATGAAGTGTCTGTCGCCGAGATGGACGGACGATATCGTTACCATCATGTGTAGAACCTGCATGAGGCTGGTACAGGGGCTGGGATTGGGGATTGGTACATGAAGAGAGGTCTGAGGTCAGCAGTAGGTGAACTAGGGCTGTGGATGTTATACTCTCTAAACACTAAACTCAATTTCATACACGCCAAAGTTCAAATTCCAATGCAACCTAATTTAGGACCTGCTTTTATTATTACTCTGAACTAGAACCTACAATTCAATCAATTTTATCCTTTATTCACAGGCTAGAGGAGCTGGCTTAGGTCACAGTAGGAACGGACAATCTGAAACAATAGCGAAGAAACCAAGAGATTCAAAAACAGCCCCTGCCTTTGTATCTGAAAACTCTAGCGCATCATTGGAAACGGATAAAATGGAAACTGATGTCATAGTACAAAAGACGAAGCAGTTGCTACTTGGAAACCCTACACTTGATACAATGATGAAAGCGATTGAATCCAATGTTGAGCTCCTAAAATCATCAAAAACTACCGTTGATCTTGAAAAAGCGGATATTGAGCCCCGAAAACCAACAACATCGAACGCTAAGCAACCACTACAACCGCTAATAACGCCAACTGAGTCTAGTAATGAGCTCCTAAAACCCGGAAATTCGAATTCGGGATACCATCTATCCTTTCGCCAAGAAATACTGCATAGCATTTTAGAATTATTAAATTCTGATGCTACATCCAAAATATTGACTTATAAAAATATAATATCTAAGAAACAAAGGATATTCGTTAGAAACACTGTAAAGGCGATAAAGGGTAAACATAACTATAGCATATTCCCGAAGGACATTTATACAGAAATTCAGGATAAATACAAGAAACTGCCCGAAGTTATCTTTGAGACATTATATTCTTGTGATTTCAAGTAAGTTGATGGTTTTGTTCAATCAACGCAGCCTATCGCAGTCCACGACTGGACATTAGCCTCTCCTAGACTTCACAACAACACCCTGTCCTCCGTCTTCCGCATTCAGTCTATCCCAGCCATCTTTCTTAGGTTGTCGGTCCATCTAACTTTGGGGGCGTCCCACACTACGCTTGCCGATTTTTGTAACATATTTAAATACAGAGGGTGTCTCAAAAATAATGTCGGTTTCCAATCTTCACTTTGTTTATTAAATAATCATACAAAAAGAAAGCCTTAACATTCGAAGTATAGCCCATCGTATTCTATGGTTTTAACCCAACGTTCAGCAAGCTCTTTGAGACCTTGGTAAAACCATTCTTTGGGCTTAGATGCAAAAAACTGTCGCACTGCATTTTCAACATCTCCTTTGGATTCAAATTTTTTCCCATGCAAGAATTTCGCCATGGATCTGAATAAATAATAATCTGACGGTGCAAGGTCCGGACTAAATGCTGGATGTGGTAGGATTTCAATACCACCAAGTTCTTCGATCTTATTCCGCGTAACTTTCGCAGTATGTGGTTTAGCATTGTCTTGTTGTAAGAGAACCCGCTTTCGGTTAACTAAACCTGGATATTTCTTCGATAAAACCTCATACATTCGCATCAGCTGTCCACTATATATCTCGGCATTGATAGCTCGACCATCTGGCATGATTTCGAAGTACACTAAACCTTCATAATTCCACCAGACACACAACAAGACTTTCCGCTCGAATCGATCTCTCTTCGCGACGGGTTCTGGTAATTGTCCTTTGTCTAACCACTGATTTTCCATGTTCGGGTTGTTTAGATAAATCCATTTTTCATCGCAAGTAACAATGCGTCTAATTAAACGATCATCTTTCGGCAGGGCAAGGAGCTGTTTACACACCTCTACTCGACGTTTCGCTTGGTTCTCGGTTAATTCGTGAGGCACTATTCGACAACTTTTATAGATCTTACCTAATGATTTTAAATGGCGATGTATGGTATCTTTAGACGGTCGAAGGGAGTCCGATAATCGGCGAGTGCTGGTACTAGGTTGGTTTTCTACTGCTTCCCTTGTAACCTCAATATCCCACGCAGGTGGACGACCTGAGCGCGAATGATCTTCCAGCGTCAAATCTCCACTATTAAAACGATTAAACCAACGTTGTGCCGTTCGCTCATTAACTGTGTCTTCCCCTTCAATTTCACATATTTTCCTTGCTGCCACGGCTGCTTTAAACTTTTGTTTCCAATAATGTCTTAACAATACACGAATTTCATATTTATCGCACTCCATACTATTTATTATAAAAACGTACTTCGTCGTCAATAAACAAAGAGAGAATGATTAAAACAAAGTAAAGCAACTGAACTCTTCATAGAATTAGAGAGTAGTCTTAACAAGTTACGACATGTTTAAATTAAGGCGTAGGAATTTTCCCATATGAAAACCGACATTACTTATGAGACACCCTCTGTATATTTGAGTCATTGTATGTTACATATTGTACATTGTCCTAGTAACTGAGTTGTGGAGGTTGGTCCACTGTTCCATGTTAGTTTTAAATTATATTATTGTGAACGTAATTATTGTCTCTATGTTAATTAATGTAATTGGTGTTTTACCGTTTTAATTAAATATAAATAAATAGGCTTACTCCATGTAAAATGCTAGTATTCAGCTGCATCCGGTTAGACTGGAAACTGACTCCAACAGTTGGAGAAAAGGATGATGATTGTAAGGACTAACAAAATTTTGGTAAATGTCTCGTTGTTCTAGTGGTCGCAACTGATGCGCGTGAGGTCTTTTTTACTAGCCTACGCTGTCTCACTCCTGTGCAAAAGCCTCCCTCCACTCCTTCCAAATTTTGCGAGCCCGCTCGTCCTCCTTCCGGTTTTGATGGAATCTATCCAGTTCGTCCTGCCATCTCCTACGTGGTCTGCAGCCCCGTGGTCCCCGCCTCACTGTCTCAGTGCACCAGTTCTGTGCTATTTTGGCCCACAGTTCGTCCGGCATGTGGCAGATATGTCCTGCCCAGTCCCATTTAAATTGGGCAGCCTTTTGAGCCACGTCAGCAATAAGCTTTTTTTTTTTTTTGAGGATGGTAAATCATCAAATGACCCCTCCCGCTCTGGGTGGAGCGGAAGGGAGTGTCAGACTCTTACTGACTAAAACCCACCCGTGTTCCTTCCTTAGCCCTTTATGTTCCGGCCCAGCGGTAACACTTTCGGATAATCCCGCTGACGTCAGCTATAAGCTTATAATAGTATTTTAACCAAAACGCTTATATGTACTACACAACTCTACTTATACCTTTGATAATACAAGCATTATGTTATGTAACAATCTTAACCTCATCATTTCAGGACTGTACAAATTAAAAAAAAGCTGCTAACTGACATTGAGATACCAAAACAGCAAGAATTACCAAGCATTGCTGAATTATCACTCAAAGCAAGCACTGAAAAAATTTCAGAAGAAAACATATACTCCTACATAATGTCATCCGGAACTAGTTATGAGACAGAAAGAGCATATGAAGTACTGAAATTCAAAGTATTATTTCTTTTAAACATACTCAGTTTCGTCAAGTCATTCAATGAAGAAGTTGAGGTTACTTTTAATAAGATTTTAAATCTAAAACAGCAGACGTACATTGAAAATGTGGTCGACGAAGTAAATATGAGGATAAAATTTGGGTCGTCGCCCGCTGAAACCAAGTTGTGTGCAGAAATTAAGAAACATGTCAAAGATGCGTTCTTGGTTTCCATGTTTAATCATCAGTATAAGTAAGTTTTTTTTTTTTCTACTTTATAATATCTTTTAGTCCAGTACCTACCGTCCAGTTGAACAGTGGTGGCCCAGTAAAAAAGGCCGCGACTTTGTCTATGGCATGGTTAACGCATTTGAGATCTGCGGATGTTCGTTGACGGCGGTGATCTTGGATCCAAAGTAATTTAAGATATTCAAAAGTCTTTGTTGCCATCCAGTAACATAAACAACGTAATGCCTCCTGCATAAAAGCATGATTAGCACAGTGGCTGAATGATTGGCTTCAGCGATACGAGTCGCCGGTTAAACGGATCAAAATTACATCACCCGTTGCATTAATGACTAGAAATCTTTTTTAAAAGAGTAACCGTGGAGCGTCTTGCCGGCTCTTCTCCGTAACCGGAACAGCGTGGTTCCAATGAGTATTTTCCTAAGAAGACACCGAGCTGCTCACCTAATAGGTAATACGGTGTCCGCAACTCCACGTCAATGCGCGTATTTTGCGTACGGGTGGGAAAATCGATCATTCGATCCACCCCAGCTCCTCAAGGAAGGCCAGCAACGCCTTGATGTTACTGACCGAAGTACTTTGCCCTGTACGTGGCGACCACCGGGCAGTTTAGAAGCACATGTGCCGCTGTCTCGTCGTCCTCCATGCAGGCCCTGCACAGCGGACTGTCTGTCACTCCTATGACAAAGAGGTGTTTATTGAATGACCCGTGGCCAGTTAAAGATGCAGTAACTATACGCAGCTTTTGTTTAGTTAGACGGAGAAACTGTTTCGTGAGGCGGCCGTCCAAAGTGGGAATTGCTTCCCTAGCCCGCTTGCATTCGCCTTGGTCCGTCCATAGTTTATTGTGTTGGTATCTAGTACGTTTCCTTACCAGAGTGCGTATATACCCGATGGGGAGTGGCGCAATGGGCTCAGGTCCCACTGGTGCCATGCTCGACCCTCTTCTGGCAAGCTCGTCGGCTGCATCATTGCCTAACGATCCGCTGTGTCCTTTGATCCATTGAATGGTTATATTATTGAGGTTACCCACCTGGTTAAGGCGATGGTGACACTCGTATATTAGCCCAGAGTCAACTGTATAACTGTTCAGCGCTTGCAGAACAGCCATGCTGTCTGAGAGTATGCAGATTGTTCCTTTACCTCCCTGGCCATAATGGCTGAAGCGGCTAGAGAGATGCCCAAGCATTCCTGCCAGGCCTGGAACACTGTGTTGTGGACCCTCAACAGTGTGGCTATGCTGCTCACCTAGCTTCTGAAACTAATTATTTGTATGAATGACTAAAAACTAGACCTTTCTTTCTACTTTCAGAGTTGTAACTCTCAGCAAATATTTTCGATTCAAGCGGCTCAACAGACCAGACAACGCAGTTAAACGCACATGTGAAACTACAGTTAATCTCGACGCTTTCTGCAGCGAGACCTTTAGTAAACCTAAGTTAAACACAAATGAACCAATTGCTAATGAAAATAATAACAAAGATGTTAATAAGAAAGCAGGATATGATACCAAAGTTGCTGAAAATAATATTGCTTATGTCGCTGTTGAAAAGAATACAATAGGTTTAGCAGAAGAACCGAAAGTCACGGAATTTGAACATTATGACAGTGACAGCAGTAGTGACGAAGAAAAGACAGATACAGCTGGTATTGAAAACAATATAAGTGATATTAATAACGATTCCGCCTCTAAAAATGTGACTGATAATAGAAATAAGAATAATATTGGTAACGGGAACATAGTTATTGATAATAATGACAATCAAGTTATTGATATGAAAAGAGACTGTGGTAATACAAAAAATATTGAAAAAGGAAACAACATAGTTGATACAGAAATGGCAGAATATGTCGTGTGCGTTGATTATACCGAAGAAGTAGTTGATAGTCGAGAAATGACAGTTGATATTAATAAAGAAAAAATTACAGACGTTAAAAAAGATGGCGAGGAAATTGGTCAAACAATGAAACATTCCGATATAGTCGTAGCCAATGATGTTGAAATGGTGAATCAACACAAAGAAATTGGTATTGATGACATTGACAAAATTATTGATGAAGGTCTTTCAAAGACTGAGGACACGATGGATCAAAACATACTAGTTATAGGAGATTCCGATTCGAATTATTGCACTGACACTATAGTAAATGACGAAATACAAAATGATGACAATCCACCTACGAATGAAAAGGATGTCAACGAAGATACAGATGTAATAATGAAAGAAATAGGTGATGAACCGGGACTAATCAACCAAGGTGAACCAATGGAAGAAATTAACAAAGCCGAATCTACAAAAGATGTTGAAGTTGCAAAAATGGAAGAAGTAAGTAGTAAACCAAGTGATTACCAAATTGTGAAAGGAGATCTAGAAATTAAGACTGATAGTGATATTATTTCAAAAGAAAAGTTAGTTTTAAGCGAAGGACTTTGTGATACTCATTCAATAGGACTAAGTCTTGTAAAAACTATGGATACAGAAACAAATGTACACAATATCCATATCAGTAAAGATACAGAAATAAAAACTGTGCGTATAGTACATACTAATCATCCAATTGAAGAATTAACTAATGAAAATATTAAGGAAATTCAAAGACATATTTCTAATAGCATATTCTTGGCTACACAGTTACCTTTACTCGAGTGTCATGGCGTCCAAAATAGCGCACTAATTTACAGTTGCCATAACAAAAATACTTACGATTGGCTCCAAAATACAATCGGTGTTGCCAGTTATGTAAAAGTGTTGAACACTAAAGAAGTAACAAAAATGGCTATAAAATTTTACTGTTTTTTCAATTTTGATACTAAGGATTTGTTTAGGATGATTGAATGGTATAACCAGGAGTTATCTACCAAAGACTGGGTTGTTGAAAATAAAGAAAAAGATGTTGATTCTGTTATTTTTATCGTTAGGATGGATAAGTTTTCAATTAAGTTTATACAAGAGTCGAACCTCGCGTTATTTGCAGGTATTGATAAAATTCAGTTCATTCCCGTTTGGGAATGAATAAACAAATTTGAATCTCAGACTTTGTGTTTTATTTTTCCTGTCGTCAAATAGGACAGTCTTTACAAGGTCAAATTAAGGAGAATGGACAGTTGTAGACCGCGAGATTCAAATTTTCTTACGTTTTTTGCAATTTGCAGATCAGTGTCAGATTGTATCTTGATTAAAATATGATTCGCGACAATAACATGTACATTTTAGAGAATTATAATCATTAGAATCAACCACCAATCTCTCATGGAAAAGTGTTAGTGGTAGAAATCTAACTTAGAAAGATGTATTATTGATTCTAATGATTATACTTCTCTAAATATGTACCTGCTATTGTCGTGAATCATATTTTGATCAAAATACAACCTGACACCGTCCTGCAAATTGCAAAAAACGTAAGAAAATTTGAATTTCGCGGTCTCAACTACCCATTTACCTTAAATTAACTAGCTAACATTGAAAGACATCTCGGCAGGCCCGGACGGAGATGGCGGGGTGAGCCGAGTTCTAACAAGAACTGGTTCTTAGCAGCTTTAAACAGAGTGGAAAGAGAGTAGGGAAGCCTTTTCCCAGCAATGGGACATTACATCTGAGTCTATCTAGAGCTGGCAGGCTCCAACGAGATTTATCAACAGGTGATAGCTTTTCTCAAAGACATTACGTACCTAAAGAAAATTTAATAAGATATTATATTTTGTACCTCGACAGTTTTTGATTGAATGACGTTTTTATGGAGTGTAGCTAGCGGTCCCTTATGATTATTTTTATTGTTCTTTTTATTCTTTCAGATCGCACAATAGTGTCTGAGTTAGATACTATTATGTACGGACGCCAGCACATCAACCTACCACAATCTGTCAGATTTCTTTATTAGATTTTCAACTTTATTGCTAAAGCATAAGGTTCAAAGTTGATTGGGAAAATCTGACAGATTGTGATAGGTTGATGTGCTGGCGTCTGTACCTTACAAATCCAAAATTTCGAATTTCTGTGAACTGAAACTTCAGATGTTTGTTATTTAAACTAACGTCCAGCCAGCGGGCCCTTTTTTAAATACCACTCTTTTATATCATACAATAGTGTTAGGAGCTTGATACTATTATGTACCTTACAAATCCAAAATTACAACTTTCTGTGAGCTATATATACTTCAGACGATATTCGTTAATTAAATAAGTATTCAACCAACGGACCTAGTTTTTGCGTTTACACATTATCTATTGTCTCTGTGTGTGTGTTTGTTCTCTATGTCTATGCCGATCCAGAATCGCCATTCTTTCTGAACAGTCAGAAAGAACGCAGAGTGCGCTTAAAGTTTTTAGTTCAAAAATGCTAGGGCTAGGTTTTCCTAAATAAATAAAAAAACATGTACAGTACAACAATCATTTATTTATTTAAAGTTATAATAAAAGGAATACTTTCAGATCAGTACTAAAGTGAGTGCTTAAGCAGCGGCGTCGGGTGCGGGTCGCAGCCCCCTAATACTGAGATCATACACCACTTCCTCAATCTTCTTCACGTCGTATTTGAGAACGTCGAAGCGCTTGCGCAGGTGATCGTTCTTGAGGTTCAGTAACCTGAAAATAGGAAACATATACAATTAGCTGGAAAAAATATATGATTGAGAAAAATATAAAATATAGGTACACCATCCTAGATTCAAAAATTCGAAGACATGTGACATCCAATCCAGCAACCCGCACTGGGCCCGCGTGGTGGTGGTTCCCAGCAGTGGGAAAATTATAGGCTGATTATTATGCTATACAATTAGCAAAACACTATTTTCTATAACCGTTTACAAAGGGTGGCAGGATCATCGACGCACAAGTTGTTTCCATTGATTCAGTACAAGATTCCTGAACCCCTGATTTTAATCTTACAATAGGTTATTAAAAAAAAACAATTCACACGTGGTAGAAGTGAAACCTTCAAAAACACTGTATAATGCTTCCTATCTCATTTTCTCCCATGTTAAATCTTATGAATTTACGTGTCGCTTTTTCGTTTCATAAACTTTCAAATCACAACGATGCTCAAGAAGTTTTCACTTCAAAAATGGTGTTCCATACATTTTGACCGCGTACGTCAAAGAGGATATAAATACACTATGGCGTACGTATTGTACTTTACTATGAAAAGCCGATTGATGACGATGGTCACCCATCTATGGTTCCGTCGTATAAATAATTTTTGACTGATCAAGAATGAATAAAACTCAATCTCATTTACCTGAACCCTGCATTTAACTCCATGACGAATTTGGATATCTGCAGAGGTTTATCATAGTCGCCCCGTGTCACTGAGTTCACTGCCAGACGTGCCTGAAAACGATGAAATAACAGGTAAAAGTTGCTGAAAAGCAGGCTGATATGAAGTTCGTTGGCACTGTCGGACACTGATACATTATTTTCATCTCACGAAGCGACGCGCGATTTACTTGTGGTAACCAAGTGTACAACACGCTGTGAATATGCGCGTGAAGACGAGTAGCGTCTGCACATAACACGCACTTCCGACTTCGCCATTGTCTCGAACGGTACCGAGAGCTCCTGCACGTACACGCACATTCACTGCGTGTTTTTACACTTGTCAAAAATCTTAAATTTACTGACTACTGAGTCTAAAACGTAGACCCAGCCAGTAAATTTAAGATTTTTATCAATTAGATTATATGGCAAAAAAAAGTTTACTTACCAACTCTGAGCACAGCTGCAGCAGTCCATTGAGGTAGTCCTCTACATCCAGGTGAAAACCAGCGTTTTCAACCACGCTAACTGGAATTCAAACAAATGTCATTAAATAAAACAATACAAACAATTTCAAAGTACTACTTACCTACCGAAAATATAACAGCATTCAGACACTGCAATACTGTATGGATAAACATTCAAATATTCCCGATCAGTAACACCCCGGCGGCGTCCACATTGTTAACGATCGGGAAAAAAAGTTTCGTTCGTGAACACTGGACGAATGGATTTTTTTTTCCCGATTGTCAACAGTGTTAACGTTGATTACTAATCGGGAATAGTCAAAAAGAATTCCCGTTCATCCACACTGTGAACGAACAAAACTTTTTTTTATCGTAAATATATTAAAGTCTATTCAAATCCTTATTAATAATAAACAATATGGTAACTTACTGCCTAACACCTCAGCAACAGTTTCATGAGTAGCGAGAATGCCAGTTTCCAGCCATACAGTGAGTGCAATCAGAAAACAGTACCTCTGCGTCATGTTACGCCAGTGTTCCTGATATCTGGAGAAATCAAAATAAATTTTAGATATAGGTATGTATGTATGGTACACACAAGAATAAAAACATTCATGCAGTATAACATACAAATAATATAGGTTTATACATCAATTGTAAAAACCGTTTATTACAAATTAGGCTGCAATTAAAAACTTATTTAACATAATAATACCTAAATAATTCATAAGACATCCCCTAAAATGCATTTTAAGATAAATGGGCCCTAATTCTCTATGACCACTCAATGATTTGTTACTTCAAAACCACATCTATTCCTTACATCCTTAGCTAATCACGCTAACATCGCGGTCATTTCGCGCGGTTTCGTTCATTGTTATAGGGAATACGGCCCATGATGATGACAAATGATAAAAGATATTTATATAAAAGTAAATTGGTTAAAAAACTTTAACATGTCAAAATTAAATAATGTTTTAAAACTAGACGGGTTAATCAGTGTATCCTAAACAACTACTCTGAGAAGAAAGACCGCAACAAACTCAGAGGACAGTTTCTTTTAAAGTCAAAATAATAATAATAATTTTTTTATATTTTAAAATGTCTTTTTTATTTTTTTTTGTAGAGAATATTTTAACATATGTATAACAAGTATGTTAAAAAATAAATAAAGACAATAATAATAATAAAAAAAATAATAAATAAAAAAATAAAAAAAAAGTAGGGGGGGGGGTAGTGGGTAATAATAATAATAACTTTATTTCCAATTTTACAATTTGCCTGTGGCAATAAGTTAATTCTATGACAATGAGAATATTCTTTTAAAATTGCATAAATTACTGATTACTCCACTGGCACCCAAGCTAAGATTAAACTGGGTAAGTAGTATAATTTTGGTTTTTGGTTTTGGCTGTTATGAGGACCATGCAGATTAATTCAAGATTGTCTTTTGATGAAAGAATCATACAGATTTGAGTGGACATGTACCCTAATAATGGAACACACTATCAATCACAATCTGAATAATTTTAAACGATATAGCTAATCCATAGCTTCAAATGTTTGAAAAATTTGTCTGCTTAGCAACAAAATAATGCAATTGATGTTGTTGAACTGTCACAAGTTACTGTGTTTACAGTTAAGGGGATGTCTCTAGACAAAAAATCTACATCTTTTTGTAAATATACATATAGAGGAGTAAATTAAACTACAAATCATGCTTTTCCTGTATATTTATAACTCTCATAACATAAACTCACATCTTTTCTTCATAGGAGTTAGCGGTAACTTACAGACAGCCAAATGTATGGAACATAGGTCTACACAAGACAAAAAACACAAGGGAAGTTGTATTTTGTCTATGATTGCGGTATAAAAGACATTAATTGTTACATGTACCAACTCATCATTGGTGTAATTATCTGCCTCTCGTACATGCACGCCAGTCTGTTCAAGAAGTATCTGGTGAAAGTGTTAACAAACCCTTTTCAAATTAAATTATTGTGTAATTACTCACTAAAGGGTTTATTGAAAAAAGAAACACTATCTCTCTCCTTAAACCATATGTTTTTTTGTTCTTTGTACTTGTTTAATTATTATTAATGTACCTATATATTTTTACTAGCTTCCGCCTGCGAGGTATGTCAATAAAAACTATCCTATGTCCTTCCCCAGGATGCAATCTATCTCTCTGCCAAATTTCATTGAAATCTGTTCAGTGGTTTAGGAGTGAAAAGGTAACATACAGACAGACAGTTACTGTTGAATTTATAATATTAGTATGGATAGATAAGTACATTAATTATGTATGTATGTTTGTATGTATTTATATGTAAATGGTACATCACATACTACCTGTCGTATTGTCTCTCCTTCTCTCTTAATCCATCCAAAGGTATAAGAGCGGTGGTGAGCTATAAGATTCTCTCATTGCGTCATCCCTTGTAAAATTTCAACATTTATACTGCAATTAATATAGTATACCTAATAAAGAGTATTCTATATGTATATCTCCTGAATTGTAATTGAAAAATCATCAACGAAAATTGAGGTCACAAATTGTTAAATAAAAAACAGAGGTATTTAAGATAATTTAAAATTAGAATTTTCGATTTAAATATTCAAACAATCAAATTGAAGCACTCAATTATTAAATGACACAACAATCCATTTGTTTACAATTTCGTCACATACTTTTGAAACAGAGCATAGAACGTGTAATGGAGTAAGTAAATAAAACAATATTCATACGAACTTGTAGTAGTCATTGGGGGGCAGAGTCTCCTTCAGTTTCGCGTAACCTTCCCGTGCTTTATCGAACAAATTCCTGGCTTTGCTACAGGCTGGTATCACTGTAATAACATGTAACATTCTAAGTATAATGGAATATTTGTAGTCTTGGTTTTAGTTTAATTATCGTCAATGCTTACTGGCAGCTTCATTGTGATGAATAACTTGGAGGACTGTGGTCGCTTCGCGCGATATTTGACCAACATCTTTGCAGATGTTCCGAATAACCTAAGAGCGTGTTAAAATTAATTAATTCCTGTAGTTATTTCACTGGCAATAGCGACAAAAACACTATAAATAGACAAGAAACATTTTGATAACCAATGTTGCTGTTTATTTTGATGGGTTTCACAACAAAACAGAACAGAAAAAAATAAAAAAAAGTGCGGCACAGGCAGACAAAAAAAGTTCTATGTATGTAAAATTTAAAACCTAACCTCTCGGATTTCTTGATCCAGATCGATATTACGTTGGAATTCCGTGAAAATGGTGTTTATTACGTGATTTTCACACATTTTTATTGTAGTATTATTGGAAAAACAGCGGTAAAAACAATCTTCTTGACAGAAAGTACATGGAAAGAATAAAGTAATCCATTGTTTTTTTTTGCGTCTACTTTTTAATGAACTTGGACGCTCGCTTTTTAAGGTTTAAAATAGCAACTCTATGATCTTGATATAGAGCGCATACAAGAGTGTCCAGTATATTTTTGCATTGGCAAATAACTTTGGGAAAATAATATGTGAGCTAGGAAATGATCATAGATCTTTTGCATTCCTTCATTTTGCATTCATTCATTCCAATGTAACAGAGCCTAAAATACATTAATTTGTTGACTGTTAAGAAAAATCCAACTTGGAATACACAAAGGTAGCATAGCGTAGCTATTCACAACCATCCAGCAGGCTATCGTATCGAAAATGAATAATTACGATAACTTGATTTGCCTTGCCCCCGACAACAAACAGCTGGCGCATGGCGGTAGAATAGCGGTCTTCTTGATTGACTTATGAAGAGCATTTAGAGGACACGTCCTACGATATCCTTGATTGATGTTCGATACGGTACAGAATCGTATCGAGTGGTTGTAAATAGCTATATATAACTATTTTTGACACAGTGACGGAGTGCTGCTGTCGTTGAACAATGAATGGCAATGGAATGCAGGAGCGCAGGTGCCAGCGTATCAATGATATGGGGCCCCCCGACGACGACGTGTGTAATTAAAAATTCGTAAAATCTCCAAAACCCGTAATGAATGAATACCAGAGTCCGACCAAAATTGGTTTTATTTTTCGGCCAAAACGAAAATTGCCGAATACCGAAAACGAACTTCGGTCGGACTAGCTAATAGGTATCATGAAATTTTATGATGAATGCGCAGTTGTAGCCCGCGAAATTCAATTTTTCTAACGTTTTTTGCAATTTCCAGGTGTCTGGTTGTATCTTGATTAAAATATGATTCGCGACTCTAACAGGCACGTATTTACAGAATGATAATCATTAATACTTCTTTCTAAATTAGAAAAGTGTTTATGGAACAAATCTGTCATATTAATGATTCTAATGACTATAATTCTGCAAATACATATCTATTATAGTCGCGAATCATATTTTGATCAAGATACAACTTGACACTGACCTGCAAAAAACGTAAGAAAATTTGAATTTCGCGGTCTACCATTCATTTATTTATTTATTTTATAATTTATGTACACACAGTAAAATACATAGGGACATGACATGATTATAAATTGAGTACAAAGGTACTGCTTATTTCTTAAGAAATTTCTTCCAGCAGACCTGCGAAAGGAGGAGTAAAAAAGAAATGTAGACAATAGTGTGTGAGAACAAGAAGAGAAAAATACGAATGTGTGAAGTCTAAAACTAGAATATTAAATAAACCTACACATATAATGCAAAAAATAAAATAATAATTAACACAAATATACTTAAATAAATACATAATGCTAAAATATATAAACATATATGTATATAAATACTCACAGTATAGAGGAAAGGTAATGCTCTTTCAATCTACATTTGAATAGAGAAATAGTTTTTAAATTCATTCTCCTTATGTAATTTTCGTAGGGCTTACAAAGGTTTCAATTCAAAGCTAGACTAGCCATTGATGGAATGGTGAACCTAATAAATAGTAACTATTTGTTTGAATGCTCTACTTTGTTTCTGTCACCCATGTTGGACCCACATACGTAAGCATGCCTCAAGTAGGCACGGAAGTGCAAACCTGGGCGACATGAAGAAGGGTAGGCTTTTATTATTAGGCTAATAATCAAATATAAACGATATCTCTTCAAAGCATATTCTAATCATTGTTTTCATCACGTTTTTAATTAAAAGGCTGCCCCGTTGGTCTCGTGGTTGCCAGCGCGACTGCTGAGCGTGGGTTCCTGGGTTCGATTCCTGGGTCGCAAATTGTTATTGGGTTTTCCATTAGGAATTTCTTAGTAACAGTCCGGAGTTAGGAAGTTGGCGGTTTAATATCGCCGTGCTTCGGAAAGCACGTAAAACCGTTGGTCCTGCAACTCCTGCACCTGATCTCCCCCCGGTCGTGTCGGATTGCCGTCCCATCGAACTATGAGTGTAAAGGAACAGAGAGTGCACCTGTGTCTGTGCACAAACTTGTGCACTATAATATCTCCTGCGTACCTGGCTAATCTCCATTGAGATTGGCCACCGTGACTGAAATCAGTCGGGAGGTTATTATTATTAATTATAATTAAAAGGCATCATTTGGTTCAATGCAACAAAAAACACAAACTAAAGAAAAAAAAACTAATTTTATTCATAGACAATATGAATAATGCTGGTTCCACACTTAGCCAGGAGGCCAGTGCATCTGGCGGCCTCCTAGAATGTGAATATGAAGGTGGTAGACACTCTGTGCTCCATTTTTGCCATCGTTGATGACCAGCCGGAAGCCAGCCTTGTCCAGACCCTCTGAGTGGGCAACTTTGCGGGCAGCAATCAGCAAGTGCCCTGGAATTTAAAGAATAATAAGGAAGCCTGATACAGCAGGAGGCCTGAGCAGTGATTTCCATATGATGTTTATTTCACAGCTGCAATAAAATATGAATAAGATTAAACAATAACTGACAAAAGAACCAAGGTTTTACTTATTAATTTTGTATTAAGAGCTTTATGTTAACCCTGAAACTGAAACTATTTTTTCCAGTAAAGCCAGGAAAAGGGCCTTTTAAAAGGCCCATCGTAAAATAGGGGTTGTATTTATGCCGTAAAAAGCCCATCGCAGTATCCGGGTTGAGTTCATAATATTATAGTAACAACTAGTTTTGAAATGATATGGAAACTGCACTTCACATCTACTAGTAAATCATATTTTTGTCTGAGAGAAAGATAGTTTCTACACTGACTTAACTATTGAGGGACACTATACACCCCCAGACATAATAACAATAAGACTTCTATTGTGTCTCGCTCGGTTTCCTTCAACTTTATGAATACTTGAACTTTAGCGGGATTGTCCGAAAGGGTTACCGCTGGCCCGGAACATAAAGGGCGAAGGAAGGAACACGGGTGGGTTTTAGTCAGTAAGAGTCTGACACTCCCTTCCGCTCCACCCAGAGCGGGAGGAGTCATTTGATGATTTCCCATCCTGAAAAAAAAAAAAGTAAAAATTTATTAACCCAAGCTGGGTTAATAAATTTTTAAGTTTTTCTTGTTACCAAGGAGTTGTTCATCATTATCTTCAGCCTTCGACAGCTGGGAGATCGGCTTCCTCGGTATCACCAATATATGGGTCGGGGCTTGTGGGTTCACGTCGTGGAACGCCACACACTAGACAGAAAAGAATATTTTGAATCATGGTGTAGGTACCTAACCTAACCTAACAAAATACTTTTTTTATAAAGTTATTCAAGAGTATTTTTATAATTTATAGTTTCCAATCAAAAATAGTGAAACCTTGCAATAAATATGCGAATATGTTCAGCAGCTGATATTGAAAATGTCGACCGGCTTTATAAAATTAATGAGTTTACTATGAATAACAGACTTACCTGTTCGTCTTCGTAGACGAACTTGGCAGGTATTTCCTTCCTCAATATTTTTCCAAATATTGTATCGGCGGCTGGAGCTGCCGTTTGCGCTTTTTCAACCTCACCGCCAGCCATATTTGTGAAAATTGTACCTATCAGTCCTATCACACACAGAGCTAGAAATGCTAGAAATCTAGAATTGATAAAATTTTCTCTGCAAACGTCAAACAAAAGTCGTCAACTTCAAAACGTCATTCTGTTTTGACGCATAACTGTGCTTTATTCGCCAGGGTAGCCCGCGAAATTAAATATTTGTTAGGTCTTTTGCAATTTGCTGGTATGTATTAAGTTTACGTTGATTAATATATGATTCGCGGCCGTACCAAATACGTGTTTACAGAATTATAATCATTAAAGTCATCAACACAACTCTCTAAGACCAAGTAACCCCAAAGAATGACTATTTCATGAAATCTTGTAGTTTTGGGATTATACTAATCTAACAAGTTGTATTACTGATTCTAATGATTATGATTCTATAAATACACATTTGTTACGGCCGTGAATCATATTTTGATCGACGTACAACTTAATACTGACCAGCAAATTGCAAAAAACGTAAGAAAATATGAATTTCGCGGGCTACCTTAGCGCTTCCCCTTAACGTGGGTTGATCGGTTCTTTTTACGCAAATTGAAATAATAAAACAAAATGAAATTAACATACTTTTTATTTAATTGTGTTACAGTGAAATATATTTTTTTACTTAATTATAAACTGTTGTAAAACTAAACTTACACTTTCAGGTGCATTCTGAGTAAGAGCATCATTTCCCAAGCTGTCTTTTGAAGGTCTTTAGTCCGGCCTGCCTACAGTCTACATCCTGGCCCAACAGGCCACAGCATATGATTCAGCGCCCTTCCAAAGACATGAAGAGATCTGAGACTCTTTGTTTGATGCTCTTCATCAACCATCACATGATAACCAGTTCTGTTAAGACCCTTTTCTATGGCTATCTGTTTCGCAACAAATAGCATGTGGCCTGAAAAAAATAAAATATATTTCTGACAACTATAGTTATACAAGAGTTATTAGCACCACTTTCTACTTTTTGTTTTTCTGCAGCGGAACTGTTGCCAAAAATAATTAAAGCAAAAAAAAAGTCTCATCTAAGTATTTCCTGACAGAAATTTCCATGACGTGCCATGGAGAGCCAAGGCCTCCCTATAGTCAGCTTTGTAGCTCACACTTCCCGTGACGATTGGCGCTGCACTGATGGCCTATTCAAGGCTTTCAGCTTGCAAAAATGAAACACCAAATGATAAATTAAAATTTATTAACTACGAAAATGGCCACCACATCTGCCTTCCGCCAAGAACTTGAACATAAAATTGGTTTACATCCTGACAAGAATGAGGACCTTCATTCATTACCACTCTGAATCCTGTTTTGTCTATGCCTTTGTCTTTGGCGATTCGGCGCGAGACGATCAGCAGATGACCTGCGTTATAATTGTTTAATTAATTAATATTTTTAACAATGCTAATCTGGGAACATGCAGTCTGGTTAATTTGAAAGTGTTAAAATTCTTGGCGTTAGTCAGATAAGCGAAGGCTGAAGGATAGAAATACTTAAATCTAAAATGAGTCGTTATTTCGCACACTTAAAACTAAGTGAGATGAGGATAGCAGCTTGATCATGATGATGTGACAGAAAAACTACTTACAAGTAATTACAATAAATGATTTAGATTAGCAGCTGTTATTCACAAGAATAATATGCGTTTGCATTTTGCAATATTCTAGACGACCAAGTTAACTGTCAGACATGACGTCAATGACGTCATCCGCGTTTAAGCGCTACAAAGTTCTTTTGACGCGTGGCCAAATTCGGAACTGACGTCACCATCTTGTTTTATTTAAAGATGAAATATTTGCACAAATGTTTACCAACAGCGCTTCCTTGTCATTCGAGCGCCAAAAGACCCTTGTAGCGGAGTATGTACAAAGCCACAGATTTGCTGTGGCCTTGTAGCGGAGTATGTACAGACGCCAGCACATCAAGCTACTACAATCTGTCAAATTTCTTAAAGAGATTTTCAACTTTAATGCTGCTGTATAAGGTTCAAAGTTGATTGGGAAAATTTGACAATTTCGGATAGCTTGATGTGCTGGCGTCTGTACAGACGCCAGCACATCAACCTACCACAATCTGTCAGATTTTCCCAATCAACTTTGAACCTTATGCTTTAGTGATAAAGTTGAAAATCTATTAAAGAAATCTGACAGATTGTGGTAGGTTGATGTGCTGGCGTCCGTACAAAGCCACAGCAAATCGGTCGTATTTCACCAAATTCACCTAACTACTTTTAGAGAGAGTTCTGAATCTGAATAAGATAAAAATTCTACGAGCGTCATTATTTCTAAGTAATTACAAAAAAATCTTCGCTATAAAATTCTTTAATGACGTCAACTGAAACGTCATGACGACGCGTCACAGATTACTAATATGTAGCAAACGGACGCGTCGACTGAAATGGAATACCGCGCAACATTGAAACACAAGGCTATGACCGTGTTCAAGAGCTCGCACAAGGCCAAGGTTAGAACCATGAGGACGACCTCGACCTTGTGCGAGTACAAAATGATTCACCTCGACTTTGCACTCATACGAGGCCACCCGCGTTACCTTGTGAATTCGCGCGTCCTTTGATAACGGAAATTGATTTTAATATTTTTATATTTTGAACAAAATACCTAGTAGTCATTATGATTAGTATTTTATTTTAAACTCACATTTATTATGATTTCATAGAGCTTATCTTCGCTTAAAATAACGTTATTGCAGCGAATTTATGACTCAAAATTTTTATTTGGTTATCTGCAGAACCAACTGTGAATACTCGCGGATGGGATAGCACAAACTAGTGAGACCATTTCAAGGGAATGAGCAGCATCATGTCCGTCCATACTTAAATATTTTTCACCAATTCATCCGAAAATGTGATGATTCCGGCGGACTTTCGGTTAACGCATCCCGGGCCGCAGCCCCCACCGTAAGGTAATCGTAAATTTACCGAAGGGGTTTACTCTAGAGTCTACCTAAGAGATATAGTAGGTACCTGCTAGCGGAAGTTAGTAGGTATGTACCCGAATTAAGCTGATGACGTAACGACGGGCACTTGTCTAAAGAACTTGGTCCAGCCGACTAAGTGCTCATACACACTAGCGACACGCGTCAACGGTAATCGGCAAAGGCAACAACATGCCGCTCGTGTGTATGCACACTGAGTTATTAAAAGCCTTATACACTAAGCTATATTCAGGGACCCTTTCCCTATATCGGGATGGTGTAAGAGCAAGGGAGGAAGGCTCCCTATTAAAAATACATCACCTCGGGCCCTATTAGGGGTTTTAGATAAGTGCTCGTCGTATGATGGTGATGGCGACGACGATGATGATGATAAATCGTATGTACTGACCTAATAATAATTCGTTGTCCACTGACGTTTCTATTAGCGAAGGAATAGTGGTTTTGGGTACCACCAAGAAATGTACTGGTGCCTGTTTATTTCTGGTTTCATCGAAAACAACGCACTGGAACATAACAAAAGAAAAAAACTGTGTTAAAATTATTAGAAGGGAGGCGGGTCATGTGAGTGGTTAAAACAAAATTGGATTAAAGATATAGTAAGCAAATAAGAAAACCAGTTCGGAATTGGGAAAACATGCCTTTATAATAAAATCATGATGGTTAAAATAAAACATAGGTATTTAAAGGAAGTATCACTGAATATATCACGGTTATATATCCTGTTGCCTAAAGAAGTTTCTTTTTTACAAAAAAATAAAAAACAATACAAAATTAAAAATAACATTAATTTCGGAAGTCGGTGTCGTTGGTTCTGTATTTTCGTTTTTTGACACTGACTTTGGAAATTAAAGTAATTTTTCAGTTTGTAGTGTTTTTTTTGGAAGTAGGTTGTTTTTTTTTGTAAAAGTTTTTATTTTTCACTTTTTAGTTGTACCTACCTACCCCAAACAAATTCATATAACACTGCTTGCTATGTGAATATCAGTGACAGGAAGCTATATTTGAATTGAACACATCTGCGGTAGGCAGATGTGTTTTCCTTTAAAGGGTACAGGCGTGATTTTATGTTGTATGATTGTTGCTGGCATTTATTGAAGAGTTCCGTTGTCTGTCTCCAAAACTCATCACCAGATCTTTACGAAATTTAAATGGGACCATCTCGCAATAAAAATATTTAGAACAAAAAAAAATAGAATTCTATATGAGGGAGTTATGCCCGAACATACATTAAAAAATATATACATGTATATAAACACCCGAATTGAGAACCTCGTCCTTTTTTGAAATCGGTTAAAAAAAATAGTGTTGCGCGCCGCAAATAATGCTTGATACATGGCGACATTAGTTACCACTAGCGCCATCTAGTATCGGGTAGCGGAACTAGTACCTTGGTACTAGGACCTTGACCCTACTTGACCTTTTTCTAAGTACTAGTAATTCCGAGAACTATCGACGTCGAGTCAGTCGGGACCGGTATGTACTCGAACGTTCTAGATGTTTATGTACTAGCTCTGCGGCACTATATAAGGCCGGGTGGGCCGCGAGACACACATAGTTTTGAATAAGCGATACGAGCGATAACATCGAAGGCGATATTCGAGTGCGACTTAAGAGTGATCAGTAAGTGCAATTGTGTTTCTAATTAGTGTTTGAGTTGTAATTAGTGTTGGTGAGTAAGTGTCATTTTTTTGGTTATCAAATCGGCAGTTTTTATTGTCACGAACCCCAAGCTCGTAACAATTGGTGTCAGAAGCGAGGTTTAAAATGCCGATTTTACCCAAAGACGACATGGAGGGTATCCGTACCCGGAGTCAACGCCAGCAAGAGACGGATCAGAGGCGATTTGGTGGAGCAATGCCACAGGGGTCGGAAGGCCAGCTACCGACCACGGAGGCCGGTCCGTCCACAGCTGCTCCGGCATCATCAGCACCAGATTTTGCTGCTCTGATGATGATGCTGCAGGAGCAGGCCCGCCGACAGGAGGAACAGGCTCGTCGGTTGGAGGAACAGCTCCAGCGGGACAAGGAGGAGCAGGCCCGCCGACAGGAGGAACAGGCTTGTCGGTTGGAGGAACAGCTCCAGCGGGACAAGGAGGAACAGGCTTGCCGGCAGGAGGAACAGGCTCGTCGGTTGGAGGAACAGCTCCAGCGGGATAAGGAGGAGCAGGCGCGCCGCCAGGAAGAGCAGATGTTCCTTATAAAGGACCTTCACGCTACCTTCGGGAAAGACATGAAGGAGGTGAAGGATAAGGTTGCTCAACACGACAACCGTCTGTCGGAAGCTGAAACCCGAATCGACCACGTGAATAATCGGGTTGACAACGTGATGGCCGACATGAAGAAAACGCTGGACAACCTTAAACTTGGGGATGGAATCGCAACTCCCGTAGCTACAACACCTTCGCTACGTGGATTCAAAGTGCCACCATTCGATGGAACTTCTTCCTGGTCGGCCTACAAAATCCAATTTGAGGCTGTCATGAAGGCGAACGGGTGGAATAAAAGTCAGGCCATGACTGCCCTCACCCTGGGCCTGCGCGACCAGGCCTTAACTGTTCTGGAAGCTCTCAGTAAGGAAGTGACTTACGAGCAGCTCCTTGAGGCATTGGAGGCTCGGTATGGCGACGCTCACCTGGAACACGTGTTTCGGGCGCAGCTCAAGGATCGCGTGCAACGCAACAACGAAAACCTGCAGCAGTGGGCACTTGAAGTGGAGAAACTGGTTCGCAAAGCTTACCAGTCCGTACCTGCGCTGATTGATGGAAACCTGGTGCAGGCATTCATCGACGGCATCCGCGACCTTGAAGTTAGAGCTGCTGTGAGGCTCGGTCACCACGGGACGCTGAAGGACGCCTTGGCCCATGCACTGGAGGTGGAAGCTGTGCGGCAGGATCATCGTTCCCATCGCGTCAGGGAAGTTGCAGCGGCTACAGTTCGCGAGCGCAGTAAAGGATACAGCCCTAGGTGCTACGGCTGTGGGGAAAGGGGCCACCTTCGATCCAGTTGCCCTAAGCGAACTGCAGAGAGAGAAGACGGCCGATCTCCAGAGGTCAGTGCAGCTAACAGCGCCGCCCAACACCAGCAACAGGGAAACGAGTAATAGCCAGGACTGCGGGGCGGGTGCTGGCTGATGTGCAAAGAGCCCCGAGGATTTCGATCACACAAGCCCATGATGGGAATAGCCTAATCATCAAGGGCGAGGTCAACGGAACGCCGTGTAAGCTGACCATAGATACTGGAGCCTCTCGTACGGTCGTCAGTTCCCAACTTATAAGTTGGTTCCTTGGGGACTCCGCACACAACCGAGAACACATTAATTTGGTTACAGCCACCGGTCAGCGCATACCCGTCCATGGAGAGAAGAAGATAGAGTTGAAGCTAGGCAACAGAATCTACCTGCATAATGTCATCGTGGCTGATATAATGGACGATTGCATCCTGGGCCTTGACTTTATGAGGAAGAATTGTTGCGAGATTGACGTCAAGCAAGGTGTTTTGAAATGTGGACAAGAGGAACTTTTCGTGGAAGGGGCGTCACCAGGAAATGTGTACAGCCTTAAGAAGATTGTTCTTCCGCCGAGATCGGAAACGATTGTGCCGGTTAGTCTTCCTCGGAATCCTGGTCAAACTCATCGTTGTGTACTCGTGGAAAGGGTAGACAATGACCTTCCATGGAAAGTGGCACGAACTTTGGTCAGAGCCACCGACATCTCAGGGGTACGTGTGCTGAACCTTTGTGATCAGGAACACATTATAGAAAAAGGCACACTAGTTGGTACTTGCGAGGAAGTGGATTGGTTGCGTCGATGCCAATATCTATCGACTGGGACCCTCAGCAAGGATGCACCAACGAGAGTGACCACCCTTTTAGAAGACTGCCGCAGCGCTCTGTCCCAAAGTGAAATGGTCAAGGCAAAGAAGATGTTACTCAAGTACGCCAATGTTTTCTCGTCCAACGATGCTGACATCGGAAAGACTGGCATAGTTCAACACAAAATAAACACAGGAGAAGAATTGCCTATCCGTCAGCGGCCAAGGAGATTGCCGGTAGCACGTGAAAAGGAAGTGGAAACCATGATTGAGGGAATGGTGAAGGATGGTGTTATTGAACCTTCATCTAGTCCATGGTGTTCACCTGTAGTGCTGGTAAGAAAGAAGGACGGCAGCATGCGGTTTTGTGTTGACTATCGTCGTCTGAACGACGTTACGAAGAAGGACAGCTATCCTTTGCCGAGAATCGATGACACGCTGGACATGCTTACTGGCGTAAAGTGGTTTAGCACGCTGGACCTGAAAAGTGGCTACTGGCAAGTTGAAATTGACCCCAAGGACAAGGAAAAAACTGCATTCTCGACAGGAAAGGGTCTGTGGCAATTTAAAGTTATGCCGTTTGGATTGTGCAATGCTCCGGCAACGTTTGAAAGGTTGATGGAACTTGTACTTACTGGGCTAATTGGCGATGCCTGTCTGGTCTACTTGGATGACATCATCATCGTAGGCCGTACGTTTGAAGAACATCTTCAAAACCTGGAACGCGTGCTCATGAAGATCCAGAGTGCCAACCTCAAGTTAAGTCCGAAGAAGTGTTCACTATTCAAACGACAAGTTAACTTTTTGGGATATGTAGTGTCTGAAGAAGGTATCCGCACGGACCCAGAGAAAATCGCCGCTGTCAAGGATTGGCCAGTTCCAAAAGACAAGACGCAGGTCAGAGCATTTTTGGGTTTGTGCTCCTATTATCGGCGATTTGTCAAGAACTTTGCAGATATAGCCAAACCCCTGCATAAGCTAACCGAGGAGAAGCGACATTTCTGCTGGGATAATAGTTGCGACATCGCATTCCAGGAGCTAAAGGACCGTCTGTGCAAAACACCTATTTTGGGGTACCCTGATGCGAACAAGGAATTTATAGTTGACACAGACGCAAGTGATATAGGACTTGGCGGTGTGTTGTCCCAACGGAATGGTGATCAAGAGGTTGTGATAGCGTACTTCAGCAAGTCATTGTCAAAGCCGGAAAGGAACTATTGTGTTACGAGACGGGAACTGCTTGCTGTGGTAAAGTCATTGCAGTATTTTAGCAAATACCTTCTGGGGCGGAAATTCCACTTACGTACTGACCATGCTGCACTAAAATGGCTATTGCAGTTCAAAAACCCAGAAGGACAAGTTGCGAGATGGATTGAACTACTGCAGGAATACGACTTCGTGGTCGAACATCGCAGCGGGAAATCTCATGGCAACGCAGATGCATTGTCAAGAAGACCTTGTCCTGAAGACTGCAAGCATTGTACTAGGCAGGAGAGTAAGGAAGTGGTACCTGTGAGGATGCTTAAGACAGACCTCAACAACGAGTGGAAGGAAAGCCTGCAACGTGCACAGCAGGCAGATTCGGACATCAAGCCAATTCTGGAGTGGATGAAGGCCAGAGCTCCTAAGCCCAGGTGGAGTGACGTCTCAGCAATGAGTTCGGTCACAAAAAGCTATTGGGCCCAATGGGACAGCTTGGTGGTTCAGGATGGAGTCCTGTGCCGTAAATGGGAAAATGCTCGGGGAGACAGCTGTCATTTGCAAATGGTTGTCCCTAAAGCTCAAGTACCGGATGTTCTACAGCTGTACCATAATGGTTGTTCAGGAGGTCACCTGGGTGTAAAACGGACTCTACTGAAGATACGAGAACGGTTTTACTGGGTCCACTGTCGGGACGATGTCGAGGATTGGTGTCGCAAATGTACAAGTTGTGCAGCTGTAAAGGGACCTCAGACTCGTAGTAAGGGTGCATTGAAATTGTACAATGTTGGTGCACCATGGGAGAGGATAGCCCTTGACGTTGCGGGGCCGTTTCCGGAGAGTGAAAGTGGTAACAAGTATTTCATGGTTGTGATGGATTACTTCACGAAGTGGCCGGAAGTCTTCGCCATTCCAAATCAAGAAGCTTCGACAGTTGCGGATAAATTGGTTCATGAAGTCTTCTGTCGTTTTGGAGTACCTTTGGAGATTCACAGTGATCAAGGAAGGAATTTTGAGTCCCAAATATTCCAGGAAACTTGTCGAGTTATGGGTACTCATAAAACAAGAACTACTTCCTACCACCCACAATCGGATGGAATGGTGGAACGATTTAACCAGACACTGGAGAGGTACCTAGCAAAAGTTGTGGAAAATCGGCAACGAGATTGGGACAAGCACATACAACCGTTTTTGCTGTCATATCGAAGCGCTGTTCACAAAAGTACATCGGTGACGCCTGCTTTCGCAAACTTCGGAAGAGAACTACGGCTACCTGCAGACCTAATCACCGGAATACCACCTGATGCCCCACGCAGTGTAACTGATTATGCGAATGATTTGCGGAACAAAATGAATGACATTTATGAGCACGTCAGACAATCGGGCCAGCAAATGTCTGAAAAGATGAAAACCCGTTATGACCGCAAAATGAACAATAAAGGGTTCGACGAAGGTTCACTGGTGTGGTTGCACAATCCAGTCCGCAGCAAAGGGAAATCTCCTAAGCTTCAAGCTAAATGGGACGGACCGTACCGGATTGTGACAAAGATCAATGATGTAACCTACCGGATACAGAAAGGTGCAAGAGGTACTCCTAAGATCGTCCATGTGGATCGACTGGCGCGTTATTATGGGGCCAATAATGCTCGGGACGAGCATGTCTAAGGAGGGGGCAGTGTTGCGCGCCGCAAATAATGCTTGATACATGGCGACATTAGTTACCACTAGCGCCATCTAGTATCGGGTAGCGGAACTAGTACCTTGGTACTAGGACCTTGACCCTACTTGACCTTTTTCTAAGTACTAGTAATTCCGAGAACTATCGACGTCGAGTCAGTCGGGACCGGTATGTACTCGAACGTTCTAGATGTTTATGTACTAGCTCTGCGGCACTATATAAGGCCGGGTGGGCCGCGAGACACACATAGTTTTGAATAAGCGATACGAGCGATAACATCGAAGGCGATATTCGAGTGCGACTTAAGAGTGATCAGTAAGTGCAATTGTGTTTCTAATTAGTGTTTGAGTTGTAATTAGTGTTGGTGAGTAAAGTGTCATTTTTTTGGTTATCAAATCGGCAGTTTTTATTGTCACGAACCCCAAGCTCGTAACAATAGGTAAACACGGTTTGAATGTTTACAAATAACCCCCTTTATTTATAAACGTTTTTAAACATCAAAAATGTATGGTTAAACAGTCAGTCAGTCAGTCATCAACACAACTCTCTAAGATCAAGTAACCCCAAAGAATGACTATTTCGTGAAATCTTGACATTTTGGGATTATACTAACCTAACAAGTTGTATTACTGATTCTCTGGAAACACATATGTACATATTTGTTACAGCCGCGAATAATATTTTGATCGACGTACAACTTCATACTGACCAGCAAATTGCAAAAAATGTAAGAAAATTTGAATTTCGCGGGCTACCTTAGCGCTTCCCCTTGAAAGTAAGAAAATTTGTAATTTCGCGGGCTAACTTGGGGCTAATCCACGCTTCCGCTTTATCACAGCAACGCGGCAACGTTAGGTATAGCAACAGTTTATTTATACATTATTTTAAGAGCCAAATTTTCTTTACAATATACAATAAATAAATTATAATAACATACCTGCTCATCTTCGAATATAAACTGTTCTGGTTCCTTTCCGTCGTTAAAATTAGCAAAACTTGGTCTCTTTTGTGCCTTCACGGTAGCCATTTTGATTTAATTTATAAACAAATAATATTTATTACTTTGTTTTATTGGTTTATATCAATTAGTAATATCAGACAAGTGTACTGTGTGTGACCTTGTTTGTATAAAGGTACGTCGTAAAAATAAAATGGATTAAAGTATAACCTGTATCAAAATTTTTTGCTCTCTTTCTGGCACATACAGAATTAGCTATAATTCTAAAAAAGAAAGAGATGGAAATATCAAGGACAGTCATTGGGCGAGGAAAACAAATTTAATGACGAAATTATTTGAAATTAGAAAATTACAAATTAATGTCAAATTCGTGAAATGGAACGTAAATGTGTTCATTTACGTTCCATTTCACGAAAACAGTATCTTCGACATGAATTGCCTCGGCTACCTGGAAATTTTTAAATAGTTTCCGGACTCAGGTAGGTCGAAGCAAAGAAAACCTGCTCAGGTGGAGATTCACAGATGACTCCGCCTTGGAGTGTAAAATAAACGTGGTGCTGTCCCATAAACAATGAAGTACTTACATAACATCGTGTCCTGTTGCCTGTACGCTACAGGAGTTGATGGACGCTTCTGAAGGTGCCAAGCTCTGGGCTGACTGTATAAAGATTACCATCTACATGCTAGGAATAAGAAAAAGTTACTTCAACTGTTTTTAGTAGGTACTTAAGTATGTTATGGGACAGGTAAACAAAAAAGAAAACGCAAAATAAACAAAACCATTTAATATATTAAGTTATAAATACATAACTTGGGCTATATACATGCACAATAATATAATACAATGCAGATCACAGTCTTATATGGTATTCAGTATGTTTACGTTTATGTATGTGTATGTCGGTTGATGAGAAACACATGGCGAACTGGATAAAAATTAATTAAAATTATGTCAAAATTAATAATTAGGTCCCGTTCACACTGCGCTATTCTGTACGATATTTTACGGTCAAAAGTTGGGATCAAACGTCAATACCCCATTATTCATGTGGTTAAAAGAAAATTCAATATAAAACTGTCATTCTTGCTAGCATAGAGGTATGAGGAATACGGTCTAAAGTTCACTCATCCTCCATAGAAAAGGGAGGATCCTCCGACCAGACGGGTGTTGTGTCTGGCGGGCATCTGTCCGATGATTCATGTCGGGCCGTTGTATATAATATGCTAGTTGCGCGGTAAACTCTGCTTGCGAGATGCAGGATTTCGTATGACGTCAGTATGACGCGTAGTTCGCATGTGGCGTTTGTAGATACCGCTACAAGCCTTTTCCCAACTATGTTGTAATCGTCTTCTAGTACAACCGGATACCAGAATTTTACTTGGAGTGACTGCCCACCAGACCTCAACATACCCAGACCCATTGGTTAGACTGGTTGTCAGACTTTTGGACTTCTGACTACATACCCGTAACGACTGTCAAAGACCTACGAATGAAATTCGAAACCAACGGCTTAATGTGCTTTTCGAGGCACGGAGGGGTCACAATATATAATGGACCGCTACTACAACGATCGAACTGTATCGCTGTTTGCCATGTGATTCCAAAATTATACAGTAAAATATCGTACTGAAAATCGCTAACAAACGGGGCCTTTACATACAATCATTCATTAATATTAAATTTAATGGAATTATTATAATATGGTGAAGATTTATTGCTGATATTTTTTTTTTACCTAAAACCAAATTAACATTTTTTTTATTGTAAAAATCGGATCATATTAGATATAATGAAGTCATAAAGTCTACATAGCTGTTAATAAATAAATAGTATACACTGTTTTTTTGATATGACACATACTCATCTTCTGCCCAGCCTTTTCCCAACTATGTTGGGCTCGGCTTCCAGTCCATATAATGCAGCTGAATTCCAGTACTTTACATGGAGCGACTGCCTATCTGACCTCCACAATTCAGTAATGCCACAGCTCTTATAAAAGCTTTAAGAATGTGTCATATTAGTCATTATAAAATTATGCTGGGTTTGTACAGTCAACTGCACGTCGCGGTCGGTGACTTGAGCTGGTTTAGCATAGTACAAGTCAGATTCCATGTACAGACGCCAGCATATCAAAACCGAAACTGTAAAATTTTCCCAATAAACCTTGAACCTTATGCTTTAACGATAAAGTTGAAAATATATTAAAGAAATTTGACAGATTGTAGTAGCTTGATGTGCTGGCGTCTGTACAGGCGTATTGCTCTGACCAGACAATTACTTTTTAATAAAAAAAAAGTTATATAAATATTTATATTGCACAACGGCGAGTCAGAAAATAAAAGATGAGCGAAAACTTCTTTCGTACTAGAAATAATAGATAAAACTAATTGTGACCTAAGATACAATAATAATAAAGAAATAGTAATAGTTTAATGTTAAACAAATGTGATCATAAAATCACACCTGTAATTTCCCGATGGGTTAGACCCTTTTACTCTTTAATAAGACTGGTTGTCAGACTATCGGGCTTCTGACTACCCGTAACGACTGTCAAAGATCTACAAATGACAGCCGGGACCAACTGATTAACGTGCTTTCCGAGATACTGAGAGTCTCGATATGTAATGGATGGTCACCGATCAACGAAGAGACCGCGGTAAGCGTAGCTTAGCCTTCGATCGACTCGTATGGCTATTATTTGGCCACGAGCCCCTCTATTGTGTGTTAATGGAAATTTCTAAATATACAAATGAATGATCACATTCCTTTAACAGAAGTACTTAAAAACATAAAGAATATTAAATTAATGGAAGATCGTTCGTTTAATTGAAAAGTAACTTAGCATATGTTTGTGACGTCATATGTCAGTAAATATTAACCCCCTTAACTAATAAACGTTTTATAGCGTCTGTTTAGTTACACAATGCTTCGTCTTCTTATTTCGAAGGTCAAATTACTGACGACTGAAAGAGAGAAAATCGGTGTGTAACTATTCATCTGACATAATACGTTTATTAGTAAAAGGTTAAATATATTTTTTTTGGTAATGCACTATATTAATATAAGACAGCGTAGCAAAATGATCGAGTAGCTCTTCGTTGATAAATGGATATTGAATCAAATAACAACAAAGATAGAGTTCAAAACAGCCTGCAAGAGGTAATTCCCTGTGGTGTGGTCGTGCATGCTCGTGCATATTTTCACTCAACACTTAATAGCAAAGAAAGTGCTCAAGAATGTTGCTATTCTGTCAGCCCAGCACCTTTATATTAGAACAAGAATTGCATAAGCTATTTTATTGTACAGACGCCAGCACATCAAGTTACCCGAAACCGTCAAATTTTCCCAATCAACCTTGAACCTAATGCTAACAGCGATAAAGTTGAAAATCTATTAAAGAAATTTGACAGATTGTATTAAGTAGTTTGATGTGCTGGCGTCTGTACGTGCTGTTTACACCAATTACCAAAGGGGCAACTCCGGTATTTTTAAGAACGTTCGCATTCTAATTTCAGTGCCAATCTGTCAAAAAACCTCAAATTTACCAAACTTACATTTTTTCCAAGTTTTTGACATTGATCGTCGCCGAGACGAGATTGCGACTTGAATTTGAACAATTTAAACATTTTTAATGATGGGAATTGGCCTTCAGTTGAACGTTTACTTGCCAGAGCATTGCGCAGGAATTCTACGTGTTGTATTGCTTCAATAAACTTGCATGGTATAAATCGGAATTATGAAGATATCTCATGCAACGATGAAAAAGAAAATAGCCAGAGTTATAGTCTGCGCGGAACTAGTTGGCCGCGCCTTAGGTGGGGACAGGGGTGAGGCGGCGGGTTGCCTAGTGTTCGCAACGCATATGAGATTAATGACAGCAAGCGTCCCCGCCCCTCCGTCCCACCGCTCACATATCTAAGGCGCGGCCAACTAGTTCCGCGCGGACTATAGTGGAGGCATTTTTATAGGAAAGTTCTAAGTTAAACATTACTGGGGATATAAGGCCGGGATATAGGAATAGTCTAACGCTTCGGAAAATACAGGCGTTATGTTATGTGAGTCCTAAATTTTTTCATGTTAAAATAAAAATAAAATATATATAATTATATATAAATATCCAAATTGAGAACCCCCTCCTTTTTTGAAGTCGGTTAAAAATATAGCGCATCACCAAAGTATCTTAAAACTAAATTACATAATATTTACAAAATTACCTAGAATCACTTGAATTAGTAACTGTCATAGTTTAGTTACTAAAATAACTTACTAAATAACTTAGTCGACACGACTTATATTAATGTTGGCATTATCATATTGTTTTTATAACATTCGCTGAAGCCGCCTATTTGGTAGAATACTTTAAAAGTTACTACAAAAAAAAAATGAAAAATAAACAGGTAAATTACTAAGATGAATTTTTGTGAGCACCTTTAGTTCGATGATATTTTTTTTTGTGGGTAAAGGGGAGCGAAATTGTGTTGCGTAAATTAGATTTAAATATGAGTTAACATAGCCCCACTATCACATAGCTTTATTGGCGGCGGGGTAATTACGTACCTACAATGCGTGCCACGAAAGAAGAGACTTGACCCCGCCGCCCCTATGACGTCCGGTCCCGTCCCGCACTCAGACCTCATACCGCTAAAGATACCTAAAATCGTGTTCTGCGCATGTCAAACACGTGGTGTGTCAAGTCTCTTCTTACGTGGCACGCATTGTAACACACTATCAGTAGCATTTTGACAGTTCAACATTCATTACGTTATTTACGTTGTTGAACAGACAATTTTTTCCAAAATACGAAGCAATGCAATATATGTACAGACGCCAGCACATCAAGTTACTACAATCTGTCAAATTTCTTTAATAGATTTTCAACTTTATTGCTAAAGTATAAGGTTCAAAGTTGATTGGGAAAATTTGACAGTTTCGGGTAGCTTGTTGTGCTGGCGTCTGTACTTCAAATTGAAATTGATAGTGTTACGGAATTAGGTAACTGATCGGTATACCCATCAGAAATTATGTTATCTTAATAAAATTAATAAATTGAAATGATGTTCGTTAGTAAGCGCATCACTTGATAACGGCTGGACCGGTTTGGCTATTTATTGTTTTAATATTTTCCTAAAATTTCGAATTAGGTTTTTAGGGAGACACAAATTTCAAGTTACCCGGAAAATGTTGAATGTCCTCTTTTCTACAGGATTTTTGTATTAACTCGAGACCATAACTCGGATGGATATCGTAATGCTTTTTTTTTTTTGTTTTGTTCATGGTCATGGAAAATTCTTCAGGAAAAATATCGGGAGAATAGGAATTACTGAGACAGGATAACGTCTGTCGGGTCGGTTTAAACTAAAAATGTGGCTTCAGTGTTATGCTATTTATAATGAGCAAAAAGCTTAATTCCATTCTACGAGCTAGATTTTTGAAACCCGTTCAGTTACATTCTAACATTTATAAGTACTTGGGCCATTACAAACGTAAAGTTAGAGTCACAAATCATTTATATCGGACCTCTCGCTCGCACTTACGAGTTTTATGGAGCAGTACTAGATATAGTGTTGCGTGTATTCTGCTTTTGCACCTTTCCAATAATGTAAACAAATATGTGTGTTTGGAAAAACAACTTTAAAAACTAAACATAAGGTTCAGTTTCCGCTGCAACTTCAACAAAATTGTATATGACTTTTTCAATAGTGCTAATCATTCTAAAATCAACTTAATTTACACCCCAATACAGTTGAAATTTGCTTATCAATTGGAAACAAAATTTTAATATACTTTAATGTGTTATTGACATAACAATTTATGTCCTTGACTTTACGTTTATAATGGCTCGAGTAAAGTCAATTTTGCTATAAGAAACCGCTCGTACAACGAAAGTAAACCTTTTCGAACTGAACTAACTTCTAGTAAAGTCCGTCCGCCATTTAAAATTAGTATAGTGTAAATATTCGAAAAGACTCGAGATAAACTCGAATTTATTTACAATAATTATTTAATCTAGCACTATAGTGACAAGACAGCCATTCAGCCCATGTCTTTATGTAAATAATTTCGATACTCGGTTTCTGAAAAATCCAATTCTTCTCCTATCGTACTGCCAAGATAAAAAAATCGAGCCGTGGTCAAAATTTATAATAGCCAGTCTCCAAAGTGGAGTAGAGCAGTGGTGGCCTCGAATTACGAGTTTGTAGGTCGTGGATTCGAACCCAGGCACTTAACTTTGTATAAATAATTTGATGAAGTTATTTATATAAAGTAAAATGCCTGCGCGTTTTCCATGTAGTTCATGTGAAGGAAAACATCGTGAGGAAACCGGCTTGTCCTAGAACCAAGAATTCCAGGTCATGTGACATCTAGCAACCCGCAATGGGCCCGCGTGGATTTTTAACCTCCTCGTGAAGACAGGAGACCTGAGTCTTCGCAGTGGAAACATTATAGGCTGCCGGTCGATTCTGTAAAAATCTGACCGTGAAAACTTAGGTGAAGTGAGTTTGTTTTTGCTAGGAATTGACACTATTGACAGCTCACTCCACGCTCACTTCACCTAAGTTTTCACGGTGAGATGGTTACAGAATCGCACTGCTGTTTATGTATGTATGTTATTTAGGAGTTAGTGGAGACGATTGGATGAAGGGGCGCTAGATATATTTATCGCTATTCGAGGAGGCTATGTTAGCCAACTATTAAAATTGGCTGTTGTCATTTCGTTCAATCAATCATATGCGATTTAAAAGCAGTTTGATTGATTGACTGGATCAGGCTTTCAGAAACCGAGGTTTTTGTCATCTTGAAAATGTTCAGGGTCAAAATAGTTTACTTTTTAAGTCGGTTTAATCAATTGTCATCTGTGGGTGGGTCTTATAAAGTGACTAAATTCTAAAATTGTCTAGCTAGACCCCATGCAGAGTAATACTCGGAGTTGACTTTGAGTCGCGAGTTAAATGCAGTTATTTTTTATTTATTATTTATTTATTAAACTTTATGCACAAGTAAAAAAAAACTGTACAAAGGCGGACTTAATGCCTTGGGCATTTTCTACCAGTCTACCTTAGGGTGATGCAGAAACAACATTCAGTAGGTGCAATATTTTCTTGACTGTATATTTGAACTCGAATATAAAATGCTCATACTTGTACTGTGGGGTACAACACCCCGAGCTGAGTATTACAGTACCCCAGGTGGGGAAACTTTGAGTCACTATTTTTCTTTTATCTACAAATCTGGACTTCAATATAAAATGCTAGTACTTATACTGTGTAGTATCCTATAGTATTACCCTAGATGGGGGTCTGAAAGTTCCCCAAGTGTCACTATTGTTACTCAGTTGGCTTCCAATCTGGACTTCAATATAAAATGCTAGTATGTACCTACACATACTGTGGGGTCCTGTGTCACCCCAGATGGATTCCGACAGTACCCCAAGTGTCACTATAATGCCTCTGAAGACTATAAATCTGGACTTCAATATAAAATGCTAGTTCTCATACTCTGGGGTTCTGTATCACCCCAGATGGGAACTGACAGTAACCTACAATGTGTCCAACAGTACCCCAAATTGGGTTCGACAGAACCCCAGATTGGGTCCGACAGTACCCCTAGATAGGGTCCTACCGTACCCCAAGTGACACTACAGTTAGTCTGTTGGCTACATATTTGGACTGGTGTACAAAAGGCGGGTACTTCGCTAGCCCCACGTGGGATAGTATTTGGTCCACTTGAAGTCGGGCGCGAGGTACACTCGGCGGCCGTGCACGAAGCATGTTACTATGCCGCGGTACGCCGTGCGAGGTACGCCGCTCTGGGGAAGGAGAAAAATTAAAATGAGACTAAATTATGGAAGACTGAAGCCAATGTGGGTATGGCTACAATGAATTGTTCGGAGCGAGTAAACATTGCTTCGGACACGAATGAATGCACACGTTTAGAGGGAGGGGGAGCAAACCAATATTCACTCACTATTTTATTAAAATAAACAAAAAGAAACACCACATAGTGAAAAATTACTATGGGGTAATAATTATTACAACTGTTATGTAAACATTAGGGAAAAAATAAAAAAACTAACGGGCAGTAATTAATTTTTTCGGCGGTTGGTAAATTAGAGTGACGGTAATAAAAAGAAAATTGGTAGGTTATTTTATCGAACAATGTCAGTGCAAGAAATACTCAAGTAGTTTAACAAATGAATGCCCAGTAAAAGTAAGATTTCTGACCGACTAATTTCGATTTCTTAACTGCATACACGTAACTGCCCGTTCAGCCATTTTACTACTGAATTAGTTATTCAATTACCCATTTTTGTATTTGTTGACTCATTTTTTTAGTTTACTGCTCAGTTTTTAAAGTCACCCTTGGCGTTGCTGTACAGAACGCGGACGGCTGTCTTGCTGTCAACACTACTTAGGGTAATCACCCGACACTTACCCTAAAGTCGTACAAGAGTCCTAGTTTCTTGGCAGCGCGCTGGTAACTCTTGGCGTTGCTGTATATGACGCGAACGGCTGTCTTGCTGTCAACACTACTTAGGGTAATCACCCGACACTTACCCTAAAGTCGTACAACAGTCCTAGTTTCTTGGCAGCGCGCTGGTAACTCTTGGCATTGCAGTACATGATGCGGACGGCTGTCTTGCTGTCGACACTACTTAGGGTAATTACCCGATACTTACCCTAAAGTCGTCCATGAGACCTAGTTTCTTGGCAGCGCGCTGGTAACTCTTGGCGTTCCTGTATATGACGCGGACGGCTGTCTCGCTATCAACACTAGTTAGGGTAATTACCCGACACTTACCCTAAAGTCGTACAAGAGTCCTAGTTTCTTGGCAGCGCGCTGGTAACTCTTGGCGTTGCTGTATATGACGCGGACGGCTGCCTTGCTGTCAACACTACTTAGGGTAATCACCCGACACTTATCCTATAGTCACCCATGAGTCCTAGTTTCTTGGCAGCGCGCTGGTAACTCTTGGCGTTGCTGTACATGACGCGGACGGCTGTCTTGCTGTCGACACTACTTAGGGTAATCACCCGACACTTACCCTAAAGTCGTCCATAAGTCCTAGTTTCTTGGCAGCGCACTGGTAACTCTTGGCATTGCTGTACATGACGCGGACGGCTATCTTGCTGTCAACACTACTTAGGGTAATCACCCGACACTTACCCTAAAGACGTACAAGAGTCCTAGTTTCTTGACAGCGCGCTGGTAACTCTTGGCGTTGTTGTCCATGACGCGGACGGCTATTTTGCTGTCAACACTACTTAGGGTAATCACCCGACACTTACCCTAAAGTCGTCCATGAGTCCTAGTTTCTTGGCAGCGCGCTGGTAACTCTTGGCGTTGCTGTACATGACGCGGACCGCTGTCTTGTCTTCGCTACTGAAGACCTGTTCCGCTGTCATCACTGGAAGGCTTTCTACTGTTTCAATTAGGTTTTCGTCGTAATGATCCTAGAAGGGAGAAAATTGGTAATGTTAGAGTAAGAATTTACATTTTTATTGAGACAATCATATAACGCAAACTTTTTTGTAAACAAGGTGATTTTGAGTTAGGGCTTCAGGGTGGAATACCTGAAATTTAATAAAATTAAATAGAGAGTGATTACACGAAAATTGCTTTTCCAGTTTTTTGTTTATTGGGGAATTTCTTTTAAGGTGAAAACTCAAACTAAAAGTATTTATTTCAAATAAACCTGAATGTCATACAGTTCACACCTCCGCAGGTGTGAACTGGCTTCCGAGCGATGAGATAGTATCATAATCAAATCTGTGCGTTAGAACAGGCAGTTTCCTTCGCTTGTCATACAACGGACAAGTCATGGCGGAACTACTGCGGTATTGCTGCAATGGTTTCGCGGCGGAGATGTGATATCCGCCTTAATAGCAAAATAATAGTATATTTCATTACAAGTGCGGAAAGGTTGTCATTGCAAAGAGTTCCGACAAATGTCTACCCGAGCCGAGGCGCAGCCGAAGGCGAGGGTTGACAGTCGGAACAAGTTGCAATGACGATTTCGCACGTGTACTGAACGACTATTTTTAATACAGTTGCGAAAAAATGAAGCAATTTAATAAAAAATAAAAACACAATAAACTCAACTAACCAATGCGCCAACCGTAGAATATAAGCAGAGATTTTTTTTTCTTCACCCATTCTGGTAGGCAAAGGGAACTATGCCCATACAGCCAAGCCTTCAAGTAGAATTTTTTTATTGATATGAAATGAAAATGAAATTTAATGAGATGAAATGAAATGAAAGCTAACCTAACTCATTCAATGAAATCATTAAATCAGTTATTGAAACAAATTAGTAGCTTCTTTTTAGAAATATACGTATTTGCATGAATCATAAAAACTTCCATGAATTTTTTTAGTAAAAACTTCATGGTTGGTTTTTCTTTTTAAGAGCGTTATTACAAAACCGAAGTGCTCAGTTTTAGGTAAATTCGACGGCGCGCGGCAGCAGATGCGCACGTGTGCGTCTAGGGAAGAACGCTATGCACACATACAAACCGCTATGCGTCGGACGCCAGGATCAAACCAACAAGAGCCTTCGTTTTCAAAATAAATTAAATTACTGTTATTATAGTTCATGAAATGTTATTTGTACCGATGAGTGTTACCTACAACGGTTTGAGTTACAATAGGGTCATACAAATTTACTTCACTTTTAATTTTTATTTTATACCACTAAAGTGACAAACTAGCATACGGCCCGCTTGATGGTGTGTAGTTACCGCAGCCTAAAGCAGTGTTGCCAGTGACAGATAGTCAAATGTAACATGAGAGAGCTCAAAAAGTAACATTTTCACGAGAAAAGTAACATTACCTTATTTTTTGTGGAAAACGACTAATAATAACATGGCACTTTATTACATAAAAAAAAGCTGTCCCCTTAGTAGGCTTCGAAAGAATCGTAATAACAAACTGAACTGAACCAACACGGATGCCACTACTAGGCTGTCGCTCACTCGCCTAAGTAAGCGGGATGGGTCATTTAGAAATTCACGCGAGTGAGTGAATATGCGATACGACAAACGAAGTGAAAAATTTTCGCGCTGTCGTCGCGTCAGAATTTGGTCACAAAATCAAGACAATCAAGTGCGCCAACATGACGAACGAAACCTTTCTTGTATGCGTTCCGTTTCATGTTTATTTTTTGTTTTCTGTGAAATATTTTTTATTAAGTCTTAAAAGTAACATTTTGAGGCGTGTAACATGGAGGTAACATGAGAGGGTCAAAAGTAACGTAAAATGTTACAAAAGTAACATACTGGCAACGCTGGCCTAAAGACGCTTGCATTGCCAAAAGCTGCATTACTTGCGCGTTGCCAGCCTCTAACATTACTTACAAATACTTTTGTGCTACTTTTATAAATACTTTTTGTACCTACTTTTTTTACGAAGTTTAATATATTATGTAATTTATTTAGCAGGTAGGAAGACATTTTAGTACTTATTTATAGAAATAAATGCAATGTGATGTTGTTTCTACAGTTTGGATAAAAATCGGTTGTCTGTAAAGTCGGTTTACGGACGATAGTTTAACGTGACAACGTCATAACAAAACATTAATGAAATTGCCGAACGCGGAGGCCGATTCGGCAGCGTTCGACATCATCTGTCTCTCATCGCTCGTTCCGCGCTCTCGCTTGCACTTCAAGCCGCCATGGCGTACAACGCTACAGCAGAGCAAGGCCGCGAGGTAACGCTACATGAGTCATGTTTTTTTCGTGTGTGCAGCCAGCTTCATCGATTTATTAGACGTTGTCACGTCAAAAAAGTCAAAAGAAAATAAAAAAGACAAATCAAAAGTCGTTTTATTAAAATTAAAAATTACAACTGTGAACTTGTAACGGTTCATGAGACACTAGCAGACAGACGGACGGTCGGACATCGGAGCCTTAGTAATAGGGTCCCGTTGGCACCCTTAAGGTACGGAACCATAAAAAACCAGTATAATAATTGTAAAATAATTAAAATAATATTCTCCGAAGCGGCATAGACCGTGCTTTCCTCGAATCTATGATTTCAGGAAGCACGCACTCCTCATAAAATTCTTACCGCTGAGCTTCTCTTGCGCGTTTCAAATTATCGGCCAAAACCTTTTTTTTTATTTTGACAGCACCAAAAGTTCTATTTTGCCCATTATTGTGAACTATTGTCTGAAAATAATTAATTAAATTAATGTTGGAGATAAATAAAAAAGTCAGAAAAATTAAAAACAACAACTATATTTACGTATGTTTTTTTTTCTATAAATATATTCGCGTTGGAACATCATAGGAAAATAATTATATTATATACATTACAATCAGAACATAACTAATTAAAAAAAAAAACTCACTTGTATCAAGAAGTGTTGGTCGCTTTTTATTCGTGGCGAATTGTCGAACGAGATC
Organism: Luperina nickerlii; assembly: GCA_963855955.1. Taxonomy (NCBI): domain Eukaryota; kingdom Metazoa; phylum Arthropoda; class Insecta; order Lepidoptera; family Noctuidae; genus Luperina; species Luperina nickerlii. The sequence goes on along the minus strand of OY979689.1, from coordinate 7,960,382 downwards.
ACGTGACGGCAGCAGCGAGTGAGCGCTACGTCCTCCCTCTGAAAGCGCTCGGCGCGGACTAAAGCTAAGACCGTGCATCCCGAGATTTATATTGATAAAAAAGCATTGCATAAAACAATTCCTTAAAAATATTATTTTACTTTAAAATAGAGTATTTTTTTTTTTCAAGCAAGGTGACAAAGTAACCTTAGTTATTAAACACTTTTTGTTTGAATTTCTATTAAATAAACAGAGATAAAAAATATCATTTCGGCTGAAAAAATATCATTAACTCTCTGTTTTACGGAATTATTTTTGGTTTATTACTGTATTAAACATAATAAATTGATGTATGCATTCCAAAGTAGAAGATACAGTTGTACCGTGGACATTTTTATAAATTATTAAACTATTATATCTTCGATGTAACAGAGCATCGCGAGATGCCCGAAATTAAATTTTTATGAAACAGCCTTTGCAGGAACAAGTTTTTTACTGATTTATGTAAACAAACTGAAATATTTATTGAATGCGCTCCCAAAAGAAGGAATTAAACTTTCTCGGGCATGTATTTTTTTTTACTATTGTGACTTTAGTTAAACCATAATCACAAATCAAAACTCGAGTCAAACGCTCTAAACAAGAAAAACTTGTGATAGCGCTCTTAATAGACATTATTTTGACAGTTGGGAAAGAGAACGCACGAGTTCGGGAAAGGTAAAAAAAAAGCACGAGTATGTAATAGCCCACATCCCGAACGCTATACGTCCCTGCAATACGCCACTTTTTGAGCAACTGTATTAAAAAAGTTTTTACGCTGAGGTGAGCTGAATTAATGGTTTAATTTTGCGCGTCGATGTTTACATCGTGTGTATAGAAGGCTTACCTTGAGTAAATACGTGTGGTTCAACTTGGTAAACTCCACATACTCCATATTGAGCTGTATGTTGCGCAGATGCATGTCAAAGAACAGCCCTTTACTGACGCCTATCTGTTAAGGAAAATTATAATAATATTACATTGACTTTAATTGCTAACTGTGGAATAAATAGTAAACATGAAATGTTGTTGTTGTTTGTGTTGTTACATTATGTGTGTGACTTATTATGTGACTTATTTATAAGGGTACACCAACAGCTTCTACCTAAAATAAAACTGCGCAGTGCTCCACACCCCTACCCTATTTCAAGTTAAACAAATATCAACTTTATTTCAATGACAATTAAGTTGATTTCACAGTGACTAGCACTATTGACAAAGTTAGTAAAAATGTTTGAAGTTGTAGCGTAAACTGAACTTTATTGTGTAGGAATTAAAGTTATTTTGCCATTAATTCATATTTGTTTACAGTTTTGTGCGAATGCAAGGTATATCTTAAGTACTATAGATCAAAACAGTCTCGTTCTTACACAGTCGGCAATTGTAGGTTTACCAGCAATCTCAGAAATAAGTGATCACACATAATAATAACAAAACTAAAGGCTTAGAACTTGAAAATTATGGCAAAATACTTGATTAATAAAAAAAAGTAAAAAGACGAAAAAAAAAAACAAATTATAATAATAAAAAGGTGAAGGATTTCCAAAGTATACTAAAATAATAACAAATTATCAGATTGTGTTTTTCGGAACTTCCGTGTTTATTTAGGAAATTAAAGACTTTTATGGAATTTGTGATGTACACACACCGCATCCACACACACATACACACACCCTCTCTCACACACACACACACACGCACACCCATACACACACCCACACACACATCCACACACACACATGTAGGGGTGGTGTGGTCCAACCATAGCGTTAGGAGATTTTTCACTATGAAATTCACAGTAGCACCCTGTAGTTTGGATTTAGTCAAAACATTCCTTTAAATTCTCAAAATGATGGTGTATAACGCATAAAGAATACACAGAGCTATCTAATCTTTGTTTGCATCAGTTACAGAAAAGATCATGTACAATTACCTTTCCAAACGAGTATGTCCTAGATATTTCAGGTCGTATGCACGCCTTGCCGTCAATGTTGACTGGGTTCCGTAGCCAGTCGTCGAAGAAACTGTAACAGAAAATAACATTAATAATTAGTACTGTAGTATCTGCTTTTTACCTGTCGGTGAAAAAACTGGTCAAGGGAATCCCTTTTTTTTCAGGATGGGAAATCATCAAATGACCCCCCCCCCCCCCCCGCTCTGGGTGGAGCGGAAGGGAGTGTCACTCTTACTGACTAAAAGCCACCCGTGTTCCTTCCTTAACCCGTTATGTTCCGGGCCAGCGGTAACCCTTTCGGACAATCCCGCTGACCCGGCAGGCTTCGACCCTGGCCCTGGCACGGGCCTGGTCCTGATCGGACGGTGAGCTACTAGGGAACCCCTCGGTGCGCGAGTCCGTACAAATTTGTTGGTGTGTAACTACAAATTTGCGGTTTCTGATTTTTTCCTTTACTTGTGCTACATGACATTGCTTCTTGCCAAATTTCATGTTTCTAAGTCAACGGGAAGTACCCTATAGGTTTTGATTCCAAACGGAACATAAACGCCCGTATCTTTTGAATGCGTTGACTTAGATGTTTGTTTTTTTTATACTGCTTCAAGGGATTGCAGCTATGTAGTATTTGATATTAATTTCAACTTGATATCTCCACGTGTTCCTGAGAAAAGGGGTCTTGACAGACGGCCAAAGAAGTGATCTTACAAGGGTTCCGTTTTTCCTTTTGAAAAGAAAGAAAAAACGTTTATTTGCGGCAAACATTACGCATAATAATAAAAAACACAAACAACAAAAATAACAATTTGGGAGAAAATATGCATCACTTCTACGCAAAACGGCCAACGCTCAGCATACGGAATCCTAAAAAGCATAAACTACAGTACCAGTATTACTATTACAGAAAACAACACTAGTATGGAACTCTTTGCTCGCCCGTGCTCCAGATTAGTTACCACTCGCACTCAAGAAGACGCATGTGCCACGTGCGCTCGTGACGACCTGCGACGTACTGAAGCGCGTAACAAAGGATACGCCCAAAAACGAGCAACGAGCCGCTCGTTGCTCGTTGCGAGCGCCTTGTTTCGCCGTACTGACTGCACGAACGTTCGCTGTGTAACACGTTACAATACGCCCAGTAACGCCGGTCAGGGGGCTTACTCTCCAAACTAATTTTAATTCCAATGAGATGCCAATATGATTCCAATGTTAATTCTACAGTCACGTGATTCGGTACTCTTGAAAACAATATTGTCAACAATTACCCCACGCCAAGCCCGAACCCAATTCCACTTAGTTCTCCAAAATGGACACCCAATCTAAAAATCATTTGGTGCTAGAATCGAACTCAAGAGTACGAAACGTCACAATTCCAATGTCGATCTATCGGAATTAAATTAAAGAGTAAGCACCCAGTTCCCGCCTTAACGGGGTAAAAGCTAGCATCAAAATAAAGATTGGTAGACTGATTGTAGTCACGTGAAGTCGTCGGTTCCGGCTGTCATTCGTATATCTTTGAGTTGTTACAGGTAGTCACTAGACAGAAAACCGAAAGACTGACAACCAGTCTCAGTCAGTTAGACAGACTTGCAGTTTTCAGTGGAGGTCAGATAGACAGTTGCTTGATGTAAAATACTGGTATACACAGTGGCGGATTTACCAACAGGCTGAGTAAGCTGGAGCCTAGGGCGGCAACGTACATTATTGTGTAGGTAAGTAGTATTAAGCCATGCCTTTTTTTTTTTTTGAGGATGGGAAATAATCGAATGACCCCTCCCGCTCTGGGTGGAGCGGAAGGGAGTGTCAGACTCTTACTGACTAAAACCCACCCGTGTTCCTTCCTTAGCCCTTTATGTACCGGGCCGGCGGTAACCCTTTCGGACAATCTCGCTGACATTAAGGCATACCTTACCCCGTCTTATTAGGCATACCTACCTTACTCCGTCTTATAAGTAGTACATAATTCGAGCTTTTATGAGCTCAGAAATATAGATAAGTACCCAAAAACGATTTCTTGTGTAATTTTAACATCGTTGGGTTATAAATATTACCTAGAAGCTGACACATTATTTTAGAGGTTGGTAAGGGCGGCAAAATGTGAATAGCCTACTGGCGGCAAATGTGTAAATCCGCCACTGGGTATACAGCTTCATCCGAATAGTCTGGAAGGCGACCACAACATAGTTTATAAAAGGCTAGGCAGATGAAGGTTGGTACTCACGCGACTGGCCACTTGGGCGCCAGTTTGGTCCAGGTCTCCTTCCTCAGAACCCAGCCTAGCCCTGGGAAGAAGTCAGTGCGATGTAGCAACTCTGGTCGGGACATGTCTATGACTCCCATCTTGCCGTTGTCATTCCATGCTGATATGCACCTGGAAAGGTAGAACAAAAAAGTATATAGTTTTGAAAGTTCTTCGTTCTTCATGTCAAGGATCTAAAATCATAAATTTTGCACAAGAGTTCCTATACCAGCGATGATGAGCACTAAGGAAGGATTTTTGAAAATTAATAAAAAAAATAATCCCCTGACGGGGTTTTTTTTTTCAGGATGGGAAATCATCAAATGACCCCTCTCGCTCTGGGTGGAGCGGAAGGGAGTGTCAGACTCTTACTGACTAAAACCCACCCGTGTTGCTTCCTTCTTAGCCCTTTATGTTCCGGGCCAGCGGTAACCCTTTCGGACAATCCCGCTGACCATTCCCTGACGGGGTTGATAAATGATAAACGATTTTATTTGTGTAAGATATGTACAGACGCCAGCACATCAAGCTACCCGAAAAGGTCAAATTTTGCCAATCAACTTCAAACCTTATGCTTTAGCGATAAAGTTGAAAATCTATTAAACAAATTTGACAGTTTGTAGTAGCTCGATGTGCTGGCGTCTGTACAAACTCCTTTAGGGTCAGCGCAGACAGAGAGGAATAATCCCCGCGCGCTCTCGGGCATTTTCTTTACGGATCGCGTATCTTTTCCCGCATATCTTCGAGGACGCGCGAGCATTTTTTGTCAGGCTCAAGCATTTATACATTTTATTGTAATAATTTTAAAGTTTATTTTCAAGTGCGTTAATAAAATCCTGCTGCGCTCCGTTCCGTCTGCGCTGAGCCTTTTAATTTCGCGTCAAACAATATGGCAGCTCTGAAGTGCGCTATTCGCTGCGCAGTACCCTACCCCTCACCCCCGCTGACATAAAAATTTGTTACTACGCAGCGACTCGCCTCATGTTCCGAGCCGCCATACAAGTTTGTACACGTCAACCATATTTCAAAAACTAGATGATCTGACTGCTCTGAGAAGAGAGGCCGAAACAAACGCAGAGGTCTTTTTTAAAGGTTAAATATTAAAGTTGACATGGTAGTTCATCAGTTGTCTGTCATCACATCGACCTTTGGAAAGAGACAATCGGCTAATTTCGGCTTCGTAGAGCGTTATCTCCGTCGCACGAAATACAAACAGTCCGGTATCTATTAGGAGCTGTTAAAACAATATGATTTGCTTCTTTTGATAATTATTTTTATTCTTTGTTTAAAATGGTTTTGTGTAAAAAGGTCGATGTGCAATATTTTTATCGCCGGGTACTGTAGATATACAGGGTGACAGCGACATCGACGCGCAGCCCGTGACCATGGATTCAACATGTTTCACGCAATTTAATAATCTGATGAGATTATAAAAAAGTTTTGAATATAAAAGGCTGTTTGGTAGGACGGTGCTATTTTTAATAAACCGGACAAGTGACAATTCAACAATTTTGCATAATTATATTTTCTGCTTTATTCAAACTCAAAGCATTTATTTCAATTAAACCATTTACAGGCACAGACAATTGTCAAAAAGTCGATCAGTCAGAAAATATGAAGCTAGTTGCCCATTCCAAAGCGTAGGGTACCTATGGAGAAGAACGGGCAAGAAACTCCATGGACACTCTTTTAAATTATATTTTACAAAAATATTAGTTACATCATTAATGTGAATTTATAATTATATGTGAGAAACACATTAAATAGCACCTGTCTTCTCAATATATCGCATTGTCAGTTTTTATTAAACTAGCTGTACGGGCCCTTCGTTGCCCGGGTGGATTTCATGTCAAAAGAAAACTTTAAACTCAAACCTTGTCTTGACAATAAAATTATGAACACAACAAAATAAAAAAAAAATCAGTCGAGCCGTACTGAATCTTTCTCAATCTCAATCTCAAATCGTTTATTGCAATCCATAATGTAATTAATTACAGGTGGTAAATAAAAAAATACTAGAATCAATTATGGACCCTGTCGGGCACAGCAATTTTTTTAAGGAAGTAGAGAGAGGAAGAGCGCTTTATTAATTTTCCTTGCTAATAAGTTAGAATTATTTTACATATCTTATTATTACCTATGTTTTTATATTTCCATTTATTTATTCATTCATTAATGCGGCAATTGATTTTTATAAATATATTTATACTAGCTTCTGCCCGTGACTTCGTTCACGTGAAGTTTCTCGTTTTAACATAACCTATGACACTCATGGATAATGTAGCTTGCCATTAGTAAAAGGATTTTCGAGATCGAATCAGTGGTTCCGAAGATTACCCCCTACAACCTCACAAACTTTACCCCTTTATCTCAGACCAAATAAAAAATCAAGACAGAGGGCTGTCAACACTAAACAGAAGCCGGTTTCGTAAACATGTGTGCACATAGTGAGGTGTAGTTTGATTGTAAATAGTTATAAATGTGTGCGTTTGAGCGTGTATGCACAGAGCAGAGGTGTAGTTTTTACATGCTTCACTGTATTGTTCGCGCAGCGCAGTCTTGACTTTTTATTTGGTCTGAGGTCTTTATAATATTAGTATAGACTAGCTGCGCCTCGCAGTTTCACCAGCGTAAATATCGATCCCGATCAGGATAAAAAGTAGCCTATATGTTAATCCAGGGTGTCAGCTACCTCCATATAAAATTTTATCAAAATTGGTCGAGCTGTTTGAGCGTGAAGAAGTACCTAAGAAACATAAACACACACACACACACAAACTTTCGCCTTTATAATATTATAAGTGAGATAATGATAATTCTAACAGATTCTAAAAAAAAATATAACTCACCACAGCGTTCTATCCTTGAGTAGCAAAGGATATGTGCCGAGGAAGTACTCGAAGAAGTCAGGGGATATGTCTAGGTCATCTGGAAATAAATTAAATATTTATAATACAAATTTAATTTAACCAGAGTTACAAAATAAAAGAAAATAGACTGCCTTTATCTTAGTCGCAACTCACAAGTATGACTGCTTAGCGTTAAGGCTCCTACAAACAGGCGCGACACGCGATATGATCGCACGCGACACAAAGGTACCGCTCGCTGCGCGACTTGCGGTGCCTTTATTTATTTATTTATATTTATTTATTTATATTTATTTATTTATATATACTTTATTTAAATATATATATTATACCTTATTTATATATATTATACCTTTGTGTCGCGCGCGATTTTATCGCGTGTCGCGCCTGTTTGAAGGAGCCTTTAGGGTCCTGGGTTTGATTTAGGTTAGGCAAATATGTAGTTATCAGAAGGCCAATTCTCGTAATTTAAAACGTTCAAAATCTAGTCGCAGTCTCATCTCAGCGACAAAGAAATGTCAAAAACTTGTCAAAATGTAGGGAAATTTGAAGTATTTTTTGACAGATTGAGACTGAGATCAGACTGTGAACGTTGTTAAAATTAGTAGAATTGCCCCTCAGGTCTTTTGACTAAGGAATTCTCAGAAGCAGCCCCTAAACCGGGTAATTTGCCCTCGCAGTTAATGTCATACTTGCCTAGAAATTAAGGCCTCGCCTCTTATGCAATAGGTTGATCGCGTGATTTGCCGAGCCTTTTCCTATGTTGAGGTCGCCTTCCAGTCTTACCGGATGCAGCTGAATACCAGTATTTTACATGGAGCGACTACCTATCTGACCTCCACAACCCAGCTACTGGGTAATACGAAACCCCTTGGTAAGACTGGTTATCAGACTCGAGCTTCTGACGACCTGTAACGACTGTCAAAGATCCACGAATGACAGCCGAGTCCAACGGTTTAACGTGCTTTCCGAGGCACGGAGGGGTCTCGGTATGTAAAGATGGTCACCCATCCACGGACCAACCGCGGCAAGCGTAGCTTAACCTGATCGATCGACCCGTGCGGCTGTTATTATTTAGCCACAAGCCCCTCCCACCACCCGTGGTTTCTGCCTACCACTTTGGAAATATAAGGAGTGATGTAAAAAAACTGTAGAATTCTAGGTTATCGTGCATAATCAGTGTTAGCTCTCGAATTGAACTGTACTATAGATGTTATGCTCTCTTCAAGCGTTGCTGATAACATAATATTATGTTCAGTTTAAGTGTTCCAGTGGACTGTGGTAATATTGCTTTTGATTCAGTTATTCAACATCAATGTACTAGGTAATGTACCAACAACAATGTACAGACGCCAGCACATCAAGCTACTACAATCTGTCAAATTTCTTTTATAGATTTTGAACTTTATCGCTAGAGCATAAGGTTTAAAATTGATTGGGAATATTTGACAGTTTCGGGTAGGTTGATGTGCTGGCGTCTGGACTAATGTACTGCGTTTTCGGTACAACGGACAATAATAAAATAATATGCGAAAATGTTTAATATTAACTCACACCGAATCAAACGAAGCAAAATCGGAACAAAGAGGAGCTTTTTGTATTGTGTACAGGGAACGTACAGAGGTATGAGGAAAAGAGTGTAAAGTTCACTCACTGATCCTCCATAGAAAAGAGGATCTTCCGGGTGTTGTGTCTGGTAGTCTACAGTCGATTTACGATTATTATTATTTTGATTGATGTCGGGACGTTGTATATATGTTAATTGCGCGGTAAATTCTGCCTGCGCGGTGCAGGATTTTGCGTGACGTCACGTCCGTGTGCTGCGTAGTTCGCTTGTGGCGATGTAGATGCCGCCACAAACCTTTTAATATTTGCTTGCACCTAATTATTTATTCGACAACGAATACACTCGAAAAATAATTAGGTGCAAAAGGTGGGGGGGGGGGGGGGGTAAGGTGCAGTAATGAAAATGACAGTTCGAAAAGGTGACATGCGCCCGTCATGCAAAGCAAAGGAAAAGTTTCTCAGAGAACAGCATAACATTTTCGCTCCTTGGCCGTGCAAATAGGTTTTACCTTGAAAAACTAGTATTATTTTCCTTTAACAAGTATCAACTACTAGCTTCTGCCCGCGACTTCGTCCGCGTGAAATTTCTTGTTACTCCGACCCACCCCGTCGCATCGCATCGCCTGCCCGCGCTATTACTTCGTTTTTGCTTAGCGTTCTTTCTAACTTTTTTCTTTTTGCTCGGCTCCTAAAGGTCATAGCGTGATGGTAATAGCCTATAGCCTTCCTCAAGAATTGGGCTATCAAATGCAAAAAGAATTTTTCAAATCCGACTGGTAGTTCCAGAGATTAGCGCGTTCAACAAAACATAAAAACAAACTCTTCAGCTTTATAATATAGTATAGATGTGCCGTCGAGTAGGTATGCATGTAGCCGATAAAGTATTTACATTCAACAAGCCAGCTATTTTCCCCTTATCGTTTTACTGTTACTTCAATAAATGGGCAATGTTTTAACATGATACTCTAACCGAACTCTAAAATAAACAATTGCTTACATATTTTTTGTTTCGGCTATACAAGAAGTCATGAACTGACTGCCTGGCGCGTTACCACCGAGTCCTGTTCCCAGCGGGGTTTAAAGGAGCGTAACAAACTAAAAGTAGCAATGGGTTTCATTTTGACAGTTCAAGAATACCACCAAAAATACCATCAAAAGAATACAACCACATCGTCGCACCACCATCGCCGTGGTCTATTTCGACTGTGATGTACTCCCTCAGGCGTCCAGTGAGTGACGGTCTTTGCCCATCGCTCCGGGTGCATTAGTAAGACGTGTCCAGCCCATTTCCATTTCAGCCTGGCTGTTTTTTTCTCCAACATCCGCTACTTGAGTTATGAAGCGCAGCGTGGTGTTTCTAACTCGATCTGTAGTTACGCCTAACACCTTAATAGGTGTTAAACTTAAACGGGCAATAGAGCGCAGAATAATTGCTGTGCTCTATTGCCCGTCTTTCAATTGAGGCGACTACATGACCCAAAGCGCGGTCTTTGTCGGACTGCATAGAAAAGAAAGAGAACCGCGATGACACAACGCTGGTAATGTATTGCAAAATATGAAGTAATTATCTATTTACAAAAAATCTATTGTTTGGACTAAAAAAATAAAACACTAGTGCTTTAGTATGTAATCATAATGATTGTATGTATATTAGTATGGTTTTTATCGTAAAAATAAAGTTTTTAGAGGTATCTTCATGTTTTTTACCTATCGTATCAAATTAGTTGTATTATGCTTTCAACACACTATCTACTTAGCATATATTCTGAAGAATATCATAATTATACTTTTCTGATTTTTTTTAATGTAGGCGATCATATACTTTTATTGTTTCTAAAACTTGCGTTTTGTGTGTTTAGGTCCTATAAGCCTCTTAAAGTAAATGATTGGTTAATTTTAAGAAACGATTCTGAGTACAAGGATTTAGACTTTATGAACGTATTTCGGTTATACTTCTGTCCATTCTGTTGTGTGTGTTAACACTAACAATAGTTCACGATTGGTCAACGAGGTCGTTTCGGACGACACAGGCGAGTCCACCATTGTATGTTGACATTCAAACGAAGCCATTGAAATTGACAAAATTCTATTTGGTACACTTATGACGACCGTGTGATTTTGTCAGCTAGTAATAGGATTATTACAGTAGTATGTTGGTGTTACCACGAGACCAACTGCGAGACTGCTGAGCGCTTAGGCCTTTTGGGTTCGACTCTCAGTTCGGGCAAAGTTTTATTGGGTTTTTTCCATTCGGAATTTCTTAGTACAATGCGTGCCACGAAAGATGAGACTTGACACACCACGTGGTTTGACATGCGCAGTACACGATTTTAGGTATCTTTAGCGGTATGAGGTCTGAGTGCGGGACGGGACCGGACGTCATAGGGGCGGCGGAAAGAGCGGGGGAGGCGGGGTCAAGTCTCATCTTTCGTGGCACGCATTGTAACAGTCCGGAGTTTGGAAGTTGACGGTATGATACCCCCGTGCCTCGGAAAGCAGGTTAAGTTGTTGGTCCTGCGCCTGCACCGTTATTGCGTACCACACTATCAAACTCAATCTGAATAATTTTGAATAATATTGCTTATCCATTGCTACATAAGTTCAAAAAATGCGTCTGCTCAACAACGTAAATAACGCAATGAATGTTGTGATACTGTCAAAATGAAACCCATTGCTACTGTTTTTTTTTTATTCAAAATAGGTTTGCTCTTGGCTCTAGTCTAGGTCAGAGATGACACAGACAAAGTCTACGATGGAGTGAGCTTACCCAGAAGAAGCCTGTTCACTCTTACTTTGAATGTTTTACGCAATTACCCCGCAGATGCAGATCTCTCTCTGGTCGTGTCAAATTGCCGGACTAGAGTGTGAGGGAAAAGAGAGTATACGTGTGTCTGCGCATATCTCCCGCGCCGAAAGCTGGTCTCCGCTGAGATTGGTCGCAATGGCCAAAATTCTGGAGGACTTTTTTATGTTTGGATAACTTTGGCGCTGGTATAAGACCGTACCGTACGTATTAAGTTCAGCGCCATTTTATTCTTCTCCGATGGTCGGGACAGAATAAAATGGAGAACACAATGTTTTCAGCATATACAAAATATTGTTGTCCCGGGAATTTGACCGATTAAGATACTTAAGTGGGTTCAAGTGAATAATCCATCATTCGTCATTAAAGTTTTTCTTAGGTACGTTCTTTTGCAATTTGCACATCTACCAACCAGCACCGGGCCCGCGTGGTGGATAACAGCCCACCCTCTGTCGAAGAGGGGAGACCCAGCAGTGGGAACATTTAGGCTGATTATTCTAAAAGAAGTATAAAGAGTAGTGGCGTGCATTGGTTTTCAGAATAGGTGGACAGCCACACTGTTTAAAAAAAAATATATGACACTAGGCCGGGTCTAGTCTAGCTAGGTAGATGCGATTACTAATCAGAAACAAAACGAAAAGTCTATTAACAAAAAAAAAAATTTGACACCCGCCATCTTGCATTTTCATTTTGAGTTTATTTTTGGAACCATGAAATTGACACCCATGATGAAAAATTTGAAAATTTTCGCAGCCATTTTCATTTTGACTTTGTTATTGGCTCCACAGCACCTCGAAAACCATGAAAACGACACCCATGATGAAAATTAAAAAAAAAGATACATCCGCATCTTGGATTTTCATCTTTACCTCACTATCGGCAACCTCATTATCCATTCCTTTCTTTCTTCGGACGGCTAAATTACGAACGAATTAAGTACAAATTACGATTTTAACATTCATACTCGGTTGGTTAGAGTAGGCATGCCTACTTTAGGGTGATAAATTGCGAAGGTCGAACGTCTTGGTATTACGCGTGAGACGTACGTATTTTTAATTTCGTCGTATTAACTTGAACGAGTAAAGACCAATGACAATGTGCGAATAGTACGGGAGCCGAGTAGGCCGTCTGGCGACTGCCTACTGCTGCGCGTGTTTGTATGACGATTTTGTGTGAGTTTCTTAACTGTGGAGCACACAAACTAAAATGTAATTGAGAGGCTTATCGTGAGTTATCGAGGTAGGCACTGCTTATATGCCTTTATGCAATGCACGCCACTGATAGTAAGATTACACGTAGCGTTCAGCATTGCATGCCTTTTTTTTAGATAATGTAAGCATGTATGTATGTATTAATTTGCTTAAAGGCTCCTTCAACCAGGCGCGACACGACACACAACACAAAGGCACCGCAAGTCGCGCAACCAGAGGTGCCTTTGTGTCGCGCGCGATAATATCGCGTGTCGCGCCCGTTTGTAGGAGCCTTAACTCGACTACTTCTACGAAGATAAGAAGAGTCACACGTGGCTGCTAATAAACCTAAATGTAAGTTACAGTAACATGTCAGCGGGATTGTCCGAAAGGGTTACCGCTGCCCCGGAACATAAAGGGTTTTAGTCAGTAAGAGTCTGACACTCCCTTCCGCTCCACCCAGAGCGGGAGGGGTCATTTGATGATTTCCCAACCTCAAAAAAAAATAGAAGTTACAGTAAGATTTTTAAGTAAATACGTTTGCTCCGCTATTCGTTTCGGTCTACTTGTTTATGATAGTAGCAATCTATTCGTTTTTTTTTCTTTTATGCGTTAAAATTATAGCTAAGCTATGTGTACTGTGTTCGAGGCCAGAGTAAGTTTAGATGGAATGAAATAATAAGTGTGGAATTGTGGATGCAAATTATACCCCAAACAGGGCTGTTTTTAACCCCCGACGCAAAAACGACGGGGTGTTAGACACTTTAGGATACTGGCGAATCTAGGATGCAAGAGCGAGCGAAGTGAACTCAAAATTTTAACACCCTGCCTCTGATAGCCACTAGCAACGAAGCTGGCAGGAAAACTGGGGTCCCCGGTCCATGAATTTCGGAGCCCTGGGCACTTGCTCAGAGTGGCCAATGGAAAAGACGGCCCTGCAAATAGTGCTAAAGTATGTCTTGACAAAGTACCTGCGTTCGATTCAATACAACGACGATATCTATCTAGCCTGATATTGTCGTTGTTCCAATGTGCAGGGTAAGGACCCCTATTCTACACACTTCTCATTAGCAGAGAACGAAGACGATGATAAATCTGTAAATGAACTGTCAACATCTTTGCAGCAGAAGATTCTGCCACTTCATTGGCCTGTTGCTGACGGTTCTGAGACAGACCGATGTCTGCCTACAATTAGGCCCAACGACGTACCTCAGTCAAAGAATTTGTAGAGGCCATAGCCTTGAAAATTATACTGACCTTCAACAATAATGACGGCTTTATGTCTCAGAGTCTCGAGCACATGTATGAGTGCGAATTTGTAGTCTGGCGTTCTTGTGGTACTCTCTTAACTTGACACAATATGTATTATAATGACCTTGACCTTGAAATTAAACTGACCTTCAACGATAATGACGGCTTCATGTCCCAGCGTCTCGAACACATGGTTCAGCGCAAACTTGTAGTGCCTGGCGATCTTGTAGTACCCTCTAAACTTGACCTTGACCCTGGGCAGTACTATTTCAGTCAGGTCTGGCTGTCTGACCACGGATATGGTCGGGTCCGAGACCGTGTACGATCTAATGACTTCATATGTGGCGTTGTGGCCGCAATCCTGGGAAAAAATTTAAAACTATTAGAAATAAATATTTTCACATAGACATTTTTCCCCTTTAAAAAGTTACGGTTTCCAGAAGAGAGCGGTGGCCACCTAACGGCCTCGTATAAATAACGTTTCAGTGACGTCATTCGCCGGTAAATAAATTGCACGCGAAGTTGCGGCCACCGATCTTTTAAAAAACCTAGAAGCTTTAGGTTGCATTAAAAGAGTCCTCAAAGAATTATGAAACTTGTGGATAAGTCTGGTGCATGGTTGGACACAAGGCTGCTGCCTGTCAGTCCACCTAATTGCAGCGTTGCGTTGGTAGGTTACAGCCTTACTTACTGGCTAGTATTTATGAGATTGAGTAAGAATACAGTCAGACTGTTGAAAGAATGAATAATCCTGACACCTGCCAGTGCGACAATTCTAGTACAGACGCCATTACATCAAGCTACTACAATCTGTCAAATTTCTTTTCAACTTTATCGCCAAAGCGTAAGATTCAAAGTTGATTGAGAAAGTTTAACAGTTTCGGGTAAATAAAGAAGATCAAATTCGCGAAACACGTAGGTATTGGTTTGTATGAAACTGACTGAGGTGTCAAGAACGCATTTTCTTGTCGGCCGCGCTGGAATAAGTTATTACTAGGGAAGGAGTAGTACAAAATGGTAGACATTTAGACTTTCAAGTTGTGGAATTTTGATTTCAAAACACGGAGTCGGTTTCGGAGTTGACATTTAACTCAACTGTCCTACGTTGAAGGAAAACATTGTAACAAGATCCAAATGGGCTTAAATTCTTACCAACACGTGGTAATGACGAATGAAGTACCGGGTGAGCTAGTTGATAATACAACACAGTTAACTGTATCACGCAAACTATTTCAACGACATCAATAACGCAGGCACTTGTGAATTATTAAGTATATTTCATGGCGACCATGATCGATTCGTTGAAATAAAACATACAACTTTCCTTGAAACCAGCCCGGCGAAGTAATAGCGCAACACACTATCTCATCACAATGGCTATTGCTAATGGCAATGGCAATGGCTAATGGCAATGGCAATCTCATGGCAATGGCTTTCAGTTCAACAACATTCATTGCGCTATTTACGTTGTTGAGCAGACAAATTTTTCGAACATATAAAACAATGGGTTAGCAATTTGCTTCAAAATTATTCAGATTGAGATTGGTAGTGGTTGGTGGTTGCTCGATGGAATTTCCCATCAGCAGAAATGACAGTCTGCCTTCAAACCTTTCATACAATTTCACCCCTATGAGATGTGTCAAAAAAACCGGTCAAGTGCGAGTCGGACTGGCGCACCGAGGATTCCGTACAAATTTGTAGGTACAGACGCCAATGCACATCAAGCTACTACAATCTGTCAAATTTCTTTAATAGATTTTCAACTTTATCGCTAAAGCATAAGGCTCAAAGTTGATTGGGAAAATTTGACAGTTTCGGGTAGCTTGATGTGCTGGCGTCTGTACATACGTAAATAGTGTATCACGGGGAAAAATATTTTTTTTGTAATGTAAGTTTTACAAATTTACGGTTTTCGGATTTTTTTTTCCTTTACTTGTGCTACATGACATTGCTTCTTGCCAAATTTCATGATTCTAGGTCAACAGGAAGTACCCTATAGGTTTTGATTCCGGAACATAAACGCCCGTATTTTTTTTGATTGCGTTGACTAAACGTTTGATTTTTTCACTGCTTCAAGGGATTGCAGCCCTGAGTATTTGATATTAATTTCAACTTGATAACTCTACGCATTCTTGAGAAAAAGGGTCTTGACCGACAGACAGACAGACGGATATCGAAGTCATCTTGTAAGGGTTCCGTTTTTCCTTTTGTGGTACGGAACCCTAAAAATCCATCTATTATGCTAACTTTCGCACGTTATGCCTTTGGCATGGCTGTCATTCGCAGATCTTTGACAGTCACATCCCGCTCAAGTGGAAGATACGAAGAAATCCATACTAATATTATAAATTCGAAAGTAACTCTGTCTGTCTGTATGTTACCTTTTCACGCCTAAACCACTGAACGGATTTCGATAAAATTTGGCAGAGAGTTAGATTGCATCCCGGGGAAGGACATAGGATAGTTTTTATCCCGATATTCCCACGGAATCGACGCTAATGCGGCTGAAACCGCGGGGCGCTGCTAGTTTGTATATAAAATCGACTCTTCAAATACCTGTCAAATAGCAATAAAAAGGACTTCATAAAAAACTCCATCACTCCTTATCTTTGCGCCAAGTAATAAACTGTAAAAAGTTTTATCTGATAATAACTGAATTATAATCACCCTTGCAAGGAAATGCAGATGAAAATGTGAACAGATCAACGCTTTACGTCGATGAGACCAGAATATCGACACGAATTATGTCTAAGGGCCTCAAAGACCGCCCTTATGCACAAAAGCATTCTCTGCATGGCTCCGAAAATATTCAACAAAATTCCAAATGACATTAAAGATTTAAATTTGACACAACTCAAACGGAAGCTAAATATTTTTTTAATTGTAAAATGCTACTATACCATTGACGAATTCCTTCTTGACAAAATGTAATAAACTAAGCTGACAATTATGTGTTTATTTATTCTTAATAATTTCAAAAATTGACTATCTAATTGTAATCTGTTTTTATTTATTTTTTTATTTTTTGTGTATTTAATTAATTGTAATCCTAATCAATTATTTTTTAAGTTATTGGCTGTACACCAAACATTGAAACGATTGTTAATTTATGACTTTAAATTTCTTATTTGTTTAATTGTATATTATTAATGGGTTGTTTTTTGAGAAACGTAACAATTCTGTAAGACCACACATGTATAACCAAAAAACATACAAATAAATACTTTGACTTTGAAACAGAAATTCATCTATTCAACAATTTTATACTATTGATCAGGCGGTCCTGCGGCGAGATAGCGGTGAGCTTACTTGTGAATTTTTGACAGGTTTGCCAAACAAAATAACAAAAACCGGTCAAGAGAAAGAAAGAAAGAAAGAAAAAGTATTTATTGTATTTATTGAGTCGGACTCGCGCACCGAGGGTTCCGTATTGTGAAACGTGAAATGTCTTTAAATTTTCATCGGCGAGGCCTATATTCGTCAGAGAATTTTATCACTACGGTAGAGAATATTGTAGTTTTCGGTCAGCGCCATCTCTTGGCCGATAGTGGAGCTAATGTAATTTTTGTTGATGATTTCTGAAAAAATGTGCTATTTAGAGACATCGTTTTCAAACGAAACCCAATGCCACTGATAGTAGGTATGTGACGCAATTACCCCGCAGGTGTAGGTCTGTAGGTCACCGCTACCAATGGGCATCTGCAAAACCAAAGGCATTACAAGTGCGTTGCCATGCCAGGGACTAAGCTGTCATGTTTCATAGCATAATTAGCCTACAAAGTTCCCACTGCTGGGACACAGGCCACCTCTCTTCTGGAGGGAGTGGGCCGTAATCTACCACGCGAGTCTAGTACGGGTTGGTAGATGTCACATGTCTTCGAATTTTTGGTTCTAGGCTAGGGCATGCCGGTTTCCTCACGATGTTTTCCTTCACCGTTTTAAGAGCAGTTGTGATGAAATTATTTACACAAACTAAAGCGCCTGCCTGGATTGGAACCCAAGACCTACAACTCGTAAGTCGGGGCCGTTGCCACTGGGCCATCACTGTCATGTTTCATGTGGCCGTAATTAAACCAGCACCCTATACCTACCCTTCAAACCAGAACACAGCAACGCTGTTTGGCGCAAAATGCTGGATTCATAATACCAACGAAAACATAGACATACCAACTTAGTTATAGAAGACCTATGAAAGCGGTGAAAATCCTCACTAATAAGATTTTACTAAGAAGTATTAATAATAATTGTAACTATAAAAGTGATTGTGCCTGCAGAAGTGTTTTCACGACATATGCTGAAGCCATTTCGGCGAGAGGTAATTAAATTCACAGCGTGTTTGTACAGATAAAAATACTGTAGCAAGACTGACTGTCTATAGTGCGCCGAATGTACACATAAGTGTCACCACTCATGAAAGCCATGATGATGATCATTGGGGATGAACACACCTAGTGATAATACCACAAAAATAAAAAACGAAAGGCGGAGGAGGACGAAGAGGTTCTATGTTCGTCTGTACGAGTATGTATGTTCATTCATGTTTTTATCAGTTGTAGACCGAGTTTTTGCATAGACACAGTTTATGGGCCAGAGAGCGACAAAGGCTACTTTTTATCACGGAAATTCCCCGGTTCCTGTGAGGATCTCCATGCGGATGACACCGAACCGAGGGGCGTACAAATATAAAAAGGACAGTCCTGACTTACAGTACCCGGCGATAAATATTGCATATCGACCTTTGGAAAGAGACAATCGGCTAATTTCGGCTTGTGGGCTGGCAATGCGATGGGGTGGGTCGGGACCATAAATTTCACGTAGATGAAGTTGCGTGCAGAAGCTAGTACTAGATATAAAAGGAAAAGCTTCTTTCCAGGCATGGAGGGGTCTTCTTTCCAAAGGTCGATGTGCAATATTTATCGCCGGGTACTGTACTGACTTACTCATCAACGCCCAATCCAAACCCTTGGACCTAGAATGCTGAAATTATGCTAAGGCTTTCCCTTAATGGTGTAGACAAGGAATCAGGTCGGATTTTGTAACATTTCCACGGGTATATACGGTGGCCGAAGTCGCTAACAAAGTGCTAGTATACATACAAGGTGTCAGGGACATCGACGCGCAAACTGAAACCTTGAATTCAACACATGATTCTAGAACCCCTAGCGAATAAATTTTAGGTTGGTTATCAAAAAAGAAATCAGCTGTTTTATAGGAAAGTGTAATGCCTACGCTACGTAGTCAAAATGAGGAAATTTTGTTTTTAATAACTGACGTAAAATTTCAACGCCGAGGGGTTCAGAACAGTATCGTACTGAGTAGTAACAGGTTATGCGTCGATGCGACACCCTGTATATAGCGGTTGAATTCGCTGGCAAAGTGCTAGTATACTATCATAGAAGGAAGACACTTACCTGACTAACTATAATGGGGAAGATCTCCTTGCTAGGTCTAAACTTGACTAAGTTGTCCAGACATCGCTTGACGGTGACCCTGTCGCATGCTATCACTAATACAGGCAGGATCGTTTGAGCGGCGTCTGCAATAACAAGAGAATGGTTCATTAATTATATATTTTATGTTTTAGCGACCTGTTCTTTAAGGTGATTTCTTTGATGTAATCAATTATAGAGGTATGAGGAACAGGCTGTAAAGTTCAGGCAGAAAAGGGAGGATACTCTGACCAGACGGGTGTCATGTGATGTCTGGCGGGCAACTGCCCGATGATTCATGTCGGGCCGTTGTATATAGTATGCTAGTGTAACAGTACAACTTAGCAGTAGTAGTAAAACAGTAACTTTTAATGATTGAATATATTATATTTACTGAAAAAAAAACAACAACAAAAAAAGGAAAACCACCATTACTGTAATGTAATCAAATTTCAATGCTTTGAACGATATCACCAAATGAATAAAACAGTTAATTTTGTGACCTTTTAGCTTAAAACGTTAAAGTTTACTGTCATGACGGTAATATTTTGCCTCAAGCCTTAACTGTTTTCGGTTCAGTAAAAAATACTGTTTTGAACGCTCTTAAGGCTCCTGCAAACAGGCGCGACGCGCGACGCTAATCGCGCGCGACACAAAAGCACCGCTCGTTGCACGACTTGCGGTGCCTTTGTGTCGCGTGTCGTGTCGCGCCTGTTTGAAGGAGCCTTTAAGGAACTGTTTAAAGCAGTTCAGATCAATGTTTTTATTATTCATTTTTATTTACTACTTATTTCTTTCAATATAGAGCTATTTTCGTGAGGAGCTCATCCATGTAATGAAAATAATACAACACACGCATAACTTCACGCCTATATTCCCCAAAGGGTTATGCAGAGGTGTAACCAGGGACGTCTTAACCATATTGCGCGCCGGGGTGCGAAAATCAGCCTGCGCCCCAATTTTTGTATTTTATTTTTTTATTTAATAATTACTCTACAATAAAATTAGGTCCATTTTCAAACATCAAATTTAATTGTTCCGGCTTTAAAATCGACAATCTTTTTTATGATATCGTCTGTTTTGTAATCAACTTTCAATTCGATAGGTATACTATAGCCAAATTTGTCAATCTATCTTGAGTCATAGTTTTCATAGTAAGTAGATTTTTATTCATTTCAATTTCGAGAAGGTTTACGCATGGTACGTGTAGGTTTAAGAATTGGCTTGCGCCCCCTAAGACCCTGCGCCCGGGTGCCACGCACCCCTTGCACCCGGGTAAAGACGGCCCTGGGTGTATCTATAGTAAACGCATATTTTGCCAGATATGTTTGAGTAACATGTAATAGGGGCAAGTCTATCAAGTCTATTGCCACTAACCTGGGAGAGGTCCAGACTCTGAGCTGCTATTGAGCAATTTCAGATGAGAAAACCCAAAAGCAATTTGCTCGACCCGGAAAACTAGAAGTTTATGCTCAGCAGTAGCGCTTGCGAGCACTACGCCAAAGAGGTAGATAGGCAAAAAAAAATTAAAATATTTGATGATATAATAATATGTATATTCAAGCTGAATTCAATTGAGACATAAAAATAACAAAAACGTATCTACAAAATTATGATACCAGATAATAAACATCACCTAATTGTCATAATTAAAAACTCGATTTAACAAAAATAAACTCTACTCCATCCACATAAGGTTGAAACGCCCCTTATCCAATGATTACACTGTAGACCAATAAAAGGCAGGTCACACTCACTAGACTAATGATAAAACAGTGATATTGAGATAAAAACTTCATCTGTCCACATCTGGCGGGCATGTGGGAGATAAACATGTGAATTTGTGTTAATACTTTTACTGATAAGATTGTTGGAAGTGTAATTATTAGGGTTTAGTACCCAAAGGGTGCCAACGGGATCCTGTCACTAAGCCTCCGCCCCGTGACGTCTGTCCGTCCGTCTTTCGGTTAGCGGGCTGTATCTCAAGAAGCATAATAGGTAGATAGTTGGCAAATTTCACAGCATGTGATTTCTATTGCCACTATAATAAAAATGCGGCGGCTCGGTGGAGCAAAGTGGAAAGATTCAAAGAAAATGTGTAAAAAGAAAAAATATAGTGTTAAATATTGTACAAGTACAAAAATTGTTAAGTAATTACTCAACAATGTTCAATATGCGAATAGAGACTTTTAATAATTTACTACATCTAGACTTACAAACATATAACTACGCAATTGCATTTGACTCTAATTTAAATTTATTTTATGACTATACTATGTTCTCAAAATTGAGCGGAAAAATTAATGACCGCGGAATGTGTAATATCTTTCAAAATTTAATTTTAACCATAACAGATGATAGACCACAATTTGAATCTTCCGTAGATGAAAAGTTTTATGAACATAATGATTTTTTTCGTGTATAAAAATATTAACATTCTACATCAAAATATAAATGGTCTACTGAATAAATCTGGTATGTTTACTGTCACATTAGAGGAACTATTCAATTCAGGAAAAATAATTGATGTGTTGTGCTTTTCTGAGCATAATATGATACTATCTGACATTAACTTGTTACATATTCCTAATTTTACTGTTGCTACTCATTTCACTCGGAAAACCAGACATGGTGGTACGTGTATCATGATACGAAACGGAATTAATTACAAAGTTTTGGAGTCACTGGGAAAATACTGTGTTTCTAATATAATTGAATGTTGTGCAGTTGAACTTACTGATCACAAAATCATCATAATTTGTATCTATAGGAGCCCACAAAGTAGGGAGGTAAAAGGTAAACTTGAGATATTTTTTAATAACCTAAACATTATTTTAGAGTCACTTTCGTTTCACGCTAGTAAAAAACTAATTTTGTGCGGTGATTTCAATATTGACCTTTTAAAAAACACGGCATGTTTAGAGCAATTTAAGCATCTTTTAATGGGTTATAATCTTAAATTTGAAATAAAACTTCCAACAAGATTAAGCAGCGGAACCTGCATAGACAACATAATTCACAATATAAGAGGGGCGAAAGGAGAAGTTTTAGAGCTTGGGGTATCCGATCATACGGCTCAACTTTTAAGATGTCCAGTAACACCGACATGCATGATAAAATACTGGTTCTCAACTAAACGAGATTACTCGAATGAAAATGTTCAGAAATTCATAGACCACATCAAGTGCATCACTTTTGCTGACGTATATGAGGAAAATGATCCCAATAAGGCATTCAAGTTGTTCTATGATTTGTTTAGGTTGCTATACGATTTGTGCTTTCCAAATATAAAAATACGGATATCGACTAAAGTAAAAGCAAAATGGATTAGTCGTGGCATTAGGATATGCAGTAAAAGAAAGAGGGAATTGCTGTGGAAGTACCGGTTATTGCCGAATAAGCAAAATAAAGCAAATCTCAAAAAGCTATCAAATCGGCTAAAGAGAGTTATAAATCTCACACAGCGAGCCCATCACAGTCGTTTTATACATTCGGCTCAAAATCTGTGTAAAGCAACATGGAAAGTTATCAATAAAAACAAAAATAAACATAATTTGCCAAATGAAACTATAACGGAAATCAAGTCAAATGATAAAATTTTAACTAATCCTCTTGAAATAGCACAAGCTTTTAACAATTATTTTGTGGATCAAGTGAATCCAGTTAATAATATAAACATTAATAAAAATACACCAATACAAAGTAATTGTACATCTATGTTTATGTTGCCCACAACACCCCTTGAAATTCATAATATTATTATGTCACTAAAAAATACATCTAGCACTGGGTACGATGATATAAGTACAAACATTGTTAAACAGGTATCCTCAATGCTTGCCCCTGTGTTGAGTCATCTTATTAATATGTGCATAGTGCATGGTTATTTTCCGGAAGAATTAAAAATAACAATTGTAAAACCGCTTTTCAAAAAAGATAGCAGAGAGAATATGTCCTGCTACAGACCTATCGCTTTAGTGCCAATTTTTTCAAAAATATTTGAAAAAGCAGTATATAATCAACTTACTTCATACTTTGAGAAAAATAGCTTATTCGTTGATAACCAAAAAGGTTTTAGAAAAAACAAGTCAATTAACATGGCCATCTATGATTTCTTGCATATGGTTAGCAGCAGAGTCGATAAAAGACTACCAACTTTAGCGCTTTATATGGACATGTCAAAAGCTTTCGATCGCGTAGACCATAAAATACTGGTAAATAAACTTAACGCATACGGAATTAGAGGAAATATATTAAATTTAATAGAATCTTATCTATCTAATAGAAAGCAGATAACGACAATTAGTAGAATTTGTAAAAAAACCGAACTCACATATAAATCTAGCCAGAGAACTGTAAGTTACGGGGTACCACAAGGTAGCGTACTCGGACCGACTCTATTTATTATCTATATTAATGACTTTCCTACAGCGTCAACTTATCCTATGACAATGTTTGCGGACGACAGCACTTTACTTTTTAATAATGACGAAGTAAGTACATTAGAGGCTGACATTAATTCTAATTTAAAATCAGTTGTGAATTGGCTGCAAAATAATAATTTGATTATAAATCTAGACAAAACAGTATTAATGAAATTTCAACAAAGAGTAAATCACAAATTGAACTTAAATATTAGATATAATGACAAAATTATTAATGAAACAAATGTAACAAAATTTCTCGGATTAAATATAGAAAACACATTAAAATGGAATTCACATATTGACAAAGTGTGCAGTAAACTAAGCCAATACTCCTATGCCTTGCATATGTTAAGTAAAACAGCCGATCGGACAACAGTATTAACAGCATATCATGGTCTAGTGGCCTCAACATTAAGATATGGAATTATATTTTGGGGAAATGCAACAGGTAGAGATACAGTATTTAAGTGCCAAAAAATATGCATAAGAGCTATCTACAACTTAAAGACAACTGACAGTTGCAAACCGTTTTTTAAAAATACTAAAATATTAACAATGCCATCGTTGTACATATTTGAAACGTCCATGTTTGTCAAAAATAATCTGCACAAATTTGCTCGAGTAAGTAGCCAGCGCCGTTGTGACCTGTTACAAACAGTTGGGTCTAAAACTGCACTATTTAGGAACAGTGTTTTTGTAATGGCTCCAAAGATATATAATAAATTACCAAAATGTATAAGAAGTGAAGAAAATGTCCACAAATTTAAAAGTAATTTATTTTTATTTCTAATTGACAAGACGTATTACTCTACTGAAGATTTTTTAAATGACAAATTATGATACAATTCCTATAATATTATTTTCCTTTGACATGCATGTAAAATTTAATTTAATTGACATTTCTACATTTAGTTGACATTTATTTAACTTCATTTACTTTTTAACTACTGTCTAATCTAGATTTTCTTTATGATATAGGTAATACAAAAATTTAATATTTGTACACCAATTTCATTGGTAGAACATTGAGCTCGACTACAATAATATGTATATTTAAGACCTTTTATATGTACCTATGTTCACAAATAAGATTGATTGATTGATTGATTGATACAATGGTACGGAACCCTTCGGGTGCGAGTCCGACTCGCACTTGGCCGGTTTTTTTATCTGAGTTGTAATGAAATCTTTAGAAAGTTGTCTTTATTTTACTCATAAGTCATTCATAAATCACTCATACATAACACGAAGTGACGCGCGCTTTGCTTGTGGCAACCAAGTGTACAAACAAGCTGTGAATGTATGTGTGAAGAAAGCGGCAGCGGACACACACACACGCACACACTGCCCCCCCCCCCCCCCCCCCTAGACAAAACCCCATACTACGCCAATGCATGCGAGGTCTATAATTATGACAATGACAGTGGGGTTAATACTCTGAATGTATTTAGTTGATAAGCCTTTATACAATTAAAATAAATCTTTAAGCTACGCTTTCAGCACTGTATTAAATACTAGCTGTTGCCCGCGACTTCTTCTGCGATTCAGGATGAAAAAATAGGCTATGTCCTTCGCCAGGTCATGATCTACGGATGTAATAAATTTCATCCAAATCCGTTCAGCCGTTTTAACGTGAAAGAGTAACAAACAAACAAACAAAACAAAAAATCAAATCTTTCTCTAATATTTAAAGTTTAGATACAACCAGAAACGAAAAATATTAACCTAATTAATGCTCAACATTTTAATTAATAGGTCCCTTTTCTCCTAGACCGGGAGATGATGACACATTTTGGTAAGTCATTTCTTACAGTATGGCGCTTTCAGGGGGGTTCATATACGTAATAAGTGAGAGGAAAATGATGTTCTTACCGGTGGTGCGCGGGACGCAATTGCAGAATAATTAATTGAAATTGCTCGAAAATCCGGAGGTGTCAAACAATTTCTTTCACAAAATTTCTTCAATTTATCGGTATTTCAACAAAACAAACCCGGCGGTCGCTATGTGCCATACTTCTCCGGTGGGTGTTTAGACCCGCCATACTTTTTTGAAAATGTTTTTTTTTTTATTTTTTTTAAGTCATTTCTTACAGGCTGATTTTTTTTTAAACAATTGTTTTTTATTAATCTTGTACGAAAATCACCATGCCATACCATTCCGACGGTCCAAAATACCCGCCATACCCCCTCAAACATGTCATTTTTTTAAATTCGTCATACCAATTCTTTCACCTTAAAATTTGGTCTAGTAGTTGTTTTTATGGTTAGAAACGTAATTGATATAATGCCATACCTGTAGAGTGGGTGATATTCGTACAATGTTATTGAATAATTGTAAAATTTTATGCAACATTTGAACAATTTCTTACAGTATGGCACAATTTTTTTTTTAAAGTTGGATGTGTGAGGAACGTAAATACGAAATTTCAAAGTTGTATGTAGGGACAATCTTGTTTAATTAAATAATGTGTTATGTCGTACAATATTCTACGCTCGAACGTCTTCGAATTATCAGGAAGATACAAATTCTAACGCAAGTATACAGCAGCTGCTGGTCAGGCGTACTGTAGCTGAAATACGTCGCTGAAAATCGGTTTTCCGGGTATGGCATCACTTTTGGACTTCATGATGAGTATGGGATAATTTTCCTGAATCATACTTTTTATAAACTTTCCAAAAATTAAAATGCCATACTGTAAGAAATCGTTTCATTTTTTTATTTTTTTTTACACCGCAGCGTGCGTATGACGGTCTTTCGTACGATGGTCACAGTATGGCATATTTTTTTCAACTCATAATAGTATGGGAACAATCTGATTTCATTTATGCCATACTGTAAAAAATAATTTCACGGCTTCTATAGGCGTGTTTTAAAAATGGTTAAAAAATACAATTTTTCAAGTATGGCACCACTTTTATACTGCACTAGAAGTATGGCGAATATAATTTTGTCTCACTGTACCATAAACTGACCACGATTTAAGTGCCATACTGAAAGAAATGGTTTCTCGAATTTAAAAAAATGACATGTTTGAGGGGGTATGGCGGGTATTTTGGACCGTCGGAATGGTATGGCATGGTGATTTTCGTACAAGATTAATAAAAAACAATTGTTTAAAAAAAAATCAGCCTGTAAGAAATGACTTAAAAAAAATAAAAAATAAAACATTTTCAAAAAAGTATGGCGGGTCGAAACACCCACCGGAGAAGTATGGCACATAGCGACCGCCGGGTTTGTTTTGTTGAAATACCGATAAATTGAAGAAATTTTGTGAAAGAAATTGTTTGACACCTCCGGATTTTCGAGCAATTTCAATTAATTATTCTGCAATTGCGTCCCGCGCACCACCGGTAAGAACATCATTTTCCTCTCACTTATTACGTATATGAACCCCCCTGAAAGCGCCATACTGTAAGAAATGACTTACCAAAATGTGTCATCATCTCCCGGTCTATCCCTAGTAAAATAGAGTCATCACAATCCCATTCAAATAGAAGTTATGTGTATAATTTCACAGTAAATAAAAGTCACAATGGTAATACAAACATGATCATAACAATTGTATCAGCAAAGGTACATTGACATTATGTTTCCCTTTATATTATCCATTTTCCATGCTTTATTTTTATTTCAGAGTTCAACGTTCAAGGATGGAAACGTTTTAAAGATAACCCTTTTGGACAGGCAAGGAAAAGGGAGAAATGGAAGGGTCTGGAGGAGGACTTTGCCAATGGGCACACATAGACCCAGAATTGATATTGAATACAACATGATATTCATTACAATCACTCTGATAAAAAGGCTATAAATAAATAAAAAAACCATATTCAAATTTTTACAAACATTTATTTAAAAGAAATGCCCAATTCTGTCCAGCAATTATAAGTGATGTGCTTACCAACAAACAGCATTAAATTTTCTAAACTATTATAAAAACAAAAGATAAAATATTTTGTATGTTTGTTTGTTGCGCTTTCACACTAAAACGTCTGAACGGATTTGGATGGAATGTAGGCACTTGGGCAGACCACAACCTAGATTAGGACATATGATTCATTTTATCCCGATATCCACACGGGATCAAGACTTAATCTGGGTGAAACTGAGGGGCACGACTAGTTATTTATGTAGAAAAATAGGCCATTTGAAGCTATGAAACTAGGTTTAAGGGAAGCTAAAATCTTGAGTGAGGTTCTGTAATATAGGTCATAAGATTTACCATAACGAAGGAGGTTAGGGCTTAAAAAAGCCTATTGTATTCTTTCACCAAGGAGTTTTTATTTGTGTTCCAATTTTAAACAAAGTGAAGACATTTGTTTAAAAACTTTCGGTCAGAAGGATGTCTTTTGATAATTTTCTTTCATTAACTATATTTAAAAAAAATATGGAACTTACTCTGCAAGACCTCTAAGTCTTTAGCACTTTCTTCGTCTTCTCTTTCATGATTGAGTACAGTCTTCTTCATTTGCTTCTTAACTTTTTCTAGAAGTTTAATGCTATCAGCAATCTGTTCATCCATCTGTTTTTGGAGTCTCGTTATCTTATTTTCTATTTCTTCGGCGGCATTTCTCTTGCTAGCAGACCTTGGCACTTCTATTACGGACCCGTAAGTTATCATAAGCCATAAAAAAAACACGAAACCGACGACAATTGTTATTTTTTTAACATTGAAACGCATCTTGGATCACTATATTTTACGAACGTTTAAATAAGAGATTGAGTGTCATGAACCATTCATCGCGTCCATAGTCCCGTAAGGTATGCTCCCGATATCCGGTGGACGCAAAAGTAAACAAGAAACATCACTAATAATGATCCGATCATATATGTTCGAGTTTAAAATAGTTGCACTCCGTTCACTCAGCTAGTCCCGTCACAAACATCGTTATAACGAAAGAAATTTTATTATACCCGTTAATTAACAATTCTACTGTAGATAAAGCGCATGAATTGCAATTTGATAATTGAAAAATTACGATTTTTTCCTTCTAAATACCACAACAAACACCACTCGAACGTGTGTACACGTCAAAAAACAAATGACGGATTGACCGGCTGACAGCGCGGTGTGACCAGTGCACGAGTGATTTTCGTACCACAATAAAAATTTAATTTACGGTAGAAATAAATTTTCGTAATCAGTCGTTCGGTCTCACATACTGACCTCTATCATACAAGTACCTTGTAAAATACAGGTCAGTGGTCTCACACCTTTAAAAACTGAAAGCTCGTCATAGGACTCATAGGTGACAGTCTGTTGTCCGTACACAAACCGCCATTGTTGTATGTGTTCATCATTGTGTCGATCACAAATTAAATAAAACAACTAATTTGATACGATAGAAAAAAATCATAAAGATACGTCTAAAAACTTTCTTTTTACAATAAAAACCATACTAATAATACAATACAATCATTCTGATTTTTTGTCCGATTATTCTACAAGCAACATACTAAAATACTTGTTTGGATAAAAAAATTATAACACTAGTATTTTAGTTTAGTAGTATCTAGTAACTCTTTCTTTAATTTTTTTTTCGAAAAATACTAAAACTTTTATACTAAAAATAAGTTCGTGTTATTTTTGCGGTCGATAACAATACTGTGTATGCGTAAATATTCATCCTAACTACGAAACCCTTCACTGTTCTCAACCACAAGTGTTCTCGTTCCGAGACACACTTGTCCGGTTTGTAACGAAAATGGAGTTCATTAGTAGGTAGGTAGGGACGCCAGCACATCAACCTACCACAATCTGTCAGATTTCTTTAATAGATTTTCAACTTTATCGCTAAAGCATAAGGTTCAAAGTTGATTGGGAAAATCTGACAGATTGTGGTAGGTTGATGTGCTGGCGTCTGTACCTAATACGTAAGTTTTGAGTATGAATGTCGATGGCTATGAGAATACGGGGAATATCAAAGAAACGATGAATGGACTGTGTGAAAGATGATATGGCTAGAAAGGGGGTGACAACTGAGATGACGACTATAGGCCGACCGCTTAACTGAGACGTTGCCTGAGGTAGCACCGCGCTAAGGGAGAGGGAGATCTAAGGGAGAGGGAGATCTCGTAAGGGAAAGAGAGATCTCGTCCTCTCACCCGGCCCGCAGCAGGCGCACCGGGCGTCGGCGGAGCCAGCCCCCCTAAATGGGTCCAGGGGCGACAGACGTCCCCGAGTCCGTCGCCACCACCACCGCCTCAGGACCTGACCCGAGGTGGTGGCGCGTAGTGTTCCACGCGCGCCCCTCTTAGACGTCGCGGAGGGAGTCAGACACCTCACTCCATGAGAATTTTCCACCCGGGAAACAAAAAAAAAAAACAAAGGTAGCACCGCTGGGCGGTGCGAGAAGGATGTGGTGATGTGATGCGAGAGCTCAGTAACTCGTCAACTTGTGACAACTATCACCCCTCCCGCACCGCGCAGCTACCTTTTTTTTGTTTCCTGGGTGGAAAATCCTCATCAGTCTGTCAGACTCTTACTGACTAAAAATCACCCCGGTGTTCCATCTCACAATTAACTACGCCGGGGATCGCGGGAAATGACAATCCTTCCGCAAACCCCGATTGGACCGCGCAGATACCTTCTTCTTTGTTTCCGGGATGGAAAATCTAAAAACCACCCCGGTATTCCATCTCACACCTACGCCAGGCGTCGCGGGAACGTACGATCTTTCCGCAACCCCCGATTGGACCGCGCAGCTACCTCAGGCAACGTCTGCGGTCGGCCTAGAATAGAAAAGTATGTAAGAAAAAGACAATGTTGCGCCAACACCAAATAAATTGGGATAAGGGCTGGAGAATGAAAAGAGCATGAGATTGACATCTCTATCTCTAAAGACTCCAAGAGCTCGCAGGGTCTTACTTGCGCAAGACCTCATTCCGAAACCAAGCAGCATAAAAAAGATAAGCAAAAGCTCACAAGTTCACAACCATTCGAAAGGTCGTTGTATCAATAATGACATGTTTTCAATTACTGATTTGCCTTGCTTCCAACGGCAAACAGCTGTCGGAAGAATGGCGGCCATCTATTTAATTTAAACTGAAAAATATCGTGTTTTGGCTTTGTCAACAGCCCTTAGACAGCCTGTAGGCACGGAAGAGTATCGAACGCAAATCAAGTGCAAATCTACCTATCTATTAAATATTTAGAATTTCAACTTTTCAACTTAATCATACTTACGAGTTCTCATAATAATTATTTCCCGCAGCATTTGAAGTCATTTCAAAGGTAAGCACATCAATATCATTATAATCATTTTTAGTCTTTCTACCATCAAAATCTGTTAGCAGTAAGTACAATGGAAATACACAGAACAGCACACATGTTACTCGAAGTGAACAAAAGCCACCAGTCCATCTTCTGCAAGTGCTATACCACCTCATTTTATTCATTGCTTTTTATTGAAGTGGAAAACTTCTTTTGGCACACTTTGCGCTATTTCTGAACAGTGAACGAAACAGATCAGTATCACACTCGAGTCGGTGACGCTGAATCGGGTATACTCGGCTCCAGTCGGTAAGTTTTCATGTATATCGTGTGCGGTGTCATAAGCAGATACCCTCTTTTTGACACGAGGATTGAGAATGAAATTTCGAGGACATGTCACGTTATAGGCATATTTCGTTACATGAGAGAAAAGAAAGATATGATTCTCTCTCTGTCTCTCACACTAAATCTCTCTTATTCTTTATTTTTTAAGAATTTTCACTTCTATTAGGTACGTACAATATGGTACTGCACGCGCAATTTTTTTTTTTAAGATACAAGTTTATTTAAGCACTAGGTACTTGAGGTTGTTTTTCACTCACTGAGGGTACACTGGACTGTTTCATAAATACGTCTTTATGTAGTATTCGGTACTTACTCGAATTCGATTTAAAAAAAACACGTTAAAATTGAATAACAGTAAGAGTTTATAACATTTTTTATTTGCTTTGGAACGAAACATCGAAAATTTTAAAAATAATCTGTATAATACTGTGGGACACTATACTGGGGAGGTTCCCCAGACGTAAATAATAATACCTAACAACATACTATTGTAGGGTGAGTGGGGGGAAGATAGAAAACGGGGTAACACAAAAAGTTGTCCATAACGTCAGACTTAATGCAGTTTTTGCAGTTATGGCAACATTGTTAAGATCGCCATTTTGTTACGTTGCACATATCAATCAGCGTTTACCGCTTTGAGTGAATGGTTGTGTGAAAAATGCAAATGTCTGCGCAGTGACTTTTACGCAAATTAATCGAGTGTTTTAATCTTACCCCGTGTTCTGTAACTTTACTTACGAGGTGAATACGAATGTTTTATTGGAATATCTACTCATTATTTTTAATTCTTAGTTGTGTTATTACATCCAAATATGGCTATTTTTCGTATTTTAGGATTTATTTCAATTTTCCATCTTTACCCACCAATATTTGACGGGGTATGAAGAACATTTAAAAGTTTCGACCTTACCCCGTTTTCAAAAGTCATACTAATAGTCAGATGTTCTCAAACTGTTCATGATAAGATAAGTATACAAAATAAAATAATCGGTACCTACCCTTTTATGATTTTATGATGTTCTTATAGAATATCGTTTATGCAAATTTTGAATGAATTAATTTTGGCCATAGAGAAAGTAAAACGGAAGGAATCTTTTTAATATAATACGTCATAGTGTGAAAGAACAAGACATCCCGAAAAATCCGTGCCGAAGTCGAGATTATTATGTTAAGAATTAAGGTACAACTTCGTAGCCAACTGCAAGCAGCAGCAGCAGGCGACGTGTCGCCTCGACACTACTGGTTTCTATGTGTTTCTATGAAATACCTTCCGTAGCTAGCGACACGTTGTTTTCATAGAAATACATAGACCCCAGTAGTATCGCAGCGACACGTCGTATTCTGCTGCTGTCTGCAGTCGACTACGAACTCGTACCTTTAGATGTAATAAAGATTAAAATTGAATCTTTAAAGATATTGATCCTAAATATGGCAAATTAATGTAAGATAAGTGATTTGTTATTGCTTTTTTGCCTTTGAAGAGTCTTTTTATGTTTTTGTTATGGGCATGAAGCCATACATTTTTTATTTTTCTATGTTGTTGCTTGGATAACTATTTAATTTTGAAATATTTTATCTTTATGTCACTTTTATTTGTTACGTATTGCGCTACATTTGTAGACTCAGATGAAAGAAAAATGCAAACTCTCTGTTTTGTAATATCTCGGTAAGTATTAGGATAAAGTAAAATTAAAGGATATATTTGATTGATAGCAATGTTTTATTTTCAGTATAACCTTAAGCAATTAAAGTGGAAAGTTTGAGAACCTCTTTGTCAATCTTCCCCCGGTGGGGTAAGATTGAAATATATAAAAATATAAAAACGTTATATCTTTCTTAACTAAAGGAATTTTGACACTTCAGTCAGTTCTCAGTTTTTAGGGCACTTCAAACTATAGACTAGTGACCACCAACAGCGTCTGACAATCATTTAAACGATTTTAGAAACTATTTCGATCTTTCCCCATCACCCTTTCATCTTTCCCCTGGTTCATTTTCGTGATAAAAACATTTAATTTAATTTTTTTAATGCTTTGGAGCAGATTTAACAGGATGTTATTAATATGATAGAAAAATATACTCTTTGCTCTTTACTCAAACAAATAATTTTTCAGCATAAGCTCATATGTACTGTTCTACAAGACTTCAAATACAACACTGCTCATCTCATCAAAAAACCGTTCGATCTTGCCCCCACTCACCCTATCTCTTTTAGGGTCCTTGAACCGATTATTTTCAATAATGCACTAATACGTTCAACGTAAAATGAACTAGTTTCATTAACAACTCGTTTTATATTCTTCTATACCTACTCGTACAGTGTTTCGAGTTATACACTTGAACGTCCATATAGTACTGAATTACGTATGTAATGTAGTACCTATCTGTGGTATACGAGCAGGGCCGTATTTAACCTATTGGAGGCCCTGGGCACATAAGGACCACGGGGCCCATAAGAGACAATAAGAGAAACATACAAAAAAGTTCATAACTGGTTAGCTAGAAACTTATTGTAAATCGCACTGCAAAGCACTTATTTTGTCATGGAACGGCGGCTGCAAAGAATGTTTTTAATGAGAGCAGGCCGAGGCCCCCGAAAATCTCGGGGCCCAGGGCACTTGCCCAGAGTGCCCAATGGAAAAGAGGGGCCTGTTACGACCAGTGGCGGTTGTTATCACGGTAATCAATAAACAAAGCAATCGAAGTAGTAAACTTCGTAATATTCTTATCGTGAAGGAAATCTTGTGCATTACACCCAAAGACGTGGTTATAATAATATACATATATTATATCCGAATCATTTTCAAAGATATTGCTAATCCAGTGCTTCATATGTTCCAAATATTTGTCTGTTCAACAAAGTAAATAGCGCAATGTATGTTGTTGAACTGTCAAAATGAAACCCATTGCTACATGACAGTGTCAATTACAATGCGCGCCACGAAAGATGAGACTTGACCCCGCCTCCCCCGCTCTTTCCGCCGCCCCTATGACGTCCGGTCCCGTCCCGCACTCAGACCTCATACCGCTAAAGATACCTAAAATCGTGTACTGCGCATGTCAAACCACGTGGTGTGTCGTCTCATCTTTCGTGGCACGCATTGTACAGGTAATGTGGCAGGCACAGTGCTTTCTGAGGCACGGATGGGTCCTGATATGTAATGGATGATCACCTATCCAGTAACCGACGCGATGGCAGGAAGTCTAGCTTAAACTTCAAGCGTGCGGCTGTTATTAATTAGCCATGAGAACCGCCTTTCTATCCTACCGTTTTTTCGAGTGACCAATGAAAATCAGCGCTGTGCTGTGAGTCCCCCATATAGCACAGCATCACGCTAAGTGGAAGCCTTCTTGTCATAGTCATGGCGTGCAGCTGCCGACTATTTCTGTTTTGTGCTCTTGAAATAAGATCTATTTTGTTTTATTTTTCTTATTACTTACACGAGTCAATTATCTTTTTGCATGCACATGTTTCTGTGACAAATAAACTCATTTTTATTTCTTTCTTTCAGAATAGACCGGCAAGTATCGGTCCGCCATTAATTTCTTCTGTCACTTTCGCTGCTTACCTATTGATCCCCAAGCCATAAAAATACCCATCAGGCAGTAATACTAAATTTAAAATAACCGAGCTAAATATTTCTCGCTACGGTTTGTTGCCAAATGTTTATTGATCAATGAAGATCGATTACGCGTGCCAATGCGATTGTCATGAGCTCGCTTGTTGACAAAACACGCCTAATTGCGTGGTCGTAACAGATTGCTGACAGATTTATGTGATTAATTTAAATATTTCGAGTTTTGTAGCTGTAGTTAGTACTTGGCACTCCATTCGAAAGGGTTCTAAAATATCAAATTCTATATGTGAGTCATGAGTGACATGTTACCTATCTATCTCTAAGCTGCATGTCGATTCTGTAAAAATCTCACCGTGAATACTTGCGTGGAGTGAGCTGTCAGTGTCATCCTACTGATGCTAGGGATTGACCAAGCAAACATTTACAATCATAAAAGAGATTTTAATATTATTTTTTAATGCTAATCCTATTGATATTTTTATATAATTCAAAGCTAGTATTTTAGTGGTCAAAACATTAATATTTTGTGGGGTTTTACTTACAATAAAATAGCTAAACAGAATCTCAACCTTGTTTTTTTTTCTTTTTTCCCTAGACTAGTAAGTCCTTATATAGCCAGACAGCGCCAGCGCCTAACGCGCTTGCGCGGCGTGAAATATGGCTCATTCCGAATTAAGTCATCATCGCTCACATGAATAATTTGCTTTCCGATTTAGATAAATCACCACTATGGCAGCTGAGAGTCAGTAATATACCTATTCACTTGAATAGTTACTCATGGTTGGATTATAGTATTTATTTGTGTATACACCACGAATTTCTTCTTCTTTGGTAAGGTGGCGACTGTAGCCAGAAGCACAATTTCGAAAATGCCACGTTAGTTTAAAGATCGGTGATAATTATTAATTTAGGGCATGGTCGGTAGTCGGCGTTATCGCAAGATGGCACATGCCATGACTTCATATATGTCGATTCACGGGACATCGTTATCGCGTTCACGTTAATTCAGAAAAGGGCCCTAATTCACTTTGACCACTTAATGATTCATTACTTCGAAACCACGTCAATTCCTTAATAACCTAATCACTACATCTGCTATTAACGAATTCTCTATGACACAATGACCGAAACCGGTTTGAACTGTCAAAATACCACGCTTGACAACCGTACGGCGTGGTAAGATTATGCGGGGAATAATAGATAAATACCATACAGCAGAATTGGGGTCAAGGTGTAAGCACGCTGTAGTCGATTACAGTGCAATTCGGAATGTACCATATATCACTCCACTCGAATCTCGTAACCATGGCAACACCACCTCGGCGTCAACACCTCCACCAGCCGCGTTTTGATTGGCGAATACCTCGTCTTTTTCTACTTTAGTTACACATTTTGAAAATCGCTCAACGAAAACTTTGCTTAATCTGCCCCTTGGCAGACTCTAAGGCAGGGTCGCCATGAAATGTTGGGGGTTCAAGGGTCGTTAGAATTAGACAACCAGCTTGATACTTTAATGAATATCTAGTGAATTTATGTTACAATGCGCATTGATGTAAACTGCTTACTTATATTCTAAAGGAGTGTACTTACTACGTTATGCACTATTAGGGACCATACATACACTTCAGGACACCAACCACTTCTTCATTTAAGGGTTACTAGAGGTGCAGTGCAAACACGGGCGCGCGATGAGCGATAAAATATTTGCACTTATTTGACGTTGGTATTGCATTTTCCTAATGTTCTTATACATGACGCCTTACAAGTTAAATATGTAAAAACAAATCTCTAATGTGATAATAAGTGACTAACGCGCAAGCGCGGCGTGATCACTTCACCTTCACTCCACCCGATTCACGACATTAAATGTCGTGAATCGGGTGAAGTGAAGGTGAAGTGATCACGCAATCTGCAATGTGATAATGACAGTGATTAACGCGCAAGCGCGGCGTGATCTTATCACTTCACCTTCACTTCACCCGATTTACGACATTTAGTGTCGTGAATCGGGTGAAGTGATCACGCCACACAAACTACGTGGGATTACATTCTATGGTCCGTCAGCTAGGCATCCGTTAGCACTCGATGACTTGACACACTCGGTTATCTCTTCTAATTCAATAGATTTGGGTTAATAACAACGCTGAACATCGTCGCAGTCTTTACTAGACTCGATCTACAATTGCTCATAATAACCAAACAATGTCGAAGCGTATTTTCATCAGTCTAGCTGTCATAAACGTGAATGTTTTAATTTTATTTACTGTTCGTACGTGACGCGCTCGCGCCTCAGTCTATATAAGGACTTACTAGACTAGGGAAAAAAGAAAAAAAAAACAGGATTGAGATTCTGATTGCGCTTCTGTTTTGCTATTTTATTGTAAGTAAAACCCCACAAAATATTAATGTTTTGACCACTAAAATACTAGCTTTGAGTTATATAAAAATATCAATAGGATTAGGCTAAAAAATATTATTAAAATCTCGATTATGATTGTAAATGTATGCTTGGTCAATCCCTAGTATCTGGTAAGATGACACTGACTGTTCACTCCACGCTCACTTCACCTAAGTTTTCACGGTGAGATGGTTACAGAATCGCACTGCTGGTTTAGTGGAAAAGCGGTTCCGTCATTAGTATTATAACGGCTGTCACGAAAATCTGTCATTTTCTCCAATATTTAACATTAAGATGACTCACAATTATTATCAAGCCGCCAAAGAAGCGCGGTTTTTGTAGCTAAAATAATTTATTTTGCTTGAGTTACGAGTTTTTAAAGATGGTGGTTATCAATGATGTATAAAACTTACGTCATTGGTGGTTATGTACTTAGAGGTTTTTTGAGAAATATTTTTTTTCGAGATTTTACACGAATATTATTTAACCGTCCAACGGCAACGTTGGACGGTTAAATAATAATAAGTATACTATTTTTACATTTTTCATTTTCACCATCCAAATTTCTTTTCACTGAACAATCTCCTTCGTTTGATGGTTTATCATTCTAAGTACGTGAAATTGGCAAAATTGTGGTGTTTATTCCACAAAAGCCTTAATCAAGAGTTGAAGTTGAACATTAAGATGTCAAAAAAAACGCTCTGTATTTCATCATTTCAGCCGAAAGACGTCCACTGCTGGACATAGGCCTTCCCCAAGCACCTCCACTTCGACCGGTTCTGTGCTTCCTGCGGTTTTCACAAGGTCGTCGGTAGGCCTTCCAACGCTCTGTATTTGAATAGCCGTTATCGTGTGACCGTTGTGCGCTTTTTTAGGAAACGCTTACATACACTGCTTTAGAAAGCTTAACGTCGTCGGCACACCAGTGTTTGTCAGACTCAATATTCTTATTAATATCTGCGGTGCTATTCTGTAAAAATCTCACCGTGAAAACTTAGGTGAAGTGAGCGTGGAGTGAGCTGTCAATAGTGTCAATTTCTAGCAAAAACAAACTCACTTCACCTAAGTTTTCACGGTGGGATTTTTACAGAATCGACCGGCTGACCATCTTTACATACCAAGACCGAGACCCCTCCGTGCCTCGGAAAGCACGTTAAGCCGTTGGTCCCGGCTGTCATTCGTGGATCTTTGACAGTCGTTACGGATAGTCAGAAGCCCGAAAGTCTGACAACCAGTCCTACCAAGGGGTATCGTATTACCCAGTAACTAGGGTGTGGAGGTCAGATAGGCAGTCGTTCCACGTAAAATACTGGTATTCAGCTGCATCCGGTTAGCTGGAAGCCGACCCCAACATGGTTGGGAAAGGCTAATAGGCAGATGATCTTAATCAAACCGCCGATCTTGATTTCTTACTGCCTCGTTGCTCTAGTGGTCGCAAGCGCTGCTGCTGATCATGAGGTTTTGGTTTCGATTCCCAGGTCGTTTAAAGCTTTTGGAATTTCTTAGTAGCAGCCTGGCCTGGAGTCGATTTATACCTGGTTGATGACACGCTCGCCACCTTAGACTACATAACTGGCGAAATGTGAGTGTACTAAGCAGGGCCGTCTTAAACATATTGGGCGCCGGGGTGCGAAAAACAGTCTGGGGGGCGTAGGCCATTTGTTTTGTTGCAAAAATAAACTTGATTTTGGAGTCCAATTTTTAGGGAGAAGCACCAAGGTAGCCCGCGAAATTCCATTTTACGTGTTATTTCTTACGTTTTTTGCAATTTGCAGGTCAGTGTCAGGTTGTATATTTTGTCTTGCAATTGACTTAGAGGGTTGTATTGATATATAACCCTCCGAGTTCTTATATCCCTATTGATTGATATTTCATGAAATAGTAATTTTGAATTTCACGGGCTACCCTGGCGCGTTCTAAGACCCTGCGCCCGGGTGCCACGCACCACTTGCACCCTCGGGTAAAGACGGCCCTGGTACTAAGATACAGCTTTGCTTCTTTCGGTGTAACAGGCGTGATTTTATGATGTTACCTACTTGGGACTCCTTTCGAAAGGATTTACAAATAGGTATCAGAGTGAGTGGTCAGCTATCTTCTTACACCGGCCATTATCTGCCAGAATCAATCAGCATCTGTCTATTAATGCTGATCAAAATGAACCTTTCTGGTGCAGCCGTGAAGCACACATTAGAGCAGTTATTAACATTTTTTTATTTGTATTAGGTAAGTATGTGTTTTACGTTCTGTGTCAAAATAAAAGTTATTCTTTCTTTCTAAATTTTATTGAATAATTCGGTCAAAATTAATTATATAATTCACTAGCTGACCCGACAGACGTTGTCCTGTTTTTGATTCGAAAGACACGTGGCGCCACCTATTATCATAATAACGTTATTGTTGTTTTCCTCGGGAACAGCACTTTTTTCGGGATGAAAGGTACCCTATATCCGTTTCTGTATACCTGACAACGTATATGCATTTTATGATGATCGGTTCAGTGGGTTAGGCATGAAATGGTAACAAACAAACTTACTTTCGCATTTATAATATTAGTTAGGGTTCAGAATCATCATACATTTGCTACAGGTATTTTACGAAAGCATGCATTCCATAGTGTGAAGTCGTTTGTCTTTTTGTGTTAAATATTTTGTGTGCCGTTAAGAGATTCCATAAATTCTTCGTTTCGTACAAAAACCGTCTTTATAGGTTCCGCACAGTTCCGCGTCATAAATATTTGACAGTTAGGTTTTTTCTGGAGGAAGTTAATTGCTGTTGCCATAAACAAAAATTCGGATGATTTAAGTAGAAGTATGCCACGCTTTTTATCGTCACAGGATGTAAGCAGCTCAATTTCAAGAAGTAGTACCTAATAATCTTAGAACTTGAGTAGTAGCGGTGTAATTATTCAAATGACATCACCTAACTTCCAGACAAAAAACATACCTTACATAAAATCACGCCTTATTTCCCCGAGGGGTCAGGCAGAGGTGTATAGACGCCAGCACATCAAGATAATACAATCTGTCAAATTTCTTTAATAGATTTTCAACTTTATGGCTAAAGCATAAGGTTCAAAGTTGATTGGGAAAATTTGACACCTATGTACAACCAGGGCCGTCTTTACCCGGGGGTGCATGGGGTGCGTGGCACCCAGGCGCAGGGTCTTAGGGGGCGCAAGCCAATCCTTAAACCTACACGTACCATGCGTAAACCTTCTCGAAATTGAAATTAATAAAAAATTACCTACGATTAACTATGACTCAAGTCAAGATAGATTGACAAATTTGGCTATACCTATCGAATTGAAAGTTGATTACAAAACAGACGATAATATCATAAAAAAGATTGTCGATTTTAAAGCCGGAAAAATTTAATTTGATGATTGAAAATGTCTTATTTTATTGTAGAGTAAGTATTAAAAAAAATTGGGGCTGAGGCTGATTTTCGCACCCCGGCGCCCAATATTACAACCATATTTCGCCAGTTGTGTTGTCTCCAAGTCCCACGTAATAGGTGGTCAGCCTTTTGACATCAACCGAAATCTAGTCTTCGGAATGCTACTGAGAAATTCCAGAAAAAAAAAACCAATAACACTTCGCCCTACCCAGGAATCCCACTCACGAGCTCATGCTCTGCAGTAGCGTTTGCGAACACTAGACCAACGTTTCCATGCCATGTATGTATAATTTTCTTCTAAACACCGTTAAGCCATAACCAAATCCAGATCAATTAAAAACAATAGCCCTACCAATTACTGTAAACATTTTAGAAATAAACTAATTAAGCGGTAACCACGCTCATCCGTACACGTGTTTATTGATGGACGACGTCGGCTCCCGCGCATCGTAGGAATAAAAGGTTCAGAAGTCACACTCCTACGGAAGTCGCGTTCTCGCAGATTAAAGTCGAACAAACGAAGAAGAGAAGAAGAAGTGATAGGTATCGACATCTAAATACGATTTTTTTTTCTAAGGTCGATCTTCAAACCATACACTACAGCGGTCGTTGACCCCAAAAATATCATCAAGTTTTTTTTTTGGCGTATTTAGAAATCAATAACCGTCATAACTGTGGAGTTTCGCTAGCTAATTTAGTTCGATCCTGTATATCAATATACCTTTGATCCCCACTGCACGGTTGTCAATCATTTTGAAGATTTCAATAAAATAATGAAGGGAACTGGGACACTGCTTTTCAAACAATTATTTACGCGGTACCTACAGAAACAGGGAGCTTGCCTATATTTGACCACATTAACGACGAATTAAACTTCTGTCACTTTTTATTGTGCATTAGCTATCCTGCGTGAGCACATACTGTAGCAATTTAGATCACTTAAATGTAGGGATCGCATACCGCAGTCAAATATGCGGAAACGCAACAGTGTGGAGTTGTTGAAAATTAATTCACGGTTTAGAATGCTGTGAGGGGATAAGAAAACCAACCCCGCATATTATTAGAAAAGATTGCTATAGTTAATAGGACATAAATTTTACAGGAAACTTAAAAAGCCAAGCGGTCAGCAGTCATTCTCTAACCAAAACTAGACGAACACTTTTCTACCACATACGGTTAAACGGAAAAGTACTTACCTAAAATTTTTTATAATAAAATAATATGAAAAAGAATGGCGTATTTACTTTTTTTATGAAAATAAAACAATAAAAATTTAACAATAGTAGCAGCTTAACAGAGTAAAATAACCTAACATAACCTACGGAACCCTCCTGCAGCAAGGTATAATTTTTAAGCGGGAACACCATCATTCATCATTTGGTAGAAAAAATTAAGAAAAAAATGCGAAGCGCCACCGAGCTCCCTATTCAGCCTAATTATGACAATATACGTCGGTGGTTTGAAAAGGCGACAGGACCAATTTTTTTTTCTTATTTATTGCTTTTATTATGGTTTGCATTTGTTTGAAGAGTTGTTTTTTTTTTTACTATGGAGCTTTTGAAAAACAAGTTGGAACTTAAATAAAGTTTAGTTTACTGTCTTTTCTGACCGAACTTTGTCCAGTCTCTACTACGAGTATAAGGGCAGATTTTGTTATTGTCCGACTTTTACTTACTTAAATACCTACATGGAATAAAGAAAATATTTGACAGTTTTTATTTTAGAATTAATGCATGTACCTACCTAATTAGTAAGTATTATGCTCTTTGAAAAAATGTCTAAAACCGTATTTAGATAAATTAGATAGGCATTATTCATACATGAAAGTTATCTAAAGATTGAAAAAACCGGCCAAGTGCGTGTCGGGCCACGCACAGTGTAGGGTTCCGTAGTAGCCCGTTATCACAATATAGTACAATTCTGTTGATCTTTATTCTGAATACTAGCCTCTGCCCGCGACTTCGTCCGCGTGAAATTTCTTGCTCCCCCAACCCATCGCATCGCATCACCCGCCCGCGCTATCACATCGTTTTCTCTTAGCATTCTTCCTGACCTTTTTCTTATTGCTCAGCTCCAAAGAGTCCTGGCGTGATTAAGCTTTCCACATGGATTGGACAATCTAATGCAAAAATAATTGATAATTCCAGAGATTAGCGTGTTCAAACAAACAAACAACAGTTTGTTTTTCTGTTCTGTTAACTGCTAAAGGTAACTTTATTTAATAATAGCTGTGCCCCGCCGTTTCACCCGCGGTAATTTCAGGAAAAAACCTACTAAAAACTTGTTGACAAAAAAAAAAAACAACCGACTTCCAAAAGAATACAAAGTGAAAAATAACTTTAATTTCGGAAGTCGGTGTCGTTGGTTCTGTATTTTCATTTTTTGACACCGACTTTCGAAATTAAAGTTATTTTTCACTTTGTAGTATTTTTTTGGAAGTCGGTTGTTTGTTTTTATTTTTAAGTTTTTATTTTTCACTTTTTAGTTGTACCTGCCTACCCCAAACAAATTCATATAACACTACTTGGTATGTGAATATCAGTGACAGGAAGCTATTGAACACATCTGCCTACCCCTTTCAAAGGTACAGGCGTAATGTTATGTTGTGTGATTGCGTAAACATAATAATAATAATAATAACTTTATTTCCAATTTTACAATTTGCCTGTGGCAATAAGTTAATTCTATGACAATGAGAATATTCTTTTAAAATTGCATAAATTACTGATTATTCCACTGGCACCCAAGCTAAGATTAAACTTGTGTTATGGGTGCCAGGACTCTCTGTTAATACATTTCTCAATTTATACAAAACTAGTACGGAGTTACAATGGGTAAGTAGCTATCGAATTGAGTACAAAAAGAAAACAAAGTTATAAAACAAACGAAAGAAAATATTAAATATAAAAGATAAATAAAAATCTATAGCCTCTCTCTAGTGTAAAATTAGGTGAGGTTTGTGGTGTAAAGTGTGAGTGTATGACTGTATGTGTCATGTGTATGTGTCGTGTGTATGTTTTACGTATATGTGTCGTGTGTGTGATATATGCGCTTGTAATATGTTAGAGTTGTTTGAAAAAGCAGAAACTTTTTAGAAAAGCTTTCCAAGTAACTTTTCAGTCTCCTCGTAGGTAAGAGTTGTGAGCCATTGATTCACTTTCCTTTTACATTCGAATTTATTTAAGCCATAAATATCGCATTGTTTGTTTACTGTATTATAAATTCGACTACCTAATACTCGAAAGTGTCTTTCGGCTAATTTAGTTTTGTAACGTTCTATAGGACAGACATATTTTGATCTCATATTTGCCAGACGACCAGTACTGCATTTCAGAGAACCGTGCCTACGCAAGATGGTATTGAGCACAAAGAGCTGTCTAACAGTCATAACTTTACAATCTTTATACAACTGTATGGTACTATACCGGAAATGTTTAAAAGTCATGACCTTGAGTACAGCTCGTTGCGCTCTTTCCAGTTTAAGGAAACAAGTTTTTGGAGCACCTCCCCAAGTCGTTATCCCAAATGAGAGTACTGACTGACAGAGTGAGAAGTAGACCATCCGAAGTGTATCTAAGTCTGCACTATGTCTGAGACTCTTAAAAATAGCTATGAGTTTCCTCACTCTGCCGGACGCTCCATCAATTTGCACTTTCCAGGACATCAGGTTGTCTATTATGATACCGAGGTACCTGACTTGTGTTGTTCTGACTAGGGGAGGACAGAGGCATTGGTCTAACTGTTCATCACAAGTGTGGGCTCTGACAACAAATGCGTCTTCTGGCTGCGTACAAGATCTAATTGAAAAGGGGATATATTTAGTTTTATCGATGTTTAATGTAAGAATATTAGCTCCCAACCACGACACCACGATGCTCAGCGCGAACTCTGCTCGCTTCCGAACCTCTGTCCAGTCCAGACCCTGCACGAGCAAAGCCGTATCGTCCGCGTAAGTATATATGCTACAGTATGGGATGGATAAGTTACAGAGGCTGTTAACATATATCAAGAAGAGAGTCGGACCCAAAATTGAGCCTTGGGGAACACCAAATGACAATAATTGATCGTCACTGATATATGAGCCAATTTTGACACATTGTGTCCTTTCAGAGAGGTAGCTCTTAAAGATCTCCAGCGCTGGACCCCTCACTCCCACTCTCTCTAATTTTGACAACAGGATAGGGACAGAGACAGTGTCAAATGCCTTAGATAAGTCTATGA
This sequence comes from Luperina nickerlii, assembly GCA_963855955.1. NCBI lineage: Eukaryota > Metazoa > Arthropoda > Insecta > Lepidoptera > Noctuidae > Luperina > Luperina nickerlii. The sequence continues at coordinate 7,915,492 of OY979689.1, read as the reverse complement.
AAACACCCAGACATTTAGACTTTACATCAAGTACCTTTACAGCACTATCAACCAAGGCAGCAACCGCGTCCTCGCAAGATTTGTTTCTACGAAAACCGTACTGATTGGCCGATAAAATGCCATGTGCTTCCACAAAGTTAACCAGGCGACTATTTAAGACCTTTTCTAAAATCTTTGACAGCGCCGGAAGGACAGATATAGGTCTGTAGTTATTGACACTGCCTCTGTCTCCACCCTTGAACAATGCATACATATGCTATAGCAGCAATCGCGGTTGATTTGCTGGCATTTATTGAAGAGTTCCGTCGTCTGTCTCCGAAACTCATCATCAGATCTTTATGAAATTTAAATTGGTCCTATTTAAATTTCATAAAGATCTGATGATGAGTTTCGGAGTAAAAATATTTCCGGAATAAAACTTTTCGAACAAAAAAATTTTTGCAAATCCGTCTGTCTATACATATTATATGAGGGAGTTATGCCCGAATATACATAAAAAATAAAAAATAGAAACATCCGAATTAAGAACCTCCTCCTTTTTTGAAGTCGGTTAAAAATATATTCCAAAAAATATATTCCATTACTTTAAGATATTACTTAAGATTATTACTAATACATGTAAACTATGCGACTATATTACTTGTAAACTATGCAACTCCTAAGATATTCATTGAAATCAAATGATATCAAGGGCAATTTTATTCAACATTAAAGACTTGTGATGAATAACGTATTTATTTTGATAAGGATTAATATCATGTTTATAAAAAAAAACCTTCGCAAATAATGCATTAGTTTAGAAGAAATTTGATTACCATAAAAAAGGTTATAGTGAGTAAACCTTAAAAGATAGACATATGCTGTCGCGGACTTTTTTTTAGAACTTTTAAAGGGAAACAATTCCGTCATACATGATTTTTGCGTAACTTTAACCGTTTACGCAGCGTACGCAACGAAAGCTCTCAAAAGGAATATTTTTTTCCCGTTTTTGCAACATTTTTGATTGATGCTCCGCTCCTATTGGTCGTAGCGTGATGTTATATAGCCTATAGCCTTCCCCGATAAATGGACTATCCAACACAAAAATATTTTTTCAATTCGAACCAGTAGTTCCTGAGATTAGCGCGTTCAAACAAACAAACAAACAAACAAACTCTTCAGCTTTATTATATTAGTATAGATAAGTAATGGTAAAGATATTAGGAGCTAATGGTTATACTATATACTTTCTTCCTGCTAAAGCTAAAAAATAAGAGTACGATTGCTGCCAAGTTATTATTTCAATTCACAAAATAGTCATTCGAAAATTAAACAAAGTTCGTTTGTGACTTTTATAGGTACTCAAATGAAAACTTAACCCGTTGGTACAGCGCCATCTAGCGGCAGTATTATGAAACTTATGATAACTTATTATGGTTTTTTGGTTTTTTATTTCATATTTTGTTTTTCTATGCAAGTTTTTACCCGTTATAAACAAGCAACTACTTCATCTTAGTCACTTAATAGGATTAATGCTAAGGATTTTGTATTTGGTACAAAATTATCCAACACCCAAGTTCAACGACTATTACTGCTAAACTAATAAAGTTAACTTAACCGCTATAATTTTCCTTTAATATTCATGAAATTCACTATCATTGTGAATTTTTCCAGATTTTTCAAGCCAGAACTTTAGCCTTTAGAGGGGGGAACACCCTACTGGAACAAAAATTGGCACTTTAAAGTTTAATATTTCGTAAATGTAGCATTAAATCGAAAATAATTTTAGCAACCCCCAAGTCATTTTAGAAGACCTATTCAACGATCCACACGATGAGGAAGACGACGAAAAAAATTTTCATCCCCACTTCACATGTAGGGGAGCTACCACGGAACAGATTATAAGGTTTTAACCTTATGATCTGTTCCGTGGGAGCTACCCTAAAAAAAATATATTTTCCAAAATTTTATTTTACCACTTTGTCGGAGTTATTGATATACACACTCCTACAAAATTACAGCTTTCTAGTACTAACGGTTTCTTAGCAAAATCTCGAACAGACAGACAGACGGGCATGACGAAACTATAAGGGTTCCTTGTCAGAACTACGGAACCCTAAAAATCGGTCCTAACGTCCAGTTTCTGGAACGAAAATCACACAAAAATTAACTTTCAAACTGTCAAGTGCGTGTAAACTTCTGTGATTGGTTGAAAGTATTATCAATACAATATTTCAATGGTATCACATTAGGTACTTGCGTTTAATTTTGACGTGTCGATAATGGTTCCAAAAACCAGGCGCAAGTTTACATAAGTCTCCTCATTAATAAATTAAAAACAAGTCTAAAATCTTTACGCGCCCTTTTAGACAGGAAACACCCAGGATTCGAACCTGGGACGGAGACCTTATAATGCGCAGCCTTATTTAAAAGCCATGCAATTAGCCAGACCTACAAGGTAATTATGGCAATTAGCTATCCGAGTGTAGAATAATGCTGATTACCTAGTTAAGGTGATTATATTACTTTACTGGCTCATCACAATACCAAGCAACTCGTGCAGGCACGCTTTTTCAGCATTTCCCGCCATTTGTGATGAACTGACAATTGACATTAGTGACAGGGACAGCTAGACCACACTACTGTTGTGCATGAGATAGTGTTTACATAATCTATTAAGTGGCCTTTTACAGTCCACTAGCGCCGCCAATCGAAAAAATGTCATAACTCGTAAATAGAATCAAAAATACAAAATGTGGTCTATTATTACTGTAGAAAAGGCAATAACGTAATTTTATAACACATTGTCAACACTTGAAATATAGCTGTTTAGCTAAATCGTGCATTTGTAACAAAAACGGCCGTTTATGTTTTGAATGCACGATTTAGCTAAACAGCTATATTTCAAGTGTTGATAAGGTGTTATACAATTACGTTATTGCCTTCACCACAGTAATAATAGAACATATTTTGTATTTTTGATTCTATTTACGAGTTATGACATTTTTTCGATTGGCGGCGCTAGTGGACTGTAAGAGGCCTCTTAAATAGATACACTACACAAAAGGGTTCGATATTTCTATTCGAATGGTGTTTCATCGACGGTCGTTACCTGATTTTTTTTTTACTTCGAAGGCATTTTCAATCTATGACTTCGTGAAACGGTAACTAACCCTAAGGTACCTGTCCCACGAGAAGCGAGTAGAGCTAGCAACTAAAACTAGTAGGCGAGTAGAGAAGTGCGTATAAAGAAAGGCATGCACACGAAGCGTGAGTCTCTCAACAAATGTTCTGCCTGCCAAGCAAGCGTCGCTGAGCGAGTACTCTCTTTGATAGGTCTTGTCGCCCCGACAAATGGTCTGAAATCGACAAGTCGCAATGAACTAACTTTAAGCGATTCCTTTTCTGCACAAGGAGAATATTTTGCCGAATTTCCTAAGCTTAGTTTACCTACCTAGTTACCTACATTAACAACAGAGCTCCCACCCCAAACAATAATCAAATTCATATTTAAAGACAAATTACCCAAAACATTAATTTACCAATTCCAAAACTCAAAAGCAATTAACGAAAAAATTAAGAAGTTATAATCAAAACCGAGTCGACAGCCATAACGGAGGCAAAGACAATAAATCAATAGAGTCGCCACTCCGTTCTATAAGCGACCATCTGACTACTCCAATTAAATGAACTAACTAAATAATTATCAGAATTAATGACTCCACACATATATCAGCAGACTCCTTAAATAAATCTCCCGTTTGATGTACAAGGAGTGCGCGAGCGCACGCTTGAGACGACGGCCACGCCTCTTCACAGTGATTGGTCCAACTCTAATTATAACTTTGTGGATCTTCATGAGCTATTTGCATCGTTTAAGTATCTGCATCTAATTATATACCCTGTTTGGATAGTTTAGAGTTGAGATTTGAATGTGGTTTGGTAAGGAATACTGTCATCCAGAAAGACGCCCATTAGTAAAGACTCTCAATCTTCATTCGGATCAGTCGCACCACTGCCAGATATAACTAATGTGATAATTAAACAATCTTCAACCTTATCGCTCTAAAAATAAGGGAGAGAGAAGCCAAAAGATGTTGAGATACGATTATGTTTTTCAAAAGAGGTACTTAACATTCCGTCCCCAGACGTTTCAGCGAACGAATTGACAAAAACGCATCGTGGAACTTTCTTATTAGTTTAAATTATGGCCCTGTGTGAGATACTACACTTTGAATAGTTCAGTGGTTAAATTGTGATTCAAAATGTCCCTCAAGCTGCTACAGTGAACACGTTGATTAAATAATCTAATAAATAATTAAGAAAATACAAAATGGATCCCTCAGTATCAACAATGGACGTTGAAGAAATAAAAACAGAAAAAAACGAAACAAAACTTCCGTTTTCTATAGAGAATTTATTGGCTGATAAATTCGAAAAACAAAGCTGTAATGATTTTACAAATGATGCGAACGCGTCTACTAGTGGTGTGACCTGTGATTTAATAAAAAGTAATTTCGTTAGTGATGTGACTGATACTATCGATTCGGACGATGACGATAGAGCCAGTAGCAACAGTTCGGAAAATGTCGACGTCGAAAGTTCCACCGTCGGCGATGCGCAAGAGTTCCTTGATTTGAAATCTACTGATTATGGACAATCAGGTAATGTTATATTTTATTTTGTATCAGACACAATTATAATCTACCGGGATGACAAAGTTACAGAACTAAGCTGAAGGAGAAAAGAAAAAAATTCCATGTTTTTGTTTCTCCAACTGCATTTAATTATGAAATAAATAATTCTAAAATCAAATGCTGACTAAAATTTCTCCAACTGACCAATATATGTACAACCTCTTCATTCTTTAATTATTTTTGAGGTATGCCACGGATATCGATATAGATCTATGGATAAGCCCGACAAAGTATTATAATAGGTACCTTCTGACCAAGGAAAAGAGAGTAGGTACCTACTACTTTCTCTCCTCCGTGGTAATGAATACCTAATTAGATACGTATGAGAGTCAAAATGGTTTCCATGTCGAAGAAAGAAAGGCAGGTGTAAACAGACATTTTATTATTCTTAAAAATAATTTAAGAAAAATGAAGAAACTACAGAAACTACAAATGATAGAAAACTAGGTACGGCTGGTTTTCATCTCTTTTCATATTTTTTTTGACACATTATTTTTCTATCCGACTACGACCTCCCAAAATCTCCAAAACCAAAACCCAAAACCTTGCAAAAGGGCCATGCTTAATTTAGTAGGAACTGTGCTAAATCTGTCAACTTCACTAACATCCTGAATCCTGCTGACTGCAGGTTACCACAGCACGAGCTTTTCCAATTGCCTAAATAGCTCACGGTGGCACGAGAAGAAAGATAAAAAGCTTGTGAACTGTGATTGTGACCCCACTCAAAGGGATGGATGCAATCAATGCAAGTCACCGTGAAAACTTAGGTAAAGTGAGCTGTTATTTCACCAGCTGGTCCATTCTGTAAAAACCTCACCGCGGAGCATGCGTATGTACCTAGTTCATATCTCACCACGAAATTTAAGGGGCCGGCGGAGCATGCGTAGTTCATAGTCATACAAACGTAATACCAAAATAATTTGTAAATCAAACGTATTCTTAAGGTAGTGTGTGTGTATTTATTTCCGATTGGATTACAGAATATCTATAGAAACAGAGATTTCCAATCTTTATTTAAATAAGACATTTCGAAAATATTCTGAATGAATATTACCTAATATTATATGTGCCTAAGCATAGCCCCACGGGCGCAGCGCTATAAAGGTTAATTTTGAATGTGAGGCTTTTCCAAGCAATACCTTATTATATTGTTGTCAAAGATATCCATCCAATGCCAGCAGTATAACCACTTTAAAATCCATAGCCGTACCGTCGACTTCGTTGTTTGGTAAAAAATATCAAGTGTGTTAACAATAGTTAGTATATTAGGTGCAAATCATGGGCTGCAGTGGCAATCGGTGCCCGTCGCATTACCCACGATTTTCTTGCATGAAGCAAGAACGGACAACATTATATTCATATCTTACAAAAGCTAGAATTTTTCGTAAAAATGGTAGTAAAGAAGTTTGGTAGAAGAAGGAAAAACGTTCCGTACCACAAGGCAAAAACGCCGAAAAAAACACGTTTGTTGTATGAGCCCCCTTTAAATATTTATTTTATTCTGTTTTTAGTACTTATTCGTTGATGTAGCGTCAACAGAAATACATTATATGTGAAATTTTTAACTGTCTAGCTATCACGGTTCATGAGATACAGCCTGGTGACAGACAGACAGACAGACGGACAGTGGAGTCTTAGTAATAGGGTCCCGTTTTTACCCTTTGGGTACGGAATCCTTAAAATCCCGAAATTGTGGCCCACTACTGGGCAAACGCCTCCCGCGTTTGCCCAGTAGTGGGCCACAATTGGCCACAAACACAATATAGGCTAACAAATAAAAAAATACAGTAAGTTGTTGCGCCAATCTTCTTGATAGAGCAACGGTCCCAGCCCGGCGTGGGTATTAGCTTAGTTTTTAGTAGTTGTGGTGGTTAGCCAACAAGAGAGCACTGAGCACCCTCTACGAGTAGTAACTGGACGTCAAGTCTCCAGCACATAATATTATAATGGACCTCGAAAACGGCGACTTTATTTAGCTTATCATCTAGGCCTATCGTTAGTTAGAGCGTTTACGCACTGAATCCCATCTAAGATGCCGGTCCGCAGTACCCGTATTATTATTTGGAAGGGGTGGTTAGATCCGTCATTCCTTCCGTCCGAACTCTGCAAAGATCGGATCTTGCAATTCGGATTCGGATAGGACGCACTGCCACAGATTATTAGTAATCTGTGGCAGTGCTCCTCATCATGAATTATCATTATGCCATTGGAGTTAGAGTGTTTGATTTCCATACAAGACTTAGTCGTTCAGGTGACCACAACCAGACCAGCCCACCTCCTTCAGAAGTTGATTAAATCTCCTGCAGCTACAAGTGCTACAATCATTCGATACGCTTCCGTATCTCAGCGAACATCAATCAATATTATCGTACGGGTCCTCTAAATGCTGTTCACAAGTTCAAAACCTGATTTTTTTAATTTTCTGGGCAGATTTTTCCAACGCCAGATAATTATATCGGAGTCGCTAGTCCATACTAATATTATAAATTCGGAAGTAACTCTGTCTGTCTGTATGTTACCTTTTCACGCCTAAACCACTGAACGGATTTCAATAAAATTTGGCAGAGAGATAGATTGCATCCCGGGGAAGGACATAGGATAGTTTTTATCAACATACCTCGCGGGCGGAAGCTAGTAATATAGGTCATCCTGTCAAGATAGTGCGTGTAAGTTTAATAAATAAATAAATAATAATAATAATAAATAATAAGCCGATGATCGGAGGAATAATAATTTTGAATATTTGACAGTTCTTCCATACAAAAACTGTCAGACGTCAATTTTATTCCACGAATAAAAATTATCTGTCGATTGAAAAATCAGCCCTAGATCAAAGGAACGCTATTCTTCCGACAACTGTTGTCGAGGGCATGGCAAACCAGGTTATCGAAATGTGTCATTTTCAATACGATAGCCTGTCGGATGGTTATGAAGTAATTTGGGAGCTAGTTGTTTAGCAATAATATTAATTTGTTCAAAAAAATATCTTCAGAGGAGTGGCGCTACATTGTTCATAACCATCTAGTATGCTAGTCTGTTAAGAATATTAAGATCATCTGTGTAAGATAAGGCAGGCTGTGCATTCGATTTTGTTGACCCAACACTGCGCAACTTCAACGTCATCGTCGGTGGCAGCGCAGAGGTCACTATGGTTGCATTTTTTGGGGCACAGAATGCAGGATAAGAGGTGGGACATAGTTTGCGCCACAGCTCCACATTCACACCTTGATGCCGAATCTTTCTTACCTTATCTTACCGTACAACTATAGGGAGGAAAATGTGTCTAAGTCATCACTGCATCGGGCAACCATTTGGTTACATTAGAATTTGTTTTTATAACTCACCTCCTGCACTCTGAAGGGTTAGGCGCTCCACCCACTGCAGCGCGCTCCGTCGCGTAGCGCGGGATGGCAGATTTTACCATTGTATGCCAGTATCTCAATTTATATAGAAATCACGCCTAGCACAACACACTGCCGACGCGGAAATGCGCGGGAAGGCGCCCCGCGCGCAGTTTCTGCCAATCTGCGCGGGAGCGCGGGGCGTGCCGCGGGATATAACCCCCCGGCTCCGCAGTACCGGGCGTGATTTGATACTGTAAAGACGTTTGCACGATGGATCTGTGAACATATGAGTGTATTTAGCGCGAGGCCGTTGTAATCTGCATCACCGCGCGGGAGAGCAAATTACACCGCAAAGTAAAGCAGATCTGCGCCTCCGTCGCGTCGCCGCGCGCGTTATCCGTCGCTCCGCGCACCGCGGGACGCATCTTCAGTGGGTGAAACGCCTTAGGCAGAGACGCATCTATAGTCCACACACGTTTGTCCAGTTATGTTTAAGTCCTAATGCCCATGTATTAGTGAGCAAGCCTATAGCTATTAACCGGGCAATTTTGTTATTATTTATCTTCTAAAAGTTTAAACCCGGACAGCATAACACGGACAGCTTGAAGCAGTCAGTATCGACTGCTTCAAGCTGCGACTGCATAGCAAGCTAAAGTCTTCTATCGTACACACATCACGGAACCGCTCGAGCAGTCGTGACTGCTTCGGGCGGTCGGCGGCGTGGTGAAATTTCATCGAGCGGTCAAGCAGTCGCCATCAGGCGTACACTGACTGCTCGAGCTGTCGACTGCTCTCGCGCAGTTACCTCCGCCCGCGCTCTTCTTTCCACGACGAGTGAGTTAAGGCCGGCAATAAAAACCGCAGAGCAGTTGATACCGACTGCTACAGCAGCAAGCAAGCAGGTATCAATGGCAGTTTCAAGCGCTTGAATTCGACTGCACGAGTAGTCCGTGTATGTTGATCACTGGCTTACTGCTGGAGTAGTCCGTGTATGGCCAGCCTATGTGTTTCTTTGCAAACAGTTAAGCCGGCCTTACACGGACAGCTTGAAGCAGCCAGTATCGACTGCTTCAAGCTGCGACTGCATAGCTAACTACAGTCTTCTACGTACAATCATACACGGAACCGCTCGGGCAGTCGCGACTGCTTCAGGCGGTCGGTAGCGCAGTGGAATTTCATCGTGCGGTCAAGCAGTCGCCAAGCATACACCGACTGCTTCAGCCAGTAAGCCAGTGATCAACATACACGGACTGCTCGTGCAGTCAAATTGAACCGCTTGAAGCTGCCATTGATACCTACCTGCTTGCTGCTGCAGCAGTTGGTATCAACTGCTCTGCGGTTTTTATTGCCGGCCTTGACACACGCGTCGTGGAATGAAGAGCGCGGGTGGAGGTAACTGCGCGAGAGCAATTGACAGCTCAAGCAGTCAGTGTACGCCTGGCGACTGCTTGACCGCACGATGAAATTTCACCGCGCTGCTTACCGCCCGAAGCAGTCGCGACTGCTCGAGTGGTTCCGTGTATGTGTGTACGTAGAAAACTGTAGCTTGCTATGCAGTCGCAGCTTGATTATTCCTTGCGCACATGATTTTCAACGCACTGCTTAGCGCCGAGAAAAAAAAAGTTGGATTTTCACAAAAGAGACGCTTGTGACTAAATAATAACGGCCACACGGCTCGATCGATCAAGTTAAGCTACGTTTGCCGCGGTCAGTGGATGGGTGACCATCTTTATGTACCAAGACTCCTCTGCGCCTCGGAAAGCACGTTAAGCCGTTGGTCCCGGCTGTCATTCGTGGATCTTTGACAGTCGTTACGGGTCGCCAGAAGCCCGAAAGTCTGACAACCATGTCTTACCAAGGGGTATCTTACCCAATAACTGCGTTGAGATGGATCAAATTTAATTTGGAGCAATTTAAATATAGCTAAGGTTATGGCCACAGTATAATAAAGTAATCAGTGTTACGTCTCGGCAGTGTCCACGAAATAATGACTTACGGCCGCTCGGTAGATAAACACGCACTAAGGTTGCCTACTGACTGGACTGTCTCTTGAGTTGTAACTATTATTTATAAGTGAGACAAAGGACAAAGGGGTACATATTAATAACCTACATACCTAATATATTGACCAGTACCCAAAAAAAATTGACTAACATTATGAACTACGTCTGTGTGTGTTTTATGCCCTCAGGGGGAAGTTTTCACATGATAAGTTAAATATTTCTCTTTTTTAAATCAATCTAACTTCCTCACATATCCTTTTTATCAAAGTGGATTTAGACTGTATGCTTTTTTAGGATTAATTAAACTACTCCTAGAGGGCAACGAAGATCGAGATAGTTCATAATAATAAATCGTTTATTTATAAAAAGGGATACATTAGGTACTACAATTAACTTTGTGACTGAGTACGCTCTTATACATTCTCCTTTAATGATGGGAGAGCATTCTTTTATCTATGCTTGCGATTCGTTAAATGTTTATTATGTAGTTATAATCATAAAAACAACCATCTCTGTCCATTACTTAATCATGTGCGTTATTTCAAAAATCTATAGGTACCGTTTAGGCAAAACTTACAAAAAATGTCTCAACTTCAAAACTTCAACACAAATAATTACTTCTTCCGGCGACAAAATAAATAAAAAGTATACGATTTCAAAATGGATACCTATTTGAAACAAACAAATAAATCACAGAAACGCGAGCTTGTAATTTGAAACAACATAATTAATGAAAAAAAGATAAAAAGTAAAGCAATTGACGCCTTCCCGCGCCATTTGACTTCACGCAACGCTCCCGCGCTTCGTGTATTTTTGGCGCCAATTAATCTGTTGGTTCGTTCGGATATCTTGACTTTTTTAATGACACCACTGAAATTGAAAGGACACGAAATTAATCATTAGAATAATTAATTGATTGGGCAAACGTAAAACGGTACTTATGTGGGCACGGAAAGTTTCCGAAATGTAGTCATAGTTTTAAATTACATCGGAATCGACTGCGAAAACCTTAAGTATAATATTGATAATTTTTATGATATTTTTTTAATTAAAAACTGTCTAAAAAAGTGGCTCTTATTCCATCTACTTAAGTTTCACAATGCAGAGTGTATGAACACGCGTTCTTTTTACGTTGCTTACTATTTATTATATTATAGTCAGAGACATGGGATTTTTTAAATCTCAGCAAAGAACTTACCTTCATGAATTATGCATATAAATTTTGTGAATAGGTATAAGTGTAAACAAAAAAGTAAAATATATAACATTACATATATTTCATCAAATTATAAAGGTCCCATTAAAATAGATGGACAAATTATATATAGGTATTTGCGACAACAAACTAACATACATTATTGGTAAGTATATAATTCGTTTTTTAGTTTTATTGTGGCTGTTTGCCGCATTGACATATTTACATAAGAATGTAAATAAGTAAGTGTACCTAACTAAGGAAATAGATCAATGGTTTGACGGCTACGAGTGAAAACCAATCGAATTGTTTTTTTTTTTGCAATTGTGTTAGAAATCGTCGTTCTGGGCATTTGCCATTGTTGCAAACAAAATGTAAGAAACAACACTAGTAGGTAGGTACATTTTGATGGAAGTCATGAAAATGTATTATTCTTTATCTCAACATTTCAATGCAGTAAATGAATAAAACATTCTAAGAAAAATTGTAAATCCAGTATTTAACAGGATTCCAGTCAATAAATTACAGCAGAACATGTCGTTTCTTTCATGAAACTGTTACAAACGCGAGAAGACAGCTGACACCGCCCGTATTTCATCGATTCTGAACTCACTCAAAATATTTTGATTAATGATTTTCTTGTTTACAGAAAACATTCGTTAGTATCTTCACGTGTGGTCCAGTCCATGGCAACAATTTTAACGGCAATTTCGGCTAATTGAACATCAGTGTTCCTCATTCAATTCCTCAGAGAATTGAGGATCAGAAACCTTTGAAGTCAGCAAAAATCTAACTCTCTTTCGTTTGATCAATATTCTATCATTTCAACATGTCAACATTTATTTTCTCTATTTTTATTTTTATTTTATTTACACATGAAGGCAAGGACGTCGACGCAGAAACTCATATTACCATCATTGGTTACCATGGGTTCAGTGGTACATACCTACATGATTCTAAACGCCCCTGCGTTAAATTTTTTTGTCGGTTATTTTTTTTTTTTAATCTGCTGTGTCATAGAAAATACCTACGCGGTGGCAAAGTATGAAAAGGCTATTTTTAAATTTTTAAATATATTTTTTTAGCTTACATTTTTTGTCTAGAATCTTGTGCTGGTTTCAGTTTGCGCCTCGATGTCCCTGCCACACTGTATGCGCATGCTGTGGTGAAGGAGCACACGTAATGCGCCTGCCAGACTATGCTCCTTGCGCTGCTCATCGCTATGCTCCTCGCGCTGCCGTGATTTGCCGCGATGTTGCCCTCTCTGCCCACACACTGCTCTACTCGCGCAATTAATCGCGACGCTCCTCACTTGTCATTTGCCTTGGTGAGACAATGGACGTTGAAACGGTGGCAGCGTGCGCGCTATGCATTTTTAGATAACTAATAAATACAACTTTTCTTGTTAGACTAATTCTTGACATAGTGACTTATTATACCTACCGTACTACAAATCAATAAACATTAACACCTTTTCATTTGACCATTCCACGCTTGGCGACGACATAATTTCCAATTTTGCATACGCGTGCGTCTTGCGCGAGCGCTCCATGCAGACTGCGACGTCTGCGACGGCGACCGCGCGATTATGTGGCCGGCCACTCGCACTCGTATTGCCGGTCCTTTGACTCGCGCGCAAAAACCGACAAAATAGGGAGCAGTGGGTAGGACGAGGAGCATGACGTGTGGCATGACGAGTAAAGGCTCGTACACACAGGCGCGACTTGTCGCGCGACGTGTCGCGTGGCGATTCTGCGAAATTATCGCGCCGCAACACCTTTCACACAAGCGCGATGCGAATCGCGGCCGCGACGCGACACAACCTAACCTAACCTAACCAGGTACTTACTTATGTCGCGTCGCGGCCGCGAATTCGCCGCGACACCATACAAAATGAACATTTAGTATGGTGTCCCGTCGCGCCGCGAATCGCGGCCGCGACGCGACACAACCTAACCTAACCTACCCAGGTACTTACTCATGTCGCGTCACGGCCGCGAATTCGCCGCGATATCGCCGCGACACGAGGGTATTATAAAAGGCAGTGCAATCCAAACCGAGCTCAGTAGTAGACGATCTTCGTCAGAGGACGAAGGCAGGTCTGTGCGTGTTTGCTGAGCGTGGGTCCCAGGTTCGATTCCCCGGCCGGCCGACATAACCTAACATAAGTTTGACCACACAAGCACGAACGACGACACTGAGGAATTCGACCAAGGTGCTAAGTGACTTAGGTATGTGTAATTAAGTATTTTTATTACGGAGTTTTCAATTTATATGACTTCGTAAAAGTAACTTTTACTCATAAAGTTTACTCTCGCCTGTAACACATGTTTATGGCTTTGTTAGAGGACGACGGTAGATCTAGGCGTGTTTGCTGAGCGTGAGGCCTAATGTTGGGTTCTTCATCAGATGACGATGACCTTTTGTTATTAGCAGTAGCTATTGATGAAGATAGAAGACAAGAACACAGTCGCATTAAACGCTGGTAAGTCGCAACATTAAATTATCTATTTGTCTAACTGTTTCTCGCCTTGTTGTTATGTGGGTACCTAGGTACGTTTCAATACCTACACAGTCGGGATGCAACGTAGGTACTTAATTGTAATTAGCTTCACTATAATAAAGCTCACGGCTGAAGTTACGTTTAACACTTAATTACCTACTTTATTTTGGAAGGTTTTTTTAATATGGAATTAGTAAAATGCGATAAATAGATACTTAACATCAATACGATTAGTAGATGATTCGATAAAATAATTGTATAGTGTTGTTGTTTGTACCTACTTATTATAATTTGATTTCTACTTGCAGGAAAATAAATTAGGAGGAGACCAACCAGATCCAGAACCAGAACCAGTTTACTAAAAATACTAAAAAGATCAAACATGCCGCCTGCGTGCGGGGCCCGCTGACAAACGTTACCGTCGCGCGGACGCCGCCGCCGCCGCGCCGCCGACGCGGCGCGCGGCGTGTCTTTTGATGTGCAAAGGTCAACAATTTACAGAGGAGAAAATGTTTAAAGAATAATTTTATTATGAAACAGAAACTGTTAGAAAATTGTACATTTAAATACGATGAACGTTTCTTAGATTAAACTAAGTTAATTATCCACTTTAAATTGATTGGGACTTACTAAATATTGTATATTTATATTTACAGTTAGGTACCTATTGCAATAAACGAGCGCGCGTCGTGTGACTCTAATTACATTGACATAAAGTTCAAATTCAAGTGATTCACGCGCGCTAATTGGCGCGATGAAGATGTTTTAGTCAATCACGGCTGAAGTCGCGATCTTTTATTTTATTTCATTCATTATCGATTATCGACTTAGGTACATACAAAACTATTATTAAATGCACATGCACGACACAGTTCATCATAAACAATCTTGGTTCCTTAGTAAACAAATACTTCGTAAAAGTAGGTACAACAATGCGTGCCACGAAAGATGAGACTTGACACATCACGTGATTTGACTTGCACAGAACACGATTTTAGGTATCTTTAGCGGTATGCCGTATGAGGTCTGACCGTCTGAGTGCGGGACGGGACCAGACGTCATAGGGGCGGCGGAAAGAGCGGGGGAGGCGGGGTCAAGTCTCATCTTTCGTGGCGCGCATTTGTACATCCGAATTCACCAATGTCGTCTTAGCCTTCTAACCTAACCTATCCGAGTCGTACTCTGAGTCTAATGACGTTTTTTATATATATTAAACGTTAGACCTAATGATTTTCGATTAAATAAACAATATACATATTAAACGTTAGACCAAATGATTTTCGATTACATAAACGTTATATCAAACAACGTAACGTACCGTAACGTTGGTAATATGTTATCTTTGCCACCCTACTAACATTATTAGTCGCTAAGTAGCCATAGCTCCTCGCCTAATATTTCAATTGACTGGTATAGTTCATTTGCTACCTAAACGCAGCTGCTAGTTTTTAGTTTTTATAATATAGGTACCCTTAAGTTTGAACCTTACATAATAATAATAGTCGCGAAAATATTTAATCGCTGGCAAGTTATTTTATTTGTTGCAAACATTTTGTCGACTTTTAAGTTATTAGTCACTCGGAAAATAATAAGCTTTATGAGTTGCAGCAATAAATTGTACAATTAGCTTCTGCCCGTGACTTCGTCCGCGTGATATTACCCTCCCCACATTCACCCTCTTAGGGGTTGAATTCCGAAAAACCCCTTTCTTAGTGGATACAGTACTCTTCACAAAGAACACACCCTCCAAATTTTGTCTCTAGGATCAGCGGTTTAGGCTGTGCGTTGTATATCAGTCAGTCAGGACTTTTGTCGGCCGACCGGGGAATCGAACCTGGGACCCACGCTCAGCAAACACGCACAGACCTGCCTTCGTCCTCTGACGAAGATCGTCTACTACTGAGCTCGGTTTGGATTGCACTGCCTTTTATAATACCCTCGTGTCGCGGCGATATCGCGGCGAATTCGCGGCAGCGACGCGACACCATACTAAATGTTCATTTTGTATGGTGTCGCGGCGAATTCGCGGCCGCGACGCGACATGAGTAAGTACCTGGGTAGGTTAGGTTAGGTTGTGTCGCGTCGCGGCCGCGATTCGCGGCGCGACGTGACACCATACTAAATGTTCATTTTGTATGGTGTCGCGGCGAATTCGCGGCCGCGACGCGACATGAGTAAGTACCTGGGTAGGTTAGGTTAGGTTGTGTCGCGTCGCGGCCGCGAATTCGCCGCGACACCATACTAAATGTTCATTTTGTATGGCGTCGCGGCGATATCGCGGCCGCGACGATATTCGCTACCTGACGCGCCGCGACACGGTCGCGGCGCGACAAGTCGCTCCTGTGTGAAGTGTCGCGCGCGTTTCCATAGAAATTGTTCTACGGATATATATCGCAGAATCGTGTCGCACTGTCGCGTCGCGCCTGTGTGTACGAGCCTTAATGTTGCCACACTATGTCTCTGCCTCCTTTCCTCGTTACTTCCCATGCCACTCGTCGAGTGTGTGGCAGGCGCATAAAATAACCCCTATTGTATCTGTGTATTGTTTTTTGGAGATTGCGAAGCACAAATAAATTTGACCGAACCGTTTCAAATCGTATGTCTGTGCTTATATGTGTATTCATCCATAGGTCTGCTTGGGAAAGACCTTCTTCTATTGAGCTCACCGCGAGCCATACTTATCTACGAGTAGTTGCCCGCTGTCAGTTCTTATTACTCATCTTCTTAACTTCTGTAGACTTGTTCTTCCCCTTTCTCGTGCACCGTATCTAGGATAAGTTTCTTACGATCTAACACCATAATAATAATATTAGTTCATTGTGGGAGGACGTAATAAATACTTACTTAAATTAAATGGTCATGTCGAATAGTTTGAGACACAAATTCTATAATATTGCGTTGTCCGTGTATGGGGGTCGCTTTCTGTGCAGGAGTTAGAGCAATTTTAGGTCTATACAGCCGGGCGATCCCAGATGCATGCCTGGCCTTTCCCAACTATGTTGGGGTCGGCTTCCATTCCGGCAGGTTTACATAGAACAACTGCATATCTGACCTCCAAAACCCAGTTGCTGGGTTACTACCCAGCAACTGGGTTTTGGAGGTCAGATACCCCTTATTAAGACTGGTTGTCAGACTTTTGGGCTTCTGTTTCTGACTACCTGTCACGACTGTCCATCACCTACGGATGATGGGCACATAGGCCCACCTAAATCCTGTTCTGTATCTATAAGGAGGACAATCCAGTCTAGAATAATTAACTGGCTGTTGTTATAAATTTGTGCTATGCCACACTGAGGTGTTTTTCCTTGCATAGCTTCAAATTGGATAGTGTTGCTGGTATTATCCATGTTGTTTGCTCATGTTTTAGATTATGATCTTGTGGTAGCATAATTAGGTATGTTTTCTTTTGTTGTAGGTATCATTTATTAACAAAGAACCTTAGTGTGTTCTTTAATACTTGAATGATTATTTTCTTAAAAAATTTTTACTTTCTTCTACTCTACTTTTATTTCATAAATAAAACTATCCACATCACAGATTATATCGGGCAATAAAATACAAAAACATAAATCGTACTTAATAGTAAAAAAAAAACATAATAAAAAAATATATCACAAGGTTTTTTTTCAGTGACAATTAACAATAACTCGTTGTTACGAGTTTTATGCGAAAAAAACATCATAAAACGCTAATTTATTTACGATCTGCCAACTATAAAGCGCCTCTGAACATTTTTGTTCGAGCAATTGCGGCTCGAATTAGCCGTTTGAATTGGTTTCCCGCGTTCCACTCACACACGCAAATGGAACCATTTAAATTTACTCACACACGCTGTAATAGGGACGACACTCGTATTTGGCGGATAAAATATAAATATTCGAGCATTTCGCAAAATTTCATTTATAAATTAGGTGCCATGTCGTCGGCTCTTCTACATAAATTGATGACAATATCATTGCCTCTTCAATAGAGGATTTCAAATTTTCAAAAAGAATCTTATCTATCTTTTTTTTATTTTTAAAATGCTTACAAACAATTTTACACAATCCCAATTTGAAATACTTAACATTCTTTCAAGCTTCAGATAGGTGTAGAGATTTTGAATGATATATCACAAAACAAATCAACTCCAAGCCGGCAATTTATCACAGAGTTCATAAAATGTCAAATATTTTCATAAAACTGACAGCCCTACACCTATACACCCGTTAACCGCGCAGTGATGTCTCATTTTCTAAATTTGTTACGAAAAGATAAATCTCCGCGCATCCCGACTCTCGTTAGCTAAATCTTTCTCCCCCGTAATTATTCACCCGTTAGAAAAAAAAGGAAATAAACTTGAAAAGAAACGTCCCACAACTGAAATTTAGTAAGTGGCCTGAGCTCATTAAAAAGCTGTAAAATTCTATTACCAGACAACGGATGGGTGTGTATCCGAACGAGTCAAACGTCATACGGGACCAACCACTTTATTTTTATCGTTTGACAGCTAAACGTCATTTGAAAACAGTCTCTATGTCGACGGTTTAGGAGTGTCAATTATATGATTTGTCGGAAAATAAAATAGTGTGGGGTTTACAATGGCGGGAAACAAAGACGTGAAGCGCTGACAAGCGAGGATAAATTGACATTAATTGCCTTACCACTGTCAGAGTGGTTTGCAAGCGTGTTACGTGGTCGTTTTTGACGGCAATAGGATTATTTTAGGCGCTAATTAATTTACTTTCTACAATATTGCGGGCGATTTGATGTATTGCGTCTGGAAGCCTGTTTGGTGTTGGACATGTTTAATGTTGGACGTTTAGATGCGTTCGGATACATTTATTAGTAAACAAAGGATTTAACAACACATTTATCCTGATCAAGCTTGAATGTACTTGAGATTCTTCGTACTAGGCCATCGTTACAATATTAGCGTTTATTTTAGGCTAGTAGTATACTGTCTGACCGTCTCATTAGTCGTAGGTCTGTGAGCATGAGGTCCTGGGTTCAAATCCCAGGTAGGGCAAAGTGTAAATGAGACTAAAACATAACTGGCGAAATGTGAGTGTACCTACTAGCTATACTAGGTACAGTTACGAGCACTAATATGTCAACACTCGGCAACTTTAAATTGCGATTTTTCGTGAAATGACGAATGCAACGTTGGAATACGACACTTTACATAAACCTATGGGTTCGAAAATACTATGTTTTATTTTATTTTATTTTATTTAAAAGGTACACCAACGACTTATCCACTAGAAATAATGACATAATAAATTAATAACATATTCATTGTGTTATGGTGAATTAGTCACTTACAGGCGTACACAGCACTTACATAAAAAAAATGATAACTTCTTAAATAAAATCAAAATTTTCGTTAGAATTAGAATAAGAATTAAAACATTAAGATTAAAATAAAAAAATAAACAGTTAAATTGATATTAAAATTTCAAAACAGTAGAACGCGATAGTGAGTGCAACAAGACAACAATTCAAAATTGACAGGAACATACGGCAAAAAACAAAAAAAAAATGAAAAATGAAATAGTAAACACATAAAATTATGACTCGTCGCTAATAGTTATAAGTTTTCTGCGAAATTGGAAAAATGAGTCTGTGAATATATCAATATTGTTGGAGATATCTATTTTATTATAATTAGCCATAAATCGATTCAAGGGGGCATTGAGACCAAGGTTGGTTCTAGATGAGGACGGTGCAAAGGTATTTATTTTGCGTAGAGATCTAGTTACGGTACGCCTAGGAACAGCTATATTAATTTCTGATAATAACTCGGGTACATCCGCCAGGTTATGTATGATTTTGTAAAACAAGAGCTGATCAGAAGTGCTTCTACGTTGTTCTAGTGGTGACATATTGAAGTGATTAAGCCTTTGGGAATAATTAGCGTCATGAGGGCAACTAGGGCTTCTAAAGCGTAAGTACCTGGTGAAGGCCTTCTGTATACGTTCAATCCTGTTAGTATGGACACGATATATGGGATTCCAAACTGGAGATGCGTAGTCCAGTATGCTTCTGACAAGGGTGTAGTAAAGCACTTTTAGTGTCGATATGGACCGAAATTCCGAGCAAGTTCTCTTAACAAAACCCGACATTTTTGTCGCTTTGGCCACAATCGCGTCAATGTGATTGACGAAAGTTAGCTTGCTGTCGAGATGGACACCCAAATCACGGATGGTATCAACCTTTTGCAGAGGAACCCCATTTAACGCATACGATGATGATCGTACTTGTTTGTTTCGAGTAAAAGTCATGTGATAACATTTACTTGCATTAAGAGTCATCATATTAACTTGACACCATTCTTGCACCGCATCCAAGTCTTCCTGAAGTAGAAGAATGTCGCAGTCAGTTTTAATTTCCATGTACAGTTTCAAATCGTCTGCAAACATGGAACATTTGCAGTGCCGTACAGAATGAACAATGTCGTTGACGAAGATCAAAAAGAGGATCGGTCCCAGGTGAGATCCCTGTGGTACCCCGGAGGTGGAAAGATAATACGGCGACTCATAACCTCTCACAACCACTCTCTGTTTCCTCTCAAATAGGTATGAGCCAAACCACATGAGTAGTTGGCCGGATATGCCAAACTGTTCGAGCTTTGTGATAAGTACTTTGTGGTTAACCTTGTCAAAGGCACTGCTGAAATCGGTATAGATGGAGTCAACCTGTGCGCGGGAGTCCAGAGATCTGCTAATGTCATTAACGTAATGTGTCAAATTAGTGGTAGTAGATTTGCGAGCACAGAAACCGTGCTGTTGGGGAGCCAACTGCGCTCTTATGTGCGAGGTTAACATGGGACAAACAAGCGCCTCGAACAGCTTCGCAAATACGGAAAGAAGCGATATGGGACGATAGTTCGAAGAATCATTGACTTCTCCCTTCTTAAAAATGGGCACAACGTTAGCAACTTTCCATTGAGAAGGGAACATAGATGATTTAATTGACTTGTTAAAAATCAACACAAGCGGAAGAGACAGGTTAGCTGCACATTTCTTAATAAATAACGGGGGCAAGCCATCAGGTCCTGGACCCTTGCAAGCGTCGAGTTTCTTTAACTCCTTAAACACGTCTCTCTCAGTAAAAGTCATTCCACATAAGGCGGATTGAAAATAATTATGCGAGCTAGTACTGGGAGCATTCGGGCTAACGGATGGTATGAAGGTTGAAGAAAAGTGTGTGGCAAATTGTTTGCTTATTTCTTCACCAGATGTTGCAATATTCTGTCCCAAATGCATAGTGGAAGGAATGTCGCTAGACTTTGATTTTTTGGCTTTCACAAAGGACCAAAAGAGTTTTGGGTTTTGAGCGATATTCTTTTCCATGTTCGTTATGTATGCCTTGTAGCAGTCCTTGATCATTATTCTTGCGCGGTCGCCTAGAATTTTATGTTCATAATTATCTCTAGGATTTTTATATTTTTTATAGCGAGATCTCACTTTTTCCTTTTCGTTCAGTAATCTAATAAGAGACCTAGAATACCAACATGGAAATTTGCCATTAGGTACTTTGGAGAGAGGAACACACTCATTTATAATACAACGAATATGTTCGTACAGTACATGCACCATAGCATCGACATCAGGCAGTTCAGAAAATATTTTTGTCCAGTCTATATCTCTTAGTTTCAAATTAATCAACGCATAGTTAGCACGTCTGAAATTCGGTTTTGAGATTCTTTTGTTTATTAACGGAGCTGGTGAAATATCGCTGACAGTAATCATAATGGGTGGGTGATATACATCTACTTTGGACATTGGATCATTGCACTCGCTAACACTTCCTCCGTAAAAGTTAGAAAAAATTAGGTCTAAGGTTTTATTGTAACAATTTTTAACTGTATTTAGTTGCAACATATTGTTTTCTGATATAAAATCTATTAAAGAGTGGCCTAGCCCGTTAGCGTAGTTAGTTGGGGTTGTACATGGAGGGGAACCAATAAACTATGTTCGTAATAGCATAGAATTGCATTAAAAAATAAAGGAGAAAATTGCCTTTGAATAAAGCCAAGTGTATACATACTTATGCTCGTGAGTGCACACCTTTGCCCAACCCTTCGGGGAATACCAGGTGTGATGTTATGTAATATGCGTTCGCGATTTATTTGCCAAAAATGTAAACAAAAAATCTTTTAATTCGTACACAACAAGTTCAAGAGCGCTATTACAAAATCGAAGTGCTCAGTTTTAGGTAAATTCGACGGCGCGCGGCAGTGGATGCGCACGTGTCGTACCTACGTTACGCACACATGCAAACCGCTATGCGTCAAATGCCAGGAACAAACCAACAAGAGCCATTGTTTTCTAAGTAAATTAAATTACTGTAATTGTACAGACGCCAGCAGATCAAGCTACTACAATCTGTCAAATTTCTTTAATAGATTTTCAACTTTATCGCTAAAGCATAAGGTTCAAAGTTGATTGGGAAAATTTGACAGTTTCGGGTTGCTTGATGTGCTGGCGGCTGGCGTCTGTACATAGTTCATGAAATATTATTTGTACCAATGAATGTTACGTAGAACAGCACTTTATCTATAGAATTAGGTACTATAGTGTCATAAAAATTTACTTGATTTTTTTTATACCACTAATGTGGCAAACTAACATGCGGCCCGCTTGATGATGTAAAGGATAACATTATGAATCGTAATGGACAGTTAACTGCCGGTCGATTCTGTAAAAATCTCACCGTGAAAATTTAGGTGAAGTGAGTTTGTTTTTGCTAGGAATTGGCACTACTGACAGCTCACTCCACGCTCACATCACCTAAGTTTTCACGGTGAGATGGTTACAGAATCGCACTGCTGTTAAGTTAAACGAATCAAATCCCATTAAATTGATGAAAGATTTTTCAGTTTTTTTTTTTGCCTGTGCTAAAATACTAATCAGTCCAATCCATATCTCTTTGATTATACCTACGTAGTGGAGCGAAAAAAAAGAAAAACACGGACTGTCTTCGCCATATTTTAATTCATAACGTTATCCTTTTATGATTAGCCAAAGTGGCCTTTTCAGACCCCCTGAACAATTTGTATGATAGATGTCAGTGCACCTACCTCTTTAGAACCTACTTGAATAGACTGATTAGACTCTTGTTAGGTAATTAATTGGACCACGCGAGGAACGTTGAAAAATTGTTGATGAAGATCAAATAAGAATGGTTTAAAAATTATAAATGTTCCAAATATTTTCAGGAAAAATATTTTTATTTTTTTACCATTTGAAAGATCACGACGCCACTTATCAAATCTTAAAAAATCAAAATTGTAATAATTTCAATATGGCCGCCGCTCCAAGATGGCGGATTACATATTTTTTCTGAGCTCCCTTATTATGGGTATCAAATGAAAGGGCTTGAAGAGTAAAAAACCGGACAAGAGCGAGTCGGACTCGCGCACCGAGGGTTCCGTACCATCATAATTATGTTTTTAAATTTTCATAGGCGAGGCCTATATACGTTAGAGAATTTTAAAACTGCGCACTACGGTGTAGAATATTGCAGTTTTAGGTCAGCGCCATCTCTTGACCGATAGTGGAACTAGTGTAATTTTTGTTGATGATTTCTTAAAAAGTGTGCTACTTAGAGACATCGTTTTATTTCCCTGTAATCTCTGCATAAACTTCTACCACAGAACAATTTCAGAATTTTCTCTTTGCAAACTTCGGAGATAAGGGATACTAAATAAAAAATACCGTCCCCCCGATGGTATTTTTTTATACCTATTTTTCATCAAATCTCGAAAACTGAGCGGTCTAAAAAAGAAAAAATGTTTGAGAAAGTGCAAACTACGCTCTTTCATAAATGATACCTCCACATGCCCTAGTAGCCCCACTTCGAATTTTTCAGACACCCTCTAAATCCCTGTTGCAAAAAATATTCATATATTTTTATTTCTTGGTAAATAGTTGGGACAACGTCATCTAAAACTATTCCAAATTTCAAGTTGATAGCTTTAGTAGTTCTTGAGATATCCAGCTGTGACAGACACACTGAGTCTCACCATAAGGTTTCCGTTTTACCCTTAGAGCTAAATGCTCTAAGGTTTTACACATTTTACATTTTTTACATTTTTACATTTTGGTACGTAACCCGAAAAAAAAAGATGTTAAGTAATAATAAATCTAGACTAAAAAATAAAATGGAAATAAAAACGTTTTGTAAACAAGCTTTTATTTAAATAAAAACGTAACCTCAAAAACTTTTTTACAAAAATACAACCGACTTCCAAAATAAAACACTAACACTTTTAAAAGCTTGAGGCACTAAGCTGATTTACGTTATCCGTTATACAGGTGTACCTACTACACAATAATAAGCGTTTAAAATGTATATTATATTTTAATTTCTTTTGTTTTAGGTCGCGTTATTCTTTCTTTTTAGGTTACGTTTTTATTTAAGCTTATTTTTAAAAACTTTTTTATTTTTATTTTATTATTCGAAACTGTAGTATCCTATAGAACAAAAGAATTTATCCAGATACCCGAGCAGCCTAAACTCAGCTGCTGAGACAGTTAATTTGGGATTTACTTAAGACTTCTCCAGATTTTTTACAAGGACAAAGCGCATTTATTTATAAAATAACCATTTAATTAGCTGCACAGTTTATAAAGTCACATCTCCCGAATAAAAAAAAATAAAAAGAAATTTATTTTGGCGCGCTAATTACCGCGTTCAGATAGTCAGTCTGGCGCTCAGGAGTTAGTTCCAACTTCCAAGATGGCGGCCCGACTGGCTTGACATGTTGATATATTACCACTAATTACTCAAAGCGGGGAGGTGTTTATTGAAAATAGCTGTAAGGTGACGACGAGTCGTGTCTGCTACGATTTCTATGTCCGTTCAGAACGACTTCCGTAATAAATTAAGTGTAGCTACCATCGTTTTACTAAACTAATTATAAAATTAATGAAGAGACGGATAATTGTCGACATTATGGGCGATGGCATGGCCGCTAGATTTTAAATGACGAAATTAATCTACTGAGCTCAGAGAAGTCGTAAAACATGTGTCTTGCCAAAAGAGCGAATATTTGGCTTGTAACAGCAATCGTAATCGATCAACGCTTAGAGATAACTATTCGCAACTGTCAGTCTTCTTTCGTTACGACTATCTACGTATTTAGATCGTTACTAGTCTGGTGAGTGACAAGTCTTTCACGAAAGAGTTAGTCCATTGAAGAGCTGCAAAACTGTTGATTTCTTTGATCAACTTTTGCCAACCTCGTAGTCGTTGTCATCTTGTTTTCGTTGGAGTGGTAGGAGTTACACACACTAGAGCATTTTCTCAAGCATTTCCATGTAGCGTAACGTTCTTACGAATGGTACAATACAGGCAAAAGCTCAGTTTCTGCGAATGCGGTAACATTTCTTTCTACCTAGAGTTCATTGTTAATGATTCTGTATTCTTGCGCTAGTGCCTTTGCTCGATAAAATATTACACCAATACGCTCGTTGGTTTTTAAAATCAGGTTGTAACAAAACATCGAGCTTCGCGTTCGAAGTGCGGTTCGATAAAATTTCAAAATGGCGAATGCTCGATGTTCTGTTACAAGTAAATGCTCTAGTCTATACTCACCTTTAAGTTGATTTAAAAATCAATCAAATCAAAATATATATGGTAGGTACTAAAAATATCACATAAAAATTTCAGTGCAAAGACACATCCTCCATGTAATTATGGCATGCAAATATTTAATAGATAAAGTACTATCAAAGTCGTTGAGCTCGTTAAGTTCTGAGTAGAGCTACTCGATTACCTACTCACAAATTCGAATTTGTCAGTAGGAAATCGAGTAGATCGTGCACTGACTGGTGAAGTCCTCTTAAAACTATGAGGTTCCTTAAAATACCATTTGCTAACTAATCTACAAGACCGAACCAAGATTATGTTTTTACTTTAAAAGAGCCTGTGACCCCTGAGTTTGTTTCGGCCTTTCTTCTCAGAGTAGTCGGTTAGGAAACACCGAACTCGTCTAGTTTTAAAACTAGAACGTAATTATTTTATTTTTGACACGTCAAAAATAAATTAATATCAAAATTAAAAAACAAACCTATTTACATAAGTAAAATTACACCGGTCAACAAAAAAAATAATATTTTTTGAGTCTGTTATATAGTGAATATTTTCTGATTGTATACATCGAAAAGTAGACAGAAACTCCATTAGTAATAAATAAAGTTTGCTTTTGTACCTCTATATAATGAAAACTAAATATATGCTGTTTTGGCAGATTTTTTGAGGAGCCGTAGCATTTAAGATGCAAGAGAGGGGTGAGGCGGGATTGTGGGTATGAAACGGTGAGTGACAGACTGTCACGGCAGTGTGCGCGTGCGCGTTCCAAAGGAATAATCCATTTCATGTATCGCGAGGCCTACAAATGTCTTCCAAAAAGTGTAAAAATGACGTGAACTCTTTTTGCTATATTTGCGGTGAATTTTTTAAAGTGAGAGCCAAAAAATTTAGTTTGTCATCAAATATGAAACTCTGTGAAGCCTATGAAGCTTATTTTAATTTACTCGTACGAAGTCAAGATATAATATGGGCACCTCATTTGCAGAATGTCTCTTAAAGTACACATGCTACATGCTCACTTGGATAAATTTAAAGACAACTTGGGTGCATATTCAGAAGAGCAAGGGGAACGCTTCCACCAAGATGTACTGAACTTCGAACAACGGTATCAAGGTCAATATGATGAGAACATGATGGGTGACTACATTTGGGGGCTCATACGAGAAAGTTCTTACTCATACAAAAGAAATACCAAAACTATTCATTTTTAAACCTTTTTTTGTATTCTTTTTTGTATTTGTGGATTTATTTATGCTTTATTTTGTAATGAAAGTTAATAAAAATATATAATTCAAAATTTGTTTTCCTTTTAAATATAATTGAAATTAAACAATAGTGCTTTTTCCATAAAATTTGAAATTTCGTTCTGGTAGCTTCAAAAGCAAACTTTATTAGATAAAAATATTTTTTCTTTCTTTAGTTAGCCATAAGTAATCAAAATCAGAGGTACAGAACTCAGACTCAAAATTCATGTTGACCGGTGTTATTTATCATTTAAATGATTTGTGCCAGGGGGCCTATAAAAAGGCCACTTAGGCAGAATCTTAAAAGGATAACATTATGAATCATAATGGACAGCTAACTGTTACCTAAGTTAATCGTATCAAATCCCATTGGTGAAGGATTTTTCAGTTATTTTTTTTTTGTCTGTGCTAAAATACCAATCAATCCAATCCCAAGCTCTTTGATTATACCTACGTAGTGCAGTGAAAAAAAGAAAAAACACGGACTGTATTCGCCATATTATAATTCATAATGTTATCCTTTTATGATTCTGCCAAAGTGGCCTTTTTAGGCCCCCAGAGGGGCAATTCTACTAATTTTAACAACGTTCACAGTCTGATCTCAGTCTCAATCTGTCAAAAAATACTTCAAATTTCCCTACATTTTGACAAGTTTTTGACATTTCTTTGTCGCTGAGATGAGACTGCGACTAGATTTTGAACATTTTAAATTACGAGAATTGGCCTTCTGTTCTATGCAAAGGTGCCTTGGCTGTAGTTGTGACCACACGCAGCATTTATTTAAAAAAACACTCCTAATAGCGATCCTCGCAAGACCATTCCTACTTAAAACAATAGGGATATAGATATATCTAGGGATGTTGCTATGGATACTGAAGAATCCATGCAAACTATATTCTTATAACTACTAAATCAACAAAACTTTCTTCACAGGATCATGCTCATCTCGAGGCAAGCGAGCTCGCACCGCGTTCAGCGCGCAACAGATCAAGAGCTTGGAGGCAGAATTTGAGAAGAACCGCTACCTATCCGTGGCGGCACGAGGCAGACTCGCCAGGCAGCTTAGACTTACTGAGACACAGGTTAGTTGATAACTTGATAGTAAATTAGACTTGGTACATTAGTTAGTCGTCATAAAGGGCGCTAAGTATAAAGAAAACGCCTCCGCTAGCAACGATTTGTAATCATGAGAGTACGTTCAATGCATCCTTTTTTTTTTTTTTTTTTCACGTGGAGAAATGCTCATGCATACTGCACTACCACGGGGAGATAGTGCAGTTATGTGGGACTCTAACCCACTAAAACTCCACGGTGTCCTCCTCTGCCGCTTACGGCGGGAACACGGGCACGCGTTAGCACTCATCCGTGAACTCGCCGCGGCCGTCCGTTACCGGACCCTCCTCTGGGGAGTACTCCCCATCACCGGCGCACCAGAACACATAGCACGCCGTGACCACCCCAGGGACCAAACCAGCACATGGGCGCCAGACGACCCCGTGTCTGGACACCCTTGGTCCCCCTGTGACGGGTCAGAACATTGGCCCCGCCGCCTGCCAATTTTCGGCTGCAGAGGATAGGGAGAGCGGCCAACGCAATACCGGCACTCCTCTTCCCCTGCAGCCCCACCGCGTCCGCCATCTTACGGTGGCGACCCCGTCAAGGCCGCGGAAGGTAGGGAGAGCGGCGCACCGTAATACCGGCACTCCTCTCCCGCCGCGGCCTCCAACCCTCAACCGCGATGCCTTCGGTACGTACGACATCGCGGCCCGCCTCAGTTGCGATGTCGCCCAAGCGACACCGCAACCTACCTTTGGCCGCTACGTCGTCGGCTTGTCAGCAAAAGCCCTGACGAGCGGCCCCTCCTCGGGTTCCTCTTCGCTTCACCGTGGGTGTCCAAGCCACGGCTACTGAACCCCCCCGCCTCGACAATGCGGGAACCCACCGGGGGGGTCGTTCAATGCATCCTAGAGCAACTACTACTAGCAACTGATTTTGCTAATTCACCGAAAAACCTTACTTAGGTAGACAGACAGATAAAACCAATAACACCAACACCGCCCATTGTGTCACTGACTGGTGTCACCACAGGGTGTCACCCACAGAGCATGTAACCTTTTGTGTCACCTAATGTAAACTTTCTACATTTTTATTTGTATTTTTTATGGCGTGCACTATAAAGAGTAGGTATTCTATATAGCTAACTATAAAAATCACACGTTTACAACCAGCCAGTCTCTAAATTAATTTGTTTCTTCCAGATAAAGATATGGTTCCAAAACCGACGAACGAAATGGAAACGAAAATACACAAACGACATAGAACTTCTGGCACAGCAGTATTACAGCAGCCTTGGCATCGTCAGTCCTCGACCAATGTTCGTCGGTGACCGCCTATGGATCTTCAACTACCCCAACAGAGTCCCACCCACACAACAACAGCAATGGATGAAGTCCCTAAGCACAATGAATGCACAAAACCAAATTATAGACAGAACAAACATGTTTCGAAATCTACCAAAACCTGACGTTCCATTCTTGAATCCTACTGTGTATCCGAACGAAAGAGTTTTCATGGACCGTGGTTTAAATATGGCGGGAAATGTCAATGTCAAAATTCCCGCCCAAACGCGCATTTTGCCCAGAGAAGTTTACAATAATATGGCGCAAAGAAGTATGGACGTATATAAAAATAACATTTTAAGCCACAGTAGCCCACCGCAAGAGTCAAGCGTTGATCATTTGAGAAGATTGGAGGAGAATTTTAGTATTTAAGACAGGACTTCGTTTCTATTTAGGTTTATATTATTTGTAAATAAAGTTTTGGTCGTGATTATTTTTGTGTTTTAGTATAATTCTGCCGTGGCATAACTAAAATGCCGTTATCCGACATCCGGCCGATCTCCAACTTTTAATGCTATTATAAAGAGGAAAAAAAATATATGGATCTGTTTCCGAATTTTCAATACCTTGAATAGCAAGGTATTGAAAATTCGGAAACAGATCCATAGATTTTTTTTTCTCTTTATAATAGCATTAAAAGTTAAAAATCGACCAGATGTCGGATAACGGCATTTTAGTTATGCCACGGCAGAATTTCTCCCCTTTCAGTCATAGTCGCCGAGATGGATCTTCGAAGCGTTGAAGTTTTTAAGGAAATCCTTCCGAAAGCCTGATAAGTACTACCTTCTACTACGGTGGGTATTTTTTAAACAAGCATACCTACTTACCTATATGCGCCAAAATGAGCTCAACTTACCTGAAAAGTCCGAGGAGATTAGTTTTAGGATTTAATTGGCAATTCGAAGTTTGGAACTGTGCTCGTCAAAATTCATGCGAAATGTTTCGCTTCAACACTAAAGAGTCATCGACATCACCAAGAAGACACAAACAAAGCATAAGCGTAGAGGTAGGTACATACGGTCAATGTGGACTGGTGGTTGACTGTGCAAGTGTGTGTAGCACAGCACGCCTTACTGAGGAGTGCTGTGCTACACACTTGTGTGGATTGGCAAGATTTAGCTTAGCCGGGAGGAAATAATATCTAATTTTATAAAATCGTTAATTTATAAAAGGGACACGATTACAAGCTCTAGTTAGCCCGCAAAATTCAAATTGTCTTACGTTTTTTGCAATTTGCAGGTCAGTGTCAAGACAAGTACCTATTATATGTATTTACAGAATTATAATAATTAAAATCATCAATACAATCCTCTAAGTTTTTATACTTACAATACATACCTACAGTTCTATTGATTGACTTTTCATGAAATAGCCATGAAAAACACTGAACTTAGATGAAAATCGCCCATTCCTAATGCTACGAAATAAAAGCGATGGCATAGTAACATATAGACTAAAGTGTATATGATTATGTTCTGTGAACATACTCGTAGCATATTAGGTACCTATAACATAGAAAAGAAATAAGTAATGCGTGAATGAACTGTTTCAAAATGGGATACCTAAGTACCTACTCACCTCTTTTCGAGCTCTTTGGGATATAGGTTGCAGTAAGT
Source organism: Luperina nickerlii (assembly GCA_963855955.1). Taxonomy (NCBI): domain Eukaryota; kingdom Metazoa; phylum Arthropoda; class Insecta; order Lepidoptera; family Noctuidae; genus Luperina; species Luperina nickerlii. Next base: position 7,884,932 of record OY979689.1, on the reverse strand, counting down.
ATCCAGTTGGAACTTGGAAGTGAGGATGCGGGCACAAGAGCGCAGCGTGGACATTGGCGGCCTGTACCTAGCAGACAACTGCTGGTGAATTCGGACTATGGAAGATGAGTAAGCATCTAAATAATATGTGTAAGTACTTCGTGATTAAGCTTCAAAGGTTACCAATCAAGTTCTCTCGAAAAATATACAGTGTGTAAGTAAATAGAAAATTATAATTATGATCTTCGATGCCGATTTAGAAATACAAAAAGTTTTGAGCGTTCCCGTCGGTTTTTTTAAGCACAGGCGATAAAATATAAGATAAAGGAAAGAGAATACGTAAACCGTCCGGCGTCCGAGATGCATAAAAAGCTTACACTAATTTACCAACCTTCAAAAAATGTGGAACGCTTCACGATTTTGCGTGTCATCCTTGCGCAGGGGCCATGCTAATCTTCTCTGTATCGTTCCAATTTTAGTATATGTACTGCCGAAGCAAGTACACTTGTAGCGCACAAAATCTTGTATATAAGCTGACGAAATGGAAAACTTTAATAGTGCGTTCTAGGATTAACAGAAATAATTTCTATAACATTAACAATATTAGGATGATACTCACTTTTAGTCATAACACTTATTATTTAAATTATTTCAATGACAAAAAATGTAAAATATTCAAAGCCATTATTAGTTATTTTACAAAATTCCATCTTTCAGTCTGATTTAACTACGTCAGCGCCATCTATGTTTTACATTGGAACTACAACATGCGACACGTCGCGACTTGTTTGACGCTTCTAAGCAGTGAATATAGATGGCGCTGATCACGACTGTATTGTCTACTCAACCTTCCAACTTGAACCTTATTATGGTGGGCAAAAATATGAATGACCCATAGTTTTGAGTCGATGGTAATATTGGTGGTCTGCAAATGTAGGTAAGGCTAACGCTTACTACTGGATGCGGCTATACAAACCTAATACACCGCATAACTAGCATTTCGCGTAACTTCTAATGTGTTAGTAGCAAGGCAAATTAATAGCGCTCTTCCTCTCTCTACTTATTTATAAATTTGCTGTGCCCCGATAACATAATTGTTTCTACTTTTTTTTTATTTATCACCTGTAATTGTACATTATGGATTGCAATAAACGATTTGAGATATGTTTAACAAACTAGAACAACCAACAAGTGAACTACACTTATTAACCGACTTCAAAAAAGGAGGAGGTTCTCAATTCGGATGTTTGTATATGTATATTTTTTTTGATTACTACTTTATTGTATGTGCTACTGATACTACCGATTTTGTATCACTGTCATAATCGGTAAACTTTATTATCGTCGCAATAAGGTTGACGTTGCGTTGCTGCCACTGGTAAGTCTGTCAAAATCATAGTGGTCTTTATTTGCGTTAAAATAAAGTTCCTATTAGGTTGCTGCTGTCAGAGATAAAATATCTATAAAGGACTGATCTATGCTCGATTGCTGTCAATTTCCTGCTTCCAATCACGGATTATATCTAAACAGACGCTCTTGCAAACTACGCCAGACTGCTGTATCTGTCTTGAGAAGAAAGTAGTATGTTTCTACGAAAGACGTCCTTTGTGTAGAGCTGCAATGATGCCAGTATCTCCAGCTGCCATTGCCAGGGTCCACCTCAGTTTTCTAAATGAAAAAGAACACGACACGAGAAAAAAATTGAAACATTTTCTAAACAGTGGTAGTTTTGGTTAGGTACAGTAATGCTTTGGTTTTCTAATGGAGGTGACATCGAGGTAGCAAGCTATACCGTGATCGCGAGGTATCGCAGGGAGGCATCTTCGACGTGTAAGAAAGCAATGACACGGCTGTCCACATACAGCGCATTTTTTGACACCTAAATGTCAAATACTGGTAAAAATGACAGATTTGGCGATGGAACCACTTTCCTCGGAAACTCAAACTTTAAAAGCAATCTGTGTTGAAAATATACAAAGATTCATATAGTTAACCTTAGAACTAATGTTACGATACATAAATAAAATAAACATTAGTTTTAAATACATAATTTATTTCTATGGTACAAGATATTTCCAATGATTTGCCGTTACAGAATTTATAATTGCAATTTCAAAACAAAATGTACAATGTTGTTAACTGGAGCGCTTTGCTTTGGTTACCCAATGTTTCTCAATTTTTATAACAATTTCGTTTAAATATAAAAATCCACGCTTGGTTTATTGATTATTAACACTTTAAATCATCGGTTCTGTATATAAATAATTCCACCAATTTTTTTTCCCTAAATGTCCATTTCCACGCATACGAGACACATTTTTTTAAATATTTATTTATCAATATAAACATAAAAAATAACAAGTCGCACATTCATTTCTTGCTTTTACACTTTTTTTAAAGACAGTTGCCAGGATGTTGTACAAAGTATTCCTAAAATGAGTGTTTCTTACATGAGGTTCCGAAAGCACTTTAGGCATTAATTTATTGTCTACAACCCATACGAAACGGACTTCGTCGAAACGAATCGATTACGGGCAAATCGATTTAATATTACTGGCTTAACAAATAACAGCACTAAAGAAAAAAAAAGTAATTCAAACTTGGAACAGTGTTGGTAGCAACTGTCTGGCCACCATAGAGTGGGTCTAGTATGGGGCTACATATGAAATGCATGTTGTTCTTTCTGTTTGAGTGTGTTGTATAGGTAATATATTGTATATGCTATGCGCCAGGCTTCGCTTACAAGTCCATATTGACACTTCACTTTACTGCAGCGTATCACGTTGTGGGTTTGTGTTACCTGGAAACAAAATATAAATTGTGAGATGTTTAATACTTCAGTTATTCCAATTACAAAATGCAAATGACTGAATGGGCAAGGGCGAGTTGGACACACGAGGGGATCCGTACCACCCACAGATATAGATAGACCTAGATAACGCAAGTATCACGATCCGTATGAAACCAAGCGTGCCATTTTTGACTACCTACTATGACGTCACAAGCACTATTTAGTGATGGGCAAATCAAATCGATTGTAAGACGTCGCCGCGTGCGGCACCCGCCTCGCCCCACCCCCGGGGCCTAGCGCCAGCGCTCACGCTCACCCAGCCAGCAGTACACAGGACTGAGCGCGAAAGTGCCGGCTTACGATTTTTGTACGTAAGCTGGGTACGCGAAGTAGTTGCTCTTGCATTATCTAGGTGTATCTATATCTGTGGTACCACCGCACAATATTACCGGCTAAAAACCACATTTCTTGTAAATTACCCCCTTTAATTCTATCTTCATTTTATTTTTATTATTTGTTGTTATAAGTGTCTACCTAATACGGTTGCAAAGATACAGCCCTGTGACGGACGGACGGATGGACAGCGAAGCCTTAGTAATACGGTCTCATTCCCATCACGCCTTTAATCCCCGAAGGGTGCAGAGGTTCACCGATATTTCTCCAGTTGTGTTTCAGTCCTATGTAAATAGGTCGCGAGCCCTCAACCGGGTATTACTATTAAATACAAATATTTATTACACATACGTTTGGAAACTTAACCTTTTGACCGCCACAGTCATGTATAGATGACAAACCAAAATGTGCCCAGCACGCCATGGTTCGACTACATGACAGACTTTGACGCCGAGGGCACGTTCTTGATTTTTTGACGTGTGGCGGTCAAAAGGTTAATAGGGATGTTGCCTGGGTAAAAATAAATCGATTCGATTTAGTCCTTCAGTAAGATTATTAAAAAATATTGAACACGTATTTTTTGTTTTATCAATTAGATAAAAAATTACAAAGATATATCACATCAAAGTTCAGGAGTGGGGGGCTTTGACGTAATAACGTGCTAAAATTTGTAGCACGGCGTGACGTCATACGAAATTTCCAAGCGCTGTATCTTCGTAATTTTTTGTTTGCCAGACAAAAGAAAAAATACGTATACAATATTTTTTAGTAATCTAACTGATGGACTAAATATATTTTCTTAGTCAACTACCCTATTGTTGCATACGCCGCATACCTGGCTAGCTGTCGTCCTGCAGCGAGGTGAAGCGGTTCCCGAGCGCGAGCGGCTGGCGCGGCGCGGAGGGCTCGCGCGCGGCGCCGGCGCCGGCGGTGCTCCAGCCGCCGCCGCCGCGCTTGGCGCTCGCGCCCAGCACCGGGAAGTAGTCGTCGTTGTGGATGTCGGGTGCGTGTTTCTACAAACAAGAAAATGGTTGTAATTTATTTAAGTAAATTTAGATTTAAACCATTGTTACGTAGTAGTAAGTGTACGGCATGATGGGGTCGACGTATCCATTGGGATAAAAACCCCAAATTAATTTAATAAAAGATTAAAAAAAAAGAAAATGGTTTAAGCCAATAAAGTCCACATAATATACTTCATGTTTATAGGTACCATATTTTTAACAGACTTCTAAAAAAGAGGAGGTTCTCAATTCGGATGTTTCTATTTTTTTTTTGTAATGTATATTTATTTTATATCTTATTTTGATTGTAGTTTTTTTTATTTATATCTAATCGACGTCATCACGTCAACGCCGACTGTCGCTGAAAACCAGCGCTGGGGCTCTGACTAGTATAGGGTCTTAGCATTATGCTGAGCAATGGCGTTTTGCGTGAATGTGACGCATGTTTTCTCTCAAGTTGTTGATATCTAACGCACATCCTCAACAGGCCACTGGTGGGACGACGTGACGTAGATATGTCGTTGATTTACTTTGGCGCTCTTCGACCAGAAAATAGAATACCAGCGCAGCGTCATTTAAAAATAAATGACGCAGCATCATGCTAAAATACACATCTCTTACCGTTCTTCTGGTACCATGTTGCCTAGTACCGGTTGTTGAGATCAGATAGGCAGTCGTTCCATGTAAAATACTGGTATTCAGCTGCATCTGGTTAGACTGGAAGCTGACCCCAACATAGTTGAGGAAAAGCTAGGCAGGTTGATTGACTTACCGTACTCCTGCGCACATTCTCAACAGGCCGCTGACGCGACGCTGGCGGCACGTACGCTGCCGGCTTACTTTCGCGCGGTTTCGGCTCCTCGACCGGTGGCGGTGCTGCGGTTTCCGCTTCCGGTTGATGCTGCAATTTAATATGGCAACAATTAAATCGTTAATCTATCACACTAATATTATAAAGGCGAAAGTTTATGAGTGTGTTTGCATGTTTGTTACTTCTTCATGCACAAACGACTGGACCAATTTTGATAAAATTTTTGATATTCCTTCGGAATAGAAACGTATGCAGGTGAAAGCGAGGCGCTGCTGGTTTAAATTAATTCAGTAATTATTCAAGAATTCCGTGAAGAATTACTATTCGTCGTGACTGTCGTCGTGTAAAACTTTCAAGTTCTATGGTAAAAACAAAAGTTATATAAACTAGGCTGAGAATCAGCACTTTTTGAACGTGAAAATTACAGACAGTCCTTGTAAAACGCCCGCCCTTTATCAAATCTCTTTATAATTCGTTCATCTGTTAAAATAATAAATACACACGGTAAAAGACTAAGGACAATTTTTTAAGTATTTTATTCTGGCACGATAAAACTCTGATTCTTTCTCACCGAGAACAGTCCTTTCAATATTTAATTTTTGTGTTTGTATCCTTTTGCGTAAATATTTAATGAGCAGAATATAGAATACAGCTGCTACTGCAGTCATGACGACCCTGCCGTACGTGCGGCTGCATATCGAGCGTGTATTCAACTGAACTTAATCAAGCTAAAACGTTGATCGGCACTGGAGTGCGCGCAAGGATCGCGGGTTTCCTAAAACGGATCGTCCAGTGTGGACCCAGCTATCAAAATAGCGTTTATTATGAGAGACTATTATTACATGTCCGTCACGCCGCATTATGCAGCCTACAATTAGTCACAAAACCAGACAAACCCTCCGGTTTTTGTGGCACTTTACTGGGGATTAAGGAACAACCCAACCACTGCAACTCTTGTAAACCAGAATGTACAATGGCAATTAACCAGAAAACGTGATGCATTTTCAGCTTATTCCAAAGATACTTACAGGCTTATTCCAGGGTCCCTTGACCTTCCCGCCCTCAGGACCTGCAGTGTCCTCGGAGGCGGAGTCACGGCCCGAGTCCGACTGTTGGTTGCCACCTTGCAGCACCTGGATCTTGAGGCCTGTGTAGTCCTTCACCGGCTCCTCGTATTCCTTCCATTCTTCTTCGTCCTGAAAAGATTGGAAATGATTTGTTCAGTAATATGATTCATGTAAAAGGGGCATTTTAGGAATGTTTTCATGTATGTATGAAAAAATTGCTATAACCAACTTGGAAGACACATTGGTGAATGCAATCTCTTAGGATAAGGGGCCGTTCAAATATTACGTAAGCAGATTTTTTGCAATTATTAACCATCCCCCCCTCCTCCTCGTCAGCAAAAGTAAGCAAAGCTCTTAACCCCCCCCCCCCCATGCTTACGTAACAATTGGTACATGCATTTTTCAATGTGTTATGGTTTCTTTATTGATTCATAAGCAGCAGTTATATGCGTTTCGTTTTCAAGCATAGACAAGTAGGATTGTCATATAAAAGGTGCCAGTAAAATAGATGGACAAACTTTTAGAAATAATTCAGACCACCAAAATAAGGACGATGGTAAAAAAATATAAAGAAAAAGGCATAGATACGAGGGTGTATTGAAAAGTACTCCGCCTGATACAAAATTATTCGATTCTTCAAATCAAAACTACCCACATTATTTACTTCAGTTCCGTCTAGTGTGCGATAATTAGTTGTGATTTTATAAATTTATTAATCGAGCAATCCGCCGTAATTTGCGCAAATGGAGAAAAGTACTTCCATAAGAAGGGGTTATCACCAAAGTCTATCCATGATGATATGGTCAGTAGATTAGGGGATTCTGCTCTGTCATATTCAACCGTCAAAAAATGGGTAGCAGAATTCAAGCGTGGTAGAGAGAGCGTGTGAAGACGAACCCTGCACTTCCAGTGCCTTAAACGTTAGACTACTGACAAAAATAGAGAAAAGGTATTTGATTTAGTTATGCAAGACCGCAGATTAAAAATAAGAGAGATAGCCGAGATTATAGGCATCTCTTATAAACGAACACAAAACATGATAGTCGACGAATTGGGTTTCCACAAGGTGTCAACGAGGTGGGTCCCACGACTGCTATCAGTCGAACAAAAAAGAACGCGATTGACAATTTCACGCGACTGTTTCGAGTTATTTGAAGCCGATCCAGATGATTTTTTAAGTCGATTTGTTACTATGGACGAAACCTGGGTTCTTCAGAGTACACCGGACACAAAACAACAATCACAACAGTGGAGTAGACCTGGTTCACCACCTCCTAAAAAGCCTAAGTCGATTTTGTCGGCAAATTAAGTGATGGCTTCAGTATTCTGGGACTCGAAGGGCGTGATTATGGTTGATTATCTTGAAAATGGTTAGAATATAAACTCTGATTACTACTGCACCTTACTACGTCGTTTGCGTGAGGAAATAAAAGAAAAACGCCTAGGAATGCTCAGAAAAAAGTCCTCTTTCATCAAGACAATGCCCGTGTTCACACCTTTTTTTTTTAAACATTTGTGCAATCAATGGCTGAAATTCATAACTGTGGCTTTGAACTGTTACCGCATCCGCCTTATTCACCTGACCTAGCTCCATCGAGACTTCTTTCTATTGCCTAACCTAAAAAAACACTTAGGACGTCAGAAATTTTCGACAAACAATGAGGTCAAAGCAGCAATAGATGCGTATTTTGACTCTCAGGACGAATTTTTTTTTGCAATGGTATAAACGCTTTGAATGAGAGGTGGCAGAAGTGCATTCAACTTGATGGTGATTACGTAGTAAAATAAAAATATTATTGATTTTGTGCGTGTCTATTTTCTTAGTTACGCCGAATACTTTTCAACCCTCCCTCGAACTTACAAGAAAAATAATCAGCTAACGAAAATACACTAATGTGCCGGCAATTTATCATTTTAGGTCAAAATAAAATCACTTTAATTTGTGTTTTTTTTTTTCTTGGGGATCTTTAGTTAGACGTACTGAGCGCTGTGTTAATATTTGTCCATCTATTTTAATGGGACCCTGTATGTGTTCAAAGCAAAATCGACAGAATTTTGTAGAAAATCCGAAAAAGAAAAAAAATACTGGTGACGTCACCATCCAGACCCCCCATCCCCTATGTCATAAAACAAGTGCGAGTCGGACTCGCGCACCGAGGGTTCCGTACAAACCTGCAAGGTTTACAAAGTTCGTTCATTACGACAATCGTGTCATAACTATGGTATTTTTATTGCAAAATGAAATTCATAACATTACAATGGGGAAAGATGGAGGAGCATAAATTTAAGACAAAGATCTCTTTGCTCTCTGTGCTGTAAGCTATTGCTTCTTACCAAATTTCGAGATTCTATGTCAACGGGAAGTGGTCTTTAGGTTTTAATTCCCTTGCGTGTAGTTGCGAGTTTCAAAATATGCGGTATCAATGGTTGTACTTTTGCGTTTTGCGTTTTTGCGTTGACTTAGAATTTTTTTTTTCACGGGTTAAAGGCAATTAGATCTAAGTATTTGATATGAATTTCAACTTGATAGCTCTACGCGTTCATGAGGAAAAAAGTAATAAGTTTATATTTATTAAAAAATAAATATATATTTTGTAATGTAACTAAAAATTTAAGGTTTTCGGAATTTTTCCTTTGTGTGCTATAAAACGTTGCTTCAAGCCAAATTTCAAGATTCTAGGTCGACTGGAAGTACCCTTTAGGTTTTGATTCCCTTGCGAGTACTTGCGAGTTTCAAAATATGCAGCTTAAATTGCTGTTTCTTTTGATTGCGTTGACATAGAAGTTTGATTTTGTTACAGCTTAAAGGTATTATAGACCTGAGTATTTGGTAAGAATTTCAATTTAATACCTCTACGCGTTTATGAGGAAATGGGTAGTAAGTTTAAAATTATAAAAAAAAAAAATATTATGTGATGTAACTAAAAATTTATGGTTTTCGTAATTTTTCCTTTATCTATGCTGTAAGACGTTGCTTCGTACCAAATTTCAAGATACTGAGTTCACGGGAAGCACCCTGTAGGTTTTGATTCCCTTGCAAGTGTCGAAAATTTGCGGCATAAACGGCTGTATCTTTTGATTGCGTTGGCTTAGAAGTTTGATTTTTTCACAGCTTCAAGGGACAGTAGACCTGAGTAATTGATATAAATTTCAGCTTCATACCTCCACGCGTTCCTGAGAAAAAGGGTCTTGACAGACGGACGGACGGACAGACGGACAACAAAGTGATCCTATAAGGGTTCCGTTTTTTCCTTTTGAGGTACGGAACCCTAAAAAAGCAAAGCATAGACCCCCCGCCCCCCTGTAGTGCTTACGTAATACATACTTGAATGGCCCCTAACTCTTATTATAGTAGACTACAGGACTACTAAGCGCTACGGTAGCCTACCTTTGGATAGCCAGCCAGCAAAAGCGACTAAGAGATACCTTTAAGGTGCCACTACTCGATATTTTTTCCATACAAATTTCAGGAGAGTATTACTCCACTGTTTGACATTGTGCACCCAAAGTTAAACATGATATCGTTTTGGAATAGTAAAATAAAAAGCCATTAAAAAGTTATGAGCCAACAAAGATTCGTTTTTCTTGCTTTTTTTAACGTAACTTTGGGTGTAAATAAGTTATAAAAGAACTGTAAAATCTTCAAAACCAAGTCCGTACCGACAAAGCTCAGTTATCGAAGAGTTTAATAAACTTTATTTGTAATTGATTTATGCAGTGGGTTTTTCATAAAACTCGATTTTCCAAAGCACTTTTCGATTTTTTTTACGCGCCTATCATGTCGGAACGGTGTTTCTGTGCGTGAGCAGGAGCACTAGACGTTGTTCATGTAGACTAGCGTCTAACTGATCATCTGATACTAGCTCTGTTGGACACGAAGCCAGGTGAGACAGCGTGCTTTTTGGCCATGACCACCAGTGAGTTCGAGCCCGCCACTAGATTACCTACTCTTAAGAGCGCGACACTTGGATGGAGAGTCATTTTTTGAGGAAGCCCGGACAAACAAGTGACGACCATTCGTGTCTTCGTAGCTGCAAACTCACTGGTAGCTTTGTAACCTTTATTGCAACCTTTACCCGCGACCTAGCCGTGATACTTCTACCTATTCATTTGTATGTATTAACCTATTCGGCTGGTTCGAAATATCTCTCTACACCAGTTGAAGGCCTGCGTAGTATACTTATAAAAGCTGTTACAGCGGAATCTTGAATTATGACATTACAGGCGAATGTTTCCAGTGAGGGAGTGCCTTAAAATAGTGCTAAAAAAGAAAATCGACACTTTATTAAAAGTTCAGAACAGTTCGTTTACATAACGAATCGTTTCGTTTGAAATTGAAGCCGTGTTCTCAGTAACCTAGATCTATTATGGCCAGTTGAATGGTTCTGTCAAGTCGAGAGATTCCCTGAACCGCGAGGGTCGACGTAAAACGAGTAGCGAACGCGATGATTTTAGTAAGGGGAATTAATGGATATCCCTCAATAAAATATCAATGACAATCATCATCATCTGCCTAGGCAAGTGGCTAACAATGTAGTTGGGAAAACCCAACTACATTGGGGTCGGCTTCCAGTCTAACCGGATGCAGCTGAACACCAGTATTTTACATGGAGCGACTGCCTATCTGACCTCCACAACCTAGTTACTGGGTAATACGATACCCCTTGGTAAGACTGGTTGTCAGACTTTCGGGATTCTGGCTACAACGACTGTCAAGATCCACGAATGAAAGCAAGGACCAATGGCTTAACGAGCTTTCCGAGGCACGGAGAGGCCACAGTATGTAAAGATGGTCACCCATCCAAAGACAAACCGCGGCAAGCGTAGCTTAACCTGATCGATCGACCTGTGCGGCTGTTATTATTTAGCCACGGGCCCCAAGCTGTCCTATCCTATCAATTGCCTTTCTGGTGTAAAAATAATTAAATTTGTATGTATAGCTTGCTATAGTAACGCTTGCTAACAGATGTGGTCATCTTGTGCATGGGATTTTGTTTTCAAATTGGGCAGATGTAAGTTTACTTGATGGTACATGCCTAAACGTAAATAAAACTAGAAATTATTTGACGCATTTGTCATTTTTACAATGATATTAGTATAATATTAGGTGAATCTAAAACAGAGTTGTGTTTGTTTCAGTCTTTCTTCTCAGAGTAGTCAGTGAGGAAACACCAAACTCATCTAGTTTTAAAACAGAAATTATTTTTGCCATGCAAAATTGTTTTGTTTGACCAATTTACAAAAATAAATATCATTTATCACAATTACAGTGCCTACCTACCGTTTGACAAAAAAAAAATTACTTAAATTTTTTAGTAATACCCATCCATTTCGGAATCTATGATAGGTAATAGGTAATACGGGCTGGTGTCCGCAACTCCACGTCAATGCGCGTATTTTGCGTACGGATATTTGTATCTATGATACCAAATAAAAATTAAGTGTAGAACATTCCAAGTCCAATATTGTTACAAGTAACATGTTTTTATCAGGCATTATTGTTTTCCTTAAACGCTACATAAATAAAACTGTTGGAATTGTTGTTACAAATTGTCAATATACATACATAAATTATAATTGTTCAAGTTGTTTACATTTTCTTGTTTATTATTGTAACATGTGAAGTTAAGATAATGAGAATTTATGAAAACAAAGAAAGATCAAAACATATTTGGCTGTATTCAGTTTACCTTGACAATAACAGAAAATAGTGTATTTAAAAATTATGTTTTACCCAGATTTGTGTCTATGGATTATCCATGAATAATTTAAAGAGGATTGTTCTTTACTTTCTTAGATGTTTTATTTGAAGATAGATGACAAAGTGTGCACACAATAATTGCAAGTCTAAGCTATTTTGATTAGGAAATTATTACACTAATTTTGCACAAATCTTCAGTCAAACAACTTTCTTCTAAGAAATGTTAAACATAACCTATCATGTTTATTACCATGAATGACATTGCATTACAAGTATCATCTGTGGAGACACGTCTGCCGCTAGAGATACGTATTACATGGAAAGTACCCTTGACAATCATGTTGATTGCTAGAAATCTAGTATTTTTTCTTAGTAGGTCGTCAATCAATGAATTGACGACCTACTAAAAAAAAATTACTAGATTTCATACGAAACTAGGTCAAACACTAAACAGTCGCGAGAAGTAATCATTAGTCACTGTGAAATAAAACAGGACTTCATGCTAATCGTAAAGAATGACCACGAATCGCCCCGACATAATGATTGTCATGATGTTGTGTTAAAATTTTAATGTTTATTATCAGAACTCACCCCTGCTCGACCTCCTTCCTCTCCTTCCTGAACCGGCCGCTCCTTCTTCGGCCTTACATCTGATTTCTGTTTTGGGTCGTCCAATTTTTTGGTCAACTCATCGGCTGTAGCGAACTTTTTCACTGCCTTCGACTTTTTGCGATCTTTTTTCGCGAAGAAATCGTCCAAGTCGGCCATATCTAATTTTTACTTACGATTTAAAGTTTTGCTCTGGTAATGAAGTAATTACAGCAATATTGGAACTAAACGTAAAGGGGAAAATAGGCCCCCGAAAAGTGAAATGATTTCTGTAGCAAGCGTGGCCGACTGTTTCTTTTTTTTAAAATGGCAGATCCTATGTTGCCATTATCGGACGCAAAAACGTCATTCGCAAATTGCCATTGCAATAAATGAATAAGCTACTATTTTCTCCACTTGTCGTATGAAGTGGAAAACCCGAGATGACATTCATAATAATTATCAATATCGGGATAAAAGTTGCCATATAGGCTACTTTTTAATAAAATTCGTTAATCCTGGGGACACCCAGGATCTTTGAAAATTGGTCCAGCCGTTTGAGCGTGAAAAAGCAACAAACACACACACTCACAAACTTTTATAATATTAGTGTGAAGTGTGATAGACTTTATTATTTTGAAAGATCGCAAAATCTATAAATAAATATAAGTTCCAATTTTTAGGGTTATGATGGAAAAGAAACGGAACCCTTACAAGATCACTTTGTTGTCCATCTGTCTATTTGTCTGTCTGTCAGTCTGTCAGTAGCCTTTTTCTCTGGCACGCGTGGAGGTATCAAGTTGAAATTAATATTAAACACGTAGGTCTACGTTCCCTTAGAGTTCTAAAAAAATTTAACTTCTAGTCGCGGCATAATAAAACCTTTAGGGCACTTCCCGTAGACTTAGTATCATGAAATTAGGTAAGAAGCAAGTTCTCACAGCACAAGCAAATTTGGCAGGTTTGTTTGACTCGTGTGTTTTTCTTTTTGGAGAAAATCACTGAATATGGTCATAATAACCTTGCAATAAACAAACTTAAACAGCTAAAACGACAACGAAATTCAAGGAAAGTGAGCTAATTGTTACAACAATAGTGTTAAGTATGTGAATTTGTGTGGGATAGGTACAGACGCCAGCACAACAAGCTACACCTAACTGTCAGATTTTCCCAATCAACTTTGAACCTTAAGCTTTAGCGATAAAGTTGAAAATTTATTAAAGAAATCTGACAGATTGTGGTAGGTTGATGTGCTGGCGTCCGTACAACGAAAAAAAAACCGGCCAAGTGCGTGTCGGACCACGCACAATGAAGGGTACCGTAGTTAGAATGAATTTATCCCAAGTACAAACTTAACATTGTAGTTGAAAAACATGTTCTCCTATACATTCCAACTGAAAATGTAAGTTTGTAAGCACAATATTGAGAGATTTACCATGTTGTTTTAAGACCACGGACTTCTTGTAGATTTTCCTGTAATCTATAGGAATAGAACTGATTTCTGTATTTTTTCGAAATTTTAGGCTCAGTAGTTTCGGAGATAAGGGGAATGGTCAATTTTCGTTCCGAATAGGTTAATTCGTATTACCATACTTTAAAATATGAAAAAAAATATATATTTGAAATCCTCACAGTAAGATCGTTCATTTGATATGTCACACGTCACAAATTGCGAAACTTTTTTTTTAATTTTCTATTTGCCCCCGAAAATTAAAATATAAAGGAACGTAAATAAATAAATTTTGAATATGGGAGCATATTCAAAATTTATTTATTTACGTTACACGTCTGTATTCGGGTCAGAGATTCATATTTGTACCAAATTAGATTCGGAGCAAATTGGCTGTAATAGACGGGCGGACAGACACACGAGTGATCCACGGGGTTCCGTTTTTTCCTTTTGAGGTACGGAACCCTAGAGTGAAAAATAAAAACCTTTTATAAAAAAAACCACAATCTTCCAAAAAACACTACAAAATGAAAAATAACTTTAATTTCGGAAGTCGGTGTCAAAAAACGAAAATGCGGAACCAACGACACCGACTTCCAAAATTATTTTTCATTTAGTAGTGTTTTTTTGAAGTAGGTTGTTTTTTTTTTTTTTTTGAGAAAATGTTTTTTTTAGTACCTATATATTGGCGTGTGATAGCTGTCATATGGCAAATAATTGATTATTTTGTGTTTCGCAATGTTATTTACTTTCTATTGTGTACAGACGCCAGCTGCACATCAAACTACTACAATCTGTCAAATTTCTTTAATAGATTTTAAACTTTATCGCTAACTAATTAAGGTTCAAAGTCGATTGGGAAAATTTTACAGTTTCAGGTAGCTTGGTGTGCTGGCGTCTGTACATAGAATCAAGTTCTTCTAAAAAAAACAGACAGCTGTGCTGCTAGGCAGTTTGTTGCGCCACTTCTTCTTGCCAGCTAAAGCACTGGGAAGTGATGAAGGGCGGGCGTTTGGACTGTCTTATATAATTTTGACGCTCAAAAGATTCTGATTCTCAGCATTTTTTGAATAATGGATTTTTGAGTTTTGCTATCTTTGGAAGTACCTAAACAGATATGCTAATACTTCCAATTTCCAATGCCTTGAATTTGAAATCATCTCTCATATAAATCAGCAAAACAGTCATTTCATTATGTACCCGTTTTCCCCAACACCCACAACATAATTACAACCCAATCACCTTTAAAAGGTTCTCATCACGCTCGAATACTATTACACGCACTGCCAATACCATATCGACGGGTTATACCAACGTATTCGTTTGCTTCAGGCTTCAGTCTAAGCTTATCGGCACATCGTCCGGTCAGTATCCACCGATAACCAATACGACTATCTTATCTACCTTTATACCAGGCCATTTTTTGTTGAATTTTGTCAGTAAAGAAAAAGAAAAGTCAAAATGTTGGGTCCGCTAGCCAGGATTTCAAACCAGTCTGGAAGAAATGTGATGAGAAGTTTTATTAGGAATGGATCAAATGGAGGTGTCCCTGGCGAGGTAAGTCCAGACATTTTATTTAATTTGTTTATTACGTAATTGGCTAGGGACGTACTTTTTTTAATCAAGCACGTTTTTTTGCCCTTTTAAAGGCGCGCCTAGTTCTTATTATAGGTATTGTTAATGAGTCCTTGTTTGCGCATTTAGTAGTATTTGCTTAGATAAAAGTCGTTGCATTGTTAACATCTTTGCATATAATAGGTACTTACTGATTCATGAGCGTATAACTGGTACCGAGTTGGTTCAGTTGAAGGAAAAATCGTTTCCTTCTTTTCGTTGTTCTTGTTCTCCAATCGCCAGTAGGTAATCCCCAGTTTTACTTTTGCCTTAGATAGTGTAGTTTCAGTTTTTAATTGGGTCCCATTATACGCACGACGCCATCGCGGCAGGCCAAGACGAAGATAGTGGGACGGGCTTGACTCCTACCGTAAGGAGTGCCAGCACTCGCAAAAGACAGAATTGTGTGGAAAAGGGGGAGGGAGGCCTATGCCCTGTAGCAGTGGCGTGCCTAGGGGTCAAAAATAGGGAAAGCCCACAGATTTTCAACGTATAAAAAAACGGCCAACTGAGGGATTGGCTGATTTTCTTATTGTGTACGTGTGTGTTGCGAATGTTTGACTGGTATTTTTTAAAATATATTTTTTATTGATAGGTTTAAGTACCTACGTTTGTTGTTGTGAATTATGATTTTATTAGGGCAAGCCGGGCTTTTCGGCTTCTATGAAGGTACCGCCACTGCCCTGTAGTGAGACAGTACAGGCTAGCTAGAGTAGATTAGATTAGTGCAGTTTCTAATAAGAATTGATGTCAAAACATTACGGAACTACATTCTAATGAAGAGAGGTAGCCTTTTTATAATAAAGGTTACCAAAGTTCAGGACGACCCTGACCACGTCATAGAAAGCGGTCAGGCAGAACTTATTTTTTTTTTTTTATCAAAATCTCCCTACCACTATCATACAGGTGTATATCAAATGAGATAGCGTGGTCCTATTACAATTTCAAACTATGAAAAACCTAAAAACTAGTAGTACAGACGCCAGCACATCAAGCTACTACAATCTGTCAAATTTCTTTAATAGATTTTCAACTTTATCGCTAAAGCATAGGGCTCAAAATTGATTGGGAAAATTTTACAGTTTCGGGTAGCTTGATGTGCTGGCGTCTAGGTCTGTACAAGTATTAACATCTAAAAATAATATTATGCACTAAATTCCCTAAATAAAATAGAACAAAATAAAAACAACAACATATAGCCTACTCTAATCTACATTATAACATAAAAAGATCATCAGTATTTGAGAAAGCACTGACTGTTCTCATATTGGCCAAACAGATGAACAACGGGCTAATTACGTAACGCACTACCAGTAGCTATGGATTTCATTTTGACAGTATCACAACATTCATTGCGTCATTTACGTTGCTGAGCAGACACATTTTTGAGCAAATGAAGCAATGGATCAGCAATATCCTTCAAAATGATTCAAATTGAGATCGATAGTGTGTTACGCAATTAAATAGAGTGCAGGATGAACTTATGTAAACTACGCTGCTGTCCTCTTGATGTCTTGGTTAAAGTTCTTCTAACGAGCTATGTATAATGCGTGCCACGAAAGATGAGACTTGACCCCGCCTCCCCCGCTCTTTCCGCCGCCCCTATGACGTCCGGTCCCGTCCCGCACCTCATACCGCTAAAGATACCTAAAATCGTGTACTTCGCATGTCAAACCACGTGGTGTGTCAAGTCTCATCTTTCGTGGCACGCATTGTACGGACGCCAGCACATCAACCTACCACAATCTGTCAGATTTCTTTAATAGATTTTCAACTTTATCGCTAATGCATAAGGTTCAAAGTTGATTGGGAAAATTTTACAGTTTCGGGTAACTTGATGTGCTGGCGTCTGTACTAGGAAGTGGTGAAGGGCGGGTCCGCGGGAGTTTTAGGAGACTGTCTCATGAACTTTTCACAGTCATGTCCGGTGGTTTGCACTACGAGTACCTAAATTTTCTTTCATCCTATTCAGTCCCTTTTTAACGTCACACGAGAAGCTGCCAGTCAGAAAATATCTAATAGGTACCTACCTATTTTTGCATTTTATGTGATGAGCACAACCGGACTTTATGTACATAAGTCATAACATCGACGCTAGCTGAATGCATGTTTATAAAAGCCACGATTGTTTGTAAAACCACACATACTCGCGAAATATAATTATAGGTAGATACTACTAGTGTCCTGCCCCTGCCTTACACGGTCTGTACAGGTACAACATCAAAATATCAAGATTTCTTTATAAATTCTATGTAAGTTTGATATTAATGTAATATACGAATAAAGTCCTCCAGACCGAATTTCGGCCCTGGCAAGCAACCTCATCGGAGACCAGCCTTCGGCATGGGAGGTATTTTTGTGTACCAGTGTGTCTGTAGACATAGGTGCACTCTCTCTTCCCTCACTCTCATTGTCCGATGGGACGGCAATCCGACACGGTCGGAGAGAGGCACGACGTGTCCCGTTGGTCTCTAGTAGCAAGCGCGACTGCTGAGTGTGCGGTCCGGGGTTCGTTTCCAGGGTCGGGTACCTACAAAAGTGTTATTGGGTTTTTTACCCGTTTAACAGCCCGAAGTTTGGATGTTAGCTGTGTGATACCCCCGAGTCTCGGAATTAATATACACATAAGAATAAATGGACCCAAAAATCTATGGGGAAAATTATGATGATGAAAACAGCATCAAAATTAGTTGCGTAATTTAAAAGAACAACGCATTCACACAGACGTATAAATTCAATATAAATGTATATAAACAAACAGCTTACACACAACTCGCTTTCAATTATTTTGCGAAATGCGCATATCTTTGAGTTTTACGACTATTTAGTCGTAAAAATCTAACCCAATCAAGAAGGCTTCGAATTACTTCGCTTTTCAATAGGTCGAGATAAGGAAAATACACTTAGTACCTAATTCGGCTCTAGTAAATAAAAGCTGCGAAACAAGATTTTTAACTGCTAAATTAGGTTAAAGAGTATTTTTGGATGCATAAATCGCACTTAAGTGTATCCTAGTGATTCCTCTTCTAGCATATCATCACGGGGCGAATTTTTCGCAATTCATACTTATTAGCGTTTTTAATACACTCCATATCTACTGACTATACAAGACTCAAGAGATTAAAACAAAATGTCTTCTAATTCCAGAACCTTCCATTTAACATCCACAACCGCACGCGTGTGACCCTCAATTTCTTCTGGTTCGTCGGCACCGGCATCGCAGCACCCTTCGTCGTGCTGTGGTTCCAGATGAACAAGAACTAAACTTGGTAAGTTTTGTGAGTCCCTATTCTCGACATTTATGAGGACTGTCCTCATAAATGTCGGTTGCAAAGCTGTAATTGTTTACCCTGTGGCAGTATCTGCAGTCTCCTAGGAATTTCCATATTTTTTTTAACGAATTTATTTGCTTGAACGGTCATGGACTTAATTTTAAAGGTCAGAAGCATTCCTAAAGTCTATTCAAACTTTGTTTCAAATTAATATTATTTCAAGTTAAACAAATATCAACTTTATTTTAATGGCAATTAAGTTGATTTTAGGACTATTGAAAAAGTTATAAAAAATTTTGATGTTGTAGCGTAAACTGATCTCTATTGTGTAGGATTTAAAGTCATTTTTCCATAAACTCATATTTGTTTACATTTTTGGCAAATAAATCGCGAATGCAGATTAAATTACTTTAGGTTTGATCATAATAGGGAATATGCATGATTTTTTTTTATTTAAAAAATTAATCCTCATTCATGTAATAAACAGTTCAGTAAAACTGTTTTTCGGATAACTATGAAATTAAAAAAGATATGAGCCATCGAAGATTTGTTTCTATCTCTCTCTCGCAAAACGAAATTAAACACGGAGTTTATATGGCCGTAGTGACATGTGACGTCACAGTCTATGTCGGATCTCTCTGTCTAATTGGTGTGTAATCAATAGTTTTAAATGCTCATATCGGCCGTGTTTCTTGGCCGATTTTAATTTTAATTTCACTTTTTGTCATCTCTACTACGGTATTTTCATATTTTGTTAATAAATGCCATGAAAAAAATTCATGCATATTCCCTATTGAGGACCTTGCAGCAAAAGGCAGGCAAGTCCAAGTATAAGAAATGTCAGGTAAGTATCAAGAAAAAAGGTTTTTAAAAATGATTGGTTACTCTAATGTCTAAGAGTTTTATGGTATAATATACCGTGTATAATATAAACATATTTACTTACATATTTTGCTAAAGTTTTTAAGGGAAAATAAATAAATTTTTGACGACGATTTTGTTACGGTTACGATGTCGTTAAAAATTTGGATCTGCCTCCCTTTTGCTGCCTGCAAGGTCCTCAATTATTAAGACCTCCGGTAACACCGGTGTCACTACGGTGAAACTTTGAAAGTAGCCGGTATACCAGCAGTAGGTTGGTAATAGATGCATTGAGGAGAATTTGGCTTTCATGTAAGTTTAGAGTAAAATTAGCAACAAAACGAACCGTACCTAATCAACATTAAGTGTTGTTTTTCAAAACACCCGCACCATCCACTCTGCGTGGAAGCTTTCTCCTGTTTTATTAGTTGTAAGTTAAATTTAAAATAAAAAGCCACCAAGTGCGAGTCGGACTAGCACATGAAGGGTTCCGTACCACAAAGCCGAAAAAAACACTTTTCGTGTATGGAGACCCCTTTAATTTTTAACTTTATTAAGAAAGAAAGAAAAAGAAAGAAAATACATTTATTTAGCACAGACTAAGAGACACACAATACACCAGATAGTTAGATAATTATAGTCGTACATCAGGAAAAAAATAAGATAAAAATAAAAAGTGCAAAGTCCGATGTAAGAAATTAAATTAGCAGGAAAGTGTGCCTCACGGCTGCGCCAAAAAGGCCCAGTTCAGCAAAAATGCCAGACAACTGGTGCCTGACGCTGGTTTTCAACTGGACCTGGTGTGTGAGGTGACGAATGTAAATCAGTTTTATACTGCATCGTGATGTGTGTAATGTGTAGGTATGCATAGTTGTATAAATAAATAAAAATAAATTAGTGTCACATAAAAACAGTAACGAATAGGTACCTATGTATAAAAAGCGTGATATTGAGTAACATTGCAAAACTAAACAATAAATAAATAAATACTGATAAATAGATAAGTGACATGACCGCATGATAGACCTTCTTATGCAAATAAAGAAATTCTCCGAAACGAGTCAGAACAGAAACCTGTTTTAATTTAAACGATGCCTGACTTGCCATGCTCCGACACATTGTCATAATAATTATTATTCAATGGTCTTACAGATTATTATTATTATGTTCTAACATACCTCGGGCCCTTGGGGTCCCGGACATTTGGAAGGCGTACGAGGGACCGAAGCCAACTCGCATAGGCCCGTTAGACGTTTTCAATGAAATGAGGCATCAACCGACGATTATCCCTGTTCGCACCTGAGGTTCGAACTATGCAAGTGCACCCAAGGACAATCCCCAGTTGGTGTAGGACTATTGCAAGACATGGAAACAAAAATATTGGATTATTATGGATTTATGGGTTTTGATGGCTAGTGAATTGGTTATCTAGGACTATGGAAAAATTTTAGCCCCTGCCTGCCCGATGATCTATATAAATTACACAGATAAAATGGCAGGGGGGCGACTTGCACACTCAATAATTTATTTTTGTTTTATTTATTTATCCATGTATTTCAGGCGTCAAGGCGTCAAGGTTCATATAAAACAATATTAATATAACTTAAAAATACTATAAATACATCAACATTATAATTACACTAAAAAACTAACGCACAGGAAGTCCGCATATCCGGCCACGAAACCGGCGGTACACAACACCCTTCGGCCAGAACTCTTCCTTGAGAAACTTCTCGAGGTGATGTGTCGGAACACGCACCATGAACGACTTGAAATTTGTGTTGTGACGCGACTCCAACTTCTCGACCCTCAAAGTCCAGTTGGTCTTCACACGCATGTACTCCACGATCTCCTCAACCTTCGTGGAGTGGTGCAGTCTGGACACGTACAGCTGCGTCGTCGGGATTGCTGGACGCAGCAGCATGTTGCGTCCTGCCAGCGCGGAGCCGCACTGGTTCCGACAAGGAGGCTGCTTTTTCTTCTTCTCCACCTTGATGAAACCATCCACGTGCCCTTCTCTGGATCCTGCCTTTTCAAAACCTTGTTGGGTTTCAATCGGCTCCGTTTACCCCCTTTTGGTTTTTCCACTAGTTTTACCTGCGATTTTAGCGACTCAGCAGGCTTGTTAGCGGCTACTATTGCTGCATAGGCTCGTTTGGGGTTCGACGAACCTACACACGTCGTTGTCTCCACCTGTGTCGAGGCAGGGACGGTCACGGCACGCGTTGCAACGCATGCATTCTCGGCAGTTGGTGACGCATTCAAGCCCGCCGACTCGAAACAGCAGTGTGATTCTGTAACCATCTCACCGTGAAAACTTAGGTGAAGTGAGCGTGGAGTGAGCTGTCAACAGTGTCAATTCCTAGCCCTGCGGGTTTCTGTATCTCTCTTGGTCTGGCTCCTCACCCTAGACCTGTTCCGGCAAAGTAAACCCTTCCGGCATAGGCCTATAGTCCGACTTTTAATTAGCTGCAGTAAAATGACACTTCTTAATAACTCATTTCGGACTGAGTTTAGAGATCTGCATGTCAAATAAGTTTCGTTTGTTACACTATTCAGCCGGTCAATTCTGTTAAAATCTCACCGTGAAAACTTAGGTGAAGTGAGTTTGTTTTTGATAGGAATTGACACTATTGACAGCTCACTCCACGCTCACTTCACCTAAATTTTCACGGTGAGATTTTTACAGAATCGCAACGCTGTACTAGAAAAACAAGATTTAGTTGATGGCCGCGAAAAAACAAAAAGACGCCAATTTCAGTCATTTAAGTAACACATAAGCTGTCATATTAGCCGACTATAGAATTCTGAGCGCGCAAGCCCCACCATGACGTCAACGTAGAGATACGGCGGGTTCTTATAGCAGCAATAGAAATAAAGAAAAGAAAGAAAGAAAATACATTTATTTAGCACAGACTAAGAGACACACAAATACACACTGTGATGGATGATTTCAACTGTCGCTAGGAGTAATAGTGTTCGCTAGGAGTTATAGTGTTCTGTGGTCTATACTGACTACTACTTCATGTTCATGCACTGTGTGCTTGTGCAAGTATTCATTTATCTTATTTGCACATCTATTCACTAGTGTAAATACCTCCTCAAGTTTTAAAGACATCGTAACAAGTTCAATAAATATCTGATACGTCGCATATTCTTGTGACAGCCCACCATTTAAACTTGACTCCATATTGTTCATAAATTCCGACCGACTCAACCACAAACACGATAATATTCTATGTACTTAGGTCATATTTATATGAATGTATGTACTTAAATACTTTATTTATTGCTCCTTGTCTTAAAAACGTTGATAGATAGTATATTTGCTAAACTTGCTAAACCGTGTGTTCAATTTAAGTAGGTATATTCCCTTCCATGGTAACCAAGAAGTAATCTACGCATCCTCAGAGGGGTGGGCAGACTTAAATCCATCTATAGGTACCAGTCCCAAACTATACCCACATGAGTAGACAACTGTACCTAACCAGTAATCCGGTATAGTCATACCGGAAGTCTACATACCTGAAAGGCTAGGAGGGAATGGTTCTGCTATTTCAATTAATATCCCGTAAAGCAGTGCTTATTTTGGCTACCGAGTGTGAAGTGAACTTCATACTCGGTAGCCAAAGTGTGCATTGCAGCACTGCTGCATGATGGGTCATTAAATAAATCGTATGTAATTTTGTTGCAGGTACTAACAGTGAATGAAAGTTAAACTTAATTATTTATGAAATAATTTTGTTAATATGTAGATAAATCTCAAATAAAACTCGAAGAAAATACAAGATGCAGTTTCATTTATTTTTAATTCACAGTTACAGATGCGTTCATTTAAAAAAAAACTACCACGAATTAAAAACAATGGGAACGCAGTGGTAGTTTTCGCAAATACTTCACTCATTTTCGTGAAAGAAATCGAATTTTCTGTTTTTGAGAGATTTGCAGAGGAAAACTTGAAATAACAAAATGTTTGCTCCCTTAGCTCGTGTTTCTAACAAACTGGGCAGGAATGTGATGACTACCATGGTGAGGAACCACTCACATGGAGGTGTCCCTGGCGAGGTGAGTTCTTAATTCAAAATTTTACGTCATTACATAATCTAATGCGTCAGTCATTTGTTTTTTATTACAGAAAAATTAACTTTTCATTAAAGCGCTCCAGTTTTTCCATTTCTAATAACTGTAGAGAATCCTGGTAAAGATATGCCAAATAAAATCTTACCATCAAAACGTCATTGGACTCAAAAGGTAAGGTAAGGTTAGGTTTATTCGAATCAAAAACTATTGAATGCATTTTTTTGGAGATACGTAGAGCACTAAAGACAACATGTTTCTGTCTAAATTTTATAAAAATGGTTTGTCATAATGCGCATTTTATTCAAAGTAAACAGAAAAACAAACATTCAATCAATAGAATAATGTCAATATAATGTAGCCTCAATAATTCTACAGCATTCTAATCAAACTGTTTCAGAACCTGCCCTTCGACATCAACAACCGCTACAAGCTCACAGTCTACTTCATCGGATTCTTTGGCTCCGGTTTGGCTGCCCCCTACCTGATTTGCCGTCATCAACTCCTCAAGAAGTAAATATTTTCTTTTAATTACTCTATGGTTTCTCTAAGGAGGTTATGCAGATATTCAGCTTCTTTGAGAACTCTTGTCTTTATTACTCTAGTTCTGCTGAATGAGTAGTTCAGTCCCTAAACTTGTACCTTACCTGTTACGCAAGTGAAAATTAGCCATTTAGATATTTTCTGTGATAATCTATTCACTAGCAGAGAATATGACATTGCGTAAGCCTGCTTTGTGTGTTTATAAAGGCATTTCAATACTGCCATTTCAGAGGGGTAATTCTCGTAAATAAGAATGTTCATTGATCTCGGTCTCAATCTGTTAAAAATACTTCTAATCCATCCATCTATGTAATACATGATTATGGAATGCAATAAAGAATTGTAATTTCCCTACTTTTTTTACAAGTTTTTGACATTGGTTGTTGTTGAGATGAGTTCGCAACTAGATTTTGAACCCTTTTAATAATGGGAATTAGCTTTCCGATGTTATATGAATGTAAATAAAACCCTGCTCTTTAGTTGCAGCATAACTTAATAAAGTTTTAGTGGACAAACTTAATAATGTTTCAAGGGGTCCGTGGTTAAATGATAACAGCCGCACAGTCGATCAATCAGGTTAAGCCACGCTTGCCGGGGTTGGTCTGTGGATGGATGACCATTTTTACATACCGAGACCCTTCCGTGCAACGGAAAGCAAACACAAACATTAAGCCATTGGTCCCTTCACAGATTGCTACTGATGATAGCCAGTACAAATTATAATTGGCAGTATAATAATCATACATATTGCTACTGATATAGATTATTGGGACGTTAAAACCAGAGATAGATAGCTTTTCTACCTCTAGTATGCCAAAACTGGTCAATACTGAGTATGTCAGTGTGAGGGCAAGTAAGCATTTTAGACATAAGGTCCGTTCACAGTTATTTTCCTCTGATTTTGCATCAGTTTCCAATCACAGTGATCTTTATTCTCTTAAGGTTCCTGCCACTGACAAGTCTTTCAAAATCATTGTGATTTTTATTCTTATTACTAATAAGTTTGCGTCAGAGGTAAAATAACTGCGAGTGGTTTAATAGCTTACCATGGTTTGATCGCCTCGGTCTTGCGGTTTGGAATAATTTTCTGGGGTAACTGTAGCCTAAGAGATAAAGTGTTTAAAGCTCAGAAACGCTGTGTAAGAGCGATGTGCGGTCTTAAACCCACAGATAGTTGCAAACCTTTGTTTAGGTCTCTAAAAATTCTTCCATTTCCGTCATTATTTATTATGGAAATGGCAATATTTGTTAAAACAAATGCGAACTTATTCACTAAGGTCTCGGACACCAGAAAAGGCCCCGTGAGAAGCCAATATAAAAACCTTTTAAATGTCGGCGGCTATAAAACTGCACTATTAAGGAAAAGTATTATTTGTATGGGACCAATTATATTTAATAAATTACCGGAATATTTAAAAAATGACACATTGCAACATTTCAAACATAAACTTAAAGCTTTTCTAGTGGAAAAATGTTATTACTCCATTAATGATTTTCTAAATGACCGATTATTATAGACCTTAAAATTCTGTTAATTAAATAAATTGAATTTAGAATATTTTAAAAATTTCGACTAAAATGACATTTAAAAAAAAATTAAGTACTACTTTTTATTGTATTTTGTTTGACATTTTAATTGTATTTTGACAATGGAATTGTATTTTGACATTTGAATTGTATTTTGACATTTTAAACGTATTTTGACATTTTGATCTTATTTTGACTATTAAGTATTTATTAATTGTATTGAACTGTTAATTTTTAATTTTTTTATTAAAGCATCGTTTTCATTTATTTAAATTTTGCATGTCAAATCTTGGGCAGAATGTATGGCTCAACTTTAATTATTCACGACCTTTGTATACTTACCTGCATTCTAGCAAATAAATAATTTGATTTGATTTGATTTGATTTGGTGGACTGTACTTAGCACAATCACCAACCAAAAGCAGTAGGCTTACTCTTGAAACCAATCCCAATCTCGAATGTATTCCAATCCGAACCAATTTCAATTCCAATCTTTAGAAAATTGGCACTCTGGAACGAATTCGAGACTGAGATTGGAATCGACTGCACGTTCGACTACACTGATTCACGTGGGGTGGCCATACACATCAAAACGTTAATTACCAAATTTATAAATAATGAATAACTCGTTAAATCTATTAATAAATCTATTCTGATATTTATTTTAACATATATAATCATTTAAGTGTTCTTTGCTTGCATTTATATGTATTTTAGGACTAAATATTTAGGCAGCAGTGGCTCATTGTGTACGTCATTGCCTACGTTACATTAAAAAAAAAAACTCACGCATTTGTCATCTGTCATCCACTTAAAATTTGTTAAACTAGAATCTTAAAATAAGTTCCTACTTGAATAATAAAACCGGCCAAGAGTTGGACTCGCACACGAAGGGTCCCGTAGCACCATACAATATTTAACACTACATATAAAGAACCATAAAAAGTGTGAATTATTACTGTTGCGATAAACAAAAGTTTCAAGGCGATGTTATCAAAATGTTCTCAAGTGTTTAGTTTGGAATGTATTCAAGTATGTTTATATCCACAAGTTCAAGTTAGTTTTACTTTAAGGGAAGTATTCAACCGAGGAAGACGAAAATATCAAGGTAAGGCCACAATTCTAATAATAATACTTATTGTAATTCCTTTAAATTTTAATATTAAGCACTTTTGCTCAATACAAACATTTATTGTTCTTACAGGATGAGCAGGCCAACACACCAACAACTGGAGACTCTGATAGATTTCCTGGTACAGAACCCAGGAATTGCCAAGGGGTTATTGCGCACTGCTCATGCTAAGCAGGAGACAAAGAGAAAGTGGAACGACATAGCAGTATCCTTAAACGCACTAGGTGGTACACAGAAAGATGGTAAAGGCTGGGCTAAGGTACTGTCCTCACACTAATCATATTTTTTTTTTCACTTAATTATATGACAACAGTTACAATAATTAGTATGTTTATTTCCTTTTCAGTATTGGGCTGACAAAAAGCATACCCTAAAGAAGACATGTGGCGAGCTGTAGAACAAATGGAGGGACTTTCAGCAGCCATAAGAGAAGGCTCTTAAACTGTGGCAAATGCTCTCAATAATATTGCTGATGCCCTCAGACAAAATAGGCAGTAATTAAATGTTAATAGCTATTGTAAGTAGGTACTAGTTTAGACTTTAAAATATGGAAGTTGTTTGCAACAATGTGTCACCAAACAGTTTTATACCTAGTGTTTTTTTCTTTTCATTAGCTCAAATTCAGTGATAATATAAGCTAAATTAAGCAAAACCTTGTGGTAAAATAGTGATTATACGATAAATAGTAAGTACAACCCTTATAAACCTCAATTAAGTGGGCTATAAAGTCGTAATTTATAGTTTTTATTTTGTATGTCCAGACCCTAGACCCTAGCTCTGGACGTAAAATTGTTAAGTCCTTCTGAAAGGCCTGCTTAATTGAGTTTATATATTATGTTGTAAAACTTTAGTTATGGAAATATAGTTTTTGCAACCATCATTCGAAGGCGCGTCATGCCCTGAAAAAGATAGTTGTGTTATTTTAAATATTGTATTGTTATAAATAAATAGACCAGCCTGAGGTGACAGGTTTTTAATTAAAAAAAATTCCTATTTACATTGAAGTATCTTTTCATTGGAAACACATACAACATATATCTCAGTGGATAGATAATTTTGTAAGGAATCCAAGGATGTGTCACATGTCTTATACAGTATGTACTTGTATAAATATGGTGTTTAGACCTAACTTATGATGTGAACAAATAAAAATTGGTTATGTGTGTATGGTGGAAATGCCTTTGTGAATATAAATGAAAAATACGTAATAAAGAGGCTGTAATTATATTTATTCAAATCCTTGTTAATAATAATTAGACATTACCTTTTAAACATAAGCTCTTTAATAATTGTAGAACTTCTATTATAATTTTTATTAAACTTATTAGGTAAGCTCACTATTATTTTAATTATTATTAACCCTCAACACAGCACATTACATTATTTAATACACAATACAAATCAATCGACACAATAGAACAATAGTCTTACAATTATAATAAAAAAAGCACAAATTGGTCACATAAATATTTAGTTATCTCTAGAAATAGTATGTGTAGTGAAAAAAAAAAGATTAATTTACAAAATAAGTTTCATTAAATTAGGTTTTAAATTACATATAATAAGTCTTAGTCAAAAAATAGTTCCTAAAAAAAAATATATTAATGAAGATGCTGAGCTGCCCACAGTTCTTGTACAAGCTGTGTACGAGCCTCGCGACCCCTGCGCAGCTCCACGGAGGCAAAACCTCGATCCACCTCTAAACCACTCTGTGCCAATTCCATTTCTCCCATGATGGGTGGTACTGCATCCTCAACATTATCATCCAAACCCAATCGTGCTCGGTTACAAATGTTATGTAAAACACAGCATGCATTTATAATTTTAGCAGCTGTGTCTGGATGATAATGAAGAACTCTATGGTTTAAAAGACATCTCCATCTATTTTTTAAAACCCCAATTGTGCGTTCAACAGTATTGCGAGCCACACAATGCAGATTTGTATAGTACTCTTCAGCTGATCCTGGCGGTGCATCCACTATTGGGGTCATCATATATTCCCTTTGAGGATAACCGGAATCACCTATAATTATATTAAAATGACTAATTAGTTATTATATACACATAAGTACAAAATATATTGTAGACCTAATGTAAAAAGTGTATGAAATGCTTACCAAGTAAAAAAACTCTTTCTCCTGCATTTATTAAGTTTATTAGGTGATTCTTAACAGGATGTTGGTTCCAAACAAAACTATCATGTGAGGCTCCACCGAATGAAGCATCTACACTGAGTATATTGAGATCTGCATCACAAATCTGTAAACAAATACTGTATATAGAAAGTTACAGTTACTCTAATAATTAATAACTAGATAAATAGCCAATCTAACTCACAATCAAAACATTTCTCGAATGGTAACCTTTTCTGTTGTAGAACCGCTCTTCATTTTCTGATGGTCTTACAATAGCCACATGAGTACCATCAATACATCCTGTGACTGCAGGAATTTTAAATTTTTCATAAAACCTGGGAATTAATTTATTATTAGCTTAATATTCTTTACAAATAGGTTAAAAAAAAAAACAGTAAGTATTAAAACAACAATGTCTAAAGTATAGAATGATACCTACTACATATTTAATATTGAGGTAAAAAATAAGTAAGTTCTTAATAACCTTTGTTTAATTAAGTCTCGTTGTCGGCGAGTCTGTGGAAACTTAAGCCATTTATTTAAAATATTGTTTGAATTAAGAGTATTTGTAACTTCTCTTATTGCTCTCGAAACTGACTGTTGGGACATCATTGTACCTTGTGTTCCACATACTAATCTCTGGTAGCTGCCTGTGGCGTAGAATGAAAGAGCCACTAATACCTAAAAAATAAAATTTGTATAGTTAATTACTTAGGTACCTAGATATAAAAAATACCTACCATGTGAAAATGGAATTGCTAGTTTACAAACCTTGTATTTTCTAGGAATGTCGCTACAGCGAGTAGGCTGGGGCATCAAAGGTTCCAAATCCTTATAAATGACTTCGAAAAGCTCCTTATTTACTCGGTAATAATTTTTCCTAAATTCATCGTCGGTCATGGCAAACGCGTTGTCTGCATAACGCGCCATTCGTCTCAAATTCCTCCTTTGTCTCATATCTAACTTATGAGCATTGTCCAAAATATCACAAATAAGTTCTAAACGTGCCATTATTCACAATAAAAACTTCACAAATAAACCAAAATAATAAACTCGATCCCGAAAAAGTAGACTTTTTGTAATCGTTCAACTTTGACATAAACACGACTTCAAACTCGATATGTTAACGTCAAAATCTCGTCAAGAGTACCGAAAAAAGTGCATTCGTTCGAGTAAAGTCGAATTCATTTAGTACCAAAAAGATCCACCTGAGACGATTCCAATCGTGCGCTAGTGTAGCATTCAAGAGTGCCAAATGACAGGTTTTCGAACCCAATTTCCAATTCCGATTGAGATCGAGGTTCGAGAGTAAGCCTGCAGGTTGCACAAAACCATAATAAAACCTACTGCTGGTTGATTCTGTAAAAATCTCGCCGTGAAAACTTAGGTGAAGTGAGTTTGTTTTTGCTAGGAATTGACACTATTGACAGCTCACTCCACGCTCACTTCACCTAAGTTTTCACAGTGAGATTTTTACAGAATAGCACTGCTTATTGTCAATATGGTTTCAGTGCTTTTGTTTGTGTATAAAAATCACTGTAACTCAAAACTCAAAGCATTTATTTCAATTAAACCAATCACAGGTACTTTTGATTTGTCAAGGGGTTGGTCAGTCAGAATGATGAAGCTAGTTGCCGATTCCAAAGCATAGTGGGAAAGAACGGACAAGAAACACTTTCCCCAAATATTTAATCAGCCTTTGAAAGAAAAAGAATTCAATAAAATGTTCTTAGTGGACCCCTAATTATTAACTTTGTTGTTAATTCCTGTTTTAATTTTTTTTCTTTTTTTACAGGTAAGCTGTAAAAAAGTGCTGTATCTGTATTACTGCATCAAAATGTTTTAGGTTTAAGCTAGCAAACTGTACATGTTATCATAAATTATGATTTAATAAATTCCGATTTAGAGTTACCTGTTAGTTTGTTTTGTTTATTAGCCCCTTTTTTTATGGTGTATCCTGCAAATGACACGGTCAATAATTTCAAAAGCAGTTATTGAACACGGTAATGTTATCTAACAGTATTTTATCTTCATACAAACGGTCGAAACGCGAGTCATAACTACGCGCCTCGAGTTCGGTATACACTCTGTAAACAAACATGGAACAGTCGCGAATGTGCCGCAGTGACGAACGGACGGTGTGATGGTTTTGTATGGCAATGTAGTCTGTGCTGTTTTTTACCCGACTACGGCGAAGCAAAAGGGAGGGTTATGATTTTGACCGGTATGTATGTATGTTCATCTGTTTCCTCATAACTTTTAAACTACTTGTCATAATTGGACAAATGAGGTATCGTTAGAAGCGTCTTAATACGGTCTTGATCGTCCTCTGGCGATTATAGGCTATGTGACGTCACAATAAATTGAATATGGCGCCCTCTAGCCGACATAGTCATGACCGAAAAGATTTTTGTTATAATCATGCCGTGTTGGGTATCAAATGATAGGGGCTTAATTAGCATATTTCAAAAACATAATAAACATATGACTGAAATAAGCCCCAAAATAATAACTTAAATAAAAAATAAGTAACTAAAACCCGACTACTGAAAAGGATGACACAAGGAAGTACAGACGCCAGCACATCAAGTTACCACAATCTGTCCAATTTCATTAATAGATTTACAACTTTATCTCTAAAGTATAAGGTTCAAAGTTGATTGGGGAAATCTGACAGTTTCGGGTAGGTTGATGTGTACCTTTCCGTGGTCGCATGCCGCTATACTAACATAAAAAAAGGTATGGTACTCCGCTAGGAGTAATCAGGGTTCTTTGCTAT
Organism: Luperina nickerlii; assembly: GCA_963855955.1. Classification (NCBI taxonomy): domain Eukaryota; kingdom Metazoa; phylum Arthropoda; class Insecta; order Lepidoptera; family Noctuidae; genus Luperina; species Luperina nickerlii. Next base: position 7,853,208 of record OY979689.1, on the reverse strand, counting down.
AAAAAAAAATAAAATATCTTTATTTCAGACCTAAGCAGTCCATACGTAGTTAGTGGTATCAAGCAGGCAAGCAGGAAGCTTAGACCATTCTATGATTCCTCTTCATACAGTATTTATTGCTAGGGTAAAATTCACGCTAGGTACTTAAAAGTTGAGTATTTAAGTTTAGCTTCAGAAACGGATTTTTAACACAAGTAGGTAACCGTCAATGTCAATGCGTCAAAAAATACGAACTAACAGGATGACTAGGCAGCATGGTCCCTGACCTTAGCCTGTTCCACAAAGAACAAAAGAAAAAAAATTGTCTATGACTGCGTCAAATTGACATTATTGACATTTGTTTTGTTATTAAGCCTAGGTTCTGTTCTGATCTCGATTTTTTCATTAAAAAGATAATTTCCATGAGTTATCCGTGAAAATTGAATTCAGTCCGCAAAAATGATTGCTAAAAAGTATTTCTCAACGTAACAGCACTTTTGCATCAGGTACTTTCCACCGGTAACCTTAAACTAAACAACCAAAATGAGCGAAACTTCATGTTATATCCTAGACAATGGGGGCTACTCAGCCAAAGTGGGGTTCTCCAATAGGGAGCCGAAAGTGGTCCCTAACTGCATCATGAAAGCGAAGTCTGAAAGACGACGTGCATTCATCGGGTCGCAGATCGATGATTGTCGAGACGCATCAGGACTTTTCTACATCCTACCTTTTCAAAAAGGTTTTTTAATCAACTGGGATACACAAAAAACTGTTTGGGACTACATGTTCAGCAAAGAATGCTGCCCTGTCAACTTTAATGACACCCCTTTGATTATAACTGAGCCATTATTTAATTTTGCGTCCATTCAGGAAGCAATAACAGAAATTTTCTTTGAAGAATACGAATGTACTTCCTTACTACGTATAAACGCTACAGATTTGGCTGATTACAAGTACCGTAAAGACTACAAGAATAAATGCACGCTTGTAGTAGACACCGGTTACAGTTTTACGAATATAGTTCCATATATCAATGGTAAGAAGTACCGGGATGCCATAAGAAGGATAGATGTGGGTGGTAAAGTAATGACTAATCACTTGAAGGAGGTCACGTCGTACAGGCAGCTGAATGTTATGGATGAAACATATGTTATCAATCAGGCGAAGGAGGATTCATGTTTTGTGTCGCAAAACTTTTTGGGGGATATGGAGATTGCTAGGAAGAAAGGTGAGATTTTGTATTTTTAATTAATATTTTTTTTTATTTTGTACTATTATAAATCAAATTATTAAGTACTACCTGCACCCCGCGGTGTCACCCACGTAAATTTTGATTCCGTGGGAATATCGCGATAAATAGTAACAGCTACATATGTATATGTATTTACCTAACAATCAAGTTTTATTGCAATCAATTCATTAGTTTTTGCATGAAGAAGTAACAAACATATTATTCAACACCTGCCCAATTAAAATAAAAACCTAGTAAACAAAGCTCTGTTAAATCATGTGGGTCATGATTTCCATAGCTTGATAACTCTTCTAGTTCCAAAGCCCAATAATACCTAGTTTATACCTAGATTTGGTAACTAGGCATAGTATGTTTATCTCAAGAAGCGACAAGCGTTTTACTTGTGGTAAGCACGTGTGCAAACACGCTGTGAGTGTGTGCGCGGGTACGAGTAGCGTCAGCACATAACACACACACACTACATTGCTATTGTCTCAGTCTGTACCGAGAGCTCCTACGCTTACACACACATTCACAGCATGTTTGGGAATGGGAATAAGTAAAGCGTGCCTTGCTTCGTGAGATAAAAATACTATAGTTAGTGTATAATCTGGCATATTCCGGCTACACCTAGTGCTGTTCTATTGTTTAAAAAATGCTACACATTCAACCTTTTAGTGTGCTCTAGTTTTTGGTGAAACAGAAATTAAATATCCAAGGATGACGAACTTATGGATAGAAAGCCACCACGTACAAAATTACGCGAAACCAGAGACTAAGGCCCTTTATGTACACACGTTTTTCTTGCCGTGAAAAACGACGGTTTATTCGCCGTGTGAAGTATGGTCGTCAGGAACAACACGTGTGTAGGTAAACACACGTGTTGTGTGGATCACTTTGAGAGCTTGTTGACGGACACGTTTTCTCTACGCCATTTTCTAATGAAACCGTGCCGTGTATAAAGGATCTGTCACAGCGTGTATGCGGTGCTTCCCACCCGGGAGCTGGGTTCCCGAATTCTGTGCGAGTTGCTTTCAGGCATGCTCGAGTTACATGCACTGTGTACATTGTATACAAGCGCCTTTAGCGGTACCCAGCAGAGTAGAACAAAGCACAACTCAGAGTTTATTTAAATACATTAGCATCATAGCACGTTCCAGTCAGGCGTGCAAACTAGAATAGACAAAAATCGTGACTACTTGCTGTATTCCTCCCGAATGGGATAGTGTTGCGTAATTCACATTCAATATGATATGGCAAATCGTTCAAGACCACGCGGCTAAAGGCTTGCTAGCTTGGCTTCAATCTCAACGAATCCAATAAATTACCAATTCTTTTATGTCGTTTCAAATGACCCCTCCGGCCTCCATCCAGGTCTTCGCGCCATCCGGGACATTTGTACATAATTTATCTTACGTTGAACGGTAAAAATAGAAACGTACATTAACATAATGTACATACAAATCTTGCTAACATAATGATCTCGAAAGCTACCTGAACCACCTACTGGCTGCCTGCAAGAGTTAACATAGACTCCAGCGGCCCCTCGTGATCCCCGTTCTGTTCCTGCTCTCGCCATCGACGTCGACGCACAGTGGAACAAGTGCATGGGAAAGGTTTTACATAGGCATTTCCGAGAAAAAAAAGTCTCATTTTGAAAAACAAATAATGCCAACGTGTTTAGTTACCAAATGCCTTCAAAACTTGTTCTCACAAATTTCTTTCTATCTCTCGTGTTTCGGGAGTTAATTGAGAAAATGTGAAATTTTGTGCGCCAAACGTGCACCTTCTGACATTGATATAGGATGATGTATAGGGGACTAAACATCACCCTATATGTCAGAAGGTGCACGTTTGGCGCACCATGTGTCTTAGCACTAATGCTAACTAGCTAAATGCAGCTCTTGGTATGTGTATTATGCTAGTAAAGACCACAACTTGAAATAGGATCTGATTCAGGAGACAGAGAGCTCGATTCGGTAAAAAAAATACATCACTCTATATCTCAGAACGTGCGCGTTTGGCGTACCATGTCTCTTAGCATTACACGTACCTTTTGCTATGCGTAATATGATAGTAAAGCCCACAACTTGAAACGAGGCCGGAATCAGTCGGCAGAGAACTCGATACAGTCATTTCATAGTAAAATTTTACATTTTCCTAATTAACTCCTAAAATACGAGAGATAGAAAAAAAATGTCAGTACAACTTTTGAAGGCATTTGATAATTAAATACGATGGCGTTATTAGTTTTTCAAAATTAGACTTTTTTTTCTCGGAAATGCCTAAGTCCAACCTCTCCCATACACTCGTTTCACTGTGCGACGCCTTAGTACCGCGCGCTTACGTCATCCGAGCGAAGTGTCAAGTTAATTCTTGCCAAGTTGTATGTATCTTACGTTTTTCGAACCATCGCACAATGTGGAATAACTTCTCATGGTTAAATACTTTCATCTTATTACAGGTTCAGAAAACACGATAGTCAAAGATTACGTTCTACCAGACTACACGTCAATCCGTCGCGGTTACCTTCGGGACATAGTAAAACCCGACGAAGACTTGGAACAGCAAACTCTCCGACTAAGCAACGAAAGATTCGCCATTCCAGAGCTGCTTTTCCATCCATCAGACGTGGGAATACCACAGATGGGGATACCAGAAGCCATAATGCACTCAATCAGCTGTTGTCCTGAAGAAAATACGGAAAGTTTGTTAGAAAATATCGTTTTGTACGGCGGTAATGCCATGTTCCCGGGTTTTCGAGACAGGGTGTACAACGAAGTTCGTTCTTTGGCCCTAGATCATTTCGATGTCAATGTAACCAAACCAGACAATCCTTTAACATACGCTTGGGAAGGCGGGAAACAAATCTCTAGGGATCCGGACTTCTATTCCTTCTGCGTTACAAAAGAAGAATATGAAGAAGAAGGGAAGTCTTTAGCGTTCGAAAGATTCGATATTTAACGGCGAAAACGAGCGCGGAAGTCTTCAGAATAAGATTCTTCGCTCGGTAAAAGTTACGCATTGATCGGACAGTGTGGACATTAAGAAAGTGACATTGTGAAGGATAGCACATTTAAGTTCCATGTTTTATGAATAATGGTGTATTAATTACAATGATAGCAATATAATCATAATTATATTTGTGTATTTCGCAGTTCTTATTTACGTTTTTTAGAGTAGCTTGCCTTAGCAAACGCCGCTACGGGAGACTCCCCACAGAACACTATTACTCCTAGCGGAGACAAATACTAACTTAGAGATCTTGCCAAGTGAGCAATAGACAAAACTGTTATATGGCCCTTTTTGTGTGTTACCAACACTCAACATTGGTTACCAATATATCTGAAAATGTCTGCACACTTTACGGGCTGCTCTTACATTCCAACAAGTCGAAATAAAACCATCCAGCAGCCTGAGAACTCGCGACCTCACGTTGTGGGTTTCATACTGTAGGTTGCATAGCTTGACTTTTAATAGGAAGGTCTAATTATACTGTAGTCTGTGGTGCTAACTACTAACGTGCTGCTAACACACTGACCCACTGTCCTGTATTATAGAAGTACTTGTGTATGATATGTATGGTAGAGGTCAGTTCAGTATAATACAGGTCAGTGCGCTAACACAACACGGGGCCAGTATCAATAAAAAAATAGCAGGCCACTAGGAAAAGGGTTCGAAAAAAAATCAACCGTCAAAAACTCAAATGTCTATCAAAGTCATTCGATTCAACAAACTGATTCCGAACGGATCAAATTATTTTTACCTATTATGTTACTCAGAATTATTGCAAAATATCTACGGCGAGGTCGAGCCATTTCTACATCGCCGGCTTTGTTTCAACAGAGGAGCTTAATCAAATTGAAGAAATTACAGCAAGATTTTCAATGCGAAGATGGGCGCCCCGTGTTTTTGAAAGGAGGCTTATGTGATAGACTTTTGTATGTTACTACTCTTGTAATGTGCGTGGCTGGTATATTATTAGTTCTTGCTGCTATCTATGAAAATGCTAAACCACCTTCATGGAGAACCGTATGCCACTAAATATTAAACACTGAAAATTATGCCGTTATTTAAAAATAAATGGTATTATATATAAATATTTTGTTTCAATAATTATTGTAAAAAGTAGGTAAAAGTCTCAATTATGAAACCAACAGTAGGACACATACCTAAATCGGGAGAGTTAATCTCTTGGTATTGGCATGTGTTTGATTTTAATGGTCAGTCGGGTTATTCCGTTTATCCACCCCCTAGATAGCGGAAACGCATGTCTGGGAATCCACCCAAGGGCCTAGTTGGATTCATGGTTATAGCACACGTATCAAACCGGAAAGGGATCGTCACCGTATCAACTCGAGCCGTTCAGTATTCTTTGTGTATGAAACTCCTTACTGCAACGCACACTAATCGGAATCGTAACGTAATCGCTTCGCCTCGGGACAAGCTCACGAACCGCGGTGCGGTGCGTTACGGCTCGTCGTCTCCGCGCTTACATCTTTCCGTACCCGAGCTTACGTCTACCCTTGCCCCTCTCACTCCTCCGGCCTGCCTGCTGCACCATCAACCAGCGGTCGGCGAGCCGTAAACGCGGTGTCGCCTAGCCGTAGCCGAGTCGACGTATCGGAGCTTCTGATCCGCTTTGGTTACGTGCTTCAGCCCCGGATCTAAGGGGGGGCAAACCGGGGCACTTGCCCCGGGCGGCAGTTTCAAGGGGGCGCCAAATCCTTGAGACAAGAATTCGAAATATAGAACAAATGAAGCCTCTTTTCCTATAATCTCATAGGTTTTTGACAAGTAATCGAATCTTAATATAATATGTTTGAAAAACAAACTTTTCTATTTCCATACGCCCCAGTTAGTTTTTGAACACATACTAAGTGATTTATGAACGCATCTTAACAGAACAATTAAATTTTTGAACGCGTGCGTAGTGTCCGTGATCTTTCTGCCAAGGGCAATCCCCGTCACATATCTATACGAGCCGAGCCGAACAATTTTTTTTTTTTTTTTTTTTTTTTTTTCATTCATATTTTTTCATATTTTTTTCAATTCAATCAGTTGAACGTCAAGTGACTACACTCTGTTTGTTTATGTGGTTGATTGCGTTTGCGAGTAATCAGCGTTAGTAAAATAAGTAATTTATTAGTGAAATCATATATTATCGTAGTGGAAATCAACAATTTGCAAGTTTTTGTCAAACACTGAAGGGAGGGGGCGCCACTATTAAGGTTTTGCCCCGGTTCGAAAAAATCGTAGATCCGGGGCTGACGTGCTTACGTTAGGTTGCCGCCTGTTTGACGGCGAGGCGCAAGGCGAGTCGGTGCCAATCCATTTCTGATTTGATACGTGTGCTATATGACCTTTAAACGGAATATAAAGACGTCTGCAATTGTCCGTCAGACTGCTACAGCTTTGTGATTCCGTCGGGGGCCATGGAAATGAAAAGCAATAGCCTCTGACTTGAGGATAAGGATCTTAAACTAAACATTCCATGTTTGGGGGCCACTTCCAAGGCTAGGTGCAAAGAGTATAGTATTAAACTAGGTGCCCTCGCGCCAATTGCAACTTGCGAGATCGCAGCCGTTTCCCAACAGCCGGAGCTCGAAACTAGTCGAGACCATACTGACATAGATTTTCCTAAGGACCATGTTCTGAATAAGAGAAGAAAGTATCCTCAGTGCTTTGAGATGGATATTCATCAACAACCTTGTGGGATGTTGTAAGGATGTTAACGATAAAATATAAAAAAAAAACGTGTGCGCCAGGGGACCCCCGTCAGGAACGAAGACTCGATAGTAAAAGTACTCTGTGCGCACGCACACACGCACTCTTATATAATAGAAAGAGATGGAGAGAGACAGGTTTCCCGACTGTGACCTCTGAGTTTGTTTCGGTCTTTCTTCTCAGAGAGTCAGATAGGAAAAGCCGATCCCATCATACTTAAATAATAATAATCTGATCCATCCTGTCCTAACTTGCTGCCCTCTCCCCAGCGACGCCCTAAGCCGAGGTTTGTACCCACAGGGGGTGCCCTTAGTGTGTGGTCGCTTAGTATACTAGTTAATAACCCTTGGCTGGAGGCTTTGAGTTTACTCAAGGCAACCACAGGATAGTCCGGTTAAGTAGTCACGACCTCTCAAGGTCAACTACGAGATGCCATAGTTAAAAAAAAAGAGAGGAAGTCGCATGAAGACGACTCCTACTACGCCACGTTTATAACTTATCAACGGTTTTATTTTGATGAGATTTCTGCGTGAATCAGAATATTCCGCTATAGTCTATCTGTGGTTACGGGTTCGGGTTGAATAATTGTCAAATTCATTTTAGAGAACTGTCATTTGGTTTTTGTTTCGATTTTGGTGGAATCTATGAAACTAAATCTGCTTTCATCTTGAGTTTGTGAAGTGATAATATAATAAAAAATGGCTCTGTTCCCCGGAGCGGTAGCCTTCGACGAGTATGGTCGTCCATTTATCATTTTAAGGGACCAAGATAGGCAGAAACGGCTTACCGGTATCGATGCCTTGAAGGTAAATTTCGTTTTTCCTACTTTTCTGATACAATAACAACTAAGAAAGAGTACTCTAGGGCGTTGCTGACTTCCCCTAGCAGTCTCATAACAACAGCTATCTAAATTACTCCAGAAATAATGACTAATAAATGCATAACCTAAACATGTCAATAAAAAATCGAATAATCGAGAATGATTAACTATAAACGCGATTTTATAAATAAAACTTGCATTAAAATTGTAATTTATCCCTGTCTTAAGCAGATTAGACTCGCAAGTTTAAGATTTAATGCAATTTTATAAAGTTACACGCATTCTTAGAATCAGGTGTTGTGAATCACATGATTCGAAATTAGTCAACCTGTACGATTTTTATCAAGATATCATCTCCCTATGATCTTCAAATACCTCTAAGTCGCAATATAAACCACTATTATAGTGAAAAATAGAATATTTAAGTTAAATTCTCTTCAAATAGTAACCAATTTAGATTTTTCCATTGTTATAATAAATTAACCTATTAACTCTTTCTTCAAAGACACATAATTATGTCCAATTACTAAGTTAATTACATTCTATAGAACTCTAAACCACATCTTGTTGATGTTTTATCAAAACATGCCTTTGAAGTAATATAAAAGTGATAACTTAGACATATCATTGTCTGAATAGTTTAATCTTTCAAGTATTTCAATAGCAATTTGTTTATTTATTCTCTCTGATGACCCTCTTACAAACCTTCTGCTGGGACACAGACCTCCTTCCTGCTAAAGAATTTGAATGGTGATGGGCTTGTAATAATCAGAATTACAACCACAACAAGGAATCTTGGAGGAATGCATGGAATCTTTAAAATTCAACAAACAGTTGAGATAATACAGTAACAAATTATCAAAATTAAGACTATCATCACATAGTTTTTACTTAAATTTTAAAATACATCTTTTGAGCTCTCATGCTGAGATAGAAGTCTTTTGGCCGCACAGGACTTTGTTTCTACTTTCTCTTAAAAAAATATATAATTTTGGTTTTTTATGATTGTTTAGTTTAGTTTGTGATCTTTGTTTGTGAGTCACAATAAATAGTTTTTCTTTCTTTCTTTGAGTTTATATAAAAATTTTATAAATATACAATAAAATATACTTTGCACTTTCTGTTTTTATCTGATGTATGACTATGTATCTAATTATCTGGTGTATTGTGTGTCTTTTAATCTGTGCTAAATAAATTTATTTTCCTTCTTTCTTTATATACTTTACATGTTAGCTAATAATAATAAATAAATGAAAAAAAAAATTGTATAATTAATTTTTTACATGAAAATGATAATGTTGCTGTTCTTAGGCAGCAACCTGTTCCTGTAAATTGGGAACAGCCATTTTTTTTCAATTTGCTAAACATTACATATTAAATTTCTTCCACAGTCTCACATCTCAGCCGCCCGCCAAATCGCAGGGATCCTCCGCACCTCCCTTGGTCCCCGTGGCCTCGACAAGCTTATGGTCTCCCCTGATGGAGATGTGACCGTCACCAACGATGGAGCCACCATCCTGAAGTTGATGGACGTGGAACACCAGATCGGCAAGCTGTTGGTGCAGTTGGCACAGAGTCAAGATGATGAGATTGGTGATGGAACTACTGGAGTTGTGGTGTTGGCTGGTAAGTTGAGATACTGATATTTTTATTATTAAATATAAAATTACAAAGAAAGAAAATATGTTTTCTTTTTTTGCGGTAATCATGACACAGAAAAAGAAAACAACAAGTTGGGGGAAATATGCGTCATTTCCATGCAAAATGGCATCGCTCAGCATAATGCTATGTCCCTATGCGAGACAGAGCCCCAGCGCGGGTTTGCAGCCGACATTGACATGTTGAGGTCAACTGGTGCAGTATCTAATGAGACATTACAAAATAAAATAAATAATACAAACAAAATCAAATTGAAACAATGTTTTTACATGAAATAGCCAATTTCAAAATTATTTAGTTGAGTATGCCCTTTGTTTTCCCACAAACTCGTCAGCTTTATTATTATTATCCTTTATTTCAATAAATACATATTCAGTAGTTGATGTCCACAAAATAATATAATCCTCCAAGTAATCTAATCACTATTTTATGACCTCCACAGGTGCCCTCTTGGAACAGGCCTCCATCCTCCTTGACAAGGGTATCCACCCCATCCGTGTGGCTGACGGCTTCGAGTTGGCCTCTGCCACTGCACTCGCTCACTTGGACAGCATCAGTGAGGCATTCCCTGTGAACAGAGATACTAGGGAGCACCTGATCAAGGTTGCCATGACAACGCTGGGCAGCAAGGTGGTCGTGAAGTGCCATCGGTTGATGGCTGAGATCGCTGTTGATGTAAGTTTTAGTTTGGTGTTTTTAAACTATATTCTTTCGGGTTAAAACAGATTCTCGTAAACATAGATCAAATATTGATGAGCTCTCACAAAAAACCTTGATATATTTTTTTATAAATTAAGGTGATTGGATACTGACACTTTTTCATACATTCTATCGGGGTACAAATCTCGATACTTAAACGATTTTTGCAGAATAAAAGCACGTACATTAAATGATTATGATCTATTATTGACGCATATCGTAAAAAACTTATAAAAAAACACTATTTGTAGGATATTTAGGCCTGACAAAATACGATAAATCTTTGTATGTGTGCGCGGGCGGAGGCACGCCCTCTACAGGATATTTCAAGAACCATCAAGAAACAGAACAACATTTTTGCTAAAGTTATCAGTTATCATCTAACGATCAAGATCTACTGTAATCTTGATCGTTAGATGGCGTTGTTTGTCAACGGATGGCCAATTTTATAACATGCGTGATATTGTTGACAAGTTTCGAATCGTAGGTTTGCTGTGTGTGTGTGTGGGTGTGTGAGTTATATTTTATCAATTTAATCATGAAGTGAGAAAAAATGCATTACTTAGTGATAGGATTATCTGCGATCTACCCTGGGTTCGATATTACTGTAATGAATGTCTAAGTTCAATTAAGTACCTACATGCATTTAGTAAGTAGGTACCTACTAACTTACACATGAACTCTTCGAGAAATTTTCTGATATAAAAATCATTCTGCATTATGTAGGTAAGTACCTATTGAGAGAGCCCTTTCTTTTAGTAGGAGTGGGCGATACAAATCGTATATCGATAATATCTATGTATCGGTACAATATCCAATACCTACCTATATATCGTACGGCACTGAATCTATATTATATCAGGTATCCGCGTACCTAGAACGAGACACTATACCGATATCGTATCACATGATCTATGATATTCGGTTCAAACTGATTCAGGTACAATGCGTGCCACGAAAGATGAGACTTGACCCCGCCTCCCCCGCTCTTTCCGCCGCCCCTATGACGTCCGGTCCCGTCCCGCACTCAGACCTCATACCGCTAAAGATACCTAAAATCGTGTAGGTACTGCGCATGTCAAACCACGTGGTGTGTCAAGTCTCATCTTTCGTGGCACGCATTGTACTGTGGTAGTAGTTACACGGTTTTAGGTACCGTATCCTTGATGCGCGCGGGCGGGAGTGATGTACCTAGCTAGAGATGAACGAGCGAGAAAGCGCGCTAAGCTAACGTCTAATACTAATTTTAAACATTATTTACAGGAGCATAGAGTTTAATACCGAATACATTATTTTGTAAACAGGTAACCATCAATAAACGTCAAAGGATTTTAAATCGTATGGCATTCTCAACAAAAATAGGTAGGTACTCGTAGTTTTAAAATCATTTTACGTTGACCTTGATTGCACTTTGCTGTTTTCGTAGGTACTTTTCGTGTTCTATTTTTAGTTACGCGTCGCGTTAGCTGCAGTTGGCCGAATTTCTCTGCTTGATTTCTTTACTTTATAAAGTAGACAAAAAAAAAACCGGCCAAGAGCGTGTCGGGCCACGCTCAGTGTAGGGTTCCGTAGTTTCCCGTCCGTCACAATAAGTGTTCCCACTTATGAGTTTAAAAGTGGGTACCTATCCATTATGTTCGCGCTCCAGCAGCACTCCGCGCTCCTGCAACTGCTCCCGGTAGTGGGTACGTACGCGAACACGGAGCGTGCAACATTGCACGCTCCGCGGCAGGCGCTCCGAAACGTGACGGTTTTTAGCGCGAACACAAAGGGATACGTTCAGGATAATAAAATATGTAAGCGAAGTTAAAAAAATGCTTGCATATACGTTTATACTACAAACTTAGTCCAGAAATTATTTTGTACAACTTTTTGTCTTTTTTGTACAAAAACTGTTGTTTCCATCAAGTTCAAAATAATTTTCCTAGAAAGTCCTTATAGAGTTCTACTTTGCAGATTTTTTTCATAGTTTCTAAACTTATGGTTCAAAAGTTAGAGGGGGGGACACATTGTTTTTTACTTTTGGAGCGATTATTTCCGAAATTATCAAAAAATGATTTTAGTTCATTTTAGTAAACCCCTATTCATTTTTAAATACCTTTCCAACAATATATCACACGTTAGGGTTGAAATTAAAAAAAAAATCACTTCCCACTTTACATATAGGGGGGCTACCCTAATAAAACATTTTTTCCATTTTTATTTTACTACTTTGTCGGCGTGATTGATATAGGTACATATTGGTACTAAATTTCAGCTTTCTAGTACTAACGGTCACAGAGATTAAGCGAGGACGGACGGACGGACAGACAGACATGGCGAAACTATAAGGGTTCCTAGTTGACTACGGAACCCTAAAAAGAAAGAAAGAAAGAAAGAATTATAAAAATATAAATCTAAAAAACCGAAACGGCTGTATTAGTTTCATTTCAGAGTGCCATATTATCAACAATACCAAACGATACATTCACTGATTTCGAGTACTTATACAGTTACAAAAAAAATACAATGATGTACCTACAGACGCCAGCACATCGAGCTACTACCATTTGTCAAATTTCTTTAATAGATTTTCAACTTTATCGCTAAAGCATAAGGTTCAAAGTAGATTGGAAAAATTTGACAGTTTCGGGTAGGTTGATGTGCTGGCGTCTGTACATGAATCGAACAAAACCGAAACCTAAATATCACAGTACTACTATCGATTCCGAGTTCCACACTGATTCAGTCAATATTCAAGATGTTGCTTTGCATCCTCGTCATAATTCAGGAGGTTGTCATAAAAGACGTAAATAATCAATTTAAATTACGGTACCTGGCCAATAATTATAAACGCTCCTTTTTTTTGTTGTTTACATTTGACACTAATTCAGAATGAAGCTATTCATAAAAGAGGAGAATCACCGTCGCCATTCCACGCGCGAGGTACCGCCCGCTTAGGTACTACGACACACATAAACGCGCTTGCGCACGTGCGCGCTTTATACCTAGAGTGACCGAATAAATGGCCATAATTTATCCTAGTTCGAATTCGAAAATCACCTTCATTATTGTCATAAATTACGCTAGATAATTAACTCATTTTTAAGTATCATAAGAATGCGGAAATCTTACTAATGAAAGTAGTAGTGCCCCAAAGAAAAGTTCATTGACCTACTGTAAGTAGTAACCTACGGTAGTTATCAATCAGCTGATTAACAAAATGTTAGTTTTGCTTTATTGCGTTTTATTGCAATCCTGCTGAAAGAACAATCCTAAAATTGGTATTCTTAGATCTTAGGGCTCTTTCAATTTAGAGGTTTCGTGTCGGACCGCTGCCGCACGTTTACCGTGCCCGGGCCTCTACAGTACGGTAGCAGTCCGATACCAAACGCCTAAATCGAAAGCGTATCCGACTGCCGCGGTGCGTTTGTATGCTAGTGTTAGTGTTAGTGTAGTGTTTGTTGTGTGTTATTATTGTTTGCGACGTGGCCGTCCTGTTGTCGAGCGTTCGCGGTACCGATGCCGCACTGTTGCCGCACCGCGCGCTTTGTATAAAAACAAACGACCGTGCGTGCGCAATACCGCTTCGGCACCGCAGCGGTCCGAGAGATTGAGATTGATAATGTTTTACGCAATTAGGGTGCTGGGTTAGGACAGGACATAATTATGTAGGATACTTTTTTAAACGGTTTTATTTAGCTTAACCTGTTTGTTATTTATTTGGTTCAAATTTAGTAGGTAGGTACTTGAAATTTTACCCCCTTCCTGTTGGCAAATTGATCTGATATTTGGTACACACTTTAGTTTTGATGACAATACATCTGCATCAGTATCACTGTAAATCCAAGATGGCCGCCGCTACGAAATGGCGGATTACATATTTTCTCACAACCCCCTCAATGTGGGTAGGTATCAAATGAAAGGGCTTGACTAGTAGAATATTGCCGTGCGTTTTTGTAACCCTCTCACCGTGAAAACTTAGGTGAAGTGAGCCTGGAGTGAGCTATCAATAGTGTCAATCCCTAACAATCAGGTGGAATGACAGCTTACATCACTTAGGTTTTCACGGTCAATGATGTATAAAACTATAGATACGTTGTCCGCACTCTAAAATGGCAACATGAAATGAAGCCAATTGGCCACATTGCGCTCAGTCACGCACCAACCTGTCGCGCGACGCTATGTTTGTTTTTAATTTATGTCGTGTGTGAAAACCTGTGCAAAACATAAAGAAAATATGCCGTCGTGTGTTTTCAGAGGATGTAAAAATTATAGGTACCCCAAAAGTTAAAGACAAAAATGTGTCATTTCACGCGTAAGTTTACAAAACTAGATTATTTTATTTTATTTTGTACGACGCTGCGTCTAATGGCGGCCGGCGCATGAAGTTAGTAATCACATGACGTTAGGGGAGGTTGGGACACTAATACACAAGATTTTTGTGGTTGTTAGAATTTATAATATTGTTTGAATATAATATTATGCACTTTTTATGTTATGAATATACATTATTGTTTTCCGTTTCATTTTAGATTGCCTACAGATGGGCTGATAAAAGAAAAGTGGCTTAACATAATAAGGGTTCAAAGACGTGAAAACGATTGGCTACCTATACTGAAGTTTGCTCAATGCATTTCTCAGCTGACAATATTTATGTGACGAAAAAAAATTATCGAAGAATAAAAAAAACTGCAGTTCCTATAATTATGGTAAAATTATACGTCATTTAAAACACATTATTTAAAAGTATTGGTTTTTGTGAAATAACCGGATTGTAATAAACATTTAAAAGATATAATATTGGTATTACTTTATTCGTAAAGTAGGTAACACGGTACAATTATCAATTATTTTATTAACTCTAGAAAATCGAGTGTCCTTTTTCCCCATATGCCTCTGATAGCTACGTCACTCATGCGCTCGACAAATGAGCATGTAATTTGACTATTACTTACCCTGTGACGTAACTGAAGATGTTTATTTATCTCCCTCTAGCAACAGACATCCCGCCGTACGGTGTCATATTTTCTTTCCCTTTCTTTACGCGTATAAGTAGTTATCTAGTATTTTCGTCGTTTTTAAGCGCCGAGATGTTGGTTGATAACGTGTCTATATATAATACGTCATTGTTCACGGTGATATTTGTACAGAATAGGCCGGTTGTACACTATAAAAAATCGAGCCGAGCGGGCGCGCCAGCGGCGCTCGTCAATCAAGTTCCCCATTTCACCTCGCCCCGACCCCGCACGACTCGACTCCCGCGCACCTCATACCGCCTGTCGACTAACAAGCAAGTGAGAACGCGATAAAATTGATCGAAAAATAGTGTGCGGAAATATGAAACTTGTTCCGGGAAACAGGGGCGGATCTTGAATTTGTGGGGCCCTGGGCTAATACTGCTTAGGGGCCCTACCTAATTACTCAACCAATTGCCATTTTATTATGATCGCAGGTTTTTTAATTCTAGATTATTTTTATTATTGACAATATCGTCTATTGTTTTCAATTCGGTTGGGGTCCCTCTGTATCCAAGGGGCCCTGGGCTGCAGCCCAAAAAGCCTTTAAGTAGATCCGCCCCTGCCGGGAAATACGTGTTTTTGAGCAAGTTTCAAGTTTGGCTGCTCCACAATTTCTGACACGATTACCCTAATCCATGGTCTGGGGTTGAAGAATCCATAAACTTGGTATTTACTAGCTAGAAGTTCATGCACGGCGCGGCGGAGGAGGTCCAAGGTAGGTATAAGTACAAACTATTTACCTATTTTTTCCCTAAGCTACGATTCACCGTTGCGTAGGTAGTACCTAATCGAATAATTGAATTATAGGTATATAATTCTTGTGAAACCAGCATTCAAATCAAAAAGGTAGGTACAGGAAAGCGAATACACAAACAAACGATTTGTTTTTTCATAGTATTTGCGCTTTTCAGTGTTATTAGCACATAGTGCGTCAAGGTCAACGTCATTCTCAACTAGCTAGGCGTCTCGCCTACTGAAAACCATTCGTTCAGAAACTGAACTGCAAACTAATTCAAATAAGAATAATTTTATAATTTATTCATTAGGTACAAGCAATACGAAAACGTTATTTCAATCAATATAAATAAATGTTTAGCGAACAGTGAAGCAAGAGTGAGGCAAGTAGGTAAGTACGACGTCTTTTTAATTTTTGAACGTATTACTTATATTGTGCCTTGTGAACTACATTTCAATACGTGAAACGAGCATAATTATATTTCACCTAATTATCTATAGGTATAGTAAAGTTTATTAGGGTAAGAAATGTTTTATTATAACAAGTTATAATAACATTCGTATGATGTCGACGATGATGTACGACGTATTTTAAAACTGACGTATTTTATTAGTATCAAAAATAAATATTCGTAATAAAATCGAACGACTATGGACTTTGATATTTTAAAGATTGTGACAAGGAGTTGGTCGTACACATTTGTAACATCACACTAAAGAACAAACTTCCACTTAATTATTTAAAATCACCGACCATAAGCTTATTGTGTTGAAAATTCTGTTTGCGCGATGTAGAATTTTTTATTATAACTTCTTTGTTTTTGAGAAATTGTTAAGTAATTTTATGTCATTAATTGTGTAACTACTCTATAAACATATACTATACTTGTTTTATTAAAATTGTGATATAGTTTAACTGTTTTCCCGATTTTTTGAAATCATATAAATTACTTTTACATCAGCGCCATCTAGTAAACGACGAAATAACGATTTTTAATTATTTGTAACTATTGTGGTATAGTAATTGTATTCTAGGTGCATCGTCTTCATATATACCTACTTATATAATTAATGTATACAAATATTGTAAAACATTTCAATCAAGTCAGTTTTTGTTATAAATATTGATGTTATAAAATGCCTTTTAGGTGCCTATTTGAAACCAATAAATTCTTTGACTTGACTTTGAGTCTATTATTTATTTAGGGCTGACTTTTCAATCATCTGATAACTTAATTCGTGGAATAATTTTGAAATTTTTACAGTTCATACAAAAACTGTCAAACGTCAATTTTATTCCTTGAATAAAAGTTATCTGGCGATGGAAAAATTTGCCCTTAGTGTAATAACTGTTAAGACACGACAAAACCATTTAAATAATTGGATAATTTGTGGTGTTGAAAAGGTGGCCAATCATGATATGAGCCTTTATGAAACAAAATAAAAATATATAAGTATTCTTTTCTTCAGTTTTTACTTTATTGAATGAAGGATGGTCATCATAAAAATCTTTTATTTCAATAAACGCCATCTCGACATACTTATTTCAAACCAAGTTTATGAATTCAACGCCATCTAGTGGTATCGAAAGTAAAACTATTTTACTGTACATGTGTGTGTAATCAAATAAAGTGAAACGGCTAAACGTTTAGGGGTACAAATCTTTGTATGAGACGAGTTATCAAGCAAAGTGAATATCTCAAAAAATTAAGTTAATACTCTAGTTGACGCATATAATGAAGTTGTCCCTCAAAGATTTCTGAGTTAGGCGTAAAAATTGAAAATGTTCGAATTTGCGAATGTGCTGCCATCTCGCGAAAAAGTAGCTGGGAGATCAACTATTCAATAGCCTTAATTAAAAAAAATTAGTTTGGCTGAGGCCTAATCATCTGATAATTTTAATTGAGGAACAATTTTAAAATTTTAACAGTCAAGACAAACCTACTTAATCAACAAAATGTTCCAATAGCTATACTACGATTATTTTTGGAAGTGAGTGCATCGCAAATGCACTCTTTTAAATTGCAGTTACTCTTTTAAAGCACAAACAAACAACAACACAATTTTAATGTTTCAACATCTGTTGAAAAGCTCCTGTTACCTAATCTATTTAAATGCTTAATTGAATATAATCTATGTAGTAGTGCTTCTTGCGACATTGCAATAGACGCGCCTTGAACCTCAAAAATAAACATACATATTATATTAATATCTTTATCACTTCCCAGGCTGTCCTCTCAGTGGCAGACCTAGAGAAACGCGACGTCAACTTCGAGCTGATCAAAGTAGAAGGCAAGGTCGGGGGCCGCATGGAGGACTCTATGCTCGTGAAGGGAGTGGTCATCGACAAGACCATGAGCCACCCGCAGATGCCCAAGACGCTGAAGGTGAGTTAATTGGACAAAACATGAACATCTCTTGCAAGTTTTAAGCAAAATTAAAGTAATAATTGAGTTTATTTATTGCCTGTTCTGCTCTATAAAAATAGGCTTGCATTAAAACACAACAACACGGTACTCAACACTGTAACTTTAGTCTCAACTAAAAAAAGCTCTGTATAAATCTATAAAGGGGATTGAAGATTTTTATATATAAAATGTTGACCAAATCTGGTACTTGACACCACTTTGAAAAAAAAAACAAAACGGCGCGACAATAGGTATGTCACGGATCTTCAAAGCCCTTTGACACTAAAAATATTCGAGTCTAGTAAAAACTATTGAATGACTTTTTTGTGTTGAGTCCTATAAATTGCTCAGCAAATTCATTATTTCTGAAAATATAACCTAACAACATAACAACGCGAGTCTGCCTAGCATTTACCAAGATCGACAGACTTTTTTCAAGGCATAGGGTTTTAAATATTATTATTATTAAATTTCATATTATTTCATAGGAAAATCGATTAATGGCCGATTCCTATAATTTACGCGCTATTGGTTAAAATTAAGACTTGTATCTTTATCAATAATGAAGCAGAAGTAGCTATCGCAGGTAAAATTAGCTTACAAATCTATTTCTATGACCAGTTCGGCAAAAAAAATATATACGCGTCGACTAGAGAACCTCCTCCGTTTTTCGTCGGTTAAAAAATGCTACCATTGGTAAGCAAAACGATTCGTTTTTGTTTATAGGAAATATGACTAGGCAAAATATGGTACTAATCTCGCTATGTTATCTTCTACAAAGGACGTGAAACTCGCCATCCTCACCTGCCCGTTTGAGCCGCCGAAGCCCAAGACCAAGCATAAGCTGCACGTTGGCTCCGCCGACGAGTACCGCGAGCTGCGTGCTTACGAACACGACAAGTTTTTGGAGATGGTCAAGAGAGTCAAGGTAAGGAATCCACACTAATAATTAGGTATATATTATAGTATCTAAATCACACTAATATTATAGAGGCGAAAGTTTGTGAGTGTGTGTTTATGTTTGTTACTTCTTCACGCTCAAACAGCTCGACCAATTTTGATAAAATTTTGTATGGCGGTAGCTGACACCCTGGATTAACATATAGGCTGCTTTTTATTCCGATATTCCCACGGGATCGACATTTATGCGGGTGAAAACCGCGGGGCGCAGCTAGTCTAAACTAATATTATAAAGAGAAAAAATTAGATTTTTTGTATGTTATGCTTTTACGCTAAAACGAGTAAACGGATTTTTATCGGCGCATGGGTAGACCTACATTAGGACATAGGATACTTTTAAACCCGATATTCCCACAGGATAGACACTTATGCGAGTGCAGCCGCGGAGCGTTGCTAGTACCTCTATAATATTACTAATTTCGTTATATGTAAAATGTTAATTATTTTTATGAAAAAGCTGCCGTATGATAACAGAATAGGGAATATGCATGAATTTTTTTCATGGCATTTATTAACAAAATATGAAAATACCGTAGTAGAGATGACAAAAAGTGAAATTAAAATTGGCCAAGAAACACGGCCGATATGAGCATTTAAAACTATTGATTACACACCAATTAGACAGAGAGATCCGACATAGACTGTGACGTCACATGTCACTACGGCCATATAAACTCCGTGTTAAATTTCGTTTTGCGAGAAAGAGATGAAACAAATCTTCGATGGCTCATATCTTTTTTAATTTCATAGTTATCCGAAAAAGAGTTTTACTAAACTGTTTATTACATGAATGAGGATTAATTTTTTAAATAAAAAAAAAATCATGCATATTCCCTATTAAATCTATAATTTCAAAGCTGTCACCATTGCTCATCAATCGTGTAACATACCTCAGAAAACAAGTAAACTTTATTTCTTATCCCTAGGACGCCGGCGCAACTCTCGCCATCTGCCAATGGGGCTTCGACGACGAGGCGAACCACCTTCTCCTCTCCCAGGGTCTGCCAGCCGTCAGGTGGGTAGGAGGTCCCGAGATGGAGCTGATCGCCATCGCTACTGGAGGTCGCATCGTGCCCCGGTTTGAGGAGCTCACCCCGGATAAGTTGGGATCTTGTGGACTTGTTAGGGAACTCAGTAAGTTGTTTTTTTTATGTTTAGCTAGAGTAAAGTAAAAGATTAGATAAGTTTGTTGGATAGGTCTTTGAAAATGTCACGAGTCACTTTTTTCTTCAGGTGCATATTTTTATGAAATAATTATGATTACTAATAAAATGTTATTATATTTTTCTCCTCTCCAGCATTTGGCACATCCAAAGACGAGATGCTGGTGATCGAGGAGTGCTCCAACAGCCGCGCGGTCACCTTGCTCATGCGCGGCGGGAACCGCATGATCGTGGACGAGGCCAAGCGCTCCATGCACGACGCGCTGTGCATCGTGCGCAGTCTCGTGCAGGTGACGATATCTTAAAGCATATTTGCCGGGAAATTTGAGTAGTAGCTCAACTGTCGCTAATGAGTCACTATTACTTTTTCTATTGTTACCGATCTCTTGGAGATTTCATGACAGTTGATGGGATATCAACCCCAAAAAATGTTACTTCTGCGCTGCCCACCGATAACGCCGTGGAAGTGTCGGAAGTTTTGGGCCAGCAAAATTTGAATAACTGTTGTGCCAGCGACACGTAGAAGAAATTGAAAGGACAATATTAAATATCCTTTTCCTTCCACAGGACTCCCGCGTAGTCTATGGTGGCGGTGCGGCCGAGATCTCTTGCTCTGTAGCCGTCGCCCGCGCAGCCGAAAAGGTGTCCTCACTGGACCAATACGCGTACCGCGCTTTCGCCGACGCGCTCGAGGCTATCCCCCTGGCGCTATCAGAGAACAGGTGAATAACATAACTATTATTATTAAGAAAATCTTGTTGATCATAGCATTACTTTATGCATTTAAAATCGAGTCTTATTGCCTTGAAATAAGATTTAATTTGGACAGTATGGCAAATACATTTTCATTGCCTTCAGTACACCCACATTAAAACCAACAGGTGAATATTATATCACATTATAGGGAAAATATACAATTTTGTGTGTGTATAAAAGCGTGAATTCTAAATTTTGCCACGACAGTATTTTTATTTGTCGGTGAAACTTCCCAAAGTGATGAGTTTATTGATCTGGTCATAAATAAATAAAAAAAAAAAACTGGTGATTTCAAGTAGCTACAGCTGATCGCGGGAAGCGTGAACTACGGTGACCTGTTAACATCTGAAAAACTGATCCCCCCTTTTTACAAAACAAGGTTCTGTAGATCAGGTTTAAACCACCGAGCCAGTTATTGAAGTAAGAAGCTAACTGTTATAGAAATTCAGTTCTTTATACAAAAATGACTGCTTAGTTCGGTGCTAAGTTGTCTATTGCCTAAAAAACAAAATGAAGTCTGAAAATACAGTATTTGTATTTAAAACTTTATTTCGTTCAAAGGTTTAAGACTAGAATTAAAGTTAGATTTAGTTTTGTAATAAAACGGATCATGTCTGTGTGTGTGTGTGTTTCGCCAACTAATAATTTATTTCATCCAGACTACTTGTGAATGAGATGAATTTACGCAGCAATTAATTATTATATAATAAATAATAATATATTATAGCAAATAATTATTATATTATATAAAAATTCGATAGCGGAATTTTCACCAGACTTTTGTTTTAAAAAAAAATTGTTGTCTTTTAGCATTTTAATAATTTTATGTTTAATTTCCACAGCGGTCTTTCCCCCATCGACACTCTGTCTGAGGTGAAGTCGCGGCAGGTAGCCGAGAACAATTACAATCTGGGCATCGACTGTATGGGAAATGGTAATTATATGTTTCATATTATGGGGCAGCTTGGTGTTTGGCTTGTGGCTAAGTAATAATAGCCGTACGGTTCGATTTATCAGGTTAAGCTACATTGGCGCGCTCGGTCCGTGGATGGGTGACCATCTTGACATACCAAGACCCGTCCGCGCCTCGGAAAGTACGTTAAGCCGTTCGAAGAAACTCTTAGAGCGGTTCTGCACTACATCCGATCCGAATCCGGATTAAAGATCCGACTTCAATCCGAATCGAGAATGTTCTAAATTCGGACGGATAGAGTTCGGATCTAGTGCGGCAACCCCTCATACAAATAGGACTATGGTCACTTTGGACCGGCATTTCTCGGATTCGGATCGAATGTAGTGCAGAACCGCTCTTAGGCGGCAATTCGATAAATGGACGAGAATTAGAGTGAAATTTCAAGGACGCGTCACGTTTTGGCACATTTCTTTACATAAGAGAGAAGAAAGATATCTCTCTCATCTTTCTATAAGTTGTAGTACTTGTTTTTCTGAACACAGAGCTCTTTTTTGCATTTCAACGCATTAATTTATAACCACAGTTTTTCGTTCACAAACAGGTTACTACTCATAACATATATATAATAATAACTAAGTTAAATCTTAGACTCGGCGCAGACCGCTGAAACGGCCAAAAAGCTATTTGAAGAGTGCATCGATAGCTGTACAGATTTGAACTTTATTAAGCTTATAGTAAAGACTTTTATTCTATGTCATCAGAAGACCGATACCTAAACCACTTTTCACTAAAAGAGTTGCCTTGGTATATTGCTAACCCATTGCTTGATATGTTCGTAAAATTGGTCTGCGCAACAAAACAAATACCACACTGAATGTTGTTGAAACTGTCAAAAATAAAGTCCTTTCTAATTTAAGTGTGTTACGCAATTATTCTGCTGTATCCACTGTATAGTTTTTAACACCATTGTCTCCATCCCCAGGTTCAAATGACATGAAGACGATGAACGTCATCGAATCCCTGCACTCCAAGAAGCAGCAGATATCACTCGCCACACAGCTCGTGAAGATGATACTCAAGATTGATGACGTCCGCTCCCCAGCTGACTCTATCGAGTAAAAGTATTAATTGTAACTCTTATGTACTGTTATATCTATGATCTTTTATAATTAAACACGCCTAATGTTACGTCCTTTGTATATGCACAACGAAAAACTACTATAGTGTAAGCCAATGTTTATGTCAGACGCGGCTATGAAATGCGGAAGCGAGATGACACGAGACTGTCTTACTCGCACCGTGTAAGACTGCGGCTGTCAAGAGTCTTGGCTTTTAGCATAGTTGAGTACACTTGACATTGGCTAAATTGTGGTGGTTTTTCCGCAAAAGCCATTAAACGAAGAGAAGAAGAAGAAGTAATTAATTTGCAGGATTTTGCTTTTGAGACACCAGCATCGGTCGATAGCTGTCACACGTGTCAGAGAGATTTAATTTTTCATTTAGTGGATTTTAGTACGTGAAATTGGCAAAATTGTGGTGTTTATTCCACAAAGCCATTAATCAAGAGTTGAAGTTGAGTAATTAATTTGCAAGCTGCCGTCACTACATGACGCTGGCAGAATAGTTGACATCGGCTCAGCTGTCAAAAAAAAAAACTAAGAATTGCAAGTAATACTTCGTATTTTGGCAATGGGATCTTTGTGCATATGTGAGGGGCCAATAAAATAGATATTATTTATATGTGGAGTTTAACAGTGTTGCTGGATTTTGCTTGATAAAAAAAAACCAGCAGGTACAAAATTAACAAATAAAAATCACAAATGTACATATTTTATAATATGTAGTACAGAACCACATGATTAGAATTTACTTGTCTTATTATTTTAACCTTTCGACAAACGCTAGACGGAGTCACTAGATATCCTGAGAAGAGCTTACTTTAAAATCTGTCTCAAAAATGTTAAAAATCAACCCGTTTTATGTAAATGGCGTGAATATGTGTTTTATTTTAACGTGTATTACGTACATTGTACAGGGTTAGATTGTTAGAACTTTGAATGCTAATAACCGTATCTTTTCATTACTATTATTTACAAAGCGACACAGGCCACCCGGGAGTCTTTTAACGATAGATAGATCTACAACAACAGTCGTCATGGATAGTCACAAACAGTTTTATCAGGGGTATCATGTTACCCAGTTACTGGGTTGTGGAGGTCAGATAGGCAGTTTCATCATGTATTTTTTACTATTTATGTACACACATATATAAACAGATACGAAATAGTCAGAACAGAAAAATAGGTACAAAGGTGATGCTTATTTCATAAGAAATCTCTTCCAGCATACCTGCAATAGGACAATAAATAGAGAGATGTAGACAGCGTGTGAAAGAGTAAAGGAGACAAAGAATAATACATACAATCTAATCTAAAAACAATTCACTTAATAAAACTAAACAAATATTAATATACTTACATAAATACAAATAAACATACATACTTCTATAATAAATATCACTAGAATGTTAATAAATATTAAAACGTAATCAGAAAAACAATAATAAATACATACACAACTATGATAAAGTGGAAAGATAGTGTTCTTTTACTCTTCTCTTAAAAACTGCAACAGTTTGGCAGTCCCTAATTTCAGGCGGTAGTGCATTCCACAGCCGCACCGCGTGCACTGTGAAGGAGTAGGAGTAGAAGTTGGTGGAGTGGGGAGGGGACTTGAGAAGGTTTTTAAGATGTGACCTGCAAGGCGCATCTGCAGGGCGGGCGTAGGAAAAACGCTCCCGCAGATAGGATGGAGTTTTAGGATTGTGAAGGAGATTGAATAGCAGACACAATATCCGAGAGTTCCTGCGAAGTCGAATGGGGAGCCACTTGAGTATCTTGCGAAAGTTGGAGACGTGATCATACTTTTTAAGATTAAAAACAAAGCGGATACAGATATTTTGCAAACGCTCAAGTTTATTTAAAAGCTCCTCTGTGGCATCCAAATAACAAGCATCGGCGTAATCAATAATGGGCTGAATGAGGGTTATATATAATACTGATATGTATGTATAATACTGATATTCAGCTGCATTCGGTTAGACTGGAAGCCGACCCCAACATAGTTGGGGAAAAGTCTAGACAGATGATCTATCGTTTATAAAAATATTCCCATTATTAGCATTTAGAGTGAAATTTATCTATTTTGTTACACGGCTTAGCTGCGCTAAGCCTCTCGGACTTGGCAGTAATAATATACATAGTTATTATTTTAATTACCTATAATGGGGGAAGCGCTAAGGTAGCCCGCGAAATTCCAATTTTCTTACGATTTTTGCAATTTGTAGCTCAGTGTCTGGATGTGCGTTGATTAAAATATGATTCGCGACTGTAACAAATATGTACGGTATTTACAGAATTATATCATTAGAATCAGTAATACAACTGGATTTCATGAAATAGTCATTCAATAGGATTACTTGGATTATAATTCTGTAAATACATTTTGTTACGGCCGCGAATCATATATTAATCAACGTACAACTTAATACTGACCAGCAAATTGCAAAAAACGTAAGAAAATTTGAATTTCGCGGGCTACCCTGGCGCTTTCGCCTTATGTCGATGCATTTCACTGTATGCGAGCGGTTATACCAAACGTAATGGATGCCTTATTGCACTAATAAAATAATAAGCTAATTTACTTGTTGGAGTTTTATTTCTTTGTTATGTTTTCATTTTATACTTACACACGGCGCCGGGTTGCCCTCGCCGCCATGTGCAAGGCTGCGTCTATCTGGCCCACTGACCTAATAATAATAGCGTACTTGTATAATATACAAGTACGCTGGACATCATACTATCGAACAAAGACATTTGATTTTCGCCAATTTGGCGCTGTAGCAACGACCTTCGATGGAACTAATATTCTTGATAGTTTTGCAAAATGAACAATGTCCGTGACTACCGCCCACGCCAATTATTTCTTCCATATTTGGTAAATAATTAGTACTCATTTGGTACTAATTAGTACTCTAACAACAAAATTGGTACCCTAGTAGTTTTCGAGAAAATCGTCTTTGAAGGTGGTCCGGCGGTATTCACGCTCCCTTCAGCAGGACCACCATGAGCGCCGAAAGAGGGGGCACGCTACAGCTATTCTAAGTACCTATACAAATAATTAGTACCCATATAAGTGATTTATTTCATAAAAAAAAACAGAACTAACATTTGTATTTACCGAGAAATCAACGGTGATAACTTTCTCGCAATTTTTCAGCAGAACCACGATTTTGAATGTTGATTCCAAGTTAGAGAAGCTTGTCGCTTTCCTCAAACCTACATAGAAAATTAGTACCCTGTCAGATAAAATTATGTACATTTCAACCGCGCGGCCAACTCATAATATTTGACGAAACTTTGCCAGGAATTAGTGCTAATTTGTTACTTTACACACCCCTTTTCGTGAATTTGTTACAAAAAAAACTAAGACGCTATGACAAAGAATAGTTGGCCGCTAGAACCGCCACTTGCCGTAATCATCGCCCGTATTTACACAGAAACTATATAATACAGATAGACGAATGATGCATCAAAAGAAAGGTCTTAATTTGTTCAATTTGTTACAAAATTTAAAAACGTCATAACGTAAATAAACAAAAAGTTACGCAATATTTAGTTCTCAGGTTATGAGTAGGTAGGTATCTCACCATAAATATCAAATTAATAGAGGCTAATGTGTATGGACAATTAGTTACTAATTTGTTACAGCTAAAAACAGAAAAAAAATACTAGAAAGTAGGTTCAATAATTTGTTAGAGTCGATTTTAGTTGGCCGCTCGGACGGAAATATGCCTAAAATACAATGGCGTTTATCTCGTTATAAAAAGTAGGTTTAAGCTAAGTTTTAGTACTAATCGCCAGGTAACGTAACATAGTTTGGATAAATATGGCGAACATAACTGCAGCATCCATATTTTAGAATATATTTACAATAAATAGTAGTATGAAACCGTATGAGAGTAGGGTGACCATGATTACATTAGTACCTACGAAAGCATGTTTTCGTAAACGTAATAAATTATTCTATAATTAAGAAAAGTCGTCCTTATTTGACAGACAAAGATGTAGCGAGTTATTTTAAAAGATTTCTCCGATTTTTATAAATATTAACGATGTCATTTTTTTTCATTTCCACGTTCATTTATCAGCGACAATACATAATTATTATGAAATAAGATTTTCAAAAGGAGATTTTTTTCGTTTGCGAGCAGCCACCGGATTGTAGAGAACAGTTAAAGCGCTTAAGAATCTGTCCTAGAAATCCTTACATTGGATATTACGCTCGTCACTAGAGGTTGCCTGGATCTAGGTCTCGAGATGCAAGATGCACGCTGCCGCTGTGCACTTTCTCACAGAATGTTCACAAGTTAAGTGAAATAACAGTTAATTCTTCCCTAGGGAATCACTGTAGCAGTTTATAATATATACACACGCGTTGATAAGTTTGCTAATTTCAATTTTACGTATTTACAGTTTGAAAACACGAAACGTGCGTGGGCTGAATTGTCACTCTTTTACTATAGATGATTGGCGGGAAACGCATATACTATAAAAGCAGGCTTGCGATTGGATGGAACGTAAGTGCCCTTTAAATGGAGCTCTGCCTTTGGTTTAGAAAAAAGAATACTTAAACGCCGTGATTTTCGATTTGAAATTGGCGCCAAATATTACTTTTTAAATAATGAAAGGAGTATGTTTACGATACAATAATATTATACAGGTAAAAAAAAAATATTCTTAGCTTAATTACTTGAATTAGCTTTTATAATTCAAGTAATTAAGCTAAGAATATTTTTAAGACTTCTTCGAGACGACCACATGTGAAGTGAAGTGAAATCACATTAAAATGTGGCAGAGACGAATTTCATGTCTTTTTATAGATACTTAGGTAATATTTCCGAAGGTATTATAATACGTACTACAGTTTATTACTTTATTCAAGTCATCATAAAATTGTAAAAATTAAACTTACCGCAGTTGATTTGGATTCCTCTGCAATACACTTTTTGGTGGTGAGTTCTACATTAACAAATCCAACATATAAGTGTGCACAACTCATAGCTAAGCACTTTTAGATACTTCTGGATTTAGTAATAATTGTCTCAATAACTTAGTAGTATGAAAATCACGGGAATTAAATACGTACAAGCACACACCACAAAATACTGCACAGTAATGACAATATTCACAACAAAAAATAATCGCTTTGCAAACCCTTTGCAACAAATATTTTTAACAATAGTTTGGAAACAAAAGAGATCCTTTTTCTGGAATCGTTCCCATCATAAAACACCTGCGCAAAGTCAAAGAAACGATAATTTTATCAGTACCTACCTAAATACTTTAAAGAATTAAGAACAATAGACATCAATATGGCCGCAAAACGAACCGCATATTCGTTCGAACAGAGTGCAAAATTAAAAACATGCTTTCGTAGGTACTAATGTAATCATGGTCACCCTACTCTCATACGGTTTCATACTACTATTTATTGTAAATATATTCTAAAATATGGATGCTGCAGTTATGTTCGCCATATTTATCCAAACTATGTTACGTTACCTGGCGATTAGTACTAAAACTTAGCTTAAACCTACTTTTTATAACGAGATAAACGCCATTGTATTTTAGGCATATTGCCGTCCGAGCGGCCAACTAAAATCGACTCTAACAAATTATTGAACCTACTTTGTAGTATTTTTTTTTCTGTTTTTAGCTGTAACAAATTAGTAACTAATTGTCCATACACATTAGCCTCTATTAATTTGATATTTATGGTGAGATACCTACCTACTCATAACCTGAGAACTAAATATTGCGTAACTTTTTGTTTATTTACGTTATGACGTTTTTAAATTTTGTAACAAATTGAACAAATTAAGACCTTTCTTTTGATGCATCATTCGTCTATCTGTATTATATAGTTTCTGTGTAAATACGGGCGATGATTACGGCAAGTGGCGGTTCTAGCGGCCAACTATTCTTTGTCATAGCGTCTTAGTTTTTTTTGTAACAAATTCACGAAAAGGGGTGTGTAAAATAACAAATTAGCACTAATTCCTGGCAAAGTTTCGTCAAATATTATGAGTTGGCCGCGCGGTTGAAATGTACATATAAAATTAGTACCCAAAATTCTCATTCAAAATTCTCATCCGCGACTTCGAGTGAAATTCCCCGTTGGTTATTTCCTTGTGGTCGGTATAACCACAAGGAAATAACCAACGGGGAATTTCACTCGAAGTCGCGGACAGAAGCTAGTAACTTACATTTTTTATCGTCTTTATACAATAGCTACGCCACAGTCCATAACTGGAAGATCACAAACAAAAGACAAAAATAGTATTACCATAATTTTATTGTATTGAAGCCTTATATACATTCCCGTACCGTACAAAACAATTCTATCGTCGACCTCGACCTTTGGATTCTTCAGTTTGAGAGTGCGAGCGAAAGGCGACTACATCTATCTCACTCTCGCTCGCGTGGAGAGTTATCGGAGACTTAAAGCTAGGTAGTTAACATAACTTGACTGCGCTCAGGAACTTTACATAGTCAGCTCCTGCAAGAGAGTAATAAGAAATTAGTGTTACATTAAAACAACTACCATCCTTTTGAGCTTCGCTGTAGTTGGGTAAAAAGATAATATTATAAAAAACTGACCAAGTGCGAGTACCACAAGGTAAAAACGCCGAAAAAAACACGTTTGTTGTATGGGTGCCCCCCTTAAATATTGATTTTATTCTGTTTTCAATATTTGTTGTTATAGCGGCAACAGAAATATGTACATCACATCATCTGTGAAAATTTCAACTGTCTAGCTATCACGGTTCATGAGATACAGCCTGGTGACAGATGGACAGTGGAGTCTTAGTAATGGGGTCCCGTTTTACCCTTTGGATACAGAACTCTAAAAAGGAGCGGTTTTCTCAGCGTTTAAAATGGTCAAGATTGGGCGTGGTCATTTTCCCCATAAGACTCCTCAGAGCCTTGGCAAGGTATGGTAAGGCTACATTGAACGCGTTTGTGACGGTTAGGGCCTGCTGAAGGTACTAAATGTCTCAACCCATCTAAAGGTCTTGTAGAACGATGGTAACCGGTCCTGCCAAACGTTGGTTGTCAACGCTGGTGGGCGCTGGCGGTATTCATACTTTTTGCCAAATCAGTGCACTAACACACGACGTCAATGTAGCGTGCTCATTGGTCACATTGAAAAATTGTGAAGCTATGTTTCGTAATTTGACCAATGAAAATGCGTGGGGATGGCGTCTGGTGTTAGCATGTGTGTTGCCGCCTTAATAATAATACGCTTGCTCAAGATGGGTTGGGGATGTCTGACATAAAAAGGGTGGTATCGGCGCGCAAGCTGTTTTCATGGATTCTGAATCCATGTTCAAAATTTTCATTGCTGTTCCATAGATTTTGACTGCCTTGGTATTGCACTTTTTTATGAAACATTTTTTTTATAAATGACGAAAAATATCTGTTAGATCTGGAATGTTGTGTTGAATTCATGGTTACAGGTTGCGCGCGGCACGTCCCTTGTATTAACTATAAATTCAGATTCTGATGTTTTTCCTTCACCAATATCAGTAATGTCCAAGATAAACTCGGATACCGTGTCTGACCACGACCTTTAATGATAAAGTTTTACGACACGGTTGGCGCAGTGGCTGAGCGATCGACTGCTGCGCTGCGTGTCGTGGGTTCTATTCCCGCACGGAACAAATATTTGTATTGCCTACATGTAGTTGTTCCGGGTCTGGCTGTTTGTGTATGTGAATTTAAATGTTTGTAAACGCACCCACGATACAGGAGTAATTCCTAGTGTGGGGCAACGTTTAATTATAAAAAAAAGTGTGTACATACCATAATAGCATTGACGATATCCGATTGGTTGTTCCGGAGCGCGCGCACAGCCCGCGCTCGTGACACGTTGGCTTGGGACATGACTATCTCCACGTCTTTCTCGTCCACTCCAGTCTCGTCGACACCTTCCTCATCTTCTTCCTCCGCTATGGGTGCTACCGTCTGGAGAATATCAAGAATATTAGGATTAGTATAATATCAGGATTGTTTGTGAGTGACTATCAAATAAGATTTTGTAAATTTTTCTGGAGCTGTTTTTTCTTTTTGTGTACAAGCCTCTGGATTGGAAACAAATTGAGAAGTGGTTGTGGAACACTGTTTCCTACAAACTGAAAGCTGCACAACTGCTATTTTACCATGGATAAGAAACTACTTCTTGGCAGTTGGATTAAACACATTCACATGCTGTAAGCAAAACAAACACTGGTTGCTCAACCAATGTTGCGCAATTTATCTCAATGAATATGGGATTTCATTGTGTAGGCCAACTATGAGTAAAATCCAAACGAATGATGTATCAGATTAGACTGTTGGACACTTCAGACACAGCCAAGGTAGATTTCATAATAAATCAAAGTATTGTGTATTTGTATCATCATTAGTGTCCAAACAACGAAATAAGAATCATTATACATGCTACATTTAATTTTCCGTACGCAAAATACGCGCATTGACGTGGAGTTGCGGACACCAGTCCGTATTGCCTATTACCTACCTATATTTAATTTTGATTCTTTTCATGACACACATTCAGAAATTACCTTCAACGCTTTCTTACATAGTTTACACCATTTTCAATAACACCTTATTAGTTCCTGATTCTTATTCTGAAAAAATGTTTAAATAAAACATCTTAAACATACCGTGCCTGCAGCAGCAGCATCGTTGCCGGCAGCAGCACTCTCGGGTGCCTTGAACCTCTCAGCAGCAGCCATTGTAGCCTGTTGGGACAGATCCTCGATCTTGGCCTCTCCGAACACGATGTAGGTGTCCGAGTGAGGGTTTTTGTACACATCTGGGGAGTTGATGACGAACAGGATGTTCTTAGATTTCCTGATTGTGACTCTGTTTACACCTTGGACCTGAAAGAGTGATGGAAAAATGTAAACAACACTGTTTTTGAGAATCAATTGGATCTCTGTCTCTATTTAACGTGTAAGTAATTATAAGTTGACACATAAGCCTGAAAAAAGAGGGGTAATTGCGTAACAAACTAACAGTACAAATGGCTTTAATTTTCAACAACATTCATTGCATTATTTACAGCAGATAAATTTTTCGAACATATAAAGCAATCGATTATCAATACCCTTCAAAATGATTCAGATTGTGATTGATAGTGTTACGCAATCAGAGTGTTGGTACATTTATATCAGCTGTACTATAGTTGAATGTTTGTAGCTGCGGTCACATTGTCACATGATAATGTGAAATGAATATCGATAGGAAACCACAAAATGATGGGAGACCACTAACAAAAACTTATTGGCATAATTTTGATTGCACTATAAAACGTCTGTCCATAATGTGTATATGCATAAATAACACTATATTTTTTTAGAAAATTTGGAAAATTTTAGCACATTTTTTTTGTCATCTCTCCTACCCTAACCTACTCTTAACAAATAAAAACCAGTATTTAAATTTATTTTTCAACTAAGGCTGTATACAGAAAGAAAACTGGAAACTTATAAGCGCTTGACAGCGCTGGTCCGTTCTACACAAAGGAAGCAGGTTGAAGCAGACCAAGCAAAATATGTCTTTAATTTTAAATGGCAGCGCCCAGCGCTGACCAGCGCGTGTTGCAGCTTGTCGGCACCGTTCAGTGCTTATCGGCGCGCGTTCATATATTTTCCTGCGCGGGTTACCAGCGCTTTCAAGCGCCGGTAAGCGCTTATAAGTTTCCAGCTTTCTTTCTGTATACAGCCTAAGGTATGGCCCGATTCAAACTTTATGGCAGCTCGGAACATGAGGCGAGTCTCGGCGCAGTAACAAATTCACGTGTCAGCGGAGGTGAGGGGTGAGGTACTGAGAGTAGCGAACTTCAGAGCCGCCATAAAGTTTGACGCTTACTGTAACATAATACTTACAGGTTTAAGTCCAAGTTTGCTCATGATCTTGCGCGCCTTCTTTTCACCGCGAGACTGTTTCGCCTTCGACACGATGTCGATACCGGCGATAGGGTTAGCGATGCCTCCAGTGCCTGGTGCACCTGTTAAATAATCATAATTTTTTAATTCCATTTGGCCTCATTAGATTTCTGAAAGTTATACCTAACAAAGTT
This sequence comes from Luperina nickerlii, assembly GCA_963855955.1. Taxonomy (NCBI): domain Eukaryota; kingdom Metazoa; phylum Arthropoda; class Insecta; order Lepidoptera; family Noctuidae; genus Luperina; species Luperina nickerlii. The sequence goes on along the minus strand of OY979689.1, from coordinate 7,819,947 downwards.
CGAATTACATAGCAACCAAAAAAAAAAATGAGAACCAAGAATTGAGGTTCACAACACCGTCGATTGTGAATTGCAATTATAGAAAATACTCATATTGTGTTTAGGCTAATAGGGTGGTAAACTGGTGACTATCATATAAAAGTCCTGACTGACTGATATATGAATGCACAGCCTAAACCGCTGGTCCTAGAGACATGAAATTTGGAAGGTGTGTTCTTTGTTGAAGAGTAGGTATCCACTAAGAAAGGGTTTTTCGAAATTTTACCTCTAAGAGGGTGAATGGTCCTGGGAGGGTGAAATTTCACACAGACGAAACCAAGGACAGAAGCTAGTGCTACTATAAAAGAACAGGACGTTAAGTAACACCCAGCATAACATAATCAGCCTATTTCATTCCCACTGCTGGGACACAGGCCTCCTCTCTGTGAGAGGGAGTGGGCTGGAATATACCACACAAGCCCAGTGCGGGTTGGTAGATGTCACATTTCTTCAAATTATGGGTTCTAGGACATGCTGGTTTTCAACTATGTTATCCCTCTCCCGTTTTGAAAACAGTGGTGAAAGTAAAGGGCCTGTCTGGTTTCAAACTCACGACCTACAACTCGTAAGTTGGGGCCGTTAACAGTCAACCCACAAAAGGGTAAGGTAATACGAACTGGTGTTCGCAACTCCATGTCAATGCGCGTATTTTGCGTACGGGATGATAACAGATTTTTCTTTAAAACATTTACACAGATTATTACAAACAACCGTTTGAATTATAACATTATAAGCAGCACTATACAGCTAAACAACCATTGATATAAAAAAACAGATAGTTTCATATTTTATCTTACCAGCATCTTCCAATTCTGGGATAGTGTCATCGGAGTCGCTGTCCGAGGAGGCGGTCTCTTCCTTGCGCTTCTCAGTCATGGAGGCGGTGGCCTTGTCCAGCTCGGTAAGTTCTGGCATCTTGGTGTCTGTGCTAGATGTTATCTTGCGTTACGGAAGAATTCCTGTTGAAGACGATAGAAATACATAGTTTAGATAATTTGTCAATATTATTCTTTTGATACACTTGGGTCAGATTAACAGTTACTTCATGCAAAATACTGGTATTCAGTAGCATCCCGTGAGACTGGAAACTGGCCACAAAATAGTGTTGGGAATAAGTTACGTAGAGGATGGTTTTTGTGTTACACCTTTAAGTCTCTATTTTATGGTAATTTTTATGATTTCTTATTAGTATTTTAGTCAACCCTGACACAATCTACTATGGAAGAGGTGTTTCATCAGTAGTGGACCTTTTAGAGCTAAAATGAGTATGAATCAAGATAGCAGACATTCAACTTGATTAGATTCTCAGAAATGAGATAGCCAGTCCATATCCACATAGCTTAGCTAAATGTAAAATACTGATATTCAGCTGCATTAGGTTGGGTTAGCAACATAGTATGGAAAAGGTTAGGCAGATGCAGGATAGGTTCTCATAAATCAATTAGGTTCAGGGGGGGGGGGGGTTTAGGTTAGGTTAGGGTTTAGGTTCTCATAAATATGTCCAAAATAATAATTTTGGACATATTTATCATATTACTTCCAGTTCACTTAAGACCACTGGATTTATGGCCACTCTAAGTTATCCAAAAAAAATCTCAGAATCTAAAGGAAAGACAGTAGAGTATCAGCTTACTCACTGGCCACTGATATACTACACACTAACAATTTTCACTTTTTTATATTAAATAGCAAAGTTTAAAAAGATGAGACTAAGGAGGTTTCAAGTTACACATTCCAGAATGATTGTCTATACACTAAAAAATCAATAACTCCATGGAGTAAACCAATTTGACTGTAAAATAAAGACTAGTGCTACAATTTAGTATCTAAAGTGTAATATTTATGCTAAGATTTCAGTAATTTGCATTAAAATGAAACCTAGATTCCAAAGAATGTCATAAAGGCCACAATAATAGATTTCTAGGTAGCTAGATCATAAAATGTCGTAGTTAGGTCTCCAGTGCGCAAATGCTTAGCTACAACATATCTAGGTACTATCTGTGGATACAGCACTTCCAATCGTCAATATTGATGGTAAATTGACCTTAATAGAGCACAGCAGTCATCGAACTACTCAATTAGTTATAATTCCGAAGTTTTAGCCAATCGCCGGAAAAAATAACCAAGCAAATGGACTAAAATGGCATGAATATATGGCCGTCAGCTGCATTAGTAAAATTACTTAGCAAAGAGCTCCGATTTACAGCGTTCACACTTTCATTGTATTGTATTGTGAAATACAAGTCATTTAAACACATAATATCACTAGAATCGATAAATATTAGAACACTTGTGCGAAAATAATATGGGCGCGGGTATCGCTAATACACCGAACAAAAATATTGAAATATTAACGCAAATTTGACGCGATTACACCTCTGCACACTATAACATTTTAATGTTACACTTAAACATTAAGATTTCTTTAAAAACTATGGATTAATTACCTTTATTTATGAATAATCGGTACCGAGGAATCAACAGAGATTCGCTTCAATTTGACAAGAGCGGAAAGAAAATTTTGTCAACAGATAAAATATAGTAAAAATATTATTGAATTTCTGTGTGTATCCGATCAGAATGTTGGGCCAGACCCAAGCCACAAAAAAGGGATGAATGCAGCTGGGGCTGAGACTGATAATTGCTACAATATGCGAATGGATAGAATAAGAAATGAAATTAATATTTTATATCTCACCAAAGCGCAAGCTGGTCGACATGTATATTCTGCATTCCTGTCTATTCTAACCTATGGCGCTCATCTTGATTTTATAAATATTAAACACACCAATCAAATTCGCTGCACCACCAATACGCTCTGAGACAGGTATCGCCGATATCGGCAATAAGTTTGCGAGACTGGCATGGGACTGTGTGTTAGGAGTATTATGTATTCTGTGACTGAAAGCAGTCCTAAAAACGCTAGCGTGAAGATTTGGACTCGTTTCTGAATGATTAGCCGGAGAAGGCAAAAAAAAAAAGAAAAATTTCAAAGAGCTGTGGATTTTGTGATAAATAAATAAATAAAAAACATTTTACAAAAAAAAAAACAAAAACTTTCAAAAAAGGCGAACCCAACGACACCGACTTCCGAAATTAAGTTATTTTTCACTTTGTAGTGTGTTTTTTGGAAGTCGATTGTTTTTTTTTTTTTGTAAAAAAAGTTTTTATTTTTCACTTGTAAGTTGTACATACTTACCCGACGCAAATTCGTATAACACTACTTGCTGAAGTGACGGAATTCATTATATTATCATCATCACTAAAAACTAAGTGGCAAAAATACGTATTATTGAAGCTAACTCAAAAACTACCCAAGCAAAGTTAATAAAAATTTTAAGGAACCATCCCATACATCCATATCTTATCATTTTTTTTTTAAATCAATTTACAATTTCCGGAGATATCGGCATCGCGTAACAAACATACAACAAAAAAACCATACACCTTTTTGAAGGCGGTTAAAATGAGCTAGAAAAGTATGGGGAAGATCTTTGCCCAGTAGTAAGATAAATTATTATTAAAAAAAAATAAGAAGGTTGACTTTTTTTTTTCAGGATGGGAAATCATCAAATGACTCCTACCGCTCTCGGTGGAGCGGAAGGGAGTGTCAGACTCTTACTGACTAAAACCCACCCGTGTTCCTTCCTTAGCCCTTTATGTTCCGGGCCAGCGGTAACCCTTTTGGACAATCCCGCTGACCCGACAGGCTTCGGCCCTGACGGGCCCCTTCGGAAGAAGTTTGACTTGACAGTAGCACGGTGACTAAAAAGTTGTGTGGAAATTGGTTGTTATATTAAGGGCTTGTGATGCGGAGGAACGAAGAAAATGTCGTGAAGAAAGATTTGAGTTTGAATGTGGAGCAGTGGCGGGCTTTATGAGTAGGGGAAGACCAAAATAACGATGGATGGACTGTGTGAAAGATGATATAGCTAGAAAGGGATCATTCCCTTTCTAGCTAGTCATCTAGAAAGATAACGATTAATAGAGAAGCATGGAAGAGAAAGACACATTGTGCCGACGCCAAATAAATGGAACAACAGTAAGGGCAGGAGAATGATGATGATTCTCTGTGTATCCGAACGTTTTCATCATCTAATAATTTTTTACTTTTGGCAACTTATGATGATATGTCAACCATCAGTAGTGTTGCCGGAATAAAATTGAATCGATATCGATAAATTACTCTCGCACTATCCAACAGAGCAGAGATAAAGATGTTTATTTTTATTCTTTGCAATGAATGGCTATCGTTTGACAACTTTTCGATTGCGCCTTGATGATGATTGATTTGAAATCCGTGTTCACAATAATTAACTTAACGCAATGGATGTTGTTGAACTGCGTCGGTTCAAATGAAAATATTGCATAAGTATTAGTAATGTGTTATACTGCTAATCAGCAGAACTTGTTTGTTACTGAGTAAGTTTTCTTGACATTACATTGAGTTCAATAATTTTCCACTTAATTTATCGATATCGCTGTTATTCCAGTAGTGTTCTACACCCTCTAACTTCATAAATGTCAATATTGTCAAATCACTCGCGCTCATTTCATTCCGCTCGAAGGCGGTGCTATTCGTTCTGCGCAGTTTATGTTCGTTTCCATCACATTTCATCAAAAATCTGTGTCAAAAATACTGTTGCTGTAAATACGTCACGAAGTGTCGATTACAAATAAATATTCATTGAGAGAGTGATTGTGTCGAAAACATGTCGTTAATCGTGCAGTGATTTGGTGTTTTTATTAACTCACCAATTGTCAAGTCCAAAGTGCGTGTTGTTTTTAAACTAATATTTTGTGTTTGTGGTCACAATTGATACGTGCCAAAGCCCAAAAATGTCTTTGGAAGAGAAATTCAACGCTGCGGTAAATGTGATCCGGAGTTTGCCGAAGAGCGGTGAGTTGTTTTTTTTTTTATTTTTTTTCAAGGCATTGTATTTTATCGATTGCTCCGTTACGTCTGCTGTAAGATATTACATAAATTTAGCTCGGTTAATCTCTTTTTAATGATACCAGAAACGAGATGTGTTGCAATCATCTATTAAGATGCGTGTCGTACATTGTATGGTAATGTAAACATGGTAGATAAGTTGTTAGTTGCTATGGACATTAGGTCTCTTTTTAATAATTTTATTATGGTTTTGATACCTCCCCGGGCCTGTTCTGGTAGATAATTACTGACTATGTCTCATTCTTTGCATTGGAGCAGCTCCAATGGAGTGTAACAGGCAGGTAACATGATAATTCAGGGGTTCAAGGGACAGCTAAGGATGAAAACAGTTTTCAGGAGGGAATTAACCTGAATCCCTGAAAATGATGGTAGTCACAACAAGCAATTAAAATCATAGATAAGTAATAGAATCAATGTCTTTTTTCATTTGTTATTCTAACAGCTGTTAGCTTTCTTATTGGTTTTCTTCAATATCCTTGTTCAAGCTTGTCCCAATCGTTTAAGCTTACCATAGCTTAGCATCATACCGACCACAGACTACAGTATAATGCAGGGTAAATATCAACAAAACAAATTCTTATCAATCTCCTGATAAGAAATTTCAATCTACCTACACAAAACAAATGAATTAATTTGAAGTGTTTGTTAGAAACAAAATGTCAAAATAACAGCTTTTTACTAAATGCATTGTTAGTGTATAATCTACTTAAAACAAAACAATTTTTTTTGTTAATTTTTTCTGACTGTTCCTGTTGATCTCCGAAGCGGCTGGACTGATTGTGACAGGACTTTCACTTGCAGATAGATGATTTTATAAGGAGTAACTTAGGGTACTTTTAATCTAGACAAAGAAACAAATCAAAATGTCTAAATGACACCAAACTAATTTGGAGGCAGCGGCTAGTTAATAAAATTTATTTATTTAAATTGATGATTATTTGATTCTAAGTCAAAGTCAAATCATTTATTTCAAATATGCACATAAATAATAAATGGGCAGTTGTGGCTCAGTGATCACAACCGCGATTTACGAGTCATAGGTCGTAGGTTCGAACTCAGACAGGTGTTTACTTTGTGTAAATTATATCAGCACCACTGCTCTCGTAATGGTGAAGGAAAACATTGTGAGGAAACCGGCATGTCCTAGAAACAAAAAAATTTAAGACATGTGACATCTACCAACCAGCATTGGGCCTGTGTGGTGGATTACGGCTCACTCCCTCTCATAGAGAGGAGGCCTGTGTCTCAGCAGGCTGATTATGTAGACACATAAAAGGCACTTTTTGATATAAAAAAAAATATATAAACATCCGAATTGAGAACCTCCTCCTTTTTTGAAGTTGGTTAAAAACTTACAAAAAATGGAATTGATTCTAGTTGCCCCTTCCAAAAGTAGCTTCGTATGGAAAGGGAGGAAGGGAGTGTCAGACTCTTACTGACTAAAACCCACCAGTGTTCCTTCCTTAGCCCTTTATGTTCCGGGCCAGTGGTAAACCTTTCGGAAAATCCGGCAGAACCGGCAGGCTTTGGCCCTAACGGGCCCCTTCACTTGATGCTGACATCTCTTTGAGGCGCGCGTGGAACACGTACGCGCCATCCGGCACGGGCCTGGTCCTGATTGGACGATGAGCTTGGCAATTACAGGCTAGCATTCAATTAGTGCCATACCTAAACATCTGTTTATTGCTGTAATATGTCAGCAGAGTGGAACATAGTATTATTTTGTAATATTTAAAATAAACAAATACATTGAAGTAACCTCTTGAAAGTAAAACCTATTCAAATGCAACCTCTGCAAATACTTTAACTTTGTTTCCATAGTCTATGATTCTTTGTTTATGCTTACCTTATGAAACCTAAGAGTTCTGCAGGCTTAGCCAAGTTGACAATCTACAATCGTTATCGCTAGTAGAAAACTAATCAAATGTATAGGAATGACATCATCTCAACGTTAAGTCACGTGGTCAGAGCAAACGAATAGAAAATTCGTAGCCAAGTTTACTCGTTCAAAATGATAGAATGAAATGTTATCGTTTCTACAACGTTGATCGCTACATCCCATACAAATGGCAGCCAAGTTACAGTTTTGACAAGCGTTTACGAAACGATGTCGTAGTTTATGTACGCTAGCTAAGCGATCGCCGAGACCCAAGAGTAAACGATAAAAAAATGGCGTTTAGCAATTAAAATGCATACTTTAAATATTTTGTGGTGCGCTAATAATGAAGAAGAGTGGTTTAGGCGCCAAAAAAATTTTAAATGTGAATGCAAAGTTTGGTGGAGCTACACATGATTCACATACTTATATAGTCTTCTAGTAGAGTTGAATCATAATTTTATATGCGTGAACATCATCAAAATATGTAATGAAAAAGTATGGCTATTAGGTAGGTATTCATAATAGTAAAAAGATCTAATCTATAGGAGTTTTCCTGTGTTTTGTCTACAGAAACTAGTTTTTCAGGTGACTCTGGATATACACAACGCCCTTGGCTTATGATACCTATCCTCAACGCAGTTCAAGGTTCTGTTGAAGAACGATACACTCAAAAGCATGTGCAAGCCCGTAACTGCATTGAGCGCTGTTTTGGATTACTCAAAGCACAGGAGATGTTTGCTTAGAGACAGGGTTCTTCACTATCATTCTCATCTAGCTAGCAATATTACAATGGCCTGTTATGTGTTACACAACATAGCTTTGAAAGCTTGCTTACCACCACTTCCTGCTGCACATGACGATGGGGATGATAAAACCATGCAAGATACCACACCCACTGTGACTGAGGGTAGCCAAAGTGAATTAATCCAAGGAAGAGCCATACTGAGATGTTTATTGAATAGGTTATAGTAAGATTATTCTGTCTTGTAATACTGGGGAGTTTGTTGCGCCACTTCTCCCCAGCGAAAGCACTAGGAAGTGGTGTAGGGCGGGCGTTTTGGGGGACTGTCTTTTGTAATTTTGACGTTCGAAATGTGCTGATTCTCAGCCTAGATTAAATAAATGACTTTTGATTTTGATTTAATACGTATATTATTGTTTTTACTAAAACACTGACATTCATAATAAATTGGTAGTGGCGTGCACGGTGGGTAAGAAGGAGGAACTTTTAAGTTACTTATCCAATACTTTGTATTTACAATTCACTCAATACCTACATTTTGGTATTATATTTTACTTTACATAAAAATCAATTTCCTACAGTTATACATAAATATCGGTTTCATTATTATTTTAAGTCTAAATTAAAATAGGTTTTGTTTTAATACTACAAAAGATCAATTATTATACTATTAAGGGGGAAGCGCTAAGGTAGCCCGCGAAATTCATATTTTCTTACGATTTTTGCAATTTGCAGCTCAGTGTCTGGGTGTACGTTGATTAAAATATGATTAGCGACTGTAACAAATATGTATTTACAGCATAATAATCATTCGAATCAGTAATACAACTTGTTAAGTTAGTATAATCCTAAATGTCAAGATTTCATGAAATAGTCATTCAATATACTTGGTTTTAGAGTTGTTTTGATGACTTTAATGATTATAATTCTGTAAATACATATTTGTTACGGTTGCGAATCATAATTTAATCAACTTACAACAATACTGACCAGCAAATTACAAAAACCGTAAGAAAAATTGAATCTCGCGGGCTACCCTGGCGATTTTGCCTTAACAATGCTAAACAATTTGTACATATAAAATTTAGAGAAGGAAAAAGTAAACTGGATTAGAATAGCAAACAATTTTAATAAAAAATTAATTGTTACTCTGATATTACAGGCAATTTGAAATTGTTCATAGCCCTCAGCTGAGACCACTATCACTACTTTAGACTTTAAGGGACTGTCGAAGGTAGTGATGATGGTCTCAACTGTGGTAAAATTTCTATCAAATTCTCTACAGTACCAGCTAAACGACTTAAAATTTGATTTCGGTTTTCTTCCATTTCAATTCTTCGCGATTCCAATCGCAACCTTTCCATCTCCCTCTCGTGATAATTTTTTTCCCGGTCTGCCTCTAGTTGTAGCCGGCGATGCTCTACAGCCACGAACTCGCTCGTAGCCCGTTCGAAGGGCGTTTGTATTCGCCGCGTGCGCGCTCGAAGCAGCCCGTGGCGCCGCGGCGTGGAAGTGGTGGGCGACGGGCTTACGCGATGCCGCCGCCGCTGCGGAGCCCGTCGTGACGTGGACGTGGTAGGCGACGTTGCTGACGGCATCGGCGCGGACGCAGGGCGGCGGCGTTAGCACTGGCGGTGGAGGATGGCGTGGAAGTTCTCCAGAGGGAGTAGGTGGCAGTGAAGGTCGGGCGGTAGATGCTGGTGTTGCTGAGAATAAATAATTACAGTCATTATTAAAATGTGCCCAAATGAATTATTTAGTCAAAACATTGTACCTATATTAAAAAAAAGTACCTTGTATATAATCAGAAGGAATAAAATCCAACATAATTTCATCTGTGGCAGAAATTTGGGATGGACAGACAGTATGCACAGAATCTCTGGATGGTGGTGGTAGAGAGTTTCTCTCTGATGGCGGGGCCTGAAAAATATGAAGAATTAAAATTAGAAAAATTACACTTGTTTATAAAAGAAAATATAATAATAAGCAAAGAAAACAAACTAACATCAAAGCCTCTCTCCTCAATTCCAGCTTGACCAATGACAGCAGTCAAACCCATTATGCCCAACACTCTTCTGAAGCAGTGAGAGTTGTGTCTGCTGCTTGGACCACCACCAGTACCAGAAGCCTCAGAATGTATTACCAAAGCTTTTTTCTTTGTTTTTGCTTTCCAATCTGCCCACACCTGAACATATTTGTCTGTTAATTTTATCATGCATGTTTTCATCAATCATTTTCTAGTCTATGAAGAGTAAGCTGGTTGTTGTATATACTTGCATCTTGTAGAATACTAAATGTTAATAATAGGAAACCAAATAATATTTTACAGTGGTTTGTGTGAGAATCTTACTTTTTTCCATTTGTCCAATGGCTTTCTTACTCCTCCACAAGAGAGTTAATTAACTCTCCTAGTTCCTGCCACAGTCGGTCAGCCTTTATTCGGCCTTGGGGACCTTGCTGGGGCCTCGTTAAATCGCCATGGCTAAAACATAAGTTATAAAACTATTTCAGAGAAACAAAGGGTCTATTGATTAAGTAAAGAGTCAAACACGTATCACGTCATTGTTTATGTTTCAAACTTTCGAGTGCCCGAATACCTATGTTAGATTTTCAAATAGCAAAGGAAGATATTTACGAAACAACTAACAATTTACGTACCTTTCCATGAATTCCAATAAAGCTGCGAACTGTTCTGGGTTTGCTCGAGATCTAGATTCCATCCTATAAAAGTTATCAATCACTTCATTATTTTAAGGTATCTTTCATTCATATTATGCAGTAAGTATCATATTATCGTAACATTTTGAGACACAGTAATGTTTAAAATTACATTCCACACTGATATAATAATAAACCAAAATAGAAGAGCTTTACCTTATTTAGCTTACTTTCAAAACACTTAAAAACAATTATTTAACCGCGCACGAAGTACACAACTGTGACTGACGTTAGTTTGACGTTTGTAAGAACGCTCACCATAGACTAAAGTATAGGTTTTTTCTAAAAACGTTGTAGAATGAGCGTTCGACTCGGTCGTGTCAACTTGGCTACCAACTTATCGTTTTCTACAATCGCTTACGCCGAGGCGTTAACGATTGTAGAAAGAGATTCGATACGAAACGTTTGTAACTTGGCTAGGCCTGCTGACCAGTTACCAGTATAAGTACCTTTGTACTCAAATTATAATTATGTCATATCCCTATGTATTTTACTGTGTGTATTAAATTATAAAATATAATAAATATAGTATAGTACAGCAGACGCCAGTACATCAAGCTACCCGAAACTGTCAAATTTTCCCAATCAACTTTGTACCTTATGCTTTAGCGATAAAGTTGAAAATCTCCTGGGGTCTGCGGGGTAATTGCCTAACACACTATCAGCAGAAAAAGCTTTCATCTTGACAGTTCAACAACATTCATTGCGTTATTTACGTTCTTGAGCAGACAAAGTTTTCGAACATATTATTATGCAGCAATGGATTAGTAATATCCCTCAAACAAAATGATTCAGATTGAGATTGATAGTGAGGTACGGAATTTATGGTGCTTGTCATACATGCACGCATGAATTAGGGAGTAGGGTTCACTTCGAAGAATCATACTAATTTGGATGGGCCCGTATCCTAGTTGACGGACTAAGAGAGTAGATGCTTTGCCATTAAACTGATACTTATTTGAAAATGAAATTTGAAAATACAGGCTTCTTCTGGGTAAGCTCACTCCATCGTAGACTTTGTCTCTGTCACCTCTAACCTAGACTAGAAAGAGTCAAGAGCAAACCCATTACAAATAAAAAAAACAGGTTTTAAGAAGGAAGTGGCAGCTCAAGAATAAATCACCTCTACACCGGCTGTTGCTGAAAACCAGCGCTGGGGCTCTGTCTCGCATAGGGTCGTAGCCTCGTAGCATTATGCTGAGCGATGGCCGTTTTGCGTGGATGTGACGCATGAAACTTGTTATTTATTTTTTGTTTTGTTTCTGTGTCATGTTTATCGCAAAATAAACGTATTTTCTTTCTTTCTTTCTAAGTAATGAACTACTTATATTATTAAACAAGACTTGTTGTCTATAAAAAAATAAAATAAATAGGTACTTAATAACTTACCTCCTGATAAGAACTGGTGAACTGGGACGAATAAGTTGTTTACAGATTCCGTTCCAGTTTTCCATTTATATAAATAAAAAAACAAAATGGGGTTAGTTACACCATTTATAACTCAAGAATTAAGTACCGATTTTTATGATCTTTGATCTGTTGGATTTGCCTCCGCCCCGAATAGCAGAATGACAGACTATTAAAACATGAGAAAAATTCACGAAACAATAATAATGAAGAATATGAAGATGGTTGATTTTGTATCATGGAATCGCTTTTTTATTCTGAGGCGGTATGTAGTTCATTAGCTAGTTTAACATAATATCATGCCTGTATAATGTTAGGCACAGGTGTATCTACATATACATATATTATATACCTACTTACAGTAAAAGCGCGCAGTGCTGCACACCCCTACCCTATTTCAAGTTAAACAAATATCAACTTTATTTCAATGAAAATTAAGTTGAGTTCAGAGTGACTAGCACTATTGACAAACTTTCAAAAATGGTTTGAAGTTGTAGCGTAAACTGAACTTTATTGTGTAGGAATTAAAGTTATTTTTCCATTAATTCATATTTGTTTACATTCTTGGCAAATAAATCGCGAATGCACTGTAGTACTGCTGCTGAGAATAGCCTTCCTCCCCTTTTGTGCCATGCTTTCCTGGTCTTCCCCGCGATGTTTTGTAGGTCGCCCGGTCGTCCTAGCACCTGGCCGCCTGGTTCTATAAATTACACCGAATGAATAAGTCCTAATCAGTCGTCAATACCGCTGACCCGCCATGCCTTACGATTATGAAGTATTGTGAAACAGACATTTGTGTCCAAGGTTTTAACGATCGTTAATAATTGATAATCTTGTAGATACCCATAGGAAGGAGTTTTAAATACGTTTGTTAATTTTTTTGTTGATGGATAGTCTTTATTCGCTGATATCGTCTGGGGGAGGGCATTACCGGCTTGACGTCGCCAAAGTTGGTGTGAGGATCTAAGTTTCAGGGCAAACCTGATAGACTACAGTAGATACCCTACCCCCCCTACCACCCACCCACCTACCCGTGAAGACCATCGTACACCAAATAAAAAAAAGGTGGTTCTGTGATTTGGAACTTGTATACTTCGAACTGCTTTTTTTCGTTTCTTTTACAAAATTTTAGAGCGCTTAGGAAATATCCCTCTAATCTACAGTAGTGACCAAACAAAACAAAAAAAAAACATATGTAGATCTAGGAAAGTTGCTAAAAACATAAAAACCGTGACCGATTCTACATAGCCATTACTAACCTAATACCATAGTATTTCTTCATAAAAACGCATCGAAAACAATTAATTCTAATGTAATCCAGTTCTAATGTTAACTTGCTTTTACCGGTAACTACGGCGTCCATTATACAGGAAAGGAAAGTGTTCACGTAATAAATTTTCCCTATAATCATGGCCATACAAAATGTATGGGTTTATCGAGTATGGAAAACGTCAGAGCGTTTGTTTTAGTCGAAAGAAACGGTAGTGTTTTTCGCGTAGAGAGAAAGTATCCTGGCGAGGAATGGGCTATTTTTGTAGGTTTGGGTGTCACAAAAGGAGAATATGGGAATTGTGTCAAGGGTATGTATGGCAACACTCCTGCCAAGTACATAATTATAGAGGTATGTGGAACAGGGTGTAAAGTTCACTCAACCTCCATAGCAAAGGGAGGATCCTCCGACCAGACGGGTGTTGTGTCTGGCGGGCAACTGCCCATTGATTCATGTCGGGCCGTTGTATCTATGCTAGTTGCGCGGTAAACTCTGCTTGCGCGATGCAGGATTTGCGTGACGTCAGTATGACGCGTTATTAGTATGTGGCGTTGTAGATACCGCTACATAATTACCAACCACTAGCTAGAATTTGGCAGTAGACCAAAAAGGCGTCAAGACAACATAGCCATTGCTATTACCATTGCCATAGCCATTTACGCCATTGTAAGAAAAAGGACCGCCTCCATAGCCGGCCGGCTACGCACCGCCACCAATAGTCTCCTGAGCGTGTTCTCAGATCGGTGGGACTCCCCTCTGCTGTGCCACTGGATGAAGATCCATACCAATTAAAATTTTAAGTATTTCTCCTCATTACTGACACTAGTTATTAAGTTATCTTGTTGCTACTAACACACGTGACACTAGTGAGGAGACACAGGTCTCCCAGAAAAAATCGGTCAAGTGCGAATTGAACTCGCGTGGAAAGGATTCCGTACGATGAATATTTTATCTACCATGTTTTTTTAAATCTGACCCAAATTTGTTTGTGGTAACTAAAAAAAAATGTATCATTGTAATTGAAAACGTGTTCTCCCAAACATTCCAAATTAAGGGGGAAGCGCTAAGGTAGCCCGCGAAATTCAAATTTTCTTACGTTTTTTGCAATTTGCTGGTCAGCATTAAGTTGTACATTGATTAATATATAAATCGCGGCCGTAAGAAATATGTGTTAACAGAATTATAATCATTAAAGTCATCAACACAACTCTCTAAGACCACGTAAGTCCAAAGAATGATGATTTCATGAAACAGTTATTCTTGGGACTTACGTGGTCTTAGAGAGTTGTGTTGAGGACTTTAATGATTATAATTCTGTAAACACATATTTCTTACGGCCGCGATTCATATATTAATCAACGTACAACTTAATACTGACCAGCAAATTCCAAAAAACCTAAAAAAAATTGAATTTCGCGGGCTACCCTGGCGCTTTCGCCTTAATGAAAATGTAAGTTTGTACGAACAATATTGAGAGATTTACTATGTTGTTTTAAGACCACAGACTTCTTTATAGGTTTTCTTGTAATCTATAGGTATAAAACTAGTATTTTCTGTATTTTTTTATTTTATTTTAGGCTCAGTAGTTTCGGAGTTATGGGGGTGGTTAATGGTCAACTTTCGTCTATTTTATTAAATAACTTTAATACAATTTACTTTAAAATTATGAAAAAATATATTTGAGATCCTCACAGAAAGCCCTTTCATTTGATATGTCACACGGTACAGATTGCGAAACTTAAAAAAAAAATCTATTTGCTCCCCAAAAATGAACGCCATATTCAAAATTCATTTATTTACGTTACATATCTGTGTTTGGGTCACAGAGATTCATATTGTTATGTATACCAAATTTCAACTTAATCGGTCCATTAGATTCGGAGCAAATTGGCTGTAACAGACAGACGGACAGACAGACACACGAGTGATCCTATGAGGGTTCCGTTTTTTCTTTTTGAGGTACGGACCCCTAAAAATGGTGGAGCAAAGAAGGGTAAACGGGTAACAGCATCCTCTCGCATATCAGTTTATGCTATTCTCACTGTTGGGATATAAGCCTTCTCTCTATGAGAACGAGTGGGCCATAATCCACCACGCGGGCCCAGTGCGGGTTGGTGGATATCACATGTATTCGAATTTTTGGTTCTAGGACATGTCGGTTTCCTCACGATGTTTTCCTTCACCGTTTTGAGAGCAGTGGCGATGAAATTAAATAAATGATAAATGTAAGTAGGTTTGCACAAACACTTTTACACGTCAATCATATATTTTTTAAACTAGATGAGGTCGGCGTTTCCTATCTGACTACTTTGAGAAGAAAGGCCGAAACAAACTCAGAGGTCATCACAAATACACAAAGTACAAAGGTCAGGGGTACAAGAAATTACACGCGTTCGAAATCGCTGGCTGAACCAAATTTTACAATTTCTGATATACGAAACTTATAATAAGGCGATTTTAAAGTTTCAACGCATTTTTCGCCGCAACTCATCTTTTCTGCTGAATTGAATCAGCGATTCGCTCCCTATCTAAATCTCTTCAAACATATCTCAGTAATAAACGGACGCCAGCACATCAACCTACCACAATCTGTCAGATTTCTTTAATAGATTTTCAACTTTATCGCTAAAGCATAAGGTTCAAAGTTGATTGGGAAAATCTGACAGATTGTGGTAGGTTGATGTGCTGGCGTCTGTACAGATGGCAATCAGATGAAGAACATGCCATATGCCAGATTACGCATCCAAGTATGAAAAATCATAATAACACTTGGGTTAAAGTCTGTAATTGTGATACAATGATAAAAGATTACACTAAGCGGCTAACGATGGAGATAGTGACTATCTGAGACAGATAACTCGTTGATATCTAATAATGCTGATTTGTTGTTAATTGGATCATCATGTGCGTTATACTTATTGTGTTTTGAAGGTTGCCTTAATAGGTCGTTCGCCTGTTTCACAATAAAAACTTTCCATATACAGAGAAGAGTAAGCTAACATGTTATTAAATACTTAAATAGGGTTGCCATGACAATCAAGTGAAGTCACTGCGTCATTGTGTGTCCAAGGTGTCAAATCGAAACACAAATGTGATCTTTAGACGCGGTAGAGAAAGTAGAAATAAATTTAAATAAAATGGTCTAACATAGTTCTTAAGTTTACTAACACGATGAGTCCTTGTTACTTGATCAAATAAAATTTATTATTATTATATCCGCCGTGTACATGAACTACTGCTAAGACATAATGGCGTTGTCAAACTCCACAAGTCGCAATTGGCTGTATGTCCGCCGAACCCTGGACAGCCATCTACTACCTTGCTAACTGGCTAATATTTTTACCGCGTCATGTGCTGTTGTGAAGCCAGTTATAAATTCGAAGACATGTGACTTTCAGTGGGTTCTTGTGGTTGAGTACGGCTCACTCCTTCCCAAAGGAGGCCTGTGTAGCAAACTCCCAGCAGTGGGCACACTATAGGCCGATAATGCTTTTCTAAGAAATAAAAAGGTATAATCTTATAATAAGAAAAACAAACGTAGCAGACATGACTTACACAATTAAAAAACTAAAATGGAAGTGGTGGACATATCATTGGGGGTAAAAACGGAAAATGGCCCATATAAGTAACAGAATGGTATCTCAGAGAAGGAAAACGACTTGAAACTATTGAGAAAGGGACATAGAGAAGAAATACTCCCGATCGTAAGCTATGGAAAAGCCTGAGTCTGAGACCTATGCTAAAGAACAAAGCAATCGGAGGGGTAATTGCATAACACACGATCAGTAGCAATGGTATTTTGACGGTTAAACAACACTCATTGATTAGTAATATCATTCAGATTGTGATTCATTGTGTGTTACGCAATTCGGGTGCTAGAGAATTCTGATGGTAACTTTTAATTTAAATAAGTTGCAAAATTAGTTTTAAGATTGCTAGTAAAGGCTATTTAAATTGAGATTAAAATGTTTCTATGCTATTAGCTATTGGTGTTTACTTTTAATTTAAATAAATTGTAAAACTAGTTTTCAGATTGCTTAGGCCATTTGAAATTGAAATGTTTCATGCTATGAGGTATTATGTTGTAGTTGGTGGCTTTACGAGAGAAGATGAAGCCTAAACACATATCTCAGCATCACACATGGTTTTAAAACATGGAACGATAACAAACAAGAGCTAAAGGGCTTTGATGGTCCGTGGCATAACTACTGCCCGGCATTTAGATTCTTTTTTCAAAATGGCGGCCATGCATGACACATATGTATATAATTCGATAGTTGAGATCAAAGCAAACAGAAAACATAATAAGAACAAACCCCGTAAAGCGTCACGTTTCTGAAATATTTATGTTCAAAGTTGATCACGTGATATCCATATTTTTTAAACTTGCTTGCATCGACTTATTCCACAAATCCTCTGCTCAGCATTGTAAAAAGACAATAAGAGTTTAGGATGCAAGAGAAAGATATCGTGGCGGGTCTAAGTTGGTTTTCAAGCAATAATAAAATCAGACGTAGTCGACGGAGTCCCGCGAGGAGATGACGGGGGCTCGTTCGCTCGCTCAGCTCGGTCACTTGAGCTCCCGTTATCCCCTTCGAACTTAACCTGTCCGAGTTGGGGTGCCCTTAAGTCCCGAGCTCGCTTCGCTCGCTCTTGCATCCTAAGTTCTCATTGCCTTTTTACGATTTACGATGCTGAGCAGGGATCATCTAAGGGAATTTGTGGAATGACCCCTTGCATCTTGTTGCATAGATGTTTAAAATAATCACTTTCAATGTTTACATTTTCAAACATCTACGCAACAAGACGTACGCAAGTTCAAAAAATATGGCTGTCACGCGATCAAGTTTGAACGTTAATTCCTCGTAAACGTAGTAGGTTTAATGCGTGGCCGCCATTTTGAAAAAAATCAAACTGGCGGGCACTGTAAGTACGATACAAAATTCTTCAATCCCCTTTGTATACTTGCACAATGCACGTACATCTCGCTTACAGAATATTAATTATATTGTAGCACTCAATGCACTGATTGCAGCACTGTTGGGTAGTTTGTAACTAAATGTATTAATTGTGCAATGTTTATCTGGAGGCTATATTTTAATGTAGGTAGATATATAGAACTACGTTATTTTGTTTATGTAATGGACCAGGACAATTCTAGATTACTTAGATCTAATCAGAATGTCCATTTACCATTTGTGCAATTAACGCCATTAAGCTTAGATCGAAACCAGATTATAAAGATATTTAAGTATGGAAACTAGCAATTAAATGACATCTGAAGGCCGAATCCTGTAATTAGAAACGTTCAAAATGTAGGTGCAATCTTTTTTTTTTTATGGCAATTTGCCGAAGGTTACGGCAATTTCTGCCAGTGTCGCGTAGTGGCTATACATGGGTATTAATTTCAGCGACAATGAATGTCAAACATTCGTCAAAAATATAGAGATTTTTTTTTTTTCTTCTTTGGCAACTGAGCCGATGTCGACTATTCTGCCAGTGTCGTAGAGAAATTTATTTTTGACAGATTGAGACTGACATTAGACTGTGAACATTCTTAGAATTACGAGAATTGCCGCTCTGATTCTTATTATCTCTTACGATAGATATATAGATCTGCAGAAATTGCCATTTGCCTGGTGTTAACCAGGCTATTTTTACAAAACGTGGAAAGTTGGAATCGACCACTTTCGTTCTTTCACTCCTATTCAAAATGATTTTGTTATCCTTTGACCATCCCTATATAAATCAGTCCCTCGATTGAGTTTATCTTGACTACTGCAGGACGTTGAACTCAGGATACACAGCGTGTAAAAATATAACCTTATGAAAAAGTAGCAAAGTTACACAACCAGGTAATCTAATTACTAGTTCCAATGTATTGTATGCAATACAGTACAATGACTTGTAGTCTTAGTATATGATTAAATATGTACATACACATATACAGCGTGTATTAGGAGGATGTGGTAACATGTAAGGGTGTGGATTTTTTTTATAATTGCCCTTTTTTCCTCTAACCCTTTGCACATAAACAAGTTCTAATTTATAAACTACCTACCAGCGCCCCGCGGTTTCACCCACATAAGTGTCCCGATTCCGTGGGAATATCGGAATAAAATGTATTGTATGTGTTAATCCAGAGTATCAGCTACCTCCATACCAAATTTTATCAAAATTGGTCCAGCCGTTTGTGCGTGAAGAAGTAACAAACATATAAACACATACACTAGCAAACTTTCGTCTTTATAATATTAGTGTGATAGTGTGATCAAGTAGGAAGAAGGACTAGCTTCTGTCCGCGACTTCGTCCGTGTGAAATTTATTGTTTCCCCGACCCACTCCATCGTATCGCATCATCTGCTCGCGCTATCACTTTGTTTTAGCTGAACGTTCTTTGTGCTTTTTTTCTTTTTGCTCGGCTCATAAATAGCCTAACAGCCTTCCTCAAGAAGTGGGCTATCAAACGCAAAAAGAATTTTTCAAATACTACCGGCATTTTAGCGCAAACTAAAAAACTCTTCAGTTAATAAAGCTGTAGATATCTACTACACTACTATTATAGATATCTAGATAATACATTTCATAATATTATAATTTGTTTGTGAACCCTATTAATGCAAATTAGCTATTATCAGCTACCGGGTCAGGCTGTCTTGCGACATAGGCCTCCTCTATTTTCCTCCACTTATTCTTGCCAGATGTATTCTTCGCCAACCTTTTGGCAGACCATCCACACACACACTACAACTATCTTCTTTCTCTTTCGTCTTTTTCCATTCCTTGGGTACCTTTCTGTGACCTTTTTGGGCGGCGTCGTCGAATCGATTTGATTTTTCTATCACTAAATAATATATCACTAAAAATAAAAAATATCACTATATAGTGATTGTGACGTCATAGTAGGTAGGTAGTCAAAAAATGGCACGCTGGGTTTTCATGCAGATCGTGATACTTGCGTTATTTAGGTCTATCTATATCTGTGACCGCACCTTTCATAAACACACTGTATAGTTAAATACATTTGTAACAACGATGTATCAATGACGTATGTTCTAACGGAAGGTTAAGAGGTCAGAGATTAAAGTTTTCACTGTTTGTATTTCACTGACGAATTTGTAATTAGATTTTTTCGATGACTTACATGAAAATATCTTTAACGAATGGTGTTAACTACTTGAATTTACGTCTGACGCATTGAATGGTGGCAAAATCTATAATATAGTTTTAAAGCTTCATCCGGAATCCGGGTGTAACAGTCAGGCGTTGCTGGGCGTTTTCAGCAATTTCTTCGTCGATAAATACACCATAACTTCATGTCAAAAATAAAATATCTTCAAATAATCATCTCAATTGATTTGAGGTTGGTGCAGCATGTCTTCTTCTGCCATCAATACTTATTATCAGTCGTCATATCAGTACCCACCTCCTCTGTAGCCGTATCATTCATCATTCCGTATCAATTCATCCATCATTTCTATGGTCTTCCACTAGTCTTATAGCACATCTCTATCCGTGGTTATCTCAGTGTTTATATCCTCTCTCTCCATATCTTTCACAAAATCCATCCATTGTTTCTTTGGTTTTTAAAACAGTAACTATAGTTTCTTGCCCATTCTTCTCCGTACCTTTAGGTGCAAAATGCCTTTAAATGGTTTATTTCTAATAAATTACTTGACTTGTTCCCAACTGTTCGCCTTCTGCCTGCCCATCACAAAAATGTTACTTGGAGTCGGTTTTAAATGTCCCTTCTCTTCCATCCCCTTTAGCTGTTATGTTATCATTCACTCCCTTTTCATTCATAACATCTATCACCCAATCCATCCCTTCTTTGGTGTCCCTGTATCAACATCTATATTTATCCCTCTCTCAGGGTCCTATCTCACTAGGACTCACACCAGTGGCGGTGCAAGCATGGTCGCACTACCACAAAATGTATGGTTGGTTGCGCAACCGATCGGACGCTTAGTTAGATAATTAAGTTCTTTATTAGTGATCGATGTTACATACCTATCAACCATAAAGCTGTGTATATTTTTCTAGCAGCGCGACCATGGTTGCGCCACCATGGTGTCCAAAAATAAGCAGGTGCATCAAAATTGAATGATACAAAATGAAGGCGTGAAGTATTCACCTAGATACACGAACTTGTTTTAGAGGTTATCGACATAAACGAGTGAAATTCCGCTCAACAACATCGAACTGCTTTGCTCTGACGTAATGACGTCAGAGCAATCAGAGATTAGAGATGTTGTTTTAAGCCCTTTATCGAGTTGGTTTATCATGTGTATTTATTTATTTTATACATTAAGCACAGCAACTTTTCTACCAGTCAACCTTTGGGTGATGCAGAGACAAACTGGTAGGTGCAATAAATATTGATTTACATAAATATAAGGATATACAAACTCAAACTCAAAGCATTTATTTCAATTAAACCATTAACAGGCACTTATGAATTGTCAAGAAGTCGGTCAGTCAGAAAAACATGTACCTATGTCCCGTCCACCCTGCATGTGGAATGTAATACAGACTCCGCACAGGTAGATTTTTTACTGTTCTGCACGCGCCTGCATAGAGTTCCACACTTTGGCCGTGCGCATAATAAATGTGAAGGATAAGTGCTGAGAAAGACTAGTTGGTATAATTATCAACCAAGTGCGGATGGTACCCTGCCGTACGCCTGGTAGTCCGGTAGTGAAAAGGAGAAAGTGGGATCAGATCGTAGAGGTCCTGTGCACACTCCCCGAAGCAGTCTGTAAGTGTCAAGTTATAATTCGTCACTCGTGGATACGATACAAGTATTTAACAGTTCCCTTTCATTCATACATTACAGATTTACCGTTGCACACTTTGCATGTACAATTTTACACTTTAAAATTCTATTTTCGTAACACAAAAAACTACGACGCCAGCACATCAAGCTACCCGAAACTATCAAATTTTCCCAATCAACATTGAACCTTATGATTTAGCGATAAAGTTGAAATCTCTATTAAAGACATTTGACAGATTGTTGTAGCTTGATGTGCTATCGTCTGAACGTTCAAATGTAATTTAAAAGTGCAATATTAGAGTGGTGTGAAACAAAAACCGTTGCTCGTTCTACGTCGAAACAAGTAGTTGTACTTATATTATTACGCAAACACGCAACATTGTAAAACGGACAAAAAACGAAGTTCCGTTGCAATAAGTTTATCGTCATTCTAAAGGAGACGTTCAATAAATGCATGGGGCTTGGTACTAAAATAATTGAAAATTTAAACAGCCTTCTGAGCTATATGGGCTGAAAGAGTGTAATTATTTTCGGGCATTTATTATTTTTTTACAGCTGTCCGTTTTTTTTTAAACAAGTGTTGAAAAATTAATTGCTTGTATCACTAACTACAAACATTATTTATATTTTAGGATTGGCAGCCTTTTGGCAAATGACATGACAATGACAATGACAATTGACTCCGCTTCGCGGATTGGACGGTGTTTTTTTATTTCATCGTCATTCTGACGATGAAATAAAAAAACACCGTATCACCGAATCAATATTTTTTGGCTAAATTTTATGGAGCTGTACCTAAAATTATAATAAAATCTTAAAGTATTTAATAGAAACGGAAACTTTAGCCACATTTAAAATAATTATATTGCATAGAAATGAATAAAGAAAGGCTATGTGCGTTTTGTTTGTAGTGAAACATTTTGCCCTTTTTACAAAAACAGGCGCCTGAAAAAATCATATTTAACTATTATCGAGTAGCTAAATAAATAAGCTTTCTAAGAAGGTACATCACATTAGCGTTTAAAAATCTTCGAAATATTACGACCACTTTTGACCTGTCCTTTCAGACCGGCTCTTGATCATTAATTTATAAGATGAAATTCTTTCCAATCAAAACAGAATACAGGGGATTCCACAGACAAAGTTGATTACAAAACATAATCCACTCAATGTCAAAATCATAGCATTTCATACCAGCAAGTTTATTCTTTCATAATACTTCCTCTACAATGCTTTGCATAACTCCATTGTGGTGGTATTATCCCACGCCCCTAACAATGGGAACGATGTGCAAAGTGGATGAGCTGTTCAGTACTGTTCAAGCTTTAGATACTTAGCTACAGTTCCCACTGCGACGGATGTCAAGAGAAAACGATCCTACTAGCTAGTAGCTAGAATTTGAAAGAATTGAAAAGAGTATGCTTAGTTTGGTCATGTTGACAGGATGAATGAAAGGCGACTAACGAAAGGTGCTTGATGTGCTTGGAAATGTAATCTAAGTTTCGGATATCGGTATTTCCAAATCATTGGGTTGCAGAAACTAAATGGCTTTCCTGGTAATGACGGTTCGAACTAAGCGTAGATAGGTACAACCTACAGTAACAACATGACGTAAGAACTTGCTTGTCATGTTGTGGATGAGTGACCAACCTTTGCATATATTTCGGTAATCGCGTCAAAGGGACAGGTTCCAGATGATATGCCTGCAGTAGTAATATCGGATATTCAATGTGGTAGCCCAGTGGTAACGACACTGCGACTTATGAGTACAGTACCCGGCGATAAATATTGCACATCGACCTTTGGAAAGAGACAATCGGCTAATTTCGGCTTCGTAGAGCGTTATCTCTGTCGCACGAAATACAAACAGTCCGGTATCTATTAGGAGCTGTTAAAACAATTATGATTTGGTTCTTTTGATAATTATTTTTATTCTTTGTATAAAATACAAAAAAGGGTAAAGGTCGATGTGCAATGTTTATCGCCGGGTACTCTAGTAACATAGGTGTATAATGTGATCGTAGGTTCGAACTCAGACAGTCCCTTTTTTTTTTGTTAGCTTATTTTGTCCCACTGCTGGGCAAAGGCCTCCCCTAAATCCTTCCAGGAACTGTTTTCCCGCGCCACCTCGGACCAGCCCTCGCGGTACGCGTCCAGGTCATCTCGCCATCTCTTTCTGGGCCGGCCTCGGCGGCGCCGTCCATCTTCAGGCACCCATTGTGTGGAGAATGAGGAAGGAGAGTCTAAGAAGAAGGTCCTAGCGCGACAGGCCCTTACTTTGTGTAAATTATTTCATCAGCACTTCTCTCAAAACAGCGAAGGAAAACATCGTGAAGTAATCGGTTTGTTCTAGAACCAACAAATCCGAAGACATGTGACACCAACCCGCACTGAGCCCGCGTGGTGGATTACGGCCCACTTCCTCTCACTTAAAGGCCTGTGACCCAGCGGTGGGAACATTATAGTCTTATTATGCAATGGGTAGGTACAGCCTACAGTAACAAAACGTTCAGACGTAAGATCTTGCGTTCATGCATTGTTTGTAATGTGTGGACTTAGTTTGCTTAAAGTGCATGTGTAAATACGAGCTCGACCCATTGCTTGAAGCTATACGAGCTTTGGCAATAGGCCAGTAAAGATTAGGAACATTTTCTGTCTTAAGTATTTGCCAGAAAACGGGATTTATTTCTTTAATCTGGCGACAATATTTTGCTAGTAAACCATTTTTTTAAAATAAAAGTTCTTAAAGGCTCCTGCAAACAGGCGCGACACGCGACGCGAATCGCGCGCGACACAAAGGCACCGCTCGTTGCGCGACTTGCGGTGCCTTTGTGTCGCGTGTCGCGTCACGCCTGTGTGTACGAGCCTTAAGGCTCCCGTAATTAAAAATGTCCAAAATCTAGTCGCAATCGCAATCTCATCTCTCAGCGACAAATTGATGTCAAAAATTTGTTTAAAATGTAAGGAAATTAAAGGTATTTTTGACAGACTGAGACTGAGCATACTATGAACGTTCTTAAAATTAGAAAGAAAGAAAATGCATTTATTTTAATTACGAGAATTGCCCCTCTGATGTCATCAGCTTTACTATACATATATGTTGTATAATTTTTGCCACCTATGGTGGGGTCGGCTTCCAGTCTTACCGGATGCAGCACCAGTATTTTGAATGGATCGACTGCCTATCTGGCTTCCACAACCTAGCTACTGGTGCTAGACGATACCCCATAATAAGACTGGTTGTTAGACTTTTGAGCTCTACGCATAACAACTGTCATATATCTACGAATGACAGCCTGGACCAACGCGGTTTTACCCGCATAAGTTTCGGGATAAAAACTATCCTATGGCCTTACCTGGGACTCAAACTATTTCTATACCAATTTTCATCTAAATCGGTTCAGCGGTTTAAGCGTGAAGAGGTAACAGACAAACAGACACACTTTCGCATTTATAATATTAGTATGGATAATATGGATTAATTTGACACTGTTATAATATCTAAAACCAATTCCTATTGGAATAGCGATCCATAATGGTAATTGGCTCGCTCCAGGCATTTCTCTATAGGACTATGTTTAATGAAATGATTACATCTCCCAATTACCTAGCCCTTCGTATATCTTCGGGGGTCGTCGGCAATTACATCTAAGGTGCTTCTTTAATTATAAGCTGTATGATCATCGGATTCGGTTCAAGTGAAAGATAATGTAAAATCGAAAGTGGGCGCAACCAGTTTGGGTAAATTCCGTTCAGGTCGGACTGGTTTAGAGATTTGTATTAAAATTTAATTTGGGCTTTAATTTATGTTTATATCACAGACTTATTAAGTCTGTGGTATATATTTTTGGATAAATGAGACTGCTAAAGATGCATTTAAAGATTATCGTTCAATTAGTAAAGACTCCCGTACTTGGTCATTTACTTACACGCGCGTCGATGTTGTATTTAAAATCATTTTGTAGTAAAATATTCAATTACTTAGTCGGTTCTCAAAATAACTTGGATGACTAAGATAGAGAAACAGGTTTTATTAGCGTGATGTTTGTGAAGTGTGTATTAATAGAATACTTGGTTTTTTACTCGGTAGCTAATATTTACAGCAAGTGTGTGATGGAACGAATTAGCAATTGTTTTTATATTAGGTGGATTTTCTTTATTTATTTTCTTTAATTAACTTTCAAGTCATTGCCTGAGCTTTCTAAATGCATTATCTTTTCAATCTTAATTGTGCCGTTCTTTTTAGCTTGGATACCTATTTTGGCAGTAGACTGTGGAATTATCATAAACACAACCAGTCGTGTCTGCTTTGTGCCGTCATTTTATGGTTCTTCTTGCTAAATCAGTCGTTTCGGGTAGTCAGAAGGGCAAGTCTGACAACCAGTCTTACCAAGGACAGATACACAGTCGCACCATGTAATTTTTTTAAGAGATTCCATACCGTTCCGTCTTATAAAGCTACAGTTATTCTTCTTTCCTATCGACACGACGAATAATAATGAAAATAGTTCATGCCGTAATAAAATATTAGTTAGTCCACAAGATAGCTGTGGGTCGAACTGCCCTTCGCGTTACGAAAGTACTTTTAAGCTTCAACCAAACCTGCGCGACCAAAGCGACTGCGAAGCGGGAGTGTCATTCGCGCGGCTGACGCTGTTCTTGTTCATCTATGGCGCCTTGCACACCTACGCGATCACTATAGTCGCGCAGTTATTCATGTGTTTCGCGTTGTGGACGCTCCCCCTTCGCGTCTCGCGTACTTGACGCGCAGGTTTGGCCGAACCTTAAGTGTCACCACTCTCGGAGGCTATTTTAATACATCGCAATGGTCATCATCATCATCATAATTTACTTAGCTCCCCCATAGCTATGATGCCTTAAAATGTAACCCAAGTCAGATCCCTACAGCTTATACCTTACACTCCCCATAGGTAGGTATAAAATATGGTCAGTCAACTAAAATAGATGATCAACCAACATCAACAGTATAGAAAGGGAGTCCCATCCAGTAAGATGTCTGTCCTTGGGAGTAAGCTGTAATCTACTGCGGTTTGTACTGCCGTAATGATTGTAATTTGCGGTTTTGAGAGCACTGTCCTGTAAACGATATAATTACAGTTATGATTTGGACTGCACAACGTTTAATTTTTATTAACGAACTGATTTTCTTTCCAAATGTGTTTAATTGGAGAACAAGTTGTAGGAAATTGGGACAATTTGGTTTATTAACGAAAGTCTCTCGGTTGACTACTATCTGATGTTAAGCGATGATGCGCTCTAAGATGATGAAAATAGAAAGTTGGAACTCGCACAGGAAGATCAAAACAATAGCATAAAATAATAAAATAGTCCAACGGGGCAATTGCGTAACACATTATCAATCGGAATCGGTTTCATTTTGACAGTTCAACAACATTCATTGCGTTATATATGTTTTGAGCAGACATTTTATTCGAACTTATCAAGCAATGGATTAGCAATTTACTTCAAAATGATTCAGATTTCGATTGGTAGTGTATTACGCAATTACGGTGCTGTACGAGGCCAAGAGGCGTTTCAGCATAGTGCTGCGATATTTAAAAATGAATATCGCAGCGCTGGTATTCTGATGGGGTCCGCTGTGATGTCACAAGCAGATACGGAAATAAATAAATCATAATAATAATATAAATTGACCGAGGAGGAGGGAGTAAAGGAAGGAGTGAGGGAGATCTTTGGCCAGGAGTGAGACGGCGTAGTCTAGTAAAAAAAATCTAAATTGACCAAGCGTGGTGATCAATGCTTAACACTTCTCTGTATGAGAAGAGGCCTTTGCACTACAGTGGGATGGTAACAGACTGTTTTTATTTAATACTGGCTGCGCCCCGCGGTTTCACCCGCAGAAGTGTCGATGCCGTAGGAATATTGGGATAAAAAGTAGCCTATATGTTAACCCAAGGTGTCAGCTAACTCCATATAAAATTTGATCAAAATTGGTTCAGCCGTTTGAGCATGAAGAAGTAACAAACATATAAACACACAAACTTTCGCCTTTATAAATTAGTGTGATAAATTCAACACAAAAATAAAAAATAAATAGTAAGTAATACAATTAAATGGAGTCCACATGTCAATGCCCGACGAAGCCTCATTATTTTTCTAGGTCATCACTTTCTAGAAGCAATCAATTTCATATTCGAATATTCCCAGGTATTAGCTATCGGGAAACTTAGAATCAAGTTCACATACAGGTGTCAAAACCACTCTCGCCCGAGATTGTCAGCTCATTGAAGCGCAAAGGAGCGGAGAAATGGAAACGTTATCTAATAGAATACTGCGGGCTGCAGTATATTCTACGTCATATGAGTTTAGTTCACCGTGTGAACAATATTATTTAGTACCTATATGTAATAGCTTCGGCAGTACATATACTAAAATTGGAACTAATATCATTATAGCCTCCAATAGTTAGTAGACATTTTTTTTCACTTCAGCTGTGTCACACGACATTATGGTTTAAAATTCTAGTGATAAGTACAGACGCCAGCACATCAAGCTATTACAATCTGTCAAATTTCTTTAGGTAATAGATTTTCAACTTTATCGTTAAAGAATAATGTTCAAAGTTGATTGGGAAAATTTGACAGTTTCTGGTAGCTTGATGTGCTGGCGTCTGTACAAATGTGTGAACTGCTGTAACGTTGTTACTGACTAATTTAACTACCTTTGAAAATTTGAGATATAAAAAATAGTCAAGTAAACTACAGCGCCTCGCGGTTTCACTCGCATAAGTGTCGATCCCGTGGGAATATCGGGATAGAAACTATCCTATGTCCTTCCCCGGGACTGAACTATCTTGTTGGGAATCGAATCCAACACAATACCTTGAACGCGGCCTGCACGCGCAGGCAGCGTGATCAGCGCGTCATCGGCAAGCTGAGGCGCGGCGCGGCTACGACACGGCTCGGAACCTTTGACCACTCGCTTCCACGGAACCCCACTTGTAATCTGTGGACTTCACCGCGATGGACGATACTCCTCTCTGCTTAATTCATTGTTTGTCCGGGAAAGTCCGCTAGGTATTTCGATAAAAGCGCATACGAGATAGTGGACGACTTTGTACATGGACAAATCGAGGCTCTCGTTTGTGTAAAACGTTTGTGTCTTCTAAAGTCTTGGTCATAAATGAATTATAAAAATTAATATTCTTGTTTAATTTTAATCTTTAAAAACCACAATGAGTTTCTGTCCAACTGTACCTAGTTGGAATAATGCTAATAAAAGTATATAAAAAATAAAAGTTGGACTCATGCGAAGACTTGTATGGATGTTATAAAAGTTGGACTCCTGAGAAAGTTGGACTCTTGCGAACAGAGGATACAGTCCACTATTTCATTGCTCCCCGCGCTAATAATCTCTATACAAAATTTCATCTAAATCGGTTCAGCGGTTTAAGCATGAAGAGGTAACAGACAGACACATATTCGCATTTATAATATTAGTATGGATTAAAAGCCTGTGATGTCCCAATGTAAAGGCAAAGGCCTCACTACTCTTTTCCCGCTTCTTTCTGTATGAAGCTGCTGAGGACCAGTGTTTATTGAAAGAGTCCAGTTTGTCCCGTGTGTTTAAGTTAAAATGATTAAATTCATGATGAAATGATGTCAGTTATGTATCTTAAAATGATTCATTTTGGACTTGTTTAAAGTATGTTGACTTCAAACAATGACGAGAGTCGAGACGGTTTTCCCAATTAGCTTGCCTTAGAAATCAAGATTTAATTATTTTGTTATCTACTGGAGATGATCTTCACACGCTTATCAATTTTATTATTACATTACTTAATTTTAAATTTAATTTTGTTTAAATTCCGATTTTAATCTAATTTTGTGTTTTTGTATTAATGAGAATATTTAACTAGCTTTCATTCTTATACTATTTTTAGTGCATAAATTAATGTTTACTAATGAACTTAATTTTAAATTATATATAATAGTTTATTCGCCGTAAGCTGCATAAAACTTGCATAATTCTAACCTAAATGAATGAAGTCACTGGCTCCTGAACTCAAATACAGGTACAATGCGTGCCACGAAAGATGAGACTTGACACACCACGTGGTTTGACTTGCGCAGAACACGATTTTAGGTATCTTTAGCGGTATGAGGTCTGAGTGCGGGACGGGACCGGACGTCATAGGGGCGGCGGAAAGAGCGGGGGAGGCGGGGTCAAGTCTCATCTTTCGTGGCACGCATTGTACTCTAACCTTGCTCTGGAGCCAGGGTCTACAATTTTTCTGTAACCTGCGGGGTAATTGCGTAACGCACTATCAGTAGCAATGGGTTTCATTTTGACAGTTCAACAACGCTCATTGCGTTTTTTACGTTGCTGAGCAGACACATTTTTCGAACGTATGAAGCAATGGATTAGCAATATGCTTCAAAATGATTCAGATTGACATCGATAATGCGACTAGAATCAATTCTATTTGTTGTAATTTTTGACGTTCAAAAGTGCCTTTTATACAGTGCCTATTTGAAATAAATGCTTTGACTTTGCTTTTCGCAATTAGGGTGCTGTTTTTTATGACAATAAAGAAATGATTATTATTAATAATTTTGATTAGTTATTCAAAATCTGTATTATAGGTATTAAAACACAAAGTCTTGCCAAACTGTAAAGACAATCAGCTGCCAGTCTTACCAGATCCAGCTGAATACCGGTATTTTACATGGAGCGACTGTCTATCGGACTCCCACAACCCAATTAAGGCTCCTTCAAACAAGCGCGACATGCAATAAAATCGCGCGCGACACAAAGGCACCGCAAGAAGTCGCGTCGCGTCGCGCCGGTTTCCAGGAGCCTTTACTTGGTAACACCCCTTGGTAAGACTGGTTGTCAGACATTCGGGTTCTGACTACTCGTAACGACTAACGACTCTAAATGACAGCAGGGACCAACGGCTTAACGCGCTTTCTGAGGCACGGAGGGATCTCAATATGTAATGGATGGTCACCCATCCACGGACTGACCTCGGCAAGCATTGCTTAACCTTGAAGATCGACCCTTGCGGCTGTTATTATTTAGTCACGGGACCCTTTTCCGTCTAACAATGGACTATTATTTTTTTAATTTGAAAATTAATATTCTAACTGCTAATTATAACCTAATTATGTTAATAATTAAACTAGAATAAATGTACCTACAGTCGATATAAAAAAATCTTACATTATATATACATAAAGGTAATTTCACCAACGTAAGGTTTGTTACGAACATGACGACTAGTGTAATGCTTTGAAAGTCATTGAATTATTAACCCTTTGACATTCTTGACATTGATTTAGGTGTAAATATCAAGGTTATAAACGAAATTCAATTTTTAAGTGTATCAAGTCAATCAGCCTGCCTAGTCTTTTTCCCAACTACGTTGCGGTCACTTTCCAGTCTAACCGGATGCAGCTGAATACCATTATTTTACACGGAGCGACTGCCTATCTGACGTCCACAAACCAGTTACTGGATAATACAATACCCCTTGGTAAGACTGGTTGTCAGACTTTCGGGCCTCTGACAACTCGTAACGACTGTCGAAAGATCTCCTAATGACAGCCGATACCAACGGCTTAACGTGCTTTCCGAGACACGGAGTGGTCTCGATATTTACTTACGTAATGGATATCAGAGCTTTGGGCTCTGGCTCTAATCTACGGGTAGTAATGACGGTCAAAGATCTACGAATGATAGCCGGAACCAACGGCTTAAAATGCTTTTCGAGGCACGAAAGGGTCTCGATATGTACAGTACCCGGCGATAAATATTGCACATCGTCCTTTACCTTTTTTTGTATTTTATACAAAGAATAAAAATAATTATCAAAAGAAGCAAATCATAATAATTGTTTTAACAGCTCCTAATAGATACCGGACTGTTTGTATTTCGCGCGACAGAGAACGCTCTACGAAGCCGAAATTAGCCGATTGTCTCTTTCCATAGGTCGATGTGCAATATTTATCGCCGGGTACTGTAATGGATGGTCACCCATCCACCCACCGTAGCGTAGCTTAACCTTCGATCGACTTATGCAGCTGTTGTGATTAACCCACGATCCCCTCTATATAATTTCAAGGTTATCAATGAATATCAATTTTCATGTAAATTTGCAGTTTTGAAGAAAATCGTCGTTCAATTTAATGTATTGAAGGTGTGAATATTTCAATTATACCCGCATAAAGCATAATGTTCCCACAGCTGGGACACAGGCCTCCTCTCTGTGAGAGGGAGTTGACCGTAATCCATGCAGGCCCTGTGCGGGTTGGTAGATGATTGACATGACTTCGAATTTTTGATTCAAACCATCATAATCGTCATCATTTTCCATTTGTACCCGTTGTATGTAAATATTGTGGCACGTCTTCAGTTGCGTAAGTACTTAGAATCCATACTTCCATACTATCCATACTAATATTATAAAGTCGAAGATAACTCTGTCTGTCTGTCTGTCTGTATGTTACCTTTTCACGCCTAAACCACTGAACGGATTTCAATAAAATTTGGCAGAGAGATAGACTGCATCCCGGGGATGGACATAGGATAGTTTTTATCGACATACCTCGCGGACGAAGCGGCGGGCGGAAGCTAGTCTGTTATATAGCCTTCCTCAAGAATTGGGCTATCAAATGCAAAAATTCGAATCCAACTGGTAGTTCCAGAGTTTTATTATTAGTCATCAATCACTAATTTTACTGATCGATGTTATTAGTATAGATTTATCTCTTTGAATGACGTTTGCACTGAACTAAGACATACTA
Organism: Luperina nickerlii; assembly: GCA_963855955.1. Classification (NCBI taxonomy): domain Eukaryota; kingdom Metazoa; phylum Arthropoda; class Insecta; order Lepidoptera; family Noctuidae; genus Luperina; species Luperina nickerlii. Next base: position 7,787,372 of record OY979689.1, on the reverse strand, counting down.
TTAAACAATATTGTTATATGTTATATTACGTATATTAAATAATATTGTTATATAATATACTTACATACATATGTTAATTCATCGGTGTCATCATCTATGCAGGAAAATACTTTCAAAAACTGGTGGTGTCGCGACATGTTTGCAAGGTTTTTTTTTTCATGTCTCGTTTTGTGGGAGTAAACAACGACCACGGTACATAATCTGTCTATCTTCTATCTATCTATGTATATAAAACAAAGTCGGGTTAGTTATACCATTTGTAACTCAAGAACGGCTGGACCGATTTTTATGATTTTTGATTTGTTGGATTTGTCTCCGCCCCGTATAGCTTAATAACTGTTAAAAATATGGGAAAATATCACGAAAAAAAAAGTGAGCCGTCACGGGACGCCTGGCAGATGTGAAACATCGACATTATTTTGTAAAAGTAATATGATTGAAAAGAACAGATTGCGATATAAACTAAATATGGCATAATGATAAAATAAAATATTACGATTTTTTCCAGAAAATGATGACTGTTTATTTAATAAACATTTATTTTCATTAAATATAAAAACAATTTATACAACTTCATTTTGTAATCGATTGCGCATGGCGACGCGTCGCCACATAGTACACAAGACTGTGACTGTATATATACACCATCATATAGCGTGGCGACGCGTCGCCACGGCATGCGTCGTCGCCACGCCAGAAATTTGTTTTACGTGCGGCTATAGATGTTTCACATCAAAAATTTAAGATAATTCATATTCTGAAGCGGTACAGAGTTCGCCGGATCAACTAGTATTACCATAAATATGTCTGTGATAATTATATGTATATATATATATTTTGTAATGTGCGTTTTGTTGTGCAGACTAAATAATTTTTCTAACTATAAGCAGTGCCCCGCGGTTTCACCCGCATAAGTGTCGATCCCGTGGGAATATCGGGATAAAAACTATCCTATGTCCTTCCCTGGGATGCAATCTATCTCTCTGCCAAATTTTATCGAAATCCGATCAGTGGTTTAAGTGTTAAAAGGTAACATACAGACAGAGAGTTACTTTCGAATTTATAATATTAGTATGGATTGTAAAGTGTTGTTGTTTTGTACAGTTCTGCACCTATATTGCGTTTTAAAACACATTTTCAAACACAATCTGAATAATTTTGAAGGATATTGCTAATCCACTGCTTCATGTGTTCGAAAAATTTGTCAGCTCACCAACGTAAATAACGCAATGAATATTGTTCAACTGTCAAAAAAAAACCACTGCTACTGTTAGTGTGTAACGCAATTACCCCGCTGTTTCAAAATTGGTCCATATTTTAGAAAGGAGTCAGATTTTGTTTTGAATTAAAATAAAATATGTTAGAATATCCGGGATCCTGCCGTTTTGCCGAAAAGATTTTGACAAAATTTCACTATCCAAACAAATTTTAGCAAACTTTTTTATACCAATGCACAAAGCAATATTTGGAATGATTTTAGTACGCACATTTTCATTTGGTCAATTTTTTTTTTAGCAGAATATTATGAAGGATAATGTCATTTAGGCATTTGGTCTTTAATTAAATGATTAATTACAGCAAACAATATTTAGATAAAAAAAAAATATAGTCAAATGATTTGTTATGAAAAAAAATATACCTATAGACAAAAATATTTTTTTTTGGGTATTACATAGCATTACTTACATAATTACTTTTTTAATTACACTGCATGGTTGCGGTCGGTCGATAGGTGACGTAGGATGCAAGAGCGAGCGAAGGGCACCCCGAGATTCGGTGTTGTTAGGTTACTTTAAACCCTTTTTCACAGAAATAGGAGGCGTCGACATTGGATGCAAGAGCGAGCGAATGAGAATACAAATACCTTCACCTCATATCATATTAAACAGGGCCAATTGAAATCATAGGCAGACAGAAATAGGGATCCCGACGGTACTAAATATTCCGCTTAACTTATTTTGCGTAAAATATGTTATACCAACTGAAATATTTGACTAAATTTAAATTGGTAAAAGTACTAGTTGGTAAGGAAGCTATTGTTTATTTATTTATATGTCAGATTACAAATGATCCATAATGGTTAGTACAACAGGAGCTTAAGATCTATGTTAGTAGGTACACAAATTAAATATAAATAACAATTACATTATAGTTTTTGAATCAATTACAAAAAAAATAAAAAAAAAATTATAATATAAATAAAACGTTTAAACGTTCACTTGCCAAACATTAGGTTTGCGTTACAATTTTTTGTGAAAAGTTTATTTCCTAATTAATGATTTGGCAAATTAAATTATGCGGAAAATGGTTTTGCAAGTGGTATTTTCGATGAAACAAGAACCCAGAACCCAGAATATCCATGTCATCCTTCCGAATCCTGTCCTTTCTTATTTCTATATGCTTTGAAGAGCAATCGCAAAACTTGATGCACTGAAATAATTATATATTCCAAGTAGACCGTTTATAAACTCACGACTTAAAATAAACGTATCTACTTAGTCACTAAACTAAATCGCTCCTCCATGACTTCCGACAAACCGAAGGAACAGGTTACTGTTAACGTTAACGTGAAAGTTACGTAAGAAAGCAATCTTAAAGATAATTTATGTAATCGTTTCTCGGTCACGGGTGCACCGAGTTGTTGCGAGTGATTGTATCCATGCTTTGTTGTATTTTTTTTAGAAGAATTTTGGTGAGTTAGTTGGAAAAGATCTCATGTGATATGTTCATTATTAATCATTTGTTTTTGATGTTTAGGTTATATGTATTTAATAGCTTTGTGACTAGCGGGGTGATTGTGTAACGCACTATCAATAGCAATGGCGTTCATTTTGACAGTTCAACAATATCCATTGCATAAATTGCATTGCATTTTTATTGCATTATTTTTTTATAGCCTGGGGGCTTACTCTCCAAACTAATTTTAATTCCAATGAGATGACAATAATGATTCCAATGTTAATTTTACAGTCACGTGATTCGGTACTCTTGAAAACAATATTGTCAACAATTACCCCACGCCAACCTCGAACCCAATTCCACTTAGTTCTCCAAAATGGACACCCAATCTAAAAATCATTTGGCGCTAGCATCGAACTCAAGAGTACGAAACGTCACAATTCCAATGTCGATCTATCGGAATTAAATTGAAGAGTAAGCACCCTGGAAGAGATCGCAGAAAGCGATAAGGCCGCCCATTGTATGTTTTCATATTCATATTCATTTATTTATCAAATATAAGCTAACATTTTACACCAAAGCGCTTATATCTATGCTAATTCTACAAAGTTACATTAACATTTTAATTAATACAAAAAATACAAAAAAAAACGGAGTAACATAAAATTTGTAAACAAAACAACCTTATACATAAAATTAGAAACTAAACAATTATTTCTTCATATTTAAATGAATAGACACATGCTTAGCGATGTTTTTTAATGATAAGTGTATTTTTTGTTGTGTATTTTCTGGTGTACAATAAAGTATATGCATATTAGTAAATAAATAAATACTTACGTTGCGCAGACAAAATTTTCGAACATAATATGATGCAATGGATTAGCAATATCCTTCAAAATAATTCAGATTGATAATGTGTTACGCAATTTGGGTGCTAATCTATTACTGCTATTAATAAGTGACTTTTAGATAAATGGTGTTTCTCTCACAATTATTCATAATGTTAGGATCATTTATATCATCATTATCTTAACCTGAACGAGGTCGACACAAACTATGCCAGAAAATCTAATTTACTTGGCTCGACTTAGTTCAGGGCTTTCATCAGATGCAAATAGCAGTTCTCTTTGAATATTTGTCTTTCAATTTAACTTCCATAACGTGTCTGAAATAAGTCTAGTCGAATGTTTAAGTTAACTAACAAGAAATTCATGCTCAAAACATGCCAACTTCACTTCTATACCCAGGTACTTCCTGGCACATTCTGTCAGGGGGGAATAGTGGAATAAGCCACATCACATCGTCCAAATATATGCATTACCCATCCAATTTCATTGTACGTTCATTTTAATAACAGTTAAATATCATGATGACATGAACGTCGTCTCATACGAATCGATCCGTGCCCTATTTGTGATAATGGGTCGGCGACGTACTGAAATGCTATCAACAATTGTACTTTTGTATGTGCTCTACGCAATTTGGACTGCTATGATAGTAAATTCATTACCTTTGTGACTACTTTTTGGGCCAAATAAGGTTCCAATTAGCGCTTAGTGGTTGGAAGCACGTTTCTGTATGGTGTGTAAGTAATTTATAAAAGTCTTGTTGATTATGTCATCTTAGATCTTACCCAATCCTTTGCCTAGTTTTTGCTGGTGCTGAATTTCATGAGATTCTACGTGAAATGATTCAGCTGCCCTCGTGCAAGGCAAGTATAGTAGAAGCCTTGCACCTAATGAAAAATGGGGTTAATTATGTTACCAGCTAGTAAGCATTTACTTAATGGCTTTCTTAACGCACAACTACAATATCAAAGATGGTAATAATCAATATACTTTACACACAATGCATTTGGTTGGAATGTGTATTGTTGATCATACTAATGTTGTCAGTGTTATTCTGGTTGATTGATATGTTTTTTATCGATCTAACTAAGTAGTTTCTTGCCGGATTTTTCCAAAACATTTACTACGTGTTGGTCCATCTAGGTTTCTTTACACCGTTTGTCCACTGCCAGTGTCAACAGGCCGTCAACACGAAACGAGATTTTTCGAACCGAGCGGGACGTTCCGGTGACGTCGTCGATCGTTTGTCCACCGCGACGGAACTCGGTGGTTCAGTATGTTATAAACTTATTGACTTATGATAGACAAAATATTAGCCGGGCGAACGGCGCCGTAGTGCAACGCCAGTGTTTGGAAAAGATCTAACGTGCTTTGTATGGCCTGTCACAATTTCAGGTCGAGTTCTAGCGGTCTCGCCGAACTACTCGAAATCAGGGGCCGGGATCCCGGCGCGGTGGCGTTCGGGTGACGGCCATAAAAAATGTATGTATGGTTTCTTCGACCCCGTTCTCGTTGAAGTTCCTTTGACGGTGGCGGTGGACAAAGAAGAGTGGCGACCGCTACATGTTGCCTTAATGCTCAAATACAGAGCGTTTTTCGACACCTTAATGTCAAATAATGTTGAATATGACAGATTTTCATGACGTCCGTTAATAATATGATGGAAACGTTCGTCTAGGAAACCGTAGCTTTACGATATTGTCCTTCACCGTATAGAGTTTGTAATATTTTTTTCTTTCGTTTTCCTTTGTTGTGTCCGTAATGGATGTGCAAGACCCCATTACTCAAGATCGTTTTAAAATTCACTACGTATTCTTTGATCACTTATTAACCACTCGTGGCAAGCATGACAATGGGCAATACAAGGTCTTCATCGATCCGTTGATAAGTACGGTAGGTACTGCTGATTTCTATTTCAGGTACTTTACATCGATCGGCTTTTAAGTTGGAAGTTTTATTGTGTTTCGATTAAAACTTGAGGTTTCTGCGTCATCAGTTTGTTGTCTTCTGTCTCGTTTTTATGATCTACTAGCTTCTGCCCGCAATTTCGTCCGCGTGAAATTTCTTGTTACTCCGACTCACCCCGTCGCATCGCATCGCCTGCCCGCCCTATTACTTCGTTTTTGCTTAGCGTTCTTTCTGACTTTTTTTCTTTTTGCTCGGCTCCTAAAGGTCATAGCGTGATGTTAAATAGCCTAAAGCCTTCCTCAAGACTTGGGCTATCAAATGCAAAAATAATTTTTCAAATCCGACTGGTCGTTCCACAGATTAGCACGTTCAACCAAACAAACTCTTTAGCTTTATAATATTAGTATAGAACAGATTAGCACTTTCAACCAAACAAACAAACAAACAAACTCTTCAGCTTTATAATATTAGTATAGAACAGATTAGCACGTTCAACCAAACAAACTCTTCAGCTTTATAATATTAGTATAGATTGTGGACATAGCATGGTTCCGGTCAGCTGTAGAAGGTCTCACTACGTCACATTACGTCTGGTCTAGCTACGACGGTGAATTCGTCTTCTGTATTTCGGTAACAGATGATTTCTTAGAAGCGATATTTCACAAAGATTTATTTCGACAAATCTTTGTATCATTATCCTGCCCATATCCCAATTTATTTTAGGTCGGCGCAACATGTCTTTTTCTTCGATACTTACTCTTTCTTTTCTTCCATACTTACTCTTTCTTTTCTTCCATACTTACTCTTTTTTTTCTTCCGTACTTACTCTTTCTTTTCTTCCATACTTATTCTTTCTTTTCTTTGTCTTTTTCGTCGCCATCTCGGTAGTCACCTCCTTTCTAACCATATCATCATTCACACAGTCCATCCATCGTTTCTTTTGTCTTCGCCTACTCTTATAGCCATCGACATTCACACTCAAAACTTGTATCAATCAAAATTAATTGTCTAAGAATAAACGATCGCTGAAAGAGTGTGATAGTTATCCAAGCGATATATTCGTGGAAGCAAACATCGACGAAATCTTTCCGGCAATTTACTATTCCGCAGTAATCAATTGATGATCTAGTAAGACGGCGTATTTAATAGTGTTTAATTATATTTTTGCAACCTTAATGTCCTGGATAGTCATGGAAATATCAATATTAATTTTATCTACTTACTGTTAACTCCGACCACAGCATGACCATTCAATAATGAAAGGATAGTTCAAGGTCTATTACGAGTAAGCGCAAGAACGGTGTAGCTCGAGAACTAGTTTCTGCCTGTGTACTGAATTAATGGTTCGAGTATCCATGTTGATTACTGTTAATTTACAAGTATTTTAAAAGTAGTCAAGTCTTAATTATTAAAATACTAGCAGCGCCCCGCGGTTTCACCAGCATACATGCTCTGTGCCCGCATAAGTGTCGATTCCGTTCGAAAGACGCGTGGTGCCATCTATTATAATAATAATAATTTTATTGTTGTTTTCCTCGGGAACAGCACTTTTTCGGGGTGAAAGGTACCCTGTGTCCATTTCTGTACATCTGACAACGTATATGCAAAATTTCAGGATGATCGGTTCAGTGGTTTAGGCGAGAAAAGGTACCAAACAAACAAACTTACTTTCGCATTTATAATATTTAGGATAGTAGTAATTGAAGGAACAGACTCTTTGTAAAGGGATTTTGCAAGTCGAAAATACTGTTGTAATTGCAAAATTTCCTGCTAAGAAACGATATGGTTGCATTCCTTGCTAATACTATAAATGCAAAAGTGTCTCTTTGGTATGTTTGCTAGGCCCAGCCAGCTTTAAAACCAATTTTGAGATATAACTGAGCAATATGGTAGATATAATAACCCTTTGTGCTCACTAGTTCCTTTGAAGGAACTACTGAGACTAAAAAGTTCCTTTAGCAGTTCCTTTGAAGAAACTACTGAGATCTTTTGGATCAGTAGTTCCTTTGCAAAAGCTAAAGGAACTACTGAGACTAGAAAGTTCCTTTAGCAGTTCCTTTGAAGGAACTACTGAGAATTTTTGGATCAGTAGTTCCTTTGCAAAAGCTAAAGGAACTACTGAGACTAGAAAGTTCCTTTAGCAGTTCCTTTGAAGGAACTACTGAGAACTTTTGGATCAGTAGTTCCTTTGCAAACGCTAAAGGAACTACTGAGACTAGTAAAAGTAAAGTAAAGTTTTTTTAGCAGTTCCTTTGAAGGAACTACTGAGAACTTTTGGATCAGTAGTTCCTTTGCAAAAGCTAAAGGAATTAAATATTTTATATAGATATAGCTACACATTACTCTTTATTATGTCTATTTATATTAATTAAATTCAAAGTCCTGACTGACTGATATATCAACGCACAGCCTATACCGCTGGTGGTAGAGACATGAAATTTCGAGGGTGTGTTCTTTGTAAAGAGTAGGTATCCACTAAGAAAGGGTTTTTCGAAATTCCATCCCTAAGAGGGTGAATGGGAGGAGGGTGAAATTTCACGCGAACGAAGTCGCGCGCAAAAGCTAGCTTCCAAATAAAATATACACAAAGCATTTATACTTATTCTGTAGATTTCTGTATAGGTTTTGTTGCTCGTCATCCATGAATTCAGCACATAATTATATGTATACTCTTTTTAATTATATTTAATGTTTTTTTTGTTAGAATCATCGTTAGGTTCAGAATCATGTAGGGTTCATCCTACTGAATCCATGGTAACAAGTTGTTGTCGATGTCCCAACCACCCTGTATAAAGATACCTAGTACGTATAATATATAATAATGTATTATTATGTAATATGTACATAATTGTATTTGTTCAGTAGTTAGATGAGGCGATACCGTCAATCAAAACACAATGGAATTTCTATGCTGACGACACGGTTGGCGCAGTGGCTGAGCGATCGACTTCTGCGCTGCGTGTCGCGGGTTCGATTCCCGCACGGAACAAATATTTGTATTGCCTACAGGTAGTTGTTCCGGGTCTGGCTGTTTGTGTATATGTGAATTTAAATGTTTGTAAACGCACCCACAATACAGGAGTAATTCCTAGTGTGGGGCAACGTTTTTTAAAAAAAAATGTAATAAAAGATTTATGTTCGTTATTTAAATGTTAGTTTAGCACTAAACATTACAAAGTAAAACATCCTATTAACTATAAAAACTTTACCTGTAATAAAAGAAACGACGTTTTATGCTAATTTACAATAGCAATTCCTAACAAACATATAAAAAACTTTAATAGTTTTCAAGATGGATCTAACTCGACCACAGATAAGCTAAAGGCGTTCGACATTGCGGTCGGCCACCGTAATGGAGCTAGTAGCGCAGCCTTTATTAAAACAAAAAAAATATATATGGGCGTTTCTCTATAAACTGGGCAACTCATTGTCTCAGGCTAATTTTGTTAAAAAAAATAAAAGACCGTAAACATTTCGTAGGTTATTCCAAAAATCAATACCTTAATCTACCGCTGCTTAACATAAAAAATCCACTAAAATAAACTTTACTATATTAAAAACGTTTTTATAGTTCTTAAAAACCAGTCCCCTGGCATGTCACCAAAGCAGTATAGTTACTTCAGACTAAATTAATCGAGATAGTATCTATTGGAATTAATCAAATTGTTGTATTATTAAATCAATATTGTTTGATTGTCAATGAGACCTATTTATTTTACATAAATATTATTTTACAATTTAAAGAAAGGCAATGAAACTTTGTCTTCGCATTTAGTGAACAGTCCCCCTGTCTATATTTTAAATTACGTGTCACGTAGCCGAAAGGTTAAACAACGGCTTTTATGCGTGTAACGAAACGCAACAAGTTTGAAGTTTGCGCGGATGCCGCCATGACGATCCGAATGTCATCTTATTTAGTAGTGTTCGAGCGTCCTTCCGTGGAAGCCGCGTTGTAACCTGACAGCCAACAGTCCCCTGGTAAGGATTATTTTACTTCTATTTATGTATTTTAATGATTCCTTCAAATATTTAAATTGTTACAATAGATACATACTTCCTATGTGCAGCAAAGTAGCATAGATCAATTACATTTTGTACTACTCATCAATGAAATCAAATTAAACAGTCCCCTGGCAACAGTCCCCTGTCTCTCTACAGGACAGGGGACTGTTTCAGTATCCAGGGGACTGTCTAAATTATATTTGTTATTGTTTTAGATTTGTTTTGAGAACGGCACCAAAGAAACAAAAAGCCACTAAAGAGATTCTACAAAAGAAAAGGGAAGCAGAGCGAAAGAGATATGAGAAGATTAAAAACTACCCTCAGAAAAGGGAAGAACTTAAAGAAAAAGAATGCCTTAAGTACCTTAAGAAAAAAGAAAAGGGAACTAGAAAGCTTGTTGAGAATATGACTCCACGAGAACACCGAAATGCCAAGAAGAAGTGGAAAGAGCATTGCACCAAGTATCGCAATAAGAAAAAAGTGTTAGCAAATATTGCTAACTCATTTATTAAAGACAATACTCCAGATTCTGATGTATCTACTTCATGTCAAATGTCAACACCTGAAGTTGCTGAAATAATTAATAAAAATAAAGAAAAGATGATTAGATATAAAATAAAGAAGAAAAAAAGATGAAGAAATGCAGAAGAAAGTATTAAAGTACAAAAAACGTTTATCGCGACTAAAAAAGAGTATAAATCCAAAGCCTAAAAAGAAAACAAATATGGAATATAGATATGCGAGCATAATAATAATTGACAAGATTGATGAAGAAGATGGCGAAATCCGGGTTACATTCTTAAAGCTCTGTGATAATAAAGGCCAATTATTTAGATACGATGATGATGATGTGGCAGACATTACAATGGACCAAGTGGTACAGAAGTTGTCTAATCCCAATATAGTTTTAAAAGGCAATAGAATGTTTTACAAGTTTGATTCACCTGTAGATGTTTTCGAGAAAAAATAAGACTAAGGTAGCCCGCGAAATTAAAATTTTCTTACGTTTTTTGCAATTTGCTGGTCAGTATTAAGTTGTACGTCGATCAAAATATGATTCGCGGCCGTAATAAATATGTATTTACAGAATTATAATCATTAAAGTCATCAACACAACTCTCTAAGACCACGTAAGTCCAAAGAATGATGATTTCATGAAACAGTTATTCTTTGGACTTACGTGGTCATAGAGAGTTGTGTTGATGACTTTAATGATTATAATTCTGTAAATACATATTTGTTACGGCCGCGAATCATATATTAATCAACGTACAACTTAATACTGACCAGCAAATTGCGAAAAACCTAAAAAAAATTGAATTTCGCGGGCTACCCTGGCGTTTTCGCCTTAAATACTGTTTTTTTTTTACCGATGTATGCTATATTTTAGAAATAACTAATTATTTTTCGAGACTGATTCTGTAGTGTAAGTTTCAAAGTACTGAAAGTCCTTTCAATATTATGTGATTTTAATTAGTAAGTAAATATTAAGATTACAGTGCTAAGTACAATATTACATAAAGATAGCTGATTCTTTAATTTTTTATTATTCAGTTACTTAATTCTTAAGCTCCAATGTTTATAATAATAAAAAAACATTTAATTTCAATACTTAAATTGTATTTTTTTATTTAAGTTCACAGTCCCCTGGCTTTCACAACAGTCCCCTGTATACATTTGTCAGAAAATGCTTAATATTTTCTAAAGTAATGGGAATATTTGTGGTTCATCTGCCCTATATAAATAAATAGATGGATACTTGTTCCCTAAATAAAATTTATTATATTATGAGCAAAAAATTTGCCTAGACAGTTTCCTTAGAACGAGTTGCCCAGTTTACAGAGAAACGCCCATATATTTCTTTTCATATACAAGAATAACCATGAAACAACAGCATGGAGAGAGGTGTTTAGCTAAACTGCTAAGTGGTAGTAGAGCTGACTGCTCCTGCGATCATCATATATCACCAGTCGCCACGCGTAGTGGCTATTTTTAATGTAGGGTGTCCGCGCGGAACTAGTTGGCCGCTCCTTAGGCATGTGAGCGGTGGGACGGAGGGCGGGGACGTTTTGTCATTACATTACTCAGTACGTGCGTTGCGATTGCGAATAATAGACAACCCCGCCGCCCTCACCCCGGTCCCCCACCTAAGGCGCGGCCAACTAGTTTCGCGCGGACTATAGTGTTAAATTTGAAGAACATTCTACAGACGATTAAAAAGTTTGTTTGCCAACTATTAAGAAAGTAAGATCGCGTCTATCAAAAACGTCTACGATGTATCACGAACTTTCTCTTTAGTGCGGACACTGTCCAAAATATGGAACGCAATTGTTGTTATTATTATTTCATATGTTCATGTGGTAACCCCACACACACAACTATAAGTCCACACCCACACCTGTCATAAAAAAAAAAACCTTTTTAATTTTGGACCTGTGCCCTCTATAATTTTTGATTTCGATGCCCTTCTTTTACAATATTGTTACCACTACTGCCTGTATTTAACGACTAGCTTCTGCCCGCGACTTCGTCCGCGTGAAATTTCTTGTTACTCCGACCCAACCCGTCGCATCGCATCGCCTGCCCACGCTATTACTTCGTTTTTGCTTAGCGTTCTTTCTGACTTTTTTTCTTTTTGCTCGGCTCCTAAAGGTCATAGCGTGATGTTAAATAGCCTATAGCCTTCCTCGAGAATTGGGCTATCAAATGCAAAAAGAATTTTTCAATTCCGACTGGTAGTTCCAGAGATTAGCGCGTTCAACCAAACAAACAAACAAACTCTTCAGCTTTATAATATTAATAATAATAATTAATATAGTATAGATTATAATAATATTATAGTATAGATTTAAGGGGGGCTCCCATACAACAAACGTGTTTTTTTCGGTGTTTTTGCCTTGTGGTACGAAACCCTTCGTGTGCAAGTCCGAATCGCAATCGGCCAGTTTTTTGTCTGCAAGCATAGCATAATAAGTGGCCCATTACCCTTCTTCCAAAACTCTATGTTTTTTTGCGATTATGCAATACAAAAAATGTCTATTTTGTTACTTTTGCACACAATAACCATAACTGCCGCTGGTAACTTACAGAAACACTGACATGAATCATACTTTCTCTTCTCTATGGTCGCTGCCTAAAACGGAACGTTATTATATTAAAGTAGCGTTGAGGCTTCTTCAAGTTTTGGCGTTGCGTAGTTTTAATTGAAGAACGGAAGCCCCTGGGATATTAATTTGATTCGTAATGCCAGCTTTCTTGAGGTGAATGTGTAGTTGAGACCGCGAAATTCAAATTTTCTTACGTTTTTTGCAATTTGCAGGTTAATGTCAGGTTGTATCTTGATCAAAATATGATTCGCGACAATAGCAGGTACATATTTAGAGAAGTATAATCATTAGAATCAATAATACATCTTTCTAAGTTAGATTTCTACCACTAACACTTTTCCATAAGAGATTGGTGGTTGGTGGTAGAAATCTAACTTAGGTGAAGTGAGTTTGTTTTTGGCTAGGAATTGACACTATTGACAGTGACAGCTCACTCCACGCTCACTTCACCTAAGTTTTCACGGTGAGATTTTTACAGAATAGCACCACTGGAATATCATTCATGTCGTAGTCGTAGACACTTGATATGTTTTGGCTTAACATTCTACCACAGATTCTACTATCAAATCCATTTACTTTTCAAAATGAACATTGCAATGTTATGATTTTGTGTAAATAAAGCTAGAAATAATAATATACTATGTCCTATCATATCGAATTGTAGACATAAACAGGCTGGTAGGGTCAAGAGTTCAACTTTGTTGTAACAATAACAAAGAATAGTTACTACAACGTTAAATATACTTTATCTCTATAACCATAAGGTTGTTTTATAACTGTTGGTTTTATCTACAGTGGGCAGTATGACGATTTAGGCCTAGTACCTCGTTTACCATATTGCATTGCGAAAGTTTTTATAGGTCGAATCCGTCGAATCATCATGATTTCTTTTGCCCTTATCAGTTATCCTTATCAATAACAGAATAACTAATAGTACTAACTAGGGATGCCGCGATACGCCTTTTTGCCGATACGATACCGATACCGATACTCTTATAAAAATATCGGCGATACCGATACCGATACGCTTACTGAATTCAAAAATGAAGGTAGATTAAATAAAACACAATTAATCAATAGTTTTAGTAATCAAAATTAACATTTATAAGATTTTTATGGAATTATCAATTGTCGAAATTTCAAAGTGATTCCATATACCTAGCACTTTTGTGTTTTGAAGTTGATATGATTACTATTTTATTTGACTCAAACGACTAGTTATAAATGACATACAATACACAAACAATTACGATATGTAATTCTTAATCTTATTTGCATGGAAAAATACTACGCGCAACAACATTCAACCCAACCTAACGAAATGGGATAGATGTGCGAGTGCGAGGCCAAAGCGGGCGGGCGAAACAAAACACTGGGGTTTCCCCGAGCAAACTTAGTTCGTGCCTCGTTTGCAACGAAATAGACGGGACAACACGCGCGTTTACATTACATTTTTAAAGCGCGAAATTTGAAAAGTATCGTTGAATCGGCCATAAAAATATCGCCGATACCGATATATCGGCAAACCTGAAGTATCGCCGATATATCGGTATCGGTATCGGTATCGGATGCATCCCTAGTACTAACGTACCCTTATCCCAATTTATTTGGGGTTATGGGGACTACATGACCTTAAGGTGTAAAGATGGCTCACTGACCTTGTGCATGTGGGCGGAGCTAAGCGTCCTACTCCCGATGCTTGCGGTGGCGAGCTACACTAAAACGATGATCAAAGAATATGCAGAGGCGCAGACATGCCGCACGTAGGTCGCCATTTTTGCCTACGATTCCAGAAGGGAATGGCGAATGCAAGACTGATATATTTTGTACTAGCTGTTACCCGCGACTTCGTCCGCGTGGAATTTAAGAAAAAAGTTATTGTTGAGTTCGCAGAGTTTACGATAACTTATTAATTCTGTATTCCGCGTAAAGAAATACCTATGCTAATTTTAATGAAATTCTTCTAATATTTCTCCATTTAGTTCTTTTTGATCGTTTTTGCATTTTTAGTTTAATTATTATTTATTTTTAGTTTTTCGTATTAGCCTTTTTATATACAATATTTGGTGTACGATTTTCTTAAACAAAAACACTAAGTATATTATTATATTATTTATTCAATCAATTTCTATGGAGATTAAGGAATCTTCACGTATAGGATCCACTTATAAACATAACTATACTCCGTTTCTTTATTATGATTTGATTACATTTGGAAGTACTTAATTAAACGGAGTATAATACAACCTCCCTATTTGAATCGGATATTATTCAATATTTCATTTCATTGATTTTAATTTTTTTTCGTAGGAACCTATTTTGTTTTTTTTTTCTAAAATAAATGTACCTAGTCTAAGTAACTCCTTATTCACCTATCTGCTAGTGAAAGTCCCGTCTTAATCGGTCTAGCCGTTTCAGAGATTAGCGGGAACAAACAGACGACAGACGGACAGACAGACAAAAATTGTAAAAAAAAATATTTTGGTACCTATATGTGCAATTTAACAGTCAGAAGTCGACTAGCAATCTCACAAAACTATGGCATAGCAATATTAGTACTTATGACCTTCTATAAGAACGTTTGACAACACTACAAATTGGCAACATGATTGTTATTACAAATTTCAAAAAGTTTCGTAAGCGTTACGGTGGCCAAAGTGGCTAGCACTGTGCCTCGCATGGCGAACGTTCGGGTTCGAGTCTCACATCGAACATGAAAAATATTTTTGAAGTATTACATGTGAAATTAGAATGCCGAGTTGCTAACCAATAATTATGTTAAATATTCCACAACTAAACGAAGATTCTTTTGTTTTACAATTATTTTCAATCTTAGCGTCGTTTTTAAAACATGAGGGTAGATTTCAAACAAAGTGTTAAGTTCACTCTGTTTCAAATCTATCCTAATTTTTTAACTACTTTACTAGTTCACATAAATTATTCCACTATTCGCGGCAAAAATATCTGTGCAAATATTGTAGCGTCTATGTGTCGACGTCTCATTAGCTGTATCGAGGCTAACGGAGGTCACACGAAATATTAAAAATCCTAAACAGGTAGGGTAATTTTGTGTCAGGGGACATAGTGGTCGTAACTTACCAAATTAGTATTTATATTATTGTAATATTGAGGTTAAGTTTCAATCCTCTTTTCATTGAGAAAATGAATAATTAAGCTGTAACCTCTTAAATGATATCAGAATTTTCATAATATCCATAATATATAACCTAAAACCTTATAGTTCAGGCATAAGTATTCCGGCCTCAATTGATAAAGCTGCCTTATTTCGATTCGTCGTGAAATAGTGATCAACATATTCGCCACGGGATACAAGTAACCAGTTGGTCTCGGGGCATAGTGCCTGGTTAAGATTTCTCGCCGTGGGTTCGATCCCAGTCGGAGGATCTTCTTTGCGTCAATCAAGACATTTTGTTTTATTTTTATTTCGTTTTTTTGGTATACTTTGTTCTATTTTTAATTGTTTTTTTTATATACTTTGCTTTATGTTTATGTTGTTTACTTTTATTTGTTTCCGTTATTTAGTAATTAAGGTGTGTTTTTTAACATTCAATACTATAATAATAACATAAGTGTAAAGGATTTCTTATGTATAAAAAATATTACAATGTTACCACATCAAAATTTATTTCATTTGTTATCATATTATAATAATAAATTACCTTTATTGTAATATCTATTTGTTCAAAGTAATTTACAAAAATAAATTAAGTACTAACACATAATAATAATTATATAAAACATCAAAAAAAACTGGCCCAACTCGGATTTGAACTCACAACTATCCCGATCACATTAGCGAGTGCAGCCTCGTTACCGATCTAGCTAATGTTTACTTATGTTATGTTATCGAAATTTTGCATTACTATGAAAAAAATAATCAGATGGCGATAAAAAAACAAGTTACTGATATTGTCATCCTTGTCTAGCATTGACCACATCTTTAACTACTCGTAGCGATGCTACACGGCATGTTAATTTGTTAGCGTTGGAGCATCACTCACACGGATAAATATGCGCATTGTGTATAGACGCCGCAGCCCGTATAGCGCAGGCGATAATGGTCATTGCGGTGTAAGTGGACGTCTAGAGGTTGACTGTACCGTGTATACATTCATATGCATTTAGTAAGAAGCGGTTGTTTTAATATTACAAACAGACACTCCAATTTTATTTATTCGTATAGATAGATAGATACTTATTAGTCCACTCAACGAATAACTAGGTATTAAGAGATAGAGATAAGAGGTGTAGAGTGCGTGAGCTGGGCCCTGAGCGATTTCTTCACAAAGTTGTTCAGAGTGCTTAGGGAGTGAACATAGGTACTAAAAGTCCCCGCGTCTAGGAGGTGAGCCGGAGTGGGGGGTATAAAAATTCCCACATTTGAGTTTTTCGCTAATATCTATAAAACGGTGCGTCGTCGTAGAGAAAAAGTATTTTTCTTGACTTGCTTTGCTTTGGCATTTTTATTTATTTACAAATTATCTTATATTTACAAAATAAACAATATAAACAAAAACAGTATTTAGAAATGGCACCACTAATAAAGCGTCCACGCGGACAATAGAAATGGGCCCTCTGCAGCGAGCTAGTCTATAAACGCATACTGATACAATTCGTTCATAAATATTTGCACTAACACAGCCAAACGCGCGTAGTCGATCGATAGCCGGGCGGAGCAGCGAGCGACACAGCCACCCCGTCTCAGTGCTAACGCACGACTGCCGCTCGCGCCCGCGCAGAGCACCTCTGAAGCTCTATCTCAAAATGGGGCATTGTCTTTGCAACTGTTGATTGATTTAAAAACGCTATTTCAAATATGTAGTACTTCTAACCATCAATTTTTCAGTGTAAAAATATTTCCAAACATCAAAGCCGTTTAGAAGTTATAAGGAAATATTAGCCAAAATAGCGTTTTGGTAAATATTTTTTTAAGGCAAAAGTATTAGCTTTATGAAAAAACCCTGTTTCAAAAATGCTGTACATGAATCTATAGCAAACATATATTTTTTACAGACCTTCTAACCAAACCGTTAATAAGTTATAAGCTTCATAAAGTGACCGTGTTACGGTACTAAACGAGAGTAAGGCCCTTAAGGCTATTGAATAGTTGATCTCCCAGCTACTTTTTCGCTAGATGGCAGCACATTCGCAAATTCGAACATTTTCAATTTTTACGCCTAACTCAGAAATCTTTGAGGGACAACTTCATTATATGCGTCAACTAGAGTATTAACTTAATTTTTTGAGATATTCACTTTGCTTGATAACTCGTCTCATACAAAGATTTGTACCTCTAAACGTTTAGCCGTTTCACTTTATTTGATTACACACACATGTACAGTAAAATAGTTTTACTTTCGATAAAATTAGATGGCGTTGAATTCATAAACTTGGTTTGAAATAAGTATGTATAGATGGCGTTAATTGAAATAAAATATTTTTAAGATGACCATCCTTCATTCAATAAAGTAAAAACTGAAGAAAAGAATACTTATATATATTTTATTTTGTTTCATAAAGGCTCATATCATGATTGGCGACCTTTTCAACACCATAAATTATCCAATTATTTAAATATTAGATAATACAGTTTGCTAGATGGCGCTGTTGTAAAAGTAATTTATATGATTTCTAAAAATCGGGAAAACAGCTAAACTATATCACAATTTTAATAAAACAAGTATAGTATAGGTTTGTAGAGTAATCACACAATTAATGACATAAAATTACTTAACAATTTCTCAAAAACAAAGAAGTTATAATCAAAAATCCTACATCACGCAAACAGAATTTTCAACACAATAAGCTTATGGTCGGTGATTTAAAATTGAGTGGAAGTATGTTCTTTAGTCTGATGTTACAAACGTGTACGATCAACTCCTTGTCACAGTCTTTAAAATATCAAGGTCCGTGGTCGTTCAATTTTATTGTGAATGTTTATTTATGATACTAATAAAATACGTCGAAGATCATCGTCGACATCATGCGAATGTTATTATAACTTGTTATAATAAAACATTTCTTACTCTAATAAACTTTACTATAAGTACCTAATAATTAGCGGAAATATATTTAGGTGGAGCACACTACACGTTTCACGTATTGAAATGTACCTAGTTCACAAGGCACAATATAGTAATAATTATGTACGTTCAAAAATTAAAAAGACGTCGTAGCTACTTGCCTCACTCTTGCTTCACTGTTCGCTAAACATTTATTTATATTGATTGAAATAACGTTTTCGTATTGCTTGTACCTACCTAATGAATAAATTATAAAAATATTCTTATTTGAATTAGTTTTGCAGTTCAGTTTCTGAACGAATGGTTTTCAGTAGGCGAGACGCCTAGCCAGTTGAGAATGACGTTGACCTTGACGCACTGTGTGCTAATAACACTGAAAAGCGCAAATACATACATACTAAGAAAAAACAAATCGTTTATCTGTGTATTCGCTTTCCTGTACCTACCTTTTCGATTTGAATGCTGGTTTCACAAGAATTAAATATAGGTACTTAATTCAATTATTCAACCTACGCAACGGTAAATCGTAGCTTAGTAGGCATGGGCGTTTTTGGTTTTGAACGCAAACTGATATTTATCTGATTTCAGATTTCAAAATTCGTTTTTAGAAATCTGATTTCCATAGCGCCAAGTCAAACATTAGG
The DNA here is from genome assembly GCA_963855955.1 of Luperina nickerlii. NCBI lineage: Eukaryota > Metazoa > Arthropoda > Insecta > Lepidoptera > Noctuidae > Luperina > Luperina nickerlii. The sequence goes on along the minus strand of OY979689.1, from coordinate 7,768,137 downwards.
TACATACATTTTTTCTAGTTCCAAGAAACATTGAACCATAAACCAAAAGTGATTTTATTGTCGATTCGTTTGCTAAGTAGCTAAGGAAATAAAAGAATTGATACCGTTATATAAATCGGTAGTTAGGTACAGACGCCAGCACATCAAGCTACCCGAAACTGTCAAATTTTCCCATTCAACTTTCAACCTTATGCTTCAGTGATAAAGTTGAAAATCTATTAAAGAAATTTGACAGATTGTAGTAGCTTGACGTGCTGGCGTCTGTACTTACTTTTTTCTTTCGTTCAGAATACGGAGTTGTTCCCTCTGACGTTTTGTTTTTTTTCTTTTTCCGAGAGTTTTCTTTTTGCCCACCTTTATTTACACTAAATAATGATAACAATTTATTATGTTTACACTAAACGGGTTTAACTCCTTTTTACAGTCGGTAATACCTACCACTAAAACGGTGCCAAATTTTCTAATTTAGGACCACCATGAGCGCCGAAAAAGGGCCCACGCTACAGCTATTCTAAGTATACAAATAATTAGTACCCATAAATGTGATATATTTCGTAAAAAAAAAACAGAACTGTAGTATTTGTATTTACCGAGAAATCAACGATGTTAACTTTCTCGCAATTGTTCAGCAGGACCACGATTTTGAATGTTGATTCTAAGTTAGAGAAGCTTGTCGCTTTCCTCAAACCTACATAGAAAATTAGTACCCTGTAAGATAAAATTAGTACCCAAAATTCAAAATTAAAACTCCAGTAGTTTACGAGATATACCATGCCATTGGTGGGGTGGCGGTAGTCACGGTGCCAAATTTTCATTTCAAGATTTCCCTATTAAAAACTCTGTGATTTCTTCCCAAATTTATACAAAAATTAGTACTCCTAAAGAAGTTAAAGCGACTAGAAATCCAGATTCCTAAGTGTTGTATTTTAAGAGAAATTAGCTTTCATTACTTTTCCATACTAAATCTCCGCGTATAACCCGACCAAATTAAGTTGTCAATTGTCCCATTTCCATTGTTCACAAACTAAACTAAATATGAGTTCAGTGCAACTTTATCTTTCTGTTTCATTATGAAAAGGACAAACAATAAATTTTAGTTTAGTCCTATCAAATTAATCAGCGTCTGACGTAAATAGACGTAACTTTAGTAGGCATTTAATGCAAATAATAACTTTTTTTTGTGGCATGGCGCGCTGGTTATTATTTTATTACCGAAGTAAAGCAAGCGAAGCGTGTCGTGGTACAGACGCCAGCACATCAAGCTACCCGAAACTGTCAAATTTCCCCAATCAACTTTGAACCTTATGCTTTAGCGATACAGTTGAAAATCTATTAAAGAAATTTGACAGATTGTAGTAACTTGACGTGCTGGCGTCTGTACATTGAGTTCTTTTTTTATTTGTTTATGGTTTCAAAATTGTTTTTAGTTAGAGAAATAAATGCATACAATTTCAAAAAGCTCACGTGTCTCAATATTTAAAGGTTTCAGAAAATGATATGATTAATAATGATTTCCTGAGGAACTATAATATTTATTTTAAATAAAAGTTTCTTTTTAGGGCCAATTAGATCGAAATTTACAGAAATATTTCGATGTTAACGATATTAAAAGTTGATTTAGTAGATATTTTAAATATATGTGCTTGTCGAACGTAATAGGTACACAGAGCTTCATTAAGTGCTTACCCCTCCAAAAGACATTGCGTTCAAATCCGTGATAGGCCCAAGTTGGTTTTTGTATTTTGCAAAAACATTTTATTTTAATTAATTTATTGTTTTAGTGAATAAATAAGTTTAAGATAGTATTTATTTTTTAAAATTCTGTTTTTATTATTGTTTTTTTCAATAAAACGTTAATACTTTTATTATTGCGAAAACGACAAGCAATAATAGGGTTAACATTTACGAACGTTTTATTCATCGTCTAAATAGACTAGAGGTTTCAAGACCGCTTGCCGTGCCTATGAGTGGAAGTTCAAATCATAGCCACGAAATGTGCTTTTTGTTCATTATAATTATTATTTTAATATATTTTTCTATTTTGTTTTAATAATTATTTATAAAGAATTAAAAAATAAAGAAAAATAAAATACCTTAATAATCATAATAATATTTATTATTGCTATTATTTAACAAAACTATGATCTTATTTTACAACAAAGATTTATTTTGATTTGATAATTTTATTTACAGTTATCATAATATACTATTTTGCCAACTGACACAATTGGGTTCCTAGACAAGTGGCATCCTATTAAGGTAAACGATAAAATAGTAAGCGGTAGAAATATTTTAGATTGACATAACCTAACGAAATGTCACGTGACCTGTCATGTCGTCTCAGCATACAAATTTGACATTTGACAGTCTGACAAGTGACATCAAAAGAGACAAGTTTTGAAGCGTTTGCAACTTGTCTAGGAACTAGAAGTTAGTTTGGCAGGATTACAATCATGAGCATAATAAGTGAATAAACATGTTATCAATAGATAATCAATTAACATCTCTTATTAGCTCATGATATCTACTTAGAATATTTTGCTATACAAAGTAAAATAGTGGAATCAAATGAGTTAAATGTCTTCGTTGTTTATTTTGTTGTCATACTTAATTAATATAACTGCTATTTCTGGGCAAATCGCAATCGTTCTCTTCGATGTTCTTCTGTTAGACATATTTTGCAGGTCGATAACTGTGAATGTTCGCTGCGTGTAGGTAAATGTCTTCGAACCGTGGACAGAGAGATATTCCATGCCGTTGCGAACTGTAACGAGTGGATGTAAACGGCGGTGTAGTGTGAACCTTAACAATATCCGGATGATGTTCAGATTGGTCCGTATAGATCCCAGTAGTTCTCCGACCCATGGTCATTGTCTTAGCATCGCCGGTTTCTTGAAATCTGCGCACCCATAAGCGCACCGTTTGTCTCTGTATAGAAAAAAATGGTTTTAAATAAGTTATTAAATACCACACACAAGATACCGCAAATAGCTGAACAAGAAAAAAATCGGAGAACACAATTAATATTATAATGAACTTACTGCTATGCCAAGCTGTCTCGCAATTCTTTTTATGCTCACATTTTGTTCACACAGAACAACTATTTTAGTTCTCATAAAATCATAAATCATTTTAAAAATTAATGAATAAATCGTAGTCGTTTACTCTTCGCCGTTTTAAGTGAACGTATACATCAAACGTTATAGTTATAACTTGAGGGTATGGATAAATTTTATAAAGACAACGTATGTAAGTAAAATTAATGGATACCCTCAAATTATAACATCTATCGATTAGACATCCCACCTAAAGATAAAATGACTCAGACCATAGTAGATAACAATTTCAACGCAATTCATATGGGCTCGCTGGCTAGTTCGTCAAACTGCCGGTATGAGTATGACGACGTTCGGTGATGTGATGGTTCGAATCTGAGTCGAAACAATGGGTTCTTTTTGAAGTATTCTTTAGATTATTTGTAAGGAATTTAATGTGTAACATTTTAAAACTTGAGGGGTTAGCACATACTGACGCTGTCTGTACATAATTAGTATACTTTTCATATCAATATGAAAACACAAAAATACGCGTGATGTGCCCTTTGCAATGCATATTATTCAAATATAAAGGTACCTATTACTTACTTTTAGGTTTTGTAATCCTTTTATACTTACGTTATTAGCAACATGGTAAATTAGGTTTTTAATACTGAGGTAGGTACTTACTGCTTGCAGCAACGGTAAATTAGTAGGAAAGAAATAAATACGAAATGCCTATCGCTCGTTAATGATATTCATTTACAAAAATACAGAAGGTAGGTACCTACTTACAAAACCTACAGAAAAATAATTATTCTAGTACTTACCTACCTGCACACGTCAATAACAAAGGTATCACAGACCATGGGTAGCGATAGGTTATTTTTTTTCTTAATATGTACCTAAATACACAGTTTGTATAAAAATTTTGATATTGAACTGTTGTTAATACTATTCAGACATCGATAAATTTATGTGCACGAGTGGACATCTCTTAAACAGCTCAATACCCATTGTTGCCGATTCCCTTGTTCACAAACTAAACTAAATTTAAGTTCAGTGCATCTTTTTCTTTCTATTTCATTAAGAAAAGGACAAAAGATAAGTTTTAGTTTAGTCCTATCAAATTAATCAGAGTCTGACGTAAATAGACGTAACTTTAGTAGGCATGTTTTTAATCACGTCTAAACTTGTATTGAGTAGTGTCAGGCGCTGATTACTTTGACAGGACTAAACTAAAATTTATTGTCTGTCCTTTTCATAATGAAACAGAAAGATAAAGATGCACTGAACTCAAATTTAATTTAGTTTGTGAACAAGGGAATTGGCACCATTGACAACTTAATTTGGTCGGGTTATACGTGGAGATTTAGTATGGAAAAGTAATGAAAGCTAATTTCTCTTAAAATACAACACTTAGGAATCTAGATTTTTAGTCGCTGTAACTTCTTTAGGAGTACTAATTTTTGTATAAATTTGGGAAGAAATCACAGAGTTTTTAATAGGGAAATCTTGAAATGAAAATTTGGCACCGTGACTACCGCCACCCCACCAATGGCATGGTATATCTCGTAAACTACTGGAGTTTTAATTTTGAATTTTGGGTACTAATTTTATCTTACAGGGTACTAATTTTCTATGTAGGTTTGAGGAAAGCGACAAGCTTCTCTAACTTAGAATCAACATTCAAAATCGTGGTCCTGCTGAACAATTGCGAGAAAGTTAACATCGTTGATTTCTCGGTAAATACAAATACTACAGTTCTGTTTTTTTACGAAATATATCACATTTATGGGTACTAATTATTTGTATACTTAGAATAGCTGTAGCGTGGGCCCTTTTTCGGCGCTCATGGTGGTCCTGCTGAAAGGAGCGTGACTACCGCAGGACCACCTTCAAAGTCGATTTTCTCGAAAACTACTAAGGTACCAATTCTGTTGTTCGAGTACTAATTAGTACCAATTGAGCACTAATTATTTACCAAATATGGAAGCGATTGGTGTTGGTGGTCCTGCGGTAGTCACGGACATCAAAATAAGTGCAAAACGAGGTTTTTTCGTTACTATTTTTTTATCGAGATTTTTTTATCCAATCGTGTTTTTGCTTCAACAAATTTAAAGATTATAAGTCCAAGTTTAATGTGTCCAAATAGCAAACTCTCAAGTCTTACAGATACCGATATCCAGATCGCCCAATATCACCAAAACAGCATCATATGGATGGACTCTTAATTCAGAAAATTTCTCGAAGACAGTTCAAGTGTAAGTTAGTACCTACTTACTAAATGCATGTAGGTACTTACTTAAACTTAGACATTCATTACAGTTATATCGAACCCAGGGTAGATCGCAGATAATCCTATCACTAAGTAATAACTCACACACACACACTGTGTGAGTGTGTGTGAGTTATATTTTATACAGCATAGGTACCTAGATTCGATTCGAAACTTGTCAACAATAACACGCATGTTATAAAATTGGCCATCCGTTGACAAACAACGCCCTCTAATGATGATAACTGATAACTTTAGCAAAAATGTTGTTCTGCATCTAGATGGTTCTTGAAATATCCTGTAGAGGGCGTGCCTCCGCCCGCGCACACATACAAAGATTTATCGTTTTTTGTCAGGCCTAAATATCCTACAAATAGTGTTTTTTTATAAGTTTTTTACGATTTGCGTCAATAATAGATCATAAACACTTAATGTACGTGCTTTTATTCTGCAAAAATCGTTTAAGTATCGAGATTTGTACCCCGATAGAATGTATGAAAAAGTGTCAGTATCCAATCACCTTAAAGCGCGGTCACTGTCAGTCTTCATAGAAAAGAACGAGAAGCGCGATGACACGACGCTGGTAATTTATTGCAAAATATGAAGCAATTATCTATTTACAAAAAAATATTGTTTGGACTAAAACATTAAAACATTAGTGCTTTAGTTTAGTGGGTTGCCTGTAAAATAATCTGCTAAAAAATTATAATGATTGTATGTATATTAGTATGGTTTTTATTGTAAAAAGAAAGTTTTTAAAGGTATCTTCATGATTTTTTTCTATCGTATCAAATTAGTTGTATTATGTTTTCAACACACTACCTAGCATATACGAGTAAACAATTTTATGCAAATATTTCTTCGACAAAAAAGCCTCGCACACTTGACGTAAACAAAACTATAGACAAAACTTCTATCATTAACAATTCAAATACAGCTTAGAAAAACTTTGTTATGCATACAAAGAGCTCCCTAGTGCCGTCAATAATATGCCTACATCGTATCCTGAAGAATATCGTATATTTTTCTGATTTTGTTTACCGTAGTCGATCATACATATATTTTTATTGTTTCTAAAACTTGCGTTTTTTTGCGTTTAGGTCCTGTAAGCCCCTTAACGCAGCATGACTTTTTCTTCCATACTTCTTAGTCGTCATCTCATTAGTCGCCCCCTTTTTTAGCCATATAATCTTTTGAAAGAAAAGAAAGAAAATTTAGTTTATTTGGCAAAAAAAAAACCTTAAAAATAAACAAAACAAATTCAAAATGATTAAAAATAATAACGCCAAAAGGGCCTCAGCTCAGCATAATGCCAGATGGCAACACAAAGTGCACCACCTGACGCTGATTTTCAGCTGCTGCCCACGAGTGCCATACGCTCGAAAATATAAACAGTAGTAGTAGTTCATAGTCATACAGTTCATGCATCGTTTCTTTGGTCTTCCCCTCCTCTTAAATAGCCCTAAGTAATTATTTAGAGTCATGAATTTCGAAGTGGATCTGCTGATCCTAGGTGTTTAACCAACTTGTAGTATTTTTTAGTTTTTTGAAGCTATTTATTTTCAATTATTTTAAATATTGCGCACAATAAAAATCATTTTAACAAAATTGAACATACGTTCAAGCGCTCTGACTAAAGACGGTAAGAAAAATGAATAATATTTATATCTTCCAGTTTATTCTCGAAAATTCTGTAAAAAATTGGTAATGCTAAGTGGTCAGTTAAAATCAAACCTTGACACACGAATCTAATTTCAATGAACCGGATAATTAGTTATGTATTTTGTAATTAGGACTGTGTATGTATACTGTTATTTATTTAACCTTGTACATATTGGAGCCAGTTATGCGTAAATAAGTGCTAAAACTTGGTTAAAACGTGCATTGATTAGCTGATTTGGCGATTATAGTCGAAACAGCGTTGAACAGCTGTTTGATTGGATTGCCTCGTTGATATAGTAGTCAGTCATAAGCGCTACGGCTGAGCATGAAGTTTTCCATCTGGAATTTCTTAGTAAGCAGCCTGGAGTCAGGATTCGTGCTCCTTGATGGTAATGGGCTCGCACCGGTTTTGCATGGACACGCATAACACGTCATACTGACGTCACGCAAATCCTGCATCGCGCAAGCAGAGTTTACCGCGCAACTAGCATAGATACAACGGCCCGGCATGAATCAACGGGCAGTTGCCCGCCAGACACAACACCCGTCTGGTCGGAGGATCCTCCCTTTTCTATAGAGTATGAGGTGAACTTTACACCCTGTTCCTCATACCTCTATAGGGCCATTCAAGTATTACGTAAGCACTACAGAGGGGCAGGGAGTCTTTGCTTTGCTTATTTTTGATGACATGGGGGATGGGGGGTCTGGATGGTGATTACGTCAGCAGTATTTATTTTTTTACTGTTTAGGTTTTTCTACAAAAAGTTGATTTTGGTTTGAAAACATATGGCACACACACAAACACTTCTTTTCTATGCTTGAAAACGAAACGCATACACTGCTGCTCATGAATCAATAAAGAATCCAGAGCACATTGAAAAATGCATGTACCAATGTTTACGTAAGCATGGGAGGGGGGTAAGCGCTTTGCTTACTTTTGCTGACGAGAGGAAGGGGTGGGTCAATAATTTCAAAAATCTGCTTACGTAATACTTGAATGGCCCCAAATGTTCAACATAAGTAAATTAGTAGCTTAATTTTAATTTCATTTTAGTTGTTGGACCAGGCTGTCATTCGTAAATGATAAATGATTTTATTTTTGTAAATAGGTTTGTACAACACTTTTACACGTCAATCATGTTTTTTTAAAACTAGATGAGGATCGTAGATCTTTGACATTCGTTATAGAAGCCCAAAAGTCTGACAACCGGTCTCCAAGGTGTATCGTGTTACCCTAGTAACTCTAACTGGGTTGTGGAGGTGAGATAGGCAGTCACTTCATGTAAAATACTGGTACTCAGCTGCATCCGGTTAGACTGGAAGCCGATATAATTAGAAAATGGCTAGGCATATGAATATTAGTATGGATGCATTTTATGTATAGGCGTATCGATCTAATCACCTCTAGGTGTCCTACGATGATAGAGAAGGAAATCGAATTGACCCATCCCAACGTTAACTCAGCTTTCATCCGATAAAACTATGAAAGGCTCGGTCCAAGGCTTTGAAGTTATTAAGGAAGAATATTGGCTTTCTCGTTTAGCTTAAGTGCTGGCCTAGTGGTCGCAAGCGCTACCACTGAGCATGCGGGGTCGATTTCCAGGTCATGCGAAGTGTTATTAGGTTTTTCCATCAAGAATGCCTTCTCCTCCTCGTTAGTGGCTAACTTTTTGAGGATTAAAGGCGTAATGTGTTACCGGAAGGTGTTGAAACAGGCCATTTATCTTCTAATTAGTTTTAAAACATGTGATTTCCCAAGCCTTTGAGCAATACCATTTCTAATTACATTTATAACGAAAACGAAACATTAACCAACTTATTGTCCTTGACTTACAAACTTATGACGTGTAAACGTGTTCTTGATTGTTGAAACACGTGGTCATGAATCCTTAAGTGCTCCCACACACGAACGACACGCAGCACCGGCAGAGGTAACTGCAACCGTCGACAACAACACCCGAATCTCTTCAAAGTAAGAGTGAACAGGCTTTTTCTGAGTAAGCTCACTCCATCGTAGACTTTGTCTCTGTCACCTCTGACCTAGACTAAAGTCAAGAGCAAACCCATATCAAAAAAAAAAACATTCCGCTCGAGTATTTGAGATCGGAAATTCGGAATCTTTCATTGTTTGCCATTTCTGTCATCATTCTCTTTGGGCCTTATCCTGATGTATTTGGGGTCGATGCAGTATATCTTCTTCTTTTATACTTCTCTATTAGTCGTCACATAGTCCATCCATCGTTTGCAACGATCACTGTATGAAACAAAAAAAATATAGGCTGACATTTTGTCTGTGTTTTGTTTGTTTGTTTTTGTGGCGTTGTAGCGCGTCAGGGATGTTTATGGCGGCGGCGCGTGTTTTTACACAATAATGCGCAAACGCGCATCGATGGTGGCTCGAGTCATGGCCAGCCCCAACAGGGTTCTGAAAATTATTGCGGACTGTTCGTATATAATTCACAGCTGTCAGTTACACGTGCTATCGTATCGTGTTGTTTAGAAACACTCACTTCCATACACATACTACAACTGCTACAAACAAGACGACGACAAGATGCTTTATTAAATAATAATAAAGTATTTTCTTTCTTTCTCAGGATCATACCAGCCGAGTAATGAGTTGATGCTGCGTTTCTACAGCTACTTCAAGCAAGCGTCTGAGGGCCCCTGCGACAAGCCAAAGCCTGGATTCTGGGATGTAGTCAACAGGTGAGATATTTTGTATAAGTTATTAATATCAACAGAACCCTTATTATGTAACACACGCTATTTCCCCGCAGGACTAAGACAAGAAACCGGTTCAGGCTAGGTGGAGCGACGTTCTTTGTAGGGTGGCTGGTAGCAGCTGGATGCTAGTTGCCAATTATTGAGCTGCATGGTGTGTAATTAGAGATACCTTTGTCTAGCAGTGGAGTGCTGTATCGGATCGGTTGATATAAGATATAAATAACATATTTATGTATTATGTACACATTTATATGAGTATGTTGACTACCATTATAGCTATCATTTTGTTGACTAGCTGATTTTTTTTACCACGACATAGCATATTATTGTAGCTCCTATATTAGTAGGGAAAATAAAAAACAGTATAGAGTCCACACCAAAAAAATAATGGTTACTTGATATGATGCCAAATTTTAATACCACTCTTATCTGATTTCAGAGCAAAATGGGAATCGTGGAACAAATTGGGTAACATGACGAAGGAAGAAGCAATGCAGGCATACGTCGCAGAATTACACAAGGTAAACTAAACGATGGCCTTTCAGAGAATCGGCGAGAACGAAGGGCTAGCGCCCACTGGCGGCACGGCAAAGGATTTTTATATGAAGAATAGGAATATAACATATTAGTATAACAATAAAATTGAAATTTCAATGATGATCATCGTATGTACAAAAACAAAACTGCAGTATGCTTAGGCATGCCGTGTTAGCAGCGTTCGGAGTGCTTCGGCATGTCTCGGGATGCTTCAGGAGCCTTCAAGATGCCGAGGCAAGGTAGGACACGAGGCAGCACTTACGCCCGGCGTCGTCATTAACTTAGATTCGCCTAAGGACGTCGCGGCATGCATAAGGATACCGCGGTATCGTAGCCGTCAGAATGCGCTTGCATGTGTGTGCTTGCTTGTTTGCTTACGCGTATGCCGAAGGATCCTTGCCTTGCTTGAAGGAAGCGTGCTGTGTCGCTAGTGGGCGCAGGCCCTTAAATGGGCTCCTCTAGAATTGGCGTGAAAAAACACATTATCGAGAGAGAGGAATGAACGGAATGAAGAGAGTATTTTGGAAGGCCTTTGTCTAGGAGTAGCACTATATATTTTATTTAATAAATAAAAACACCATACAAACTAAAAATGAAAAAAAAAAAACGAGAACGAAAGGCTGTGACAGAGGATGGAAGTTTTGACAGGGATTGTCCTGAAAATTTGATTGTGCACGCATCAAATGCATTTGTATGTAAGACTATTACTCATATAGTTAATACATGTTATTTAATAAAGAAAAACACCATACAAACTAAATATGAAAAAAAAAAACGAGAAAGGAAGGCTGTGACAGAGGATGGAAGTTTTGACAGGGATAGTCCTGAAAATTTGATTGTGCACGCATCAAATGCATTTGTATGTAAGACTATTACTCATATAGTTAATACATGTTATTTAATAAAGAAAAACACCATACAAACTAAATATGAAAAAAAAAAACGAGAAAGGAAGGCTGTGACAGAGGATGGAAGTTTTGACAGGGATAGTCCTGAAAATTTGATTGTGCACGCATCAAATGCATTTGTATGTAAGACCATTACATATATCGTTATTTTGTTTGCTTTTAAGTAAGCTTATAATTATTTAGTAATTTACCTTTTTGTTTTTTTTTTTCGTTAGCCTCCCCTTTTTCCTTCCAAACCTCGCCCTGTCTACGATTTCTGGCCATGTTGATCTATCATGGCCTACAAACCCTATCAGATCGTTGCAGCTCTTTCGCCGTCTCCTTCCTCAGGCGACCAGTGTTTGCCCTTCTCTTCGGGTGCATTCGTGACGTGTCGGGCCGTTTTATCCATATGATTACTAAAACGATAGCAATTTCACGTGTCTCACAATAGCAATCAACACACAGGGCCACATAACTTCAATTAGAGTTATGTATTAGCACTTTTGAACGAAGTAAGTCATCCTAGGCTGTGGAGGTGCTAACATGACAAGTGTTGTGGTAAATACCATTGTGTTATATATATTTTGTAATGCTTATGACGTTTTGACATTCTGATACCAAAAACAATGTCCAAGGGCTAACCCTTGGACATTGTTTTTCAAAACAACGTGTTTTTTTGTGTTTTAGTTTTTTTTTTTGAAGTTTCTAACAACTTTAATCAAATATAAGTGTGCATACACACGACGAGCGACATGTGTAGACGACAAAAGGCAACTGCGACTGGATACTACGTGTATTTGAGTACGGTGCTCAAATACACGAGTAACATACTGTCGCGTGTTGACACGTGTCGCTCTTGTTTTGAATCGGCGACGAAACACGTCGGTAACGCGTTGTCGGATGTCGCCGACACGCGTCGACGCTGTATGCAGACTAAGTCATCATCGGTCGTCATTATCATGCTCTTATCCCAGAACCAATAACATTATTCCTCTATGGGTAAACATATTTGAATTTTGAGAATCGTAACTCAGGACAAGAAACGGAAAGACATGTGTCAAAATAATAACAGCCGCACGGGTCCATTGAAGGTTAAGCTACTGTTGCCGAGGTTGGTGCGAGGATGGCTCACCATTCATAACATATCGGGACCCCTCCATGCCCCGGAAAGCACGTCAAGCCGTTGGTCCCGGTGGCATTCGTGAATTTTTGCACAGTCGTCAGAAGCCCGAAAGTCTGTCAATCAGTCTTACCAAGGGGTATCGTAATATTACCCTGTCAAATATTATGGTCAATAGGTTAAGAACATTTCCGGCTCTCGAAGTTTTAAAAATCCAACTCAATCTCGTAACTGTTGAAGTTGGTGGATACCAGGATAACCGCTGCAATATTTATACTGTGTTACTAGTTGAATGCATGAACATATCTGTTATTAGTATCTCTACATGTGCGTGTTTTTAGATTGAGATCCTCACTTGGTCGACTAGTTTTGTTAATACTAAAGCATACGTAATTGGTTTTTAATGTATTTAAAGTGAGCAGTTTATTATTTAACCAATTGGCTAGCCATATCCATCTCAGCTTTGAGTTTCACATCTTGCCAGGAGTTCCCAGAGAAAACGACAGCGGTATCATCGCCGTAAGAGAAAACTTTTGCAGTATTGATATGCATGTTGCATAGGTCATTTAAATATATCAGGAATAGTGTGGGGCCCAGTACGCTGCCCTGGGGAACGCCGTATGTGACCTCAGCGTCACTATCATTTAGTTCACCCACCTTAGCCGTTTGCTTCCTAAACGAAAAAAGTATTTAGCAACTTCAGCGGGGTTTCTCTTATCCTAGCATTTCAGTTTATTCACAAGGACAGGGACAGAGACGGCGTTAAAGGCTTTTTTAGGATCCAGGAAAATAGTCAGACATTTATTGCCAGCGTATAGTTGTTCAATTACTAGAGAAATCAGTGCTGTAACTGCATCCTCAGTGGATAAGCCTTCTTAAAAGCCAAATTGGGAGACTGTTAGTAAATTAGAGGAGAATCCCCAAAAATGTTAAAAGGGCATTCATTGTAGATAGCAATATGAAATATCTTTATTTATTTAACCCCATGATTGGCTATGTATAATTTTAATAATAATGATTATCTTGCCTTCTTGATGTAAATAAAGTTGGTTGGCAGTATATAGAAAAAATAAACATGTATATAGCGTAAATAGGTATTTATAAAAAAAAAACGCTATATTATCGTGATCAGCTAAGAAAGAATCTAGAAAACTAACTGGTGGTTGCATATTGTCTTCATGCCTAGCATAGGCGATTACGTGTGCACAACTTCCCAAAAGAGGCTTTTTTAATTTTGGTTCTTGAGGTGTCTTTTCTGGGTAGGGTTATTGATATGCATTAATGAGGACTGCTGTGATTCTAAAGTTACTCATTGCATTCGTCGCTGTTTTGTTAAAATATGTGTTATTACCTCTCAGTGGTTAACTTATTTTCGTTTTTTGGATGGTGGACGTGGAATATGTGCAACATAACCTCATGGTGCACTACCTATCTCTTCCTATCAGCTTGCAATGTTGCCGTTTATGTACGCTCTGGTGCTTATGGTTATTATTTTGTGAGAAACTAATTTCACATTTGGTATCTACCATGTATACGTATATACTATCGTAGGTACATGTCAGTTTTTTTATCGTTGCTTAGTTTTTTTTTGTGCATTTTTTTTTCTTTAGACATATTGTGTTTTATTAGTCTATTATTTTCATTATCTTTTCCAGTATTTTTGATATGGATAGCAAAACAGATATAGGCTTGTAGGTGTTGAGCTTATACTCGTATCTACCCTCCCCCCCTTATAAACGGGAGTAAGTAATAATAAAATGTTTCAATAGGTCAGGGAAGATGCCGCTTTGGAAGCAGAGGTTTGCAAGGTGAGTTATTAATGGAATGACTTCCTTTCGTATCTGTTTGGATTTTTTTTTCTAGACAACCGGGGCACTATCAGACCTAAGACCCATTAAGATTCGATCAATTTAAGGATTTTATTTTCCAATAGTGCGATTTTCTTTATTTCTGAACGTATGCGTCTCTGTAGCTTCAAGTGACCCTTGAACGTGTAACTCTGGTACCGGTATCATACCAAGGCCAATGGTACCGTTTTCTAAAAGTACCGGTATTTCAAGCCCTTCTTCCATTTTCTATTTCTATAAATCAGGGATTGAAAACCGGTACAATTTTGGGTTCCGGTTCTTAAAAAAGTTCTTCTTTTCGGTACGGTTCAGGTTTGGTTCTGGTTCCAAATAAAGGTTCCAATATACCGGATCCGTATCATCCGTTTTGAACGTTCTCTAAGAGAGAAGGGATATGTTTGAAGCGTTCCTGGCGTATCTTTTCTTTCAGTTTGCCTTCGAAATATTGGCGAGTGGAAGCCTGTACTGTACAGTGTCAGCAATTATTTAGTGGTTTGAATAATCTACGCTTACTGATAATATATTAAATATGAAATGGACAAAGGTAAGTTTCATCGTATTGTATTCGTACTCCCATATCTACGCCCGCGGCGGCTTCCCGTACCTCGCCGCTATATATCGTCAAAAGCTTTGTCCTGCATCGTATTAAATCGTTCGTACTCGCTCTGAAGAAGAGCCGGTAAAATAAAGGTTCTTAAAGGTTCCAATTTAGGTTCCTTTTCTGGTTCGGATTGTAATAACGGAACCTTTAAATCCCTGCTATAAATAATATCAGCCTGGTACTGTCCCGCTGCAGAGCAAAGGGGTCTTCTCATAAAGTTGGCTATTTGAGACTTATTTCAATTATAAGTCCGGTAGAAAACACCTTCCAATATATAAACACAAGGATAATAAACGTATTACTGAAATTCTTAGAACGACCTTTCCTTTGGTGTTCCCCTTTAACCCTAACAGAGTTTCCTCGCGATGTTTTCCTTCACCGATTTATGTAGGTACTATTTCAATTAACCGAGCTTACGTACAGATTCCGGGCTGTAATACTAATAATCATGTCAGAAACAAAATACCGTTTAAAACGAGACTAATTCTTTATAATGCCCTAGCGATTCCTATATATCCTACGGGTTAACAAGCTACGGCCGTACTTACAAAACTTACCTGCAAAATATTATACCGACTTCAAGTTCGTATTCTCAAACAAGTAGTCTCTCAGAATGTCAAACTCAAATGTACGGGTAACGAAGCGCTTTTGTTTGAACATTGCAATGTTCTTCCCATCCATCTTAAAATAGAATAGGTACGCATTACTAAATGAACAATTCTTTAAAACTGACATCCAAACTGAAGTATCGCACTGCAAACAAACGCGCTCCGTGTCACAAAAAAAACTAGTGACAACTTATGCTAAAAACACTTACGGACAACGAACCACTGCTTATTTAATTCCTCGACTGCTAAATAAAATGAATCCTATGCTTAGAAGCAGTATAACGAAATCCAATATAAAATCAAAATTAAAATCATACTGTATAACGAAGTTAAAGGACGACAACGCCAATATTGTAACTGGTTATTAGCAAACCATAGATGTGTGCCATACCCAGTAAGCATCTATTACTGTTTGTAGTACTAGTGCGACCAACATATCTATGCAGGCAGATAAATTCGAAACCAACTCTAATGAACATTATGCTTACTGACTGACGACAGAGCCGCGCCGATATGAACTGCATGGATTGGTTGGTAACATGATGTGCATACCGATTAATCACTTAAAATATTATATTCTATTTTTATGAATCAAAGTTCCTAACAAACCTCTGTGGTTTTCTGGAACGTATATTTTGTCATTGTAATGTTAATAAGTTTCTTGATAAAATAAATAAAAAAAAATGTTAAATACTGGTATTCAGCTGGATCCGGTTAGACTGGAAGCCGACCCCAACCCAATTACCCAATAACACTATCCGACCGGGGGCTACTACCTAAGCACGGAATCTGTAGTTTCGGCCAAAATTATGGGGGCATCCTAACCCGTAAAACCTACAGATATAACATTAGTTCGCAGCCCAAACTACCTAAAGCCCTTTCACAATTATTTTACCTCTGATTTTGCATCACTGTCCAAATCACAGTGATCTTTATTCTCATTCTATTAAGGTTGCTGTTGTATTGCTGCCACTGACAAGTCTGTCAATATCATTGTGATGTTTATTCTCGTTACAATAAAGTTACTGCTTCAGAGGTAGAATAACTGTGACCGGACTAAGAATGAATGCCAACACGACTTGACAGTGTTGTCTCTACTTGCGATGTTTTAGTCCGTTCGAAAAATTGAATTCGTCACTTATTTTGACGAATCAAATACTTTCGGACCGGACCGTATAACTTTGTTGACGGACGTAGATAATGTTTTGTCTAAAATCTATTCTATTTGTCAACAGATAGTAGAAACGATGTCATACAACCAAGACGTTGCGTCATTCCTGTCAATGGACGAGGATGACCAAGGTTTCCCGAACAACGACCTGGAGCTGGTCGCAGGGGACGTACTGCGGAGAGTCAGGTCTGGACAGAACAGTCCTGTGTGTGAGTAAGACAGTATATGTAAATAATTGATACGATTTTTTGAACTCGTTTCGAGCGGATTAAAATCAGCACACTAATTGCGTGACACACTATCAATAACATTCTGAATCATTTTGAAGGATATTGCCAATCCATTGCTTCATATGTACGAAAAAAATTCTGTTCCACAACTTAAACAACGCAATGAATGTTATTGAACTGTCAAAAGGGAGGCCGTTGCTACTGTTAGTGTTTTACCCCACAAGTGGTTTTCGATACATTTCCACTCCTCTCCGCTTTGAAAGAAAGAAATATTTAGTTACGAAGACTTCATGTTATTAAACAAATTGCCATTAGTCCGACAATGGTTTCACCTGACCTTATTGCAAATTGTAATGCGTGGAAACGTGTTTAAAAAAATAAACTTTGGTGTTATATACAGATCCCACGTAATATTAGTAAAACACACCTTCCAATATATTTATAAAAGGATAATAAACGTATTATTGAAATCCTTAGAACGGCCTTTCCTTTGGTGTCCCCTTTAACCATTGACTTAAATCATCGCCTTTAACCCTAACAGATTATGTAGTTGATGTATTTTACGAGCGCGTGTCGTGTCAGTCATTGCAATTTATACATATCAATATCTTCAAAGTTCCACGAAGTGCGCTCGTGAATCGAAACAACTATTTGGTGGATATTAAACCCCTAAGATTTATAGCACTAAGTACCATTATCCCAAAAGCCTTAACTCTACGTTCACCGTAGATTCGCGCTCAGCGTCCGGCGCGTCGTCCCCAGTGCGAGGCCAGTCGCCGCCACCGCCGCCGCGCCAGCGACACGACTCGGAGGACGAGTACATAGATACTGTCGATGTTAGTGTAGTACGTATGTCTTGACTAATGCCTTGGTTATGGGTACTAACTTGTTTTTTATCGACTTCAAAAGAAAAGGAATTTATCAATTTGACACGTACATGTCGTACATATGTATGTAATATTATTGGAATTGCATTATATTCACTTATGACAATCTATTAGGGTTTCCAAACAAATATACAAATTTTTATAGACGTATGTATGTATGTTTGTCCACGCATTAATTCTTCGCAACTATTAATCGGATCGTGACCATTTCTTTTTTATTGGCTTACATTTACTTTAATTTAGGTAACAGTGCAAGTTTCATCAAAATCGATTAAGTAATTTTCAAGATATGGACTAATAAGTGTAAGTGTGACGGCCTGGCTTATTGAAACAAGCTACGGGTGTAGTGTCAAAAGGAAAACATCTCAAAACCTTGGTAAAATTCTAGTGCAATATTTACAACAAAACTATTACGGTCTACTTATTAGAAACAAATATTCCAGTTTTTACTTAAAACTAAAAATTACAAAATAAAAAGTAATAAAAACAAATTAAATCGATTTCAAAAAGAAATTAACTTAAAATTTATTTTGAAATAACTTTAATTTCGGAAGTCAGTGGTTAAAAACTAAAACTAAATAAAATACAGATCCCAAGACACCGACTTCCGAAATTAAAGTTATTTCATAATTTCTTTTTGAAGTCGATTTCATTTTTTAAATTACTTTTTTGTGTGTGTGTAAAGACACACACACACACAAAAAAATAATTTAAAAAATGACAACACAACAACAATGAAACATGTTTGACTAGGAGACAAATATCTCTGGTGACATCAAAAACGATGGTCATGAGACGAGATGCGACATATTTGTCTCCTCGTGAATGATGACTTTATAAAGAGTTTTTGTAAAAGTTTTTTTAATAAATTAGATTTAAGTTTGTAGTTCAATGCTGGATTACTTATCCCCGGATTTAAATTACAGACGGAGGTCGCATAGGGAAGCGTTGAAACCATCATTGTTTCGCGAAAAAGGGATGACGCTATTAATAGTATTAATTCTGTATAGCTTCATCTCATTCACGCACTGGAATTCCTTTACTAAAGTCTGTGCCTTCCCTACATTAGCATTTCAATGCTTACAGAGCGAACCAGAGGTACCTCCACAGCGCAGGGACTCAGCGCAGCAGAGGCAGACCGCACAGAGGCTTAGCAATGGACACGCGCATCAAATAACCTCACAGCTCACACGTAAGTCAAAAACATCAGCCTGTATTCCCCAAAGGAGTAGGTAGGTGTATCTTTAGCACAGCTACCCACTCCTTTGAGAAATTTCACCGGTTATGGTACAAGTACCATCCTTCTCCGGTCGTGTCGGATTGCCGTCCCATCGGACCATAGTCCGATGGGACGGCAATCCGACACGACACGACTCTCATAAGAGTGAGAGAAGAGAGATTGCACCTGTGTCTCCGCGCACACTTGTGCACTGTGATATCTCTCGCGCCGAAGGCTAGTCTCCGTTGAAATTGGCCACTATGGCCGAAACGGTCTGGAGGAATATTGCGTGTCTTGAAAAAAAAGTGATTCCTGAGTCTTAAACAAGCTTGAACGAACTCCGTTATTGTCATGATTTTTCAGACATTTCTCTTTGCAGGTCTTTTGGAAGTACCAGATCGTTTTCTTAATACTTATGTTAACGTTCCAGATCTGAAGGTACTGGAACAGTTGCCCGGTACTCTGGCGCGGCTGGAGGCCGACGTCGCTGCTCTCAGGAAAGCCGTGGAGGGAGACCGCAGGATACTCGATGTGAGTACTTAATCTGCGTTCGCGATGTATTTGCCAAAAATGTAAACAAATATGAATTAATGGAAAAATAACTTTAATTCTACACAATAAAGTTCAGTTTTCACTACAGCTTCACAATTTTTTGTAAGTTTTTCAATAGTGCTAGTCATTCTGAAATCAACTTAATTTTCATTGAAATAAAGTTGATATTTGTTTAACTTGAAATAGGGTGGGGTGTGCACTTCTTAAGAACTTTATTTTAGCCATATTTAAAAAAAAAAACATTTTTTCTTCACAAGTGTAGCATCCTGACTGAAAAAAGATATAAGATCAGATCTGATATAAGACTTACGGCTTGTTTCTATTGAGAAACAGGTCCTAAGTCAATACAAGTGGTGTCTATCCGGACTTGGTCCGGATAGACACCACTTGTATTGACTTAAATCTTAAATTTATTCATTCACTGGCAGACAACGCGACACAGCATTAAACGTTGGGTCTAGGAACATGAAATTTCGCACAAGAGTTCCTTAAACAACGAAAGTGAGCACTAAAGGTGTATGCCGTCCACACTAGCCCTATTACATTACACGATACATAGCATTACAGGTTACATGCGTCTGTACACGGCTAAAGGACGGATTTTTGAAAATTCATCCCCTAAAGGGATTAAATTGGGGATGAAACTTTTTTGTATGAAAGTTCGTAATTTTTGCTGAAGGGAAACACCCGTCGGGAACACAGCGTTTTAAAAATAATGTTCGAATTTCAATATGCATGTTCTATGAGGGTTTTTATTTATATCCATTATGAGATCGGTCTTAGCGATAAGACCGCCCATTATGTCACCCTTTGTACAGTTTCTATATTTATGTCTGTAATTTATATGGTGTACAGACGCCAGCACATCAAGCTACCCGAAACTGTCAAATTTTCCCAATCAACTTTGAACCTTATGCTTTAGCGATAAAGTTGAAAATCTATTAAAGAAATTTGACAGATTGTAGTAACTTGATGTGCTGGCGTCTGTACATAATAAAGAGTATTCTATTCTATTATGATGAAGTAATTATAGAATTGGTTTCGTTAAACTATGTTTATTAAACTCCTATACCTTTGCACTCCAGCAAGTGTCCGGCGGCTGGCGATGGCCGTGGCAGGAGCTGAGCGCGCCGACGCTGGCGCTGCTGATCATCTGGCCCTTCATCGCATACAGGATCGCCGCGCGCTCGCAGCGCAGACATACGTAATGTGAGTATAGAAAACTTGGTAAAAAAATTATCATTTTTGCATTTTAGCCGGTACAATTTAAACTTTATGCCAATGAAATAAAACTCAAATAGCGCAGTCATTCACAGCGTGTTTGTATACTTGGTTACCACATGTAAAGCGTCGCTTCGTGAGATAAGAATATTGTACACCTCTGAAGGCTGGGATTCTTCAGGTCATAAATAAAAGCGTGAACTAATAAATATATATACATTATACTAGCTTCTGCCTGCGAGAAGTTTTTGTTCCCCCGACCTACGCCGTCGCATCGCACCGCGCTTTTCTTTCGGTTTGGCTTAGCATTTTCTTACTTTTTTCTTTTTGTCCAGCCCCTAAGGGTCGTGGCGTGATGTTAAATAGCCTATAGCCTCCCTCAAAAATTAGGCTATCAAATGCAAAAAGATTTTTTCAGATACGACAGGTAGTTTCAAACAAGCTCTACAGCTTTATTATTGGTATAGTTGAACTAGTAGCGCTCCGTGGTTTCACCCGCGCAAGTGTGGATTCCGTGGTAATATCGGGATAAAAAGTATCCTACGTCCTTTCCCGGGACTCAAACTATCTCTATGCCAAATTTCATCTAAATCGGTTCAGCGGTTTAAGCGTAAAGAGGTAACATACAGACAGACAGACACAGTTTCACATATTTTTTTTTTAAAGTTGCTCCACACTAGCTGTTTCTCCTGTATTGTGGGTGCACACAAACATTTAAACTCACATGGAAAACCAGCCAGACCCGGAACAACTACTTGTAGGTCATACAAATATTTGTTCCGTGCGGGAATCGAACCCGCGACACGCAGCGCAGCAGTCCATCGCTTAACCACTGCGCCAACCGTGCCGTCAAATTATAATATTAGTATGGGTATAATTTTTGTGTTACAGGTAGCAAAGCTGTAAACCTAGCTGATAAGGGATCACTCGATGTCAACACGACCGCTCACGACCCGGTCATTGACAACAATAACCGCGCTCGTGGCTAAACTAGATATTTTGGTGTATTTTATTATAACTTGTATATCATTGTGTATTTTATTGTGAAAATTATTCTCAGAACTTTGTACAGGCGACCTCGTAGTTGCTATTTTGGTGTTCAGACAGCATAATATCTCAACTGTGGTTAATGAGACAGTTGAATTTCTATTGTTATGAATCAAATATTGATTTTCCCGCAGCTACTGTCAAACACATCATGTACATCTGTCAAATTTCATTAATAGATTTTCAACTTTATCGCTAAAGCATAAGGTTCAAAGTTGACTGGGAAAATTTGTCAGTTTCGGGTAGCTTGATGTCTGTAAAATAAAGCATAGTGGCGTTCTATAGTTTCTGCCTATGCCCGATGGGAAGAAGGCGTGAGATTATCTATGTAAAGCATTATTCTATCCACTGTCCATTTTCAGTTATTTTACCTCTGACAGCAGCAACCGAACACCAACCTTATTGTGATGAGAATAAAGATCACAATGATTTTGATAGAGTTGTCAGTGCTGGCAACCCAATAGAAACCTTATTTTAAAGAGCATAAAGGTCACTGTGATTTGGACAGTGACGCTAAATCAGAGGTAAAATAACGGAGCAAGGACTTTTTCTCTGTAATTTCTGTGAATATTTTTATTTTTCCTCAGTCAGAAACTTGCTTGTTTTTTCCGTTCTGTACCCGAAGGGTAATAAAAACGGGACCCTATTACTAAGACTGTCCAATGAATCCACTATCCGTCTGTCACCAGGCTGTATCTCATGAACCGTGATAGCTAGACAGTTGAAATTTTCACAGATGGTGTATTTCTGTTGCCGCTATAATAACAAATACTAAAAACAGAATAAAATAAATATTTAAGGGGCCTCCCATATAACAAACGTATTTTTTTCGGCGTTATTGCCTTGTGGTACGGAACCCTTCCTGTGGGAGTCTGACTCGCACTTGGCCAGTTTTTTCTATAATCATCTGCCTATTCTTTTCCCAACTATGTTGGGTTCAGCTTCCAGTCCTAACCGGATGCAGCTGAATACCAGTATTTTACATGGAGCGACTGCCTATCTGACCCTCACAACCCAGTTATTGGGTAATACGATACCCCTTGGTAAGACTGGTTGTCAGACTTTGAGGGCTTCTGGCGACCCGTAATGACTCAAAGATCCACGAATGACAGCCGGGACCAACGGCTTAACGTGCTATCCGAGGCACGGAGGGGTCTCGGTATGTAAAGATGGTCACCCATCCACAGACCAACCGCGGCAAGCGTAGCTTAACCTGATCGATCGACCTGTGCGGCTTTTATTATTTAGCCACGGGCCCCTCTTGTTTTTTCTATAATGTCATAATAAAATACACTATGGTATTTATTATCGATGCATATATATGGGTTGGTCCATTTATATCAAATTCCATGATTAATTTTTAATATTATCATGCAATTAATGTTGTCAAGGCGTACTCTCGTTCGTAACGCTGTGTCGAGCTCGAAAATTTTCGGTCCGAATGAAAACGGAGTCATTTTCGGACTTGGAACAGTAGATTTGTAAAATGAGATGTAATTTTAGTTACCTACATGTTACAGGGTGGAAGGTACAGACGCAAGCATATCAAGTTACCCGAAACTGAAAATTTTCCCAATCAACTTTGCACCTTGTGCTTTAGCGATAAAGTTGAAAATCTATTAAAGAAATTTAGCAGATGTAGTCACTTGATGTGCTGGCGTCTGTAGACCGACGCGCAAACTGTTACCTTGTAATTCAGCACATGATTCTAGACCTCCCCCTAGCATAGAAATTTTAGATCAGTTATCAAAAAAAAAAAAAAAAAATTGCTGTCATGGAAAACTGCGCGGTCAAAATGTACGGACAAGCAATTTTTTTTAATTACCTATGAAATTTTTCAACGTAAGGTATATTCAAATTTATGTTGGCAACTGATGTTATTTCAAGTTAAACAAATATCAACTTTATTTCAATCGTAATTAACCAGTTGTATGCCATGCCGTAATTACAGAAAACAATTAAAAACCATTGTGTCTCGCGTAGATCTACGCTCCCGGCATACAAGGGGTTAAGTTGATTTCAGAGTGACTAGCACTATTGAAAAAGTTATAAAAATGTTTGAAGCTTTAGCGTAAACTGAACTTTATTGTGTAGGAATTAAAGTTATTTTTCCATTAATAAATGTTTGTTTACATTTTTGGTAATCAAATCGCGAACGCAGATTAGGGGGGTCAGAATTATGTAGGTATTGAATTCATGGTAACAGATAACGCGTCGATGTGCGTCTACAGATATTCTTAAAATGAGTTTAAGAAAAATATCACAAATATTGCATTTTCAATTTTTTAAGCAAGAGGCTGAGCGATTTTATATGTGTATGGGAATATGGTCTAGGTATTTAATGTTATTATTTTTCCCAAAATTTTTAATTACTTTTTTATAGGTACAAAAATGAATTGTAAAACGTTATGCCTCGACCAAAGTTGGGACCTCGCATATCTTTGAGAAACTTGTAAAAGACAAATAATTATTGATTTTTGTATATATTTTAAAGTCTTGAGGTGTTATGCCTCGATTATTCAAAACTAGGCATTCAGGAATGTGTCAAACGAATGTTGTGGGTGTATAATATTATGTATACCTTTTAATATATCTTTAAGTGTATGAATAAGACAAGCTGAAATAAGTTTATGTCAATTTACGCCTCTCGTCAATTTTTTACTAAAATCGAGGCATACATTTGGTGTTTGCCTCGACGAGAGGCGATACTTAAATGTACGCTCAGAGCATCCTGGGCAGTAAGCCACGCTCCACGATCAATACACGGCATGAAGTTTTCATATTCCGTTCTTGCCGATACTGGAGAAGAAGAATTACATTTGGCTCTTTATACATAATTAGCCTATGATATTCCCTCTGCTCAGACACAGGCCTCTTTTCAGTAAGAGGGAGTGGATCGTAATCCACCACGCGGGCCCATTGCGGGTTGGTAGATGTCACATGTCTTTGAAATTTTCCGGTTCTAGGACATGCCGGTTTCCTCACGATGTTTTCCGTCACCCGTTTGACTCTTTATAGCTTGTCTCATTTGTACTCTCAACCTTGTACCACATTAATATAAACGTGATATTTAACACAATATTAGTCTGTCGGGTTTACCCCGAGTTATGTTAGTTTTTTTCACCACTTTTAATGTTTAGGGGAGGTTTAGCTTTACTTAGAATTGATGAAGGAAAAATGGGGTTGCCAGAGTAAAAATGACATTACATAAACAGTCTATAATATTCCCACTGCTGGGACACGGACCCCTCTCTGTGAAAGGAAGCGGGCTGAAATCAACAACGCGGTAGCAATGCGGGTTGGTAAAGTAGTTGGATGTTCATGAAAATTACATAGTTTAAATGTCCCTTGTAGTAAAAGTTAGTTTTACTCTGACGGTTTAAATGTCCCTTGTAGTAAAAGTTAGTTTTACTCTGACGGTCTCAAATGTGAAGAACTAAGCGAGTATCTTTTATTTTTAAACAAATAAAATATTTCCGTTGGACTAGCCTCAATGAAATAATTAAATCAGTGAATTTCTTTTAAATTTTAAACGAATGCCTCGTGAAAAGCAATTTTTTATAAATTGCTTTTGACGAGGCATTAATTTAAAATTATTTTAAAGCATTTATTTGTTTTGCTCAAATCTAATTCTCGATAAAAAGCATACGCTAGACTTTTAAATAACTCAATACTGCCTTCAAAGAGTCATTCAAAAAACAAGAGTTGCTTTTTTAGAGGTACACAAAATGGTGGCCAACTCGCTTTTGTTCAAAGAAAGTAAACACAATGTTACCTATATTTTTAGTTTATTGAAATGAATGGTTTTTAATTTCTAATTTTAATATATAATTTTATTTTAAGTTAGGTTTATTTTTAAGTGGTAATTTAGTTAACACTGTTGGTAATCTTTATGTGATATGTAGTTTAGGGTAATATGCGTAGATAGCAATGTTAAATGTATCTGTAAGTCATTTCTTTACTCTCAATTATGTTTATATTATTCATATCAAACTATTATTTTTATTATAATAAAGGTCATAGGCAAAGACCCCAGAGAATGACACAAAAAAAAATTGTAGCGTTGAATTGAAAACTTACTCCTGCATTCACAACCATCCGACGAGCTATTATATCGTAAATGACACATTTCTATAACCATGTTTGCCTTGCCCCTGACAGCAAACAGTTGTCGGAAGAATAGCAGTCTTCTATTTGATTTAGGGCTGATTTTTCAATCATGTGATAACTTTATTTGACGAATAATTTTGAAAATTTGACAGTTATTTCATACAAAAACTGTCAAACGTCAATTTTATTCCTCGAATAAAAGTTATCTGACGATAGAAAAATCAGCCCTTAAACTGACAACATTTTCAGGTTTTGGACTGTGGACAACGCTTAGAAGACTCCTACGACAACATTGGTTGATGTTCGATACGGTACGGAAGCGTATCGAATGGTTGTGAATAGTAATGCTGTTGGTTTTTGTCGATGGCATATATATTTAGTTCTCCAAACAATTCATTTCTTCTATCATCACATTATTTTTTCAAATGTAGAATAATATAATTATTACTAGCTTCTGCCCGCGACTTCGTCCGCGTGAAATTTCTTGTTACTCCGACCCACCCCGTCGCATCGCATCGCCTACCCGCGCTATTACTTCGTTTTTGCTTAGCGTTCTTTCTGACTTTTTTCCTTTCGCTCGGCTCCTAAAGCTCACAGCGTGATGTTAAATAGCCTATAGCCTTCCTCCAGAATTGGGCTATCAAATGCAAAAATATTTTTTCAAATCCGAGTAATTGACATATGGCAAATCTTGTCTCTATAATGCCCTTGTGAACATAAAATAATTTATTTTGATAAGGATTAACATTTTGTTGTTTATATAATAATCATCCAAACGTAAGTATTATGTCGGAAAATTACATTTTTAAAATTTAAAAAAGCAGTTTACTGAGCACAACTGTTTCGTAGTAGGTAGCCGGCCACCCGGCTGGGCCACGCGGTATAGTACCTCGCAGAGCTGCCGGCCGCCTTGCGGAGTTATTTTAAAACTATGATATCTCCTAAAATATTCATTAAAATCAAATGCTGTCAAGGGCAATTTTGTTCAAAACGAAATACTTGTGCTGAATAACGTATTTATTTGGATAAGGATCAATATCATGTTTATAAAAACACCTTCGCAAATAATGCATTATTTTAGAACAAATTTGATTACCATAAAAAAGGTTATAGTTAGTCAACCTTGACAGATAAACATATACTGCCCCTGACTTTTTTTTGGAACTTTTAAAGGCGAACAATTGCGTCATACATGATTTTTACGTAACTTTAACCGTTTACGCAGCGTACGCAACGGAAGCTCTCAAAAAGAAATAATTTTTCCCGTTTTTGCAACATTTTTCATTGATGCTCCGCTCCTTTTGGTCCTAGCGTAATGTTATATAGCCTATAGCCTTCCTCAATAAATGGACTATCCAACACAAAAAGATTTTTTCAATTCGAACCAGTAGTTCCAGAGATTACCCCCTACATACAAACATACAAACATACAAACTTACAAACTTTACCTCTTTATAATATTAGTATAGATTTACATTTG
This sequence comes from Luperina nickerlii, assembly GCA_963855955.1. Classification (NCBI taxonomy): domain Eukaryota; kingdom Metazoa; phylum Arthropoda; class Insecta; order Lepidoptera; family Noctuidae; genus Luperina; species Luperina nickerlii. The sequence continues at coordinate 7,740,915 of OY979689.1, read as the reverse complement.
AAACACTGCTGGCTGCGCATATATTATTAACTTACAGATATACCACCTTACGGGCTAAGTCAGATTCATAATACGGTAAGATTTAATAAATCGATGTTTTAACCCCCCCATACAGAAATAATCTCAGTTTTTAAAAGCCAAATCAATTTCAGGCAATGTCAAATCTCAAAACTAAGCGTACACGACAGCCGCGTCGGACCCTGGCGCATCGTATTTCAATACAAACAATGTTGATTACTTGATTTTCTTACAAACAAACACATATACAGATGAACTTGATATAAGCATGTTAAATAATGCGGTGCGGCCCACCTGTCGTGTGCGATGGTTCATACAAAATTTATGATGTAGGTGTATTTTTGCATTGCGGACAGACTTTATTTGATTGGCTCAACGAATCGCAACACCTAACATGAGATTTGGCAGTAGATATACAGATCAGACTTTTAGAAACTGGGTCTCAACATCACACTATAGGGATGGTATCGCTCCGTCATATGATAATTGAGTGCTGAAGGCAGCGAACTACCCCACAACATGTAATGCCTACTTCGTAGATTTAAATCTCTAGATTTGCACGCGAAAACGTATCCATACTGAGAAGAGTGGGTTCACGCATTAAATAGCGTTTCCATGACAATCAAGTCACTGCGTTATTGTGTGTCGGCACGAAACTGAAACGCCACTATCTTTACGTGGTAGGGCGAATCTAACGATTTAAATCTTTTGCCTTGTTTATACTTATAATGTAGGTATCCACGATGCAAAATAAATTCAAGTCTGTGTTAAATACCGCAAACAAATAATGATTTAAATGAGAAATTATATAAAACGAAAAAAATAAAGTTTTGGGGATTTTGACAATACCCGGAGCGATATCCTTACTATAGTATCCTAGCATAATATAGCCCATTCAAATAATAAATGTTGTAGAAGAATACTTAGTCAATCAATGTATATCACTATAAAAAGGTTTCGGTGCAACGGCGATATTCACTTTATATACAAGTAAAGCTACGGTTTCCTAAAAGAGCGGTGGCCGCTACATAACGGCCGCACTGACGGCTGTCATGAAAATTATGGCGACAAACTTTACGGTGTCAAAAAACGCTCTCTCGGAAAACACAACAACTTGGTTGCAACGCTTTGACGACAGCCGGCGACGCGTCGACGACTGCAGTTGCTTCTTTCATTGCTCTTTTTTCTACTCGTACCGCTCGTGTGCTTGAAAACTTGATGCGTGCCACGAAAGATGAGACTTGACACACCACGTGGTTTGACATGCGCAGTACACGATTTTAGGTATCTTTAGCGGTATGAGGTCTGAGTGCGGGACGGGACCGGACGTCATAATGGCGGCGGAAAGAGCGGGGGAGGCGGGGTCAAGTCTCATCTTTCGTGGCACGCATTGTACTTTCATAAATAAACTTTCAGTGACGTCATTCGCCTCTCTTCTAGGAAACAGTAACTGTACTAATAATTTCCTATCTACCACATAGTGATGCCGTATTTGCGAATATTGTCGGCAACTTTAAAAATATCGCGGCGAGATTTTATCGCGCATTGGATTTTTCTCGGTGTGAGCCGAGCATTGAGGATCCAACATAACGCATCCTAACACGTAAAAAAAAAAACACCGTTGGATTTTGAACTCTCGGCGGTAAGCAGTGTGATGAAAATCCAGTGCGCGACATTGAGCTTATACATTTCTGTTTCTTTTGTCTTTTCTAGAACCGTCGTAGTTTCTCCGAAATCGATATAAAATATTTGATGTCTAAAATATTGGAACTTTCGTCGGATACATGTCGATAATTAATTATGTATGAAAATTTATTTGTTATTGTAATTATGAAATAAAGGGGATTTTTTACTGATGTCCTGTATTTTATTTATTATTATTGCTTTTATAGACCCTAGTTGAAGAATTCTATAAAGATAGCTATCATAGTAACTGGCGTAATATTCCGCCACGTAAAATGTGTTGCGTAATTTACGTAGCGCAAAACGAGTCGCGTAATTTACGTGGCGCAGAATAAGTTGCGTGACTTTCGTCTTGAGCATGGATCGTAATTTTGACGGCTGATTCTGAGCTACAAAAATTGTAGCAAATGTTTGTCAAGGTAGGTAATAAAATAAAACAGCACATTTATAAAAAACATATTCGTTATATTCGGTGTCCGACGTGGTCAGTTACGATAATATCAACAAAGCTACGTGAAAGCTGCGACATCGCCTTTGTACACTCACATACGGCACTGTACGTGATGAAACAATGTATTTTTTCTCCCGGATTCCGTCAAAGGATACAAGAAAGGAAGAAATTTGACAGATTGTAGTAGCTTGATGTGCTGGAGTCTGTACAACAGCGTAATCCGTTCGGAAAATGAAATTCAGCTGATTCTAGACCCCCTAGCGAAAAAATATTTCGTGGGTTATCAAAAAAAAATATGTTAAAAATCTGTTTCATCAATGGACTGCAATATCTACGCGTTCAAAATGTATGGAACAGATTTTTTTAAACAACCTATGAAAATCTAACGCTGAGGTATTCAGAATCATGTGCTGAAATCCATTGGTAACAAGTTGCGCGTCCCTACCACCCTGTATACTTTCTTTCACCTTTCTTTAAAATGCATTATTCCACCACGAATCCGGCCGCAAAACACACTATAATATCGCTCTATCATCTATTGGTATACATTTACAACGTTATTGGTGGGGCCCGTACACGTAGTGACACAAAAAGATGTAAACACAGATTACTCAGTGCTCTAACTACGAGAGCAGCAAATCACACAATAAATCGTTGCACAGACGCCGTTGTATATTTTCCTGATCAACTTTAAACCTTATACTTTAGCGATAAAGTTGAAAATCTAGAGAAATTTGACAGATTCTATTAGCTTGATGTGCTGGCGTCTGTACCTACACCATGTATTTGTACCTTGTACCTTTTATTTCGATGTGTTTACTTTTTGTTTCTTTATCGGCACCTTGTTTTATAATCATATGGGTAATTTGGTTATTATCTAACATTGTACTTTTGTGTGTTGTGCTGTCTTCTTGTATGTGCCAAATAAACGGTTTATCTATCTATCTATCTATGTAATTAATAATCATAAATTTTAAGTCCCTCACTACAAATAAATTATATTATACGACCAGTTTTGTTTCTTTCAATCACTTTTTAATTTTTTTTGTAACCCTGATGGTTTTTGTTTTAATGATATTTTACTTTGAGCAATATGCCAAGTGATTGAAAAAAATAACAAAAATTGGTCATAACTTTTGAACCGTAAAAGAATTCACCGACATTTTCAGGGTTAAAATGTTTGTAAATGACCTTGCCCACGCCCCTAATTAATTTGATCCATACTTCCAGGACACCCTGTATAATAGCTGTACAAGGATCTTTTGGCGCGTGGTCAAAGTCGGAACTAACGACACCATCTTGTTTTTCAATTTACAGCGCCTGCCTGTCAACGTCATTTGAACATTTAAGCCCTTTGTACCCACCGGCGATTTTTATCGCGCACTGGATTTCGCAACGCTCTCCTTAGCGCCGAGTACTGAAAATCCAAGAGTATATTTTTTGTCGTGCTGGGATGATTCTCGATGATTCGCAAAACACCGAGAGTTGAAAATTGCTTGTGCGTACCCAGGTACGCCCAAGCGATTTTCAACTCTCGGGGCTTGGGCCTGGACTCAAAGATAAATAATTAAGAAAATGCAGTTAAGTTAATATATTTTTGCGTCAATACGTATACGGTATGTATAATTTAAAGATACACTTTATTTTAAATATATTTCTTATCAACAGTTTATAGTTTGTTTTTTTACGAATTTTATATGAAGTCGTGATTTTAAAACTTCATTCCTAATTAAACTTTTTCCTACAACACCGAGAAACATTATTTTCATATTTTTTTAACAATTAAGTACCTACCTTTTAAAATCACGACCTTTTTAATTTAAAAACAGTTTTTAACGTGATTTGCTTACGACGATGTATTTTTAAGATTCTGCATAGGTACTTTGTAATATCTTCTTTGCAATATAATGGAATGAATAAATATATTTCTAAGATTAACCGGTTAAAGTCCGCAAAAGTAAGTAATGTACAGACACCAGCTCATCAAGCTACCTGAAACTGTCAAATTATCCCAATCAACTTTGAACCTTATGATTTAGCGATAAAGTTGAAAATCTATTAAAGAAATTTGACAGATTGTAGTAGCTTGATGTGCTGGCGTCTGTACCAATGTTACCTTTTGTTAGTAGGGTTTCGAACCCAAAGGGTGTCAACGGAACCCTATTACTAAGGCTCCGCTGTCCGTCCGTCTGTCACAAGGCTGTATCTTTTGAACCGTAACAGACATTTTGTAAATTTCACAGAGTGTAAACTACTATGGTAGCTATAACAACAAATAACAAAAAATGCAAAGGGGTAATCCCTTGAATTTGTTTCTTTAACTGTTTTTAACCACATAAGAATCCGATTTTTCGGCGGTTTTTGCTCGATAGTTTTAAATATTGTTCGGGTACGGAACCCTTCGTGTGCAAGTTCGACTCGCACTTGGCCGCTTTTTTTTAAATGTTAACTTTATAATAATGTCTAGTATTTCGCACATCAACCGGTTAATACAAGAAACAACTGCGCACATTAATCGTAATATCTTAATAAACACACCACAAATATAAAATGTAATAAGAATAATATCGAATTCACGAAGAATACGGAATATTTACAAAAATATTAAAGCTAAATGGAGTAAGATATCTAAAAAGTATGTTTTTTTTTAATAGTAATAAACGTTATTTAAAACAAAAACATAATGTCTGTCAATGTAGTGTAGCTTAAACTTAACAAGTTAAAATAATAAAACATAAAAAACATGGCTTCCGATTATTAATAGGAACTTAAAAGTATGTACAAGTATCATATAAGTAAACAATAATAATTTACGCGTTGTACAAATAGTACTCGGGCCAAAAACTTACTACATATTTCCTGTTATACTTATAAGTAACTAGCTTCGTTCCGCGACTTCGTACGCGTGAAATTTCTTGTGGTCCCGTGGGAACCCCGTTCACCCGCCTGCGCCATTACTTGTTTTTCGTTTAGCGTTCTTTCTAACTTTATTTTTCTTTTTGCTCAGCTCGCTAAGGCGTCATATTAAGCTATTTAATCAAATGAACACATAAGATTATTAATAGTCATCAGTTCATAAAGACTTCAATTTGATTTTGTATACGCGCAAATGATTACCATCAACATTCATACTAATATTATAAATTCGAAAGTAACTTTGTCTGTCTGAAGGTTACCTTTTCACGCCTAAACCACTGAACGGATTTCTATAAAATATGGCAGAAATAGAATGCATCCCGAAGAAGGACATAGGATAGTTTTTATCGACATACATCGCGGGCGAAGCCGCCCAAGTAGCACATGACAGCCGCACAGTGACTTGATTATAGAATTTGTGAATACTCAAGGCTGTTTTAGTTTCCTGCTTAGGGCCTGTGTAGTTAGCTACGCAGCCCTTGTAATTCTAATTTGGGCCCCAAATTAACCAGCCTTGAGCATTACAGTTGCTGGTTAACGGCAGTATAATCATTGAAACAGGTGTACAAGGCCTGTACAATGGCTTATACAGCTATACAACAGTCATTGCAGCCTAATATTCAGCTATTTTAATTCTCTTCAACAGCTTTTAGATGTTTAGAGGCTTGGCAACAGCTTTTATTAAAGAATAAATAACAAAAAAAAATCTTTTGTGAATTTGTGACAGAAGACGACATTTATTATTTGTTAAAGTGCGCGGGCAGACATATTTAAGGTAAGATATTTTTAATAGTTTTCACGTTGGTTTTGAATGTCCTCGTATGTAAATTGAGTTGCGAGTACCATTTTACTGTAAATGTGTATAGGTAATTACATCAAATATTACACGCGCCATCAGAATAATATCGCTTTAACGAAAATTTTTCACAAGATAAATGGTGTACGAATACTTAATAGATTTATCAATTAAATTATTGCTTTCTAACTTATTGTATTCTATTAGGAAATAAGTGGAAAATATATTGTTTGAATTAAAAGCTATCTAATATCCTTGAAATCTGTAAGAAATCATTTGGATATTTAATAACAAATCGTTTCTGTAAACCTAAAATGGTGTACATTTGTTATCCAGCACAAATTCTCCTTAAATTCTTTTCAAAAGTTATTTACTGTACATTGTGGTGTTACCAAGTCTATGTACCAGCTTATAGCATTATGCTGGCTGGACAAAGGATTTTAATTATCTTTCTTACTGCATACTGGTATAAAGAGAGAGCATAAAATAGCTTTTCAGGGATAAAGAAATCTCGACAGAAAACCTTTAGTCAATCGTACATAATTTACCTACAAACCTTCACTTCATTTGATTTGTTTTTATTTTGATTTTCCGTTTTCGTACTATATAATTACTTTAGTTTTGTTTTCAGGAATAATAATGCCGTTTAAAATAATCAAAACCGTTGAAAAAGGAAAGGAAAGATTAACAATTGTTCCAAGTGGTTGGGAGCATAATGGCATTTTGAGATGGCCAGGAAAAAAAGTTTCTTTAAAATTGCTAATAAAAAGTGACGAATCGACACCTCTGCCAGACTGGACTAAAATGGAGTGCACAGTCAAACGGTCATCTATTCCTACATACAATAAAGCTGAAGAAGTCCTTGAAACAATGTTGAACTGTAGTGATACGTCCGATTATCCAGATGATGAGAAAAGAATAATAATACACAGCAGCGTTGATTACAATTCCGAGGCAGCTAGTAGCTATGCTATTTTTAAATTGTATATTTTTAATAAATTCTTCCTTGTCTTCATGTGTACTTAATTCAAATTCATCTCTGTCGGAATCCATTAAATGTATGGAATTCTGTTTATGCGACGCTTTCTCTTTACTGCAGCTTGGTTCATGAAAATCCTGATTATTATAAGCATCAATATTTTGATCAAAACCTGTTTGTCCGGAACCCTCACTATACGAAAACGACACTGGCTTGTAAATATCAACTGCATCATTATTATAGGCATCAATATTTTGATCAAAATCTATTTGTGCGGAACCCTCACTATGCGTAAACGACACTGGCTTGTAAATATCAATCAGTACTGCTCCTTTGCAATACTGACGTAATTTAAACACCAAAATACCAATAATCTAGATTTACTCTTAAATAACACCGAAAGCTGTAAAATAGCTGTCAGCTACACTTTATGCATTGGCATTAGGATAGAGTACACCTATTCCAATTTACAACTCAAGGTGAATTAATGATTCTCTTATAAATGTAGCGGCATTTGTAGAGATTACATACCCACTTTTAATCAGCCATTAACAAGCTCGTTGAAGTAGAATTAGAATAGAATAAGTGTAAACCAATTAAAAGCCAGTGACATTATTCGATACTTCAATGCAGCCCACACCATTACAAGAGAGGTAAACTTTTCGTATTAACCAGTCGTTAACAAGCTTTGGACATCTAAACCAGCTAGTAGTATCACTTGCAGCCAAAAGATGGACTAGATCATTTTAAAATTCTACCTAAATGCTTTTAGTATATTTTTTCGCGATTATAAAGTCATTAGTCAGCTATGCTGTTTAATAGTGTATAATCTTTCCTTAATACAGTCTAAAGACTCGTCCTATCCTTTAGTACATCTGCATAAAAGCTGTAGACTGTAATGTAGCTTCTTTATGACCTAATTCATCGCTAATGTGCTACTTGGGCGCGGGCGGAAGCTAGTATAAAATAAATAAACCTGAAACAGAAGTCTTACTGCAATCATCATAATCTTACCCTTAAGAGGAAATGCGGGTGGTCGTTTCTCCAGAGAAACGCTCTCGCCCGTTTTCTTTCTGGTTAATGAGCATAAAGCAATGATTTTTTTTACAGAATAATAAATATTAATTACTTGTATGTCCCTATGTTTTCCTTTTTGATGATACATTATTTTTATAAGCACTAGAACCCTTAAAAAATGCCGATTTAAACCGCTGTCAACAGAGGCCCAGTGTATAAATTTGACAACTATTAATAAAAAAATACGTACACAGTATATATCCTTCATATATGTATATCTTCATATACTTATATCAGTTTATGAAATATCTTTTAAATTGGTATAATATTGGAGGAGGAAATAGGCGAGAGTCAAACCTCGAATTATGACTTTTTACTTAGGCTTTTTCAACAGTCTCTCCGACCGCATTTCCTCTTAAGGGGGATGCGCTAATGTAACGCGCGAAAATTACACTATGATTCCCGACCGTAACAAATATGGCTTTACGGAATTATATCATTACAATCAGCAATACAACTTCTTGAGCTAGAATTGGCCGGGTGCGTCTCATAACATATAAACTCATTTGGTCTAATTTCATTTTATTATCGTTCACAAGATATAATCAACGTGAGATATACCAACTGTTGATATAATTTCTTTACATATAACATTTATTTATTCTAAAACTTAATTAGTATAACATTGTTTGATATAACGTTTATGTAATCGAAAATCATTTGGTCTAACGTTTAATATGTATATTGTTTATTTAATCGAAAATCATTAGGTCTAACGTTTAATATATATAAAAAACGTCATTATGGTTAACACCTCGACTCAGAGTACACCGACTCGGATAGGTTAGGTTAGAAGGCTAAGGCGGGAGCGAAGCGTAGCGGAGCTCCCGCCTTAGCCTTCGTGGTTATTTTTCTTTAAACCACCCAGAAATAGGAGCCCCGCGAAGCGGGGCTCCGTCGACCTATCTTAGCGCAGGTGGTAATCAGTTACTAGTTATGTTTAATATCTACTTAGATTACTATTAACTATAACTACGATAGAACTTATAAAGAATAAAACAAAGTTTTTTTTAAGTTTTAAAGTAGGCGTTTTCATTATATTACACCAAATAAGTTTTATATCTTTTGAGTGGTATGTCAAACGATTTTGTATTGAATGTATGTTATGTCAAACGATGTTATATTTAATGTATGTTATGCTTATAAAAATTAGTTATTTTAAAATTATATCAATCGTTCATTATATTAACTAATCGCTATATTAAATAAAATTATAGGTTCCGTTGTTATATGTTGTTAATATTAGAGATTTTGTTGTTATATCATCTATTACTTACCCGAATTGGCCATACGTGTTCATGAAATAATCATTTAATAGGGTAATTTGAGCTTAGAGAGATGTTTTGATGAATTTTATGATTATAATTCTATAAAACAAATACTTGTTACGGCCGCGAATAATATTTAGATCAACATAAATCCTGATATTAACCTGCAAATTGGAAAAAAAAAACGTAAGTAAATTAGAATTTCGCGGGCTACCTGACGCTTTCGCCTTAAAATTACCTTATTTAAAATGCGTTAAAAATATACAGATATTATAAGGAATAGCCGGGCAAACTGGAAAGTACATATGTTATAGGAATAATTAGCATGCAAATAGTAGCAAATTTTCAATTCAAAAATTCGTAGAAATTATTAATTAAATGCGAATAATTAATTATATTAAAAAAATTGATCGTTCCACGGAAAAAATATTTTTTAATAATTATTTGATAAAAGCCACGAATGTTAAACATTTAGATTAGTTTTATTTTTCTTAATTTCAACGTGAGGTAACGATTTCTATAAAAGCAACTTGCTTTACTTATAGTGAATGTTTCTGCTGACTATACTAATTTAAATGCATTAGGAAATTACACTTTTTATAGTTTTACAATCTATTGTAATACATATTTAGTTTTTTCTTGTTGTCTAGTCGACCTCGTAATTTCTTTGCCACCCTAAGTGCGCATATACACGAGCGACCTGCTTCGACGACAGTGGCAACTGTAGCCGTCGACGCGTCGGCGGCTGCCGTGGACAACATGCCGTTCGTGTATTTCAGCGCCGTACTCAAATATAAGAGCAACGCGTGTTGTCGATGCGTGTCGACGGCTGAATATGCCTCTGTCGTCGACGCGTGTCGCACGTGTGTATGAGCACAGTTGAATGCTACTTGCACTTCATAAAACGACAAATTCATGTGTAGAAACAAATGACTGCTGTAACAGCTACATATATTCAACCTTATTGTAAGCTAGTGATTTCCTACAAGGGCTGTGTCCGCCAACATAGTGTCTGCAATTTACCGGCGAATTGATTAAAATAACACAAAGGGCTGGAGTAGTTAAATTCCGGGGATTGACTCTTAGAGCCGTTTAGAATGGGTATTGTAAAAGACCGTTTCGTGCCACCGTGGTGAAGTTTTGGGCCAGCAGATAAATCGCACCAGCGACACGAAGAAGAAGGCCGGCGAATGACGTCACTGAAAATCTACTTATGAAAGTAAGTTGGCAGGGGCGGATCTACTTAAAGGCTTTTTGGGCTGCAGCCCAAGGCCCCGTGGATACAGAGGGCCCCCAATCGAACTGAAAACAATAGACGATATTGTCAATAATAAAAATTATCTAGAATTAAAAAAAAATCGGATCATAATAAAATGGCAATTGGTTGAGTAATTAGGTAGGGCCCCTAAGCAGTATTAGCCCAGGGCCCCACAAATTCAAGATCCGCCCCTGTAAGTTGGTGTATTTTCCTGGAGTGTTTTTCGACACCGTAAAGTCAAACCCCGGTGCCATCATTTTCATGGCAGCTGTCACTGCGGCGGTTATGTGGCGGCCAGTGCTCTTCTAGGGACTAGTGAAGTTTCGATGTTATGGGAATTTTCGCCGAAAGTGGTAACACAATTACGAGGTCGTATATACTTTAACCATTGTACAAAACATACGAATCTACGTTAACTTATCGACACGCATTTTTAGATAGCCGTGTTCAAATAACTCTATACTTTAATGCCTGCTCACACTTTTTTGCACACTTATCATATTAATAGAAAATAACATTAAAAATAACTTATCGAATCCTTGTGATGACGTCACCTTGTAAGTGTGATTGTCTGTTATAATGATAATTAATTACCTACAAACGGGGTGAACAGGGATGTAGGGTGCATCGGCACGAAATTTTAAAGTGGATTTTAACGTTGAAATAACATAGTTGTTACCAAGAGGGACAATTAATCGTAAATTATAATACAGTTCTCATATTAAGACCTGATTTTACCCAATTCAGATATCTTTTTATCCATGGAATAAAATTGACGTCTGACAGTTCCAGTATGGAAAACCTGTCAAAAATGTAAAATTTACCCTGCGTTCCGAGTTGGGAAATAATCGATGTGAGCGTGCTAAAACCCGTACCGAATTAGCGTGAGCGCGATAACGATGTCCCGTGAATCGTCATAGATGACGTCATGACGTCATAACGGTGACCATGCTTTCTAATAATATCACCGTGAGCGCTGTCAAAAATTACCTACAGTGTGTGTGTGTGTGTGGATGTATCTGGATGTGTCAGTGTGTGTTTTGTTTTGAGTTGCATCATATCTTTAAATTAAACTAACGTGGTATTTTCGAAATTGTGCTTCTGGCTGACAGTCGCCATCTAACCAAAGAAGAAGAACTGAAGAAATGTGGTGTCTATACAAAGAAATACTGTAATAATATCGTTTTTACATTGAGTAAGCACTGTGAGCGCGTTCACGAGTGTTCCGAATTGTTGACAGCTCTCAGCTGTCATAATCGTAATATCTAAATCGGAACGCATGTGAGATGATGTGAGCGCTGTGAGCGATTATAGCTAATTCGGAAAGCGGGGTTATTCTCAGGATAAGACTTATTCTAGATAAGATAAGTCTATATTAGGACGGGGGGACGGGGGTCGTTATTTTTTTTAGGTATTAATTAAAGTTTGGTAAAATTCGCCCTATAAGTCCTTTTTGGCAACAAATTATAACGAGTATATAAAGGCACCTAACGCAGCCGAGAATCACGTGTACTCGCCGTCATTGATTTTTTTTTGTAATGGTTCATACCTGGGAACCTTCTGGTTACAGAGATATTGAAGGTCAAAGTTCAAACTTTTACTGACGTTTTTTTTTTCGACAGTATGTTTTAAATGTTATAAGATAACATAAGTTTAAATACCCTGCACCGTTGCAAGCACCTGTACGCACAAACATCATCACACCAAAAATAAAACGTTATGATTTGATGTACAAGAGGCCTAAAAAGGCCACATTGGCAGAATCATAAAAGGATAACGTTATGAATCATAATGGACAGTTAACTGTTAAGTTAATCGCATCAAATCCCATTGGTGTAGGATTTTTCAGTTATTTTCTTTTGTCTGTGCTAAAATACCGATCAGGGATTGTCCGAATTCAGCGGGATTGTCCGAAAGGGTTACCGCTGGCCCGGAACAAAGGGCTAGGGATGGAACACGGGTGGGTTTTTAGTCAGTAAGAGTCTGACACTCCCTTCCGCTCCACCCAGAGCAGGAGGGATCATAATAATATGACGATTTCCCATCCTGAAAAGAAAAAAAATCCAATCCCAATCTCTTTGATTATACCTACATAGTGCAGCGAAAAAAAGAAAAACACGGACTGTCTTCGCCATGTTATGATTCATAATGTTATCCTTTTATGATTCTGCCCAAATGGCCTTTTTAGGCCCCTCCTGATTGCGTGAGTTGACGTCTATGTGATGATCTTTTTAACCCTATATAATTTAAATGTTAAAATCCCTTTTAAAGTTTCATCCCAATTCACCCCTACATCCCTATTCACCCCGTTTGACGGTATAGCAGTTTCACCAAACGCCTATTAGTTTTGTAAATTGCCTAAGTAACATTAAAAAAGGAAATATTGGATTGTATCTAGCATATCTAATCAGGTATCATAAATAACTCAAAGACTTATAATTATGCCCGTTTGCACTCAAGTCTCACTGGGCAAGTCCTATTAATTAATTAAAGCAACCCGCACTGGGCCCACGTGGTGGTATACGGCCCACTCCTTCTCACAGAGAGGAGGCCAGTGTCCCAGCAGTGGGAACATCAGACACATCTTCTGATTTCTGATGATGTGAATTAAAGTAACGCACGTTACAGTAATTTTATCTCACAAAGCGACGCGCGCTTTACTTGTGTAAACCAAACGTAGAAACACTTTGAGAATGTGTGCGTGAAGACGAATAGCGTCAGCACAAAACAAACACACACAGTTCCGACTTCGCCATTGTCTCAGACGGTACCGAAAACCGCTGCGCAATCATTCACAAAGGTTTTACCCTTGGTAACCACAAGTAAAGCGCGCGTCGTTTCGTGAGATAAAAATACTACACCTTGATTTGCACGCTAATAGGCGATTCCTAAAGTTGCAGCACTGGTATTGGGAAATGCCTAAACTTAGACGAAGCCTATTTTGAGTGCAAACGGTCATCATTTGCAGTATGGAAATAAATATCCGTAACTGGGCATTTTGCGTAACATTATGTAGTAGCTCTTAGTAGTATTTATTTTGACTTTACACTAACCCATAGTATAATATAATCAATTCACAGTAATATCAGCACGACAGTATAGGTCTTAATCCCTCGTAATAACGGCCAAATTCCTAAACACAACTCAATTTTATGTCGCCGGTAAGTCTCATACTGTCTCTGTCAGTTTAGGGATACAGAAGACTTTAAAGAATGTCTTTAGCCCCGAATTCATTAAAAAAAAACAAAGTTGCCGAAAATTGTTTCAGCAATTTGTAAAGCAAAGGTCGGTAGTAAATAGCTTACCTTTGCCCCTGCGAGGGTGGGTGGGGCTTGGGGGGGTAAGGTCCTTCGTAGACGGTACGATTTTTTTACGTATTAACCGCGCCGGAGAAAAAATGTGTTTGTCAACATGCTTCCATAGAGGTCCATACAACACTGACGACCGTGCCTACACACGACGAAAGAACACGTAGTTTTTTCACGGGAAGAAAAATGTGTGTGCAAAGGGCCTTACACTGTGGCGCAATGTTTGTATTAATTCGGTAATGAGAACTTTATCGAAGCGCAAGACTTTTCTGGTCTACCTGTATCGTATTATGTACATAAACAAAAGTTGCAGAACTGTTTCTCAACCGTGTTTCCAATGTTTTCGCGGATGGAAACTACACTTTGTTTGAAAATTCGGTGCTAAGTAACAAATACCATATTAGCAAATCTACAAACTGTTACCAAACATCATTCTATCATCGTATAGACTCAATCTGTTGCTTTCACTCGCCCGTCCCTTCTGTAGCGCCCTATCTCTTCTGGCTCTTCTGACGGCTACAGGAAGATCTCCGGGCGTTTTAACCCTTCCTGCCGGGTTCAGAAGATTAATGTCGCCGGCAGAAGAGAATATTTCAGACACTTGTTCTAGAGAATGCTGTCTTTTTATCGCTAGGTTTTTTAAAGTCGGCTTTGGGGAGCGGTTTCCAGGGTATTTTAATTCTGCTGTATCGATTTCACCGTTCAAAGCCGCTAGGTAAACAGGATTATCACCGCTGTAACCGTTTACTAAATTCTCCTTATCATTCGGATCGCTAAATTCGTTATCAAAATTGGTATATTTATTCTGGAATTTATTGAACGTGAAATCAGTCACTTGACTGGATTCTTTCAAGACTTCATTTTGGTATATTTTTATCTTTTCCGCGTCTGTTTTTGGTATGGCTTGCATTGTGATTTTTGAGCCTCCATTCTCGGATAAGAGCATTAAATGCTCGTCTTCACTGCTCGAGCAGTCGGAGTTAATGTCAAAAGGGCTTATGTTGCCGTTGTAATTATCTTGTGTGTCTATGTACTGAAGTTCTAAGTTGATACTCGCTCTTGAAGAGCTACCGCTGTTTGTAATCCTATTGTCACAACTTAGTCGTTTTTTAACAGTCGAGTCTTCAGATTCAGAATTAGATTTTAAAATACTTTGAGATGAAAGTGATGTTTTGACAGATCTTTTATTTAAACTCTCCGAACTTCCTTTTTTACTCTTCATCTCGATCAAATCTGGGGGTTTCGCTTTCGGGACAATAACTGCGAAAATTTGGTTCGGCGTTCGTGCTTCGTTCTCTCTGTTCGGCAGCTCTTTGAACCCAAAGACTTTGTTATCAGATTCCAACATCATGGTCGGTGATAGGGTTCTGTTCGGTGGTGATAGGGTGCAAGGTCCTTCGAAGTTATAAGGGGACCTATCTTGGTTTATTGTCAGATTCGAAGGTCGATCCCTATCAGTAATATTAGAAGGCTTATCAACTATCGAAGTCATGGTTCGTTGAGAATTCTCAGCTAGTTTCACTTCAGTCTCTTTCCTGTTTAATTTTTCGAAGAATTTCTTAATGCCCCATTTAGGCTTTTCTACTTTAACATCTTGGAGTAAATTGGTTTGTTTCGGAGCCCTATCAACGTCATGGGCTGTCACATCATTCTGTACGTAATCTAACGGTCTTTGGTAAGACCTAATTTCGGTTAGACCGGAGTTTTCGAGTAAAGGAATCCTTGTATGACTTGAAACGCGAGCTACAGACAAACAATTTTCTTCTATATTCGGTACTCGAAGAGTTTCTATAGGAGCTGTGATGTCTTTAAGAGATTTGTGTATTAGTTCGAAAGTGGCTTGTTGTGTGTTTGTATGTGTGTTGCGTTCTATGCACGCGTTGCGGCCTATGTGCGGTTGGGGGTACAGCAGAGGTGTGTGAACGTCACAGTTTTGGGTTGTAGTACAGTTTGAGTTTTTGTCGGATTCCGGTGGGGCGTGAACGTTGGAGTCCGCTGTAAAAGAAGTAATAATTTGTTAATGATTTTATCGATTTACCATCCACAAATCATATTGCTTGGATTCAATTGATTTTACAATGATTTCCGTGTTTGACAAAAGTTAAAAAAAAATATGCTGAATAGTAAGCTAGATGGGCTAAAGATAACATACTGTGGCCATCAGCTATGTTAAAAGTAGGTATGTATAAAAAAATTACAGATAAAAAAAAACATAAAATGTCAAGTTAGTCCATCAAACCACACAACCTCGATTCATTACTTGGAAAAAAACTTTTTATTCTGTGGTTTTGGGACTATTAAATCGGCTACGACTCGAATTAGTATGAATCTCAATATAATTAACTACGAATAGATTCTGAATTCCTAATGTTTTTTTTTTAATTATTAATGATAATGGGCCTGCTCTTGACCTCGATCTCGCCTGATGGAAAGCGATAGATGAGGTGTGGGAGGGTAGCGAGTCCGCTGTGGTTGATATATCTTTTTTAATACAGTTGCTCAAAAAGTGGCGTATTGCAGGGACGTATAGCGTTCGGGATGTGAACTATTACATACGCGTGCTTTTTTTTTACCTTTCCCGAACTCGTGCGTTCTCTTTCCCAACTGTCAAAATAATGTCTATTAAAAAGAAAAACCAACCATGAAGTTTTTACTAAAAAAATTCATAGAATTTTTTATGATTCATGCAAATACGTATACTTCTAAAAAGAAACTACTAATTTGTTTCAATATCAGATTTAATGATTTGATTGAATGAGTTAGGTTAGGTTTCATTTCATTTCATCTCATTAAATTCCATTTTCATTTCATATCAATAAAAAAAATCTACTGAAGACTTGGCTGTATGGGCATAGTTGCCTTTGCCTACCAGAATGGGCGACGAAAAAAAATCTCTGCTTATATTCTACGGTTGGCGCCATTAGTTAGTTGAGTTTATGGTGTTTTTATTATTTTATTAAATTGCTTCATTTTTTCGCAACTGTATTAAAAATAGTCGTTCAGTACACGTGCGAAACCGTCATTGCAACTTGTTCCGACTGTCAACCCTCGCCTTCGGCTGCGCCTCGGCTCGGGTAGACATTTGTCGGAACTCTTTGCAATGACAACCTTTCCGCACTTGTAATGAAATATACTATTGTACTTACCACCAGGTTGATGAGGATGTAGATTATTGTCGTGTATGAGCGGCCCTTGAGCGTGTAACATCTGTTTCAGTTCTGCCATGCGCTCTTCTACACAAACTGCAGTAAGTCTGGGGACAAGATTTTCAAACTCAAAAAACTCAAACTCAAAGCATTTATTTCAATTAAACCTTGTACAGGCACTTTTGAATTGTCAAAATTTAAATAGTCCGCCAGTTAGTCAGAAAGTTGAAGCTAGTTGCCCATTCCAAAACGTAGATCTCTATGGAGAAGAACGGGCAAGAAACTCCATGGACACTCGTTTAATTCAAGATATTACAAATCCTGGGAACATTATTATTGTTGCTTCTATATGTGAGAACAATGTTAAAAAAAGACATAAATGAAGAAACATTTCAAAATATAAGATTAAAAATAAGCCTTGGCAGTTAAGAGATGACCAGTCTCAACCGACGGCGCCCGTTCACGAACATGACGCGTGGGTCAGCACCATCTAGCTCAACCATTTTAAACACACGCGCCACCATCGATGAGACATTTAAGTGAGCATGACATGTTCTCAACTGCCATGCAATCCGTTAGCTAGGTTTGATGTAAACAGACTATAAAATCAAATAAAAACTGTCATCAATTGAAGAAGTGTCATTGTGTATCGCCGAAGTTTTTATTTTTTTTTAAACCGTTGCCCGCAGTCTCATTCGCATCTTAGGAGTACTACATGCCCAGACAAAAAACGTAACAACGTATTCTCTATGACAAAATGAACGAAACCGCGCGAAATGAACGTGAAGTTGGTGTAATTTGAACTGTCAAAATGCCACGCTTGACAATCGTACGTGGTTTACACGTAGTTAGATTACACGATTACCGAATAATAATTACCATACAGAATTGGGGCCCTGTTTGCCTTTATCCAAATCCGTTTAGTCATTTACGCGCGATTGACTAACAAGAATCTAGACAAACTTAGGGCGAATTTGACCAAAGATTTAGAATGAATTGGTGAACTTCGCCCTTAGACGTGTTATTATAAAATTACGTAACATTTCGTTATTAGATTTAAATTCTAGGCCGACCGCTTAAGGCGAAAGCGCCAGGGTAGCCCGCGAAATTAATTTTTTTTAGGTTTTTTGCAATTTGCTGATCAGTATTAAGTTGTACGTTGATTCATATTGTTGCGCGCCACAAATAATGCTTGATACATGGCGACATTAGTTACCACTAGCGCCATCTAGTATCGGGTAGCGGAACTAGTACCTTGGTACTAGGCCTTGACCCTACTTGACCTTTTTCTAAGTACTAGTAATTCCGAGAACTATCGACGTCGAGTCAGTCGGGACCGCTATGTACTCGAACATACTAGATGTTTACAGAATAGCTCTGTGGCACTATATAAGGCGGGCGCGAGCCGCGAGACATATAGTTTTTCGAATAAGCGATACGAGCGAACATCGAGAGCGATCTTCAAGTGCGACTAAGAGTGATCAGTAAGTGAAATTGTGTTTCTTAATTAGTGTGTTTGACTTGTAATTAGTGTTGGTGAGTAAAGTGTCATTTTTTTGGTTATTAAATCGGCAGTTTTTATTGTCACGAACCCCAAGCTCGTAACAATATGATTCGCGGCCGTAACAAATATGTATTTACAGAATTATAATCATTAAAGTCATCAACACCAAAGAATAACTGTTTCATGAAATTGTCATTCTTCGGAGTTACGTATTCTTAGAGATTTGTGTTGATGACTTTAATGATTATAATTCTGTAAATACATATTTGTTACGGCCGCGAATCATATTTTGATCGACGTACAACTTAATACTGACCAGCAAATTGCAAAAAACGTAAGAAAATTTGAATTTCGCGGGCTACCTTAGCGCTTCCCCTTAACTGAGACGTTGTCTTAGGTAGCTGCGCGGTGCGGGAGCGGTGATAGTTATCACAAGTTGACGAATCACTGAGCACTCGCGTGATGCGTCACGTCACCACACCCCTCCCGCAACGCACTGCTACCTCAGGCAACGTCACAGTTAAGCGGTCGGCCTATAGTAACGAACATCTAAGTTACATACATTTGGCGGTGTGCACGCCATCGTGTGCACCAACATTAGAACTGTAGCGGTATCTACAACGCCACTTCGCATGTGGCGTTGTAGATACCGCGCGCGCGTCATACTGACGTCACGCAAAATCCTGCATCTCGCAAGCAGAGTTTACCGCGCAACTAGCATAGATACAACGGTCGGACATGAATCATCGGGCAGTTGGCCGCCGGACACAACACCCGTCTGGTCGGAGGATCCTCCCTTTTCAATGGAGTATGAGTGAGCTTTCCACCCTGTTCCTCACACCTCTATAGAACTATTACGTTCGACGTAAGACCGTCTCGTGCCACTACGACGTCGGCAGGGGACGCGCGGGAGCCCGCACCGCCTGCACTTCACATCATCGTGTCTCGGAAAACGATCAGCGGTGCTATTCTGTAAAAATCTCACCGTGAAAACTTAGGTGAAGTGAGCGTGGAGTGAGCTGTCAATAGTGTCAATTCCTAGCAAAAACAAACTCACTTCACCTAAGTTTTCACGATGGGATTTTTACAGAATCGACCGTCTGTACAAGAACAGTCATCCACACGCATAAATATACGCGTTCTAATAAGTTCGTAAATCACCATCATTCATGGGCTTCTCCCAACAATGTTGGGGTCGGCTTCCAGTCTAACCGGATGCAGTAAATTTGAAAATGAAAGCCATTAACCTTTTGACCGCCACAGTCATGTATAGATGACAAACCAAAATGTGCCCAGCACGCCACGGTTCGACTACATGACAGAGGGCACGTTTTTGATTTTTTGACGTGTGGCGGTCAAAAGGTTAAAAACATTTCATTAAAGAGGAGTTCGTATTTTACATCCCCTTGAGGCAGTTTTATTAATTACCTGGCCTCAGCATCATGATCCCAGCATTCATCGCAGGTGTCGGCAGCTATCTTCAATGCCCGCGACTGTTGCACCGGCCCCTTTGGTAGTGGCGGCCGTGCTTTGTTACGGGATACTAAGCTCTGTTGGAAGAAAAATAGAGGTTATAATATAGATGTCCTTGATGTTGTTCAGCTTATAAACATTTTTGAAGTGATAACTTCTTTAGGCGCGTCGGGCATTTTTTGAGATGGGGAAAAAACCATTGAACTCGCGCCACTGTTACCGTAAGCGACACCGCGCGTGTTTTGTTTTAAGACGATTCAAAAAATACCGGCTTCGGATGTGTTCGGCTGTCCTCGGGATGTACTCGGTTTTAATGTATATCCGATATGTCATTGAGTGATGGCAAAGTATTCATTTTGTGTTTTGTTTTCACTTCTGTCGGCACTCCCGGAGTGCCACTGTTTTTGTTATATTATAGAAATGGAAACAAATATTCGTATGGTTTATTGTATACGTTCGCGTTTGTAGACTAAGGTCCAGTGCACACCTGACGCGGCGCGGCGAAGATACTGAGAAGATAACAATTTAAACTGGACCTTAACTTCTATGACATACGGTTGAAAATTGCATGCCAACGATACATTTTAGCGAGCGGGTTGCGGCGTGCAATCAAGCTGCCACGAGAGCCGGCAATGAGTCTGCGCGCCTCCGTATATCAGTTGATGGTGTGGTCGACTCCTGTGTACCCTGTTCCCTCGAGACTTAAAGATTCCTAGGTATTCATAGATAACAAAATAATACCTCATATGGAAACAAAACTGCAGAAGACGGTAAGTTTTAAAAATTTTTTTTTCGAAGGTCTTTAGAAAATGCAGAACCCAGAAGTAAGAAAGTTAGCGTAATCAGCCAATAACATTCCCACCGCTGGGACACAGGCCTCCTCTCTGTGAGAGGGAGTGGGCTTTAATCCACCACGCGGGCGCAGTGCGGGTTGGTAGATGTCACATGTCTTCGAATTTTTGGTGCAAGACCATGCCGGTTTCCTCACGATTTTTCCTTCACCGTTTTAAGAGCAGTGGTGATGAAATATGTATATTACACAAAGTAAAGTGCAAAAACAGTCTACTAGCAAAAAGCACGAATTTGAACGATCAAGACTTTCGGTTTTTTATCCTTTATCCTTTTACCTGTAAAAAATTAGAATCCACAGCAGTTTTTTTTTTTGTTTGCGTTTTTCTTTAGGCGTCGTCTTTAGTGCAAATAAATGTATTTCTTATTCTTTCTTATGCCACCCATTCGCTCTTTGGCAAACCTTGAGTTTGGACTTCTGAGCCTCGGTCAAAGACCAAGGGTGAGCGCCATAAGTTAGGAATTAGGATACACATGTTGACGAGCTTGCATTTTAGTGAGATAGGAATGCCGCCCTTCATTAGTGCCTTTTGGATCGTTCCCGACTGACTGGCCATAGAAGGCACAAGATAAGGATAATTGGAGAAGTATGGGGGAGATCTTTGCTCAGTGGTGGGACTTAATAGGTTAACATGTTTGTTTGCTATGCCACCCACTTGAATCATAACAGCCTGGGCTGCGGCGACAGGCTGTGGTGGTATGATATAGTTTTTAAAAGCACAGAATCCAGAAGTAACACAGAACATGAAGTAAAACGGGTGTATCGTACGCCTTAATGCTGTAGACTAGTGTTGCCCAAAATCGGTCTTGGTCTTGCAGTCTTGGTCTTGTTCTTGCATTTTTGCAAGACCAAGACCAAGACCAAGACCGACTTATTTTAGCAAGACCAAGACCAAGACTGAACCCTGCAAGACTTGAGCAAGAACAAGACTAAGCCTGCAAGACTCTTGCGTCTCGCAGTTAAGTCAAACTGAGATTTGGGCGTTATAGTAGGTATTTGGTTTCAATCCCGATTATGCGAAAATGGATGTATTTTTTTTATGAAACAGTAAATTACATTGTTGAATTGCATTCAAAACTAAAATTATTGTTGATAATAAAAAAATATCGAAAAATTACGTGACTATCAATACACTTCTGCACGTTTTTTTTAATCTTCTTTACTTAAGGCGAAAGCGGTATTAGGTAGCCCGCGAAATTCACTGACCAGCAAATTGCAAAAAAAGTAAGAAAATTTTAATTTCGCGGGCTACCTTAGCGCTTCCCCCTTAAATCGATGAAGCTTTAGAAAAATAATTATCCCCTCATAACGAATCTAAAATAAAAGTAGTAAATGGGTCATTCAATTATGTAGATGATTAAAATGCCTCATGTGACGCGTCTGTTAGATTCATTGGGATTCATGGCGACCCGACGCCGCGCGGGGATTCCCGCAATCTTCCGCATTTTTTGTCAGGTTCAAGCATTTATGCACTTTATTGTAATAATTTTAAAGTTTATTTTTAAGTGCGTTAATAATACGAGGAGACCGCTTGGCGCTGCGGTCCCTTTGTGGCGGCATTTGAAAGCGAATAGCGTAGGTACGAAGACAGTGTTGACCTCGCAAATGAACTTTAGCGATACAGCTGATCAGGTAGCCCTTTCGAGTTTTATTTACATTGCTGTTTTAAGTGAAACAAGTGAATTTACTATTTTTTAATTAAAATCTCGTTGGGTCAGATAGAAATAAAGATTTTATACAGTTATTAAGAAAAAGCCGACGAAAAATTTCAACGCAGAGGGTCGAGAATTATGTACAGACGCCAGCACATCAAGCTACCCGAAACTGTCAAATTTTCCCCAATCAATTTTGAACCTTATGCTTTAGCGATAAAGTTGAAAATCTATTAAAGAAATTTGACAGATTGTAGTAGGTTGATGTGCTGGCGTCTGTACCTACTAAATCCATGGTAAGCGGATGCGCGTCGATGTCCCTGCCACCCTGAGCAATAGG
This sequence comes from Luperina nickerlii, assembly GCA_963855955.1. NCBI lineage: Eukaryota > Metazoa > Arthropoda > Insecta > Lepidoptera > Noctuidae > Luperina > Luperina nickerlii. The sequence goes on along the minus strand of OY979689.1, from coordinate 7,718,196 downwards.
CTAATAGGTATTTGAATGTAGTCTAGTCTAAGTAGTAGAGTCTCGCAAGACTTGCGAGACTCTTGCTGCAAGACCAAGACCAAGACCAAGACTGAGAACGCAATACCAAGACCAAGACCAGGTGTATTGACGCAAGACCAAGACCAAGACTGGCTAAGGTCTTGTCTTGGTCTTGCATTTGGGCAACACTACTGTAGACACACCTAATCAGTCACTAAAAATGGATTTTACACACGTTCGGGACGAATTTTTCTCTTTTTTTTTGTGCTTTTTCCTGCCAAAATCACAGAATTGACTCGTTTCTATGGCACTCACCTGCATCATAGCTAGACTAGGGCGCGGCGGCAGGCTGTGGTGCTGGTAGGGCGGCGCGTAGGGCGGCACGGGCCCCGCGTGGGCCCCGCGCGTGCGCCACAGCATCTCCCACAGCACGAGCCCCAGCGCGAACACTATGGCACTCACCTGCATCATAGCTAGACTAGGGCGCGGCGGCAGGCTGTGGTGCTGGTAGGGCGGCGCGTAGGGCGGCACGGGCCCCGCGTGGGCCCCGCGCGTGCGCCACAGCATCTCCCACAGCACGAGCCCCAGCGCGAACACTATGGCACTCACCTGCATCATAGCTAGACTAGGGCGCGGCGGCAGGCTGTGGTGCTGGTAGGGCGGCGCGTAGGGCGGCACGGGCCCCGCGTGGGCCCCGCGCGTGCGCCACAGCATCTCCCACAGCACGAGCCCCAGCGCGAACACTATGGCACTCACCTGCATCATAGCTAGACTAGGGCGCGGCGGCAGGCTGTGGTGCTGGTAGGGCGGCGCGTAGGGCGGCACGGGCCCCGCGTGGGCCCCGCGCGTGCGCCACAGCATCTCCCACAGCACGAGCCCCAGCGCGAACACTATGGCACTCACCTGCATCATAGCTAGACTAGGGCGCGGCGGCAGGCTGTGGTGCTGGTAGGGCGGCGCGTAGGGCGGCACGGGCCCCGCGTGGGCCCCGCGCGTGCGCCACAGCATCTCCCACAGCACGAGCCCCAGCGCGAACACTATGGCACTCACCTGCATCATAGCTAGACTAGGGCGCGGCGGCAGGCTGTGGTGCTGGTAGGGCGGCGCGTAGGGCGGCACGGGCCCCGCGTGGGCCCCGCGCGTGCGCCACAGCATCTCCCACAGCACGAGCCCCAGCGCGAACACTATGGCACTCACCTGCATCATAGCTAGACTAGGGCGCGGCGGCAGGCTGTGGTGCTGGTAGGGCGGCGCGTAGGGCGGCACGGGCCCCGCGTGGGCCCCGCGCGTGCGCCACAGCATCTCCCACAGCACGAGCCCCAGCGCGAACACTATGGCACTCACCTGCATCATAGCTAGACTAGGGCGCGGCGGCAGGCTGTGGTGCTGGTAGGGCGGCGCGTAGGGCGGCACGGGCCCCGCGTGGGCCCCGCGCGTGCGCCACAGCATCTCCCACAGCACGAGCCCCAGCGCGAACACTATGGCACTCACCTGCATCATAGCTAGACTAGGGCGCGGCGGCAGGCTGTGGTGCTGGTAGGGCGGCGCGTAGGGCGGCACGGGCCCCGCGTGGGCCCCGCGCGTGCGCCACAGCATCTCCCACAGCACGAGCCCCAGCGCGAACACTATGGCACTCACCTGCATCATAGCTAGACTAGGGCGCGGCGGCAGGCTGTGGTGCTGGTAGGGCGGCGCGTAGGGCGGCACGGGCCCCGCGTGGGCCCCGCGCGTGCGCCACAGCATCTCCCACAGCACGAGCCCCAGCGCGAACACTATGGCACTCACCTGCATCATAGCTAGACTAGGGCGCGGCGGCAGGCTGTGGTGCTGGTAGGGCGGCGCGTAGGGCGGCACGGGCCCCGCGTGGGCCCCGCGCGTGCGCCACAGCATCTCCCACAGCACGAGCCCCAGCGCGAACACTATGGCACTCACCTGCATCATAGCTAGACTAGGGCGCGGCGGCAGGCTGTGGTGCTGGTAGGGCGGCGCGTAGGGCGGCACGGGCCCCGCGTGGGCCCCGCGCGTGCGCCACAGCATCTCCCACAGCACGAGCCCCAGCGCGAACACTATGGCACTCACCTGCATCATAGCTAGACTAGGGCGCGGCGGCAGGCTGTGGTGCTGGTAGGGCGGCGCGTAGGGCGGCACGGGCCCCGCGTGGGCCCCGCGCGTGCGCCACAGCATCTCCCACAGCACGAGCCCCAGCGCGAACACTATGGCACTCACCTGCATCATAGCTAGACTAGGGCGCGGCGGCAGGCTGTGGTGCTGGTAGGGCGGCGCGTAGGGCGGCACGGGCCCCGCGTGGGCCCCGCGCGTGCGCCACAGCATCTCCCACAGCACGAGCCCCAGCGCGAACACTATGGCACTCACCTGCATCATAGCTAGACTAGGGCGCGGCGGCAGGCTGTGGTGCTGGTAGGGCGGCGCGTAGGGCGGCACGGGCCCCGCGTGGGCCCCGCGCGTGCGCCACAGCATCTCCCACAGCACGAGCCCCAGCGCGAACACTATGGCACTCACCTGCATCATAGCTAGACTAGGGCGCGGCGGCAGGCTGTGGTGCTGGTAGGGCGGCGCGTAGGGCGGCACGGGCCCCGCGTGGGCCCCGCGCGTGCGCCACAGCATCTCCCACAGCACGAGCCCCAGCGCGAACACGTCTACCGCGCACAGGGCTGCGCGCGCGCCGCTCAGGTCCAGCGCGCCCTCCAGCGCCTCGGGCGACAGGTAGCGGAGCGTGCCGGCCTGGAAGGGAAAGGGTGCAATTCAAGTATTCCGGCAAGGATGCCATTTTTTCGGGGAGGAATAAAAAAGTTAAGCAATTTTAGCATAACCATTATCAACCTATATTGTTCCCACTCCTGGGACGGAGGCTGCCTTTCCGTGAGAGGAAGTAACCAATTTTATTTTAATCTCATTTTCGGTATAAGCACCCCGAAAACCTTTCAAACTTATAATAATTACAGTTTATTAATTGAGACAAAAATGATTAACATGACAACAACCACCATCATCTGCCTAGCCTTTTCCCAACTATGTTTAGGGTCGGCTTCCAGTCTAACCGGATGCAGCTGAGTACCAGTATTTTACATGGAGCGACTGCCTATCTGACCTCCACAACCCAGTTACTGGGTAATACGAAACCCCTTGGTGAGACTGGTTCTCAGACTTCGGGTTTCTGACGACTCGTAACGACTGTCAAAGATCCACGAATGACAGCCGGGACCAACGGCTTAACGTGCTTTTCGAGGCACGGAGGGGTCTTGGTATGTAAAGATGGTCGCCCATCCGCGGGCCAACCGCGACAAGCGTAGCTTAACCTGATCGGTCGACTCGTGCGGCTGTTATTACGCAACAAGCCCCAAAAATTGTAGGCTTGTGGGGCGCGTCTTCGTGGATTAACTAGCGATTAGTAAGAGTGGGGTGCGTGTTCCTTCGCACCTCAGTGATCCTGGTGGGCGTGGCGCGGTCCCGGGCCGCGTGCAGCAGCTGCGCCAGGCCCAGGTCCGCCAGGCGCGCCTCGCCGTTGGCGGTCACGAGTACGTTACTGCTGTTTACGTCGCGATGTACCACACACGGTTTACTGCCAGCTGCGGAGAAACATTTAAAATACATTTCTAGTTTCTATCCAAAAACACAATATGATTTTTATCATAGTTACTAAGCCACATTATAAATCAAATCTTTTTTTTTGTGATATATGGGTTACAAAAAGGCCAAGCCTCATATTTTGACTAAGATGTAGAGTTTGTGAAGGACGGGGGTCATTTAATGAATTCCCATACTGAAAAAAAAAATAAGTGCCAGCACATAACTTACTGGGAGTGTGCAGGTGAGCAAGAGCGGAGGCGAGTCCGTGAGCGATGTGAGCGAACTCGAGCCACGCGAGCGGAGCGCTCTGCAGGCGAGCGCGGAGCGTGCTCGTACATAGTTCTACTACTATGAGATGTTCGCGGCCGCCTTCAGTTAGGGTAGCTCGACTGTCGCTGCCTGGAAAGAGAAAAAAAAAAGTTCGATATAAATCTCCTAATTTACATACATACATGTTAGGTCTTTGTCAGAGTCAAATGATTTTACAGCTTTATAAATCAAGTATACCATGACATTAAGATAATTATTAATATACATTCAAATGAACAATAATTTTTTGACGGCATTATTTTTAATAGTACTTTTGAGTGCTAGATAATGTTTTGGAACCGAAGCCGTACTTTTTCAAATCACCCCCCGGACCACGGAAAGAGAGGGGGTTGCAACCCTCGATTTTTTCCCCTTGTCGCATGGTTTTTGTACGGCGTTACGGAATAATGGATTAGAAGCTGTACTGAAACAGTATGAAACTGATGTCGTACAGAATGAAATGACCAAAACCCTGGAAATTGTCAGAAAATCAAAAAAAATTACCGACTTTGAGGCGCACCATTTTTTAACGGCAGTGCGCGCTTTCTTATTATTTTTCATGGATCTATCGATGGTAAAAATGCCGTACAAAAATATATGACCAAAATGTACTCACTCTACCTGCACTTTTGAATTCTCACCAGCACTCAGTTGGACAGCTTACAAGTGACGCCATAGTGCAGAATCTTATTATTTTATGCTCTTATATCGTCCTATATACGTCACCTGGTGGTTCATATGACCCATCCATTTTTTGGATGGGCCTGTAGTCTATTAGTATGGATTCAAAGTCCTGACTGACTGATATATCAACTTACAGCCTAAACCGCTGGTTCTAGAGACATGACATTTGGAAGGTGTGTTCTTTGTGAAGAGTAGGTATCCACTAAGAAAGGGTTTTTCGAAATTCCACCCCTAAGAGTAAGAGGGTTACACCCCTGACCCCCCAGGGTGGGAAAAATTCCACGCGGTCGAAGTCGCGGGCAGAACCTAGTTATATCTAAAACAACAAGAATATACGAACACTATATGTTTCTACTATATGCCTCTCTCTGCCACGTGCTACAGTTGGAGTATAGTTTGACAACTTATCTTTATACTCACCATAATATCTTAGTATGTTGGGGTGTGCCAGATGCGGCAGAGCATACACACAAGCCTCTCTCTGCCACGTGCTACAGTTGGAGTATAGTTTGACAGCTACGGGAGTGTTCCCTAAGCTTCCGCGCCATACTGAGCCGAATTTGCCTTGACCTGTTTGAGAAAGTAATATTTTTACATAAGTACAGGTTAACCAGAAAAGTTATGCGCTTCGGTAATCTTCGTGTTTCCGACTTAGTGAGAACGTCGCGGCACTGAGTAGCAAACCTTATAAGTTTTGTACTGCCGCGTTTTGTAGTACCTTTGATTGCGCGTTTGTATGAAGCCTTCTATCTGTTGGGTTACCTTCTGTGGTCGCACTTTGTAAAAGTTTTTAAAATTGCATAGTTTTGTTAATCTCAACTGTTGTAACCATTGTAATACAAAATAGGTTAGTACTTCTATAATTGTAATAGCTCTATATTAGATCTCAAATACGCTCGTTCATATTTCCGAAGATAGACGATGATTGCCGAAGCGCATACTTCTGTTGGGCGATCTGCATTTATTATTCCATGTATAATTAATTTTATTGGGAACATGTATACTGTAAACTAGTTCTATTTATTTCTTATCGCAGTTTCAGGCTGGCGTTTAAATGTAGCCAGAGAAGTCTTCAATTGAACAGTTTTTTTTTAAAGACTTTGACACAGGCTTTCGCAAACGTCTACAGATGATAGCGTCAATAAGGCCGATAATTAATCTAAAAGCCGTTATTTTATTAGACAATAATCGATGCTCGCCACTTTGCGCAATGTAAAAGTAGGTTTTACAATATATAAAGACTTATCTAGGTCTTTTTATGCTCTCAAAATAGGCAAATGCACTTGGACAGTTCTAAAGAATAAACGGTTAGGTTGGAATAATGGTAGCACTTACCTATATGTTCAATAAGCGTAAGATTATCGACACAAGTCAGTCCAGTCGCCAAAGCATCCGGTCCGCTACCCATTACATCTCCTGCGAAAAAACAAGAACAATAGGGATGTTGCCTGGGTAAAAATAAATCGATTCGATTTAGTCCCTCAGTAAGATTATTAAAAAATATTGAACACGTATTTTTTGTTTTATCAATTAGATAAAAAATTACAAAGATATATCACATCAAAGTTCAGGAGTGGGGGGCTTTGACGTCATAACGTGCTAAAATTTGTAGCACGGCGTGACGTCATACGAAATTTCCAAGCGCTGTATCTTCGTAATTTTTTGTTTGCCAGACAAAAGAAAAAATACGTATACAATATTTTTTAGTAATCTAACTGATGGACTAAATATATTTTCTTAGTCAACTACCCTATTATTGGAGATACGACTCGTAATAAGATAACTTTGTGGGTACTTAATTGTACCACTACTGTGCATAGACAAAGTGATTACTACGCTTGCTGTTAGTCTTTTTATTTCACGAATCAACACGCGCTTTATTTGTGGTAACCAAGTGTGCAAACACGCTGTGAATGTGTGCGTGAAGACCAGTACCGGCAGCACATAACATACCCACACACATACTTCGTAGCGTGTTTGTACATATGGTTACCTCAAGTAAAGCGCGCGTTGCTTTGTGGGGTAAAATTATTACGGCATAGTGAAAGTCTAGTATTATACTTCTGGGCGTATCATACGCCACAAAGCAGTAGAGTAAAAGCGTCATTGCGATATATATTTTTTAATATTTCTTCTTCTTTGGCAAAGTGTAATCTGAATGTAGTATTTATTGTTATAGAGGGTGATTTTTTTTGCGATAACTCTTCAATGCGAAAATTACTTTGCAATAGTATGAGTTTGTACTATCAATAGTTTCTGAGTGAAATCTCATTTTGTTTTACTTTACCTTTTTCAATATGTAATGTATCAGTATCACTATGCGGGTGTCTGTTACTGCGACAGTAGAGCTTGGTCAGTAGCAGCGCCATGATCAGTATAGCTACTAGCGCGAGTACGGATGAGGCGAGTATGTTTGACGCGGCCACCATGTTCTGGGCGCCACTGTCCATTGTAGACTCGGCTTTCATTGTTACCGTTTCTTCTTTGAGCGTTACTGGGGAGAGAGGGGTGTTATTCGAATAAACTGGTTAAAGTTTTGAAATGAGGCTTTGGACGAATACCAAAACTATGATAGGTACAGTAATATGGCTTCGGGTTGCTGTACCTTCTACTGACCAAGTTTTTGCCGCCAAAATTGAGCTCATGATTCCTAATCCATAACCTCAATTTTGCGGACAAAAACTAGTTTTAATTTTAGAAAAAGCTGCTAGTTTATCCAGGAATCGGCCCTGAACTTCTTTTGCAAATAAACAACAGTGTATAATTTTATCCAGTGTTGCTTTTCAAGGAATTATTCATGTACAGTCATGTATCTAACATTCATCTGTCACATTTCTTTAATAGATTTTCAACTTTATCGCTAAAGTATAAGGTTCAAAGTTGAGTGGGAAAATTTGATAGTTTCGGGTAGCTTGATGTGCTGGCGTCTGTACTTAACTGACTTTTTGAATGTTAAAGCATGTTTGTTTGCCATTCTTTCACGCAGCAATACCCAGATGAATTTTAACACACAGAGTTTATGAGATAATGACGTGACTTAGTCAACTTGGTATTTTGGACAAATAGATGCTTTCTTTGTGGTAGACTATGGCCGCAGTTAAAGCTATACAGACTACAATAGAGAATAACTTACAGAAATCAGCATTGCAGTAGGTATTGGTGCAGCAACAGAACTTGGTGCCAGGCAGTCTTGGAGCCGAGACTCGTGTGCACCTGTCGCAGGAGCTGCGCCCTTCGGTCTGAGATGAGCGCCAGCATCCTGTCAACATAAAATCATACAGTTGGACTTAAAGAATGAGACCTATCTAAGTTTTTCCAGATTCTTCTTCGATTTTCTGTATGGGTTCGGCAAAAAAAAGGCAGCAAATTCTCGCGCGATTCTAACCAGCTCTTAGGACAATTTAAATAAGGCTGCGTTTTAAACTTAATAGATTTTTTGTGTCAGATGTTCCTGTATTTTATGACAGATTGGCAGCTCTAGATTATAAAGTGGTGGTTATCGTCATCATCGATTCAGCAGAAGGACGTCCACAGCTGGACATAGGCCTCCCCCAAGCACCTCCACTTCGACCGGTTCTGTGCTTCTCGCATCAAACGGATTCCTGCGGCCTTCACCAGGTCATCGGCCCACCACCCCGGTAAGTCGTCGACAGCCATAAAACTATTTTGGATGGTTATTGGTTGGTTACTGATTTTGTTGCGTCTTGGATCATTCGGTTCCCTACAAAATGGTTGAGCTGAATGGTGCTGATCCACGCGTCATGTTCGTGAATGGGCGCCGTCGGTTGAGAACGGTGAACTCTTAACTGCCAGGTCTTATTTTTAATCTTATATTTTGAATTGTTTCTTCATTTGTGTTTTTGTTTTTTGCATTGTTCTCACAATATAGAAGCAACAAGAATAATGTACCCAGGTTTTTGTAATACATAATATATCTTGATTTAAAAAAAGTGTCCTTGGAGTTTCTTACTGTTCTTCTCCATAGAGATCTACGTTTTGGAATGGGCAATTAGCTCTAACTTTCTGACTAACTGACCGACTATTTAATTTTGACAATCCAAAAGTCCATGTAAATGGTTTAATTGAAATAAATGCTTTTGAGTTTGAGTTGGCAAATCAAGTAAGGTATTTCAAAACTGTTAAAAATACTATAGCTTGGGCATTATTGTTATCAAGAATCATCGCGAGGGATTCAAAGTACGTCACTCGAGCTTAAAATAGCGTTGCTCGCGAGGTTGACATTCTACTTTTTATCACATTCTATGAAAAAATAAGTAAGTGCAACTTATGATAAGAATAGTATGTTTATTTATTTACATACAATATTGAGTACCCAAACAATTACGAATGAAGGCAGAATGCTTTTTGCAGCGTCTTTTATTTTTTCACAAACTTTTTTTTAATTTGGCTCACGCGCATTTTGCTTTATCATACATCCTGTCACTTGTTCATGCAATGTTCGTGATTGATCTCTTTGGTGACTGGAACTTTTACTAACAATATCCACATTCCAAATTCCAATCACTTTTAGTCCCTAGGGATTAAAGAGCTATTTTAGTCCCTGTTTACGAAGAATACACTAGCTCTTTTTGAATAGATGTGATAAAAAGATATTTTCCCTTCTCACCTTGTCCTAATACAGTGATATTCGCATCCTTGTCCTGATGCCAGAGAGTATAACAAGAAGCCCTGGTGTCCGTGCACTGCTCCACCTGAGCCACCTCACCGTTCGGCAGCGTGGTCTCCGATATGGGTCCTGTTTCTGAAACAATAGCTGCGGTCAATAGAATTAGAAAGGAAACTCAGTCTGGATAATAGTGCTGAATGTTAGCCTAATTTGAATAGGAATATTTGGATATCATTTGACTTATTTAGCCCACATTTGGACGGGACGTTTTCTTTACATAATTTGTAAATTGAATCTTCGTTTTTTAATGCGTCGTTTTTAAGCGCGCACTCGATTTTCAACCCTCAGCGTTGAGCAGAGCATTGAGAATTCAATAGGGCGCCAATTTAATGCGATGAATGCGCTTTTAAAATGCAGGTTCTTAATTAAACAGGATTGTCTTAGGATACTGGTGTTTTTTTATGTTTAGAAGAAGCCAACCAGAATAATGCTTTCAAAGATGCACAAATCATGATTGGAAAATCTCCATGAAATCAGGTAGTGAAAAGTGTACCTATCACAAATTCACAGCAGACCTGTGTGATGTGTGCTGTCCAGGACTACAGTATTTTTACATGTATGTATGTTAAAATCAAGTGCATCCATTTATCGCATTTCTTTTATTTTTAGAGTAAACCCTGGTCCATTATTGAGACCTAAACATTTCAAAATCGCCAAGATACACCATGTATACAAACATAGTAGCAGGTCAATGAACTTTCAAGGAAACATTTCAATTTTAATTACTGTGCAGCTAAACAATTCTGTGATAACAAGCACCTTATCTTTTACTACATAATTTTTTAAATACTTAATTTTGTATTTACTAGCAAGTAATACCTACCAAAACTATCATTTTCCACCATCAGTTGAGCGTTCCTTTCATCTGCATACGAAGGAGTGACACTCATTGCCACACTGTCATGAATTTTATACAAACATGAGATTGTAGGTCCCATTGTTGTAGTCTTTTCAGTTGGTCTCATAGCCGCCTTCACTTTATATGTCTTTATATCATTGGACAAACCATTCTTTCCTTTATTCTCTTTACCAGAACTAATAGCCTTTTTCTCAAAGGGGCTAACAATGTTATCTCTTACAGTGTCAGAGGTGAACTGTCTGGGCATAGTCGGCATCTCGTGAGAGCTGCCCACAAACTCATTTGAATTTGGAATATCAAGGCTTCTTTTTGAAATTTTTGTGTGCTGTACTGGCCAGTATTTATGCTTGAGAGTATCTTTAGCAACTCTTTTGAGAATATGGTCAGGTATGCTTCGTTTTTTCAATAATTTTGCATGTTGATACACTTTAGAAACACCTCTGACTTCTACATAGTTTGGGACAGGATCAGCATTTCTTTTTCCTATAACTCTTGGCTGGTCATTAATAACTGGCCATTCATTATTCAAATCTTGCTGATTATTCCATTGTATTGTCCTTCTGTGGTGGTATTTAGTGAAAGTTCTTACATAGTGTGAAGGCTTTAGGTGTTGAATGCCATTCCTTAGGTCCTGAGATTCTTGAGGCCGAGAAGTGAGTACCTTTGCCGTAAAAATAAACAGGAACAACACTATGCATTTCAGTAGTGGTGTCACTCTGTTAGATATTATTCCTTCCATCATCTTTTTAACGGAATTTTGTAACAAAAACTTTGTTACTCACGTCATATTCAAGATTTTATTCTTATGCGTTTATGTTGCACTGCATACGGTAACTCACAGCCTAGCAACGGAGACTGCAGAAATATCGATTTTTCTGCCTTCACTATCATATGGGCCGATGCAGTAATTTAACACGAATCAGACAAGTTTTTTTATTATTTAATTTACTATAAATATTTCACACAATGTTCTTTCTATTTAATATCAGAAATAGAGTAAGAATGATAAAATAATCATTATTTTTATGTCGCAGTAAGCGAGCTTTTGTGAAAGTATCAATGTTTACATGTTTTTCTATTTGCACTTTGTTAGTGATACAGATGTGGTTAATTAAATTAATAACGAATTGCGATTGATTTTTATATTGTGTTGATTACTTAACTTGATTTTTATAATTTATCAAGAAAAATTAATAGAATGTTGACAAACACATTTTGCCCGACATATTGCGGGACGTTTCGTTTCCTCGTTGTGTTAATGTCTTTGTCTCACATCGGAAACATTCTACGTTTAGTTTCGTCAGTGATGTATGTTCAAATATTAATAAGTTGAGTTTAATATTTTTAGTTATAGAATGGAATATCAACGCATCATCAACTAATATGATGAGCTTCTTCTATTACTAATGACAACAATTTTATCTATTCGTGGATAGTTTCAGGTACCTACTTTTATTTATTTATTTATTTATTACTTTTAAGAAGGCTTACAGACTAATTACAAATAATAGGTAACATATACACATATATAACATATAGGTAATATTATAAGTACTTATAAATTGTTTCTTGCGATAATAGTTTGAATCAAATCGATTGAGTAATCGAGTCTTATCATAATTTGATTCTATTTGCATGTATTCAGACCAGACGCATGCAAATGCAAGTTGTAACTAGTCGTCCCGCGACTGGACGTCACTATTTCACTAACATCTGACACTCCACAGATTACAATATAATCTGCCGATCTTCCGTGATCCGTCACTCGAAAGGCTTGGTCGCTCGCTAAATTTATAGAAAAATATACGAATTCTTCATATTCCTAACGAATTTGTGCTTCCATTTTATACTATCCATTAATTTAAGACTTCGTTTGTGCAAAATAAACTTCCAGAAATGACTTCTACATCAGCAGCGGACGAAATTGATGAGGCAAAAGAGCGAGAGCACTTTCGCGCCGTTGTCACCGCTTTCAAATATTATAAGTAAGTAATTATTCAATTTATACGCGTATAATACGCCTTTTAAGCCCTTGGAAATCGTTTGTGGTGGATCTATAAATAATTTGAGGCGAAAAACAAAGTTCAAATTCTGGGTAGCAACTAGTTCTTTGTTTGAGCAAATCGTACGATCTAATTAACCTATTTAGATAGAAACCTTAACTCCTTTGTTTATATCCTCTTTGCCGTAGTGTAGCCTCTATGGTGCTGGGCTATACGGGCGGGATTTTCAATATTTGAGTGTAAAACTGAAATTACATTTTCAATTTATCTAGAAGTACGATTGCTGTAGTATATCATTATAGAGTGAAATATATTGGTTTGCTTACATCTCTTCACATTAACACAGATGTTTGTTGGAGGCTAATAATGTTAAATTATAAGGGGGCTTGAATGTTTGGCTTTTTTAATCTGAGATTACCCTCAAATTAATGTTTTGAATAATCAAGCCAAGTAATAATTTATAAATTAAGTAATATCTGAAACTTTCCAATAACTTACATACCTACTACAATAATATTATTACACAGGAAATAATATGAAAATTCAATTTACAAATATGTACTTAAAAAGGGTGTTAATCACGTGGTTATCAATTTATCATGAATGGTTAACAGTATTATCTGGCTGACTGGTTAAAAAAAAAAAAACTATATTTGCAGAGTTTGCATTAGAATCCAGCCACTGCAAATGTTTGGAATCTATTTAATGAATCCTTAGGGGTGAATAGGCTTGGTTGCTAAGAGTTAAACAAATCGGGTAGGCAAAATTTTAAATGAGTCTTTAAAAACTAAACATCTCCATGGTAATGGTCCTGCCCGATAGATAGTCATGCCTTCTCAAATTCCCCTCCTAACTCCTAATTTGTGCTGCTAGATTATTTTACAACCAAACCAATACTTTTCAAAAGAAATACCATGGAGTTTCTTGCCGGCTCTTCTCCATAGGACACAGCCAATTTTTAATTTCATAAGTGCCCATGTAGGTTTATGTGAAATAAAAGATTTTGATTGTGAAACTCCAAATTCCATGTTGAAAATTCATTCAGCCTGGTTCGCAACATAAATCAGTAGTTCGGCTGAGCATCTTGACTATAATTGAAACAAAAAAAAAATGCATACTGTAAAATATTTAGTACTGAACCACCTAATGTGAATGTTCAATGGAACACCACAAAAATAATTTCACACGAAGACCTCATCTGATTATGGCTAGAAAGCCGATCGCAGATGAATGGAGATGAAGAAAAAAAAAAATCTGTAAAATATACTACAAAGGCACTACTGCTGAGCAGTAGGTTCTGCTGCTCCTGGGCTTCGATTCCCACGTTGGACAAAGTGTTATTGGGTTTTTCCAGCAGGAATTTCTCATTAGCAGGGGGGACATGGGGCTGAAACATTTTTTTTTGTGTCTCTATTTTTCTTACAATCTGTCACTGTGTATTAGGACATTCAGTAATTTTGATGACGTGTTAGATGTCTTGCTTGGTATGCGTCCTATGACACATCCTAGTATTTATAAAGCATCAAGCTAAGTTTGTCCAATGAAGTCCTGTGGAATTTTGTGTTTTAGCCTTCGTATGCCTTTTTTATCCATTAGATTGTTTGCCAGGTTATTTGGGTGGCGAGTTATCCTTTCTTTATATGAGATGATATAGCGTTTTATTTCCTCTTTGACTGTCGGTATTTTCAGATCATGGTGTAGTGCTTCATTTGGTACAAACCATGGGGCATTTGTAATTGATCTTAGAAGCTTGTTCTGAAATCGCTGTATGATCTCTATGTTAGAGTGTGATGCTGTTCCCCATAGCTGAATGCCATAGGTCCATATAGGCTTGATTATAGCTTTGTATACAAGGGTTTTATTTTCTAGGTGTAATTGTGATTTTCGACCAATTATCCAGTAGAACTTTCTTAGTGTCAATCCAAGTTGCTTCCGTTTCATGAAAATGTGCTTTTGCCAAGTAAGACGTCTGTCGAGATATAAACCAAGGTATTTGACATGTTCAGCTTGAGGCACTTGTATCATATTTAACTGTACTGGAGGGCAGGTATCCTTCCTCTTAGTGAATGTGACATTTACCGATTTGGTCTCGTTGGCTTTTATCCTCCACTTTTTGAGCCAGAGAGCTATGTCGTTCAAACAGGTCTGCAGTATAGCTGAAGCGACTTTATGATCAGTATGGGACACTAGTATAGCTGTATCATCCGCAAAAGTTCCTGTAGTCGCTAAATTTGATATTGGGAGGTCGGCAGTATGAATCAAATATAAAATAGGTCCAAGCACACTGCCCTGAGGAACTCCAGCAGTAATAGGGCATAGTTTTGATACAGCTTCGCCACTCTGCACAAAGAAATACCTATCCCTCAAGTACGACTTCAAGATTAAGAAGATGTTGCTTGGGAAGCTGCACTTTACTTTATAGAGGAGACCCTCATGCCAAACTCTATCAAACGCTTGAGAGATGTCAAGGAATGCAGCAGCACAATATTCCTTATCTTCAAATGTATTGTGAATTTTACTAACGAGCCTGTGGACTTGATCTATTGTGCCATGTCTCTGTCGGAACCCAAATTGATGGTCGGGTATTAAATGTTTTTCTTTGATTATAGGCAGTAAACGTAATAGAAGGAGCGATTCGTAAACTTTTGAAGCTATTGGAAGTAAACTTATAGGCCGGTATGACTTCGGGTCTTCATGAAGTTTTCCTGGTTTAGGAATCATTAGAATTTTAGCTGTTTTCCATTGAGGAGGAAAAAAGCAAAGTCTTGACATGGCATTGTAAATAGACAGCAGGAAGGTTAGGCCAGAATCTGGAAGTTGTTGCAGAATCATGCCAGTTATCAAATCGTAGCCAGGGGCTTTTTTAGGTTTTACTTTATTTATAGCTCTAGTTAGTTCTTGCTTTGTAAACTTTATGTCAGGGCTTGTAGTCGAATCACAATCCAGCACAACCTCTCTAAGAACTTCTTCTTTGTGCTCTGGGGGCCCGTCGTAGGAATGCGGCTGAAATACGCCTTTTAAGTGTTCGGCGAATGTTGTACATTTTTCTTCGTCACTTCGAGCCCAGCACCCGTTGGCTTGCCGAAGTGGGGGAGACAACGTTTTAGGGCGCTTTATTTTTTTGGTAGCTTTCCACAGTGAGTAGTCGGTAGCAGCTGTAGCATCAAGGTTGCTCAGGGACGCCTGGACACTATTATTTCTGTCCTCGTCTAAAAACTTTTTAAGTTTCTTAACAGCGTAGTTTAATTTTCTTTTATCGTTGGGGCATCTAAATTGTTGCCATTGTTTTCTAAGTCTTCGTTTTTCAGATATTTTATCCAGTATAATATGGGATATAGATTTCCTGTTCTTATTCAATTTGTTGGCAGGAGTAGATTGCCAAGCAGAAGTTTGGACTGAATTATTAAAGTATTCTATTGCTGCTACTATATCATCTTCTGTTTTTAAACTGACTGTAGGCGTCAAAGCCTGATCGACCATTGATCTGAAGGTTTCCCAATTTGTCTTTTTGGTGTGAAGGACGCAGGTTTCTGAAGTTTCTTTGAAACAACTTAATAAAGTAACTAAGACTGGTGAGTGGTCCGAGGATAGCTCATAGCTGCTCTGGCACTGAAAGTAATTTTTCGAGATACCTTTAACAGCACAGAAGTCAATTAGGTCAGGTACTTTTTTCCTGTCAGTGGGCCAATATGTGGGTTCACCTGTTGAAATAATTTCCATTTTTAGTTTTTCAACAGTCTTCAGTAACTCTCGGCCCCTGGGGAGGGTCAATCTTGAGCCCCAATAGCTATGCTTCGCATTGAAGTCTCCGCCAGCTATGAACCGATCGCCGAGGGAATTGAAGAACTCGCTAAACTCTTCCTGTTTGATAATGTGTTTCGGTGGACAGTAGAGAGCTGACACAGTAATGGAGCTTACCCAATCTTCAACTATGACAGTTGTTGCTTGAATTGGTGCTTTGCAGTACGATACTGATTCGTAATGTTTTAATTTGCTTCTAATGATGATAGCTGATCCACCATGTGCTTTCCCATCGGGGTGTGTGGTATGATAAAGCTTATATCCAGGGAATTCCATATGACTTCTTGAAGTGAAATGTGTTTCAGATATTAACATTATGTCAATATTGTGTTGGAATAAAAAAAGTTTTAACTCTTCTGAGTGGTGTGACAGGCCATTTGCGTTCCAGATGCATAATGTTAATGCATTAAATTTGGAAGCATGGACATGAGATCTCCCAGCATCTTAGTAATTAGCATCATCTGGTTCATGAGTGACTGCATAAATTCTTTAATGTCAGGTAAGGGGTTTGGTTTTGGTTGTGGCAGATGTGTTGTTGAATGGGTTTCTTTGGTTGGTATACCGGTTGTTACTTCAGCGTATGATTTATTGCCAGCACCTTCATATCGGCTATATTTGACTGGACCATCATTTTTCTCTTGCGTGTCTTTGCTGTGTTGGGTTTTTGGTCTCAACGGGGGGTACTTAACCTTTTGCAATTCCTTATATACAGAACATCCCTTGTAATTTGCGGGGTGGTTTCCTTCACAAAGGATGCACCGCACATTATCTGATCGCTCTTTCCTCATGCAGTCAAGGGTTGAAACATAACTGGCAAAATATGGATCACTTTTCAAATGAATATTATTTAAAGTTAAACAAATATCAACTTTATTTTAATGGTAATTAAATGGATTTCATAGTAGTCACTATGAAATCCATTTATAGTAGTAGTAGTAAGATTTCATAGTAGTACTATTGAAAAAGTTATAAAAATGTTTGAAGTTGTAGCGTAAACTGAATTTTATTGTGTAGGCATTAAAGTTATTTTTCCATAAACTCAAATATTTGTTTACATGTTTGGAAATTAAATCGCGAAAGCAGATTAGTTGCATTGTCATAATACCATTATTTACCAATACATTGGCGGCGATTCCCTTGTTCACAAACTAAACTAAATTTAAGCTCAGTGCATCTTTTTCTTTCTATTTCATTATGAAAAGGACAGAAGATAAATATTAGTTTAGTCCTGTCAAATTAGTCAGCGCCTGACGTAAATTGACGTATTTTTAGTAGCCATTTCTAAATTGAACAACTAATAAATATTTGTACAATAGAATATTAGATGATGCAACTTCTTACAAATATTTATCATTTACATTGTATTGCAGTAAAAGTTATATTGGTTGCATGCTTTTACCTTATGACGTGAATTGGCATGTGTCGAGGATTCGTCATCTCGGAATTGTGGGTGAACAGTTATTGAGGAAATATTTTAGATTGGTGTATTGATGAATCTGCCCGCGACTTTCGTCCGCGTGGAAGTCAACTCGACATCTGCCTAGCCTTTTCCCAACTATGTTGGGGTCGGCTTCCAGTCTAACCAGATGCAGCCGAATAACATTATTTTACATAGAGCGACTGCCTATCTGACCTCCACAACCCAGTTACTGGGTAATACTGGGATACCACTTGGTAAGACTGGTTGTTAGACTTTCGGGCTTCTGACTATTCATGAATGTTGTTGAACTGCCTAAATGAATGCCGTTCCTACTGATAGTGTGTTACACATTTACCCCACAGTTTTTATATTTGAGAGAATTTGTTGCCACCTAACCCCATGCCCTAGGTTCCCTAGCCTTTTCCTATGCTGATGAGCGCTATTTAAACCAAGCAACACAGTACAGCCTTTAGAAGGGGACCATCAGGGCAGAAGCCTGTTGGTCAGCGGGATTCTCCGAAAGGGTTACCGCTGGCCTGGAACATAAAGGGCTCTAAGGAAGGAACATGGGTGGGTTTTAGTCACTAAGAGTCTGACACTCTCTTCCGCTCCACCTAGAGCGGCAGGGGTCATTTGATGATTTCCCATCCTGAAAAAAAAAAGAAAAAAAACACAGTACAGCCTTTGCTCTGCAGTGGCTAAAAATAGGCTAAAAATACAATAACACGGTATAATTCAATGATTAACTACAATAAGATTACTGAATCATATTTTTTCTTTGTATTCGCTTACACGTGGCGGCGTTTAATTATGTATCGCATGTCATTGTTGCGTCGAACAAGGAGGTGGGTGGAGACATTGTTGTAGTACCTACTTACATATTACAAGGTCAAATTAAATTAGTTAGCAAAACTCCGCGGATGTGATAGGTGAATGGGTCTAAACATGATAAACCAGAAACAAAAATGTCGATTTGGTTTTTTTTTTGGGGTCTTCGAACGTTGGTGGTGTAGTTACTTGAAATATCAGTTTATAAATCTGTTTTTTTTTTTGTGTGTACTTCACAGTCGTGATGGGATATCTAAACACGATTCAACAAAAGAACATAGATTTTCTCAACTCATACCTCAATTAACATAGCTACAGATGTTACGAAGTCCGTTTGGCTATGAATGTTGTCAAGCATGCGCATGCACATTGTGATCAACAGAGACTCAACAATGGGTGAAGTAAAACGGTACACATTCGCGGAAATAGCTTCATGCGACGGCAGCAAGGGGCAGCCGCTGTGGGAGCGCGCTTGTCGGGATACGTCACTAGTACAATCAAAGCCGAACGGACTTCGTGAAATAGAATATCTGTACAAACGGTTTTCGCTAGCTAATTTGATTTGACCCTGTATTTATATTCTATCTTTGTTCCAGGCTATGCAGTCTAGATAGAATCCACAAATCAGAGAAGATAATATCGATACTACCTCAAAATCACCAACGTCGCCTAGAGAAATACAAGACTTACCTCGCAAAATTCAAGAAATGTCTCGATGTAAACAATAGTGTGGTGCACCTAATTATAAAGGACGTTGACACTATGTTTGAAAATGTTGACCATACGGTCACGGACACATCCGGGACAAATGGGACTGAAAGTTTTGGGTGTAATTATAATAATTGTGAAATTGCGTCGCAGAAGCAGCATAAAATGCAGCATGATGTTGAAAAGGTATATTTTTACTTGAATGGTCTAAACTACGAAAACAGCTTTTACTGCTACGACTTAAGGGGATTACCTCGCTCAAATCCTGAAAATACCGTGTGTTTAAAGAAGTTTGTAGATGAATCCTTTTGTGCGTTTTCAATATAAAAAATATATGTTAAACTAAAGGTCATCACAAATACATTGTTTAAAATTTTAATATCCTTACTCAAATTTTATCAAAAAATCGTAACAAATAGGACCTTTTTCAACCTAAATTGAAAATTTTCTCTATAACGGCTCAATAACTCGGCATGAATTTTATACCAAAAAATACTAATGACGTATTTAACAATGTGTATTGATTTTTTTCTCCTTTTCTCTTATTTCTTTTAATATTTTATAAAAATCCGAAATTTCGCGAAAAGCACTATGTCACTCCCGCACTCGTCCCTCTCTCTCTCGTCGTTTCGTCGTAAGTTAGTACGGGGCAGCATGCTCAAGGTCATTGGGCAATGTAATGCCCTTAAGGACACTGTCAAGTCCTTACCATGGACGTTCATTGGCTGCAAAGAATGGCGTATGACTGGGTTGTCATGGGGTTGCCGTCGGATGTGACCACGTGAGACATGTCATAATTCAAGAACTTCGAATGTTCCTAGTAACTTCGTTTTGATTGAAAGAAAGCCCCTAGGAAAATAAATCTTTGTCCTGCCGTCGTTACTAGATGGCTTTATGTTTTGAAGTCGACTGGTCCTTGAGATAGTAAACCTTTCCGTATACCTACTTTGATCAAAATAATTTAGTGTTTGATAACTTATTTAGTTGTTGTATCTGACAGCATCTTCCTCTTCATCTTCTATTCTGAGATACAGCGTCACCGCCATGAATAATGATTAAAAACTAAAATGATTAATTGATATTTTATTGCTACAATGCAGAACTTCACTAAGACTGTCTTCTGAGATATTATAAAAATCTGTTACAGGTACAATCAGTTTTAAAAAACATAGTTCGTGATTGGAGTTCCATGGGTGCAGCAGAGCGGGAACAGTGTTACAAGCCTATATTAGATGAGATGGAGGAACGGTTCTCATTGGACGATTACAGGTAGGACATGCTAGATTTTAGGCAAGATGGCTGCTGTTTCATAGAAAAATGAAATAAATAAAATACTCACTGGTTTATGGAAGAAATGATGTTTTTTCTCCCTTTTACTTAGTTGGACCCATAATTAAAGTTTTCATACACATTCACAGGCTGAAAAATTTGAAAATGCCAGTGTTCAACCAAATTTTCTTCCATTGCTAATATTCATTTAGAAATTAAAAAATTTCGAAAGTCGGTGTTAAAAAACGAAAATACAGAACCAACGATACAGACTTCCCAAATTAAAGTTATTTGTCACTTTGTAGTGTTTTTTTTTTGGAAGTCGGTTGTTAATCTTTCTCTCTTTTTTCCAGCGACCGATCACAAGTACGTGTGCTAGTCCCGGGCGCGGGACTGGGCCGCCTTGCCTGGGAAGTGGCCGCGCGCGGCTACACGTGTCAAGGCAACGAGTTCTCACTTTTCATGCTGTTCGCGAGCAACTTCATACTCAATAGGTGTACTGAGGTAGGTTCTAGACAGGCTAGTTTTTATTGGAAAGGGGCCGTCCATTAATCACGTGATGTTTTTTTTGGCATTTTTTAACCCGGGCAGTACTTGAATTAATTAAATTTATTTGTTTGTTTTTATATTACAAGAGTTCTCCTGATATTGTTCTTTTTTAAATTTCCCAGATAAACAAATACACAGTCCATCCGTGGGTACATCAGTACGTGAACAACATAACTTGTGAACATCAGTTAATATCAGCAAAGTTCCCCGACGTGTGTCCGTCCGGCAACAGACCTAATCACAACTTCTCTATGACGGCCGGCGACTTTCTCAAAGTAAGCACAACCAATCTATTCTGTGAAACTCTCACCGTGAAAACTTACGTGAAGTGAGCTTAAGGCTGCGCTATGGTCAGCGGGATTGTCCGAAAGGGTTACCGCTGGCCCGGAACATAAGGGCTAAGGAAGGAACACGGGTGGGTTTTAGTCAGTAAGAGTCTGACACTCCCTTCCGCTCCACCCAGAGCGGGAGGGGTCATATGATGATTTCCCAACCTGAAAAAAAAAGCTGCATCAGACGTAAGCTCGGGTACGGAGAGACGTAAGCGCGGGGACGACGAGCCGTAACGCACCGCACCGCGGTTCGTGAGCTTGTCCCGGGGCGATGCGATTACGTTACGATTCCGATTAGTGTGCGTTGCAGTAGGGAGTTTCATACAAAGAATACTGAACGGCTCGAGTTGATACGGTGCCGATCCCTTTCTGGTTTGATATGTGTGCTATGACCTTCAGGCCCTTTACTAAAACACCCATTTTCTAATTTCAGGTATACACAGAAGCAGACGAATGGTCCTGCGTAGCAACGTGCTTCTTCATCGACTGTGCACCCAACGTTATCGAGTTCATAGAGAGAATATACATGATCTTACAGCCCGGTGGCTACTGGATCAATCTGGGTCCTCTGCTGTACCATTACAGGTGAGAAAAGTCACAATAAATGAGACTAAAACATACCATCTCATTCATTATCATCTGCCTAATCTTTTCCCCAACTATGTTGGGGTCGGCTTCCAGTCTAACCGGATGCAGATGAATACCAGTATTTTACATGGAGCGACTGCCTATCTGACCTCCACAACCCAGTAACTGGGTAGTAATACGATACTCCTTGGTAAGACTGGTTGTCATCCACGAATGACAGCCGGAACCAACGGTTTAACGTGCTATCCGAGGCACGGAGGGGTCACGGTTTGTAAAGATGGTCACCCATCCACAGACCAACCGCGGCAAGCGTAGCTTAACCTGATCGATCGAACTGTGCGGGTGTTATTATTTAGCCACGGGTTCCTCTCAAAAGTGCAATACTTACGCAGTCAAAATGTATGGAACAGATTTTTTTTAACGCGAATAATGTCAACTCTGAGGGCTTCAGAATCATGTACTGAATGGTTACAGTTTGCGGGTCGATTCTCCTACTACCATACATTGCTTAAATTTAGGATGTGTTTAACTTTGTACAACGTTTATAAACAAAAGGTCAAAAAATCTATATAATTATGTCGGAAATACGTCATTCGTTTGACTATTCGGAACGCCAGCGCCATCTGAGTCCGTGGGGGGGTCGAGGAGAGCGAGCAGCGAGGTGCAGCGGGGACTTGGACATTGGACATCGTACGGACAACATGTGCTCAGAAACTGTCTCTAAGCTGTAAACAACACGTGCACCGATCACGCCATTGACAAGTTCGTCACTCGACTTCTCCCACCGCCCCACTGTTCGACTTGATTTGCCACCAGTATAAAACAGCGAGCAGCGAAGCGACTGGGGACTTGACCATTGGACATCGTACGGACATGTGCTGAGTAACTGTCTCGCGTTGGTATCTGGTTGTGTCGTGTACCTACAGTATGTAATTTGCTAGTGTGATTAAATTGTTCGTGAAATTATAATCTGATTTGAACTGCAAACGGGTTTTCTATTGCGCAATAACCAACACATACCCACATAGTACGCCCACAGTAGTTAAAATATGGCTGATAATAACGACACACACCTTCTCCGTCAATTATATTAAACAAAGTCGGGTTAGTTACACCGTTTATAACTCAAGAACGGCTGGACCGATTTTTATGATCTTTTATTTGTTAGATTTGTCTTCGCCACGAATAGCGTAACAATTATTAAAACATGGGAAACATTTACAAAAAAAAAATCTGACCGCGGTACGAAGTTCTCCGGTCAGCTAGTGATTAAATAAATTAACAAATATATTAATATGTTTTCAGTGACATGCCAACGGAGAATAGTATCGAGCCGCCATACGACATACTGTTGGAGATTATTAGAGATATAGGATTTGATATATTGGTGAGTTATTTTTATTCCAAACCCACAACTGGCAATATTTTTTAACAAAAACCGTGTTTACAAGACCTGATTCAACTGTGAACTGTCGTAAACCCTATTTTGGGTCAGCGTAGTTTGTCTTGGATTTAATTTAATTAAGTTTTGGTGACTTTAAAACTTGGTACAAAGTGCCTTTACATAACGACGTCAAAAAAAAAAAAAAATGTTGGAACTTTGACCTTCAATATCTCCGTAACCAGAAGGATCTCAGTTATGGTCCAGTACAAAAAAAACTGGCACTCCGGTAGTGCCGACAGAAGTGAAAACTTGAACAATTACGAGTGTATTTTGTGAATCGTCTTATAAACAAAACACGCGTGTTAAGGTGTGTTCCTTATTTTATAGGGTTTTTTGCAAATCAGGTATGATGACCAAAGTGACTGGTTTATTCTTCTCGTGAAAGGAATTTATTCAGATTTACAAATAAGCACACAGGATAGACTTCAGTTCGTGGTGTTGGTCGCGGCAGTGGTAAGAGAAGCAAGCCGCTCGCATGGAGCTCGTCGTCAGTTATATATCCGTGGTTCAGCGCCATCTCGTCGTTGTTGGATGAACTACGTAGTTAGTACGCGAGGCCCTCGTAGTTCTTCCCGATGTGCATAGATGGCGCTGTCCTCAACAACGCGCGTCTTACGTTTTACGTCTTACGAATTTTCGATCAGGGTCACGTGACCTGACGTGAGTTTAGAAGTTTTTACCCATTCCAAAAAAAGTACACAGCGCCGCTAAAGAAGTTTTCACTTCAAAAAAAACATCGTGGCGAAATCCGGCTTGAAATGATCATTTCAAGAAAATTATTCTTGAAATGATCATTTCGCAGTAATCTTGTTACATTTCCAAGTCTAATCCATACCATCGAGCTTGTAAAACGCAGATTGGATGGGTGGATGTTTGTTACTCTTTCACGCAAAAACTACTGAATGGATTTGGGTGAAATGTGGCACACAGATACAGTACCCGGCGATAAGTATTGCACATCGACCTTTTTCCACAAAACCATTTTATACAAAGAATAAAAATAATTATCAAAAGAAGCAAATCATAATTGTTTTAACAGCTCCTAATAGATACCGGACTGTTTGTATTTCGTGCGACAGAGATAGCGCTCTACGAAGCGGAAATTAGCCGATTGTCTCTTTCCAAAGGTCGATGTGCAATATTTATTTATCGCCGGGTACTGTAGGTTATCTGTGTGCCAAATTTCATCGAAATCCGTTCAGAATCCATACCATCGACCTTGTAAAACGCAGATATAACTTTTTTATTCTAGCCTAACGGAGGCGTCACCCAATTACTACCAGGCGCTCTTTCGCCGCTAAACATATTGAATTAAAATATATATTTTTTCCACAGAAAGACCAAACGGGCGTGAAAACGAAATACGCCCAAAACCCACACTCCATGATGCAGCACGAATACGACTCAGTGTTCTTCGTGTGTCGCAAACCTTACTGTATGTAGCCACGTAGCAAGTTATAAGTTATTTATTATATAAACCGTTTTATATGTAGTTAACGTTAGAATCTACGGAATTTTTTGTGGGCAACTGTTGGCCTATTGTTGCGCTGCAGTTGTGACACTTTCGGTTAGCAAAAGTTGCGCAACATAGTTTCTACAAAATGTATTTTAGTTGCTGTAAATTTAATTGGTAATATTGCAGGCAACATTGCTGTGTATAAAGTCTCCGCTTACACGGGCAACTGAATTGCTCATTCTCGACAATGTTGGTTAAATAAGACGGCACAGTAAACATCAAGCCATTTACATATACTGCGATGTCAACATCTAGCAAATGTTGATAGAGATACCACCGTATCATATTAAGCGATATGTAGCAATTTATTCAACTAAATTGCTCCAATACCTGTGGCAATAAATTCTGGAAAAAAATGTCCGTGTAATCGAAACTTGAAATATGTTTCCAGCACCAAAAAATGTTAAGCAACTTCTATTTACCTTAAAACGAGAATTTAAACAACTGTCGCATAAAACTCGCGCCACAGTTGCGCCACTATCGAAATAAGCACAAAACCTTTATGACATAACATGGATACTGCTTGTTAGTTATGTGTAGCTGCGTAGTACATATTAATATGTTATTTATTGTTATACCACGTGAGGACGACAATACGACAATAAATGAAAGTGCTTAGTAGTAATTTAAAATCTTCAAAAACCTACCTCAATCCAAACATCGAAATTTACAAAAAGCTAAATATTAGTGATGGGCTGTGATGGGTGTGGTGTAGTGTGTATGAGAGGCCCCTGGCTAAATAACAGCCGCACAGGTCGATCGATCAGGTTAAGCTACGCTTGCCACGGTTGGTCTGTGGATGGGTGACCATCTCTACATACCGTGACCTCTCCGTGCCTCGGAAAGCACGTTAAGCCGTCGGTCCCGGCTGTCATTCGTGGATCTTTGACAGTCGTGACGGGTCGTCAGAAGCCCGAAAGTCTGACAACCAGTCTTACCCAGCGGTATCGTATTACCCAGTAACTGGGTTGTGGAGGTCAGATAGGCAGTCGCTCCATGTAAAATACTGGTATTCAGCTGCATTCGGTTAGACTGGAAGCCGACCCCAACATAGTTGGGAAAAGGCTAGGCAGATGAGTAGTAATGGGCTGTATATGGGTTTTGCCGGTCAGCCGGCTATCTATAGTGCGTATAAAATATTATACAGGTAGGTGGAGACATCGACGCGCAAACTGTATCTATGATTTCGGCACATGATGACTAGACTCCCCAGAATAGACATTTTTATTTATTTATTTATTTAAAAAAGCGCAGCCACATCACATACATTAAACATAATGCTAGAATAATCTTAAGGGAACTACATGACCTAAAGCGCGGTCACTGTCGGTCTGCATAGAAAAGAAAGAGAAGCGCGATGACACAACGCTGGTAATTTATTGCAAAATATAAAGCAATTATCTATTTACAAAAAATCTATGGTCTGGACTAAAATATTAAAACACTAGTGCTTTAGTGTGTTGCTTGTAGAATAATCTGACAAAACATCAGAATGGTTTTAGTATGGTTTTTATTGTAAAAAGAAAGTTTTTAGAGGTAGTTTCATGATTTTTTTCTATCGTATCAAATTACTTGTATTATGTTTTCAACACACTATCGAACTAGCATAATAACTAAAGGACTAATGTACAGACTCCAGCACATCAAATTACTACATTCTGTCAAATTTCTTTAATCGAATTTCAACTTTATCGCTAAAGCATTAGGTTCAAAGTTGATTGGGAAAATTTGACAGTTTCGGGTAGGTTGATGTGCTGACGTCTGTACATAAAGGTGCGAATCCACAAGTGTGCTGAACTGTGCGGCACTGTAATGCACAGTGTACGACACAAATGTTTATTCTGGTCGACTCATTCAAGCAAACAATAACAAATTGTGCGCGAAAATTAGAAATGTTCCGAAATTTGGAAAAAGAAATCTGAAATGATTCTATGTGATAGAAGTTTATGTAAAGAATACAGAAAAAATAAAACGAAGTCTCTCAATAGCTCACTTTTTCAGAAATCATCAACAAAAGTTACATTAGTTGCATTATCGGTCAAGGAAAAAATTCTCTGACGAATATAGGCCTCGCCGATGAAAATTTAAAAACATTATGGTACGGAACCCTCGGTGCTCGAGTCCGACTCGCTCTTGCCCGGTTTTTCCGTTTGGCGTTCGGAACCCTAAAAATAATAATGAAGAAACAATTCAGAATATAAGATTAAAAA
This sequence comes from Luperina nickerlii, assembly GCA_963855955.1. NCBI lineage: Eukaryota > Metazoa > Arthropoda > Insecta > Lepidoptera > Noctuidae > Luperina > Luperina nickerlii. Next base: position 7,691,401 of record OY979689.1, on the reverse strand, counting down.
TAAAAAAAAAGCCCTGGCAGTTAAGAGATGACCCGTCTCCATGATTGAATCCTTGGTAACAGTTTTCGCGTCGATGGCCCTGCTACTTGATAGAATTTTTGTTTGTAGACTAAGGACGTAATTACGTAGATATACGAAGTTTAATTTATTGTCGTATTGACGCCTCCACTCTGTATTAAAGATATTGAAGAGCGAAAGATGCGAAGAAAGATCTTGAAAATAATGGTTTGGGAAAAAACTCCTATTGTTTTAATCTTTATGTGGACCTAAATCTGGCCTACACACTTTAGTTTCGTCGTTACAAGATAGACTGGTATTAAATATGGTAGGATAAGTAATAATCAAATGGCTTCCCGTTTCGGAGACTTTCCCTGAATCATTATTTTAGAGATATTTGTTTTAAGAACGGCGATACTCGACTTTTTTTATTATTTGCCACTATTTTCGGCATACTACTCGACGAATCGTCGATTAAGGGGGAAGCGCTAAGGTAGCCCGCGAAATTCAAATTTTCATACGTTTTTTACAATTTGCTGGTCAGTATTAAGTTGTACGTCGATCAAAATATGATTCGCGGCCGTAACAAATATGTATTTACAGAATTGTAATCATTAGAATCAGTAATACAACTTGTTAGGTTAGTATAATCCCAAAATGTCAAGATTTCATGAATTATTCATTTTGTGGGATTACTTGGTCTTAAAGAGTTGTGTTGTTGACTTGAATGATTATAATTCAGTAAATACATATTTGTTACGGCCGCGAATCATATTTTAATCAACGTACAACTTATACTGACCAGCTAATTGCAAAAAAACGTAAGAAAAATTGTATTTCGCGGGCTACCCTGGCGCTTTCGCCTTAACTTTACTTAAAAAAATACTTAGCACATGCTTTGCCTTGGACATGCTCACGGCTCAATCTTTCACTTGTAGTAGGTAATGTTTATTGATTGTGTAATTGTCTGCCCAAGTTACCAAATGACGCCTAAATATGTCATCTAAAGGTTTTTCAAGGTTCCGAATGACGGTTCGGCGACACAAGGAATTTAGTAAATGACGCTCGAAATCGTCATAATAAAATAATGAGCTGAAATATTAAGGGTGAGATTCACAAACCGCACTTTGACGTCACTTTCCCAAGTAAAGTAAGCGTTTTATACGAATATGAACATTATTTGTTAATTATTAAAGTTCATATTCGTGTGAAACTCTTAAACATACAGTTATACGAATATGAACATTATTTATAAAGGTTTAAAGTTCATATTCGTGTGAAACACTTAAACATACAGTTATACGAATATGAACATTATTTGTAAAGATTTAAAGTTCATATTCGTGTGAAGTTAGTATCGTCGTTCCAAAACAACAGGGCAGCTGTAAGCTATGTTATAAACGAAAGATCTCTACGCCACAATATTAAAAAAAAATAGGACAATATAGTAGTGATTTGAGGTCAGTAATGGAGACAGTAATATTAGAGTTACAGTAAATAGGTCTCATTGTAATATGTTTTGTAGCCAGTTCATTGGTGACGGATGGACAGATCTATCTGAATTGATTATAGAAAAAAATAAGTTTAAAAACTAAAACCCGACTACTGAAAATTAAACTTATTTTTTATGGTTGACTGGTAGAGAATGCCTAAGGCATTAAGTCCGCCTTTGTACCTTTTTGTGCGAAAAGTTTAAATAAATAAATAAATAATTTTTATTCTTTGTATAAAATACAAAAAAAGGTAAAGGTCGATGTGCAATATTTATCGCCGGGTACTGTACTGACTTGATCGTCTTCTATTGGTCCGCGAACCCATCGCAAACTTTCAGTGTATCTGTCCATGCGTCTCAACAAACAAATATAACTTTATTAATTAATACACTTTTTGTTTACGAACGCTAGTAAGTACATAAGCTGTTATCACAAAGTATTTTTTTTTGTTTTAATTCTTGCAAGTCACTAGAAAACGGGGTAAATTGTTTAATTTATAAACAAAACTACAGTGCGGTCGACGAGAGAATGCGTTCTTGACATCTGTCAGTTTCACACAAACGAATATGTGTTTTGCGAATTTGATCTTTATTACCTACTAGAATTGTCGCACTGACAGGTGTCAGGAACTTTAACGTACGGACGTGGAGAAGATATGACATTTGCCATGGTTGTGGGCTAGGTACCACTTGCTTATTGGCTAAAGTTTTGGCCCGAATCGTGTCAGCACGAAATGAAATTGTTTATTCTGCAAATTTCATTTCGTGCTGAAACTTCAAGGCAAGAAAAAATTAGAATTTACACTAAAGAAAAATAAAAGAAACAATTAAGAGCGTTTACGCCGTACGGCATTTCATACAAACTTTCAAACCATTATTTTTCGAAATGAATGAATCGATTTTAATGAAACTTCGTACGCATAAGCAGGATACAAAGGTCTAAAAAGGTAGTTGAGAACATTTTCGAAAAATAGTGTTACAGCCAAATTAGACCGATTTTAAATTTTCCATAGAAACAGAGATTTCCAGTTATCTTTTTTTAAATAAGACATTTCGAAAATGTTCTCAACTACCTTTTTAGACCTTTGTATTCTACTTATGCGTATAAAGTTTCATTAAAATCGGTTCATTCATTTCGAAAATTAAGGCCTTGAAAGTTTGTATGAAATGCCGTACGGCGTAAACGCTCTTAACAACGAAAACTAAGAACATTTTTTTTGTCATTTCCCAATTCGTATATTTTAGTGACTCGCAAGAATTATTTAATCATCGCCATAGCGATAGCGACTGAAACTTAATAGATTTTTTTCTATGAAATAAGGTGATTTAGGGCCTAAAATTACGTACACATCAATACATATTCCATATATTCCTTTTTTTTCCAAGTAAAATTCTAGACTTTTTACTAAAAAAAAAAACTAAACAGTGATGTAAGAAAGCAGAAGGCCAAATCCCGGAATTAAAACGTCCCAAATCTGGTCGCAATTTCATCTCAACTACAATCAGTGTCAAAAATTCGAGGTATTTTTGACAGATTGAGACAGAGACCAGACTACGAGAATTGCTCCGTAAGTCTTTTCGATAGGGCCCGCATTGAAGGAGGTCAGTTACGGTCTGGAGCCTTTGACACCGGTAACTTAAACACTGCGGTGCTATTCTGTAAAAATCTCACCGTGAAAACTTAGGTGTAGTGAGCGTGAAGTGAGCTGTCAATAGTGTCATTTCCTAGCAAAAACAAACTCACTTCACCTAAGGTTTCACGATGAGATTTTCACAGAATCGACCGGCTGATACTTGGTGGGCTATAAAAACAATTTTCTTTTTGGTTGATATTTTAATATGTATTGATGTGAACATGAAAGCCAAAACAAGAGCCGACGCTGATATCTTTGTAATGATACGAATGTGTCAAGTTTTTCTTTATGCCACAGATTCATTGATCCATTCCATAGACAAAAATGTGGTGTAATAATGTGCCAGGTGCTTATGTAGGGTTTGGAATCGATAACTACAGTTCGTTAACAGTTATTTTACTTGTCACAACAGCAATCTTATTGTGACGAGAATACAAGACCACAAAGATTTTGACAGGCTTGTCTGTGGCAGCAAACAAACAGCAACCTTATTAGAATAAGAATAAAGATCACAATGATATTGACAGACAAGTCAATGGCAGCAAACCAATTGCAACCTTATTAGAATAAAGATCACTGTGTTTTGGACAGTGATGCAAATTCAAAGGTAAAATAATTGTTAAAAAACTGGCCAAGTGCGAATCGGACTCGCACACAAAGGGTTCCGTACCACAAGGCATAAAACGCCGAAACAAACGTTTCTTTTATACCCCTTTAAACTTTTACTTTATTTTATTTTTATTATTTGTTGTTATTTTGTTATATTATTGTTGTTGTAGCGGCAACAGAAATAGATCATCTGTGAACATTTCAACTGTCTAGCTATCACGGTTCATGAGATACAGCCTGGTGACAGACAGAAGGACAGTGGAGTCTTAGTAATAGGGTCCCGTTTTTACCCTTTGGGTACGGAACCCTAAAAACTGTAGCTTCAACTTTTTGACTTTTGAAAGCCCTATTTTATACGACGCAAGTTTTTTTCCTGTGGCATAACAATAAAATTGAAGCAACAAATGACAACTTTTATTGTTGTTTGAACTTGTTGCGTTCAACAGGTATAATTGCACCATGTGAATCAGTCCTAAGGGTGATGCGTTACTTACAGTACCCGGCGATAAATATTGCACATCGACCTTTACCTTTTTTGTATTTTATACAAAGAATAAAAATAATTATCAAAGGAAGCAAATCATAATTGTTTTAACAGCTTCTAATAGATACCGGACTGTTTGTATTTCGTGCGACAGAGATAACGCTCTACGAAGCCGAAATTAGCCGATTCTCTTTCCAAAGGTCCATGTGCAATATTTATCGCCGGGTACTGTAAGTTGTTTGCAATTTGCAGGTTAGTGTCAGTTTGTATATTTATTAAAATATGATTCACGACCGTAACAAATATGGCTGTACAGATTTATAATCATTCCAATCAGCAATGCAACTCCTTGAGCAAGAACTGGCTTCAAATGTGATGATTTCATGACACAGGGTATAATAATATAATAAGACTTAGAAGACCATCTCAGACATCGATCTACATGGTCTACACATGATCTGACCAAGATTATTTCTGGGCTTTAAAAGAGACTGTGACCTCTGAGTTTGTTTCGGCCTTTCTTCTCAGAGTAGTCAGATAGGAAACCGCGACCTCATCTTGTTTTTTTTAAATATGATTGACGTGTAAAAGTATTTGTGCAAACCAAAATATAGTATTTATGCATACTTACACTTTACTTTCATCACGCATAATACTATTTATCATCCTTTTTATTTGTTTGTATGTTTACACTTAGCCAATCGTTCTAAATACGATTCATTATCATAAAATAGCTGAGATAAAATACTTTTACTCAATTTTCATGTTGTGACACGTCAAATTGTCAAACTGTCAGTTACTTTATTTACAGAAAATAAATCATTTATCATTTATGAACTTAGAGAGTTGTATTGATGATTTTTATGATTATAATTCTATTATATATAAATATTTGTTACGGCGGCGAATCATATTTAGATCGACATACAACCTGATATTGACCTGCATGCAAATTGCAAAAAAAAAACGTAGGAAAATTTGTATTTCGCGGGCTGCCCCAACACTTTCGCCTTCAGAATATTTTTTTTACACTTACACGTATTGATACAAAGAAGAAGCAGCTCGGCTACGTACACACGTCCGCATATAAGTGATAAATAGTCATAATTGTTTTTAATAAATAATGAAACTAAACATAACGTACAATCCATTTACAGTTATTTTACCTGTGACAGCAGACCTAACCGCAACCTTATTGTAACGAGGATAAAGATCATAATGATTTTGACAGATTTGTCGGTGGGAGTAACCCAACAGCGATCTTATTAGAATGAGAATAAAGATCACTTTGATTTGGACAGTGATGCAAAATCAGAGGTAAAATAATTGTGAATCGATTATAGTTTCTAACGTACAAGGGGAATTCTAAAGTTGAAATATAAGTTTAATTTAGGGAAAATTGTTCAGTTGTATAATTATGTTTTTGGTGCATTGGCTGGCTAGGAAAATTGAATGTCTTGTGAAATAGTAAGTGTTATTGAAGCTTTTTAAAACGAAAATCACAACATAACGCTTGTTTCCCCGAAAGTTTATAAAGAGGTGTATCTAAAGAATACCTACCCACTCAATCGTAGTAAAGTATCCGTCACTAGAAGCTATACATTTTGTAAACAAACATTCAGGGGTTCACAACCTCTGGATCAAATAAAAAAAACATTTTTGTAATGATTTTTATTTTTATATAGGGATATAATTATGTTAACACACACACATTTAATTACTGTCGTCAGACAATTCCGAGTATTCTGCATCTGCATTCTGCAGCATTGACAGCATCAGCGTTAACTTACTTATAATGGCGGCCCAATTGTTTACGTTCCATGAGTCAGATGCGTTCCAGTACCACAAAACATTAGACGACAGCGCTTTATATCGCTAAAATATAACCCGACCAAGTGAAAATTGTTCGTTAGTTTCGTATTACAAGTGTGTTACTTTGAGTTGATTGAATTTGGGAACATTTGTTGTTGATTGAATTGTCGCTGCGTAACATAGTAGAAGTTCTTTGTTTACAAAATTTATAGCTTCTCGTGACGGATACTTTAGTAAGTACTCAATTAATACACAATTGTCACATTAAAAAAAACATTTTAAGTCTTTATTTTATAAGTAGTAGGTAAATTCGGTTTCCATCCTAGATTCTCTAACCACTGAAAAGTTTACTTACATACATAAATTCACGCTCTCTTCCCATGTGGGTAGGTAGAAAGTACAGAACGCCACCTGTTACGATCCGAACATAGTCCTCGCAAGCGGCGCGAGTGTATGACCAAATATATGATCGTAACTAAAATTCTTCTATTCATGCCTAAATACAATTTTCAGTAGCTAGTACGCAAGCGTATTTACAGTATTTTGTTTTTCTAGGCAGTCAGTCAAAAGAAAAGAAATTGTTAGTTAAAAGTATTATGTATTAAAGGTTCTAATCGAGCTAATGTATTTTATTTGTGAAGGCTCGAAACAATGCTTTATTATAGTATAGAATTAATGTATTTGACGTGTAGTGTAGGTACTACATTTTTGTAATAATAATTTTATTATACTCTGTTCATTTTATGATCATTCGTTAGGCGTGTGACGTCTACAGACCGAGTCAAACTTTATGGCGGCTCGGAATATGGGACTTCTCGCTGCGTAGTAACAAATTCACTTATTAGAGGGGGTGAGGGGTGAGGTACTGCTCATCGAGAAGCGCACTTCAGTGCCGCCATAAAGTTTCAGCCGGGCTGTACCATTTGACATAAGTCTCCCCTTTGAATCGCCACAACGACCAGCGCACGAATGAGGGTTTTCGTGAAAATTTACGACACCAGTTTGGCACCACTGTAACAAGAGGTCTTCCAATATAAAATATATGACGACGTTCATCATTCGATTCATTCATTCGTTCATCATTCAGTCATGACTAAAGAAAATATAGGCTCTTTGACAGATGCCTGGACCTGACGTGTCAGTGCTGCCACCTAGCGAACGTCATTTCAGAAAACCCTCATTACCCCCTCAGTAGCGTAGGTGCAGTCTGTCATTAGTTTACGGTTGGGCGGCACTATAGCTGCTATCACCTTTGGCATTATACCTTAAAAGTAAGTCTTAAATACAGTCTCTTCACAGTTATTTTACCTCTGACAGCTGCGACCTACCAGCAACCTTATTGTAACGAGAATAAAGATCACAATGATTATGACAGACTTGTCCGTGGCTGCAAACCAATAGCAACCTTTTTAGAATGAGTATAAAGGTCATTATGATTTGGACAGTGATGCAAAGTTAGAGGTAAAAAAGCTTTTTTTTTTATGTCACACAAGTCATCGTAGAATGAGCCGAGTATAAAATCCGTATGATCTTCATTTTGGTCTATTTAATATGTTATGTTATAAGTCAATAGATCTGTTGATCCGAGATTTGTTAGTGGTCTGTTGACAGTTGCGCGTAAATATAGGTTCAGAGGAGATAGATGGAGTAAGAGATACAACTCACGATATATTGGAGTATTATTTATATAGTTATTTTACTTCAATTCGTACTGTAGTGCCGATATCAATGTACAGACGCCAGCACATCAAGCTACTACAATCTGTCAAATTTCTTTAATGGATTTTCAACTTTACCGCTAAAGCAGAACGTTCAAAGTTGATTGGGAAAATTTGACAGTTTCGGGTAGCTTGATGTGCTGGCGTCTGTACTTTCATATCATTTCATATCATTTTCAATCAAAACTTTTTAAGGCCTTGCAGTAAAACCGCTGCTCTCAAACTCCCCCCCAGAATTTTTCTTTTCAAAAGTTCAATTTTGAAATAAACAATTCTGGGCGAGTTTGAGTTTTGATCTGTTTCTGTTTGGTTGATTCAATTAGCTAAATATTATAGACAAGCATACGTTTAGTTTCCTTTCCAAGGGCAAAATTGATAGATCGTACTTTGAATTTACTTTTTTAAATTAGGGTTTCATACGAACTAGAACCTTATTTTTGTGAGTAAAAGTTTCATATACTAATAAGAACATTATCCTTATATTTATAAAGTTGATATTTGTATGAATCGCCTACTTAATAAAATAAAGTAAGTTCAGTCTTAGAATCTTGCCCTAAACTTTGGTGACTCGTTCTTTGCAGACATTTCATTTAGTGATTAGTTGAGTGTTAGTTTACACTGAACTACTGACATTTATACGTGGCGAGATCTACACCGCCACATGCGAACGAGGCATCACACTGACGTCATGCAACCAAAATCATAGATTGACAGTTGCCCACCAGACAGGACACCCGTCTGGTCGGAGGATCCTCTTCTATGGAGGATTAGTAAACTTTACACTCAATATATATGTTTTATTTCATTATTTGATTTACTCTAATAACAACTAAACACATAATTCAATTTGTTTATGCTTTTCATTAAATTATTCTTCAGTATACATTCATTCTTATCGGCACTACAACACGAATACAGTAAAAATACAAACGAAAAGTATATTATTATACGTATTATATTAGTTTTTGCCCACAACTGGGACCAGCTGGGCTAAAGTATTACGTAAGGTACTGATTTAAATTAAAATTAATTATTGGTTGCATGTTGTAAACATTTTTATTGTGAGACTTGTGTAATGTGTATTATAGAAACAGTAGGACAATTTGAAACAAATGTTTAATTTTTATTCTTAGATATTATCAAAGTGATGCTGTAGGAATGGAATTTTGATCTGCACCCTAATTGCGTAACACGTTACCAATCTCAAACGGAATAATTTTGAAGGATATTGCTAATACATTGCGTCATATGTTCGAAAAATTTGTCAGCTCAACAACGTGAATAATGCAATGAATGTTATTGAACTGTCAAAATGAAATCCGTTGCTACTGATATAGTGTGTTACGCAATCACCCCGCTGTTAAAACTTGTGTCAAATTATATAATCGTTGTTGTTGTATTGGTTAGTTAGTCAATAACACAGAATAAAAAATTGCCCGTCAAAAATGAGATTTCACAGCAAATTTACTGCTGATCCGGCCTTTACGACAGCAAAGGTTTTTCAAATAATATAAAAGTGACAATAATATTTAAATGAGACAAAATTTATATTTAAATAAGGTACTACATTATTTTAAGTTGTAAAAAATGTGTATAGATACTTTTCCAAGTTGTCCTACTGTTTAAAACGCACTGTTGTTAATTTGTTAAGCGAAGAGATTAAAACAATGATTTATTGGTTACTTTTGCTTTTTTATTTCGCATTCCTAGCTGTTAAAATAGGTATGTTGTACAGACGCCAGCACATCAAGCTACTCGAAACTGTCAAATTTTCCCAATCAACTTTGAACCAAATGCTTTAGCGATAAAGTTGAAAATCTATTAAAGAAATTTGACGGATTGTAGTTGCTTGATGTGCTGACGTCTTTACCTGGAGATATTTTCATCATAATAAGCAGATTGTGCGATCTCTTGTCAGTTGGCCCTGCAAATGATACCTTATCATCGCACCACCTTCATCGTGGTCTACCTCGACGGCGATGTCCTCCCTCAGGCGTCCAGTAAGTGACCATCTTTGCCCATCGCTCCCATGGCAGGTGTCCAGTGCCGCAGTGCAGTGTAACGATCTTTGCCTACATTGCCATCGCTCCCATGGCCAAATATCCCACAAGATAGGGGAGGTTTTGAAGAAACAAGGGGAGATCTTTGCCCAACATTGGAATACAATGAAGGCTAACAAAAAAAAGGAGATTAGTTTTTGTTAACTTTCATAACCACAAGTCAGCCTTTTGTGATGGTTGTCTAACGTTCCTCAAACTGTGATAAGAAATCATTGACTTCCTTTTCGGCTTCGCCGCAGGGTACAGTCCGATTCAAACTTTATGGCGGCTCTGAAGTGAGCTACTCGCTGCGCCGTAACTCACCCCACACCCCCGCTGACAGGTGAATACTGCGCAGCGACTCGCATCATATTCAGCCGGTCGATTCTGTTAAAGGGTGTGTTTAGCGGATACAAGCGCTTACTAAGCGCTAACAGCGCTGACTAAATTCTCGGCTAGGACACGAAATTACTAAGCGCGTATTTTCAAAAAAGTATTCAGCACTAGAGGCGCTGAGCATCATATTAAGCGGTCGCCATCTTATTTCTAAGCGCTTGTATTCGCTAAACACACCCAATATCTCACCGTGAAAACTTAAGTGAAGTGAGTTTGTTTTTGCCAGGAATTGACACTATTGACAGCCCACTCCACGCTCACTTCACCTCAGTTTTCACGGTGAGATTTTTACAGAATCGCACCGCTGTGCCCTAATTCTGTATTATTCCCCGAAGGAATCGAAACTTCAACCGTACGGAACTACGGACATGTATTTTGACAGTTCAAACCACGCCATTGTGTCAGTCTCTGACCTGTATTATACAAATACGCGTGGTCACAGCAGATTACGCACTAATTATACGTTCTTCCACTCATATCACTAGGAGCTACTTTCCGGCTGGGGTAACGTAGGTACATCCGATGCTCTATACTTTCATCAGAATTGGAAATAAAACAACTATATAATCTGTTAACGTTTTATTTAAATACTGTATATAATATCTCCCAATTTTATTTATATCTTCATTTGAATGGTTCATTTTAGCATACGTAAGGAATTGCCGTCTTAACTTCAGCAGTTTTTGTGGGTTTACGAACTGTGTGTAGCCGGCTTCTAGGATACATCCGGGGTAGTCGGGGAATTTGACTTCGCCGTCCATGTTCAGTTGTTTTGCCTCGAGAATCTGTTTTGATATTGACTGCGTCACTTTGTCCAGTTCGTAGAGGAAGTTTGTTGATGTTAGTGGTGACTGAAAAATGGAAAAATGGTGGTGAGTTAGGTAATTAATGGCTGAATTTGGAGAATAGCTTTTTATTGGTGATAGATTTTACTGTGAAGGGCAGTGAAACAGGGTCTGTAATTGCTAGCAATGAAAGTTGGTTGGCGTGGTTTTCACTCTCGCCGTCACTCATATTATATAGAAATTTAAAATTCCAGCAAGCCATGTGGGCCGCCGCCGGCGCTGCGGACGCATCTTGACCCATTCGCACAAGCCGCGGTGAAAATGTTATAAAGAGTGCAGCAGGCCGTACGGCCGGCCGGCAGGCTCACTGATTGTTGAAATCGTATATTCATGTAATTTTTTTAGAGCGCGGCCTGCGTTTATAGAAAAATATATATTTAGGTGGCGTGCCTTACTCGAAAACTTATGACCCGCTGGCGGACCACATGGCGGTGAGTGTTAAAATCCTCAACTTTAACATGAAATTCTGAAAAGCAGTGTTATAAAATATTCTGAGCGCATGGGCAATACAAAATATACCTATATGCTAAATATGCTAATAGAAATAAATTTAATTTTGTATTAACAAAATAACTCAAATATTACGCAAATTGAAGAGTCCACATTAAAGTAACAGTTTTAATAACTTTAGTTGCTAACCAAATATTTTTATTAACAAATGGATTTGTTATTAAGTTTGGTAAAGAAGTATTTATAGGACAGATTGAAACATTACTTTTTACAGGTAACAGGAAAAAAAAAAAACGCTTTGTGACCATCCAATAGTAGTTACTTACATTTTGTGTACTCATATTAGGGGGCGGCGGTTTCTTCTCGAACAGCACTTTGTACACATCTTCTAATTTCAGGTCATCTGTCGGCTGAACTGTGAACAGTGGGCTGTCCCATCTGTTGTTTGAGTTTGGCTCTTCGAACCTGGAATTAGAGTTGACAAGTTATGTTGCAAGGATGAGATTTTGGGTTCTTGCTCCTCGGCAGTGTAAAAGGGAGTCTTTGGTGGAAAATGCTGTCAGCCTAACAATTTTTCTATTGTTGCAACTGTGCCACTGGTACCAGGATTGCTCACTAAATGTGGGCAAAGCATTTTGCCTTTGATGTAATAAGATAGTATAGTCGCCGGCACGTAACTTGGCAAGGTTTTGGCGGAGTGCGAGTACGTTAGCGCATACACTTAGTGCAACAAGAAAATGGTCACTTTTATTGTGTCATTATACTATGGTTATTGCCATAGATTATTTTTAAATATGTCATTTTAGTAGAAAGTTAAAACGCATCTAACGACTCTTGCCAAGTTACGTGCCGGCGATTGTACATTACGATACGTGTGACTTAAGTAGTTATGGCACGGTCAGTCAGTCAGTCACGGTCCCTTAATAATAGACAAGACTCTTAAGTCAAACATATCATATACTATTTATTAGATATGAATTAAAGCATGTAAAGCATACCAAATATTTTAATGACAGACATAATATTCTTGGTAACTAGGCAACACGTATTTAGTCTATGACACTATTTTATAGCCGGTGTGACTTAAACATGTACTTAAATCATGCTTTTCTGGGTAAAAATGGACTACTTAAGTCACAGAAAAGGGTGACTTAAGTAGTCCATTTTTACCCGGAAAAGCGTGATTGCTTGTGTGATGCTTTAAATTATAAAATAAATTACTCTTTAAAATTACTCTATCCACAAGCTGTTTTCCATAGTTGCTCAATATGGTTCTTATGTGGCACTAGTACTACATGATAGAATTCACGAGAAAGAATAAAGAAAAAGAAGAAAGGAGAAAGAAGAAAACATTGCAGTGGGTAATCTCTAATAGTACATAACAATATGTGTGACTTCCAATACTACGTAAGTCACATGTATTGTATACTTTTTTATAGCATGTGTGACTTAAATGTGTACTTATGTCATGCTTTTCTGTTTAAAAATGGAGTACTTAAGTCACAGATAAGCATGACTTAAGTGTGGGTTTAGGTCACAGAGTGCTATAAAATTATCTAATAAGTACTTATACACTTTCGCATCCCATACCTTAACCTAGTCAAAGCATTAAACACTTCTTCAGTATAAGGAACACAATCACTCTGTGTGTCTGTATTATTTCCTTCTGTAGAAATCTGTCTCTTCAGATTAGCTTCCCACGCTTCATCATGGTTTCTGATAGTGTATACTGTGCATTGTGTTGACTTTGATGCTTTTGAAGCACAGTAGAGTTCATAGCGGTAGCCTGTAAGATAATGATCATTAATGTTAGCAAAATTTTCATACTGCCTATGAATAAATACTTAATAATAATACTCTTTGGTTGAGTGGTTGAAAGCACTACTGCTAAGCATGAGGCCTTGGGTTTGTGCATATGAATACAATTGAAGGGTTAAGTGGACAAAGGTGTTATCTGACTAAGTCAAAAAATCTGACTTTTTTGCATGAACATAGGTTTTAACTGATGATAAATCGATTCACGGATTTAAAACACACCACTTATGATTCGTAACTATGTAACAAATTATAAGTGGTGTGTTTTAAATGCATGAATTGATTTATCATCAGTTAAAACCTATGTTCATGCAAAACAGTCGGATTTTTTGACTTTGTCAGATAACACCTTTGTCCACTTACCCTTCAATTGTGAAGTTGTATGTTATTATCATACTTTATTAAAACACAATATTTCTCTTTCTGTCTATCTGTTAGTGTGTATGAATACTAACAATATAATAACCTTGTTAAATCTAGCTTTGGTTCAGTCTTTTACCTTATAACCTTTTCAGAAGACTCCCTGTTTTAAAGCAAACTTTGAAGGACTAAGAAACAAGAAAAAAACAAGTTTTGAAGTGAAAAACTAAGAACAGTAGTAGTAAATAGTTATAGAATTTTTGACGATAGACACTCCTACGCTATTTAGGATCCCACTTCTAGGTATTTAAACAAGTATTTGCATAAAAGTACGGTACAATAGATTGGCAACTTTAGCGGTTTTTTTACCTTTAATATAGTTACTTCCGTCCAATATAACGACATTGTCCTTTCCAATAAGCTTCAATACCTCTGATTTAAGGTATCCTCTCACCCTTTTCTCTTTCTGTGAGTCCAAATATGTTGAGTTCTTCTCATAACCTAATTTTATAATAGCTTCGTCTTCAGATACGATTTCCACCTTTTTTCCGTGTTTGTTTACAAAGAAATCTTTCAATTCTGTTGCTCTTGATGTTTTGCCACTCACTGGTGTACCACAAATTAATATTAATGGCATTTTTAATGGGTTTAATTATTCAAAACTGTGGTATGAAAACAATGTCGTATTGTCAATGTCAAAATCAATGTGTGTCAAAATTGTGCTGTCATTCGCGTTTTGTTATGCGTAGTGCGTAGTAGATTCGTAGGGTTTTTGATTTTATAATAAAACTGCTTCTATCTTATTTATTGTCTGTCTAAAGGCCAAGTAAAAGCAATGATGTAGACTGTGGTGGATTAAATTTTGCTGTCGTTTTGTCTATACTAATATTATAAAGCTGAAGAGTTTGTTTGTTTAGTTGAATGCGCGTTTCCCAGGAGGCCAGGAGCTACTGGTTCGAATTGAAAAAATCTTTTTGTGTTGGATAGTCCATTTATCGAGGAAGGCTATATAACATCACGCTACGACCAATAGGTGCAAAGCATCAATGAAAAATGTTGCAAACACGGGAAAAATAGTGTTACAGCCAAATGAGACCGATTTTTCTCCATAGAAACAGAGATCTCCAGTTATCTTTTTTCAAATAAGATTTTTCGAAAATGTTCTTAAGTAACTTTTTAGACCTTTGTATCCTGCTTATGCGTATGAAGTTTCATTAAAATCGGTTCATTCATTTCGAAAAGGGCTTGAAAGTTTGTATGAAATGCCGTACGGATCGTGATGTAGCTTCATAAAGTAATGGAATACGTAATAAAATAATCTTAAGTAATAGGTACTTTTAAAGTAATGGAATATATTTTAGTAGGTTTATTCCTCAAAATGACGCACACATAGCGAAAATTACGTTGTGCAAATAACAGAACAAGTTTTAGGAAAGGGACTAATAAAAATACAATTAATTTTTAACAATTATTTTTTTTAAACAATTGCACATTACTTAACTTTAGTAAAATAAATAAATAAATTAAAAGGGAGATCAAATTAAGAGATTATGAATTTTACAATACATCAGAATGGAAATGGCAAGTCAGGTATATTCACAGCGCGATCAGGGAGCTAACTTAATATGAACTCTATTTGTCAGGCAGTAAGATCGTTTTTTCTTATACTGCAAGCAATCAAATGGCCTACGTGGTGGACTATGACTCATACGGCCATACCCTCACACAGACAGAAGGCCTGAGACCCAGCGGTAGATCCATTTTAGACTGTTTATGTAGACGATTACTGCCTAGCAATTACAATTCATAGTGAGCCCCCAGCGTCGATTTGATCAAGCCTGATCGCTTACTTAAGATATAACACATTAGTTTAAAATATACAGTCAAATAAGTAACATTTACAGTTAAATTAATAATTTACAGAATTCAACATTTTTATTATCTTTCGTAGGGAAATCAGCAGGACTTAAAAAGCCTTTAACTACGTCCCTATTAATTGATGAACGCCTCGTCGGTATCGTGATTGCAAGCGTGATTACTGAGCGTGTTATTAGGTTTTTCCATTAGGATTTCTTAGCCGTTTTGAAGTTGGCGGTGTGATACCCTCCGTGCCTCGGTGCGCACGTGTCGCCGTTACTCCTGCGCCTGATCTCCTCCGTACTATGAGAGTGAGCGAAGAGGGCGTGCACCTGTGTCTACGCTGACACTTGTACACTATAATATCTCCTGCGCCGAATGATAGTCTTCATTGAGATTGGCCGCCGTGGCCGAAATACAGTCTTGAGGAATTTGTTTTATTTATTTAGTAAGCAACTATTCCTAATGGAATAACAACGGTTTTCGTTAAGTGCTGAATTACGCCATAAGCAAGATCTTCCATGGCTCTTCCGAATACTATAGGGAATTCAGAGCTCTAATGCCCGTTTTCTACTTTTCGATTTTCAAGTTACGGCGTTCAACCGAGCGTTGAAAATCCTAGAGTACTGTTTTGTTTAGGCATTAACTTAGGTGCCGCCTAGTGTTAGTAAAAATGGGCATTAATTCGTCATTAGATAGGTACTTTCGGTTTTGTAGTCAGCATTGCGCATAAAAAATTTTACGTGGTTTGCTTTTGCTTTTGTAGGAACTGCACCTAAGTGCTCGTACACACGAGCGATACGGGTCAACGGCAGGAGTAACTTGTAACCATCGACAACATGCCGTTCGATTTGAGCACCGTACTCCAATTCACGAGCGGCTCACTAATGGACGTTTTCCCACTGCAGGCATTCATTTACTGCAGTGGAAAACGCCCATGCTGGAAGCCTAACTCTCTAAGTCCATCGACGAGGATACGCAGGGCCGTCTTAACCATATTGGGCGCTGGGGTGCGAAAATCAGCTTGCGCCCCCCTTGCCAACAAAAAGAAATTAACGTAATTTTTGTGTTCCATTTTTAAGATGATTTCCACCAATGTTTTCCAAGGGATTTTTCGAGGTGGTGACGTGCGGTTACAGCTCTGGAGCGTTGCGGTTATAATGAGTAATTAGTAATGACCTGATCGGCTTGCGCCCCCTAAGACCTTGCGCCTGGGTGCCGCGCACCCCTTGCACCCCCGGGTAAAGACGGCCCTGAGGGTACGGGCCCGTGAGAATGTATTTCAAAACGGCGGAGTGAACCATAGTGTTGCAAGGATCTTTTTGGAGCTTGAATGACATTGACAGAGGGGCGTTGTTGGTAAACATTTGTAATCCCGTTTAATTCCTTTATGGACGAGCAAAAACACATTGCGAGGAACAACTGTCATGTTGTGTTGTCATTCATTCTTAATTCAGGCTCCAAACTAATCTTTTGTCCGTAACTGTTATGGTGTATGACATATCCGTTTCTTCGGCCGAAGCGACGGATTACGTTATTAGGGAGTAGACTCAGGCCTGTATACTCTTTTGGCCACTCTTAAAAATCGATATAATTCATATGCTCGGACACGACGCCTCGTATCCAAGTGCTGGTGACCTTCACATTGTGGTAGATGCCAGGCTGGTGGTCTACTCCGCAGCCGAAGCCGGCAGACGTGATGCCGACAAGGTAGTAGCGGCCGTTGTCTGACACTATTAGGGGGCCGCCGGAGTCGCCTGGAAGATGAAAAAACAATATTTGTTAGGCTTAACTGAGTTTTAGATGTTAGAAGCTCTAGATTATTTTAAAAGACCCACTGCAACTGGG
This sequence comes from Luperina nickerlii, assembly GCA_963855955.1. Lineage (NCBI taxonomy): Eukaryota > Metazoa > Arthropoda > Insecta > Lepidoptera > Noctuidae > Luperina > Luperina nickerlii. Next base: position 7,674,045 of record OY979689.1, on the reverse strand, counting down.
TTCAATACTCCCACTCGTAGATGAAGGCGTAACTGCTTCGACTAATTTTCCCCCAGGCCATGTCAAAGGCGCAATATACATAGTCCTGCCGGTAGGTACGTTAAGCGAGACATCTCGGCATATGCTATGGACGTCTGCCAAGTAATTTTATTCGCTAGAAGTCTGAGATAAGTTCCCACCATCCACAGTCAAACCGATAAAAGTGATGGACTCTTAAATCTTGGATAGATGGAAGAAGGATATCCATTATCGGTAATTTTATTTATCTGTTGTTCGTGGCTCTCTTGGTTTTCAATTGAGGGTCAATAACAGATGATTACCCAAGCAGGCATCCTGATGCCCGTCCGAGTGTCCTGCGCAGATCATCTCGGAGTGAATCTCTACCGAGATCTGTTTACTCCTGTGCCAGTTGATGCACTGTTCTTTACCTGTAAACAAAATATTTCGTTAATTAGTTTGACGAAGAAAAACTGACTCACGAACGGCTTGTTATGTCTCGTCTTATCAAGCCATTTGTGTATAGTACAGTGTGTTTTACAGTTTAAGTGATGCGATTAAATTGGTAAATTTTCTAGAATATTTTCCCTTATTGGGGATTGGCAGAATCATAAAAGGATAACATTATGAATCATAATGGACAGTTAACTGTTAAGTTAATCGTATTAAATCCCAATGGTGAAGGACTTATCAGTTATTTTTTTTGTCTGTGCTAAAAAACCAATCCATCCAATCCAAATCCAATCCCAATCTCTTTGATTATACCTACGTAGTGCAGCGAAAAAAAGAAAAACACGGACTGTCTTCTCCATATTATAATTCATAATGTTATCCTTTTATGATTCTGCCAAAGTGGCCCTTATAGGCCCCCAGAAAGAATGCATTTTTCTGTATCGGTACTAAATGGAGTTTCAAATCGATTTAGGTAGACGGGAACATTTTATATTCATAGCAGATTTGTATCACGTTCACGGGAAACGGCTCCACAATTTTCGTAAAAGCAAATTAGAGTGTGCTTGCACTTACTAAGTATTGGAACCGTCGCAGACCTCAGCATATTAGTGCCAGTATGTCCCGTGCTGGCATCAGTCTTGCCCCAGCCGGCGATCACACCGGCCCTGCCTCTTAGCTCCATGTCTCTCTCCGGCAGACATATCGGCAGGATATGGGTAGTATAAGTGATAGGTCGCGACAGTTTGAGGAGCGCTATGTCGTAGCGGTCAGGTTGCGTCATACGGAATTGGAAGAGCGGGTGGAGAATTTTTTGGACGACCCTGTAAGGAGAGAAATGGTTTTAATAATGTTGCGTTGACTAAGTTCTAAGCATCGTGTGGAACTTCTAAATATTTCGGGAGGCCCCTTTACAGTTTCCCCTGAGATGAGATGTGCCTTACAGGCGTTGCGCGGGGGGGTTCCGAATTGGTATTTTAAGAGGAACCGGGACCAACCCTATGTACTGATGGTGATCACCGGGGTGGTTTTAGTGAGGTAAAAATCCCACACTCCCCGAACTCCCTCACTGGAGGTCGGGTGCCCCCTTTGAAGGATTCCCCCCGAAATAAAAAAAAACGGTAGGTATGTTATATGTGTCGTCTTGACTCTGAATTTCGGAGGCATAACCAATACACATGTCCTAGAATAGAATGTCCTAGGTGGTCGTGACACTTGCACTCACAACTGTGACATGTGATATCAATTGATAGATCATTAATTAGGTCAGTAAGGCAATCGTTTTAGCCTTTGACGACTGATGCAAGCAGAGTTCTACTTCATCATGATATCAGTATCATGATAGTTTTCCATGCATCAGCCAAAGTAAATAAAGAATAAAAAGAAAAGAAGATTCGGATAGCTCACCCCAGTTTCCTTGCAGTATGGGCGCCAGCGCTGGTATCCAACGCTCCCAGCCACACGGTAATGTCACGAGGACGCGCTCGAGACACACAGTGGGCTGCTGTAGCAACGTACCAACGAGACACTGAAATATTAAGTGATGAGGAGCATAATTTGACTAAGTTCAAGCTCTGCTGCTGACTTACAAACTGAATGTATACGGTGTAATTCATGTTGATATGAGAGAAGGCCTACAAACCTTTGGTCTGGGTTTTAAGTCAATATAAAATAAAAAATCTGGATACGCAGCAAAATGACCTTAAAATGGCGGCGCTTCCCTCCACCGCGCGCGATGCGGAATGTCCTCACTTGGCGTAATGAATTCTTTGATCCTTTCGCTATCCAATGGTGTAATTTAATTTAGGATGGAGATGATAGACATGAAGCTGCAAGACCAAACTGTATGACCCAATATTTTTATCTTTGTTTCTTTTTACTCGCCCCCCACTATGTAAGCAATTTTAAAGACGTATTTACGTCAAAAAGAGGGAAATAGGTCCATCGTATTGAGAATAAAATATGGTGTTGGCGCTGTATTGAAAGTCAGGCTTTCGATTGTGTTAGCGAGTAAGGTTTTGCCCAACATATTTTTTTATCCACTGAAATAACCGATACCAATAAGAATGATTGTCCATAAAAAAAACAAAACTCAGCTGAAAATGTCAAAATTATTATTAACTATACCAGTTTTCATTTAGAGGGGGGGAAGGGGGTTTAGGGGCCTGTGGCTAAATAATAACAGCCGCACAGGTCGATCGATCATGTTAAGCTACGCTTGCCGCGGTTGGTTTGTGGATGGGTGACCATCTTTACATACCGTGACCCCTTCGTGCCTCGGAAAGCATGTTAAGCCGTTGGTCCCAGCTGTCATTCGTGGATCTTTGACAGTCGTTACAGGTAGTCAGAAGCCTGAAAGTCTGACAACCACTCTTACCAAGGGGTATCGTGTTACCCAGTAACTGGGTTGTGGAGGTCAGATAGGCAGTCGCTCCATGTAAAATACTGGTATTCAGCTGCATCCGGTTAGACTGGAAGCCGACCCCAACATAGTTGGGAAAAGGCTAAGCAGATGATGATGACCAGTTTTCAAATACAAGATAACAAACATACCCAGCACTCCACCACACTGAAACTCGGAGATCCTGACGTGTGCCTGCCAGGGGAACTCCGCAAACCTCGCCTCTCGGCCGCCGATGATCCTCTTCTGTATCATCTTCGTTGAAGAAAGGCCGCAGTCCACCTGAAAACCAATGATAGGAAGGTGTTCGTTGTGCGAATACCTGCTTTTAATAGGCAATGTTTGTTATGAGGTCCATTTAAACCGTGATGGCTGTTGCCTGACTGACACTTGACGGCTGAATAGTATGTGGTAACCATTACATGACATGGTATAAGATACCTGAGGATCTTAGAACTAAAGTTATATAATAGAACCTACCAAATAGCCTTTTTTTTTCAGGTTGGTAAATCATCAAATGACCCCTCCCGCTCTCGGTGGAGCGGAAGGCAGTGACAGACTCTTACTGACTAAAACCCACCCGTGTTCCTTCCTTAGCCCTTTATGTTCCGGGCCAGCGGTAACCCTTTCGGACAATCCCGCTGATACCAAATAGGCTCAAGTTATATTATTTTTATTGTTAAAATAGCTTCTATCAGCCACTTCATCCGCGTGAAATTTCTTTTCCCCCAACTCACCACGTCACATCGCATCACCTGCCCCCACTATTACTTCGATTTTGCTTAGCGTTCTTTATTAACTTTTTCACGGCCCCTAAGGGTCATAGCGTGATGTTAAATAGCCTATAGCCTTCCTTAAGAATTTGGCTATCAAATGCATAAGGATTTTTTCAAATCCGACCGGTAGTTCCAGAGATTACCCCCTAACAAATTTTACGTCTTATTCTATATCAGTATAGAAGTATAGATGGGCTTGCTCTGGTATGGGATATGGGATACGGTTTCCAAAAGAAGGATGGTTTTTAGAATCAGAACTTCATCGTTTTTTTTTCCCAATTATTTCTGAGGTTCGGTAAACTATCTTCAATGACAGATTTTAAATGTAAGCTTTAGGATTTTGTCGACGGATTCACCATTCACTATAATGAAGAAGTTTAACTATTTTATCGCCAGAATCGAATACGTACCGTCTATTTTATTTACTTACCTAAATAGAGTAAAGTCTGCAAGTTTACCTGCGGGACATCATCATCAGCTCGTCTCCGGAACACGTTGGCTGGGACCACGCTGCGCTGCGGCACTTGGCGCAGCTGTGGTGGTACCACCTTGTACTTCCAGTCTGATGCTGGGATACTGGAAACATATAGAATTCAGATGTAATAACGAATCTAAGATACAATTTCTTCTTTTGTGTCGTACCAAAAACTAGCTCAATGCGAGATAAAAATGTTAGCTAGTCAGCAAGTTGGCAGAGCAAGACTGGCTACACAATTATCGCGATTCATGAAAGCTCGTATAATACACAATACAGCTTTAAAAATATAGTGAGTTTTACTTTTCTAACGATTCGAGCCCACCTCAAACACCTGATTTTAGGATCAAAACCTGGCCAATATGATATTTTTTTAATGGCATTCAGATAAGCTTAATCACTGCCTGGTTTAGAAGTACTTATATCGACAAGCTTGATGGTAGAATGTCACATTTACTTATTTTCGAAGAAAGATATTTTGTATATTCTATATATCTTACTAAAATATGTACCTATTAGGTAGGTGTAATGTTAAAATAATTTGCATGCCCTGTCACAGGCAAAATATGGAATGTACATACGCCAGCACGTCAAGTTACCCGAAACTGTCAAATTTTCCCAATCAACTTTGAAACTTATACTTTAGCGATAAAGTTGAAAATCTATTAAAGAAATTTGACCGATTGTAGTAGCTTGATGTGCTGGCGTCTGTAAATTAAACCACCAATTTCAACAACTGGTAACACCTATATTTTCTGCAAATAAATGATTCTTATACTATTTTTGTTCTTAAGTAAAAACAAAACGTGCGGGTCGAATTGACAACCTCGTCCTTTTTTTGATGTTAGTTAAAATTTAAAGTTGCTTTAAAATCCGGTAGTTACCTGTTATCTAGCACATCATTCCTAATCGGTTCATTGGACACGCAGCAAGAGAACAGCCAGCTCCCGCCACAGCCCCTGACCCTGGTGCCCCCTCGAAGCCAACATGTCAGCGACAGGGTACAGGGTCGCACTTCCGAGCCCAAGTTACAGGTACTAGGGTAGCCCAGGATAGAGGCTAGCATACGACTTGTTAGGGCTGGAAAAAGAAATAATATTTCATAGTTGGGGGTATCTTTTTTTTTGTTTTTGCGACATGCTTTTAGAAACGCAAAAAAACGGCATTACCTACTTCTTGGGAATTGAGACGCCAGCACATCAAGCTACCCGAAACTGTCAAATTTTCCCAATCAACTTTAAACCTTATGCTTTGGCGATAAAGTTGAAAATCTATTAGAGAAATTTGACAGATTGTAGTAGCTTGATGTGCTGGCGTCTGTACAAAGGTTGGGCGTGTACTTATATTTTTCTATCTTTTAATGTATTTGTTACCTCTAAAATTGGTTAGGGGTACTACACAGGCATGCTGAGGTCCAATCGAGCTGACCTGAACATGATAAAAAGCGAGGGTATATACCAAACAAAGTTATCTTAACAACACGAGCCGGAAGAAAGCCGTGAATGTGTAGGTACTAATTGCTTCAGGTCGGCTTTTGTGGTCAAAAACATACTGCGGAATCGAATGTGTTAAACCGAACATGTTTGTAGCGCCTTGTCCTTTTTCAGTATATAATTAAATGACATAAAAACAATTCTTTGACAACGACAGCGGCAGCAATATGTTCAGAACGCACAATATATAAGGTCCCATTAAAATAAATGGACAAACTTTTAAGAATCATTCAGACCACCAAAATAAGGTCGATGATATAAAATTTTGATAAGAAAAACGCATTAAATACTTACAAGAAAAATAATCAGCAAACGAAAATACACTAATGTGCCGGCAATTTATTATTTTAGGTCAAAATAAAATCACTTGAATCAGTGTTTTTTTTTTTGCTTGACTGTCTTTGGTTAGACGTACTGAGCGCTGTGTTAAAATTTGTCCATCTATATATACCTATATAGGGTCCCATTAAGGACCCTGTATAGGTCTTTAATTTGGCCCTTCTCTCCTAACATTTTCTGAGCCTATGATTATGGACTTCCTCTTTTCAACTTAATTGGGTAAAAAAAGGGTTTCCTCTTCAAAAATATCGTAAATATCAATAATACCTACATTCACCAGCAACAGACCCCGACACATTCAAAATAACGAGTGGAATCAACCATTTGCTGAGCTGCCATCTTGTTTCTGGCGCATCCTTCCTCCTTCGTGTGTCGTTGGAATGTCCTCTATGTTTATGGTACGTTTGGCGCCATGGTACCTCATGTTTCACCGTTGACATGGCGCTATTGACTGGTAGTGGTAGGACATAGCTGTGGTTGCGCTTCGGTATAAGAGATTAAATCTGGAACAATGGGATCTCTGTTAAATATTGCATAACCAACTCGTTTATTTTGCCACAAAATTTCCTTTTATAATGAAGGGGTGCAACCTTCTGATTTAATTTAGTATGGACACACACGTCACGTTGCAGTACAAAACTGATTTACATCCGTCACCTCACACATCAGGCCCAGTTGAAAACCAGCGTCAGGCACTAGTTGTCTGGCAATTTTTGCTTTTTGGCGCAGCCGCGACACTTTCCTGCTAATTTGGTCGACTTTATACTTTTTATTTGATCTTTTATTTGTTTTTATCTGATGTTACGTATCTGGTGTATTGTGTGTATTTTAGTCTGTGCTAAATAAATGTTTTTTCTTTCTTCTGAATTTTTGAAAATTAATTCCCTGCGGGGATAATAGAGGATAAAAGTTTGTATGGAAGCTCGTCATTTTTCTTACCGATAGGAAATCCTATCGAGCGCACAGCTTCTAATATTCGGTTTAGGTTTAAAGATACTTGCTACCAAAAAAGACATACAGTCACTTACACGACACCAATGCCTAAAATAAATTATATAAAGTTCGTCACAGACGTCACGGTAGCAATTATGATACATTATGATGCATTCAGCTTTTAGGGAGGGTGTTATTTGTGATTAAATATACATGCAGCTAATTGAGTTTTGAATGCATTGAATGAGTGTATTTTTTTATACTGAGGGAATTCTGTTATATAATTATGTAATTGTCTTCAAAAGTTAACATTTTTTTTGGCAAACTTAGTTCAATATTAATAACATCATCTTCATATTAATACCATCCAAGTTGTTTATAATCAGTGTTCACTTTTTATTACTTACTTATTACAAATTAGAAATCTACTTTCATGTTCGCGTTGATAGCATAATGACAGCTGTAACAAATGCCTGTGTCAGTTCAGACGGGTCGAGTCCTACAAGACGAGCGATGCGTGCGACTTTCGCTACTAATTAACGCAAGCGACTCTGGTAGGCTTAACTTTTTAATTAAACTTAAAATTAAGACGCTGGTGTATTGTCTTGTCAACCAAAAGAAAGAAAGAAAAACATTGTATTCGGAAATACAAACAGTAAAAAAGGAGCTATGAAAACTTAAAGTTAAGTGAAGAATTTATTTCTAACACACTAAAGCCTATTTTACAATTTACACTAAAATATACATAAACACACAGGGCTGGTCTATTTTTATACTAAAGAATAAGCATTGCTATCCAATCGTGGTAATGCTGCCAGCACTTACTTTTGAGTACTTATCCCAATGACAGCGATGCGGACGAATTTTTTGATGCCCAATGAGCTCCTCCCTTTTTCTTTTTTTAACAAATACTAAGTTAAATTAAATACCAACTAAAAAAAACCCCGTGCAAGGCCAAAAAGGCTTCTATCTCAGCTTAATGCAGAGATACCAACATAAAACTCTTAATTAAAATATTCCTATTATTTAAATTACATAAACGTCAGTTACATTTGGCGATTAAACATCGGCCGATCAAACGCGTGCACTTCAATTAGAGCTCCATACTGTTTCTCTGAACGATTAAACTGTTGGAATCAGAATCAGAATCAGAATCAGAATCAGAATCAGAATCAGAATCTTTATTTGTGAAACATAGGTATTTACATAAAGGTCTTATAGTAACATAATTGAGCACTATGCTTTGCCGTGAAGGCATACAAATGTTAAAATAAATAGGATTTAAAAAAGCTAGAGTACTTAAAAACTAAATAATTACAAACAATGAAAAATAAAACACAAAAACAAACTACAAAATATTAAAAATTATCATTTATAAAGTCTGGGACAGTATAATAACATTTTTCTATTAGAAAAGAGGTGAGAACTTTCTTAAACTTTGATTGTGGCAGATTTTTTATATTATCAGGTATTTTGTTGTAAATTTTTGAAGCCATACCAAAAAAACTCTTTACCATCAAAGCAGTTTTACATTTTATACCGCACAATTGATGTATGTATTGAGAACGCATTGGAGTTCTTTTTACATCGGAGATCTTTTTAAAAAGATGTAAATTATTTCTCACGAACAAAGCAGTCTCGAAAATATACAAAGCTGGCATAGTAAGTAGCTTTAAAGATTTAAAATGGGGTGCACAACTTTCTGTACTTTTTAAGCCACACATAGATCGAATACACCGTTTTTGCGCTTTAAAAACAGTCTCTCTTTCCGTAGAATGCCCCCAAAAAATAACACCGAACCTCAGAACTGATGCAACCAATCCATGATACGCCATTAAAAGTGTTGCTGTATTAACTTTTTTTGACAATTGAAATAGTGCATATGCCGATTTATTTAATTTCAGACAAATTTCTTCAATATGTTGTTTCCATGTTAGTTTACTATCAATCGTTACACCTAAAAATTTAGCCTTGTTTGTTTCTTCTATTTTGTAAGTTCCATATGTAACGTAAACTGAAGGTTTTTCACACCTTTGATGAAAGTACATTACTTTTGTTTTATTTAAATTAATGACTAAATTATTGCTGTTAAGCCAGTTAATAATTTTACTAAGACAATCATTAATATCAAATTCATAACAGTCAAGATTCTTGCACTTTACAACAGCTGTACTGTCATCAGCAAACAAAACCATGTTTTGAGAAATGAGTTTTGGTAGATCATTGATGTAAATTAAAAAAAGCAGAGGTCCTAGCACGCTACCTTGAGGTACGCCGTATTTTATAACTCTTGGTTGAGATGTGTGACTGGTTAAAGTGTTGCTTTTTGAACAGAGTTGTGATATTTCTGTGCACTGGGATCTGTTTTCCAGATATGACTCAATAAGTTTCAAAATATTTCCTCGGATTCCATAGCCGTGCAGTTTTTTTAGCAAAATCTTATGATCCACATAGTCGAATGCTTTCGTCATATCGGTATATATAGCGCATACCGGAGTTCTTTCATCAACAGACGTCATAATGTGAGAAAGGAGGTCGAACAGTGCCATATTGATATTAATATTTTTTCGAAATCCTTTCTGCTCGCTGCAAAATAACTTATATTTTTCAAAATAATTATAAATGGAATTATAAATTACTTTTTCGATAATTTTTGAAAATATAGGAACTTTTGCTATGGGTCTATAATTTTTGACATCTAACTTATCATCTCTCTTATGTAAAGGGTTAATAATTACTTTTTTAAGGCTATTAGGAAAAACACCATTTGTTATGCATAAATTAATAACGTGCGTTAGTGGTGGTGCTATAATTTCTTTAGCATGTTTTACGACTTGTGTGCATATTCCATCATAGCCTACAGTATTTGTATTTTTAAGATTATTAATTATTTTAATTATGTCAATGGGTAAAACTGGTTGCATAAATAAAGATTGAGACGTTAAATTGTTAAAAATATTTACATTAGGCGGAGTTACGTTACTATTTATATTATTTTCAATTACATCTATAAAAAAGTTATTGAATTCATTTGCGATCTCCTTGGGATGTGTGATTGTGAAATTACCTTTTTTAATGGACGGTATTAGTTTTTGTGGTAGGCGATGTTTGGTCTTGTTAATTACTTGCCATGCAGCCCTAGATTTGTTGGTCAACAAAAAGTTGCTAGTGCGCGCTGGCTCTAAATGTCTCAGGCTCGAGGACCAATAATGATTATTGATTTTATTGTGTTATTCCGGATATTGGTCCTAAAGTCCCAAAAAGATAGGGAAATATCGATTCCTGATGCTTATATCACACCATTAGGTATTTTCAGAAGTGGTACAAACAGGTGTGTTGTAATTTCGAATTAATTTATAGAGATTTATTATTTCATTTCATTTCAACTATTTTACCATAAAGTATCAATTACGTAAACAAAATTCTCACCTATTGAAAGTGACTATTGAACAAGTTTTCAAAACAGACTGACATTCAAATCAACTCATTTGTAATGTTAATTAGTTTTCACAAATCATCTTAGAGAAAAAAAAAAGAATGTGTACATAGACAAAAGACTTCGTCTTCTAACCTTTTCGTTAAACTTTCTACACAGCATACAAAAGTGTATAATATTATAATAATAAAACATAAACAAACAACAACAACATATTAACAACAAACAACAACAACATATTCATAATAATTATCAGTCTTTCTGTCATCTTCAAACGATTTCATCAGAAATAGAGTAGTAGAGTAGTCCTATAGAGTTAAAGTAATGTTTTCTCATTGTTTGTCTTGTTTTTAGTATATTCGTGTATTTATTTGTGTTTATATTTATATATAATTAGGTATATATTTTATATTTATAGTTTTAATAGGATTTTGCGTCCCTTTATATTTAAAAATATTTATTCTTCAATTTTTCACAATAGCACCTACTGCTGTTTGTCTCTGCATAACCCAAAGGTTGACTGGTATAAAATGCCAATGGCATTAAGTCCGCCACTGTACATGTGTGTGCTTAAAGTATTAAATAAATAAATAGAACGATGTTTTGTATTCGTTTAGCGCCAAAGCCAATGCATTAAACGATTTGGGGTGCAAGTGGGCCTAAGTGACAATTTCACCAATGAAGTGAACGCAATCAGCACATCCACACTGCGTTAAAGAACTGTCAGTGTCAATATTACACAACAATGATGACACTGACAGTTCTTGAACGCGGTTTGGATGTGCTGATCGCGTTCGGTTTTATTGGTGAAATCTGCCTGTAGTCTGCTATTTCGCTTGCAGAAAAAAATCAATCGCCCGTTCAAACAACTCAGGGTTATTAAGTTTTGAATAAGCTTTCTTAGTTCACCTAGAGGGACTTCCCCTTCCTTATATTCGGCAGACATTGCGTTGTCTATCAATCAACAATCTAATATGTTTAATTTCTACTTTCTAACTTAATCTTCAAGGAAATCTGGATTAGAATACTGAACACGCACGAGGAAGCGTCGTAATTAATGTGCATTTCAACTCATAAAATACTGATAAAATTGAAACTGTTTATTGGCAACTTCCACGGTTTTGGGACTAGGAAGAAAGAGCAATTATTGGTCCATTCTTACAAAATGGACACTCTTGGTTATCAATCCATTGACTGTCACGACTATCGGCACAATGATCCCCAAATTCACATCCCACGTGTCACAGTATTATTTGTTATCATTAAATCATCAATACAACTCTCTAAATTCAAATTATCCTATTGAATGACTATTTTACGAGTATGTAATCATGACATTTGAGGTCAATACTAACTTAGAGACTTTCTTTGTATTGATAATTCCAATGATTAAATTCTGCAAAGCCATATTTCTTACGGTAGCGAATCATATTTTAAACAACATACAACCTGTAAATTGCAAAAAACGTAAGAAAATTTGAATTTTGCGGGCTACCTTGGTGCACCACTTATCACCACTGCTCTTAAAACGGTGAAGGAAAACATCGTGAGGAAACCGGTATGTCCTAGAACTAAAAATTCGAAGACATGTGACATCTACTAACCCGCACTGGGCCCGCGTGGTGGATCACGGCTCACTCCCTCTTACAGAGAGGAGGCCTGTATCCTAGCCGTGGGAATATTAGAGGCTAATTATGCTTTTTCAACATGATTATTGTTGAGATTGTGAGTGTGTTACGTTATTAACCCGCTGAACTGACATGGCTACTTTGTACCTATGCAAATGGACCTCATATCAGGGTGCAATCCTTAAAGTTAGATCGTGGGGAACTAAAAAAAAATCCTGAATTGACCTGCTCTTGACCTCGTTTATGCGTGATGGAGAGCGATGGATGAGGTCTATGATGGAACGAGCGTGCCCAAAACCAGCCTAAGGCACTGGAACTCCCACGCATCGACGAAACAGCAGGCTGCTTGACGCCGGACTCCGGTGGGAGGGTAACTGCAACCCAGGCGGGCGTTAGCCCTACCACCGCAAGGGAAGAATTGGCCAGTCAAATAAAGTGGTGTGTGTGACTGTCCTGGATGTGTCGAGCGCTCGCATCAGTTGAGTAACTGGCGGAACAAACAGCGCTTCACGGGGAGGCATGTTCAAAAATCCATGAAATTGAATTTAAATTCATGATTCAAAATCCCGGAAAAGACGTCCATATTGAATTTCCTTTCTGGGTTTAGAGGCGTTGCATTTATTCAGTATTGGTTGTATTGAAGTCAACGGAGTCATTGCGTAACACTCTAACAGTAGCACTTTGACAGTTCAACGACATTCTTTGAAAGTTTGGTAGACAAATTTTTCAATTATATGAAGCAATGGATTAGCAATAATATCCTTCAAGATTATTCAGATTTTTATTGATAATGTGTTACGCAATGAGGGTTTTCTGAAATGACGTTCGCTAGGTGGCAGCACTGACACGTCAGGTCCAGGCATCTGTCAAAGAGCCTATATTTTCTTTAGTCATGACTGAATGATGAACGAATGAATGAATCGAATGATGAACGTCATCATATATTTTATATTCGAAGACCTCTTGTCACAGTGGTGCCAACTGCTGTCGTAAATTTTCACGAAAACCCTCATTAGGGTGCAGTTTATTTTCTTAGTGTGTATGAGGCAACAATTTAACAGACTCACTTGTCATAGCTAGTGAGATTAACAATTCTAAAATGGACAAAAAGAAAACATGGTATGGCTAGCTTCAAGTTTTACTTAGTCAAAACTTTCTACACTAATCTTTTGTTATGTTAATTTCTGAAAAAGAAATTAGTTGCTGTCATTGGTCAGAATAATGAATAACCATCCGTTAGCGGCAATAGCTTAACAGTTATGTTATGACGTCAGACTTTTAGCGAGTTTTAGCGAGAGGTCGTGCATTTGAACCCCGTTGCATTTTTGAAGCTAAGAAAAATAATTTCTGTATGAATAATCTCCATAATGATATTTTTTTTAAATTATACTTTGATTTGAATTTGTTAAATTAAATTTCTCGTTATTGTTAATCATAATTTCTTTTCTACCGGGTCAAAATAAATTAGCTGGCGAAACTCTATAGCCGTTATTAATATCGATATCTAAACACTACCAAAACACTAACAAAAATGATTTGATGTTTTTTTTTTGGGTTCAACGACCGCTGGATGTTTTGTTTCTTTAAGTATGTGTTGAGAAAATATTTTTTTGTTTAAATTTTGTCGTGTTGAGTTATCGATACACATAACGTCTGTGAAGTTAACACAATAAAAAGCAGATTTTTAAACTAAAAACCGGTCTGATCCCCTGAAACCCCCCCTCCTCGATCCCCTGTTTGTTCATCTTCTGTTTTAATCTCTGTCTTATCCACTATAAACTTTCTTATTCCGGTTTGATCCGCTTTTTCTTTTGTTTTTATTCCTGAAGGATCGTCAGCAACAAAAATAAGTACAGGGTTTATTGAAATACATAAGTTCGTCATTCTTATTGTAATGCATAGGTACGTATTGAGGAACAACGACTCCACATTTTCTGATCGAAAGTCACTAGATACTATTGTCTTTATTTCTTTTCCATTTCATTTCTCCTTTCTCAGGTCTGCTGGAAGAAATTTCTTAAGAAATAAGCAGTACCCTTGTATTGTAATGTTATAATAATTCTCGTATCTGTATACTATATCTCTATCACGCTATATTGTAAAGGCGAAAGTTTGTGAGTGTGTTTGTATGTTTGTTACTTCTTCACGCATAAACGGCCGAACGGATTTTGATGAAATTTGGCACACAGATAGTTTATAACCAGGATTACATATACACATAGGATACTTTTTATCCCGATATTTCCACGGGTTCGACACTTATGCGGGTGAAACCGCGGGGCACAGTTAGTTATATTATAAAATAAACTCCCCCCGCCGCCGCGCCGTCTGTCTATCTGAATGCGATTAACTAAAAAACTACCTTAGGTAATAGGTAATAGGGGCTGGTGTCCGCAACTCCACGTCAATGATGATTCGCTCGTAGTCGCCGACTCGCCGTCGTAGTGTCTTACGATGATACAAAGAAGTAGCATACTATTTTGCTCAATTTTAATATAAACATCATTAAAGTAGATAAATTATTTACTATTTGTAGGAATATTTGATACCTAATACTTATGCATAAGCACTTGAGTGAGATACCTGAGATACAGGTTTATTCCTAGTTCAGGTAGAATCCAATTATTTTTTACCTACCACTAGTTTAAGGCCCAATTTTTTAAATAGTTATGTAAATCAATTATTTCAATAAACAATTTCAATTTCATTTCAATTTCAATTTCAATGCGCGTATTTTGCGTACGGGTGGGAAAATCGATTATTCGATCCACCCCAGCTCCTCGAGGAAGGCCAGCAACGCCTTGGTGTTACTGACCGTCTCATGTAGGGTACCTGGGTTACCGAAGTACTTTGCCCTGTACGTGGCGACCACCGGGCAGTTTAGAAGCAAATGTGCCGCTGTCTCGTCGTCCTCCATGCAGGCCCTGCACAGAGGACTGTCTGTCACTCATGACAAAGAGGTGTTTATTGAATGACCCGTGGCCAGTTAAAGCTGCAGTAACTATACGCAGCTTTTGTTTAGTTAGACGGAAAAAAAAAACTACCTTACGGATTTTCATACGGCTTCCATTAATAGACGGAATTATTCATGAGGCAGGTTTAGAATCAATTAGGGTTTTATGTAAATTGGCTGAAATATGACGATGAGATTGGGGATCTCTACTGGGGTGCGCCGCGTAAACCAATGGAATTGTATGAAAACAATGTACCTATTCCGGAATTATTCCTCTTCAAAAGGTCTATTAAACGTAGTATTACGATTCCGTGGGATAATTAAACTAGTAAAGAATAAACTAAATACATATACACTTTGTCGAACCCAGTACATGTCGTGCTTCTATTATTTCACCAACGAGACAATTTTCTTAGTCTGATTAATATAGTCGTCGCTCACTTTCTACATAAAATATGCGATCGCTATCAAGTAACAGCTGATTAATGGCCGACATTCTTCCGGTTCAAGGTCACAGTAATATTATATTAGTTAAGATCAAATGACCTTACCGTCATAATATTAAGGTGTGAGAGTATTTGGAAGCTTTCTTTATGATTTTATTTGGTGTTGTGGCTCTATTTATGGAATTTATTTGTTTATACAGGGTGGTCCAAATGGTGACGTCAATAAAAAAAATAGATTCTATGAAGAATCTACCCCTACCCCTATCGGTACCCTTTTCGGTATGAACCGAAAAGGGTACCGATAGGGGTATCCGAAAATACCCCATGTATGTATGGTTTTTGATAGTTTAGGAGGTATGAACTTTGTTTTTAATTTTTGGGGAAATTCTTCGGGGACGTCTTTAAAAATTTATAGCTTTTTTTCGACAAGCTCTTTTTGTGATTTTTTCATGCGATGGGACTACCATGACATATCATTTCATGTATAAAAAATATCTTTCTAACACTAGTGCAAGATACAATTGTTTTTATCGAAAGTGAGAAAACATTCTTAAAAGTTGATTTTAAGTTTATAAGATATAAATCGATTAAAAGTTTGAGTTGACTAGTAGAACTTGAAACATTTTTAAAATTGAAAAAGAGAATAGCGAATATGCATGAATTTTTTTCATGGCATTTATTAACAAAATATGAAAATACCGTAGTAGAGATGACAAAAAGTGAAATTAAAATTAAAATCGGCCAAGAAACACGGCCGATATGAGAATAAAAAATATAGATTACACACCAATTAGACGGAGAGATCCGACATAGACTGTGACGTCACATGTCACTACGGCCATATAAACTCCGTGTTAAATTTCGTTTTGCGAGAAAGAGATAGAAACAAATCTTCGATGGCTCATATCTTTTTTAATTTCATAGTTATCCGAAAAACAGTTTTACTAAACTGTTTATTACATGAATGAGGATTAATTTTTTAAATAAAAAAAAATCATGCATATTCCCTATTCCTACGAGATCGACACTTAGGCAGGCGAAGCCGCGGGGCTCTGCTAGTTATTAATGAAGCTGAGCAGTTTGTTTGTTTGAACGCGTTAATCTCTGGAACTCAGTGCGTCCTACCCGTCATGACCTACGGGGCTGAAACGTGGACACTCACGAGAGGGCTGGTCCACCAGTTCAAAGTCGCTCAGCGAGCTATGGAAAGAGCTATGCTCGGAGTCTCTCTGAAGGATAGGATCCGTAACGAATACATCCGACAGAGAACGAAAGTTATCGACATAGCTCAAAGAATTAGCAAGCTGAAGTGGCAGTGGGCCGGCCATATCTCGCGAAGAACCGACAACCGCTGGGGTAAACGAGTTCTTGAGTGGAGACCGCGACTCGGCAAACGTAGTGTAGGACGCCCTCCGGCCAGGTGGGATGACGATCTGCGAAAGACTGCAGGCAGATGCTGGATGCGTCAAGCTGAAGACAGGGCGCTATGGCGCTCATTAGGGGAGGCCTATGTCCAGCAGTGGACTGCTATAGGCTGATGATGATGATGAATCTCTGGAACTACCCCTTGGATTTCAAGAATTCTTTTTGCATTTGATAGCCAAATTCTTGAGGAAGTTTATATATGTATACTTAACACCACGATAACCCATAGGAGACGAGCAAAAACAGAAAAAGTCTGAAAGAACGCTAAGGGAAAACGAAGTAATAGCGCGGGCTGGCGATGCGATGCGACGGAATGGGTCGGGGAACGAGAAATTTCACGCGGATGAAGTCGCGGACAGAAGCTAGTTCGTTATGAAAATCCCAACCATATTTTGAACCCACGACTCCAAGCTCGTCAATCTTGCCGCCACAACACTAACTTGGCATTCTCAGTCTAATATAATTGTTGGTGGCTTTCTAACTAAAATATGCGATCGCTATCAGTTATAAATGATTGATGACTGATATTCTTCCGGTTCAAGGTCACGATACTATTACAGTACCCGGCGATAAATATTGCACATCGACCTTTACCTTTTTTGTATTTTATACGAAGAATAAAAATAATTATCAAAAAAAGCAAATCATAATTTTGTTTTAACAGCTCCTAATAGATACCGGACTGTTTGTATTTCGTGCGACAGAGATAACGCTCTACGAAGCCGAAATTAGCCGATTGTCTCTTTCCAAAGGTCGATGTGCAATATTTATCGCCGGGTACTGTAGTTGACTGTCCCGTTGGTCTCGTGGGCGGAAGCGCGACTGCTGAGCTGAATCCTGTCTGTCCGGTCCTGAATTCGATTCCTGGGTCGCGAAAAGTAGTATTGAGTTTTTCCTGTAGGAATTTCTTAGTAATAGCTCAGAGTTTGGAAGCTAGCGGTGTGATACCCCCGTGACTTCGAAGCCGTTGGTCCTGTGCCTGATCTTCTTTTTCTTTTTTATCTTTCTTTCTTAAAAAACGTTGCCCCACACTAGGAATCACTCCTGTATCGTGGGTGCGTTTACAAATATTTAAATTCGCATACACAAACAGCCCGACCCGGAACAACTACCTGTGGGCAATACAAATATTTGTTCCATGCCGGAATTGAATCCGCGACACGCAGCGCAGCAGTCGATTGCTCAGCCATTACGCCAACCGTGTCGTCACGCGTCGTGTGATCTGTCTCTGGTCCAGTCGGATTGCCGTCCCAGAGGACTATGAGAGTGAGAGAAGAGGGAATGCACCTGGGTCTGCACATATACTTGTGTACTATAATATCTCTCGCGCCGAAGGCTAGTCTCCGTCGAGATTGGCCGCTATGGTCAAAATACGGTCTGGAGGACTTTTTATTTATTTACCATTAGTTATGGTAAAGTGACTCAAGTGACAATGGGCAGGGCACATTGCTCGCAGAACAGATGGGCGATGGAACCGAAAGGTTCTGCAGGGGCGACCGCGTAACGGAAGACGTAGCTTCGGAAGGCCTTCCACAAGGTAGATCGATGACCTTGTGAAGGCCACTGGATGCGGGAAGTACAGAACCGGTCGAAGAGCGGGTTTGGGGGAAGCCTATGTCCAGCAGTGGACGTCTTTCGGCAGAAATGATTAAGATGAAGTGACCCGACCGACGGTTATAAGAAGTGAGATATTTGAAAGTTTTCTTCTTTTTTATGTTTGTTTATATTTTTTTTTATACATTGCACATTCAACAAAAATATAATTAAACTAGCTCAAACAAGCATCTAATTAACTAACAATGCATATAAAAAAGCAAGAGGACTTTCTTCTTGACTTTAAACGGTATGATTTGTTGTTAAAAAAAGTTGACGAGTCATCAAAACAAATTGCTAACTAAAACCTTTTCTTTTCATGCCAACACGAGCTATTCAAGAATACCTCATTCAAGTGGTATAAGGATTTGGTTGGTAACGGGCTGAAATTTGAAAGTGTGCCCTACGTTTTCGGGGTTTATTTATAAACGATAATTCAAGTTAATTGACGTTTAAACGTCAAAAATTTATGGTTGAACCGTCTCTAATCACTACTTAACTTTATTAAGCAAAGTTTATGAATAAATGGGCTAATGTCAGCCACGGAGGTTTTTTAAAACTAAGCCTCCATTTTTTTAAATGTTATTTGAGACTCAAAGTAATCTACTTTTACATTGTTATTTATACTAACTAAACTTAAGACTAGACTTATTTTTAGACTTTGTGCATTATAATAAAAATGTTCCAACAAAAATTATGTTTTTGTTTACATTTTTTTCCCAACCAATTATTCATCAAAAAAGCTTCAAACAGGCCTCGAACCCCGTCCAAAGCGTGTAAGCACTCAATAACTCGAACTAGGCCACTGGACACGGTCAAAGCATCTTCGTACTAACATTTCTCCGCATCTAACCAGATTAAACTAAACACGATTTCGAGGACCCTACACTCACCTGATGCCCGACGCCTTTCACTTTTCGATAAGAAATCACTTTCACTTAACAAAACTCAACTAGATCTAATATTAAAAACCCACTTAATTCAATTTTGCTTAAGATTATAACTAAAAGAGCGACCTCCTTCAATGAAATCCTCTATAAAAATGATCGCGTTCGTGAAAACGTTCGATTTTTGAATATGATTTGTTCTTTTTTAACGCGCCGTGTTGTGGCGACGATGGATGGTTTGATACTGCCAGCACTGCCTTGTTTTCTCGAAACCAGTCGCAGGCAAAGGCAGGCGGTCTGTCGGTCTCGCTGTCGCGATTATTATAGCCCTGGTTTTAAGGTGATATTTCACGTTTTCGCATCGTATCGGAAAGTATGTTGTTGTAGAAAAATTTAATAAATAGTGTCGAAGCAATGATTATTTGTTAGAGATCCACTGATCGACTTTGTAATCGATTATAGCGATTGATTGCGATAGTTTTAATCGGTGGACGTGACTTTTTCTTGGGAAGTTAATTTCTGTTATTTTGTAGGATATTGATAACTTTTAGTTTAATGAGCGTTATGATAGCTTAGTTCTAGAAAAACTACTTTCTTCGGATTCAAGTTTTGCGCGAAATCTAAGGATGTATTCGTGAATGATCGTAGAACTTATCTGACGTACTAATCTGAAGAATAATATAAGACGATTTTTTTTTACATAAGCGGTTGTTTATTACCATTGTTTTTTTTTATCTTGTCACACAAATGTGTACCTTCCAGGCACAAACTTTTTGTAGTTCCGGCAAATTAAGTTGATTCGTCATTGATTATTAATTTATAGCCAGCATTAATCAAACTCAAAAGAGAAATCAATCAATCAAAATTATACCTTTGGACAAGAAACCGCAACATTTTGCTACCACACTTACGTTCGATGAATGATTAATATCAATTTTATTGTGAATGATGAGATTTGAGGTGCTCTTGTATAACATAATTAGTCTATAATTTCCCCACTGCTGGGGCTGTAGGCCCAGTGCGGGTTGGTACACGTCACATATACACAGTCTTCGAATTTTTGGTTCTAGGGCATGCCGGATTCCTCACGATGTTTTCCTTCACTGTTCGGAGAGCGGTGGTGATGAAATACATAGATGGGTGCTTGTGGTTAAATCGTAAACGTCCAAATAATAACCGTATAGTAAATCTCGCTCCGTGAGATAAACATACTTTACGCGATTTTTTTATTCCCAGTCTTTGCATGTTTATGGTTACGTAGAATGCACGTAGAAAATACGAACTGTCCTATAAAATTGGCTATTAATCTTTACCGTTAGCCATTAATAAGATACTACGCACCTCTTGATATGGTGTTGCATGGTTTATTGGTCACATATCTCTTGTTACCGCTATGTGTGATAATTTGCATGTGTCTTTTGAGATAGCTCATAGCATCATGCGTCATGCGTCATGTTTGCCGCAAATAAACGTATTTTCTTTCTTTACTTTCTTTCTTTAAACAGCCTTATAATGTTCCCACCGCTGGGACAAAGGCCTCGTCTCCTCGAGAGGCCGTGGATTATAATCTACCACGCGGTCCCAGTGCGGGTTGGTAGATGTCACATGTCTTCGAATTTTTGGTTCTGCATAGTATTCTTACGATGTTTACCTTCACCGTTTTGAGAGCAGTGGTGATCACGATGATATTATTTATACAAGTAAAGCGCTTGCCTGGGTTAGAACCCACGATCTAAAACTTGTAAGTCGGGGCAGACAGGGAACCTACCGAAGGGGCCCGCAGCGGCGGGCCGGCACCAGTCGGGGGTTGCGGAACGATCGTACGTTCCCGCGACCCCCAGCGTAGTGTGAGCTGGAACACAAAGGTGGTTTTTAGTCAGTAAAAGTCTGACCGACCCCGCGGCCCGCTCCAGGGCGGCGATCATCCATGAGGATTTTTAACCCCGGACCCAAAAAAAAAAGACAGAACCTAAGTAGTCGATAGAGGCCACACAGTAAGCTCTGCACTAAGCAAGCAAGCAGTAAGCATTGGCTGCTTTGGCCTATTGCGAAATAGGCCGGCCTCCTATTATTAAGGCTATTTTTTTTCTTTATTTATTTATAGGGGCTTTTACGCACAGCGTATGCCAGTCCCATCGTATCCTAAACAATTGTACTCTCACAGAAGGTGGGCCATGAATTTGAACAAACCCTTCGCATCGTCGCCATTTGGTTGGGATAGAATTCTATGGAACATGCCTACATCAGTTCTGTTCAAATTCAGGGACCTTACTAAATTATTTCTACTGGACTCATATTGGACACATTCCATCAATAAATGTTGTAGGTCTTCGACAACTCCACATTCGTCACAATTGGGTGAAGCGATTTTCTTCATCATGAAAGCAAATTTTTTGCATAGAATGTGTCCAGATCTGAGTCTAAGAGCAGTAACAGTCAGTTTTCTACAAGGCTATTTTTAAAGTCTATTTATTCATACACGAAATCTCTTAAGAGCGTTTATGCCGTACGGCATTTCATAGAATAGAATACTCTTATTATGTATACCATATAAATTACAGACTTATGTCTGTAATTTCTATATTTATATATAGAAACTGTACAAAGGGTGACACAATGGACGGTCTTATCGCTAAGAGGGATCTTATAGACAACATTTGGACACAAACTTTCAAGCCCTTGTTTTTCGAAATGAATGAACCGAGTTTTAATGAAACTTCATACACATAAGCAGGATACAAAGGTCTAAAAAGTCAGTAGAGAACATTTTCGAAATGTCTAATTTAAAATTCATACGATTCCGTAATATATTAATTTGATCTATCTCGTAAGGTTAAATCAGCGTTTGCAATGTAAGTGCACAAAAATTTGTTTGTTACGACATCACATTACAAATCTTTGAATTTCTCGGCTTTTTTCTACTATAATATGCATGTATTATAGATATATAAACCTTCCTCTTGAATCACTCTATCTATTGCTGAAAACTGTATTAAAATCCGATGCGGAGTTTAAAAGAACTAAGCGCGAGCGACTTTGTTTTATAGTATGTAAAGAAGTTGTTCATAATGATGAGTACAATGACCCCTTCAGATATTTCGTGTATTACTTTTCATAAAATAACGATGGTGTACCCTCTTCCACCACCCTAGGGTGCATTATAATAGGGTTCACAATTGTAAGGCGCCTCTAACTTGGTGATTAACCTAAATTTCTACCGTAGTAATGACCTATCCTCATAGAGTACATGCCAACTCGAAAAAAGAAGCAAAAAAAATAATCAAAACATAAAATCTTAAAAGTGAACCAGAAATAAAACAAGTATGTAAATGTTCTCGAGTTATAATGACGTCAGTGGCGCCGGCGCATCAAAAACGCGTTAGCAAAGTGAAAACAATTCACACGCAGATGAGGAAGTGAGGTTTGTGATGAATTTGATATGCAAAAGAAGGTATGGAACGGGTTTTTGGTGTGTATATTTTTATCTCTTTCTACATAGTTATCTATTAATACTAATAATGAAGTTAAAGAGTTTATTTGTTTGTTTAAGTGCGCTAATCTCTGGAACTAACAGTCAGATTTGAAGAATTAATTTTGAAATTTATAGCTTAATCCTTCAGAAAAGCTTTCCTCATGATGCGATAGGAGCCGAGACAAAACAAAAAGAAGTAAGAAAGAATGGTAAGCGAAAACAAAGAAAAGAAAGAAAGAAAGTAAATCAATAACGCGGACAGGGGATACGATGCGACGGGGTGGGTCGAGTAAACAAGAAATTTCACGCGGCCGAAGTCGCGGGCAGAAGCTAGTATAGGATATTATTCACTGACAGACAACACACAGCCAAAACCGCTGGGTCTAGAAGCATAAAATTTTGCTCAAGAGTTCCTTATACGGGGTGGCGCAAAAGTAATATCGTAATTTAAATGGGCTGCCATTTTGTTAGAAATGAAAAAAATTGGATTCTGTTTTCATGAAAAGTTTATTTGAAAGTGTGAAATTAACATTAATTAGTAAAAATGATTTCGCTCAAATGAAGTTGAGTTGATGCACAATTGTGCTCGTTTTACGTTGTGCATCGTTTTGTGGCATTTTTAATAATTGTCGCAAAACATCTGGCTCCAAATTGGTTACTTCTTGCTAGATCTGTAGTGGACCTAGTAGCTCGAGCTAATTGTTCGAGCACATGGAACATGACGATGAGGAAAATGACGACGAAATTCACGCTGCGTTAAAACAGATTGTCATATAAGCAGTAACAAAAATTTCACGTTCTTGAGGTGTGTATCGCTCCATGGCTTGTTGACAACTACTTGTCTCTAGGTCTACAACATAAATGTCAAAGCACAGTAACATTTGGCGCCATCTGCAAAAATTAAGGCAGACATTACTTTTCCGTCACCCGTTATAACCAAGGAAGATTTTTTGAAAGGATATCCCCTTTATTGATGATGTTTGTATGTATATGTAAGTTCGTAGTTTTGCCTATGGGAAATTCCATCGGGCACAAGGCTTGTCTATGCTAATGTTATAAAGAAGTAAAAAGGTTTGTGAGTTGTGGCGGTAATCTTTGGAACTACTAATCCGATTCCTGAGTTTATTTTATGTTAGAACAAGAAAGGAGAACCGGACAAAGTGGTCCCCATGACCACACATGTATAATAAGATAGGCATTTTAATATAGAGTAAGACACCATAAATCCATTTTACCAGAACTGGGGATCCAATCCGGCACCACTATAAGTTGTCACAATTACCTACGTATCATACTTTGTATCATAATCTGAAGGATTTTGGAGGCACTACCTGTTTCATTAATTCAAAGGTTTGAAAAAAAAAACGTCTGCTTGACAATGTAAATATCACAATGCATATTGTTGAATTGTCAAAATATCATTGCCATTGTAAGTATGCTACTCAATTACCGCAGGACTCCGCACTCTGTATTCATGTTTGTGGCCATATTTATGTAAAACTATTCTGTATCAAGACATTCCAAAGTCCATCAGACAACTTAAGATGCAATCACACGCATTCAGAATACATCACAGTCAATTTACTCTGTAAGTGGCTACATTTACATGCATATGGAAAGATCAAAGTAATATTAAAGAATAGCGATCCACTTCTGCTTCACAGGGTGCAACCTACTCATGTGGCGACATGTCCAAACATTGAAATTTTTAAATATTAATGTATTATTCACATAAACATTGTGAAAGAGGGGGAGAGGGGTCCGTGGCTAAATAATAACAGCCGCACAGGTCGATGATCAGGTTAAGCTACGCTTGCCGCGGTTGGTCTGTGGATGGGTGACCATCTTTACATACCGAGACCCCTCCGTGCTTCGGAAAACACGTTAAGCTGTTGGTCCCGACTGTCATTCGTGGGTCTTTGACAGTCGTTACGGGTAGTCAGAAGCCCGAAAGTCTGATAACCAGTCTTACCAAGGGGTATCGTATTACCCAGTAACTGGGTTGTGGAGGTCAGATAGGCAGTCGCCGGAGTTGGGAAATGGCTAGGCAGATGATGTCACAGGAACATCGTGAGGGAACCGGCATGTCTTAGAACCAAAAATTTGAAGATATGTGACATGACATCCATCAACCCGCCTACCCGCGTAGCGGATTACGGCCCACTCGTTCTCACAGAGAAGAGCTCTGTATCAGTGTCCCTGAAGTGGAAAAGTTACAGGCTGATTATGTTATACGCATAAACCTTCCGTAATAAATTCTCGAAATGATTTTTTATTTTTATTTGAAATGGGTTTGCTCTTGACTCTAGTCTAGGTCAGAGATGACAGAGACAAAGTCTACGATGGAGTGAGCTTACCCAGAAGTAGCCTGTTTAGTCTTACTTTAAAGAGATTCGGGTTGTATGCACTCGGAAACACAAACGCAGGTAGAGAGTTCCACTCTATTGCTGTGCGCATTATAAAGGACATTTGAAAACGCTTAGTGTGAATTGGTGGAATAGCAACTAGGCAGGGATGGTAACTTGCAGTGCGTCTGGATGTCCGAAGGTAGAAGGGGGCCGGTGGAATGAGGTTGTGGAGTTCTTGGGCACACTCACCGAAGTACAATCTGTAGAAGACCGACAAGCAGGCAACCTTGCTTTGATGGCAAAAACTGAATCAAAACCTATTTTCCAATTAAGAAGGACTAAGCGGACACACAGACTGACATGAGTTTATGTTATACAATGTATATTGAGATACAGTATATGGTATATATATGACGTCATAGGCATCAGAAACGCATTAGTGAAGTGAAAACGATTCGCAGATGACGAAACTGAAATTATTATGTTTACTTGTTTGTAACTGAGTGGTAACAAAAGATAATTATGGTCTGATTTTTCCAACGCCAGGTAATTTTTATTCGTGGAATAACACTGACGTCTCACAATTTTTATATTGAAGAAGTATTAAAAATTCAAAATTATTCCTCGGATAATTACATATCCGAGGAATAATTTGGAATTTTTCATTGGAAAAATCAGCACTTAATATTGTTACTTTTACATGGCATCTCATCATCTGCCTAACCTTTTCCCAACTATGTTGGGGTCAGCTTCCAGTCTAACCGCATGCAGCTGAATACCAGTATTTGACGTGGAGCGATTGCCCATCTGTCCTCCAAAACCAGTAATTGGGTTGTGGAGGATAATGCGATACTCCTCGGTAAGACTGGTTGTCAGATTTTCGGGCTTCTGACGACCCGTAACGACTGTCAACGATGCACGAATGACAGCCGAAACCAACGGCTTAACGTGCTTTCCGAGGCCCGTAGAGGTCTCGGTGTGTAAAGATGGTCACCCATACACGACCTAATACAACTCTCTAAGACCACGTAACCCCAAAGAATAACTGTTTCATGACATCGTCATTCTTTGGGGTTACGTGGTCTTAGAGAGTTGTGTTGATGACTTTAATGATTATAATTCTGTAAACACGTATTTGTTACGGCCGCGAATCATATTTTGATCGACGTACAACTTAATACTAACCAGCAAATTGCAAAAAACGTAAAAAAAATTTGAATTTCGCGGGCTACCTTAGCGCTTTCGCCTTCGTAGCATAGAGTTTATACAGGGTGCAAGGCCATCGGACGCGTAAACTGAAACTATGAATTTAGTACATTATCCTGAAACCCCATGATGAAATTTTTGGGATGCATGAGGAAGTCTCCTCGTGTAGCGCAGTTTGTTCCGTCAGTTACTCAACTGAACCGAGCGCTCGGCGCATCCTGGATAGTCACACCAGATTATTTGACTGGCCAATTCTTCCCTTGCGGTGGTTGGGTAACGCTCGCCTGGTTTGCGATCACCCTCCCGCCGGAGTATGGCGTCAAGCAGCCTGCTGTGTTTTGTCGATGTGTGGGAGTTCTAGTGCCTTAGGCGACTTCTAGGCACGCTCGTTCCATCATAGACCTCATCCATCGCTTTCCATCAGGCGTGATCGAGGTCAAAAGCGGGCCAATTAAGCAATAAAAACTTGATGACAGTTCAGATAAAATGCTTGGAAAAGCTTATTTTTATTTACGTATTCTTCGTTGCTGTCTTATCAAACGGTATATCATTTAACGAATAGAAAACATTTGTTTCAAACAGGAGTCCCCAAAAGGTGAGTGTGTGTGAAAGTGGAGTTGAGCTCCCTAAAATAGAATTGAGCTACCCGATGACTGATGCATGCATGCCGTCTATTGGGACAGGGCAACTCAAAGCTGCAATGGCTCTTTCTTCAGAAGGACCTTTCAGACATGGCTCTGCATTGTTAGACTCACATAAAATCCTAATAATATAATGTTTGGACTTTAAAAAGATTATAAGCCTCTGAGTTTGGTTTGGCATTTCTTCTCAGGGATCAGTCAGCAAAGAAATGTCGGTGCTATCTAGTTTTAAAATATTGACGTGTAAAAGTGTCTTAAAAGTGACTTACAGAAATGAACATTTCAGTTTTCATCATTTGAAGGGGCCCGTCAGGGCCGAAGCCTGCCGGGTCAGCGGGATTGTCCGAAAGGGTTACCGCTGGCCCGAAACATAAATAAAGGGCTAAGGAAGGAACACGGGTGGGTTTTAGTTAGTAAGAGTCTGACACTCTCTTCCGCTCCACCCAGAGCAGGAGGGGTCATTTCATAATTTCCCATCCTGAAAAAAAAGGTACTTGACTATAAAGTGTTTGATTGTATAAAAATGAACGCCATAACAAATCTCTAGAATTCCATAGAACCCAATCGTTCATTCGCAGATTACGTATGTAAATACCGCTCATCAGCTGATGACGTCACCGGCGCCGGCGCATCCAAAGTGAAACTATACGAGAGAGAAATTGTTTATAATTTGGTGGAAGCGCCGTAATTGTGCTGTGTTGATTCGAGGAAATTGAGGGGTTTTCCTGTTGCGAAATAAATATTATGGAGATTATTATGTGCAAAAGGATGGAGGAAGGGCTTTTTCTCAGTGTTGTGTAGCGTTGGTGCTCTGTGGTCACTTGTCATGTCAACGTAAAACGTCTGTAGCAAAGAGTATAATAATTATATAAAGTACTAATATCAACAAATAACAACTACCGCAAAGTGCAACGTTCGACGGCTCATCTTGCTGTGTTGCTGGCAGAATAGTCGACATCGGCTCAGTTGCCGAAAAGAGAAAAAAAAAAACTATATAAAGGGCCTGTAGATTTTTCATGTCAATGGAAAATATACCTTTATTTTTCCTTACACATATCGCATGGATATTAGAGTAAACTATATCTATTCCTTGTGTAGACTTTCACCTTCCGTTCTTCAAATTTTATATGTGTTCTTGCGTATGTGGACCTTGGTCACTACACCAAGTTATTGAAAATATCATCTTTGATTCAAATCACTTACGTACCCACTTCAAAAATTTTAATTCAATAGGTTATGTAATCATAATCACCTGTGAAACCGCGGCCTCCGGGGCAGAGCTGAATAGCACACACAAATTTTACCGCTGTACATCAAGCTACTACAATCTGTCAAATTTCTTTACTTGCTTTTCAACTTTATCGCTAAAGAATAAGGTTCAAAGTTGATTGGGAAAATTTTACGGTTTCGGGTAGCTTACTGTCTGTATAAGGGGAACCTAATACAGGGTGAACCCATTGTGAACCCAGTTCGGGATGCATCGTAAATATCGTAACATAATATCACGCCTATATTCACCAAAGATTAAGCAGAGGTGACCTATTCCCTTTCGACTTTTCAGCTAAAGCACTAAGAAGTGGTGAAGGGCGGGCGTTTTGGGAGACTGTCTTATGTAATTTTGACGTTCGAAAAGTGCTGATTCTGAGCTTAGTTTGAATAAATCATCATCTGCCGAGCCTTTTCCCAACTAGGTAAGGGTCAGCTTCCAGTCTAACCGGATGCAGCTGAGTACCAGTATTTTACATGGAGCGACTGCCTATCTGAACTCCAGAACCCAGTTACTGGGTAATACGGTACCCCTTGGTAAAACTGGTTGTCAGACTTTCGGGCTTCTGACTACCCATAACGACTGTCAAAGATCCACGAATGACAGCCGGGAACAACGGCTTAACGTGCTTTCCGAGGCTTGAGGGGTCTCGGTATGTAAAGATGGTCACCCATCCACAGACCAACCGCGGCAAGCGTAGCTTAACCTGATCGATCGACCTGTGCGGCTGTTATTATTTAGCCACGGGCCCGTTTTAGTTAAATAAATGTGTTTTGATTTTGGTATTTAGTACATCGACATTTCATTTTATTTATTTATTTATTTAAACTTTTCGCACAAAAAGGTACAAAGGCGGACTTAATGCCTTAGGCATTCTCTACCAGTCAACCAAGGGTGGTGAAGAGATTGGATGGCAGGTGCTTTGTTTAAGAGGAACAATGATAAAACAAAATCTATTAAAACTAGGTACACATTTTCTTTTGGAAAATGTCTCATATAAAGTCAAAGTCAAAGCATTTATTTCAAAAAGGCACATAAAAGGCACTTTTGAACGTCAGAAAACAGAACAGAGAGTCAGAGAACAGAAAGTATAAAACCCAAAAATACTGCTCAACCCAGCCAGGAGACCACGCTCAGTCGCATTGCTACCATAAAATCAGTAAGACAGTCGAAGCGTCTGAACCAAGACTAAATGAGCAAATAAAGTAGGTCAGTAAATATAAATACCCAAAAAGAAACACTGAAAATCAATTAGCAACTCCCATTACACCTCACTTACAACTTGATGAGTGATGACGTCACCGGCGCCGGCGCATCCGAAGTGAAACTGTTCACGAGAGAGAAATTATAATTTGGTGAGTGAGTCGTCACTGTGTATGTTTGTATGGGTGTTTTTTTTTGAGGAATTACATATTTTGTTGATTCGCGAGATTCTTTTGTTTGTATTTTTTTTGTGAAGTAAGATATGCCAATTAAGGCTGCTTCGTTGGTTTTGTTGTAATAAGACGACATTGACGAGCTGGACACAGGATTATTCCTAGGTTCAATTGCCAGGTCGAACGAACTTTATCGCCCGGGGTCTGTATTTGCGCCTCGTTCAATCAATGATAATAGACTCTGTTATTTTAAGTAAAACTCTTGAAAATGAATCACATTGTTTTATTAACTTCACACACAGCGAGTACATTTGGTGCAGAGAAATAAAGATGGCTTCAACAGAACAGAACAAAAAAACTAAGAGTATTTCTTAACAACATTAAGAACATAATATTGCATTGATATTACACAGATAATAGACTCGCTCCCTATTACTTAATACATTTTGTTTATTCTGTAACTTGGTTTTAACAAACACAGAAGACAGAAGCCCGAAAGTCAGTATGTTTGTATGTTAATACACAGTCAGCCAGCCAGTCTTACTAAGGGGTATCGTATTACCCAGTAACTGGGTTGTGGAGGTCGGATCGGCAGTCGCTCCATGTAAAATACTGGTATTCAGCTGCATCCGGTTAGACTGGAAGCCGATCCCAACATAGTTGGGAAAAGGCTAGTCAGACTGACTGGTTTTAACAAACACTCCTACAAAAAATATTTTTAAAGTCAGTGTTTCTTGTCCGATTACTCTAAAAAATAAATTCAGAGGAGTCAGGTCGGACTATTCATAAAAATCAGTGATATTTAGTTGTAATATACGACTCTCTCTACCCCTTTAAAGAATACAGGCGAGAAGATATGATGTAGTAATGAGTTATAGCATACACTGTCACAAAAAATAATAATTAAGAAAATAGTGTTCATACTAAAGACATCAACGCATTCTGAATGCGTTGATGTCTTTAGTATGAATGAAGTTAACTGGATATAGCAAAATCACGTGAAATTCGTTGTATAGACGTCAGCACATAAAGCTACCCGAAACTGTAAAATTTTTCCCAATCAATTTTGAACCTTATGCATTAGCGACAAAGTTTAAAATCTATTGAAGAAAGAGAGAGTAGTAGCTAGATGTGCTGGCGTCTTTACATTTTTTTGGCTTTCGAGTTAGTCTTCACCCAGTGGTGGTCTACCGTAGTGTGTCTCTGCTATAACTACTTACCCGTAACCCTACTGGTAAACTGTTTCAATAACTTTATGCGTATTATGTTTCAAGTTTCAATTAAACCAACACCATATTGTTTACATATTCATATCTTTATTGGCATTCCATAATGTAATGGTTACGGGTGTTACAATGGCTTAAAGCTAAGGTAAAATTTCAGACCCTTTAGGACACAGAAAAAGTATAAATACAATAAATTCTACAAATAAAATTAGGAAAACAAATAAACAATCTACAATTTTTAAATAATTATGTGACTTTTTTTAACATTACGTGGAAATTACTAAGACCCAATTCAGTCAGCTGAAGTATACGACATCTAAATAATAGACATCTGTGAGCTCAACGTAACATCTATCAATA
Source organism: Luperina nickerlii (assembly GCA_963855955.1). Taxonomy (NCBI): domain Eukaryota; kingdom Metazoa; phylum Arthropoda; class Insecta; order Lepidoptera; family Noctuidae; genus Luperina; species Luperina nickerlii. Next base: position 7,642,917 of record OY979689.1, on the reverse strand, counting down.
AAGCGAGGCTCCACTTTACTTGAACGTTACTAAGAGAAAGGCTTCATTCAGTTGTGTATTTATAAAGGTAGATGGCGCTACTTTGCAGCTTGATAACATCAAGCGTGTAAACTAAGGTGGGGTAGGCAGCAGTGTGTACAACACCCATATTTTTGTTTTATTTTTTTATTTAAATGAAAATCGTTTACTTTTACCATGTTTGGAAATATGTGAGCAAGAGCACCATGTATCTGTCAGATAATTAATTTATATGTCATGGTTTCATTTTTAATTCTTTTGCCTATTGTGGTATAGTAATTTTATTTTAGATGCAGCGAGACAGATATGTAATTCTGTGTCTGTCTGCTCAGTCATCAGTGTGGTTAGCACGTGACGTTATTACCTCCATGTGTATTATTTAATTTCTGAAAGCACCCTGTTTGACAGGTACGAACAGTTTGTATAGGTTAATACAATTGTTGCTATTACTATTTTCCTTAGGTAATACGGGCTGGTGTCCGCAACTCCACGTCAATGCGCGTATTTTGCGTACTACTATTTTCCTTACAACTTCTTCACATTTTCTCACCTTTTAAACCTTCTATGGACTTCTACAAATATTTCTAAACCAAAATTAGCCAAAACTGTTCGGCTGTTCTCGAGTTTTAGTGAGACTAAAAAACATCATTTCATCCATACTAATATTATTATAAATTCGAAAGTAACTGTCTGTCTGTATGTTACCTTTTAATGCCTAAACTAATGAACGGATTTCGATAAAATTTGGAATAGAGATAGATTATATCCTGGGAAAGGACATAGGATATTTTTTCGACATACCTCGCGGGCAAAGCTGCGGGCGAAAGCTATTTTATATATATATATATATATAAAAAACATTTAAAAATAGTAGCCCACCGGTATCGGGAACAGGGTTCAAGCTACAGAGTCAGGGCTCCAGAGAAAGGAACCTCCTAACGGTAAGAACCGTGTCCACCTATCGCATATTTTAATTATTTTAATGAGGAAGTGTACATTCCACTTCAATCGTCCCTGACATGATTGGTGTCAATCAATCAAATAATTGATGTGAGAAACGAAGTATTTTTTTTTAAGAAACTCGTAAAAATTAGTAATTGATTACCAAATACACACACGCGAACTAAGTGGAGGTTTTAGGCTTTATAATATTTTTTGACATGAATATACGATGGAACAGTCCACTGTATGGACTGGTTCGTTATTCTAGTGGTTGCCAACGCGACTACCAAGCATAGGATTCGGAGTTTGATTCCTGGGACGAGCAAATTATTTTCGGCGACTCTATTGCCACTACCACACACACTGACGGTGGCGTGTGTGTTGGATCATTTAGCTCCCTTCAAAATGCTTGAGCTGAATGGTGCTGATTTATGCGTCATGTTCGTGAACGGGCGCCGTCAGTTGGGGCTGGTCATCACTTAGCTGCCTCGGCTTATTTTTAATTATTTTATTTTTGGATTGTTGTTTGTTAAGTACTATTTGTTGTACTCTGGACGCTTTTAATGCGTACGTCTTTCAAATTTTTTACATCGTTCTCACAGTATATAATTTTAAAATCAAAAGTAATGATGTAACTAATATTTTTGTAAAATATAATTTAAAAAGAGTGTCCATGGAGTTTCTTGCCCGTTCTTCTCCATAGGTACCTACGCTTTGGAATGGGCAACTAGCTTCATATTTTCTGACTGACCGACTTCTTGACAATTCAAAAGTGTCTGTAAATGGTTTAATTGAAATAAATGCTTTGAGTTTGAGTTTGAGTTTGACTAATCAGGCACAGTTGATTGACTCAGGCTGCTACTGGCAAATTCCTGGTGGAAAAAACCAATAATATTTCGTTCGACGTTTCGGAATCGAATCTCAGGAATATTCCTTATACGATTCTATCTTTAGTACTTTTATTCTTTATCATCTGCCTATCCTTTGCACAAAATGGTACTATGTAGGTACCATTTTGTTGAAACTCAGATGTGTCTTCTCGACATCCGTGTGTCACTAACGGGATGCAGCGGAATACCAGCGTCAGGTACTGTACCTGGCATATGCTGAGCTGGACTCCCATTTGGTGCAACCATGAGACACACCGCCCAGTAGTGATTGACCGTTATAGATGTTTATGAGTTAAGTGTCTATGGGTCAATTTATCTTTTTAATGTTTGTTTTTTTTTTCACCTTTTTGGATGTTTTTAATACCTGTATTGTGTCTTTTGTAGCACTGAATATCTATCTATCTATCTATCTTTGCCTAAATATGTTGGGGCCAGCTCCCAGTCTAACCGGATATGGCTCCACACCAGTATTTTAAATCTCTATCAAATCAATCTCATCAACACGGAACCCAATAAGGAATCATCATCATCATCTGCCTAGCCTTTTCCCAACTATGATGGGGTCGGATTCCAGTCTAACCGGATGCAGCTGAATACAAGTATTTTACATGGAGTAACTGTCTATCTGACCTCCGTAACCCATCATCATCATCATCATCATCATCATCAGCCTATAGCAGTCCACTGCTGGACATAGGCCTCCCCTAATGAGCACCATAGCGCCCTGTCTTCAGCTTGACGCATCCAGCATCTACCTGCAGTCTTTCGCAGATCGTCATCCCACCTGGCCGGAGGGCGTCCTACACTACGTTTGCCGAGTCGCGGTCTCCATAACCCAGTTACTGGGTAATACGATACCCCTTGGTAAGACTGGTTGTCAGACTTTCGGGCTTCTGTCGACCCGTAACGACTGTCAAAGATCCACGAATGACAGTCGGGACCAACGGCTTAACGTGCTTTCCGAGGCACGGATGGGTCACGGTATGTAAAGATGGTCACCCATCCACAGACTAACCGCGGCAAGCGTAGCTTAACCTGATCGATTGACCTGTCTGGCTGTTATTATTTATTGACGAGCCCCTCTTCCTTAGAAATATACTTTTGATTTTTTTCTATATTCTGTATTTCTTTATAAATGTCTCGTTTGAGCATCAAACCTGCAACCATACAGAAGCTGCAACAGATATTACATTATACTACTAATTGTGTAATGTGTAGGGTCACCAACCCACATTACACACCATGACCTATGGGTTTCTATTCTCCTTTATAGCTTCTTCGTGAACATAAAAGATGTACATTCTATGCTTTTATGGTGGTCGTGAGGCATACGAATGGATTTGTTAAAGATTTCTTCGTGAATCCGTTTTGTAATGAGTTCGTTTTTGGAGTGAAAGAGTTATGGAGAATATGCTAGTTTTTTAAATGGAAGTAGAGTTATAATATGTATATAAAATGGAGTTTTGAAAGACTGTGTGTAGCAAGATAGATAGATCATATAATAATACTGGCAGCGCTCCGCGGTTTCACCCGCATAAAGAAAGAAAGAAAAGAAAGAAAGAAAAGAAAGAAAGAAAAGAAAGAATGAAAAGAAAGAAAGAAAAGAAAGAAAGAAAAGAAAGAAAGAAAAGAAAGAAAGAAAATACATTTATTTAGCACAGACTAAGAGACACACAATACACCAGGTAGTTAGATAAGTGTCGATCACGTGTGAATTTCGGGATAAAAACTATCCTATGTCGTACGAAAGTGTGTCTGTCTATCTGTCTGTCTGGTACCTCTTCACGTTTAAACCGCTGAACCGATTTAGATGAAATTTGGTATAGAGATAGTTTGAGTCCCGGGAAAGGACATAGGATAGTTTTTATCCCGATATTCAAACGAAATCGACACTTATGTGGGCAAAATCGCGGGGCGCTGCTAGTTAATAAAATAATGCATACCGAACTGAGCGAGTAATAAGCATGATATCAATTCGTTAAGATGTTACCATCGACTGCCTTTTAAGAGCTTTCCCACAGTTGTTGATTTGTTTTCTCTGGAGAATTGATGTTATGTTTAAGCATATCATTAGAATAATTGGCCTATGACGTTCCCACTGCTGGGACAGTGGCCTCTCTTTGAGAGGGAGTGGGCCGTAATCCACCACGCGGGCCCAGTGCGGTGACATATCTTCGAATTTTTGGTGGTTATGGTTAAGAGGAAATGCGGGTGGTGGTTTCTCCATAGAAACGCTCTCGGCTGTGGTTCGTCTCTTTTAAAATAAAGTCCTCCAGACCGTATTTCGGCCACGGCGGCCTATCTCAACGGAGACTAGCCTTCGGCGCGGGAGATATTATAGGCCACAAGTGTGCGCGTAGACAAAGATGCACTCCTTCTTCCCACTCTCATAGTCCGATGGGACGGCAATCCGACACGACCGGAGAGAGATCAGGCGCAGGACCAACGGCTTAGCGTGATTTCCGAGGCACGGGGGTATCACACCGCCATCTTCTAAACTCCGAGCTGTTACTAACAAATTCCTAATGGAAAAACTCAATAACACTTTGCCTGGGAATAGCACCCAGGACCCCACGATCAGCAGTCGCACTTGCGACCACGAGACCAACCGGGCAGTTTGTCTCTTTTATATGGGGCTTAAAAACATAACTGGCTATGCAGTAGTTCTGTACACATTTGTCGACCTACCCCTTTGGGGAATTAGGTGATATAATGTTATGACAAAATTCATTTTTTCCTGCTATTTTATCTACAGTAAAGTTTCATGTCAGAACGTATATGGAAACAAACTTTCTTCTTTATAAAATAAACCGATGATGTCATTTGTGTTAAACGTTTGACCTAAGATATTATGTAAACATCCAATAAAAAATAAAAAAGCCTAAAAACTACAATCACCAATATTTTTGTAGTATTTGTAAATAGATATTAAATACATATACATCTTCTATTTGATAGATCTGATGAGAAAGGACCAGATTTTTAATCGATAATTCAATATTTTTCAATGTTTTGCAAAATGCTAAACGTTTTTTTTTTTGTTCAGAATTTTTTTTCTAACGATTAAACAATCGACGAAAATATTAAGGTTTCAATAAAACACACGGAACTGAAACGCACAAACAACCACAAAATCTGAAAGTACCACTTTCAGGTATCCCCAAACAGAGTTGCCAAGCAACGTACTATCACTAATCACCAACATTACATAAACGAAACGTCACAATCATGCATTTTTATATAACGCCAGTGGCACGCCACCACCAAGCCTCGCGACGAGCCAGTCCCCCGCTGTCAACAGCCCGCGCCACACGTCCCGTCAAACAGAAATGAAACTCGACCAAAAGGACCAAATTTAAAAACCGCGTACCCCAAAACATGTACTAAACATCCTCAAAAAAAATAACCAAATATTCACCCTTTGTAACAACATAAGAAATGAAAGTGAAAACAACAGTGCACTGACCGAGGCAACATGTTCAGCGAAAATAGATGGAAAGTTATACTGTTAGTGGTGGCGTCGGTCGCCGCTGTCGAGCCGAGCCGCGCGCTCAGCCTAGTCTATCAGAAGCCGTATAAAAACGTCATGTTTGTGCCCAAGAATCTGTACCGGAGGACCAGAGCGAGACAATCCCGAGTGCTGTTTTTGGATGAAGACGAAAACCATCAGCCGTTCGGAAAGGGCGAAATAGATCTGACTCTAGATAAGAACTACTCAAAAATCAAGTTTGATGATCAACCAGATTATGAGTTCACGTCTCCTGAGGATGGTGAAGTGCCAAAGAAGCTGAATGAAGACCTGCCTTCTGGGAACGAAAGGTTCTATGAACCGTTGCCTCGGTTTCGACCTTATTCGCATCATCCTCATTACTACCAAGGGCGGTTTGGTCGGACGTATGCTCCTAACTATGCCTTCGATCCTTATCCCGTCGTTCCCTTCGCTCCTTCGGTCCGGAATGGGTACTACTCTGGTTGGAAGGCCAGGAGTCCTCGAGTGGTCTTTCCATACGCGTCGGAGAGTGTAAATTCAGTTCAGACGAATTCTCACGCCGGACCTGGTGGATTTAATGATAATGTAGTGTTTCGTGATCAAAATTTCGGTTTGAACGACGTTGGTGATGAGCAGGCGTTGCAGGATCTTGGAACGGGATCAGGATCTGGTGATGGATTTGCTGAAAGAGGTGAGTGGTCCTTTTGCCATATTTTATACACAGAGAGTTGTAAAGACGTTATATAGGACACTGGTTGCGGGTGTTAATATTTTGAATTCGGAGAAAGGATTAATGGAATTATAAAGTGTAGCTGATTATATCAAACGCTTGAGTGAAATCTCTTTTAAAGATATTTATGTTAAACGCGATATGGTAAAGATTTGCGTTTAAAACAAATCGAAAGTTTTTGTAAAGAAACGTGTCATTTAAAGACGATTTTTGCGCAAATTCCATGAATAGTAATCCTATAAATAGCTACAAAATTAGGTTTTTCAAGGGTTGGAAATTATTTCTGATTTTCTTGAGGTTTTCTTGAAGTCAGTTTGCAAAATCCCCGGGAAACTCATCCTAATTTTCTGCGAATACTTTAGCAGATTTTCAATCGCCTTAAGAATGTTTTAAAATAGATCGTTATTTGATATATAAGCGCATCTCTGTATGATTTTCTTTTGTAAATAATTATGCATGTGTAAATAATGAAAATAGGATGCAACTAAGCTGGTCTGGGAGAAAAATAAATAAATAAAGTTTGTTGATTGTTTCTCTACACGCCAAGTTGGCTAAATCTCAAATAAAACTTAAATCAATTGTTAATTTTAAGAAGAAGGTTGTTACTTAAAGATTTAAGCTAAATATAGGAATTTACCATAATGATTTTTGAAGCACATGTTGATCAACAATGGGCGAAATATGTGCAGATATGCCATTAGTACATAAAGCATTTTTAAATAATATACGTATAGAGAAAGTACCCCAATTCGTCTTTCTTTAGATATTTTAGTTGACTTAGTTCGTAATTTCAAGTTAAGTTCGTTACTATTATTTAGTTCGTTTGTATTTTATTACTACGAGTAGCTGTGTCAGCGACTTTGTTCGCGTCGGAAAATAATTAGATTTCATGGGTTTTATTTTTTTCCCGTCTAATTTTAATTCTTTTTCTAAAATAAAAGTAACTTACGTTACTCCTTATAACATTAGCTATCTGCCAGTGAAAGTCCCGTTAAAATCAGTCCAGCCGTTTCGGAGATTAGCCGGAACAAACAGATAGACAGACAGACATAAATTTAAAAAATATAATTTTGTTATAAGTACCGTATCTCTCACTCTCACAATTATGCATTTGGTAAAAAGATGTTAATTTGACATTACAAACAGACATCAATTTTATTTATTTTTCCGCGCTGCTGCTGATACGACTGTGGAAAAATGACGCGCGAACGCGCGGTCTCGCGCGGATATTTTCGAGCCGTTTGGGGTTGAAACCCTCGGGCCGTGGAGTCCGAGTGCTCATGCTCTTTTTAAAGAAATTTCGAAACGGCTGGTTGACACTTCTGTGACCCAAGGGCTGGCTGACACTTCCCGTGACCCAAGAGCTGGCTTTTACCTTGGCCAGAGGCTAAGCATTGCCACACAACGTGGTAATGCCGTCAGTCTCTTGGGTACATTACCAGTCGACAGTGATGCGTATGAATATTTCGACGCTATTTTTTATAGTTTTAGTTAAGTTGGGATTTGATTTTGTTATTTTTATTAATTAATTATGTATAAGTTATAATTTGGTGTTATCGTTATTTTTTATTTTTAGTATAGTTTATAGTATCTAAAGAATTTTTGGAAAACTATCAGCTAGGCATATAGATGGTGCATTTTTTGATAACACGAATATGGCGAATTAGAATGATCACTTCCTTTCTCGATTTAACCAATAGAGAAAATATTTAGCCTGTAAAGTAACAATGCAATTTTCCATAAACGTCTGCTCTTTGCCATTGTAAGATAGAAAAATTAAATCTAGGAGATATCTCAATACACTAAGGACCAATTCTAATGCCAGTTTTCATTAACACTAGGGGATACCCAAATGACTACCTAAACAAAAGCACGTTGTTCGATTTTCAACGCTGGGCTTGGCACTGAAAGTTAAAAATGCAACAGCGTCGATTATGCAAGGTAGGATGTGTGGTAACTACATTCTTTTCACAAGCCAAACGGAGGGATAACCTTTGTAGGCGAACAATGTCGCGGGGAACAGCGTGTACTGTGTTACATAATGAAGAATGGAGAAGAAAATGCGCTTGTGCTCCACACAATGCAGTGAAACCAGTCAATGTCATACAATTCGTATATATGTTTATTATGAAAGGATGTCGGTATCTAAAGATTTTGGAAAGTGCTACCTTATGTAACACGTTATGTTTACTATTAATGTGAAACCCACCTAGATTCTTATGTTTTTTGCTATTAGTTGTGTATTTTTGTTATATTCTCGCAGATTGTTGGGTCGGCAAGAAAGTGGGGTGATTTATTTTTGTGAAGAAAAATTACGTTGTGTGTAGTTTATAGAGCATTTATTTTAACCATAGTCGAAAGGTGGAGCTCTTGACTGATTTTAATCTAGGTCATAGACAAAAATGAAAAAAAACAGAGATGAAAACTAGGTACAAATAAACAACCAATCACAATAGTGCAAATGAGATTTGACAGCAGATTTAAAGAGACATGCTTTCTGATCTTTCTGAACGACACTTCAGAAATGAGCTAACAGAAAATCAAACTCAAGTCAGCTGATCTAGGTGGCCATTGTTATTTTAGTCAGCTGATCACAGCAATTTATAGTCTGTTAGTTGATTTTTGTGTTATTAATTTTTATTGTCGTGACTAGCACGTGCTTTGGAGTTTGCACGCCGTCGGATGGCAGTGTCGTGATTTCTATGTTTTAATTAAAAAAAATACACTCTCAAAGTACAAATTATTATTATTGTAGCCATCTTTTGACAGTGTTGCCACAGTGGATATTATTAAATAGACCTCATCCATCGCTTTCCATCAGGAGTGATCGGGGTCAAGAGACGGCACATTTAGCAAAAAAAAAAAAATAAGTTCACGACATAATCCTTTCAGAAACCGCTGTACGAACAAATTACGAAAGTAACAAACTATGTATCTAGTTTTTCCAAAATGAGTTCATATGAGTGCGTGTATTACCATACACGCATACCATATGTAATGATATGTTAACATGCGATTACCACATGCAAATACGGGTCTTAGTGAGAATTTAGAGCCCATAATTGCTTAATTGTGCGTTTTACGGTATTGTGAAAATATGGAGGACAGTTGCGTGCAATATGTTTGTTTTGATCATCCAATGAAGTTTTTTTAGAATTAATTTAATGTTCTATGTCCTGTAATGTTAATTACTTTGCATACCTAGTATTGTATACAATCAAGTATTTTCTAACTGAACAAACAGCTGTGCCGCTGGGGAGTTTGTTGCGCCACTTCTTCTCCCCAGCGAAAGCACTAGGAAGTGGTGAAGGGCGGGCGTGCCGGGGGACTGTTGTTTGTCATTTTGACGTTTGAAAAGTGTTGATTCTCAGCCTAGTTTGAATAAATGACTTTTGATTTTATTTTGAAGCATATTGTTGATAAATGTTTTCACTTTTGTTGAGCACTTTATAACGTAACATCACGTCCGAGTTCCCCGAAAGGTTAGGCAGATCTGTACCTATTGTACAGACGTCAGCACATCAAGCTACCCGAAACTGTCAAATTTTCCCGATCAACTTTGAACCTTATACCTTAGCGATAAAGTTGAATATCTATAAAAAAAAAATACAGAATGTAATAGTAGCTTGATTTTGATTGATTTCGAATTAATTTTTTAAAATTATTTTCTCTTCTCTCGTCTTATGTGAATATAATGCAGTTCTAATAATATTACATACATAGCTACGTGTCGAATTGATAACCTCCTTTTTTTGAAGTCGGTAAAGAGGAAGTAAATTCATTGTAAAATAGAAACAACACACACTGAAAAGTAGTGATTTATGTCCTAATAAAGAAACAATAATAGGTTTTTACAACTATTAAATAAATAACACGATTAGCTGCTATTATATCGAATAAACAGACAGACACGCGAACATATCCATAATAGGAAAATGATAGGTTTTCAGAACTCTGTTAAACTACATAATCGGCAACGTACTTCCGTACAAGATAAGGCAGAGGGAGTAAAAACTACTGTTAATATGACGAGACTGTAGCGGTATTTACAAACGCCACAACGCGTCATACTGACGTCACGCAATATCCTGCATCTCGCAAGCAGAGTTTACCGCGCAACTAGCATAGATACAACGGTCCGACATGAATCATCGGGCAGTTGCCCGGCAGACACAACACCCGTCTGGTCGGAGGATCCTCCCATTTCTACAGAGTATGAGTGAACTTTACACCCTGTTCCCCATGCCTCTCTCATGCCTCTATGGTCCTTTGTACGGACGCCAGCACATCAACCTACCACAATCTGTCAGATTTCTTTAATAGATTTTCAACTTTATCGCTAAAGCATAAGGTTCAAAGTTGATTGGGAAAATCTGACAGATAGTGGTAGGTTGATATGCTGGCGTCTGTACATCACTCTACCATTATACATTAATTGATATTCTAAGATGCAACAGTTTCATAAAATGACTGTCTGTGTTATAAAACTATGACTAAAATAACATAAATTATGAATTATCGTACAACATACATACACACACACACACACACACACACACACATACACACACATCACACACACACACCGCACACCGCACATCGTACATTGTAGGCTGATGATGATGATGAATTATCGTAAACAAGGCGACACATCAAGCTATAAATTTCCAGTTTTAGCTGGCCTCGCGTTGTATTATAGGTTTTTCGTACAATCAGAAGTCAGCTTATACTGGTTATCGATTTCATGCCGTGTTGATTCATAGCACGCGGACGTATAGAGCATTGTTCTTTTTTAGGTGAGTATATCGAGCTGACATGACCATTTTTATCTGTTTACCACATCTTTAACTATTCCTTATATACCGGTGCAAATTAAATTAGCTGGCAAAACTCCGCAGCCGTGGGGGTATAGATATTTAATCATAATAAAACAAAAAAGATAATTTCATGAGTTTTTTTTGTGTCATCAATCGCCTGTATTGTTGTCACTTGAAATAACAGTTTTGTTTTGTGTAAACTTCACAGACGTGTTGGCTATCGACATCTAAATACGCTAAAACAAAAGAAAAAATGTATTTCATGTTAAGATATTGGTACCCACTGCATCCGTGAAGTTTCGCTACCTAATTTACTTTGACTTCAAGAACTCATTATACAGGGTGTTTGGCAGAACGTTGAACATACGAAAATGGTGGATAGGTGGGGTCATCTGCTACTTACTCAGCCCTAATTTATTTAGCCCTGGCCCACTGGATAATTAAAAAAAAATTTTTTCTTTCTTCTTGTTTCACCACTTTCTTAACTTTAAAGTGTAATTTTTATTAAAAATGGGTAAAACAGGCAATATTTTGTTTTTTTTTTAATCTTTTATGTTGGCAGATTCTTATAAAATTACACTTTAAAGTTCACGTGACCGGACGGCTGGCCTATTTCTTGGCCAAAGAATTAGCATCGTCATACAACGTGGCAATGCTGCCAGTCTTTTGGGCACTGTTCCTGTTCCTTTTTTTGATGCCCTAACATTTTTTTTGCTTATTTTTTCATATAAATGTACATTATTATTTTAAATATTAGCATAGATTATGTAAATATTATCATGTTATAGATTTGAAACAAGTATCTATTTTAGTTTAAACTGAACTAATCTCATAGTACGGAAAGCCTATACAATGCCAAGTCAGCTTGAATTGGCACAGTATATAGCTTGGTATATCGTGAGTACATAAACACACCACACGTACCTATTATTAACTGGGAAATCATGACACAGCTGCGCGTGCGACGTTTATAAGCTTAGTATTATCACACAATCGGTAAAAGTCTTATTGTGCTGACAACACAGCGAGTGAGTCCACTGGAATCGGTAGGCGCGTGGTTAAGTCACCACGACTCATAGTGACTAATAAAGTGACATTGTTTAGTTCGTTTGATTAATGTTACTGAAGGCTAAAGAGTGAACTTTTTTTTTTTTTTTTTTTTTTGATTTGGGTTTGCTCTTGACTCTAGTCTAGGTCAGAGATGACAGAGACAAAGTCTACGATGGAGTGAGCTCACTTACTTGAACTTATTTTGTAAAAAAAGTATTATCCTTTGGTTTGGCGCTGTGTAGTCAACTGAAGGCACAATTCTCGTAATTGAAAACGTTCAAAATCTAGTCGCAGTCGAGTCTCGACTCGGCTACAAACAAATGTCAAAAATGTAGGAACATTAGATGTATTTTTGACGGATTGAGACTGAGGTCGATGAATGATGAATATGGCTGCTGGCTGGCTTGTAACTGTACGCGTAGTAAACAAAGTTATCCCTGGAAAGTAGTACTATTTTAACAATGTCGCTGTAGGGTGCTTCCCTAACACAAGAAATGTCAATGCAGATGTCAAATGTGAAATTTAAACTTAAATGCAGAAAATGTCAGTGAATGCTCAACGGGATGAATCTAAACAAAAATGCAAATTGTCCGACTCAAATCACGTCTAATTGAACACTAAAATATAATATACATAATATGCATAGAACAATGCAATATTATGTCAGTGTCAATGTAGGTAGCACTGCCAAATGTAGGTCGCGTCCGAAGTGCAAATACTCGAGCCTACTGGCTAACTTATTGTAATAAATATATTTTGAAACCCATGTACGTGCACCGTACAGTCGCCTTGGATGACCTAAATAATGCAACTGATGCCGCAATCAACCCGGCCACCTACAGGATACAGACTATATACGAGAAAGGGCGAATTCCACCAAACTTTTATACCTAGAATAAATCTTATCTCTCTTATAATATATATTATATAAATTTTAATTTTTGACAGATTTCCATACTGGAACTGTCAGACGTTAATTTTATTCCGCGTATAAAAGAACAACAACAATAAAACAACAACAACACCAAAACAACAACAACAACAAAACAATAACAACTTTGGTAAAATCAGCCCTAAGAGTACCATCGCGATGGTACTCTTAGGTTAAATAGAAAAGAAGAAGAAGTTCTATTTTGATGATTACCTCCTTTCTACATCTAGTATAGCTATATCCATGTATAACTAAACGAACGCGTGAAGGAAGGCGGCGCAAACGCAGCCGTCGACATCGTAACAACGCTCAAAACGTACCGCGACGAAAAACTACGACAACCGACACTTTAGTCATTAGTGAATGCATTGTGGAATGGACCCAACTAGCAAAAAATAATCTTACAAATATCCTAAGACCATATTTTTTTCACTCTTAATTCACACTTATAGACTGTTATAAGTGTGGATTTGGGCGCACTTTATAAGTATATTCACCCTTGCAATTGACTTGTAAGGGTCTCGCGAAGAGTAATTTCAATCTTACAAAACTCTTGCCTGATACTTTTATAATGACAAACACACTTACAAGTGACTTGCAATGGCATGCTTTAAGGGCAAACAACCTTAAATTCCTCTTACTAATGCTGTTTTAAGTGTAATATCGCTAGTAGTCCTCTTTGCGATGTTCCAGTAAGAGTATAATTTTACAAACTGCCGTGAAGTCGCGAAGTGAATTTAAAACTTTAAAAAATAAAAACACGCATCAAAAACGTTTTATTTCACTTTTCTACAAAATTTCTAGTTTCTTAATCATGTATTTGTCATGAACTCTATGTGAATATTAGGTTGCGAAGTAGCTTTTGTCGATTATTTTGAAATTTGAATAACAATATTTTCACGGGCCTTTTCAAAAATGTAATTTATATTATAAATTATTTCAATTAATTTGTGAATTAATATAAAATTATCGCCATTACGACCAACCATGACTTATAAGTGCTTTATCAGAACAATATAAGTCCACTATTCTTATGTAAGGTTTATATCGCACTCAAAAAGTCACATTATACTTAAAACATATATTCTACACGGCCATTATTACTGATAAAAATTTTAGGGTTCCTTGAAATGTAAAAGAAAGCCAACCGACGAATTCATTATAGGTATCAATTAATTCACGCTTATATTGTTTTAGGACAAATATGGTTGCAATTATGAATGTCGACTGTTTCTTAAGTAAAAAAAAAGATCCGAATGCTTAATAATGAAAAATGGCCATGGGACATAACGCACTTTGTATTGTATGAAAACTGTATCGCCTGTGGATATCCCACTTCAAAGTTCCTGCCCCAACATTTCACAATCACCCAAAATGATATTCTGGTGCACAGGCTGCCGTAAATTTGCAATTTACGACCACTACTCAAATGATGAATGTGAAGTGTGTTAACTAATTAAAACAAAAAACTTCTACTGATTATACCTATACGTAAATAAAATTATAAATATATAGTGATATGCAATTATAGCTCACTTCCAAGCTACTTATAGAAAAATTTTGGGTAGGTACACTTTTTACTACTTACGTACTTGTAGTTTAGGCATTATTAGTATTAAGTATTTATCTATACCTAGATGATGTACAACATTATTAAGCATTCGTACTTATGCGTAAATATAACGAATATTACAGGAAAAATAGTACAGTTCGAACACGCTGGCAACATTCGTGGCTATAATGCTTTTTGGGTATTCCCCCTAATAGACACGCGCCACTGGCGTACATTTAGGTACTTGGGTAATATGTGTTGGATTCTTTTATTCAGAATCACAGCAAGTTCATTTTAAGCTAAGTGTGATATATTATTATTAATGGCCCATTTTTTAATATCTTCCCGCAACTGTACATTTTTTTCATAATCCGAAATTTCATTTTCAGTAGGTACTTCAGTAATTGCAATCACTATAACTACTTCGTTCAATAATGTCAACAAAAAAGTTGTCATTATTTTGTACGGAACCATCAAAAATACAACAAGGAAAATAAACAACGCTTAATAGCGAATTGTTTAAGACACTTGTAGGAGTTTTAAATTGCTTCTACTCTATATTATGTCTTAGGCGAGAAAAATCACACGTTTTACAGAAGTCTATTATAACACTTAGTATAGTCACTTCTAAGATCGAATATACTTACAAAATGTATTTATAAGTATTAATTAAGTATCAAAGGCAATTAGACTTGGAAAAGACGCTTATAATGGCACTGCTCCTATTAATATTTATATAAATCTATTAAAACACTTAGTATAGTCACTTCTAAGATCGAATATACTCACAAAATGTATTTATAAGTATTAATTAAGTATCAAAGGCAATTAGACTTGGAAAAGACGCTTATAATGCTACTGCTCTTATTAATATTATATAACGTTTTCTTATATACGTCTGTAAGAATATGTACAGGTATGAATACTCTGAAAGCTTATATAGTTCTACAACATTACACTGTTAAGGGTTCTAGTTTAATCAGAACACATATAAATCTGATATGAAGCCATAGCTCTTACAAGTTTTTGTTTGTAAGAGTATCTAGGGTGTCTGGCTTAATCAGAACACATATAAGCTTTATATGACACTATAGTTCTTACCATCTTTTGTATATAAGGGTATTTTGCTAGTTGGGGAGGAGTTTCAATGAGTTTCTATGTGCGCAAGAGCGGTTATGGAAGGTTTGGTAAAAATTGGACAGGAATGGAATTTAAAGGGCTTCACTAAGCCCTTTAAATTCCATTCCCGTCCAATTACGAAATGAAACGGCGTGAATAAAAAAATTGTTGTTCTAGATCACTATCTAGAACAAGAATTTTTTGAAGTGAAAACTTCTTTAGCGGCGCTGTGTACTTTTTTTGGAATGGGTAAAAACTTCTAAACTCGCGTCAGGTCACGTGACCCTGATCGAAAATTCGTAAGACGTAAAACGTAAGACGCGAGTTGTTGAGGACAGCGCCATCTATGCACATCGGGAAGAACTACGAGGGCCTCGCGTACTAACTACGTAGTTCATCCAACAACGACGAGATGGCGCTGAACCACGGATATATAACTGACGACGAGCTCCATGCGAGCGGCTTGCTTCTCTTACCACTGCCGCGACCAACACCACGAACTGAAGTCTATCCTGTGTGCTTATTTGTAAATCTGAATAAATTCCTTTCACGAGAAGAATAAACCAGTCACTTTGGTCATCATACCTGATTTGCAAAAAACCCTATAAAATAAGGAACACACCTTAACACGCGTGTTTTGTTTATAAGACGATTCACAAAATACACTCGTAATTGTTCAAGTTTTCACTTCTGTCGGCACTACCGGAGTGCCAGTGTTTTTTTATTCACTACGTTTCACCTTTCAATGATTTATGTTGGACTGTGTTTGTCGTTAATCACAACAGAGGACAAAGAGGTGCAAATAAGATAATGATTTCTGTATTTATTTATAACTAAATACATCATCGAGTATTTCGGGACATCAAAGTCAAAGTCAGAGATTTATTTGCAGATAAATATGGTTACAAAAGTTAGTATAATAGTTTATATAATATATTCTTTGGCCAAAGAATTAGCATTGCCATTCAACGTGGCAATGCTGCCAGTCTTTTGGGCACGTTTCCGGATGACAGCGATGCGGACGAGTACTTCGACGCCTAAGTGTCCTTTGTTTTTGTATTTATTTGTATAGTAACTTAGTTAGTCATTTAATTTAGTATCTAGTGTAAATACGGCTGTCCCATTTCAAAACCTAGTAAGGGACACTTTTTACAAAAATCGTTTTTAGAAGGTCTCTACCAAATACAAAAACACCAGCGTTTTAAACTTACATAAAAGGAGATATATTTAAGCATCGATAGTGCACCTTTCACTTCCCTAGTGACCATTTAAAACCTAGTAAGTCACTTTAACTAATTCAAAAAATACATTCCATAGGCTGACCAATATTACGTTTATGCGCTCTTGTGTTTTCATTTTAAGTCCTTACTAGGTTTTGAAATGGGGCAGCCGAATAGTAGCCTAACATATTCAATCATAACATAATGACTTGCGGTACAATTACATCATTTAGATTTCAATCAATTCAGCCTACCGCAGTCCACTACTGGACATAGGTCTCGCCCAGACTGCGCCACAGCACCCTGTCCTCCGCCTTTCGCAGCCAGTCTACCCCAGCCACCTTCTTCAGGTCGTCCGTCCATCTAGCTGGGGGGCGTCCCACACTACGCTTGCCGATACGCGGTCTCCACTCCAGGACTCGTCTGCTCCAACAGCCATCTGTCCTTCGATAGACATGGCCAGCCCACTGCCACTTCAGTTTGCTAGTTCTTTTTTTAGATTTAAACTGAAGGAATTCTTTTATACTTAGTAAAGAAGGGATTCTCAATTAACCACCTGTGTAAAGCCCTTCTGAAGCGGACCACCGCCATTATATGTTAGTGTTACCTTGTACATTATAATTAGTCTTAATTATAATGTACAAGGTACCAAAAAGTCTTTAGTGGTTGTATTTAAACAAATATACTTAATACAGGCTCCTGCCTGCAATTTCGTTAGAGTCCATCACACTCAATCAGGATTAATTTGGCTTTTGTAAAATCCTTTCTTAGTGCACCAAACCTCCTTTCTCAAACCAATATACTCGTAATTATCTTTTTTTATTATGTCTTTCGATATTTAAACTGAGTTGTGTTGTCACTGGTCAGTCAGTAACGGAACTCTGGCATATTTATGAGAATTGTTTTTGGTCCTTTTGGTCAAATCTCGAGATTTTAATCAAGCTTGAACTTCAATTTCCAAATTATCAATTCGATAACCAAGGTGATAGACAATGGAAATTTCTCCTTTGACCATTCTACATTCTTATACCACGATAATATTATCAAAAACACATACAAATCTTAGTAAGAAAATGTGCGTATTTAAGGTAATAGTTTCCTCCTCACTCTGAGTCGTGACTTGTAAGAGTAAGGTACAGACGCCCGCACATCAAGCCACCCGAAACTGCCAAATTTTCCCAATCAACTTTGAACCTTATGTTTTAGCAATAAAGTTGAAAATCTATTAAATAAAGACATATTGTAGTAGCTTGATGTGCTGGCGTCTGTACCCTAACCTTTCCCCTGACTCGACATTCACGAATTAATTACATTAGAAATTACGGTTTTTACTTACTTTTACTTGGTTTTATCACGATTATTAAAATGTAGTCAGAGTTAAAGCTCGATTAAAATGTACAGACAGAGAGACATCACTAGCTACAGTGCGTGCCACGTAAGAAGAGACTTGACCCCGCCTCCCCGCCTCTTTCCGCCGCCCCGATGACGCCCGGTCCCCGTCCCGCACCGGGCGTCATCGGGGCGGGCGTCATCGGGGCGGCGGAAAGAGGCGGGGGTGGCGGGGTCAAGTCTCTTCTTACGTGTCACGCACTGTAGTCCAGTCAAAATAGACATTTGACTTAGCCAAAATTCGCATAGAGCTGAAAATTGGCAGAGACGTTATATACATCATTATAAATGAAATGTCAAAAATCCCCTTCGATCCTACTTCTGCAAAAAAAATTATTCAAGGTCAAAAGTACAAAATTAAGGTTTTTTCGATTTTTCTCGAAAACAGTAAGTATTATCGTGAAAATAGATCAGACAAAAGTTGTAGATCATACAATTCTCTACAATGATGATCCAGTCACTTTTTCTCTTACGACTCACCATTCGTGAGATATCGCGGTTTTAATCATTAGAAAATTCATATTTTACATAATATGCACACATTTCCGCACCACCTATGAGGTAATAATGTACTTGGCGCATTTTTTTAACGGTTTCCCCAGTAGGTATACTCCACGATCTATTGTTATAAAGAAAGTTTGATCAGATCGTATCCTATTAATTGCAGGAATAGTAATATTGCTAATGATCAAAGTGGAATAGGTTGTTTTTCTACATGTTATATTGAAAGAAATACAACAGATGAAGATATTTATGATATTAATCAGGAGACAATTGATGCATCCCTTTTCTTAGAACAGCGAACTTCTGCAAGAAGAAGAAAATAAAGACGAAGAAATAATTTTCGAAGTAGAATTAGACAATTATCTTATATAATGACATGTGGAAATAAACAATCTATTCCACTTTACTCATTAGCAATATTACTACGAGGATTCTTTCAATTAAAAGGATACGATCTGATCAAACTTTCTTTATTACAATAGATTGTAGAGTATACCTACTGGGGAATGATGATGATGGTGGGACTCCCTTTCCCGCATTCGCGTTGTGCGTGGGAATTCTGGCTAACAGAGCCAGCGTAGCTCCGCCCAGAAGCACAGAAGCTTCCTGGGAGTTTCACAGGCTTCGCGGAGCGACCTCATTGTTCCGAGGATTTCTCACGTTGAGAAGCCACGGCCTCGCAATCCAAGATGACGTGGGCGGCTGATTCCTCGGCATAAAGGCAGCCCCTGCAAAGGGGGCTGTCCGTGGCGCCTATGTTGAAAAGATGTTTGTTAAGGAGGTTGTGGCCCGTAATTGTACCTATTATTATTCTAAGGTTATTCCTACTCAGGCTGAGAAGTTTTTTGGTTAATCGCGGGTGTATCATTGGTAAAGCCAATTTTGACTGTCTACCTACAGTCTGTTGCCCGTGACCATCTGTTGTTATGAAGTTCGGTCGATCTTTGGCGAATCCACGAACGAAATTGTGAGAAAGGCAAAGGGAGAAGTGGGTACGGGCCTAGCACCCTCATATCAGAGCCTCTCTTCGCAAGTTCATCTGCAGCATCATTGCCCAGAGATTCACTGTGCCCTTTGATGCACTGGAGAGTAATACGATTAGACGTCGATAAACTCTCCAGAGCTAGATGGAGAAAACATTTGCTTATTGTTAGTTTGTTTGCTTCCTAAAGCTTTGAGCACAGATAGGCTGTCGGATAGGAACTTAATGCCATAGTTCCGGATGCCTAAGCGCTTTACTGCTGTTGCAGCTTGTGTTAAGGCAACACATTCGCATTGAAAGATGGAACTATGTGTGCCTAGTGGTATGTGAAAGTTAATATTTAGGTCAAGGGAGTGTACGCCAGCACCTGAACCGTTTTGTGTTTTAGAGCCGTCTGTATAAATGCGCACTTCATTAACTCCTGACTGATCCCTTTCTTCCTGAACTGTTTGTATAATGTAGTTCTTGTTGAACATCGGTTGGTTTGGTGTTCTGTCACACGGGGCAGCGATGAGAGGCTGGTACTCAATCGCCCGGTCCAGGATTTTAGCGTGTGGACTGGTAATGTTTTTGCCCCATATGCCCAGATGCATTAGCCTGATGGCGGCTAGCGCCGCTTCCTGCTGTATGTACAAGTCAAGGGGAGTTAATTGAAGGGCTATCTCCATCACCTACTGGGGAAACCACGTTAGAAAAAATGTACTAAGTACATTACCTCATAGGTGGTGCGGAAATGTGTGCATATTATGTAAAATATGAAATTTCTAATGATTAAAACCGCGATATCTCACGAATGGTGAGTCGTAAGAGAAAAAGTGACTGGACCATTTTTGTAGAGAATTGTATGATCTACAACTTTTGTCTGATCTATTTTCACGATAATACTTACTGTTTTCGAGAAAAATGGAAAAAACCTTAATTTTGTACTTTTGACCTTGAATAATTTTTTTTGCAGAAGTAGGATCGAAGGGGATTTTTGACATTTCATTTATAATGATGTATTTAACATCTCTGCCAATTTTCAGCTCTATGCGAATTTTGTCCAAGTTACGACTTATTTTTGTCTATTTTGACTGGATTACTGTACATAGGTTTAGTTCATCACTAGCTGGGGGGCGTCCTACACTATGCTTGCCGATTATTATTAATGTATTTTAATGCGACACCACGGCATGACCAACGGCTTAACGTGCTTTCCGATGCACGGAGGGGTCTCGGTAGTGTTGCCCAAATGCAAGACCAAGACAAGACCTTAGCCAGTCTTGGTCTTGGTCTTGCGTCAATACACCTGGTCTTGGTCTTGGTCTTGGTATTGCGCTCTCAGTCTTGGTCTTGGTCTTGCAGCAAGAGTCTCGCAAGTCTTGCGAGACTCTACTACTTAGACTAGACTACATTCAAATACCTATTAGCCTATTGCTCAGGGTGGCAGGGACATCGACGTGCAACCGCTTACCATAGATTCAGTAGGTACAGACGCCAGCACATCAACCTACTACAATCTGTCAAATTTCTTTTATAGATTTTCAACTTTATCGCTAAAGCATAAGGTTCAAAATTTATTGGGAAAATTTGACAGTTTCGGGTAGCTTGATGTGCTGGCGTCTGTACATGATTCTGGAACCCCCTGCGTTGAAATTTTTCGTCGGCTTTTTCTTAATTTTTACGTTTTTTTCTGCAATTTTTTTACTCTAAACTGCATAAAATCATTATTTCTATCTGACCCAATGAGATTTTTAATTAAAAAATTGTAAATTCACTTGTTTCACTTAAAACAGCAATGTAAATAAAACTCGAAAGGGCTACCTGATCAGCTGTATCGCTAAAGTTCATTTGCGAGGTCAACACTGTCTTCGTACCTACGCTATTCACTTTCAAATGCCGCCACAAAGGGACCGCAGCGCCAAGCGGTCTCCTCGTATTATTAACGCACTTGAAAATAAACTTTAAAATTATTACAATAAAGTGCATAAATGCTTGAACCTGACAAAAAATGCGGAAGATTGCGGGAATCCCCGCGCGGTGTCGAGTCGGCCATGAATCCCAATGAATCTAACAGACGCGTCACATGAGGCATTTTAATCATCTACATAATTGAATGACCCATTTACTACTTTTATTTTAGATAACGAATCTAAAATAAAAGTAGTAAATGGGTCATTCAATTCATCAAAAATAATTATCCCCTCATAATGATGAGGAGATAATTATTTTTCTAAAACTTCATCGATTTAAGGGGGAAGCGCTAAGGTAGCCCGCGAAATTTAAATTTTCTTACGTTTTTTGCAATTTGCTGGTCAGTGAATTTCGCGGGCTACCTAATACCGCTTTCGCCTTAAGTAAAGAAGATTAAAAAAACGTGCAGAAGTGTATTGATAGTCACGTAATTTTTCGATATTTTTTATTATAAACAATAATTTTAGTTTTGAATGCAATTCAACAATGTAATTTACTGTTTCATAAAAAAAATACATCCATTTTCGCATAATCGGGATTGAAACCAAATACCTACTATAACGCCCAAATCTCAGTTTGACTTAACTGCGAGACGCAAGAGTCTTGCAGGCTTAGTCTTGTCTTGCTCAAGTCTTGCAGGGTTCAGTCTTGGTCTTGGTCTTGCTAAAATAAGTTGGTCTTGGTCTTGGTCTTGGTCTTGCAAAAATGCAAGAACAAGACCAAGACTGCAAGACCAAGACCGATTTTGGGCAACACTAGGTCTCGGTATGTAAAGATGGTCACCCATCCACAGACCAACCGCGGCAAGCGTAGCTTAACCTGGTCGATCGACCTGTGCGGCTGTTATTATTTATCCACGGGCCTCCCAATACAATACTAGGTTATGTAAAGTAATTAACATTACAAGACACAGAACATTAAATTAAATTGTTTGCCATATGTCAGCTAACCACGCCAATATACCAACATATACAATAAAAACTATACGTACTCAAGCAAAATTATCTATACTAATATTATAAAGCTGAAGAGTTTGTTTGTTTGTTTGGTTGAACGCGCTAATCTCTGGAACTACCAGTCGGATTTGAAAAATTCTTTTTGTATTTGATAGCCCAATTCTTGAGGAAGGCTAAAGGTTAACATCACGCTATGACCTTTAGGAGCCGAGCAAAAAGAAAAATAGTCAGAAAGAACGCTAAGCAAAAACGAAGTAATAGCGCGGGCAGGCGATGCGATGCGACGGGGTGGGTCGGAGTAACAAGAAATTTCACGCGGACGAAGTCGCGGGCAGAAGCTAGTAATTAATAAAAATGAAAAATATAAATAAAAACATACTACCTAAATAAAAGCCTCCGGACATAAAGGGCGTGACAGCTTACATATGTATATATGCAATGCTGGGTACTGTTCACATAGCTGTCACTTGAAGTTACAAATGATAAGCTAAAATTCGTTTTTTAATCCCAGAGACTAATCTGACAGGTGTAATGTCAAACTTCTATACTAAAAAAACGCAAACACAAAATACTTAAATGTCAGATTAGTCTCTGGGATAAAAAAACGAACTTTAGGAGTACGGATAATATGGGTTTTCGTCAGACACACCTAGGGCACTTTGCAGGTAACCCCACTACATTTGGTAAATGCTATTGCTAGATGCTATTCATCACCGTTCTCATGCCCTCATCTTTATTTATTGGGCCCAGCGCAACACGTTTTCTTTTTTCATATATGTACCTCCATTATCTCAGTGTCCACCCATTTTAAAGCCATTTCAGCTTTCACACAATATATCCATCGTTCCTTTTGTTTTTGCCTGTTCTTATATCCATCTAAACTTTTTCCCACAGGCCCGATTCATTCGAATCCATAAAAATAAAAAATGGTCCTCTTGAACCTAGGGTGTGGTCTCATAGCATCACCTATTCTAATGATAGTCATTTGTTTGCTAGAGATTTCACAGTTTGCTTGCTATAGCTAAGAAAGAAGAAGAAATTCCATAGAAACTATAAACAATTTCTTAATTTACAATTCAAGTAATAAATCTGCATTGATAAACAAAACGTTCAAAAGTTTCTTTCCGCAATGCTGCCAACTCTACAGCCATAAACTAGCGCCAGTGTTGCCAATACGAAAAATTCAACTCAGGAAATTTTTGCTGGTAAAAAGCCGTTGTAAATTTTGCGTATCGGAATGATCTAAATAGTGGTGATTTGTTCATTGATTTTTGATACTATTTTCTTGTAGTTAAGGTATGTATTTCTTTGTGTTTGTAGTGCACTCTCAGTTTTCCTTGCGTGCTGAAATGTAGCGTGTGTATATTTAAATGAAGGGTGTGCTTCAATAAAATGGTGTCGGGTATTAAGACTTGCTTTTACCGCGTTATGTTTTGTGATATTCTAGTTAAATTGCATGTTTTACATAGTGGCGAAAAGTTGAACACGTTTTTGTAAGTTAGGATTAATTGTGATTTGGATTAATTTAATTCTAAGTAGCACTAGTCTGATAAAAATTGATTTACTGCCTCGTCAGTCGCAAGCGTTATTAGGGGTTCATACTCTTAGTCCATCAACGAAGATATGGGCCCGTCCGGAAGAAGTTGATCTGTCAAAACAAGTGACAAATAAAATTTTCGGACGGGCAAAATCATCGGGCGTAAGGGCAACACCACCAGTGTTGCCCTTACGCCCTTACGATTTCCTTGTTCACAAACTAAACTAAATTTAAGTTCAGTGCATCTTTTTCTTTCTATTTCATTAAGAAAAGGACAGAAGATAAATTTTAGTTTAGTCCTGTCAAATTAATCAGCACCTGACGCTACTCCATACAAGTTTAGACGTGATTAAAAACTTCTCTACTAAAATTACGTCAATTTACGTCAGCGTCAAGTTACGTTGCCTGAGGGCGTCCCGCCTTACGTTTACCGATTCGCGGTCTCCACTCAAGAGCACGTCTACCGCAACGGTCATCGGTTCTACGGCTAATATGGCCGGCCCATTGCCACTTCAGCTTGCTTATTTCGTGAGCTATGTCGACAACTTTGGTTCTCTGCCGGATCACAGTGGTTCGCCCCTTACATGAGACTTAAACTTATCTGGCAAAATGAGCACATTCGAAAATACATTTACAAATACATTTAAAATACATTTACTACATTTTCGAGAAGAACAAGCGTGTAGTTTTTTTATTGTTTTTAGGCTATAATTTTATTTATTTATCAAAATCTCCCTACCACTATCATTACAGGTGTATACCTAATGTGATAGCGTGGTCTTAAAATTAACTTAAATATAATTGTATCTACTCAATTAAGTTAAGACAAAAGAAGTTAACATTCAACTAGCTTCATATTTTCTGACTGAACGACTTTTTGACAATTCAAAAGTGCCTGTAAATGGTTTAATTGAAATAAATGCTTTGAGTTTGAGTTCAGTACTGGTAATAAGCTCGCCCCACATGGGACTTTGGAAATTGGTGTCAAAATGATGGGTGTACTACATGCCTTTGCTTACCCCTTTGAGAATAACATGCGTGATGTTACATTATAATATGAAGGCTGTAGCAAGACTGTAGCATTTAGTATCTACACACAAGTTATATTGAGTTAAGAGAAAGAACTTGAAATATGATCATGACCTCCATACTCGCTCTTGCATTAAGTTATTGCAAATTAAAGATTCTACAAACTAGTCAACAAAGAGAAAACTGAATAGAACGTCTTTTATGACCCGTTCCTCCGACTCCGGATAATTATACTGGAAGATAATGTCTTATACAACATCAGTTTGATTGTTAATTGAATTTATCTGGTGGTACGTTCCTATCTCGTACATTGGAAGAGTCCTTTATACTAATAGTAACTCATTCTTCAAAATTAAAAATTGGATCGAAATTTTCAGATCTGAATATTTGTAAATTGATATTTTTATTCCCAATGTAAAAGAGGGTTATGTAGACTTCTCCTTTTCGAAATAAAAATACAGAACACCATTAATATGAATGTTTAAAAGCACCAGAGTGGTCATCCTATAAGCAGATGTTTAAGAATGTACCACTTAACGATTCTAATTTGACAAAAATATTTGGCTTCCTAGTTCAGAAATGAATTTCGTAAAAAACCGTTCAAATCTGTGCGGTGCTTTCCTCAAAAGACCATTTCATACATTAATCTGAATGGTCCTCACATAGCCTGACCAAGATTATGTCTGGACTTTAAAAAAGACTGGCCTTTGAGTTTATTACGGTGTTTCTTCTCAGAGAAGTCGCATAGGAAACAATAACCTCATCTTCTTTTAAACTTTATTTATTTTTTTTATGTAAGAACGTGTTTTTCATAACCTGATTTCATGTCTCTTTCTCCTAAAATGTACTTTCATACAAACCTTGTCCTTGACAATTACGAACACAACAAAAAAAAAATCTGCTAAATCAGTCGAGCCGTCCTCAAGTGATGATCCTTCATACATACGGCAAATGGATTTTTATTTATAAAAATTTACAAAAATTAATAATTTATTTATATATACTGCCCTACTATAAAATCTCTTAAATCTCTCTCACAAGACTTCCACATTTCTCTTTTTGCTAAAAAACATCAAAATCATCAAATCACACATCCAATTTGCCACCACAATAACCAAACGAGAACGACCTCAAACATCGATAGAATAGTGATGTGACCCAACGCATCTAAAGATCGAATCGATGTCGATTACATCACCGGTTACATGAGCGCAGTTCTGTCAAGGAAGCCTGCGCTTGCGCAATCTTGAAAGCAGTAGAAAGTACCGGAGCCGACCGTTTGGTCTGTATCCGAGACTGTGCGGATAAATGTTAATTAGTTATGTTTTTAGTGAAGGAAAGCTAGGCTTAAACTTTGGGAGGGGTTAAAATTTAGATTTGGCGGGTCAAATTTTAACCCCTCTATTCATAAACGTTACTTAAAGTTAAGTTCAGCGGGATTGTCCGAAAGGGTTACCGCTGGCCCGGAACATAAATGGCTAAGGATGGGACACGGGTGGGTTTTAGTCAGTAAGAGTCTGACACTCCCTTCCGCTCCACCCAGAGCGGGAGGGGTCATTTGATGATTTCCCATCCTGAAAAAAAAAGTTAAGTAATGATTAGCGACTGTTTAACCATACATTTTTGACGTTTAAACGTCACCTAACTTTAATCATCGTTTATAAATAAAACCCTTAGGCCCGAGTTCACCAACATTCAAACCACCGGTTAGGTATTTAAAGAGTTGGTTTATGTCAAATTTCCTAAGGAAATTTTAAATAAAGAACTGATTAAATATTTAATCAGTTGATTTAAATGTTGGTGAACACAAGGCTAAGTGTTGTGGGAAAAAATGTGGGTGTACGGATTTGGAATTCAAAAGTTTGTTCCTTTAATCCGAGTATAAAATTAGATTAGTCGGAAGAATAGAATTATGTATGTATTATGTTGCTGGCTCGCTATTTAATGGCGATAATGTAGGGAAGATTTGCGTGAAAGAAGGTCGTTTTATTTTTATATAACGTTTATAAAGCGAAATAAAAAAAAACTTGGTTATATTAACTTAAAAAACAGTCTCTTGGGTACATTACCAGTCGACAGCGATGTATATTTTAGTTTGTGAATAGTTTTAGTTCAGTTAGGATATCACTTTGTTATTTTTATTAATTAATTAGGTATTTATTGTTATTTATTTACATTTATTTATTTATTTATCACAAACACAACTATTCTTACAGGCAATAATCCTAATGCGGTAGCGTGGTCTTTAGTTACATTCTAAATTACAATTAAAGTTACTAGTTATATATTAGCATAACATAATACAAACAATGTTACCTTTGTGAACTCATTCAGAGAGCAATAAAATAAATCTATCCTATCAGCAGTGTCATTCAGTGTATGCAAGGCACGCGTATTGTTTTAATTCTAAAAAAAAAATTAATTCGACACTGCGCAGTGGCTTAGCGATCGACTGCTGCGCTGCGTGTCGTGGGTTCGATTCCCGCACGGAACAAATATTTGTATTGGCTACAGGTAGTTGTTCCGGGTCTGGCGGTTTGTGTATGTGAATTTAAATGTTTGTAAATGCACCCACGATACAGGAGTAATTCCTAGTGTGGAGCAACGTATAAAAAAATATTGGAACAATGCACCTAGCTTCTGACGTTCCATATGTGCCCATGTAGGTTTAAGTGAAATAAATTATTTTGATACAAGCAGCGCTCCGCGGTTTCACCCTCATAAGTGTTGATTCCGTGGGAATAACTGGATAAAAATTATTCTATGTCCTTTCCCGGAACTTAAACTATCTCTGTACCAAATTTCATCTAAATCGGTTCAGCGGTTTAAGCGTGAAGAGGTAACAGACAGACAGACACACTTTCGCATTTATAATATTAGTATGGATTGATTTTGACCCGTCTTTTCCATTTCCTTTTCGAGGTCACCTTTGTTGACGTTGATTTGAAATCCACAGAGAATTTATGCCTTAGGTATATGGATAAACTTCATCTGATAACACTCTGCACGCAGGTATTAATTTCACAAGTCCTTACGGCACTTAGCATCATTTTCCTTTCTTCCACTACAATTAATTAAACCATTACAGAAACAAAACTAATTATCAAGCCAGATCAAGTATTCTGTAAAAATATTATCGTGAAAACTTAGGTGAAGTGATTGGTGACCGGATGACGTAGTTAGCAGAGGTAATACAGGGTTGTTGGAAAAACACCAACAACCTCTTAAGAGGTCATTGTACTCATCACTATGAACCACTTTTACTATGGGACCAAACATGAAAACGCGAAAAAAAAAAAAACACTGGCATTCCGGTAGTGCCGACAGAAGTGAAAACTTGAACAATTACGAGTGTATTTTGTGAATCGTCTTATAAAAAAAACACGCGTGTTAAGGTGTGTTCCTTATTTTATAGGGTTTTTTGCAAATCAGGTATGATGACCAAAGTGACTGGTTTATTCTTCTCGTGAAAGGAATTTATTCAGATTTACAAATCGTGGTTCAGCGCCATCTCGTCGTTGTTGGATGAACTACGTAGTTAGTACGCGAGGCCTACGTAGTTAGTACGCGAGGCCCTCGTAGTTCTTCCCGATGTGCATAGATGGCGCTGTCCTCAACAACGCGCGTCACGTCTTACGAATTTTCGATCAGGGTCACGTGACCTGACGCGAATTTAGAAGTTTTTACCCATTCCAAAAAAAGTACACAGCGCCGCTAAAGAAGTTTTCACTTCAAAAATTGCAACAGCTGTTCCCTACATTTTGACATGTTGTACGAACATAAATGTATGTAGGGAACAGTTGATTTTTTTTCGCAAGCAAAAGCAAAATATTGCTTATTGGATTTTATTCATTTCAATTTATGTCGCATCGGTTGACGTCATCTCGTCAACGCCGGATGTCGCTGAAAACCAGCGCTGGGTCTGACCAGCCGGTCGATTCTGTTAAAATCTCACCGTGAAACTTAGGTGATGTGAGTTTGTTTTTGCTAGGGATTGACACTATTGACAGCTCACTCCACGCTCACCTCACCTAAGTTTTCACGGTGAGATGTTACAGAATCGCACTGCAGCTCTGGCTTTTGCGACAGCCGGCGTTATCCGCCATCGCTCAGCATAATGCTACGAACCTACGCGAGGCATAGGCTTCGCATAAGGTCGCAGCATTATGCTGAGCGATGGTCGTTTTGCGTGCACGTGACGTATATTTCCCCAACATGTTCTTTTTTGTGTTTTTTCTTGCGTCATGTTTTTACCGCAAATAAACATTTTGAATTGGCTCAGTGAGCAGTGGTGGCTCAGTGGTAACGGCTGCGACTTACGAGTTATAGGTCGTAGGTTCCCAGACAGGCGCTTTAGTTTGTGTAAATTATTCCATCACTACTGCTCTCAAAACTGTGAAGGAATACATCGTGATGTTCTAGAACCAAAAATTGGAAGACATGTGACATCTACCAACCCGCACTGGGCCCGCGTGGTGGATTACGGCCCACTCCCTCTCACCGAGAGGAGGCTTGTGTCCCAGCAGTGGGAACATTCTGGGCTGATGATGCTAAACTTATTTTCTTTATTTCTTTTCATCGAAATAAGTAAAATTCTTGTACAGACGCCAGCACATCAAGCTACTACAATCTGTCAAATATCTTTAATAAATTTTTATTCATGTTTGTTTTCAGCCACATGGCGTTTTTTTCCTTCTTTTTCTCCACAGCTTAAATTCTGAACGTTCGCCGCTACCAAAATATATCATGGACCACCTTTGACATTCCAGCGGAAATCCAAATCACCAAGATGAGCATGGTTTACTCTTTTGGTTGATCATTTATTCGACGGAATTTGGTATGGTTTGTGATTGCCTGGGTAAAAATAAATCGATTCGATTTAGTCCCTCAGTAAGATTATTAAAAAATATTGAACACGTATTTTTTGTTTTATCAATTAGATAAAAAATTACAAAGATATATCACATCAAAGTTCAGGAGTGGGGGGCTTTGACGTAATAACGTGCTAAAATTTGTAGCACGGCGTGACGTCATACGAAATTTCCAAGCGCTGTATCTTCGTAATTTTTTGTTTGCCAGACAAAAGAAAAAATACGTATACAATATTTTTTAGTAATCTAACTGATGGACTAAATATATTTTCTTAGTCAACTACCCTATTGGCAAGTTTAAACCATAAGGTTCAAAGTTGATTGGGAAAATTTGACAGTTTCGGCTAGCTTGATGTGCTGGCGTCTGTACAATTCTGTAATTGTAATTAATACTGAGTGTAGTAATAACACTTTCTTAGGAGACAATACAGTACTCCCAGGCGTTATCTCAGTTTTTTGTTGCACATCAGTGAAACTAGCATTTTCACCTGACTCCGTTTGCTCCCACGATCATGAGATGTAGAAATTACGTATTGTTTACCAAATGTTTTTGTTTAAAACGGTTTATTTTTAATATTGCGCTTGAGAGTTGTGTGGTATTAGGTATGTAGTGAATGCACAAGGAGAGTGTCATCAGCTGGTCGGTGGCTCGTCAGTTTGATGAAGATTTATCTTGATGTGGGACTGTCGGTGTCGATGTCGTTCGAGTTGTTATTAAAGAGATTGCGTTTACTAAGTCATAAGTTATTTATTTCATAACAAAATACAGTGATGATAAATTTTAATAATATATTAACAACAAACAAAAAAAAAACCCACAATTAAATTCATATTTAAAATTAATTACGCATTCAAAATGGAATGATATAAATAATTAATTATGTCAATAATTCAGTAAAAGAAAAGTAAATAATCACCAAAATTGCATTTAAATTAAAAATTCATTATCCATTATAAAAATTGAGCGGTCCGTGGCAAAATAATAACAGCCGCACAGGTCGATCGATCAGGTTAAGCTACGTTTGCTGCGGTTTGTCTGTGGATGGGTGACCATCTTTACATACCGTGACCCCTCCGTGCCTCGGAAAGCACGTGGATCTTTGACAGTCGTTACGGGTAGTCAGAAGCCCGAAAATCTCACAACCAGTCTTACGAATGGTTTTCGTATTACCCAGTAACTGGGTTGTGGAGGTCAGACAGGCAGTCGCTACATGTAAAATATTGGTATTCAGCTGCACCCGGTTAGCCTGGAAGCCGACCCCAACATAGTTGGGAAAGGCTAGGCAGATGATGAAAAAAATCAGCTGTGCAGGAAACAGCTGATTTTTTTATATTAATTAGTGCAATGACCTCATAAGAGTTAATGTTCTACCAATAACCCTGAATATTCGATTCACGCACGTTTGACCACGCGTTCTAACCCACCCGGACTAATTCAATGAATTTGAATTCAACTAACGATGCTTATATACGATGCATTGTTAGCTTATGTGCATCGTGTAAATAATATCGGACCAAGCGTTTATATGGGGACATACAAAAGTTGTTGGTTATATAGTATAACTTAGTCACAGGCCTCTCTCAACATGCTAAATGGTACCAACTGAAAATCACTACTGGGATCTTCTCCTGGGTCTGTCTCCATGTTTCCGGACGTTTTCTGGGGCCCACATGATGGTAGATGTGGCCCATTACTCATAATTGTGTCAGTCTTATTCAGGGCTGACAGTTTGCACTTGCCAATTTAGCAAGCATACTGTAGAGCCTAAAACAGTTGCTTCAGAATATCTAGGAATCTAAAGTCAGACTAAAAAGCCGCGTAAGTGCTAGTTAGTCCCTGCCGGGTCAGCGGGATTGTCCGAAAGGGTTACCGCTGGCCCGGAACATAAAGGGCTGGAAGGAACACGGGTGGGTTTTAGTCAGTAAGAGTCCGACACTCCCTTCCGCTCCACCCAGAACGGGAAGGGTAATTTGATGATTTCCCATCCTGAAAAAAAGAAAGTGTGAGTTAGTCATCCCGCACTAAGGGTTAACCTACTCTACTACAATCGTGTTTGGTGTTGACCTCCTTTTTATTACTTGCCATGAAAGAAGTAACAGTAACACGTATTCTGTAAAAATTCCAACTAGCTACCTTTTACGGTTAAAAAGACACATCCCTGTCACAGACGGCGTAGGTTTGGTTGGTTACGGAACCCTAAATTCCACTTCTGTCTACCAACAGCCAAAGGTTACAATAGCATCATCGGTAACCGTTAACCAGTTCCTTCGGTTGCGCAAGCGCAAGCATGAGATTACGCAACAAGATGGCGCCGCCCGCCGTTATCATATGTTCGGTAGAAATGTCAAAGATTTAAACTGTTGTATAATACTTTAAATGTTGTTATTGTATTAAGTTGTCGAGGATAAAACTTCCGGTATGTATATTCATAAGTTGGCAGACGGATTGTGGTCAAGTTTTTTTAGGTAGGCAGAAACTACGGAACGTCACCAGCTACGATCCGTACATAGTTATTTTGCCTAGTTTACGTTCATACATCAGAGGGGCAATTCTCGTAATTTTAAGAACGTTCACAGTCTGAAGGTAAATTCCCGTAAGGTTAAAAAAAAATCCCGTAATCCCGTAAAAACGTTCAAAAGCTAGTCGCAGTCTTATCTCGGCGACAAACAAATGTCAAAAACTTGTCAAAATGTAGGGGAAATTAGAGATATTTTTGACAGAAACTAAAATCAGACTGTGAACGTTCTTAAAATTACGAGAATTGTCGCTCTGATTTCGGTTCAATCTGTCAAATACCTCTAATTTCCCTAAATTTTTGAAGTGAAAACTTCTTTATCATCGTTGTGATTTGAAATTTTATGAAACGAAAAAACAACAGTAAAAAGAGACATGTAAGATTTAACGTGGGAGAAAATGAGATAGGAAGCATTATACAGTGTTTTTGTTTATTTATTATTACAAATGGTGAATGATGATGATGATGATAATGATGATGATGGTGATAATGATGATGATGGTGATGATGATGATGATGGATGGATGGATGGATGGATGGATGTTCTTTACCATCGTTGTGATTTGAAAGTTTATGAAACGAAAAAGCGACAGTAAAAAGAGACATGTAAATTCATAAGATTTAACGTGGGAGAAAATGAGATAGGAAGCATTATACAGTGTTTTTGTTTATTTATTATTACAAATGGTGGATGATGATGATGATGGTGATAATGATGATGATGGGTGGATGGATGGATGGATGGATGTTCTTTACCATCGTTGTGATTTGAAAGTTTATGAAACGAAAAAGCGACAGTAAAAAGAGACATGTAAATTCATAAGATTTAACGTGGGAGAAAATGAGATAGGAAGCATTATACAGTGT
This sequence comes from Luperina nickerlii, assembly GCA_963855955.1. Classification (NCBI taxonomy): domain Eukaryota; kingdom Metazoa; phylum Arthropoda; class Insecta; order Lepidoptera; family Noctuidae; genus Luperina; species Luperina nickerlii. The sequence goes on along the minus strand of OY979689.1, from coordinate 7,609,554 downwards.
TTTTGACATGTGTTTGACATTTATTGTCGCTGAGATGGAATTGTGACTAGATTTTTGACGTTTTTAATTACGGGAATTGGTTACGGGAATTAGCCTTCTGGTACACGTACGCCGGTTGCGAGTACTACGCACCTGAAGAAATAAATATTGTTCCTTTAAACATTGTTGTTTAAACTAAGTTTACAAGTTTTTCTGTACTTGTATTTGAATTAATTACTCAATTCAATTTGCAATTATCATATTTAATAACACTGACAGGCGACAGGTGGCAAGCGACCATCCGACATTTTTACCCGACTGTGCCAGAAGGAGGGTTATGTTTTTTGAGAGTATGTGTATGTATACCTAATTGTTTGGCACGCTCTGCAGCCTGAACGGCTCGATGGATTTTGGCTTGAGAGGTATCGTTAGTTAGAAGTTTCTTTGATACATTTTCTGCTTTATAAAACAGCAACTGTCCCGAAAATGTGTCAATTATGTAATTTTTTGACAAACACATAAGTCACATTGTCAGTTTTATTACATAGGCCTTCCTATGAAGCCCCTGAATGTCAATTACCGTAATTCAAAAATTTCAAAATCTAGTCACATTCATTTCAGTAAGATGTCACATGTCTTTTTTTCAATTTTTGATTCTAGGACATGTCGGTTTTCTCACGATGAGGTTTACACCATTACATTCTATGCAAATAAACATTTTCGATTCTATTAAAAAAACTTGTTAAAAATGTAGGAAAATTAAAGATATTTTTGACAGATTGAAACAGATCAGACCTGTGAACATTCTAAAAATCTACGAGAATTGCCCGAAAAAAAAAACCCGACCAATCCCGAAGCCTGCCGGGTCAGCGGGATTGTCCGAAAGGGTTACCGCTGGCCCGGAACATAAAGGGCTAAGGAAGGAACACGGGCGGGTTTTAGTCAGTAGGAGGCTGACACTCCCTTCCGCTCCACCCAGAGCGGGAGGGGTCATTTGATGACTTCCCACCCTGAAAAAAAAAATCCCGACGTCTGCCGGTCGATTCTGTAAAAATTTCACCGTGAAAACTTAGGTGAAGTGAGTTTGTTTTTGCTAGGAATTGACACTATTGACAGCTCACTCCACGCTCACTTCACCTAAGTTTTCACGGTGAGATGGTTACAGAATCGCACTGCTGTACTCAAGCAATTTCTTACAAAGTTACCCATACTTACCCACTTCCTTATAGAGATCTTAGGTCACAGCACAACCATATAAGATCAATTTAAAATTATTGATGTAATACCACGTTCTCGTCTGCGGAAACTATTGGCACCATCACTTCCCGTTTGTGTTGTAAGAGAAATAAAGCTATAAACGGTGAAATGAGTGGCTGACTATAGTAAGACATCTGTCGCACCGCCCCCGCTGTCCATTAACGAGAAGCGAGAAGAGTTAACCTGTCCTTTTGCAGCGAGGAGTGAGACAGGGAGACTGAACAGACAGAAGTTCTGAGGTGGCGACCGCGTACCGGAAGACGTAGCGTTGGAAGGCCTCCCACAAGGTGGTCCGACGACCTTGTGAAGGCCGCAGGAACCCGTTGGATGCGAGAAGCACAGAACCGGTCGAAGTGGAGGAGCTTGGGGGAGGCCTATGTCCAGCAGTGGACGTCTTTCAGCTGAAATGATGGTGATGAATAGAGTTAGCAACTTACACACGAGTTGGTGAGCAACGACCAGCGAGCAGCAGTGACGAGCGTTTACTCGCTGGTATGCGTATGCACGAGCAGTGGTAACTCAGGGGTAACGAGCGCGACTTACAATGCGTGCCACGTAAGAAGAGACTTGACACACCACGTGGTTTGACTTGCGCAGAACACGATTTTAGGTATCTTTAGCGGTATGAGGTCTGAGTGCGGGACGGGACCGGACGTCATAGGGGCAGCGGAAAGAGCGGGGGAGGCGGGGTCAAGTCTCTTCTTACGTGGCACGCATTGTACGTGTATGGTCGTAGGTTCGAACCCAAACCGGCGCTTTACTTTGTGTAAATAATTTTATCACTACAGCTCTCAAAACGGTGAATGCCTCCACTCTATGAGAGGGAGTGAGCCGTGATCCACCACGCGGACCCAGTGCGGTTTGGTAAGATGTCATATGTCTTCGAATTTTTGGTTCTAGGACATGCCGGTTTCCTCACGATGAGGTTTACATTCTATGCAAATAAGCATTTTCTATTCTATTAAATTGTATTTCGCCAGCACACTTCCAGGCTGCTACCAAATCAGTTCTATTGGAAAAAACCGATTAATTTAATACTTTGAACCCGGTACCCCACACTCAGCGGTCGCGTTTGCGATCAATAAACCAATGAGACATTCTGACCACAAGCAACGGTGGTTAGTTTTAATAGGGCCACAAAATATGGACTAAAGAATGCTTTCTGTATATGAGGCCCTTGAACCTATATCTTTAGATGTTGGTCGAGGCTCTTGGCCATGAGGCCATTGGCCGTTCCGACTGTCGGCACAATGACTGGTGAGTTTACATTCCACATGTCAACAACCTCAGTGTTTTTCATCAAGATTATCAAATTATCTCGTTGATGTAGTCATAGTATAAAGAGGGGAAGTACGTTATCTTCATACAAACGCACCGCGCGCGGCTTGTATGTGTGCGTCATAGTATCTATGCGTCGCCGCACGCACACTTAACAAAATCTCGACCCGTTTCTCAGTGCGCCAGTCGGGGCTAACACCGCATGAGCTTCGCGCGTCACGGCTTTCGGCACCGCTAAATGAATGAAAAATGTGTGATAATCGCAGGAGAACGTATTGATGTGTGTTTGGGTGTCTTAATAAGTAATTCCAGAATTGTCTCTGTTCTGATTACCTATTGAACTGGAAAGGTAAGCAAGTTGCAGCTTGCAAGTTCTAGCATATAATTTTTACTTGATGATGAGATACCTACTTATTTAGTTATTGTTGTAAGTATTATTTTATATCAGACAGAGGAAGTAGGCAGACCTACTTTCTCACTAGAATGCATTAGGTACTTTTGATCTGTTAATTGATTTGCTATTGATCGTTGTTTTCTCGTGCTCATCACCGCCCCGCGCCGCCCGTTTGCTGGACCGTCACTCTTTCTTTTATCGTGCAAGGTTTCATCATCGTTTAGGTAAAACCGACCTCACAAACCCTGTACTCAGACAATACAAGTAAAAATACAACTTCCCGATCCTTGCCAATTTATAGGCACTGAATTAACATTTAGCTAAAAGTAACAACCCTGAGACAGTAGGCAATTATATCGCAGATCGGGCCGGAGATAGCCTACTTCCCCTCTTTATACTATGATGTAGTGGTTGTAAACATGGCTGTTGAGTGTAGGGTCCTGCTGGGTCACTGCGTTACACACTATCAATAAAAATGGCGTTTCATTTTGACAGTACAATGCGTGCCACGAAAGATGAGACTTGACACACCACGTGGTTTGACATGTGCAGTACAAGATTTTAGGTATCTTTAGCGGTATGAGGTCTGAGTGCGGGACGGGACCGGACGTCATAGGGGCGGCGGAAAGAGCGGGGGAGGCGGGGTCAATTCTCATCTTTCGTGGCACGCATTGTACAACAGCATTCATTGCGTTATTTGCATTGTTGAGCTGACAAATTTTTCGAACATATGATGCAATGGTTTAGTAATATACTTCAAAATGATTCAGATTGATAGTGTGTTACGCAATTCGAGTGCTGGGTTCGATTCTTTTGTCGAAAAAAGTGTTATTGGGTTTTTGCATTGGGAAATTCTCAGTACCAGCTAGGAGGGCAGATTTGTGCCCGGTTATTGGCAAATAAGCTAGTTCCCTAATACATGGGATAGGACATTGTAAATATGTGAGCACCATGTATCTATCACATAATTGATTTACCTTTAATTGCTTCATTTTTAATTCTTTTTACTTTTTTTGTGGTAGACTTATTTTATTCTAGGTGCATCGTCTTCACATATAATTATATTATGCTAAATTATATGTAATGTATAATGATGAAGACACGGCGCAGTGGCTGAGCGATCGACTGCTGCGCTGCGTGTCGTGGTTTCGATTCCCGCACGGAACAAATATTTGTATTACCTACAGGTTGTTCTGGGTCTGGCTGTTTATGTATGTGAATTTAAATGTTTGTAAACGTACCCACGATACAGGAGTAATTCCTAGTGTGGCACAAAGTTTAAAGAAAAAAAAAGTATACAAAACCTTGTAAAACATTTTAAAAGAGTGGAGTTTCTTGCCCATTCTTCTCCATACGAACACTAACTTTTGGAAGGGGCGACTAGAATCAATTCAATTTTACTGTAAGTTTTGACGTTCAAAAGTGCCTTTAATGTGCCTATTTGAAATAAATGATTTGACTTTGACTTTGACACAAACATAACTGGGTAAATGAGAGTATACTTCCTATCTTTACCCCATCTGGCTACCTGTTAAAAAGTGCAGGCGTGATGTTAGTTACGATAGTTTGATAATTATTATGTTGATTTTCAAATTGAGTCAAGCAGTTTCGGAGTTCCAACCACAAAAACAAACTCACAGTCTCTTCGTAACTCTTCATTATTTCGATCGATGTAATAAAAGAATGCATATTCAACAAATAATGATTTATGTATATTTCCTTCTTCCATTATTGCATAATCTGTTTCGTTAATCTTTTCATTGGTAACCATTATGTGCGTGTGTGTGTGTGCGTGTATGCGTGTGCTCAACTGTGTGTGTGAGTGCATATTGTAACGGTTTTTATTGGTCAATGCGTTCACGCTGCAACTTAAGGCGAAGGTGACTCGTGGCATTGTGACATACGAAAATTTAGATTCGGGCTGTGCGTGCAAAAAGAGAGAATTTTTAAATGGTAGTTGTGTGCCAATTTGTGCGTTGTCAATCTCAAAAATTAACCGTGACCTCGATTTATATTGACCATTGATCAATCATACTGTCCTTGATTTTGTGTACAAAATCAGCAAACTACAATACAACTATCTTATACCCTAGGAAAATTTAGGAACCTTCACTTAAAAAGACAAACAATTAAAATTCATACTTAATATTAAAAATTCGACAGGAGCTCTGTCTGTCTGTATGTTACCTTTTCACGCCTAAACCACAACGGATTTCGATAAAATTTGACAGAGAGATAGATTGCATCCCGGGGAAGGACATAGAATAGTTTTTATCCTAATATTCCCACGGAATCGATACTTATGCGGGTCGCTGTGGTCGGCCGCGGGGCGCTGTTAGTATATTATAAAATTTGATTTCATCACGTCTAGATAAGGCATCATCATCTTGGTTCTTCTTTCAGAAATGACATAATTTCTGGCTCTTTTCTTCTAGACATCTAATTACACATACACAAACACACACACCCGTTGTTCGTAACATGCTGTGCAGAGCAAAGGCTGGTCTTCACAGTGTTTATTTCGACTGTGGGCATTTGTTTCTACAGACCCGTACTGCGTAGCTATTCTGTAAAAATCTCACCGTGAAAACTTAGATGCGCTGTCAATAGTGTCAATTCCTAGCAAAAACAAACTACTTCACTTAAGTTTTCACGGTGAGATTTTTACAGAATCGACCGGCTGGGCCCGCGTGGTGGATGGCCCACTCCCTCTCACAGAGAGGGGGCCTGTGTCCCAGCAGTGGGACCACTATAGGCTGATTATGGATTTGTTTCTTTTTCCTTTCCAAACTGTTGTTCGCTTTTAAACAAAAAGCTATAAACTTATCCACCATAATCACTGATCAAATCTAAAATAGGTCGTCGCCTTAATAAAAAGATTTCACTGCCGCGCTCGCCAGCATGTGACGGCACACACAAAAATATGTCCGTCCCTGTCACACCCACACATAACGTCACTATGTGTCCCTTTCCCGCATTTCTATGTCATTGACATTGCATGTTTCTTGCGTAGGGTTTTCCGAACATTCTGTCGATAGGAAATGTTGAAGAAATGTTATGAATTTTGATGTGCGTTTCCTGGGGTAGGCAGAACTTTAAGGTGTTGCAAAATGACGTTAATTAAAGATGCATTGGACTATATATACCAGACTTTCATGTGCTAGATAAAATACATAAGATGCAGACGCCAGCACATCAAGCGACTACAATCTGTCAAATTTCATTAACAGATTTTCAACTTTATCGTTAAAACATAAGGTTTAAAGTTGATTGGGAAAATTTGACAGTTTCGGGAAGCTTGATGTGCTGGCGAGAGGTGTAACTTTAGTACACTCACATTTCGCAAATTGTCTTTAAGTTCCATGTAATGGGTGTCGAGGCTAGTGCCAACAACCGGGTACATCCAGACTCCGGATTGCTACTGAGAAATTCCTGATGGAAAACCCCATTAATAGTTAGCTCGGCTTGGGCATCGAACTCGAGACGTCACGCTCAGCAGTAGCGCTTGCGATCTCCAAACCAACAAGGCTTTCGAAATTTCTAAATGTCAAAAAGTTAAAGTTCAATATATAAAAAACTTTCAAAAGTTAGAACTCGTTTTGAAATCGAACGGTATGAGTTGCAAAAATGACATTATTCAATCTCCTATATGTATAGTCCCCGTCACGAGAAGCTATACATTTTGTAAACACAAATTCAGGAGTTCGTAACCTTTGGATCAAATTAAACAAAGACCGTTTTGAAATGATTTTTATTTTTATAAAGGCATATACTCGTAATTATGTTAACACACACATCTAATTACTGTCGTCAGACGATTCCGAGTATTCTGCATCTGCATTCTTCATCATTTTTAGGATTATTTGTTGTTGATTGAATTGTCGCTACGTAACTTCGTAAAAGTTCTTTATTTACAAAATGTATAGCTTCTCGTGACGGGGACTTTAGACTAATTCACACAGTAAATACTCGATTCTTATCCTTATCATCATAATTCTGCCAAAAGACTACCACTGCTGAACATAAAGCTACACCAAGCATCGCCACAACGACCTGCCATGTGCCTCCTGCAACCAGCGGATTCCTACAATCCTCAGTAGCTCATCAGTCTACCTGGTTTTCATGTCTTAGGTATGGTCTGTTAATGTCATTCTCCAGGGCCTTTGCCTTCTTCTCTTACAGAGAAGGAACGAGCATTGATCATCACTTGATCAATGCCTGATGCCGGTTTCAAATCGCCACTGAAAAACCTCAATAACACTTTACTGGTCTGGAGTTGAACCTATCACACTTGCGACCACTTTACCAACCATTTATATCTGTAATTAGCGACTCGCCCCTGCCTCCTCTGGTTTTTATGACTTGAAAGAATTTCGTGATTTTTTTTATTGTGTCTATGCTGTTTAATATTAATATATTATGCAGATGAACCTTCCGAAACAAGTTCTACCGCAGTTAATACCGCATCAAAATCCGTTGCGTGGTTCAACACATCTAAGAGGTCAAACAGACAGCCACGAAGAGCGACTTTAATTTATAATATCATCGTTTCATTTGTCTGCCTTTTCCCAACTATGTTGGGGTCGGCTTCCAGTTTGACCGGATGCAGCTGAACACCAGTATTTTACATGGAGCGACTGCCTATCTGACCTCCACAACCCAATTACTGGGTAATACGATACCTCTTGGTAAGACTGGTTGTCAGACTTTCGGGCTTCTGATGACCCGGAACGACTGTCAACGCGGCAAGCATATCTTAACCCGAACTTAACTTATCGACCCGTGCGGCTGTTATTACTTTAGCCAAAAGCCTCTTAATTTATAATATGTAAACTTTACTTATTTATAATATGCACGTATATTATTATTTTTTTTATTTTCATATCTCGGGATCATGTGGGAGGTCCTTTGGAAGGCGTACGAGGGGCCGAAGCCATATTATTATTATTTTATTTGCATAAAACATGGTATACAAGCTGTTATTGAAAAACATTAGATCGGACATGTTTTGCTTAATACTAAAACATGCAAACTTACTAAAGATACATTATGAATTGATATTAAAAAAATCATTAATGCAATAGAAATTATTATTATTGAGCCATTTATATAATTGGATTTTAAATAATTTACAATTTAATGTTTTTAACATTTTTGGTAATTTATTTATAATATAAAATAATATAGATTTATATGGTGTACATAATAAAGAGTATGAATACTGTATCTATCAATGTACGGACGGCAGCACATCAACCTACCACAATCTGTCAGATTTCTTTAATAGATTTTCAACTTTATCGCTAAAGCATAAGGTTCAAAGTTGATTGGGAAAATCTGACAGATTGTGGTAGGTTGATGTGCTGGCGTCTGTACCAACGGGGCAGACAAATTACAATGATTCTCAAATAAAGCCCTCCTCCCACTAGACCATTATAAAGGCAGGCAGCCACTGGCACTAGCAGGTAAATAAAAATATAACAACAGTGGTTGAATAACGTTACGTGTATTGTAACGTACAGGGATTTGTGAAAGCGATACTGTGGAGCGTCAGTAAAATAATGTGATGAAGTTTTTTTAATATTATTATTTTTTATATTCCCATTTTTATATGGTTAAAAACACCCCCAGACGTAATAACAATATAACAATTAAACTTCTATTGTGTCTCGTTCAGTGTCCTACAAGGGATATTCTTTGTAAAATGCCATCTTCATTAGAAAACATAAAAAAAATGAATACAAGAAAGGAAATCGGAAAAATAAATGCATATGTGTTTTGACTGTTTTGGCCCCGGCTGTCATTCATGGATCTTTGACAGTCGTTACGGGTAGTCAGAAGCCCGAAAGTCTGACAACCAGTCTTACCAAGGGGTATCGTATTACCTAGTAACTGGGTTGTGGAGGTCAGATAGGCAGTCGCTCCATGTAAAATACTGGTATTCAGCTGCATCCGGTTAGACTGGAAGCCGACCGCAACATAGTTGGGAAAAGGCTGGGCAGAGATCAAAGATCCAAAAATGACAGCCGCGAACAACGGCTTAACGTACTTTCCGAGACACGGAGGGGTCTCGGTATGTAAAGATGGTCACCCATCCACAGACCAACCGTGGCAAGCGTAGCTTAACCTGATCGATCGACCTGTGCTGCTGTTATTACGTAGCCTCAAGCCCCTCCCAATTGCAAAACAAAATTGTTTTAGTAAAATTATTTACGATGACATAAAACACTTAAAAACTTCGACTTTTTCTACCTTCTCTTAAAAACGCGCGTAAAATAATTCCACACCAAATTGCGAAACCACAATAAATATTGAAAAAACAATTTTGTTATTACTCAATACTTAAACCGAACGTTTTATTTTCTCTGCTGACCGTATGCTCCACTTACTGTCAGACTAAAGCGACGCTTGCGCAACTACTTAACGATAAAGATGTCTTTACCGATCGGTATCGATATTTATGACGATGCTTTATCGATACGAGTAGCGGGTTCCGATTCGTTTTGTTGTGGTTTCGGTTTTTGAGATGGGGACAGTGGTACTCCTAGGAAGACTATCAAGTTAGTTTTAGTCAGTGTTATCCGGTTCGCCAGACTGTATAAAAAATAGTATAGCATAAAATATGTATGCATGGTGGAAAGAATCCAAAACAAATTCACTCGGTTTTTATTTTTTAAGCAGTACGGCGTCTATCCCTTCTTCTCGCTCATGTACCCGAGTCTCTTTGTAATAGGGATGGTAGGGTACAGTAGGCTGGCGGTGCGGAGGGACGTCGCTCTGTGTAGCTTCGTGTTTCGGGTGCTGCGCGGCTGGCTGCACCTCCCCGATCTGTTAGCGGGGCTGGGGCTGCGCGCGCCACCCGGTTGCGGAGGTGCGCGTCGCCCCACGCCTACGCTACTGGAGCAGTCCTCTAGGACTAACCTGAACAAGTTTGCCCCCTTGTCACGCGCCATAAGACTGTTAAATATTATTTCAAATGAGGTAGATATATTTCACTGCACTCTGATGAAGTTCACAGAAGTAGCACTGAAGTGCATTGAGAATGTTTAGTTGTGTGTTATTTGTTTTTCTAATTGTTTGTTATTTTAATTTTATTTTTGTTGTGTATCTTAGTAGTAACATCGCATTGGCGTCATAGCTGTTAAGGTGTTATTTACGTAATTTTAAATAAATAAATAAATAAATAAATGTATGTGTCGTCCCACTCACTGGCGAACCATCACAAGAGAGACAGAAGCTGTGGCGAGACAGTGCTTCCTTACCTAAACCATTCGTCTCACCCGCTGAAGGCCCCCCACCTGGACATGAGTTACCTTGGGTAACCTGGAAGTCTTTAAACAGACTCCGGACCCAGGTTGGCCGAAGCAAGGAAAACCTGTTCAGGTGGAGATTCGTAGACGACTCCGCCTTGGAGTGTAAATGTGGTGCTGTTCCACAAACGATGGGACACTTAATATCGTGTCCTGTCAGCTGCACGTTACAGGACCTGGTGGACGCTGGTGATGGCGCCAAACAAGTAGCAGAATTCTGGGCTGAGTCCATTTAGATTGCTCTCGACACGCTAAGAAGAAGAAGAATAAAATAGAAAACTCTTTATTATGTACACATCGATATCCGTGTGTAAACCGAATAAATTACACATATACCTGAATGTAGAAATTTTACATAGGGTTACAAATTTTAAGCAATCTTTTAAGACAACCTTTGGTTGGATTAAAAAGGGGAAGAAGAGACAATATTGTAGGTAGTCTGTGTTATGTACATACGCCATCACATCAAGCTATTACAATCTGTCAAATTTCTTTAATAGGCTTTCAACTTTATCGCTAAAGCAGAAGGTTCAAAGTTGATTGGGAAAATTTGACAGTTTCGGGTAGCTTGATGTGCTGGCGTCTGTACATAATACAATAAATACATACATAAAGCATATGCGAATCTATATAAGTATATATAAATATATTATAATAATAATCATGATAGAGTAACAAAGAAAATATAATGATGACGTATCCTTTATACGTCATCATTATATTTTATTCTAAAAATAACACTTCCTCTCTCCTTAGAGAGGAAGTGTTATTTTTTAATCTTACAAGCATCATTTGAGCGTGTTTGGAACTTCGACTTCTCACGTATTGGCACGAACATAAGAGTCTGGCTTTTCCAGGTATAAAATACACTAGTTTTTGCCCGCGCCTTCGCCCACGTGGAGTTATCAAGTTATCCCACGGGATCGTAGGTACAGTTAGCAACAAAAGTCGATTAACACTTCAGTTTTTTTAATCTTAGTTATTGAGTTAAATATTTGTTCAAAATTGCAATAGAAGTACAATTTTTAGAATATAAATTCTTTGATATTATGTGAAAAGCTAAAAAACAGTTTATTGAAAAACAATGTTGTTAATTTAATAACATGTAAAAATGACAGTGTTGATGGAGTTTTGTTGCTGACCGTACAACCGGTATAAAAAGTATTCTTTGTTAGTATAGCGTTGTGTCATCGCGCTTCTCTTTCTTTTCTATGCAGTCTGACAGTGACCGCGCTCCATGTAAGCTCCTTAACTTCTAGTGTTATTAGGTTACAGAAACAGATTAACATATACAATTAAAATACAGCGTGGAGCGGCATCCACCTCCGCAACTCCTGGGCCTTTTTGGCGCAGCCGTGAGGCACACTTTCCTGCTAATTTCTTACATCGGACTTTGCACTTTTTATTTTTTATCTTACTTTTTTTTTTCCTGATGTACGACTATAATTATCTAACTATCTGGTGTATTGTGTGTCTCTTAGTCTGTGCTAAATAAATGTATTTTCTTTCTTTCTTTCTTTCTTTCAACATCGGGGAATCCCACCGATATTTGAAAACACTGAGAAAACTGTTGGTGCCACATGCCGTCGCGAACACACGTCATCAGGGATGCACATCTATACCTAATAATGGCAGCAGAACTATTCATTTACCAAAGATCTTGTACAGATGCTAGCATATCAAAGGTACCCGAAACTGTCAAATTTTCCCAATCAACATTGAACCTTAAGTTTTAGCGATGAAGTTGAAAATCTATTAAAGAAATTTGACAGATTGTAGTAGCTTGTTGTGCTGGCGTCTGTATCTGTACTATACCAATGACTCAACTGTAGGAAATGGGTCGCTATAATATTCATAAACCTCGCACGTCCGATGTAATGCTATAATACTTCCGTATAAGCAGCTCATGTAACAGTTAAAGGAGCGCAGGTAATCACTACGCTGTGTGTGCGTAGCCTTGAGGCTTGTGTTATGTATGTTAGGGATGAAATAATTGAGGATATCCCTACGATTATGTAAGGGATACGGATTAACCGAATTTACTCCCGGATTTGACTTAACCGAATTTACTCCCGGATTTGACTTAACCGAATTTACTCCCGGATTTGACTTAACCGAATTTACTCCCGGATTTGACTTAACCGAATTTACTCCCGGATTTGACCTAATTTTGAAATATTCGGGAAGTGTTCGGCTGAATTTTTTCGGGTTTATTTATAAACGCTGCTTAAAGTTAACCATATATGTATGACGTTTAAACGTCTCTTAATTTTAAATAAAGGGGTTAGTCATAAATCTTTCAGAGCGAGAGACTGAAAATGAGTCTCTTCAATGTCACTCGGTAAGCAACGAATCACTTGCATCGTCTAAATTCAGTTTTGACAGTGCAACTTGTATGTTGCTTCAATTTAATTTATACCACAGGTAATTAAATCAAACCGTGAAAGGCTTTAGGGCGAAACCAAAACTATTATAAATTAATCAAAATGGTCGAAGGAATCGTGAACTCAGTATTATTAAACATAAAAAATTGCTGTCTTCAAAAAGATTCAACACCAAGAAGAATCTTCGCCAGCCAAAATCATTAGGCCAGTATTTCACTTACTGCTCATACAAAACACATGTAATATGTAGGTTACGTCATCACACGTTTCCCCCATTACGGCCCTAGACGGCGAAACGAAAGCCGAACTCTTTGCTCGCTTTCATCAACATTATTGTGTTCGTAATTGGACTATTTCGACATCTGACGTCAAACGTCAATTTGCGCGGGTGATATTTTTTTTTAGCTTGGCACCTCGTTCTTTTTTTAGGTTGGTAATGTGCGGATTTGAACTTAGAGCGGGCTGTCAGTTTTGGAAGGATGCGATACGATTAATGACAAACGTTTTTGATACATGTATATTATTATTTTGTTATTTTATTGTTAATCATTATTTAAGCATTTGTCGGGCACAATAACTTCATTAAGGTATTTATCGCCACAAAAATGTTGGTGTTTTTCGTAATTTGATTGTATGCAATTATTAAATATTAAAACCCTAATTTACGATTGAACTAAACAACCAACAGTTTTTGACCAACATTTAGCCAAATCATTTGTTTTTTTTATGGTTTTAAAAAATGCTTTAAATTTCTTAAAATAAAATGTACTATTTAAGATACACCAAACATCACACACACACACACATATATCGTATCCAATAGACAGACAGAGAGACTCACATTCATACAAATATTATAATTAATAAGTATTAAGAAGTAGGTACGTACCTTTATGGATGTCGCGTATCTGGTTTATGCCGGTCTGGTGTTTGACCTTCGAGCTTCGTGAAGAAAGTAAACATCCGGTGTTAGAAAGAGGAAATGATCGAGACATGTTGACAGTCTTCGTAATAGGTAATAGTTACAACGGTCATAAATTATCAGAAATTTTATGCAAAATAAAATAATAAAGGCTCCTGCAAAAAGGTGTGACGTGCGACGAGAATCGCGCGCGACACAAAGGCACCGCTCGTTGCGCGACTTGCGGTGCCTTTGTGTCGCGCGCGATTTTATCGCGTGTCGCGCCTGTTTGTAGCAGCCTTAAAAGTTCCTGTAAAAAGGCGCGTCGTGTGACGCGAATCGCGCGCGACATATAGGCACCGCTCGTTGCGTGACTTGCGGTGCCTTTGCGTCGCGCGCGATATTATCGCGTGTCGCGCCGTTTGTAGGAGCCTTAATGCGGGTTGCAGGCCAAGAGCTAAGCTAAGTTAATCTAGCTTAGCCCGCATAGCTGATGTAGTTTTTCATACTTGTGTACAGACCGCAAATTATGAACAGAAGTATGAAAAATTACCTCAGATATGTGAGCTAAGCTAAACTAACTGATTTATTTGCTAACATGTAAAACACTGGTTAGTAGGCATGCATTCAAATTTCATGACACAGTATTAAGACACCTTGTAAGGGCACTGCAAATTTTATATATCAAATTACATAATATTATATGTATTATAACATTGATTCTAATTACCTATTAAAATTTACATTATACTAAACATTAAAATTAAACATAATTACAAAAATTGATTTTAAAATTAATCATAGGTAAGTACTATCAATTCGTTCATTAATTTTATTCGTACGGGTAAATTAGTATAGGTAGTTATTTATTATTTCACATTTACGTCAAGCATATTATTACAAGGTCGATCGATTCACAATTCGTCAGTTTTAAATTCATTAACGGTATAAGTAACCTTTTGGTTTATTAGCAGAGATTTCAACTGTTTCGAGAAAATTGAGTAATTTAGTAGGGATTTTAAACTTTCCGGTAGCTTATTAAATAATTTAGATAGTCTATAGTATGGGATTACTTAGCTTAGCTCTTGGTGTGCAACCCGCTTTAACTAAGGCTGAGGCTACATTAGGCCGCGACGCGACCTGCGACACATGAGCGATTAAAACAAGTAAGTGAATGCTCACGTATATGGCTACACCGTACATCAAATACATATTACTAGCGATCTCTGATTTCTTTATGCGATAGGAACAACATTACTGAAATCACGGCATCGGCTACATCAACATGAGCGAAATTGAAGCGAATTTATTAGAAAATTGCTTTTTTTTTCGCTTGTAATGTAGCCATATACCATGTTTTTCTCGTTTCGCTCTTCCAGTCGCATCGCAAATTGCTGCCTACTGCAGCCTCAGCCTTACTGTATCCACGACGACATATCAAGCTATACATTTAATGTTTTAGCTGACCTTGCAATGTGAAGAATTTTCGTACAATGAGAAGTCAGCTTATATTGGATGTGTTTAGTCTTGATATGTCGTGGTGCGTACTAAAAAATAATTATAAATTCAAAGAAGAATTGTTTAAAAAAAAAAACTGTGACACTCCGGGAGTGCCGACAGAAGTGAAAACAAAACACAAACAGAATACATTGTCATCACTCACTGACATATCGGATATACATACATTATAACCGAGTAAATTTCGAGGACAGCCAAACACATCCGAACCGGGTACTTTTTGAATCGTCTTATAAACAAAACACGCGCGGTGTCGCCTAAGGTAACAGTGGCGCGAATTCAATGGTTTTTTAAAGAAGTTTTCACTTCAAAAACTAGCATTTTTAATATACAGAGAGTTATGTTTTTTTTCAACTATATTCGGAAATGCAGCCAGCCCCATCAGAGATTTTCATTTTCGGAGATTTTTACTTCTATAATACAGACGACCTCCTTAGTAACTACCGCTGCAGTGGTCTGACGAGACATGTCATAAACAATTTATAATAATTACCTATGTAAATATGCGAAATATTTTTATTATGTATCCAATTCCTTCCAAACCGTAACACGATTGTGTAATATGCAATAATATGTGAAAGTTTGTCGTTGTTATTCAATTATATCTCAGAGGAATCCTCGACAACAGAATTCGAATGGACTTTAGACGATATCAAAGTACGTTCCTTTGTTTTTATCATCAGTATGAAATTAGATGCAACAGAATTAACCCTAAATTGCACACTTTATTTCAAGGAATTTTTAAAGCGGCATTTTCTATTGTAATTTAGCCGTGTTATCGTATCGAATCGGCCGACACAGAGATATGTACTCTCTTTCTCAATAATATAATGTTAAGCAGTACCTACATACCTTTTCCGTCTGATCACTTAAAAATAATTTTCGCCTAAATCCTGCGGCGGCACCAAACCACGCCCTCTTAAACTTTTCGCCTATTAAGAAAGCGATAACGCAATTAATTGCAACCTGCACTACGCAGCTTAGAAACACATCACGTGTAAAGGTGCCACTAGTCGGTATTTTTACCATACAAATTTCGTGAGAGTATTACTCCACTGTTTGACATTGTGCATCCAAAGTTAAACATGATATAGTTTTGTCTTATTATTATTGTTGTCTGTACGGAAACAGAATAGTAAAATAAAAACCCATTACAAAGTTATGAGCCAACAAAAATTTGTCTTACTTGCTATTTTTAACGTAACTTTGAGTGTAAATAAGTAATAAAAGAACTGTAAAATCTTCAAAACCAAGTCCGTATCTACTAAGCTGAGTTATCGAAGAGTTCACTGTATTTTATTTGTAATTGATTTATGCAATGGTTTTTTAAAAATGTTCGATTTTCCAAAGCACTTTTCAAATTTTATTACGCGTCTATCAGTTCGGAACGGTGTTTCTGTGCGTGAGAACTAGACGTTGTTCGTGTAGACTAGCGTCTAATTGCTCATCACTGATACTAGCTCTGTCGGACACAAAGCCAGGTGAGACAGCGTGCTTTTTGGCCATGACCATCAGTGAGTTTAAGCTCGCGACTAGTTTACTCTTATGTGAATTTTACGGACGAACTATTTGACCTTGGTGCGTTTACTAGAGAGCGCTTCTATTTTTTCAGTGTAAGCAAGAAATGAACTTAGTGATGGTCAGGCGGAAGTGTCCGCGATAGTACCTATGCTATGTGGATGTCGCGTGTTTGGTTGACTGGTCTGGTGTTTGACCTTCGAGCTTCTTGAAGAAAGCAAACATCCGGCGTTACGAGTAGAAAGTGGAAATTATCGAGACATTTTTTGACATTTTCTTCGACGTCCAGGTGGCTCGCACTAACGTAGGCAAATTCGCACCGGTTGCAAGAGCCATACGGTTAATAAACAGCGGTGCTATTCTGTAAAAATGTCACCGTGAAATCTTAGGTGAAGTGAGCGTGGAGTGAGCTGTCAATAGTGTCAATTCCTAGCAAAAACAAACTCACTTCACCTAAGTTTTCACGGTGAGATTTTTACAGAATCGACCGGCAGCGCTTCACAAAGGCTTGACATTTTTAATTGCACATTGGCGGAATTCGTGAGGGTGACTCTCGATTAACTAGTAAATGATAATCATTTAATTTAACATTATCGCATTAGGTGTGAACTTGTAAGGATAGTGTAAGATTATAAAATAAATAAATGTTGACATTCTTCGTAATAGTTACAACGGCCATAAATTACCAGAAATATAATAAAATAACATAATTAACTTACTTTACAGACGAGGACACATCAAGCTATACATTTCCAGTTTTAGCGGACCTCGCATCGTATAGGCTTTTCGTACAGTGAGAACTCAGCTTATACTGGAAAAATGTATAGCTTAATATGTCGTCGTGCGTATATAAAATGATGTTGGTATGGTTACAATATCGTGCGATAAATAGTTGTATGCTCGTTGTTAATACATTTGTGAGGATAGGTATTACTTACAATCTTATTACCTATTTTGAAGGTTATTGTTAATCAATGAGGGTTTTCTGAAATGACGTTCGCCAGGTGGCAGCACTGACACGTCAGGACATCTGTCACAGAGCCTATATTTTCTTTAGTCATGACTGAATGATGAACGAATGAATGAATTGAATGATGAACGTCATCATATATTTTATATTGGAAGACCCCTTGTCACAGTGGTGCCAACTGGTGTCGTAAATTTTCACGAAAACCCTCATTGCTTCATATGTACGAAAAAATTTGTCTGCTCAACAACGTAAACAACGCAATGAATGTTGTTGAACTGTCAAAAAGAAAGTCATTGCCACTGTCAGTGAGTTACGCAATTACCCTGCAGACTGTCTGCTTATCCTGCTCTAATATACGATCAAAAGGTGCACTAAATTAAATTGATTTCAAACTCTTTAACATTGTTTCATCTGATACGACCTTTTTCTCTGAGAATTTCATCTTTAACTATTGTTTTACCTTTTTCATTCATTCTCCCAGATCAGTATGCAAAAACAACCCACCATTCACTCATTCATTCAATGCAAATTATTTCATTCAGCTTTATCCATTCACCGTATCCGAAATGACCTTCTTTTTTTAACTTATACAGATGCCAACGCACCACATCGAGCTCGATTCGAGACCACAGACTATAAAATTAAAAGAAAAAAGCATGTCTTAGAGAAACCAATGTTTATACAGACAGATGTACGAACACCCATGAAAAGAGTCGATTTTTACGGATTCCCTAACGTGACAAACAGATTGGCCGATCTGCCTAAATTCAAGCCGATTTCTGACGAGCAAATGCTAAAGATAAATGAGATACTTGAAAATCTGCCTTCAAGATTACCCAAGAGAAAGGGTAAAGTTTTGAACACTCCTCAAAGCGTACTCCTAAGTGCCCCAGTTGTGACCACAGAAAAGACGGTAGAATCGAACGACAGACAAGACGGAAAACGATGTCCACAGGGTGGGACATGCGAATTTTTTTTTTACTGTTGGATGGTCGGAGGCTTGTTAGATGGCTCTTGCGGAAGTCTTTTGAAAGGATGCTGTCACAGAGTCGCTAAAGCCGGAATCCTGGGTGTACAGGACTCGAATAGTCTTGATGCTAGCAGCGAAGGCTTGAGTTACGGACCTGTGATCAATGATGAAAGTAAGTGGACCTGATGGCACGCCAAAGCGTAATTTGTAGGTTTTAGTGATGTTTCTAGATAACTTTTGCACGCTTTTTGTAGCACGTTTAGTTATTTGTTAGTTTTTGTTAGAAGTTTTAATTTGTATCGGTTTTTTGCTTAATTTTTTTGGATAGCATGTCTGATTTTTTTGGATAGCATGTCTGTTTTTTTGTTTAGTTATGTGCATGAAAAAAGTAATTAAAAGACACGTAAGTATTATTTTCTATTATTTGTAACGTAGTGTTTTTATTTATCTTTTTTTTGCAAATTTTTATTGTTATTTGAAAAGTATTCTAGAAACCGTTTTTTCTTAAGATTTAAATTATTTGAACCATCAATATTACGCTTTTGTGTGATAGACATCAGAGCAGCGCCATCTACAGTCAAATAAACGTACTAACAGAGCTCAGATGTGGTCGTTCGGCAAGACATAGCTAGAATTAGCCATTTTATCGTTCATATCCGGATCCGGTGACGTCATCAGGTATTGAAAACTTATTGTACATATACTGTGTGATATATTTTTCTAATGTATATTCTTATTATTTTTTTTTCTAAATATTCCGCCTCCTTATTCTAACTATGTCTTGCTTTCTTACTATACATACTGATTTTGCATATGTATATATTTTGTCAGTATATTATTTACTAACATACTAATTAATTATATAAAATGTATAATGTTTCTTTCTCCTGCTCTAGAAGATAAAAGGTAAGTGCTTTTGTTTATTTATTACTATTTTTCTAGCCCTGTAATCAAATGTATACATATTAATATTTATTTATTTAGGTAAGTTTAGAGAATTTAGTACCTTTTAACAACAAATAATTAACGCAATAAGTTGTTAACGTAAAATCCTAGTTTTCTAAGAAAGCAACGTACCTATTAACAAAAAAAAAAAATTCTTGAAAGGAACTTTCTCGTATTTTTTACAAGAAATACAATCAATTTACATACATTTTTGACGAGTTTTTGACATTGATTGACGCTGAGATGAAATTGCAACTTGAATTTGAACGTTATTTAAGCACGGGTAATAATATAGTACTTTAGTACCTAGTGTAATTATAAAAACCTATTCACAAAACTTTTGACGACGACTGTATAAGTCAGCTGATTGATTGTGTTACACAATCGCTTTAGTTGTTAGGTTTTATAATAAAGTAGGTTACTGCTCTCTTTACAATTAATGGAATGGTTTGAGCATCTAATGAACTGACTTTTCTTTTCTATAGTCATATATAAACAGGGTTCCATTAAAATAGATGGACAAATTTTAGCATAGCGCTCAGTAATTCTAACTAAACATACCCAAGCAAAAAAGACACTGATTAAAGTGATTTTATTTTGACCTAAAATAATAAATTGCCGGCACATTAGTGTATTTTCGTTAGCTGATTATTTTTCTTATATGTATGCGTTTTTCTTATATATTTTTTTACCATCGTCCTAATTTTGGTGGTCTGAATAATTTCTAAAAGTTGGTCCATCTATTTTAATGGGACCTTATATAAGGTATTAAAATTTCGAAACTTCTGTAAAAAAAATGTATTGAGTTCAAAAAGAAATATTTAATAAAATAGTCAGAAGTGACGATGTAATAGGCCAGAAACAAAATTTGCATAGGTACTCGGTAACAGAGGGTAAACTGACACTTGTCGTCATCATCACCATCTGCCTAGCCTTTTCCCAACTATGTTGGGGTTGGCTTCCAGTCTAACCGGATGCAGCTGGTATTTTACATGGAGCGACTGCCTATCTGATCTCCACAACCCAGTGACTGGGTAATACGATACCCCTTGGTAAGACTGGTTGTCAGACTCTCGGGCTTCTGACTACCCGTAACCACTGTCAAAGATCCACGAAAAATACTTACACTCATTAAAATTATTAACATCATCAAGTTGGTATGTAGAAAAAATCAATATTATTCATCTTTATTCAAATTTCCAAGATAACATAATATTATACATTAAAAACCAATATACATGTTTTAATAAAATTAATTAATTAAATTTATAGGAATTTTAATTTTGTTTTAATAGTAAACAATACGATTTCAAATTGGTTTCTTTTGTTTTTTGGAGCCCTATGTATTCCCTCTCTTTTTATTTGTTCACATTATAGGAACATTATACAGATAAAAAACAGAGGGGAATGATAAACAAGGCGCCAAAAAAAAAACAATAATAAAAATAGAAAGCAATTTGAAATCGTATTGTATAACATATTATAGGTTCTAAGAAAAGAATTACCATTCAAATCAGATGCTTCACCCAGTCTCAACCTAACTGCTTCCGATGTAAGGCCTTGTATCTAAAACGCATAGGATGAATATTGTGAAAGCGGATAAATTAACTTTATCGTTGAAGATTCAAAAGGCTGAGCCGAGTCGATTATGTAGATTGAAATGCTAGAGCGCCCACGAGCAACTTTTGTCTCAGTAACGAATTTGTCGCTCGCATTAAGTCTACGGGATTGTATCAAAGTGTTGTCTTTGTCGCGTCGCTACATGCGCGTACTCAAAAAAAAAAACAAAAAACTCAAAGCTTTTATTTCAATTAAACCTTGTACAGGCACTTTTGAATTGTCAAAATTAAATAATCTGTCAGTTAGTCAGAAAGTTGAAGCTAGTTGCCCATTCCAGAACTTAGATCTCTATGGAGAAGAACGGGCAAGAAACTCCATGGACACTCTTTTAAATCAAGATATTACAAATCCTGGGTACATTTTTCTTGTTGCTTCTATATGTGAGAACAATGTAAAAAAAGGACACAAATGAAGAAACAATTCAAAATATAAGATTAAAAATCCTCGGCAGTTACTTTCATACAAACCCGTAGACTTCATGTGAGAGACAAATTGGTCGTCCAAATCAAAAGGGACCTTATGGCGGAAACGAGTTATCTACAGAGCTGAAAACTACATAAATGTACCGAACTATAGACCCAAGAACCAACCTTCTAACCACTACCGTTATTTTTTTACGAATTTTTGAAGTTCACTGATCGAAATTATAAGTTTCGAGAAAATCGCAATTTAAGTATCCCGTACAAAAAAGTTATGTTTTAGTGTGACTGTGTGTAACTGATGGTATACTTGATAGACTATGATTATTACTAATGGAAATTCTTACAATACTTGCATAAACTTGTTTGTTGTGGGAACATATTAAAATGTCGATATAATATATGGTTTGAATTACAAGAAAAACGATTTGTTAGGTCTTGCCGCGATAAGGTTCCTTTTTTACTAAACTTTAGATGAATACAAAACTTTTTTAAATTGACTTTTCGAAAAGTTGAACACATCTACATGTAGTAAATACAATCATCTTTTTAAAAATACTGTTAATAAAAAAACGATTTTTTTGAGGTATTTTACAAATTTATTAATATCTCGGAAATTAGTTACCGCCATAAGGTCCCTTTTGATTTGGACGACCACAATTAGTTGCGGAGCCGAAAGTTGCGGGCCCTATCCCTTAGGCAGATTTGTAAGTAATTTTCTAATTATTCAGGCTTGTAGGTAACTATAAGTCTGGATAAATGTGGATAATATGGTAGGTTCCTTAACCAATCTTTTTTCTTTTTTAGGTACTTATATGACCCAAAAAAAAAAAACAGTTTTATTAAAACAATATAATACTGTCTTGTAAAAAGTAATAAGATATAATATATGAGCATTTGTCTAAGGGGGAATTTCACTAAACTTTTATACCCAGATTATTTCGTCTTATCCTGAGCATCCATTTTGAATTTTTGACAGTTCTTCCATACTAGAACTGTCAGATGTCAATTGTATTCCTCGCATATAAGATATCTGACTCTAGTAAAACCAGCCCTTAATCGTAGATTGAGCGACGAAATATTGCTTAGTGATTTCTTTGTAACGGACGAAAAAATGGTCTCAAATCGACGCGTGTATTATTTTTTTTAATGTTTTTTTTAAAAGTTATGCGAGGAGCATAACTTTTTTGCAACAAATTACTTTATGATCATTTTTACGTAGCAAACATCAATGTCTTTGTCCACAAAATGGACAGCGGATACGAAAAAATAAAAACACACGAATTTCAACTCACATTTACACAAGAAAACAACAGAAAAAACCCATATGTTTCACAAAAAGGCGTTATAAACGTCACAGAATAGAGAGCTACAGAAGGTCAGCTCCGTACAGTGAACGAAAACACATAGATACGCTTCACGCACAACAAGTGCAAGGGCACTCGCGAATGGCATTCGAACGAGATTATACCGCCATCATCATCACTTCAGTCGAAAGACGTCCACTGCTGAACATAGGCCTCCACTAAGCACCTCCATTTCGACCGTTTTTGTGCTTCTCGATTCGATAATTATTATTATTCTCGATTATAGATTATACCGTATCTCGGTATAATCCCTAATAAAATATACCAACGAAAGACCCAAATAAATGTAACGAGTGTAAAAAATATGTTAAATGAAGCCGAGAGTCATATGTTTTCCCGTCACATATTGTAATTTTTGTACTGTACCATACTTTGAAAACCTTTTGATTACGGAGATATTGTAAATCAAAGTTGCAGCATTTGTTTGTCTTTTTTTTTACGAAAACCAGCATTAAACGTAATAACCTAACTTTAAATTGTTTATTTAAATGTCCCCACGACCCTGTACCGTTGAATATACCCATATGCACAATGTCTTGCGTTCATTGCTTTGCGCGCTACTGTAATCAGCGATTTTTCACACCAAAAATATGTCATTTCCCAGCGATTATTTTTGTACAGACGCCAGCACATCAAGCTACCCGAAACTGTCAAATTTTCCCAATCAACTTTGAACCTTATGCTTAAGCGATAAAGTTGAAAATCTATTAAAGAAATTTGACAGATTGTAGTAGCTTGATGTGCTGGCGTCTGTACAATGTTACTTAGTTTGATGTTCAGAATGCGTAGATAACGACATTGTGGTGATTATTTTATATATGGATTGCCACAAGAAAACAGAGGCATATGCCCAGCAGTGGGCGAAATCGGGCTATGGATGATGATGATGTGCGTTCTCGCTTTTTTTATTGCTTAATGTGGGCCCATTAAGCAATACAAAAAAAGGGTCTCTTAGTACGGTTCTGACCTTCTGTGCGGTTTTGTGACGTGATTGTACCGCACAGCTGATTCTTACGCAAGCGCACTTTCTCCTCGACGCGGGCGCCAGTGCATACAGTCGCGCACACAAGTTAATGTCACACTGGTATAATTTTTACATGTTATTTATTGAAAAAACTTGTGTGATGAGATGTACGACTGTTTTGGAAGACGATAGTAGAATTAAAGTAAGATAAATAATAGAATAATCTGTAGTTATTTGAATAATAAAAGTATCTATGAATTTAAACATAAATATACACATTAAATTAAAAATACGGGCTCTAGAAAGATAGAAATATAGGTTTATTTGCCACAGAGACACGTGCATAAAAAAAGATAATAAACTTGAATAATGAAGAAAAATAAAAAACAAAATAGATCTTCTACTATTACTATATAATCACGAGCACAAACCAAAAAAATAGTCGACAGCTGCACGTCATGATTGTGACAATAAGGCTTCCACGCAGCAATCAGCAGCATTCAGCGGTTTGTGTTTCACGAACTGTGTCCAAATAAACATTTTTTCTTTCTTTCTTTCATGGTACTGTGATATGGAGGACCCACAGCACAGCGCTGATCTTTTACACTGCTTATTCAGGAAAAAAAAATAACCAGTGCGCAAACTATAGCCAAGAATTCAGCAATGATTCTATTTTCGAAATCGATTTTTCGGCGATTATTTAAAAAAATATTAGTTGTTCCATAATTTTTTTTTTAGTGGTAGCGTGTGTAAAATAAATAAATCAATTTTGACCGCGTTGGTATTGCACTTGTCTATGAAACAGCAGATTTTTTTTTGATAACCCTCAATACTTATGTCTGCCTCTAGAATCATACGCTGAATTCATGTTTACATGGCAGTTCGCGCACTGGATAATTTTTGAAGTGAAAAATTCTTTAGGCGCGTTAGGCATTTTTTCATATGGGAAAAAACCATTGAACTCGCGACACTGTTACCGTAACCGACACCTCTGTTTTAAGTTTTGGCCTTGTATAAAGACATCAATGCGCGGTACATTTTCTTTGACAAGAATGACTTTCAAACATATTTATAAAATTACTATGCTTTTTCACGTTTTCACTTCTGTCGGCGCTACTGGAGTGCCACTGTTTTTTTAATGTAGATATTTTCGTCAGGGATTTAATTTACTTGCCCACGTAAAAGCAGCGCTAACAAGCCGCACTTTAACTAAAACCGCCATTACAATTTGTAACGTAATTTAACGCGTCAAACCATTTTTAAATGTGTCATTAACTCTTTAAAAAGTGCTATAATGCAGGTTTTTAACAGGCAATAAGCAGATTATGAGTTAATTTACACTTTTAAAATGTAGCCGGACTTTAGATTTAGAAATTAGGTTGTCTGTTCACTGTTTCAAAAGAGATTTAGGTAGGTACATCATAATTATTATTATTTGTAGTGTTTTTTCTTCTCAGCTCTTTGGCTGGTTTTTACTACATTTACGGGCCGAAACTAAGTAAATGCAGCATTTGTTGTACAATAAATGACCACACAGTAAGACCACATTATTTTTACATTACTATAACATTACAATAAAAATACTTTCAAAATTCTTTATGTACAGGGTGGTCAAAAAGTCGTGGATCAAACGAAATAGGGAGATAAAGGAGGTCATTTGCAACGCTTTTAAAGTGAGAAATTATTTTTGGTAACGCTTCAAAATTTTTGAAAAAAAAATAATTACTTTTGAAATTTTGGTACTCAGAGCCGCAATAGAACTTTTGTAGCTAGTAATAATACAACATTGTTTGTTTTATTGTTTTGTATCACATTTTTTTCAAATTAGTCTATTTGTAAAAGAACTCTGTAAACAAAAATATTCATAACTTTTAGGGCAATTGAATTATGGCCATGCTGTAGAAAGATTTTTTGTTGGAAATGACCTCCTTTATCTCCGTATTTCGTTTGCACCACGACTTTTTGACCACCCTGTATACGTAAGAACACGGACAAAACAATGTGTTTCAATCGTACAACATATTACTTATAAAATGATTCAGTATGTTACAAAATATTATTACGGTATATCTGCCTCATTAATTTAGTGATCGTTAGCGCTACTGTCCTGGTTCTGGGTTCGAGGAACACGATGCTTGTATTTCCCGGAAAGTTCGACAGAGGCATACCATACAATATACCCATATTTCGCCAGTTACATGTAAGGGGCTGTTCATTTATTACGTAAGACAATTTTAACCAATCTGACCCCCCCCCCTCCTCCCTACTTAAGAAAAAATCAGACTTGAATGAAAGCCCCCCCTCCCCCTTTGAATCTTACGTCAGATCAGTATCTACCAAAATTGCAAAGAAAAAGTAGCAGAATTATTTAAAACGTATTATTTTTGTGATCTTGCGTAGGAATAATCTAGACCCCTCCCAACCCCATGTAAGAAAAAATTTGAGTTGTTTGGACCCCCTAAAATCGTTTTACGTAATAAATGACCATCCCCATATAAACTGTGTTGTGACTTATTGAAAACCCCATTTTGTTATCTCATCTTCCAACGTCATCACACTAGCTTTTTCTTGGCAAAAAACCACAAGGCTAACTCACACTATGTTAAATATCTAAATAAATTAATGCGTTATTTCCATAGACAACAATTTCATAATAGGCCTACTAGACTACTGGTGGTTTGAAATAGGTATTTCCATTTAGAGAAATTAAGAAATACAGGATACGTTGTCAGATTACCATCCTCAAGTTCTGAGTTGAGCTGCACGATTTTTGACAAATGTATGCACTTATTGGACAGGTCCACTCAATCTGTGTGGTTCTTTCCTCAAAATACCATTTCAGACGCCAATCTACATGGTCTTCACATGATCTGACCAAGATTTTGTCTGGACATTAAAAGAGACTGTGACCTCTGAGTTTGTTTCGGCCTTTTTTCTCAGAATAGTCAGATAGGAAACGCCGACCTCATCTAGTACAAACCAACTTACAGAAAATAAATCATTTATCCATCTTGTTTGATTTATAATGTTGCTAACGGTTAAAATTGCTGGGATTTTTTATTGGTTAACTAATTACTTATAATCAAGTTTAATTGACAGTATATCCCCGCTTTCAGAAAATCTTAACTGTAATAATAATTATCACCATAAATTTTCAATTTGATAATTTTTGTTATCATCTGCATCATCTGCCTAGCCTTTTCCCAAATATGTTGGGGTCGGCTTCCAGTCTAACCGGATCCAGCTGAGTACCAGTATTTCACATGGAGCGACTGTCTATCTGACCTCCACAACCTAGTGACTGGGTAATAGGATACCCCTTGGTAAGACTGGTTGTCAAACTTTCGGGCTTCTGACGACCCATAACGACTGTCAAAGATCCACGAATGACAGCCGGGACCAACGGTGTAACGTGCCTTACGAGGCATGCCAAAAAATAAGCCAGCCCTTTGGTCACGTGAAGAGTCGACCAACCGCTTGGCGATGTTTCGAAATATAAATGGGCACTCGGGCCCCATGACCCTAGAGTTTCAACCCCAAACGGCTAAAACATATAAGATCTAAAGAGATTGGAGTATTTGCGCCGTTTGAGGTTTTCCAAACCCGCAGCAGCCGCACCAGCACAGCTCACCGTACTTGGAAGATAGGATGGCGCAAGGGTGTCGACACACGTTGCATCCCACACCAAAGGCCTACCAACCTTCCAAGGCATTATGGTCATTCCGTCTGGTCTCTTACCATCGTCGCGTGCTAAGCCATTGGGTTAATAGTTCCAGAAAGCCTGCTCTAGTATCTGACCTGACATTAGCTGTTCAATGTGACTGACCGAAGCACCAACAGTTAATCAAGTCATTGAGGCATGAGAATCGACAATGGCTTTAATTGCGTAACATACTTTCAATCGAAATGCGACGGATTTTGAACGAAATTCCTAATCCATTGCTCCATATGTTTGAAAAATTCGTCTGCTCGATAGCGTAAATCACGCGATGAATGTTATTGAACTGTCACGATGAACGGTATTGCCATTGTGAATGTGTTACGCTATAACCACGCGAGTTGCATACCTGTTCCTCCAAATTCACTTCATATTCTCATCTTCTTCAGCAATTTAGCATTTTCATGGGAGGGAAAAAGACATTATACGCACAACTCAGTAACAGAACCGGAAACGTATAAAAAAAGTAAAGTAAACAAGAAAACAATCGGAAACACTTTAACATTTTTATTTATATAATTTTTAGCGCAACAAATTATTCAGGTGAATCAATTAATCCGTAACTGAATCGAATTTAAGAGGTGCAACCGACTATCTATATCGACTGACTGAGTAGTTACGAGTACATCTCTAGTTCTTATGTAAAGACTAGACTGTCGATAGCGTGTTATATTGTAAATGAAATAATTGCGCGTTTCGAATCGATATTTATTTTGAAGAGAACAAAAAAAAAAATTGGTTGACATGGTTTTGATATTACATAATGTTTAGTTTTATGTATAAGAACATAACTTCAAGCCTGTTGTTTCCCCGCAGACACAGGCAGAGGTGTGGGTGTGTATGCGCCCACATTTCGCCAGATATGACTAATGCTCGGTTCCTATAAGCAAAAACGATGGTTTTGCTTACCAATAGTAGCATTTTATTGTTGCCAAACTGGGAATATAAATAGATCCGTGAGCTAATTGTACCTGTGATAGCTGCTTCCATAGTTATGGGTCTACTATGCAAAGCTCTGAGGTCTTTGCTTCATTATTGGTAAAGATAAAAGAGTCTTTAATTTTAACCTTTAACAGTCCGTATGTTATAGGAATCAGCCATAAGTCCCACAACGACGGTAAAGCTGACGTTTCTGTTATAACCTCATTTATGAAGCTTTTTCCTTTTCTACCTTGTTTACTAGTTCAAATTAATGTCATAATCATAATTAAAAAAACACTTTTGTATACAATATTTTATGGCAACATGTTCACTTCTCGGGGCCCAAGGGCTGGCTTTTATTTTAAGAGGCCAGAGGAGAAGTATTGTCATACAATGTGGCAATGCACCAGTCTCGTGGGTACAACATTACTAATCGACAGCGATGAGGAGGAATATTTCGACGCGATATTTTAGTTTATTTTTAGTTTTAGTTAGATTAGGATGTTATATTTTATTTTAATAGTTATTTAATATTAGAAGTTTGTTAGCTTACCTATATATCATGTAAATATTATATTCTGAAACATGTTCTCAATTCTAAAGTCGAGATTCTGAAGCGACAATTTCTAAAAAAGTCACCTGTGTCGCACAGAGAGGCAAGTCTAGTAAGGATGCCTTTTTCTAAATAATCTTGCTATAAACAAGACATACAAATTACAATATAAACAAAAGAACATCAACCCTTCTTAATTTTAAACCAATGACATTTGAAATTGTTTCGTAACAACAGCATCTTTATGCGAATTAGAATAATAGTGTTGTGAGATCTTTAGCAAGACGTATTTTCCGTTTATGGATCCGAGAATTGATTGTAATACCACCATTATTGAGAAAGATTAACTAGAACAAAATGCAATGCCGGATCTAGTGTGTGAAATAAGTTTAAACTCGGCGTCCTAAGTGAGCGATAAATGCGAAGCGATGCTAGGCCAAAATTACATAATTGGATGTCTAGGAATATTTATTTAAATAAAGTAATACCATGTGATATTTAATAATAACAACAGTGGTACTCAGTCACCCTTTAGCGATGGTAGTGAAAAACCTCCTTCTCAACATATTATGTTGAGCAACATTTTGGATTTGATTTTAATATTGTTGCAGCGACATGTTTCGATGTATGATGTTTGTAATAATATTAACGTATAATCTTGTGGAGCATAACTTAATGTACTTATTTTCTGCATATTCTAAAATAAAAGAAATAACCAAACAAACGATGAGGGCGCCACTAGGCGGTCGGCGTTTGGTCGGCGCCCTCTTAAAAACAATTTGAGTTCGCTTTCGAATTGTGTGTGCTCACTTGAATGAGATTCCAAGTGAACTTTAAATAGAATAAAAGTTTGTGTCAGCACATTTCTGTATACTTACCTAATATTAGAGCATTTCATCGCCGTTTTAACGCTTTCATGGCTCGCGTAGGACGCTGACTAATTTGTATGACGAAAATGCCTTAATCACTTCTTTTGTAATCGTAATGGAGATAGCCGCTGACGTCATTAGCATACCTCTGCGAATGAAAGTCGGTCAATCTGTGACTGATATGTATATAAAATACATAATTATGTGTTGTGTAATATATATACAACCTTATCACTGTTTAAATACCTCCGGTTTAGAAATGCCTGATGAGCAAAGTTGTTGTGCTGTTTTACTGTTGTGTTTACTGGTCCTGCTCCATAGGACAATCTAGAGTCTAGACAAAATCAAAATGGTTGCTAATTTAATATTTTAGGTAATTTTTTTAAATATTTATGCCATTGATTTTTACACTCTGTGACTACAGTAACTCACACACTTGTTAAAATTTTAGGAAAATCATCTACTTTTACAATATTTGTAAATATGTGAGTACCATATTGTGTCTGTCACATAATTGATTTACCTGTCCTTGTTTTATTTTTATTCTTTTTACTTTTTGTGGTGATTTTATTTCAGGCGTGCATCGTCTTCACATATAATTGTACTTTATTGTAATTTTTGACGTTCAAAAAAGCCTATTTGAAATAAATGATTTCACTTTGACTATGTTTGGTTGACGAAATTAACAATATATAGCAGGAGATTTGATAACAGCTTTGTGAAACTGGGGTCTGTTTGACGTGCCTGTAAAAAACAAAAATGGATAGATACTTGTCTGTAATTAGGTACCTATATAGCTTTTTGTAGACACTGTTGCACTATACTGCAGTGCGATTCTGTAACCATCTCAGCGTGAAAACTTGGGTGAAGTGAGCGTGGAGTGAGCTGTCAATAGTGTCAATTCCTAGCAAAAACAAACTCACTTCACCTAAGTTTTCACGGTGAGATTTTTACAAAATCGACCGGCTGCTTGGTAATGGAAATACGAATGAACTCTCAGGTTTATAACATTTGTAAAAATATTGCCCAAAGGTAGTCAAAAAGAGGTCAAGACATATTCACACACAACAACATAGTAGTCATTTTGTCAGCTGTCTGTCCGTCCGTCCATCCATCCATTCATCCGTGAATATGTAGCTATAATAATAGTTGTCATTGGCCACTGCAGCAATGTAAACACGGTGAAAGGTATAGACGGGCACGCTGCAGGTGGGGTAGTGCGGAAACTACGCGCCGCCGCACAGTGGTCCGGGTTTTCAAAAAGGCGGACATAGGATCGAAAATGCATATTTAACGTAACAAAAAATAGTTTCGTATAGGAAATTTAACGCTGATTAATACTTATTACTACAACTTTTCAAAAAAACAGCTCCTTCACGTCAAAAAAAAATATTGAAAATAAAAATGTATGGGAGAAAATCTATTTTATTTTTTTTCTCCGTTCAGTATCAAAGTGTAGCAAGCAAACCTTATATTCTGGTAAGTACCTATTGTTCTTAATACGACAACATATAAATTGCTTGCGTATCCCTGCGGCCTTGACGCCTACGATGCTTCAAAGTTTAAAATTTCAATTGGGATTTTTTTAAATTATTATCGAGGTTTTCAATTAAGCTGAATTCAAAATATAATTTTTTAATTATATAAGAATTAAAACATACGCATTCAAGCATTTGGCAAGTATTTGTTTATTTTATTTTAATAAAAAGTACTAATAAAAGTCTTCAACTTTAGTTATGTAATAAAGGACACGTGCTGATTCGTAGCCTATTTGTAACTGACTGAAACGACTCCTGTGGTAAAAGAATCATTTACCCCCACCACCGGAGATTTCGACGACGCTGATTGGCTGTTGAAGATGTGGTACTAATTTCGTCAGTCACTACTTGCGAGCGTGTGTTTGTTATTAATATCTGTGCATGAAACAATTAAAGGCACTTGTTTCTCAACCCTTGAGGAAGCAACATCAATTATCCGTGCTGTGTGAAAGTTTAGTGAGTTTCGTTATGGCTGCATTTGTTACAAACTTGGACATTTTTATGTTCCTCCGTGTTGAAGGAGACATGAAAAATTGGGCACGACTCTATGAAGCTATTATTCTACATATCCCAGTTGAAACATGTTCGGAAGATTTAGAAATAATCAAGACCTTTTTGAAGAACTACATGAGTAATATCAATCGCAGATGGGCAAGTGCTTCTAGAAATCAGAAGACTTTCATGAATAGACATGCTGCGTGGTTAGAATCAAATATTAGTTGGCCAATTTGCACTACTGTTAATTTATCCGAGATTTTTCAAGCCCAAGATGAAGTTATCGAAAACATATCGTCAGACAATACTTCAGTTGACATCGATACTACAGCAGCTGTGATTCCGTCGACATCAAGTACAGCAACTGTGGGCACATCTACCGAAGTTCAGATTAGGAAGCCTTTTGTTGACCTCAGCAACAAACAGAAGAAAAGACGTTCAGAGTCTCTTTTGGACTATTCGCCGGAAGAACTTACTTTTGCATTAGTCGAAAGACTTAGGATAGACAAGAAGAATGACTTAGCTTGTGTTATTGATCATATAACGAAGAACCCTGATAGTGTTACTATTGTTCAAGCCACATTGTTTAAGAAAAATAGGAAAAAATCTTTAGATGAAGATCATGCTCTTGGTCTTTATACATCATTGAACCTGTCAAAATGGAAATACTTGTGTTTAAGGAAAGCGCTGTTAGATTGTGAAGTTCCAGTGTTACCATCGTATCACAAACTCCTTGAAGCTAAAAAGAGATGCTATCCACATGATTTAGAAATTACCGAGAGAGGAGCCAGAGTGAAGCTTCAAGCCCTATTGGATCTGACAGTCCAGAAGATTCTTCAAATTACCGGTACCCAGATTGATTCGTCAACTGAAGGATTGAAGTTAATTAGTAAATGGGGTTTCGATGGAGCTTCTTCACAAAGCACCTACAAGCAAAGGAGTGAAGATGTAGACTTCAGTGATTCATCGGTTTTCATGTCAAGTCTTGTCCCTCTTAAATTAGTTTCTAATAATAGCACCATATGGGAAAACCCAACACCTTCGTCAACACATTATTGCAGGCCCATTAAGTTCGAGTTTTGTAAAGAGACAGCAGAATACATCAAGCAAGAAGAAGCTGCATTGAAGGAAGAAATAAAGAACATCAATTCTACAAAATGGGTCGGGCTAGAGATTAGTCACGAGCTTCATATGACAATGATCGACGGAAAAGTGGCCACTATTATAACGGATACTTCGTCTGCATCTGCCTGCAATATTTGCCTTGCTAAGCCGACTGAGATGAACAAACTGTCAGAAGTATTTTCAAGACCTGTTCGAGAAGATGTTTATAAATATGGACTTTCTACTCTTCATATGTGGATTCGTTGTATGGAGTGTATTCTACACATATCTTACAACATGGACTTTGAGATGTGGACTGCACGAGGTGCTAACAAGCAACTAAAAGCTGCGAAGAAACATTTTACACAAGAAGAATTCAAACAGCAAATGGGAATACTTGTGGATTTTGTGAAGCAAGGCTTTGGAACCACAAACGACGGAAACACAGCCAGAAGGTTTTTTAGAGATTATGAGAAATCTGCCGAAATAACCAATATTGACAAAGGCCTACTGAAGCATTTTACGATTATTCTTCAAACGATTTCATCGGGATGTGCCATAGATATAGAAAAATTCAGGACTTATTGCAGAGAAACAGCTGAGATCTTTGTTCATCTATACCCATGGTTTTATATGCCCGCAAGTGTGCACAAGCTACTCATACACGGTGCAGACATTTGTCATCACTTTGGCCTCCTACCAATTGGCATTCTTTCCGAAGAAGCGGGAGAAGCAAGAAATAAAGAATTTCGAAGAGTTCGTGAATATCACACAAGAAAATTTAACAGGATGAAGACCAACGAGGACTTGCTCCATAATTTTTTAATTAGTTCAGACCCATATTTATCCCATATTCGACCAAAATACAGCAACTCAAAGCAATTCGATTTTTTTCCAGATGTTAAAGAGCTTTTGTTGTTGCCTGAGGTAGTAACAGAAGAAACTGAAAATATGGATCTACAGGAGTTGCAGCCTGAAGATGATCCATTAATGTAAACGTGACAGATTTAGTGATTTTGTTATTGTTAGAATTGAGTTTGTTAGTAGTAGTAGTAGTTGAGTTGTAGTCCTTTTCAGGACCACTTAAAATAGTCCTTTTCAGGACTTCAGAAAAAGCCCTTTTAAGGGCTACATCTATTTCTAATTGTTTCTTTTAAGATGAGTCACGTTAGTAGTAAAACCAACAATATCAACCATGATTTATCAATAGGAAATATCAACAGATGAAAGAATAACCAACAGATGATTATTAAAAAAAAAATAAGCAGAAATGCTTATTTTATCATAACATCACGCTTTATATTCCCCGAAGGGTTCGGCAAAGGTGTATACTACACTATAGTACACTGTCATTTCGCCAGTTATATTTAAGTCCCATGTAATAGGGGGCGAGCTTAATACACGGATGAGGCGCGCGGGGGGCTTGTTTTTATTAAAAATGATATTTTGGATTAATTTCAATTGAAAAACTCGTTAATAATATTAAGATAATTCAACATTAAAATTTTAAACTTTGAAGCATCGTAGGCGTCAAGGCCGCAGGGATACGCAAGCAATTTATATGTTGTCGTATTAAGAACAATAGGTACTTACCAGAATATAAGGTTTGCTTGCTACACTTTGATACTGAACGGAGAAAAAAAATAAAATAGATTTTCTCCCATACATTTTTATTTTCAATATTTTTTTTTGACGTGAAGGAGCTGTTTTTTTGAAAAGTTGTAGTAATAAGTATTAATCAGCGTTAAATTTCCTATACGAAACTATTTTTTGTTACGTTAAATATGCATTTTCGATCCTATGTCCGCCTTTTTGAAAACCCGGACCACTGTGCGCCGCGCCTGATTACAAGCTAATGGTATGTGGTACAAGATATAAGATGTAACAGGTAGGAAAATACTTACAGAAATGGCAGTAGGTACTGTAAAAGTTGTCTGCTAAAATCGACTTTATGTAGCGCATGCTGGTAATAAAATAACACTGGTTGCATTCGAACTGTAAGTCCAAAGAAGTGTTCTGGTTGCAAGTTAAGAATGAGCTTTCAAATATCTGTCTTAGGTTTTTGTTTGGAAGAAAATAGTGATAATGTAGCAGGAATTATGGAAAGACGTGAGCTTAGAATAAACGGGAAATCATAACGTTGTTTGATTTCTTACAGTACCTTAGCGTGTGCGTGAGTATACTGTTTGCTAGCTATCTAGCTAGCGAAATAGGAAAGTCACCGATATTTGTGTCGGCATACTCGCCATTCATAAGTGAACTACGTCAAAATATACTACAATGAAAAAATCTAACCATTTTTTGTGGGGGACACCAGGCTTGATGAACCGGCTATTAGCCGGTTCACCGCGGGCGTTTATCCGGCGGATTTTAGCTGGCGGCTAACGTAAATACCGCTCCCGCGACATCCTGTAACTCACACCACGCATGAAAAGCAGCGCGTTTAGTGAAGCCAGCTGTCTTCCGGTGCGCGACTCAGCACGATAATCAAGGGTCGTCAGCTTCCGCACGATTATCTGAAGATAGCTTCATGTATTGACAAATATTATGATTTATATGATTATCTTTTGAAAAAGTTATGCGTTGTTTTACAAATTACAGAGTAATTTTGTCATGTGTGTTGAATGGTGGTGAAATAACTTAGCAATTCTTACAGTGCTTGTACGAATATAAGGAATACCGTAATCAGCCTATAATGTTCCCACTGCTGGGACACAGCCCTCCTCTCTGTGAGAGGGAGTGGGCGGTAAAAAAAAATAAAAAAAAACATCTACCACGCGGATCAAGTGCGGGTTGGTAGATGTCACATGTCTTCGAATTTTTAGTTCCAGGACATGCCGGTTTCCTCACGATGTTTTTTTTTTGTATGGAATAATTTCTATTAATGATGTTTAAGTAGAAGCACTCTTTGTGAAATGGCTCGTTAGGGGTTGTACAGGTTCTACTATAGCGACGCAGCTTTACTGTGTTCAGCGGGATAATGGCGTAACACACTAACAATGCAATGGCAATGCAGCAATGCAGCAATGAGAAAGTCATTACTGCATTGCTGCATTTTGACAGTTAAACAATATTCATTGCGTTTACGTTGTTAAGCAGACAAATTTTTCGAACATAATGAAGTAATATCCTTCAAAATCATTCAGATTGAGACTGAAAATGTGTAACGAAGTTAGAGTGCTGGTTCAGCGGGATTGTCCGAAAGGGTTACCGCTGCCCCGGAACATAAAGGGCTAAGGAAGCAACACGGGTGGGTTTTAGTCAGCAAGAGTCTGACACTCCCTTCCGCTCCACCCAGAGCGGGAGGGGATATCCATTTGATGATTTACCATCCTGAAAAAAAAGTTAGGGTGCTGGTTTGAAACGTTCACGCTGGAGTAATAACAGGCACACGGCGAACTAATTGTCTCTTCTCTTGAAAAGCTTTGGCGAACCCCTTGATGGTTATAAATATATTACGCGCTAAAAACATTCTCTTTAGGTTTTTGAAACATTTAAATCTTTCGAACACTTCTTATTTAGTTGTATTAATTATAAATTAAAAACATAAAAAATCAAGGGACTTGATTAATTTTGTTGTTTTTAATCAAGAATACATACAAGGGACTCGATAAAATAAGCGTATCATTTTGCAAATATTTTTATAAGTAACTTGCAAATGGTTTAACGCGTTTAAGTCTTGATCTCGAGGGAATATCGAGATCAAAAGTATTTAATGTCTTAATCCAGGACATGGTCTTTTCCTTGTGCAAAATTTCATTCAAATCCGTTTGGCCGTTTTATCGTGAAAGCGTAAACAAACAAACATACAAAATATAAAATCTATTCTCTTTATAATGTTAGTTTATTTAGATTATATTTTCATACTTCTACTTACAACCATACATGATTGGCAAATATATTTGCAAAAAATTCTCTACCACTTCAAAAATAAATCGTTAAAACTATCGCCTCCGTCTATAACTTGTGCCACAGACCAAAACGGCGCGCGCGCGCCCGAGCGTCACTTCCGGCGTGTTGCAATCAAGGGCGCACTACTTCCGGTCGGTTATCTGAAGATACATTATTTAATGATAGGCTTATGAAAAACAGGACTTTCATAAATGTACGTTTAAGGCTGTGTTTATTTTATTATTAGATGATTTGCCTGTTTTTTTTTATCTGTGGCTTTGATTTAATTATAATGAGTGTTACTTTGAAGACGGTCACCGGTAAAACACGTACTTTCCAATAATAGGTAATTTTTCATAATCACTACGCTTGGAAAACCAGTTGGTGATTGTGTTTGCGCTTGGAAAACCAGTTGGTGATTGTGTTTGCGCTTAGTATGGTTCTCAGCATAGAAGGATGTCTCGTCCAGGCCAGCTGTTAGCTGCTTTAGCGCCCGCGTGCAAACCGGCAATGCCCACTCCAAAATTATTTTCTCAGACTAAAACTTTCAAGGTACAGACGCCAGCACATCAAGCTACTACAATCTGTCAAATTTCTTTAATAGATTTTCAACATTATCGCATTAGGTTTAAAATTGATTGGGAAAAATTGACAGTTTCGGGTAGCTTGATGTGCTGGAATCTGTACCATATTGTTAGTCTAACTACGGGACCAGATCTAAGTTTCTATATGCTTTCCTTCCACATTTTCCTAATAAGAGAACTAAAAATTGTGCACCCAGTCTCGGTTAAAGGCTCCTTCAAACAGGCGCGACACGCGATACAATCGCGCGTGACACAAAGGCACCGCAAGTCGCGCAACGAGCGGTGCCTTTGTATAGCGCGCGATTCGCGTCGCGCCTGTTTGCAGGAGCCTTAAGTTAAGTTTTGCTTTTGTCCATTCACATAGACTTGGTCGACATAAATGCAGGAAAATGTATTAGACTTATCTAATACATTTACATTTACATAATAAATTCTTAAATTTATGAGAACGTAGGATGCAAGAGTGAGCAATGGGAGCTCAACATTCTTTTACGTCCCTTCTTCTAATTTAATTAATTTTATTC
Source organism: Luperina nickerlii (assembly GCA_963855955.1). Taxonomy (NCBI): domain Eukaryota; kingdom Metazoa; phylum Arthropoda; class Insecta; order Lepidoptera; family Noctuidae; genus Luperina; species Luperina nickerlii. The sequence continues at coordinate 7,571,563 of OY979689.1, read as the reverse complement.
TAGGTGCATCGTCTTTATATAATTATTATTATGTAATGAATGTATACAAAACCTTGTAAAACATTTTAAAAGAGTAACGGTGGAGTTTCTTGCCCATTCTTCTCCATACGAACACTACCTTTTGGAAGGGGCGACGAGAATCAATTCTACTTTATTGTAATTTTTGACGTTCAAAAGTGCCTTTTATGTAATGTGTGTGTGTAATGGTGTGTTTTATTTGAAATAAATGATTTGACTTTGACTTCAAAAGGTTAGTTTTTTTTTTGCCCATTTACATAGAAATAGGCGTTACGTTATCAGAGATGCTCGAATATTTTGGCAGGAGATGATGAGCTTACATATTTACTTACCTGTCTCAATGGTCTAGTGATCGCAAGGGCTACAGCTGAGCGTGAAGTCGTTTCGATTCCAATTCGGGCAAAGTGTTATTGAATTTTTCTATCAGGAATTTCTCAGTAGCACCCTGGTGTGTCCACGGTGACTCTTTTAAAAATAATTGGCTTTTACAATGTTTTCGAATGACTGAGTTACAGTACCCGGCGATAAATATTGCACATCGACCTTTGGAAAGAAGACCCCTCCATGCCTGGAAAGAAGCTTTACCTTTTATACCTAGTACTAGCTTCTGCACGCAACTTCATCTACGTGAAATTTATGGTCCCCCGACCCACTCCATCGCATTGCCAGCCTACAAGCCGAAATTAGCCGATTGTCTCTTTCCAAAGGTCGATGTGCAATATTTATCGCCGGGTACTGTAATAGGTATGCGAGGATAATGTAGGCCTGTCAACAAGTACCAGGTACTTGATAAAATAAAATGTATTATCACCTCTGCCCAATTCTTCGAGGACTGCAGGCGTGAGGTTACATTTTTTTTCTGAACTGTCACACTACTGGGCAAAAGCCTCTCCCAAGTCCTTCCAGGAACTCCTTTCCCGCGCCACCTCAAACCAGCCCTCGCAGTACGCGTCCAGGTCATCTCGCCACCGCTTTCTGGGTCGAACTCGACGGCGCTATCCATCTTCAGGCACCCATTGTGTGGAAACTTTTGCCCAGCGGTCATCCTGTATGCGGCTGATGTGACCTGCCTAATCCCACTTGAGTCTGGCAGCCTTCTTGCCTACGTCTATTATACCTGTTTTGGAACGCAGCATGGTTACATATGTTATGTTATTTATTTCTTACATCACAATACAGTAAAACTACAACACAGAAGTACACAAAACTGTGGTCCGTATTTCATATACACTTTCTATGACTTTTGACAATGGCATTCGACTCCATTGTGAAGATTGAAAACAATGGAATAACGAAACTCTAATTTATACGACTTCTTTATCTTGAATATTTTAAGCGAAAGTGATACATTTCTGTATGCGTTTTAAGGTCGACTGAATACCGTTTTTTATGTGATAATGAGGCTTTATTTGGGAAAATAAAAGAGTGTTGATCACTCGTTTCGTTTCGTTACAGCGTCTTAGTGAACGTTTTTCCCGATGATTTTTTTAACCGGCAATACAGAGTTTTCAAGCATCCGAAAATCAATATTTCTGACGTTTTTAACAATCTACCAAGTCAGTATCGATTTACATGTTTCTCAAAACATGTAAATAATATGTATTAAGCGAATTATGAACATAAAAATCATCAATACTTCTTTCTTAAGGGGCTTACAGGACCTAAACGCAAAAAACGCAAGTTTTAGAAATATTAAAAGTATATGATCGACTACAGTAAATAAAATCAGAAAAATTTTTACATACCTATATGATATTCTTCAGGATATAGGCTAGGTAGATAGTATGTTGAAAACATAATACAACTAATTTGATACGATAGAATTACATCATGAAGATGCCTCTAAAAACTTTCTTTTTACAATAAAAACCATACTAATATACATACAATCAATATGAAATTTTGTCAGATTATTCTACAAGTAACATACTAAAGCAATAGTGTTTTAATTTTTTAGTCCAAACAATAGATTTTTGTAAATAGATAATTGCTTCATATTTTGCAATAAATTACTAGCGTTGTGTCATCGCGCTTCTTATTCTTTTCTATGCAGTCCGACAGTGACCGCGGTTTAGGGCATGTAAGCCTCTTAATAAGGATTGGCCTCAAATGACATGATTTCATGAAATAGTCATACAATTTGGCAACTGGACTGTATTGAGTTAAAGCTCGCATGACTGGGCCAACACTTTCTCAAAAAAAAAAAGTTGAAAAGTGTTACATTGGTCAAATATCGATCCAGTGACACTGGATGTCATGTGATGACTGTATGGGTGCTTTGCACTCCGGTACAATGGTACCAGAGTGTAAAGCACTTATAGCACTTATAGCACCCATAGCTCAGCATCATGCTGAGTGGAAGCCTTCTTGTCACAGTCATGACGTGCTGCAGCTGCTGATTTTTTCTGCTTTGTGCTCGTGATTAAGTGGATCTGTTTTGTTTTATTTTTAACCAACTTCAAAAAAGGAGTAGGTTATCAATTCGGTTGTTCTTTTTATGTTTGTTTCCTCAAAACTCCGTTATTTGTAAGCCGATTTGCAAAATTATTTTTTTATTTGAAAGAATTTACTTTCAGATTGGTCTCATAGAAATTTCATCAAAATTGGTTCACTTACTCGAGCAAATATCTGTTTGTATGCACGTGTTTCTGTGAAAAATAATCCTATTTTTATTTTTTTATTGTATATGAGCCTTTTTTAGGGTTTCATACCCAAAGGGTAAAAACGGGACCCTATTACTAAGACTCCACTGTTCGTCTGTCTGTCTATCTGTCACCAGGCTGTATCTCATGAACCGTGGTAGCTAGACTGTTGAAATTTTCACAGATGATGTATTTCTGTTGCCGCTATAACAACAAATACTAAAAACAGAATAATACAAATATTCCAGGGGGGTTCCCAAACAAAAAACTTGTTTTTTTCGGCGTTTTTGCCTTATGGTACGGAATACTTCGTGTGTGAGTCTGACTCTCACTTGGCCAGTTTTCCGGTTACTTACTCGAGCAAATATTTTTTATATGCACGTGTTTCTGTGAAAAATAAACCTATTTTTCTTTTTTCTTGTAAATGAGGCTTTATGTATTTTATTTATTTTGTACAACATTTATCTCCTAAATTTACTCTTACAAGTTACTATTCAGTAATGTCATGCCATAACTGTCCACTATAATAGCCGAATAACATTTAAAAGCTTACTTAACTGTCTTATTGCTCAACCGAAGAACGTTCAAGTAAAACGGATGAGCATTTCTAAGGAATGAAAGTGAAATAAATTTCGTCCTACACAGCTACCTAACCTTATAGATCGATGGACATTTTAATAGTATTCGTGTATGGGAGGGACATTTAAGATTTCCAAACACCATAATGATCGTATTCAAAACCCATACGTTTTAAAGTAAATGTTTATTTTATAGTTTCGGGCATTAAAAGGTGTATGGGTTCTTATTGCTATTGGATTTATCATTAACCGTTTATTATATTGACTAGCGTCCTTAATGGGCCACAGGCATGTAGGACGAGTTAATGAATTAAGGCTCCTACAAACAGGCGCGATACGCGATTTAATCGCGCGCGACACAAAGGCATCGCTTGTTGCGCGACTTGCGGTGCCTTTGTGTCGCGTGTCGTGTCGCGCCTGTTGGAAGGAGCCTTAAATCAAGATAGCTGGATGGCTTAGGGGATTAAAACACTTTAATCCCCTTACACTTTCTCTTTACTTTTTTTATTTCTTTAAATCAATATACCTACGACCCATACACATGGGTCGTAGGTATATTGATTTACGTGTCTATAAATCTATATCTAAACGAAGTATAAAACCAAATCGCTTTTCGTGTCTGTCTGTGTGACCGCTTAGATCTTTTAAACTGTACAATGAATTTGGATGCAGTTTCCACCATCATTTAGAGACTTTATTATTACGGAAGATTTATGTGTATAATGCATTCATATTTTACTTTTTTTATAGTCTAAGTTTTTATTCGAGGAAACATAATTTTAAAAGCTAGATAATAGTGTTAAAATAATAATACAAGTATGTAAAAAGGAAATAATCAAAGGGCATCAAAAAATTCATCCGCATCGCTGTCAACAGGAAACGTGCCCAAAAGACTGGCAGCATTGCCACGTTGTATGGCAATGCTGATACCGCAAGTCGCGCAATGAGCGGTGCCTTTGTGTCGCGTAGCGCGTCGCGTCTGTTTGCAGGAGCCTTTAAAGAGAGAAATCTGTGTGTAATTATTCATCTGATATAATTAATTTATTAGTAAGGGGAAAGTATAAAGATCGTGCTAAGGTTTCACCAGAGAAAAATCTAAATTCCTTTATAGGAAGAATTCAAAGCTAATTGCTAGCCGTGTATCTATCGCCTAGGCCCTAGGCGATAGATACACGGCTAGCAATTAGCTTATAACTTATGACGGTATTAGCTACCTAGGCCCTAGGGAGCTAATACCGTCATAAGTTAGCAAGACACACCTCTACGACACTCGAGGCCTACTAATAATGTTTACAAACGTGTGTGTACTTCTTATGAGTGAAGTAACTTTTAAAGTGGCACATTATGTCATTGTGTGACACTTTTGAAGTATCGGCTTGAGTTGACAGCTTCTTTTTTCTTGAATATCCTTCGCTTGATTGTCTCTGGCCTTGGGGTGAGACTGGTTTGCATAGTCATCCTCACCCTCGGCGGGTATTAAGACATGCCCTGTATTCAAACTCAGACTCAAACTCAAAAAGCATTTATTTCTAATAAACCAATTACAGTGACTTTTGAAATTGTCAATTGTTTGTCGTTCAGTCAGAAATTTTAAACTATTTGTCCATTCCGATTCGTAGTAGGCACCTATGGAGAAGAACGGGCAAGAAACTCTACGAACTCTTTTAAAGATGATAATTATCACCATCATCGGTGAAATGCTTATAAACTCTATTTTAGTCTTAGCCAGAAATATTTTCTTTTCTCAAAACTAACAAAAAAACCATAAACACAATCCAATTCAGCTCAGCAGTTTCCGAGAAAGCCACAGACAAACGTAATCCCATTACAATTGCAAAGTAAAAGTCATCACCACGCGATCGAATCCGCAAACAAAGCTTGTATTACGTAACAAACACACAGACAAACAAACATGACACACATACTCATATTGAATTCAAATCAATCAAAGTCCGGTGACATACATAAATGATTTATTTAATATGTATTCTACTCATGGAGAACTAAGACCTTGAATATTTTAATGTGCATTCAAAAATGCGGCGCGATGTTTAGTTAGAAATCATTGCAAGAATCTTCATAAAACGCCCTTTGTACAATGTACAGTGCGTGCCACGTAAGAAGAGACTTGACACACCACGTGGTCTGACATGCGCAGAACACGATTTTAGGTATCTTTAGCGGTATGAGGTCTGAGTGCGGGACGGGACCGGATGTCATAGGGGGGCGGAAAGAGGCGGGGGAGGCGGGGTCAAGTCTCTTCTTACGTGGCACGCACTGTACTGTTTCTTTCCGGTACGGCGTATAAACCGCGAGGCGTAGCTAGTTATTTACATTTTCGGCCATGTTTCCCATTCATTTCTGACCTTCTTTAGCTTTGTAAACACAGCTGCATACATAATGATATCGGGTCCATGACACTGCCCTTCTTGTCACACGCATTGTTTACACTTTCTACCGTTAAACCGTTAACTCACTTTCTACCGTTAACTCACTGTAGTTATTAAGTTAACTTCTATGTTATATAATATAATTATGTTACTTAAGTTATAAGGTACTAGCTTTTATCAGCGGCTCTGCCTGCGTTGATGTCGGAAATTATTCCACAGTAACGTACTACCGGAGTAATTGGTATCCTATGTCCAAGCCCATGGTGTAACCGTTTGCTAAATTTTATCTCACAAAGCATTGTGGTCATATAGCCTGATAGCTATAACACGAGTTCAGCTATGTGATATTTCTGTGAATGCCACAACGCGTCTTGTGCGTTTTCACGAGAGCCATAACACGAATTTAGCTATGTGATCTTTCTGTTACTGCCACAACGCGTCTTGTGCGTTTTCACGAGAGCCATAACACGAATTTAGCGATGTGATCTTTCTGTTAGTGCCACAACGCGTCTTGTGTGTTTTCACGAGAGCCGTGACACGAATTTAGCTATGTGATCTTTCTTTGATTGCCACAATGCATCTTGTGCGTTTTCACGAGAGCCATGACACGAATTTAGCTATGTGATCTTTCTGTGATTGTCACAATGCGTCTTGTGCGTTTTCACGAGAGCCATAATACGAATTTAGCTATGTGATCTTTCTTTGATTGCCACAATGTGTCTTGAGCGTTTTCATAAGAGCCATAATACGAATTGCATGATGTGGATGTTTTACTATGACCACAACACGTTCTGACCAGAAGGCCAATTACCGTAATTTAAAACGTTGAAAATTTTGTCGCAGTCTCATCTCGGTGACAAACAGATGTCAAAAATTTTTCAAAATGAAAGGAAATTAGAGATATTTTTGACAGATTGAGACTTAGATCAGACTGTGAGCGTTCTTAAAATTAAGAGAATTGCCCCTCTGTTTTTTCCCAATCAACTTTGAACCTTATGCTTCAGCGATAAAGTTGAAAATCTATTAAAGGAATTTGACAGATTGTAGTAGCTTGATGTGCTGGCATCTGTACACTACACCACCCAATAACTTAAAAAAAAAATGAGGCCACGAAAAGTAAACACAGACAACTTATAAAAATCACGATAATTACCACAACAGCCGAAACACGGAAACCCACAGGAAAGACCAGTTAATGTTTAACTTAAAAGTTACGTCACTTGACGTAAGTTAAAGTTGGTCAAGCGGTCGGCTTTCTACGTGACATAACATATTATGTTAGCCATGGGTTACTTCACTACTACGGCTGTCAGAAGTCGGAACACGTTTTGTAAACAATCTTAGTGTTGATGGGTTTGGCATTCCTTTGTGCGCTTTTATGAATAACTAGCTGCGCCCTGTGGTTTTACCCGCATAAGTGTCGATACCGTGGGAATATCGGGATATAAAGCCTATATGTTAATCCAGGGTGTCAACTACCACCCCCCCGTTGGGTTCCCGCATTGTCGAAGCGGGGGGACTCAGTAGCCGTGGCTTGGACACCCACGGTGAAGCGAAGAGGAACCCGAGGAGGGGCCGCTCGTCAAGGCTTTTGCTGACAAGCCAACGACGTAGCGGCCAAAAGTAGGTTGCGGTGTCGCTTGGGCGACATCGCAACTGAGGCGGGCCGCGATGTCGTACGTACCGAAGGCATCGCGGTTGAGGGTTGGAGGCCGCGGCGGGAGAGGAGTGCTGGTATTACGGTGCGCCGCTCTCCCTACCTTCCGCGGCCTTGACGGGGTCGCCACCGTACGATGGCGGACGCGGTGGGGCTGCAGGGGAAGAGGAGTGTCGGTATTACGTTGGCCGCTCTCCCTATCCTCTGCAGCCGAAAATTCATGATCATTTGATGATTTCCCATCCTGAAAAAAAAGGGTGTCAACTACCTTCATACAAAATTTTATCAAAATTAGTCCAGCCGTTTGAGCGTGAAGATGTAACAAACATATAAACACACACACACTCACAAACTTTCGCCTTTATAATATTAGTGTGATTTCTAACGTGACGATATTATCGTAGACGTCCACGACATCACGATAATACAGGGAAGTAAAATCTGCCTAGCCTTTTCCCAACTAAGTTGGGGTCGGCTTCTAGTCTAGTCGGATGCAGCTGAATACCAGTATTTTACATAGAGCGACTGCTCATCTGACCTCCACAACCCAGCTACTGGGTAATACGATACCCCTTGGTAAGACTGGTTGTCAGACTTTCAGGCTTCTGACGACTCGTAACGACTGTCAAAGATATACGAATGACAGCCAGGACCAACGTCTTAACGTGCTTTCCGAGGCACGGATATGTAAAGATGGTCACCCATCCACAGACCAACCGCGGAAAGCGTAGCTTAACCTGATCGATCGACCTGTGCGGCTGTTATTACTTAACCACAATGATGAGTGGTAAGTGATGTAACTTCACAAGCATAAGCAGGATACAAATGTATAAAAAGTTACTTAAGTGGCCTTTTACAGTCCACTAGCGCCGTCAATCGAAAAAATGTCATAACTCGTAAATAGAATCAAAAATACAAAATGTGGTCTATTATTACTGTAGAAAAGGCAATAACGTAATTTTATAACACATTGTCAACACTTGAAATATAGCTGTTTAGCTAAATCGTGCATTTGTAACAAAAACGGCCGTTTATGTTTTGAATGCACGATTTAGCTAAACAGCTATATTTCAAGTGTTGATAAGGTGTTATACAATTACGTTATTGCCTTTTCCACAGTAATAATAGAACATATTTTGTATTTTTGATTCTATTTACGAGTTATGACATTTTTTCGATTGGCGGCGCTAGTGGACTGTAAGAGGCCTCTTAAGAACATTTTCAAAAAATAGTGTTACAGTCAAATTAGACCGATTTTAAAATTTTCATAGAAACAGAGTTCAGTTATCTTTTTCAAATAAGACATCTCAATGTTCTTAAGTAACTTTTTAGACCTTTTGTATCTTGCTTATGCTTATGAAGTTTCATTAAAATCGGTTTATTTCATTCATTTCGGAAAACAAGGCTTGAAAGTTTGTATGAAATGCCGTACGGCGTAAACGCTCTTAATCTGTTTATATTGTAATTTTTTTTTATATTCTCCGGTAAACTATTTGACTTCCTCTTATGGTCTTGGACTTCCTCTTATACTCATTTCTTATTCTCCATTCTTGTAACACCACACGTCCCTCTTAGCATATTAACCTTTTGACCCCACACGTCAAAAAATCAAAAACGTGTCCTCGGGGTCAAAATCTGTCAGTAGTCGAACCGTGGCATGCTGGGCACATTTTGGTTTCTCATCTATACATGACTGTGGCGGTCAAAAGGTTAAAATTACTGATTAACTGAATAAAATAGTTAGGAAATACAAAGGGTGGACACACCCCGTCCCTTCATCGTTTCTATGGTCTTCCCCTACTCTTACAGCCATCCACGTTCAAACTCAAATCTTACCTAAGTTTCTTTTATCACACTATTGCCTTTTGCTAAGGAATTCTGATCCTTATTTAACTCTTAAAAATATCAATTTAGAAAGCTCTTTAATGCGATGAGAACTGCCCTACATATTTAATTTCCTTTGTCCACACGACGACATAATATTCTGGCTATACAACTCCAGTAATGCTGACCTTACATTGTTAAGCTTTTCATGGAATCAGAGGTCAGGCTATACTGGAATTTACACGTGCCTACAAAAGATTGTTTTTAAATCTGAATCATTCGTTCACAATGCGGATCTGGTTATGCAAGGCAGTTGTGTAAGAGATTCGGAAATATGTTATTTATATATTGATGTTTACTGCAATTTGCATCCTTAAGAATGCTGTTATGATAATTAGAGTATTTTAGAATGTAAGTAGTGATTATGTGAATGTTAACCCGGGATCAGACAGTGGAAATGGATGTGATAAAAATAAAAATCTAAAGTATTCAAACTAGGCTGAGAATCAGCACTTTTCGAACGTCAAAATTACATACAGTATCCGGCGATAAATATTGCACATCGACCTTTGGAAAGAGACAATCGGCTAATTTCGGCTTCGTAGAGCGTTATCTCTGTCGCACGAAATACAAATAGTCCGGTATCTATTAGGAGCTGTTAAAACAATTATGATTTGCACCTTTTGATAATTATTTTTATTCTTTGTATAAAATGAAAAGAAGGTAAAGGTTGATGTGCAATATTTATCGCCGGGTACTGTATCTAGGGCCCCAAAAACGCCCGCCCTTCATCACTTCTAGTGTTTTCGCTGGGGAGAGAAAGTGGCGCAACAAACTCCCCAGCAGTGGAAAGTTCCTCATCGTCCATTGAAAAGGAAGTATCCTCCGACAAGACAGGTGCAGTGTCTGGTGGGCTACTGCCCGATGGTTGTTCTTATCAGGCTCTGATCATCATCTGCCTAGCCTTGTCCCAACTATGTTGGGGTCGGCTTCCAGTCTAACCGGGTGCAGCTGAATGCCAATATTTTACATGGAGCGACTGCCTATCTGACCTCCACAACCTGGGGTAATAGATACCCCTTGTTAAGACTGGTTGTCAGGTTTCTGACGAACCGTAACGACTGTTAAAGATCCACGAATGGCAGTCGGGATCAACGGCTCAACGTGCTTTCCGAGGCACGGAGGGGTCTTGGTATGTAATGATGGTCACCCATCCACGGATCAACCGAGGCAAGCGTTGCTTAACCTGATCGATCGATTACTTAGCCACAAGCCCCTCTGTTGTATTTATGCTAATGTCGCGGAAAAATTCTGATATCACAATGGAGGATACTTCAGTAATTGTAGTTTGTAGGTATGTGGCGATACAGACGTTGCCATACTTCTGTATTTAATCTGCGTTCGCGATTTACTTGCCAAAAATGTAAACAAATATTAATTAATGGAAAAATTAATTTAATTCCTACACAATAAAGTTCAGTTTACGCTACAACTTCAAACATTTTTATAACTTTTTCAATAGTGCTAGTCACACTGAAATCAACTTAATAATCATTGAAATAAAGTTGATATTTGTTTAACTTGAAATAGAGTGGGGGTGTGTACCACTGCGCACTTTTACTATATACAACAGCTGATAATCCCACATGCAGGAGCAGTGCTGGTTCAGTGGTAACGACTTATGAGTTGAAGGTCGTGGGTTCGTACCCAGACAGACGCTTTACTTTGTGTAAATTATTTCACTACCACTGCTCTCAAAATGACGAAGGAAACATTGTGAGGAAACCGGCATATCCTAGAACCAAAAATTCGAAGACATGTGACATCTACCAACCCACACTGGGCCCGCGTGGTGGATTACGGCCCACTCTTTCTCGAAGTGAGGAGGCTTGTGTCCCAGCAGTAAAAATAAAATAAAACAAAATAAATAATTAAAATTTTTATTAAAAAAAGTAAAGTAAAAAAATAAGATTTACATTAATTAAAATCGAGGAAAAATTAAATTCCAACTGTAATGTAGACCTGCCTGATCTAGGTTTATGGAAAACCTGTGTTTCATGCCATCAATTTACATCAAACATTTAAATAGAAGAAAACAATAAATGTAATATAAGCTAAATTGAAAAGGAATTATAATATTTTCAATGTCTTAAAGAGTTACTATTTGGGTATATATTATTTTAAAACTAGATTATTTAAGATATATTATGTTTAAATAAATTAACGAATAACGCAGTGGGAATACTATGCTGATTATATCGTTTAACTTGCGATGAAATTGGGATTAATTTTCGTTTTGGCTTTTCGACAAAACGAAAATTAATCCGACCGTAATAAGACCGTTATACCATTAGTTCCGTACGTTTTTTTTTTTTTTTTTTTCTTTATTTATTATTAGGGACATTTATACAATTGTATATGCCAGTCCCATCGGACCTTATAACGTAATAGTACTACATAATAATAAAAGAACTTATCGGACCTTATAACGGAAAACGTAATAATACAAACTTAACTAAACTATAAGCAGCTCCGGAGTTAGGTGTCGACAAGATATGATGGAACATACAAACATCGTTCATATTTTTATCTTGAGCTCTCTAACTAAATCCTCTCTTGCAGACTGAAATCTGACACACTCCGTCAGTAAATGGAAAACATCTTCCAATGTGCCACACACCTCACAATTTGGTGAATCAATTTTTTTCATTAAAAATCCAAACATATTGAGCGGCATGTGTCCAGATCTCAGTCTGTGAGCTGTAACTATATTTTTTCTTACGTTTTTGCAAATGCTGTTTCACGTGCTAAAGCAGACATTGAGTAAATTAAAATTCTCAATTCAGAAACCGGTGTGAGTGGTGATACTTCGATCTTTCCTTAGGTGAGCATCGAGCAAAATGTTAATCGAATGCAAGTCAGCGTGATTTATGCTATGTTTACCAGACTGATACCTCTGCGATGGTGATTTATTTGCTCCATGGAAATGCCACGCCTTTCTATTTGGCGCGGTGATGTAGTGAGATTATCTAATTTCCGGATAATCTGTCAAACACCATTGCTTAGTAAGCGAGTAGGTAGGCGAAGTTCATTATCGGAATTTGACCTTTTTTGTTTCATAGAAGCTTTACCATAGTGATAAATGATTTATTTCTGTAAGAAAGCATTCCACCAAACTATTATACATGGAATAAGTCCATAGATATAATATGTCTTATACTGAGAATAAATTTTGAATTTTTGACGGTTTTTCCATTCTAGAACTGTCAAACGTCAATTTTATTCCACGGATAAAATATGACTTTGGTTAAATCAGCCCTAAGTAGGTTTTTACAGATGTCAGCACATCAAGCTACCCGAAACTGTCGAATTTTCCCAATCAAGTTTGAACCTTATGCCTTTGCAATAAAGTTGATTATCTATCAAAGAAATTTGACAGATTGTAGTACCTTGATGTGCTGGCGTCTGTACAAATAAACATATTATGATTATTATTTTTTTATTCTCTCATGCCCTTCGTTTAGTACCTACTCATATTGTGCGGATTAGGGGTGATTTTCACAGCTGGGTGCTTACCTACACTCCAAACTAATTTTAATTCCAATGAGATGTCAATAAGATTCCAATGTTAATCTTACAGTCACGTGATTCGGTACTCTTGAAAACAATCTTGTCAACAATTATCCCACACCAAGCCAGACCCCAATTCCACTTAGTTTTCCAAAATGGACACCCAATCTAAAAATCATTTGGCGCTAGCATCGAACTCAAGAGTACGAAACGTCACAATTCCAATGTCGATCTATCGGAATTAAATTGAAGAGTAAGCACCCAGGTTGGTTTTGGCAGCAGGCACCGGCCAGCAGTGGCGGTCGCCGCCGCCTCCACACGTACCGATCTGGCACGTACAGAAATATAATTACATTATATAATTTATCTTATAATAAGGACGCATCTGGCTATAAAAGGAGGGTACTTACTTCTTTGGGTATCCTTCTTCTAAAGGCAAATGATCTCGATCTCGAAATAATATGGAACGCGATCGTCACATGATTCTGCAACCGATTGCGACAACGGACACCCATCCAAGGTTCGAGAGCCAACATCACTTAACCTCGTCATCAATTATACATTCTACCAGATCAGCATACAATACTCAAGTCTCAGGGTTCCCTTGTCTCATAGCATTGTACCCAATGTGTGCCTACCGTGTAATGATACTTACATCGTATGCGCAATGTCCTCAGTAACGTATAATTTTGCCCAATATTGCGACAGGAGGCTTGGTAGATGAAAAACTGCTATTTTTGCAAGCTATGTTACAGCACCCGGATTTACGCCGTACGGCATTTCTTACAAACTTTCAAGGCCTTGTTTTTCGAAATGAATGAACCGATTTTATCCACGCAAAACGGTCATCGCTCAGCATAATGCTACAACCCTATGAAAGACAGAGGCGTGTTTATTAATATCCATAATAATATTATAAAATCGAAAGTTACTCTATCTCTTTGTCTGTATGTTACCTTCTCACGCCTAAACCACTAAACGGATTTCGATAAAATTTGGCAGAGAGATAGATTGCATCCCGGGGAAGGACATAGAATAGAATTTTTCTTTATTAAAGTGACCAAGACTCAAACAAGATTGTTAGTAAAATTTACGACTATGTTAGTAAGCACAGACACTAAACAAAAACACAAGAAATAACGGTTGGTCACCGTTGCGACATCCCATGAGAGACGTCACAACAGTGACCCACGTAGACACAGTCCAGGCGACTCGCAACCATGTTTAAAACACTGTTGGAGCCGCCCCACACCCTGCGCACCAGGGAATATTTACAGCACATAGGATAGTTTTTATCGACATACCTCGCGGGCGAAGCCGCGGGCGGAAGGTAGTAAATCTATAAAATGGATAAAAATGGAAAATTATGGAAATGGATACCATCAAAAATCGTTCAGCCGTTAAGGCGTGAAATGGTAACAGACATAGTTACCTTCGCATTTATAATATTAGTAGTATACGAGTAAAGCATGGATTCAAAGTCGAGGTGACAATGTCAGGAAATCTAACGCGAAACGATTTCTTAACCACAGACCTACCTATCTCACCGCAAAACGCGAAAGTTCAAGTTAATACCACACACAAAATGGTTTACTTAGAATTGTCACTTCTTGTGGGTTTCTTAATTATGCCAGCCAAAAGATGTTCACTGTGGGACACAGGCCTTCTTCAAGCAACGCCATTTTAAAAAATACTCCAAGTTTTATACATAACATAGAATAAATCGGTCATAAAAAAAAATCTGCTGTTTCACACAATAAACCTACGCGGTCAAAATGTATGGAACAGCAATTTTATTTTTTTAACAACCGACGAAGTATTTCAACGCAGGAATCAGAATCATGTACAGACGCCAGCACATCAAGCTACTATAATCTGTCAAATTTCTGTAAAAGATTTTCAACTTTATCGCTAAAGTATAAGGTCCAAGGTTGATTGGGAAAATTTGACAGTTTCGGGTAGCTTCATGTGCTGGCGACAGTACTTAATCCATGGTAACAGGGAGCGCATCGATGGCCCTGCCACCCTGTAATTCTTCTGTACGTGTGTATGTCACTGAACTCCTAAACGGATGGACCGATTTTGTTGTAATTTTATGTGTTTGGGTGGGTTCCTAGATGGTTTAGAATCACAATTGGACTCGGTAGGTGGCGCTGCGATCGGGACCTAGGACGCGGGCGAAGCCGCTAGCAAAAGCTTTTTTATTAAAGTCTAAATGGATATCAACTTGAGCTTTCGCAACTGCGGTTCTAACTGAACTGTGGTTAGGAAGTTGTTAACTTAACATTCACTGTCTCATTGGTTTCGTGGTTGCAAGCGTGGCTCTCGAACGTGAGTTCCTGGGTTCGATTGGTTGGGTTGTTTGTTTGGTCGTTTCGTTGTTGTTTGTTGGGTTGGTTTTTTTCGAGATCTATAAACATTACTTTGGCCAAGAATAATTCCAGTCCTTGTCACACAATTGTCAAATTACAGGTGCTAGATAGAGACGAGAACATTTCTAAGTCTGAGCATGAGCTAAGTAACGTTTATAGATCTCGGCCCTAGAGTGAAAGACAGGCCATGCCAAGAATGTTTATCACATAATTAAAGTATTAGGCTATGTGTAGGCTCATTCATTATTACATGGTACAGACGCCAGCACATCAAGCTACCCGAAACTGTCAAATTTTCCCAATCAACTTTGAACCTTATACTTTAGAGATAAAATTGAAAATCTATTAAAGAAATTTGACAGATTGTAGTAGCTTGATGTGCTGGCGTCTGTACTAGGAAACTATGGTGGCGCAACCATGGTCGCGCAGACAAAAAAAAATTTGCGTGGGAAGCAACCTTTCGGACGTCGGATGATAGATACCTACAAACCAAAAGTTACATTTTATTAACAAACATATTTGAGTCATTTGGGTGTTTCAGTGGCAATATAATTATACTACTAATATTATAAATGTGAAAGTTTACGTAGATGTTTGGATGTTTGTTACTCAATCACGCGCAAACCGTTGAACAGATTTAGATGAAAATTGGCGCATAGATAGACTATTTCCTGGATTAACACATAGGATACTTTTTATCCCGATATCCCCACAAGAACGAAACTTACGCGGGTAAAACCGCGGGGCGCTGCTAGTAGCTATATAATATAAAAGTCATATATGTCAGATAGGCAGTTGCTCCATGTAAAATACTGGTATTCAGCTGCATCCGGTTAGACTGGAAGCCGACTCCAACATAGTTAAGCAAAGGCTAGGCAGATGTCAATAAAATCGTGGTATGATAGCTACCACGCAGCACGACCATACAATTGTTGCACCGACAAAAATGTAGGTATGATTGGTTACCAGCGGTGCGATTCTGTAACCATCTCACCGTGAAAACTTAGGTGAAGTGAGCGTGGAGTGAGCTGTCAATAGTGTCAATTCCTAGCAAAAACAAACTCACTTCACCAAGTTTTCACGGTGAGATTTTAACAGAATCGACCGGCTGGCCAGGCGGCCAGGTGGCAACGCAACAATGGTGTGCGTAAGAAACACTATACCTAGGTTTAGAGTCATAAAATGTTGAACTTACACATGCAATTAAATTTGCATGAGCTTATTAAAACTGAATGTTAGGTTTCCTGAAAAAAAATTAACTTTCTGGTAAAAAATGTCGAAATGCATGCATACGAGGAATTTTATTATTTCTTTCTTTTAAACCTCTTTTTATACATTATGTATGTGGTGTGTATGTATGTAAATTCATTAATTCATACTGTAGAACAGTTCCCTCATAAGTCATAAACTCGAATAAACCGTAATATACTGTTTCCTGAAAGAAAATTCCTCGGAAACGTTATGTACATACATAGGTAAAGCATTATGTAAAGAAACCCGTTCCAACTTCAGTTGGTAAATATTGTTATGTACTGTAACACGCGTTTATTCACAGTGGTTAAAAATCACTCGACAAAATTGGTGCAATTATGATTTAATAAAATTGTGTAATTTTGACATAATTGGTGCAATTTTAGTTTGAGGAAATCGGTGTAATTTTCGTTCGGAATTTAAATTGTTTCTTGGAAAATGGAGTTTGTTGTGAAAATGTTTTAGTGCAATATTATTGTAACTTTTTTTAATTGTAAAGAAGCTTTAGAATTTTATTGGTAATTAAAATATTAAACGCTAAAAAAAGTGCCGTTATAATATCTAGGTCAGTGACATTTAACTAAAACGTTATTTAAAAATATGTTCTTAAAATATTTTAAAATGAAAAGTAAAATGTATAAGGTTAACTGTGCATTTTAAAATGAAGTTCATTTTAATATTATTGGTTATAAGTTTATTAGTAACTTTATCTGTTGAAAAGAAAAAAAAAGGTAAAAATAAGAAAACTAAAGACGAATACGCGTCATTTCCAGCCAGATCTAAGAACTGGTCTTATGGAGGTATGATTACTTATAGGAGGCCACTTTGACAAAATCATAAAAGGATTACATTATGAATCATAATGGACAGTAAACTGTTAAATTAATCGTATCAAATCCCATTGATGAAGGATTTTTCAGTAATTTTTTTGTCTGTGCTAAAATACCAATAAATCCAATGCAAATCCAATTCCAATCTCTTTGACTATACCTGCGTAGTGCATGAAAAAAAGAAAAACACGGACTGTCTTCGCCATATTTCGATTCATAACGTTATTCGTTTATGATTCTGCCAAAGTGACCTTTATAGGCCCCCAGTTTCTGTTAGAATAGAATACTCTTTATTATGGACACCATCAATCCATCTCTTTGTATTAGAACTAATATGTTATCACGTTTATAACATATTAGTTCTCTTATTTTTATAGTAACGGATGGACAACCTTGCAACCATTACATATGGATCCCTCAACAGCTGTTAACGCGCGTCGCTCGTGTGTATGAGCACTTAACGTGCTTTCGGACGTCCCGGATAAAACTTAATAGAAAGACAATAAAATTGAAATTTCAATGATGGAATTCTAAGGACGCAATGTGCGTGCATGTAGTTTTACCGAAGGATCCCCCCTGCCGCGCCGTGCCGCAAGTGTGCGCAGGCGCTTGCTCCTAACAATTAGTATGACTGTTTATAAAAAGCATAAATGTTTTATTATCCCATTTTCGGAATCGGAATTATTGTACCTCACCTCCCCTATACCGCGTATATTGATGTTACTCAACAAGCTCGTGGAGATCAGCCGAGCCGATTTATTCTGTAAGGCCTGAGTTCACCAACATTCAAACCACCGGTTAGGTATTTAAACAGTTGGTTTATGTCAAATTTCCAAAGGAAGTTTTAAATAAGGAATTGATTAAATATTTAATCAGTTGATTAAAATGTTGGTGAACACAAGGCTTAAAATCTCACCGTAAAAATTTAGTTGAAGTGAGCTGTCAATAGTGGCATACCTAGCATGACGTGGAATGACAGCTCAATCACAATCTAAATCATTTTGAAGGATATCGCTAGTCCATTGCTTCATATATATACGAGAAATTTGTCTGCTCAACAACGTAAATAACGCAATGAATGTTGTTGAACTGTCAAAATGAAAGCCATTGCTACTTGTGTTACGCAATTACCCCGCAGTATGTAAAAAAAAAGAAAACTGAATGAAATCTTGTTTCTAAATCCAACATGTATTATTGTGTTACGCAATTACCCCGCAGTATGTTAAAAAGAAAACTGAATGAAACCTTGTTTCTAAATCCATCATGTTTTATTGTGTTACGCAATTACCCCGCAGTATATTAAAAAGAAAACCGAATGAAACCTTGTTTCTAAATCCATCATGTTTTATTGTGTTACGCAATTACCCCGCAGTATGTTAAAAAGAAAACTGAATGAAACCTTGTTTCTAAATCCATCATGTTTTATTGTGTTACGCAATTACCCCGCAGTATGTTAAAAAGAAAACCGAATGAAACCTTGTTTCTAAATCCATCATGTTTTATTGTGTTACGCGATTACCCCGCAGTATGTTAAGAAGAAAACTGAATGAAATCTTGTTTCTAAATCCATCATGTAGGTATTATTGTGTTACGCAATTACCCCGCAGTATGTTAAAAAGAAAACTGAATGAAACCTTGTTTCTAAATCCATCATGTATTATTGTGTTACGCAATTACCCCGCAGTATGTTAAAAAGAAAACTGAATGAAACCTTGTTTTTAAATCCATCATGCATTATTGTGTTACGCAATTACCCCGCAGTATGTTAAAAAGAAAACTGAATGAAACCTTGTTTCTAAATCCATCATTCTCTTTTCCTTCCAGGCTGTGGAGTAGCGGTCGGCAAGCAGACGGCTCAGCGGCGTATTGTCGGCGGCGACGATGCTGGATTCGGCACCTTTCCTTGGCAGGCCTACATTAGGATTGGATCCTCAAGGTTATACAGTTCTGTACCCGCTGGCACAGTTGTGGCCAGCTTTTCTTTCAAGTGGCATTATATCGGGCCAGACTTTTATGAGATGGAACAATGAGGGTTTTCTGAAATGACGTTCGCTAGATGGCAGCACTGACACGTCAGGTCCAGGCATCTGTCAAAGAGCCTATATTTTCTTTAGTCATGACGGAATGATGAACGAATGAATGAATCGAATGATGAACGTCATCATAATATTTTATATTTATTGTCGAAATGGAAGACCTCTTATCAAAGTGGTGCCAACTGGTGATGTAAATTTTCAAAAAAAACCCCCATTTTGGCTACTTTCATGACTTTTGACATTATTACATGGTTAAGTACAACGTCGTTATGTCGCAGTTGTAGCCAGTTTTGATTGTGATGGCACGATTCTGACATATTTCTGGCTCGATTTTGTGACATTTACAAACATTACAATGTCAAATACACAGTGAGTGCTACAACATAACACATTGATTTAATTTCATACATTTTTTGCCACATATTGAACAGTGGTGTTTAATTTGCTTTGTGTAATTTATTTCATCACCAATGTGTACTGCTCTCAAAACGGTGAAGGAAAACATCGTGAGGAAACCGACATGTCCTAGAACCAAAAAATCGAAGATATGTGTCATCTACCAACCCGCACTGGGCCCGCGTGGTGGATTACGGCCCACTCCCTCTCACTGAGAGGCGGCCTGTGTTCCTGGAGTGGGAACGTTAT
Organism: Luperina nickerlii; assembly: GCA_963855955.1. Lineage (NCBI taxonomy): Eukaryota > Metazoa > Arthropoda > Insecta > Lepidoptera > Noctuidae > Luperina > Luperina nickerlii. The sequence continues at coordinate 7,551,750 of OY979689.1, read as the reverse complement.
AGGCTGATTGGTGTCGTCACACATTGCTAACAATTAGGTGTGTTGTGACCAATGACGTAATAACCATCCTCGATTAACCTTCTATTAATAATACAGACGAGACGCCAGCACATCAAGCTACCCGAAACTGTCAAATTTTCCCAATCAACTTTGAACCTTATACTTTAGAGATAATGTTGAACATCTATTAAAGAAATTTGACAGATTGTAGTAGCTTGATGTGCTGGCGCCTGTACATTGTATTGTATTTTATATACATTGTATTTTTATGTATAATATTTATCTACCTACAATTATATATCTACCTACCTACAATACATTTCTCTTATCTTCACATTTCTCTTCTGTGTTGGATCATTCAAATGAAATTCAAATGAAATGAAATGGTTGAGCTAGATGGTGCTGACCCACGCGTCATGTTCGTGAATGGGCGCCGTCGGTTGAGACTGGTCATCTCTTAACTGCCAAGGCTTATTTTTAATCTTATATTTTGAAATGTTTCTTCTATTGTGTCTTTTTTTATATTGTTCTCACATATAGAAGCAACAATAATAATGTATCCAGGATTTTGTAATATCTTGATTTAAAAGAGTGTCCATGGAGTTTCTTGCCCGTTCTTCTCCATAGATCTACGTTTTGGAATGGGCAACTAGCTTCAACTTTCTGACTAACTGACAGACTATTTAAATTTTGACAATTCAAAAGTGCCTGTACAAGGTTTAATTGAAATAAATGCTTTGAGTTGAGTTGAGTTGACTTCACAATCAGGTTTTTGGCCAACTGGAAGTCTTCAATTTAATCGCTGTTAAATCTCAATGTTTGTAAACCAATCACAATATACAGGGTCTAATTAAATTAGCTAACGAAACTCTGCAAAAGTGATAGGTTTCTATATCTAAATATGATAAAATCAAAACATAAATTAATTTGATGGTCTTTTTTGTGGAGTCATCGACCGCAGTTAGTTGAAATATTAGTTTTTTTTTTTGTGTAAACTTCATAGACGTGACGTGACACAATAAAACAAAATAAATCAGATTTTCTTAACGCAATCTTCAAGTAAGAAAACCAATAGTGTTCGTTGACCCCCCAAAAAAAAAAACTGCAAATCATTTTATTTTTTATATCGTGATAAGTTATCAATACCCATCCCGTATGCGGAGTTTTGCTAGCCAATTTCATTTGACCCTGTATTACCTAGTTTTTATGAGGTTTGGCAGCAGATTTAGGTACTGATCCTTTCAGATCAGATCAGATCAGTAGATAAGTGAAATAAGACACCACACTACGAATCCATTTCCAATATCTCTCACATTGTAGTGCTATTTTCTAAACATCACTCGAACGCTGTCTCGTTATGAATCTACGATGACTAACTTTAAAAACTTCGATTTTGTATTGCGTACTGCCGACCTAATCTGTAAAAATCTAACAGACAAAACTTAGGTGGAGGGAATTGTCAATATAGTGTCAATCCGTAGCATCAGATGGATTGACAATTCACTTCAAGCATTTTTCATTTAGGCTTTCTGTGTGAGATTTTTACAGAATGTGGCGCTCCCTTGAGTGAGGTGCCAAGTGAAGTTTACAGAATAGCATTATTACACACAGTACACACGAATGTCACCCATGATTGTCACAGTTGTCTGGCTAAAACTAAGCCAATATTTTCTGTACCTACCATTTTGTATGAAAAGCACAGATTACTGCACAGTACATTTACATCGAATTAACACGGTATAAATGATTAACGCACTAATTTACTAAAAATGTTACTAATTAAGTGTTTTGTTATGTTGTATTTGGCTCACGCAAAATTACATGCCATATTACATGGGACTAAATTGTTAGTGTGTTACGCAATTACCCCGCAGCGGACCTGCGGGGTAATTGCGTGTAATAACAAGAGCTGGAGGGTTAGGAACAAAATATAGTATGAAAGCGGTCGAATTGAAAATCTCTATTTACGAGTAACGACTATTCAAACTAAGTCTAAATATTTGCGTGAGCTAAATATTGACTAAATTGTGTAAATATTGAGAGTGGAAATAATAATTGACGATTTCGTTTAGATTTCTTATTGATGTGTCCTAAATTTAATTAAACTATGAAGTATAAAAAATATCATTTTAAATGAAATTTTATAAATAAAAAAAATGTATTTGTTACTGAGTTATCGTCAGTTAAGATAAAAGTTCGTAATTAAAGTGCTATAAAACAAAATTTTGTAAGACAACTTTTTTATTATTATTTTCACTCAAAATCATGTCCACCAACAACAACAACAAATTATTAATAATAATTAATGTATTAACATGAATTAATAATTAATTTTACAGATGCAACATGCTTATGTCGATATTCGAGCTTATCGGTTGGAAGCAGTGTTGGATAGAGAGGTAAATGTGCGAAAGAGATAGCATGATGTCCAGCAACTTTTACCTTTTTACTCTGTAGTGGGTTTAGATGTCATGTTTAAGTTACGTAGCTATGGGAGACGTCACAGGAACGGTTTTAGGCGAGGGACTAATCTATGCGGAAAGATGAAACGAAAATTCGCGCGCGTTTTTCCGCTGATTGTGGCAACACGCGTTTTTTTGCCCTAATATGATACTTGCAGAACATAAGGCCGAGATTGATAAATATTAAAAAATAATAAATGTAAATTGGTTAAATATTTTACTTCAACACGTAATTTTTTGATCAAATCTAGATGATGTCGTGTTTCCTAGCCGACTACTCTGAGAAACATATCAAAACAAACTAAGAGGCCAAAATCGCTAGATATAGATAATGTCTATTCAAACTTATGCTTCAAATTAATATTATTTCAAGTTAAACAAATATAAACTGTATTTTAATGCTAATTAAGTTGATTTAAGAGTGACTAGCAGTAATGAAAAAGTTATAAAAATGTTTGAAGTTGTAGCGTAAACTGAACTTTATTGTGAAGGACTTAAAGTTATTTTTCCATAAACTCATATTTGTTTATATTTTTGGCAAATAAATCGCGAATGCAGATTAGATCATATGGGTAGGTACCATGATTAATAAACGTAAAAATGACTGTCGCACAACTGTCAAACTAGAAGTGCAAGATAGCGACGGTAACATGACTAAAGCCACGGTTTCCTAGAAGATTAGTGGCCGCCATATTCATTTTAAGGTGTCATAAATACGTTCTATATTTGGACAGCCGTGACCGACCGCTTTCTAAGGAAACGAAAGCTTTACCCAAATTATGTGCTAAGTTTAATAGTCTTTGCCAAAAACTCTAATTTTGGTTCTAGCCTAAATCTTTCAGCCAGTATTTGTATTTCGAACTTTATTTCGATTTAATTTAGGCAAAGTTCTTTATACTAAAATGACAACTTAACACCGTACTTCGCTGCCGTTAAATTTCTATAATAGTTAGGTTCTTAATTCATAACTGACTCGGTGGTTTAAACTTGATCTAAAGAAAAACCCTGTTTTGTAATAAGGCCCTATGTTGCAGCGTTTTTCCGCACATATTAGTCCCTAGCCTTAAGTCAAGCATGAAATTGCATGAATATTATGTTGTTTCTAAAAAAGTATGTAATTATAGTTTTGCCAAAATTTAGTGCGATTTTTAATACACTGGTTACTTAATGAAACTATTATACTTTTCATAGTAGGTAGTCTTTCCATTGATAGAATTAGAATTCAATTATAATGTAGGGAAACTAAAATAACATGAAAATAAAAAGTATTGTTTTGTGGCGTAACGTAACTTGAACATGATCTATTTTCTTTAGTAATGTAAAATACTTATTTAAAGATTCGAACTTTTAAAATATTTAATCGTTTTTAAATAAAATTATTTTAAATATTCGCATCATGTCAGTAGTTTTTATTATGAAATCTTCTCTCTTTCTATCTTTACTTAGTAGATATAGCGAAAATATAAATAGTAGTGAAATTGGTAATCTCACCCACTTTTTCGCACATTCCTCTTCTTTTTGATTCGAATATTAAGTTTTTTTTTTGCTAACAATTATTATTAACTGAATAACCAATTAACTACATATTTTATTTAATATTTTTTTTATTTATTTTTTTTAATTACTGAGGTAAGTGATTTTATTAAATTTATTTAGATATTGAAGCATGATTGTATGCTTTGCATGTTTCTTTAGTAGCGTAAAAGTTAAGATTTTAAAATAATTTGTTAAAAAAAATCATCAATTAGGTACCTATGTGAAAAATTGACGCCTCATATCATTAAAAGGATAGTTTTTTTTTGAAACCCTTTATTACTCGCTTAGGATAGATGGTTTATAAGTGGCTAGTAAGTGGAATAATGTAATAAACTTTGTCCCGTGTCCTATCCAAAGCAACTGTCATGCGCGTACGCGTATTGTTTGCATGCCCCGATGGTGTCGTGGTTGGAAGTGCAACTGCTGAGCGTTCTGGGTTCAATTCCCTTGTCTGGCAAAGTTTTACCTTTAAGAGCCGTCTCCACGAGCGAGAGAATCGCGGCTATATTATCGTCGTGCCACGTATTTACACACACTCTTAGAACGTGTCTCCACACATATCATTGCGGCGAAAATTTGATGGCACGGCGAGACTATCGCCGCGATTCTCTCACTCGTGGAGACGGCCTCTTAGACTCACCACTTTATGAGTAGTACGTCAGGGGTAACTAATTCTATTGAAACTCCGTACCAGGGCCAGCATAAGATCAAAGTGTCCACTGAAGACTGAAGTGTCCACTAATGTGTAACCACTAAACGCATAGGCCTTAGGGCTAACTCACCAAAACTTTATTATTTTTACTACTACTACCTAACTTTAATTACTTTTAACTAAGTCAGGTAAACCCAATATTGCCAGGAAAAAGAAGACCTTGATCTGCTTCCACATATATTTCTTCCCCCATTTGAAATCTGCAACCCCCAAATTTAATCTTACTCCTCCATATATTTAATCTGGATCCCCCAAATGTCCCCTATAAATCCGAATCCCCCAAATCAAATTTCGAACCTAACCGAAACCCTGTAACGTTTCAGATGCGGTGGCTCCCTAATATCGAGGCGTCATGTTGTGACAGCTGGGCACTGCGTGGCGCGGGCACAACCACGCCACGTCCGCGTGACGCTCGGTGATTACGTCATCAATTCCGCAGCGGAACCGCTCCCTGCTTATACGTTTGGCGTACGAACGATCAAAGTGCATCCCCTGTTCAAGTTTACGCCACAAGCTGACAGATTTGACGTCGCTGTGTTGACATTAGACAGAAATGTGCACTACATGCCTCATATAGGTGAGCATGGGACTTTAATTTGTTTATTTCCGTCACTAAGAGCGTCAGTACATATAATCCAATCCCATCGGATCTCGGTATGCGATGATCTGTACGGATCGAATCGCATTTCAGTGTGCATAAGCTCTTAAACTAGCATGCAGGGAAGTTGATAAGCAACGCTTAGATGACCAATAGATGGTATCCAAATAACCCTACAGAATATGCCACATAGACTACCCGCGTATTTTAGAATTTGTTTTTAGTACATGGACAACTGACGTTATTTGAAAAAAGAGCTACATTAACCGCAATGGCCAGAAGTAATAAATTGACCAATGAGGCACTATATACTTTCTAGACAAGCCATAGACAAGCACAGCAGTATTATTTGATAACTGCCGGTAAGAAAAAAAATCTTAGTCAAACTCTATTTAAAATATATTCTTGCAGAAATAAATATCACTTTAATAAATTAACTTCAGCTCTACGCACAAAACTTCCAAAACCTCATACAAATCATTAACACTCTGAATTCTCACATTTCAGCCCCAATCTGCTTACCGGAGCGAGGATCCGACTTCCTGGGGCAGTATGGCTGGGCAGCGGGATGGGGTGCTCTAAGTCCAGGGTCCAGGCTGCGACCACGGACACTGCAGGCGGTGGATGTGCCTGTACTGGATAATAGAGTCTGCGAGAGGTGGCATAGGGCTAATGGTATGATTCTATTTCAATTTCTTTACTAAAGTTTTGCAAGATTCAGAGACTAGGAGGCTGGGTTATGACGTGTTTGGGCGCCTTCATTGTTCGGCCATCTTTCTTTTACTAACTTTTTAATAGTCGTTTTTAGTAGTAATAGTATAAGTTAGCTTAGAAGTTAGTGCCCTTCTGCCAATCATAAACAGTATAGAGGTATGAGGTACAGGGTGTAAATTTCACTCATACTCTATAGAAAAGGGAGGATCCTCCGACCAGACGGGTGTTGTGTCTGGCGGGCAACTGCCCGATGCGATGATTCATGTCGGGCCGTTGTATCTATGCTAGTTGCGTGGTAAACTCTGCTTGCGCGATGCAGGATTTTGCGTGACGTCAGTATGACGCGTTGTTTGCTTGTGGCATTATAGATACCGCTACAACAGTTTATACCAGGCTCGTAGGCAACAACTGATTTGTTTCTAAGAATGTAATTATTCATTTTTGGTGATAATCATAAAAAATATAAGAAGCTCTTGCATACTGGAATCATATGTCCCGACATAACCAATTCATAAACAACTGATTAAAAATCCTGTGCATTTCTTTCAAGTACATTTTTTTAATAGCCTCTTTCTCGAATTCCAGGTATAAATGTGGTGATATACCCCGAAATGCTGTGCGCGGGCTACCGGGGCGGTGGCAAAGACTCCTGTCAAGGAGACAGCGGAGGGCCACTCATGCTTGAACGGGCAGGACGCTGGTTCCTCATAGGTGTCGTCTCCGCAGGGTACTCTTGTGCCAGCAGGGGCCAACCGGGCATATACCATCGTGTTGCCCATACGGTAGACTGGATATCCCATGCCACAACTCTGTCATAGCATCGAGATAAGTGAAGTGATAACGAAACTTTAGAGTGTTTGCCCAAAGTGCTGCTATGGCACTAGTGTGGTTAAAAGTTAGACTAAGACTTAAATGAAAAGGCTTGAAAGAATTTGATTGGCTACTGAATTTGTGCAAAATTTTAAGTAGTGAAATTTTAGTGTTAAGCCATGGGTTAACTTTTAGGCACAGTAGAGTCATTTTGAGCAGTATTTTTTGGAAATGGAAGTCAAATTTTTAGACTGGTTTGTTTGACGACTCACTGAATATAATTAAGGCTAAATATAGTTAAAATGTCACTGTCAGTTTCTGTTTTTTGGTAAATGATAGACAAAGATGAACTATTTTAAATTATGTTTAGTTTTCATTAAATTATATTCAGCGACTCGGTGTGGAAACGCCTTAAACATTGACAATTTCATTGATTCAATGTAACGAAAGTGTCGTATTTTGTAAATCAAATGTCGTAGACATTTATTAATTGACCTTTTGTCGTATTATCGACAGATTTTCAAAGAGTTTAAATTCAGCAAACGGATAAAAATAAGTAGCACAAAATGAAAAGAGATTATATTTTTCAAGTTAATGTGTATATTACAATCCAATGCTTTAATTTTAGTCGTAAATAACAATAAAATAACTTTGTCTTGAAATTCAACCATGAAATATGTAGAAATACTTTGCAAAAGTACTGTGTATAAATAAAACAATACCCTCCTTTTGGGCTCCGCCACAGTCGGGTACAAATGTGTATCCATTATAAAGTAATTGTGTGTATAAAATACACCGCAGGAAAAGAAAAAACGAAAGAAAGCAATTGTTGTATTGTCGTACTGAATACGACAAAAAGTTTTTGTCGATATTTGTATATTACCAACGACTTACGTTTAGTAGATAACCCTATTCCACCAAATAGTCAATAGAATTACCATTTCTATTTTTTTTTCTGAAAAAATGTCTATCCAAAAAGTCACCTGTTTTCTAAACTCGTTTATATTTAAGGTTTTATTGTGATAAAATATTAAATTCATTGAGAAATATTGTTGCATAAATACTCGCTAAATTGCAATATTAACATAATATGGAGTTATAATAATTGTGCCTTATTTAAAGCGAGGAGATTGGAGTTGGTTGTTGGTCACAAACATTTTGTGCAATACTCGTGCCCAAATTAGTGCAAAGTTCATGCGTAGATCTGTGCAAGGCTCGTGGGCAGGTCTGTGCAAATATTTTGCCCATAATTGTGCAAAACTTCCAAAGTGAATATAAAATACAAGTTCTTATTTAATTTCACAATAGGTAACAATATTTGACTTATATACTCAGCATGACATCTTAATAATAATAGCATATTCCAATGACATAATAATCTGCGTAGTTTGTGAACAACAAGTTTCTTCATTCTCTGACGTTTTAAAAATATCTTATGCCTTTTGTAAATATCCTGCTATGTGTAAATACGTAACAAAATATTTTTACAAGATTTTTACATTTTCTACCATTTTTTAAATGTAAATAAATAAATTAAGTACTAATTTAAAAAGCGCTTGAAGTAAATTATTCTGCTTTTAATTTATTTTGTACCATTTTTTTTTCTATTTTTTGTTAAAAACTAATTTTAAGGTTTTTTTTTATTAACGAAGACAAAAATCGTTGTTGATAAAATACATTATTTAATGTTAATTTAATAAATTGTATTTATTGTTAATTTAAACAAGTGTTTTATTAAAGTTTACAATGTAGTGTTACTCTGCTTTACAGGTTTTCTAACAACTAATGATATTAATTATGATTACAATAAATAGTTCAACTAACACTATTCGATCTTTACCAAAAAAAGGTTTACAATTAGGCTGCGTTTTCTCCAGAGATGAGCGAGAATGCGTAGCGAGGAATGTGTTTAAAACTAACCAATAGGCAAGTGTCCTACCGCCACCGCGCCGATGAGAAAGCGACTAGCCATCAACAATTTTCTCGCTCAAGAAACATACAGACGCCAGCATATCAAGCTACCCGAAACTGTCAAATTATCCCAATCAACTTTGAACCTTATGCTTTAGGAATGAAGTTGAAAATCTATTAAACTTTGTCAGATTCTAGTAGAAGAGACACAGATATTAATAGTTGATATTAATAGTTGATCACTGACTGTTCACACCGCCGGCGAGTGCTAGTTTGTCTTAGCGACAAGAGCTGCCGGTCGATTCTGTAAAAATCTCACCGTGAAAACTTAGGTGAAGTGAGTTTGTTTTTGCTAGGAATTGACACTATTGACAGCTCACTCCACGCTCACTTCAACCTAAGTCATCACGGTGAGATTTTTACAGAATAGCACCGCTGTGTAGGTGGTACTCGATCAGCGACGCTCGCTTGGCGGGGAGTACACTCACTGAGATATTCAAGCTTGGAAAATAAATGCATGCCAGCGAGTAAACGCTCCTCGCCGTCGCGGTCGTACACTCGCTACTTTTTGCTCGCCAAGTCGTTTTTAGTAGCTAGCTACACTCGCTTCTCGTTAATCGCCGGCAGGGTGCCGAAGCTTGGTACTTTTGCTAACATTTTTTCATGAAGCGAAATATTTTAAGCAATCATGTTTTGTTGACACTGATTTGACTAGATTATTCATAAAATTCCTGACTAGATAAAAGTTACAAAACAATAATTAAAATAAAAATAAATTAGAAAAACAAACTAGAAAATCACCAGCCAATAGGAACGCGGTGCGTGCGTACGAATTTCTGTAACAAATCGTACAGAGGGCGGTAGTATCGGTTGAGAGCTGCTGCGGATATGTCGTGTTCTCCTGTAGTTGCTTTCAGGATTTCACTCCAGTGCTGCGAGTGGCCACGGGACATGAAATCTCTGTAAATATGAAACAAAGAAGGTGATAGTTGGCCCGTAGCTAAAATCTTCCGTACAAATTGATCTGCAAGGTTTCAAAATATGGCTAATGATCCAGCTTGCTTGTCCCTTAGATAGGTGATTTCTCAAAACGTTTACATCCAAACCTCTCCACGATTTTATTTACAATATTTTGGAGAGTCGCAAAAATGGCGAGTCTCGAATTCCAGTCGTTGTATCTTAAAACATTATTATCACGGAGGCATTTTACTGCACTCAAAAGCTTCACATATTCTACTGACAGACATGCGAAAATTTTTGCGCGCTGGATTTCAGCACTGTTAAGCGCCGAGAATTGAAAATTCAGATTCTCAATGCTTGGTTCAACATTGAGATTAGATTAGATTAGTTCCGTATTTTAAAATTAATTTTTATTCTTTTTAAGTGTAATTAAGGCGAATTAATATAACTAAATGTAAAATAAGTGCATAAATACTCAGGATTATTGTTTTCCTGCAAATATTTATAACAAAACGCAGTGTTTGGTTGCCCACCGTTACCTATTACGAACAGCTGATGTTCGACCCACGGAACTATAAAACTGGGAGTATTGTTAGATACTTTTATTATTTAATTACCACACAGTCGTCTCTTAGACTCTGTAACACGCCTTCATTGAGTCCTAGACTCACTTTTCTTTGTGAATTTGGCATTTTGCAGTGGGTCTATGCCGCTTTGTTTATGTACAGACGCCAGCACATCAAGTTACTACAATCTGTCAAATTTCTTTAATAGATTTACAACTTTATCACTAAAGCATAAGGTTCAAAGTTGATTGGGGAAATCTGACAGTTTCGGGTAGGTTGATGTGCTGGCGTCTGTACCTACATATTTATTTAAGCTAACGAAACTAAAGTACCTACCTACTTAGTGAATTATCGTAATATATTGATCCATAGTAGGTACAATATTTGAATACTCTGTATATAATTATGAATCCATTCTTATGAAGAGTACACTTACTTCAAGATCTTCCCGGCAGCCTTAGACCCGTATATGTCGCATCTGGTCAAGCTGATGGTCTCTGGGATAGGTCCCTCGGCACTGCGGCGGCCGAAGACTGCTGCTTTACAAAGCTTCTCGAAGAGCTGGTGTTGGAGGAAACTGCTTAGGAAGTACCTGCAAAAAGATGCGTCAATGGGTTGTATAATTGTATATACTTCAGAAGAATCAACGATTATGTCGAAAGCTTAGCAGTTTTATCAAATTACATTATATCGTTAGAATAGAATAGAAACAGTGATTTTTATGATAAAGTAGTGATTCCTATACTAGATATTGTAGAAAGTTACTAGTCGTGACATCTCGATACAATAGGACCGCTTCGCTGAAGAGTGGGAAAAATTCTCATGCTTGCCTTTGACCTTTTTGCCTTAAGAACTTCGAAGGCTGTATAGGACTTAAATCGACTAAAACCACCTGTCTTCGTCACATTTTGTAGATCATTGGATACTGGAAATCTTATCAGAAATACATACATACAAGCTAATACCTGATATACGGCGTATTATCCGGTACATGAAACTTCGCCCCTACATCAAAATACTCTTCTCCCCTAAAACCAGGTGGCGCTATTCCTTGCTTTTCCATAGCCATAGCCCAGAACTCCCGATTGTCTCCCTTCAGACTACCCTCAAAATACTTCCACCTGTACTCATCTATTAGAAGGGAAAATGGTATTTGTGGGAGTTTATTAAGAGCTTGTTTTAGTAAAAGTATTGTGTCGGTAGTTATATCTTTGTCGTCGAACAATTTTGGTGGATCTTCATTGATTTTATGATTTTGTCCTTTAAATGGTGGTTCTTCAGCTTTCAATTTGTTAACAATATCATAATATTCTTTTGTATTTACTGTTCTTATTAGATCTTTAATTATTTTTTCTCTCCTTTTGTCTTCTATGTCTGTCTCTTTTCTATCTTCTTTTACATCTTTCTCATTCTTAGATTCTTTATCAACAACATTATTTGTGTCATCATTATTAGATAAGTTTTCTGTGACAGAATTTTCTGAATTGTCATAATTAAATGTGTATAGTAAAGAGTCGTTGATAAGACCCAGTCTGTTCAAGTGTTGTGGTGTTAGTACTCCGTACATTATTGTGTCCCCTACAGTTTCATGGAGAGCTGTGTTGGCTTGCTGTAAAAGAAAGATAATCAATTTCGCATGCTGACTTGCGCTTTAAAGAGGTTACGGAAAGAAGCTACACCTAACGATTACCTTTCAAAAATTGAGCACAGCCAGTAGCGTCAACATTGCTGTAAACTTTACCAGAATCTTCTTCGAGATAATTTGAATAATGGACTGTTTGTATTGGTTTTTGCAGCTCTATATATGTATCTATAGAAATCTAACATTATGACAGCCTTAAAATGGGCTGAAAATTACACATCAGTTCAGTCCAGTTACTATTAACTTCTTGCTTATAATCTTAGAGATTACAGCATTTTTGAACTCACCCTAAACAAAGCTGGTTGATTTTCATACGCCATGTAGTACTGAATATGACCAAATTCATGATGCAGCACATAAAAATCTTCCTTTGACGTTTCTGAACAGTATAACAGTCTGAAATTGATACAAAGGTTAGTTACTGGCGAATTACGGTAGTTTATGACAATCCTCATAAATGTAATTGCAAATTTTCTGGCAACACTAACCGAAAATCGCCATCTTGAAACATGTCTGCAGCAGTGCCATGACAGCGCGTGTCACTGTTGTTTTCCCGCGCAAACACAGATTCGCGCCAAAACGTATCTGTCATGGCAGGCAAGCCAAGTGACTGGTAGAAATCTTCAGCTCTTTTTGCCTGAAAAAAAGGCACAATCCACTTTTAGATGGTATAAGCTTTTTCATTACTTTTTTGTCTTGAATAAATATTTCGGTCCCTTTATTGTCCTGTAGAATATTAAATATTCTTAATAATTTTAATATTAATATTAAAATTATTAAGAATATTATCGATTTAAATCATAATTATTAGTATTACACATAATTAAGGCTGGCATAAGGAGGAAGGAGCAGCTTATTTCCAAGCAATGGTTCGATATAACTAATATTATTTTACTTTATTGAAGAGAAAAGATTTGATTTTTTGTATGTTTATTTGTTACCGATTCACGCTTAAAAGTCAAAACGGACTTTTATGACATTTGGCACATGTATAGACCATAGATTATTAGAGATAGGATACTTTTTATCTCGATATTCCAGCGGGAACGAGGCGTATACCGGTGAAACCGTGGGGCATAGTGAGTGTAATGTAAGCTTACCATGTGCATTACAGTCCAATTCATTTTCTTAATACTTTCATCCAAATCTATAGTCTGTGGTAACAGAAGATCCGCCAAAGGTTCCCAGTTCTGCGACCAGAGATTACCTGAAACAAATTTAAATGACGAAATTAAATTGCAGTACTTTGCAAGATCCAAAGTAATTAAGAATTCTCATTATTTAATGTTCCGTGTGATTCTTGAAAAATAATGGGACACAGTGTTTCCACGACAGCCGTAAATGCCCATTAACGGATAATTTCAAGGACATTTCGGGTTTCTTCAGAAAAGTCAGGTGCATAGTACTCGCGTGCGTATACACGCACGCGAGTACTATACACCAGACTTTTTTGTGGCCTTTTTAGGCCCCCTGGTCATACGGGGGGCCTAAAAAGGCCACTTTGGCAGAATCATAAAAGGATAACATTATGAATCGTAATAGACAGTTAACTGTTAAGTTAATTGAATCAAATCCCCTTGATGAAAAATTTTTAAGTTATTTTTTTTATCTGTGCTAAAATACTCATCAATCCAATCCAAATCCAATCCCTATCTCTTTGATTATACCTACGTAGTGCAGCGAAAAAAAGAAAAACACGGACTGCCTTCGCCATATTTTGATTCATAACGTTATCCTTTTATGATTCAGCCAAAGTGGCCTTTTTAGGCCCTCAGATGTATGAACGTAAACCAGTCAAAAGAAGTATGTAAGGATGGTAGCAGGAGGCGTTCTGTAGTTTTTTTCTGTAGGTTATGTATGTGTATGGATGTTCAAGGACGAAGGTGGAACCCTCTTCCTGAAAAACATTATGATTTCCGCTGTATTCACATTTTTCTGATATGGTGTATGACGAATTCATGACACGTAAAATCTATAGGGACATTGATGTGACACATCCACGTTATTCACGAGTCAACACACACAAATAGTGAGAATCTGTCAACAAGGCCTCAATTTTGATGTACAGACGCTAGCACATCAAGCTACCCGAAACTGTCAAATTTTCCCAATCAACTTTGAATCTTATGCTTAAGCGATAAAGTTGAAAATCTATTAAAGAAATTTGACCAATCTATTAAAGAAACTGTACCAAATCCGTTGATTTTGGGATTTGATGACGTCAAAATTGATCCTGCGGGGCATTTCTACACACACTAACAGTAGGTAGAAATGACTTTCATTTTGACAGTCCAACCATATTCATTGCGATATTTATGTAGTTAGGCAGACCAATTTTTTAAACATATGAAGCAATGGAAGAGCTTTTGGGCCATGAAAGATGATGAAGGATGAACAATCTTTATTCTTTAAGAGGAGACTAAATGGCGTATGCATACTTCTCATGTGGTGGACAAAGATGGTCTTTGACAAATCAGCAGAGGTCCACGCTCGAGGTTTGCCAGAAGGCTATGGAACGGAGTATTTTGTGTTACAAACTAACACACCGGGTTAGGAATACGACCATCCGTTCATCGTCGTCACTTGGAAAGCTGCCACGCTAAAATGGAGCTGGACGGGACACATCTGCTGCATATCAGACGACCTAATGGGTACCTCTTAGTAGCAAGCGACATCGCAGCAGCTGACTCCTTCAACAAGAACTAGTCTTTAGAAGCTTTAAACAGAGAGAAATGGAAAGAAAGTAGGGAGACCTTCGCGAAGCAATGGCACATCACAGGCTTTTCATAATAATAGTCATCATATACTAATATTATAAATGCGGAAGTGTCTGTCTGTATGTTACCTCTTCACGCTTAAACCGCTGAACCGATTTAGATGACATTTGGTACAGAGATAGTTTGAGTCCCGGGAAAGGACATCGGGTAGTTTTTATCCCGATATTGCCACGGTATCGACACTTATGCGGGTGAAACCGCAGGCGCTGCTAGTAAATATTATGAAGCAATGTATAAGTAATATCATTTGAAATGCTTCAGTTTGTGATGGATAGTGTATTACGCCATTAGGGTGAAGGTTGTTATTTGGCATAATAGAGGTCATTCTTACAAGTATTCTTTGAGCAACTGGATACTTATCACCCACGGGTAAAAAGATACAGCCCTTTATCATAAAAATAGACGGCGCGCGGCGTAGGCCTAGTAATAGGGTATCCCTTGGCAATCCTTTGGTATCTACGACACCCTAAAGCCAAGCGCACATTACTGCCGCGGGATTGTCCGAAAGGGTTACCGCTGGCCCGGAACATAAAGGGCGAAGAAAGGAACACGGGTGGGTTTTAGTCAGTAAGAGTCTGACACTCCCTTCCGCTCCACCCAGAGCGGGAGGAGTCATTTGATGATTTCCCATCCTGAAAACACAAAAAAAAAAGCCAAGCGCACATTACTGCCGCAAGCCCGCAACGAACCGTAGCGCAACGCATTTTTATACAAAAAAAAAGTACGGTGTGGTCCGCTTGTAGTTTGCGTGTTTGTGGACCGGATTAAGAATACACCAACCCGTTGCATCACTAAAAAACGTGATGTCACTCGGAAAGCTGCCACGCTTAATTGGAATTGGGTTGGATACATCTGCGGCATGTGAGACGATCAATGGGCTAAACTTACGACCCAGTGGGTCCCGCTTAATGGCAAACGATATAGGCCCATATGGAGATGGGATGGGATGTTGGACTTCTTCTTGGGTTGTTTTCTTCTTCTTTCTTCTTCTTTTTTCTTCTTCTTTTGGTCCTTGGCAGCTCTGGACATTTCGTGGATCTTTGACAGTCGTTACGGGTAGTCAGAACGCAGAAAGTCTGACGGTATCGTATTACGCAGTAACTGGGTTGTAGAGGTCAGATAGGCAGTGGCTCCATGTAAAATACTAGTATTCAGCTACATCAGGTTAGACTGGAAGCCGACCTCAACATAGTTGGAAAAAGGCTAGGCAGATGCTGATTTTATATTAAGGCGTTAAAAACGCTACTGGAGTTAAGTAAGACATTACGGCCATATGTGGCAGTCACCGGTTTTCTAGGGAACTAGCTTACTTCTGCAGTAACAGTGCGAACTGTCCAGGGTACTCTGGCGTGTTGTCACTCTAGCTTTTTTCTACAGTAAAGTCCTCCAGACCGTATTTCGGTCACGTTAGCCAATTTGAACGGAGACCAGCTTCGGCGTGAGAGATATTATAGTGCACAAGTGTGCGCGCAGACACAGGTGCACTCCCTCTTCCCTCACTCTCATAGTCCTATGGGACGGCAATCCGACACGACCGGGGAGAGATCAGGCCCAGGACCAACGGCTTAACGTGCTTTCCAAGACACGGGGATATCACACCGCCAACTTCTAAACTCCGGACTGTTACCAAGAAATTCCTAATGGAAAAACTCAATAACACTATGCTCGACCCGGGTATTGAACCCAGGACCCCACGCTCAGCAGTCACGCTTTGCAACCACGAGACCAACGGGGCAGTTAATTTTCTACATTACAGTACCCGGCGATAAATATTGCACATTGACTAATTCAAATTGGTGTATTTTATACAAATAATAAAAATAATTATCAAAAGAAGCAAATTGTTTTAACAGCTCCTAATAGATACCGGACTGTTTGTATTTCGAGCGACAGAGATAACGCTCTACAAAGCCGAAATTAGCCGATTGTCTCTTTCCAAAGGTCGATGTGCAATATTTATCGCCGGGTACTGTACGTAGTATTTAGAGTGCTTCAAGGGTCTTCTGGCGCCTGAATGTCATTGACAGACAGGCGTTGATGGTAAACATTTGTGAAATTGTGTCACAGAAAGTGAATTGACAAAACAAGATGGCGTCATTCGTTCTGATTTTGGCCTCACGCCTATAACTTTGTAGCGTTGTATGTACGTACCCAACAAATGTGCAGGAATGGGTCCACGTTTAGGCACGATGTCACCATAAAATCTCCGGAGATAGAACCTCACTACGCCATGCAGCAGATTGTAGAGAGGAATCACTTGGTTGTGGAGATGGCGGCAGACCTGGCGTAGTCTTGGGATCTCGAGCTCATCTCGCCAGGATACACCGATGTTTGAGTACCCTGGAATGTAAGGTAAAATATCATCACGTCCGTACTCTACTTACAAAAGGGTTAGCCAGAAATGTTGCACAATGTATTTATGCATCCTCATTCTGCCAGTTGTGAGCCACGTGTAGGGATAAAAGAAATAATAATATACACATATTATTTATAGGGGCTTTTGGATAAGAAATAACAGTCGCGCGGTTCGATTGATCAGGTTAAGCTACGCTTGCCACGGTTGGTCCGTGGATGGGTGACAATCTTTACATACCAAAACCCCCTCCGTGCCTCGGAAAGCACGTTAAGCCGTTGGTCCCAGCTGTCATTCATGGATCTTTGACAGTTGTTACAGGTCGTCAGAAGCCCGAAAGTCTGACAACCAGTCTTACCAAGGGGTATCGTATTACCTAATAACTGGGTTGTGGAGATCAGATAGGCAGTCGCTCCATGTAAAAAACTGGTAATCAGCTGCATCCGGTTAGACTGGAAGCCGACCTCAACATAGTTGGGAAAAGGTTAGGCAGATGATGACATATTATTTATGATGAAGTAATTATAGCACCGTTTATCCTAATTAATTACGCTGGTTATTCTGATTGTAGAAATATTTTCAGGTATAAAACACATAAGGAATTAAACCAAGCCGATCTTTTCAGTACAAAAAAATCCACATATAAAAAAAAAATCCACATAAAAATCTAAGAAAAAAAATCCACATATTTAACATGTTTGCTGCTGCAAGCTACATCCTGCAAAAATATTTGCTCTAGACACAAGAAGAAGCACTACTTACCATTACGCCTAGCAGCATTATTTTCAAAAGCAACCAATCTTCTATAAGGTTCCTTCATAGGTGGTCCCACTTTCTCCCTCCAAGCTAGCCATAACCATCTTAATACCTCTTCTTTCCTCGAAAAAGCCATCATTTTATCAAAATCCGCTTCGCCTTTTAAACAAAACGTATCTTTTTCTTCATTATAACGGTTGACTGCAATTTTGGCGGCAAAATGAATTGGATCTCTATGTTTGAAATTGAAAAACTGTTTGAAGTTTGACAGATAATTTAAGATGGCGGCTTCGACTTGTGTCAGGTTGTTTGTTGATGTGTTCTCCTCACTTGGAATGCATATTTTGGCATCTGAATAGATTGACTGGAGTTCTTCGTAAAGATTGCTTGTATGTCTGTAAAAAGATGTATTGTGATAGACAAAAGCAAGAATGGGGAAGATATAACGCAAACAGATTTTTGTCGAAAAACATATTACTTCGCTACTAGATAAAGCCATTAAAGCCATTTAAGGCTGATCTTTACTCACAAACGGCAATCAGATAAGAAATATCTGACTTTCGAGTCAGATATTTATATAGAGTAAAAATGGGCGTTTGACAGCTTTTGTATGTATAGAAAATAAATGTCAAACTGTCATTCTTCAGATAAAAGTTATCTGACCATTGAAACATCTGCCCTGAATAGACTAAAGCTACGGTTTCCTAGAAGAGCGGTGGCCACAACATAGCATGTGTAATTGACCGTCAAATGACGACAAAGAAACGTTATTTATGAAAGTAAGTTGGTGTGTTTTTCTAGAGAGCGTTTATTGACACTTGACACCGTAAAGTCAAACCGCTGTGCCATCATTTTCAAGACTGCCGTCATGGCGGCAGTTATGTGGTGGCCATCGCTCTTCTAGTAAACCACCAGCTTTAGGTAGCCCATTTAGGGCTGATTTTTTCAATTGACAGATAAATTTTATTCGTGGAATAAAATTGACGTCTGACAGATTTTGTTTGGAAGAATTGTCAAAAATTCAAAATTATTCCTCGGATAAAATTATCTGGCGTTGGAAAAATCAGCCTTAGGGCTGATTTCTCAATCGACAGAAAATTTTTATTCGTGGAATAAAATTTGTCGTCTAACAGATTTTGTATGGAAGAACTGTCAAAAATTCAAAATTATTCCTTGGATAAAATTATCTGGAGTTGGAAAAATCAGCCCTAAATGAATTTGTCTGACAGCTATGAAAATAATGAAATTAAATTCATCATCTCATAATAATGCCCTCCAAAACGGGGATCCTAGACGTAGGCAACAATGCTGGCAAGCTGAAATGGGATTGGGCAGGTCACATCGGCCGCATGCACAGTGACCGCTGGGCAAAAGTCTCCACACGGTGGGTGCCTGAGGATGGACGGCGCCGCCGAGTCCGGCCCAGGAAGTGGTAACGAGACGACCTAGATGCGTACCGCCAGGATTAGATCGAGGTGGCTCTAGAAAGGGATGCCTAGAAGGGTTTTCGGGAGACCTTTGCTCAGCAGTGGGCAGTGTAAGCAAATTAAAATAATAATTTCAAAAAATATATTTACCTGGTCTCATTATAAGTAAACTTCGGTCCCCTACACAACAAATAGTACTGCCTTCGTTGAGTTCTGTTCAACGACTGACGCTTATACAGTGTTGCCAATTTACTGCACATTTGGTCTTGCCAGATTATCCGGTTTTTCTGATATATAGCTGAGCGAACCGGCAGTTCAGGGTTGCCAGGGTTAATTGAGGACTCCCATGCCAGATGAGCTGCTATGGTGCTAAAGTTGCCAGTTTCATCATTTATTTTTCGGAACAGTTGGTCTAGGTTTTGGCTTAGGCATGTCTGGACTAGAAGGATTAAGAGAAAAGACTTGATGGTGTCCATGTTTCTTTAATTTGACATTGCTGATTTGGGTGAAGTGTAGGAGAATCTGAAACAAAAATAATCTTCCTTGTATATTTTTGAACACAAAGATGCGTCAAATTATCAATATTCTTTAAATAATTTCTGGAAAACTCATAAATATCATGACCGCAAGCAATCCACTGCAATTCCTGTTGTGTCTACGTATTTATTGGCAGGCCAGTAACAAAAAGAAAACAAAGAAACTATGAAGACAGCATACACCACAAACAAAAGTTAAAATCAAACCAAATCGAAAAGCATTTTTTCTACCAAAAAACTATTTAGCACACAATGCTCACCCGTAGGTATATTAATTCAATCCCAATATAAAATCAAAACATTCCATAAACATTAATGACACCGCACAATCTACCGATACCTCAAAAATAATATTGTAATCAGCGCAAACTAAGTACTCATAATATCACGTCCTGATAACACGCGGGATTATCTACTGAATAATCTGAAGGGTCTCCAGAGCCTCGATTAGATACTAGAGCTTTCATCGGGGCTCGGGGTTATGCCGAATAGATTGAAAAGAGTGTGGTGTGTTTTGCTTTCTCATTGATATGGGGGAAAATAGCTGTCAGTTTTACTTTGTCGGGGTTTTCCGATAGTGGTAGGATCTATCATGTAAAATAACATCATCTGCATAACTCTTTTTATCTTATATGTTATTGGGGTCGGTTTTCAGTATAACGGGACGCAGCATTTTAAATGAAGCTACTGCCTATCTGACCTTCACAATCCAGTTACTGGGTAATACCCCTTGGTAGGATTGGTTGTCTGACTTTTTGGCTTCTGGAAAAAATCACAGACACGGGCTGGGACAACATCATCTGCCTTTCAACAACTATTCTTGGGGTGGGCTTCCAGTCTAAACGAATGCAGCTGAATTCAAGTATTTTATGTGGAGCGACTGCCTATCTGACCTCCACAACCTGGTAAACTGGGTTCCAAGGGGTATTGTGTTACTTAGCACCCCTTGGTAAGACAGGTTGTCAATTTTTCGGGTTTTTGAATAACCACCGAAAAGTACTAGACCGATTTGGATGAAATTTGGCACACAGATAGTTTATAACAAAATATATAATATTTACGCAAAATACGCGCATTGACGTGGAGTTGCGGACACCAGCCCATATTACCTATTACCTGACTATCCACCATGACAGCCGGGATCAATTACGACTTAACATGTTTTCCGAGGCCTGGACACGCGCGGCAGACAACATAGTCAGCCTAAAATAGTCCCACTGTTGGGACACAGGCCTCCCTTTGTAAGAGGGAGTGGGCTGTAGTCCACCACGCGGATCCCCCCACAATGTTTAAAAAAAATAATCAGGTACTGCTATGGGACCTACTTGATTGTTTTTTATGATAAGTCAAAGGTCGTTGAATTGAGTAATTAAGCTCCTTCAATCAGTCGCGACACGCGATAAAATCGCGCGCGACACAAAGGCACCGCAAGTCGCGCAAAGAGCGGTGTCTTTGTGTCGCGCGCGATTCGCGTCGCGTGTCGCGCCTGTTTGAAGGAGCCTTAATTTATCAACTTGTCCTACATGCCTGCGGCCCATTTCGGACGCTAGTCAATAAAAATCTTATAGCAGTTCTAACATTTGGATCAGTAGAATTTTAAATCATAATGTGGTGTGTCTCAAGAGGGGCCCATGGCTAAATAATAACAGCCGCACAAGTCGATCGATCAGGTTAAGCTACGCTTGCCGCGGTTGGCCTGTGGATGGGTGACCATCTTTACATATCATGACCCCTCCGTGCCTCGGAAAGCACGTTAATCCGTTGGTCCTAGCTGTCATTCATGGATCTTTGACAGGCGTTACGGGCAGTCAAAAGCCTGAAAGTCTGACAACCAGTCTTACCAAGGGGTATCGTATTACCCAGTCACTGGGTTGTGGGGGTCAGATAGGCAGTCGCTCCATGTAAAATACTGGTATTCAGCTGCATCCGGTTAGACTGGAAGCCGACCCCAACATAGTTGGGAAAAGGCTAGGCAGATGATGAATGTGGTGTGTCTCACAGCTGAAGACTAAAAATGTCAACTAAATGACAACTAACTGAATGAGTTTTCATAGTTTATTCGGCCGCTAAACATGACAGATATGGATTTCCATACTAACTTTTCTGGTCGCTGCTCGTATGTATTTGACGAGCAGCAGAAGCAATTGTACAGCATTTTCTATTTATTTCGAAGATGGTTGTCAAAATAATGCTCGAAATTACAAGCATTTTTGAGGAAAAAAAAATTCTAGCAACTTACCTTTTAACCTAAGATCTTTCCCCGAAGATAAGAAGTAACTACAACAAATAAACTAAATAAACAATAAAACAATTTATCCCAATGGTTGAATGTGGACGCTAGATAGCGGCAAGCGATCCCGAACGCGACTGAAATCACAACACCTCTGGTCGTGCGTATATTATTGTTGGGGTTCCGTAGATGGGATGGGAAAACCCTGGTTCCTGTGGGTGCTTGCATTAATGAAGCGCGTTTCGAGTGGGGT
Organism: Luperina nickerlii; assembly: GCA_963855955.1. Taxonomy (NCBI): domain Eukaryota; kingdom Metazoa; phylum Arthropoda; class Insecta; order Lepidoptera; family Noctuidae; genus Luperina; species Luperina nickerlii. The sequence continues at coordinate 7,529,507 of OY979689.1, read as the reverse complement.
CTTGAGTGTCATAGAAAGAGATCATGACATTCATTGCGCTGTTCTAAGACCAGGGCCGTCTTAACCATATTGGGCACCGGGGTGCGAGAATCAACCTGCGCCCCCTTACATCAAAAAAAATTGGTTAGGTGCCCAAGTTGTCACCTATTTAGTTCATTAACTCCGATCTGACTAACAACTGGCAAAAGTTGTTTTTAGTAGCAAAGGTTCTACTTAAAGAGTTCTTTTTCTTGTAGTAATAAGAGGCTTGCACGTCACAAGTCGCAAAGCGATATGCCTAAATCTACATGAGGCGTGTATATAAACAATATTGGTGCCTACATTTTTACAGATGTAATGAATATGACGGCGCTTCCGTTTAAGTTAGTGTTTGTTAGATGGCATAGATGGCGTTACTAGCTTAGAGTGCCTGTTCCGGGCACTCTGACGCAACACCGAGCGCTAGTGGGTACAAGTCGAGCACTGAGACGGTCAGTTGGAATTAAGCCTCGGTCGACATCACAAGTGCGCGCTACGCGTTCGGTGGAGTGTCTGAATAATTGTGTTGTAATTTTAAATTTCGCGCCTTCTGTTCCATTGACTTGAGTTCCTATATTAATATGTCAAGTTTTTCATTTTATCTTTGCCCTACTCTATACTCTGTGAACATTACTAGTAGCCGATGTATTGTTTTCTCGAACTAATTAAAGTTAAAGTTATTACTAGAAAAACCAACTTGTTTCCATTAAAACTCAACAGGTTATGGGCCCAGATAGTCCGATTAGTAAAAATCAGTAACTAAATGCAGTGTTAAATACGTTTTCAAAACACATAACCTCAACCACAACGTGCTCAGTTTCAAGAAAAGTTTTCCGATAAACAAATATAAATAAGATGTCATCGTCAAATAACTCATTGGCATTAATAGAAAAATTAACCGGCCGTGATAATTATGCAACTTGGCGATTTGCAGTAAAAACTTACTTGGAACATGAAGAGTTATGGGACTGCGTCGAACCTTCTAATCCATCGATAGAAATCGATAAAAAGCGTGACATCAAGGCCAGATCAAAGATAATTCTTCTTGTGGATCCCGTGAATTATATTCATATTCAAGAATCGAGCACTGCAAAGGAGGTTTGGAATAACTTATCTCGTGCGTTTGATGACTCAGGACTAACACGCCGGGTTGGTCTTCTACGAGACTTATGCAATACTACACTAGCAGGATGTTCAAATGTGGAAGAGTATGTCAGCAAGATAATGACAACAGCTCACAAATTAAGAAATATTGGCTTTCATGTAGACGACGAATGGCTTGGCACACTTCTATTGTCCGGCCTTCCAGAAAGTTACAAGCCAATGATAATAGCTATTGAAAGTTCAGGTATGAAGATTAGCTCTGACTCAATAAAATCTAAAATTCTACAAGATGTCAAACAAACAGATTCTGATTCAACTGCTTTTGTTTCGAGTCAGAAGTTTCATAATAAAAATAAAAGTTCTTCAAAAGGACCTCGCTGTTATACTTGCAACAAATATGGTCATAAAAGTCCTGAGTGTAAATCAAAACCTAATAAGTGTCAGAAGAATAAGGAAAGTAAACAGAACCAATCATCTTATGCAGCTGTATTTATTGCCTCTTCTGGTTACTCCGATGACTGGTATATTGATTCTGGCGCCTCGGCCCACATGACCAAACACAAGAACTTGTTTATAGAAGAAACAAATCCAGATATAAAAACTATTAAAGTTGCAAATAATAAATCATTACCTGTTCAAAGCTCGGGAAAAATAAGCTTATGTATTGATAATGAGAGAGGTCAACCAAATGAAATACTGTTTACAAATGTGCTCTATGTACCTGAACTAGCTACAAACCTGCTGTCGGTGAGTCAAATAATAAAGAAAGGTGGCCAAGTAAAGTTCAATAAAGATGGCTGTACTATACTAAACATAAACAATGTAGTAGTAGCAACAGCAAGCTTGGTAAATAATATGTACCGTTTGAACATGTCTGCAGCTCATGCTTGCATATCAGATGTTATCGAGCAAGATACTTACCTGTGGCACCAAAGGATGGGTCATCTAAATTTTCAAAGCTTGAATAAGTTGACTGAAAATACTGCAGATTTAAAACTTGGTTTACAAGCAAGTAATGTGAAGTGTATAACGTGTCAGGAAGGAAAACAAACACGTTTACCGTTCAAAAGTCAAGGGTCTCAGACTAAAGACCTGCTTGAATTAATTCACTCCGACATTTGTGGACCAATGGAAACTCAGTCATTCGGCAAAGCAAGATATTTTGTGACTTTTTTAGATGATTACTCAAAGAAGATATTTGTATATGTACTACATAACAAATCAGATGTTCTGGAAAAATTTATTGAATTCAAGAAATTAGTTGAGAATCAGTTAAGCCATACAATTAAAATTCTCAGAACTGATAATGGGCTTGAATATGTAAACAGAAATTTTTCAAACTTTCTCAAAGATGCTGGGATAATACATCAAACAACCACACCTTACACTCCAGAACAAAATGGCACAGCTGAACGAATGAACAGAACCTTGATAGAAAGAGCAAAATGTATGATGTTGAATGCCAAACTACCTAAAGTCTACTGGGCTGAAGCAATTCACACGGCTGCTTACATTATTAACCGCTCTCCGACTAAGTCTCTGTGCTATAAAACTCCAGAAGAGATGTGGACTGGACAAAAACCCAATGTCAGCCATATGAGGACATTTGGATGTGAGGCGATGGTTCATTTGCCAAAAGAGAAAAGAAAGAAATTGGACTCAAAATCTCAAAAACTGATCTTTATAGGATACTGTGAAAACACTAAAGGGTACCGTTTTTTATTACCTAATTCAAGAAAAGCAATAAAAAGTAGAGATGCAATATTCTTAGAGTCCACAGTCAAGAGAGACTATGTGCCCATTGAATTAACTACAAATGAATGTAGTATTCAAAATAAAGATTGTGAAGAACTTTCAAGTGATGACTCATTTAATACTGTAACTGAAAATAAATCTCAGTCAGACAGTGAGTACCTCCCCGATGAAAGCATAGAATCTTCACCAGAAAGGAATGTTACAGTTAGAACACGAAGACAATATAAATTAGCCTCTCAGAAACAAGAAGAAAGCTCTTACCTGTGTTTTAATGAACAATTATTGAATAATGAAGTTCCTGATAACTATGAAGAAGCAATGAAGTCTGCTGATGCTTCAAAATGGATAACTTCCATAAAGGAAGAGCTTGATGCTCATCAACAAAATAAAACATGGACATTAGTTGATAAAACTCCTGATATGCGAATAATTGGATGTAAATGGGTATTTCGCATCAAAGAAGAATCTTCTGGACTACGATACAAGTCTCGGCTTTGTGCGAAAGGGTACTCACAAACCAAGGGTATTGACTACCAGGAAACATTTGCACCCACGGTCAGGTATGATTCAATCCGATTATTACTCGCAGAAGCTGCCCAACATAACCTACAAATAATACAATTAGACATAAAAACAGCTTTTCTGTATGGAGAGCTTGAAGAGGACATATACATGGCTGTACCTGAAGGCTTAACCTGCAAGACTAATAAGGTATGTAAGCTCAATAAATCATTATATGGCTTGAAGCAGTCTCCGAGATGCTGGAACTCTAAATTTGATTCAGTTTTAAAGAAGTTTGGGCTAGTTAATAGCAAAGCAGAACAGTGTGTGTATGTAGGCACTATTAATGGAGAAAATTGTTATCTGTGTCTATATGTTGACGATGGACTGATATTTTCCAAAGATAGATCAACCATAAAGGAGTTAATTAATGATTTACAGTCAATATTTGAAGTAAAAACTTTTCCAGTCAGAAATTTTGTTGGTATGGAAATAATAAAGTCAGACAATTTTATCTTCATACATCAATCAAGCTATATTGAGAAATTATTAAATAAATTTATGTTAGATAATTGTAAACCTAACAGCATTCCAGCTGACCCACATACAACATTGGAAAAAGGAGAAGGTGAAACAGAAAAGAACATTCCATATAGGGAAGCTGTTGGATCATTGATGCACCTCGCTACAGTAAGCAGACCAGATATCTCTTTTGCTGTCAGCTTGGTGAGTAGATTTTTAAATTCATACAATGAAACTCATTGGAATGCTGTGAAGAAAATTTTCAAGTATCTAAAGGAAACTAAAGTGTATGGTCTGTACTACACAAGATCAACTGAGCCTAATGTTGTAATTGGGTATAGCGATGCAGATTTTGCCAATGACCCTAACACAAGACGTTCTGTCACTGGATACGTGTTTATTAAAAATGGAGGAGCAGTAACATGGGCCTGTCAGAGACAACAGACAGTTGCCCTGTCAACCACTGAAGCAGAATTTATGGCAGCCTGTGCTGCTACAAAAGAAGTCATGTGAATTAAACAATTACTATCTGATATTGGTACATTCAATCAAAAGTCTGTGTGTTTAAATTTAGACAATCAAAGTGCTATCAGTGTAATCAAAAATACTAATTTTCACAAACGATGTAAACATATAGACATTAAGTTTCATTTCATTAAAGAAAAATACTATGATAAAATTATTGAATTAAACTATGTGTGCAGTGATGAACAATATGCAGATATTTTTACTAAGCCTCTATGTAAAATTAAGTTCTGTTATTTAAGGGATAAAATTGGAGTTAAATCTGTCGATGTAATTTCTAGCAGTTAGTTATTGGTTAAGATTTTGTTTTGACAATGTTTAAAGCTTATGTTTTTTTTTTGAAGGCTCAAATTTAGGAAGAGTGTTGTAATATTTAAATTTCGCGCCTTCTGTTCCATTGACTTGAGTTCCTATATTAATATGTCAAGTTTTTCATTTTATCTTTGCCCTACTCTATACTCTGTGAACATTACTAGTAGCCGATGTATTGTTTTCTCGAACTAATTAAAGTTAAAGTTATTACTAGAAAAACCAACTTGTTTCCATTAAAACTCAACAAATTGTGTAAATTGTTATAGTTCGAATTAATGTTCAAAGTGGTAATTATTACTTAGATTAAACTGAAGTGTCGAAATAAAGTGATTTGATTTGTAACGAGTGTCTACTTTCTTCGCTCGACGATCCACGCCTACTTGCGAATCAAAGCTTAAAACTATGGAGCCAATTAATATCGCTGATGAGGCCCTAGAGCCTTTACCAATTAATATCGCTGATGAGGCCCTAGAGCCTTTAAATATTTTATCAGTAATTTTTAAAACTGATAATGATTATGCATGGTATGTGTAGGTATAAGGCGATTAGCTTGCGCCCCTAAAACCCTGCGCTCGGGTGCCACGCACCCCCTTCGCCCCCGGGTAAAGACGGCCCCGTCTAAGACCAAACGTTAGAGTTTGAGGGTTTACCAGCATAGCTATTCACAACCATCCGACAGGATATCGTATCAAAAATGACACATTTCGATAACCTGATTTGCTTTGTCCTGACAGCAAACAGCTGTCGGAAGAATAGCGGTCATCTATTTGATTTAACTGACAATTTTTTTGGGCTTTGGACTTGTTAACAGCGTTTACAGGACTCTTGCGATAACATTAATTGATGTTCGATACTGCCGGTCGATTCTGTAAAAATCTCATCGTGAAAACTTAGGTGAAGTGAGTTTGTTTTTGCTAGGAATTGACACTTTTGACAGCTCACTCCACGCTCACTTCACCTAAGTTTTCACGGTGAGATGGTTACAGAATCGCACTGCTGTACGAAAGCGTATCGAGTGGTGGATGGTAATGCAGTTCAGAACTCACAATGTTAACTGACCAAAGCTACGTGGGCTAATGAACGTAATATAAAAGTCAATTCAACCAAATCAAAAGAAATACAATTATTATATATTCTGTGTTTCGCAAAATTACATAGGAAAGAAAGAAGCCTGAAAAATATTTACAGTCCGGCTATCAAGAAAATGCGTTCTTGAGGCCTGTCAGTTTCATACAAACAAATACTTACGTGTTTTGCGAATTTGGTCTTTATTAGAACATAGAAATTAAAAAACTAGCAACGCCCCGCGGTTTCACCCACATAAGTTTCGATCCCGTGGAAATATCGGGATAAAAACTATTCTATGTCCTTTCTCGGGACTTGAACTATCTCTATACCAAATTTTATCTAAATCGGTTCAGCGGTTTAAGCGTGAAGAGGTAACAGATAGACAGACAGACACACTTTCGCATTTATAATATTAAGAAAGAAAGAAAGAAAGAAAAAGTATTTATTGCGACTCATACAGGAAGATCACAAACTAAACTAAATACAGTAAAATAAAAAACCAAGTTATATATATAAAAAAATAATAATAATAGAATGGATAGGTAAACAAAAAGCTATGTGTTGCCGACAACGGCGTACAGATATTTTAATTATTCATATGGCTACAGAACTCATCTATCTAAACTACCGGTCGCACTTGCCACATTTCTTTCACTTTCACAGATAAAGCCGTAAGTACACCGCGTGGGCGGTGCGACGCTATCAATTATCGCTTCAAGTTATCATTTTACATTAACCATTTGTTATTAAGGAGCATGGACGCAGGGTTTCATATCATGTAATTATAATGAGCTATGTGTGTGTGATTATTTTTTTTTCCACGAACTGTGGTGAATGAAAATAAATTGGGTTCGTCGATAGTAAAATGACAATCTATAACAAAAATTAAATGATATTCGTTGGGCCGATTTGGCGAATTTCCTAATGTTTAATAGATTTATTCGATGTTTAGAAATATTTATATAAAAAATACCCTAATTTATTTGTCAGTCTAAGATCTTTTCAACGTATTTGCTAGCTTCCTGATTTTATAAGCGAGGTAAAAATATCAAAACTAAAAACGTTTTTTTATATCGTAATTTATTTTAGACAGGTCTTTCCATAGAAATGTAAAAAAACATATCTATGGGTCTTTCAATAAATATACATACTTTCTGAGAGCAGTCGTACGTACGTACGTACAATGCGTGCCACGAAAGATGAGACTTGACACACCACGTGGTTTGACATGCGCAGTACACGATTTTAGGTATCTTTAGCGGTATGAGGTCTGAGTGCGGGACGGGACCGGACGTCATAGGGGCGGCGGAAAGAGCGGGGGAGGCGGGGTCAAGTCTCATCTTTCGTGGCACGCACTGTAATTAGCTGTACTGCACTATCATCGCTCCCACTGTCGCACAGATCCATCTCAGTAAAGCAATAAGGATAAGCCACTCAGATCGCCCTCTGACAAATCCCTCTATCTTAATTTGTGCTACAGATATACACTGCCCACTCCCGTTTTATTTGTGGTGTTAATATAAATGTTGGAATGACAGGAATTAGAGGAAGTTAGTAAGAAAATACGAGTGTTGAGATATAAACTAAGTTGAGTGATATAATTAGGACTAGAGGAGTTATCCAAAGCTTTGCGTAGATTTTCTTTGAGTTTTATTTTTGGAATAAATTTTGCTACTATTTTTAAAAATGGGGCTCATGGGAAGGCAAAAAGTCACAGAAAATAAATGATGTGGTCAACTGGACCCGCGGGTCCAGAAGCGAGGGTCCAGCTGGCCGAATACTCACCCAAAGGGCAATGAAGAGGACTATGCTTGGAGTTTCCCTACGTGATCGAATCAGGAATAAAGAGAAGTGTAAGAGAACCGGCATAGTCCGAAGAATTGACAAACATAAGTGGCAGTGGGCAGGGCACATTGCTCGCAGAACAGATGGCCGATGGGGCCGAAAGGTTCTGGAGTGGCGACCGCGTACCGGAGGACGTAGCGTTGCAAGGTCTCCCACAAGGTCGACGGATGACCTTACTTTAAGCAGTAGACGTCTTTCGGCTGAAATGGTGATGACAATTTTTGACTGCCTTGTTGGCTCAGTATCTCAAGTGGTCGCAAGCACGAACTGGGGTTAGATTTCAACGTCCGGCAAAGTGTTAATGAGTCTTATCACGAGGAATTTCTTAGTGACAGTCTGGGCACGATTCTGGGCCCTCTATTACAAGGTATAGAAAATTTATTCTAGGTGCATCGTCTTCAGATCATCATCTGCCTAGCCTTTTCCCAAATATGTTGGGGTCGGCTTCCAGTCTTAAAAAAAGCAGCTGAATACCAGTATTTTACATGGAGCGACTGCCTATCTGAAACCATTTGGAAGGGGCGACTAGAATCAATTCTATTTTCTTGTAAATTTTGACGTTCAGAAGTGCCTTTTGCGTGCATATTTGAGATAAATATAATTTGACTTTGAATTGAAAACACATTTGATATAATATTTAACAAAACATTTTTTTGTTGTCTGTTACTTTGCGCTACTATGGGGAAATATACCTCCAGATAGATTTATAAATGAGAATAATTTATTGGAATTTACATATTTCAATAAATTATTTTATTATTTATTACTTTTAACCTTCTAAATGAGGCCCATTATTTGTGACTTATTAGGTATCAATAACGTAATCTATACTATATATTATATATTTATATATAATATTACAAAGCTGAAGAGTTTGTTTGTTTGTTTGGGTGAACGCGCTAATCTCTGGAACTACCAGTTTAATTTGAAAAATTATTTAAGCATTTGATAGCCGAATTCTTGAGGAAGGCAAATTCGAATCGCGCGCGACTCAAAGGCACCGCTCGTTGCGTGACTTGCGGTGCCATTGTGTCGCGCGCGATTTTATCGCGTGCCGCGCCTGTTTGAAGGAGCCTTTAAAAGAGAGAACAGGCGGTATTCCACCACGCGGGCCCAGTACAGGCTGGTGGATGTCACATGTCTTAGAATTTTTGGTTCTAGACATGCTGGTTTCCATAAGATGTTTTCTTTCATCGTTTTGAGAGTAGTGGTGTAGATTAAAAAAAAAAAAATTAAATCATTTATTACAGGCAAGTTTTTTTTTTACTCATACACTCATAGCATAGTAATGATATAAATTACACAAAGTAAAATGCCTGCCTGGATGTGAACCTAGGACCTGCAACCGCTAACTTTCAGTCAGTTTTCAGTAGGTCACCAAAGATCTAAAACTGAACAAAACTGTTCTTGATAATATAGCGTCCACTGAAATATTTTGTATGGTGTTGTCAATATCTTCAAATCAAATCTAAGGGCTCCCACACACATGCCTGTAACTTGCACAAAAGTATGCCAGTAGCTGGCATATCAGTATGGTATGCACCAATCAGAAGTTGTTATGGCACACGACATGCGAGCAGATTGGTGAATACCATAATGACATGCAAGTTACTTGCATACTGTTGTGCCAGCTACTGGCATGTGTATCCTTAGCAAAACGTTTATTTGCTAGAAACACATTGTTTTGTAATATTATAATCTAAGTGCCTGCAAGCAAGCGTGCGAATACTCTCGCCATCTTTGCCAATACTTTTCTTTGTTCATATTTTTAATCAACACTCAAAAGAAACTCTCTCAAATAGAAACGGTTTATTAACTTCGACCTTAGTTTACAAATCGCCCCGCAGCAGTAAGAAAACATCTTTTATCTTAATTTGTTCCACAAATACGCAACAACGACCCTCTTTTGTTTTTATTTGGGTTCAGGCAATCTTGCCTGAGCTGCTGTAATCTATCTTCTTTCATCTATTCAGGGTGGCAGGGACACCGATGCGCAAACTGAAAACATGAATTCAGTACTTATATGATTCTAGATACCCTAGCGTAGTAATTTTTCGTTGGCAATAAAAATAAATTCTGCTTTTCATAGAAAAGTGTACCAAAAGTGTGTCAAAGTCAAGTAAATGCTTTGACTTTCAAAGCATTTATTTCAAATATAATTTATAATATTTCAAATAAGCACATAAAAGGCACTTTTGAACGTCAGAAATTACAACAAATAGAATTGATTCTAGTCTGTAAAGTGTACACGGTCAAATTTAGTGGTACCGTAGTTTTTTCTTCAAAAAAAGTTTTCAATTTTACAAACAGGAAAAGATCGCATTTTCCAGTAACCTAACAAATTATCAAGCTACTTTCCGGCTGAATTTCATCTCAAAAGATATTATTTTTGACGTGTTATAATTTTTCATTTTCAAAAATCATAAAAGTCAGTTTAATAATCTACTTTATACCTAATAATTCTAGAATTCTGGATTCAGTTTTTCCAATAAGTAATTTCAAACAACACACTAACAAAAATTTAATAAAAAATAATAACAAACATGTAATAAAAAATCGGCCAAGTACGAGTAGGATAACGTACGGGGGTTCCATCAAACTATAAATTAACAATTTTCGGACTCTTTCCTCTACTTGTGCTGTGAGATTTTGCTCCTTGCCGAATTTCATAATTAGGTATAGGTCAAATGGAAGTACTCTATCACTGTTTGTCTATCGCACAACGTCAAAGGGACGTCAACGAGTGACGAGATTACCTACTCGAGATGAGCGTGACGTCCCAGTGACGTAAATGACGTAAATGTACAATGCGTGCCACGAAAGATGAGACTTGACACACCACGTGGTTTGACATGCGCAGTACACGATTTTAGGTATCTTTAGCGGTATGAGGTCTGAGTGCGGGACGGGACCGGACGTCATAGGGGCGGCGGAAAGAGCGGGGGAGGCGGGGTCAAGTCTCATCTTTCGTGGCACGCAATGTATGTATCGCTACTTCGGCGCCGTCATCTCGTTCTTGTTGACGTCTCGTTGACGAGGCGGTGGTCAAACGGTCTTTAGGTTTTGATTTTTTTGCGAGTATCAAAATAGTTCGCATAAATGGTCGTATTTAGTAAAAACAAAAAATTGAAGCGACTGACACCTACGTGTGCAGCCGAATCCAGTGCGCCAGCATGGGGCTGTCCCACCTATCACACAACACACTCAGAATGCTGTGGGAGCTAGCTCGCATTCTACCGAGAGTAGAAGCGCACCGTTTCCGTATAATGGCATGAAAACCATCAACCCTGGTCACGGTGAATATTCCGGAAGCGCTACAAAATCGTGGTAGACCCAACAGCATCCTGAATACAAATTGTTATACTGGACACGCAGGGCATTGTATGCCCTCAGCGTATATCTGACCCACAGACTGCACGTGTAAAAAGACTAAAACTGTTTGTGCTACATGACATTGCCTCTTGCCAAATTTCATGATTCTAGGTCAACGGGAAGTACCCTGTATGTTTTGATTCTCATGCGAGTCAAAATATGCGGCATAAATGGAACATAACCGCACGTACCTTTCGATTGCGTTGACTTAGAAGTTTGATTTATTCACTGCTTCAAGTAATTGCAGCCTTGAGTATTTGATATTAATTTCCACTTGATAGCTCCATGCGTTCCTGTGAAAAAGGGTCTTGACAGACGGATAGACAGACGGACAACAAAGTGATCCATAAGGGATCCATTTTTCCTTTTGAGGTACCTACGGAACCCTAAAAAGCATCCTGTTTAATACATATATCAAATACGGCATCTACAACGTGAATGTGGGTTTATCGATAAAGTCAGAATATCGTCGATGCAAATAAAATCTCATACCCGCACTGGGCCCGCGTGGTGGATTACGGCCCACTCCCTCTCACCGAGAGGTCGCCTGTGTCCCAGCAGTGGGAAAATTACAGGCTGATTATGGTAAATAAAAATCAGCCCACCAGCAGTACCTATCGGTAAAAAACTCGCTCTACATAAGGATATAATGTATCGTATTGTTGCGCGCCACAATTGATGCCTGGTACATGGTGACATTAGTTACCACTAGCGCCATCTAGTATGGGGTAGCAGAACTAGTAGGGTCAAGGTCCTAGAAATTCCGAGAACTATCGACATCGGGTTAGTTGGGACCGGTATGTACTCAAACATTCTAGATGTTTATATAGTAGCTCTGTGGCACTATATAAGGCCGGGTGGGCCGCGAGACACATAGTTTTGAATAAGCGATACAAGCGAGTACATCGAAGCGATATTCAAGTGCGACTAAGAGTGATCAGTAGTGCAATTGTGTTGCATAATTAGTGTGTTTGAATTGTAATTAGTGTTATGATTAAAGTGTCAATTTTTGGTTATTAAATCGGCAGTTTTTATTGTCACGAACCCCAAGTTCGTAACAGTATTAGGTATTAAATTCCGATACACATAACATATCCTCTTAGAATTTATTCATATCGCAAGAATGTGAAGTTACCTAGATGCACTGGGTAAAGGTATTTGCTAGGGTTATTACTTTCAGTTATAGCGAGCATAACATCACGACTGTATTTCGCAAAGGGGTAGGCAGATTTTTTTTATTTTTCGGGTTCCTTACCCAAAGGGTAAAAACGGGACCCTATTACTAAGACTCCACTGTCCGTCTGTCTGTCACCAGGCTGTATCTCATGAACCGTGATAGCTAGACAGTTGAAATTTTCACAGATGATGAAAGTATTTCTGTTGCCGCTATAACATAAAATACTAAAAACGGAACAAAATAAATATTTAAGGGGGTTCCTATACAGCAAACGTGTTTTTTTCGGCGTTTTTGCCTTGAGGTATTTTTTATTGCTGAACGGTCTGGCCTCGAACATGCCTGATGGAATGCGATGGATGAGGTCTATGATGGAACGAGTGTGCCCAGAAGATGCCTAAGGCACTGGAACTTCCGCGCATCGACGAAACACAGCAGGCTGCTTGACGCCGGTCTCCGGTGGGAGCGTGGTCGCAAACCAGGCGGGCGTTAGCCCTACCACCGCAAGGGAAGAATTGGCCAGTCAAATAAGGTGTTGGGTGTGACTGTCCAGGATGCACCGAGCGCTCGGTTCAGTTGAGTAACTGGCGGAACAAACTGCGCTACACGAGGAGGCTTCTTCATGCAATCACAAAGGACTTAAGAGTGTTTACGCCGTACCTACGGCATTTCATACAAACTTTCAAGCCCTTATTTTTCGAAATGAATGAACCAATTTTAATGAAACTCCATACGCATAAGCAGGGTACAAAAGTTTAAAAAGTTAGAAGAGAACATTTTCGAAATGTCTTATTAACAAAAGATAACTGGAAATCTCTGTTTCTATGGTTTAAAATCTAGCGGTCTAATTTGGATGTAAAGCTCTGTACTTCGAAAATGTTCTTAAGGAACTTTTAAGACATCTGTATCCTGCTGCGGTATCGGCTTAATAAAAATACGCATAGTATTTTTATTAAGCCGATACCGGTCTTTTTAAAACAAAACAATTACTTTATTACCTATTAACTGACACCCCTTAAGGTATTATTAATGCCAGGAGCACAATTTTTAAAAAATATTTCTGTTTTTTTTTTTTTATCGGCGGCCTACCTAGCACTACTATCCACCACAACCCTTAAAAATCCCAGAATGCCTGAAGTTTTTTTAGTTTCAAACCATTTTGCCAAAATGGTCTAGAATTTTTTTCATTATCTTTTCTTGAGTAGTCATGATCATGTCCACCCTTTGTTGCCCGCTTATCGTTGAATTTTGGGACGCGCTGTATATACATAATTATATGTAGGAAGTCAGAGGGGCTCATTGAAAAATTAAACCCTTTTCGTTCCAAATCGGTGATCTTAATTCCCAATATGGCGTCCACAGGATGCAACTGACCACACCGTAAAGTATATACTGCGTGAATTAAAACAAAAAAACGCTCCAAAATTATTATTCGACCGTGTTTCCTTATAGTCCAATTACCGAGAAGTTTGACATTCTCAGAAGGTAACGGTCAGTTTGGTTGTCACTGTACAGAGAGATGGCAGAAATATAAGGTCCAAATAATGTACAGACGCCAGCACATCAAGCTACTACAATCTGTCAAATTTATTTAATAGATTTTCAACTTTATCGCTAAAGCATAAGGTTCAAAGTTGATTGGGAAAATTTGACAGTTTCGGGTAGCTTGCTGTATGTGCTGGCCAGACGCAGGCTACCTGTGGGGTAATTGCGTAAGTCATTAACAATAGCAATGGCTTTAGTTCAGCAACATTCATTGCGATATCCACGTTATTGAGCAGCCGGTCGATTCTGTAAAAATCTCACAGTGAAAACTTAGGTGATGTGAGTTTGTTTTTGCTAGGAATTGTCACTATTGACAGCTCACTCCACGCTCACTTCACCTAAGTTTTCACGGTGAGATGGTTACAGAATCGCACTGCTGATACATTTTTTGAACATATTATGAAGCAATGGATTAGCATTTTCCTTCAACATTATTCAGATTGAAAGCGTGTTACGTAATTAGAGTGCAGGCAAGGCTCGAACTCATGACCTCTCGCTGGCCAGCGACAATTCAACCATTGGGCCATATTACTGCTTAGTACCTTAGAAATTATCTAATTACTTACGTAATTATTAAGTTACGGTTAACTTAATCATTATGTAAGTAATAGTAATTATGAAAAAAGTTTGAATTACGAAATAGGTGCTATTGAAATCATTAGTAAATGATGGGTCATTTACTTCATGATTGAATGTTTTCAATAGTATTTTGTAATTTAAACTTCCTCCTTATTACTTGCATAGTGGCAATGTGAATGTACTGTTTCTGGGGAACATCGAAATTGAGCTTTGTAACAAGTACACTAAGTTTGATATTTGTATAGGTTTTTATTATCGACTGTGTTTATTTGACTTGACAATCTGACCAACAACAGTGTTGCCAAGTTATAACATTTTCCCTAAAATTCGGTTATATGTTGTCCTGTTCACGAATAACACAATTTTGTTATGAATTTTTTATTTAAAATCGAAGTTATCTTTTTCCCATAGTATGGAAGTAAAAACCGACGAAAAAAGTTGGTTGCAAAAAATGGGTTTAATTGCGATTAGTCCTTCATAATTATCATTATAAATTATTTTTTGAGTAAAATCAAAATTTACATCAATAAAAAATTATAAGTAATTGAAGAAGATATAACAAATTTAGTTATTAAAGTATTACATTCTTCACATGAATGATTAGAAAATATATTACCTACTCTTTCTGAAAATGGCAAATTATTATTTCTCAAACGTGGAAATTCTCCGCCGTAACTTGGCAACACCAAAGCCCCACTCACCATAACCCGCGAGCGCGCATGCGTCGCGCTATCGCTGTGACATTTTGAAATTTTTAAAAAGAAACTGTATAAACTTTATTGAAAGTTTGAAACTAATAGTTTTATGTTATAAATAAATAGTTTTCTGTGATAATCAAAGTGTATTTTAGTTAAAAATGAAAGTTTTGTGTGTTGTTTTATCCTTTGTTGCAGCCGCGATGTCTGTCTCCGGGCAAACCTTGGCAGGTAAAGTGAAAGGTGTTTTAAAAATTGAGTTTAAAACTTGTTTTTCGGGCGCCATATTGTGTATTATGCCTTAATTCACGACGATATCATTCTAGTATCAGCAGACGTAATTGTTGAAGTAATTTAGAAGTATTTCATCTTGATTTTTGTGGTTTTTTGACGAGAAACGTTTGGAAGTAATGTTAGCGTGTCAATTCGATACGATGGTCTCCTTTTTCTTTTTAGTGCTTTCCCGGACTGTTGTGGTCCGTTTACATCGATACAGTTTGTAAAAAGTCCTGGCAAAAAGCCGGACATTTGAAAACAAGTCCGGACATTTTACTTTTATCCTTTTTTTTATCGGTACCCATTGAACATTATATTATTTATAAAAATATCCCCTGGGGTAGAAAAATTACAAGGCCGGACGAAGTCCGAACGGGGGGCCAAAAAGCCGGACATGTCAGTTCAAAACCGGACGGATGGTAACCCTATCTATGACACAATTAACGAAACCGCGCGAAATGAAATGATTGGCGGGATTAGCCAAGGAATTGACGTGGTTTCGAGTAAGGCTGGGGCCACACATTGGATATAATTTGACCCAAGATGTAGCCTTGGAGCATTGGCTCCAATGTGTGTATCGGGCCTGGACAGATATTGGACAGGATTATACTGATTTTGCTCAACATTGGAGGTGGTACCAAGGCTGAACCAATGGACAAAGCCAATGTGTAGCAATAAGGAATCGTTAAGGCGAAAGTGCCAGGGTAGCCCTCGAAATTAATTTTTTATGTGTCATATCTCTGATTTTTGGGTTCTAGCCGTTCTAGGACACCGGTTTTTGTTACGGGTCGTCAGAAGCCCGGAAGTCTGACAACCAGTCTTACCAAGGGGTATCGTATTACCCAGTAACTGGGTTGTGGCGGTCAGATAGGCAGTCGCTCTATGTAAAATACTGGTATTCAGCTGAATCTGGTTAGACCGGAAGCCGACCCCAACATAGTTGGGAAAAGGCTAGGCAGATGATGAAGTAACCCCGCCGAAGCCTGCCGGGTCCCAAAGGGTTACCGCTAGCCCGGAACATAAAGGTCTAATTAAGGAACACGGGTGGGTTTTAGTCAATAAGAGTCTGACACTCCCTTCCGCTCCACCCAGAGCGGGAGGGGTCATTTGATGATTTCCTATCCTCAAAAAAAAAACCCACCGCTGCGCTGGTACTTAGACTATTTACTCGACCAATGTAAACGGGCTCTCAAAGAGTATTTTCATTTGGTAATAGCAAGTATTGCTTATCGTATGTAGATAAGTAACTCGTTTTCCTCTGTTAACTCTAAAACCAATTTGTAACCGCTTTCGTAACCATTAAGAAAACATAAAGGTTTCAATCTCATTACCGACTCGTTGTGACACGGTCGTTGATTTGATTTTTCGGTAGGGCAAAACACTGATTGATGTCATTGAAACACTTTGTGACCGTCAAACTCAAACACAAAGCATTTATTTCAAGTTTGAAATAAGTGCTTTGAGTTTGAGTTACTTATGCCATAATTTTCAATCCCGTGGGAATATCGAGATAAAAAGTAACCTATGTGTCAATCTTGGTTATCTGTATGTGTGCCAAATTTCTTCCAAGTCCGATCAGTAGTTTTTTGCGTGAAGAAGTAACAAAGATACACGACGACCTAACGAAAGTGGCTGGGACGGACTGGTTGCGGAAAGCGGAGGACAGGGTGTTGTGGCGTACCCTGGGGGAGGCTTATGTCCAGCAGTGGACAGCAATTGGCTGAGTTGATTGATAGGCAGATGATGACTCCTCTATTAGTAGTTGAAAACCAGCGTCAGGCACCAGTTGTCCGGCATTTTTGCTGAACTGGGCCTTTTTGGCGCTGCCGTAAGGCACACTTTCCTGCTAATTTCTTACATCGGACTTTTGCACTTTTTATTTTTATCTTAGTTTTTATCTGATGTACGACTATTATCTAACTATCTGGTGTATTGTGTGTCTCTTAGTCTATGCTAAATAAATGTATTTTCATTCTTCTTTTTCTTTCTTAGTAGACATATCGGTAGTCACCACTTTTGTAGCCATATCTTTCACACAGTCCATCAGTATCATCATCATCACAGAAAGCCCGATTTCACTCACTGCCAGACATATGTAGACCTTTCTTTTCTTGAGCCAATCCCCACGCTCCTGTGCCCGCCTCATCTAGGCTTTGCCCGCGATGGCAATCTATACTAATATTATAAAGCTGAAGAGTTTGTTTGTTTGGTTGAACGCGCTAATCTCTGGAACTACCACTCGGATTTGAAAAATTCTTTTTGCATTTAATAGCCCAATTCTTGAGGAAGGCTATAGGCTATTTAACATCACGCTATGACTTTTAGGAGTCGAGCAAAAAGAAAAAAAGTCAGAAAGAACGCTAAGCAAAAACGAAGTAATAGCGCGGGCAGGCGATGCGATGCGACGGGGTGGGTCGGAGTAACAAGAAATTTCACGCGGATGAAGTCGCGGGCAGAAGCTAGTTCGTAGGATAAGCATGGTCTTGCCTATAATGTTTCTACTGTTGGAACACAATCCCGCACTCCAATTGCGAAACACACTATTGATTTCAATCTGAATCATTTTGAAGCATATTCCTAATCCAGTGCTTCATATGTTCGAGAAATTTGTCTGCTTAACAACGTAAAAAGCGCAATGAACGTTGTTGGACTGTCAAAATGAAACCCATTGCTACTGATAGTGTGTTACAGCAGTGCGTGCCACGAAAGATGAGACTTGACACACCACGTGGTTTGACATGCGCAGTACACAATTTTAGGTATCCTTAGCGGTATGAGGTCTGAGTGCGGGACGGGACCGGACGTCATAGGGGCGGCGGAAAGAGCGGGGGAGGCGGGGTGAAGTCTCATCTTTCGTGGCACGCATTGTAATTACCCTGCAGGACTCTATCAGTGGGAGTGTAATCCACCACGCGGGCCCAGTGCGGGTTGGTAGATGTCACATGTCTTCGAATTTTTGGTTCTAGGACATGCCGGTTTCCTCACGATGTTTTCCTTCACCGTTTTGAGAGCATTGGTGATGAAATAATTTACACAAAGGTAAGCGCCTGTCTGGATTCAAACCTACGACCTAGAACTCGTAAGTCGGGGCCTGTACCACTGGGCAACCACTGCTCTCAATTCGTAGTACAGACGCCAGCACATCAAGCTACTACAATCTGTCAAATTTCTTTAATAGATTTTCAACTTTATCGGTAAAGCATAAGGTTCAAAGTTGTTTGGGAAAATTTGACAGTCTCGGGTAGCTTGATGTTCTGGCGTCTGTACCTATCAGTATAAAACTTAAGCTTGTTCCCATTTGTTTTTGTAATTTTTTTTTGTTTTTTTATGCGTCATGGTTGCCGCAAATAAACGTGTTTTCTGTTTTCTTTCATCTTTATTTGAAACTTAGACAGAAAACACCGAAAACCATGTACACTCTGCACGTGCTACGATCATCACATCGACTCCTTAGTTTCTTCCACGTTCATAACTTTGCAACAAGCAACAATTAGTCCATATTTAGCTGTATGTCAGTATGTCACAAAACAACCTCCGCAACCCAAATACACACAGTATCTTTTAGGTTGGACCAGTCGACCATTTGCGTGCCGACTGCCTTCATTAAATATTCCGAATCCGACACATTCATTCATGACCTGAATTGTTAAAATAAGTGCGGTTAATTAAAATAATGTAATATGTACTCGTGCCAATAAAATAATTTTGAAGAGTTTCGAACATTAACTCCTACATACAAACTAACAATCTTTACTTCTTTATAATGCACACGACTTCGCTGCGGTGGTCAATCCCACAGGAACCGTGCAATTTTTGGGAATGTGGAGTTGCCTACATTGCTTTCCAGCTGATAAACTATCTTTTTGCCGAAAATCACCACCCCCCCACCGGAGTCCGGCGTCAAGCAGCCTGCTGTGTTTCGTCGATGCGTGGGAGTTCCAGTGCTCTAGGCATCTTCTGGGCACGCTCGTTCCATCATAGACCTCATCCATCGCTTTGTATCAGGCGTGATCAAGATCAAGAGCGGGCCCATAAACGAATTTAAAAATAAATCAAGGCGATCCGTTGCTCTGTTGCTACGTAATAAAATGACAAACGAACAAAAAAAAAAATACAAAAATATTTATTTCAACTTAAACATTGTGTCATTCATAAATTGAGAAAGCCCCAGTAAGTTACAAAAGTACTTGTGTCGGAGCTGCTTCGCTCTTCCCATAAGTGGTACCTTAACAATGAGGCGTAAAAGGTTTTTAAAAAGAGAAAAAAAGATAAAAGTAAAAATAAAACATTAAATTAGCAGCTCTCAGTGTGTGTTTGTGTATGAATGTAAGTGTGTAAGTGTTGAGGGTGTGAGTGTACCCAATATTTTTTTTTCAGCTAATCTGTGTAAGTGTTGAGGGTGTGAGTGTACCCAATATTTTTTTTTCAGCTAATCTGTGTAAGTGTTGAGGGTGTGAGTGTACCCAATATTTTTTTTTCAGCTAATCCCGGCCAGAATATTTTCTGTTTCGTCATACGTTAGGGATATCAACCATTTAATTATTGTTTTTACACACATACAATATTAGTAGGATTTTGAAGATGAATAATTACATTTTATTCCAAGACGCAACGCCTGAATTGGAAGTGGTCCACATAATCAGCCTTTAACATTCCCACTGCTGGGACAGAAGCGTCCTCTCAGTGAGAGGCAGTGGGCTGTAATCCACCACGCGGGCCCAGTGCGGGTTGGTAGATGTCACATATCTTCGAATTATTGGTTCTAGGACATGCCGGTTTCCTCACGATGTTTTCCTTCACCGTTTTGAGAGCAGTGGTGATGGAAACTTTTACACAAAGTAAAGCGCCTGTCTGGATTCGAACCTACGGCCTACAACTCGTAAGTCGCGGCCGTTACCACTGCGCTACCACTGCTCTGCACTGCAATGAGGGTTTTCTGAAATGACGTTCGCCAGGTGGCAGCACTGACACTTCAGGTCCAGACATCTGTCAAAGAGCCTATATTTTCTTTAGTCATGACTGAATGATGAACGAATGAATGAATCGAATGATGAACGTCATCATATATTTTATATTGAAAGACCTCTTGTTGTCACAGTGGTGCCAACTGGTGTCGTAAATTTTCACGAAAACCCTCATTGGAAGTGGTCAGTCATTTATAAAACAGTGTCCTTAGAATTTTTTGCCCTTTATTCTCCATAGAGATCTACGTTTTGCAACAGGCAACTAGCGTCAACTTTCTGACTAACTGACCGACTATTTGACAATCCAAAAGTGCCTGTAAATGGTTGAATGAGGGTTTTCTGAAATGACGTTCGCCAGGTGGCAGCACTGGCACGTCAGGTCCAGACATCTGTCAAAGAGCCTATATTTTCTTTAGTCATGACTGAATGATGAACGAATGAATGAATCGAATGATGAACGTCATCATATATTTTATATTGGAAGACCTCTTGTCACAGTGGTGCCAACTGGTGTCGTAAATTTTCACGAAAACCCTCATTGAAATAAATGCTTTGAGTTTGAGCTTGAAACTACGATTAAGGTGAATGGGTAGTGGTAGACCGCGAAATTCAAATTTTCTTACGTTTTTTGCAATTTGCAGGTCAATGTCAGATTGTATCTTGATCAAAATATGATTCGCGACAATAACAGGTACATATTTAAGGAATTATAATCATTAGAATCATTAATATATCTTTCTAAGTTAGATTTCTAGCACCAACCACCAATCTCTTATGGAAAAGTGTTAGTGGTAGAAATCTAACTTAGAAAGATGTATTATTGATTCTAATGAATATACTTCTCTAAATATGTACCTGTTATTGTCGCGAATCATATTTTGATCAAGATACAACCTGACACTGACCTGCAAATTACAAAAAACGTAAGAAATTTTGAATTTCGCGGTCTCAACTACCCATTCACCTTAATTTGAATCAGTCTATCCAGACGTGCTTCTCTAAGCAACAGAGACAATACATTATAGCACTGTGTTCATCGCAACCAACCTACTTGCTTATTCACAGCAGAAGCTGATATGACGTCATAGGGTCTGGCACCGCACTGATAAGCATGTCATTAAGCCTTACAAGTCCAGACATATAAGATAACCTAGCATTGTATAGGCTTTCTGTACAAAAATAATAACACCTTGGACTCTGTCCTTGATGCCGATGGGCTACAATTTTTAAATGTTTTAATACTTTTTTGTTAACCGTCTTCAAAAAGGATGAGGTTCTGAATTCGACTATATATTTTTTTTTGTATGTTTGTTACGTGATATTTCCGGCAATTGTAAATTGATTTTAAAAAAAATTCAGCCGTCCCATACGTTTAGTTCGAGTAGGAATTTGGAAATTGAAGTTTTCTATGGGACGGTTGATAAATTTTTCGCGATTATGGCATTTGTCCCATAGACAAAGTTGTTAAGTTTGATGGTCTGTACCACACTCTTAAAGGCTGGTCTTTGAAAATAAGCCCGACGTATGAGGCGCCCCAGTGTAAGGCTCCTGCAAACAGGCGCGACACGCGACGCGAATCGCACGCGACGCAAAGGCACCGCTCGCGATTCGCGTCGTGTGTCGCGCCTGTTTGCAGGAGCCTTTAGTGACAACAAAAGGTCAGCTTACACTGGTTTACTGCTTGATATGTATACCGCGCAGATTGGCTGTCATCAAGGTTAAGTAATAAATTCGGGCCTTGGTTTTGTCAACGCTGATTGCACATGGAGACCTTTGTTTGTGCCTTAGATGGAATAAATAGTTGGTGATTGTTGCTGGGTGAATATCTATGACGGCATTTTATATGGTGGCAAATACATCGTCGTGGAACCTGTCACCATGAAAATTCAGTACATGATTCTGAACTCTGATAAATATTGTATCGATATCACACTAATATTATGAAGGCGAGAGTTTGTGAATGTATGTGTGTCTTTATATGTTTGTTACTACTTCACGCTCGAACGGCTGGACCAATTTTGATAAAATTTTGTATGGAGGTAGCTGTGACCCTGGATTAACATAAAAGCTATATATTATCCCGATATTTCCATGGGATCGATATTTATGCGGGTGAAAACGCGGGGCGCAGCTAGTCGACGATAAAAAAAAAAAAAAAAAAAAACGGTCAAGTGCGAGTCGGACTCGCGCACCGAGGGTTCCGTACAAATTTGTAGGTATATAAATAGTTTATCACGGGTTTTTTTTTGGAATGTACAATCAACTTTGAACCTTATGCTTTAGCGATAAAGTTGAAAATCTATTAGAGAAATTTGACAGATTGTAATAGCTTGATGTGCTGGCGTCTGTGCATCAGATTTAATTAAATGGCCTTCAATATAGTATTAAACGCTGATATTCTTCTGCATCTGGTTACACTAAGAGCTGGCTGCAGCTTGCAGAAAGGCTAGAAGTCATTGACCCTACTTTGCGCAGTCTAAGCTACGCCTGACTGCGTTTGTCTAGATATTGCCGATCTGCAGAGAAAGCGATCTTCCCTCCCTTGCAACATGTATTGTTTCCTTGGCATATTTCCAGAAGTATAGATTGGTATAAACTCGACTAAATGATAGAGGCTGGTGGCTATAAAAACAGCCGCACAATCAAAGGTACGTATACCAGTATTTTAAATGTATTTTTTTTTTGCCTATCTGACCTCCACAACACAGTTAC
The DNA here is from genome assembly GCA_963855955.1 of Luperina nickerlii. NCBI lineage: Eukaryota > Metazoa > Arthropoda > Insecta > Lepidoptera > Noctuidae > Luperina > Luperina nickerlii. The sequence goes on along the minus strand of OY979689.1, from coordinate 7,506,540 downwards.
TGGGTAGGACGATAGCACTTGATATGAGTGGTTGTCACTGTCAGACTTTTGGGCTTCTGACTACCCCTAACGACTGTCAAAGATCTACGAATAAGACAAAACTCAACATGCTTTGCGAGGCACGGAGGGTTCTCGATATGTAATGCATGATAACCCATCCACGTACGGACCGCGGCAAGATACACTTGTTATGCCTTAAGGCTCCTGCAAACAGGCGCGACGCGCGACGCGAATCGCGCGCGACTCAAAGGCACCGCTCGTTGCGCGACTTGCGGTGCCTTTGTGTCGCGTGTCGCGTCGCGCCTGTGTGTGCCTTTACACACACAGTCCTATAGTCCTCCAGACCGAATTTCGGCCAATGCAGCATGTTTCAACGGAGACTAGCCTCCTGCGCAAGAGTTATTATAGTGCACAAATGTGTGCAGAGACATAGGTGCACTCACTCTTCCCTCACTCTCATAGTCCGATGGGACGGCAATCCGACACGACCGGAGAGAGATCAGGCGCAGTACCAACGGCTTAACGTGCTTTCCGAGGCACGGGGGTACCACACCGCCGACTTCCAAACTACGAGCTGTTACTGGGAAATTCCTAATGGTACCCAATAATACTTTGCCCGACTTGGGAATTTGAACCCAGGACCCCACTCTCAACAGTCACGCTTGCGACCACGAGACCAACGGGACAGTTCACAATCCTATAGAAACGTAATGATTACACATTGTTAAAGAAGCAGGTTGGTTGACCTCAGGGTCGACCTAACGACCCGTAACGCTTCACCATTGTTTTAATCCACAGAATCAACAGAAGATGTTAAGGGGGATGCGCAATGGTAGCCCGCGAAATTCAAATTGACTTAAGTATCGTCGTTGCGCGTGCAAAAGTCGCTACGTGTTATTTAGTTATTTTCGGTTCTTTATGCAGTTTTAATCATTATTTCAATACACACATACTGTATAAACAACTACATATGTGATAAGTGGAATATTTAAAGAGTTAAGGAATGTAGCTATGTGATATTCATACATCGAAAGTTCCGTATAAACACGCTAAATGTTATAAATTCATATAGCTCAAATAAGTTCACTAAAAACACATAGCGACTTTTGCACGCGCAACGACGGTATGTTTTTTTTGCAATTTGCTGGTCAGTCAGTTGTATGTTGATTTAAATATGATTCGGGATCGGCTTTGCAGAATAATAAATCATTAGAATCATCAATACAACTACTTAAGTTAGAATTGGCTTCAAATGTCATGATTTCATGAAATAGTTAATCAATAGGGTAATATGAACTTAGAGAGATATTTTATGATTTTAATTCTATAAATTAATTATTAATTAAATTAATAACAAAATATTGATCTAAATATAGATCAACATACAATCTGATACTGACCTGCAAATTGCAAAAAAACGTACCTACTTAAGTAATTTTTTTTTGAAGTGAAAACTTCTTTAGCGGCGCTGTGTACTTTTTTTGGAATGGGTAAAAACTTCTAAATTCGCGTCAGGTCACGTGACCCTGATCGTAAGATTCGTAAGACGTAAAACGAAAGACGCGCGTTGTTGAGGACAGCGCCATCTATGCACATCGGGAAGAACTACGAGGGCCTCGCGTACTAACTACGTAGTTCATCCAACAACGACGAGATGGCGCTGAACCACGGATATATAACTGACGACGAGCTCCATGGGCTTGCTTCTCTTACCACTGCCGCGACCAACACCACGAACTGAAGTCTATCCTGTGTGCTTATTTGTAAATCTGAATAAATTCCTTTCACGAGAAGAATAAACCAGTCACTTTGGTCATCATACCTGATTTGCAAAAAACCCTATAAAATAAGGAACACACCTTAACACGCGTGTTTTGTTTATAAGACGATTCACAAAATACACTCGTAATTGTTCAAGTTTTCACTTCTGTCGGCACTACCGGAGTGCCAGTTTTTTTATTTGAAATGGGTTTACTCTTGATTCTAGTCTCGGTCAGAGGTGACAGAGACAAAGTCTACGGTGGTGGAGTGAGCTTACGCAGAAGAATTTGAATTTCGTTGCCTGCGTTTGCCTTAAATATACATATTTGTTCCGGGTCTGGATGTCTGTTGATCATGGTACGATAAACAAACAAAGGTATGACGGTAATGTTACAACATAGTGACTTTGTGAGGTAAGAGAGTTCGTGTATTGTGTTTTAAGTGAAGACGCAACAATCTTAGGCTTGAAGTGTGAGGGATTTATTTATTTGACGTGCGTTTAAATGCGTGGCTTTGCCCTGCTAAAAGTGGTTAACAATCTTGTTGGCCATGTCCAGTGACTTAAACTAAGTTTCGGCTAAAAAAGTTAAATCCATACCTACTAATATTATAAATTCTAAAGTAACTCTGTCTGTCTGTCTGTATGTTACCTTTTCATGCCTAAACCACTAAACGGATTTCGATAAAATTTGGCAGAGAGATGGATTGCATTCCGGGGAAGGACAAAGGATAGTTTTTATCGACATACCTTGTGGGCAAAGCCGCGGGCGGAAGCTAGTAAGCACTATATGGCAATTTCAGATAATTCAAATTCCATCGCCACTTAATCAGTTATCTACTTTAGTGCAATGTATTCCAAATTAATTTTTGAGTGACCATTTCTAACAAAAAGGTCCTCCAAACCGAACCAAAAGTAATTGCATCACTTTCGCTCGCTTAGTAGGTTTTCGAGGATTTTAGATTTTCAAGGTAGCGCCTTAACATGATACGCCTTAGTAAGACTGGTTGTCAGATATTTTGGGCTTCTGACTACACGTAACGACTGTTAAAGATCTACGAATGGCAGCCGGGACCAACGGCTAAACGTACTTTCTGAGGCACGGAGAGGTCTCGAATTCTCGATATGTAATGGATGATTACCCATCCACGAATAGACCGTAGCGAGCGTAGCTTATAATGAGTAATATTGCTAACATCGAAGTATGCAGAGAAAGTAGCGAGCACGCTAGTACAGTAACATTCCCGCGCCACGCGCCAGAACAATGGAACGAGGTATCGTATGGTGCAGTATTGTTATGAAAATAATTAGGCGAAACTTTCAACATGATTCACTGATTAAAAAAGTAATATATTATACCTATTTCATTAAATGTAAATTGATGATTCACTGATTAAAAAAGTAATATATGTATTATATTTCATTCTTGTAAATGATGTAGTATTTAGTTTTCATTTGTTTTATAGAGGTATGAGGAACAGGGTGTAAAGTTCACTCAACCTCCATAGAAAAGGGAGGATCCTCCGACCAGACGGGTGTTGTGTCTGGCGGGCAACTGCCCATTGATTCGTGTCGGGCCGTTGTATCTATGCTAGTTTCGCGGTAAACTCTGCTTGCGCGATGCAGGATTTGCGTGACGTCAGTATGACGCGTTGTTTGCATGTGGCGTTGTAGATACCGCTACAGTTTTACTTTTCCAGTCGTAGGATGCACCTAGTTGTACCCAGCTAAAACTAGGTGTAGCCACACTTTGGCTATTAGTGAAGGTACAAAACATAGTATAAAACCCGGCCAGGTACGAAACGGACTCGCACACGAAGGGTTCCGTACCACAAGGAAAAAGACGCCGAAAAAAACACGTTTATTTATTTATTTTGTATATATTTGTTTTTTTTTTTATATGGATACAGACAATAGAAATACACTCTTTGAACATTTCAAGTGTCTACTATCTATATTTCAACATTTCAAGTGTCTGTATTACCGTATTACGGTACAGTGCGTGCCACGTAAGAAGAGACTTGACTCCGCCTCCCCCGCTCTTTCCGCCGCCCCTATGACGTCCGGTCCCGTCCCGCACTCAGACCTCATACCGCTAAAGATACCTAAAATCGTGTTCTGCGCATGTCAGACCACGTGGTGTGTCAAGTCTCTTCTTACGTGGCACGCACTGTACATGAGATACAGTCCGCTGACAGGTAGACAGACGGACGGACGGCCGGATGGACGGACGGACAGCGGACGCTTAGTAATAGGGGTCCCGTTGGCATCTTTTGGACACGCGGAAGTGTTGTATTTTCGATTTAAAATTCGTTCGAAATAACGTTACGTTTACTTAACGCGTTCTTGCTACGGAGTTCATAACTTAGAAAGATCGCGTCACTGGCTGACTCATGTAACAGAAAGCCTTTGTATATTAACATTTTGAAAATAATATAAAGTTTAGCATGAGTCAGAAAGTGTAGGAGTTTATCCTGTTAACTTAAAAGTCTTGATTTGAAAGGAACATTTTATAAAGCGGTTCTGGATTCTTCTGTAAAATGAAATAAGTAAAAAAAAAATAAGTTAAGGGGGAAGCGCTAAGGTAGCTCGCGAAATTCAAATTATCTTACGTTTTTTGCAATTTGCTGGTCAGCATTAAGTTGTACGTTGATTATGTATGCATCGCGGCCGTACCTAAGAAATATGTGCTTACAGAATTATAATCATTAAAGTCATCAACACAACTCTCTAAGACCACGTAAGTCCAAAGAATGATGATTTCATGAAACGGTTATTCTTTGGACTTACGTGGTCTTCGAGAGTTGTGTTGATGACTTTAATGATTATAATTCTGTAAACACATATTTCTTACGGCCGCGATTCATATATTAATCAACGTACAACTTAATACTGACCAGCAAATTCCAAAAAACCTAAAAAAAATTGAATTTCGCGGGCTACCCTGGCGCTTTCGCCTTAAGCGGTTTTAATCAAAATATTGTTGTAGATAATGTACTAAAAGCTACAAAATAATTCGGTAGGTCCTAGTTACCAGTCATCACACCACTTTGTTCATCAATCTAAGGCATTGATCAGACAAAAAAATTAAATCGTGTCGTTTATAATATAGAGGGTGGGAGGTGAGGATCAGAGTGTAAAGTTCACTCATACTCTAGAGAAAAGAGAGGATCCTCCGACCAGACAGGTGTTGTGTCTGGTGGGCAACTGCCCGATGTTTCATGTTGGGTCGTTGTATCTATGCTAGTTGCGCGGTAAACTCTGCTTGCGCGATGCAGGATTTTGCGTGACGTCAGTATGACACGTTATTCGCATGTGGCGTTGTAAATACCGCTACAATAATATTGGTTCCTAAAAATAATATTTCTGTGGTTGCACTTTTTCGCTTGACTATAATTAAATTTTTAATTTCATTGGGAACCGAGAATGTAATTAAAATATATTTTTATTATAACATCTGAGGGGAATCAGTACTAACTCGAACAAAATATGATTCGCGACCGGAACAAGTAGGTATTTTGTTATAGAATTATAATCATTAAAATCATCATTATCATCAATACAACCCTTTACGTTCATCCCTATTTTTGATATTTCATGAAATAGGCCATTCAATAGGGCTATTTGAACTTAGACGGTCCAATCATTAATCCAGCCTGGTTCGGCTTTTAATCGCAGACTATCCAAAACTTTTCTCACAGCCGAAGCCAATGAACAACAATGGGGGTTTTCGTGAAAATTTACGACACCAGTTTGGCACCACTTTGACAAGAGGTCTTCCATTTCGGCATTGAATATAAAATATATGATGACGTTCATCATTCGATTCATTCATTCGTTCATCATTCCGTCATGACTAAGGAAAATATAGGCTCTTTGACAGATGCCTGGACCTGTCGTGCCAGTACTGCCACCTAGCGAACGACATTTCAGAAAACCCTCATTCGTATTTCAAAACAATGCCATTACATTAATAAATTAGATAATTTAACAACCAATGACCAGTTTAACCTGTTAGGTATCTTCATTACAAATGCTTAAGTTACTCTTAATTAAACAGACATGTATATTTATATCATCACACTACGCTTGCTGATACGCGGTCTGGACTCGTCTGCTTCACCGGCCATCGGTTCATCAAAAGACATGGCCAGACCTCTGCTACTTCAGGTTACTTAAACTCTGCAAGCGTTGTCGGTAACTCCAGTTATTTTACGGATCATAATATAATTTCTGTTTGTATGTTTTTTTAGAGGGACCCGTGGTTCTATAATAACAGCCGCACTGGTCGATCGATCAGGTTAAGCTACTCTTACCGCTAAAGATGATCACCCGTCCACACACCAACTTGCCGCGGTTGGTGTGTGGACGGGTGACCATCTTTACACACCGAGACTTGTAAGCCGTTGGTTCCGGCTGTCATTCGTGGATCTTCGACAGAAGCCGGAAAGTCTGACAACCAGTCTTACCAAGGGGTATTGTTACCCAGTAACTGGGTAGTGACGGTCAGATAGGCAGTCGCTCCCTGTAAAATACTGGTATTCAGCTGCATCCGGTTAGACTGGAAGCCGACCCCAACATAGTGGGGAAAATGCTATGCAGATGATGATCATTTCTGATTTAATCCTTCAAAGAAACTTCGAGCATAGGCTGCTCCATAGTGCGCTGAGCGACCTTGAATTTGTGGACCAGTCTGATTGTCAGGTTTCGGTGCAATATGTCATAACGGGCAGGATGCAGTGGTCGAAGATCTTAGTCTTGAAACAAGTAGTGAATAGTGCGTAGGTAGTGTGTGACGCCCCCAGCTAAATTAATGGACCGGCGACTTCAAAAAGGTGGCTGAGACACCCTGGATGCGGAAGGCAGAGGATAGAGCGACTGCCTGTCTGACCTCCACAACCCAGTTGCTAGGTAATACGATACCCCTTGGCAAGACTGGTTGTCAGACTTTCGGGCTTCTGACGAACCGTAACGACTGTCAAAGATCCACGAATGACAGCCGGGACCAACGGCTTAACGTGCTTTCCGACGCACGGAGGGGTCTTGGTTATGAAGACGGTCACCCATCCATGGACCAACCGCGCCAAGCGTAGCTTAACCTGATCGATCGACCCGTGCGGCTGTTATGACTTAGCCACTAGCCTCTCCCAATGTCAATATTTTGAAAGAGCAGACACCTGAGCGTGGCTTCGTTATGAAACACGTTTCCCAGAAGCCATTGTTTTAACTGTTTTAAGTTTTGTTTGAGGTTAAACTGTCAGGTGTTAGGAATGACGACTAATTTATAACATGAGGATGGCAGGTGCTTTTTAATATTGAATCTTCAATCGGTCTACCAAAGCATTTTATTGATATTTGACAGCTGTTGGCAACAATAGTTTATCTTATTATTAGGTACAGACGCCAGCACATCAAGCTACTACAATGTGTCAAATTTCTTTAATAGATTTTCAACTTTATCGCTAAAGCATAAGGTTCAAAGTTGATTGGCAAAATTTGACTGTTTCGGGTAGCTTGATGTGCTGTACATGAGAATTATAACAAAAATAAGTATTTTCCACGTATCGGCAAGCGTAGTGTGGGACGCCCCCCAGCTAGATGGACGGACGACCTGAAGAAGGTGGCTGGGGTAGACTGGATGCGGGGGGCGGAGGACAGGGTGCTGTGTCGCAGTCTGGGGGAGGCCTATGTCCAGCAGTGGACTGCGATAGACTCAGTTGAAGTATTTGCTCGTCACAAAAGGATAGTAGAGTTTTTTATTTCTTACTTAGCTTTTTAGGGTTTCGTAACTCAAAAGGAAAAAATGGCACCCTTACAGGATCATTTTGTTGTCCGTGTGTGTCTGTCTGTCAAGAACCTTTATCTCGGGAACGCGTGGAGGTATCGAGTTGAAATTAAAACCATATAAGTACTCAAGTCTACATACAGTCTCTTGAAGCTGTGAATCAAAAAAATCAAACTTCTATGTTAACGTAAAAAAAGATATGGCCGTTTATGCCGCAAAAAACGTATATTTCGACACTCTCAAGAGAATCAAAATTTATAGGGTACTTTACTTCCCATTGACTTAGAAACATGAAATTTGGCAAGAAGCAAGGTCATATAGCACAAGTAAAGGAAAAAATCCGAAAACCATAAATTTGTAGTTGCATAAAAATAAAAAAAATCCTGTGATAAACTGTTTACATACCTACAACCCTCGGTGCTTTAGTCTGATGATGAGATGCTGAGATGTAGGGCCAATTTCCATACAACTTACATACTGTTCTTATTTACAAATACTGGTATTCAGCTGCATCCGGTTAGACTGGAAGCTGACCCCTTTGGCTAAAGGCAGGCAGATGATGATGATGTAAGGCTAGCTTATGATTTCCCAGTAAACCAAGCAAGCCATTGTAGTGGTGTATTCCGTTATGTTGGTACATACCGCACTTAACTGATATGATCTACTGTGTCACGGTCGTTGACAGCTTGTTTCTGGTTCTTATTGCGCTTGATGCTTACCTACTTCCATTTATTTCACCATCTTTTTAGGGTTCCGTACCAAAATGGTAAAACGGAACCCTTATGCTGAGACTCAGTCAGTCTGTCTGTCTGTCTGTCACAGCCGGATATCTCAAGAACTGCTAATGCTATCAAATTGAAATTTGGAATAGTTTTAGATGACGTTTGTTCAACTATTTTGCCAATAAGAAAGAAATAAAAATATTTGTATATTTTTCGCAACCGGGACTAAAAGGGTTTCTGAAAAATTCGAAATAGGGCTACTAGGGTATGTGGGGTATCATATGAAAGAACGCCGTTTACACATTCTCAAATATATTTTAATTTTTTTTTAGGCCGCATTGCTTTCGACTTTTGATGAAAATCCGAACCCTTATGGATTCGTCATGTCTGTCTGTCTGTCCGTCCATATGCCACAACCAATTTTTTTCCGAAACTATAAGAACTATATTGTTGAAACTCGGTAAGTACATGTATTCTGTGAGCCGCATTAAGATTTTCACACAAAAATAGAAAAAAAAAACAATAAATTTTGGGGGTTCCCCATACTTAGAAAAATTTTTTTTCATCAAACCCATACGTGTGGGGTACCTATGGATAGGTCTTCAAAAATGATATTGAGGTGTCCCCCCCCCCGTAGCTTCTAAAATAAGCGAATGATAAAACTTAAAAAAATATATGATGTAATAAAAAATATATGTACAGACGCCAGCACATCAAGCTACCCGAAACTGTAAAATTTTCCCAATTAACTTTGAACCTTATGCTTTAGCGATAAAGTTGAAAATCTATAAAAGGAATTTGACAGATTGTAGTAGCTTGATGTGCTGGCGTCTGTACATTACCATGCAAACTTCCACCGAAAATTGGTTTGAACGAGATCTAGTAAATAGTTTTTTTTTGAGCTGGTTCAGGGGATCAAAACCGGAATAACTCAACTGATTTCATCCATTGTTTTACGGTTGACAGTACAGTTTTTGTCTGTTTGTAACTGTATTTGATGAGTTTACTCACTCTAAATGTTCAGCTAACGTGAACTGGGGCCGGTAGGAACTGTCAACGTTTTGATTATTTTGAATGATATTTTCATAAGATTTATTTTACTTTAATTTAGATACTTATTAGCTTCTGCCCGCGACTTGGTCTGCGTGAAATGTCACCCTCCCCCTACTCACACTCTTAGGGGTGAAGGGACGAAAAACCCTTTCTTAGTGGATACCTACTCTTCACAAAGAACACATACTCCATATTTCATGTCGCTAAGACCAGCGCTTTAGGCTGTGCGTTGATATATCATTCAGTCAGGCCTTTGAATTTTATATAGGTAATAGATTTTCAGTCTGTCTTTCACGCAAGGCACAATTCCTCATTATTGAACCTGTCAATTAATGTTATCAAAGGATCATCCAAACTAATATTGTATGGTCTCATCAACCGTACATTTACTTTGCAAACGCAGCAACCTATGTACTTTGGTGGCGTGCGTCACAAAATATTACGCTATAACTATAACTTTTCACGCTAAGCAGAGCGAGTCAGACAACAACTGTGGAACTAACCACTTGTCAAGAGGAAGAATCGCTACCACTCTACCTTGTTAACTACAACATTTAATATAACCTTAAAACTCTACTTGTGGTTCTATCTGTGTACTCCGCAACTAAACCAACATCAACAAAGTGATAGTGTACGGTGCCTACAACCATTGGCCCCTACAAATATTATAAATTCGAAAGTAACTCTGTCTGCCTCTCTGTCTGTGTGTATGTTACCTTTTCACGCCTAAGCCACTGAACGAATTTCGATGTATTAGTAAACACACCATCCAATATATCAATATAATGATTAATAAACGAATTATTGAAATCCTTAGAACGGTCTTTCCTTTGGTGTTCCTCCATTAACCCTAACAGGTTATTTGGAAAATAGATATATTGCATCCCGGGGAAGGACATTAGCATAGTTTCTATCCCGATATTCCCACGGGGAAAAAAACTGTTTTCTTATTTAAAATAACTTCTAGAACATGATTTAATATTACAATAAAAACATCTACAATTAACCCCAAGCTGCTACTTAAAAAAAAACATATTTTTATTTCAAATGTTTTAATCAAATATAAAAATGTTATTTAAAAAATACCGACTTTTAGTTGAAAATAACATCAGTACTTAATCGATTTCCAGCCCTCAGAAATACCTACTTAAATGCTTACTGTATTTAAGGAGTAAGTTCCTTTTTTTTGAGTAAATTTAGCACTCATTTTGCACTCCACTAACTGTATTTTTTCCGCATCCTGTTTAACGTCGTATTCGACAGCCTCCCAAAACGAGAACACCTCAATGCTTCTCAGCATTTCAACAGCAAACACGGATTATAAAAACTCCATAAAAACATGTTTCTACCTTTTTAACGGGCTTACATGACCTAAAGCGCGGTCAGTATCGGACTGCATAGAAAAGAAAGACAAGCGCGATGACACATTGCTGGTAATTTATTGCAAAATTTGAAACAATGATCTATTTACAAAAAATCTATTATTTGGACTAAACAATTAAAACACTAGTGCTTTAGTATGTTGCTTGTAGTATAATTCTGACAAAAAATCAGGATGATTGTATGTATATTAGTATGGTTTTTATTGTAAAAAGAAAGTTTGTAGAGGCATCTTCATGATTTTTTTCTATCTTACCAAATTAGTTTTATTATGTTTTCTATACACTATCTACCTAACATATATCCTGAAGAATATCATACTTATATTTTTCTGATTTTGTTTACTGTAGTCGATCATATACTTTTACTGCTTCTAACTAAAACTTGCGTTTTTTGAGGTTAGGTCCGAGTGACAAAATCTTAAATTCATAACATAATCGTGTGATAATACTTCTTTCTTGATAGCAATCCGGTTTACACCGGTTCACCTTCGACCAACGTCCTTTAAAACATCTTCATCAACTTAATATTGAACTGAGGTGTAGAATTAATTAATTTATTTATTATTTGATGTTATGTGTTTCGGTTAATCGGCATTGAATAATCTTTGTAATCTATTTGGAAATGAGTTAAATAATGAGTAATTTATTCGAGGATGATCATTTATATCACTATAAATAAGGGTTGTTCATACAAACGAGCGACGCGTGTCGACGACATAGACAATTGCAGCCGTCGACCCGTCGGAGATGTCACCCATCCATAGACCTACCGCGGCAAGCGTAGCTTACCTGATCGATCGGCCTGTGCGGCTATTAATTAGCCACGGGCTCCTCAAAGCAAAGGGCAAACCTACAAACTCACATTTTTAATATTAATAGGATGTAAAGGTTTTACAGCATATATAATTGGGTTTTCACTTCGCGAACATAGTATAAAATCACGCTTGTTTTTTGTCGTGTAGGCAGAGGTGCACCCACATTACGCCAGTTGGGTTTTCCTGTTCAGTCGGGTTTCTTGGTCTAAATAAGTTATTCTAGATGTTTCCAGACATTTATCACAACCATTTAGGTGAGCTCCACCCGTATTATGTGTTGTATTTTCCTCAATGCGTTTTGTTTTACCTAAATCAAGTCAAAACATGTTTTAAAACCTTGATGGGTCAGATCGAGTTATTTTAGGCTTGTATTCTAGAATGCTTTGTACATACGCCAGCACATCAAGCTACCCGATACTGTCAAATTTTCCCAATCAACTTTGAACCTAATGCTATAGCGATAAAGTTGAAAATCTATTAAAGAAATTTGACAGATTGTAGTAGCTTGATGTGCTGGCGTCTGTACCTCGTGTTAAGTTTGACATAATTATTTTAAATACAGTACCCGGCGATAAATATTGCACATCGACCTTTGGAAAGAAGACCCCTCCATGCCTGGAAAGAAGCTTTTCCTTTTATACCTAGTACTAGCTTCTGCACGCAACTTCATCTACTTGAAATTCATGGTCCCCCGTCCCACCCCATCGCATTGCCAGCTCACAAGCCGAAATTAGCCGATTCTCTCTTTCGAAAGGTCGATGTGCAATATTTATCGCCGGGTACTGTAGGTACTTAACTCAAATCTAGTTTTAAAATGAGATTCTTTTGCGTCTATGGTTCTTGAATACGTCACCATGCACCACTTTTTGGGATAATTCCCTTTATTCATAAACGTTACCTAAACTTAATTAGTGATCACGACTGTTTCACCAATACATTTTTGAGCGTTTAAACGTCATTTAACTTTAATAATCGTTTATAAATAAACCCCAAATCTAGAAATGATACGATTGTTTTGAGATTTAATAAAATTGAGGTAATATGGTAACAATAAAACGTATTGAATATCGTATTAGTGGTTCACGCTAGAGTTATGTAGTATGAACGCTGACAGACAGACTAAGAGACACATTGAAAAACAAGTCGTTTGCCGTATGGGTTTTCTCATCGAGAACTGACGAACTTCCATACAAACTCCCCCGATTTAACCCCTTTAGGGAATGAATTTTCAATAATCTTTCCTCACAGTGCTCACCTTCGTTAGAGAAGGAACTCTTGAGCAAAAGTTCATGCTTCTAAACCCAGAGGTTTAGGTAGTGCGTTGTCTGTCAGTGAGTGAATTTAAGATTTTTATTTAGTAGATTGTGAATTTTTGTTCTTGTCCCAAACCTATGTATGTACGATTTATTCCGGTCTCGAATAGTTTCTTTAAGCCACCTTTTCCATCTTTCCAGGACCCAAGCACGACAAGAAGGTGGTCTGCTACATAGCCTCCTGGGCGGTATACCGGCCAGACCCTGGCAAGTACACCATCGAGGACCTGGAGCCAGCGCTGTGCACCCACCTTGTGTACTCCTTCGCAGGGCTGAACGAGACTTCGAATACTATTAGGAGTCTTGGTATGTATATTTCTTAACCCCTACTTAACTTCTAGTGTTCCAGTATTTTCATCTCACGAAGCGACGCGCACTTTAGTTGTGGTAACCAATGCTGACAATGTGTTCGTGTAGACGAGTAGCACATAACACACATCGGACTTCGCCATTGCCTCGGACGGTACCGAGAGTTCATGCGTTTATAATCCCCCTGACTGATTTCGGTCACGGTGGCCAATCTCAACGGAGATTATCCAGGTTCGCAGCAGATATTATAGTGCACAAGAGTGCATAAACATTGGTGCACTCTTGGTTCCTTTACTCTCATAGTCCAATGGAACGGGAATCCGACACGACCGGGGAGAGATCAGGCGCAGGGCCAACGGCTTTACGTGCTTTCCGAGCCACGGGGGTATCACACCGCCAACTTCTAAACACCAGTCTCCTACTGAGAAATTCCTTACGGAAAACCCAATAATACTTAGCCCAATCAGGGGATCGAACCCAGGCAGTGGCGTGCATTGGTATTCAGAATAGGTAGGCAGGCACTAGGCCGGGTCTAGTCTAGGCAGACGCGGTCACTAATTTTACAGCCGCCATCTTGGATTTTCATTTTGACTTTATTTTCAAATTCAAATTCAAATTCAAAATATTTTATTGTGGGCATATGTTAGTTACAGGTCTAAAAGGGTTTTGGTTTCAGCAACCTCAAAACCATGAAAACGACATCCATGATGAAAAAAATTACAGCTGCATTTTCATTTTGACCTCACTATTCATCTCTTTCTTTCTTCCCACGGCCAAATTACGAACGAATTATAATTACGATTTTAACATTCATACTCGGTTGGTTATTTGAGTAGGCATGCCTACTTTAGGGTGATAAATTGCGATGGTCGAACGTCATGGTATTACGCGCGTGATTGGTGATTTATCGAGGTAGACACTGCTTATATGCCTTAATGCAATGCCCAACACTAAACCCAGGACCCTACGCTGAGCAGTCGCGCTTGCGACCACGAGACCAACGGGGCAGTTCTGCGCTTACACGCAAATTCACAGCATGTTTGTGTACTTCGAACACACAAGTAATGCGCGCGCCGTTTCGTGAGATAAAGATACCATACCTGTGCGGCAGTCTCTGTAATAATAATGATAATAATAATAATCTGAGAAAAAGTTTGAATGATTGAATGTATATTAGTGTGGTTTTTATTGTAAAAATAAAGTTTTTAGAGGTGTCTTCATGATTTTTTCCTATCGTATCAAATTAGTTGTACCTATTATGTTTTCAATACACTATCTACCTAGCATATATCCTGTAGAATATCATATATTTTTCTCATTTTGTTTACTGTAGTCGATCATATACTTTTATTTTTTCTAAAACTTGCCTTTTTTGCGTTTAGGTCCTGTAAGCTCCTTAAGTATTTAACGCACAAACTTACCTGTAATAGTGATGCTAAACACTATTCAATTTCTACATGCAACGCGGGAGTTGAATGTCCCTGAGTTAGTCGCGTGCATTTGGAGAAATTATCCTCTAATCGTTGCGTAATTTCTTAGCTTTCTTTGAGGTAATGTCAGCCGTAAATAACTGTTTAGATTTTATGATAAAACTAGCATCTGCCCGCGACTTCGTTCATATGGAAGTCGTAAGATACACGATATACTAAAATAATCGCCACTTTTTATAAATGACCAACCTGACCCAACGCGTCGCATCGCATCGCCTGCCCGTGCTTTTACTTCGTTGTCTCAATTTTTTTGCGTCTTTTTTATTTTTGATTACCTTAGCGTTACATAGCCTCTTCACGAATTGGGCTATCAAAATACAAAAATATTTTTTTTAAATCCGACTGGTAGTTCCAGAGATTGGCGCGGACAAACAAACAAAACAAACCCTTCACAAACGCTAGTTTTGTTATATTAGTATTAATTATAATTATTGTTAGATTATTAACTGCGCCCCGCGGCTTCACCCGCGTAAGTTTCGATTCCAATAAAAATTCTGAAGAGGGCCACCCTTAACACCTAGGGGTATAAAAAATAGCCTACGATCTATTCTCAGACCTATCAAATATACACTAATATAATATATGTATAATTTATGAGTATATTTTTATGGCCATACTCTATTGCTTTAAAACGGTTTTAATTTTTGGCAATGTTCTTTCATAATAAAAATCGGTCAAGCCGTTTCGGAGGAGTTCGATAACAAACACTGTGACACGAGATTTTTATATATGTATAAGATAACAGACATTACAAGGAATACAAGGTCTGAATTTGGATTTTTTAAAAGAGCTTTGGAATAATTTAAGTGGCTAAAAAATAAAATATTCCACTAATGGCACCTGCGAAAAATATCGATAGGTGCCGTATGTGGAATACCTCAGGTGCCGTTAAAGCGGGTTCCCAATGTGGCATACGTCGAGCCTTTTCGGATCGTTATTCATACCGCTGAACAAAAAAATAAATACTTTCCTCTCTGAGTTATGATTCAAATGAGTACATCTAATACTTAGGTTCTCGAGAAAAGCTTTTCTTTTTTTTGAAGTCTGTTGAAAATACATGCTAATTTCTGTTACAAATCAGATTTCAGGTTTATCAGGATTACTTATTAGATTGTCCAATGTGGGTCATTGCATCATTGATTTTAGTCAGTAGAGTCTCGCAAGGTCTTAAAAAAATGGACATGCATAAGATAAATTACTTACCAACATTTTCTCCCTTTCCAGATCCCTGGCAAGACCTGGAAACAGACTACGGCAAGGCTGGCTACAAGCGTCTAGTGAACCTTAAACAGAAGTACCCACATCTGAAGGTGACCCTGGCTATCGGAGGGTGGAACGAGGGGTCCCCTCGGTACTCCACCATGGCTAGCAAGCCAGAGACCAGAGCCGTTTTTATTAAAAGCGTCATGTTGATGTTGAAGTGAGTACATGCTATGATTTACTGATTTATCAGATATTGAATTAAAAATATACGATTTGGCCGAAATATCCCTTCACTTTTTAATAGGGGACATCTCGTCCGTTCTACTAAGGTCCGGGCGAATCTACCTATGCGCATTTTAAAAAGTGGACAACTGGTCCGCGGACCAGTTTTTGTGTGGGCGAGATGTCCCATAACCCACAAATCCATACCATATATACTATATATTATAATTTCGAAAGTAACTCTGTAACTCTCTCTGTCTGTCTGTAACTTTTCACGCCTAAACCACTGAACGGATTTAGATAAACTTTGGCAGAGAGATAGATTGCATCCCGAGGAAGGACAAAGCATAGTTTATCCCGATATTCCCATGGAATTGACACTAAGGCTAAGAACTCACGGAGCGATTTTCGCCCGCAACCGCCGCGGTCGTGGATCTGCGGTTTTATTTCAAAACTCACGAGACCGGTTATTCGCGCGGTTACGCGGCCGCCGCGGTTGCGATCATCGCCCGCAAACGTGGCGGGCGATGATCGCAAGATTGCAAGACGGGCGGTTAACGATCAGTTGTGGTCCCGCCGCGCCGCCCGCCGGCCCCCGCGGTCGCCCGCCAACCGATCGCAAAGCGCGCGGGCCCACCCGCCGAGGCTGCGGGTAACCGCGGCCCGCGCGATTCTACTAGTTGCCCGCCGGTACAGCGGGAGCCGCATACAACCGCGTACACCGCGGGCGTAAAACGCGTCGTGAAATGTGCTTTAATTTTTTATATAAATATTTGCATTCTACAGAAGCTGCGGGCCCGCAACCGCAGCGGACGCGGGCGAAAATCGCTTCGTGAGCTCTTAGCCTTAGGCGGGTGAAACCGCGGAGCGCTGCTTCCATAAATGTCGATTCCGTAGCAAAATCGGTATAAAAAGTAGCCTATATGTTAATCCAGGTTGTCAGCTGCCTCCATACAAAATTTTATCAAAATTAGTCCAGCCGTTTGAGCGTAAAGAAGTAACAAAAACACACACACACACACTCACAAAATTTCACCTTTATAATATTAGTGTGATTATATTATATAATTATATGTTATTTATATTATCATATTATATTTTAGTTACATATTATTACAATAGTAAATTGTTAAATATACACAAAAAAAAATTACGATAAAATAAAATAAACGATGATTTCTTCAACGAGTTCGCTCACTTGATTGAGGTTCAAAGAGAACTTTACAGAATACCTAGCAGTTTTTTTTTTGTTCCGTTCATCGAATAATATTTTTTTTCACGTAATTAAAAACATTCAAAATCTAGTCACAATCGCATCTCAGCGACATTCTATGTCAAAATCTTGTCAAAAATGTAGGGAAATTGGCGGTATTTTTGACAGTTTGGGACAGATCAGACTGTTAACGTTCTCAAGAGGGCGCCGACCAAACGCGGTACCGCCTAGTGGCGCCCTCATTGTTTGATTGGTTATTTCTTTTATTTTAGAATGAAAACGCAGAAAATAAGCACTTTAAGTTGTGCTCCACAAGATTATACGTTAATTTAACATATAAGTGTCATAAGTTTAAAATAAACCACTGTCCATTTCACATTTTAACATAACGAGAACTGTCCCTCTTATCAATTTGACAAGAGGGACAAATAACAGGACTGTGGTTTATTTTAAACTTATCACACTGAAGTTCAATGCCATGAAAACAATATTAATAATAATTATTGTTGTCTCTAGAATTAAATTCAAAACAATGAGTCACTACCAAATGAGTAAAAACTCATTACCGACTGTCCGGTTTTTGATAAAGTCTCAATGAGGGTTTTCGTGAAAATTTACGACACCAGTTGGCACCACTGTGACAGAGGTCTTCCAATATAAAATATATCGACTCTTTCCGCTACAAAGGGCGTAAAGACCATTTTGGCCAAATTCACTTTTTGATGCAGTCTTACTTAGTTTTTCACGCTCTTTCGATCTGTATATTTGAAATTGCGCTACGGTGAAAAAAAAGGTTTTTACTACCCCACATTTTCTTAAAGCTAAACATCACTTTTTCGCAAAACCGAGTCATAAAACACAAATATTTTACATTTCGACAGCAAACTTGGTGTAACTACAAACATACATATTTTCTCGAATGAAAAACGGGGTAAAACACAATAGCAAAATAAATTGTGACTTACGACCTACAAAAAAAATACAATTAATTTACAATTCGACAGCAAACTTGGTGTAACTACAAACATACATATTTTCTCGAATGAAAAACGGGGTAAAACACGATAACATAACAATTTGTGATTTAGATTTGAAAAACATTGCAAATCTTTATAAAATCTACGTAAATTACTGCATAAAAAAGGAAATCGAAGTAGTTAGCGAGAGAGTATTCAGAGATATATTTCGTGATGATTACAATCATGTCAGTTTTCACATGCCAAAAAAAGATAAATGTGTTTTATGCATTCAAGATCAGAAGGATATGAGTGAAGAAGAAAAAGAAAGATTCAATATTCATATCTTGGTAAAAAAAGCTATGTCTAGGAGATTTGCTGTACATCAAGACTTGCATATTCGTACAATTGATAATGACACCGTCACTGCCAGTTTTGATTTACAAAAAGTATTAAATACCCCACATGGGGAAAGTATGCTTCTTTACTACTCAAGAAAATACGCCGTCTATAACTTCACAGTTTATGAAAGTGGTACCCAAGAAGGATACTGTTTTACTTGGGGTGAAAGTGAGGGTAAGAGGGGCAGCAATGAGATAGCCACTTGCTTGTTTAACTACCTAAAAGCTCTTTATGAAAAAGGTTATAAGAATTTGCTATTATACTGCGATTCATGTGGTGGGCAAAACAAAAACAAAACAGTCTTGGCGGCATTAAACTATTTTTTAATGTTTTCACAAAATTAGCAAGTCATACAGATAAATTTCTTATTACCAGGGCATACATACATGCCAGCTGATTCGATGCATGCGACGATTGAAAGAGAAGTAAGAAAGCTCATAGTTTGGAGCCCATCACAATGGGCCACATACTTTGAATCAGAACAAAAAAGACCAAGGCTGTATAAGGTTACGGTTATGGACCACACAGATTTTTTTAAACTGGGAGGAAATAGCTGTCAAAACATTCACTAAAGAATCGCTGAAACAATTCAAATATAGGGATTTGAAAATAGCCACATTCAAAAAGAAGACTTTGGATCAAATGGAATTCAAATACTCCATGAGGGAAGGCACTGATTCACCTACTTTGCAATTGTTTAAAGATACAAAATATAAAGGAAACGGAAAGGGAAAAGGAAAGAGGAACAATAGAACTATGGAACTATCTACAGAAAAAAGGGAGAGATACAAAGGAGTGATGGTATTAAACTTACACCCATTATATACAAGTAGCCTGCCTATTGCTACTGCTAAATATAATGATCTTAAACGGTTGTGTGAAAATGGATCAATTCCAAAACGTTTTCATGCTGAATACTCACAACTGCCCTATCAATCACAGATTATCGAAACTCTTCCTCAAACTGATGAAGAGGATGAAGTTGAAAGCGATCAATGAGCACTTGAATAATATCACCAAGATAAACTGCAGAAGTTGTTGTTGATTATCAACCTTTTTACTCAATAAATATAATTATTTATTGTGATTTGTCTATGTTTACACGTAATAATTAATAAATAAAATAATTTGAATTCAAAAATACCTAAAATCTATCCTTATTAAATAATTATTATCGATCCTTATTAATTAAATTGCTCATAGAGTTATTGCATTACTAATAATAACAGGGGGTATCTACATATTTTGCAAAAAAAATTGTCTTTACAACTATAAAAATTACTCTTGTATGTACATAACCGGTTTTTACTGCAGACGATTGTTACCAGGCTACTTAATTACGGGTTGTATCTACATTTTTTTTAGGTTTTCAGGGGTGTAACTCCATGGTAACTTCGTTAATAACTGTTGTAGATAATTGTAATTAAATGAGGCAAAGGACTGCCAAATTTTAAGAACTTTCTTCCTAGAACTCAATTTTATAAGTATAGAAAGAAAATAATTATTTTAAAAAGTTTTATTTTTTTTTTGTTTTTTGCTCATTGCCAAAAGTATGGGATTTGGAGTTACGCCCTTTGTAGCGGAAAGCGTCGATATGATGACGTTCATCATTCGATTCATTCATTCGTTCATCATTCAGTCATGACTAAAGAAAATATAGGCTCTTTGACAGATGTCTGGACCTGACGTGTCAGTGCTGCCACCTGGCGAACGTCATTTCAGAAAACCCTCATTACTTTTGATTCAACAATGTTAAATATAGTTTTCATTGTATATTTATTGGTATAATGGCGTGGCTAGTTGACATATAGCAAATAATCCAATGTAATGGAAAAGGCTAGGCAGATGATGTCCAGAGTTTGGAAGTTGGCGATTCAATACCCCCGTGTCTCGAAATGCACGTAAAGCCGTTGGTCCTAGGGCACGCCACGATAGCGGCGGTAAGACCCCTCTTTGAGGAGTGGCTAGAGAGGCGTCACGGCGCCCTCACCTACCGCCTGACGCAGGAAGTTTTTGTCCGAAAGGGTTACCGCTGGCCCGGAACATAAAGGGCGAAGGAAGGAACACGGGTGGGTTTTAGTCAGTAAGAGTCTGACACTCCCTTCCGCTCCACCCAGAGCGGGAGGAGTCATTTGATGATTTCCCACCCTGAAAAAAAAAAAAAGCCGTTGGTCCTGCGCTGATCTCTCCCCGGTCGTGTCGGTTTGCCGTCCCATCGGACTATGAGAGTAAAGGAACAGATAGTGCATCTGTGTCTGTGCACACACTTGTGCACTGTAATATCTGCTGCGTACCTGGCTAATCTCTGTTGAGATTGGCGACCGTGACCGAAATCGGTCAGGAGGATCTTATACGTAAAGTACAGAGGCCAGCACATCAAGCTACTACAATCTGTCAAATTTCTTTAATAGATTTTCAACTTTATCGCTAAAGCATAAGGTTCAAAGTTGATTGGGAAAATTTGACAGTAGCTTGATGTGCTGGCGTCTGTAGGTACATATGCACGTTATTAACTTAAAATACTTTCTCATCTTTTCAGTAACTACAAGTTTGATGGCTTGGACTTGGATTGGGAGTATCCCACAAAAAGAGACGGCAAGCCGTATGATAGAGAAAACTTTGTTCTACTTGTGAAGGTATGGCCTTTGTTTTTTACCTTTTGTTTTGGGTGGAAGCTTAGACAAGCCCTCGGATACCCTACGGCAGAGACAGCTCCCAATCCTACGATTAACTCCATTGTTTCCTTGTAGGAACTAAGCGAAGCCTTCGACCCTTACGGCTACATCCTTACAGCAGCCCTCGGAGCCGGTAAGACCACGATGGAGACAGCCTACGACCTGGCCAAGCTCAGCAGATACCTGGACCTCATACATATGATGTGCTACGACTACCATGGAACCTGGGACGGCGTGCTGGGAGCTAATGCTCCGCTGAAGGGGATTAATGATAATGATACCCTGAGCGTGGTAAGTGGAACATCCTTATGTATACCCTGAATCACAAATATTCTCCTTAGGTTCAAAAAGAGCAAAGCTGAAGACCTTGAGGCAATAGAGTTAGCGGGACATTCTGAAGCTATAGATACCGCCGTCGTTGCAGATACAACTGATCTGCCTTGAAAATGGTGGAAACTGGTGGTGTAAAGTTCAGTCAGCCTCCGTAGAAAAGGGTGGATCCTCTGACGAGATAGGTGTCGTGTCTGGCGGGCAACTGCCCGAAGATTCATGTCGGGCTGTTGTATATATGTATGCTAGTTGCGCGGTAAACTCTGCTTGCGAGATGCAGGATTTTGCGTGACGTCAATATGACGCGTAGTTCGCATGTGGCGTTTGTAGATACCGTAACAGTTTAAACTCAACTGGGACAAAAGAATAATCTTCTTCCAAAATAAATATGTTGGGGTGGACAGCAGTGTCCAAAAGGAGCTTAGACGAAACATGTCGTCGAAGAAGACTCATTATTCAATACTTTTCTTTTTTTTTACTCAATGTGTACTTAGATGGTAACTTAGTTTTGAAGGGAAGAGGAGGCTGAAGGAACCAGTGTGACAAAATAATTTTTTCAGTACGCTCTTAGTTTTCGCTCCACGAGAAGGCAAGTTGCAAGTTACAAGTTGTAAGACGCGGGTTCAAACTCAAGCAGACACTTCACTTTGTGTAAATTATTTCATCACTACTGCAACCCAAATCGGTGAAGGAAAACATCGTGAGGAAACCGGCATGTCCTAGAACCAAAAATTCGAAGACTTGTTGATATCTACCAATCTGAACTGGGTCCGCGTGGTGGATTACGGCCCACTCCTTCTCACAGAGAGGAGGTCTGTGTCTCAGCAGTGGGTTCATTATAGGCTGAATCTGGTTATGGTAAGAAGGCAGGATGACTCCATACTCTCAAGATACTTTAATTTATACACTTACCATATTCTCTTCCTTTTCCTTCTTCAGGAATGGACAGTAGAATACCTCCTCTCCCACGGCGTTAGTCCCTACAAGATGGTGCTAGGTCTGCCTATGTACGGCCGTACCTTCATACTGCTGGATCCAGCGACCAGGGTCCTGGAGTATGGCACTACCCCTGTCGGAAGTACTGGATTCAAGGGACCCTATACTGGTGAAGCTGGTTTTATGGGGTATAATGAGGTGAGATTGTGTTTTGTTACTTTAAATGATATTATAGAGATCTGAGAAACAGGGTGTAAAGTTTATTCATTCTCCATAGAAAAGGGAGGATCCTCCGTCCAGATGGGTGTCCTGTCTGGTGCCCGCAATTGATATCGGGACGTAGTATATTATGCTAGTTGCGCGGTAAACTCTGCTTGCGCGATGCAGGAATTTGCGCGACGTCAGAATAGTTCATATTTGGTCATGTAGATGCCGCTACGATACTGTCACCATACTAGAAGGCTGATGTCCAGACACTGGTATAGTGAAAATGCATAACTTTTAAGTTTTAGGCACTTAACTTTAAGGTTTTCGTACACACCGCTAAGGACAGTTACAATAACTGGAGAATCTGCTTAGTAACATTTTAATTGAAACCAACTGACGCGAAAGCTTGTCTTAAGGTGTATAGATGGCTCACTGACCTTGTGCATGTGGGCGGAGCTAAACGCCCTACTCCCGAATACGTAAAATGTGTGCGGTGGCGCGCGACACTAAAACTATGATCAAAGAATATGAAGAGGCGCAGACATGCCGCACGTAGGTCGCCATTTTTGCCTACGATTCCAGAAGGGAATGGCGGATGCAAGGCTGATATATTTTGTACTAGCTGTTAATCGTCCGTGTGGAATTTAACAAAAAAGTTATTGTTGAGTTCGCAGAGTTTACGATAACTTATTAAGGCGCTGTACTTAGTCAAAATAGGCTTCACAAAACAATATTTTAGCCAAATGTATACATTTTAGAACAGCAAAAAAAATGTTAATCTTGATCATATTTATGAGTGGACCATTGTGTTCAAAACACGTTTTCGGTAAATTTTCTCGATAGAAAAAAATCATAAAATAACCATTAAAATTGAAATCGTTGCAATTGTAATTGTGTTATTTATAAACAAATCTTGATAAAATTAATAACAGTGATGTATAATAATAAAGGGAACTGTTGTTTTTATTTATCGATTGTAATAAGATATTTGTAAGGATTAATTGTATTTAATGATAAATAACTCGAACGAAACGTTGCGCCATCGCGGCGTCTTTTTAGCTTCTCTTTCATTTCTACGCGGAGCGACAGTGAGTCTTGTTTTTTAGTTAGGTACTTATACTCTAAGGGAGGGGTGAGACGGTACTTTTTAGTTAGGTACTTATACTCTACGGGAGGGTATAAGTACCCAACTAAAAAGCAGTGACTAGACATGGGTCATACTTGCAAAATCGCGTACCAGGGCTTACAAGTACGACTTCTTGAAGAAACCACGTCCTAAAACTAGATCTCGGGATACTTTCAAGTATTTTCTATCTGCATAGGAAATTGAACCTTAACTGTATACAAATAAGGAGCAAAATCGCTTTTACAAATAAATACGTACTTATAGAGTATAGACGATTAAAGTTTCTACTACTATTCCAACCAAGAGCCCTGTTGGGAGAAAAATCTTGCATAGGAAATTGAACTCTGAATTCTTACTTATGGAGCACGATCGCGTTTAGGCATGGGTCGTACTTGCAAAATCGAGTACCAGAGCTACAAAGTACGTCCACCTTAAAAAACCATAGCTCGAGATACTATCAAGTATTTTCTATCTGCATCGAAAATTGATCCATGACTTCATACAAATAAGAAATACAATCGCGTATTCAAAAGCCCTGTTGGTAGTAAAAATACTTGCATAGGAAATTGACCCGTTACCGTTTTTCTATGAATAAGGAGCATAATCGCGTTTACAATTAATATTTTCACAAACCATTAAAGTAAAAATACTTTCATACGAAATTGTTCCGTAGACTCTAATTGATAAGGAGCATGATCGCATTTCCGAAAACTGACGCGGTTGGGTACCTATGTAGTTGAGCGAGTAGCCGTATTTAAAATACTTTGAAGTCTTGCAATTATTTCGGGTCGGTACCTAGTGTACGTACTTTGGTATCTGTTTGTTGATGAAAGCTGTTTATTATACATATTTTATTTTATGATTAGTTTTTTCTAAGTAATGTTGTTGGTGTAAATGTTTGTACTGTTTCGGTTCTACTCATAAGTTGTATAAATAAGCAATCTGTGTATAAAAAATGGTCAACAAGAAAATAAACGGAAGGCAATAAAGAGATCTTATTCGACGAAACAAATTGTAACGTAAGTAGGTAGGTACCTACTTTTTTGCACACACCATATTTTGTTTGTATAGATTATCTATAGACGCGTAATTTCGACATACATTACAACAGCTCGATTGGTCTAGTGGTCTCGTGCGTCACTATAGTTTTCTGTATCAGTCACTAACGTCCGGGTTCAAATCCAAACTTTTTACATATTATTTTTGTTGATTTTCTTATTTGATATGTTTTTTTAATTATTATTTTACTTTTTGCCGATTTTCTTGTTTGAAAATTTTCAGACTATATTATTATTGCTTATACTCTTTTGTAACACACTGTAGGTATATTATTTTTCTTCCGAATCAAGCTTGGTGGACGTTTTTATTTTATTTTTATTATATTACTCAAGATTCTGAAAAAAAAATAACTATAAGAATAAAAATGATTGTTTTTATTAAAATAACAATTACTTATTGAATTATTTTAAAAATAAGAAAATAAAAATATGCACATTATAATTAAAAAATAACAAAACAAATGATAAGCACATTATAATAAAAAATAACAAAAGAGATTTATGCGTCCACTGAGATTCGAACCTGGTGATTACGCAGTGAGAATCCGGACAGTAGAGCGCGGAGGCAATAGTGCATCTTGTTCAAGTCGCGAAATTACGCTTCTAAATATAATGGAAGTCGCTCATCGACAAAATTCGCGCGGTGCACCCCGCCGTAGGCGGGGACTATTCGTATCCCACTTACATAAAAGTAAACTCAAATACATAAAAGTCGTCTATTCACCGCCACGTAAAGAAATACCTATGCTAATTTTAATGAAATTCTTCTAATATTTCTCCATTTAGTTCTTTTTGATCGTTTTTGCAATTTTAGTTTAATTATTATTTATTTTTAGTTTTTCGTATTAGCCTTTTTTATATACAATATTTGGTGAACGATTTCCTTGGGCTAGAACAAAAACACTATATTATTTTATTATTTATTCAATCAATTTCATTGGAGATTAAGGAATCTTCACGTATAGGATCCACTTATAAAAAAAAAAACTATACTCCGTTTCTTTATTATGATTTATTTACATTTGGTTAAGTACCTAAATAAACGTAGTATACAACCTCCCTATTTGAATCGGATAAATATTCAATATTTAATTTCATAGGTTTTGATTTTTTTTCGTGGGAACCTAGTTTCTTTTTTTTTCTAAAATAAATGTGCCTAAGTTACTCCTTATTCACCTATCTGCTAGTGAAAGTCCCAGTCACAGAAATAAATCCGCACAAGAATATGAGAAGGTAGTACTTAATCAATAAACTCAGTAATGCAAATACTCGTAGATTGACAACTAAGAACGCTCATTTTTTATAAATTATGGTGTTTGAAAACATTTTTTTTTATTGTGGGTAAGTAGTTATTTTCTAAACAGTCAAAATAAAATGGCCTGAAGCGGTTGTTTTAATATTACAAACAGACACTCCAATTTTATTTCTTTGTACCTATAGATAGGTAGATACTTATTAGTCCACTCAACGAATAACCCAAAAAGAGGTGTAGAGTGCATGAGCTGGGCCCTGAGCCATTTCTTCAGAAAGTTGCTCAGAGTGCTTAGGGAGTAAACATACTAAAAGTCCCCGCGTCTAGGAGGTGAGCCGGAGTGGGGGGTATAAAAATTCCCACTTTTGAGTTTTTCGCTAATATCTATAAAACGGTGCGTCGTCGTAGAGAAAACGTATTTTTCTTGACTTGCTTTGCTTTGGCATTTTTATTTATTTACAAATTATCTTATATTTACAAAATAAACAAAAACAGTATTTAGAAATGGCACCACTAATAAAGCGTCCACGCGGACAATAGAAATGGGCCCTCTGCAGCGAGCTAATCTATAAACGCATACTGATACAATTCGTTCATAAATATTTGCACTAACACAGCGAAACGCGCGTAGTCGATCGATAGCCGGGGCGGAGCAGCGAGCGACACAGCCACCCCGTCTCAGTGCTAACGCACGACTGCCGCCTGCGCCCGCGCAGAGCACCTCTGAACCTATATCTCAAAGTGGGGCATTGTCTTTGCAACTGTTGATTGATTTAAAAACGCTATTTCAAATATGTAGTACTTCTAACCAGCAATTTTTCAGTGTAAAAATATTTCCAAACATCAAAGCCGTTTAGAAGTTATAAGCAAATGTTAGCCAAAATAGCGTTTTGGTAAATATTTTTTTAAGGCAAAAGTATTAGCCTTATGAAAAAACCCTGTTTCAAAAATGCAGTACATGAATCTATAGCAAACATATATTTTTTACAGACCTTCTAACCAAACCGTTAATGAGTTATAAGCTTCATAAAGTGACCGTGTTACGGTACTAAACGAGAGTAAGGCCCTTAATATAAATTGTTCCACCGAAGCGCACGTTATAAAATTTTGTTTCATTGCGATTAGTGGAACTGTTCAGGTGAGGTTCGTCCAAGTGCGGTTGAAATCAGTGCTCTGAGTGGAATACCTCGTTTTTTCTAATCATTTACAATGGAACGACATCATACCATATAGAAATTATTGAATGCATCATGAATTTAGTTGCCAATTTTTGTGACAAAGATCGAAGTTCTCGTCCCAACCACACCCTTGAAACCGGAACAAATGTATAGTGACAGTAAACTTTCTGGTCGAGTCCTTTTGCCAAAACCTCAATTAAAGATGTCGTACGCCTTTTTATCAGCCAACCCAAGCTCGACTTCAAATTATACCACTTTTTTTTCCAGATATGCATGGAAACCACGAACAAATCCTCTCCCTGGGTGTACCACTGGCACGAACAGTCCTCCACTCCTTACATCCGAGACGGCGAGAAAGTTATCGCGTACGACAACGGACGATCTCTTGCGATTAAAGTCAAGTAAGTCATTGTCGAGAAGTTGAAGGTTGGGGCTTCTTAAGCACCATGGGTGATTTCAAATACCTATAGACACTGTTATTTAAACGACCACAAATTGACCAACCACGGCCAAATCATTATTCGTGCCTACAATGTGCGCGAATTTGACGATCGGTTTTGACGAAATCTGTAAGAAACTGAACTGAACTGTAAGAAACTGTTTCTTACAGATTCACTCGATTTAACGGTCGTTCCTGACAACGGTTAACGATAGACAAACATCAAGGCTAAAATTGAGTCACATGTTGCAGACATCACTTTTGCTGATTTTTCGATCGACAAAAAAGATCCACAGAGTGGTGTTCGTCTGTAGCTTACAAATTTAAGTAAGCAGATCTGTAGGTACTTTTATGCACACCATGTGGACGTCTAAAATAGGAATTGGACCCCACTTTTCATAACAGTTTCTTGAGTGACTGGTATTCTTGCACAAAAACCACAGCCTAAAATCACCACAGACAACAGAAATTATGTGTTCCATAGCGATTTAAAGGATAATTTTAATGAAAAACAATCCCTAACAGATGAAACAGGCGTTTTTTTTTTATTATTTGAAATGGGTTTGCTCTTGACTCTAGTCTAGGTCAGAGATGACAGAGACAAAGTCTACGATGGAGTGAACTCACCCAGAAGAAGCCTGTTCACTCTTACTTTGAAGAGATTCGGGTTTTTGGCGAACTACAGCGAGTATCTTTATTTCTTTTGTTTTCTTTACAGAATGGCGATCGACAAAGGCCTGGGGGGAGTGATGGTGTGGTCCATAGACACGGATGACTTCAAAGGCAACTGCAACGAGACTGATGCGTACATCGACTTCGTGGAGAGGCACAAGAGGATGGTGGATGATCCGCTTGTCGCTAAGGCTGTTAAGAACTTGAATATTCCTGATGGTAAGTTAAAAAGTTTGTTGTAGAAGGTTTTTGAGGGTAGGTTTGAAAACGGGGATAACTTGTTTCCGACCGAATTTTGGTCAGGGTGTCCAATCTCAACGGAGGCTAGCTAAGAACGCAGGATATAGGTATTATAGTGCACAAGTGTGTGCGCAAACACAGGTGAACTCTCTGTTCCGTTACTCTCATTGTCCGTTGGGACGGCAATCCGACACGACCAGTGGCGAGATCAGCCGGTCGATTCTGTAGAAATCTCACCGTGAAAACTTAGGTGAAGTGAGTTTGTTTTTGTTAGGAATTGACACTACTGACAGCTCACTCCACGCTCACTTCACCTAAGTTTTCACGGTGATTTTTACAGAATAGCACCGCAGGTGCCAGATCAGGACCAACGGCTTTCCGTTCTATCCAAGACAAAGGGAATTCCTAATCAATCAATCAACTCGTCCACCGCTGAACATAGGTCTCCCCCAGACTGCACCACAGCACCCTGTCCTCCGCCTTCCGCATCCAGTCTACCCCAGCCACCTTCTTCAGGTCGTCCGTCCATCTAGCTGGGGGGCGTCCCACACTACGCTTGCCGATACGCGGTCTCCACTCCAGGACTCGTCTGCTCCACCGGCCATTGGTCCTTCGACAAAACATGGCCAGCCCACTGCCACTTCAGCTAGCTTACTCTGCAAGCTATGTTAGTAACTCCGGTTCTTTTCCGGATAACTTCGTTTCTGAATTCCTAATACAAAAATCCAATTAGGTACACTTTTCCCGACCAAGGAATGCTCATCAGTTTTTTGCGCTTGCGACTACGAGACAGACAGAGTAGTCATCATAAATTAAAAAAATGTTTACAACAAATATTACAAATATATATATATATATATATATTTTAGTTATCCTACCAATATTATAAATGTGAAAGTTTGTGAAGATGTTTGTTACTCAATCACGCGTAAACCGTTGAACAGATTTGGTTGAAAATTGGCACATAGATAGACCATTTCCTGGATTAACATATAGGATACTTTTTATCCGGATATTCCCACGGCATCGAAGCTTACGCGGGTGAAACCGCAGGGCGCTGCTAGTATTTAATAATATGTACAACCATGAACATGCCATCACCAACCAACCGACCATCCCCAACCAAACCAACCAACCATGAACTGGTGTTTAATTCCACGTCAGTCATCGGCTGTCCCATTTCAAAACCTAGTAAGGGACACTTTTTACAAAAATCGTTTTATTGCATAATCTTGCTAACCTACAAGGTCTCTACCAAATACAAAAACACCAGCGTTTTAAACTTACATAAAAGGAGATATATTTAAGCATCGATACCTAGTAAGTGCACCTTTCACTCCCTAGTGACCATTTAAAACCTAGTAAGTCACTTTAACTAATTCAAAAAATACATTCCATAGGCTGACCAATATTACGTTTATGCACTCTCCTGTAAAATTTCATTTTAAGTCCTTACTAGGTTTTGAAATGGGGCAGCCTTCATTTCATTGCGACTGTGGGCGATACAAAATAAAGATCGACCTCGATGATTGTTATAGTTTATTACTTTAAAAATTACAAATATATGTGTCGCGACAAAAGTATGGCGGTGCCCTAATTCGTGAAGTGAAGTCCGGTTCGTCCGCGTGAAGCTTGTCGCGAGCGCCGTTGACATTAGACGCGTTCGTTCATATGAAGAATGGCTGCGTTCAGGCGTAGACATCCTCCGGCCCTTGAAAGACTAGCTTTCAACTGGTTCAATTGGCAGACGAACAATGTTGTGAATCGCCCGCCGTATAGTGCCTCTGGCGGTGTAAATATCAACCACTCGACACACGTTGTCTGGTCCCAAATACAAACGTGTGATACGTCTAAGACGCCAGCGTTGCGGTGGTGAATTATCTTCCTTTATTATTACCATCTCTCCTATTCTCGGGCCATCAGTAGAAGTCCTCCACTTTGTTCTATTCTGTAGTTCAGCCAGGAATTCCTTCTGCCAGCGTATCCAGAAATCTTGACGAATCTTCTCAATTAGATGATACTGCGGCTGGCCGTCGTCTGCGGGACGCGAAGGCACCGACATCAGAGGCCGCCCGATGAGGAAGTGCCCGGGAGTGAGGGGACTCAAGTCAAATGGATCAGAAGAGATAGGAGAAAGAGGACGGGAGTTCAAAATGGCTTCTATTTGAGTAAACAATGTGGTCAACTCTTCAAAAGTAAATGACTGATTACCAACAATTCTAGATAAATGATACTTTGCTGCCTTAACACCTGCCTCCCATATACCTCCAAAATGAGGAGAATAAGCTGGACTAAACACAAATTTTATACCTTCGGAGCTAGCAAACTCTGTGACAGACTCACGACTGGAGCGCAGAATATTACCCAGTTCATTATTTGCACCGACAAAATTGGTACCGTTATCGCAAAATAAAACATAAGGTTTACCCCTGCGTGAGACAAAACGACGCAAGCACAAAATAAACGCATCTGTAGTAAGATCACTCACCACTTCTAAATGCACCGCTCGAGTATTCAAACAAACAAATAAACAAAGATAACATTTTGTTTTACGGTTACCCCTCCCCTTTTTACTTGATATCATAAATGGTCCTGCAAAGTCAGTGCCACTCGAATAGAAAGGGAAGGTAGCTTCTGTCCTAACTGCTGGTAAATTTCCCATAATAGGCTGAACAGTCTTACCGCGATAGCGAGCACATATAACACAGGATTTTGCGACCTTGCGCGCCAACTGTCTACCACCAATAGGCCAATAATCGTCACGTACGGAGGACAGCAGTAGTTGCGGACCTGCATGAAATAGACGACGATGTTCATGTTGCAATAACAAATATGTAAAATGATGTTTCCCATCTAAGATAACAGGATGTTTTTTGTTATAATTAAATGAGGAATTTCCCAATCGACCGCCTACTCTCAACAAGCCATCCGCATCAATAAATGGATTTAACTGTAATAATTTGGATTTTTTATTTAATTGTTGACCACTAGACAAAGCCTTTAACTCCATCCTAAAACATTCACTCTGACTAAATGTTGTAAGTAAATTAAGTGACTTACTAATTTCTTCAGTTTGCAAAGAGCCAATTATTTTATTATCTTTATTACGTAAGTTTCCTATAAATCTTAAAACATATGCATAAGCCCGCTTTAACTTATTAAAACTAGAAAAAATATAAAAATCTATAAAGGATACATCAGGCGTTTGAGCTGCGTTTACAAAAGCCTTCAGCTCAGGCAAGTCTACATTAGCATGTGGCGGTTGCGGCCAGGCCGAAGAGCCTTCCTTCAAGAAGGAAGGTCCTTCCCACCACAAGGGCTCAACGAGTAAGCGTTGAGGAACAACCCCCCTAGAGGCCAGATCAGCAGGATTAAATTCAGTGGGGACATGCCGCCACGAACTACCTTGAGTTAACTCAATTATCTCGACCAGCTCGATTGGTCTAGTGGTCTCGTGCGTCACTATAGTTTTCTGTATCAGTCACTAATGTCCGGGTTCAAATCCAAACTTTAAGATGTGGGCGATACAAATAAGAGATCGACCTCGATGATGTAGATAATAGTTTATTATTTAAAAATTACAATATTATGTGGCTATCCCAATATTCTGTGAGTTGACCAAGAGCTTTGAGTGCCCTCATATTTTTAGTAACTTGGTCTATTAAGTTTCGCAATGCTGTGTGTGATCCTGTAGTGATAGGATTTATGAAATGTAATGCTTTAAAATGATTATTAATGAGAACTGTCTTATAATCATACCTAGCACACACTAAATCCCATGCAATCTTGTAGTTAATCGAAGTAAACTCTATTGACTTTATTACCTCACTAGCGCTGCCCTCTAAAGATGCCCTTAAGTAATGAAATTTATTGATGTCTTGTATTGATGCATTTTCATGAATTAAAGATAGATAAGTGTCCCTAAACTCAAGCCACATTATATTTATTATGACTTTGAAGTTAGATGCCACTACGAATATGAAATGGGATGAATATATTAATAATTCTTCAGATATTCCTACGTTAGATCAGTTCTATACTTTTATCCGTAATTGGGCGAATGTTTTAGAAAGTGCAGCATTACGTTCATCGCACCAGAGTGATGGAGGAAATAATTCTAATTCAAACAATAATAATAAAAAGTCTTGGAATAAGAATAACAATAATAATAATTCTACATCTAAAAATAACAATTCAATTAAAGATTCTAAAAATTCAAATTCTACTAATTCAGGTGAGACTGTGTGTGACTATGTATGTTTATGTTGCAATAACCAAGGGCATCGTATTTATGATTGCACTAAATTTAAAGATTTGGAGGTTTCTGATAGAATAAAAGAAATAAAACGTTTAAAACTTTGTAATAATTGTTTACGTGAGGGTCATAACGCGCAGCATTGTCGGCTGAAGCCCATGTGTCGTCACTGTAAATATACTCATAATACATTATTGCAAAATAATAAAAATGAGGAAAATATTAATTCCTCGGTTGTCTCTCAGTCGCAGTCGGAGCCATCGCCTCCAGTCACGTTGTCAGGTGTGTCTACTAGTCAGGTATTGTTGAGTACTGCTGTCGTACTAGTAAAGAATATGATTAATAATGAAACTTACCTTGCTCGTGCATTGTTGGACAGTGGTAGCCAATCTTCTTTTTTGACGGACAACCTGAAAACAAAATTAAACTTACCTGTTCAAAATATTGAACCGCTCCGTATTTCGGGCATTAATAATGTTTCTTTTAATATAACAGAACGTGTCACTTTAGGGATACAATCACGAAATAATTCTTACAGTACTATGATAACATGTCTAGTCGTCCCTAAGGTTACAAGTACTTTGCCAGGTGCTTCTGTTGATATGTTGGAGCTAGACTTACCTCACAATATTGAGCTTGCAGATCCAAGTTTTCATCGCCCCTCGGAAATTGATTTGCTGTTGGGAGCTGATATTTTTTGGGATTTAGTAGGGTCCAAGCGTATAATTTTAGGTGTAGGTAGACCAGTTCTTCAAGAATCACAGTTAGGCTGGCTTGTCAGTGGTCCAGTGGGTGATTATAAACCTGGCCACTTGACTTGTAATTTTACTCATCAAATAAATCATAATTTACAAAAATTTTGGGAAATCGAAGAAGTGAATTCAAAGGGTGATATTGTCACTCCTGAAGAAAAGTTGTCTGAGTCCCACTTTCAAGAAAATGAAAATAATAATAATAGAAAGAAATCTCTTTATTTTCTGCGAATAGTCTTTGAGGAAATCGCAACAAGTTTAGCCTGAAGCTAACCAAAATTACAAAACATAAGCTCTTCATACTTAATTTATTTTCTCAGATTTCTGCAAAAATGAATCCTCATTTTTTAATTTTTTTTATTATTTTCTATTTTTATATTGACAACATTTCCGTGAGATTAAAAAAAGAAGTTAGATAAGTGCATCCATACTCACTAATATTATAAATTCAAAAATAACTCTGTCTGTCTGTATGTTACCACGCCTAAACTACTGAACGGATTTCGATAAAATTTGGCAGAGAGATAGATTGCATACCGGGGAAGGACATAGGATAGTTTTTATCTCAACATTCCCCCGAGATCGACACTAATGCGGGTGAAACCGCAGAGCACTGTTAGTACCTATATAAAGGTACCTCTTTACATAATATGTATTGTGTATGTCATATCTGTGCAGTGGATCCCAAACAGCAGTAGGTACAGACGCCAGCACATCAAGCTACTACAATCTGTCAAATTTCTTTAATAGAAATTAGATTAGATTTCTTTCTTTCTTATTCTTTGTCTTTTTCTTTCTTTTCTTTTTGTCTTTCTTCTTTCTTTCTTTTCTTTTCTTTTTCTTTCTTTCTTTTCTTTATTGCTAAAGCATAAGGCTCAAAGTTGATTGGGAAAATTTGACAGTTTCGGGTAGCTTGATGTGCTGGCGTCTGTACCAATGTTTACGTAAGCATGGAGGGGGGGGGGGGGGTAAGAGCTTGGCTTACTTTTGCTGGAGAGGGGGAGGGGGGGCTTAATAATTGCAAAAAATCTGCTTACGTAATACTTGAACGGCCCCAAACCAACCGCGGCAAACGTAGCTTAACCTGATCGATCGACCTGTGCGGCTGTTATTTTTTAGCTACTGGCCCCTCCCTACTTAAAACTACTATCTTCTTGATTAGAAGAAGTATCAGCCATTTATGCCCTATTGCAGGCCGTGGTGGCCCAGTGGTAACAATCCCGACATGTTGTATGTAGGTCGTAGGTTCGAACCCAGACAGGCACTTTTTTTTTTTTTTTTGAGGATGGGTAATCATCATATGACCCCTCCCGCTCTGGGTGGAGCGGAAGGGAGTGTCAGACTCTTACTGACTAAAACCCACCCGTGTTCTTGCCTTAGCCCTTTATGTTCCGAGCCAGCGGTAACCCTTTACTCGTACTTTGCACTTTACTTGGCACTTTACTCGTACTTTGTGTAAATTACAATTAAAAAAGTCGATGACAAAATTAATGAAACCCATTTAGGAGGTCTATGAAATGACCGTCATTTGTTGTGGAATGTTACTCTTCAGCGTTCGTTTCAATTCAGTGAACAATTACCAATATTTTGGGAATTCACTAAGACAAATGCCCGGTTTCAAGAGTGGTGGTGGCACAGTGGTAACGGCCCCAACTTACGAGTACGGTTGCAGGTTCGAACCCAGATAGGCGCTTTACTTTGTGTAAATAATTTTATCACCACTGCTCTCATAACGGCGAAGGAAAACATCGTGAGGAAACCGGCATGTCTTAGAACAAAAAAATCGAACACATGTCGCTCGCATGACTAACTGTCCTATCTCATTTTTCATGATTTGCGTAAGGACTACTTCATTTTTCTATTCGTCATTCTTTCCATTTTATTACCTTTCAAAATGGTTATATATTTTGAGATCCAAATAACATAAAGATACGACGGTTAGTGAAAAACGTAAAGAATCACGAATAGATAAATTTAGGTAAGTTGTTCTAATTCTATCAGCTAAAAAATTAGATAGGACAGTTAGTCATGCGATCGACGATGTGACATACACCAACCCGCAATGGGCCCGCGTGGTGGATTATGGCCCACTCCTTCTCATGGAGAGGAGGCCTATGTCCTAGCAGTGAGAATATTATATGCTAATTATGATAAGCAAGATGATTAATTCCTTTTTTTTTGTCCACAGTATCCCTCGTAGGCTCAAAAGGCCCAGCCTACGTCATTCAAGACTCAAAACTCCACCTCCGTTTACCCCAACCGAAATACACGAACTACGCACTCATGCAGACTATCAACGACGCTGTGATACTCGCTGTAGAAGAAAAACGGATCTTAGACGAAGTGAAACGGCTCGAGGGCGACAATGAGGTCAAAACGGACGATGATAAGGGAGGTAGCAGTAGTGTTAGAAGTAGTTTGTTTGGTGTAGCTCTCTGTGTCCTGGTGTTGTTGAAGTTTTGGTAAGATTTAGGTTCCTATGTGATAAGTGGCACGGAGTATTATGGGAATGGAGTGTTAGCCGTCGTTCGATCAGGTGATTTTTTAACGACGATTTAATTGACGATTTTTTTATCCATCACTGGATTTTCAGCTCTCGGTATAAAGCCAAGCATTGAGAATTCAATTCGGCGCTAAGCAGTGCTTAAGGTGAAAGTAAACGTAAAAGTAAATAACTTGTTTTGAATCCCTAATCAACAATAGATCTTTTGTCGAGAGAAGTATTATATTAGCCGTTGTTAGTTAAGCAAAACACAAAATACAATTATTATTTTATTTGACACGAGATTTGAAAACATTGTAGTTAGATATCACAATCACTGTAAGCGGTAAGATCATGGCAAATTCTCTGTTTGAGTGTTCTTTGTAGCAGCGATATAAGGGGCTGTCCATTAATCACGTGAGGCTCGAAAGGGGGGGGAGGGGGTCCATAAAAAATCACGAAATATCACAAGGGGGGAGGGGGGGTGTAGTAATATATCACGTGTATTTATTTTTTTAAAAACATCCTGCAAACTTTCTAATAAAATTAGATGATTATACCTGTATTTTATAAACATAAAAAAAAGGTCCGATTCTTTGTAGGTACTAAAGATACACGTGATATGAGGGGGGGGTAAGTCTTAAACC
This sequence comes from Luperina nickerlii, assembly GCA_963855955.1. Classification (NCBI taxonomy): domain Eukaryota; kingdom Metazoa; phylum Arthropoda; class Insecta; order Lepidoptera; family Noctuidae; genus Luperina; species Luperina nickerlii. The sequence continues at coordinate 7,469,667 of OY979689.1, read as the reverse complement.
TCACCATATATCACCAAGGGGGAGGGGGGGGGGTTAAAAATACCAAAAAAAACATCACGTGATTAATGGACGGCCCCTAATAATATGAATACTCTGAAAATATTCTCATATGAAGATTTACAGCTCTGGAAAAACTGGGGCGATCCCGGGCGGGATGCGGGACGAAATTCGCTCGCACCGATTGTGTCAACTAACTTGTATGGAGGTTTAAAATTGGCATGTGTAATCGCGTGACAGTCTAATCATTAAAACAATCGACGTGCAGTCGCATTGCGCGTCTCGCGCGGGGTTTTCTCAGTTTGAACAGTCCTTAAACTTCATCGTCAATGATCAGTTTGTTTTTGACGTGAAACTTTAGAATATGCTTAGGTCAGTACTCCATTTATTAAATACTCCGTAACGTAGAAGTGAAATAAAGATAATGGTCTCAGATGACGTTTTCGGTAAGGGATGTAGGAATATGCTCATTTTAGGAGTTTAGAAGGGGTTAAAGATACAGTAATTTTATTTTTGTTAATATCCGACGACCCCAGAAAGGGGGTTATGTCTTAATGAAAGTTTGATCAAGTTTTAGTGTCGAATCCTCAGTCGAGTTTCATGGCAAATTGGGATAGGTTGGCCAAATAAAAATAAAAAAACATATACCTATATTACAACACTTGAGTTATATGACAACAGATTGAAGTAAAGAAATAAGCTTTCAAAAATCGAAGATAAATCATATTTTAAGTAAAAAACAAAGGTTCTGACAAATACAGAATCATCTCCTTTTTGAAGTCGGTTAAAATCAACTGAATTAATTTTGGACATGCCGCAAGTTTTCATATCAAAAATATAAATAGATATTTGATGTAAATATAATTATTATAAGAATTTAACATTTTGATAAGTACTTAATTATATTTATAGATAGGTGTGTACTCTTGTGTGATGTTTTTCTTATAATCTTTGACAATAATTTATCGATATTATGTACGTAAGTACCTACTTACGTATAGTCGGTTAGCGACGACCTTTATCAAAGAATTTATGTATTAAATACTTAGTTTTTTATGATTCTTTGTGTTTTTTTTTTACGTTTATAAATAAAATATATTGCGAAAAATATATTTTTTTGTTATATTTCTTTCAACCCTACCTAACCCTGTGTTATTTTTATTAAAAAAAAATAGGTCGTATTTCTATACCTACAAGGGTACATCATAGTTGGTCACGATCACAGATATAGATAGACCCAGATAACGCAAGTATCACGATCTGTATGAAAACCAAGCGTGTTTTTTAAAGACGCCGCCGCGTGCGGCACCCGTTTCGCCCCACTCCCGGGCCTAGCGCCAGCGCTCACGCTTCACCCTGCCAGCTGCCGGTCGATTCTGTAAAATTCTCACCGTGATAACTTAGGTGAAGTGAGTTTGTTTTTGCTAGGAATTGACACTATTGACAGCTCACTCCACGCTCACTTCAATTCAGTGCGATTGTGTAACCATCTCACCGTGAAAACTTAGGTGTAGAGAGCGTGGAGTGAGCTGTCAATAGTGTCAATTCCTAGCAAATACAAACTCACTTCACCTAAGTTTTCACGGTGAGATTTTTACAAAATCGACCAGCTGGACCTCTTCAATAAGAACTGCCGGTCGATTCTGTAAAAATCTCACCGTGAAAACTAAGGTGAAGTGAGTTTGTTTTTGCTAGGAATTGACACTATTGACAGCTCACTCCACGCTCACTTCACCTAAGTTTTCACGGTGAGATTTTTACAAAATCGACCGGCTGGACCTCTTCAACAAGAACTGCCGGTCGATTCTGTAAAAATCTCACCGGGAAAACTTATAGAAGTGAGTTTGTTTTTGCTAAGAATTGACACTATTGACAGCTCACTCCACGCTCACTTCACCTAAGTTTTCACGATGAGATTTTTACAGAATAGCACCGCTGGTCCTTAACGGCTTTAAACAGAGAAACATGAAGGGGAGGTCAATGCCCTGCAATGGGACATCACAGTCTTTTAATAATAATACATATAATAAGTAAAAGAACATGAAATTAATTAGGTCACTAAATATATTTAATTTATTAACATTAAAATAATTTACAAATCTTCGTAAGGAGATCCACAGCGCACGTTGTAGAAGTGATCACATACCTGCAAATAACAAAACAAAGGTTAGCTAATTCCATACTCTCCGTACTCTGAATATGAAGTCGTTTCCCCAAGATCCCAAAAGTTTTACCACGTGTCGAGTGCGTAAGAACGCGATCGTTTGTATATTAATAATAATATGTCGTAAAAACACGACTTGTCTGATCTCCCGAGTACAATGCGTGCCACGAAAGATGAGACTTGACCCCGCCTCCCCCACTCTTTCCGCCGCCCCTATGACGTCCGGTCCCGTCCCGCACTCAGACCTCATACCGCTCAAGATACCTAAAATCGTGTACTGCGCATGTCAAACCACGTGGTGTGTCAAGTCTCATCTTTCGTAGCACGCATTGTAGGTAAGTCATATTATTATAAAAAAGCTAAACTGCTAGACACAGGTTTCTCAAGTTTAGTTCTCCCAAGTTATGCCATAGCCTCGCTCTTCTGCTCTCCTCATCGTGTTGGTCTCCCCATCCATCTAGCAGCCTTGAGTATCATCCACCATCTATCTATTGTTAAGAATTTTTAGTCTAACAGGCCTGTTAGACTAATTAAGACTAATCATTTTCAAAAACAGACCATGGAAATTAACATAACTATAACTGATTGGAGACCCTATCAGCTCGGAGCTAAAACGAGATGATGAAAATATTTAAAGATAACGAATGGTTACTCACTTGAAACTGTTCATTGAAGAGCGTGCCGTTCGCACAGAGATCCGTGCTCACCAGATGTTGGCGCCAGCAGTAGTGGAATGCCTGGAACAGTAAGAAACAAATAGATTACTGGGTGCAGTGGAGGATCATGTGGTAGATGCTTACATCTACCTCACAAGCCTCCACGTCTTAAATTGGTACACCACACCGCACCGATAAACCAGATCACATTGTCAAAGATCAAGGTACCTCACCACCAAACTATTTTTATTTTTTTTTATTCGGCGAAGAAAATGCTTAACGCATACCACGCCATCCGGGGAGACGACGACGTGTTGATGTGGGGCTTGCACCCACTAAAAACTCCGCCTGTGCGCCTACTTTCGCCTTGATGGGTGGGCCGCGAGAACTGCTACGATTGACATTCGCGACCCATCCAGCGTGGCCCACTTCTGGGCTCCCTCTTCCTAGCCCGCCTCCGGGCTTCATCCTGATTCGGCGATGTCCGGGTGCACTGGGACATCACCATAACTCTAGGGACCGTGCAGCGTGGACAATAAAAATCCGCTGGCCTCTCTTATAGTCCCCTCCTGCGGCGAATCGGGTCAGCGAGAGAGTCTGCCTCCCTGACCCATTCCGCTGCTTCACCGCCACCCACCCCTACTTCAACTTCAGTTTAAAGTCCCTTAAGTCTTTTCTATTCTATGCCAGGTCATTTGGACTCTTCATCTACTGTCCTCACGAAATAAAGATGAAGGGAATGAAGAAGGCTAGCATCTGAGTATAAACCATCAAACTCCTATGCCATAATATCATCTGAAGGCCAATTCTCGTAATTTAAAACGTTCAAAATCTAGTCGCAGTCTCATCTCAGCGACAAAGAAATGTCAAAAACTTGTCAAAATGTAGGGAAATTTGAAGTATTTTTTGACAGATTGAGACTGAGATCAGACTGTGAACGTTGTTAAAATTAGTAGAATTGCCCCTCTGTTCTTTTAGTTTGCCGTTCTCAAGAAAGCAGAAGGTGTCTCAGTAAGAGTGCACTTTTTAAATTTTGAATTTTTTTTTTCGTGCAAGTGGCAACTTTGAAATTTGACAGATACCACCTATGTTTATTCCGATTATTAAAAATGGAGCGCTTTTCGAATGAACAACGCGTTATAATTGTGAAAACTCATTACAAAAACGGGGAAAGCTACGCTGAAGCCGCTCGCAAACTTCGCCAAATTTTCAGTCGAGAAAGTGCACCTTATGTGTCAACCAGATCGTGAGATTTAACGCCTTGCGATTTTTTTCTATGGGATTTTGTGAAATCTCGGGCTTATGCGAAATACCCAGAAACAATTCCTGAGCTCAAATCAGAGAATCAACGCGTCATCAGTGAGATACAGCCACATCTCTGTGTAAAAGTCATGGAAAATTTAATGAAAAGAGTAAGGGCCTATTACCAGAGCCGTGGGGGCCATTTGCTGGATATCTTATTCCATACTTAATCGGAACATGTCTTCTTTACAATCCAATAAAAATATCACAACTCTCTCATAAAATACATGCTTTTATTTTAAAATGAAAAAGTGCACTCTTACTGAGACACCCTTTATATATAATATATGGCTGTAATTTACCTGACACCCAGCCTGCACATCAGCATAGTACCCTCTCGGTCTTCCATCACAGGTGAAGCTGGTGCGTGGTGCAGTCACCAACACTGGGTGCAGTGGAGGGTTGTGTGGCAGGTGTAGGACGTGGTAGTAATCGTGCGGCTGCTGGCTGTAGACCGTGGCCAGGGCTGAAGAGAAACAAGAGAAGGCTTTAAGAATTTAAAAAAAAAAAGCCCGCCAAGCGCCTGTCGAACTCGTACACAAAGGGTACCGTACCACAAGGCAAAAAAAAACGAAAAATTTCTTGTGTGGTTACGCTGTATTTCTGTTGAGAAATACACTCTGTGAAAATTTTAACTGTCTAGTCTACCCATTACGGTTCATGAGATATAGCCCGCTGACAGACAGACAGACGGACGGATGGACGGACGGACGGACGGACAGCGGACGCTTAGTAATAGGGTTCCGTGGGCACCCTTTGAGGACGGAAACCTAAAAAGAAGGAAGAGGAATAATTTTTCAGTAAGTGGATTTTTCGTAAATTGAATTGATGAAAATGTATTGATTGATAATGATTGATCATTTCCGTTAAAGGGCTTTGATTTGCATGCCCAGATTTTTTAATAGAAGTAAGGTGGACGGCATTGTTTCAATAGAAGGAAAATCATTTTCAATTATTTTATCGCAGTAAATAAGTAGCCTACATAATTCACACACCTGAGTTTTACTTGCGCTCGCGGAAGGTTTCCCGAAAAATCGCAGAATTTGACGTTTTTGTATTAAAAAAATCTATTAACTAAAACGTTCATTCGTTCATTCCAAGGTTTTTAACTTGCCAACAGTTTTTTTTATAATTTGCCCGATTTAATTAGACCGCATAAAATTGTTTTATTTTTCAGCTGGCTGAGTAGTAGGTATCTCCTAGCGAATCCTTTAAAGTCTGTCTGGTAACTCAATAAAACAGTGGCACTCCGGGAGTGCCGACAGAAGTGAAAACTTGAACAATTACGTGTGTAGTTTTTTAATCGTCTTATAAACAAAACACGCGTGATGTCGGTTACGGTAACAGTGTGGTATCACTTAGGTAAATATCCATCACCACGTGAATTATAATAAATAAATAAACTGTTCCCTAAATTCGTCATTAAAAACATAGTCACGACATACCCAAAAAAATCACAGCCAAAATCTTGAACATGGTGAGCAAAAAATAAAATAAATAAACAATAAATAAATAAGCACTATAGAATAAATAAATAATAAGCGCCAGGTCGATGGCCGCCTGCGCGCGCGCGGATCACTCTACTAAATCAATTGAGGTAATCCGAATTGGAATAAGTATGGGTACTTATTGATCTAAGGGACTGGATTATGTAGTAGGTATAAAGGAAATAGATTTTTTTCTTGCCGTGGTACAGTGATTTGACGGTCAGTACAGTACCCGGCGATAAATATTGCACATCGATCTTTGGAAAGAGACAATCGGCTAATTTCGGCTTCGTAGAGCGTTATATCTGTCGCACGAAATACAAACAGTCCGGTATCTATTAGGAGCTGTTAAAACAATTATCATTTGCTTCTTTTGATAATTATTTTTATTCTTTGTATAAAATGAAAGAAAGGTAAAGGTCGATGTGCAATATTTATCGCCAGGTATAAGTATTGGTTAGACGATCAATGGGCCAAATGACCCAGTGGGTCCCGCTTAATGGCAAACGTCATCTCGGCAGGCCCAAACGAAGATGGCGGCATGATCTGGACTCCTTTAATAAAGATTGGTCCTTGGTACAGATGTTCTATGTCACGAAGTCCGTTTGGCTATGAATGTTGTCAAGCGTGCACATGCACATTGTGATCAACAGAGACTCAACAATAGGTGAAGTAAAACGGTACACATTCGCGGAAATAACCTCATGCGACGGCAGCAAGGGGCAGCCGCTGTGGGAGCGCGCTTGTCGGGATACGTCACTACTACAATCAAAGCCGAACGGACTTCGTGAAATAGAATATCTGTAGCTCTGGACAGAGAAAGGTGGAAGGAGAGGGAAGGATGAAACTACGAGCGAGCGAAAGTGATGCAATTACTTTTGAAACGCAAAAGAAGAGTGATGGCTATGGTGTGCATGCGCTCGGAATAAAACGACGTACCTATGTGCCAAAACGAATTTAGTCCTTTTTAACAAAATAAATGAATTAAATTTAAAACTATTTTTAGTGAACTTTGATATGATAATTCTCTATGTTTTAAAGTAAATTCTATTGAATTACATACTTTTAAGCGTTACGCCGCCGCCGTGATGTCGAAAAAAGTAAAAAATAGATATAACTTTGCAATTTTTTTGTATTGAGAAATATTTATTGAATCGTGTATTCCTTTTACATGATACTAGACCAAAGAGTCAAAAAACATACCAAAATGTTCCCCATTCCACATACTTAACAAGTTACACGAAATAGAAAATCCTCATTTTTTTTCAACATATCACCTTAAGAAAAATGTCTGCCTCTAACATAACACCATCCAATCCAAGAGTATAACATTTCGCGCATGCTCAGAAGGTCGCTAAGCTGCGCAGACGCACTGACCATAATGTGCAATCAACCTGTTACATATTATAATAGTGTAACTACTTGATTTAACATAGATCTGCTTAATAGATGTGTTGACATTAATTTATACTGTTTTATCTGACTAGATTTAAAAAAGCAGAAACTGTTAAATAAATAGTTATGTGCAACTGGGTAAGTATGTACCTTCAGTAATATTATGTGGGGGCGATAGATTATAGTAAAATATTATATTTATTCCGTTTATTCCAAGGAAAAGTGTTTACGTTAAAAAAACATTAAAAAACATGAGTGATATTAAATATTATTTATATCACTCATGTTTTTTCGAAACAAAATTAATTTGACAGCTAATTTTAAATTCGCTTTATGGTCAGTAAATATATGAGTTTAATGTTTTTTAACCGACTACCCTGAGAAGAAAGACCGAAACAAACTCAGAGGTCACAATCTCTTTTTAAGTATCTTTGGTCTTTTCTGATAAATTAAATAATTATTCTTCTCCCGGATCTCAAAAAAATAAAATATTTTACAGATCGTGGTCTATTTAAAAGCAATAGCCTACATGGTGTCAAGGCTCTAGGAAGTAATGCGTGTAATGTCAAGGTACTTGTGACGGATATAGTAAGACCCCTGGTAATGAAAGAAGAATAAAAATCATAAAGTAAGTACACACGGCGAAAGAAATTGGTGAGCAGGCAAAAACTACAACATCTACGCACTATGCAGATTTTTTTATAATCATTGTTGTGTATTTAGTGGCAGCTAACGTCTATGCTCGTAGTGGGGGGTTTACACTAGGTCAATTTACGCCGTGCTGGTCTCTTAATAAATCGCATCACAAGCCGAATCGCCACCCCATTTACAAAGCACGATAAAAATCGCTGGTGACTGGATCATTTTGCATCAAAATGTCGACCTTCATTAAGCGGGCGATCGCCTGCGACTAGTGTGATCGAGTGACCTGTCGCCGTACGACTAAAGCCGAAACCTACCCTACTTAGCAACTTGCGATTTTAGTCACCTTCGGCTTGCCGAATTGCCATTCAGACAATCATACGGCTATAGTCACCTGGGTAAAGCCCGCATAAACAGAATTCAACTCCAGTTATAGGCTCCTTCAAACAGGCGCGACTCGCGATAAAATCACGCGCGACACAAAGGCACCGCAAGTCGCGCAAAGAGCGGTGCCTTTGGGTCGCGCGCGATTCGCGTCGTGCGTCGCGCCTGTTTGCAGGAGCCTTAACTCTACTGAAATGTTAAGAAGACAATATCTTTTATTACTAGTGTAGTGCAAATACTTTTATGTGCCTATGTTTATATAAGTACGAATCTGTTGGTAAATTATTACATCACAAGGAGTTCAGTCGCTCGCTGACAAAAATTGAAGTTAGCTCAGTCTGTAAACCAATCTGTTTTGTCCAATCTACCTATGCAGTAAATAGCCTATAAAAATATTTAAGCGATGAGAGCATTTCAATCGAAGAGCAATTTAAAAGTCGTGTCGTGATGTTGCTCTCTGCTTCAAGTTCAATTATTAAGGATAAACTGTAGGTATAATTACTGTAAAACTATAACCATGAAATCATCATTCAGCGCATCATTATAGACCTCCTAGAGAAGAAAATTTCCAACGGTTAGAAAAAAAAAATCCGCTGTTTGTGTCAAATCGGCTGTGTGTGTTGTCAAAATGTATGAAACAGCTAATTTTGGTCCAGAATCATGTACTGAACTGATCCATCCGATCCGAATCCGAATTGAAGATTCGACTTCAATCCGAATTGGGAATGTTCTAAATTCGGACGGATAGAGTTCGGATCTAGTGCGGCAACCCCTCATAAAAAGTCAGCAGGATTGTCCGAAAGGGTTACCGCTAGCCCGGAACAAAAAGGGCTAAGGAAGGAACACGGGTGGGTTTTAGTCAGTAAGAGTCTGACACTCCCTTCCGCTCCACCCAGAGCGGGAGGGGTCATTTGATGATTTCCCATACTGAAAAAAAACCCCTCATAAAAAAGGACTATGGTCACTTCGAACCGGCATTTCTCGGATTCGGATCGGATATAGTGTGAAACCTCTCTTAAAGTTTGCGCGTCGATGTCATACCATCCTGTATAATATTTTATCTATAATTAATTAAACTGGGTTTAAACAATTTTATTTATTCTAATACGAGTGACGCCGACGTACAACATAGTCTCCAAAGGGCTGGGTAGAGTATTTAGTACCTACAAATAGATTTCGTTATTATGTGATCTTTATCTTGAATTTGTAAATAGGTGTCTATTATTACCTGAAGGCTAATTTTCGCACTTTAAAAACGTTAAAATTGAAGTGGGTTTAAACAATTTTATTTATTCTAATACGAGTGACGCCGACGTACAACATAGTCTCCAAAGGGATGGGTAGAGTATTTAGTACCTACAAATAGATTTCGTCGTTATGTGATCTTTCTTTATCTTGAATTTGTAAATAGGTGTCTATTGTTACCTGAAGGCTAATTTTCGCACTTTAAAAACGTTAAAATTGAAGTCGCAATCAATGTCATTAACTTGTCAAAAATGTCATAATCAATGTCAAAAACAATCAATGTCAAAACTTGTCAAATTAGACGTCATTTTGACAGATTAAGATCAGACTGAACGTTCTTAAAATTACGATAATTGCTCCTCTGGATAAACCTGTATAAAAACTTACCTACCATTCTTCGTTCTTTCCTCTATTGTGAGGATCGCGAATTCGCGACCACAACGACGCATCTCCAAGTTATGCTGACTTCTGCGGCGTGGACCGCTCGGTAAATGCTGCATCCAATAGTCTTCTTGATCGCGTCTGACCATCTTGCTGGTGCCCTTGAGCCTTGTAAATACCTAATGGTAATCCTATATTTATTTACGATGACCTTTTATAATTTTTTTAATGAATAAAGTAGACACGAATGAGTTTTATTAACAAACGCTGCTTATTATAAGAAAGCAAATAAAATAATAGTAGCTAAGCTAATTACTCCAATTTCAAAACACAAAAATTCAAATTCGGAACTTTGGAATTCGGCCTCGGTGTCGGCGGTCAACATGCTGGTTGCTCAGGCGCAAGGCGCCACTCACTCAATAGGGTTGCCAAAAGAAGACTGAATAAATGTTGCAAAGATATGAAGAAAGATTTAAGTTTTTGTGACGACCGAAGTATGTTTATATTATAATAGTTTATACAGTGTCGGGTAGTGGACCCGAATAAACAGTTCGTTGCTAACCACCGCCTTTTATTGACGTATCATTGGCGACGAGTACGGGATCTGTGATTTTCATTTAATTTTGTTAAAAATATTGTACATAGACTTTTCAAAAATGCCGATCGGGAAAATTGAACCGTTCAATGTAAATTCCAACCAGTAGCCAGCTTACGTTCGTCGCGTTAATCAGTATATAAAGTTAAATGACATTGACGATGACTTGAAAGTGTCTATGCTGATAACCGTGGTCGGTGAAGAAACGTATGCATTAATGTGTGATTTGTGTGCACCCAGTTATCCAGAGAGTAAAACTTATGACGAGCTAGTAAAACTGGTGACGGAACACTTGGAGCCACAACGTTCAGAGATCGCGGAGCGCCACGTGTTCAGATTGCGTAGACAACGGGCCGGCGAGTCTCTCACGGAGTATTTGCAAGCATTAAAACATCTTGCGACGACGTGCAATTTCGGCAAATGCACTTCATGTGCAACCCTAGAAGAAAACTTGCGAGACCAGTTCGTGTCAGGTTTAACAAATGACGTGATGCGGTCCAACATCTTTGCGGAAAAGAAAATCCAGTACAAAGAAGCAGTGGAGCTAGCCTTGGCTCTAGAAGCAGCAGAGAAACATGCTGAGGTGAGCGGCAGCACCACCGTAGCGGGGACAGCGGCGGACTCAACGGCAGTGGCAGGCGGCGCGGCGGGCGAAGGCCTGCATTACGCACGCGGCGGCGGCGGACGAGCCGGCCAGCGCGGGCGCCAGCCACGCGCCGCGGGCGGAGGCGCAGCGGCAAGCAGTGAAGGCGCAGGACCAGGCAGCGGAGGCGCGGAGCCTACGAGCTCGCGCGCACCATCTTGCTGGCGTTGCGGCAAGGCGCACACGGCTGATAGATGCCGATTTAGGAACTATAATTGTGATGAGTGCGGTAAAAAAGGACATTTAAAAGTGATGTGTAAACAAGCGCGCAGCGAAGGTAGTAGGCAAAACTACGTATGCGAAGATGAGTCCGAGGACGGTATGTTTAACATCGACGTCGCAGCTCGAGGTAACAAACCATATTTTATTAAATTAACGATGGACAACATATACATTACATGTGAAGTGGACACGGGTAGCCGTATCTCGGCTATAAGTGAAGAAATGTACAAACAGATGTTTTCGCATAAAAAAATTGTCGCGGACAATTTATTGTTACGTTGTTACTCGGGCTCACGGATTGAGTCATTAGGTTACATTGAAGTAGATGTCTGTTTAGGGCAAATTAAAGGGAAATCATTGCGTCTTTACGTCATAAAGGGTGGCGCACGACCCCTTTTGGGACGAGAGTGGATGCGCGTTTTAAAAATAACTCAAATTACGCTCAATGAAATAATAGATGACGGCCTAGTGGCGCAATTAAGTAATGAATTCCCTGAAGTATTTAGTGAGAAGTTAGGGACTTGTAAACAGCCCATCCGCCTTCAGCTGACAGATAACGAACCGGTTTATGTGCGAGCGAGACCTATGCCGCTGGCACTCCGCGCACGAGTTGAAAGGGAATTGCAACGTTTAGAGACAGATGGAACCATCTACCGCGTAGATTACTCTGATTATGGGACTCCAATCGTACCAGTCGTAAAAGCAAATGGGGATATACGTATTTGTGGTGACTACAAGGTCACAATCAATCCCAAATTAAAACGGGATTATTATCCCTTACCGCGAATTGAAGAATTATTTACAAATCTTAGCGGTGGGGAGAAATTTACAAAAATCGATTTAAGACATGCGTATGAACAATGTTTTTTATCCGATGATTCCCAACCATATACAGCGATTACAACGCACATGGGTACCTATGTTTACAAACGCACACCGTACGGTTTATCTTGTATCCCTGAGAAATTCCAAAAGATCATGGAGGAAACCCTGCGCGGGGTGCCCGGTTGCGTCGTGTTTTTAGATGATATATGTGTGACAGGCTCAAATAAAGCAGAACATATAAAGAATCTGCGAGCTGTACTCGAACGATTACGTAATATGGGACTTACGGTCAAGCTAAGTAAATGTAAATTTATACAGGACAGTGTAAAATATTTGGGCTTCATTATTAATAAAGATGGGTTGCGGCCGGATCCTGAGAAACTAGAGGCCATTACCAGCGCACCGAGACCTGAAAACGTATCTCAACTTAAAAGTTTTCTTGGAATGCTCAATTATTATGGACGATTCATTCAGAATCTGAGTACTTTACTACAACCGATGCATAATTTGTTAAAAAAAGAGGTCCGCTGGAATTGGGATTCGAAGTGTGAAAAGTCTTTTTTGAAGACAAAGCGAACCCTCTTGAGTGAACGAGTACTGGCACACTATGAGGAGGGGCGCGAACTTGTATTGTCGGTGGACAGTAGTGCGTACGGACTGGGCGCAGTGCTGGCGCACCGTTACGAGAACGGAAGCGAGCGGCCCGTCAGCTGCGTCTCGCGAACACTTAATGCGCCCGAGCGCAACTACAGTCAATTGGACAAGGAGGCACTGGCTATTTTGTTCGGTGTCACAAAACACCATCAATACTTATATGGTAGAAAATTCATACTGCGCACTGATCATCAGCCGCTGACATATATTTTTGGGGAAAAGGGAGGAATTCCGCAAACGGCTGCCAGTCGTTTGCAAAGGTGGGCGGCGCGTTTGGCCGCATATGATTTCCGTATAGAATTCGTACGATCGGCGGACAATGGTCCGGCTGATGCTTTGTCACGACTACCGTTACCTCAGGAGGGTCGCTTAACGGATCCAGGAACCGTGGATTATTTAAATCTAGTTGAAGCGGCACTGCCTATTTGCTATAAGGATATTGCAAAAGAGACAGAACGCGATACGTTACTAAGTAAGATTAAAGGGTATGTACTTTTTGGCTGGCCGTCGGCCCCGAGCTGCGATGCGGAAAAAGCTTACTTTTCTAGAAGACAAGATTTCGTGGTAGACCAAGGGTGTGTTATTTTCAAATACAGAATTGTCGTGCCTCATGCCTTACAAAAGAAAATCTTGGAGGAAGTGCACGAAGGTCACTTAGGTATACATAAAATGAAAAGTTTATCACGTAACTATATTTATTGGGCCAATTTAGATAAAGATATAGAAGAATTATGTAAATCATGCGCCGCGTGCCGGATAGTTCGAGACGCACCGCCACACGCACAGTTACACCCTTGGGAATTTCCGCTGCACCCGTGGCAGCGCGTACATGCCGACTTCGCAGATTGTGGAGGCGTTCGATATTTAGTTATTGTAGACGCTCACTCAAAGTGGATTGAGGCGTTACCAATGAAAGGTACAAATGCAGCTTCAACAATTAAGGTTTTGAGAAGTATTTTCGCGCGTTTTGGTTTACCGTCGCAGCTCGTGACCGATAACGGACCACCATTTGCGTCTCAAGAATTTAAAATTTATTGTGCAAATAATCATATAACGAATACAACGTCGGCTCCCTATAGGCCGCAGGGAAATGGCGCGGCGGAAAACGCTGTTAAAACAATAAAAAAGGTGATCAAAAGAGCGTTGTATGAAAATGAAGATGTAAACGCGGCTCTTTGTAGATTCTTGTTACAATATCGAAACTGTGAGCACGCGACGACCGGGGTATCACCCGCAGTGGCACTGCAAGGGCGGCGACTGCGGAGCCGACTGGACGCACTGCGGCCGGACGTAGCGGCCACTGTACGCGCCAAGCAGGAGCGCCAAGTTGCACGCGTCTCCGGCACCGATAGACATTTTGACGTAGGGGACTCGGTATTAGCTCGCGACTATACAGCAAGGGGGGATAAATGGACCGAAGCTACAGTAGTTAAAAAGACTGGTCCCGTATCATATAGAATCAAGGTGGGGGACGAAGTAGAATGGCGGCGTCATGCCGACCAAATAATCCCAGTAAATAACAATAAAAATAGGTACTCTCTATCTCGAATGAGCGGGGTAGGGTTAGCTCTGGACGAAGAAAGACACAGTACTAACTTAGGACGTTCGGTCAATAAGGGAGCCGACGATGATCGGTATGAGGATGCATTGGGCGGTGACAGTGAGGTGGCGGATGCACCGTCAACAACCCTATCGCCAAAGGCTGATCCAGAAAAGCGGTCGCCTATACCAGAACCGACACCGCCTGGTGTATCGGCTCGAGCACTGCGTGCCTTCAATCGAGCTAAACGTTCTAATAAGTTAGATTAGATTACATTTAATTAGTTTAACTTAGTTTACGTTAGTTTAGTTTACATATAACCTATCCATACTTATACTGTGTATCATGTGTGTATTATTAGTTTCAAATAACGGTCTTGTAAGCTTAGTGAGGAGATATGTGACGACCGAAGTATGTTTATATTATAATAGTTTATACAGTGTCGGGTAGTGGACCCGAATAAACAGTTCGTTGCTAACCACCGCCTTTTATTGACGTATCAGTTTTAAGTCTGACGACCAGTCTTACCAAGAGTTATCGTGTTACCCAGTAACCGGGTTGAGGAGGGCAGATAGGCAATCACCCCATGTAAAATACTGGTATCCAGCAGCATCCGGTTAGACTGGAAGCTGACCTCAACAAAGTAGGGAAAAGGCTAGGCAGATGATGATGAAGTAAGGTTTTATGACAAAAATAAATAGAATAATAAATATATAGGAATAAAGAGAAGGACTTAAGGGATTTAAATAGGTATTCGACTATTGCAAAGAACTGGAACACGGTAGCTCAGTGGGTGAGAACATCCACTGAGCTACCGTGTTCCAGTTCTGCTAGAGGCTGCGAGTTCGAATCTCGCTCGTGTTAGTTTGATGTAAGTTGTTGTTGATGTCAAAGTCATTTTTTCTAAAAAAAAAGCTAACGAAAATTGAGTAATTCTTGG
Organism: Luperina nickerlii; assembly: GCA_963855955.1. Lineage (NCBI taxonomy): Eukaryota > Metazoa > Arthropoda > Insecta > Lepidoptera > Noctuidae > Luperina > Luperina nickerlii. The sequence continues at coordinate 7,454,595 of OY979689.1, read as the reverse complement.
TTTTAGGAGTGAATGGAATCAATCTAATCCAAAACAGGTACCACCTACTTAAAAAATATATATCTCGTATTTCAGTTGCAAGGCAAGGTATTTAAAAAATAGTTTAGGCCAGCCCTACACCAATCTGCTCAAACAACGGTCAAGATTGACGCCTGTCGGTTGAATAGCATAACACATATCGCTACCACGTAATTATAATGCGGCGACGATATATTGTTAGTGCTGTTTAGCATAATAATAGTTATTAATGATACGGGTAAGTGCAATAATTATTATCTGTATTTTGGGATACATGAAGAAGCCACCTCGTGTAGCGCAGTTTGCTCCGCCAGGTACTCAACTGAACCGAGCGCTCGGCGCATCTTGGACAGTCACACCCAACACCTTATTTGACTGGCCAATTCTTCCCTTGCGTTGGTAGGGCTAACGCCCACCTGGTTTGCGATCACCCTCCCGCCGGAGTCCGGCGTCAAGCAGCCTGCTGTTTCGTCGATGCGTGGGAGTTTCAATGCCTTAGGCATCTTCTGGGCACGCCCGCTCTATCATAGACCTCATCCATCGCTTTCCATCAGGCGTGATCGAAGTCATGAGCGGGCCCATTCAGTAATAAAAATTAAAAAAAAGACAACGTTTTTGTAGTTAATATTAATGATACTGGATTTTTTTAGACTGTGCGCCGTACGTTCATGCTAAAAGGTATCACACGACGGCGATAAGAACTGCAATTAAATCTGATCATCCTTTTAGGAGTCACGATGCCTTTAATAGCCCTCCAAACCGTATTTCGGCCATGGCATGACCAATCTCAACGGAGACCAGCCTCCGGCGCGGGGGATATTATAGTGCACAAGTGTGCGCGCAGACACAGGTGCACTCCCTCTTCCCTCACTCTCATAGTCCGATGGGACGACAATCCGACACGACCGGAGAGAGATCAGACGCAGGCCTCCAAAACTTCGGGCTGTTACTAAAAAGTTCTCAATGGAAAATCTCAATTATATTTTGCCCGACCCTGGAATCGAACCCAGCGGTGCTATTCTGTAAAAATCTCACCGTGAAAACTTAGGTGAAGTGAGCGTGGAATGAGCTGTCAATAGTGTCAATTCCTAGCAAAAACAATCTCGCTTCACCTAAGTTTTCACGGTGAGATTTTTACAGAATCTACCGGCAGGACCCCACGCTCAGCAGTCGCGCTTGCGACCACGAGACCAATGGGGCCATAGACAAGCACACAAACTGGAAGATATACTAACACGTAAGGCACCCCTTCCTTTTTTGTCGGAAGTCTAGAGTTAATGTGTCGAGTCACGAAAAAAGTCATTCCAGATTGACGAATATTTATGTTTTACATACCTATACGCCAGCACATCAAGCTACTACAATCTGTCAAATTTCTTTAATAGATTTTCAACTTTATCGCTAAAGCACAAGGTTCAAAGTTGATTGGGAAAATTTGACAGTTTCGGGTAGCTTGATGAGCTGGCGTCTGTACCTCGTGCTACTTCTCTGCAGATACTCCACAACCTCTTTCAACCTTTGGGCAATATTGTCATCCTACCAGCGATGCTATTCTGTAAAAATCTCACCGTGAAAACTTAGGTAGAGTGAGCTGTCAATAGTGTCAATTCCTTAGAAAAACGCACTCACTTCACCTAAGTTTTCACGGTGAGATTTTTACAGAATCGACCGGCAGTTGTCCGACTTTCAAGATTCTTCTTCTATAAATAATATAGCGTATCCATGGCAAAAAGTTCAACCATGTTTAGTCCAAAATTCAGCTGCGCGAACCTCTGATTCTTACTGTCCGCAACAGCTATCATACATAATCATCCCATAAAGTTCCCTCTGGGACACAGGCCTCCTCTTTACGAGAGGGAGTGGGCCGTAATCCACCACGCGGGCCCGGTGCGGGTTGGTAGACCAACAGCCATCATACGAACCTATATTCTCAATTTTCAGAAGACCACAGCCCGAAAGATCCAGATGGAAGGCCCTGAGTCCCTGAGTCCTGACAAAACTTTGTGGGGTACACCTTAGCGGTTGATAACTTAACAGTTCACAGTTTAAACACTGGGCTATTATTGCTAATAAGCCCCTTTTAAAAGCCAATCAAACCATTATAATGAGTCCTTACAGCTGATCAAATAAACAAGTAATAAAAATAAGAAATATTTGGCGCATGAGTGTTGTACTAGGTTGAGATGACATTGAGACGTCAAGCGGAGGTCGGTGGCTGATCGATTAGGCGTTTGATCTGAATAGTTTAAACGGGTAGGATTCCGCAGGGGAAATGGAAAAGCGGTAAAAAAATGGGCCAAGCCAATGTAGATATTACTACAACATTGTACACTATTGTCATCGTTTTACATTGTTTTCCTAGATGTTATTTGTTTTTAGTTACAAATACATATATTGTACAGACGCCAGCACATCTAGCTACTACAATTTGTCAAATTTCTTTAATAGATTTTCAACTTTATCGCTAAAGTATGAGGATCAAAGTTGATTGGGAAAATTTGACAGTATCGGGTAGTTTGATGTGCTGGCGTCTGTACATGGATATCATTGGAACAAGGTCTGAACGCCATAACTACATCTGTTGGCTCAATATGAGTCGTGCAAACGTCTAACTGAGCGAGCACCAATTAAGCATTTTAATTAGACGGACGATTTAACTAACTTTTGAAAAATGGGTTCTCGATGTTGTGTATGGAGAAGAACTATTATGAATCTCGTAGAGGAAGAGCTAGCTTGCTGCGTGATTTCCGGTATTGTGCGGCCTAAAGAATAGAATAGGGATTCTTTATCATGTAGGAACAGACGCCAGCACATCAAGCTACCCGAAACTATCAAATTTTCTCAATCATCTTTGAACCTTATGCTTTAGCGATAAAGTTGAAAATCTATTAAAGACATTTGGCAGATTGTAGTAGCTTGATGTGCTGGCGTTTGTACACCATACGAATTACGCATTTATTAAGCTTCATTATTTGACGCTCAAAGCTTGGACAGTGCAAAACAAACTACTGCCGGTCGATTCTGTAAAAATCTCCCCGTGAAAACTTAGGGTGAAGCGAGTTTGTTTTTGCTAGGAATTGACACTATTGACAGCTCACTCCACGCTCACTTCACCTAAGTTTTCACGGTGAGATGGTTACAGAATCGCACTGCTGGTCTATGACAACGTTGAACAAAACATGCAAATCGAGACATTTTATACCCGTACAAAACGGCGGAACCCACCCAAGAATATAGAGCACAAAAACATTAACATGACAGGTTTTTAAAACGCAGATAAGCCAATAATTGATTAGCGCAATGGTTTTGGTGACTGTCTATTTGTTAGCCAGTGGCTAGGTCAGCTGTGTGTCAATAGGTCGCAGCTTTCCATACAATGGTACGTGGTCTTCTAGGCTATGTGGTATACAATCGTGATTTCCTATATTTACTTCCTATGTTGTAAGGGGCTTTTTTTTTTTGAGGATGGGAAATCATCAAATGACTCCTCCCGCTCTGGGTGGAGCAAAAGGGAGTGTCAGACTCTTACTGACTAAAACCCACCCGTGTTCCTTCCTTAGCCCTTTATGTTCCGGGCCAACGGTAACCCTTTCGGACAATCCCGCTGGCCCGGCATGTTGTAAGGGGCTTATGTTACGGGTAAGTAATAACAGTCACACCGGTCGATCAGGTTAAGACGCGCTTACCGCGATTGATCCGTGGATGGGTGACTATCTTTTAATCATCTTTACATACCAAGACTCCTGCGCCGTATTATTATTATACTCTTTGCTCCTGCGTGCTTCGGAAAGCACGATAAGCAGTTGGTCCCAGCTGTCATTTGTAAATCTTTGACAGTCGTTACGGGTTGTCAGAAGCCCGAAAGTGTGATAACCAGTCTTACCAAGGGGTATCGTATTACCCAGTAACTGGGTTGTGGAGGTCAGATAGGCAGCCGCTCTATGTAAAATATTGGTATTCAGCTGCATCCGGTTAGGATGGAAACCGACCCCAACATAGTTGGAAAAAGGGTAGGCAGATGATGACATCTTGTGCTGTAAGGATATTTTGTTGCCAGGCACAAGTTATCCGGGTCAGCGGGATTGTCCGAAAGGGTTACCGCTGGCCCGGAACATAAAGGGCGAAGGAAGGAACACGGGTGGGTTTTAGTCAGTAAGAGTCTGACACTCCCTTCCGCTCCACCCAGAGCGGGAGGGGGTTATTTGATGATTTCCCATCCTGGAAAAAAAAAAGGCACAAGTTATAGTAAGGGGCTCGTGGTTAAATAATGACAGCCGCACGTTCGATTGAATGCTATGCTATGTTTGAGTTGTTATATTGCATGGTAAATTTAATTTTTTTTTAGAAACTGACCTGAATGATCCCAACGATGTTGAGACCAGGCACAAATGATTTGGTAGCGCAGCGCCTCGTATTAATTAGAATTCCAACTTCTCTAAACATCTTTATTTTTTTGTACCATCACCTGACATGTTTCTTATGCGCATAAAAAGCCACATACCATGAACGAGCCCATAATACCACATAAGACACGCGGCCTTTAGTTGGCGTCACATTTGCAATAGATGGGCGATGTGGATAAATAAATTATTCAATGGTCTGTATCATTACAATTCGACGGCGAAGTGCCAATAACTCCTAACTGACAAAGTCAAAAATTTACACATACTGGATAAAAACGTTCAAAAATAGACACGTTGTTTTAGTTGGGAGGTAATATGTATTTCCACATTTTAATTTAATGTTGTTGTAATAAAAATACACTTTGCGATTTCACTAAAACATGCGAATAACGCCTTTAAATTCAAAACGAAAAAGAAGTTAATTTCTCAAAAAAAAACCAGTTAGGAGGTATTGGCACTTCGCCGTCGATTTGTACCTATTAATTAAATACTTACTTGAATATTAATGCAAAATTCGGAGTAAAGAGTCCTTTCGAGCTATGGGTATCGCAAAAAACAACTTAGGGATTACCTAAGAAAGAGAACGCTTTGTGTGATCAGGACGAAATAAAAAAAATAAGTAGGTAAGTACAGCGGTTTATTAAGAGAGACGGTAAAATAAATGCAATGACAATGTTGCAAGGGTTTGATTCTTGCAAGAAACTACCAGACAGTGAAAATTTTTACTTCTCTTTTTCTTCTCTTCAAAACTATAAGAATCATTCATTCTGCTTTTAGCAGCTCTTGTAGGAGTCTTGTAGGTTCCCAGTCGTTTATAATCAAGGCACCTTACCAAGTCAGTATATTTCTAAACTAAAAGGACGTGGTTTCACGAGATAAAATTACGTGGATCGATGTCAAACGTCAAAATAATGTCATTTGATCTTGACATTTTATAATTTTGTTTTGTTTAGACCGAAAAAGACAAACCAATGATTATTTTTATGAATAAAATGCTTTAAATGTATTTTGTAAATGCAAAAGAGTAGTTTGTAAGATAGTGCACGTGTAAGATACAAAATGAGTAACATTTATATCCAAGAACCGCCTGCATTAGGCAAGGTAACTATAAGTTAGACTTTCATGAATAATTCTTGAGTTTTACTCTATTTCATTTCATCGTTACGTTGTTTATAGGAGCATATGTGTATTTATTTTCTTTTGCACTGTATTTTACATTATGATTCATTGAAATAATTGTATAAAAAGTGTGAATTACAACAGGTTATATTTTCTATCATACATTGCTCATTGATAAAGTGCGTTCCTAATGCTTGTAAAACGTTTACGATAACAATATTTTGATTTAAAAGTGTCTGTGGAATTTCTTGCCCATTCTTCTCCATAGTAACCTACTATGCTTTGGAATGAGCAACTAGCTTTCATCTTTCTGACTGACCGACCCCTTCCTGTAACTGGTATATTTGAAATAAATGCTTTGAGTTTAAATAACTAGATTTTAAAAAGCCTATTTTGCACCAAATTGTTTAACAATCCTTTACACATCTCACACCAAGTTTCTAACCATAGTTTTGATGAAAGATAATACAAATGCATCTTTAAAATTACAGGTGCTATTAAAAACAACTGCTGGGGAAATAGATATTGAACTATGGACGAAGGAGGCCCCGAAGGCTTGTCGCAATTTCATACAGTTGTGTATGGAAGGATATTACAATGGTGAGCTATAAATTTGCATTTCAGAAAACCATAAAAGCAGTAAAAACCTGTCAAATAATGATGATTGTGGGAATCACTGAAATCTAGCACACTGCTTTTCATCATCATCTGCCTAGCCTTTTCCCATATATGTTGGGGTCGGCTTCCAGTCTTACCGGATGCAGTTAAATACCAGTATTTTACATGGAACGACTGCCTATCTGACCTCCACAACCCAGTTATTAGGTAATATGATACCTCTTGGTAAGACTGGTTGTTAGACGTTCGGGCTTCTGACTACCTGTAACAACTGCTTTTATTCTTATTTATTTGTGATTGGCACTTTATGTTTCTTTACCAAGGGGTAACCGTGGAGTTTCTTGCCGGTTCTTCTCCATAGGAAACAACCTATTGGAACCGTGCACCTAGCTTCTGACGTTTCATAAGTGCCCATGTAGGTTTATGTGAAATAAAATATTTTGATTTTGGGTACCCATCATATTACTGAGTTATGAAAGTCAGATATGTCATTGCTTAACCGTAAAAGTGCCATAATTACAAAAATCATTATAAAGCTAATGTGTCTCTCATGGATCCACATTCATAATATGAAGGGTTAATGTAAAATACTAAAATAATAAAAGGGTATTTTGCTGCATCCAGTGAGACTGGAAGCCGACCCCAACATTGCTGGGATAACGCTAGGCAGATCACTTTGTCTTTTTTCAAGAATCTTTGTTGACCAAAATCAGTATACACACACCCCAGTTCTAACCATACCCTTTTCACTCAAACCGTCAATAGTTTCTATAAGGCTGTTGGATGATTTGACATCTCTTTATTCCTTTTCAGGAACAATATTCCATAGAGTGGTGCCAGAGTTCATAGTGCAGGGTGGTGACCCAAACGGCGATGGCACAGGCGGAGAGTCTATCTATGGTGCACCTTTCAAGGTATGTTACACTGATGTATAGATGGGTAGACCAATGTTTACTGTAGGACCATTATTATAGTACTCTGAAACAAGTGCGAGTCAGACTCGCACACAAAGGTTTCCGTATTACAAGGCAAAAACGCCGAAAAAAACACGTTTTTATTCCTTTTTAGTATTTATTATAGCGGAAACAGAAATACATCATCTGTGAAAATATCAACTGTCTAGCTATCACGGTTCATGAGATACAGCCTGGTGACAGACGGACAGGGGAGTCTTAGTTATAGGGTCCCGTTTTTACCCTTCGGGTATGGAACCCTAAAAATAGTTTTTGTCTGCCATCAAAATGGTATAACAGGGTTGTAAACTTCTGCAATATTCTTGAAAAATAGCCTCACTCTAAGAATTCTGCTGTAGGTATTATTAGATTTCTAAGCAGGTTTATATTGTCCATGCAATAAGTTTTTCCATGGATTTTCGGTTTAAAGACATTTATTTTTCAAAGAACAAACTACAGTTCACTTATAGAGAAAAAATAAAACCTATGAATTTGAGTACAGTTTGTGAAAAATATTGTCCTCTACCCTCTATACTTTGTTTAAGGTTAGGCTCTGCATAGTATGCCATTTTAAAGATTTCAGTAGGTTATAAGAAAAATTTCTCAGGTGAATCATTGAGTTGATTTTTTTCTTTAATTAACAGGATGAATTTCACTCCCGTCTCCGTTTCAACCGTCGAGGGCTGGTGGCCAGTGCTAATGCTGGTAAAGATGACAATGCATCACAGTTCTTCTTCACTTTGGCTCCTACACCGGAGCTGCAGAACAAACATACTATCTTTGGGAAGGTTACTGGTTAGTACTGCTTTCAAAAACAACCTTTTTTGATATACTGCCAGAAAATGCCCAGTGGACTTAAAACATACATACTGAGTTTAATATGCGTTTTTAAAATAGGGCCATGGCATCTAGTATAAGTTTTAAGAAGCTCTCATAAAGTTTTTGCCATCTTGGATTTTCATTTTGACCTCACAATTTTTTTTTTTTTCTTTTTTTTTTTTTTAATAAAACGTTGCCCCACACTAGGAATTTCTCCTGTATCGTGGGTGCGTTTACAAACATTTAAATTCACATGCACAAACAGCCAGACCCGGAACAACTACCAACAACTATTGGCTTCAGCATCCTCGAAAACCATTCAAACTATCTCGCAGAAAAAATATTTTTTTGTTTTTGTGGCGCCGCCGGAGGATAACGCCTTTTCGTTACGTGATAATTCTACCAGCTTACTGCTATCACAAGCCGCGTTATAGAACCTCGTTCCAAAATCCAGTCAGAAAATAATACTTTCTTTATTCCCGAACAGGAGAAACGATATACAACGTCCTAAAACTCTCTGAGGGTCTAATAGGCCCGGACGACCGACCCGACCATCCTCACAAGATCACCAGCACTACAGTGCTCATCAACCCGTTCACTGATATTGTGCCGCGGGTACAAGAGATCCAGGAGGACGAGAGGCCGAAGAAAAAGAAGAAGGAACGGCAGGGGGTAAAGTGAGTTTCAATTGTTATTCACATAGGTAATACTGATTACCTATTATTTTGTTGAAATTCAGATGTGTCTTCTCGACATCCGTGTGTCACTAACGGGATGCAGCAGAATACCAGCGTCAGGTATTGTACCTGGCATATGCTGAGCTGGACTCCCATTTGGTGCAACCATGAGACACACACCGCCCAGCAGTGATCAACCGTTATAAATATTTATGAGCTAGGTGTCTATGGTTCAATTTATCTTTTTAATCTTTATTTTTTTTTTCACCTTTTTTTGATGTTTCTAATACCTGTATTTTGTCTTTTGTTGCACTGAATTTAACGTTTTATCTATCTATCTACCTATGTGAATTAATAGGTGGTGACTGCATACTGATGCTTGTCAAATAAACTAGTGCAGAGGATATTATTATTAGCAGAGAGGAATATTTATAATGGTGCTTGACATAATCATTTTAAGACACCTTTTTCGTCACCTAGACTTACTATAACTGTACGGTCTCATCAACTATACATTTACTTTGCGAACACAGCGACCTACTTGGATGTCGTGCGTCACAAATATTATGCTATAATTATAATGTTTGAAGTAATGTACAGACGCCAGCACATCAAGCTACCCAAAACTGTCAAATTTTCCCAATCAACTTTGAACCTTATGCTTCACTTTTAACTTGTTAACTTTCTATATTTTGATATACTTAACTTTAAACTCAACTGTGGTTCTTCTGTGTGCTCCATAATTAAATAATGATAGTAATGATGTAACTAATATTTTTGTAAAAAATAATTTTAAAAAAGTGCCCATGGAGTTTCTTGCCCATTCTTCTTCATAGGTACGCTTTGGAATGGGCAACGAGCTTCATATTTTCTGACTGACCGACTTCTAGACAATTCAAAAGTGCCTGTAAATGGTTTAATTGAAATAAATGCTTTGAGTTTGAGTTAAACCAACATTAACAAAGCGATGGTGTACGGTGCCTACAACCATTGGCTCCTACAATAACTGCTAGCATGTTCTTAGCCCACACAGTCAGAATCGGTCGATCTTCGACAGACTGTACTTCGGTGAGTGTGGCCAAGAACTCCACGACCTCATTCCACCGGCCCCCTTCTACCTTCGGACATCCAGACGCACTGCAAGTTACCATCCCTGCCTAGTTGCTATTCCACCAATTCGCACTAAGCGTTTTCAAATGTCCTTTATAATGCGCACAGCAAAAGAGTGGAACTCTCTACCTGCCTTTGTGTTTCCGAGTACATACAACTCGAATCTCTTCAAAGTAAGAGTGAACAGGCTTCTTTTGGGTAAGCTCACTCCATCGTAGACTTTGTCTCTGTCACCTCTGACCTAGACTAGAGTCAAGAGCAAACCCATTTAAAATAAAAAAAAAATCACTGCTTACCTTTTTCTAATAAATCACCAGAAACTTCGGCCTTCTATCGTTCGGCGAGGAAGCTGAGGAAGACGAGGGAGAAGCTCAAGAGTACCGTGGCAAGCCGAAGTCTACCCACGATCTGCTGCAAGACCCCAAGCTTAGTAACAAGACTGCGGCAGGTGATCAAATCAAACAAACAATAACCCAAGGGGGGTTCCTTCTGAGGCTGTCGGATAAAAAGTCGGACTAATTAGGGCTCCGTACCCAGAGGGGGCCAACGGAACCCTATTACCAAGCCTCCACTGTCCGTCCGTCTGTCTGTCAGCAGGTTGTATGTTGTATCTCATGAACCGTAACCGGTGAAATTTTCACATAGTGTGTATTTCTATTGCCGCTATAAGAACAAATAATAAAAAATAAATGTTAAAAATGGCCGTATTTTTTAAATTCTGATTGATAGCCTAATTTTAATATTTTTTTTTATTGATTATCCCACTGCTGGGAATAAGCTCTCGCCTCTTTATGGTACGGCAAGTTTTAGTGTAAATATTGACCAGTTGAAATACAATCTTTCAATCTTATCAGGCTCATTCCTGGAAGCGTGGTAGTTTTAACAGATTTTCAGATTTTTTTTTAACAGATAGCTTACCTGTTAACCTTTGGTTTCCTAGGAAAGCGGTTCCGTCATATTATATCCGCCGTCATGATAATCTGTCATTTTCACCAGTACTTGACATTAAGTCAAACCCCGCTGCCCAAAGATTTAAATCGCTAGATTTGCTCTCACCATACTTAGTCATAAGAAAAAGTGTCCATACTGAGAAGAGTGAGCTCGTTAACACATTATTAAATAAAGTTTCCATGATTATGTATCAGTGGTGTCAAATCGAAACGGAATTGCGTCTATCTTTTGACGCAGTCGGGCGAATCGCACGATGTAAATCTTTACCACTGCCATCACAGCCTTCACTGCGGCCGTTGGGGGCGGCAAGCGCTCTTCTAGGAAACCGTAGCTTGAAGGTATAGCATAGCACACATCAACTCCGAAAGGGATCGTCACCGTATCGCCTTTCGCCTCGGCGTCAAACAGCCGTCATCCTCATCATCCGGCCACCGTAGGCGCGGGCCTGCGAGCGGAGAGTAATGGGTAGCTCACCGTCCGATCAGGGCCAGGCCCGTGCCGGACGGCGCGTACGTGTTCCAAGCGGGCCTCAAAGAGATGTCAGCGTCAGTTGAAGGGGCCCCTAAGGGCCGAAGCCTGCCGGGTCAGCGGGATTGTCCGAAAGGGTTACCGCTGGCCCGGAACATAAAGGGCTAAGGAAGGAACACGGGTGGGTTTTAGTCAGTAAGAGTCTGATACTCCCTTCCGCTCCACCCAGAGCGGGAGGGGGGGTCATTTGATGATTTCCCATAGTGAAAAAAAAAATCCTAACGTAAGCACGCAACCAAAGCGGATCAGAAGCTCCGATACTGGTTGATGGTGCTGCAGGCAGGCCGCGGGAGGGGTGAGAGGGGCAAGGGTGGACGGAGTGACGTAAGCTCGGGTACGGAGAAACGTAAGCGCGGGGACGACGAGCCGCACCGCGGTTCGTGAGCTTGTCCCGGGGTGAGGCGATTACGTTACGATTCCGATTAGTATGCGTTGCAGTAGGGAGTTTCATAAAAAGAATACTGAATGGCTCGAGTTGATACGGTGACGATCCCTTTCCGATTTGATACGTGTGCTATGACCTTTCTTCGATTTTTAGTCGTAGTTACAAGAATCCTATTTAATCTGCCAAAAGATAAATCTGCTGTCTAATCTCTTGCGTAATATCTACCTAAAATATTCAGCTGCTTCATCAAAATATTAAAAACCCGCAGTTCCTATGTGATTAAAATACAGATAAAATTAAATAAACTTACAGAAACTATAGTTTTTGCAAAGAGTTTAATAATTTTTGATCAACAAATCCATATTCTCCTTTCTTTTAGAATTAGAACAAGAAGAAGAAGAGGCTCAGAATAAAGAATTAACGCAAGAAGAACAAGAAGAGAAATTAAAAGAAACTGCAGCAGCAGTTACCAACATAAGAGACAAACTAAGCTCTAAGAGAGGCAAGAGTCCAGAAGGAGACAGCAAGAGGCAGAAGACAGAAGAGTTTAAAAAGCCAGAAGAGAAGGAAGTCTCAGAAGATAGTGACAGTTCAGAAGCAGAAGAGTATTATATTGGAAAGGAGAGAGATGATGCTAGGAAGAAGGAAAAGTGAGTATTTAAAGTTAAACTAGAGTTCAACGAATTTCTCTCTTGATTATCTAGATAATAGCAGTGGTATTGTTAGTAAGTGGTATTTATTGGTAAGACTGGTTGTCAGACTTTCGGGTTTCTGACGACCCGTAACCACTGTTAAAGATCCACGAATGACAGCTGGGACCAACGGCTTAACGTGTTTTCCGAGGCACGGAGGGGTCTTGGTATGTAAAGATGGTCACCCATCCATGGACCAACCGCGGCAAGCGTAGCTTAACCTGATCGATTGTCCCGTGCGGCTGTTATTCCATATACATAATATTTTATATTATTACAGAGAAAGAATCCAAAACGAAATAAAGCAACTACGCAAAGAAATGAAGAATTCTAAAGAAGAGAAAATAAAAGAACAGACCATTAAAGAAGAGAGTGCTAAAGAAGAAGCTAAAGACGCTAAGAAGGCAGAAGAAAACAATGAAATGTATAAGAAGTATGTTGAAGAGCAGGAGAAGTATCGGAAGATGAAGGAGAAATTGCCTAAGAAGGGGGCAGCCAGGTAAATACAATTTGTTTATATTATTTTCTATTTTATTTAATATTTCTGAATGAAAAACTAACAGTGCAAAAAAGTAGTAGTTAGCTTCCTAGAATCGGGAACAAGGGAGCCCAAAAAGACCAGTTTGGCGAATCATAAAAGGATAACGTTATGAATCAAAATATGGCGAAGACAGTCCGTGTTTTTCTTTTTTTCGCTGCACTACGTAGGTATAATCAAAGAGATAGGGATTGGATTTGGATTGGACTGAATAGTATTTAAGCACAGACAAAAAAAAAATATCTGAAAAATCCTTCATCGATGGGATTTGATTCGATTAACTTAACAGTTAACTGTCCATTACGATTCATAATGTTATCCTTTTGTGAATCGCCAAAATGTCCTTTTTAGGCCCCAAGGTCTAAGTTATTGGTGGTTAGGATTCTAGAGCCAAAAACCTCACAATGCGTGTGTTTATTCGGGGACAACTACTTTTCGAATCAGCTGGTCGATTCTGGAACAAAAATCACCGTGAAAATTTAGGTGAAGTGAGTTTGTTTTTTCTAGGAATTCACACTGTTGACAGCTCACTCCACGCTCACTTCACCTAAGTTTTCGCGGTGAGATTTTTGCAGAATAGCACCGCAGCCCTTTGATCCAGTCGCCTGACGAGTTTTACGAGATGGTTTTCGAAACTCTTGCACTTTAGCTGTTACGACCACTGGGCACTATGTTTTCAATCTTATATTTTTAATTGTTTCTTCATTTATTTTTTTTACTTTGTTCTTACAAGCAACAAGAATAATGTACTCAGGATTTTGTAATATCTTGATTTAAAAGAATCTCCTTGGAGTTTCTTGTACATTCCTCTCCATAGAGATCTACGTTTTGGAATGGGTAACTACATCTTCAACTTTCTCACTAACTGACTGACTATTTGAAAATTCAAAAGTGCCTTTAAATGGTTTAATTGAAATGAATGTTTTGAGTTTCAGTTTGAGTACAATTATAGCCAAATTCACATCCCTCAAGTCGGCAACTTACTTTAATTAACATTTTAACGTCGACAACAAAGCCTGCATTGGCTCTTTCAATAAACGACTCTATTATTAAGTCTATATTGAACTATCTCGGCGCCTTTTTTTTTGTCTAATTTCATAGTCATTTACGATTTAAGGCCATTCGTAAGATCCTTACTACCGCGACGATATTATTAATTTTTTTAAATATACAAACTCTTGTCTTTTTGTTTGTGCCGAAGTGAAAAAGTGTTATTTAAATCAAGACGCAAGAATCTCTAACTCGAGACCGTCTTTCAGAAACGGACGCCCCAAGCCGACCCGAAAAGTAATCCGAAGAAAACCCTGGGTCAAAAACCTATACGAAAACCGAGAATACCCTGACAATCACACCGACCGAAAATTCCTTCAAGAACTCCGCAAAAATTTGAACATTAAAAAAGTAACCTTACCCGAAGCTATACAAGGCTCATTTCGCGTTGTCTTAAGACTATGTATATGTGTTTTATACGCCGTCATTTTCGTGTACATGTATAACGATTGGGTGCATACATATACTATTATATACACATCTATTATTACTACATTACTCAGTTACTTACTGTATATAACGTTTGCAGGAAGCGCAGTACTAACGCATTTGAAAACTGTACTAGTATATGTTATTATAGGATATCTACTATCTCCTATACTACATACATTGACTGACACGGTCAGTACAGACACGATATACGCTTGGGCAGTGATAATGATGGTTATACACATGATATTTTTCGACTACAATGTACCAGCAGCTTTAGTATCAAATTCTTTATCTATAAACGCTGCAATTTTTGCCTCAGTATGCCTAGTATCAAGATTATCAACTCCTTTTGATGCTTTTGTCTTACTGACAATATCAGTCATACTGTTTGTCTTAAGTCCTCAGTTATTTAAGTCAATTTTACACACGAAATTATTTAATTTAATATATTTTTTCATCTTAATACTGACGATAGTATGTTTGTATTCTGTTTCAAATACTTTGTTATGTTATTTTATATTAATTGTTTTTATTTTGAGTGGGTATTGCCCGTTCTTTTTTGTTTATTGGCAAAAGTATAAGGATAATAAGTATGGACCGTGGGATGAGGCTGTTATCAATGATTCTGATGATTTGGAAGAATGTTTGTATGTTGCATAAGGTGTAGAAAGGGGTTGAAGATTTTTATATGAAGCTTGGCATACATACCTGTTCGCCATTTTGTTTTTTTTTACAAAATGGCGGCCTCTCATGCAACCTATACAGGGTTATTGGTAAAACATTAACAACCTCTTAAGAGGTCATTGTACTCATCATTATGAACAACTTTTATTATGGGACCAAATCTGAGGGGCAATTCTCGTAATTTTAAGAACGTTAACAGTCTGATCTCAGTTTCAATCTGTCAAAAATACCTCTAATTTCCCTACATTTCGACAAGTTTTTGACATTTGTTTGTCGCCGAGATGAGATTGCGACTAGATTTTGAACGTTTCTAATTACGAGAATTGGCCTTCTGAAATCGCAAAAAAAATAATCAGCTGTTCTCTACATTTATGTTCGTATAACTCGTCAAAATGTAGGGAACAGCTGAATTTTTTTCGCGATTTCAGGTTTGGTCCCATAATAAAAGTTGATCATAATGATGAGTACATTGACCTCCTAAGAGGTTGTTAATGTTTTACTAATAACCATGTATAAATCGATTTACGGAATTTGGTCTTATTGTTTTCTGTTTCCATTGATGTCCATTTATATAGGTTTCATGACTGTGTGGCCGTCATTTTGGAAAAAATCAAAACGGTGGACGGGTAGGTATTCCACGGACCTTCAAAGCCTTTTAATACCTACGTTAATTAATTTATTATGCGCGTGAGCACATTAGTGTCGTAAGCAATGCCAATAATATTCCACTCTTACTGAGCATATCGTGATGTACAGACGCCAAGCACATCAAGCTACCCGAAACTGTCAAATTTTCCCAATCAATTTTGAACCTTATGCTTTAACGATAAAGTTGAATATCTACTAAAGAAATTTGATAGATTATAGTAGCTTGATGTGCTGGCGTCTGTACCTAAAATAGCTTCTTCAAGTAATGTACCTACTACATAAGTGATAATCTTAAGTAATGAATATATTTTAGTAGGTTTTTTCCTTAAATTAACGTTGGTGAAACCGCGGGGCACAGCTAGTGACAAATATTTGAAGGCAACCTTGGAATGGGCAGTGATTTTCCTGGATATAAAATGGGGCTGAGGTTGGTGCCATACAAAGATATATACATATCCAAAATTATAGATACATAAATAAAAAAGTATAAATAAAAAAAAGATAAAACAAAACCAAACTAAATCTATAAGCAACGAAAATAGAAGAAGACTGTAAATAATTGCAATTAGGAAGACAAGATCACAACGACACATGTATCCTTTACGAGTCTTTTGAACACATGTAACGACTGCGCGTGTTCTATTTCAACTGGCAATGCATTCCACAAACGTACGGTAAAGGATTTGTCAAGGAAAGTTGTGGAATGCATAGGCATTTTGAGCTTCTTCTAGTCCTTCTCCGTGTCACTTACGCACTTAAACTTCTGGGCCCGAATTAAGAATTAATGACAACACGATTTGACAGTTGTCCCTAATCGCTATGTGTTTTCGCCCGTCCGATAAATTGAATTTGTCACTTGTTTTAACGGTTCGTCTACTTTCAGACGGATCCGTATTTTCATTGACGGACTTAGAGGGGTCAAAACGAAACGCAAGCGCGATTCTCTTTTGAGACGGCAGGGCGAATCTATCTCAAAGAACTTGCCCACCTCGTCGCGCAGCACGATGGGCCGGTATGCGGACGAGAGTCCGCAGGGCGCCCTGGTTTCTGAATGAGGACCAGCTTCCCCGTCTCCCAACGGAGTGGAAACTGGCCTCTCTCCATACATGCGCTTAAGAGGGCCTCCAGTCGAGGCCCGAGAGCCCTCGAGGCCTTACCTGGCAAGCCGTCGGGTCCTGGGGCGGTATTTTTGACCTTCAGCCTTTCTACCGCCGCTCTCAGATCTACCCCGGTCACTTCGGGGATGTCGTCATCGTCCATGTGGTCTGCTTCGGGCACCGCAAGTGGCGGAGCCATAGGCGGGGGAGTGTGCTCCCCCCGTACCTAAAGGCTGGGGGCGGAGACTCTGCGTCAGCGGGGGGGCCCAGGTGCGGAGTTTATTCCGCACCATTTTATAAGGGCGCCCCCACAGATCTGTGTTCAGAGTCTCCACCATCTCCTCGCGGGCCGTATGCTTGGCCCGCTGGACAGCCTCTTGGAGGGCGGTCTTGGCCGCTCTGTTGATGATTTCCCATCCTGAAAAAAAAAAGGGCGAATCTATGATTGAGATCTTTGTTTCCTTGTTAACATTATGTACTTTCTTAGTAATACTCAAACAATTTGAATGAATATGACAAGGTAAAGGATTTTTTTTGTTTGTTACCAATAAATCATTAGTTGATCACTATAATGTGATTATTATTCCATACTTATGTAACTTGATTATTGTATTAATAAATGTGATATCAGACGGTTATTTTGTTTTTATTTAATCATAGTCCGTTGAACATATACTAACTACACATTCATACATTTTTAATTAAAAATGCGATGTCTGAAAAATGGGCTTTTTAAAACGCAGTATAAAATAAGATACAAAATTAGAGAAAAAAAACAGTGGCACTCCAGGAGTGCCGACAGAAGTGAAAACAAAACACAAACAGAATACTTTGCCATCACTCACTGACATATCGGATATACATTAAAACCGACTACATACCGAGGACAGCCAAACACATCCGAAGCGGGTATTTTTTTAATCGTCTTATAAACAAAACACGCGCGGTGTCGCTTACGGTGACAGTGCACAGTGGAGCGAGTTCAATGGTTTTTTCCCATCTCAAAATATGCAAACCCGCGTAAAGAAGTTTTCACTTAAAAAAATATACACACATTGACTGAATTATTTTAATCTAAGCTAATATTATAAAGAGGTAAAAATCTATATAAGTATATATAAAATTCAAAATCCTGACTGACTGATATATCAACGCGCAGCCTAAACCGCTGGTCCTAGAGTCATACAATTTTGGAGGGTGTGTTCTTTGTGAAGAGTAGGTATCCACTAAGAAATTCCACCCCTAAGAAGGTGAATGGGGAGGATGAAAGGACAACAGTCATGGGCAGAAGCTAGTTTATTAAATATTATATCGCTCCCCCCACCGAATAACATGGTAATGTGGTACTACGACAGTTTTCGTTTTATTGCATATTCGGTGTCTAAAGCATTAATTACAATCTTGTAATTTTTTTTGTATTTTTTCTATGTATATTTATAAAAGTACAATAATTTCAATGGTACCGTAATGAACATAACAACATTATTCCCTTAAAATCTAAACACACTTTTTGCACGAATAATACCATAACATGTTATTACAGATCATGCAATCGTTAACTTTTTCGGTAAGCGACGATTACCATTATATTCGCGTAAGAAATGCATGCCTTTTTCCACGTAATGTATAAAACAATTATATTTGTGTATTATTTTTGTTTACAATATAATAGAAACGGCCTATTCGATTTAGATGCCGTTTTCACTAATATATTGTAGTAAGCTTCACTTAACATTTAGTGTTTATTTCATGTCAATCGGTTCATAAATAAAAAAGTTATGTCAATTTAAAGAATCACGGCGGACATTTTTAAGGTATACTATCAGAGTACGTACATGGACGCGCACTCTCGAGGCTAACTGATGAACAGCGTTTGATATTTGATCTGGTGAGCGTTGATAGTACTTTGGAAGAAATGCTATTTGTAGATGCACCCGGTGGAACGGGTAAAACATTTCTTACGAAAGTTATTTTGGCGAAGGTACGAAGCCAAGGTAAAATCGCGCTTGCTGTCGCTTCATCAGGCATAGCAGCCACATTGTTGCCAGGTGGGAAAACTACTCATACAATGTTCAAAATTCCGATCGATTTAGACCGCACAGAAAGCCCTGTTTGTAATATTTCAAGAAACAGCGATAAAGCTAAGGTTCTTCGTGATTGTAGCCTTATTATATGGGATGAGTCCACAATGGCCAATCGAAAAGCAGTAGAAGCAGTAGACAGAACGTTGCGTGATGTCAACCAAAATGATCAACCCATGGATGGCATTACTATGCTTTTTTGTGGCGATTTTCGTCAGACTCTCCCTGTAATACCACGTGGAACAAGGGCTGTTGAAGTTAGAGCCTGCCTAAAGAGTTCTCGACTGTGGCATTGCATTATACCTTTGCATTTGACATTAAATATGCGTGCGCAAATTAGAGGCAACGAAAATGCTCAAGAATTTTCAGATTTGCTACTTGAGATTGGTAACGGTGTGTTACCGCAGGAACAAGGAAAAGTTGTTCTTAATGAAAACCTATGCAACATAGTTTCATCAATGCGAGACCTCATATCATCTGTGTATGGAAACGCAACGCAAATACCAACTTGCGAAAATTTCTGGCTTTGCGAAAGAGCTATTTTGACGCCACGAAACGACCAAGCAGCAACAATAAACGCTGAAATTTTGAGCTATGTTCCGGGGGATTATGTTGAGTATATCTCCATTAACAGAGTCATGGAAGAAGGAAAATCTACAAGCTACCCAGTAGAATTTTTAGAATCCCTCAATGCTCCTGGACTACCAGCACATAAATTAAAATTAAAAGTAGGCGTACCGATAATGCTTCTTAGAAATTTAAGCCCCCCAAAACTTAGCAATGGCACCAGGTTAAAAGTGACCAATTTACAAAGAAATCTGATAGAAGCAGAGATTTTAACAAGGTGTGGAAAAGGTAAAAGTGTTTTCATTCCTCGGATTCCTCTCATTCCAAACAATTTTCCATTTAGTTTTAAACGAGTCCAGTTTCCAGTCAGTCTATGTTTTGCGATGACAATTAATAAAGCCCAAGGTCAGACGCTGAAAGTTGTAGGTGTAGATCTAATTATCAGCTGTTTCTCGCACGCTCAGTTGTATGTGGCTCTGTCACGGGTTAGCAATCCTAGGAGCCTGTATGCTTTCATCCCCGATGGCCATACGTCAAATATCGTATACAGAGAAGCATTACTGTAAAGTAAATTTTTAGCTACCCAAACGACGGTATATGTATTTCAAAATATATGCTGCCCGAAAAGTCACTATTCCACGCTGACGAAGTCGCGGGCACAGCTAGTTAATAAATAAAAGGACTGATTATGATAAATAATAAAACCTTTGTTTTATTTCATAAATTTTAATAAAACGCTATTATAAATTATCCAGTATTAATATCAACTTCCTCTATTATTGTTATTTTTCTGCAAAATCAAATAATAAGTACTGGATAATTTAATAAAACATGTATTTGTAACATTATAACTGTTAATCTTTTGACACCACACATCGACGAATATTACTGTAATGTAATATTACATTATACACTATCGCTTGGATTTCACACGAATAATATCGTAATATCATATTGCCGTTAGGTTTTTTGACACTGTATTACAACGAATAATACTATAATGCATTAATATTGACTACGATATTGTTGCGTTTACACGCGAATAATATGGTAATGATGCGTTGCATACTATACTTTTGCCATTTAATTTCAGTAACATTATTTTTGTGAATAACTTTATTTTATAAAAGTATTACAAAAAAATCATAATATAAATTAGATTGTAAAAAAATTAGCTTTGTTTTGACGTTTAAATGTCTACCTTACGATCTACCAGTGCCGAGATATACGCATAAAACAGTTTTTTATTTTTCCTGTAAAATTTTGATTTGTCGATTACCATATTATTCGGTGGGGGGAGCGATATGTTTGTAAGAGGTAGTCAACCTCTGGAATTACTCTTTTGTTACAAACGTCATTTCAATGATAGAAAGCTACACTATTGCCAAATGCCATAGGATAATTATTAGGTTTAAAGATAAAATACGACGTAGTCGCGGGCAGAAGCGTAGTATATAAACAATTCAGTTGAAAGCGTTGTTCTCAAAAAATGCTAAACACAAGTTTGCACCCGATTTTACCTTTGGCCATTAAAAATGTCTGTTTAAACGTTTTTATAGGGAAGATTTCACATTACAACTGCTGGCTAAGTTCAAGACCAAACTTCACGCTATCAAGGAGAAGGCGGAGACAGAGGGCGAGCCATCTGCGGAGAAGACAGGAGAAGGAGAAGATAATGATGAGAACCTGAACTCTGATGATTGGTAAGATACTTTGATTCAGGTCGACAAAATTTGACGAACACTCTTTCTCAGAAACCAGACTTTATTTTTCCAAAGGATTTTTACGCGCTTAATTCGAATCTGACCTCAAAATTGCTCTATCACGTCAGGGTTTCGAGATATCCTAACCTAAAAGTGCAAAAAATACTGTTTTTTCTCATTTTTGAGGTTATGTAGCACGGCCGATCCTTATTTCTTTCAAAAATTATTAATTTATCATCTCAAAGGACTAGTCTTCCTCTTTAAAATGACGTTGAGTTTACTCAGATATCTTTTTTTTTCGCTGAGAAATAGCATTTTGAAATTTTTCAATAGACTGTATGTGTATGAATTCTCAAACGTAAAACAATCCAAGTACACGAAAATTTCAAAATGCCAGGCCAGATATGAATTCAACGTGTCAAAATCCTTTGGAAAAGTATAGTCTGGTTTCTGGAAAAAAAAATTGTCGGCCTGTGTTATTTACACAATGATTTCACAGAGCAGTCGCCTACCGTAACATAAATTTTTGTAGGGCAGTTTACGGGCAAGATTCATAGATCTCACCTTGCAGAACATAATTAGCCTGTGATGTTCCCACTGCTGGGACACAGGCCTCCTCTGTGAGAGGGAGTGGGCCGTAATCCACCACGCGGGCCCAGTACGGGTTGGTAGATGTCACATGCCTTCGAAATTTTTGGCCCCAGGCTTGCTCACGATGTTTTCCTTCACCGTTTTTGAGAGCAACGGTAATTAAATAAATTATACAAAGGAAAGCGCTTGCCTGGGTTCAAACCCACGACCTACAAACTCGTGAGTCGGGGTCGTTATCTCATGGTATGTTGGTGTTGGTGGCCATTGCACATACTACGAAACATAATATTTGACATCTGGAAGGCCATTTACACCAGTTTTAAACCTATCCAACACCAGTTTTAAACCTATCCAACACCAGTATTAAACCTATCCAACACCAGTTTCAAACCTATCCAACACCAGTTTTAAACCTATCCAACACCAGTGTTAAACCTATCCAACACCAGTGTTAAACCTATCCAACACCAGTGTTAAACCTATCCAACACCAGTGTTAAACCTATCCAACACCAGTTTTAAACCTATCCAACACTAGTTTTAAATCTATCCAACACCAGTTTTAAACCTATACAACACCAGTTTTAATCCTATTCAGCCCCAGTTTTAAAACTTTATTTTATACTATGTAGGTACCATTTTGTAGAAACTCAGATGTGTCTTCTCGACATCCGTGTGTGACTAACGGGATGCAGCAGAATACCAGCGTCAGGTATTGTACCTGGCATATGCTGAGCTGGACTCCCATTTGGTGCAACCTTGAGACACACACCGCACAGTAGTGATCGACCGTTATAGATGTTTATGAGCTAGGTGTCTATGGGTCAATTTATCTTTTTAATCTTTGTAAAAAAAATTTCACCTTTTTTGATGGTTTTAATACCTGTATTGTGTCTTTTGTTGCACTGAATAAAGGTTTATTATCTATCTATCTTATAATTCAGGTTGGGCCATACGCTCCGCTTCGAAGAGAAAGGTCCATTGCTAGCGAAGGACGCGTCCACTAAAGGAGACGACTGGTTCGACATCTACGATCCACGGAACCCTATCAACAAGAGAAAGAGGGAGAAATCTGATAAGAAACAAAAGAAATAAAGGATTTTTGTTAGTACATATTTCGTTTTCATTAAATCGCCTTCATTTAAAATTAACGTAACATACAATGCGTGCCACGAAAGATGAGACTTGACCCCGCCTCCCTCGCTCTTTCCGCCGCCCCTATGACGTCCGCTCCCGTCCCGCACTCAGACCTCATACCGCTAATTTTCACGCCTAAACCAGTGAACGGATTTCGATAAAATTTGGCAGAGAGAAAGATTGCATCCCGGGAAAGGACATTTGTAGGATAGTTTTTATGGACGTACCTCGCGGGCGAAGCCGCGGGCGGAAGCTAGTTAACGATATATAACTAGATAACGGCACAGCATCTGCTTGTTCCACTCAGAACAAAGGCGTGAAGTACAAATGGTAATAAAATCTTAGGTCAATGACTTATATCTTTTATAATTGTAGGTCTTTATGAAGGAACGATGTTTCTCTTATCAATTTTGCGATCAGGAAACGTGTAGTTTGCGAGGTGTTTTAAATGCGTATATTTATGTGAAGACTGCCCCATTGGTATAGTGGTAGCAAGACTAGCAAGCGTTACCGCTGAGCATGAGATCCTAGGTTCGATTCCCAGATCAGGAAAAGTGTTATTGGGTTTTCCATCGAGTATTTCTCAGTAGCAGCCCGGAGTCCCCGGAGTGCCCGGTTAAAGGCTCCTGCAAACAGGCGCGACGCGCGACGCGAATCGCGCGTGACAGAATCGCGCGTGACACTACCCAAATGTCCTTCCTTTGGTATTGTTCGACGAGTCGTTGAGCTCCTTAATTTCTGAGCTACACAATAGTGACAAATGCGTGCACCGACTGGACAGGTCCACTCGATCTGTGTGGTTCTTTCCTTAAAATACCATTTCAGACATATATATACTTGGTCTTCACATGATCTGATCAAGATTATGTCTGTATTTTAAAAGTGACTGTGATCTGTGAGTTTGTTTCGGCCTTTCTTGTCGGAGTAGTCATATTAGAAACGCCGACCTCACCTAGTTTTTTTTTAAATATGATTAACGTGCAAACGTGTTTGTACAAACCTACTTACAGTAATAAAATCATTTATCATTTAAAAAAACACAATCATCATACAGCCAAAACTGACCATTGTCCGATATTACCATAGATAACAAAACACCACAGATATAACCTATGTCCGTAACAAGGCGAAAGTTAGCGATGCGTAAAATTTAACTGTAGCAGATTTTTTCATGGAGAGCTTAATTTAAAAAGGTATTGACTCGAAGGAGGCGGGTATCAAGAAGTCATCAACCTATACATACATAAACTCACGCCTTTTTCCCATGGGGGTAAGCAGAAACTACAGAACGCCACCACCTGCCACAAATCCCTTTTGCTTCGTTTACGTTCTTAAATCTCATCAAACACGCACGCCGGTTGCGAGTACTATGCACCTGAGCTTTCTAAAGAACATCACCAATAAGTTCATGAGTCATCAACCTCTTTTTAGAATATCATCTAATAAAGGGCTTTAGACATAACTAAAAAACGTAATTATACTAGTCTATAAATTACTGACAAAGATATTTTTGCATGTGACGGTGGCGCTGCTTGTCAAGGGAAATGTCAAACAACTGTCAAATCCAGTACGTTTCGAGTTAGTTCTCTATTTCGCCGCATTCTCACATGTGTTAACTTTATTATTATCCTACTACACACCCATGCCGGACCCACTATAAGACAAATTTATTTCTTATTTATTTTGAAGGTTCTAAATGACGTCCATGTTTTATTTGAGCAGTTTATTCAGATTATTTTCTTCAAAAGTGTAAAGCATCGGTCGTTGACTGTAGGAAGTGATCCTGGCTATCTTCAAAGTGATCAGAACGGTCAGAGTTAACAAGCCACTGAGCTAGAATAGTACTGGGACGTTGTTATCGATAAATTAACACAACACAACATTTATTTCTGGTGAACTTGGTTCGAATCACTTGAATCTTTTAACATTCTGCAGTGACGCTTTGTCTGCCACTGCAGGATGCATCTACACTCTGATTTTTAATTTGCTAGGCTAAAATGACAGCTGCCGGTCGATTCTGTAAAAATCTTACCGTGAAAACTTAGGTGAAATAAGTTTGTTTTTGCTAGGAATTGACACTATTGACAACTCACTCCACGCTCAATTCACCTAAGTTTTCACGGTGAGATGGTTACAGAATCGCACTGCTGTGTAGTAATGGAAACTGTCAACATAACATAAAAACTAGCCAAGTGCGAGTCGGATTCGCACACGAAGGGTTAAAAGGCATAAAACGCCGAAACAAACGTTTCATTTATACCCCTTTTAAATTTTAACTTTATTTTATTTTTATTATTTGTTGTTATAGCGGCAGCAGAAATACATCATCTGTGAAAATTTCAACTATCTAGTTATCCCGGTTCATGAGATACAGCCTGGTAACAGACGGACAGTGAAGTCTTAGTAATAGGTTCCCGTTTTTACCCTTTGGGTACGGAACCCTAAAAGAGGTGTGATTTTGGTCCAGCAAATTAAAAATCGGAGTTTACAAGATTCAAATTTTGGCAAAAACTGCTAACATAACTTGATCACGCTTGTATTCCCCGTAAGGTAGAGGGTAGGTAGAGTTGTATAATACTCTCACATTTCGCCAGCAGTGCTATTCTGTAAAAATCTCACCGTGAAAACTTAGGTGAAGTGAGCTTTTAATAGTGTCAATTCCTAGCAAAAACAAACTCACTTCACCTAAGTTTTCACGGTGAGATTTTTACAGAATCGATCGGCTGTTGTATTTAAGTCTCATGAAATACCTATTCGGCACACATCCAGGCTCTGAACAGTTCGGAGTCTGGATTTTCCCATAGTAATTCGGACCTAACTACAACTTAAATATTCTTAATACTAGAAAAACCCAAAATCACTTTGCACGACTCCATGATCAGCATTCACGTTTTCGATCCACCGATCAACGAGGTGCAACTGCGACAATTTCTGATGGACACCGATTTTCACAATACCTGAATAAATGTATTTTATTTTATTTATTTATTAAAAAAAAAGTATAAATAAACAATATAATAATAATGTATATGATGATGATGATGTGTGTATATGATGTGTAATGTGTATGTGTTGTATAATGTATATGTGTGTGTGTGTGTATGAATAAATGTATTTTCTTTCTATTTTGTAAGTGAACAGACTGAACTCCCCAGGGCTGTGCTGCTGGGGAGTTTGTTGCGTCACTTCTTCCCAGCGCAAGCACTAGGAAGTGGTGAAGGGCGGGCGTTTTTGGGGACTGGTCTTATGTGATTTTGACGTTCGAAAGGTGCTGATTCTCAGCCAAATTTGAATAAATTACTCTGATTTGATTTGATATACCCACGTTTATAGAACAAGGTAACTTATTCTTTGCTAGAACAACCATAAAGTGGGAACATCGACATGATACCAATTTCAACCATCGACACCCCACATCACTATCAAACATATTATTAATTTAATAATAAATTGGCGTTGCTCGTCTGCAGATTACGCGATAAGGACTTAGCTAATTATCTCATTCATTGTTGTGTGTGGCTTTTAGGCGAGGAGTTAATGTGGATGAGGATGAGTCATAAATTTTAGTTAAGACTAGTTGAAGATCCCGACTTTACCTACTTTTGATAGCACTCATCTGCCTTCCCTTTTCAGAACGGGGCTTGTGGTTAAGTAATAACAACCGCATGGGTCGATCGACCAGGTTAAGCTACGCTTGCCGCGGTTGGTCCGAGGATGGGTTACCATCTTTATATATTTTTTTTATTGCTGAATGGGTCCGCTCTTGATCTCGATCACGCCTGATGGAAAGCGATGGATGAGGTCTATGATGGAACGAGCGTGCCCAGAAGATGCCTAAGGCACTGGAACTCCCACGCATCGACGAAACACAGCAGGCTGCTTGACGCCGGACTCCGGTGGGAGGGTGGTCGCAAACCAGGCGGACGTTAGCAAGAGAAGAATTGGCCAGTCAAATAAGGTGTTGGGTGTGACTGTCCAGGATGCGCCGAGCGTTCGGTTCAGTTGAGTAACTGGCGGAACAAACTGCGCTACACGACGAGGCTTCTTCATGCATCCCAAAATACCCAAGATTCCTCCGTGCCTCGGAAAACACGTTAAAAGCTGTTGATCCCGGCTGTCTATCGTGGATCTTTGACAGTCGATACGGCTCGTCAGAAGCCCTAAAGTCTGACAACCAGTCTTACCAAGGGGTATTTTACTACCCAGTAACTGGGTTGTGGAGGTCAGATAGGTAGTCGCTCCATGTAAAATACTAGTATTCAGCTGCATCCTGCTAAACCGAAAGCCGACCCCGACATAGTTGGAAAAAGGCCAAACAGTGATGATGATGTCCCTTTTCAGAACATTTTCTCAATAAGATACCTAAGCAATTACGAACGTTTGCGTCAAGTTTAGATAGTGAGCTCTTACAAAATTTCTCCGAAATATCGATAGTCGGAAGATAATTCTGCTGGTTTCAGACTTTAAGGGGTCGGCGGAGCATGCGTAGTTCATACAGACGTAATACCAAAAAATTTTGTAAATCAAACATATTCTTAATGCAGTGATTTAAAGACGAGTTATGAGAAAAATAATTATTCTATAGAAATTTGAAAATCCTCATATCTCGTCTTTATATCAGAGTCCTTTCAAGATATATATTTGGGAACCTAGATATTCTGTAATCCAATCGGAATAAATACACACTAAGGATATATTTGATTTACAAATTAATTTGGTATTACGTTTGTATGAACTACGCATTTGCATGCGAAGTACGCCGGGCCCTTAAGGCTTCTGAATTTCCGTGCAGACTGGTATTTCCATTATTTTTTGACAATTTGGAGCACTGATTGTTTGGAGGGTAGACTAACAATGGTGATTCGTAGTTGATATTGAAAAAGACAACGAGGTGATCCGGCAGGGAACCAAAGTTGTCGACATAGCTTACAGAATCAGCAAGCTGGCCATATTTGCTGTAGAACCGATGACCGTTGGGGTAGACGTGTTCGCGAATCGCAAACGGAAGGTAGGGCGCTTTCAGACTAGGTGGAGCGACGATTTTCGCAGGATGGCTGGTAGCAGCTGAATGAGAGTTACCGAAAATCGAGTTGAATGGTGTTCAATATGAGAGGCCTATGTCCAGCAGTGGACTGCTGTATGCTGATGATGATGATGTGAAAATAATGTACGACGTAGACGCCAGCACATCAAGCTACCCAAAACTGTCAAATTTTCCCAATCAACTTTGAACCTTATGCTTTAGCGATTAAGTTGAAAATCTATTAAAGAAATTTGACAGATTGTAGTAACTTGACGTGCTGGCGTCTGCACCAATTTCTAAAGTCAAAGACTGCTGAAAATGTAATAAAAGGACCATGAAAAAAAAGGGTCATATCCACACATTTCTTTCAACCAAAAATTGCTGAAATTCGTACATTAACCCAGTCAGTTTCCACTTTTGTTCAGTACTTAATACATTTTTTAGCCAAAATCTGTCGTGGGATAGTTCAGGTGTACTAATTAGGCTAGATTGCTCGTTTAGATCTGTCTTATAAAAAGATTAACTAAGTCGTAAGTTAACTGAAATAGAGTACAATTAGTTTTATTTTAATTGTAAGAGGGACATTGATGCGTGTAAGTGTTTTTAAAACCATCTTCATAAGTCATTATCGAGATATCATCTAACGGGCCCAAATCCAGAGAGACTCCTATCACAGTCCGTCAATTAAGATATTGGCCCGTCCGAAAGTAGTTTCTAAACTTCACCCGATTAATTAGCTTTTTCGGACCGGTAAAAACACACTGAGTAGAGACATCTGTCAAATCGTGGTGTCATCATTGGCGTAGCTAGAGATTTTGTCTAGGGGGGTCGTCCAGCGGACTAACGACAGTTATTTAATGAGATGACGCTTAAATGACGCCTCGTAATAAAATAATCCCACCAAAAAAATCTCATGTAAAGTAGGTTGCCAAGCTTAAATAACGTTCTCACTGTTAAAAAGTTTCTGATAACTTTTCTAATGAAGAGCCAAGCGCCTAACTCTGCCAGGCCTAACTCTACAAACCTTACATCTTGGTCAAAACGTGCGGCTCTAATAAAAAGCGATTAAACAGTACCTAAGTCATTCTTCAATACTGACGATTATTCTAGGGTGTGCAAAGAAGTTTCAAGGGTAGGCATTGCCCACCCTTGCCCCCCCTATGCCCATGGGTGTCACCCATTCTTAGTTCAGGCGCCAAACAAATCGTATGTCCGTAGGGAGTAGGAATCACCCGTAATATCGGCCGAAAAGACGGATTACGTGCTCAGGGAGTGGACCTCCTGACTCCTACTACTGACAAAAGGTTATATAGCACACGTATCAAATCGGAAAGGGATCGGCACCGTATCGCCTTTCGCCTCGGCGTCATCCTAACGTAAGCACGTAACCAAAGCGGATCAGAAGCTCTGATACGTCGACTCGGCTACGGCTAGGCGACGCCGCGCTTACGGCTCCCCGACCGCTGGTTGGTGATGCAGGCAGGCCGCGGGAGGGGTGAGAGGGGCAAGGGTGGACGAAGAGACATAAGCTTGGGTAAGGAGAGACGTAAGCGCGGGGACGACGTGCCGTAACGCACCGCACCGCGGTTCGCGAGCTTGTCTCGAGGCGAGGCGATAACTTTACGATTCCGATTAATGTACGTTGCAGTGAGGAGTTTTATACAAAGAATCCTGAAAGGTACTGGCATGAGTTGATACGGTAACGATCCCTTTCCGATCCGATACGATACCTTTAATTTAATGTAGAAATTTAACACAGGGTGACACAATCGTCGGTTTTTTCGCTAAAAGCGAACGATCCTTTAAAGAGACAATCTTTGGATGGATTAAAGAGAGAAGGAGAGACAATACCTTCCTCTCTTTTTTGTTCTTTCTGTTTGAGAAGAGGTATTTGCATTTCAGACAATTGAATATTACTCATTACATTGTTTGATAATTGTATGCTTATGTGTTTCTTTTTCCGTCAAATACTCGGAAACCACTGAACCGATTTCAATGAAACTTTTTTTGTGAGCACACAAATCAAGTTCTTCTACACGATGCAAAAAAAAAACAGAATATAATTTTCGACCAAGCAATTAAAAATACAAAAACCGTTCTTGGGTTTTGTATAACAAACGAAAACTTGTAACTTGTAAGTAATGTGAGAATAACTGAATAACAGTAGTTATTCAGTTATTCTCACATTACTCTTTAATAGAAAACAAAGCAGCTTATAATTCGCGGGTTTCTCATAGAATTCGTAAAATCGCTCTCTTGTACAGACGCCAGCACATCAAGCTACTACAATCTGTCAAATTTCTTTAATAGATTTTCAACTTTATCGCTAAAGCTTAAGGTTCAAAATTGATTGGCAAAATTTGACAGTTTCGGGTAGCTTGATATTCTGGCGTCTGTACAAAGTGCAATCATTTGATATGAATCGTAGATAACAGAGAAAAAAGATCGGTAGGTTGTTGCTGTTTTGGGTGCTACTGGGTTCCTTAACTTTGTTAAAAACGGTAACAAAAACCGATTATGAATAAATACTGAATTCTTTTCAAGGTCAAAGATTGGGTTAAAATCTTCCTTCATAGGAGGGGCAAACTGGCCCACGCCATGAAAAACCCAAAGGGGCCGTCCGTTAATCACGTGATGTTTTTTTGGCATTTTTTAACTCCCCCTCCCCCTTTGGCGATACATGGTTTAAGACGTGTATTTTTTAGTACCTACAAAGAATCTTATTTTTTTTTATATTTATAAAATACAGGTATAAATTATCATTTAATTTTATTATAGAAAATTAAAGACTACAATAATAACGTTTAGAGGTATACAGAAAGGTTGCAGGTTGTTTTTGAAAAAATAAATACACGTGATATATGACTACACCTCCCCCTCCCCCTTGTGATATTTCGTGATTTTTATGGACCCCCCCCCCTTTCGAGCCTCACGTGATTAATGGACAGCCCCAAATGTAAGTGCTGAGCGCTCGGGTTGTTATGGAAAAGTCATCCTTGTGCCAAAGATATACCTAGCAATAATCATAATTAGACTATATTGTTCCCACTGCGGGTTGGTAGATGTCACATGTTTTCGAATTGTTGGTTCTAGGACATTCCAGTTTCCTCACGATGTTTTCCTTCACCGATGAGAGAGCTGCGGTGATGAAATAATT
The DNA here is from genome assembly GCA_963855955.1 of Luperina nickerlii. Taxonomy (NCBI): domain Eukaryota; kingdom Metazoa; phylum Arthropoda; class Insecta; order Lepidoptera; family Noctuidae; genus Luperina; species Luperina nickerlii. Next base: position 7,423,615 of record OY979689.1, on the reverse strand, counting down.
TACACAAAGTAAAACGCCTGTCTGGGTTTGAAACTACGACCTACAACTCGTATACTGGTTGTCAGACTTTCGGGCTTTTTTTTTTTTAGTCTTGTGATGACCCGTAACGACTGTCAAAGATCTACAGGTGACTGCCGGGACCAACAGCTTAACGTGCTTTCTTATTGACCATTGACCACTAAGCCTATTGAACAATTACCACCAAAAAAACATCCGGTTACTTGTCTAAGTAAATACAGTACCCGGCGATAAATATTGCACATCGACCTTTACCTTTTTTTGTATTTTATACAAAGAATAAAAATAATTATCAAAAGAAGCAAATCATAATTGTTTTAACAGCTCCTAATAGATACCGGACTGTTTGTATTTCGTGCGACAGAGATAACGCTCTACGAAGCCGAAATTAGCCGATTGTCTCTTTCCAAAGGTCGATGTGCAATATTTATCGCCGCGTACTGTATACACCTCTTGTCATTGTCATGTCATATACAGCATGTCGATTCTGTAAAAATCTCACCGTGAATACTTGCGTGGAGTGAGCTGTCAGTGTCATCCTACTGATGCTAGGGATTGACCAAGCAAACATTTACAATCATAAAAGAGATTTTAATATTATTTTTTAATGCTAATCCTATTGATATTTTTATATAATTCAAAGCTAGTATTTTAGTGGTCAAAACATTAATATTTTGTGGGGTTTTACTTACAATAAAATAGCTAAACAGAATCTCAACCTTGTTTTTTTTTTCTTTTTTCCCTAGAGTCCTTATATAGCCAGACAGCGCCAGCACCTAACGCGCTTGCGCGGCGTGAAATATGGCTCATTCCGAATTAAGTCATCATCGCTCACATGAATAATTTGCTTTCCGATTTAGATAAATCACCACTATGGCAGCTGAGAGTCAGTAATATACCTATTCACTTGAATAGTTACTCATGGTTGGATTATAGTATTTATTTGTGTATACACCACGAATTTCTTCTTCTTTGGTAAGGTGGCGACTATAGCCAGAAGCACAATTTCGAAAATGCCACGTTAGTTTAAAGATCGGTGATAATTATTAATTTAGGGCATGGTCGGTAGTCGGCGTTATCGCAAGATGGCACATGCCATGACTTCATATATGTCGATTCACGGGACATCGTTATCGCGTTCACGTTAATTCAGAAAAGGGCCCTAATTCACTTTGACCACTTAATGATTCATTACTTCGAAACCACGTCAATTCCTTAATAACCTAATCACTACATCTGCTATTAACGTATTCTCTATGACACAATGACCGAAACCGGTTTGAACTGTCAAAATACCACGCTTGACAACCGTACGGCGTGGTAAGATTATGCGGGGAATAATAGATAAATACCATACAGCAGAATTGGGGTCAAGGTGTAAGCAATCTGTAGTCGATTACAGTGCAATTCGGAATGTACCATATATCACTCCACTCGAATCTCGTAACCATGGCAACACCACCTCGGCGTCAACACCTCCACCAGCCGCGTTTTGATTGGCGAATACCTCGTCTTTTTCTACTTTAGTTACACATTTTGAAAATCGCTCAACGAAAACTTTGCTTAACCCATTGAGTGTCTAATTAGCAGACACAATAGAATTTAATTGTTCTTATGTCGCACTGTGTAACATAAGACATTCGAAAGGTTAATCTGCCCCTTGGCAGACTCTAAGGCAGGGTCGCCATGAAATGTTGGGGGTTCAAGGGTCGTTAGAATTAGACAACCAGCTTGATACTTTAATGAATATCTAGTGAATTTATGTTACAATGCGCATTGATGTAAACTGCTTACTTATATTCTAAAGGAGTGTACTTACTACATTTATTATGCACTATTAGGGACCATACATACACTTCAGGACACCAACCACTTCTTCATTTAAGGGTTACTAGAGGTGCAGTGCAAACACGGGCGCGCGATGAGCGATAAAATATTTGCACTTATTTGACGTTGGTATTGCATTTTCCTAATGTTCTTATACATGACGCCTTACAAGTTAAATATGTAAAAACAAATCTCTAATGTGCTATTGAGTGACTAACGCGCAAGCGCGGCGTGATCACTTCACCTTCACTCCACCCGATTCACGACATTAAATGTCGTGAATCGGGTGAAGTGAAGGTGAAGTGATCACGCAATCTGCAATGTGATAACGACAGTGATTAACGCGCAAGCGCGGCGTGATCTTATCACTTCACCTTCACTTCACCCGATTTACGACATTTAGTGTCGTGAATCGGGTGAAGTGATCACGCCACACAAACTACGTGGGATTACATTCTATGGTCCGTCAGCTAGGCACCCGTTAGCACTCGATGACTTGACACACTCGGTTATCTCTTCTAATTCAATAGATTTGGGTTAATAACAACGCTGAACATCGTCGCAGTCTTTACTAGACTCGATCTACAATTGCTCATAATAACCAAACAATGTCGATGCGTATTTTCATCAGTCTAGCTGTCATAAACGTGAATGTTTTAATTTTATTTACTGTTTGTAAGTGACGCGCTCGCGCCTCAGTCTATTATAAGGACTTACTAGACTAGGGAAAAAAGAAAAAAAAAAACAGGATTGAGATTCTGATTGCGCTTCTGTTTTGCTATTTTATTGTAAGTAAAACCCCACAAAATATTAATGTTTTGACCACTAAAATACTAGCTTTGAATTATATAAAAATATCAATAGGATTAGGCTAAAAAAATATTATTAAAATCTCGATTATGAATGTAAATGTATGCTTGGTCAATCCCTAGTATCTGGTAAGATGACACTGACTGTTCACTCCACGCTCACTTCACCTAAGTTTTCACGGTGAGATGGTTACAGAATCGCACTGCAGAACTCTTGAGTATATTGCCATTGCCAGCTGACTGCATGTTGGCGATTTCCGACTGTTAAAAGCCAGTTTTCTGCACAATGTTTGATGTTTTCGGACGTGAATGCATCCCTGGGCCTTAACCACGAATTTTCGGAAGCCCAAGTGTGAAATTCAAGTACCTACGTATCTCCAAAAACATTATACCTACTCATGGAACTGTAAAATATTTTTTTCTCAAATTAATAGTTTGGTAGGTTCGTAGACGTCATTCATTTTAATATAAATATGTGCGTGTAACACGTTGAACTATGATAAAGAAACCTGGCTGCTGTATTTGGTTTTAAGTTCGAGGACAAAAAGCTTTCTACTTATGTCGTGGCAGACTTAAACAATAAACGGAGTATTTTAGAGCTAGAGATACAGAAAACTAGCTATTATTAGGTCTGGGTCGAAAATTATCCGACGGGAGCCTACTACCAGAGTTAAGGGGACTACGTGACCTATGTACCGCCGGTTTCGTGGCTGGCTACATGACACCAGTCAGTGAAATACGACGCAGACACTTCGTGTGCGTTAATTTTTAGTGTAATTATAATGTTATATGTATTTATAGTATTTTAAGTTATATTATCACAGCATAGTACGTACCTATAGTGTGTGTGTGTGTGTAGTTATATTATTATTATCATCGTTGCTATTATTATTAGCCGCGGAACTTCGGTCGCGTACCTGCGGCACAGTGTGTTTAGACACTAAGTTTTCATGGTGAGGTTTTACAGAATTGCTGACTGGTCATGGTCTACTTTGCGTACCAAACCACCTTTGTTTGACCAGCTCAAGATGTTAAGGCTCCTTCAAACAGGCGCGCCACGACACAAAGGCGCCGCAAGTCGAGCAACGAGCGGTGCCTTTGTGTCGCGCGCGATTATATCGCGTGGCGCGCTATACCAACGAGGCGACGTGCAATTGACTGTACCTAGATAGATTGTCAATGTGAAAGTCTTGTGGATGAAAAACTTTTTAATAAAAAATTAAAAACAAAAACACTCCGAGAGTGCCGACAGAAGTAAAAACAAAATACAAACAGAATACTTTTGCCATCACTCACTGACATATCGGATATATATTAAAACCGAGTAGGTACATTCTGAGGATAGCCGAACATATCCGAAGCGGGTATTTTTATAATTGTCTTGTAAAATAAACACACGCGGTGTTGCTTACGGTAACTTTGGCGCGGGTTCAATGGTTTTTTTCCCATCTCAAAAAATGCCATGCGCCTAAAGAAGTTTTCACTTCAAAAATGATATGAAAAAGAGAAATTAATAAACAAAAGCTTATAAACAAAGGATTCTTAACAAACATGAGAAAATTCGTTACATTTTATAATTAACTGCAAAAAGTACACAAAGAAACCTGTTTATGATGTCATCAGTCAGAATGTCGATTTCATAAAATCCTTTTAAGTAATTATGTAAGGAAGTGTCTTGTACAGTTGTACTGTATTTATAATCTTCATTATACTATACTTATTACATTAATACACTAAACACACACACACACACACACACACCCCTACACTAATTACTTTTATTATTATCATTGATATATATATCAATGATTATTATTATTTTTTTTCTTGACGGATAAACTGCAGGCTGTGGTTCAGTCAAGCGGAAAATTTATGAGGGGCGCGATCTGAAAGAGGGATTTTTTGTGGGAATTGCTATAATGGCCACAGGAGCACCAGCATAAATCCCAACACTACTATAATGGTATGGTTTAGTCCCACCCATGAGCGTCGGCAGTTTATTTTCACGGGGGTGCATCTTCAGCTCAGCGAAGCAGGCCCGATAATTTTTGCACTTCACCTATGATGTAGTGGATATGTTACTGTTTGTCCATACATACAAGGAGTCACTTAGTCGACTTAGGCGATTGGCACACTGTAGTGCGATTCTGTAACCATCTCACCGTGAAAACTTAGGTGAAGTGAGCGTGGAGTGAGCCGTCAATAGTGTCAATTCCTAGCAAAAACAAACTCACTTCACCAAGTTTTGACGGTGAGATTTTTACAGAATCGACCGGCTGCACCGCATTACGCAGCGGGGTGCGTGAAACGGAGCCAAATTCCCGCACGGAAGCGCGTTTTTATTGAATTTGTATGTAAAAATCGTTACGTTATCCGAGTCCCGCTGCGTAATGCGGTGCAAAATCAAAATATTTTATTTCATATAAACCTACATGGGCACTTATGAAACGTCAGAAGCTAGGTGCACGGTTCCAATTGGTCGTTTCCTATGGAGAAGAACCGGCAAGAAACTCAACAGTTACTCTTTTAAAAAACAATTGGCTTTTACAATGTTTTCAAATGTGCAGTGTGCCAATCGCTTAAAGTCGATTAGATTTTCGGAAATAGGAGTTCGGTACTTTGTTGACAAAAGGTTTAGAATTGAGAGATTGCAGAATACAATCGAAAATTTTAGGATCTCGCCTCAAAAATCCTCAAATAGGTTGAGTTCTCCATTATTAGTCGTATTCGGATATTTTTAGTTCTGAATGTTTTTACACCTATATTTTATTTTGAAGGTGCAAGTGAGCCCTCTTGTACCTCGCTCCCGGCGCCCATGGTCCCACCCTACCCCCAGGAGTATGGCCAGGGGTATGGTCGCCGCAAGGTTGCCTGCTTGTCGGTCTACTACAGATTGTACTTCAGTGAGTGTGCCCAAGAACTCCTCGACCTCATTCCACCGGCCCCCTTCTACCTTCGGACATCCAGACGCACTGCAAGTTACCATCCCTGCCTAGTTGCTATTCCACCAATTCGCACTAAGCGTTTTCAAATGTCCTTTATAATGCGCACAGCAAAAAGTGGAACTCTTTACCTGCGTTTGTGTTTCCGAGTGCATACAACCCGAATCTCTTCAAAGTAAGAGTGAACAGGCTTCTTCTGGGTAAGCTCACTCCATCGAAGACTTTGTCTGTGTCATCTCTGACCTAGATTAGAGTCAAGAGCAAACCCATCTCAAATAAAAAAAATAAAAAATGGTGGGCCCGGAGTGTAATGTTTCACTGCTGAGAAAGTTGAACAGTGGTGGGCCAGTGGTAACGGACCCGACTTACCGAGCTGTGGGTCGTGGGTTCGGAACCAGGCAGACACTTTGTGTAATTAATTTCATCACTATTACTCTCAAAACGGTGAAGGAAAACATCGTGAGGTTGGATGTCTTATAGGAACTAAAATTCGAAGATAATGTGACATCTATCAACCCGCACTGGGTTCGGTAGATTACAGCCCAGTGCCTACTCCCTCTCACAGAGAGGAGGCCTGTGTCCCATGTATGTATAGTAAAAATTCCCAATGCTGCACACTCCCACCTTATTTCAAGTTAAACAAATGTCAACTTTATTTCAATGACTATTATGTTGATTTCAGAGTGACTAGCACTATTGAAAAAGTTATAAAAAATGTTTGAAGCTGTAGCGTAAACTGAACTTTATTGTGTAGGAATAAAATTTATTTTTCCATTAATTCATATTTTTTTTACATTTTTGGCTAATAAATTGCGAACGTAGATTAAAACTACAGTCCGTTCACATTTATTTTACCTCTGAGTTTGCGTCAGTGTCAAAATCACAGTGATCTTTATTGCCGTTGAAATAAGGTTGCTATTGAGTTGCTGACATTGACAAGTTTTTCAAATTCACAGAGATCTTTAAAATAGTTACATTAATGTTGCTATTGTGTTATTGCTGCCAGATGTCTCTATCAAAGGACTGTTTGAAAAAATCTTAGGTACAGACGCCAGCACATCAAGCTACTACACTAAGTCAAATTTCTTCATTAGATTTTCAACTTTATCGCTAAAGCATAAGGTTCAAAGTTGATTGGGAAAATTTGACAGTTTTAGGTAGCTTGATGTGCTGGCGTCTGTACGTCAATTTCCATCAGGTGCTGATTAATTTCACAGGACTAAACCTTTATTTATACTGTGACTAAACTGTCTGTACAACATTGTCGGATAGTCGCCTGTCAGATTTACCAAGAAGGTCTCGTCCTACCCGTCATCATAAGAAAAACGAAGCGTCAAGTTTTTTTTTTTACAAAAATAATCAAGAGAGAATGTTACATCCAACCAGGGAACCGCACTCAACGCATGACGTAAACAATTTTTAAATAATTCTTCCTAGCATAATGAGTTTTTATCAAAATGTTTATTATTTATTAGTTTTTTTTTGTACATATTTTCGAAGAGCTGTTTATTTATTTTTATACTTAATCATAACGATTAAAAAGGTAACGTTAATTTACATAAAAAAAACATTAACTAATTGTCTATGTGTTCCGTTTACTTTTATGTTTATTTTATTAAACATTATGTCGTGATTATAATCACATAATATGACATCACGCCTGTATTTCGCTAAAGGTAAGGCAGAGATGTACTCATAGTACAGACTTCAGCACATCAAGCTACCTGAAACTGTCAAATTTTCCCAATCAACTTTGAACCTTATGCTTTAGCGATAAAGTTGAAAATCTATTAAAGAAATTTGACAGATTGTAGTAGCTTGATGTGCTGGTGTCTATACGGTCAAGCTACTGTAATGTTTGTTTAACATCAGAAATATCAGAATCAAGAATTATAAAAATCTGATTGAGTTCGCCCGCGTTCAATATTAGTAGGTACCACACACCAGAGTGGTATCAATTAGACTGACAGCGTCTTTATGTCGTAGCAGTAAGGGTGATTTTCGTAGCGCAAGTTTTACCAGTCATATGCGGTTGTGTGTACAACGCTACAAGGTTTCTTTTGGCGCGCGGCCAAAATCGGTTCTATCGACGGCATCTTGCTTTGTCAATACAATTTCTGTGACAATTTCACAAATGTTTACCAACAACGCCCCCCTTTTTTTTTTTTTTTTTTTTTTTCAGGATGGGAAATCATCAAATGACTCCTCCCGCTCTGGGTGGAGCGGAAGGGAGTGTCAGACTCTTACTGACTAAAACCCACCCGTGTTCCTTCCTTAGCCCTTTATGTTCCGGGCCAGCGGTAACCCTTTCGGACAATCCCGCTGACCCGGCAGGCTCCGGCCCTGACGGGCCCCTTCCATTGATGCTGACATCTCTTTGAGGCGCGCGTGGAACACGTACGCGCCGTCCGGCACGGGCCTGGTCCTGATCGGACGGTGAGTTACCCATTACTCTCCGCCCGCAGGCCCGCGCCTACGGTGGCCGGGAGTCGTCGCGCGGCTCCCGACGCCCGGAGCGTCTCCCGCGGCGGCTGGGACGGGAGGCTCTCTCCCTCAGCCGTCCCGCCGCCTCCTTCGCTAGCATGACTGCTTCGCAGAAGGAGGCGACTGCCCCCCACTCCCTCTCGCCCCGGACCATGGCTTGAACCAGGGCCGGACGCGAGAGGTCTCCGCCGCTGCCGATCGCCTCTACGAGGACACGGCGGTGCTCCGCCCAAGCGGGGCAGACCTCCACCGTATGCTCCACCGTGTCCTCTGGGCGATCCTGGCAATGGTGACACCCGGGCGTTTCCTCCCGCCTGATGATGTGCAGGAACCTCCCGAAACTTCCGTGTCCGGTGAGGACCTGCGTCAGGCGGTAGGTGACAACGCCCCCCTGTCAATGTCATTTAGGCGCCAAAGGACCCTCAAACAGTCTATGTCGGAACAGCTCTTGCTGATTGGTCCCGCTAGGTATGGCGGGCTGATACCAGTCTGGGGTGCGGCGAATATGCATGTATCTCCCGGGTCTCCGACTTAATTATGATAATAGAAGAAATATGATTAATGGCAAAAGAAGACTTTATAGACTTTTGTCATTAATTTTATTTGAATTTTATATTCTTTTGCCGTTTTCTGTCTCCAGTAATACAGCGAGCAGCAGTACAAAAGAAAAACTAGATACATACATAATCGTACCTACCACTGAAAACAAAAAGTTTAAGTGAAACATGGACATAAAGTACCCTTCTGGCTACCTCTTCGAAGAATGCAGGCGTAATGTTTATAGTTTCTTTTAGAATTAATCCGAGCAACGGCAAGTGGAGCCACAGTACAAACTTGTAATAATTTTGATCGGAAACTGACACAAAGCGGTGTTAAAGAGAAGATTGTCTATGAAATGTGGAATACCTATTTAATATTTTTTATCAAAGTATGTTACGTTCCTATTTCTTTAGCTATGGCGGACAGACCGTGAACTCGCGTAGATTTTTTTGTTTCAATGAATTATTATATGCTATGAGGAAATGTCTGTTTGTTGTTATAAAACTAAGCCATTTTTGCCTAGTTTCATATTATTTTAAATGTATGTCATTCGCGGATCTTTGACAGTCGTTACGGGTGGTCAGAAGCCCGAAATTCTGACAACCAGTCCTACCAAGGGGTATCGTACCTATTACCCAGTAACTTGGTTATGGAGGTCAGGAAGGTAGTCGCTCCATGTAAAATACTAGTATTCAGCTGCATTCTGCTAAACTGAAAGCCGATTCCGACATAGTTGGGAAAAGGCTTGGCAGTGATGGTGATGATGACCCTTTTCTGAACATTTTCTCAGTAAGATACCTAAGCAATTACGAACGGTATTCAGCTGCATCCGGTTAGACTGGAAGCCGACCCCAACATACCTAGTTGGGAGGAGGCTAGGCAGATGATGATGACTTGTAACAAAGCCTAAAAGCCCCATTATTTAAATGACTTTGTTCTTACTTTGTCTATGGCCATTTAATTTTTTTATCAGTCCAGAACTCGAGAGAGTAGATCCTATTACATAGTCAGTAGCGTCTATGGATCTTCGGACGTGGAGGTACCGTAGGACATGATGTCAAGTGTTCCATTGTTTTCGGAATGGTACCACATTTGCACTCCAGGTTGGATCTCTATTTGAGCTGGTTTTCCTTGCTACGGCCGACCATGCAGTGTCCGGCAAAATTATCTTATCTTATCTTAAAAACCTTAGGGCAGTTCTGCCTTCAACTCTAGTTACATGTCTTCATGATCGAATGAAACTTGGGGTGGGGTGCAATTTTTCTGCATAACTGAAGATTTTTTCCAAAGATTTGATAATAAATGGCCAACGCAAGCAAACCCGCGGTTCATACCTAAAGCCACCTGTTAACCACCTACCTGTCCGATTAACAAACTTAAAGGTTCACATGAGATGCTAAGGAAGTGTTTTCTGGCCATCGAACCATGACACAAGGCACACCCAAGCATTTGCGCCATAATATTTGCAAAACTAAACCTGCATGGACGTGCGCCTTTGCTAACTTTCGAAAAAAAGTTTGAAACTTTTGTTTTATCTGTGGGAAAAATTTGAGCGGGAGAATTTCGGGTTTTGTAATTCAAATTGTGACGTCGAGGTGTTCTGCTCGTCTCTTTTGCTCGCAGTGTTTTGATATGATGTGAAAGAGATAGAAGTAGTTTTATTTATTCGTCGTGATTATAGAATCTACTGAGAGGATGCTGAAAAAATAATTAAAAATTTATTCGCTTGCCATTGCGTGGTTTGTTTATTATTTAAAACAAATCAATTCTTTATAACAGGCAATGAAGTATGGACACAATAATATTTGTATTAATTTAAAAACTACTCCAATTTCATAAAATAATTTATCTAACAATGAAGAATTAAGATCTAAAAAAAAGTGCAACTAATTGTATGGACTATTTAAATAAAAAATGGACGCTTAAAACTTCTTGAAGTGTTATTATTATGATAGTAAAAATGTTAAACATACTAGTTTTGTGCCCGGTGTTACTTGCAGCGGCGGTACAAACACTGACCATCGATTCGCAGCTTGGAACCTCTATTGAAGGTAAGAATCTATGGTCTATCAAACAAAAAGTTGAAATAAAAAGAGGGGTGTATTTATAAACGATGATTAAAGTTAAGTGATGTTTGAACTTCAAAAATGTATGGTTAAGCAGTCGCTAATCATTACTTAATTTTAAGGGGGAAGCGCTAAGGTAGCCTGCGAAATTCAAATTTTCTTACGTTTTTTGCAATTTGCTCGTCAGTATTAAGTTGTACGTCGATCAAAATGTGATTCGCGGCCGTAACAAATATGTACATATTTACAGAACCATAATCATTAGAATCAGTAATACAACTTGTTAGGTTAGTATAATCCCAAAATGTCAAGATTTCATGAAATAGTCATTCTTTGGGGTTACTTGGTGTTAGAGAGTTGTGTTGATGACTTTAATCATTATAATTCTGTAAACACATATTTGTTACGGCCGCGAATCATATATTAATCAACGTACAACTTAATACTGACCAGCAAATAGCAAAAACGTAAAAAAAATGAATTTCGCAGGCTACCCTGGCGCTTTCGCCTTAAGGGCCTTACTCTCGTTTAGTACCGTAACACGGTCACTTTATGAAGCTTATAACTCATTAACGGTTTGGTTAGAAGGTCTGTAAAAAATATATGTTTGCTATAGATTCATGTACTGCATTTTTGAAACAGGGTTTTTTCATAAGGCTAATACTTTTGCCTTAAAAAAATATTTACCAAAACGCTATTTTGGCTAACATTTGCTTATAACTTCTAAACGGCTTTGATGTTTGGAAATATTTTTACACTGAAAAATTGCTGGTTAGAGGTACTACATATTTGAAATAGCGTTTTTAAATCAATCAACAGTTGCAAAGACAATGCCCCACTTTGAGATATAGGTTCAGAGGTGCTCTGCGCGGGCGCAGGCGGCAGTCGTGCGTTAGCACTGAGACGGGGTGGCTGTGTCGCTCGCTGCTCCGCCCCGGCTATCGATCGACTACGCGCGTTTGGCTGTGTTAGTGCAAATATTTATGAACGAATTGTATCAGTATGCGTTTATAGATTAGCTCGCTGCAGAGGGCCCATTTCTATTGTCCGCGTGGACGCTTTATTAGTGGTGCCATTTCTAAATACTGTTTTTGTTTATTTTGTAAATATAATTTGTAAATAAATAAAAATGCCAAAGCAAAGCAAGTCAAGAAAAATACGTTTTCTCTACGACGACGCACCGTTTTATAGATATTAGCGAAAAACTCAAAAGTGGGAATTTTTATACCCTCCACTCCGGCTCACCTCCTAGACGCGGGGACTTTTAGTATGTTTACTCCCTAAGCACTCTGAGCAACTTTCTGAAGAAATGGCTCAGGGCCCAGCTCACGCACTCTACACCTCTTTTTGGGTTATTCGTTGAGTGGACTAATAAGTATCTATCTATCTATAGGTACAAATAAATAAAATTGGAGTGTCTGTTTGTAATATTAAAACAACCGCTTCAGGCCATTTTATTTTGACTGTTTAGAAAATAACTACTTACCCACAATAAAAAAAAATGTTTTCAAACACCATAATTTATAAAAAATGAGCGTTCTTAGTTGTCAATCTACGAGTATTTGCATTACTGAGTTTATTGATTACTACCTTCTCATATTCTTGTGCGGATTTATTTCTGTGACTGGGACTTTCACTAGCAGATAGGTGAATAAGGAGTAACTTAGGCACTTTTATTTTAGAAAAAAAAAGAAACTAGGTTCCCACGAAAAAAAATTAAAACCTATGAAATTAAATATTGAATATTTATCCGATTCAAATAGGGAGGTTGTATACTACGTTTATTTAGGTACTTAACCAAATGTAAATAAATCATAATAAAGAAACGGAGTTTAGTTTTTTTTTTATATAAGTGGATCCTATACGTGAAGATTCCTTAATCTCCAATGAAATTGATTGAATAAATAATATAGTGTTTTTGTTTTAGCCCAAGGAAATCGTTCACCAAATATTGTATATAAAAAAAGGCTAATACGAAAAACTAAAAATAAATAATAATTAAACTAAAAATGCAAAAACGATCAAAAAGAACTAAATGGAGAAATATTAGAAGAATTTCATTAAAATTAGCATAGGTATTTCTTTACGTGGCGGTGAATAGACGACTTTTATGTATTTGAGTTTACTTTTATGTAAGTGGGATACGAATAGTCCCCGCCTACGGCGGGGTGCACCGCGCGAATTTTGTCGATGAGCGACTTCCATTATATTTAGAAGCGTAATTTCGCGACTCGAACAAGATGCACGATTGCCTCCGCGCTCCACTGTCCGGATTCTCACTGCGTAATCACCAGGTTCGAATCTCAGTGGACGCATATCTCTTTTTGTTATTTTTTTATTATAATGTGCTTATCATTTGTTTTGTTATTTTTTAATTATAATGTGCATATTTTTATTTTCTTATTTTTAAAATAATTCAATATCTCTTTTTGTTATTTTTTTATTATAATGTGCTTATCATTTGTTTTGTTATTTTTTAATTATAATGTGCATATTTTTATTTTCTTATTTTTAAAATAATTCAATAAGTAATTGTTATTTTAATAAAAACAATCATTTTTATTCTTATAGTTATTTTTCTTCAGAATCTAGAGTAATATAATAAAAATAAAATAAAAACGTCCACCAAGCTTGATTCGGAAGAAAAATAATATACCTACAGTGTGTTACAAAAGAGTATAAGCAATAATAATATAGTCTGAAAATTTTCAAACAAGAAAATCGGCAAAAAGTAAAATAATAATTAAAAAAACATTTATATCAAATAAGAAAATCAACAAAAAGAATATGTCAAAAAGTTTGGATTTGAACCCGGACATTAGTGACTGATACAGAAAACTATAGTGACGCACGAGACCACTAGACCAATCGAGCTGTTGTAATGTATGTCGAAATTACGCGTCTATAGATAATCTATACAAACAAAATATGGTGTGTACAAAAAAGTAGGTACCTACCTACTTACGTTACAATTTGTTTCGTCGAATAAGATCTCTTTATTGCCTTCCGTTTATTTTCTTGTTGACCATTTTTTATACACTGATTGCTTATTTATACAACTTATGAGTAGAACCGAAACAGTACAAACATTTGTACACCAACAACATTACTTAGAAAAAACTAATCATAAAATAAAATATGTATAATAAACAGCTTTCATCAACAAACAGATACCAAAGTACGTACACTAGGTACCGACCCGAAATAATTGCAAGACTTCAAAGTATTTTAAATACGGCTACTCGCTCAACTACATAGGTACCCAACCGCGTCAGTTTTCGGAAATGCGATCATGCTCCTTATCAATTAGAGTCTACGGAACAATTTCGTATGAAAGTATTTTTACTTTAATGGTTTGTGAAAATATTAATTGTAAACGCGATTATGCTCCTTATTCATAGAAGGTAACGGGTCAATTTCCTATGCAAGTATTTTTACTACCAACAGGGCTTTTGAATACGCGATTGTATTTCTTATTTGTATGAAGTCATGGATCAATTTTCGATGCAGATAGAAAATACTTGATAGTATCTCGAGCTATGGTTTTTTAAGGTGGACGTACTTTGTAGCTCTGGTACTCGATTTTGCAAGTACGACCCATGCCTAAACGCGATCGTGCTCCATAAGTAAGAATTCAGAGTTCAATTTCCTATGCAAGTTTTTTTTTTTCCAACAGGGCTCTTGGTTGGAACAGTAGTAGAAACTTTAATCGTCTATACTCTATAAGTACGTATTTATTTGTAAAAGTGATTTTGCTCCTTATTTGTATACAGTTAAGGTTCAATTTCCTATGCAGATAGAAAATACTTGAAAGTATCCCGAGATCTAGTTTTAGGACGTGGTTTCTTAAAGAAGTCGTAAGTACTTGTAAGCCCTGGTACGCGATTTTGCAAGTACGACCCATGTCTAGTCACTGCTTTTTAGTTGGGTACTTATACCCTCCCATAGAGTATAAGTACCTAACTAAAAAGTACTGTCTCACCCCTCCCTTAGAGTATAAGTACCTAACTAAAAAACAAGACTCACTGTCGCTCCGCGTAGAAATGAAAGAGAAGCTAAAAAGACGCCGCGATGGCGCAACGTTTCGTTCGTGTTATTTATCATTAAATACAATTAATCCTTACAAATATCTTATTACAATCGATAAATAAAAACAACAGTTCCCTTTATTATTATACATCACTGTTATTAATTTTATCAAGATTTGTTTATAAATAACACAATTACAATTGCAACGATTTCAATTTTAATGGTTATTTTATGATTTTTTTCTATCGAGAAAATTTACCGAAAACGTGTTTTGAACACAATGGTCCACTCATAAATATGATCAAGATTAAAATTTTTTTTTGCTGTTCTAAAATGTATACATTTGGCTAAAATATTGTTTTGTGAAGCCTATTTTGACTAAGTACAGCGCCTTAATAAGTTATCGTAAACTCTGCGAACTCAACAATAACTTTTTTGTTAAATTCCACACGGACGATTAACAGCTAGTACAAAATATATCAGCCTTGCATCCGCCATTCCCTTCTGGAATCGTAGGCAAAAATGGCGACCTACGTGCGGCATGTCTGCGCCTCTTCATATTCTTTGATCATAGTTTTAGTGTCGCGCGCCACCGCACACATTTTACGTATTCGGGAGTAGGGCGCTTAGCTCCGCCCACATGCACAAGGTCAGTGAGCCATCTTTACACCTTAAGCAATGATTTTATATAAATTAAGGGGTAAGTGACGGTCTGGTAAACTAAGACACATCCAGTCCATCCAGATATGACAGAAACTTGAAGATATAACATGTCTTTGCATATTTGGGGTTAGAGCTGAAGGTATAAACTACAAAAAAAAATTACGAAGCTCGCTCCCTCCCCCCTGAATGGATTAGCCGGTGAAATTTTTTTTTGCCGACGAAGAAAAGGGCGAAATCTATTAATTTTAATTTGAATATAATATTTTATGTTAGGTAGGTAAGGCAGGCAGATGGTCTACCTAATGATAAACAAAATGGTTTAAAATTACATTTACCATAGCTCGTAGATTACGTACGTACGTCCAGTTAGGACATGACATATGTGTGAAACGCAATAAATTGGGCTAGTTATCCAGAGACAAAGTTTATTTTTTCGGATTTTGTGGAGTTGGTAAAATTAAACTTTCTTCTGGAATACTTACAGCAACGACGCCGATTCCCTTGATCACAAACTAAACTAAATTTAAGTTTAATGCATCTTTTTTTTCTATTTCATTAAGAAAAGGACAGAGATATATTTTAGTTTAGTTAGTCCTGTCAAATTAATCGGCGCCTGACACTACTCCATAGAAGTTTAGACGTGATTAAAAACTTGCCTACTAAAATTAGGTACAGACGCCAGCACATTAAGCTACTAGCTACTACAATCTGTCAAATTTCTTTAATAGATTTTCAACTTTATCGCTAAAGTATAAGGTTCGAAGTTTATTAGAAAAATTTGACAGTTTCGGGTAGCTTGATGTGCTGGCGTCTGTACGTCAATTTACGTACTGTAGGTAAATTAATCGGCGCCTGTTGGCGCCGAATAATTTCACAGGACTAAACTAAATTTTATCGTCTGTCCTTTTCTTAACGAAATAGATAGAAAAAGATGCATTGAACTTAAATTCAGTTTAGTTTGTGAAAAACAGAATCGGCACCAATGCTCAGGTAGCCCTATTAAATATAACGCACAATGTTCACGTTCGTAACGTTCGAATTCTCCAACCAGTTCAGGGGTAAGCAGAGTTCAAACACCCATATTTGGCCAGTCGTAACTTATGTCTCATATACCTACCTGATATCAGGAGAGCCAATTGCCAAGTCACAAATAAAGATTTTTATGCTAAGAATATTTTAGCGGAGAAATCCAACAACACTGCCTGACTAGAGGGTCGAACCCAAGACCACGTGCTCAGCAACCTCGCTTACGTCCACCAGACCAAGGAGCCAATAATTTGTGTATTATGAATATATACGAACCGAAGTATATACAGACGCCAGCACACCAAGCTACTACAATCTGTCAAATTTCTTTAATAAATTTTCAACTTTATCGCTAAAACATAAGGTCCAAAGTTGATTGGGAAAATTTGACAGTTTCGGGTAGCTTGATGTGCTGGCGTTTGTACATAATTATAGTTTTTGGTGCAGTTTCTAGCTAAAATGTAACTTAATTCTCACACTTTATGTAACACTAATGCACCTAACTTACCCAAATTCTGTCAATGTGTCGAAACTATTTCATAATTCCAACTGTTTCCAAATGTATCCGCTGTGTTGCATCCATACCACATGCAATTACAAATAATGTTACATGTAATAAAATTATAATAATGTAACGAGTAGGTAATTTAATATGTAAAGAATCTTTGTTTGACATTGTTACGAAAGTTTATACCTACTGCATGGAATGCCTAGGAGAAAGACATCCTCATTGGATCTACTTAGTACCTAGTCGTAAATGCAACTGTTGAGAGTGGGATGAGTAGAATGGCATTAAGTTTTTCTTCATCACAAAACTTTTAGTGAGCCCCCGGCGTCTGAATTTGTAGGTGAATTAAATACCTACCTACCCCTTTATTTATAAACATTGCATAAAAAGTTAATTAATTTAATGATAAGTAACTGTTTACCTTTACTTTAGCTTTTTGAAGTTTAGACGTCACTTGACGAAGTTGCTGAAATTGTTACTTGTCAAAATGTTGAAGCCATTTCACTAGTTATGTGCCTACCTACCAGAATATTGTTTCTGTGTATTATCATTCATTTATTGTTATCTATAAGTAAATCAAACGCCAATCCGGAATTAGGCGGTTATTAAAGATTTCCTCTTATTAATAATAATACTGAATCGATTATTGGTTTATGAGGCACATTTAGGTACAACTTTGTTCGACCTGGGGTTTAAACATCCAGCCTTGGTCTAGCTCAAGTTGGTCGTTGCGCTTGTAATTATTAGACATATTTTCATAATTTCCAGACTGCTTCGAGAGAATATCGATCGGCGAGCAGCTGCCCCCTGACGCCATCTACCGAAATGTGACTGAACTAACAACACATGAGTGCGAGCAGATCTGCAAGCAAGACAAACAGTGCCAGAGCTATGATTATGGGTACGTATTGTTGAATGCAGATGGCACTGCTAGTTATAAAGTTGAATCTGATTATATCCACTGTACATTTGGTGCTCAGTAGAGTGTATCAATGGTGCAATGGTGCAAAGTGATTGACTTTTAAAGTTAATTATAGCGGGTTCGAATCCCATGAAATCAATAATTTAAAAATCTTAAAAATAATAGATAACTATTCTACATATTTTAATGTAGAGTTAATTAATTAAATAACAGCCTCAGTTTTTTGTAATTAATATACCTATGTATGATATATGCTCTATGTCACTGTTTCTAGAATGTTATCCTTGTCTTCTTGTGTTTACTGTTCAAATTCTATCAATATCTTTAATTCCAGTGTCGGCGCAAAAGGCAACGCAACCTGCAACTTAAGCAACAACGACGAAAAGTCACTCAAAGAGAAGAGTCTCCTTCTCAAACACCCGGACTATGATGTCTACGTCCGTCGGTTCCAATGTGAACAGTCCCCCCCTTCCCCTATCCAAGGACAGTTCGATGATCCTTCAGATGGACCTGGACCCGCACATAGACCCGTCTTCAGACCTGTTGATGACCAGAAACAGCCTTTTAGTGATGACTACCTAATTTCTGGGGACTTAGAATCTTATGGTGTATCAAGACCAGTGTACAAACCTCAGTATGATGAAAGACCTGATGATTATTCAAATCCTAAACCAGATTTTGATATGGGACCAAGTTATGGTGCACACAAGCCCCAAGATATGCCGTATAGACCTGAAAAACCATCTCACAGTGGGTCTTTTAAACCAAGGCCGGATCCTCACGATGTTTTGCAGCTTGAAGATCCTTATAGACCTAATGACAGGCCAGGATATCCTGTTAATGATTATGATAGGCCAAGACCACCTCCGTATAAGCCAGAAAAGCCTGAGTACCACTACATTGTCAGGCCAAATAGAAAGCCCAGACCTCAGGCAGATACTGGGTATAATAAACCTACAAATGATTATCCTGCTAGACCTGGTTATGGTCAAGAGGATCCTGGTTATACAAAGCCTTCTAATGTTTATCCCAGGCCAGGTTATGGTCAGCCCGACCCTGGATATACACCAGCTCAAAGACCATACCCAGATAAAGACTCATACAATCGTCCAAGGCCTGGATACCAGGGACCAGCTGGCGGTTATGGTCAAAACTCCCCATACGACGATAATACAATTCATGTCGAAATCCATGATCCTCCTAGCTCTTACAAGCCTCCGAAACCAACACTCGGTCAAGGAATCTATGGTTACGGAACCTACTCGAGTCAAAATTCGTATTCGCAGTCGCAAAGCAGTCAATACCAGCATTATGGTTCTGTTGCAGCAGACAGTGGTTATGGTAGCCCCTATAGACCAGATCCTAAGCCTGAAAGACCAGGTTATGGAGAACCTAGTGATACTGGATATGGTGGTGGGTCGAAACCACAAAAACCTAGCGATGATCGACCAAATTATGGTGTTGAAAAACCCTCATATGGTGCTGAAAAACCGTCATACGGGAATGATAGGCCATCATATGGAAGTGACAAACCATCTTATGGAAATGACAAACCATTGTATGGTAATAACAGGCCATCGTATGGAAGCGGCAGACCATCAAATGATAGGCCATCATACGGAGCTGAAAAACCAAGCTATGCGAATGATAAGCCTTCGTATGGAAATGACAGGCCATCTTACGGAAATGACAAACCATCGTATGGGAACGACAGACCATTGCATGGGAACGACAGGCCATCATATGGAAGCAACAGACCATCGAATGAGAGGCCATCGTATGGAAGCGACAGGCCATCAAACGACAGACCATCGTATGGTGCAGAAAAACCCTCAGCAGACAGTGGTTATGGTTCTAACCCATATAGACCAGATCCTAAGCCAGAACGACCTGGTTATGGTGAACCTAGCGATACCGGCTATGGTGGAGGTTCAAAACCACAAAAACCTATTAATGACAGACCATCTTACGGTGCTGAAAAACCCACTTATGGTCCTGAAAAACCTGCTTACGGCAACCAAGTTTCCTATGGCAGTAACCATGCATCATTTAGCAGTCAGAGCGCATATGACAGTTACCACGCCAGTTACGGCAATCAATACTATGGTAATAAGCCTTATGGTCAACAAGACTCTGGTTCTGGGTTGCAGAAACCTACCCATGATTATCATAGGCCTTCTTATGGAACTGGGTCTTATGGTGGAAGTCAGGGAGGATACGGTAATAATCAGAGCTTGTATGGCGGTGGACATGGGTCGATTGATAGTGATCAAGGAGCCTATGGGGTACAGGGAGGCTATGGTGGAAGTCAGGGGTCTTATGGAAGTAGCCAAGGTTATGGGAGTGGGTCTTATGGTGGAACACAAGGGTCTTATGGGGGAAGTCAAGGGTCCTATGGCAGTAATTACGGTTCTTATGGAGGCTCCCAAGCATCATATGGAACAACCCAAACTTCACAAAGCAGTAGTAGTAACTCTTACGGAAGCCATGGAACTTTTGGCAATCAAAATGATTTTAACAGTGGATCTTATGGTGGAAGCCAGGGGTCATATGGCGGAACTTCAGGGTCTTATGGCAGCAGTCAGGGGTCTTATGGAAGCAGTGCTGGGTCCTATGGGTCTCAGGGGTCTTATGGAACTCAAAATGATCAGAATCGACCTACGTATGGTAGCAGACCATCTAATAATAAGCCTGCTTATGGAAAGCCGCAAAAACCGAAGCCTTCTTATGGAAATGATGACGCTGATATAGGTAAGACTCGTCGTTTACTATAAACCTACATTTCAACGAACGTAAAAAAATATCGCAATGGGATTTTATTGCGCCCTGGATTTTCAACTCTCGGTGTATTTCAAATCCATAACATGATAATATTTACATAATGTATGCTAATATTTAAAATAATAATAATAATAATAATATGTATACATCTATCGAGGCTCGCGTTAGGCGGTTGGATCAAGGGCCTGATTCAGAAGGCAGTACTCCTCGATACGGCTCGCATTGTGAGGAGGTTCCTGTCTCTGGAGCCCTAACCACCGGTAGCTTGGACCCTGGTCCCGACACCGGCGGAAAACTATTTTTTTATATTTTTAAATGTTTTTTTTTATATTTAAAGAAATATTTAAAAATGTAATAGAATAAGATATCTAAATAAATGAATGACATAATATGTATATTTATAAGAAAAAATAAGCAAAAAAAATCATAGGACATCAAAAAATAAGTCCGCATCGCTGTCAACAGGAACAGTGCCCAAAAAGCCGGCAGCATTGCCACGTTGTATGGCGATGCTAATTCTTTGGCCAAGAAATAGGCCAGCCCTCTGGTCACGTAAAGAGTCGACTAACCACTTGGCGATATCTCGAAAAACCAAGTGGGCACTCGGACCCCATGGCTCTAGTGTTTCAATCCCAAACGGCTCGAACATATAACTCCCAATCAGGTTGGAATATGTTCGCCGTTTGAGGTTTCTGGCACCTGTAGCAGCCGCCCCAGCACAGCCAACCGTGCTAGGAAGATGGGATGGCGCAAGAGTGTCGACACATGTTGCATCCCACACCAAAGGTCTGCCTAACTTCCAGGGCATTATGATCATTCCATCTGGTCTCTTCCCATCGTCGCGCGCCAGGCCGTTGGGTTCTAAAACAGCTGGCACCCCGGCACTCTCAGTGTTGAGAATATAACAGAGCGCATCTCAGCTCGTAAAAACACACAGTTTGATTTTCAATTCTTGGCGCTAAACAGTGCGTTGAAAATACAAAATCGCGACCGTGTGAACCTGGTTTTAAAGTTAGTGCTAGTAACACCTATCGTGAACCAAAACATTGTCTAAGAAATAAATATTATTTATTTTTAATATTTATTTAGTTATTGAAATTAGGTCTTTGTTGATCACACACATTGTACAGTGCATGCCACGTAAGAAGAGACTTGACACACCACGTGGTCTGACATGCGCAGAACACGATTTTAGGTATCTTTAGCGGTATGAGGTCTGAGTGCGGGACGGGACCGGACGTCATAGGGGCGGCGGAAAGAGGCGGGGGAGGCGGGGTCAAGTCTCTTCTTACGTGGCACGCACTGTAGAAGCTATTTTCAATATTGTAATTATTGTCAAAACGATGGGTACATCCATACTAATATTATAAATTCGAAAGTAACTCTGTATGTCTGTATGTTACCTTTTTACGCCTAAACCACTGAACAGATTTCGATAAAATTTGGCAGAGAGATAGATTGCATCCCGGGGAAGGACATAGAATAGTTTATATTCCGATATTCCCACAGGATTGACACTTAGGCAGATGAAATCGCGCTGCTAGTCACAAATAGTTTTGCCAAATGAGGTTTCTTTTTTCCTTGATTTACTTCGATTAACTCATCATCTGCCTAGCCTTTTCCCAACTATGTTGGGGTCAGTTTTCAGTCTAACCGGCTGCTGAATACCAGTTTTTTTTTTGCTTCTATTAACTCTAAAGATATAATCCTTAATTCCAAAGAAAATAAGAATAAAGAGTATTTGTTGGGTCTTGCCCAGGAAATTGATATTTTTCTTTATTAAAAAAACCAAAAAAAATAAACGTGTAAGAGGCCAAAAACACTGCAGTGTAGTTTCCAAAATAAAGTGTTTAATATTAAAAAATCGCTTTAGTTAACATAAGCTACAAAATTAAGTTACATTCATTTTCTACCTACAGGTTACGGAAAACCACCAGCATTCGACGAAAACCGACCAGACTACATCAACCCAGACGAACTAGGCTACGACAGCGACCCAGACAAACCAGCATACGGTAACGAAAAACCGAACACTACCGGGTACGGAAAACCGAATGTCAGACCGGTTTATGAGTACGAACTGGACAAGCCTGGGAATGTGCCTAGTTATATAGCAAGACCTGGTGGAGAAGTAGTGACTTCTAGACCAATGGCGGTCAGTGAATATGAAGCTGCTTACGGCAGGAATCCTGGGAAGGAGATTTATAAGGGTGAGCGATTTTTGTGTTTATTTTAAGTTGGACATACAACAGACAAGCTCAAAAGTCTGTCAACCAGTCTTACCAAGGGGTAACTGGGTTGTGGAGGTCAGATAGGGACTCGCTGCATATAAAACATTAGTATTCAGCTGCATCTGGTTAGCCTAGAAGTTGACCCCAACACTGTTGGTTGTGCAAAGAGATGTCAGCATCATTTGAAGGGGCCCGTCAAGGCCGAAGCCTGCCGGGTCAGCGGGATTGCCCGAAAGGGTTACCGCTGGCCCGGAACATAAAGGGCTAAGGAAGGAACACGGGTGGGTTTTAGTCAGTAAGAGTCTGACACTCCCTTCCGCTCCACCCAGAGCGGAAGGGGTCATTTGATGATTTCCCATCCTGAAAAAAAAAATACATTGTTGGAAAAAGGTTAGGCAGATGATGATGATACGTTGGAAGATTGGAAAGGTTTATGTCCAGCAGTAGAATGCTTGAGGATGACGATAATTATGACTGTATGAATGGCTCAGTGACTAAACAATCAGCTACTGCACTACGGGTTGAGAGTTTAATTCCCGCTTCAAAGCAAATAATGTATTTGTATGGTTTACAGCTGGGATATTCTGTAAAAATCTCACCCTGAAAACTGCGCCGGCATTCCACCTGACGCTAGGGATGGCACTGTTGCCAGCTTACTTCAAGCTCACTTCCCCTAATGTTCTCACGGAGAGATTTTTACGGAATACACCGGCAGATACATATACAGTACCCGGCGATAAATATTGCACATCGACCTTTGGCTTTTTTTGTATTTTATACAAAGAATAAAAATAATTATCAAAAGAAGCAAATCATAATTGTTTTAACAGCTCCTAATAGATACCGGACTGTTTGTATTTCGTGCGACAGAGATAACGCTCTACGAAGCCGAAATTAGCCGATTGTCTCTTTCCAAAGATCGATGTGCAATATTTATCGCCGGGTAGTTGTTCTGGGTCCGTGCATGTGGAATTTGTGTCCTTAAATACAACCACGAATAACATAGTCAGCTTATAATGTTTTTTGACATGCCGGTTTCCTCGCGATGTTTTCCCTCACCGTTTTCATAGAGTTCGTAATGAAATAATTTACACAAAGTAAAGCACTTGTGAGGGTTCGACACCCATGGCGTACAACTCCACCATTGGGCCACCACAGCTGCTGTCACGAATAACAACAAGAAATGTTTTAAAAAAAATAGCATTGCAAAACAAACAATAAAACGTATTTAGCAACGGTCTTTACAGATACA
Organism: Luperina nickerlii; assembly: GCA_963855955.1. Classification (NCBI taxonomy): domain Eukaryota; kingdom Metazoa; phylum Arthropoda; class Insecta; order Lepidoptera; family Noctuidae; genus Luperina; species Luperina nickerlii. The sequence goes on along the minus strand of OY979689.1, from coordinate 7,399,517 downwards.
CGTACTGGCATAAAAACAATACGCAATTAATTTAAACTATTGAAATAATACGGAAGCTTTTTTGGTCTGCAGTGTAAATTAGCCGAATGGTTTTTGAACAAATGATAGTAATTGTAAATGATAAATGATTTTTATTTATTTTGTAAGTAGGTTTCCACAAACACTTTTACACGTCAATCATATATTTTTAAACTAGATGAGGTCGGCGTTTCCTATCTGAAGAGAAGAGAGAAGAAAGGCCGAAACAAACTCAGAGGTCATAGTCTCTTTTAAAGTCTAGACATAATCTTGGTCAGGTTATATGAAGACCATGTAGGTCGATGTCTGAGATGGTCTTTTGAGGAAAGAACCACACAGATTGAGAGGACCTGTCCAGTCAGTGCACGCATTTGTCAGAAATCGTGGAGCTCAACTCAAGACTTAAGGAGCTCAACGCTCACTAGATGTACGTGGACCTCTGTACATCTAGCGAGAATGCTTTGGAGATATTGAAGGTTTTTCGTCGCTTTGCGTGAAATGTTACTTACATTATTTGACATATCGACGATAGATTTCTTCTGTATCTTAGATTTATAGTTTTACTATACAATGATAAATATTATACTTTTTTCTATCTGTCTGTGTATATACAGTGACCTTATTGGTAATGTTCTTCGGAAAAGTCAGGTGCGTAGTCCTACTCACAACCGGCTTGGTGTATGACCAGAGGAGCAATTGTCGACGTTCACAGTCTGATCTGTCTCAATCCGTCAAAAATACCTCCCCTAAATTTTTAACAAGTTTTTGACATTGATTATCGCTGAGATGATATTGCGAGTAGATTTTGCACGTTTTGAATTATGGGAATTGGCCATCAGATGTATGTATGCCTACCCCCATGAATAGAAGGTGTGAGTTTATGTTATGTTTTTCTGTAAATTGGTAAGAAAAACATTTTTACATTAAAACTAGATGAGTTCGGTGCTTTCTATCCTACTACTCTGAGAAGAAAGACCAAAACAAACTCTGAGGTCGCAGTCTCTTAATGGGGAGACAACAATACGAGAATAAATAAAAATACTGGCAATATTAAGCGAATAAAAAAAATAAACGAACTCAATAATAGTGATGGGTAGGCTATGGGTTATGTCGATCTTTGACCGGTTATAGTGACTAAACTATTGGATATATTAGATTTAATGTATGCGCCTCAGTCTCCAAACGTCATTAGATCTAAAAAGTTAAAAAATATTGTCTTAGGTATCGTCGTGGGGACATAGTATTTCTGACCCGGTCTTAAAAAGTAACAGTTGAAGATCGGAGAATCGATCATTTTTTGAGGCTGTGTCTTATGGTTGTCATAATAAACAGCCTTTTGTAAAACAATGCTTGTTAACTTCATCGTAGTTTGAAAGCATAAAATTTTGTTTTACAATGTCTTGCTATCTTTAGGCTATGGAAATCCGTCCATTATTCCGTTAAGGCTACTTCAGAAGACGGACTTTACTCGCCGATATATATGCAGCCGTGGTGCTAATATTATATTCAGAAATAAGTCATGTAAGAACATTAGATAATCTAAAACCTAACACACAAAATTTGATGAACCCCATAACTCCATTTAACAATCAAAGCCGACCATGGGAGAGTAAGGTCATGAAACTACAAACATTCAGATGCAAATGATATTAATCCATGATGGCGGCGAAAAACAATGGAAGCCCGACCCGAGGTTGAAAGTGACGCATTTTGGGCATTTACAAAAGGTCATTATTATGGTAACTGGCATTAGTTTTGATGTGGATCATATAAAGTAGCATGTAATGGGTAAATTGGGTGGTGATGTATTTCCCGAATGCATTAGAGTGCTGCTGTCAAAACCACGGTCAATTATTCCGCTAGATGTATTTTTGGGTTTGGTTACGGCGACGAAATTTTTCTTAAACATTACTTATTCCCAGATGCTGGACGGCCTAGCTTCAGCCTCGCGACACATCGGTCTCGGCATGAATTTGGATAAAACCAACGTCATGATCAGGCCTCATTGACCCGGGACCGGTCGTCGTGCACGGCCACTATCTCGAAATTGTTTCCGAATACACTTACCTCGGGCAAATTCTGCAGTTAGGTAAAAACAATTTTGAGAGGGAGGCCAAGAGAAGGATCCAGCTAGGCTGGGCAGCGTTTGGGAAACTACGTCGAGTCTTCTCGTCATCTATACCGCAGTGCTTGAAAACGAAAGTTTTCAATCAGTGCGTCCTACCCGTCATGACCTACGGGGCTGAAACGTGGACACTCACGATAGGGCTGGTCCACCAGTTCAAAGTCGCTCAGCGAGCTATGGAAAGAGCTATGCTCGGAGTCTCTCTGAAGGATAGGATCCGTAACGAATGCATCCGACAGAGAACGAAAGTTATCGACATAGCTCAAAGAATTAGCAAGCTGAAGTGGCAGTGGGCCGGCCATATCTCGCGAAGAACCGACAACAACTGGGGTAAACGAGTTCTTGAGTGGAGACCGCGACTCGGCAAACGTAATGTAGGACGCCCTCCGGCCAGGTGGGATGACGATCTGCGAAAGACTGCAGGCAGATGCTGGATGCGTCAAGCTGAAGACAGGGCGCTATAGTGCTCATTAGGGGAGGCCTATGTCCAGCAGTGGACTGCTATAGGCTGATGATGATGATGATTACTTATTGATCTGTACAAGTTAGTGAAGATGTACCTAGACACTCGTAGGATTTGATTCGCACACATATACCCCATGTCTTGGATTAATATATTATTGAATACTTTTATCCGGCTACGTTAAGAAGTTCACCTAGGATATGTGTCAATCTTTGGACAAGGTGCAAAGGTGAAAGCGTTACCTGCAGGGCCTATCAGAAAAAAATTGTGTTTAAGGGGCTTACATGACCTAAAGCGCGGTCACTGTCGTCGGCGTCGGACTGCACAGAAAAGAAAGAGAAGCGCGATGACAACGCTGGTAATTTATTACAAAATATGAAGCAATTATTTAATTACAAAAAATCTATTGTATGGAAAAAAAAACACTAGTGTTTTATTTAGTACTTATGTTGCTTGTAGAATAATCTGACAAAAATCAGAATGATTGTATGTATATTAGTATTGTTTTTATTGTAAAAAGAAAGTTTTTAGAGGGATCTTCATGTTTTTTTTTCTATCGTATTAAATTAGTTGTATTATGCTTACAACACACTATCTACCTAGCATATATCCTGAAGAATATCACATATTTTTCTGATTTTGTTTACTGAAGTCACTCACTGGCGATGGATTGTAATTCTCTAAGATTATGAACACTGCTTTGGCCAATGGTAATTTGCACAGACATTTCCTCACTCCGAGGAGAAAATCATTGCGTTACTGTAAGCCTGCATCATCCCATTGTTGGGAAATGCATCTCTCCATCACTTCCAACTCTTTCTATCCAAAGCTTATGTGGAAAACTGGGGGCTTAAAAAGGTCACTTTGGCAGAATCATAAAAAAATAACATTATGAGTCATAATATGGCGAAGACAGTCCGTGTTTTCTTTTTTTCGCTGCACTACGTAGGTATAGTCAAAGAGATTGGGATTGGATTGATTGGTATTTTAGCACAGACAAAAAAAAAAATAACTGAAAAATCCTTTACCAATGGGATTTGATACGATTAACTTAACAGTTTAATGTCCATTATGATCAAAAAAAAATAATCAAAATGGTTTTATTTCATTATTACACGTTATAAATTATACAGTTGGTGGCGTCTCCTTTTAAGCATATAGATGCCTGTGCCAGGAGGCGCCGCTCTTTTATATCTTACACAATTAGTGCAACATGTAAATAAAGAAAAATAAAGAAAGAATGATGATTGAAGAATGATTATTAATGTTATCCATTTAAGATGGATTTTTGAGATGGGGCAGTAAGGGCAGCTATTGATCCTTATTATGAAACACTAGCTATAGCTGTGCCCCGCGGTTTCACCCGCATAAGTGTCAATCCCATGGAAATATCGGGATAAAAAGTACCGTGTAAGTTAATCCAGGGTGTCAGCTACCTCCATACAAAATTTTATCAAAATTGGTCCAGCCGTTTGAGCGTGAAGAAGTAACAAACATATAAACACACACACACACACAAACTTTCGCCTTTATAATATTAGTGTGATGATAGATTTACATAAAAAAAAGTTTTTGTAAAAGTTGCCCATTTACCTGCTGACTGTACCTACATTTTTTTTAATATCTATGTATGATAATCAAAATTTCTCAAAGAGTTAAGAAAAGTGTCCTAAGACCGATTTCAGGAGCTACAACGATTTAAGGTAGCATTGAGTGAATTTCCCGGGACCAAAAATTGCGTGGCATCAATGAAATCGGTACTAAAAAACATAGTTATAATTTTCTCACATTTTTTTCCGGTTAGGTGAAATAGTAATCTATGTGTAGCACTAAATATTTTATTAATTGGATTAATGGATACTCCAAAAAAATTAATTAAACCTCGAAATCTTTCATTGCCGTGGTTGTCCACACGTCACCTTGTTGTGTATTATTCCTCATTGATAAAAATCTATTGGTTATTTATATTAAAACCTAGTTTTATTTGATACATGAATAGTTAGAGTATTGTTACGGAATACTTTTATTAAAATATTTAAACAATACAACGATTGGTTAATCAAAATTCATTTGTCCCAGAACTACCGTTCATCGCCGTGTCCTAATCATGTTCAAGGATATTGTTTTACCTACGAGTTGTGTCCCCTCTCCCGGTGTGCTAAACGTTGCATATTAGTGCCGTCTAAGTGCTCGACGTGTTAGGATGTACACACGTGCTTGCGTTTTCGCGCCATAAATTGAAGTATTCAATTTTTATGTTACTGGACATTTTTTCTTTCATCGCCGTGGATAGGTATAACTTATATTTGAATAAGTTTGTCTTCTTGAGTAAGCATTCGATAGAACGTCATTTCTCTTATGTTTATTTGTGAAGTGTTTATTTCTTCGAATAGTTAATAGATTTTTTGTTATTTTATGTTTTTGCCTTGATTTTCATCGCCGTGCTTTCATTCCCGTGGTTTTTGTGGCTGAAATTTGCTATGGCAATGAAAAAAAAGACACGGCAATGAAAAAGATTTCATTGCCGTGCCTTGTAAAACAATTTAGTTTCATTGCTGTGGCCAAGTATTTCATTTCCGTGACTTGTGTTTTCATCGCCATGGTATGAGTAGGCTAAGAAAACGTCTTTTATAACCTTTTACCTGTAATACAGGTAATACCGATTACTGGCAGTACAAAACTCGTCAAGTTAACTCTGTCTAGTATTAAACTCTCTAAGTAGTGTTGCCAGTGTAATTCAACAGTCTTTCTTTTCTTATTCTTTTTTTGTAATATCTCCTTACCCAAATTTTACTCCCATAAGTGTTGGAATCAAGACCTCTTATGAACGGCCATTTTTATTCTATCTATTATCTAATCTCAATAGATAAAATATTTTTTAATTTCCGTGGATTGATTCTTTCATTCCCATGGCACAGTTCTTTCATTGCCGTGGACGCTTGTTTCATTGCCGTGCACGCATGTTTCATCGCCGTGGCACGAAATTTTTGATCCTGATTATCTCGTTAGTTTTTTAAGTTATCTGCTAGACATTAAGCTAGAATAAATAAATTATCATACACTTTACTAATAGCGTTTTTTTTTAAAAAAAAAACCTTAAGACAAAAATAAACACGGAAATGAAGATTTTATAGGACCTGTTGAAATTCACCCCATTACTGCCCCGTCTCTAAAATCCATCCTGCATACTTATCTGCATTTTCCATACTAATATGTATTATAAATGCGAAAGTGTGTCTGTCTCTCTGTTACCTCTTCACGCGACCCGATTTAGATGAAATTTGGTATAAAGATAGTTTTAGTCCCGACAAAGGACATAAGATAGTTCTTATCCCAATATTCCCACGATATCAACACTTATGCGGGTTAAACCGCGGGGCACTGCTAGTAGAGTACAATGCGTGCCACGAAAGATGAGACTTGACCCCGCCTCCCCCGCTCTTTCCGCCGCCCCTATGACGTCCGGTCCCGTCCCGCACTCAGACCTCATACCGCTAAAGACACCTAACATCGTGTACTGCGCATGTCAAACCAAGTGGTGTATCAAGTCTCATCTTTCGTGGCACGCATTGTATATATACCTACTACAACAGACGAGAAAATAGTTAAACTGCAATATGACATTGACATTACAGCTCATGCCGAAACGGAAAAAGACCGTAAAGATAATGCTTAAATTCCGCGAACCTATATCATAATGGTGTTTAAATCATGTCATGCGCACATAGATGTTTAGCCGCCATGATGGTCATATGAAGGCTAATAGTATTATGTCATTTGAAGCTTTTTGTGGTGATCCAAGTGGTACATCCTTTGGGCAATTAAGCGTTATGCTTGTGGGATCATGCTTAGATGGGTAAGGGTTTGGATGGACTTTGTTTATAAAAAAAAACTTTTTTACAAAAAAAAAACCGACTTCCACTTTTGTAAAAAAAAAAATTTCGCTTGTTAGTTGTACTTACCTACCCCACACAAATTCATATAACACTAATTGCAATGTGAATATCAGTGACAGGAAACTATTGAACACATCTGCCTACCCCCTTTAAAGGGTACAGGCGTGATGTTATGTTGTGTGATTGCGTAAATAATGCATACATACATATGCGATAGCAGCAATCGCGGTTGATTTGCTGGCATTTATTGAAGAGTTCCGTTGTCTGTCTCCGAAACTCATCATCAGATCTTTATGAAATTTAAATGGGACCATTTCGAAATAAACCTCTTTCGAACAAAAAAAGAATTTTGCAAATCAGTCTATTATATGACGGAGTTATGCCCGAACATACATAAAAAAACACCACATTTATAATACTAGTATGGATCTATCTGCCTTTTCATCTTACAAATTGAAACACAACATATAAAAAATCTCTTTGGTGGTATCTTTACGTCAGGTGGTAGCAGTACCCATAACAAGCTTTTCTACAAGGAGCCGCAATGGCAGGATTCAGTGTTACAGAACTTGGCAAGAATATATTAATAACTAGCCTTGCCAAATTCTGCAGCTTCCAATTTCAGCCTTAGATTTTTACGGTCTGTTATGACACTTTACCCTTGTTTTTCTCCTCTGCAGTCAGCATGAACTTCATACAGCCCAGGCTCCTAGAGTGCGCTAGACGTATCTCAGCATAGTTTTACATGGTGGTTCAAAATTAAATGCATTCAATTTTCCGCATATATTCCGAAGGTCGTCTCCATAGTCATAGTTATGCATATATCATCTCGTGTCCGGCCGATACCTTAAGTTTTTACTCAATAATGGCACATAATGGAAGGTCTAAACAATTTGCCCAGGCCTACCGTTTGCAATTTACTATGGGGTGCGGAGCAAGTTATAAGCAAAGTAATCATAATTGAGACTCATTTATTCAAAACAGGAGGGAGTTCAACGGTTTTCTATTGAAAGAAGAGTCACTTATACTGCGGTACTAAATCCTTTTATTTATCAACGATATACGCTATGAACAATATACGTATTCTTACACTTAGTCAGTTCGTCTTCCTGGTATATACTGCTCGATAGTCCAAAATATACTGCCCCGAAAAACAGTACCTATTCGATTTACTTAACAGCTCTGCGTCCATGTTACAAAAGTGGGGCAAAGCGCGCGAATTTTAAGTCAATAGATGGACACTTAATTTATATCAAATGGTAACTGTTTATTATATTAACCACTAATGCTTTGTATTTGAATTTAAGCTAATTACTACGTATTTAATCATAACATAACATTTAAATACAGTATCATGTTTTATCGAACTAAATTACCGTTACTAGTCAAGTTGCGTACTAATAAAATGTTAAATTCACATTGAAATATCTTAATTTATTTTGTAATAGCTTACACTATTGTCAAAAAAAATTGTAAAAACGCGCTTTAATTTAACTTTCCAGCGATTCATAATAAATGAGATACACCCGCCTAGGCCCTGCTAGGTTAAACTCAAAGCATTTATTCAAAATAAACCAATTACAGGCACTTTTGAAATGTTCAGAGGTCGGTCAGTTTCTGCGCAGCAACATTTATTTATTTTTTAAATGTCGTAGCATCATGCTGAGATAGGAGCTTTTTGGCCTCGTATAGGACTTTCTATTTCATTTTCCTTTTGTTCCTTTTTTTATATAACTTGGATTTTTATTTTGTTGTGTTTAGTTTAGTTTGTTATCTTCCTGTACGAGTCGCAATAAATACTTTTTCTTTTTTTCTTTCTTTCATTTCAAAGCGTAGTCGGCCAGACCTCGTAGAGAATTCATCATCATCAGCCTACAGCAGTCCATTGCTGGACATAGGTCTCTACATTTGCACGTCATTCAGAGCGATTCTCGGCGTAGGAATCTCAAAAATAACCAATATTAATTTATTGCTATACCCAAGCCAGCAGTAAACGTCTTTCGGCTGGAATGATGATACCCAAGCCCAGTTGAAGACCATAAGAAGGAGGTTTTCTACAGCGGCTTCCATACGTATCATACCTTCATGTACAAACTCTCACTCTCTCTCTACCGCTAAGCCATAACGTGACATTATTGTTGGGTACTATTGCAATTATAAACACTTCTTCAATGTATTCAACTTCCTCTGTAACGTTAGCCAATTGGAATGCCTAGATGCTACAGGTTTCAATAGTGAGATCACTTTCCACTGTGGTGTGATGGGGTGGTGGGCCGTCAGATTCGAAACTCCTCCAAATAATCGCTTCATCTTCCTCTTTAAGCCAAACCTTTACAAGATAGAGATCACATATCAAGATTCTTTGAATCATTGTGTACAAAACTTATTGTTAATGTTATATCATACAGCCATTTGAGGTGGCCTTCGCCATTGTCTTTTTTTTTTAAAATCTATAAAAAATTTAAGAAGTCTTCATATAAAATTTGGATAGAGTTGTTTTCATGGTGAGTTGAGAAAAGAATATATCTTTTAGCTGTTAATACCTATGTAGCATGATCAGCCTATGGTGTTCCCACTTCTGGAACACAGGCCTCCCCTTTTGTGAGATGGAGTGGGCCGTAATCCACCACGCGAGCCCAGTGAGGGTTGTAGATGTCACATGCCTTTAAAATTTTAGTTCTAGGGCATGTCGGCTTCCTCACGGTATTTTCCTTCACCGTTTTGTAGGTACAGTCAACAAAAGAGATAAGTATGCAGGATCGTCGGATATGGTTGAAGTTTAGTAAGAAACCGATAGATGTTGTCTACTGAAATTTTATTTGATAAATGAGCTGTTTGTTTTCTATTAATAAAATAAAATTTCATTCGAGAACATCCATCGGTTTCTTACTAAACTTCAACTACATCCGACGAGCCTGCATACTTATCTTTTTTGTTGACTGTACCTATGTGATATATTATTATGTACCTAAAAAAGAAATCTTCCAGGCCAAATTTCGGCCATGGCGACCAATCTCAGCGGAGACTAGTCTTCGGCGCGGGACATATTATAGTGCACAAGATATAGTATCAGCGAGATTGTCCGAAAGGGTTACCGCTGGCCCGGAACATAAAGGGCTAGGGAAGGAACACGGGTGGGTTTTAGTCAGTAAGAGTCTGACACTCCCTTCCGCTCCACCCAGAGCGGGAGGGGTCATTTGATGATTTCCCATCCTGAAAAAAAAATGTCCATTCTTAACACATTATTTGAGACACTGGTTGACGTGAATGTTTTTAACAGTCGTGATCATAGAAATATAAAAAGATATTATAAAACTTATTTCTTATATCTTTAGTCGTGATTATAGGTAGCCAGAATTTTGATAATGTCTGGTCAACCCCAAGTAGGATATCAGTATTTCCCAGATATGTAGTCCATAACAAAAAATATCAGATCGGTGTCACTAACAAAAACCAGAGGAGTAATTCCCATAGTTTTGAGAACGGTCGCTTTAACTTCAGTCTAAATCCGTCAAAAATACGTCTAACCTTCCATTTTTAACAGTGATGTCGCTTGGATAAACTGTCAACCAGGCTTTCGCCATACAAAACGTGGCAATGCTGCCAGCCTTTTGAGCATTTTTCCTGTTGACAGCGATGCGGACGAATTTTTTGATGCCCTATGATTATTTTGCTTATTTTTTCATATAAATGTACATATTATTATTATTTTAAATACCAGGTTTTGAATGCCCCTTCACAGGCTTAGTTCTATTTATTTAGAGCTGATTTTTCTAACGCCAAATATTTTAATCGAAGGAACAACTTTACATTTTTGACAGTTCTTCCATACAAAGACTCTCAGACGTCAATTTTATTCCACGAATAAAAATAATCTATCGATTGAAAAATCAGCCCTTAGACGACGACAGTGGCAACTTGCTGCAGCATAACGACGCCTTAGAGAGAAAACCTCGTAAGTGTAAAACTAGTAACTTTTCAGGAGGAAGAAAGGACTGCGTGCTGTAAAATTTTTATACGGCGTCTTCTATGTTTTTTTCGACTTTCGGTTCTGTATTCTTATTAATTAATATGGAAATTTAACCCGCTTTTATATCCAGAACTGTTCGATACTATAAGATTCTCCAAAATGCATAAAATGCTACTTACATTCCCTAGGTTTTCACTCTAAGGCGACGATAAAGAAAGTCTTCTTTTCTTTCCGTCCTAAATTTTAGATTCATATTACCAATTCTAAATTTAAAAATTTAAACAAAAAATAAACAAAACAGAATCGCTCGATCTAAATTTACGAGTCGGTAGTTCACAAAAATTCTACAGAATGATGTAAGAGTGAAGTGTTATCATTTATCTTGTCCATTGTGCTGAAGCCTTGGCTTTCGACGGCACAATGATAGGAAGACTTGGTCTTAAGTGGCAAGGGTATCTACTATTGAGTTATTATTCTAATGGTTTATAATTATTTAGAAAAAAAAGAACTAAAATTTGGGAGACGAATTTGAGTTGTTTTTGAAATGGATTGTATTTTAGAAGAAAATACTGGAATTTGTGATGCATTGTTTCAGAAGTCAGTGGCATGAAAAGCAAATAGTCAATTCAATATACGAGTTATAGAGTGCGTAAGCAGGGAACTAAGAGATTATGTATTTCAGAAACTCGTTCTGGGTGCTTCGGGAAACATATTAAAATTCTAAAATTCATTGACAACTAAAGTCTCCTTCAAACAGGCGCGACACGCGATAAAATCGCGCGCGACACAAAGGCACCGCAAGTCGCGCAACGAGCGGTGCCTTTGTGTCGCGCGCGATTCGCGTCGCACGTCGCGCCTGTTTGCAGGAGCCTTAAAAGTAAGTAAATCAAAGACACCGCGAAAAAATCTATTGGTAATAACAGCGTTTCAGAAAAAAAAAAATATAAAGCAGTTAGTTTTTGGTATTATTAAGTCTTTACATTCTGATAGCTTATTCAATTGAATTTTTTGTCGTATCTCATCAAAGTTCAAATCAAATCGTCGAAACAAATCGGACACTATCAGGTATCAGGCATAAGTTTTCGTTTCTAGAATCACTAGGAAGCCTACTCAAGTCGAAACCATGCCACAAACACAAACTGATTCGGTTGGTTTTTGATACGTACTTATTTTGGGTAATTTATTTATTTATTAATTGGTTGATTGATTGATTATTTGATTGATTTATTTATTGATTTATTAGGGACGTTCTTCGGAAAGGTTAGATGCGAAGCGCTCGCAACCGGTGGCGTGTGTATGAACGCAAAAAAAGTATTTAAAGATCATAGCAAGTGGCGTGCTGACTCCTGCGTACTTCTATGGTAAAAAGTCGTCAAATTATGAAAGAGTGTATGTATGATAGCTGACATGAGATTTATCATGGGGTTTTGCGGTAAATAACTAAGAGATTCCATAGTCAAACGGACAAATGGTTTATTAAGACGATTGTCTATCGTAACCATCAAGGATGAATGTTTTAAAAGCTTAGTCTCATTGTTTTGAAGAAAAGAAACGTTAAGTTTGTTCTTGAAACTTTATCATGGTTCCGTAAGAGTTATCTTTTATACAGGATGTAATAAGACCCATCACATAGTCGTCAACTGCGCATTCTGTACATCACACTGTGTAACATTGCACAACAGCAAAGACTATCAACAGTTATTCCTGGGAAACGACTTTTATTTTTAACCGACTTCTAAAAAGGAGGAGGTTCTCAATTCGGATGTTTGAATTTTTTTTAAAATGTATTTTCAAGCATAACTCCATCGTAAATAGACGGATTTGCAAATTTTTTTTTTTGTTCGAAAGGGCTTTATTCCGAAATGGTCCCATTTAAATTTCGTAAAGATCTGATGATGAGTTTCGGAGACAGACGACGGAACTCTTCAATAAATGCCAGCAAATCAACCGCGATTGCTGCTATAGCATATGTATGCATTGTTTACGCAATCACACAACATAACATCACGCCTGTACCCTTTAAAGGGTTAGGCAGATGTGTTCAATAGCTTTCTGTCACTGATATACACATAGCAAATAGTGATATGTGAATTTGTTTGGGGTAGGTAGTACAACTAAAAATTGGTGTGAAAATTTCCTGTTTTCAGTAGTGCGCAATGTAACACACTTAAAAAAATATAGCACCGCTGCTATGTCTCACTTCGTTTTCCAATCTCCCTCACGGACCCCTAACAAATAAATTGCTTTTAAAACGTCAGTACATTAGAACAGTCTTTACCGGATACCCACAATTTGTTGAATTACACGGAAGACTTTGGTTTCGACGGCTGAGCTCTGACGTTCTTTGTGCATCCATCTTGGATTAGCATTGTCTTTGTCACTATGGAGAATGACAGAAGTATTTAAATTTGAAATTTTAATTGTTTAGTAGAAAATTAATGTGCCTGTTAATTTGTATGAGGCCGCTAAGTGGGATCTGGTGGCCTTACAGGTTACGTGTGTGTCCTTACAGGTCACGTGTGTGTCCTTACAGCTCACGTGTGTGTCCTTACAGGTCACGTGTGTGTTCTTACAGGTCATGTCACAAGTTGCGCTGACCCCAAATAGAGTGGTATAAGGACAGGAGAATGATGATGACCCTATGGCCATTTTATGCAAACTTTAATAAACAGAATGAGTTTTACAGAAAACTTACATTAAAAGCGAGGATTACCTAGCTCAGCAGTTCAGCACTGACAAAACAGCACAGCAAACAGAGTGCGAATCGCCACAATTTTTTTTTTCGTGTTGTTATGTTACGTTTTTTCTTCGTGATGTTATGTTGTTTTTTTCGTGATGTTATTTTATTCATAACATCACGCCTTGTTTCTCCGAAGGATTAGGTAGGGGTATACCTCGACCCACATTTCTCCAATTATGTTTCAGTATCCAAGTCTTTATTATTTTAAGGATGAATTTTCGTGGCTATAAAACCAAATCGAATACTAATGAGAATAAATCACATTTTTTTATCACGATTTTGTGCATGACCATCTAAACCGCCCAAAAAAAGTTGAAATTGCGTGCATTAATTTATGAAACCATTATAAAAACACCATGATATTATGTTAAATATTCTCATGGGAGGTACAATGGTAGGATATGTTAGGCTTTTTGCCTCAAATAATCCTTTTTTAGAGACAATAGGTCGGCTGCCAAAGTTATCAGATGTAATGAACACGACGTTGGGTCTTTGTGGATATGACTTTTGAATATAAATAATAATCTAACTAGCCTGTAGTATCCCTCTGCAAGGCAAAGGCCTCCCTCACCATTTTCTACAAAAAAAAAAAACAGTGGCACTCCGGGAGTGCCGACAGAAGTGAAAACAAAACACAAACAGAATACTTTACCATCACTCACTGACATATCGGATATACATTAAACCTAATACATCCCGAGGATAGCCGAGCACATCCGAAGCGGTTATTTTTTTTTATCGTCTTGTAAACAAAACCGCGCGGTGTCGCTTATGGTAACAGTGCACAGTGGCGCGAGTTCAATGGTTTTTTCCCATCTCAAAAAATGTCCAGCGCACCTAAAGAAGTTTTCACTTAAAAAAATATAAATATAAGTTAGGTTATAAATATAAATATCAGTATTAATACTCGTATTATAAATGCGAAAGTGTGTCTGTCTGTTAACTCTTCACGCTTAAACCGCTGCACCGATTTAGATGAAATTTGGTACAGAGATAGTTTGAGTCCCGGGAAAGGACATAGGATACTTTTTATCCCGATATTTCCACGGAATCGACACTCATGCGGGTGAAACCGAGAGGCGATGCTAGTAAATTATAAATTTAATTTATTGTTAAAAAATAATCTGGCTTCACAAATACATGAAAAAAATCGGCCAAGTATGAGTCGGTCTGTCAAAATTTCAACTAGCTAGCTTTTACGGTCCACAGGTTTAGTATGACAGACAAATGGACAGGCAGACAGACAGACGGCATGCAGCGTAGACTTAGTAATGATCCCTAGTAAATAAGTTGTTTTTTTTATCGTGCATTACTGAAATTGCACGTGATTTAAACGAAGTCCAAACCAATCGTATGTTTCGTTGATTGTTACTCAATGACGCCAAACTGGTTTATCAGAATTGAATTGTGTAATTGGGGCTAATGAGCCATTTTATTTTAACAATTTAATTATTTTAATAAGTAAACCTTGCATGGGCCACTCAATGAGGCAGGCCCTACAACAAAAAAGATAAAGACAACTATAAAAGTGATTATGAAAAATAATAGAGTACAGACGCCAAGCTACACACATCAAGCTACTACAATCTGTCAAATTTCTTTAATAGAATTTCAACTTTATCGCCAAAGCATAAGGTTCAAAGTAAATTGGGAAAATTTGACAGTTTCGGGTAGCTTGATGTGCTGGCGCCTGTACCTAAGGGTGTTACGTGCAGCGTACCTAGGTACAACACTACGACCTCCTATTTACGTTATTTTCAAAAGGTTTAAAATTTTTACCGTCTTTAGGAACTTTAATTTTCTCCAATCATCATTCTATCAACACCTACCTATAGAGCTCTACACTATAGAGCTTCGTCTATCTCTAAAAACGTTGCATTACCATGCCATTGTTCACCGAAAAGTCTTATCCACACAATTCTATCCTCAATTTTCCATTCACATATAAGCTTATAGCAGACAATGCCTCTGTTCAGTTGCACTATGTTACGCGGCGCGATCTCATTGACCCATAAACAAACATTCATGCATATTTTAAAACAAAATCTCGTTAATTTTCAACAATTATTTAATTAATAAAACGATAGAAGTTGTTATTTAATTAATAACGTCATAAAATAACAATTGAAACACAATATTCTAATTTTAAAATAATGTTATGATTAATTTTTGAATTAATTTGAAATTTGAATAAGAGTGAGTGTATATAAGTTAAATTGAATAAAATAAAATTAGGTTGTTTATTCAATTTATAACAATTATGAATTGTTGTAATAAAAGTGAAGTGTGTAAAGGTGCATGTATTGGATTTATTGGATGATGCAAATGAAAAAGTGCTGTGAAAATGAATTTGTGGACTACAATATTTTTGTTTTGTCATTTTGTGTGTGTTGCGATTGGATCCAGAGTTATACTCGTGGAGAATGCACCAAGTATGTACATTAGCTATCATCTATCTATACCGATAATAATGCTGAAGAGTTTTTTGAACGCGATAATCTCTGGAACTACCAGTCGGATTTTTTTTTTGCATTTGATAGCATAATTCTTGAGGAAGGGTGTGTAACACAACATACAACAACATACACGAAAAAAAAAACGAAGTCAAAGCGCGAGCAGGCGATGCGATGCGACGTGGTGGGTCGGGGAACAAGAAATTTCACACGGCCGAAATCGCGGGGAGAAGCTAGTATTAAATTTGAATTTAGTTTCAGTATTGTTTTTAACGGACTTCAAAAAAGGAGGAGGTTGTCATTTCGGATGTTTATATTTTTATTTTCCTGAATCATTTTGGTATGAACTTCGGGCTTAAAGGCTCCTGCAAACTGGTGCGACACGCGATGCGAATCGCGCGCGGTTCAAAGGCACCGCTCGTTGCGCGACTTGCGGTGCCTTTGTGTCGCGCGATTTTATCGCGTGTCGAGCCTGTTTGCAGGAGCCTTAAGTCAACAGCCATTACATTATGGATGCAATAAAGATTGGATAGCATTGAATTTAATTGCCAGTCTAGGCCAGAGCGTCACATATTTTTCTAACTTATTATATTACTTACTTAGGAAGTTGACGTTTACAATTGTAGATGATTTAAGTATAGTAAATCTGTAAATAATGATGAATTTGAAAATGCTGTAGGTAATGCTTACCTGCTTCTGAAAGTTTATCCAATCCATATCAATATACTAATCTATACTATAGAGAATGAAGTAATATCTTGATTTAAAAGAGTGTCCATGGAGTTTCTTGCTGTTCTTCTCCATAGAGATCTACGTTTTGGAATGGGCAACTAGCTTCAACTTTCTGACTAACTGATGGACTATTTAATTTCGAAAATTCAAAAGTCCATGTGTACATGGTTTAATTGAAATAAATGTTTTGAGTTTGAGTTTGTAAAACTAAAGAGTTTGTTAGTTTGTTTGAAGGCGCTAATCTCTGGAACTACCCGTCGGATTCGGAAAATTCTTTTTGCATTTGGTTCCCCAATCCTTGAGAAAAGCTACTTAACATCACGCTGGGACTCTTAGGAGCCGAGCAAAAACACAACAAGTCAGAAAGAACGCTAAGTGAAAAGGAAGTAATAGCGCGGGCAGGCGATGCGATGCGACGGAATGGGTCAAGAGAACATGAAATTTCACACGGAGGAAGTCGCGGGTAGAAGCTAGTAGTATTATAAATTCGAAAGTGACTCTGAATATACTCGTAGGTTACCTTTTCACGCCTAAAGGCTCGACACACAGGCGCAACGTAACACGCGACACAAAAGCCACCGCTCGTTGCGCGACTTGCGGTGCCTTTGCGTCGCGCGCGATTTTATCGCGTGTCGCGCCTGTTTGAAGGAGCCTTTAACCATTGAACGGTTATCGATAAGGCAAGGAGATAGATGGCATCCTGGGGAAGGATGTAGGCTCCTTTTTGTTCCAGTAGCACGTTTTCGTGGGTTAAGTTCCGGCATCCACATCCATCGCGAGCGAAGCCACGGGCTGAAGTTATTTCAATATATTGTTAAAATTCTTAGACCATCATATTTCGATCGCTGTTATTTTCAGCCGCACAGGTCGATCGATCAGGTTAAGCTATGCTTGCCGCGGTTAGTCTGTGGGTGGGTGACCATTTTTACATACCGAGACACTTTCGTGCCTCGGAAAGCACGTTAAGCCGTTGGTCCCGGCTGTCATTCGTGAATCTATGACAGTCGTTACGGGTAGTCAGAAGCCCGAAAATCTGACAGTCTTACCAAGAGATATCGTATCACCCAGTAACTGGGTTGTGAAGGTCAGTTAGGCAGTCGCTCCATGTAAAATATTGGTACAGTACCCGGCGATAAATATTGCACATCGACCTTTACCTTTTTTTTGTATTTCATACAAAGAATAAAAATAATTATCAAAAGAAGCAAATCATAATTGTTTTAACAGCTCCTAATAGATACCGGACTGTTTGTATTTCGTGCGACAGAGATAACGCTCTACGAAGCCGAAATTAGCCGATTGTCTCTTTCCAAAGGTCGATGTGCAATATTTATCGCCGGGTACTGTATTTAGGTGCATCCGGTTAGACTGGAAGCCGACCCTAACATAGTTGGGAAAAGGCTTGGCAGATGATGACTATGACGAAAATAACATTACATATTTGAACATTTTTTATCCTTAATATATTGTGTAGTCCCAATGTTAAGCAAAGGTTCCCCCATATTTTTCCAATTTTCTTTGTGCTGTGCCTTCTCCGTCCAATCGGTTAAAACCGAGTCCAAATCGTCACGCCAGCGTTTTTTTAGGCCTGCCTCGGTGACGACGGCCGTCTCTTTTTGGAGTGAAAACTTCTTTATGAGCGTTGGGTATTTTTTCAGATGGGAAAAACCATTGAACTCGCGCCACTGTTACCGTTAGCGACACCGCGCGTGTTTTGTTTTAAGACGATTCAAAAAATGCTTCGGATGTGTTCGGCTGTCCTCGGGAGGTTACTTACTTACTCGGTTTTAATGTATATCCGATATGTCAATGAGTGATAGCAAAGTATTCTGTTTATGTTTTGTTTTCACTTCTGTCGGCACTCCCGGGGTGCCACTGTTTTTTTTCTTGGGATTTTATCAAATAACTTCTCCCGCTCTGGGTGGAGCGGGAGGGCGTGTCAGACTTTTACTGACTAAAACCCAGCCGTGTTCCTTCAGTTGCCAGTGCCAGGGGCCACGGTAACTCTTTCGAATAACCCGCGGCCCTGGCAGGCATCGGCCCTGGCGGACCCCATCATTGACGATGTCCGCCTTCAGGCACATATCCTGCTGAAAAGAGATTTCCTGCAAGTTTTCAGTAACATAAAGAGATGTTTAAAAATAGTACCTTTGTTCATTCATTCCGTTTCGCATTAAGTATAGTTCGTGGCCTAAGAAGCTAGAATCTTTTGTCGTGTCTTCGACATGCTCCGGTGACGATGATGTGACTTATTCTTAGCAGAGGTCAAAATGGCATTAAGACCTTTTAAAATTCTAAGAATACTGTAGTTAAGATTCTAATGATTACGTCTTCTGTAATTTTGCTTTATCTATGGTAAATCTGTTGTCTTGATGTTATTATCATCATGAACAGCTTTGTTTGTTATCGGCGTTAAGTTCCCTTTAGTGCGATAATTCTCATCAGAAGGACAATAACCGTAACTTTAAGAACGTTTGTGTTCCTATGTCAGTCTCAATCTGTCAAAAATACCTCTAATTTCCCTATATATTTGACGCGTCTAACGTCTTTGACATCGATTGTCGCTGAGATCAGATTGCAACTAAATTTTCAATGTTTTTAATTACGGGGTTTGCCCTCAGGTCATTCATTGTCAGTCTTCACTTGAACCTCCGTCCTTTCTTGGTTCATTCCTGTTACTGGCAAGAAGTAACTGATTTGGTTTCTGAAACATTCGACCAAAAAATGGTCTTGACGCAGAACGAACGCAAAATGTCATCGTGAAAAATTTGGTCACTTTCGCATAATGTCACTTTCGCAAAACGTAATTTTCGCACAACGTCATTTTCTCAAAATGTCATTTTCACACAATGTCACTTTCGCAAAACGTCATTTTCGCAGAATGTCATTCAAGCCAATTTTCTGCAATTTTTTCAAATTTATTAAAAATATACAAAAAATCATCAATCAATTTTTTATTACATAAGTACATAAATCTTAAAAAATCATACATCATGTAATTGGTTATTAAATGATGTCAGATTTTGTCATATAGTGATAAAACCAATTCTAAATTTACTCTTAGAATAACATAATAACAAACATAATGTAGACGTGGTATATATTGGTGAATATTGCCTTGGTTCTTAAAAGTACCCCGGACCGTGGTTCTTAGTAGTGTCCCGTTGGTCTCGCGGTCGCAAGTGCAACTGCTGAGTGTTGGGGGAACCTGGGATCGAGTCCCAGATCGAGCAAAGTGTTATTGGGTTTTTCTATTAGGAATTTATTACTACAGATGTTCTATGTCACGAAGTCGGTTTGGCTATGAATGTTGTCAAGCGTGCACATGCACATTGTGATCAACAGAGACTCAACAATGGGTGAAAATAGCCTCCTGCGACGGCAGCAAGGGGCAGCCGCTGTGGGAGCGCGCTTGTCGGGATACGTCACTACTACAATCAAAGCCGAACGGACTTCGTAAAATAGAATATACCCATGTACCCATGTGACAGTTGGAATTTTCTATCATGGACACTATTTATTTATTGATGGTACTTCTATACAGATAACCTTATCCTATAACGACTTCCTCACTAAAACTATACAAACAAAAATTGCATAGATACAGTTTCAGGTATTGTGAATTTGTCACTTACAGAAGTGCCAAAAATGAGTAAGTGTGCTATTCTGTTATCTTAATCGTGATTCGTGGGGAGCTTCCAAGATTAAGAGGAAATGCGGGTGATCATTTCTCCATAGAAACGCTCTCGTCTGTTTCTGTCTTTCTGGTTAATGAACATAAAGCATTGCTTTTTTATAGAATAATAAATATTAACTACTTGTATGTCCCTATGTTTTCCTTTTCGATTATACATTATTTTTATAAGCATTCGAAACCTAAAAAAATGCCGATTTAAACCACTGTCAACAGAGGCCTAGTGTACAAATTAAACAACTATTAATAAAAAAAGAAAAACATAGAGACACAGTAATCCTTTTTATTCAGTTGATGAAATATCTTTTAAATTGTTCCAATATTGGAGGAGGAAATGGGCGAGAGCCAAACCTCGAATTACAACTTTTTACTCAAGGCTTTTTCAAAAGTCTCTCCGACCGCATTTCCTCTTAAGATAAAACCTTCTTCATAAAGTTGTGGGCCAGTGGTAACGTCCCCGATTTGTGATAGTCGTTTGTTCAAACCCAAGCAGACACTTTACTTTGCGTTATTTATTTCATCACCACTGCTCTCAAAACGGTAAAGGAAAAAATCCGAAAATAGTGGGGAAACCGGCATGTCCTAAAACCAAAAATTCGGAGACATGTGACATCTACCAACCCGCACTGGGCCCTCGTAGTGGATTACGGCCCACTTCCTCTCACAGAGGAGGTCGGTGTCTCAGCAGAGGATATAATTATAGGGTGGTTAGATTTAAATGTTTGTGCTACATCTGTGAATCCTCTAAGTAATTATCTCAGTAGGTCATATTTATTTATAATTCTGACTTAACGGATCTTTATCAAGGTTGCTATTCGCGTATTTTTTGTCGATACGTTCTTAGGATTTATTGTTCCTGATGTAATTAAGTTTAACTTATGTCTTGTTTGGGTAGGTACTAATGTTCTGGCGTATGACGTAAGCTTTTGCTAGAATAATATACCTACCGTTAAATAAATACATCTTTTCCTTTTGTGGTACTATTGATGGTATGAGAAACAGGGTGTAAAGTTCACTCATAGAAAAGGGAGGATTCTCCGACCAGACGGGTGGTGTCCTGTCGCGCGGTAAACTCTGCTTGCGCGATGCAGGATTTTGTGTGACGTCAGTACGATGCGTAGTACACGTATGGCGGTATAGATGCTGCCACACATTTAATTAATACCGATTTCTACATATGTATGTTCCCATAACCAGTCTCTATAGCATAACTCCTGACTTTTAACCTTTGTTCTTTATAAGATTTTTTGGGGTGCATGAAGAAGCCTCCTCGTGTAGCGCAGCAGTTTGTTCCACCAGTTACTCAACTGAACCAAGCGCTCGGCACATCCTGGACAGTCACATCCAACACCTTGTTTGACTGGCCAATTCTTCCATTGCGGTGGTAGGGCTAAGGCCCGCCTTGTTTGCGACCACCTTCCGAGCCCAGCGTCAAGCACCCTGCTGTTTCGTCGATGCGTGGGAGTTCCAGTGCCTTAGGCATTTTCTGGGCACGCTCGTTCCATCATAGACCTCATCCGTCGCTTTCCATCGAGGTCAAGAGCGGGCTCATTCTGCAATAAAAAAAAATAATAACAACTATCTACAACAAGTCTTTTTTCCACAGCATGTTTCCGTCGAGTCTTAGCCGGAAAGCGAGCCCTAAGAAGCCACGTCAGAAAAGTGGTCCCCTGCGAGAGGCTAGAAGACTGCAGGGTGGAGTGCGCTACAGAGAAGAGGTTTCCTTGTGAGAGCTTTAATTATAGGTAAGTGACGCTTTATGCTTTTGAATTAAAGGTAAGGAATCTGTAGGAAAGAAACATCTACAGTTCAAAGAGGTATACGATGATAAAATAATAATCGTTGATTCGTCACTTTGTGTTTTTTTCTGGACCAAACATCACAATGACAAAATATATAAAGATTAAGATTTGGCCCAGTAGTAATAGACAGACAGACAGACAGACAGACAGACAGACAGACAGACAGACACAATTTCGCATTTATAATGTTACTAGCAGCGCCCCGCGGTTTTATCCGCATAAGTCTCGGTCCCGTGGGAATATCAGGATAAAAACTATTCTATGTCCTTTCCCGGGACTCAAACTATCTCTATACCAAATTTCATCTAAATCGGTTCAGCGGTTTAACCGTGAAGAGGTAACATACAGACAAACAGGCACACTTTCGCATTTATAATATTAAAGTATGAATAGTATGGATTTATATTGTTGTACATAATAAAGAGTAAATATTCTATTCTGAAGTTATATTTCAAATAGAATAAAACACTCAGAATAACAGTATTGAGCATCTAAGCTTTAGCATAAAAACCGAGTTGTTTCGACGCGGATTGTCATAGAGGCCATTGCTTTGAATAAGTTAGGTATGGTTTTTTAATAGAACAGAAAATGCAAGTTAGCAGGTTTTATAAGTGACCAATTTGCTAGTTCATTCCTCTGCCGAAATCCGTTGAAAACTCGGAAATGTAAAATGGTAGGTACCTACCCTACCTGAGAATTTTAGCGTAAACTTGCGTTAGCAGAGCTTCATGTCTCAAAAGTGTCTTTGGTGTCATAAATATGTTGTCGTTATCAAAGAACCTTACGTTAACAATGGTCATTCTTTACTTTATTAGATTTATTTGTGTAATTATATTAAAGCCTTTTGCCAGAGGTCCTTCCGTTATAAAAGTTTCTTAGCTTATCAGGGGCGTGCGTAAGTAATAACAGCCGCACGGGTTGTTCGATCAGGTTAAGCTACGCTTGCCGCGGTTGGTCTGTGGATGGGCGACCACCTGTACATACCTCGACCCCTCCCTGCCTCGGAAAGTACGTTAAGCTGTTGGCCCCGGTTGTCATTCGTGGATCTTTGACAGTAGTTACGGTTAATTCATCAGAAGCCCGAAAGTCTGACATCTTACCACGGGGTATAGTATTACCCAGTAACTGGGTTGTGGAGGTCAGATAGGTTGTCGCTCCATGTAAAATGCTGGTATTCAGCTGCATCCGGTTAGACTGGAAGCCGACCCCAATATATCTAGTTGGGAAAAGGTTGGCAGATGATGGCCTTATCAGCATTATGCTAGTTAGATAGTGTGTTGAAAACACAATACAATTAATCTGATACGATAGAAAAAAATCATGAAGATACCTCTAAAAACTTTCTTTTCACAATAAAAACCATACGACTAAACATACAATCATTCTGATTTTTTGTCTGATTATTCTACAAGCAACATATTAAAGCACTAGTGTTTTAATTTTTTAGTCCAAACAATAGATTTTTTGTAAATAGATAATTGCTTCATATTTTGCAATAAATTACCACGTTGTGTCATCGCGCTTCTCTTTTTTTCTATGCAGTCCGACAGTGACCGCGCTTTACGTCATGTAGTAGTAGCGTAGATGACTATTCACACGAACTCGGGAAAATAAGTATGGTCAAGTTCTTCCACTTAGTATCTACTCAAATATTCAAACTAAAACAAAGTTGCTAACACAGATGACAGATAATCAGTAACAAAAATGAAGTCAAATGTGTTTATAGTGTTCACACGGGCTGTTCGCACTATTGTGTGCGTTTCCTGATCTTTGGCGACCTTAATATGTTAATTGTTACAACATTTGGTAGATACTGTGCTTTGACAATACTTTATTATAGTATTTTTGGTGTTTAGTTGTGAATTTTGTTAGAATTGTAAAGGTCGTCACGGTGTTGGTCATCCCTTCTCTGCCCGTAGTTACCTTAAGAGCGTTTACGACGTACGGCATTTCATACAAACTTTCAAACCCTTGTTTTTCGAAATGAATGCACCGATTTTAATGAAACTTCATACATATAAGCAGGATATAAAGGTCTAAAAGTAATTTAAGAACATTTTTCGAAATGTCTTATTTAAAAAAACATAACTGGAAATCTCTAATTCTATTGAAAATTAAAAATCTATCTAATTTGTCAGTAACACTATTTTTCGAAAAAGTTCCTAAATTTTTAGTCCTTTGTATCCTGATTATGCGTATGAAGTTGCATTAAAATCAGCATTAAAAATTAAATTTATAAACCTTATTAAAATCTGGTATACGTAATGCTCAAACATAAAATGTCCAAAAACCGAGTCTTTTGAAAAGACATTTAAGGCAGTTTAAGCCTTCAGACATTTCATTAAGTATGAAACTGTTTCGTAGAGCAAGCTTCGATACTATCGGACATCAAGATCAAGACTGTTAGTAAGTTTTAAGACGACACCGACCGCGCAGTGGTTCCCTCATCGTTTGTTTAGTTATTTATTTTATTTTAGAATGAAAATTCAGAAAATAAGCACGTTCAACGATAACGCAACATGTTTATTTGCTGCATTTTCATTCTAAAATAAAAGAAATAACCAAACAAACAATGAGGGCACTACTGCGTGGTTAGCGAAATCTCATAGCGCATAGATATTGTCTAAAATGTTGATTGATGTATGGCCACGAAAAAAAGTTATTATATTTATTTTTTAACACATGGTGTTTCGTTAAAAAATATACATATTACGTCACCCTTTTCATAACCATAATCAGGCAAAAACATTTCAGGTCAAATCCCTTTATAATCTTCATCACGCGATCTCGTATCCCTCATAATCTCCGCGTCTTCAACAGTAGTCTTCTCAGATGGTTCAGAACGATTTAATCTTACAATCTACATAATAGTTTGAATACTGGTACCTATGTACTATTTAGCAAAGGCCCTTCTCTATATGGTTGGTGAACAACTAGGTTGGAACAGGGTTGACTCTTATGTTGTATTATGTTTGCTATATTTTTAACAGACTTCAAAAAGGAGAAGGTTCTCAATTCGACTGTATATTTTTTCTATTTGTTAAGGCTTCTACAAACAGGCGCGACACACGATATAATCGCGCGCGACACAAAGACACCGTTCGTTACGCGACTTGCGGTGCCTTTGTGTTGCGTGTCGTGTCGCGTCTGTTTGAAGGAGCCTTTCCGCGATATCTCCGGCAATTGTTAAGGCTCCCACAAACAGGCGCGACACGCGATATAATCGCGCGCGACACAAAGGCACCGCTCGTTGCGCGACTTGCGGTGCCTTTGTGTCGCGTGTCGTGTCGCGCCTGTTTGAAGGAGCTTTTAATCGATTTCAAAAATATTTTTTTTAATAGATAAGGTATGCTTCAAGGGTGTTCCCATATACATTTTATTAACTTTGCTTGTGTAATTTTCGAGTTAGCTTCAATAATACGTATTTTTGCCACTTGGTTTATATTGATGATTTGTTATATAATGACTTCCTGTCACTGATATTTACATACCAAGCAGTGTTATATGAATTTGTGTGGGGTAAGTGCAACTTAAAAGCGAAAAATAAAAAAAAAACAAAAAAAAAAACAACCGACTTCCTAAAAAAGACACTACAAAGTGAATAATAACTTTAATTTTGGAAGTCAGTGTCGGTGGATTCGCATTTTCGTTATTTGCCACCGACTTCCGAAATTAAAGTTATTATTCACTTTGTAGTGTATTTTTTGGAAGTCGGTTGTTTTTATATATCTTACCGAGGCCTCTATTTCTCTAGCCTTAAGATTTTGAATATTTTGACCGCTGAAAGTGCTCGGTATAAATTGTACTAATTTTGTTAATCGTTTGATGTCTCCTAAGGCTGAATGAAAATGAAAAATAAAAAACAATGCAAATGAGATGAATGAATTATAATTTCCAGATTCTCTTCATCTGTAATTCAATCAATGCTTAAGTATGGACTGCGTATGAGTCATAGTAATTGGTGTTCTTGAATTATTTTATGAAGTAAGCCTAAAAAAGATCCTGCCGGTTCAGCGGGATTGTCCGAAAGGGTTACCGCTGGCCCGCAACATAAAGGCCTAAGGAAGGAACACGGGTGGGTTTTAGTCAGTAAGAGTCTGACACTTCCTTCCGCTCCACCCAGAGCGGTAGGGGTCATTTGATGATTTCCCATCCTGAAAAAAAAAGCCTAAAGAAGATAAAATCATGGTTAAGCTAGAGCGGGGTTATTCTTTCAGTAATCTTTTCAGTGGTTGTCTTGAATGTTGAAAGATGAAATTTAGACGTTGGGCACCAGATACTGACAATATCACTTCTGACGTATACATTTTGGTCACCTGCCATCTAATCTCTTCACCACCCTTGGTTGACTGGTAGAGAATGCCTAAGGCATTAAGTCCGCCTTCGTACATTTTTGTGCTAAAAGTTTAATCAAATAAAAGAGACTTCGTTCCAAAAATGTGTCAAAACATTCAACCAGGTTCAACTCAACTAAAGGCTCCTACAAACAGGCGCGACGCGCGACGCGATTCGCGCGCGACACAAAGGCACCGCTCGTTGCGCGACTTGCGGTGCCTTTGTGTCGCGCGCGATTTTATCGCGTGTCGCGCCTGTTTGAAAGAGCCTTAACACATAGTTATAGTACACTACGACGCTAACGGCTTGGTCGTAATCCATGACGTTAACCTCGGTTCAGTTATCAGATGCATCAGCATTGTGTGCTGTTGCAGGGTTAATGTTAGATCTGCGGTTTCATATAACGTCTAGAGTTGTTTAAATAACTTTGTATGAAGAGCTCTCAGATTATTTCTAAATTAATCTTTTTAAATTTCAGTCACTAACTATTCATTATGATATTATCTTTATTAGATTTGATAAAAATATATACACCGTCTGGATAAACAAAAGAATACGTGACGTCCATACTCATCGTCATCTGCCCAGCCTTTTCCCAACTATGTTGGGGTCGGCTTCCAGTCTAACCGGATGCAGCTGAATACCAGTATTTTACATGGAGCGACTGATTAGCTGAAAAAAATAAATTTAATTATCCATACTAATGTTATAAATTCGAAAGTAACTTTGTTTGTCTGTCTGCATGTATGTTAGCTTTTCACGCCTAAACAATTGAACGGATTTCGATAAAATTTGGCAGAGAGATAGCTTGCATCCCGGGGAAGGACATAGGATAGTTTAAATTTTAACATTCTTTTTTAAATTTTAATTTTTGTTCCCAAATTTTCCTTTAGGTTTCCCTAATAAAAGGTTCAAACATTAGAAATATGCAACTAATGCAGTCATGTGTTTGCTTACCAGCATCGAACTGTAAATAGTTCTTAATGTTGCTATGTTAGCTTGTATTAAATGAGACTGCATTTTAATCTCTTAACATTCACATATTTATTATTTGAACACAACGTTTCACTATCGGCCGTATATCCATCCATATTAATATTATAAATGCGAAAGTATATACATATGTCTGTCTGTTACCTCCTCATGCTTAAACCGCTGAACCGATTTAGATGAAATTTGGTATAGAGATAGTTTGAGTCCTGGGAAAGGACATAAGATGGTTTTTATTCCGATATTCCCACGGAATCGATACTTATACGGGTAAAACCGCAGGGCGCTGCTAGTACGTAATAATATAGGTTTAATTAGTCCACGCGAGCGAAGTCATGAGCACGGCTTGTCTAACTCACAACTACAGAAAACGCCCTTAGATATTGAATAAACCAAATTAGAGCAAAACTATGTATTAATCACCTTCATAGACAAAACAAAACACATCATGATCAAAATCCGGCACACAGTAATTTGCATAAAAGATGATGTGAATCGTCTACATACAAATATAATGGTGCACATTAATTTATGTGAATTGAAGTGACATAATTGGGACGCCACCAAGGTTGCTTCTAGTACCAGTGACCATTGTGCGAACGAGATCGCGAGACCAACGGGGTATGACGAAAATTTAAGTGCGATAACGTTAAAATAGTTTATGATGAAGGGCTCAGACCGATTAACTATGTATGTATGTACTTATCTAGACCTCCAGACCGTATTTCGGCCACGGCGGCCAATCTCAACAGAGACTAGTCTTCGGCGCGAGAGATATTATAGTGCACCAGTGTCGGTGCACTCTCTCTTTCCTCACTCTCGTAGTCCGGCAATCCAGCACGAACGAAGAGAGATCAAGCGTAGGACCAACGGCTTAACGCGCTTTTCAACTCCTGGCTATTACAGATATTCTATTTCACGAAGTCCGTTCGGCTTTTATTGTAGTAGTGACGTATCCCGACAAGCGCGCTCCCACAGCGGCTGCCCCTTGCTGCCGTCGCATGAGGCTATTTCCGCGAATGTGTGCCGTTTTACTTCACCCATTGTTGAGTCTTTGTTGATCACAATGTGCATGTGCACGCTTGACAACATTCATAGCCAAACGGACTTCGTGACATAGAACATCTGTAGTAATAAATTCCTAATGGAAAAACCACTTTGCCTGCTCTGGGACTCGATCCCGTTCCCCCGACACACAGCAGTCGCACCTGCGACAGCAAGACCAACGGGACAGTTACTTTTAAGAACCTAGGCAAGGTCGTGAAAATATTTACCAATATATATCAAGTTCAGGACGGACTCTTCAAAATCCACATTGTGACGCTTCTGGTATTTTATATTTATAAATCATATTTTGTCCGCCTCGCTGACTAGTTAGTGATCGAAAGCACAGAATTTCTTGTTGAACGCCTTGCTAAGCAGTTCTCATCATGGAGTCCAGCATCAAGAAATTCTCAGTAGCAATCCAGAGCCTGTATTTATGCCCTGTTGGCAAAAGGCTTGTCCCCTGTTACGTGAGTGAGACTTAAACATGACTATGTTTCCCATTTCAGTCCCATGTAATAAAGTGCGTTATTTGGACATACTATATAATTCTGTATATCCCTTCGGCAAATACAAGCATGCTATTATGTAACGATATTAATGTATAAAACCTCTCCCTACAGATTAGACCGTACATTCCGCGGCAAAGGCCTCTGCGAGTTAATGACAAAACCTATAGAAGCTTTCGACGTACGACGAGACTTCGTCGAGGATAAAGACTTTGATTTTTTCGAGCTCGACCGAAATAGCCTGGAACCTAACTGCCCAGACACACTAAGAGGACCAGGGGTCTTGCATTCTGGTTTTTTATCCTCAAAGACTAATAGGATACCAGACGGGGATGGGGCTCAAACTGGGTGGAGGGACAGGTTTGATGAGTTTGATGGAAGACATAGGGATCGGTTCGATGGGGATAGAAGAGGGCCATATGGAAATAGAAGAGGAGCATATGAAGACAGGTACTTTGTGCCTTATCAGATTAATCAAGGTAAGTTTTGTTTATTAATTTAGATTTTTGTTATACTAGGAATTTAACGAGTTAAAAATCTGGTATACGATTCAAGATTTGATAAGTTGGTGATCTAATGATCCAGCTTTTCGCTTTTAGAGGCTTTCACTCGCGTATTCAATGATAATGGGCAATTTTTTTGTACTTGCTCTTCATCAATGCCTGAAAATAATTGAAAATATTGGAATTTTTTTTTCCTGAAAGAGTGTTTCTTTTTTTAAAAGACGCTATCTGTTCAAATTGAGAATTATTGATAGCCAGTAGGTAAACAAGCTTTTTCGCAATATACCACGCTTTTTAAAGGCAAAAAATATACCGGGAACAGCGTTAGTCTGTAAAATATGTAATTCATCTTTCTTATATCTTGTCTTTCAGGTTTAGCCCGTAGCAATGACGACCAAGAAAACTGGGGCAAATATGGCGGAGAATACGGTGGCTACGACAGATACTACAAAGACAGGAACGACTACCACAAATCCATCAGCCATTGGCAAATATCCACCGACGTCGAACGACCATCCTATGGAGTCAAACCCCATTCAAACACGAACTTCGATTACCACAGTCTGGGCAAAAGTGGGGGGACTTTCGACTACCATAGTCTAGGTAAAAACGGGGGAGCCTGGGCTGGCAATAGATATGGCTATGGGTCTTGGAAAAGAGGGCGGTGGAATAACTCTGGGAGTTCATGGGGCCAAAATGGCTTAGATTATGAGGAGTCGAATTTTTATAAGCCGCAGCCGCATCACCATGATTCTATTGATCGGAGTGATGATGGGAGGACTAAAGGTAAGAGTTCCATGCAGTTATCATTCTTATACTTATTATTTTACTATAAAGAATTTCAACTCATTCTGGAATTTCCCAAGACTCGCTTAGCGGGATTTTTCTTGGAAAACTCGTGATCCTTGATTCTACTTTGGTCATTTCGTGCGAGTGTTTCGATCTTTGTCTTAGAACAAAGAATTTGAAGAAATTACTGTAACGTCTACCGCCCCGCAATGAGCCCGTGTGGTCGCACCCCCATGTCTAAAAAAAGGAATGGGAAAATAGTGGGCTTTTTTTACAGGATGGTAAGAACATCGACGTGCAACGTGTTACCAAGGATTCATATCAGTACATCCCCTTGGGTTGAAATTTTTCGACGTGTATAAAAAAAATCTGTTGTTTCCTACAAAAGTGCAGTACCTACGCGGTCACAATGTATGGAACAGCAATTTTATTTAATCCGACGAAAATTTTCTACGCAAGGGGGGTCCAGAATCGTGTACTGATTTCATTGTATCTGCGCCCTGTATACCTAGGACTGATCTATTTGAGAAGTCAAATAATATGGTTCTATAGAATCCTTTTAAAGCCGTCCAAGCATGTTAAGTGGAAATGCCGGTGGTCGTTTCTCCATAGAAACGCTCTCGCCTGTTTTCTTTCTGGATAATGACCATAAAGCAATTATTTTTTACAGAATAATAAATATTAACTGCTTTTATGTCCCTATGTTTTCCTTTTTGATGATACATTATTTTTATAAGCACTAGAACTCTCACAAAATGAGTATTTAAAACGCTGTCAACAGAGAGGCCTAGTGTACAGACAACTATTAATGAAAACAGAAAAAACATAGGGATTCAGTATAATCTTATTCAGTTTATGAAATATCTTATAAATTGGTCCATTTTAGGAGCAATTAGGCGAGAGCCAAACCTCGAATTACGACTTTTTACTTAGTGTTTTTCAAAAGTCTCTTCGACCGCATTTCATCTTATGGTAACAAGCAACACTGCCTTTAATCAGCTAAGTCTTGCCACCACAGATCTGATCCATTAAAAATTTTCATTTGTTTATATTTCAGATTGTTCCTCCCGCCGTCGACCAGGCATGTCCTTGGGTACTGGTGCTATCAGAAGAGCGCTGATATCTCGCAACGTGGTCGAGTGTGAAGCTGCGTGCTTCAGTGAGAGGGAGTTCAAATGCGTGTCTTATAGTTATCGGTGAGTAGAGATTTTGATTGAACAGTAAGAGTAATATTTATGATTTTTTGTTCTATTCTAGAATCTATCGAAACTGAAAGTTTGTGTCTTACCATATTTCTCATCAGTTAAGTATAGACTAGACCATTTACTTGTAACAGAACATCGAGCATATGCCATTTTTAAATTTTATATAACCGCACTTCACATTCACATTGAAGATCTTAATGTTAAAAAATATTACTTTGGATTTGTCATCTTCGACTGACCCTAAGTTAATTTAATCATTCAAAAATAAAGAACAAACACAGTAGGTAGAATTTAACTACGTTTTGCCAGGGGACTGTTGTAATAATTTAATATCTTTTTGAAATTTCATGATTTTAGCTGACAAATTGTTCACCCTTCATGTGGAAATCCCAAATAATTTGTACTAATCTTTTTCAGGTATTCAAACTCCCATGGCACAGACAACTGTTTCCTCAGCGAGCGACCATACAGAGGTCTGGAGATTACAGCTGATAGCAGTTCCGATGTCTACGCCATGCCACAAGACCAGGGCTGCGTGACTATCAACTATAAACCTTGGGTAGAGAGTGGTAAGATTCAAATTATTTTCAAAATAACAGCGTTTTACTTTGAATTTCTGATGATAATACCTAGATTTGTCACCATTGCACTGTTGTATTCTTTGTTAATAATGATGGACCTTGAGTTAGGTGAAGAGAGTTAAAGTCCTGAATCATTGCAATAGGCATTTATTTCCATGTTACGAAATTCCAGATCCTACAGAAGGTACGGTCTCCCACATACCCTTCCAAAAATATATATACCGCTTAACTGAGACGTTGCCCGAAGTAGCAGCGCGGTGCAGGAGGAGTTTTTTTTTTGAGGATGGGATATCATCAAACGCATCCTCTCGCTCTGGGTGGAGCGGAAGGGAGTGTCAGACTCTTACTGACTAAAACCCACCCGTGTTCCTTCCTTAGCCCTTTATGTTCCGGGCCAGCGGTAACCCTTTCGGACAATCCCGCTGACTTTCGGCCAATCCCACTGATACGCTAATTGCGGTGCGGGGAGTTGAATTTAGAATATCCTTTTTTTTAAACTGTTGAAGAGGGATTGAATATATTAAAATATGTATGATTTAGCGGCAGTAATGTCAGTATCCAAGTAATGAATTCCCACTTTCGTGTTTTTTTATAGTGACGGGTCGTTTGATTCGGCTTCATGTTTAATGGACATAGGTGGACTAAATGCCGTAGGGATTCTCTCCCAGTCAACCACAGGACTATTCGAATCTACTGTTATTTCTTTTCAGAATGTTTCTGGCACGTCCGTTCCGGGGCTGCAGTGAGCGACACAGCCATACGAGGCGCATTGACAGTGGCGGGTCTCGGAGCCTGTGAGGCTGAATGTATTAGAGCTCATGCTTTCTTCTGCAGGGGGTTTAGTTTTAGGTAAGTTTTAGCGAAGTTAAAGTAGAAATAATTTAAATATGTCATTGAGATAGAAGAGAAAGTTAGTAAGTATATAAGTGGCAGTAGGAAGGAAAAATAAGAAAAGGATTTGTCAGCCGAGGCAGTTTTTGCAGAAGATCACGGAACGTCAATGTAGTAGTGTGGGAGCTACCAAGCTAGATGGAGCAACGATCTTAACAATGAAGCACTTAGTTCAGACTAAATGATTATTGCCAGGTGTTGTGCCATAAGAAGCTTTGGTCCAGCAGTGGTCCTAAATTGTAATCATGGACCAACCGTATAGTTCTTATGAGAGTATGGTTCTTTTTTTTTTGAAGTGAAACCTTTAGGCGCGTTGGGCATTTTTTTGAGATGGGGAAAAAACCATTGAACTCGCGCCACTGTTACCGTAAGCGACGCCGCGCGTGTTTTGTAAAAACATGCCTGCTTCGGATGTGTTCCTTCAATGATGTAACTAATATTTTTGTAAAAATATGATTTAAAAGAGTGTCCATGGAGTTTCTTGCCCGTTCTTCTCCATAGGTACCTACGCTTTGGAATGGGCAACTAGCTTCATATTTTCTGACTGACCGACTTTTTGACAATTCAAAAGTGCCTGTAAATGGCTTAATTGAAATAAATGCTTTGAGTTTGAGTTTGAGTTCGGCTGTCCTCGGGATGTACTCGGTTTTAATGTATATCCGTTATGTCAGTGAGTGATGGCAAAGTATTCTGTTTGTGTTTTGTTTTCACTTCTGTCGGCACTCCCAGAGTGCCACTGTTTTCTTTTATTACGGTAAAGGTACAATGTACAGCCAGTTGTAGTTTTCTACAGGATAGGCTATTGAAACTCACTTTAAACTGTTTTGTTTATTCATAGATTCGACTCCCCAACAATAGGCGATGACCTAGAGAACTGCATCCTAACATCATCACCACCGACCTCCTTAGAGAACGGGCGTGGGCTCCGTCCCAACAGTGGGCATGAGTTGTACTCGAGAGGCAACTACGGAAGGGGCTGTGAACCAGCGTTGTATGATGATGTGCAGAATAAAGATGAGGGTGAGTTGAAAGTTTATTTTTAAAATATTTATTTGACGTAGAAAAATTTGTACAGACGCCAGCACATCAAGCTACCCGAAACTGTCAAAATTTCCCAATCAACTTTGAACCTTATGCTTTAGCGATAACGTTGAAAATCTATTAAAGAAATTTGACAGATTGTAGTAGCTTGATGTGCTGGCGTCTGTACAAGTTGGAAAACCGCATTGTATTTGTTATCGGATGTGAAAACTTAACAGATTTTTTAAAACAAGAAAGATTTGTATTTTGTTGGAATGTTAATGATGATGTAGTTACAAAAACCAAGATTCCATGAGTCTTAATAAATTACGAAGACATTAATAAAATTTTGAAAAAAAGTTAGAACTTTCCTCTGCATATCCTAAATCTTTATTTTTTACCCAGTTGCAAAGAAGGTTACGTTTTTAACTCATTCTCAGAAAGCAAAGTGAGACCATCAGAACAGTCGCTAAGTTTAATTAGATATTTACAAAGGTTTATTTAGTAACTAGCTTCTGCCTGCGACTTCGTCCGCGTGAAATTTCTTGTTACTCCGACCCACCCCGTCGCCGTCGCATCGCATAGCCTGCCCGCGCTATTACTTCGTTTTTGCTTAGCGTTCTTTCTGACTTTTTCTCTTTTTGCTCGACTCCTAAAGGTCATAGCGTGATGTTAATATAGCCTATAGCCTTCCTCAAGAATTGGGCTATCAAATGCAAAAAGAATTTTTCAAATCCGACTGGTAGTTCCAGAGATTAGCGCGTTCAAACAAACAAACAAACTCTTCAGCTTTATAATATTAGTATAGATTGAAAGAGCTGTATATTTGAGGTTATTTCCCTTTGGATAGCATGTAAAGATATTCAGTTGGAGAAAATGTTAAAACATAGCCCATAGGCTTACCAGGGGGCCTAAAAAGGCCACTTTGGCAGAATCATAAAAGGGAAAAGAAGAAAGGAAGAGAGAAGAAAAGAGAAGAGAGAAGAGGATAGAAGGGAAGAGGGAAGGGGGAGGGAAGGGTTATGAATCCTAATATGGCGAAGAAAGAAGAAAACACCTAGGTACTGTGTTTTTCTTTTTTTCGCTGCACTACGTAGGTATAATCAAAGAGATTGGGATTGGATTTGGATTGGATTGATTGGTATTTTAGCACAGACCAAAAAAAAAATACTGAAAAATCCTGCACCAATGGGATTTGATACGATTAACTTAACAGTTAACTGTCTATTAAGATTCATAATGTTATCCTTTTATGATTCTGCCAAAGTGACCTTTATTAGGCCCACAGTACAAAAACCTCAGGAAGCTGAAACACTCACATTTAATATCAATTCAATACATCGTACTTTCATTACAGAATGCTACCTCCAATACGACAAAGCAGCGAAACTGACCGGCCCCTCCATCCGCGGTCAGGCGCGCGTCAAAGACGAGCAGGCTTGCGGTCGCGCGTGCAACGAGGCACCGTTCAGATGTCTTAGCTTTTCGTTCAAGTAAGTTTAGTGATTTACTATGAGTTTTTGGAAAGAAATTCTCTAACGGAGCTTGCGGTAAGGGT
Organism: Luperina nickerlii; assembly: GCA_963855955.1. NCBI lineage: Eukaryota > Metazoa > Arthropoda > Insecta > Lepidoptera > Noctuidae > Luperina > Luperina nickerlii. The sequence goes on along the minus strand of OY979689.1, from coordinate 7,364,199 downwards.
AAACTGGTAGATATCGTCACGTAAGGAAAAAGCGTTATGCCCCTTCATCCCGCGAGTTTTTAATACATACATAATAGAAATAGACACGGAGAGAGAGACACAGATAGTAGTGTACTGTTCATGGTTTTCGAGGGTACTGAAGCCGATAGTGAGGTCAAAATGAAAATCCAAGATGGCGGCTACAACATTTTGACATTTTTCGTCATGAGTGTCGTTTTTATGGTTTTCGAGTGTGCTGAAGCCGATAGTGAGGTCAAATTGAAAATCAAGGCGGCTCCGGCTTTTGGAATTTTCGTTGCCGCCATCTTGGATTTCAATTTAAATTTCGTTCCTGCCGGGGCTCCCCCGACACCTCACGTTTTTTTATTGTTATTGGATAGAAAATAGGCAGGTGGTCTGCTTGGTGGTATATGGTCAGCCTATCTAAAATACCAGACGCATTCCAGAGTCAAAATGTCATGTGTCTTTAATTACACCGTTATCTGTACCAGTAACGACTACACTCATACGTTAATTATTTAGCACATAATTTCATACAAAGTCTGTCCCATTTTATTATTTATTTGGAATTTTATATCATTTAATATACTTTTCTGATGATTCATCATTCTGGTTTTATGGTTATTGTACCTGACAGACACAAATGCAATTTAAAAAACACCCATCCACTTATTCCTTAGTCACCAGAATTGATCAGATAACAATGTCACAAAACAACGATTTTATTTAAATTTTCAGCAACAACGCACCCCCAAAAATAGATAACTGCCTGCTCTCGGAGATCCGGCTCTTCGATCTTCAACGAGGGGTAGATTATGTGCACTCAGCAGATGACTGGCTGTTTGCATTCGATCTGTTCAACGGGCAATGTTGGAGGAAGGTCCATGCTGGGGGATATGAGTAAGTAGAGTTGACTCTTCATTATTATTAGAAACCAATTTTTGGTGCCAATTACTGGACACCAAGTTTTTATTCATTAATTTTTGGATACCCATTTTTGGCCAGCCAATTTTTTTAATATTGACAGAAAAATAATTATAAAAATATTACCTTGCTGGACAAGATTCCATAGTATTAGTATGTACAATATTAAAAAAAAAACAACGTACACTAATACAAAACTTAATTACGTATAAAAAAACAAAAAAAAAATCTAAATATGAACCATCTTCAGCACTTTACCTACTACTTACTACAAATCATTTCTCTCACAAATAAAACTGAATAACATACACATCTGTCAATTCCAGTGAACCAGCCAACGAAATACCTCGTCCCCTCTCCGCACCGCCCATAGAGGAGCCGTACTCCATATCAGGTCCATCCGGCCCACCCGGACCTCCAGGCATCAGTGGACCATCAGGCCCATCTGGTCCATCCGGACCCGGGTATCTGCCTGAACATGATCATAACGGTGAGTTAATGCCTTGAAATATTTTGGCTGATGCAGATTTGTAAATTTAAAGGTGTTTTTGCATTTAAAGCGATATTTTTTTCCATTATTTTTCCTCTTCTTTTTTATCTGTCCGAATACTAGGTTACTTAGATGTCGACACATATAGGTACTTTGAGATAAAAACGATGACATTTCTATTTTTGGACCAACATCTTAAAAAGTATAGCAAACTTCTGAAGGTCAATTCAAAACCCGTAACCCGTAATGTAGTCGCAATCTTATCTCAGCGACATTCAATACCAAAAACTTGTCAAAATGTAGGGATTTTAGAGGTATTTTTGACATATTGAGACTGAGATCAGGGGGCTTACTCTCCAAACTAATTTTAATCCCAATGAGATGCCAATATGATTCCAATTTTAATTTTACAGTCACGTTATTCGGTACTCTTGAAAACAATATTGTCAACAATTACCCCACGCCAAGCCCGAACCCAATTCCACTTAGTTCTCCAAAATGGACACCCAATCTAAAAATCATTTGGCGCTAGCATCGAACTCAAGAGTACGAAACGTCACAATTCCAATGTCGATCTATCGGAATTAAATTGAAGAGTAGGCACCCAGCTTGTGAACGTTCTTAAAATTACGAGGATTGCTCTGTTATTGTATAGCATAGACCCAACAGTCTGCTATCGTTATTGCCCAAGGCGTTATGACTTTAACCTTTTGACCGCCACACGTCAAAAAATCAAGAACGTGCCCTCGGCGTCAAAGTCTGTCATGTAGTCGAACCGTGGCGTGCTGGGCACGTTTTAGTTTGTCATCTATACATGACTGTGGCGGTCAAAAGGTTAATATCTTAGCTGACAATTATAATGAAACGCGAAATCAAGACCCACCGCAGTGGGTCAGCCAAAACTAAAAGGTAAGACCAAAAAAAAAACTCTTGCGTTAAATATTATGTAATGCTACTTACTCCAGGGGGCCTAAAAAGGCCACTTTGGCAGAATCATAAAAGGATAACATTATGAATTATAATATGGCGAAGACAGTCCGTGTTTTTCTTTTCTTCGCTGCACTACGAAGGTATAATCAAAGAGATTGGGATTGGATTTGGATTGAATTGATTGATATTTTAGCAAAGACAAAAAAAAATTGAAAAATCCTTCACCAATGGGATTTGATACGATTAACTTAACAGTTAACTGTCCATTATGATTCATAATGTTAACCATTTATGATTCTGTCAAAGTGGCCTTTTTAGGCCCCCAGTTCTGATAATAATTGTCTTTCAATATATCATTGTGATTAATCAGAAAAAAAATAATACCTAAATAAATTCCCCTTTTTATAGAACCACCATTCATCTCCGCATCTGGACCACCATCTGGACCCGGATACAAACCGTACGCATCCGGACCAGAACCAATCGGTTATAAGCCCGGATACTCCGATACTTCCGGACCTGATTACAAACCAAACTACCCACCAAGTGGCCCACACAAACCATACTCAGAACCTTCTGGACCCGACTTTAAGCCTGGGTACCCGGGACCTAGTTACAAACCGGGATACTCTGGTCCTTCGGGACCGGGTTACAAACCGGATTACCCAGGACCAATTGGTCCTAGCTTTAAGCCTGGATACCCACCGCCAGTTAATCCTAATTTAAGACCTGGATACCCAGCTGAACCTAGTGGTCCAAGTTACAGACCTGGGTATCTACCTGATTCTGATTTAAAACCAGGTTTCCGTCCTTCAGTGCCGCCACAAAGACCAGTTTATAGACCAATTTCGGATCCGCCCGAATACTTACCAGGAAAACCCGGATATTTGCCAGGAAAACCCGGATATTTGCCAGAAAGCCCGGAATATTTGCCAGACCGTAGGCCAGGATATCCGAGACCGAATAGACCGATTTATGATGAACCGAGACCTACTAGGCCAGGCAGACCGGGTCTAAAGCCTGGATATTATCCGGACAGAGTTGGCGATGAACCAAGTAAGTTACTACCTACTTATAAAAATATATTTCGTGTCAATTGAAACTCTTTTAATTCTAAAATTATATGTGACTTTTATCAGATTCTGTTTTTTTTAAAGTTATTAAGTAACAAGAAAAGATGTTTTTTGTTTTTTTACAACACGGTTTTAGTTTATAAAGTTATTGACTTATTTAAATTATTTCTTACAGGTATTAAAATTAGGTACTTTTTCGTTAATTTTCAAATCATTTAGTTAGACTAACAGTAGACTTTGCTTTGGACAGCCATATAAAGTCTAAACCAAAGTGTCTAAAGTGATTCAAAATGAGGACTAAGAAGGACAGAAAAACTTTGTTTTATTTTCATAATACAGGGTGGCAAGGACATTGACGCGCAACAATGGACTCAGTGCATAATAAATAAAACAAAAAATAGTGGCACTCCGGGAGCGCCGACAGAAGTGAAAAACAAAACTCAAACAGAATACTTTGCCATCACTCACTGACATGACATATCCGTACTAATATTATAAATTCGAAAGTAACTGTCTGTCTGTATGTTACCTTTTCACGCCTAAACCACTGAACGGATTTCGATAAAATTTGGCAGAGAGATAGATTGCATCCCGGGGAAGGAAATAGGATAGTTTTTATCGACATACGTCGCGGGCAAAGCCGCGAGCGGAAGCTAGTAATTACATATTTTTAAAGTACACATATAACTCATTATTTTTTACTAAGGCGTCAAAGTCGAGAACAATTTGGATTCGGAGATATACATATTATATATACGTTTGGAGGCGGATCGAAAGATAAGATCCTTGTGACTTTGTTCTGAAATTCATTACAGCGTTATCGCCAAATGAATGTTTCTACTACTGCGACCATTAAAATAAAATGTAATTCATTTCTGGCCCCCCGACTTTTTATTTTTTATTCCAAGTCGCCGGGCAAAATGGGCGATCTCCTTTGTAAAATCGCCAGCAAAATTATATTTACTAGGTACCTAAAATAATACGTCTCTCCCATTTTTTCAGTTTCAGTATCATGGCGTCACTACACGGTATCCGGGTTCCCATGCCGAGCTGGTACCACTTGCGCACAGAACACCGTCGCAGGACATTGGGCATGTGAGCCTGAAGGCGGCGAGATCGGTCAGTATAGTGCAGTTTTGGTAATGAATTCTTCAATTCTTTCTCGTAGAGAACCTAAAGTGTGGGGCTCATGGCTAAGTAATAATAGCCACATGGATTGATCAAGGTAAAGTAACGCTTGCCGTGGTCAGTCCGTGGATGGGTGACCAGCATCTATTACATATCGAGGCACCTCCAAAGGCTTCAAAAAAACATTGGTCCCAGCTTTCATTTGTAGATCTATGACAGTCGTCTAGATTTAACCAAAGGGTATAGTGCCCACTAACCTGTACAACCCAATTACTGAATTAGGTTGCAGAACTGAGGTGTGTAAAAGAAAGAAAAGAAAGAAAGAAAAGAAAGAAAAGAAAGAAAGAAAAGAAAGAAAGAAAAGAAAGAAAGAAAAGAAAGAAAGAAAAGAAAGAAAGAAAAGAAAGAAAGAAAACCATCCATCCATGCCATGCCATGTCTGCCATTTTTTCTTTATCAAGTTTTGCGCCTTTATTGTTCTCAGACATCTTGACGTATTTACCTTTCTTGTCTGTGTACCACACGACTTCTGACACCATGTTAGGTCATGGGTTTTATATTTAAAAAAGACAGGATGGCTGCTAAGTCTTGTTTATTAATATAATACTTATGGACGACATTGTGAAGCACGGGACACAGACATGGACGCGCCGGAATAGGAAGAGGCGGCCAGACAATCTAGACTCCCGGACTAGGGATTGCGACAACTGGTCAACCCAATTACTGAATTGGGTCAAAGAGAGGTCAGAAAGGCAGTCGCTCCATGTAAAATACTGGTATTAAGGTGCCTCCTGTCAGACTGGAAGCCGATCCCTACACAGTTGGGAAAACAGATGATGAGATTGAGATGAATATTATGGTTATAGGTTCTTGGGACTACTGCTGCTCACCAAAACACCGATGTGGTTATAGCGAGGGATTCCATAAGCCATGGTAAGTAGCTTCACATTTTTAACTGTCCCAAAGAAGTATGATGTCCTGATTATTTCTTTCTATTTCAGGTGCTATGTAGGACCAAATGAAGACCAATGGCGTCCTTGCAGCGAGAAATACTACCCGTACCACCAACATAAGGTTCCTCACCCGTCACAAGCACACCAGCATTCACCTGGACATCAGCTGATACCAGGACATAGAGGTAATATTAGTTTCTCTGATCCACTAACTGCCTCGCTCAGCGCGCTATGGAGCGAGCTATGCTCGGAGTCTCTTTGAAGGATAAAATCAGATGTGAAATTATCAAGAAAAGAACCGGAGTTACCGACATAGCTTGCAGAGTAAGCAAACTGAAGTGGCAGTGGGCTGGCCGTGTCTGTCGAAGGACCGATGGCCGGTGGAGCAGACGAGTCCTGGAGTGGAGACCGCGTATCGGCAAGCGTAGTGTGGGACGCCCCCCAGCTAGATGGACGGACGACCTAAAGAAGGTGGCTGGGGTAGACTGGATGCGGAAGGCGGAGGACAGAGTGCTGTGACCAAGTCTGGGAGAGGCCGATGTCCATGTGATTGTTGATTGACTAACTGCCTCCCGATTAATGAAAAACTGATCAAAATTCTGATCAGTTAGTGTGCTGTCAAATTACATGAGCCATTGTAATTAGGTGTTGGGTTTAAAAACAGAAAATTAAATTATTCGACATTTGACACCACTAATCCTAACTGATATTATAAATGCGAAAGTAAGTTTATTTGTTACCTTTTAACGCCGAAACCACTGAACGGATCATCCTGGAATTTTGCATAGTACGTTGTCAGGTGTACAGAAACGGACATACGGGTACCTTTCATCCCGAATAAAGTGCTGTTCCCGAGGAAAACAACAACTACCGTTATTATGATAATAGATGGCGCCACGTGTCTTTCGAACGGGATCGACACTTATGCGGGTGAAACCGCGGGGCGTTGCTAGTTGAATATAAAAGAAACGGAAATTTGACAGAGATGGCTATAGGGGTGTTAGGTTGATATAGGTAATAGGTAATACGGGCTGGTGTCCGCAACTCCACGTTGAAATTTGAAATTGTTCATTGAAATAATTGTTTACATAAATATTTACAAAATAGGGCCTTAAACTAGTGGTAGGTAAAAAATAATTGGATTCTACCTGAACTAGGAATAAACCTGTATCTCAGGAAATCAATTCTCGTAATTTAAAACGTTCAAAATCTAGTCGCAGTCTCATCTCAGCGACAAAGAAATGTCAAAAACTTGTCAAAATGTAGGGAAATTAGAAGTATTTTTTGACAGATTGAGACTGAGATCAGACTGTGAACGTTGTTAAAATTAGTAGAATTGCCCCTCAGGTATCTCACTCAAGTGCTTATACATAAGTATTAGGTATCAAATATTCCTACAAATAGTAAATAATTTATCTACTTTAATGATGATTATATTAAAATTGAGCAAAATAGTATGCTACTTTTTTGTCTCATCGTAAGACACTACGACGGCGACTACGAGCGAATCAATTCTATTTCGCTGTAATTTTTGACGTTCAAAAGTGCCTTTTATGTGTCTACTTATTTGAAATAAATGTTTTGACTTTGTCTTTGACATTTTTGCAACCATATTCTATTATGATTTTTGCAACGTTACATTTTAATAATATGTATTTATTCTAACGATATCATTTTAATGCCTGGTAAAATTTTTTAGAATCCGTGATAACATTATTTGCTTATGATTTCTCCACGGATTCTAAAAAAGACATTTAAACCTTAACAGACTTTGAAATTGAAAACATTTATTTAGTGCAACACACAAAAACAAAGTTCATAGATAACAACTTGTTTTGGCTTTAATAAAAAAAAAAAACATCCAGATTATATTTTGATACACCGTAGAAATCGGGACTTTTTACCTCTCTCATTTAGTACCCTATTAAGAATATCCCTTCAAATATCCCTTCAATTCTTTACAGAGGAACTACCTCTCCGGCCAGTCAGCCCCAGACCTTGGCAAGGGAGGCCAGGGTACCATGACAGACCCGGACCCATACCTGGACATCCTGGGTCCATACCTTCAGGACCACCCGGACCATACCTATCGGAAGGAGATAGGAAATACTGGGACGATCTGTACCAGAATGGACCTCAAGCGTATTATGATAAATATGGGAATCCTTTGCCAGGTGATAATGATTGAATATTTGTTATAGTATTTGCTTATTAAAGAGATTTTCATCTTTTCTTGTGTTGGCACGAGGTGAATTTGGTCGTATCGTGGTTAAAATATTAATTTTGACAAGATAACTGTTCAAAGCTCTCGTGCCTAGTGAAAACCAACCATTCAGTCTTTATAATGTAAACCTTTGGCTCCTGAGTGGTAAATTGGTAAGATATCCATGAGATTCAACAAAGAAAAAATAAGATTGAAAGTTACTTTCTGCAATGATTATTTATTCAAACCAAGGGCCTGGTCCGAAGGTTTAATCCTGGTAACATTGATAAAAATATGAATTAGGCAATTTTCACAATAGGCAACATAACCATTTGTTCTGATCCGGCATTATTTTTTAGTTTCTGCTTTAATACTTTATCCCCTTTCTAGGCTACTCCCGCGTCCCTACAGAATCCCGTCCCTATATCAAAGTGAGTCACAACTACCCTCGTCCTGGCAGCGGCACCTGGTTGCCTGTGGAGCCAGCACTAGGGCGGGAGGATCCACCAGCTAATGGATTAGGTGCTCCAAGGTATGTTGCACTTGGTTTATATATAGAGATACAGTCAATCAGATCAGAAGTGAAAGCAAAAATTTTGACTCTATACTTCGAGCATTATCACTTACCGCTGTAAACAAAATGGAAAGATATCAGAAAAAAAAGATAAACTGAACTTGGAAGTAACTTTCAGCTAAACATTCTAGGATTCAGACATTGCTTGGGCTTCGTAGCAGAGAACCTTCTTAGCGCCCTTGTGATGTAGAAAAAACCTACAAAATTTTGGTTTCCTCTTTTAATCGCTCCGACCGGCGCGGGCCTCTGGCGGCCCATTACAATAGAAAATCAATTGTGTCTCACTAGCGGGGATCAAGTGATTAATGAGGATACTGAAGAAAGGACTTTTGTAAAGCAGTTAAAATATCTTACACCACATGAAACTGAAACCATTGTAAATTTCATTTTTAGTACAAGATATACTTTTATATTATAATATTTCACTTCCAGATACTGGCCTGTAGCCTATCTTCACAAAGGCCCACCACCCAACACAACATACTTCCGCTACAACGAGTCCCAACAACCGTCAACAACAACAACATCAACAGAACGCTACACAACCGAGCAACCATCAACAGTCCCACCCCGACCCGATCATACAGAGAAACACAGAGACGAGAAGAAACGAAATATGAGTGATTATGACGATATATTAGAAACTAGTACAGTCCGACAAACGACCACTACAATTACATATATACCTACTAGTACAACTACTATGCTACCAGATGCAGTGACAGAAAATATTACAGACGTAGAATTGGTCAAACCAGCAACTGTCAAAATTGAAGATAAAATTGATGGCATTGATGACAAATTAGATGATTTCTCCAGTTCCATTGAAGTCATAGACTTAGATGATGTTAAAGGAGAGAAAATGTCGGATTTGAAGATGTTGGAAGCTGAAGAGAGGCAGATTGAGGAAATAGGTCGAATTCTGGCAGCGTCTAGGAGAGGTGGGAAACTTGTTTTAGATAAACGTTCCCAAAAAGATTTAGAAGCAAAAAGTATAGCGGTAGATAAGGATTTGATAGATTTTAATTTTGGAAACAGGTTTAATGTTGAAAGGAGAGGGAAGATACAGAAGGTGAGCAAGCATGAGATAGAAAGAGAAAGAGTAGATAAGAGTTTAGAAGTAAGCGAGACAACATTCGTTCGACCACCTAGAGTTTTATCAACAACAGAGAATATTAGAAAGGCTATTGTCAATGGAAAAGTTTTTTACGATGCAACTATAAGAGAGCAGAGAGATACATTTTTAAATAATTCCACAAGAAAGAGTAAGAGTTTGAGATCAGGAGATGACTCTAAACTTACTAATCTAGCTTCTTCCGCTTCTTTTGGTAAGAAGATTATAAAACCGAGAAATGTTAATCCCGTAAGAAGAGTCAGAAGGGTTTACAGGAAGAGGTACAATCCAGAAGAAGTGAGAAGGAGATTGTTGGAAAGAGAAAAGAGTAAGCAGGACAGTAATACAGATAATTCGAGGAAAATATAATGAAAATACTTGATTAAAATTTTTATTTTTGTATTTTTAGTAGGTACATATTTTTCTTGCAGTATTTTAGTAATAAAAATTAAATGTAATTTAAAGAAGGAAACGATATTGTAATTTAAATGCATGATGTAAGAATATAAGTAAAAACAAATAATAAATATTTTTTTATAAAACATTTAATTTTATATATGTATTTTTAAGCAAACGGATTGGGGCTTTAAATAAATTGTCAGTTTGACTTTAAAATATCTTAATTAGGGTTGAATTGACGATGCGTATTCAAAATTTTATAAAAATAAATTAACTAAGTTCTTCTAAGATTTATATTTATTTAAAAGTTAACGTATGGATAAAACTTGATCATGTAATGACTAAGGATTATTTAAAAAATAATTAAGAGTTTTAAAGAAAACTTTATTTGTATTTCTCGTACTTCTTTTTTAAACAAGACTTTTTCTTGTGTATTTAATTATATTTTTGTGATAATTATTTTGTATTTAAGTAGTTACCAAATCGAAATAAGTTACCACGAAGAAATTGATTGCAATACTTTTAGAAACTGTAACTTTATATAATTTAGCACTTAGTTAACAATTTTTGTAAGACTACAATTAAATGCATTTCCAGTAATTTTGCGTTTTATTTTTAATTTCTTCAAACTCAAAAACTCAAACTCAAAGCATTTATTTCAATTAAACCTTGTACAGGCACTTTTGAACTGTCAAAATTAAAATAGTCCGTCAGTTAGTCAGAAAGTTGAAGCTAGTTGCCCATTCCAAAACGTAGATCTCTATGGAGAAGAACGGGCAAGAAACTCCATGGACACTCTTTTAAATCAAGATATTACAAATCGTGGGTACATAATTATTGTTGCTTCTATATGCGAGAACAATGTAAAAAAAAACACAAATGAAGAAACATTTCAAAATATAAGATTAAAAATAAGCCTTGGCAGTTAAGAAATGACCAGTCTCAACCGACGGCGCCCGTTCACGAACATGACGCGTGGATCAGCACCATCTACATAGCTCAACCATTTTGTAGGGAACCGAATGATCCAACACACGCGCCACCATCGATGAGACATTTAAGTGAGCATGACATGTTCTCAACCGCCATGCTCTTTCAAGTCAACATGAAAAAAATCATAGTAAACGAAAACATGGTTCTTACATTTACAAAATTTAAAAATGCTTCTAAATTATACAACACTATATAGTTTATTAAAAAAATACAATAAAACTCACCCCGATTGTTTGCCGGAACAAATCTGATGTACAATCTTATGCCAAGTAACCAGAAATCCAATTTCCATCCGGTCGCAATCTCTTCTCCGCGGTAATCAATGTCAAAAATGTAGTTATTTGCAGATATTTTTGTTTGTTTGTTTTTTTGTTTTTTTTTTTGTTTTTAAAAGGCAAACGCTCAAACGCAAATGCAAACGTTCTTAAAAATACGAGAATTAGCCCAGATTGGCATTTAATATATGTTGCCCAGATTGGCTGTTGTTATAAGTTGCCCGGATTGGCTGTTGTTATATGTTGCCCATATTAGCTGTTGTTATATGTTGCCCAGATTAGCTGTTGTTATATGTTGCCCAGATTGAATGTTGTTATATGTTGCCCAGATTAGCTGTTGTTATATGTTGCCCAGATTGGATGTTGTTATATGTTGCCCAGATTAGCTGTTGTTATATGTTGCCCAGATTGGATGTTGTTATATTTTGCCCGGATTGGCTGTTTTTATATGTTGCCCAGATTGGATGTTGTTATATGTTGCCCAGATTAGCTGTTGTTATATGTTGCTCAGATTAGTTGTTGTTATATGTTGCCCAGATTGGCTGTTGTTATATGTTGCCTAGATTAGCTGTTGTTGTTTCGTTTTCATTATATATATGTATATATAGCTAGATTACAATATATTATATTTTTATTATTCGTGATTCTTTACATTGTGTTGCCTTTCAAAATGGTTATATTCTGAGATCCAAATAACATAGAGGTACGACGGTTAGTGAAAAATGTAAAGAACTGTGAGTGTGTTGTCCTGACTCAGATAAGCTAAAAAATGAGATAGGACTTTTAGTCATGCGAGCGACGATATATTGCCCAAATTGGCTGTTGTTATTATGTTGCCCATACTGGCTGTTGTTATATAATGGCCAGATTGGTTGTAGGTATACGTTGCCCAGATTGGGTGTTGTTATAATATATGTTGCTCAGATTGGCTGTTGTTATTTCCTTTAACCAATCACAGCAGTTTTTAAGTTAAGATTTTTGTATTGGTCTGCCTTCCGAAACCAGGGGAAAATCGTGATAAACATTTTTTTCAACCCTTGTTTTCCCACTTATGGGCCATGGTCTCCCCAACAGCTTTCAACATTGATAAACATTAACAAGAGACAACATGTTCGTACCTACTTCTACTTTCGTATTATGAGAAAACCACTAAAGATCCAACGTTTTCTTCCACTACGAAAGCTCAAAAGCGACATATTATGTATGCAAAGTGGCCTTTGTTGAACTACCCACCTACTTTAAATGCCGCAGCTGAAGTAAAGCCCAAGGGACCACTTTTACTTTATTTTCTAAATTGCACTTTCTCACTGCAGACTGCACTAAAGGAATATGCTTACATTGTGTCATTTTACTTTCTACTATGTATCTTGTTTATTTTATGAGCAGCGGTGGCCCAGTGGTCACGGCCGTGACTTACGATTTGAGGTCGTAGGTTCAAACCCAGACAGGCGCTTTACTTTGTAAAAATTATTTCATCACCACTTCTCTTAAAACGGTGAAGGAAAACATCGTGAGAAAACCGGCGGCATGTTAAAGAACCAAAAACGTGGCATCTACCAACCCGCACTGGGCCCGCGTGGTGGATTACGGCCCACTCCCTCTCGAGAGGAGGCCTGTCTCCCAGCAGTGGGAATATTATAAGCTGATTATGGTGGGACAATAATACGCTGGAAATAATTCACTTTAATGATGTAACTAATATTTTTGTAAAAATATAATTTAAAAGAGTGTCCATGGAGTTTCTTGCCCGTTCTTCTCCATAGGTACCTACGCTTTGGAATGGGCAACTAGCTTCATATTTTCTGACTGACCGACTTTTTGACAATTCAAAAGTGCCTGTAAATGGTTTAATTGAAATAAATGCTTTGAGTTTGAGTTTGAGTCTGGTTTAATTCTAGCAATTTAGTTGTTCTAAACTTCTCTGACAGACTGAGTCATTGATTTACAGACACGTTTTTAAACAGCCTGCGGCTAGGTCCTAACACCATTTTAGCCCCATAAAACCTATACTGGAATACAGGCTTTCTCTCAGTGGGAACATTATAGACTGAAGGGGTAAGTAAAAATAGGGGATGAAAGTTTGTGTGGAAGTTCGCCATTTTGTCTATGGGCAATCCCATCGACCACACGGTTTGTGCCTAAATAAAAGCAAACTGATGGATTTTTGACGCTCGGCTCAAACAGCGCGAATATCGAGTCGTTGATTTAGGTATTTTATTTTTTGCGTTTTTTAATTTTTCCTAACTTGTTCTTTTGAGTTTTTATCTCTAGGTCATAATTGCAGCGTTTCGTTTCTTTCTTTCTTTTTTTCTTTCGTTTTTTTTCGTTTCTTTATTTTCTTTCATTTCTTTCCTTTCTTTTTTTCTTTCTTTATTTAGGTATTTCTTACTGTTAGTGAAAACGGGCATAATATGAAGGAAGGATCTCATCCATCTACAGACAAACTATGGTAAATGAAACTTAACCTTTAAGAGTTCTTGGACCATTGATTCATGCAGCTATTATAATGAGCCCTTCTAATATCAATATGAAAGAGAAAAGTTAATTACTTAACAATTTAAAACCCAACCCTATTAATTATGAAAATATGAGCCGTCAGTGTAACTGTCCAACATTATAATGACAAAGCAAAGCAAGTTGGATTTATAAATTACTAGGTTTTGCCCGCGGCTTCGCTCGCATGGAGGTCGAAAATTATCTCACGGAAACGACCGGGATAAAAAGTATCCTATCTGTAAATCCAAGTTATAATAAACTGTGTGCCAAATTTCATCCAAATCCTATTGAAATCCCATTACTGATGATTGAAATACTATCGTGAATTCATGCAAGCCTAGTACTTTTTGTTAGAATACTGCTCAGAAAGTCGGGTCATATTTCAATCATGATGAGACACGCAGCGCCATCTAGCGTCCAAAAGCAATTGTGACCGTCGAAATTTATTGTTATTTTCTTCGGGGACAGTATTTATTTTCTGGATGAAAGGTACCCATATCCTCTTCTATATCCCTGACAACGTGTATGCAAAATTTCATAATGATCGGTTCAGTGGATTAGGCGTAAAAAGGTAACAAACAAACAAACAAATAAACTTACTTTCCCATTTAATATTGGTTAGTATCACTATAATTTATAACACAAGGAGAGAGTAAGTTTGTGAACTTAAACCAAGTTATGTTAAACAGTAAACTTGGAAAGTCAAGCACTAAACTTAGTTTATTAGGTTTTCACTTAGGTATCTATCAAGTGAAATATGGGTAACTAGCAGCGCCCCGCGGTTTTACCCGCATAAGTTACGATCCCGTGGCAATATCGAGATAAAAACGATCCTATGTCCTTTCCCGGAACTCAATCTATCTCTATTCCAAATTTCATCGAAATCGGTTCAGCGGTTTAAGCGTGAAGAGGTAACAGACACACAGACTTTCGCATTTATAATATTAGTATGGATTATTATAATGTCGCGTTGGCACAGTGGTTATGGCCTCGCCTCTCATGAGTGTGGGTTCAAATACCAATGTAAATTTTTAAGGGGCTACCTTGAAAATCTAAAATTCTCGAAAATCTATTAAGCGGGCGAAAGTGATGCAATTACTTTTGAAACGCAAAAGAAGAGTGATGGCTATAATGTGCGTGCGCTCGGAATGAAATGACAACGACGTATGTGCCAAAACGTATTTACTACTTTTTTAACAAAATTAATGAATTAAATTTAAAACTACTTTGAGTAAACTTTGATAAGATAATTCTCTACCTTTTAAAGTAAATTCTATTGAATAACTCTTATGCATTACGCCGTGATGACGAAAAAAGTAAAAAAATAGATATAACTTTGCATTTTTTTTTGTATCGAGAAAAATTCATTGAATCGTGTATTCCTTTTACATGATACTAGACCAAACAGTCAAAAAACATACCAAAATGTTAAATCCCTCTTCCACATACTTAACAACTTACACGAAATAGAAAAACCATATTTTTTTCAATAATCATCCTTCAGGGGTGCTATTCTGTAAAAATCTCACCGTGAAAACTTACGTGAAGTGAGCGTGGAGTGAGCTGTCAATAGTGTCAATTCCTAGCAAAAGCAAACTCACTTCATCGAAGTTTTCACGGTGAGATTATTACAGAATCGACCGGCAGGTTCCGTACCCAAAGGGTGCCAATGGGACCCTATTACTAAGCCTGGGTTGTCCATTCGTCTATCCGTCCGTCCGTCCGTCTGTCTGTCAGCGGGTAGTATCTCATGAATCGTAGTAGGTAGACATTTAAAATGTTTACAGAGGGTTTATTTCTACTATCGCTGTAACAACAAATGCAGTTTAAATATTATTTATTTGATTTATTCCGATCTGATCCCCTGAACGACTCAAACTCAAAAACTCAAACTCAAAGCATTTATTTCAATTAAACCATTTACAGGCACTTTTGAATTGTCAAGACCGCTCTCTAAATACGTATAATTACACAACATTTTCAAAGTACCCTACACTAACTGCCCAATTTGCCTCACTATTCCATTCTGCTATAAACTATAGAGTTATGAGGCAAAGAGCATCAAATTTGTACAGACGCCAGCACATCAAGCTACTACAATCTGTCAAA
Organism: Luperina nickerlii; assembly: GCA_963855955.1. Lineage (NCBI taxonomy): Eukaryota > Metazoa > Arthropoda > Insecta > Lepidoptera > Noctuidae > Luperina > Luperina nickerlii. Next base: position 7,348,538 of record OY979689.1, on the reverse strand, counting down.
TATCTTTAATAGATTTTCAACTTTATCGCTGAAGTATAAGGTTTAAAGTTGATTGGGAAAATTTGACAGTTTCGGGTAGCTTGACGTGCTGGCGTTTGTATCTACCATAACATAGTTATTGCGTTGCAATTTACTATTACTGTTAAATGATGATATAACGTAAAGCGTGCGTTTTGTGGCCATTCGTTTTGTATACAGGGTGTTTAAATAATAATTATTTATTTAAGTCAGACACGGTGCACACACAAATACACACACACAACACACACAAAGAGGGCATATATTACACATCTATAAATTAATATCAATTGTTCAATCAATAGATATTATAAAAAAATGTTGTTTTGTTCCAATAGAGAGAAAACAATCCCTTAGAATTACCTGTTTGTTATTTTATTTTAAATCATAATATGGCATCACAGCTGAAGTGGAAAAATATTATGATACTTTTGGAGAGCTTTGTATATTAACAAAATCTTTACTCTTGGTTGCAAAGACAAATTGATCCTCGGTTTTGCCATTATTAAGTGACAAAAATATTAATTGCTAAGAGCTATCTTATTTCAGAGTATCAAGAATACCTACTTGGATTTCTATATGCACCGGGAAGCCTCTCATAAAACAATATGCCTAGCGTTTTCCCAACTATGTTAGGATCGGCTTCCAGAGTTCCAGTCTAACCAGATGCAGCTAAATACCAGTATTTTACATGGAGCGACTGCCTATCCGACCTTCACAACAAAGTTACTGGGTAACTCGAAAGTCCTAGTAATAATAGATTTAAACCAACAGCGTTTGCTGGTCTGCTGGCTGGCAGCTAAGAGGAAATGCGGTCGGAGAGACTTTTGAAACAGCCTTAGTAAAAAGTCATAATTCGAGGTTTGCCTCTCGTCTAGTTCCCCCTCCAATATTGGACCACTTTAAAAGATATTTCATAAACTAAATAATAAGGACGTATACATGTTTTTATTTTTTCATTAATAGTTGTCAAATTTGTACACTAGGCCTCTGTTGACAGTGGTTTAAATTTGCATTTTTTGAGGGTTCTAAAAACTGACTTCCAAAAAACACACTACAAAGTGAAAACTAACTTTAATTTCGGAAGTCGGTGTCTTTGGATCTGTGTTTTGGTTTTTGCCACCGACTTCCGAAATTATTTTTCACTTTGTAGTGTTTTTTTTGGAAGTCGGTTTTTTTTTTGTTAAAAAGTTTTTATTTCTCGCTTTTTAGTGGGTCTGTTTATATTGTTTCTAAGTTACAATAGCCTAATAATGTAAACTTGCCCATCGCCTTTTACAAAATATTGCTCTTCCCGATGCAGGAATGTTAAATTATGGAGGAGTTCTCCTGCCATGGTATTCCACCATCAGCTCTATTTCACCATTCGCATTCGCATTATGACTAGCATAAATTGCTTAGCAACCATATTTATGTAATCGAATCGCCACCCGTGAAATACTTATTATTGAGTAGTTCCGGTGGCCATTTCTGGTCTTCTTCATCAGTTCCGTTTCACCAAATGGTGCTTTCCAAGAGCAAATGCACGAGTTACTATGAAAAATACTCAAATCGCTATAGGTGTGACTATAATATTTGAGAAGTTCCCTCAGTTCCTCATAGATCCCAATAATGCAAACTAGATTTTGATAAAAATGGGAGCAATCTGGATGTGTATCCTTTTAAATAAAGAAAGAATTTTAAATAAAGAAAGAAAAAAAGAATTTTCCAATTCGGTTTATAAATGACGGCGTACGTGTAACAAACATGAAAAAAAAATACAACCGAATTGAGAACCTACTCCTTTTTTGAAGTCGGTTAAAAATAATGTATCTTTAAAAAGGAAAACATATGGACATACAAGTAGTTAATATTTATTATTCTGTAAGAAATTATTGCTTTATGGTCATTAATTATCTAGAAATAAAACAAGCAAGCGTTTCTATGGAGAAAAGACCACCCGCATTTTCTCGTTAAGTTTTAAGACAACACCCCATACATTTCGAAAGCGGCGTGAAACATTAAAAAATCAAAAGCGTAACAGCCCAATATTATGGAGCGAATATAATTGGAGCACCGGTAAACATGGAAACGCGTAATTGGACACAATTGCGTTACAGACTTTCGCTATTTACTTTAAAACCGCAAACGTAAAAGTTTTAACGTTAACTTTAATTTTTACGGTTTGCGTTTATATCGTTTCACTTGTGATGATGGGAAGATTGCCTCTCTTGATATAAAGAAGGAACGATGATTGTTCAACAGCACTCTTGTTCACTTCAATCTTAAGATTTGAGACTAAAAGTAGAAGTCCAGCACATAGATGCGTAACTTCATAATACACCTTCTTTCATAATCAAAAGGATTTTGAAGGAAATTCGTACGTTGGACGTTCGGACGTTGAGTCTCATTAAAACTCGAGAACGACTTGACCGATTTGCCTAATTTTGGCTTTGAAATATTTGTAGAAGTCCAAGGAAGGTTTAAAAAAGGTGGGAAAAATATTGAAGAAGTTGTAAGTTGTAATTGTAAAAGGAACAATTTTATTATATTACATATAAAATGTTACGGACATTTTATATGGGATAATAAAATTGTTCCTGTCAAACAGTGCGTTCAGAAATTAAAAAATACGGAGGTAGTAACGTCACGTGCTAACCGCACTGATGAGGGAACAGCGAGACACAGATAATGATACTAGGCCGTATTGTTTTTTTTTTCTGCAATTATTTCAAACTCAAAGGCACTTTTGAATTGTCAAGAAGTCGGTCAGTCAGAAAATATGAAGCTAGTTGCCCATTCTAAAGCGTAGGTACCTATGGAGAAGAACGGGCAAGAAACTCCATGGACACTATTTTAAATTATATTTTCACAAAAATATTAGTTACATCATTAATGTTGAATTTATAATTATATGTGAGAACGATGTAAAAAAAGACGTACGCGTTAAAAGCGTCAAGCGCATTTAGTTATTGAACTTTGTCACATTATTTAATTCTAAGGCAGTACAAAGTTCGCCGGGTCAGCTAGTAAATCATAATAATTTAATAACACCGGTTCCCATACCAATCCTTCACTTAAACAGTAACGCAGCCTGCCGGTAGAAACATGATAGAAAGCTCTTCTAAAAGATACCAGTTAAAATCTGTTCCCACTAAAAGTTGATTGGCTTAACCAATTAATAAATAACCATACTCCTAACACATTGTTTATAATTTATAACCATGTCCATTGTTTACAGTAATTAGTCAATGATTAATTTTTACCACCTATTTTAATTACCGGAGATTTTTACCTCAAATGCGAATTTTGTCTAGACGCTTGAAATAAAAGTTTAAAGTGTCTTCAAAGTAGGCGTAAATTAAATTGTAGTGTTTAAAAAGTGTTTAAATGGAACGCAGAGCATTGACGGTCAGGGCTAATATGCTGGACCGCGGGTTTGCCCGTTGCACAAGAGAGGTAAAGATTTTGTTATTTATTCCTTTTTTCAGACGTTTTACTCCAGCAGCCTGTGGACAGTCAAAAAAAGGCTAAAAAAAGGGCTGTCAATGCTGTGCGGGTCCAATACAATAACTCATTCAGGATACTGCTCAGGCTCCCTCCGTTTTGCAGCGCGTCCGCCATGTTCATGGAGGCTCGCGCAGATGGTTTCGCGGCGATCTTACGCAAGAAAGCGGCGTCACTGCTGCACAGAGTGCGCGTGAGTAGCAACAGTACAATGCGTGCCACGAAAGATGAGACTTGACCCCGCCTCCCCCGCTCTTTCCGCCGCCCCTATGACGTCCGGTCCCGTCCCGCACTCAGACCTCATACCGCTAAAGATACCTAAAATCGTGCACTGCGCATGTCAAACCACGTGGTGTGTCAAGTCTCATCTTTCGTGGCACGCATTGTATCCTGAATGTGATAGCGGACAGGTATGACTGACCGTCCTTCAAAAATTGTATGCGTTTATGTGTGAACTAACATAGTTTTAACCATTTTTTTACTAATAAAATGGATCTTGTTGTCTGAAATATAAATAATAAAAATAATAATAAAAAGCTGTAGAAGGGGCTCGTGGTTAAGAAATAATTGCCGCACGGGTCGATCGATTAGGTTAAGCTACGCTTGCCACGGTTGGTCCGTGGGTAGGTGACCATCTTTACATACAAAGACCTCTCCGTGCCTCGGAACGCACGTTAAGCCGTTGGTCCCGGCTGTCATTCGTGGATCTTTGACAGTCGTTACGGGTTGTCAGAAGCCCGAAAGTCTGACAACCAGTCTTACCAATTTGGGGCTTCGTATTACCCAGTATTTGGGCTGTGGAGGTCAGATAGGCAGTCACTCCATGTAAAATTCTGGTACTCAGCTGCATCCGGTTAGACTGGAAGCCGACCACTTACACACCGACTAACAAATACGATTTTTAATCCATTTGTTTACCTTTTCAACAAATTCTTTTGAAACAGCCTATAATATGTAAAAAAGTCTCATGTGTTTAAAAATGAAAACTTGCTAATAATTTTGTTTGGAAAGTGAATCTAATAATTTACATCATATCCTGCTGAGGAGTTTGTTGCGCCACTTCTTCTCCCCAGCAAAAGCACTAGGAGGTGGGGAAGGACGGGCGTTTTGGGGGACTGTCTTTTGTAATTTTGACGGTCGTAAAGTGTTTATTCTCAGCCTAATTTGAATAAATGACTTTTGATTGATCGACACAAAATAAATTCCGATAGAAAAAATCGATACGAATGCAAAATTCACCATGGCTACAGTTCTGGCAAAATCTAGTTTACTCATAATACCAATTAACACCAATGAATTCCATTAACTTCAATAAATGATAAATGATTTTATTTTTGTAAGTAGGTTTGCACAAACACTTTTACACGTAAATCATATATTTTTTAAACTAGATGAGGTCGGTGTTTCCTATCTGACTACTCTGAGAAGAAAGGCCGAAACAAACTCAGATGTCATAGTCTCCGCCGTTACCATACGGCAACTACTGCTCAAAAAACCAAAAATACACATCGACTTTTTTGTCAACTCTACACAATAATAATGCCTAGAAATAATATGCGTTTTTTTTTCCTGTAAACTGTACACGATCAGAAGGTCAATTCCCGTCCTGCCAGGGTCGCGGGTTGATCGAAAAAGTTACCGTGCGTGGCCCCTGATACAGGCAACTGAAGGAACACCGGTGGGTTTTAGTCAGTAAAAGTCTAACATTAAACGGGCGGAGCGGGAGGGCTCCCGCTCCGCCCAGAGCGGGAAAGTTATTTGATATTGCAACTAGATAGACGCAATGTCAAAAAATACAGGGAAACTAGAGGCATATTTGACAGATTAAGACTGAGATCTGCGATCGTTCTTAAAAATACGAAAATCGCCCCTCAGATGTCAGAAAAAATGCATCGACTTTTGCTGCCAACTGTACCCAAGGCTCAAACCTGACACCACCTGTCATCGCACATCACTTAAAATATTACAGTAACGCCCAGAAATAATATGCGATTTTTTCTAAAAACTCTACACGAGTCAGAAAAAAATGCATCGACTTTTGCTGCCAACTGTACCCAAGGCTCAAACCTGACACCATCTGTCATCGCACATCACTTAAAATATTACAGTAACGCCCAGAAATAAAATGCGATTTTTTCTAAAAACTCTACACGAGTCAGAAAAAAATGCATCGACTTTTGCTGCCAACTTGTACCCAAGGCTCAAACCTGACACCACCTGCCATCGTACATCATTTAAAATACTACAGTAAAATCAAATACCCTTACAACATATAAAATTGCAAGCTTTTCACACTATCAGATATCAATAATGGGCACTAAATAAATTAATAATAAAGGTCTATATCAAATTCGCGAGTACCCGGGGAAAGTGACTTTCACCACGCAATGAGTAAAAGTGAGCTAACGTGGGTAATATCAACGGGGGTCAGTGAACTGTTGACCGACTGCGCGGGCGCAGGTGTGGCTGACCGACTGTTGAAGGTGGATTGTGCGTTAAATACATGTCATGGACGTGGAGATGTGTGTTTGGAATATGGGGTGGATAGAGGTGCTACGCGATATAGTGAAAATTACAAATTCCTCCTTGGCGTTTTGATGGCAAACTAAATGGACTCTTTATCTCTGTCTTGGGAATATAGACATTATGATTGCTATGTTGATAGCATATAATATTAATGGGGTTATAGCTAATATAACAAATTGTAGTATTAGGGACGAGTCTGTGTTGTCTAGTTATACTAACAACATAGTGATAAATAATTATGAATCATTATGTTGTACGAAGGAGGGTCCATCTATGATACCAACATCATTGGAGGCCACTACCAGACAGATAGAGTATTCTCTTCCTGCTGGAACTTATACGGGCTCACTAGACACTACAGTCGTAGTTGTGGAGGTCACTCCGGATAACTCTTTAAACTAGTTAGTTAGACTCGGCCCAAAATTCGGCTACTTGTTGGCACCATCACCAGCTTCCACCAGTTCCTGTAACGTGCAGCTGACAGGACACGCAGGACATGATATTAAGTGCCCCATCGTTTGTGGAACAGCACGACATTTACATTCCAAGGCGGAAACGAATGAATCTCCATCCGAACAGGTTCTCCTTGCTTCAACGAACCTGGTTCCGAAGTGTTTAAAGACTTCCAGAAGTAAAAAATAGTTACTGGGTACGCATAGCGATTGATCAATCTGCGAAGTTAGGCGGTGCTTGCCGATGGGTGACCATTCTTTACTATTGTGACCTTGAATGCATTTGAAGGAACGCTATGCCTTTTTCCGATTTTTTATGATAGTCGTAACGGGTTGTGGTGGTCAAACTCAGAAAGTTACAGGGGGCACGGTTTGGAATCAAAGTGGCGCTTCAACATTCGCATTTAGAATGTTCTCAGTATTAATCTACCAATAATACCTTCGATTAACCCACATTTTTGTCAAGAATTTGACATTGATTCTCGCCGAGATGAGATTTCGACTAGATTTCGAACGTTTTTAAATACAGGAATTGGCCCTAAGATGCTCTAAAAAAAAACTGGCACTCCGGTAGTGCCGACAGAAGTGAAAACTTGAACAATTACGAGTGTATTTTGTGAATCGTCTTATAAACAAAACACGCGTGTTAAGGTGTGTTCCTTATTTTATAGGTTTTTTTGCAAATCAGGTATGATGACCAAAGTGACTGGTTTATTCTTCTCGTGAAAGGAATTTATTCAGATTTACAAATAAGCACACAGGATAGACTTCAGTTCGTGGTGTTGGTCGCGGCAGTGGTAAGAGAAGCAATCCCATGGAGCTCGTCGTCAGTTATATATCCGTGGTTCAGCGCCATCTCGTCGTTGTTGGATGAACTACGTAGTTAGTACGCGAGGCCCTCGTAGTTCTTCCCGATGTGCATAGATGGCGCTGTCCTCAACAACGCGCGTCTTTCGTTTTACGCGTAGACAGAGAATACTATAGACAAATTGATGTCTTTTGTCACGTTCACACAAGAAAAAGAGCAAATTACGCCTATATCGTGTAAAGAAATGAGACAGAACGATGAGATTTTTTGTTTCACGTCGCGTGCCACGATTTTGAAGGTTAGCATAGTACTTTGGTAAACAAAGTTTGACAGTTATCGTGTAGATAGTTATCGTCTTCTTGTAAAATTCAGTTTTTATGTGCTTTATGTTTATTAATTTATGTTATTTTATGTTGTGAACAATTTAGACTTAATATTTCAATCATTTAAAACAAAAGCATGGTGCGGTGTAGCGTTTTAAGGTGTAAAAGTGATAGTGGAACAAAAATGCCAGATTTGTCCTTTCGTTCGTAAGTGTAGCACTTTTTATCAGTAACTAGGCTATCAATAACTTTTTACTGTGTTCATACATTAAGTATAATGTACCCTAGACGTAAATTCATCGATAAAAAGCACAAAACTAACAATTATTAAGTTCTGACTTAAGAATTTAGGTGTTGCCAACTTTTCTATAAATTATTACCCACTTTTATGGGAAATCTGTATTCTGCAGTGTGTATCCTAATTCTATCTAATATTATAAATACGAAAGTGAGTTTATTTGTTGGTTTGTTTGTTACGCTTTCACGCTAAAATGGTTGAACGGATTTGGATGAAATTTGGCACATCGGTGAACTATGACCTGGGTTAGGACTTAGGATATTTTTTATCGCAATATTCTCACGGAACCGAGACACATGCGCGTGAAATCACGGGGCGCAGCGAGTTAATTATATCTGAAAGATTAATGGCTTGTTACAGTTTTCCTGAAGGTGGTGATTTACGCCGGAATCATAGCTACAGGACGAACAGATTGGACACCAAAACCGTCATCAAAAATTTGCAGCAGACATAAAAAATGTTAAATAAAAAGAAGAAAAATAATTGAAACATTTATGCGAAGCTTGTTTTATTTAAAGGGCAATCAATCTAATTAATAAAGCTAATTAAAAATAAATTTGTTGTATTATTTACTCACAAAGCCAGATACTACTATCATCTAAGGAATGGCAGGTATTTAGAATCACATCATCATCATACGTCGTCACTCTCTCCTGCTCTTAACGCAATTTATTTGAGTTCAGGAGCATGTCTTCTTCCATACATCACATGCTTATACCGATGATAATCGATTTATCAGTCACTTTCAAGCTTTCTCTTCCACTTTCATAAATTGTGGGGTAAATTTTAACCCTAAATATGTGACGTATTTTTGTTTTGTCTCTTTCTGCGACACGCTTTGCAGGCGTCTATAGTATTCTCTGTCTACGGTTTTACGTCTTACGAATCTTACGATCAGGGTCACGTGACCTGACGCGAATTTAGAAGTTTTTACCCATTCCAAAAAAAGTACACAGCGCCGCTAAAGAAGTTTTCACTTCAATAATTCCCTCACCACTGCTCTCAAAACGGTGAAGGAAAACAGCGTGAGTAAACCGGCATGTCCTAGAACCAAAAATTCGATGACATGCGATATCTACCAATCCGCACTGGGCCCGCGTGGTAAATTATACCCTACTCGCTCTCTAAGAGAGAAAACCTTTGTCCCAGTAGTATGAACCTTACAGGCTGATTGTGCATCGCTCCCACAATCCATCCATCTTTTCTTCAGTCTTCCTCTCCCTTTCAATCAATCATATTGCGACACCCATTAGTATGTAAATAACCATTTAACGGGAATAGTTTTAAGGAAAGTTACTTTGTCATTAAGGTTACAATCACAGCACTAAGTCTTGGCAAGCAAATCGCTGATTATCGTACTATTTTATTAGGACACAGGTGGAAACTACTTTCCAGACCTGACGGCCGCATCCTGACCTGAAACATAATGAGCTTTCGAGCTTGCATTTTCCGATGGCTATATTTTGAGTCTTCATCAAGTCACGAGTGAAACAGAAACAACAAAACACACATTACAAAAAATAATGATATAAAATATACACGTACAAAGGAGCCAGAAGCCTCGTCCTCCAGCAACAAATGGTGTTGGTGTTGGAGTTCGTATGCTCAGACATTTTTTTGGGTGGTTAATTATCAAATATACATATATACCACCCGTGTCCCTCCAGTTGCCTGTGCCAGGGGCCACGGTAACTCTCTCAAACAACCCGCGACCCTGGCAGGCATTGGCCCTAGCAGACCCCATCAATCAGTGCTGACATCAGTGGAACAACGTCGACCCGGGCCTGGTCCTTACCGGACAGCGAGCTACCCATTGCTCGCTGTCCGCAAGCCCGCGCCTACGGTAGACGGGAATCGGCTCTCGATTCATGACGCGGCGTCTCGGCGACTAGGGGCGTGAGGACGCAAAAATTGCGCCTCCTTCACGCGTTCCGCCCCCTCCTTTGCAAGCATTACTGCTTCGCAAGCAGGAGTATGCACAGACCTTACAAGCTCCTTGGGTTTTCTATGACATTGGTGCCTTCATAATATATCTGGTATTATAATAATATTTATAGTCATGAAACTGACGGTGGGCAAACGTCATTACAGTGTCATAAAGCGTTCTGTGAAATATGGACGGCCGTCATTTTGGCTCAGCCTAACACAGTTCAACGCTGGATATAGGCGTCTCTCAAGTTGCGCCATAAATCCCGGTTCTCCTCCCTCCATATCCAGTCTGTCCCGGCAAGCTTTGAGGTCGTCGGTCTATTTAATTGGGGAGCGTCCCAGGCACCTTTCCTATATCTACTTAAAGATTCGTTAGGCCCAACATCCATCGGTACTTTGACAGATATTGCTGGCTCACCGAAGTAGGTACACCTATCATAATCTGCTAGCCTTTTCTCAACTATGTTAGGATCGACTTCCAGTCTAACCAGATGCAGCTGAGTACCAGTATTTTTCATGGAGCGACTGCCTAACTGACCTCCAAAACCCTGTTACTTGGTAATACGATACGCCTTGTTAAGACTGATTGTCTGACTTTCAAGCAGACAATCACAAACTTTGACAGTTGTTAAGGATAACAACTGTCAAAAATCCACAAATGACAGCCTATAATTTTTCCACTAGTGAGACACAGGCCTCTCTGTGAGAAGGAGTGGGCAGTAATCCACCACGCGGGCCCAGTGCGGGTTCCGGGTTGGTAGATGTCACATGTCTTTTGGTTCTAGGACAGTAAAGGTAAAGTAAAGCGCCTTTCTGGGTTCGAACACTTCGAACCCACGACCGCTCGTAAGTCGGAACCGTCACCACTGGGCCATCACGGCTTCCTAGTAAAAGTACTAATATTAAAAGTTAATTAAAGTTTTTAAGTAAGCCCTCTACACTTCAGCGGGATTGTCCGAAAGGGTTACCGCTGGCCTGGAACATGGAGGGCGAGGGAGGGAAAACGGGTGGGTTTTAGTCGGTAGGAGTCTGACACTCCCTTCCGCTCCACCCAGAGCGGGAGGGAGTCATTTGGTGGTTTCCCATCGTCAAAAACAAAAAACAAAAAAAAGCCCTCTACACTTTTATAGACATCTATGGAACGTGCGACAATCTAAAGTGTGTTACTACCAAGACATTTCTTGACACATAAGGCAAAAAATCACTCTTAGACTTTCGTACGACAAGTCGCAGGTGTGTGCTGATTCTTAATAAGCTATTGTATTAGAGAAACTTGGACCCACGGCCTTTGGTTAACTCATTCTGTTTGCGTTCAATTTCAGGTTAACGGATGCGGGTTACCTATGTGGGTAAAGATTACAACTGGGAGATTTATGTTTGGTGCTTATGTTAATGATGTTTCAAAGAAGCTGGGTGACTAACAATGAAGTTTGTCTACGACGCCTTCCTCAACTTCAGGTACAATGCGTGCCACGAAAGAAGAGACTTGACACACCACGTGGTTTGACATGCGCAGTACACGATTTTAGGTATCTTTAGCGGTATGAGGTCTGAGTGCGGGACGAAACCGGACGTCATAGGGACGGCGGAAAGAGCGGGGGAGGCGCGGTCAAGTCTCATCTTTCGTGGCACGCATTGTACAGTTTGTGCAAGCGTTGGAACTCTCAGTTTCTTTGGATGATTCCGCTTCTTTATTCTCTTCGAGTGGTCTAAATATTTCTTGTAGCAATGAAACTTTCTTTTCCGTGGGAATTATTCCAAAACTTCGTGGTGGCCATGCAGCAATGAGAGTCAAAAATCCAAATTTAATTATAATCGGAACATTGGTAAAATTTTAAGAATATATGAATTCTTAGCTATTTTATGAAATGTTAAAAAACTGGCCAAGTTCAAGTCGGACTCTCACACGAAAGGTTCCGTACCACAAGGCAAAAACGCCGAAAAAAACACGTTTGTTGTATGGGAGCCCCCTTAACTATTTATTTTATTCTGTTTTTAGTATTTGTTGTTATAGCGGCGACAGGAATACATCATCTGTGACAATTTCAACTGTTCTAACTAACACGGTTCATGAGATACAGCCTGGTGACAGACGCACAAACGGACAGAGGAATCTTAGTAATAGGGTCCCGTTTTACCCTTTTGGTACGGAACCCTCAAAACTGTTTATCGAATAATTTTGTGTAAATTATACCTAACTAGCTGCGCCCCGCGGTTTTACCCGCACAAGTGTCGACCCCGTGGGAATATCGTGATAAAATGTAGTCTATATGTTAATCAAATGTGTCAGGAAAATCCATACAAAATTTTATCAAAATTGGTCCAGCAGTTTGAGCGTGATGAAGTAACAAACATATAAACACACACACACAAACTTTCGCCTTTATAATATTAGTGTGATGACAATGGGCTGGACATATTTGTCGAAGAACCGAAGGCCGGTGGAGTAGACGAGTCCTGGAGACCACGACTCAGGAAGCGAAGGGTGGGACGCCACGCTCCCTAGCTAGACGGGCCGAAGACCTAAAGAAAGTGGCTGGGACAGACTGCATTAGGGTCAACTCACACCGAAAGAGCGGCGAAGCGGCGAGCAGTTTCAGTGTCATATAATTTTAAACCTTATCTTCATTACTATAATACATAGTATCGCTTGAGAAACTTGAAAGGTCGCGCGGCCGCCCGCGGCGCCGCGAGCACTCCGACAACTCAAGTTTCTCAAGCGATACTATGTATTATAGTAATGAAGATAAGGTTTAAAATTATATGACACTGAAACTGCTCGCCGCTTCGCCGCTCTTTCGGTGTGAGTTGACCCTTAGGAAGGTAGAGGTCAGGGGTGTCGTGGCGCAGCCTGGTAGAAGCCTTTGGTTGACTGCCATTGTCTGAGTTGATTGATTGATTATACCTAATGAGTGGCTATAGCAGCCGCACAGGTCAATCGATCAGGTTAAGCTATGCTTGCCGCGGTTGGTCTGTGGATGGGTGACCATCTTTACATACCGTGACTCTTCTGTGCCTCGGAAAGCATGTTAAGCCGTTGGTCCCGGCTGTCATTCGTGGATCTTTGACTGTCGTTACCGGTAGCCCGAAAGTCTGACAACCAGTCTTACCAAGGGGTATAGTATTAGCCAGTACAGTACCCGGCGATAAATATTGCACATCGACCTTTGGAAAGAGACAATCGGCTGATTTCGGCTTCGTAGAGCGTTATCTCTGTCGCACGAAATACAAACAGTCCGGTATCTATTAGGAGCTGTTAAAACAATTATGATTTGCTTCTTTTGATAATTATTTTAATTCTTTGTATAAAATCGATAGGATCGAATAGGTCGATGTGCAATATTTATCGCTGGGTACTGTAATTGGGTTGTGGAGGTCAGATAGCCAGTCGCTCCAAGTAAAATACTGGTATTCAGCTGCATCAGGTTAGACTGGAAGCCGACTCCAACATAGTTGGGAAAAGGCTAGGCAGATGATGACCTAATCAGTATGTAAACGTGACTTATAATGGACTTTTGTTGCGAGACATAGATCTGGCGCGCCCTGAACCTTCAGCCTAGCCAGGGCCGTCTTAACCATATTGGGCGCCGGGGCGCAAAAACCGTCTGGGGGGCGTAGGCTGTTTTTGGCAACAAAAAAAAAGACTTGATTTTAGAATCCACAATTTTTAGGGAGTAACACCAAGGTAGCCCGCAAAATTCAATTTTACGTGTTATTTCTTACATTTTTTGCAATATTCAGGTCAGTGTCACTGTCAGATTGTATATTTTGTCTTGCAATTGACTTAGAGGGTTGTATTGATATAATACCCTCTAAGTTCTTAAAACCCTATTGATTGATATTTATTTCATGAAATAGTAAGTTTGAATTTCACGGACTACCCTGGCGCCTCCTAAGACCCTGCGCCCGGTAGCCATGCACTCCTTGCACCCTCGGGTAAAGACGGCCCTGAGCCTAGCTAATATTTTCACAATGAAATCGTTAGCTATATGCTCTTATAGTATAAAATAGTCTAAAATATTTCCTTTCTATGGTAACAAATGCGACAATTTATATGCGTGTTGTGATCGCATTTTCCAATTTTATACACTTTCCCTCTCGTTATGCGTCAGCGATTGAATTAGATACAGTGAAGTTTATTATTGCAGCTGTAGCAATATTCATTTGTTTTATTGTTTCATCTTTCATAGCTATTATGAGAATAGCTCTTGCCGTAATGAAAAGATAAGTCGGCAACAGTTGACTGCCAAAGATGCAGACGGGCGATGCGATGCGACGGGAACCCACCCGCATCGCATCGCCCGTCTGAGCTATCTGCGTGTGGGGAAATAAATAATTTCACGCGGACAAAGCCGCGAGCAGAAGCTAGTACTAGATATAAAAGTCGATTTCGCAATAAACTGTTTCCGTTTCTTTATTGATGATGACTTTATCTATACATAATAAACTCTTGCTATTTTAAGTTATTTAAGAAGATTAGTAACACCACAAATATTTGAAGTTACGAAATAAAAGAGATTGTTATAGCTGTCATAAGTTTGCTTACGAGAAAGTAAATGTCAACTTAGATGATGTCATTTTCATAATGTCACAAGGAATGAAAGTAGATATTTTTTTTTCTCCAATTGCATTTCTTACTGATAAGTTTACCTCATGGTTAATGTAGACCTTTTAAAGACCTCTACAAAGAAATGGTTATATGTATCATCAAAGGTCCGTGCCTAAATAATAACAGCCGCGCAGGTCGATCGATCAGGTTAAGCTACGCTTGTCGCGGTTGGTCTGTGGATGGGTGACCATCTTTACATACCGTGACCCCTCCGTGCCTCGGAAAGCACGTTAAGCCCTTGGTCCCGGCTGTCATGTGTGTGGATCTTTGACAGTCGTTACGGGTCGTCAGAAACCCGAAAGTCTAACAACCAGTCTTACCAAGGGGTATCGTATTACCCAGTAACTGGGTTGTGGAGGTCAGATAGGCAGTCGCTCCACGTAAAATACTGGTATTCAGCTGCATCCGGTTAGACTGGAAGCCGACCCCAACATAGTTATTATAATAATATTATTATAATAACTATATAGTTATTATAATAATATTATTATAATAACTATATAGTTATTATAATATGGCGAAGACAGTCCGTGTTTTTCTTTTAGTCGCTGCACTATGTAGGTATAATCAAAGAGATTGGGATTGGATTGATTTGTATTTTAGCAAACACAAAAAAAATACTGAAAAATCCTTCACCAATGGGATTTGATACGATTAACTGTCCAAGCCACCTGATCTCTTGACTTGGCACGCCCCTGACTGAACTGACCCCCTTTTGTGGAGCCGACTGCCTCACTTAGTATTCTGCAAGGAAGATGTTTTGATTTCACTACGGAATTCGAAGAGGATTTATTAGAATTTAGAGTCTTTAGTTTTTTAAGGTATAATTTTTCTAGATATATCTTTAATCCAAGGAATAATTTTGAATTTTTAACAGTTTTTCCATACAAAAACTGTCAGATGTCAGTTTTACAAAGACAGTAGACAGATACAGTAGATATAGATATACCTAGATAACCCAAAAGCAACTACTGTGCGTGCCCAGCTTACGTACAAAAATCGTAAGCCGCCACGTTCGCGCTCAGTTCTCTTTACAGCGGTGCTATACTCTAAAAAGATCACCGTGATAACTTAAGTTAGGTAGGTAAACTTAGGTGAAGTGAGTTTAAAGTGGGCTGTCATTGCACCTGATGCTAGGGATTGACACTATTGACAGGCGGTCGATTCTGTAAAAATCTCACTGTGAAAACTTTTCACGGTGAGATTTTTACCGAATCGACCGGCAGCCCACTTTAAGCTCACTTCACCTAAGTTTTCACGGTAAAATTTTTACAGAATAGCATTACTGCTAGCTGGGTGAGCGTGAGCGCTGGTGCTAGGCCCCGGGGATGGGGCGAGATGGGTGCCGCACGAAGGTAACCCTCGAAATTCAAATTTTCTTAGGTTTTTTGCAATTTGCTGGACAGTATTAAGTTGTACGTCGATCAAAATATGATTCGCGGTCGTAACAAATATGTATTTACAGAATCATAATCATTAGAATCAGTAATAAAACTTGTTAGGTTAGTATAATCCTAAAATGTCAAGATTTCATGAAATAGTCATTCTATGGGATTACTTGGTCTTAGAGAGTTGTGTTGATGATTTTAATGATTATAATTCTGTAAATACATATTTGTTACGGCCGCGAATCATATATTAATCAACGTACAACTTAATACTGACCAGCAAATTGCAAAAAACGTAAAAAAGAAAATGAGTTTGCTAGCTACCCTGGCGCTTTCGCCTTAAATCGATTTGATTTTCCCATCACTAAATAGTGCTTGTGACGTCATAGTAGGTAGTCAAAAAATGGCACGCTTGCTTTTCATACAAATCTTCATACTTGCGTTATCTAGGTCTATCCATAACTGTGACTAAACTTATCTCAGTCCAAAGCTGGATTACTTGATAGAGGTCGCCCCCAATGGGCGCCATATTTCCCGGTTCCTAACTTATTCATCTAGTCTGTCACAGCCTACTTTTCAAGGACATTGGTTCATTTACTTCCTTGACGATCACTCAATGACTCGTATGCTCAAACCGACGTCTTGTCCACCTGAAATGTTTCTTAAAAAAATACGGGAAGGCTTTATATATTTGCCAAAAATACGGAGGAAAAGAAAAAATATAGTTAAATTGTAGATAACCAGTGTAATCTCTCCTTTACAACTCAGTGTAAACGCACCGGAACGATGCATTCAACCTCCGACACCTGTCACCTATTATAATGTTACAATAACGTACCGTCCGCAAAAAAAGCTAGCCTTTAATATAAAACATTGTTATTTGTGGTTTTAATGTTCAATGACTGGAAGGTCAGCAAACAATGACCGTGATGAGACGAAAAAATTAAAGTTTTTTTTATTGTTGTTGTAAATGTACAGTAAATAATATATTGATGTCATAACAGTAGACAGTGATTACTGAAAGGAAAATCTAGTTTAATAAATCAACCTAATGATTGATTTATTAAACTAGATTATCATCATAATCATAATTGAGATATGATATAAAATATGATCAAAAAAATACTGTTTGAGAAAGCTTACCCATTTTGTAGGCCAATTATAAAACAGTTCAATACAAACATCAAACGGTTATATTATCAGGGTCAAATTAAACTAGGGATGGGTAATTATCTTAATCTCAACACGATAAAAAAAAAACTAATATGACACCTTTTTTGTGGGGTCGCCAACGGCCAGTAGCTCAGTTAGTTAAAAAAAAAAACAGTTTTTTTTTTTGTATAATCTTAACACACGTGATGAGTCTCCATATCTTAACACGACAAAACTAAAAAAAAAACAGATTTTCTTAAGTCACACTTCAAGTAACAACAGAAGTAGAAATTGTTGAACCCCAAATTTTTTTTAAAATTTCATTTTTTTCGACGAAGGCGATCACGTCTGCAGAGTTTCACTAATTTAATTTAAACCTGTATACAAACATCAGCTTTCAAACACTGTCAATACGCTGACCCATTTTAAACGAAAGGCCTCCTCTGCCAGGGTCGCGGGTTGTTCGAAACAGTTACCGTGGCCCCCGGCACAAGCAACTGAAGGAACACGGGTGGGTTTTAGTCAGTAAAAGTCTGACACCTCCCGCTCCGCCCAGAGCGGGAGAAGTTATTTGACGATTTCTCACCCCAAAAAAGGCCCTGTCTTCTGTGATAAAGTTTTTTTAACTAGTACAGCCGGTCTATTCTGTAAAACCTCAACGTGGAAACTCAAGTGAAGTGAGCTTCAGGTGAGCTGTCAATAGTGTCAATCCCTAGCATCTAGTAAAATGACAGTTCAATTTTTTTTTTAAAGAAAAAGAGCATATTTTTTTATTTGTGTCAACCTGTCAGCAACTTCGTTTTTTTTAAAAAATGTTAATTTATGACAACTATTGTTTATTTTAAAATAGTGTATAGATTGAAATTAACGAAAAGCAATTAAGAACGCCAAAATTATAGCTAGAATAAAAAATATCCCAATACATAGTGGAAGAAGCTGTGTGATCACTTCCAGAATGTGACTATATTAAGTATGATATTAACAAAAAACTACACAAAATATTATTTATATTTTTATTACTTATTAAAAAAAACAACTTTGTCAAAAGGAAAAAACACAAAACACGATAATTCTTTGAACATTCTATAACAAAAATCACGCTTCAATTTCAGTTATGTGACTTTTGATCCACATCGGATATATTTTTTATAAATATTTAGTTGTAATACAAATATATTTCCACAGGGATCCCTAATTATGAATCAAAATTAAATTCCTGTCCACCGAGTGAAAACACAAAATAACAGTATGTTATAAAGAATATTAAATATTTTTTTGTTTCAAATAAAAAATAGGGACAGTCACACAACTGAACGTCTTAATAAGGTAAAGCTTCGTCTACATGGACGCTATTATCAGACTATTCATAATATGTAATATTCCAGACGAACATTTAATAATAATTAAAAAATACTATATCTTTTCAATAGTGGAGTCAATAATAACAAAAAATATTGTACCTCGTTTACATAACTATTGTTAACATGAATAAAATAATAAGATAAAAATTTAATACCTATTAAAATCGAATTAAGTTACTAACAAGCTTCTTCTTTAAAACTTATAACATAACGAATTAATATCTAAAATAGTAATCGTAATAATAAACAGTCTCAAATCGAAGCACGAATATACTTATCTAAGCTTTGTTTTTTACCTAAATGAATCAGTCTTGCAGAAATATCTCTTACATTTATCAATAGTTAAAAGGCGGCTAATTATCTATATTATTATACAGAATGAATTTTCAACTAGGCGTGAATGGCTAAATCTGAAGCTATGAGGAATATTGAAAAACATTGAAAGGGGTCTCGAGGCCGATTTTGACGAAAACTAAAACTGCATCATTGGATTTTAGAAAAATCAATAAAGCTGGCCAGGAATCGAACCAGCTGATTTTGAAAAAAAACACAGCCTGTATTGTAACACCATTCGATAGTGTTGCTAATAAGGATCAAATTCTGGTGTCTAAGGTATTCTGTTACACCCTGTGTATTCGATAAAAAAACAGGAGTTTCTGTATGAAATATTTAATAATGATAAACAATTAATTAATTACGAAACCTTTTACAATAACAAAAATTAGGCCTTACCTGTACTCACAATATTATATTTCTTGAAAATCGATTCCCGCATAAAACTATTATTCTGACTTTCTGAAACAACATCATTGTATCCACGTGAACTTAACTTTATAGGTTCAGTCATGTTGTGACTTTAAGCTCAGCCCGTACGTGTCCACAGATATGGTCACAAAACGGAAGTCACATTTTCTTACTTGCCGATTTAAATAATTAAATAAATTATTATTCGTGGTTCTTTTCCATTTGATGTCATTTTAAACAGTAACTTGAAAGAAATGGCAGTTTTTAGAAATAAACAGCGATCCTAATATTTGGTTACGCTGTAGTAAAATTCAAACACACACCTGAACATAAATTCCGTTCTTGTACCGAGCCATCAACAAGACGTCTACGTTACTCAAAATCGTTTTGACACTAAGTCCAAAATGACTTCCTGAGCAGGAATACGTTGACGTGTTGCTTGTTTTAAAGTATTATTTCCCAAAAAAAGTGGTTAAAAGTACTTTAAAATGCGGTCACAATACTGAATGTTCCGGGTGGATCAAAATTTCAACATCGTAATTTTATATGGTTTTTTATGTAACTAATCCAGATTATTAAAAATTAATTGATGAATATTATTTAATGATGATATTTAGAAACTAAATCCGATAAAAAAAGTACATCGTCCTTGGAAAAATCTCTCAATATTCGTGATCCAATCATACAAATTCAGATGGGGACAGGTAAAAATAGCCAACTCCTGTTTATTTAAATGCTGGTTAAACAAAATCATTAATAATTAAGCAGAAAATTATATAATTAAATATAAATTAAATGTATTTTCTTTGATCCAGTATGTTTAAAAGCTCGAATAGTTTATGGGTTTACGAATAAAATTAAGTTAAACCCTAGGGACAAGCAAAAAACGTACTTGACACAAATTGAAAAATATGCTCAAAAGGAAAAGATCACCCGTATCCAATATTGCTATTCTATAAAAATCTCTCCACGAAAACTAACGTGAAGTGAGCTGTCATTTTTTTTAAATAAAATTATGACAGCTCACTTCACGTTAGTTTTCGCGGAGAGATTTTTATAGAATAGCAATATTGGATACGAGTGATCTTTTTCCCTAAAGTTAAGTATTGCATTGTATTCTTATCAATAACTGGTGGAAAAATAATCTGTAACACTGTTTTTTGAACAATAAAATTTATTATATAAGTATGTGTTTATCTTTCCCAGTTTTCCAGCATCTTTAAGTACTTTTCAGTTATCTCGTAACTTTTATGTGTTCTTGCGAGTGGTCTGTTGCGGTGGTTAAGGATTGGCTTAGCTAATATTTGACCACTTTCTATTTAACACTAGAAAACTGTGTGTATTTCTCACCAATTGCAATCTTAAAAATACTTCTTATTCAATTAGTTATGATTATTCAATGATCATAAACATAAATATTACTGATATTAGACAAACTACAAAGCTATTCAAGATGAAACTCATTTCATAGTTAAATTAGCTAAAATTATCTAAACTTATTAAGATTAGTATTTGATTTCGAAATTCAGCAAATCTAGTGTGGATAGAAGCCCTATTTTTGCATTGAAACTACATCAAGTTAATTTTGAAGAATGAAGTTAACTAAACCAATACAATTGCTTCAGGAAAAATGTATCCTACTTTCTCCGTATCCCTTAAACATCAGCATCTGCCTAGCCTTGTCCCAACTATGTTGGGGTCAGCTTCCAATCTAACCGGTGCAGCTGAATACTAGAATTTTACATGAGGCGATTGCCTATCTGGACTCCACAACCCAGTGACTGGGTAATACGATACCTTTCGGTAAAACTAGTTGTCAAACTTTCGGGCTTCTGAGACCCGTAACAACTGTCAAAAATCCACGAATGACAGCCGGGACCAACGGCTTAACGTGCTTTCCGAGGCACGTAGGGGTCTTGGTATTTATCGATGGTCACCCATCCACGGACCAACCGCGGCAAGCGTAGCTTAACCTGATCGATCGACCCGTGCGGCTGTTATTTCTTAGCCATTAGCCCCTCGTCTCCGTATCCCATAAACATACACAGATAAAGGATTGTAAATCAGTACCCATTATTTTATATCATTCAAACTCAAAGTAAATACTTTGAAATGAAAAAAAAAAATAATAATAGTAGTAGTAGTGAAAAAAAGTAGTGTAGGGTGTGTGTGTGTGTAGTGTAGTGTGTGTGTGTATGTGTGCGTGTGTGTGTGTGTGTAGTGTGTGTGTGTAGTAGGGTAGTAGTAATAGTAGTAGTAGTGATAGTTTAATTGAATTAAATATTTCAATTAAACCATTTACAGGCACTTTTGAATTGTCAACAACTCGATCAGTTAGACAGAAAGTTGAAGCTGGTTGCCCATTCCAAATCATAGATCTCTATGGAGAAGAACGCGCACGAAACTCCGAGGACAGTCTTTTAAATCAAGATATTACTAAAACCCATATCAAAACCTTATTCAAGTTATCACTTACTTGCCAAATCCTTTTATTATCCTTTTCAAATACACCAATACTTAGATATCAATGTATTCTTGTTAAATCCCAAATGTCTACAAGAAAAACTATTCAAAAGCCGCCTATTGAACTCCGTCTCCAAAACCCACGCAAGTAAACAAAAAAAAGTTAAACAATTATTTACTTCTTTTTTGCTGACGCTACGTCAATATCGTACACAAATAAACTTTCTATTGTGCCGGGTTGTTTCGAATACTTTATCCATAATAGCTAGTGATGTGCTTTTATTGATTTATCGATATTGTAATAGTGTTTTATCCTGAGGTGAATGGTTGTTTGTAATTTATGGGTTTTGTGCTTCATATTTTATGAATTATTATAGTGTTAATAAAGGATTAAATCTAATGGAAGTAATTACTGAGACAAGAGTTGAATGGTTATTTAAGGAAGATTTAATCATTTTCTTTTTTAATGTGCGGAATTCGTGACCGTGGTGGGCGAGTAATACACAGAAGTGAGTTGTAAATAAGTAACGATTAATTTATTACGATATCAAGTAACTAAAGCTAGTAGTTACACTTGACACGAAAAAGTAAAATTAAATAATGTTACATGAAGAGTAAAACTAATAGAAGCACGAAGCTCGCCGTAAACTATTACGGCGAGCTTCGGCGAGTCAAATATGATCGGGGGTCAGAGACGACCTCGCACGATCGTAGTTCAGCACAGACTGAAGCTCAGAACCAAAAACTCTACCACATCACTAAACAAAGGACGCGGCAAATCCACATCTGCCTTTTAAAAGTATAATAAAACACGAGAAATGCAGATGGGTACAATACAAGACAACTGAAAATAACAGAACAATGAACCTTAACTATAAATAGCAAATGGGTACAATACAAGATAACTAAACATAATAGAACAATGAAGAACCTTAACTAAAAGTAAAGAATCATGAAAGACAATAGTACCTATAACTTAAATCGCTTGCAGATGTTCAACGTGGGAAAAACACAAAAATGAAACTTTCTAAAAATTATTACAATAAGTTCCTCTATAAAAATATTACATTCTTAAAACTATGCAAGGGATGGGTACGTAAGACACAGTCCCTACAGTACCCCCCTACCAGTGATAAAGATCACGAAACACCTGCCTGATAGTAATCAGGAAATTTAACTCGCCTACCAGAACGGCGAGGAATATGCTTGCCAGGCCAACTTAGGTTCCAGTGAGTCGGAACCGGTTGCCGCATAGTTCACGGTGAGTCGGAACTGTCTGCGAAGATGTCCCCAGTGAGTCGGGGTGGCGCAGGCGCTGCGTTATGGTTCCAGTGAGTCGGAACCGGTTGCCGCATAGTTCACGGTGAGTCGGAACTGTCTGCGAAGATGTCCCCAGTGAGTCGGGGTGGCGCGGGCGCTGCGTTATGGTTTCAGTGAGTCGGAACCGGTTGCCGCATAGTTCACGGTGAGTCGGAACTGTCTGCGAAGATGTCCCCAGTGAGTCGGGGTGGCGCGGGCGCTGCGTTATGCTCCAGTGCGTCGGATGTGGTACAGCGACCAGAACGGCGAGGAATATGCTTGCCAGGCCAACTTAGGTTCCAGTGAGTCGGAACCGGTTGCCGCATAGTTCACGGTGAGTCGGAACTGTCTGCGAAGATGTCCCCAGTAAGTCGGGGTGGCGCGGGCGCTGCGTTATGCTCCAGTGCGTCGGATGGGGTACAGCGCCGGGTTGAGGCTGGATGCTGCGTCGACCAGGAGAGGAATTGAGCTCTGCTTGTTGACCGGCCGAAAGTGCAGTGTGCTGTGCCGAGGTTGCTGATGAGGCTGAGGGTGATGACCAGGTATGCGCGGTCGCTGCATGCTGGTGGTCAGGATACCCGTTGAAGCCCGTGGGAGCTGGCTGGCTGGGAATGCGCGTCATCCGCCGCTAGTGACTCCCGCTGGATCGCTCGCCATTTTAACACGTACTTTGATTTAACACTCGCGAAACTCTTTACGCACTGTCACGAACTCACGCTATTGATAGTTTTGATCACGTCGGGGTCACCACTGTGCGATTCGTGACCGCGTGGGCGAGTAATACACAGAAGTGAGTTGTAAATAAGTAACGATTAATTTATTACGATATCAAGTAACTAAAGCTAGTAGTTACACTTGACACGAAAAAGTAAAATTAAATAATGTTACATGAAGAGTAAAACTAATAGAAGCACGAAGCTCGCCGTAAACTATTACGGCGAGCTTCGGCGAGTCAAATATGATCGGGGGTCAGAGACGACCTCGCACGATCGTAGTTCAGCACAGACTGAAGCTCAGAACCAAAAACTCTACCACATCACTAAACAAAGGACGCGGCAAATCCACATCTGCCTTTTAAAAGTATAATAAAACACGAGAAATGCAGATGGGTACAATACAAGACAACTGAAAATAACAGAACAATGAACCTTAACTATAAATAGCAAATGGGTACAATACAAGATAACTAAACATAATAGAACAATGAAGAACCTTAACTAAAAGTAAAGAATCATGAAAGACAATAGTACCTATAACTTAAATCGCTTGCAGATGTTCAACGTGGGAAAAACACAAAAATGAAACTTTCTAAAAATTATTACAATAAGTTCCTCTATAAAAATATTACATTCTTAAAACTATGCAAGGGATGGGTACGTAAGACACAGTCCCTACAGTACCCCCCTACCAGTGATAAAGATCACGAAACACCTGCCTGATAGTAATCAGGAAATTTAACTCGCCTACCAGAACGGCGAGGAATATGCTTGCCAGGCCAACTTAGGTTCCAGTGAGTCGGAACCGGTTGCCGCATAGTTCACGGTGAGTCGGAACTGTCTGCGAAGATGTCCCCAGTGAGTCGGGGTGGCGCAGGCGCTGCGTTATGGTTCCAGTGAGTCGGAACCGGTTGCCGCATAGTTCACGGTGAGTCGGAACTGTCTGCGAAGATGTCCCCAGTGAGTCGGGGTGGCGCGGGCGCTGCGTTATGGTTTCAGTGAGTCGGAACCGGTTGCCGCATAGTTCACGGTGAGTCGGAACTGTCTGCGAAGATGTCCCCAGTGAGTCGGGGTGGCGCGGGCGCTGCGTTATGCTCCAGTGCGTCGGATGTGGTACAGCGACCAGAACGGCGAGGAATATGCTTGCCAGGCCAACTTAGGTTCCAGTGAGTCGGAACCGGTTGCCGCATAGTTCACAATAGTACCTATAACTTAAATCGCTTGCAGATGTTCAACGTGGGAAAAACACAAAAATGAAACTTTCTAAAAATTATTACAATAAGTTCCTCTATAAAAATATTACATTCTTAAAACTATGCAAGGGATGGGTACGTAAGACACAGTCCCTACATTAATATTGCACGATTGATTAATTTGGAATGTATTATTAAACATTACCTTTGATTAGAAATATTGATAAGAAACATAATTTTAAAGTACCTTATCATGTGATTTATTAAGATACGTATAAGAATTTCATTTTGAAAATATCACTATAAAGACAACTTATTGTAACGTTGTTATCATTCATTGAGCTATCATGGTATTCAGGGCAACAAACGAACAGTTAATTCGAGACAAAATTCTACTTTTAATGACAAAACAAAAAACCAAAGAGTCGATGAAAAACTATCGATATCATCATTAGACATCCCTTTTCAACTAGACGTGACCTCCAAGCGAAAGTCCACGCTGTCAAGGAGGCTAGTGATGTGCATTATAGTCGGTAAAATCACGCATCGATATCTTACGACAAAAGTTTAAAACCTTTGAAATTGGCACACTTAAATCGAGAAAATGAAAGTTGTTAAAGATACTATAGTTTTAAATTATGTGAGTAACGGTGGATGAGTCAGCCTTATTTGTTCCAAATCTTATTGATTGGCAGACATCTTTTCTGACGTGAATTTAATTAAAGACTTTTTTTTATTCATTCAACGAATTAATGTTGTCGATAAGAAAAAATAAGTCAGTATATCGTGTCTCTGCTATTGTCAAACTATTTTAGGTGTTCATCGTTGAATGTAACAATACATACGATGAAATACTTAATAATTTGTTATTAATTATACAAAACATCCAAATATTCCTTCTTGAACTATCCTTTGAACAAATATTGACCATAACCATAGGTAAAAAGGAGGAAAGGGCGGGACTAGCTGGATAGGTTCCGTCAAAACTGTAAGGAGGACGCGCGGACTCTCAAAAGATGGAGGGAGTGGAGGGAGAACTATGCCCAGGAGTGGGACAGCGTAGACTAGTAAATAAAAAATCTTAAAAGATTGGCTATTGCTCTAAGTCGTCCATTCCCACAAGCATTGTGTCCTGCAGTGTGACAATTACAGGATGGTCCAAGGGTCTCTCACTAAGAACTCGCTAAGCACGAAATCCTTAATTTCAACCGAAGTTACGGGCGTCTTCTCCTCCGTATCACTTGCGGACATAAGATTAGTGCGGTACCCGAACTATGAATGAATGACATTACGATTTGACACTTGTCCCCACTCCTAATGTGTATTAACCCGTCCGAAAAATTGAATTTGACACTTGTTTTGACAGATTATTTACTTTCAGACGGGCTCGTATCTTTGTTGATGGACTTAGAGAGTAGATACTGCGGTATAATTGTCTCTTTTCTAAAACAGGGAAGGAGCAAACATGAGTCACTTATAAAAGACTAGCTGCGTCCCGCGGTTTCACCCGCATAAGTCTCGATTCCGTAGGAATATCGGGATAAAAAGTATCATAATTCCTGATCCTGGTTATAAACTATCTGTGTGCCAAATTTTATTTAAATCCGTTAAGTGGTTTTTGCGTGAAAGAGATCCATCCATCCTCACAAACTTTTGCGTTTATAATATTAGTAGGAAGGATAATATGATTTAAAAAGTTCAATATAAAAGATATTAAAAGGTCCAAATCTTAACCTAACCTGAGATTTGATGAAGCGACGACCATCATGGGGCAGCTGGTAGCAGCTGGATGAGAGTAGCCAAGGATGGAGTGACATGGCATGTGATTGGAAAAGCTTATGTCTAGCAGTTGACTGATATATGATAAGATGATGATGAAAAAGTCTAAGGCATCTAACGAAAATTGAAATCTGTCTGAGGATAGTTGAAGGATTTGTCGATCTTCCTTCGACTCAAACTCAAAGCATTTATTAAAAATAAATCAACTGCAGGCACTTTTGAATTATCAAGGGTTTGGTCAGTCAGAAATATGAAGCTAGTTGCCCATTCCAAAGTGTAGTAGTTATATATCTATGCTCAATTGCAGCCTTTATTATTACTTTGACAAGTAGATGGCAGAAATCCGAAACAAACATTGATTTATGAAAAGATAAAAAAAAAACAACGGCAGGAACCAGATTTGGATAACAAGCAAAGTAATAAGATAAAATTTTTAAAATGTAGAACCATCTTCTAGTAAGCATATTGAAGTAATAATATGACCAATTGTAGTTTAATTTACTGACCCGGTCCTGAGAGCTCGTAAAGCTATCACAGTACCTATGGAGAAGAACGGACAAGAAACTAAAAGAGGACGATGATCTTCCCGAGAACAAATTAAAGGAATCTGTGACGGAAGGTACACAGAACATCCCGGAAAAAACAAAGGCTTAACAACCATAGAAAGTGACGAAACTGACCCAATACCAGCTCAACCATGAAAATAAAAGAAAACTTCCGTTATTACTTCATTCTCCGATCCAATAAGATAACGAAAGAAAATATTCATTAGCTACATGATTATTTTACCGTTTGCATCGAATTAGCTCAATTAGCTACCTATCATTTCAACGCAAGAGTCGATCTACCGTGCAATGACGCAATGTTAGAATTATGTTCGTCTCTTTTACACGTACTGGTTTAAATTCTATCTGTCTCTCTCTTTACGGTTAATAGGGGTTTAATGAAGTTGGTTTTATTGATTTATTTATATGCAGATCTAGACGGGAGATTCTTGATGTTGTTTAAAGTTTCCTTACAGCTAAGACTCAGGAAGATAGGTTTAAATCCATTTCTTCCCTAGTATTCGCAGTCATTTCAGTTGAAGCTTCTTTTTCAATCGTATTTATAAGACCCTCTGGCATTTTTTCTGTCTCATTACCTATTTTTTCTATTTCTATTGTATATTTCTATCTTTCCCTGTATTTCTTAGAATAGTTCCTGTACAGACGCCAGCACATCAAGCTACTACAATCTGTCAAATTTCTTTAATAGATTTTCAATTTTATCGCTAAAGCATAAGGTTCAAATTCGATTGGGAAAATTTGACTGTTTCGGGTAGCTTGTTGTGCTGGCGTCTGTACATACATAGTTTAGTTTTCTGTTGTCAGTTTTTGTTAACTTGAGAATATTCTTTTTATTTATTTTCTTATTATTGTACCCTAGAGGTATATTGTATTCTATCCTTTAAAGAATATGCAGCATCCAATCCATCGGTGTCTTTATAAAGCCTTTTCAGTTCCTACGTCAACCTAGCTTTAATTCCTGGGATATATAATTATGTACACCAGAAAATACATAGGTACCAAAAAAATAAATACGATTATGAATACAAAACATACTTACAATCCCTCCCATTCATTCATTCCCTTACTAGCCATATTATTTTTTAGAAGAGTGTTTAAAATCTACAATACAATAAAAAAATTGTGATCTTCACCTTACATCGTTTGCCCCTTAACGTTCAAAGAATCTCCAATGGTTCAGATATTGTTACAAATCTACATATTATATACATCTTCATTTCAACCATCCGGTGTAATCAGACAAAACAGTTACCATTTCTTCTATATATGTATAAACATGTAATAAAATCCTACTTTTTGATCTAAAACACGTGCATGATGATCTAAAATGGTTGGTTTAAAACTAGTTTTTTTTCTTTTTTCTATAATTATGTAATTAATGATGTTTTAGAAAAAAGTGACATGATGCCCGTGTCTTGTCCTGTTTGTGATGATGCTACGTAAACTTTGAACTGCATCCTAATTGCGTAGTGTGTTACGCATCAAACACAATCTGAATCATTTTGACAGTTCGAGCTAATCCATTGCTTGATATGTTCGAAAACTTTGTCCGTTCAACAATGTAAATAACGCAATGAATGTTGTTGAATTGTCAAAATCATAGTCATTCCTACTGTTAGTGTGTTACGCAATGAGGGTTTTCGTGAAAATTTACGACACCAGTTGGCACCACTGTGACAAGAGGTCTTCCAATATAAAATATATGATGACGTTCATCATTCGATTCATTCATTCGTTCATCATTCCGTTATGACTAAAGAAAATATAGGCTCTTTGACAGATGCCTGGAACTGACGTGCCAGTGCTGCTGCCACCTAGCGAACGTCATTTCAGAAAACCCTCATTAACCCGCTGGACTGATTGAATTTAGAAATTGAGAACCCCCTCTGCTGGGACACACGCCTCCTTTCTGAGAGAACCTAGGGTCTGTTACCTCGTACCTATAGCCTGTTGAATTCGCCTTGAACTGCTGATCCTAAATGTGTAAAACGTCATGATTTTGTCCGTCTTGTTAATTTTTTTTTAATGTATTTAATTATAAGAAGGTACAGACGCCAGCACATCAAGCTACCCGAAACTGTCAAATTTTCCCAATCAACCTTGAACCTTATGCTTTAGCGATAAAGTTGAAAATCTATTAAAGTTGTAGAAGCTTGATTTTTGGGGAATTAAAAATGATTTTCTCTACTCAGAGAGAGTTTAGAATAAGTTGCCATGTTTAAATCAATAAACATGGAAGTAATTTTTTTTTTATAAATTGCAGTGCCAATATTTTTTTGTAGGTCACCTGTAATACAGCCATTTTATTATTATTTTCCTAAATATTTAATTACCCCAGTAAAATTGTAGTAAGATCAAACAAATAAATAGAAATGCCTAATACACCACGACCACAGTGGCATAACTCCTACCGAGCATTTCTTGGCCCTTTATGTAATCTTTGACCAGATAACAAACCAGGATACCATTATCTCTGATAAATACCTCATCGATGATCAGACCACATTTCTAAAGTTCTCAGTTTCACCAGTTGAACCATAAAAAGAAATGTCTTTCCGTCTCTTTCGCACATATGTCTATCTCTCACAATTTCTCATTTCACCGTTCACTTGTTTAGCAAGTCGTTACTAAATGTGACCGAGTTGTTTCTGGTATCACCAGCCATGATATTTTGAGTCTTGGAATTGGAAAGTTAGGGTTGACTTTTAGGTGACAAGAGAAAGTTATATGGGACTTTCTCAAAGTAAATTCTTGTTAGTAATATGTATGTTTCTTATTTTACAGTGTTAAGTTGGTCAGTTGGCTAGTAGGTTCGCAGTTCTGACGACGGGCAGACGTCTCGATAAACCAACAAAAAAATATTACGAGAAACATGTCGAGAATATCTTGTGGATGCCGCTAAAAAAATATGATTTAAAAAAATGTGAATGTGATTAAAAAATCGAACGTCAAAAATAAGTTTCGATTTTTTTGCGCGCGCGAATTTAAACGTCAAAATGACAGTTCGAAAGTGGTTTAAATTTGGAAAATCTTTGCAGCGTAGTGATGTGAAAATGATGTTTTTAATTTTAGTGTTTTTATCTGTTCTGGACAATTTGCCCTTAACTTGTAAGGGGGAAGATTTTGATAGAGGTAAGCTTGTTTTGTTAAAAATATTAATCTTAATAAAACGACATGATTTTTAGGTGACTAAGCATTTCTCAAAATATTTTAATTGACTTTATCATTTAGGTACCTAATTTATGTCAACAAAACTAACCCTGAAGTTTTATTTCGTAGAAATATTTGGGGCATTACAAATTCACCTTAATAGTTAAAGAAAACAAGTTCATAACGGCTAGACAAGAAGGCGACCAAAATAAAAAAATAAATTATCACGATGACCAAATAAAAACAAAACTGTTCCAAATTCAAACAAACACACAATCATAAAAAAAAAAACAAAAGAATCTTGCCGTCATGCTCGTAGTAAAAAATCTATAGACAAAATCGTAGTGTAATACCTGTTTATCATGGCGCGAAAGTTGTGACCGGTCGGTGCAGCGTTGTGGGAAATATGTCACTGTTACGCTAGGCATCTTTAATAATTAATATTTTTGCACTTTCTTGTAGCCCGTTTATTATACATATATACCTACATGACGGTAATCCATTTACGAAGAGTTAATAAATATGTTCTGTTGTACTAATGACGGTGTCAATTTGGTTTCTGGTAATCAAAAAAACTCTTCTACAATTTTGACATTTGACTGTCGCTGAGATGAGATTGCGGGAATTGGGCTCCAGATCAAATTGAAAAAACTTTGCAGAAACCTACAAGTAATTTAACTAGGTATCCAAAAATCACGTGGGCAATCTAAAGATACGATGACAATTTATCTCGAGTAATATCCAAGAGGTAGTGTTTGTAGAAAGTGACCTTGTATGAAGGTATATTATGGTAGACTAGCAGAGTCCTGCGGGTTCACCCGCATTAGTGTTGATCCCGTGCGAATATCGGGGCAAAACTATCCTATATCCTTTCCCGGGACTCAAACTGTATCTATACCAAATTTCATTTAAATCGGTTCAGCGGTTTAGCGTGAAGAGGTAACGGATAGACAGACACATTCGCATATATAATATTAGTATGGATTGCATCCCAGTGTTGCTGGTTTAATGATCGCAAGTCTGACTGCTGAACGTGAGATCAGTTCTGTAAAGTCATACCGTGAAAACTTACAACACCAACATAGTTGGAAAAAGGCTGGGCTGGGCTGGCTGGGAAGAGTATTCTATTCTAAATCTATTCTATGATGATAACAGTTTCTCCTTGACGAACCCATACTGTTAGGCACCTAACAGTAAATGCAAAGCCTAAAGACACGTTAACTTTCATACCAACAAAAAAACCAAAAAAAGAAAAGTCACCCATTATAACTATCACAAACCCAATAAAGGATACTGACTCATAAAGGTTTGCTTCAACCGACAATTAAATAGTGGTACTCACAGTTACCGAAAGCCGAAACCGCAAACGGTACACAGTTTTATGGTCTACCGAGGCCATTTAGCACATAGTTTGTTCAAGTCTTAACCACTACAGACCATGTTTGTTGTGTGGTCATGATTGTTAGATGTGTGGTCAAAAGATTTGAGTGACAGGTAGGTTGGTTGGTTTATTGGAAAGGGACTCGATAAGGTGCGAAGTCCTTACATACCTACTTTACCATCATCTGCCTAACCTTTTCCCAACTTTGTTGGGGTCAGCTTCCAGTCTAACCAAATGAAGCTGTGCCGGTATTTTACATGGAACGACTGCCTATCTGACCTCCATAACCCACATGCCGCCTGCCGCCATTTCTAACACACTTAACCTATTTTACAACTTAACACTAAAATATACATATTATATACAAGTATATAATAAAAAAAGGAAAAGAAAAAGGCAGGAGCTCATTGGGCATCAAAAAATTCGTCCGCATCGCTGTCAATGGGATAAGTGCCCAAAATACTTTATAATAATAATAATTACAGATGTATTCATGCAGAAAGGTCAGATGCGTAGTATTCGCAACCGGTGTGCGTGTATGATCAGATGTACGGACGCCAGCACATCAACCTACCACAACCTGTCAGATTTCTTTAATAGATTTTCAACTTTATCGCTATAGCATAAGGTTCAAAGTTGATTGGGAAAATTTGACATTTTCGGGTAGCTTGATGATGTGCTGGCGTCTGTACGTATAAATTTAATCCAAGCGAAAGGAGTATGTATGGATCGCAGCAGGAGGCGTTCTGTGATTTTGTCCTACCCCATGGGAAGAAGTCTCGCGTATATTATGTATGTGTAATTATGTATGGCTAGCAACGCCACGCGTTTTCACTTGCATAAGTGTCGATCCCGTGGGAATATCGGGAGAAAACCTAACCTATGTCCTTTCCCGGGATTCAAATTATATCTATACCAAATTTCATCTAAATCGGTTCAGCGGTTTAGCGTGAAGAGGTAACAGATAGACAGACAGATTCACATTCGCATTTATGTATAATATTAGTATGCCTTGCATCCCAGTGTTGCTGGTCTAATGATCGTAAGCCAGGGGGCTTACTCTCCAAACTAATTTTAATTTCAGTGAAATGCCAATACGATTCCAATGTTAATTTTACAGTCACGTGATTCGGTACTCTTGAAAACAATATTGTCAACGTTGAAATGAAATTGACATTGCTCCGCGATTATTTTGTTACACATGAAGTTAGCTATGTTACGGGCTGCAATAGTGTGGTTCAACTCATTGCGATAAACCGGTAATACGGCTTTAAAATGCTTTATCCTTTAAATAACAAGGCTAATAAATAAATGTGATATAAATAGTTGTTTAATTGATTAATTGAAAAGTATTAAATTCATTTGGGCGTAAGAAAATTATTAAAATCATAAAATTAACCATGACTTTGGCTCCATGCGGTAGGATCGTTGTCTAAACTGAAGTCTAAATAAAAAAGACTGCGTGTAAGTTCTCCAATTTCAAAGATAAATTAAGACTGAACTGACTGGTTAGACTGGAAGCTGACCCCTAACACAGTTGGGAAAAGGCTTGACAGATTGATTATTACGTGCTAAATGATACTGAAGAAGCTTTCTTATTAACCCTTGAACCGCCACAATATAAAATGTTATAATCATTTATCAGAAAATTTCATCGATCACCGAGTTCATTCATAGAACCTCACTTCAAATTGACATTAACTAAGTGCCAATCAAAGAGTAATATAGTGCCAATTAAGCACCTCTTTGACACATAACCCTTTAAAGGCTGGCACTAATTTATCGTTTCTGATTAACGGGTTGATTTATGTGTAAAGACGGCACTTTCACATCACTAGCTAGTTGATGCGTTTATGCATTATGGTATATGGAACGTTGTCTATGGGTCAAATTGTTTTCGAGTTAATTTAGTTTTGTAGAAATGATCCTGTTTTATTGATTTTTAATTCAGGACTCAGGAATTGACTTCATTAAAACTGCCTCCACGAGTAGCGATTCTTTCGGGAGAGAGTGGGCTATATGTAGTTGAAAACATAATAGAACTAATTTGATATGATAGAAAAAAAATCATGGACATACCTCTAAAAAATTTCTTTTTAAAATAAAAACTATACTAATATACATCTGATTTTTTGTCAAATTATTCTGCAAGCAACATACTAAAATACTAGTGTTTTAATTTTTTAGTCCAAACAATATATTTTTTGTAATTAAATAATTGCTTCATTACATAACATATTATTAACTACATTATGATAATCAAGTAATCCAGTAAACACTACACAAATAATGATTAAGTTTAAAATTTCAAAATCTTTCTTTCTGTCGGTTTTTAAAAGCAAGTCAACTGTGGGTACTTACCACCTTTATAATATACGCTCCGCACTATGTGGGTACCATTTTGTTGAAACTCAGATGTGTCTTCTCGACATCCGTGTGTCACTAACGGGATGCAGCAGAATACCAGCGTCAGGTATTGTACCTGGCATATGCTGAGCTGGACTCCCATTTGGTGCAACCATAAGACACACACCGACCAGTAGTGATCGACCGTTAGACGTTTATGAGTTAAGTGTCTATGGGTCAATTATTTATCTTTTTGATGTCTGTTATTTTTAATTTTTTTTTTTCAACTTTTTGGATTTTTTTAATATCTACCTGTATTTGTGTCTTTTGTTGCACTGAATAAACGATTTATCTATCTATCTATCTTCATATTTTGTAAATTGGGCTACTTTTTATCCCGATATCCCCACGGGAACGAAACTTGTGCGGGTGAAACCGCGGAGCGCAGCTAGTAATATTATAAACGCGAAAGTTTGTGAGGATGGATCGATATTTGTTACTTTTTCACGCAAAAAAAGTACAAAAAGTACAAAACGGATTTTGTTGAAACTTTACAGTAATATAGCTTACACATCAGAATAACACAAAGGATACTTTTTATCCCGATATTTCCACGGTATCGACACTTTTGCGGGTAAAACCGCGGGGCGCAGCTAGTTATGCAATAATAATAAAAAATCCTATCGCATTTTCTAATCATAAAAGCAATAGTAATTTGCAAGAATAAAACTTAGATAATGCGCAATAAACTCATCATTTCAGTAATAAATTTAAATTGAATGGAAAGTATTTTATTTGCATTAATTTGCGAGCTAACCAGCCAATTACATATCGTCGTTGCGCGTGCAAAAGCCGCTATGTGTTATTTTCGGTTCTTTAAGCAGTTTTAATCGTTATTTCAATACACACATACTGAATAAACAGCTATGTGATAAGTGCAATATTTAAAGAGTTAAGGAATGTTGCTATGTGATATTCATACATCGAAAGTTCCGCATAAATACGCTAAATGTTATAATTCATATAGCTCAAATAAGTTCACTAAAAACACAGCGACTTTTGCACGCGCAACGACGCGGACGATATGGACTTCTTCCTACGCAAATTGCCATGGGATTCTCGACATTATTAACATGACAGTATACGTTACTGCTTCCGTAGATACTGGAAGCCATTAAGGGGAAATTTCGTCAATAAAACTGCGTTCAACACCTATCAGTGTCAATATTCTGCAATATTAATGACAGGAACGTGGTTTATGAACTAATCGGGTCCAGGTTCATTGGTGGAATTCCACCTAAGTTTGCCTCTATGGTCAGCGGGATTGTCCGAAAGGGTTACCGCTGGCCCGGAACATAAAGGGCTAAGGAAGGAACACGGGTGGGTTTTAGTCGGTAAGAGTCTGACACTCCCTTCCGCTCCACCTAGAGCGGGAGGGGTCATTTGATGATTTCCCATCAGGAAAAAAAAAAGTTGGCCTCTATAATAATTTGTGTGCTTGAAGTTACTTATCACCAAGACTTATATAACATAACTAGCTTCTGCCCGCGACTTCGTCCGCGTGAAATTTCACCTTTCCCCCATTCACCCTCTTAGGGGTGAAATTTCGAAAAGCCCTTTCTTGGTCTTGGTCTTGGAAGCCGTTGGTCCCGGGTGTCATTCGGGGATCTTTGACAGTCGTTACGGATAGTCAGAAGCCCGAAAGTCTGACAACCAGTGTTAACAAGGGGTATCGTATTACCCAGTAACTGGGTTGTGGAGGTCAGATAGGCAGTGGCTCCATGTAAAATACTGGTATTCAGCTGCATCCGGTTAGACTGGAAGCCGACTCCAACATAGTTGGGAAAAGGTTAGGGAGATGATGAATTATATGTGAAGACGATGCTCCAAGAATAAAATGATTCTACCACAAAAGGAAGTAAGTATGAGAACATCAGGGCAAGGGCCTCCTTTGACCTGATGTGGCCACACAAGTGACAATTACAGGACTATTATATTAATTATGTTTAAGTAAATTCATAATTAAAGTCTGCAGGAAGTACTACATAAAATTATTAACATACCTTGCAGAACATTGAACTGTAAAAATAAGTGATGATTGTACCTTTGAAAGCATTTATGAAATAATCAAACATGCTTTTTTAAAAAAAAAGCATGCCGAGGACTTTAGATAATAATAGATAAATGTATCATTTGTGACACTAATGATTCTTATTAATTAAAAAAAAATAGATTTTTTGTTGCAATTTTTTTTTGCCTTTGATGTCCCACTGTTGGGCAAAAGACTAAATACTCTCTTTAAAAAAAATAATAATTAAGGCACACATAAATATAACATCACGCCTGTTCCCCCGAAGAATTTGGCAGAGGTGTACTTATAAGTACACGTACATTGCGCCAGTCTAAAATAATTTACTTTAAACAAATAAATACCTATCCTGTTAAAAAAACTCAGATAAAAACATTTCGTCGTACCGAATAGTCGCATCACTATTCGGGCCGCGTTACCAGAAACCCGGTCAGGTGCGTACCGAAACTGGTAAACTGGTATCGGTACCGACCGGTCGCAACACTAATGGGGCTACTTTTTCGTTGGCCCAAAAAGAAGGTTGATTAATTCGAGTTAAGTTCGTCTCAGACGTTAACGGACTGACTATGGTATGATACAGAACTTTTTTATGTTAGTATACCTATTTATTTTTCATGCGTTGCATTTCTCTTCACTTTATTTTTTGACGTGACAACGTCTAATAAATCGATGAAGCTGGCTGCACTCACGAAAAAACATGACTCATGTAGCGTTACCTCGCGGCCTCGCTCTGTAGCGTTGTAGCGTTCCATGGCGGCTTGAAGTGCAAGCGAATATTAACAAATGCAATGCAACTATTCCATCAGTATTTTCTTATGACGTTGTCACGTTCAACTATCGTCAGTAAACCGACTTTACAGACAACCGATTTTTTGTTACAAAATTTAAACATCTTACTTAAATACTTAAGGGGCTTACATAACCTAAAGCGCGGTCACTGTCGGACTGCATAGAAAAGAAAAAGAAGCGCGATGACACAACGCTGGTAATTTATTGTAAAATATGAAGCAATTACTGTTTAATTAGAAAAATCTATTGTTTGGACTAAAAAATTAAAACTGTTTTAGTACCTATGTTGCTTGTAGAATAATCTTACAAAAAACCAGAATGATTGTCTATATATTAGTATGATTTTTATTATAAAAAGAAAGTTTTTAGAGATATCTTCGTGATTTTTTCTATTATATCAAATTAGTTGTACATATTATGTTTTCAACACACTATCAACCTAGTATATATCTTGAAGAATATCATATATTTTTCTGATTTTGTTTACTGTAGTCGATCATATACTTTTATTGTTTCTAAAACTTACGTTTTTTGCGTTTATGTCCCCTTAAGAAATTGAAATAGCGCATTGCGGCAACAAATAAGATTCAAAAGATGCGTTTGATGATTGAATTTTGCAGTTTTTATTAAATAAAAAAATAAATGCACGGATCAGTGGAATTTTTTTTAGATATTTCTTCAGTTAATTGAATTTTCTTCATTATCAATACATAACATATATTTTGAGAATTATACGACGACAATTTTTTTTTTGATACGTTATATACATTTTTTTTATGAAATATTTTTATATAAATCTTTTCTTTGACAATACACAACATTTTTCTGGCCTGTAATATGTACCAATACGCCTAATTGTGCGACAAAAAACTGAACGTTTCAAGTCGCGCAACGTGCGGTGCTTTTGTGTTGCGGTGTCACGCGCGATTATATCGCGTGTCGCGCCTGTTTGTAGGAGCCTTCTCGGTGTCTACCTTTGGGCAGCGATTTATGATTGATTTTCAGAATAATTATTATCCTTGCTTATTGCAACCTCTGAGACCTCTGAGAATCATTAAAACATTTACACAACATCTATAATTATGTTATATGGGTTAAACCACACAGCTAAAGCCGTTCTGTGATGTCTGTCGGGCAGTCAGTCTGTCACTCAATCAGACAGACATAATATAAGTAACCGTTTTTATATCTTACTAAGCTGCGCCCCGCGGTTTAACCCGCATAAGCTTCGATTCCGTAAAAATATTGTGATAAAAAGTATTCTATGTCCTTTCCCGGGACTCAAACTATCTCTATACAAAATTTCATCTCAATCGGTTCAGCGGTTTAAGCGTGAAGAGGTAACAGACAGACAGACACACTTTTGCATTTATAATACTAGTATGGATCATTGTCGCCCTAATTTACTAGGACCACTTAATGATACCTTACTTCGAAACCACGTATTGACGTGGTACCCGTGGTAACCTAGTGTACAGCGTGTAATCACGATATCTGCTATTAACGTATTCTCACAATAACCGAAACCGCGAAAAAAAACGCAGTCTTGTGCGGGGTTAGAACCGTCAAAATGCCACGCTTGACAACCGTACGTGATTTGCACGTAAGATTATGTGGGGAATAATAATTACCATACAGAACATTGGGGCCAAGATTTTTAAAGTGATGCTGTCTACTTTGGTGCTTCTTTGCTATTACTTCGTCTGTAACTTAAAGTCTAATTGTTTTAAGTTGAATCAAATTAAGCACAATTTATTAAGTACAAAATGACCCGTGTGAATCGACCTTTATTACCTTTAAATTTATTGCTTGAGTATTTTCTTGCCAATTTATTGTCATTGTTTTCTGTAGTTTTCGGAAACATAACGGTTTTTGGTGAGTGAAGACTGATTGGTTTTTAATTCATTTTCTTTACAACAGATCTTAGAGGTAATTCTCGTAATTTTAACAACGTTCACAACTTCACAGTCTGATCTCAGTCTCAATCTGTCAAAAAATACTTCTAATTTCCCTACATTTTGACAAGTTTTTGACATTTGTTTGTCACCGAGATGAGACTGCGACTAGATTTTGAACGTTTTAAATTACGAGAATTGGCCTTCTGGTCTTCGTGGATTACTCTCGTGTAGGTACATTTTGATATCGCCTCTTGTCGAGGCTGCAGGTACACACGCCAACCTGCCTTTTCTTTAAATTTTGGTAAAGGAAGATCTTGAACGTCTGATTGTAACCTATTAAAAATTTCAATACACATAGCTGAGCAGTTTTTTTTAAACACCGCGGTCTTTGGTGCAACTTTCTAGCACTAGTCGCCGACCATGCCTTGATTTAAGGCTCCTTCAAACAGGCGCGACACGCGATAAAATCGCGTGTGACACGAAGGCACCGCAAGTCGCGCAACGAGCGGTGCCTTTGTGCCGCGCACGAATCGCGTCGCGCGTCGCGCCTGTTTGCAGGAGCCTTTACGAGTATGGTTCTTTGAAATAAATGCTTTGTGTTTGAGTTTGACTCCCCTGCACTGACCCCGATTTCTTTGGGGTCGACCCGTCATCTTAGTGTTCAACTTCTTTAGCCGACACTCAATCATTAATTGCCTTCCAAAATATGTACTTATGTGATAACTTAAAACTGAACGAGATCGTATGGACCAAAGTAGTAGAATAGAGCCAGCTTTAAAACTAAAGAGCGTTTTTTTTTTAGTATGGGAAATCATCAAAAATCATCCCGCTCTGGGTGGAGCGGAAGGGAGTGTCAGACTCTTACTAACTAAAACCCACCCGTGTCCCTTAGCCCTTTATGTTCCGGGCCAGCAGTAACCCTTTCGGACAATCCCGCTGACCCGGCAGCCTTCGGCCCTGACGGGCCCCTTCTCTTGATGCTGAGGTCTCTTTGAGGCGCGCGGCATTTCATACAAACTTTCAAACTCTTGTTTTGTCGTTTGTTGAAATGAATGAACAAATTTTAATGAAACTTCATACACATAAGCAAGATACAAAGGTCTAAAAAGTTGGTAAAGAACATTTTCGAAATGTCTTATTCAAAAAAAGATAACTAGAAATAACTGTTTCTAGAAAATTTAAAATCGGTCTAACTTTTGCTGTAACACTATTTTTCCAAGTCATGGGATCCATAATCAGCTCTAAAAATCTAAAAACAGGTAGCAAAATAATCCATTTCACTTTCAAACCAGGACGAAGACACGAAAAGAAATCAAAATCTTTACGACACAGACAATAAATTAACGCGTCCTTTTTGGGTCAAAATACAGTTTAAAAACATGCTCGAAATACCTCAGTTATCAGATCGCCCGTATTTTAAACTCGAACTGACTCATGTGTTTAACGATTTACGAGTATTGGTAATAATGAGTTTAAATACCCTCTGTGGTATGTTTGGGTTCGAATTTTCGGTTAGCAACTGATTTATGTGCATCAGAATCGGGAAGAATGAATCGTGGTAT
The DNA here is from genome assembly GCA_963855955.1 of Luperina nickerlii. NCBI lineage: Eukaryota > Metazoa > Arthropoda > Insecta > Lepidoptera > Noctuidae > Luperina > Luperina nickerlii. The sequence goes on along the minus strand of OY979689.1, from coordinate 7,308,213 downwards.
TGTATCTGTGGAGCAGTGGTGACCCACGAATTACGAGGTTAAGGTCAGAAAATAGCGTATTGTAACTGTTCCATTGTCTTCAGCAATGTTTGCGGTGAAAAGCGTGGATGGTTTTCATGCCATCATGCGGAAGCGTTCTGCGTCCCTTATGAAGCGCATGCGGGCCAGCTCGAACAGCCTTCTGAGCGTGTTCGTGAGTCGATGGGACTCGCCGATATGGCGGCACTGGATGCGACTACACACTGCGGGTGGTCGCGTCCAGGGCCTGGCATAGACTGGCACTCCTGTGCGGTGCCACTTCGTGATTTTTATTTTTATTTCTTTCTGTGCCTTTGTTTTTGTATGTCACAATAGTTTTATAAGGTTTTTGTGTTACTAACAGTATACGGACTACGTCTGAATTAAATGTCTTATTATTATTAGGTATTTATTTATTATTATTATTGTCTTCTTCTCACATGAAGAAGAATCCAGTATCTATTGATCTCCACGTTCGCTCACAGCCTATCAAACCCACCTGTCCACAAAATTGGCAATGAGGGTTTTCTGAAATGACGTTCGCTAGGTGGCAGCACTGACACGTCAGGTCCAGGCATCTGTCAAAGAGCCTATATTTTCTTTAGTCATGACTGAATGATGAACGAATGAATGAATCGAATGATGAACGTCATCATATATTTTATATTGGAAGACCTCTTGTCACAGTGGTGCCAACTGGTGTCGTAAATTTTCACGAAAACCCTCATTGGTCCAGATTTTCTCACGATTTTTTCCTTAACCACAAGTAATCACTTATAAGCGACTCACGAGTTGTAGGTCGTAGTTTCGAACCCAGACAGGCGCTTTAAGACTCCTTCAAACAGGCGCGACACGCGATAAAATCGCACGCGACACAAAGGCACCGCAAGTCGCGCAACGAGCGGTGCTTTTAAGTCGCGCGCGATTCGCGTCGGCGCGTCGCGCCTGTTGCAGGAGCCTTTACTATGTGGGAATTGTTTCATCACCATTGTTCTCAAAATGGTGAAGGAAAACATCGTGAGGAAACTGGCATGTTCTACAGCCAAAATATCAAAGACATGTGACATCTACCAACCCGCACTGGGCCCGCGTGGTGGATTATGGTCCACTGAGCTACTTGGGGTCGGAGCAACACGTTCTCTTCTTCCATTCTCCCCTGTCAAGCGTCATGCTATCATTCACTCCCTTCTCTTTCATATCATTCATCACTGGAACTTTGTAAAGTTCACTTGGAACCTCACTCATTTAAAAGCGAACTCATTTGTTTTTAAAGTAAATTATCGCGTTTTCACAACGAGACACCGCACCGTTCGAATTTCGAAATTATGTTCCAATTCAAATTCATTGGTTTATGGGATGTTAAACCTCGCGGGCGGCACTGAATTATGCTACTCGCTGCGCCGTATCTCACCTCTCACTACCGCTAACAGATGAATCTGTTACTGAGCAGCGACTCGCCTCATGTTCCGAGCCGCCTTAAGGATGATTTCCACCAAACGGCTCGCATCGCATCGGATCGGAACGGATTTTACAATCTTTAAACGATATTAAATCGTGTACAAAGTATTTAAAGTCTATATAACCAAGCCGCGCACAGCAGCTTGACCGCGGGTATCTTCCGCGACACGCGATCGTAGCCGAAAGTATGCTGCGACTCGCGATCGGCTCCGTACGCCTGTCGTCGTATCCGATCGAATACTTTTGGCTGTCGTACAAATTTTTCTTTTTTACTTCTGTGTTTTATGATTATTTTCTTCTTCTTCTAATGCAATAGTCAACAAAATTACGTCAACTTCAACCATTTTCAAAAATTAGAACACGTCAACGCGGTGGGAATGAAACTATTTGACTAAGCGCAGAAACGGATACGTTCGCGAGCGACGTACGGAGCCGAACGTATGCGCCGACATCCTGCCGGACGCGATCGGCTGTCGCCGCATCCGTTCGTATCCTTTCCGATCCGATGCGATACGAGCCGTTTGGTGAAAATCATCCTTTAATGTTTTGTTTGTTTCGTGTTTTGTTTTGTAGATTGGTTAGTAAAAAATAACGGCAATGAGCACAGCAGGATATTAAAATCATCCAGGCATAAAACAATAGATATCAGAGAAGTCATGTCGACAGTTAGAAATCTAGACAAATGGATTGATAAATGATACCATCGTGATAATGTCCACTTTCCATTTTCTATAGAAAGTGATCCATTTACTTATGTTAATTGCGCAGGCATCCTTACCATTAGATGCGAAAGTTAGTCTGTATTTAAAGTCCGACTTTTAAATAGCTGCAGTAAAATGACACTTCTTAAGAACTCATTTTGGACTGAGTTTAGAGATATGATATGATTCTGTACTAGAAAAACAAGATTTGGTTGATGGCAGCGAAAAAATAAAAAGACGCCAATATCAGTCATTTAAATAACACGTCATTTTACTGCAGCTAATTAAAAGTCCGATTATAGATATGTTTGACTGAATCAATTTCAATGAGATTTGGCTTAACAAAACGACAAGTTAACTCGATAAACAAAAAAACAAGTGACTTGTTATCGATAATTAACGAAATAGGGCTATTTTCATCATCAGCATTTTACAACATAGGTTTCCATATACCATGTAGGTCGTTATAATTTTAATAGCGAAACTTGGTACCGAAACTCCCGGAATTTCCAGGGGTGTTCCGGGATTTTTCGGGATTCCTCGGTACCAAGGCCCCTTTAAAATGTTCCGAAAAATACAACCAACACAGATTTTACTTACTAAACAATGAAGTCCTTTCACACCAACTCTCTTCAACAACACAGACCCAAAAAAAAAATCACAATCAAATCTTCAAATCAAATCAGTTCACAAACCACCGTGTCGGTCGGTGCGGTTCTTCGAAAGTAAACGCGCGGGTCACAGAAAGTGAAACCTCATAGAATAGAACGGAACAGGTGTGCAGGTATTCAACTAGGTTTATAGTGTCGTTTGAATAGGCTTTTGTAGGTTGTGTAAGGTTTTAGGTTCATAAACGGTTATTGGATGGAAAATAGGTCAGATTATTTTGGACGGAGAGAGTAATTAGGTCGAAAAAACTATTGCAACAACAACAACTACAACAATTACAACAACTACAACAACAACAACAACAACTGCAACTATTGTAACTTTTGCTATTATTGTTTCTATTGCTATTTAATTTATCTACTATTTGCTCGTTTATGAAAATTTGTTGACCAATCACAATTAGCCCATAACGTTCCCACTACTGGGACACAGGCCTCCTCTTCGAGGGCGAGTGGGCCGTAATCTACCACGCGGGCAGTGCGGGTTGATAGATGTCACATGTCTTCGAATCTTAGTTCTAGGACATCCTGGTTTATCACGATGTTTTCCTTTTTTTAAAGCAGTGGTAATGAAATTATTTGCACAGATTAAAAGCACTTAGATCTGGGCACTATCCATCGGCGAAGTTTGCGTTCTTGATGAAAAAAGTCGAATCACCAAATTGTATTACTTATAACAAAATTGAGGACGTACAAGCTTTTGCTGATGGAATGTGTTAGAAATAAGAAAGAGAGAGAGAAGAATTGGAAAGAGAGCATTCCTTGAACTTAATGGACATAGGTTTAATTCAAACAATTTTGTCAAGTCCCAAATCGAACTTAGCAAAACAACTCTGTAGTTTGGCTGTAGTGAATACCTAATTATTTTCATGGTACCTATTATTATATTTTTCTGTACTCCATCTCGTGCATGATATATGTAGCTTATGATACAATGAGGTTGACGTATCATTGTGGATAAAAACCCCCTAATAATAATAAAGAGAAAAAAAAAGCACCAGTCTGGGTTCGAATCCACGACCTACATTTTGTAAGTCGCAGCCGTTACTACTAGGCCACCACTGCTCACCACTGCTTTGTTGACCACTAAGGAAATATAGCCAAAGGGAACCATTGCTATAGTCATTAGAAACGGATTGACGACATGATATCTTAGTAACCGTTAATCTTATCGCTGTTAGCGATTTAAATCAGACCCTTTAGGTAGAATTGGACAGGAAAGACAAATAAATTGTATAATATTAGATGTAAAAATAGGTAGAATAGAGTTCTGTTAAGTGTACAGACGCCAGCACATCAAGCTACCCGAAACTGTCAAATTTTCCCAATCAACTTTGAACCTTTTGCTTTAGCAATAAAGTTGAAGATCTATTAAAGAAATTTGACAGATTGTAGTAGCTTGATGTGCTGGCGTCTGTACCACCATTCTGACTGTCAAACCATATCGCAGGGTTTCGATTTGAAGGTCGTGAGTGTCCGTGACATAACACACATTTCTGGGTATGTTTGAGACTAAGAGCGTGTGCAGAGAGGTATTTCCTTTCAAGATTTTTTAGTTGTAATAGGCAGAGGATATAAAATATCTTAGGTGAGTCAGCTTGTGTTGATATTTTTATGATGATTCAGATTCTTAAAACAATTTTTTTGACGTCTTGCTTTAGATGTCACTTCTTAATTACTGATATTAGAGTGTAAATCATAGTTGTTATGATACATAGTTCACCTAAAAAGCAAGCTCAACAATAAATCAGTTATCGAATAATCAATCTTCGATATGGTAAACACAGCTATAAAATAAACATTTGTTGCACCTGTCATAACAATCACCGAAAAACGAACACAGTATAACATGAAAAAAAAAAGTTCCGAAGAAAAAATATCCTTAAATCAACCAGTTTATTTTATTTACTGAGCCTTCATTTCTTTTCCTTTTATCCACCCATCTTTTTTACGGCTGTCTCGGAAACCGGACAGATTTAGGAGGAACTTTCACTCACAGTATCTTGCATTCCGTGAACATTTGTCATGCCATGCATCATGCAACGCATTCGGCTTGGATTTGTGGGAGATTTCTATTTGAGGCATTTATTAATCTTATGCTTTACATAAGTAAATAATCTATAATTCTATACTATAGATAATAATAAAGCGGAAGGGTCCGTGGCTAAATAATAACAGCTGTACAGGTCGATCGATTCGGTTAAGCTACGCTTGCCGCGGTTGGTCTGTGGATGGGTGACCAACTTTACATACCGAGACCCCTCCGTGCCTCGGAAAGCACGTTAAGCCGTTGGTCGCGGCTGTCATTCGTGGATCTTTGACAGTCGTTACGGGTCGTCAGAAACCCGTAAATTTGACAACCAGTCTTACCAAGAGGCATCGTAATACCCAGTAACTCGCGAAAAAAATCAGCTACTCCCAAAATTTTGGTTTATGTACCGTACCCGGCGATAAATATTGCACGTCGACCTATTCGATCCTATCGATTTTATACAAAGAATAAAAATAATTATCAAAAGAAGCAAATCATAAATTGTTTTAATAGCTCCTAATAGATACCGGGCTGTTTGTATTTCGTGCGACAGAGATAACGCTCTACGAAGCCGAAGTTAGCCGATTGTCTCTTTCCAAAGGTCGATGTGCAATATTAATTTATCGCTGGGTACTGTATGTAGTTTCATTGAACACTGGAATATTGTTCACCAACGTGGGTAGGCCACACACAGTGAGCTGGTTTCGAGCAGGGGGAACACGATACGCTAAATGGGTGACCATGATTGGTGGGATATCAAAGGTTGTAGAAGATAATATAACGATGTTTGAAGGTTCCGTATACAGTGAAAGGAGAACAACCGGTCGATTCTGTAAAAATCTCACCGTGAAAACTTAGGTGAAGTGAGTTTGTTTTTACTAGGAATTGACACTATTGACAGCTCACTCCACGCTCACTTCACCTAAGTTTTCACGGTGAGATTTTTACAGAATAGCACCACAGAATCGGATAAGATCACTCCTGCGTTTGTCTGTGCCACAGACGTTTTTCTTGGAAACTACGTGACAAAATAATTGATTGTATGTACAGACGCCAGCACATCGAGCTACCCGAAACTGTAAAATTTTTCCAATCAACTTTGAACATTATGCTTTAGCGATGAAGTTGAAAATCTATTAAAGAAATTTGACAGATTGTAGTAGCTTGATGTGCTGGCGTCTGTACTTTGAAAAGGATTGACGCTTTTATTTAAATACCTACTTAGTTAAGGGGATTACGTCGCTCAAATCCTGAAAATACCGTGTGTTTAAAGAAGTTTGTAGATAAATCCTTTTGTGCGTTTTCAATATAAAAAAATATATTTTAAACTAAAGGTCATCACAAATACATTGTATTGTTTAAAATTTTAATAAACTTACTCAAATTTTATCAAAAAATCGTAACAAATAGGTTCTTTTTCAACCTAAATTGAAAATTTTCTCTATAACGGCTCAATAACTCGGCATGAATTTTATACCAAAAAATACGTAATGACGTATTTGGGTCAAAATCAAAATAATTGCTCATTTCAGAAAATTTACTTGTCCATCATCTTACTTTAATTTCTACTAAAAATCTATCAGGGCTGTAGTTATAAAATACGGAACAATACAAAGGAGACCTTCTTTAAATTGTATAACATGTCGTTGTTAGTAGTTGACACCGCATTTTTTTTATATTGCGGCATTTTTAAAGGCATGTCTTGTAGTAGCCATACAAAAAACGTGTGTCCAACTTCCAGCGCTGATATTTCAAACTTGAAAAAACATTAAAAGTATTATATTTATTTTCAGACAAAAGTGGCTATCCTCTCAAATAACACTGTAAAATGTGTGTAGAATCTTTGAAAACTCATTTGAAATATAAATCATAGTTTTAAATAAAAAAGAAAACTGGTCTCAAAATTACTTCATCAATGTTATTTCATTTATGTAACGCGTTATTTACTCGCGAAAAAGGTAGTTTGTAAAACTTTAATACTGGCAACATTAGCTGTCACTGTCCGGACCTCAGGCGACCAATCATAGGGCAGCAGCGATTTTGTTCTCGGCAATAAAAATGGATGCATGTTGCACGTTGAAAAAAAAACATAAACTGGTTTCTTTTCGGTTAATTGGAAAAAAGACGATTGATAAGTAAATTTAAACTATTTCTTAATGTCTGGAAACTATTATGTTAGTGCTATTCTGTCGCTTATTAGCTGCAACGACCAAGTTAATTATGTTCTGTGATTTGCGGTTAGTCTCTAGAAAAACATGCTTATTTCTTCCTTTATGTTACACTTGTGTAACATTTTTTTATGTTACGTTACTTAAAATTGGATTAAGGCGTGTCTACAGCATACTTTTAAAATATTATCTAAATTATAATTAAACAAATAGTATAATAAAAAATAAGCATATTTTCTATGGTCGTAGTCAGTGTTTTGAGTGATGCAAACTGAAATCATCAAAACAGTACTGCTATTACTTTGTACAGACGTCAGCACTACAATCTGTCAAATTTCTTTAATAGATTATCAACTTTATCGCTAAAGCCAGAAGGTTCAAAGTTGATTGGAAAAATTTGACAGTTTCGGGTAGCTTGATGTGCTGGCGTCTGTACATGTATCATGTTCATATTCACTATGTCCAGTATACGGTGTACGTGTATATGTTAAGATTTTGAATTATTAATATATATATAAGTCTAAAACTGTTTTTTTTTATTTACAACTGTGAATGCAGCCCTTGTTTTCCTTTATGTTACTTTTATGTTATTGTGACATAAAAATAACATTTATGAAATGAGCAATTATTTTGATTTTGACCCATTTAACAATGTGTATTGATTTTTTTTTCTCTTTTTTCTCTTATTTCTTTTAATATTTTATAAAAATCCGAAATTTCGCGAAAAGCACTATGTCACTGCCGCACTCGTCCCTCTCTCTCTCGTCGTTTCGTCGTAAGTTAGTACGGGGCAGCATGCTCAAGGTCATTAGGCAATGTAATGCCCTTAAACTTTTTTAGCATTGACTGTATGGAACCTGGATTTTATGCTACTTTATTTAATCCGCACACTAGTTGCGTAATACACTATCAATCCTCAATCTGAATCATTTCAAAGGAATCCATTACTTCATAAGTTCGAAAAATGTGTCCGCTCAGCAACGTAAATAACGCAATGAATGTTGTTGAACTGTCAAAAAGTTACGCATTTATTCAAAGCAAAGTATTCTGTTTCGGTTTTCTTTTCACTTCTGTCGGCACTCCCAGAGTGCCACTGTTTTTTTTCTCTCTCGTCATCTGCCTAGCCTTTTCCCAACTATGTTCGGGTCGGCTTCCAGTCTAACCGGATGTAGCTGAATACCAGTATTTTACATGGAGCGACTGCCTATCAGACCCTCACTACCGAGTTACTGGGTAATACGATTTCCCTTGGTAAGACTAGTTGTCAAAATTTTAAAGCTACTGACGACTCATAACGACTATCAACGATCCACGAATGACAGCCGGGATCAACGGCTTAAGGCTCCTTCATACAGGCGCGACACGACACGCGACACAAAGGCACCGCAAGTCGCGCAACGAGCGGTGCCTTTATTGTGTCGCGCACGATTATCGCGCCTGTTTGTAGGAGCCTTAACGTGCTTTCCGAGGCACGGAAGGTCTTGGCATGTGAACATGGTCACCCATCCACGGACTAACCGCGGCAAGCGTGGCTTAACCTAATCGACCCGTGCAGCTGTCATTACTTAGCCACTAGCCCCTCTCTCATACACATTCATAATTAAGTTAAAAAAAATCCGACTCACTTTTAACATTTACATTTTCTTGACAAACACAATGTAAAATATACGAGTATGTATATGTCAAATGAGTTATCATCTAAAACAATGAACGTTCATTCACTCACTAATTATGCCATTCATTCATTCTTCACTTCGACTACTTAAAGAAAATGATTCTAATTATAGTCCGTTATCTTATCTTGACGTTGTTTGCTATTGCAGTTTGGTATCTACCCACCTACTTTACAATATTAGGTAGGTAGATATGCATCCGATTCTATAGTCAGAAAAAAACACAAAATTCCGGAATTGCGGGATTTTTACGATCGATACAAAAGTGCATTCCATATTTAAAATAAACTGATCATTTATTATTTAAGTCAAAACGGGATATGGGTTTCTAAACGACAGTTAGCAGGTTAAATGAAAATAAACACAACTTTTTAATTTTTTTTTTTAGAATAGTGTAACTTAATACAATTAGTGTTCTTCACTATACTGTAATTCAAATTAATTATAATTATTTTTATTCTAACAAATAGCCATTCAGCGTGAAAATTGAAAGGTTTCATTACAATTAGAGCTCTTTTAAATAAATTCGAACAAATTGTGAAAAATAAAAATTAATCATCGGCTCACCATTCGGCATTCTTATTAAATCAAATTTCCTCTGACATAATTATGTTTTTAAAACGGGATTATTTTGCTTCCCGAAGCTTTGTTTGGGGACAAAGGGACAGTCCCGTTCAAAATAGGATGTGTGGTCAGTTTATATATAAGATAGATAGATAGATGGATAAAACGTTTATTTAGTGCAACAAAAGACACAATACAGGTATTAAAAATATTAAAAAAGGTGAAAAAAAAAAATTAAAAATAACAAAGATTAAAAAGATAAATTGAACCATAGACACCTAGCTCATAAACATCTATAACGTCGATCACTACGGGGCGGGTGTGTGTCTTAAGCCAACATTTGAACGAAAATAAATAACACACTTCCAATTCTATAACCAGAAACCTAAATTTGTCGATCCTGGAACCGCCGGACATTTTCGATACATATTAGCCTACATTTCAAACTTTAGCTGAATATGCATCCGAATATCCAATCTCTAATATGTTGTCTAATGTTTCGGTCTTATAAAGGCTCCTGCAAACAGGCGCGACGCACGACGCGAATCACGCACGACACAAAGGTACCGCTCGTTGCGCGACTTGCGGTGCCATTGTTTCGCGCGCGATTTTATCGCGTGTCGCGCCTGTTTGAAGGAGCCTTAATGGTGTACCTACCGCATGCGCCCATTCTACTTGCCATGAATAATCCTTTTCTAATCATGAATGCTGTTACTCTTTACCATAAATTTAGAGAACCAAATTCTCAATTCTCAACCCACAATGGTTTCGTCAAAAAATCTCCCTACCAAGCAAATACGAAAAATCACACGTTTCTCTATTTGTCTTAAATCCCCCACATGATTAAACAGTTCTACTTTTAAAAATTCTGTACAAATAACGTTTGTTTGATTATTTTCTAAAAAGTAAAAACCTTAAAAGAAATCTGGGGTTCCTTGACCATAGATTTCATTACTTATACATAAATAGCATCAGCAATTAGCCTATAATGTAAAGCTCTACAGAACCCTTCGTGTGCGAATACGGCTCCCATTTGGCCGATTTTTTTAAAAATCTGTTATGTGTAAAACGGACTCGAGCACCGAGGGTTCCGTAAAAATTTGTAGGTACTACCTAAATACTTTATCAAGGGATTTTTTTTTTGTAATAGCTCTACAAATTTACGATTTTCGGATTTTTGTCTTTTACCCGTGCTTCATGACATTGCTTCTTGCCAAATTTCATGATTCTAGGTCAACGGGAAACCATATAGGTTTTGATTCCAGAACATAAGCGCCCGTATGTTTTGATTGCGTTGACTTAGAAGTTTGATTTTTTCACTGCTTGAAGGGATTGCAGCTTTGAGTATTTGATATTAATTTCAACTTGATAACTCCACGCATTCCTGTGAAAAAGGGTCTTGACCGACGGACAGACAGACAGACTAAGAACGAAGTGATCTTATAAGGGTTCCGGTTTTCCTTTAAAGGTAAGGGAAAAAAAAGTTAAAATGGCGGATCTTAAACGTGCTGCAGTGTTCATTTACAAGCCCATGACATTAACTGTTAAAGAGAGCGAGAAAATAAAAACACAGATCTCGATTTACGCGCATTTCATAAATATTACATGGTGACTTTTATAGCAGGCCAACCGTGCGATATTTACTTTTGACTTCGACCAGTGAAAGTTTAGAAAATGTCGCATTCAAATTGAATTACCTTCTACTATGCGCACTCAAATTACGACAACTTTCCTTGGTACTCAAGTGTGGAGAAAATGGGAGGTCATGCGTTTGACTGCATGACTTGTGTATTGTTTTGGAAATAATATCCGGTCTTCTTTTATTCCTGTTTTTTGCGTGAAAATGGCGACCTACTGGAAAATGATCACAGACACCTATGGATATCTACAATTAGTTTCTGAACGTGACTTCTTTAGCGTGGAATCTCTTGTTTTAACAAAAAACATATACTATGACACTTGGCAATACTTTGGCTTGCCATTCGTAAAAGAATTTTCGGAATCGTAACTTCAGTTCTGATATTTCGCGTTTTTATTGAATTTGTATGTAAAAAGTCGCCCCTCATGCGCCCCGTTGCGTGGCGCGTTGTAGTGTGTGATTCGCCTTAAGGTGGATACAGACATTGCGAGGCATGCGCAGCGTTTTCGTGGTGTGTGCCACATGCCTCACCACGATCATGATCATGACATATTGCGAATCATGCGATGAGCGCCGTGTGCTTCGCATGTCTGTATCCGCCTCTAAAAGTGCGATGCCATTCCAGTGATAAAGTCAAAATGTCTAAAACTAGTACTAACCAGTACTAAGTAGGTACGGTCAGCATTAAAAGTCGATTAACACTTCAGTTTTTTTAATCTCAGTTATTGAGCAAAATAATTATTCAAAATTGCAGCAGAAGTACGATGCAATTTTCAACAAATATTTTGCTCAATAACTGAGATTAAAAAATAAAAACTGGCACTCCGGTAGTGCCGACAGAAGTGAAAACTTGAACAATTACGAGTGTATTTTGTGAATCGTCTTATAAACAAAACACGCGTGTTAAGGTGTGTTCCTTATTTTATAGGGTTTTTTGCAAATCAGGTATGATGACCAAAGTGACTGGTTTATTCTTCTCGTGAAAGGAATTTATTCAGATTTACAAATAAGCACACAGGATAGACTTCAGTTCGTGGTGTTGGTCGCGGCAGTGGTAAGAGAAGCAAACCGCTCGCATAGAGCTCGTCGTCAGTTATATATCCGTGGTTCAGCGCCATCTCGTCGTTGTTGGATGAACTACGTAGTTAGTACGCGAGGCCCTCGTAGTTCTTCCCGATGTGCATAGATGGCGCTGTCTTACGTTTTACGTCTTACGAATTTTCGATCAGGGTCACGTGACCTGACGCGAATTTAGAAGTTTTTACCCATTCCAAAAAAGTACACAGCGCCGCTAAAGAAGTTTTCACTTCAAAAACTGAAGTGTTAATATTTTGCTCAATAACTAAGATTAAAAAAACTGAAGTGCTAATCGACTTTTGATGCTGACCGTACTACTTTTAGTACACCGTACAGTGCGTGCCACGTAAGAAGTGACTTGACCCCGCCTCCCCCGCCTCTTTCCGCCGCCCCTATGACGTCCGGTCCCGTCCCGCACTCAGACCTCATACCGCTAAAGATACCTAAAATCGTGTTCTGCGCATGTCAGACCACGTGGTGTGTCAAGTCTCTTCTTACGTGGCGCGCACTGTACCTTTTGAACGCTAGAAGCATTATTTTGTTCCGGTTTGAAGGGTATGGGTGCCGGTGTCATTACAGGCATATGAGACATGGGACATTTCAACTTTGTCTCACGCATCGGAGCATGTTTTTGTGATATTATTTTAAGTCTCTATAGAAGCTCATAGGTAAGTAATAAAAGCCGCACGGATCGATCAGGTTAAGCTACGCTTGCTGCGGTCGGTCCGTGGATGGGTGACCTGACCATCAAATTCAAATTCATTTATTTGTCCGAACATGGTACATTACATGGTCTTATTAAATTAATAAATGGTCTCATCACATTCTGCCACGTGGGGCGCGCAAATATCAGGTAGGCACAAATAAAATTTTACAAATACAAAAATAGAGATATTAGATTAATAATGATACTATTGAATAAATAATTACGAATTAATATTACAATATGAGGCATGTCAGTTAAATATTAGGTATCTAGGTTAATGTCGGAGTATTATTCAATGTCAAACTATAAACTATCAAAGAGAGATTTCAAAATATAAAAGATTACCTACAATTAAATTAGGATGGCAAAATCGTATCGTTCAAAAACTCGTTTAAGGTATAATAGCACTTTTTACACAGCAACTCTTTAAGTTCCTTTTTAAATCCATTTAAATTTAAATGTTTCATCTTTACATTACCCCTTCGTGCCTCGGAAAGCACGTTAAGCCGTTGTTCCCGGCTGTCATTCGCGGATTTTTGACAGTCGTTACGGGTCGTCAGAAGTCCGAAAGTCTGACAGCCAGAGGGTACCGCATTATCCAGTAAATGGGTTGTGGAGGTCACAGTAGGCAGTCGCTCCATGTAAAATACTGGTATTCAGCTGCATCCGGTTAGACTGGAAGCCAACCCCAACATATATGGGAAAGGGCTAGGTAGATGATTGTACGTCTTTACAGGCTTTTGTATTTATCTACCAATTCATAAATAAATAAGAAAATACTTAATTAACTTTAATGAATAGTTTGTGTGTTCAACTAAGCCATTTTGAAGGGAAATTAAGTTCACGAATTTATTTAAAAAATGAAAAAAGCCACTTAAAAACAATTAAAACAATGGTATCTTTGTGGTAAACTAATTAATTGTATTCACAGTTAGTTGAGAACTATGTTTCTGTTACAATAAAAGTAAAAAAAAACTGGCCAAGTGCGGACTCGCGCAAGAAGGGTTCTGTACCACAAGGCAAAAACGCCGAAAAAAAACACGTTTGTTGTACAACAAACGTGTTTTTTTTCGGCGTTTTTGCCCCTTAAATATTAATTTTATTCTGTTTTTAGTATTTGTTGCTATAGCGGCATCAGAAATACATCATCTGTGAACATTTCAACTGTGTATCTATCACGGTTCATGAGATAGCCTGGTAACAGACGGACAGCGGAGGCTTAGTAATAGGGTCCCGTTTTATCTTTGGCTACGGAACTCTAAAAAAGATTCCCATCTATAGACAAGGGAACTCAATGTAGGATCATAAAAAGTATGCCTATTATAATTATTAAACCTGAGTTAACTGTAAAATGTAGTTTAATTAATATATTCTCATGTAAATTAGGTATTCGATGCCATTCTTCCGAATAATTCGCTAAAAATGAAAAACTTCGCAATCAATTGGAAGTTGCTACTGAAGACTGCGAGTTTCGACCTCAGGACGAGCTGCTTCTCACACGGGCACTGTACGTCGCTTGCTCCTGCGACCTCTTTTTTTTCTGTATGGGAAATCATCAAATGACCCCTCCCGCTCTGAGTGGAGCGGAAGGGAATGTCAGACTCTTACTGACTAAAACCCACCCGTGTTCCTTCTTTAGCCCTTTATGTTCCGGGCCAGCGGTAACCCTTTCGGACAATCCCGCTGACCCGGCAGGCTTCGGCCCTGACGGGCCCCTTCGGTTGACGCTGACATCTCTTTGAGGCGCGCGTGGAACACGTACGCGCCGTCCGGCACGGGCCTGGTCCTGATCGGACGGTGAGCTACCCATTACTCTCCGCCCGCAGGCCCGCGCCTACGGTGGCCGGGAGTCGTCCTCGTCGCGCGGCTCCCGACGCCCGGAGCTGCTCCTGCGACCTGACTTTAATTTTGGCTGCTGAGACCAAAACTACAAAGGTACAGAAAGGTTTTGTAAAAATGTGACTGTTATTCAAGAATCTTGTGGTGTCTTACAACTTCCACGCGAACGGAGACGCAGGCAGAAGCTAGTATGGCCGAATTTCAGCCTAATATTAAAACTATGGAAAGTGTTACTGGGTTTTTCTCTCCGGAATTTCTCAGTAGCAGCCTGGATTTGTGCCGGTTGCTGGCAATAGTCTCGTCTGGAATTTCTCAGTCTGGATTTGTGCCGGTTGCTAGCAATAGCCTCGTCTGGAATTTCTCAGTCTGGATTTGTGCCGGTTGCTGGCAATAGCCTCGTCTGGAATTTCTCAGTCTGGATTTGTGCCGGTTGCTGGCAATAGGCTCGTCCCTCATTACATGTGTGAAATGGGGTGTTCTATTGGTATACCTCTCCCTAACCCCACACAGGTTGA
Organism: Luperina nickerlii; assembly: GCA_963855955.1. Classification (NCBI taxonomy): domain Eukaryota; kingdom Metazoa; phylum Arthropoda; class Insecta; order Lepidoptera; family Noctuidae; genus Luperina; species Luperina nickerlii. The sequence goes on along the minus strand of OY979689.1, from coordinate 7,293,155 downwards.
GGTTTCCGGCGACTGGGACCGCAATTAACTGAAACCGTAGTCCCAGTTGCTGGATCCATTTAATTTTAATATTTTTCTTCCGGCGACTGGGACCTGGGGATAAATTAATAACAAAAATTATATATTTTCAAGCCAAAAACAGTACAGTTAAACGAAAACATGTTTAATAAAGAAAAACTCTTTGATTCAAAAATATCACATCCTTCCTTACAAATCTGCATTTTCGTAGAAAAGTGCAATGACTTTTGATCGTGTTTAGATGTCGATGTCACGTCTGCAGTTTTGCTAGCTAATTTAATGTGACCCTGTAGACACTACAATGAGTTTATCTATTGGTGCAACTAACCTAACCCAATGAAGTCTCATAGCTATACAATTATGATCGTATCGTGAGACTGTATCAAGTATGCGTTTCTAACACGCTCTGATTAGCAAATAGGCCCACTTCCGTCTGCTGCGAATGGGGTGAGAGGCGCTGTTGTCATCCCTCTGAATTTTTTCTTGAATTCTGAGTTATGTTTGAAGATATTGGTCGAGCTAGTGTGGGTGATAGTTAACAGTAATTGGTCATTAATTTAGATTTTTTGACATTTGGCAATGTTTTTTGGCATTTAACAAGGGATTATGGGCTAAAAACATGGTATTTCCAACAGGAAAAATATTCTTCTCAAGTTTTTTTAATACCTTTTGTGAGGGCAAACATCATCATCCGCTTTTATCCCAGTTTATCTAATAAAGCCGTCATCCCAAAATTCATTTCCTTCCAAGTTACTCGTATATCATAATAAAAGCGTGGGAAAATCGTCAGGGACCCTGAACTTACTGCTCTCAAGTCAAAACGCACTGAGCTAGCGGTTGCAATTACAGTGGTAACTATGACCACAAAGAGTTTACAAGTCATTACGTTCGCTTATAGTGCTTATCTGAGGAAGATAATTATGTATTAACACTAAACTAACAGTTACCTAATTCACTTATAATTTTAAGTAAAGTGTTGGAATTTTTTGACATTTATAACTAAATAATTCTTCATTTAAATCTGACATCACTAATTTTTTCAAAATAATTTTATATAATTGTTAAAATTTATTCAGAAATTTTAATTATGCATGAGTCTCAAACATCTTTTGTGTATTTTGAAATGTAAATTCGTAATATTGAGCTAGATGCATGCACACCATATTTGTACGCCACCTGGCATAACATAGCGTTCTATACACCAAACTCAAGTTCTGTATTTCTCTACCTGTGTTAACAAATAAAATTGATTTGATTTGGAAAAAGTAATTTCAGGATTAATTAGCGGGATAATTGCGTAACGCACTAATAGTAGAGATGGCTTTAATTTTGACTGTTCACATTCATTGCGTTATTAACGTTGTTGAGCAGACACATTTTTCAAGCGTATGAAGCAATGGATTAGCAATATTCTTCAAAATAATTCAGATTGTTATTGATAGGGTGTTACGCAATTAGAGTGCAGATCATTTTGAACACTTTCCTACCAATACTTTACAAAAAAAGAAAAATAATTGAAAAAAAAATCGGAATCTCTTGAAACTGCATGGACGAGAATCGGTGACTTCACCTCGCTTTGAAAGATGAATGAGCATGTGCGGATCGCAGATGGATACAAAGTAGATATAATATGCATAGCATTGACTATCTATCGGCAGGAGATCTTGAACTTAGCATTCCAAGCCTCCAGAAGTAGCCATAGTGGGACATACAATAATAATCTACCTACATAATATAACGCTCGGGCTCCCGAAATCCCCGTGGGGTTACACAGAGGTCATCCTGCAGCCTTGATAAGACTGGTTGTCAGACTTTCGGGCTTCTGACGACCCGTAACGACTGTCAAAGATCCACGAATGAGAGCCGGGACCAACTTACGACTTAACGTGCTTTCCGAGCCACGGAGGGTTCTTGGTATGTAAAAATGGTCACCCATCCACAGACCAACCGCGGCAAGCGTAGCTTAACCTGATTGATCGACCCGTGCGGCTGTAATTACTCAGCCCCTCTGTCATTTCCAACCAGCATTTCACATAGAGGTGTCATAATACGCTCTGTATTTGGGCATTACGGCCGCATATAGCGGTCGCCGTTTTTCTAAGAAACCGTAAGAATGATAATTTTATCTTCTAGACATACTTAAACATTTTGTGTCTAGGTATGACTAGTGTTTTCTGACTAACTAGCTACTGCCCGCGACTTCGTCCGCGTTAAATTTCTTGTTACTCCGACCCACCCCGTCGCATCGCATCGCCTGCCCGCGCTATTACTCCGTTTTTGCTTAGCGTTCTTTCTGACTTTTTTTCTTTTTACTCGGCTCCTAAAGGTCGGAGCGTGATGTTAAATAGCCTATAATAGCCTTCCTCAAGAATTGGGCTACCAAATGCAAAAAGAATTTTTCAAATCCGACTGGTAGTTCCAGAGATTAGCGCGTTCAACCAAACAAACAAACAAACTCTTCAACTTTATAATATTAGTATAGATGACGGTTATGATAATCACCATGAATACTTGAAAACAAGAAAAGTGCTGGCTCAGTGGTAACGACCCCGACGAGTTGCAGATCGTGGGTTCAAACCCAGGCAGGCTCTTTACTATGTGTAAGTAATTTCATCACAACTGCTCTCAAATCGGTGAAGGAAAACATCGTGAGGAAACCGGCATGTCTTAGAACCAAATAATAAAAAAACAGTGGCACTCCAGGAGTGCCGACAGAAGTGAAAACTTGAAAAAGCATAATAAATTTATAAATATGTCTGAAGGTCGTTCTTCCCAAAGAAAACGTATCGCGCGTTGATGTCTTTATAATAGCCAAAACTTAAAACAGAGGTGTCCATGTTATCCCATCTCAAAAAATGCCCAACGCGCCTTAAGAAGATTTCACTTCAAAAATCGAAGACATGTGACATTCACTAACTCTCACTGGGCCCGCGTGGTGGATTATGGCCCTCTGAGATACATGCCTACTTCTCACAGAAAGGAGGCATGTGTCCCAGCAGTGGAAACATTATAGGTTAATTAAGCTGTGTAGCTGAACATAGAACTTAAGGTACCACTAGTCAATATTTTTTCCTTCACAGTGAGGAGGCATGTGGTAGATGTCACATGTCTTCAAAATTTTTGGGTCTGGGACATACTGGTTTCTTCACGATGTTTTCCTTCACCGTTTTGAGAGCAGTGGTGATGAGATAATTTACACAAAGTCACGCGCCAGTCTGCACGTGCCTTTAAATCACCCTGCAAAATAACATTTAAGGTGACACTAGTCGATATACATATTTTCCATTCAAATTTCGGGAGAGTATTACTCCACTGTTTGACATTTTGCATCCAAAGTTAAACATGATATCGTTTTGTCTTATTGTTAATTATGTCTGTATGGAAACAGAATAGTAAAATAAAAGCGATTAAAAAGTTATGAGCCAACAAAGATTTGTTTTTCTTGCTATTTTTAACGTAACATTGAGTGTAAATAAAGTAATATAAGAATTGTAAAATCTTCAAAACAAAGTCCGTACCAACAACAGGTATCGAAGAGTTCAATAAACTTTTATTGTTATTGATTTATGCAGTGATTTTTTCATAAAACTCGATTTTCTAAAGCACTTTTCGATTTTTTTACGCGTTTATCAGTTCGGAACGGTGTTTCTGTGCGTGAGAACTAGACGTTGTTCGTGTAGACTAGCGTCTAACTGCTCATCACTGATACTAGCTCTGTCGGACACGAAGCCAGGTGAGACAGCTTGCTTTTTGGCCATGACCACCAGTGAGTTCGAGCTCGCGACTAGTTTACTCTTAAGGAGTAAACTAGTAAATAAACAAACCTGTTACCAACTTTGCTGAGTAACTAATCTATTTTTCACGACAAGTCATGAGAAAGAGAGAAACAACTTACTAAGTAATCCAGTTTAGAACAGATTAAAATCTGACAGTTCAACGAAATTCGTTTGTTTCGTACAATCATTGTAAAAAAAAACGCTGTTACACTTTCCATAGACAACATTATCTTTTTACGACAAGCTCAGTAACAGTTCTGTACAGTGAAAACTTTCATTGTTTTTAATTAAGAAAAAGAAGATTCGGTAATTGGTTGTCCATGGTCTTGTGAGCATGAAAGGGAAACGGTGTCATGTGCTTCTTTTTACTTTTGATTTATAAAAAGTTATTAAAGATAAGAGATCTTTTACGGTTCTTGGAGAACAAGATGGCCGTTTCAGGGGTATCAGAGTCGTGAATGGCCGACAAATTGTGTGTCCCACTTGTCAATAAGATTTTAATGTGTTTTACACATAATACTGTTTATAATACCAGCATATTATAACCTACTGTCTCACTGCTGGCCTAAGGCGTCTTCTCATTCAGAGAAGACAAGATGGGTTGGCGATTTCAGACTCATCTGAAACGCAAAACAAAATTAGTTGTTCCGTACATTTATGTTCGCATAATTCGTCAAAATGTAGGGAACAACTGACTTCTTATTTTGCGATTGCAGCTTTAGTCCCTTGTAAAAGTCGTTCATAATGATGAGTACAATCTCATATTTCGGTTTGTCGCATGTTTTCAATTTCCACGTGTTTATTATATAAAAAATTCAAAGTCCTGACTGAATATCAACGTACAGCCTAAACCGCTGGTCTTAGAGACATGAAATTTGGAGGGTGTGTTCTTTGTGAAGAGTGGGTATCCACTAAGAAAGGGTTTTTAGAAATTTCACCCCTAAGAGGGTGAATGTGGAGAGGGTGATATTTCACGCGGACGGTCGGGGGCAGAAGCTAGTATTAACCATAAGTCCGGGTTTCTACACGATGTGTTCCTACACTGATGTGAGTAATATCCAAGATAAACTCAGAAATACATACAATCTTTATTTATTAAACGGAGAAAATTCTGATACAAAAAACTAACAAACTATTAAAATAAAAATCATCATCTGCCTTGCCTTTTCCCAACTATGTTGTGGTCGGCTTCCAGTCTAACCAGATGCAGTTGAGTACCAGTATTAGACATGGAGCGATTGCCTATCTCACCTCCACAACCCAGTTACTGGGTAATACGAAACCCCTTGGTAAGACTGGTTATCAGACTTTCAGGCTTCTGTCGACCCGTAACGACTGTCAAAGATCCACGAATGACAGCCTGGACCAACGGCTTAACGTGCGTTCCGAGGCACGGAGGGGTCTTGGTATATAAAGATGGTCACCCATCCACGGAACAACCGCGGCAAGCGAAGCTTAACCTAAACGATCGACCCGTGCGGAAATATGAATTTAAAAAGTCACATTACTAGTTACCCAAATTAGTACCCCCAACCTAGTGCATTAGAGGCGAGCCATCACAACATTTTTACTCGCCAAAAACATCACCGATTTCCACTTATCGATTACCTTACAAAATTCTTCCAAAACACAGCTCTTCAAAATTACATAAAACCACAACAAATTGGTCATTTTGAATGCGTGACTTCGTGAAAATGAGAGTGACTTTCTCCGAGTGACGTCACGACTAGTTTTTGTCGATTACTGTTAGACACGTCATCGGTTTTCTATAGTTAGTTTAAATTGCTTTGGAGTTATGTCATTGAGTCTGTGTTGTTGGGGTAAGCAGAGTGTGAAGCGGCAGTTATAATGTTTTGAAGCCTAAAATTACTATAGGTACCGTTCAAATACATTCTCTAAAATATTGATAGTGAGGTATTGAGATCTCGTATTGAAATATATCTAGAGGTTCTTCATCTATGGCCTAATATAGATGTGGAGAGTTTGTTTGTTTGTTTGAAGGCGCTTATCTCTGGAACAACTCCTCGGATTACAAAAAATATTTTTGTATTTGACAGCCCAGTTCTTGAGTAAGCTATTTAACATCAAGCTAATACCCTTAGGAGCTGGGTGGGCGATGCGATGCGTTGGGGTGCATGAGGGAAACAAGAAATTTCACGCAGTCGAAGTGGCAGACAAAAGCAAGTTATTAGAATAAATTTGCACATCAACAAATTTTATTTAATAATCAGGGGGCCTAAAAAGACAACTATGGCAGAATCATAACAGGATGACATTCTGAATCATAATATGGCGAAGACAGTCCGTGTTTTTCTTTTTTTTGCTGCACTATGTAGGTATAATCAAAAAGATTGGGATTGGATCTGGATTGAATTGATTGGTATTTTAGCACTGACAAAAAAAATACTTTAAAATCCTTCACCAATGGGATTTAATACGATTAACTTAACAGTTAACTGTCCATTATAATGCATAATGTTATCCTTTAGAGATTTTGCCAAAGTGACCTTTTTAGGCCCCCTGAACCTTTGGAAAACAATCAATAATTCAATACTGTTGGTACTACCGACTTGTTTTGTAGCATAGTAAATTGGCTTATTCCCAGGCGCTCCATAATTTTATTCCCGGCGGCTCCAAATTAAAAAGCATTGGGAACAATTTTAGTATTATACTATTTTAACTAATAACATTATGGAGCTCTTTGGAATCAATATATGGAGTGAAATTGTTTGGAGAACAATAGATTTGGAGCTCCTGGGAATAAACCAGTAATTTCATTCTAGGTAGGTAAATCGTTTTCATATAATTATATAATTAATTAATGCAAAATAAGACATTTTAAAAGAGTAACTGGAGTTTCTGGTCCTTTTCTCCATACAAAACTACCGTTTGGAAGGGGCGACTAGAATCAATTTTTTTTTTTTGGAAATTTTGACGTCCAAAAGTGCCTTTTATGTGCTGCTTTGCTGTGTTTAGTTTAGTTTGTGCTCTTCCAGTACGAGTCGCAATAAATACTTTTTCTTTCTTTCTTTCTTTTTCTTTATTTGAAATAAATAATTTTACTTTCAAGAATTTTGGTGGAATTGAATTCTTACGGCTGTGTTCGACTTCATCATTTTAGCAGAAAGACGTCTCCTGCTGGACATAGACCTCCCCGAAACATCACCACTTCGACCGGTTTTGTGCTTCTCGCATCCGGTGGATTCCTGCGGTCTTCACCAGATCAGCAGTCCACCTTGTGGGAGGTCTTCCAAAGCTACGGTTTTCGGTACGCGGTCGCCACGCCAGAAACTTTCGGCACCATAGGCCATCTCCATGTGGCTATGTTCATTAATTTATGATTAGAGAATTAGCAACATACAGAATTACAGAAACTCTAAGTTCTTATGTAATTCTGAGAGCCGTTCCACACGGTGCGGTGTGGTGTCGCACCGCAAAACATCTCGCCGTACTGGCGATCACACGGGCAGTGCGGCGCCGGCGTCGCAACGTTCTTACGATGGCGTCGCGGCGCCACAGCAGCGACGAAATAGTGTTGGCTTGCCCATCTCTACGATAGCCTGTACAAAATTAGTACAAATTTAAGTGGAGGAACGAATAAGTTTTAATACCTAACACCTGCAATTTCTCTATGCAGCCAAGAAGTTTCAAATTCCTACATGGCTATCACCTACAAAAGATTTTCCCTAGGCAAGTAAACACTTTTATTAAACCTAAAGGATACTATTACATGGCATTTCGCCAAAACCGAGCTTTCTCGAAACCCATTGAACTTGTCTCGATTGTAAATATGTCCGAATACTGGATTCGAAAGTAGCGACTCGATTTGAATTTTAATTCGATCATTATTTGGAGCGAAGCCTTGACCTCGAGGTTTTCGGAGCAGAGTTGTGGGTTGTTGTCAATCAAGGAAGTTTTGTGTGCTAAGAAGATCACTGATAAAGCAAATCCTGGACATGGGCTATCCCATTTCCAGAATTCGAAAACCTCACTATTCCATTAAAAAAAGAAATGTTCTTTTTTAGTCTATGTGCAAAAAAATGTTAAATTGATTTTAAAGCAAATGATTAGAACCTTATCAAAAACACCTTTTTTTCTTATATAATTTTTTCCAACACCGTGTGGTTTTTTCAAAAAATGTTTAATCGAAACCTCACATTTTCAAATTTCATTTCAAAATATTAGCTAAGATTCTTATCATTTTTATCAGCCATTTGGTACAACAGATTGACTGACTAAAACAAAATGCAGATGTTGTAGCCAGTTAGCTATTTACATTTTACTGTTTTCTCCAAAATTAGAAACAGTGGAAAAGTAAGGATTTGTTGTTCACCTCCTCATCTGTCAATCAGCAAGGAGGTAAAGGGGCTCACTCAAATTGTGCTTGACATTTATGTGTCGTCACTCGTTCTAATAACGAAATGTTCCACTTTTCATACGTAGCTCAACTCTGAACGAAAATTCATCGAAATAGTTTTAATTAACCTTTTGACCGCCACAGTCATGTATAGATGACAAACCAAAATGTGCCCAGCACGCCACGGTTCGACTACATGACAGACTTTGACACCGAGGGTACGTTTTTGATTGTTTGACGTGTGGCGGTCAAAAGGTTAAAGAAAAATAATAAACACCTTGAACATCTGTACTAAGAAGCTTGACCGTCGTAGTCAAGTTCAAGCCACAAGGTAACTTATAACAAATATATCGAACATCGCCAAAACCATCGACACAATCTGTTTGCGCCGCCGTCATCTAAAACTGTCGCCAGAGCTGAGTTTCCAGAGTTTCGTAGATACTTTAAGGTGCAGCGCAGACGACAGACTATCCGTGACGGACTTTTTAGTCTGTGAAAAGAGAACCTATGCAATTATATGCAGTAACGCACACGACGCGCAATAAGTCCGGCGTACAAAAAATCCGTGTAATTCGGGCAGACCGCACCGCGCCGGGCCGCGCCGCCGCTCCGCACAAAAAGTCTGTGAAAAAAATAGAACGTTTGCTTCAACGCGCGCTAACGCAGACGGCGCACACTTTAGTCGGCAATCTGCATTTGCTAGGGGTGGACGTAACGCACGCGATCTATTATCATGGCGTCAGAGGTCGATGTAACGATGTTAATTCAAGAAGAGAAGACCAATACACCTCCTCATTGTTGTTTCTGAATGAGTCAAAGCAGGTCTTAAAATTAATAGCAACTCATCAAATGTAGTAACAGACATTTTATACTTAATATTTGAAAAAAAATTCCGGATGTTGTTTTAGAATTGAATGTTTAGTATGGAACTGTCCCTTCAGTAATCTTTCCGAAAGTATAGGATGTACCCAAAATTGTCTATTTCTTCTTCTTTTTCTGTACTTCATGTACAAAATAATACTTCGCGATCTCTGCACGATTTCAATAGCGTCTACGTCCCTACAGCTCTGCCGACAGAATGATCGAAGATGTGCGTCGTGTGCGTTGAGTCTGTGAAAAATCCGCGACAGACTTTTTGCGCGCCATGCAGACTTTTTGTGCGCCACAGACTCGATCGCACAAAAAGTCTGTCGTCTGCGCTGCACCTAAGGATGCTTGACGCCCTCCTGACCACCAATCCTGAATTTGATCTGTTTGCCGATGAATGGAGTAGAATTATACGTGTAGGTATGTCTGATGTTTTGTGAGAAGAAATATGCTAGGCTAGGGTGTCCTCTATTATATTATTTGAAATATGTTTGTATACCATACCTGTTAAAACCCCTATGTTAATTAATGTAATTGGTGTTACCGTTTTAATAAACAATATTAATCCTACTGATATTATAAACGCGAAAGTTTGTGAGGATGCATGGATGGATGTATGTTACTCTTTCACGCAAAAACTACGAAACAGATGTGAATTAAATTTGGCACACGGATAGTTCATAACCAGGATTAACACATAGCTTACTTTTTATCCCGAAATTCCCATGGGATCGAAACATATGCGTGTGAGACCGCGGGGCGCTGCTAGTATTATATTATAAGTAAACCGTTGCACAAGAAGTGCCTCCACAAATTCAAATATTTATTTGCTCAATATGATACGTACAGTATCCGGCGATAAATATTGCACATCGACCTTTGGAATTTGGTGTATTTTATACAAAGAATAAAAATAATTATCAACAGAAGCAAATCATAATTGTTTTAACAGCTCCTAATAGATACCGGACTGTTTGTATTTCGTGCGACAGAGATAACGCTCTACGAAGCCAAAATTAGCCGATTGTCTCTTTCCAAAGGTCGATGTGCAATATTTATCGCCGGGTACTGTACAAGTTGTTTATATATTTGGTTTCGGTATATCCCTCGAAACCATGTTTCGATACCGAAACCAAATGCAAATAAATACAAATGTATATCTATTCAGCGGGATAATTGCGTAACACACTATATCAGTAGCAATCGGTTTCATTTTGACAGTTCAACATCATTCATTGCGTTATTTACGTGTTGAGCAGACAAATTTTTCAAACTTATGAAGCAATGGATTGCCAATAACCTTCAAAATGATTCAGATTGAAACTGATAGTGTGTTACGCAATTAGGATACAGGATAGCAGGGACTGATATGGATTCCGTAGGTACAGACGCCAGCACACCAAGCTACCCGAAACTGTAAAATTTTCCCAATCAACTTTGAACCTTATGCTTTAGCGATAAAGTTGAAAATCTATTAAAGAAATTTGACAGATTGTAGTAGCTCGATGTGCTGGCGTCTGTACATGATTCTTAACACCTCTGAGTTGAAATATTTCGTCGGTTATAAACATCGGTAAAATTTCTTCACGTGTTGAATTCATGGCTACAATTTGCGCGTCGATGTTCCTGCCACCCTGTGTACAGTCAACAAAAGAGATAAGTATACAGGATCGATCATAGAGCAGTGGTGGCCAAGTGGTAACGGCCGCGACTTACGAGTTGTAGGTCGTAGGTTCGAACCCAGACAGGCGCTTTACTTTGTGTAAATTATTCCATCACCACTGCTCACAAAACGGTGAAGGAAAACATCGTGAGGAAACCGGCATGTCCTAGAACCAAAAATTCGGAGACATGTGACATCTACCAATCCGCACTGGGCCCGCGTGGTGGATTACGGCCCACTCCCTCTCGCTGAGAGGAGGCCTGTGTCCCAGCAGTGGGAACATTATAGGCTGATGATGATGATGATGATGATACAGGATCGTCTGATATAGTACACGAATAAAATTTAATTTTATTAATAGAAAACAAACAGCTCATTTATCAAATTTCAGTCGAAAACATCCATTGGTTTCTTACTAAAGTTCAACTATATCCGACGATCCTGCATACTTATCTATTTTGTTGACTGTACGTCTAGAACACTCTGGAAGCAGGGACTTACAAACACCTTCTTTTATAGGTTACAGAATTATAAGTGTTGTTACTGGTTGAGAGATGCTGGCTTAGGTTTCGAGGATTAAAAGAAATATATTTTAAAATAAACTGGTGTATTAGCACATAGTATTAGCATGACATTTTTACATTTTAAACAGAGCAAAAAAGAATGACATAGAGAAAAAAGACAAAGACAATCACACTTTTTATATTCAACACTCTTCCCCCCTCGGGTGTGAGGGCAGGCGCACCAGACGCAGAGCAGAGCGGCGGCGCAGCGTGCCGCGCGAGGTCCGCACATCGACGACCCGCACCCGGCCATCGGCGCCAGGGTACACGGCTTCTATAACACCGCGAGGCCAGTAGCTCCTCTCAGAAGTCGGGTCGATCACTAAGACTACATCTCCAACCTTAAGTTGATCTTCGTCGCTAGTCGACCTCATAGTTCGTGGCAGTAGAGACGGTAAAACTTCTTTGAGCCATCTCGACCAAAACATGTCAGCGAGCCTTTGAGCCACACGCCACTGTTTTCGTGAACATAAGTCTGTTTTCTCAGTTGCATCAATGGGAAGGTTGGACGAAGTTCCCAATAAAAAATGGAATGGTGTCAGGGCTACATCGTCTGTGGAGCTGACGGACACGTGTGTCAGAGGACGGCTGTTAACTATTGCTTCAACTTCGCAAAGTAATGTCAAAAGCGTTTCGTCTCGTGGTGCTCTTTCTTTCAGGATGACTTTCAGAGTTGACTTCACGCTTCGTATCAACCTCTCCCAAGCACCTCCCATATGTGGGCTTAGAGGTGGATTAAAGTGCCACCTTACTCTTTCGTTGGCGGCCTCATTCTGTATCTTCTGAAGCTCTGCGTCGGCTCCACGTAAATTAGTTCCGTTATCGGAATATAAGTCGCTAGGCCAACCTCGTCGCGATGCCATTCGTCGTAGAGCCATTAATAAACTATCAGTGGATAGCGAATGCACAACTTCTAGATGTATGGCCCTTACTGTCATACATGTAAAAATTACGCCGTACCTTTTCTCACGTCTTCTTCCAACTGTAACTTCTATTGGTCCAAAAAGGTCAAGACCGCAGTGAGAAAATGGTCTACAGTGGTGCGCGACTCTACCAGCAGGTAAGTTTCCTTGTCTCGGTGCTACAGGTGTCGCTTTCCTTATACGACAGACAAGGCATTTCGATGCTACATTTCGCACTGAAGGTCGTAGGTGAACGATCCAAAATCTTTGTCTTAGTTCATTTATAACTGTCTCATTATTAGCATGCGCAGCTCGAACATGATAGTGCATTATTATAAGCTTGGAGACATAATTGCGTCCGTCAAGTATGGCAGGCCTCTTGTACTCTAAAGTAACACTTTCTGCAGCGTCAATCCGGCCTTGAACACGTAAAATACCATCATGGTCCATGTACGGTGTGAGTGACAAAATCTTACTCTTTTTTGGTAAAGGTTTTTGATCATTTAAGCAACTCAGCTCTTCAGGAAAAGATTCCTTTTGCGCTTGCTTCAGTATCAATATTTCCGCCTTATCTATTTGTATAGCGTTGACTGTTACGTCTCTCCCTTTCCATTTTTCTAAAGCAGCCAATAGCGTGGCTGTAGTGCGAAGTAAGCGCATCCATGAGGAAAACCTTTTGGCATCAGGAATGGAAAGATCCTGTAACGGAGTAATAACGGTCAAAGTTGCTTTCTTTAGCTCAACATCGTCATCGTGTGCCTTCGTGAATTTATTTTCAGGCCATTGAGCTGTCTCAAGTCTCAAGAACTCAGGACCGTGAAACCATGGATGTGCGTAGGTAAGTTCATCCACATTTTCTTTGGTGGCATAGTCCGCTACATTCGCAGACGTCGGAACATATCTCCACTCATCAGGTTTGGTCAGCTCGTCTATCTCACCTAATCGATTAGCGACGAAAGGTTTATAATCTCGTGCATCGCTCATGATCCATAGCAGGACCGTAGACGAATCAGTCCAAAAATAGCGTCTGTCGGGCTTTATTGTGTGCTCCTGCTCGATAGTAGCCGCTAATCTGCAGGCCAATACTGCTCCTTGAAGCTCTAGGCGTGGCACTGATACAGGTCTTAGTGGGGCTACTCTACTCTTACTGGCTATGAGGGCTATAGTCGTACTTTCTTCGTGAACGATTCGCCAGTAGGCTACAACGGCATAGGCTTGCGGTGAAGCGTCGCAGAACATGTGTAGCTCACGTGCTAAAATAACATTTTGTGTGGCTAATGACTTTTCATTCAAATACCATCGCGGTATGCGTAGTGACTTGACCTTATCAAAACACTCTAGCCATTTGCGCCACTTTGTGAACTCTTTGTCCTTGACATGTTCATCCCATGAAATGCCGCTTCTCCATGTATCTTGTAACAGTATTCGAGACTTTATCGTTAACGGAGCAAGAAAGCCTTGAACATCGAAAACGGACATGACTACTCGTAACATTTCTCGTTTAGTGGGTCTTTGTAAACATTTGAGGATTTCTTCACTAATCCGCTTCATGGAAACATCAAAACCAAGCACATCGTCAACTGGAAACCAGTACAATCCTAGCGTTCTCTCGCCTTCGCTTGTTCCCTCAATATTAAACTTAACGGCGCTGGGGCCGAGATCACTCTCTGGTAAGCTTTTGAGTACTTCCTTACTGTTACTGGTCCAGTTCCTGATTTCGAAGCCTCCCATTTTGTGAATATTCCTGACATCATTAACAAGCTGTACAGCTGCACTCTCAGTCTCAATGCTATCCATCAGATCATCTACATAATGATTTTGCACAATGCTTCTGACAGCACGGGGCATCTTCTTTTCATACAGCGTGGCGTTTTTATTTTTCACATATTGTGCCACAAAAGGAGAGCAGCATGCGCCAAAGATAAGGGAGTTCATAGCGAACTTCGTAGGTGGCTTTGTACTATTGATGTCGTCCTTCCAGAGAAAACGCAAAGCATCTTGATCCTCTTTTCTAATTTGGACCCTCAAAAACATATCTTTGATGTCGCCAGTGATCGCGACTTGGTGCTCTCTGAATCTTAATAGCACACCAAACAGCGAAATGAGCAAATCTGGGCCTTGAAGTAGGTAATCATTCAGAGAATAACATTGTGACTTTGCAGCGGCGTCAAATACAAGACGCAATTTCTTCTTGTTTGGATTATCAACTCCAAAATGAGGTAAATACCACAGTCGATCAGATGTCACATCGGGTTCTGAACAGGGGTGTGCATAATTATTTTCAAACAGATGCTGTACCCTCTCTCTGTATCTAGCTTGAAATTCTATGTTCATGCGCATCTTTTTCTCTACGCCTTGAAGACGACTAAACGCTGTGGGATATGAGTCTTTCATTTTAACGGTCTCATCCTTCCAGGGCAGTCCGACCTCCCAATGGTCGCCAACTTGTTTAGAAGTCTTGTCAAGAATCTCTAAAGCTTTAACGTCCTCTGAACATTGTCGTGGCTTGACACTGACGCCAAGTGCATCGAGAGCATACGAACGCCTTACAAGATCATTGAGCTCATCTAGGCTGCGTCCGTTTTCACTGTCGTGATGTGATAAAAACAGCGTACAAGCATCAGTCAGTCCATGTGGTCGGCGTCTGTTTATTATTTTGCCGTGTACAGACCAGCCAAGAACGGTTCGAGTGGCATTAGGATCACCCTCAATTATCTCTAATGGGGCTAAGAGATGGTAATTATCTTTCCCGATAATCATTGATGGCTTCATGGAATCAAAACAAAGATTTTCTTTGATACCTGACAGGTGCTCATAGCGTCCAAGTTCTGTGTATTGACTCGGAAGATTAATCCCTTTAACTGTGCGTGCGACAATTCTATAGCGATCAGTATTTTCGCTTGATATCTCAAATTCTAGTAGTTCAGCTTTACAAATCAAAACACTGTTGTCCCAAGCGCCTCGCACATGTAAGCTTTCAGTGTGACCTGTTAATCCTACTTGGCTGGCCACTTTTTCATCTATCATCGTGATGGTGGAACCGTCATCGAGAAGAGCATCAGTAACAACGTCACCATTTGGACCATGGATCCGGATGCGAACATATTTGAGTAACACGTGAGAAGGTGTAGGAGAATTTGACACAGCTAATATGTTCGCTACACAATCGTCAGGACTTTCAGTAATATTAGCGTTGACAGGCTTTTCTATTGCCTTAGCTGTTGGCCAATGCAAAAGCTGGTGGTGTGGCAATCCGCAGTCATCAATGCTACATAATGGAGCTTCACAGGTGTTCTTGTCATGGTCGCTAACAAGACATTTTGGACATAGCCGGTTGCTGCGCACAAATGACCATCGTTCCTTCCGGAGGGCGCGCTTGAACTTAGGGCAATCAATAACTATGTGATCGGAGTGCTTGTGACAAAAACGGCACTTTGAAGCTTCTTTTGTCTGTGCTAGTACAGCGTGAGGCCGCTGAAGGTTGGAATGAGTAACAGGACCATCAAATTTCTTTATAGACGTCTGTAGTAACGATACGCCGACATTTGAAATCTTTTGCGCTTCAACTTCCAAAAATTCCGATAACTGTTCAAGTCGAGTAATATTCGAACTTTTTTCTCGATTTTCGTGGGCATAGTCGGCCCATCGGGTAATCAAACTGCATGGTAATTTCGATAAAATGGCAGTAGTCAGCTCGGGACTCCTTAGATAATCATCTTGTTTTATAGCCTTCGTAGCAACTACGCAGTTTTTAATTTTTATAGAAAAAGAAACTATGTCATTATGATATGACAGTGACAGTGACGGAAGTTTTTTCAATTGACTTACGATTTTTGTTATGATAATTTCAGGTCGACCAAATCGTAATTCCAAAGTTTTCATGATATTTTCAGCCGACACATCACCCATCAGGAGCGCAGAAACGCATTCTCTAGCTTCGCCTGTTAGACATTTTCGTAGGCGACAAACGTTTTCTGCATTCGAAAATTGGCAAATCTTGGTCGACTCATCGTAGGAATTCCTGAAGTTAACCCACTCCATCGGGTCTCCCTTGAAAAAAGGCAGCTCCTTAGGTGTCGCAATGCGACTCATTAGTCTGTCTGTGGCGGTCATCTGCTTACAGCTATGGGTACAACCTAGAGCAAGATCGTGTATCGCGTCAGCTAGCTTGAGTATTGCTTTATCTTGAGCAACTGGTGCTGACGAGGGTCGGTCATGTAGGGCAGGGCTTGAACAACACATGTTTTGAGCAGCGGGTGCCGGGCAATGGTCATCTTGTGCCGCGGTAGGAGCTAGGTAGCGTTCATCTTGTGCAGTAGGGTCTGAGTAGCGCGCATTTTGTGTCGCGGTCGTACGACGAAGGGCTACATTCTGGTGCGCCACCCAATCTTCCGTTCTTACTGCTGCGGATGCGTGTGAAACACTGGAACCCGCTCGGGAACGTTGTTCTTGTTGTTCTTCCAATTCTGCTAGGCTTACACCCAGTTTTTTGTTCACGAGGTCTATTTGGAATTGCATTTTTACCTCCTGCAGCTGAGCTTGCATTTTCGCTTCCTCTGCGGCGATCAGCAATCGTGATTTCTCCTCGGCCGCTTCAAATTCGAGTTGTTTTTTGCGCGCCTCTAATGAAATAACGGACATTTTGGAACTGACCGCTTTCGATGACTTGCTCGATGGAAGGTTTTGCTGATCTTCCTTTTGTGACCCTGAAGGTGACGACATTTTTCTGCGAGCTTTTGATCGTGTCAACATTTTGCGAAAAAGAATATTCCTCAGTCCTCGAGTCCTCAGTTTATGCTCGAAGGACCAATGTTACTGGTTGAGAGATGCTGGCTTAGGTTTCGAGGATTAAAAGAAATATATTTTAAAATAAACTGGTGTATTAGCACATAGTATTAGCATGACATTTTTACATTTTAAACAGAGCAAAAAAGAATGACATAGAGAAAAAAGACAAAGACAATCACACTTTTTATATTCAACAAGTGTTACATATTAAATTGATAACAGAATCAAATAAAAAATATATAACCCTTAATCTATTAAATGTGTTAACCCAAAACACTTTTAAAAGTGTAACAGTGTATGTGTAACCGATATAAAAGTGTTAACAGTGTTAATAAGTGTAACAGGTAAAAGTGGCGTTGCCAAAATAGCTGCAATCCCGACTGGATTGAGACTATTTTTCCATCGCCGCGTCTGTTTGTCCGCCGCGCGTTTTTGCGGTAGGTATAAACCTACAAATGCTTATTGAAACACATATTAACACTTATCAACACATACAAAAGGTTACACTTTGATTCTGTAACATTATTGTATCTGTTACATGTAGATGTGTTTTTCTTTTAAAACAGTTTTAAAAAACACTGTTACAAACACTTATTACGGTAACAGTTTCTGTCTCTGTCTGGAATCAGTAGATTTACTGTTTCCCGACAGAGACACAAATGGTGTTTTGTATGATTATACAAAACACCATTTTGACCTGACTCAAAGTTATCACATAATGAGTTATTCTTGGTTACTCTCGTTTATCTTGAAAATAAGAACACTTTCATCACAAAACAAAAGACGGACGCGTTCTGATTACACACACAAAATTCACGGTGAATCAACAGCAAATGACCCAAATATAAAAACAAAAAATACAAATGACCTAAATATATCTCTTAAAATGCACCAAGATACAACTCCGATTCGAAAGTGTACAACTCGATTAGAATTTGAAATCGATTCGGACAGTATCGATTAGTATTCGAGTCGTGTTGTGATCGACACACATTGTGTCCTGATCATTTTTAACGATCCTTCCGGCTCCGAAACGTGTCAGTATGTTGTGTTTTAGAGTAGACGAAACGAGGATGTCACGATATAAAAAAATGGATGAATGAAAAATTAATTAATGAATGAATGGATGGATGGGATGGATGGTGGATGTAAATGGGGTTGTTCCACAAATCCCCATTGAGAATCCCTATCAATGGGGATTTGTGGACGAAAAGTTCACAAATTCCCATTAGTTTAAAATTAAAATACTTACAAACAACCTATACTCCATTTACAATAAGATTAGACATTTAAACAAAACTTTTTACAGTCCGTTCAACCGATTTTTACTTCTATTCCGTAGGCATAAGGACGGCATTAAAAGCAAAAACGTGATTATAATACCAACTGTTTATTGCAGCTGCCATTTGTCATGCCACCAACGCAATAGAAGTCAAAATCGGTTGAACGGACTGTAAAAAAGATTTATTTCAATGTCTAATCTTATTGCGAATGGGGTATAATAGATAATAACCACGAAAGAAGGTCAAAGAAAAGGAATTGGATGTATGTAACAGTTTCCAGACGTAATAAAAATAAACCAACCCATTTCTTGTTGTGGGTTTCGTAAATAGTAACGAAATAATGATAAAATAAATGAAGGACTAGCTTCCGCCCGCGACTTTGTCCCATAGTACAGACGCCAGCACATCAAGCTACTACAATCTGTCAAATTTCTTTAATAGATATTCAACTTTATCGCTGAAGCATAAGGTTGAAAGTTGATTGGGAAAATTTGACAGTTTCGGGTAGCTTGATGTGCTGGCGTCTGTACATCGATAAAAAGTCAATAAAATTGAAGTGACTGTTTGTAATGTCAAAATAACAGCTTTTTACTAAATGCATTATGAAAGATTCATCATCATCAGCATCATTTCAGCCGAAAGACGTCCACTGCTGGACATAGGCCTCCTCTAAAAAGAAAAAAAAAATAAAGATTACACCGTACTTAAAACAAAAAAAAAAAATATAAAAATATTTTTTTAAAAATGTCTGTCTGTTCCGGCTAATCTCCAAACCAGCTGGACCGATTTTGATGAAGGTTGGTATGGGGATACTTTGAACCCTGGGGAAGGAGACAGGCCTTTTAATCAACACACTACGCGGGCCTTGAAAGACCATATTCATTCATACTTTTATTATTTACTTAATACAGTATTTCTATCGCACAAAGCGACACGCTCTTTAGTTGTGGTAACCAAGTATACAAACACGCTGTGAATGTGTGCGTGAAAATGAGAAGCGTCAGGACACACACACACTTCCGACTTCACCATTGTCTCAGACGGTACCGGGAGCTCCTGCGTTTATACACACATTCACAGCATGTTTGTTCATTTGGTAACCACAAGTAAAGCGCGCGTCGCTTCGTAAGATAAAAATACTATACCTTTTTACTTTTTACGCGGGGCCCATGGCTAAATAATAACAGCCGCACAGGTCGATCGATCAGGTTAAGCTACGCTTGTCGCGGTTGCTCTGTGGATGGGTGACAATCTTTACATACCGAGACCCCTCCGTGCCTCAGAAAGCACGTTAAGCCGTTAGTCCAGGCTGTCATTCGTGGATCTTTGACAGTCGTTACGGGTAGTCAGAAGCCCGAAAATCTGACAACCAGTCTTACCAAGGGGTATTGTATTATCCAGTAACTGGGTTGTGGAGGTCAGGTAGGCAGTCGCTCCATGTAAAATACTGGTATTCAGCTGCATCCGGTTAGACTGGAAGCCGACCCCAACATAGTTGGGAAAAAGGCTAGGCAGATGATGACCTTTTTACTTTTTACATCAGTCATAGCAAACTGGTCGTATCGTTAACTTCTCGTGAGTAGTAAGCAACCATTTTCTACCTATCAGCGAGCATGTCAAATTCTTGACACTGTAATAGTCTTTAATAAAGTATAATTATTATGTCGCAGCCAACTGGTTAAATTAGCCGTTTAGTTAATCACCTGGCTTTTGGAAGTGGTGCTCGCCTCGCTTCGCTCTCTCGGCTCGCATGCGGTTGATCACAGTTCTAACCTATCCTAACCCAAGTTGTGCCACAGGTTTGGCTTAATTACTGCGACCAATTCGGCTCGCGCGTGATTGGCTACAGTTCCAACCTAAACCCATAATTGAAAATCATTCAGGCTATTACTGAATGGATTATAATAAAGATGATTTTTAACGATTTCAATGAAAAATCAACTTCTCCGTAGTAATATTTTTTATTTCTTTTGAACAGGGAAAAGCTAACAAAAACCTATCAAAAATAGACAAAAATATAAAAGTAAAATATAAAAACACAAACAATATCAAAAAGGTTCCATTTGGCCACATGCTCCCCTTTTTTAGAGAAGCACAACTTTCTTTAGTGGCCGCCTCAAAATGCCTGCTTGTGTCCGAATATCCACCACCCGTACTACCCCATCACGGCCCGGGTGCAGAGCCGCGATCACGCCGCGTGGCCAGGTTCCCCTCGGCAAGTTCCCGTCACCGATGAGAACCGGGTCCCCAACTTTGACGGCGACATCTACTCCTGGTACGCGACGGGGCGCCAAAGTGGGCAGATACTCGGATACCCAACGACGCCAAAAGTGATCGCTCAGTCGGAGTGCCTTCCTCCAACCGCTCCGGCCAATTAATGCTGCATCCGTCAATTCCTCGGCCGGAAATGGACGACCCGATGAATCCCCTAGTAAAAAGTGATTAGGGGTGAGCGCCTCCGGGTAGTCCCCGTCAGGGGAGATGTGCATTAGTGGACGCGAGTTCACTATTGCCTCGGCTTCGGCTATTAAAGTCGCTAAGACCTCCTCTTTCGGCGCGTGCTCTCTCAGGGTTACTCTCAGGGCGGACTTTACCGACCGAATTAACCGCTCCCAAGCTCCTCCCATGAAGGGGGCCGATGGGGGAATAAAACGCCATTTTATCTTCTCACGCGCTGCAAACTCTGGTACCGCGGCATCATATAAGGCTCTTAGTTGCCTATTCGCTCCCACAAAGGACGTCCCGTTGTCCGAAAATATTTCTGTGGGTGTTCCACGTCGGGCGATGAAGCGTCGTAGGCACATAATAGCAGAATCCGCGGATAAGCTGGCTACGACCTCGAGGTGGACAGCTCTGGTTACCAGGCACGTAAATAAGGCAACCCACCGCTTCTCACGCCGACGTCCAATACAAATAGATACAGGCCCAAAATAGTCCACGCCGATATATGTGAAGGCACGTCGATGATGAGCTAGTCTCGCCTCTGGTAGGTCTCCCATGGGTGGTTGTAGGGTTGAACTCTTCAATAACTTGCACAACTGACATCTATGTACCACTGACCGCACGGCGTTCCTCAGTCCGAGAATCCAGTACTCTTGCCGCAGCTCATTAATTACGGTCTCTGTGTTGGCGTGAGCGAACTTGTTGTGGTAATGGGAAATCAAAAGTCGAACAGCTGGCTCCTTTCCATTCAAAATAATGGGTTGAGTGTCAGAAACAGCAGACGTTCTCCCGGCTAGGCGGATCACTCCATCACGGAGTACTGGTGACAACCTGGCCAAACGGCTCTTCTTGTTTATGGGTTGCCCACGTGTCAGACAAAGGAGTTCCTCCCCGAAGGCGCTAATCTGGCTTTTCCCCAAAATGTGAAGTTCCGCACGAACGATGTCCTCGGCGACCAATGGTACCAGAGCGGTGGAAGGCGTGGCATCCGGCCGCGAAACGCGGTCAGGTATATTTCTACCGACACAAATACCCCGAAACCAAAAATTATGAAATTCATGAACCCGATTTCTAAAGATGGCAGCAATGAATTGATGTGTCCTAGCTGTTGCCCTTACAAGCCTAATCCACGAGCTAAAATGGGTAATGTTGGCTACAACTGGTAAGGGTAACTGATGGGAATTAATGACATTAATGAATTCTGCGACATGTGATTGATGCGTAGATGATTTTGACGGATGAAGAGATGGCTTGAGCTCTTCCACTCCAAAAGTTACTGGCGCTATGACTTTGGGCTCAGAAGGCCACTCAGTAGTGGGAGCCAGGAGAAAGTTCGGGCCACATATCCAACGTGGTTCAATGTTGGCCTTCCCCCTTGTCGCATCGTCAGCCACGTTCAGATCGGTTGGAACCCAATGCCATTCCGCTAAACTAGTGATCTCCAAAATCTCTCCTACACGATGCGCAACAAAAGGTTTGTATTTCCTCGCATCACTGCGTAACCACCCTAAGACGGTCATCGAATCGCACCAAAATATCCGTCGATTCGGCTTAAAGCGGTGGGCTTCACAAATCCTAGCAGCAAGTCGAGCGGCTATCAAGGCGCCTTGGAGTTCCAGGCGCGGGATTGAAACAGGTTTCAAGGGAGACACACGCGCCTTGCTAGCTATCAGCGCAAGTTTCACGTCACCGTTGGGAAGCACAAATCTCCAGTAGGCAACGGCGGCATGTGCCTGCTCGCTAGCGTTACAAAACACGTGTAACTCCAGCTCCGAGAACTCACACGAATTATAGCACCTTGGAACTCTTAATACTGAAATTGATTTAAGGCACTCGAACCATTCGAGCCAAGTTTCCTGGTCAGCCTGTGATAGCCTCTCGTCCCAGTCAAGGTTCTTACGCCACAAGTTTTGGAATAAAATCCGGCCTCTCACTACGATGGGGGCTAAAATACCTAGTGGATCGTAGATGCGCATGACGTGGGCTAACACTACGCGTTTTGTGAAATGACCTGAAATTTCGTTGAGGCCGGAGTTGAAACTAATGATGTCTTGAGCTGGTTTCCATATCAGACCTAGAGTACGTGTGGTGGTGACTGAGGGTGGTAAACTACCCAACTCTACACTACGACGTTTGACTAGTGAGACGTCAGACCACAGCTCGCTTGGCAACTGATTGAGTGCGCCGGGCTCATTCGACACCCAACCACGCATTTCGAAACCTCCGCGCTTATGAATCTGTACGATATCTGCTGCCAATCGAGCGGCGTCCTCCGTAGGGACATCTACACTTCCGATGAAGTCATCCATATAGGTATCCGAAGTGATAGCCTCCACAGCCTGCGGAAATTCGGCCATAAATTCCGATGCGTTTCGGTTAAGGATGTAAATTGCCGTAGATGGGCTAGAGCATGCCCCAAAAATCATAGACGACATACGAAAGGTCTTTATTGGGCCCGTAGGATCATCGCGCCAGAGAAATCGCTGCGCGTCGCGGTCGCATTCCTGTATTTTAACCTGCGGGAACATCTCCTTTATATCAGCTGTTAAGGCAATTTTCCCCTCTCTAAAACGCATCAAAATTCCTAATAGAGGTTGTAAAAAATCAGGACCCGACAGAAGCATAGAATTTAGCGACACACCCTGTACTTTAGCAGCTGCATCGTGGACAACTCGAAGTTTCCCCGGTTTGTTGGGATTTACCACTCCGAAATGCGGCAAGTACCAACAAACCGATGTGGACGGCTGACCTGTACACTCTTCCGCATACCCCTTAGCCCGCGCGTCGTTGATATTGGCCCTATATCGTTGGGCAAAATCAAAATCCTTTGTCATTTTTAGTTCTAGGCTTTTGAAACGAGACAACGCCAAATGATAACTTTCCGGAACAGGACGGTTATCCGCCTTCCACAGTAAACCGACTTGGAAGTGCCCATCTGGTCGGCGCTGGGCAGTTTGTTCAAGGATGCGTAGAGCCCGCTGGTCATCCGCGCTGCGCGGCTCCTGTTTAGTTATGCCAATCGCATCTAACCTATACTGATCCCTGATGAGCACTTCCAGGTCATGCGCTGGACGCTCACGCAAGTGACAAGAAGTTTCTACTAGACATGTCCGACTACTGGCACATCCGAACAACACCCATCCCAGTGGTGTTCGGATGGCGACAGGCTGGGACTTCGTTCCTTTTCTCACCTCAGATGCTATGATGAGAGGCCAGTTGTCAATCCCTAACAGAATGGTGGGCTTAGCTTCGGCATAACACAGCTCCTCCATCACGTCCGAGAGGTATGGAAAGGACCGTAAAGACGCGCGTTTGACTGACTGACTTTGCAGCCCTAAGTTCTTAATTGCCCTAGCTCGCTGAATCAAAAACGTCTGTGAGGCTGATCGGCCCTTTAACTGGAAGTCAACAAACTGCACGCAACTATCTCTAGACAATCCCCCCACACAATCCAAACGCAGACTGCCTACCGGACCCTCGGCTCCAATTTTGGAGGCGATGTCGGCATCTACAAAAGTAGCCGTCGAGCCATCGTCTAAAAGGGCAAAGGTATCTACACTCCCAGCTGGTCCAGAGACTGTGACGGGTACTACTTTCAATAGTGGACGAAGTGTGGATTCAACCTGCGTGTTGTTGACAGCTACGAGAACCTGCTCCGGTTTTTCAACATCCGTTGTTGTCGTAGGTTCAGGTTTGACCTCCTCCTTAACAAGAGCGGATGTAGCGAACTTATCATTATGCAAAATAGTGTGATGTCTACGCTTACAATCAGTTGTTGTACAACTAACCTTATTTTTGTTACAATACTTAAAATTGTGCGGAACCTTTTGAAGGCAACGATAACAAACTTTGTTGTCTTTAACGAAACGCCATCTGTCATCGACTGTCAAAGACGTGAATGTCGGACAATTTGATAACTGATGTCCCCCTTTGCAAAATAAACAAACATTTTCCTGAAGGGATGTTTCCGCAGGTTTCGTTTTGGAATTAGACTTAGTTGAAGCCCGCGCTACCGACTCTGATACGGCATGCGCACGCTGTTTCTGTGAAGGGTTCGTTGATGAAGATGGTGTTACCTCAAACACAGCGCCAAACTTCATTGCCAAATCGACCTCACGATTTAGGAAACGCGACAATAATTCCACCCTAGCCTGGCCTAGGTCCTCATGATTCGCTGCAAAGTCTAACCACCGCGCGCGCAATAGTGGAGAAAATTTGCTAAGCAGCACACCAAACAGTTCAGGAGAACGTAAATAATCACTATGCTGCAGCAACTTAGCAACCTCGACACAATTGCGCACACGAGTGGTGAAAACATGTAGGTCTCTTACCTCCGACCCAAGCTTGGGCAGAGCCTTGATTGCGCTCAGCTCTTGTAGCACAATTTGCTCAGGTCTACCAAAGCGACGATCCAGGGCATCGATGACGTCATTGGCGTGAGGTGCCAACACTAACAGCATGCTCACGGCCTCCCGTGCCGTGCCTTTTAGGGCTTGGTTCAGGCGCGCAAGGTTTTCTGCGTCTGTAAATCCACTTACTGTATCCTGAAAAGCCCGCTTGAACATAAGCCAGTCAAGGGGAGAGCTTCCATCAAAACACGGGAGTTTTATAAAATTTTTATTGGTATTGGGGACGTTACTCTTCGCAAGTGCCTTTAGGGCCCCCACTAGCTGTGTAACGCCAATTGAGTCGCCGCCGTCTCCGTGAATTTCAGTGGCAGCGGTCTTGTCCCCCCCGCGGAGATTATGCTGAGGAAAATGTTCAAGACTCTGTGCTGCGATATCATGAGAAACGACGTTACGGACGTCACGTAGAGGAAGCTGAGAACACAAGATAACGTTAGTATTATTAGCCCCTACCTCACATCTATCGTTAGATTGACACCCTTTTACGGATGGCTCCCTATCCTGACGTGTTGGTAAACTGGCAGGGAGGGCAGTAGTATCCACCCAATGTTCGACGCTGGCACGGCTCCACCCACTGTGAGAACCGTGGTTACTACCCTCTGCCTCAATTTTTGCGAGCTCAGCTTGATATTCAGCTTCAGCAGCTTTGCGCTCTAATTCAACCTGCCTAGCCTCTACTTGTGCTCGTAATTCTGCCTGCTTAGACTCTAGTTGTGCACGCATCTCTGCTTCCATTTGGGCAATTTCTAATTGAGCTACGCGACGAACATGTTGCGCTTCCGCTGCGGATTTTCTCACCGCGACCAACACGGAAGAGCGACTAGTGCGGCTAGTGCGAGTGGCGACAAAATGTGCGCTCGAGGTAGGCTTTAACTGAGATGAATGTACCTGAGTTTCCCCACTGGTTGTCTGTGTAGAAGTAGGTACTTGAACTGCCTCACTACCCGACTGGGAGGGTACATAAGGCTTATCTTGGGGCAGTTTCGTCTGTGATCTCGTCACAACCATTTTGCCCTCTGAGAAAAAAGCGCTGAAAAAAAATGCTGAAAAAGAGCTGCTGTGGACTAGTTTTCACAGTACACTAGTTAAACTCGTCGAAGGACCACTTTATTACTGAATGGATTATAATAAAGATGATTTTTAACGATTTCAATGAAAAATCAACTTCTCCGTAGTAATATTTTTTATTTCTTTTGACAAGGAAAAACCTAACAAAAACCTATCAAAAATAGACAAAAATATAAAAGTAAAATATAAAAACACAAACAATATCAAAAAGGTTCCATTTGGCCACACAGGCCGTTAGTTAAACGGCCGCCGTTTAGTTAAAAGGCTAGGTTAACTAAACGGCTAATTAAACCAGTTGGCTACGACAAATACATAGCTTTATAGTTACTAATTTGAGCTGTAAATAGCTGATAATTATGATCAAGTTGGAAATTCCTTTAAATGAAAAAGAAAGTGATCGTTAAAAGTCTATTAATAATTATAATAGGCCGGAAGGCATCGCCATATTTTTTTAAATTATGCCACTATGACTTGTCGATTTATAGACACGGAAATTATTATTTTTTTGCGTGAAAATAAACAGTTAATCAATTACTAAGACGTCTTTTTTTTAATTATACCACAGAATATATGAGTTTTGCTGTCTCGTTGGTGGATTTATAGAGCAACACGGAATTCAAGTTTTACACTGTATGTGATTTGTATTCCGCGTATGTTAGCACGGAATCGATCACGAATGCGACAATTGACTCGCATTTTTTAGGAGCAAACCTTCGAAATGCCTTTTTGACTGCCTTTCTTACATGAGTTCACACTTTACAGCTTAATCTAAAAAAGCAATTGTCATTTTCAGCCGGTGTATAGCGTTAGGCGTTGTGATACTTCCGCGGCCCAGAAAGTATGTAAATCGTTCGGTCCTGCGTCTTCTCCCTCTCTGCAACTCGCAACTGTGTTTGCGCACACAATTGTGTTTGCCTACACAATTTGAGTGTAAAATATTCGCCGGTTGGCTAGTCCGTACAGATTAGGGGCCGTTAAAGTATTACGTAAGCAGATTTTTTGCAATTAATAACCCCACCCCGTCATCAGCAAAAGCAAGAAAGCTCTTACCCCCAATGCTTACGTAAACATTGGAACATGTATTTTTAAATGTGTTCCTGGTTTCTATATTGATTCATGAGCAGCAGTTATATATGCGTTTCATTTTCAAGCGTAGACTAGTAGGGTTGCCATATGTGCTAAAACCAAAATCGACTAAATTTTGTAGAAAATCCGAAATAGTTAAGAAATTGATACTGCTGACGTAATCACCATCCAGACCCCCTATCCCCCATGTCATCAAAAATAAGCAAAGCAAAGACCGCCCCGCCCTGTGTGCTTACGTAATACTTAGACCCTAAAATACTCTGGCAAAGGAATAACACCCATCAGACATTTCCGCTTCGTCTCTGAGATGGAAACACATGTACAATGTATCTGGTATTGCAGGGTGCTTACTCTTTAATTTAATTCCGATAGATCGACATTGGAATTGTGACGTTTCGTACCTTTCTTGAGTTCGATGCTAGCGCCAAATGATTTTTAGATTGGGTGTCCATTTTGGAGAACTAAGTGGAATTGGGTTCGGGCTTGGCGTGGGGTAATTGTTGAAAAAATTGTTTTCAAGAGTCACGTGACTGTAAAATTAACATTGGAATCATATTGGCATCTCATTGGAATTAAAATTAGTTTGGAGAGTAAGCCCCCAGATGTCCGATGGCGACGACTATTTCTCATCAAGAGGGCGTTTCGCTTGTTTGCCATCCAATGCCTTGAAAACATGATACTTTTAAATAGAACTGGTCTACTTAGACACTAGCGCAGTAGCATGTGGAACAGTTTCGTATCGTTTACGAATCATCGTTTTATGCAAAATTGTGTTCATGTGTTGCCTTCGTAACGGTCGACCTCTACTTGCGAATTTAGATGTTAGGTGCTTTGTACATCACGTAGTGATGTGGGTGAAAGCGATACTGAAGCTAGGTGCCCATTTTGGTTTATCTTAGAAAGAAAACACAGATCTGTTTCCCTTGAAAAATTAATATATTATATTGTCTTAGTATAAAAAACCGGCCAAGTGCAAGTCGGATTCGCGCACCGAGGGTTCCGTACATGAAAATAGTTTGTAACGGATTTTTTTGTAATGTTGTAACAACAAATTTACGGTTGACGGATTTTTCCCATTACTTGGGTTACATGACATTGCTTCTTGCAAAATTTCATGATTCTAGGTCAACGGGAAGTACCCTTCGTGTGCGAGTTGACTCGCACTTGGCCAGTTTTTTATTTGTAATGTGCGTTTTGTTTGTACAGAATAATCAATTTTTCTTTCTTTCTATTGAGACACATTTGATTTTCTATTGTAATGGGCCGATAGCGTTCCACGCCGGGTTTGAGTGGTTAATGTGACCGCAGACAACCTAAAATCCAAACCACCAACTTCGGTTTAACTATCTGTGTGTTTTGTCGATTTTCGGCTGAAACACTGAATTCGAGGGAATTTCGTAAAAAGATCTAGCACATCAAGAATTTTTCAATCTGAAACAAACAGTACCTACACACGGACAGGTAGAAGCGATGATCTTTTAGCGCCAATATCTACTTTGGTACTAACTCGCCGATAAAACTAAAGCCTATTCAGACTTATGTTTCAAATTAATATTATTTCAAGCTAGGGCTGATTTTTCAATCGACCGATAATTTTTATTAATGGAATAAAATTGACATCCGACAGTTTTGTATGAAATAACTGTCAAAAATTCAAAACTATTCCTCCGATAAAGAGATTTATTTGGAATGGGAAAAATCAGCCCTTAAACAAATAGGTATCATTTTTTTTAATGTTAATTAAGTTGAATTCAGAGTGACTAGCGCTATTGAAAAAGTTATAAAAATGTTTGAAGCTGCAGCGTAAACTAAACTTTATTGTGTATGATTTAAAGTTATTTTGCCATAAACTCATACTTGTTTACATTTTTGGCAGATAAATCGCGAATGCAGATTAGATGGATGTCAGTCAATGTGCGATTTTAAAATTTCTAACGTGACGATAAATATCGTAGACCTCCACCGCGTCCATAAACTGTATGGAAAGAAATATGTGCGCGTTATAAACGTTATCGTGGACGGAATTTTAAAAGCGTCTTCATATATTTCTATATGTTTTTAATTCCCTGTCTTCTCATGATGACGTAGACGCCCACGACAATATCGTCATGTTAGAAATTATAAAAATGCACAATCGTCTAGTTTATATTTCTCTATTACTATGCTAAATGTTCTCATCGCTTTGACTACTCGTTCGTTAATATGACACACATGCTAGCTTATACGCATTATAATTAGTATTCATACGATAATTTTCACTACCCACAATTGATACACATCCGACGAATTTATGTTTAATAAGTACAAATGCCAGCACATCAAGCTACTACAATTTGTCAAATTACTTTAATAGATTTTCAACTTTATCTCTAAAGCTTTATGGTTCAAAGTTAATTGGGAAAATTTGACAGTTTCGGGTAGCGTGATGTGCTAGTGTCTGTACGCTGAGGTCACTAGATCAGAGAATACCGGTTTATGGTTACGTAGCAGGCATCTAAATCATCATAAAATACAATATTATCAAGCATCATTCTGTGTAAGGTACCTATCAATTTTCACAAATCCTTCTGCTGCATGCGTAGCATGGCCACCATAGAAACGGGTTTTGTCGACGGAAGAATAGACAAAATGACAGACGGAATAGAAAAAAAAACCGGCGCGTTGATGTCTTTATAATGGTCAAAACTTAAAACAGTTTTATCCCCATCTCAAAAAAATTTCACTTCAAAAAACTCAAGGTGAGCAAAATAAGGTTGAGAATCTATCGTTTAAAAGGTAACGAACATTAGTTAGTGCCTACATCAATAGAGGCTGTACCGACGTAGTTATAATGTTCTAAGATCATCAGCAGTTTCAAACCGTTCTTGTTAGCACTGAAATGGTAATCACTGACCTGCTGACTTTTTTTTTGTGGATGGTAAATGATTAAATCAGCCCTCCCGCTTTGAGTGCAGCTGAAGGGAGTGTCATATACTTACTGACTAAAACCCACCCGTGTTCCTTCCTTAGCCCTTTATGTTCCGGGGCAGCGGTAACCCTTTCGGACAATCCCGCTGACCCGGCAGGCTTCGGGCCTAACGGGCCCCTTTCATTTGATGCTGACATCTCTTTTAGGCGCGTGTGGAACACGTACGTGCCGTCCGGCATGGGCCTGGTCCTGATCGGACGGTGAGCTACCCATTACTCTCCGTCCGCAGGCCCGCGCATACCGTAGCCTGCTAACTTCTCTAAGCTCTTGATTTTTCGTGTTCTCGATACCTATTTTTTACCAACTAGGTAATTATGGTGATGTTAGATCAGTAGTGGCCCAATAGTAACAACATTGACTTACAAGTTGTAGGTTCCAGGTTCGAACCCAGACAGGCGCTTTCATCAAATTGTTTCATCACCACTGCTCTCAAAACGGTGAAGGAAAACATCATGAGGAAACCGGAATGTCCTAGAATCAAAAATTCGAAAACATGTGACATCTACCAACCCGCACTGGGCCCGCGTGGGGGATTACGGCCCACTTCCTCTCACAGAGATGAGGCCTGTGTCCCAGCAGTTTAACTCGGGGTAAACCCTGTAAAATAACTACTTTAATCTTCCCGTTTCGCAGATGCATTTGGTGATTTTTTCCAAATTTTTTTACCATATTGTGGATGTACCAATGATTGTCTCTGCAAAATTTGACTGGTAAAAATGCCTAAGTCATTAAGTCCGCCTATGTACTTGTTTGGTTAATAAAAAAACGTGTGGGGTCGGGGGATCCCCGGCAGGAACGAAATTCAAAATGAAAATCCAAGATGTCGGCCGCGAAAATATTGGATTTTCATTTTGACCCTCGAAAATCTTGAAAAAGACACCCATGACGAAAAATTTTAACATTTTTGCAGCTGTCATCTTGGATTTTCATTTTGACCTCACTATCGGCTTCAGCACCCTCGAAAACCCTGAAAACTATATGTAATAAAAAGTCGCAGGTAGGGGGCATAACGCTTTTTAGAAACGTGACGTTTTCTACCAGTTTACTCCAACCGCAAGCTCCGTTAAAGAGCTTCGTTCCGATAAACCAACAGTTACTAACAGTTTTATCCATTAGTTAGTGATAGGAAACCTTAGTGATAGTATCCTTTCCCTTTTTAAGAATAAGGATTCTTTCAGCAAAGATCCTTGTCCAACTCTGACGAACAAAATTAGAAACACGCACACCAAGATTCTCGCAAGTCATGTAACAGCACTCGATTTTGCCCACGACGGGTGAAACTACGAAAGTGTCACACACATATTAAGCTAAGCTATAATTTACTCAGATGGCAGCTGCAGACTCTCGCGTGCCTAGATTTTAAACACCGTCTTTTGAGCTTAGAGCTGACAATGAAGGCAAGACGACGTACGGAGCTTTTTAGTGGTGTTTTGCGTTTTCTAAAACATTGTTTTGGTGTAACATGTAGTGTCGCTTAGTGCTGTACATTTCTGTTATTATGATTTTCCCATCACACAAAAACACATAGCAATTTCATCGTAGCTTTTCGATCTGCGACTTGAATTCTTTAAAATTTAAAATAATGGCTTATGACATTCGTAGCTTACCGAGTTTTATCGATAAATTAATTTAAGCACTAAATTTTTATGTTTAAATTTTTTCATTTGATATATCTTAAATACAATAATAACAGCCGCACAGGTCGATCGATCAGTTTAAGCTACGCTTGCCGCGGCTGGTCTGTGAATGGGTGACCATCTTTACATACCGTGACCCCTCCGTGCCTCGGAAAGCACGTTAAGCCATTGGTCCCGGCTGTCATTCATGGATCTTTGACAGTCGTTACGGGTAATCAGAAGCCCGAAAGTCTGACAACCAGTCTTACCAATGGGTATCGTATTACCCAGTAACTGGGTTGTGGAAGTCAGATAGGCAGTCGCTCCATGTAAAATACTGGTATTCAGCTGCATCCAGTTAGACTGGAGGCCTACCCCAAACTAAGTTGGGAAAAGGCTAGGCAGATATCTTAAATACAATATAACACTAAATATACTATATTATGTACAAAAATAAAGGGAAAAAGGTAAGAGCTCAAAAAATTCGTCCGTTTCACTGTCAATAGGAAAAGTGGAAGGCTGGCAGTATTACCACGATGGACGGCAATGCTGAGTCTTCGACCTAACTTTTTACCTTTCACAAAATCGATATTCTTGCGTTGTAAAAAAAAGGTGTGACTCTACACAGTTTAAGTCGCTTAAACCGCGACCTTATGACAAATCTCTGAATTTTGCATAGAAAGTCTTTTACAAGCTTACTTCTAATTAAATCTATTGCAATAAGGAGAAAACAAAATCAAAATATTTAATTTCACATAAAACTACATGGGCATTTTTGAAATGTCAGGAGCTAGTCTAAGGTGTTCCAGGTGCACGGTTCCAATTGGTCTCTTTTAAAAATAATTGACTTTTACAATGTTTTCAAATTACAGTGTTAACAGGTATGGAAGGACAGCGTAGGCAGGCCTACGCTGTCAACAAGTACCAAGTACTTAAAAAAAAAGAAAACGGCCTACAAATCTATAGTCTACAATGCCTACATCGTTCTCACATTCACAAAATATAAAAGAATCGTAAAAAAATAAAATAAAAATCTATCTAAACTAATGACATGATTGCCATTACAAACGAATCTGAATTAATATCCTACTCACAAAAGCCACTAATAGAGTTATATAAAACAAAATTAATCAACAATATTTTCTCTCTTGCACAGAATCAAGAAAACTCTTCGGCGGCTACCGAATAACCCCCACCTACTGCAAAGCATCGCGCGCCGCAAAATACAACAGAGGAAACACAATATGCATGTTCAACCACGAATGTTACCAGCGAGGGGGAGAGGTAGTGGGGGCTTGCATGGATGGGTTCCTCTTCGGGGCTTGCTGCCAGCTCAAATCTGACAGCCAATCACACATTCCCAAAGGCCCTGGAATCGTCATGACCAGTTACCTAGACTATCCAGAAGCAACAGAAGGTGACGATTACGATGCAGAAGAATTAAGTGCTTGGCATAACAGTTACAAACCTGTTGTTACACCTGGGTATAAGCCTGCAGATAAGACATCAGCTACAACGGTCAAACCAGAAAACTTGAGCACGGAAGGAGAACATGCCGAGATGATCTCTGAAGGGTTAACTCAAATTACGAATACGTTACTTAGCTCGCCTCCTAAAGATAGTGACGGTGTTTTATATATGAAGCCAAAACCTGATTATTATACGCATAGCAGTATTGATCATGGTGGGCCAGATACTATTCTAGTACATGCTAATGGGTCTGTAGTTGATACGGTGGTCAGACCTTCGGACTTCAATATCCAATTGTCTTCTATGCAGACGAAGCCTACGGTAACTCCAAGTACCTCAACAACGGAGGCTCAAAAGACGGTATCAACTCATCGACCTATCAAACCGATCTTCAGGCCAAAGCCTATCACGTCAACAGAGAATTACGTCATAATTTCAACAGCGACCAAAGACACGCAGAAACCCCCAGAGTTGTCGTCAATTAACAGTATTATTCAAATGCTTAATTATAGTACGCCAAGTATGAAGGACGATGTAACCCCATCTATTGATGTTATGGAAACAAAATCTTCACCAGCTCCGTCATACTCCTACACGTATCCAAGTTTCTCATCCACCGGTCACTACGTCACTCTGAAACCTACATCATTGTCAACGTATTTGACAAGGAAACCAGCGCCAAGCAAAAAGCCGTCTTATGACTATATATATACGACTCCAAACAGCTTGCCACAGGATGATAAGCCGTCATCGTACTTCTCTTCACCGAGCCCTAGTCAGTCTACTAGTCAAGCTATTGATGCCTTCAATAGATATCCTACTGATCCCACTGATTTCGGTGACTTGTCTACCTTCAGTTATGTTAGTTCTACAACCACGCCGAGACCAACGACTCCTAAAAAACCTCCGTCTTCGAGCTATGTTACTGGAGCTAGTCCCATTCGAAGACCAGCAGTTCCTCAAAATGTAGTAACCACCTATGATGCTGCTGACTCCGCTGACACATTCTCAAGTGTGACACCAACTGTCATAGTCCTCACTGATATACACACAACAAAGACACCTCTAGAGGCTGATGAACCTCAATTCGTTGAAATATCTCAAGAACCTTTCAAGAAACCAATCAGCCAGATCACCGTTAACAACCATATTGCTGCTACCAATAACATTTACATGGGAAAACCAACATACCCATCGACTTCTTCACCTACAGTAGTTATTACGCCCAAACCTGGATTAGTGACTACTCCTTATCCAATCAAAGCTTCAATAGGTACAAGGCCTGTTCCTATTCTGACTAGTCCTATTATGGAATTCACTGAAGCACCAACGACGAATAAACCAGAAATGCAGACATCACCTGATGATCTGATCAACTTCCCACCTGTAAGGAACCCGATGCTAAATGCCTCTGGGGCAAATCCTTCTCTATATAATACTAGTATTTCAATGTCTGACAATGAATTAGATATTCTCCATGACGTAGAATTCACAACACCAACATGGGAAATGGATGAAAAACTAAACGAAAAAATGAATGTTTTCGTCAACAAAATCGTTGGAAACCTTCAAGGAACATTCCAGGAATTACACGATATAGTAATATTAGGTAGAAAACCAAACGAAACAGCAATAAAAACGACCACGACGAAGCCGAAAAGGACCACGACAACCACGAAAAGGCCTTTTCTGACGACCACAAAGAAGCCACTGAGATTGACTACACCGAAGGTGACCACGCGAAGGCCGCCGGTGAAGACGACTAAGAAGCCAGTGCGGCTAACCACGCAGTATCGACGGCCAACCACAACGCAGCCGCCGACCACAACTACTACCGCTACGAAAAAGCCGGTAAGCCAATTCTATAAAAAAAAAGATTCTCATTTTCTTAACATTTTATGAATAAAACTTTACGAAAATTTAAGAAATTTACAATCTTGTTTTAACTTTAGCTCTAACTAAAGATCTGTTTACCATCACCTAGTTATACTACTAAGCATTTAGTTAACGCTATTGATTTAAATTATTTATCTATCTAATATGTTTGCTAGTTTTATTTAAAACAGATAAATTGTGATACAAAAAAGCAATAAAAAAAATACAATACCAATATAATCTATACACGCATTAGTCTCGTAAAAATAAGGTATCCGTAGTGCTTACCAAAGTTACAAGTTTCATAGAAACAGGTGCGTCGTCTTTTAATCCCAATGTTTTCAGGTGACCACCACAAAAAAGCCGAAGCCCACAAAGAAAGTGACGACGACCACACAAGCAGCCACCACGACCACGGAACTGGCAGATGAACTGACCACAGAGAACTATGTTGAACGGCCTGTTGATTATAACGATAAGAATTGTAAGTATTTGACAATTCCACCATTTATGAAAAAATAATTTTAACATCCACGTCTGAGGATCATGGATCATCCCCTTCAACACATCCGGCTGAGTTCCGTTTTACTCTTAAGGCTACGCTGACCGCGCAGTGGTGCCCTCATCGTTTGTTTGGTTATTTCTTTTATTTTATAATGAAAATGCAGTGGCCACTATTTTCCGTTTTAGTGATTATAATAAAATTAAACAATGAAAAACTACCATTTATAATAATATTAACGTATAATCTTGCAGAGCACAACTTAACGTGCTTATTTTCTGCATTTTCATTGTAAAATAAAAGAAATAACCAAACAAACGATGAGGGCGCCACCGCGGTCGGCGTTTGGTCGGCGCCCTCTTAAAGCAGATAATCTGCACACATATTATGTATAATTTCTTCTGTACGTGTATATAATATGTCACTGAACTCCTCTTAAACAGCCGGACTGATTTTGATAAAGTTTTTGTGTGTTTGAGTGGGTCCCTGAATGATTTAGATTCACACTTGGACCCGGAAGGTGGCGCTGTTGGGGCGGGACAACGTCTAACAGGTCCGCTAGTTTCATATAAATTCTATTTCGTTTTTTAACCTATCTGGTCGACAGGGGGCCTAAAAAGGCCACTTTGGCAGAATCATAAAAAGATAACATTATGAATCATAATATGGCGACGACAGTCCGTGTTTTTTTTTTATGCTGCACTACGTAGGTATAACAAAGAGATTGGGATTGGATTTTGATTGGATTGATTGGTATTTTAGCATAGACAAAAAAATAACTGAAAAATCCTTCACTAATGGGATTTGGGTATTCTTTTATGTTTTATTTATTTATTTATTTGAGCAAAATAAATACAATATAAAAGAATTATAAATTTCTATCGATTCGTATTCTAAAAAATCTCAACCATTTATGCAAAGGTGGTTCAGCTAATTGCTATAATTGACTGTACATGATTCTGAACCCCCTTGCGTTGAAATTTTTGATAGGTTATTAAAAAAAAAACTGTGACCTCCGCGGTCAAAATGTATGGAAGAGTTAAATGTATGGAATAATTAACAAAAGAGCAATCGTTTTTCTATAAAACAGCTGTTTTTTTTATATAACCGATGAAAAATTTTCACGCTAGCAATCATAACAGTCGCCCAAAATGTGACAGGCCATACATCGTCACAGCAATATTAACTTCATGGCAGACACTATATTTGAATAAAGAATTTGAGATAACTTTCAAGCTAAGGAACTAAAATCTGAATGTCATACGTAACAAAGTACAAATTCCATTACAACCAAAAACGTATTAGGACCTTATTGTTACAAATGGTCGCTCAAAAATCAACTAAGAATACATTTTACTAAAGTAGATAACTGATTAAGGGCTGATTTTTAAAATCGACCGACAATTTTTATTTGTGGAATAAAATTGATTTCTGACAGTTTTTTTATGGAAGAACTGTCAAAAATTCAAAATTATTCCTGCGATAAAGTTATCTGGCGTTGGAAAAATTAGCCCTAAGTGTCGATGGAATGTAAATTATCTGAGATTTGAGAGAAGAAAAACAAAATGATGATCGTGTTCATACACGATCATCAATTTGTTTTTCTTCTTTTCGGTGTATTTGTCCTTTTGCAATTTACAAATGACTTCTTCTCGATACCAACGCGTCTAATTATTCCATTCCATATTTCTAGTGTGTGGCGTCCGTCCCCTCTCAAAGACGGGCCGTATCGTCGGTGGCAAGAGCGCTGCGTTCGGCGAGTGGCCCTGGCAGGTCCTGGTCCGGGAGTCCACCTGGCTCGGTCTCTTCACCAAGAACAAGTGTGGAGGCGTCCTTATCACCAATAAGTTTGTTACTACTGCTGCACATTGTCAGCCCGGGTAAGTTTCTCTTTTTATCTACCATCATCATAATCATCTTATAATGTTTCCACTGTTGGGACACAGGCCTCCTCTCAGTGAGAGAAAGTGGGCCGTAATCCACCACGCAGGCTCAGTGCGAGTTGGTAGATGTCAAATGTCTTCGAATTGTTGGTTCTATGACATGCCGATTTCCTCACACTGTTTCCCTTCACCGTTTTGAGAGCAGTGGTGATGAAATAATTTACACAAAGTAAAGCGCCTGTCTGGGGTCGAACCTACGACCTACAACTCGTAAGTCGTGTCCGTTACTACTGGGCCAACACTGCTCTAATCTAATCATTAAGTGGTCATTGTGAATTAGGACCCAACTTGTCTTTTAATCTTCATCACACCGTATATTCAAGCCACACAGAGTGGCAGTCGCTGGAGTGGCTGCTGGCTGACAGTATTTCTATGTATAAACTAATAATTTCTGTCTCCCTCTTTCAGATTCCTAGCATCTCTAGTAGCAGTATTCGGAGAGAACGATATATCCGGAGACTTTGAACCAAAGAAGCCAGTATCGAGAAACGTGAAGAAGGTCATCGTGCACCGATCTTACGATGCAGCCACCTTCGAGAATGATCTCGCGCTGTTAGAACTGGAAGCACCTATCAAGTTTGATGCTCATATTGGTAAGACGTTCATGGTATTTGCGAAGTAACTGCCCTCAGTGCCCTCTGCCATCAGCGGTCTCATGGTCGCAAGCGCGACTGTTGAGCCCAGGGTTCTGGGTTCGATTCCCGGGTTATTGGGGTTTTTACATTAGGAATTTCTCTGTAGCAGCCCGGAGTAGTGGGGATAGCACCTGATATAGATGACACCTCCTGCGCCTGATCCCTCCCCGGTCATGTCCGATTGCGGTCCCATCGGATAATCGGACTATGAGAGTAAAGAAACAGAAAGTGCACCTGTGTTTGCGCACATTTTTGTGCTCTTGCGTACTTGGCTAATCACCTTTGAGATTGGCCACCGTGGCCGAAATTCGGTCGGGAGGATTTTATTTTTTCTAATAAAATCGTCCAATTACTATCAGAAGGAGAAATTGCAGGGAGGTAAAAAAGGGAGACAGCTAAATATGCTGTTATTATGATCAGTCATTAACTTCCAAGCAGTACCTATTAAGGTACTGCTTGGAAGGCTTATAAGAAAGCTGTTGGTCATTTACTGGTCAAGTGCAGTGATGCCAGGTAGGGTAAGGCTGCGACAGAGTGGCGTCCAAGGACTGGAAGACGAGAGGTCCATCGCCCAGCGGCGAGATGGGCAGATGGCATTGTTGCCATCGCAGGCAAAACTGGATGAGGCTGGCACAGGAGTGTGGTGATTGGCACAAGAAAAGAGGGGCCTATTGGCAGCAGTGGGTGATGATGATGGTCATTTAAGAGTAAACAAGTCGCGAGTTGGAGTTCACTGGTGGTCATGGCCAAAAGGCACGTCGTCTCACCTGGCTTCATGTCCGACGGAGATAGTATCAGTGGTGAGTAGTTAGACGCTAGTCTACACGCATAATGTCTAGTTCTCACGCACAGAAACATCATTCCGAAATTAAAAGGCGCGTATAAAAATAAAATGCTTTGGAAAATCGAGTTTTGTAAAAAAAACCACTGCATAAATAAATTACAAATAAAGTTTATTGAACTCTTCGATAACAGAGCTTTGTCGGTACCGACTTTGTTTTGAAGATTTCACAATTCTTTTATTACTTATTTACACCCAAAGTTACGTTAAAAATAACAAGAAAAACGAATCTTTGTAGGCTCATAACTTTTTAATAGCTTTTAATTTTACTATTTATTCTGTTTCCGTATAGACAAAATTAATAATTAGTCAAAACGATATCATGTTTAACTTCGGATGCCCAATGTCAAACAGTGGAGTAATACTCTCCCGAAATTTGTCTGGAAAAAATATCAACTAATGGCACCTTAAATGTCAGTCGTCCCCTGATAACCAAAAGAAACTAGGCTACCATAGTAGTGTTTGTGTTTGTCCATCTTAAAAATTGCGAATTTGGCCGAAATGTGGCCCGAAGTTATTAACCTCTGTCGAGCCCTTTCTCAGCTAAGTTAGGGGGTCGACTACAAATCTGTTTAGATTGCTGGTTGGATGTGGCTGAAACCTAGTGTAACACCCAGGGTGGTAAAATACTCTTTATTTCTAAATTCCAGTGCCAATTTGCATGCCGCCTGACGAAGCTGACTTCACGGGCCGGGTAGCAACCGTCACGGGCTGGGGACGACTCAAGTACGGAGGCTCAGTGCCGGCTATATTGCAGGAAGTACAGGTATATACATATTTTCATTCGTTTTCTTTAGTTTTACTTTGGGTTCCTGCTTCAATAATATACGAGCAGCTTTTGCTAAATGAGGTCTTCGCTTCATTTCGCATCTTTTAATCTGAGTTTTATTCCTGGTTTTTTTTTTAATCTTTTATTATGTGGGTTTTAACCTACCACCCACTGCTTCATACTTTGTCTATTATACTAATATGACTTGCCTTATAATTTTGGGGGCCATCAACATTCCAAAACTGTAGAATTCTCCATTATACTCATTGCAAATGAATTATGATGATAAAGCTCGCCCTCTGTAACATGGTATAGATGCCAACACATCAAGCTACCCGAAACTGTCAAATTTTCCCGATCAACTTTGAACATTATTCTTTAGCGATACAGTTGCAAATCTATTAACCTTTTGACCGCCACTCGCCAAAAAATCAAAAACGTGCCCTCGTCGTCAGTCTGTCATGTAGTCGAACCGTGGCGTGCTGGGCACATTTTGGTTTATCATCTAATACATGACTGTGGCGGTCAAATAGTCATAGAAATTCGACAGATTGTAGTAGCTTGATGTGTTGGCGTCTGTACCTACTTAAAAACGATTTAGGCGCATAATGCCCACTTCTCAAAATGGCAACTGAGTCGCTAATGGACTAATTCTCAAAATGGCTAATTCTATAAATGACTAATTCTCAAAATGCCTAATTCTAAAAACTGCCGAAATATGGGAGTACTGTGTACAAAAGTAGAAGTGTACTTCGGGAATACAGGTTTAATGTTGTTTTATTATTTCCCAGGTGCCTGTAATAGAGAACAGTGCTTGCCAAGACATGTTCCAGACGGCAGGTCACTCCAAGAAGATCCTCAACTCTTTCATCTGCGCGGGATACGCTAACGGCCAGAAGGATTCTTGTGAGGTAAGTATTGTAAAGGTGGTCCGACAACCTTGTGAAGGCCGCAGGAACCCGTTGGATGCGAGAAGCACAGAACCGGTCGAAGTGGAGGTGCTTGGGGGAGGCCTATCTCCAGCAATGGACGACTTGGCCGAAATGATGAAGTATTGTAAATACTATTGATGGCAGGTGGACGTACTGAAGGTGTCAAACTCGTAGTCAAATTCTAGGGCAGCTCAATTTAGATTTCCTTCATCATGCTAAGGGAAGACTATTAATGGGGCACACTTTCCTACTAATTTGTTACATCAGACTTTGTACTTTTTGTTTTTATCTGATGTACGATTATTATCTTATTATCTGGTGTATTGTGTGTCTTTTAGTATGTGTTAAATAAATGTATTTCCTTTCTTTCTTAATGGTACATCCAGTCACAGCGATAGGCCTAGGGCTCTCTGTCTGTCTGTACGATCGAACTCCACGACTCGGCGGGATGACTTCTTATTTTCGTAGAATAGTCCTTGAATAACTTTGGTCATATTAAGTGTGATCAGTAAGATGACAGACAGCCTGTTGATTATAACTTCGTTTCGAAGATATGATTTCGAAGCGGTCCTCATCGTAACATACCTACTGACGAATAGGACATGTTTAACAGTTTTTTTTTTCTTTAATTTATGATTATCGTTATGGCTGAGGAACAAGTCGAGACCTACATAACAACCTTTGAGTTCGAAAGGGAAAGATATTTGATTGACATACCCATAAAGGGTTGGGCATACTTTTATTTGTAAATTTATTACTATAATTGTTATATCTTAGGGATTATTTTCAGATTAACTAGCTCAAGGCTGGTTGATGTGGCGATGCTCCAACGGCCGACTTCTTTTGGCTGCATGATAATAATTGCGATGAACCAGACTTGGGTTCGTGGCCGCTACACGACAAAAATATAAAATTTATAAAACACACGTCTTTTTCTTCATTTTCAGGGTGACAGTGGTGGTCCCCTCGTCCTTCAACGCGACGATGGTAAATGGCAGCTAGTCGGCACGGTCTCCCACGGCATCAAGTGTGCAGCCCCCTTCCTACCCGGAGTGTACATGAGGACCACTTTCTACAAGCCATGGCTAAAGAGTATTACTGGTGTTC
Organism: Luperina nickerlii; assembly: GCA_963855955.1. Classification (NCBI taxonomy): domain Eukaryota; kingdom Metazoa; phylum Arthropoda; class Insecta; order Lepidoptera; family Noctuidae; genus Luperina; species Luperina nickerlii. Next base: position 7,251,278 of record OY979689.1, on the reverse strand, counting down.
ATTGAATTTAGAATGAATTTTGAAATTGGCATGATGAATTTTATTTGCGTCGAGAAATTGGATTTTGAATTTGTGTGTGAGTCTGACGATTGTGTGTGTAATTATTGTTGTATTGGTATACGAAATCAATCAAGTATAGGTATGTGCAGAAGAATGTTTATATTTATAGGAATTCTTACGATTTTTTCGTTATTTCATCAAGCATTGTGAAAAAATACAATATCACTAGTATTCAAACTAAATGGCTTATGATATAATTTGTGTTTCTGTGAAATATAAAAAAGAAACAATAATTTTCATTATTTTGGAAACTTTCAATTTATTCAGATTTGTATTATGTATTTAAATATCATCATCAGATCACTTTAGTTAGATATTAAAAAATGGAGAAATATTTTGTTTCCCCGATTATAATTTATTATTCAAAAGATTGAGAAGTATTTTGTTTCCGCAATTATTATTAATTTTTCATATCAATAACTTTGCAATGTAGTCCGTGTAGTCGTCCTGATAATATTTTCAGTCCTTACTTTATATTGGAATTTGTATAAATGTTACAGCTCTCTATTGAAAAAATGTCTATATTCTGATATAATTAAATTATTTTAATATTGTTTTAGAGAACAGTCAAGCCCTGTTTTATTAATATTAAATAAAATGTATATTTTTCAATACAGGCGTATTGTTAATTATGTTAGGTACTTAAATAATAAAATATTTGATGTGACTTACGCCATTTCCAGTTTGGCGCCAAAAATCTACAAAATGGGGTTTAAAAGTTTAATAAATTTTGTATATTGTCCTAGTATTATAATATTGTAAATTATTAAAGAAAATGCATTTATTTATTGTTATTTATAGATTTAATGTTAGCGTTTAAGACTGAAATGTAGAAATTATAAATTATTTATTATAATTAATTTATATTAATAATTATAATGAGCTTTTTTAGTTTGCTCAAGTAGCAAAGTATCTGTTACTGATTACCATGATACGGGCAAAGAACGCTAATATATTTCATGCAAGTATTATTATTATTCTTGATATTATTTTAAGCATAAGTAGTAAAGTTATTGCAAATAAATAAATATTAATTGAAAAACATGAATTCTATATTAAATAACATTTAATATTTTAAGTATAGCGTATATTTTATTTATTTATTTAATTACTTACCTGTTGTGGAATATGAGTTACCTATATAATATTTTTGAAAAATAGAGGATCTCGTCATTTGAATGCTCTGTCTTTACTTTGATTTTTTGCTTTTTTCTTATTATTTACGAATAATGTAATGATTCTATTTTTTTTTAAAGTTCAACTTTCTGCTTGGAGTGCGTGTCATCAAATGTATAATTGCTTTGCTTTTTAATATATTTAATTATATTAAGGCACCTTTCCCACCGCTGTCGAAGAATCGACTAGCTATTAACAATTTTCGCGCTCCTAAGGGGCTTACAGGACCTAAACACAAAAAACGCAAGTTTTAGAAACATTAAAAGTATATGATCGACTACAGGAAATAAAATCAGAAAAATATATGATATTCTTCAGGATATATGCTAGTTAGATATTGTGTTGAAAACATAATACAACTAATTTGGATACCATACAAAAAAGTCATGAAGATACCTCTAAAAACTTTCTTTTTACAATAAAAACCATACCTAATATACATACAATCATTCTGTTTTTTTTGTCTGATTATTCTACAAGCAACATACTAATGTTTTAGTTTTTTTGTCCAAACAAGAGATTTTTTGTAATTAAATAATTGCTTCATATTTTGCAATAAATTACCAGCGTTGTGTCATCGCGCTTCTCTTTCTTTTCTATGCAGTCTGACAGTGACCGCGCTTTCGGTCATGTAAGCCCCTTAAAAGACATACATAAATAATTTTACAGCATTATTATACCAGTGAACGCTGACTTTTCAACGCCGGCGAGTGCTCGTTTGTCGAAGCGACCAGGAGCTATGAAAGAGAGAACTTGCTCAGCGATGCTCGCTTGGCGGGCAGAACTCTCACTGAGAGACTCACGCTTGGTACAAACGCACATTAAGCTACCCGAAACTATCAAATTTTCCCAATCAACTTTGAACCTTAATCTTTCGCTATAAAGTTGAAAATATATTAAAGAAATTTGGCACAGATTGTAGCAGCTTGATGTGCTGGCGTCTGTACATATGCATCGCTGTTTCTATTTTCGGTTCTAGTTGCTAGCTCGACTCGCTTCTCGTTAATCGCAAGCGGTAGGACAGGCACCCAATTCTTTAAACTGCTACTACACCCAGTCACTATCCACATACCCTGCGAACTCTGCCCGTAACAATCACGAAATATAATAAAAATATTAAATAAAAATGCTCAAATAAAATAGGAAAATGTTAATACTGACGGTTATGTATTTATTAAACATTTTAAGTATTAGTGTGACGTTTTATTTTACCGCAATATTAGAAAAAATTTAGATACTACTTTACTATTTAGATACCTACTAATTTAGATAAAAAATATATTTCTAAAAGATCTCCTTTTAGAAATATATTTTTTAAATATAATAATTATTTTTAAATATAATAATATTTTTTAAATATAATTATATATTTATAAATTATATTTTTTCTTAGCGCCACGGCCTACTGCTGAGCATGGGATTCTGGGTTCAATTCCCGGGGTGGGCAGTGTTATTGGGTTTTACCATCTGGAATTTCTCAGTAGCAGCTCTTACTTTGGATTTATGCCCAGTTGATAGTAATAGGCTTGCCCCAAATTACATGGAATTTAAACATAATTGGTGAAATTTGGGTGTACTGGGGAAACACCTCTGCGTAACCCTCGGGGAATACAGGCAACATATATATGACGGAGAAGGTATAGTGTGTGTCGGTATTATCAGCCATATTTTAACTACTATGGGCGTACTGTGGGTACGTGTTAGTTATTGCGCAATAGAAAAACCGTTTGCAGTTCAAATCCAGTGCCTGATTTAGAGTTCTGACAGCCCTAGGCTATCTATGAATATGCGCCCTCCCCCGGGCCTGTCCTGCCTAGCCCATGAATATACTTACTAAATGTTTATATTTTACTAGATTTACGAACCGCGATTCTCCTACTAGTATTTAGGCGCATATTTTAAATTAAGTAGGTACCAAATTTTTCTCAGCGCCCCCTCGGTCCTTGCGCCCAATGCTTGAACCTAGTTAGCCCAGGCCCTGTTCAAATCAGATTATAATTTCACGAACAATTTAATCACACTAGCAAATTACACACTGTAGGTACACGACACAACCAGATACGGAACATGGGACAGTTTCTGAGCACATGTTGTTCGTACGATGTCCAATGTCCAAGACCGCCGCTGCACCTCGCTGCTCGCTCTCCTCGACCCCCCCACGGACTCAGGCTAGACTCTGTCCAGCGCCACCAGATGGCGTTGGTGTTCCGAATAGTCAAACGAATGACTTATTTCCGACATATATAACTAGTAGAGCCACGCGGTTTCACACGCATAAGTGTCGATCTCGTAGGAATATCAGGATAAAAAATATCCTATGTCATTTCCCGGGACTCAAACTATCTCTATACTAAATTTCATCTAAAGCGGTTTAAGCGTGAAGACAGACAGACACACTTTCGCATTTATAATATAAGTATGGATTTGATGAAGTTTTTTTTTTCTTACAAAATGAAACCACATAGTTCAATGCCTCATAACATATTTATTGCACATTAAAATTAAAACTAGATTATATTTCTTTTTTCATACATTTTGTGTCTACTTGCCTAGAGCCTAAAAGTACGTATATTACAATAGGTATGTATTTAAGATATAAAGCTATAATCGAATAATATATAATAATAATATATCAACATGTTTTTAAATTTCAGTAGTAACTATATGAAATTAAAGTTTACATTGTTTTAATGCGAGAATATGTAAATAATAAGAGATCTTTTTTTACCCGACTACGTCAAAGCCAAAGGAGGGTTATGATTTTAACAGACCATGTTGGTATTATTCATCGGTTCCCTTATAACTTTCAAACTATCGTATTGTGACAAACGAGGTTAAACAAAAACTAAAAAACATCGACACTGTAGTGCTATTCTGTAAAAATCTCACCGTGATAACTCGGGTGAAGTGAGCTTAAAGTGAGCTCTCTTTAGTTTTCATCCTTAGCATTAGATGAAATGACAGCTCACTTCACCTTATTTCTCACGGTGAGATTGTAACAGAATCGACCGGCTGGTATCTATCTTTTGTTTTTGAAAAAAGAAGCATAAGAATCGTAGGGCATCAAAAAATTCGTCCGCATCGCTGTCAACATGAACAGTTTCCAAAAGGCTGGCAGCATTGCCACGTTGTATGGCAATGCTAATTCTTTGGCCAAGAAATAGGCCAGCTCTCTAGTCACGTGAAGAGTCGACTATCCGCTTGGCGAGTTCTCGAGAAACCAAGTGGGCACTCGGACCCCATGGCCCTAGTGTTTCAACCCCAAACGGCTAAGAAATAGGCCAGCCCTCTGGTCACGTGAATTAGCATCGCCATACAACGTGGCAATGCTGCCAGCCTTTTGGACACTGTTCCTGTTGACAGCGATGCTCACGAATTTTTTGATGCCGTTTGATTTTTCTGCTTCTTTTTTCATGTAACATATTATTATTTTAAGTGTTATATATAATCAGCCTATGATGTTCCCCAGCTGGGGACACAGGCCTCCTCTCTGTGAGAGGAAGTGGGCCGTAATCCACCACGGGGTCCCAGTGCGAGTTGGTAGATGTCAAATGGCTTCGAATTTTCAGGTTCTAGGACATGCCGGTTTCCTCACGATGTTTTCCTTCACAGTTTTGTGAGCAGCGGTGATGAAATAATTTACACAAAGTAAAGCGCCTGTCTGGGTTCGAACCTACGACCTACAACTCGTAAATCGCGACCGTTACCACTGGACCACCGCTTCTGCTAGCTTATAATATTATGTATTATATTATCTTGATCTATTGTTTACAGCTTTTTAGCGTATTTGTCGTAGTCGGGTTTTAGTTTATTTATTTAGTTTTTATTTATGTTAAGAAAAGCTAATAATTGCGTCCACTTCACTTCGATTGGATACACTATAGAAGCAGTTACAAAAGTTAATGAATTCAAAATAATTATAAAAAGAAAAACTAAAAAAGAAAATGATAAAATTATAATTCTAATGATCCTTTATACATTTGGGGTTAACGATATAAAATACCCAAGTTGAAGACAATACGACAATAAAATTAATACTTCTAATAATAAATGATAAAATTATAATTCTAATGATCCTTTATACATTTGGGGTTAACGATATAAAATAACCAAGTTGAAGACAATACGACAATAAAATAAATACTTCTAATAATAAAACACTGACAGTACTAATTCATAGGAGTATTTGAAACTATCAAACAAATCATAACACCTAAATTGAAAACGTATATTTTGAAACAAACTAAATACAGTACCCGGCGATAAATATTGCACATCGACCTTTACCTTTTTTTGTATTTTATACAAAGAATAAAAATAATTTATCAAAAGAAGCAAATCATAATTGTTTTAACAGCTCCTAATAGATACCGGACTGTTTGTATTTCGTGCGACAGAGATAACGCTCGTCGAAGCCGAAATTAGCAGATTGTCTCGTTCCAAAGGTCGATGTGCAATATTTATCGCCGGGTACTGTAGTTTTATTATAAGCCCCTGACCGATTTCTGTCACGGTGGACAATCTCAACTGTGCGGTTATTAGCCATGTTCGCAGGAGATATTATAGTGCACAAGTGTGTGCGCAAATACAGGTCCACTCTGTTCCTTTACTCTCATAGTCCGATGGGACGGCAATCCGACACGACCGGAGAGAGATCAGGCGCAGGACCAACGGCTTTATGTGCTTTCCGAGGCACGGGGGTATCACACCACCAACTTTCAAGCTCCAGGCTGCTACTGAGAAATTCGTAATAGAAAAACCCAGTTACACTTTGCTCGGCCTGGGAATTGAACCCAGGATGCCATGCACAGCAGTCGCCCTTATCACCACGAGACCAACGGGGCAGTTAACGAAATAGAAGTGTTGGACCGACTGTGTGTTTTGTCAATCTTTGATTAGCTGTAGTGAGTAAACTATTTGATATATTTTGTTTTTTTTTTTATAGACGAGGAACGTCATTACATAAACGAAGTTTAATTTATTGTCGTATTGCCATCTCCACCTTGTATATTTATAAATCTCAATTATATAACATTAAATTTATATTAATTTATAATATTGATTGTAACATGGATATAATATTTTCTACTGCATTTTTTAAAGCGAGTCCTTACATTTTTATTGATATTGCACAGCAGTTTATTTAATCATTTAATTACTAAACTCTCAGATACATAAATAGTTTGATTATTATTAACTAAGATTTCTTCCTCCGTTCTTTTAATTTTTTTTAAACCTATAATTGTTTTTTATGTCATAGATATGCACTATATCAAATTCTAGGAATAAATTTCAAATATTTTCTACATACATAATATCGAAAAATCTTGAGTTTTATGTTATAGCAAGTTTATGTATAGATATAAAATATTTAAGATTTTTTTTAACGACCTAATATTTATCTACTGATTTTTATTATATTGTTCTAATCTAAATTAATTTATAATACAAGCGAAAGTCGAGATGTCTAAAATATATTTTAGCTATAATTATTTACGTTTTTCAGATACATAATATTAATTCACTGAATTTAACCTCGATATATTTTTTCATTTGTTTTTTTTTTCCTAAATTAACTTAAAATAACTAATAACGGTGTATAATATTTTACAAAACAATAATTATTTAATATAACAAGCAAAGTATTGTGCAATAACTTAAAATACACTTATCCAACACCTTTTTAGAAAATGAGACATTTGACAACCATGTTATACAAAAAAAAAAACAAAATGTATTGACAACAATATAAGCGGGCCAAAGCATTTTAACGGTCTTTCATTCATATCTATTTTTTTCAGGTCGAATTAGAAAATCCCAACTGATATTAATGTTTATTTTGACGATCAAAAATTACACTTCATTTCATATAGGTACAGAGTACAGAAAATTTTATAATTATATATACCTATATCATTTTAATCATAGGAGTTATTATAACGCCAATCTTTAATTAAAAAATCAAACAAACATTTTTCAGGCCTTCAGCGTCATCTTACTTAGAAATCTTCCCCTTATAATGCAAGCATTTTTTACAAATAGCGTCAGCTTTATCCTTAATAGTTTGAGTGTGAGTAGACATAGCCCTGTCTGCTTCGGGCTTAGGATCCTCTCCTTCGAAGGGACCCTCGCTAAACTGTTGAATCAACTTCTTAATATAACTCCCAGGACCCCTAATCGTCAATTTTGTATTACAATCTTCAGTTTTCTCTACATTATTCTTATATTCGCTCAATATTTGCAAACCGTCTTGGAAATTTTCAAACGCCTGAGTAATTTTATCGCCAATATTTATTTTCTCTTCGATTTCACTGAAATTGGAATTAGAACAAGACATTTCTTCAGCTACGTCTTTAGAACCAGTAGGTGTAATAATAATTTCATTATTTTTAACATCGATAGTGATTGTTGCGTCATCTAGTGAGAGCCCGGAGAGTGAGACGTCGACGGATTTCGACCTGTATTGCCTAGATGGCGCTAGTGGGACTTGGAGTTGATTAGTGTCTGTGTTTTCTTGCTTGATGGTGCCAATAGATGTCACTGGTGATGATGATAGTGATGACTTGTCTCCCGGGCTTGATCCTGGAGTTTAATTAACTTTGTAAAGGAAAGAGAATTTTCGTTTTAATTATATGTGTTTAGAAATTAAATACTATAGTCAAAATTAGGGAGTATTTAGTTAGTTATTTAATTTCTGAATTTCAAAGTTAGTTTATCCCGCCACCAAAATATTTTGGTTGAATTACCTCTTATTTATAACATTGGCGCTTCAGTATTTGCTCCTAAAAACAGATTTACTTAGTATTAGAGAAGTTTTTCGACCATGCAACCGCGTAAAATCCCGAAACAAACGGTCTAAGAATTATGTCTACAAGGAATTATGCCAATTGCTGTACCTACTAGGATTATTTGCGTGCTGCAAGATACACAGTGCGGACAAACACATAGCAAAAGTTTGGATTAAGGAAAGTGCGCTAAGGTAACCCGCGAAATTCAAATTTGCTTACGGTTTTTGCAAATTGCAGGGCAGTGTCAGGTTGTTTGTTGATCAAAATATGATTCGCGATCGTAACAAAGTCAAAGTCAAATCATTTATTCCAAATAGGCACGTTAAAGGCACTTTCGAACGTCAAAACTTACAGTAAAATTGAATTGATTCTAGTTGACCCTTCTAAAAGTTAGTGTTCGTATGGAGAATAATGGGCAATAACTCCACCATTACTCTTTTAAAATATTTTACAAGGTTTTAAATATATAATATAATTATATGAAGACGATGCATCTAGAATAAAATTAGTCTACCACAAAAGGTATAAAGAATTAACAATTAAGCAATGACAGGTAAATCAATTATGTGATAGATACATGGTGCTCACATATTTACAAATTATTTACAAATATTGTAAAAGTTGATGATTTCCTAAAATTTTAACGAGTTATTTGTAAAAATAGATGTCATAAAAATTTAAAAAAATATATATTATAAATCTGACTTTACAGAATTATAATCATTAGAATTAGCAATACTCCTTTGGTTAGTATTGGCATTAAATGTCATGATTTCGTGAAACAGTCATTCAATAGGGTAATATGAACATAGAGACTTGTATTAATGATTTTTATGAGTAAAAGTCTATAAATAGATATTTGTTACGGCCCCGAATCACATTTAGATCAAAATATAACCTGATACCTACCAGAAAATTGCAAAAAATTTAAGAATTTTTTAATTTCGTGAATTACCTTGACGCTATGGCCTTAAGACAAAGATAACAGCTGCTTTGTAAACTAAGGACAGGATACGGTAGGTATACTAGAACTGCAGTCACAAAGTTAGACACTGCAATATACTCTACCCACCGTTAGACATATTATCCTCCTTCTCCTCCTCACAGCACAGTAGCAGCGACTGTTCCACCATCATACCCTGCACCATATCCATGCAGGAGTCCAGAGAGAATTTCTTGCCACACATCTTGATGCCTCGGATACGGCGACGCATTTCTGTTAGTGAGTTAGTGGTGAGTGAGCGTAGGGTGGAAGAAAGTTGTGGGGTGGATGGTGTGGTTAGTTGTTTAATGTTTTACAAGATGTTTGTGATGAAGATGGAAGCTAAATGGATTATGAATCTAAGATTACAGAAATAATTTCCACTTGTAAAAATATAATCGATCTACTTAAAAGAAAAATAAAGATAACTATAATATGTGGAAAAAAGCAAAAAAAACACATTGCACACACGATCTGAAACAATAAAACGATAAAAGCAAATGTATGAAATGCTATATAACTGATGATATGAAATAAATTGATGTTATGACACATGAAATAGATGAAACGACAAATCAAGCACCCGGTCCCAAGTCAGTAAATTATGATGTCACATCTAATTTTAAATGTTGTGATTTTTTAAATGCACTACTAACTGCTATTAGAAAAAATATTTGACAACTGTGTTTAAAAAAGACTTAGAAACTGCCAAACACGGTATTGTACTCACCAGGACTATCCTTCGGCTCCATCTTCAACTGCGCGAAGGTTTGCGCGCAGGAGGTGAGCACCTGTTCATAATCGCAGATAGCAGCGTGAGTACCGTTCACTATCTTAGGACTCATAGGACTGTTGGCTAAGAGGAGGCTGGTGCCGAACGTTGCATTCAACTCGCGAGTTTCTGAAACATTTTGTTCGTGAATGACATAATCACAAGAATGTCAGAGGCGAAAAGCAAAGGCCAAAGAGACTGACACTGATACTATAGAATTGGCAGTTATAGCAGAAATATAAGAGGGGGGATAACGTGCTCATTTAATCATTACAATTTATGAAAAACGTTATTCCCCATGGGACCCGTGAGCATTATTTTTTTCACGAATCACAGAACAAACCAATATGTATCGATAACATCTTGTACCTACATAAAAATTACCCAATTTAGCAAAGGAATAATTATTTGATTTGTAAGCTACAATTTCAATCGAACGCATGAGATGAAAAACCAGAAGCAAATATCAGAATGATTAATTGTACATGCAAAGCAAAAGTTTCGTCTCTATTTTCAGTATTGGTTTCATATATGAATGTTAAGACATGGAGTCACAGATGAGTGTCTAAAATCTCGTGAATGTCCTCTGATTTTGGCTTAAATATTTTTGTCTACTGCGATAAGCCTTTAGAGTTAAATGTTACAAATAAATCAGACAAAATGTTACCTTTGAGAGAGATCCTTGGTTTCTTGGACACCACGATGTTACCATTCTCAGAGCCGAACACGTCCATCAGAATTTCCTTGGCCACAGTCTTGATCTCATTCCAATCCTCTGAAATACATAAAATATTATTTAGCGACACTAAAAATAAAACAGGTCGTTCCGCCATCTCCTGCGTGGTTGCCATTTAAACCACGCAGGAGATGGCGGAACGACCTGGATGTGTTCCATCAAAACTGGAAAGAGGACGCGCGGCCTCACGAAAGATGGAAGGAGTGGCGGGAGGCCTTTGCACAGGAGTGGGCAGTGTAGGCCAGTAAAGAAAAACGGCACCTAAACTTCGAATAGACAAGATTGCCCTATGTAAAGTTTAAAAAATATTGTAGATTTATTGCAGATCAAATTCCTGGAGATTAGCTATGAAATTATCACAGGAAATTATAATCTGGATTACAATGCTACTGCAATTGTAACCCAATCTTATCTATTATTCATATGTGTTCAAATTAATACAAAACCATAATAACCAATGTTATTAAAAATGTATAATTTTAATAAATTAATGTGTTTAAATATTTGTATGTCAGTCCACGGCGAAACATGTAAGATCATAACTTTATTTATAAGACATTAATGCGTACCATGTTTTAAAGCAAATAAATATATTCTATTCTAGAATTTGATTTCCACATTCTGACCATATCCAGACAAATTTAAAATAATGAGGAGGAAAAACTTTATGGTCTTTATATACACAACACTCTGGTTAGGCTGCATTTATATGTAAGTAATTACTCTAAGATCGCATCGAAATATTCCTCCATATCGTTGACAACTGACAATCCCAAAAGACTGTCGCCAGTGCCACGTTGCATGACTGTAAAGCTTTTGGCTACATATTAATATGCTTTGTTGCAATCATCTTACCTAAGATGTCCTGGTTGGTAGTCCTAGATGAGGTGATGGTGAACCTGATGACGTAGATGCCCTTGAAGCAGGCTGGAACAGCGTGGATATAGCCACGCCCGTTCAAACGCTTCAGCAACCGCTCGGTCAGAGCATTGTCACCTTTCAGACGGAAGGCTACCATACCTATAATATTAAAATAACAGTTTTAGAAGGATACAATAAAGATTGTTTTAGATCCGTATATTTCTTCAAGCATGACAAGACATGGACACAAAGAATGGGAGGTAAGTCACACTTTTACTTAGTATTTTTAAATGTCTTACGACTCAAAGCAAAGTTAAGGGACTTTTCAATACTCTCATATCTATCAAATTTTGGCAGCATTAATGTAACATTTACTATCATTTCAGGTTTTTTACCGTTTATGTGATGAAAATTTAGCGCAAAGTAACGTTTGGGTAACTTTGAGTGTCTGTCATATGTTTACCCCCTTATTGATAAACGTTGTATATCGTCTGTATAGTTACACAACGCTGTCTTCTTCTTTCGAAAGTCAAATTACTGACGACTGAAAGAGAAAAATCGGTACGTAATCATTCATCTGATATAATACGTTTATTAGGAAGAGGGTTATTGTACATATTTCTTCTAGTGACAAATGAACGTTTTTTTTTTATCATTGTTTGAATTTGTATTAAATTTGTTGAGAACTTTCAATTGATGTTATATTACAGATCCGATAGGAAAGATGATAAATGCATACCTAATAAAAAGAATAAGGCAAACCTAAATTCCTTGGCTGAGGTATCTCAAATCGTTGATCAGCCAACACGAGAGCTTCAAACTTCTGCGCCAGACGAACTCCCTGAAAACACACAAATAAAAACATGTAAGATGCGAGAAATAAAGTAAACTAACTTTATGAATAACAAACAAATTAAAATATGTAAACGTGTGGCTTCAGTGAACTATAGCGGTAAAGCTGAAAAGGGTTGAAGAAGCAATCTTTTTCCTGGTGTTAAAGTATTTTTAATTAGAACCTGGAGTAGTAGCTGATATAGCATATTTCCAAACAAGATTTTATTACAGACCAACAATAGGTATAATAATTTGGCGGCTTGAGAAAGAGAGAGACAATCTGCAGTAGTGCATGCAGTGCTGGTTGGCATCACCAATAATTGAGGTGGTCATGAGTCGAATGTTGCCTCATTGGTTAATCAAACAGAATTGTTAATGGGATTTTTGTACGAAATAAGATTTACGTTAAGACATGGAAACCAAACACACAGATGTTTGGTTTCCATGTCTGTCGGTGACGGCGTAAAAGACACATCGTACAGCCGTCAACTACGCATTCTGTACAGACGCCAGCACATCAAGCTACTACAATCTGTCAAATTTCTTTAATAGATTTTCAACTTTATCGCTAGACCATAAGGTTCAAAGTTGATTGGGAAACTTTGACAGTTTTGGGTAGCTTGATGAGCTGGCGACTATACATGTCTATACATACATCAAACTAAATATCATTGCACAAAAATAATTACTGGGAAACGACTTTTATTTTTGGTATGAACATTTGATGTTTGCGGTAGTTCGCGATGTAACACACGCAAAATATTGTGCTTATGCATGAAACGGTACAGGGGTCGTGGGGGTATTTAAAGTTGTGTTATAACATATTAAAAAGTCGTTTTGGACAAAAAACGTCAGTAAAAGTTGGAACCTTCAATAACTCCGTGACCAGAAAGTTCTCAGGTATGGTTCAGTACAAACAAATTATTACAATGACGTGGAGTACAAGTGACTCTCGGTTTCGTTGTCTTTTTACACCCGTTTTATGCGTTTTTTAATGAATATTTTTAGCTTACCTCACGAATATGCTTCTGGATTCCAGAAACACCATAGTTACGGAGCACGAACCATAACTTCAGCGCCCTGAAGCGACGACTCAGTGGTATTTGCCAATGCTGCAAATAAAACCAGATTGATTAGTAGAAGAAAAATATTATATTTTTAAAAAGCAATACCTAAATGCTATTTGGTTTTCAATAGCTGTTGCCATGGAATTCATAGTCTTTCTGATTCTATCCTTTCACTGTCAGCTTCGCTCTTTCACCATCACCAGGCTAGAAATTATAGCCTCAAATATCTCTAAAGTAAGACACAGCCCAGTGATCTAAAAATCTTAGATTCAGCAAAATCCCATCACCAGAATTCCCACCATCACCAAAAACCACCACCTAATAAAACTCTTACTAGTAGCTCTTTCTTATTGGGGTCTTCGAGTTGAATATTTTCACCACATCCCGATGATATTTTGTTATAACCGTGAAGGTTTCCATCATCTTCGTACAAATCATCATTTGATAAATCATTATCTTTGTGATCACCATTTAGTAAATTTCCAAAAACATCGCCTTTTGTGTGATCACCGTTTTGTAAATTTCTATTGATGTCTTTTCCAATCTTTGGTTTATCTTTCTTAACAATTGTGTCTCCGTCATCACCATTTATTTTGTCATCAACGTTGACAATAACTTTCAGGATGTTGTTTATCTTTCTCATTTTCTTCTTTATGTACGTTTGTTTGTCACCAACCTATTGTAAAATATCAGTAAAGTTTGGTTTCCTAATTATAATACAAACAAAAGTCCTGTGAAAAAGAACTATTGTTTTTCACATAACATAAAATCACGCCTACATTCCCCAAAGGGTTAGGCAGAGGTAGATTTCCCCAGTTACAGTACCCGGCGATAAATATTGCACGTCGACCTTTTTACACAAAACCATTTTTTACAAAGAATAAAAATAATTATCAAAAGAAGCAAATCATAATTGTTTTAACAGCTCCTAATAGATACCGGACTGTTTGTATTTCGTGCGACAGAGATAACGCTCTACGAAGCCGAAATTAGCCGATTGTCTCTTTCCAAAGGTCGATGTGCAATATTTATCGCCGGGTACTGTAAGTTTGAAGTCCCATGTAATAGTGGGCGAGATTATTGCCATCCGCCGAGCACGAATCCAAAGTCTAGGTTGCTACTGAGAAATTTCTGATGGAATATCCCAACAGCACTCTATGTGACCCGGGCATCGAACCCAGGACCTCATGCTCAGCAGTAGCGACCAACGAGGCAGTCACCGCCAGTCAGTCATTAAAAAATATATAATTTGTTCTTCGTTGATCGCAATAGATACCTAGGGGTAGGTAAATTAATATTTGAACAGTTTATTCGAGCATAACCTTGGGTAACGAAAATTGTTAACTTCAAAAAGCTTACCATATAGTCAATTGCTTTTCCTGAAACAGAAAAAAGGAACACAATTAATAAGATATATTTTCTTTAATATGGAAAGCTCGTAATTTGATCATTTATTTCACTTTTATTTTAATTACTTATAAGTGATTTATTTTCAATTATTTATTTCGATTTTTCTGTTACTTAAATACACTAATTGCTTTAAAATGGAAAACTAAGTAATTTAATCATTTATTTAACTTTTATTTTAATTACTTATAATTTATTTTCAATTATTTATTTCGATTTTTCTGTTACCTAAATACATTAATTGATCTCGTTATGACTAACATAGTTTTAAAATAATGTAATACCAACAAAACGGACATTTAAACAGTCTAAATTTTAAACATTTTATATCCTTTATTAAAAAGAACTAGGTTCCTAATAATTGACTACAATCTAGCCTATAAGACTAATAAGCTATACAGCGTGGCGCTTTAATTGCGACATTAATTTAATGATGATACGGTTACGCGTTTTCGTCATACAAATTTGACAACTATTAATGAAAAAAGAAAAACATAGGGACACAGTATATATCCTTCTTATTCAATTTATGAAATATCTTTTAAATTGGTCCTATATTGGACGAGGAAATAGGCGGGAACCAACCTATCCGTGTGTTAAATATTAATGTCGCCATTGTAGCGCCACGTTGTATACTAATTTTATTTTTTTTTTCACCTGAATTCTCATGCCTCAGGTAAATAGGGTTCACGTTGAAAGTCCTGTGAAGAGCTGTGCTGTCTTTTACCCTGAAAAAAGAATATTTTTCTTCAAAATTGTATAAATTATCTGTATTCAACTTTTCTCAATATATAGGTACCTACAGGGTTATTAATAAAACATTAACAACCTCTTAAGTAGTCATTGTACACATCACTATGAACAACTTTTACTATGGGACCAAACCTGAAATCGCGAAAAAAAATCAGCTGTTCCCTACATTTTAGCGAGTTAAGACTCCAAAAAAAATTGACAAAGGAAAAAAATCTCCAAAGAAGTTTGACAGATTGTAGTAACTTGATGTGCATACTGTCTGTACATACTGTGGTGCATGAGCAATTGTTCTTTTTAATGTTCGACATTGTCCGACAAAAAAAAATAGAAAATTAACCCGAAATTTTAATTAAAAATCTGGAACACTAGAAGTGCTATTTTCTATGGATTTTTTCTAAGAACTCAAAACCACAGCACAACGACTGTCGGGTCAGCTAGTAACTTTATAAATATATTCTTACCACATAGAAGTACAATCAAAGTTAACCATCAACCATTTGGAAGGGTTGAAGGCGAAGGAATCGGCCATCTCCACGCCATCCAGCCAGTGCCTGTGAAAATATAAAAAATTCCGACTCAAAATTAAGTATACTTTAGTATCGTGTCTTGACCGATAGCCACTTTTGAGTGATTGAGTAACAAGTATCCAAAAATCCAAACTTTCACATTAAGGGGCTTCCAGGACCTAAACACAAAAAATGCAAGTTTTAGAAACAATAAAAGTATGTGATCGACTACAGTAAACAAAATCAGAAAAATATATATGATGTTCTTCAGGATGATGTTGTTGGTTGTTATTGTTGTTGTTGTTGTGGTTGATCTGCTAGGTAGATATTGTGTGTTGAAACATAATACAACTAATTTGATATGATAGAAGAAAATCATGAAGATACCTCTAAAAACTTTCTTTTTACAATAAACACCATACTAATACACATGCAATCATTCTGATTTTTTGTCAGATTATTCTACAAGCAACATACTAAAATACTAGTGTTTTAAGTTTTTAGTCCAAACAATAGATTTTTTGTTAATAAATAATTGCTTCATATTTTGCAATAAATTACCAGCGTTGTGTCATCGCGCTTCTCTTTATTTTCTATGCAGTCCGACAGTGACCGCGCTTTAGGTCATGTAAGCCCCTTAATAATATTATAATAAGGAATATAATTAGACCCTGTAATGTATAGTGAAGAAGGAAACGATTTTACCTGTACTCGGGGCAAGTAAACGCGCTACCAGCATACGCAGCGTCCACATGAAGCCAGGCGCCGTGTTTCTCGCAGACAGCTCCGATCTCACGAAGATTGTCGAAGGCTACCGAGCCCGTTGTACCCAGGGTTGCGCAAACCTGGACAAAAGGTTGAAGTTAATAACACATTAGGTAAAACATAAGTGTTACTTAACATCAGATCCTCGAAGGGCTGCAGAGTGGCCTCATGTAATAGGCGGCGAGCTTATTCCCATCAACTGGGCACAAATCAGACTCCGGTCTGTTACTGAGAAATTCCTAATGGAAAACTTGATAACACTGCCGGATCTGGGAGGCGAACCCAGGTCCTCGTCCTCGGTAGTAGCACTTGTAACCACTAGACCAATAAGGTAATCAGCACCCATCATCTGCCTAGCCTTTTCCCAACCATGTTGGGGTCGACTTCCATTCTAACCAGTTGGAGCTGAATACCGGTATTTTACATATAGCGACAGCCTATCTGACCTCCATAACCCAGTTACTGGGTAATACGAAACTCCTTGGTAAGTCTGGTTGTCAGACTTTCGGGCTTCTGAGGACCCGTAACGACTGTCAAAGATCCACGAATGACAGCCGAGACCAACGGCTAAACGTGCTTTCCGAGGCACGGAGGAGTCTTGGTATGTAAAGATGGTCACCCATCGACGGACCAACCGCGGCAAGCGTAGCTTAACCTGATCGATCGACCCGTGCGGCTGTTATGACTTAGCCACAAAACCCGCACCCACAGTACACTAAATCAACTTTTTAATATCAAAATCAAACTCATTTATGTAAATTAGGCTGTGAATCAGCACTTCTTGAACGTCAAAATGACTTAACACAGACCCCCAAATCGCGCTCCATTCACTACAGAGATTCCTTCATTATCGGGAACCTAACTCTTGCGCATTCTCACAAACACATCTACACAGTAATACCGGTGACAAGGTAACTAGGTAACGCGTATAAAATCATAATACACTTAAGATGCCATTCGCATGGAAGCAGGTAGAGCCGGTAGGCTTTATTAAAATTTGATCGAAACTGAAGAGTATGGGAGTCTCCGTAATTAGTTGTTAAAGATGGAAGCGACAGTCTGTCTTATAATCTGACTCTTGACGGCAAAGATAATGTTATATTTATAATACCGCGTTATACATAATATTTTTTTAACCCTATAAAGTTTAAAATATACTCTATCAGAGATACACCATATTATTTATTTATACTCGTATATTATGTTTCTTATGGGGATTACAGGACCTAAACGCAAAAAACGCAAGAAACACTAAAAGCAATCAACCAATCAAGCAATCTGGCAATAAATCAGAATGATTCCATGTATATTAGTATGGTTTTTATTGTAAAAAGAAAGTTTTTAGAGGTATCTTCATGATTTTTTTCTATCGTATCAAATTAGTTGTATTATGTTTTCAACACACTATCTACCTAGCATTATCAATAATATCCATAATAATGTCCTGAAGAATATCATATATTTTTCTGATTTTGTTTACTGTGGTCGATCATGTGCTTTTATTGTGTCTAAAACTTGCGTTTTTTTGTGTTTAGGTTTTGTGGCTTACAGGACCTAAACACAAAAAAACGCAAGTTTTAAAGTCCTTAAAGTCCAGACATAATCTTGGTCAGATCGTGTGAAGATTATAGATTGATGTCTGGTGTCTGTCTGGTTGGTAAATGGTCTTTCGAGGAAAGAACCTCTCAGATTGAGTAGACCTTAATTTGTCAGTAATAGTGCAGCTCAACTCGGAACTGAAAGAGCTCAACAACTCAACGAACAATCCAAAAGAGGACATTTGGGTAGGCCGCATAAAGTACTCACTGGCATAAATTATTAGTGCTATACCCTGATGATAATGATGTTAAACTAACATCACATAAATATGACAACACGCTTTGTATGTAATAAATATTTTATATCAAGTGCAAACCGATTCAATTTCAAAGAAACATTTCCATTTCCACAATAGAATGTCGCTTTCAGCCAATATTTACACAAGGGAAATTACAATAGAAGATTCTACAATATTATTGAAATTAATGCTCGACAAGATTATTAAGAAGGCTTTAAAACAAATTCAAGACACTACAAATTGCTGTACTCACAACTAGGCTATGGTACAAGTTACGAGATAACGCTACAGTCCGGACGTCAAGAGAATGCGTTCCTGACACCTGTCACTGCGACAATTCTAGTAACTAATAAGCATCAAATTCGCATTCGTGACGGCACGGTTGGCGCAGTGGTCAAGCGATTGACTGCTGCTCTGCGTGTCACGGGTTCGATTCCCGCACGGAACAAATATTTGTATGACCTACAAGTAGTTGTTCCGGGTCTGGCTATTTGTGTATGTGAGATTAAATGTTTGTAAAAGCACCCACAATACAGGAGAAATTCCTAGTGTGGGGCAACGATTTTTAAAAAAAAAAAAAAATAAAATCAAATTCGCAAAACAACGCGAACGCGCGTTTCGTTTATACGACACTGACAGCAAGAACGCTTTCTCTTGTCAACCGCACGGTACGTTCTGTCTTCACGATTCTCAAGGAAACATATGATGTAGGCAGGAAATATTTATCCAGAATTTTAAAACCAAATAAGAGCATAAGAAACTTTATGTTAAGGGGGAAGCGATAAGGTAGCCCGCGAAAATCAAATTTTCTTACGTTTTTTGCAATTTGCTGGTCAGTATTCAGTTGTACGTCGATCAAAATATGATTCGCGGCCATAACAAATATGTATTTACATAATTATAATCATTAAAGTCATCAACACAACTCTCTAAGACCACGTAACTCCAAAGAATGATGATTTCATGAAACAGTTATTCTTTGGAGTTACGTGGTCTTAGAGAGTTGTGTTGATGACTTTAATGATTATAATTCTGTAAATACATATTTGTTACGGCCGTGAATCATATATTAATCAACGTACAACTTAATACTGACCAGCAAATTGCAAAAAATCTAAATAAAATTGAATTTCGCGGGCTACCCTGGCGCTTTCGCCTTAAGAAACTCCGAAAAGCAATCACCACTACTGTTTACAGTGCATCCGCAATTTGATAATGATGTTTATCTACACTCATGCTATAAATCCTCTATAAAAGTTTCTGAAACAGTTAGCTTATTGCTAACATTAAAACAACCAGTGTCATAGTAACCATAATAATATCATCCAAACGAGTGTTATGTTGTACTAAATTTCATTATGCAACTCCTTTTTAAAAAGAGAACACTGTCTTGCACGCGCGGCTTACCACAGGCGCCGTAATTTAAAAAGAGAACTTCAATGTTATGCGAATTCACGTTGTATCCCACCGGCCGCCATTTTTGCTCGATATTCGTGTGATAAACCCACATTCGTGTTTTAATATTACACAACAGTTGCATAAATAACTATTAAACTCTTTTCTAATTTCAAACAATACACTGTCACAAAAATAAAATGCCAACTGAACAAACTTCACTTCTCCGCCAAATCTCTTTCGCTCATAACCTAACCCACGCTTTAAAGTCCTAAGCAGCTTCCGCACAATCTGTGGGACATCACAAATTGGTCCCACCGCGGCCGATGGGACTTAAAAGTGGTTCCAACTAATCTTGAAATAATGAATGTTTTCATACCGATTCTGCCATATTTCTTACGTCTCCAAGGAGTTGAGTTAGTTATTATGTAAATTAGAGAAAGGATGAATAAACATTGGTATTAATAATCTTGAAGAACGAGGGGCTAAGTAATAATAGCCGCATGGGTCGATCAATCAGGTTAAGCTACGCTTGCCGCGGTTGTTCCGTAGATGGGTGACCATCTTTACATACCAAGATTCCTCCTTGATTTTGAAGATTTTTTAAGCTTGAGTACGAGGCTTTTGACTACGTTGTTTTTTTTTTATTTGCAATTAGCGTTTTTGTTTGTGCAGATTAACCATTTTTTTTTTCTTTCTATCCTCCGTGCCTCGGAAAGCACGTTAAGCCGTTGGTCCCGGCTGTCATCCGTGGATCTTTGACAATCGTTACGGGTCGTCAGAAGCCCGAAAGTCTGACAACCAAGCTTACCAAGGGGTATCGTATTACCCAGTAACTGGGTTGTGGAGGTCAGATAGGTAGTCGCTCCATGTAAAATACTGGTTCTCAGCTGCATCCGGTTAGACTGGAAGCCGACCCCAACACAGTTGGGAAATGGCTAGGCCGATGATGAATCTTGAAGAACTTAGATTTACAGTACCCGGCGATAAACATTGCACATCGTCCTTTGGAAAGAAGACCCCTCCATGCCTGGAAAGAAGCTTTTCCTTTTATACCTAGTACTCGCTTCTGCACGCAACTTCATCTACGTGAAATTTATGGTCCCCCGACCCACCCCATCGCATTGCCAGCCCACAAGCCGAAATTAACCGATTGTCTCTTTCCAAATAGTCTAAGATACGTAGAAGAAAGACCTTCACCGATCGAGTAACCGGACGAAATGTGTTTTTTACGGAATAACATATGTTAACGAAAGTAACGGTGATGGGTTGCCTAATGAAATCCTGTCAAGGATATTTTTAATTAATTATGTAACAGGTAATTTTTTTTCGATATCTTCACCGATAGCGTAACCAAAAAAAATTAATGCTAATCGAAAGTATGGAGTCTATAGAATATGCAAACATAGGGTTGCCTACCTTTTTCTTGTCAAGGCTATAGGGTTGCCTAGTTTAAAAAGGTGATTCGAAAATGGTACCTTCACCGATCGAGTAACCAAATAAATTATATATCAAAATGAAGATTATTTTTTTGCGAATACGATGGTACAAGGTTGCCTACGAAAAACCTGTCAAAAATCAGGGTTGTAAGGCGTTGAAATTTGAAAATTGAAACGTATGAAAGTGTGCAAGAAAGAGAGACTCCACATTATATCCAGTGCGATAGAAGAAGAAGCAGCATTGCAGCTGTTCGCGCCACATCAGTAGAGGAAGACGCACCATAGCGACGGGCTCCGCCCCTTCTGGCCTATGAAAGAGAGTGCGCATGCTCTGTACAGTTGACAGATCTGTGTATGAATGTCAAGCGTTGTTTTGGAGCAACTTCCCGCCATTCTTATAGAAGTAATAGCGTGCTACGGAATATAAAATCGTGCCGTTTATTATTTTTTTTAATTGAATTCATTAGTGAATTTTACTTACAAATTAAAAATCTCGAAAACGTGCTTTTTATGTGGCTTGAAAGAGTCCGTAATTGACTTTGATGATGAAACGCTAAAAAACTACAAATTAAAGTTGGCGTTTCGGATAAAGCAATTAAAAAATTTAAAAAATATGCGTATTAAAATTAAAATAACTATAGGTTAAAAATTTTTTTTTTATTTTTTTGCACACTGCAAGAAAGAGAGACTCCCCATTATATCCAGTGCGATAGAAGAGGAAGCAGCATTGCAGCCGATCGCGCCACATCAGATGCTTGAAATAGTGCGAGAGAGAGAGCATATACGTAGTATCAAATGCGGTAGAGGAAGACGCACCATAGCGACGGGCTCCGCCCCTTCTGGCCTATGAAACGACGACATGGTTGGTGCAGTGGCTGAGCGATCGACTGCTACGCTGCGTGTCGCGGGTTCGATTCCCGCACGGAACAAATATTTGTATTGCCTACAGGTAATTGTTTCGAGTCTGGCTGTTTGTGTATGTGAATTTAAATGTTCGTAAACGTACCCACGATACAGGAGTAATTCCTAAGGTGGGGCAAGGTTTAAAAAAAAAATTGAAAGAG
Organism: Luperina nickerlii; assembly: GCA_963855955.1. NCBI lineage: Eukaryota > Metazoa > Arthropoda > Insecta > Lepidoptera > Noctuidae > Luperina > Luperina nickerlii. The sequence goes on along the minus strand of OY979689.1, from coordinate 7,228,836 downwards.
AGTGCGCATGCTCTGTACGGTTGACAGATCTGTGTATGAATGTCAAGCGTTGTTTTGGAGCAACTTCCCGCCATTCTCATAGAAGTAATAGCTTGCTACGGAATATAAAATCGTGCTGTTTGTCTGATGTGAACATAACTGAAGGCCAATTCTCGTAATTTAAAACGTTCAAAATCTAGTCGCAGTCTCATCTCGGCGACAAGCAAATGTCAAAAACTTGTCAAAATGTAGGGAAATTAAAAGTATTTTTTGACAGATTGAGACTGAGATCAGACTGTGAACGTTGTTAAAATTACGAGAATTGCCCCTCTGATATATCACTCGATTTAGTTGGTTATCACTCACAGTGTTACAAGAAAATAACTGTTTAAAAAAAACTTATATTGAAGAATTCAATAATTTCATTGCAGAGCAAGAAATAAGTGATACTTATATATAATTTTCCAAATTATTACCGAAATAAATTTTTTATATTTTATTTGTAACAAAACAGAAATTGACAGAAACTAGGCACATTTTTTTTAGCAAATAAATTATTATAAATAGAATAAAAAATATAGGATAACAATTTTTAACCTATAGTTATTTTAATTTTAATACGCATATTTTTTAAATTTTTTAATTGCTTTATCCGAAACGCCAACTTTAATTTGTAGTTTTTTAGCGTTTCATCATCAAAGTCAATTACGGACTCTTTCAAGCCACATAAAAAGCACGTTTTCGAGATTTTTAATTTGTAAGTAAAATTCACTAATGAATTCAATTAAAAAAAATAATAAACGGCACGATTTTATATTCCGTAGCACGCTATTACTTCTATAAGAATGGCGGGAAGTTGCTCCAAAACAACGCTTGACATTCATACACAGATCTGTCAACTGTACAGAGCATGCGCACTCTCTTTCATAGGCCAGAAGGGGCGGAGCCCGTCGCTATGGTGCGTCTTCCTCTACTGATGTGGCGCGAACAGCTGCAATGCTGCTTCTTCTTCTATCGCACTGGATATAATGTGGAGTCTCTCTTTCTTGCACACTTTCATACGTTTCAATTTTCAAATTTCAACGCCTTACAACCCTGATTTTTGACAGGTTTTTCGTAGGCAACCTTGTACCATCGTATTCGCAAAAAAATAATCTTCATTTTGATATATAATTTATTTGGTTACTCGATCGGTGAAGGTACCATTTTCGAATCACCTTTTTAAACTAGGCAACCCTATAGCCTTGACAAGAAAAAGGTAGGCAACCCTATATTTGCATATTCTATAGACTCCATACTTTCGATTAGCATTAAATTTTTTTGGTTACGCTATCGGTGAAGATATCGAAAAAAAATTACCTATTACATAATTAATTAAAAATATCCTTGACAGGATTTCATTAGGCAACCCATCACCGTTACTTTCGTTAATATATTTTATTCCGTAAAAAACACATTTCGTCCGGTTACTCGATCGGTGAAGGTCTTTCTTCTACGTATCCTGTACTAAAAGGTCGATGTGCAATATTTATCGCCGGGTGCTGTAATACTCTTTGATTGCTCCCAAAATTCTTGTTGTCGTCTTAATAAATGCCACTATTGAAGATTGTTTTTCCAAAGACTGCTACAATGACTGTCAAAAGAGAAATTATTTCACTTTTCACATAATCAGCCTGTAGCGTTCCCACTGCTGGGACACAGCCCGCCTCTCGGTGGTAGGAAGTGGGCAAAACCACGCGGGCCCAATACGGAAATTTACCTTTAGTTAACTGCTGATTCTAAATAATTTTCGGATTATTACGAATGTGACATTCGAATCATTATACAATAAACAGCGTATAGTGAAATGCATCACACAAAGCATTTTGTAACAAAAAAAAATCCTTGAAAGAAAAAAGAAAATACATTTAATTTAGCACCGACTAAAAGACACACAATACACCAGATACATACATCAGATTACAAAAAAAATAAAAAGTGTAAAACCCTTCTTCGTTTCACAAAGCGAGTCACTTCCGAGCCGGTAGTTATTTTTTGCAATGTTTGAAATATTATGAAACTCGGCAGACGGAATGTCGTCGCTCTAGCCTGGAGACCGAATAACTCACTGAAACAGGCTTTTTTTTTTTTTTTTTTTTTTCAGGATGGGAAATCATCAAATGACTCCTTCCGCTCTGGGTGGAGCGGAAGGGAGTGTCAGACTCTTACTGACTAAAACCCACCAGTGTTCCTTCCTTCGCCCTTTATGTTCCGGGCCAGCGGTAACCCTTTCGGACAATCCCGCTGACCCGGCAGGACTGAAACAGGCTTACACGCTTTTCAAGCTAGGATAGCAGACCAGTAATATCCTGGCTTAGCGCATTTTAGATCTGAACCCCATTTGTGTAACACTTTAAATCCCAAGGGTTTTGAAAACTCGTCTGCTCAACAACGTAAAAAAACGCAATGAACGTGGTTAAACTGTCTAAATTAAGGCGAAAGCGCCAGGGTAGCCCGCGAAATTCAATTTTTTTAAGGTTTTTTGCAATTTGCTGGTCAGTATTAAGTTGTACGTTGATTAATATATGATTCGCGGCCGTAACAAATATGTATTTACAGAATTATACTGACCAGCAAATTGCAAAAAACGTAAGAAAATTAGAATTTCGCTGGATACCTTAGCGCTACCCCCTTAAAGGTGCATTTTATTTGTGTTACACAATACCCCGCTGCTTTACAGAATACTAGGAACTCTGAAGTCGCTAAGCATTGCACAGTGCCGTGCCGTGGAGTAAAATTGAGTTCGAGCTTCTTGCCCGTTCTACTCCATGGGAACCTACAGTACCCGGCGATAAATATGTGCAATATTTATCGCCGGGTACTGTAGGTTCCCATGGAGTCCTTTCGACCTTTACCTTTTTTTGTATTTTATACAAAGAATAAAAATAATTATCAGAAGAAGCAAATAATAATTGTTTTAACAGCTCCTAATAGATACCGGACTGTTTGTATTTCGTGCGACAGAGATAAAGCTCTACGAAGCCGAAATTAGCCGATTGTCTCTTTCCAAAGGTCGATGTGCAATATTTATCGCCGGATACTGTACTACGCTTTGGAATGGGCAACTAGCTTCATCTTTCTAACAGACCGACCTCTTGACAATTCAAAAGTGCCTGTAAATGGTTTATAAGTTTTTTTTTTTTTTTTAACTAGCTGCGCCCCGCAGTTTTAGCCGCGTAAGTGTCGATACCGTGGTAATATCGGAATAAAAAGTATCCTATGTGTTAATCCAGGAAATGTACTACCTATGTGCCAATTTTCATACAAATCTGTTCAACGGTTGACGCGTGATTGAGTAACAAACATCCAAACATCTTCAGAAACTTTCACATTTCTAAAATTAGTAGGATAGTGGGAAACACTCGAGAACTATGTATGAATTAGGGTCACATAAAGATACCTGAAAGTCTCGGAAACTAAGAATGCTAGCTTAATGAAATAAATTGTGTTTAACAGACGATCAAATTTTCCTCAAATGAAATTAATAAAATTTTTCTGTAAAAATCTCACCGTGAAAACTTATTGGAAGTGAACTGTTTTCCACCTAATGCTAGGGATGGACCCTATTAACAGGCTGTCCCTGTAAGTATGGATCAAATCGAATAGGGGCAAGGCAATTTCCAAACTTTTTAACCCTGAGAATGTCGGTGAATTTTTTTACGTTGTGACTAATTTTTGTTTTTTTTTTTTTTCAATCACTTCGCAGTGCGCAAAAGGTCTAAAGGTCGTCTTAGCATTATGCTGAGCGATGTCCGTTTTGCATGGATGTGATGCATGTTTTTTCCTATTTTTTTTATTTTGTGTTTGTGTTTTTTTGCGTGCGTCGTTTACCGCCAATAAACGTATTTTCTTACTTCTATTATTATAGAGACGTAAGCATGATTATAAGACCTACTATTGCATAGAATCAAGTATTTTCTAACTGAACAGACAGCTGTGCTGCTGCGGAGTTTGTTGCGGCACTTCTTCTCTCCAGCGAAAGCACTAGGAAGTGGTGAAGGCCGTTTTAGGGGACTGACTTAGGAATTTTAACGTTCGAAAAGGTGCTGATTCTCAGCCTAATTTGCTTAAACGACTTTTGGATTTTGTAATGATACCAAGGTAGAATATACAGGTACAGATGTTCTATGTCACGAACTCCGTTTGGCTATGAATGTTGTCAAGCGTGCACATGCACATTGTGATCAACAGAGACTCAACAATGGGTGAAGTAAAACGGTACACATTCGCGGAAATAGCCTCATGCGACGGCAGCAAGGGGCAGCCGCTGTGGGAGCGCACTTGTCGGGATACGTCACTACTACAATCAAAGCCGAACGGACTTCGTGAAATAGAATATCTGTACCTTCTGTTTATAGTAATCTGTAAAGATATAGATGTAAGGATAGTTATATATGAGACTTACCCAAAAGGGGACCAATCCTTTCTCCTTGTCGCTGGCGATGGCCTTCTCTAGTTGATCACCTCGCATGCTCTGTTGCTCATCAGATTCAATATACCGCATACGGACCAGACCTGGACAAAAAATTAAAGCTTAAAACAAAACTAAACATCAAAAAAAGTAAAAAAAAAACAGTGGCACTCCGGGAGTTCCGACAGAAGTGAACAAAACACAAACAGAACACTTTGCCATCACTCACTGACATATCAGATATACATTAAAACCGAGTACATCCCGAGGACAGCCGAACACATCCGAAGCGGGTATTTTTTTAATCGTCTTAAGGCTCCTTCAAACAGGCGCGACACGCGATAAAATCGCGCGCGACACAAAAGCACCGCTCGTTGCGCGACTTGCGGTACCTTTGTGTCGCGGGCGATTTTATCGCGTGTCGCGCCTGTTTGAAGGAGCCTTAAGCCGAAATGAAGTAACATATGCGAACTAACTAAAAGCGCTGTCAAATAGCACAACATTCTTTTTTTTACAATAAGTACGAGTACATTCTTATGACGCTAAACTTTTTAATTGACACAAATATTGTGGGAAGGAAAAGGGAGGAATGATATGAAAGAGAAGGGATAAACGTTACAATAAGTACTTTCTTATGACGCTAAACTTGTTACTGACAGAAATACTGTGAGAAGGAAAAGGAAGGAATGATATGAAAGAGAAGAGATAAACGTTACAATAAGTATTTTCATATGACGCTAAACTTTTTAACTGACAATAATACTGTGAGAATGAAAGGGAGGAATGATATGAAAGAGAAGGGAGTGAGTGTTATAGTGACGGCTGACAGGGAAGAACGGAATAAGAAATCGTGTTGCGCCGACCCCAAGTGACATGGGACAACGGCTGGAAGAGGATGGTGACCAAAAACTGCATAACTGTGAAGGTAAAAACATAGTGATCAACTAATTACTTACCAATAAGCCCAGCTTTCTCCACCGAGGAGTGAGCCTGGTCAGAACAGTAGCAGATGAGGTGCCCAAGCAGCTCGGCTGACTGCACCTCAGGGTTAAGCTTCGACAGCTCCATCAGGGCTCTAGTGCGAGCTGCCAGTAAGCTGACGAGGGTAGCTTCACTTGCTGTTGTCTGGTGGAGTAGAAGTAATTACAAGGGAGATGCTGGTGGTGAAAAGATAAGTAAAAAAAAAGACATACCAGCGCCCAAGAAGTAACAACTTACAGCAACCACCAAACGCTACTTGGCATAAAGATAGTCATTCTTCTTCAAATCTTTAATAGATTTTCAACTTTATCGCTAAAGCATAAGGTTCAAAATTTATTGGGAGACAGTTTCGGGTAACTTGATGAGCTGGCGTCTGTACATCTAGATCAGCACCATAATTGCGTAACACACTATTACTCTCAATTTGAATCATTTTGAAGCATATTTCTAATCCATTGCTCTATATGTTCGAAAAATGTGTCTGCTCAACAATGCAAATAACGCAATGAATGTTGTTGAACTGTTAAAATGTGTGTTACGCAATTATCCTGCTGTACAGACGCCAGCACATCAAGCTACCCGATACTGTCAAATTATCCCAATCAACTTTGAACCTTACGACTTAGCGATAAAGTTGAAAATCTATTAAAGCAATTTGATAGATTGTAGTAGCTTGATGTGCTGGCGTCTGTACATAAGAATCTTAATGTAGTTCTGATTTATCTGACCTGTATTACTCCACCGCCTGGACTGTCGTTTTTCTCGTTGAGAAAGCAATCTGGTAGACCTATCAGCTTGCCTAGCCAGTTCATGGCTATTGTCTCCAGCTCCGTGCCAGCAGGGGATGAAGCCTGCACAAAAAAATGTTTAAATTGGAGAAAGCGCCAGGGTAGCGAAATTCAATTTTTTTTACGTTTTTTGCAATTTGTTGGTCAGTATTAAGTTGTACGTTGATTAATATATGATTCGCGGCCGTAAAAAATATGTATTTACAGAATAATAATCATTACAGTCATCAAACATGACTCTCTAAGACCAAGTAATTCCAAAGAATGACTATTTCATGAAATCTTGACATTTTGGGATTATACTAACCTAACAAGTTGTATTGCTGATTCTAATGATTATGATTCTGTAAATACATATTTGTTACGGCCGCGAATCATATTTTGATCGACGTAAAACTTAATACTTGCAACTTATTACCAGCAAATTGCAAAAACCGTAAGAAAATTTGAATTTCGCGGGCTACCTTAGCGCTTCCCCCTTAACAGCCATGCGACTGAAAATTGCTGATAGTTTGGCAAATAAGCCAACGGTTAACACTCAAAAGATTGTTGATGCACTACCAGCAAAAAATCTCTCGTATATGCAATGTCGTCCTTTAAACAAGACGAAAAGATGTTATGCCTGAAATAGTCAGATGTATAGAAGTAGTAGCTTCCGCCCGCGGCTTCGCCCGCAAGGTATGTCGATAAAACTATCCTATATCCTTCTTCGGGATGCAATCTATCTCTCTGCCAAATTTTATCGAAATCCGTTCAGTGGTTTAGGCGTGAAAAGGTAACATACAGAGAGGCAGACAGAGTTACTTTCGAATTTATAATATTAGTTTGGATGAGGAACAGTGTGTAAAGTTAACTCATTGTCCATAGAAAAGTGAGGATCCTCCGACCACACGGGTGTTGTGTCTGGCGGGCATCTGCCAAATGATTCATGTCGGGCCGTTGTATAAGTGCTAGTTGCACGGTAAACTCTGCTTGCGAGATGCAGGATTTTGCGTGACGTCAGTATGACGCGAAGTTCGCATGTGGCGTTGTAGATTCCGCTACAGATGTATGTATTGTAAATACCACTTGCGTCCCGCTAAATATACACTTTTTGCTCACAATTGCCTACGTATTTTAATGCCTTTGTAACTTAATTTTGTATAAACTTTATTTAACCTAATAAGGATTGCTAAATACTTACCCATGTAAAGCAGAGCACGTTGAGAGCGCTGGATAACATTTCTCCCATGATGGAAGGGTATGACGTCAGAGCTGGAAAGTACGCGTGCATGTGGGGGCTCTGCCAGTGGACCAGCTGTAGAAGAAGTATTTGTTAAGACACAAGAATACACACTACAGTACACTATTATGACTTATGGAGCTGAAACGTGGGCACTCACGGTACGGCTGGTCCATAAATTCAAGGTCGCTCAACGAGCTATGGAACGGACTATGCTTGGTGTCTCTCTGAGGGATCCGCAACGAGGTGATCCGGCAGAGAACCAAAGTTATCGACATGGCTCACAGAATAAGCAAGGTGGCAATGGGCCGGCCATATTAGCCGTAGAACCGATGACCGTTGGGGTAGACGTGTTCTTGAGTGGAGACCACGAATCGGTAACCGTAAGGTGGGACGCTCTCAGGCTAGGTGGAGCGACGATCTTCGCAGGATGGCTGTTACCAGCTGGATGAAAGTTGCCGAAAATCGTGTTGAATGGCGTGCAATAGGAGAGGCCTATTTCCAGCAGTGGACTGCTGTAGGCTGATGATGATGATGATGATGGTGAAGAATACACACAAACATAAGAAAAAGTGGAAGTAACTTTTCCTGTGACCGATCATTGATTGACAATGGAGTGATTGTCAGAATGATTCCTGGATTATGTCGCTTAACATTTATCTAAGTTCTAAATTTTAGGAGATAGACACAACTATTCAGGCTATATGATCTCACTAACAGCCTCTGATTTAATTACGTCACCAAGTGGTGACGGAAAAGGAGCTAGCACAGTAGTTGCGATGGTGATGGTAGAAGACTACCATCACCATCGCAACTACTGTGCTGTCTCCTTTTTCAAACTCAAACTCAAAGCATTTACGAGTATTTCAATTAAACCATTGACAGGCACTTCTGAAATGTCAAGAAGTCGGTCAGTCAGAAAATTTGAAGTTAGTTGAAAATATGAAGCTAGTGTTTCTTCTGAATTTTAATCGTTTAAAAATCCCTCTGACATAATCACTTGTTTCGTTAGGTAGTTATTAAACGGATAGATAAACCATTTTATTTGCGCATACTAAAGACAGCATAAAGGCTCCTGCACGCGACGCGAATCGCTCGCGACGCAAAGGCACCGCTCGTTGCGCGACTTGCCGTGCCTTTGTGTCGCGCGCGATTTTATCGCGTGTCGCGCCTGTTTGAAGGAGCTTTAACACACAAAAGTACAATATTAGATGATAAATAATTAGGTACCTACATGATTATTTAATAAAAACAAGGTGCCGCTTTTAAAATAATACGACAAACACATATCGAAGTAAAAGTGACACTATGACGAATACTTAAAATCAATTTAATAACGACAAATACATAGTGCGTGTGCGTCTCAAGGTTGCACCTACTACCTACTAAGGAACTTAGGGGCCCTAATTACTAAGCCTCCGCTGTCCGTCCGTCCGTCCGTCAGTCTGTCAGCGTGCTGTATCTCATGAACCGTAATAAGTAGACAGTTGAAATTTTCCGCACTTTCATTCTTTCAGCTGCAAATAGTCATAGACACAGAATTACCAATATCCTTTTATTTTACATAATCAATATTATAACAATGACAAGATTGTTTATGTTTATATTACTATATTGTTTATATTTTATTAATTAGATTGTTCGGCTTAGCTTTGCAACATAACTGGGGACAGGTTTAAGGCTCCTTCAAACAGGCGCGACACGACACGCGACACAAAGTCGCGCAACGAGTGGTGCCTTTGTGTCGCGCGCAATTATATCGCGTGTCGCGCCTGTTTGTAGGAGCCTTTAGTTGAGAAAAACTGTTAAAAATCAAGGGCCAGTCTGTATTTTGGACTAATTAAAAATACAAGGCTTTTGAACTTATCAAAAGGACTCACCCCCGGCATGATATGCTCATCAACATCTTTAAAGATATCATCCCACTTCTCAGGCGTCTGCGGTGCTTCCTTAGGGAGCAACTTGTGCAGATACCCTGGCTGCACGTTCGGGTACACGCGCCGGTCGCGAATGTTCTCCAGGTAGTCAGCTATGTAGTCTACCATCTCCTTGGCTGGATGGGACAAAAATAAGAACAAGTTCAGTTATGTTGTAAAGCAAAAACAGTTATCATCTTCATCCATTTCTGGGGGATGTCATGTTACATCTATATGGTAATAATTAAGCAGAGGAGTTTATTTAGTTTGTTTGTTTGAACGCGATAAGCTCTGGAACTACCGGCTGGATTTGGAAAATTCTTTTTGCATTTGATAGCCCAAGTCTTGAGGAAGGCTACTTGACATCACGCTATAACCCTTTGGAGTCGAGCAAAACGAAAAAATGTCGGAAAGAACGCAAAGCGAAAACAAAGTAATAGCCTGTACAGGTGATGATATGCGACGGGGTGGGTCGGCGAACAAGCCATTTCACACGGATGAAGTCGCGGGCAGAAGCTAGTACAATAATAATTTAGCTAAACTAAAACACACGTGTGTTTATTTCATAGGCTACGTACGCACTGACAGGTAGCTTGCTTAGCGAGTCACCCTGCGAGTGGCCAGATAAAATTTTAAGTGCGACATCTGAAAATGCTTTCAAAGCTAAACTGAAAGACTGGCTAACCGATCAGGCATTATATGACCTAAAGGAATGGTTTTAGATACTTCATGACGTTAATTATTACTGACTTGGTTCTTTTATCATAATTATTTATTGTTGTATTCCGAATTATTATTATGACCTGGGTAATTTTATTATTATTATTATTTTGTCTTTAATGTATGTTATTCAAAACGACATGTAATTTTTATAATTATTAATAAATAAACTAAACTAGAATTTTCGCAACTGGCCGCACTGCGCGACATGACCTAAAGCGCGATCTCTGTCGAACTGCATAGAAAAGAAAGAGAAACGCGATGACACAACGCTGGTAATTTATTGCAAAATATGAAGCAATTATTTAATTACAAAAAATGTATTGATTGTGGCTTGTAGAATAATCTGACAAAAAATCAGAATGATTGTATGTATATTAGTATGGTTTTTATTGTAAAAAGAAAGATTTTAGAGGTATCTTCATGATTTTTTCTATCGTAGCAAATCAATTGTATTATGTTTTCAGCACACTATCTACCTAGCATATATCCTGAAGAATATCATATATCTTTCTGATTTTGTTAACTGTAGTCGATCATATACTTTTATTGTTTCTAAAATTTGTGTTTTTTGTGTTCAGGTCCTGTAAGCCCCTTAAGTCACTAGGCTCTAGTTAGACGCTAAGCAAGTGAAGTGATTTGTCAATCTAGCATCACGTGGAATAACAGATCACTTCACCTAAGTTTTCACGGTGAGATTTATACAACCGACAACAAACCGGCAGTTAGCTAATTAATAAATATTACTATTGAAGAATCACTTTTTTACTAAACAGGAAAATGACATTAGTTTTTAAGAACACAACAAAGAAACCAGAAAGATTTAAAAAAATCTATTCCTCAGAATCCTATCAGCGTGCACAAAGAAGTCTTTGATTAAAGAGCACCGGACAATCGGACACTTGTGACCGTCCAACACTCTTAAAGAACTTTAATTGTATACTTTTGTCGTAAACAGGACACATGGGATTGATTTTTTTGCTATCTCTATCTGGGAATCTGAGAAAAATTATGCATGGAGATTCATTTCCAATCTAGTATTCTTACGAAAGCTACAAATATTCCCCTTTATTATATATTCTTTTATATTTTGTGTATGTGAGAATGTTGTATATATCTTGTTGACTGTTTATAATTATTTTTAAAAGATTAAACATGGAGTCTTGCCAGCTTTTCTCCATAGGAAACGACGAATTGGAACCGTGCGCCTGGATCTGACGTAACATAAGTGCCCATGTTAGTACAGGATCCGTAAAGGAAAGACCTTCACCGATCGAGTAACCGGACGAAATGTGTTTTTTACGGAATAAAATATGTTAACGAAAGTAACGGTGATGGGTTGCCTAATGAAATCCTGTCAAGGATATTTTTAATTAATTATGTAACAGGTAATTTTTTTTCGGTATCTTCACCGATAGCGTAACCAAAAAAATTTAATGCTAATCGAAAGTATGGAGTCTATAGAATATGCAAACATAGGGTTGCCTACCATTTTCTTGTCAAGGCTATAGGGTTGCCTAGTTTAAAAAGGTGATTCGAAAATGGTACCTTCACCGATCGAGTAACCAAATAAATTATATATCAAAATGAAGATTATTTTTTTGCGAATACGATGGTACAAGGTTGCCTACGAAAAACCTGTCAAAAATCAGGGTTGTAAGGCGTTGAAATTTGAAACGTATGAAAGTGTGCAAGAAAGAGAGACTCCCCATTATATCCAGTGCGATAGAAGAGGAAGCAGCATTGCAGCTGTTCGCGCCACATCAGATGCTTGAAATAGTGCGAGAGAGAGAGCATATACGTAGTATCAAATGCGGTAGAGGAAGACGCACCATAGCGACGGGCTCCGCCCCTTCTGGCCTATGAAACGACGACACGGTTGGCGCAGTGGCTGAGCGATCGACTGCTGCGCTGCGTGTCGCGGGTTCGATTCCCGCACGGAACAAATATTTGTATTGCCTAAAGGTAGTCGTTTCGAGTCTGGCTGTTTGTGTATGTGAATTTAAATGTTCGTAAACGTACCCACGATACAGGAGTAATTCCTAAGGTGGGGCAAGGTTTAAAAAAAAAATTGAAAGAGAGTGCGCATGCTCTGTACGGTTGACAGATCTGTGTATGAATGTCAAGCGTTGTTTTGGAGCAACTTCCCGCCATTCTCATAGAAGTAATAGCTTGCTGCGGAATATAAAATCGTACTGTTTGTCTGATGTGAACATAACTGAAGGCATAACGTAATTTAAAACGTTCAAAATCTAGTCGCAGTCTCATCTCGGCGACAAGCAAATGTCAAAAACTTGTCAAAATGTAGGGAAATTAAAAGTATTTTTTGACTGAGACTGAGATCAGACTGTGAACGTTGTTAAAATTACGAGAATTGCCCCTCTGATATATCGCTCGATTTAGTTGGTTATCACTCACGGTGTTACAATAAAATAACTGTTTTAAAAAAAACTTACATTGAAGAATCTGTATATCATTTATTTAAATTATTAATTTTTAAAACATAAAATACAATATTAATAATAGTAATAATATGAAGAATTCAATAATTTCATTGCAGAGCAAGAAATAAGTGATACTTATATATAATTTTCCAAATTATTAGTGAAATAAATTTTTTATATTTTATTTGTAACAAAACAGAAATTGACAGAAACTAGGCACATTTTTTTAGCAAATAAATTATTATAAATAGAATAAAAAATAAAGGATAAAAATTTTTTATCTATAATTATTTTAATTTTTTATACGCATATTTTTTTAATTCTTTAAATGCTTTATCCGAAACGCCAACTTTAATTTGCAGTTTTTTAGCGTTTCATCATCAAAGTCAATTACGGACTCTTTCAAGCCACATAAAAAGCACGTTTTCGTGATTTTTAATTTGTAAGTAAAATTCACTAATGATTTCAATTAAAAAAAATAATAAACAGCACGATTTTATATTCCGTAGCACGCTATTACTTCTATAAGAATGGCGGGAAGTTGCTCCAAAACAACGCTTGACATTCATACACAGATCTGTCAACTGTACAGAGCATGCGCACTCTCTTTCATAGGCCAGAAGGGGCGGAGCCCGTCGCTATGGTGCGTCTTCCTCTACCGCATTTGATATTACGTATAGGCTCTCTCTCTCGCACTATTTCAAGGATCTGATGTGGCGCGAACAGCTGCAATGCTGCTTCCTCTTCTATCGCACTGGATATAATTGGGAGTCTCTCTTTCTTGCACACTTTCATACGTTTCAATTTTCAAATTTCAACGCCTTACAACCCTGATTTTTGACAGGTTTTTCGTAGGCAACCTTGTACCATCGTATTCGCAAAAAAATAATCTTCATTTTGATATATAATTTATTTGGTTACTCGATCGGTGAAGGTACCATTTTCGAACCACCTTTTTAAACTAGGCAACCCTATAGCCTTGACAAGAAAAAGGTAGGCAACCCTATGTTTGCATATTCTATAGACTCCATACTTTCGATTGGCATTAAATTTTTTTGGTTACGCTATCGGTGAAGATATCGAAAAAAAATTACCTGTTACATAATTAATTAAAAATATCCTTGACAGGATTTCATTAGGCAACCCATCACCGTTACTTTCGTTAACATATGTTATTCCGTAAAAAACACATTTCGTCCGGTTACTCGATCGGTGAAGGTCTTTCTTCTACGTATCTTAGACTATGTAGGCTTATGTGAAATATAATATTTGGATTTGACTTGATTTGCAGATGCTGACTTCATGCAAAGATCTAGCAAAGAAATATTATATTATGTTAGAACTAAAATAAAACACAGCACAATGTATTCCTCCGCCAAACCCCGTTCCCCATTTGTTTCGAAATAAAAGACGTTACTAACTGTTATCAATAAAGAGACACAACCATAAAAAGGATTTACACTAACCGGCATAAACCAATATAAAGCAGAATAGACAAGTATAAACTGGTTTACACTGGATCGAACGACTCAATAACAGGACATGCAAATCCGAAATGAGGGTAGGAATCAGAGATTTTATGTTATTCGTTTGATAGTCTAAATTGTAATGTAGAAGCATGGAAGGGGTTTCATTCAGTGAGGAGTGAATGGTCTTACGGGGAACGTTTATTGAATAATTTTGTAAAACTAATATTTACTGCTGCAATTTATTTTAGTTTATTTTCTTGACCTCGATCACGCCTGATGGAAAGCGATGGATGAGGTCTATGATGGAACGAGCGTGTCCGAAAGATGCCTAAGGCACTGGAACTCCCACGCATCGACGAAACACAGCAGACTGCTTGACGCCGGACTCCAGTGGGACAGAACAAAAGTTGTTGTTTATGATGTCAATAATCCAGTCCTGCAAGGTTGTTAGTGATTTACCAATAACCCTTTATAGACGTATTTGCGAAATTCTTTTTTTCTTCGAAAGAGGTTTTTATAATTGATGTTCTATGTCACGAAGTCCGTTTAGCTATCAATGTTGTCAAGCGTGCACATGCACATTGTGATCAACAGAGACTCAACAATGGGTGAAGTAAAACGGTACACATTGGCGGAAATAGCCTCATGCGACGGCAGCAAGGGGCAGCCGCTGTGGGAGCGCGCTTGTCGGGATACGTCACTACTACAATCAAAGCCGAACAGACTTCGTGAAATGGAATATCTGTACCTACAATATTTTTGGCCTGAAATTCAAAAGCATTTTCATCCTTCCTATTTTTGGGAAAAGTACTTTTCTGGTGCAGTGGTGGCCCATTGGTATCGGTCCTGACTTACGGAGTTGGTCGTGGGTTCAAACCCAGACAGGCGCTTTACTTTGTGTAAATAATATCATCACCACTACTCTCAAAACAGTGAAGGAAAACATCGTGAGGAAACTGGCATGTCCTAGAACCAAAAATTCGAATACATCTGACATCTACCAATCCGTACTGGGCCCGCGTGGTGAGTTTCAGCCATTGAGACAAAGAGGAGGCCTGTGTCCCAGCAGTGGGAACATTATAGGCTGACTAGCTTCTACCCGCGACTTCGTCCGCGTGAAATTTCACCCTCCCCCCATTCACCCTCTTAGGGGTGGAATTTCGAAAAACCCTTTCTTAGGGGATACCTACTTTTCACAAAGAACACACCCTCCAAAATTCATGTCTCTAGGACCAGCGGTTTAGGCTGTGGGTTGATATATCAGTCAGTCAGGTGGGTTTTAGTCAGTAAAAGTCTGACACGCCTTCCCGCTCCGACCAGAGCGGGAGAAGTTATTTGATAATTTCCCACCCAAAAAAAAACAAAAAATATAGATTATGCTTTTGGTGAAAAGACATCAATTATTTCCCTAGATTTTTTCTGATGGTTGGATTGTTTATTTTTCTCATGCTGATTACACGATAATAACTAGAATACAGTATCTTTACTGTGCCCAGACATACAATCATAATTACACGTAAGTGCAGTAGTAAGTTACCATGGAAATAACCATAAAAGAGAACATTCAACAATAATTTCAATAACACTACTTAATATTCAGAAAACGTACAAAATAAATATAATGTAATTATATCAGTAGTTTTGTCCTATAATAATTATATCGTGATACTTCATAATTGTGATATAATGGTAGTCTGTGTACTTGCCATTAATTGAAGGTTATTTATACTAAATAATGTGTTTGATTATTACACTGTTGCTACTGTTTTTTCTAAAGTTAATCTATGACCCAGTCAGCCCCGTTACCCGCTTGCTGAATACCTAACTAATATTTTGACCACGACATAAGCTATTCTTTTAGTTCGTGCCGATATGAGAGGTGAAAAAATATTAGAAATTAAGATTTATTTTTAACCGACGAAAAAACAGAGGAGGATCTCATGTCGATGCGTATACATATATATATATATATATATATATATATATATATATATATATATATATATATATGTATCACCACGCATAACTTTTTACAGAGTAGTCCGTTTTTGTTCCTATACCTACTTATCACGAACATCAAATCAAATTAAATCAAATTTATTTCTGAACCAAAAAGTTTTACATTAGTTAGTGATTGGAGCCTCCTGTTAAAGCAAGTAATGCCTGTGTTAGGAGACTCCGAACATGATTTTTTACATCACCTCTTCCTTGAAAACTTGAGTAATTCTTTAGGTTTCAGTCACTTTTTGTCGTACTTTCGAGCGCCGGAAAAATTCACTATATCTTTTTCAAAAACCCCTACTAACATTGCCCTTCATCAGTAAATTAACATTATACCAAGACAGTGAAAAAATACATAAATCCGAAGTAGTTCAAGCATAGTGTTCAGTAAATATTTTGGCATCCGATAAAGAATGCAACATGGTATATACCTAATTATGACAAAATATTTCTCACCCTTCACGCGAAACTCCGTATGCTCCATTTTGTCTATGGATTATAGATGTTTTTGGTGAATACCTGTAACAAAAGAGGTGGATGGTAAATGAGACATAATTTTAACACACCGTTTGATCTTTATAGAATCAGCAGGAAATGTAGTCTAGGGCATTATCTATGAGTTAGGTTAGATAGATTTAGATGGAGCTATAATGTATAGATAAACTCACTCATTTTTTTTTTGTTTTTTTTTTCTCATTTTTTTTTTGTATGTATTTATAGTATTTTTAAGTTATATTAATATTGTATTGTATGTGTTTTATATGGGCCTTGACGACTGAAATAAATGGATGAATAAATAAATAAAATTTCAACTTTTACGACATACATTGATTGTGTTGGAGTTAGCTAGATGCGGCTGAAATTCTGCGCGATTTGGTCGGTTCAGACTTATCAACCGAACACACACAGACAGACAATTTTTGTGTAAACAGAGAGCATTTATCGTGGGACTATCCAAAAGAGAAAGACAAGAATATCTAAAAGTAGATGCTCCTGCTCGTATTCTCGTATTATAAATGCTAACAAAATTAGGTTAGACTAGCTGCGCCACCGCGGGGCACAGCAGCACTGCCGCCTTAAGTAAAAAGGGCGCATCTGTGGAAAGGGAATAGAGGAAAATGAGCCTTAATGGAACAAAAAGGCACCATCCATTAAGGCTCATTTTCCTCTATTCCCTTTTCCTCAGATGCGCCCTTTTTACTTAAAAAGGGCGCGGGGGCGCGGGATCGACATTTGTCGATCCCGTGGGAATACAAAGGGATAAAAAGTACCCTATATGTTAATCCAGGGTGTCAGCTACCTCCATACACAATTTTATCAAAATTGGTCCAGCCGTTTGAGCGTGATGAAGTAACAAACATATAAACACTAACAAACCTTTTGCCTTTATAATATTAGTGTGATATATAGGGTGATTTTTATCGTGTCATTCATGAAAACCCGGTCAAAAATACGTCTACAGTACTCGGCGATAAATATTGCACATCGACCTTTTTACACAAAACCATTTTATACAAAGAATAAAAATAATTATCAAAAGAAGCAAATCATAATTGTTTTAACAGCTCCTAATAGATACCGGACTGTTTGTATTTCGTGCGACAGAGATAACGCTCTACGAAGCCGAAATTAGCCGATTGTCTCTTTCCAAAGGTCGATGTGCAATATTTATCGCCGGGTACTGTACGACAGCAATCATTTCACCCGTATTGACTTCAAGACTTATTTACCTACGAATCTAGATCTCCTGTAAGGGACACTCCTCCACAAATTTTCGGGCGTATCTGCAAAACTACTGAACCGACTTGAACCAATTTGAACCAATAGAACGAAAAACCTGTACCATTTTAGTGAACCTAACCTAACAATTTTAGAGAAACCAATTTTCCCATACCCTCCTTATAAGCGAGTTATTCACCGTTTTCCCCTTGTCCTATATAAAACACGTGAACAAATAATAAACCCATCGAATTCGGTTAGGTTACCGTAACCGCAACGTATAATACGGTAATCCGGCTCGCCAGACGTTTATGAAGCCTTAGTAAATGCGTCGATACTACCACGCTAATGTCCTATGGGTAGGTAGGTAGGGACAAATTGGAAGTTATTCACTACCTACTGATCATCACTGTCTGGCCTTTTCCCAGCTGTGTTAATGTCGGCTTCCAGCCTTTTTGAAGTGAAAACTTCTTTAGTCGTGTTGAGCATTTCTTGAGATTATAAGAAAACCATTGAACTCGCGCCACTGTTACGTACGTAAGCGACACCGCTGTCCACGGGATGTACTCGGTTTTAATGTATATCCGATATGTCAGTGAGTGATGGCAAAGTATTCTGTTTGTGTTTTGTTTTCATTTCTGTCGGCGCTCCCGGAGTGCCACTGTTTTTTTTGTTGTTCCGGGGTGGAAAATCCTCATAGATGTCCTCCGCCTTGGGGCGGGCGGAGGGGTCTGTTAGACTCTTACTGACTAAAAACCACCCCAGTGTTCCCTTCCCATACTTGGACTGAGGATCACGGGAACTTGTGCGCCTTCCACGATCTCCGCATGGGTCACTGACCATCTCAGGCCCGCGGGGGCAGTGAGGTGTAAGATTACTCCCGCGACTTCCAATAGGGGCTCGCATGGAACCCGGCTACATACAACTGGATACCAATAATTAGCAGCTGAATACCATGAGTATCATCATCTGCCAAGCGTTGTCCCAACTATGTCGGGGTCGGGTTCCAGTCTTACTGCCTGTAGCTAATTATCAGTTTCTAACATGGAGCGACTGCTTATCGGATCTCCAAAACCCAATTGCTGGGTAATACAAGACTGGTTGGTAAGACTGGTTGTCAGATTTTCGGGCTTATACTAAGGATCTACAAAATACAGCCGGGACCATCGGCTTAACGTGCCTTCTGAGACACGAAAGAGTCTCGATATGATAAATGGTTAATAGTTATAGGTCGACCGCTTAACTGAGGCGTTGCCTGAGGTAGCTGCGCGGTGCGGGAGGGGTGATTATTGTCACAAGTTGACGAATCACTGAGCTCTCGCGTCACGTCACCACGCCCCTCCCGCACCGCGTCGCTACCCCAGGCAACGTCTCAGTTAAGCGGTCGGCCTATAATAAACTACAGTGCACATTGCTCGTACAAAGAATGGCTAATGGAGCCGGATGACCGGGCACAAATCCATGACTCCGGGCCGCAACTGAGAAATTCCTGATGGAAAAACCCAATAACTCTTTACCAGACTTGAGATTCGTACCCAGGACCTCATGCTTGGGACTACTTGACCAGCGATACAGTCAAGGAACTTTAAAAAACCAGAAACAAAAAAGCATCTACAATGCGGCCGATGAGAGAATGCATTCTTGACACCTGTCACTTTCATACATACAAATGCGCGTTTTGCAAATTTGATCTTTATTGGCTACTAGAATTGTGGCACTGACAGGTCTCAGGAACACATTCTCTCGACGATTGTAACATTTCCTTTGACACGTCTAATAAAAAACAAACATAAATAACCCACTTAAATAGCAAGGCTATCTTCTAAAGGTGTTATAAAAATAATATCGAGTACAGTCGGTGACAGATTGTGACGCATCGGCTTTGTGGCGGTCAAAGTAAACAGTAGGTAATTATATTGGTGTTGACTGTACATTGGAAAATACTTCAATAATGAAGGCGTTTTCTCTCTTGTGTTTTTCGTACCGGCTTTGGAAATGATATTCAATTTTTCTCTTGTGTATTATGATATTTTTAGTTTCCGAAAGAATAAAAAAAAAAACAGACTAAGGGCTGATTTTTAACCGACTACGGAAGCTATATGATTCCAACAGCAGATAATTTTATCCGAGAAATAATTTAAAAGCTAACAGTCTTAAAATAATAATAATAATATGTTCAAGTATATAAAAGGAGGGGAAATAATCAAAGGGCATCAAAAAATTCGTCCGCATCGCTGTCAACAGGAAACGTGCCCAAAAGGCTAGCAGCATTGCCACGTTGTCATGACAATGGTGATTCTTTGGTCAAAAAATAGGTCTTAGGTCACGTGAAGAGTCGACTAACCGCTTGGCGATGTCTCGAAATACTAAGTAGGCACTCGGGCCCCATGGCCCTAGAGTTTCAACCCCAAACAGCTCAAACTTATAAGTTCCAAAGAGATTGGAGTATTTGCGCTGTTTAAGGTTTTCCGCACCTACAGCAGCCGCCTGGATGGGATGGCGCAAGGGTGTCGCCACACGTTGCATCCCACACCAAAGGCCTACCAACCTTCCAAGGCATTATGGTCATTCCGTCTGGTCTCTTCCCATCATCGCGCGACAAGCCATTGGGTTCTACAACAGCTGGCACCCCGGCGGTGACAAAACACGACGGATGATATCATTGATGCTGGCATGCCGTGCTATCCGGCCTGCGCTTTGACTGTAGGATAAGCCATGGTGCCCGAGGCAGTCGACACCTTCACCGCATTGGCAGCGATGCGGAGCCACGCAAGGGGCGCCCAGACGCAGACAAGTAGCAAGCCGGAAGGTGGTGTCACCCAGCGAAGTGCCTATGCTGGGTGATGGTAGCGCCTGAAGCCAGAGGCCCGACTCCCACTCACCCACAGCCAGTAGGCGGCCACGCTCAGCAGTAGTGGTGGACGTATTAATAAGATCATCCCACTGCCTCTGGGAAGATGCGTTTGCGGGCCGATCCGTATCCGGGCAAGCCATTTTCCAGGCGAGAATGACCAAATTAGATTTAATTATTAAAATTTACATGTACCATATTGTACAGGTACTACTCCGATACCGGTACACACCAATGCCAATGGTACCGCTTCCCAAAAATACCGGTACTTCAAGCCCTGCGTACAAAAGCAAGGGGTTTATCGATCAAAGTCAAATATTTCAAATAGGCACATAAAATGCAGTTTTGAAAGTCAAAATTTACAATAAATAGAATTGATTCTAGTCGAGAAGAATAAACAAGAAATTCCACCGTTATTCCTTCAAAATGTTTTACAATATTTTCTATACATATATAATTATATGTGATAGTGTGAGGGGCCCTTGGCTAAATAATAACAGCCGCAAAGGTCGATCGATCAGGTTAAGCTATGCTTGCCGCGGTCAGTCTGTGGATGGGTGACCATCTTTACATACCCAGACCCCTCCGTGCCTCGGAATGTACGTTAAGCCATTGGTCCTGGCTGTCATTCGCGGATCTTTGACAGTCGTTACGGGTAGTCAGAAGCCCGAAAGTCTAACAACCAGTCTTACCAAGGGGTATTGTATTACCCAGTCACTAGGTTGTGGAGGTCAGATAGGCAGCCGCTCCATGTAAAATACTGGTATTCAGCTGCATCCGGTTAGACTGGAAGCCGACCCAAACATAGTTGGGAAAAGGCTATGCAGATGGTGATGATAATTATATGTGATGATGATGCGTTAACAATCTTCAGAAACATAATTTAAAGTGCCTTGTGTGCCTATTATTCCACCAAACCCTACAATAGTGATCACAGCAACGCATACGCAAGGAATTCCCTCGATGAAGTTACAAAGATCTCTACTAGACCAGGGGGCCTAAAAAAGCCACTTTGGTAGAATCAGAAAAGGATAATGTTATGAATCAAAATAAGGCGAAGACAGTCCGTGTTTTTCTTTTTTTCGCTGCACTACATAGGTACAATCAAAGAAATAGGGATTGGATTTGGATTGGATTGATTAGTATTTTAGCACAGACAAAAAAAAAATAACTTAAAAATCCTTCATCAATGGGATTTGATTCGATTAACTTAACAGTTAACTGTCCATTACGATTCATAATGTTATCCTTTTATGATTCTGCCAAAGTGTTCTTTTTAGGCCCTTTGGCAGAATCACCTGATTACGTAACACACGACTTGTGACTTCAAGTAACAGCTATGTGAACAGAACCCAGCATTGCAGAAATATGTAAGCTGTCACGCCCTTTATACCTGGAGGCTTTTATTTAGGTAGTAAGTTTTTGTTCACATTTTTTATTGTATTTCTTGGTATATTGGCGTGGCTAGCTGACATATATGGCAAATAATTTAATTTAATGTTCTTTTTGCATACCTAGTATTGTTTACAATGAAGTATTTTCTAACTGAACAGACAGCTGTGCTGCTGGGGAGTTTATTGCGCCACTTCTTCTCCCCAGCGAACGGTACAGTACCCGGCGATAAATATTGCACATCGACCTTTTTACACAAAACCATTTTATACAAAGGATAAAAATAATTATCAAAAAAAGCAAATCATAATTGTTTTTACAGCCTAGGGGCTGTTAAAACAATTATGATTTGCTTCTTTTAGATACCGGACTGTTTGTATTTCGTGCGACAGTGATAACGCTCTACGAAGCCGAAATTAGCCGATTGTCTCTTTCCAAAAGTCGATGTGCAATATTTATCGCCGGGTACTGTACCTACACTTCGGAATGGGCAACTACTGACCCCTTGACAATTCAAAAGTGCCTGTAATTGGTTTAATTGAAATAAATGCTTTGAGTTTGATTTGAATTTGACACTTATCGCTATCAATCGTAATCTGAATCATTTTCAAGCAAATTGCTAATCCATTGCTTCATAAGTTCGCGAAATTTGTCTGTTCGACACGTAAAACACGCAATGAATGGAGTTGAACTGTCAAAATGAAATTGATTCCGATTGAGCATGTGTTACGCAATTGGCCCGCTGATTATTTTTGAAGAATACTGCTTAACCATTGCGTCATATGTTCGAAAAATTTGTCTTCTCAACAACGTAAATAACGCAATGAATCAACATTAACGTTATTTACGTTGTTGAGAAGACAAAAGACAGCAATGGGTTTCATTTTAACGTTTCAACAATTTGAAACGTTAAAATAAACACATTGCTTAGTGTGTTACGCAATTACCCCACATATACTAATACTGTTTCTTTCGCCCACTTTTTTCAGTCAAACCTTTCAGGACCGACCTGAGCAGTCACAACCTACCCGAACGTTTAGAAATTTGAATGAAAAGGCGTATTTCCATTTATATTTAACCAAGATAGAGTCGGGTCACTTCTTTCAAATGAAACCGTTAATCTGAGTCTATAATCTTTACGCAAGATTTTTTTTTATTTCCTTGCTAATGGTTCAAATGTGTTCATTTTTAACCATCACATAGCCAAAGGCGTGGGTGTATCTTATAATAATACAGCTGAAGAGTTTGTTTGTTTGTATGAACGCGCTAATCTCTGTAACTACCAGTCGGATTTGAAAATTAGTAGCCTAATTCTCGAGGAAGCATTTGATAGCCGAATTCTCGAGGAAGGTTGTAGGCTATTTAACATCACGCTAAGAACTTTAGGAGTCGAGTAAAAATATTGGTATCGTAATAGCTTTTTTTTTTGAGGATGGGAAATCATCAAACGAAGGGTCATTTGATGATTTCCCAATGTTTTTTACAATGTCGTCGAGTATCAAGCATGTCACTTTTTTTTCTGGATGGGAATTCATCAAATGACCCCTCCCGCTCTAGGTGGAGCGGGAGTGTCAGACTTTACTGACTAAAACCCATCCGTGTTCCTTCCTTAGCCCTTTATGTTCCGGAGCAGCGGTAACCCTTTCAGACAATCCCTCTGATCATCGTAATAACCTGTAACTGGGTTGTGGAGGTCAGATAGGCAGTCGCTCCATGTAAAATACTGGTATTCAGCTGCATCTGGTTAGATTGGAAGCCGACCCCAACATAGTTGGGAAAAGGCGAGGCAGAAGGTTGAATATTGAACAAAAGAAAAGAGATAAAGTTATTTTAATTAATAAAATTAACTCTAATAACTAGTCAGTTTACTAGTAGAAGTTTTACAATCTCTCCATAACAATCTTACCCACTATGAAACTTCTTGAGAATTCAAAAGACGTTTTAATTGAATGTAATTTTAATTTAGACGTTTTAATTGAGTTCATGTTTAAACCCTTATTAGTATTTCTAAGAATGTATCCTTAATACATGCCTTATATGATCAACTAGCTTATGCACGCGACTTCGTCCGCGTGAAATTTCTTCTTCTTTTTTCTTCTAGTTCGGCTCTTAAGGGTACTAGCGTGATTTTTTTAAATCCGACTGATAGTTTCAGAGATTATCAGCGCGTTCAAACAAATAAACAAACTCCTCAGCCATATTGTTAGAATAGATAAATCAGATTAAAATTTTCTAAGGGCATTTCTTTAATTACCTCTATCTACTGTTCGATGTCAGACACGTTTAACCCCTCCAAATAGCTTCAAATAAGGGTAGAAAGACAAAAATAAAAATGCGTTTAATGGTATTGGACCAAAAAACACCTTACGCTATAAAACGGAAAGAACTCGAGTGCTTATATGCCAAAAAACTGCATTCACATTAAATTATTAAACCGTTCTAGAACAACCCTTAATTTCAAAACCTTTAAAACTTTTTTCACAAAAAAGAAACGGAAGGAAATGCATCTAAGATAAAGACTTTATTACTTTATACGTTATAAAAAAATATGATGTTTTACTTACTTCTAAATTCAAACTGACACATAATATATTTTTTTAAGGCGACATCTTAAAATCTATTGTCATAATTAAAAACGTTAAAAAAAATCTAGTAGCAGTCTCATCTCAGCGACAATCAATTTCAAAAACTGAACAAAATGTAGGGAAATTAGAGGTATTTTTATCAGATTAAGACTGAGATCAAGCTGAGAACGTTCTTAAAATTACGATAATTGCCTCTCTGATGCATAAGCTTAGCACAGAACTATTAGTATGTAGGGAATGACAAAAAAAAATAATCTCTTGCAGTTTATTACCTTTCATTTAAAAGTCATTTAAAATACAAAAAACTTTTTGATCAAATGAAGGAACTGCATTTAATAATAATAAAACTATTTCTACAAAAATAATAATGATATTATACTATCTTCTACTTACGTGAAAATTCAAACTGACACTTTTTATTCTTTTTTTTTTAAAGGCTACAACTTATACACAGGGTGCGGAGATACTGTCCGGTGGCAGCCTACTGTATCGTTTATATAGGGGATGTAGCGCTGCGAAGCAACGCGGTGAGGGCTGTTTGATGAGCGGAGCGGAGAGACGAGCGGTTTTTGTTAAAGTTTTTGATAGATTTTCTGATGTTGCCGAGTAGTTATGGCTTTTAAATGTAAGACATTAAATAATTTCGTATTTAAGTGTATAGTAAGTTAGTTAGTCATTTTATTTAGTAAATAGTTTGTAACATTTTCTCTAAATAAAAAAAATCATTATTCATACATTAAAATAAACTTTTTTCTGGTGTATTTTGTTGTTTTAACGCATAGACAAACACGAAAAGTGACGTTAATGTATAATATGTATAAATATGAATCACGCGAAAAACGCCTCTGCTTAACCCTCCACACAATATAAGCGTGATGTTATTTTAATTAGGTGTAAATCCCCGCTAAAGCACCCTCTGACGGCGAAAACCTCAGTGGAACTACTACTGTACATTTCAAAATTTTATTCATAATTATTGCATAATAGTTTTGCTATTGTTAATATGTGATTAACTAATTAAGAAGGGATACATCATCAATCGCTTAAATACTCCATTGTGTAGCGATTAGCGTAGCCAAAAATGAGGCGTAGCGAAAAGCGTAGCATTTCGTAGCGATCGATTTCAAACAAAAATTACACGTTTTTTCCAGTTGCGTTAAAGTCCCATGTAATAAAGGGGGAATAAAATCAAATCAAATTATTTATTTGCTAGAATACAGGTAAGTATACAAATAAGGTCGTGAAGAAAGAAAGTTGGGCCATAGTCAAAGAGAAACCACAAAATCACACCTTCTTCTCATGGGGATAAGCAGAAACTACAGAACGCCAGCTGCTACGATCTTTTTAATAATATACTCATATTACTTCATTTACGTTCACGACTGATAAAGAAGTATGGAAGAAAAACATGTTGCTACGTCGAAAATCTAAAATCCTCGAAAACCTACTAAGCGAGCGAAAGTGATGCAATTACTTTTGAAACCCAAAAGAAGAGTGATGGCTATAGTGTGCGTGCGCTCGGAATAAAACGACGTATGTGCCAAAATGAATTTACTCATTTTTTAACAAAAATGACTTAAATTTAAAACTACTTTGAGTATACTTTGACATGATAATTCTCTATGTTTTAATGTAAAATCTATTGAATAACTCTTAAGTGTTACGCCGTGATGTCGAAAAAAGTAAAAAATATGTAGATATAACTTTGCAATTGTTTTGTATCGAAAAAAATTCATTGTATCGTGTATTCCTTTTAAATTATACTAGCTAGACCAAAGAGTCAAAAAATATATACTAAAATGTTAAATCCATAATTCACATACATAACAAGTTACACGAAATAAAAAAAACACATTTTTTTCAATATATCACCTTAACCCTTCCGGGTAATGTGGATCCACGCGAGACACAATGACTTTTTAATTGTTTCTGTAATTACGGCATTCAAGAGAATCATAATATTTTTTTGAAGTGAAAACTTCTCTAGCGGCGCTGTGTACTTTTTTTGGAATGGGTAAAAACTTCTAAATTCGCGTCAGTTCACGTGACCCTGATCGAAAATTCGTAAGACGTAAGACGTAAAACGTAAGACGCGCGTTGTTGAGGACAGCGCCATCTATGCACATCGGGAAGAACTACGAGGGCCTCGCGTACTAACTACGTAGCTCATCCAACAACGACGAGATGGCGCTGAACCACGGATATATATCTGACGACGAGCTCCATGCGAGCGGCTTGCTTCTCTTACCACTGCCGCGACCAACACCACGAACTGAAGTCTATCCTGTGTGCTTATTTGTAAATCTGAATAAATTCCTTTCACGAGAAGAATAAACCAGTCACTTTGGTCATCATACCTGATTTGCAAAAAACCCTATAAAATAAGGAACACACCTTAACACGCGTGTTTTGTTTATAAGACGATTCACAAAATACACTCGTAATTGTTCAAGTTTTCACTTCTGTCGGCACTACCGGAGTGCCAGTGTTTTTTTTTTTTACAGGATCAAGTTCTCCTTACCGAGCAGACAGCTGTGCCGCTGGGGAATTTGTTGCACCACTTCTTCTTCCCAGCTAAAGTACTAGGAAATGGTGAAGGGCGGGTGTGCCGGAGGACTGTTTTAGAATCAGCACTTTTTGAGCGACAAAATTAGGCGGTCTAAAAGTGCTGATTTTTTATTGATTACATTAAGTGCTTCACTTACTGTGCCACTAGGTTCTGGTTTGATTCCTGAATGAAAAACGTAGTTTCTAGGCCTAAAACTAAGCTGTTACTTGATGCTTTTTAACTACTAATTGCCAAGATGTAAAGTCTAATTTAAGTTAAAACATCGTGCTTGGAATGATTTGTGTACCGGTTGCGAAGTTGGAAGATACTTTGGGAGTTTTTTATGGTTTCAGCTGGAAGTCATTTTGCAGTCGTAGTATGATCTAATGAAGTCAATATTGACAGGGCCGCCGCCTTTTTTACACGACTCATAATGCGAAGCATTGGAGAGTGCTTTACGTTCGAAAACAACTTGCCTCTTTTCTGCAACTGTTTCTATTGTTATACTCCTGCTAGTACACAGAACCTACTTAATTCATATACCGTTGTATAGATAATTTAATGGAGATTAATTCTATTTTTTCTTCAAAATTGATTTTATGCAGTAGAACCGAAAAAACATCAAAATATTTCTAATTTTTTTCCCGTCAATCAAGTGTGAAATCTGAAAACAAAGTAGCTTGCGAAAAAATCAATTAATGGAGTCAATTTTTATTTAATAGATTTGTTTTACCTATAAGAGGAACCCTATTGAAAATGGCTCTTTTATTCAAAGTAGTTTAATTATAATGAATAAAAAACTTACTAATACATTATCTATATCTATGGTTTTTTATATGATCAAACGAGCATTACGAGACACACACACACACTTTTGGATTTTCCAAATTTTGAGAACTCATTTGTCTACTTCATAAAATTATTAAATTCATTCATTCATTCACTCACTGACAGACAAGGCACACCTAAGCCGCTGTTCTATAGGCATGCGATTTTGCACAAGAGTTCCTTATACAGAATGTCCCAGAAGTCGACGTCAAGCTGGAATCGGATAATAGGCCAAGTCATAATATTTATCAGAAAAATCTTTAAGAAAGTTAAGATCAACAGGAGTGAAAAGACTGTCACTGGGTGCAGATTTTCACGAGTTTCCTTAAATGCCAATTATTTTTAAAATACTTAACTTAGATTTTTTGACTTGAGTACCAATACAAAACCTTGTAAAACATTTTAAAAGAGTAACGGTGGAGTTTCTTGCCCATTCTTCTCCATACGAACACTACCTTTTGGAAGGGGCGACTAGAATCAATTCAATTACTGTAAGTTTTGACGTTCAAAAGTGCCTTTAATGTGCCTATTTGAAATAAATGATTTGACTTTGACTTTACCCGATTCCGTTGTCGAAAAAAGACAAAGTGAAAAACAACTTTAATTTCGGAATTCGATAGCAAACAACGAAAACGCGAACCCAACGACACCGACTTCCGAAATTAAAGTTATTGTTCACTTTGCAGTGTCTCTATTGGAAGTTGATTGATTTATTTTGTACAATTTTTTTTGTTATTTTTGTATTTTGTGTTTCACGAACTGTGTCCAAATAAACTTTATTCTTTCTTTCTTTATATTTATAGTAGGTAAGTATAGTATTGTATGTTTGTAGCCCACTGGTAATGATTTGTATTTCCAGATCATAATATGTTGTTATATGTTGTTGTTGTTATGTTGTTGTTGTTTGTATGTTGTTGTTGTTGTTGTATGTTTGTTGTATGTTGTTGTTGGGTTTCCATGCACAACTTTCAATAAATCCTCACATAGGTAACAAATACTATGTATGTAGGAGTTGGGCTTGACCAGAGAAACACTTTTTCAGGATTTTTTCGTTTATCTTGGCTCGTTAAACACAAAAACCTTAATATTCTTAATCTTCGTAACGTCTTGTTCGTTTTTTTTTCATCATTTTCATTCTCTGCTCTCATTCACTCATTCACTCATCTTACGTTCCATTCCACCCATGAATTTAATGTTTCATTTCACGGTTAACTTTATTTAATTTAATTTCTAAGAAAATAGGGCCCACAGTTCGGCCATGCTGCCCTATAGTCTGACCTCAGACTATGCTAGTTCCATTCCACCCATGAATTTAATGTTTCATTTCACGGTTAACTTTATTTAATTTAATTTCTAAGAAAATAGGGCCCACAGTTCGGCCATGCTGCCCTATAGTCTGACCTCAGACTATGCTACGTTAAACTAAACTACTTTGTTTCTACTACTGTGAACTCTCTTACACAACAATTACTGTTTAGATTCAAAATTTAGCCTTTTCCCAACTATGTTGGGGTTGGCTTCCAGTCTAACCGGATGCAGCTGAATACCAGTATTTTACATGGAGTGACTGCCTATCTGACCTCCACAACCCAGTTAGTGAGTAATACGATACCCCTTTGTAAGACTGGTTGTCAGACTTTCGGGCTTCTGACGACTGTCAAAGATCCACGAATGCCAGCCGGGACCAAGACCTTAACGTGCACTCTAAGGCATAGCGGGGTCTCGGTATGTAAAGATGGTCACCCATCCACAAAGCAACTGCAGCAAGCGTAGCTTAACCTGATCTATCGATCTGTGCAGCTGTTATTATTTAGCCACGGACCCCTCGAATCAACCAGATCGTAGTTTTAAGCATGTTTTATAAATCGCTGCCGCTTATCACTAAGTTGCGACCTCTAAGAGGATGTGAGAACTAGAACAAAAATTCATTCGCGCATACTTTTAATAGATTTTCCGGAGTAACTTCAAATTGTCGATCGTTATCTCACGACGATCTAATGATCCTTAGTCAAATGTTGATACTTTAACATATTATTGAAGGACACCGAACGAGACACAATAGAAGTTTCTCGTCGACCTACAAAGTATTAAAGTGTATCTAACTGTAAAGTGTAAATGCATTCATCATCTGCCTAGCCTTTTCCCAACTATGTTGGGGTTGGCTTCCAGTCTAACCGGATGCAGCTGAATACCAGTATTTAACATGAAGCGGCTGCCTGTCTGACCTCCACAACCCAGGGGTACTGGGTAATATGATACCCATTCGCGGACGCGGTGGGGCCGTAGGGGAGGAGCAGTGTTGGTATGACGTTGGCCGCTCTCCCTATCTTCTGCGGCCGAAAATTGACAGGCGGCGGATCTAAAGACCTGACCCGTCCGCGTCGCAGGGGGACCAAGGGTGCCCAGACACGGGGTCGTCTAGCGCCCATGTGCTGGTTTGGTCCCTGGAGTGGTCACGGCGTGCTATGTGTTCTGGTGCACCGGTGATGGGGAGTACCAGAGGAGGGTGAGGTCACGGACAGTCGCGGCGGGTTCACGGATGAGTGCTAACGCGTGCCCGTGTTGCCGCCGTAAGCGGCAGAGGAGGACACCGTGGAGTTTTAGTGGGTTAGAGTCCCACATAACTGCACTATCTCCCCGTGGTAGTGCAGAATGCATGAGCATTTCTCCACGTCTAAAAAAAACAGGTACATCTAGATATGCCTTATAAATAACCCTTCGCAAAATACAAGCGTGGTGATGTCATTTTCATAAAAACTGCTTTCGTTAAACAGATTTGTGAACACAGTTTATTATACGCACTTTGTGGGACTTTGGCTCCCACTAAACGCACGACGACATCGGCAGCCAAGACGAAGATGGCGATCTTGACTCCTACCGGAAGGGGTGATCTTTTTAACAACAGCTGGATTCTGTAAAAATCTCATCGTGAAAACTTAGGTGAGGTGAGCTTGTTTTTGCTAGGAATTGACACTATTGACAGCTCACTCCACGCTCACTTCACCTAAGTTTTCACGGTGAGATGGTTACAGAATCGCACTGCAGGCTATTAATTAAAAAAGATTGCTACTTAGAAGAGCAGGCTCTGGCTAGTTATAAGAGCAGTGGTGGCCCAGTGGTAACGGCCGCGACTTACGAGTTGTAGGTCGTAGGTTCGAACCCAGACAGACGCTTTACTCTGTGTAAATTATTCCATCACCGCTACTCTCAAAACGGTGAAGGAAAACATCGTGAGGAAACCGGCACATCCTAGAATCAAAAATTCGAAGACATGTGACATCTACCAACCCGCACTGGGCCCGCGTGGTGGATTACGGCCTACTCACTGAGAAGAGGCTTGTGTCCCAGACAGACGACACATCAAGCTATGCATAACTAGTATAAGCTGACTTCTGATTGTACGAAAAACCTGTATAATGCGCGGTCAGCTGAAACTGGAAATATATAGCTTGTTGTGTAGCCGAGTATGCCTAGTTCATATAATTTAATTTATATGTTCATGTAATTTTTTTACAAACTTAAAATATATCGACACATATAGGGGCCTCAAGTTTAGCATTTGGACTATGTGTTTGGCGTTCTTTATTGGCGTTTGGTATTAAATATTTTATGTTTCTCTCTATAATTAGAGCCCTTTTGTCGTCTGCCCCGTTTTAAGTATTATTGACCTAAAATAACAAACTTAAATATGTTAAACCCATTTTAATCATCAGTGTTTATAAATCACCGATACCGTCTGCCAGATCACTTGCTATACGAGTAACAAAGGCGATGAGACTCCATGACCGGACTTTCTTTTACGTTCGCTCTAAATGTAGCTAGATTTATAACGAATCTCACTCAGTACACGAAGTTCATTTGCATTTTAGCTAAATTATAGATCTGTCAAGGTAAAAATTTAATTCTATCAATGTTGTACCTTGTTACAATCTTAAAAAAATAGTTTAATTATGTGTTATAAAGTGCGTTTATGTCTAATCATCGTTACGTAATATGATACCTCTGATTCCTGGGGTCCTTCTTTAGCTTTTAAAGGGAGGGGGGGTGGGGCAGGATGTGATTAATTATAATATTTATGACACGGATCGACAACAGGTCTTAGGTTCTTTTTTACAAAAAGATTTTTTACATTACATTTTTATGTATATGTAAATTTTTTATAAAGGCGGCATAGTCTTCACAAAATACCCAAACAGAAGGTTGAGTGCTTTTGAATAAGATCTGAATGTCATTTTATCTGTTTTGTTTATGTTAAATTAAAGAAATTTCAAATCAATCAATCAATCATGTAATTTTTTATCATTTAATTATGCTTTTGTGTGCTATGCTATGTCTTTTCGTGTCATTTCAGCCGAAAGACGTCCACTGCTGGACAAAGGCCTCCCCAAAGCACGTCCACTTCGACCGGTTCTGTGTTCCTCGCATCCAACTGGTTTCTGGTCGTCGGTCCATCTTGTGGGAGGCCTTGCAACGCTAGTCCGCGGTCGCCACTCCAGAACCTTTCGGCCCCATCGGCCATCTGTTCTGCGAACAATGTGCCCTGCCCACTGCCACTTAAGTTTGGCAATACTTCGTGCAATGTCGGCTACCTTTGTTCTCCTGCGGATCTCTTCATTTCTGATTCGATCACGTGATTGTCTTTTGTGTGCACTGAATAAATGGTTTACCTATCTGACGCTGTTTGAGAATAAAGTCTCCACACATAAATTCACTCTGGGATGTCTTTATAGACATAATTCTCTCTTGCAAAAAGACTTACCCGGAACTACTATCTGCAGGCAATACAAATATTTATTCTTCCTTAAGACGAAAGCGCCAGGGTAGCCCGCGAAATTCATTTTTTTTAGGTTTTTTGCAATTCGCTGGTCAGTATTAAGTTGTACGTTGATTAATATATGATTCGCGGCCGTAACAAATATGTATTTACAGAATTATAATCATTAAAGTCATCAACACAACTCTCTAAGACCACGTAAGTCCAAAGAATAACTGTTTCATGAAATCATCATTCTTTGGAGTTACGTGGTCCTAGAGACCTGTCGCCGCGGCTGAGGCAATCCGAAGCGGCGGTGGTGAGCGTTCAAACCATCTGCGACGATAAGCTCGCGTGGGGCTGCTCAAACTCCACAGCACCGAAGCCGTGACAGAAACAGTGCTTGTTGCATGTTGCATGCCTGCTTGCATGTTACATGCTTCTCTGCACGCTGCATGCTTGCTTGCATGCTGCATGCCTGCTTGCCTGCTCCAAGCTTGAAGCAAGCATCCTTGTTTGCATGTTTCTTACTGGGACCACTTAAAACCAATTCATTCATAATAAATTATAAATGAAATACTGCTCACAAACTTTCTAGGCGTTTAGTGAAATAAAAATATAGTAATTAAAACATTGGTATAATGAATGTTCGGAAACATAATACTTCGAACAAAATATGTTATTTCGGCTAAGTGGAACTTCGGTAAAAAGTATTTCGACCAAATGAAACGTGGGAGCAACGAAAAAAATCGAATTGATAATAGGTCAACTAATGCAGTGGCACACGTGACTTCGATGAAGTAAAAAAAAAACAGAACGAAAATAGTTGAAAAGTTGGTGAAATGAAATTTGGTCAAATGATTTTCGAACTTATGATAGGTAACCGAGGATGTTCTAGAACTTTTGTAGAATGTTTGGTATTCGAAGACATGTGACATCTACCAACCCGCACTGGGCCCGCGTGGTGGATTACGGCCCACTCCCTCTCACAGAGAGGAGGCTTGTGTAACAGCAATTGGAACATTATAGGCTGATCATGCAAGGGAATCGAACATTATGGCCCCATCGTCGTAAGTTCATTCTATACGTATGTATACCTACCTGCTAAAACCGCACAATCATAAAAAACCTCATTGGGGATTGGAGCCATTTTCCGTGTGTCACTAACGGGATGCAGCAGAATACCAGCGTCAGGTATTGTACCTGGCATATGCTGAGCTGGACTCCCATTTGGTGCAATCATGAGACACATGCCGCCCAGTAGTGATCGACCGTTATAGATCTATATGAGCTAGGTGTCTATGGGTCAATTTATCTTTTTAATATTTGTTTTTTTTTTGCACCTTTTTTGATGTTTTTAATACCTGTATTGTTTCTTTTGTTGCACTGAATGAACGTTTTATCTATCTCTCTATATAGGGTTGAAAACTAGAACCGTTTTGGGGTCCGAGGGCTAATCAAGTATAAGCATTGCCATTCAACATTCCGAACCTTTTGGACCATTTTCCCATAACAACGATGTGGACGAACTTCTGTTTGTTTATACAGGTTGGCAGAGTAATCAATGCGCAACCAGTTATTATGACTTCAGTAGGTGACATGATTCTGAAAAACCTGTTAAAAATGTTCGTATGTTATAAAAAAAAATCGCTGTTCCATACATTTTGACAGCGCACTTTTTTGTGAATTAGCTGATTTTTTTTTATAACCTACGAAAACTTTCTACACTATGGGGTCTAGAGTCATGTGCCGAGTTCATAATTAGGTACAGGATGCGCGTCAATGTCACTCCTTCACTTGTATATAATAATATAGGGTGTTTGAAAGCTGGATGCAAAGCCTTAAAGCCTTAAGAGGGTGATAGTTGACACCATTTAGAGCATTTTGAGCCATACATATCTTACAGGAAGTGTGTTTTTTCCCCCAGTTAAAGTAGGTATGCTATTTTTGACTAAAAGTTTGCAGTTAAAAATAAAAATAAAAACATACCTCCTTTAAGACATGTATGGCTCAAAATGCTGTACAGTACCCGGCGATAAATATTGCACATCGACCTTTGGAAAGCCCCTCCATGCCTGGAAAGAAGCTTTTCCTTTTATACCTAGTACTAGCTTCTGCACGCAACTTCATCTACGTGAAATTTATGGTCCCACGACCCACCCCATCGCATTGCCAGCCCACAAGCCGAAATTAACCGATCGTCTCTTTCCAAAGGTCGATGTGCAATATTTATCACCGGGTACTGTAAATGGTGTCAACTACCACTCCCTTAAAGCTTTGGACTCAGCTTCAGAACACCCTGTATATCTTAGTGTTAGTTTGTTTAGTATAACTAGCCTGTATCCCACTCCAGGACAGAGGCCTCCCCCCCCCCCCTTTTCCACTCAATTCTGTCTTTTGCGAGTGCCGGCCAGTCTTTACGGTAGGATTCAAGCTTGTCCCGCCATCTTCGTCTCGGCCTGGAAAGATGGCGTCGTGCGTTTAGTGGGACCCAATCGGTGGTTCTCTTAGCCCAATTGTCATCTGACATGCGGCAGACATGTCTGGCCCAGCCCCACTTAAGGGGCTTACAGTTACAGGACCTAAACACAAATTTAGAAACAATAAAAGTATAATATGATCGACTACAGTAAACAAAATCAGAAAAATATTCTTCAGGATATATGCTAGTTAGATAGTGTGTTGAAAACATAATACAACAAATTTGATACGATAGATAAAAGTCATGAAGATACCTCTAAAAACTTTCTTTTTACAATAATAACCGTACTAATATATATACAATTATTATGATTTTTCGTCAGATTTTTCTACAAGCAACACTAAAGAACTAGTGTTTTAATTTTTTAGTCCAAACAATATTTTTTTTGTTAATAGATAATTGCTTCAAATTTTGCAATAAGCGTTGTGTTATCGTGCTTCTCTTTCTTTTCTATGCAGTCCGAAAAAGACCGCGCTTTAGGTCATGTAGTCGCCTTAAGTTTAGCGGCTATCTGGGTAACGTCCGTTATCTTGATATTGGCACGCAGTATGTTTCTCATTAAATAAGTGAATAAATTGCGACCAGTTTACCTACCAAACTAAGTGTTAATTTATTGTGTAGAAAATCAGGACCTTTGCGACAAATACGTAAAACTGTATGACGCACTGTCGGTCCATATATCAAAATTTGTTATTTGATAAACACATCAAATCTTATCTAAAAGGACATCTTAAATAATATCACAAATTAATATTTTTATATGAATTATAATATTAAATCGATATAGAGCATCCTGTTGCTGTAAAAATGTTTGTTTAGGGTAAGGTAATGTTTCAAAACATTATGTAATAATTATAAAAAACGAAACGTTAAGAGGAAATGCGGTCGGAGAGACTTATGAAAATGCCTAAATAAAAAGTCATAATTCGGGGTTTGGCTCTCGCCTATTTCCTCCTCCAATATTGGACCAATTTAAAAGATATTTCATAAACTGATAAGGATATATTATACTGTGTCCCTATGTTTTTCTTTTTTCATTTTAATAGTTTTCAAATTTGTACACTCTATAGACATCTGTTGACAGCGGTTTAAATCGGCAATTTTGAGCATATTTTGAGAGTTCTAGGGCTTATAAAACTAATGTGTCATCGAAAAGGAAAACATAGTGACATACAAGTAGTTAATATTTATTACTTTGTAAAAAATCATTGCTTTAGGGTAATTAACCAGAAAGAAAACAGGCGAGAGCGTTTCTATGGAGAAAAGACCACCCGCATTTCCATTTAGGGGCATCCCCGTCTCATCTCAAGAAATATAAAGGAAGCCATTTTTCTTTTTTTACTAACTGCCTCGTTAGTCTAGAGGTCGCTACTGCTACTGCTGAGCCTTTTTTTTCAGTTTGGGAAATCATCAAATGACCCCTCCCGCTCTGGGTGGAGCGGAAGGGAGTGTCAGACTCTTACTGACTAAAACCCACCCGTGTTCCTTCCTTAGCCCTTTATGTTCCGGGCCAGCGGCAACCCTTTCGGACAATCCCACTGACTTACTGCTGAGCCTTACTTAGGTCTTGGCTTCAATTCCCAGGTCTGAAAAATTGTTTTTGGGTTTTTCCATCAGGAATTTCTCAGTAGCAGCTCGGAGATTGTGCCCGATTGATGGAAATAGGCTTGCCCCTAAAGGTCCTGTGGCGAAGTAATAACATCCGCACGAGTCGATCGATCAGGTTAAGCTACGCTTGCCGCGGTTGGTCCATGGATGGGTGACCATCTTCACATACCAAGACCCCTCTGTGGTAATACGACTGAACTGGGTAATACGATACCCCTTGGTAAGACTGATTATCAGACTTTCGGGCTTCTGACGACCCGTAATGACTGTCAAAGGACCACGAATGACAGCCGGGACCAATGGCTTTACGTGCTTTCAGAGGCACGGGGGTATTAAACCGCCAACTTCCATATACTCAATAACACTTTATACGACTTGGGAACCGAACCCAGGACCCGACGCTCAGCAGTCGCGTTTGCAACAACAAGACCAACGGGGCAGTCAACTTCAAACAATCAATCAGTCAATTCATGGTTACTCGCCAAATTTCTTTTTGATGTATATGTCATGGACCAGGTGATTAATAGGGCATTATAAAAAATGCCCGGGCAGTATGAAAAATGCCCAATATGCAGTGGGCAGTGTGATAACAACTATTGAAATAATCAAATCGACCAGGCATTTTTATAATGCTAGTCACCTATGGGGCAGAACAATTAAAACCAGGTTTAATTACTGTAATTTTTATTTCAAACGTAGAATCAATATTTAAAATCAAACAACATCTTTCCATTCATAGACACTCTGCTGGAGATAGGCGACTAAGGGCACCCCGAGGTTAGGTTTGGTTAGGTTACTTTAAACCCCTCCGTTGACATAGGATGCAAGAGCGAGCGAATGGGAATACAAATACCTTTAGTTACGATTACATGCAATGTATGTGTGTATTATCAGATTGCCCAAAGTAGCTTGTCATTATTCATAATGCGCGGGCATTATGAATAATGCCCGTATTTATCACTTGGTCCATGACATATATATGATATCTGAAGGGCAATTCTCGTACTTAAACGCGTTCAAAATCTAGTCACAGGGCTCATCTCAGCAATGTCAAAAACATGCCAAAAATGTAGGGAAATTCGAGGTATTTTCGACAGATTGACACTTGAGATCAGACGTTCTTTAAATAACGTGAATTGCCCTTCTGGTATTAGGAAGTCATTACATTGATCTTGACTTTAAAAATATTGCATTTGAAACAGGAATCTACGATGCGATTTAGAGGAAATGACAACGCGCTTATCTCGGACATCTATAATTATTATATTAACATGATTTTTATACCAAAACGGTGTAAGAGACAAGCGTAGCCGGCGGCTATCATTAGTCTAATTAAGTTATTGATATAATTTATAGATAAGCGTTGTTTATTATTTTATAGTAATATTTTATTAAAACGTCATTACATACCTACGTAGTATTTTAAGACGAAGTATATATAATAAGTACCCGGCGATAAATATTGCACATCGACCTTTGGAAAGAGACAATCGGCTAATTTCGGCTTCGTAAAGCGTTATCTCTGTCGCACGAAATACAAACAGTCCGGTATCTGTCGTTGCGCGTGCAAAAGCCGCTATGTGTTATTTAGTTATTTTCGGTTCTTTATGCAGTTTTAGTCGTTATTTCAATACACACATACTGCATAAACAGCTATGTGATAAGTGCAATATTTAAAGAGTTAAGGAATGTACCTATGTGATGTTCATACATCGAAAGTTCCGTATAAACACGCTAAATGTTATATTATTCATATAGCTCATATAAGTTCACTAAAAACACATAGCTACTTTTGCAGGCGCAACGACGATTTGCTTCTTTTGATAATTATTTTTATTCTTTGTATAAAATACACCAATTTTCAAAGGTCGATGTGCACTATTTATCGCCGGGTACTGTATGTATGTTAATGCGCTGTTAAAGACGCTCAATAGCACACATGTGGGTTGCCATATTGGAGGTGTGTCATTATCACCATCATCATCAGCCTACAGCGGTCCACTGCTGGAGATAGGCCTCTCCTATTGCACGCCACTCAACTCGATCTTCGGCAACTCTCATTCAGCTGCTACCAGCCATCCTGCGAAGATCGTCGCTCCACCTAGCCTAAGGGCATCCCACCTTACGTTTACCGATTCGCGGATTGCAGGTGTGTGCCTTATCAATATTATCAGTTACGCTGATGACATGGTGCTGCTGAGCGCCTGTCTGTGGTGTGTCAAGGCTGATTGGCATCTGTGAAAAGTATGCTGGAGAACATGGTTTGTTGTATAACACGAACAAATGCGAGTGAATTGTCTTTTGGGCTAAGAGGAGGTGTCCTGATTACTTACCGGTAATTAAGCTCAAAAGAGAGTTGGGTGAATGGTGGGTGAGTTAGGCAAGTCGATAAACTCTGGATTAAGGGACTTACACAGGACCTAAACACAAAAAACGCTGGTTTTAGAAACAATAAAAGTATAAGATCGACTACAGTAAACAAAATCAGAAAAATATATGATATTCTTCAAGATATATGCTAGGCAGATAGTGTTTTGAAAACATAATACAAATAATTTCATACGATAGAAAAAAATCATGAAGATACCTCTAAAAACTTTCTGTTTACAATAAAAACCATACTAATACGCATACAGCCATTCTGATTTTTTGTCAGATTATTCTACAAGCAACATACTAAAATACCTACTAATGTTTTAATTTTTTCGCGACACGCGATAAAATCGCGCGAGACACAAAGGCACCGCAAGTCGCGCAACGAGCGGTGCCTTTGTGGCGCGCGCGATTCGTGTCGCGCGTCGCGCCTGTTTGCAGGAGCCTTTAATAGATATAGATGGGAGGACAGTGTGCAGGCCTACAAGGCCAACAAACCGAAATATCTATGAGTCTACAATCCAAGCAATTGCAATACCTAACAGGACTTCGTGAGGATAATCTATAAGTACCTACTAAGATATAGAGGCATTGTAAACACTGTCTAAACACACGAGGCATGCCGAAGTTACGCGACCGAAGTTCGGCCGGCATGATTACGCCTGCAATGCTATTTAACGCAACGTAATTTCGGAATAATGTGTCGTCA
Organism: Luperina nickerlii; assembly: GCA_963855955.1. Classification (NCBI taxonomy): domain Eukaryota; kingdom Metazoa; phylum Arthropoda; class Insecta; order Lepidoptera; family Noctuidae; genus Luperina; species Luperina nickerlii. Next base: position 7,189,018 of record OY979689.1, on the reverse strand, counting down.
GTAATTCAAATTGCATTATAGGCGTAATCATGTCGAACTTCGGTCGCGTAACTTCGGCATAGTGTGTTTAGACACTAAGCACTATAATATACGCAGAAGCTCTCTTGCTACATTCCAATCTTACCGACTTAACCCAAGGATTTTTACATAACAAAACAATTAATTAACATTCAAAATATTTTTAAAAAAATTAATGAGTCCATCATGACACATATTCTCAGAAATTGAGTGTTTTCGATTGAAATGAAATGGAAAATGATTTCAATTTGATATATACACCCTTTTTTTTTCATGATGGGAAATCATCAAATGACCTCCTCCCGCTCTAGGTGGAGCGGAAGAGAGTGTCAGACTTACTGACTAAAACCTACCCGTGTTCCTTAGACCTTTATGTTCCGGGCCAGCGGTAACCCTTTCGGACAATCCCGCTGACCCGGCAGGCTTCGGCTCTAACGGGCCACTTCAGTTGCTGCTGACATCTCTTTGAGGCGCGCGTGGAACACGTACGTGCCGTCCGGGTATATACACCCACCATACATTTTGATCGTTTTAATCCTATGGGACCAAACCTGAAATCGCGAAAAACAATCAGCTGTTCCCTACATTTTGACGAGTTATACGAACAGCTGATTTTTTTTTTCACGATTTCATGTTAGGTCCCATAGTAAAAGTTACGAGAAGACGGTATGCAAAAAAATATCGCCGCGGGAAAACACCGCCCGTGCTTACCTGGGCTTAAGAGGTAGATTTTACCCTGATGTTCATACGTTAAGGAAGCAGCAGACCTTACCCAGGAACCCTGTATCAGGAAATCCTGTATCCATGAGCAAATATGGTGGGATCATGGTATATATCATGGGAATATCAAATCGATTCAAAGACGCCGCCGCCTGCGGCACCCGTCTCGCCCCACCCCCGGGGCCTAGCGCCAGAGCTCACGCTCACCCAGCCAGCAGTACTCAGGACTGAGCGCGAAAGTGGCGGCTTACGATTTTTTAACGTAAGCTGGTGAGATTTTTGTTTTTTTTTTAACGTTTCCCCACACTAGGAATTAAATTACTCCTGTATCGTGGGTGCGTTTACAAACATTTAAATTCACATACTACACAAACAGCCATACCTGGAACAACTACCTGTAGGCAATACAAATATTTGTTCCGTGCGGGAATCGAACCCACGACACTCAGCGCAGCAGTCGATCGCTCAGCCACTACCCACTGCGCTAACTGTGTCGTCTCAGTTGCTCTTGCGTTATCTGTGGTATCTACCCTCTGTGTCAGGCAGGAAACGCCGAAATCGTCTAGTTTTAAAAAAATATAATTGAAGTGTAAAAGTGCATGGACAAGCCTACTTACATAAATAAAATAATTTATCATTTACGTGGGTTTTTATACCCGTGTTTTTCACACTACAATATCTTAATCGAGTAGTCCCATTGATCTTGCCGTAGTAAATATCTACTTTAATAACAGTTTCCTAAAAGAGTGGTGACCGCCATATTACGGCCGTAGTGACAACGGCTGTCATCAAAATAATGGCAGCGGGGTTTGACTTTACAGTGTCCAAAAACGCTCTCTAGGAAAACACATCAACTTTCTTTCATAAATAAATAACATTTCAGTGACGTCATTCGCCGGTAAATAGCGGACGCTGAGTAGCTACCGCTATTCTAAGAAACCGTAGCTTTTTCCAGGAGCGGATCCTGCAACCCTTAGCACAGATGGTGGGATCATGGCATCCACCTTCTGTGGGGCTTCTTTCCCGGGTTGTTCGCACTACATTTTAATCGAGTAGTCACATTGCAATTATAGTGACGTCATTCGCAGTAAATTGCGGCCATCGCTTTCTAGGAACGCACTAGGCGCACTAGGTTTACGCACTTGAACGAAAGTGATCTAGGTAGCTACTTCACTGCTTACCTTTCGTATGAGTTATGTATCAACAGTGCCATCTATGTTCCACTCAAGTTAATACTAAGTGAATGAGCTAAAGTTACGAATCGGATTAACTTGGCGAGTGCTAATTAACTTGTTCCATAGACGATAGATGGCGTTGTTTGATAGGCGGGTTGAGTGGAGTGAAGTTTGCAAATAGTATGGTAGGTGGCGCTGCTTGTTACGGCAGAAATTAATTTTTAACCGACTTCTAAAAAGGAAAAGGTTCTCAATTCAGATGTTTCTATTTTTTTTTATGTATGTTCGGGTATAACTCCGTCATAAATAGACGGATTTGCATTTTTTTTTTCGAAAGGGCTTTATTTCGAAATGGTCCCATTAAAGTTTCGTAAAGTTTTGATGGTAAGTTTCGTAGACAGACGACGACGGAACTCTTCAATAAATGCCCGCAAATCAACCGCGATTGCTGCTATATGTATTCATTGTTTACGCAATCACACAACATAACATCACGCCTGTACCCTTTAAAGGGTTAGGCAGATGTGCTCAATAGCTTTCTGTCACTGATATTCACATAGCAAGTAGTGATATTCATATATGTATGAATTTGTTTGGGGTAGGTAGGTACAACAAAAAGTGAAAACTATTTCCAACAAAAAAAAAAACCGGCTCCCAAAACAACACTACAAAGTGAAAAATTACTTTAATTTCGAGTCGGTGTCAAAAAACGAAAATACAGAACCAACGACACCGATTTCCGACTATGATATCAAATATAATTTTTCAACTATGATATTATTAAGCATGTTCAGATGCCAGCACATCAAGCTACCCGAAACTGTCAAATTTTCCTAATCAACTTTGAACCTTATGCTTTAGCAATAAAGTTGAAAATCTATTAAAGAAATTTAACAGATTGTAGTAGCATAATGTGCTGCTGTACATGCTTAATAATATCATAGTTGGGTGTTGGTGTGTACAGACGCCAGCACAATAATCTGTCGTTTCTTTTCGTGCTGCGTCGATTACCGGGAGGACACGGCGCGGCATACTTTGTCAGGGTGTGCCGCTTGGCAGGAGCCGCGCCGTGCCCTCATCTCAGAAGTAGGCAGTGACCTGTCGCTGCCGGCCGTAGTCGAGTCGATGGTCGACGGCGAAGAGTCCTGGTATGCGGTGGTTTCCTTCTGCGAAACATTCGTCTCGCAGAAGGAGGCTGCGGAAAGGGCCCCAGCAGGTGCACTGGGCGTCGGTGGAGGGCGAACAACGCCCTCTTCCCGCCCCCCTAAATGGGTCAAGGACACACATCAGGACCTAAGTTGGCGGCGCGTAATGTTCCACGCGCGCCCCTCTTAGACGTTGCGGGGGAGTCAAACATCTCACTCCCCCCTTGACCCGAGGACATCCGCAGTGGCGGGCCGACCAGTCAGGGGTTGCAAAAGGATCGTACGTTCCCAAGACCCCCGGCATTGGTGTGAGATGGAACACCGGGGTGGTTTTTAGTCAGTAAGAGTCTGACAGTTCCTGTATAGTTACTATACTCTTTGGACAGACCCCTCCGCCCGCCTAAGGGCGCTAGGACATCCATGAGGATTTTCCATCCAGGAAACAAAAAAAAAAAACAAAAAAGTGATCGCAGTGCTACTTCTGGGCATGAGGTGATTGATGGGTTTTGTCATTTTGACCGCGTAGGTCTTGGACTTTTCTATGAAAGGCATATTTTTTTATTTTAACTGAAGAAAAATTTCTACGTTATACGTCTAGAATCATGTGCTAAATTCATGGTTTGAGTTTGCGCCTCGTACACCATAGTAAAAAAAATAACAGTGGCACTCCGTGAGTGCCGACAGAAGTAAAAAAAAATTAAACTCAATCGGTTGAAGATATAACTGTGTTTCGATACGTAATGTGGAGAGGAGTCCACATTACGTATCGAAACACATTTTCTATTCATTCTTATTTTCATGTAGGTAATCTGCAAACATCAAGAAAAAATATTTAAAACAAATACCTTCTAAACTCGATCTCTTTTAGGATAGTTTATTTTACTAACATAATAATATGTTAATGATTAACAATTATTTACCTACGTCTAACTTTAAACATTCCGTTCCGATACTCGTTTCAAGGAACGTTTTTATGTATTGCATACATACCAGTGTTTCAAGTGAATAATTGTATTCTGCCGGTCGATTCTGTAAAAATCTCACCGTGAAAACTTAGGTGAAGTGTGTTTGTTTTTGCTAGGAATTGACACTATTGACAGCAGCACTCACCTAAGTTTTCACGGTGAGATTTTTACAGAATAGCACCGCTGTTTTTGAAAAATGAATGTCTTAAACCATACATCCCGAGGACAGCCGAACACATCCGAAGCGGGTATTTTCTTTTAATCATCTCATAAACAAAACGCGCGGTGTCGCTTACGGTAACAGTGGCGCGAGTTCAATGGTTTTTCCCGTTTCAAAAAATGCCCATTGCGCCTAAAGAAGTTTTCATTTCAAAATTTGCTCTAAGTATATTAACCAGGGAGAAAACAGAGGAATACGATTACATGGAATCAATGCCAACGACCACGTGATCGCGTTTTCTCATAACAGGAAAAATAATGAGTAATTTAGAAAGAATGTCACGTGTTTTCCATTATTGACACTTCTAGTTAGCGATAATGAATCGTTAGTGGTTTAGATTCTTGTGAATCTTGTTACATAAGAGTCTATTTGTACTAAGTAGGTACAGACGCCAGCACATCAAGCTACCCGAAACTGTCAAATTTTCCCAACCAACTTTGAACCTTATGCTTTAGCGATAAAGTTTAAAATCTATTAAAGAAATTTGACAGATTGTAATAGCTCCATGTGCTAATCGTCTGTATAATTTGACGCAGGTGATTACATTAGAATTTGCGTACTTACCTGTGTTTAAATACATATAAATGAGTTGGTATCATTACGGAAAATGTTACCATGGGGTATCGTATTATCAAGTACCTAACTGGGTGCTTACTCTTCAATTTAATTCCGATAGATCGACATTGGAATTGTTTCGTACTCTTGAGTTCGATGCTAGCGCCAAATGATTTTTAGATTGGGTGTCCATTTTGGAGAACTAAGTGGAATTGGGTTCGGGCTTGGCGTGGGGTAATTGTTGACAATATTGTTTTCAAGAGTGTCGAATCACGTGACTGTAAAATTAAAATTGGAATCATATTGGCATCTCATTGGAATTAAAATTAGTTTAGAGATTAAGCCCCCTGGGTTGTGAACAGGGGCGGATCTTGAATTTGTGGGGCCCTGGTCTAATCCTGCTTAGGGGCCCTACCTAATTACTCAGCCAATTGCCATTTTATTATGATCGGATTTTTTTAAATTCTAGATAATTTTTTTATTGACTATCGTCTATTTGTTTTCAGTTCGGTTGGGGGCCCTCTGTATCCACGGGGCCCTGGGCTGCAGCCCAAAAAGCCTTTAAGTAGATCCGCCCCTGGTTGTGAAGATTAGTGAGGCAGTCGATCCATGTGAAATACTGGTATTTAGCTTTATCCGCTTAGACTGAAAGCCAACCCCAATATAGTAGAGAAAAGTCTAAGCAGATTATGATCATTAGGAAAACTTTCTAAAAAAGTTTATGCAAGTGCAAGGCAGTCGACGACTACACCGTTCATTCGCGATTTATTTGCCAAAAATGTAAACAAATATGTATTAATGGAAAAATAACTTTAATACCTACACAATAAAGTTTAGTTTACGCTACAACTTCAAACATTTTTATAACTTTGTCAATAGTGCTTGTCACTCTGAAGTCAATATAATTATAATTGAAATAAGGTTGATATTTGTTTAACTTGAAATAATAGGGTAGTGGTATGCAGCACTGCGCACTTTTACCTTAGATACCTTACCTACTTTACTGTCCAGCTAATATTTTCACCACAGCAAGGTCTATCCTACCATTATACTTGTTGTATAGTATTGGCACGAACAATTCATGATCAAGTTTTCCAATTAAAGGCTCCTACAAACAGGCGCGACGCGCGACGCGAATCGCGCGCGACACGAAGGCACCGCTCGTTGCACGACTCGCGGTGCCTTTGCGTCGCGCGCGATTTTTTCGCGTGTCGCGCCTCTTTGAAGGAGCCTTAATCCCGGATTGGGTAAAGTTGTATTGGGTTTTCCATTACAAAATTCTTAATAGCAGCTTGGGGTTTAGATTTTTGTACGGTTAATAGCAACAGGCACGTCTCCTCTTCATCATCATCATCATGTTCAACTTAAAGGCTCCTTCAAACAGGCGCGACACGCGATAAAATCGCGCGACACAAAGGCACCGCAAGTCGCGCAGCCAGCGGTGCCTTTGTGTCGCGCGCGATTCGCGTCACGCGTCGCGCCTGTTTGAAGGAGCCTTAAAGCAGTCTTCCGATGGACAATCAGACACAGGCTCCACCAATCGCAAGCCACGCCGGGTATTACATGGGTCTTAAAACGTAAATGGCAAAATGTGGGTAAAATTATGACATACTAGCTTCCGCCCGCAGCTTCGCCCGCGAGGTATGTCGATGAAAACTATCCTATGTCCTTCCCCAGGATGCAATCTATCTCTCTGCCAAATTTTATCGAAATCCGTTCAGTGGTTTAGGCGTGAAAAGGTAACGTACAGACAGGCAGACAGAGTTACTTCCGAATTTATAATATTAGTATGGATTGGTGCCGATTCTGTTGTTCACAAACAGACTAAACTAAAATTTATCTCCTGTCCTTTTCTTAATGAAATAGAAAGAAAAAGACGCACTGAACATAAATTTAGTTCGTGAACAAGAGAATTGGCACCATTGCCTGCAATACAGGAAACACATTTGATGTTAATTTTTTACCAGTTGCCATGAAAAATCAATTCAAGTTAACCCTGAAAAAAATCGCCGAGTCGCTCACATTTATATAATCTATCATACATAATGATACTTATTTGGAATGCTCCATTATCACACAGAACATATTACCTAATGTAACGCACTTAGCACCTGACTTGGTCAAGGTTTTAAGCGAACCGTACCTTAATTAAACTGTGATGTGCAAATAGTTTTTGTATCTAGTTATTTTCACCGTCTCAGTGAGTATGTGGGTTAAAAAGATTGTCAAAGAGAATTGTTTTGACGTTTGTAAGGTCACGACTTGTCCTCGAGGTCAATTTTTGAAGTGAAACTTCTTTACGCACGCTTTACTTGGGGAGTAAGCTGGGTAAGTGATCGGGCGAGGCGAACAGTGGGGGATATAAGCAAGACAAAGCAGCGCGCGCGTACATTTTCTTTCACTCTTCCTCTCATAGCCAAATACGTTCCGTATATCTAAGCACAGTGCAGGCCTATTATCTGGGTCAGCGGGATTGTCCGAAAGGGTTACCGCTGGCCCGGAACATAAAGGTCTAAGGAAGGAACACGGGTGGGTTTTAGTCAGTAAGAGCCTGACACTCCCTTCCGCTCCACCCAGAGCGGGAGGAGTCATTTGATGATTTCCCACCCTGAAAAAAAAAAAAAAAAGGCCTATTATCTGTACCAGAGTGTAGGAGCAAGAGAGAGCAGGGCGCGCGCACATTTTCTTTCTCTCTTTCTCTTATAGCTAGTAAATAAAATACATATGTATATATCTCAGTCAGTAGTTCGTTTGCGAGTTTACTAGCGTTACGCGAACGGTGATTCTTTGGTTATTTTTTTTCGTAATTCAAATAATTGAAAAAATTTTGCTCCAAAACGTGGAGGCGATAAAGATATACAGTGCAACGTACCTCAATATAACGATTTCCTCGATTTAACAAATTCTTCGTAATCCCCTTGAATTGTCCATAAGAGTCAATATAAAATATACCTTTACATTGCGAACATTTTTTGCGAACAACCTCTTTATAACGAATTTTCAACTATCAAGAAAAAGTATAAATACCTCTAATTAAGGAGCCTTTATGTGACGTGCGTACAACCGTTTGAAACCACCAACCGGCCCTAAAGAGCAAAGTCAAAATCTCTACAGCGCGGTCGACGAGAGAATGAACCATTCTTGACACATGTCAGTTTCATAAAAATGCACACGCGTTTTGCGAATTTGATGTTTCTGTCGTGGTCTGGCAGTTTGAGTAATTTATGTGGCGTACCCAAATGTCCTTTCTTTGGTATTGTTTGTCGAATCGTTGAGCTCCGTTGAGTTCTCGTTGAGTTTTGAGTTGAGCTGCACGATTTCTGACAAATGCGTGCACTGACTGGACAGGTCCTCTCAATCTGTGTGGTTCTTTCCTCAAAAGACCATCTCAGACATCGATCTACATGGCCTTCATATAAACTGACCATGATTATGTCTGGACTTTAAAAGAGACTGTGACCTCTGAGTTTGTTTCTCAAGTTCTCAGAGCGACTGCTCTGAGAACTTGAGAAACAAACTCAGAGGTCACAGTCTCTTATCTGACTAGATAAGAAACGCCGACCTTAGTTTTTAAAATATGAGTGACGTGTAAAAGTGTTTGTGCAAACCTTCTTACAAAAATAAAATCATTTGTCATTTACTAGCATTGTCGTACTTACAGATGTCAGAAACGCATGCTCTCGACGACCGTACTGTAGTGTTTCCCCGGAAATAATCACACTACACACTAATATTATAAAGGCGAAAGTTGATGAGTGTGTTTGTATGTTTGTAACTTCTTCACGCACAAACGGCTGGACCAATTTTTGATAAAGTTAGGTGTGGAGGTAGCTGACACCCTGGATAAACACATAGGCTACTTTTTATCCCGATAATCTCACGGAATCGAAACTTATGCGGGTAAAACTGCGAGGTAGAGCTAGTACATTTCTATGACAAGAAATAATAAATTGTCTCAAATAGAGGATATTTATTATAATACTGAATAATAAGCATACTTTCAGATTTACAATTGACTGAATATATACATTTTATTACTTTAATTTTAATTCGTTGAAAGGTTCTGAACGAGACACGTTAGAAGCTTTAATTATATGTCCCAGACATATTTAGCATTATAGTGTCCCGCAAAGTGTTAACAAATTGACAACAAACTATACATTGTGATTGAAAATGTGTCACGCAATTAGGTAGCAGATGCAGCTGAATACCAGTATTTTACATGGAGCGACTGCCTATCTTACCTCCATAGCACAGTTATTGGCAGGGCTATCTTTATCGTATTGGAGGCCCTGGCCACATAAGGGTCACGGGGCCCCTGTGTAAATAAGAGACAATAAGAGAAACTAATATTTTTCATAACTGGCAGGCTAGGAGCTTATTGTAAATCGCACTGCAAATAACTTATTTTATCATTGAATCGAGTACTTACTAATAAAGGCTCCTTCAAACAGGCGCGACATGACACGCGACACAAAGGCACCGCAAGTCGCGCAACGAGCGGTGCCTTTGTGTCGCGCGCGATTATATCGCGTGTCACGCCTGTTTGTAGGAGCCTTAATGCGTAGAATGCAACGCGGCAACGGTGGCTGCAAATAATGTTTTTTTATGAGAGCAGGCCGGGGCCCCGAAGGTCACGGGGCCCTGGACATTTGCCCAGACTGCCCAATGGACAAAATGGGCCTGGTTACTGGGTGATAATATGAAATACCTAGATATATTATTATATATGAACTATAATAGTGGCAAGCGCTGGTACAAAAAAGTACCAACTTCAAATCCAAACTTATCATCAACTAAATCTACCTACTCACTTTTCAATACAAAGTAACTGCAGGTCAGAGTTCAAATTGATGGCACATTAAGATACCTTCAACACACATTCAGTTTCAATCTTTATTATTCACTTTGTAGTGTAATGCCATCTTTAATCTAAATCCTGAAGGAATAAGCAACTTTGTTTAAAAATCGTTTGGTAAACTAAAAGGCAACTGATTGTCAATGCAATTGCAATTATCATAGACTCCAGGATCCTGTTCACCCCCTACTTATTTACCGCCAGAAGAGCATCTTCATGCAGGGTGTAACCTCTCGTGGTCCACTTGAAAGTCCCTGGACGTTCTCCGAACCCAGGTGAGCACATGTAACTCCAAGCGTAAAATTGAGCTACCTTGACGAAAATAGCAGCAAGGTACAGATATGAAGCTGTGTAGGAAGCCATGCTGGACCTCCTATCCTGCCCTCTGTGTCCCAAACCGCGCTGGAACGTCTATCCCGCCCTCTCTGTCCCAAAACATGTAGTCAAAGTGACCTCTGCGTTGCTACCGACGCCGACGACGTGAAAGTGGCGATATTTTGGGCCAAATGCCAAAAAAAACGAACAATCTTCCTTTCGTTAGATGGCCCACTTCCAGTTCTGTGCAAACAGGCTCGTGCACTGGCGACCTTAGATTTTAGTTTACTTTTTTTATAGTCATTCCAGTACTGAATATATTGCGTAAGTTAGTAAATGTATTTAACAATAATGTGAAGTAATTAGTTAACAATTGTGTAGGTACTGTTGTGCCAGCTACACGACGACGAAGACCGCATATCGGCAACCGTAGTATCGCTTCATGTAAAATACTGGCATTCAGCTGCATCCGGTTAGACTAGAAGCCGACCCCAACATAGTTGGCAAAAGGCTAGGCAGATGATGATGATGCTTATATTTAAATGATTGTTAAATGATGATAATGTTTTTTTACAATGTCGTCGAGTATCAAGCACGCCACTTTTTTTTTGGATGGGAAGTCGTCAAATGACCCCTCTCGCTCTGGGTGGAGCAGAAGGGAGTGTCAGACTTACTTACTGACTAAAACCCACCCGTGTTCCTTAGCCCTTTATGTTCCAGGCCAGCGGTAGTAACCCTTTCGGACAATCCCGCTGACCCGGCAGGCTTCGGCCCTGACGGGCCCCTTCGGTTGATGCTGACATCTCTTTGAGGCGCCCGTGGAACATGTACGCGCCGTCCGGCACGGGCCTAGTCCTGATCGGACGGTGAGCTACCCATTACTCTCCGCCCGCAGGCCCGCGCATACGGTGGCCGGGAGTCGTCGCGCGGCTCCCGACGCCCGGAGCGTCTCTCGCAGCGGCTGGGACGGGAGGCTCTCTCCCTCAGTCGTCCCGCCGCCTCCAAGCACGCCACTTCAATTAAAATATAGGTTACATTGAGTGTGGTACCTGCACCCAAATTGAGTAGGTAATACACCATCAGTCACACTATCAATCATTTTGAAGGACCCCAGTTAGATGGACCGACGCCCTCGAAAAGGTGGCTGGGACAAACTGGATGCGGAAGGCGGTGGACAGGGTGTTATGGCGCAGCATCTGAGAGGCCTATGTCCAGCGGTGGACTGCGATAGGATAAGTTGATTGAGGAAGGCTAGGTGTGAGATGGAACGCCGTGCCCTCATCTCAGAAGTAGGCAGTGACTCGGGTCGGCAGCAAAGAGTCCTGGGACGCGGTGGTTTCCTTCTGCGAGACGACCGTTTCGGCTGCGCGGAAAGGGAGAGGGAGATCTCGTCCACTCACCCGGCCCGCAGCAGGTGCACCGTGCACCGGGCGTCGGCGGAGGGCGGACAACGCCCTCTTCCAGCCCCCCTAAATGGGTCCAGGGGCGACGGACTCGGGGACATCCGTCGCCCCCCACACATGAGAACCCAAGGTGGCGGCGCGTAGTGTCCACGCGCGCCCCTTTCTAGACGTCGCGGGGGAAGTCAAACACCCCCCCTGACCCGACGAGGCCCGCAGTGGCGGGGTAGATGGTCCTAAGAAATACTTTATCAGAAAAATTAAAACGTCGCGCCATCACGCCATCTCAGACAGGTTGCGAGGTAATGAAAAAACATTTTCTAATATAATAATGTATAATATTTTTTTATTATAACTTACATACAGCAACATTGTCAATAATTAATATTCCATGATAACATTTACAGTACATAACTCTTATTAATATTAATAAACTTATAATAATTACATGATCTGAATAATGATGATTTTATAACAATAATAAATTATTTATTAAATGCGTTTTAATTATTTTGATACTTAGATTAATTTTCTTATTATAAATGGAAGACACGAGCAAAATAAACCTAAAAATTTCACGTAGAAAACTTACGAATCTACTCTCTCTTTTATATATATATATTTTTATATTTTGACCTCAAAAAGATATGAAAACAATGCCATAAAGTACATTTTAAATTTTAAAAAAATAATATGTATATAGAAAAATTGCATCTATGTTGTATACTAGCTACCTGCCTCTGCTTCGCAAGGTTGCTAGACAAAACTAGAGATTTATTTATTAGTTGTAAGGGTTATTACAATGCGTGCCACGAAAGATGAGACTTGACCCCGCCTCCCCCGCTCTTTCCGCTGCCCCTATGACGTCCGGTCCCGTCCCGCACTCAGACCTCATACCGCTAAAGATACCTAAAATCGTGTTCTGCGCATGTCAAACCACGTGGTGTGTCAAGTCTCATCTTTCGTGGCACGCATTGTACCCCGCTGGTTGTCGACACTCGCTATTTCTTCATGGGTGGCGGTGCGAACAAGTCGGTTCAGTCGCATCTGAAAGCTCAGTTGCTCAGTCCTGTGCTTGAGCTGTAGGTACTCTACCGACTCCAGAAGAACAAGTTGAACTGATTTGACCAATCATGAGCCAGATCACATCGATGCTTGACGTCGAACGCGATGTAAAAGTTGTTATCACGTAGGCAACGAGGTAAACCCCCAAGCAGCCCGCACTGAGGTATCTTTCGGCATTTGCGTGAGTGTCTATTAGCATGCATTTTTTTTACATGGTGGTGACGTCGAGGTACCGAGCTAAACCGCGATCGCGAGGTATCGTAGTGAGGCATCTTTGGCATGTAATTACCCTAAGATTAACGTTAATATATTTAACTAGCTTCTGCTCGCGACTTCGTCCGCGTGAAATTTCTTGTTCCCCCGACCCACCCCGTCGCATCGCCTGCCTGCGTTTTTAATTCGTTTACCTTTTTTCTGACTTTTTTGGTTTTTGCTCGGCTCCTAAGGGTCCTAGCGTGATGTTAAGTATGTATAGCCTATAGCCTTCCTCAAGAATTGGGCTATTAAATGCAAAAAGAATTTTTCAAATCCGACTGGTAGTTCCAGAGATTAGCGCGTTCAACCAAACAAACAAACAAACTCTTCAGCTTTATAATATTAGTATAGATACTAGCTGCGCCCCGCGGTTTCACCCGCATAAGTCTCGATCCCGTGGGAATATCGGCATAAAAAGTTGCCTATATGTTAATCCAGGGTGTCAGCTACCACCATACAAAATTTTATCAAAATTGGTCCAGCCGTTTGAGCGTGAAGAAGTAACAAACATATAAACACACACACACACACACTCACAAACTTTCGCCTTTATAATATTAGTGTGATACATGCTTCACTTATCCCGATGCGGGAATCAAAACCTAAACATACTCAGATACTTTACTCATTCTCTTATACATCATCATCATCATCATCATCATCATCATCATTCATCATTTACATTCTTATTCTTCATCTTCTTTTCTCATTCTCTTCTTTCTTCTTCTCGTCGGCGCAATATGCCTTCTTCTTCCATACTTGTCTATTAGTCGTCATCTCGGCAGTCACCCCCCCCCTTTCTAGCCATATCATCTTTCTTTTCTTTTTTGGACTGTGTACTAGTACCAAGAAAACCCCTTAAAAAGTATTAATCAATTTCTTAATCATATCTACAGACTCATTTTGTGCAAGTCCTTCAATATATTCCGTGGCTTTCTTGGCATGTTCTTGATACAGCCTCTGAGTTTTGTCCACAGCGTCAGTCTTCAAAATATTAAACTTCAGATCTTCGTAATCCACATCTTTTACATCTTTCTTTGACTGTGTAATTATTTTATATAAATTGGGATTACTGTCTAACGCAAAAAGGACAGGTGCACTTGCTAAACAAAACTGTTCTTTACTCTCTGATGTTAGCTGCTGTATTTCTGTGGCTGCTTGCCAGGCTAAGCCGACATGACAACCAAATTGGTATGCAAGGTTTTGTGTTTCTCTATTCTGTCTGTCCAGTACCATAGCAGATTGGCAACCCCTGCCTAGCAAGCTAACACCATTGTATACAGTTCTAGCAGTCCACTCCTTTCTAGGTTTACCCAAAACTTCATTAACAGCAATAGAATTAGTATCGAAAGTAATTTCATAGTCCTTGGCTGTAGGTTTAGGCTTTCCAGGAATTGGCATGTTTTGCTCATCTCTTTCGCCAAAGAATTCGCCTTCAGAAAGGTCTTTTAGAGCTGTTGAAATAATATAGGACACGTCTGAGTTTCTGAGGTTAGCTAGCATACCGTTTGCAGTTACCAGGAGATAGTCTCCGAGCAGGATAGCTATTTTGTTGCCGAAAATTGCTGAATCAGTGTCCTTCGACCGCTTAGCGAAAGGCACATTGACAATACCTCTATGAATCAGATGACCAGTTCTCATCATCTCTGTCAGTTCAGCTAGCACTCTAGTTTGTTCTTCATTCTTCTTCATTTGAGGGGTGTAAGTGGGGGTTTTGACGGATTTCGAAAGAAGAAGAATGATGAGGCCCCAGGGTTGAAGGTTCTTGGAGTCTCCGTAGAGGACGTTCTTTGCTGTCTGCATTACCAGGTGGTTGCTGCCGACCTGCGGACAAGAAATGTAAAACAAATTACACGTTTGTTGGTTTCGATTGGTTCAGTGATTGAGTGATTGGGTTTTGTCATCCGATCTATTCTGCAAGAATCGCAATAGAAGTGAGCTGTCAATGGTACCAATCCCTAGCATAAAGCTCAAAAAGTTGCTTTCGAAAACGGTGAAGGGAAACATCATGAAGAAACTTGTTCTAGAACCAAAAATTTGGAGACATGTGACATCTAACAAACCCGCCCTGGGCCCACGTGGTGGTTTACGCCCTACTCCCTCCCACAGAGTGGAGGTCTGTGTCCCAGCAGTGGAAAAATTATAGGCTTATAATGGTACTAGCTTCTGCTCGCGCTATTACTTCGTTTTTGCTTAGCGTTCTTTCTGACTTTTTTTTCTTTTTGCTCGGCTCCTAAAGGTCATAGCGTGATGTTAAATAGCCTATAGCCTTCCTGAAGAATTGGGCTATCAAATGCAAAAAGAATTTTTCAAATCCGACTGGTAGTTCCAGAGATTAGCGCGTTCAACTAAACAAACAAACTCTTCAGCTTTATAATATTAGTATAGATTATGCCTAGCATTAGGTGGATTGAAAGCTCTCTTCAAACCCACTTCACCTAAGTTTTCACGGTGAGATTTTTACAGAAAAGAGGTACTGGTTTAATTCCTGCATATACTCGTATGTGCTTCTCCCAGCGACTTCGTCGGCGTGAAATTTCTTGTATTTGGTGACATACCGACAGCAGCGCCACCTACCGGGTCGAATTCTGTTTTCAAACCATCCAGGAACCCATTGAAATATACACACAAAATCGGTCCAGCCATTTAGGAGGAGTTAGGTGACAAACACACGTAAGTACAGAAGATTTATATCTATACTAATATTATAAAGAGGTAAAGTTTGTAAGTTTGTATGTTTGTAAGTTTGTATGTAGAGGGTAATCTCTGGAACTACTGGTTCGAATTGAAAAAATCTTTTTGTGTTGGATAGTCCATTTATTGAGGAAGGCTATAGGCTATATAACATTACGCTACGACCAAAAGGAGCGGAGCATCAATGAAAAATGTTGCAAAAATGGGAATAATTATTTCTTTTTGAGAGCTTCCGTTGCGTACGCTGCGTAAACGGTTAAAGTTACGTAAAAATCATGTATGACGCAATTGTTCGCCTTTAAAAGTTCAAAAAAAAAGTCCGCGACAGTATATGTTTATCTGTCAAGGTTGACTAACTATAACCTTTTTTTATGGTAATCAAATTTGTTCTAAAATAATGCATTATTTGCGAAGGTGTTTTTATAAACATGATATTGATCCTTATCCAAATAAATACGTTATTCAGCACAAGTATTTAGTTTTGAACAAAATTGCCCTTGACAGCATTTGATTTTAATGAATATTTTAGGAGATATCATAGTTTTAAAATAACTCCGCAAGGCGGCCGGCAGCTCTGCGAGGTACTATACCGCGTGGCCCAGCCGGGTGGCCGGCTAGGCTACCTAATACGAAACTGTTGTGCTCAGTAAACTGCTTTTTTCTATTTTAAAAAAGTAATTTTTCGACATAATACTTACGTTTGGATGATTATTATATAAACAACAAAATGTTAATCCTTATCAAAATAAATTATTTTATGTTCACAATGGCATTATAGTAATAGTAATATATAATTATAATTATCTAATCTCTGGAACTACCAGTCGGATTTGAAAAATTCTTTTTGCATTTGATAGCCCAATTCTTGAGGAAGGCTATAGGCTTTAACATCACGCTATGACCTTTAGGAGCCGAGCAAAAAGAAAAAAAGTCAGAAAGAACGCTAAGCAAAAACGAAGTAATAGCGCGGGCAGGCGATGCGATGCGACGGGGTGGGTCGGAGTAACAAGAAAATTCACGTGGACGAAGTCGCGGGCAGAAGCTAGTATATATATATTAAGATAATTATATTTTCAAGGGTTAAAATAGACGTTCTGGAGGGTTTACTTGTCAGATTTGCGTCTCTAAACACAATCAAGGTACCTATAGGAAAAATTCCTAGTGACAACATCGACTAACTCTACGCGGCTTCCGTGTTAAGATTAGGATTATTACATGCCGAAGATGCCTCACTGCGATACCTAGGCTCGCGGTCGCGGTTTAGCTAGCTACCTCGATATCAGATCACCCATGTCAGGTAAACCCCAAGTAACGCGCGATGTATCGCAGTGAGGAATCTTCGTCATGTAATTACCCTTTTTTTTTCGATGTCATCACCCTTAGAGCTGATTTTTCAATCATCTGATAACTTTATCCGAGGAATAGTTTTGAAATTTTGACAGTTATTTCATACTAAAAGCTGTCAAACGACAATTTTATTCCTCGAATAACAGTTATCTGGCGATGGAAAAATCAGTCGTTAGCCAACTTTTTAACCACTCTGCTCGACTAGATTTTGACGTATGACATATCAGCTGGCTCGACGGGAAACATCCCGAATATTGAAATGAAAATATTCAAGATTTTACATCAATGTTCAGCATTCGAACCATTGCGCCAACCGTGCCGTCTTAGTGTTTGTGTATGTAATTACTAACTACCTAATTGGATATTATGATCTGTCAAATTTCTTTAATAGATTTTCAACTTTATCGCTAAAGCATAAGGTTCAAAGTTGATTGGGAAAATTTGACAGTTTCGGGTAGCTTGATGTACTCTACGCTATTTACAACTCAAATCCTATATATTAATCTACTAATCTAATGAAGCTGATGAGTTTGTTGGTTTTAACACGCTAATCTCTGGAACTGCCTGTCGGATTTATTATTTATTTATTTATTTAATACTTCAAGCACATAAATGTACAGAGTAGGTATTTTCTACCAGTCAACCTTTGGGTGATGCAGAGACAAACAGTGGTAGGTGCAATCATGAACATTGAGGAATAAATATTTTAAATATTAAGATACACATAAACCTATTAAAAGTGAATATGATATATGCGATGCCACGCGATAGGTCGGGGAAACGAGAAACTTCACGCGAACGAAGTCGCGGCCACAAGCTAGTCTTGTACAGTTTAAAAATTCATGTCACCTACATGGCAGTTATATCCAAATCACAGTAACGGTGTCTCTGACATTGGAATAATTGCGACAAAAACGACCTCTAACAATTTCAAAAAACCTTTTCACAAAACCATCAAGCAGTTAGGGGCGTCCATAAATTACGTGAGGTGTTTTTTTAAATTGTCTGTCCTTCCCTCCCCCCGTGGTGAGATGTCGTGAGATTTTATTCAACCCCCTCCCCCATCCCCTAATCTCACGTGAGATTTTTCAAAATGTGGGTTTCTTACGTAAATGCGTTGGATTTTTATTATAAAAATAAAATTAAAAATTTGCTTCGTGCTTTTATTTACACAAATATGGTGGTTTGACAGTCAGTAGATGTATAACGTCGAAGTATGAATGAAATTATTTTGTTTCGAACGAATTATTGAATGATCTTAATCGTATTACGATATACGCTTAAGATTAAATCTTAAGCATGTATAATCTGGATTAAATGGACCAAAATAGTATAATCTGTTTTTGTTTCAATCAGAAAAAAAATTGCGTGATATTTGCCGAGACCCCCCCTCTCTCCAACGTAAGAGAGAGATGAGATGAGAGAGAGACAGAGAGAGAGAGAGAGACGAGAGAGAGAGAGAGAGAGACGAGACGACAGATGAGATTTGACTCGACCCCATCCTCCCCTTAAACATCTCACGTAATTTATGGACACCCCCTTAGCAGAATAGTACTTCGAACTAATAACAGCCTCCCGACCGATTTCGATCACGGTGGCCAATCTCGACGGAGACTAGCCAGGTACGCAGGAGATATTATAATGCACAAGTGTGTGCGAAGACACAGGTGCACTCTCTGTTCCTTTACTCTCATAGTCCGATGGGACGGCAATCCGACACGACCGGGGAGAGATCAGGCGCAGGACCAACGCCTTTACGTGCTTCCCTAGCCACGGGGAGTTATTAAACCACCAACTTCCAAACTACGTTACTAAAAAATTCCTAATGGAAAACCCAGTCACACTTTGACTGACCTGGGATTCGAACCCGGGACCCCACGCTCAGCAGTCGCGCAACCACGAGACCAACGGATGGGGCAGTCGACTGAGATACTAACCAACAATACAAACAAGGTATATTATGAACGAGGTAATGTCGTGAAAGTGAATCTTTACTTTCTACGTTCAAACCGGTATTTTAAGTTTTTGCCTTGAGCTAAATTTATTTAGGATGAATCAGACTGCTTATAATAAAATGCGAATAAATTACGGTACCCAAAATAGTGGCTGTTTTCTTTTTAACCCTACTCCGGAAGTTAAAAGGAGGGTAATGTGTTTCATGTGTGTGTATGTTTGTTATAACTTCGTCGTCGTGTGTTTGTTAGGCATCTACGAGGTAGGCATTTGTGTATTATGCATGTAATAAATTTCTCGAATCTAATCAACATATCAACTTGAGATATTATAATAGTACTTATAACGAGAACCTATTCCTTGTAAAAATAGCCTTAAGGATGATTTCCACCGAACGGCTCGCACCGCATCGGATCGGAACGGATTTTACAATCTTTAAACGTTATTTTATCGTGTACGCAGTATTTAAAGTCTATATTACCAAGCCGCGCACAGCGACTTAACCGCGGACGTCTTCCGCGACACGCGATCGTAGCCGAAAGTATGCTGCGACGCGCTTACGGCTCCGTTCGCCTGTCGTCGTATCCAATCGAATCCTTTCGGCTGTCGTCCAAATGTTTCTTTTCCTCTTCTGTTTTATGTTTATTTTCTTCTGCTTTTAATGCAATAGCCAACAATACTACGTCAACTTAAACCATTGTCAAAAATTAGAACACGTCAACACGCTAGGAATTAAACTATTTGACTAGCCGCAAAAACGGATACGTTCGCAAGCGACGACGTACGGAGCCGATCGTATGCGGCGACATCCTGCCGGACGCGATCGGCTGTCGCCGCAACCGTTCGTATCCATTCCGATCCGATACGAGCCGTTTGGTGGAAATCATCCTTTATAAGGTATGTCATCATCTGCCTGGCCTTTTCCCAACTATGTTGGGGACGGTTTCCAGTCTAACCGAATGCGACTGCCTATCTGACCTCCACAACCCAGTAACTAGGTAATTATGCGAAACCCCTCGGTAAGACTTGTTATCAGACTTTCGGGCTTCTGACGACCCGTAACGACTGTCAAAGAACCACAAATGTCAGCCGCGACCAACAGCTTAACGTGCTTTCCGAGGCACGGAGGGGTCTTGGTCACATCTCGCCAGTTATAATTAGGTCCCAAATAGCTACCAAGAGGGCGTTGCCTATTGCCACCAAACAGGTACAAATCTAAACTCTGAACTGCTGCTGAGAAATTCCTGATGGAAAAACCCAATAAACCCTTCGCGCGACCCGGGAATAGAACCCAGGACATGAGGTCCTGGGGCAGCAGTATAGCTTGCCACCAAAGAGCATCGAGGTAATTTATGTACATTTCTATGTAATAATCTTTATAAATTATTCCCTCTTCGGTGTGGCTTCGCTCCGGTATTCAGGTCGCCGTGAATACCGGATCAACCCACCTAGTTTTTCTGGTTTCATAACAGATTCTTAACATACCACTTATGAGAACTCCTGTAGTTCTCATAAGCCAAGCCAGGCCAAGCCAAACTAACCTGCCAACCCAAGCCAAGCCAAGCTAAGCTGTGTCTATGCTGAAAAATCTCACGGTGAAAACTCAGGTTAAGGGGGAAGCGCTAAGGTAACCCGCGAAATTCAAATTTTCTTACGTTTTATGCAATTTGCTGGTCAGTATTAAGTTGTACGTTGATTAATATATGAATCGCGGCCGTAACAAATATGTATTTACAGAATTATAATCATTAAAGTCATCAACACAACTCTCTAAGACCACGTAAGTCCAAATAATGATGATTTCATGAAACAGTTATTCTTTGGACTTACGTGGTCTTAGAGAGTTGTGTTGATGACTTTAATGATTATAATTCTGTAAATACATATTTGTTACGGCCGCGATTCATATATTAATCAACGTATAACTTAATACTGGCCAGCAAATTGCAAAAAACCTAAAAAAAATTGAATTTCGCGGGCTACCCTGGCGCTTTCGCCTTAAGAGGACTACAGGACCTAAACGCAAGTTTTGTAATGCCTAAAAGTATATGATCGACTACGGTAAACAAAATCAGAAAAATATGTGATATCCTTCAGGAGAATGCTAGTTAGATAGTATATCGAAAACATAATACAACTAATATGATACGATAGAAAAAAAACATGAAAATACCTCTAAAAACATTATTTTTACAATAAAAACCATACTAATATACAAACAATCCTTCTGATTTTTTGTCAGGTTATTCTACCTAACCTCTAACCTTTAACCATTTTAATTTTTTTTAGTCCAAACAATAGATTATTTGTAAATAGATAATTTACTTCATATTTTGCAATAAATTACCAGCGTTGTGTCATCGCGCTTCTCTTTCTTTTCTATGCAGTCCAACAGAGACCGCGCTTTAGTGCATGTAGTCCCCTTAAGTTAGCTAGAAGTGAGCTGTCATTCTACCAGTCAGGCTATTTTGTAAAAATTTTAACTCGAAGATTTAGATGGAGTGAGCTAGAAGAGAGCTGTCAATAGTGTCAATACCTAGCATCAGGTGGAATGAACTTCAAGTCCACTTCAAGTAAGTTTTCACGTTAAGATTTTTTAGGGGCTGCCTCAAACAGCCGCACGGTCCGATCGATCAGGTTAAGCTACGCTTGCCACGGTTAGTCCATGGATGGGTGACCATCTATACATAACAAGACTCCTCCGTGCCTCGGAAAGCACGTTAAGCCGTCGGCCAAATTAAGATACTCCATAGACAACTTTAGACGTGATTAAAAACTTGGCTATTAAAAATACGTCAATTTACGTCAGGCGCTGACTTTCACAGGCCTAAACTAATATTTATCTTCTGTCCTTTTCTTATTGACATAGAAAGGAACAAATGCACTGAACTTAAATTTTGTTCAGTTTGTGAATAACGGAATCGGCGCCATTGTCTAGAATTCGATCAGCCTGTATAATAAGATTCCTTTTCACTTTCCTTTCTTGAATGGTAAACATTAGTTATAAGATATTTACTATAGTCTAAAGATTCGAATATGTTTTTTAAACCGGCTTGCTTTCCTTATGTAAACTTTCACTCTTCATTGCTTATGCAGTCGGTCGATTCTGTAAAAATCTCACCGTGAAAACTTAGGTGAAGTGAGTTTGTTTTTGCTAGGAATTGACACTATTGACAGCTCACTCCACGCTCACTTCACCAAGGTTTTCACGGTGAGATTTTTACAGAATAGCACCGCAGGATATGTTATTGAAGCTTTAAATCTAGACAGCCCTGCCTTTAAAAGTTTTTTGCAGAAGCCGTGTGCTCACCAGATTCCACACAAATTTTCTTACCTATTTACCCCTTTTAGGGGATGAATTTTCAGAATTCTTATCTTAGTACTCACCTTTGTTATTAAAGGAATTTCTGTGCAAAATTTCATGTTTTTAGACCCAGCGCTTTAGAGGGTGCGTCTATCAGTAAGTGAATTTTAGTAAGAGAGATGCGTTAAATACGACCGTACCTAACAAATATGACTTTACAGAATTATAATTATTACAATAAGTAATAATGAATCTTTGAAAGTCGTTACGGGTCGTCAGTAGCCTGAAAATCCGACAACCAGTCTTACCGAGGAGCATCGTATTACCCAGTAACTGGGTTGTGGAGATCAGATAGACAGTCGCTCCATGTAAAATACTGGTACTCAGCTGCAAACTCAAACTCAAAGCATTTATTTCAACTAAATCACAGACACAAATGCCTCTTTCGCAAGAAAGTACGTACACAGATTTGAAATAAGATAACAAGACAACAAAGACATATAGACAACAACAGATGACAATATATAATTATGTATTAGAGAGACCATTGCGCAGGAGTAATAAAACAACACACTAAGATCATCAATCCGACTTGCAAAAGCTCGGGAACTACTTATGGCAATAAATCCCATTACCTGAACACCATCGCTGAAACATTCATCAAATTATCATTTTTATCATTTATATTCATATTATAATATATTGATATTATTATTTATTTTTATGTTTTTACATATCTCGGGACCGTGGGGTCCCGGTCCTTTGGAAGGCGTACAAGGGGCCGAAGCCAACTCGCAGAGGCCCCTTAGGATTTTTTTTTTATTCAATCATTCATTAATTTCATTTTTTGTCATTTATTTTAGGAAAATAATATTGCTTCCGAAAAACAAATTAATTTCCGGCGATCTGTGGTTGAACGTAATACTAACTAAGCTGTGTTAAAATGAATTACCGAAAAATTAACACAAAATTACCGAAAAAAATTTTGAATTTAACTAACAAAAAAATACTAAACTCCCAAACAAAAATACTAAACTTCCGACTAAAATACTAAGTTCCGAAAATATATTTATAAACAAGCTCGGAGTGCCCACCTCGAGCTTAGGTTTGGTTAGGTTACTTTCAACTCTTTACATAGAAATAGGAGCCCTGCGAAGCGGGGCTACGTCGACATAGAATGCAAGAGCGAGCGTATGAGAATTAGTGATTGATTAGAGACTCATAGTTTTCAGTATACCGTAATTTAAGCTGGTAGAAAAGTATATATAGCAATAAACAGTCATGTGTATTTTTCGAAGATTTCAGTATCTCATTCGGTCGTTTCGTCATTTTTATTCGGACAAAAGTAGTCGGAAAGCTAGTATTTAGGCAGTAGATTTAATATTTTAAGTAAGGACAATTCTTATTTTTTTGTCGGAGCTTTTATTACTACCCTTTATTTTATTGCTGTCGAAAAATTGTTGTCGAAAATTCGGGGTTTATTTATAAACGACTAGCTTCTACCCACCTTTTCGTACGCGTGTTTCCTGTTCCTCCGTCCCACCCCGTCTCATCGCATCACCTGCCCGCGCTATTACTTCGATTTCGCTGAGCGTACTTTCTGACTTTTTCCTTTTGCCCGGCTCCTAAGGGCCATAGCGTGATATTAATATAAATAACCTATAGCCTTCCTCAAGAATTGGGCTATAAAATGCAAAATTACTTTTTAAATCCGACTGATATTACCAGCGATTCTCACTACATACAAAAAAAAATTACCTCTTTATAATAATACTAGCTTCTGCCCGCGACTTCGTTCACGTGAAGTTTCTCGTTTTAAAATAAAACATAGCATAAGATACTCAGGGATAATGTAGCTTCTCATTAGTGAAAGAATTTTCGAGATCGAATCAATAGTTCCGAAGATTACCCCATACAACCTCACAAACTTTACCTCTTTATAATATTAGTGTCGATTATAGATAGATGATTAAGTTAAGTGACGTTTAAACGTCAAAAATGTGTGGTTAAATCACTGACCTGTATTATACACTAGCTTCTGCCCGCGACTTTGTCCGCGTGAAATTTCTTGTTCCCCCGACCCACCCCGTCTCATCGCCTGCCTGCGCTTTTAATTCGTTTACCTTTTTTCTGACTTTTTTTGTTTTTGCTCGGCTCCTAAGGGTTCTAGCGTGATATTAAGTAGCCTATAGCCTTCCTCGAGAATTGGGCTATTAAATGCAAAAAGAATTTTTCAAATCAGACTGGTAGTTCCAGAGATTAGCGTGTTCAACCAAACAAACAAACAAACTCTTCAACTTTATAATATTATAATAGTATAGATATGATAGAGGTCAGTGGGTCTGGGTTAAATTCTTAACTTTAAGCATCAATTATGAATATAGGGGTCCATGTTAAGTAGCATACGTTTCCGAGGTCACGACCTTATAACATAAACGCACCACTGAACCAGACTCTGGTACTCAGAAATTCAAAGATCAGGTACGATTAGAGTTTTTGATACACTACAGGAATCGAACCCACGACCATACACTAACACCGACTCAGCCACGTGTAGGTACAAGAACTGAAGGCCCAAAGCCTTCTCCGTTCTTATACAGGAATTGTCTCATAATACATAATTAGAAATGTACAAAATCTAGTCGCAATTCGTAATCTCATCTCAATGTCAAAAACTTGTCAAAAATGATGATTTTTGAGGTATTTTTGACAGATTGTGAACGTTCTTACGGATATTGGCTATCAGATTTCGACTGAAATAGTAAATAATATTACTCACCAGCTTCCGCAAATAGAGAGCCATATTAGCGAATTCATCACTCAGCAAGCACCGCAGATTCATAAATGAAGTCGGATACCCGATGACTTTCTCTGCATCTCTTATAATATTGCTCCAATTCGTAAATGGAGGACGCAATAGTATTAAAATCTCATCTTTTGTCAAACTCGCGACAGTCGATTCCAATCTTTTTTGATAAAAGAAAGGGGACGCGCGCTTCAGAACGCGGGAAACCGCGTAGGACACCGCCATGACAGTTCAACTTTTTAAAGTTTTTTTTTCGACGCACAGGTTGCGTCCGCGCTAGTGGACGAGTGTAAACGCAATGGTGTTGTTATGTGAACCGATTGTAGGGAAGGCTGTATTGAATTTTAAATTTGCCCGATTTTTGTATTTATTCTTTTAAGTTTTGCGTATTATGAAGGTTGTCTGAAATGTATCCTTTGGGTTTTTTCATGTCATTTATCATCGTGTATTTTATTAGTATTGTTTAGAATTACGGCAAAAATATTTTTCTCTAATAATAAATAAGACGCATAATTTTCTACACGAATTTAACGGTTTTTTTATTACACTTGATATAAATAACATCACGCCTGTAATAAATCTCCGAAGGGTAAGGCAGAGGTGTACCTATAGTAGGTACAGACGCCAGCACATCAAGCTACCCGAAACTGTCAAATTTTCCCAATCAACTTTGAACCTTATGCTGTAGCAATAAAGTTGAAAATCTATTAAAGAAATTTGACAGATTGTAGTAGCTTGATGTGCTGGCGTCTGTACACCCACATTTCGTCAGTTATGTTTTGAAGTCCCATGTAATAGGGCACGAACGTACTACCCACAATTCTAGACTCCGGACTGCTACTGAGAAATTGATGAAAAAACCCAATGACACTCTGCCCGACCTGGGAGTCGAACCCAGGTTCTCACGCTCAGCAGTAGCGCTTGCGACCACTAGACCAAGGAGGCGGTCGATTTTATTTATAAAATAACTAGCAGCGCCCCGCGGTTTCACCCGCATAAGTATTGATCCCGTAAGAATATCGAGATAAAAACTATCCTATGTCCTTTCCCGGGACTCAACCTATCTTTATGCCAAATTTCATCTAAATCGGTTCAGCGGTTTAAGCGTGAAGAGGTAATAAACAGGCAGACAGAGACACACTTTCGCATTTATAATATTAGTAGGTATGGATGTGTATATCTTAACTTTCAATCTCACATTGATATAGGTACGAGTGTATATTGACATGACTTTACAACATTCAAATTTTTTTACGACAACAACGACGACAACATCTTTTTACGACATTCAAATCATTTTTAAAAACTAAGTTTTCCTTCATACGGTATGAAGGAAATCTATAATAATAACAAACGAATCTCCACTGACATAACTCCCAACTATCTGGTAAAAATTATAAACTGGTAACACTGATGTTCTTGACCGTGAAGTGGAAAGTAGCGTTGGACTAGTCTCGAAACCACGCTCTATTTACCGTTAACACCCAACAGTACACTCAAATCTCAACCATAACCCATTGGCATAAGAATCAAAACAAACTTTTTCAGCTACAGAAGAAATTTGTCAAGGCGTGGTTTAACCAATTTAAGTAAGACCTCCGTTTTAGAAGTTTATAAGTAAATGGATAGATCAAGTTATACTGGAAACAACGGATTCTTTCGACTACTCTTTTTATTGAAATCTTGAATGAATTTCTCCTTTCCGGCCAGTTTGAACTAACTTGTTTAGTAAAACTTTGTTTGGGTCGTATTCGTAGTACGAGTGCTCTTTGTGTCAAGTGAATTATTGGATCTTTAGCGTTCCGTTCGTTCTAATTAGAAAACGGACCTTATAGGAACCCTTATAGGAACACTCGTGTGTCTGTATGTCTGTCGTCTGTCTATAGCCAGTTTGCTCTGAATCTACTGGACTGATCGAATTGATGGGATCATTTTATCAAACTGTTATTTAAACATTAGAGAGGTTATTATAGTCAGTTGAAAGACTTACGGGCAGTCATTTTAAGAGCGCGTATACAGAAAGTGGGCAACGTCGCAAACAGCTGTCAAATATTTCCCAGTTTTGATTAATTTGTCAATATTACTCTATGAAAATAAGAAATATGGCTAACAAATGAACTAGAATATTAATAATGAATTGCAATTAAAACACTGAATTTGATGTTGTAACCGTTTTAGGTGTAAAAAAGACATTTGTTAAGTTTCCAAATAAGTACTTTTTTACATCTAAAACTAAATATTCGGTGTTACGATATTAGGTAATTATTGCATTTCATAATCAATATTCTAGTTCATTAGTTAGCCATATTTCTTCTTTTCATACAGTAAAATTGACAATTTAATCTAAACAGCGAAATATTTGACAGCTATTTGCGACGTTGCCCACTTTCTGTATATACGCTCTTAAGGCTGCAGTCTTGCAAAATTCACTCGCGGCGAATTATTTGCGCAACTTTGTATTTTTTTTTTAAACAAAGCAATGAAATAACATGAAATTTTATTATTGCACATAAATAACCACAATATAAGTAATAGCTAGTTATTTTTTTTAAGTTCATTTAGATGGGATAAGTTAGGTAAATGAAGCGTTAAATACAGCTCTTTCGCGCCCAACATCATTTCGAGTTCTGTTTGGGCGCTTAGTTTAGGGCAATGAAGAATTAATTTGGAAATCTGTTCAGCACATATTTATCTCAACATTCTCGTCTTCAAAATGTGCTGATTAGTTTTTTCTAATTATATTCCATTTTCTTAATTTAGACGCCACAATTTCATCAAAATTCTCTGTTTTTATCTCTTACTAAACGGTTTTTTTCATAATAACTATGCATCGTATGTATGTATTAATTAGATTATTTTAATGCCAAGAGTTCAATAAGCAAATACAAAAAAAAATAGCACCTAAATCACCTTACCCTAACAATAGTAATATTTTCAAAAGACCTACAAAAAAGGGGTTTATAAACAAGAATTGAGAGAGAAATTTCTTAGTGGCCACTGCACGGTCGGAGCGTTCAGACGTGTGGTCCACGACGAATTTTAACTGTTCCCTCTCGCTCTAACTTTGCTCCTGCTCTAATATAGGATGCGCATTGTTGTGTATCTAAAGTTGCTCTACTTTATTATTTTTTGTATATAATTTTTCGAGTTTTTTGTAAATATTTGTATATCAGTAATAGTTTTGTAAATATTTGTGTATCAGTAATAGTTTTGTAAATATTTGACTTCAAAATGGATCGTAAACGTAAAAAAAATATGCTTGTACAAGAAAAAGAAAATTGGCCTCAAACGTAGAATTGATGAAGAGAAATAGAATCCAAAGGTAAGTAGAACTGCTTACAGTATTCATGTTTAGGGCCTAACTACAAGGTCAAATTAAATTAGCTAGCGAGACTCCACAAACGTGATGGATATTGATATCTCAACACGATGAAACAGATTTTATCAACTCACACTTCAAGTAACAATACTACCAGCGGTCATTGGCCCCAAAAAAATCATCAAATCTTTATTTTTTGTATTTCGTCGTGTTTAGATAATATCGTATACAGGGTCAAATTAAATTAGATAGCGAAACTCCGCAAAAGTGTTGGGTATCGATATCTAAACGTGTGTGGGGGGCGTGAGTGTTTGTGGGGAGGGCGTGATTATGTGTTGATAGATGTATCTGTATGAGGTATGGGGAGTGAGTGTGTGGGAGTGAGTGAGTGGGGGTGTGTGTATGGGGGGTGAGTGTGTGAAGGGAATGTATGGGGTGGGTTGTGTTTTTGGTGTTTATGTATGTATTAGATCGCTAGTCTACTATACTTTAGGGCTATTTAGACCAAAGTCGGATATCTTTTAGTACGATGATTTTTTACTAATAGGTACTTCTGAAAACTCTGTTAATAATTTTCTGAAGGAGCATACTTTGAAGGCGATAAAATATAAGTCTGCGATGAGCATGTGTTGGTGTCTGTGTTGTGTTGTGTCTGATGTGATGTGTAGTGTCTGTGTGAGCGATTTCATGGCGTTCTTTGGGACTAGCGCGTTTTTTTTTTCTTCCATTGAGGGAATTTTTCAATTTTGAATACAACCATCTCTCGACGGTTATATTGGGGTAGATTTCTGATAATTCTCGTGGTCTTGTGGGTGTTGTCATTTCACAAAGTCTGCGGTAAAAGACGTGGTTCTTATTTCTTTTTACTTTTTTCTCAATAGGTTGAATTATATTTATGGCGGGTCTTTTAAGGCGGGAATCAATTAGCTCAGGGAGCAGACAATGCAAATAAAATTTTGTCAATGGGCCTACCATTTTGTAGTGCCAGAACGTAGGGTCTCTTTTTATATTATTCGACTTTCATTGAGTAGTCCACTCCAGCCCATACGGCATATAAGCACATATCCATCTCCGTAATGTTTAATTGGCTCTGAGTATGGAAATAATAGACGTGGTTTTTGTCAATCGCAAACGTATTTCTCCTAATGTTACATTTCCATTTTTTTTTTTCTTTTATCGTTTCTTCAGATTGCATATTTTTTGCAGAAAGTGGGCATTTTACTTCTACCAGTCCTGTTTTTCCATCTTTGTGTTTATAAATACCATCGGGACTGGCTCCTAAATATTGGACTGTTTGTTTAATATAAAGACCGCAGCTGGCAATTGTGACGTTTTCCTGCAGAGATAATGCTTTTTGTCCATTATCTCTACCATAATAATATGTGATCGAAACTTTGGTCTATCGTCTGTTTCTGTAGTTCATCTCTTTTTTGGTCAGAAGGTTCCGTTTATTTAAGGAGTTATTTTTTTGTCATCTGAAAATCTTCATCGGTCGTAACTTGTTTTTTGATATTACTATCTAGCATGAACGAATTTATATAAAAACCGGAGGCGCGAAGGAAGAGCAACCCCCGCCAAGGTACCATCCAAATATAAATAAATATTGATTATTACTTAGTAGAGCAACTTTCCGACCGTGTCAAATATCGCTAGGTAGGATGAATGCGGGGACTGCAGGAAGCCCGGGTGCAGACGCACGGCGCGTGGACTCGCCGCACGCGATTCTTAAATTGTGCAATAGAAGACTAGGCCCTTAAGGCTCTTTCAATCAGGCGCGACACGCGGTGAAATCGCGCGAGTTAAAAGACTGAGACTTGTGATAGAGATAAAAATAAGTTTATTCTCAAAACGTGTTAGTAATACAGTGGTATGTTGTAGAGTCAATACAATAATGTGCTTAAATTATAGTTGGGTTAGTTTATATACTAAGTCTTATCAGCTAACACAGTGGTGGGGACAGGATGGTTCTCACCACAATTCACTTATCTAATCGCTTCCGTTTATTGATGTTGTTTATTAGGGCGGTGGTGGTATCTTCACTGTCTGGTCTCGTTATCTTGACTCAATATTAATATCCTATTTATATTTATTACTTTATTTATAATCGACTCCGCTTATCCCGTTGTTATCGGGTAGTAGCGTTATCTCTACTGTTGACCGTCTGACCTCGTTATCTTGACTCTCCCCTCCTAGTCTTTTTGTACTCTGTCGGGTTTTTATGATTCGACGAGTTAAAAAGACGATAGTTAACAAGATTATGGTTACTATCGTTATGTAGGTCAGGATCCCTATGTCTTTGATCTTATCAGAGGTTAAGTCGGGTCTATTGATTGCTGCGATCTGCTCTTCTATGTTGTCCATATTTTCTGGTAACGTCATTGGTAACTCGTTTGCTGGTTCTGTGACTTCAGTAAAGGTCTGAATATCCACAGGATCTTGAGTGCTTCCGCATTTGGTGTTGTCTTCTATATATGAGTCTACGATGGTCACGCTTCTGTCGGCACATCTATCATAGATTGTTGTTCCTTTAATCTGAACTGGAAATATAAGTCATTCTGAATTTTGTATGAGTATCGTGCTGGACAGTAGATTTTTATAACGCTACAGTTGTTGCGTTGTTTCAGAATGCTTTCTTCTACACATTTCTTTGTTAGTGAAGCTGTACATATATTGTTATTACATTTGTCTACTTTATACACATGATTGGTTCCCGTTAAATACTGGCCGTTCTTAATACTAGGCATTTGACAATATTGGTTAGATGGGGTGATTACGCTAACTACTGTTTCTAGATTATATTGTTCTTTAGAGACCATGGGTATAGCGAATTGGAATATTAATAGTTTGCTTTGTATAGCAACGCTTGGGACTATTAGGGATTGTAGTTTGTTTATGTCTCGTACTACGTTAATTTTGCTGGGGAATTACTCCTTTTGAGTGTGCTTTCTTTTACATTTTCTAATTTGTCGTTTATCTTCTTTAGGTAGTCAGAGGTTTGTTTGTTCTGTACGGGTAAGTTAATTTCTCGTAAAAAGTGTAATTCGTTAGGTGTTTTGTTAGTGGCACTATGTATAGTGGAATTATATGCTAGTACTGCTAAGTTAACATCTTCTTTCTTTAGTTCCTGTTGTACTCTTAATCTCTCTATTAGGGTGGAGTGAAACCGTTCTATGTCTCCATGAGACGTGTGGTGCAGGGGTGTTGTCACATGATGTTTTATTTTTAATCCTGCTAGAAATTCTTTTACTATTTCCGATATTAGTGTAGTCTCGTTATCTGTTGAGATTAGTTCGGGGGTTCCTATTAGAGCGAAGAGTCGTAATAGTGTTTCTATTACTTGTAGGGAGTTGTTTTCAACTAGTTCTGTGGCGAAAGTCCACTTAGAAAATGTGTCTATTCCCGTTAAATAGGTTTTCTTTTTAAAGTGGAACGTATCTATTTGCCATTTTTCCATTGGTTTTGTTGGTGTTTTGGTTTTTTCAAAGGGCGGTTTAAATGGTTGTCGATCGTATTTTACTTTAGCACATGTTTCGCACTGATTCAGATAGTTTTGCGTATGTTTTTTGATGTTCTCGATATAGTATGTTTTAGAGATTTCCTTTATTAAAGCTGGGTTTCCTATATGTCTATCCATAAATTCATGCGTTGATCTAATTATTTTTAGGATTTCTTCTTTGTCTGTGATTTCTACACGTGGTTGTGTAAACCAAATGATTGTGAGTTCTTTATTATTGAAATGTTTCCTGTATATTTCAGACAGTTGTTCTATGAGTTTATTACTATTTCCTACTATAGCATATCTTTTTGATCCGAGATATTCTTTACAGAATTTTATAAAGTCTTGGGGATTGTTTATTTTTAGATTATAATCGTAGGTGTGGTTGTCTTTTTGTATTACTTTCACTTGATATGGTTCTGTCGTTACAAATATTCTATTCATACGCCTAGGGGGATGTTCTGATTTTATTATGAATCCTTCATCTGAGTCATCGAAGTTGCTATGTACCGTTGCTTGGTCTGAGTTATGCATTAGTACGATTCTAGACAGAGCGTCTGCTACGTAGTTAGTACTTCCCTTTTTATGTGATATTTCATAGTCGTATTCTTGCAGTTTTAACTTCCATCTGGTAAGCTTAGCGTTTGGTTCTTTAAGTTTGGTTATCCATATTAGTGGTTGGTGGTCTGTTTCAAGTTTAAAGTGTCGCCCATAGATGTATGGTCTAAATTGTGTTAGGGCATAAAGTATACCTAGTAGTTCCTTTTCAGTCGCGTTATATTTTTGTTCCGTTTCCGTTAGTGTTCGAGATGTGTATGCTATAGGATGATTTTCTTGTGAAATAACAGCTCCTAACGCTATATCACTTGCATCAGTCGTTACTGTGAATATTTTATTAAAATCTGGATATGCTAGGACTGGTGGGTTAATGATTAAGTCTTTTGCTCTTTGGAAAGCTTCTAAAAATGGTTTATCATGTTTTATCTCTTTTCCTTTCTTTGTACACTCAGTTATAGGTTTTACTATTTTGGATAGGTTTGGTATGAATTTCCTATAATAGGATACTAGTCCTAAGAATGACTTGATTTCTTTAGTTGTTTTAGGTGGTGGAAATCTGGTTATTGCTTTGATTTTTTCTGGACATGGACTGAGTCCCTTCTCTGTTAGAATATGTCCTAAAAATTTGACGCTAGTTTGCATAAATTTACATTTTTCATGGTTAATCCGTAAGTTGTAATGTCTTAGGGTGTTGAACACTGCTTGTAATCTAGTTAGGTGTTCTTCCTTTGTGGCGGCAAATATTATTACGTCGTCTAGGTAGACTAGACATTCCCTATTTTCCAAATGTTTCCTTAATACGTTATTCATTACTCTCTGGAATGTAGCTGGTGCTGTTTTTAATCCGAAGGGCATTCGAGTGTACTCGTAATGTCCGTCAGGTGTAGAAAAGGCAGTTAATGGTATTGATTCAGGGTCCATCTCAATCTGATGGTAGCCGGCGGTTAAATCTAATGTAGAGAAATATTTGGCTCCATTTAATTTTGAAAATATATCGTCTATGTTTGGTAGAGGGAATTTGTCGTCTCTGGTTTGATCATTGAGTTTACGGTAATCTATAACTAATCTCCATTTCTTTGGTTTTCCTGGGTCTACATGTTTTTCCACTAGGTGCACTGGGCTTGACCATGGGGAGTCTGAAGGTCTGATTATTCTATTTTTTAACATTTCCTTAATCTGGCGAGTGACTTCTACTCGTTGTGTTTCTGGTAGTCGGTACGCGCGTTGGTAAATTGGTTCGTTTTTTGTTAACGTAAGGTGATGTTTAACGGCGGTAAATGAGGTTTGCGCCGCGTCTTCCGCAAATAAGTCTTCGTTCTCTTTTAAGATCTGGTCTAAGGTAATCGACTTGTTTTCTTGATAGTGTAATAGTATAGTTATATCGTCTGGTGTTTTTATTTTGTTCTCGCTAGGAATTATTAATAGGTTTTGTTTAATTAATGTGTCCCATCCTATTAGGTATTCATAGTTATTAGAGAAGTCGAACATATAAAATTCTATTGGATTACTGTGTTGTCCGAAGATATTTACCATGGGGTAGGTTATTATTTTACCATTATGTTTTGAGAGTCCGTGCGGGGTTTGGACTGAAAATGTTTCGTCAATATAAATCGCGTATCCATCCGATATTAATTCTTTAGCTATATTGGGTTTAATAAATGAGCGTGTTGATCCGGTGTCTATCAGTATTTTTTCGTCTGTATTAGGTATTTTAATGTATGGTAGTTGGGTATGATGAGGTGTAGAATTTATTTTGGGGTATTCTGGGGTAAATCCGTCTGAAAATCCTCCGAGTTTGGGTCATATTCGTGTGTTGGCTCATAAATTTGATCATTGTTTTCATATCTAGGGTTGATGTTAGTAAAATATTCGTTGGCGCATTGCTGCATGTATTCTTCAAAAGGGGTATCGGCATAGTCATCGCTATTACATTCAGGTTCGTCGATGTTAAATACTCGGTTTCTTTTTAATTGAGGTCGTTCTGTTACAGTTCGCATAGTCGCGTCTTTATCCTGTAGTTCGGGATTTTGTGGTTTTGGTTGCCAGTTTGGTCGAGTTGGTTGCCATGGAGGTCTTTGATTAAAATTATTAGCATTATTATTAAAATTACGCGTAGGGTAAGCGTGAGTTTGATTATTATTATGGTTGCCATACCAAGGTTGTTTAGCTTGTCCTGCTTGTTGCATCCGAATCCTAGCCGAGAAAGGTGAGATTGGATATGCGTGTCTTTGCTGAACAGGTCTATTACCAAGGTTTGAATTATACACAAGGGCGTTGTGTTGTTGGGGGGTTGAGCTCATATTATTTTTAACGAAAGGTTGAGTATGACCATTCGGTTTGTTTCCCGTATTTCTGATGTTAATTACATATCCTTCTTTGTCAAGAGTTCTAGCTCTAAGGCAAGTTTCTAGGAAGTCTAATTTTTCACAGGCTGGTTTATATTCAGGTGGTAGGAGTGATATTAACTTTTGGTTAGCTATTTCCTTTAAACCGGTGTGTACATGTTGGTTAATTGTACATCCTTCAGCTATTAACATTTGTGTAAGATCGTCGTATAGTCTGCAGGACAATCCCACCTTATTTAATTTACTTTTGTTAATATGGATCGTAAAGGAGGCGTGAAATAAATAGATATATTAAACTTGGTTTCACTAAATTATATTACATTACACTTAGTAATAAGAACATTCAGAATCATAATAACAATCATTATAGCATTAAATAAATAATAAATAGCACTTACATTTTAAGTTGAAAATCAGAGCTGCGCACTCTATAATCGCTCGAACTCGACTGACTCGTTTGCTTGTGCAACGACCGTTTTTATACGCCTACTCAGTGGCGGGAGAGATGAGTCACTGAACACGTGCGTCTACAACTTGTAGGCGCGCGTTTCGTTTTACGGTAAGCACAAACAGACTGGGTTATTACATTGTACATAATTATATTATTATACATGTACATTGTTTACCCTAATAATAAATTATACATTCTGACAGTCGGCCATCCTTTGTTAAGCATGACCTCGTGCTTATTGACATAGCAAATAATGAAAATACAATTGAAATATTCCATTCGTAATCACACATTAATTATATTATAGGACACCTTTATTCCATACATCCATACATAAATATTTACAGAACCTTTGAACTATTGGACCCTTCCGTCCAGTACAATATGACACCTTTGTCAACAACACATTTTATTATAGGACCCTTCCGTCCTTTACAATATGACACCTTTGTCAAAATTATATATTTTATAGGACCCTTCCGTCCTATACAGGATGACACCTTTGTCAAAAATATATATTTTATAGGACCCTTCCGTCCTTTACAATATGACACCTTTGTCAAAATTATATATTTTATAGGACCCTTCCGTCCTATACAGGATGACACCTTTGTCAAAAATATATATTTTATAGGACCCTTCCGTCCTTTACAATATGACACCTTTGTCAAAATTATATATTTTATAGGACCCTTCCGTCCTATACAGAATGACACCTTTGTCAAAAATATATATTTTATAGGACCCTTCCGTCCCGTACAGTATGACACCTTTGTCAATAATACAGTTAATGGGACCCTTCCGTCCAATACAAAATGATACTTTTGTCAACATAAACAATTTTAGACTTCGATGAAAAGATTATATCATTATTGATACACAATTATTGTTACTACCGAAGACCCTTCTAGCCCCTTCATTATCATCTTTCAACTGTTAGTCCCTTTAAAATATTATTTAGATTATCTTTATTAGTCAGACTCGTAGAACGGTTTTATCTGGAGGTGAAATTTTAGAGTAGCATTGTTCGGTTTCATGGCCAATTTTACTACATCTAACGCATTTTTTTATTGGATGCTGACACTGAGCAACGAGATGACCTTCTTGTTTACAATTTAAACAACGGATTGGCTTGT
This sequence comes from Luperina nickerlii, assembly GCA_963855955.1. Lineage (NCBI taxonomy): Eukaryota > Metazoa > Arthropoda > Insecta > Lepidoptera > Noctuidae > Luperina > Luperina nickerlii. Next base: position 7,152,918 of record OY979689.1, on the reverse strand, counting down.
TATTGCTAGAAGTTAGAGACTGTTTCATTGTTTTTATTTAGAGGACCTTTAACGTTTTCTCGGTCGTTTAGTGGTTTTATATTTCTTACGTTACGTAAATATGATAATAGTTTATCTGGGTCTGAAAACTTAACAGCTTCGGCGCCCAATCTCACAGATCGGTCATCAATACCGTGCAAAACGCATTCTACAGCGCGAGTACCCTCTATGCCACATCGGTTTACCAAACCTATTTTTTCATAGAAGTATTCCTCTAAGGAATCGTTAAATCGGGCCCTTTTAGCCAACATGTCACTGAGCATCTGTCCGTAATTTTCCTCCGGAGGGAATGCAGACAAAAGTTTCTGTTGCCATTCGCTCCAGGAGTAAAGGACAGACGATAGACCTTCGTACCACCTCTTGGCAACGCCTCTTAACTTGGGTAATGCAAAGTGCACAATTTGTTTTTCAGTCAAACTGTAAATGAGTGCGCATTCGTTAACTTTATGTAACCACATGGTCATCGTCTGTTCCTTTTGACCTGGATCGAATTCTGGTATAGCGTTTTGCATGGACCCTAATTTATCTAACGAATCTGTTTGGTTTGCACTTTTTATCATTTGAAAAATTTGAGCAATATCGTCAATTTTATAAGAATGTGCAGTTGACTCACCCGTATTCCGAATCGGTTCCTCACCAAGATAGCGGAGCGGCTGGTGAGCTCCTGAAGACCAGTTCTGTATTCCAGAGGGCCCCTGGTCACGTCGGCTGTAGGATTGTCCACCACGTTGAAGACTGCGTGACCTGCCGTCATCTCGGCTGCACATCGAACGCCTATTGCGTCGACCGCTCGGAGACTGTTCACCGCGTCGACTGCGCGGCGACTGCCCATCGCGTCGACTGCGCGGCGACTGCCCATCGCGTCGACTGCGCGGCGACTGCCCATCGCGTCGACTGCGCGGCGACTGCCCATCGCGTAGACTGCGCGGCGACTGCCCATCGCGTCGACTGCGCGGCGACTGCCCATCGCGTCGGCTGCGCGGAGACTGCCCATCGCGTCGACTGCGCGGCGACTGCCCATCGCGTCGACTGCGCGGCGACTGCCCATCGCGTCGACTGCGCGGCGACTGCCCATCGCGTCGGCTGCGCGGCGACTGCCCATCGGGTCGACTGCGCGGCGACTGCCCATCGCGTTGACTGCGCGGCGACTGCCCATCGCGTCGACTGCGCGGCGACTGCCCATCGCGTTGACTATGCGGCGACTGCCCATCGCGTCGACTGCGCGGCGACTGTTCATCGCGCTGACTGCACCGCGATTGCCGATCGCGCCGTCCCGGTGACTGATCATCGTGTTGGTGGCCAGGCAATCGCTCATTGCATTGGCCGCTAGACAACCACGATTTGCACCAGCTGTGAGACGGGTTATCATCGCGTCGGCAGCGATGCTGTACGTCTACGCTTTCCCTGAGTGATTGTCAATATAGGACTTGGAGAGCGACGTACAGGGCTGCGCGATCGATGTATATCTGACTGGGCTGCAGAATACCGCGAGGGTTTTTGTCCCGCAGCAGTACTATTGATTTCGTCCATTTTGTCTGGAAATTAGGAAATAACGAAAGCAAACTACGCAAAATTAGCCGTTAAATAATTTAAAACAGAAAAGAAAAATGTCTATACATATGTTATGTCACATTCGAATCCCGCTTCTGATATGTAAGATCGTCGTATAGTCTGCAGGACAATCCCACCTTATTTAATTTACTTTTGTTAATATGGATCGTAAAGGAGGCGTGAAATAAATAGATATATTAAACTTGGTTTCACTAAATTATATTACATTACACTTAGTAATAAGAACATTCAGAATCATAATAACAATCATTATAGCATTAAATAAATAATAAATAGCACTTACATTTTAAGTTGAAAATCAGAGCTGCGCACTCTATAATCGCTTGAACTCGACTGACTCGTTTGCTTGTGCAACGACCGTTTTTATACGCCTACTCAGTGGCGGGAGAGATGAGTCACTGAACACGTGCGTCTACAACTTGTAGGCGCGCGTTTCGTTTTACGGTAAGCACAAACAGACTGGGTTATTACATTGTACATAATTATATTATTATACATGTACATTGTTTACCCTAATAATAAATTATACATTCTGACATTTGTAACTCGTATATAACGTTAGTTAAGCTTGGTGAGCTTGGTCTTAAGTTATTAATTTCCTGAAACACATCTCCTATCGTTCTATTCCATGATCCATACTGTTGTTTTAGGATTTCTTTAATTTCTAACCAAGTGAAGTTATGGGGGTAGCTATATATGAGAGTAGCCGCATTGCCTGTTATCTTTGACAAGATTATATTGACTTTTTGCGCATCTGTGCCAGAGGTTATTTGAATAAAACGTTCTACTGCGGTGATAAAACCGTGTAGGTATCTTTCTCCACCTTCTCCAGAGAACTGGGGAATAGGAATATTACTTTCTGGTCTAATTTGAGGGTTGGAATCTACGGATGACGTCATTATTAACTTTGGGTTGTTTACTAATTTTCTACCTGAAGGAGTAAATGCCAGTTTGAGGTTGTTTTAACCGGGAAATAATCACGTGTACTTACAGTTGTGTTGTGAGAATGATGAGGGCTATCACTGTCTTCATCTGGATGTAGTAGAGGCTTCGTAGAGTCGGGTCTTTGAAGTCCGTCGATTTACTCCGATGAGCTTCTATACTGCGATGTACGAAGAGAAGTTCTTCTTGGCCAGCGTCACCTTGATGTGTACGGAGAAGAGTTTTTCTCTGAGTCAGCGTCACCTTGCAGGAGAAGTCTTGAATCTTTTTCTTTATTTGTAGGTTCTGGGCAGGTTTGATAGAGTAATCTTCTTGGTTCGGTGTCTGGTAGCGGAGATACAGCAATTCAGCACGTCGCCTTGATTGATAATTTCTTCAAGAAATGCCCGTAACGTTGGGCGCCAGTTAAAAGACTGAGACTTGTGATAGAGATAAAAATAAGTTTATTCTCAAAACGTGTTAGTAATACAGTGGTATGTTGTAGAGTCAATACAATAATGTGCTTAAATTATAGTTGGGTTAGTTTATATACTAAGTCTTATCAGCTAACACAGTGGTGGGGACAGGATGGTTCTCACCACAATTCACTTATCTAATCGCTTCCGTTTATTGATGTTGTTTATTAGGGCGGTGGTGGTATCTTCACTGTCTGGTCTCGTTATCTTGACTCAATATTAATATCCTATTTATATTTATTACTTTATTTATAATCGACTCCGCTTATCCCGTTGTTATCGGGTAGTAGCGTTATCTCTACTGTTGACCGTCTGACCTCGTTATCTTGACTCGCGCGACACAAAGGGACCACCAAAGGCAAAGTCGTGCAACGAGCGGTGCCCTTTGTATTGCGCGCGATTATATCGCGTGACGCGCCTGTTTGTAGGAGCCTTAATATATGTTGACGGTTGTTAAATTAAAACATGAACAGAGGAATAATTGCGTAACACTGTCAGTAGCAATAGGTTTCATTTTGACAGTTCAATAACATTCATTTCATTGTTTACGTTGTTCAGCAGACGCATTTTTCGAACATATGAAGTAACTAGCTGCGCCCCGCGGTTTGACTCGCATAAGTGTCGATTCCGTAGGAATATCGGGATAAAAAGTATCCTATGTGTTATTCTGATGTATAAGCTATAATACTGTAAAGTTTCATCAAAATCCGTTCGGTAGTTTTTGCGTGAAAGAGTAACAAACACCCATCCATCCTCACAAACTTTCACGCAGGATGGATTAGCAATATCGACTCTGATATCGCGATCGTTGAAAATGATTCAGATTTAGATTAAGGGGACTACATGACCTAAAGCTCGGCCACTGTCGAACTGCATAGAAAAGAAAGAGAAGCGTGATGACACAACGCTGGTAATTTATTGCAAAATATGAAGCAATTATATATTTACAAAAAATCTATTATTTGGACTAAAAAAATAAAACACTAGTGCTTTAGTATGTTGCCTGTAGAATAATCTGACAAAAAATCAGAATGATTTTATGTAGGTATATTAGTATGGTTTTTATTGTAAAAATAAAGTTTTTAGAGGTATCTTCATGATTGTTTTCTATTGTACCTATCAAATTAGTTGTATTATGTTTTCAACACACTATCTACTTATCTTATATCCTGAAGAATATCATATATTTTTCTGATTTTGTTTACTGTAGTCGATCATATACTTTTACTACTTCTAAAAACTTGCGTTGTTTTTGCTACAATACAAAAAAATATTGGTCGGATATAAAATCCTACAATGCCCGTACAACAAATACACAAGTAGTATAATAAATTAATGGCTAGTTAAAATGTCGGAATTGGCAGTTAGGTTAATAGTTCGGCAGTTAATAGGTCTGGTTGGAAATGACCAATCACGCGCGAATTGGTCGCAGTAAGTACGCTAGGCCATCCCGACCAAATAGGTTAGGTTAGAACTACGAGCCGAGAGAGTGCTACAAGTTAGATTTCTTACCGACTAACCTCCAGCCCACACGTATCTATCGTATAAAGGCTCCTTCAAATAGGCGCAACACGCGATAAAATCACGCGAGAGACAAAGGCACCGCAATTCGCGCAACGAGCGAGTTTTTGCAGGAGCCTTAAGCCATTTTACTGCTAAATATTTATTTACTTACGCATTTAAATATTTTTGCTGATTCGTTTTTATTTAGTTTATTGCTGTGTTTACTGCCGAACTTGTTGATAAACATGTATTTTGTAATTTTTATATTTTTCAAAACTACAATAAACAACTTCCGCTTTAAATCAATCAAGAGTCATTTTAAATGTCAGGGTTAGACAAGTAGTTAAACGTTAGCGATCCAAATCATTTGCCTAGAAGGGGGCCTAAAAAAGCTACTATGGCAGAATCATAAAAGGATTACATAATGAATCATAATGGACAGATAACTGTTAAGTTAATCGTATCAAATCCCATTGGTGAAGCATTTTTCAGTTATTTGTTTTACCTGTGCTACAATACCAATCAATCCAATATAATTCGATCAAAGATCTGAATGGGTCTGTCCAATCAATACACGCATTTGTCCAAAATCACGCAGCTCAACTCAGAACTTAAGGAGCTCAACAACTCGACGTACATCATTTGGGTGGGCCGCATAAACTACTTAAAGTGCCAGACTATCATTGAAATTAACTAAAAAAGAAAAAAAAGTGAGAGGTCGAAGGACCCATGTCAGGAACGAAGCTCAAAATGAAAATCCGAGAAGCTGCGAACATTTTAAAATGACGAAATGTTTGAAAATTTTCGCAGTCGCCGTCTTGAATTAATATTTTAACCTCGCTATCGGCTTTTGCACCCTCGAAAACCATGAAAACGACACCCATGACGAAAAATTTTAAAATGTTTGCATCTTGGATTTTAATTTTGACCTCACTATTGGCTTCAGCATTCTCGAAAACCATGGAAACTACATATCCCTCTCTGTCTCTATTATTTATAATACAAAGTCACATAACCATTGACTTATATATTACTAGCGTAAGGACCGGGCTAACCGCGCGACTAAATGGCACCAACGCGCTGGCCCTAAAATGACGGTTCTAGGGCCAACGCGACTCAGTTGACAGTGGTCCGCGCGAGAGAGAGAACTTGTATTTGCCTGTCATAAAAATGCCTAGTTGCGTCGTAAAAGGCTACAAAAATTACGATACAAAGATTAAAAAGAAACATGGGACATCGTATCATCGGAATGTAACCTTACATTGTTTTTGTTGCAATTAAATTATTAAATAAACACAGTTTTATATAATTCGATCATTATTTTACAATGGCGGCCATTGTGTGGCCAATGGCTCCTCGAAGTGAATAAAGTAACCTTGTACAGACGTCATTTTTTTATTTCTGTTTTATTTTTGTCTTAAGAACGTAGTGTAAATAATTTAGAATTTTGGTACCAAATTAGGAGAAGACATATAAACGATGTTTAAATATACATTATGCGATAGCGCATTACGATACAAATAATTTTTAAATTACAGATTTCCAAATGATTCAACGTGTATAGATTTGGAGTCGCATTATTAGGGAACAACGAAAGAGCCTTATTTCAAACCTCATAAAAATACAAGAGTATGCTCTGCTCATTTTTGCGACGTTGATATCGACATTGTTTTGATATTATTTATTTAGAAGCTTTATTATATTCATTAGCTAATAGAATTGACAAATATGGGAGGATACGATGTTGGTTTTTCTAAAACAGTTTGGGAATTTTCGCGATGGCCAGACCTGTGTTGTAAAATTCCAGCAGCCACTACCACTACACAGCTACAAGCCCCAGGTGTTTGATTTTGAAATGATGACAGTGAAATGAATCCTGCGTGCAGTAACTCTAGTTTGCCTTTCTGACTTATCATATCACTTTGTTTAATAATGAAATAAATAAAATGTAGAAAACTAAGGAGAAGGCTTTTCAACGTCATGACAATTTCAATGAAACAAAATAGGTAATATAAGAAAACCAAACAGTATTTATTGCAAAATGTGCAATATGCAATCTATTTGCTGCAAAAACTAGCTAGGTTTTTCTCATAATATTATTATTATGTTTATTTCGACTGCCTGAAATCTGATATTTTAACGAGATGGGATTTTGAGAGTCTGGTATTCTGAGTTGAAAGTGTTGAACCATGAAGGTTGTAATACACTATGTTCTAGGAGTAGAGTCTTCTTACGTTGTTGCTTAGCAACTGTTATGTTGGTTTCTGTCATCTTAATTATTATTTCCAGATGAGTTTAATTTTATACACATAAAATGTAAACTACTTATTAAACCACTGTGTTTCAATGATATTCAATTTTCATTGATAGGAAGCTCAGCCAACAGGTTATGGGCCCAGACGTGATCTGGTGTAATATCTGAGCAAAATAAAAGTAGGTATCTCAATTATTTCGAATATGGAACAAGCTGTTGTAAAGAGTATTGAGAGATTGGCAGGCCAAGCCAATTATGGTACGTGGGCTTTTGCCATGGAAATGTTCCTGATCGACCTCGATCTATGGGAGTGTGTGACCGATGATTTTGTGGCAGACTCTGCGGAGGCTAAAAGAAAGGATGCCAAAGCTCGGAGTAAGATCTGCCTCATGTGCAAGGAAAATATTTATCCTATGATCATGCATCTCAAGACAGCGAGAGATACTTGGCAAGCGTTGCAAAAATCTTATGCTGACGGCGGGTTACTGCGACGGCTATATCTGTTGCGGAAATTATTTAACGCCAAATTGACAATGTTTTCGTCAATGGAGGAATATCTCAATGATATCCTGTCAACCAGTCAGTCATTACTTAGCATAAAGGCAGGTCTGGATGATGAATTTGTAGGGATCATTATGTTGGCCGGTTTAACCGATGCATACAATCCTCTGGTGATGACATTGGAGCATTCAAGCATGAAGATTACAACAGAGTCTGTGCAGGCAGCGTTGCTCAAAGAAAGCTTGAGGAAAAGCAGCTCAACGAACACAGTTGAAGATGACACGGCAACGGCACTGATGTCAAACTCCAAAAAGGGTGTTATATGCCATTTGTGTAAGAAGAAAGGGCATTATAAATGGCAGTGTCAACGTCGTAAAACGAGAGACAAGTCTGAAGACAACAAAGACACATATTTCAATAAGAAGAACAGTAAGGAGACCTCGGGTCTAATGGCCGCTCTATCTATGACGGTTGGTGAGGGCCATTGGGTCGTAGATTCCGGAGCTACATCACACATGACGTCTGACGTGCATATTCTAGAAGATAGACAGTCCATTAGTTCTAAGCTAGTGACGACCGCGAACAATAATAAAATTGTATCTAGCGAACAAGGGGATGTGTATGTAATGGGGCGCTCTGTGAGGTTCGAAGATGTACTTATGCTTCCAGGTTTGACGACAAACTTGCTGTCGGTTAGTAAAATGTGTGCTAAGGGTTGCACTGTTGTTTTCGATGAGACTTGTTGTAAGGTTTACCAAAAGGATTACAGGGTAAAAGTAATTGGAAAGCCAGTATTGACAGCACCACTGAAACAGGGGTTATATGTTTTAGGTAAAGAAGCAGCAATGGTTCTGACGTGTCCTCCAGAAGAATCTTCTTGTGCTAGTTTTGATTTGTGGCACAGAAGACTAGGTCACCTGAGTGGAGCTCTGATGGTGAAGTTAAAAAGTTTGGCAGATGGACTGACTTTTAAAGAGGTGAGCACGGAACCTTGTGAAGGTTGCTGTAAAGGGAAGGAGTGCGTCAAAATGTTTCCGAAAGGTAAAAGTAAGAGAGCAAAAGACTTTCTTGAACTCGTGCATTCGGATTTAGCGGGCCCTATGGAAGTGGAATCCTGGGGTGGTAACAGGTACTACCTGATTTTTGTGGATGACTTCAGCCGAAAAACATTTGGCTATTTGTTGAAATCCAAGACCGAAGTTTTCGCTAAATTCATGGAATTCAAGGCACTAGTTGAAAATCAGACGGGAAAGAAAATAAAGAAATTTCGTAGCGATAATGGCACTGAATATACCAATGGAGAATTTCAAGGTTTCCTGAAGAAACATGGGATCCAACACCAGAGATCAGTACCATACACTCCTCAACAAAATGGAGTGGCGGAACGCACAATCCGCACAATAACTGAGAAGGCTAGATGTATGGTGCATGAGGCTGGTTTGGACAAGAGATTCTGGGGCGAAGCTGTTGGTTGTGCCGTGTACCTGAAGAACCGATCTCCAACAATGGCCCTCAAGGATAAAGTTCCAGAGGAGGTTTTTACAGGAGAGAGCGTTGATCTATCGAATCTGAAAATATTCGGATGTAGAGCTCAGGTTCTGGTAAAGGATCATAGTCGCAAGAAGTTTGATCCAAAAACGATTGAAATGATAATGACTGGGTATTCGACCAACTCGAAGGCGTACAGATTTATAAATTTGAAGGATGATCCAAGGAGGATTGTCATCGCTCGAGATGCTACTTTTATGGAAAATGTTCCCATGATTATTAAAGAAAAACAGGAAGCTGCTGTTCCTGTTTCTAAGAAGGATGCTGTGGGCATAGATTTACAGTATGACATTCCAGGAATTAGTCGTTCCACTACTCAATCAGAGGTGCCAAGGATTGCTGGTCCTGTTGCAGTGGGGGTTCCGGTGGCTAGTTCGAATGAAGAAGAATCTGGAAGTGCATCTAGTACAACGAGGGCTAGTTCACTGACGAGATCGGATTCTGGAGAGCATTTTTATGACTCTATTGACGTAGAGGATCCTACGGCAGATTTGCAAAGTGCAAGACGTTACCCTGCTCGAAATAGGGTTCCGAAACGAGAAAAAGACATGGTATATAATTTCCATGTGTCAGAAGATCCTGATCCTATTTCTGTTAAGGATGCTATGGAGCGTTCTGACAAGAAGTTTTGGGTGGAAGCGATGGAGGACGAGTTCAATTCCTTGAAGGTGAATGGAACCTGGGAATTAGTTGATCGACCGTTAGACGCTAATGTTATTAAAACAAAATGGGTCTTCAAGTTAAAGATTGGAGCGGATGGCAGCACCCAGCGCCATAAGGCCAGGCTGGTTGCTAAGGGTTATTCGCAAAAACCTGGTGAAGACTATTTTGAAACATTCGCACCGGTAGTCAAGATGTCGTCGATTCGTCTTCTACTAGCACTGGCAGTTGAGAAGAACCTGAGCGTTCATCATATTGACGTTACCACCGCTTTTCTTAATGGAGATCTGCGTGAAGAAATTTATATGGAACAGCCGCAATCTTTTGTTCAAGAGGGGAGTGAAGGCAAGGTTTGCAAATTGAAGAAAGCCATATATGGCCTAAAACAAGCTGCCAGGTGTTGGAACCAAAAGATTCATGACCATATAATAAGGATGGGTTTTTCTAGGTCTAAATATGACCAGTGTGTCTACACAAAAATTCATAATGAAATTTTCACTGTAATAGCTCTGTACGTGGATGATTTTTATATATTTACAAATAGAGCTGTAGAAGCCAGGACGGTGAAACTTCAGATTAGCAGATCCTTCAAAATAAAGGATTTGGGTGAGGCAAGAGAATGTCTTGGAGTCCGGATTGAGCGGAAGAGTGGTAGTGAAATCCACTTGTCTCAAAAGAAATATATTTCAAAAATCTTAGAGAAAAATGGAATGTCGGACTGCAAACAAGTTAGTACGCCAGTTGAAGTGAAACTTCGCCTGAAATATGGTGAAAAGAACGACAATACTCGTTATCAGGAAATTATCGGTTCACTAATGTACCTGGCATGTTGTACAAGACCTGATATATCGTATGCAGTTACGATGCTGAGTCAATTTAATAACTGCAACGATTCTACTCACATGGCGGCACTGAAACGTGTGCTTAGGTATTTAAAGGGGACAGCGGAACTATCGCTGTGTTACAAAAAATGTAATAAGCCTTTGGTTGCCTATGCAGATGCAGATTGGGGAAATGGACCTGATGGGAAATCTTTCTCTGGTTATACCCTTATTTTCGGTGGTGCTGCGGTGTCTTGGCAGTCCTTAAAACAGCGTTGTGTTTCGTTAAGTACTGCTGAAGCTGAGTACATCGCAATCTGTGAGGCCGCTAAGGAAGTGATATAAGTTAATGGATTATATTCTGAACTGACTGGCTATAACAGTACTGTTACTATTTTTAGTGATAGTCAAAGTGCCAGTAAGCTAGTTTATACTCCTGCTATTGGAAAACGTTCCAAACACATAAATATAAGATATCATTTCGTTAGAGAGCTAGCAGAGCAAAGGGTTATTTGTGTTGAATATTGTGAGACTAGCCATATGCCTGCTGATATGATGACCAAGGGAGTTGGTAAGCAGAAACATGTGTTCTGCACACAACATAGTGGATTAAGTGGGGGTGTTGAACCATGAAGGTTGTAATACACTATGTTCTAGGAGTAGAGTCTTCTTACGTTGTTGCTTAGCAACTGTTATGTTGGTTTCTGTCATCTTAATTATTATTTCCAGATGAGTTTAATTTTATACACATAAAATGTAAACTACTTATTAAACCACTGTGTTTCAATGATATTCAATTTTCATTGATAGGAAGCTCAGCCAACAGAAAGGATATCGGCATGCAACTGACTTATACTGACTCAGGATAAAATGTGATAAAAAAAACATGTAGGTAAGTACGCACGTACAAGGTTACGTCGTCGACCTATGCAACGCTGCACTCACGTAGTTCGTCTGAGTTATAACAGATGGCGTTACTGTTGCTTGTATGAAGAACGTCTATGTAAAATGTTCAGATGGGCGTATCCTTACTTTTGAAATCATTGCACATAACGCTTTTTCCTTACGTGACGATTTCTACCAGTTTTCTCTTACCGCTAGCTGCGTTAAAGAACTTCGTTCCAAAAATACTCAAGTAATGTATGTCGGTAAATTCCCTTTAGACCGAATCACAGCATTCTTGGAGACACTATAGTATGTCGGGTATGAATTGTTGTAGTACTTCCCCTAGCTACGTAGGTAGGTATCAGCTGTTAATGTTCTCACTGGCTGGGACACAAGCCTCCTCTCTATGAGAGGGGGTGGACCGTAATCCACCACGCGGGCCCAGTGTGGGTTGGTGATGTGTTGGTTGGGGTTGATGTTCGCGGCGGCGCCGACCGTGCGTAGATACTTACCCATACTGCTCACTATGCTCCCAGAACCCAGACGATAATTCTGCTGAACGCTCTGATTGCTTAGGAGACGGAAGTTGACATATTAGATAGATAGATAAATAAAACGTTTATTTAGTGCAACGAAAGACACAATACAGGTATTAAAAACATGAAAAAGGTGAAAAAAAAATAACAAAGATTAAAAAGATAAATTGACCCATTAACACCTCATAGACATCTATAACGGTCGATCACTACTGGGTGTGTCTTATGATTGCACCGAATGGGAGTCCAACTCAGCATATATATATTGACATATATACATTGACATATGTATGGCAGTAAATTTATGTTTAATGTTTGGAAGTATGAAGTTTTTTAGTTAAATGTTATGTTGTTAGCGTGCTGCACGCTTTGGTGTTTACTGTAAGTGCAACAAGCAATTGTTATATAAATAAACTAGCTTCTGCCCGCGACTTCGTCCGCGTGAAATTCACCCTCTTCGAGGTAGAATTTCGAAAAACCCCTTCTTAGTGGACACTTACCTTCACAAAGAACACACCCTCCAAATTTCATATCTCTAGGACCAGCGCGCAGCGGTTTAGGCTGTGCGTTGATATATCAGTCAGTCAGGGCTTTGAATTTTATATATACGAGTAATAGAAGATAGATAAATGTCTTCGATTTTTTGTTTCTGGGACATGCCCGGTTTCCTTATGGTGTTTTTGTTCACCGTTTTGAGAGCAGTGAAATATTTTTTCCAAAAATGCCTGCCTAGGTAATATACCAATTAGGCTTTTATTTACGTGTCGTGTCATGTCGTTCGTGTGTTAATTGTGTCGTATCGTGTGGCTTGAGTCATGTCATTAGTGTGTGTGATAGTGAAAACGAGCTTAAATCCGCCTACGAAATGAGGTTCTGGTAAATACGGAATGAGTCACAGAGGCCCAAATTGAGAGTGATTACTTAATTAGTGTCTGCTTACATATAGAATCTTTCACCTCGCAACGTTTCTCAAGAAACGTACACAAAAGATATACTCGTAATGTCATGTCATATAGATGTCACATGTCCTCTAATTTTTGGTTCTTGGACATGCCGGTTTCCTCACGATGTTTTCCTATACCGTTTTGAGAGTGATGAAATAGTTTACAAAATTAAAACGCCTGTCTGGTCGCTTCGACCTCACGAGTTCACGACCTTACAACTCACAAGTCGGGGCCACCTGCACCTACTCAGAACCCTTTATTAGATAGTAATAGATTGGATATGAGAACTAAATTACAGTACCCGGCGATAAATATTGCACATCGACCTTTGGAAAGAGACAATCGGCTAATTTCGGCTTCGTAGAGCGTTATCACTGTCGCACGAAATACAAACAGTCCGGTATCTATTAGGAGCTGTTAAAACAATTATGATGATGCTTGATGCTTCTTTTGATAATTATTTTTATTCTTTGTATAAAATACAAAAAAAGGTAAAGGTCGATGTGCAATATTTATCGCCGGGTACTGTAATTCAATTCTTTATTGCATATCACATGTAAAGGGGCCCGTGGTAAATAATAACAGCCGCACAGATCGATCGATCAGGTTAAAGCGAAAGCGCCAGGGTAGCCCGCGAAATTATATATTTTTTTTAAGTTTTTTGTTAAAATGTGATTCGCGGCCGTAACAAATATGTATTCACGGAATTATAATCATTACAGTCATCAACACAATTCTCTAAGACCAAGTAATCCCACGGAATGGCTATTTCATGAAATCTTGACATTTTGGGATTATACTAACCTAACAAATTGTATTACTGATTCTAATGATTATGATTCTGTAAATACATATTTGTTACGGCCGCGAATCATATTTTAATCGACGTACAATTTAATACTGACCAGCAAATTGCAAAAAACGTAAGAAAATTTGAATTTCGCGGGCTACCTTAGCGCTTCCCCCTTAAGCTACGCTTGCCACGGTTGATCTGTGGATGGGTGACTGTCTTTCCTAATACTGATTACAAGTTCACATGGATCTTGTCAAGCACACCAATTTAATCATAATTTCCTAGCCCTTATCCCAATACATTTGCATTCAGTGCAGCAGTTCTTCTCCATATCTCTCCATATCTGCTTACCCAGACTTTCCTTTGGATGCTTCAGTAAGTTATTTTATTTATTCATCCATTTATTTCACGCATCAAAGCCCATATAAACACATAAAATACTAATATAACTTAAAATACTATAAATACATGCAACATTATAATTACACTAAAAACTAACGCACACGAAGGGTCTGCGTCGTGTTTCGCTGACTGATGTCATGTAGCCAGCCACGAAACCGGCGGTACACAACACCCTTCGGCCAGAACTCTTCCTTGAGGAACTTCTCGAGATGATGTGTCGGAACTCGCACCACGAACGACTTGAAGTTCGTGTTGTGATGCGACTCCAACTCCAACTGGTCTTCACACGCATGTACTCCACAATCTCTTCAACCTTCGTGGAGTGGTGCAGTCTAGAGACGTACAGCTGCGTCGTCGGGATTGCTGGACGCAGCAGCATGTTGGGTTCTGCCTACGTGGTGCCGCACTGGTTCCGACACGGAGGCTTCTTCTTCTAAAAAGCCTTCAGACAGGGCTTGAAAACAACTAAGCAACTATACGCTAAGGGCACCCCCTGTGAAGTGCGGACCTCGGCTTAGGGCGACGCTTGGGGAGGGTAGCAAGAGACAGGCTGGATCGGATTAAGCCTTGATTGATGTTGGAACTTTATATTATGCTCGATGCGCGGTAAACTTTGTTTGCGCGATGCAGGATTCTACGTGACGTCAGTGTGATGCAAAGTTTGCATGTGGCGTTGTAGATGCCGCCGCATTAGTAAACTTTTACAAAACTAACCTAACAACTACTAATAATAACGAGGCTCAAGACATGTTGGCACGTACCTTTGTACCCAGTGCCTAATAAAGAGGGCGGCCCACCTTGTCTAATTAATATTTGTGTTGTATGTTGCCATTTTACAGACACCAACCAGCACATCAAACTACCCGTAACTGTCAAATTTTCCCATTCAACTTTGAACCTTATGCTTTAGTGATCAAGTTGAAAATCTATTAAAGTTTGACAGATTGTAGTAGCTTGATGTGCTGGCGTCTGTACCTCAATCTATTATCACATAATCAAAGTCATCTATTTTTAACACACTTTCCGATTTTTTTCTCGTGAACCGTGTACCACTGAGTTCAGGGCCCACTGCGTATAATATATGACGGGCAGGTAAGCTAATATAAAAAGGAAAAAGAAGTAGAAAATTATAGATCCCGACATGACGCCAAATATGGGATACACCCATACACCTCTGATTGCGTGGACCATGAATAACCTGAAATAAACAAAAAATATATTGTTACTACAATAGAGCATCATTTCAATGTTCTGTATGTTTTTGAGTTTTAGCAGATGTGTAATTGAGCGAACGGGAAGTAATGAAAACCTCTTTAGCTCAATAATATTAATATATACAGGGTTTTTGGTAAAACATTATAACAACCTTTGTACTCCTCATTATGAACAACTTTTACTAGGGAACAAAACCTGAAAGTTGTTCATAATGATAAGGACAATGACCTCTTAAGAGGTTGTTAATGTTTTACCAATAACCCTGTACAAAACAAAGTCGGGTTAATTACACCATTTATAACTCAAGAACGGCTGGACCCATTTTATGATCTTTGATTTGTTGGATTTTTCTCCGCCGCGAAGAGCAGAATTATTACTATTAAAAAAAATAGTCTCGGAAAAAAAATCAAGATAAGTAGGTAGTTAATTTTCTCATAAAGTTTTTATGGAACGGCTTATTGATTCTGCGGCGGTACGAAGATCGCTGGGTAAGCTAGTTTAAAATAAAATGCCCTCCAACCACTGCATTACATTGCTCGTAGAACGGATAGCCGATGGGGCCAACATGTTCTTGAGTGGCGACCGCGTACTGGAAGACGCAGCGTTGGACGACCTTCCACAAGGTGGACGGATGACCTGGTGATAACTGTGGGAAGAAGCGCAGGACCGGTCGATGTAGCGGGGGAGGGGGGGGGGGCTAGATTAATGATGATTATCTTCTTCTTAGCGTATCGACTCTTAGTTTAAATATTTCTGGCCCAATATTCAGCTGCGCGAACTCCGCTCACTGTCGCAGTCATGAGATCATCAAGTGCACAGGTGACATGCGGCGCAGGATGGAAGTTGGGCCACTGTCCGTGGGGAGGTGCCGCATTCGCACTTAAGATCAAAGCCGTCCGTCAACCCCCATCTGTGGATATTGCCTTTACTCCGGCTGACTTGGGTTCGATGGTTATGATAACGAGCATTAAATACTTACACCCTAAAGTAAACGATTGCCGCCATCAGCACTCCCAAAACATGCCACCTATGGTTCCTGGGTGGCTTCCGACTCCTGAACATGACTTCCCACAAGGTGACCGGGAATATATACGTGTGCATGATGTGGTTGGAAGTGCTGGTGATTACCAGGTCGATATCCTCGGGGAATAACAGGTTCCGATCGTAGTACCAGAAGGTCCAGAATACTGTGAAGACTAGCTGGAAAAATAAAATGGTGTTAAACAGACGTCCGTTTTAAAAGTTACACAAGTTACAGGAAATAAATAATGAGTGAAAAACTGTTCTTATTTTTAAATTCAAACGTAGGAAAAAGAATAGAATAGAATACTCTTTATTATTTACACCATATAAATTACAGACATATATAGAAACTGTACAAAGGGTGACACAATGGGCGGTCTTGTCGCTAAGAGTGATCTTTTAAAGACAACCTTAGGATGGATTTAAAAAGGGGAAGGACAGATAGAGACTCAGAGAAGTCAAAGAGACTAATTACTGAACTGAGGCTTATACTTAGAGATATTTATACAACATAGTATATGCAGCGTGAGGAACCTAATAAAGGCTCCTTCAAACAGGCGCGACAACTGATAAAATCGCGCGCGACACAAAGATACCGCAAGTCGCGCAAAGAGCGGTGTCTTTGTGTCGCGCGCGATTCGCGTCGCGCGTCGCGCCTGTTTGCAGGAACCTTAAGCTGAAGTTTGATAGTAGACTAGCAGCCTTGCGAACTGGGAGTGATACTCATGCATCAGTAATCACCTCAAAGTTGAAGACACTTTTATCAATGTTTCATTAAAAAATTGAAGACACTTTTATCAGTGTGTCATTTAATTATTTGTCTTGTTTTCACGTGTCAGATCGTCGCGGTCAAGGTCTCAGATAATTTTATTAATTCAATTCAACCTTTATTGCATCCATAATGTTAAGTTATTCACATACAGGTGGTAAGTATAAAAACAATAGAATCAATTAGGTATGGACCCTGTCGGGCACAGCAAATTTTAAATAAGTAGGAGAGAGGAATAGCGCTTTTACGGTTTTGATTTATATTTATTATGTCCATTCTATCTGTTACACTAGCAGTGCCTCGCTGCCTCACCCGCATAAGTGTCGATCCCGTGGGAATATCGGGATCAAAAGTATCCTATGTGTTATTCTAATGTATAAGCTATATTACTGTAAAGTTTCATCAAAATCCGTTCAGTAGTTTTTGCGTGAAAGAGTAACAAACACCCATCCATCCTCGGCTGAACATTCATTCACCAATCCATCCTCGCAAATTTTCGCGTTGAGATTCGCGGTAGGATTTAAGTACCTATGTATTATTTATTTTATTTTCGTCAACGCTATACGTGTCCGGTCGAAGTGGAGGTCCTTTGTGGGAGGCCTATGTCCAGCAGTGGACGTGTTTCGGCTGACATGATGATGATGATACGTGTGATTGGTTTATAAATAAAAATGGCACTTCCCCCGCGACTTCGTTTGGGTGAATTCCGTATTTTCTCCTACAAATTCTAAAACAGCTTCCCACTTTAAAAAATAAATTATACATATTTTGACCCATTATCGCCCGCCCGCACTATTACTTCGTTTCCACTTAGCATTTCTGACTTTTTTTCTTTTTGCTCGGCTCCAAAGGGTCGTTGCGTGATGTTAAATAGCCTTAAACCTTTCTCAAGAATTGGGCTATCAAATGCAACAAAAAAAAACTGAATCCGGCTGCTAGTTCTACAGGGTGAAATTGAAAACATGCGACAAATCGAAATGGGAGATTGTACTCATCATTAAAGAAAATTTTATCCGAATGCTAGGAAATTAGGTGACATTGAAAACATATGACAAATCGAAATGGGAGATTGTACTCATCATTATGAACAACTTTTACTATGGGACCACACCTGAAATCGCGAAAACAAAATCAGCTGTTCCCTGTACATTTATGTTCACGTATACGTAACTCGTCAAAATGTAGGGAACAGCTGATTTTTTTTTTCGCTGCGACATTCATTTTTTAAATTATGCCGAGATAGGAGCCTTTTGGCCTCCTATAGGACTTTCTGTTTCATTTTTCTTTTTGTTACTTTTTTTAAATATAATTTGGTTTTTTACTTTTTTCCTGTGTTTAGTTTAGTTTGTGATCTT
Source organism: Luperina nickerlii (assembly GCA_963855955.1). Taxonomy (NCBI): domain Eukaryota; kingdom Metazoa; phylum Arthropoda; class Insecta; order Lepidoptera; family Noctuidae; genus Luperina; species Luperina nickerlii. The sequence continues at coordinate 7,134,701 of OY979689.1, read as the reverse complement.
CCTGTACGAATCGCAATAAGTACTTTTTCTTTCTTTCTTTACACTGTGAATAAATGTCGTAACATATTATGTCGTAATATCATCTGCCTAGCCTTTTCCCTACTATTTTGAGGTCAGCTTCTAGTCTAACCGGATGATATATTATGTCGTAATATCATCTGCCTAGCCTTTTCCCAACTATGTTGGGGTCAGCTTCCAGTCTAACCGGATGATATGATATTATGTCGTAATATCATTCAAATATACTTACAACAGTAGAAGGCCAGATGAGTATACTAAATAGGGCATCTCTGCTATCAACCAAAAATGTTGGTACCTCATAGCCAGCAGACTTGGAATTCTTGAGCTTTAGAATATCTGTATATAGTCCGAATATTGCATATATTGTCTGGAACATCTGGAAAAAGAAATAAATTGTTAAAAGGTTTTGCTAGATCGAGATAGATCCTGTCGGGGGGCGGTGAATGCTTACGCGAATCCCTCACCCCCGGCCATAGACAGAGGTGGAACACCGCGGTGGTTTTAGCCAGTAAGAGTCCGGCATGTCCCTCTGTCACCCCTACGATGGAGGAAGTCCATGAGGATTTCCACCGCACACCAAACAAAAAAAAATGAGATCAATAAAAATAATTTTACTTAGTACTAGTGGACTTCACTGTTGAGTCTTAAGGTAAACGTCCAATGGTCCACACCGACCGCAACGCGCACACGGCACGCAACGTATTGTACGGATTTTCCGATGGTATGCGTCCACTATATCTGGATGTTTTATTCAATCTTGAGTGTTTTGTTGTTTATTTTTTTATTTATTTTAGCATTTATGTTCAACATATTATATAAAAAACAAGAAAAAAACTTATTCACTTAACAAAAAAAATGACAATTCATGTCATGTCATGGAGATTCACGCAGATATTATTATTATCAGTTGCTTGTGGTGAATGAACCAATTCCTATTAATAGTGTGTTACGCAATTAACCCGTGAGTTATCTTAGTCAAACTATTAATTTGAATAGCACATAGATATATCCTTCCTGGATTTAGGCACTCGGTGTGGACAGTACCAATAGTGGATGCAGTGCTATATGAATTCATACAAATCAAATCAAAATCCGTTGTGTGCCGTGCGTACATTGCGACCGGTGCGGACCAGTGGACGTTCACCTCTACAGTATGATTAAATTTAGTACGTAACTGATTTGGGTAGTAAATAATTAAGAATGCGCATGTAAGAACAAAAGATAAAAAGATCGGGACATGACACGTCACACAAACCTTCACATAAACCGACATGGGCACTTATGAAACGTCAGAAGCTACTAGCTAGATGCACGGTTCCAATTGGTCGTTTCCTATGGAGAAGAGCCGGCAAGAAACTCCACGGTTAAGGTTCCTTCAAACACGCGCGACACGCGTTAAAATCGCGCACGACGCAAAGGCACCGCAAGTCGCGCAACGGGCGGTGCCTTTGGGTCGCGCGCGATTATATCGCGTGTCGCGCCTGTTTGTAGGAGCCTTTACTCTTATTTTCAAATTACAGTAGGTATGGGTGGCCAGTGTAGGGCTGTCAACAAGTACCAGGTACATATTAAAACAAAAAATGATCTACAGATCTAAAGTTTACAAGGCCTACAAAGCCCTCACCTTTACAAAATATAAAAGAATCTATCAAAAGGATAAATAAAAATAAAATATTAAAACCTATTAAAAGCAATTAATTATAATGATTGCACATTATAACGAAAAATAAAAATTTGAAATTAGAATATTGTCCGTATATAATGTGAAAATAAATGAACATCGTACTTTGGGAGCAGCGGTGTTATTCTGTAAAAGTCTCATCGTGAAAACTTAGGTGAAGTGAGCGTGGAGTGAGCTGTCAATAGTGTCAATTCCTAGCAAAAACAAACTCACTTCTCCTAAGTTTTCACGGTGAGATTTTTACAGAATTGACCGGCTGTTTACGTAGTGAGTGAGGTGCCAGGGAAGCCACATGTGCAGAAGGAATGATTGCCAAACTACCTTGTTCTCAACGTAGTCTTGAATCGTATAATATGCTTTTTTGATACACGTGTGATTGGGGGTTTTGAACTTTCCATCGCTAAGTTCTGTAACCGGCTTTGGCAACGTGTTATAAAGGCGGATGCTGTTTATAAGAAATGGCTAGCTCGTTTTAGTTGATATATCACAATTTAATTTTTACTACATGTAACTATATTATTGAAATTGCTTCATATTTTGAGAAGTCCTAAGTTTTTGCGAACATATAAAATACCTTCTAAGATATTATAAAGAGAAGGCAGTATAACTGTGTTCCAGTTTAAAAAGTGTTGGTGGTAATAAAATTATATTTTCGCAGCAGCGCCAACACAGCACGCCGAGTCAGGAAGTTGGGATGGCCCAAGGGTATCAACACAACATGCATTCCACACTAAAGGCCTACCCACCTTCCATGGAAATAAAAACATGGCGTCAAGTACAGCATTTAAGCTTTATGCCACCAAACCATTAGAAACAGAAAGATGGAGTAACACTTACAAAATTCCAACAGGTGAAGAAGAAGTACTGCATCTCACTGAAATGTCGGACATAATCGTTCTTCATGGGCTCCCCATGGAAGGAGCTCATCATGACCAACATGTTGGAGACGTGCATCGTGATAGTGACCACGTAGCCCAGGATACGGAAGTAGATGTGGTGGGACATGGTGCTGAAACATGTGGAAGAAAATGTATTAGAAAAACATTACCCTCGAGGGGATGTGTCTATGTTATAAAAGCCGGATGGGGTCGATCAATCAGGTTAAGCTACGCTTGCTGCGGTTGTTTTGTGGATGGGTGACCATCTTTACATACCAACATCTCGGAAAGCACGTTCAGCCGTTGGTCTCTGCTGTCATTCGTAGATCTTTGACAGTCGTTACGGGGCGTCAGAAGCCCGAAAATCTGACAACCAGTCTTACCAAGGGGTTCCGTATTACCCAGTAACAGGGCTGTGGATCAGCTAGACAGTCACTCCACGTAAAATACTGGTACTCAGCTGGATCCGTTTAGACTGGAAGCCGACCCAAACATAGTTGGGAAAAGGCTAGGCAAATGATTACCCTCTCTTTTCGCTTAGCTGGGTATTAAGTAAAACTTACTTTCATACCACCTGCTCCTTACTATCAAATTATATGTCATGCAAACCTAACCTAAATTAACCTTTAATAGCCCTGATGTCTAGCCGACTAATAACAAATGGTACTCATCGTATCATTTCAGCCGAAAGTCGTCCACTGTTGGAGATAAACCTCCCCCAAGCACCTCCACTTCGATCGGTTTTGTGCTTCTCGCATCCAACGGGTTCCTGCTGCCTTCACAAGGTCGTCGGTCCACCTTGTGGGAGGCCTTCCAACGCTACGTCTTCCGGTACGCGGTCGCCACTCCAGAACCTTTCGGCCCCATCGGCCATCTGTTTTGCGAGCAATGTGCCCTGCCCACTGCCACTTAAGTTTGGCAATTCTTCGGGCTATGTCGGTTACCTTGGTTCTGCTGCGGATCTCCTCATTTCTGATTCGATCACGCAGGGAAACTCCAGGCATAGCCCTTTCCATTGCCCTTTGGGTGACTTTTAGCCTTCTAATAATACATGGTACTAAACTTGCACAGGCATAACTAAGTAGCCAGGATTATTCACCAGCAACTTGCTTTGAAATATAAACTTGTGGATTCTGAGTTCTGAGGTACCGTATTACAAGTACATATGTGCATACAACATTTCTGCACTGTTTTGATTCTATGCAAAAACTACGTCCTTTGTGATCGGTTTTGTAGTGATTAGGGTCAATCTCCAAAACGGGCGTATTCGTGTGATCGCTCTGGTGCTTTTCAGATATTGATATTTAATGGTAATTATGTATCTCATTAAAAATAATGATATTCAAATAGTACATTTTTCATATTGGCCTTCAATTTCCACAAACAGTTATGGAGATATTTAAGTTCAAAAAATTTCGCGACCAGAGCAATCATAATTGGTGCCAGAGCGATCATAAATGGTGAAATCAATGAAACAAAAAAATAATTATATTGATAAAATATTATTTATTTAGCCGTTTTCAGTCATATTCAGTGTACGTGTAACAATATTATACATATGTAAGAGAAATGTATTATTTTAGAAAAAGGTCAAGGCATATTATCAGTCATACATATCAAAAATACGGAATATCTATAATATAAAAATAATCGCAAAATGTATTGGTAAGCGCATAACTCAACAACGCTTGAACCAATTTGGCCAATTCTTTTTTTTAAAAGTTCGTTGAAGTTCAAGGATGGTTTTTACGGCGAGAAAAATTTAAAAAAAATGCCTGAATACGTCTAAAAACAACACTAGGATACTTTTTTTGGGTAGGATTAGGGTAGGAGTAGTGTACTTATAATATAAAAATGAATCGCAAAATGTGTTAGTAAGCGCATAACTCAACAACGCCTGGACCAATTTGGCCAATTCTTTTTTTAAATGTTCGTTGAAGTTCAAGGATGGTTTTTACAGCAAGAAAAATTTTAAAAAATTGCCTGGATAAGTCTAAAAACAACACTAGGATACTTTTTTTGGTAGGATTAGGGTAGGAGTAGTGTAGGAGTAGGTTAGGAGTAGGGTAGGAGTAGTGTAGAAGTAGGGTAGGAGTAGGGTTTAGGGTTAGGTAGGTATTTGATATCTTAGCCATTCTACGACGCTCAGCCAATTTCTTCCTAAGACGTTTTTCTTCAATAGATAATTTATTTCGAGGCATGATTTCAATCTGCAACAATAGTTGCCATTAAATTTTAGAGAAGAAAGGGTTACACTTGTGATTAGCTAAATGCCAATATAATAATATCATCAAGGTAAAATACGTCAAAATCTGTTTATGGGTTTAGGTTACCCAAAGAAACCCAGGAAAGGCTATAAATTAAAGGTTATATGCATAGTTCATCGTTTGTCATTGTTACAGTCCAGTACTACTACTTAAAATAGGTTTATAACGTACAATAATTGCAAAATATCATCGCTCTGGTCTTTTTGGACAGAGCAATCACAGCCATAGCGATCACAAAAAGTCACAAAATCATAAATATAGCCGAATTTAAAAGCAGCAGAAAGTTGTGATTACGTCTCATTAAAAACATCATAACGATCACTTAATTCACGTAACAAACACATTCACAAGCTTACTATTTAATTTAAATAACGTGCCATAGCAATCATAAAATTCGAGAACCAAATCCAGAGCAATCATAAACTTACCTTCGTAATGTTGGAGCGCGGGAACGTGGCACACAGGTATCCTCCTCGGCGGTTAGACCACCCCTGGGGTTGCCCCGCGGGAAGGGAATATAGTGTTTATAACGCGTAACTAGGGATGAGCGCGATGTTTTACCTCAGCGCAGAGCGATGAGATAAAATGCCCGGTCACGATTTCAAATTCAAATTGTGGCAAAAGTATTGTTAATATACCTAAAAATATTTTATTACCATGAAGATTAACTATTTGTTATGTAATCTAAATAAGTTGTTTCCTAAGAACCTTCTCATTAAAAAGTTCATGAATATTTTTTTCATTCAATCGGGAGTTGGGTCAACCCAGAGCGATCAGGATTTTAGGGTTTAAGATTTTTTTTTCAATATTTAAAATAAACTTATTCATAATATTAGCCTTGTATCAACTAGATTAGACACCGAACTGTATATAAAAAAATATTTTGAAAACGTTTTTCGATTTTAACATGGGTTTATCCAGCCCGACACGAAAAAAAAGGCCTCTGGAGATCGACCCATTAATGATAACATTACTATGTGGTTGAAAGAAAAGATAATTGATTTACATACTTACATAAAGTAAAACAAACGGCTTTAATACACCAATATAACTGATCTCCCACTATTTAAAATTATTCACTTTTACTTACAAGAAACTGCCCTTCACTGGCCACAACCACAATCATACGTCACTCACTATAAATTAAATATGTATGTCAAAAACACGCACGTTTGAACCCGTTCGGATCTCAAGTCACACTGGTGCTTATCATGACCGCAAAATGTTTTATTAACTTATAAGAATAAAAATTAATACAGATTGTTAACATAAATCATTGATAAATCATCATCTGCCTAGCCTTTTCCCAATTATATTGGGGTCAGCCCCCGGTCTAATCGGATGCAGTAGGTATTTACATGGAGCGACTGCTTATCTGACCTCCACAACCCAGGTACTCTGAGTAACACAGAGCATGTAACCTTTTCTGAGTAACACTGGTGTCTGTCAAGACTCTTTTTCTCATGAACGCTTGAAGGGTATCAAGTTGAAATTAATATCAAATAAGTAGGTATCCGGTCCCTTTTTTTTGTTTTGAGGATGGGAAATCATCAAATGACCCCTCCGGCTCTGGGTGGAGCGGAAGGGAGCGTCAGACTCTTACTGACTAAAACCCACCCGTGTTCCTTCCTTAGCCCTTTATGTTCCGGGCCAGCGGACAATCCCGCTGACCCGGCGGGCTTCGGCCCTAACGGGCCCCTTCAACTGATGCTGACATCTCTTTGAGGCGCGCGTGGAACACGTACGCGCCGTCTGGCACGGGCCTGGTCCTGATCGGTCGGTGAGCTACCCATTGCTCTCCGCCCGCAGGCCCACGCCTACGGTGGCCGGGAGTCGTCACGCGGCCCCCGACGACGCCCGGAGCGTCTCCCGCGACGGCTGGGTCGTGGAGTATCCGGTCCCTAGCTCTAAAAAAATCAACCTTCTAAGTCAACGCAACACAAAAGTGCGTTCATTTATGCGACATAATTTTAAAAGTGTCTGTCGTCATAAATAGTTATTGGTGCAGATTCCGTTGTTCACAAACTAAACTAAATTTAAGTTCAGAACATCTTTTTCTTTCCATTTCATTAAGAAAAGGACAGAAGATAAATTTTAGTTTAGGCCTGTCAAATCAATCAGCGCCTGACGTAAATTGACGTAACTTTAGGAGGCAAGTTTTTAATCACGTCTAAATTTATAAGTAGTGTCAGGCGCTAATTAATTTGACAGGACTAAACCAAAATTTTTTTTCTGTGTGTAACTTTTTAATGGCTTGTTATTTTACTATTCTGTTTCCGTACAGACAAAATTAATAATAAGTCAAAACTCGACACGAAAGTCGACTAGTGGCACCTTATCTTTTCACTTAACATGCAATTATACAATGAGTACCTATTAGTATAATATAATGTGAGTAACGCAATCAAAACAGAACATTGGTAAGAAATTAAACCATCAAGTGGACCTTATGACCTGACTTTATTTCCATATTTAACGACCAGTACGGTACGGTGGTAGTATAATTGTATGTGTATATCTATGTGTATATATTATACTAGCTTCCGGCCGCGGCTTCGCCCGCGAGGTATATCGATAAAAACTATCATATGTCCTTCCCCGGGATGCAATTTATCTCTCTGCCAAATTTTATTGAAATCCGTTTTGTTGTTTAGGCGTAAAAAGGTAATAATAGACAGACATACAGACAGAGTTATTTCGAATTTATGAAAAAAAAAATTTTTTTTTCCTGCGCTCAGGTTTCTACTATAGAACCCCTCGCTGCGCTCGAGATCTACTCTAGAATCCTTCGCTCCGCTCTGGATGCAAAGAAACACTCTCGCCTTCAAAATAGTTTTGCTCCCGAGGTGGACACTACTTTTTATCACCCTCTATGACAAAATAAGTAAGTACAGTTTATGAATAAGAATAGTAGGTACCTACGTTTATTTATTTACATACAATTTACTTGAGACATATTCATTTTTTATAAAACTAAGTACCTAAGATCCTAATTTGAGGAAACAATTACGAACGAAGGCAGAATGCTTTTCGCGCGTTTTTTATTTTTACTTTATCATACAGCCTGTTACTTGATCATTCAATATTTGTGATTGATCTCTTTGGTTATTGGAACTTTTACTAATAGTCCAGTCACTTTAGACAAAAAAAGGGGTCAACCTCGGAATTCGAGATAATAAGCTGGAAACTCGTTTGCAGCTTCATTTTGGCATTCTGAGAGTTGTCTCAAAAGTCTCATAGTATCTCGTGTCTGCGTCGTAAGTTATTAGAGGTCAAAGGTCACGAAAATCGGTTTTTCGCGATTATCTTTGTTTCTATGGCTCCAATGACCTCAAGACCTATTATGAAAATTAAAGATACGAAAATTTGCCACAACTTTTGTCTTAACTTTTTTTCTGTACGCTCAACCCTTTTCGAGATAGAGGGCGGAAAGCACCCAGCGCTTAGGCTTACTATAATACAAGGTCAACCGTGAATCTCGGTGCATAACACCTTGTATACCTCTACTAAATCATTCATATATTGTATTAAATGATGTTTTATATGTATATAATAAATAAATAAATAAATAGATTGATAGATAGATAGATTGTAAATAAATAGATCGATAGATAGATTGTAAATAGAAATAAATCAAGTAAATTTAATTTAATTCAATTTTTATTTAGTAGCTCTACTTTTGTTACAATTAAAATTAAATGTACATTTAAAATTCTTCAAAAATCTGAAGTGAAAAAATATTAATTTTCTTCTTCTTCTTCATCATCTCCTGGGAAATTGACAATTTCAATTTCATCTTCATCATCTTCGTTTTCTGCATCATTGTCTCCACCTTCACGGTTGACCTTGTATTATAGTATGTATGCCTGAGCGATGGGTGCTCTCCGCCCTCTATCTCGAAAAGGGTTGAGCGTACAGAAAAAAAGTTAAGACAAAAGTTGTGGCAAATTTTCGTATCTTTAATTTTTATAATAGGTCTTGAGGTCATTGGAGCCATAGAAACAAAGATAATCGTAAAAAACCGATTTTCGTGACCTTTGACCTCCAATAACTTACGACGCAGACACGAGATACTATGAGACTTTTGAGACAACTCTCAGAATGCCAGAATGAAGCTGTAAACGAGTTTCCAGTTTATTATCTCGAATTCCGAGGTGAAACCCTAAAGTGACTGGACTATAACAATATCCACATTCCAAATTCTAATCACTTTTAGTCCCTAGGGATTAAAGAGCTATATATTATAATTTTTTATAATTATCTCTTTATATTTTTTATACTTAATAATCTCTTTTTGAATAGATGTGATAAAAATAACTTTAATTTCGGAAGTCGGTGCCACACAACGAAAATGCAAACCCAACGACACCGACTTCCGAAATTAAAGTTATTTTTAACTTTGTAGTGTTTTTTGGAAGTCGGTTATTTTTTTTTTTTTTTTTGTAAAAAGTTTTTATTTTTCACTTTTAAGTTGTACTTACCCCATACTTTGTATAAAACTACTATCAGTGACAGAAAGTTATTCCGGCAATTGTAAATCGATTTCATTTTTTTTTTTTAATGGATAGCGTGTGCTTCTGGGTGGTCCCATATAAATTTTATTAACTTTGCCAGGGTAGTTTTTGAGTTAGCTTCAATAATACCTATTTTGCCACTTATTTTATATTGATGATGTTATAATAACTTCTCTTTGGCTGGGACCAACGGATTACCATGCTTTTCGAGCACGGAGGGGTCTCGGTATACTATGTAAAGATATTAAAATTTAACTTAGATATAAGTACTCGTAATAAAGAAATCTTTATGTTTTGCCAAAGTGTAAAAACCGTACGAAGCAGGGGCGGGTCGTTAGTTCAATAATAAGGTAAAAGTTGTATAGGGGTATGAGGAACTAGGTCTAAAGTTCACTCATACTCTATAGAACAGGTTTCGGGTTCGATTCCCGCACGGAACAAATATTTGTAATGCCTAGAGGTAGTTGTTCCGGGTCTGGCTGTTTGTGTATGTGAATTTAAATGTTTGTAAACGCACCCACGATACAGGAGAAATTCCTAGTGTGGGGCAACGTTTTATAAAAAAAAAAAAAAAGAAAAGGGAGGATTTTGCGTGAAGTCAGTATGACGCGTTGTTCGCATGTGGCGTTGTACATAGATAACGCTACATCACTCCCCTCCGAGGACCGGAGGTCGATAGTGTGCCGAGTCTTGAATCTGACGATGCTTGCCAGGCCAGCTGAGGTTCCAGTCAGTCGGAACCGGTTGCCGCATAGTTCACGGTGATTCGGAACTGTCTGCAAAGATGTCCCCAGTGAGTCGGGGTAGCGCTGCGTCATGCACCAGTGCGTCGGATGTGGTACAGCGCCGGATTCAGGCTGACTGCTGGCGTCGACCAGGAAAGGGTTTTTTAAGAGCTCTGCTTGTGGACTGGCTGAAAGTGCACTGTGTTCTACCAAGGTTGCTGATGAGGCTGAGGGTGATGACCAGGTATGCGCGGTCACTGCATGCTGGTGGTCAGGATACCCGTTGAAGCCGTGGGTGCTGGCAGGCTGGGTGACTCGCCGCTAAAGCTTGCGGGAGTGATGATGATGACGTCACGCTGAAGTGTTTGCACGAAGACTGCGCTGACGTTCATACTCTGGGTCACCAGTATAAAGGTATGAGGAATAGGGTGCAAAGTTCACTCAAACTATAGAGTATGAGTGAACTTTACACCCTGTTCCTCATACCTCTATGCGTCATACTGACGTCACGAAAAATCCTCCCTTCTATAAGGGAGGATTTTGCGGATTTTTTTTTTTGGATTTTTTTTTGGATTTTTTTTGGGGGAGTTCACTCATACTCTATAGAAGAGGGAGGATTTTGCGTGACGTCAGTATGACGCGTTGTTCGAATGTGTGTGTGGTGGTAGATACCGCTACAGTTGAATAGCACTTGATTAGAACAAGGTCTCTTTAATCAAGATTAGACGTTCTGTCCTAATAACAGAGTTTATCTTAATTTGATAAACCCAGATACAATGATAAATTTTCAGCCGAAACATGCCTCAAAATCAAATCAAATTAAAATATTTTAGAAGTGAAAACTTATTTAGGCGCGTTGGGCATTTTTTGAGATGGGAAAAAGCCATTGAACTCGCGCCAATGTAACCGTTAGCGACACCCAGCGTGTTTTGTTTATAAAACCCGCCGTGAAAAAATACCCGCTTCGGATGTGTTCGGCTGTCCTCGGGATGTACTCGGTTTTAAGGTGAATGGGTAGTGATAGACCGCGAAATTCAAATTTTCTTATGTTTTTTGCAATTTGCAGGTCAGTGTCAGATTGTATCTTGATCAAAATATGATTCGCGACAATAACAGGTACATATTTAAGGAATTATAATCATTAGAATAATTAATATATCTTTCTAAGTTAGATTTCTACCACCAACCACCAATCTCTTATGGAAAAGTGTTAGTGGTAGAAATCTAACTTGGAAAGATGTATTATTGATTCTAATGATTATACTTCTCTAAATATGTATCTGTTATTGTCGCGAATCATATTTTGATCAAGATACAACCTGACACTGTCCTGCAAATTGCAAAAAACGTAAGAAAATTTGAATTTCGCGGTCTCAACTACCCATTCACCTTAATGTATATCCGATAATTATGTCAGTGAGTGATAGCAACGTATTCTGTTTGTGTTTTGTTTTCACTTTTGTCGGTACTCCAGGAGTGCCACTGTTTTTTTATTATTCCACATAAACCTACATGAGCACTTATGAAACGTCAGAAGCTAGGTGCACGGTTCCAATTGATCGTTTCCTATGGAGAAGAGCCGGCAAGAAACTCCACGGTTACTCTTTTAAAAATAATTGACGTTCACAATGTTTTCAAATTATTTATTTATTATTAACTTTTTTTTTTAATCCTTCGCGCGTCTAATTTGCAGACACAATAGAATTTTATTGTTCTTATTATCCAATGGTGTAACGGCGACGCTTGAGAGGTTAATTAGTGTGTAAGTTGTTCTTTAGTCGAGTGGTTAGATGTAGTACGGACGCCAGCACATCAACCTACCACAATCTGTCAGATTTCTTTAATAGATTTTCAACTTTATCGCTAAAGCTTAAGGTTCAAAGTTGATTGGGAAAATCTGACAGATTGTGGTAGGTTGATGTGCTGGCGTCTTTACATTTGTGCCAAAGACCGTGTGATTGTATCGGCATTACGAAATAAGTTATCTGTAGTTGAAAATCATTAAAAACAATTAAAAAAATAAATGGCCGCGATGACGCAAGATATTCAATATTCGCGTGATGTTATTGTTATTCTATGTATATCAAAACTTTGGAAAAACAATGGTATATATTATATATCATTCGATTCAGTATGAATGTACTTTTTAGGTAAATAAAAAAATACCCTATTTTTTTCATAGCTTTCGATTTTTAAATAATATTTTTTTTTAATTTTTAATTGGCGTAATTTCAACAAACATTAAAAATAAATAATTTTTCGAGCAGACGCATCGGAGTTTCAACAAAATGGTACCAACATAGTGTGGCACGTCAATGAGAACTTAAGAAGTCAGCCAAACAGGCGCGACGCGCGCGATTTTATCACGTGTCGCGCCTGTTTGAAGGAGCCTTTATACTAGAAATGTAATCGACATGTCAACGTAGGACTGCCACGGTGGATAGTGGTCGTAAGCGCTACTGCCGAGGGTCTGGGTTCAATTCCCGGGTCAGACGAAATGTGTTTGGGTTTTTCCATCTGGAATTTCTAGTTTTAAAGACTTAGAAACCATAGGCCGTTAGTCCACCGTCAGGTCAACAGGTTGCAATGAGGACGAGATAACGGCGCCGAAGTAGCGATAGATCATACATTTACAGTAAATTAATGTATGATCTATCGCTACTTCGGCGCTATAGTCGCGTGCGCACGTCGCGCGTCGTCACCGGGACGTCACGCTCGGAATAATCTCTTTTCTCGTTGACGGTGACGGGTGGACAAACGGTGTTAGGGCGTCTAACAGTCGCGGTGGATGTATGATCGTCGTCACCCGAACGTCACCGTGAAACGAGATTATTTGAACCGACCGTGACGTCCCGGTGACGGCGATTGTGTTTCCACCGCGACCGAACTCGACATGATAGACATAACAAAAAAGGTAGGTAATGGAAAATAATAAGACAATAAAAAATAAAATATTCATTAGAATTCCGTATAATTCCTTGTAAAATCTTTAACAATTAAAAAAGGGAGCTCAAAAAACTCAATAATTAAATAAATTGATCTAATTTCTTCACTAACATCATTTGATTTTTTTCTCTAATCTCGTTTTTTTCTTTTCAGCCTTTTTCTTTGAGCCGTGTATCATGTTCGTGATTGGCCATTGTATATAATAGAATGTGAAGAACATTACACCCATGGCTGCTAGAGCCAAAAAGAAGGAAACTGTCCCGAAGAGTTTTCTGAAGATGGGGTACAACCATACCCCACGCTCGATGTAGGTGAAGTACATTCTGGAACAAAGAAGACTGCATTAAGTAAATACAATGTAGGTATAGTGTATTTGTTTGGTACAAAATAAATGCCTGTTCCGGTGGCGCAGTGGTAATGGCCGCGGCTTAGAAGCTGTATGTGGTAGGTTCGAACCCTTAGGCGCTCGCGTTTTATTTATTTATTTACTAGCTTCTGCCCGCGACTTCGTCCGCGTGAAATTTCTTGTTACTCCGACCCACCCCGTCGTATCGCAGCGCCTGCCCGCGCTATTACTTCGTTTTTGCTTAGCGTTCTTTCTGACTTTTTTCTTTTTGCTCGGCTCCTATAGGTCATAGCGTGATGTTAATAGCATATAGCCTTCCTCAAGAATTGGGCTATCAAATGCAAAAAGAACTTTTCAAATCTGACTGGTAGTTCCAGAGATTAGCGCGTTCAACCAAACAAACTTTTCAGCTTTATAATATTAGTATAGATTACTAAATTTACTAAGCTGCGCCCCACGGTTTTACCCGCATAAGTGTCGATCCCGTGGGAATTTCGCGATAAAAAGTAGCCTATATTTTAATCCAGGGTGTCAGCTACCTCCATACAAAATTTTATCAAAATTGGTCCAGCCGTTTGAGCGTGAAGAAGTAACAAACATATGAACACACACACTCATAAACTTTCGCCTTTATAATATTAGTGTGATTTATTAAAACCTGTTATGTGCCACTGCAAAGCAAAGAGGTCTTCCTCTTCCTCTCTTTCCACTTAGGCACTTTACTTTGTGTAAATTATTTCATCACCACTGCTCTCAAAACGGTGGCGGTGAAGGAAAACATCTTGATAAAACCGACCATCTCGGAACCAAAAATTCGAAGACATGTGACATCTACCAAACCGGACTGGTTCTGCATTGTATTTTTTTTTTGTGGATGGGAGATCATCAAATGACCCCTTCCGCTCTGGGTGGAGCGGAAGGGAGTGTCAGACTCTTACTGACTAAAACCCACCCGTGTTCCTTCCTTAGCCCTTTATGTTCCGAGCCAGCGGTAACCCTTTCGGACAATCCCGCTGACCCGGCATGCATTGTGAATTACAGCCAACTCTCTATCACCGAGAGGAGACCTTTGGGGACACAGGCCTCCTCTGCTGGGAAGCTGTGGGAACATTAGAGACTGATTATGCCGTATGCTGTTGATTCTTTATTGATCATGCTGTGACTTCTCTAGGAAGGCCTGTGTCCAGTAGTAAACATCTGTTGTCTCTGAAATTCTTATGACTGAGTTTCTGTATGTATGTAGATATAAATAGATACTCACACGCTCACATAAACACACAGGTGCAGAGTCAGCTGACTCACATTCCTGGCGTGATTCTCCGGCTCTTTCCTGGGTCGCATCACCACCTCCCACAGCACCACAGGAACGATCATGGTATGTATGACGTGGTTCGAAATGGGGGGTATCACGGCGTCAAGAAATTCTGGAAATATGAGGGCTCTGTCGTAATTATAGAGACCCCAGAATACTGTGAATACCACCTGGAAAGAGAGGGAGTATTTGTTAGACAGAGAAACATGTTTAAAATACAGTTACAATATCGTCTCCGGGCACAAATGAGAAGATGTAACTCCAACGTGGTTAATTGGGGCTACCTCAACGGAACGGCAGTAGGGTGAGAATGTGAAGCTATCTCGCAAACTATTCTCCACCTCTTATCCTGCCCTCTATGTTCCAAAACATGTAGTCAAACTGACGTATTCCACATTGGGCACCCGCTTAAATGGCAATTGAGTGAATGTGCCGCTACGTGTCAGGTGCATTCACTCAGGTGCCATTTAAGCGGGTGCCCAATGTGGAATACGTCGTCAAACTCTGCGCTGCCACTGAAACCGCCGTGGAAGTAGCGAAGATCTGCCACACACAAGTCACAAGCCTGTCAAGTCTGCTCACAAGTCGACACGAAGATAAAGAAGAAGTCATACGTAAACTCGCAACTGACATGCGTGTATGACCAGATGTGCGAACGTAAACGCAGCAAAAGTAGTAGTAAGGAACGTAGCAGGTGACGTTCTGTAGTTTCTGCCTACCTATATAAGAAGAACGCGTGATTCTATGTAAAAATATCAACTTAGTTAATAAAAATCTTAAATTCACTGACAGACAACGCACAGCTCCTCCGAGTCTAGAAGCATGTTTTGCACAATATTTTCTTTCGTAATGAAGGTGGGCGCGCTGAGATAGGATTTTTCAAAATTAATCCCGTAAAGGGGTTGAGAGTTATATAGAAGTTCGTCATTTTTGCCTATGGAAAATCCCATCGGCGCTGCGCACGGCTTATTTAGTATAAAATTCTGTAAAATTGTGTGCATAGAAACAGCAATGAGTAACGGTAAGTCCCGCTATGAATTGTTGGCTGCCTTTCCGCTAGAGCTGTGCGAGGTAGCTAAGCGGTAAAGCTATGTTACGAAATCATGTGGGTAGTTCCACAAGAGCTAAGCGGTGTACCGGAGCGAGTAAGATGCGCTTTACGTATGTAGAAAAACTAGCTTCGTTGATCTCTTTTTCACACGAGCTAATCTGCTATAAAAAGGCAGCCCAAATCAAGTTTTCCATCTCCATGTGTGTGGTATAGACGACATTTTATGAATGCAGCATGTACGACGACGAACGAGTATGTCCAGTATCTGTGAAGTTTACAGCCTACTTGGAGTAGGACGCCGCAGACACAATTTGACGAAGTGGGGAATTACTGACCCATCCAGTACCCAGTGCTCCTGATCAGATTATGTCCCCCTTACTAGAGTGTCCTAAGTGCCCGTTCACTTGCAACTTTAAAGACCTACAGAATGCCGCTGATGCCACAATCAACGTGGCCACCTCCTAGGCTCAAACTATATAATAATAATCAGCCAAAGTACAGATATTCTATTTCACGAAGTCCGTTCGGCTTTGATTGTAGTAGTGACGTATCCCGACAAGCGCGCTCTCACAGCGGCTGCCCCTTGCTGCCGTCGCATGAGGCTATTTCCGCGAATGTGTACCGTTTTACTTCTCCCATTGTTGAGTCTCTGTTGATCACAATGTGCATGTGCACGCTTGACAACATTAATAGCCAAACGGACTTCGTGACATAGAACATCTGTATCATTGGCACGAAAAGAAGACGGGTACTTCTTTAATGAATTTCTTCATAAAATTTTCTCTTTCAAAGAACTTACCATGGAGCTAGGCCACACGAGACCTGCGAACAGAATCTCCCTGAAGTCACTGACAGGAGATGGTAGCTCGTAATTCTTCTTCTTGGCGTTCTTCAAAACGATGAGGTCGCAAGTCAGGGCGTAGATGGCATAAGCTATTTGTAGTATCTGGAAAAGACAAAAGAGGGAAAACAACTTAGTGATCACAATATCGTTCCATACTTAAAGAACTCGGAAATATCGGCTCCGGCCTCTTTTTTTTCGGGAGGTAGCCTTCAAAAGGCTTTCAAAAGGCGTCAGGATTTTGGGGATAAGAGAGTAACGCTTGCAAGCACTAGAATTAGAGACTGTCAATTTAATGATTATATGCCACGGGCCCCTCAATGAATACAACAACAATAGATTAAAAATTCAAGGCTGCTCAGCGCGCTATGGAGCGGGCTATTCTCGGAGTTTGAAGGATAAAATCAGGAATGAAGTTATCCGGAAAGTAACCGGAGTAACAGACATATTATAGCTTGCAGAGTCAGCAAACTGAAGTGGCAGTGGGCTGGCCATGTCTGTCGAAGGACCGATGGCCGGTGGAGCAGACGAGTCCTAGAGCGAAGACTGCGTATCGATAAGCGTAGTATGGGACACCCTGGGGGGGTGTCCCATACTACTAGCTAGATGGACCTACGACATTAAGAAGGTAGCTGGAACTGACTTGATGCGGAAGATGGAAGACAGGGTGTTGTGGCGCAGCCTGGGAGAGGCCTATATCCAGCAGTGGACTGCGATAAGCTGAGTTGATAGAACAGATAACAATAGGTTTTAGTATCAGATACTTACAAAAGTCCAAGTCGTAAAGAATCGGTACTCTAGACTCTTGAATTGTTTCACTTGTTCGTTGTCTGTTGGGTTGCTCTTTTTGAACCAGCCCATGTACAGGATGTTTGAAACATGCATCACTATTGTGACGACGTAACCCAGGATACGGAGGTTAAGCAGTCGGGACATTGTGCTGGAATAGAAAAAGGTCATTGGTTAGTAAAAATATAACGAGAACAGTCGTGTTTCCATTGGGCCAGAAGAGTTGTAGATTTTAGGCAGGCAATTTTGTTTTTCTTTAGCTTATATTGTGTCCCATTGCTGGAAGGCCTCCCAGTTTCCTTCTAAACCTCCCTGTCTTGTGTGATCTCTGGCCATATTGACCCTGCAAACCTTATCAGATCGTCACACGACCTTCGTCGTGGTCTACCTGGACTGCGATATCCTACCTCAGGCCTGGAGAGATGGGTAAAAATCGTCACACACTACGCCTTTTTTTTAAAAAAAAAAGGCGTCCAATTAGTGACGATCTTTACCTATCTCTCCGGGTGGTTTCGGGCAACGTGACCAGCCCTCTTTTAGTGGGAATAGCAGTCATTTTACGCCGTGTAAAGTATTTCATCACTATCGCTCTCAATAATGGTGCAGAAAAACATCGTGAGGAAACCGCTATGTCCTAGAACCAAAAATTCGAAGAAATGTGACATCTACCAACCCGCACAGGGCCCGCGTGGTTGATTATGGACCATTCTCTCTCACAAAGAGGGGGCGTGTGTCCCAGTAGTGGGAACACCTTGTCTTCGAGCTTATAATTAGGAATTAAACTAGTATCTGTACAACGAATGTATGAGATGAGAATCGACAGTAAGACGGTTTAGTCCCATGTCTTCCCCTTCCCACCTCTTTCCCTATGCGTTTATACTACAAAAATTCCTTTTTTTTAAACGTATAGGGGAAGAGATGGGACTAAACCAACGAAACTTGTTTCAAGATTGTAATGATGCTATGGTTAATAACTTGGTTTACTTAGATCTGTCCCATAGTTTTTCTATTTTTACTTAGATCTGTCCCATAGATTTTCTATTGTTACTTAGATCTGTCCCATAGTTTTTCTATTTTTACTTAGAACTGTCCCATAGTTTTTTCTATTTTTACTTAAGTCTATCTCATAGTTTTTCTATTTTTACTTAGATCTGTCCCATAGTTTTTCTATTGTTACTTAGATCTGTCCCATAGTTTTTCTATTTTTACTTAGATCTGTCCCATAGTTTTTCTATTTTCACTTAGATCTGTCCCATAGTTTTTCTATTTTTACTTAGATCTGTCCCATAGTTTAACTATTTTTACTTAGATCTGTCCCATAGTTTTTTATAGTTTTATTCATAGAAGAGAAACTAGTTTACCAAGCCTAAAAGCTGATACGTGACGGGTAGTCAGAAACCCAAAAGTCTGACAACCAGTCTTACCAAGGGTATCTGTTACAGAGTAGCGGGTTGTGAAGATCAGATAGGCGGTAGCTCCATGTAAAAAATACTGGCATTCAGCTGCATCTGGTACGACTGGAAGCCGACCCCTATAGTCTGATAAAAAGCTGGGTAGAATGAGTGGCGATCGATTAAAAATACGTAAGTATGTTTACAAATTTACTTCCTCATAAAGGCTCCTTCAAACAGGCGCGATTCGCGTCCCGCGTCGCGCCTGTTTGCAGGAGCCTTTAATCTATAAAATATTGGTGATAAGTAAAGTTGATAACCGATAGCTCTTATCTCTACCGCATTATCTGCTTCATTCATATATATATAGTTTCACAGTTCATCTAAATAGGTCAGCGTTTGATGACATTTTTTTGTTAAATTAGTTTCATTTACAAAATGCTTTAGGATTACTTAGTCTGAAGTGACAACCTATGTCACTTCAGACTAACTAATCCTTCAAACCACCAACCCACCATCAACCAATCTTCGTCTTTCGTTCTTCTTCATCAGAATCGTAAAAATAACGCTATAAATCAAAATATGGCGAAGACAGTCCGTGTTTTTCTTTTTTTCGCTGCACTACGTAGATATCATCAAAGAGATAGAGATTGGATTTGGATTGGACTGATTAGTATTTTAGCACAGACAAAAAAAAATAACTAAAAAATCCTTCATCAATGGGATTGGATTCGATTAACTTAACAGTTAACTGTCCATTACGATTCATAATGTTATCCTTTTATGATTCGACAAAGTGGCCTTTTTAGGCCCCCTTATGCTAGGGATTGACACTTGACAATATTTAGCTGTCACGTTGGTCTCGTGGTCACAAGCACGACTGCTGAGCGGGGCTCGATTCCCGGTTCGGAAAAGTGTTATTGAGTTTTTCTATCGGGAATTTTTTCAGTAACAGCCCGGAGCATGGAATTTGGCGGTGTGATACCCCCGTGCCTCGGAAAGCACGTTAAGCTGTTCGCTATACGCCTCATCTCATCTCTCTCCGGTCGTGTCGGAATGTCGTCCCATCGGACTATGAGAGTGAAAGAACAGAGTGCACCTGTGTCTGCGCTCACACTGGGGCACTATAACCGTCTCCCGCGCCGAAGGCTGGTCTCCGCTGAGGTTGGTCGCCGTGGTTGAAATTCGGTCTGAAGGACCTTTATTTTTATTGACAATAGATCAGCCGTATAATCAAATTTCTACTGATAAATGATTTTATTTTTGTAAATAGGTTTGCACAAACACTTTTACATGTCAATCATATATTTTTTAAACTAGATGAGGTCGGCGTTTCCTATCTGACTACTCTGAGAAGAAAGGCCGAAACAAACTCAGAGGTCATAATCTCTTTTAAAGTCCAGACATAATCTTGGTCAGGTTAAATGAAGACCATGTAGATTGATGTCTGAGATGGTCTTTTGAGGAAAGAACCACACGGATTGAGAGGACCTGTCCAGTCAGTGCACGCATTTGTCAGAAATTGTGCAGCTCAACTCAAGACTTAAGGAGCTCAACGATGTTAATTTCATACTAGGTGTTAATTTCATTACGAACATGTCTCATAGATCGTTTATTCACAATGAACTTTGAACCAGTGATATTAGGTATAACGATCGGAAATTATAGTTGATAGCACTCGGCGCACGAGTGGCATTGAGATGACTAACAATTATATTATTATATCTGTAATTAAACCTATATATATCTATACATAGTACTAAACTACGAATCGTGTCTGTGTGAACGCTTAGATCTCCTAAACTACACATTTTTTTTAATTTACATTTTGATGTGGTTGTCACCATCATTTAGAACTTTAGAACATTTATTCCTGAGATGTAGTGCAAAAAATTGGTTCATTAGCTTTTAAGTAAATCGCGGACATACACACATACATTTACATACGGGTCGAATACAGAACCTCCTTTTTTGAAGTCGGTTAAAATCGCGATGTTTTCTTGGCCGGTTGCCATTGCACTCATGCAAAGCAGGGGTGCGTCGCTAGCAATGTACAAAATGTCTGCCACTGCGTCTAAAATCAAATGTATAACATTAGGTAACCCTCTTCTGTGGCAATCTGCACGCTTTCAATCACAATCCGAGTCATTTTGAAGTACAATGCGTGCCACGAAAGAAGAGACTTGACACACCACGTGGTTTGACATGCGCAGAACACGATTTTAGGTATCTTTAGCGGTATGAGGTCTGAGTGCGGGACAGGACCGGACGTCATAGGGGCAGCGGAAAGAGCGGGGGAGGCGGGTTCAAGTCTCTTCTTTCGTGGCACGCATTGTATATTCCTAACCCATTGCTTCATAATTATGTGCGAAAAATTTGTCTGCTCAATAACGTAATAACGCAATGAATGTTGTCGATAATAATGTTGTCGATAATTTTATTGTGTTACGCAATTACCACAGATAATACTTATAAAATCATTTATTGGAGACCACAAGGGCCAGAGGAAACAGCTTCAAGAGTAAAAGACAGTCGGAAAGACAGTCTTCAGTCTCCAGTTTGCATCAGATCGTCCCTAGGCTAGACTTAGAGAGGTGGCTGGGACAGACTGGTTGCGGAAAATGGAAGACAGGGTGTTGTTGGTGCATCCTGGGAGAGGCCTATGTCTGACCCCCCAGTAAAAGAACAGTAATAAGGTAGGAAGTTAGAAGAAGGAACGTTATAAAAAAAAACAGTGGCACTCCGGGAGTGCCGACAGAAGTGAAAACTTGAACAATTACGTGTGTATTTTGTGAATCGTCTTATAAACAAAACACGCGCGGTACCGGCTACGGCCATCCGTCTTACGAATTTTCGATCAGGTCACGTGTCCTGACGCGAGTTTAACATTTACAAAATAGTGTACAACTTCGCTAAAGAAGTTTTCACTTCAATTTAAACAACTTAGATTGTTAATGTAGGTACCCTACGTGCCTACATATTATGATGCTGATGCCGTTTCTACCTTCACTTTAAACCCGGAGAAAGTTATTGCGGTAAACCTACTTTACTAAAAACTGTAGGTAATTTCATATGAGTAACTTTTAGTATGGGAAAAAAGAGCACGAAATCGCCAAAAAAAATCAGCTGTTATATACTTTTTCTCGAGTTATGCGATCATAAGGGCTCGTTCAAACAGGCGCGACACGCGACAAAATCGCGCCTGTTTGTAGGAGCCTCTATTGTGTTCAATTATATGGACTTACTTATATAATAAAAACACTATGGATTCACTGTCTTCAATTATAATTAATGCAAACACTGTGGATTCATTGACGCGGAAAAAAATAATAGTTTGTCCAGTGCAATTTATTATAAACAATACCTACCTAACATTGACTTAGCTTAAAAACACTAGCACAACTTGACATAAATACATGCCGGTTTTGAAGTCACACAAATTTCACTCCCGCCATTGGCCGACGATGACGCGGCAAAAGTGACAGATCACATTAGTAAACAATTTTACCGTTCTACACTTCGAAAAACACCGTTTTTACCTTAAAATTACACATGAAACTACACTTTTTGAGGATAAGTTTTATAGTTTTTCGAATAGGTAGTAAAATATTATGTAGTTACCTTGATTTTTCCTTATGTAAAGTACGTAAATAGTGATTATTTTATCGTTTTTATCAACACTGACACACAACCTGCCGGCCCAACGCTTGGGACCGTTATAATAGTCAGTTACTGCATTCTAGGCGCTGGAAACAACATTTTTAACTTATCATCACGCTTGTACCTATTCCCTGGAGGGGTATATAGAGGTGTACAGTACACCTATATTTCGCCAATGGGCATTGTCCAAAATTTCTAACCATTAGATTTTATTTTATTTTTTGAAAATTTAGAGCATATAGAGAAACTAATTTGAATATTTTGATTATTGGCTCAATAGTTATTTTTTTTTTTAATATTCAATTATTTGAAGTTTTCAAGGTAGGTGACGTCATCAGTGGCATAAAAGATTAAGTGCCGTTGCCTTACTAGTACATTTATAAAAAAATGGCAACACAATGTCATCAATCTGACATCTGTCAAAGTGTCAATAGGCGGAATAAACGTCTTAAATAATCGAATCCTATCTTAGCATATTTATAATACAAATGGTTTTTTTATGAGTAAGTGTCCTCCAAGGAATATACTACCCTCTGTCGTCACTAGAACAATCGACGCGGCGACTTAGAAATAGAATAATAACGCACGCGGCGTCATTTTTACTATTATTGCTGCAAGTTGAAACAAAGCACTTCCTGTATTCCATAACTCTTCCAATATATTAAATATTGTCGAGTGTTGAAATAACGTATGTAATGTAATGAAATATAAACAAGAATCTTTATATTTTTGGCATTTATATTTATAATAATTTGACAGTTGACAGATTGTAGACTATACTTGCCTCTTACTTTTTTTTCTTCTGAGGCAACGATACAAAACTGTACGGCCAAAGCCGACGTAATTTGAAGGGCAAAGAAGGTCAATCGTATTTTATCAAAAATATTAATAAAATATGAATATTTTTAATAATTAATTAGTCCGTAATGATCAGTAACGCTATTCCTCGAAATGGTTTTTCAATTACAACATTTAAAAAAATATGAACAATGCCCATTATGTTGCCACATGAAGGTTGCAATATTTGCGATTATTCCCGATGTCCACACCACTTGTTTGACTACCACTGGGGGACACCGAAACATCTTTTAAAAAACTGGCCAACTGAGAGTCGGACTCAAACACGAAGGCAAAAATGCCGAAAAAAACACGTTTGTTGTTTGGGAGCCCCCTTAAATATTTATTTTACTCTGTTTTTAGTATTTGTTGTTATAGCGCCAACAGAAATACATCATTTGTGAAAATTTCAACTGTCTGGCTATCACGGTTCATGAGATACAGCCCGGTGACAGACAGCCAGATAGACGGACAGTGGAGTCTTAGTAATAGGGTCCCCTTTTTACCCTTTGGGTATGGAACCCTAAAAATTATTCCCATTGTCCACCACTGGGGGACAAATTATTGTCACCTAACCTCAAAACACTTTAAAGTTGCTTCTGCATCATCTCCGGCGCTGCGGGAAGTACAACCCTTCCGCCCTTACGTAACAAAAGATAGGCATCCATGCTCACCTCCGCAGCTTCGGCTCACACAGGTGCCTACGCTTTGTAATTTGTTACAGCGGACGGGGGTTGCTCTCCCTTCGCCCCTCCGGTTTTTATATACACTGTCGGGGTAGCAGCCAAAGACTACGTGAAATCGGGGGTGCCCCGATTCGGTTTTGGAACAGATTCGACCCATTCAAACTATGAAGTGTCCCCCATTGGTGGACGACGAGAATAATTTTTAAAAGATGTTTCGCTGTCCCCCTGTTTGTATTGACCCAAATTTCCCCCCCCCAGAACTAAACCCCGCGTTAAAACCGCGGTAAATGACTAGGCTGATGATGATGGTGCATCCAGTTAGACTGAAAGCCACCCCAATATTGTTGGGTATACCTACATATATATATATTTACTAGCTGCGTCCCGCGGTTTCACCCGCCAAGTTCTGATTCCGTAGGAATATTGGGATAAAAAGTATCCTATATGTTAATCCTCGATATAATCTATCTGTGTGCCAAATTTCATCGAAATCCGTTCAGTAGTTTTTGCGTGAAAGTGTGACTTTTTCTTTCTTTCTTTCTTTCATCCATCCTCAAAAACTTTCGCGTTTATAATATTAGTAGGATATATGCTGACTATTAGATACACAATTAAATACATAATTACTAAATATACATATAAACAACAAAAATAAATGACGACAACAGATTATTGTAGCTACAAAAACAAGATCAGAAATTCACAACGACAAGTAACTTCGTTGCGCGTGCAAAAGCCGCTATGTATTATTTAGTTATTTTCGGTTCTTTATGCAGTTTTAATTGTTATTTCAATACACACATACTGTATAAACAGCTATGTGATAAGTGTAATATTTTAAAGAGTTAAGGAATGTAGCTATGTGAATGTGATATTCATACATCGAAAGTTCCGTATAAACACGCTAAATGAATTCATAATTATAGCTCAAATAAGTTCACTAAAAACACGTAGCGACTTTTGCAGGCGCAACGACGTAATGTTCCTTCAAGAGTCTCTTAAATACGAGTTATTCCGGTCTGATCCCCTGAATCCCCCCTCCACCCCCCTCGTTTTATAAGCTTACAGTCTGTTCTCTTAAGTTGTCATATTATGTAAACAAATATGGCGTACATTCAACCGCCTGTTCATAGTAACAATTTGACTTTGACAGCGCCTCTATCCCTAACAATAAGGGCGGTTTTTGCAGTTCATGTGTTAGGTACTTACTACTGACTTCAGCGGTGCGATTCTGTAACCATCTCACCGTGAAAACTTATGTGAAGTGAGCGTGGAGTGAGCTGTCAATAGTGTCAATTCCTAGCAAAAACAAACTCACTTCACCAAGTTTTCACGGTGAGATTTTAACAGAATCGACCGGCTGGTTGACTGTGTCTAGTAGTGAGAAAATAAATGTATTTTCATCTTTATTTTATATTTAATTCAGTCTTCCAAATCTTGTTTCTTTCAAGATTAAGACGTTCATTGACCATTGCGTCAAAAATGTTTCTGTAAATCTTTAATCTTTCGAAAAGGTTTTTGTATCACATGGCGAATACCTACTCGATCGAAGATTTTCGCGCAGTTTTTTTTTACGAAATAAGTCACGCAAAAATAATAACACTGTGGGAGGGACCCAAAGGTATTCGAAGTCCGCAACTTAGTCTCCAAAAATGTAAACAACTTGGTTCAACCTCAAACTCAAATTCAAAGCATTTATTTCAATTAAACCATGTACAGGCACTTTTGAATTGTCAAAATGAAATAGTCTGTCAGTTAATGAGAAAGTTGAAGCTAGTTGGGTTATTATTATGGTTATATGGAAAAATAACTTTTCAACCTACACTTATGGTTCAGATTGCGCTAAAACTTCAACAAACTTAAAATCAACTTAATTTAGGTACACTAACATAAAGTTTATATTTGTTTTTATGTGGAAATAAAATCAATTGGAAACAAGGATTTGAACAGACTTTTACCTAACTTGAACCATTCTAGTTTTTAGACAAATTATTTATACTCAAAGGATATATTTCAGTCTGTTACGAAACAGCCGGTCGATTCTGTAAAAATCTCACCGTGAAAACTTAGGTGAAGTGAGTTTGTTTTTTCTAGGAATTGACACTATTGACAGCTCACTCCACGCTCACTTCACCTGAGTTTTCACGGTGAGATTGTTACAGAATCGCACTGCAGGGTACCGGGAAAACGTGGTCAAATATTCCTGTAGTTTTCATTAAAACGAACCGTCAATTAATTAATTTATACAAATAAAAGAGAACCTTTGGCATAGTACTTGAGTAAAAAAAATGATTTCCTGAAACGTTTTAAAATCTCAACAACATTATGCAAATCTTATAATTTAATTAGCTATTGTTTCACTAAAATTAAAATAATAATTAATAACTAATTATCATTTTTATGTTTCTTTTTATTATATTTTTTTCCAAAAAATATTAAATCTTCTATCATTCATTATTTAATGTGTTTTAGAACTGACTTTAATTACTATGGTAGTGTTTTAAAGAGTTCTTAATTTAAAATAAAACAAATATATGGCAGTGCATTTTGAAAATGTCGTCTTCAGAAGTATCAAGCTGGTAAGATTTCTTTTAATGCGAGTTCTTATTTTCTATTAAAAAAATAATCCGCCTAGCCTTTACCTAACTGTAAGGGTCAGCTTCCAATCTAATCCGGTTAGACTGGAAGCCGACCCTTACACCTTACCTTTCTCTATCAAATCCTGTCGAAACAAATACGGATACAACGCCTTTCCTATATTCCTCAGAAGATGCAAAGACTTGTTCCACAGTTGCGATCTCGATTTTTTCGGTGGAAATAATGTATATTTAAGAGAAATCCTCTGCCCAGCCTTTTCCCAACTATGTTGGGGTCAGCTTCCAGTCTAACCGGATGCAGCTAGCAGTATTATATGTTATACCAGTATCTTACATGGAGCGACTGCCTATCTATCTGACCCCCAAAAACCCAGTTACTGGGTAACACGATACCCTTGGTAAGACTGGTTGTCAGACTTTCGGGCTTCTGACTACCCGTAACGACTGTCAAATATCTACGAATGGCAGCCGGGATGTCCCTGCCACCCTGTATTGTTAATCAAAATCTACATGGTCTTCACATGATCTGACCAAGATTATGTCTGGACTTTAAGAGAGGCTGTGACCTCTGAGTATGTTTCGGCTTTCGTCTCAGAGCAGTCAGATATGAAACTCCGACCTCATCTAGTTTAAAAAAACTGGCCAAATGCGAATCGGACTCCGCGGACTCGCATATTTATTTTATTCTGTTTTTAGTATTTGTTGTTATAGCGGCAACAGAAATACATCATCTGTGAAAATTTCAATTGTCTAACTATCACGGTTCATGAGATACAGACAGACGGACAGCGCAGTCTTAGTAACAGGGTCCCGTTTTACCCTTTGGGTACGTAACCCTAAAAATAAGATTGACGTGTAAAAGTATTCAAACAAAATTACTTACAGAAATAAAATCATTTATCATTTAATCAAAATCGTGTAAAATGATGCTTACTTTCTTACTAGGTACGCTCACTAACTGCAATGTAGGTCTAGGCAACTTAATTACCAATTACACGTAGGTACTCTTGGCTCATGGGGCCCATATTTAGACCTGTCTAATTTGTCCACATAACATCACATCTGTCTAGCCGAACCAGGTAACCAGAGGTTTATAGTAGGTATACAACACCCAACTACCCTTCAAAAATTTTTGTTCGGCACTACGGAAGTGGTTGTTGCAGGAATGTTTTTATTCAATTCACGAGTTTTTTGTAAAATGTCCCTGTACATTTTTTTCACTTGATCTGGCATCAAAATACAGGCATCCAGTAATTATTTAAATTATTTAAATTATGTGATAATAATTGTTAAATGTATTGTTTTATTTATTAATAATAATGTAGTAAAAATGGAAGTATGTAGTATCTAGGTATTATATAGGTAATATACTAATTGTAATAATATTTCAATTTTAAAATGAATGTAATGCAAATGCGCTTAAATTGGTATTTTGTGCCTGCCTTTAATTGTAACTTGTAATTTGTTTTTGCATACCGTTAAAACGGTGAGACATGTAGCAATATGCAATGTTATGAACACCTATGTAAACACCATGTTTCTGGCAAATAAATATTCTATTCTATTCTAACACACATATTTTGCCAGTAATACAGTCAAACAAGATTGGAACATCAAATGATGTGGATTGAAACAAAGAAACAAATTGCACTTGGTCCAGTATATTTTTAGATTTTATTTTTATACCAAACAAGTTTTAAAAAGGGTATCTGTATTTTTAGTACTACACAAACATTATCTTTTATAAAAAAAAAATAACAGATTCACCGCCACTTAGTGCACAAAGCTTGAAATCTACTTATTCGATTTACGTGTTTTATTTTTAACCAGTAACTGTCAGCGTGTTCGTAAACGTGACATTTCTTGTTTTTAAATCAAATAATATATCCTATGACACTCGGCAGTAATTAGTGAAATAATTTATTGAATCAGATCAGCGGGCTATTCCGTAAAAATCTCACCGTGAAAACTTAGGTGAAGTGATTATTGAAGTTGTCAATAGTTTCAATTCCTAGCAAAAACAAACCCACTTCACCTAAGTTTTCACTGTGAGATTTTTACAGAATCGACCGGCTGTTGTTCCAAAGATCACCCCCAACATAGAAACTCACAAAACCTCTTTATAACATTAGTATAGATTTGTAGAATGTCCTCTGGCTAGGTTTACGCGTTGGTATTGTTGATCGAAGGTTTACGCAGATCATTAAAAACAAAACAATGACGGGATTTAAATTATTAATATCTAACTAAAAAACACACAAAAAAACCTTGAAATTACCTCTTAAAACTCCACAATTATTTTAATATAAACCTTTTTTGTTAATTTTATTAATAAGATACTTGTTACAATAACTTTAAGCAACGCGTTTTCGTGGGAAAACGGTTCGTTTTAACAAAAAATCTGTAACATAAATTACTTCGTATTTGAAAAACCAAAAAGGGTATATACAGCTGTTAACTACACCCACATATTCACTATTAATATGTTATAATTTCTATGGGGGAAGGGAAAACTGGAATGAATTAGTGGAGACTGCATATCAGCTTAGTGTGGGACGCTTCATCTAGCTGAGATGGACCGACGACCTTAGGTAGGTGACTGGGACAGATTGGATGCGGAAGACCCTGTCCTCCACAGGGTGTTATGGCGCAGCCTGGAAGGAACCTATGTCCAGCAGTGGACTGCGATGGGCTGAATTTATTGTTTGATTGAAGGGAAAATCTATTGCTAAGAACCGTGCACAAATCCTGAGGATAAGTGAAGAGAAAAGCTTTCCCGACTCGATGACGGAACCCTGGAATGACATCCTATACATGTATATATCTCTGACTACCCTGTTTGTAAATAAGTATGTACAGACGCCAGCACATCAAGCTACCCGAAACTGTCAAATTTTCCTAATCAAGTTTGAACCTTATGCTTTAGCTATAAAGTTGAAAATCTATTAAAGAAAGACAGATTGTAGTAGCTTGATGTGCTGGCGTCTGTACATAATCAACCTACAAAGCACGCGGGTCCAGTGCGGATTGGTGGATGTTCATGTCACATGTGTTCGAATTTTTGGTTCTAGGACATGCCGGCTTCCTCACGATGCGCGATGTTTTCCTTTACAGATATTCTATTTCACAAAGTCCGTTCGGCTTTGATAGTAGTAGTGACGTATCCCGACAAGCGCGCTCCCACAGCGGCTGCCCCTTGCTGCCGTCGCATGAGGCTATTTCCGCGAATGTGTACCGTTTTACTTCTCCCATTGTTGAGTCTCTGTTGATCACAATGTGCATGTGCACGCTTGACAACATTCATAGCCAAACGGACTTCGTGACATAGAACATCTGTACCGTTTCGAGAGCAATGGTGATGAAATAAGTTACATAAAGTAAAGCGCCTGTCTGGGTTCGAACCCCGACTTACGGCTCGTAAGTCGGGGCCGCTGCCACAGGGCCTTGGATGCAGTTGAATACTAGTATTTTACATGGAGCGACAGCCAATCTGACCTCCACAACCCAGTTACGTTTTTCAGTCTCAGTGCAGTTTTCTTCTCAATTTCTTCCTCTTAGTATTGTTGCGCGCCACAATTGATGCCTGGTACATGGTGACATTAGTTACCACTAGCGCCATCTAGTATCGGGTAGCAGAACTAATAGGGTGTAGGTCCTAGAAATTCCGAGAACTATCGACATCGAGTCAGTCGGGACCGGTATGTACTCGAACGTTCTAGATGTTTATATATAGTAGCTCTGCGGCATTATAAGGCCGGTATGACCCGCGAGACAGTCTATAGTTGTGAATAAGCGATACAAGCAAGTACATCGAAGCGATATTCAAGTGCGACTAAGAGTGATCAGTAGGTAGTGAAATTATGTTGCATAATTAGTGTGTTTGAGTTGTAATTAGTGTTGTGATTAAAGTGTCAATTTTTGGTTATTAAATCGGCAGTCTAAAATTGTCACGAACCCCAAGATCGTAACAGTATACAGTCTGTATAATTTCAGGTACATCCCATCACCGATATACCCTCGAATGCTTGGCTATGCCGTGAGCCTGGCTATGCACATCACCAACGCAGTTCACATGGCTAATACCTTCAAAGGAGATGTGTTGAAGGATCCTGATGTGAGGAGATTCAATGATGACCAGTTCAAGTTCTTGACTGTTTGGAATGTTGTGAGTATCACTGCCTTCTATTCTGATAGGAATTTCTAGGTAAATGAGCCAGGTGGATTATTTAATTTGCTATGGTGTTAGATGGTGTTAGGCATCGCTGGCTGGAATGTGTACCAACTGGTCAGACCTAAGAATTACGGCAGTTTGTCTATGTTAAATCTATACTAAACTAATAACAAAGTAGAAGAATTCATTTGTTTGTCTGTTTGAGCGCGCTTATCTCTGACACTACCACTTAAATTTGAAAAATCTTTCTTCATTTATTAGCCCCCATTCTTGACGAAGGCTAGGGTACTTAACATCACGCTAGAACCCTTGGAAGCCGACCAAAAAGGAAAAAAGTCAGAAAGAACGCTAAGCAAAAACGAAGTAATAGCGCGGGCAGGCGATGCAATGCGACGCGGTGGGTCGGGGCAACAAGAAATTTCACTCGGAAGAAGTCGCAGGCAGAAGCTAGTATCCTATACAACCATAACATACATTAGGCTTTAAAAGCTAAGCAGATGATTTTCATCTTTGATACAGCACCTTATTTTTTATTTTAGCTGGCTCTTTTTCTATTTAACTCTGGTACAGATATCTTAAAAATATTACCATCTTAATATTCCTCCGCATCTCCAGCGAAATCGCTACGTAGGCTGGCAATGCTTTGGCTTTGGCCAAAATTGAAGGCCACCTATGGGTCACGGGTAGTGCCATCCTACCGCTTAGAAAAATCCAATGACTCCAAGGGTAGGTGTTTTTTTTTTTACTTGTAGTTTATGGGGCGGCTGCTGCAGGCGCAGAAAACCTCAAACGGCGAAAATATTCCAACCTGATTGGGAGTTATTATATTCGAGACGTTGGGGGTTGAGACACTAGGACCTTGGGATCCGAGTGCCTACTTGGTTTTTCAAGATATTGTCAAGTGGTTGGTCGATTCTTCACGTGATCAAAGGGCTGGCTTGTTTCTTGGCCAAAGTATCAGCATCGCCATACAACATGGCAATGCCGCCAACCTTTTGGGCACTGCGGTGCTATTCTGTAAAAATCTCACCGTGAAAGTTATGTGAAGTGAGCGCGGAGTGAGCTGTCAATAGTGTCAATTCTTAGCAAAAACAAACTCACTTCACCTAAGTTTTCACGGTGATATTTTTACAGAATCGACCGGCTGTTCCTGTTGACAGCGATGCGGACGAATTTATTGATGATTCTTTTGCTTTCTTTTTTCATATACGTGTACATAATAATTATTATTTTAAGTTTGTTAGCTTATATTATGTAAATTATTATCCTCATTAATTAAAATTCCCCAAGAGTTATACATAAAATCAAACCGAAAATACATACCTAATTTTCTTCTTTATTTCAGTACATGCAAATATTCTACTCGGCTCTAGGACTATCATGTGACGTTCTCTCACTCGCAAACAAGGGGAAAGACAGCTTGCTCCTCAAGACACTAAAGAGAATTAGGGATCCTTTGTTCTCTAGCTTGATCTTTCCGTTCGCCTTTGTAAGTATTCTTGTGCTAAGTGCTATGCTGACATAACCCGAAAAATTACCTCACTTAAGTGGCATTGCTCGTAGAACGGGTAGCTCATGGAGCCGAAAATTTCTCGAGTGGCGATCGTATACCCACTAAGGCACAATTGGAATTCTGCCAGGGTCGCGGGTTGTTCGAAAGAGTTACCGTGACCCTGGCACAGGCAACTGAAGGAACACGGGTGGGGTTTAGTCAGTAAAAGTCTGACATGACCTCCCGCTCCGCCCATGGCGGGAGAAGGTACCTATTTGATGATTTCTCACCCAAAAAAATACAGTTGGAGTAATCGCGAATGGATAGGCGTCCCACAAGGTGGACCGATGACCTGATGAATGTTGCTGGAATCTGCTGGATGCGATAAGCACAGGACTGGTCGATGTGGCAACGCCTAGGGGAGGCCTATAACCAGCAGTGGCCGTCTTTTAGCTGAATGATAATCTTCACACCATTAGATGGCATTAAAAAAGTCTCCTACTACAGAAGGTATATTTAACTGAGCATGTTGCGCCTAAGGCAGCATCCCAACCTTACCACGACAGCATGAGCCATTCTTAATTATTAAAGATGCGGGCGACATTACAAAAGGAGATCCTCTTGATCTTTCAATCATTTTTTTATTAGTTAATACAACTTCAGTAACCATAGTTAATTATTTTGGTAACACGGTTTTTACAAAAAATCAAGGTCCATTGTTATATTCCACAACAAAAATCAAACAGATTTTTTATTCGGAGGTGAAGTGTACCCTACTCTGCCCTAACATTATTGACACCTGTAACTTAATTGCGTATCACAATCTGATTCATTTTGAAGGATAGTACTAATCCATTGCTTCTTATGTTTGAAAAATTTGTCTGCTCAACAACGTAAATAACTCAATGAATGATAATGTACTGTCAAAATGAAACCCATTGTTACTGTTAGTGTGTTACGCAATGAGGGTATTCTAAAATGACGTTCGCTAGGTGGCAGCACTGGCACGTCAGGTCCAGGCATCTGTCAAAGAGCCTATATTTTCTTTAATCATGACGGAATGATGAACGAATGAATGAATCGAATGATGAACGTCATCATATATTTTATATTGGAAGACCTCTTGTCAAAGTGGTGCCAACTGGTGTCCTAAATTTTCACGAAAACCCCCACTATTGTTACGGGTTGTTAGAAACCCGAAATATTTGACAACCAGTCTTACCAAGGGATAAATAATATTGAGTTGTGAAGGAGACGGTCAGTCAAAAAGATGACTCTGGAATACCTCCTAATAGAATAATGGTATTCAGCTGCATTCCTAACGGGATGCAATCAATGCCAACCAACAGACCAACCAACCCAACCAACCAACCAAACCAACCAACCAACCAATGGAAACTTTTTTTTTACCGGGGTGGAAAATGGGGTTCGCGGGAACGTACGATCCTTCCACAACCCCCGACTGGTGCCGCCCCGCCCGCCGCTGCGGGCCCCGTCTGGTCAAACCAATGGAAACTGCCCCAACATAGTTCGGAAAAGGCTAGAGAGATGGTGAGAGTAGCAGATAGTGGTATAATATGGCAACTGCGTCTATAGTTGCAAAAGGCTGGGTATTTTTAGGACACTAGAATAATTACACTTTTTAAGCCAATCGTCCATCTCCACATCATACGAATCCGCATCGATCTACGATCAGCTACGCATTCGTAACTAGTTTGTTGTTTGTACAGACGCCAGCACATCAAGCTACCCGAAACTGTCAAATTTTCCCAATCAACTTTGAATCTTACGCCGCGCTGTAGCGATAAAGTTGAAAGTCTATTAAAGAAATTTGACAGATTGTAGTAGCTTGATGTGCTGGCGTCTGTACTTTTGAGCAGCGTCGTGAATGACGGGCTTTACAATATTTACGTTCTAACATTATTTTGTTCTCCAATTTCAGACAGTATCCTTCGTATTCTGGACAGTCTTCTCCTACGAGCGGAGCCTGATACTGCCTCCGAGCGTGGACAAAACCATCAGTGGCACAGCCAACCACATCATTCACACAGCTATAGTTCCTGTTGTTCTATGGGAGATTGTGTTCAGACCTAGAAGAGGCCCGGAATCTCATGTGCCGAATCTAGTTCTGATGTATAGCTATGCTATTAGCTACTTGGCTGTGTAAGTATTTTTTTTTATTTGATTGATGAGTAATGTAACATAATTATATCACCACGCCTGTATTTAAGCCTAGGAGGTGAGCAGATGAGATTAATACACTCCAATTTAGTCAAATAAGTTTGCCAACATAATTATGTCAAATGTCTTTAATAGATTTTCAACATAATCGCTAAAGCATAAGGTTCAAAGTTGATTGGGAAAATTTTACAGGTTCGGGTAGCTTGATGTGCTGGCGTCTGTACAACCTCTGTGAAAATTTCAAGTGTCTACCTATTACAGTTCAAAAGATACAGCCCTATGACAGACGGACGGACGGACGGACAGCGGAGCCTTATCCCTATAAGGCTCCGCTGACCGTACCCAAAAGCAGTTCACGGGACCCTTCCCGTGAACACATTTTGGGTACGGAACCCTTAATCACATCAAGCCCATAACCCATCAACCAATGGACAAAATTGTCAATATTTTCTAAGCTTGAATACGAGGCTTTTGACTACGTTGTGTGTGTGTATTTTATGTCTTTTTTTTTATAATTTTTATTTGCCATGTGCGTTTTTGTTTGTGCAGAATAAACAATTTTTCTGTCTTCTTTCTTTTTTTCTTCC
Source organism: Luperina nickerlii (assembly GCA_963855955.1). Lineage (NCBI taxonomy): Eukaryota > Metazoa > Arthropoda > Insecta > Lepidoptera > Noctuidae > Luperina > Luperina nickerlii. The sequence continues at coordinate 7,099,728 of OY979689.1, read as the reverse complement.
TTAAAACTATAAAGTGTAAAAGTAGACCGTCACAAACTCACAACATCGTTAGCATAAAAACTTCAAGTTCTTTTTCCCCTTTACCAAATAACAAAACATCATATCTGACTCACAGCTGGCCGCTTTTTATAATAACGCCATTTTGTTTTTCTGTTCCAGCCTGGTCACCTCCTACATCACCCTAGGTGCCTGGGTATACCCGATACTAAATCTCTTGAACGGTACTTTATACCAGTACTTTTTCCTAGGCACTGCTGTAGTTTTGGTGCAAATCTTCTATTGCCTTCAGTGGTACCTGACTGGTCTCGTTTGGGACAACCGTGAAGATGTGAAGAAAGTTAATTAAGTATTCTAACGGCTGATTTTTTAATAGACAGATTTTTTTTTTCGTGGAATAGATATTTTGACGTCTGACAGTTTCTGTATGGAAGAACTGTCAAAAATTCAAAATTATTCCTCCGATAAAGTCATCTGGCGTTTTAAAAATCAGCCCGTAGTTGATTAAGAAATTATTTTTAAGTGATTTATCTGCGGGATAATCTATACTTATCTATAATTAATATTATAAAGCTGAAGAGTTTGTTTGTTTGTTTGGTTGAACGCGCTAATCTCTGGAACTACCAGTCGGATTTGAAAAATTCTTTTTGCATTTGATAGCGCAATTCTTTAGGAAGGCTATAGGCTATTTAACATCACGCTATGACCTTTAGGAGCCGAGCAAAAAGAAAAAAAGTCAGGAAGTACGCTAAGCAAAAACGAAGTAATAGCGCGGGCAGGCGATGCGATGCGACGGGGTGGGTCGGAGTAACAAGAAATTTCACGCGGACGAAGTCGCGGGCAGAAGCTAGTTATGTAATAGAGTACGAATAGCTTTAATTTTGACAGTTCAACAACATTGCGTTATTGACGTCTTTGAGCATAATTTTTTTCGAATATATATATAAATAAAAATTAATAAATAATGTTTATTTTATCTTCACAAATTACATTCTTATCCATACTAATATTATAAATTCGAAAGTAACTCTGTCTGTCTGTCCTTTTCACGCCTAAACCATTGAACGGATTTGGAAATTACGCACAGTAGCTAGCAAGACTCACATAATGCATGAGAGCATCTTTTGTATAGCTTCTCGTATTTATAATAATATTCCGGGGTCCATCCGAATGATTGCAAAATTAGAAAAATTTAAAAAGACTCCATGATCTGCTAGTAGACAAGTGCTACTACTCTATAAAAGACTTCTTATCAGATAAATCTCTGCTACAATACACGAGTAATCCCACTCAGTCGTGATGCGTTCAGTGACCTATTGACATGTACCATAAATATTTTTTTTTTTATAAAATTCTTAATAATTTGTAGAAAAAAAAATAAGTATATATGTTAATTTCATTTCCATAATTATAATATGTAGTGACTATTGTATGCCCTACGGGCGGGACATAGCTGTTCACAATTTATTATGTACCTGCCACCTGTATTATGTACCTACCTATGATCCACAATAAAGAGATTGAACTATGAACTATGATAAAATTTGACGCAGAAAAGATGGTTATGTATCTTTGTTTATAGATTGCAGTTGCAACACATGAGTATCAATTCTCTCATAACAGTCATGCTAATCTGCACAGGCTCCATATCATATGGGGCTTGTGCAGATTAGTGCCTGAGATGGTATTTTGAGGAAAAACCCGAACGAACGTGAATACACGGAAGTCCCACACAAATGTGTGAGGATCTTACCGTAAGTAGTATGGGAGAATGGATACAGCTAACATACAACGAGAGAAGGTCAATGTCAGATGGGATTTCAAACTAGCAAATTAACATAAGTGACAGAAATGCTGATTCATATAATGTTTACATTCCTACAAGACACATTTATTTATAATTATAACCTAATAATAGATTATTGTTGAGACGTCATAATAGCATGACTGTTATGAGAGAATGGATTACTCGTGTGTTGCAACTGCAATCTATAAACAAAGATACATAACCATCTTTTCTGCGGTCAGTTAACGCAGCCAGACTGCTAGACTCTGCTTCGGGGCTTCCCCAGCTAAGGGGTTGATAAAAAAGGCTTTATTCAAGTTTTATAGAGAACACTAATAAGTAATAATAGCCGCACGGGTTGATCGATCAGGTTAAGCTACACTTGCCGCGGTTGGTCTGTGGATGGGTCTGCCATGGGACAGCCAGCATTACCAAGGGTTACCGTCATACCTAGTAACTAGGTTGTGGAGGTCAGATAGACAGTCGCTTCAAGTAAAGTACTGGTATTCTGCTACATCTGGTTAGAATAAACAGACAAGAGGACCTCATTTGTATAGCAGCATCCGGTTAGACTGGAAGCCGACCCTAACATAGTTGGGAAAAGGCTAGGCAGATGATGACAGGGTGGCAGGGAGACATCGATGCGCAAACTGTAACTAGGAAGTCAATAGATTGTTCTAGACCCTAGCGTAAAAATACTTCTTCGGTTATCCAAAAAAAATTTGCTGTTTCATAGAAAAGTACAAAACCTACGCAGTCAAAATGAACATTAACATGAACATTATTTTTTTTTACAGACTTCAAAAAAGGAAGAGGTTCTCAATTCGGATTTTTACATTTTTTTTTATATATGTTCGGGCATAACTCCCTCATATACTATAGACGGAATTGCAAATTTTTTTTCTTTTGTTCGAAAGAGTTTTATTCCGAAATGGTCCCATTCAAATTTCGTAAGGATCTGATGATGAGTTTTGGAGACAGACAACGGAACTCTTTAAGAAATGCCAGCAAATCAACCGTATGCATTCTTTACGTAATCACACAACATAGTATCACGCCTGTACCCTTTAAAGGGATAGGCAGATGTGTTCAATAGCTTCCTGTCACTGATATTCACATAGCAAGTAGTGTTATATGAATTTGTTTGGGGTAGGTAGGTAAAACTACAAAGTGAAAAATAACTAATTTCGAAAGTTGGTGTAAGTATCAGAAATGAAGAGATCCGCAGGAGAACCCAGGAAACCGACATAGCCCGAAGAATTGCCAAACTTAATTGGCAGTGGGCAGGGCAAATTGCTCGCAGAACAGATGGCTGATGGAGCCGAAAGGTTCTGGAGTGGCGACCGCGTACCGGAAGACGTAGCGTTGGAAGGCCTCCCACAAGGTGGACCGACGACCCTGTGAAGGCCGCAGGAACTCGTTGGATGCGAGAAGCACAAAACTGATCGAAGTGGAGGTGCTTGGGGGAGGCCTATGTCCAGCAGTGGACGTCTTTTAGCTGAAAGGATGATGATGATGACCCGTCCCAAGGTTCGAACCAATGCACCCACGCTGTCCCGTTTTTTTTACCCGACTGCGCCAAAAAGAGGGTATGTATGAAAATATTCAAAAATCAGAAATGAAGGCTCAGTGAATTGAGAACACATGCCTATATTACATTGCAGATTACTCCAATCGGCTAGGCGGCTCTAGACGGCTGACTTTCTAGAATGGATCCCGACTGCTACAAGCGGGTAGAAAAGGTGCGCGATCTGGGGGTGCGCCTGAACACCGAGTTAACATTTCGTGAACATATTATAAATGTTTGTAAAAAATCATATAGGAGCCTGGGTTTCATACTCCGTCGGGCATCGGGTTTTACAAGCATTACAGCGGTAACAGCATTGTATAATGCTCTGATAAGAACTCAACTTGAGTGTAATGCTGTCATATGGGCTCCACATGAGATTAAATATAGTCTTATGTTGGAGCGCATACAGAACAAATTTGTCAGGTATTTATACATGAAACTTTATGGGGTCTACCCCTTCTATCCGTTGATGTACCCAACCTTGTTCGTAATCGGCATGGTTGGGTACAACAAACTGGAGACAAGAAGGGACTTGGCTCTTACCACGTACATTTTTAAGCTGTTGCGCGGTAAGGTATTTAATGCTGGTGTCTTGAAGGAGATATGTCTGAATGTGCCGGATAAGTACGCATTGCGACGCCGACAGCCACGGTTGTTAGCAGTGCCACGCGCGCGAACCAACCTGCTCAGTAAAGCGCCGCTGACGCGTGCCTTGCATACACTGAATAGCACTGCTGATAGGATAGATTTATTTTATTGCTCTCTGAATGAGTTCACAAAGGTAACATTGTTTATATTATGTTATGCTAATATATAACTAGTAACTTTAATTGAAATTTAGAATGTAACTAAAGACCACGCTACCGCATTAGGATTATTGCCTGTAAGGATAGTTGTGTTTGTGATAAATAAATAAATAAATAAATCTTATATTTAAAATATTGTTAAATAGAATGAGCTCATATTCTATGATTTACCTACCCTTATTAGTCGAGTTTGCACTAAACTTCTTAGAGCGCCTAAAGACTATTATGTAAGGCAGGGCCGTCTTTACCCGGGGGTGCAAGGGGTGCGTGGCACCCGGGCGCAGAGTCTTTGGGGGCGCAAGCCAATCCTTATACCTACACCTACCATGCGTAAACCTTCTCGAAATTGAAATTAATAAAAAACTACTTGCTCAAGTCAAGATAGATTAACAAATTTGGCTATATTATAAGTTGATTACAAAGCAGACGATATCATAAAAAAGATTGCCGATTTTAAAGCCGGAAAAATTTAATTTGATGTTTGAAAATGTACCTAATTTTATTGTAGAGTACTTACTCCACAATAAAATATAATTTAATCAAATTAATTAATTAATTAATTTTTTAATCAAAATTAATTTTAGGAAATCAGCTTGCGCCCCAATTTTTGTGTACTTTCACAAAAATTGGGGCGCAAGCTGATTTTTGCACCCCGGCGGCGTGGCGGCGGCGGCCAATATGGTTAAGACGGCCCTGATGTAAGGTCTAAATTGACATTTTTGTAAGGATTTGACGCTTATAAGCATCGCCTTAGTAACTGGCGATTCTTAAGTTAAGTGGAAACGACTTTCTTGTTTTAGGGTTTTTTCATGAATACTCAGAAAAGCAGTCGAGTTTTTTAGTTTTTTAAATTACCGTTTTTTTACCAAAATCACAATAATAATCAGCCTTTTATCCACTGCAGCACAAATACCTCTTCTCATTCAGAGAAGGCACGAGCATTGATCACCACGCTTGCTCAAGACGGGTTAGCGATATCAGACTTATGTTAACTATAAATTCAGTTTTCCTCACCATGTTTTTACTTCACCGATGTCCAAGATAAACTCAGAAAGTCACATTGGTCTTGCCCGGATTTGAACCCAAAAACTCGTGAATCATCATCACCCACCAGCAGTCCACAGCTGGACATAAGCTTTTTATGCAAACAACTCGATTTTCGGCAACTCTAATCCAGCTGCTATCAGTCAAACACCTGAAATCTAAAAAAATAATAACCTCGTGCATGGCAAAACAAATACACAATTTAGATCAGAAACAGTCTATGTTGAGATGAGGTCTATAATAAACACAGTGGCGTGCGGTCTGTATAGGCAAAAAGACACTGCAGACCCTAGTAGATCTAGATCTAGACCAGTTACTAATATTTTCAAGAATATAAAAAATATACAAAATAAAAAAAATATTCAAACTCCTAATGTAAATTAATAGCAACGTTCATACCGCGCGTTTGTACTATTAAGTTTACTACGGCAGGCGTTCGTAACTCTTTGCGAAGAACGCGAAAGGTAGCGAACGATTCTGCCTACAATCCATTCATAAATGTACGCATGTAGTGGTCCAATTTCGTGTCTGTGCACTGCACACAACGATGCGGTAACAAGGCCATCTCCTGCAGCAGGAAACCCAATCACGGGCCAGCTCGTCTCCGTATTGGCTCATCTCAAGTATTATACGACCAAGTTGAATAAGTAGTGAGTTAAGTAAAATTTCGATTGACAATGATGCTATTTTATCTGTCAACGTTTTACTTGTCAAAATTTAGAAATTATTTTTTCTCTATAGAGTCCATACCTATTGCTTTTTTTCATGTAAAGTGTACTGTATAACAATATTTTCCAAAACAATATTTTGATTGTGTTTTGTGATTAATTCATTTTAAAAAGTAAATATTTGGGTCGAGTTTTTGGTAATTTCAATCAGTTTATTGAATTGTTTTTACAATTACTTTTTGTTTGTTACATTTAAAAAGTTGTTCGATTGTGAGATTTGTGTTAAAAATGTGTGTTTGTTAAAGGTTAAAAATGGTACATTTTCGCAATTACCGTTTAATGAAAAGGTTCAAATTGTAACTAAAGGGAGATGTGTACTTGAGTTACGAAAATTAACCCAGAAAAGAGGTACGTTAACTCGTAAGTTTCATAGTAATAATTATGACACAAACAACTGGCTGTGTGGTTGTGTAAACACAATTAAATTATTTTGTTTTCCTTGCTTATTGTTTAGTAGTTCGAGTAATTATTGGTCGAATTAAAACGCAAACCAACTTTTTATGACGATGTTTTAAAATCATATTCAATAAAGAATAGGTGCGTAGATTTAATTTCAAAAGTTAATAAATAAGTTGGTTTATTTAATTTTTTTAACTGTTAGCAAACCAGTAGTTTATTTATTTATTAAATATATTTGTATAATGCAAATTACATGAAGAGCCTTTTTCAAGGCCACATCGGATATCTTTCAAGTGACGTATTCTGTAGTTATCACTCACTTGGATTAGATATTTGAGGTGGCCGAAATCTTTTATTTGCATCATTGGAAAATCGTCGTTACAACCTTTTAAACCCCTGGTGAGTTTTATGTTTACTAACTAGTGCAATTGCGAAAGACTTTATTTTTATTCTTTTTTTATATACATATAATAACAAACACCTTTATAATATACACGCCGCACGATGTAGGTACCATTTTGTTGAAACTCAGATGTGTCTTCTCGAAATCCGTGTGTCACAACGGGATGCAGCAGAATACCAGCGTCAGGTATTGTACCTGGCATATGCTGAGCTGGACTCCCATTTGGTGTAACCATGAGACACACCGCCCAGTAGTGTTCGACCGTTATAGATGTATATGAGCTAGGTGTCTATGGGTCAAGTTATCTTTTTAATCTTTGTTATTTTTTTTTTCACCTTTTTTGATGTTTTTAATACCTGTATTGTGTCTTTTGTTGCACTGAATAAACGTTTTATCTATCTGACATAAACAGGTAAGGGGGCGTCCCTCCCTCCCTCCCCCCGTGGTGAGGTGTCGTGAGATTTTATTCAACCCCCTCCCCATCCCCCAATCTCACGTGAGTTTTTTCAAAATGTGGGTTTCTTACGTAAACGCGTTGGATTGTTATTATAAAAAGAAAAGAAAAATTGCTTCGTGCTTTTATTTACACAAATATGGTGGTTTGACAGTCAGTAGATGTAACGTCGAAGTATGAATGAAATTATTTTCTTTCGAACGAATTATTGAATGATCTTAATCATATTACGATATACGCTTAAGATTAAATCTTAAGCATGTATAATTTGGATTAAATGGACCAAAATAGTATAATTTGTTTTTGATTCAATCAGAAAAAAAATTGCGTGATATTTGCCGAGACCCCCCCTCTCTCCAACGTAAGATTAGATGAGATTTGACTCGACCCCCTCCCCCCCTTAAACATCACGTAATTTATGGACGCCTCCTAAAATACCAGAATACCACAGACAGCTAGATACAGAAGGACGACTCCATACTATAAGTGAAACACACGCACACGCGTCACGTACAGTGAGTGCAATCGCATTCGCGACTGACATTCCCATTATACCAATTAACCAAATTTTATGATTGTATGTGTAATTTGTTACTAATATTGACCGATTTTGTATAATCAGTGATTTATGTAATTTTAAAAAAATATTGTCATAGAATTGACTTATTGCCATAGGCAAATTGTAAAATTGGTAATAAAAGTTGTAATTATTATTTTATTATTAGTATGTGTGGTGAAAACTGTAAATATAAGTTGGTTATTAATTTTTTTTTTATTATTTGGGTTTCGGTGCAGCATGTCTTTTTCTTCCATACTTCTTATAACATAAGTCGTCTTCTCGGAAGTCACCCCCGTTCTAGCCATGCCATCTTTCACACAGGATGAAAGTCTGTATGGAAGTTCGCCATTTTTTAAATTAAAAACTTGAAGTTGCCGAGTTGCAATTCCATTCGGCACACGGCTCATAATCAAAAGCAACGTGTTTTTGGTTTCTATGTAAACTTTTTCCGCCATTTCTCCAAGTGACAGCTGTCAAACTCTTGACATTACAAAAAATCGGTTGTCTGTAAAGTCGGTTTACTGACGATAGTTGAACGTGACAACGTCATAAGAAAATACTGATGGAATAGTTGCATTGCATTTGTTAATATTCGCTTGCACTTCAAGCCGCCATGGAACGCTACAGAGCGAGGCCGCGAGGTAACGCTACATGAGTCATGTTTTTTCGTGAGTGCAACCAGCTTCATCGATTTATTAGACGTTGTCACGTCAAAAAAATACATGATTTTTTCAACATCAGTGTTGCAAATCATCTTATTTTTGTCAAAACGCTTACAGTACGTACTAGGCACGTGTCTATCTGTGCGTGCGCTTGTTTTCGATCGTTGTTCGGAGCTGACCTTCTGTGCTACTCTGTGACAAGACCGTCTCGGTCTTGACCATGCCGTTATCTGCCAATTAAGGCAGTGCGCCGGTGTGATTGGTGAGGTTCAAACGCGCCATATTGCCGACAATAGTAGTAGTGAATAGAAGTGATTTTGGTTTTGTTTAACCTCTCAAGCTATTAAGGTGAGTTTCTGCTGTATATTGTGTGTTAGGAAAAGGCAGGATCATTCTGGGATTTATGACGGTCGTTATGGGTCGTCAGAAACTGAAAGTCCGACAGCCAGTCTTACTAAGGGGAACCGCGTAACCAAGTAACTGGGTTGTGGACATCAGATAACGAGCCGCTCTATGTAAAATACTGGTATTCAGCTGCATCCGGTTAGACTTGAAGCTGACCCCAACATAGTTGGGAAAAAGCTGGGTAGTTTTCAAATTGCGTCACTAGTTGTTTTTACACCTAAATAGTTATTTTTAGGGTTCCGACGTAAAAGGAAACGCGGAACACTTTTAATCCGTCTTTATCTGAGATTCTTTTGCGAGATCTATCAATTCAGACTATCGCAGTCCACTGCTGGACATAGGCCTCCCCCAGACTGCGCCACAGCACCCTGTCCTCCGCCTTCCGCATCCAGTCTACCCCAGCCACCTTCTTCAGGTCGTCCGTCCATCTAGCTGGGGGGGTCCCACACTACGCTTGCCGATACGCGGTCTCCACTCCAGGACTCGTCTGCTCCACCTGCCAATGGTCCTTCGACAAACATGGCCAGCCCACTGCCACTTCAGTTTGCTAACTCTGCAAGCTATGTCGGTAACTCCGGTTCTTTTCCGGATAACTTCCTTCCTGATTTTATCCTTCAAAGAGACTGCGAGCATATGCGAGATCTATGCACCAAGAATTTGAATTTTGGTATAATCACAGAGTCACAGAATCATTATAACTCATGTGGTATAATGTTAGGTTTTGATGGCGCCTAGACCGCCAAAAAAAGATCAAAACATTAAACAGTATCAAGGAGGGGGTGTTCAGGAGATCAGACCGGAATAAATCGTAAAATGCACGTTCCGGAAGACTATACACTATTTACCTTTTTCCTCTATTGAGAGTAATAAAGCCGAAGGACATAACTAGATGTGGCTTTTCCTTATCACTCATAATGAGGACAATTATCAATACACCCATTGTAATATTTTACAACATAAAATCTAATCAACATATCTACAAGCCTTTTGGGCACTGTTCTGACAGCGATGCGGACGAATTTTTTGATGCCCTATGATTATTTTGCTTATTTTTCATATAAATGCACATATTATTACTATTTTAAATATTATAATAGATTATAATATTTTTCAATACATGCTTTGAATATCAACATAGGTTCAACGATTGGACCCCTCTAAGGGGGCAGGACCTGACGGTCTTCCGGCGGCCTTTTTTAAGGCTACGGCTAACAGTATTTGTGAGCCGATCTATATCCTTTTTAATAGATGTCTGCATGAAGGTGTGTTCCCGGCGGTTTGGAAGCGTGCTAACATTACCCCTGTGCATAAGGGTGGCTCAAAGCATGATGTCGAACAATATAGACCCATCTCGATTCTGCCGACCTTGTCAAAGCTTTTTGAAAGACTTGTTCACAACGAGATTTACCCACTTCTGCATAATATCATCATACCAGAACAACATGGGTTTGTTAAGCGCCGATCTACGACTTCTAACTTGTTAATATTTGCTAATTACCTTTTTGAAAATGTTGATAGGCGATTGCAAATAGATGCAGTCTATACTGACTTCAAAAAAGCTTTTGACAAGGTCGATCATGAAATTCTCCTGAGTAAAATTGCCTACAATGGAATACGCGGAAATTTATTGCGTTGGTTTGTGTCATACCTCGAAAACCGGTCACAGAGGGTAGTGGTTAATGGTCATCAGTCTGTCTCTGTTAGTATTACTTCCGGAGTACCACAGGGCTCTATTCTGGGACCGCTATTATTCATTATTTATATCAACGATATTAAGAAATGTTTTATAAATTCGAAATTCTTGATGTACGCTGATGACCTGAAAGCGTTTCATGCGATACGTACTATGGACGACTGCCGGTCATTTCAGGAGGATCTAGACAGACTAACTGCCTACTGTATTGACAATAAGCTGCATCTTAGTATCCCCAAGTGTAACTACATACACTTTACTAAGAATAATTCCATCCTTAATTTCAATTACAACCTTAACTGTATCCCCCTAAATAATATATCTATAGTGAAAGATCTAGGTGTTCTCTTTGATGGCAAACTGTCCTTAAACCAGCATATCGAAGCCATAGTCAATAGTGCTTTTAAAATGTACGGATTTGTAATGAGATCTTCAACAGAGTTTAAGCGTGCCTCAACCTATCTCTATCTGTATAAGACGCTCATTCGCTCCCAGCTAGAATATGCGGTCCCTATCTGGAACCCCTTCTACCAAAAGTACGTAGCTGAAATAGAAAGGGTCCAGCGCAAGTACCTCCGTGCTATGTACTACAGATGTTATGGGACCAAGACTCAACTGTCATACTACCGACTTCTTGATATGTACAAGCTAATCAGCTTGGAGAATCGACGCAAATACCTGGAGGCCAACGTGCTCTATGATATAGTTCACAATAATTTTGATGCCATTGATCTGACCAGTAATCTGTGTTATTCTGTCCCTCGAACGGTCCATGTGCGGCAGGTTCGTGCACGTACCCTGTTTGCACTAAATTCTTGTCGTACGAACTCCGGCTTACGTTGCCCTATTCATAGAATGTTGGAATCCTATAATTCTAATTTCATTGATATTGATATATTTGCATGTTCGAAAAATAAATTTAAATCTAATATTATAAAAATGTTATCTTAATTGTAATCATGGTACTTATTAATTTATAATTTATTATTATTTATTTATTGCATAATTCAAGTAAATGAAATTGTTTCTAATCTGATTTGGTTTTGTAACTATAGCTAGCGTTATAGTAACTTATTTATTTGTTTTAAAATATTTCTTGTTAATTTTGGTAATGCTCGCCTAGTGGCAACCTGTGATCTTTTAATATGTCCTATCTGCGGATAATGTAGTGGACTGCAACATTGCTTCCTATACCATTGTTAAACTTATGTAGTATAGTATATGTTGTAGTTGTTTATTATCCCTCAATAAATAAAATAAAAATAAAAAATAAAAACATAACATAACATCACGCCTGTAATCTTCAAAGGGTCAGGAAGAGAAGAACCTTTTTTTTTTTTTGTTGTCGGGGGGAACCTTCAAAAGGCATCCGACCTCCGGGGTGGGAGGTCGGGGAGTGTGAGATTTTTACCTCACTAAAACCACCCCGGTGATCACCATCAGCACATAGCAGGTTCCTCTTAAAATACCAATTCCGGAACCCCCCCGTGCAACGCCTGTAAGGCACATCCCTGGGGAGACTATAAAGGGGCCTCCCCAGGCAGAGAAGAACCTATAGGTACTCCTAAAATGAATGAGAAATGTGGGTGTACTATTAGTCACATGTTGTAAAGGGCGAGTCTATTACCGTTAACTGGGCACAATTCCAGACTCTGGGCTGCTATCGAAAAAATCCTAAAAAAAATCCAATTTGCCCGACCGTAGCAGTAGCGCTTACGACCACTAGACCAACGGGGCAGTCAGGCAATATCTAATAAAATTTCATATAAAATATTTTTATCTTATCTATCGAAACGTGTGTTTTAACCTCTGCCAACCTTTTTGCAAAATAATGGCGTGATATTATGTCACCTGTATATGTTATGGACCAAGTAATAAATACGGGCATTTTTCATAAAAATAAATAATTATAATTTGAGCTTCCTTATTTATCACATTGCCTCGACATTATAAATATTGCCGTGTGGTCTTTGAGCAATCTGTTAATACACATGTACATCGCATGTAATCGTAACTAAAGGTATGTGTATTCTCATTCGCTCGCTCTTGCATCCCATGTCGACGGAGCCCCGCTTTGCGGGGCTCCTATTTCTGTGTAAAGGGTTTCAAGTAATCTAATCAAACCTAACCTCGGGGTGCCCTTCGCTCACTCTTGCATCCCTATCGTCAGCAGAGTGTCTATGAATAAAAAGATGTTGTTTGATTTTAAATATTGATTCTACGTTTGAAATAAAAATTACAGTAATTAAACCTGGTTTTAATTGTTCTGCCCCATAGGTGACTAGCATTATAAAAAATGCCTGGTCGATTTGATTATTTCAATAGTTGTTATCACACTGCCCTCTCATATTGGGCATATTTCAAACTGCCCGGGCATTTATTGTCCTAATAATCACTTGGTCCATGACATATATAGTGACATAGGTAATATCACACCTGCAATTGCAATGATAAATAATTGCAGTGTATTACGTAACTGCACTCATACCTATGAATGCAGTTACGTAATACATTTACTATAAAGATAATGAACAACAACAACAAAACCAGTTTTCAAGGTTTTACAAGTTTATATTTTAAGAACAGTATATGTTTTCTTGAGAACCCCTGAGCTGAAGGCTACCTCCAGAGAATATTCATAATCTTTCGGCGCATTGCCCGCTCGCGCTTTTTCTTCATTTTCATTTAGTGTTCTTTCTGACTGACACTTTGCTCGTCTCCTATGTATCGTAGCGTGATGTTACATTTTCAAATTCGACTGGTAATTCTAGAGGTTAGCACGTCTAAACAAAAAAAAACTGGCCACACGAAGGGTTCCGCACCACAAGGCAAAAACGGTTTGTTGTATGAGAGCCCCCCTTAAATATTTATTTTATTCTGTTTTTAGTATTTGTTGTTATAGCGGCAACAGAAATGCATCATCTGTGAAAACTTCAACTGTCTAGCTATCACGGTTCATGAAATACAGCCTGGTGACAGACAGACGGACAATGGAGTCTTAGTAATAGGGTCCCGTTTTTACCCCTTGGGTACGGAACCCTAAAAAAACAAACGAACTCTTCAGCTTAATAAAAATAAAATGGTATAGATGTTACATGACTTTCGCATAATAATTATATTATTTCTAATGATTATTGATACTAACCGTTGCCTGTTCGAATCATTAAGAATTCATAACTATTAATTAGGAAATCTGTCCAAAAAAACCTGGACCAGGAAACAGGTTTTCGTGTTACTTTTAAGTAATTGTTGTGTTGTGTTTAAGTAGATCATTTTATTAACAAACACAAGCTTATTAACATATTGAAGGACACTGAACGAGACACAATACAAGTTTTGTTATTATTACGTCGAGAAGCGTTAAATGTCACGCACGGTGTTAAAAAAAGTTGTCAACCATTAACACTTTGCCATTTCGTACGAACACTTTTCAGGTTTCTTATAACAATAACAAACTAGCTGACAAACCTTTGACAAACATGGCCAGTCCACTGCCACTTCAGATGCTTATGCGCAACCTAAGTTGCTAATTGCGGCTCTTTCCGGATAATCTCTTCTGGTGGTTTTTGGTGGTATGATTCGAATGATGATTTCATGAAACAGTTATTCTTTGAACTTACGTGGTCTTAGAGAGTTGTGTTGATGACTTTAGTGATTATAATTCTGTAAATACATATTTGTTACGGCCGCGAATCATATATTAAGCAACGTACAACTTAATACTGACCAGCAAATTGCAAAAAACCTAAAAAAAAATGAATATCGCGGGCTATCCTAGCACTTTCGCCTTAAACATACGTATTTAAATAAAATGAATTTCCTCTAAATTTTCAGATAATGTCCTCCTCAATCTACTACCGGCTTTCCGGCCAGGTTGTGACCCTCGGCCTGCACGCTGGCAACTCGATCGTCCTGTTCCTCTCCATGCAGAATGAGGAGCTGATGAAGGATATAAGACATCAAGAATATGAATTCGATGCAGAGTCGCTATCTGACTGTTTGGAATATTGTGAGTTGCTGTCATCCTTCTACCATCTCTCTCTCATCTTCATCTTCTTTTTCTGTCTTCTTCTTCTCATCCCTTAAAGTATCAAGCAATCTGCCTAGCCTTTTCCCAAATATGATGGGGTCAGCTTTCAGTCTAACCGAACGTAGCTGAATATCAATATTTTGTATGAAGCGACTGCCTATCTGACCTACACAACCCAGTTACTGGATAACACGATATCAACTGTCTAGTTATCACGGTTCGTGATGTACAGCCCGGTGACAGACAGACGGACACTAGAGTCTTAGTATACGGAACCCTAAAAACTACTCTCTCTGCTTCCTATGGGTATTGTGACGAAACTTAGATTGCCCCATTGCGTTGGTCTCGTGGTCGCAAACGCGATGAAAAAGAATTGATTCTAGACACCCCCTTCCAAAAGGTAGTTTCGTATTTAGAAGAATGGGCAAGAAACACCACCGTTACTCTTTTAAAAATGTTTTACAATATTTTGAATATATTAATTATATAATAATAAGTGAAGACGATGCACCTAGAATAAAATCACTATCAAGGCTCCTGCAAACAGGCGCGACGCGCGACGCGAATCGCCCGCGACACAAAGGCACCGCTCGTTGCGCGACTTGCGGTGCCTTTGTGTCGCGCGCGATTTTATCGAGTGTCGCGCCTGTTTGAAGGAACCTTCAGTAGGTAAAAATAATTAAAAATTAAGCAATGACAGGTAAATTAATTATGTGATAGATACATGGTGCTCACCATAATTATTTAATATTGTGAAATTAGATGATTTTTCCAAAATGTTAACAAGTATTAATTTAGTGTGTGAGTAAACGCAATCACAGAATGTATTCTGTCATAAAAATTATAAAATTAAATTAGCAACCAGTTTGATTTTGTCTAGAGAAGTCCTATTGAGAAGAACAAGCATGAAACTCACTGGTCAATGCTCTTCCCTTTTCGCTTTTAATTGCGGCCAAGTGCGAGTCATGAAGCGTTCCGAAGCGTTCCGACTCGCACACGAAGGGCACCACCGCACAATATTTAACAATACATTTTTTTTTTAAACATGAATCTTGTATGGGGAGGGGAGAAAAAAAAAGGGAGTCCTTTTTATATTTCCTTTGTTTTTCAGGTCTTCCAGCTATCATACTTCTCGCTAGCATTTGCCTGTGACTTCCTGACTGTGACAGGCAGAGACAACTTGATACCAAAGAGCATCAGGAGGTTTAGACAGAATTTTTTTAATGCTATCGTCTTTCCTGTGGCTGTGGTGAGTAAAACTTTACTAATGATAAGTTATAATTATAATAATATATGTTTATTCATCAAAAATTTGGTACAGATAATTACAGCAACAATCAGTGAGTAGAGAGTTGAGTAGAGAGTTAATTAGGTTTGTTGTAAAATCAGTACTAAAATTTTTAAATCCCTGCCTGTCAAACTAGGTTATAAGAAAAAAAAAGAAACACAGTAGGAAGTATTAATTCCGATCCAGCCTGTCCCTGGCTGCCCTCTCCCCCTAAACCGAGGTCCGTACCCCACAGGGGGTGCCATTATCGTGTAGTCGCTTAGTTTTTAAGTTTTTTAAGCCCTGACTTAAAAAGTTAAGTCTATCACTGCATAGCGCGCGGCGTGATAGCGAGGGTGCTAAACGCCGTGCAATAGTAACACACGTATCGTAATATGCTATTTTTTTAAATCATGTTTTTTATTGTTTCAGTGTCCTGCACACATACAGCCAACGCGGGTTATTCCCATACCCGATTTTCACAATGACCTACGGAACGATTTACTTCCCAATAATTTTAACTGCAGCTTTTTTCCTAGAACTAACCATTTATTTATCACAATATAAACTGTATTCCTTAATTTGGGGACAAGAAAAATCACGAAGTGTGGGCAAATTTAAGTTTTCTTAATTAGGATTCCGTACCAAAATGGTAAAAAGAAACCCTAAGGTGCAGCGCAGACGGCACACTTTTTGTGCGATCGAGTCTGCGGCGCACAAAAAGTCTGCATGGCGCGCAAAAAGTCGGTCGCGGATTTTTCACAGACTCAACGCACACGACGCACATCTTCGGTCATTGTGTCGGTTTCTTTTTAAATGTCTATTATGATATTCTGCATAAGAAGTATCATAAATTGCTGGTATGTTTTGTATTTCTTGAATTAACATCGTTACATCTACCTCTGGCGCCATGATAATAGATCGTGTGCGTTACGTCCACCCCTAGCAAATGCAGATTGCCGACTAAAGTGTGCGCCGTCTGCGTTAGCGCGCGTTGAAGCAAACGTTCAACTTTTTTCACACACTTTTTGTGCGGCGCGGTGCGGTCTGCCCGAATTACACGTATTTTTTGTGCGCCGGACTTTTTGCGCGTCGTGTGCGTTACTGCATATAATTGCATAGGTTCTATTTTCACAGACTAAAAAGTGCGCCACGGATAGTCTGTCGTCTGCGCTGCACCTTATGGTGAGACTCAGTTTGTAGCCTGGAACCTCCAGCGTATTTTCGTATCCGTGTTCAATTCGAGACATCGCCATTCGAGACCCGCCTAGGGAATTTTAGTAGTTCACGTTTCAATTCAACAACCTCCGAAAAATTAAATAACATATAATAACCTCTCTAATGTTTAAATAACAGTTGTTAAAATGATTTTCATGTATTCCCTCACATTTTCATCCTAATATATAAATGGCTTAAGTCAGCCAGTTCATTAAATGTTGAATTATTCAATATATTCAGCCAATTCGTTTAATATTCAACTTGAATATTAGACGAATGGGCTGAATATCATTCAGGCCGCTAGTTGGACGGCGCCGTTTAGTTAAAGGGCTAGTCTGCTAACTGAATGGCTAAATGTTAAGCTAGTTGGCTAATAAAATTAATATAATTTTATTCATGGTCTTTTTTTTAAGCCATCCTTCATAGGGTCAACAAAAATAAACTACTCGAGGTCCAAATTCTAAAGGTGTAAGGCAGAAGAAATAAAACACAAACGCATTTGCAAGTGATTCGAGAATAATAATAAAAACAATAACATTTATTTACTTTTGGTTCTCAAAATTCACCATTATCTACTTTAGGTACATAGGTATAATGTTTTTTGTATTTGAGTTCATAAACCAACAAAGCTCATGCGCAACATCATCGAAAAAGGCTCAGCCCACAGTTTCTGAACAAAAGAATGAGTAAAGAATTGAGAACCTCCCCCCTCTTTTGAAGTCGATTGAAATTTTTTTTTTCATACTATTTTTTTCTTTTGCCGCAATTTTCGATCATACCGCGCAGACAAAATATGTTTTTTAATATATTCTGTTCTTTACATAGATATATTATTATGTTTTTTTTTTATATTTGTAACTCTTCATATGTTCAGGTAATGTGTAAAAATACTTAATTATTTCATTAACAAATTAATATTTTTGATAATATAAATCATCTCATAGAAAAACAAGACATACAAAAATTTTATTATTTTTATTTCTTTTTCACTATTTATAATGATCTCAGATACCCATAAATTCGTAGGTATCGTTTTACAAAAAATAGAAACTCTTAGAAAAGAATTAAGAATTAATGAAAAGAAAAAACATTTTACGAATAAAACCAATTTTTGTAAAAAAAATGCACAGACACCCGTAACCGATTATACCCATATTTTATCATGCTTGCTTTTTCCAAAATACATTTTTTTTATACTATCCTTTACGTGTCCAAATCTATATTAGTTTTTTAGTGAAAATTTAGCAAAACATAGTACAAAAGTTTTAGAAATACCTACCAAAACTACCCAGCAAGTAAAACGTTTACCCTATGTACTATCACTATCGCACTGACACTCAAACGCATATGTGCGAAAGAGAGGCAAGAAGCTCCTCTCTTCACCCTTCGATTTGCACCAATGAAGTTAAAGTTTTGCTCGAAGTTATGGACACGGCGTTGTTTAGGATGGCTGCACACTTGCGACTTTTTGTTGCGATTATTTGATGGGACTTAAACATTGCTGGCGAAATGTGGGTATATTATAGGTACACCTCTGCATAACCTTTCGAGGAATATATGTGTGATGTTTTATTTGGTAAATAAGTTTTACCGAAGTTTAATGAAGAAAAGACACAAATTGTTTGAACGCCTGACTAAGAACCCTATCTCGGTCCCAAGATGTATATTAATGTATTTATATATACTTTATTGTAAAAAACAAAAATACATAACATAAAAAAAATATAAAATGGGCGGCCTTATCGCTTTCTGCGATCTCTTTCAGGCAACCTTGGAATGGACAGTGATTTTCAAGATGAACCGACGAAGAGCAACATTCCTCTGAATATTTGTGTAATTGAAATAAAGATGAAGTTGGATACCGAACACTCGCCTAAGTCATTAGAATATTGCCTTAGAGATTACGTTAGCGGGCCATAAAGATCAATTCGGAACAGACAAATTTCGGAAAGAACGGGAGTAAAGCTTTATCTATTGTTCATTTATATTCAGCATTTTAGTCAAAAATTATGAATACAACGTTATTATGAGACGAAGGTTGTAGTTGGCTATCACAACCACACTTTTAGTGTTTGATGACAGAAGTATGTAGATATTATACAGCCAGGATGATAATACAGCGAAACTCCCATCTATTAAAACCCTCAAAAGAGATTGATGCTGTATGATACAGTTTTGCAACTTGTCAAAAGCATTAACAGGATATTAGTCAGACATAGCGGTACAAGAAGTATGTAAGAATTGTAGCAGGTGGCGTTCTGTAGTTTCAGCCCATATGGTACAGACGCCAGTACATCAAGCTACTACAATCTGTCAAATTTCTTTAATAGATTTTCAACTTTATCGCTAAGCATAAGGTTCAAAGTTGGTTGGGAAAATTTGTCAGTTTCGGGTAGCTTCATGTGCTGGCGTCTGTACGTGGGGAGAAGGCGTGAGTTTATGTATGTTTGTATGTATGAGACAGACATAATAAGTCGCAAAGTCGCAAGTGCGTAGCACATATTCTTCCAATAATTTTATTGATTTATTTTTCAAAATAAATTCGTGTTACATGGCCGGTCTCCAACGGTTACATATCTGAATCAGAATATTCAGGAAATTGCTGAAAATTGTTTTTTTTTTGCAATATTTTTATTATGATTTTTTTTGTTAAACCATGTTGATAAGCGAAGGTAATAGGTTTTCAGCCAATTTTTCAGTCTTAGTGCTCTAAAACGTTTTCTCCAATATTTCGTTTCTTTACTAATTTTATTTTGTAAACCTTCTTGGGATATGTCCAATTGTAGTTGAAAGTTATGAAGAAAATACAGAACAATATACTTTATCTGAGAAAAATAAAAAAACATGGTGCTTTTTTTGTGTTTGCTAACATTCTTTAAACGTTGTGAATTGATTCACACTTAGACGTATACATAATGAAGTAATGAACTGTTATAACACAATACATAGTATACATTTTATAAGCCATTAAAAAAAAATTACAAAAAATAAGTATTTACAAAATAATTTTACAAATTGGACATTCCCATATCGAAGCTAAACATAATGACTAAACAATCTAAACGTGTGCGCCTAGGTTTTTACATTTTTATTTATATTTTTGCGAAAAAGAGTACACACTCTTTGAAAAAACTGTATTGCATATACTAATAGTTGTGGAAATATTAAAAATTAATTATTTCTACGTATATATCTGAGTTTTAATAAAAATTAAAATATATCATGTTTAAAAATTAACATTTGAACCACCCGTATGTTTTTTAACTATTATGTATGATCTCACTATATAATTATGCCTATTTTATCAGTTATAGAAAATAATAAAAAAAGGAAAAAAGGAAATAAAAAAAAATAAAACCAAACTAGACAATAACAGATTGCTTTATTTAACAAAAAATATATAATATATAGAAAGGAAAAAAACAACATTTTTCACATGATCTGTCAAGCATGCTCGGAGTCCATCTTGAAAAATTTGTTTCTTTTATTATATTTTTTAATAGAATGTAAAATTAAAGATAACCCATCGAACCTTATGATATTTAATATAAAATACATATGATTAATAACTATTTACAAAATACAAGTTAAGATTTATACTTTTTTATTAACATTAATAAAATCCAGTCTATAGTAAAGGCTATTCGACAAACTTAGCGTAATGTTAGAAAATTGATGGTTATTTTAATAATTCTAATTATTAGTAGCAGGCAATTTAAATTATAATATAAATATACGTATAAAATCGCGTCAAGCTAAAATAAAAAAGGTAAAAAAAATAATTTACGTATTAGCGGATAAAAATACAACAGTTTATTTATTATGCAAAATTGTGTTTTTCATTTTTTTTTCTTGTTTCGTTTTATTATGCAAAATGTGACATAATTCCATAGATGGCACCCAAGCAAAGAATATGAAAAAAAAATATGAGATCAATTTACTCATCACGCGAGAAAATGAAAAAAATAAAAATTGCCTGCTAAATATTACAAAAATGATTTTTGTCCGTGAAATTTGATTAGTCATTCTTGAAAGGTTCATTCTCATTTGATAATTTTGTTCAACGCACGACTGTTAATCGACTTAAAATTACATTTAATTATGATTTGCATTTTTCCATCGCTTTAACATATTTGACATATATGTACTTCTTTATTTAATTAAAAACAACGAAAAAAATACAAAAAATGGGCAGTATCATGTATTCCTATATTACAACTTAAATCGAAAATCTACAGAGGCGAAAAAAACATCAATAATAATAATAATCATTTGAAATAAATAACAAGTTACATTCTTTAAAAAAAACTGTTAAAATTAATAAAAAAGAGTCCTATTTAAAATAAGTTCCGTTCAATTGAAACTGTGTGATCTTTAACTTGCTACACCTTTATAACTTTTTTATTTCTTAATAAAAACTCTATTCCTATTATTATATATTTATATAATAATTATTATTATTTCTTCATTCAGAGTTAGATACACTTTACGATAATTATATTACGATATTCCTTTGTATACAATACACAATCAAACATACATTATGTCTAATTATGTATTAAATAAACCACAAAAATGTGTGTAACGCTACATATTTTTTGTTACGAAAAAAATAATAAGAGATTTCCATAACAAATGAAAAAAATCATATATTCTGAGATTAAATGTATAACTAAACGCATTTAAATGTAACTAGAATCGAATTAAATAAACCTCCTTTTAATTATTGTACGTACATACTTTTAAGTAAATATTTTAACAGTCTCAAGGTACATACATACAATTATAAATATATTAACAAATCATTTAGATGCGTTTAGTTTTACGTAGGAATTAATAAAAAAATAGCTGTCAAGCTGTCAAGAGTCTTTGAAAAGGTCTCAAAATGCCACCGTCCAGCTATATTGGGCAAAAATGAGATCGTTCTAACGCAACCTGATAGAAACCTGTGGGTTCAGACCTGGGGCAGGTGCAGACCTAGCCGTGCGTGTAGTCCAGTACACTATCCAGTGAAAACAGCTCTTTGTAGAGCGCTGGGAACACGTGGTGGGGGTGCGCCGCCTTGAAGCGACACAGGGCCTCGAGGTGCATCAGCGATAGTTCTCTGTAATTGAAGAATTGTTAACATTAGTATAAGTACTCGCAACCGGGGTGCGTGTATGACCAGATGTATGAACATGAGGCAAAAGTAGTATGTAAGGATCGTAGCAGATGGCGTTTTGTTGTTTCTGCCTACCCCATAGGAAGGCGTGAGCCTATGTATGTGTGTATCATCATCATCATTTCATCCAAAATACGTCCACTGCTGGACATAGGCGTCCCCCAAGCGCCTCCACTTCGATCGGTTCTGTGCTTCTCGCATCCAACGGGTTCCTGCGGCCTTCACAAGGTCATCGGTCCACCTTGTGGGAGGCCTTCCAACGCTACGGTCTTCCGGTACGCGGTCGCCACTCGAGAACCTTTCGGCCCCATCGGTAATCTATTCTGCGAGCAATGGGCCCTGTCCACTGCCACTTGAGTTTGGCAATTCTTCGGGCTAAAAAATATGTGTGTATGCTCGGATTCCAATTGGTCGTTTCCTATGGAGAGGAGCCGGCAGGAAACTCCACGGTTACTCTTTTTAAAATAATTGACTTTGACTATGCTTTGAAATTACAGCGTATATAGGTATGGAAGGACAATGATCTAGATACTATACATACCTGAAGGTGGGTATCTTAGCCAGTAGCGTGTCTAGAACAGTGACGTCACCCTTGAGGGGCGCGTGGTTAGTCTCAATCTCGTGTCGCATCGCCGCCATCGACATATTAAACAGGCACTGGATCTCAGGATTGCCGCGGACACCGTGCCGTTCTGTGGAGGAGTAAGTAGGAGGTTAATATTTTAATCATCTCTAAACTCCTTTACAATATTCCGGATCATCCCTGGTTGCATAGAGGTAAATGTATAAATAGCTACAGAGATGATAATATAACATGAAGAGTGTTTAATCTAGAAGTCAAGCCCTTATAGTTAAGTTGCTTTCATTTAAGACTTTTAACCACTTGATTTCATGGGATTTACATTTTTTTTTTGTGATAATTATGTATTGAATTAGATACCAGATTTTTTGACAACTCTTTTCATGGTGTTCCAAGCACCACAATCGAATAATTACCACAAAATAATTATTTACAAGCACGAGTATTATTTTATGGGTTTTCATGGCAACTTCTAATGCATAGGCGTCTCATTTCTTTGATAGTTTCTTCACTAGTTATAAAGTTATGATTCTTACCTGGCCACAATAGCACAAGGCTCTGGTAGAGCGCAAGTTCAGTCTCAGTCAGTTTGAGTCGCGCGATTGTCTTCGCCGCGTCAAATATACCCACCACTAGCGCCACGTCGCGGGGATCACTGGAATTAAATAAACATTTTTATATAGACGTGCAACAGACACCATTACATTACAGAACTTAATTTTTGGCGTTAAAAATACAATTTCTTTCATGTCAAGTTCTGTAGTTAAATGTAACATAATTTCCACCGGATCTTTTATTTCGCAAGGTTTTCAAATCAAATGTAACTTTGCCAAATTAAATGTAACTTTGTCAAATTAAATGTAACTTCATAAACTAAATGTAACTTCTCAAGTTAAATGTAACTTCTCAAACTAAATGTAACTTACCGTGCATGCACGCACTCCCTGATGGGCAGCACCACATCTCCATACAACACCTGTTCCCGGTTCACGTCGATCAGCCGTGAAAGTCGGACGATGGCTAACTCAAACGAGCCTAGAGACGAGAGAAATAGTTTATTTAGATAATTTGTTGGGAAACATATTTTTTTTTTGTAAATATTCTTTTTGGACAGTATTTATTATTTGATACTGAATGGAATGTTTTATGTAAGATGTATTTAATATGTTAAAAAAACCACATTAATTTAATACATATACTTTTTGTCGAAAAGGTTTATGTAAATCGTTCTTATCTACTAATAAATAAATTAATGCAGAAGTGTTACTTCCCAGCATTTTAAGAAATATTTTTATACTAGTAGCGCCCCGCGTTTTCACCTGCATAAGTTTCGATCCCGCCGGAATATCGGGATAAAAACTATCCTATGTCCTTTCCCGGGACTCAAACTATCTCTCTACCAAATTTCGTCTAAATCGGTTCAGCGGTTTAAGTGTTAAGAGGTAACAGACAGACAGACACACTTTCGCATTTATAATATTAGTGGACTCTGGACTGACTCTGGACTCTGGACTCTCTCTGGATTATAGACTCTGTACATAATACATATATGTATATTTATAGTAAAACATAAACCATCGAAAAATACTAATAGAAAAAATTCAATAATTTCTCAGAGCCTTCTAATTTGTTTCCTGCTGTTCCACTCCTGGACAAAGACTCTCAAAATTTGAGAAAAAAAAAACTAATTCGATGATGAATGATTTATGGATACTATATACTCACCAGACTTTAGTAGCAGTATCTGATCGTCTTGTGTAAGTTTCATAAAACCAGGGATAAGTTTCGCGAACTCAATAATATTCTGGATCATCCCAGTTAGTTTGTCTGCACAATCCAGCCACATCTCCTCGTATGTCATTGAACTATAGTATAGTAGCCTGGAAAATAAAGTAGGGTTAATGGCATGGCAACATAACGCAACAACAACCTGGGGAGCCTAAAAAGGCCACTTTAGCGAATCATAAAAGGATAACATTATGAATCGTAATGGACGGTTAACTGTTAAGTTAATCGAATCAAATCCCATTGAAGAAGAATTTTTCAGTTATTTTTTTTTTGTCTGTGCTAAAATACTAATCAGTCCAATCCAAATCCAATCCCTATCTCTTTGATTATACCTACGTAGTGCAGCGAAAAAAGA
Source organism: Luperina nickerlii (assembly GCA_963855955.1). Classification (NCBI taxonomy): domain Eukaryota; kingdom Metazoa; phylum Arthropoda; class Insecta; order Lepidoptera; family Noctuidae; genus Luperina; species Luperina nickerlii. The sequence continues at coordinate 7,074,823 of OY979689.1, read as the reverse complement.
AAAACATGGACTGTCTTCGCCATATTTTGATTCATAACGTTATCCTTTTATGATTCGCCAAAGTGACCTTTTCAGGCCCCCTGAAAAACGTTCAAATTCAAGTCGTCTCAATCTCGTCTCAGCGGCAATCAATGTCAAAAAATTATCAAAAATGTATGTGAATTGATTCTAAAAATACGGGAATTGCCCAGCCTCAGATCATCTGTAGAACTCGATCTCATTACATTTAGTTATCGATCTCATTACATTTAGTTATCGATCTCATTACATTTAGTTATCGATGTCATTACATTTAGTTATCGATCTCATTACATTTAATTATTTCAATTATACCAATTACAGGCACTTTTGAATTGTCAAGGAGTCGTCAGAAAGATGGAGCTTGGAGCTAATTCCAAAGCCTAGTAAGTTCCTATGGAGAAGAACGGGCAAGAAACTCCACGGACACTCTTTTAAATCAACTTATTGATACAACATTTTGTTTCTGTCTAGCCTTTGCCCACCTGTGTCGGTATCGGATTCCAGTCTAACCTGATGAAGCTGAATACCAGTGTTTTAGATGGAGAGACTACCTATCTGACCTCCACAACCCAGTTTCAAGGTTACGTAACACAAAATTACGACTGTAGTCCCTGAAGGGGTAGATAAAGTTGTATACTTCACGCTTATTATGCCAGTTATATTAAAGTATGGGATTTTAATATAAGTGGCAAAATAAGTAATAGGGGCGAGTCAATTGCCTTGCATCGGGGACAAAGCAGGACTGACTGATATTGAGGAATTCCTCATAGAAAAACCCCAATAACACTGGCTGTCCTGGTATCGAAACCAAGACTGATCAGTAGTCTTATTTAAACTAATGAAGCGGAGTTAAGGCGAAAGCACCAGGGTAACCCGCGAAATTCTTTTTTTTTTGTTTTTTTGCAATTTGCTGGTCAGTATTAAGTAGTACGTTGATTAATATATGATTTGCGGCCGTAACAAATACGTATTCACAGAATTATAATCATTAAAGTCATCAACACAACTCTCTAAAACCACGTAACCCCAAAGAATAACTGTTTCATGAAATCGTCATTCTTTGGGGTTACATGGTCTTAGAGAGTTATTTTGATGACTTTAATGATTATAATTCTGTAAATACATATTTGTTACGGCCGCGAATCATATTTTGATCGACGTACAACTTAATACTGACCAGCAAATTGCAAAAAACGTAAGAAAATTGGAATTTCGCGGGCTACCTTAGAGCTTCCCCCTTAAGTAGGAAAATAAACTCGAAAATAATAGTTTAAATAGGGAAATAATTATATATTAACTTTTTTATGTCAACCCGTTGAGGCAGCGGCTGCAGCGGTTCGGGTTTCGATGTCTGTGTGGGGCAGTGTGTATGGGGTAGTCTGTTAGAAAAATTTTGGGAACATTTTCACTTTGTCGGAACAATGGGCTCGCCCCTATGAGATGCGACCTGAACTGGGTAATTTTAAAAAGAGGAAGAAGAGCATAAATATCTACAGATAAACGCTAGACAATAATTTTATTTTATTACCCCTTATGAATTTAATTATGAGAATTATTATGGAAAAGAAAGAATTTAGTGACACAAGTGTTAGGTAAGTAAGTATTAGAAAAGTTTTTAGGGGTTTTGTATTAGATTTTGAAAACTATAATTAAAGTGCCACGGTAAATGAAGAACCAGTATACTCACTTGGAAACATCTTGTGGCTTTCTGAACATCTCGTGTATGAACTCCAGCTTAGGGTTGGTATTCGCGTGTGCTTCGGCCAAACTCTTCACAAGGACCTTGCTGATATCGCCCTCCGCTGTAAAAGAACAGAAGGTTTAGCTACTCGCCGACAGATGGCAGTGTTTTAAATTTAGTGCAAAGAGTTCTACTTACGAAAAATTTAATAAATAAACATTTTCATGAAAATAATAGTGAAATTACTACTAACAATTTTTAGCAAGCATTCATAAGCATTTTTTTGCATTTTTAAGCTAAGTAACAAAATTATACAATCAATAAGTATAACAATATAATATTTATGAACGAAACAAACAAAAAAAATAAACAATTTTTTATTGACATTTGACAATACCTATCAAATTAGAAAATGAAAATTAATAATCATTTATTTGGTTAAAATCATAATGAAATTATAAAAAATCACAGCTATGGAGCCACTTACTGCCTTTTTATTGGGCACGTGTTGTTGTTGTGTATGTTGGCGTAAGTTTAATCGAACTTTCATTTTCATATGAGCTATTAAGCTGAAGTTTAGTCCTCCCAAAAGAAGGGCTAAACCTATATTTAGTATGTGGAACAATCATGGAAGATTAGATAAAGATAGGGTTTCCATATGCACGAATAATAACTTGTACTAAAGACTATATTTTATAACTTCATTCCTTGCAAGAGACGAAATATACTTTATCAGCTATAATACTCGAATGCACGTCTCTGGTACAATAATATGATTTACGAAAACCACTACTGCTGCGAAATGAAGTCGCAGCACCAAAGTGTTACCACATTTTCCGGATTTTCGGTCGACTACACTATGAGGGCTTGGGTTCAATTCCCGGAATGGGAAAAATGTAATTGGAATTTCTCCGTAGCAGCCCGGAGTCCATAATTGTGCCTGATTGATGGCAAAAGACTCGCCTTCTTTTACATGGGACTTAAACATAACTGTCAAAATATGAGTGCAATAAGAGAATAGGGAATATGCATGATTTTTTTTTATTTAAAAAATTAATCCTCATTCATGTAATAAACAGTTTAGTAAAACTGTTTTTCGGATAACTATGAAATTAAAAAAGATATGAGCCATCGAAGATTTGTTTCTATCTCTTTCTCGCAAAACGAAATTTAACACGGAGTTTATATGGCCGTAGTGACATGTGACGTCACAGTCTATGTCGGATCTCTCTGTCTAATTGGTGTGTAATCAATAGTTTTAAATGCTCATATCGGCCGTGTTTCTTGGCCGATTTTAATTTTAATTTCACTTTTTGTCATCTCTACTACGGTATTTTCATATTTTGTTAATAAATGCCATGAAAAAAATTCATGCATATTCCCTATTACAGGCGTCAAGTTATGTTATGTTTGGTTCCAGATACATACAAAATGGCGTGCTAACTAATACACCTAATTCTATCTATTTTTGTCTAACCATAGTGCCATTTTTAATTATTCTATTTCTAATTATTAGCTGCTTGTTTATTGCCGTTTTGTTTGACACTACCAATACCAATGATAATAATAAAGGATCCGAATTTTAACCAGTATGGGGTAAATGAACAACACAGAAATGATGGGCCCGTTTTGAATAACGTAAGTTTCATTTATATTACTTTTTTTATATACATAATAACTTGGTTTTTTATATTGCTGTATTTAGTTTAGTTTGTGATCTTCCTGTACGAGTCGCAATAAATACTTTTTCTTTCTTTCTTTCTTTCTATATTTGAACTAGCAGCGGCCCGCGGTTTCACTCGCTTCAGTGTCGATCCCGTGGGGATATCGGGATAAAAACTATCCTATGTCCTTCCCCGGGATGCAATCTATCTATCTGCCAAATTTTATCGAAATCCGTTTAGTGGTTTAGGCGTGGAAAGGTAATATACAGACAGAGTTACTTTCGAATTTATAATATTAGTATGGATATAATGTTCCCACTGCTGGGACACAGGCCTCCTCTGGGTGAGAGGGAGTGGGCCGTAATCCACCACGCGGGCCCAGTGCGGGTTGGTGGATGTCACATGTCTTCGAATTTTTGGTTCTAGGACATGTCGGTTTCCTCACGATGATTTCCTTCACCGTTTTGAGAGCAGTGGTGATGAAATGATTTACGCAAGTAAAGCGCCTATCTGGGTCCAAACCCATGACCTACAACTCGTAAGTCGCGGCCGATACAACTAGGCTACCACTGCTCCTTCCATTTATATCTACCATCAAAGTATACAGGCTGGTAGGGACATCGACCCGCAAACCGAAACCATGAATTCAACACATGATTTTAGACCGCTAGCGTCGAAATTGCGCGCAGGTTATCAAAAAAAAATCTGCTGTTTCATAGAAACGTGCATAACTTTCGTTGTCAAAATGTATGGATCAGCTAATTTTTCTTTATAAGAACCGACGAAAAATTTCAACGCATGAGGGATTCAGAATCATGTAATGAATCCATGGTTGCGCTTCGATGACCATGACACTCTGCATCATTGACAGAAAATATGAAATTGAAATCGCCAACCCGCAATTAGCAAGCGTGGTGATCAATACTCGTTCTTTCTCTGAATGAGAAGCGATCTTTGGTATGTAGTGTAAAGATTTTGTCACACAAACCTGTGAACGAGGTGGCGTATTCCTAGCAGTGGGTAAAAGTTGATAATAAGAACAGCCTTAAAATGCCCTTTGATGAAACTAGATATTGACTTAGAGGTAGTTATCATCTACCTAACCTTGTACCAACTATTTTGTGATTGGCTTCCAGACGAGATGCAGCTGAATACCAGTATTTTACATGGAGCGACTGCATATCTGACCTCCACAACCAAGATACCGAGTAACACTATGGTAAAACTGATTGTCAGGCTAGGACAATAATTTGATATTTAATTTCTTTCCAGCTACGGAGCAGCCTCCGATTCTTCCCATTTAATGGCTTCAATCATGCTATCTCTGGTACAGGCCTCACTGGTCCACGGTTTAACGTATTGTGGGACCATAACGATATAAATATTGGAAAACGGAACGAGGCTCGATGACTTGAAACTGTTGTGGAATTAAATATTCATAAAACTTTTAGTGGCCTCTTTTTTATAGATTTGTAAACAGACAGGTTTTTGATAAAATAGTAGTTGCTCATAGGCACCTACAAAACTAAAAGGCTTTTCGATACAATTCTATCCTTCCTAGGTTAGAATTGTATCGAAAAGCATTTTTTTTTGCCAGTACTTGCAAAATACAGAAATACTTCATGGAGGCAGACATATGTGGGGTTAAATTTGACTGAATTTAGGTACTTACCTTAATATGTAAACAAACTACATTCCTATCTACTTCTATAATAGCATCGTTCGAATCAAAATGACACTTCTCATAAATACAAAAAAAAACTGAATAAGAAATACTACATACGAAAACAATAAACGAAAAAAAAAAAACTGGCAAAATAATCTGGTAGCGTAACCGAAACAATCCAACATCGTCCACTTACAAGGCAAATCATCACTCGAACTATGACTGGAGCCCTGATGTCTTCTGTTTGATACAGCATTAGGATTCACCATGCCCATCCCAGACATATTCATATTTAGCGGATCCATCAACCGTCCATGCCCACTACTGGACGTCAGGTCATCCGGGCTCAAATCTTCACTTGTCAAGGACACCGAACTTTGCCCGCTCACCAACACAGAATTTTGGATGTCCATAGGACTATGTTGGATGTTCGAGGGACTATGCAGGAATGTTGTAGAGTCCACATAACTGGCAACAAGATTATCAACTCCCATTGATGTTTCTGGTTTAATTTCTTGCTTAATATTTATCACGCCGCTTGAGATTGAGGCGGGTGATTGGATCCTGTCTTGGTCGTAGCGGTCGAATTCTTGTATTCGTGTCCTCGGGAGCTCGTTTATGGATGACTGTCGCATGGATGTTGTGGATGTCGTAGCTGTTGACGTGGATGTTGAGCCGGATGGCCGGACTATTGTCGTCCCTTTTTGCTGATCGTCTATAGGTAAGTTTGGTGTTAGTGGGTGGTACTACTAACAATACTACTGTAGCTAAAGTTATACTCCTATAGTATCATTTGATTTCTTAAACAAGGTACTTAGGTATGAGAAATCTGTAGTTTGATGGTGGCTTGACCGACAAATTTAACGCATTCATGCAAGACGTTTTTTTGTCATTGCGATTGTTTCGCAAGCTACAGGTGGCCCACATGATAGTAAGTGGTAACTGCTGTCCAACACTAAGAAATCTCAATACGTTGCAGTAATAGGCATATCTGCATAAAAGTCCTTATACTGCTTAAGGGGGATGCGCTTAGGTAAATTCTAATTATCTTACGTTTGTTGCAATTTGAAGGTCAGTATTGGATTGTATATGGTAAATTGCAACAAACCGTAAGAAAATTTGAATGTCGCAGTCCCCTATGGCACTTTCACCTTAATAAAACACAAAGAAGATCCAAAATACATACCATGACTGATAAAGTCAGGGTCCAGGAACCCTCCAGTCTGTTTCGGCTCGTAAGCTGTGGTGGAGTCGACGTAGTCTGCGGACACATCGTAGGGTTGTTGCTGGGGCGGCTGCGGCTGGATCCCGCCCATGTTGGATGTGAGGGCTGGACCCGCGTTGTTGTACCCGTATGAGGACAGTGGGGATCCGTAGCCGGGGTAGCTGTTGATGATAAATTTGGTTGGTTAGGTTTGGATGTTGATTTGGTGGCTTCTAAATATGGAAGCTGATTGGCTGTTGGTATAATGTATTTCTGATGATGTAATTGGATTTATAAGTTCAAAATTTGTAATGCAAGAAACCAATTTGGTTGTAATCTAAAAAATTAAAATAAGCCTTTCATTAAGTACAGTAGCGGTAATGTATTTAATTCCTTGAATATTAACTGTAGTCCTGCATACCGATGACAGCCGTTCGGCTTAACCGAAATACTAAAAGTCCCATAAAACTCTTATCAAGCTACAAGCTATCAATTATGATGAGTAATTGAAGTATCCCACTCCACAGCAAAAACTGTCGCGTTAAGAATTTTCCTCTCATTCCTTAGCTACTATTTACTGTTAAATCTAATGAAAAACAATCGTAAATCTACTAACAGACATCTTAGACGCGCAATAATAAAAACAGCGCCATCTATCATTCTTAATGAGAAACGCTTAGTACCGCTACTCGGTACTAGGTGGCAGTATTTACTGTTTACCGTTAAGCGCCATTCAACTTCGTCACGACGACAGTATACCGTTGGACGCTTACAATGATGACAGCGTCTGATGCACCGCTGACACAAATTGAAGTCCGTGCAGTAATGAATTACAACGGTGATGGTAAACTAGAAAGCTCGGAGTTCTAACGAGTTCTGTTTTGTCGTTTGACTGCCAACCATTATACATTTTATTGCCAAGTTGCATAAATAACATATTATATTGCACGTTTGGCATAAGATGTGGAACGTAATTCATTTCAGTCTTGAAGGGCAGTCTTTGCAATTTCAACATTCTACATTCCACGAATAGATAGGTAGATAAGTACAAAATATTAGGACATGGATAGCTAACGAACAAAGCGTTTATTATGATAATAGTTTTTCAATTTAGAATTGTAACTGACCCCCAAAATTAAACAAATTACCAGAGGAAAAACGCAATAGCATTTTCATTGTTTAAATTTTTGATAATAGATGGCGCTACTTACCCATTATAATGACCATGGAACTGGTCGCTTGAGCTCGGCGTCTGTTGCTGGGCGTCGTACACCGAATCAGGCGCTGTATCAGTCTGCGCTCTCATCTGTGCACGATGGAACCGCACCTCATCCTCCACCTTCTCACGTTGCTTTTTCGACATACGTCCGAACTTCACCGCTGAAAACGAAGAATTAAATTGTTAGTTTAGTTCCGCCACTCACCGCCACCTGCGCTCGCTTCGCGCACGAAAAACTAATGACACAAATGACATAACAGGGAATCCGATATTCGCATCGTTCCCATGCCTCTTAATATTCACACGACGAAAAAACGCAGCTTAAATCGACGAGCCTAACAATACAATGCAATTATGTTCTCAATGACACCTAGCTTCATCGCTTAGTTACTCAATACCTGCACACATAGGTCGGTGTAGTGTGCGAAACACGAACGAAACGCGTTCTTTCGATAGTGTGCGTGAACAAACGGGTGTTGATTGGTTGTGTGTGTAGGGTGCGCGTTCGTGTGTGTCCGGGATACTTCGGCCGTTGGCACACTGCCTAGTAGAACAACGAACTCGCGAACTCTGACGTATGTATGTATAGTACGTGCGAGTGACGTATACTTGCTACGTAACTCGGCGCGATCCCGTTGGGCGGCAACGCGACCGATTTGAATTACGGACGCGGTTCGAACATCGAATTCCTCATGATGTGCCTTTTTAATTTCGTTGCATAAATTATTTTTCAAGGAATAGAGTTTTTGTGTTTAGATTATTCGTCTATGAATTTTCTTTGTGAGAGAGGTTCGATGACTTTTACATATCCAGTTCAGCTTGACCCGTCTTTGAGAGCAGCAGAGAGCAGTTTGTTTATCCAGACGGGTCTTGTGTTTTGGATATTTTTTCTACATGTATTTAACGGTCAGTCCATAGTTTGTCGTCCCAGATTTTTGTAGAAACAATTAAATTTGTAACAATAGTTGTTTGTTCACCAAAAACAAAGAAAAGTCGTTGAACCGTATGTGTGTCGAAAATATTTGAATTTTTTATTGATCTTAAATCAATAGAAGAGGCTCGGTTGAGTATGCGGAAGGATTTAGGTAACATGGTTTCCTAGCTGCGATGATATCATAGCCACATTGGAAATAGAAACTTAATACGTGGGTAGTTAGGTGCATAAAATATCTAGGTACAGATTTGAGATTCAAAACTGGCATTAGGCGCGTTCGCCATTCAAGTTATTCGGAGCCCGCCGGAGATGGGACAAGCCTATATCCAGCACAACTATGTACAATCTCTTTTAATTTCCTTCACAGTCTGGCAAAAATTACTCAAGGAGAAAAAAATATCACATCTCAAGCGAAACCATGTGCAAACGTAACACCTAACATTATAAAATAATAATGTACTAGTCTTGAATTAGTGCATGTTACATAAAGCCGTCCCGTGTGTGTGCCTGCGTTGTGTTCGCGTAAGAAACTGCGTGTGTGTATGTCGCTGTAAAAACTTGGATATGTTTATGTTACGCTTCATGACTGCTATATTGTGCAATGTGTAGGGATGGGAGTTGTCGATGATTTGGGGTTGTCGGTGGTTTTATTAATAAAAGTTTTTTGTCAATTAAAATTACTTGTCATTTACAAATGGATTAAGACTTCAGAAACAGTTGCTGATTCTAATTATATTAGGGCCAATTCCTGTTTAAAAAAAATCAAGTCAACAAATGTTTAATTAATTTTCACTGTGTAGGTACACTTAATACTTAAATATTTTTGAGCTAAGTTACTATTGCAATTAATGGATTAGTTAAGAGACATTGTGTCTTCTCCATTTGTCTATGAAGGAGCATTATTTGACACTTGTGGCCCCCTTTTCTTCTACATAATTCAGAATTTTCTTACTTATTAATATTCTATCACAAACCACCAGTCTATCGACACAACTACCAACTATCGACAACCGCGCATCTAGCTAGTAAGCTGTCATTGCGCAACAAGTCGTATGCGCACGCGTCGCCGGTATCGCGTTATGTATGATCTATGATCTACAACGTGACATGTTATGCAGAAGTAGTATTCTAGTTAGACAACTAGGGATGAGAATGTGAACTAACACACGAGTAGCATGATTTGTAGACGACACAAAAAACGCCATTAAGGTTGCCACCTACAGTCTTTTCACAGTTATTTTTTCTCTGACAATAGCAACTTTATTGTAACGAGAATAAAGATCATTGTGATTTTGACAGACTTGTCAGTGGCAGCAATACAACTGCAACCTTATCATTAGGATACTAAGGATCACTGTGGTATTAACAGTGATGCAAAATCAGTATAATAACTGTGAATGGACTATACTGGGCCAATAAATTTGACAGGATGGACCATCGATAAGAAAGAATGAGAAAAACTAAGCCCCAGTTTTAAACTTTTCGTTAGGTATCTTTCTTGTGTATGAACTATGAAAAAATATTTGCTTCTTAGTAATGTTGGTAGCTGAGTGAGTAGGGAGCTCTGGGCGTATTTTTAAGTATTATGGAGGCTTTTTTAACGCTTCCAATTAATTTCATTGATTGAAGCTAACGAAATAGTAGCAAAAAATGAGCGTACTAATCATAGTACGATCATTTTTTGCTATTATTTCATTAGATTCTTCTTTTTTGCTACTATTTTATTGATTGTTGAAATAATCAGAACCAATCATGGTTCTTATTATTTCAACAATCTATAGCAAAATTAAGGTTTCGCTTCACTAACTTAAAAATAACACAAAGCTAATTTGGTCAAAGCCCTTAATTAAAATTTCAGAAACTGGGTGAATTCTTTTATCGACAGTTTTTCTAAACTATCGATAAAACTTCAAATCTATCGATAAGCACTATCTGATCGTTACAAGTATTGCGCAAGTACTCGTCACTACACGCGTCGGCGACGTCTTGCTATGTGAACTCACGCGATTTGGCGTGACATATCGTTTGTATGTTATGTACGTCTTTGTGTTGAGAATAATATTGTTTTTGTAATAATAGAGGGCGTTGTTACCACGAGAATGCTGTGATTGTGGTTGGTATAGGGTTTATTGAAAAGGGCTATGACTAAATTGTAATTTCTAGTCAAGGAATAAGAACTTCATTCAAAGAAGTAACAACCGTATGTCCATCAGTTACAAGAGTTATTATTACACACAAAATTTTTCTCTTTATTTAATTTTATGTTCGATGAAGCTTTAAACAATGTTATTTCAGCAATTTCCTGTACTTGAAGAGTTGAATAAATAAAGTTTGATAAAATTGATAATAGATGGCGCTAGTAGTACTCAAATGATTAGTTTATTTTTGACTTTGTATAGTTTTTTTTTTGTCAAATATTTGTATTGCATGAGAAAGAAACTGTTTTATATATAGTTAGATGGATTTATTGGATTCCCTCGCAATTCTTTCAATTTCTAAAATACCCTAAATTAAATAAATAAAATATTTGGAAAATCCATAAGTGCACGACTCATAAAATGCTCATTTGATCGTATAAAAAAAATATAGTAAAAAAAGAGTAGATTTTAGAATACCTTCTACCTCTTACTTTTTTATTTTTATTCATTATAATTAAACTACTTTCAATAAAAGAACCATATTCAATAGGGTTAGAGGTTCTACAGGTGAAACGAATTTATAAAAAAAAAATTACTCAATTAGGTACTTAATTGAAAAAATTTACTCGATTAATTGATTTTTTCGCAAGGTAGGTTTTCAGGATTTAAACATGATTGAAAGGATTTTTTTTAGAAATATTTTGATGTCTTTTTTCGTTTCTACTGCATTAAATAAATTTTTGACAGTACAGAATTAATTTCCATTAAATTATTTATACAATGGTATATAAATTAAGTAGGTTCTGCGTACTAGCAGGAGTATAACAATAGAAACAGTTGCAGAAAGGAGGCAACAAAATTTTTTCGATCGTAAAGCACTCTGTAATGCTCCAAACAGGCGCGACACGCGAACTAATCGCGCGCGACACAAAGGCACCTCTCGTTGCGCGTCTTGCGGTGCCTTTGTGTCGCGCGCGATTTCGTTGTGTCGCGCCTGTTTGATGGAGCCTTCATTTTATCATCAATATTATTATAAATAGGGGAATCCTATAAGCATTATTGATTTATTATAATATGCTGTGGCTATGTGACCATCTACAACCATGGGTAGGTACGGGTTTTCTAAAAAGATAGAATAAACTGGCAAACATGGCGATGGATGGAAATAGGTACGTTTACAAAACGTAGTGTTTTTTTGGTAGCTGGTTCCATGAAGATCTATGTCCAGCAGTGGCCTTGGGCTAAAAAAATTTTGCCCAGCACTGGGATAAAGGGTATTGGGCACAAATGTAATCTGAACATCATAAGTGGTTCAATACTGAAAATATTTTGCCCAGCAGTGAGACTCAACTAAACAATTACAAGTAACTCCTGGACTCATTCCTACATCGCCATTTCTCACTATAAACTTGCTCTGAGTACTTGTGTTGTATAAACAGAGCGTTATCAGCAACTGATAAGAGGTCGATGACCTAACGCTCGCTTCCTCATCGCTCGACACGTGCTTTTGAGGTGAATTCGAATTCTTTTCTTTATTTTATTGTGATTTGTATTTGAAATTATTGTTGTCGGAATTGTAAAAGCTCTATTGTACTTATGTGTAATTGTGTGTGCTTAGTAAACTTATGATGTAAAGGTGCAGGTAGAAAGAAATATTTTTATTTGTAATTTTCTTGTTTTGTTTTCTTTCCATTTTATGTTTTCTAATTTAATGTGAAATTAAGAGAAAAAAATAAAAATCGAACACTCGAATCATGCTTTTAAATCTGACTTCAAAAAATGGAAGAGATTAGACATTCGGCGAGTATATTTTAATTTAAATAAAATCGTATACCAAACTTGCTATTTGTTACCTATCCATAAATTAGTTGAATTTAAATTAAAACCTCTCACCTCATTCAAACTAAAAATTCCTTTAAAAAAAAAAATTAAAAATTTAAATAAAGCATCTACTCACCATCACGACTCATCCCAAGCTTCAAACACTTCTGTAACCGGCAGTATTGGCATCGGTTCCTGTTGACTCGGTCCACCACGCACGCCTTGTTCCTCGGGCACTGGTAGTTCACCACTGGAACAGAGCACAGGCTTAGTATCGATACCTAGCATTCAAACAATCGGGAAATATCATCGAGTTGATTTTAAGGTAGGACCATAGACATGGAGAGCAATGGTGGCCCAGTGGTAACGGCCCCAACTTAAGGCTCCTACAAACAGGCGCGACACGCGATATAATCACGCGCGACACAAAGGCACCGCTCGTTGCGCGACTTGCGGTGTCTTTGTGTCGCGTGTCGTGTCGCGCCTGTTTGAAGGAGCCTTTACGAGTTGTAAGTCGTGGGTTCAAACCCAGGCAAGCGCTTCACTTTGTGTGAATATATTCATCACAACTGCTCTCAAAATTGTGAAGGAAAACATCGTGAGGAAACCGGCATATCCTAGAACCAAAACTTCGATGACATGTGACATCTACCAATCCGCACTGGGCCCGCGTGGTGGATTACGGCCCACTCCCTCTCACAGAGAGGAGGCCTGTGTCCCAGCAATGGGAACATTATAGACTGATTGAGAATGGACAGAGCTTTAAGGCTCCTACAAACAGGCGCGACACGCGATAAAATCGCGCGCGACACAAAGGCACCGCTCGTTGCGCGACTTGTGGTGCCTTTGTGTCGCGTCGCGTGTCGTGTCACGCCTGTTTGAAGGAGTCTTTAGCCTCACAAAAGTTATTACTCGTCAGTATCAAATTATATGTTGATCTAAATATGATTCACGATCGTAAAAAATATTTATCTATAGAATTATAATCATAAAAATCAACAATACAACTCTCTAAGTTCATATTACTCTATAGAATGACTATTGCATGAAATCATGACATATTTGAGGCCAATTCTAAGACTAGGAGTTGTATTGCTGATTCTAATGATTAATTATTCTGTAAAATCATATTTGTTACGGTCGCGAATCATAATTATTTTGATCAACACTCAATCTGACTGACCTACAAATAGCAAAAAACTTGAGAAAGGGGTTCGAACATTTTTCTACGGTAGGTGGCATAGCCACCAGTCGCCATGTTGATTTTTTTTTCAAAATCACGGCGCACCATTAAGGGGCTTACATGACCTAAAGCGCGGTCACTGTCGGACTGCATAGAAAAGAAAAAGAAGCGCGATGACATAACTCTAGTAATTTATTGCAAAATATGAATATTTAATTTTTTTAAATCTATTGTTTGGACAAAAAAATTAAAACACTAGAAATATGTGTTTACAGAATTATAATCACTAAAGTCGTCAACACAACTCTCTAAGACCACGTAAGTCCAAAGAATAACTGTTTCATGAAATCATCATTCTTTGGACTTACGTGGTCTTAGAGAGTTGTGTTGACGACTTTAATGATTATAATTCTGTAAACACATATTTCTTACGGCCGCGATTCATATATTAATCAACGTACAACTTAATGCTGACCAGCAAATTGCAAAAAACGTAAGATAATTTGAATTTCGCGGGCTACCTTAGCGCTTCCCCCTTAATGAAAAAAGAAAAACATAGGGACACAGTATATATCCATCTTATTCATTTTATGAAATACTAGCAGGGCCCTGCGGTTTCACCCGCATAAGTTCGATAACTTTTGCATTTAAGTATAATATTATAGTATCGATCTTTTAAATTGGTTCAATATTGGAGGAGGAAATAGGCGAGAGCCAAACCTCGAATTATGACTTTTTACTTAGGCTTTTTCAAAAGTCTCTCCGACCGCATTTCCTCTTAATAAAGTGGTTTTCATGTGCCCTTAGTTTTACTTTTTTCCAATAAGTACTTGAATTAAGCTGGGAACTATTATTTGAATATAATCTAATGCTTATAAGCACGAAATTAATTATTTTTTAATGATAGTCACATGGCGACTTTACCTCCATGTATCTCGCAACGTTACATTTTAGGGCACCATGTTGCTAACATACTTTTATTGTATCCTCTGCCCATATAAATATACCCTTAAAATAGCACGCCACGATTTTGACAAAAAAAACAAGATGGCGGCCGGGTAGCTATGCCACAAAGGTTCTATCCCGTTTGCAGGTCAGTGCCAGATTGTATCCTTAGCGCATAGGTAAAGGCATAATCAGTCGTTCCAAATGAAGCCTTTAGTTCGAGATTTGGGTGATTTTGAACGATTGACTATAATGTGGGCGTTCTAGCTTAAAATAAAATCCGGAATACACATGCTAGTAACTTTCATAAAAGTCTGCAAGTAACTTGCATGCCATGTGCCATAACAACTTCTGATTGGTGAATACCATTGGCATGCAAGTACTTGCATACCTTTGTGCAAGTTACAGACTTGTGTATTCCGGGCTTAAGGTTATTCATGCAAGTTATCGTCAGTTCAACAGTAAGAAAGTTGGAATGGTAATCTTTAGGTCATAAAGTTATAGTGTATAAGTTCAAATCTTACCTCTTAAATCTATTGAGATGAATCCACTTTGAGTGAGCATTCATTTCGCCTTAATTAAAATTTCAAACATATCTCTTTCTCTCTCTTTTGTATCCTACAACTCTCTCTGTCTCTTTCACATCTTGCTTTCTTATTTTATATTTTAAAAGTCAAAAGATGTTTTTATCTTTTTCTAGCCATGCCATAACTTGTAAGTCAGCTTACCCCTAAGAAAGAAACCAATGCCCTTACTTTTGATAACTCTCCTTCGTTTAATACATAACAATTGCGATAAGAAATATTACTACAAAGCTTATGAACGTTGATATGAAAATTATGTAAAATGCCTACATTTATGAAATGTTCTAGCTAAATGGAGTCCCAGGCGACTTAAGGCTCCTACAAACAGGCGCGACACGCGATATAATCGCGCGCGACACAAAGGCACCGCTCGTTGCGCGACTTGCGGTGCCTTTGTGTCGCGTGTCGTGTCGCACCTGTTTGAAGGTGCCTTTATGCGGATTTCAGACCACGAGCTAAGCTATGTTAGTGTAGCTTAGCCTGCATAGCAGATGTAGTTTTTAACCGACTTCTAAAAAAGAGGAGGTTCTCAATTCGGATGTTTCTATTTTTTTTTTAATGTATATTCGGTTATAACTCCATCGTAAATAGACGGATATGATTTTTTTTCGAAAGAGCTTTATTCCGTAATGGCCCCATTTAAATTTCGTAAAGATCTGATGTTGAATTTCGGAGACAGATAACGAAACTATTCAATATGTGCCAGCAAATCAACCGCGATTGCTGCTATAGCATAAATGTATGCATTTTTTACACAATCACACATCATAACATCACGCCTGTACCCTTTAAAGGGGTAGGCAGATGAGTTCAATAGCTTTCTGTCACTGATATTCACATAGCAATATATGAATGTGTTTGGTGTAGGTAGGTAAAACTAAAAAATGAAAAATAAAAACTTTTTTATAAAAAATAAATACAACCGACTTCCGAAATTAAAGTTATTTTTCACTTCGTAGTGTTTTTTTTGGAAGTCGGTTGTTTTTCATACTTTTTGTGTACAGACCGCAAACTATGAACAGAAGTATGAAAAATTACCTCAGCTATGCGAGCTAAGCTAGGCTAACTTAGCTTAGTTCTTGTTCTGCAACCCGCTTTAGGGTAAAACGTACTGAGATCACAGATCTGTCTACTTAGTACTCATACACACGAGCGACATGCGTCAACGGCAGATGCATCTGCAGCCGTCGACGAGTGTTGACGGCGGGCGTCGACGAGTGTTGACGGCGGGCGTAGACGAGTGTTGACGGCAGGCTTCGACGGGTACTGACGGCGGGCGTCGGCGAGTATTGATGGCGGCCATCGACGAGTGTTGACGGCAGACGTCGGTGGGTATTGACGGCGGGCGTCGACGAGTGTTCATGGCAGGCGTTGACGAGTGTTCATGGTAGACGTTGACGTGTGGTGACGGCGGGCGTCGACGACTATTGACGGTGGACGTTGACCGTTGCAGTTGCCTCTACCGTTGACGCGTATCGCTCGTATGTACGCACACTTAACGTGGTGGGTATAATTGTAAATTTTCCTAGGAAAGCGGTTCCATCATGTATTATGTCAGCTGTTATGGAAATCTGACATTTTCACTAGTATTTGACACTGAAAAGCGTCAAAAAACGCTGCGTATTTAGACAACTGTGTCAGCTACAATCAATATCAAAAACTTGTCAAAAATGTAGGGAAATTAGCGGTATTTTTGACAGATTGAGACAGAATAGATTACGAACGTTCTTAATAATACGGCAATTGCTTCTCAGATATCAACGTTATATCGTGGCGTGGGCGCGGTCCTTGAGAGTTATCAGATTCTTTTTGAAAATGTATTTTTGGCCATTCTTCTTTCGTCTAACTACTCTAACAGATCGATGAGTAAAGTCCGTTTCCAGTTATTTTACCTCTGACAGCGACAACCTAACAGCGACTTTATTATAACGAAAATAAAGATCATAATGATTTTTACAGACTTGTCAGTGACAGCAACTCAAATTACTGAGAATAAAGGCTCCTGCAAACAGGCGCGACGCGCGACGCGAATCGCGTGCGACACAAAGGCACCGCTCGTTGCGCGACTTGCGGTGCCTTTGTGTCGCGTGTCGCGTCGCGCCTGTGTGTACGAGCCTTAAAGATCACTGTGATTTGGACAATGATGCAAAATCAGAGGTAAAATAACAGTTATAGGACTAGATTATTTTTTACTGGCCTTTCAATAGAGCTTTCATGTAAGGAGGATTGCCAATGGTAGTTTATTAGTTTATGGTAAAATAAATATAGCAGATAAACAGATGCCGACCTGTACTCTGGGACCGTCTGAAGAATCCCTTGCATCCTTCGCAGGTGATGACGCCGTAATGGACGCCTGAAGACTTGTCGCCGCACACCTTGCATGGTATTATCTCGATTTGAGCTGAAACAAATGGAAAAATATCATTTATTTTGGGTAGTTGGTAAACACAATAAGGGTCAATATGGCAAATCAGAAGTGAATTGTGTTTTTTGTGGCAGTGTGTGACGAAATCTTAAAAAAATGATGCACCTTACAATATCAAGAAATATAACTTCACTATATCGACTAGAAAAACAATTGTCTAACACGTTCAGAAAAAAAGCAAATTTATTCAGACAATGACAATAGATCAAAAATTATATTCAACTGTCAATCAAAACCTCTTTTCTAATTTTTTTTCATTTTCTGATCATTTTTAAAACCAACTTTACAGTAAAACCTAATTTTTATTAACTTATCCAAGAAACCTACTTATCCCAATCCCGTTCAACCGTGAAGATAGAACTCATACTTGATTCGCGGCCATTTTTGGTCGCAAGTTCATCGACCCCGAGGCAAGGTCGGATCGCGGCCGATGACTTGGTTTGAGCCTGTGTGCGTACCGTGTGACTACAGGGACAGCCCTTTGGTGGGTGTGGGTAGGTGTAGACAGTATTGCCTGATCCCCTTTTGTTGAGATTTTTAATGGAGCTCGAATACGTCACTTGTCAGTGGTTTTGAAATCGATAGTGTTCTTTTTTTGTTTTGAAAATGCAGCAATTTTAGAGCGTGTGCCACACAGAATTTTAGATCTGTGTCACGCAGTCAAAAAATTGCATCATCGACCTGGTTTTTTTTAATGTTGGCAATTCCCATTTTGAGAAATGAATTATTAAACTTGCCAAGGTTATTAAGACAGTAGTTTTAGAAATTTTTTTTAATATTCTTTATCTTTACAGTAAAAGGGAACATTTAAAGCTAATTCTTACACGTGGCTCTCTCATTAAGTATCTAATGAGAAAATCAATTAAAAACATATTTACAAAGTGTTGAATATCATTGATATAATTATTTTAGGATTAGTTAGATAATTTCTGGTTGATTAAAAGCCGCTACGCGGTTAGGAAAGATTAATCTATCTTTTCATATAAGAATAACATTCCAGCTCTTTTTTCTTTCTTTATCCACTTTGAAAACGAAATAAAATTAGGCAATATTTCAAAAACAATAGTTTCTTAAAAAACCTAATTGTACTCCGTAAAACGGAACTCAGAACAATAGTTTAAGCGTTCCGTTCCACGCAACAGCACAGTTAGTTGACAATTTAAAAAATTATAGTCTTTGCAATATCCTCCTTGATTCAACTTTGTCATTATAATGCACGGTTCTGTCATTTCGTCATTGGAATTCAATGAATTGGAATTGGGTCAAAAGTTTACAGATTTCTGTCACTTTACGACCGGTTTTCCCAGTAATTGGGTTATAGAGGTCAGATAGCAATCGCTCTATGTAAAATATTGATATTTCCTGTAGACTGGAAAACACATTTACAGTCAATGGGTTTAATTTTGACAGTTCAAAGCATTCATTGCGAGATTTACGTTGATGAGCAGACAAATTTTTCGAACATATAAAGCAATGGATTAGTGATATCCTTCAAAATCATACAGATTGTGATTGAAAGTGTGTTGCGAAATTAGGGCACTGAACATAGTCATCAAACATATCCTTAGAGACAATCCAATTTTTGAATAACCAAGTATGAAAACCATATACACACGCTGAAGACCACATCAAAATCGACCAAGCAGTTTCCGACCTCAGTAGAGCGAGACACAATGACACAAATATGTATATATCTGTCTCTGTCTCACTGCTCAGCTGATTATCACGTCATCGGCCGTCGACCGCGGGCATGTTCGGAATTGTATCACGCCCCGCTACGTCATGCAACGGTCAGCCTCTTGGATTTGGAACGTATAGGATTTACACTTTACAGTAGGCATGTAATGCAGTGTATTTGTTTTTTTTTTCTTGTCGTAGTATGGGGATATGGCTCTTGCGTTTAAAAAAGGAATCTGTCATTTTTGAGTTTGGAAGTTTCGAATATTGATACATAGTTTAGTGTGGGCATTCGTTATTGACTTCATAATATATTTTTGATCATCAGGAAATGTTCAGATCCAGGGCAGTCGCTCCATGTAAAATATCGGAATCCAGCTGCATCCGGTTAGACTGGAAGCTGACCCATAAGATGGAAATAAAGCTAGGCAGATTGATCGAATACTAGATTATTAGCAATTCTATCAGGATGGAAAATTCCATAGATTTCCCGGAATATTTTGGAATAAAAATTAGAACCAAACCCTACCTATATTTTAATTTTTAATCTATCATAATTTCGAAAAAATATGATTGTCTGTGAAAACCTTTTTAAGTGCCAAGTTTTTCTCTAACTTACACAGCTGACGTATAGGGCGACTTCTCATTGTACAGACGCCAGCACAACAAGCTACCCGAAACTGTCAAATTTTCCTAATCAACTTTGAACCTTATGCTTTAGCGGTAAAGTTGAAAATCTATTACAGAAATTTGACAGATTGTAGTAGCTTGATGTGCTGGCGTCTGTACGAAAAACCTATACCTACTTACAATGCGAGTTCAGTCAAAACTAATAGGGTATTCAGGTAATGTATAGCTTGGTAAATGTCGTCGTGTGTACCACAGTTTTCATCATCACAACTAGCTCCAACTTTCTGATTATCTGACCGACTCCTTGACATTTCAAAAGTGCCTGTAAATGGTTTAATTGAAATAAATGCTTTGAGCTTGAGTTTAAATAGAATACAATTTTAAAAAAAAGCTCAGATTTACACGGAACAATGATGCTATAACCTCCAACATTTCAACAGTACACTATGACATATCACATGTGTCTAGTGTTCTAGCACGAGTGCCTAACTAGAGAAAATTACCCAATATGTGGTTGCTATGCCACCCGCTTTCACCCACTCAGCGTTTGAGGAACCAAAATGACAGGACCATAGATATTTTAACTTTAAAAGCAAGGAGTACACTTGACAATCGAGTGATTATTCGATATTCAATTTGCATTCAATACTATGCTTAACACACCCACCGTACGTCACGGGTCAATGTCCTCTCGAAGCCTCAACAAGGCTTTTGTTAGGGTTGTTAATAAAAGTTAAAGTAAAATAATTTATGTAAAAAGTTTTTTATAAGTATAAGGAAAAATATGCTAATTTTCTTTATACGGAAAGGGCAATTTACGTGTTTGAACTCAAATTAGGTATATCTTGAAATGGATTGGTATTTATTAAATCAAGCTGTCTTGCATGGCATTCACTTTAATTTTTCTGTTACAAAATAGGGAGATGCTTGCTATTTCCTAAGTTGTAAAATAAATCAATTTGTTATCATCAACAATATTCCACGAATAACTCCAACTTCAGTAGTGACAACCATGGGTCTAGTCCTAAATTTAAATTTTAATCTAACGGCGTACGTCAGGGGTCATCGACCGCAGTTGTCCGAACTAGCGATACAAACAACGTTATTGTGACACCCCTAAATTCGCGCATAAGACTCTATCACCTGGAAATAAAGTTTAATTTCATACAGCAATTGGTTTTATAAATTGCGAAAATATTTTTGCATTTACTAGTTCGAAATTCGAATGTGAGTCCAGAAAATGTTTCTATACTATCTTTAATGATGTTTTTGTTTTGCAAAATGGCAGGATATTCACGTTAAGATAGTTGTTTATTGTTTTTAATAAATAAATAGCTATGTAATTTTAATATGGTTTTATCAAGTTTATAAATAAGATCTCAGGAACCTTAAAGGAGCTTCGTAGCTAAAAATACTGTCAATACTGGTGACTAATTCTTAAAATAATGTCTCTCTCAGTCTCGGGTTTAAAATAGTACCAATAAAGATGTTTACTCCGATTTAAATTGACTACCTTGATCCCGCGGCTTTTCCCACTCAGATCAGACGTTTACACAGTGGGACAGCGGTGCTATTCTGTAAAAATCCCACCGTGTAAACTTAGGTGAAGTGAGCGTGGAGTGAGCTGTTAATAGTGTCAATTCCTAGCAAAAACAAACTCACTTCACCTAAGTTTTCACGGTGAGACTTTTACAGAATCGACCGGCAGGACATTAAAGAGTAACTAGTTATATGAAGTTTCTTGTCCATACGAAAATACTTTTTGGAAGGAGCGACTAGAATAAATTCTGTGTATTTTCTGGTAAATTTTGACGTTCAAAAGTGCCATTAATGGCCGACTAGTAAATGATTTGACTTTTCTCCTTCGACAAACAAAGCCCCTGAATATTGATTTTTGTTAAATTATTAATTTAATTAATTAATTAATTAATATTGATTTTTGTTAAATCTTAAAATATTGTAATTCAATCAAATCTCCACTAAATCAAATAATCAAAATAGAACTAACAACCATCACATTTCAAATCAAAGATGATGAAATATCGTATCTGCAGAAGCAGCATTATTCCAAAGTTCAACAACACTGGCTGTTGCAAAAGAATATTGTTTTAATTGCATAACGAGCGAACCAATATGATGCAAGTTTATGCGTCAACAAACTTAAAATGACATACCATCGTATGTGCCTTGTGACGACAAAAGATTGTATGCTGTAAGATACGATTGTTGGTCATATCTCTTCTACCAAGTTTTCCAAAATACAATTAAAATGTCATTCAGTAAAATCATGAATCTATAATAATTACAGGTAAAAAAGGTCCATCGAAATAGATATAGAAACTTATAATCTACTAAAGAAAACGAGTTAATCTCCTGCTTTCCATTTAATATGGGACTTATTAAGGCTGATTTTAATGATCAGAATGATCGCTTTTATGGAAGCACTTTGTTATATTGACAGATGTCTTATTTGACAGCTGTCAAATTTAAATACATAGTTCTGTTTTTGTCACACAAAGCCAGTGTAAGTACTATTTTTACCCAAACTCAAGAGACGTAGAAAATCACACAAACTGCGTAATTTATTAATAAATCGATTAAATATAGTGTTGGCTTCAGATCAGCTGTGAGCGGTCACCGAACTCCCGATCTATTGTCTCACTAATGTATTGTAATCACATTCTTCTATCATTGCACAAGTTTTTAAATAAACCGTCTGGTATTTAATTGTGAACTGGTCAGTGGAATAATATAAAAGGGATTTTTTTTAAGATCAAAGACAATGTAAATTTATTTCAAATCTATAACATGATAATATTTACATAATCTATGCTAATATTTAAAATAATAATAATATGTACATTTATATGTATGTTTTTTTTTTAAATATGTATATTTTTTTATTGAGTAAAAAAATGTGAACTTGGTATGCTAGTCGAGAATGCAAGCCGCATTTAACAAAATGATGAGGATTTAAAATTAGAATGCCATAGTGTTGAAAAAGACAAAGAATAGCAAAAACAATACAGCATTCTAAATTTCTAACTTCGATAGATTAAAAAAAATAATTTGGGTGGGACTATTAAAGTAAAAGTAAAGGCGTTTGAAGATCGTCGACTTTTAAATTATCTTTTTTTTTAAAGAAACAAAATCAGAATTATCTTTTCATTGACAAAAATAATAAAGATAACATATCACTGCAAATCTATGATTACGATAACAGAACACATATAAATCATTAATCCGCTAACGAGGCTTTCCTTGGGTATTTTAGTAAATATGGTTTAGTCAAGGTTATCACCAAATATCTGTCATACATGTTTTATTCATAATTGTAATTAATACTGTAAGATGTCTGCCCATGACGTAATGAATATACATAATATATTGGAAGCCAAGGAACGACCTTCTAAGCCGTCTGCCGCTCAATATACACTTTATACAAATATTACTCATCTAAATTATACATAACATCTTAGTCTGACTAGAGCTTATATAGTTGGTTAACTGTTATACGTATAGCATAATCCAGCATATAATGTTCCCACTGCGGGGACAGCTCTCCTCTCTATGAGAGAGAATGGGCCACACAGGCCCAGTGCGGGTTGGTAGGTCATGTCCTCGAATTGTTTGATTCTAGAACGTGCCTGTTTCCTCAAGATGGTTTCCTTCACCGCTTTGAGAGCAGTGGTGATGTTATAATTTGCAAAGTGCCTGCCCTAACGGAATGTTTATCGACAGAAGGACCATTAGCAGACCGATAGCCAGGTGGGTGGACGACCTATAGAAGATCGTGGGGAAGACCTGGATGAGACTCGCACAGACCAGGGAAGCATGGTACAAAAGGGAGGAGAAATCTAGTCAGCAGTGGGTGGAACAAGGCTGCCGATGATAGTGATGAAAGTGCCTGTCTTGTGATACGTCATTTTGACATTTCTAAAGTTAAGTCCTGTCAAACGTATGACCGATGGACTGAGCCATTGTAGAGTACTGGGACTTATCAACTTTTTGCAATATCATACTAAAATACTAAGCAAAGAGATGAGAGAAGTCGGTAATAAATAATAGTAATATCTGGCTCGAGTACAGAAAGATCTCTGGGGAAATATTATTGCAACTTGCAACATCACAAGGCTCATAATAGTTCTCAACTTTGTCTTTGGGTGACGGGGACAATAAAATAAGGTCATAAACTACTTCAACCTATTTCTAAAAAACCTCGTATTTAATAACTAGAAGTACATTGGTTTGGCACATTCTATAGAATTATATAGAATTCTTACTTGATGGTTGATCCCAAATAAAGACAAAGGAATTCTAGTAACTTGTGTAGTATGCAGCAAGACTGAATTACGAACTGCGTTCTAAATTATTTGGAAGATGGAGAGAATATCGTGGGATCTTTTTGTTGCAATTTTTTTTTTACATTTGAAAAAAGAAGAGCTTCGAATAGAGAAAGTATTTTTGGAATTACGTTACTATACAGGGTTATTGTTAAAACATTAACATCCTCTTAAGAGGTCATTGTACTCATCATTATGAACAACTTTTACTATGGGAGTTGGGACCAAACCTGAAATCGCGAAAAAATAATTAGCTGTTCCCTACATTTTGATGACTTATATACGAACATAAATTTAGGGAACAGCTGATTTTTTTTCACGAGTTCAGGATTGGTCCCATAGTAAAAGTTGTTCATAATGATGAGTACAATGACCTCTTAATAGGTTGTTAATGTTTTACCAATAACCCTGTAAAATTATTCAACCGAGACTGAAAGCCAGCTTAGAAGACTTGGGGAAACGCCAGGAAAATGATAAAATACAAATACATAATATTTATTATGTACACAGCTCATACTGCGGTTTGTATAATAATAATTGTCCTCAAATGAAAATATATTTACATTGTAGCGCATTTTTATCGCAAAAGGTAATTGTCCTTCATTTGTCAATGACCGATGGATTCTATTGAAAGTCCGTCGATGGATTAGTAATTTATTTAATTTAAATAAAAAACCTATAATGTTTTTAAATTAAAACAAAATACCTAAATAGTTTTCCTGTTTTCCAACTATTACTACGACTACTTGGTTTCATATCAATGTAAACAATTAAAAAAACGGTTAAAAAGAAAAAATGTGCCCACTCTTTTTCATTCTGTAAAAACTTAAAAATAGACTGTACGAAACCCAAAATAGTTCCAATAATAAAATTAAAAAACAGAAGTTCAAAATTAGAATCGACCTTTAAAATCAGCAAACGTTTTTTACGTAAGACCACGCCTACAAAAAATATCACAACAGTGAATCACTATCAAGTCAAGGCAATGACCGTTATCGGTCAAACGCAAACCGCAATACAGATCGTATCGCAAATTCATATACGTAACGTGGACGGGCGCGTTACCGTATTTCGAATTACCTACGTTTTGTGACGCGAGTGACATCATCACGGGCCAATGACCTCGATACCGCGTGCTTTTCATTTTATATTTAGGAAAACCATTTTAGGTTGACCTTTGTTGTGCTCAAGAATGTTTGTGTCAATAGATCAGTTTATAATGGTTTTTGACCGTTATAATTGACAAACGTATCTTGATCTCTGATTATTTATAGAGTAGTTCTGAATGATAGTTCTTTGAGAATTAGCTGTGTTTACTCTGCGATGACTGGCGTATTTTGATCCGTCATTTCATTCAAAATGTTTCGTTGGACGGCTCATTCTATTTTTGGAACATAAGAGTGCCAAATGAGGAGTAATGTTTTGACCGAAAATGATTAGATATCTTTGAACTCTGCTTTGATAAAATAACCAGACGGCTAGACAGATAAATGACGATAGCGGAATTATATCCAAACATTTTTATCTGTGAACTAGATCTAGAACGGACGTGTCTATACCTAATAAAAGTTCCAAATCTTTCGTCTACAAAAAACGTCATAATCGTCACCAAACTTGGCAAAGAAAATAGATATCTAAGGGCATTGAATGATTACTTCCTATATTTCATGACGCTTGCGTTATTTTACGACGCGACACTTGAAAAATATTATCCAAAAGTTGGTATGAAAGATCGTAAAATAAATTTGGTGAATAATGTCTCATGTGGATAAAAGACATTTTTAAAGCATTATCTTCAAAATTAAAATTCCTATAGCAATTTTCAAATCAAAGAACAAGATGGCGGAATCTTGTAATGACAGCACATTTTCAGCCAGTCACAGGTTATTGAACCGCAGTTATGTGAAAGAAATGATGACTAAGTAATTATTAGTAACCAAATGAATCATTTCTGTGATGGTGTTTAGCTTAGTAATTGAATTTCTGTAGTTTAATTGTGAAATCTTTGTTTTGCAAATACAAAGACTTGTCAAATGATTTCAGAGCATTCTTTTTTTAAAGCGGCTTTTCTTTAGGTAGCATTCTAGCTATTTTAAGTGTTATATTGATCTATTAGAAAAGAAAGAAATCTAATCTTCTATGGCAAAGAATGTGCGCAATATGCATGGAGTAATGGAGTTGACACTGTGTGAGCGTGCGTGTCCGTGTTCCATCGCCGCCCGTACGATGTCCACCGCGCACAGGATAAATGGAAAGCAGCACATGTAGTCATTTTTTGCGTTCCAGTAGGAGGATAAATAAATAAATTAGGGATGTCAAGCTGATCTTGGCAGAAACGTTTAATTTTAAATTTTTTTAAATGTCCATGGAGTTTCTTGCCCATTTTTCTCCACAGGGTGTCTCTACTACGCTTTGGAATGGGCAACTAGCTTCGTATTTCTGACTGACAGACTTCTTGACGGTTCAAAAGTGCCTGTAAACGGTTTACTTAATTGAAATGTATGCTTTGAGTTTTACAGTGTGTGGTAAGTCTTTATGTCCGTATTTATGCCTTTTTAAACCAGACCATAATGTAGATAGAGTAGTATTACTTACAACAAAAGGTCTACTGTACTGCTTAAAATATTTTCTAAAACACAGTTAGTCTCATTTTCAAACAGCTTCTTACTGTTTCATAATATGACCCTCTCTATAATATAATAATATCCACAATAGTAGAGACTTGTGTGTTTTTTGTTTATAAAAGAACTATTAGCGGTCCAATGAGCAGTCAGGCTGTGGTTCTTAAACTTTGAAGCTACTGTCGGAGTGCTAGTTCACTTTTTTTTAAAGAATATTTTTAGTTCTATAGCTTGCACAGAGTGACACTTCAAAAGCGTAATTTGATTTCTGAAGAAGGGTAAATGTATTTCACGACCATTAAAAAAAATGACGTGAAAAAAGTGACAGTACTTCTGACAAATCACCTTGCTCTCCTGACCCTAATGTTACGGTAAAACCCACAACTCTTTGTAAAAAAAATCACTTCGAAAATCGAAAGGAAATGGGAATATAATCGTATTAGCTAATTTATGTGTGAAGTAATTATAAACCATTCGGCCACTTCCCTACGAAGCAAAGACAATTAACGTTGAGAATTTCAATAATTTGTCAAGAACGTTAACAAAACCATTCATTTGAACGCGCCCTAAAATAAAAGTGACAGCATACGTCACGTGACGTCACGGGTCGACGACATCACGAGACCGTTCTATTTTTGAAACGTTTTGTCAACTTGTTTTATGGATTTTTATTTTAAATTTGCTAATTTCAATTAAGAACTCGTTCATTTACATTTTTTGTCTATGAAGACTTTGGTGGTGTTAGTTGAAAATCGATTGGTCACAAAATATTTCCTGTTGTTAGGAAAAACATGCCAATTTACATTTTAATTAAATTGAGACTTATAATATTAAAGAATTAGGAATGTTATAACGGTGCTCCACCCACCGTTCGTGCCGCTCTCATGGAAAATGTCTGCGTGAGAAAATCAATAAGCTACAATAAAAATGAGCTAGTCTTTTATTGAATAGTCGGCGCCTATCATGTCTCCTTTCAATATTATTGTAGATATTATATTTTTGAGTAGACGACACTGATTTTTTGACACACACGTTTTTTCTTTTGACATAGGTAAATGGCAAAGTTATCCCAGTATGGCTGCGATTCAAAAATCGAATAACGAAAACTGTCAATTCATTTTTTAAGTTTCAACCAGCTGCATCGAACCCACGCAGTAATGACACGATTTCATACAGCCCGGAATAAAGAATGAGTCTAGTGATATGAAGATTCATGTAAGAGGTGAACGTATCATCAAATTAACGGGCAACGGCCTTGAACCCGGCCAGTTGAGGCAAATTCGTCGCCGGATGACAACCCCAAAATTGTTCTATCGCGCCATTCCTACTGTAATGATAATGACTGAATAATGAGAATGGCAATTGGACTTAAAAATGAGATCTAAACGAATTTAAATTGACAATCTGCGGTCGTGAGAGTGCAGTTTTTTAACTTAGGATTAATATTTAATTCAGTAAATTATTTATTAAGTACTTCATAAATTAATATTGTCAAATTCTAAAATCTTCCATTATATTCTATTTTCAAAGCCACTCGCTTCGCTTGAACTAAAATAAAATTCAAAACCTGTAACATAAATTACATTCAAATTGACATTCCATCAATATACTCGTAGTCTCAATTAATTTAAATGCTTTACATTACGCAAAGACAACGCGGCATACAGCCTTCACTTACGACGTTTTACCACTGTACTGGCATCCACGTGTCTGTTTTCGACGGGGTTAATGACACTAACCTGCACTTTGACTTGCCTAGTAATTGTTTGTTTTTTTTTTATTAATTTAATGGCTTGCAAGTGAAGTGCTGTTACTTATAGATTTTTTTTGTTTGCCCTATTTTTGCTGATAAAAGAGTTTGTAAATTTCGAATTTTTATATTTCGCATTCAAAATTATTCTAAAAACTGTCTTTTGTTTTAAGACATGAAGCAGAACTAGCAGGGGATCAAGGAGGGGGGGGGCGGGGGGCAGGGGGATCAGATCGGAATAAATCGAATAAAATTTTAACGTGAAACTGGCTATAATTTTTTCATTCCAAGTTGGTTTTCAAATTAAAGCGTTTTTGAACGGAACTCTCCTTCTGTCAGCAGTCGGGTAAAAAGGAATTTAATCCTTGCCGATATTACAAAAAAAAGTAAATAGGGGTGATGGTAACCTAGCTGCTACTGTTGCTCAGGACTTCTGCTGACTCTGCTATTAGTATAACTGCTTAAAGATTCTGCATAAGGCTTGCCCAAACTCATCATTCATTCTCCTCCCTTATCCCAATTTATTTGGGGACTAAGGTCGATGCGCGTGTCTTTGGGCGACTAGAATCAATTCTATTTGTTGTAATTTTTGACGTTCAAAAGTGCCTTTTATGTGCCTATTTGAAATAAATGCTTTGACTTTGACTGTGACTTTGACTTTGTCTTCCATACTTTTCTATAAGTCGTCACCTCGGTAGTGACCCCTAACCAAAATTTCTAACCATATCATCATTCACACAGTCCATCCATAGTTTCTTTGGTCTTACCCTACTGTTACAGCCTTCTCATTAATTATACTCAACACTTATTCTAACAAACTTTCCGTCTTTAGTAACACAACTAAACATAAGACCTTGAACACATAAACATAACCCAAATTTAACGACAATTAACACAAATAAATGAAACAAAGAAAAACCCCCCAATAGGTTAATTGTGGAAAATTATAATTTGGGGCACAAACATTTAAATGCAATTTGGGGCAATAGATAAATGCATCGATTTTGTAAATATGTTCACTAAAATGTGGGTCGAATGACGCAAAAAAAATGTACTTAAAACTTGAGTAATCAAGTTTTTGTAACTCGGTAGTACCTAAGTCACTCATCATTATCTGCCGAGCCATTTCCCAACTATGTTGGGGTCGGCTTCCTGTCTAACCGGACGCAGCTGAATAGCAGTATTTTACATGGAGCGACTGCCTATCTGACCTCCACAACCCAGTACTGGATAATAAAACTGGTTGTCAGACTTCCAGGCTTCTGACTACCCGTAACGACCAAAACCCAAAAGTACTAAGTATCACTTCCAAAAAAAAGTCTCAGTTTGTCTTTGACTTAGGTGACATTAAAACCTCTATTCAACTGACATGTCATTGTCATAGCAGACGCGTCAAAAGTGGATCTCTAAATTTGTGGTGACCTGAAAATATAAATAACTCCTAATTAGTGCCACATTTAGCTGTAGACCAATTAGAGGCACGGTAACCCGCTTTCCTGAATTCACTTTTGCTTGATCTTGTTTTATTTTTTAAGGAGAATGCGCAGTGGTAGACCGCATGATTATAATTCTGTAAATACGTAACTGTTATAGTCGCGAATCACATTTTGATCAAGATACAACCTGACACTGACCTGTAAATTGCGTAAGAAAATTTAAATTTCGCGGTCTACCACTGCGCATTCACCTTAAGTCTGAGAACTGGAGCTGTCATTTTTGAAAAAAGAAACATTTTTTTTTTAACTATAAGGTCATGCCCTGATTGATAAATCAAGAACTATTTTTATGCGAGACATTTTAGCGTAACTCTATAGTATTCGTTTCTATCAGGAATTTCTCAGTAGCATCCAGAAGTCTGGATTGACGTGGGGCTTAAACATATCTGCCTAACCCTTCAGTGAATACAGGCGTAATGATAAATTTATGTCTAGTAGTAGCGATAAGGCCGCCCATTGTATGTTTTGTAGTGATAATTGTATTTTACCCCAACTGCGCCAGAAAGAGGGTTATGTTTTTCGAGTGTATGTATGTATTTTGGCACGCTCTGTAGCCTAAACGGCTTGATCGATTTCAGCTTCAGAGGTGCCGTTAGAGTGACAACAGCCGATCCCCACCCATTTGAGCCTGCTTCCAACTTTTATTTAATTTAAAATGGGCTTGTTTTTAGCTTTTCAGTGTTTTTTTTTTAACTTAAGTTTTTTACCGCAGTCGGGTTTTTAGTTTTTTTTTAATTATTTGGTTATGTATTTTCTAGTGTACAATAAAGTCATTCATCTGCCTAGCCTTTTCGCAACTATGTTGGGGTCGGCTTCCAGTCTAACCTGATGCAGGTGAATACCAGTATTTTACATGGAGCGACAGCCTATCTGACGTCCACAAACCAGTTACTGGGTAATACGATACCCCTTGGTAAGACTGGTTGTCAGATTTTCGAACTTCTGACGACCTGTAACGACTGTCAAAGATCCACGAAAGACAGTCGGGACCAACGGCTCAAAGTGCTTACCAAGACACGGAGGGGTCTTGGTATGTAAAGATGGTCACCCATCCACGGACCAACCGCAGCAAGCGTAGCTTAACCTGATCGATCGACCCGTGCAGCTGTTATTACTTAGCCACGGGCCCCTCTTGTAAATTATATAATAACAAATAACATTGAAGTACGCTTAAATATTACTACTACTAGGTACATTTTACATCTGATATCATAATCACTGATATTATGTAGGTTATAAAAGAAATAACTAGAAAAAAAAAACCATAAAAAACTGCGTCAAGCAAAAAAAAAAAAACAGTGGTAAAAAGTGACAGGCGCCAATTTTTGTTTTTATAATTTTTTTTGTGATAGGTAATCATCTTAACAATTCTGCTGAACCCTTTAA
Organism: Luperina nickerlii; assembly: GCA_963855955.1. Classification (NCBI taxonomy): domain Eukaryota; kingdom Metazoa; phylum Arthropoda; class Insecta; order Lepidoptera; family Noctuidae; genus Luperina; species Luperina nickerlii. The sequence continues at coordinate 7,043,435 of OY979689.1, read as the reverse complement.
AAAAAAAAGGTTATCGCAGTAATTAATACGCACTTTGATCCAACGAATTGGACAGTGCAAACAAACAAACTATATCAAAACAGATACTGTTATTTGCCTAACCTATCGTGAATAAAGGCCCAGTTATATATATTTGTGAGTGGCAAATCATTGTAAGTTGAGTTAAGTTGTTTCGAACTGTCAAAAATAATTAATTCAAAACTATGAGTATAATTATTGAAATAATTTTCGGCCTTGATGATGAAGAACAGCCAACCTATTTTGTAAATATCTCACCGTCAAAACTTAGGTGAAGTGAGTATGAAGTGAGCTGTCAGTAGTGTCAATCCCTAGCATGACTTCACGGTGAGTTTTTGACAGAATAAACCCGACAGTTCTATTTCGACGAGCAAAAAAAAAATTGTCGATGATAACAATTAAGTTGAATCTTATTTTTTTTAATATGTAGTCCTTATTCCCAATTATAATAAATTTTGGACTTGATGGGGAAAATTAGTTGCACAATTTTCACGATCAGAAAAATAGTTTGTTAACAATTAAGTTTTTCATATGTAGAGTCCCTAACGTTTATCATGCTCTACGCGACAATTAATAAATAAAAAAAAGTAAATACCTCTTATAGAATTAGCGGCTTTCTTATCCATGAACATGCCCGATATCGATGAGCCGAACATCCCATCACTATTGCCAGGCGGCGGGGATGTACTGTCCGCCACAGACCCTGAAGTGATGTCCATGCCCATTGGGTTGTGCATCCCCGGCTGCACATCTGTATGAGGTTCTCTCTTCAACTGCATACCCTGAGGTAGACCCTGGGACTGGTGCAGCATGGTGGAGGCAGACGAGTGCCCTCCATGCTCGTCGGGAGGCCACTGCGACCCGAACAGATTATGAAACTGATTGCTGTTCATCATTCCAAATTCAATCTTTGAGTTCTTTTCCGTCGTGTTTTCTTTTTAACCGACTTCTTTCTCTTGAGGTTAAAAACTTTTTTAAGTTATTTTCGGCCAATGAATTTGTGTGCGCGCGAATCGAATTCGCATTGCTGTTAACACTAGTATCACTGTGCGATTTGGTGTTCCAACGGATTGTTTATTTCTCTTCTGTTTTTAAATTTTAAGCGACTATGTCGGTAAGGCAACTGTTTTTGTTTTTTTTTGTGTGTAGCTACACCATTAGAATTTTTCTTCGAAAAAACTATGGCACTCCCAATTTTAATGTTTCTTCAACTTTGTTGACTTTTAATTTTAAGCACCAGATTTTTGTGTTTAACTGATAAATATATTCCGGCCAAGCGGTGATGTGAGATTTCTTTTAGCGAAGTTTATTTCAGGTATTAACTTTTTGAAGAGCAACAAATTTTTTGGCATTTTGTCTCCGTGGTTGTGTTTTGTTTTCTTCCTTTCGTCTTAAATAAACATCTACGTAAGGCACTATTACTGTTATTGTAATTATTCACTTGTTCCCTTATTCTACTGGATTTATATTATCTCTTTATCAAAATTTGACAAACACAAAAAATCTGTAAAGAGAAAACCGAAGCGGAAGAAGAATTTATTTGAATTTTAAAATGTTTTTATGAAACTTTGAAAATGCCAATTGGTTGTTATTGTCAAAAGATTTTAGTTAACCGAACACTGCTGCTCAATTATCTAAAATCCGTTATCCGAATTTATGTGGAATACAAAATTTAAATTTTAAATAAGTCGTTAGACACCACTATGTTCCATTTTCCAAAAAGAACAATATAATCTGGTCACTGTTGCACTTGTAAGCACTGTCACTTGTTTTGTGGAAAAATAACAATACGTGATCACCTCACTGCTGGAAAAATTTGTACGATATAATATTTGTACTATAGGTTGTTCACAACTCGACTTCGCGTCGGCAACTGGCAAGTCCAAAGATGTTGACGCCAGAGCGGCCCGAACGTGACTGACGCATTGACGAATCTTCGGCCAGGCTCACGAAAAAATTATATATTTTTTCATTCCGACCGAATAATCAACTTAGCTCATAGCGATAGTTCAGTCGCCCCGACGACGGCGGACTACGATGGGAAAAAATCTCCTGCAATATTCATCTTTAAGGGGAATTTCCTTCAGGGGAGTCAATTAGCACTGTAGTACCTCCCAAATCGCCTAACAAATGTACGGAAACGTGTGTAATTACGGTGCAATTAAGAGACAAAATTGCCCATCAGTGTGCGAGCGGATCACAAGGCGTTGTTTGCTTGTGTGCGTACGTCGGTGTCGTGTACAGATACAGCGGCGCGCGCACACTGCCTCAGAGGCGTCACAGCAGTTCACTGACCCCGGGACCCAAACAAAGTAGATTTCGGTGAAATGCTGTTGAACTCTAGTTTTGAATGTGGAATCACTGAGCGATATTACGTCGCCGCCTTTCCTGGCGAATTTTTTCGCCAACGAACGACTCGAATATTTTTGTTCTTTTTTTCAAAACGAAGATTCTCCGGGTTTTTTGTCTATTTTTCGCGGGTTTTGGCGTCGAATACTGGCAGGCAATGATGGGCAAACGGTTTTTGAAATTCGGAAAGTATTTTTTTGCATAATATTACTGAATTATTGTGCAAAAAATTCGCAATTTAGACTTCTTTCGACTGGAAAACTTTTGTAATCAATAAAAACCATTAATTTTTTTTTTCATTAACTTTCTGACTGTGCAAATTAAAAATTAAATCTACTATAATTATCATCATATTTTTCGTTTTCCCTACTAAACAGTTGTTTTGTCAAAACAATACCTGAAGTTCTGAACTCCATTACTAGTGTTAACAGGTCAATGACCCAGGAAAAATGTGCTGTCAACCGCAAATATAAATGTAGGCAATTTTGTTTCGTTACGCGTCTACAAAGTGTTTTTGTTTACATTATTTTTTAAATTATTATGCACTGTAATAAAAATTTGCAAAAAAAATGACATCTCATTTTACTTATCGACATTTTTTTTTATTTAATTTTATTTATGAAAAATAAATTTAAATAATCTGTCAGATTTTGTAGAAAGCTTTTTTTATATTACTTCCTCCTAAGCCATGCAAAAATCTTTAGATATCTGTGTAACTACCAAAAATGACCTTTCGCTATGGTTCAATGACTCTATACACAGTGGGCTATGATGGGCCAACATTTGTGAATAAAACTTTCTATGTTTTTAAGTATGTACTTGATATTCTTTAGTTAGCAGAGGAGGAAGTCATTCTTTGACAAATGACCTTATGTCATTGACATTTTGATGTCTTAAAGGTCATGCTTTATTTATAGCAAAGACATATATAAAAAAATGATAAGATTACCAGTTACAAAACGTTCCATTTACATCGTAAATTTATAAATGAAGAAATACTTAAAAACTTTCTTCTAAAAACTTTTACTGTCTAACAAAAAACTCAGCAAATAATGATTAACCAGCATCCCATAGAAGTCACTGTTCAGTACCAAACCATTAAACATTACTTTCACTGCTGAACCACCATTAATGATCAAGATCACCAAAATCCTTCCCTTGAAAGGTCAGCCAATTTCAAAAAAAAACCATAATGATCACAGAATCAAGTCATAAACCATAACGAAAAACACCGTAATCCCCGAAATATGAAAAAAAAAAATTAAAAGTAAATAACCCTAGAGGGAAGCCGCCGACCTTGTGCTAGAAAGGGACGGGTGACGTGACGTCACGTGGTGCTGTCTCACTCTTACTTACAGGCTAACGACCTATTGATTTCGGACCACGTGCTACGACGTGCTCTTTAAAGAGTCCACCGGTGGGCCAAATGCGTAGTTATCTATTGAAAAAAAAAACATATTTCTTGGCTTATTATAATATAATTATAGCATAAAACATAACATAACATCCCGCCTGTAATTTCCGAAGAGTTGTGCAGAGATGTACTATAGTAAAGGCTCCTACAAACAGGCGCGACGCGCGATATAATCGCGCTACTCAAAGGCACCGCAAGTCGCGCAACGAACGGTGCCTTTGTGTAGAGTGTCGTGTCGCGCCTGTTTGAGGGAGCCTTACCACCGAAATTTCGCCAGTGTCCCATGTAAAAGGGCTATCATCATCATCTGCCTAGCCTTCTCCCAACTATGTTGGGGTCGGCTTCCAGTCTAACCAGATGCAGCTGAATACCAGTATTTTACATGGAGTGAATGCCTATCTGACCTCCACAACCCAGTTACTGGGTAATACGATACCCTTGGTGAAAGTGGTTGTCAGACTTTCGGGCTTCTGACGACCCGTAACGACTGTCAAAGATCCACGAATGACAGTCGGGACCAACGGTTTAACGTCCTTTCCGAGGCACTGAGGGGTCTTTTTTTTCAGGATGGGAAATCATCAAATGACCTCTCCCGCTCTGGGTGGAGCGGAAGGGAGTGTCAGACTCTTACTGACTAAAACCCACCCGTGTTCCTTCCTAAGCCCTTAATGTTCCGGGCCAGCGGTAACCCTTTCGGACAATCCCGCTGACACGGCAGGCTTCGGCCCTGACGGGCCCCTTCGGTTAATGCTGACATCTCTTTGAGGCGCGCGTCTAGTCCTATTTCGGACGGTGAGCTACCGATTACTCTCCGCCCGTAGGCCCGCGCCTACGGTGGCCGGGAGTCGTCGTGCGGCTCCCGACGCCTGGAGCGTCTCCCGCGGCGGCTGGGACAGGAGGCTCTCTCCCTCAGTCATCCCGCCGCCTCCTTCGCTAGCATGACTGCTTCGCAGAAGGGCGACTACCTCCCACTCCCTCTCGCCCCGGACCACGGCTTGAACCAGGGCCGGACGCGAGAGGTCGCCGCCGCTGCCCATCGCCTCTACGAGGACACAGCGGTGCTCCGCCCAAGCGGGGCAGACCTCCACCGTGTGCTCCACCGTGTTCTCTGGGCGATCCTGGCAATGGTGACACCCGGACGTTTCCTCCCGCCTAATGATGTGCAGGAACCTTCCGAAACATCCGTGTCCGGTGAGGACCTGCGTCAGGCGGTAGGTGAGAGCACCGTGACACCTCTCTAGCCACTCCACAAAGAGGGGTCTTATCGCCACTATCGTCGCGTGCCAATGGCTTAACGTGCTTTCTGGAGCACGGAGGGGTCTTGGTATGTGAATATAGTCGCCCATCCATGGACCAACCGCGGCAAGCGTAGCTTCGACCCGTGCTGCTACTGAGACATTCCTGATAGAAAAACCCAATAACTCTTACCTATAAAAATATTTGAAGTGTTTCAAGAGTTTTCGGCCAAAGGAAGTAAAAACAAGATGTATCACTCGCTATGTCACAGGATCACCAGTTTAGGAGTTAGGGTTTACCTTATCCGTATGACCTTTATCTAACCAAGAAGCCATAGATATCCGTGATAAAAGCCAAGTCTTTAAATTTTAGGACAGATGATCTTTACATTCTTTAAGAGTGTTAAGTATTAAGAGTAAACTAGTCGCGAGCTCGAACTCACTGGTGGTCATATCCAAGCACGCGGTCTCACCTGGCTTCGTGTTCGAAAGAGCTAATATCAGTGATGAGCAGTTAGACGCTAGTCTACACGCACAACGTTTAGTTCAAATTTAGTACAAATAAAGTTTATTGAACTTTTCGATAACTGGGCTTTGTCGGTACGGACTTAGTTTTAAAGATTTTACAGTTCTTTTATTACTTATTTACACCCAAAGTTACGTTAAAAATAGCAAGAAAAACGAATCTTTGTTGCTCATGACTTTTTAATGGCTTTTTATTTTACTATTCTGTTTCCACACAGACAAAATTAATAATACGTCAAAGCGATATCATGTTTAACTTTGGATGCACAATGTCAAACAGTGGAGTAATACTCTCCCGAAATTTGTATGGAAAAAATATCGACTAGTGCCACCTTAACAGCAGATATAACCTTCAAAGCCTTAATTATGAACTATTTAGACAAGCAAAAGCCACATTTGTTGAAAAAAAAATACCTTTAAAATACTTCACATAAACATTAATCTTGGTATTTCAGGTCCAATGAAACGGGAAACGACTGAAAACAGCCTTCAGTACTTCGTTGGGCACTTTTCCAATCCCCAAATGAGAATTTTCCTGACAGGCGAATTCAATTTGTCCTACATATTTGCGCAATCTCATCGATCGTAGGCCTTCGTAAGCAGTCGTAGGCCTTCGTAGGCCTTCGTAGGCAGTCGTAGGCTGTACACCTTAAATTCTGTAGCTCTTATAGTCTCTACATTAAAACGAGACAAGTCTGAAAACAGTATAAACGCGATGAAGTTTTTGAAAGTCTTAAAAGCTCAGCCTCGCTTGAGGTAATATTTTTCTTTATTCTTACTTTTAACAAAACAAATTGCTATCCTAACTTTAGCCAAAAAAAAAACTTATTCTTCCCCTTTAAATATAAAATATTATGCACAGTGCACACCATTCGCTCAAGACAAAAATAGAATCATATTTTTTTTTTGTAATTAAAGTCGATATTAATAAATTAAAATCTGTATTCTAAAGACATTGACAAATTTAAATTAATACATTAAAGTTCCCACCTTAACTAAAAATAAACTCGATAATATATTAACGTTTTCCCTACGCATTATGTCAATCCAATCTAGGTAATTGGGTTGCAACGGTGAGCGTAAAATTAGGTCGAAAATATGTCACTGGCAGTGCCCTAGTAAACTATTGTACTGACTTTTGAGAAAATATATTTTACAGCCAGATTTCAACAATACAGGGGTTTATTCATAAACTTTGCTTAAAGTTAAGTAATTATTAGAAGAAGAAATCATATATTTTGATGTTTAAATGTCTCTTAGGCCGCTATCCCACTGGCGTTTTACGAGCGTCGGCGTCTCTCGAACGTCTGCGTGCTTATTACATCGCGTGTCGCGCCTGTTTGTAGAAGCCTTAAAGGCTCCTGCAAACAGGCGCGACGCGCGACACAAAGGCACCGCTCGTGCGCGACTTGCGGTGCCTTTGACTCGCGCGCGATTTTATCGCGTGTCGCGCCTGTTTGAAGGAGCTTTAATAGAGAAGTATGTAAGAAAAAAATCATGCGTCGACCCCAAATAAATTTGAATAAAGACTGGAGAATGATGATCATGAGCAAAGAGTTAACAACATTACAATTTGAACAAAAAGCTAAAACATTTGTGTGTTTAATGTTGTAACTTTACATGCTAATGTCAATAATAACTTAGAAACAGACAATATTACTCAATCAAGAAAGTGTGAATCACGTATAAATGCTAATTTATGCTTCCCACAGAAACATACGAATTTAAAATCATAGTATTGCCATGCAACTCGTGAATGTTCTTAATATATTTTTATAAGAATTTTATTTCTAGAACGCTTTTCATTTGCTGTTTATGGCAGTTTTAGGAATTTTATTATTCCAAATGTTGTAACTGAAGTTACGCTGTTTTGGTACACACAATTGACTTTGCTCTTACTTTTGTTTGATTTTACCTTTCAACCGAGATTTAACTTTCAACCGAGTTTTACCTTTTAACCGTTTCAGGCTACTCGTTATTCCTACCACTGTCACACAACTGTAAAACTACAAGTGCACGATAGAGACGGGACCATTGTCTAAGTTAAAGCAAATCGAAAATCTACAAGCGTTACTTAGCTCGATAAGTAACGTTTATAGGTCTCGGCCTAAATCTGTTAGGCGTTGAGTTTTTTCTGCTTATTGTTTTGACATCCGTAAACTAATATTTTAATTTTTTAAGAACTTGGCATAACTTCCCATCTTAACTACGGGAAAATCAATATTTGATTTATAACAATAGAAATTCAATTGTGTCTCATTAGCCACAGTTGATTAGATAATTTCACAAGAAAGACGAAATAATGCACACTTAAAGCTTCACTATGTCTTACGGCCCAAAAAGCATTCTGAAAGTCATTTAGAGGTCGATTTGGAACGCAAACACTGCATGTGTGAATTTTTTGATATCCCTAACAAGAAAGGATCGGGGCCTACGTGCGTTCTGTCATATATTACTCATTGGAACGTATCAAACGCACCTCAATAATAAATCCGAGAATTGACTCGCGTTTTTTGACAGCTATCAAAGGTTTCATAATAAGCAATGGTATATTTTCCGTGCCTCAGAAAACACGTTAGATAAACCATTGGTTTCGGCTGCAGTGGCGAAACTATAGGATGGCATTGGAGCAAAATGCCATGGGCCCCCAGCCAGAGGGGGACCCCGGCCCGAGAGGGCCATAAGCACAGGCGGATCCTAACAGAAGTTTATAAATGCAAACTTTTTTTTGAAAATGTGCTGCAAAGGACATCATTCAGATTTCGAACATTTTGTACCTACCCAAAATTAAAGTAGCCAAAAATTTATTTAATGTAGCCATTTCCGCTGACGGCAAAGTATTCTATGATGTTGTGTTATCACCCTTTTTGTCATCTATGCTGCCGTCAGAAAAGTGAAGTTAAAACGCCCACTTGCACCATTGATGACAAGAGGAACACAGATGGCAATCCGACGCAAAGTAGGGACCGCGCGTTTCGTAAATTTAAAAGGGATCCTATCTACTGATGAGAACTGGATACTATTTAAAACTGCAAGGAATAGGTGTAATCAGCGATATGCAATGCCAAACGCCGCCCCATTCAAAATACTATCAATTATTGTTCCTCTATTTGGAAATTTCTTGGAACTCTTTGTATCGGCAAACCGCGACATTTTGACCTTCTTAATTTAATTAATTTGCACAATCTCAACTGTAATTTCTCCACTGTTGCTACCATGGATCGTCTAACCAAGCAACAAACTCTGTCCTTAATTTCTTGTTTAACGCGTCCTCCTATTAATTCTTTCAGTTTCATACCAGTTGAAACGGGAGAGACCAAAAAGATCATTCTATCTATTAAAACAAAAGCGGTGGGATGTAACACTGTCACTCGTGGTATGATCATAACTATTCTGGGTCATCTGCTGACCACGATTATTCATATTATAAAAAAATCCCTATACACCGGAATGTTGCCTTCCCTGTGGCCCAAAGCAAATTGTCGTCCACTACCTAAAGTTTCTAATCCCTCTCCTCCTACCCAGTTCCACCCCATGAATATCCTTCCCTTCCCATTCTAAGTGCTCCAGGCCTGCGTCCACAAACAATTCTCCAATTTTCTTCATCGTAACTCACTCATATGGAAGAGGGCTACTCTTCAATCTGGGTTCAGGCCCATGCACAATACTGTTCCCGCCCTCCTTAAAGGGCAGGTCTGGAAGACACCAAAGTTATTGCACTAGTGTTGGTCGATTTCTCGAATGCCTTTTAATACCATCAGTCACGACATCCTGTTAGCCATTGTGGCCTATGTTACGATCTCTCCCGAAGCAATAGAATGAACCTCCTCTTACCTACAGAAACGACAGCAGTCCGTTCATGTTGGGGATTCTTCATCATGCTGGTGTGATTTAGAAACTAGCGTTCCACAAGGTGACATTATTACTCCTCTTCTGTTTTAAATTTTTATTAATCTTAAAACTTCCGAACTTCAGTATGCATATGATTTGCGATTTGCTATTATACTGTCAAGGGAGAGTTGATGAAATACCTGAAGCTAGTGACAAATTAATTATGGACTTGATAGTCATAAAAGCTGGTGTGATAGATTTGAGGTGGTAGTAAACCCTAATAAGTGTCAGGCGATCATCATCGGTAATTCTCGGAGTATGAGTAAGGTGGATAGATGATACAACCTTGCCACCAGTTCTCTTCAATAGTACGATCGTTCCATTTGTCCTAGGCTTGCGCATTGATAGTGCTTTGAACAGGCGTGGTCAACCAGAAAGTTACTGGAAATTTGCGGGCTCTTTACAGACTGAAAAATTTATTATCAATGAGTACGAAAACAATGCTTGTGTGGTCCTTAATTTTTCCTAACATCGATTATGGTGATGTGTGCAACTATGACCTGAATGCAATGTCCTCGACAAACCTGACCGTCTCCTCAATGGCTGCATACGATTTGTTTTCAATCTGCGTAAGTATGATCATCTGTAGGCCAGTTCTTCTAATTTAAATTATTCAAAATCCAGTCGCAGTCTCATCTTGGCGATAAACAAATGTCAAAAATGTAGGCAAATTAAAAGTTATTTTTGACAGATTGGGACTGAGATCAGTCTGTAAATGTTAATGTGGAAAAAGATCACCGTGATAACTTAGGTGAAGTGCGCTGTCATTCCACCTGATGCTAGGGATTAACACTATTGACAGCTCACTATAAGCTCACTTCACCTGTTTTCACGGTGAGATTTCTACAGAATAGCATTAAGGCTCCTTCAAACAGGCGCGACACGATACGCGACACAAAGGCACCGCAAGTCGCGCAACGAGCGGTGCCTTTGTGTCGCGCGCGATTATACTCGTATCGCGTGTCGCGCCTGTTTGTAGGAGCCTTTACCGACTCCGTGGTAACAGGTTGCGTGTCTATGTCCCCTGCGACCCTGCGGGGCAATTGCGTAACACATTATCAATCGGAATCGGTTTCATTTTGACAGTTCAACAACATTCATTCAGGCCTCTTTTCCATTGGGCACTCTGGGCAAGTGCCCAGGGCCCCGCGATCTTCGGGGGCCCCGGCCTGCTCTCATAAAAAAAAACATTATTTGCAGCCACCGTTCCATTCTACGCATTATTGGTACCCGATTCAATGACAAAATAAGTGATTTGCAGTGCGATTTACAGTAAGTTTCTAGCCCCCCAGTTATGAAATATTAGTATTTTTCTCTTATTCTCTCTTACCTACACAGGGGGCCCCGTGATCCTTATATGCCCAGGGCCTCCAATAGGTTAAAGACGGTCCTGCATTCATTGCGTTATTTACGTGTTGAGCAAACAAATTTTTCGAACTTATGAAGCAATGGATTAGCAATTTGCTTCAAAATGATTCAGATTCCGATTGATAGTGTGTTACGCAATGAGGGTTTTCGTGAAAATTTACGACACCAGTTGGCACCACTGTGACAAGAGGTCTTCCAATATAAAATATATGATGACGTTCATCATTCGATTCATTCATTCGTTCATCATTCAGTCATGACTAAAGAAAATATAGGCTCTTTGACAGATGTCTGGACCTGACATGTCAGTGCTGCCACCTGGCGAACGTCATTTCAGAAAACCCTCATTTGTTTGTGAAGGTAAAGTATTATACTTTGCGTAATGTGGCTTTGCGTAGTGGTGGTCAGAGCAATGACATCATATCGTGTGTATAATGTCATTTTTATAATAACTTATTACTTTAGTTATTAACTATGTTAATGTATGCATGCGTACACTACGTACAACCACGGACACTGACGGTCGACCACTTTTCACCCATATCGTTAGTACTATTAGTTACTCTTGGTTATTTGCCAACATATAAACTACCTACAACTGTAAATGTGTATGGCATGAGAACGTGGGAATATATATTACCTGATACTATAATAAAATTCCTAAAGGCTCCTACAAACAGGCGCGACGCGCGACGAGAATCGCGCGCGACACAAAGGCACCGCTCGTTGCGCGACTTGCGGTGCCTTTGTGTCGCGTGTCGCGTCGCACCTGTGTGTACAAGCCTTAAAACTGTGCAGTCAAATATTTTCATTAGTACATATAAAAAATGTAAATCTACCTTAACAAAATATTATATTACTGGTGACATCACAACTTAAGTTTTTAAATATTTTTAAGTAATGTGTTGTGAGCGAGCTTGCTTCCCCCACTTTGTCACATAAACCTTCAAAGGTTTTAGACAAGTGTATGCTTGTTTAATAAAATTAGTTAGTGTAATTTAATGTATTGAAAAACAAATGAAAAAAAAAGTTATTCGGGGTATTCCTCAGAACGCACCAACTTTGAAAGGCACCAAAAGTACTGGTCAAAAAAAAAACTAAATAAAAATATTATAATTTTATACCTCGAAATGTATCAACGATAAAACATAGAGAAGAAATGATATCGTTAGACCTTTCATTTGGTGCGTTTCGAGGAATACCCCGTTATTCTGTGCCCTTAGTAATAAAGTTGAAAAGTGGTGAAGCTGTGTCCGCGATGGTACAGACGCCAGCTGCACATCAAGCTACTACAATCTGTCAAATTTCTTTGATGGATTTTCAACTTTACCGCTAAAGCATAAGGTTTAAAGTTGATTGGGAAAATTTGACAGTTTCGGGTAGCTTGATGTGCTGGCGTCTGTACATTTTATATTGTGTCTGGGGATATTAATTTTAATGTATTTTTCTTGCTATCTCTCTTTGACTAATGGGCTGAATTGAAAGGACTGACAAAGGGATATTATTTAATATGTGTTTTTTTTTTTATTCGAAGACATGTGACATCCACCAACCCGCATTGAGCCCGCGTGGTGGAATACGGCCCACTCCCTCTCACAGAGAGGAGGCCTGTTTCCCAGCAGTGGGAAAATTATAAGCTGATTATTTTATTTAAATATAAAGGTAAGCAGAAATCAGTTTAGTAAAACTTGTCTTCATCATCGGCTTCCAGTCTAGCCGGATGCAGCTGCATACCAGTATTATACATGGAGCGAATGCCTATCTGACCTCCACAACTCAGTTACTGGGTAATACGACACCTCTTGGTAAGACTGGTTGTCGGACTTTCGGACTTTGACTACCCGTAACGACTGCCAAAGATCCACGAATGCCAGCCGGGACCAACGGCTTAGCGTGCTTTCCGAGGCACGAAGGCGTCTCGGTATCTAATGATAGTCACCCATCCTCAGACCAACCGCGGCACGCGTAGCTTAAAGGCTCGTACACACTGGCGCGACGCGACACGCGACACAAAGGCACCGCAAGTCGCGCGACGAGCGGTGCCTTTGTGTCGCGCGATTCGCGTCGCGCGTCGCGCCTTTGTGTAGGAGCCGTAACGTGATCGATGGCCCTGTGCGGCTGTTATTATTTTGCCACGGGTTACTCATTGTGTGACAAAAAAATCGCCAACGAAAAATCGCAATTCAAAATTCAATCGCAATTCAATATCGAAAAATTCGCAATTCAAAAATCTTAAAACTGTAAATTGCTGACTACGTAAAGCAGGAAAGAATTTTAAATTAACCGAAGTGAATGAGAAATACAAATTTTGAACCAGATTCGGTACGTTCGTTGAACTAGGACCTTTTAGGATGTTTTTAGGGTTCCGTACCAAAATGGTAAAACTGAACCCTTATAGTGAGACTCAGCCTTATCTGCTGACTGAAAGGGGGTCTGAAAAATTCGAAGTAGAACTACTAGGGTATGTGGGATATCATATGAAAGAGCGCATTTTGCACATTGTCAAACATTTTTTCTTTCTTTTCTAGGCCGCATAGTTTTTGACTTTTGATGAAGAATGTAAAAAAAATACCGTTCCCCCTTATCTCCGAAGTTTGCAAAGAGAAAAATCTGAAATTATTCTATGTGATAGAAGTTTATGTAAAGTTTACAGGAAAAGTAAAACGAAGTCTCTAAATAGCACACTTTTTCAGAAATCATCAACAAAAGTTACATTAGTTCCACTATCGGTCAAGAGATGGCGCTGACATAAAACTGCAATATTCTACACCGCAGTGCACAGTGTTAAAATTCTCTGATGAATATAGGCCTCTTGCCGATGATTGATTAAAAACATGATGGTACGGAATCCTCGGTGCGCAAATCCGACTCGCTCTTGACCGGTTTTTTATTCGTCTGTCTTGCTGCCAACTCCTTAATTTTGAAAAGAAAATGTGTGAAAATGAGAATCTATATCTATACTAATATTATAAAGCTGAAGAGTTTGTTTGTTTGTTTGGTTGAACGCGCTAATCTCTGGAACTACCAGTCGGATTTGAAAAATTCTTTTTGCATTTGATAGCCCAATTCTTGAGAAAGGCTATAGGCTATTTAACATCACGCTATGACCTTAAGGAGCTGAGCAAAAAGAAAAAAGTCAGAAAGAACGCTAAGCAAAAACGAAGTAATAGCGCGGGCAGGCGATGCGATGCGAAGGGGTGGGTCGGAGTAAAAAAAATTTCACGCGGACGAAGTTCGCGGGCAGAAGCTAGTTTTACTATAAAGAACCACCGAAGAATAGCAATAACAGACAGCTCAATTCTCTCGGTATCTATGCTGTGGGTTCGATTCCCACCGAAAACACGTTTAGGTATTTACTTTCTTAAATTATGACCTAAACATAGATTTCCAGTGAAGTAATTAAGTGACACACTAAAAGTAGGAATGGCTTTCATTTTGAGAGTTCAACAAAATTCATTGCGTTATTTACGTTGTTAAGCCGACAAATTCTTCGAACATATGAATCAATGGATTAGCAATAAGTTATCATTGAGATTGGTGTCTCCAAACGAACCAAAACACAGAAGAAATACAAAATATCCTTTAAAAAAATTTCAAACAAAAAGAAAAATACAGTTCCTCATTCGAAATTCAAATTGTCGTGACCATAGACAAATCACCCCCTACGAACCTAACCGTGTGGTTCAACGTCACGGCTGGGGTCAATAAGTTCACACAGTTCGCAGGTCAATAAACGACCCAAATGACACACTATTTGAAATTCTCCTGTTCGAATTTTGTCGTGTAGTCGTTTTTTTTTTCCATATATTTACCGGAACCAAGATTGTTTTTTTTTTTTTAATAGGCTGTAGCATTTTTTGTGTGCTAACTTTAGAAAAACGCATCCCTGGATGAGACTCGCACAGACCAGGGAAGCATGACACAAAAGGGAGGAAGGTTATAGGTACTCAGCAGTAAGTGGAACAAGACTGCAAAAACTCAAACTCATGCTAGAAAAATTATGTTCCTGAAAGTCCTGAAACGGTGCAGAAGTTCACTAGGAGCATCGACGCAATAATATTCTTGTAGCACTTTTACAATATTGATGTAGTAACAGTGTTCTCTGTCTGTGCTCCCATGCCAAGCGATAACTTATTTAACCACGCGACAAAAATGCAAAAAAAAAATGATAAAAATTGATAAACATTGTATCATGTACGTCCTGCCTTAGCAACAGAAACCTGGTATGTCCCACCCAAATATTTGGGACAGACATTTGATCCAACTTTCAACGCAGTCCTTTTGGGTCAAAAGTTGGGCCAACTTAAATTTTGAAAAAAGAAATCGGAAAGCGGACATCCTGCTTTCTGCCAATCCCTGTCGAAGGAACATCAATCTGTTTAACAAATCGCCAATCGATATCGCGCCGCGTTATCGCTACGTTTGGCGGTTCGTCGCTCGGGCAACGAACCCCGAAAATTCGCGAGTTCATTGCCTCGTCTAGCTTCGGCCTAACGTTCTACGTTTGAATCGCGATGCATTCGCCAATTCTATTGGTCGGAATTTGAAATTTTTGTTCGGCATTTCGAATTTAGATTTCGAATTTGAGTGGAAGTTTGGAAAATGATTTTTAACGATTTTCTGTAGAGTTAGTGTTATGTTTCAGTTATTTATTTCTTATTTCGTACATGTTTTGCCCTAGCGATAAATGTTTACCTTACCTAACATTAATACCACCCGTTGAGCCACAAAAGTGGATCTTCCAAAAAGGCTGTTTAAATCAGGGGTATAAAATTAAAAAAAAGTTCACAGTGGTCAAAAATGAACGAGATTATCAACAAGAGTTTCTTTGTCAAAAAAACAACGCTTATTATAAAACAGACGTTGCTACCTAAATATAAAATGGTAGGCATATTGAATTCTAGTTCACCAGACATGCACACCGATAAAACTAAACCTTTATCAATACATCTGCAGACTTCCTTTATCTAAATTGTCAAAATAACAATAACTGAATTGAGGCCGTAGACAACAAATAATATTTTAATCTTATGTTGCAGACTTCAGATACCAACTACAAAAGGAAAAAAAGAAAACCTAAACTAACATTGAAAATACAAACAATTTTAACCCGGTTTTCCGTAATTCGAACGTCATGTGATAGTCATTAAGAATATCAAACATGGCATGCGTTCCGCGTAACTTTTCGTAAAAGGAACGACTTTCTTTTTGTTTTGTTAAAAAGACTAGGTTTGTTTATCTTATTAATTCACTGCTAAAATCGACAAATTAAATATGGCGACCTTTTTTAGTTAATGGTTTTTTTTTATTAAATATAAAAGCGAATACTTTCTGTGGAGATAAAACAAAATACACTGAGTGTATGATAGATAAATGTCTGAATGATAACCTCTATCTATTGGTAGGTAATCAAAATCAAAATGAAAAAAAAAACACTGGCACTCCGGTAGTGCCGACAGAAGTGAAAACTTGAACAATTACGAGTGTATTTTGTGAATCGTCTTATAAACAAAACACGCGTGTTAAGGTGTGTTCCTTATTTTATAGGGTTTTTTGCAAATCAGGTATGATGACCAAAGTGACTGGTTTATTCTTCTCGTGAAAGGAATTTATTCAGATTTACAAATAAGCACACAGGATAGACTTCAGTTCGTGGTGTTGGTCGCGGCAGTGGTAAGAGAAGCAAGCCGCTCGCATGGAGCTCGTCGTCAGTTATATATCCGTGGTTCAGCGCCATCTCGTCGTTGTTGGATGAACTACGTAGTTAGTACGCGAGGCCCTCGTAGTTCTTCCCGATGTGCATAGATGGCGCTGTCCTCAACAACGCGCGTCTTACGTTTTACGTCTTACGAATTTTCGATCAGGGTCACGTGACCTGACGCGAGCTTAGAAGTTTTTACCCATTCCAAAAAAAGTACACAGCGCCGCTAAAGAAGTTTTCACTTCAAAAAACGGCACTCCGGGAGTGCCGACAGAAATGAAAACTTGTACAATTACGTATTTTTTTAATCGTCTTATAAACAAAATACAAACAGAATACTTTGCCATCACTCACAGACATAACGGCTAAACATTAAAACCATGTACATTCCGAGGACAGCCGAACACATCCGAATTTAACGCGGTGTCAGTTGCGGTAACAGTGACTCGAGTTCAATGGTTTTTTCCCCATCTCAAAAAATGCACAACGCGCCTATAGAAGTTTTCACTTCAAAAATGGTTTCAAAATGCCAAACATTGCCAAAATCCATCAGTGAACTGCGTTAAGCCGAGTTAAATGATTGATTGATTTAGCAATTGTGAAACTGATTTTCCTCCAAAACATACAGTTTGAAAAACTAGGTTTATGTAACAAACTTCCATAGACATGTGTATGTTTATACTATGGATCGTAAAAAGAACGACCTAGTATAAACACCTCACGCGCTGCAAAATTTTTAGACTAACTAGATTTCAGCCAGTTCTTTGCTAATTTAGTTGATGCATTTCTTTCTGAGACAAACGGGAACTGTTTTTTTTTATTTTGGTTAGAAAGAGCCAGAGCGTCCTCTATTTGTGTCAAGAAAGGCTGTGTATGAAAAAAAATAGTGGTGAGTAGGTACACCAATAAAAAATAACAAAAACTTTTTATTTCAGTCTTTTTTTAAAATCCATGGTGAATGCTTAAAATGCTTGGATTAGCTGGTGCTGTGAAAATTGTTTATGGTAAAACAAAACTTAGCAGTCAGCGTTTGATAGCGGGTCATGAAGGCTCTACAGTTTGGTTTAGTTTGAAGAAAGTCATATTTTTAAGTGATGATCGTTTTTGTTAGATATTGGTGCCGATTCCCTTGTTCACAAACTAAACTAAATTTCTATTCAGTGCATCTTTTTCTTTCTATTTCATTAAGAAAAGGACCGAAGATAAATTTTAATTTAATCCTGTCAAATTAATTAGCGCCTGACGTAAATCGAAGTAACTTTAGTAGACAAGTTTTTAATCACGTCTAAACTTGTATGGAGTAGTGTCACGCGCTAATTAATTTGATAGGACTAAACTAAAATCTATCTTCTGTCTGTTTCATCCGCGTATGTTTCGATACCGTGGGAATATCAGGACAAAAACTATCCTATGTCCTTTCCCGGGACTCAAACTATCTCTATGCCATATTTCATCTAAATCGGTTCAGCGGTTTAAGCGTGAAGAGGTAACAGACAGACACACTTTCGCATTTATAATATTAGTATGCTGAAGAGATTGTTGGTTTGAACGCGCTAGTCTCTGGCATCACCAGTCGGATTTGAAAAAATCTTTTCGAATTCGATAGCCTAATTTTTGAGGAGGGCTATAGGCTATTCAACATCACGCTAGGACAGCCAAGCAAGAAGAAATAAAGTCAGAAAGAAAGCTAAGACAAAACGTAGTTATAGCTCGGGCAGGCGATGCGATGCGACGCGGTGGGTCAGGGGAGCAAGATATTTCACGCGGCCGAAGTCGCGGGCAGAAGCGAGTTATTTAATAAGCTTATTAAACACGACTGAACAACGTTTTAAGATTTGTCTATGACTTGACCAAAAAAGAGTGTTCCATTTCATTCTGTTACCAAAAGGACATAACATTAAACGTCCTAGAACAAGATCAAAGATTGATACAATATCAAGAGTATACTAGCCAGTTACAGCCATCTGTATAGCAAAGCATTATACTGTGAAAATCAGGTTTCCTGGACTGCGGAGGTCAGGCGGCAGTTGCTCTGAGTAAAACCTGTAAGGCTGTAACGTGCCATGCCTTGGGCTTAAGATAAAAAATATTAAGTACTGACTCAAGAAGAAAAAAAGATTGGAATGTAACGTCAAAAAATGGAAGGGTCTTTTCGAATTTTGAATGAGGGATGGTTACGTCACTATTTTTAAAACTGAAGTCATTTTTTTTCGCGAAATAATGGCTGTTAACGACAGCGTTCAGTACGCATGTCGTAAAAATTTTCCATAACTTTTTTTAATGTCACCCTGCCTATCCTGCCCAGATTAAAAGAGAAAACACACCAACACACCTCCTTGGCAACACACCCATACTCGAAAAATGAACGAAAAAATCACAAAAATGCGACCGGGAAGTCACTATAGGGCGATAAGATCGGCCGGTTCCTTGTCTGCCCACGTGGTGGGTCAACGCCTGCCCCACTGCGCAGGCGGGTCGCTGAACCGAACGCGCCTCACGCACACAAACACACACACATTTTCATACTCATCGCGAACACACACGGGATTCTCCAGCGTGTTTACGCGAGCATCTCACTCACACACACACCTCCTGTAGTTATGAACTTATACGCGCGTAAACTCACGCGCACATTCATGTTATGGGCGTCAACGGACAGGTGACTAATTGCATGTACCTTGTTTCAAAGCCTTTTTTTACGGTAGAGTAAGGTTGGCAATTGTTTTGAAAGATCATCTTGGACCGTTGAAAAAAGTTTGACTTCCGGGAGTGTGCAAAAAAAAATTGGCACTGAAATGTTAGAGAGGGAAGAAATTATACTGCTATCCTTTATCCCTCTCACGACTAATGAAATCATGAAATTGATAAATTCTTACAAAACAATCTGAAAGTACGAGAAGCAAATAAAAAAAAACAAAAAACATACAAAAATAAACAATATTCGCCACTAGCAACCCTATCTTAAGGTGGAACACCTCAGACAGACATTATTTTGGCGCGCAATATGTCCTTCAACTAATGACATCACGCATTCTAAATTTAAAAACGCGTCATTAAAACGGCCTAACAGAAAATAGGTGTTTTCTATTGAAGGTCGGAACGAATCACCGCACTGTTTGGCGATTATTTCATCACCACTGCTCTCAAAACGGCGAAGGAAAACATCGTAAAGAAACCGGCATGTCCTAGAACCAAAAATTCTGAGACATATGACATCAGACAACCCGCACTGGACCAGCGTGGTGGATTATGCCCCACTCACTGAGAGCAGGCCCGTGTCCCAGCAGTGGAACCAGTATAGCCTGATTATGATATTCTACTAGCTTTTGCCCGCGACTTCGTTCACGTGAAATTTCTTGTTCCCCCGACCCACCGCGTCGCATCGCATCGCCTGCCCGCGCTATTATTTCGTTTTTGCTTAGCGTTCTTTCTGACTTTTTTTCTTTTTGCTCGGCTCCTAAGGGTCATAGCGTGATGTTAAATAGCCTATAGCCTTTCTCGAGAATTGGGCTATCAAATACAAAAAGATTTTTTCAAAGCCGACTGGTAGTTCCAGAGATTACCTCCTACATACAAACTTTACTTCTTTATAATATTAGTATAGATGCAAGCTCTTCTTGGATAGATCCTACCGATACGAGATATGACACACAAGGTTCGACTTCCAGCAAAATCCAATTATAATGTAAGTACTAGGATACTGCAAAAAATGAAACTTGAGTCATCATCCAAATTTATTTTCTAAGAAATCATTAGAATAATATAACTGTGATCGATTAGGATCGAATTTTTGATCGATCGATCGGCAAAAACATACACAAACTTTGTGGTTGAACATGGTTCCCTCCCACATACGGGACGTAAACACATACAATACCAGAGAAATAAAGAAAATCATTGTTGTAAGTAGTTTTCCTATAGCAAACATCTATATTTTGGGTTAAAAGTGCCTCCACACACACACGACCTCAACATCGAGAGGGGGGCGGAACGGAGGCCTATAAAACGCAAAATTAAAAAATCTAAATATTCTATTTCACACTAGCAGCGCCCCGCGGTTTCACCAGTGTCGATCCTGTGGGAACATCGGGATAAACAACTATCCTATATCCTTTCCTGGGACTCAAACTATCTCTACACCAAATTTCATCTAAATCGGTTCAGTGATAAAGGTAACAGACTGGGAGACAGACACTTTAGTATTTATAATATTAGTATGGATTTTCATCTCTGCCTACACCTTTACGGTATACAGGGGCGATGTTATGTATATCCAATCTTAACAAAAAGACCAAAAAAGACAGGAACTACAACCTTTTTAATCCAGCCTTTCCCAGCCTCCCTAAACCAAACGCTTCATAACGATAAAAAAGTCCTCCATTACGGACAATTTCGGTCAATTTACCCTTTTAACGGCATCCACTAACACATTAGGTGCCTGCATTAACTTTATAGGGGTCTGTTACCTATCGGAGGTCGTTACCCCAAGAGGGCATTCCCTCTGAGGGTGGTAGGCCTCCAACAAAAACATGACGAGAGAGTATTGAACTAAACAGTACCAAATGATAGATGAGTAACGCCTCTTCCAGTTTTGGCTGGTTTTTGGGTTTGGTGAAAGGGTACTTGGATAAACGAGGAGGAGGGAACTTGGTTTCGGTCAAGATAAATTGGTTTAGGTGTTTTTTTTTTTGGAGGAAAAAACAACGAAGTTTGTATGTCGGTAAGAATGTGATGAATCTAAAAGATTGGCAGCATCCTTTGCTCGCGTAAACTGAAGAGATCACCAGTACCCTAATTGTGTTTTTTGTGAATTTGGATATGTTCTCTTTAGGTCACCGAAAATTTAAGAAATATTTAGTGAATAGTCTACATTTGCGTGATGTTTAGTGTCTTTTTTTATTTCGTTTGTTTTCGTAATAATTGTATCTAGTACTTACTATTTGTTTTAGTTTAAAATAAAGTAAGTTTTTTTTTTGGTTTTTTTTTTAAGTACTGCCTCTTTATTCTCTTACTGTCTTCTTCTTTGTGTTTCTGTAATTTGAATATTGTGAAATCCAAATCGCTTTAGGTGTGCCTATAATATTTGAAGGATTCCCTCAATTCCTCATGTATCCCATCATCAGAACTGCATTTTGATGAAAATGGGACCAATCTGGAAGTATATCCTTTTAAATAAAAATTCCAAATCAGTTTATAAATGACGGCGTACTGATGAGGTAACAAACATTTAAAAAAATATAAAAAAAATACAACTGAATTGAGAACCTCCTTCCTTTTTTGAAGTCGCTTAAAAATATGTGTGCTCAACAACGTATATAGCCGCAATAAATGTTGTTATAGTGTCAAAATGAGAGCTATTCTTACTGTTACTATGTTACGTAACTACAGGAAAGTTCGTGTGTTAATTAGTGATTACCAATGAAAAGACGTTTCCATGAAAAAAACTTACTGAAAATGTACCGTAGCCTAGTTTTTGAGCACATACGGTTTATGTGATAATCTAACTTACCACACACAATCCGCCAATTATTCCCACTGCTGGGACACTGGCCTTCTCTCGGTGAGAGGAAGTGGGCCGTAATAGACCACGCGGCTCAGCGCGGGTTGGTTTGTAACTAGCATAGCTAACATGTCTAACTTACCATTGCTTCAATAATATTGTCTGTATCTACTCTATCTCTAGTATTTACTATACTCCAGTATAGTAAATACTGCTTAAAACTCATTTTCTAATTACAAAGCCAAGCAACAATAAAAGTGCAAAAAATCCTCCAAAAATATCATGGCGTCTCGCATACTCTATTCTTAAAACGAAACAAAATAGAATCATAAATAGTAGAACTATTTACAATTGACATAGATTCGGCTAAACTCGGCTTTTTTCGGCGGTCGACGGCCGTGCAATGAACTTTTCTGGGTAGTACTGACCTATGCTTACCTAGAGATTGCTCTGTAGCGAGTTCATTAAATTAAATGATATCATATTCTATTGAATATGATATCATTTAATTTCGAACCAGCTTGAACATGTCTTGGACTAATGCATTTTCAGTGACCGGGAAATAAATGAAAGAGCTATTTTTGTCTATGACAAGGCTTTGTGACAAAAGTGGTAGCTATAGTTCGCAGAACCAAAGAGTTTGCAAACGTTGGCCATTCCAATTACAAAATTTTCTCATGATCAGAGGGACAATTCTCGTAATTTTAAGAACGTTCACAGTCTGATCTCAGTCTCAAGCTGTCAAAAATATCTACCACTAATTTCCCTAGTTATTGACAAGTTTTTGGCATTGATTGTCGCTGAGATGACGCAATCTCATCTACATTTTGAATGTTTTCTATTACGGGAATTGGTCTTCTTGTAATCTTACCAGCACCCACACACTTCAAGCCGGAACACTACAATGCTTACCATTTACCATATTATAGCCTCTTAATAGCACTTCGAAATTCGAATAGTGTTACGGGTGTTAGTAAGAACGAAATTAGATTCATTAAAAAAATTAAAAAAACAAATGAATTCGCTTTCGAAATGACGTCGTGTGCGGTCACTTATATGACGTTCCAACTTTAAACTCTTCGATCGAAGTGAACTTTAAAGTTTCAAAAACAATGAACTACCAACCTACAGATAGATACTTACTCTACATCTATGTACCAACCTAACAAAACATATTTTACTCTGCTCTATTGACTTTACTCCATACTATTCCCTCTAACATCCCACTATACCAAAATCGTGTGAAACTGTGAACCAATGACCGTTAGGTTAACGTACGGTGTCAACGGACGACCTTCGTAGTTTGGCCTTGATGTGGGTTCGAATCCCTGTGACATCACAAGGGGTGAATGTATGACTTGAACCCGGATGATTCAAATTTTAGAGTTCATGACTTTGTAGGTGGGGGTGAAGATATGTAAGTATCATAGGGGTATTTTAAAATAGCCTCTACAATATCGGGTAGCTGAAGTTCGTCTGGTTGGACAGTCAACATTGCTGATTGACTAACGGACAGATTCTAAAACTTAGTTTAGCAGAGACTTAACGGCTACTCAAAATTGAGCAGCGTTTAATAATTTGCCTTCAGGAAGTTCAATCAACTCTGAACAAAACTTCTAGAATTTGTCTTGCTATGACTGTTTTCACAATACACGTCACTTTGCACAATACAACTTTTATTAGGCATCGTTTTCCAGGAAAACACGTTAAATGACACGGCACTGTCATACAAAAATACATATTTAACTTTGCGGTTCACAGTGGCGCTGTTTGTCAAGGGCTCTTGACAGAAATATGTCAAATTCTATAGATTTGAAATTAGTACCATATTTTTCCGCTTGCACTAAGGTGGTAATGCGTACTATTGTGCGTAGACATAAGTCAATACTGTTTTTAGCCAGACTAGGTATATCGTTCTATGAAAACAATGTAGGCAAAACAGTCACATAGTCAAAATTGGCAGAATCAACTGAATAAACAGAAGTGCTATTGTACAAAGTTCACTTGGAATCTCATTCAAGTGACTGCACTCAATTTGAAAGCGAATTCATTTGTTTTTGGAATGATGTCTCTTTGAATCTATTACTGTTTAGACATAAGAAAAAAAAAATCTGTCTATGATAAACAAAACTATTTTGTCTCTGGTCTGCATGTTATATTATGGTGTGTCATAGGAAATACGGTTTTTTAAGGTCAATGACTTAATATGGCATTTCACCATGTTGTGCCATGATGCTAAATTGCTAAGTCATACTTATCTTCATGTACAGACGCCAGCACATCAAGCTATCCGAAACTGCCAAATTTTCCCATTCAACTTTGAACCTTATACTTCAGTGATAAAGTTGAAAATCTATTAAAGAAATTTGACAGATTGTAGTAACTTGATGTGCTGGCGTCTGTACTTCAATAACTTTTTACTTTGATTTTCTCTACTATCTCTGGCTGATGTGGAATTATTTGTTTGATTATTTGGCATTTCTTCAAGTTGGTAAATATTTTGTCAGACAGTATTATCGATTTGAATATTATCTAATAAATGATTACAGAAGATATTCATGTTTTTTTTTCTGCAATGTTTAATAAAAATAGATAAATAATCAAAAAATAGACATAAATAGGATATATTTTAGAAAAATATATAGCATAATTCCAAGACCAAAGAAACGATAGATGGACTGGGTGAAAGATTCGATGATCTAGAAAGGGAGTATCTACCAAAATGACGACTAATAGAGAAATATGGTAGAAAAAGACAAGTTAAAGGGGCTAGAGAATGATAATAAATTGATGATATTGCACAATTAAAACAGTAATTTCGTATTCTATCCAAGAAACAATCTTCTTAACTAGTCCAAGGTTATGGGTTCGATTCCAAGGTCATGCAAAAGTAAAATAGGAATTTTCTGCCGATCAAAAGATCAGCAGTAACACCAAAGATTCTAAAAACAATAGCTATTCTAATTTATAATACATCCGTACAACCACAGACAAAAAACCAACCTTCAAAAACGAAATCTTGTAACAACAGTCCCCCAAAAAATCAAAACAACAGAGCAGTTCCTTAAACAGACCAAAGTTATCAAATTTGCCCAGGTCAACGTACCAGGAGCAGGTTGAACGCGCGAATCAACCGGTCAATATAAATAATGCTGTCAGTTTCAACCGTTGATGTTGACATAGGTTATAAAAACGTGATGGTAGTTTTATGGGGCTAAAATGGTGTTAGGAGTTAGCAACAGGCGTTTTAGAAACGTGTCTGTAAATCAGTGAGTCAGTCTGTTAGAGACGTTAGAACAAATAAATACCAGCGTATAATTGTCCCAGCATAATCAGACTAGAATGTTCCCACTGCCGGGAAACAGGCCGCCTCTCGAGAGGGAGTGGGCCGTAATCCACCACGTGGGCTCAGTGCGGGTTGGTAGATGTCACATGTCTTTTGGTTCTAGGACATGCCGGTTTCCTCATGATGTTTTCCTTCACCGTTTTGAGAGCAGTGGCGATGAAATTATTTACACAAAGTAAAGCGCTGTCTGAGTTCAAACCCACGACCTAAAAGTCGTAAGTCGGGGCCGTCACCACTGGGCCAGCACTGCTCTCTTTATGTATAGTCTATTCCAAAAGTATCAGACAAAAGTGTCAACAAACCTTGTTCAGGCAATTCATACACAATCACTCACTAAATAGAATTAGTAACACGTTCATATGAAAAGCAAAGGCTTCTTCTAATATAGAGAAGGCACATCATCACGCTTGCTCAAGACAGGCTGGCGATTTTCAGCGGGATTGTCCGAAAGGGTTACCGCTGGCCCGGAACATAAAGGGCGAAGGAAGGAACACGGGTGGGTTTTAGTCAGTAAGAGTCTGACACTCCCTTCCGCTCCACCCAGAGCGAGAGGAGTCATTCGACGATTTCCCATCCAGAAAAAAAAAAGGCTGGCGATTTCAGAAAATACAGGTTTCTTCACGATATTTTTCTTTCACTGATGCTAGTATCTAATCTCAAAGATAAACTAGAATGTTTGAGATGAAATATTGAGAAAAGTACTTTTTTGTTTCTTTCCAGGATAAAACGTCACGTTTACAAAGTATTTTTAATCTCGGAAATAGATATTATAGAAGGCTTTTTAGTTGCCAAAAAATCAGTAATTTTTCAAACTGGGAATCGAACTCCTGACACTGCAAATACTTTCATTATTAAATAATCATATAGCCTTTCTTCAGTAAAAGGGTAAGCAGTGACATAGGATTTAATATAAAAGCAAAATATTTTGGTCTGGCTACAAAAATAGGGGTCATTGAACCGGCCTCGGCCGTCGACGCCCTGAAAACTGACGAATCACTATCTGGTATATCGTATAGTATGTTCGTTATAAACTAACATAACGACAAGCCTGTATTCTCGAAGGGGTAAGCAGAGATTTACAGACTGGATCAGGCTACTATGCAATCTGTCAAATTTCTTTAATAGACTTTCAAATTTATTGCTAAAGAATAAGGTTCAAAGTTGATTGGGAAAATTTGACAGTTTCGGGTAGCTTGATTTGCTGGCGTCGACCTAAACCCTTTTTTCACCAACTTCAAAAAGGAGGAGGTTCTCAATTCGACTGTATGTTTTTTTTTTGTATGTTTGTTACGCGATATATATATCTAAAGCAATTGTAAATCGATTTCAAAAATTATTTTTTAATGGATACGATATGCCTGAGGGGTGGTCCCATATAAATTTTATTAATTTTTCTCGGGTAGTTTTTGAGTTAGCTTCTATAAAACGTATTTTTGCCACTTAGTTTATATTGATAATGTTATAATAACTTCCTGTCACTGATATAGTAGTGTTAAGGCTCCTGCAAAAAGGAGCGACACGCGACGCGAATCGCGCGCAACACAAGGGCACCGCTCGTTGCGCGACTTGCGGTGCCTTTGTGTCGCGTGTCGCGTCGCATTTACAACCACTGAACCAAATAGACTACTAAGCCGACTCTTGTCTATAAATCACAGTAATATTATAAAGGCGAAAGTTTGTGAGTGTGTGCGTGTTTATATGTTTGTTACTTCTTCACACTCAAACGGCTGGACCAATTTTGATAAAATTTGGTATGGAGGTAGCCGACACCCTGGATTAACATATAGGCTAATTTTTATCCCGATATTGACTATCGACATTTACGCGGGAGACACCGCGGGGCGCAGCTAGTAAATAATAATTAAGGCTTTGATCACCAATGACGTATTATATATAGACACGTTATCAACCAACATCTCGGCGCTTAAAAACGGCGAAAATACTAGATAACTACTTATACGCGTAAAGAAAGGGAAAGAAAATATATCACCGTACGGCGGGATGTCTGTTGCTAGAGGGAGATAAATAAACATCTTCAGTTACGTCACAGGATAAGTAATAGTCAAATTACATGCTCATTGGTCGAGCGCATGAGTGACGTAGCTATCAGAGTCACTTCATGCGCCGGCCGCCATTAGACGCAGCGTCGTACAAAATAAAATAAAATAATCTAGTTTTGTAAACTTACGCGTGAAATGACCACATTTTTGTCTTTAACTTTTGGGGTATAATTTTTACATCCTCTGAAAACACACGACGGCATATTTTCTTTATGTTTTGCACAGGTTTTCACATACGATATAAATTAAAAACAAACATACGTCGCGTCGCGTCGCGCGACAGGTTGGTGCGTGACTGAGCGCAAATGTGGCAATTGGCTTCATTTCATGTTGCCATTTTGGAGTGCGGACAACGTATCTATAGTTTTATACATCATTGTTGATCACCCATTAAAAAAACAACACAACTTTAATTTTCTGCAAACCAAAATATTCTTATTCCTACTTTTTTTTATTGCTTAATGGACCCGCTCTGGACTTCGATCACGCCTGATGGAAAGCGATGGATGAGGTCTATGATGGAACGAGCGTGCCCAGAAGATGCCTAGAGCACTGGAACTCCCACGCATCGACGAAACACAGCAGGCTGCTTGACGCCGGACTCCGGTGAGAGGGTGGTCACAAACCAGGCGGGAGTTAGCCCTACCACCGCAAGGGAAGAATTGGTCAGTCAAATAAGATGTTGGGCGTGACTGTCCAGGATGCACCGAGCGCTCGGTTCAGTTGAGCAACTGGCGGAATAAACTGCGCTACACGAGGAGGCCTCTTCATGCATCATGCATCCCAAAAACTAATATTTTCAACTAGAATCAAACTAAATTTTCAACTAGAATCAAACTAATATTTTCAACTAGAATCAAACTAATATTTTCAACTAGAATCAACCTAATATTTTCAACTAGAAACAAACTAATATTTTCAACTAGAATCAAACTAATATTTTCAACTAGAATCAAACTAATATTTTTAACTAGAAACAAACTAATATTTTCAAGTGCTATTATCATCATTAATGATAATGGTAGATGCAGACATCAGATAAAAACAAATAAAAAATCTATTTTATTTGTTTTTATCTGATGTCTGCATCTGGTGTCTTTTAGTCTGTGCTAGATAAATGTATTTTCTTTCTTTCTTTCCTTCATTCTCCTGACCTTATCCTAATTTATTTGGGTTGGCGCAACAGGTCTGTTTCTTCCATCCTTAACAATCAATTTCTACTATTTAATTAAGTGGCCTTTTACAGTCCACTAGCGCCGCCAATCGAAAAAATGTCATAAAGGGTCGTACACACAGGCGCGACGCGACGCGCGACACAAAGGCACCGCAAGTCGCGCAACGAGCGGTGCCTTTGTGTCGCGCGCGATTCGCGTCGCGTGTCGCGCCTGTTTGCAGGAGCCTTAACTCGCAAATAGAATCAAAAATACAAAATGTGGTCTATTATTACTGTAGAAAAGGCAATAACGTAATTTTATAACACATTGTCAACACTTGAAATATATACGTGCATTTGTAACAAAAACGGCCGTTTATGTTTTGAATGCACGATTTAGCTAAACAGCTATATTTCAAGTGTTGATAAGGTGTTATACAATTACGTTATTGCCTTTTCCACAGTAATAATAGAACATATTTTGTATTTTTGATTCTATTTACGAGTTATGACATTTTTTCGATTGGCGGCGCTAGTGGACTGTAAGAGGCCTCTTAAAGAACTCTCTGGTAGATGATCTACCCAAAATAGCCGACTTAACTGTCATTAATCTCACACACATTGCCGGATCACGGACATAATGAAACCGTGACGTCATGACATGTCCGTCTACATTGACTATGGGCAATCGTCCTAACAATGAGGTTTGACCTATAGACAATGTTTAACATGATATGATACATGATAAACTTTAACATGATACATGATAAACTTTAACATGATATTATACATGTAGTTACAGTAAGTACAATTAATTACTTTGAAAATAATTATTAATATTATTTTAATACTTAGGTATTAAAATAGTTTCCACGAGAAAGAATACGTAAATATACGTCCAGCGAAAGTACGACAACCAGCCTTATGAAGGTATCGTGTTACCCAGTACAATGCGTGCCACGAAAGATGAGACTTGACCCCGCCTCCCCCGCTCTTTCCGCCGCCCCTATGACGTCCGGTCCCGTCCCGCACTCAGACCTCATACCGCTAAAGATACCTAAAATCGTGTTCTGCGCATGTCAAACCACGTGGTGTGTCAAGCAGGGATTGAAAACCGGTACGAATTTGGGTTCCGGTTCTTCATTTCGGTTCTTAAAAAGGTTCTTCTTTTCGGTACGGTTCCGGTTCAGGTTCCGGTTTGGTTCTGGTTCCATAGTACCGGTTCCAAATAAAGGTTCCAATATACCGGTTCCGTATCATCCGATTTAAAGGTTCTCTAAGAAAGAAGGGATAATGTTTGACGCGTGGCTAGCGTATCTTTTCTTTCAGTTAGCCTTCGAATTATTGGTGAGTAGAAGTCAGCAAACAGTCAGTGTAGTCTGTACAGTGTCAGCAAATATTGACAGTAATTATTATTAGTTGTTTATATAATCTACAGTTACTGTTAATAAATTAATATAAAATGGACAAAGGTAAGTTTAATCGTATTGTATTCACTTAGATATTATCATCTCCTTTATTTATTGAATATACAGGGTTAATGGAAAAACACCAACAACCTCTTAAGAGGTCATTGTACAACAGACGAGTACACGAATGTATAATATAAATCAAACAATGAAAAAAATATGGGGCGCACGCGTTGTTCATGCAACGAATGATGCGAATGATCTACAAATGCAATGTACCCCTCTCTCCTCTTACAACATATCCTATCTTGCCGCTATTGTCCTGCGCTGAGCGGCATCGTATGAACTCGTTCGGTCTCGTACTCGTACCGCTAAAGAACCGGTAAAATAAAGGTTCTAATTTAGGTTCCGGTTCCGGTTCGGGTTCTAGCAACCGGAACCACTAAATACCGGTACTTTACCGGTATTTTAGGAACCTTTTCAATCCCTGGTGTCAAGTCTCTTCTTTCGTGGCACGCATTGTACACAACTACGTAAACAAGGCAAAAAGAGTCACAACCCTCAGTGGATTGTGACTCCTTTCGCCTCGTTTACGTTCATACATTTGGTCATACACGCACACCGTCACAACGTACAGACGCCAGCACATCAACCTACCCGAAACTGTCAAATTTTCCCAATCAACTTTGAACCTTATTCTTAAGCGATAAAGTTGAAAATCTATTAAAGAAATTTGACAGATTGTAGTAGCTTGACGTGCTGGCGTCTGTACCTGACCTTTCTGAAGAATGTCGTTAATAAGGTCACTATATTATGTCCTTCCAGGGCTCCCCTCCCGGAGTTTCCACTCTCATCTGCCTTGTAAATACCTTTCGTTAGTCGCCTTTCATTCATCCTCTCACGTGACCAAACCATCTAAGCATATGTTATCTAACTAGGCTGAAGGCGGGTGATTATAAAATATAGACTTCTGATTCTAAACGATACTTTAATTAAACTCAGGATAACCTATCACAATCAATATCAAGCCGTTAATGCCGCCCGTGGTCCGAGTCTGTCGTTCGCGGCAGTTACTCGTGATCTTTTAAAAATGTTGACACCGTCGTCCGGTAGAGCGTGCTGTCTCGCTCCCACCGGTCGTTGTGTTGCCAACACGGCCATGCTGCATCGTGCCTGCCCCAGGCACGCCAGCTCACGCCTGGTAAACCAATTCTATGGTACACAGGCAGGTGACCGCTCCTGTGATAATGTACTGGAAACATAAACAATTTATATGATTAGTATTTTGTTACATTGTCTCTCCAAACCGACTCGGTCATCATGACGTCCAACAGTACAGAACACTTAGTTATTTAACTTAACCTTAATGCGAAGAACTCCCTTTAGACTTAGGTCGATCAACACATCAAGGACTAGTTCACTATTTTATCTACATGATCCTCGGTCTCTCTCTAGGCGTTCCTTTAGGCTTAGGATACGCCCGTCTACCTCTACTAGGTGCTCCTTTAGACTTAGAATACACCTAGTTAGGTTTAAATTGATCCGAGAATCAAGTGATTTCCAATCCTTACTTAACCTTAATGCGAAGAACTCCCTTTAGACTTAGGTCGATCAACACATCAAGGACTAGTTAACTCTTTTATCTACATGATCCTCGGTCTCTCTCTAGGCGTTCCTTTAGGCTTAGGATACGTCCGTCTACCTCTACTAGGTGCTCCTTTAGACTTAGAATACACCTAGTTAGGTTTAAATTGATCCGAGAATCAAGTGATTTCCAATCCTTGTTGCCATCATGATGCCAAAAAGGTTCACATTGATGTTTTCAATATTATGACATGTGTAAACAATAATTATTGAAGTAATCAAGTTAGGGGTAGCAGAAAAATAAATTATAATGCGTGCAGGTTTCTTTAAATATTTCGCACACAAATAAAATAAATTGAAAAGAAAGAAATATCATGAGACAATTTTATTTCGTGATCTTTATGATGAATGATAAAATTCCTTGCCAACACTGCTGGCTAAGCGTCAGAATCAAAATCGTTGATATTTATCCAGGGCTTCACGTTTTCAGCCGCTGTACTACCGACGTATAATTTTATACTTCTTTCACTGCCTCTTAAGTCGCATACTTGATATCTGTCGTTGCCTAGCACCTTTTTGACTTGAAAGGGACTTAATTTATATGTCATGGTTTCATTTTTAATTCTTTTACTTGGCTTTCCTCAAATTCGTCAGTAATACTCTGATCCCTTGGCCTGTGCCATGGCATAAGCCTTAACCTCATGAGCGTACTTGATTCAACCAGAGCCATGTACCATCGTTATCCACATTACAACAATAATCTTTTCACTAAGAGCCTTAGACACCCGGAAACCCACAAACGAGTAAACCACTCTAACGCCACGGCTCTCTAGCCGACCAGCAATCGCATTGCTCTCACACATCCAGCGCATGGATCCATGTGTATTACGCTGTGACTACACACTTTTTACTACGGCCGATAGAGAACCCCTACTCGCGTGGTTCCCACTACTTAGACTTGCTCATAGCTCATTAACATTGTGATCACAATCTACTTCGACTGGTACATGACCTACTGGATCATTCGTAACCTATCGTGAGCGTATTTAAAAATTGCATTGTTTACTATTTTGGGCTATACCTAACAATGTAATAGTTTTTTTGCTGTTGTTTACCAGGGAAGCACTCAGTACCCGAGAATTACGCCTAGGTGTATTCTCACGCAGCGTGCATCCACGACTCGACATGGTTATGACTATAGGCAACGTAAATGACCACTACGTGAACAACAAACTAACCGCGTATTAGAATATTGACATTCAAACTTCAATTAGATATTGACTGTAATTATCTGGGTCAGAAGGAGCAGAGTTAATAAAACCTTTAGTGTAAGTAACATTCAAATCACACATTTTACTACCGTTTATCATGATTTCACATAACCATCTCATATAAACCACAATATACTTTAGAAAATAACGCATTGTACATATACTTTCTACATAAATTACAAGACTAGCAATAGTAAAACCATAGATTTAACCTCTCAAACGTCGCCGTTACACCATTGGATAATAATAACAATAAAATTCTATTGTGTCTGCTAATTGGACGCGCGAAGGAACACATTCGAACAAAATAACGGTCACAGTTATAACATAGTATGATATTTAAAGAATAGGTACTTATTAAATCAGACTGACTTACAGTAGCTCCTTTCACTTGACTCTACAACTTGTTCTCTTGGTGGTCCGGGCTCGAATGATCCCCAGCCCCAATGTCCTCAACCTCTTTTTTTTTATCGTTGAATCCATAGACACGAATTACAAACGATCATTGTCAATTGATAGGCAAAGGAAATGTATTCAGTCAGCCAAGTCCACAGACAAAAATACAACCTTAATTCCCTAATACGCGAAATAAAAGAATTAACACGTGGTTGTTTACTTAAAAAAACACGTACGAAATATAATGTAATCGAGTAGAAACACGTGGCGAATCACATTAAAATGCACAGAAACTAATCACGGACAAAATCAACAACACGTGGTGAAACAATTTTAAACAGTCCCAAAAACACTATTTTCGGTTAAAAAGATGGCGAACGATCTAAATCGCGTGTAATTTAAACTAATACCACTTCTGATGTTATCTAACTAGGCTGAAGGCGGGTGATTATAAAATATAGACTTCTGATTCTAAACGATACTTTAATTAAACTCAGGATAACCTATCACAATCAATATCAAGCCGTTAATGCCGCCCGTGGTCCGAGTCTGTCGTTCGCGGCAGTTACTCGTGATCTTTTAAAAATGTTGACACCGTCGTCCGGTAGAGCGTGCTGTCTCGCTCCCACCGGTCGTTGTGTTGCCAACACATACTCTTTCAAATTTTTGTCACTACATCTCATTCAGATAAGACTCACTTACATCATTCACTCCTCAGCTTAGGGTTGGTTCATAATCACCGCTCACATGCTTCGCAAGGAACGCAGTTCCACAGCACTTTATACTACTTTCATAATACACCCCAAAAAAAATGACGATCAATTATGACAATTCCTACGCACATTTTTTCCGATTAAATCTTTTTGACTGACCCACAGGGCTTCGGCTTCTGAGTTCTGACTCATGAAGACTCATTAATTAAACTATTGTGTAACGACGACCTTGTCATTAATATATTACGTATAGCCCGGTTCCCTAATAACTCGGCGTAATGATAAATTGCTCTAGAAACAGCGAAAGTATCACAGAAGTCGGTTCAGCAGTTTAGGAGATTAGCATCTGTGAAAATGTGTGATGAAAAAATGTGTTTTTAGGAAGATTTATGGGTGTTTCAGAGTTTATTTTGATGTAGGAGTTATTCCTTTTAATCCCTAACTATTAATAATGAGATTAAATGGTTTGTGTTATTTCATTTTTTATTATTCAACCAAGACTTATTTTATATTCAATCTAGCCAAAAAATTTTGTATAATTATTTATTCTTCTCATTTCAAAAATATTTATCAAGCACATTCTGAATCATCTCATATGATTAGAAAGTTGTTAATATTTTGGCAAACTAATCATAACGACAGCTAATCTGAAAAAAAATAAGTGACGATTTTTATGATTCAATTTTTAAATAATTAAAAGAAATAATAATTATTAATTTATTTTCTTTTTTCTAAATTCAATTTTGCAACGTCACTTGTGTACAAATAGGTATTTGAAAAAAGAGTTTTAATTAGATTTAAAGTGACTGTGCCTTGTTTTCTCATAAGGATTCGTCTAGTACTCTCGCTTCTAGGCTTACATTACCCAAATACAGTGTCGTTGACCCCTGAACAAATTCTTCAAAGTGTTTCAACCTGAGATGTTTTTTCTCCTATTTGTTTTTGTAATAGGGCAATAGTGAAATTACTGATGGAATTGTACTGATAAAATTGATGAAAAAAATAATAATGATGTCTTACAAAAAGTTAATTTTATACGAAAATTGTTTAATGAAACGTGTAATTTTGTTACTTATTGGACATTAACAAAATATTAGAAATGTTATTAGAATTGGCCTTGAGTTTTATTTTTAGAGACGTGCCAAAAATATTCTGTTTACGTGAATCAACTCATAAAAAAATATTTTTCCTATTAATATTTTATAATGAAATTTACATAAATATTTAATCACATTCATGTCATTTAAGACAAACCTTCACGCTTTTGCCCCTAAAACACAACCAGATGCTTAAAAACACAAAAAATACCAAAACTCATAAACAACACATCCTTCCTAATTAAAATTACACAAAAACCTACTCAAAAAAATACCCTACACTGTCCTGCCCCCAAAAAATCCTAAAACTAGCGCCCAGACTAGTGAAAACGGTACAAACCAAACAAACAAAAAAAAATTGCAAAGTAAGTACACCAACGAACTCGAGCATCGAACTTTCGGTCGTTCAATGAACCCAAGAATTTTGGCAGTTCATCGACCCGGTCGCTGCCCGCTTACAAATAATGTTAGAGCGAGACAGCGACACTTGACATCTTACGTCAGCTGATAGTGTGGCTAATCATCGCGTGACGTCATCGGCTGGGCTGCATGCGAATTTGGAAGTTTGTTTTGAATTTAGAATCGTTTAGCTGTGATGAAGGTTAGATTGCTCGGTTTTGGTTCAATGAGGAAGTTGATGTTTTGTTTTTATTTGCGAATTAAATTTCGTTGTTTAAATTTTAGTCAAGATAATGTTTTTATCAGCCGTAATAGGATATTGTATTTTATCTTGTATTAATACAAGGTAAACTGATTCAAATAAATATAGAAACCAAGCAAGCGCCATTAAAAAAACTGGCCAAGTGCGTTCCGTACCACAAAAACGCCGAAAAAAACACGTTTGTTTTATGGGAGCCCCCTCCCTTAAATATTTATTTTATTCTGTTTTTAGTATTTGTTATTATAGCGACAAAAATAGAAGATACGACGATATTAGAAATACACCATCTGTGAAAACTACAACTGTCTAGCTGTCACGGTTTATGAGATACAGCCTGGTGACAGACAGACAGACGGACAGTGGAGTCTTAGTAATAGGGTCCCGTTTTTACCCTTTGGGTACGGAACGCTAAAAAAGGAAATGTTTATGAATCCATCATAGGTAAAAGCTGTCAAACGAAATACAACAAATTCCTGTTGGAATTAATTGTTTTGAATTTTTCCTCGTCTATTAAAAACACATAATTCATGTAGTAATAAGTACCACCACACGTAGGTAATAATACTTCATAGTCAAATTAATTATTAAATATACAAATTAGAAGAAAAGCTCAAAGAGAGGCAGAGTTACCTTCGCATTTAAAATTTTGTATGGATGGGAGCAATGCAGGCAAAAGCTGGTTATATCATCACCTGCCTAGCCTTTTCCCAACTATGTTGGGGTCGGCGTCCAGTCTAACCAGATGCAGCTGAGTACCAGTATTTTACATGGAGCGATGCCTTTCTAAGTTTCTAACCTCCACAACCCAGTTACTGGGTAAAACGATACCCCTTGATATGACTGGTTGTCAGACTTTCGAGCCTCTGACGACCCGTAACGACTGCGGACAAAAGCTATTGTAAAATAAAATAATACTCAGAATCATCTGTGGTTAATCTGGTCGACCACAACGTTATAAAAGGCTTGAGGACAAAACATAGGTAAAACCATAGGCTTGGCTAGTATGTGAGTTGGTAAATACATTATATTTATATACTAGCAGCGCTCCGCTGCTACACCCGCATAATTGTCGACCCCGTGGGAATATCGAGATAAAAACTATCCTATGTCCTTTCCCGGGACTCAAACTATCTCTATACCAAATTTCATCTAAATCGGTCCAGCGGTTTAAGCGTGAAGAGGTAACAGACAAACTTTCGCATTTATAATGTTATAGTATGGATGAAGCCTCTGGTCAAACCGAGGTCGTTGAGCTCAATTAAATGACAAATATTTTTCTATTAGTTATAATTGAGGAATAGTTTTAATAGACAAAGCGACTCAGAGTGCAGTACATTGGGAGGGGATTTATTGATTTATTTTCCTCTTAAAAATATTCGGTCTAGTGGTCGCTAGCTCGACTACGTCACTGGCCCGTCTCAGGTAAAGTATAATTGGGCTTTTCCAGTACGAATCCCATGTGTCCGTAACAGGAATTAGCTTAGAATATGGATTTGTGAAAAATGGTGAAGGAAAACATCGTGAGGAAACCGGCATGTCCTAGAACCAAAAATTCGAAGACATGTGACATCCCCCACACGCAGTGGCCCGCGTGGTAGATTACGACCCACTCCCTCTCACAGAGAGGAGTGTGTCCCAGCAGTGGGAACATTATAGGCAACAACTATGTATATATTATTGGGAACATAATATATTATAGGGAACATTATAGGATTATGACGGTGATTATGATGGATTTCAGCCCGGTTAGGGGCATTTTTTGAGATGGGGCAAAAACCATTGAACTCGCGCCACTGTTACCGTAAGCGACACCGCGCGTGTTTTGTTCATAAGACGATTAAAAAAATACCCGCTTCGGATGTGTTCGGCTGTCCTCGGGATGTACTCGGTTTTAACGTACCGTCAAACAAGCCAACTTTGCCAATCAAGGTATCTTTGCCCTAAAAGCAATTTATAAGCAAATCCGCTAACATAAGAAACAATTTTAGTTTTATGGCAACATTTATTATTTGGGTGGAAAGTTGATTATATTTGTGGCAGCACTATCTAACGCATTCGTTCCAAAGTTCATTTAGTAACTTGCCAGAACTTGTCGAATGCGGTGTATTTTTTTGCGGGCAAATTTCCTATGAAAAGTGTTTGTGGATTTTACCTCATGACGAAAACACAGGTAAGTGTATTTTACTGTATGTTATAGAATATTAGTTGTTGAGTATTTTAAATATAGTTTCATTATTCAGGACTTTATAAATCAAAACTTCTAATGATGGGCAAAGTTACCCTAAATTGTTCAGACCCTTCCATGCCAACATTGCCCGTTATCAAAAAGCACTCAGGGTTGTCACTTTTAGTTATTTTGTAACAGGTTGAATTAACGCAAAAACACAGAAACGATTTTCACGATTTCAGGTTTGGCTCCATAGTAAAAGTTGTTCATAATGATGAGTACAATGACCCCGTAAGAGGAAAACAGTGATTAAAATTTCACCCAGTA
Organism: Luperina nickerlii; assembly: GCA_963855955.1. Classification (NCBI taxonomy): domain Eukaryota; kingdom Metazoa; phylum Arthropoda; class Insecta; order Lepidoptera; family Noctuidae; genus Luperina; species Luperina nickerlii. Next base: position 7,005,250 of record OY979689.1, on the reverse strand, counting down.
TATGTATAGAGGTGAAGTTTGTGATTGTATGTTTGTTTGTGTATAGGGATAGGATATAGGGTATATTTCATTAGAATTAGAGTAGATGGCAGCTTTTATTGTACATTGCAGATCCACTTAGCTTTAATTTTATTGTTATTTTTAATTTCAGAAAAACAAACAAGTCTAGAATTAGACCAAGAAAGCCAAGATGTGAAATTGGGTCCCGAGCATATAAAAATGACTCCGACGTGATGTTAAAGCTTGCCTGCGAAGCAGTTATTAAAGTGTTCAGAACAGAACAACGGTATTGATTAATTAATATTATTATTGACTGAATATTGTTACGATTCCTAGCGGTGATTTTGACTGTTTGTAATACATATAATATACCATGTGATGTGATTTATTTACTAATTGTGATTTTGTTCCTCATGGGCTCTATGCATACCTACGGAACTTATAAAAGATTTTTATTATTGTCATTAGGTACTTACTTGTTGATTTGTTTTGCTGTTGATTCAAGTTTGGACATATATTGATCTCATTTTTTGATATAGCATTTACAGCTTAAAGCTAACTTTATTGAAATGTTCAAAATAGAACAACGGTATCTTATGTCGAACTGTCGACGAAATTGGAATAAACATTTAATTTTGAACACAATGTTTCATTTAATTACCATTTTAACGTCTATTCATATGCACCCAACACCCACAAAAGAAAAGTGAAAATAACATTTATTTAATAATTTTACTGCAATGTGACAACCATTAAAATCTTAAACCGCTTGTTGGGCCTTGTATGGAAAAGGGCACTAACCGCTAGGTAACATTGCCCACTGTTTTTATCACGAAAATATTTAAACTACAAACAGTATTTTAAAACTTAGGTTAAGATTGCCTTAAATTGTACTCGTGGTGCTTTCTACGTATTTATAAGAGCTTGATTTGCGTCAAAAATCGAGTGGGCAATGTTGGCTAAAAGTCCGGATTATTTTGCCCGCCATCAAAATCGAACAAATCTTGATCTAAATTTTAAATTTTTTAATGTTTTACATAGCAAATGCGTGCATATGGTCATATAGTTGTAGTAAATGAAAAAATATACTTAAGTCCCATAGAAAAAACTTGTAATATATTCGATTTTCTTAAAAAAACGGGCAAAGTTGGCTTGTTTGACGGTATATATCCGATGTCAGTGAGTGATGACAAAGTATTCTTTTGTGTTTTGTTTTAATTCTGTCGGCTCTCCAGGAGTGCTACTGTTTTTTTTCTTTTGAGGTTATATATTATTAAAACATTAACCTTCGAGTGAACTTGTCATTCCACCTGACGCTAAGGATTGACACTTTTGACAACTCACTTCACCTAATTTCACGGTGAGATCTTTACAGAAGAGGTCAGCTGCCAGCTGGTATTCAGCTACACCTGGTCAGACTGGAAGCTGACCCCAACATTTTTCGGAAAAGGCTTCGCAGATAATGATTTCGATTAATTCTGCTTTTACGAGGTAAAATTCAATCCTAAAATTATTTCCTAGTGTAGTATCCTAAGGATTGACGCCACCCATTATACCGGTAAATAAGGCAAATGTCCTGATAATAATTAGTAACAATATTACTCAGAATTGCCGAAAGTATGTCAATGACCTAGAAAAATAAACTCCATGATGATTCTAATTAATATTCAATAATATACTTGGAATTGACAATACCTTCAGATTGTAGGTACAGGAAAAGATGGTTTCCTTCCTCCTTGTTTCCTTTCATATGTGTTTGCACACACACATGTACTATAGCTACACTTCTGCCCAACCGTTTAGGGTATAAAAGGCGTGATGTCTAAAAAGGCCACTTTGACAGAATCATAAAAGGGTATCAAATCCCATTGGTGAAGGATTTTTCAGTATTTTTTTTTGTCTGTGCTAAAATGCCAATCAATCCAATCCAAATTCAGCGGGATTGTCCGAAATCAGCGGGATTGTCCGAAAGGGTCACCGCTGGCCCGGAACATAAAGGGCTAAGGAAGGAACACGGGTGGGTTTTAGTCAGTAAGAGTCTGACACTCCCTTCCGCTCCACCCAGAGCGGGAGGGGTCATTTGATGATTTCCCACACTGAAAAAAAAATCCAATCCCAATCTCTTTGATTATACTTACGTAGTGCAGCGAAAAAAAGAAAAACACGGACTGTCTTCGCCATAATAAGATTCATAATGTTATCCTTTTATGATTCTGCCAAGTGGCCTTTTTAGGCCCCCAGTTATGTTTAAATCCCATTTAAATAGGGGCGAGCTTATTGTCGTCAACACAAACCCAGACTTCAGGCAGCTACTAAGACTTTTTTTTATGGAAAACCCACTGATCTGTTTCCCCCAGAACCTCACACACTCAGTGGTACACTCAAAATGTTGAGCCGAATACCGAGGCAATTCCTAATTTAAAAAATCCCAGGTGGCTCAGAACCGCAAACTACAATTTATTTTCATGCACTTTTAATTTACGTGGTAAGGAAAAATGGAATTTTTAAATATGGAACTTATCTTCATAGAGCCGGTTTTTTTTATTTGGCAATCTTTAGACACAAGGAGTTTGTCCATAAAAGAAAGTTTGCTTTTTGTTTCCAAAGATACACAGAAGAAGTCATGGGGAGAGGCAATGGCCTCTTCCCATGACTTCTTCTGTGTTCTGGGCAATGGCCCAGCGGTGGGATGATGCAGGTTAATTAATAGTAACAGTAACACAGAAGAATTTTAAATAAACAACTGGTTAAAAACAGCGAGCTCTTTATTTAAAAACTTTTTTTTTAATAAGGCGCATGAATAAATGAATGCGTTTTGAAGAAGAATATTAAAGTCATAGAGTATATTGGTATTACAAAGCCTCAAACGCTTAAATTTCATAATAGGAATTTCTGAAAAATTACAATAGGTTCGTCATACTTCCCTAATTAGGAATTTGCCCGCGATTTTAATGGTATTCCGCTAAAGTCCTTAGTAGCTTCTGAAGGAACACGTTTTGCGGGCTACGAGCTAAAATGTCTATGTATGTCTGTGTAAGATAAACATTAATAAAAAATCTGATTCACATCAACACCTTTCAGCCCTTCCGGGATCAAAAACACCGAATGAAACTGCTTATTCTTCAACCGTACCAATGACTAACGCACATTCAAACAAGAAGAAACAAACAAGAGAGATAAGCCATTTGATAAACAAATAAATTAACAATACTATTTATTCAGTTTTTTTACCAAAACATTGTCGTTGGGTCCAACAACCTGAAGTAAAGAGCAACGCACTCGACACCAGACGTACCAGGGAAATACCTTTGAACAACGCCATCTCTTATCGAGTAGACGTACTAAAGGTCAAACATGAGGGTTAATGAACCGAGTTTGAATTACACCCTATCAGATATTATTGTGCTACTATTTTTGGTAATGTTTGTAATGGCATCAAGACGTATTAAATTTTATTGTTGAGTGTCGAAAATGATTTGGAGTATTTATATTAAACAAGGAGGAGATTTTATTGTCGATTTTAATCTTGAGAGAGAGAGATATCTTGCGGTATTGTGAGTGTTTTTTTAATGTACTTAGATTTAACTATTATAGCTGTATAGCGGAGATAAGGTGTGGAATTGGATATGATGTCATATTAACGTCATTTATTCTACCGGTACATTCTTAAGTCCAATATTGCTAAGTAGGTAGGTAAGTAGTGAAGTTACAATAATTGTTGAATATAATTTCAAAATGAGCCAGGACTTTTCCGCATTCTTTCATGCGTGAAGTCCTGGAACTCCTGGACGACTCACGTTATATTTTTTTGTCTAGGTGCTGGTAAAATTGATAACTCCTAGTGGTGTTTAAAAGTTTGATACTTAAATAATTAAGAACAAAACCAAATTAGGATGGCGTTTTGATTCGTACCTACCCAAAAATGTCTATAAAGGTATGATTCTTGCATTGACCGCACGTACACGTATAACCTCACTAACACACTAACACGTAAAAACAACGAATCATTGAACTCCGAACGATCTAGAATTCTATAATAACATTTTTACTACCTATGTCGTTAATAAAAATCGTCCAATTTTAAGAAAACCGCCATCTATCGTCGAGTGGCAGTACCAAAGTTCAAACTGCCAAACTAAGGTGAACGACCTCTTGCGCGGGCTTATCTTCGTATTATGTACCTCTTATGACGCATGCTTGATTTATTTTTTCCATGCAATAATACGTACCTCGTCAAGGAAAATATGTATTTTTATTGCAATCATCGTTAATGTGTTTGTTTTGTGTATAGTTTTGTAAGCATTTATTCATTTTCGAATCAGTTGTTCGAAGTTCAAACTTTAGAACGCTGCGTTCCTTGTGCAAGAAGGAACATACATATGGTTCATATGGTTGCGTTAATTGTTCCATTACCAAAATATTGCTGCAAGATAACGTAAATAATTCATGCCTCTATTTACAAAACGGGTAAGCCTATACCTCTGTAGAAGGGACGTAAAATGATAATTATTGTCTACCAATAAGAATTTTGAAAGAATATTAAAAAAAAATGTTTTCATTGATTAAAAAAACTCGTACCACACCCACAATAGCACTATAATAATACCAACCTACAAAAAACGTAATGAATGAAAAATTGCTATTGTATGTACTACATAGCTATAAAAAAGTAATTTATCGACAGTCGGTACCAGCAGGCATAGCATTTAAAAAATCATCAATTATACATAGGATAGTAATTAATCATTCGGCTTTGTATACGAAATTATCTGTGGCAGACGTTGCCAACCTTTGGCAGAACAAGTAATTGTTAATTAGGCTGATAGATTAAAATGATTGTTAGATGATAATTAATTACGATATCATGCCTAATTTCGTCATTCTGCTTTTCCAAGTAAGAGGACTGGGGGCCAAAAAAGGCCACATTGGCAGAATTATAAAAGGATAACATTATGAATCATAATATGGCGAAGACAGTCCGTGATTTTCTTTTTTTCGCTGCACTACGTAGGTATAATCAAAGAGATTGGGATTGGATTTGGATTGGATTGATTGGTATTTTAGCACAGACAAAAAACAATTACTGAAAAATCGTTCACCAATGGGATTTGATACGATTAACTTAACAGTTTACTGTCCATTATGATTCATAATATTATCCTTTTATGATTCTGCCAAAGTTGCCTTTTTAGGCCCCCTGTTAGTTTGGTTGAGTATTCAGATTACCTAGACAATCAACCGATGAGCACCTTTAGACGTCCAACATTTATATCTAACAGTTAACTGAAATAATCTGCGTAAAGCGATCTTTGTCCAGCAGTGGTAGCAGCGTACTCTATGTCAGCTGACAGTCGACGTTTTATTATCTATTTTTTAATAAACAGGTCATAAAATATGAAGGTAAACGCTGATTTCTAATTTGCCAGACTAAAATGACTGCTGCGATCGAACTTTTTTTGTCAACATTACATTATTTAATAAATATTAGCTGTCTTTTTGGTCTAGCAAATTAAAAATCAAAGTTTACAAAGGTTCCCCATCTCTGATCTGTGCCTATTACTCATTAGATTATTGATGTGATCATTTATTATTTTATTAAAGCAAAAACTTTATACTCGTGTCGAATTATGTAGGCGTAAACGTATGTTCTCAGCACTGCCTTCCAAATATAGCGGGATACAACTTGAAATACTTGATGAGTTAAAATTAAGCTGCTCATTCAGACGGAAATTCTTCAGAATCGTGGGTGCGAAAAATTAAAAGAATCATAAAAAAAATCTTACGTGCACAAACACCGAAGCGGAAAAAATTGCTTCAAATTAGTTTTAAAAGTATAAGTGTTTGCTTCCCGCTGAAATTAATCCCAGAAATCCTAATGAAAACAGTCTGTTAAGAGGTGCCATGGTTAACCACGATTTTTTTGTTGACGTATTTATTATTACGCAATTTGCAAGGGAATTTCGCAGGCTACCTAGCGCATCCTTAAAAGCTTTGATAATGTCCTAATCAGAATGTAATCTAAGCATAACACAAAAAAAGAATGATATTGTTTTAATTTTTCGGGTTTAAGTAGGTCTAAATGTCTAATGCTACTACTTATAACAACACTCTTCTTTTAAAGTGCTGTTTATTCCCTATCCCGTTGGAATTTCGGAAAAAAATCTGGCCTCATTCCTTGTATAGTTCATAAAAGCAACCTTTATGGCAAATTTTAGCTTTCTAGGGCCAAAGGTTTGGGCTGGGCATTGGTGAGCCAGTCAGTGAGTGAGTTAGGATTTATCTTTTATATTATGACTGTATTAGAAATAATTTAGTAGGTTGAACCTCAAGGTCTAACACACTGCCTGACAGATTACCCCATAAGATGTCTATACTGACAGATTAATAGGTACCTCGTAAAAGTAAATACTTGTCATTACTTGCAAGTATACCGTACGTCCGTACCCCTGTCTATACCGTTGAGCACCTACCGCGACGACGCCATGTATGTTACAGGTGTCTTTAACAGGTGCTGATACCGTTGGCATCTCACATACACTGTGCCGCTAGAATTTAAAACGATGTTACTTGGTAGAGGTAGAAAACTGTTGTTTAAATTAGCAGAAGATTTATGGAGAAAGATTATGTCAGGTTAGAGTTTAGGTTAAATTGATAAATGGTAGATTAGGTACGGTTCTCTCCTAAGGCATCTACTGGGAGAAATTCATACAATGACAAAGATAATTATGACTTTGGTGCCAGATATACTCGTACAAATGGTAGCAATTCTTTCTTAGACGAACTAAAAGAGCTCTACAATCTGTGGCTCTTCTGCTATAACATTTTAATCGTATTCATTATGGGTTACTAACTAAAAATCGAATAACATGGGTTTAGTATGCCTCTATCTTCTTTCGTGTCGGCGGCATGAGCGTGGGCATGGCGGGTAGTGCTCCTACGTGGCTGAAGATTGACCCGTCAGCAATGATGCCAACAGGTCAGGGGGCCTAAAAAAGCCACTTTGACAGAATCATAAAATGATAACATTATGAATCAAAATGGACAGCTAACTGTTAAGTTAATCGTATGAAATCCTATTGGTGAAGGATTTTTCAGTTATTTTTTTTTCTGTGCTAAAATATCAATCAATCCAATCCCAATCTCTTTGATTATACCTACGTAGTGCAGCGAAAAAAAGAAAAACACGGACTATCTTCGCCATATTTTGATTCATAATGTTATCCTTTTACGATACTGGCAAAGTGGCCTTTTTAGGCCCCCCGATATTATGTTTAGTCAGCATGGTGTTCTTAAAAAAATCATCATTATTAAGCGTGTTAAGCATTAAGGCTCCTACAAACAAGCGCGACGCGCGACGCGAATCGCGCGCGACACAAAGGCACCGCTTGTTGCGCGACTTGCGGTGCCTTTGTGTCGCGTGTCGTGTCGCGCCTGTTTGAAGGAGCCTTTACCCAAGTAATATAAGAATAAGTTGCCAGTCATACCACAAGCAAATCAATGTTGTACCTAAATATTAGTATCAACACAAACCCATTGTAAATACCTAAACAAAGTGTGAGTAATTTAACGAAGCGTATTTTATTCTAGCAAACAAGAAATACTGCGGTGCAGTTCGTATCCGATTAGCGTCGCCATTATTGTTATGGGCAAAAGTAAATAAAAAAACAATAAATAGCAATCGGTCAGCGAACGATTATCGTAGCTATGCAGTTTGCTATAAAAAAATATTATGACATAGTGTATGGCCGGTCGGTGACCCAAGTGTTACGCAGGATGCACAGCGCCATCTAGTACTGAGTTTCTCAACTCCATTCTACTTAGAAAAAGATTGTATAAACTTGGAATGCTTTAAAAAAACAAAGTAGCAGATTCTTGACACGTAATTAGTTATGTTAATATTATTCGCGCGTAGAATTAACGTCTGTATCGAGGTGAAAATTACAAAAGTTCGGCTACTCAACGCTAGATGGCGTTACCGCCCCACCTTTCCAACTTTTCGTCCACATTACCAAAACCGCACCTAACTTAATTGGTATAATTGAGCGGAATAATGTATAAATATGAATAAATACGGAATAAAACAAGTTGTTTAAGCGTTATGCGTTTGCTATTACGCATTATGAAACCGTATTCAAGTTAGTTAGGTAATACCGCTCGCCGTACGAAGTTGGTATCATAATCGATCCCCACTGCTAAATCTTAGCGAATTCCAAGGTTAGGCTCGCAGTGTAGAACACAAAAAGGGTTCCTGTGAGATAAAAAATCTCCTTTCGGAGCTTTTATAAAGGTGACGTCACGAGACAGACGCATTCAAAGGGTCCAATTGGTTTTTTTCTCGCCCAAGAAGATTGGTGCAAAAAGATTTGAACAAAAGACAAACTTCGTTCAAAAATGGAACGTTTATTAATCTTTTTTTTTTGTACAATTAAAACGTAAAGCCTCGTTCACACTACGCTACATTTTCATTATAACTTTTCGGTACAACAAATCGATGCCGCAGAAAAAAATGCAAAATAAATGAAACCTTTTTATCGTATTATCAACTAGTAAAGACTAAAACTTTTCAAGGAATAGGGTAGCAGTAGTAGATAATGAAAGATATGGACGAACCCTTAAAAAAGTCCTGCATACTTGTACAGGACTTTTATCATCAGGACTTTTAGAATCATAATCATTAGAATCAGTAATACAACTTGTTAGGTTAGTATAATCCCAAAATGTCAAGATTTCATGAAATAGTCATTCTTTAGGGTTACGTGGTCTTAGAGAGTTGTGCTGATGACTTTAATGATTATAATTCTGTAAATACATATTTGTTACGGCCACGAATCATATATTAATCAACGTACAACTTAATACTGACCAGCAAATTGCAAAAACAAAAAAAAAAATTAAATATCGCGGGCATTTTTGATGTTTAAACGTCTCTTAACTTTAAGTAACGTTTATGAATAAACTCTAATGAAAAAAGTGCAATTAACTATTATTGTTTTACCAACGAAAAAGCATGAGGAGTATGTAAGTCATAGCAGAGGCGTTTTGTAGTATCTGCCTACACTCTTGGGAAGAAAGCGTCAGTTTTTGTATGTATGTACAAAAAAGCATGACAAAGGATGATACCCACTGCTTACCCCACAAGCACGTGAAAATACTTAATCACATTAATATAATAAAGGCGAAAGTTTGTGAGTGTGTTTGTAGGTTTGTTGCTTCTTCACGCAAAAGCTACTGAACGGATTTTGATGAAACTTTACAGTAATATAGCATCAGAATAACACAGGCTACTTTTTATCTCGATATTCCCACGGAATCGACACTTATGCAGGTGGAACCGCGGGGCACTGCTAGTTTAAAATAAATTAATTCATGAAAGCAGCATACATAACATTTGGGCAGCGTGGCAGTCAGTATTACGCAACCGAACTAATCTAGAAATGTCTAGCCGAGCTGGTAATTGTATATTTTGTATGCTACGTACGCGTAGAAGCATGGAATCGATAATGTTGTATGTGGAAAAATTCTAGTGAAATCATCATTTGGAAATGTTGTTGGAAAAGACTTTTGTTTTGATTTGAACGACTGTTTAAATAAAAGTAAAAAAGTAGTTTTTTTTTAGCAATAGTTTATGAAATTAAGTAAATTGGATTTTCTTTCATGAAAACATATTCTGGGTTTCTCTATAATAAATTGTCATGGTAATTGGTTAGACGTTACCAAGGTAAATGAAAAAAAATTACACATGAAATTACTCTATAAAAAGTATCTTTTTGTTTGCTTACTTCCTAATCAGGAACCGATCACTTTTCCGAATTTTTTTTATTCGAATTTAATTTTACCGATAACTATTGACCGACGTCTTTTTTGCTATATGCATTATTTGACATATTTTTAGATCATCGAAATATCATGTGTTGTAGGTATTATTTTACCGAAGTATATTTAGCCGACTTACAAAAAATTTTTTTGCTATTGGCCGAAGCCTCTTTAGAACTTTTTCCCAGGCAGCTAAGCCGGCCAGCAAGTCGAAGCTGCGGTGGTGAGCGTTAAAACCATCTGCAACAATAAGCTCGCGTAGGGCTGCCCAAATCCCGCAGCGTTCGAGCCGTGACAGAAACAATGCTTGCTGCATGTGCATGCCTGCTTGCATGTAGCATGCTTGTTTGCACGCTGCATGCTTTCTTGCAAGCTGCATGTTTGTTTGTATGCTGCCATATGCCTGCTTGCATGCTGCATGTTATTTCGGGCAAGTGTATCTTCGGTAAAAAGTTTTTCGACCAAATGATACGTCGGAGTAATGAAAAAAAAATCGAATTCATAATAGGTCAACTGATACAGTGGCAGACGTGACTTCGATGAAGTAAAAAAAACGAAACGAAAATAGTTGAAAAGTTTTAGGTGAAATGAAATTCGGTCAAATATTTTTCGAACTTATGATAGGTTAAACTTCCTAATCATCTGAAATTTCATCCCTAAATAAAGAAAAACAACAACAAAACCCAACATGATGTTATAAACCATTTGCAATTTATCTCTTCGTCCTGCATACCAGCGTCCTTAGATAATTCAGTTACTCAGTTTCCGTATACAACTGGGGCAGGAGTTCAACTTTGACCTCGAATCCTATTGAACCTGAGATCCAAGGTCGCAGAGGTCAGATTAGGGCCGTTCGAGAGCTAGCCCAAAACGTGTCAGGCTGTGACCTGCAGATGACCTACATATGTTACAAGTTTGGGGTCGAATTGCACTGTTTACGTATTTTTGAGTATTGCTGATTGATTTTTTTGATATAAACGATCAATATGCTTTTTTTTAATCTGTCAAAATATCTCTAATTTCCCTACATTTTTTACAAGTTTTTGACATTGAATGTCGCTGAGATGAGATTGCGGCTAGAATTTGAACGTTTTGAATTCCAGGAATTGGCCTTCTGATTTAAAGGACAGATAACAAGAATCTTACAGTAAGATTTTTAAATTCAAGACTGCTGGAGAGCTCGAAACAATGAGATATCTACAAACAAGTTGGTCACAGTTGTCTCATTTTTCACAATTTTTTAGTGTATTTTCTGTTGCCAAGTGGTTTTTACTCCTCTAAAAGTGTTATAGCTAAAGTTTGCTGTTAACTCAGTACCAATAGCGTACAATTAACCCATTTTTCTTGGAAGCTAGTACAGTTACAAGCCCTGTTAGTCTTCAAACTACAAGAAATTACCGCTGTGCGTGACTTTAAACGTTTCTCATAGCGTCATATTGTTACAACTTAGCTGTTCTGTTCACATCTTTTCCCGTTTCGAAGTCCTACGTAATATTACGTACATTTGCAAAATAATAACCATTCATTTATAACCAGCCCCTTTTAAAATCAACTTCTTTTATGCCTGGCCCCTTTAAATATCCCTGGTAACTAACAAGGAAATTGCAAGACTGCTTTCTATACGCCACGTGGCCTGAAAATAGGTCATCCTTTATCTTTCGACAATTTAACTGCTCTGTCCCTCTCTTTTCGTTGTTGGACAATGGGTGTGAAAGAGAGGGCTGTACTTAAAGTGTTCCCTCTGAAACTTGATAGTGTGGTAATAGTTGGCTAGTTGACTTTTGTTACTTAGGGTTAGAGTGTCAAGATGTATCCTGGCTTGTCATGCTTTTTGTGGTGACATCAGGAAGTTCCCTGTCATGATAGGAAGACAGACCAGCAACAGTATTCCTTTTGATGTAGTACTCGTTCATGCAAGAGTGTTTAAAATTAAACATGGTTGATAATTAATAAGTAGGTATATTTTAAACAATGGAATACCTTTTCCCTATCTGCGGTTAAAAACCGTAGTTAATAAACTTAGTAAGAGTATTTTTATATTTATATTTATGCTAGGTATTAATACTGGTAACATACATAGGTAGAGCGATTTTAAAATTGGTTGCATAGAGTAACAGAAGGATGCTTTTTTTTCTTTTAATGATAGTTTTGTATTCAATACGTATTTTCAAGTAAAAGTTTCTAATCAACAAAAGCTTCAGCAAATTCTTACAATTCATAATATCTATTTGAACAGCTTGCCATATGTATACTTAACGGAAATCAATTCAGCATGAAACTGATGTGTCCTTATCTTACCTATACGTCGAAACCAAGATACAGCTTATCGATGTTGTAGGTATGTAAACAATCAACGGGTTGCGGTTTCTATTCTATGATTGGCGCCTACAATTGTTGGAATCGGTATTCCAATATTTTATTTATCACTAGATTCTGCCCGCGACTTCGTCCGCGTGAAATTTCTTAATCCCCCGACCCACCCCGTCGCAACTCATCGCCTGCCCGCGCTAGTACTTCGTTTTTGCTTAGCGTTCTTACTGACTTTTTTTCTTTTTTCTCGACTCCTAAGGGTCATAGCGTGATGTTGAATAGCCTATAGCCTTCCTCAAGAATTGAGCTATCAAATGCAAAAATAATTTTTCAAATCCGACGGGCAGTTCCAGAGATTAGCGCGTTCAACCAAACAAACTCTTCAGCTTTATAATATTAGTATAGATTATTCGTGCTTTTTTTTTTGTTAATGTAATAAATAGCTTTAAAGCGTTGTTGTCAATAAAATATTTGAACTGGGTTTTTTAAAAAGGACTTTTGCATAATTATATTTGGAGAATAAAGTTTTATTCACTTACTTAATTTTAATGAAATACGATAGTTATTTGAAATGTGACAGATTGATATGAACATTTTTCTAATTTCCAATGCATATTTTATACGGGTGTAGTATTTTTATAGTTTATCTAAAAACAACAGACTGATTAAGTATCTATGCGCTGTAAACAATATAAAATGCCTAAAATTGTTACCCAGTAATCGAAATACTATGAATACAACAAATGTTTATGTTTGTGATATTATAACTTTACAATGTAAATTGGATGTACCTAAATTAAATTGTTAGGTACTAAGCGATTATAATAAAAATCTTATTAGGCAGTCACGTTCGGTTCTCTCTGGTTGTACACAAACCATAACACTTATTTTTGGCTTAGCCGCAGTCGGGCAATAAAACATAAGGAAGGAAACCCAAAACTTTAAAAGTTTGTAAAAGATGGTTTCAAAGCTTTTATAGGAATTTAGGTGTTGGAAATCATTTGTAATGGCAATAACTATAACTATCAAGCACAACAAACAATGTAATGTTATGCCTGCTTAATTTCTTTATAACTCTGTGTTAAGTAATCACAATTAATTACATAATAACACTCTCCGTCTTCATAAAAAATAATGAACAACAATTTGTTATTAGGAAGTTACAAAACTGTCTAATTTTAAACAGCACCATCACATAACTGAGCTTATTATTCCATTATTAAAGTTACCGTGACCAATTTAAACTTTATGGCCAGACAACACAGTTAGCTAAACAGTTAGCGTTTGTTAAAATTCACATGCAAAACTCGCTTTGCACCTCTAATTGCGTAATTATAATTTAATTAATAATTATAAGATAAAAAAGTTACGTAAAAACTTTCGAATGAATAAAAAAAAAATGGTTGCCGAAATTGCCGCCAAAACCGAGTTGTGAACGCGTTGAATAAAAACGTCAAACCTCTGACATCATTCCATTATTCCTATTAATTCACTGTCACAGAACACACCACAGATAACACAAACACTAGGGCACTTAAAATTTTTTGGAATTTTCACGTTCAGAATAATTTCGTATACGCGTCGAACTCGTAAAGACCCGCTCACACCGAGATGTTGCAAGCGGGCCATCGAGGGAGCAACTAGGAAATGAATACAAGCGACGGCACACCGAGCCGCGCCTGCCACACATAACCTCTTTACACGCACTTGTGTGTGTGAAGTGCATACGTTTTGACAGCATGTGGAGTTTATTTATAGGCCTATCACATCACATATATTTTGAAAAGAAAATAACATTCTAACTAACCAAAAAAGCTCATGTAATTACAGTATCATGCAAACATATTTCCTCGACTCTAATTAGAGTCTAATGAGACTTGAAAAAGATTATATCAGCACTGCAATTAAAATATTTTAATCAAAACTACAGATCTAAAATGACAGATTAAAAATCTGAGACGTAGCGGTTTGAGAGAAAAATGTTACGCGGCTAAATCACAACAACCGTTATTACATAACAGTCGCCTAGAGGGAGAAGGGTATAGTTTTTGTATGTGCTAAAAAAAGACAGAACATTGAGGTTGTGTAACTCAACACAGGGAAAGCTCACACGTACTTTCTTTATACATGACATGACAAACACTTGTGCGTGGCTAGTATATACGTATGCAAGTGTGTGCGCGTCTTTACATTTTTGAATTTCGAACGAAAGAGCGTAAGTGTCGGAATGAATTTTTCAAAATAGACTCTTCCTTTAAAAATATGGAGTGCAATATTGAGCGTTGAGCTGGAGGGTTTAGGGTCGAATTTTGTGACGGTCAGGAAGTGCACGGCAGCTTTTTGAAGGGGTTCAATGACACACGGTTTGGCACGTTCCTTAGGCCCACCGATTTTTTCAAATGTACTGCGGAGTAGGTTGAAAACGCCACAAAAGACGTGATATTTCCACAGAACTGAAACTAGGGCATGCGTAGTTGCTGTTATGACTTTTTTAATCGATTTTCCTCGAAACAAGAGGATAAACTTTAGACTTTTAACAAGCGGAATTTTCTCGCATCCTAATATTCTGGTGTGATGCACTCGTTACGAGAATTGACCGAAAATGAGGACATGCGTGATAGGTAATAAATTAGCAATAATAAAGTGTCGCTACCCAATGCTAGATGGCGTTGCCATAAATTTTATAACGTGTGAGAAAACTTACTTTTTCCCTTATTTTGTTTTGTAGTTAATTTTATACGTCAATAAATTAATTTTATTTTGTTTTTTTTGTAAATTGCTCATTCAAGAAGTTCTATTTCAATTGTTTCGCGCCAAAAATATGACAGTTGTTGCAAAACTGTTACAAAATTATTTATAGCATGCAAAAGTGCATGCAGTACAATGTTGGTAGATAATAATAAAATTTGAAATATTACTATTATTTGAGAACCGGTTCGAACACACCTTTATTATTAATAATAAAAATAACTAATTAATAATTGCGAAATCCTAAAAATAAATGAATCTTTGTCTTAAAATAGATGCTTTACTGTAAAATTGCTATTGCATCACAGCAGAGGAAGTGAAATAACAGTCATAATATTTATATAGCTATCTCTTTCCGGTTATATGGCGTCATCTTTGTCGCACGCGGAGAGTTCCTCGTTTGAAACGCGGGACTGAGAAGAGGGTTGCCGTCTCGCTCGCGCTACAGCGGTGTTGTATATAGCGGCTATGTTCGGGCAAGGCAACCGAGGGTATTGACCTGTCCTTGTTGTCTATGTGTGCAGCCTTGCTTTACAGTTATACCTTGTTTCCATGTATTGTACGTGCATCGTAAGGATCGTTACACACTGCATCATATTTATGTCGTAAATTATTTTAATTTTATGCTCTTATGTAAACTGTTAGTTGAATGTTTGTACAAACCACGATAATTGTTGTTGAATGATTCCATCTTTTCTTGCGTGATGGATAACTTACCTGTAAAGAGAAAAATTATTGGTTAGTTAAGAATTACAGCTACATTATAATTAAATTATGCAGTATGGACACGCAAAAATAGTTTTTGTTTACAAAGGCTTTTTAAACATTATTGTTTAGTATTGATTATAATATTAGGATAGATCGGCTTTAAATAAGTACATAGGTTGGTACATTGTTGGTTTTAAATAAGTACATAGGTAATTGGCCCTTAACGTGAAAAACTTTCCTAATTTTCAGTCTCCTTAAAACTATTATTTCCAAACACGCCATTAAAAACATGTCTGCAACCATTTATTTCCTCAACAACAACCGCATTAAACAAATACGGAACCACACATAACAAACAAACCGAGAAAACCTGAAAACGGCCTAACAAGTACGCTTATAAAAAAAAAGTTGCGTCAGAGCCTATAAAAAATGTCTGCCAGGCGTCAACGTTGGCATTACATCACTGTGAGCCGCCAGTGTGTGTGAGGCGTACCCACACGTCACACGGCACATGCGCGTGTGTATACGGCGTCTCTTCACGTGGTACGCGGATGTGTGTGTGCGGCCTAATCTTTAGAGGAATGCGGGTTTCATACAAGTACTTTTTAAAAGCTGAAAAGGGAAATTCTTTGACTGGCTCGCCTCACCACCCTTTATGTTTTTACTTTTTAAAGTTTTTTTTTTTTTAAGGCAAATGAAATGGATTGATGCGGATTCTCTTTGAGACTTTTTAGTTTAGTTTTAATTAGAGTTTCGTAACGGCATAATTACTGACGTGGTTTGATGAAATATCCTGTCATGTTGATTTGATTTATAATCTGAACAACTATGTAGATATTTCAAATCAGAGCGGCAATCATCGTTATAGTTTTAAGAAAGTTCGAAGTCTTATCGCAATCTGTCAAAAATACCTCTAATTTCCCTACATTTTTGACAAGTTTTTGTCATTGTTTGTCGCTGAGAAGAATTTGCGTCAAGATTTTGAACGTTTTTAATTACGAGAATAGGCCTTCAGATCCTTCAATAGACTCTATAAACATCAAAAAATGCTAGTTCTCTTGAAATATGACAGTAAATCAGTAAAGTCAAAAGTTCATACAGTTGACATTTGTTTTACTAAGAAAATACCTCCCTTTTACATAGTTGTGCCGGTAGTCAAAGGTTCATTCGGAACGCGTTTGTCTTCGTTATAGTAGTTAACTAACCGATGGATAACTTATGTAACCAATGACTCATCGATGCCAAGCCCAAATTCTTGAACTTAGAAATCGTTTGGTTCGATTTGAAGGGACGTTTTGTTTTGTACTATCAAGGAAATAATAACCTAAAATAAGTTTTACTTGATTAAAAAAAAATATGCGAAGAGTGACCTAATTTTGTTTAGAGATATTATTTTTACAGTCCACTGCTTTTTAAGACAGGAAGTGGGAGGTGCAATTACAACCTAACATCAAGATTGGCAACCGTTGGTTACTGCAATTTTTGATGAAAAAAAAAACACAAAATTTTCTAATGAAGGTTCCTCAAAACAGACTCACAGAAGTGTCAAGTGGACAGCCTCTCTAATGATGGTCACGTCGAGATAGGAGCTTCTGGGTAAAATGGCATAAATCCGTTCGATAAGGATAGAAAAGGTCAGAATATCTAAGTTGACAAATAAAAACATTCCCACCTATTCCTAATCTACAAATCTACCGCTGAACTTTATTTATATTCTCCACTCCTCAAGCTAATCAGTTATGAAATGAAATGATGATTGATGAAATGAAATGATTTTATTTTATGTAAGTAGGTTTGCACAAACACTTTTTTTACATGTCAATCATATTTTTTTTAAACTAGATAAGGTCGGCGTTTCCTATCTGACTACTCTGAGAAGAAAGGCTGAAACAAACTCAGAGGTTACAGTCTCTTTTAAAGTCCAGACATAATCTGGGTCAGGTTACCATACCTATGTACCATGCCAAATCAGTATCTTCAAGTATAAAGCCCTAAAGAACTCAATACATATATATGTCGCGAAATATATGAATATATTCATACCAAAACTATTTGGTATTCAAGACGGGGAGAATAGAAGTAAGTAGGTTGAACCGGAAAATGCATCTTAGTGCAGCGAAGGAAATGGTATCATTGACCGACCTTGAAATACTCTGTTAGATAAAAAATAGATTTACTTCTTCTCTCATAACGTTACAAACTGTTCTTATTTAACGTTCTGTGTCTTGTAATCACTTTGCATACCTAATATTGTATCCAATAAAGTATTTTCTAACGGCACAGACAGCTGTGGTGCTGGGGAATTTGTTGCGCCACTTCTTCTCCCCAGCGAAAGCACTAGGAAGTGGTGAAAGGCGGACATTTTGGGGGACTGTCTTTTGTAATTTCGACGTTCGAAAAGTGCTGATTCTCAGCCCAGTTTGAATAAATCACTTTTGATTTTGATTTTGTTTAAGAATAGCTCATAATAATCTCCAATCCCTCACATAGGCGTCACTTTCGTCCCGCCATCTACGCCTGTGGCTTCTGCGATGCCATTTGACGTTATCAGGGATCCATGCTGTAGTGTCTTAGCCCACAATGCATCCAACATGCGGTAAAGTCCCATTTTAGCTTGGCTGTTAACTTCATCATCTGTCTAGCCTTCACCCAACCATGTTGGAGTCGCCTTCCAGTCAGCAGCTGGATACCAGTATTTTACATGGAGCGACTGCCTCTGTGACCTCCACAACCCAGTTGCAAGGTCACACGATACACCTTGGTAAGACTGGTTGTTAGACTTTCAGGAATCTGACGACCCGTAACGACTGTCAAAGATACACGAATGACAGCCGGTCTTACCAAGGGGTATCGTATTACCCAGTAACTGGAGGACAGTAACTATGGAGTTCAGGTGGACAGTCGCTCCATGTAAAGTACTGGTATTCAGCATATTGCGAGTAGAAGTTACAGAGAGATGGAGAGGTATTCTTCATCATTACTACACGCTAAGAAGAAGACTACTTCAGTCCACTTGGCCATATCTGGAGGTCACAGCATACAGGGGGCCTAAAAAGGCCACGTTGACAGAATCATAAAAGGATAACATTATGAATCATAATGGACAGTTAACTGTTAAGTTAATCGTATCAAATCCCATTTTCAGTTATTTTTTTTTATCTGTGCTAAAATACCAATTAATCCAAACCAATCTCAATCTCTTTGATTACACCTACGTAGTGCAGCGAAAAAAAGAAAAACACGGACTGTCTTCGCCATATTGTGATTCATAATGTTATCCTTTTATGATTCTGCCCAAGTGGCCTTTATAGGCCCCCAGGTTATTTATTATCTGGTGGTGGAGCTTGTAATGAATGCTACATAATATTTACTGTCATAATCATGATCATCAGAATATTAGAACGAATGCTGGAGAATGCTAACCAATCTAGTATTAGGGTCAGCATTCTGCGGAGCTGGGTATAGGATTTTGTTTAACAGTAGATCAAAAAAACACACACACCACGAACAACATGATATGTCAAAAAATAAAACAACCGGTCGATTCTGTAAAACTCTCACCGTGAAAACTTAGGTGAAGTGAGTTTGTTTTCGCTAGGAATTGACACTATTGACAGCCCACTCCACGTTCACTTCACCTAAGTTTTCACGGTGAGATGGTTACAGAATCGCACTGCAGGATTCTTTTTACGTGTCATCTTATATATGTCGTAGCCAACTGGTTAAATTAGCCGTTTAGTTAAGAAGGCGCCGATCAATCACCGACCGCGCAGTGGCGCCCTCATCCTTTGTTTGGTTATTTCTTTTAATTATCCGTTTTAGTGACTATAATAAAACTAAACAATGTAGAACTACTGTTTTTAATAATATTATCGTATAATCTTGTGGAGCACAACTTAACGTGCTTATTTTCTGCATTTTCAGTCTAAAATAAAAGAAATAACCAAACGAACGATGAGGGCGCCACTAGGCGGTCGGCGTAGCCTTAACCGCCTAGTCTTATAACTAAACGGCAGCCGTTCAACTAACGGCCTCAATGATATTCAATATTATAGTTTAGGTTGAAACTGTCCGAATTGGTCGTAGTAACTAAGCCAGGGCACTCCGAGCAAATGGGTTAGTTTAGGTTAGAACTGTGATCAACCGCGAGCGAGCAAAGAGAGCGAATCGAGGCGGTTAACTAAACGGCTAGTTTAACCAGTTGGCTGCGACATAATCCTTACAACTTGATGAAGAATTGCAGACCAAAATGAATCATTCTAATAACTGGCAATGCAGAAGTCCTGTGAAGCAAATCGAAACAATGATTATAATTATGAATGAATCACACAAAAATCATACAAATCACAATATCATGCAATACACAATGGATACAAGAAAAAAAAGTAATTAGCATAACATCGAAAACGGCAAACACCGCTAGTTATTGAAAAAAAGAAGTCTCCCGTTGCGAAAACCTGACCTACTACAATACACTAATACATACACACATAAATACGTATACATTATACGTATGGGTATTACGTGGGAACTGGCAACAATGATAATAATGATTTAGGGCATTTGCAAACGGGGCATTTTGCACTCGACGACTGACAAACGGGAATGATCTCTATCACGCTAGTTGATATACATATTAAGAGGAAATGCGGGTGGTCGTTTATCCATAGAAACGCTCTCGCCCGTTTTCTTTCTGGTTATTGACCATAAAGCAATGATTTTTTACAGAATCCATACTTCCATACTAATACTATAACCTCAATTCCTACCATGTACCTATGCTCTGTTCTGTGTTAATGTGGACGCTATAGTAGTAGAATTTGTTGTTTTGCATTTTGATGTCGGAAAATATCCCACGGGAACGTACTACCGGGAATAAAAGTCCAGGTAAACAATGCATTAAATCCGTAAAACAATGTTTTCATGTAACTAACTCTATTCGTTTACGCGGCACACGCCATTAAAGTCGGCATGATTTTATTCGAAATCTCCAACAATCATCGTCATATTTCTGCCAATTTACATAAAACATTAATGAATTATACATCTAAACCTTTCTCATGAATCACTCCGTCCATTAATGAAAACCGTATGAAAATCCGTTTGGTAGGGTTTGAGTTTATCGTGTTCAGATAAACAGAAAGACGCGACGGAGGGACTTTTTTTATAATACAAGTGAAATGTTTCATTCAGATGAATGGACTTTATAAGGGCCAATTGGAATGTTTTGACTTGACATTCCAGAACAACAATGCTTGCTCTTTTCTGTGTAACTCTCAAGAGGCTTGATGAATAGATTCGGTTATATGAATATACCAAAGCAGAAGGCTATCAACAAATATATTTTATCCCTTCATGCTATGCTATTATGTCAGTTCCATCCTGACGGAGATTACTATAATTATAGAAATCCTCAATTATATTTGACGCGCAGAATTGTTCGCGTGTAAAAAACCTAACATAGATATATCTATTGCAAACACGTATATATATATGTAAAGTTATATTACCTGAGTCTAGCTGTCATGAGTCAGAATTGGTTGAAATAGTGTAATAATATCATTATTAGTCTGCGATTTCGTGACTAAAATGCACATTATGGTGGAGGAAAAAATATGTTTTATGGATAAGATAAACAATGCCTTACTTGGCCATGACATGTCTAAGTTTAGTGTCCAATTATGGGCAAAGTATTTAATTGTAGATTTCGAGAATATGTCACGAGAGGAGACAATGATGAAATCATGAAATCTTGAAGAGTTAGAGGTTGCTAAATTAAACGTGCATTCATAAAACTGCAAAGAAAGCTGACGTAAGCTGTCAAAATTGTGTTTATTTTTGCTTTCTGCGGTGTTTCAAAATATTCTTATTGGTCAGTTTTCTTTCAGGCAGATTTTCCTCTATTATTGGTTTTGATTATTAAAAGAGAACCATACTGCCTGCTGATAATAGCATCTTAATCTTATCATCTCAACTTTAACCAGCGCTTTTGCAAACTGTGGTGATATTAGTATTTATGATTTGATAAACTGCGGCTGAGGGAGAGTCTCCCGTCCCAGCCGCCGCGGGAGACGCTCCGGGCGTCGGGAGCCGCGCGACGACTCCCGGCCACCGCAGGCGTGGGCCTGCGGGCGGAGAGTAAAGGCTCCTACAAACAGGCGCGACACGCGATATAATCGCGCGCGACACAAAGGCACCGCTCGTTGCGCAACTTGCGGTGCCTTTGTGTCGCGTGTCGTGTCGCGCCTGTTTGAAGGAGCCTTAATGGATAGCTCACCGTCCGATCAGGACCAGGCCCGTGCCGGACGGCGCGTACGTGTTCCACGCGCGCCTCAAAGAGATGTCAGCAACAAAAGAAGGGGCCCGACAGGGCCGAAGCCTGCCGGGTCAGCGGGATTGTCCGAAAGGGTTACCGCTGGCCCGGAACATAAAGGGCTAAGGAAGGAACACGGGTGGGTTTTAGTTAGTAAGAGTCCAACACTCCCTTCCGCTTCACCCAGAGCGGGAGGGGACATTTGATGATTTCCCATCCTGAAAAAAAAGGGGTAATTGCGTAACACGATAACTAAGACAATGCCTTTAATTTTGACATTTCAACAGCATACATTGCGTTAGGTATTTACGTTGTTGAACAGACGAATTTTTCAAACCTTTGAAGCAATGGATTACGAATTTCCTTTAAAATCCGTCAAATTGGGACTGAAAGAGCTGGTTGAAGATAAGGTATACAAAATATTTTAGGGATGTGACAGTGATACTGACTAAATTTCTTTTGAAAAATGTAATAATTAGAATTATAATAATAACTTTATTTCCAATTTTACAATTTGCCTGTGGCAATAAGTTAATTCTATGACAATGAGATTATTCTTTTAAAATTGCATAAATTACTGATTACTCCACTGGCACCCAAGCTAAGATTAAACTTGTGTTATGGGTGCCAGGACTCTCTGTTAATACATTTTTCAATTTATACAAAACTAGTATGGAGTTACAATGGGTAAGTAGCTATCAAATTGAGTACAAAAAGAAAACAAAGTTATAAAACAAACGAAAGAAAATATTAAATATAAATGATAAATAAAAATCTATAGCCTCTCTCTAGTGTGAAATTAGGTGAGGTTTGTGGTGTAAAGTGTAAGTGTATGACTGTATGTGTCATGTGTATGTGTCGTGTGTATGTTTTACGTAATGTAGGTAGCTCTTTACCCCGAAATAGAAAACCATAAGCTAAATCACAACCAAACATTATTCGAACCAGCACCGCCCACAATAAATATAATCTCACTAAAGGAATTCCTAGTTATACCAGTTTACGTCAAACTCAAGTAACAACCGGACCATGATCTGGACATAGTGAATTATTCCGCAGCAAATTATCGACGACTGTTTTGCATATTAAAGAGCCAGTACTGCTATAGTTTGAGTTTAATAATATATTTTATGAATATTTGTATGAAACTATTAATTTGGACAGAGCTTCTGGCTTTTGATTGCAAATATACATTGCTCGATTGAGAAGAGTTCACTTTTATATACCCATCTGCGACATTAGTGATATTAGTGAATTGCATCGAGAATTGATAATGATAATGTTTATTTGCCAAAAACAGTGCTTTATATTTCCTTAAAATCTACATTAATAGCTAAGTTTTTTTTCCCCACTGCTGGTCATAGGCCTTCCCCGAGTCCTTCCAGGAACTCTTTGAAATAAATTTACATAAAAGAAAAAATAAATAACACGCAACGGAAGCATTTTGCTAATGAACTCCTCGGTAGATCAAGCCTGTCTCGTGAAGTCCTTGCCATATGAAACTTCAAAACTAACTTCTTTTTTAAGAACGGAAAGCTTTTTTTGAAATTAGCAACAAATATATTTAAGAGCATAGATACCATAAAGCAATAAAACCTTAGAAACTTTTAAACATTTTTTTTTTATTTCAGGGTGGGAAATCATCAAATGACCCCTCCCGCTCTGGGTGGAGCGGAAGGGAGTGTCAGACTCTTACTGACTAAAACCCACACGTGTTCCTTCCTTAGCACTTTATGTTCCGCCAGCGGTAACCTCGCGGACAATCCCGCTGACCCAGCTTTTAAACACTGATACGGAGATCAGAAAGTTTCGATCCCAGACCTAGGATTAGATAATGAAGTTTGTGAACATCGTAACAATAGCTGAGCGTGGTATACATATAAATATCACATCCAGCATCCGAGATCACAGAGGGCATAGTCAGAATTGTACACAGATATACTATGGTAGTACTAGAATTAGCAGACAGTAGGTATGCGTTTCCTTGCGGACGAGTTCGCAGTTACTCAATAGTAGCTACGAACTCGTCCGCCAAATAGCCATAGCCCAATGGCTATTCTTGGACATATTGTTTATACTTTACCATAACTTCATCACCTCTATGTATTCCCTGTATACGCATTAGCATGATCAGTCTGTAATGATTTCACCGCGGAGACACAGGCCTCGTCTTTGTGGGAGTGGGCCGTTATCTATCAAGGCCCAGTGCGGGTTGGATGTTAAATCTTTTGACTTATCTGCTTCCAGGACATGCCGGTTTTCTCCCTCGCCTTTTGGAGCGACTACCTATCTGTCCTCCACAACCCAGTTACTAGGTAATACGATACCCCTTGGTAAGACTGGTTGTCAGACTTTCGGGCTTCTGACGACCCGTAACTACTGTCAAAGAGCTTAACGTGCTTTCCGAGGTACGGAGGGGTCACGGTATGTAAAGATGGTCACCCATCCACAGACCAACCGCGGCAAGCGTAGCTTAACCTGATCGATCGACCTGTGCGGCTGTTATTATTTAGCTTCGGACCCCTTTTTTACTAAACACCAACTTTTAATAAACACCAATTAACATACCAATCCTTGAAAATGTCGCAATCAAATTGAATTGAAAACTTTTCAAATTGAAACCAATTTAGTTTGATTGCATAAAATATCTGAATTCATTCCATCTGATTTCTCTTTATTTATTGAATTGAAATAATTTGCCGTGCGCTTTAAGGACGTTAGTATATAGAACAACCTGTATTATATACCTACAATCTCGGACAAAATATTTACGACGATAAGATACGACAAAATATATTACGATGGGGAGTGCTGTCGTGAGTTTGATGCTAGGATCTTTGTGTTATTGAGTTTTTTAATCAAGAATTCATCCGAAGTATCCCTTAGACTAGATTTGATTTGAGCAACAGGCTCGCCTTCTGTAACACGGGACTGAAACATAGCTGGCCAAATGTTGTACAGTCAGGAATTTTTTTCATACAAAAGACAAAAAAAAATTTTTATAAGTTATTTCGTTTAATTTAAGTAGGTTAACAATGAACTATAATTCGTTTTTCAATTCTAGAGACTAATCTGACAGGTGTAATGTCAAACTTCTATACTAAAAAAACGCAAACACAAAGACTTAAATGTCAGATTAGTCTCTGGGATAAAAAAACGAACTGTAGGTTAATTTCAACAACTTATTTCCCTGACTACCTTCCATACGCTTCTGCATATCATTTCATTGAGTACAGAAGTCATGCTATGTTAATTTTGACAACAGAACTAAAAACACTGCAATTAGAACCGAGTATCAATTTCAAGATGTCACTAATTAAAACGATTACAAGACATTTAAAACAATAAATCAATTCTTTACATGACCTTTATGGTTTTAATTTATTAAAATGTAATCAACAATTAATACTTGTTAAGTAATAATAAATGGACAAATAAAAACGTTGACAAATAATTACCTTCATTCAGAAATAATAGTGAGTACTTACTATTAATAATTGATTTTATTGTATTGTGACCTATTTCTTGATTTGTACTTTTTTAATTATGTTAAATGTCACTTGAGGCTGACTATAGCTCATCGATCTATTTTCAAAGAAAAATTATCACTTGAGAACGGCTCGACCGATGTGGCAGTTTTTTTTTTAAATTGTGTTCATAATTGTCAGGAAAACATTGGAAAATCGGCTGGTATAGTCGAACCAATGTTCGACTATACCAGCCAGCATGATGGTATTTTTATATATTAATCTCAATAAAAAAAAAGACGTTCATTCAGTTTGACAGTTCTTACAGACATTAAAATCAGCAGGTCGATTCTGTAAAAATCTCACCGTGAAAACTTACGTGAAGTGAGTTTGTTTTTGCTAGAAATTGACACTATTGACAGCTCACTCCACGCTCACTTCACCCAAGCTTTCACGGTGAGATTTTTACAGAATAGCAACGCAGCACCCGGACGACGCCGGGCACAAACAGATAGTAGTAAATAATTTATGTCTTTGGCTAGTATTGCATTTTAAAGCAGTCGCACTGTACTCAAAGCAAGGGTTCATGAATCCAAAGGGGCAAAAAACTATGCTTTAAAGAATGACATAGGTAACACAATTTGTTTATTTATTGGCGCGTTTTTTTTTTTTTTTGTTTTTTCCTCACTGACATTGCAACTACGCATCCATCAAACCAAGGTAACATAACAGGTGAGTATTCATTCGGAAAAACCCAAACAAACTTTATGCTTTACGCTTTTTTTCCTTGACGTAGTAAGCAGAAATAGTAGTAGCAAAGTGCGTGTTGTGTGAGGTCATGTCCGGTAATAATGTAAATTAGAGTGCTCATTACGCGTGCGCTGTCGTCGCTAAGACAAGTTAGTGTTCGAGAAGTTTTGTTTTGGTGACCTTAAAGGGAGAATGGCGAATTTTTTGTCTAATAATTAGGGCATGAAGGTAAAATATGCAAAACAAGTATGTGAGGATCGTAGCAGATGGCGTTCTGTAGTTTCTGCCAAACCCCATGAGAAAAAGGATAGAATAGAACATTCTATGTATCTCTACCTCATCCTTTCTTACAGGCATTATATAAAAAAAAAACAAAAGCATAATCGACCATAAAGTTGCTTAAAAACCTGATCAATTTAATAAACTCTCCACCATCTATTATACAAATAAAACAATGTCGGGTTAGTTACACCATTAACTCAAGAAACGCCCAGACCGATTCTTATGATCTTTGATTTGTTTGTTTTGTCTCCGCCCCGAATAGCAGAATAACTATTAAAAATATTATAAAGGTAATTCATTTTCTCAACATTAACATTCGTTCACATTGACGCCGAGACGGTACGAAGTTCGCTGGCTCAGTTAGTTTTAGATATAAAACGACACACCATTTACAAAACACCGTTTTTACCTCGTCCAGCACATAACGAGTCATGTAACAGACCTTCAGATCCCAAGTTACGTTTTAACTTAACTTAACTATAGTTAGTTTACACAGGTGATTACCTATTCCGTTCGGGTGCATACAAGCACTGACATCTAGGTAGCCTATGTAGCTGCATAATTTAAGTATTACGAAGGCTTATTAACGAAAATTGGTCAATGCCGCATGTTCTAGTACTTTATTAAGGTATATAAATAATTATATGTTCATTTTATGAGAATTTTAATTTTTGCACTTAATATTATTGGTTGGTTGGGTTCGAAAATTATAGTGTTTTGAGTCGTTTAAATTATGTTTTAACAGTTTCAAAACAATTAGTAGAATAAATACATAGTTAAAAGCGCTTGAACAGCCTATGTGTCCATTATTCCTCGAACAGATATCAGATCATGTTTCTAATAACGAAACTGCAACTTAAAAAAAGAACACTATTATAACTACACTAAATACAAATTAACAATAAAAATAATACGTCGCTACATAACGCGAAAATTCGCATAGTGTGTCAACACAAAAAGTTTTTTTGCCCACAGTGTAATCACGAGGCGATGAGTAGTGCGGTGCGCGACGCTCATGGTTCCCTATCTATGTGTGTGTGCATCCGTGTGACCCACTTACGAACGCGTTCGGCGCACTTCGGTCGTTTCCGTCGCCCGAACATATGTCCGCGGGACCGCCATCTTTACTTATTGACTGCACCCGACCAATTTAAGTTGACCTATCTCGACCGGTGTTTTTTAAGAATTTTCTTACGTCAAGGGGTCATTGCTATTTGGACGTTTGTAAACGACGCGTGTTACGTAAAAAAACTAACTAAATGTTTACTCGGTGGTTGTTTTCGCGCTGTTATCGTACAGTTTTGTCATCGTGTAGATAAAACTTATTTACTTCCTAACGTTATGGTGAGTTCGTAACTTTATAGTTAGTACGCAATTGTCGAGTTGAAGTAAGCTCGTACAGACACGACCTAGCCAATAGGGATGTTGCCTGGGTAAAAATAAATCGATTTGATTTAGTCCCTCAGTAAGATTATTAAAAAATATTGAACACGTATTTTTTGTTTTATCAATTAGATAAAAAATTACAAAGATATATCACATCAAAGTTCAGGAGTGGGGGGCTTTGACGTCATAACGTGCTAAAATTTGTAGCACGGCGTGACGTCATACGAAATTTCCAAGCGCTGTATCTTCGTAATTTTTTGTTTGCCAGACAAAAGAAAAAATACGTATACAATATTTTTTAGTAATCTAACTGATGGACTAAATATATTTTCTTAGTCAACTACCCTATTCTGGTAGACGTAATCGTAGAACTATGTTGCATATCTTTTTGTGCAACATTGTTTAGTCTACGTACGAATTTATGGTTTACAATGTAGCATCAATATTAAAAAAATATAAAAAGCAACAAGCAAAACAACTGCAGCGAATCTTATGCAAAAATTTCAATAAAAATAAAGAACTTACTCAACTAAATATCGATATAAAAGTTATTTAATTAAACGATTATCAATCGGTATCGTAACATTGCATAACAGAAAGCTCGCGTGTGCATATCCGAACGTAACTTCCGCATACGAAATTTGATTTTTTCCCCACTCACACATAGGTACAACTTTCACCTATTCGAAAGTGGAATGATGACGTGTGTGCGTTGCTATTTTGGTTTCGGATATGCGTTCCGAAGAAAGCTTTTAAAAATAACTGTTAAGTACTTATAACTGTTTTTTTTTTCATTGTTGTTTATTTTAGTTCGATAAAAGCTCATAGCTCGTTTGAACGAGCGTGCTGATGTAATATTTATGAATCCCTTTTAGTATTAATTGTTGCATTGATGTTTTATTTCTGTTCTGAGGCTTTCCTTCGTGAATGCGTTTAGCGAGCTTTTTCATCAACCCGCAGCCATTTACAACTGCTGAAAGGAGACTTCTATAATGACCACTGCAACCAAGGGTGGGTATTGTAGAAGAAATTGGTAGGTATTTTCTTCGATAGACGGGTTCATGATCTCATTTGTCGACGATTCTAGACCCTAGCGTAGGACTTTTTAGTCGGTCTTACGCCCTAGCGCAGAAATATGTTTAGTCGGTTAAAAAATTAATTTTCTATTCCATAGTTTGACCGCATCGTATCGTATCGTCGGTCTAGAATCATGCGCTGCATTCATGGTTAAAGTTTCTGCGTCGGAACCCAAAAATGGGAAAAGCATAGATAGGCTTTTGTTTCCAAAGATAGCTTCGCAAATAAAAGTCTACTTTTGGACCCCAATTTCTCTATACACAAATAAAATTACGATCAAAGTACATACACAAATTAGAAATCATCCAAAACATACAATTACATCAGAGGTTATCACTCTCTCGAGTGGTCAAGCCACAGTGTACCAGAATCTCATACGTTATTTAATCTTAGCGTAATTACAGTATCCATACAGTTTTGTTTGTTGTCTTTTTTATCTGTGACGCGTAGACGTCACGGTTTGTAGTTGTAGGGCTGTGTGTATGAAGATTATTTACTTAGTGGCTTATAAGTTATTACTTATACATATTATACAACTAAGCATTTCTTATTTTTTTCATTTATAGGAAAACAAGCATGTGGGCTCAAAACGGTGAAGGAAAACATCGTGATGAAACCAGCATGTCCTTGAACCAAAAATTCGAAGATATGTGACATCTACCAAACCGCACTGGATCGCTCGGTGGATTATGGCCCACTCCAAGAACAGCTCATCATCATCTACCAAGTCTTTTCCCAACTATGTTTGGGTCGGCTTCCGGTCTTACCGGATGCAGTTGGATACCAGTATTTCACATCTTATCTGACCTCCACAACCCAGTAACCGGGTAACTTAATACCCCTTGGCAAGATTGGTTGTCAGACTGTCGGGCTTCTGACTAACCGTAACGCTAACGACTGTCAAAGATCCATGAATGACAGCCTGGCTATCAGCTTAACGGGCTTTCAGAGACACGGAATGGTCTCGGTATATAATGGATGGTCACCCAACCACGGACCAACCTCGGCAAGCGACGATTCAATGAATTTTTCTCGATTCAATACAAAAAAATTGCACTTATATCTATTTTTTTACTTTTTTCGACATCACGGCGTAACGCTTAAGAGTTATTCAATGGAATTTACTTTAAAACATAGAGAATTATCATATCAAAGTTTAGTCAAAGTAGTTTTAAATTTAATTCATTTATTTTGTTAAAAAAGGAGTAGGTAAATTCGTTTTGGCGCATACGTCGTTTTATTCCGAGCGCACGCACACTATAGCCATCTTCTTCTTTTGCTTTTCAAAAGTAATTGCATCACTTTCGCTCGCTTAGTAGGTTTTCGAGGATTTTAGATTTTCGAGGTAGCCCCTTAACCACGAGCCCCTCTTATAAAACATTAAAAAAACTTAACAATCATTTAAAAACATTAAATGCAGATACATAGAAATCGTCAAGTAAAGCCACATTGCACATATTTCGAGCGTCAGGAGCCGAAATTACTTTCACCGGTTAGGTAATACACCGGTTTGCTGATCAACACTGGTGACGACTTACCTACTTAAATGTACTATGGTAATTGCTACTTCAATACTTGTAAATGTTAGCGGAAATAATCCTTCAGGCGGTGAAAGGTGGAAAATAGATCTTCAAAGGAATCTGGGGGTGAAAAATACACATAGAATAGAGGCATATGAAACACTTTTTGTATAGGAAAAACAAAACCAAAATGTTATTTAGTGGTCTTTGTCAATTAAGCAGAGGTCCACGCTCGAGGTTTGCCAGAAAGCTATGGAACGGGGTATTCTAGATATTAAACTTGTGGATCGGTTTAAGAATACAACGATCCGTTCCATCGCTAAAGTAACTGATGTCACTCGGAAAGCTGCCACGCTTAAATGGAATTGGACTTGTAGATAACGCAAAAGCAACTACTTCGCGTGCCCAGCTTACGTTCAAAAATCGTAAGCCGCCACTTTCGCGCTCAGTCCTGAGTACTGCTGGCTGGGTGAGCGTGAGCGCTGGCGTTAGGCCCCGGGGGTGGGGCGAGACGAGTGCCGCACGCTTTGGCCTCTTTGAATCGATTTGATTTTCAGATACACTATTTGCTATTTAGTGATGGACTAAATAGCAAATAGTGTATCTGACGTCATAGCAGGTAATAAAAAAATGGCACGCTTGGTTTTCATACAGATCGTGATACTTGCGTTATCTGGGTCTATCTATATCTGTGGTCTGGACACATCTGCCGCATATCAGACGATCGGTGGGTCAAACTTACAGTGGGCAAACGACATCACGGCAGGCCCAGACGGAGATGGCGGAATGAGCTGGATTCTCTTTAATAAAGATTGGTCCTCAAGACATCTCTGGACAGAGAGAAGTAGAAGGAGAGTACGGAGGCCTTTGCTCAGCTGTGGGAGTAAAAAAAGCCTCAAAAACCCGTCATTTTTAACAGCACTTCTGCAGAACATGGGTAGCTCTTCTTATACAGAAGAAGGAATGAGCATTGATCGCCATGCTTGCTTAAAATTGCGTTTTGGCAATTTCAGACTTTATGTCTTGGATTCTAAGCATCCTTATTCCATCACCATGATTTTTCATCATCATTTCAGCCGAAAGACGTCCACTGCTGGACATAGGCCTCCCCCAAGCACCTCCACTTCGACCGGTTCTGTGCTTCTCGCATCCAACGGGTTCCTGCGGCCTTCATATGGTCGTCGGACCACCTTGTGGGAGGTCTTCCAACGCTACGTCTTCCGGTACGCGGTCGCCACTCCAGAACCTTTCGGCCCCATCGGCCATCTGTTCTGCGAGCAATGTGCCCTGCCCACTGCCACTTAAGTTTGGCAATTCTTCGTTCTATGTCGGTTACCTTGGTTCTCCTGCGGATCTCCTCATTCCTGATCCGATCACGCAGGGAAACTCCCAGCATAGCCCTCTCCATTGCCCTTTGGGTGACTTTTAGCCTTCATAGAAGGCCAATTGCTGGACAGAACTAAAAATCTATATTTTGCATTAAAATAGCCTCCACAAGAGATGATAAGATCATTCAGTACATCCCAGGAAGTTAGTCTCGTTGCCAACTTGCTAACTAACGGCTAACTTTACCACGCCATAAACCCTTCTCTTATCGCACAAGAAAAACAAATTTTCTGTCTCTTTGCTGGCTGCTGCAACTGCGCAAAACACTATCCTCGTAAAGGCTCGTACACACAGGCGCGACGCGACACACGACACAAAGGCACCGCTCGTTGCGCGACTTGCGGTGCCTTTGTGTCGCGTGTCGCGTCGCGCCTGTGTGAACGAGCCTTAAAGAGGGTGCCTTTGTGTCGCGCGCGACGCGAATCTCGCGCGACACAAAGGCACCGCTCGTTGCGCGAATTGCGGTGCCTTTGTGTCGCGTGTCGCGTCGCGCCTGTGTGTACGAGCCTTAAAGAGGGTGCCTTTGTGTCGCGCGCGACGCGAATCTCGCGCGACACAAAGGCACCGCTCGTTGCGCGACTTGCGGTGCCTTTGTGCCGCGCGCGATTTTATTGCGTGTCGCGCCTGTTTGAAGGAGCCTAACTCATCTATCACAATTTTAATTTTGTTTATCTATTATAAATTCAAATTTCTCATAAATATGAATGTATAATTTTCAAGTTATTGATTTATTAAAACTTTTCGCACAAAAAGGTACAAAGGCGGACTTAATGCCTTAGGCATTCTCTAAGTTAAAGAGTTCTAGAGTTCTCTAAGTTGTTTTCAAGTTAAACGTAATTCTTAAGGTATAATTTTCAATTTAAATGTAATTCTTTAATTAATCATTTTTAATTTAGTTTATGTACTTAAATTAATTATATGATCCAAAGTTGATTGATATAAATAAATAATAATAAAATATTTTTACTTTTGCCATCGACTTGAAAAGAAGTAGATTCGGAAAAATTAGTTTGTACAGACGCCAGCACATTAAGCTACCCGAAACTGTCAAAGTTTCCCAATCAACTTTGAACGTTACGCTTTCGCGATAAAGTTGAAAATCTATTAGAGAAATCTGACAGCTTGATGTGCTGGCGTTTGTACGTCTCCATCTCTACCTATACGCAATTTTAACAGGCGTGAGTATAGCCAATTATAAAGATTATTATCCCGCACATAATTATTTTGTACAATAATCAATTTGCTGTAGGTTTTTAAGTACACACAACAAAAGGTAGGCCTTCACCGTCTTTTGTGAGTAGCACGCAAACCGCAGTATTTTATACAGGAATCACGAATATATTACGCATACTATAAGTGATGAATAAATTCTTCACTAACTTACATCGGAATAAACTTGCTAATGTCCGCAGTTTCATTCGAATTCTAGGGAAACTCCTTCAATCCAGGCGCGGATTAAAAACGGTTGTGAACACAGCCACCCTAAAATCGGCCAAGTGCAAGTCGGAGTATGAACTCGCTCATGATCGATATCAAAAAGGTTTTGGTCACAGCCACCCTAAAATCGGCCAAGTGCAAGTCGGAGTATGAACTCACTCATGATCGATTTCAAAAAAGGTTTTGGTCACAGCCACCCTAAAATCGGGGTTTTGGTCACAGCCACCCTAAAATCGGCCAAGTGCAAGTCGGAGTATGAACTCGCTCATGATCGATATCAAAAAGGTTTTGGTCACAGCCACCCTAAAATCGGCCAAGTGCAAGTCGGAGTATGAACTCGCTCATGATCGATATCAAAAAAGGTTTTGGTCACAGCCACCCTAAAATAGGGGTTTTGGTCACAGCCACGCTAAAATCGGCCCAGTGCAAGTCGGAGTATAAACTCGCTCATTCTATACTAATGTAGGTAAAGTTTGTAAGTTTGTATGTAGGGGGTAATCTCTGGAACTGCCAGTCGGATTTGAAAAAATATTTTTGTATTTGATAGCCCAATTCTTGAGGAAGGCTATAGGCTATTTTATAACATCACGCTATAACCCGTAGGAGCCGAGCAAAAAGAAAAAAAGTCAGAAAGAACGCTAAGCAAAAACGAAGTAATAGCGCGGGCAGGCGATGCGATGCGACGCGGTGTATCGGGGGAACAAGAAATATCACGCGAACGAAGTGGCGGGCAGAAGCTAGTGATCGATGGGTCAGCGGGATTGTCCGAAAGAGTTACCGCTGGCCCGGAACATAAAGGGCTAAGGAAGGAACACGGGTGGGTTTTAGTCAGTAAGAGTCTGATACTCCCTTCCGCTCCACCCAGAGCGAGAGGGATCATTCGATGAATTCCCACCCTGAAAAAAAAAGGTAGTGATCGATATAGTGCATTCCTACAAAGGAGATGTTTACAAAATATATGACGCCCTGACCAAGATTTTACGCACGATTCGTTGTATTATTTGTTATTTTATTAAGGCATAAAGGACTACTAACTTCCGCCAGCGGCTTCGCCCGCGAGGTATGTCGATAAAAACTATTATATGATAAATGATTTATTTTCTGTAAGTAGGTTTGTAGAAACACTTTTACACGTCAATTAGATTTTTTTAAACTAGATGAGGTCGGCGTTTCCTATCTGACTATTCTGAGAAGAAAGGCCGAAACAAACTCAGAGGTCACATTCTCTTTTAAAGTCCAGACAAAATCTTGGTCAGATCGTGTGAAGACCATGTAGATTGGTGTCTGAAATAATCTCTTGAGGAAAGAACCACACAGATTGAGTGGATCTGTCCAGTCAGTGCATGCATTTGTCAGTAACCGTGCAGCTCAACTCAGAACTT
This sequence comes from Luperina nickerlii, assembly GCA_963855955.1. Taxonomy (NCBI): domain Eukaryota; kingdom Metazoa; phylum Arthropoda; class Insecta; order Lepidoptera; family Noctuidae; genus Luperina; species Luperina nickerlii. Next base: position 6,970,671 of record OY979689.1, on the reverse strand, counting down.
TAGGAGCTCAACGTGCTATTCCATGTCCTTCCCCGGGATGCAATCTATCTCTCTGCCAAATTTTATCGAAATCCGTTCAGTGGTTTAGGCGTGAAAAGGTAACATACAGACAGACAGACAGAGTTACTTTCGAATTTATAATATTAGTATGGATAATATCATCAGCTTAACGATCTCAATAGACCGCGAAACTGTGACGTCACAAGTCTATTAGGGGTGTAGGCACGCCCATCGTGCCCACAACGCTGGAACCGCACTTGCTTCAATCCAAGTAGGATTAGATTAAAAGTATACTTTGAGAGAATTCAGGACTTGGCTTATCAATGTGCCATTTGTGCAATTTTGGTGAGGCGTAAATGCGCGGTAGAATGTGTACAGTACCCGGCGATAATATTGCACATCGACCTTTGGAAAGAGACAATCGGCTAATTTCGACTTCGTAGAGCGTTATCTCTGTCGCACGAAATACAAACAGTCCGGTATCTATTAGGAGCTGTTAAAACAATTATGATTTGCTTCTTTTGATAATTATTTTTATTATTTGTACAAAATCGATAGGATCGAATAGGTAGATGTGCAATATTTATCGCCGGGTACTGTAAACATGTAACAAACCTTCGCGTCAAGTATCGAAAAGGTACCCCATTGGCTACTGGAATAGAATTTAGGCTTCCTCCCTGAAACAAATACCAATAAGTAACATTGCTATATTTTCGAGAAATTCGAGGAGCATAAGATATTTTCACCTTGCCATGACCGACATCAGGTAATGTATCGTCAAAACCCGTGATGTTACTGGTGTCTATACAATTATACACATGCACCGATCACTCCCGTCAGCGAAGCTGTTAGCCTCTTTAGTTAGTACTATTTTTAATATTGGACTCCTATCGACCCAAATACCTATTAAAACTGCAGAAAATACCTGCATAGACTTCCCATCCTACTTTTTTAAAACGTCCACGGGGCTTACTCTCCAAACTAATTTTAATTCCAATGAGATGCCAATATGATTCCAATATTAATTTTACAGTCACGTGATTCGGTACTCTTGAAAACAATATTGTCAACAATTACCCCACGCCAAGCCCGAACCCAATTCCACTTAGTTCCTCCAAAATGGACACCCAATCTAAAAATCATTTGGCGCTATAGCATCGAACTCAAGAGTACGAAACGTCACAATTCCAACGTCGATCCATCGGAATTAAATTGAACAGTAAGCACCCAGAATCCAAAATCATTCTAAAGACTGAAATAGTCTGTTAGAAGAAAGGTCTTCTGATAAACAATTTTTATTATATGCCTAGCCTTTTCCCAACTATGTTGAAGTCGGCTTCCAGTCTAACCAGATGCAGCTGAATACCAGTATTTTACATGGAGCGACTGCCTATCTGATCTCCGCAACCCAATTACTAGGTAATACGATACCCCTTGGTAAGACTGGTTGTCAGACTTTCGGGTTTCTGACGACCCGTAACGACTGTCAATGATCCACGAATGACAGCCGAGACCAACGGCTTAACGTGCTTTCCGAGGCACGGAGAGATCTTAATATGTAAAGATGGTCACCCATCCACGGACCAACCGCGGCAAGCGTAGCTTAACCTGATTGCTGATAAACATTGTTGTAAAAAAAAATTGTTGTTTAGTAACAATAGCACGGTAAGTTACGATGGGAGTCGCGTGTCAAACGTCCTCGGATGCGCATACTAATATATTAGACCCTGCAGGATAACGTGACACCTTGCACACACGTTTTATTTGTTGTGAGTGAGAGAGAAGAGAGCTTTCTTGTTTTATAAAATGAAATGAGTGAGTGTGAGAGGGAGAAAAATCTTGCTTCTCTCCTCCATTTTGTTGGTCCTTTAAAGCGTGTCAAACGTCCTCGGATCCGAAAATTAATATTTATTAGAGCCTGCAGGATAAGGAAAACGTGACAAAGTGCACACATGTTTTATTTTTTGTGAGTGAGAGAGAAGAGAGAGCTCTCTTGTTTTAACAAACAAAACAGACACACATACCCTGTTGAGGGGCGGAGCATCCTAACACAAGCACACTAGGTATTTGCTTAAAAGGATTCTCCTCATTATAACTAGAATAAGTTATTTATGATGATGCAGTATACATTTTTTTTTTAGTGTGAGCGGGAGAGAAATCTTGCTACTCTCCTCCATTTTTGTCAAACGTCCTCGGATCCGAAAATTAATATTTATTAGGGCGAGACACGTTCTATGCGTACATATAGATAAAGAGAGTATTCTTTTTTTTTACAACATGATTGAGTGGAAGAGAGAGATGCTTGAATAAAGAAGAACTCATATTGGGGTTTTTATGGGTCGGGTTTTTAGTGTGTGACGTTCTTTTATTTTTGTTTATTTTCAACGAACGTAGCAAGTTTACATACTACTCGTACATATAAGGCAATACGAAGCGTCAATTTGTGTAAGAGGCAAGCCGGAGTATATATATTCTATAATATGATTATATTATTTGTCTATAGAATACTGACTGTGCCATTTTTCAAAGGGAAGCCGGTGGGAATCCAGTTGTATGGTACAGACGCCAGCACATCAAGCTACCCAAAACTGTCAAATTTTCCCAATCAACTTTGAACCTTATGCTTTAGCTACAAAGTTGAAAATCTATTAAAGAAATTTGACAGATTGTAGTAGCTTGATGTGCTGTCGTCTGCACCTTCACAACTGGGTAATGTAAAATGTATCTACTCGCGAGCTTACAATAAAATCTAGGATTTGCAAGTTCTGAAATCCTGCAAAAGCTCACTATAGCCAAAAAAAGGCCTTGCTTTTTTCCGAAAAGCGATAGAAATTTGTGATTAGTCTTCATCTAAAAACATCCATGAAAGCCTTCAATTTGAACCCAAGGTCAATAACTGCAATGGTTAACATTGGGTGCCGTTGATTATGAAGCAACCTGAATTATCTGGTTGTTTTACGTCAAGGTTGTCATTGATAACCGTTGGTAACCAGGTCACCTAGTGGTAGCTATGAGGAGTTTCAGTACCTACTTATTATAATTTTGGTTAAATAGTGTCATTCGTGGATCTTTGACAGTCGTTACAGGTCTCCAGGAGCCCGAGAGTCTGACAACCAGTCTTGCCAAAGGATATCGTATTTACCCAGTTACTGGGTTGTGGAGGACAGATAGGCAGTCGCTCCATGTAAAATACTAGTATTCAGCTGCATCTGGTCAGACAGGAAGCCAACTCCAACATAGTTGGGAAAATCTAGGCAGATGATGATGACTTAGGGCTGATTTTACCAAAGTCAGATTTATCTTTCCATGGAATTAAATTGACGTCTGTCAGTCCTAGTATGAAAAAAACAGGCTAAGTGCGAGTCAGACTCGCACACGAAGGGTTCCGTACCATAAGGCAAAAACGCCGAAAAAACACGTTTGTTATATGGGAGCCCCCCCCCCCCTTTAAATATTTATTTTATTCTGTTTTTAGTATTTGTTATTATAGCGGCAACAGAAATACATCATTTGTGAAAATTTCAACTGTCTAGCTATTACGGTTCAGGAGATACAGCCTGGTGACAGACAGACAGACGGACAGTGGAGTCTTAATAATAGGGTCCCGTTTTTACCCTTTGGGTACGGAACCCTGAAAAATGTCAATAATCCAAAATTTATTCCCTTTATAAGACTTATAGGGAGGGCGCCCACGACCAACTTTTGTCTCGGCAACTAATTTGTCTCTCACATCAAGTCTACGGGTTTGTAAGAAAGTACGCACATATAGCGACACTTTATTGTCTGCGGGTTTGTCGTCTTTGGTTTCTTAGAACAAGCGCACAGACCGCAACCGTCTCTTCGAAATCCATGTTGATGAATGCGGCAAAATTTTACGAAAAAAAAGTAGCGTTGCAGTCGCTCCCGTGTGCGCAGCGTCCAAATCTCGGCGAAGAAACAGCAGCAGAGACAAAAAGTTGCTGGGCAACTAAGTTGCTCGTGGACGCCCTCCCTTATTCTAGGTAAACTTTTCGACGTTCGAAAAGTGCTGATTCTCAGCCTAGTTTGAATAAATGACTTTTGAATTAGATTTTTTTTTTTGTTTTTTGGTTTAAAAGTGGTGAAATTTACCCTTTATACATATGAGAGAATAAGATGACATTTAAGCGGCTTACATGACCTAAAGCGCGGTCACTGTCGGACTGCATAGAAAAGAAAGAGAAGCGCGATGACACAACGCTAGTAATTTATTGCAAAATATGAAGCAATTATTTAATTACAAAAAATGTATTGTTTGGACGAAAAATTTTAAAACACTAGAATTTTAGTAGGCATATTGCTTGTAGAATATTCTGACAAAAAATCAGTATATATACATATTAGTATGGTTTTTATTGTAAAAAGAAAGTTTTTAAAGGTATTTTCATGATTTTTTTCTATCGTATCAAATTAGTTGTATTATGTTTTCTACACACTGTCTACCTAGCATATATTCTGAAGAATATCATATATTTTTCTGATTTTGTTTACTGTAGTCGGTCATATACTTTTATTGTTTCTAAAACTTGCTTTTTTTGTGTTTAGGTCCTGTAAGCCCCTTAAGTCTCGCCCAGAGGACACGGTGGAGCACACGGTGGAGGTCTGCCCCGCTTGGGCGGAGCACCGCCGTGTCCTCGTAGAGGCGATCGGCAGCGGCGGCGACCTCTCGCGTCCGGGCCTGGTTCAAGCCATGGTCCGGGGCGAGAGGGAGTGGGGGGCAGTCGCCTCCTTCTGCGAAGCAGTCATGCTAGCGAAGGAGGCGGCGGGACGGCTGAGGGAGAGAGCCTCCCGTCCCAGCCGCCGCGGGAGACGCTCCGGGCGTCGGGAGCCGCGCGACGACTCCCGGCCACCGTAGGCGCGGGCCTGCGGGCGGAGAGTAATGGGTAGCTCACCGTCCGATCAGGACCAGGCCCGTGCCGGACGGCGCGTACGTGTTCCACGCGCGCCTCAAAGAGATGTCAGCATTAAAAGAAGGGGCCCGTAAGGGCCGAAGCCTGCCGGGTCAGCGGGATTGTCCGAAAGGGTTACCGCTGGCCCGGAACATAAAGGGCGAAGGAAGGAACACGGGTGGGTTTTAGTCAGTAAGAGTCTGACACTCCCTTCCGCTCCACCCAGAGCGGGAGGAGTCATTTGATGATTTCCCATCCTGAAAAAAAAAAAAAAAAAAAAAAAAAGCCCCTTAAGTCCTGACAGTTGCTACACTTGCCACGGTTTCCCTAGGCCTAGTACCTACCTACCAACCTATTTCTACTTACCTACATTAAACATTTGCAAAACAACCCAAAACATCAAGGGTGAATAACTTGCAAATCATTTCGTAAATGTGTATGTATAAAATTTCGCGAATTAAAAACAAAAGAATGTTGTAGGCTTAAATTGCCTAAATTGCGAAATTAAATAGAAAGTTGTGTGAAAGAAAGAAATAAAGAAAGCTATCATGACGTAGGTAAAGATGCCAATCTCTAGTTTTGGTTCTGCATGCCCTGAACGAAATGATCGTAAAATCTTTAAGAGCGTTTACGACGTACGGCATTTCATACAAACTTTCAATCCCATTTTTTTCGAAATGAATGAACCGATTTTAATGAAACTTCATACGCATAAGCAGGATACAAAGGTCTAAAAAGTTACTTTGGAAAAATAGCATTACAGCCAAATTAGACCGATTTTAAATTTTCCGTAGCAACAGAGATTTCCAGTTATCTTTTTTTAAATTAGATATTTCGAAAATGTTCTTAGGTAACTTTTTGCCTTGAGGATAAGATGCACCAAGTGGTGTCGCCCGTTATAAAAGACTGCTGCCTTTTCGGGTCAATCAGACAAGAACGAGTTTGGTCGTCGAAAAGTACGGGGAGACCATTGCTAAGCAGAAGGAGATTTTAGGTTTTAAAAAAGTTTCTTCTAAACAGAACTTACTCTGTGGTACAATGCGTGCCACGAAAGATGAGACTTGACACACCACGTGGTTTGACATGCGCAGTACACGATTTTAGGTATCTTTAGCGGTATGAGGTCTGAGTGCGGGACGGGACCGGACGTCATAGGGGCGACGGAAAGAGCGGGGGAGACGGGGTCAAGTCTCATCTTTCGTGGCACGCATTGTATATACCTATTTTCGTCAAGGTATTTATATGAATCTCTTCTCGTGACCAAAGGGCTGGCCTATTTTTGGCCGAAGAATCGGCATCGCCATATAACATGGCAATGCCTTTTGGGCACTTTTCCCGTTGACAGCGATGCGGACGAATTTTTGTATGCCCTATGATTCTTTACCCTTGTTTTGTTTTATATACGTATTATTATTATTTTGAGTCTTATATTTTACACTATATTTATTATTAATTTGAAAAGTCCATCTCCGAATAATTTCTAGAACCTTTCCTATCAAAACATCACTCAATTAAAACCGGCGCCATCTTTAAATCGACTCAAAAAAGTCGATTAGTAAAAGGAGTTTCGTATAATCGATGCCTGATAAAGGCATGTCATGTTGATACAACCTTATTATAAACAGCGCCAAGGCTGCGCAAACGCACGCGGTATACTTGACGACGTCATTTATACGATTCTTAATTTGAATTGCTAGTGTTATGTACTTATGTGTGACTTTTTGATTATGTATTAGATAACTGATAAAAGTTCTTGCTACGATTCCAGGGTCATGTAATATTTTTTTAGATGTTTTATTTTATACGAACTCTCTCAGCTCGGGTTTTAGGCGGCCAGAATCAATTATATATTTTAGTGTAAATTTTAACGTTCAAAAGTGCCTACTATGTGCCTATTTGAAATAATGTTTTATTTATTTATTTACTATTACCACTTACATTTGTTTTTACAGGTGGGCACCCAAAACAACAATGTAGTCACAATTTCAACACTCGGAGACATCACCCAAAAACCAATTTGATACCATCACCAACAAAAGTGAAATGTTTTTAAACTGTCCTACTTTGACTGACAGGGTTCAAATTCATACCCGTCGATTATCGTGGATTAAAAAGTCCCAAGTAACGACTCCAAAACTCCAAGTACCGACATAATTCATACAGAGGACAATAAGTTAAGTGGCACCATCTGGAATTCCGCCAAAGAGCAAATAAAGATATCCAATCGCAGAGAGCCTGTTGAGTATCTTTATTGCACGCCCCACCGCACCGGTGCAAACTTTAACAAGTTTGTACTGGCCCCCGGGACTTTCAACAGCCTCTCTCTCGGCCCCTGCCGCAGCTTACTGTTAGGTACGAGGAATTCAGCGGGTTTGTCCGAAAGGGTTACCGCTGGTCCGGAACATAAAGGGCTAAAAGGAAGGAACACGGGTGGGTTTTAGTCAGTAAGAGTCTGACACTCCCTTCCGCTCCACCCAGAGTGGAGATCATTTGATGATTTCCCATCCAAAAAAAGTACAAGCGATCTCAAAGATTCCAGTATTTGCGGATTATTCAGCATACTACGAAAAACCATAAAAACATATTTAACCGAACGCCTTTGGCTTTAACTGCTTTTCCACTACCAGAGCAGCAAACCGGTGAAGCGAAGCTACGAAACTTAGTGTCTGTTTTTACCAGAGCTAAGTGGGGTAGCGGAAGAGCAGGTAAAACGTGCTGTAAAGATGCGCTTTTGTTTTTGGTAGCTGGTTAATAGTTTTTCCTGACTGAGATTACATTTCGAACTTTCTAAGAAAACACGGGAATGGTCCTTCTGGATGAGGATGGCACAGGAGTGCGGGGATTTTTATAAAGTCCAGGGTTGCCATGATTAAAACAAGTTGTTTTAAAACACATGTTTAAAACAGTTTGAATTTAAACACGTGTTTTTTATAACACGTTTAAAAACACGGATTAAAACAAGTTGTAAACATTGTATAAAACAATACTTTTCGTGGCGAATGAATGGATATAAAATGAAAATAAATTTATATTTAGGAGACTAAATAACTTGACATAAAATCAGTTACGTCTATGCTATTTATATCTTATATTTGTGAACTTCTTAGTCCCGCTAGGAAAGTTCCCATGTCGCCCATTTTAAAATTTAACATTAGTTAGAACATACAGGATGAATGTAAAGCGTTCATTACAGAATTACAGATACGCAACATAAAATAAATGTTTATACATTGATCGTTTTGTGTAAATATTTAATTTAGGTACTATGGCGAATTTGAAAAGATCTAGTCTATAAATGAAACATTATAGGTCGAACAAATTTGAAATAACGCCCTAAACTAAAAAGAACAAAAAAAAACACTTGTGGAAAACAATTTTAAAAGTTTTTTTATAAAATTAAAAAAAAAACTGTTTTTTTTGCCAACCCTGCTATAAAAAAGAGAGGCATATATGCCACGTAGTTAATGAACTCTGCCTGTGTACGATGATGATGAATAAAAAGACAGTCGTAATATGAAACTAGGTACTGCGGTGCTATTCTGTAAAAATCTCACCGTAAAAACTTAGGTGAAGTGAGCGTGGAGTGAGCTGTCAAGTGTCAATTGCTAGCATAAACAAACTCACTTCACCCAAGTTTTCACGTTAAGATTTTTACAGAATCAACCGGCTGTATAACATCAATTTGGTTGCCTTTTAGTGTTGTCTTGTTAATAAGGAGGCTCGAATGCAATTTAACGTGTGAAGTTTTCACTTTCACTTCTCTTTCGAAGATATTTTGTTATCTGCATTCGCGATTTGTTTCCCAAAAATGTAAACAAATATTGAGTTTATGGAAAAATTACTTTAAGTCCTACACAATAACGTTCAGTTTACGCTACAACTTCAAACATTTTTATAACTTTTACAATAGTGCTTAGTCACTCTGAAATCAACTTATTTACAATTAAAATAAAGTTGATATTTGTTTAACTTGAAGTAATATTAAAACTTTTTCAATAGTCACTCTGAAATCAACTTAATTGCAATTAAAATAAAATTGATATTTGTTTAACTTGAAATAATATTAATTTGAAACATAAGTTTGAATAGACTTTACATACATACATACATAAACTCACACCTTCTTCCTATGGGGCAGAAACTACAGAACGCCACATGGGCCCTAATTTTTTTGACCACTTAAGAGTAAACTAGTCGCTACTAGAGCTCGAACTCACTGGTGATCATGGCCAAAAAGCACGCTGTCCCACCTGACTGTGTGTCCGACAGAGCTAGTATTAGTGATGAGCAGTTAGACGCTAGTCTACACACACAACGTCTAGTTCTCACGCACAGAAACACCGTGCCGAACTGATAGGCGCGTAAAAAAATTCGAAAAGTGCTTTGGAAAATCGAGTTCTATGAAAAAACCACTGCATAAATTAATTACAAATAAAGTTTATTGAACTCTTCGATAAGTGAGCTTTGTAGGTACGGACTTGTTTATGAAGATTTTACAGTTCTTTTATTACTTATTTACACCCAAAGTACGTTAAAAATAGCAAGAATAACAAATCTTTGTTGGCTCATAACTTTTTAATAGCTTTTTAGTTTAACTATTCTGTTTCCGTACAGACAATATCGATAATAAGACAAAACGATATCATGTTTAACTTTGGATACACAATGTCAAACAGTGGAGTACTCTCCCGAAATTTGTATGGAAGAAATATCGATTAGTGGCACCTTAAAGTTACCATACCGAAACACGTCAATTCCTTAGCTCGCAAATCTCGCGTTGATTTCGCGCGGTTTCGTTCATTGTGTTGTGTCATAGAGAATTACGGCCCTGTCCTGCTACGATCCTCACTCTCCTTCTGCCTCGTTTACGTTCATACATGTACTCACACACGCACGCCGCGCCGGTTGCGAGTACTTCGCAACTGAACTTTCTGAAAAACATCACCAGTAAGGTAAATGTCCTTCTAGGGCGTGATAACCAACAAAAATTTTCTACACTAGGACTAGAATCATGTGCTGAATCCATAGTTATAGTTTGCGCGTCGATGCCCCTGCTACTAAAGTCAAAGTCAAATCATTTATTTCAAATAGGCACATTAAAGGCACTTTTGAACGTCAATACTTACAGTAAAATTGTATTGAGAAGTCGCCCCTTCCAAAAGGTAGTTTTCGTATGGAGAAGAATGGGCAAGAAACTCCATCGTTACTCTTTTAAAATATTTAACAAGGTTTTGTATACATAATAAAGTTATATGTGAAGACGATGCACCTAGAATAAAAAATTGTCTACCACAAAAAAGTAAAAAGAATTAAAAATGAAGCAATTACAGGTACATCAATTATGTGATAGATACATGGTGCTGACATATTTACAAATTATTTACAAATATTGTAAAAGTAGATGATTTTTCTAGGATTTTAAGAAGTGTGTGAGTTACATACTGTAGTCACAGATTATAAAAATCAATGTCATAAATTTTTAAAAAATATAAATTAAATTAGGAACCAGTTTGATTTTGTCTAGACTCTAAATTGTCCTACCCTGTACATCATCATAGTTTTAAAGTGTGTGATGTAACACAGAAACGCGTGGTGCCAACATGAAGTACACAATGCGTTTGCGCAACGAAAGCGTAGGGCTCGCGTAGAGCAGTCATCGATAGTTTTGTAATATTCTTTAGAATCATTTGAGACGATAAACAGTTTATGGTAATCGCTATTACGATTTATTATTGAAGCAGTTGTGACCCAGTGGTAACAGCCGCGACTTACCAGTTTTAGGTCTAGGTCGTGGGTTCGAACTCAGGCGCTTTACTTTATGTAAATTATTTCATCACCACCACTGAAAAAATGGCATGCCATTTTTTGCAGATTTCACATGTGTACGAATTGTGAGATTTGAATTGTGAGACATGTGAAATCTGCCAATCCGCACTGGGCCCGCGTGGTGGATTACGGCCCACTATCTCACAGAGAGGAGGTGTCTCAGCAGGGGGAACAGTAAAGACTGATTAGATTATGTTATTCAAACACTTTCATTCTAGTTTTCCTTACGATGTTTTCCTTGACAATAAATCTAAATATCCGCCATACAGAATACAGATTACGTCAAGTTGTTTTTTTTTTCACAATGTAAACATTACAAACATTTGTTTTTTTTTTCTTATTCATACCCAATGTTGCCATTACAAATATTATCACTTTCTACAACCTTCACGCCATTACGCAGTTGGTACGACTCTGTGCGTATTTTCCTTGTTGCAACACTGAACATATTCGAAGGAAAGTGGTGACTAATCTTTATATCAATAGTAAACAAGTTTTATATTGTCATATTGTTGAAATAGACGTTTATGGAACTGTAGCAGGAACTCAGTCTAATATATTCTATTCATGTATTGGTGGCCGTGGTCCAGTGGTTGATAACCGTCGCGAGTTACGAGTTGTAAGGTCGCAGGTTCGAACCCCAGTAACGCTTTAAGGGGCTTACAGGACCTAAACGCAAAAAACGCAACTTTTGGAAACAATAAAAGTATATGATCGACTACAGTAAACAAAATCAATGAAATATTTGATATTCTTCAAGATATATGCTAGGTAGATAGTGTGTTGAAAACATAATACAACTAATTTGATACTATAGAAAAAATCATGAAAATATCTCTAAAAAGTTTCTTTTTACAAAAAATAAACCATACCTACTAAAATATATACAATCATTCTGATTTTGTGTCAGATTATTCTACAAGCAACATACTGAAGCACTAGTGTAGGAATACATTTTTAGTCCTAACAATATTTTTTTTTTTAAATAGATAATTGTTTCATATTTTGCAATAAATTACCAGCGTTGTGTCATCAACTCATCACGCTTCTCTTTCCTTTCTATGCAGTCCGACAGTGACCGCGCTTTAGGTCATGATTGTAGTCCCCTTAATTTGTGTAATTAATTTAATTACCACTGCTCTCAGAACGGTGAAGGAAAACATCGTGAGGAAACCGGCATGTCCTAGAACCAAAAACTCGAAGATATGTGACATGTACCAAACCGCACTGGGCCCGCGTGGTGGACGGCCACTCCCTCTCACAGGGAGGAGGCCTGTGTCCCAGCAGTGGGAACATTATAGGCTGATATCTGACCTCAACGTCGTTGTCGCGGTGGAACAAAAAAAAATCCGCGGACGAAGTAACGGGCAGAAGCTAGTGTAATATAATAACATCAGTAGCAATAGAGCTTAAGTAAAACTTCGTATGAGCCGGGTCAGCGGGATTATCCGGGTCAGCGGGATTGTCCGGGTCAGCGGGATTGTTCGGGTCAGCGGGATTGTCCGGGTCAGCGGGAATGTCCGGGTCAGAGGGATTGTCCGAAAGGGTTACCGCTGGCCCGGAACATAAAGGGCTAAGGAAGGAACACGGGTGGGTTTTAGTCAGTAAGAGTCTGACACTTCCTTCCGCGGAGGGGTCATTCGATGATTTCCATTCTCCAAAACAAAAAGACTTCGTATGAGGAAATAGAGTCTTATACTGCGACCATGTCTTAGCAAAAGGAGTATACCTACTCCTTCTTCTAAGACATGGTCGCAGTCATCTTTTCATCTTCTTAGCGTAACGATAGCAATCTAAATGGACTCGGCCCAGAATTCGGCTACTTGTTTGGCGCCATCACCAGCGTCCATCAGTTCCTGAGCTGCACGATTTCTGACAAATGCGTGCACTGACTGGACAGGTCCTCTCAATCTGTGTGGTTCTTTCCTCAAAAGACCATCTCAGACATCGATCTACATTGTCTTCATGTAACTGGACCAAGATTATGTCTGAACTTTAAAAGAGACTATGACCTCTGAGTTTGTTTCGGCCTTTCTTCTCAGAGTAGTCAGATAGGAAACGCCGACCTCATCTAGTTTAAAAAAATATATGACGGACGTGTAAAAGTGTTTGTGCAAACCTACTTACAAAAATAAAATAATTTATCCTGTAAATACAAGACACAATATTTAGTGTCCCATCGTTTGTGGAACAGCTCCACATTTACACTCCAAGGCGGAGTCGTTTATGAATCTTCACTTGAACAGGTTTTCCTTGCTTCGGCCAACCAGGGTCCAGAGTCTGTTTATAGACTTCCAGGTTACCCTAGGTAACTCATGTTCAGGTGGGAGGTAATTATTGGGATGGTACACGCTATTCTATAGTTTTCTGCATACCTCCATGTGAAAAAAGGCGTAAGTCTACATAATTATGTCTGTGTGCGTATAATAAACTTCTGTCTCCCGGTGTGTGTAAATAAAGGTAAAATTCGTCACGTGCCGAGCCCAGTGTGTGTTGCGCAAACGCACGCGTTCGCTTTTTGTTTGTCTTTGACATATGCGCGTTACATCATTAAACTTTTATGTGTTATCAGTTTTGTAGGGAGATAATAGAAAAAGATTTTATTCTTGACTAAAATTTTACCAAATGTAGGTGAAATGGGCTTGGAGTGAGCTGTCTTTTCACCAGAAGGCCGATTGTAATTAAAAAAGTTCAAAATCTAGTTCGTAATCCTATCACAGCGATAATCAATGTCAAAAATGTAGTGAAATTAGAGGTATTTTTGACAGATTGAGACCAAGATGAGAACGTTCACAGTCTGATCTCAGTCTCAATCCGTCAAAAATACCTCTAATTTCCCTACATTTTTAACAAGGTTTCGACATTAATTGTCTCTGAGATGATATTACGACTAGATTTTGAACGTTTTTAAATATGAGAATTCGCTTTCAGACTGTGAATGCATTTGTCGCCCTCTGATGCTAGGGATTGACACTATTGACAGCGGTCATTAGTGTCAATCATTCCGTGAAAACTTTGGTGAAGTAAGATGTGCGTTGTCTGTCAGTCAGTCTTCAAACTTTTTTTTTGTTGGATGGAAGATTTATGAAGACACTATTTGCATACTAGTAGTATGCAAGTAGTGTACTGCAAATCAAAAAGATTATTGTAAAAAAAAAACGAATTTTTAAACACTTATTTAAAGGCACAGGATAATGTAACAAAATTAAATTATTTCATACAACCTTCGATTTGTTTATTACAAGCATTTACTTCGTCATTATACATGCTTGTTTAATTACTAATTTAAATGATGAAATGATGGCCTATAGAATAAAATTATTAAACCTCATATTCTAGACCTTTTCTCGAATGAATCACGATTTAAAACGAAATTTATCTAGTCAGTCAACGAAATCTGTCATTTTGAACCATGCCGACTTTCTAGAATGCGGCCCTTCAAAGTGACCAGTAATTAATTATTGCTAGTAGTTAAAATGGCCGACGAGTATTAGAACTCTTTGAAGGACCTCATGAATATAAATTAAAGTTAACATGTGGCCAGTGCTTTAATGGAGACAAGAAACATGTTCATATTAAAAACAAGTTAAATTAAATTAATTACAAATCCTTGGCGGCCATTTAAATTGCATTTTATGGAACAGAAAAAAACGGCAATTTCAATTTAACCATTAAACGTATCCGAAATTAAAATTGAGCGAATGAGTATTAAAAAAAAACCCAAATTCGAAATAAAAATTTCGAAATTCGCGATAGGACGGTACGTTGTCTCAATTAAAACTTTATGTTAACTTCATTCATTGGAATATCAACTGTAACGGGTTTTAAATAAAGTTTATTATACTTTGTACAGTCACACGGCTTGAAGCCAACTGAAAAGTATGTCACCGAGTTGAATAGCACTCGCAAGGCCGAGCTATCTATGTATGGGCGCTCAAAACCGCGGATGTGGCTCTATCAAGTAATATCAACATTCAAAATCATCATTGTTATTACCCATTAATAGACAGGCAACACTATTTAAAGCTAGCAACACAGGCCGCGAAAAAGATGGGTTAGCTGCAAGTTGCAACGAAAAGAAATGTTCAAGGCCGAACGAATGCGCGTTTAAAAAGACTAATGTGACGGTTTAGCTGCTTTTAGTGTTTACGCATAAATTGATAGACAAAGGCATCTTTCTATTCAGCCTAATCGAAGATGTTCTTGGCTGTATAGGAAGATACTTTTGCCATTATTAAAAAATGGAGGCGATCTGACATTTACTACATTAGACAGTCATAAAAAAGCGCGAAACTTAACTTTTTTGTATGACGGGCAATTTTTAACAGCCGCACAGGTCGATCGATCAGGTTAAGCTACGCTTACCACGGTTGGTCTGTGGATGAGTGACCATCTTTACATACCGTGACCCCTTCGTGGCTTAGAAAGCACGTTGAGCCGTTGGTCCCGGCTGTCATTCGTGGATCTTTGACAGTCGTTACGGGTAGTCAATAGCCCGAAAGTCTGACAACCAGTCTTACCAAGGGGTATCGTATTAAACAGTAACTGGGTTCTGGTCGCTCCATGTAAAATACTGGTATTCAGCTGCATCTGGTTAGATTGGAAGCCGACCCCAACATAGTTGGGAAAAGGCTAGGCAGATGATGAGGCAGTTTTGGTAGACTTTAGTGGATTTTATTTTACTCATAGGTTGATTTGCACTGCAAATCAATAAAAGATATTAGCAAGACTTCTGCTGATACTATAAAAAGTGTTAGCACGCAATTTCTAAGATAATATTGCATTAATAATTGTATATCAAATGCGTTTCTTAGTATTCTAATTAAATCATTTTATCTCAAATGCATCACAATAGAATAGGGCGTGAACAAACGAAAGACGTAATTGTATCAATAGAAAATTGGTGTAGTTAATTGATAGATTAACAATTTAATGATTTTTCTCTACCAATCGTAACCGAGTCCAAAGGAAGTTTTGGCGCTTAAATGACGTTGACAGTGGCGCGGTGTTGGTAAACATTTGTGAAAATGTCACAGAAATTGTACAGCGGTGCTATTCTGTAAAAATCTCACCGTGAAAACTAAGGTGAAGTGAGCGTGGAGTGAGCTGTCAATAGTGTCAATTTCTAGAAAAAACAAACTCACTTCACCTAAGTTTTCACGGTGAGATTTTTACAGAATCGACCGGCTGACACAACAAAATGGCGGAGTTAGTTCCGATTTTGGCCACACGTCAATAAATCCTTGAACCGTAGTAACATGAGATTAGATTTACTGTTCAACACCGTAATGGCGTAATACACTGTCAATCACCATCTGAATCATTTTGAAGGATATTTCTAATCCATTGCTTCATATGTTCGAGAAATGTGTCTGCTCAACAACGTAAATAACGCAATGAATGTTGTTGAACTGTCAAAATGAACGCCATTGCTACTGTTAATGTGTTACACAATTACCTCAAAAGATTTCAGAAACCATGGCCACTAGGCGCCACCTAAGCGTCCTAAGCTTTGCGATAGCCATCACCAGACAGCTAAGTCAATCGTTTGCAGAAACCCTTACCAAACATTTTACTAGTCGCCAAGCCACCACAGTCGGTTAATTTTAAATCTATCATGCGTTTAGGCCCTAGACTAGATTCCAGAATGTTCTATCAAAGTCCATGTTTAGGCACTAAATTATCATATATCGGACCGTTTGACCTAGAGCCACTGATTGTAATATTGTTTCTAGCTTTTTATCTAAAATGGCGTCAGTTGAGCTTTTAGATGGGTTATTGTTATTTTGTCTGTATTTGTCCTTTACAAAAGCATTATAGGGCTGTATAGGGAGCATTACAAGGGTTTTTAGGGCTATATTTTTATGCAGATATCATAACGTTGATAGAAACGCTACATCACTTTTTCGTTTGCAAAATCTTGTTTTTATTTTCGAACGTAGGTCGACAAAATGGAGCTATTCTGAATTTGAAAAGACTTGCCATTTCGCTGTCATATAGAGCTGTTTCCAAATTCGAAATAGACTGCAGATTGGAACTTCTAGATGCGTTCATTTATAGAGCCAGTTCTGCAGCGGTGCGTTTACGAATTTCGAATTCTTGTATATGGCTAAAAAATTATGGGAGAATCGGTTTTAACAGACCAGGATTTTAAACATATTACAAAGATACCTCTGTGATTGCCTGAAAAAATACAGATACTAAAGCTTAGACTTGTAGACCTTACAGGCACAAACAATTGCTACAATACCACAATTGTCAGTTAAGAGAAAACAACCTTCCGTCGAATTTCAACACTTAGAATCAGAACGCTTTTACATTTTGCAATACCCCATCAAGGTGATAATGGTTTTTGTGTACTGATACCCGAAACGGGGTCAGGTGTCCGTCCTTGAGGTGTGCAAAGAAAAACTGATGAAAATTGCAATAAGTTATTAATTATATTATCAAAGGTTTGAGAGCAAGGCATAAGAAAAGATGTGCTGGATTGTGAGAGAGATGATATGGCTAGTATTTGCTCTGAAGGCCAATCCAAAACGTCCAAATCTAATAGCAGTGTCATCTCGGCGACAAGCAAATACCAAAAACTTGTCAAAAATGTGGGCAAATTAGAGATGTTTTTGACAGATTGAGACAGAGACAGACTGTGAACTTTCTTAATATTACGAGAATTGCCCCTCTGAGGTGTATAACCAGCCTATAAAGTTTCCACTCCTGGGACACAGGCATCTTCTCTGTGAGAAGGAGTGGGCCATAATCCACCACGCGGGCCCAGTACGGGTTGGATAGAGTTGCATGATAGAAGAAACACGTGCTGCGGCGATCCCAAATAAATAATGATGAAGTTATCTGTGGTTGTTAGTAAAGGGTTTGTTTCCCTGGGTTGGTAGAACCTGCGTCTGCTAAAACGTCAAAAGTGACACCCAAATGTCAGTTTTGACGTTTTCGACTACCCCGTAAGATAAGTAAGCTGCAGTTTGCAATGGTTCGACCATAGAGCAGAGCAAAATAGACTTTTAAAATGATGCACGATGGAAGAGCTTACTTCTCATTGCAGTTAAACAAAGCTTGATAATTACAGTGTGATTTTAAATGCTCCCAAACAGTATCTTGCTCAGATTCATTAATCTAAGTACCTATAACAAATTAATGTCACACTTCAATAAACCTAATACAACCGCTCGCCTTCAAAATGGCAACAACTTCAATCTCGTGTTTTTCAATTAATTCTGTCAGTAATTAAAGTTTTGTGACAACTTCCCCTCTCCCTCTCCCCCTCTGCATAGAACACGGCCCGATGACGTCATCACTATTAAGCGCAACGTGCGAACATGCGTACACGCACACATGTATGTGACCGTTTAAATAGTTGTTCTAAAGGAGTGTTTGAAAAGGGTTAGTACTTGACTGAAATACTAGAACTAGCGTAGACGACTGGCTGCTGATTTTTTTAGGGATAATAATTTGTTACTGCGTATTGAGTCTATAATGTTCCCACTGCTGGGACACAGGCCTCCTCTGTGTGAGATAGTGGGCCGTAATCCACCACGCGGGCCCAGTCTGGTTGGTAGATGTCACATGTCTTTGAATTTTACGTTCTAGAACATGCCAGAATTTGTTACATGTCTGTGGTAAACGTTCAAAAAATGCTAATTCTAATCTAGTTTAAATAAATGACTTTAGATTTTGATTTTGAATGACGCAATCTATATAGGTAAATAAAAATCATTGTTTGTATATTTGTCCTTTAATGCGTTCCGAAATTATTGGTCAGATTGTGATGAAACTTTGGTAGAGTGTTCTGGGGACGCCCGTGAGGGTTCTTAATTATTAAAACATGGGAAAACGTAACTTAACGTTTCTTTTAAAAGGGCTTTAAAATTTTATAAGATTTCCCGCAGTTTTTCAGTTTGATACCGAATCTCTTTCCCAGAGAAGAGGTCTGAGAGGTATTTTTCCATACACCACCTTATTGTAAGGTTTTTGCATTGTTCCTTTTTAGGGTTGCGTAGTCAACAAGGAGTAATTAGTCGACCAACTTACATTTGCAGTTAGAATGTATGGGCGAACATGTTTTTCAACTACAATGTTAAGTTTGTTCTTGGGATAAATTCATCTCAAATACGGCCTTCATTGTTGCATGGTCCGACACGCATTTGGCCAGATTTTACAATAAACAAATAAAGCTTCATTCCCCTGAATGGACAAACTAAAGCTCTAAGCCACAGAGACGTCATTTTTGACGTCTCTGTGGCTTAGAGCTTTGGCATTTGCCATAATGGCTCATAACATCTTAAAGTGTAAGTGTTTCAAAATGAACATGCAAACTGCAGCGGTAACAACCAATAAGTTGCATTTCACACCGAGCGATAAAATAAAACAACCAATAAGGTGCGAGATCAAATATTGAGATAGCATAGTGTGAAATAACGCAACTGTTACGTGCTCTGTGGTTTAGTCCGTTATTGTTTGAAAATAGAACTGTTATATTTGAAATTTGAAACGTAGAGTATTTTAAGTGTTCTGTTTTAAGTGACGTCATAAATGTCGTGGCTTGCGCATGTGGTGCGATGTGCTTGCGCATGTGTTTGTGATGTCGCATGATTGCGTCTGTAGGTATATTCCGAAGGACTGGGCAGAGGTGTACCTTTAGAACACCCACAGATTGCCTAAGTCCCATATGACACGGGGCCAGCCTATGGCCATCAACTGGGCACTAATCCAGACTACAGGCTGCTACTGAGAAATTCCAGATGGAAAAACCCAATTTCACTTTGCCCGACCAGGAACGAACCCCGTACCTCATGCGCAGCAGTAGCACTTGAGACTACTAGACCAAGGAGACAGCCTAACCCTTTGGGGATTGCAAGCGTAATGTTATGTATAAAAACTGTTATATTCGAAACGTAGAGTAACAAATGATCTGTTTTTAGTGACGTCATTAAGAGGAAATGCGGTCGGAGAGGCTTTTGAAAAAGCCAAAAAACTGAATTAGAAGGATATATACTGTGTCCTTATGTTTTTCTTTTTTCAATAATAGTTGTCTAATTTGTACAGTAGGCATCTGTTGACAGTGTTTTAAATCGGCAATTTTGAGCTCTGAGCTCTGTGCTCTTAAAAATAATGTATCATCAAAAAGGAAAACATATAACATACAAAACAAGTAGTTAATATTGATTATTCTATAAAAAAATATTGTTTTACGGTCATTAACCAGAAAGAAAACAGGCGACAGCGTTTCTATGGAGAAAAGACCACCCGCATGCCCTCTTAATGTCGTGACTTGCGAAAATATCGCATGATTGCGTTGATTAATAAAATTCAATTAATTTTGTGGCAGTGGGTGATGAAAATGGTTAATAAAGTTAATTTTACACGATCAAAAGATCGAGAGATTATTCGCCACTACGATTCTCAGGCGAGAATGATAAGGTTTTTTTTAAGAATACTTAACAATAATAATATAAACCCATCGCCGTATCTCTACGTTGACGTCGTGATGGGGCTTGCGCGCTCCGAAATCTAGACCTTTGCCAGAACAGGTCTATGGTAAGGAGCCAGACCAAGAGAGATGCCTGCCGCAAGCCTGCCGGGTCAGCGGGATTGTCCGAAAGGGTTACCGCTGGCCCGGAACATAAAGGGCTAAGGAAGGAACACGGGTGGGTTTTAGTCAGTAAGAGTCTGACACTCCCTTCCGCTCCACCCAGAGCGGGAGGGGTCATTTGATGATTTCCCATCCGGAAAAAAAAAGAACAAAAAAAAAGACCAAGAGAGATACAGAAACCCGCAGGGCAGCATGTGGTGAGCTGTTGGGCAGTAGCGACCCCATGGACCCTATCTCCTGGGAGAAGTCTTGTTCCTCACCTCTGGCTTGCCTTTATTGGCCGGCTTGAGTGGAGATTCGCAAGAGCAAAACGTGCTCGGAGGAAGGAGGTATTCCAGTAAGATGCTAGTTGGGATCTGAAATGCTTGGAGTTTAAGTTTGAGTTTAAAAAAGGTTTAAAAAAAATTGTCAGTAGGTACGTAAACACTTTTTTGAAGTAAAGACTTCTTCAGGCGCGTTGGGCATTTTTTGAGACGGGGAAATAACCATTGAACTCGCGCCACTGTTACCGTAAGCGACACCGCGCGTGTTTTGTTTATAAGACGATTAAAAAAATAACCGCTTCGGAAGTGTTCGGCTGTCGTCGGGATGTACTCGGTTTTAATGTATATCCGATATGTCAGTGAGTGATGGCAAAGTATTCTGTTTGTGTTTTGTTTTCACTTCTGTCGGCACTCCCGGATTGCCACTGTTTTTTTCCCACTGCTGCGCAAGAGCCTCCCTCAAATCCTTCCAGGAACTCTGTTCCCGCGCTATGTCGAACAAGCCGTCGCAAAACAAACACTTGTAATCTCAAAAACTGACCTACAAAATTGGCCAATACATATAAGCTTAGCATTTTCCCTGATAGCGCGCCATATCCAAGATATACGACTATTTTGGAAAGGCTGATATTGATACATTGATAACATATCCAGTACTACATGTCCTAGATACTTAACATACTGGTTACTACCTACCAAATCTATATCTTACTATAATATAATATATCACACTTTTTTTTTGTTCAGGATGGGAAAACATCAAATGACCCCTCCCGCTTTGAGTGGAGCGGAAGGGAGTGTCAGACTCTTACTGACTAAAACCGACTCGTATTCCTTCCTTAGCCCTTTATGTTCCGGGTAACCCTTTCGGACAATCCCGCTGACCAATATATCAACACTTAGGTAATATTATTGCGAAAGTTTGTGTGTTTATATGTTTGTTGCTTCTTCACGCTCAAACGGCGGGACCAATTTTGATAAAATTTGTTATGGAGGTAGCTGACACCCTGGATTAACATATAGGATACTTTTTATCCCGATATTCCTACGAGGTCATAACTTATGCGGGGGAAACCGCGAAGCGCTGCTAGTAAATTACATAAATTAAATTCACTTTTCGTATCTGTCTGTGTGACCGTGCTTTTTTTCTAAGCGACCCAAGTGAACAAAAAAACATTTATATTAAAGATTAATAATAATAAAGAAATCTCAATGTTATATCTGCTCTCAAAACGGTGAAGGAAAACATCGTGAGGAAACCGGCATGTCCTTGAACCAAAAATTCGAAGACATGTGACATCTACCAACCCGCACTGGGCCCGCGTGGTGAATTACGGCCCGCTCCCTCTCACGGAGCGGAGGTCCGTGTCATAGCAGTGGGGAAAATTATAGGATGATTATGTAATGTTTTGTCAAGTCTTGAAAACCGTGCTAAACAGCCGATCGATTCTGTAAAAATCTCACCGTGAAAACTTAGGTGAAGTGAGTTTGTTTTTGCTAGGAATTGACACTATTGACAGCTCACTCCACACTCACTTCACTTAAATTTTCACGGTAAGATTTTTACAGAATAGCACCGCAGGGGCGGGTCGCCAGTTCTAGATAAAACCAATAATATACTGAACGCAGCATACTGCGCTACACACACACACATGAATTTATTATCAGCCGCTTGTAAGTCCCCCAGTAAAGCACAGACGGCGAAGTTAGTTTTAACTAGCGAAATAAGTATATACTATTCTAGATTTGACATAGAACCACATGTGTCGAAAGCTGTAGTTTAAAAATAGAGCCAGTAATTACAAATGCATAAATAGCCGCCGGCAAAATATCTAATATTTGATCTAATTTCTGCAGGCGACTTAGTTCACGTAAAATTTCACCCTCTCAAGGGTCGAATTTTGAAAAACCCTTTCTTAGTGGATGCCTACTCTTCACAAAAAATACACTGTCCAAATTTAATGTCTCTAGGACCAGCGGTTTAGGCTGTGCGTTGATATATCAATCAGTCAGAACTTTGAATTTTATATACATACGAGTATATGTTACGGCTAATAGCCGAAATGCGGCTACACTTAGTTTTAAGTTTAACCAAATTTAACCTCGGGGTGCCCTTCGCTCGCTCTTGCATCATCCTACGTCGCCTTCCGAAGTACACACGAACCGCATGTGGCCGGCTGCACCTAGTTGTACCCTGCTAAAACTAGGTGTAGCCGCAGTTGTACCCGGGTAAAACTAGGTGTAGCCGCAGTTGTACCCAGGTAAAACTAGGTGTAGCCGCAGTTGTACCCGGGTAAAACTAGGTGTCGCCGCAGTTGTACCCGGGTAAAACTAGGTGTAGCCGCAGTAGTACCCGGGTAAAACTAGGTGTAGCCGCAGTTTTACCCGGGTAAAACGAGGTGTAGCTGCACATCGGCTATTAGCCGTGACATGTATAGATACAGGGTAGCAGGGACAAAGACGCGCAAACTGTTACCAGTCAGCACATGATTCTAAAGGTAGCTTACAAATTTTTATTAACAGCTTATTTTTTTTAATAACTGTCGAAAAATTTCTACGCTGGGTTTCAGAATCATGTAGGAGCCCGTGGTTTAATAATAACAGCCGCAAAGGTCGATCGATCAGGTTAAGCTACGCTTGCTGCGGTTGGTCTGTGGATGGGTGACCATCTTTACATACCGTGACCCCTCCGTGCCTCGGAAAGCACGTTAAGCCGTTGGTCCCGGCTGTCGGTCGTAGATCTTTGACAGTCGTTACGGGCAGTCAGAAGCCCGAAAGTCTGACAACCAGTCTTACCAAGGGGTATCGTATTACCCAGTAACTATGTTTACTTATTAGTACACCACTGTTTGTTGTCCCTAAATAAATAAATAAACTGGGTTGTGCAGGTCAGATAGGCAGTCGCTTCATGTAAAACACTGGTATTCAGCTGCATCCGGTTAGACTGGAAGCTGACCCCAACATAGTTGGGAAAAGGCTAGTCAGATGATGATGATGATGGTTCAGAATCATGTACTGAATCCATAGGAACAGGTCCCTGCTCCGTGTATGTCTTTAAAAGCGACACAAAATATGCATGCATACGTGTAGAATGCATCAAGGCAGGTGGGCCAGGGTCGTCACGTAGTGGGTGCCTGAAGACGGGCGTCGTCGTCACCGATACACGCCTAGGAAGCGCTGGCGTGATGATTTGGACTCACTGATTGATCGGAGATGTCAACAGCGAGAGCCTAAAACAAGACCAGAAAACTAGGGACAGTCAGAATATTCTGAATAAAATACGCAGCCTTCCGACCGTAAGATTCGTATAAACCAACCTATTTTAGGTAGTGTGCGATTACTGATACGTCCCTAAAAAAAAACTGTCCAAATGAGAGTCGGACTCGCACATGAAAGAGTCCGTACCACAAGGCAAAAACGCCGAAAAAACACGTTTGTTGTATGGGAGCCCCCCTTAAATATTTATTTTATTCTGGTTTTAGTATTTTTTGTTATAGCGGCAACAGAAATACATCATCTGTCAAAATTTCAACTGTCTAGCTATCACGGTTCATGAGATACAGCCTGGTGACAGACAGACAGACAGATGGACAGTGGAGTCTTAGTAATAGGGTCCCGTTTTTGCCCTTAAAACATACTACACGATTTATTGTACAAACATTAACGTCAATTACAAGCCTCAGATTCAAAGCGGTCTAAACACAGCACAATGTATGCACACACGGCTAACTAATATCATTATGTCACACGCTAACCTAACCCACTCACCCGGTCATTTGCGGTGTAGCGAGCTAGCTACTTTACTACTGGAATCTAACTAGACATAGAAAGCTATCTGAACGGAGCATAGTGCATTACCACAGCTAGGCAATATCACATACGCATCACACCAGGCTCCCCAATGGGGGTTTTCGTCAAAATTTACGACACCAGTTGGCACCACTTTGACAAGAGGTCTTCCATTTCGACAATGAATATAAAATATATAATGACGTTCATCATTCGATTCATTCATTCGTTCATCATTCAGTCAATGACTAAAGAAAATATAGGCTCTTTGATAGATGCCTGGACCTGACGTGTCAGTGCTGCCACCTAGCGAACGTCATTTCAGAAAACCCTCATTGCGTAACACAATATCGATCTAAATTTGAATAATTTTGAAGGATATTGCTAATCCATTGCTTTATATGTTCGAAAAATGTGTCTGCTCAACAACGTAAATAACGCAATGAATGTTGTTGAACTGTCAAAATAAAAACCCATTGCTACTGATAGTGTGCTACGCATTTACCCCACTGGACCCTAATTCACACGATTCCTTAATTCGAAACCACGCCGATTCCTTAGTTAATCACGACATCTGCTATTAACGTATTCACTATAAAACAATAGCGTACTTTGAACTGTCAAAATACATAGTTTCCGTTCAGTTGACATTTCGATTCCTTGCCGTAAACAAGACAAGATTTTGACGTGGTTTGCACGTGGTAAGATTTCGCTGTGAATGATACAGAATTGGGGCCCTGTAGTGCAGTTCCGTAATAATCTCACCGTGAAAACTCAGGTGAAGTGAACTGTCAATAGTGTCAATCCCTGGCATCAGGTGGAATGACAGCTCACGTCAAACTCAATTCGCCTAAGTTATTTTACTTGAGATTTCTACATAATAGACAGGCTCCCCGAAAGGGTATTGGTATAGACTCTTGAAAAACGTGCATACTGTGTATATAGTACACCCACATTTTGGCCAGTTATCCTACTAATCACACAATCACACTAATATTATAAAGGCGAAAGTTTGTGTGTGTGTTTATATGTTTGTTACTTCTTCACGCACAAACGGCTGAACGGATTTTGATGAAATTTGGCACACAGATAGTTTATAACCAGGATTAAAATATAGGCTACTTTTTATCCCGATATTCCCACGAAATCGACACTTATGTGGTCGAAACCACCGGGCGCAGCTATAGTATAAACGCGAAGTTTATGAGGATGTTTGTTACTCATCATCATCTGCCCAGCCTATTCCCAACTATGTTGGAGCCGGCTTCCAATCTAAACGGATGCAGCTAAATACCAGTATTTTACATTGCTGCTAGCTCCTCTTCCATGCGAAATGTCAAAATTAGAGGTAGCTACTTAACAGACAGCTGTGGGTGCTGAGGAATTTGTTGCGCCACTTCTTCTTCGCAGCTAAAGCACTAGGAAGCGGTGAAAGGCGGGCATTTTTGGGGACAGTCTTATGTAATTCTGACGCTCAAAAAATGCTGATTCTCAGCCTAGTTTGAATAAACTACTTGATTTTGATTTTTGATTTAGCCGATTGAGGTCTACTTAAATAGCGAGCTTTTTGATTACGATCTAAAACAATGGATAAACAAAAATACGTCAATTTATCTCCCTATTATAATTACTAAACCTCACCTACTCTCTTCGAAGTACTAACCACTTAGTGCACTAGCCACTGGCTAGACTAGGCGATCTAAACGCAGCACAGTACAACACACAGCCAGCTAATATTATCATATCAGTGGCGAGTACCTGAGTGCACGCTCCACGCATGCGCATACTTAAATGTGTGGACTGCGACTTGCAGGTGTTGATACTTTTCACGACAATGTTTTAGTTCTAAAAGTAGTCTTAAAAAATATTTAAAGCGGATTTACCAAATTTGTTTATAGTCTTATCCTGCGAATAAAATCACTTTTCATTGGAGTGAAAATTGATTATTTTCTTAGGGCTGATTATTCAATAGTCAAATCATTTTTATCGGAAGAATAAATATGGAGGTTTGACAGCTTTTGTATAGAAATTATGTCAAACTTTCATCTATTCTTCAGATACTTATATATTATCTGAATTTTGAAAAATCAGACCTTAGTGAAACATTTTGGCAAGGATACCCAAAAGAAATTATGTTGCGAACAAAGAACCTCCTCCTTTTTAGAAGTTGGTTAATAATGCAATAATTGGTATTGTAGATAATTATAAAATAGACAGACACTAACCCCTTTATTCATAAATCTTGCTTAAAGTTAAGAGACGTTTAACCGTCAATAACGTATGTTTAAATGACTTATGACTTATGACTTAACACTCGCTAAATATTAGGTACTTAACTCTAAGCAAAATTTATAAATAAATCATTAGATGCCATTTATAAATAAGATAAATACCGTTAAAACTCATACATGAAGCTAGTTTTGCAATAAAATGACTTATCCATAAAGTTCTTATCAACTAAGAAAAAAAAAACAATTTGTCATATAATTAAAAAAAAAACGTTTCATAAAACTACAACAAAATTAATAAATGTCATATTATTAGAGGCCAAATTCCATATTTAAAAACGTTCAAAATCTAGTCCCAAGCTCATCTCAGCGACAATCAATGTCAAAAATGTAGGAAAATTAGAGGTCTTTTTGACAGATTGACACTGAGATCAGTCTGTGAACGTTCTTAAAATTACGAATATTGCCTCTAAAAACGTTATCGACTAACATCTTACACATGTTAATAGGATTACGTTAGAATGAACATAAAACTTTAACAACTTTTTTAATACTTTCTAAGCTCATTTTTTTTAAATTTCTGTTACACAAAAGTAAAAGTTATATCCGCCTCTTAAAACTTCAAGTTATTCTTTTATCACTATTATGTGCATATGGCAATAAATTTCATCGTATTTCATAACCATAAATTTTTACATAAACAGAGAAATAAAAAAAAAAAATTAAGCATAAATCAGGATGAAGTTGAACGAAAGTTGTCATGTTTTTTATGAATATTTATGGCTTTAGTTTGAAAATGCCTCAGGCGATGGTCATAACATCTCTTAAATAACCATTATTATGATATTTGCTACATGTTAACGATAGCCCCAAAAACAACTAACGTATCAGTGTCTAAAATATTTTTTCTGATTCAAAATTTTAAACATACTAATAACTATAATTATCAACCAACGCTTCTATTTCTGACAAGCTCTAACTGAATAAGTATGTAATTATTTTCAACTAGCGATACGCCCCTGCTTCGCACGCTTTTATGACTTGGCAAAAACATCGAGGTTTCTTTATTATACCTGTGTAAGTTTAATATTCATGTATTAAACACATAAACCTTTCCGGAATAAATTCTCTAAGCGATGGTGAAAACTACATCAAAATCCGTTGCGTAGTTTAGAAGAACAATGCGGTCACACTACAGACAAGAAAAGTGAATTATAATTATGTGCAGATATAGATAATGAAAAAACCTAAAATGGCATCGAATACATGACAACATTTGCGCATAAGTATCAAAACTCGTTGGTCAAAGTACATCGAACACGCTATATGGGTCTTGGCCAGGCAACTTTTTCTTGCGCACGCGCACTTTAGTACTAAACCGACTTGCGACCTGTCACATGCTTATACTATCCTGGTGCTTTTCATATGTGTATGTATGGACATTTTAAGTAGGTTTTAGGTAAGTAATTCAAACGTAACACATTTATCACGCCTGTATTGCCCATTGGGTAGGCAGAATGTACCGACGCCAGCACATCAAGCTACACGAAACTGTCAAATTTTCCCAATCTACTTTGAACCTTATGCTATGGCGATAAAGTTGAAAATCTATTAAAGAAATTTGACAGAATGTAGTAGCTTGATGTGCTGGCGTCTGTACCTATAGTTCACCCACATTTCGCCAGGTTTAAGATTGCCATCGCATGTCTTGCTATTGCAGTCGATTTACTTTGACTAAATTTCATCACCACTACTCCCAAAACGGTGAAGGAAAACATCGCGAGGAAACCAACACGCACAGACGCCAGCACATCAAGCTATCCGAAACTGTAAAATTTTCCCAATCAACCTTGAACCTTATGCTGTAGCGATAAAGTTGAAAATCTATTAAAGAAATTTGACAGATTGTAGGAACTTGATGTGCTGGCGTCTGTACTTAGAATACACTTCTGCGCAACTCTTCAGGGAGACGAGGCGTGATGTCATGTTATATGTGTAATTATTATGTATTGTATGTGGTTCCGTATCTTTAAAGGAAGAAACGGAACCCTAATATAGGATCCCTTTGTTGTCTGTCTGTCTGTCCCTTTATCTCGGGAACGCGTGGAAGTATCGAGTTGAAATTAAAACCATATACTCAGGTCTCGCGTCGCTGGAAGCTGTGAAAAAATCTAAAAAAAAGATACGGCCGTTTATACCGCAAAAAACGTAGGTACCTTACTCTCAAGGGAATCAAAATTTATAGGGTACTTCCAGTTGACCTAGAATCATGAAATTTGGCAAGAAGCAAGGTCATGTAGCACAAGTAAAGGAAACAATCCGAAACCGTAAATTTGTAGTTACCTACATTAAAAAAAAAACCCGTGATAAACTATTTACTTACATACCTACCTACAAATTGTACGGAACCGTCGGTGCGCGAGTCCGAGTCTCTTTTTATGCTGATTATCTAATTTTGTGGGGTAAGCAGAAATCGGTACAATCCTTTTTTATTCTGAACCTTTAATCAAAACTTTGTACAGACTGGCCAGCACATCAACCTACTACAATACAATCTGTCAAATTTCTTTAATAGATTTTCAACTTTATCGCTAAAGCATAAGGTACAAAGTTGATTGGGAAAATTTGACAGTTTCAGGTAGCTTGATGTGCTGGCGTCGGTACCTAAATATGATTTCAAATTCTGAAAAGTTATATACCTAAGCTTAACATCTTAAAAAAAAAAACAAAACAGAGTTGCCATATGACAGACAAAATCCTAAATATATCTCGGCTATTATTCGTGGACTAGCAACACTTCATTACGGGCTACTTACTACGAGCTAAACAATCCATTTCCTCCAATTATATTACGAATTGCACCAGAGACTCGTCTGACATACTATACACATACATATATTTTTCATTCATATCGTTCCTTGGATGATCAACAAGGATTTGTGTCCCGTGTATTCGGAAATCATTTATTTTCATTGAAAATTTTAGTTTATTTAACAAAATAATGCCATCTAAATAGAAATTACGCAAGCATTACTCAGTTTTCTAGCAAATAAAGTCCTTTTTCATAACGATTGCAAAGATATTACTTAAGAGAAATTAATCGAATTTTCCAATTTGGCTACTTATGTCATGCATAATAATATTATGCATATATGTATATACATAATAATAATATGCTTGACATAAGTTATGATACGTTACCATTATTATGGTACCTAACGTCAGAAACAAAAGAGAGTGGAAAACTATTCTAAAACTGAAAAAGTCTAGCACAATTTATTTTGTCTATGAATTATTAACTGCCAGCTATTTCAACTATTATTTTTGTCTGTATACAGATGACACGAAATAATTAGGCAGAATAAATACCTACCTAAAAACATGACGAACTCAAAATTTTGCTGACAGTAAAGTTGTAAAATAGTTTTGATACCATTAATATTGCGTCCGGTGGTAATTCGAACCGAGTGCAGACTCGGTAATAACTAGTATTGCTGGTTGGCAAATGCGGCCATTGTGCTTGTAAATCATGTTTTTATTATTGTACTATTACCCTCTTACGAATTAAGCAGACATTTTTAAACGTACACGTGAATTTGGCTTAAAACTAATGTAATGTCTGCGAAATACTCTTTGTAAGCTGGCAAAAAAAAAGTTAGATTGCACTAGAATAGTATTTTTGGTACCCAACGTTGTCTTCTCAATTTTTTTTCTATTGTTACAGACGCCAGCACATCAAGCTACCCGAAACTGTCAAATTTTCCCAATTAACTTTGAACCTTATGCTTTAGAGATAAAGTTGAAAATCAATTAAAGAAATTTGACAGATTGTAGTAGCTTGATGTGCTGGCGTCTGTACATAAAAAATTGTCTTTAATTTATATGGTGGCAGGGACACCTGTAAACTCTAACTATGAATTCAACACATGATTCTAGACTCCCTGGTGTAGTATTTCAACGCATGGGGATTCTTTTTAAAATTTTTTAACATCAGGCGTTCGGTTTTCATCAGCAATTTCGCAAAGGACATAATTCCATTTTTAAATCGCGCCAGTTTCTCTTTTATGTTCTAAATCGGAGGGGCGCATTCATGTTTGGAACTCGTATGCCAATCATAACTTATGCCAAATGGAACTGGTTAGCAATGCCTTGTTACGCAACTGCGTTTAAAAAAGAAACCAGACTCGTTCGCTTTAGGGTTTTCACTTCATATAATTTGTGTTGAGATTTCAAGTGTGTAATTTTGAATGTGAATGTAATTAAAGATAAAAAAAAATGTGTGGGTAATTTATCAAAAAGAAAGTTTAAGTAATGAAAAGAGTATCACGTGGTTAGTCTATGAGATGAAAGTGATAGGGATTTGATGTGGGTGGATTTTGATATGGCATGGGATGGGCCAATGTAGCATTTTGCATTTGAAAATTCAACTTTTTCAACGGCTTTTGTCTTGCTTTCATTATGTATTTGATACAATCAATACCAGATATTGGACCCCAAATACTGTTTCTTATCTAGAGACTATTATAACTTCACAGATCAATGAAAAGCTGTAGGTATCTTCTACTAAAAAGACAGATGAAAATGTATCTTAACTTTCCCAGTCCACAATTTCGCATTTTGAAATCACAAACAGAATTTTGAGAATTATATCTCTTTGTTTAGTTAGCGCCATTTTTATTAATGCTGGACAGGACAATGCAGATGTTAAGATCTGAATCAACTTTCTCTTGAAACATAAAAGTCTGTTAGGCAATGTAAAGCCGTGGTGAGTATTATTTTAAATGTTGTTACGAAATTAAAACTGGATGCCTTTTATCAATTCTTTGACTAACATTAAAATAGATATTTGGTTATATATTTAATTATTTTCCGTTTAAAACAATAACTAACAATATAGACAACCTATCCACACTAGGTTTTTTATGTCTAAGATAAAAAATTTCAGCACCAAATATACCTTGTCTGTCCCGAAAATAAAAGCATATTTTTGCAATTACAACCCTAGAAAGCTTTCTTAATAGCGGCATGCGAAACGCTCAATATGTCCTTTATTATAAAATTCTGTGCAATAAACCGAACGTGCCACGCGTGAAAGTACCGCCAAAATGTCAATTGAAACTGAAAAAGAACAACTTTTTATCGCTGGCTGAATATCAGGGCGATCAATGTCATTAAAAAGAGAATTTAATGGCTCCAATATTACAATGGCGGTTTGACATATTGATAGATTATCATGATTGACGTTTTGTGTGCCAATGAAGAAATGGACGTCGATGAATGATCACCATGGGCCATAGAGGTTATAATACCTATCCCAAGTAGAGTATTTATAGTTAGGTCATGAATAGCTTCACATTGATTCCAGTAGAGAAGAACGGGTAAGAAAACCTCATGGTTATTTTCTTTATGCCCGGTCAAATAAATGTTACACAACGCCATAGGTGTGCCAGAATATACTATCTCGAATTCTAAGCAACACACAATTTATAAACAGCTTTCAAACTGAATGCGCCGCACCAATAGAAAACAGAAATATAAGGAAAACCGCAAATCACTAAACATAGAACTAACGATTGCAGCGCCACCTATGCAGTTTAGCATTGAATCAAACTGACGTTTCCAACATTCCCTTGAAGTTACTCAACGAGGATTGAAGCTAATGATATTTTTGATGACCTAAATGACGAAGCGTTAAAACATCCGGCGTTAGTCCTTAGGGCTTCTACATTAAGACAAATGAATACCTATTGGATTAACGCTGAGAATATTATGTTACGAAGTCTTGATACTTGTAAATTTGACACAGAGGTGTAAGAGCGCTATGAGTGGGAATTGTTACTGAAGTATCTTTTGAAATCACGACGTTATTATCCCCCTAAAATCTATGGCATATATATAGATGTTTCGTTTCTTTTATTTCGTCTATATGTATAAAATTCAAAGTCCTGACTGACTGATATATCAACGCACAGCCTAAACCGCTGGTCCTAGAGACATGAAATTTGAGATATTTGGAGGGTGTGTTCTTTATGAAGAGTATGTATTCACTAAGCAAGGGTTTTTCGAAATTCCACCCCTAAGAGGGTGAATGGGGAGGGTGAAATTTCACGCGGACGAGGTCGCAGGCAGGAGCTCGTACATAATATTTTGTCGCCTTTTCTAACATGGGACTCCAACATAACTGGTGAAACATCGGTGTACTATAGGGACACCTCTATCTAACCTCCGAGGACTACCAGGCGTAATGTGACGTTTAATTTTGTTACTCATAAGAGGTAAAAGTCACAATTAATGCCAATGCAAGTTTCAAAGACGGGTTTAGCAAAATTATGCAAGTGCTAAAGATTGCAAAAATACATTTTGCGTGGGAAGAGAAACAGTTGACACATTCGTATTGTAATATTAAAAGATTAGATCTGTGATGAGTAGGGTATTAAAATTAACAAACCTGGTTTTTTTTTAAACTCACTTACGATTTCTGATGAATTAAGTAATGAAAACGGTAGTAATGAATGTCAATATAGTAAGGTATCATTTAGTAGTTAAAATAAATTTTATTCAAATTTGAGCAATAATCAGTCTATAATGGTCCCACTGCTGGGACACAGGCCTCCTCACTCTGAGAGGGAATGGGCCATAATCCACTACGCGGGAAATCAGAGCAATGATTACTAGTAAATCACCAAATACAGCTTCATTAAGTTATATCCAAGCGGCCAGTACCAAACAGACCTCAACATAAAACCAGAGAGAAAATTCTAGAATGACTAAAAAAGAAGTACAGTGCATCTGGTGGTTGTCATCCCGTGCCAGTTATAAGTGACTGTGGCTCGGAACTGGGTCACTGTGGCGACCGTAAGCGTTAGGGTAACAACCTCTCAATACTTATGCCCCCTACGTATACGTAGTAACTGGCGGATAGGACATTTGATGCCGTGAATAGGATAACCTATTTGTCGCTGTGGGATCGAGAATGTCTAAAAAGGGATTGGCAACGAGAATTACCAGGCTCTATGGAAATTAAAAAGTTGCTATGATAGCAGAGAAAAAGCGTATTTAATAAAAAAAAAACACTAGCACGCGCCGCGCCGGGTCGATAAGGCAACAAAAGCGACAAAAAAATCTGCAGTGTTTTGTAGATCTGCTCATGCTACAAAATGCTACAAGCGTCAAAAAAAAATACATGCATAAAATGGATATTTTTTTCACAAAAGACTATAAAATAATTACGAAATATCACGACAGAGCGACGACAACAACCGAATTTTAATTGGCCACTTTCATATAGCTTACGCAAGACCACTATATGAGAAACAATTATGTGGATATAAATATACCGGAAAAAGAAGTTTTCGGACCTCACTTTCTATATTCTCTTTACTAAAGTTTTGTTTCACGCAACCGTCTTTTTTTAATTTGTAACTCCTTCGCTAATTTTAAAGTGAGAAACGTGATGAGCTTGCTGTTCCTACGCTGGATTTTGCATGAATACTAAAGCTGGGTTTTTCATGGGGCTTGCAGATACAACAGGGCCCTAACATGCTGTAATTTTGTGGGGATTGTGGATTTATGAAATAAACTTTTGGATTTTTCTTCTACAATCAATTTTTTTTACTAGGGGCTTTTACTAGGTACTACTAACTAGTCTAAAATTAATTCTTCCCATTTTACTTAAATGTGTAACCACATGCAAACAGTATTTAACATTTTAATATCGTCGTTACATCACAAATCCAAAAGTTATCGATTTATTAGTTTTTGCAAATATTACCCGTGAAAGTTATTCTTTTGCTATTTTGCTTGGGGCAAACTTGGTGGATTCACTTCTGTGTTAGTTTTCCAATATTGGTTAAAAAAAATTATTCTGTGTATGGAAATAAAAGTACAAGGAGCATAAATTGACTGAAATAGATTCTTAGCTTTTGTACATCAATAAAACCACTTTCCAATAGATTAAAGTAACTAACTACGGTACTTGCCTGAAATACTACTGAATAATTACTAACTACACCAACAATTCTAGTAATTACTACTAACTTTTGGTCTAAAGTTTGCCCCAAACACCGGCCCCGTTTTATTAAGTGGAAATTACCTTTAATGCTCCCACCTGAAGTGTGCGGTTGCTGGCTTTGTTGGACGTTGGTCTGCTCCAGCTTGGTGCTAACAGAGTTCCACATATCGAACATGTTCAACATATTGGCCCAAGGCCCAACACTAGCACAATGGTACCATAACACTTAACTTTCACACACAAACACTCGATCATCCATTTTTGTACACTGAAAATAGCAAGTGTCAAAATTGTTCAACCGTCGTACAAAATACTAAGGCTACGGCTCTGATCCCTGATTAATATTTGTATTATATTGCGTTTTTTTATTTAATAAATACTTTTTAAATTTTTATTTCTACATATAAACTTTCTCAAATGTTCAACTAATGTAAATACTATATTTTTTTTATTTAAATCTACTTACGGAATTTTATATATCAGTCTAAAATTTCGATTTTAAGGTTGGGTTTTATTTGCTCGGGAGGTTATTATTATTGTGTATCACTAATTTGTGTTTAATTATTGATTTTTATTAAAAACTATCGGTTCTGTGATTAAATATTGCGTAAAATTTTTAATAAACTTGTGAGTTAAATGCTTTCGGAATTGTTTAATATTGTCGACGTGCTCATACGAAGTGGTTTGTGTTTAATATATGGCATTGAATGCGTTTATTTTGTGTACCGTGCATTCGTTTTTTCTTCTTCATAGTTCGTTAATAGCTGGTGTGTGTTCGCTTCCACTTGTGACCGGTCTATGGTGTTCCGAGTCCACACTTTGCAGATGACATTTTAACGATTGAAGAACCGACACATAACCCGAACGCGTTTTTGTTTTCGTTTTAAATATAGTGTTCTCCTTTTAAAACAACTGGAAAAATTGCGTTTTATTTCTTTCAAGTTTTTCTTTGGTGACGTTCTCGCATGCACTGAAGTGCAGTTGCAGCGTGGGGGTGTTTCAGCTACAGTGTCGAGGGGCGCGCGGGGGTCGGAAGTCGTCGTCCTCATTGCGCATGCCCGGAATCGATCCCGCGTGGCCACTGAGGTATACCAACTAAAACACTACTTCTCTTACTCGCTATATGGCCTGCATGAATAGATATGTACAGCCTATTATGTCATTCACTTTGATGTCTGGTTACTAGGCTGTATAGCTGTAGGTGTTTGCCTATTGTTGACCGTTTCTTTATTGAGTGTTGCAACACTGGTGGAGTGTGAATGTACTTGCGTACTGGCTGGTATTTATTTTAAACTTGTTAGTGTTCTAATGAGTTTTTATTTTACTGGTTTGTATTTGGAATAGAATTCACATGTTTGCGCAATTATGGCGCAATGAGTTCTTTTAATTTACGATGCAATGTAGCTCGATTTTTTTTTAGTAGAGCTGTGCTATTTATTTTGAATAGTAATTCGATTTTCATATCGATTATTTTGTAATAGGAACACCGGATGGGGCAGGGCTTGGAGGACTAGTGTAATAGTAACCTTATTGGTGATGTTCTTCGAGGGGCTTGTGGAGAAGTAATAACAGTCGCACGGGTCGATGGATCCGGTTAAGCTACGCTTGCCGCGGTTGGTCTGTGGATGGCTGACCATCATTACATACCGAGACCCCTCCGTGCCTCGGAAAGCACGTTAAGCCGTCGGTACCGACAGCCATTCGTGGATCTTTGTCAGTCGTTACTGCCGTACCCCTTGGTAAGACTGGTTGTCAGACTTTTGGGCTCCTGACTCTGACAACCAGTCTTACCAAGGGGTATCGTATTACCCAGTAACTGGGTTGACCTCCACGTCAGGTAGACAGTCGCTCCATGTAAAATACTGGTACTCAACTGCATCCGGTTAGACTGGAAGCCGACCCTAACATAGCTGGGAAAAGGCTAGGCAGATGATGAGACGGATTTTTGAGTTTACTGGTTAAAGTTTGCACAATATTCCGTTCTATGAAAAGATCTTGCAACTTTTCAACCAAATAAAGTTTTATCGAACTAGAGACCATTACTAAGCCTATTCAGTGTGACACTGACTTTTCACACTGGAACATGTCCATATACATTGCGTTGGTACAAAAACATATACATATACATGTATATGCATATACATGTATATCGTTATGCCTCCTATTCAAGTAGCCGCGAGTAGTTTAAGAGTTGCGTAACATTTAAAGCTGCAGTACTATTTATAGATAGTTCCACAGAATAGTGTAATTTATACATTTACAACTTCAATTAAAATGCTCTTTAAATTACGCAATAATAGAGTGGGTTTTACTGTGGCTTTGCCTACGTAAAAAGGGGTGAGTATTTCAAAATGAAAAGTCCTATCCTGTGTTATTGGGAAGTTAAAAAGCTACGTTTTTGTAAAGTTTCATCAAAATAGGTTCAGTAGTTTAGCAGTAATGATATGACAAACATACAGAGAGGTTACGTATCGTGTTTAATAATGTTAGTGCTTAGAGTTAGGATCTAGATGTTGAGTAATGTAAGATTAGTTTAAAAAAAAATGAAAAAGAAAAAAGAAAGAAAGAAAGAAAAAGAAAGAAAGAAGAGAAAGAAAAAAAGGAAGAGAAAAGAGAAAAAGAAAATGAAAATGTTTTAGTGTTATTCTCGTTATAACATAACTTATCATCACGCCTGTATTCCCCAAAGGGGAAAGCAGAGGTGTTCCTATAGTACCCCACATTTGGCCACTTATGTTTAAGTCCCACATATTAGGGGCGAGCCTATTACTCTCAATCGGGAACAAATCCAGACTCCAGATGGAAAAACCGTTTCGAACCCAGGACCTCGTGCTCAGCAGTAGCGCTTATGACCAGCATAATTGCGTAACACACTATCTATCTGAATCGGGGGGCTTACTCTCCAAACTAATTTTAATTACAATGAGATGCCAATATGATTCCAATGTTAATTCTACAGTCACGTGATTCGGTACTCTTGAAAACAATATTGTCAACAATTACCCCACGCCAAGCCCGAACCCAATTCCACTTAGTTCTCCAAAATGGACACCCAATCTAAAAATCATTTGGCGCTAGCATCGAACTCAAGAGTACGAAACGTCACAATTCCAATGTCGATCTATCGGAATTAAACTGAAGAGTGAGCACCCTGCATCATTTTGAAGGATATTGCACATTCATTGCTTCATATGTTGGTAAAATGTGTCAGCTCAACAACGTAAATAACGCAATGAATGTTGTTGAACTGTCAAAATTAAAGCCATTCAAAATCAAAATATTTTATTTCACATAAACGTACAGACGCCAGCACATCAAGCTACTACAATCTTTCAAATTTCTTTAATAGATTTTCAACTTTATTGCTAAAGCATAAGGTTCAAAGTCGATTGGGAAAATTTTACAGTTTCGGGTAGCTTGATGTGCTGGCGTCTGTACATGGGCACTTATGAAACGTCTAGGTGCACGGTTCCAATTGGTCGTTTACTATGATGGAGAAGAGCCGTCAAGAAACTCCACGGTTACTCTTTTTTAAAAAATGTTAAACATTGCTACTGATAGTGTGGTACGCAATTTCCCCGCAGACCAGTCTCTTGTTCTCTTAATATGACTCTTTTGAAATTGGAAAGTTCGTGGGATACGAAAGAAATAGAGCTTCCTGGTGATGTATTTAAAGGTTAGACTGGAAGACGTCCCCAAAATAACTAGGAAAAGGCAAGACAGACGATAAAAAGGTGTTGGAGTTCCAAGCTGCTAAATTTAATAGTATTAATGTTGTTACTGAAGCTATCCGTTCGAAAATATTTAATGGCCAATGTATAAATTACACTATTCTGTGGAACTATCTTTAAATAGTACTGCAGCTTTAAATGTTACACAGGTAATTAATGCTCAGTGAGCCCAATTAGGCGAGTTATGCTCGGAGTCTCTTTGAAGGACAAAATCAGGAATGATTTGTCCGGAAAACCGACATAGCTTGCAGAGTAAGCAAACAGAAGTGGCAGTGGGCTGGCCATGTCTGTCGAAAGACCGATGGCCGGTGGAGCAGACGAGTCCTGGAGTGGAGATCGCGTATCGGCAAGCGTAGTGTGGGATGCCCCCCAGCTAGATGGACGGACGGCCTAAAGAAGGTGGCTGGGGTAGACTGGATGCGGAAGGCGGAGGACAGGGTGCTGTGGCGCAGTCTGGGAGAGTCTTATGTCCAGCAGTAGACTGCAATAGCCTGATGTGATTGAGCCCAATGGGTGACTGAACTCTGAGTGAAATAGTCTGAGAACTACGCGTGTTCGCACTAAGCGTTTTCAAATGTCCTTTATAATGCGCACAGCAAAAGAGTGTAACTCTCTACCTGCGCTTGTGTTTCCGAGTGCATACAACCCGAATCTCTCACAAAGTAAGAGTGAACAGGCTTCTTCTGGGTAAGGTCAAAAAAAAAGAAAAGAAAAAAAAAAAAGAAAAAGTTATTTATTGTTATACAGACACTAACCAATTTTGACGAAAAACAAATAAAAGTTATTCATTGTTATACAGACACTAACCAATTTTGATGAAAAACAAGACGATTAGAATCAATTCTATTTCATTGTAAATTTTGACCTTCTAAAGTGCATCGTAAGTGCCTATTTCAAATAAATGATTTGACTTTGACTCTCCTCTTTCTAAAGCCAGATGAAATCTTATTTAAGAAGCATGACAAAAAGCTAAGAAACACTCTTTGAAACCACAAACAAACCAATACTAACGCCCGGTTTCTGAATTTAGTATTTGAATATTGACTTGTCAATTCTATTTTAGCATAGTTTAATGTGACTACAATGTAGCCCACGAAATTCAAAAATTCTGTGTAAATAACGTAAGAAATTTTGAATTTTGTGAGATTATACCTTAAGGCTTATATCTCACTGGGGTACCAAGGTGGCGCAAACATGGTCACGCTGCCGGCAAAATATACACAGCTTCATGGTGGAGTATCTCACCAGGCGTCTAATCGGATGAGCAACCGTCCATATATTTTTTGGCAGTGCGACCACGGTTGCGACGCCACTGGTGTCCTAGTGAGATAGAGTCCTAACTATCGCTAAATTGGTTCTATCATCGCGGGTAGAACCTGCACACTATCCGAATCATTTTGACAGATATTGCTAATCCATTGCTTCATATGAAGCAGCCAAATGACATGACATGAATGACATGTTGAGCAGACAAATTTTCCGAACATATGTTCGGAAAATTTGTCTGCTCAACAACGTAAATAATGAGCTGTCAAAATTAAACCCATTGCTACTGATAGTGTGTTACGTAACTACCCCGCTGAATGAGGCTGGCACAGGAGCGTGGGGATGGGCACGTGAAAAAAGAGGCCTATACTTAGTACGGGGTGAGGTCGGGCTGTGGATGGATGAACCCTAAAGTGAAGTTTGACAGTTCTCAACTTCAAATTCTCAATTCAGAAACCGTGTGTACGAAAAACAGGAGAACTGCGGGGCAACTGCGTAACACATTATCAATCGGAATCGGTTTCATTTTAACAGTTAAACAACACTCATTGCGTTATTTACGTGTTGAGCAGACAAATTTTTCGAACTTATGAAGCAATGGATTAACGATTTGCTCATCAAAATGATTCAGATTTCGATCGACGCAATTAGGATGCAGGATAAATACAGTGTAAGTGTTGATTTGTTTTTGCATTGCCCGTCAAAAAAGTTAGTAAAAGGACGACTAATTGTCTTTAATTTGAAATGTGAAAGAAAATAAAAAGCCCGAAATTCTACGAAAACGTTAATCATGGCCGATGCGTGCACGACACATTAACGTTACGCAAGATAACGTTACGTATGCCCATGCGCCGATGAAAGTCGCCGGTTTTGGAGGTGCAGGTGTAAGTCATGTGCGGTAGTGGGTGAGAGGAGTGAATGTGAGAGTGACGCTTGTGGAGTGAAATGGGCGTTTTGATTTTGAGACGGGCTATTTTTAGAGTGT
Source organism: Luperina nickerlii (assembly GCA_963855955.1). Classification (NCBI taxonomy): domain Eukaryota; kingdom Metazoa; phylum Arthropoda; class Insecta; order Lepidoptera; family Noctuidae; genus Luperina; species Luperina nickerlii. The sequence continues at coordinate 6,930,061 of OY979689.1, read as the reverse complement.
TTGGGAAAGAGTTACTTCGGTGGCTGTTAACGGTTAAGAAATGATAAGTTCAAGGGCGTAGCGTTTCTTAAATAATAACCAGAACAATAATGAAGATTGTAAATCTCCAGTGTTTTTTTTGCAAGCAGTGGAGAAATGGGTTGATTTTTTCATCCAAGCAGCATGGAACCACATTTAACTTAATGTTAGACTGCTAATGATCATGCCTAGTTGAAAGCGAAAAAATGTTACAAAATAAAGTTAATAGATTAAATTGACGACATTAAGTGAGTAAAAAGTTTGCCGAAAATTTGTTCAGCTAAATTCAGATAAAGTTTCGTTACAGTAACTATTATGAATTAATACATGAAATTGGTTAACCAAGTATAATGTAAGTGAATGTGGTTTTATTTGCGTAGATCGTGAAGATAACATTGTTTTGCAAGGTATTAATTACTTAATTGTTTAATTGAGATTTTGCAAGTGAATGTAAACGAACGGATAAATGAAAGGTATTTAAATATGATATTTTTGTTACATAAACACGAGGCTAAGAAAGCACGTTAAGCTGGTGTCGACTTTAACGACTGTCAAAGAATTACGAATGACAGCCGGGAGGCTGGCTGTCATTCGTAATTCTTTGACAGTCGTTACGGGAAGTCAGAAACCCAAACGTCTTACTAAGAGGTATTGCGTGACCCGGTAACTGAGTTGTGGAGGTTAGAGAAGCAGTCGCTCCGTGTAACAAATTAAGCTGCACCCGGGTAAACTGGAAGCCTACCCCAGCATAGTTGCGTAAAGGCTAGGCAGATGATGATTTTTGTTACATAAATGAAGACTTGTTGTTGTATATTTATTACAATTTGTTATGAATAATGTATGTGTGAAACTAAACTGTGTTTTGCTCGAAAAGGATTATTCGTAATTTAAATGTTATTTTTTTTTTAATAACTTAACTGTCTTTTAACAAAAGAGTTCTTATAATATTCTTACGTGAATATTGAATAATTCTAAAAGCATTTCTAAATTATTGACTTGTTGAGTTGCGTAAGATAAGTGAAAATAATGTTAAACCTTTCCTAAATGTCGGAAATAATTTGCAAATCATTATGCAATTTTTTAACAAGCTGTTTCCTTATGTAATTAAATGTAAAAATAATGAACTTTTTAATTTTGAATGATGACTGTTTTATTTTCACAATAAAAAATGACATACGTACGTTTGCATTTATGCAATGAAGTGAAAGAAAAGAAAATCATATTTTTAGGTCCCAAAACAGAAAATATGATTAATTTTATAAGAACTGGATAACATTACATTTCAACTTCACAACAAATAAAAGTCATCAAATGTATTTCATATCACAATTAGGTACCCCTCGATGAGCAAAACCGAAAAAAAACAAAAGGCAAAAACATGATTTTCTAAAAATACAGTTACAACCGCTGTCAGTTTCCACCTTGTACCACACCAGACTCAAGTGAAAGTAAGAACTGCCAAAATCTCGCGTGAAAGTCGAGAGTTGATCGATGCCATAATTATTATTACCATTATAAGAGATATGCTAAAAGCAAGCCGGATGTAGGAATTGAGTATCGATATAAAAAAATCTAGACATCGATATATCAAAATATTAAGAGAGAGGATTATTTTTTTATAATTACGAAAGTTTGAGCTGTGTTAGTGTCTAATTTTTTTTCATTTTACAGTTTTTTTGTTATGTTGAGTTGTGAGTGATTTTGTTTTTTTTTTTAGTTTTGGTGGTAAAATGTTAAAGTAACTTAATGCAAAAATATACCAGTTAGTCTTGAAAAAGTCTTCGTAAAATAAAACAAAAATGTCTGCTATATTCTCGTTGGTCACACAAAAAAAAAAACAAACGATCATAAAAAGTAATAAGAGCATCTAAAAAGGATTTTCCAAGCTGTTCGACTTTCAAAAATTTCCCATTAAAAACTCCAGCACACATCCCAACACGACTCATTTCAAAAATAGAATCCTTAAAAAAACATCCTGCCAGTTATCAACTTCCGTTGTCCTAAGTGGTAAATGGCGAAATATTTTCGTTTAACTCTAGCAGCATTAGAAAGTGCATGAGTAAGAAAGCCAAGCCTTTTAAGAAATACAACGACGCTAGCATTAGGAAATATACACGTTATTTTGGCTATTTTTGCTCACTAACTTAACACAACCGTTAGTCTCCTTTCTCATTTTCACGACTCTGACTGCAAAGAGTTCATACACAGATAAGAACTTTTTGTTTACAATGTGTAGAAAAGAAATGAATGTGAACTGGCTCTATGGTGTCAGACAGTGACACTTTTGAATGGTTTAGAAAAATAAAGATTGAAAATAGTAGCACTGATCTCTGAATCTTTCTTCTTGTTAACAACGAACGAAGCCTATTAATTCTTTAACAAACGTAGGTAACACGAATAAATGTGAACTTAACCAAGTCTATTAACAGCTCCAACTTAAACAAAAGTTTCCCAAACAGAAACTTACTTAACTCTTACTTGAAGCTAACTTAGTCAGCTTGTCAATATTTCATTGACGAAAATACTTTTTCTGGGACTAAGTTACGTTAAGATAAAAATACTTGAGTATTACTCAAAACTAGTTTCCACCAATCAAATGACTTGAAACTAATTTTAAGTAACGCTTGGGTCTTGAGTGAGTTTATATGGGCCTAAGTTAAGTTAAGTTAAGTTAGGTAAGTTAAAGGCACAGTCGTATACAACATATGTTTCTATCTGCGTTTAGTAGTTCATTCAAGGTTAGATGTAGCAACAAGTCATTGGGACTTGAGATTGCAATGAGACTCACAATAGGCAGGTTTCTATTTTATTTAAAACCTTAACACTATTTTTAGAAAGCTCTTTTTCGTTCGTAAATGTAAATCCCTACTGAACCCTTATCAGTGACTGTGAATTAACAATAATCACTTTTATAGCTCAATAAATAATTATCTTTTTGGCGATTCTAGGTCCTTCGAGCGACGTCAAAATGGCCTCACATTTACTTTCCCCGCACTAACCTTTTTTCCAAACTGTGCAAAACAAGGATCTTAAAAACTTCAAAATCTTCAATTTCGAAAACTATGAAACGTGCTACTTTTGTATCTTTTACCTTACGTACCCTGTTAATAGTATCATTAAATGAGTTTTAACTTAATCGAGAAAAAGCAACAGCGCTAGAACATCCTAAGCACAAATATTATTACCAAAAACTCTAAAATATTTCACAAACCACCCAAGTACTCGCTGGGATGAGAACAAAAAGTATTTAATTTATCTATCAATATTAATGAACAATTATAGGTACGGAGATCTGACTGGCCTCGGCTCACGCAAGCCACAAAACCAGCTACTTGTAGTCTTGTGTTTGAAATAAATACGTAGCAACGACCTGTGACAAGGATAAAGGATTCATGCAAGATTTTTGATAAGTTTCAGAGTCCCTGAGAAAAAGTTTAGAGTGGTTAGAATTACTTTTAGAGTTAATAGACCAAATTTTAGAGAAGTGATTTTTAGTTTCACTTGTGATTTTTATGGGAATAAGGTACAGCTTTTTAAAGAAATTGTATGATAATATGTCCAGGCTTTTTAAGGCAAATTCATTTAAAAATATATTAATTACATACGATGCATATGTCACTTCAGGCAATTATTTAGTAGCAAGTCTGAAATTACCAAACCATCTTCAGCGAGCGTGGTGATCAATGCTCGTGCCTTTTTAACCGACTACAAAAAAGGAGGCGGTTCTCAGTTCGGTTGTATTTTTTTTTGTGTGTTTGTTACCTCAGTACGCCGTCATTTAAACCGATATGGAAAAATCTTTTTGTATTTAAAAGGATATACTTCCAGATTAGTCCCATTTTTATCAAAATCCAGTTCTGATGATGGGATCCATGAGGAATTGAGGGAACTCCTCAAATATCATAGGCACACCTATAGCGATTTGTGTATTTTTTATAGTAACTTGTGCATTTGTTCTCGGAAACCACCATTTGGTGAAGTGGAACTGATGAAGAAGACCACAGATAGCCACCGGAACTATTCAATAATAAGTATTACACGGGATGTCTTTTGATTACTCTAATATGGTTGCTAAGCAATTTATGCTCGTCTCAATGCGAATGGTGAAATGGAGCTGATGGTGGAATACTAGAACTCCTCAACAATTAACGTCCCTGCATCGGGAAAAGTAATATTTTGTATAAGGCGATGGGTAAGTTGACATTAGGCTATTGTAACTTAGATACATTATAAACAGACCCACTAAAAAGCGAGAAATTAAAACTTTTTAACAAAAAAAAAACCGACTTCCAAAGAAAACACTACAAAGTTAAAAATAACTTTAATTTCGGAAGTCGGTAGCAAAAACTAAAATACAGGTCCAAACACCGACTTCCGAAATTAAAGTTATTTTTCACTTTGTAGTTTTTTTTTTGGAAGTCTGTTTTTTTTTTGCTAAAATTTTTTTTCTGAATGAGAAGAGCCCTTTGCCCTGCAGTGAGATAGTAATAGCGTGGTATTAAGTATTATAAATTATTATTATGCCTTAAGTTCTAAATAATAAAAAGCTTACTTAACACTCTAAATGCAATAAGCGGGAAAAATATTTTCGAGTACATGGTAATACCAGCCGGTCGATTCTGTAAAAATCTCACCGTGAAAACTTAAGTGAAGTCAATTCCTAGCAAAAACAAACTCACTTAGTTTGTTTTTGCTAGGAATTGACACTATTGACAGCTCACTCCACGCTCACTTCACCTAAGTTTTCACGGTGAGATGGTTACAGAATCGCACTGCAGGTATTACGAGGTGGCTCCGGAAAAGGATGCTTGGACAGATTTGCTCAGGAGTGGGAGAAAGTGTAGGATAACTTTTTGAAGTGAAAACTTCTCTAGGCGCGTTGAGCATTTATTGAGATGAAAAAAAAAACATTGAACTCGCTCCATTGTTACCGTAAGCGACACCGCGCGTGTTTTGTTTTTATGACGATTAAAAAAATACTCGCTTCGGATGTGTTCGGCTGTCCTCGGGTTTTAATGTAGGTAAGTATATCCGATATGTCAGTGAGTGATGGCAAAGTATTCTGTTTGTACTTTGTTTTCACTTCTGTCGGCACTCCCGGAGTGCCACTGTTTTTTTTTTTCATTGTCTATTGCCTACATAGAATCATTTTGATGACGTAATTACATCCATAAGATAGTATAATATATTACAGCGAGACTCATTCACTATATTCTGTAAAAGGCATGACAGTAATACAAAGTACATTGGTTCTAGCTAAGGTTACGTCTCATATTGATACCTAAGGTCTAAATTCAATTTACAGACTAACGTTTGCTAACCCATAGGTTTGCGTTAAAACTAAATTTGAACCCAATATTTTAGTGGGTAGCTAAAGAAAAATATCGGTTTAAAAATAATTGCTTGTTAATTAGTGGTCAGGAGACATTCTCGCAATGTTATATTAAACACAAATAAACACATTCATTATTAAATAAAAAAAAAAACAAAATTAATAAGTAACCAAAAGCATCTAACTCACATGTTAAAATATCTATCAAAAACACTCACTAATATCTATAAATAAAAACTAAAATTGATAAACTAGTTTATCAACAAACTCAGAGCATGACCCATTAAGTCTAAAAGATAAACAAATAAAGCTAAATCCACCAAAAGATTATTATTTAATAATTAATCAAACATCTCACAATCCTTTTAACATCGACCCAAATAAAGTACAAACAAAAATAAAGCAAGATAACTCAACAATTATCTTAAAAACAAATATTTATAAAAAGTGCCCTTCAGCCCCCGAAAGAGAAAAATTATATTTCCCAAGAGTTTCCTAACGTCTGCTGTCTCTTTCCAACGCAAGGTCGAATTCTTTGTCTCTCGCTCGCACAGTATGCAATACAAGATCTCATGCAACAAGAGACCTTGATAAATTGCAAGTTTCGTGATAGGATAGATAATAATTGTTATACGGGTGATTATTATACGGGCCTTTGCCATTAAAAAATAATTTTAAAAAAATCGAACGCATTTTTTTAATCATGGCTAAACTTTTAAGCGTGTTCGAATTTCAAAATCAGCGATGCTTTGGTTTTGTAATTTTTTCGGGGATAATTTACTTTTTAATTCTGTGAATTAAAAGTAATTTATGCAACCCTTACAATACAGACACAATGGGATTTTAATTAGACATAATATTGGCCATAGCAGAAATATCAAAAGAAAACCTATTTCGTATCGACGGACGAACAATTTTCCATGTAGATATAATATAAAAGTGACTACTCACATCCAACGTAATGCATTTGTTAAACAATCCAAAAAGTTCACAACACGAGTCCAAAATGCAATAAGCACAGGCTATTAAAAAGTTTGTTTAAATATGGAACACACAGTCAAAGCGAGAAAAGCGCGGGAATTTTGACGTTTGGTTTTTTTTTCCAAAATGTAAGTACGCGGTGCCAAAAAGTTTGGGCGTAGAGCGGCCGTGCGCGCGCGGTTTGCAAGTCAAACTGAATTTTGTAAGCGCAGGCGAATGGCGCACGGCATGCAGGACTGTGAAGGTGTCGGCCCCAGCATTTAATTTGAAGACATTTAACCATCGGCCTGTCTTGCCGGTATAAATAGAGGCTGTTGATGTTAAGGCTGTGCCTGTTAGGTTTTATAAAACTTAGTGTTAAGTTGAAAAAAGAACGATGATTTTTGGCAGCGTTTCTAGAAAGTTCGATTCGAAATTCCAATTTGTAAAGAGAAAGAGAATTTGACGTTTAATTTTGACAATTAAACCATTAAAAAAACCTTTCATATTTTTTGACAGCTAAATGACAAAAATTGGGTTCAAATTGCCAGTGAAAATCAAAAACTCTATCTAACGTTTTAAAGCCCAATATGCTCGCTAAATACAACCACGAGAATAACACAAACTATTTCTGTCTGTCCTACGAGTATTAAGAAGCATTAAGGACGACTGTCAACAAAGTATAAAATTGTAAACTAATCTTTTTTTTTCTAAAACAAAATGTCACTACACGTCATGTTTATGTCACATTTAAATACTTAAGAAAGAAAATGTGTTGAAATAATTCTGAAAAAAATATTATCAATCATTGTCAGTCATAGGTTTGGCTAAGCAATTTATTTTACTGCCAAGAACTATGTTCTGTAATTAATATTGTCACTTAATACATAGTTAAATGGTAATAAAAATAAAACCAGTTTTACACCTTTTTACCTGTAAAACTGTCGACGGGCTTTCCTTCACACGACATTTTACTATTTCCTGAGGCAGAATATAGAACCTTTACAATATCTACAAATCCACCAACAAAAAAATCGAATTTCAAACTTTAGCACTGTCAAGTAAAAAAAACAACAAGATGGCCGCTCCTGACACGCTTATAAAAACGTCCACGCACAAAGTATCATCTTCAAATCAATATAAAAAGTAGGTCATTCTAAAATCTAAAATGACAATCAACCCTTCTATGAGGATTTTTACTCGCAATTTTAACCCTTTTGTTGCTTGTTGCACCCCCAGAATGACAGGACATGTAAAGTCCATTGAACAGAAAAACCGGACAGGGCAGGGGTTAGAGAAGTTTTTAGGGTTCTGTTTGCAAATAAAAAATTGTGAAGGGTCTTGTTGGGGCGAGGTAGAGTGTGAGAGGACAAAAAATGGTGCTTATACATGTCGTATATCACTAAAAGCTATATTTTTGTTTCAGATTCAGGTTTTCCCGTACCTACACCATTTTCTTCGTGAGTTAAGAAAAAAGTTAAGGAAATCCATCTTACTTTAGGTGTAATATAAAGTTTTGGTAAAAGTGGCAATGATTTTCTGGTGCACAAAAGAATGGTAAGTATATTAACATAGTGCTAAATCTGAAACATTCATTTTCTTACCTAACTTTCTTTTCTATTCATGGTTTTTTTCAGTGCTTACCTATAGCATGTTCCATTTCTTGTCTTCTTTCGTGACTAAATTACAAATAATGGTAAAAGTAACTCATACAATCGTATTACTTGCTTCTTACACTTGACAAAGGTTATTCAAAATTTCAAAGCTAATTATAAAATTGATTAACTTGCACATAACGTACAATTAACATTTTTACTAAACAAGTAACATGGTGTCAAATGACGAGGAAAATATTTAAAAAAGTATTTAAATTCATCACGAAAACCTTTTTTAAAAGTCACGTGTATCGTCAAATTCATATGGTATACCTACTTATTTACGACTGAGACAAGAAAAGAAACATTACTACAAAAAAATACCGTACAATGACTAAATATCGTCGGACATATCGTTCTGCGACCAGACCTACCCCAAAAGATAACATCACTTTCAAATACGTTCATCATAATGCAAAAAAAAACATGCAGAACCCTCTTCGCAAATCTCACTCACCCGGTGTATTTTGAAAAACAAGTTCACAATATACTCAACGGAGGGGGGTAACTTGAAAAACATGTCTAACATCATGAAAAGAATGGCACATTACCATATTATTAAAGTTCGTCTGTCTCTTTGATAAAGACAGGTTGGTCAAAGTAAAACCGATATTCAGATACATCTGGTTAGACTGGAAGCTGACCCCAACAGTCTCGAGAAAAGTCTGGACCGAGTTTATAAAAAAATGAGATTACTAAAAAAACTACATGAAAAGAGTTCGCATAATGGCCAGAGACAAAAAAAACACGATTACAGAATTCTTAATTGAAAAGTGACGTCTAGTGTCCGCCATTTTGAATTTACTGTGACGTTATGTGACTTGGTGACACATTCACACGACTCTGTTACACCTCATTTGTTGAACATACATAATTATAGGTACGTGGACATGCGTGGAAAGCATAAGATAGCACATTAATGTACTATAGCGACACCCTATGCCCTGCCTAACCTTTCAGGGCAAACAGGCGTGATGTTGTCTATTAAGTATAGTAGACTTTTTAATATTGAACGTAGTTCAAAAATTTATGAACGCCAAAAAAGTTCATAATATTGTGACAACTGTACAGACGCCAGCACATCAAACTACCACAATCTGTCAAATTTCTAAGATAGATTTTTAACTTCGAAAATTTGACAGTTTCGGGTAGCTTGATGTGCTGGCGTCTGTACATGCAATACAAACTGTTTAGAGTTTTATGAAACTTACCATTGCCTACATATTTTTGATTCATGAACATGCTCAGATATTAAATAACTCGACTCGACTGTAGCTAGAACAAATCGGGTAACTGGAAAACTTAACTAAGTACCTGTATTTTTCATGACAACGAATTTTATAAACTTCAAAAATTATTTATACTCTACATAATTATGTACCTATTAATTATACACAACGAGCGACCCGCCCCTGCTTTGCATGGTTTTAACGACTTCTTTGACAAACATCGCGATTATTTTATTACATGTAAGTTTAATATTAATGTTTCCGGAATTAATTTTCTAAATGATGGCGAAAAGCCTATTAAAATCGGTTTCTTAGTTTAGAAGACGCGGAACGCGAATGACGCGGTCACACAAAGACTCGAAAAGCGACTTTAATTTATAAGTATAGATTTTTAAACGTTATTTATTTTATTTAAGACTAATATTTACATAAAGACTTGTACACACAGGCGCGACGCGACACGCGACACAAAGGCACCGCAAGTCGCAGCAACGAGCGGTGCCTTTGTGTCGCGCGCGATTTACGTCGCGCGTCGCGCCTTGCAGGAAACCTTAATTTATAAGCTAACAGACTTCAAAAATTTAGAAAATCCAAAAATGCACTACTCATGACGCTCATTTGATCGTATAAAAAACAATTGATATAGATATTATACTAGTTAGTTAGTTTTTTATTAATTAAACTACTTTGAATAAAAGAGCCATTTTTAATAGGGTTCCTCCCATTGGTGTAACGAATCTATTTAAAATAATATTTTTTTCGCAAGCTACATAGTTTTCAGGTTTCACACTTGATTAACGTGAAATTTTTCAGAAATATTAGACGTTTTTTCGTTTCTACTGCATACCAATTTTTGAAAAGCACAGAATTAATCACCATTAAATTATCAATACAATGGTATATAAATTAAGTAGGTTCTGTGTACTAGCAGGAGTATAACAATAGAAACAGTTACAGAAAGGAGGCAAAAAATTTTTCGATCGTAAAGCACTCCCTCATGCTTCGCATTATAAGTCATGCAAAAAAGGGAAATGAATCACAGAGCATCAATAAATTCGACCGCATCGCTGTCAAACGATTTTTAAATTGATAATCTACGTACCAACTCCATTTAGGCTCAACTATATCTGCCTACCATACATTACCAGGTTCGAATCCTGCCACGAGTAGATAAGTAATAGGTACTTCGAAAAGATACAGTAACCTAATTTCGGCCTTATCGCACTGATAACGCGTATCAATGTAACTTGGTCAATGTACGATATAAATAGATAACTGACATTTGTATTTTTGTTAGGTACTTTTTGAAAATGTTATGTGCGTGGAAGACGATTGGGGAGCCACGTTAATAAGGGGGAAGCGTCAAGGTTGTCATCGAAATTCAAATTTTCTTACGTTTTTTTGCAATTTGCAAGCCAGTGTCAGGTTGTATTTTGAACAAAATATGATTCGCGAGAGTAAGAAATATGACTTTACAAAATTATAATCATTAAAATCTTCAATAAAACCCTCAAGTTCATATTAAAATCCCATTATTCTATTTGGTTTTTCGAGACATCGCCATGCGGTTGGTCGCCTCTTCACGTGACCAAAGGACTGGCCTCTTTCTTGGCCAAAGAATAAGCATCGCCATACAACGTGGCAATGCTGCCAGCCTTTTTGGCACTGTTCCTGTTGATAGCGATGCGGACGAATTTCGAGAATATTTTTTGACGAATTTCGAGCTGGATAGGTTCCTTCAAAAATGGAAGGAGGACGTGCGGGCTCGCGAAAGATGGACGGTGTGGAGGAAGGCCTTTGCGCAGGACTGAGACAGCGTAGGCTAGTAAAAAAAAGTATTTTTGCAATTTGCAGGTCATCATTAGGTAGACGTACGAAAACATATGTACTTACCGAAGTATAATCATATAAATCATCACTGAGTTCAATCTCTCACTGAGCTGCAAATTGCAAATAACATATGGAATTTCGAATTTCGCAGGCTACCCTATCGCTATAACCTCAAGCAGTTTTTTTAATCTGTGCACACTGGATACATTCCAAATTCAAACTGCTCGAAGTAGTTCTACTCGTCTATTAAATTACGTCAAATCGTGACTCGGCGATTAGTCGCATAACTAAAATATAGCTCGATATTTAACACACCAATCAAATATAAAATAATTTTATTTAAATTAATTTATTTACTGTAATACCTACGAGACTGTTTCATAAACACGTGTGCAATATCAAATTCCGCTGAGTTTGCTTTCTGAAATTATTGAAACTAAATAAAAATTGTGAGCGCAGGTATTTTTTTCAGTTTGAAAAGACAATGTTGTTGCTAGGTCATTAAGGATTGCTGTAAGTTAGAATTTATATGATTTTGATAGAGTTTTTTTTTTAATTTGGACTTTGAATATTGGCTTTGCGACAAAAAAAAATTTTTCAATGAAGCTAGCTTTGAAAAAAAAATTCTCGACATGAACGAGAAAACTTGATGCCTGACTGTAGTGGGCTCATCTTCATCAGCTTATAATACATTGGCCTCTCGAATTACACGCCAATCAGCTCGATTCTCGCAACTCTCATCCAGTTCTACCAACCACCCTGCGAAGATCGTCGCTCCACCTAACCTGATCCACCTCCACTCCACCCATCCTCGGTTAGGTGGAGCGACGAAGACAAGGTTGATCTCTGCTCAAGAACTCATCTACCCCAACGGTAATCGGTTCTACGGCTAATATGGCCTGTTATGTTCAATCCAAACCAAAATACAATTACAAACCTTATTAATTCCTACTGAATCCTACCTTTTAACCTTCAGTGGCTGATTTGCTTCCAGTTGAAAAAAATAACTTTGTCCCGAATTAATAAATCTCAGAAAAATGTTTACAGGGTGACATCGACGCGCAACAACTGAAAACATGAATTCAGTACATGATTCTTAGAACCCCTGTGCGTTGAAATTTTTCGTCGGATATTTGGTGTTGCATAAATTTTGGCCGCATTGGTAATAGCATTTTTCTATGAAACATTTGTTTTTTGTTGAAAACTGAGCAAAGATATCTACGCTAGGTCTCATGAATTGCTGAATTCAAAATTTCAGTTTACGCAGCAATGTCTCTGCATGTATGATGTATGTATGAGTACGTAATCTTAATTTCATAGCATTACTCCATCATAATTTCATTTTAAGGGGCTTACATGCCCGAAAGCGCGGTCACTGTCGGACTGCATAGAAAAGAAAGAGAAGCGCGATGACACAACGCTGGTAATTTATTGCAAAATATGAAGCAAATATTTGATTACAAAAAACACAAACAACAAAAAGTTTATCTATTGTTTGGACTAAAAACTAAATCTAGTGTTTTAGTTTTTAGTCCTTTTAATATCATTTTAATATGTCATTTTAATATGTTGCTTGTAGAATAATCTGACAAAAAAAAAACAGAATGATTGTATGTATATTATATTAGTATGGTTTTTATTGTAAAAAGAAAGTTTTTAGAGGTATCTTCATGATTTTTTTCTATCGTATCAAATTAGTTGTATTATATTTTCAACAAACTAACTACTCAGCATATATCCTGAAGAATATCATATATTTTTCTGACTTTGTTTACTGTAGTCGATCATAAACTTTAATTTTTTTTCAAACTTGCGTTTTTTTATGTTTAGGTCCTGTAAGCCCCTTAATTAAATCAGTATCTAATCTAAAGTTATCGAAATTAAATATAGATTTATTCATATTTATTCATTATTTATACATATTCATAGATTTATTCATTCGGGCCTAAGGTTTTACAGCGAGAACTGAAACTTGCTTCTGCAGTCTTGAAAAACAGTGTGGTGATACTTGACATCATTGCCGATAGCTCCAAGTGTCTCAGCTTACCTGAAAAGGACAGAAATATTGTTAAAAAATACATCATCAACATCTGCGTAGCCAGCGTAGGTTCCAGTTTAACCGGATCCAGCTGAATACAGTACCCGGCGATAAATATTGCACATCGACCTTTGGAAAGAGACAATCGGCTAATTTCGGCTCCGTAGAGCGTTATCTCTGTCGCACGAAATACAAACAGTCCGGTATCTATTAGGAGCTGTTAAAACAATAAGATTTGCTTCTTTTGATAATTATTTTTTTCTTTGTATAGAATACAAAAAAGGTAAAGGTCGATGTGCAATATTTATCGCCGGGTACTGTACCAGTATTTTGCATGAAGCGACTGAATACCAGTATTTTACATGAAGCGACTGCCTATTGTGACCTCCACAACCCAGTTACTGTTACTGGTTCTGTGTACTGGTTATCAGACTTTCGGGCTTCTGACGATCAGTAACGACTGTCAAAGATCCACGAACGACAGCCAGGACCAACGACCTTAACGTGCTTTCCGGAGCACGGAAGGGTCTCTGTGTGTAAAGATGGTCACCCATCCACGGCCCAACCGCGGCAAGCGTAGCTTAACCTGATCGATCGACCTTGGCGGCTGTTATTACTTGGCCGAAAGCCCCTCTTAACTAATACATCTTTGCAAATAATTAATTGAAGAGTTTATTTGTAAGAGTGAACAGGCTTCTTCTGGGTAAGCTCACTCCATCGTAGACTTTGTCTCTGTCATCTCTGACCTAGATTAGAGTCAAGAGCAAACCCATTTCAAATAAAAAAAAAGAACGCGCTAATCTCTGGAATTACCAGACGGATTTGAAAAATTATTTTTGCATTTGATAGCCCAATTTTTGAAGAAGGCTATAGATTACTAACATCAGGCTAGTACTCTTAGGAGTCGAGCAAGAAGTAAGAAAGAACGGTAAGCAAAAACGGAAAAAATAGCACGGGCAGGTGATGCGATGCCACAGGGTGCCTGCCAGGGTCGCGAGATCCTCGAAAGAGTTACCGTGGCCCCTGGTACAGGCAACTGAAGGAACACGGGTGGGTTTTAGGCAGTTAATATCTGACACGCCCTCCCGCTACGCCCAGTGCGGGAAAAGATTTTTGACAAGTTCCCGACTAAAAAATAAAATTCCACGGTGTGGGTCGGGGAACAAGAAATTTCACGCGGACGAAGTCGCGGGCAGAAGCTAGTTAATACATAAAATCAATTAGGTAATTATTTAACAAAATCATCATCAGTCGAAGTAGTACTTAGTACGATAACCGACTCAATTTGCAAGGTTGAGAAAACTTTCGTAAATGTTAGGAGTCACACTATGGTTTTTCTTTCAAGGATAGCCCGTGCGCCAAACGGGATTACCCATCAGCGAAAATGCCGCCGAACTTTCGCACAAACTTGAAACTTTCACCCCCATTTAACCTCCTAAGGGGATGAATTTACAAAAATCCTTCCTTACTTGGTGCTCATTATCAAATGAAGTCGGTAAAAAATAAATATGAAGCAAATAATTTAATTACAAAAATCTATTGTTTGGACTAAAAAACTAAAACACTAGCATTTTATTATGTTGCTTGTAGAATAATCTGACAAAAAAAAAACAGAATCATTGTATTTATATTAGTATGGTTTTTATTGTAAAAATAAAGTTTTTAGAGGTATCTTCATGATTTTTTCTATCGTATCAAATTAGTTGTATTTATTATGTTTTCAACAAACTAACTACTCAGCATATATCCTGAAGAATATCAAATATTTTTCTGATTTTGTTTACTGTTGTTGATTTTGTTTACTTGTGTTTTTATAGTCCGTCTATCGAGAGAATGCGTTCCTGGCACCTGTCAATGCGACACTTCTAGTACCTAGCTAATAAAGATTTAATTCGCAAAACACCTTTTTCGTTTGTATGAAACTAACTCAGGGGCTATTATCGTAATCTTAAGAATGTTCACAGTTTGATCTGAATCTCAATCTGTCAAAAATACCCCTAATTTATTGACAAATTTTTGACATTGATTATCGCCGATAATTATGAGATTGCGACTAGATTTTTAGCGTGTTTAATTACGGCAATGGGGGTTTTCGTGAAAATTTACGACACCAGTTGGCACCACTTTGACAAAAGGTCTTCCAATATAAAATATATGATGACGTTCATCATTCGATTCATTCATTCGTTCATCATTCAGTCATGACTAAAGAAAATATAGGCTTTTTGACAGATGCCTTGACCTGATGTGTCAGTGCTGCCACCTAGCGAACGTCATTTCAGAAAACCCTCATTGGCCTTCAGGTGTCAAGAGCATTCTCTCGTCGGGCGCATTATAAACCCAGCAACTTGGGAAGTGCGTTGTCTGTCGATGAATGAATTTAAGATTTTTCCGCGTGTCTTGTGGAATGCTCGATCGGCGAAAATTACGAACTGCCAAACTTTCATCCGTGATTATGATTCCTTTAGGGAATAAACTTAAAAATCCCTTTTCAGTGTTTTCCGTTCGTTTTGAAAAAGCTTTTGGAAAAATTTCAGCCTAACAGAAGCCTAGCAGAAGTACCCACACATACATAAAAGCATCACCATTCGTGGTTGTTGTTTTATTTGACGAATCCAACACACTGCAGGTACTCACTGAATTGTTAGTTTTCGTACTAATTACTTAAACAGGCGGCTATTCAAGTAATTAGTACAAAAACTACAGTAGGTACCCGGCGATAAATATTGCACATCGACCTTTACCTTTTTTGTATTTTACACAAAGAATAAAACTAATTATCAAAAGAAGCAAATCATAATTGTTTTAACAGCTCCTAATAGATACCGGACTGTTTGTATTTCGTGCGACAGAGATAACGCTCTATGAAGCCGAAATTAGCCGATTGTCTCTTTCCAAAGGTCGATGTGCAATATTTACCGCCGGGTACTGTATCTCATTTCCTTTTTCCTCATTTTACGACTACAAAATGCTGATAACTTTGCTTAACTTGATGATATCTACCAACCCGCACTGGGCCCCGCGGCCCACTCCCTCTCTTAGAGAGGATCCTGTGTCCCAGCAGTTGGAACATTAAGGATAATTGTGTTTTGTTAATTGTCAGATAAACTTTTTCAGAATGGTGTGATTTTCTTTTATTTAGTACCAAGTTTTGCTTGCGGCTTTGCCCGCGTGGGGTCCGAAATTATCCCACGAGTACGAACCTACTACGAGATAAAAAGTTTCCACAAAACAAAAAAAATATGTATCACAATGACTGATAGTAAAAGACCTGAAGTCCATACGCATAACCTAGATTTTGATAACAATGTATATGCTATTTATAGCTTTTATCATCTGAAGAAGCCGATTGGAAGCCTTTTGGTTCGGTTCCTCGTATTCCACATTGGGAACCCACTTATGTAGCACCTGAGTGAATGTGCCGCTGTATTTCAGGTGCATTCACTCAGGTGCCATTTAAGCGGGTGCCCAATGTGGAATACGTCCACCTGAATAGAGAACATTTCGATAACTAATCGATTACAAATAACATGACGTCAATTTCGATTCAAAATCAATGACATTACAAGTCGATATGGCTATTGTTGCCACAAACTAATACGGGGTGGCAGGGAGATGGACTAGGGCCGCAGTGTTCCACACGCGTCGAGAGTGGGTGCGGTAAATGTAGGAATGGCCGCACGGGGAGGTGGGCCTGCGAGGCCGGCGAGGGCTGTCGGGGGAGCGGTGAATGCTGCGAATCCCGCACCCCCGGCCTTAGGTAGAGGTGGAACACTGCGATGGTTTTAGCCGGTATGAGTCCGGCATGCCTCTGTCACCCCCACGATTGAGGACGTCCATGAGGATTTCAACCAAGCACAAAAAAAAAAACAAAGGACATCGAAGCGTCACCTGTTACCATGGATTCAGCAGCTGAAGCTTTTTCTTTTATACCTAGTACTATCTTCTGCACGCAACTTCATCTACGTGAAATTTATGGTCCCCCGACCCACCCCATCGCATTGCCAGCCCACAAGCCGAAATTAGCCGATTTTGTCTTTCCAAAGGTCGATGTGCAATATTTATCGCCGGGTACTGTAGTTGTGGAGGTCAGATAGGCAGCCGCTCCATGTAAAATACTGGTATTCAGCTGCATATGGTTAGACTGAAAGTCGACCCCAACATAGTTGGGAAAAGGCTAGGCAGATGATGTTATTTTGTAATGATATTATTTGCGATTTAATGCTTGTAAGGGCTTTGCCGTTGGCGTAGCTAGAGATTTTGTCTAGGAGGAATCGTCCAGCTGAACTAACGACAGTAATTTAATGATAGATCATAAACGACTCCTCGTAATAAATAATCCCACCAAAAATATCTCGTATAAAGTAGGTTGCCAAGACTCAAATAACGCTTTCACTGGTTAAAAGTTATCAGATCCAATGTAGATCCAACCCTCTCTACCAGGCTTAACTCTACAAACCTGACATCTTGGTCAAAATGTACGGTTTTTAATAAAAAGCGATTAATCAGTACCCATCAGTCATTCTGCAATACTGTCGATTTTTCTAAGTTGGGCAAAGAAGTTTCTAGGCATTGCCCACCCTTGTGTCCGTCCCCCTCCCTCTAGCTACGTCCATGGCTTTTGCACATGATCAGTAATAATCATACAGGAATTTAGCTTAAAAAGAGTTATGGGCTGAGGTATGTTGGCAAATTACTTTATATGAAATTTATTTTGACGTGTCGATTGACGATACTTTTAGTTTTTTTGTACCTATGGCCCATTCAGCATTTTTTTATTTTTATTATCTATTAATCAATCGAAGCTTAAAGTTAAACACTTGGTTTTACCCAATAAACATGATAGATATTTTTTTTTATCAAGAAAGTAGTTTGTTTTTGGCGCGGATGTCTAAGCATTGTCACTTTGCTTAAATGACGTCATAATTGCAACCGCAACATCGAATCGTAACGTCCAATTCAAACTTCGAACTTCGAACCCGAACACGTTCCTTATTGTTAGGAAACAATTAACGACAGTCAAAGACCCTATACAAAAGAGGTTTTAACACAAAACAAACACGCTATGGCACTCCAACTGGTTTCTTTAAAGAACCTAAAGCTAACGGGTCGGTGCATCCCGGATTCTACGCACACATCGACACGTTTCCCACGTACGACACACCAACGCGACATCAGCTGAGTCAAAAGTGTGTCAGTAGCTAGCGGTCCCGTTGAACGGTACCCGGCAAAAAACTGATGTCGCTACTCGATAAGAGATGGCGCTGTACTACCGTAACATTCGTGATAATTGTTTCTTTTTTATTGTAATTATGATATTGATGGGCAAAATGTCTATTTGTTTATCCGTTTGAAAGTGGGTTTGTGTGCGCTCTAGTGCTTTCGATTACTCATCATGATATTTAGGTCAAACTGATAAAACACTCCGTTCTAGACGTAATTCGCTGAATCATTGATTTATGTTTGTCTTTGCACTTAGTCGTGCAATTAAGATGGCTTTGTATAATAAATAAAATAATTTAAAGAATAACTAGAAATAAAATTAAATAAACAGTTACTCAGCTTTACAGCTAGATGTCGTTGAACGTCTCCGACTTACCAGCTGGCAGAACAATTATCAAATGAGTGAGCCTAATTGAAATAATTAAACAACTCCAAGGGTGTCCTATTACTGTTACTAAAGATTATAGCCTGAGAAAGGGTTTAAACACAAAACTGCCGTTGCAGCTGGTTCCTAAATGTGTCAAACTAGTACCGCCTTTGCTCAATAGATGTCGCTAGTTTATGTGTGTAAATAATTTTAAGCTTAGATTCATGGAAGTGCCGGCAATTTATATTATTTATAGTATTATCATAAAATATCTAAATATCTTGACGATAAAACGTAGCTGTATAATTATCACGTTTCGATAGTTATTATTATTACCGTTATCTGGCATTTTGTGGAAGCAGTTACTATTGGGATAAATCATGGTTAGAGGAGCTATAAAATTTGAAATTACTTTACACCAGGGCTGCTCAAAAATAGGTACCTGTATTTAGCTTCGGCATTTACCTCAAAATATTTAGGCATCAAGTGACTGACTGGCTGTCAACCTTATGGGTAAGTATTAGGTACTTAAGAAAAACACAAAAATTTTAATCACATGACACCGCTAAAAACGAATGTGTTTACATAAATACGCATTATATTATTACCTACTTTTACACGGCGAAAGTGGTGTGACGATCTGATGACGTTTGTAGGGCCAACATGGCCAGAGATCGCACAAGACAGATTTGGAAGGGAAAAGGGAGACATTTACCTGGCAGTGGGACACAACACAACAGTCGGTCTGTTCTGTAAAAATCTCACTGTGAAGACTTAGGTGAAGTGAACTGTCAATAGTGTCAATGAGGGTTTTCGTGAAAATTTACGACACCAGTTGGCACCACTGTGACAAGAGGTCTTCCAATATAAAATATATGATGACGTTCATCATTTGATTCATTCATTCGTTCATCATTCAGTCATGACTAAAGAAAATATAAGCTCTTTGACAGATGCCTGGATCTGACGTGTCAGTGCTGCCACCTAGCGAACGTCATTTCAGAAAACCCTCATTCCTAGCTTCAAGTAGCATGAGAGATTACTTCAAGCTCTCTTCAAGCTCACTTTGCCCATGTTTTCAAAGTGAAATTTTTACAGAATACACCGGCAGGTATGTAGCTGACTGCTTCGGGAGGTTCCTGTTCCGAAAAAGGCGGGAGGAAACGCCCGTTGTCACTATTGTGTGTATCGCCCAGAGGACACGGTGAAGCATACGGTGGAGGTCTGACCAGCCTGGGCAGAGCACCGCCGCGTCCTCACGGCGGCAATCGGCCCGGTGATCTCTCGCGTCCAGCCCTAATTCAGGCCATGGTACGGAGCGAGAGGGCATGGGAAGCCGTCGCCTCTTACTGCGAAGCAGTAATGCTCACGAAGGAGTCCAAGGTCATGCCCCTAGTTGCCGCAGGAAGACTCCCTGGGCGACGGGAATCGAGATCCGATTCCCGGCCACCGTAGGCGCGGACGGCGAGCAATGGGCAGCTCGCCGTCCGGTAAGGACCAGGCCCGGGGCGACGGCGCGTTGTGTTCCACGCGCGCCTCATAGAGATGTCAGCACAAACTGACGGGGTCCGCTAGGGCCGATGCCTGCCAGGATCGCGGGTTGTTCGAAAGAGTTACCGTGTCCCCTGGCACAGGCAACTGAAGGAACACGGGTGGGTTTTAGTCAGTAAAAGTCTGACACGCCCTCCCGCTCTGCCCAGGACGGAAGTTATTTGATAATTTCCCACCCAAACAAAACAAAAAGGTATGTAACTGACTACAGTGAAGTACAGTAATTGGTGACTCATCATATGCCTCCCTTTTCCCAACTATGTTGGGGTCAGCTTCAGGTCTAACTGGATCCAGCTGAATACCAGTATTTTACATGGAGCGACTGCCTATCTGACCTCCACAACCCATTTTTTTATATTTTTTTAATTGATTTGCTCTTGACTAGTCTATCGTATTACCCAGGTACTGGGTAATATCGTATTACCCAGTTAAGGCTCCTTCAAACAAGCGCGACACGACACGCTACACAAAGGCACCGTAAGTCGCGCAACGAGCGGTGCCTTTGTGTCGCGCGTGATTATATCGCGATTCGCGCCTGTTTGTAGGAGCCTTTACTGGGTAATACGATACCCCTTATGTAAAAGGGCCAATGACCGATAACATTCAGCCAGGCTAGATAGATTTTAGATTAACTAATCATTACAAACAAACGTACAAATCGCTCCTAACTGAACTATTAAGTAATCTGTGCCACTAACCTAATAAAATTCGAGGATAGATCAATACGCGGTATGCGTTTGAACTTTTGACTGTGTCTACTCACGGTTCCGCTTGTGTTTTGTTATTTTTATGCAGCACCTGCTAATATCCTTACATACCCCTTTAGCTTTGTTTACGTTCATACATCAGAGGCTTAAATGTGAGTTTTTTCACTTACGTTCGATTGCGAGTGCGTCAGAATTTTATATGGAAAAAGTTATAGCGCCACCTGGTGGTCACTAGGAGAAATCTAATTTCCCATACAAAAGTCTAACGCACCCGCAATCGAACGTGAGTCGAATAAACTCACACTAAGGCCACAGAAGGCCAATTCCCGTAAAGAAAAACGTTAAAAAACTAGTCATAATCTCATCTCGGCGACAATCAATGTCAAAAATTTGTCAAAAATGTAGGGAAATTTGACAGATTGCGACTGACATCAGGGGGCTTACTCTCCAAACTAATTTTATTTCCAATGAGATGCCAATATGATTTACAATATTAGTGTGTAAACTTTTTAGTAAAAAAAATATAATTTAAAAAAATTAAATCGACTTCAAGAAGAAAACTCAAAATTATGAAATAACTTTAGTTTCGAAAGTCGGTGTCTTGGGATCTGTATTTTAGTTTTAGTTTTTAACACCAAATTCCGGAATTAAAGTTATTTCATAATTTTGAGTTAATTTCGTTTTGAAGTCGATTTATCTTTTTTTTTAATTACTTTTTTATTTCGTAATTTTTAGTTTTAAGTAAAAACTGGAATATTTGTGTGTAATAAGTAGGTAATAGTTTTGTTGTAAATATTGCACTAGAATTTGACTAAGATTTTGAGATGTTTTTCCCTTTGACACTACACCCGTAGCACGTATCAATAATATAAGCCAGGCCGTCACACTTACACGTATTAGTCCATATCTTGAAAATTACTGAATCGATTTTGATGAAACTTACACTGTTCCCTAAGTTGAAGTAAATGTAAGCCAATAAAAATGGTCACGATCCGATTAACAGTTGCGGAGAAATGCTTCGACAAACATACATATTTCTATAAAATTTTGTATATTTGTTTGGAGCCCTAATAGATTGTCATGTGTGAATATAATGCGGTTCCAATAATATTACATACCTACATACGTGTCGAATTGATAACCTCCTTTTTTTTGAAGTCTGTAAAAATGTATCTAAAGCGACCATGTCCTTAGAGCAAAAGTGCTGTGAGTGGCGGAAAGAGGGTAGAGCTCAAGACTTATTGATACATACTGCAATTTGGGACACAATTTTGATCGATATCGAATAAACGATACGTCAAAACTAATAATAATACTACAACAGGAGTAATACCCAGACAGCTTCATCAGTCCATTAGTTCTCTCAACCTGCCATCTACCACCTACCACCTGCTGCAGAAGGCAGTGATTCTCAATATATGTAGGCTAGTAAGAAAATTCCTCCAGTGTGAATCCGATAACTTGCACCATTACTCCCACTCAAATATAGTTTCGGCTAATATACAGCCTACTGCGGATAACCACGCAGTATCTACTATTACTCCAAGACTTAATCCCACTGATGAACATTTGGCTTAGGCCCGTGATATCAGCTATCAGGTTAGGCCGAGAAAAGCAAATCTCTAAATAATAATAATAATCCTCCAGACCGTATTTCCGCTATGGCGTCCAATCTCAACCGAGACTAGCCTTCGGCGCAGGAGATGTTAAAATGAACAAGACGTGTCACGCAGACACAGGAGCACTCTCTCTTCCCTCACTCTCATATTCCGATGGGACGGCAACCCGACATGACCGGAGAGAGATCAGGCGCAGGACCAACGGGCCAACGTGCTTGCCAAAACTATAAAGCTTGCAAAAAATATTTCCATTTAATGCTGAAAATTAAAAACCTGAGCTGAAATCTTGAAAGTTAATAATAGTCTCTTTATTCTCTCAATCAAAATACGAAAACCAAAAATACGTCGCCATTGCAAATTAAATTCTATTCGTAGAACGACAAAATAGATACGAATGGTTTCCATGAAAAAATTAAATTGGCAAAAAAATTTCTGTATTGCAGTTTCGCTTGAAAATTGAAAATGGATTTTCCCGGAAGCTTCCGGATTGGAAGCATAAAGGCTCCTTCAAACAGGCGCGACAGGATACGCGCCACAAAGACACCGCAAGTCGCGCAACGAACGGTGCCTTTGTGTCGCGCGCGATTATATCGCGTGTCGCGCCTGTTTGTGGGAGCCTTTAGAAAAATGTTTTGACATAGGTAACAAGCGTAGTAACGGATCTGGCTAAAAATAAATCATTGGCACGCTATCTTCCACCAACCCGCACTGGGCCCGCGTGGTGGATTTCGGCCCACTCCCTCCCTCCTCCCTCCTCCCTTCTTCCACAGATAAAAGCCCTGTTTCCCAGCAGTAGGAACTGTATAGGCTGAGGATAATGCACTCTAGCTTTATCGTTTTAAGGTTGATTTTAGAAAAGCAGTGGACTGCGACTCTGACTGCAAGTTTTTAACATTTGAATCATTGTAACACTATGTCTGTCCGTCCGTCCGGCTTTCTCTCTGGTTGTGTCATTATTTGTCGAAAACCTTTAAAGCATCCCACACAATCTGCCTATTCTTTTCCCAACTATGTATATTGGGGTCGGCTTCCAGTCTAACCAGATGCAGCTGAATGCCGCTGCCTATTTGACCTCCAAAACCCAATTCCTGGGTAACTTGATACCCCTGGGTAAGACTGACTGTCAGGCTTTTGGACTTCTGACGACCCGTATCGACTGTCAAACATCCACGAATGACAGCCGCGACCAAAGGTTTTTTTTTACCTTTATTGAAAGAGCTTTGTCGTAGATCGACGATGTCGCTCAGCCGATACCAAAGGTTTGGCATGCTTTCCGAAGCACGCAGGGGTCTCGATATAAAGGCGCGGGCCCACCGCGGCGCATGCTGTGCACGGGCACGCGGCGCATTTTAGCTGCGTGTATTAATTTGTTTGACAACGTGGGTCTACGTTTCCACTGGAGTACACGAATATGACCCACGACTATGTATAGCGTGGCACGGCGCACGGAGAGGCTACGCACGTGCCACTGCAATTGACTGAAAACTGCGCTGCGATAAGCGAGCTGTACATAGTCGTGGGTCATATTCGTGTACTCTAGTAGAAACGTAGACCCACGTCGCCAGCGTTGAGCTATGTAACCGCCTATTCGAGCAAGCCACGCGTGTATCAATGACGTCAATTCATGCGCAGCCTCTCCGTGGGTTGCAGTGGACACAATCACATACATTTTCTTCCAAAGCGAAGCTTAATACACGTGCGTAGCCTCTCCGTGCACCGCGGTGGGCCCGCGCCTTAATGGACGGTCACCCACCCACGAAACGACCCCGGTAAGCGTAGCTCAACCTTCGATCTCCGCGAGCCCTTAAAGCATACAGACATACGCCCACTATGTTCAAATAAAATATATTATTTTATACAGCATACAATACATACTTCAGTTTAGTGTCCTCACCGCCGAAACCGTACTTAAGGGGGAAATCCGGCCTTTCAATAAGCTTATGTTCATATTGTACATAAGACCGGTATATAAGCAGGCTCGCCACTCGCAAATACCTTGAATAGACCTCGACGAACAAATTGGGTAACGTAATGGTTATATTAATTAAAGGGACTCTTTATGTACAGACGCCAGCACATCAAGCTACACCTAACTGTCAGATTTTCCCAATCAACTTTGAACCTTAAGCTTTAGCGATAAAGTTGAAAATCTATTAAAGAAATCTGACAGATTGTGGTAGGTTGATGTGCTGGCGTCCGTACCTAAGCTAGAGAAACCTTCAAAACGGAAATTAATAGGTCTTTTATATAAATTGCTGAAGTAGATTGAAGCATGACCAAGCTTGGCAGAGAAATTACTAAAGTAAACAGTGGCTCATGGGTAAATAATAACAGCCGCAAGGGTCGATGTTTAAAGGTAAGCAACGCTTGCCGAGGTCAGTCTATGGATGGGTGACCATCCATTATATACCTAGACTTCTCCGTGGCTCGGACAGCACGTTAAGCAGTTGGTCCCGGCTGCCGTCTTTAATAGTAGTTACAGGTAGTCAGAAGCCCAAAAGTCTGATAACCAGTCTTGCCAAAAGATATCGTGTTACCCAGTAACTGGGTTGTGGAGATCAGATAGGTAGTCGCTCCATGTAAATGACTGGTATTCAGCTACATTCGGTTAGACTGGAAGCTGACCCCAACGCAGTTGGGCCGATGTGAGGCTAGGTACATGATAATGGCAGATGATTTACTGAAGAATAAAAATGGTGTTTCTTTTTCGAAAATACCATTTTAAAACATTTTAGTTTAGTTTTGGTAACGCCTGTTTCCAAGCTGACAATCTCTGAGAATTCAAACACAGGAGTTTATCTTTATAGCCAGACTTTATGGTGAAACTAACTCTCTGAGTTAGACTGAAATAGTCGTTAGGCGGACTTTCCTCAAAGGCTATTTACGTCTTAGCAACTTTTTCTATTTTTAATTCAATTAGGACATCTCTGACATCGGTGAAGGAAAACATCGTGTGGAAACCTGGACTTATAATAAATATAGCACATGTATGTATGCTGAAATCGCCAACCCGCGTTAAGCAAGTGTGGTGATCAATGCTCATGTCCACCTTGTAGGACACCTTCCAATGCTACGTCTTCCGGTACGCGGTCGCCATTCCAGATACTTTCGACCCCATCGGCCATCTGTTCTGCGAGCAATGTGCCCTGCCCAAGTCCACTTTAGACTTAATTCTTCGGGCTATATCGGTTACCTTGATTCTCCTACGGATTTGTTCATTTCTGATTCGATCGCGTAGGGAAACTCCAAGCATAACCCTCTCCATTGCCCTTTGTCCTGCAGTAGCAGTAGCAGTTATAGGCTGGTTTTATTTTGACTTTTAGTTGACCTGTCCCAGCAAAAGGAATGCTTGCCCAAATCTATTTTAGCGATCTCAAAGATAGTGATGAGCAGACAGTAGGACGCTGCTGTCTTAATGTAATCATTATCGATTTTAACTTATTAAATTACTACCTGCTTCACCCCATGGTGAAGCAGGTAAAACAATGTTACTAACCATCGAGAGAGCTCAGAGGGCGATTCTCAAAGTGTCTACTTTCCGCCCTTTCCTTTTTCCTACTAACCTCCTGTACAAAGCTTGTAAAGTATTAACAGTTCGACAGCTATTTATTATGGGCATTGTATTAAAACAACACAAAACTCTACCCTACAGCGCTAGTAATACTAATAAAAGACGTAAAGATATAGTTTGTCCACAAATCTCAACAAAACATGCTTTTATATACAAATTTTACCTATACCTCGGACTTCTCCTATATAATAGACTAAACTCGAAAGCAAACATTTATTCTGTGAACTATACAAATTGTTAGAGAATCCTCAAGGATGCTCTCCAAAGTATGTCTTATGAAGAAACAGAAAATTTACTGTGTTTTTTATATAAGCAAAACTATAATAATTTTCATGCCTTCTAATTTTTTAATAAATATTTTATTATTATTATTTTTTGTTTTTTTTATTATCAGACTGCCCCGTTGGTCTCGTGGTCGTAAGTGCGACAGCTTAGCGTGGATTCCTGGGTTCGATTCCCAGATCTAAGAAAGTGTTGTTGGGTGTTTCCATTATGAATTTCTTAGTAACAGACCAGAGTCTGGAAGTTGATGGTCCGCCATGGCCAAAATAATCAGTAAGGTATAGTCACTTCTTACAAAACCAGGAATTTACAAGGAACGACCTACAGAAGGTCGTAGGGAATACCTGGATGGGACTCGCAGAGCCCAGGCAAACATGGCACGAAAGGGAGGAGGGTTAGGTTGCCTTTCCACCAGAGATGAGCGAGGATGCGTAGCGAGTGATGTGTGTGAAACCAACCAATAACAACGCTAACTTAGTTCAAGCCATAAAAATGAAGCGATGTTATTGGTTGGTTTCACACACATCCCTCGCTACGCATCCTCGCTCATCTCTGGTGGAAACAACATGGCACGAAAGGGAGGAGGGTTATACCCAGCAGATAGTGGAACAAAGTTACCGATGAAGATGATGATTCGAACGTTGCTTTCTGATATTGACTCCAATAAAAATTGGGATAAGGGTAAGAGTTCAATGATAAATGATTTTATTTTTGCAAGTAGGTTTGCACAAACACTTTTACACGTCAATCATACATATTTTTTAAACTAGATGAGGTCGGCGTTTCCTATCTGACTACTCTGAGAAGAAAGGCCGAAACAAACTCAGAGGTCATAGTCTCTTTTAAAGTCCAGACATAATCTTGGTCAGGTTATATGAAGACCATGTAGGTCGATGTCTGAGATGGTCTTTTGAGGAAAGAACCTCACAGATTGAGAGGACCTGTCCAGTCAGTGCACGCATTTGTCGGAAATCGTACAGCTCAACTCAGATTGCTTCCCTATATACATATATACTTTTTAACAACGAATCGGGTCAACTAAAAATGGTAACCATTTTTAGTAAAGTTAAATATTCACATTCTACAATTGTACGTTAGTAATTGCATGCTTTAACGTCAATTTCAATTCAAAATCGATAAAATTACTACAAGTTGGCAGCTCCGATATACCATTGTCAATCCTACTAACCTACTAATATTATAAATATAAATGTTTGTCTGTTTGTTAATATAGTTTTTCCTCTAGCTCTGACACAGATAGAAGACGTCGCGGCAGACCCCGTAGAAGATGGCGGGAAGTGCTGGATAATACTAACGACCAGTGGTTCACTTTAGCTCTGGATCAGAAGAGCTGGAGGTCATGGGGAGAGTCTTTGCACTGCAGTGGACTGATGCAGACTAACTTTAACAGTAACCAGTCTGTTTGGATGTTTGTTACTCATTCAAGCAAAAACGGCTGATCCGATTCGGAAGAAATTTGGCACACAGATAGTTTATAACCTGTAGTAACACATACAAGGAAAAAATACATTGAAAAGTACGCTATAATAATATAATAGGACGAAAAATGATTTATCGTATAGGGGTGTCGTGCAATACAAATGATTTATCGTAAAATCTATGACAGTTATCTATAAATACTCAATTATCTGCATAGTGCAAAAATGGTGCATAAATTGGAAGACAGCTGATTTATCGTATAATATAGGGGTATCGTTTTCGGATTGGTAAAAGTATTTTTTTGTTTTTCTCTTTTTTTTTAACGTTGCCCCACACTAGGAATTACTCCTGTATCGTGGGTGCTTTTACAAACATTTAAATTCACATACACAAACAGCCAGACCCGGAACAACTACCTGTAGGCAATACAAATATTTGTTCCGTGCGGGAATCGAACCCACGACATGCAGCGCAGCAGTCGATCGCTCAGCCACTGCGCCAACCGTGTCGTCAGTTGGGAAAAGGCTAGACAGATGATGATGATGATAGGAAAATCGTGTTACCCAGTTACTGGGTTGTGGAGATTAGATAGGTTATCGCTTCTTATAAAATACTAGTATTCAGCTGCATCCGGATCGACTGGAGGCCGACCTCAACATCGTTGGGTAAAATGGCGAGGCAGGTAATGATGATAGCGAATCTGACAATGAAAGCTCTATATCAAGAACGATAGGGTTTCTTGCCCGTTCTTCTCCATAGGTACCTACGCTTTGGAATGGGCAACTAGCTATGATAGCGTGCCTAACAATGAAAGCTCTATATCAAGAACGATAGGGTTTCTTGCCCGTTCTTCTCCATAGGTACCTACGCTTTGGAATGGACAACTAGCTATGATAGCGTGCCTAACAATGAAAGCTCTATATCAAGAACGATAGGGTTTCTTGCCCGTTCTTCTCCATAGGTACCTACGCTTTGGAATGGGCAACTAGCTATGATAGCGTGCCTAACAATGAAAGCTCTATATCAAGAACGATAGGGTTTCTTGCCCGTTCTTCTCCATAGGTACCTACGCTTTGGAATGGGCAACTAGCTATGATAGCGTGCCTAACAATGAAAGCTCTATATCAAGAACGATAGGGTTTCTTGCCCGTTCTTCTCCATACCTACGCTTTGGAATGGGCAACTAGCTTCATATTTTCTGACTGACCGACTTCTTAATAATTCAAAAGTGCCTGTAAATGGTTTAATTGAAATAAATGCTTTGAATTTGAGTTTGATAGTAGTTTCCACTTCGATGTCCCTTCAGATTGATGAAAGCATATCGCCGTTTTACTTTCCACAGCTGTAATATCTCACTTCCTACATTGATTTTGGTACATTCTTCCTGATATTCGATAAAGGAGAACTATTGCTTTATTAACTAGACTTTCGGGCTTCTGACGACCCGTAATTACTATTAAAGATCCATGAATGACAGCCGGGACCAGCGGCTTGAAGTGCTTTCCGAGGTACAGTGGGGTCTTGGTATGTAAAAATGGTCACCCATCCATGGACTAACCGCGGCAAGCGTAGCTTAACCTAATCGATCGACCCGTGCGGCTGTTATTACTTGCTAAAAGCCACTCATTATACCAACATAACTCTATAAAAATATTATTTTCTACCTAGCCATTAACAACCGCTTTATCAATACTTTCCTGTCTTTGTCATGTTTATATTTATATCAATGAAGCGAGAAAGAAATAGATTATAACGTAACTTAAACCGTCAAACTTTTACAGATATAAATATTTGGGATTATCGATAAAACAAAACAATGACGATCCTGAAAAATATAATAAAAATTAAACTGACAAACTTTTACAGATCTAAATATTTGGGATTATCGATAAAACAAAACAATGGCGATCCTAAAAATATAATAAAAATTGAACTGTCAAACTTTTACAGATATAAATATTTGAAATGATCGATAAAACAAATGACGGTCCTAAAAATATAATGAAAATTGGAAAGCACTTGGTTTCCTAAGAAAGCAGTGAACGGTCACACAATATCGGCTGTCCACATACAGAGCTTTTTTCTGACACCTTAATGTCAAACATTGGTGAAAATGACAGATGACGATTACGCCCATTATAATAAGACGGAACCCCTTAAAACCAAAGCTTCTAGTAACATAATCATGGAAACGAATCAGTAACGGTGAAGGATAACATCGTAACATCGAAAGCAAGTCCTAATCGCCTCTAGCGTTGTGATCAATGCTAGTTCCCGCCCTGTTTTAAAATAGACATTTTCGCTGCAGTAGGACGGTTTACAGCCTGATATGAATAGTCAAAAAGATTGTCCTAGGAACAAAGCATTGTAGTAGTCATTGGGGAACAATTACAGGCTTGTTTCAAAGCCCAAAAGGCACATTTTTAGCATAATCAATACAGCGCACATAGAGACAGGGATAGTCACTGTGCGATATACAAAGATTAACGATTAAAGGCCTACAAATGCTGCTTTAAAAATACGAAAAAGCAGTCTCATATTCACGAAAGCAAAAAAAATCTATGACAGTTATCTATATATGTATAATTAATTTTCTGTTTAAAGCAAAACTGGTGCATAAATTGGGAGACATCTGATTTATCGTATAATATAGGGGTATCGTATTACCCAGTAACTGGGTTGTGGAAGTCAGATAGGCAGTCGCTCCATGTAAAATACTGGTATCCAGATGCATTTGGTTAGACTGAAAGCCGATCTCAACATAATTGGGAAAAGGCTAAACAGATGATGTTGATAGGTTTCTGAATACATATAAGGATCGTCTGACAAAGAGGCTTTATATTAACAGTAGCAGTTCCGACTTCGAGATCCCCTGAGATTTAAGAAAAGTTAATCGCGCCATTTTGAAAGAAAAAACATTATATTGGGACACGCATAGGAAGTGTTAACAGTAAAAAAGAAGCAGTAAAAACGACAGAAACAACAAAAAAGGACCAAAATCTAGGACGCTTTTCTATTTATATACACTTAATTCTCTGCATAAAATCAAAATGGTGCATATACCTGACGCAGTGGTGGTCGCGACGGTTGTAACAGCAGTATTCGTTGTTGATGTGGATTCCCCTGAAGTACTAGCATTCGTCATCTCAACTATCCTGTCCACGGCAATACGGTTCCCTGGCAATATCCCCGAGCTTTCTGCCGGCTCCTGTACAGCATCAGAATCCTCGACCACTTGAGGACTCGAAGCCTGGCTTAAATCATTCGCAACTATGACGTTAACTGTCGTCAAAGATTCCAGATCTCCTGAGTTTTCGCCAGCTACGTGGGAATTATCGATGTATACAGCTGCTGAGCGAGCTCCTAGAGTTTCCATGACACTCTCAGCTAAGGATCTGGTTGATAACTCATCGATATCGATGTCCTGTTTGATATCTATGATGATCTGGTGTCTCTTTGTCCCACTTCCTGAAGGGCTCTGCACTTGGTGTACACTGACTTGCGCCTCAGTTCCCGGCTGTGATATATGGTGCTGGATAACGTGAGTCAGCTGACCTTCCAAGGAACCGTCCCGTCCCGCCATCTTGTACTTCCTTATCGCAAAAACAGACTTAATTCTCGATACCTCACATCGATATCCACACAACACTAACAGATGAAAGTTCAGACTTATAAGAGTCAGTCGAGAAAAGATTAAAATTATTGCACGAAGCTAATCTAGAGAAGGATTACGATCTAATGAACACAGGTATCACTGCTACGTCTCGTCCTTGAACACTCTGATGATACTGGGTTGTTTAGGTACACTGCGGCATTGCACCGCGCAGATGCATTAAAACTAGGTCAGGGGTGAACGTCCTACCGAAAAATGGATCTTGTTATAGGTACATTAATTGTGCGTTAGAAATAGATTACTTAATGGCAGTGTATGGTTTTCAGGCACTATGTGAGGTTCACATATTTGAGTTTGTTTTGGTTTGTTAGACACAGTGACACATTGTCCTAATTTCACGAGCGACGTAGACGCGCGTTGCCCGCCGTAGCCACTGCCAGGCCTACGAAAGCGTAGCGCTACGCCGTCGCCGCGTAGGCCGGGTGCACAGCACACTTCCGTGTATTCGTCTCCGGATATTTCTTCGGATTTTTTATGTTTGTGGTTGGTATGTTTTTGTTGTTGTATACTGATTGTGTTGGTGTTGTTATTGTAAGTGGTTTTATGTGTAAATAATGTCAAATATCACTATTTTTGAGTGTTCTTATCTTAATACTAATATTTAAAGGATTATCGTAGAATTAAAAAAAATCTATAGATATTTTCTATATTTCTCTTTGCTTAAAAGATTGATTAAAGTTATATTTTCACTTAATATTTGGTCAACATGGACTGTCTCTATCCATTTTTTACATTGTTCTCACATATAGAAGCAACAAGAATAATGTACCCAGGATTTTGTAATATCTTAATTTAAAAGAGTGTCCATGGAGTTTCTTGCCCGTTCTTCTCCATAGAGATCTACGTTTTGGAATGGGCAATTCGCTTCAACTTTCTGACTAACTGACAGACTATTTAATTTTGACAATTCGAAAGTGCCTGTACAAGGTTTAAATTAAATAAATGCTTTGAGTTTTACGAGGTAATCTCAAAAACTTGTTAAGTTGTATCGATTATTTCTCTCATTTTCCTAAGTTGAAATATCAGCAGATTACGTTATTCTTGTAAAGCCCCTAAGTACTCCGAAACTGAGCATTCTCATTTCAACGTAAACCCAGGCGTTCCCATAGATTTTCTTATTAAACTATTGATTCCTTATCTCAATACCACCAAATATCTTGAGACTTATCCCTCAATTTTCACCCCGTGCGTACTGTCCTCCATTGGCGGCACGTGCCGACGCATGCGCGGTACACCTCCATCTTTTCTCTCCCTCTCACAGCATATGTCCGTCTCTCTCTACGCGCTTCGATCGTTCAGAATGGTGAAAAAGTATATAATCGAATTTATGTTGGTAGTAGTACGGTCGGGATAAAAATCGGGATAATTCCTCGAAATGGCCTTGAAGCGTGAACTCTTAATATTTCCAGGGTTTGCTTGAAAAAAGGGGAATTCTATGTTTTTTACCAAAATTTATGTTTAACGCAAGTACGTAGTTATGATCAACAAAAAAGTTATGAAAGATATTTTTTGCTGTAATGCATTTTTCTTTCTTTAGAAAATGATGTACCTACCTATCTTTAACAAAATAAGCATCGCATCGTTTGCGCGATTGATCTGGATGACGAGTGGGTCCAGTTGACCAAAGACTCGACTTTGCGATATCTGTAGTCTAGACAAACGTCAATAACGTTCATTCTTTCACTCACTCTCTAGTTCAATATCAACAACTAATCCTTATATTCGAGGCTACAAAATTTCTAGAAAGCTGTTCACGTAACCATAGTTATTCCAAAGTTATTTCAATAAAATATTGATAAAACGTGTAACTAGTCTGTATTTTTGAAGTAAAAACTTCCATTGGAGCGTTGAGCGATTTTCGGTAGGGGAATATCTTATGTGTTCGCGTCACCAACATGCTAATGATAACAGAAACCGAAAAAATATATGTTTGACTAGTTGCGACCTGCGGTTTTACCCGCATAAGTTTCGATCCCGTGAGAATATCGAGACAAAAAGTATCCTATATGTTAATCTTGGCTTTAAACTATCTGTGTGCCAAATTTCATCAAAATCCGTTCAGTCGTTTTTTGCGTGAAAGAGTAACAAACATCCATCCATCCATCCATCCTCATAAACTTTCACGTTTATAATATCAGTAGGATTTTCCAATCTCTAATTCGAAGCCGAATGTTCGAACTTAAAAAAAAAAACATTCACCGAAAATAGTTTTTTCGGCTTTTTTTGCTCACCCTACCAAAGCTTCATTACATAAGCGGACTGATGACAGCCAAACAAGGAAACTCGAAGTAAACATACGCAACGAAGTTACTTCATTTTGTTTTTAAACAAATCGTGGATGAGATCACTTTAATAGACGAACGAATAATCAGCCTATAACGTTCCCACTTTTGGGACACAGGCCTCCTCACTGTGAGTGCGGTGCGGGTTGGTAGATGTCACATGTCTTTGAATACTTCGTTCTAGGACATACCGGTTTCCTCACGATGTTTTCCTTCACCGTTTTGAGAGCAGTGGCGATGATAGTTTACACAAAGACACAAAGTAAAGCACCTGCCGGTCGATTCTGTAAAAATCTCACCGTGAATATTTAGGTGAAGTGAGTTTGGTTTTGCTAGGAATCGACACTATTGACAGCTCACTCCACGCTCACTTCACCTAAGTTTTCACGGTGAGATGGTTGCAGAATCGCACTGCTGGAGTGGAGACCGCGTATCGGCGAGCGTAGTGTGGGACGCCCCCAGCTAGATGGACGGACGACCTGAAGAAGGTGGCTGGGGTAGACTGGATGCGGAAGGCGGAGGCCAGAGTGTCGTGGTGCAGCCTAGGACAGACCTATGTCCAGTAATAGGTTGAGTTGATTGATAAATGATTTTATTTTTGTAAGTAGGTTTGTACAGACGCCAGCACATCAAGCCACCCAAAACTGTCAAATTTTACCAATCAACTTTGAACCTTATGCCATAGCGATAAAGTTGAAAATCTATTAAAGAAATTTGACAGATTGTAGTAGCTTGATGTGCTGGGAAAAAAAAAACATGATTGACGTGTAAAAGTGTTTGTACAGACTACAAACACTTTTACACGTCAATCATGTTTTTTTTTAAACTAGATGATGTCGGCGTTTCCTTTCTGACTACTCTGAGAAGAAAGGCCGAAACAAACTCAGAGGTCACAGTTTCTTTTAAAGTCCAGACATAATCTTGGTCAGGTTATATGAAGACCAGGTAGATCGATGTCTGAGATGGTCTTTTGAAGAAAGAATCACACAGATTGAGAGGACCTGTCCAGTCAGTGCACGCATTTGTCAGAAATCGTGCAGCTCAACTCAAGACTTAAGGAGCTCAACGATTCGACGAACAATACAATAATAAATAATAATAATAATAAATACAAACAATACCAAAGAAAGGAAATTTGGGTAGGCCACATAAATTACTCAAACTGCCAGACCATGATAAAACACTAACAGAACAGAGAGAAAAAAATATAAAATGAATAATAACCCACATTCACTTCACATTCACAAAAAATGAAATAATATAATACTTTACAAAGTAAGCAAATGTCATTATTCATAAAAAATTCATTAATGTCAATTTGTATATTAAAAAAAAAGTTCAAAATGCAGAAATTGAAAGCAGCTCAATCCCAAGCCTTTTTGTCCTCAATATAATCTTTAACTGTATAAAAGGCTTTGATTGGTTTTGAAAGCACCTGCCGGTCGATTCTGTAAAAATCTCATCGTGAAAACTTAAAGTGAGTTTGTTTTTGCAAGGAATTGATACTATTGACAGCTCACTCCACGCTCACTTCACCTAAGTTTTTACGGTGAGATAGTACAGAATCGCACTGCTGTATAGTGATGACAGGTGGAGTGAGCAGTGGCATCCAAAAGGATTGGAAGACGAAATGTCGGTCTTCCGACGGCGAGATGGGCGGATGACATTGTTACCATCGCAGGTAGAACCTGGGTGAGGCTGGTAGAAGGGCGTGGGGACTGGCAGAAAGGTCAACTCAGCAGTGGTTGA
Organism: Luperina nickerlii; assembly: GCA_963855955.1. Lineage (NCBI taxonomy): Eukaryota > Metazoa > Arthropoda > Insecta > Lepidoptera > Noctuidae > Luperina > Luperina nickerlii. Next base: position 6,894,535 of record OY979689.1, on the reverse strand, counting down.
AGTCTTGCCATGGATGATGATGAAAGCACCTTTCGGGGTTCGAACCTACGACCTACAACTCGGAAAGTCGCAGCCGTTACCACTGGGTCACCACGGCTCGCAAGCGTCACTTTAATAGTCAATTTAGAAGTTAATTAATTTCATTGTAGTAACAAATTGGGTGGAATTTAACCGTTGGGGTTACGTTTTCTTGAGTGGAGACCGCGAATCGGTAAACATAAGGTGGGATGCTCTCAGGCTAGGTGGAGCGACGATCTTCGCAGGATGGCTGGTAGCAGCTGAATGACAGTTGCCGAAAATCAAATTGAATGGCGTGCAATAGGAGAGTCCTATGTCCACCAGTGGACTGCTGTAGGCTGATGATGATGATAATGGGTGGAATTTGAAAGACTTTCGCAACCGACTTCCAAAAAAACACAGTACCCGGCGATAAATATTGCACATCGACCTTTGGAAAGAGACAATCGGCTAATTTCGGCTTCGTAGAGCGTTATCTCTGTCGCACGAAATACAAACAGTCCGGTATCTATTAGGAGCTGTTAAAACAATTATGATTTGCTTCTTTTGATAATTATTTTTATTCTTTGTTTAATATACAAAAAAGGTAAAGGTCGATGTGCAATATTTATCGCCGGGTACTGTACAGACTGGTCAGACTGTAATTATTGGTTTAAATTAAGGCTCTTGTATCTTTACCAGTAATGAAGCAAAGATCAGGGGGCTAAAAACGCCACTTTGGCAGAATCATAAAAGGATAACATTATGAATCCTAATATGGCGAAGACAGTCCGTGTTTTTCTTTTTTTCACTGCACTACGTAGGTATAATCAATGAGATTGGGATTCGATTTGGATTGGATTGATTGGTATTTTAGCACAGACAAGTTTTTAGAGGTATCTTCATGATTTTTTTCTATCGTATCAAATTAGTTGTATTTATGTTTTCAACACACTATCTACCTAGCATATATCGTGAAGAATATCATATATTTTTCTGATTTTGTTTATTGTAGTCGATCGTATACCTTTATTGTTTCTAAAACTTGCGTTTTTTTGCGTTTAGGTCCTGTAAGCCCCTTCAATCTCTGAACTTGACTCCGACTTATTCCAAAAATAGCCTCTGTGTCCTCTATCCTTTATGTTATAATACCCGGTTACCCAGACTACCGTAACGTATCGTCGAACCTGCGATCCTGAAGCGAAGGACATTAAAAATCAATAAATTTGTCTCTCTACGCGAATAACATTATATTTCGTGGTTCAGGGGATTTATGTGAGATTGTTTGAGGAGGCTTTCAATTTCCTTTTAGTCATTAAATTGTTCCGACGATTTTAATTGGTTTGAGATTTTGTGGTCTTAGATTGAGAGCTTTAGAAGGAACCTATCTATAATTATACAAATATTAGCTGACCCGGCGAATTCTGTAGCGCCTTAGATTTTTTTTTTTTTTTGTTATTTTGTCCCATGTTTTAATATTTATGAACCCTCACGAGCGTCTCCAGCATAGCTATTCACAACCACTCAATACGCTTCCGTACCGTATCAAACATAAATCAATGTTATCGCAGGAGTCCTCTAAAGGATGGTCACAAGGTCAAAACCCGAAAATTTTGTCACTTTAAATCAAATAGACGAACGTTGACATATTTTTCCGACAACTGTTTGCTGTCAGAGGCAAATTGGGTTAATGAAATGTGTCATTTTCGATACCATAGCCTATCAGATGGTTGTGAATAGCTATGTTGAACAGCCAACTAAAGTTTCATCACAATCTGACAAATGGTTTCGGAACGCGTAGAGGATAAACATACCAACATTGATTTTTATTTATATATAATAATCTATATTAATAATTTAATAATAAATATAATATAAATGTACACAAATATAACAATAAAAAAAGAACAGAAAAATAGGTACAGATACCAGCACATCAAACTACTATAATCTGCCAAATGTCTTTAATAGATTTTCAACTTTATCGTTAAAAGCATTATAGCCTAGCTAGCAAACCATATAGAATTTCTACCGTCTCGTAATATGAAAATGATATGAAAATAAATGGCATATCTCTTGCAAGACGCTGTGTTTGACAGATTGATAGAAATAGCACTCAGACAAAACATTATTCCCTTGAATGAATTCTCTCTCTTTGTACAGACGCCAGCACATCAACCTACTACAACCTGTCAAATTTCTTTAATAAATTTTCAACTTTATTGCTAATGCTTAAAGTTCAAAATTTATTGGGAAATTTTGACAGTTTCGGGTAGGCTGATGTGCTGGCGTCTGTACAACCTTCACCTTACGCCGCTTCTGTATAATTTACTCCTTAAATAAATAGGATTACGACACCCACGGGAAGTTGGGGTAAGGCGACTAAGGGTCATACCGGTGGATGGGCAGCAACGTTCTCTATGCATTCCACCACCATACCATACTGCGATCGCCAACCCGCCTGCCAAGCGTGGCGATTGTGGCAACCCCTCTTCCCCTTTGGGGGAGGGCTATGTCCAGCAGTGGACGCCATTCGGCTGAAATGATGAACTAGGATTGTTTAACTACAGGACAAAGAACCGGAGTTACCGACATAGCTTGCAGATTAATCAAGCTGAAGTGACAGTGGGCTGGCCAAGTTTGCCTTAAGACCGATGAGCGGTGGTCGCGGTGGAGCAGACGAGTCCTGGAGTGGAGACCACGTATCGGCAAGCGTAGTGTGGGACGCCTCCCAGCTAAATGGACCGACGATGTTAAAATGGTGGCTGGGACAAACTGGAATCGGAAGGCGGTGGACAGGGTATTGTGGTGGAGCCGGGAGGCGCTTATGTCCAGCAGACTGCAGTTGGCCGAGTTGAATGATGAGGGCAAAGACCCTTTATCCTACTGAGAAAGAACAAGCATTGTATACCACGATTGCTCGTTACAGGATTTCAGATTTTCCAAGTCCAGGTTTTTCTTACAATATTTTCTTTCACCACCTAAAGACTGGCCTTACTGACTGGTAAGACTGGTTGTCAGATTTTTAGGCTTCTGACTACCCATAAAGACGGTCAAAGATCTACGAATGACAGCCGGGACCAACGGCTTAACGTGGTTTCCGAAGAACGGAGGAGTCTCGATATGTAATAGATGGTCACCCAGCCAGCGGCAAGATCGACCCGTGCAGCTGTCATTAACCACGAGCCCCTCTGTCCATTGCTGGCATTGTCCTGCAAGTAGGACATGGGGTGCCCAGATAATTCAAAGAAAAAACAATTGAAAACACATTATTTCTTTCGAATTCTAGCTAGTTTTTAAATGAGTCGTAACTCCAGACCTTTCAAATTTAATTATGCCAAGCTTTTAAACCAAACAGATTCTGCCTGGAAAAACAGTTATTTCAACGTCTATTTCAACTCTGATTTTGTACCATAGTGACTTTTACTGTCGTAGCTATAAGGTGCATTATGGGTCGCTGTCAGTAGTAAAATAACTCTGGAAGAACTTCTATTTACAAATTAGTTTATATCTAGAAAAGAGCTTAGAAATGTTATCAGCCAGTTCTTTGAAAGGAAGTTCTATAATATTATGCCTATCTATTTAGGTTCAAGAGGTGACCTAGTGTGCGTGTTTGTGTTTTATACACGTGTGCGTGGGCCGCTATGCGGCGAAGGCTCAAGGTTGAAAGTTGAACCCATATTGCGGACTAGCGAAGCAATTTTTTACTGCAAATTTTCTGTATACATTGAAGCTTTTTTTGAAGCGATGGTGAAGAGGTGTGGTTGGGAGCAAGCAATGGATTTTAAAGTAATCTTTTGCAGGATATTTTGTCGTTGTGTGCAGTGGTGTTTTTAGAGGGTGTGTCTTTGTTTCTGTGACATGAAATATTAATCGTTTTACAAGTATTTTCTTATTAACCGACGAAAAAGAAGGAGGATCTCATGTCGACGCGTTTCTTTGAAACCGCATAACTTTTTACAAAGTGGTCCGATTTTGTAGATTATTTTTATGTGTTTTGAAAGACCAAACATAGATGAGCAAGGAATTCACTTCTCATATTGGTTCGGTTAATGAATACTTACCATAGATAACCGTGAACCTACACGATTACTAACATTTGTATATTAATGTCTGTTCCGTCACACCCTGTCTCGATCTATCACATGCGCCCCCGTCATTATTATGTGTTATAGAGGTAACTTGTGATCGGAGCCATTACTGGCTTACAAATCTAGAAAATTGTATAAAGAACTATCCATACTATTTTTTTTTAAACGTTGCCCCACACTAGGCGTTTCTCCTGTATTGTTGGTGCGTTTACAAATATTTACACTCACATACACAAACAGCCAGACCCGGAACAACTACTTGTAGGTCTTACAAATATTTTTTCCGTGCGGGAATCGAACCCGCGGCACTGCGCTGCGGTTGAACCACTGTACTGTACCTAGAGTATTGTGGTGAGTGGTTAAACCACTGCGCCAACCGTGCCGTCATTATAATATACAGAATGGCATCGACGCGCAACATGTTATGATGGATTCAGTATGTATGATTCTGAATCCCCGTAACGTCGAATTTTTTCAAATTTACAAAAAAAAAACAGTGGCACTCCAGGAGCGCCGACAGAAGTGGAAACATGAAAAGCATAGTAATTTTATACATTTGTTTGAAGGTCCCCAAAGAAAAAGAAAGAAAAGAAAAAAAAAGAAAATCCCCAAAGAAAATGTACCGCGCGTTGATGTCTTTATAATGGCCAAAACTTAAAACAGAGGTCTCGGTTATGGTAACAGTGTCGCGAGTTCAATGGATTTTCCTATCTCAAAAAATGCCCAACGCGCCTTAAGCAGATTTTACTTAAAAAAAAAAAATAAAACTAACGAATTGATAACCTCCTCCTTTTTTTGAAGTCGATTAAAAATTCAGCTGTGTCACAAAAAAGTGCAATACCTACCTACGCGGTCTAAATGTATGGAACAGGATTTTTTTTTAAATAACCGACGAAAACAGGGGTCTAGAATCATGGACTGAATTCGTGGTTACAGTTTGCGCGTCGATACCACCCTGTACACTCATAAAGTGGAGTCGATACCACTCATAAAGTGGAGTCGATACCACTCATAAAGAGGAGTCGATACCACTCATAAAGTCGAGTCGATACCACTCATAAAGTGGAGTTGATACCACTCATAAAGTGGAGTCGATACCACTCTTAAAGTGGAGTTGATACCACTCATAAAGTGGAGTCGATACCACTCATAAAGTGGAGTCGGCTTCATATCTATCTTCATAGCTATCATAGAGTTACTAACAGTTAGTAAGTAACGCTTGAAAAGAAAGAGAAGCGCGATGACACAATTTTTGACTGGTAATTTATTGCAAAATATGAAGCAATTATTTAATTACAAAAAAAACACTGGCACTCCGGTAGTGCCGACAGAAGTGAAAACTTGAACAATTACGAGTGTATTTTGTGAATCGTCTTATAAACAAAACACGCGTGTTAAGGTGTGTTCCTTATTTTATAGGGTTTTTTGCAAATCAGGTATGATGACCAAAGTGACTGGTTTATTCTTCTCGTGAAAGGAATTTATTCAGATTTACAAATAAGCACACAGGATAGACTTCAGTTCGTGGTGTTGGTCGCGGCAGTGGTAAGAGAAGCAAGCCGCTCGCATGGAGCTCGTCGTCAGTTATATATCCGTGGTTCAGCGCCATCTCGTCGTTGTTGGATGAACTACGTAGTTAGTACGCGAGGCCCTCGTAGTTCTTCCCGATGTGCATAGATGGCGCTGTCCTCAACAACGCGCGTCTTACGTTTTACGTCTTACGAATTTTCGATCAGGGTCACGTGACCTGACGCGAATTTAGAAGTTTTTACCCATTCCAAAAAAAGTACACAGCGCCGCTAAAGAAGTTTTCACTTCAAAAATATTATTTGGACGAAAAAATTAAAACACTAGTATTTTAGTATGTTGCTTGTAGAATAATCTGACAAAAAATCAGAATGATTGTATGTATATTAGTATGGTTGTTATTGTAAAAAGGAAGTTTTTAGAGGTATCTTCATGATATTTTTCTATTGTATCAAATTAGTTGTACTATGTTTTCAACACACCTTCTAACTAGTATATATCCTGAAGAATATCATATATTTTTCTGATTTTGTTAACTGTAGTCAATCATATACTTTTATTGTTTATAAAACTTGCGTTTTTTGTATTTAGGTCCTGTAAGCCCCTTAACTAATTCACGACGTCATGTGTAGCAGCTTACTGTAACATTCTCCTCGTTACGAGAATGCATACCCACACCCAAAGACACTGTTTTACATTTTCAAATCGTTCTCATATGCTCATGTTATTTTCACGTGACTAAACTCCGAATAAACAACACAGAATAAGCTATGCATACTAATTAGTTACGGGATTTTTAGTAGTAATACAATTATAGTTTTTTTTTTAATATGATATAAGATATGAGTAGGGGAAGATGGCGGAAGACCAAGGAAATGATGGATGTACTGTGTGAAAAAAACGAAGAAAGAAAAAAAAAAAAACGATGATATCATCGTTTTTTTTTTCATTCTTCGTTTCTTTTAGTCGTCATCTGATGACGACTAATAGACAAGCACAGATATAGATAGACCTAGATAACGCAAGTATCTCGATCTGTATGAAAATCAAGCGTGCCATTTTTTGACTACTATGACGTCACCAGCACTATTTAGTGATGGGAAAATCAAAGCAATTCAATGACGCCGCCGCGTGCGGCACACGTCTCTCTCATCCCCGGGGTCTAGCGCCAGAGCTCACGCTCACCCAGCCAGCAGTACTCAGGACTGAGCGCAAAAGTGGCGGCTTACGATTTTTGTCTAACTGAATGCAGCTGAATACCAATTATTTTATATGGAGCGACTGCCTATCTGACCTCCACAATCCAGTTACTGGATAATACGACACCCCTTGGTAAGACCGGTTGTCAGACTTTCAGGCTTCTGACTACCCATAACGACTGTCAAAGATGACAGACAAATGACAGCCGGGACCAATGGCTTAACATGCTTTCCGAGACAAGGAGGGGTCTCGGTATGTAAAGATGGTCACCCATCCACAGACCAACCGCGGCAAGCGTAGCTTAACCTGATCGATCGACCTGTGCTGCTGTTATCATTTAGCCCCGCGGGCGGGCCCCTCATTTTAGACTAAGAACAAGAGCTATTAAGAAACGTGTTGTAGTCAAAAATTAGCTAATCAGCAATGTCGAGGGTACACCGGCCGGCCGTACTGAAGTATCTCCACTGGTGGAAGTTCTTTTTTTTTAATTCGTACTCTCTGGTTTCAAGCATAGCCCTTTCCATTGCCCTTTAGGTGACCTTTAGCCTTCTAATAAGGCCCATTGTGAGCGACCACGTTTCAGTGATGAGATCCACAGAAGAACCAAGGTAACCGACATAGCCCGAAGAATTGGCAGGGCACATTGCTCGCAGAACAGATGGCCGATGGGGCCGAAAGGTTCTGGAGTGGCGACCGCGTACTGGGACGTAGCGTTAGAAGGCCCCACAAGGTGGTCCGACGACATTGTGAAGCCCGCAGGAACCCGAACTAGCAGTGCGATTCTGTAACCATCTCACCGTGAACACTTAGGTGAAGTGAGCGTGGAGTGAGCTGCCAATAGTGTCAATTCCTAGCAAAAACAAACTCACTCCACCTAAGTTTTCACGGTGAGATTTTTACAGAATCGACCGGCTGGAACCGTTGGATGCGAGAAGCACAGAACCGGTCGAAGTAGAGGGGCTTGGGGGAGACCTATGTCCAGCAGTGGACGTCTTTTAGCTAAAATGATAATGATGATGAAAATGACTGATGATGATGATGATAAATATGATTATAAATATGATGACTCTCAGGTTTCAGTTTCAAAGACTATTAGATGCTCAATTTTAAACCATTTTCAAAACAATCAGTTAAAATTAAAACTGCAATATAGGTTTAAGTATTTAAATTTAAAAAAATTATAAAATTTTACTTCCAAAATTCTGTTACCATAAAAAGGAATACTTACTGCCAATCTTCAACCATGTAAACAAAAGTAACATAGAAAAAAAAGCTCTAAAAACAGTAAAGGCGAGTTAGCGCACTCCGGTGACGGATAGCGGTACTAAATTGCAAATTTAAAAGTAAAACCTCACGTGCGCCTCCTAACGGGAAATAGCCGAACTGCGTTCATTGAACCCACTTCAGGCATTCGTTGCGCAATTTTCGACTCACGAATTCGAAGTCCGTATTTTGAATCGTGGCGCGAATTTTCAAATTTCTCGCTCGAATATAGGTTACCATTTGTTATTTGTATGGATCTCTTCTCTTAATAACGGTATTTTTCGGTTGTTATTTTTTTGGTTACTTAAGTATTTTGGGGAGCAAGGTCGTTAATATGTTTACGTACCTAACTGTCACAATGTTGATGGCCTTTACGCATTCGTTTGCCGTGTCCTGCATTTTAGAGGCATGCTCTGTCACCTGCTTTACATAACTTATCGCAATATTACTGCATATTACAAACATTTTGTTGTTTAACTGTCAACAAAACTGCAACTGATTTCGAATTCCGAACCATTGACCTAACTATGAGTCATCCGCCATTTTTCTTCTTCAAAGCTTTTAAACTAAGAACCAGCTTTTTTTTAATAGGTATTTCAATAGAATATTATGACACGGCAAATATAACGGACTTGTAGTATAATACTTTTTATTAAGCGTTGGACGAAGACCGGTCGGGGTCAACGACCGCATTCGGCACCGATTCTCAGTGATCGGACATTAATGACTGATTAAAATGCAGTGAATGTCGATTATTGCTATTAAAACATAGACCATAAAAGATAGGAAAAGTAATAGGAAAAAAAAACAAAATAGAAAAAAGAACATCGGGTTTGTCAAAGACATGAGTTTCTTTTAAGAGGGTTGATCCGTTAGAGCCACGCTGGAGTCAAAATTGATGATTTCCGACGGACAATAAAACCATAATCTGTTTAATTTATAGATAAGATATTGACGTCATATTAATGGAAATTTCATAATCTAGTGCATGGCTGAAAAACATTTTCATTTATTCGTACAGTTTTCTCATTAGAACAGTTTTTATGCAAGCCTTTTTTTAAACTAGCGATCGACGGTCTACGCAAATGCAAGATATTAGTAAAACCATATACGACAAACTTATAACAACGTTGCTTTATAAATAATAATAGCATTTATTAGTGCATGGCTGAAAAAAAAAAACGATTACTGTAAGTTTTCATTCAAGAAAAGTATATTCAAAAGTGTCAATTTTAGCCATTTTTCGATATTTTAAACGCGTTAGTTTAGGATGAAATCTGAAATATTTATATGTTATTTTAGGCCTAGTAAACGAAGACATTTACGTTCTAAAACATGGTACAAATGTTTTTTTAATAACTTATTTTTTTATTTTACTATGAATTATTTAGTGCTGCTATATAATCGGCGCGGAATCACGCCAGCGCTCAGTGCCGGCTGAGGCCTTTCAGAGGTAGGACGTGTGTCGCTCCCGTAGCCGCGAGTCGCGTAAAATATTATCGTACTTTCGCGAGTTTTTAGCGCGTCTAGGACATGTTGATACTTTTTATTATAATATATTTTTATTATATTACAAAACTTTGGTGAGTACATATTTTAATGTAATGGTGTTCTATTAACTTAAGAAAAATTAAATTAGACTTCTTTATGTATGTTTTCATTTTACTTTTTTTTTTTCAGATATGGCTAACAAAAGGCGCTATATGGGAACAAAAAAAATACGAAAATTTGGCCAAGGCTAATGAAGCTAAAAGGTATGTTACCGAGGTTCTCTACTTATAAAAAATATATTTTTATTAGGTGTAATAAGAAACAATATACTTACTACTTTTTGACGTAATTTTTTTTTATTACTTTTTGTTTGGATATTTTTATGAAACACAGTAGTAATAAGATAAAGTTAATATCCTATTCGTTGTTATAGGCAGAAAAGAGAAGTTCAAATACTTCAAAACCAGGACTTAAATAAAAATGCTGTTGTAAGTTTTATTTTTTTACTTTATATTTTACTAGCTGCGTCAGACACGAGTTTCCTTGGTTTTGATTGAGCAGTTGTTAAACCAAAACTAAATAAGACCTTTCTTCATTATTTATTTATCTCAAGCCGACAATCGATCGCCTGTCATGGTGCTTACTTTTTGTGTCACTATATTATACCCTACATACTTATTATTTTCAGAATCAAGAAAATGAAAAAGACAGTGAAAAAGCACTGGAAATTCTGGAAAACTTGCAGGCATTAGAAACGGCTCCAATTCAAGATCCTGACGCAGGGAATCTTGTAAGAATGACTTGGTCTTTATAAACATATTTTAGGACAAATAAAACAAGAACCTTCAAGAACAAGTGCGTATTTACAGTATACTTTCATAAGTTCAGATACATGTTGTACATTGTTTCTGATAATATTAGACTTAAAAATATATATTTCCAAATTTTATGTTATAGGTAAATAATAGACAAGAAGTTGAAAGGGATACTGTACCTCAGGCAGAGAGTGCACTTTGGCTAGAGCTACGATGTTGTTTATTGACAGCCTCTTCATTCTGTAAAGTGTGCAAACGGCGATCGACTATTAGCCCAGCCCCTTTGGTTAAACAATTTCTTTACTCATATTCCTTGGACCATATCCCTAGTATTCAACATGGGAAAGTAAACGAAAAAGTGACCATAGAACAGTTGCAGGTACAAGTTTAGATTTTTCTAACAAACAATTTATTTTTGTATTCTTAAATTCTATTAAAAAGAAGTAATTAGAGTATTGAGTTTCAAATTATTATGATTACAGGTGCTTCGCCGGATGGACTAATCGACGATGATGGCATCACCGAAATTAAATGTCCTAGTTCGGCATTTGGATTAGAGGCAGATTTTGCTATTAGCAAAAAAAAAAAATTCTGGAAAATAGATGGATCTGTGAATCGACGCCATGACTGGTTTTATCAGATACAGGGGCAGCTGCATATAACTAACAGAAATTACTGTCTGTTTGCTGTGTGGACAGGCAAAGATTTTAAATTGAAGACTGAAAACATAATCAGGGACGATAATTAATTTTGGAGCGAAAATATGGAACATCGGCTAGTCAGCTTTTACAATAAATGCCTGTTACCCGAAATTGTTGATCCCCGAAAAGCTAGGTCCATGAAACTTAGAGACAACAAATATTAAGATTTTGTTTTACACGGAATTGTTTTTATTTACTTTAACCTAACTAATAATAATTTAATTGCTCATTTATTACAATAAACAAAAAACTGAATCCCCGCTTACGGAAAACGAAAACATTCCCTACTAACTAAAAACTGGCTAAGTATCAAGATGATTCTAAGCGGTGTATGATACGCGCTCCAACACAGACGGCTGTGTGTGCGTTTAACTGTATAGCTGTGTGAGTAAATTTACCTAAACGCGAGGCGCGCCGCTCTGGAGTAACGCTCTTAAGGCTTTATAGGTAGGTCGTTGTGCTTGAAGAATGTGCAAATGACATTAATGTAGGTTTTAAAAAGTTTGTTTTCATATTTTTATTACGCACACTTTCGTCTACCACATAATCGACGTGGAATAGAGGTCAAACGCAAGACTACACATAGGTACAGACGCCAGCACATCAAGCTACCCGAAACTGCCAAATTTTCCCAATCAACTTTGAACCTTATGCTTTAGCGATAAAGTTGAAAATCTATTAAAGAAATCTGACAGATTGTGGTAGGTTGATGTGCTGGCGTCCGTACCTATTTAAATGACATAAAGTTTTGGCAAACGTGGTTTTCCGTTTCAGACCAAAACAGCTTTTTCTGGTTTCAAACTTAGCTAAAGAAAAAAAAATTGAAACGCATTTTAAAGTAAGTATAGATCTATAACTCACACTTGTGTTACGAAGACATACTAGGTTCACCTAATCAAAACTAATAACAAAGCTGAAGAGTAGGTGTGTTTGTTTGTTTGATGCGCTAATCTCTGGAACTACAAGTCGAATTTGAAAAAATCGTTTTGAATTTGATAGCCCAATTCTTGATGAAGGTATTTATCATCACGCTACAAGCCTTAGGAATCGAGCAAAAAGTCAAAAAGAGCGCTAAGCGCAAACGAAGTAATAGCGTGGACGGGCGATGCGATGCGACACGGTGGGTGGGTTTGGGAACAAGACATTTTATTATGTCTATTGTATTAATCATTTCTACTGTATGAAAAAACCAGTCTTTCTAACAATACATTTTATGAATGAACTTATAAACTAACCGACTAGTTATAACGGAATAAATAAAAGTTAGTAAAATTACTTGCTTGTAAAATAAAAAATACTGTTTGAATTTTGAATAAAGAACGCAGTCTGATTGACATTTGAATACCGTCAGGGTATATTATGTTCTGTGTTTGAATAGTGCCAAATTATATGTTAACCATAGAGCCGTTAATTTATTTTCCTAGTGAAGTGCGTAAAAAAATACGTAAAAGTATGCGCTTATTCATCTTTCTATTTCTTCTTGGAGGTATTTTTTATTTGGTCACTGAAAGACGGAGTAAATCGGTTTTTATTTGTACAAAATAATGAATGTTCGTGGACTCCTCACACAACATTTCAGTGTCGATTACATAACAATCATTTTGCACAAAGTATACTCTTGTGTAAACTTGTGCAGTTTTATTTGGTTCATTCATTTCAGTTTCCTTCGAAATAAGAATATAAGTCTGTACTAGGCTTTATACAACATCGATCCTTAATTCTAATTAAATAACATAAAAAACCCCTTTTTTGCTTACAAAACTTTTTTTACCTGGCAATCTTAATGAAGCAACAAAAAGTTAACAAAGCAATGTCCTAGTTTATTTGTAGCCATAAAGTCCCAAAAGTCTAGACTTAAGACTGGACTATATCTTTACATCTACCTTTCGAAATTCGAACTGACCGGTGCATATTCGTTAAAAGTCATTGAACTCTTGTAGTTTTAAAAACTTGTTCGTTTTTTCGCCGTTGGTGAAACTGAGTTGAAAGGAGTTTTGATACTTACTCAAGATAATGGGGAGCTGGTTTCGCCATTACTAGCTGTAGAAAAAGGTCTGAAAAGCTTCAAATTAGGTTAAATGAGTTTACTTAGTCAGATGCAATTTTAGCACTTACCTAAGAAGGTAAGTACAATTTTTTATTGAAATGTTGGTAGCCAGTAAAGTCCAGAGAGCGCTGCATGTACTTGCATTGGACGCATTAAAAGACCCTCTTCTTTTGCAAAGGCTAGGTCCGAACTTATGACTCCTAGCACCGCTGCCAGCCCTGCTGACCGGGCCATATTTGACCACAGAACGAGCTACGAGTATTCTTGTGCCTATACTAAGGTCGTCAAAATGCGAGAAGACTGTTGAATTGTCAAAATCAAAGAAATGAATAGTGCATCTCTACTGCATAAACCTATCACTAGGTTTATGCGATTTTTGCGCAAATGGGCATATGGGCAATTCCCGTATTTTTAGGAACGTTCACATTTTAACCTCAGTCTCAATCTGTCAAAAATACCTTCAATTTCCCTACATTTTGACAAGTTTTTGACATATGTTTGTCGCCGAGATGAGATTGCGACTAGATTTTGAACGTTTTTAATTACGAGAATTGGCCTTCTCATCGTTAGCCTTCAATAATACCAAAATATTCTTAGGGATACCAAACATTTTTTTGGCTTTATGATTTCAAAAAAATAACGTCACGGACTGATTATTCAGTAGTCAGATAAACTCTACTAAACATTACAAAAATCATTTCAGAAAGCAGTACGAAAATCCATTTTGCATCAACCGAATCACAGACTAAAAATCACAACCCTTCACCGCTCGTGTATCATGACATAACAGAAAAACAACAGACCATAAATTAAAATCCACTAAGCGCGCGCGACACGCAATTGTCATTTACGTTTTTTTTTTCAAGCAAAGGTGTTCTGTATACAGCCGGTCCCACGGCGTCGCATGCACGGAACGCGTCCATATAACGGACGCATGCACACAGTTACACAGTATGTGGGTGAGCCTAACTGCGATCACCGTTAGGCTACGTCACTGCTAGAGGGGGGCGTTGTCGATGGTTTGTCTGTGGCTGTGGTTCTTTTTTTTTATATAGCAGACAAGTACTTGCTAACATATGTAATGTTTCGAGTCGGAGACATTGACTGTGGCCTAGATGGTTTACCGTGAAAGAAATGAGCCATTGGATCTTTAGATTCTTCTTTTTCTTTAAAAAGTTCGTAAAAATGGAGGAAACACCCCATTTGTTGAGATAACAGTGCTAAACGATGATCCGAGATAACTTGTAAAGTAAAAAACCGATTTCACAAACATAGTTTAAACGTAACACCAATCATTATTGAAGCCATTGTTATCCATCATCAAAACAAGGAACTAACCTAAGCTAACATTAAAACACAACACAAAAACTTCAAATAAACTATCGACCCCAAAAGCCTTATCGATAAAAACAGAGTTTCACATCACTAGCGCAGAGTACCGTACGCTACGTCACAAAGAAAGGGATTGCGGCTTACGGTACACAGGGCCGAGCACCGCCCTACTGTCGCTTTTCTGACGCTGGCCGCACAGAATGCACGTCGATGGCGAATGGCGCGCAGAATCTATGGATGCTGGCTTTTTGAATTTGGATTCGATTTTTTTTTTAGAGTTCGAGGTATAGTAACGAACTTTTATGGTGATGCATCTTGCCCTGTTTGTTATTTATTTAGGTACCGCTGAATTTTTTCGAGAAAATTTTGAAGTCAGGAGTTTCCTGCTACTGATAAATTCGCTGTACTAGAAGCAGGAGTTGTATGAATTAATAGCAACTGATAAAAACATTCATAGTAGAAAGCTTAATTTTGAGAGAAGCTTAACTGTGAAGTCCATACACGAGGTCAATGCCCCCAACTGTCGCTTTTTGGTACCGGCCTCGCAGATGGCATGAATGTGAATTTCGATAACCACAAAACCACTTCGGAGAAAGACACTCACAAGAGTTCTGCATACAGAATTTATAGTAAATTTACTTCTAGGGAATGTGTTAGCTCTGCCGTTGGTAGATTTTCAGACATTGGAAAATGTACGTCTCATCATCATTCTCTTGCCATTATCACAATTGATTCGGGGTCGTCGCAATAAGTCTTTCTTCCATGCTTCTCTATTAGTCGTCAAATCTGTAGTTACCCTCTTTCTAACCATATCATCATTCACACAGTCCATCCATCATTTCTTTGGTCTTCCACTACTCTTATGGCCATCGACATTCATACTGAAAACTTTCCTGTAAATGGGAATGTACGTCTGTTGTACATAAATACATACAAATATAATAATTACTTACGTAAAGACTCTGGATTGAACAAATAATAGTAATAAAAAAATTAAAATAATATTTATAATTATATTATTAATAATATTTATAATAATATTATTATAAATATTATTAATATTATTATAAATATTAATAAATATTATAATAATAATAATAATATTTTTTTATAATACAGGCCTAAAGTTTCTGTCAATACATTCTGAGTCGAAGATAAAATTGATTGTGAATGAAAACCAATTCCTAGAGTGAAAACAACACCAGCATCCTAATTCCGTAACGCACTATCAATCAGAATCTAAACCATTTTGAAGGATATTCCATTCTAATCCATTGCTTCATATGTTCGAAAAATTTGTCTTCTCAACAACGTAAGTAACGCAATGAATGTTGTTGAAATGTCAAAATTAAAGCCATTGCCTACCGTTAGTATGTTACGCAATTACCACAGATAATACTTATAAAATCATTTATTGGAGACCACAAGGGCCAGAGGAAACAGCTTCAAGAGTAAGACACACAATCAGAAAGGCAGTATTCAGTCTCCAGTTTTCATCAGCAAATAGTCCCTAGTCTAATCTTAAGAATGTGTTTCCGACAGAGTGGTTGCGTAAGACGGAGGACAAGGTGTTGTGGAGGAGCCCGGGACCACTGCTGGCCTGTGTCCAGCAGTGGACTGCGATAGACTAAGTTGATTTAATAGTCCCTCACCCTATTATAAGTAAACCTAAGTGGATTTAATAGTCCCTCACCCTCTTATAAGTAAACCTAAGTTTATTTAATAGTCCCTCACCTTCTTATAAGTAAACCTAAGTGGATTTAATAGTCCCTCACCCTCTTATAAGTAAACCTAAGTGGATTTAATAGTCCCTCACCATATAGTTACAAACACAGTTCACAAGGCATAGTAAGACAGTGAAACCAGACGAAAACCGCCCTAAGTTAAAATCAAAGGTCATTAATTCTAACTAGGCTGAGAATCGGCACTTTTTGAACGTCAAAAATTACATAAGACAGTCCTGAAAATGCCTGCCCTTCATCACTTCCTAATGCTTTCGCTGGGAAGAAGAATTGGCGCAACAAACTCGCCAGTAGCACAGCTGTCTGTTCAGCTAGAAGAATTTGATTCCATACAAACTGTTAAGTAATTCATTCTCCAATAAAAACTCTCCGGTTTCCATCTGATTATTGGCCGTAATTGCGTACATGGACATCAGAAGGAACAGAAAAAACTCATTAAAGAGTGAAAGACCGGTCAGATAGGGAAACATAGACAAAGACCGTCCTCAGTCTCCAGTTTCCACCTGATTATAGTCCCTGACCCCGTAGATAGACATCAGAAAGCACAGAGAAAACTGTTTCACGAGTGATAGACCGATCAGACAGTCAAACACAGACAAAGACAGCTCTCAGTCTCCAACAGACAAAAATCCCTGACCTCATACAGCGAAAGTTCAGGAACCTCATCCCGAAACAGTGACGTCACCCCAATATAAACCAGGTGCATGAGTCGCCATGCAGTCTAGGACACGAATAAACGACCCGATTTGCATGCAACGTGACTATGTTACGATTCAACCAAGGGAATGTAAGGAGGATCGCGGCAAATAACAGTTTCAGAACTGTTACCAAGGTTGGAAAGTTGGGCACGAATGTTGGTGCAGTTGGCAAAAATGTTGGTCTAAAGCTCCAGTCGTCATCAGAGAACTTAATTGGACTTAGAAATATAGCAAAATCAGCCGAAATGTTCCCACTGCTGAGACACAGGCCTCCTCTCTGTGAGAGGGAATTGCCCGTAATTCTCCACGCGGGCCCAGTGCGGGTTGAGATATGTCTTCGAAATTTTGGTTCTAGGACATGCCGGTTTCCTCACGATGTTTTCCTTCACTGTTATTGAGAGCAGTGATGATGAAATAATTTACACAAATTAAAGCACCTGTCGAGGTTCGAAGCTACGACCTACGTAAGTCGTACTCGTAAGTCGCGGCCGCTACCACTGGGCCACCACCACATTGGACTTAGAAATATGAAGAAGCCTAATCGCTGTAACAGAAATCGGTTTTGGTATGGAATCATGAGGAGTAAAAGATTTAGCTACTTGTGGGACTAACGATTATTGAGTGCTGACGACCGGAATCATGAGGAGTTACCAAGTTGAGAAGATACATGGGGACCTGACAATCATTTATTAAGTCTACTGGCCTACCTTGGGCAGTCAGCTCCCACAACCAACGTGTTTGACTGACTAATATATTGGAATTAATTTTTCTCGAGTAGCTCGTGCCAATTAGCAAGAAGAAAAAAAAATCCTTGGATCTGAACCATGCAAGTCCGTCAAGTCACCGCTGCACACGTGAGGACATAATGGCTGCGTCAGAGAATGTTATCCGCGTTGCTGAATTTTGTACCAAAAAAATAAAAATGAAAATTTCGTACTACTTTTGGCATTGACACGAAGAAGATGCAAGCCCAACAAAATTTGGGCAACCTCGAGAGGTCCTTTAAACTTTAGACTTCATCTATCTCTTTGCAATATCCACACTTCATCAATATCTATGCTGATAATCATGACAACGATTATCTACAAGCAATTAAAACTATAAAAGTAGCGATCCTAATATGAACACAGGTAAATGAAATATGCAACAGTCTTGGTAATCATGTCATTTACCATAAAAATAGGCTACTGAACTCAATGACCTATGCAACTAACCGATTTCATAACCATTGCGTCTTTTGTATACAACAATTCAAACAAGTTTTTTAGTGACCCAGCAATGTATAGTGTTCAAGAGCTTACGTGATTAAAATTCATAGACAAACTTATTTGCTATTTCGATAGCGTAGGACAACCATAGACGAAAGTTCTAGACTGCCATTATTGGAGTCTAGGTCATTCACGGTACCTAAATTGCATACATAGTAACGTATCTTAGTATTTTTGTCATAGTTTTAATTTAGGAGAAGTGACTTCAGCTTTATGTATTTTTGTCAAATTTCGCTATTTTTTGACATTCTGGTATCAGAAGTAATAAAAATAAGTAACCCTCTTTTTAACGCAGTAGGGTAAAACCCCAAAAATCTCACGATTTTGCGACCTAAAACCGCTAAAAAGCTGATTGAATTTATAATCTGGCTATTCAGAATGTTTGAAAAAGGAACCATTTGAGAAGTAATTAAAATTACTTTAGCAACCCTTAGCAACGGCCAGGAAAGAAGTCGAAATAAGGGCGCGAAAAATGAAAGAGCTAACGCTCAACCACTAATCTAAAATATATTTTTTTCTTTGAATTTATAATTAGGCAAAGATGTTCTTAAATTTATTTTTCTGTATATCGAAAATGATGCAAATATCGAAATTGTCCCAAGTATTTTTTTATCATAAGATTCTTATCGGGGACTTACAGGAAAATTTAATTTTGACTAAAATCTATTTCGTTGACGCATAATTTTAACTATGATAATTATTACTGAATTGCCGTTTAAATCTAATACATTATAAAAAATGGATTTCGATTAAAAATGTTCAGTTTTTTTTTCCACTGAAAACATGCAAACTTAGTAGAAAGTGACAGATACCCAAAATTTGAATTTCTAAACGCGAACTTATCGTATGAAATTCAAATTTTACCTTTGTTACTCACGACTTTTGTTTCCGTCAACAGAACGGAAAAGTGCATTCACCTCTGTGAACTCGGCGAATACAACATTGCCGAATTTCAGCGTAAAAAAATACTATTTCCAATGACAAATATTCAAAATTCTACTGAGTTAATGGTTAGCCAAATTATGTGTCCATTAACCCCTTGTATGCCGGGAGCGTAGATCTACGCGAGACACAATAGTTTTTAATTGTTTTCTGTAATTACGGCATACAACCGGTTAAAATTCTTCTTAAATTATGCTCGAATCAGATTTAAAATTAGAACGCACAAATTCAAAACAAAGAGTTCCAAAACTTTTTTGATTTGTTGTCACTATTTAATCTGTTGCAAAAGTTACTTTTTAAATACTCACCTCTTATTGTACTCGGCATTTTGTCAAAAATCCTTTGCTGGATACCACTGTCAAACAATTCAGAAAACACCACAGTTGCCACAAGAAAATAATGTATTATCCGTTTTCAGACATTTTCACTTGAATAAACACAGTTTGCACGATTTCACGGCACAAGATACTGCACAATTTAAAAAGGTTAGTTTGGCGCCAAGAGAGCTGTCAATGTCAAAATTCCCGCGCGTTTGGATACCCGTCGGTACGTCCTAGAGATGTGGTGTAGCGGTGGGTTGTGCTTTTTTCGTTGCGGCGCGCGCTCGAGACTCGGGCTAACTGTATTTTTTTTCGTGATGCGAACAGTAACGGTGTTAAGGCCGGTTCTTCACTCACATCTTCTTCTGCCATCGAACGACGATGATTTTGGACGCGTGGCTAATTCGATTTACGGTCAATTTTGATTGCTGCCAATGATCGGAGATTTCCGGTTTTTGAGGAGTTTTTTGCGCATAGGTTGTAGGCATCGTAAACTCTGTGATAGGCTGCAGTTATTTTGCATGGGGAGAAAGAATAAAATTTCTAATGGTCGATGAATGAAAAATGGCCATTCAATCGGAAAAGGTGAATTTTATGCTCCTCTCTCTGAGTCTTGTGTCTTTAAAGCCTTAACAATTTTTCAGGCAATCATTTCAATTCTGCAAAATTTAACAATTTCCATTTGAAGAAACATTGAAAAAAGTCTTTAATGCAAACATTTTTGATAAGTCCTCATCTTCTCCTTGTCCTTGCCCTATGTAAGGTACTTCTTCCATTCTTCCCTGTCAACCGACACGCTATCATTCACTTCCCTTATCTTTTATGTCACACAATCCATCCATCTTTTCTCAGTTAGTTGATTAGGAATTATTGCAGTAGCGTCTCTTAGTCTTTCTTATTACGTCATGATCAAAATGGGCATTTTCCAAAGCTTCCACCAGTTTCAAATGGAAATCAATAAAATTTTAAAAAAATCATTAAGTTCAAATCTTTTCTTTTTTTTCCTTTTATGGCAACTGAGCCGATGTCGACTATTCTGCCAGCGTCATGTAGTGAAAGTTCAAATCTTGTTTCCACCAGAAAAATGTTATGACACAAGTTCCTTTAGTGGACTTTTTGACAGTTTCAGTTAATAAAATTTGCAGCAAGTAGACTTGCGGTTGAATTCTATATTCGAAGTCAGTTGCGGATATTCACTTGCGCGAAAGAATTAGCTGATGATCGTTGGGCATTAAAAGATTCCTATTTCATCGCACCTTTCTGAATATGACTGGATATCCTTACTCTGTACCCAGAGGGATTGTGTTACCCAGTAACTGGCTATCGGTCCATATAAAATACTGGTATTCAACTGCATCCAGTTAGACTAATTTATTTATTTCCGGCGACGCAGGCCCATAGATAAATACCTTAACCTAGATAAACATAAATATTTTTTTGCTATAAAATAGTACTTCACTAGCTTGTTCTTATGCTGTTCTGTGGTACTTGTCCGCAGAAGCGACGGAACACCACATCCTTCGGCCAGAAGTCTTCTTCCGTGACGACGAGCAGATAACAATTCGGTACGCGCACCACAAACGCCTTGAACTGCACCGTCGGCGTCTCGCTCGTCTTCTGGTGCACGTACTCCACGATGTCCTCCGCCTTAAAAGCCGACCTCACGTTGACCTCACGAACATCATTTCTGCCAAAAGGCGTACACCGCTGCTCCCCCAAGCGTCGCCACATTACATAGCCTATAATATTCCCACTGGGACACAGGCCTCCTCAGTGACGGTGAGAGAGAGTGGGCCGTAATCCACCACGCGGGCCAAGTCGACCGTCCAATGTATGCGAAAAAGTCCCGAATTTCACGGAAGAATTCTCTTCGCCGTAATGTTGGCACCATTGCTTTTCATTGAAGGTAAAACAAATTCTTCAATGAAAAGCAACGGTTGGCACCATTGGTTTTCATTGAAGAATTTGTTTTACATTACGGCGAAGGGAATTCTTTCGTGAAACGAACTTTAATTAATAAGACTTCGATTGCTCAGCTCGTAAACTTTTTATTGCAACTGTATACATATAATCGTTAACTGTGTACATATTGGTCGTAATAATTATAACAATTAGTTATTGGCTGATCATGTCAATATAATAAAAGAAAATGTTATGTTCATTCAATGGGAAATGGGAGTAGAAGACAAGAATAAGTTGGAAAGTATATACATATAACTAGCTTCCGCCCGCGGCTTCGCCCGCGAGGTATGTCGATAAAAACTATCGTATGTCCTTCCCCGGGATGCAATCTATCTCTCTGCCAAATTTTATCGAAATCCGTTCAGTGGTTTAGGCGTGAAAGGGTAACATACAGACAGACAGAGAGACAAAGACAGAGATTTATTTTCGAATTTATAATATTAGTATGGATTGAGTATGAGGTAATTGTATAATTCACTATCAGTAGCAACTAGCAATAGGTTTCATTCTGACAGTTCAACAATATTCAATGCGCTATTTACATTTTTGAGCAGACACATTTTTCGAACATATGACGCAATGGATTACTTAGCAATCATCTGACTAGCCTTTTTCCCAACTATGTTGAGGTCGGCTTCCAGTCTAACCGGATGCAGCTGAATACCAGTATTTTACATGGACCGTGATAACTAGCGTATTGGATTAGTTAGTGGACTGTAGAGATGAAATGATAGAAACACGTATATTAGCAATATTATAAATTTATAAGTGACAATCACTTTCAAAGCGTTTTGTAATTCTACAATAACTTTCAACAGGATTGACATACTCTTCGGTAGCTACATGTCAGTTTCATATGTTTTTGACTTTCCATCATCGTTATCACTGATAGAATGTCACAATGACAAGTGCCAAGCTCTGAATGATAGGAATGAACATCTAAATTAATAATCTTACCCCCTTAATAATATACATAGACACACGTACATACAGACGCTATACAACGTTTATTAGTAAGGGAGTAAATCCAATGTAAGGTAAGCTGAGAGCGTAGGTAACCAGAAAGTTCATTTATTTTCTTTTATCTTTTGTTTGGTATGCTTTAAACGATTTAAGGGCACACGTATCAAATCGGAAAGGGATCGGCACCGTATCGCCTTTCGCCTCGCCGTCATTCAGGCGTCAACCTATACGTAAGCACGTAACCAAAGCGGATCAGAAGCTCCGATACGTCGACTCGGCTACGGCTAGACGACGCTGTGCTTACGGCTCGCCGACCGCTGGTTGATGGTGCAGCAGGCAGGCCGGAGGGGTGAGAGGGGCAAGGTTGGACGAAGAGACGTAAGCTCAGGTACGGAGAGACGTACGTATGCGCTGGGACGAGGAGCCGTAACCTACCACACCGCGGTTCGTGAGCATGTCCCGAGGCAAGGCGATTACGCTACGATTCCGATTAGTTTGCGTTGCAGTAGGGAGTTTCATACAAAGAATACTGAACGGCTCGAGTTGATACGGTGCCGATCCCTTTCCGGTTTGATACGTGTGCCCTTAAATCGTTTAAAGCATACCAAACAAAAGATAAAAGAAAATAAATGAACTTTCTGGTTACCTACGCTCTCAGCTCTATTCCCAACCACGGCTACTCTTGTAAGCCAAAATTTAGAGTAGCGAACACCAGAAAAGCGCCAATTCTTGTACCCGCGAAACGTTTAAATTGAAGTTGCAATCTCATCTGTGTGACATCATCACCATTCTCCATTATTTGGGGTCTCCGCAACATGACTTTTTCTTCCACACACGCATCATATCATTTCCATTTATGTTGCATAAGGGGACTACATGATATAAAGCGCGATCACTGTCGGACGGTCTGCATAGAAAAGAAAGAGAAACGCGATGACACAACGCTGGTATTGCAAAATATGAAGCAATTATCTATTTACAAAAAATTAAAACGATAGTGCTTTAGTATGTTGCTTGTAGAAGAACCTGACAAAAAATCAGAATGATTGTATGTTTATTAGTATCCATGGGTTCTTATAGTGAAAAGAAAGTTTTTAGAGGTATCTTCATGATTTTTCTATCGTATCAAATTAGTTGTATTATGTTTTCAAAACACTATCTAACTAGCATATATCCGTGCCTCAGAAAGCACGGTCCTGGCTGCCATTCGTAGATCTTTGACAGTCGTTACGGGTCGTCAGATGTCTGAAAGTCTGACAACCAATTTTAACAAGGTGTATTGTATTATCCAGTAACTGGGTTGTGGAGGTCAGATAGGCAGTCGCTCTATGTAAAATACTGGTATTCAGCTGCATCCGGTTAGAGTGGAAGCCGACCCCAACATAGTTGGGAAAAGGCTAGGCAGATGATGATCTAACTAGCATATATCCTGAAGAATATCATATATTTTTCTGATTTTGTTTACTGTAGTCGATCATATACTTTTAGGCATTATAAAACTTCCGTTTTTTGCGTTTAGATCCAGCAGTGCGACTCTGTTACCATCTCACCGTGAAAACTTAGGTGAAGTGAGCGTAGAGTGTGCGTGGAGTGTGTGTGTGTGTTATTAAAATCTCGATTATGATTGTAAATGTTTGCTTGATCAATCCCTAGCATCAGTAGGATGACACTGACAGCTCACTCCACGCAAGTTTTTATGGTAAGATTTATACAGAATCGACATGCTGTAGGTAAAGTCAAACGGCCGCTATCCTGACACCAACCCTCCTTGGGAATGCTTTTGTAGCTGGTTTGATGGTTTGATATCTCACCTGAGTGACAATCAAAATCAAAAACGTAGGTAGATGAGAGGTTTTATTTACATATTGGGACTAAGATTCGAAAGCTTGGTGGTCATTTGAAAGTTGATATTAAGATAATTTGTAATTTAATTATTGTTCTTCCACATTTGGAATTTGATATGTAGACAATTCTTGATTTAGTACTTTTTTTCGACATGGGAACTTAATCATTTTGTTTAAATTGATTAAATTAGAATTACCATTATTATTCTCCCTTATTTCAATAAATACATGTAAATTGTATTTTTAAATATTAGAATATTAAAAATAGTAGCCCACCGGTATCGGGAACAGGGTCCAAGCTACCAGCGGTCAGGGCTCCAGAGAGAGGAACTTCCTGACAATGCGGGCCGTGTCCAGAAGTACTGCTTTCTAAATCAAGCCCTTGATCCAGCTGCCTAACGAGAGCCTGCTCAGGCGACCAACACCTGAAGAGGCTCTTGGCTATTAGAATTAAAATTATTATTATTGTCGCATTTGCATGTCGAATTTAGTAGGCGGAATATGAAGTACTAATATAATTGTGTATGTGTTATAAAGAATTGCCAAACTTAAGTCGCAGTGGGCAGGGCACATTGCTCGCAGAACAGATGGCCGATGGGGCCGAAAGGTTTTGGAGTGGCGACTGCGTACCGGAAGACGTAGCGTTGGAAGGCTTCCCTCAAGCCGACGACCTTGTGAAGGCCGCAGGAACCCGTTGGATGCGAGAAGCACAGTGTAGAACCGGTTGAAGTGGAGGTGCTTGGGGGAGGCCTATGTCCAGCAGTGGACGTCTTTCGACTGAAATGATGATGTGTTTTAGAATCTGTAAAATACCATATTTCAGGCAAATAAATGATTCTATGTATTTAAGCTGCTGATGGGTTTATTGTGCTACTTCTTGTTCCAAGCTAAAGCATTTCTTTTTCTTAGCATATCGATGGCAAATATTTTAAATAATTTTGGCCCAAGATTCACATGCGCGAACTCCGCTCACTGACGCAGTCATAAGATCATCAAGTACACAGGTGACATGCGGCGCAGGATGGAAGGTGGACCTTTGTCTGTGGGGAGGTGTTCTTATACGCACTTAAGATCAGAGCCGCGCCGTGAACCCCCATCTGTAGTGGTAAAGCACTATGAAGTGGTGAAGGGCGGGCGCTTTGGGGGGACTGCCTTATGTAATTTTGACGTTCAAAAAGTACAATGCGTGCCATGAAAGATGAGACTTGACACACCACGTGGTCTGACATGCGCAGTACACGTGCTTAGGTATCTTTAGCGGTATGAGGTCTGAGTGCGGGACGGGACCGGACGTCATAGGGGCGGCGGAAAGAGCGAGGGAGGCGGGGTCAAGTCTCATCTTTCGTGGCACGCATTGTACTGATTCTTAGACTAATTTGAATGAATGACTTTTGTTTGATTTTGATGCGAACGTTCATATAAATACAAGAATTGCCTCTCAGAAAAGTATACAATTAAGTATAGCAAAACCTATGGGGTAATTATTGCGTAGAAATGGCTTCACTTTGACAGTTCGGCAACATTCATTGCGTTATTTACGGTGTCGAGCAGATTAATTTATCGAACATACGAAGCAATGGTTTAGGAATCTGGAATGACTGTTTTGTAACTGTCTTCTCCATACGAAAACTACCTTTTGGAATGGGCGACTAGAATCAATTCCATTTTGTTGTAATTTTTGACGTTCAAAAGTGCCTTTTATGTGGCTATTTGAAATAAATGCTTTGACTTTGACTTAAACCTGCAGCGAAATACACACACCAAAATATTGGAGGAGAGAAAAGAAGCTACAAGAATAGATATTCTGAAACCCGATATTAATGTTTATCTCGGAACATCTGACCTGAAATTCAACCGGACAAAATCACCGGAAAATGCGTATAAATATTATTACTAATTTGAGAACGAAACCAATCAAGTATTTATCGACCAATCTAGCAAAACATTTTTATAACTTAAATGCACAGAGGAAACAATTTTAAAGCCTTTAATTAAAAATTATTACACTGGCTCGTTGGATTAGTGGTTCACACACTTGTTAGAATTCTAGGAAAATCATCTACTTTTACAATATTTGTAAATAATATGTAAATATGTGAGCACCATGTATCTATCACATAATTGATTTACCTGTCATTGCTTCTTTTTTAATTCTATATACCTTTTGTGGTAGACTAATTTTATTCTAGGTGCATCGTCTTCACATATAATTATATTATTTATACAAAACCTTGTAAAACATTTTAAAAGAGTAACGGTGGAGTTTCTTGCCCATTCTTCTCTATACGAACACTACCTTTTGGAATGGGCGACTAGAATCAATTCTATTTTGTTGTAATTTTTAACGTTCATAAGTGCCTTTTATGTGCCTATTTGAAATAAATGCTTTGACTTTGAGTTTAGTTGCAAACGCTACCGCTAAGCATGAGGTCTTGGGGTCGCTCCCCAGATCGAGCAAAGTGTTCTTGTGTTTTTTTCCATCAGGAATCTCTCAGTTGCAGCCCGGAGTCTGAATACACACCCAGGCCAGCCTATTGCCATTAATACATGGCTAATAGACTCACTATAATACATGGGACTTAAACATACAGTACCCGGCGATAAATATTGCACATCGACCTTTGGAAAGAGACAATCGGCTAATTTCGGCTTCGTAGAGCGTTATCTCTGTCGCACGAAATACAAACAGTCCGGTATCTATTAATTAAGAGCTGTTAAAACAATTATGATTTGCTTCTTTTGGTAATTATTTTTATTCTTTGTATAAAATACACCAATTTACAAAGGTCGATGTGCAATATTTATCCCCGGGTACTGTAACTGCTTTGGAACGTGCTATGCTTGGAGTCTCTCCAGAGGGATCAAATCCGCAAGGGGGTGATCCGGCAGTGAACCAAAAGTTGTCGACATAGCTCACAGAATAAGCAAGCTGAAGTGGCAATGGGCCGGCCTTATTAGCCGTAGAACCGATGACCGTTGGGGTAGACGCGTTCTTGAGTGGAGACCGCGAACCGGTAACCGTAAGGTGGGACGCCCTCAGGCTAGGTGGAGTGACGATCTTCGCAGGATGGCTGGTAGCAGCTGGATGAGGGTTGCCGAAAATCGAGTTGAATGGCATGCAATAGGAGAGGCCTATTCAGGTATGAGGAACAGCATGTAAAGTTCACTCATACTCCATAGAAAAGGGAGGATCCTCCGACCAGACGGGTGTTGTGTCTGGCGGGCAACTGCCCCGTTGATTCATGTCGGGCCGTTGTATATATGCTAGTTGCGCGGTAAACTCTGCTTGCGAGATGCAGGATTTTGCATGATGTCAGTATAACGCGTTGTTCGCATGTGGCGTTGTAGATACCGCTACAGGTACATAATATATGGCTACATTGTAACTGCCTTTTTCAGACTCACTCATGTGCCACAAACAACCAGAAGAGACCCAACCCGGAACAAACGCCACTCTGTAGGTCATACGGGACCTAATAACCAGCATTGCACACCCGCCAGCAGACATAGCCAATACTTTGTTTTGTAATTAATTCATATTTTATTCATTATTAACTTCTGCCCGGGGGGCCCGTGGCTAAATAATAACAGCCGCACGGGTCAATCGACCAGGTTAAGCTACACTTGCCGCGGTTGGTCTGTGGATGGGTGACCATCTTTACATACCAAAACCCCTTCGTGCCTCGGAAAGCACGTTAAGACGTTGCTCCCGGCTGTCATACGGGGATCTTGTCAGTCGTTACGGGTAGTCAGAAGCCCGAAAGTCTGACAACCAGCCTTACCAAGGGGTATCGTATTACCCAGTAACTGGGTTGTGGAAAAAAGGCTAGGCAGATGATGATGACTATTTAATATTATACATTTGAAAGTCACTCTGTCTGTTACTTTTCACGTTTTAACCACTGAACGGATTTCACAGAGGTGACTCACATGATTATTGAAATTTTTGTGTAAGTAGGTAAAGAGACAAGCAGACCTTTTGGAAAAGTATCGATTTCAGGCAATCTAGTAAAGGTAGGAAGGCGTAGTGTAGGGAGTTGAAAGAATAAGAAGATAATCTGCCATAATTTTGCTTCCAATCGAATAGATGCTCACATTGCTCACACCACTCCATCACTCCGCATCAGGGGGTCCCACTGAGCACGAAATCCGTAGTGTTAGCCGAATTTACGGGCAATTCCCTATCACCTACGGACCTAAGATTAGTTTGGGCCTAAGAATGAATGACACTACTATGTGACAGTTGTCCCCGCTGCCGATGTGTTTTTGCCCGTCGAAAAAAGGCAATCGGGGGTAGACTGCAATCCGAAGTATCGTACTAATTTCGGACGGCCCCGTGCTCTCTAAAGAGCAGGACACCAGCAACCAATTAAAATTATGACAAGCATAATGATTTCGAGTAGGTATTTAGCGAGTCAATTCGCAAAGACCATGTTTTTAATTACGTGACTGCACATAATACCAAGGACGCGTATAGTAACAGTAGACAATCCGTTATCTAAAGTTTTTTGAACTATTGCCGCTTCAAAACTTCAAAACTAACGTTACAGAGTTAATTTTTATTTTTATAAGCATTTTAACTACGTGTGAATTTAAAAAAAATGCACCGAAATTCACAATCTTTTGGATAGTCAGTTGTTTCTACTTCCCGCGTAAACAAATCTCCTGGAGGTCGT
Organism: Luperina nickerlii; assembly: GCA_963855955.1. NCBI lineage: Eukaryota > Metazoa > Arthropoda > Insecta > Lepidoptera > Noctuidae > Luperina > Luperina nickerlii. Next base: position 6,865,656 of record OY979689.1, on the reverse strand, counting down.
TGAACCCAACGGTACCGTGCAACTTGTCCGAACCGGTTGGTCGACGTTGCTGTGACGTCATTTTTAGTTCGACTACTTGATCATAGATGGCGATAGTGAAGATAGTTTGTGCTGAATTTTCTTTCCGGAAGAGAATTAGTTGATGCCTTTTTCACGAATGTAACATTGTAGGTTTAATTAGGGAAGCCTTTATTCAGCTTTGGAGTATTGTAGGGTTGTATTATTATTTATTATGTATTTGCGTTTAATATTTTTGACATGACGTGACTCAACATTTGCAGTTATTGCGAAAATTCAACCACTCAAGTAACAAAGGCAGTAATATAACCATAGGTCTGGTTATAAATATTTACTTCAAAGTTAAAAGCTGCTTGTCATGTTCAAAGAATTAATTAAACGCAACTTGATTTGTTGTACTCCAGGTGCGTTTGCTACAGGTGGGCACACCTTTCGAACACATGTCAAGATTATTTTATTCATAAATAATGACTTTGCTTGTAGCACCTTGTATGTATAAACCCCATTATGACCCATTATTATAGGAGAACGACTAGACACAACCTGTTAAAATAATTAATTTTAATTTTAGTACTGCACGCTTTTTATTTAACAAATTTGGTTATGGCCATCTGTTATCGAGTAGCAGAACTACACCCCAAATCATGTTTTGAACATTATCAGCGACATCTAGTTCATGTCTTAGGAAACTTAACTCTGCCATCTCTTATCAATTTTTAGAAACCTTTTACGCTCACTTTTTAACTGTTGCCAGAATTCACGAGATGTCATTGTTTTTGTTTCAAATCACTGTCCACAATACAATCGGTCACTTTGTATTGCTGTTATGATTTCGTATCGGTAATTCGTTTCTAATAATTTATGCAAAAAATGTGATAAAGTGAATGTTATGTGTTCAGTTTGACTTCAGTACTGGATTGGTGAGTTATTCATTATTAAAATTATGTAGTACATGCAAAAATCATAATAATTGTTTGTTTTTGTCCTAATATGATCGAATACCTAGCAATACAGCATTAGTTTCGCAGTTTGCAATAATTTTAATTGTTTTACTATCAAAGTAATTACTAGATACATTATGAGAGTACCTACAGCATTAAATCCAGCTAAAATGTAGTCCAATAACACTGCAGGAAATCGAATGTAGACTAGATACTTACCTATATTCAAATGTCGTCTGCAAATTGATGAATATTGAATCAGTCGAGCGTTCGTTTATCTAATATAGACAGCTGGGTAATCTACTTGTAAAACTAGTATTAGACCAAAAAATATAGTAGTTTTGATATCATCATATTTTAGAAAGGTAAAATTTGTGAATTTGTATGTAGGGGATAATATCTAGATAGTTGTTTTAACATAATATTAGTAGGTATTATTAACGTAATAACCAACAACTATGTACCTACTTACATAAACTTTCGGTTAGATTCAGCAAAAGTGCATAAGTAGGCTTCTTTTTTTTTTTAAATATCGTTCGTTTAGTCACGGTAATGTTTTAAAGTACCGTGGTTTAGTTCTACCATTTTTTAATTTTTTAACTGACTTTAAAAGGATATGCATTCGCCGATTTTCTTATGCCACTCAATCTGGGAGTCTTTCAATTAGCAGTACCTACAGGTATGGATGCATGCTTTCCCCATTGAGTTATAATGTTTCCCTAGAAATACATTTTCCTGAATTCTGGCAATACTTAGGCAAAACCCTGTGGTGTTGCAAACGTGTCTATCGGCAGTCGGCAGTCGGTTAGGTACTTACCACTTTCCATCAAATCAGCCAAGGAAGGCCTAATTGCCAAATGATGGTACCTACTTACACAAAAAAAGTGTATAAATGATCAGTTTCTGTAAATAATAGATGTCAGACATCATAGGTACTACATCATGTGCTGTCATGTGTGATGATGATGACATCGCGATCAAAACACCTACTTTTCTTCTCAGAAAAGCGTCCTTTTTAAAGTAGGTAAGTCTTGTACACCCATCCCAAGTAAAACCTTTGCGAATAAACTCCGCATTGCGTATTAATCGAGTACTCTGTAAAGTCCTACAGAAAGGACACTAGACGTAATAGGACGCTCCTTCGTCCGTTTTGAGGTCATAGCTAATCTTATTTTATCGATCACCTAGGTGTTTTGATGTTCGGCTAAAAATACATGACTTCGGGAATTGAAGGAGAAATGTGGCATTTTTGGGACTTGAGCGGTAGGTTGTGTGGTGTTTCCCAGTAACTGGGTTGTAAAGGTCACACAATAATGTTGCTCGATGTAAAAAAAAAAACTGATACTCAGCTGCATCTGCGGGGGAATCGCGTAAAGGCTCTTACAAACAGGCGCGACACGCGATATAATCGCGCGCGCCGCAAAGGCACGTCCGCTCGTTGCGCGACTTGGGGTGTCTTTGTGTCGCGCGCGATTTTATCGCGTGTCGCGCCTGTTTGAAGGAGCCTTAACACACTAACAATAGGAATGGCTTTCTTTTCGACAGTTCAACAACATTCATTGCGTTAATTACTTCCTTGAGCAGACAAATTTCTCGAACATTAGGAAGCAATGAAATAGCAATATCCTTCAAAATGATTCAGGTTGTTATTGATAGGTCGACTTGAAAACCTCCTCCGTTTTTTTTTCGTCGGTGAAAAATAAGACCTAACCTATTGATCAAACTCGTATGTCTGAAGAATACTTCTTCTCGTCAACTATACTCTGATTTTTAATTTGCTAGACCAAAATGGGCTATGCTTAGAGTTTCCCTGCGTGATCGAATCAGGAATGAGGAGATCCGCAGGAGAACCAAGGTAACCGACATAGCCTAAGAATTGCCAAACTTAAGCGGCAGTGGGCAGCAGACGTTGCTCGCAGAACAGATGGCCGATGGGGCCGAAAGGTTCTGGAGGTGGCAACCGCGTACCGGAAGACGTAGCGTTGAAAGGCCTAACAAGGTAGTCCGGCGACCTTGTGAAGGCCGCAGGAGCCCGTTGGATGCGAGAAGCACAGAACCGGTCGAAGTGGAGCTGCTTGGGGGAGGCCTATGTCCAGCAGTGGACGTCTTTCGACTGAATTGATGATGATGAGACTAAAATGACAGCTGATTCAACATGACAAAGAAAGGTCACTTAACTTTAATCATCGTTTTTATACCCTAAAATCAATGAAGATCATCGTAATGAGGGCTATTGTACGAATTTACCGCTAGAGACGCTAGTGTAACGTGAGGTCTCCGAAATATCAAATGTCACTGATTGTGGGTGGGCTACGCAGGTTTATTTCTAATTAGAATAATGTTGTGAACATTTTGCAATGGGTAAGTTCGGCGCTGGGGTAAGACCGTACTTATCAAATTTCCAGATGATTTGGCAAGATAGTTTACCGCAACTACCTTATAAGTCTTAATCCATATTATAAGGTAGTTGCGGTAAACTTAGCCAAATATTGCCAAATTACCTGGAAATTTGATTAGTATGGTCTTACCCCAGTGCCGAACTTACCCCATCATACCTCAGCAGGTGTGATGGGGTAAGTTCGGCGCTGGGGTAAAACTGTACGAATCAAATTTCACATCATATTTGCCACACTCAATCTCAGTTAGAGTTACCTGAGGTTAAGTATGGCAAATATCAGTTACGGGTCAATGAATGTCAGTGCTTTAAAAGCGAAGCTAAGAAAAAGAGGTGCAAGAACAGCTAATTCAGAGGTTAGTTGTTTACTGTTTACAAAAACTTTTTTTTGTTTGTTTAAATATTGTTTTCTCGCCCGTAATAACAAACTTTGAGAGCTATAGTTCAGGGCCTCACTCGACAGTGGCGCCAACACCAACTGGTGAGCACAAAACCAGTACCCCTCATTCGCAATGGATACTGTCGAATTGCCAAAATCGACATTACACTGATACTAATATACCAGCGAGGGCAGGATGAATAGGCAAGAAGTTGTGATAGCTTTGAGACTCCGATCCGGCCATGTTCCTCTCAATAGTTTTGGTTTTATGATGCGCAAAGTTGATTCGCCCAATTGCGCTGTCTGTGGAGTCATAGAAGATGTGCATCACATCTTGACGGAATGTAGTCGTATTGGAGTCCTAAGACGTCAAGCTTTTGACAATAATTTTAATGTAGGCTACTATAATAGCGTCCTGGCCTCACCATTGTCAGATGAGGCCAGAACACTATATCATATTATTATTATGGGTACAAGGTTGCGGGTAGGTTAGTTTGTTATATTTATTGTATCCAATAATCGGGGTGACATATTCTTTATAGAAAAAACCCTGTAAATAAATAAAGATTAAAAAAATAATAATAATACTAATATATGTACCTACTTAGCAGTTAAACAATACCTTGCAAAATGTCCCGTGTTTTGACGCCATTAAGCCTCCTACAAACAGGCGGGACACGCGATATAATCGCGCGCGACACAAAGGCTCCGCTCGTTGCGCGACTTGCCTTTGTGTCGCGTGTCGTGTCGCGCCTGTTTCAAGGAGCCTTTATTGTCATATTGACTCCCACGATAACAGAGTAGGTGGTACTATTAATATCCGGAAACGACTACCTCCCACTCATCAGCTTCTGAGCTTTTTTTAAACAAGTTGGATCACTTTCTAGGGAAGACATGGAAATAGAACTCATTTGATGTGCTTACATCATTCTGTTTATAAAATTAGATTGAAGTCATTGAGTTCTTTTTTAGGGTTCCGCATCTAAAGGGTAAAAATGAGACCCTACTATTAAGACTCCACTGTCCGTCTGTCTGTCACCAGGCATGAACCGTGATAGCTAGACAGTTGAAATTTTTACAGATGATGTATTTCTGTTGCCGCTATAACAACAAAAAACAGAATCAAATTAATATTTAAGTGGGGCTCCCATACAACAAACGTGTTTTTTTTTCGGCGTTTTTGCCTTGTGGTACGGAACCCTTCGTGTGCGAGTCCGACTCGCACTTGGCCAGTTTTTTAACTTCTATAATATGTAAAGTTTTATCATTAATTCATCACATGTGGTCAAACTAGTTTGAGATCATCTATAGAGGGTAAGGTAACCCTAGGGTTACAATTTCGAAATTTGAAAACTCCTGACAAAAGCCGAATATTTTACTTTTATTGGTTCTTTTTTTAAGTACCTAATGTTTTTATTTTTTATTTTGTAAAAAAAATCCCTTACGTTGAAAAATCCGGAAACATGACCAGGCCGGGCAAAGTCTGGACGGGGGGCCACAAAGCCGGACATGTCCTGACAAATCCGGATGGTAACACTAGGCCAAACGAGCTATAGTGAGTGAATGTTCATTTTTTTAAACCTCCGGCTGTCCCATTTCAAAACCTAGTAAGGGACACTTTTTACAAAAATCGTTTTATTGCATAATCTTGCTAACCTAGAAGGCGTTTTAAACTTACATAAAAGGTATATTTAAAAATCGATACCTAGTAAGTGCACCTTTCACTCCCTAGTGACCATTTAAAACCTAGTAAGTCACTTTAACCAATTCAAAAAAATACATTCCATAGGCTGACCAGTATTACGTTTATGCGCTCTCCTGTAAAATTTCATTTTAAGTCCTTACTAGGTTTTGAAATGGGGCAGCCGCCCTGACATCGTTGGAAAAAAACATCCTTCCTTCTGTCTGCAGTCTGGTAAAAATACAGGCTAAGCACATTCTTTCCTGGGCTCCTTGCTAATGGTAGTATTAGAAAGAGAGGAGGAATCGGACTGACTAGAACCGTGGGGGTTTTAGTCAGTCCGATCCCTCCATTCTCCCCAGACCGAGGGTATCTATGATGACTCCAGAAAAATGAAAACCTAGGCATATAGGTTCTTTGCCATACTCAATATTATAAATGAGAAAGTGTGTCTGTCTGTCTGGTTTTTACCTCTTCACGCTTAAACCACTGAACCGATTTAGATGAAATTTTGTATAGAGATAGTTTGAGTCCCGGGAAAGGACAGGATAGTTTTTATCTCGATATTCCCACGAGATCGAAAGTTATGCGAGTGAGTGAAATCGCGGGGCGCTGCTAGTTACCTACTTACAGAAAATATAAAAGGAAACTTACGTAGCGTAGGACACACACACATACACACAGCAAATAACTTTAATTTCGGAAGTCGGTGGCAAAAAAGTAAAATTAAAATACAGATCCCAAGACACCGCGACATCCGAAATTAAAGTTATAGGTATCATAATTTTGAGTTAGCTTCTTTTTGAAGTCGATTTAATTTTTTTACATAATTATAGACATACAACAACACTCTGGCTAGCTCAGGCCAGCAAATAAATGCAAAACCGAATGCGCGGCCGAAATGCAAAAAAAAATGCAAACTTCCTGTGGCAGTACCGCGGCACAATCTAGTGGTATCTCTGTGTTAATTAACTCATGTAGGTTTAATTAAACCTTTAAAGAATGTGCGGAAGTCAGACTAAATACTAAAATGCCTTGACTTGACCCCGCCTCCCCCGCTCTTTCAGCCGCCCCTATGACGTCCGGTCCCGTCCCGCACTCAGACCTCATACCGCTAAAGATACCTAAAATCGTGTACTGCGCATGTCAAACCACGTGGTGTGTCAAGTCTCATCTTTCGTGGCACGCATTGTAATTGCGAAACACTTCATTTTGACAGTTAAACAACATTCATTCCATTATTTACTTTGTTGAGCTAACATTTTTTTTGAACATAATACGAAGCAATGGATTAGCTATATCCTTCAAAATGATTTGGATTGTGATTTAGGGCTGATTTTTCTATCAACAGATAATTTTTATTCGTGGACTAAAATGGACGTCTGACAGTTTTTGTATGGAAGTACTGTCAAAAATTCAAAATTATTCCTCCGATAAAATTAACTGGCGTTGGAAAAATCAGCCCTAAAAAAACTCAATTCGAAATCAACTAACAACCGGCATAATGAAATCCCGCCAAAAATCCATAACAAAAAGAATACAGTATAACCCGACTTACCTATTTGAGTAAAAAGAATTACCAAGTACGTGGCGGAAGGCGAAATGGGTGACGGATGTTTGTCTCTGTCACTCCTACTACGGGAGTACTGCTCTCCTTTTCTCACTTCTCACTCGCTTCAGACGTGTGACATCCCGTGGGCTTTGACTGTGGTCTAGGGTTGTGCGAAAGCGATTAAAATAATAATGGTTGTGGACGTGGTTATTTTAAAGGGTGGTGTTTTCGTAATGAAATTAGTTTTTAGGTAACTATTAATTTTTTGAAGCGTGTGACTAAAATAATAACAGCCGCACGGGTCGTTCTTAAAGGTTAAGCAACATTTGCCGAGGTCGGTCCGTGGATGGGTGACGGCGGTCCATTATTTACCGAGACCCCTCCCTGGTTCGGAAAGCACGTTAACCCTTTGGTCCAGCTGCGGATCTTTGAAAGTTGTTGCGGGTAGTCAGAAGCCCGAAAGTCTGACAACCAGTCTTACCAAGGGGGTGTTACCCAATAACTGGGTTGTGTAATATTTGTATTCCGCTGCATCTGCGGAGTAAATGCGTAACACACTAACAGTCGCATCATTTTGACAGTTTAAAATCATTAATTGCATTATTTAAATATGTACGTTGTGGAGCAGACACATTTTTCATAATTACAGAGATTAGATTTAAAGAGTGTTACGTTCAAATGACCCCACCCGCTCTGGGTGGAGCGGACGGGAGTGTCAGACTCTTACTGACTAAAACCCACCCGTGTTCCTTCCTTAGCCCTTTATGTTCCGGGCCAGCGGTAACCCTTTCGGACAATCCCGCTGACCGGGCAGACGCTATCTATTGCCTCCCTCGAAGATTTCTGGGCTGATACCATTTAAATTTCCACATGCCACCTCCACGCTTGAAGCTAAGAAGTAGAGTACCCCTTTGGCTCTGATTCTCTGATTGGTCCAGTAACAATGAGCTTTATAAATCCGCTTTTGTCAAAAAGTTCCTCTTTGTTTAACCATTTATTTCATTAAAGTCGGCAAGCCATTAAGGATGCATTGAAGTATCCTCCACAAATCTGCGCTGCACCCTGGGCAGTTCGCCTTGCTGAATATTCTTTATACAAGATCTTGAAGAGCTGAAGATCGTGACTCATATTGTGAATGTGCGCCAAATATGACGGACGTGGCACTGGCGGGACTTTTTTTTTGTCAATGAGAAATGCGTTACGCATTTCCCACTCGCGGGGGACAAGACGGGGTATGTGGGACATGTCCGCCTAACTGGCGAGCCCCGCATGTCCCCCCGGCTGGGGGGCTACGGGAATGGCCGAGAACACCTGGCCATTCCCGTCCGGCACTGGTGGAAGCCTGTGCAATAGAGGCGAGGGTGCCCCCGCACCCGTCGCCTGCTAGCTTCCACCTGGGAGGAGTCGGAGGTGACTGTCATACTGACGTCGTCTTCGATCCCTCCACCACCTTCGGAACGGCGCCGCGAGAGGGTCTTCCTCCCGCGCGCGCTTCGCCGCCTCCTTCTGGGACATGACGTGTTCGCAGAAGGAGGCGACTGCCGCCCAGGCCCTGAGGGCAAGCGATATCAACTCAGCATATCGCAGTCCACTGCTGGATATAGGCTCTTTCAGGCTGTGCCATAACAGCCTATCCTCCGCCTTCCACATTCAGTCTGTCCCAGCCACCTTTTTGGTCGTCGATCAATAAAGGTTGGAGGCGTCCTACCAACACTACGTTTGCCGATACGCGGTCTCCATTCCAGAACTCATCTGCCCCACCTGCCAACGGTCCTTCGACAAACATGGCCAGCCCACTGCCACTTCAGCTTGCTTTTACTCTGCAAGCTCAGTCGGTAACTACGGTTCTTTTCAAGGTAATTCGTGATCTTATCCTTCCAAGAAACTCCGAGCATAGCCCTTTCTATGGCGCACTGAGCGACTTTAAATTTTTGGGCCAGCCCGACTGTTAGTGTCCACGTTTCGGCACCGCTATGTCATAACGGGCAGGACGCCCGAAGAAGACCTTAGTCTCAATAGCGAAAACGTTGATGTCAAATACAAAAATGTACCTATTGGATTAACAAGCAACCGAAAAGAGTATATCACTCTTGATGAAAGTCGTTGTGGTAATACGAAATAATTGTCACTTGTCTAGAGACCTAAGACGAACTAACAGGGGATCGAGGGGCCTAAAAGTGCCACTTTGGCAGAATCATAAAAGGATAACATTATGAATCATAATGGACAGTTAACTGTTAAGTTAATCGTATCAAATCCCGCTGGTGAAGGATTTTTCAGTTATTTTTTTTGTCTGTGCCAAAATACCAATCAATCCAATCCAAATCCAATCTCTTTGATTATACCTACGTAGTGCAGCGAAAAAAAGAAAAACACGGGCTGTCTTCGCCATATTATGATACATAATGTTATCCTTTTATGATTCTGCAAAAGTGGCCTTTTTAGGCCCCCAGACCGGAATAAATCCTGAAAAGATAGAGTTGGTGATAGAAAAAAAAACTGGCTGGAGAATCGATTCCGTTCACATAGTTGTTTTTCACCTCCTGATCCCCATAATTATTATAGTTTGTGCCTATGAAAGTTTTTTTTTTTTAAATTCTATTTTTTTGGACTTTTATACTACATGTATATGTCAGAATCTTATTTACTAGTTACATCATTTGTTTAACTTAAGATGATAATAGTGTAAACAAAAGACAAGCTCCTTCACTGTTAGGGTTTGAATTCTTGATTCCAACCTGCAATTTGTCCATATTAAATTTTTCCAATAATTCCTCTCTCTCTCTGCATGAAATTGACGCATTCCATCAACAAATGGTATACATCGTCTATTATTCCACAAGTATCACATTTAGGGGAAGAAACCTTTCCCATTAAAAAGGCAAAATTGTTTGATGGAATATGTCCAGTTCTGATTCTGTGGCCTATGAAAGTTGAATGAACTTAACTCAACGGTTACCTAAGTACCTATGTATATTTTGCGGTTTTCCTCATAGGTTCCGGTGATTTGGAATCTGCTTGTTAACCTTTTGACACAGTTTTTAACCGACTTCAAAAAAGGAGGAGGTTCTCAATTCGGATGTTTATATACATTTTTTTTTATGTGTCGGGCATAACTCCTTCATATACAAAAAACGAAAATGCGGAACCAACTACACCGACTTCCGAAAGTTATTATCACTGTAAGTAGTGTTTTTTTTGGAAGTCGGTTTTTTTTAAGTTTTTTTACTATAGGTGTAATTTTACGCGACACGCGATATAATCGCGCGTGACACAAAGGCCTGCTCTTTGCGCGACTTGCCTCTGTGTCGCGCGCGATTTTATTGCGTGTCGCGACTGTTTGAAGGAGCCTTTACGCAAGCACCCCGCTGTACCTACAACCTCCAGCATGACTGAGCATGAGCAAAAAATACTGCTAGTGGTTGGTTTGACATCTAAATTTAACTCAAAATTCCTCAAGTTTAGTGCAGTTCCTAGGCTAAACTCTTTTCTAGCCTCCTTGCTTCATCGTTCTTCCAAAACACCAGCCGACTTAATGGCCGATTCCTATAACTTACGGACTATTAAAGGTTAAAATTAAGACTCTTTTATCTTTACCAATAATGAAGCAAAGACCTCAGAGCTTTGCATAGTAGACCCATAACTATGGAAGCAGCCATCACAGGTACAATTAGCTTACGGATCTATTTATATTCCCAGTTTGGCAACAAGAAAATGCTACTATTGGTAAGCAAAACCATCGTTTTTGTTTATAGGAACCGAGCATTACTCAGTAACACCTAAGAGAGGGCGCCCACAAGCAACTTTTGTCTCGGCAACTGGCATCAAGTCTACAGGTTTGTATGAAAGTGCTGTCTTCGACACGTCGCTACATGTACCCTTAACTGAATGATCGAAACCCCTACACAAATCTAATAAATAAATTTTAAAATAAACACCAACAAGCAGCCCTGCAGGCCGCCCGCGCCGCCCTCTCGCATAAAATCAATATTAATGGAGGTCGCTTCACCTCTAGATGTAGCATGCCTCTCACTGTATCAACATTACTACTGCATATCGAGTATCGATTGCTATTGTTTGGGAAACGATTTTTAATCGATACATTAGAGGTGGACAGTTTACGGTAACACGGAGGTTGACTATGGATTGTTTTCCAATTTTGAATTCAAATTGTTGATGTTCGAAAACATTTTTTTTATAACTGATCCCCTGCTAAGATGTAGAAAGAAGAAAAAGAAGAAATGGGAAGTTGATAAAGAAGAAAAAGATATCCTACTAATATTATAAATGTGAAAGTTTATGAAGATGTTTGGATGTTTGTTACTCAATCACGCGTAAACCGTTGAACAGATTTGCATGAAAATTGGCACATAGATAGACCATTTCCTGGATTAACACATAGGATACTTTTTATCCCGATATTCCCACGGGATCGAAACTTAGGCGGGTAAATCCGCGGGGCGCTGCTAGTAACTAATATTATAAAGAGGTACAGACACCAGCACATCAAGCTACCCGAAACTGTCAAATTTTCCCAATCAACTTTGAGCCTTGTACTTTAGCGATAAAGTTGAAAATCTATTAAAGAAATTTGACAGATTGTAGTAACTTGATGTGCTGGCGTCTGTACATAACAATTATTATTGTTTGTTTGTTATGTAGGGGGTAATCTCTGGTACTACCAGTCGGTTTTGAAAAATTCTTTTTGCATTTGATAGCCTAATTCTTGAGGAAGGCTATTTAACATCACGCTATCAACCCTTAGGAACCGAACAAAAAGAAAAATCAGAAAGAACGATACTTAAGTGAAAACGAAGTGACAGCGCGGGACAACAGCTAGAGATTGGGGAAGTCTTAATCCATACTAATATCAAATACGTCATTGACTAATATTATAAATTCGAAAGTAACTCTGTCTGTATGTTACCTTTTCACGCCTAAACCACTGAACAGATTTCGATAAAATTGGCAGTGAGATACATTGCATCCCGGGGAAGGACATAGGATAGTTTTTATCGATATACCTCGCGGGTGAAGCCGCGGGTAGAAGCTAGTCATAAGATAAGTAGGTATAGACTAATCTACAGTTAATTAAAAATATTATAAAGAAGTAAAAGGACATCACACATTCTGGTATTTTTTGGCAGCCATCAATAATTAATTACATATTTTTTAAAGTTCACATAGAAAGCACTAGCACTACTTACAAAAATATAAGTGAGGTATTCCACTCAGAGCACTGATTTCAACCGCACATTTATTATTAAAATTTACCTACTCACTCCCCGATTCTAGTTATAAACCAAAATAGTCCGTAATCAGACTCAAATCGCAATAATCCGAAGCGTCAGTAATAATATAAAAGATTAAAGGTGTGATGTCAAAAGATTCCAGTTTTAAGGAATACAAAACGTAGTTATTTTTAGAATGAAACAATTTTTACGTTCAACCGTATTCAAAATCCATCGACATTTTGATTGTACGACATTGTGGGGTGACTATGTTTTTTTTTATTATTGGGACCGTCCTGATTATATGTCACACAATATTTGTTCAATAAAATTAAAAATAAGAAACGTTAGATATAATAAGTCAAGTTAATTTATTTAAGGACTAGCGACCCGCCCCGGCTTCGCACGGGTGCAATGCTGATACTAAATACACTACAGAAAAACTGTGAACGTTGTATATAAAAACATAGCGGCCCGCTCCGGCTTTTTTATAGGCACGCTCTTGCCGCACCGGGCGGCCGGCCGGTACTTCCGCAAACGCTACGTCCCGCAATTTTTAAATCTGTAATATCTTCGAAAATTTTCAAAATCATACGGTGTAAAGGGCCATATAGATCTATATTAAATGAACAATGTATTCAAGGTATTTAATTGGTTAAGGATTAATGCTGTATTAGTTAAAATCGCTTCGAAAATAAGCCATTATTTGTCGTAAAAAGTAAATGACAAAAAAAAAGTTATTGTGGGTTATCCATAAGAGATAGACATATACCATCACGGACTTTTCTGTAGACCTTTTCAATGTGTACAATACTTAGTACATTTTTTGATAAAACTCGTAGGGTTCAGCCTGCGTTTGCAATGTAAGCGGAAAAAATGTAATTATTTACGACATCACATTAGAAACCTCAAAAATAACAGTACTTCTCCACTATTTAATGGATGTTATTATACATATAAACCTTCCTCTTGAATCACTCTATCTATTAAAAAAAAACGCATCAAAATCCGTTGCGTAGTTTCAAAGATTTAAGCATACAAAGGGACATAGGGACAGAGAAAGCGACTTTGTTTTATACTATGTAGTGATTATGTCTCATACATACACAAAAACTCGAATTAAGGAACATCTCGCCCACGCAAAAACTGGCCTGCGGGCCAGATGTCAACTTTTTAAAATGTGCATGGGTAGATTCGCCCGTATCAGTTTAGAAGAACGGGCCAGATGTCTCCTATGTCTTATCATGGGTGTAGGCAGAAACTACAAAACGCCACCTGCTACGATCTTTGCATACTCCTATTGCTTCGTGAATGTCTCTTATGATAAACAAAACAAAAGATGATGAAAATCAGACGGTACATTATGTTTTATTATTTTTTTTAAGACCAACGGCGCCCCGCGGTTTCACCCGCGTAGGTTTCGATCCCGTGGGAATATCGGGACAAAAAGTATCCTATGTGTTAATCCAGGAAAAGGTCTCTCTATGTGCCAATTTTCATCAGAATATGTTCAACGGTTTACGCGTGATTGAGTAACAAACATCCAAACTTCTTCACAAACTTTCACATAAAATTTATAATATTAGTAGGATTTTTTTAAATATATTTTAAGATTTTATTCACAGAATGAGCTACCATTCTGTGAATAAAATCCTAATTATAAGTAATAGTAGCGGCTAATAATACAGGACTAAAATAAAATCTATCCTAGCCTATCTATTTAAAGAAACAAATTGGAGAGTAGTCATTGTGATAGACTTAGGGATCAGCCCTAAGTCTATAACAATGACTACTCTCCAATTTCCAACGCCAGATAATTTTATTTGGGGAATAATTTTGAATTTTTGACTTTTTTCCATACGAAATCTGTCAGACGTCAATTATATTCCACGAAGAACAATTAACTGTCGATTGAAAAATCAGCCCTTAGAAACCAACGCGTGGGATGATTGCGTAACGCACTAACAGTACCAATACCTTTCATTTTGACAGTTCAATAACATTCATTGCGTTATTTACGTTGTTGAGTAGACAATTTTTTCGAACATATGAAACAATGGATTAGCAATATCCTACAAAATGATTCAGATTGTGGTTGTTAGTGTGTTACGCAATTAGGATGCAGTTTATCATAATAGGTGATCTTATATCGTATTGGATCGAGCTATACGAGAATAGCCCATATCATGTTTTTTTTTTTTGTTTTTTTTTAGTCTTTGGCCTGACTCCGCAGGCTGCATGAAGGTTCTTTTAACGCAGTATATGATCAAGAACGTATATAAATATGATAGATTACTTTATTATAAGTAAGTAATCATTTCTTATTAAGTCCGCGTTATTACAGTTCATAAATATTGTAATTAAGGGTAATATAATTATTTACGCCGTGGTTTCCTTACGATAGTGTAAATGTTTTTGCATAGACTAGGATATTATGACGCCCTTGCGGCTGTAAAATTAAATTAAATGTTAGCAGCTTTAATTTATGTACTTTTACTAATAATAAAGCTGAAGAGTTTGTTTGATTGTTTGAACGCGCTTATCTCTAGAACTACCAGTCGGATAGCCTAATTCTTGAGGAAGGCTATAGGCTATGTAACATCACGCTAGCACCCTTGGGAAACGAGTAAAATTTCGCAATACTGTCAAAATAATAATAATAACTTCATTTAAAAAACTACTACTAATTACTACTATACTACTACTTTTACTTTTTTTTAAATGAAAGCGGTTGATATTGTGTTACGCAATCACCCCGCAGGATTCATATTAGATATAAATAACTAACTTTCCGGTTTTAAAGTAAATAAAACAAAGCGAACCTAACTTAAAAACTCCCATATTAAGGATTCGCCTAACTCTTCTCACCAACATGGTCACCGCACCGGTACAGTCGGCGACAGCTGCATCAGAATATCCTATTACATGCAAAAAAACACACCCTACTTTGAAGTCATTAGTTAAATTTATTGTACACTACAAATGTATGTACAGTTATAAAACTTTACGACGATTGCTCATTTAAAACTGACAGTTAATTATTTCAAACACAAAGTATTTATTTCAATTAAACCATTTACAGGCACTTTTGAATTGTCAAGAAGTCGGTCAGTCAGAAAATATGAAGCTAGTTGACCATTCCAAAGCGTAGGTATAGGTACCTATGGAGAAGAACGGGCAAGAAACTCCATGGACACTCTCTTTAAATTATATTTTACAAAAATATAAATTATATCATTACTTTTGAATTTAAAATTATATAATGTGAGAACGATGTAAAAAATAAAAAAGACGTACGCGTTAAAAGCGTCCAGAATACAACAAATAGTACTTAACAAAAAACAATCCAAAAATTAAATTTACACCGTATAATAAAATTATAATTAGCAGACTTAAAAAGGAGAAGGTTAGTTTTGTACTGGTTTAGTGTTAAAAGGATAACAGCAGTGCGATTCTGTAGGTAACCATCTCACCGTGAAAACTTAGGTGAAGTCAGCGTGGAGTGAGCTGTCAATAGTGTCAATTCCTAGCAAAAACAAACTCACATCACCTAAGTTTTCACGGTGAGACTTTTACAGAATCGACCGGCAGCACCCTAATTGCGTAACATTTATCAGTCACAAACTGAATCATTTTGAAGGATATATCTCATCCATTGCTTCATATGTTCAAAAAATTTGTCTGCTCAACAACGTGAATAACGTAATGAATGTTGTTTAACTGCCAAAATGGAAGCCATTCCTACTGTTTTAATTAATCATTTATACATACATAATTATGTACTTTATTAGTAAGTGTGTTTTGCTGGATATTTAAGGCTCCTTCAAACAGGCGCGACACGCGATAAAATCGCGCGTGGCACAAAGGCACCGCAAGTCGCGCCTGTTTGTAGGAGCCTTTATAAATGAAATGTGGGTGTACTATAAGGTATACCTCTGCCTAACCCACCGGGTGTTTTGTTCTATTATGTAAAATCTATTCAAACTTATGTTTCAAATTAATATAATTTCAAGTTAAACAAATACCAACTTTATTATAATGGTAATTAAGTTGTTTTCAGAGTGACTAACACTATTGAAAAAATTATAAAAAGTTT
This sequence comes from Luperina nickerlii, assembly GCA_963855955.1. Lineage (NCBI taxonomy): Eukaryota > Metazoa > Arthropoda > Insecta > Lepidoptera > Noctuidae > Luperina > Luperina nickerlii. The sequence continues at coordinate 6,849,363 of OY979689.1, read as the reverse complement.
GAAGTTGTAGCTGTGGTTGTAACGTAAACTGAACTTTATTGTGAAGGATTTAAAGTTATTTTTTCATAAACTCATAATTGTTTACATTTTTGGGAAATAAATTGCGAATTCAGTATAGGTTCTGTTAGATAGGTGCTTTATCGCGTAACTTAAAGGGCCGGCGGAGCATGCATAGTTCATACAAACGTAATACGAAAATAATTTGTAAATCAAACATATTCTTAATGTTGTGTGTATTTATTCCGATCGGATTACAGAATATCTAGGTTCCCAAATATATATTTTGAATGGACACTGATTTAAAGACAAGTTATGAGAAAAATAAGTTTTCTATAGAAATTTGAAATTCCTCAATATCTCGTCTTTATATCAGAGTACGCATTAGCATGCGTAGTTCGCCGGCCCCTTAAGTATGAATGTGAAAGTGATGTTGTAACTTGTAACCAATTTTGATAAACTTCAATAGTTTTTGGTTTGATAACTTCAAGAAGTCTCGTTTTCTTAAAAGCACTTTTAATATCTCTGCATACTAGATCTTATATTTACGAGTGGAATACTGGAAACTTCTTTTTTTTGCATTAATGTCCTGGGTAAACCATCTTTACATACCTCCTTGCCTCGGAAAGCACGTTAGGCCGTTGGTCCCGGCTGCCATTCGTGGATCTTTGACAGTCGTTACGGCTCGTCAGAAGCCCGAAAGTCTGACATACAGTGTTACCAAGGGGTATCGTATTACCCAGTAACCAGTAACTGAGTTGTGGAGGCAGTCGCTCTATGTAAAATACTGGTACTCGGCTGCATCTGGTTAGACTGGAAGCCGACCTTAGGGTCGGCTACCAGCCTTTTCCCAACTATGTTAGCATAGTTGGGAAAAGGCTACGCAGATGATGATAATGCTAGGTAAAGTCCTCCCTACTTTCAGCGGGATTGTCCGAAAGGGTTACCGCTGGCCCGGAACATAAAGGGCTAAGGAAGGAACACGGGTGGGTTTTAGTCAGTAAGAGTCTGACACTCCCTTCCGCTTCACCCAGAGCGGGATGAGAAATCATCAAATGACCCCTTCATTTGATGATTTCCCATCCTGAAAAGAAAAGAAAGTCATCCCTACTCTCTTTTCACCTCTTAGTCCAGAGCTGTCAAAAACCACTCTTTATTAACCGGTTGAATACCGTAATTACAGAAACAATTAAAAATCCATTGTGTCTCGCGTGGATCCACGTACTCTACGAAGGGTTAAAGGTGTCCAGCTCATCCCGTCATCTCCGTCTGGGCTTGCCGCAATGTCGTTTGTCAAACTTGAACTGTTCCAAAACATGTTTTGAATTTACGACATTTAGCTACGGTTAGGATATTTCGTAGTCCACAACCGTAAAATGGCTCTAATAAAATTATCCCATAAAATATTTGCATTAACAGACACCCTACAGCTTAAAAAACATCTCTTTAAAATGGGCTTGCATTATCGTTGGATAAATACTTCTTTAGCTGATCCTTTTTCTAACGCACAAGTTTAGATTACTCAGCCAAACCAGTTGGCCCCCTAATGAGATTTAATTACGATACCAGAACAAAACCACTACAGACAGATAAATGAAAAAGTAACCTCAAAACTGGTTTAAAAATTTCTCCGATAAAAATTAACTTGTTGATACCAATGTAATAAATACTAGCATCTTTGTCAACTTCCGTCAAATATGTCCATTTTAACCCGATCTAGATTAAAAAGGATAACGAGAAGTATGACAGTTCTTGTAAGCTGGCCGCCATTACCTCACGGGAGCGTTGACCTCGCATATGTGGTGACCGCTTGCTGTCACGTCGGCGAATCAATCTGCCATCGATATTATTGATACTTAGACTTTATAATCTGTGCCTTGGCACAGGTATGCTGGGATCTAGATTATCTGTGGTTCATTCTGTACGCAGCGTTTTTTTGGCGGCATTTTCATATTTGGAATTTGACTCTTTTTTAGATTTTCCTTAGCCTGGCATAGCAGAAAAGAATGGCTGGCTATGTGCCTCTGTGCACAATGCTAGTGTGTGCACAGCTTCTACGTTCTTCATGGATTCCATACTAACAAGGTTTCTCCTGAAAAACTGCTTATTCGATTAATACCATAACATCACAACTATATTTCATGGAAATGCTAGTAGAGGTGTATGATTGGGCACCCACGCGTCGACAGTTATTATCATTATGTATGTTTCAGTCCCCATGTGTGACATTATTTTTTTAATATTGTCTCAGTAGGCCAGTAGTCGATGCATAGGTACCAAAGAACTTTTTCAGTGACTTTTGAAAGATTTGAAGGATGCTGTCAGCTGTCTACCATTGACAGTCGACTTCTACCTAAGTTAGAAGTAACCTTCTACCTAAGTATCTAAGCGGATAGTATCTATAGCAGTGACAGCTCTAGAACTGTAAGTTCCATTTTCGAAAACCACCCTTTGTTTAAAGTGTTACATGCTCTGTGCTTTGTTTGTTGACGTCAATACTTTCAATTTTAATTTATCTTGGTTCGTTTAGGCAAAATGATGTAAATTGTTACAGAATTTTGCTCAATCGCTGCCCTAAAATCAACTGTTTCGAAATTAAATGGCTACCGCACCCACCCCCATTCGTAAGTGAAGTTATAAAGACAAACATAACGCTAGCTTCCTCGCTGGGTAAACAGGAAGGCCCGTATGTCTACAAAGGTCCTTACCGCTTTTTGTTTTATCTATGGTTACTATATTTTTTTATATGAACGTTCTATTATTGAATTCCGTTGTTGCGGAGCATAGACAAAGGCGAGCAACTTTTTGGTTTTAAATCGGTCAAATCGAAGATTTTGGAGACTTTTTTCTGGTCCTAGTAGAGTTCAAAGGTATTTAGGTCTTTGAGAAGTCTAGACACAAACTGAATAAACTTGATGTGTTGTTATCATTATATATATAAGTAAGTAGGTAGGAGGTAGGTACCAAAGAGAATATAACCTAAGTACTTATAGCCTTTGGTAGGTACGTATAAGTAATTTCACGTGGGAAGATAAGTTTTCCATATGACTAGTTTTATTAGGAAAACAGGGCGGTGGGTTAGGTTTTATTTGGACGAACCAGATGGCTTTCTGTATTTTCTGCTTACCCCCATGGGAATAATATGTGACTTTAGGTATGTATGTATAGTTTTATTATTGATCCTAAATTCTGCACTACAACTAACCTAAAGTCAACCTGGACGGGGTTTTTGACATAAAATCTTTACTAATATTATTAAGAGGTATAATTTGTAAGTTTGTATGTAGGGAGTAATCTCTGGAACTACCAGTCGGATTTGAAAAAATCTTTTTGTATTTGATAGCCCAATTCTAGAGGAAGGCTATAGGCTATTTAACATCACGCTATGACCCTTAGGAGCCGAGCAAAAAGAAAAAAAAGTCAGAAAGAACGCTAAGCAAAATCGAAGTAATAGCGCGGGCAGGCGATGCGATGCGATGCGGTGGGTCAGGGGAAAGAGAAATTTCACGCGGACGAAGTCGCGGGTAGAAGCTAGTCAATAATAAAACCGATTGCAAACACAGGATTCCGGGAAATTAAGATTACAGCCAAACAATCTTTGATTTTACCGGGAATTGAACCTGGAGTTTCCGTGTTTTCTTCTATATTACTGCGTAACCTCAACATGTTACATGACATTCTCTATCAATTTAAGGCTCCTACAAACAGGCGCGACACGCGATATAATCGCGCGCGACACAAAGGCACCGCTCGTTGCGCGACTTGCAGTGCCTTTGTGTCGCGCGCGATTTTATCGCGTGTCGCGCCTGTTTGAAGGAGTCTTTACGAGTAGCATATACATAATCAGCTTATAATTTTCCCACTGCTGGGACACAGGCCTCTCTATGAGAGGGAGTGGGCCGTAATCCACCACGCGGGCCCAGTGCAGCTTGGCGGAAGTCACATATCCTCGAATTTTTGGTTCTAGGACATGTCGGTTTCCTCACGATGTTATCCTTCATCGTTTTGAGAGCAGTGCTGATGAAATACTTTACACAAGGTAAACTATTAATTCTAGAACTGTCGAACTAGGTACATACATAATTTCTGCTCAATCCGCATTAGTATTATTACGAGTTTGGAATACTTAATCGCTCGTATCTACAATTCATTGTTCCACGCCGAGCGCAAAAGGGGACTAACACGCCATTCGTGCCCACTAAAAGGTAGACACAACCGTACCTGTGAAAAGAGACAAAACCATAGCTATTGCCCACCGCTACATTTTATCGCGAACGTTTAGACAGACGGATTTTCTTTCACATCGTACGGCCAATCAATACAATAACAATCAAACAACCTGTCACGCCAACATACGCAAATACACATACAAACGACTCAAAACGATGCCACCGTCGCATTGGACGCGAAAAAATAGCCTAAAAACATGTGCGATAAGTGTATAGAGTGTGTTTTAACTACAGGACGCTACATCGGTTAGGCTTTGAGCGCACGGGGACGCGACGCGTTGTAATCTGCGATCAAAATGGAAGCCGTCGGCCATCTTAGGTCTGCCGCGAGCGAGAGAGCGGTCCGCTTCGGGAATTTGGGAAATTGGTGTTTTTTTCTGTTGTAAAGAGAGCAGTATATAAGAGGTCGGTAGGCAGAGGACAGGGCGGGCTAGCGGGGGGAGTCTCGGCACGGGCAAAGCGGTGTGAAGGGAAAGAACTGCGGTCGGTCCGCGCGGCGTTAAATGTCCCATGATAGGTCTCAAGATATTTTGCTCATAAATCAATGTCACTTGGATTGTCTGATGCGAATACGGAGTTTCGGATTTATTTGTATTATTGTTTTGTATAAATTCTTGAGATATTTGCTTAGGCAACGGAATGATATGCTGTGATGTATGGCGTATTTAAATTCTGTAGTTTTAACTAAATATTAAACCACCTAAACAAATAAAAAGCCCCGAACGCCGCGCGCGCACTGTTTGCTTCAATGATCGATATAAAACAAATTAATTTATTAATAGGCCAAAATAGGTTAGATAAAGTCCAATCGATTAGGAAGTTAGAAATTTGCTAGTATACCAGCACCTAGTTTAAATACACCATACAATAACACGGTAGTAACATTCGTTATGCAAAACCGACAACATTCCAACATAATCAAATGTTCAATTACGGTTTGCGAAACGGTGCGTTATCGCATTGTATTGGTGTGCAGGTAGGACTTGCGAAATATCTCGGGACGGGCGTCCGTTCTGCTCACGCCGTGTGTACCGGCCACCTATCTTTCATTGCACGTACGCGCGACGCGCGGGGGGGTGGGCGCCGCGCGGCATACGCGGGGCCATCTTGCTAGTGATCGTCGAATTGCTCGCGTCTCCGACACACAAATCGGTTTTAATTCGCACTAATTAACAGTTAAACACAATAAAAACAATATAAATAAGTGTCGTAACACATCTAATTAGTGTATTGAACGTCGTGATCCGAAACATTGTTGACATAAATTGTGTGTTGTTGTTTTATGTGTGTGTGCATTCCAACTGTCTAGGTGAGTAGTCAGTAGTCTCTTTGTGCGCGACGACAATTATCATTCTGATCGATTCGGCCGGCGCGGGGGTGTGCAGTCGGGCCGTTTTATATCTTTTGTTGTTTTGTAAATCAATAATTTTAGTGGCGGCTAGCTGTGTCCCTTGCGTTCTTAACACAATATTCGTGTAACGGCGAGGTGTTGCCGTGAGTTCTGCAACAGTTATTAAATCGTGCTTCTTTTATCGTGCATCGATTGAGTACTAAGCGGTGCGAAAGTTTGTTCTCTATTACTGTTAAAACTCAAGTGTTAAAGTGATCACCATAATCAGGTACCTATACTATGCTTACGATTAGTTACGATAACATTCATTTGTTTTTATTTGTGTTCGGAAATTAAAATGTTTCAATTCGTCGTGTTTTCTATAAATTGTTGCCAGGTGTGTGCAATGTGATTGGTAAATCACTACGAACCGTTGCAACGTCTAATATTAGACATTAGACCAGTTTTTATTTCTTGAGCAAACAGTTTAAAGTATGCAATTAATAGTTTTATAAAAAGTGTGTGATAACTTTACAACGCTTCGACATTTTCAAGTGCTCTTTAGATAAGGTCTAACGTCGTATTAGGTCATCACACCGTACTTGTTAGTTAGCTATTTACCTATATTATTTCGTGTTTATATACAGCAGTACGTAAGTCATTCAAAGGTGAAGAAGTGTGAAACCGAGGAGCGTTTCAGATAACTTAACTGTGCTAAATAATCGATTTAAAACGTGAAAAAAGCAAGAGTTATTGTTGGTTATCATGTGATTAGTTGTCAATGTTTTCTTTTCGGTACCTATTTCTCTAAAAACTATTATTCATCACTACCATGATAGCTATTGATAATGTACATAATCGTATTCATTTAAATAGTGTTGATATTTACCTTGTAAATACCTATAGAAAGTATAGGTAAGTACCTACCTAGGAAACTCACTATGATTAACTAAATAAACATGACCACAAACATTACGAAATAAAAATACCTACACAGGTACGTATCTGCATAATATTTTAATATAATCTCGAATTATTCAAAATTATCACATATAAATAAATCAACAACTCTAAGAGTACATATCTAGGTATATCTATCACGAATTAATTTTAAAAAATAGTCAGTAAAGAGGTTGACACGAAAAAGTGTTTAATGAATGTTATTATTGAAACAAGGTCAATAACATCACCATTGATTCATAATAACGTGGTTTCACTAAAGATTATAAATTATAAATAGGTAAATATACGTAACTCTACAATACGTAATATTATAAGTAACATGATAAACTCGTTGAATCATAGAGATAACAAGAAAATGTAAATTAAAACAATAACAATCTGGTTTCATGTGAGTACGAACGCACCCAAATACAAAAAAAGTTTAAGCTTGAGCATTATTCAAAATTCGAACGCGTCCACCGTAATGGCGGATACAAGCACATCGAGCATGAAATAATTGCATTCGTTCACGACCGCGCCTTGTGAACGGCCTCTCCGGCATATTAGCTAGACATACCCATGTACTTTAGAGTTACTGCCTATCGTTATTACCCGAATACGTGAAATTGTGTGAACGAGATCCCCGAGTGAGCGGTGCGCTGCGCTCATCTCGACTTTGTCGCGTTGCATTCCATTCCTCTCCTCAGACAAGACGGGTCATCGTTGTGTTTTTTTTACGAACATTGGCTCGAGGTGCTCTCTACTCAACCGCTTATTATGCGACCGACGGAAAGCGTCAGTTTCCAACTTGTGTAAATGTAATTACCTATGTCGTCCATAAATTGTTAGGGTTACAATTTAAATGCTGATTCATCACTCGTTATGGTTTGCGAGATTTGTATCGCTCCGGTCTGGTCAACGTTTTTCGTCAATAAATGATCGTTTGTTTTGTACGCATTGAAAAAGCGTTCTAAAATTATTTATTATGTAATTCACAGTTGTGTCCAGTATTACTGACAGTCCACTGCTGGGCAAGCGTTTCTCTAAAAGATACATTAAATAATAAGAGAGTTAGTTTACTTCCAATTTTCCATCGCATACATTCAAATTCTGATGAACTCATTAAGTATCTAGAAATATTACCTCCTCTACGTTAATTAATGCTTATTGCTTATATCCATAAGATTAACAATTTAATCATATTTTATCTAAATAGCTTAACGAGATACATAAACTATCTATTTATCTACTAAAACTAAATTAAACATCAATATATGCGACAGGCAATAACAGACATAAAATAATATGCTTAAGTATATGAATATTATATACAAATACCATAGTTAACAAACTGATGTGCCCAGCACTCAACTCGCAACGAAAACTGTGCCCCATCACACAAAATTCATACGAGTCACACAATAATATCGAAACACAGTGTTGCTAGTTGGAAAACTGGTAACGAAAGACCTTGTCCCCGATTGCAATACTGTTACTGCTATAAAAGACATGTAAAGATCGATGCGATCTATGATTAAACTCTTACACTCATACGCGTTTGTTAATATTGAACACTGTTCTCGATTAATCGTAAAACGAACGGCTGATTGTGGAAACCTTGGCGTACCTTGTTGGACGGATGTCCAATGTTTACGTTCATGTAGGTAGATTTAGCCAGAAAACATACTGGGAGCTTCTGTTTCTGGAATCGTTATTTCCAAAATGGTGGGCCATAGTACTACACCATACACCAATCTCAGTCGACGAAATATGGTGGCGAAGCTTTTTACAAAAAAATCTTCGGATAGTCAATTTAGTATTTTGGGACTTTCTTCGTGTCAAACAGACAAAAAAATCATAACAAATAGTATACTATACATGTCATGTAACATAGACATACTGCTTCATCTACTTCGGTGAAAATCTTCTTATCTTGCGCTTATCCAATATTTTTTGGGGTTGGTTGAGCATGTTTTCGTCCATAGAAATCTATCTGCCATCTATCTCTTACTAGCCATATCTTCGTTCACACAATACATCCATCGTTTCTTTGATCTACCTCTATTCTTCTACTTTTCTCACGACTTGTCGCTCATTCCATTATATGTATGGGATTCCTTCACTACCTTAACCGATTCCCAGTCCTCACTCAAAGACTGGTTTGTTCCAGCGGCCATCAGTCCTTCCATCTGATGGGAGATAGCGCCTCTTGTCTCTAAGCCGTTTTATGCACACGAACATAAGAAAACCTGCCAGTCTCAAACCGATATTAATGATTTTTTTTGCAAAGTGGTCTTTTTTTAGACCGTCGTGTCCCACCTTACCAGCCCAAGTCAAGCAAACCGCATTAAGTCGTTTCCCTCATCTCCCTCTACGCTCTGGAAAAGAATATGAGGTTCTTTCAACCCCCAAAGACCTCCGGATACAGATGATTTTCGGCAAGAAGTTGTCGATAATTTAGTCAAGAGTTTTGTCATAAACACATTTTAAACAAGCAAGCAAGTGTTTGTTCAATATTATTTGTACAAGTGAGTGTTGTTTACAAATAAGAGACTTCAAAGCGGTACATTTGTTGTGTCATGGCTCCTTCAAACAGGCGCGACACGCGATAAAATCGCGCGCGACCCAAAGGCACCGCAAGTCGCGCAACGAGCGATGCCTTTGTGTCGCGCGCTACTGTTTTTGTTACATAATTAAGAGTTTAGGCATATCATCGGAGTGTCGATCAAACGAACAAGTTTGACAGAAATGTAAAGTGTGTCTGTGTAATCGAAATGTAAAGGCTTTTAAAATAAATTAATATTGTGCCTTTAAAGACAAAATGGCAGTTGTGTAAATAACTCTGGCAAATGCTGGTCCATTTTAGATGACTGTATGTTTGTATCAAAGAGAGCAAATTACAAGCATGACGCCTTTTTTGCTCTAAATTGGAGATTGAGAGTCGACGAGCTGTGTAAAAGAATAGCAACCAATTCCATGGATAAACAAAAGTCATTCAACCAATCAGGGGTCAATCAAAAGATGGCTGTATTGGATGTACTTTACCAGTGAATCCGCACCACCAGTTTAATTGACATTACCTAAAGTAAAAAATCCCATAAAATTAGGACCAATTTGAGCATAAAACTCAACACAACTTGCCATGTGCAACCCTAAAGCTAGAAAAAACCTCTTCACACCACTTTCTCACGCACGATAAAGCAATTTCATCGTCTAATGCTTCAATTCAACTGAAAAGGTCACTGCAAGCAGTTTGGTATTCATCAATGGACGTAAGAACGTGTCCAAAGTAAACCATTGTGCAGCCGTTTAAAAAAAGTAATTTGAATCGTTCCACTCATAAAAGACTTCTTGTAAAGTAACAGTTTAAATCTTTTTCTTTTTTTAAATTATTTTTTTATCAATGGTGTAACTGGGAAAGTGTTACTTATTACAGTAGAGTTTAAGCAGAATGTCGGTAACACGACAGATAGCGGGAGAATCAGTAAATTTTCTCAGTCTGGTGCAATTTTCTAGGTCTTCATCGGTCATCTACCCTCGTGTCTACCTTACATCCTTTTTACCTGAGCCTTCCTATCCTACCACCATGCTAATAGGTTTGAGAAGTCCTCTAAAAAGGCTGTAATCTTTCAAAATACATTTTGCCATGCTACAAAAGGTTTTGTATTGTAAAATGATTCAAAAACTCGTTTCACAACTAAAACATTAACCGAATCAACGCTTTCATATAAGGGTATAAATTAATTGAATTTAAAATACCTAGGTTCCTCAGAAGAGTAAGGAATGTGGACATTTCACCAGACGGGGAATGCACTCCACAAAAAGTATCGCCAGTAGTATTTTTAGCGCTTCGACGATTTTGTGTTAAGTTTGCTTTGTAAAATTTGTAGGACTCGGCTATTGTAACTTAATGATTTGAATGTTTCATCCTATCCCAAATTTTTGCATTTACTTCTATGGTGGTCGTGGAATTAATAAAAAAAAATAAAATAAAAATAAAAAAATTACCTAGTAATTAAATTACCTAGTAAGTATTTTTACAAATGTTATTTAGCACGTACTTTAGCTAAGATATCTTTCCGACTCTATCTGACAGGAATAACGCTTCGCCAATGTATTTTACGTGCTAAGGGACGTTTATCAATCTCGACCTTACATACAAACATAATCATTCTATAACGTTCCCATTTCTAGGACACAGGCCTCTGTAGAAGGTATGTGCCGTAATCCACCAGGCGGGTCCATTACGGGCTTGTAGATTTCACATGTCTTCGAATTTTTGGTCCTAAGACAAGTTTCCTCACGATGACCTTCACCGTTTTTGAGAGGTTATAACATAAATTATAAAAAGTAAAGCGCCTGGCTGGGTACGAACCCACGACCTACGACTCGTAAGTTACTAAGTTACCACTGAGTCACCACTGCTCTCTGCCTTACATACAATCACAAGCTTTGAAAAATCAATTCAAGCAGAAATTAAAGACTTAAGGGGCTTACAGGACCTAAACAAGTTTTAGAAACAATAAAAGATCTGATCGACTACAGTAAACAAAATCAGAAAAATATATGATATTCTTCAGGATATATGTTAGGTAGGTAGTGTGTTGAAAACATAATACAACTAATTTGATTAGAAAAAAATTATGAAGACACCTCTAAAAACTTTACAATAAAAACCATACTAATATACATACAATCATTCTGATTTTTTGTCAGATTATTCTACAAGCAACATACTAAAACACTAGTGTTTTATTTTTTTTAGTCCAAACAATAGATTTTTGTAATTAAATAATTGCTTCTATGTTGCAATAAATTACCAGCGTTGTGTCATCGCGCTTCTCTTTCTTTTCTATGCAGTCCGACAGTGACCGCGCTTTAGGTCATGTAAGCCCCTTGACTGAAATGTTTACACAGCCATGCATGCATTTGCCTACACGATATAATTACTTTTAAATTCGTATGGTTTACTTTTATTAAGCACAAACGATATTTTTCTGCATAGCAATATTGTGCTATTAAGCGCAATAAAAGTTTTTCTAGGAACTAAGACTGCACAGGCTAACTCATTCACATGAGCGTTTGCACTTACGATGCAAATGAATCATTTTGTAGCGTTGTAGCGCGTCCTGAGAAACGGGTAAATACCAGAGCAGTTCGATCATAATAATACGGATAATCAAGATTTATTCATTTATTTGATACCTCTGCAGAAGAATCCAGTTTAATACTCTTGCTTAATTAATACTAACTGAATAACAATTCACGTAGTTAATGCTGGGCACTGATCTCTCCCACAAATTAAAAAGAAATAAAAACTATTTTGTCAAAAATATTACAAGTGTTTTACTTGGCCCCAAACCAGGCAAGCGTATGTCTGGTACTCAATATCCCTTCAACCGTCAAGAAATCTCCTAGAGATCGGTAACAATAGAAAAAGTAATTGTCTCATTCATTAGTGACTGTTGAGCTATTTTGGGGGGTTTAATATTTTCTTTATAAACCGTTTGGTAATCAAAAATTAAAGGAATAGGTTTTCTTCACATTACAAAAAAGTAAGTAAATTATATAAAATGTGTCTATTCCAGCTACAAAACTCGATCAATAACAGTAAAGTTGGCCTTCCAGCCTCGTGCTTTCGCATTTCAGTATCATCCTCCCTAGTTCCTATAACAAATGGGAAGTTTCCTCTTACTCCAGTCTTTGAATTTTTCCACCAAACGAGCTGGTGGCATAAGATTATCCTCGTAATTAAAACATGTAGAATTTAAATGTAAGACATGCCTCCCAAAACTGTTCAACATGCGACGCTCGAATTGGATTGGTCGTATTTTTCTGTCCAAGAATTTAAATGATAATTATACCAATTTATTACAAGGTTTGATACAGATACAGCAGTTTTTAAAGCTGTAAATGTCTATTCCCACATTATAAATGTAATGGCCTGTCTTATAGGTGACATTTAAACAAAGATAGAATATTATGAACACCATACGACTTAAGACACCCAGACTGTTAATCTCTGTAGGCTATACAAATATTTGTCCTGTTTCGGGAATAGAACACATTTAGCCCATAATAGTCTAAACATTTACATAAAGACAGTCCAAAGATTTTTCCCTAATAATTTGAAGAATTTCTCAAACAAATACTGACATGTTGACTGATTCGATTCGATCTTTCGTGATACTGTAATGTGTTTCATATTAAAATCTTACTGCAATATGAAAGATTTTATGATGTCAATATGTCTCCTAGGCGTTTCAGATACCTAAAGAGGATTTTAAATTCTGTTTACGGTGAACCTGGCTTTAATAACGGCTTGGCAATTATTGTAATACGTAATGGCACCTATGCAAAATTGCACAACGCAGTTGGGTTAGTTGTACTCAAAAGTTCGATTTTATTTCCACGATCTACTTTACCACCTTCATCATTATCATTACCAGCATCATATCATCTAAAACTGTCCACATCTGGAAAACCTTCAAAGACAACATCATTTAACGAAGGTCTAACAATAAACCCAATTTATTAATTAAGTAAATAATAATTTATTTTTACACTATATTGTCCCACAAGGGCCTTTTCTTCTTTCCACTCCCCTCTGTCTTGTGCTAGTGTAATCTGTCTGTAGGCTTCAAGCTTGTGTCACCATCTTCTCCTAGGTCTGCCTCGATTTCGCCGGACGTTTTCGGGGAGCATTGAGGTAGGTTTGATCCATGACTCCTCGACATGCAAACGTGTCCGGCCCAAAGTTAAAAAACCCAAACCAAATTAAAAATCAAATCGATAAATGCGAGTTACAAGCTGCAAATGGACTTTAGAATCACATTAAAAATCCATACTTATACTGCTGTAGTAAACAAATAGCAGTTAGTATTGTTAAATGCAGTTCGCCACACTGCAATGAGACTCAACGCAAGCCGGCATTCAACTGCGACCTACATTTGCATGCCAGTACATGGTACGTTTCACTTTTTAGAAATCCCATTTTAATATCAAAGATTTAGTGTGCTGTTGTGCAGTTTTTGTTCCGAGTCTTTGGATTTTTTGATGAAATTTTGGAGAGGTCATGAAGCTGTTCATATCTAGAAGAGACCGAAAAAGTCAGAAATTCACCTGATTAATTCACATTACCTACTTATCAAGTGAATATATTTAATCGAAGTAGGTAAAGGCTCCTTCAAACAGGCGCGACACACGATAAAATCGCACGCGACACAAAGGCACAGCAAGTCGCGCAACGAGCGGTGCCTTTGTGTCGCGTGCGATTATATCGTGTGTCGCGCCTGTTTGAAGGAGCCTTAACACAAAATCTTTATAAGTTAGAAAACAATACATATAAAAGGAGAATCTCTCATATTATAAGTGTTAAGGCTCCTGCAAACAGGCACGACGCGCGACGCGAATCGCGCGCGACTCATAGGCACCGCTCGTTGCGCAACTTGCGGTGCTTTTGTGTCGCGTGTCGTGTCGCGCCTGTTTGTAGGAGCCTTTAAGTGAACTGCCTCGTTAGTCTTCTGGTTGCGAGCACGAGGTCCTGGAATAGATTCCCAGGCCAGTGTTCTTGGGTTTTTCTATCTAGATTTTCTCAATAGCAGCCTGGAGCCTGGTTTTGTGCCTGATTGATGGCAATAGGGTCGCCCCCTATTTATTACATGGTACTTCTTTTTTATTGCTAAATGGGCCCGCTCTGGACCTCGATCACGCCTGATGGAAAGCGATGGATGAGGTCTATGATAGAACGAGCGTGCCCAGAAGATGCCTAAGGCATTGGAACTCCCACGCATCGACGGAACACAGCAGGCTGCTTGACGCCAAACTCCGGTGGGAGCTAGGGTGATCGCAAACCAGGCGGGCGTTAGCCCTACGACCGCAAGAAAAGAATCGCCCAGTCAAATAAGGTGTTGGGTGGGTGTGACTGTCCTGGATGCGCCGAGCGCTCGATTCAAGTAAGCAACTGCGCTACACGAGGAGGCTTCTTCATGCATCTCTATTGGACGGACTTGAACATTACTGATGAAATGCAGGTATACCATAGGTACACCTTTCTAATCTTTCGTGGATTACAGGCGTGATGTTATATTATCATCTGCCTAGCCTATTCCCAACTATGTTGGGGTCGGCTTCCAGTCTAACCGGATGCAGCTGAATACCAGTACTTTACATGGAGCGAATGCCTATCTGACCTCCACAGCCCAGTTACTGGGTAATACGATACCCCTTGGGAAGACTGGTTATCAGAATTTCGGGCTTGACTCCCCGTAACGACTGTCAAAGATCCACGAATGACAACCGGGATCAACGGTTCCACGTGCTTTCCGAGGCACGGAGGGGTCTCGGTATGTAAAGATGGTCACCCATCCAGAGACCAACCGCGGCAAGCGTAGCTTAACCTGGTCGATCGACCATGTCTCTCTTTTATCTGTAAAAAAAACTTATATTTTAAGCAAGACCAAGTCATATTCATAATTCATCATAGAATTATATCTAGAAAGACCACCTGAGCGAAACCAATGTGCTACGCCATCTATAAATAAAACATCCATTTGGTCGTAATAAAGTCAAGATGACACATTAATTCATCACATGTATTTTGGGCATCAAAAGGAAATAGTCGGAATCGTATGATCAACTATTTTTAAATGTCTGATGCAGGAAATCGCATCAAAGTAAGTACATCCTGGGGCTGGTGTTAGTATTGCAAATAAAGCCGTTATAATATGGCTTCTTATGATTTAAAAGTAAAAGGTAGCTTGTTTGGATGAACATCGGTTTGTAGCTTATGGCGGAAATATTTTTATAACATAACAATACTAGCGAGGTATGTCGATAAAAACTATCCTATGTCCTTCCCCGAGGTGCAATCTATCTCTGCCAAATTTTATCGAAATCCGTTCAGTGGTTTAGGCGTGAAAAGGTAACACACAGACAGAGTTGATTTCGAATTTATAATATTAGTATGGATGGCTGTATTCGCCGAGGCTTAGGTAGATGTCTATCTATAGTACACAACATTTCTCCAGCCCCAATTAATATTGGGCGAGACTATTGCTACCAACCGGGCCCAAATCCGGACTCTGTGCTGCAACTGAGAAATTCCAAATTGAAAAAACCAAAAACACTTTGCTCAACACGGAACTCAAACCCAGGTCCTCATGCTCAGCAGGAGTTCTCGCGACTTCTAGACCAAAGCAAAAAGGCAGTCACCAGACGAAATATCAAATACATAATTAGGCCAAAATCACAAACCAATACTTCTCAACTCAGAAAAGCAAGAAATGATCTAAAGAAAACAGACCTTCTGGTCTTAGATGTTTACATCATCATTAGAAGGAAATATGTAGATTTATTTGTCATCGATGATATCATATAAAGACCTTTATAATGGAGAGCCCTACTTATTGGCCATTTAAGGCTCCTACAAAAAGGCGCGTATTCTTGTATAGAACGACGGGCAAGAAATTTCGAAAGACACTCTTTTCAATTAAAAATATTGTTACAAAAACTGCAATATTACAACAATTGCCTGCCAGCAATAACTAATTGCTAAACCTAGGAAATCAAGCCGAGAACTTGCGAAGCCATAGTAACCGCAGCTATGTCAATGAGCCCAGTGAAGCGGTTCTTAAAGAGATTAGTCACTTACTGCAGTACCAACATAACAATATAAATGAAGTACGGCAGTCATGCTGAATTAGCAGACAGCACTGTAACAGATTTTAACCACGTACTGTGAGTCATCATATATCATTATTAGATCACTAGCTTCTGCCCGCGACTTCGTCCGCGTCAAATTTCTTGTTCTTACGACCCACCCCGTCGCAACGCAGCGCCTGTTATTAGGTACTTACTTCGTTTTCGCTTAGTTTTCTCCCTGCTCGGTTCCTTCGGGTTCTAGCGTGATGTTAAAAAGCCTAAAGCCTTCCTCAAGAATTGGACTATCAAATGCAAAAATGTTTTGTTCAAATCAGACTAGCATTTTCAGTGCGTTCAAACAAACATAATGGTATAGAAGATGAAAACTGATTTCTTATATTTTTGGAATGAAGTGAGGATTTTTGCACATGCCTTCTTAGGTGATGACAGAATGAGTGGAAGAGGATTAGCAAAAGGTTACAAGGCAGATGTACGCCCTAGAAGGACTTAAAGTGACCTTTTATGAAGATGTTCTTCAGAGAGGTCAGGTGCATAGTACTCGCAGTGTACAATGCGTGCCACGAAAGATGAGACTTGACCCCGCCTCCCCCGCTCTTTCCGCCGCCCCTATGACGTCCGGTCCCGTCCCGCACTCAGACCTCATACCGCTAAAGATACCTAAAATCGTGTACTGCGCATGTCAAACCACGTGGTGTGTCAAGTCTCATCTTTCGTGGCACGCATTGTACGTGTATGACCAGCGGAGCAATTGCGTAACACATCATCAATCGGAATCGATCTCATTTTGACAGTTCAACAACATTCATTGCGTTATTTACGTATTGAGCGGACAAATTTTTCGAACTTATGGAGCAATGGTTTAGCAATTTGCTTGAAAATTATTCAGTTTCCGATGGATAGTGTGTTACGTAATTAGCTGACAGATGAATGAATGTAAATAAAGCAAAAGGGGTATAAGGAACGTAGCAGGTGGCGTTCTGTAGTTTTTTTGCCTAAACCCATGGGAAGAAGGCGTCAGTTCAAGTAAAGTCTATTCAAAGTTTCTAATTGATGTTATTTCAAGTGAAACAAATATCAACTTTATATGGTAATTAAATTGATTTCAGAGTGACTATTGAAAAAGTTATAAAAATGTTTGAAGTTGTAGCGTAAACTGCACTTTATTGTGTAGGAATTAAAGTTACTTTTCCATAAACTCGTATTTGTTTACATTTTTGGCAAATAAGTCGCGAATGCAGGTTTTTCTTTTTACGTATCTCCCGATCTACACCATTTATCTTACCTTTACCTTGACTTATTGCTGAAGTATTAATTCTCTTAGAGCCCTATCTCACTAGGACACCAATGGCGGCGCAACCGTGGTCGCACTGCCAAAAAATGTATGGTTGGTTGCGCATCCGATTGCACGCCTGGTGAGATACCCACCATAAAGCTGGCTCCTTCAAACAGGCGCGACACGACACGCGACACAAAGGTACCGCAAGTCGCGCAACGAGCGGTACCTTTGTGTCGCGCACGATTATATCGCGTGTCGCGCCTGTTTGTAGGAGCCTTTATTCTTTTCTGGATTCTGCAAGTGGATGGCTAAGAGCTTCCTTATAGCGCTAGTAAAAACTGTGCGGTCACCTATTCGTTTCCCCTCCAATTATGAAGTCATTGACATTATCGTTCATGGTACATACTACTTTATGCTGAGGCCCGTATTATGCGGCGAATGATTGTATTTGGTCGTTCAATACTTGCCTTCCACTATTTTTGATCTCGTAAATCATTGACTGTTAAAATTGTTACAATAATAGATATTCTACTATAGTCGGACTTTTAATTAGCTGCAGTAAAATGACAGCTTATGTGTCACTTATATGACTGAAATTGGCGTCTTTTTGTTTTTTCGCGGCCGTCAACCAAATCTTGTTTTTCTAGTACAGAATAGTGTAACAAACGAAACTTATTCGACATGCATATCTCTAAACTTAGTCCGAAATGAAGTGTCAATTTACTGCAGCTAAATAAAAGTCGGACTATAGTTGTCTTTGACCTTCATAGTCTCTTATTTAAGGCGAAAGCGTCATGTTAGTCCGCGAAATTCAATTTTTTTTACGTTCTTTGCAATGGGGGTTTTCGTGAAAATTTACGACACCAGTTGGCACCACTTTGACAAGAGGTGACGTTCATCATTCGATTCATTCATTCGTTCATCATTCAGTCATGACTAAATAAAATATAGGCTCTTTGATAGATGCCTGGACCTGACGTGTCAGTGCCACCTAGCGAACGTAATTTCAGAAAACCCTCATTTACAGGTCAGTATCAGGTTGTATGTTGATCTAAATACGATTCGCGGCCGCTAATATTTATTAATAGAATTATAATCATAAAAATCATCAATACAACTCTCTTAACTTCTTAATACCCTATTTCATGACTATTTCATGAAATCATGACATTTGAGGCGACTGCTAACTCAAGGAATGGTTTGCGTAACACAGTGTCACTCTCAATCTGAATCATTTTGAAGATAAATGATTTTATTTTTGTAAATAGGTTTGCACAAACACTTTTACACGTCAATCATATATTTTTTTAAACTAGATGAGGTCGGCGTTTCCTATCTGACTACTCTGAGAAGAAAGGCCGAAACAAACTCAGAGGTCACAGTCTCTTTTAAAGTCCAGACATAATCTTGGTCAGGTTATATGAAGACCATGTAGATCGATGTCTGTCTAGCTAGATGGTCTTTTGAAGAAAGAACCACACAGATTGAGAGGACCTGTCCAGTCAGTGCACGCATTTGTCAGAAATCGTGCAGCTCAACTCAAGACTTAAGGAGCTCAACGATATTGCTAAATAAGGAAGGATATTGCTAATCTATTGTTTCATAATTATGTTCCAATAATTTGTTTGCTCAACAACTATATCGCGCAGTGAATGTTGTTGAACTGTCAAAATGAAAGCCATTAACAGTACCCGGCGATAAATATTGCACATCGACCTTTGGAAAGAGACAATCGGCTAATTTCGGCTTCGTAGAGCGTTATCTCTGTCGCACGAAATACAAACAGTCCGGTATCTATTAGGAGCTGTTAAAACAATTATGATTTGCTTCTTTAGATAATAAATTTTTATTCTTTGTATAAAATACACCAATTTCCAAAGGTCGATGTGCAATATTTATCGCCGAGTACCTGTACTATTGATAGTGTGTTACGCAATTATCCCGCTGATTCTAATGATTATAATTCTGTAAAGTTATATTTGTTACGGTCGCGAATCATGCAAATTGCAAAAAACGTTAAATTTGAATTTCTCAGGCTACCTTAGCGCAGCCGTATGAATAACTCTGCTTGTTCATACTATTTGTGACACTCACATTAAATATAATAAACCCATAATCCATACCTACCCAAAATTTCGCAATAACGTGGAAACTGTACAATAACTTGCTTATTTGGCAGAATGTCCATGACACAAGACTGTCTGAGTCATCATTTGTAAGACCTTTTTGTTTGGAGAATTAGCATTATCTGTATCAGTGAATTTAGCTGTGTGACTGAATAATGGGAGATTCAATCCTTTATTAGAATATTTAATGAAAGTAAACAGTTTTAATGACATTTGTGCTTAGGTCATTCTTGTAAGAATATTTGTTTTAGATGATATTGTATTGTTTGCTGATTCGTCAGTGGAATGGCTAAATTCGAAGTCATACAGGCAGGAGCTTGGTGACTTACCTGGTTAATAACGTATAGTGTAGTTCGAAAAAGTAACAAATTAACTCATTTGTCATGGAGGCTAGCAGGCGTCAAGCGTCAGAAAAAGTAACCGCGTTGTTTTGCTAGGAGCATGTAAACTAGCTTGCAGCGAAGCACTTAGCTGTGTGGCTTCGATCGAAGTCTTTTCTGAATAATGTTTCTTTTGGGCTCTTAATATGAGTCTGTCAAGGTGTTAATTTCCAAGTACCTGCATCATTAGCTCCGGAAATTTATGATTAGATAAATTTCCGTTAGTTTATCGCGATTGAGTAACAAACATCGTTAATCTGCTATCTCTTTCACACTTGTTAAAAAATGTTCTAAGAATAATGTTTATAGGAAAGGAAAGAATTCCATTTTATTCTATTGAGTGAGTCATACATAAGAGAAACACTAAAATATCAGTCAGTCGAGCGAATGCTTTGCATTAGTAATTGGTATCCACTGGATAGAACAGAACGACCTCTGAGTTAACCTTTCCGAATATTTCTGACTTACGGCTGGTTCGATTGAAAATTTTTATTCATGGAATAAAATTGACGTCTGGCAGATTGTATATGGAAGAACTGTCAAAAATTCAAAATTATTCCTCGGATAAAATATATATCTGGCGTTGGAAAAATCAGATTTTCTATTGGTATAATCCTCTGTTTTTGTTTCGCTGACCAGCGGGGTAATTAATTTGTGAAGATGTTTGGATGTTTGTTACTCAATGACGCGTAAATGCGTGCCACGAAAGATGAGACTTGACACACCACGCGGTTTGACATGCGCAGTACACGATTTTAGGTATCTTTAGCGGTATGAGGTCTGAGTGCGGGACGGGACCGGACGTCATAGGGGCGGCGGAAAGAACGGGGGAGGCGGGGTCAAGTCTCTTCTTACGTGGCACGCATTGTAACACACTATCAGTAGCAATCGCTTTCATTTTGACAGTTCAACAACATTCATTGCGTTATTTACGTTGTTGAGCAGACAACTTTTTGAAAATATGAAGCAATGGATACGCAATATGCTTCAAAATTATTCAGATTGAGATTGATAGTGTTTTGCAACCAGAGTGCTGTTGTCTTACCTTCAATAGTTAAAAAGGGATGAGAAGAAGGCTTAGTACAGACGCCAGCACATCAACCTACTACAATCTGTCAAATTTCTTCAATAGATTTTCAACTTTATCACTAAAGCATAAGGTTCAAAGTTGATTGGGAAATTTTGACAGTCTCGGGCAGCTTGATGTGCTGGCGTCTGTACAAATATTATTATGGAACATTGTCCTAAGTTCTTTGGGCTTAGGTTTCAGTCTAACTCTCTTCGTTTTCATAAGACCTTTCCCTAACCGCCCCCCCCCCCTCCCCCTCACCTGCCCTTTCCTTTTTCCTTTTAAGGCCTTTCTTACATTGTAATAATCTCACTCATCTTTCGATGTTCGTCTGACTCGTCCGCCCCGCCATCAGTTAGCCCCGCTTACTACCTTGCTAGCTGACTACATCTTTACCACGACATGAACAATAATTCTCATAGAGTTTATTCCAATACGATACAATAAAGGCTCCTTCAAACGGGCGCGACACGCGATAAAATCGCGTGCGACACAAAGGCACCGCAAGTCGCGCAACGAGCGGTGTCGCGCGCGATTCGCGGCGCGCGTCGCGCCTGTTTCCAGGAGCCTTAAGACGACCTTACCGCTGAATATACACTTCTATCCTACTAAAAGACGTACTAATCCATAGTCCATACTACTTAATATTATAGATGTGAAAGTTTGTGAAGATGTTTGGATGTTTGTTACTCAATCACGCGTAAACCGTTGAACAGATTTGAATGAAAATTGGCACAGAGAGATAGACCATTTACTGGATTAACACATATTTATTCCAATATTCCCGCGGGTGAAACCGTGGGGCGCTGCTAGTAATATTATAAATTCGAGAGTGTGTCTGTCTGTTACCTCTTCACGCTTAAACCCCTGAACCGATTTAGATGAAATTTGGTATAGAGTTAGTTTGTGTCCCGGGAACGGACATAGGATAGCTTTTATCCCGATATTACCTCCCGGATCGAAACTTATGCGTGTGAAAACGCGGGACGCTGCTAGTTTCAAAAGATATTTTTTACTATAGGTACACCTCTCCTCCCCCCTTTAGGGATTACAGGCGTAATGTTACGTTATTTAGTAACGTGTATCGTGGATCCACGCGAGATACAATGGCTTTTTAATTGTTTCTCTAATTACGGCATTCAACTAGTTAATCCCTCTTTCAGCTCAACTTTTGTAGCCAAACTAACAACTATCAAAAGGCTTATAACTTTAAAATATTTGGAGCTCTCAAAAACTACACCAATAAAGGCTCCTACAAACAGGCGCGACACGCGATATAATCGCGCGCGACACAAAGGCACCGCCCGTTGCGCGACTTGCGGTGCCTTTGTGTCGCGCGCGATTTTATCGCGTGTCGCGCCTGTTTGAAGGAGCCTTAAGGCTCGC
Source organism: Luperina nickerlii (assembly GCA_963855955.1). NCBI lineage: Eukaryota > Metazoa > Arthropoda > Insecta > Lepidoptera > Noctuidae > Luperina > Luperina nickerlii. The sequence continues at coordinate 6,826,965 of OY979689.1, read as the reverse complement.
AAACCAGGACAAGTTATTATAAAACATGTCACGAGTGTTCAAGTTAATAAAAGGAATCGTATGGACACTACAGACGGATCGCGAGGTGCCTCCAAGGTCAAACTACCTGCCCAGATAAAAATATAACGTGGAACCTTTATTGGCACGGTGATAAATACATTTTGGTGAGATGTTGATGTAAATTGTGATGGTAAAATTTAGATTGGTGGCAAATAGTAAAAGAAAGGGTAGGGTACAGACGCCAACACATCAAGCTACTTACAATCTGTCAAATTTATTTAATAGATTTTCAACTTTATCGCTAAAGTATAAGGTTCAAAGGTGATTGAGAAAATTTGACAGTTTCGGATAGCTTGATGTGCTGGCGTCTGTACATACAGGGTGGCAGGTGGCAGGGACATTGACGCGCGAGCTGAAATCGTAAATTCAGGACATGATTCCAAATAAAATATCTGCTGTTTATAGGGTTGGAAAAAATAGGTTACCTATTGCAAAAAGCCGGTAAGTAAAAGTATTAAGGCTCCTTTAAACAGGCGCGACACGTGATAAAATCGCGCTCGACACAGGCACCGCAAGTCGCGCAACGAGCGGTGCCTTTGTGTCGCGCGCGATTATATCACGTGTCGCGACTGTTTGTAGGAACCTTAATACTTTTACTTACCGGCTTTTTGCAATAACCTATAAAAATATTGTATGACTTAAAACGTTTTTAACACAGTGCTAATCAATTTCCTCATATAATCCTTACTATAAATCTAACGAGTAATGACTTGGTCATGAACATAATTTCCTTGTAACAGTCGCAATGAAAAAGGTCATCCAATGATAAATGATGCCATAAATATAACATACATGTTAAACTTCAGCCATTCATGTAGTTGTAAATGTAATGGAAACAGAAGTTCCAGTCTACGCAATAGCAAGATGCGCCTGACACTTGTTAAAGAGCTAATAGATTCTGCGGAGTGATTGCGTAAAGGCTCCTACAAACAGGCGCAACGCGCGACGCGAATCGCGCGCGACACAAAGGCACCGCTCGTTGCGCGACTTGCGGTGCCTTTGTGTCGCGTGTCGTGTCGCGCCTGTTTGGAGGAGCCTTAACACGTATCAGTAGGAATGGATTTCTTTTTGACAGTTCAACAACATTCATTGCGTTATTTACGATGTTGAGCAGACACATTTTTTGAACATGTAAAGCAATGGATTAGAAATATCCATCAAAAAGATTCGGATTGTGAAAGTTTTTCGCAATTAGGGTGACGGCTTCTCTGTTAATCCATCCAAAGGTTGCCTTTAGAAGATCGCTTTTAGCGATAAGTGTCTTCCTAAGTAAAACTCCTACGTTTTTATCTGTAATATTTATGGTGTACAAATGTGTACATAATAAAGAATATTCTATTCTGAGCAGACAATAGACTAGGTGTTACGAAAGGTTAGGTATTTTGCACGTAATAGTACCTACTGGCAGAAAACGATTTTATCATATTTTAGGGTTTCGTACCCAAAAAGTAAAAACGGGACAGCTAGACCGTTGAAATTTTCACAGATGATGTAGGTATTTCTGTTGCCGCTATAACAACAAATACTAAAAACAGAAAAAAATATTTTAGGGGGACTCCCATACAATAAACGTTTTTTTCCCGGCGTTTTTGCCTTGTGGTACGGAACCCTTCGTGTGCGAGTTCGACTCGCACTTGGCCAATTTTTTTATGGGCTAGTAAGCCTAATATTGAATTATGAAGGAGATGGTACCAAATAAGAAAGTCCTCAGAATTGCCCACTGCTTTAATAATGCAAATCCATAATAATATTCATAAAAGGCCCTTCCGATTTACTTGAATACCACTAACCAATCAAAACACGTTATATGGCTGTGTTTCTGACGCTGACCCTCGTTTATGTGGAGGAAGTTTTTAGATGCCAGTGAACTATTTTATAATTCTGGAATAGACTGAACAGAATATTAGTTGTCTGGGCACAGAAGGAAGATGATTTTTGATTTCAAAAAAGTGTCCATGGAGTTTCTTGCCCTTCTTCTTAACAGGTGCCTACAACGCTTTGGAATGGGCAAATGGCTTCATCTTTCAGACTGACCGACGTCTTGACAATTCAAAAGTGCCTCTAATTGGTATAATTGGAACAAATGCTTTGAGTTTGATTGAATTTGGTTAGACTAGTATTTTGCAGAGATCGCACTACCGTTTTTTAAATGGCGAGTATTTTTATGGTACATTTTAATATTGTAATAAGACCTATCTACAGAATGAACCTTCTCCGTCTTACCTTTGTGATGCAGCCGACATATAAATAATGTTAGACATTTTAATTGTTCTTATTACGGCTAATTGCAATACTTTTAACTATTTTTCATTCCATCCCTTTAGGGGATGTGTGGAGGTCCAGGTGAAGTCTAATTAGTATTAAAATGGAAACAGTGGTCACGCGATCATGCCACATAACCAGAGAGCCTAGACAACAGCCGGTCGATTCTGTAAAAATCTCACCGTGAAAACTTAGGTGAAGTGAGTTTGTTTTTGACAGCTCATTCCACGCTCACTTCACCTAAGTTTTCACTGTGAGATTTATACAGAATAGCACCGCAGGTAATTGCTTTCAAAGCGTTTTGTGTTTCTACGACGACTTCCAACAGTATTGACATTAAGCTTAGCAGTGGCTTATGTCAGCCCAATACATTTTTGAATTTTCCGTCATAGTTAGTGCTGATAGGCACGAAAATCTGACAACCAGTCTTACTGCCAGCAGACGCCAGCACATCAAGCTACCCGAAACTGTCAAATTTTCCTAATCAACTTTGAACCTTAATACCTTAGCGATAAAGTTGAAAATCTGAAAGAAATTTGACAGATTGTAGTAGCTTGATGTGCTGGCATCTGTACCTACCCAACTAGCAAAATAATCCTGGATTGCGATTCTATAATGCTACGTGGACTTATAAAGCTCCGATGATGGTTTTGGTGGTTGCTACTGCGCTTTTAATAGCATAAATACATGCTGGTTTTACTCAAGTACACTTAATCCTATAATTTGTACTTATATCGGTATATGGGATCATATTTCCTGACAAACATAGGATCAAGACTCCTATGAAAGCATGAAACAAGAGTAATTGCACTCAAGAGTAATAACTCCGGTAACTCGGACTTATATGCGCCTATGAGATAACATCTGCGGACCATTTAAATCCTAATACTCCTGTAGGAGCATGTACCAGGAATATATGCACTGAGGAGCCATTACTCTTGTTATTTTTACTTATAACCTCATATAAGCTAATATTTTATGGCCCATATAAGTAAATTAAAGTTAAATTACTGTAAATCATTTATGGTTTGGTTTTACATATGCTTAAAAGTAAGTGTTAAATGAATTTCATATCCATGTTTTAAAAACAATAAATCACCAAGATTACACAGCATGCAGCACTCGGTAGGATAAATTGTTCTCTATATCGATTTATCGTATGCCGTTTTAAACCTAGACATATTTATATAGGCATTCCACAGTAGTGTTATTGTCCAAGAAATCTCAAAGAATCCTGGTTAAAACTCTTAAGAAGCCACTTTTGCTTGTAACGACCAGTACAGGCGAAAACACGCTTTATATAGTTTTGCAAATTCTATTTTAGGATTTGACATCAGCCATTTTGATTAGGTACGATTGTTTTTGTTGACAAATATTGAAAATGGATTTAAATAAGTGGAAGCGGTTTGAATAGGAGATCTTATAAAAGAAAAGTAAAAAAAGATATAAAGAAATGTTTACCGCAGTGAGCACCGATTTTTTAAATTTAACTGGTGAACTGAAACTCGTATCGCCAATTCTAGCGAGGGTTCCGGACAAGATATTGTAGTACTACTTTAGATGGAAGAGGTTCGGACAACGAAAGTACCAAATCTTTGAGCGATATTGAAAGCGAAGATCTTTCGGATTATAATAAAAATTTAGAACTGCGTTATTTTATTAAAAACTGGGAATTCCCCGAACCACAAAGCCATGCTATTGAAGCTTAGCAACGTTGCGCGTAAGCGGGCGAACCTGCGAGTATTATGCTGTCGATTTGAGATGGTCAAGAAAGTACCATGAACTCTTAGTAAACGACTTCTTTTTAATTTATCGTAGTTGCTACCATAGACGTATAAAAACTAATACAATTCATGAAGAAGTTCATGGTACTTTTTTGACCATCTCAAATCGACAGCATATAATACTCGCAGGTTGATCGGTTTACCGACGGCGTTGCCAGATTTATCAGCATGGCTTGTAAGAAAATAAAGAAGACTGTGCCCGTGCCTATTGTGTTATTGTAGGAGATCCATAAACATTTGTGTAATATTGCCCAGACATCAGATTAGACTAGTTACAAATTTCACATTCGTCTCTTGGGAAGTGATCATAAACTACTTAAGTAGAACAATTCTCACACCAAAATCAATCTTGATATAGCAATGATCTGATGTGCTCTTGATTCTGAGTAAAATGTTAATCTCTACTGTAAATAGAAACCACGCTGTGACAACTGGGACATATCTCCGATAACAAGAGAAACAAGAGATGTGTAACACTCCAAGGCCATTTTAAGTTCTTTAAAGATCGGAAATCTTTTTTGGTTAAAAATCGATCGATATCCAGGAACATCGGCAGTCTTGTTTAAATCGTCGGCAACCTCTTATAGATATAAATATGTTAAATAAAAACAATGTTTAAACTAATGTTTAACCTAGCACATAGAACAAACCCTTAAAATATTCCTTTAATTTACTTATCTATAAATATCAATCGATTTTATCGGGCATTGCGGAACCCTAATCGGTAACAATGGCGAATCTTCTTCGGTTTTGAGATAACCCAATATAGAACCAATATACTTATATTGGTACTATGTCACACTTGGAAATGCTAAAAATACTTATTTTAGCACTATGTCACACTTGGAAATGCTCACCAAGAAAATGGCAGCTGCCTTCATAATATTTATTTAATATTAATTAATACTAAAATGTAAATAAGCAAAATTCAAGAGGCGCTTTAAAAATTTTATCGAAACCATGATAGATTTCACAGTAAATTCAAGTTCCCCTATGAATAAGCTATAAGTAAGACTAACAATTTGACAACAATAAGATTGTTTTTCTACTATGGTTGACATGAATAATATAAATGTCCTCAAGATGTTAAAAATATTTTTTACAATGCGCGATACACTCACTTCGACTGTTCGCAACTATGAGCTTATAGAAACATTTCTAGGCGCGTATTAATCTAATTTTTTACTATAATTTACTTATAGTGAGATTTACAGGAGTAATTGTATTGACGTAATTCAATTACAGGAGCAATATAGGCTTATATGGCATTTCAGCGGTCTAATATAAATACGTTATAAGTAAAAGTAGACTTATAAAGTGGGCCCTTTTCGCAACTTATATGCGGATAAAAGCCTCATATAATCCTCGATATATGATGGTTCTAGGATAGTTTAAAAACCACTTTTTGCTAGTTGGGTAATACCTATTGATCATGATAGGTTAGTGTTGCCTTTCCCAGCTCTTTGTTCTTTCCAATTTCGCGTTCGGTTGCTACATCTTACACTCCTTTGCATACGAAACATGCATTCAAAAGGTATTATATTATTATATAAGATGTGCTATTTTCTTTGTGGAGGCATTTGTTTTATTATTTGTCTAGTAAGTAAACTCCATTCACTTCAATATTTATGTAGTGTGTCATCCTATGTAGATGGTCATCATCATTCTCCTGGCCCTTTTTTAGGGTTCCGTATCTCAAAAGGAAAAAACGAAACCCTTATAGCACTTTGTTGTCCGTCTGTCCGTCCGTCCGTCTGTCTGTGAAGACCCTTTATCTCGGGAACGCGTGGCGGTATCGAGTTGAAATTAAAACCATATACTCAGCTCTATAGTCCCTTGAAGCTGTGAAAAAATTAAACTTCTGAGTTAGTGTAAAAAAAAAGATACGGCCGTTTATACCGCAAAAAACGTATATTTCGACACTCTCAAGGGAATCAAAATTTATAAGGTACTTCCCGTTGACCTAGAATCATGAAATTTGGCAAGAAGCAAGATCATGTAGCACACGTAAAGGATAAAATCCGAAAACCGTAAAATTGTAGGTACATTAAAAAAAACCCGTGATAAACTATTTACATACCTACCAAGTAAACGTTATCGTATCGGCCGATCGGTCGATCATTTCCTACTACAAAGAGAATGAACAGCCGGTCGATTCTGTAAAAATCTCACCGTGAAAACTTAGGTGACGTGAGCGTGGAGTGAGCTGTCAATAGTGTCAATTCCTAGCAAAAACAAACTCACTCCACCCAAGTTTTCACGGTGAGATTTTTACAGAATCGACCGGCTTTTCATTCTATGTATTTGGTTCGGTCGGTTCCGTTCCGACTGATCTTCATTCTGACACTTGTTGTATCGTAAACCCTATTCTGAACGAGAAAAGACTGACCGATAAGAAATTAATGTCAAAAATACACGCCAGCAAAGTAGCTATCTTTTGAGTATCGTAAATCAGGTATCAGGTCATCTCCTGCCTTAAGGCTCCTTCAAACAGGCGCGACGCGCGACGCGAATCGCGCGCGACTCTAAGGCATCGCTCGTTGCGCGACTTGCGGTGCCTTTGTGTCGCGGGCGATTATATATCGTGTCGCGCCTGTTTGTAGGAGCCTTTGTCCCAATTTATTTGGGGTCAGCGCAACATGTTAACTAGACCAAAAAGTCAGAGAGTTAATTACTTGCAAGAGTTAAATAAACGTTAACAGCTCAATATTCTCATCAACACCGACCGCTCTAGCATATTTAGCTCGTTTATAAGCTAGGATAAATAATTCAAGTGGTCGTGTGAACTCGCGAACTTTCGCTAGTATAGTCTGTGGTCTAGGCTAAATATAACGAGACTGATTCGCCCACGGCTTTATACCTGTCGCAGTTATTTAAGGTGCCACTAGTCGATATTTTCTCCATACAAATTTCGGGAGAGTATAAGGCGATTCGCACTCTTCACCGCATTACACAGCGGGACGCAGTTAACGTACCCCCCGCGTGTGATTTTTACATACAAATTCAATAAAAACGCGCTTCCGTGCGGGGAATTGGCTCCGTCTCCGTAATGCGGTGCAGTGTGCCAATCGCCATACTCCACTGTTTGACATTGTGCATCCAAAGTTAAACATGATATCGATTTGTCTTATTATTAATTTTGTCTGTACGGAAACACAAAAGTAAAATAAAAAGCCATCAAAAGTTATGGGCCAACAAAAATTCGTTATTCTTGCTATTTTTAACGTAACTGTGGGTGTGGGTGTGTGGGTGATTATAAATGTGAATGTTTGTGAAGATGTTTGGATGTTAGTTACTCAATTACTCGTAAACCGTTGAACAGATTTGGATGAAAATTGGCACATAGATAGACCATTTCTTGGATTAACACATAGGATACTTTTTATCCCGATATTCCCACGGGATTGAAACTTACGCGGGTGAAACCGCGGGGCGCTGCTAGTAAGTAATAATAGAACTGTAAAATCTTTAAAACAGAGTCGGTACGATAAAGCTCAGTTGTCGAAGAGTTTAATAAAACTTTAATTGATTTATGCAGTTGTTTTTTTTTTCATAAAACTCGATTTTACAAAGCATTTTTCGAAATTTTTTACGCGCCTTTCAGTTCGGAACAGTGTTTCTGTGCGTGAGAACTACACGTTGTGCGTGTAGAATAGCGTCTAACTGCTCATCAATGATACTCACTGTCGGACACGAAGCCAGGTGAGACAGCGTGCTTTTTGGCCATGACCACCAGTGAGTTCTAACTCGCGTCTAGTTCCACCTTAAGTACTGAGATATTCAGGTAAAGACACTCGAAAAGGCTCGATGGACGCTCCTCTCAGGTAGCAAAGCTTGGCTGGATGTTTGTGGCTAGTTAATTTTCATTATACAGAGTGAAATTAAATTAGCTGGCGAAAGTCCGCGGACGTGACGGGTAGCGATTTCTAATGACGATTAAACACAAAAAAGGGAATATTTATAACATTAGGCTGACCCGTACCTATCGTAAGCATAATCAGGGTGCTTACTCTTCAATTTAATTCCGATAGATCGACATTGGAATTGTGACGTTTCGTACTCTTGAGTTCGATGCTAGCGCCAAATGATTTTTAGATTGGGTGTCCATTTTCGTGGGGTAATTGTTGACAATATTGTTTTCAAGGGTACCGAATCACGTGACTGTAAAATTAACATTGGAATCATATTGGCATCTCATTGGAATTAAAATTAGTTTGGAGAGTAAGCCCCCAGTATATAATGTTCCCACTGCTGGGACAGAGACGTAAGATAGTGTTTCAGAATATTAATGAAAATCACTTTTAAATCATACATTTTTTTAACATCACTAATGTAATTTCGTCAAATCAAGTAAACACCCAATTTTCTGGGTGTTTATCGGGTGTTTACCAAAGCACCGGGTTTAAACCCGGTAGATTGCCCATCCAATAATTAATTGATAATTGCTTTTTGATACACTAAGTTACAAAAAATTTAAAATGAATGGTGAAATGTTTTGTCGCATGAGTATGCACTGGATTAGGTGTGAGACAGGGAGGCCTGTCTTCTCCAAGACTATTTAAAATGTACGTTAACGGGGCACCGAGCTTTTTTTGCACGAAAACACGTTTTTATAACGGTTGTTTGAAGTAGTAAACAATTAAATTAAATGTAAGGAAATAAATTGGTATTATTGGGCAATATACATGGTGGAAACAGGATTTGATAAAGCTGTCTCGATAGAATAAACATCTATCTATATCTATGTCTTTCTTTCTTTCCTTTCTTTCTGTGGTGTACCCACGGCTACACATCAAGTTTATACATTTCCAGCTTTAGCCGACCTCGCGCTGATGTTTTTCGTACAGACGCCAGCACATCAAACTACCCGAAACTGTCAAACTTTCCCAATCAACTTTGAACCTTATGCTTTAGCAATAAAGTTAAAAATCTATTAAAGAAATTTGATAGATTGTAGTAGCTTGATGTACTGGCGTCTGTACAAAAGAAGCAAATACTAGTTATGTATAGCTTGATGTATATTGTTTATCCGTGTGTACCTATCATGTTCTAACCGAACATAATATTTCTTTCTTTATAACATAACCATGTTACACCGTAAAGTGCAGCATCTGCGTTGTTCTCCAATATGTCGATGCGACATTTCTCCATGCCGATATTCAGGGCAGCACAACAGAATTCATGCTACGAGATACTGATATATTACTTGTATTATTGAAACAGGATACTGCTTCTATTTTAGTACGAGTATGTTTTTACGATGGAAGTATGTATTTTATAAACCTCTTTCGAACAAAAAAAAAATTAAAAATCCGTCTATTTATGAGGGAGTTGTGAAGATACATAAAAAAAATATATATAATATATAAACATCCGAATTGAGAACCGCATCCTTTTTTGAAGTCGGTTAAAAATAAAACCTCTTTAAATAGATTGTCTTGTCTGAATTTCTCATAACTTCATAACTATTTTTACTTAAGTTTCATGTCATGCAGTCTCTGGCGGTGAGGAGTGTCTTAGTTATCTAAGTTTTGATTGAAAATTCAAAGATAAGTCAACTTTAACACGTTTTAATTTAACATAAAATAACACCATCACACCTATAAACCCCGTTACGTTAGGCAAAGGTGCGTAACTCCCATTTTGATGATTATTTGAAATGTTGTTGATTAGTGAGTATACCTCAGAATTTCTCCTGCGTAATAAGTTGAGAAGTAATTTTGGGATTTCTTGATGCTACTAAAAACAGTGAGCAGTGGTGGCCCAGTGGTATCGGCCGCGACTTACGAGTTGTAGGTCGTAGGTTCGAACCCAGACAGGCGATTTACTTTGTGTACATTATTTCATCACCACTGCTCTCAAAACGGTGAAGGAAAACATCGTGAGGAAACCGGCATGTCCTAGAACCAAAAATTCGAAGACGTGACATCTACCAACCCGCACTGGGCCCGCGTGGTGGATTACGGCCCACTCCCTCTCACTGAGAGGAGGCCTGTGTCCCAGCAGTGGGAACATTATAGGCTGATTATGATGATGATGATGACTAAAAACAGCATCTTTTGATGCTGAACCAGAGGGGCTATTCCCAATATTCCCATACTCTTAAGAATGTTCACAGTCTGTTCTCAATCTGTCAAAAATACCTCTTAATTTTCCTACATTTTCATTACCAAGTTTTTGATATTGATTGTCGCTGAGATAAAATTGCGACAAGATTTTGAACTTTTTTAATTACAGGAATTGGCCTTCAGATGATTGATTTGAACTTATATTAACGAAACGTGCTTGCTAAAAACTATGATAATTTATGTATTAATACAGCAAAGTGCAGTTATAAATCATATTCGTGGCCAAAGATATTTTCTACGGAACTTTTTAAATGGGAAGAGCTATGCACCGATCCATTGTAACTTATAAAGGATTTAAGGCTCCTGCAAACAGGCGCGACGCGCGACGCGAATCGCGCGCGACACAAAGGCACCGATCGTTGCGCGACTTGCGGTGCCTTTGTGTCGCGTGTCGCGTCGCGCCTGTGTGTACGAGCCTTTACAACAAAATGGGTCACCGAAATATTCGTAGCCGTATCGACAAGCTGTCAGTGCATGCCATTGCGCCATTCGGATGCAGTATTTTGCTACATTGTAGTACTGCGTTTATGTACTGTTCCATACATAATGTAGGTACTACTAACATTTTATTAGTACATATTTGAAAACGCTAGGAGGCCAGCGATCGAATCGGATAGATCTAATCACTGTGTCTAAAAGATAAATGCACAGTTGGTGACCATAAATACTACTCTGATTTGTCGCTACGGAATCGTTCGGCCCTATCTTGCGTAACATCCTTACAATCACAATCCGAATCATTTTGAAGGATATTGTTAATCCATTGATTCATATGTTGGAAAAATGTGTCTGCTCAACAACGTAAATAACGCAATGAATGTTGTGGAACTGTCAAAATGAAAGGTATTGCTACTGATAGTGTGTTACCCAATTACTCCGCTGTACAATGCGTGCCACGAAAGATGAGACTTGACCCCGCCTCCCCCGCTCTTTCCGCCGCCTCTATGACGTCCGGTCCCGTCCCGCACTCAGACCTCATACCGCTAAAGATACCTAAAATCGTGTACTGCGCATTTCAAACCACGTGGTGTGTCAAGTCTCATCTTTCGTGGCATGCATTGTACGGGGTTGTCTGCAAGTTTTCCACTGCTGGGTCACTGTGAGTGGGAGTAGGCCGTAATAGTGGAGTTGGTGGATGTCGCATATTTCTTTTTAAACAAATTTTATTATCACCTATCGGCTTACCTCAATCTATGAATAATATCATGAACTAGCTTCTGCCCGCGACTTCGTCCGCGTGAAATTTCTTGTTACTCCGACCCACCCCGTCGCATCGCATCGCCTGCCCGCGCCATTACTTCGTTTTTGCTTAGCGTTCTTTCTGACTTTTTTTCTTTTTGTTCGGCTCCTAAAGGTCATAGCGTGATGTTAATAGCCTATAGCCTTCCTCAAGAATTGGGCTATCAAATGCTAAAAGAATTTTTCAAATCCGACTAGTTCCAGAGATTAGCGCGTTCAACCAAACACAAACAAACTCTTCAGCTTTATAATATTAGTATAGATAAGGTTTCATTGGGTTGCTTAAGACCATATTGTTTACTTTGTCGCTGTTAAAAGGCAGCAAAGAGATTATAATTATCAGAAGCAGCATTCTGTTTGCAACTTATATTAGGTAGGCTCCGCACTGGGCCCACATGGTGGATTACAGCCCATTCCCTTTCTCAGAGAGTTGGTCTGTGTCCCAGCAGTGGGCACGCAGGCTAATTATGATGATGTTCAGCAGTGGACGTTGACGATTAATTAAATGATGATGACAAGTCAATCCGCCTAGCCTTTTCCCAACTATGTTGGCTTCCAGTCTAACCGGGCTTGAGTTTCTGATTACCCATAACGACTGTCAAATATCTACGAATTACAGCCGGGACCAACGGCTTAACGAATTTTTCATTCTTCACGGAGAGGTCTAGATATGTAATGGATGATCCACGGGCCGACCGCAGAAACCTTCATCAACTCATGCGGCTGTTATTATTTGACGAACCCCTCATGATGATGACAAATCTCAATGGAATGTTCTGATCAGGCCTCATAAAAGATCTAGTACCTAGGTACTGTATTGGTGATAGAAAAACACATAACGACGGCGAAGTGCCAATACCTCCTAACTGATTTTTTTTTTGAGAAATTTTCTTTTTTTTCGTTTTGAATTTAAAGGCGATTTTCGCATGTTTTAGTGAAATCGCCTTAGTGGAAATATAAACCTCCCAACTAAAACAACGTGTCTATTTTTGAACGTTTTTTTCCAGTATGTGTAAATTTTTTACTTTCGTCAGTTAGGAGTTATTTGCACTTCGCCGTCGATAAGAACATGCAAACCACTTACAAAGTATGCACATAGTTCCATTACCATTATTGATAACAGGTAACAACCTACTTATAACAGCGTGTCTTTAAGATTACCATATTCCAAGTTTTCCTCAATAATTCTTGGATTGTGGATTGATAAACAGCTGTTTTTCTTTCCTTCTCAGAATATTTAAACTGTCGTGAAAATGATTTAGATTCGTCATATCTATTTTTGATTCGATGTATCTTCAGTCGATTCTGGAATTGTATGCGAGTGTATTGAGCTTAAGAGTATGTGTATCCTTATGTAACTCTTTAACTGTTAGCCTGCATCATCATGTCATTGCTGGGCAAAGGGCCTCTCCATTCTCCCCATCACTTCCACTTTTTCGATCTAGGGTTAAAGTGGACCACTGGTCGTTTGTATTTCTCCAGCTCGTCCCGGCATCTTCTACGGGGTCTTACGCGACGCCTTCTAGCTGTGTCACGGCTCCACGTAGTGGTTATTTTGATCCACAGCTCTTTGTGCATACAGCAGACATGGCCAGCCCGGTCCCACTTCAGCTTAGCGGCTTGAGTAACGTTAGTTATCTGTGTTTTGTAGCGCACTGTGCTGTTGCGAATATGGCCTCAATTTGACACAATGTCAACTCTGTGTCAATGTAAGGTACATTGACACAGAGTTGACATTGTGTCAAATTCGTGACACAATGTCAACTCTCGTGCAATATTTTAGGTTTATCTCGTCCATCCCTATGTTGTGTTGTGTTCCTTATGTTCTCGTGTAGCTTTGACATGCCTCTCGGATTCTATCAAATCCCAAGAACCCCAAGCAAAATTCGCACAATTAGTGACTTCTTACATTTGCTTACCTACTAAAATAAAAGACTAACAAATAAAACGGTGTAAACAGGAATTGTCGCAGTGAAATGAAAGATTATTAAATCAATTCTCTGGCGGATTGGCAGGCATCCAGCTACGTTTGGCGCAAACCTTGCCAGAAGTGGACTGTTGTGCTATATAGTCGTGTGTGCTGACATGGATGTGTCACAAGTAGGTTCTTGTAGGTTTGAAACCCGGTAGAACTTGGTGCATTATGTCGTGGTTTGGAAGTAGGCAGAAACTAAAGAGCACATGACATTACTGTCCTTAAGACGTACAGAAAAGTAGGGGGGCCCTTTCTATGCAGCTTTTGATTAAAGTGTATGTAGCACTTCTTAGCCTTTATGCAAAATAACACCAATAAAGTGGTAATGACTTCTTCATTATGCGCTATGAACGCTTTTAAAGTAGCTGCTAAACTTTTAACTTAGTGTACGGCCAACGATGGCTTTTTGGCTAAAAGACTACCATTGTCCATAGTTTCCTATGTAATTATTCGGGTTTCAAGTTACCTTGCTGCGAATATCGGCCAGTTTAGCTGCGAAAGAGACGAATTTTCAGTTTTAAACTGAGTGTAACTTTGTATACATAGCCAATACAGGCGAGGCAACTGCCTGACTCCCAGCCGACAATCAACTACACGAGGTTATGTCAGAGGTGCGACTGCTATTAGTAGACGAGTGACAAAGGGTCAGGGTGCGTCAGTGACGCGCACGGTAAACTGTTTGCCAAAGCACCAGCAAATGTTTAACCTAATACTCAAAATGGCTTCTAACAGCTCTGTTAATAATACTCTGTTTTAAAGTAAATTTCTTTAAATAACTCTTAAACGTTACGCCATGATGTTGAAAAATGTAAAAAAAAAATGATATAACTTTGCAATTTTTTTTATATCGTGAAAAATTCATTGAATCGTGTATTCCTTTTACATGATACTAGACCAAAGAGTCAAAAAACATAATAATAAAAATCCCTATTCCAAATACTTAACAAGTTACACGAAATAGAAAAACGACATTTTTTTCAATACCTATATCACCTTTTTAAGTATTATTTTACTTTTATTTTTAGTACAGGGCATGCAACCACGCATGCTTCTCAGTATATTCGGGTTTTTCTTATACTGTAACCAATATTTTGTAACATTATTTTTATTTAAAAGAGCATCTGTAGCGTTGCTTTCCCATAGGAACCTACTATTCTTTGGAATGGGCAACTAGCTTCATCTTTCTGACAGTCCGACCCCTTGACAATTCAAAAGTGCCTGTACCTAATTGGTTTAATTTGAAAGAAAAAGAAAGAAAGAAAGAAAATACATTTATTTAGCACAGACTAAGAGACACACAATACACCAGATTGATTGATTGATTGATTTGAGTTTAAAGTGTGGATAGTATGGTTGTTAGTAAAAGGATTAACGATTTAAAATTCTTGAATCTTCTCATAAAACCGTCCCCACTCCCCACACAAATTGTTTAAACGACTTCTCATCATCGACCAGTTTCTACGTAATCGAGTCATCGGAAATGGCCGAACAATACACTCATATAACAAGGAAGTCGAGTGCGTGGAAAATATCTCCATTAGACCTGTTACCACGTCATGTCGTGACGTTTTCTTTATTATGTCCTTTTGTTTATTTGTTTTGTGCTCTTGGATAGCGAGCTTGATGATTTTGTTTCGGAATATTCACTTTCGGTGTACATTGTACTACTAGCTTCTGCCCGCGACTTCGTCCGCGTGAAATTTCTTGTTACTCCGACCCACCCCGTAGCATCGCATCGCCTGCCCGCGCTATTACTTCGTTTTTGCTTAGCGGTCTTTCTGACTTTTTTTTCTTTTTGCTCGGCTCCTAAAGGTCATAGTGTGATGTTAAATAGCCTATAGCCTTCCCCAAGAATTGGGCTATCAAATGCAAAAAGAATTTTTCAAATCCGACTGGTAGTTCCAGAGATTAGCGCGTTCAACCAACCAAACAAACAAACTCTTCAGCTTTATAATATTAGTATTAGATACATGACTGCTCCGTTAGTCTCGTGGACCGCGTGGTCGCAAGCGCGACTGCTGAGCGTGGGGTCCTGAGTTGAATTCCAAGGTCGGGCATTATTGAGTTTTTCATTGGGAATTTCTTTGTAACAGCTCGGAGTTTGGAAGTCGGCAGTGTAATACCCCCGTGCCTCGGAAACAACGTTGAGCCGTTGGTCCTGCGCCTGATCTCTCTCCGGTCGTGTTGGATTGCCGTCCCATCGGACTATGAGAGTGAGAGAAGAGAGTGCATCTGTGTCTGCTCACGCACTTGTGCACTATAGTATCTCCCGCGCCGATGGCTAGTCCCCGCTGAGATTGCGATTGAGTTTCCGTTGAAATTGTTATTTTGTTTTTTTTGAAGTCAAAACTTCTTTAGCATCGTTGTGATTTGAAATTTTATGAAACGAAAAAGCGACAGTAAAAAGAGACATATAAGATTTAACGTGGGAGAAAATGAGATAGGAAGCATTATACAGTGTTTTTGTTTTTTATTATTAAAAATGACATCACATTTAATCCTATGCTACTGATTTGTGGATGTGGAAGTGGATGTGGATGTGGATGGATGGATGGATGGAAAGCGACAGTAAAAAGAGACATGTAAATTCATAAGATCTCTTCAAAGTAAGAGTGAACAGGCTTCTTCTGGGTGAGCTCACTCCATCGTAGACTTTGTCTCTGTCATCTCTGACCTAGACTAGAGTCAAGAGCAAGCCCATTTCAAATAAAAAAAAAAGAAAAAAGATTTAAGATTGAAGGTTTCACTTCTACCACGTGTGAATTGCACCCATGCTGGTTTTTTTTTGATGCGTCATGTTTGCCGCAAATAAACGTATTTTCTTTCTTTCTTTCTTTTTAGATTGGTCGCCATGGCCGAAATTCGGTCTAGAGGACTTTATTTACTACTAGCGGCGGCCCGCGGTTTAGCACGTATAAGTGTCGATCCCGTGGGAATATCGGGATAAAAACTATCCTATGTCCTTTCCCGGGACTCAAACTATATCTATACCAAATTTCATCTAAATCGGTTCAGCGATTTAAGCGTGAAGAGGTAACAGACAGACAGACACATTGACACACTTTCGCATTTATAATATTAAGTATGGATAGGTACATCTCTGCCCAACCCTTCGGAAATTACAGGCGTGATGTTTCGGAATTTTAGGACAAAATAACTTATAGTAAAAGCGAAAATAAACTTATTTAATTGCCATTATTATAAACTTATAGTAAAAGGAAGTGCATTTTCAATTAGATTATAAAAAAATATTTCCTAAACTTAAGGATAATATGACAAATGATACAGAAAATTATGTATTCAAGAAAATCCATCTAGCCCAAAGATTTTGCTAGATTTTTTGACGATCGAAAATCTCCTTAAAGCTAGAGATGCCTACAGATTTGCTCGAGTTTTGACGACTCGACCCGAATTTTCTTTAGGTCATCTGCCCCTTATGACGTAGAAGTACTAAAGAAAACACGTGACGATCGTCAAAAATTTATCAACTCTGTAGACATAAAGGGTTCACAAGTTATGGCCCCCGCAGACAAGCGCGACGCGAGTACGCGACTGTAGCAGAACAATTTCTTTGAAAATTTCAGGGAAATTGTTATAACAAAATCGCGTCGCACCGTCGCGTCGCATCACGTTCGTTTGTATTATTGTCCACACAGGTATAAATTACAGAACACTACTGTATCCTATTGTTTCGTCTACCTCCGTATATTTCCTCCTATTGTCTATAATTAAACTAGATTGTGACTGACATTCTGCAGACTTGAATATGCAAGGAATCTTTGAAGATGAAGACAGGCAAATTGCTTGAAGCAGCCATTTTTCAATTTATTGCGCTCTATTACTTGACCGGTGTCCTACTAACTGATACTTAGAACATGCTTCATGTTCATGACATTATTTTACAATAGAGAAGTCTGACTAAAGTTAAAGTTTTGTCTACATGCAAGGTTTCATTTCGATACAACAATTAGACCCTACTAGCTTCTGCCCGCGACTTCGTTCACGTAGAAGTCGTAAGATACACAATGTTTATACTAAATTAACAGCCACATTTTTATAAATCTCCCGTCGCTATTACTTCGTTTTAGCTTAGCGTTCCTTCTGATTTTTTTCTTTTTGCTCGGCGGCTTTTAGTCCTAGCGTGATGTTAAGTAGCCTCCTATAGCCTTCCTCAAGAATTGGAAAAATATTATTTCAAATCCGACTGGTGGTTCCAGAGATAAGCACGTTCAAAGAAACAAACTCTTCAGCCTAATATTATTAGTATACATATAGAAAGAGATGTAAAATTAGTGTTCAGATCTGCTTCCCCTGCGAGGTACAGACGGCAGCACATCAAGCTACTACAATCTGTCAAATTTCTTTAATAAAATTTCAACTTTATCGCTAACGCATAAGGTTCAAAGTTGATTGGGAAAATTTGACAGTTTCGGGTAGCTTGATGTGCTGGCGTCTGTACATTATTCGATTGCAGCAAGATACAAAAGTATAGCACAAGGTAGAAGCATAATCGTATGCAAGCATGCATCCAACACGTAAGCATAAGTGCGACATTTTCACTTCCTATCCACATTGCTGTTTAATTATGCATTAGTTATCTATTACTTAATTAGAGACTCCTACTTGATGACTGGAAAATCGAGAGATGCACTATAAAGATTGGTTGTTAAATGATTCTTTAGCAGTATATATTCTTGGTAAATTATTTAGCAAAAACATCACGTTCATAATGCATGAACGTTCTATAGTAGAACTACTTGATCTCAAATTCTTCATTTTTGACCTTTTATGGTTACAGTTTGTTGTCCCTGCAACCCTTTATAAATATTCCTTTATTTATAAACAGGTTGGCAGACGCGCAAACTGTAGGTAACCATGAATTTAGCACATGTTTCCACCTTGAACCATGTGAAAGTCATGTGACATCTACCGGGGACATCATCAGGGGTGATGATGTCACATGATTTTGAATAATTGATTTTAAGTCATGGCGGTTTCCTTACGATATTTTCTTTCATCGTTTTGGTGATGAAATTATTCATATAATACACAAAGTAAAGCCCCTATCTCGGTTCAAACCTACTTGTAAGTCGGGGGCAGTTACCACCATGAAGTTTACTTGCATCATATTATTTTTCCAACTACGTCATAGCTAAAATTTTGAATAAAAACCACAGTTCGAAATTATGACATGCGTCTTTCCGGGAAAGGAGTTTGTATGAAAATTGCCTAACATTTTCGCTCCTTAATAACAAATTGTGGAAGCAGAAACTTTTTGTACTGTAAACGTTGACATCACCTGACTAAATCAAGTGACTAAGATGACAAAGCATTTATTCACAACAGACAATGTATTAGATTAAGAGCAGTGTAATGGTATATTATAAATCGTACATGATTCTTACAATCTGAGATTGATTCGACCTTGCCTGGCCAAGAACACGAACATAATTACTATTTCCTATCCGCTTTTTATGCATAATTTGAATTAAATCACGAACAATAAGATATACTGTAGAAACTTTACGCAATATAACATTAAAGAGGTAATGCTATAGTTGGCAGTAAGGGTTATGGCTTTGGTTTCTTAGGCTGGTCAAATACAGAGCGTTTTTTAACACCTTAATGTCAAATACTGGTGAAAATTACTGTTTTTATGACGTTACCCAGGAAAGACAAGCCGAGATCCATTTAAAATGTTACTTAGCACGTTTTAGGTTAAGCGTTAGTCCCGTCACTGTCACACAACTGGCAAACTACAAGGGCAAAATAGAGACGCGATAATGTCTAAGTCAAAGCACGAGAAATGTTTATTAATCTCGAAAAATGTTTATTAATCTCGGCCTAGGAAGACAGCTAATAGATATAGACGAAGTTCTATGAAAAGTAAAATTTCTGCTAGAAAATATGATCAGTTGAATGTAGAAGAAAACTTAAGACAACTCAGACTACGAGGATTAGAAGACGCAAGAAAATATTATGGTTTTTATAGTAAAAAGAAAGTTTTTAGAGGTATCTTCATGTTTTTTTTTTTCTATTGTATCAAATTAATTGTTTTATGTTTGCAACACACTATCTTCCTAGCATATATCCTGAAGAATATCATATATTTTCCTGGTTTTGTTTACTGTAGTCGATCATATACTTTTATTGTTTCTAAAACTTGCGTTTTTTTTTTTGCGTTTAGGTCCTGTAAGCCCCTTAAGGCTAAAATGGAAGTTGATACTATTTTAACTCTCAGCCAACAATACCCACAAAATGGTGTACGTTACCCCAGCAAGAAAGTGTCTCCTAGAGTTATAGGAGTAGAACGTATAATATGTGCCCTATCTGCTGTAAATGTGCCCCCAAATAAAAAATGTGTGCCCCCTGTCGTTTTGGAAAAAAACGGAAAAAACGATTCCTGCTGGGGTAACGTTTTTCTAGCAGGAAAATTCTAAACGAATGATCGGAGAGAGAAAAATTGTGCATGGCCAGAGAGCTTATAGGTGTGCCTTAATGTGCCCCCAAAAAAAAAATCTGTGCCCCTTCAGGTTTTCGAGATATTGCATTTCCTGCTGGAGTAACGTTTTGATGAATCGTATATCTCTACAACCATTGCATGTGCCCCTGTAGAGTAAACATACACGAGTAGCTCTTAATGTGTGCCCCTTAGTGCCCCAATTAGTTTTAAGAAAATATTTATAGTTTTCAAGTTATAGCGGTTTTATGAAAACCCGAAAAAACATCGCAGCGCCTAAATTAGACAAGAAACAAGTTCGCTGAAAACTGTATTCGGTCCTTCTTGACGCTAATAATAACCATACAAAGTTTCAAAACTATTCATGCATGCGTTTTTGCTAAAAGTCAAAACGATGGTGTCCTAACTTTGACGGCAAAATACAAGGAACCGGCTCAATCCGAGATGTGTAGGTGTAAACCAAAATCATGTGCCTTTAGTCAAAAATATATGGTGAAAATATTCAGCTTGGAATGTTTCGCATTAAGTAAATATTAACAAAAAACCAAAATATGTAAGCAACGGCTGGTTATCCGACCAAATTTGAATGACTACTAAAAAGCGACGGATTCATACATATCGATGACCTTCTTTATTGAACGTATTATACCTAAGCTGTTGTCCGTACAGTCGCGTTCAAAAGTTTTGGGGGCTAATTAAAAAATATATTAAATGCACCTTGTGACTATAATAAATGAAACAGCTTGTTGATGTGGAAATTATTATTTTTATTCCCTTAATTTTAATTCTTAAAGTAATTATTGCATCAAATCACAGATCAAAGTTCCTACCTATAAATATTAGAAATTAGTATATAAAGTAATGAAAAAAATCGGTTGTCTGTAAAGTCGGTTTACTGACGATAGTTGAACGTGACAACGTCATAAGAAAATACTGATGGAATAGTTGCATTGCATTTGTTAATATTCGCTTGCACTTCAAGCCGCCATGGAACGCTACAGAGCGAGGCCGCGAGGTAACGCTACATGAGTCATGTTTTTTCGTGAGTGCAGCCAGCTTCATCGATTTATTAGACGTTGTCACGTCAAAAATCCAAGTACTTGATAAGACAAGTATTTTTAAATAGGTAATTCAAAACAATGCCATTAAATACTTACCACCGCAGATCGTGCCATAAAATTCAACACCCCTACAACCACATAATTGTTATAAAATGCTTAATACGCCACTTTCAACCAACTCAAAAAAAAGTAAACAAACAGTATCAGTGCAACTGCGTGACTCAACGTAACAGTGTCCTTGGCGTCATAACATAACTGCAACTGTTTACCAATACCAAGTAATAATCCAAACGCACTTCCTCAATAAACACTTCGTACCTATTATTCATAATAGAGCGACGTTACACGTAACCTGTCTCTGTCACACTAACACCGTACGCGTACTAGCTGTCTCACTTTCTCCAAGCTAGACAAAGCGACTCCTTGCGACACGACGTCAGCGGATGCCGCGGGGCCAGAGATATATGCAGCGGTGTGGGGAGGCGAAAAAAGGGAATCTTCTATTAAGTAAGGTGAATGCTCCAACCAGCCCGCAAAATTCAAATTTTTTCTGTTTTTTTTTTGTTCCTATGCCTTTATGAACTTAGAGGGTTGTATTGGTGATTTTGATGATTATGATTCTGTAACTATATACGTCTTACAACCGCGAATAATATTTTAATCAACATACAACCTAGCACTGGCCTGCAAATTGCAAAAAACGCAAGAAATTTTGAATTTCGCGGGCTAGTTGGAGCATTCCCCTTAATGATGAAAAACTTACAATGCGTGCCACGAAAGATGAGACTTGACACACCACGTGGTTTGACATGCGCAGTACACGATTTTAGGTATCTTTAGCGGTATGAGGTCTGAGTGCGGGACGGGACTGGACGTCATAGGGGCGGCGGAAAGAGCGGGGGAGGCGGGTCAAGTCTCATTTCGTGGCATGCATTGTACTGTTAATTTATCTAACCTACGGCTTATCAATAAATATATATGTACATACCTAATATAAAAAGACAAATACGGGCTTTTTATTTATATACAAAAAAGAGCTACCTCTTTTTAGTAGTAGGTATTCATCACACATTTCATGAACTATATTTTTTTTTAAACATCGGGACCAAGTCAAAGACCTGGCAAATATCTCGATGTATTTCTTTCGTTCACACATAAATTACTGGATGTATTTTAATGAAATTTAGAATCGAGAAGATAGCTTACCTTGAAATAGCACTTAGGCTACTATTTATAATGTACTTAATCATGTGTAACGTCATAGAAACAGCTAGTAGAATATAATCCAATAACAACTTTATTTAATTACATATTACTTTTGTAAGTCAGTGTACTCAGGCACAACACGTGTGAACCGGTTAGTGAGTAAAGTAAAGAAGGTTATCGATATGTATGAATCCGTCGCTTTTTAGTAGTCATTCAAATTTGGTCGGATAACCAGCCGTTGCTTACATATTTTGGTTTTTTGTTAATATTTACTTAATGCGAAACATTCCAAGCTGAATATTTTCACCATATATTTTTGACTAAAGGCACATGATTTTGGTTTACACCTACACATCTCGGATTGAGCCGGTTCCTTGTATTTTGCCGTCAAAGTTAGGACACCATCGTTTTGACTTTTAGCAAAAACGTGTTAGCCAATATTATTATTTTGTTTTTGATATAATAAGCAATGCTCTAAATATTATTTTATTTATACAAATAGCTATTTGTAGTTTTAATATTTCATTTCGTAAAATTGTAACCATGTGCCCAAGTGACTATTTCCGGTTGGCGCCCACTAGCTGTCAAAATCTACTCGGCGGGAAAATACCCACTTGGGAACATAACGGACGATCTTGAACATTGGTAAAGTGCGGACGTATTTGGTGTATTTTTATAAAGTGTAATATTAGTATTAATCGAAATATAAGATTATTCAGACTTTGACTTTAATTACAACATAGTGAATTATAGTTCAGAAGTGAGATAGCACTGAGAATACTGTTGTATATCAGTGTTACCAAACGCCCAGCAAAGTGCAATAATAAGCTAACTAAATGGATAATCACACAAGTCAACAAGGCAGGCGCTTGGAAACTCCTGATTCCGAGTTGCCTTTTGGCACAGAATCCCGAGAGCCTAAGCCAATAAAAAGACGCAGCCGCAGCATCACGCGGCATAATACTAGCAGTGTTCGAGGCAGCCACTGCAACTCATCTCGAAGCCGTAGTGGTGTCCGACGCAGCTACTGCAGCTCGAAGCGTAGCTGTGCAAGACGCAACCAGAGCAGTGCGCGGCGCGACCGGAGCTATTCGCGGCGCGACCGGAGCGGTGCGCGGCGAGGCCGGAGCGGTGCGCGGCGAGGCCGGAGCGGTGCGCGGCGCGAACGGAGCGGTGCGCGGCGCGACCGGGGAGGCGCGCGGCGTGACCGGAGCGGTTCGCGGCGTGACCGGAGCGGTTCGCGGCGCGACCGGAGCGGTGCGCGGCGCGACCGGAGCTGTGTGCGGCGCGACCGGAGCGGTGCGCGGCGCGACCGGAGCGTTGCGCGGCGTGACCGGAGCGGTGCGCGGCGCGACCGTAGCGGTGCGCGGCGCGACCGGAGCGGTGCGTGGCGCGACCGGAGCGGTGCGCGGCGCGATTGGAGTGGTGCGCTGCGCAATCGAAGCGGTGCGCGTCGCGGCCGGAGCGGTGCGCGGCGCGACCGGAGTGGTGCGACGCGCAACAGGAGCGGTACGAGGCGCAAACGCAGCGATGCGAGGCGCGGCCACAGTAGTGCTGCGCGCAGTACCAAGCACAACTGCGGAGCTGGGAGCGACCGCAACAATACGAGGGTTTCCCAAGGTAACAGTAAAGTTGCCGAACAGGTCAGTGATAAATTATTTTTGGTTCAAATGTTAAAGGATGTCGTACAGACCATGAAAACTGATGGTAACAATGAACGCTTTCCCGTTTTTAATGTTATTCCTGAATTCGATCCATCAAAACGAAATCAAACTATAGAAATGTGGATAACCAAAGTAAATGAGTGTGCACAAATTTACAACTGGTCAGAAAGGCAAATAGTTCATTACGCACTGCCGAAACTTGTAGGTTTTGCTCAAAAATGGTACCAAGGGCTTCCCAGTGTCATGTTTTCCTGGTCCGAATGGCAAAATAAGCTACGTTCAACTTTTCCAAGCGACGAGAATTACGCTCAGTTATTGTCAGATATGCTTGCTTGTAAAGCGCGTTTTGGCGATTCCCTAGAGGAATATTTTTATGACAAGACGGTGTTATTAAATAGATGCAATATTTTCGGAAAGAATGCCATTGATTGCATACTGTTTGGTATTGAAGATCGTTCTATAAGGACAAGTGCAGAAGCAGCGCAGTACTCTGATCTTGATAAACTACTAGTGTATTTAAAAGGAGTTAGAATAAACAAAAGGATTGACAAAACAGTACCTCAAACAGGCAATAATGATAATAAACGTAATAAAGGTAATAGGAATAAGACCAACACAACGGAATCTACAGCTAAATGCTATAACTGTGGTGAAGAAGGTCACCCGTATTATAAATGTAAGCAAACAATCAAACGGTGTACTAATTGTAATAAAGTAGGACATCTAGTTGACGACTGTCCTACTAAAAAGAATGCAGCTCCTAAAACGGTTTTACATATTTCCACAGAACATAATAATGATTTCAAATATTTTAAAGAAGCTTCTGTTAATGGTGTGACACTTGATTGTTTTATTGATTTTGGAAGTCAATGCTCCTTGTTAAGAGAATCGGTTGCGCGTAAATTAACTACTATGTGGTCAATGAATGACTTGCCAGTTTTGAGAGGTTTTGGAGATTCACTTGTTAGTTGTTTGGGAAAATGCGATGTAAACCTTGAAATAGATTCCGTGAAGGCAATAGTACCAACACTTATAGTCTCTGATCACTTATTACAAGTCTCTTTATTATTGGGACAAACTTTTACTGAACAGGACCACGTCATCGTCATTAAAACTAACGAAATGCTTCAACTCAAGGATAAAAGTATGTCCGAGGTTAAAATAATTACTTTACGTGTTTTAGATGATATTAAAATACAGGGATATACCGGTGTCGATATTTACTCTGAAACCAAATATAATGGTGATGTACTTATAGAATCCAGTTTAAGTCGCGAACCCAATAGGGAATACGAAGTCATTCAAAGTTTGATAAAACTGACGGATGGTCAAGGTCGGGTTGTAATAGAAGGCTCGAATTCGCTAGGATTTATTCTGAAACGAGACACATTATTAGTACGTGCAGTTCCGTTTACAGAAATGCAGTCATACCACGTTAATAGGATTGTAGGTAATCACGAAGACTTGCCCAATCCTACTATAGACAGCTCATTAATAAACGTAAGTGATGAATTAGGAAAAAAAGATCGCGAGTCGTTATTTAATTTATTAAACAATTATAGGGATTGCTTTGCTTTTTCAACTAAGGAATTAGGGTGTGTCAAAGGGATAGAGATGAATATTAATTTAAGTGACAATATTCCTATTGTATACAGACCTTATAGATTGGCTCATTCGGAGCGACAAGTTGTTAGGGGAATGGTTAAAGAATTAGAGGATTCAGGAATTGTACGACCATCCACGTCAGAATATGCATCCCCGATTTTATTAGTAAAAAAAAAAACTGGGGATTATAGACTTTGCATAGATTTTAGGTCCTTGAATAAGAAAACCATTAAAGAACATTATCCGTTGCCTCGAATTGACGATCAATTAGACCATTTATCAGGCTTTAAGTTTTATACGGCCTTAGACCTCGCGTCCGGTTATTACCAAATATGTATGTCAGAAACTTCCAAACATTTAACAGCTTTTGTTACACCCGATGGCCATTTCGAGTTTAATAGGATGCCTTTTGGCTTAGCTAATGCCCCATCAAATTTTCAACGAGCCATTAATAATATTCTTGGTAACGCGCGTTTCAAAGACGCATTTGCTTACATGGATGATGTTATTATCCCGTCAAAAACTATTGAAGAGGGTTTTGAGAAATTAAAGAATACACTAGACTTGTTCAGAACTTCTGGAATAACTTTAAAACTATCAAAATGTAACTTCTTTATGCGATCAATTAATTACTTGGGATTTGAAGTAAATGAAAAGGGAATAAGGCCTGGGCAACACAAAATCGAGGCTGTAGAAAAATTCCCCCGCCCAACTGATCAACATAAAGTCCGTCAATTTATTGGCTTATCAAGCTTCTTTCGGCGCTTTATAAGGGGGTTTTC
The DNA here is from genome assembly GCA_963855955.1 of Luperina nickerlii. Classification (NCBI taxonomy): domain Eukaryota; kingdom Metazoa; phylum Arthropoda; class Insecta; order Lepidoptera; family Noctuidae; genus Luperina; species Luperina nickerlii. The sequence goes on along the minus strand of OY979689.1, from coordinate 6,800,739 downwards.
CACAATCGCCAGACCGTTAACTCAACTCTTAAAGAAAAATTCTACTTGGCATTGGGGAAGCTCTCAGGAAGAGGCTTTTCAAATGTTAAAAACAGAACTAACAAAATGCCCCGTTCTTGCCTTTTATAATCCGACCTATGAAACGCAAGTTCATACGGATGCCTCCAAGTTAGGAATCGCCGGGATATTAATGCAAAGGTCTAAAAGGGATTCTCCATTTAACGCTGTTGCTTATTACAGTAGACAGACGTCCCCCGAAGAGGCACGTTTCACCTCTTATGATTTAGAAACTTTAGCTGTTGTAATGTCTGTTCAACAATTTAGAGTGTATTTATTAGGACTCAAATTTACGATAGTTACTGACTGCAACTCGGTTCGAGCTACATTTGAAAAAAAAGACATGTTACCACGGGTTGCAAGATGGTGGAATGCTTTACAAGAATTCGATTTTAATATTACTTACAAACCAGGCTCAAATATGTGTCACGTCGACGCCCTTAGTCGTAATCCTGTCCAGCAAAACGAGTATTCAGAAGTCAGAGTAATTGATACAAATTGGATAGCTACTGCACAACAAAATGATTCTGAGTTACAAAGAATAATAACTATACTTAACGATAAAGAATCTGATAATATCATTGAGATTAAAAACAACTTTGTAGTTAAACGCGGGATGCTCTACAGGAAAACGCCTGAGGGTGACCGATGGGTTGTACCTAAAGGAGTAAGGTGGCATATACTCAGAACAAATCACGATATGTTGGGACATTTTGGTTTTGAGAAAACTTATGATAAAATAAAAAGTCAATATTGGTTTGCCAAAATGAGAAGATTTATTCGAAAATATGTCGATTCTTGTCTTGAATGTGCTCATACTAAAATCCCCGCTGGCAAAAGGTCTGGGGAATTGCACCCAATACCAAAAATAGATCGCCCATTCCACACACTTCATGTAGACCATTTGGGCCCATTTGTACGAAGTAAAAAAAAGAATTCTTATCTTTTGTTAATAATAGATGCGTTTACTAAGTATATAATTCTCGATCCAGTTAAAAGCACAAAAAGTTTACATAGTATAAAATCATTACAAAATTACTTTTATACTTTTGGTGTGCCGCAAAGAATAGTATCGGACAGAGGAACCTCTTTTACTTCCAGAAAGTTCAAGGAATTTCTTGATTCGTTAGGTGTTAAGCATGTGTTAAATGCGGTAGCAACGCCGCGAGCAAATGGACAAGTCGAGAGGTACAATAGAACTGTCCTCACTGCTCTTAGTGCCAAAGTATTTAATAAAAACGAAAAATTGTGGGACGAGGCGGTTTCCGAAGTTCAATGGGCATTAAATAATACATTTAATAAGGGGACAGGAAAAACTCCAGCACAGGCGTTGTTTGGCCTAAAATTAATCGGAATGAATGATTCTTCTCTTTCCCTTAGCACTAATAATGAGGAAGATCATAGTGATAGGATAATAGAAACCGTTCGAAATCAAGTGTCGGAACATATAGCCAAAAATCAGGAAAAACAGAAAGAATCTTTCGATAAACATAGAAAGAAAGTTGTATATGCCGTAGGAGATCTCGTCAGAATAGAAAGAGAGGTTCCTTCCAGTGGCCAAAGTCGAAAGCTTGTTCCAAAACTTCGTGGTCCCTATCGCATAGTAACGATATTGGATAATGATAGATATGTTATTGAAGATACTCCGTTGTCTCGAAAAGGTAACCGACCGTTTACTGGCATTTTTTCCGTAGATAAGATTCATCCATGGCTGGTATTTAATAGAACTAGTAACGAATCTGATAATGATTCTGACAATGATTCTAATAATCAAAAGACTGATAATTAAATGAAGATATAATCTCTCCAGTTAACTGTTATTATACTATTTGATTGTTGCTAATTAATTATTATGTTTATTTATGGATACTGAATTAGACTAATCCACTTTTATGATTAAAAATCAGATTCACTAAACCGATATTGCGTTGTTTAGGAAGTTGATTATAGCAAGATAATGAAGTTCTTAATGACGCATCTTAAGTAGCCGTCAAACCACTGAAAATATGTAGAAGTTTCAGTGGAATGACTTGCCAATACTGAAGACATGAAGGGGCTTCAGTATTGATTGTATTGTGGATCTAATTTAATATTCTGAGGCGAAAACATGAAGGGGTTTCGTCCTCCGACCATTATATATGTGAGACCATTATATACTTGCCAATACTGAAGACATGAAGGGGCTTCAGTATTGATTGTATTGTGGATCTAATTTAATATTCTGAGGCGAAAACATGAAGGGGTTTCGTCCTCCGACCATTATATATGTGAGATATTTGTTGTAGATATGTAGAGGCTACAACGAAGATTATGTTCATTTAGAATCAGGTATTGTATTATTTCAATATTGGTTTGCTTAGCAAGTTTAGTAAAGTGAATTATAACTCATTTAGTGTGTCAAACCACTGAAAATATGTAGAGGTTTCAGTGGAATGACTTGACAATGCTGAAGACATAGAGGAGCTCCAGCATTGATTGTAAAAAAAAAAACATGTAAAGGCTATATAAATTTAATATTTTGAGGCGAAAACATGAAGGGGTTTTGTCCTCGGTCCATTATGTATGTAACGAATATTGTGTTGATTTTAATTGTACTTACTAAATAATTTTTTTATTATTCTTCCGTCTTAATAATGTGTTTAGATTATTTATTGGTTCAATATTTTATTTTTATAATTATGTATAATTTAATTAGTTTCACGAGACGTGAATTTTTCAGGAAAGGCCGACTGTTAGCCAATATTATTATTTTGTTTTTGATATAATAAGCAATGCTCTAAATATTATTTTATTTATACAAATAGCTATTTGTAGTTTTAATATTTCATTTCGTAAAATTGTAACCATGTGCCCAAGTGACTATTTCCGGTTGGCGCCCACTAGCTGTCAAAATCTACTCGGCGGGAAAATAATAATCTTGAACATTGGTAAAGTGCGGACGTATTTGGTGTATTTTTATAAAGTGTAATATTAGTATTAATCGAAATATAAGATTATTCAGACTTTGACTTTAATTACAACATAGTGAATTATAAACGCATGCATGAATAGTTTTGAAACTTTGTATGGTTATTATTAGCGTCAAGAAGGACCGAATACAGTTTTCAGCGAACTTGTTTCTTGTCTAATTTAGGCGCTGCGATGTTTTTTCGGGTTTTCATAAAACCGCTATAACTTGAAAACTATAAATATTTTCTTAAAACTAATTGGGGCACTAAGGGGCACACATTAAGAGCTACTCGTGTATGTTTACTCTACAGGGGCACATGCAATGGTTGTAGAGATATACGATTCATCAAAACGTTACTCCAGCAGGAAATGCAATATCTCGAAAACCTGAAGGGGCACAGATTTTTTTTTTGGGGGCACATTAAGGCACACCTATAAGCTCTCTGGCCATGCACAATTTTTCTCTCTCCGATCATTCGTTTAGAATTTTCCTGCTAGAAAAACGTTACCCCAGCAGGAATCGTTTTTTCCGTTTTTTTCCAAAACGACAGGGGGCACACATTTTTTATTTGGGGGCACATTTACAGCAGATAGGGCACATATTATACGTCCTACTCCTATAACTCTAGGAGACACTTTCTTGCTGGGGTAACGTACACCACAAAATGATTGTAGAATATTGACGATTCACAGCCGCTCTTTTGACCTTGAAACCGGATTTGCTAAATATGGTTTACAAGCTGCACTGTGGTGTGACCGTCATCTTATCTGTAGGCACAACAGTAAGCCTTTCTCTCAGTCAACTTTCACGATTTAGCGGTGGAAGTATACCTAACAGTAAAGTGAGTAGGTACATACGTCCTATGATTCAAGGCTCCTACAAACAGCCGCGACACGCGATATAATCGCGCGCGACACAAAGGCACCGCTCGTTGCGCGACTTGCGACGCCTTTGTGTCGCGTGTCGTGTCGCGCCTTTTTGCAGGAGCCTTTATCCTTCACGTTTCGAAGTAAACGGGGCCCGTGGCTAAGTAATAACAGCCGCACGGGTTGATTGATCAGGTTAAGCTACGATTGATGCGGTCGGTCTGTGGATGGGTGACCATCTTTACATTAACCTCCCCGTGCCTCGGAAAGCACGTTAGCCGTTGGTTCCGGCTTCATTCTTGGATCGTTGACAGTCGCTACAGGTCGACAGAAGCCCAAAAGTCTGACAACCTGTTTTTCCCTGGGGGTATCGTATTACCCAGTAACTTTGTAGAGGTAAAACAGGCAGTCGCTCCTTGTAAAATACTTGTATTCGGCTGCATCCGGTTGGACTGCAAGCCGACCCCAACATAGTTGGGAATAGGCTGGGTAGATGAGATGATGATTTAGAAGTAAACGGAGCATCATCATCCTCCCCTCCTCATCTCATCTCTCATCTCCTGCCACTATTCGTTCGGGGTCGACGCATCATGTATTTTCTTCCATACTTCTATATTAGTCGTCATGTCGTAGCAATGTTAACGAAACTAATAATACTTCTGCAGCCTGCTTTACGTCACCGTCAAAAAAATGCAAATACTATTCGACGTCCCCACAGTGCGCAAGCGATCATTTTTTGTCACAATCCCTTCTGCCATCCCTCTCAAATCAATGCCAACGAAAGAGATAGCACTCGAATGCAACTAAGGACATTGACTGTATGTTTTTTCACTCGGATTATGCGGGAGTGTAAAAGACCTTATTAGCGTTACATAAGGTTGTTAATAGGAAAGCAGTAGTCTCGGATATGCAGATGAGGTTTTTTTCTTCTAAAGGGCCTGTGCTGTTCCTTACACCTGGGCGATGCGGGTGTGCGTCCATTGTTATTTTAGGCGACACTCGCTCGTTCGGGACACAATAAACAGATTGATTGTGAATGTCGGATCCGATTGCGGATAAGTTTGCACAGGATACATTTTTGCATGAATTTTGATGTAGAAATTTCTGGACGAGTGTATGCGCTTTGATTATGTACCGGTGTAATTCAAATGAAGATTATGGGGACGAAATGCCGTTTCGTTTCAAAGATTCCGTTCTGTATATCTGCACTGCAGGCAATGGTCGTTCACGAATGCAATTTTATTCAAATTCTCACTGATTGCCAGCCCTATGTCTATCAAATAGATTGTTAGGACTTCTCTCCCGCTTGCTGTTATTGTCTATGAGGCTAATAACCTCTATGGTTCTTTTATTTTCTATCTGCGAGCGGAGGAAGGAAACGAGAAACCACTTTCTTTCCTACTCTCGTTTTTCATGCGATATAGGAGTTTATGTGATGTTTGTTCTAAAACAGTTTGGCTTTTGGATAGCGTTATATATTGGGTTCTTAGTCTTACTAATCTCATCTCGCCGTCTTTAAAAACTAGGTAACTAGTTTTATTAAAACGAGAATTTAGATTACTTTCCCTTTCAATCATTTTTTATTCTCTCCATATCTCTCTATAGAGGAAGATGATGTCCAATTAACATTGGCTCTATCTATGGACCTTTTTAATGAAACCGATGAGCGGCGAACATCCTACATCAAGTCGTCACAAACCTAACGAGAACGTTTCGTCTGTCCGTCCGGCCTCCGCCTAAAAATAAAACTTATACATATAAATACATTTCATGTATAGTATTGTCCTCCATAGCATATACATAATGACAGGTCTAAATCAAAACTGATTAAATATTTTTATACTGTGATCTATAAACGTTACTTCGCTCGTACTTTAACTTAGACACGTTCTCGTCTCTATCTTGCACTTGTAGTTTGACAGTTGTGCGACAGTGACAGGAATAACGACTGGCCAGAGGGTTTCTTAAGTAACGTTTATATGGAGATCAGCTTTAGACCTTCATCATCTTCCACTCCTTGATCTATGTCACTTGGGATCGGCGCAACACGTTTTATTCTTCTATTTTCCCCTGTCTGCCGTCACGCTATCATTTACTCCCTTCTCTTTCATATCATTTCCTGGCTATAGACCTTAATCATGATGAATTTTCCAGTCCATAAAAAGGCAAGATGTTTCGCGTGATCTCTCCAAAAAAATGATCAATGTAATTACAGACATAGGCACGAATGAAAGTCATTCAATGACATACTTAGTACAATATGAATCCACGGTGCAGAACCGAAATGACATACGATCGTCTGCATTAGTCACTAGACTAGAAAAAGATCGATGTATTGTTAATGTTTTGTGTGTGAGATGACGACGTACAGACGATGGAGTAAATTCGGCTAGTGTGCCAGTGTTTGTTGATAAAACTATTATGTTTGTCGTCACATTAGCTGAATACCGTTTAGTACTGGACGTGTTACGTAGCAGTCTGGATTCGTGCCCGGGTGATGACAAAGGGCTCGCACCCTATAACTTATTGCATGGGCCTTGCGAAATGTGGGTGAAGTTTAGGTACACCACTGTCTGACAAAATCAAAAGTAATTTATTCAAATATGCTGAAAATCAGCACTTTTTGAACGTAACATATCAAGGATTATAAGCGTGATCCTTCTTAAAGGGACTACAGGACCTAAACACAAAATACGCAAGTATTATAATGCCTAAAACTATATGATCGACTATAGTAAACAAAATCAGAAAAATATATGATATTCTTCAGGATATATGCTAGGTAGATAGTGTGTTGATAACATAATACAACGAATTTGATACGATAGAAAAAAATCATGAAGATACTTCTAAAAACTTTATTTTTACAATAAAAACCATACTAATATAAATACAATCATTCTGATTTTTTTTTTCAGATTATTCTACAAGCAACATACTAAAGTACTAGTGTTTTAATTTTTTAATCCAAACAATATATTTTTGGTAAATAGATAAATGCTTCATATTTTGCAATAAATTACTAGCGTTGTGTCATCGCGCTTCTCTTGTCTATGCAGTCTGACAGTGACCGCGCTTTAGGTCATGTTGTCCCAGGATTAAAGTATGGGCCCACAATCGCAGTAGACCGGGAAAAAAGGGAAAAGGGAAGCGAGGTCTTTCCCCTGCAGTGGGAGATACAGGCTTATAATAATAGGCGTGATGTTATGTTATGTATAAGTCCTTCTGAAAGACCATAAACGAACAGATTTGTTTTTGGAAAAATTTTAGATCTCTTAAGGGCTGATTTTTTCATCGCCCGCGCCTGATAACTTTCATTCGAGGAATAAAATTGACGTTTGACAGTTTTTGTATGAAATAACTGTCAAAATTTCAAAATTATTCCTCGAATAAAGTTATTAGATGATTGAAAAATCAGCCCTCAATAGAACTTACACTGATAAATAAGTTTGATGTGGAAATAAGTATTGAAAGACACATATTGGAAACGGAAAGAAACGTAACAGACGAAAGGATTGCCAAAAGAATATGCGAACATAATACTCTTATGGTAACAAAAATAAATAATCACAAAGCACAGAAACACGAAGTTACCAGTGATAAGAACAAGATAAATGTTACCAAAATGGACTTAAAACAGTTAAAACGCAGTTCCTAAATGTTAAGCATGGAAACTTTTCCTGCTAAGAAGGGGGATACTTGTTAACTTGTAACTTCCAAACAAACTCGTTTTTAAATACTTAGCTCTAAAAACGAAAGTTTTTTTGCTTTTGGCTTCGGCGAAGCTCTTGCATAACTGTTTCTATTTTGGTCTCAAATGTTTTTGGCTTAACTCGAAGATTTTTTGAAGATCAAATGGCCTTGTCCAACACAAGCTTCTACCTGTGAATATAAGTTCTTGTATACGGAAGTTACGGACGGTTGTCCCACATGTACCGCATTGTCTCAAGACGAAAGTCTTTGACCAGTGCGTGTTGCCAGTGAAGACTGATGGCACTGACACGTGGTCGCTCACAATGGGTCTTATATGAAGGCTAAGTCACCCAAAGGGCAATGGAGAGGGCTATGCTTGGAGTTTCCCTGCGTGATCGAATCAGGACTGAGGAGATCCGCAGGAAAACAAGGTAACCGACATAGCCCGAAGAATTGCCAAACTTAAGTGGCAGTGGGCAGGGCACATTGCTCGCAGAACAGATGGCCGATGGGGCCGAAAGGTTCTGGAGTGGCGACCGCGTACCGGAAGACGTCGCGTTGGAAGGCCTCCCACAAGGTCGTCCGACGACCTTGTGAAGGCCGCAGGAACCCGTTGGATGCGAGAAGCACAGAACCGGTCGAAGTGGAGGAGCTTGGGGGAGGCCTATGTCCAGCAGTGGACGTCTTTCGGCTGAAATGATGATGATGTATACGAAAGACAACCATAATGATTGATAGGAATGTCTAATAATAGTGATCAACCAAAAATTACCAATCGATCTATCTTGCCCTTTCCCAACTGTGTTAGAGTCATCTTCCAGTCTAACCGGATGCATCTGAATACCAGTATTTTACTGTCTATCTGATCTCCACAACCCAGTAACTGGGTAATACAATATCCCTTGGTCAGACATAGGATGATAGATAAGAAGACCTACCAATCAGTAGTGAAGAGTCATTTTTTGTAAAAGGTAAGCCGGAGTACTGACTGTGCCATTATTCAAAGGGAACCCGTTAGGAAACGAGTTCTATGGAACCTAAGCCACTGCTACTAATACTGATCAGTCAAAAATGACCATGACCACCTAAAAAGACATGAGGTGACAATCTTGATCTAACTTCTAAACGAATCCTTCAGCTTCTAACCCAATCAGGTTGGTTCAAATATTGGTGTATAGTTAACCTATGGAGTATCCTATATTAGTCTGAACTTAGGCATAGTCCTAGATACCCATACTAAGAATGCCCATAAGTTAGGCAACAAGGAGAAAGTGACCGTCCAGTGCAGTATAATTTGATTCCGTTTTCCCATGGTAACGTGCGGTCTTGTCGTTTTGACATGCTCTTGCGCAGGGCTGCCTGACCGAGTTTAAATGCCAGAAAAGGTTAAGTCCCTGTTTCAGGTAATTCAAAACCTGGTGCTTTCTACTGCCTTTATAATATATGGATGATACTATCATCCATGTATAATATATGAATAAAAACAGAATAAAATAAATATTTAACGGTGGCTCCCATACAACAAACGTGTTTTTTCGGCGTTTTTGCCTTGTGGTACTGAACCCTTCGTGTGCGAGTCCGACTGGCACATGCCCGGTTTTTTTAATTTTGAATATGGAACACACCGCGTCACAGCCACGGGTCGTCCCGCTTAATAGGTATTTTTTTTTTTAATTCACGCTGGCTGTTTATACACTCACAAGACCACAGTATTTTTTCTTAATTATGTAAAAAATTTCGTAGCTACCTAACCAAATTTTGTTCTATTTTTAAAATTCATTCCCGCCCTAGAGATGGAAGCAGCGACTTTCACCCGCTATTCGAATCAAACAAACACTACTTTCCGAGTATGAGAATTGAAAAATTCTTGCCCTAAATACCAATTCATTTAGAGGGTTTTAGCCTAGGCTTTAATAACTATCTATTGATTTGGAGAGTAGAAGGTCAGTCTTCCATCATCACTTTTACTCATGTTTTACTAATGTTGGATACTCATCAACTGCCAAGGTCAATAAAGGTGTTTTTAGCCTGTATTGTCTCGCTTGTGTGTTGTCGGTCTGTGGATGGGTGACCATCTTTACATACCGAGACCCCCCCATACCTCGGAACGCACATTAAGCCGTTGGTCCCGGCTGACATTTATGAATCTTTGACAGTCGTTACGGGTCGTCAGAAGCCCGAAAAAGTAAGTAAGTCTGATAACCTCGTCTTACCAAGGAGTATCATATTACCCAGTAACTGGATTGTGGAGGTCGGATAGGCAGTCGTTCCATGTAAAATACTGGTATTCAGCCGCATCCGGTTAGACTGGAAGCCGACCCCAACATGATGGGAAAAGGTTAAGACAGATGATGATTATGTCTTACTTCTGGACAAAGACCTCTCAATTAAATCCTAACAGTGTCTTGTGATCATTTCTGCGTTCTCAATTCTTATGCTAATTAGAGTTAAAGGTTAAATCACCAGTTCTAGTTTATGTTAGTGTTCTGTAAGCCCTAGTCGTGCCAGTGAACTGTTATTTACTGTGTGAACATGCAGATTGTGTGAGAATTGATAGGCGATTTTATTCAGAGCCACTTTCTTTTGTCCGTGTACATGTACGGAAGAATTTATAGCTAGATTGTGTTGTGCCGTTTTTGCTACGTTTTCCGGTGAAGCGGTCGATTCTTTTCTTTGAATTTTTGATGGTTGTTAATGTTTTATTGTATCATTGATGTTAATGATCCTTGTGAAGTTTGTTTGTGTGTATCTCTATCTAGCTAAACCTAATCGTCTATGTATAAGACTAGTGTTGTACAGGAAGTGCACTAAATTAGTATTTAGGAGCCTCTATTTGTCTCTCTCTCTGCCTTTTGCTATTTTACAAATTTATAGAAGGATCGCTAATATCTTTCACGTTTGCATACTATATTGTTTTGAATATTACAGACTACTGAGACTAAATTTCCTTACGCTATTTTTATTTAAATACAAAGCCAGTATTGGAGACTATTTTGAGCACCCAATGACCTTCTCTTCTACATTGTCTTCTTCTTTGTCTGTATAAAACTCTTACGCACGAATGCATATCTCAAGTAGGTACACAAATAAACTGATTACGTCGTCCACTGGTGAATGGAGTGTACCCACGGTCTACGGCTAGTCAATCAATAAACGTTGATGTGTCACCTCTGTGATATACAGTTCGCTAGATGGCGTTACAGTACACAACACTCCCAACACTGCTACTTTTAAAACAATTATGTCTGAGCCAAAACCGGTTCCCATGGAGGACGGAGGCACCCTTTTAATAAGGGTCCATACACCCAGTAATAATGACGAAAGCTGCGTCAATCAATCTACGGATGCACTCTGAATAATAAACTGACACAACTCCCAAAACCGGTTTTCCTAAATGCAACTCAAATTGAAACTGTTAGAGATGGTTTTTCAGTGTCATCTGATTTGGACATAGATCGTTTTGTTATCGTATTTTATTTTTGTGTATCAAGTGATAAAAAATGCACAGATGTGACTGGACCAGACTGTATTGATTTTGAATGTGTTTTTGTATTTTTGCGTGAATTGTTTTGGCAATACAGGGCGATAAACTGGTAATATACAAAAAGAAAAAATTGTTCCTTATAGAAAACAATGATATGGATTTACTACAACCCGTTGAAGAGAACCAAGTCCCAGCTTCAATTTTTACGACCGAGTTTTGTCCAGGCGTGCGCAAATCCTCAACGGTTGAGGATTTGCGCCCTCTATTACCAGCCATTTTATTACTGGAGTGTTCTATAGATACCTACATCATTTGTAGAATGCGCAGTTTTGTCTAAAACATAAACCTTTTATTTGGTATTGGGACAAATGGCCACACCGTTTTGTAATGTCTGTTATAAAATATGAAACCTGATAGCGCCATTTGCTTACTAAATTCTCAACCGAAAGCACTACACAATTACAATTTAAAACTTCTTTTTCATGTCCAGATCTCAATACATCTGTTGTACACGCGCCCTAAAACAAGCGTGGATTAATCCTACCCTTTATTGTACCCCTAACCACCCCTAACTATATACTTAAATTAGGGGCGAAGTTGTCACCCCAGTATACTGGTCTATCCATCAAAATAATATAGGTATATAATGGGTCATATTATTCTGGTTGGGCGTCAGAAAGTGTAGGCTGTGCCGCTTTATCGGGTCCCCGACAATTCGATCTCCTGCAATGTTGAAATGCGTTCGCCATAAATACAATTGCTAGATAGGTACAGAGGTGATTTCGTCTCGTCTATTGTTGGTATACGTTATATGTAAAATGCGTCGTATTTGCATATTCGTAAAGTTTAAATTAAAATAGTGGTTTTGACTGCATTAACTTCTCTAAGCAATTGCCGTCGAACCATTTAAGAATCAAGGTAAGATGAACAGTTTTAATTCTTCGCATTATCTATAGTTTTATTAAAATGGTGACGAGTTCAAATAATCTATATTCAATGTCTGTACTACTGTAAACTGCCTTCATAATGTTCCAATATTTATATCAAAAAGGTTATCCAACAACAAAAAAGAATGCTGAAAAGACATAGCGTCATCCTAGACAAAGAGTTCTTTGCACCTTTCCTCGCACACATACAAACACACAGGAAAGCATACAAAACACTTAAAACGTCCTCTTCAAGGGTCAGTAATATAAGAAACATTATAGCTCTACTTAAACGAACATCACTTTTCCTCGAACCGATCAAAACCCGACTCGGGGACACTAAAAGCTATACAGAATCATCCCAGGCAGGGCGTTACCCGAGTATTAATCTGCACACAAGTAAACATTACATCTCAAACCGAGTCGCCAAGAAGAAAGTATCTACACCTGTCCTTTTCGCACTTTCGTTGCTGACCGGTGTGCGAGAGGGACGGCAATCGAAGGGTCGGAATCAATACCATATGACAGGGGCCGGTGTTTTATTTTGTTGGAGACATCTTTGCGTGTGTAGCTATAGTGTTTTGCTTGTGTGAGTGGCTGGACCGCACTGTATCTAGGTAGGTGCCTAATGCTGGCTTTTCACATGTTAATTCTACGTTTTGGGATAACGCTGGCGGTGGATACGGAGTAAGGGTTTTAGCAGCTCCCACTTTAGCATTAAGTTGAAATGAAAGTACAGTTAACTGTATAGGGTTTGAGTTAAACGAATTTCACGAGCCATTGTTCAGGTTAAGTAGTTTATTGACTGAAGTACTACTAAAAAGGTCAGTTTTACTGATCCCGTCAGAGTAAAGATACGCATTCTTTTGTATGTTGATGACTTTATTGCTTTCGTTTATTCGACTTTTCTCATAAACACTACCCTTTCTTTGTTTTTACTCGTCCCATCTTCGGTCCAGTTTTGTCTTACGGAATTTGATACCAATTTTCTTATGTTTGTACAGATTAGGTGAACAAAACGCCACTAACCAGTTACTAACTCTTAGAAGATAGGTTTATTTGTAGCTGCTAGACAAAAGTTGTTAAATTAAACTAAGGTTATACTAGCGATTGCCCGCGACTTCTTTCGCGTGAAATTTGTTACCTGACTCACCTCGTCGTATCGCATCGCCTGCCCGCGTTACAACTTTCTTTTCTTTTTTTGTTTTTTTTTGTAAGTTTTTTTTTTTACTTTTTCTTTTGGTTGACTCCTAAAAGTCATAGCGGGATGTTAAATAGCCTATAGCCTTCCTCAAGAATTGGGCTATCAAGTGCAAAAATAATTTTTAAAATCCGTCTGGTAGTCGCAGAGATTTGCACGTACAAACAAACAAACTTTTCAGCTTTATTATTACTTTGTATAGATTAATTTATAAAACGTCATTAAATTCCCTGTTCGTCTTAAGAAATAAACATGAGTTATGCGTAAATGACCCGAAAAGTTTTAAAACAACTCCAAGGCACAAGACACTATAGCCCAAAAAGGAGTACCCTATATCAAAACCATCAATCACATAACGTTGCTACAACAAAAAATAAAGCAAAAAACAATACAACAAAGCTTGTAAAAAGGAACATGCAAATTATAAATTCAGCTGCAAATAAAATGGTATATTATTACGAATCACAGCATTTGGTATAATTTGGCACCACTGGAATATAGGGGTAGCTCCCCTCGCGATGAAGTGATTTTATGGCCAACGTTTATGAACAGCGCTATTGTCCGGTTACGGTTAGATTTGGTGTCAAGTCAACAATAACGGTTGAATTCAGGATTTTGATCTATTTTGACTAGTTTATGGAGATTCGAAAATAATGATAAAAAAATATTTAGCACTACTTATCTCGAAAAATCGAACAAATCTCTCTGGGAACAGTTTAACGCTTTAATTTTCATTCTTTGAGACATAACTCTATCTGCCGGGTCAGCGGGATTGTCCGAATGGGTTACCGCTGGCCCGGAAAATAAAGGGCTAAGGAAGGAACACGGGTGGGTTTTAGTCAGTAAGAGTCTGACACACACTCCCTTCCGCTCCACCCAGAGCGGGAGGGGGGCCATTTGATGATTTCCCATCCTGAAAAAAAAGGCAACACTATCTTTTGAGGTTGGTTTTATTGAGTTGTGTTCCTCATAAATGTTAATAAATATTTACAAATACCATACTATAATAATACTTTTTCTAATACAGTATAAATCGTATTGCTTATGGCGCGCCTATACCGAAGTTCTAAAACAATTTTATTGCCACTAGCTACCGAAGATATCCTCCGAATGTCTGAAGAGAATTTTTGTCAAAATTGAGAAGGTCGTGGGAGGACCATAGATCGCATAAGGTGAATCTTGCTGGATCAATGTCAGTGTTGCCATAAGCCTTATATTTCAAACTAAGTACTTATTTGTAGGTGTAACTAGTGCAGTGCACCGTACCCGGTTATTTCCCTAAGGCGGGAATATTCCCGGAAGCAACATTGCATGTAAATGTTAGTCTGTTATTATGTAGGACACATGCCCGGGAACAATAGGGTTTTACGGGGTCTATAGCCCCGGGAAATAAATAGATCAATTTAATTATACATATGTATTTGGAAGCACGAAGAGCATTCGATCATCTACTACAATAAAAAAAAAAACAAGACCATAAATCATTAGCCTAGACGAGACGTTCGAAACTATTTTTAATCTGTTTCAAGTCTAAATAAAAGCACTTAATGAGTTTTAATATTTATAGACCATAAATAATTGGTAGACCAAAGGGTGTACCACAAGGTTCAATACTAGGCCCTTTGTTCTTTGTAAATTTGTACTCTTTTTTAGCCTTATGCTTACACCAATCGTTTCACCTTGATCAGGGAATACAGATAACAATAAACCTTTTAGCCTTTCCCTAACATCCGCGCAAGTCATAAAACCCGAGTGAACGAAGACTTACTTTGTACTGGAAAGCCGATAGTCATAAACCGACGCTGCTCAGTAAGGTTTTAACGACTGTGCACTTCTAGCACCGCAATAATTTGACGACGCATGGTTTATCTGAACTGAAGGGCTTGAGATTGATCTTTGCACATTCCTTTGGAAGATAGTTAAGGAGTCGATACTAAAATGGAGTATATGGGGATTTCATGGGCGTTTCTATTTTTCCACCGTAGAAGATCGTCCTTAATTGAGCCATAAATTAGAATACATACGCGGTACTAATTTAACTACCTAATATCTTTTTGCTCTATTTCTGTACATATAAAACAAAATCGCTTTACGTGTCTGTCTATATAATCAATTAGTTCTTCTAAACTATATAATGGATTTTGATGTGGTTTTCACCATCGTTTAAAGAATATATTCCGACAGGTTTATGTGTTCTATATATTAAAATTTTACGTAGATATAGCACATAAATCTCGATGTTTTGATATGTCGCCATTGCACCCGTACGAAGCAGGGGCGGGTCGGTTGTAAGATATAACTTGGGTATAGACTGGAGCATTTCTTTCTATCTCGTTTTGCGCAAACTTTTTTATTTTTCATACATATAGAACAGTGTTTTGTTCAACCAGTCTTCGCTTTGGTTTCTGGCTTATTGACACAGAATCTTCAAGTGATCTGAAAACAATTGGCAAGCTGTCAATTAAAAATATATATTATGTTTCTTTTCTGTGTTTGCTATTAAGTGCGTTTAACTTATTATAATATTGCAAGTCATTTTTTAAAATAAGACCGTTTATAAATGATGTTCAAAGAATTTTAGTAATGACTGAATGAATATGAACTAAATAGTGGGCGGTGGACGTAGTGAATTCTTTGTACAGACGCCAGCACATCAAGCTACTACAATCTGTCAAATTTCCTTAATAGATTTTCAACTTTATCGGTACAGCATAAGGTTCAAAGTTTATTAGGAAAATTTTACAGTTTCGGGTAGCTTGGTGTGCTGTCTGTACTGTGGTTAATGGTGATCATTAACCAACGATTATGTTGAGTCCACACTATTAAAGGTCCAAAATGTTAGGTGAGAAGAGAACTGTTCAACCAACTACCTAGCTTCACCCAATGAATAAATATCAATAACTAGCTTCTGCCCGCGACTTCGTCCTCGTGAAATGTCTTGTTCCACCGACCCACCTCGTCGCATCGCATCGCCTGCCCGCGCTATGAGTTCGTTTTCGCGTTCTTTCTTACCTTTTTTTTCTTTTTGCTCGACTCCTAAGAGTCCGTGATGTTAAATAACCTTTAGCCTTCCTCAAAAATTGGGCTATCAAATGCAAAAAGAATTTTTCAAATCCGTGTTCAAACAAAAAATCTCTTCAGCTTTATTATTTTGCTATTGCTCCATATGATATAGCACTATTCTATTTCAATCTAACTCAAGCCTCACCTACTGAGATTCTGACCGTAGTCCCTAATTACACTTGACACGTAAAGGATCGATACCAACTGTGACCGGGACATCAGTAACGGTAGTGGTTTAAAGTCTACTGAGTTATTCGATACACTTTCAAAATGAATCTCTCTAATAGATTGTACGGGTACTTTCTTTTCAGTCAAATGATCAAAAAAAAAGGATTTTATCAAAAGGCAGATTAGTGACTTCTGTTTGTTGTGTATTAGTTAATCCTTCTGAATACTTCTGATGTAATCTTTTGGTAACTTCAAGGAAAATAATAATCTGACTGGCCTGTTTTGAGAGCAAAACCAACATTTTAAAACAATCCCACTTATCCTAACCATTTAAACATAAAATTGACGTGTTGTACTTCCAACGAAATCCTAGAGTCAGCTAGAAAGGGACTGAGTTATTCCACGGTGAAGGAGTGAGGGAGAGGGTAAACAAAGGGGTGGGAAACCCCAATAAGGGTGGTTGGCATTGTGAACGATAATTTCGCTGAATAGTAGCGAAGGTAATTTTATTAGGGTGATTCTGTGTGCGTTTAATTTTTGTTTGTGCTTTCGGACCCGTGTTTTGTTGTCATGAATTATTGTTTCAATTTCGTGTTTTTCTGGTATTTTAGGGTAATAATATTTCTGTATTTATTCCCTTCAGTTTTTGGGATTATCCAAATGGATTTTGTTATCTTTTCAGCTTACTTGGTAGGTTAATGTTAACTCATCTACAATCATGACCATCATCATCAGCTTGCATCAGTCCACTGCTGGAATTAGGCCTCTCCGATTGCATGCCATTTAGCTCGATTCTCGACTACTTTCAGACACCCTGCGAAGATCGTCTATCGTCGTAAAGAGATTTATTTTACGTCGCCCAATACAAATAACTAAAAGTTGGGTGTCAGCACTATAAATAAAAGCGATTTATTCGCTACATTGACACGTTCTTGCCCCAGTTACAATGAGAGCATTATTCGAACAATCACTCACTAAAAACACAAAGCTTGGAACTTGTACAATATACAGCGCTCTTTCCAGAATAGTCTCAATTGAATGTATCAATGTATAGTTTACTTTTGTCTTATACTAACGTATGGGTTTATTAGTTAAATTATCAAATGTTACGTTACTATACATTTACTTGTGGTAACCAAATGTACAAACACGCTGTGAATGTGCGCTTGAAGCGAGTAGCGTCAGCCCATAACACACATACACAATTCCAACTTTGCCATTGTGCGGACGGTACCGGGAAGCTCCTGCGCTTACACATACATTCACAGCGTGTTTGTACATTTGGTAACCACAAGTAAAGCGCGCGTCGCTTCTTCAGATAAAAATACTATTAGGTGTTACGCAAATAACTTTTAATTTCTTATCCTGCCATCTTTATCCTGGTCACAACCTGTCTTCAAGTTATCAGTCTATCGGACTGAAAATCGCTCAATACATTTGCTGATCCATAGTATTTCTTCAAGGACACGTGTGCCACAGCTTCTGCTTCAACTTTCATTGATCTTTCGATCATACTAAACCCTTCTTCCCCGATGTTATAATATGATCTATCATAGATCGTGCGTGACATTGATAATTTTCATTCTTTCCTCCACACATACAAGTTTCAGGATGTAGACAGTGACTTATTTTCGTTTTTCCTTTGTTTTAGATCAAAAATATTGGATGCCCCACAATGTGCTAAGTGACAAAGTGAGTGTGCTGGTGTAGTGTAGTGCAGTGACATGTCTTAGTGACCAACATGAGTGGTGGAGTAACGACGCAGGCGGGGCCCCGGCTCTGAATGATAGCTGCCGCTAAAGGTGAGAAATCTGGCTTCACTACCATGTATAAGATTTTTAGGGACTATTTCACCATCTCCTGTAACTTGTCTCAATTAGATAATTTCATACTGATTTACTTTCATATTATAATTCTATCTGATTGAATGCTTGTCCGGAAACTGTGAAATAGGACCTAGCCTAAACTGACCATACGTCCCGTTTTGAACGGGACTGTCCCTTTCCTGTCATATGTCCCTTTGTCCCCAAACAAAGCTTCGGGACGCAAAATAGTAATAAATAGTAGCCTGTAACGTCACTGCTGGGTCACAGACCTTTTCTCTGTGAGATAGTGGGCCATAATTCACCACGCGGGCCCAGTGCTGCTTGAGCTATTGTCTCATCTTCATCATTCTCTAGCCCTTATCTCAATTCATTTGGTGTCGACGCAATATAATATATTTTTTATCACATCTATTCAAAAAGAGCTAGTGTATTTTCGTAAACAGTGACTAAAATAGCTCTTTAATCCCTAGGGACTAAAAGTGATTTGAATTTGGAATGTGGATATTGTTAGTAAAAGTTCCAATCACCAAAGTGGTGAATCACGAACATTGTATCAATAAGTAGATAACAGGCTGTATGATAAAGTAAAACGCGGGAGACTTTTGACAATGTAAAAAAAAGTTTATGAAAAAATAAAATCGCGCGAAAAGCATTCTGTCTTCGTTCGTATTTTGTGTATCACGAAATGTGTCCAAATAAACTTTATTCTTTCTTTATTTAATTGTTTAGGTACTCAAAATTGTATGTAAATAAATAAACGTACTATTCTTATTCATAAGTTGCACTTACTTATTTTTTCATAGAGGGTGATAAAAAGTAGTGTCCACCTCGGGAGCAAGAGTACTTTAAGCTCACAAAAAACACTCGCCTTCAAAATAGTTGTTTGCTCCCTTGGCAAACAATGTACTATTTCTTCCATTCTTCTCTATTAGTCGTCATATATCGGTAGCCACCCCGATTTCTAGCCATCAGCTTTCACACAACTGTGTATATCGAGGTAAAAATGTAAAACCTTGAAATACGGAAGAACAAACTTAGAAATCTTTAAACCTCTCTTAAAATTACCAATTGATCAGTGCAGACAGCTAAATAGAAGCTAATTTATAAATTGTAATAACATGGATCCATAAAAACATTTCTTACCGGTTGTTAAAAGGCACTAAAATGACTCATTTCCCTCATTCTACACTACGTAAATATTCTACAGTCAACTGCATGTCCATCGTATCAATTTGACTATGACAGCACGTTGATTCCGTAGCAGTAAGAGCGGTTTTCGTAGTTCAAGTGTTACTTTATCGTGCGTTTGACTGTACTAAGGATGTAGCCAGTATATACAGCTTTTTGTATTCCTAGAAATAGAGGATATGACTTCATATTCTTAATGGCAATGTTTTTGTATTTACTTATCCTGTCACAATCTTATTACAACATTCTTTTGACATGGTTTAATGTAAACGATCGAGCCAGTTTTTGTAACTGTAACTGACAACTTAGTCCGGTTCCGGTCCGGTTTACTAAATTTGTCAGTTTTGTATTAAGAACTTTACTGTAGTCGGAAATGGAAAAGTTCGTAATTCAAATGTGGCTAACATGGTTTAAACTTGGGTCTGAAGATAAAACTTGTTTTGTAATAAGACCGTCAGAGTCTTTGCTGTTCGTTGACTTCTTCTAAAATGAAATCCTTTTATGCTGGCGGTATAGGATCAATCGTCGTGGAGATGATTGTGGAGGCCTATTCCCAGCAGTGGACGTCTTTTCAGATGACGTTGGCTAAGACGTAGCTGAAAAATTACATTACAGGCTTCATCACCATTCACAGCCCGATTTCACTCATTGCTGGACACGAGGCCTGTGTCTTTGCTTGTGCCAATACCCACTCTCCTTATTTTTTTGTTCCGGGGTGGAAAATCCTCATGGATATCCGCCGCCCTGGGGCGGACAGCGGGGTCTGTCAGGCTCTTACTAACTAAAAACCACCCCGGTGTTCCATCTCACATCTACGCCGGGGGTCGCGAGAACGTACGATCCTTCCGCAACCCCCGACTGGCCTTCCGCAAACCCCGACTGGAATACCCACTCTCCTGTGCCAGCCTCATCCACATTTTACCCATGATGGCAACAATGTTGTCTGTTATATCTGACTTACTATTTCAGTCTGCCTACCCTTTTCACAACTACCTACGTTAAGGTCGGCTTCCAGTCTCACCGGATGCAGCTGAACACCAGTATTTTACTGTCTGACCTCTACAATACAGTTACTATATAACATGATACCCCTCCTTGGTAAGAATGGTTCAGATTTACTTTTTCATATTCAAAATATCACATTCGACATTTCTTATCCATAAGTACACACATACATATGTAAATACACGTAATTCTGCACACCTCTTATCAAAATATTGATTTAACGACAATTCGTGTGTTGCTAACTTGGCTTATAACCGAAAATCTAGTAAAACCACAGTGCAAATACTTACAGTGGTTCATCCATACTAATATTATAAATGCGAAAGTGGAAATTCACAGATGACTCCGCCCTGGAGTGTAGATGTGGTGCTGTCCCACAAACCATGGGGCACTTAGTATCGTGTCCAGCGTGTCCTGTTGTCTGCACGCTACAGGAGTTGATGGGCGCTACTAATGGTGCCAAGCTCGTAGCTAAATTCTGGGGTGACTTATATTAGATAGAATGCCATCGACACGCTAAGAAGAATGCGAACGTAACTCTGTTCGTCTGTCATCTTTTCACGCCTTAACGACTGAATGGATTTCGAAATTTGGCACACAGTTAGACCATGGCCGGAGTTAGGACATAAGATACTTCTATACAATGTAGAAGTACGTTCCTGTGAGATAATTTTCGACTTCCACGCGGACGAAGCCGCGAGCAAAAGCTAGTCGCCCATACATTTGACAGGATCTGAGAAATGTCTTGATATTTATCAGTACCTACCTTAGTACATAAAAGGTACCTACTTATGTCCCAAACAGTTCCGTTCAGTGTCCGTGCAGTTTGATAGTTACCCCCGACCCGACCCTCCGCACGATTGCTGTGCCTCATTGAACTACTGTAAGTAGTTATACTGTGGCAAAAATCAACGGATGATAGTCAGTTCCATTCTTATTTTGCGTATAAAGTGACTTACGTATTCTGCTACTCCTCGGATCTCAGGAAATCGGTACAATTAGTACAAGTTTTACTCAAAATGTTTGGTATGAACTTGTTGATACACGGTGAAGTAAGAAATTAACCCTTTTTTCCAAGAAATTTCTCAGTAACAGTCCAGAGTCTGGGCTTGTGCCTGATTACAGGTGATGGCAATGGGCTCGCTCCTGTTACATGGGACTTAAGGCTCCTACAAACAGGCGCGACAAAATCGCGCGTGACACAAAGGCACCGCAAGTCGCTCAACGAGCGGTGCCTTTGTGTCGCGCGCGATTCGCGTCGCGCGTCGCACCTCTTTGCAGGAGCCTTTAAGGCTCCTCCTGCAAACAGGCGCGACGCGACACGCTACACAAAGCACCGCAAGTCGCGCAACGAGCGGTGCCTTTGTGTCGCACGCGATTCGCGTCGCGCGTCGCGCCTTTTTGCACGAGCCTTAAGACTCCTACAAACCGGCGCAACACGCGATAAAATCGCGCGCGACACAAAGTGCCAGTCGCTCAACGAGCGGTGCCTTTGTGTCGCGCGCGATTATATCGCGTGTCGCGCCTGTTTGAAGGAGCTTTTAAACATAACTGGCGAAATGTAGCTGTACTGTAAGGTACATCTCTGCCTTACCTTTTGAGAAACACAAGCGTGATGTTATGTTATTTCTAAGATAAACAAAATGTGAGTGTCCTAGGAGCAACCCCCTCATTTGACCTGCTTAGAGGTAGGGTATTGTACAGACGCCAGCACATCAAGCTACTACAATCTGTAAAATTTCTTTAATGAATTTTCAACTTTATCGCTACAGCATAAGGTTCGAAGTTGATTGGGAAAATTTGACAGTTTCGGGTAGCTTGATGTGCTGGCGTCTGTCCATGTTGTTCTTAGTGCACTTTTTACACCCTACTAAGGCGTAAATAATGTCGCCTTTCCGTTTCTATCTTCTATTCCTTTGTCAGGCAGTCAAGGAGATACGCATAACTGCAGTCATAGTAGCTATACTCTATTCCAAAAGTAATGATGAAAATGTAAATAAACCCTGTTCTTGTTTCTCCTGATTGTAGTTGGTGTTGGTAAATTGCTAAAATAAATTCCAATTATTCAAACTCAAACTCAAAGCATTTATTTCAATTAAACCTTGTACAGGCATTTTTGAATTGTCAAAATTTAAATGGTCTGTCAGTTAGTCAGAAAGTTGAAGCTAGTTGCCCGTTCCAAAACGTAGATCTCTGTGGAGAAGAAAGGGCAAGAAACTCCATGGACACTCTTTTAAATCCAGATATTACAAAATCCTGGGTACATTATTATTGTTGCTTGCGATGCAGCTGAAGCCAGTATTTGACATGGAGCGGCTGCCTGTCTGACCTCCACAACCCAGTTACTGGGTAATACGATACCACTTGGTAAGACTGATTGTCATACTTTCGGGCTTCTGACGACCCGTAACGACTGTCAAAGGTTAATGAATGACAGAATGGCTTAACGTGCTTTCGGAGGCACGGAGGGGTCTTAGTATGTGAAGATGGTCACCCATCCACGGACCAACCGCGGCAAGCGTAGCTTAACCTGATCGATCGACCCGTGCGGCAGTTATAACTTGGTCACAAGCCCCTCTGTCCTTATCTGATCTATGTATTTAAATGTAACATCATTTTTATGACAACCAAAGTTCAGTGTAGGTCATCCAAAAATACATTTCTGAATAAGTCAACAAGTCGGTTTTTCTTTTTTTTTATAACTCTGAGAGGCCATGTAAAGGTTTACACGGTAATTTTATTAGTTGTACTCCCACGTTTGATGGCGCTATCAAATGGAGGAAAGAGAATGCTGTAAATGACATTCGTGGGTCAATTAGGAATACGTCACACAGCCACCGTGTAGGTGTGGAGGTCGCTATCTCGCAATAGTTACATAAACGGCCGAGCGATTCTGTAAAAACTCACCGTGAGAACTTAGGTGAAGCGCGCTGTCAATAGTGTCAAACCCTATAGCATCCAATATAGCATCAAGTGGAATGACAGCTCACTTCCCCTACGTTTTCACGGTGAGATTTTTACAGAATTGATCGGCATATATGGTGTTGATTTGATTACAATACAGTTCAGTAAGAAAATCAAAATAAAAATTACGCCAATCCCAAGATTGCGTAAATCATTATCAATCGCAATTTCACTCATTTTGAAGGTTATTTGCTAATCCATTGCTTCATAAATGTTCGAATAATTCGTCTGCTTAACATCGTAAATAATTCAATGAATGTTGTTGAACTGTCAAAATGAAAGCCCTTCCTACTGTTACTGTGTTACGCAATGAAAGCCCTTCCTACTGTTACTGTGTTACGCAATGAAAGCCCTTCCTACTGTTACTGTGTTACGCAATGAAAGCCCTTCCTACTGTTACTGTGTTACGCAATGAAAGCCCTTCCTACTGTTACTGTGTTACGCAATGAAAGCCCTTCCTACTGTTACTGTGTTACGCAATGAAAGCCCTTCCTACTGTTACTGTGTTACGCAATGAAAGCCCTTCCTACTGTTACTGTGTTACGCAATGAAAGCCCTTCCTACTGTTACTGTGTTACGCAATGAAAGCCCTTCCTACTGTTACTGTGTTACGCAATGAAAGCCCTTCCTACTGTTACTGTGTTACGCAATGAAAGCCCTTCCTACTGTTACTGTGTTACGCAATGAAAGCCCTTCCTACTGTTACTGTGTTACGCAATGAAAGCCCTTCCTACTGTTACTGTGTTACGCAATGAAAGCCCTTCCTACTGTTACTGTGGAGTCCCTATAATGCACGTCACTGTAATGCACGTACCAGCAATGCACGACACTGGATTGTACAACACAGGAATGTACAACACAAGAATTGGCGACATCGCGATGTCTCCAATTCCTGGGGTGTACCTTGATGGTCCGACCCGAGAGTGTACAACACATGAATTGGCGACATCGCGTGATTGGCCGATTGGTTGGCCAATCAGATGACTCGAAATTTTGGGACTTGGATACTAGGTAATTGAGCTAGATAGTGCTGTTCCGAAAGACGATTGATTGCGCGATTGATAAGTTTTTAAGCAGAGAAGTCTTTATAAAAAGAGTTTTGTATAGCATATTAATTATATAAGCTGCAATCAGCTGCTCATGTTTAATAAAATTTTGGTAAGCACTCAGAGTGTAAGATAGGTCGACGGAGCCCCGCTTCGCGGGGCTCCTACTTCTGGGTGGTTTAAAAAAAAATAACCACGAAGGCTAAGGCGGGAGCTCCGCTACGCTTCGCTCCCGCCTTAGCCTTCTAACCTAACCTATCCGAGTCGGGGTACTCTGAGTCGGGGTGTTAACCATAATGTAGCGGCACAGTACATATCCTTCTTATCCAGTTTATGAAATATCTTTTAAATTGGTTCAATATTGGTGAAGAAAATAGGCGAGAGCCAAACCTCGAAAATCTGACTTTTTACTTAGGCTATTCAGTCGGATCTGCAGTTGTCCTTATCGCACGCATTAGAGGGCGGGGGCTCGCAGAGCGACAGCGATAGTTTCTTCAAATACCTAATTTTCAAAAGTCGTTCCGCCCGTATTTCCTCTTAACGAATAGTTCACAGATTTACTTCAATAATAATTGATTGAACGTCAACCACACGTCAAATGAAACAAAATCAATCAAAATCAATCCTTCATCAATCAAAATCTCATCCCTAGTTTCACATGGCTTTTTACTTTTTTATTGTGACGTCACTGTTTGTTTTGATTCCAATTCCCGTGCTGTACATTATCAAGCCGGACACTCTTGGTCCGGGCCGAGAATGCGCGACATGACAATGTACGTCATTGGAATTCAAAACACGTTCATTCCAATGTCGTGCGTTCTCGTGCCGTGCATTGCTGTGTTGTGCATTGCTGGTTCCCTTACTGTGTTACGCAATGAAAGCCCTTCCTACTGTTACTGTGTTACGCAATGAAAGCCCTTCCTACTGTTACTGTGTTACGCAATGAAAGCCCTTCCTACTGTTACTGTGTTACGCAATGAAAGCCCTTCCTACTGTTACTGTGTTACGCAATGAGGGTTTTCTGAAATGACGTTCGCCAGGTGGCAGCACTGACACGTCAGGTCCAGGCATCTGTCAAAGAGCCTATATTTTCTTTAGTCAGGACGGAATGATGATTGAATGAATGAATCGAATGATGAACGTCATCATATATTTTAATTTGGAAGACCTCTTGTCACAGTGGTGCCAACTGGTGTCGTAAATTTTCACGAAAACCCTCATTACCCCGCAGTTCGCAATTACCCACAAGTTCATTTGCATTTTAGTTAAACTATAGATCTGTCAAAGTAAAAATTTAATTTTATCAATGTTGTACTTTGTTACAATCTTAAAAAAACAGTTTAATATGTGTTATAAAGTGCGTTTGTGTCTAATCATCGCGCTGAACAGTACAATGTTTAATTAACGTAATTATTAGGATACCTCTGATTCAATAACAAGAAGTTTTTTACATTACATAATTTATGTATACGTAAATGTCTTACAAAGGCGCCATAGTCTGCACAAAACACCCAATCATAAGGTTGAATGCTTTTAGAATAAGATCTGAATGTCATTTTATCCGTTTTGTTTATGTTAAAATAAAGAAATTTCAAATCAATCAAATTACCCCGCAGTACACACAAGTTCAGCTTTATCGATCTTACCTTCATGTACAGACGCCAGCACATCAAGCTACTACATCTGTCCAACATCTTTGATAGATTTTCAACTTTATCGCTAAAGCATAAGGTTCAAAGTTGTTTGGGATAATTTGACAGTTTCGGGTAGGTTGATGGGCTGGCGTCTGTACAGACGAGACTGAAAGTGACGTCACTCAGGTGGTGGATCTCCATCAAACTTGGTAGCCTCTATAGAGGTATGGGAACAGGGTGTAAAGTTTTCTCATCCTCTATAGACCTTTTTTTTTCATCTCGTAATTGACCTTGAGAGGTCATGACTACTTAACCGGACTACCCTGTGGTTGCCTTGAGTAAACTCAAAGCCTCCAGCCAGGGGCCTATAGATTCATGTCGGGCCGTTGTATTTATGCTAGTTGCGCGGTAAATTCTGCTTGCGAGATGCAGGATTTTGCGTGTCGTCAGTATGCCGCTACATCTCTATTGCGAGTCTTCATTGCATACAGATATTGTGTTTGCAAATAACTTTTTAATACAGTTGCTCAAAAAGTGGCGTATTGCAGGGACGTATAGCGTTCGGGATGTGGGCTATTACATACTCGTGCTTTTTTTACCTTTCCCGAACTCGTGCGTTCTCTTTCCCAACTGTCAAAATAATGTCTATTAAAAAGAAAAACCAACCATGAAGTTTTTACTAAAAAAATTCATATAAGTTTTTATGAATCATGCAAATACGTATATTTTTAAAACGAAGCTACTAATTTGTTTCAATATCAGATTTAATGATTTGATTGAATGAGTTAGGTTAGGTTTCATTTCATCTCATTAAATTTCATTTTCATTTCATATCAATAAAAAAATTCGACTGAAGACTTGGCTGTATGGGCATAGTTCCCTTTGCCTACCAGAATGGGTGAAGAAAAAAAAAATCTCTGCTTACCCTACGTTCCGAGTTAGGGAAATAATCGATGTGAGCGTGCTTAAACCCGTACCGAATTAGCGTGAGCGCGATAACGATGTCCCGTGAATCGTCATAGATGACGTCATGACATGTGCCATCTTGCGATAACGCTGACCATGCCTTCTAATAATATCACCGTGAGCGCTGTCAAAAATGACAGTGTGTTTGTGTGTGGATGTGTCTGGCTGTGTCAGTGTGTGTTTTGTTTTGTGTTGCATCCTTCTTTAAATTAAACTAACGTGGCATTTTCGAAATTGTGCTTCTGGCTGACAGTCGCCACCTAACCTAAGAAGAAGAAATGTGGTGTCTATACAAAGAAATACTGTAATAATATCGTTTTTACATTGAGTAAGCACTGTGAGCGCGTTCACGAGTGTTCCGAATTGTTGACAGCTCTCAGCTGTCATAATCGTAATATATAAAACGGAACGCATGTGAGATGATGTGAGCGCTGTGAGCGATTATAGCTAATTCGGAAAGCGGGGTTATATTTTACGGTTGGCGCCATTAGTTAGTTGAGTTTATTTTGTTTTATTATTTTATTAAATTGCTTCATTTTTTCGCAACTGTATTAAAAATAGTCGTTCAGTACACGTGCGAAACCGTCATTGCAACTTGTTCCGACTGTCAACCCTCGCCTTCGGCTGCGCCTCGGCTCGGGTAGACATTTGTCGTCTTTGCAATGACAACCTTTCCGCACTTGCAATGAAATATACTATTCTGTTGTGGTGACACTCGTCTTTGATTTATGCCCACATAATAGAGCGGCAATTCTCGCAATTTTAAGAACGTTCACAGTCTGATCTCTGTCTCAATATGTCAAAAATACCTCAAATTTTGCTACATTTTTGACAAGTTTTTGACATTGATTGTGGCAAAGATGAGATTGCGACGAGATTTTGAACGTTTTTAATTAGGGCTTTGCGCAAGACATAAGTACTCCTTAGATTTCTTATCATCATCTGCCTAAGCTTTTCTCAACTATGTCGATGGTGGCGCGTGTGTTGGAACATTCGGTTCCCTACAAAATGGTTGAGCTGGATGGTGCTGATACACGCGTCATTTCAAAAGTGCCTGTACAAGGTTTAATTGAAATAAATGCTTTGAGTTTGAGTTGAATGTTGGGTTCTATCTCTTTTAATAACCTATTAAATTGGCGCCTCCCTATCATTCGTAAAGGCTCCTTCAAACAGGCGCGACACGACACGCGACACAAAGGCACCGCAAGTCGCGCAACGAGCGGTGCCTTTGTGTCGCGCGCGATTATTTCGCGTGTCGCGCCTGTTTGTAGGAGCCTTAACGCCTTCATCTTCTCTTACTATGCTTGTTTGTATAATTTAAGGCAACCTTCATTCTGACTAACAAACAGGTCAATTAGTGTAAGGACACACGCCACAATGTGGGTGGAGTTCGTGTCATACCATACCTACTAAAGATATTTGCATTTATAAATCGTGAAATGTGATATGACTAGACAGGGGATGAAAAATTTTTAATTGTGATGCGTGACACTAAGCAAGATATTTTTGTAATAATATAGGTGTCTTTATCTTTACATTGTCGGGAAGCCTATTACCTAAACAAATTAACAAATGTTGATGTGTTGAACGATTGGCTGAGGAAGTGCTGTTTGAAAGAAGATATTATGGACATTTAATACGTAATAGGTGGCAAAAATTTAAAAGAGTATGCTTAGTCGGTTTGGTCATGTAGATAAGATGAATAAAGGCTCCTTCAAACAGGCGCGATACGACATGCGACACAAAGGCACCGCAAGTCGCGCAACAAGCGGTGCCTTTGTGTCGCGCGCGATATTATCGCGTGTCGCGCCTGTTTGGAGGAGCCTTAAAAGGCGACTAACAAGAGGTATTTACAAGGCAGATGTGAGTGGAAACACCGGGAGGGGACGCCCTAGGAGGATATATGTATAGACAGAAATACCTTACTGGTGATCTTCTCTAAAAAGGTCAGGTACGGTAAAACTAGCATATCATAAATATTGTATTAAGAATAACTTTCATTTTAAAGCATAATTAGCCTAGAATGTTCCCACTGCTGGGAAACAGGCCTCGTCTCTGTGAGAGAGTGGGCCTAATCCACTAGGCGGGCCCACTGCGGGTTCGTAGATGTCATAATGTCTTCGAATTTCTGGTTCTAGGACATTCCGGTTTCCTCACGATGATGTTTTAATAGGAAATTTTCAGTGTGAATCTGTAAAGTTTCGATTGTACAGACGCCACCACATCAAGCTACCCGAAACTGTCAAATTTTCCCAATCAACCTTGAACCTTGCTGCTGTAGCGAAAATTTATTAAAGAAATTTGACAGATTGTAGTAACTTGATGTGCTGCCGTCTGTACATTCACAGAACAAAATGATTTGTCTGTAAGCCATTTGAATAACGGCTCCTACACAAAGGCGCGACGCGCGACGCGAATCGCGCGCGACACAAAGGCACCGCTCGTCGCGCGACTTGCGGTGCCTTTTGTGTCGCGTGTCGCGTCGCGCCAATGTGTACGAGCCTTAACGCTGTTTTAAAACGATTGATTGGATCCCTTTGTGATTTTGGTAGTATAGTTAAGCTGTCATGGTTTTTTTTTTAACTAAATTAAATCGGAGGAGGTTCTCAATTAGACTGCATTTTTTTTTGTATGTATGATTAGCGTATCATACATACAAAAAAAATGCAGTTATATTATATCTACGGCAGTTGTAGAAATGACAAAACCTTTTTACATAAAAAAGCAACCTACTTTAAAAAAACACTGCAATGTGATTATGTGAGACATTTGAGCTTTGTTGAACGGATTTGGTTAGACATGACAAAAATAACTTTAACTTCGTAAGTGGGTGGCAAAAAACGAATATACGAAACCAACGACGCTGACTTCCGAAATTGAAGTTATTTTTGTCATGTCTAACATATCCGTTCAGCAAGCATGATAGATTCGAAACTCAGACTGTAATGACAAATCCAAAGCCAGACTGCAGTACTAAAGCAATCGCCGTTCAAATATGTACTGCACATATTGTACATATATGTAAAATTCATATTCGATTCGGTTATCGATTTAGTGCCACCTGAAGTAAGGAGAGTTAGGGCTTAGGATTCGCCGATAAACTATGTATTTGAGGATTATTTGTGTAACTGCTGAGATTTTGGAAAAGCTGCGTAAAGGCTCCTTCAAACAGACGCGACACGCGATAAAATCGCGCGCGACACAAAGGCACCGCAAGTCGCGCAACGAGCGGTGCCTTTGTGTCGCGCACGATTCACGTCGCGCGTCGCGCCTGTTTGCAGGAGCCTTAATTGCGTAACACACTAAGGGCGAATTTCACCAAACTTCTATGCTTAGAATAAGTCCTATGCTAAGAATAAATTTTGAATGTTCGACAGTTCTTCCATACTAGAACTGTCATACATCCCACCTGGGCATGGTCCCTCCCGGTAAATCTCTTCGGCAATACCACCGTGAAATCGGTGGTCAATATTCGCCTTGCGAGAAATTCCCAAAATATGCATGTTGTCTGTGGTCAAGCATTTCTCTAGGTACAGATGCGGTTGACCTCCAGATTGACAAAACCTGATCTAGGTCCCAGCGATCAGGGATGAAAACGTCACCAATAAAAGCTCCTACAAACAGGCGCAACACGCGATATAATCGCGCGCGACACAACGGCACCGCACCGCGACTTGCGGTGCCTTTGTGTCGCGTGTCGTGTCGCTCTTGTTTGAAGGAGCCTTAAGGTCACTATAACAAACTTTTGTCGCCGACTTATAGCTCAGTTGTCATACTCCCGACAACCAAGTCAAACCAAAATACACACAAGTCACAACAGATTTCCTCAACACACAACGTAACGGTATATAATCAATACTCTGCATTGAATATTACATAGCTAATGACACCAACAACCAGCGTTTACCTAGAAATAGAAAAGAAATCACTATTGAACAATGTTTTAGTTAGTTTACCTGTACAAAGAAAAACAAACCTTAGTACTTAACTGTTAGGGTTTAAAATACGCTGTGTTGTGGTAGGGTTTCGTTGACAAGCAATTAAAAGATAATAATCATAACAGGCAACATTGAATGCGATAGTCTTTTATTTTTTATGGACATAACCTGGATTTTAAGTGGTAATAAACACTCAAAGGAGTGCTTGTAACCTCACTAACCAGATAGAAGAGATATTTTGAAGCAGATGTTCCCTTTCTCAGAGAGAGCACTGGTGGCCCAGTGGTAACGGCCGCGACTTACGAGTTGTAAGTCGTAGGTTCGAAGCCAGACAAGCGTTATCTTTAAGTAAATTATTTCATCACCACTGCTCTCAAAACGGTGAAGGAAAACATGGTGAGGAAACACGGCATATCCGAGAACTAAAAATTCGAAGACATGTGACATCTACCAACGGCCCGCGTGGTGGATTATGGCCCACTCCTTTCTACCCTCGGTAAAAGCCTGTGTCCCAGCAGTGGGAACATTATAGGCTGTTACGTGGTGTTTTTCTCAGCAAAAGGGCTTTCTCTTGAAGCAAGTTGTCACTTTTGGTATTCAACGCTGTCTGGGTCCCTTATGACGTCGTTTTGGGGTCTATCCGCATATCTATATCTTATGACATGAGGCGTTTTGGGGCTTATCGAGATGTCAGCGTCTTATGACATACGGCGTTTTGGGGTTTATCGAGACGTCTGGGTCCCTTATGACTTGAGACATGGAGCGTTTTGGGATTCAACGAGATGTATGGATATGGTTTTGATTGTCCTATTGCCTTACGTCAGTGACTTATTATTCAAAATGCTGAAGGGACACCATGGCACATGGAATACTCAGAAACAACTCCAGCTGATGCACGTGGAAGTGCGAATTAAAGGCTCGTTCACACAGGCGCGACGCGACACGCGACACGCGATACAAAGGCACCGCAAGTCGCGCAACGAGCGGTGCCTTTGTGTCGCGCGCGATTCGCGTCGCGTGTCGCGCCTGTTTGTAAGAGCTTTAAGGCTCCTTCAAACAGGCGCGACACGCGACAAAATCGTGCGCAACACAAAGACACCGCAAGTCGCGCAACGAGCGGTGCTCTTGTGTCGCGCGATTATATCGCGTGTCGCGCCTGTTTGTAGAAGCCTTTACTTTAACTCAGCTGTCCGCCTTCAAAGCAAGAGTGAATAGGCATCTTCTGGGCTTCCTCGATCCATCATAGACGTCATCCATCTCTTTCCACCAGGCGAGAACGAGTTCAAGAGCTGGACAATTTTGCAATAAAAAATTATACAGAGTTATTGGTAAAACATTAACAAACTGTTAAGAGGTCATTGTACTCATCATTATGAACAACTTGTATTATGGGACCAAACATGAAATCGCGAAAAAAACATCAGCTGTTCCCTAAATTTCACGATAAAGGCTCGTACACACAAGCGCGACGCGACACGCGACACAAAGGCACCGCTCGTTGCGCGACTTGCGGTGCCTTTGTGTCGCGAGTCGCGTCGCGCCTGTGTGTACGAGCCTTTATACGAACATAAATGTAGGGAACAGCTGATGGTGAGTACAATGACCTCATAAGAGGTAGTTAATGTTTTGCCAATAACCTTGTACAATTAAATACCTTCCTTCCTCTTCGGAGACTTTCCATTTTAATAGGTCTTCAACTTTTTTTTCCTCAATAACTGATTTCATTCAAGTCTTGACTTTAGTCATTTCTTTCGACATTCATCGAATATCCGAATCATTGTGTAACTATTTGTAGATCGTGCAAATTACCAGTCCACCGGTTAAACCACTTTATCCACTCAAGTTTCTAGTGTCCACTATAGTTTGTCCCGTTGGTTTTGGGCAGTTTAGAAATCGTGGCTTCTGGACAAAAAAAAAAAACATAAAATGATGAACCTTTCCAGTTTGCTTCAAAAATCGATGTGAGAGTGTTATAAATCGTGACTGATAAACTGATGGATAACGTACTGTGAACTGCACGATCCATGGACATCCATTGTAACAATTTCACATTGACCAGTGCCTTTAGGATGGTTTTCCTCGTACAACTCCCCATTGCCGTGAGGTTGATCAGATTCAAATGAATGTTAGTAGAAGGTTAGTTATTCTGTGGTAGAAGTCGTAGAAGATAAAGAAAGGATTTCTCGTAAATTTGAACCTGCCGGTCGATTCTATAAAAATCGCACCGTGAAAACTTAGGTGAAGTGAGTTTGTTTTTGCTAGGAATTGACACTATTGACAGCTCACTCCACGCTCACTTCACCTAAGTTTTTACGGTGAGATTTTTACAGAATAGCACCGCAGTACTTGCCAAACGGGAGGTGAAGTTTGTTTACAAACGAAATCGAGGGCATGCTACTGCTCGCAAAAACACCAGAGGGGGGGGGGGGGGGGGGCAATTCTCGTAATTTTAAGAACGATCACAGTCTGATCTCGGTGTCAATCTGTCAAAAATACCTCTACATTTTTGACATTGGTTGTCGTTGAGATGAGATTTCCACTAAATTTTAAACGTTTTATATTACGGGAATTCGCCTTCTGGTACACACGGCGACACATCAAGTTACACACTTCCAATTTTAGCTGACCTCGCATTGTATAGGTTTTTCGTACAATCAGAAGTCAACTTATACTGGTTATGGTATAGCTTGATGTGTAGTCGTGCGTACTTAACCAAGAATAATCTGTAGTTTTAATAGTTTCTTGTCGCGAACCAACAGCCATAACAAATCGTTTTCTAATACGTAACATGTAACCGGCGTAATATTACGTAAAACCATGTAAGTGCAAGTAGGTACTCGTGCAACCTCCGGACTAAAACTTTACTCTGTACACGTCCTATTCAGGCCGGAAGACGTCCACTATTGGACATAGGCTTTTTTTTATCCTATCCTCATGGACTTCCTCCGTCGTGGGGGTGACAGAGCATGCCGGACTCTTACCGGCTAAAACCACCGCTATGTTCCACCTCTGCCTATGGCCGGGAGTGCGGGATTCGCGTAAGCATTCACCGCTCCCCTGACAGGCTGCTGGACCTAGGCCTCCCAAAGCACCTACACTTCGA
This sequence comes from Luperina nickerlii, assembly GCA_963855955.1. NCBI lineage: Eukaryota > Metazoa > Arthropoda > Insecta > Lepidoptera > Noctuidae > Luperina > Luperina nickerlii. The sequence goes on along the minus strand of OY979689.1, from coordinate 6,766,661 downwards.
CCGGTTCTGTGCTTCTCACGTACATACACAATGTAAATAAAAGATATAAATAACGAAATTTTGTTAAAAAATACTTGATCATAGGTACAACCTCTGTACCTTACACTACTCTGTGAAGTCCTTATTCCGTATCGTTTCTCACGGCGTATTAAATCGTTTTCTAATTCTAACCAGTTGTTAAACACGACTGATCCGAGCTGGGTAAGAGTTGAGACAATGAGGGGTCACTGACCTGGCGACCGGCGTGACCAGCGGTAATCATTAGCTGTGGACAAATGCGTGGATAGGTAGAATGTGGGTGATGCCTCTGTGAGGACTGTGCGAAAATTTTTTATTTGGAATGTTGTGTAGTCTTTTCCAAAATTATCTGATGAAAATGTGAACTGCAAAACGTACCTACTTTGTGCCAATTTGTAGAGCAACTAACAAATTGGTTGCTTTGATTTAATTATTTAAAATAATTTTAATAGAATAGAATAGAATACTCTTTATTATGTACACCGTATAAATTACAGACATAAATATAGAAATATGTATATAATGTTTAAATAATACGCAAAATTCTAATTTTAGATTTAAAATTTTGCATATTGTGGTTATATCAAAACAATGAAAAACCTCTTAAAAGTAATCACTTTTAAGAGGTTTTTCATAGTTTTGATATATCTTTTATCTATTCTAAAATTTAATTGTTTAAAAAAAAATACTGTTGGAAAATATGGTTAGTGGTTTCTGTAAATCGTAGGTTCTATCGAGGCCTTATTGTGTACTGTTTTCTTTTTCACCGTCTGTAAAAATACATTATTGGCAGTGGAAACTTGTTTACTTAACTGGTTGCATAGATATTGATCACTTCTCAATATTGAAATGACTTTTAGTACGAAGCCCGCCACTAGTAGTGCTACTTTTTTATTTTTTTTTATTTGACATAATACTTAATTGTGTGCGTATAGCAGGTTGGTGTAAATTGATTGACAAGTCATCATGATATTGTAAAAAAATACTATTTCAGTTAGGCTCGGGACGATGCGATGTAAAAGCTCCTGCAAACAGGCGCGACGCGCGATGCGAATCGCTCGCGACACAAAGGCACCGCTACTTGCGCGACTTGCGGTGCGGTGCCTTTGTGTCGCGCGCGATTTTATCGCGTGTCGCGCCTGTTTGAAGGAGCCTTAACAAGGTAGCCGAGGGCCGAAATTTCACGCTGACAAAGTCGCGGGCACATAGGTACAGACCTGTGCAGTCACAGTTATGTTTAAATCCCATATAACAAGGGGATTAACCGGACACAAATCCCGACTTCAGGCTACAAACTTTTACAATCTGTTGTAATTAAATAAACCGTAGTACCTACCTACCGGTGACTAATTGATTATCGCCAATAGCAGCTTGTTAGTATTTATTACGGACACTTAAAAAGTCCTGTGCGATTATAGTATGCTATAATCGCACAGGACTTTTTAAGTGTCAGTATATGTGTGTGTGTGTCTAAGTAGTAAGTTATAGATTATTCTATGTAATGTCTGTTCTAAAAGTATCAGGTGAAAGTGTAAACAAAGTTTAAATTAAATAACCCTGTAAAGGTTAAATTCTTACGCAATCACTCTCTAAAGGGAGTCAAAGTCGAAAGTTTTTTATTTGTTAAACATAGCTGTAAGAAATAGGTATTTGAAATAGAATAGGTACAGAGATCTCTATGTTTTGCCACGGCGTACAAATGTCAAGTAGGTGCCGCATACGAAATTACAATAATCAGTAACACATTCATCTGTATAAAAATTTAGAGGGTTTCAACCTCACCAGTTTTCCAACAATTATTGTTTGAATAACACGATTAACCCATCGCGTGTCTAATTAGCAGACACAATATAATTTAATTGTTCTTATGTCGCACTGTGTAACATAAGACATTCGAGAAGTTAAAGGCTCGTACACACAGGCGCGACGCGACACGCGACCCAAAGGCACCGCAAGTCGCGCAACGAGCGGTGCCTTTGTGTCGCGTGCGATTCGCGCCGCGCGTCGCGCCTGTTTGCAGGAGCCTTAAAGGCTCAAACAGGCGCGACACGACACGCGACACAAAGGCACCGCAAGTCGCGCAACGAGCGGTGCCTTTGTATCGCGCGCGATTATATCGCATGTCGTGCCTGTTTGTAGGAGCATTAATGGAGAGACAAAAATGCGCAAATTATTTTACTCCGCCCGTAGGCACTTTACAAACCAGTCTCATCTGTTCACCCACTTAATCTTTGCCACGAACAAGACAGACGGTTCCTGTATTGTACTAATGGTAACCAAATTCGGTTAGCATGAGGTATAGAGAAATTCAAGCGAGTGGGTGTCATGGCGGCTCCGTTACAATATGGACATGTCTTATTTGTGTCAACTGACCCGAGGCCTGAGCTGTATAACGTTCTTGGATCGTTAGTCGGTTAAACTTGCGTTTATTGTACCTACTACCTAGCACATTGATTGTATTTGGTTTCTATACAGGGTCAAGTTAAATTAGCTAACGAAACTCTACAGATGTGATTGGTACCTATATCTAGAAAGATTTAATGTTTTTTTTGGAGGTCAACGATGTTATTACTGTTATGTGTTGTTACTTGAAGTATGAATTGAGAAAATCTGTTTTTTGAAGTGAAAACTTCTTTAGCGGCGCTGTGTACTTTTTTGGAATGGGTAAAAACTTCTAAATTCGCGTCAGGTCACGTGACCCTGATCGAAAATTCGTAAGACGTGACGCGCGTTGTTGAGGACAGCGCCATCTATGCACATCGGGAAGAACTACGAGGGCCTCGCGTACTAACTACGTAGGCCTCGCGTACTAACTACGTAGTTCATCCAACAACGACGAGATGGCGCTGAACCACGGATATATAACTGACGACGAGCAAATCTGAATAAATTCCTTTCACGAGAAGAATAAACCAGTCACTTTGGTCATCATACCTGATTTGCAAAAAACCCTATAAAATAAGGAACACACTTTAACACGCGTGTTTTGTTTATAAGACGATTCACAAAATACACTCGTAATTGTTCAAGTTTTCACTTCTGTCGGCACTACCGGAGTGCCAGTGTTTTTTTGTTACTATCATGTCTATGAAGTTTACACAAAAAGAATCGTTTTTTTTAAACTGACATTTCATGTGACCACTACCTGCGGACAAAATAATATCAAATTGATTTATTTTTTGTTTTATCGTGTTTAATCAATATCCATCACGTGTGCGGAGTTTCGCTAGCTAAATTTGTTTGACCCTGTATTTTTCCGATCGTTAATATTATGGGCATGTATTATTTGTGTCCTTTGACCTGCGGCTTTAGAGCTGTATTGAGTAGAGAAGGGTTTGTACTTAAATCAGTGTGTGGGCTGGGAAAACTTATGAACACTAGGTAATATTAGATTACTATGTGCGGAATTCGTGACCGTGGTGGGGCAAGTAATACACAGAAGTAAGTTGTAAATAGGTAACGATTAATTTATTACGATATCAAGTAACTAAAGCTAGTAGTTACACTTGACACGAAAAGGTAAAATTAAATAATGTTACATGAAGAGTAAAACTAATAGAAGCACGAAGCTCGCCGTAAACTATTACGGCGAGCTTCGGCGAGTCAAATATGATCGGGGGTCAGAGAGGACCTCGCACGATCGTAGTTCAGCACAGACTGAAGCTCCGAACCAAAACTCTCCCAAATCTGCCGTTCACTAAACAAAGGACGCGGCAAATCCACATCTGCCTTTTAAAAGTATAATAAAACACGAGAAATGCAGATGGGTACAATACAAGACAACTAAAAATAACAGAACAATGAACCTTAACTATAAATAGCAAATGGGTACAATACAAGATAACTAAACATAATAGGACAATGAAGAACCTTAACTAAAAGTAAAGAATCATGAAAGACAATAGTACCTATAACTTAAATCGCTTGCAGCTGTGGGAACGTGGGAAAAACACAAAAATGAAACTTTCTAAAAATAATTACAATAAGTTCCTCTATAAAAATATTACATTCTTAAAACTATGCAAGGGATGGGTACGTAAGACACAGTCCCCACAGTACCCCCCTACCAGTGATAAAGATCACGAAACACCTGCCTGATAGTAATCAGGAAATTTAACTCGCCTACCAGAACGGCGAGGAATATACTTGCCAGGCCAACTTAGGTTCCAGTGAGTCTGAACCGGTTGCCGCATAGTTCACGGTGAGTCGGAACTGTCTGCGAAGATGTCCCCAGTGAGTCGGGGTGGCGCGGGCGCTGCGTTATGCTCCAGTGCGTCGGTGCCGCATAGTTCACGGTGAGTCGGAACTGTCTGCGAAGATGTCCCCAGTGAGTCGGGGTGGGCTCCAGTGCGTCGGATGTGGTACAGCGCCGGGTTGAGGCTGGCTGCTGCGTCGACCAGGAGAGGAATTGAGCTCTTCTTGTTGACCGGCCGAAAGTGCAGTGTGCTGTGCCGAGGTTGCTGATGAGGCTGAGGGTGATGACCAGGTATGCGCGGTCGCTGCATGCTGGTGGTCAGGATACCCGTTGAAGCCGTGGGAGCTGGCTGGCTGGGAATGCGCGTCATCCGCCGCTAGTGACTCCCGCTGGATCGCTCGCCATTTTAACACGTACTTTGATTTAGCACTCGCGAAACTCTTTCCGCACTGTCACGAACTCACGCTATATGATAGTTTTGATCACGTCGGGGTCACCACTGTGCGGAATTCGTGACCGTGGTGGGGCAAGTAATACACAGAAGTAAGTTGTAAATAGGTAACGATTAATTTATTACGATATCAAGTAACTAAAGCTAGTAGTTACACTTGACACGAAAAGGTAAAATTAAATAATGTTACATGAAGAGTAAAACTAATAGAAGCACGAAGCTCGCCGTAAACTATTACGGCGAGCTTCGGCGAGTCAAATATGATCGGGGGTCAGAGAGGACCTCGCACGATCGTAGTTCAGCACAGACTGAAGCTCCGAACCAAAACTCTCCCAAATCTGCCGTTCACTAAACAAAGGACGCGGCAAATCCACATCTGCCTTTTAAAAGTATAATAAAACACGAGAAATGCAGATGGGTACAATACAAGACAACTAAAAATAACAGAACAATGAACCTTAACTATAAATAGCAAATGGGTACAATACAAGATAACTAAACATAATAGGACAATGAAGAACCTTAACTAAAAGTAAAGAATCATGAAAGACAATAGTACCTATAACTTAAATCGCTTGCAGCTGTGGGAACGTGGGAAAAACACAAAAATGAAACTTTCTAAAAATAATTACAATAAGTTCCTCTATAAAAATATTACATTCTTAAAACTATGCAAGGGATGGGTACGTAAGACACAGTCCCCACAACTATTTATATTGAACAATCGTTAAAATCTAACAGGCTGTAGTTTAGCAGGGAATACGATGATCAACGATTTAGCCACGTTTGCGAAGGACGGTCCGTGGATGGGTGACTATCCATTACATAGTAATACCGAGACCCCTTCGAGCCTCGGAAAGCCGGCTCTCGGCTGTCATTTCAAGATCTTTGACAGTCATTATAAGTTGTCGGAAGCCTGAACAACCAGTTGCACTAAGGAGTATCGTATTACCTAGTTGGAAAATAAAAGAAAGAAAGAATAGTACATTACTTCAGAGGGAAGAAAGTGACAGTTCCATACCGAGATTATGGCATTTGCGCCACGAGCTTGCGAGGGGCGCAAACCATTTGAGGTATGGAACTGTACTTTATCCTGAGGGATGTATAGTGCTTTTTATTACACCTACGAGGAAAATTATGGACATAAATGCATAGAAATGTTTATATTTAGTTAAAAGTACAATTATTAAAAGTGCAGCTATTAAGATGTTACATTTTGTCCGGGTATCTTGATATTTTGAGACACGGCAACAGATTATCAACAACTTCTCGGGCCGTCTCTAATAGTTCTGGCGGTGTGTTAGGGATAACATCATAACTGTCGCTCGAAGTATCCATATTTTACAAAAAACACAAAGATAAATGTGTTTTTGCGAAAATGCGCGGGCTTTTTTCTGGAGTAGGCTAAGATCATAAGGTCATGCAGCCACTTCTTCCGTGATTCCGCGCGTTTTATATACAAAAATAATTTCGTTTTTAATTTTCTGTATGCACCAAGGAGGTTGGTAACTGGTAAAAAAAAACTGTATGTGGCCAGTAACAATTTACTTGAAATTTAATTAGTAGACAGTTAAAGTCTCTTGGCAGTATGACTGCTGACAAATTAAAAAAAAAAGAAAAACCGGGTATGTAATGGAATTTCATACATATTTCCCACCCTTGGGTCGGAAGGATTTTCATACAAACTTCCATACCTTGGGATGAAAGGATTTGAAGGGCGGGATAAAGGCGTTTCTTCCCTCTAATTGGTATAATTAGTATGTATTTTCAGAGCAGGTGTGATAAAAAATACATTTATTTAGCACAGACTAAGAGACACACAATACACCAGATAGTTAGATAATAGTCGTACATCAGGTAAAAAATAAGATAAAAATAAAAAGTGCAAAGTCCGATGTAAGGAATTAGCAGGAAAGTGTGCCTCACGGCTGCGCCAAAAAGGCCCAGTTCAGCAAAAATGTCAAACATCTGGTGCCTGACGCTGGTTTTCAACTGGACCTGGTAGGAGTTACTGGATTGTGGAGGTCAGATTAGCAGTCGCTCAACTACATCCGGTTAGAGGAAACCGATCCCAACATAGTTGGGAATGTCCATGCAAATGATGATCATGACAACGATTAACGATTTGTACTATCGTTCGTAGTCAAAATAGCAATAATCCCAAAACTAACGATTTTTAAATGAAGCAATTCAAGCAATGGATTAAGGCTCCTACAAACAGGCGCGACACGATACGCGACACAAAGGCACCGCAAGTCGCGCAACGAGCGGTGCCTTTGTGTCGCGGGCCCGCGGGCGATTCGCGTCGTGCGTCTCACCTGTTTGAAGGAGCCTTTAAGGCTCGTCCACACAGGCGCGACGCGACATGCGACACAAAGGCACCGCAAGTCGCGCAACGAGCGGTGCCTTTGTGTCGCGCGCGATTCGCGCCGCGCGTCGCGCCTGTTTGCAGGAGTCTTTATGCTAAAAGAAGTTGAAATTAGTTTTAGCTCTTTGTGATTTTTCGTTTCATAACCTAAGCCAAGACCCCTAGACAAGTGGAAATCGCTTTCAAGGCGGTTCGTATTTCTACAACGACTTTCAATAGAATTGACATAAGCTTTTCGGTAGCTAATGTCAGTCCTATACGTTTTTGACATTTCCATCGTCGTTAACGCTGATAGAATGTTACTTTATCTACGCACTCTGGGTCAAAATGTAGATTTTTTTAAAATTATTAAATCCTCAATGACCGCAACTCCGTTACTTGATGTGCTGTGTGATGACAGTCGCTAAGAATGTCCTATCTCTTTCTGCTTGTGTGACGAAAGATGCGATGAGACCACGGTATTACGTCAGAGCGTCAGACTAACCATTCACTTAAACTAACAACAGCACCATAATTTATGACAAAACATACAATTCGTCTGCTAACTGTGGTTATAAATTACATTATCTCCCGAATTCTGAAACGTTGATACGATGGCATTAGACTCGCCTCCTATTACAAAAGACGGGCGAAATGTAGGTGGAATAAACTCCTGTGCCTTCTATAGAAATGAAGAAAGAATGAAAATACGGTTATTTGCCCGAAAACAAGACGCAGAAAAACAAGACAAACGACATCAAGTTGGGGAAAAATATGCGTTACATCCACGCAAAACGGCCATCGCTCAGCATAATGCTAAGGCCCTATGTGAGACAGCTTCAGCAAAGGAAAAAAAAAGGTTAAAAGAAAAGAGAAAGGCAAAGGTAAGGCTCTGTCGTCTTGCAAGCCTTACCCAAGAAATGCATGTTGTCTATGGTCAGGCACAGCTCGGCACATGGTGCATTTGACCTCCAGATTGTCAAAGCATACATAATACTGCATTCGCGATTTATTTGCCAAAAATGTCAATAAATATGAGTTTATGGAAAAATAACTTTAATTCCTGCAGAGTAAAGTTCAATTTACGCTGCAAATTCAAACATTTTTATAACTTTTTCAATAGTGCTGGTCACATTGAAATAATTTAATTACTGACTTGACTGAATATACTTTACATAACAAAACTCACGCCGTCTTCACATGGGGGTAGGCAAAAACTACAGAGCACCATCTGCTACGATTTTTACATATTGCTTTTACCTCGTTTACGTTAATACATCTGGTCATACACGCACGCCGGTTGCGAGTACGACGCACCTGAACTTTCTGATGAACATCACCATTGATAAGGTCACTAAATTATGTCCTTTTATGACGTCCTGGCGAAACGTGGATTTAGTAACCTAGTAACCAACTCTGGCTTCCCCTTCGAGCGTGATACAAGCGTGATGTTATGCAATCGTCTTTTGAGCCTTTCCAAAAATATGCATGTTGTCTGTGGTCAGGAACAAGTCTACAGATGCGGTTGACCTCTAAATTTTCAAAGTCTGTTCAATGTCTGATTTGGACAGAATCTTGCTCAATTTTCGTGTTGGCTGTAGTCATTTCTTCCTTACTCCAAGCCAGATGAACTGGACCTCAACAAGCCGGCTGTGCAAGGTGGAGGTCAAAAAGCCTGCTGTGGAAGGCGGAGAATCAGATGTCGTAACTGGGGAGGTATCTTTATCCGAGCAGTGGACTGTGATGCTTTTATTGTTGTCTTTCTTAGTCTTAAAACTATAAAAGTTCAAAGAGACGCTGCTTGCGCTGATAAATTAGTGACATAGCTTATGTCAATAGTACATTTCTAGTCTAATAGCCACGTGTTTTCTTTGTTTTTTTTTTTAATGATTAAGTTTGATCTATTGCTGCAACAGCGTGACAATACACAACGCTCTATAAAGTGTTGGAAAAAACATTAAAAGGTGAAGAGAATTTTGCGCCTTTATATCTTGATGACATTATTATGTGTGCATTAATAATATTATTAATATGTGTGCTCACTGCTCATGTAAGATGATTATTATAAATTATGATAGCTTTTAATGTACTGTTATAATAACTATGTCACCTGCCTTGTATCTGGAAAGGTCTTTTTGAATAAAGTCTACTGTCCACTGCTACGGAAAGGTTTGCCACGTTAAGGCTCCTTCAAACAGGCGCGACACGACACGCGACACAAAGGTACGGTAAGTCGCGCAACGAGCGGTGCCTTTGCGTCGCGCCTGTTTGTAGGAGCCTAAATGCACGCTGTGTTTGATGAGATAAAGTTTACAATTGATTGTGTAGTACGTTCTGATTTATTAATTGCGAGTGTGTGCGTGGCTTCGTATTTATGCTTTTACTGAACTACATGTGTAGAGAGACAGTGTCCGATACATTTTCAACTACCTATAGCCTATCTCCTTGTTCAATAAACCTATGTGCGTAGCATAGCCGTGGGAGCTGTGGAGCGGCGCCTTAACACATACATATATACAAAGAAAGGTGTCATAAACCTTAGAATTACGATGGAAGTGTGTAATTAAGTGAGTGGTTTCAGTTCTCGATGAGTCATTATGTCCAACTTATCCTGGTAATGATAAAAAGAGCTCCATCTATTTTTATCACTACAAGGATAAGTAATTGGTAATTTATAAATATTAATGAAGGGACTAAGTAGGTGTTACTTTATTGCGTGTTGCCTACTTCGCGCTAAAGAATGAACCTTATTTATTGATAAGTCTAATAAAAAGAAACTGAATGTAGGCATCGTCACATCGTGCTACCTTATTCACGGGAAAATATCAAAGACACGGTCGAAGTAATTACACATAAACATCAGTGCGATACTGTAACCATCTCACCGTGAAAACTTAGGTGCAGTGAGCGTGGAGTGAGCTGTCAATAGTGTCAATTCCTAGCAAAAACAAACTCACATCACCTATACTCCATTTACAATAAGATTAGACATTTAAACAAAACTTTTTACAGTCCGTTCAACCGATTTTTACTTCTATTCCGTAGGCATAAGGACGGCATTAAAAGCAAAAACGTGATTATAATACCAACTGTTTATTGCAGCTGCCATTTGTCATGCCACCAACGCAATAGAAGTCAAAATCGGTTGAACGGACTGTAAAAAAGATTTATTTTAATGTCTAATCTTATTGCGAATGGGGTATAAGTTTTCACGGTGAGATTTTTACAAAATCGACCGGCTGTAACCATGAATCCAAAAACACATGAGTTGAAATTTTTGGTCGGTTATCAAAAAAATTTATCAGCTGTTCCTTAGAAAAGTGTAATGTAATAGGTAATACTTACGCGGTTAAAATGTATGGAACAGCAATTTTTTTTTATTACCCTCCAAGAAATTTCTACTCATCATCCAAGGTTACAGTTTGCGCGTCGATGTAGGTATGCCAGCCTGTTTAAAATATTATCGTCACTCTAGTCTACAGGCTCCTTCAAACAGGCGTGACACGACACGCGACACAAAGGCACCGCAATTCGCGCAACGAGCGGTGCCTTTGTGTCGCACGCGATTATATAGCGTGTCGCGCCTGTTTGTAGGAGCCTTTATGTCGGGAACGCGTGGAGTTATCGAGTTGAAATTAAAACCATATACTCAAGTCTGCGGTCGCGGTCCCTTGAAGCTGTGAAAAAATTAAACTTCTAAGTTAACGTAAAAAAAGATACGGCCGTTGCCGCAAAAAAATGTATATTTCGACACTCTCAAGAAATCAAAATGTATAGGATACTTCCCGTTGACCTAGAATCATGAAATTTGGCAAGAAGAAAGACCATATAGTATAAGTAAAGATAAAAATCCGAAAACCGTAAATTTGTAATTACTAATTACATTTTAAAAACCCATGATAAACTATTTAAATACCTACAAATTTGTACAGAACCTTCGGCGCGTGAGTCCGAGTCGCTCTTGACCAGTTTTTTTTTTAATCAGCCTAGCCTTTTCCCAACTATGTTGGGGTCGGCTTCCAGTCTAACCGTTTCCCAACTCAATACCAAAAACGACTACAATACGTACGACTACGTTAAAAAAAAATACCAGTATTTTACACGGAGCGACTCCCTGTCTGACTTTAACAACCCACGAAAAATATAATTAAGATATTAGACTTATTATATATTTACCGTCTACATGACGTCAAATTCCTGACCTAGGTCAACTGACATACATACCTACTTATATATTAATGCTGTACAAAGGTGTACCTCCCTGCAGGGGGAGTTGCCCCCTATCAGCTGTTCGGGAGTATGAATCAGTACGGGGGAGGGGTGGGGGTTTCCTTATTGCATTATCCTTGTATGTAACCTTGGGGGTGCAATGAATGAATTATTTTTTTTGCTGAAAAATTATTGTGTCGGTGTCAGCTGATTTTACTACCGGCAATTTTTTTGATTTTCGTAGTTATTTGGGGGTAGTTAGAATTTCAGGCATTGTTATTATATTTTGAGGGTAGGCAGATCACCAGGGATTGTCAATTTTGACTTTGTACGGTACACACTGTACAAAGTCAAAATTGACCTTGGTTCATATTTGGTTCGGGTCGTGTCGCTTGATAAGAATGACAGGACCAACGGCTTAAGGCTCCTTCAAACAGGCGCGACACGACATGCGACACAAAGGCACCGCAAGTCGCGCAATGAGCGGTGTCGCGCGCGATATTATCGCGTGTCGCTCCTGTTTGTAGGAGCCTTTAACGTGCCCTCCGGTTTACGAAGGAGTATGTATGTAAAGATGGCCACCCATCCAAGGACTGACCGTGGCAAGCGTAGCTTAACCTCATCGATCGACCCGTGCGACTGTTATTACTTCTCCACGACACAAAACAATCTACATAAAGTTTATTTATACAGCCATAATATTCTAATTTCCAAGTCCGACCACACACATGAAGTACCCATATGAACTGAGTGAGAACTTCCTACTCTATTGTCTATTATATTTTACGGTCGATAAACTTTCTGATAACATCTTTACACATACATAAACTTGGAGAAACTAATTGTTAAGCAAATTGACTGCCTATTTAAATTGTCCGTATATTCAAATCACAACTGTCATTCTCTGACAGGTTGTGTGAAATGGGTACAACGTGGCAATTGAATTAAACAACACACATTTGTTGTACAGACACCAGCACATCAAGCTACTACAATCTGTCAAATTTATTTAATAGATTTTCAACTTTATTGCTAAAGCTTAGGGTTCAAAGTCGATTGGGAAAATTTGTCAGTTTCGGGTAGCTTGATGTGCTGGCGTCTGTACCTACAACAAGACTCAAGAAAATAGGTGGCTCGTTCAGATGCCAATGTTTAAGCTTTTATAATAAACTACCAAGCCACGTTCAAGATCTAAGAAATAATTCATTAAACGTAAGTTGTGCCAGAAAGCCTTTTATACCGTTAAAGATTATATAATGAGGACAAAAAGGCTTGGTAGTAATACGGTAATACGATACCCCTTGGTAAAACTGGTTGTCAGACTTTCGGACTTCTGACTACCCGTAACGACTGTCAAAGATCCACGAATGACAGCCGGGACCACGGCTTCACATGCTTTATCGAGGGGTATCGGTATTCCCACAAAGCAAAAAACACCTTTCTTGTACCCCCTTTAATTTTTTACTTTATTTTATTTTTAATATTATTTTTGTTAAAGCAGTAATGGAAATACACCACTGTGAGTCTACCTATTACGGTTCATGAGACACAGCACGCAGACAGACAGACGGACGGACGGACAGCAAAGGCACCCGTAATAGAGTCCCGTTGGCACCCTAGTTCGGAACTTCGGAACCCCAAAATGTGACACATTTTTCAGTCTAGCCCTCATTTGCAAAGTGTGCGGAATATAACGTGCAATAAAGGAACTTCGCTCCAAAACCATATTTATCAATCTCTGACCAACGTCTTCACAGTAAAACACAGTTGTAATACAAGGTAAAGCGTCGTAAGTCACGACTTGTAAAATGATGGGTGAGCGGTTAATGAGCGGCAACTATAGCGAATGCGTTTACGGTTATATTGTGTGTTAAACTTTATGGGATTACGGTTTCTGAGCATGCTATTATTACGGTTTTACCTATTATGTTTATATGGTTGGATTCAAGTAGCGTTGGTTTTTGTGGTGTTGACTGTTGAGTTTTTTTAAAGAAATCGACGAACGTACAATGCGTGCCACGAAAGATGAGACTTGACCCCGCCCCCCCGCTCTTTCCGCCGCCCCTATGACGTCCGGTTTCGTCCCGCACTCAGACCTCATACCGCTAAAGATACCTAAAATCGTGTACTGCGCATGTCAAACCACGTGGTGTGTCAAGTCTCATCTTTCGTGGCACGCATTGTACCTTCTGTGTTTGTGTCTTGAGCCGGGCCAGAAAGAATTGGCGAAACGACCTGCGCCCTAATTGCGTATGTCAATCTTAATCTGAATTATTTTAAAGGATGTTACTAATCCACTGCTTCATATTATGTTCATATGCTCAACAACGTGAGTAAAGCAATGAATGTTGTTGAACTGTCAAAGCCATTGCTACTGTAAGTGTCTGTAAGGGCTGTTCTGGTGCGCCGGTGATGGGGAGTACTCCCCAGAGGAGGGTCCGGCAACGGACAGCCGCGGCGGGTTCACGGATGAGTGCTAACGCGTGCCCGTGTTCCCGCCGTAAGCGGCAGAGGAGGACACCGTGGAGTTTTAGTGGGTTAGAGTCCCACATAACTGCACTATCTCCCCGTGGTAGTGCAGTATGCATGAGCATCTCTCCATGTTAAAAAAAAAATGGCTGATTTGACCAAAGTCAGAGCGGTAATTCTCGTTATTTTAAGAACGTCACAGTCTGATCTAAGTCTCAATCTGTCAAAAATACGTCTAATTTCCCTTCGTTTTGACAAGTTTTTGACATTTTGTTTGCCGCCGAGATGAGACTGCGACTAGACTTTGAACGTTTTAAATTACGAGAATTGGCCTTCAGATACCTTTTATCCGTGGCATTAAATTGACGTCCGATCTGACAGTTTATGTATTCGAAAAACTGTCAAAAATTCAAAATTTATTTTATATATTTTTATTTATTATTTATTTTAAAGTTTTTGGAAAACTTACAGCTAAAAACGTTTGCACGATTGAGAATAACAAAATTAGGGCCAATTACAAGTTTTCACAGATAGAAGAGAGAATATAAACAAAAAAAAAAACATTTGAGAAGGTGGACAGCGTTTTGAGTGAATACACTATTATAAGTACATATGCGTTTCAAACAGCGAGAGCGAGACCGAGACCCTCAATATGAACCCTAGTGATTTTGATGCCTTATTAATGATTTTATCTATGTGTTGATCAAATAATAATTTTGAGTCAAAAACAACTCCCAAGTCTTTGACTGTGTTAACCCTAGCTAAGGATCTGCCCAAAAGTTTGTAGTCAAATGTGATACGAACGGGCTTCCTGGTGAAGGAGCACACGTAACACTTGGAGACGTTTAAATACGTTTTGTACGCAAAATACGCGCATTGACGTGGAGTTGCGGACACCAGCCCATATTACCTATTAAAGGCTCCTACAAACAGGCGCGACACGCGACATAATCGCGCGCGACACAAAGGCACCGGTCGTTGCGCGACTTGCGGTGCCTTTGTGACGCGTGTCGCGTCGCGCCTGTTTGTAGGAGCCTTAAAACTTAGTCTAGGTATAAGTTTGGTAAAATTCGCCCTTAGTATGTAACACAATTTCCTCGCTGAACACGTATCGCGACGGCTGGTTAAAAAATATGAAATAAAAACACCAAGAACTTGGGGATCGAACCGAGGTGACTCTTAGCATTCGCACTTGCGACCACTAGACCAACGTGTCGTATTTGCCTTATAAATATAATACGAAACCAACCATAACATGATTCCCTTGCCAATTAATAATTATTTCACTAGGCCGCGTGGGAGCGGTACGGTTTCATTAAAAAATAACCTCCATTCAAACTCGGGGGATTCCACCCCCATTGATGTTGTATGTACCCTCGCGGGCCGGGAGCGTGGTTACTACATACATACGTTTAATTGATTATGGATGATATAATTTTTTATTTTTGGTAATACCTAATTATTATTTAAATTTTAACTAGCTTCCGCCCGCGGCTTCGCCCGCGAGGTATGTCGATAAAAACTATCCTTTGTTCTTCCTCGGGATGCAAGATATCTCTCTGCCTAATTTTATCGAAATCCGTTCACTGGTTTAGGCGTGAAAAGGTAACATACAGACAGACAGAGTTACTTCGAATTTATAAAGGCTTGTACACACAGGCGCGACGCGACACGCGACACAAAGGCACCGCAAGTCGCAGCAACGAGCGGTGCCTTTGTGTCGCGCGCGATTCGCGTCGCGCCTGTTTTGCAGGAGCCTTAATACTAGTATGGATGAAATTTCCGGTTATCAATTACTAGCTTCGGCCCGCGACTTCGTTCGCGTGAAATTTCTTGTTCTCCCGACCCATCCCGTCGCATAGTATCGCATCGCTTGCTATTATTTCGTTTTTACTTAGCGTTCTTTCTGACGTTTTTCTTGCCTTCTAAGGGTTATAGCGTGTATGAAATAGCCTATAGCCTACCTCAATAATTGGGCTATCAAATGCAAAAAGTTCCAGAGATTACCCCCTACATACAAACAAATTAGAAAAGCACTTCTTATAAATATCTTGATTAGTAGCAGATCGTAAGCTGCAGAGCCTAAGGCAATTATTAATTAACGTGGAATAAAGGTATGCGGAACTTAAACCACGAAAATTGTATCATTAAACTGACGTAACTCCAGGATTTAACTTGAATACTTAAGGCTCCTACAAACAGGCGCGACACGCGATAAAATCGCGCGCGACACAAAGGCACCGCTCGTTGCGCGACTTGCGGTGCCTTTGTGTCGCGTGTCGTGTCGCGCCTGTTTGAAGGAGTTTTAATACTTAGTTTAGTACAAAACCATTATTATGCCTGTCCTAAGTTGTCTTCATTTTTGCCAACTGACCACTGACAACTGACGTTTCTTTAGGTCAAGGTGTGAAAAAAGAACGACCTCAAAAAGGCTGAGAATTTGCACTTTATGATCGTAAAAACTTTTAAAAGATAGCTCCAAAATGTGCATTGCACCACATCCTAATTTTTGAGCATTTAATAAAGTAGCATTTAACAAACTCCTTAGAAACGCACACCTCGTCTTATCCCAAAAACACAAGCGGAGTCGGGACACATAGCCACATACTAGTAAAATCAACACAAATAACGCGGGTGACCTTGACCTTGTTATTTAAACGTATTCAAACCGTACCAAAGTTATTTTATAAAATCAATAACAAGTTTGGATATTGTGTATTATGTCACCGTATAATTATGAACATCGTTAGCTTATAAAGTTCTAATCTATATCGCGTCGCGAGATTATAAACTATCGAAAAATTGTGGACTGCGCTCCGTGCGCTGCACTGCGCGCTCGTTGCGCGACTTCCGGTGCCTTTGTATCGCGATTCGCGCGCGATTTTATCGTGTGTCGCGCCTGTTTGAAGGAGCCTTAACACTCTGCGGGGACACTTAACGCCCCTCGACGTAATAACAATAAAACTTCTACTTATTGTGTCGCGTTCAGTGTCCTTCTTGAGTTTATTGTTCCTAAACAAAATAACTACCTCAGATTCTGAACTCATAACTTAGAACCTTTTTCTTTGTGTCCAGCCGGTGTACAAAGATTGTTCTACGCTTCTCGTGGACTTGTTCAATAAAAATGTAATGCTTAAGACGTGTCATCAATAGTGATAATTTTGATAGGTTACTTTTTAGTACATTACAATACAGCGGTGCTATTCTGTAAAAATCTCACCGTGAAAACTTAGGTGCAGTGAGCGTGGAGTGAGCTGTCAATAGTGTCAATTCCTAGCAAAAAGAAACTCACTTCACCTAAGTTTTCACGGTGAGATTTTTACAGAATCGACCGGCTGATCTAAAGTTTACCTACGTTTCTACCTTTATTTTGTGCTTTTAGGTTTATCAATCATAACCGGGTCTTATGAAGTCATGACAAATAAATTAGTTCGGTTGAATGTGTCATATCCTCAAGTGTGTCCCTCTGGTGTTTCAGGCGTGTTATGGACAAGGAAGGGGGGGATGGCGGCGACGCGGCGGGCAAGCAGCCCCCCGACGGCCTGCTCGATGCCGCTAACCTATTTGGTGGTAAGTTGCTATGTTATCATAAGTTACAACTGAGTAGTTGCTTTAAGACAAGGCAGTGAGACTGCCCACCGAATACAGCAGCACAAAGAGCCATGGAGCGAGCCATGCTTGGCATAACCCTACTAGACATCAGAGGAATAAACTCTTGAATTACGGCTCCTACACAGAGGCGCGACGCGCGACGCGAATCGCGCGCGACACAAAGGCACCGCTCGTCGCGCGACTTGCGGTGCCTTTGTGTCGCGTGTCGCGTCGCGCCAGTGTGTACGAGCCTTTAAGGGGCTTACATGACCTAAAGCGCGGTCACTGTCGGACTGCATAGAAAAGAAAGAGAAGCGCGATGACACAACGCTGGTAATTTATTGCAAAATATGAAGCAATCATTTAATTACAAAAAAATCTATTGTTTGGACTAAAAAATTAAAACACTAGTATTTTAGTATGTTGCTTGTAGAATAATCGACAAAAAATCAGAATGATTGTATGTACGAGATTACTATTGTTTTTATTGTAAAGTTTTTAGAGGTATCTTCATGATTTTTTTCTATCGTATCAAATTAGTTGTGTTAAGTTTTCAACACACTATCTACCTAGCATATATCCTGAAGAATATCATATATTTTTCTGATTTTGTTCACTGTAGTCGATCATATACGTTTATTGTTTCTAAAACTTGCGTTTTTTGTGTTAAGGTCCTGTAAGCCCCTTAATTTTAAATCGTCATTAATTTTTTATTCATGAACAGTCTTTAGAGACCTCTCTTTTAATTTCGGTTCATACCTATCCTATCTGTTGATATTGTATACAGGGTGGTTACCATAGATTACATTACCATAGATTAAATACAGGACATGATTCTGAAACCCATAAAAAAAATTGCTGTTCCAAACGTTTTCACCGCGTACCGCATTTGTACCGCGCACTTTTCTATGGATTTGATTTTGTTTTTGATAACAGACGAAAAGTTCCTACGCTAGGGTGTCTAGAACCATGTGCTGGTTTCATGGTTATGTTTGCGTGTAGATCCCTGCCACCGTGTATAAGGAGCATACAGCAGCATGCTATGTGTATATAGCAGCATAATGTCTATCTAGCATAGCCACATTCTTTCGCATAAAATTAACAACCTCTTCTACCACTCCTACAAAAATTCTCACACTTCCATTGGCATTCCACGAATCGTTACACATCGGACACCCCACTAATTCTGCCTAGAGACAGTTGGCGGAGAATCCGTTCTCATACTCGCACAGAATTTATTATCACCTCGGGTATTTCCAGGTGATTACCATATTGATCTGGGAATCCAAGAAAAGGCTGTATCGATTTGTGGGGTTTGTGCCAGTGGAAACTTATGGGAAATGGGAGTAGTTATTATTTTACGGGGATGTGATTGGTTTGTGTTTTTGTAGGGTAAACAGTCAGTTTTATATTTGGCGAAAGTTGCAAGCTGAGATTTAGGCTTCGATTCGTCTTTAACGGAGCTTGATGTGATGTTATTGACTTGTTGGTTATGACATGACATTATGCTCGCAAAAGGAGTATGTAAATCCTTTTTTTTTTTTTCTGAATGGGAAATCATCAAATGACTCCTCCCGCTCTGGGTGGAGCAGGAGTGTCAGACTCTTACTGACTAAAACCCACCCGTGTTCCTTCCTTCGCCCTTTACGTTCCGGGCCAGCGGTAACCCTTTCGGACAATCCCGCTGATCCGGCAGGCTTCGGCCCTTGCGGGCCCCTTCCCTTGACTGACATCTCTTTGAGGCGCGCGTGGAACACGTACGCGCCGTCCGGCACGGGCCTGGTCCTGATCGGACGGTGAGCTACCCATTACTCTCCGCCCGCAGGCCCGCGCCTACGGTGGCCGGGAGTCGTCGCGCGGCTCCCGACGCCCGGAGCGTCTCCCGCGGCGGCTGGGAAGGGAGGCTCTCTCCCTCAGCCGTCCCGCCGCCTCCTTCGCTAGCATGACTGCTTCGCAGAAGGAGGCGACTGCCCCCAGTATGTAAATCCTTACATACTCCTTTTGCGAGCATAAGTATTATTGTGGCGTAACGTAGCAGGTGACGTTCTATTGATAATGTGTTACGTAATTGCCCGTATATAACCTATTTATGTATTTTTGCACCTAGTTTTAATAGTTTTTTTTTATCATTGTTCCTCTCAACCAAAGCACCTGCCATTCAATCTCTTGACCACCCTTGGTTGACTGGTAGAGAATACCTAAGGCATTAAGTCCGCCTTTATTTAAATTTTTCGCACAAAAAGGTTTTTGTGCGAAAAATTTAAATAAATAAATAAAGGGTTAGGTATATCTTGATAATATCTAATAGTCTTAGTTTTCCAACGATCACAATCACAAGTCTCCACAATGACTTTATTACTTCCGAAAGTAATAAACATGTCACTTCTATCAACTATCTGACATGTTATTTAGTAGTCTCAAGTCTCACAATTAATATTGATGGGTTTTGTCTAGCTCCGATTAGATTTACCGATCTAAGTTGTTATGGCAACGTTCATGAATGAAATAATACTCAAATATTTCTTCTCTCGTATCGAAATGATCTAATAAAGAAGTTGGTCTCCGCTCGTTTGTGCTGTGCTGCCTTGCCTCCCTGGTCTGTACTAGTATCATCAAGTGGGGTAATAGCGTAACACGCTATCAGTAGCGATGCTTAGCATTTTGATATTTATAGAACATTTATGGCGTTATTTACCTTCTCGAGCAGACAATTTTTTTCAAACATGATGCAATGTCTGTTCGACAAATTGTACAGAACACCGAGGAGTACAATTAGCCGCTGTGTATGGCACTTGTAGACTACCAGAAAGTCTTCGACTCCGTCCAAATATGGGCAACTCTGGCCTCTCTGCAACGATGTTGAATTTACTGGCGCTACATCGAAGTATTGAGATGTTTCTATGACGCTGCAACAATGACTGTCCAGATCTAGGATCAGAAAACCAGCCCCATCCAACTGCTCAGGGGGGTGAGACAGGGGATGTAATATGCCCTAAATTGTTAACCAACGCGTTGGAAGACGTCTTCAAGACGCTGGACTTGACTGGATTGGATATCAACATGAACGGCGAGTACATCTTCGATTTGCCGATGACATTGTCATAATGGCAGAGACGCTGAAACACCTAGACCAAATGTTGCAACAGCGTCTGGGGGTCCCATAATTCCCTGGTCACTTCCATGTCTCATGTGGTTTTTTGTAAGGCATCTATGTAAATTCGATGCCGACTAGTAACGTAATTTCGGCGACTCACTTTTCGAAGCGTAACTTCCTCTTCATCCCACCTTAAACACCCACGTCATTATGGCATACTATACAGTATACAGTTATAGTCAGCCAACTTTTCCCGACGCGAGTTGGCAATAAATGGCATCCGATCATTGGTCGGCACTTTCCGGTCAATAATAACTTTGTCTTTTGTTCGTGCCTCCAACTACATGCATTGTCGTTAAACCGTCGAGAAACATCACTTCGTAGGGCTGTGCTCTAGAAGTTTTATAGACCAAGTTATGGTGATGATGTAAAATAATGGATCAGTGTTCTTTAGGGGTATGTTATGTCTTCATCATTCTCTTGCCCTAAGTATAAACAAAATTACCTTATAATTTTCCCACTGCTAGGACACAAGCCGTCTCAAGCCTCCTCTCTATGAGAGGGACTGGGTCGTAGTCTACCACGCGGGCCCAGTGCGCGTTGGTAGATGTCACGTCTTCGAATTTATGGTTTTAGGACATGCCGGTTTCCACACGATGTTTTCGTTCACCGTTTTGGGAACAGTGGTGAAGAAATAATTCACACAAGTAAAGCACCTGTCTGGGTTCGAACCCGAGTCGTAAGTCGGGGCTGCTACCACTGGACCACCACTATATTGTCATCAATCGGGCAAAAATTGAGACTCCGGGCTGCTACTGAGAAGATAAAACTTCGTCCAACCCGGCAATCGAACTCAGGACCTCATGCTAATTCAGTGGCGCTTGAGAACACTTGATCAACGAGGCAGTCTAGATAAAAAATATCCCCCTTTAACGTGCAACTAAGTTTATTCAATTCACTCTATTTTCTAAATCATCATTAGAAAAGTTTGAACCACCTCTGATCTACAAACTCAATCAACCTCTTTGTGACAGCCCTGCATTCGCGTGATATTACACCATATAAGCAACCGGGCGA
Organism: Luperina nickerlii; assembly: GCA_963855955.1. Classification (NCBI taxonomy): domain Eukaryota; kingdom Metazoa; phylum Arthropoda; class Insecta; order Lepidoptera; family Noctuidae; genus Luperina; species Luperina nickerlii. Next base: position 6,745,210 of record OY979689.1, on the reverse strand, counting down.
GTTCGATGACCCTGCACCCAGCGCTTCTCAGAGAACAAACATAACATTACCGCACACCTAACTTTTAACCCCACAGCAATAAAGATCAAAATGGCTTATGTTGATTGATGGTTTTGGTGGTAAGGCGGTTTCCTTCTTATTAAGGACTGTGGCAACCGATTTTTAGTTGAATGCTCAGGTATCGTGTTAGGTTATATGACTTTGTGAAATATTTGACGTTTTGGTGACATATATGCGAATTTTGATACGGTTTTTAGGGGTTTTGTGTGTGGTCTTTGGTTGAAAATGGGCCTGTGTTGCCGTGGGTGGTGTAACATGGAACTTTAAGACTTGGACTGGGCACATTTTCTGTACCTTTATTCCTGAATTTCCTGACGATATATTCTGTAAAACACTCATCGTGTAAACTTGGCGGGGTGAGCTGTCAATGAGTGTCAATCCTTAGCGTCAGGTTAAGTGACAGCTCACTTCAAAAGTTCCAAGTCGCTTCACCTAAGTTTTTGTGAGACTTGTTGTGCAGAATAGATCTGGGGGCCTAAAAAGGTCACTTTGGCAGAATCATAAAAGGATAACATTATTAATTATAATATGGCGAAGACAGTCCGTGTTTTTCTTTTTTCCTCTGCACTACGTAGGTATAACCAAAAAGATTGAGAGTGGATTTGGATTGGACTGATTGGTATTTTAGCACAGACAAAAAAAAATCCTGAAAAATCGTTCACCAATTGGATTTGATACGATTAACTTAACAGTTAACTGTCCGTTATGATTCATAATGTTATCCTTTTATGATTCTGCGAAAGTGGCCTTTTTAGGCCCCTTGCTGTAGTCTCTTAAAAGGGGAAGGTAGATGTGGCGACGAAAAGATTTATTTATTTATTTATTAATCACAAAATCCACAGCTCTTTGAAATTTTATCTTAAATATATATATAAATATATATATATATATATAAAAAGTTGCAAAAAATCGCGAGCTTACGAATTGTGTATTTTGTGTAAATAATTTCATCACCACTGCTCTCAAAACCATGAAGGAAAATATTATGAGGAAACTGCCGGTCGTTTCTGTAAAAATCTCACCGTGAAAACTTAGGTGAAGTGAGTTTGTTTTTGCTAGGAATTGACACTATTGACAGCTCACTCCACGCTCACTTCACTAACTTTTCAAGGTGAGATTTTTACAGAATAGCACCGCTGGCATGTCCTAGAACCAAAAAATCGAAGACATGTGATATATACCAAACTGTACTGGACCCGCGTGGTGGATTGCGGTCCACCTCCTCTTATCGAGAGGAGGCCTGTGCTCCAACAGTGGGAACGATGTAGTCTCATTATGCTAATACAAAATCCCTTGAAACTACTAGTAATCGCTTTAATTTTCGATGGAGACGCAAAAGGAATCGTGTGTTCTTCTGTAGATAGAAGATAGTGAGCTTGAATTATCGAAAGGAAATAAGGTACTTACAAGTTCGTAGCCGACTGCAGACGACAGCAGCAGGCGACATGTCGCCGCGACACTACTGGTTTCTATGTATTTCTATGTAATATCATAGAAACCAGTAGTGTCGCGGTGACATGTCGCATGCTGCTGTCGTCTGCAGTCGGCTACGATCTTGTACCTTTAGGATAAAATTGTATGGCACTTGAACTATCTCATTACTGGACAAAATTCTCCCCGTAACTAAGTAAGTATATAGATACTTATGTAGACTGCAGTGTTTATGGGATATAGATCCTATAAACACTGCAGTCTACATAACCATTTAAATGTTCACTTAAAAAAAAAACATTACCAAGACCACCACTACCAAGTTCACACCCGGGAATGTGAGAAAAACAAAAGAAACGTCAGTTGCTAGTGGTAAAAATGTTCTTCAGAACGAGTTTCTATGAGACTTGATAAGTTAACTGTCAACTAGCATGTAGCGTGCACTAGCGATTTAAACGCCATAGGAAAACTGTGGTTAGATGACTCAAAGCAAGTAAATGGAAGTTTAAACATTAGTTTAGTGTTTTTATTGTAAGTCACTCGTAGGTTTTTGTTTTTGCGAATTGATGAGAGGTGTAGTTTAATTAATAATGTTAAACTAGCCATAAAGAAAAACGAATTTATTTTTAAAGAAAGCAATTTTTAATCTGTAAGCCAGACAGTATTCCAAAAAGTTATTGTGCAGTGTGGTTTCTGGCCCATAACTCTTCATACACTCAATAACTAAATAATTTCTAAACCTAATGTTTTTTTTGTATTTCTATTCCCAAATGGCAAACAACAATGTCAATATCTTTAATGTTACCAATATTAAGGAAATCTTATTAATTTAGTAAAAAGAGATACTTTTAAAAGAAAATAAATAAAATGTTGATGGGGTTACAATGATCGCCATTGCGCTCAATGTGAATCCAACTGAACCTTGTATCACAAATTTATAATAAAAAAAAACAACAGTGGCACTCCGGGAGTGCCGACAGAAGTGAAAACTTGAACAATTACGTGTGTATTTTGTGAATCGTCTTATAAACAAAACACGCGCGGTACCGCGGTCTTGCGAATTTTCGATCAGGTCACGTGTCCTGACGCGAGTTTAACATTTTTTACCCATTACAAAAAAGTGTACAAGGCCCCTAAAGAAGTTTTCACTTCAAAAAGAATGCTGTCTTCAATCCATCACTGATATTCTTGCTAAAGATAGGCAATAACTACCAACCAATATTCCAGTGTACTACAAAAAGAAAATGAATGAAATGATACGTAACTAACTATGCTTATTGCCCATAGCTGAAAATAAGCCTCGTCCTAAAATGGCAATAAAGCGCAATACAGGTTTATTCACAACAAAAACAAATGACAAACGATTCATGTCTGTTATAAAACTTATTGTTGACAGGTGACCGTATTTGTTATTCAATTTTGAACTCTATTTTTCACTTCATAAAGATGACATAACTTTGTTTTCACTAACACAGACTAACACTAGTCGATACTTAAAAAATGCCTAAATAAAAACTCGCTGTGGGATTTTCCACTTTCGACGCTGAGCCGAGGGTTGAAATTCGAACGGCGCACTTTAATCCTTTTAAATTATTATACTATGTGCTCTGAGCATGGTTCTTAATTGATGATGGTCAGTTCTAGCGTTAACTACAAAAAAAGGTTAGATACTCGAGTAATAATCGCTGTATTTAAATACTAAAACATACACGTAGTAGACATGTATCAATGTTTTATATTGAATAAGTGATTGATAAATAAGAAATGGTTAAATTAAGGGGTTTACAGGACCTAAACACAAAATACGCAAGTTTTAGAAACAATAAAAGTATATGATCGACTACAGTAAACAAAATCAGAAAAATATAGTAAGATATTCTTAAGGATAGGAACATAATAGTCCACTCAACGAATGACCCAAAAGGTGTAGAGTGCGTGAGCTGGGCACTAAGCGATTTCTTCAGATAGTTTTTCAGGGTGCTTACTGCTTATGGAGTAAACATACTTAAAGTCCCCGCGTCTAGGAGGTGAGCCGGAGTAGGGGGGGAGTTCTCGCTTTTGAGTTTTTCGCTAATATCTTTAAAACGGTCCGTCGTGGAGAAAAAATATCTTCTACGTAATGAAAGCTAATAAAATTTTCTACAACTTGAATCTTACACACTTTTTCGAATTCCTACCCATTTTCGAACTACACGTTCCGGAAAAGTGAAAATTTTCGAAAAAACGCTACTTTTATCAAACACTAGCTGTTGCCTGCTACTTCGGCGTTATTTCGGGATAGGCTATATGTTAATCCAGGTCCTTATCTATTTACCTACCAAATTTCATCCAAATCCGTTCACTAGCCGTTGAGTTATCGAAACTTTTATCTATGTACGGACGCCAGCACATCAACCTACCACAATCTGTCAGATTTCTTTAATAGATTTTCAACTTTATCGCTAAAGCTTAAGGTTCAAAGTTGATTGGGAAAATCTGACAGTTAGGTGTAGCTTGATGTGCTGGCGTCTGTACTAGCAGCATCCCGCGGTTTCACCCGCATAAGTTATCCCGTGGGAATATCGAAAAAAAAAACTATCTTATGTCCTTTCCCGAGACCCAAACTATCTTTATACCAAATTGCATCTAAATTGGTTCGATCTCCACCTGAACAGGTTTTCCTTGCTTCTGCCAGCCTGGGTCCGGAGTCTGTTTAAAGACTTCCAGGTTACCCAAGGCAACTCATACGTTTAAAGCGATAATTTTATTGTACCGACTTCAAAAACAAAGAAGTTCTCAATTCGTCCGTATATTTATTTGTTTAAGAACACAAGCTCAACATTACAGAATAACATACTCTTGAACGAATACCGACTGATGTATGAGTCAGAGAGATGTTTTAAGATATACCTACATTTATAATATCTATGTATCTCTCTAATGGCGGTAATGGTTTGGAAGATTACTTATTAATAGACTATTGATGTGTAATAATAATTTCCGTGTATTATTCACACATGCGAAAGTGAGTGTGTCTGTCTGTTTGGTAGCTTTTAACTGCTGAACTACTGAACAGATTTTGATTGATATTGGTAGGGCCGTAGCTCGTTGTTTTTCACGTAATAAAGAACTTGCAATTAGGCAGGGGAAGGTACATCTGCCCTTGCAGTCACAAGTACTTGTAGTCATGTTAATATTTACCTCTGTGAAGAAATTACAATATTCTCAGACTCTATTTGGACAAAATAAAGTTTAATTTTTAAAGTACAGACGCCAGCACATCAAGCTACCCGAAACTGTCAAATTTTGCCAATCAACTTTGAACCTGATGCTTTAGCGATAAAGTTGAAAATCTATTAAATAAATTTGACAGATTGTAGTAGCTTGATGTGCTGGCGACTGTACATACTGCATCTTCTTAGTTCTTTTTTCTCTTGAAAAAGTCCTGCGGGGTAATTGCGTAACACACTAACAGTAGCAATACCTTTCATTTTGACAGTCCAACAACATTTATTGCGTTATTTACGTTGTTGAGCAGACATTTACGAACATAATATGAAGCAATGGATTATACACACTTCAAGATGGTTCAGATTTTGATTGAAAGTGTGTGTTACGAAATTAGGGGTGTCCGGACGCATGTGTGAAGACAAGATTTGTTGAGGTCGAGCACGTTTTCAAGAAACAATGAAGAAAACTCGGGATAGTCAATGGGGGTATTCGTGAAAATTTACGACACCTATTGGCACCACTTTGACAAGAGGTCTTCCATTTCGACAATGAATATAAAATATATGATGACGTTCATCATTCGATTCATTCATTCGTTCATCATTCCGTCATGATGACTAAAGAAAATATAGGCTCTTTGAAAGATGCCTGGACCTGACGTGTCAGTGCTGACCTAGCGAACGAGAATACCCTCATTGCAAAATATGGGATTTGCCACTCTATCCAGGGAAAAACAAAACACGACCGCATCATTAACAAAAGTATTTCTCAAGTGTGTCACAGTGACTCATATGCACGAATACATCATCACGTATTCGTCCGTGAATATAATGATTTATCGTTTTAGGAGAATCTTGTATTGTCTAATCGTGCCTCAGTCAGGGTCTCAAGCTGTTTTTAAGACTTAAAAAAAACACTTCTAAATGTAACATATCAGATACAATTATGTTACAGAATCAAAGTTTATCCTGTGTTAACTTGTGTTAATACGTGTAATAGGTAATACGGGCTGGTGTCCGCAACTGTTAATATGTGTAACAGAAATAAGCATTTGTAAATTGCACGGTACCGTAAAAACGCACGGCGGACAACAGACGCGGCGATGGTGTGGTATTTTGGCAACGCTGCGTTTACCGGCTACACTTATTAACACTTTCATATCTGTTATAGATATATTACGGTTACACTTTTGTAAGTGGTCTGGGTTAACACACATTAAAAAACACATATATTACATATATTGTTACATATTTCATTCTTTTATCAATTCAATATGTAACATATAATTCAATATGTAAATTATAGTCTTATAATTCTGTGACCTATATGAAGGTGTTTTTAATTTTAAGTCTCTGGCCACAGTATACATGTTTGAACAGTATGTCAAGTGTTTTTGAAGTTCTCTTTGACCAAGTTACCTTGGAACTTGGATTACGTATTTTGGGTTGAGGTAGGTCGGGAGTTAAATATTTACCAATACTTCCGGAATAAAAACTTTGAAATTCTAATATGTTAAGAAACGGTTTTCGGTCATTTTTGGACATTAGTACTCTTTTGCTAGTCCCGTAAGGATTCTTTCTATCCATGTGGATTTCAGCAAGCATCGTAAAAGGTCAGATGATCCTTGAGTAAGGTTATCAAACACTACCTTTTGCCAGTGGCTTCGCCCGCGTGAATAATATTAATCGGAAGTAGGATGGTTTCCTTGTATTTTTTTATTTTTGATCACTAATCTTTGCACTGTTGGTTTTCTACTGAATTCTCCACCTTGTCGTTATTTTGGGTCTACTGTAAAGTTCCTATTTACAAAATAAACAGCACTCTTCTGTTCACGACTCTTTGGTTGTCCATAGATCCTTGACCTATCTTTTGACCTTGATTTAGCAGATTGACGTTATCAGGGATGTACTGTTCGTTTTTAATTTTGTAATTCTTTTGTACAATGAATTATATTGTATCGATCCTAAAGAAGGTTCTTGCAAAAACAAGAACCTTCTTTAAAAAGAAAAAGAAAGAAAAGAAAAAGAAAAGAAAAAGAAAAAAGAAAAAGAAAAAAGAATCTTAAATAAAAAATTATGTAGAAAACTACATAGGTAATTTTTTTATTTATTCTTTTGGACACCTTTTGACCTCTAGACTACTATTTGAATCTCTTGACCTTATTTGCTTTTTGAGTTCGGAAGTTAACCTTTAATTTAAGAGCATTGTATGTTAATTTGATAAGACTTAGCGCCGCGGTCGGTTCGCAGATTGGTAACCATGATCCATTACATATCGAGAGACCCCTCCGTACCTCGGAAAGCATGTTAAGCCGCTGGACCCGGCTGTCTTTCGTAGATCTTTGCTAGTTGCGACGGGTAGTCAGAAGCCCGAAAGTCTGACAAACAGTCTTACCAAGGGGTATCGTATTACCCAGTACCTGGGTTTTGGAGGTCAGATAGTAGTGTTGCCCAAAATCGGTCTTGGTCTTGCAGTCTTGGTCTTGTTCTTGCATTTTTGCAAGACCAAGACCAATACCAAGACCGACTTATTGTAGCAAGACCAAGACCAAGACTGACCCCTGCAAGACTTGAGCAAGAACAAGACTAAGCCTGCAAGACTCTTGCGTCTCGCAGTTAAGTCAAACTGAGATTTGGGCGTTATAGTAGGTATTTGGTTTCAATCCCGATTTTGATAGACGTTCCCCAGTATCAAAACCGTATCGTCATAACACTAACAGGTATTGTATTGATTATTATATGTTTCGACTATTTATTAAGTAGGTAGGTAGCGTGTTACTTACAAATTTGTTCCCATATGTGATAAAAATGTACCTAGCATAACTTTCTAGCAAAGTTCATTTCATACCTTGTAGGTATATCTACTTAGAGTATTATATTATACTTGTATAAGTCTAATGTGCAGATCTAACGTTAGTAGGTTGGTAAAAATTATGTACCTAGGTATTTATGTTTCAAAGTTTAAATATTATTATTAAAAAAAAAATATTATTATTATATTAATCTTTTATTCAGCAAAATTTAAAACTAACAGCGAGTCGAGTAAGTCTAGTACTAGTAGCAGTTTTTAAGCCCGATGTTATGGTACAGACGCTAGCACATCAAGCTACTACAATCTGCCATATTTCTTTAACAGATTTTCAACTTTATCGCTAAAACATTAAGGTTCATGGTTGATTTACCTTAGCGCTTCCCCCTTAAATCGATGAAGCTTTAGAAAAATAAGTATCCCCTCATAACGAATCTAAAATAAAAGTAGTAAATGGGTCATTCAATTATGTAGATGATTAAAATGCCTCATGTGACGTGTCTGTTAGATTCATTGGGATTCATGGCCGACTCGACGCCGCGCGGGGATTCCCGCAATCTTCCGCATTTTTGTCAGGTTCCAGCATTTATGCACTTTATTGTGATAATTTTAAAGTTTAGTGATAATTTTAAAGTTTAGTTTAGTTTTTTCAAGTGCGTTAATAATACGAGGAGACCGCTTGGCGCTGCGGTCCCTTTGTCGTGGCATTTGAAAGCGAATAGCGTGAGCGCGAAGACAGTGTTGACCTCGCAAATGAACTTTACCAATACAGCTGATCAGGTAGCCCTTTCGAATTTTATTTACATTGCTGTTTTAAGTGAAATAAGTGAATTTACTATTTTTTATTTAAAAATCTTATTGGGTCAGATAGAAATAATGATGTTATACAGTTTACAGTAAAAAAAAATTGCAGAAAAAAACGTAAAAAATTAAGAAAAAGCCGACGAAAAATTTCAACGCAGCAGGGTCCAGAATCATGTACTAAATCCATGGTAAGCGGTTGCGCTTAGATATCCCTGCCACCCTGAGCAATAGCCTAATTAAATAGGTATTTGAATGTAGTCTAGTCTACGTAGTAGAGTCTCGCAAGACTTGCGAGACTCTTGCTGCAAGACCAAGACCAAGACCAAGACTGAGAGCGCAATACCAAGACCAAGACCAAGACCAGGTGTATTGACGCAAGACCAAGACTGGCTAAGGTCTTGTCTTGGTCTTGCATTTGGGCAACACTATCAGATAGGCAGCCGCTCCATGTAAAATACCGGTATTCAGCTGCATCCGGTTAGACTAGAAGCCGAACCCAACATAGTTGGGAAAAGGCTGGGCAGATGAATTTATGACCAGTCAAGAAACACACATGAATAGTCTACTGCTGCACACAGACACAATTATTTTTTTTTTCAGGATGGGAAATCATCAAATGATGCCCGCTCCCGCTCTGGGTGGAGCGGAAGGGAGTGTCAGACTCTTACTGACTAAAACCCACCCGTGTTCCTTCCTTAGCCCTTTATGTTCCGGGCCAGCAGTAACCCTTTCGGACAATCCCGCTGACCCGGACACAGACACAATAGCACAACATTTAACACAATCCTCGGCAGCTCTTATCCAGCTGCTACCAGCCACCCTGCAGAGATAGAGCAACGTATTTGCTTATCACTTTCCTCTCATTCGTATGCTTTATTCCAGAAATCCCCTCCGACAAATCCCCACCAGTGGGGATTGTAATTTTTTTTCCAGAAATCCTCACTAGTTAAATAAACTCAGCCTAGTGGGGATTTTTGGAAAAATAAGTAAGTAACAATTCCCACCAGGTGTTGCTTATTCCAGAAATCCCCACCAAATCTTCTTCTTCATCTGCCAATTCTTTAAATATCTACAAATATCTGCAGCAATGCTGTATTTCACTAGATCTATCATCATATTAATTTCCATCTTCTTTTTACAGCATACTGGGGTCGCGATGGCGGCAGCGGTGGGGGCGCGGCGGCTGCGCAGGCGCAGGCACAAGCACAAGCGGCGCTCTTCGGCTTCGGGTCTCGCTACCCGCCCCCCACCACGCTCGGCGTGGCGGCCAATCAGGCAGCGTCCCTCGGGCTGCATCCAGCTGCCAGTAAGTACAATGGTATGATAGCTTGATTATTTGAAATTATTTTGTATTTATATTAAGTAATATATATTATACATAATATGCCCGTTTTCAGTCACTAGGAAACAGCTCAATATTATTTTACTGTAGGATTTTCAACTCCTGGCGCTGATTCGAGCGTACTGCGTGGATACTCAACAGTGCTCTCTAATTTAGGCAATTATTTAGGTGTCATCTAGTGTTAGTCAAAACCCTAACTCTTGAATTCTGAAAGTCAACCTCCATCAAATTTCACTCATATGACACACTTACTTGATTGGTTGTCCAGACTTCCATAAGATTTAACTATAGATAACTCAAATGAAATCTTTATTGCTGAACACTACTAATAATTGATTTATCCTATGTCCTTCCCCGGGATGCAATCTGCCTCTCTGCCAAATTTTATCGAAATCCGTTCAGTGGTTTAGGCGTGAAAAGGTAACATACAGACAGACAGAGTTACTTTCATAATATTAGTATGGAATTTTAATATTATAAACGCGATAGTTTGTGAGGATGGATGCATGGATGTTTGTTATACTTTCACGCAAAAAATACCGAATGGATTTGAATGAAATTTGGCACACATAGTTTATAATGAGGATTAACACATAGAATACTTTTTATCCCGGTATTCACACAGGATCGACATTTATGCGAGTAAAACTGTGGGACGCTGTTAGAAAACTATAAACATAACTATAAACATAACTATGAACATAACTATAAACATAACTATAATAGGGAATATGCATGATTTTTTTCATGGCATTTATTAACAAAATATGAAAATACCGTAGTAGAGATGACAAAACTGAAATTAAAATTAAAATCGGCCAAGAAACACGGCCGATATGAGCATTTAAAACTATTGATTACACACCAATTAGACAGAGAGATCCGACATAGACTGTGACGTCACATGTCACTACGGCCATATAAACTCCGTGTTAAATTTCGTTTTGCGAGAAAGAGATAGAAACAAATCTTCGATGGCTCATATCTTTTTTAATTTCATAGTTATCCGAAAAACAGTTTCACTAAACTGTTTATTACATGAATGAGGATTAATTTTTTAAATAAAAAAAAATCATGCATATTCCCTATTGTACTCAGGCTTACAAGAACTGTTTGTAACCTTTTCCTCTCTATCCAGGTGCAGCCTGGTGGTCGATGGCATCCCACCTAGCAGCTCAAGACTACCTAGCGCGACTGCAGGCGTCAGGGTTAAACTTCCCACCCCTGGCGGACCCCTACGCCGCGCTGTCAGCTCTCTCCGGAGGCCAGGGGCTGAAGCAGCCGCAGAAACCTGGGAAGTTGTCTAGTCGGAATGAGAGGTAAGTCAGAATATTATAATGTACAGACGCCAGCCCATCAAGCTACCCGAAACTGTCAAATTTTCCCAATTAAATTTGAGCCTTATGCTTTAGTGATAAAGTTGAAAATCTATTAAATAGATTTGACACATTGTAGTAGCTTGATGTGCTGGCGTCTGTACAATTTTTAGTAATTTTTCGAAAGAGAGAGGGATCACTCACTGGACCATTTATCCACCAATTTTATAATCCATAGCCGCTTAAAAAGTGGTCTGTTGATTGCCGCTTCGATTGCTGGGTTCAAACCAGGGTCGGGTGAGTTATAAGGTGTATCCATTAACTTCTCAGTAGCAACCAGTGGTCCTAGTGTTTAGCCAGTTAATTGCTGCAGGCTCGGGCTATTTGTAACTTCAAAGAAATTACTGGCGAAATGTTCTTTTACCCTTCAGGGAAATCACCTGTTATCTTTTGGTAAGTTATGAAAAGTAATACTGCCATCATCATCACCGAACACCTTCGTTCATCAAAGAAAAAAATTTGCTATTAATCTCTGATACATAATGTTGTGCAGTGCCAATGCCGCGTCATAATCTTGCAGTTTTAAAATTTTCAGCTCCCCTTGGTTTTCTGTAGCCTATAACAGCTTTTATTATAATCTGTCACGCTCGTTCTGATGCTAACTTACCCTTTCTTCTTCCAGGTCAGGCAGAAGCAGTACATCATCCAGCGCCTCCACAAAAGACAAGAGTCCATCGACTAGCAGCGCCAACTCGCAGAACATGAGTGAGTGGGGCACGTATCTACTATTATAACTACGTGTGTCTGTGTTGTTCATCACTGTTATAAGCCAGTAATCGAGCAAACATTCATGTTTAAAGTAGATTGATAATAAAACTAGCTGTCCGCAGCTTCGCCTTTGTGGATATCAGAATTTATCCCGCTGGAACACGCTACCATTTACAGAAGCTGCAAAGTATGCTGCCTAACATCAGCTATCTGCTAGTGAAAGTCCCGTCATAATCGACCCAGCCGTTTCGGAGATTAACAGACAGACAAAAATTAAAAAAATGTTTTTTGGTTATAAGTATGAATATAGCAGAGCCCCGCGGTTTGACCCGCATAAGTTTCGACTCCGTGGGAATATCGGGAAAAAAAGTATCACATGTGTTAATCCTGGTTATAAACTGTCTGTATGCCAAATTTTATCAAATTTGGTCCAGCCGTTTGTGCGTGAAGAAGTAACAAACATACAAACACACTCACAAAACTTTCGCCTTTTTAATATTAGTGTGATATGTATTAAAAAAGCTGTTTTTTTTCACATTACAAACAGACACATCAATTTTATTTATTTGTTTCTATAGATTACAAACAGACACTTCAATTATTTCTATAGATATGCATATGACACACCATTTACTTAACAATTTTAAATAACAAGAGTGTTAAAATTCTCATTGCTTGCGTAAACCTAAAATGAATGGCTACGCATTGTTCCATCACTATCATCTTCCAACATTTAACCTTCCCCTCTTCTTCCAGGGTCTTCCTACGGTCTACCGAAGACTTCTTCTCCGTCCGCGATGCATCACTCTGCGTCTCTGTCGAGCCTGGCTTCCCTCAACAGTCTGGTGTCTGCTCCTCATCAGAGCAAGCCCAGTAGCAAGCCGTCTGCTGCGCCACAGCCAAGCAGTAAGTTTCACCAGAAAAATTTGGTTTTTGGACATAGAGAAGACACTACGCCTTCTCTCGAAGTTCGTCAACGAAGATAGGAGCTCGTTCGTAAGTAGTTTGAAACTTCGGAGTCAATCCTACTCCCAATTAATTAACTTTTACGGACGGGTAAAAGCATATCGGGCAACTGTCCAATCGTGGTGTCATTCATTCGCAGGACAATCTTATGTCCGTAGGTGACACGGAGTAGGAAACGCCCGTAAGCCGGGCGAAATTATGGATTTCGTGCTTTGGGGTTAGACCTCCAGCGGGCCCAAAAAGGCCACTTTGGTAGAATCATAAAAGGATAACATTATGAATTGTAATATGGCGAAGACAGTCCGTGTTTTTTTTTTCGCTGCACTACGTAGGTATAATCAAAGAGATTGGATTTGGATTGGATTGATTGGTATTTTAGCACAGACAAAAAAAATAACTGGGAAATCCTTTACCAATGGGATTTTATACGATTAACTTAACAGTTAACTATCCATTATGAGACGTAATGTTATCAGTGGCCTTTTTAGGCCCTCTGTTATGAAGTAACATTAGGTCTGTACAATGATTAAACAGACCAACTGCTAAATTTTTTCAATCCATACAGCTTAGACTCCTCTAGTGGATTGAATTTTTTTTCGGGGTTCGTCAAAAGGTCAGCTGTTTTTAACCGCGTAAAAGGGATGTTAGTAAATAGTGAATTCGTTATCTGGTTGCTATAGCATTGTTGATAATTAGATTCACTTGGTGCAAGTTATGTTTGGAGCTGGCATATTTGGACTTATGTGGTTCTCAACTTCATATTAGTTTAGATCATATTATACTTTAAAAGGCACCGCCGTCAAGCCACCATGGGCCTTGCACGGGATATTGACACCAAAACTATAGACACTTATCCCACAATATACCTGATAATCTATTACTGGTTTTGTCGCTCTAATAGAACTTTTCACTCATGTACTGCATTATGATCTGTCATATTTACTAATCCTGTCATTTCCCCTTCCAGAAAAGCCTTCATCCTCATCGTCGTCGAGCTCCAAGGGCAAGGAGCGCGAGCTGGCGCTGCTGCGCGGCGACCTCATGCTGGCGCAGGCGGCCGCGCACGGCGCGTACCACGCCGCCGTCGCCGCCGCTGCCAAGGGGAAGGTAACAAAGAAAGAATAGTATATTTCATTACAAGTGCGGAAAGGTTGTCATTGCAAAGAGTTCCGACAAATGTCTACCCGAGCCGAGGCGCAGCCGAAGGCGAGGGTTGACAGTCGGAACAAGTTGCAATGACGATTTCGCACGTGTACTGAACGACTATTTTTAATACAGTTGCGAAAAAATGAAGCAATTTAATAAAATAATAAAAACACAATAAACTCAACTAACCAATGGCGCCAACCGTAGAATATAAGCAGATATTTTTTTTTCTTCACCCATTCTGGTAGGCAAAGGGAACTATGCCCATACAGCCAAGTCTTCAGTAGAATTTTTTTATTGATATGAAATGAAAATGAAAAATGAGATGAAATGAAATGAAACCTAACCTAACTCATTCAATCAATTCATTAAATCTGATATTGAAACAAATTAGTAGCTTCTTTTTAGAAATATACGTATTTGCATGAATCATAAAAACTTCCACGAACTTTTTTAGTAAAAACTTCATGGTTGGTTTTTCTTTTTAATAGACATTATTTTGACAGTTGGGAAAGAGAACGCACGAGTTCGGGAAAGGTAAAAAAAAAGCACGAGTGTGTAATAGCCCACATCCCGAACGCTATACGTCCCTGCAATACGCCACTTTTTGAGCAACTGTATTAAAATAGTATATTTCATTACAAGTGCGGAAAGGTTGTCATTGCAAAGAGTTCCGACAAATGTCTACCCGAGCCGAGGCGCAGCCGAAGGCGAGGGTTGACAGTCGGAACAAGTTGCAATGACGGTTTCACACGTGTACTGAACGACTATTTTTAATACAGTTGCGAAAAAATGAAGCAATTTAATAAAAACACAATAAACTCAACTAACCAATGGCGCCAACCGTAAAATATAAGCAGAGATTTTTTTTCTTCACCCGTTCTGGTAGGCAAAGGGAACTATGCCCATACAGCCAAGTCTTCAGTAGAATTTTTTTATTGATATGAAATGAAAATGAAATTTAATGAGATGAAATGAAATGAAACCTAACCTAACTCATTCAATCAAATCATTAAATCTGATATTGAAACAAATTAGTAGCTTCTTTTTAGAAATATACTTACGTATTTGCATGAATCATAAAAACTTCTATGAATTTTTTTAGTAAAAACTTCATGGTTGGTTTTCTTTTTAATAGACATTATTTTGACAGTTGGGAAAGATTACGCACGAGTTCGGGAAAGGTAAAAAAAAAGCACGAGTATGTAATAACCCACTTCCCGAACGCTATACGTCCCTGCAATACGCCACTTTTTGAGCAACTGTATTAAAAAATACATTTATTTGACCCAGGTTAAGGCGAAGAGCCCCTGGGTAGCCCGCGAAATTCAATTATTTTACGTTTTTTGCAATTTGCTGGTCAGTATTAAGTTGTACGTTGATTAATATATGATTCGCGGCCGTAACAAATATATATTTACACAATTATAATCATTAAAGTCATCAACACAACTCTCTAAGACCAAGTAGCCCCAGGGAATGACTATTTCATGAAATCTTGACATTTTGGGATTATACTAACCTAACAAGTTGTATTAATGATTCTAATAATTATGATTCTGTAAATACATATTTGTTACGGCTGCGAATCATATTTTGATCGACGTACAACTTAATACTGACCAACAAATTGCAAAAAACGTAAGAAAATTTGAATTTCGCGGGCTACCTTAGGGCTTCCCCCTTAAGGCACACGATCTAAGAACGCAATAGAATAGTAATATGAATTAAAGTCTGTTTCAAAATTATCTGAATAAAGTGTAAACAAACCCGTTCACGTTAAATTCTTGCGATACGGTACAGCTGGGTGATAAAATCGGTGGAGCGGAAGGGAGTGTCAGACTTGTGTAGCATGCCTTACGATATTAATTATTGCAATTCATCGTAACAATCTGTTTGTTTTCAGAACATGTCACCGCTGTATCCATTCGGCATGCCGGGATCTGATAAGGATGGTCGGCACGGTGGCATCGATTCGCTCACTGGCTTGCCTCATACCATACTCAGGTGAGACTAATCTATAGCTAGAATAGGTACCTATTCCTTCTACTTAGCACCAACGAACCAACCTTCTTCTCACGTAACCCCAAAGAATAACTGTTTCATGAAATCGTCATTCTTTGGGGTTACGTGGTCTTAGAGAGTTGTGTTGATGACTTTAATGATTATAATTCTGTAAATACATATTTGTTACGGCCGCGAATCATATTTTGATCGACGAACAACTTAATACTGACCAGCAAATTGCAAAAAACCTAAGAAAATTTGAATTTCGCCGGCTACCCTGGCGCTTTCGCCTTAAGTTAGATTCTTGGCACTAAGGCAGGTCTATTGAGTACCAACAATAAAATAAATATTACATTTTAAACACAATGTATTTTTGTAAAAGCTGATAAGTGTAAATAAAACTAATGCTCACTATTTCTGTTCTATCAGTGCTGCTTTAGAAGGCGGGTAAGATATCACTTTTCTAACATTCTTTGGGCCTGTTTTACGACCTCTGAATACGCACTATCTAGCAGATAAATTCAAAAAGCGAACACTACTTGTATAAAATATAATCTGTCAGATAAAAGTCTTACTACGCCGAATAAATTGACATAATTGCAGCAGGATGATCCTATCTGCCAGATAACTTATCTAGGGGTGGTGAAATAAGCCCTTACTTCGAAGTTTAAACACTTTTCATCAACATTAACCTATTTATTTCTTCCAGTGATCCTTCATCAGTGCTTGGTGGGGTACGTTTGCCTCCGGATACGGAAATTATCAAGTATACCTCCTCGTTAGCCGGGCCCAAGGTAAAAGCACATGTACGTTGACACCTTTTTACTACTATTACACGCTTATTTTGTAAGTTGGCTGCAGAATTCTAGCTACATATTTGTGACGTGTAGATAAGATTATAAGTCTAAGGGCTGATTAGTCAATTGACCGATCAATTGAATAAAATTGACGTCTGACAATTTTTGTATGGAAGAACTGTCAAAAATTCAAAATTATTCCTCGGATAAAGTTATTTGGCGTTGGAAAAATCCGCCCTGAGTCAAATGGCCACAGCCACTGACACGACAGGATAAGACTTTCCCCTAGATTTCAATTAGTGCTTTGTTTTCCAATCAACCTAATTTCAAAATCAAAAGTCATTTATTCAAATTAGGCTGAGAATCAGCACTTTTCGACAGTCCCCCAAAACGCCCGCCCTTCACCACTTTTCGATTTGACACCAGGCGCTGTGTAGACAACCTACAACTTTCTAACTCACCGATTCCTTTATAAAAAATCCAAAAGTGCCTTGTAAATAGTTTTATTCAAAATAAATGCTTTGAGTTAGAGAGTAAAACGTTAAAATCATCGTTATTCCACGGTTTCCAATCACCGGTTCAAGTGAAGATTCATAGACGACTCCACCTTGGAGTGTAAATGAGGTGGTGATCCACAAACGATGAAGGTTTTTATATCATGTTCTGCGTGTCCTGTCAGCTGCACGTTACATGAACTGATGGACGCTAGTGATGGCGCCATTCAAGTAGCCGAATTCTGGGCAGAGTCCATTTAGATTACCATTGACACGCTAAGAAGAAGAACTTTGTTCCAGCGCCAATAAGGGATGTCTATAGCTCCATTTTTTCGCACTTCAGCACTTTCTGAAACAATCGTAGATTTCAAATTGATAAGACTTACTTACGACTTGAAAACGAAATGAATTTCGTTCCATTACCACTATTGTTATCGTATAACATTCCAAAATTTGTAACGATACTAAAACCTACAAATATCAATAACGTTACAAAAGAAAACGTTATAGAATATCATTTTCGTGGAACAATATTATAAGTAACGTTATGGGTATTAGTAACATTAAGCTTATCCGCTTGTAATAACGTTAGATTCATTTGTAACGTTATTCTTCATACTTTTTCGTCATCTTATAAGTCATGAAGCTGGCAAAGTTGAGTATCGAAATGAATAACGTTATTATATCGTTATACTAATAACGATATATTGATAATATTGTTAGGTAACAGTTTAAGATTTCGTTCCCGTTTGTCAGTATCGTTATAGCGAAGGAATTAATTTTGTTACGTTTCTGGTGGAACGGTACAAATGATCGTTATCGGAACTACGCGTAACGTTATTTTGAATAACGTTTCAAGTCCCAGCTTACAACTATAACAGCTAATATTGCTTGTTTTATAAATGATTCTTCCATACAATCATGTTACAAAGACTTCTGCAATAATTCTTGTGTCTTTACTATACTTACGACTGCATATTTTTTCTTCCCCAGGCGGGTTCAGGCACAACGACCCGCGGCCGCAAGAAGACGATCTCTTTAGACCCGCCGCATGTCAGCGTGCATCCCGCCGACCGGAACGCGCCGATGCCCAGCAAACGGCCTAAACTTGTAAGTAAAACTAACTAGTAACCTTTTTGTGACCCTCTAATAAACTTTCGTTATTAATTTTTCGTTTCGACAAAATGTTATCTAGAAGTTTTTCCTTGTTGACTATTTTGTTCAGAAACTTTATGTATCAAGATATCGAGTAATTATGACTATCGGATAGATAAACTCAGACTAGTATACCTTGAAAAGAGGATAATACTAATATTATAAATGAGAAAGTGTGTCTGTCTGTTACCTCTTCACGCTTAAATCGCTGAACCGATTTAGATGAAATATGGTATAGAGATAGTTTGAGTCCCGGGACATATGATAGTTTTTATCTCGATATTCCCAGGGGGAAACTTATGCGGGTGAAACCGCGGGACGCTGTTAGTTAATAAATAATAGACAGTAATAGACAATAAAGGTATGTATGTTTCGCTTACTCTAAAACTGCATTGAAAATATGTCATAGCCAGTGGCGATAGTTAGAGTTATATGGAATAACTCTATTCTTAACGGCTTCCCTTTGAAAAATGGCACAGCCAGTATTCTATAGACAAATAATATAATCATTTTAAAGATATCTACTCTGGCTTACCTCTTACAAAAATTTACCCTTCGCTACTGTATCATACCATGTATTAACTCACGGCGAGGACATATAAGCACTTTTGCATTGCAAATGTGCAGTAGCTTTATTTTGAAAACCTTTAACACTTTTCTGTCTAGGTCCAGTGACCAGTTGTCTATCCACCATGAAATTAACTGATATTAGAAGGTTACGACCAGTTCATGGTTGCTTTTTATCAGTCTTTATCCCTCAACTAGTATAGAACTTGATCCTAGAACCTGAATGTGCTGCAGAACTATGATAATGTTTTTTTAAATTTTTTGACTGTAAACTTTAAAACTACACACATTAGTATGTCTTACCATAGACAAAACATAGCGCACTGTATGTACCTATAAGATCTGTATTTTTTTTTGTCAGCTATGTTTTACAAATCATAAATGATTTGATTTGATTTGATTTGAATGTTTGAACTACTTCTACACCTTGAACGTAATATTACCCATTACTGTTTCTTTACAGGACGAGTACGGCAACTCCCGGTCGTCAGTGGAAGTGATCCGGCTGCCCAACAAACCGGACCGGCCCGGACACAACTCCATGTCCGGCACACCCCCACCCAACCTGTCCGATTATGCAGGCATGTGTTTTGTTATGTTTATCGTTACTGTTTTTTGAAGTGAAAACTTCTTTAGCGGCGCTGTGTACTTTTTTTGGAATGGGTAAAAACTTCTAAACTGGCGTCAGGTCACGTGACCCTGATCGAAAATTCGTAAGACGTAAAACGTAAGACAGCGCCATCTATGCACATCGGGAAGAACTACGAGGGCCTCGCGTACTAACTACGTAGTTCATCCAACAACGACGAGATGGCGCTGAACCACGGATATATAACATTTTGTTTATAAGACGATTCACAAAATACACTCGTAATTGTTCAAGTTTTCACTTCTGTCGGCACTACCGGAGTGCCAGTGTTTTTTTTATTTGTGTCTGACATATCGCGGGACCCTAGGGCCCCGAAGGGTGATTGCGTAACATACTAACAGTGAGAATTGATTTTATTTTGACAGTTCAAAAACACCCATTGCGTTATTTGCGTTGCTGAACAGACTATTTTTTAGAACTTATGGAGCAATGGATTAGCATTATCCTTCAAAATGATTCAGATTGTGATTGAGAGCGTGATACGCAATCAGGGTTTTACCTTTGGGAGGCGTACGAGAGGCCGCCCTTCTGAAGCCAACTCGCAGAGGCCCGTTAGACGCTTTCAATGAAATGAGACATCTCGTTTTTTTTTTTTAAATTATTAACAAGTGATATAATCATGACTTGCAGCCGAAAATCAAAATCTTTGTATGTATTACAAAACGTAAAAAAAAAACAATCAGAATGAAAATAAATAGAAAAAAATAACAGTATCAATGCCATGATACCGGACGGTCAGGGTTTCAAACAATGAAACTTTCTAAAAGTACGAGCCATTACTTTCTGCGTCAAGCCCTTGGCAGATCAGCCATTGAGGCTGATGAGCTTGATGCTGGTGGAGGTGGATGCGTTTATTTAGACAATAGTTATTCAATATGGACGACACGGTTGGCGCAGTGGCTGAGCGATTGACTGCTGCGCTGCGTGTCGCGGTTTCGATTCCCGCACGGAACAAATATTTGTATTGCCTACAGGTAGTTGTTCCGGGTCTGGCTGTTTGTGTATTTAAATGTTTGTAAACGCACCCACGATACAGGAGTAATTCCTAGTGTGGGGCAACGTGTTTCTTAAAAAAAAAAATAAAATCCGTTTCCTCACCAGTTTATTTTATGCGTTAGTACATTATGTTACAAAATCGCAGCTCATCTGTTCTGAGTCATCTTGTGTCCCATGTCAATATGCTCAAGTTTCTTGTCTTTCACACCTTTCAATCAATTTGATTTTTCTAACATTTTTTTTTTCAATTAATTTAATTTTTATCTGTTTGTCCCCAGGCATATCCCGAGAACTGCTACAGACGATAGCTAGTCAGAGCGGCGTGAGCCTGGCCGCGCTGGAGCGCCAGCTCGCGGGCTCCACAGGTGATTATTGTATGTCTATAGCAACCGTTACTTATTACAGATTTTTTATAAAAATAAAATACATTTATTTCGAGCAACCATAACTCGTATGTAGAGTGCACACACACAATCAAACATACTAAAAAGGATAATAATAATAAAGTACAGGGTGAAATTATATTAAGTTAAAGTGAAATCATTTATTTCGGCACGGTTGGCGCAGTGGTTAAGCGATTGACTGCTGCACTGCGTGTCGCGGGTTCGATTCCCGCACGGAACAAATATTTGTATGACCTACAAGTAGTTGTTCCGGGTCTGGCTGTTTGTGTATGTGAGTTTAAATGTTTGTAAACGCACCCACAATACAGGAGAAATTCCTAGTGTGGGGCAACGTTAAAAAAGCACTTTTGAACGTCAAAAATTACAGTAAAAAAATAGAATTGATTCTAGTCGCCCCTTCCAAAAGGCAATGTTCGTATGGAGAAGAATTGGCAAGAAACTCCACCGTTACTCTTTTAAAAGCTTTACTCTTTTAGCTAGCGAAACCCCACGCGATGTTTGAGATATGGAGTATTTATTAGTTAGCAGGTAAAATGACAATTTTAGGGCCTGTAAAAGCCAATTTTAGGGTCTATGTTTTACTAGTATAGCTGGTCACACTCACATAAATATTGATCTATCGACTATACAGCCATTTTTTCGCCAAAAAGAATTTTGGTTGTAAAAAACATAAGTAAAAATGAAATAATGTACTGAATGCCAAACTCGATTTCAAAATTAGTGTAGTATCATTTTATCAATTTTCTCCTCACAATGTCTTATAAAATGCTCACCAGCCTTACCTCTCCAGCATAAACTCACACATACACTCTTCACTCATATACCCTCTTCTTGCAGATGCAGGTCTCAACCTAAGCACTAAGATGGGCGAGGACTCTCCGTTAGACCTGGGCGTCAAGTCTTCAGGAATGGATGACGATGCACCGCTTAACCTGTCACTCAAACCTACTCCTGGTAAGTAACTTAGCTTAGTTTTTTTAGTTATTTATACTGGGAGGGACATCCGACCCATCTGAAGACCTCCCTGATGTTTTCATATAAGTACTGAATCCAAGGGGCTTGTGGCTAAAAAAATAACAGCCGCACGATTTATTGTTTCTAAAACTTGCGTTTTTTGCGTTTAGATCCTATAAGCCCCTTAAGATTTATTAACAACACATTTATTGATCAGACGATTGGTCGGATTGAAAGTATCAGAGGCAATTATAACAATGTTAAGAATGTTCACAGTCTGATTTTGAATGTTTTTAATTTTGAGAATAGGCCTCTGGTGTTTGTCTATTCATCCGATTCCTTCTCCACCTCTTTCCCGTCCCGATATTCCCTCGGAATCGAAACTTATGCGGGTAAAACCGCGGGGCGCTGCTAGTTATTCATATTTCAGTAACTTTATAACCAAACACAACAGCTACAATGAGATTTAACAGCATATTTACCAACCCGAGTTGATTCTTAAGTCTTTAGTTAAAATATTCATGTAAGATTTTGTTCTATTTTTGTTTTACAGCGAGTTCGCAAGCCTCAGACGCTCTCTCGCGACTGACGTCATTGAGCAGTTCGCTCAACGCGTCCTCCAGCCATGACAGGATATGTGAGTATTACTTGTCTACCCTCTTTTTTATGTTTCACGAAAATAAGAGTCAAATTTATTTTGATATACATCTGAGTACACTAAACTTGCATAATATGTAATTCTACACTTCATGCAATTTTTTTTTAATGATATCATTATAAAACATATAAAAAAAAAACAATACAGTACACCTAAATAAGTGTCATATCTGGGCATTTCCACAAAAGCTGTGGGTTCTTATTTCATTGGTAATAATAAAAAAAATTACGCAAGTATATATTTATGCTTGCCTAAAATCTAGTACTATAAACCCCTATAAACGTATAATTTGTCCTACAGCCCGTCGCAAGCCGGGCGCGAAGCCCCGCCGCGTGGCGCCTGAGATGAACCCCGTGCCCGACGCGCCGCGACCCAAGTCCAGCGGCAGCGAGGACAGTGAATGTACGTTGTACTTGCACTAGTAACATGTAACATGGAGTTGGACAGAGATCTTTGTGCTAGAGTAAAAAATGGCCTTTACTACTGGCTCACAACTGCTCTCATATTCTGGGTATTAGGCGTAAACGATTTTACCCAGAGGTTTCGAAATTAAACGATTGAAAATAGCCTAATTTGTGGCTATTATACATGTGTTGCGAATTGGATGAAGATCTTCAAAACATTACTACCAAATTCCAAAATGTGTACAATATTTTTATTGTTAATGTGCATGTGATATTTTGAATTGATACAAAAGTTCACGTTATCCATTTTCCTGACGCTGACTAATGCTTCATTGTTGTATTTAAAATATTAAAACTTGTAATTTTAGCTTTGTATTGATAAAATTGAGACTATAAAGGCCTCGAGAGAGCAGGGAGTAGATATCTTCTTCGATATATGTAATAGTTTATGGAGGACTAGAATTTGGCTTACTGATTGGACCCATACAGTCTTTGCTCCGTTGCATAAAAAGGGCTCCACTAAGATATGTAGCAATTACCGCCTTATTGCACTTATCCCACACGCCAGCAAAATATTGCTACATATTCTTAACGAATGTGTAAAGGCCTATTTGTCCAAAGAGATTGCACCAAAGCAAGCTGGATTTGTGAAAGGGAAAGGCACCCGGGAACAAATATTAATTGTTCGTCAGATTCTTGAGAAAGCCCGAGAGTTTAACAAACCGGCCTATATCTGCTTAGTTGACTTCTCCAAGGCGTTTAACTCGGGGAAATGGCCAAAGTTGTGGAATACTTTACTGGGAATGGGCACGCCGAAACACCTAGTGCATCTATTGAGAAAGTTATATGACACAGGCGCAGCTTCCGTTAGAACAGATGAAACCTTGTCATACAGTTTCCATCCTAGTGCAGGTGTCCGTCAAGGTTGCATACTATCGCCGCTCCTCTTCAATGTTTACACCGAACTTATCATGCTCATTACTCTGGAGGATTGGACAAACGGTGTCTCAATCGGTGGCTACAGCATTGCAAATCTGTTATACGCTGATGACACCACGCTATTTGCTACTAGCGCAAGTCATCTAGAGGCATTACTTCGTAGGATGGAGACCGTGAGCCTTGCATTTAGGCTACAGATTAACTACGAAAAAACTAAGGCGATGATCGTGGACCGCGCTAAAAACAACTCGCCCGAAGTCTCTAAAATTGCGAACTGCGAAGTGATCCAGTTCTACATTTATCTTGGAGCGTTAATCTCAAACGGGGGTGGATACATAGATGCAATTAAGAGACGTATGGCGTTAACTAAAACATCGATGGACAAGTTGAAAAAAGTAGGAACAGAGATCTTACAAAAGCCACCAAGATCCGGCTTGTTCAATCACTGGTTTTCCATATCTTCCTATACGCTGCTGAGACGTGGACGGTGCGTGACATCGAGAAGAAGAAGATAGAAGTTCTGGAAATGTGGTGCTGGAGAAGAATACTTGGGGTGTAGTGGACTGAGTTTCGCACCAACACCTCTATACGCCAAGAACTCAAAATCAAAAAGCGTCTTATCTGTTCTCGTCCAAACGCGCATCCTCAAATACTTCGGACATGTCTCGAGACGTGAGGGAGACTATAGAGCGCCTTGTCGTGCAGGGTAGAGAGGAGTGCACTAGACCACGCGGACGCTCGCCCATGAGATAGACAGACCAAACTAAATCCGCAGTGGGCGATCCCTTGAATGAGTGCACAAAAAATGCCAGAAATCGGAGTAGGTGGCGAGAAATCGAGAAGCGCATCACATCAAGAAAGAAAATACGTGTATTTGCGGTAAACATGACGCAAAAAAGAACAAAACAAAAAAAAAAAAAATAAAAAAGGTCACATCAGCCTTTAGACAAGGAACTACATGAGGACCACGACAGCTCTGACAAGAATGCTACGAAGAAGAAGACGAAGAATTGATAAAAAATGTTTTATGACTAAAAACTTACTTGATTGAACTATTGAACGCGAGAACTGCCTTAAACACCAATAAAGCCAAAGTCCACTGTGTTTTAGTGGCGCTCAAATGTTAATCTCGTTAATTTCCCTACATAAGCATTAGGTATAACTTAACATCACCATCCTGCCAACAGCAGTAGCGGGGTGGGCAGGGCGAGAGGGTCGGCCACGCAACCTAGGCAGAGGAGTCAGCAAGCCTAAGAAGAATACTGTCGCTTCCCTATTGGCCCAGAGTAGGGCTTTGGGCCTAAGGCCTGCGCTGGCGCATCAGTTGCTGGCTGAGACTGACCTGGTAAGTTAATTTTTTATTTTGTATACAATTGAACCATATAGTGAAAACTAGGTAAGCTAAGTTTTATTGAGAAAAATAGCAATCTAAAAGGCTGACAAGTGTCTTGGTAAAATAACACAACATCATTACCTAGGAACATAGTAGGCCTGCGTTCGAGCATTAATTATTAGCTGATCTGGTAAGGCCTTACAGCTTATACAAGCGCAAACTTCTTTGTTGAACGCTGGGCGTTATTAGAATTCGTCTACTTTTGGCATAGTGATATTTTTGCAATACCCAGGGGGCCTAAATAGGCCACTTTGGCAGAACCATAAAAGGATAACATTATGAATCATAATGGACAGTTAACTGTAAAGTTTATCGTATCAAATCCCATTGTTCAAGGATTTTTCAATTATTTTTTTTGTCTGTGCTAAAACACCAATCCAATCCAAATACAATCCCAATCTGTTTGATTATACCTACGTAGTGCAGCGAAAAAAGAAAAACACGGACTGTCTTCGCCATATTACGATTCATAATGTTATCCTTTTATGATTCTGCAAAGTGGCCTTTTTAGGCCCCCCAGGTGTCTTCATCATAATACACAAAACTGATATGACTGAAATTCAACGTAATGTCAACGTCAGAGTTGATACCTAAAAATCATAATAATAACCTAATCTAACTGTATTGGCCCACTGAAGGTGAAAGGTCTTTCTCATTATAATAATTAGATTGTAATCTACTTTTGTTCAATATTCTTATTTCTAATTAATGTTCCAGGAGAAACTAAAAGCGCTACTAGGCGAGACTGCTAGCACAGACTCGGAGTGTCCGTCGGACAGCTGTCCGTCCGACTCGGACGCGTCCGACACCAGTCGGAGACCCAACGACGCGCAACTTAGACTGCCTCTAGCGCTCGGTGAGTCTAGCACATTATTTTGAATAGCACAATGGTGGTACAGTCACGAGCACTAATATGTCAACACTTGGCAACTTTCAATTGCGATTTTTTCGAGAAATAACGAATGCAACATTGAAATACGACACTTTACACAAACCTATGGGTTCGAAAATATGTTATTCGTAATAAAATAAAATTTCATTCAAAATTAAAGGAGAAAATCGTCTTTGAATAAAGCCAAGTGTATACATACTTATGCTCGTGACTCTACAGACGCCAGCACATCAAGCTACTACAATCTGTCAAATTTCTTTAATGGATTTTCAACTTTATTACTAATGCATAAGGTTCAAAGTTGATTGGGAAAATTTGATAGTTTCGGGTAGCTTGATGTGCTGGCGTCTGTACATGCTATGTCTACCAGCCAATCTTAGGGTTAGAAAAGAAATGCCAATATTCTTTTTTATTTATTTTCTCGTTATTGTACAACCTAAAGGTATGTTGAAGAGATACTTTTTAAATTTTGACCAGCTTTATTTGTTAACCAACTGCAAAAACAATACATATACTTATGTATATGTATTGTTTAAAAAAGTATATTCTATTCTAGATTAGGTAGAAAAACCAAATATTATCTTTGAAACTGACCACAGTTTTCAGTGACCATTATATTGGAACTAAATTAATTAGAAGGCCGTATACATCTCATTGTCTTGTGTAGGCGACAGCTATGGGCATAGCTCAGGCCATGTTGACAACGTAACCTGAGCTATACATGGGTATAGCTCAGGTTACGTTGTCAACATGGCCTGGGCATGGCCTGACTATTTGAAATGTCTGTTTGTGTGTTTCAGGTATGGACCTGAAACACACAAACAGACATTTCAAATAGTGCTTTCAACAAGTGGCCACACATTAGTGTGACCATAGTAAATGTTTCTTTTTCATTCAAAATCAAATATATTCTAAGTTGAAGGGATATTCAACATTAATTTAATATTCCATAGGTTGGAAACGCGTGACTGTGATCAAAGGACTATCCCGTAACTGCAGCATTAAAGGCGACGTGACGTACTCACCGCCCGACCCGCATGCGGGCATCACCATGCGGTCGTTACATGAAATACAAAATGTAAGTTTTTATATTATTTTAATCGGTTTCAAATATGCAGACGGCTCACTTGATGGTAAATTATAGATAACCGTTGGTTAGGACCTCTGCAATATCAGAAGCAACGCAGGTGCGTTGCTATTCCAGAGATAAAGCTAAAATCTGAATTACACCAGTCAATCGAACCACAGCAACGCTGTTTGGCGGCTGAAATAGTAGAAGTACTCTGGACGAGTTCCTTCTCATAGAACTAATAATCTCTACCTATCCTATTAGACTACCCTTACTTCTATCCCGGAATAAGGATTTTTTGAAGATCTAAAGTAATATGATAACAATTTTGCACATAATTCATTTGTAACTAAGTGCCTCGGACCATAAATAAAATGTCGCTTACAGTATCCGGCGATAAATATTGCACATCGACCTTTGGAAAGAGACAATCGGCTAATTTCGGCTTCGTAGAGCGTCTTCTCTGTCGCACGAAATATAAACAGTCCGGTATCTATTAGGAGCTGTTAAAACAATTATTATGATTTGCTTCTTTTGATAATAATTTTATTCTTTGTATACAATGAAAAAAAAGGTAAAGGTCGATTGGGGAAGGATTGTGGTCAGCGGGATTGTCCGAAAGGGTTACCGCTGGCCCGGAACATAAAGGGCTAAGGAAGGAACACGGGTGGGTTTTAGTCAGTAAGAGTCTGACACTCCCTTCCGCTCCACCCAGAGCGGGAGGGGTCATTTGATGATTCCTCATCCTGAAAAAAAAAAAAAGGTCGATGTGCAATATTTATCGCCGGGTACTGTACGATGATTGTTTCTAAGAGGCTTGTTAGTTTCTGTATACTATTGTATGCGTTAAGGTTAAATAAAATATAATTCTGTTTTATTTTCAGTTCCTAGACACAAACCCTTGTCCACCTCTGTCGACGGATAACTTCAGTTTCTCTGCGCGCACCGTGCTCGGAGAGTACATACAGCCAGCCAGCGATGTGGGCGAGCCGCTTGTGTATAACGAAAATGAGATCAATAAGAGGTACGTATTCATTAAAAAAAAGGCAGTTTTCCGTGCAATTTTAGAATCACATGACTTCGTGGTTCCGTATTGACAAAATATTTTTTTTTTTATTTATAAAAGACGTTGCCCCACACTAGGAATTACTCCTGTATCTGTATCTTGGGTGCGTTTACAAACATTTAAATTCGCAAACACAAACAAGCCAGACCCGGAACAACTACCTGTAGGCAAAACAAATATTTGTTCCGTGCGGGAATCGAACCCGCGACACGCAGCGCAGCAGTCGATCGCTCAGCCACTGCGCCAACCGTGTCGTCCAATGAATGAATTGAATGTCTTTTAAAATAAGAATTGTAACTTATTTTTTTTAAATTAATTGCTGGAACTTCACCAATGTAATGGAAATCAGTATTCATTTTACTTAATAAAATAATTTTCTAAAAACATCATTTGACTTGAACAGCTGATGTCGGGGTCAATGCCCTCGTGTCGCCTCAAAATTTTGATTTTATAATTGAACTTTTTATTGGCCTAATACTAATACGGAGACCAATATAATAGGTTACCAAATACGGATAACGACACAGGCTGACACCAAACAACAAAGAGCGATATACAGGATGTTTTGTTTTGTTAGTGAGTGTGCGGGAAGTGAAAGCTTCTTTAGGCGCGTTGGGAATTTTTTGAGATGGGAAGAAACCATTGAACTCGCGCCATTGTTACCGTAAGCAACACCGCGCGTGTTTTGTTTATAAGACGATTAAAAAAATACCCGCTTCGGATATGTTCGGCTGTCCTCGGGATGTACTCGGTTTTGATGGATATCCGATATGTCAGTGAGTGATGACAAAGTATTCTGTTTTGTTTTCGCTTCTGTCGGCGCTCCCGGAGTGCCACTGTTTTTTTTTTAATCTTATGTTTTATTCTCTCCTCAGATTGGAAGAAGCCCGTATCCTCGCTAGTGCAGGAGGCAGGCCCACGCCGCCGCCGCTGGACCGGCGCATGGAGCTGGCGCGCCTGCAGCAGGCCGCGCGCGACGCCCGGCGCGACGCCTCGCACCGCTCGCGGGACCAGGTAGGTGTATGTATTGCCGACGACTCTATACCTTACTCCATTTTGAACGCCAACATTAAGATAGATATATCATCATCTGCGTAACCTTTTCCCACTATATTGGTATCGGCTTCCAGTCTAACCGGATGCAGCTGAATACCAGTATTTCACATGGAGCGACTGCCTATCTGACCTCCATAACCCAGTTACTGTGTAATACGATACCCCTTGGTAAAACTGGTTGTCAGACTTTCGGGCTTTTGACTACCCGTAACGACTGTCAAAGATCCACGAATGAGAGCTGGGACCAACGGCTTAATGATAGATAGAATATTCTTCATTACATAGACCATATAAAATACAGTTATAAATGTAGATATGTACATGCCAATGTACATATATGTGTACATTGGCGATAGTAGGCTAAAATAAAATATACATTTAACTTGGAGAGAACTAATCATTTTTTTTTTTGTACATTTTGACATTCAAAAGTGTCTTATATGTGCCTTGAGTATATAATGTGTAAATTATTCCCGCTTAATAATAATACGTTTTTCTTCTACAGGCCCGACTCGAAAGATCTGAGAAAGCGGAACTAGCGAAACGCGAGAAGGAAGCGAGAAGTCAACAGCTTTTAGAGGTAACATTCTTGCATATACCATCGAGGAAACTTCCATCTGCCCAATTTGAAAACAAAATCCCGTGCACTCGATGACCACATCTGTTCGCAAGCGTTACTATAGCGGCCGAGCGCTGCAATAGCCCTTACGGTGAACAGATGTAAATTTCCTCGATGGTGCCATAACGATACTGAATGGGCGTAAGTGACTGGAGTGCAGACTACAGTCAAGGTCAAAAATATGTAAGCATTTAGCTAAATCCAAATGTGATTTTTTTTAGTGAAGTTTTGATTGAAATTTTACGCGACTGGGCTCGCGAGGAGGATTACGGCCGACTTCCCTCTCACCGAGAGGAGGTCTTTGTCCCAGCAGTGGGAAAGTTAGAGACTCTTTATGTAATGGCATGTGCTGTTTGTCCGTATATCTTAAAAAAAAAAATTAAGCAGAATAAAGTCTTTTGAAATTCGCTAAATGTATACATATTTTTGCGTTCTTACTTACAATCTTTGTGTCAATATCGAAATGGGTTGTATGAGTTAGTTCAATGTTATAAGTTGTGTGGGTTTTTATTTCATTATTTTGTTCCTACCTGTGTTGTTGATGGTTCTCATATTATTGCTAGAAAATAACGAATTGATTTTATTAATGAAATTCGTTTCGTTAAAGTCGATTACATATTGCTTTACTTAACTTTGGCGTGAAAAAAAAATTGAATGTTTTATTTAGTTTTGGAACTGCAGACAGACCGACTGACAGCTTGCAGAGTAATGATTTATGTATTTTGTAAATTTTAAAAGTTTTCTAGCTAACATTGTGAATTTTCTTTTTTCTTTTGTACAAATTATTAAGTTAACGTAATTTGCTAACTGTTGTAACAAGAAAAAGAAATGTGAAACAGTATCCAATAAAAAACCCCTCCAAATAACAATATTTTGTGATTAAAACTTCAGTTATAAAATACTAATAATATATTTTATTCTACTAATCTTAAACGATTTTCATAACTTAAAAAAAAATCCATGTAAATATGGTTTAAGAACTGTATTATTTCTCATTAAGAATTAACAATAATTCACTTACTGAGAAACTAAATTTACACAAAATCTTACAATAAAATACCAACCTGTAAATAATACAATAAAATACCAACTTGTAATAATATGGGAACTGTTCTTGTCTTTAGTACGTATCTATGTTTTAAAACCATGTGCTTGTGTTTGTTTTATTTTTTATTATCAATTTGATGCTTGGCAACATTGTGCTCACCAAACGTATTCTGTAGATTTTTGTTCTATATTCAAAAGCAAAAAGGGCCTTTTGGGGTTGCCAACGTTAAAAAGAAATTGGTTTCTTTTTGCTTTTTAGTAGAAAGCGTTGGATTTTCTTAGCTTGTAGTTGTTAGCTGAGCTGTGTGTTAGCATTAGATATGGTATATACATACTTATATACTTCTCTATAATATTTATGTAAAAATCTGTCTACTTGGGTTAAGAGTATATTAATAACACAAAACCGAACCGCCAAAGGGACCTTGACAATGTTGTCATAATCCAAATTGATAATAAAGACAATGAGAAAATGCGACAAAAAATAAAAAAAATTATAACGAAGCAATATTGAACAGCATATCAACAAGAATAGAACGCAGTTGACGATCGAGCCCCTCCCTACTGTCCCGAAAACCGGTATCGACGAATGGAAAACACCCGAGATAGTGATGGGACCAGCCACTAAGACGAATAAGGAGCGCATTATGCCTCCTATCAGTCTCTCCCTAATACCGGTCAGCGGCCCCAAAGATTCCCAGAACTCCCCTATAAAAACTATAAAATTCGACCAATCAGGATGGAAAGAGGAAATAGAAGAATATAATGCGCTAGATAAAATGAAAGACTTCGCTGAAAAAGCGGCTTTTGATCTCCCAAAACGAAAAGACAATAAACAATACGACTTCACGTTAGTAAAATCAGCTGAAAAGCGCTTGAAAGCGCCCGACAAAGAGAACAATCTAGAAAAATTAATAGAGTCCTATTCAAGAATAACAGAATTCATAAACGGCTGTGATTGGTCAAAGCTACAAGGGGACAAGAAAACCGAAGACCCGAAATCGATAGAGCAAAAATACCTCGATGCGAAAAATGAGTTCATGTCCCAAAATCTGATGTTGATGCCAAAAGACAGTCCGAAATCTGTTCTAAAGGAAGTCATAGACTTGAGTGAAGATGATGACATTTTGACAGATATAATGTCAAGAAAAATCAGTAAAGGGACTTTTAATGTGGGCAAAGGTGGCGCCCTGTCGATCTCAGTGCATCCCCTAGGCAAGGATACGTCATCGGTACGTGAAAAATAAACTAAAATGTACTAACTTTCGAAGTTTCACTAACAATGCACGCCTAATCTTTGAGGTATATGGAGTGTCTATTTGTTGTAAATATTTTAGAGGAACGCTCGAAGTGGTGAAGGATTACAAGAAAATGTAGCGGTTGTAGGTGAAAAGTCGTGTCAAAATCTTGTTGAAGTTACGTTAGGGGCGAATTTCACCAACCTTTTATACATAGAATAAGTCTTATCGTGAGAATAAAATTTTAATAATATGTGACAGTTTTTCCTTACTAGAACTGTCAGATGTAAATTTTGTTCCACGGATAAAAGATATCTGAAGGTCAATTCTCGTAATTTAAAACGTTCATAACCTAGTCACAGTCTCATCTCTGCGGCAAACAAATGTCAAAAACTTGTCAAAATGTAATGACCCCTCCCGCTCTGGGTGGAGCCGAAAGGAGTGTCAGACTCTTACTGACTAAAACCCACCCGTGTTCCTTCATAGCCCTTTATGTTCCGGGCCAGCGGTAACCTTTTCGGACAATCGCGCTGACCCGGCAGGCTTCTACGCAAACATTTATTCAGCTTTACTCCAAAGTAGCACAAAACTTAGTTTATAATGCCAAGCGCACCATCAGATGGTTCTGCATTCATAATAAGTCGAAATTCTGAGGAATTTCAATCAAGGCGGGCACTGGTGCACTATATAGCAACATAATTAATAATGGAAAAAAACTCTATAACAAAAAAAACAGATTTGTTCTTTTTTTTTCTTTAGTAAAACTACTGCTTCCTAGAACAGTGACAGCTGCAAAGATTTAAATCGCTAGATACGTGTCCTACCGTCTCAAAAGATAGTCGCGTTTCTGTTTCGTTTCGACACCTCTGACACAATGACGCAGTGACATGACTTGATTGTCATGGAAACGCTATTTAATAATGTGAGCTCACTCTTCTCAGTATGGACACTTTTATCGCGTGACTAAATACGGTGAGGTCAAATCTAGGGGTTTAAATATTTGGCAGCGGGGTTTGACTTTACGGTGTCAAAAATGCTATCTAGGAAAACACACCAATTTAGTTTCATAAATAACGTTTCAGTGACGTCATTCACCGGTAAATTGCGGACGCTATGTGGGCGGTCATCGCGTTTCTAGGAAACCATAGACACTGTCTGCATAACCCAAAGATTGACTGGCAGAAAATGTCTATGGCATTAAGTCCGCCTTCTGTACATTTATGTGCTTACGTATTAAATATTTTAACACATTAGCTGTCTAGAAAAACTGTCACCAATTTTAGGTTTTTCAACGGTTTTGGGTCATACACAAAACACGGCTTCAAGTAGCTCTAAAGTTAATAAAAAATAATGCCTCAAATAAATAAAATCTTTACAAATTATATTATTAACTGTATTTATATTTTCTTTTAACCCTATTTAGTTATTGCACGCAATTCACCTTCGTATGCCTTTATTTTATTTTCATTATTTATTTTTTACTTAATATAATTTTTTTTGTTTATAAAATGTGTTTGATTTCTGTTCCAATTATCAATCTTTTTCGTTAGTTTTTCGCAGAAGATTTTAAAATGCAACAAATGATTAGATATTGAAAATTAAAATTCCATGGTACACTTAAGCCCACAGATACGCTCTGTTGAATTTTCAACGTTCGACTAAACGCGGAGGGTTGAAAATTCAGTGCACGGTAAAAAAAAATCGCGTTAATAAAGCACCCGTGCATAATTGGCCCAATTCGTTCCCTTTTAGGAATACTTTCACACCCTAAAGTAATATAAAACTATTCTCACCCACAAACAACAAAATATTCCAAATTTAAATTCCATAAAAAGAAAAGAAATCAAACACAACCTGCCAGTACATTTCTAAGTTAGACGTTTTTTTTATTTTTTTGTTCCATGTAACGCTGTGTTCTTATAATTTGCTGTACCGCTTTCGATGTTGTTCGCTCGTTCGTAATGAAGGCTAAGAGGAGAAAGCACGAGGAGATTGAGAAGCAGAAGATCGAAGAACAGGCTAAAAGGCAACAGGTTTGTACGAATTTTAACAGGAATAAAGGCGCAATTCCTTTGCAGCTCACGGCTACGCTGTGCACGTGTAGCTTCGCTTTGTATGAAAATGTTGGTTGGATCGTCCACTACGATCTACGTATGGATGCGTCGCAGGCATAAAATTAAATCTGCGTAAAAAATGTGCGTTAACTCCGTGTACATCCTACGCAGCAGGGGATTTCGCCTTTACACCTATACATATTCTAAGACGTCTTTTCCACTCAACTGGCACCTCATGGTGTTGAAGCCAGACCACGACACAACTATCAGGTCAAAATTTCTTCTAAGCTTGTATTATGGAGTGTTAAAGTCTGTTCTGTTGCAAAAAATTATAGATATGGTATTCATCCTGTAGTACACAGGATTAATAGCACTATCATTTTCTCGCTATAGCAATTGAAGCGATGGTGGCTGTGACAGGTCAAATAGTATCTTATGCCCCGTGGTGTCCTCTGTTTGAGGGCACCCGGGGATCGTCCTGGCTGAATTTGAACTATGAAACCTTCACTACTCCACACTTTGCGGCCAAATTCTCAAACGAAATTAAATTCTAAGTCGCCGTGAAGTCTGATTCTGTCCTTGTCACTTTAACGACACACTTTATTTTAACGACAAGAAAATACTTTCCAAAATATTTCAAAGTCCTTTGAGAATTTGGTTGTGAGCAACATTGGTTTTGCTTTGAAGTGAAAACTTGTTTAACCTTTTGACCGCTTCAAGGCAAAAAATCGAAAACGTGCCCTCCGCGTCAGTCTGTCATGTAGTCGAACCGTGGCGTTCTGGGCACATTTTGTTTGGTCTATTATACACGACTGTGGCGGTCAAAAGGTTAAGCGCACTGCGCTCTTAGCGCTCACACACACGAGCGACACTCGTCAACGGCAGAGGCGATTGCAGCCGTCGACAAATCTTTATTTTTTGGGAATGCCATCTTGCATTTCAACTTATGAGGTTGTTGTCTGCTTAACCGGGCTTGCCTGTGGGTGCCTCAATAAATTAAGGCCTCCAGTCAGGGCTAAGCGACTACACGCTAAAGGCACCCCCTGTGGGCCTCGGATTAGGGCGTCGCTGGGAGAGGGCAGCAACGAACAGACTGGATCGGAATTATGCCGTCGACAACGTACTGCTCGTGTATTTGAGTAAGGTGCTCAAATACACGAGCGGCACTTTAGAATTTCACTTGGAATGTTAATGAAATGTTAGAATGGAATGTCAGTTCTTTGTATGCTGACGCCGAATCGGGTATTCTCGGCTTTCGTCGTAAGTTTTCACTTATCATAAACACACCGTCTTTTGTTTTATTTTCTGAGTTCTCTCCCAATCTCTAGTCAACCAACACTACTCCTGCTAATCTCCAACAAGTAAGTAATATAATAAAAACTCGTTGTTACAGGAGAGAGAAATAAAGCGACAACAGGCCATACTTCTTAAAGAGCAGGTTAATATGATTGTTTTCTTTATTTATCCGTGTGTCATTAACTAGTGTGTTTGAACCTGAGGGAGATTTTATAAGGTCTTCGAAAACTAAACTCAAATTGTGTAGGTATTCA
This sequence comes from Luperina nickerlii, assembly GCA_963855955.1. Lineage (NCBI taxonomy): Eukaryota > Metazoa > Arthropoda > Insecta > Lepidoptera > Noctuidae > Luperina > Luperina nickerlii. Next base: position 6,709,351 of record OY979689.1, on the reverse strand, counting down.
ATTTATTTTAAATTATCTGTGGTTTCACCCGCATCATTTTCGATTCCATGCGAATATCGGGATAAAAAGTCCAAATCCGTTCAGCCGGTCGATTCTGTAAAAAACTCACCGTGAAAACTTAGGTGAAGCGAGTTTGTTTTTGCTAGGAATTGGCACTATTGACAACTCACTCCACGCTCACTTCACCTAAGTTTTCACGGTGAGATTTTTACAGAATAGCACTGCCGTGGTTTTATTTTGCGTGAAAGAGTAATAAACATCCATCCATCCTCACAAACTTTCGCGTTTATAAAATTAGTAGGAAGTAGGATTAGTACCTAGAATAGGATGAATATGCATAACTTCGGATTAATTTCGTCTTGATTTTTTTTTATTATAAGTATTTGGCGGCAAAGTTGCTGACATAGAAATATATATATTTCTCTTCTCTCTTAGAATTATATTTTTTCCGAATTTTGTGGACATTAAATAAAATCGCTGAAATGTTAAGCGATAAATAGTAAATTTATTCACGAGAAATTTCTCTTTTTATTAAAATTAGCTTTGTATTCAATAATGATGTAAAATTGAGAATTTTAAGGAATAGAAATTTCTATTACCTAAGGCTTAAAGAATAATTTCTTTATATAGTTTTGAAGATTATTAGTTTAATTTAACTTAAAACCTTTAATTTTGTGGATATCAATCAATCATCTTAGTTTATAAACGGAGATGATTGACTGATGTCCACAAAAATCGGTCGAAAAAGTATTCGTTCTGAGTAATGAAGAAAACACAAATAGCCAGTTTTAAATGTTACAAAGATTCTATTCTATTGGGTCCAGATTTATGATCCTTCAGATTTTTATTGTTGTTTCAACTAGTCTTACCAAGGGGTATCGTATTACCGTATTACCCAGTAACTGGGTTGCGTAGGTCCAATAGTCAGTCGCTACATATAAAATACTGCTGTTCAGCTGCATCCGGTTAGACTGGAAGCCGACTCCAACATAGTTGGGAAAAGGCTAGGAAGATTGAATGAATTTCAACCCAAAACATTTAAAGATATTTACACTTTTTTTGCTTTCAAACTTGTGAGTCAGTTCGATTTAAAGTTGATGCTCTCCCTTGGATTCAAATACACAACCCCTATATGTTTCTGTGTGTGTCTGTGTGTAACTGTATGTTTCTCTTTTATTTACAATCCTCGTTGGACACCGCGGGCGTACAGCAAAAGTATATAACTGAGGTAATAATATACCACAGTAGATTTCGCAATAGTGCTTGTTATTAACAATAGTAACTTTTATGGAATTTAAGAGTATATACGGCTTAACTGGGAAGTAATAGCATAACTCAAGACAATCTTCGCTGCTCAAAATGAGTCGATAAATGTATAACTTACGCGTTCGTACGTACGTAAAATTGTCGCGGCGGGATTTTATCGTGCACTGGATTTTCAACTATCGGTGTTGAGCCGAGCGTTGAATTGAATCCAACAGAGCGCGTCCCAGCACGTCAAATAAACACGTTGTATTTTCAACTCTCGGCGCTAAGCAGTGTATTAAAATCCAAAAAAAATCGCCGCGTAAAAAAATCGCTGCGGAAAAAATCGCCCGTACGTACCTGAGCTAACTCTAGACAATTTTCACTGTGTAACTTACTCGTGAATTTGTGCCGCGTTCACTCATAATTGTATGTTACCGAACACAACATATTATTGGCGATTCATTTTAGAGGGGCGTTTACTCGGATCTGTTCGGGTAATTCCGATAAAATCTTCATGAGTGAAGTCGTAAATACTCTTAAATAGTATCGCTTGTAGTTGCCACTTTTAATGAGAGTCTATTCGTAGCAGTTTTGTAGTTTTTGGGCTGATTTGCTGGAACTCGCTTTTCTCACAAGAACTCACGCTATCTAGGTTTTTTGATATTTTTAAGTGTCACCGCTGTTTTATACCGGTGGGTAGTTGTTAATATTTACCGTTGCCATGAGCAACCGTTTATTGAGAGCTGTTCAAGATGGTGGGTGTCAGTTGGGTTTCGACTATTAGCGAATACTCGCAAGGACGTAATTATGCATGCCTGACTTAAAAAAATAACTACAAGGTTGCATGTACCTGAATCAAATGAAGTAATTGACTCTGCTATCATGATATAAAAGCGGACAGCAGGTATTGTGCTAAATAAGGCACAGACTGGTTAAAGAATAGGTGTAGGACATTATTTGCTTGTGCGTCAGAGTTTGGTCCCAAGTCTAAGCATATTAGCCGTTTATCTTACTTGGAAGGGTTACCACATCAGATACAGGGTGGCAGGGCTATCGACTCGTTCCTGAACTCCCCCTAAAGCAGAAACTTTTCGTTGTGTATTTAAAAAAAAATATCGGCTGTTTCATAGTGCAATACCTATGCGGTCGAAATGCATGGAACAGCAATTTCTTTTTTAAAACATCGACTAAATATTTCAATGCAGGGGCGTTCAGAATCATGTCATCATGAGAGCATGATAACAAGTTGCACAGAGATGAATCTGCCATCCTGTATACATAATTTTAACACCCAAATTCACGCTCTCTACATCTCTCTAAATCTCCCCTCATCTCCTCAGGAAAGAGAACGAAGGCGCCAGCACACCACGTTCATCCGTCAGCTGGACTCCCGTAGACGATGGGAGGAGAGAGAGCGAAGGAAGCACCAGAATCTGCTGGACAGACTGCTGGTGAAAGAGAAGAAGTTGCAGCAGAGACGGAAGGAGATGGAACTGCTGTCTGAACTAAGGTAAGAGGGTATTTAAGACTTGACAGATTTTTACAGGACTTTTATTGAAAAATGGTCGAAGTTGCTGAAGTGATATTTCTGATGTTTTTTTTGAGAATTTTTATTAATTTAAATACTTATTAAAAAATAGGGGAGAAATTTTTTGAGAATTTTGTAGGAAAATAAATGGGTAATCTTTGCCTTATCCAGCCATGACATGTCTGCCATGTGCAGTATGGAATGATGGATTATTTAAGAGCATATGAAAATTATGAAGAAATGTTATAAAAAAAACTTATATCCATTTTTATCACTCACATCCCCTCTAGAATTTCTTCCCATATTTTTTGTACTTAATACTCTTCAAACATTTTTAATTCTTTTCCACACAGACGACCACAAGAAGACTCGTCACTCTCCGATCAGAAGCCACTGCCTACCCTGAATAGGATCCCCGGACTGAAACTGCCAGGTCAAGCCATGGCTGACATTCTTCAAGTATATGAGTTTATACATAACTTCGGACAAACACTTGGTTTTGGTAAGTCAAAACTCAAGTTAAGTGCTTAAAACTACCCACAGTTTATATAATTATCTTTGTTCACAGAAGATAATAAAATCATAGAACTCCATTAATGTTACAAATATTCTTAGAAGGCATAAAAAATTCACTTAACTTGCAATGTATAATAATGATTTGAAAATTCGATCTTTGTATAGAAACAATTTTTGATCGACCATAGTTTGACTTTAAATTTATTACACCAGCCTTCTTAACGTTGTCCTTTGTTACGGTTATATTATCGTTCATGGTGTCCACTCAAGTTGCTCCAATAGCCATGCCATGATACTTTGACAAATATGGTAATTTTGATTTACTAAACTGTCTTGAGACAGACGAAATTCTTCCTACTTAAGGGGCTTAGAAGACCTAAACACAAAAAACGCAAGTTTTAGAAACAATAAAAGTATATGATTGACTACAGTAAACAAAACCAGAAAAAATATATGATATTCTTCAGGATATAATATGCTAGGTAGATACTGTGTTGAAAACAATACAACTAATTTGATACGGTAGAAAAAGTCGTGAAGATACCTCTAAAAACTTTCTTTTTACAATAAAAACTATACTAATATACATACAATCATTCTGATTTTTTGTCAGATTATTCTACAAGCAACATACTAAAGCACTACTGTTTTAATTTTGTAGTCCAATTAATAGATTAAATAATTGCTTCATATTTTGCAATAAATTACCAGCGTTGTGTCATCGCGCTTCTTTTTCTTTTCTATGCATTCCGACAGTGAGAGCGCTTTAGATCATGTAAGCCTCTTAAAGATTATTCCAATGTGTACTTGTTACAGACATGGACGCAATCCCAACTCTGAACACGTTCCAAATGGGTCTCCTACCTGATTGCAGCGTGGAGGCTGAAGAGGAACTGCTACAAGTACTCACACAGCTACTTATTACTGCCATTGGTAAGTAACCCTGATTTAACCACATGTTTTTAAATTTACGTAACGATTGCTGCTCATCCTTACGGCACTATACAATCAGTTTTGAAAAGAATAGAAAATAATAGGGCTATGATTTATATGTCTCGCCATGAACTAGCATACAAATATTTTAAAGTAGCCTCTACGAGCGAATGATATTTTGGAGCTCTGTGTGTAAAAATTAAGGACATTTAATGTTCCAAACCCAAAACACTACCCTCCCCTCTCCTCGCCGCAATCAGTTAAACAGGTTGACGCTTTGTCATGAGTAACACCAACGGTTTTTATATCCTTAAAATATTACACTTGCTTATTCTAAGAAACCTTACAAGCACTAACTGCCCTTGTCATTTTCATGTCAATAAAGTAAGATGGCAGCAGACCATACTATCATTATTTGACGGGAATAAGTAACATATAATAATAAGGGGCTTTTGGCTACAGTCTAACAGTCGCACGGGTCGATCGTACAGGTTAAGCTACGCTTGCCGCGGTTGGTCCGTGGATGGGTGACCATCTTCACATACCAAGACCCCTCCGTGCCCCGGAAAGCACGTTAAGCCGTTGGTCCCGGCTGTCATTCGTGGATCTATGACAGTCGTTACGGGTCGTCCCGTTTTCGTAGCCCGAAAGTCTGACAACCAGTCTTACCAAGGGTTATCGTATCGCCCAGTAACTGGGTTGTGGAGGTCAGGTAGGCAGTCGCTCCATGTAAATACTGACATTAAGCTGCACCCGGTTAGACTGGAAGCCGACCCCAACATAGTTGGGAAAAGGCTAGGCAGGTGATGAAGTAACATATAATTAGTCTTTCTCATTCTTCCACAGAGGACCCAGGTATCCCGCACCCAGGTCGCCACACAACCCTGCTAGGCCATGCCATCAGAATGGGCGACATAACGCCACAGAATCTCAGCGAAGTGCTCAGAATATACCTGTACGCTAACGCTACGGGAGAAGTCAAGGCTCTTACTGGTATGTAGAAAGTATTATTATTTTAAGATTAAGAAACAATTGGCGTATTGATAGATCTATATATTTATGAAGTCATTAGCACACCTATTTACTGGTTTGTTGGGATTTGATGGCAGTTGATAATCTGCCGCATCCGGTTAGACTGGAAGCCGGAACTGGTTCTGAAAAGTCACTAGCAGCTTGAACAACCAAATGACTCAGAACTGATAACTATTTCAGAAATCAAGTTTCAAATCCTAACGGCTAAGTGCGCATACACACGAGCGACATGCATCAAATTAGTTAAAAAAAAACTGTAACGAAATGAAGTCCCTTGAATCCGCTCCTAAAAAACACAAAAAATACAAACAGCCTATATTTTTGTAACCCAACTTCTGGCTTAAAGAGTTTCAATATGTAGACTCTTGTCTATCTTGAAAGTCTTCTAAGTACAGACGCCAGCACATCAAGCTACCCGAAACTGTCAAATTTTCCCAATCAACTTTGAGCCTTATGCTTTAACGATAAAGTTGAAAATCTATTAAAGAAATTTGACAGATTGTAGTAAGTTGATGTGCTGGCGTCTGTACATAATATTCTTCAGTATTGTTCATGATTATTTAATATTTCCCTAGGATTAACAGCAGAACGCGAACGAGAGCGTCGCGTGGCCGACCATCATCAAACAGAGGCTGAAATGCAACACACTTGTGCCAATTCTAAGAACAACGTCTATTACGAGAGCCTACATAATAACGCTACTTATAAGCTGTCAGGTATGTTCTACATCAGAAGGCCAATTCCCATAATTTTAAAAGTTCAAAATCAGCGACGTCAATGTCAAAAATGTTTGGAAATTAGAGGTATTTTTGACAGATTGAGACAGAGATCATACTGAACGTTCTTAAAATAACGAAAATTGCCCCTCAAGTATTTTTTTATTTATTTATTAAACTTTATGCACATAATGTACAAAGGCGGACTTAATGCCTTGGGCATTTTCTACCAGTCTACCTTAGGGTGATGCAGAGACAAAACAGTAGGTGCAACAGAACGGAAAATTTTGAAGAATAAAATATAATAATAAATACTTATATACATACATACAACAAATTATACAAAGTGAGGAAAGATAAAAAAAAATAAAAACATAGATGGAGAAAACCAACAAATTAATTATGGGACAAGTCTGCCAAGTATCATACATGTATGTATGTATGTATTGACTGACGCATTTCAATATTTATATCGAGGAGCCTGTTTTACAGTGTTTTCCATTATCTTCCCAATACATAGAAAAAGGGAGCAGAATTTATGTGAAATTTTCTCGTCAGATATTTATACCGGGACCGGTACAGTACCCGGCGATACATATTGCACATCGACCTTTACCTTTTTTGTATTTCATACAAAGAATAAAAATAATTATCAAAAGAAGCAAATCATAATTGTTTTAACAGCTCCTAATAGATACCGGACTGTTTTTATTTCGTGCGACAGAGATAACGCTCTACGAAGCCGAAATTAGCTGATTGTCTCTTTCCAAAGGTCGATGTGCAATATTTATCGCCGGGTACTGTAATAAGGCATTAAAAGAAACACCAGGGGGCCTAAAAAGGCCACTTTGGCAGAATCATAAAAGGATAACATTATGAATCATAATGGACAGTTAACTGTTAAGTTAATCGTATCAAATCCCATTGGTGAAGTATTTTTCAGTTATTTTTTTTTGTCTGTGCTAAAATACCAAACAATCCAATCCAAATCCAATCTCTTTGATTATACCTACGTAGTGCAGCGAAAAAAAGAAAAACACGGACTGTCTTCGCCATATTATGATTCATAATGTTATCCTTTTATGATTCTGCCAGTGGCCTATTTAGGCCCCCAGAAGACCAATTCCCGTAATTAAAAATGTTCAAAATCTACTCTCAATTTCATCACAACGACAGTCAATGTCAAAAATTTAGAGGAATTAGAGGTATTTTTGACATATTGAGACTGGGATTTTTTTTTTATCGTGGAGAAATGCTCATGCATACTGCACTACCACGGGAGATAGTGCAATTATTATGTGGGACTCTAACCCACTAAAACTCCACGGTGTCCTCCTCTGCCGCTTACGGCGGGAACACGGGCACGCGTTAGCACTCATCCGTGAACCCGCCGCGGCTGTCCGTCACCGGACCCTCCTCTGGGGAGTACTCCCCATCACCGGCGCACCAGAACACAGCACGCCGTGACCACCCCAGGGACCAAACCAGCACATGGGCGCCAGACGACCCCGTGTCTGGGCACCCTTGGCCCCCCTTGAGACTGGGATCAGATTGTGAACCTTCTTATAATACGAGAATTGCCCCTTAGATCAATGTAATTGTATTTGAGTTGTTTTAATGTCAACTGGACATTAGCGTAAAACTGTACAGGCATCTGGTAAAATCATCACCTGCCTTGCTTTTTCCCCAAGTATGTTGGGGTCGGCTTACAGTCTAACCGGATGCAGATGAATACCAGTATTTTAGTGGCAACTGGTAAAATATTGGTGTTAAATCTCTGCATACCCCCCTCCAGTGAATAATGGCACGATGTCGTTTGGAAATGCGTGTTACAAACAAAAATACAGAAGTTTTTCATGCTCACAATTCTTTAAAGTGTATATACTCACATAATCTATACATTATTGCTTGCAGTACTAATGATCTTTATTTTTTGTCCACAGAGGCCCTCCGCGACAAATCCTTCCTCGCCCTAAGCGCGACATTCAAAGCACGAATCCTCGCGTTCATATGCGACGAACTTCTGCAGAACAAAGCAGTGTTACGTCAGGTCGACGCCAGCCTCGAACATCTCAACCAGCTCAAGAAGGAGAGGTATCTCATGGATATGAAGATCAGGAAGTAAGTAACACCTGTCTGAACCGGTTGAATATCGTAATTACAGAAACAAGTAAAAAGCCATTGTGTCTCGCGTGGATCCACGTTCTATTACGGGGTTAATGGCGGCCGCTTTTCATCAATTAAATATCCGTCGGTCCTACATAGTTTCCATCCCAAATAATATGTTATGAAACGCCTCGTCCTAGAAAATTAAACCATATTTGCAGCCAAGCAGTAATGGTTCTTTTTTGGAAAAAATTTTGGTCGCTAAGGAAGCCAGCACTCGACTAATGTGCCTGTTTTAATCTGTGTCCAAAAATTTATTTAATCGGTGCTTTCATGTTGGTTAATCGAAATAGATGGCAGAATACTCAATTATACCATCATCATCTGCCTAGCCTTTTCCCAACTATGTTGTGGTCGGCTTCCAGTCTAACCAGATGCAGCTGAATACCAGTATTTTACATAGAGCGACTGCCTATCTGACCTCCACAACCCAATTACTGGTTAATACGATACCCCTTGGTAAACTGGTTGTCAGACTTTCGGGCTTCTGACTACACGTAACGACTGTCAAAGATCCACGAATGACAGCCGGGACCAACAGCTTAACGTGCTTTCCGAGGCACGTAGGGGTCACGGTTTTTAAAGATGGTCACCCATTCACAGACCTGTGCGGCTGTTATTATTTATTAATTTATTTATCCATTTTTTTCAGGCATCAAGGCATTATTGTTGTATGTGTTTTTATGGAAAAACACATACAACAATATAAGCATAACTTAAAAATACTATAAATACATACAACATTATATTTACACTAAAAACTAACGCACACGAAGTGTCTGCGTCGCGTTTCGCTGACTGGTGTCATGTAGCCGGCCACGAAACAGGCGGTACACAACACCCTCCCCCCTCCCTTCCCGGAGAGGGAAGGGAGGGTTCCTTTCATTTGTTCCTTTCCCTTTTCCCTTCCTTTTATATAGCCACGGGCCCCTCTAATAGTCATATACACCGTTTTATATATTAAACTTTCATAAGGTACACTTATAAATAATGTGTATCACCTCATCTCAGACATCGACCTACATGGTCTTCATATAACCTGACCAAGATTATGTCTGGGCTTTAAAAGAGACTGTGACCTCCGAGTTTGTTTCGGCCTTTCTTCTCAGAGTAGTCAGATAGGAAACGCCGACCACATCTAGTTTAAAAAAATATATGATTGACGTGTAAAAGTGTTTGTGCAAACCTACTTCAAAAATAAAATCATTTGTCATTTACCTTTTCCATCTCTTAATTATTAATTGTTTCATTGTCCTACAGGGTCAGAGTACTCCACCAACGCAAAGTCCGCGCCGAACAAACGGAAAAGCAGCAAGCGTTAGCGCTGGAGCGTATGCAGCGTCTAGTGGAGGAGAGTGCAGCCAACCTGAGGGCGTCGCCACAACTTCATGACGACGGTAAGATAGGAAAGGAGGTTTTTTGACGTAGCCAAAGAACAATACAACGTTAAGTATGCACAAATTGTGCTCTTCGGAATCAACTTTGACTTTGCCGGGGTATTTGTAAACTAAAATCACAGAGATTAACTATTAGAAATACAGGGTGTCTCCACATCTCTAGTAGTCTGTAGGAGGGCAGATGTACCATCGAGGAAACTTACATCTATACACCGTAAGGGCTATTCTTCCATGCAGCGCTCGGCCGCTATAGTAACGCTTGCTAACAGAAGTGGTCATCGTGTGCACGGAATTTTGTTTTCAAATTGGGCACATGTAAGTTACCTCGATGGTACATAATTAGCTACTGTAAACTTAACTTTTTTGTGCACCATACAAAAATAGAAGTCGAAATGAAAATTGAAAAAATAAAACATTAGTTCTGGTTGAAAGTTTAAGATTTTTGTGGGTTACTTAACAACCACTTTTCTCTCAACAGAAAACCAACAAACACCAGAAAAGCCAGAAACCCCTAAAAAAGACAAGGAATCATCACCACACCCTGAAAGCGAAACAGACAAACAGTCCGAACCGTCGCCGTATAAAGAAAGCCAACCGGCTGAAGAAAGCGACAAGGAACTATCGCCCTTAAAGGACCTGTCCAACAGTATGAAAAACAAGGAGATGTTGAACAACAATAAGGACGAATGTTCCCCGGCTGATAACTCGAAGATTGATAAGGATAGTGTTATTGGGGATTGTGATGCTAATTTGAGTGATTTGGAGAGTGAGGGCACGCAGCCGGAGGAGGTGAGATTAGAGGATTTTTAAACCATTATTTGATTGCAATATTTGCAAAATTTCTAAAAGAATTAGGTACAGACGCCAGCACATCAAGCTACCCGAAACTGTCAAATTTTCCTAATCTACTTTGAACCTTATGCTATAGCGATAAAGTTGAAAATCTATTAAATAAATTTGACAGATTGTAGTAGCTTCATGTGCTGGCGTATGTACGTATTTTTAGCACTGTCCAAGACAGAGCTGGAGAAACACATGAGATAAATATAGATTTCACATTTATTTTATGCTATGCATAGAATTAGATACACTCGTGATAGCTTTCAAAATTAAGTAATTTACTAGTGTTTTTAAATCAGCAGCATTAAATGAAGACAAGCAGATTAATAGATTAACTTCATGATAGTAAATTTCTTCTACCACAAAACTTCACTAAGAAAATCTTTATTTTACTACTTTGTCTACGAAATACGGCTAATGAAAACGCCAAACAGATGAGGCTTATACCCCGCACTAATGAATGTATGCTATTGTAGAAAACATAGTTGCTGTTAACTTGCAATTTTCATTAGCCGTCCGCCGACGCGAGGACGCTTACATCAAAATATTTCCTACAATTTATATTAAACTTAAAGGGCCAAATATAATATTATTATCTTAGTTTTTAGAGGTTTTTGTTTGAGTCGGAGGTTGTTAAAATTTTAATTTATAGAACTCATAATTTCATCTGGAAGTCGCTCTGAAATAAAATTTTGATTTGATTGAAGAATTTCTTGATTTTCTCTGTATATTACAACAATATGAAAACATATAAAAGTGGAACTTTACCACTATTTCTAATTCACAGGATGAAGACAAGAACCTGTCCTCCGAGGAACTAGCTCGCAAGCTGGAGAAGCTACTGAAGCAGTCTGAACAACAGCTGCTGCAGCTTACAGCTGGGTCTCATGCTTTGAGGGCTACGTGTTATGGACAGGATAGGTGAGTCAACAAAACTATAACGCTTCTGTAACAAAAGGGTTACCAGAGTTCACACGTTTTTCAGAACGAAAACCGACGTCGAATCGGGCGACTGTTGCTACTAAATGACTGAATCATCATCTGCCTACAATAGCCTTTTCCCAACTATGTTGGGGTCGGCTTCCAGTCTAACCGGATTCAGCTGAATTCCAGTATTTTACGAGTACATGGAGCGACTGCCTATCTGACCTCCACAACCCAATTACTGGGTAATACAATACCCCTTGGTAAGACTGGTTGTCAGACTTTCGGGCTTCTGACTACCCGTAACGACTGGCAAAGATCCACGAATGACATCCGGGACCAACGGCTTAACGTGCTTTCCAAGGCTGAATGACTGAATAAAATTCTGAATTGCTTGCTATCAAACACAAATAAACGCTGTTCCTTCTCTCCTAATAAACTATGCTACGCCAGTCTGGGTCCATAATTTGATACCGTAATTTTAATACACAACATAACACAGACAACACACAACATTACACAACACACACATAACACAACATTGACATAGTGTAGGACCATTTTGTAATGCAGTAAAAAAAGTATACCTCACAAATCTTAGGTAACATGTTGTCAAACCCATGTTTACTGGGGGCCTAAAAAGGCCATTTTGGCAGAATCATAAAAGGATAACATTATGAATTATAATGGACAGTTAACTGTTAAGTTAATCGTATCAAATCCCATTGGTGAAGGACTTTTCAGTTATTTTTTTTTGTCTGTGCTAAAATACCAATCAATGCAATCCCAATGTCTTTGATTATACCTACGTAGTGCAGCGAAAAAAAGAAAAGACGGACTGTCTTCGCCATATTATAATTCACAATGTTAATCTTTTATGATTCTGCCAATGTGGCCTTTTTAGGCCGTGTTGTGATTGGATAAACATTTAATGAAATCTCTTGACATAACTGTCTTTTACCAAATTCTTGTGTTTGTAAAGTCCTTTCGAAACTAGAAGAATCTCGATCTTCATATTATGAATTTATTTTATAGTCATCATTCGTCTTCCCCAGATACTGGCGTCGCTACTGGTCTCTAGGTAAATGCGGCGGCATCTTCGTGGAAGGCATGGAGTCAGCACAGCCTGAGATCATGACGTATCACCAACAGCTTGAGAACAATGCACTCAGCGGCAACACTCCGCCTGACAGCAGCAAGAAAAAGAAGAAAGGTAAGAGTCATTGATCTTTACTCTCACACTGTCCACTGCTGCACATAAGCTTCAGCCAAGCGTCGCCCTGCCGGGTCAGCGGGGTTGTCCGAAAGGGTTACCGCTGGCCCGGAACATAAAGGGCTTAGGAAGGAACACGGGTGGGTTTTAGTCAGTAAGAGTCTGACACTCCCTTCCGTTCCACCCAGAGCGGGAGGAGTCATTTGAAAATTTCCCATCCAGGAAAAAAAAAAGCCAAGCGTCGCCACATTGACCGACCCTGTGCTTCTCGCATCTGTGACCTTGTAGGGTGCGCGTATAAGGATGGCAATAGCGGTGATTGCCTTTTCCCTAATGCCTCTCTGCGAACAAATAATACCAGTTGATTCGTAACTCAATCTGAATGAAAAAAAAATTGGTTGTCTGTAAAGTCTGTTTACGGACGATAGTTTAACGTGACAACGTCATAACAAAACATTAATGAAATGATTGCATACTTTATGAATATTGCAGCAATTGTTGCAATAAACAATGAAAACCACTTAAACTTTTTACTTCACTTTATAAACAATCGACGAAACAGTTCACGTAAGTTGTGTGCTGCCTTTGTCTTTCTTCTCCTCGGACGCATAGGCAATCGAGTGGAAGGGAGATAGATGCGGTGCAAGCCGAACGCTCAAGCCGATCGTGCCTTTCGCTCGTTCGTGCCGCGCTCTCGCTCCGATCGTGCTCGGCTCGGCTGAAGCGTAACGGGACAATGAGTCATCCTTTTTCGTGCATGCAGCCTGCGTTTATCGATTTCTTAGACGTTGTCACGTCAATAGCTATTTATTCACCAAGAGGAGTAAGGCACAGATTACTTATCGAGTGTGCATTTGAGGCCCGACGCGAAGCGGAGGGCCGTAAACCACACGAGTTTAGTAATCTGTACTTACCCTCGAGTGATATATACTGCTTTATACTACACTTGTGGAGTTGTTGTTACTAAATTGCTATCATTGTCACTGGAATCACTTATTTTAACTTGTGATTTACACCGCCAAACTTTAAACTTTACCAAGAAAATTGTTTCTACAAAATATGTCAACTAACCAAAATAAGTCTTTTTTTTTCTTTAAATTTTAGCGCGTCAAACAGTTTTCGCGCCAAAAGACGTTAAGCCGCGTCCCCACTAGAGCCGCGCGGCACGCGACGCCGAGTGGGGACGCGGCTTAACGTCTTTTGTGATTTGTTGTGATCAACAACACTCAACAACACTCAACAACAGTCAACAACACACAAAACACTCAAAACACTCAACAACAGTCAACAACACTCAATAACACTCAACAACACTCAACAACACTCAACAACACTCAACAACACTCAACCACACTCAAAAACACTCAACAACACTCAACAACACTCAACAACACTCAACATCACTCAACAACACTCAACAACACTCAACAACACTCAACAACCCTCAACAACACTCAACATCACTCAACAACACTCAACAACACTCAACAACACTCAACAACCCTCAACAACACTCAACAACACTCAACAACACTCAACAACACTCAACATCACTCAACAATACTCAACAACACTCAACAACACTCAACAACACTCAACAACACTCAACAATACTCAACAACACTCAACAACACTCAATAACACTCAACAACACTCAACAACACTCAACAACACTCAACAACACTCAACAACCCTCAACAACACTCAACAACACTCAACAACACTCAACAACACTCAACAACACTCAACAACACTCAACAACACTCAACAACACTCAACAACACTCAACAACACTCAACCACACTCAAAAACACTCAACAACACTCAACAACACTCAACATCACTCAACAACACTCAACAACACTCAACAACACTCAACAACCCTCAACAACACTCAACATCACTCAACAACACTCAACAACACTCAACAACACTCAACAACCCTCAACAACACTCAACAACACTCAACAACACTCAACAACACTCAACATCACTCAACAATACTCAACAACACTCAACAACACTCAACAACACTCAACAATACTCAACAACACTCAACAACACTCAATAACACTCAACAACACTCAACAACACTCAACAACACTCAACAACACTCAACAACCCTCAACAACACTCAACAACACTCAACAACACTCAACAACACTCAACATCACTCAACAACACTCAACATCACTCAACAATACTCAACAACACTCAACAACACTCAACAACACTCAACAACACTCAACAACACTCAACATCACTCAACAACACTCAACAACACTAAACAACACTCAACAACACTCAACAACACTCAACAACCCTCAACAACACTCAACAACACTCAATAACACTCAAAAACACAAAACACTGTATAATGCTTTCTGTCTCATTTTCTCCCACGTTAAATCTTATGTCTCTTTTTACTGCCGCTTTTTCATTTCATAAAATTTCAAGTCACAACGATGCTAAAGAAGCTTTCACTTCAAAAACAAAACGCGTTAGTAATGAACGCATTACTGCCCTGATTTTCAGGGCAGTAATGAAATTCCATACAATATAACTGCCTAGATTTTTGAGAAGGTTTAATGAACAGCTTTCAAGCCTTTTAGTGGGGTAGTATTGGTACACTTACTAAGCAAGTGTAGTATAAAAGAAACTATTACATCATTTGTAGGGCTTTCAGTCTTAAGTGAACTAAAACTAGACCAATGCAGGAACAAAATAAGGCTTCAATTATCCTAAGTTGCTTATAATCATTTTCTCCAACATAATCCAACTTGTTTGCCCCTCAGCACCCCGAGAAAAGAAAGAACCTACTCCTCCCGAACCGGAAAAGGCGAACCCGGAAACGGAAGCCCAAAAGAAAGAGGAGGCTCTCAAGAGCGAGATGGAACTCAAGAGCATCAAGTCTGAACTCAACCTGAGTGATCACACGCAAATCATTAAGTACGAGCCTAATGTGAAGCATGGCGCTTGTAAGGTTGAAGGTATGTGTCATATTTGATTTTGTTACTGAGATTTTCTGTTATGTATTCCAGCGGGTTTATGGGGGTTTTCGTGAAAATTTACGACACCAGTTGGCACCACTTTGACAAGAGGTCTTCCAATATAAAATATATGATGACGTTCATCATTCGATTCATTCATTCGTTCATCATTCAGTCATGACTAAAGAAAATATAGGCTCTTTGACAGATGCCTGGACCTGACGTGTCAGTGCTGCCACCTGGCGAACGTCATTTCAGAAAACCCTCATTGCGTAACACACTAACAGTAGCAATGGTTTTTATTTTGACAGTCCAACAACATTCGTTGCGTTATCTACTTTGTTGAGCAAACCCATTTATTGAACATAAGAAGCAATGGATTTGCAATATATCAGATTGGTAGTGTGTTACGCAATGAGTGTGCCGATTCTTGAAGCATTTAAATTATGGATGCATCCGATACCGATACCGATATATCGGCGATACTTCAGGTTTGCCGATATATCGGTATCGGCGATATTTTTATGGCAGATTCAACGATACTTTTCAAATTTCGCGCTTTAAAAATGTAATTTAAACGCGCGTGTTGTTCCATCTATTTCGTTGCAAACGAGGCACGAACTAACTATGCTCGGGGAAACCCCGCGCTTTATTCAGTGTTTTGTTTCGCCCGCCCGCTTTGGCCTCGCACTCGCACATCTATCCCATTTCGTTAGGTTGAATGTTGTTGCGCGTAGTATTTTTCCATGCAAATAAGATTAAGAATTACATATCGTAATTGTTTGTGTATTGTATATCATTTATAACTAGTCGTTTGTGTCAAATAAAATAAACCTTCCTTTTTGAATTCAATAAGCGTATCGGTATCAGTATCGCCGATATTTTTATAAGAGTGTCGGTATCGTATCGGAAAAAGGCGTATCGAGGCATCCCTAATTTAAATGTACCACCAAAGCACATTATGTTGCAGTCTTTTTCGGCGCAGCTGTTAAATATTTCTAATAGCACGGTTGGTTGGTAGTACGTGTGGCGAGTTAGATTCCCCAACGAAATTAATCAGTTTTTCAGGATCTGGCTGTTTGTGAATGTGAAACATGTGATGATTATGATTACTTATGATATTAAAATCAAAATCAAAAGTCATTTATTCAAACTAGGCTGAGAACCAGCACTTTTCGAACATCAAAATTACATAAGTCAGTCTCCCAAAATGCCCGCCCTTCACCACTTCCTAGTGCTTTCATTTGTGTATGAGAAATAAGTTATAGAGACTTTCTATAGTTTTAAATGATGTGCCCAATGACGTAAATCCGATTTTTCAAGTCAGATTATTCTTCAACTGAAGTCAATTATGTAAGGGCGAATTTCACCAAACTTTTATGTCTTATCCTGAGAATACATTTTGAATTTTTGACAGTTTTTCCATGCAAAACTGTCAAACGTCAATAACACCACGGATAAAAGATAACTGACTTTGGAAATCATTCCAAAGCAGGTAAAATTTTAATAATCACTGTTTCTTTGGTGAGTTAAGGAACTATTTTAACAATTAAGAACCTAATAATTATTTTAATCAGTAGCGGCATTCTACAGTCCCTAACAAACAGACTACTTGATTTGGCTCATTACAAAGATTCCCAAATAAATAGTGTTCATAATTTGTATTTCATTACACCAGGCTCCTCAATAAAAATGGAAGAAAAATACATTCAACAAAAAAACAACGAAGAACAAGACATGCTCGACATAGAAGACTCAATACCTACCGCCTTTTTAGTGCAGAAACCCACCCACAAACCCATGTTCGCGACCCAAGCAGAACCCATGGACAAGCCGCAAGAAATCGTCAAGGTAGAAAATGTCGTCAAAAACGAGGCCGACCACGAGGATATTGAAGAAACGAAAGACACTTTAGTCAATAATCTAGAAGAATTACGCAAAATGGCGGAAGCTGTATCGATTCAACTCGACGCAGCAAAGAAGGAACAAGAAATAAAAGAGGAAAAAGAAAAAGTAAAACATGAACCTATAGATTCTTCCTCCGCCCACTTCCAACTCTACTCAAAAATCTTAGACGGGAAATGGTTCTCTATCCTCAGACACGAAAGCTCATTTTTGAATAACATCAACGAGATAGACAAGCAAGATTTACCGGAGTTTTGTGACAACGAACATACGTGTTCTGAGGTCATTTTGTGCCAGGGTCATAAGTGGGACGTTTCGAATAACCTTCATTTGCTGAATGACCCTAGTTTGTTCACGTTGAATAGTATGGTTACCAGTGTACAAGTGCCATCGAATAATGTGTATGCCGATTCTAGTTTGACGATGTCTGGGTTGGATCAGGAAATTATTGATAATAGTTTTAATAAGGATGGCAGTGTGCAGGAGATGGAGACTGAGGAGGATAGTAAGGAACAGGTGAATATGCATTTTCTTTTACACAGATTTACTAGCGAAACTCCGCAGGCGCGATGGGTATCCATATAAAACACGATAAAACAAAAAAGAAATGAAGGACGAAGAATTACGAGACGAATTTCGATAGTTAATTTAATTAGATCCTCTATTTTAATCTCCTTCTAGCGTCTAGATTTTTGTAGATTATGTCCGATCCTATTCTGGTTTCTAGAGATAACTTATTATGACTGCAATCATTGCTACAATCTAATATTTAGTGGTTTCCTCTTTTTACTTCCCTTAAAAAAGAAAATGGTTGACTTTTGAATCAATCACTATAATAACTGTTTATCGACGCCTTAGAGTGAAAACCTCGTAAGTGTAAAAGAAGTAACTTTTCAGGACGAAGAAAGAACTGCGTGCTGTAAATTTTGTACGGCGTCTTTTATATATTTTTTCACCGACTTCAAAAAAGGAGGTTCTGTATTCTTATTAATTAATATGGAAATTTAACTCAGTTTTATAACCAGAACTGTTCGATACTATAAGATTGTCCGAAATGCATAAAATGCTACTTACATTCCCGAGGTTTTCACTCTAAGGCGGTGTTATGTCATATTGAAGGTGTTAGGTATGTGTGTGTGGGTGTTAGGTGGCTGGAGTACGCAACTCCACGTCAATGCGGGTATTTTGCGTACGGGTGGGAAAATTGATTATTCGATCCACCCTAGCTCCTCATGGAAGGCCAGCCAAGATTTGATATTACTGCCGACCTCACGGAAGCCAACTATGCCAGCTATGGTTATTCTAAAACAATGCTCTACATTGTTTTTAGGGTTCCGTATCCAAAGGGTAAAAACGGGACCCTATTACTAAGACTCTACTGTCCGTCTGTCTGTCTAACTGTCACCAGGCCCAACCGAACCATGAACATGGTGACTCAAGAACCGTGATAGCTAGACAGTTGAAATTTTCACAGATGATGTATTTCTGTTGTTGCTATAACAACAAATACTAAAACAGAATAAAATTAACATTTAAGGGGGCTCCCATACAACAAACGTGTTTTTTTCGGCGTTTTTGCCTTGTGGTACGGAACCCTTCGTACTTCGTACGAGTCCGACTCCGCACTTGGCCAGTTTTTTTTAAATAGGTGTCAAAGTCGATTTATTTGAAAACCATTATAAACACGTCATTAATCTTCCTATAATGATCAAATGACTATTGAACTTGTATTACTGAATTTCGAGGGAGGTTCACTTTTACCAGAAATGTGCCCACCCATCTTACTTTAAATATTCTAACCATATAAATCTTTCAACAGGACAACGACCTAGAAAAAGAGCTACAAGCCGACGCCCTAAAAGCCGACCTTCTAACCCAAAAGGCCAAAGCAAACAGCCTCACAAGTTTAGGCCTGTTGAACTTCAACGCGCTCTCAACGTACGTGACCTGTGACAGTCCGCCCCCCATACAGATGTCGGTGGAGGAGATGGACCAGCTGGAGTATTGTAAGGTCAATGGGTTGCCGAAGAAGGTCGAGGGGAATTTTGTGCCAAGGGAGTTGAGGTGAGTTTGATTGAATTTTTATTTACATCATACTCCTGCACCCTAATGAAGATTTTCTGAAATGACTTTCGCTAGGTGGCAGCACTGACACGTCAGGTCCAGGCATCTGTCAAAGAGCCTATATTTTCTTTAGTCATGACTGAATGATGAACGAATGAATGAAACGAATGATGAACCTCATATATTTTATATTCATTGTCGAAATGGAAGTCCTCTTGTCAAAGTGGTGCCAACTGGTGTCGTAAATTTTCACGAAAACACCCATTGCGTAACATATTTTCTATAACAATCTGAGTCATTTTGAAGAACATTGCTAATACATTGCTTCACATGTTCGATAAAATTGTCTGCTCAATAACGTAAGTGACGCAATGAATGTTATTGAACTGTCAGAATGAAAACCATTCCTATTGTTAGTGTGTTACGCAATCACCCCGCAAGGTAAAGCTTCCCCATTATTTCCACTTTTCTCGAAGTTGCTTGTCTTGATAGAACACAGTAAAAACAATGAAGAGTGGATTTTTTTGGCTTTTCTTCTTCATAGGACTACTATACTATCTATACTAATATTATAAAGCTGAAAAGTTTGTTTGTTTGTTTGTTTGGTTGAACGCGCTAATCTCTGGAACTACCAGTCGGATTTGAAAAATTCTTTTTGCATTTGATAGCCCAATTCTTGAGGAAGGCTATAGGCTATTTAACATCACGCTATGACCTTTAGGAGCCGAGCAAAAAGAAAAAAGTCAGAAAGAACGCTAAGCAAAAATGAAGTAATAGCGCGGGCAGGCGATGCGATGCGACGGGGTGGGTCGGAGTAACAAGAAATTTCACGCAGACGAAGTCGCGGGCAGAAGCTAGTAATTTTAACAAAAGTCGGCACACGTTATAATTATTCGGTATAATCTATAGGTGTATGGTGGTAGGTTAGGGTATGACGGATTCATGGGTGGTAAAAAAGTGATTCAATATGGGGTAAAGTGTAAACTTGGATGGGTGCCAATTTTACAAACCTATATCAAGACCTTTTAAAAAAAACAGTGGCACTCCGGGAGTGCCGACAGAAGTGAGAACAAAACGCAAACAGAATACTTTGCCATCACTCACTGACATATCGGATATACATTACGACTACATCCCGAGGACAGCCGAACACATCCGAAGCGGGTATTTTTTTAATCGTCTTATAAATAAAACACGCGCGGTGTCGCTTACGGCAACAGTGGCGTGAGTTCAATGGTTTTTTCCCATCTCAAAAAAGGCTCAACGCGCCTAAAGAAGCTTACACTTCAAAAAGCAGTCAACTAAAACGTACAGCAAAGACAGTTTCTTTTACCTACTATACCTATTAACTAACGAAAAATAAAAGTCGCTGGTTCTTGGTAGTGAAAACAAAAGTGTAATGCGTCAATCAGAAATACATAAACAATAAGTATCCAAAAAATAGACAAAAGGTATAAAAAAGAGGCTTCAAAACATAAAGCCAGCAGGCTTACTCTCGAACCTCGATCTCAATCGGAATTGGAAATTGGGTTCGAAAACTTGTCAGTTGGCACTCTTGAATGCTGTACTAGCGCACGATTGGAATCGTCTCAGGTGGATCTTTTTGGTACTAATTGAATTCGACTTTACTCGAACGAATGCACTTTTTTCGGTACTCTTGACGAGATTTTGACGTTAACATATCGAGTTTGAAGTCGTGTTTATGTCAAAGTTGAACGATTACAAAAAGTCTACTTTTTCGGGATCGAGTTTATTATTTTGGTTTATTTGTGAAGTTTTTATTGTGAATAATGGCACGTTTAGAACTTATTTGTGATATTTTGGACAATGCTCATAAGTTAGATATGAGACAAAGGAGGAATTTGAGACGAATGGCGCGTTATGCAGACAACGCGTTTGCCATGACCGACGATGAATTTAAGAAAAATTACCGAGTAAATAAGGAGCTTTTCGAAGTCATTTATAAGGATTTGGAACCTTTGATGCCCCAGCCTACTCGCCGTAGCGACATTCCAAGAAAATACAAGGTTTGTAAACTAGCAATTCCATTTTCACATGGTAGGTATTTTTTATATCTAGGTAAGTAATTAACTATACAAATTTTATTTTTTAGGTATTAGTGGCTCTTTCATTCTACGCCACAGGCAGCTACCAGAGATTAGTAGGTGGAACACAAGGTACAATGATGTCCCAACAGTCAGTTTCGAGAGCAATAAGAGAAGTTACAAATGCTCTTAATTCAAACAATATTTTAAATAAATGGCTTAAGTTTCCACAGACTCGCCGACAACGAGACTTAATTAAACAAAGGTTATTAAGAACTTACTTATTTTTACCTCAATATTAAATATGTAGTATCATTCTATACTTTAGACATTATGTTGTTTTAATACTTACTGTTTTTTTTTAACTTATTTGTAAAGAATATTAAGCTAATAATAAATTAATTCCCAGGTTTTATGAAAAATTTAAAATTCCTGCAGTCACAGGATGTATTGATGGTACTCATGTGGCTATTGTAAGACCATCAGAAAATGAAGAGCGGTTCTACAACAGAAAAGGTTACCATTCGAGAAATGTTTTGATTGTGAGTTAGATTGGCTATTTATCTAGTTATTAATTATTAGAGTAACTGTAACTTTCTATATACAGTATTTGTTTACAGATTTGTGATGCAGATCTCAATATACTCAGTGTAGATGCTTCATTCGGTGGAGCCTCACATGATAGTTTTGTTTGGAACCAACATCCTGTTAAGAATCACCTAATAAACTTAATAAATGCAGGAGAAAGAGTTTTTTTACTTGGTAAGCATTTCATACACTTTTTACATTAGGTCTACAATATATTTTGTACTTATGTGTATATAATAACTAATTAGTCATTTTAATATAATTATAGGTGATTCCGGTTATCCTCAAAGGGAATATATGATGACCCCAATAGTGGATGCACCGCCAGGATCAGCTGAAGAGTACTATACAAATCTGCATTGTGTGGCTCGCAATACTGTTGAACGCACAATTGGGGTTTTAAAAAATAGATGGAGATGTCTTTTAAACCATAGAGTTCTTCATTATCATCCAGACACAGCTGCTAAAATTATAAATGCATGCTGTGTTTTACATAACATTTGTAACCGAGCACGATTGGGTTTGGATGATAATGTTGAGGATGCAGTACCACCCATGGGAGAAATGGAATTGGCACAGAGTGGGTTAGAGGTGGATCGAGGTTTTGCCTCCGTGGAGCTGCGCAGGGGTCGCGAGGCTCGTACACAGCTTGTACAAGAACTGTGGGCAGCTCAGCATCTTCATTAATATATTTTTTTTTAGGAACTATTTTTTGACTAAGACTTATTATATGTAATTTAAAACCTACTTTAATGAAACTTATTTTGTAAATTAATCTTTTTTTTTCACTACACATACTATTTCTAGAGATAACTAAATATTTATGTGACCAATTTGTGCTTTTTTTATTATAATTGTAAGACTATTGTTCTATTGTGTCGATTGATTTGTATTGTGTATTAAATAATGTAATGTGCTGTGTTGAGGGTTAATAATAATTAAAATAATAGTGAGCTTACCTAATAAGTTTAATAAAAATTATAATAGAAGTTCTACAATTATTAAAGAGCTTATGTTTAAAAGGTAATGTCTAATTATTATTAACAAGGATTTGAATAAATATAATTACAGCCTCTTTATTACGTATTTTTCATTTATATTCACAAAGGCATTTCCACCATACACACATAACTAATTTTTATTTGTTCACATCATAAGTTAGGTCTAAACACCATATTTATACAAGTACATACTGTATAAGACATGTGACACATCGTTGGATTCCTTACAAAATTATCTATCCACTGAGATATATGTTGTATGTGTTTCCAATGAAAAGATACTTCAATGTAAATAGGAATTTTTTTTAATTAAAAACCTGTCACCTCAGGCTGGTCTATTTATTTATAACAATACAATATTTAAAATAACACAACTATCTTTTTCAGGGCGTGACGCGCCTTCGAATGATGGTTGCAAAAACTATATTTACATAACTAAAGTTTTACAACATAATATATAAACTCAATTAAGCAGGCCTTTCAGAAGGACTTAACAATTTTACGTCCAGAGCTAAGGTACCTGGACATACAAAATAAAAACTATAAATTACGGCTTTATAGCCCACTTAATTGAGGTTTATAAGGGTTGTACTTACTATTTATCGTAGAATCACTATTTTACCACAAGGTTTTGCTTAACTTAGCTTATATTATCACTGAATTTGAGCTAATGAAAAGAAAAAACACTAGGTATAAAACTGTTTGGTGACACATTGTCGCAAACAACTTCCATATTTTAAAGTCCAAACTAGTACCTACTTACAATAGCTATTAACATTTAATTACTGCCTATTTTATCTGAGGGCATCAGCAATATTATTGAGAGCATTTGCCACAGTTTGAGAGCCTTCTCTTATGGCTGCTGAAAGTCCCTCCATTTGTTCTACAGCTCGCCACATGTCTTCTTTAGGGTATGCTTTTTGTCAGCCCAATACTGAAAAGGAAATAAACATACTAATTATTGTAACTGTTGTCATATAATTAAGTGAAAAAAAAAATATGATTAGTGTGAGGACAGTACCTTAGCCCAGCCTTTACCATCTTTCTGTGCACCACCTAGTGCGTTTAAGGATACTGCTATGTCGTTCCACTTTCTCTTTGTCTCCTGCTTAGCATGAGCAGTGCGCAATAACCCCTTGGCAATTCCTGGGTTCTGTACCAGGAAATCTATCAGAGTCTCCAGTTGTTGGTGTGTTGGCCTGCTCATCCTGTAAGAACAATAAATGTTTGTATTGAGCAAAAGTGTTTAATATTAAAATTTAAAGGAATTACAATAAGTATTATTATTAGAATTGTGGCCTTACCTTGATATTTTCGTCTTCCTCGGTTGAATACTTCCCTTAAAGTAAAACTAACTTGAACTTGTGGATATAAACATACTTGAATACATTCCAAACTAAACACTTGAGAACATTTTGATAACATCGCTTTGAAACTTTTGTTTATCGCAACAGTAATAATTCACACTTTTTATGGTTCTTTATATGTAGTGTTGTTGAAAATAGGTTGGAATCGTCATGCGTCCCATGAAGTTTGTATTTTATATAGTCTTTGTTTTTGTTACTAGGTAACAACTTGTTTATAGTTTTTTGTGTGTCAGTTAGATAATCCTATCTGTGATGTCTTACTTTAATACAATGATCCTATATAAACCAACTGCGTGTTAACTCTGTTGTTTAGTTCCCTTTAGTACACCAATTTACAACAGGTTATGGGCCCAGCCCGTAGCCTCGTTGATACTAAATTTTAGGGACAGCGATAAAGTATTGAGAATAAAAAATGACGTCGCAAAATATGACGCAAATTTCCAAGTTGTCGGGGCAAGAAAACTACGCTACATGGTCTTTTTCTATGCAAATGCTTCTTATCGACAATGATCTGTGGGATTGTGTGCAAGATACGTTCAGTGCGACCTCAAATGAGTTGGTGAAGCGTGATGCTAGAGCAAGAGCCAAGATCTGCCTGATGCTTTCGGAAGGTATCTACCCCCTTGTGACGGAAGCAAAGACGGCACGAGAGACTTGGCTGGCACTAAAAAATGCCTATGCGGATGCTGGACTAATGCGGAGGCTTTCGTTGCTGCGTAAAATGTTTCGCATCAAGCTAGAATCATACCCAAGTATGGAAGCCTACGTCACGGAAGTTCGAGCGATTCAGCAGCAGCTGCGAAGCATTGGTGCCGGACTTGACGATGAGTTTGTCGGAATAATAATGCTGGCGGGATTGACGGATAACTACAATCCGTTAGTAATGGCCATAGAGCATTCCCGCTCGACAATTACCTCAGAACTGGTCATATCAGCACTTCTGAAGGAGGGTCAACGTCAAGAGTCGAATGAAACCCCAAAGGAAGATTCGGCGTTAGCATCTAGCGCTGGTGGTAATGGAGGAAGAGACGACACCAGAGAGATTGTTTGTCACTTCTGCAAACGGAAGGGCCATTTCAAGTGGCAATGCAAGCAGTTCAAGGCCAAGCAGCCGGATAAGAAGAAGTCAAATGCGAATTCGGCTATGATGACGAATGTGAACGCGACCTCAGACTTTTTGACCTTGTTGTCATCTGTAGGTAGCAGTGATAACTGGGTGTTGGATTCAGGAGCTACGTCTCACATGACACCGGTGAAATCCCTCTTGAACCCCACGAAATCTTGCTCTAAAACGATAACGTGCGCGAATAGCGAAAAAATTGTTTCGACTTCGCAAGGTTCTGTGGAGTTAAACCTGCGTCATGAGGAACGTGACACTGTAGTGAAGATGAATGATGTTCTTCACATTCCTGAACTAATTACCAATTTAATGTCTGTAGGAAAGTTTGCAGATGCAGGCAATATTATTGTTTTTGATAAAACCAAATGTAGTGTTTTTAGCAATAATGTAAAAATAGATGGTAAGGCATTATTTACCGCACCGCGCCAAAACGGACTTTATGTTTTAGGTTCCGGTTGTAATCAGGTGACAGCTCTTTTAGGGGAAGACAATCAGGACAAGTTTGAATTATGGCACCGGAGATTGGGCCATCTGTCTTTCGCGCAAATGCACATTTTGAAAAGAATTGTCAAGGGCCTCGATTACGGCAAAAAGGGTGATGGAGCCCCTTGTGTTTCTTGTAGTCAAGGAAAGCAGTGCGTAAAAAAGTTTCCTAAACGGAAGAAGTCGTTCCGAGCCTCCGGCATGCTGGACCTAATACATAGCGACGTAGCTGGTCCAATAGATGTGGAGACTTGGGGAGGAAACAGATATCTCCTTCTGTTCATTGACGACTTTAGCCGAAAGGTTTTCGGTTACGTCATGAAACAAAAGACTGAGGTGATAGAGAAGTTTAAGGAGTTCAAGCGTCTAGTAGAGAACCAAACCGGAAGGAAAATTAAACGGTTTAGAAGTGATAATGGTACTGAGTATACCAATAAGGAGTTCCAGGCTTATTTGGCCAAATGTGGAATTACGCACCAGACGAGCGTTACTCATACTCCTCAACAGAATGGAGTTGCGGAAAGGACGATCCGCACCATTACTGAAAAGGCGAGATGCATGCTCCATGACAGTAACCTAAGTAAACGGTACTGGGGAGAAGCGGTGGGGACTGCGATCTATTTGAAAAATCGCTCACCCACATTAGCAATCGCCGGGAAAGTTCCCGAAGAAGTTTGGACAAATCATGAGGTGGATCTTACCAATTTAAAAGTTTTTGGGTCCACAGCTCAGGTTTTGGTAAAAGATAATAGCCGAAGGAAATTCGACTCCAAGACCCGTGGGCTT
Organism: Luperina nickerlii; assembly: GCA_963855955.1. Lineage (NCBI taxonomy): Eukaryota > Metazoa > Arthropoda > Insecta > Lepidoptera > Noctuidae > Luperina > Luperina nickerlii. The sequence goes on along the minus strand of OY979689.1, from coordinate 6,682,489 downwards.
ATCTTCGTTGGGTACAGTGAAGTACAAAAGGGGTACAGATTTGTCGACCCGGTCAATCCGCGCCGCATAATAGTTGCTCGCGACGCCGTGTTTGACGAGCGGTCAAAAGTAATCAAGGAGATTAAACCCCCTGAATGCAGTGCACAGGTTTCGAGGGAGAAATCGAGGCAAGAATATGTAGAGGTACCAATTTTTTGTGAGCCAGATACTGCTCAAGGCACTTCTAGGGCAGTGGCGCCTGAGGATGGCCCAAGCCAGAGTACCATAGTTATGACACCAAGTTCATCGCCCACTTTTGCTGAAGAAGAGTTTCACGACTCTTTCGAAGAACCGTCAACAGAGCCGGTTCAAGCTATAGAGGAGCCTGAGGAACGGCGTTATCCTCTAAGAAATAGAGTCAGAAGAATAGAAGAGGACATGGTATACAACTTCCATGTCACAAATACTCCTGACCCGATTTCGGTTATGGATGCTATGAAGCGTTCTGATAAAGACCTGTGGAAGAAAGCTATGAAGGAGGAATACGACTCTCTTATGGAGAATCAGACTTGGGAGCTCATCGATCGTCCTAGAGACGCTAATGTCGTCAAAAGTAAATGGATTTTTAGGTTAAAAATCGGGGCAGATGGAAAGGTTCAACGGCATAAGGCTCGCCTTGTTGCCAAGGGTTACTCTCAAAAGTTTGGAGAAGATTATATCGAGACCTTTGCTCCTGTAGTCAAGCTCTCTTCCATTAGACTTCTGCTGGGATTATCAGCAGAATTGGATTTAAATGTACACCAAATTGATGTCACCACAGCATTTTTAAATGGTGATTTAGATGAGGATCTGTACATGGAGCAACCTGAATCTTTCATAAAGAAGGGAAATGAAAAGAAAGTATGCAAGCTGAAGAGAGCCATCTATGGTCTCAAACAAGCTGCACGTTGCTGGAATGTCAAAGTACATGATCATATCATTAAAAGTGGTTTTACAAGATCGATGCATGATCCATGCGTGTACATTAAAAAGGGAAAAGATGATACCCTGATTGCTATAGCACTTTATGTCGACGACTTCTATATTTTTGGAAGTTCAGTGGGGGACATAGAAAAAGTCAAAAAGACAATCGCCAAAGCGTTTAAAATTAAAGATTTAGGTGAGGCCAAGGATTGTTTAGGAATCCATATCACGCGATCCAATGGGCAGATATCCCTATCACAGGAGAGCTTTGCCAAAAGGATTCTACAAAAATATGGAATGCAAGACTGCAAGCCTGTAGCTACTCCAATGGAATTGAATCTACGACTTGCAAAGGGGGAAAGGCGTGAGGATTTTTCTTTCCAAGAAGTAATAGGATCGCTCATGTATCTATCCTGCGGTACAAGGCCTGATTTGACATTTGCGGTCAGCTATTTGAGCCAGTTTAATACATGCTGGGATGAACAGCACATGACTGCGCTCAAGCGGGTGCTCAGGTACTTAAAGGGCACCGTGGACTATAAACTAGTCTATGAAAGAACAGGCAAACCCCTGGTTGCGTACTCGGACGCCGATTGGGGAGTCAACGCCGATGGGCACTCATTTACTGGTTATGTCCTTACTTTTGGTGGAGGTGCTGTGTCCTGGCAAGCTCGCAAACAACGATGCGTAGCCTTAAGCACAGCTGAGGCTGAATATATAGCCATCTGCGAAACCTCCAAAGAACTAGTCTGCGTTAAAGGCTTATTGGAAGAGCTAGCTGGATTCAACGACTGCGTTACAGTGTTCAGCGACAGTCAGAGTGCAAGTAAATTAGTGTACTCTTCTGCGATTGGTAGAAGGTCGAAGCACATCAACATACGCTACCATTTCATAAGAGAGTTGGCCGAAACCGGTGTGATTCGTATAGAATATTGTGATACGAACCAGATGCCAGCTGACTGTCTCACTAAAAGCCTGGCTCGCATTAAGCTAAAGTATTGCATGGAGCGCATGGGGATTCAGTGGGGGTGTTGAAAATAGGTTGGAATCGTCATGCGTCCCATGAAGTTTGTATTTTATATAGTCTTTGTTTTTGTTACTAGGTAACAACTTGTTTATAGTTTTTTGTGTGTCAGTTAGATAATCCTATCTGTGATGTCTTACTTTAATACAATGATCCTATATAAACCAACTGCGTGTTAACTCTGTTGTTTAGTTCCCTTTAGTACACCAATTTACAACAAGTGTTAAATATTGTATGGTGCTACGGGACCCTTCGTGTGCGAGTCCAACTCTTGGCCGGTTTTATTATTCAAGTAGGAACTTATTTTAAGATTCTAGTTTAACAAATTTTAAGTGGATGACAGATGACAAATGCGTGAGTTTTTTTTTTAATGTAACGTAGGCAATGACGTACACAATGAGCCACTGCTGCCTAAATATTTAGTCCTAAAATACATATAAATGCAAGCAAAGAACACTTAAATGATTATATATGTTAAAATAAATATCAGAATAGATTTATTAATAGATTTAACGAGTTATTCATTATTTATAAATTTGGTAATTAACGTTTTGATGTGTATGGCCACCCCACGTGAATCAGTGTAGTCGAACGTGCAGTCGATTCCAATCTCAGTCTCGAATTCGTTCCAGAGTGCCAATTTTCTAAAGATTGGAATTGAAATTGGTTCGGATTGGAATACATTCGAGATTGGGATTGGTTTCAAGAGTAAGCGTACTGGGGCAGACTTGCACAATACCACTATTTATTCTAGTAATTTGTGTTCATCTGATAGTCCATTGTTTTAGAGTCTCCCCTAGATTGTTCCCATTTCAAATTCGGTTTACCTCGTCGTATCCCTTATTCAAATCGTGGGTGATCCGTTTTCGATACCCAACTGGGGGCTTACTCTCCAAACTAATTTTAATTCCAATGAGATGCCAATATGATTCCAATGTTAATTTTACAGCCACGTGATTCGGTACTCTTGAAAACAATATTGTCAACAATTACCCCACGCCAAGCCCGAACCCAATTCCACTTAGTTCTCCAAAATGGACACCCAATCTAAAAATCATTTGGCGCTAGCATCGAACTCAAGAGTACGAAACGTCACAATTCCAATGTCGATCTATCGGAATTAAATTGAAGAGTAAGCACCCTGATGTAGCTTTGAACTGAGTGTGACTAGGTTTGTCTTATATTGTGATTTCTCCTCAGACATGGCTGGTGGCGCATCACAGAGACGGACCAACTACGCGATTTGATGGACTGTCTCCATCCGCGCGGCGTCAGGGAAAGAGAACTACATACTTCACTCACCAGTCATCTACCTACTGTTAATAATAAGGTATGTTTTCTTTCACACTTCAATTTGTACTGAATATGGAAGGACAGGGGGGCACAGGCAGCTTTATACTGAAATGGGTACCCATTGGCAATATTGTCAAAAAAATAATAATTTTCATAATAGGTTAAAGAAACTTGTTTGGAGACTCTGACTCCTGAACTAGGTGTAGCTGTATGTCAGGAGTCAGTGCCCTCTCCCATTTTATTTGGCTTAGGTACTAATGTCAACACACACGTGTACGAATACACAAACTTGTGTGCTACATAATACAATTTTAAAAGAAGTAAAAACATAATTAAATACAATAACAGAAATGAAAAGTATGAAAAATATAATTTATTCTTAAATTATATCGTGCTGTGTGTGTGTGGGAGGTGTGTTCAAGCTGTATAAGTTACTGAAATATTTTTTGTAGCTTGTAATAAATAATATATAACATACTAGCTTTCGCCCGCGAGGTATGTCGATAAAAACTATCCTATGTCCTTCCCCGGGATGCAATCTATCTCTCTGCCGAATTTTATCAAAATCCGTTCAGTGGTTTAGGCGTGAAAAGGTAACAGACACACAGACAGAGTTACTTTCAAATTTATAATTTTAGTATGGATTGTTTTTCAACAGCTCTACATAGAAAAAGGCGACATCCTAGGCACAGAGCTATGCGTGTCGCATCTCGACCGGGTCATCGCGCAGAACGGAGGGTTCCCTTCTCCGGACACGTCTCACTCTGCTCTGACGCAGCGCAGGCTCGACATGCAGCTGCTTAACATGGTAATAGTCCTAAAGTAATAACTACAACCCACTAAGCGAGTAACTTTTGTAAAATAAAATAAAAAAATTCTGATAATTGCCATTTTTTGGGAAACCCTATCAAAAAGATTGAATATAGATATTTTTTTATCATCAGCACTGGTCAGAAAACAGCAATTTAGGGATTCGCCGCCCTGTACATGTCATTCTTTTCTGCAGTAGATAAAAATAAAACTATAATAATTTACAACAATCTCTTTGTGTTTTTAATTCTCAAGATAATTAATTTTGTTATGTACAGACGCCAGCACATCAAGCTACCCGGAACTGTCAAATTTACCCAATCAACTTTGAACCTTACGCATAAGCGATGAAGTTGAAAATCTATTAAAGAAATTTGATAGATTGTAGTAGCTTGATGTGCTGGCGTCTGTACTTCAAGTTTTGTCAAAAGGTTCGCTCTCCCATATCTATGTATTTATTCTATGAAACTTACAATATAACTTGCTGCACATAGCGTCTTCTACCTACCACTTACACTTTTTTTTAACAAGTCATTCCTGTCCCATTGCGTGACATTGTCTCCCAAGTACAATTTTCCCTTATAGTAGTACTATGAACGATTATTTTAGGTGGAACAATTAGAAGAGCGGGTAGCGGCCGCATCCATGCAGGTGAAGGGCTGGCGGCCCGCGCGCGCGGGCGCGGGCGGCGCGGGCGCAGGCGGCGCGGGCGACGCCGAGCCGGTGCTGCGCGCGCGCTTCAAGCTGCAGGCGCTGGAAGCGCACATCGAGCGGCGCTACCTCAAGCCGCCGCTCGTGCAAAGGTACGCTAGGTAATGTATTCTAACCACTTTATTACGAGTGTTGTCGCTTTTGTTTGGTTTGAGGGTAGTTTTAATTAGTGTTGTTGGTTCATCAGTATTTTCAGTATTTGTGTAATTTTTTTGGGGTAATTTGTCAGTCATCCCTGATCTGCCATCTCAGTGTTTTCTTAGCCATGTCATCTTTCACACAATTCATCTGTCATTTCATGTTTTCTCAGTCATATTAATCTTCAATCAATCTATCCAGCCTTTGCCCAACTATGTTGGAGTCGGCTTCCAGTCTAACCGGATACGTCTTTCACACAATCCATCTATTTTTAGGGTTCTACACCTCACGGTTCACGATCACTCGTGTGTCTGTCCGTCCGTCTGTCACAGCCAATTTGCTCTGAATCTAATGGACCAATTAAGTTGAAATTTGGTACACGTATGGAATATCTGTAACCCAAACACAGACGTGAAACCTAAATAATTGAATTTTGAATTTGGGGGTCATTTATGGGGGGCAAATGAAAATTTAAAAAAAAGTTTCGCAATATCTACCGTGTGACATGTCAAATGCTTACTGTGAGAATCTCAAATATATTTTTTCATAATTTTAAAGTAAATTGTATTAAAGTTATTTATGAAAATAGACGAAAATTGTCCACTTCCCCCCTTATCTCCGAACCTACTGAGCCTAACATTTTGAAAAAAATACAGCAAATAGTTCTATGCCTATAAATTACAGGAAAATTTATAAGAAGTCTGTGGTCTTAAAACAACATGGTAAATCTCTCAATATTGTGCGTACAAACTTACATTTTCACTTGGAATGTATGGGAAAACATGTTTTTCAACTACAATGTTAAGTTTGTTCTTGGGATAAATTCATTCTAACTACGGAACCCTTCATTGTGCGTGATCCGACACGCACTTTTTGTCTAAATACCTTTTTCGTATAGCTTATTTAAATATTACGAGTCTTCATGAACCCAATTTATTTGGGATTGGTGCTGTCTTTTTCATATAATTTTTTTTTTCAAACATCTTTATTAGCCATATCAGTGTTGACGTTCTGCCGAACCATTGGCCATAGGGTCATCTTTCACAAAAGTCATCCAACTTTTCGTTGTGTATCTCGAAGTGCTTTTAGTGTCGTATCGACGTCGAAATCGTTTAAACTAGGACATCATTTAAGCCCACGTCGCACGGTCGTAAAGATATCACGGCGGGATTTTTTCGCGCACTGGAATTTCAACTCTCGGTGTTGCGCCTAGCATTGAGATTCCAATAGCGTCCACCCTAGCTCGTTAAAAAAGCATACTGTTCGACTTTCAACTCTTGGCGCTAAGCAATGCGTTGAAAATCCAGTGCGCGAAAAAGAATCGGCCGTGCGAACCTGGGCAAATGGTTAAAAGGAACTAATACTTGATAATTTTGATTACGGGATAGGGACTAACATTATGTTAAATTAAGTAAGTAAACAATAAGGTTTTAAGTAATCGGAATCATGTAGTAATTAAAAATAATTAAATGGCTAAAAGGTCCCAGCAACCAGAGGGGCAATTCTACTAATTTTAACAACGTTCACAGTCTGATCTCAGTCTCAATCTGTCAAAAAATACTTCAAATTTCCCTACATTTTGACAAGTTTTTGACATTTCTTTGTCGCTGAGATGAGACTGCGACTAGATTTTGAACGTTTTAAATTACGAGAATTGGCCTTCAGGTCATGAAAATAATAATAATTAAAAAAAAATGAACTTGGTGATGGTTTTGATCAATGCATGCATGAATTGAATGTTTCGCTTATAAAATATATTTTTATGTCAATTGTCTGTTTTCAAAATTTTGGAATTAAGCGTCTAAAAGTGCTGTACCTAATTGTTTTAGTTTTACACCATGTAAAACTTGTTAATGAGATAAATAAATAAAATGAAACAAATCTAAATTATTGAAATAGGTGTTTTCCTTTCTATTGGTGTTGTGCAATGTGTACATGTACAATTTTTAATTCAATCATTTATTATTCTGTTCATTATAAAAAAAAAAATATAATGCATTTGAAACAAAAACGACCATACCTTTTTTTTCTAACAAAGGCACAAAAAAGACTACAACATAAAAAATCCACCCACAAACTGCTAAACTGCAGTGCGATTCTGTAACCATCTCACCGTGATAACTTAGGTGAAGTGAGCGTGGAGTGAGCTGTCAATAGTGTCAATTCCTAGCAAAAACAAACTCACATCACCTAAGTTTTCACGGTGAGATTTTTACAGAATCGACCGGCTGTTGCAAAGCAGATCAACGACAAGTAACCCTTTAAATCATAACATATCGTCCATCTTACTTTGTGCAGTACAACAGAGGCGACTCTCGGCGCCGTGCTACAAGCCGAACACGGCAACGCGTCCGCGTCGTCGCCGCAGAACACCGACAGCGCTAGCGAGGGGAAAGGTAAATATGTAGTTAATAATTATAATTTTTTGATTTATGTGAAACAAGTATATTATTAGAATTAACAGTTATTTATTCTCATTACAGCAAATTAAACCATAAACGAGTTACTGAATAAACGTGTAAATTGCATAGCTTTTATTTATTTTAGGACCGATTTTTCTAACGACAGATGTATGTATAATATGTATGCATATCTGCCGAGGAATAATTTTGAACTTTGACAAAAATCTGTCAAACGTCAATTTTAGTTAACGGATAAAAGATAGACAAGAGTTTGGAAAAAAATAGCCTCACCTAAATGTTAACTCTAGCAAAGGTTCCAATGTTCTTGAGTGACTGGTCGGTGGTCTATTGGTCGAAAGCGCGACTGCTGAGCGCTTAGGTTCGATCCAGGGATCAAAACCGGAAAACGGCAACACGCAATATGCTCGCCCTCCTATTACATGATAGACTTTTACCAAATCGTGAATACACACACCCACGCACACACACTACTACACACACACACACACACACACACCACACACACAATCACACCCACACTACTAGCTGCGCCCCGCGGTTTCACCCACGTAAATGTCGGTCCCGTGGGAATATCGGGATAAAAAGTAGCCTATATGTTAATCCAGGGTGTCGGCTACCTCCATGCTAAATTTTATCAAAATCGGTCCAGCCGTTTGAGCGTGAAGAAGTAACAAACATATAAACACACACACTAACAAACTGTCGCCTTTAAATTATTAGTGTGATTTTCACTCCTTTGGGGTGTACAGACTATTACTAACCTTTTTTCTCTCCCCAGCTGACAACAAAGGCATAGCCCGCGGCCTAGCAACATGGCGGGAAGCTGTGGCCCGCTGCAACACCTCCGCTCAACTAGCGATGTCACTACAAGCCCTAGAGGCAGCCGTGGCATGGGACAAGAGCATCATGAAGGCGGTACGTATGAGACATGTACGTATACCCATCTGGTCGCGGGCATACGTCCTAGTGACGAAAACACGCTAAATTATATTTGTAGTTAGAAAAACGTGTCGTTGTAGGCTAAAAATTTATCGTTTTTAACAGTTTGTGTTTTAAAAAGCAACTATATAGTAAACGCCAAAACACGTGACAATCGCGGTCATAAAAAATGGTAACGAGATGACACGAGAATCTAGGCATACGCCGTTTTACTTGCACGTTTTGTGACCGCGACTATTACTAAAGTTAGCGTTGAGTATAGCGATATTGTAATAAGCGTTAGAGGCGGCCGTGGCGTGGGACAAGTGCATCACGAAGGCGGTACGTATGAGATATGTACGTATACACATCTGGTTGGGACGGCATTACGCTAAATTGTATGTGTAGTAGTTAGTTTTTATCGTATCAAATAGGTGGACAAAATTCTGCGCGTTGTGTAAAAGTGCCGTAAGCGCACAGAGTTGACGAAGTGCCGTGTAGCGTTTTTGCATTGCATGGTGTTTCTGTGTGTTTCGGTGTTTTTTTTTTGTTTCTTTATTATTTTCATCGTGTGTATTTTCGACAATCGTTATAATATTCTCCTATTGAAGGATATAATACATTTCTCGATCCGCGGGGGCCGGTCGTCAGTATTGTTGATCAATATGCTTACTCATAAAACGATCATATTTATCTTATGAATCGTATATATTTAGAAGCCAAGGTACACGATAAATCTTTCATTCACTGATAAAATAAGAATACTCTTATGTTTTTCTGACGGATAGCGCGAGTTTTAAACTTCAGCAAATCGAGGGTCTGAAACCTCAACGCGTTTACGTCTAAATGTTCATTTAGTCAAGAACTCAAGATAGTTCTACCTAAATTCACGGTTTCACATGTTAGAAAGAAAGTATATCGTCGAGATATTATATCGCCAAGCGGTTGGTTGACTCTTCACGTGACCAGAGGGTTGGCCTATTTTTTGACAAAAAAATCAGCATCGCCATACAGTTTTTTAGGCACTTTTCCTGGGGAAACAAAAGTTGCATCATTTCCAATTTAGCTTTGAAAAAAAAAGAGCAGCTTTTCGTAAATTATATTATTATTTACAACTCGTTTCAACTTCCTGCTGGGTATAATTCTTCTTTCCTTCCTAACTTAAACCTAGCATGCCAACTAATTTTCTACCTTATTCTGTGTACAGAACTGTCAGTTTTGCCTGAGCGGTGACAATGAAGATCAGCTGTTGCTCTGTGACGGCTGTGATAAGGGTTATCACACGTACTGTTTCAAGCCACGGATGGATAAGATTCCTGATGGGGACTGGTAAGCGTGCTAAACATGTTATAATACTACTATGCATGCAATATCTGAGAAAAAGGTCAATATTTATATTATAATTTAAATTTTGTTTTTTTTTGTGATTGATGATTTGTGATTGAAAACTATAATGTAATTGTTATTTATATTTAATTTGTGTACCTACTAACATAGATCTTAAGCTCCTGTTGTACTAACCATTATGGATCATTTGTAATCTGACATATATAAATAAATTAAATTAAATATTTGACAAAAATGTAGTCAAGCGATTTTGAACGCGGTGCAGTGAAACTATTACTGTTAACTTGATCTGTATTAAATCTGATTAATGATTATGGCACATGGCTGAGGCAAACATTAATTGAGATTGCAGGGGATTCAAATAGAAATTATTAGCATCCTTCCTGGGGTGGAAGTAGTCATGTATAAAAACAACACCGAAAAAGCAAAAAAAATAAAACAATTATTTACATTTTATCCTGTATAACTTTAATAGAAAAATGGCCAAAGGACTCAAGCTCGATTTTAGAGAAAACAAATAGGGATTGATATAACAATGGGACGAGGCTTTTTTGCGAACTATTTGATAGTTTTGATCAATAAAATTTACTTTAAGCCAAGTTGCTGTGCTGTGGAAGCTCTTCCAGTCTAAATAAATAGATTGCGAACCTCTATTTCGCTTATTTAAAACTTGCTGATTGACGTAACATTGTCTATGCATTGTTTTGAAAGCTATCAAGACCTTAGGTCCTAACCATGTCTTAACTCATTTTTATATTACAGGTACTGCTGGGAATGTGTAAACAAAGCTAGAGGCGAGCGAGTCTGCATCGTGTGCGGAGGAGCCAACGCGAACACTAGAACCATTCCATGCGCCTTGTGCTCCAGAGCATATCACCAGGACTGTCACTACCCGCCGCTTTTGAAGGTATGAAGGAAATCATACTATATGCACACAATATTATTGTGTCCGCTGTGTCCAAAAGCCTACCATCAGGACTGTCACTACTCGCTGCTTTTGAAGGTAATAAGGCAGTCTACTGCTGGCCATCAGTGGCCCACTTTTAGGAGTAGTGAACAAGAATCTACTAAGTTTGGCGAAGTCGGCATAAACAGTCGCCAAAACGTGATGCTACTTTGATTGAGTAGCAATACCGTGGTTGGACAGAAACTGTGCTAAACAAAAGTTAATAATTTTCAAAAAATTGCCTAGTGCCTCAAAGTTTTATTGCCACTTCCAAGTCCAACTCATTTGACTGAATCCCGATTGACTTATTTGGCAGATAATATAAATATAATACAAATTCAGTTCCATTTTTTAATTCATCTGGATGGGAACTCCTACCTATCCAGATACTCCAAAAATACCCTATTTCAGTTAATCTTTTCATGATAAATACAATAACAATGATGATTTCATTTACCAACAGAACCCCCGCGGCAAGTGGTACTGTTCGCAGTGCATATCGCGTGCACCGCCCAAGAAGCCGCGGAACATGAAGAAGCGGGAAGCCAAGCATCGAGACCTCAACGCCAGTCTCGATATCGACCAGAATATGGTGCCTAGGTATGTACACATTTACACAACTACATATGTAAAAATAAATATGCGCAATAGTGAGCTAGTGGTATCGGCCCCGATTTACGAGTCAGAGGCCGTGGATTCAAACGTAAAACAACGTAAATTAATTAATCACCACTGCTCTAAAACGATGAAGAAAAACATCCCTGGGCTTAGGTTGTTGTTACAGTTATGATTACACGCGGGTGTCTGAAAATCAAATCAGCAAAAAAAAAAGCTAAAATTCTATCAACCTTCTGTTGGCTGTTGTTAATTCAGGAAACCAATCAAAGCAGTAAACATGATATTTATCTTCATTCACTTTTGAAAAAAATGGGTATAAGTAAGAAAGAAAGAAAGAAAAAGTATTTATTGTGACTCGTACAGGAAGATCACAAACTAAACAGCAAAAAAATAAAAAACCAAGTTATATAAAAAAAAGTAACAAAAGGAAAATGAAACGGAAAATCCTATACCTCCTATACCTTGGCCTCCAAAAGGCTCCTATCTCAGCATGATGCTGCGACATTTAAAAAAATTAATGTTGTAGCGCTGGTATTAAAAACACACGTTACTTAAAACCTCTTCACCCAACCCAACATTTCAGTCCAGCAGCATCCCACGCCTCAACATCGACTACAGCTGAAGAATGTTCGGGTTCCGCACTGCACACTCCGGAGAAACACGACGACAAACTAGATGACACGCTCGCTGATAGTGAGAATGGATTGAATCATCATACGGGTGAGTTTATAATGCATCAGTATATACGGGGACGATTTAGTCATCTGCATTCGTCAAGGCATGACAGGATGGTCTCGCCTCCCATGCTGCATGAAAGCTGGACTTACGGTTAATATCAGTCTGGACTTGCCAACCTGTCTTGAGCAAGCGGTGATCAATGCTTTTGGCTTCTCTGTAGGAAAAAAGGTCTTTGACCTGCAGTGGCACAATAAGTATTATTCGTCATAGGGTGTAATTCTACCCATCCTACTGAAAAACCTATCCTACGAAATCCATATCTGATTCGTTAAAAAAAACTTTTGACACATACCGTCGTTGCGCATGCAAAAGTCGCTATGTGTTTTTAGTGAACTTATTTGAGCTATATGAATTATAACATTTAGCGTGTTTATACGGAACTTTCGATGTATGAATATCACATAGCTACATTCCTTAACTCATTAAATATTGCACTTATCACATAGCTGTTTATACAGTATGTGTGTATTGAAATAACGATTAAAACTGCATACAGAACCGAAAAGACCTAAACTTTTGTACGCGCAACGACGATACATCGTAATAGTCTGTTTTTGAAGTAGATTTTTTTCACGAATCCTACATGAGTTTCATAGCGAATGTTGTTTAGTATGACGGATAGAATCACCCCCTTGACGGATGCAGGTGACTAAATCGCCACCCAGTCTTGGCTAACACTTTTGCACTCAAGCAGACACTCCTCCATTTGTCCCCCCCTTTCTCCCAAAATCCTCAGTTTCCTCCATTCAACTAAAATTCTACACTGTGTTAGGTTAAGGGGATGCACTAAAAGCTCGCGAAATTCAAATTTTCTTAGGTATTTTGCAATTTGCATGTCAGTATTAGTTTATTATATGTGTACCAAAAGATAATTCACGACCGTTACAAAAATGTAATCATTGGAATCATCAATACAACTCTTAAGTTAGAAATGGCCTCAAATGTCATGATTTCATGAAATATTCATTCAAAAGGGTAATTTGAACATTGTTGTAAAATTAGAATTTCACGGGCTATCCTGGTGCTTTCGCTTCAAACGAGGGTCATACTTTAAGGGAGCGTAGTCCTTCGTAGTACTCAAGAAAATTAACAACTTTTACGACAGGACCAACTCTGAAAATATATGAAAGAAATAATCAGTTGTTCCATACATTAACTGGCACTTTATGTAAATTATTTCATCACCGCTGCTCTCAATGCGGTGAAGGAAAACGTCGTGAGGAAACCCACATGTGTTTTTTTTTGCGGATGGGAAATCATCAAATGACCCCTCCCGCTCTGGGTGGAACCCGCATGCATGTCTTAGAACCGAACATTCAAAGACGTGTGACATCCGCCAAACCGCACTGGGCCCGTGTGGTGGATTATGACCCACGCCCTCTCACAGAGAGGAGGCCTGTGTCCCAGCAGTGGGAAAATTATAGGCTAAATATGCTAATATGCGATACATTTTGTCGAATTATGTGAACACAAATTGTACGGAACTGCTGATTTTATTTTCGAGATATCTGAGTTGGTCCCATAATAAGGCCCCCCTTGCACCAGAAATTGCTGAATATGTTTATTAAACTAAACGTATTTAGAACATCGTTCTGATTCTGTCAATTGTTTAAAGATGAAAGAGACATAATGATATACAGTACCCGGCGATAAATATTGCACATCGACCTTTGGAAAGAGACAATCGGCTAATATCGGCTTCGTAGAGCGTTATCTTTGTCGCACGAAATACAAACAGTCCGGTATCTATTAGGAGCTGTTAAAACAATTATGATTTGCTTCTCTTGATAATTATTTTTATTCTTTGCATAAAATGGTTTTGTGTAAAAAGGTCGATGTGCAATATTTATCACCGGCTACTGTAATACGTTTAGCGTTAAATGCATTTAATGATTGCAGAATGCAAGCTTGATGAATGGATTGTGATTAAATAAATTAATTTTCTTTTGATTTGTGGTGCAATGGAGCCTTAAAGAATGTCCTCCGTTTAACCTAACACACTGTATACTTGCCCAAGTTTGTCATCGCAACAGGCAGCCTCACATCCCCACATTTATAATTTGTAAAAGCATTTGCATTTGGTGGATGCTTTATTTTTGGATTTTGGACGTTATCAAATCGAAAATCCTTTGTATCATTTTTCGTTTATCTTACGAGGTGGCCTGCGAAAACGACAAACTCGACGCGACCCGACGCTGCGCACGCGACCGACGCGATCGAACCATTCTCTGGCGGAAAATGTAGCGGACTGCGACGAAACGCAACGTAACGCGAACTTAATTTTTTTGTGTGCGAATATTTGATTCAAAATCGTTGATTGTTCCACGTCTTGAATAATCAGCATCATCTGCTTGGCTATGTTGGGGCCGGGTTTCAGTTTAACTGGATACAATTGGATTTTACTGACCAAGATCCATCGGTTTCTTACTAAATTTCAACTATATCCGACGATACTGCATACCTATCTCTTTTGTTGACTGCACAAATGACAGCCGGGACCAACGGCTTAACGTGATTACTTGCTTAGATGTCGACTACAGAATAAGTGATTCAGAAACGTTGATTTGTCCACTCGGTCTTGATCATGAATCCTTGTACACATACTTCCATGCTAATCTATACTAATCACACTTCACACTAATATTATAAAGGCCAAAGTTTGTGAGTGTGTTTGTATGTTTGTTACTTCTTCACGCACAAACGGCTGGACCAATTTTGATAAAATTTGGTATGGTGGTAGCTGTCACCCTGGATTAACACATAGGATTTTTATCTTTACCTTTTTAACCCGATATTCCCACAGGATTGAAACTTATACGGGTAAAACCGCGTGGCGCTGCTGGTATTCTGAAAGTAATTCTGTCTGTCTGTCGGTCTGTCTGTTACCTTTTCACGCCCTAACTGAACGGAATCAGATGAAATTTGGCACAGGTAGATCTGGGTTAGGACACTGAATACTTTTTCCCCGGGTAATTTTCATCCTCCTCGCGGGCGAAGCCGTGGGCGAAAGCTAGTACTTTTAATAATTGTTTGTCTGTTTATCAGGTGAGCTGAGTGCCGAGGAGGGTCCTCCAGAGAAGCGACGCGCGGTACACTATGTGGGCGGCAACGGAGCCCTACAACATGACGAGACTGACACACAAATAGACGGTATGTTTGTTAACTCTCTGACTATTTTCCTGACTTAACGACGACGGTTCAAAAGTGCTTAATAAGAAAGAAAGAAAATACATTTATTTAGCACAGACTAAGAGACACACAATACACCAGATAGTTAGATAATAGTCGTACATCAGATAAAAACTAAGATAAAAATAAAAAATGCAAAGTCCGATGTAAGAAATTAGCAGGAAAGTGTGCCTCACGGCTGCGCCAAAAAGGCCCAGTTCAGCAAAAATGCCAGACAACTGGTGCCTGACGCTGGTTAATGATGCTCGATTTGACAAATTAAATTAATCTGCCTAGTCTTTTCCCAACTATGTTGGGGTCGGCTTCCAGTCTAACCGCATGCAGCTGAATACCAGTATTTTACATGGAGCTACTGCCTATCGTTGCGTTGTTTGAGGAAGTAGGTTACCCGCATTTACCGAACCTGCACTGCGATTCTGTAACCATCTCACCGTGAAAACTTAGATGAAGTGAGCGTGGAGTGAGCTGTCAATAGTATCAATTCCTAGCAAATACAAACTCACATCACCTAAGTTTTCACGGTGAGATTTTTACAGAATCGACCGGCTGAATTTAATAATGTTTCTGGAGCGCGGACGTGGTAATGCACGCTATCATCATATATGAATGATTTACCCACGGAAATCTGCAATGTAAGAAATGTGAAGAACTGCTCAATGGTATTAAAAAGGTACTTGATGAGATTGCAGTGCGATCTAGAAAAAAGAAAAGCTATGTAGCTACCCAATTGTTCATTAATTAATAATTCATATGTAGTGGAACCGAGTTGCCGTGTCAGGCCATATCGCTGTTAAACCCGCGATGGTTTGTGTGGTATGTTTAAAGGTTCAACAAAAGCTTGTAAACTGCTTTTGAAAAAAAAAAACTGACCTCTGTTTGGATTTCTGACTATATGGCTGTATGGGCTCAGTTCCCCTCGCCTGTCCCAGACAGGGACGAAATGAACCAAAAAAAAGGTTTCTGACTACCCGTAGCAACTGTCAAAGATCTATGAATGACAGACGGGACCAACGACTTCGGCAAGCGACCCGTGTGGTTGTCATCATTAAACCACGAGCCCCTCATTAATATTTATAGCCTAAATAGAGGGGGATAAGGTGGATTAATGAGGGGCTCGTGGTAAAATAATCAGCGCCTGACGTAAACTGACATAATTTTAGTAGGGGAGTTTTTATCACGTCTAAACTTGTATGGAGTAGTGTCAGGCGCTGATTAATTTGACAGGACTAAACTAATATTAACTTCTGTCCTTTTCTTAATGAAATAGAAAGAAAAATATGCACTGAACTTAAACTTAGTTAAGTTTGTGAATAAGGGAATCGTCACCAGTGTCCGTGTTCCCCAGAAACCATTATTAACATAATTTTCTTGTCATTTTCATCATTGGTTCTATTTGTACAGTTGAGGAGATGGACACAGAGAACGCGCCGCTAATGTCTCGTGCCAAGAAAGAGAAGAACACCGCCAAGAAACTGCTGAAAGATCTACAGTTCTGCAAGTAAGTTACTGTTACCACATAGGGAGAAGTCTGATTCTTTTAAAGCACGATCTGCAGATTTTTCTTAGACGAACGACGATTAACAAATTAGGGTATGTTTTTGATCGTTTTGAGGTGATTGCGCTATGATTGAACAAATTTTGTAGCGTGCGCCGCGTTAACCAATCCTACTAATAATATTATAAACGCGAAAGTTTGTGAGAATGGATGGATGTTTGTTACTCTTTCACGCAAAAACTACTGAACGGATTTTGATGAAACTTTACAGCTTATACATCAAAAATAACCAGAATAACACATAGGATACTTTTTTATTTCGATATTCCCACGGGATTGACACTTATGCGACCGAAACCCCGCGTGTTGGTAGAGTTATATGAAAACCCCGGTAAAAATCCCAGTAGATCTGGTAGTACAGTACCCGGCGATAAATATTGCACATCGACCTTTGGAAAGAAGACCCCTCCATGCCTGGAAAGAAGCTTTTCCTTTTATACCTAGTACTAGCTTCTGCACGCAACTTCATCTTCGTGAAATTTATGGTCCCCCGACCCACCCCATCGCATTGCCAGCCCACAAGCCGAAATTAGCCGATTGTCTCTTTCCAAAGGTCGATGTGCAATATTTATCGCCGGGTACTGTATTTATTATTTATCATTTAGTATCCCACTTAAATACTTATTTCCCTACCTCTCCTCAGGAACCTTCTAAACGAAATGGAGTGTCACGAGCACGCGTGGCCATTCCTCCTGCCGGTCAACACCAAGCAGTTCCCGCAGTACAAGAAAGTAATCAAGTGTCCCATGGACCTGTCCACCATTAAAAGGAAGCTGCAGGATAATATGTAAGTATTAGACTATTCGTTTTGTATTTTCGACGAAGACAAATCAGCAGTGCGATTCTGTAACCAACTGACCATGAAAACTAAGGTGAAGTGAGCTGTCAATAGTGTCAATTCCTAGCAAAAACAAACTCACTTCACCAAATTTTTCACGGTGAGATTTTTACAGAATCGACAGGCTGTTGCTTTTATTAACCTTTTATGTTTTTAGGGTTCCTTTCCTCAAAAGGAAAATCGGAACCCTTATAAGACCACCTCGTTGTCAAGACCCTTTTTCTCAGCAACGCGTGGACTTATCGAGATTGAAATCAATATCAAATACTCAGGGCTGCAATACCTTGAAGCTGTGAAAAAAACCAAACTTCTATTCAAAAGATACGGGCGTTTATATTCCGTTTATGCCGCATATTTTGACACTCGGAAGGGAATCAGAATCTATTATAGGGTACTTCCTGATGACCTTGAATCATAAAATATGGCGAGAAGCAATGTCATGTAGCACAAGTAAAGGAAACAATCCGAAAACCTGCATCATAAGTTGTTTTTAATTGAGCGCCTGGGTTTCTCCAAAATAGAACAATTTGGTTCTTTATCTATTTTGTTAAGAGTGTTCCCTAGGTATTGGATTTTGTCCTGAATATTAACAACATATAGGTGAACTATAAAAAATAAGGTAGCCTAACCAAAAACATATCAATCGAAAAAGGAAGGCCTATAGCACAGACAAACAAAGAAACATTACCATTTATTTTTCAATAAGTAAGAAACCACTTTCCCATATTATCCCTTATTCATCATCTGCCTAGCCTTTTTTCAATTATGTTGGGGTCAGCTTCCAGTCTAACCGGATCCAGCTGAATACCAGTATTTCACATGGAGCGACTGCCTATCTGACCTCCACAGCCCAGTTACTGGTTAATACAATACCCCTTGGTAAGACTGGTTGTCAGGCTTTCGGGCTTCCGACTACCCGTAACGACTGTCGAAAGTCCACGAATAACAGCCGGGAACAACGGCTTAATGTTTTTTCCGATGCACGGAGGGGTCTCGGTATGTAAAGATGGTCACCCATCCACAGACCAACCGCGCAAGCGTAGCTTAACCTGACCGAGCAGCCTGTGCGGCTGTTATTAATTAACCACGGGCCATATCCACTTAGTAACAAACCCAATTTCTCCCCAACAGCTACAAATGTAAAGAAGAGTTCGCCTCAGACGTCCGACTGATCTTCAGCAACTGTGAAGTCTTCAACGAGGACGACAGTCCCGTCGGTCGCGCCGGTCACAACATGCGCCAGTTCTTCGACGACCGGTGGACGCAAATCTGATGTCACGCCCAACAATGGGATGAAGACCAGGAATGATGCCCACTATAAAGGTTTAAAGTGATTTTTTGAAGACGGTGACCCAAAAATATTGCACACTTGTTTTAAGGAAGTTTTGAAGGGAAATAATGCCTACTTGTACTACTCATAAACGTTTCAAGCAATATTAAAGCCTTTGATAGTATTGCCTAGTGTATAAAATGTTTTGCGTACTCAATTACATTGAGTAGCTGGGTCAAAAATGTGTGCAAAATCGTCGACTATGATTACGTAAAGTGGACACCATAATTATTTTACCATCTCGTTGAATGTCACTTACACGTTATAAGATAAATGTGAACAGATAGTTTCAAGTTTCAACCGTAGTGAGGTTTTCAGTTTGCTGGGAATTTTCGTCAAAAGTGGTAATCAAATTACGAGGTCGACTATCCTACATGTAAAGGATTAAGGTCGAATTTCACCAATAAAACTGATCGCATTCTATAGATCTAATTTCCACAACAATGATGATACTGACAGTTCTTGAACGCGTGTACCTACTGATCGCGTTTAGGCGTGGGCCACAAAAATACCGCATGGGGCACTTTTTTCGTTGTACGCGTCAAGTGGTTATTTCCACTTAAACAAATAGCAACTTTACCGTGGTGTTAATAGAGCCGATTTTGTTTTTTGCTGAACGTTGACTGGCGTTTGTTTCGTGGTCCTCGAGTTAGTTTCTTTGGTGAAATTAGGCCTTAAGCACTTTTTCATGACGACGAGAGTATTCGATGACTAAAAAAAGTGACTAAGAAAAAACTTTCGTAAGGCTTTATTTTCAAAATGTGTGACAAAAGACATTTGTCATAATTGTGGTGTTTAATAAGAGAAAATTATAAGAATCGAGGTTGCTATTTATAATTCCAAAATGATTCTTGTAAATGAAGACGTAAAAAATAAACTGCGCTAAACATCTTGGATAGTCGTAACGCAGATCAATAAAAAAAGGTTTGACAATGTGTGCATACGAAGTGGTTTGGTAATAATAACTTTCGAGTCGTTATTCCAACCAATAACGATTAGAAAGGGCTTTGAAGATTTATAAAGGTTTCATGCGTGGCCGCCATTAAAAAAAAAAAACAAAATAGCGGACAGTAGCTATGCCAGGCCCCATGTAAAAAACATCCATCGCCTTTATAAAAAAAAAACCGCTAAAGGATTCATTGACACGATCGACTTTGAAAAATTAGAAAAAAATGGGTATTGTTTAATAAAAAGTCTAAAGAATGTAAAGACAGGCAGGGAATCGTGGAATAGTTAGTTCGAGTCTGAATCTTAACTTAATAAGAATAAGATCCAAACTCAATTTAGAGATTAGAAGAAGGATTATCACTGTTACGTGATAATGATCGATGGTTGTAATTATAAATTAATTTTTGATCTTTAAGATGGCATAGGAATGAGAGACGTGTAATAATAATATCACAAAAAAAATGTTGGTTTAAATAATTTTTAGACTAATTATGTCATCACGCCTGTATTCCCACGAAGGGTTGGGCAGAGGTGTGCCTTTTAGTACACTCGGACAGATTGTCTTTAATAAATTCGATACTGTTTTATCGACATTGCTATGACGTCACTTTTATTGAATAATGATGAGATGATCTCGAATACACATTCTGTCTATATCAACTGACAACATACATTTAATATTTTTTGTTAATTAATACACAACATACATACATATTAATCAGTTTAATAATGTTCCATTGTGGGACACAGGCCTCCTTTCGAAGAGAGGAAGTTTTAATTAATTTATTGTGTTAATTCGAATGATTTAGTAGGGAGACTTATAATAGCAACATAATAATATATCTTGCTTTGTTTCCTATTGAATTGAAAAACATAATAAATTTATTCACAATATCGATAAGAACCATACAAATTGCTGTAAAGATATCGATAAAAATCTATCGACAATTAAGATCGATAGTTTAACACTAACGTAACTTCCATTCCGTTAAAAGAGAATTCCAAAATAAAAATAAACATTTTTTTAAATGTGATAATGTACTGAAAGAGATAAAAACGGAAACGAAAAAACATTCCAACATTGACTCGACACCGGATATGACGAATAAATATTGAGAATCTCATGTAAACTTTTTCGACGAAAAATAAAGTGATGAAAAAAAAATTAAGGGAAATTTTCGTGAAACAACGCACATTCGTTGTTTATGTACCTAGATGACGTGTAAATAGTAGCTGTAACAATAATTTAAAATAAAAGTATTAGAACGAGATATA
The DNA here is from genome assembly GCA_963855955.1 of Luperina nickerlii. Lineage (NCBI taxonomy): Eukaryota > Metazoa > Arthropoda > Insecta > Lepidoptera > Noctuidae > Luperina > Luperina nickerlii. Next base: position 6,661,446 of record OY979689.1, on the reverse strand, counting down.
TTTTTAAGTATAGTTTAGACTTTTTGAATATTATTTTTGTAATTTGCGCTTGCAACGAAGCAGTATTTTTAAAGGATTTCCGCATTTCTTTCTTGTAATTAATTAAAGCTAGTGTGTTTGCGTTTACTTTTGAATATGAAAATGTCGTTTTACGCTTATGTTTCAGGCCTAAATGTTAGTCTATATATATTGACGTTCCTCACAATTCAACCAAAAATTTTTTCGGTTTAATAACTGCGCCAGGAAACATCACAAAAAATAAACATAATAAAATTATGATTAAGCTGGACTTTTCATATATTTTAATCCAAAAAATTGATTTTTTCTATACAAATAAAATAACATAACTTTTACACAAATGTTCTATATTCCCAACATAGTCTAAAAGATGTGTTTTTTTACGTATAAACGAAACATCACTAATTTATTTATTAAAAAAATATTCAAAAGTAAGGGTGACATCCCACGGCTCGTTTATAAATACTCTATGATTTCAATTCGGTGGCCAGTTTCGTAGTCGATTCAATTGTACAATGTCATTCGTGTAAAAAAATCCTAGTTGTCTGTCTAAATTTGTGCATTAGGCGGTATTAGTTTAGGAAGTGTAGTTTAGGGCTAACGGTAGCGAACGACGATGTATTACTGTGGCAGTTCGCACTGTGACTGTGTTGTGTGTGAGGGGACTTTACTTGATCACGTATGTTTAAATGAGGGAGTTGGTTAGTAGAACCGTGGTACCCGGTCTTTAGGGAGATAGAATTTTTGGTGAGAACTGATTGTCGTGGAAAAGATTTTTAATGATTAAAATTGTTTTTAATTACTTGGTGATTGTGAATGATTCAAATTGGTATTTAGAAGATTATGTGATTTGTTTTTGTTCAAAATACTGCAATGTAAGTGTCTTTAGATAGCTGCTTTGTTTAATTCATTCATTATTGATTTGTATCAAGTTTTATCATCCGTGAAAACTTCATGACAATGATTGTCATTCGATTTTTTTGCTTTAATTTTAAAATAATTAAAATTATTGAACGAAATTTTGTCTTTTTCAAGTGAGGTCCCCCCAAAGTTAATTGTAACAAAATAATAATATATGAGGAGGATTAAGTTTAGAGATCACGGCGCAGGGAGGTTCTCTATGTGATTTATGGTTTACTGTGTATTTTAAAAAGCGTGTTTCAATGTCGCCGTATTCTATTTTTTATTAAACTGTAACATCTAGGGAAAATAATGACAATAGGTTCTTTACACACATAAAAAAGTAATCTGTTTTTTTTTTGTATGAAAAAACATTTTTTCTCATTAAAATTGACGCCGAAATAAATCTAGATGATATTTAAGGATTTTTTTTTATAATTTGATAAATTAGAATTTTAATATAGCTATATTGAAATACGCTTTTCCTAAACTCGAATTCAATTTCTGATTCAACTTGATCACTGAAATAAAACTTTAAACGAAATTAAAGTTAGTGTCAAATAAAAATCAATTTCTTGTAGTCAAAAGTATAATTAATTAAGATAAAAACACAGTTTTATTCCAGTGATGCAAGTTTTTTAATAACTCAGTTACGTCTGTATTATAAAAAAAATTGAATACTTCAGTCAAGTTAGTTAGTTCAGTTTAGTTGTCATTTCTCTATTTATTTAATTGCATTATTTATTTCCAATTTTAGCCAAAATGACATTATTATCGATTGGCGATTGCAGAATAGTACTTACATTACATAGCAATGGTTAAGTCCGTTTTTCCTATTAACTTCGACATAGTGTTGTGTTGCCAACTTTTAAACGTATTTCAATAGCAATAAATGGTAATTTTTAGACGTTTTACGGGAAATAGAGGACATGGACATATTTTTATATACACACGATTTTTTTTACATGTTTCTGTCAGTTTTAAGAGCGTTTTAAAGCGTTTCCTTAATAATCCATCAGTGTTTTTACAATCTCAACATTATGTCGAAAACCTTATTTTAATACAATTACAGAGTATTTTAGCGAAAGTATTAATTTAGATGATACTTATTACAGCTTTTTATAATTATAATTTTTACTCGAGCGTCACACACAAGCGATCGTCATAGACAGGACTTTTTAAATAAATTATTGTGTATCTAGTTTTTAAATCTATGTATACTTAATCTTTGGCGGGAACACGTTTTGGTGATTTCGACCTACTGCCATGGAGATAAAGTCGCTTTTCGTGTAAAACGTGTTTTGCCATAGAGTGCGTCTTTCGTCCGGGCGGGCGGCGTGAATGAACGGTCGATATTATGATGTTTATGTTGTGTGCATCGGTTGATTTTAATTATAAAATGGATATATAAATTATATATACGAATAAATAAATAATTTTTGAAGCACTCCCTTTTTGTTTTATTGTGTATACCCATGAACAATATCTTTTATTAAAGGTATGAAACCCATAAAATCCTGAATTTAAAATACTCAAACCAAAATACATATACATGTTTTGAGAAACTCCAGAATAAAACGTGTACTGCATACTCAGTAGACCGTATGTCGTCGCGTTTGATGGGAACACTCGCCTTTAGGCCTAGAAGTCAAGTTTTTTTTTATTAATATACCACATCTGGGCAAATGTCTGCCTACTCTCCACCTCTCTCTATCCAAACTTGCCAACGACCAATCTTTAAACGGCTCCAGCTCAAGTAAATGAGTGATAACAAAAAAAAAAATGCAATTACCATTGCGTGACAGCACAATTTTTACATAAATTCCGGACTACATGAATGTTACGAAACCGGAAAATTCAATATCGTTTGTCACAGAAGGAAAGTCGGTTCTTATAATTGATGAATGGATCTCTGTATGATACCATCCTCATTTTCCTGCCTGTAATCCAATTTATTTGCCCCGGTCTTTAGGGAGTAAATTCCGATCCCGCGGGAATATCGGCATAAAAACTATCCTGTGTCCTTTCCCGGGACTCAAAGTATACCAAATTTCATCTAAATCTGTTCAACGGTTTACGCGGGATTGAGTAACAAACATCCAAACATCTTCACAAACTTTCACATTTATAATATATTAGTAGGTAGGATTTAAACTTTTCGCACAAAAAGGTACAAAGGCGGACTTAATGCCTTAGGCATTCTCTACCAGTTAACCAAGGGTGGTGAAGAGATTAGATGGCAGGTGCTTTGGTTAAGAACAATGATAAAAAAACCAAAACTATTAAAACTAGGTACCTACACAAATACATAAAAAGGTTATATACATATCACATTCATACTCAAAACTTTCGACAACATTAGAAAATCATTCCTTCCATCATCTGCCTAGCTTTTTCCCAACTGTGTTGGGGTCGGCTTCCAGTCTAACCGGATGCAGCTGAATACCAGTATTCTACATGGAGCGACTGCCTATCTGACCTCGACAACCCAGTTATGATACCCCTTGGTAAGACTGATTGTCAGCCTTCTAGCTATCCGTAACGACTGTCAAAGATCTACACGTGACAGTCGGGATCAACGGGTTTTTCGAAACACGGCATATCAAACAAATATAAAAACGTGCGATACCGTGAACCGTATCCTAGATATCATAACTGGGTAGGCACACTGTACGACAGACATTTCTGCCTATGTTTTTGAAAATACACGTGGTAACATGCGCATGCGCTACTGCTGAGTCTCTTTTTTTTTTCGGGATGGGAAATCAAATGACCCCTCCCGCTCTGGGTGGAGCGGGGAGTATCAGACTCTTACTGACTAAAACCCACCCGTGTTCCTTCCTTAGCCCTTTATGTTCCGGGCCAGCGGTAACGCTTTCGAACAATCCCGCTGACCACTGCTGAGCCTCTTGGGTTTGATCCCAGATCGGGCGGTGTTAATGGGTTTTGTTTTTCCATCTGGAATTTCTCTCAGCATCCCGGAGTCTGGATTTTTGTTCGGTTGATGGCCCTAGGCTCGTCCCCTTTAACATGAGACTATACATAGGTATGTATAACTGGCGATATGTTAGGACACACAACCCTTCGAGGAATACAAGCGTTTTTATTAAATGTTAAGTTGCTACAAATACAAACAAGCTGAGTAATTCAAATATACGCTTTATTTATTATATAAAACAACAACTTATTCATTATGACTTATGACACAAACAATAATCACATAGTTTTAGGAATTGTGAATTCGTCACAGAAGTGCACAGCACTAGCAGAGAAATTAATAGTAGATACAAGACATCGTTAATTAAATTATTTACATGTAGGATAAAAAATAGAATAAAACTTGTAACTTTGTTTACAAATACGATCGGAAACGAAAAACAAATTGTCCAAAAAATGTGGAACGCTTCACGATTTTGCGTGTCATCCTTGCGCAGGGGCCATGCTAATCTTCTCTGTATCGTTCCAATTTTAGTATATGTACTGCCGAAGCAAGTACACTTGTTACGTTAAAATTTTTATACACGTTCTAAACGACCGGAAAACTATAATAGCGCGATTCAGAATACCCTACATTTGGAGTTACTTGTATAGTGATTGCGTACAGCGCCATCTATTGGCCATCATTGCTTGAAAGTTTTAACACGTTAAAATTTTTTCACATGGATAATAAAATGTTATGTTACTTTGTTTGTCATAAAATAAGATGACATAACATTTTGTTTCCCAGTGTGAATAACAATCATTAAAATTGCTGGTAAACTACAAAAACATTGGTGACGAGTTTGTCAAGTTTTGTCCACAAGATTTTGTAACTCAGTATTCAAGCTGGCACGAATATTGGCGTCACTTCCATAATATTAAACAAATCGACGCGCTAGTCACATCTGGGATTTGGCTCATTTTTATTCATGCGCATTGCGGATGTAGTTCGCGACATGCAGCGCTCAGTTTAGTTCGCAACTCCTAAGCAAACTAGGTTGTTCTTTTAGTTCTCCAGCTCCAGTCTCGAACCAGATACCTAAAGCATACTTTTACGATTGTAATCGTAGTAATTTAATTTTTGAATGCTTAAAAATATATAAGTAGGTACTTATGTTACCGGCCAAACCCGATTTTAGGATGAACTAGTTTCGCCTAGTCCAAACCAAGGGAAAGAAAACACAGGTAACAAAGAGAGAAAAGGTACAGACGCCAGCACATCAAGCTACCCGAAACTGTCAAATTTTCCCAATCAACTTTGATCATTATGTTTTAGCGATTAAGTTAAATTGAAAGAAAAGAGAATAAATTTGCCAGATTGTAGTAGGTACTTACCTAGCTTGATGTGCTGGCGTCTGTACGTTTATTCTGATTATTAAGGCATTTGTATAGCGAAATTTTAGACTGCTTCTTCAACCAATGCTATACTGTTTTGAAGGAAACATAATATATAGTACGAGACATCGACGCGCAAACTGTAGCCACGAATTCAGCAGTAGGTACGATCAGCATCAAAAGTCGATTAATAATCTCAGTTATTGAGCAAAATATTTGCTCAAAATTGCAGCAGAAGTACAATGCAATTTTGAACATATATTTTTCTCAATAACAGAGATTTAAAAAACTGAAGTGTTAATATTTTGCTTAGTAACTGAGATTAAAAAAAAACTAAAGTGTTAATCGACTTTTGATACATGTTCTGAAAATTTATCGTCAGTTATTAAAAAAAAAATACTGTTCGATACATTTTGACCGCGTAGGTATTGCACTTTTCTGAGAAACAGAATAGAATAGAATACTTTTTATTATGTACACCATATAAATCACAGACATAAATATAGAAACTGTAAACAGCCGATTTATTTGTGATAACCGAAGATAAACTACACTAGGATCATGTGCTGCATCCATACAGGTTGCGCTTCGATGTCGTCTGCCACCCTGTATAATAGATAGAATAAGGGCTGATATCGCAATAGTCTTACTTTTACCAGAGGACTAAATATTGTGGTTTGACAGCTTTTATAAAGAGAATATGTCAATCTGTCAGATTTACCTATTCAAAAGATAAAAGTTATCTGACTAGACTGACTATTGAAAAATCAGCCCTAAGAGGAGTAATAAGGGTCGATTAAAGTTTTGTTTTTTTTTTTTTATTGGAATGGGTTTGCTCTTGACTCTAGTCTAGTCAGAGATGACAGAGACAAAGTCTACGATGGAGTGAGCTTACCCAGAAGAAGCCTGTTCACTCTTACTTTGAAGAGATTCGGGTATTTAATAAAAACACAATATAACCGTTTAAAATGATTTAATAAATTCATAAAATCAGAACTCATAAATTACTCTGAGACATTATTATGGCTAATTAAATACAATTAATAAATGCATTTCATATAAAAAAAAATATATAGAAAAATATTTACAAATAATTAGCTAGAAATAAATTAAGGACGGAATGAGTTGTTTAAAACTAGAAATTATTTTATATTTTGTCTAAAATTATTATTATTTTTCATAATTTTAGTTCAAGAATTGGAACTGATTTTATTTTCTATTATTATAAGCCCTTGGCAGTTTTATTTACTAAGACATTTTTACAAAAGTATATTATTTTGTTCTTATAATATAAATTCGTATAATTTTATCTAAATGTTACAGATATAAAAAAATATATCAATTAAATAATTCATTTTAGTCCCTAAGATGCCCCTTAAAGAGAACAGGGGGCCTAAAATGCCCACTTTAGCAGAATCATAAAAGGATAACATACTAAATCAAAATGGACAGTTAACTGTCAAGTTAATCGTATCAAATCATATTGGTGAAGGATTTTAGTTATATTTTTTGTTTGTGCTAAAATACCAATCCAAATCCAATCCCAATCTCTTTGATAATACCTACGTAGTGCAGCGAAAAAAAGAAAAACACGTACTGTCTTCGCCATATTATATTTCATAATGTTATCCTTTTATGATTTTGTGCTAAAGTGGCCTTTTTAGGCCCCCAGATTTAAGTTTCTTTTTAATATTTAAATAGTATCTACTTTTAAATATCTTCAAGCCAAGTCTCCTAAGGGGTAGGCACATGATCATCCTTATTATTATGTAACTCTATACTTTGGAAACAGCTAAACTACTGTCCAAAGAAATTCGTTGACAACTATTTTGTCATAAAACGCTCCCTTTCTGTTATTTTTAAAAATAAATAAATATTTTTTTCACAGTCCCTTTAAGATTTTGGACCAATGAGCACAATTTGAAATGACAAACGAATCTCATAATGTCCTTACCTATATGAAATAGGTAATCAAAATGGCTATTCGTCATACCAATCCACATTATGAATGTCCATAGAAGAATTTTCTTCCTTAAAAATGCAAGTAACTTTTTTGAAAGCCAGCTATACATTTTTGTAAACTATAGCCGATTTGCAAAAAACTTTGCAATCTATAGCCGTTATGCTATCTGGCTATTAATGACCATATAGCGATGCTCAAGCATAAATCTCGATTGAAAATGAGTTTCTAAGATAAGCATGAAAACTGTCAGATTTGAATCGAGATTGAATTATTCATGCTTGAATATCGTTGTAGAATGAGCCTATACAATCTCAACAATTCCTAATCGTCTTATGATATGAACCGTCCAGAAACTTTGCTATCTATAGCCGTTTTGCTTCACAAGTCCTTAAAACAGTAATATCTGATTAATCCAGTCCCTGAACTCAGATATTCTTGTGTAAACTCCGGGCTGATTTGGTTCAGCGCAGCCGATGCCCCATGAGATGATGCCGCCGAGGACGAACCGGTCGTCGCGCTCACGACGTACTACCATCGGACCACCGCTGTCACCTGAGGATGTAGGAAAAGAAGTTTTATAAAAATTCTATAAAATATAACACAAAATATAACATAACAGCACGCCTGTAATCTCTGAAGGGTTAGGTACTGTAGTTACAGCTCGTAAATACAGTACACCCACATTTTGGCAGTTACGTTTAAGTACCATGTAATAGGTAGCGAACCTATTGTCATTAACTGGGCACTATTCCAGACTCCACTTTCTCTACTGAGAAATCCTCGTCGGCAAAACCTAATACACATCGCTCGAACTGGGAATCGAATCCATTCTCATCAATAGCGAAAAATATATTGTAATAACAAAGGAGTTTCCAAAGCTGCATTAGTTCAACAAACGAAACAATTAGAAGTATGAAGTGTGTAAACGTTACACAAAAAGCCCTAAAGCCCTAAGTCCTAAGCCCTAAGGTTAATCCTAAATTATTCCAAAACTGTTAGGTCTAAACCTGCCGGTTTTGACATCTAGATATATGCGCATTATAGCCACTTGCCTATAGCCGAGTCAGTCAAGTCTTACATGAGCCTCACATGAGTCAGCGCATATATGAAATTGTTCAATATATGCTGGTTCTAGCCTGTCTTTGTGACCTATAGCCAGTCTTGGTGAACTATAGCCTATCAAGTCTTACCTTCACAAGAGTCAGCGCCACCTCTGCTGCGGCCGGCACATATAAATATGTTCGGTATGTGTTCATTGTAGCCTGCTGCCTGGTACATAGCCTCACAAGCTGTGTTGTTGATCACTGGGACTTTTACTTCTTGTAACACGCTGGGGAGGGGTCCCTCTGTAAATTAAGAAATTGGGTTAAATTTTTGACATGTTTAAATTATTGATACGAAGGTTAGCTATTGATGTTAGTCACAGTACGAGTATCTATGGGTCCTCCTATTTAAAACATGTACAAGAGAACTGTATAAAGTTATATAGCTGTTTTTGCTGTTTTGTTCATTGATCTCGGTTTCGAATTATTATATCTTTATCATCACTTTCAAAAATTTACTTCAAAATGTGAACATTTCTGCTTGATGTCTGTTATTAATTGTTTGTGGCGTTGATAGCTGAAATTCAGGCTTTTGCCTAGTTCAGCTACAGATGTTTTATTCATTATTTTGTAAACTTTTTAGTTTTGATTTTAAAATGAGGAACATGTGACAACATTTATATTTTTTAGTAGGTATGAATGAAAGAATGATGAATCTATGTTGATGGTAAAGGATGACATGACTAGTACAGAAGTGAATCTGAGTTGTCTGTAAAAGACGTGTTGAACCAAATGATTAATTAAATAAATAAATTAGGAATTGGCAGGATCATGACTGAAATGGGTAATTAGAAAATACATACCGTCGAACAGTCTCCCCCAGCCGGTGACGTAGGCAGTCTTGCCGACGAAGTCCTCATCGTTATCAGGCACGCACACCGGCAGGATGTTGGGCTGGAATGTCACTGGCTCGTAGAATCTGGAAATAGAAATATGGTATATTAGTCTTGGCTATGCTTGGAGTATCCTTGCGTGATCGAATCAGGAATGAGGAGATCCGCAGGAGAATCAAGGTATATACGTTATTCAAATATTTTGCATACGATTAGCATAGAGTTGAAAAAACGATATCTAACTTATTTTGCTTTTAGGGTTCCTTACCCAAAGGGTAAAAACGCGACCCTATTAGTAATACTCCACTGTCCGTCTGTCTGTCTGTCTCATGAACCGTGATAGCTAGACAGTTGAAATTTTCACAAATGATGCATTTCTGTTGACGCTCTATAACAAAAAAATATTTAAGGGGCTCCCATACAACAAGTCTTTTTTTTTTCGCGTTTTTGCCTTGTGGTACGGAACCCTTCGTGTGCGAGTTTGCCTCGCACTTGGCCAGTTTTTTAAACAAATGAAGGAATCTATAATAATATTATAAATTCGAAAGTAACTCTTTCTGTAGGTATGTTAACCTTTTCATGCAAAACCTTTTTCGATAAAATTTTGCAAACAGATAGATGGAATCCTGGGGCCTTCCACAAGTATTAATCAACTTTATTGTTGTAAATTAAAATAATACGTAAGCAAATAATAACTAATTAATTAATAAAAATAACAAAATTAAATCCTAACTTAACTATAAACAAAATGTAGCGTCGAAAAATTCATTCGCATCGCTGTCGACTGGTAATGTACCCAAGAGACTGGCGGCATTACCACGTCTTACGGCAATGCCTCTGGCAGCTAGCCCTTGGGTCACGGGAAGTGCCATCTATCTCCTTGCCAAATTTTAGGCTACTTTTTGTCCCGGCAGCACGTTCGCATGGGATAATTTCCGACGTCCACGCGGGCACGGGTGAAGCCGCGAACAGAATTATTTATATAGTTTTTTTAATGGCTCTGGGTGGCAAGCAAGCTAGTTACCCATCTGATGGTGGGTGGTCACGGCCGCCTGTGGAGATCTGCAATACCAGAGGCATCGCAGATGAGTTGCTACCTCTGACAAGAAGCTGAAATATCCTTAGGGCAATTGCCCTTTTGTGCATGCTTACACCAAACCAAAATGCATGAACGCTACTTGGCGGCAGTGCTTGATGACGATTGCAAAATGCATGTCTAGTCAACTCATGTCAGACGATGACTAACTGTTATTTATTACAAAACATAACCTAAAATCTCGTCCGTTTTCCCTGAATGGTTAGGCAGATCACCTTCTTAGCGTGCTGATGGCCAATCTATGTACTGGCAGCACATCAAGCTACCCGAAGCTGTAAAATTTTCCCAATCAATCTTGAACCAAATGCTTTAGCGATAAAGTTGAAAATCTATTAAAGAAATTTAACACATTGTAGTAGCTTGATATGCTGTCAGCCCAGAATTTGGCAACGCGCGGCTGCCCCATTTCAAAACCTAGTAAGGATTTAAAATGAAATTTTACAGGAGAGCGCATAAACTTAATATTGGTCAGCCTATGGAATGTATTTTTTGAATTGGTTAAAGTGACTTACTAGGTTTTAAAATGGTCACTAGGGAGTGAAAGGTGCACTTACTAGGTATCGATGCTGAAATATATCTCCTTTTATGTAAGTGTAAACGCTTGTGTTTTTTTATTTGGAAATTTTAAATACAAACACACAAGCGTTTAACCTAGAAGGTCTCTAGACCTTCTAGGTTAGCAAGATTATGCAATAAAACGATTTTTGTAAAAAGTGTCCCTTACTAGGTTTTGAAATGGGACAGCCGAGCGTCCATCAACTCGAGAGGTGTCACAAACATTTCGCCATTTATGTTTTAGTCCAATGTAATTTATAGAAAAATACTAAAGACATAACAGCTATTAGTGAATCTAGTATTTAATGATACTTAATAAAGTTTGCTCCGTTATATTTATTCAGTGTTTTGTTAGCTTGGCAAGTTAACAAAACACGAAATAACTAACAGTTAAGAGGGGCTAGGAGTGGGCGATACAAATCGTATATAGATACAATATCTATGTATCGGCACAATATCCAATACCTATATATCGGACTGAATCTATATATCAGGTATCCGCGTACCTATAGCGAATATAGCGCGATGAGTCACAGAACAACACATTATACCGATACCTATCGTATCGCATGATCTATGATAGTCGGTTCTGATTCGGGTAGAGTGGTCCGTGGTACCGAGTATTCCTAGCGATACGCGCGGGCGGGAGTGACGTAGCTTTAGATAGATGAACGAGCGAGAGAGTGCGATACGATAAATGTCTAATACTAATTTTAAAATAAATAATTGATAACAATATAAATCTAAAAAACCGAAACGACTAGCGACTGTACTAGTTTCATTTTAGTGTCATATTATCAACCTACCAAAAAATACATTCACTGATTTCGAGTAAACAGTTACAAATAAAATACAATGATGTAAATAGGTAAATGAATATCGAACAAAATCGAAACCTAAAAATCATAGTATCACTTATGTTTCCGAGTTCCACTGATTCAGCTAATACATAGGTACTTATTGAAATATATAGATGCGATATCCGATAATCTAAACCGATACATAGATACGATTTTATATAGTGTAAAAGCGATATTACCCATGCCTAAGAGGGGCTTGATACCCCTTGATAAGACAGGTTGTCAGAATCTCCGGCTTCTGACCAACGGTAACGACTGTCAAAGATCTATGAATGACAGCCGGGACCAACGGCTTAACGTGCTTTTCGAGGCACGGAGGGGTCTCGGTATGTAAAGATGGTCACCCATCCACGGACTGACCTCGGCCAGCGTTGCTTAACCTTCGATCGACCGACTCTTTCATCAACTAACTGAGGTTGCATCGAACACTCTTGAAACGGCATCGTACCATAAGAACTGTTAATTTTTTTCTTAAAAATCCAAGTAGCTTTTGTATCTAATTAATTTAAGTTAATAAGGTACAAAATGGCACTACAAACCTCTCAAAATCTAGTTTAAAATAACACGGTAGCGTGGTAGTGAACCTTGTAAGGTCAAGTGCATCGATGAGTGACCGACCGGTATCTACCTAGTGTTAAAACAATGTATGTATTAAGTAGACTGGGTTCTGTAGCAGTTTTGATAAGATTTCCTAATCGAAAAATCTCTTTTTTACCGAAAGTTTTACGAAAAGTGATTTAAAGAAAATGAGTTATAATAATTAGCCGAAAATATCCTTCAAATTGTAATTCTTCCAAAATAAAAAATAAAATCTTCAAATTTTCAATTTTGTTACAACACTGTTATTGTAGCATTTTATTAATTGGTTACTAACATATTTTTCAAGTATACTAACATAAATATGGATCACTATGTCTGATTTAAATAAATTATTATTAGTAAAATGTAAGCATCATCTTCCTGCATACATAGAGTAGGTTCTGTTAGTTTTGTACCAAATTTTATTTCCAGAAAAATCTCTTTTCTACCGAAAGAGTAACAAAAACTGACGAGAAAGAAAATATCTTTAAAATTGTAATCCTTTCGTAATGTAATCATCATAATTTTCCTGCCCTTATACAGACGCCTGCACATCAAGCTACCCGAAACACTAAAATTTTCCCAAACAACTTTGAACCTTATGCTACAGCAATAAAGTTGAAAATCTATTAAATAAATTTGACAGATTGTAGTAGCTTGATGTGCTGGCGTCTGTACCTACCATTTCACTTGGGCTCCATGCAACACTTCGGTCGTTTCTATCTTCCAGTCTCCCCTGTCACCCATCACACTATCATTCACTCCCTTTTCTTTCATTCTCGCATCCTCGCTACGTTCGGGCGCTAATTTCACGCAGTGCAATAATGGACTATTTAAGTCACACGTATCGTATACTATTTTATAGCTCGTGTGACCGAAACCCGCACATAATTCACGCTTTTCTGTGTAAAAATGGACTACTTAAGTCACAGATAAGCGTGACTTAGGTGCGGGCTTAAGGGGCTTACAGGACTTAAACACAAAAAACGCAAGTTTTAGAAACAATAAAAGTATTATGATCGACCACAGTTAACAAAATCAGAAAAATATATGATATTCTTCAGGATATATGCTAGGTAGATAGTGTGTTGAAAATATAATACAACTAATTTGATGCTATAGAAACAAATCATGAATATACCTATAAAAAGTTTATTTTTACAATAAAAACCATACTAATATACATAGTACAATCGTTCTGATTTTTTGTCAGATTATTCTACAAGCAGCATACTAAAACACTAGTGTTTTAATTTTTTAGTCCAAACAATAGATTTTTTGTAATTAAATAATAATTTCATATTTTGCAATAAATTATCAGCGTTGTGTCATCGCGCTTCTCTTTCTTTTCTATGCAGTCCGATAGTGACCGCGCTCTAGGTCATGTAAGCCCCTTAAGTCACACAGTGCTACATTTTCATAACATAACAAAATCTTCTTCCCATGGGTGTCAGCAGAAACTGCAGAAGTATTTTCTTCTCCCGCGTAAATATTTTAAGAACACCATGGTCTATTAGGTGGCCCTAGGAAACTACAAAGAGCTTTTGTATTTAAATCACGGTACCCTAAAACAATCCAGCGCGACGGTCACTGATGTGCTAACTGTTTTTATTACGACGCCAATCTGTTCCGAGATCAGCAGCCATTAATAATGTTATGGCAGACCGCTATTAAGCCATTAATTTAGCATTTGATAAGCAGGTTTATGGCACGCGGTTGTTGCTAATAAATTATTGTGTGACAGTTGCAATTTTATTGTTTTGTCAGTTTTTTGCAGACTATAAAAAAAAAAAACTAGATACCTATACGAAACGATGGTTGGAATGTGTGAATGCTGATATGGTTAGAAAGGGGGTGAATACCGATGCCGATTGATAGAGAAGTATCGATGAAAAAGACATATTGTATCGATCCCTGATAAACGAGGGTTTTCTGAAATGACGTTCGCTAGGTGGCAGCACTGGCACGTCAGGTCCAGGCATCTGTCAAAGAGCCAATTTTTTTTTAGTCATAACGGAATGATGAACGAATGAATGAATCGAATGATGAACGTCATCATATATTTTATATTGGAAGACCTCTTGTCACAGTGGTGCCAACTGGTGTCGTAAATTTTCACGAAAACCCTCACTGGGATAAGGACAGGAGAATGGTGATGATGACCTAGTAATTTTGGAACGATGTATTTTTTGAAGTGAAAACTTCTTTAGCGGCGGGCGTTGTACACTTCTTTTGTAATGGGTAAAAAATGTTAAACGCGCGTCAGGACACGTGACCTGACCGAAAATTCGTACAGTACCCGGCGATAAATATTGCACATCGACCTTTGGAAAGAGACAATCGGCTAATTTCGGCTTCGTAGAGCGTTATCCTGTCGCACGAAATACAAACAGTCCGGTATCTATTAGGAGCTGTTAAAACAATTATGATTTGCTTCTTTTGATAATTATTTTTATTCTTTGTATAAAATACAAAAAAGTAAAGGTCGATGTGCAATATTTATCGCCGGGTACTGTAAGACGGATGGCCATAGCCGGAACCGCGAGTGTTTTGTTTATAAAACGATTCACGAAATACACACGTAATTGTTCAAGTTTTCACTTCTGTCGGCACTCCCGGAGTGCCACTGTTTTTTTTTTATTTGCGAGTATTCTTACGCCGTTTTACAATGCCATAATCTAAAATCGTTGAAGATTTCGCAAAATACTATATAGGGTTTATTTATAAAGTGCCCTTTAAACGTAAAAAATGGATGCTTAAACAGTCGCTAATCACTACAACGTTTATGAATAAAGGGCCTTGCATAGGAGCCTGAGTTGAAAAAAGATTGTCAAAATGAGTGTCTACACCTACAATGATTTGTAGTACGCCAGCACATCATGCTACCCGAAACTGTCAAATTTTCCCAATCAACTTTGAACCTTGTGCTTTAGAGATAAAGTTGAAAATCTATTATAGAAATTTGACAGATTGTAGTAGCTTGATGTGCTGGCGTCTGTACCTAAGCATCATGATGAAAATGCCTAATCAGCGGGGTAATTGCGTACGACACTAACAGTTTAATCTTTTTGACATTTCCATTCCTAATATTTGACTAATTTGCAATTTGAATGTTATTCTAATTTATTTAATTCAATGTTATATCTAACAAAATAACCAAAACCCAGAAAATGTATTTGTACGCCGGAAACAGCAGAATATTATGAACTTTTAAAAGTATGTAGTGAGTGAAAGGTGCACTTACTAGGTATCGATGCTTAGATACTCGTATATCTCCTTTTATGTAAGTTTAAAACGCTGGTGTTTTTGTATTTGGTAGAGACCTTCTAGGTTAGCAAGATTATGCAATAAAACGATCTTTGTAAAACGTGTCCCTTACTAGGTTTTGAAATGGGACAGCCGAATGGTTGAACAATATCATTCAAAATGATTCACCATGTGTGTTACGCAATCACGGTGCGGGGCTGCATTCTCGCTATTTCCCTGTGTGTCCAATCTTAGATTAACAGAGCTACAATGCGTGCCACGAAAGATGAGACTTGACCCCGCCTCCCCCGCTCTTTCCGCCGCCCCTATCACGTCCGGTCCCGTCCCGCACTCAGACCTCATACCGCTAAAGATACCTAAAATCGTGTACTGCGCAAGTCAAACCACGTGGTGTGTCAAGTCTCATCTTTCGTGGCACGCATTGTACCTATGGTTACTCTGTCAATCGATACAAATAACAAAGCTGAAGTGTTTGTTTGTTTGAACGCGCTATTGAAACTACCAGTCGGATCCGAAAAAATATTTTTGCATTTATTAGCCAAGTTTTTGAGGAAGGCATTTAACATCACGCTAGGACCACTAGGAGTCGACCACAAAAACAAAATTAGAAAGACGTTAAGCGAAAACTAAGTGTTAGTGCAGGCAGGTGATGCAATGCGACGCGGTGGGTCGGAGGAAGATGAAATTTCACGCGAACGCAATCGCGGGCAGAAGCTAGTGACTAATAATGCTTCAACTCGATCAATGACTAATAATCTTCATCTTGGTACCTACTTATTTTGTATTTGTGTGTGTTAGCCACTATCTAATAGTTTATTGGGGTTCGATCTCGTCTTATGAAAATTGATGGGCGCAATGACGGAAACAGCGCACCCAGAAGATTTTATTTATTTCTTTTATTTTATAAATTACAAGTTTCTTATACTTAAACAAAGCACACAATTAGACCTCTGGGGTCTGTCTTAGCATGCCATGTGGCCATGAGGTTTGACCAACGCGCTATTAACAGTTAAGTTATCATCGAGTTGATGTAATGTTCTTTCAGCTGACGCTTTATGTTTTTGCTATTCATTGAGTCTCTAATGTCTACAGGTATTTGGTTTAGTAAATTGAGTATTGTGAAGGAAGCGATACGCCTACCATAAAAGTTATTTTTGCGTGGCACTTGAAATGATTTGAGATGCACTCTTTGTTTTATTAAGTACAAACTATTTACACTAGATACTAAATTAAATGACTAACTAACTTACTATACAAATAAAAACAAAAATAAAGGACAAATCAGGCGTCGGAGTATTCGTCCACATCGCTGTCATCCGGAAACGTGCCCAGAAGACTGGTAGCATTGCCACGTTGAATGGCAATGCTAATTCTTTGGCCATAGAACGACCCAGCCCTCTGGTCTCGTGAAGCGTCGACCAGTTGGCGAGAAATTTTCTTAAAAAGGAGACGCGTACTCGGGCCCCATGACCCGAGCGTTTCGACCCCAAACGGCTTAAAGCTGTAGCTCTTTGTTTGTATCTTTCTCCATAATATATAACGAAAATCCAAAGACCAGCTGAGCAACTTACCTAAGCAACGCCAGATCATACTCGAACGTGGCAGGGTCGAAGTGTGGATGGCTGGCTACGATCTGCACTCTTCGCTCCACAAAACCGTAAGGTTCGTCGCTCTGAGCCAGGTCGTGTTCACCCAGTCTTACTAGCAGTTCTGATGGAGGAACGCTGTGGGAGAAAATTGTATTATTAACAGGTATAGAATAGTGGAGAAATCTGGACTGAATGGTTTTGATGTGGTCTTAATTGGCAACACGCCGTGAGTAAGCCTGGTGATACTCTATACTCAATATATTTATTGCTTCCACATGTGAACTTAGGTGGTAGGTTTTACAGAATATGATCATTGATTTTTGCTTGTCCCCATTTTGAAGAGGTGTTTGCACTTGAGTTGGTAGATTGCTTATGAGGCGGAGCGCGTGAAGGAGAGGCAATCTTTGCGCCCTCACGTCCCTAGTTGGCGCAGGAGACGCCCCGCCCTGGGCGTCGGGAATCCATGGCCGATTCCCGGCCACCGTAGGCGTTGACGGCGCGTTGTGTTCCACGCGCGCCTCTAAGAGATGTCAGCGTTAACTGACGGGGTCCGCTAGGACCGACGCCTGCCAGGATATACCGTGAAGAGATACCGTGACCCCTGGCACAGACAACTGAAGGAACACGGGTGGGTTTTAGTTAGTAAAAGTCTGACACACCCTCCCGCTCCGCCCAGAGCGGGAGAAGTAATTTGATAGTTTCCCACCCAAAATAAGAAACAGAAACGGCTCGATGGAAATTCAGCACATTAATTTGTTACCATTGCTTTGATTTTATAAATTTGAATTTTTTCATTTTTATAAAATCACGATGATGCACGATTAAAGGCTCCTTCAAACAGGCGCGACACGCGATAAAGTCGCGCGAGATCCGCAAGTCGCGTAACGAGCGGTGCCTTTGTGTCGCGCGCGATTCGCGTCGCGCGTCGCGCCTGTTTGCAGGAGCCTTTATGCAAATAAAATGACTTTGATGTCACTACCTATAATAAGTATTTCATTCCGAACATCATTAACATGACTTATTGGTTTAATCTAATAGATAGGTAAGGTAGGTACATAACATGTGAATTAGACGTGGTGCAACTCATTTTTTTGATTATTTTGTTTTAGAGTGATCAATGATCAGTAGCACGCGCGTCATAGAAGCCTGGAAAACCCCAGAACCAACTAGTAAATTAATTATCCTTACAGACTGGTTTTTAGCCCTGGTTAGCCTTCGAGCAGGTACCTATTTTTATATATATTAGAGCTCGCAATGGTATGATGAAGCATAATTTAAGCGGAAGGGGATTTTGTTGGAGCGAAAATCGACAAAGGAAATGCACAGAAGTCATAAGAGTAAAGTCGACTCGCCCACAAATAAATTAACTTCGTGCAAGGCGCCTATAGAAAAATAATTTTAAAATATTAAAAGTGTCGATTTGCCCGTTTCGAGCGAGTAAATTCGTGCAAATCGACTTACAAAACCATTTAATTTCGAACAACTATATGATCCATAAATTGTTAGTAACAAACAGTATTGCACTTAAATTACGATTGTTAGTAACTTAAAAAAAACTAAAGACGAATGAATGGAAAGACCACCCAACAACTCGACACACAGAAACTATGGAACAAATCTTCTGTTGTAATTTGTAGGAAAAAATACGGCTTATAGCTGTGTAAAATTTACATTGAAAGATGAAAAGACAGAACAAAATCGAATATCAAAAACACACATTTTAAACTTATATTATATTCTTTTTTTAGCTTATCAGAGAGGTTTTAATTGGTATCAAATAGTATACATTTACAACATCTTCGAACAAATTGCCTTATTATGGATGGAGGAAGTATCTGTCACCGCAGCCTTCAGGATGCTATTGTGACTGCCTTTTATTCTGCTCAGGAGTGAGGCCGTTTTCTTGCCAAAAGCCAAAAATATTCATCGAGTAGGTTACTAAATTATTGGAATACAGGTAGGTGCATTGTGTTAAAATCTCAGGGTGATCAACAGGAAAAGAACCTTTCTTAGAAGCCCAAACCTATCAAAAATCCCTTGCCAAAAAAGTGCAATCTTATATGGAAACTAGCTTCTGCCCGCGACTTCGTCCGCGTGAAATTTCACCTTCCCGCTATTCACCTTCTTAGGGGCGGAATTTCGAAAAACCCTTTCTTAGTGGTTTGTGGTGGTGGGTGTCTTTACAAAGAACACACCCTCCAAATTTCATGCCTCTAGGACCAGCGGTTTAGGCTGTGCGTTGACTGATATATCAACTGTTCTGTGTTCTTTGTGAAGAGTAGGTATCCACTAAGAAAGTGTTCTTCAAAATTCCACCCCTAAAAGAGTGAATGAGGGGAGGGTGAGTTTTCACGCGGACGATGCTACGACGAAGCTAGTTTTTATTTAAATAGATTTACAAAATAATTATTGACATTGAAGGCTTCTGTTTCCTACTGATACTCCTAATATAGGTCATCTTGAGGAAAATGCTCACACGATGCGGTTCACAAGTCTCATTCCACTTACAAGATAATGAGTCGAGTTATGAGCGTATGTGATGTTATATGCATATTGTGTTGTATTGATGGAGAATGTGGAAAATTATAGATGTTGTGTTGTGCATTATAAGAATGTAAATGGTTTTTAGTTGTGTAACCTCCTGATTATGATCTTGTGGATAACAAAGATTAATCATAGTAGCGTCAAAAAAGGCTTATCCGGTAGTATAGAATAGAATACTTAAAGGGGAAGCGATAAGGTAGCCCGTGAAATTCAAATTTTCTCGTGCAAAAAACGTAAGAAAATTATATATATATATATTATATCAGTTATTATATTATTATATTAGTTTCGGTCGCGAATCATATTTAAATCAACGTACAACTTAATACTGACTACCAAATTGCAAAAAACGGAAAATAATTGAATTTCTAGGGGTTCCCTGGCGCTTTCGCATTAAAGAGTATTTATTATATAACTCGCTACGCGATTGGTCGACTCTTCTCGTGACCAGAGGGCTGGCCTATTTTTCGGCCCAAGAATCAGCATCGCCATACAACGTGGCAATGCTGCCAGTCTTTTGGTCACGTTTCCTGTAGATGATGCGGACGAATTTTTTGATGCCCTTTGATTATTTCCCCTCCTTTTTATAAACTTGTACATATTATTATTATTGTTTTAAGACTGTTAGCTTTTTAAATTATGTAAACACTTTAAATAAATTATTATGTACAACATATGTATAAATTACAGACATAAATGATAAATATAGAAATTTAACAAAGGGTGACACAATGGGCGGTCTTATCGCTAAGAGCGATCTCTTAAAAACAACCTTAGGAGAACTAACCTTCCGTATAGGAGTCGGTTTTATGTAATTGGGGGAATACCTAAACATCTAAGAGAGAGTCTTATTTAATGAAAAATGAAATTTCACGACGATTTTCCATGAAAAGCAGAATGTGCAGAATTGGCACAAACTGTTATGGTACAATGGCATGCCTTGCATACCTACTTCTATCACTTCTATGTAAGATACTTAGATACAGCCGGAGATTTTCAGGAAAACGTTTTTGATCAGACATTTCTCAGTATTTTTTTTTTGTAATTCGTTGGTTGGAAACCATACTCAATGGTATCGTTCTTGCCCCAAAATGTTTAACTTTTCTCATAACAAGACCCTTTATCTAAAACTAAAATAAATACTAACAAAATAATAAAATACTCACTGTTCCACACAATGCGCAGCAGTAATCGCCCAGTTTTCATTCAGCAACGCAGCGCCACATTTGTGAAGATACGTCGAAGTCCTGTACTGCCTCAGGGATATCTGCCACGGCCACTGCCCGAAGCCAGACTTCGTTCCACCCACGATCCTGCCTTCAGGAGCCTGCCAGAGTCTTCGCCCACAGACTGCGAGCACCAATAAGGTTGAATTTAGAATCATTGTGGGGTTTTTATTGCATTTATTGGGGCGGGAATTTATTTATTGGGGTGGGAATAATGTTTATTAGGGTTAGCGATTTATTGACAGAGGAAATTATTTATTGGGTGTGTTTAGTGTTGTGTATATTGTTAGTTTTATTGGTAGATTTATTGTATGTGGTATTTGTGTTTTCTGCGATTTAAATTAGTAATAATTTTAATTAATATCACTTTATTTTTATTATATTTTAACTAAATAAGTCACGGTTTTTTTATGATTTTATAAGTCATTAATAACATTTTAATTAACGGTTGTCGCTTTTATGTATTGGGATCCACTAATAATAAGGAAAAAGGTGTTCGTCATCCTTTACTGTAGGTATCCAATGTGTTTTAAAAACAAAACGAGACTTATTTTGAAACACTAAAAGGTCATTGGACTCCGTT
The DNA here is from genome assembly GCA_963855955.1 of Luperina nickerlii. Classification (NCBI taxonomy): domain Eukaryota; kingdom Metazoa; phylum Arthropoda; class Insecta; order Lepidoptera; family Noctuidae; genus Luperina; species Luperina nickerlii. Next base: position 6,640,016 of record OY979689.1, on the reverse strand, counting down.
TCTCAGATTCATATCTATTCGCGCCATAAAAACTCTTTTACACTTACTGCATAAAAGATTTCAAATTAGAACTAGAATTCATTTGTTTATAGTGACATTCGTGAATTTCGAATTCGAAATATTTACAACTTAAAATCTTTGTGCTATCTTTGGTACTGACGGCAAACAGAGTTACTTTTTTCACCAAAACTGGATTGGATTGGTCTCGTTTTTGTCCAATAAAACTTTGGAAGTCCTAATTAAACTTTTTGCTCAATAAATTGCTATTTAAAAAAAATACTGGATAATTCTTAGTGTGGGTTCTATACTATATACTAATTGCTTATACAATATTATTGCCATACAACGCAGATTATATAATTTTAAAATTAAGAATTTTATTAAGTCTAAACTTTTGTTCACGGTAATTATTTTAATTAATCAGTCAGCCTTAAGGAACTTTTTTAGTTAACAACACTTTAGAAAAATCTTCTCACAACTCCGAAAATTCACATTAAAATGTTCTTATAACACTTTTCGCATTCGAAAATCGAAATTGAATTCGAAACACGTATATCTAAATCTAGTTTACGAATGGACTTCATCCTCGTACTCCCATGACATCTTTATTTTTACATTCTTATTCTTTAGCAACCTCTTTGGCATTCTGCCTAGCCCACTTTTTAACATAACTTCGAAAACAATTGCAGTTTTAAATAACAATTTTTATTTGTTTTGTCACGTCACTTCTGTAAACACTTTTGTTTTTAGACCAAGGAATTAAGTTGTACTGCCAATAATTTCACTTGCACATGCACTTTTTTCAGAACTAGTAGTTCTCAGTTCAAAAGGTCCGCATTTTTTTTTAAATGTCAATGCAAAAGCCACAACATTCGTCCTTGCAAACGCCTTGGCCGTGGCGTGCGGTCGCCTCGCGATCTCACTACTCTTTGTTTGAAAACCGAACAGCTTTATGTTTTTTTTATTATTGTTTATGCACGGGCAGTAGAATATTTTGTTGGGACTCCAAAGGTCTTTAACCTGGCTGTAGCTATTTTTATATTGGTTTTGTTCAATAAAAATAAAAAGAGTGTTGTAATTGTGGAGTTTTTCGGCAATGTCATTGGGTACCTAACTTAATAACGTTGTAATGTTTTTTTCTGATTGAGGCATCCTTTAGGCAAATTTCTAGACATCCTCTAAGCCGTAAATATATAATTAGTATTTAACTATATGGTAGACTAAAATTCTTCTACGTTGTGTCATCTTTTCTTGTTTCAACTTATGTTTTAAGTACCCCTTATCTTGACAACGATTTGGAAGACTGGAATGTGTCTCCTATTTGTTTTAGCTGACATTTTTTTTTAAATATTTTATGTCCTCTCCTTTAGCAGTTAGCTGATATTCGTCGTTCAACCTTTTTGTTAATTTACGTCTTTCATTCAAGACCAAAGAAACGATGGATGGACTGTGTGAATGATGATTTGGTTAGAAAGAGGGTGATTACCGAGATCAAAGTCAAAGTCAAAGATTTATTGATGATTTGATGATTGATTTTTGTTTTTTTTTAAGATGACACCTAATAGAGAAATATGGAAAGGCATATTGCGCCGACCAAAAATAAATAAAGGTAAGGGAAGGAGAATTATGGTAGTGATTCGGCATCGTTCCCTCGAAGTGAAACGTTTGAACATAAAATGAATCAAAAGTGAAATAAAGCTTTAAGTAAAAAAACTTTTTAAAAACAAACTTTAAATTGACCTCACACAACAGGTGCACTTGAAAAAAGCGTCAAAAAAAAAAACAGTGGCACTACATGAGTGCTGACAGAAGTGAAAACTTGAAAAAGCATAGTAATTTTATAAATATGTCTGAAGGTCATTCTTCCCAAAGAAAAAGTACCGCGCGTTGATGTCTTTATAATGGCCAAAATTTTTAACATAGGTGTCGGTTACGGTAACAGTGTAGCGTGTTCAATAGTTTTTTCCCAACTAAAAAAATGCCCAGCGCGCCTAAAGTAGTTTTCACTTCAAAAAAGGGCACTAGTCTGGCATTTTTGCTGAACTGGGCCTTTTTGGCGCGGTCGTGAGGCACACTTTCCTGCTAATTTCTAACATCGTCCGATGTTTACACTTTTATTTGATCTTTATTTTTTGTTTATATCTGATGTATGTATCTGGTGTATTGTGTCTTTTAGTCTGTGCTGAATAAATGTATTTTCTTTCTTGCTTTCTTCTTTTCTTTAACTAAAACTGGCCAAGTGCGAGTCGGGCTCGCACACGAAGGGTTCGGTACCACAAGGCAAAAACGCCGAAAAAAACACGTTTGTTGTATGGGAGGAGAAATATTTATTTTATTCTGTATTTAGTATTTGTTGTTATAGTGAAAATTTCAACTGTCTAGCTATCACGGTTCATGAGATACAGCCTGGTGACAGACAGACAGACAGACGGACAGTGGAGTATTAGTAATAGGGCGGGACCCTATTACTAATACTCCACTTAATTTTATGTTCAGACGTTTTTACTCTTTGGGTACGGAATCTTAAAAAGTACTAAATAAAATTTACGATAACATAGAACGTTGTTAATACATATTTTCTTAAAAGCTTAAGAGGCTTATCTTAAAGTGTTTTAAGTAAATGATAAATGATTTTATTTTTGTAAGTAGGTTTGCACACTTTTACGCGTCAATCATATATTTTTTTAAACTTGATGAGGTCGGCGTTTCCTGTCTGACTACTCTAAGAAGAAAGGCCGAAACAAACTCAGAAGAAAGGCCGAAACAAACTCAGATAAGTTGGGTCAGCGAGAAGGACGTTGAGGCTTAAAGTTGATATCGACAGTTTGTAGGAAGGTATGCCCAGGTTATGGCAATAGGCATGAGTATATTTTTTAAAGTTTATTTCAAACATTAGTACTATTGTATGATAGTCTAACATGAATTTTCTGGATAATATCACATTCCGCCGTACGAGGGCGCAGTCGGAGTCGATATTAAACGACAGTGAGGTAATAGCAGCTACACCAACATTAAATGAGACCGTTACCAGTGTACCCGAAATGTCCGATGACGAAGTCGATGTAGTTAAGAAACTACGTGAACAAATTACTCATCTTACATTAGAACTACAGAGCGCTCACTCGGAAATTGAATCTTTGTCTTTGGAAAATAGTAATCTCAAGTCTTTAAACGAAAAATTGAGTAAAAATAATGATCTGTATAAGAAAGTAACTTTAACACCCACTAAACTGAAGTCGTCCAGCTCAAAAAAGAACAAAAGCAGTAACAATAAAAACAATAAACAAACTCAAACAGAAACACCAAAATCGAATTTAAATAATATTAATAAACCGACACTACAAAGAGAGACTACAGTCAAAAATGATTTAAAACGCAAAAAAATATGTATTATAAGCACAGACAACAAAAACAACTTGCTTTATATTGCAGAAAGCATTTTTGAGAAAAGTGAAATTTGTCACTACATCACACCCCATGGTAGTATGCAAGTTCTGTTGAAAGGTATTAAAGAAAAGTTAACGAATTTTACTTCACTGGACTTCTGCATTATTCTACTAGGTGAAGAGGACTTTAAAGTGACAAATAGATATTTAGATTGTATAATACAGATAAGACAAGTCCTGCAAGAAATCTCAAACACTAACATAATTATCTGCACCCCTACGTACAAATTCTTTACTAACAACTACTTGTACAATTCAAGAGTAGAAACTTTCAATAATTTATTATATTTGGATACAGCTACTCACGAACATGCATACTTTTTGGACAGCAACGAGAATTTGAGATATGACGACATGATGTTCGACAGACGCACTGGCGCGATAAATAGTTCCGGAATGCAGTTATTATTCAAGGATATCTATAGAATGATTTCTTATGTAGAATCCTCCATCACTAGTTGTAAATATGTAGCTGATCAAAACAAGGTAATGTCACCGAGTCAAAATATCAGCCTTAAACCTACTCCGCAAAAGCTTTTTCGGCCATAAATACATCACCATACTACACCAAAATATTGCAGGTTTGAGGAGCAAGTCGGATGCATTAACAATCTGCTTACAAGAATTATCGGATCGTAAAACTGATATTGATGTCATCTGTCTGACTGAACATTTTATGATGTCGGGCCACGAAGATATATGTGTTATACCCAATTTTTGCATAGCTGCCTACTTTAGTAGAATTAATTCTAACAGAGGAGGGTCGTGTATCTACGTGAAGAAAGGTCATCATTGGAAAGCGATTCCAAATTCGGTGTTATTCACTGAATGCTCAACTTTTGAATGCTCTGCAATTGAACTGATAGACTACAAAGTCATTATTATCTGTTTGTATAGGGTTCCGATTGCTAGTAACTTAAGTAATTTCTTTGATAGATTAGATAAGATGCTCAAATATGTTAATAGAACCTATAATAAGCATAACATTGTGATAGCTGGGGATTTTAATATTAATACTTTAAAACAAAATAATATCACATCTGAATTTGAATGTTTACTTCTTAACTATAACCTAAAGCTTAAGATAACCGAACCTACCAGAAAAATCAGCAAAACATGTATAGATAACTTTGCTCACAACTACCACAATAAGTGTAAAGCAGAGGTGATTGACTTTACATTATCCGATCACACAGCTCAGATATTGAGGTGCCAGGTCAACAAGGTGTGCCTGATAAAAAGTTGGAAAATTAAACGTAGAGATTATTGTGAGGAAAATCTTAAGAAGTTTAGGACTTGTATAGAGAATTTATCTTTTTCGGAAATGTACACAGCCTCTGATCCAAATATAGCCTATACTGCTTTCATTGATTTGTTTAAGTTATTTTATGATCTTTGCTTTCCATTTAAATATATCACCATTAATACACATCGTAAAGCTAACTGGATAACGCGGGGAATCAAGGCCTGTAGTATCAAAAAACGTGATCTTTTATGGCAATACAGAAAAAAACCCAGCCAGGTAAATAAAACTAAACTGACACAATTTTCAAAAAGATATAAAAAAGTAATAAAATTAACCCAGCGCGTAAAAAATAATCATTTAATTAACACGTCGGATAATAAGAGTAGATCGGTATGGAAAATTATAAACGAACCTAAACAGAATTTACCAAGTGATACTATAACTAGCATTAAAATAAATAACAAAACAATAACTGACCCTTCTGAAATATCTAATGCTTTTAATAATTACTTCATCGATAAAATATTACCTAAGAATAATTCATTCAACATGCAGTATAAATTTGATATGTCTACTAGGCCAAATTCAATGTTTTTGAAACCATGCTCGCCACATGATGTATGGCAGATTATCAGGAGTTTAAAAAATACGAATAGTGTAGGTTATGATGGCATATCAACTAAAGTCTTGAAATACATAGCTACGAATATTTCTGCTCATCTTTCATATCTGATAAATCTATCTATTGAAGCTGGAATCTACCCTGACAAATTAAAAACTTCTGTCATAAAACCAATCTTCAAAAAAGATAATAGGGAATGTCTAGAAAACTATAGACCTATTGCGTTAGTTCCAGTTATTTCTAAAATATTTGAAAAATATATTTACAAAGAACTTAATAACTATTTAGAAAATAACAATATTCTAGCAAAAGAACAAAAAGGTTTTAGACACAATAAAACTATAAATATGGCCATATATGACTTTCTAGATTTTGTTATGGTTAATGTTGACAAAAGAATACCTGTCTGCTCTATCTTTATGGATATGACACAGGCTTTTGATTACGTTGAGCATAATATATTGGTTAGCAAATTTAATAATAATAATAATAATAATAATAATTCTTTATTTTCGGACAACAGTGATCCAGCGTGTTAGTAAACAATATTATAACTTATTACTAGTGTTAGTAGTTAAAATACAGTGCTTAGCGATGCAATTTGGTTAGTATACCTACATACAACTTATAAACTAGTGTTAGTACTTACATCTATTAGAAAAACAACACAAACTATTCATGAATACCCCACAGTGGCATGTAGGCGCATCCAATGTCCCAGTATGGGGCTGTCCCACCTATCAGCTATAGTTTTCAGGATGTTGTTGGGACTGGCGCGTACCCTGCGCATAATGGAAGCGCAACGCTTGCGTATGATAGCGTGAAAGCCATCAATTTTCGCCTCCGCAAACATGCCGGAAGCACTGCAGTAGCGCGGGAACCCCATCAACACCCTCAAAGCATTATTGTATTGTACGCGCAGGGCGCTGTATGCCCTCCGCGTATAGTTGACCCACAGACTGCATGTATAGAACGACTGACAGTAAGCTGTAAATAGTGTAGCCTTTACTTCAGTCGAGCATTTCGCAAATCTGCGAGCCAACATATTGCAGCGGACAGCCAACGCCCTGCGCTCACGCTCTATGTCCAAATTGTCTTTTAGGTCTTCGGAAACCCAGTGGCCCAGATACTTGAAAGAAGTGACTTGCTTTAAGGAACTTCCGCAAAGTTTCAACTGTGTTTCAATCGGGTAAGTTTTAGTTCCTGCCTTGAAGACTAGTACCTCACTTTTCTTAACATTGTATCTGAGCCCATGAGTCTCCGCGTACCTCTCACATATCGTAAGCAGGCCTATCATTGCGTTAATCGAAGGGCTCAGCAACACCATATCATCAGCATAACTAATATTGTTGACGCATACTCCGTCTACATAACAACCCTGATAGGTGTTGCTGAGCTCGACGATCAACCGGTTTATGTACAGACTGAAGAGGCGAGGGGAGGTCAGGCCGCCCTGCCTCACCCCGCACTCCAGCCTATACTCATCCGATAAGGAGCCTGCCCACCTAACACAATTTGTCTGATTGTTATACCAAAACCGTAGAATTGATATAACTTCTCTATCCACTGAAGTATCATTCAGTAGTTTCTGCCACAGCAATTCGTACGACACCAGATCAAACGCTTTGGAGAGGTCTAGGAAACACGCATTGACAGGCGTTTTCCTAGACGTATAATACTGGACAGTATGCTTGAGAGACAGTATGGCACTCTCTGTGGAGAGACCAGGTTTGAACCCAAACTGCGCATCATGCAGTTCGATGTGGGTCGCCATATGCCTATCAAGCAACCCGTCCAGCACCTTGGCAATGACAGTAGCAAGAGATATGGGCCTATAGTTCGAGAGATCTGATGTGTCCCCAGTCTTATCCTTCACAATAGGTACAACCACTGTTTTCATTAAGTCACTGGGCAGATGAGCGTGGCTTAGACAGAGTGAGAAGAACATCGCCAGTACCCTGGGCAGGTGAACTCCTGCATGCTGCAGGTGCTCGATACTGAGGTAGTCATGCCCTGGTGACTTGCCCCTAACCATACTATTAATAACAGAAGAAACATCTTTTGCTGCGAACCTGACATTTAACTCCTTCAGACAATCCTCAGCATCAACCACCTGCGATGCACAAGAGCCAAGAGGAGAATCAGCTTTAAAATGTTTCACAAACAAGTTTGCTACCGCAGTAGGCTCATGTTGCCCCGCCACGCTCACGGGGACGCCCGGCCTCGGATTTAATCTATTCGTATTTTTCCAAAACCTTGAAAAATCTTTAGATTTATGATTTTCAGCTATAATGTCCATTTTAATTTTATTTTGATTGTTCTGACACCATCTTAACTTTGATTTAAACACTTTTCTCGTGTTGTACATATGTTCAAACACAGAACCAGAAGTCGGTTTACGAGACATATTCCATACTTGAAAAGCAAGCCGGGCATCCGCGTGAGCCTGCTTAACATGCCTATTCCAACCTACAACACGTTTGTTCTTTTTACCTATATCATTGTCCCTACCCCCTCCCGCATCGACATTACTGGGACCTTGGGCAGCCTCTGTAAGTATACATACAATGTTTTTATACATATTATCCAATATGACTTTGTGATTGGAATCGTCACAACACCCGTTAGCACATTCTCTAAATTCTACTGGAAAATCAATTTCCCTTAACATTGTATGACATACTTCTTTGTATTGACTTATTTGACTAGCATTCCGTTCACCCCATATCGCAAAGTTTTTACTCAGATTGGGTGTCACAATTGTAGGTCTTATCATATTAAAATTACACTGTAACTGTATAGGCATGTGATCCGACCAATACGTATCATACAACACAGTTGCACTAACGAGCAGACGCCTCGCGGCCTCTGTCACTACACAGTGGTCGAGCCAGCGGTGGCAACCGTGCGCGTCACTCACGAAAGTGTACGTACCTTTCGGCAATAAGTCCAGGTCCGCACAGGTCCAACACTGCTCCTCACAGAAGCTTAACAGTTCACTACCGAATAGCTCGCCTGGGTGAGCGTTAAAATCGCCGAGTATGATCACTGATTGCACATTATTACTTTCTACTATCGCACTAATTTCACTAAGACAATCTGTAAACACAGTTACGTTATCGTTTGAGTCCGTAGGCATATACACCGAGAAAATTAGTATGGAACGATTCTGCGACACTATCTTAATAGCCACAAGGCGAACGTTGTTACAACTAACTACCGTGACAGACGGAAATAGGCTCTTCCTCCACAACAAAGCCACTCCTCCATAAGGCCTCCCACGTAGCACTCCCGCTGAGGTGTCGACTGCCGAATTGCCAGTAAAAGCGAAATCATCATCTATTTGTCCCAGAAAGGCGATATCATGTGGCAAAAGCCAAGTTTCTTGCAACGCGATAACGTCAGCCGCTACACACAGACGCCTCACACAGTCAACAGATCTTTTAATACATTTACAATTGAATGTTATTAGGGTCGTATTATCCATTTAAATTGTGTGTAAGATTCACTCTCAGAGTATTTTCTCTGTCTGTTTTCTTTTTAGTGAAGTCAATAAATTTACGATATGATATACCTTCGGGCCAAAAATCATCACTCATCAATATATGATACTTATGTTTTGGAACAGAAATCTTGTATGCATCATAACTTTTGGGCACCTTCATTATCATTTTCTCAATATCAACACATATTTTGGCTTTTTCGTTAACATATCCTGTGATGTCACTCTGTGTCACCTGTTTATCCACATTAGAGATATACAAGACGATTTTTTCATCTACAGCCTTAAATTTGCCTGTGGGTTCTATAACTGCTTTTCCAATATTTCCCACAAAGCGATTCCTCGTTTTCTTTTTCTGTTTTTGTACCAAGGTCCACTCTCCTTCACTTACAATCTGAGCAACCGTTTTAGGTTGAGAAGTCGATTGGACGACCTCCGCGGCCGTGTGTCCCGGGCATCTTGCAATGTTGTTTTTATCACTTTTTTGCGATGACTCGGTGTTGTTGACGCTGCACAGCTGTGAGCTTAAACCGGTATCGCACTCTTTCCGATTATGCTCATTAGTCTTTGTGCTATTCATGTTCTGATCAGCTAATATTGATGAGTTATAGCGGGTAGGCGATAAAAAAGTTTCACTTTTAGATCTTTGATCCGATGTATATTTGCTAGTAACAGGAATATGTTGCAATCCCATCGGCCCGCTATCATAATCACAACTGTCCATCATATGAGTTCCAGCTCCTCGCTTTGTGTTTACATACGAATAACATGGGCTTTTATTACTCGTCAACTTTTTCAAATCTGCTATGTCACGCTTGATCGGTTCAAGTTGAGTAGCAGATGCATATTGCGATTTAATTTCTTCAATTTCACTTCTCATCTTTGTTAAATCTTTAAGCAGTTTTGTCACGTCCACGTGATCAAACAGTACGGGTGGTAATTTATGCAAATCTTTTGCAACGAAAACTGGTCGGTCATTAGGATGGGTTACTTGTAATAAGCTAATGATATCCTCGATCTCACGTACCTTTTTTCCATCTTTCTTCCTTGTAATCTTACGTTTGGAAGTTGTTGTTATCGCATCAAATAGTAGGTTTTTTGCTTCTACAATATCACTATCCGAGAAAGCACTAATACATATCCGACTTAGGCTTTCCTCGTCCATTACGTCCAGTTTATTACACACGAAAGCTAACACTTCGTTAATAACGACATTGCAGCTCGCACATTTCACTACGTTAGAGGAACTCATCCTGCACTTAATTTACTCCTGCACTTAATAAACTCATCCTGCATTTAATTAATGATTATGGAATAAGAGGTAATGTTCTGCAATTATTTGAATCTTACCTCAAAGGTCGTCACCAGTACACTGAATTGACTAGAGTGAATATTCTAACAAGAAAAGAGGAAACCTTTAGATCGCGTGAACGTGAAGTAAACTGCGGTGTTCCTCAGGGAACCGTTTTGGGACCACCCTTTTTTATATTGTACATCAATGACTTACCCAATGCCACTGATAATCCTTTAACTCTTTTTGCAGACGACAGTACAGTAACGGTAAAATGTAAAAACGTAAATACCTATGAAGATGACATAAATAACACATTGAGCTCAGTCATGAACTGGCTTAATATTAATAATTTGAGAGCCAACTTAAGCAAAACTAAATTAATGCACTTTAGACAACGTTTACCGGCACCAAATAACCTAAATGTAAATTTTGACATGCAAACAATAGAGGAAGTAGACAATTGCAAATTCTTAGGCTTATATATTGATGACAAAATGACCTGGAAACCGCATATTCAACAACTATGCAAGCGAGTTAGCAAATCTGCCTATGCCTTACATACACTTGCAAACAAAATAAACTCCAGTGCCCTTTTAACTGCGTATCATGGGCTAGTGGCATCTGTTCTCAGATATGGCATAATTTTTTGGGGCAATTCCACCGACAAAGACCTCGCCTTTAAGGCACAGAAACGATGCATTCGGGCTATGTTTGGTTTCAAATCAACGGAGAGTTGTGCGCCTCTCTTTAAAAAGCATGGTATCCTTCCATTACCATCACTATACATATTTGAAGTAGCGGTTTTCGTTAAACAAAATCCTCATTTATATACTTTAGCATCAATAGCTTTTAATCGGACCCAAAGGGATGAAAGTCGTCTGTGCATTCCAAAAACGAATACTGCTTTAATGTATAAAAGTGTCTTTCACATGGCACCAGTTATATATAATAAATTGCCAAAAGAACTAAAAACACTACATATTAATTTATTCAAACAAAAACTGAGAAGTATGCTGTGTCAAAAATGTTATTATAGTGTATCAGATTTTTTATTAGATAAATTTTGACATTTTTTAACTGTAATTTTTGTAATCTTATGTAATTTGCTTCCTTGACTATATTGTAATCATAAATCATAATAATTTGTTTAAATCGGAATTAATTTTGACACATTTACTTAACAAAAATTTTGAAACTACTTGACTTAATTGTACTTATAATAACTTATCTTCATTTGCATGTAAAAATTTGTTATATTTCTTTGACATTATTTTTTTAAATTATTTTTATTGACATTATTCTTATATTCTTTTTTTTTTTTTTTTTTTTTTTTTGACATGTTTTATTTTAATTTTTGTCTGCAATGTTTATTTTTTGCTTTAATGTAATGGAATCTATGGACATTTGTACACCTTTTTGGTATAACATAGAGCACTTGTATACCTATTATTTTTCATAACATCTGTAATCAATCTGTACCTACCTATGTTAACAAATGAATAAATGACTTATGACTTATATTCAGCCTATATATAACGTTCCCACTACTGGGACACAGGCCTCCTCTCTGTGAGAGGGAGTGGGCCGTACTCCACCACGTGAGCCCAGTGCGGGTTGGTGGGGTGGGTAGGTACTTATGATGCTATTTCTCACCAATAACTCGGTTTACACGCACACGGTTGAATCAGGCTTTAATCTCAGTTTTAACTAAACAACGATTAACAATCAGCTGTTAGTTGATTAGCCAATGGTAAGTATGGACATGTATTTGAATTAATCTGTAATTATAAACCCTAATCCATCCGTCCGTGACTGTGGGGACATTTTAATTAATTATCACGTGTGTAAGGTACGGTGTTCACTTGCGGAAAATCTGTCTTTATTAGAAATATATTAGAAAATTCTCAGATAAAAGAATAGAGAAAATTACATTACATAACATATTTCAAAAACTCAAACTCAAAGCATTTATTTCAATTAAACATTGTACAGGCCCTTTTGAATTGTCAAAATTTAAATAGTCTGTCAGTTAGTCAGAAAGATGAAGCTAGTTGCCCATTCCAAAGCGTAGCAGAGGTACCTATGGAGAAGAACGGACTAGAAACTCCCTCAACCGTGTCGACGACAGTCAACATTTTTTTTGCTGTCAAACGTCTCCCTCCGTTGAACACCCAGCCTAACAGTCAAAACAATCAGTTGACCCAACAATGGCGACGCATAATTAAACTGTAGTTAATAATCTAACAATTAGTTAGCGTCATCGCATGAGTAACTATACTTCCTTATTCTGCGGTCGGTTAAGGCAGAATATATATTATGTGAGTTTATTACATAACATAACATAACCTCACACCTATTTTTCACAAAGAGGTAGGTAGAATTGTATAAATAGTACATGAAACATTTGGCTGAGGGGCCCGTGGCTAAATAATAACAGTCGCACAGGTCGATCGATTAGGTTAAGCTACGCTTACCGCGGTTGGTCTGTGGAAGGGTGGCCTCGGAAAGCACGTTAAGCCGTTGTTCCCGGTTCGTGGATCTTTGACAGTCGTTACGGGTAGTCAGAAGCCCGAAAGTCTGACAACCAGCCATACCAAGGGGTATCAATGAAACTTCATACGCATGAACAGGATACAATGGTCTAAAAAGTTACGTAGAACATTTTCGAAAAATAGTGTTACTGCCAAATTAGACCGATTTTAAATTTTCCATAGAGATTTCCAGTAATCTTTTTTTAAATAAGACATTTCGAAAATGTTCATAAGTTACTTTCGTCTTTGCGCATGCAAAAGCCGCTATGTATTATTTAGTTATTTTCGGTTCTTTACGCTGTTTTAATTGTTATTTCAATAGGTACACACATACTGTATAAACAGCTATGTGATAAGTGCAATATTTAAAGAGTTAAGGAATGTAGCTATGTGATATTCATACATCGAAAGTTCCGTATAAACACGCTAAATGTTATAATTCATATAGCTCAAATAAGTTCACTAAAAACACATAGCGACTTTTGCAGGCGCAACGACGCTTTGTATCCTGCTTCTGCGTATACATTAAAATCGGTTCATTCATTTCGAAAAACAAGGGCTTGAAATTTTGTATGAAACGCCGTACGGCGTAAACGCTCTTGAGTATAATTACGGAAACCGCTGATCACAATTAAAGAAAATCGAGGCCAATTTATTAATTTCCGCTAATTGGTTAAGTATCATTCATTTGTTTGTAGTTGATTTATTGATTTTAACAATGGCAGGAAAATGTAGGACAGAGGTGACATTTTTATGGTGACAATTTTTACACAATTCGCCGATAATCGATCTTTGATCAATCAATTTATCGATGGGGCAGATCAGCCCTGCAGGGTAATTGCGTATCAGCGGGATTGTCCGAAAGGGTTACCGCTGGCCCGGAACATAAAGGGCGAAGGAAGGAACACGGGTGGGTTTTAGTCAGTAAGAGTCTGACACTCCCTTCCGCTCCACCTAGAGCGAGAGGGGATCATTTGATGACTTCCCATCCAGAAAAAAGGGTAATTGCGTAACCCAGTAACTGAATCAATTGCTTTCATTTTGACAGTTCAAGAACATTCATTGCGTTATTACGTTGCTAAGCAGACTCATATTTGGAACATATGAAGCAATGGATTAGCAATATCATTCAAAATGATATAGATTGTGTTTGATAGTGTGTTTTACGCAATTTAGGGTGTGCTGAAGCGGAGACCAGCTAGATGTACCGACGACCGTCCATAAAGTAGACACAATAGTTATACAATCAACATGAATCCTATGTGATTCATGGGACAGGGAATGTGTTAAGAAGGTGGCTGGGATAGACTGGATTAAAAAGGAAAAAAAAATCGATCTTATTTCAGTGTTTTTTTTTTTTGAAAGAGAAGCGTTTACTTCTTGTTTATAATCATTTATTTATTTTCAGATCATCAAATCCAATTGGTTATTTGTAGTTGTTTGTTTATGAATATTGTGTTCCTTTACATGGGGTTTATTATACCTTCGAATTGAAACCTGAATTGAAATTGTAGTGTTATTGTTACTGATTGAAATTGTAGTGTTTTTTCACAGGAATAATTTAAGGCCGTGTCCTAACATAAGCGATCGTCACGATTACATTTTTGTCACTTATTTGTTCGGGTAAATGGAATCTCCTTCCGTCTAGCGTCTGTTTGGTGTGACAACGCGTTCGGGTTCGCTGAACAAAACGAACGCGGCGATCGTGTGGTCTATCGAAGAACACTGATATTAGGACACAGGGTAAGAGGCTTAAATTATGGGTTTGTAAATCACATTTTTATGCCTTGAACAATGAGATTTTAAGACAGAGGCGTTTGTGTGTAAATGTATAAATGATAATACTAAAAATTCTCACCGTTTTTATAATCAGACATGTTGACAGCTTCCGTCGTGGTTTCCGGCACCAGGGTTGTTGTAGGAATGGCTTCCTCTGTAAAATAATTATAACATTTATTTTAAAATGTAATTCCTATTTGCACTAGAATGTGCAAATAGGAATTACATTAAAGAAAGAAAAGAAATTGAAAAAGAAATACAAAAGAAATTGCACTGGCAGAAGAATCTGCCAGTGCAATTTCTTTAGCTGGACTTCATAAAAATTTTGACCTCATATTTCTTTTCGCCGTATCAATAATTTTGGCTAAGAAATACCATATTTTCGAAAGGCAACAAATGGGATGTTTGTTAAAAAATATTTCACTATTATAAACTAGTTCTCATACCCAAGTAACCCAAATAACGAAATGAAACTGTGGTACAGTAGGCTGCACGTGTATCATGTATGGACACTGCACCTTTGAGCTGGGCTAACGTAGTACGGAGCTGTACTGAGAGTTTATAGATATATCTGTGTACAGACGCCAGCACATCAAGCTACTACAATCTGTCAAATTTCTTTAATAGATTTTCAACTTTATCGCTATGGCATAAGGTTCAAAGTTGATTGGAAAAATTTGACAGTTTCGGGAAGCTTGATGTGCTGGCGTCTGTACATCAATTATTAAATCTAAACTTCATAATTTTAGCCGAAAGACGTCCACTGCTGGACATAGGCCTCCCCCAAGCACCTCCACTTCGACCAGTTTTGTGCTTCTCGCATCCAACGGGTTCCTGCGGCCTTCACCACCGATCACCGATCGTCGGTCCACCTTGTGGGAGACCTTCCAACGCTACGTCTTCCGGTACGCGGTTGCCACTCCAGAACCTTTCGGCCCCATCGGCCATCTGTTCTGCGAGCAATGTGCCCTGCCTACTGCCGCTTATGTTTGGCAATTCTTCGGGCTATGTTGGTTACCTTGATTCTCCTGCGGATCTCTTTATTTCTGATTCGATCACGTAAGGAAACCCCAAGCATAGCCCTCTCCATTGCCCTTTCGGTGACTTTTAGCATTTCACCTTCTAATAATAAATCTAAACTTAATAATAATAAAAAGAGAAAATATTACATTTTTGGCATGTTTGTTTGTACGCTTTCACGCTAAAACGGTTAACCAGATTTGGATGAAATTTAGCACATGGGTGGAACATGACCTTGATTAGGACATAGAATGATTTTTATCCCCATTTTCCCACGAGATCGAGACTAATGCGGATAAAACCACGGGACTCAGCTAGTAAATAAATAAAAATAATATTAAATACAACTCACCAGTAGGTTTCACAGCTTCAGTGGTGCTAGAACTAGTATCATTCTTCTCGCTAAGACTTTCAGTAACATTTTCAGACGAGACGGAACTGAAAGTTGTCAGACCAATACTTGAAGTCGAAGTCGGTACCGTTGGTGACAGTGTCACGTTGACAGTAAATTCTAGGATCGGTTGTTGAGTTGTTACAGTTGTCGGTGATGTTGGGGCTTCTGTTGTAGTTGTGGTTGTTGTTGTTGTAGAAGTTGTTGTTGGTTCAACAGTTTGTTGTTCTGTAGGTGTGAGTTCTACAGTTGTTGGTGGTGGTGTTTCTGGTACAGGTGATTCTGTTGTCGTCGTAGTTGTTGTTGTAGTTGTAGGTGCAGCTGTAGTTGTTGTGGTTGTAGTTACGGTTGTCGATGTTGATGAAATAGTTGTTGATGGTGTTTCTGGTTTTGGTGGTATTGTTGATATTAGTACCCAACCTTCTGTTGGCCATTTTTCTGGAATATATAAAGATGATGTTAATGAAAATGCAAAAAAAAAAATAGTATTTATGACTACATTCGTGACTTCACAACAACTACATTTTAAGATTATGATTCTTAATGTTATTATCATAAGATAATTATGTATGAACATGTACATAACGCAACTTGATGATGTCATAGTTTCTCTAAAAAATGTTGATATTCCATAAAAATGTCGAGACTCATTATTTTTAATAACGGTTTCTTTTTAGGCTATATTTTGGTAAAAACGAATTACTCGTTACTACCTTGTTAAATCTACAGTTACAGAATACTTGATAACGTTATTCTTCTGAAGTTTTGTATAAAATACGGATATTTACAGAAGTTACTAATAGCAAATACTCAAACACGTTGAGACATGGACATAAAAGAGCAGTGACAAAAAAAAAACCAGTATCCGTCTATAGCAGCAAACAATAATAGTCTGTATGAGCTCTAGATCTAGTCCAAAGTAACTGGAAGTCATAGGTCAGAACTTGTCTATCAGGGTGAATTAATCAGGCTGAGAGTATCAAAAATAATTTGACTATACTGCATTCGCGTTTTATTTGCAAAAAATGTAAACAAATATGAGTTTATGGAAAAATAACTTTAAATCCTACACAATAAAGTTCATTTTAGGCTACAACTTTAAACATTGTTGTAACTTTTTTAATAGTTCTAGTCACTCTGAAATCAACTTAATCACCATTAAAATAAAGTTGATATTTGTTTAACTTGAAATAATATTAATTTGAAACAGATTTGAATAGACTTTAGGTATTTCAACCTATTTAGAACGATGATTTATGATGCACGCGTTCTAATGTCAATCATCTACCTTGCCAAGCATATCAGAAAAAAACATTTCAATCCAGTACTACCTACCAAACCTCTCAACAAATCGTCACTTTGTCCCAAAAAACACGAGACATTTCGACAATTCTCACGAGAATCGTGACTCGTCGAGCTACTAACTAGATAAGTGGAACACCACAGTCACGGCAATGACTTCGTGATCGATGCTTGATCGGGTACCGTTCCGTGATGATTGGAACAGTGCCAACAGATTGAAAGGGCTAGGTTAGTGTTAATGCTTAGTGCTGGCGCCACAACGGACGCGTCGAAAAAATAGAATAGTGATACACAAAGACGGCTGGGTCAGACTGGATGTGGAAGTCTGAGGACCAGGTGAAGTGTGATGCTACTTACATAATTATCCTATAAAGTTCCCACTGCGGGGACACAGGCGAGTACATTATAGGCGGGACTTTCACCGGCAGATAGCTGATGTTATAAGGACGTAACTCAGTTAGTTTTATTTTAGAAAAATAATTAGGGTTCCGCGTATAAAAATAAAACCCATGAAACATCCAGTCCCAAATAAGTTGACCAATTACAAAGCATACATTTGAGTCAAACCGTAATAATTTTACGATATAGATGTTACTTGTAATATTTCTAAGAAGCAATTAGGAGTCGACACTTCACCAATGACGAATGAATTCTTCATTTCTTCGAAATTAAGGTGCTAATGGATGAACGGTCATAACAACAATAGAGGATTCATCATAAAGATATTTTAGCTGATTAAAACGTAAAAGTGACGCATGTCACTAAGAAAAAATAAGCTCCTAACTATAAAATATAAATCAAATTAATATTACCTATTTCAAGTTAAACAAATATCAACTTTATTTTAATGGTGATTAAGTAGATTTCAGACTGACTAGCACTATTGAAACAGTTATAAAAATATTTGAAGTTATAACGTAAACTAAACTTTATTGTGTAGAATTTAAACTCATACATATTTGTTTACATTTTTGGCAAATTAATTGCGAATGCAGATTAGATGTATAGGTACATGGCAGGGACATTGACGCGCAACCTGGAACCATGGATTCAGTACATGATTTTGAACCAGGCGTTGAAATTATTCGTCAGTTATAATGCTGTTTCGTACATTTTGACCGCGTAGGTCACTTTTCTGTGAAACAGCAGATTATTTTTATTTATTATTTTATTTTTAGCCCTTAATGTCCCACTGCTGGGGAAAGGCCTCTCTGTCCAGAGCTGCCAAAGACTAATTTTTATCAAAGGACTCCAGCTCATTCCACGCTTATGTGGAATTGGGCTGGACACATCTGCCGCATGTGGGACGATCAATGGGCCAAACTTACGGCCCAGTGGGTCCCGCTTAATGGCAAACGTCATCGCGGCAAGCCCCCAGACGGAGATTTTTTTTAAACTGACGATTAATATTAACGCAGGAAGGGAGTTCAGAATCATGTAATAAATCCATAGTTACAGTTTGCGCGTCGATGTCTCGAGCAACCCTGTATAAATCAGAGTTGAAAAGATTTACAAACATTAATTGAAACAACTGCGGTGGTATTCTGTAAAAATCTCACCGTGAAAACTTAGGTGAAGTGAGCGTGAAGTGAGCTGTCAATAGTGTCAATTCCTAGCAAAACAAACTCACTTCACCTAAGTTTTCACGGTGAGATTTTTACAGAATCGACCGACTGGATAGATTACTCAAAGATAGTTTCGTGGAATAGTTATTAGTATAAGCCTGTGTTATTCCACTGCAGAGCAAATGCCTTTCTTCCCTCGTTCCACTTTTCCCGGTCTACTGCGATTGTGGGCCAATCCTTTAAGAAGGAGGCCAGCTCATGCCGCCATCTCTTTCTGGGCCTGCCGCGCAGTCGTTTCCTGCCTTTGGGCATCCACTGAGAGGTGGCTTTTGCATATTGCTGCTCCGACATGCGTCAGATATGGCTCGCCCAGCTGGGCGTTTTCACGGTGAGATTTTTACAGAAATGACCGGGTGGTCGTTTCTGTAAAAATCTCACCGTGAAAACTTAGGTGCAGTGAGTTTGTTTTTGCTAGGAATTGACACTATTCACAGCTCACTCCACGCTCACTTCGCCTAAGTTTTCACGGTGAGATTTTTACAGGATAGCACCGCTGTTCCACTTTAGACCAGCAGCTTTGCGGCCAGCGTCCGCTATTTGTGTTTTGGAACGAAGTGTAGAGTTCTTAATGCGGTCTTAATTCGAATAGTTATAAGTAAGAAAAAAAACCTGTTGTTAAGGCTGCAGATTACTGGGTAGTTATTGAAATGCAATAGGACAATTACAGGCTTAACTCCTTGACGAGTGAAGTGATTGATGAGTGATTGTCAGACACGCACAGCCTATTCTAAAGATAGGAACACGAAAGAAATATGAGTCTGGTCCCTTAGATACTGTAGATGTGGTTTATTTGGAATGGATTTTAAGAAAACTCCCGCGAATTATTGAAAAAACAATTGGTAAGTTTAGCTAATTACAATATTATGTTAAACATATACTAGAGTTTATGAAAAAGGCAGAGCATAGGAAAAACTAAGAAATGCAATTATTAAGACATAGTTTCCATCTGAGTAAACAAAAGTAGATGATAAGAAAAACATCGAAGTACCTCAGTCATCAATCAACGTCCTCCATTTCCCACAACGCTGAGAAATGTGATATAAAGAAAAGAAAGTGAGCCCTGTATCTAAAGTGAGACAATGCAATGAGTTTGACCCCAGTACACTCGTGTACGGCCTAGATACGTGAGGAGTATCCTAAGTGAGGCGACAGTGGTAGGAATGAATTGAGGGGGCGACGAACTGGACAATGATAGACCATGGTAGTGTGTAGAACATAAAACCTCGAATGTCTTTCCCGAAGGATGTCCTATCGGACCATGAGAGTGAAGGAACAGAATGCGCCTTTGATTGCGCACACACCTTGTGTCCCGACTGACTGCCCCGTTGGTCTCGTGGTCGCAAGCGCGACTGCTGGGTGTGGCGTCCTGGGTTCAATTCTCGGAGCGGGCAAAGTGTTATTGGGTGTTTACATTAGGAATATTGAAGTGAGTTTGGAAGTTGGTGATGTGATACCCCCGTGCCTCGGAAAGCATGTTAAGCCGTTGGTCCTGCGCCTGATCTCTCCCCGGTCGTGTCGGATTGCCGTCCCATCGGACTATGAGAGTGAGGGAGGAGGGAGTGCACCTGTGTCTGGGCACACACTTGTGCACTATAATATCTAGTATCTACCACGCTAAAGGCTGGTCTCCGCTGAGATTGGTCGCCATGGACGAAATTCGGTTTGCAGGCCTTTTATTAGAAAGAAAGAAAGAAATTACATTTATTTAGCACAGACTGAGAGACACACAATACACCAGATAGTTAGATAATAGTCGTACATCAGATAAAATCTAAGATAAAAAAGTGCAAAGTCCGATGTAAGAAATTAGCAGGAAAGTGTGCCTCACGGCTGCGCCAAAAAGGCCCAGTTCAGCAAAAATGCCAGACAACTGGTGCCTGACGCTGGTTTTCAACTGGAACTGATGTGTGAGGTGACGGATGTAAATTAGTTTTATACTGCATCGTGATGTGTGTATTACTGTGCACTTAAAATAATATTTCGAGTGTTGATGGCTAGCCCCTGCTGAGATTGGCCGCTATGACCGAAATATGGTCAGGGGGACGTGCCTGGAGAGGCAGATACATATAGCTCACCCTTATTTCACCAACTGTCTTTATGATCACAAATCGGGCACTATTTCAAGATTCAGACTGCTACTAAGAGTTTGCTCACAGAAAAGCCAGTAGGTAACCCTTTGCCCGAATCTGATGAGGAGAGATCTCAGGGCACTCGAGATTGTGACCACTAACGAGGTAGTATAATGAAAACAAACTGCTATAAACATCAATCTTCGAAGGCTCAATTGCCGCAGTACTAAGCAATTAGCTTTTGAGGTACAGGTCAACGGTGAGCAATAAATTATGGTAGAAGCAAGGAACAAATAATTATTTGTTTTGTATGGCCTACTGATCGTTGTTCCGGGTCTGGATATTGTGAATTGGAGACTGTGTCTGTAAACCCAGCTACGATACAGATAAAAACAGAAGTGACATTGTTTATCAATGATTGCATGTGATGCGGAAGAACGACAAATATGTCAGGAGGAAAGTTTTCACTAATATTATAAAGGCGAAAGTTTGTGAGTGTGTGTGTTTATATGTTTCTTCACGCTCAAACGGCTCGACCTATTTTGTTAAAATTTGGTATGGAGGTAGCCGACACCCTGGATTAACATATAGGCTACTTTTTATCCCAATATTCCCACGGGATTGAAACTCATGCGGGTGAAACCGGGGGGCGCAGCTAGTGATTAAATAAGGCGAGAAAGTGGAGAAAAATGAAATTATATACTGTTTTTGTGAAAGACGAATATGACTAGAAAATGGGTGACAATAGAGATGATATAGTTATCTTTGCTTTCCATTTTTATATTATATATCCGTTTTTATATTATATTATTTTAATGTAATTGGTTTTAGTTTAGTTACATTTTAGTTTTTGTTTTCCTGTCTTGCAATAATGATGGCAATGTACATTCTAAGATTTTTTATTTTTCTGTTTTTATATTATATTATTTTAATGTAATTGATTTTAGTTTAGTTAGATTTTAGTTTTTGTTTTCCTATCTTGCAATAATCGCTATTTAATTGATCTCACACTGTTGATTTTATTTTGCTTAGTTTGATTTCACGCTAATGGCAATGTTATATTCTAAGTGTATTTTATTTTTATTGTAAAATGATTTTAGATTAGTTAAATTTAAGTTTCTTTTCCTGTCTTGCAATAATCACTATGTACCACATAACTTTTAAAATGTCGCAACACTGACTCCCAAGAGACAGGCAAATAATGCCTAGTTTGGGGTCACAGTCTACTCTATTCCTGTACAAATTGTGACTAATAAAATAATTTGAATTTAAACATATTATTACTAATACTTATCGAAAAGCTCATTGGGTAACGCGAGGTCTCAAGCCCTGCAGTATAAAAAAAACGTGAACTTTTATGGCAATATAGAAAAAAACCAAGTGAGGTAAATAAAACTAAACTGACACAATATTCAAAAAGATTTAAGAAAATAATAAGTTTAAGTCAGCGCGCACAGAATAATCATTCAATTAATATGTCAGACAATAAAAGTAGACGGCATGGAAAATTATAAACCAAGCAAAAGAAAACGTACCAAAGGATACTATAACTAGTATTAAAATGAATGATAGAACTATAACTGACCCCTGTGAAATTTCCAATGTTTTTAATAATTATTTCGTCGATAAAATTGTACCTAACCACGATTCAAACCAAATGCAGCATAACTCATATATGTCTACTAAACAAAAGTCTATGTTTTTGAAACCATGCTTGCCTCATGATACATTGCAGATCATTTGAAGTCTAAAAAGCACAAATGTAGGTTATGAAGAAATATCAACTAAAGTTATTAAATATTATAGCTACAAATATCTCCACTCATCTTAGTTATATCTTAAATTTATGCATTGGCGCAGGAGTCTACCCTAATAAATTAAAAACTTCGATCATAAAACCGATCTTTAAAAAGGTGGTAGAGAACATAAATTTTTATATTACTTAATTATTTTTTACTGTTGACATTTTTAAATTATCATTTTTGCTGAATTCACTTTAAATTTATTATTACTTATTCATATTTGTACGCCGTCATCGGCAAAACATAGTGTACCTATATATTTTAATAACAACACCTGTTTTTATACCACCTATGTTTTACAAATAAAAAACTTTGACTTTGACTTAGGTAAAAGATGTATGGCAGAAAAACACGTACCGCACTGAACCTAATTGAAATAAAGGTAGAAAGAAGGATGACGATGACCATTTTGAAGATCAATAAAACATTAGTAAAAGATATCAACCTACTTCTAAACTTAAGTTATATGCAAAATAGTAAATAACACTTGTAAAGATACTTTTGTATTTGTTATTGACATAAGCGGTAAGTGACTAGTTTAAATTCAATAATGTCAATAGTGTCAATATAGCAGAACAAATATTTATTTGAAACAAATAGGAGTAAAGGTGACTTTAAATTTAAAACTGTTAACGATGACAAATAAACATACAACAAAGATATACATCCCTCAGGTCCTCAGTTCTTCTTTTTTTATGAAAACGATAAACGAACTTGATGGTTATTATCAATTACCTACTTGCTTGTTTTCTTTTTTTACGAGCCGTCAGAAGCCCGAAAGTCTGACAACTTGTCTTACCAAGGGGTGTCCTATTGTCCAGTAACTGGGTTGTGGTGGTCAGATAGGCAGTCGCTCCATATGAAATACTGGTACTCAGCTGCATCCGGTTAGACTGGACGCCGACCCCAACATAGTTGTAGTCTAGATACCAAGCTATATCTCTACCCCACCACAATCGTCTTTACAGTTCCACGAAGAAGATCTACCAAAACAAACAGAAGTCACTTTCGCATTTAGAAGTGTAAATTTCGTTCGAGGCAAATACCAAATATTTAACCAAATGAGCTTAACCACATGCGCGACCAAACAAACAAAGTTCGCATCAATTCATGTCATTCGGTGTAATGTCCATAAAGTCAATGAACTTGTTTACCAAACGCGTAGGCAGGTGACAATCTGACAAGTGACAAAAACATAGATGGCTAAAACGAAATGCGGTATTTTTATGACGTCACACAGATGAGTAATGACAAACATAATTATGGACATCTGTGGATGGGTGACCAGCTTTACATACCAAGACACCTACTTGCCTCTGACAGCACGTTAAGCCGTTGGTCACGGTTGTCATTCGTAGATCTTTCACAGTCGTTACGGGTCGTCAGAAGTTCGAAAGTCTGACAACCAGTCTTACCAAGGGGTATCGTATTACCCAATAAGTGGGTTGTGGAGGTAAGATAGGCAGTCGCTCCATGTAAACTACCGATATTCAGCTGCGTCCGGTTAGACTGGAAGCCGTCCCCAACATAGTTGGGAAAAGGTTAGGCAGATGATGATCCTATCTTAAGCTCTTTCATAGAGTTCTTGAAAGGACATATTAAATGCCCAAATCTGATAAAGAGAAAAAGACAGAATCAAGAGTTGCTCTAATTTAGAAGCCCCAAGATGAGATGCATATAAAATAGGGTCAAGTGTAGAGGATAGTTCTAGGTTCAGTTTAAGATTGAGATGGTAACATGAATTGTAAATCCTCAGAAAGGCCTCTTCTGTCAAATAAGGAAAGAACATAAAACACTACGGTTTCTCACTACACTTTATCATATTAATACAGGGTGTAAAAAGACATCTGAATCTCTGAATCTACATTAATTTATTTTTGATGCGATGCTATTTGCGATAGTGCGCAATGCAATAAATATGTAACACACGCAAAATATTGTGATTGTGCATGCAACGGTGCAGGGATCGTGGGGGTAATTAAAGTTGTGTTTTAACATCAAAACCTTGTTTTCGTAAAAAAAAAGAGAAAGTGGCACTCCAGGAGTGCCGACAGAAGTGAAAACAAAACACAAACAGAATACTTTGCCATCACTCACTGACGTATCGGATATACATTAAAATAGACTACATCCCGAGGACAGCCGAACACATCGGAAGCGGTGTCGGTTACGGTAACAGTGACGCGAGTTCAATAGCTTTTTCTCATCTCAAAAAATGCCCAACTTGCCTATAGAAGTTTTTACTTCAAAAATGTCAGATAAAGTTGGTATTTTGACCTCCAATATCCAGAACCAGTAACCAGAACGTTCCTAGATATGGTTCAGTACAAAAAAAAATACAATAACAGGTACTGCAAGTAACCTCGGCTTCGTTAAGTGTGTTTTTACACTCGTTATAATTACCTAATGGGTTAGAAAAATGAAATGGACGAAATGTTTAAAGTCCAAAATTACAAAGGGTGTAATAGCAAGAAACCAAAAATTACGAAAAAGCAAGTCATCAATTACGTAGACATAACAGATTAGTTTGACAACAATCTTTCGGTTTACCTAACGGATATCAAAAATGAGTCAAGGATAGGCAAAGTAAACAGTCATCAAGTTTGAATTGATATTTGACTGGTCAAATCATTATCCGATGCTCAAGTATAGGATGAGTCAAATCATGAAACAGTGGGCAGTAGGAGCTCGCGAAGTAAACGTATCGAAAAGTCAGAATTTTTAAAATCTATACTAATATTATAAAGCTGAAGAGTTTGTTTGTTTGTTTGTTTGGTTGAACGCGCTAATCTCTGGAACTACCAGTCAGATTTGAAAAATTCTTTTTGCATTTGATAGCCCAATTCTTGAGGAATCACGTTTTAAATTAAAATGTATTATTTTGCTTTTGGTACGCTATACCAGTAAAGCGTTTTAATAACTGGTTGCTTAATTTGTCATAAATACTTTTTGATGAATTATTGTTTGCTGCACCGTGCGACGTCATCACGTCGGCGCCGGCTGTCGCTGAAAACCAGCGCTGGGGCTCTGTCTTGCATAGGGTCGCAGCATAATGCTGAGCGATAGCCGTTTTGCGTGGATGTGACGCATGTCAACCTTTTTTTTATTGTTTTTATTTGTTTTGTCCTTTTTTGCGTCATGTTTACCGCAAATAAACGTATTTTCTTTCTTTCAGGAAGGCTATAGGCTAACATCACGCTATGACCTTTAGGAGCCGAGCAAAAAGAAAAAAAGTCAGAAAGATCGCTAAGCAAAAACGAAGTAGAGATAAACTACGATAACATGGCGCGCCCCTCCAAATTACTGTTTCGATGTGTTTAGCCATATCCTTACGAAAGTTTTTGTATGTAGTTGTAAGTGTTCGTCTTCAGTAGCAGGCCGGCAGCGGTCTGAGACAGTCAAGTTGTTGATACTATATCGCTCAGTGACACGAAAGTACTGATTGCAAAATAAGTTAGTCATGGAAAATTTGGGGAGTGTTAAAAAACTATGTCGCAAACAAAAATATAGACCATAACTACACATCCATAATGAAATTACTTCATGAAGATCTAGACATGATCGATTGCACAATGTGGACCAACACTTGCAGACATGTGGAGGAGACGGAATCCAAATACTGGGATAACTACGACGACGAGCAAGAATTTATTATTCACGTAGGAGAATCAGATTCTGAAAACGACACATCAAGCTTCTATGACAGCGATGAACAAAATTTTAGTTCCAGTGCTAATAGAGATAATTAAGATTTTTTTATTTTATATAAACGTTGTGGGCCAAGTGATTAATGAGGGTATTATTAATAACGCCCGGGCAGTATGAATAATGCCCTCATTGTCACTTGGACCATAATGTATATTATGTACTTTTTTATAATAATTATGATTACGTATTTTTGTTAATTAATGATTTTGATGTCTTAGTAACTAAAAATAAATGTGTTACAAATATATTATAAAGGTTTCATTTATTAAATATTTATTTTATAAAGCATTAATGATTAATATAATAAACAGTCATAAATTATTAATATGTATAAAAATAATAAGAGTCACATTTCATTCATTCATTCATTTTATTGAAAACATTAAACATCAAAATATTAGATTTAGAGTAAATTAAATTTCAATATTTGAACACAATAAAATTTATTCATAGTTTTGTGCAATCGGTACTCGTAATATCTCACTTATTACCAGATTTGTTGGTCAACTAATCATAACTAGCCGACCGCGCAAGACAACGCACGTGTTCGTTTCATAGAATACCTCAGTGCAGCGCCATACTAATAATAATGAGCGATTAATGACGGCACTAGTCGAGCAACATATCCGTGGATTTGTTTTTGTTTGACGGTTTTTGCATTACACACACATGCGTTGTGAGTGTTGGTGGTGCTTTGTAAATACTTACACAAATACTTTCAAACGTTTCTGAATTTTGGAGGGGCGCGCCATGTTATCGTAGTTAATCTCTAATAGCGCAGGCAGGCGATGCGATGCGACGGGGTGGGTCGGAGTAACAAGAAATTGCACGCGGACGAAGTCGCGGGCAGAAGCTAGTTTAGTATATACGTTTCTCATGTAATAATTTACATAACATTGCGCCTGTAATCAGATAGGGTTAGGCATAGGTTTAGAATAGAATAGAATAGAATACTCTTTACCTATTATACAGGGTTTATTTTCAACGATCAGTCAAAAAAGGTGTGGTGTATCACACCTTTTTTGGCTGGTCGTAAAGAAAAAAAAAACACTGGCACTCCGGTAGTGCCGACAGAAGTGAAAACTTGAACAATTACGAGTGTATTTTGTGAATCGTCTTATAAACAAAACACGCGTGTTAAGGTGTGTTCCTTATTTTATAGGGTTTTTTGCAAATCAGGTATGATGACCAAAGTGACTGGTTTATTCTTCTCGTGAAAGGAATTTATTCAGATTTACAAATCGTGGTTCAGCGCCATCTCGTCGTTGTTGGATGAACTACGTAGTTAGTACGCGAGGCCTACGTAGTTAGTACGCGAGGCCCTCGTAGTTCTTCCCGATGTGCATAGATGGCGCTGTCCTCAACAACGCGCGTCACGTCTTACGAATTTTCGATCAGGGTCACGTGACCTGACGCGAATTTAGAAGTTTTTACCCATTCCAAAAAAAGTACACAGCGCCGCTAAAGAAGTTTTCACTTCAAAAAAAAAAAAGGGTGAAAGTAGTTCAGTTTGATGGTCTGTAGACCATCAAACTGAACTACTTTCTCCATGAGATGAACTTCAATGCCAACTCGACCTAAACGTATGGGACGGCTGAATTTTTATTCGCGATTACGATGTTTTTCCCATGGATAAAGTTGATCAGTTTGATGGTCTATACCACATCCTTAAATTTGGCTGGTCTTTGAAGACCCTATATAGCAGGGGTGGCCAACTTGGTTAGACCCAAGATCTACTGTTCACTGACGATACCCTGGGCGATCTACCAATTACATACTTCTTGAAATCTTCGTCAAATCATCTCAGTATTTTTTATTTTATTAAGAGGGAAAATATAACTCGTAACCACTCGTAACTCCGCTAGTCTGTCGTCAACTGACTGACGGAATGACAACCACCCGCGCTCCACTCCAGCGTCCCATACGCTTCCCGCTTATTGTTATCGCGCACCGAAAACAAAAGAGAGCGAGAAGAGAGGATAAATAACGTGACGGAACGGCGATTGAAAAATGATACAAGATGATGTGTGCAGCAGTTAGTGATTAGGTACGTTGCGCAGTCTGTTCTACGCATTCATATTTTTTTCCTTGCTACGATCGACTGAACTAATAGTCGCGATCGACCGGTTGGCCAACCCTGCTATATAGTAAACCCACATTTCGCCAGCTATTTTTAAGTACCATTTAATAGGGGCAAGCCTACTGCCGTCAACCGGGCACAAATCCATAATCCGGTCTACTATTGTGAAACTCCGAATGGAAAAAACCAATAACACTTCGCCTGGGAATCGAACCCAGGAGCTCACGCTCAACAGTACAGACCAACGAGGTAGTCACACAATATTTTATTAGTTCTAAGACTATTCATATCTATGGGTTGGTCTTATTGTGCTTGTCACAAAAATTTAGGTTTATTCCAAGCGATCGTACTAGGCCTACAGGCTCTCTCTCTTAGTGAGTAAGCAATTTCTGACAAATTGACTTTCACTAAACGATTTTGATCTAAGATAAGATAATCAGTATTGTATAATTAGTAGATTTTTTAGATAGTGTCAATCACTAGTTATATATGCCATAGGCGTAACAAGCTTTAAATTTATGAGTTCAAAGTTTTTTGTAAGACAATCCAAAAATGTTTTGGTACGACATTGATATGTAATGTAATGAATATCAACTTTATAAGTAGTTAGAAAAGTTACTAAAAAAAACAGTAGTACTCCGGTCGTGCCGACAGAAGTGAATACTTGAACAATAGGGTAGTTGACTAAGAAAATATATTTAGTCCATCAGTTAGATTACTAAAAAATATTGTATACGTATTTTTTCTTTTGTCTGGCAAACAAAAAATTACGAAGATACAGCGCTTGGAAATTTCGTATGACGTCACGCCGTGCTACAAATTTTAGCACTCCTGAACGTTGATGTGATATATCTTTGTAATTTTTTATCTAATTGATAAAACAAAAAATACGTGTTCAATATTTTTTAATAATCTTACTGAGGGACTAAATCGAATCGATTTATTTTTACCCAGGCAACATCCCTATTACGTGTGTATTTTTTGAATCGTCTTATAAACAAAACACAAACAGAAATACTTTGGCATCACTCAATGACATATCGGATATATATTAAAATCGAGTACATCTCGAGGAAAACATCCGAATGTAGCGCGGTGTCGGTTACGGTAACAATGTCGCGAGACTTTGTTTGGTGCAGTTTTTGCCCATATTTACTCTGCCGCGATTGGTTGTTGAAGTGAAAACTTCTTTAGCCGCCTTGGGCATTTTTTGAGATGAGAAAAAAAACCATTGAACTCACGCCACTGTTACCGTAAGCGACACCGCTTCGGATGTGTTCGGCTGTCCTCGGAATGTACTCGGTTTTAATGTATATCCGATATGTCAGTGAGTGATGGCTAAGTTTTCTGTTTGTGTTTTGTTTTCACTTCTGTCGGCACTCCCGGAGTTCTACTGTTTTATTTTGCCATTATTGTCCCACTGTTGGGTAAAATCCTCCCTCCTCTCTTTCCACCTCTCTCTGTCCAGAGCTGCCAAGGACCAATCTTTATCAAAGGAGTCCAGCGCATCCGGCCAACTCCGTCTGAGCCTGCCGCGATGTCGTTTGCCATTAAGCGGGACCTACTGTGTCGTAAGTTTGGCCCACTGATCGTCTGATATGCGGCAGATATTGTGTCCAGCCCAACTATTGAACTATGTATCCATACTAATATTATAAATTCGAAAGTACCTCTGTCTGTCTGTATGTTACCTTTTCACGCCTAAACCACTGAACGGATTTCGATAAAATTTGGCAAAGAGATAGATTGCATCCAGCGGAAAGACATAGGATAGTTTTTATTCCGATATTCCCACGGGATCGTCACTTATGCGAGTGTATATTTCTTTTGTTAACATAAAGACCCTAGACCATATTGTAAGTAAAGTTAAAACTCACCGTCAGATTCTGTGATCTTCTCTGGCTCTTTCGTAGCAACCTCTTCAGGAGTCAGCAACGTTTCAACTTTAGTTGATTCAGTAGACACCGAAGCAGTTATCGGAGAAGTAGGCGCTTCGGTCTCAGTAACCAACTGCTCTGCTTCTGTCGTTGAAACAACCTCAGTTACTTCAGTAACCTGCACTGAAGCAACTGAGGTTGTTTCTTTCACTGCGTCTGTGACAGTTGTATCAATAGCTGCTTCGGAAATAGTTGTTTTATCAGTTGGTTTCTCCGTCTCAGTTGTAGGTGAAACTTCAGTGGTTTTCTCAACTTCAGATGTTACAGGGTCGGTTGTTTCAATCATTTTTTCTGTTACAGTGGTTAAAACAGTTGTTGTTGGTGGTGGCGGTGGTTCTGTTGTTGTAGAAGTTGTTGTTGTTGTTGTTGTAGTAGAAGACGTTGTTGTTGCTTCAGCTATCGTGGATGACGCAACTGTAGAGTTGATGTATGTGATGGAAACTGATGATGGACGAGTGAATATAGGTTTTGAGCTTGTTGATTGAGGTAGTATAGTTATGTTAAGTCTAGGGGGAATAGGTAAGGGCTTTTTCGTTGCAGGAGGTCGTTTATTTGTCGGCCTGTATGGTGGTTTTCTTGTAGAATTGTACACTGGCTTTACCGGCCTTGGTTTATAAGTAGATAATGTGTATTGAGGTCTTGTATGGTTATAAGGCTTTTGTGATGAAGGCCTGAAGGTTGGCCTTGACGGCTTACGAGTAGGTTTTGGCTTCAAAGTTGTGACTTTCGTAACATCCTCCTTTTCAGGTTTTTCAGTTACTGAACTATTCTCACCAGAAACTGTTTGGAATGTCGATAGTCTCATAGGCAATTCAGTGATCGGTGCTTCTGTGATTTTACTTTCAGCCTTCATTGTAGTTTCTACGATAGCTGATGTTGTGAACTTTACCTCATCATTTACAATTTTATTATCGATCGTCGATTGTTCTTCAGATTTCGTTTCTAAATCCATAGCCTCAGTTCTATCTAGAACCGTCTCAGATTTTTCTGTCACTGTAGTTACAACTTTTTCTGTCGTTGTAGTCTTTTTCGTAGGGAATATATCCGGAATCTTACTAACTGTCATTGGAACTTTATTCTCAATCTGTGGATGTACGAAATTCGCACTGTCTATTGAATTATCTTCTATATTGTTGCCTATTATTTGTGGTAGGATTCCTTTGTCGGGAATTTGGCAACAGGATCCGAAGTAGAATCTGTCTATGCACGTCCCGAGGTGGGAGCCGTTGGCTTTGAGGCAATCTATGGCGAACATACACAGGCCTTCCTGTCCTGTTCTTCTTGATATGCAGGGCAGGTGTCTTATATTTCTAGCTAGTGGCACTGGACCTGGAAAGAGAGAAGGAATAGGTTAGCATTTTGTCTTATTAAATGTTAATTAAAAATTAGGTGCCTGAAATTCATAGACATTATTGAAGGATTGCTATCGCTACGAAAGAAGCAACGTAACATAAAGTTTCACACAATTAAAAATAAATTAGCTAGTTGTTGTGTAATCGTGGTTAATGTGCCAGTTACAGATTGGTGAAACGAAGTTACTCTCTAAATACCTATATGTAATGCAACATGAAATGTAACACTATTGTGTTATTACAAGGCGAATTTGTTTCAACAAATGTTACATTCCTTGTTGCTTTTCACCAATCTGTAACCGGCATTATAAAACACATATTTTTAACTTTGCTAAGTTGACAGTATTCCTCAGAAATTTTTATATAGATAGCGGTAAATTAAACAGAGAACCATCAACTGATGCAATGTTGATGGTGTTGAAACACCCGTATAAAACATGTTATTTTGTTATTCTACAGGTGTTTGAAGCTTCCGCAAAGTACAGCGGTCAAAACTCCATATGAAAATGCTTGTATGTATAGTGGGGCCCGAGCAATGCTCTCATCAAGCTCACTCATTTTTTACGTGTAATATGAATCACAAGCTGCATATGTGAACATAAGATTTATTATAGTTGTATGTGAGATTAATTATATAGGGTTGTACATCCTGAACTACTGGACTGCTTTAAACAAATTCTGACTTGAACCTGGACATCACTTGATCTGTTTTTATCCAGAAATCGTCCTATACCGTGTGACGTTAAAGTAAACTCGACAGTAAGTTTTTGATAGTTTTTCCAGACTCAGGTTTATACCTACATCTATATCACTTCTTACTATAAAATCATCTTAGAATGTCCTCACTGCTGGGATACTCCTCTCTGTGAGAGGGAGTGGGTCGTAATCCACCTCGGGGGCCTGGTGCGGGTTGATACTATACTAATAGTAGATACGAGATAAAATTTGCGACTATGTATTACCGGGGTAATCTTCGGAACTACTGATCCAATTCCGAAAATAATTTCACTACTGGGAAGTTACAGTATTGCTGAGTGTCATATAGTATATACATTTTATGTTATGCGGACGAAATCGAGTGAGCAGTGGTGGCCAAGTGGTAACGGCCGCGACTTACGAGTTGTAGGTCGTAGGTTCGAACCCAGACAGGCGCTTTACTTTGTGTAAATTATTTCATCACCACTGCTCACAAAACGATGAAGGAAAACATCGTGAGGAAACCGGCATGTCCTAGAACCAAAAATTCGAAGACATGTGACATCTACCAACCCGCACTGGGCCCGCGTGGTGGATCCCACTCCCTCTCGCTGAGAGGAGGCCTGTGTCCCAGCAGTGGGAACATTATAGGCTGATGATGATGATGATGATGGACGAAATCGCGGGCAAAAGCTAAGTATTACATAAAAAAAAACGAAATTTTTCATATTCCTTTTCGTTTTAATGTTTTTATAAAAAGATTGATTAAATGCTAAGCGCCAAATACTTGAGTAAATCGTGTCTATTATTCTACGAGTATATATGCCTTCAACATTGTTGTCTGTCAATGACATCGCAATAAAAACTTAATGTGATACTCTTTTGTTTTTGTTAGTGCTCATCTTAGAGGTTATCTTTACAGTGTTAACCATCGATTCGAAATTAGCTACGATCTTTTATTTTACCATGAATTTATCCTTTAGTAACTTATCGAAATAACATTAAAATGACAATCCTGTTACTTTCCTCAGAGCCTGAGTGGGTCCAGCGGGATTGTTCAAAAGGGTTACCGCTGGCCCGGAACATAAAGGGCTAAGGATGGAACACTGATAGGTTTTAGTCAGTAAGAGTAGGTATGACACTTCCTCCCGCTCCACCCAGAGCGGGAGGGGTCATTTGAAGACATCCCATACACAAAAAAGACAGCCTGAGTGGGTCTAAAACAGTATCACCACATGTAGATATCCAAATCCTACTATCCAAAAACCTTCCATAAACAACTGACTTCTTCTAAAGGATTTTTCGGGATATTTCCGGTCTATTTCTAGGACATTTGGAAGGGTAATTTAAGAATAAAGTTAATAGGTATCTAAGTTTAATCTGAGCTTCAGCACTCTAATTGCGTAAAACACCATCAATCTCAATCTAAATACAATGCGTGCCACGAAAGATGAGACTTGACCCCGCCTCCCCCGCTCTTTCCGCCGCCCCTATGACTTCCGGTCCCGTCCCGCACTCGGACCTCATACCGCTAAAGATACCTAAAATCGTGTACTGCGCATGTCAAACCACGTGGTGTGTCAAGTCTCATCTTTCGTGGCACGCGTTGTAATTTTGAAGGATATTGCTAATCCATTGCTTCATAAGTTCCAAAAAATGTGTCTGCTCAACAACGTAAATCACGCAATGAATGTTGTTGAAACGTCAAAGTGAAACCCATTGCTACTGAATACTGTGTTACGGAATTACCCCGCTGGATTGGATTAGCATATCTATCGTCTAGGATTATTAACGATGGTTTCGGTAAAGTGAATGCGCAGGAACTTCCTAGTCCTAGGACCGGACCGTGTCAGACAAAGATCATTTCGGAACTCAAGAAACTTGATGGACAAAAAATATTCCATTATTTCTGTCGATCGATGCCATCAGCGACATCTACACTCAGTTATAGTTAACACCTATCGAAGTCTAATGCTAGCCTCTAATTAATAACAAAGTTATACGATAGATGGCATGCTTATTAAAAAACAACCGACTTCCAAAAAAAACACTACAAAGTGAAAAATAAATGATGGCACATGTCTTAAAATTTTTGGTTCTAGGACATGCCGGTTTCCTAACGATGCTTTCCTCCACCGTCTTAAGAGCAGTGGTGATGAAATTAAATACACAATGTAAAGTGCCTGACTGGGTTAGAACTCACGACCGACTCGTAAGTCTGTCACTACTGCCCTATTTGACCTGTCAAAGACAACCATAGCGATGGTGATGACGATGCTCTGGCTCATAAGAATAAACATTTTATGACCATTTTTATAATTATCACATAATTATCAAGATTCTCATCATCTGCCTAGCCTTTTCCCAACTATGTTGGGGTCGGCTTCCAGTCTAACCGGATGCAGCTGAATACCAGTATTTCACATGGAGCGACTGCCTATCTGACCTGTACAACCCAGTTACTGGGTAATACATTCCTCTTGGTAAGATTAGTTGTCAGACTTTCGGGCTTTTGACGACTCGTAACAATGAATGGCTTAACGTACTTTCCGAGACACGGCACATAGCAAGATTCTAAAACTTCTCGAATGTCTTATGTTACACAGTGCGACATAAGAACAATTAAATTCTATTGTGTCTGCTAATTAGACACGCGATGGGCTAATGTTATTTGTCTACACATCAAAAACTCGAACACATTGTGGACACCAGCTATCCATGAGAGGAGAAGATTGCTTCTCATCCTCTTTAGATAATTTTGCTTACCTATATTTAACCACTTTTTACGACACCCACCCGCCATTAAAGTACCACTGCTTCATCCCCGGTACAAGCGCCAGCACATCAAGCTACCCGAAACTGTCAAATTTTCCCAATCAACTTTGAACCTTATGCTTTAGCGATAAAGTTGAAATCTATTAAAGAAATTTGACAGATCGTAGTAGCCTGATGTGCCGTCTGTACATAAACACAGTACAATCATACGGTTAACAAAACGTCTTCTCAAAGCAGGTTTTAGTTCCTAACATGTATACAAAACATTTGAGAGGTGTCGGTCTGTCTGTGTTGTCGGCAACTCGGCACTGACCATTGAGCCTTCTAACGGGTTACGGCTAACTACTACGTTGACCGACAGGTTAACTCCGAAAACAAGTTTATTGATATTGTTACGTAGTGGAGGTGAGAGGGAGTAGTGCAAGTGTGTTTCGTCATTGGAATGGCAGGCGAAAATATTTATTGTGCTGCTGATTTATAAATCTAATGGTGTGTTTTGAAAATATTTATATATTTTGCTAAAGCTTTTAGGTGTCAAAACCCTTCTATAGTTTAATAATTAATTTAAAAAATTTAGTTCTTGCTAAACATAATTATGAAACAAAATTGCTTTTCGTGTCTGTCTGTGTGATTGCTTAGATCTTCTAAACTACAAAATCGATTTTGATTATTTAGAGCATTCACTCCGGAAGATTTATGTGTATAATTCATATTTATGTAACTTAAATATAGCACAGAGCTCTCGACGTTTTGACATGTCGCCATTGCACACGTCTGAAACAAGGCCCTACTAGATTACAAATAGGTCTATAGCTTCTACACAATACATTTCTCTATTTATATATTTATCACATGTAAGTAATCTCTAAAGCTCTGTTTATACTTGTCAAATCCAAATTACCTATTTAAACTACTTATCATACAATTACAATGCAGGTACAGAATTTAAATGCAATGATCATGTAAAACTGAGCCCTCGACACCTAATTTAAATGGAATTACTTTACACACGGAATAACTGAACAACTGCGGTGTGACTGTTTCGTTTAATTGTACTTCCATGAGGATGAATTGAATGTATGGCTACAATTATCTAGCCTCAGAAGGACACCGAATTTCTTACTTGAAATTACATGGATATTTATATAATTATCTACTAATATAATAAAGCCAAAGAGTTTATTTGAACGCGCTAATCCCTGGAACCACTATCGGATGACATATGTATGTTATAACGATAATCATAATGTTGGATTGGAAAAAATCTTTTTAGGATGGCCATAGGTTGTTTACCCGAGCAAAAAGAAAAAGTCAAGTCAAGTACGCATTCTCTCGTCTGCTGGACTGTAATTAAATAATCGTTGACACGAAAAACAAAAGAATGAGGCCAAAGTAATGACTTGTAATGCCTATGTGACGTCAATTTTAATTTACTATTAGCAGTTTTTGACTGTTATCATTTGTTGTGTCGTGAGCGTGAAAAAAACAGAATACTGTTTTAAAAATAGGCAAGTTTATTTAGCAAGGTTTACATTTTTTTCAGAGTAATAAAAATCTTTTGACGTTGTAATTTTGTCATTCATTTGGTCTAATTGAAATAAATGATTTGACTAGAATTGACTTGAATTACTGTAATTCTCCTGAACAGTGACACCGTCTCGGTTCATCTTCACGTCACAGTACAAATAAAAGTACCGTTCACAAACCAGTCGCACTTGGACTCCTGACATAGTTATAATTGATAGGTTAACAATTACTGCGATGTATCGTCAGATTTTAAAGGGTTAACCTAAACCGTCGCCTAATATGGGTTAATTATATGATTTAAATTATATAGGTACCTATTTATAAAAAGTTTCTAGATCGCTGCCTAATAAATGTCGATCGCGTTGGTGAAATAGCTCAGAATGTAATAATATAAATGATATCATTTAATAAAAGATCGGCTTGTTGTACTTAATAGCATAAATAACGATTGATATTGAATGAAGTTTATAATCGATCGAGATAGATTTTCTTATAATAATACCGTTTGAATAATTAATTATT
This sequence comes from Luperina nickerlii, assembly GCA_963855955.1. Lineage (NCBI taxonomy): Eukaryota > Metazoa > Arthropoda > Insecta > Lepidoptera > Noctuidae > Luperina > Luperina nickerlii. The sequence goes on along the minus strand of OY979689.1, from coordinate 6,602,790 downwards.
GTAAAAAAATATGGATTATGTTTATGACAGTAGACAAAAGAGAAGACACATCAACCTTAACCATCAATGTTAATTAATTTCTAGCTATAATAATTTTCTTGTAAATTAATTAAAGTGTTTCTTTTCTATAAATTAATTATTCCAATTAAAAATAATTCGCATAGTTTCTTATTTATCAATTGCTTTGAGAATATATTTGATATCTATAAATAATGATATCTATCGGCAACGATTAAAATAGAACTTTTAGACAATTAATTAGTATTTTTGTTGTAACTACTAAAAAATGATTTACAAGCCCAATAAATAATGGCAATAATTTCAAATAGGCACATAAAAGGCATTTTTGAACGTCAAAAATTACAACAAAATAGAATTGATTCTAGTCGCCCATTCCAAAGGTAGTTTTCGTATGGGGAAGAATGGGCAAGAAACTCCACCGTTACTCTTTTAATAGTACATTATGATATAAGTGCGGTAAGTTGAAAATTACAGCCGAGGCGATATTGCTTGCCCGAGCCGTAGGCGAGGGCTAAAAGAAAGCAGAGGCTGTAATTTTCAAAGCGCACGTGTGTCATACGACGTTTTATAACATATTTGCGAGGAAATAAATAAAACTCGGACTGAACTTGCATATTTGCTTGTTTTCCATATGATGAAATTTTGATACGCTTGTAAGTATCTATCGGTCGATTTTTCGGGCGAGGCTTAGAGTAGCCTTTTTCGCTGCCTCTGAGACTTCTGGCGGTGTGGAATTAATAAATTCATCATTACTTGACGACATTTTCAAATAAAAAACAGTACAGCGAAAAGAAAAACCGCGCGGAATAATTTTTACTTCTTAACAGATAAGCGATGCGCGCGCGTTCGCGCTTTTTTTTTTCAGGCATAGGCACAAAACAGCCAGTATTATTAATAAAGTAAATAAATATTTTTGTTTTTGTTACAGATATTAATGGTTGTAATTTATTGTCAAAATTAATTAAATAAAAAAATTAAATGTTTATTTATTATATTTTATCTCCCAAAGTTAATTTTATTCATAAAATGTTGACATCTTTTCTGTAATAAAAACTCTTTGCTAAGATTTAAAAAAGTACCGTTCGTTTTGACGGAGCATCTTGATAAACCGTGCGATTTACTTTACATTACCGCACAAGTGCGTAATGAGATACATTACGATATTGAAATTGGTGATTATAAGAGACCCTTTACGAGCAAATATGTTATAAAATATTTTACAATATTTTGCATGCATTAATTTTATAATAATAATATGTGAAGACGATGCACCTACAATAAAATTACTATACCACAATAGGTAAAAGATTTATAAATGAAACCATGACATATAAATTAATTATCTGATATATACATGGTGCTCACATATTTACAAAGATGGTAAAAGTAAACGATTTTCATTTAAATAAATAAATTTACAAGTAAAGTGCCTGTCAGGTTTCGAACAGGACCTACAAGGCTATAACTCGCAAGTCGCGGCTGCATTCGTTTAATTTGAAGGATGACTGCGGGGTACCATGCGTGCCACGAAAGAAGAGACTTGACCCCGCCTCCCCCGCTCTTTCCGCCGCCCCTATGACGTCCGGTCCCGTCCCGCACTCAGACCTCATACCGCTAAAGATACCTAAAATCGTGTACTGCGCATGTCAAACCACGTGGCTTGTCAAGTCTCATCTTTCGTGGCACGCATTGTAAAACACTATCAAATAGCAATGGCTTGCAGTTTGACAGTTCGACAACATCCATTGCGTTTTTTACATTGTTAAGCAGACAAATTTTTCTAACATATGAAGCAATGGATTAGTAACATCCTTCAAAGTGATTCAGATTTAGATTGATTGTGTGTTACGCGAAGTGCAGGTCTCTACAATTTATCTTAAGGTGAATGGGTAGTTGGGACCGCGAAATTCAAATTTTCTTACGTTTTTTGCAATTTGCAGGTCAGTGTCAGGTTGTATCTTGATCAAAATATGATTCGCGACAATAGCAGGTACAGCCACCTAGCGTACGTCATTTCAGAAAACCCTCATTACGCCGCAGCTGTAATTGACCTCGATCTCGCCTGGTGGAAAGCGATGGACGAGGTCTATGATGGAATGAGTAACCCAGAAGATGCTTATTCACTCTTGCTTCGAATGTTGACGGGTTATACATGGAAGCGAACACAGGAAAATACATGTAGCCATATTTTCTGCTGTTCAAAAAATAGGCAGACGATTTTATCAGTCCGACCACAGACCAAATAAAAAACCAAGACAGAGGGCTATCAACAGTAAAGTGAAGCCGGTTTCGTAAACATGTGTGCACATAGTGAGGTGTAGTTTGATTGTAAATGTGTGCGTGTGAGCGTGTATGCACAGAGCGGAGGTGTAGTTTTTGCATGCTTCACTGTATTATTCGCAGCGCTATGTCTTGACTTTTTATTTGGTCTGAGAGTCCGATATTAAAAAGTTTGTGAACAAAGTTTGCAAGACAAGATTAAAATTAATTTGAAACTTAATTAATTTAACTTTTATTTTGTTAATCTACCGCAGTGCAAAGATTTCCCCCATACTTTTAATTTTTTTCTTATATTGTGCCTTCTCCGGCGAATCAATCAGAACCAAGTCTTAAAATCTTTACACGATGTTAAAAAAAATCTTTAGTAAACTGAAATATAACGTCACTGGCTACAATATACCGCTGCATCGCCTGGGTTTTCCATACAGCATCCGTTTAAAATGAAAAGAAAGTGGTGAATCAGGCATCTAGCGAGAATGGCACGCCTTATTAGTGGACGGTGTGGACCCATGGACACGCGGTCATTAAAAACACATTTAAGTCATAAGGTGTGGTCATACCGGTCACATTTTTTGTTATAATCTTTGACAGTCATTACGGGTAGTCAGAAGCCCGAAAATCTGACAACCAGTCTTACCAAGGGGTATCGTATTACCCAGTAACTGGGTTGTGGAGGTCAGATAGGCAGTCGCTCCATGTAAAATACTGGTATTCAGCTGCATCCGGTTAGACTGGAAGCCGACCCCAACATACATATGTAATTGGGAAAAGGCTAGGCAGATGATGAATCGATGATTAAAAGAGATAGATGTCTAAAATGAGCACAGCATTATGCTGAGCGATGGCTGTTTTGCGTATTCCGCAGATAAACGTAGTTTCTTCTTCTTTCTCTTAATTGCAATAGATTCGTCCCATTTTTTTTTTGTTTGTTGTTGAAGAAAACCTTCAAAAGGCACCCGACCTCCGGGTAGGGAGGTCGGGGAGTGTAGGATTTTTACCTCACTAAAACCACCCCGGTGATCACCATCAGCACATAGGGTTGGTCCCGGTTCCTCTTAAATGACCAATTCCGGAATCCCCACGTGCAACGCCTGTAAGGCACATCCCTGGGGAGACTGGGGCCTCCACTGAGCGTCGCTATGCACGGCAGCACGTGACCACTGTGCCACTGTCTTCCCTGGGGTCACATGGTGGGCGGACAGAGTAATAGACTCGCCACCTATGATATGGAACTTATTCTTAACTTGCGAAATGTGGGTACATATTATATTATATTATACGTACCGACACATCTGCCTATAATTATGTTATGTAATACACTGGAATGCGGTATGTTGAGACGATAAAAGGAAACAGTTTATTAGAATAGTCTTTCTGCTTTGAAAATGGCTAAAAACAATGTTGCGCTTTACAATTTTTATCATAATGTTTTTATCATATTTGGCAGTAGGAGGTAAGATAGGTGAAGCAAGCATTTCCATCTATACTATCACCCGGTTTCTGCAAACTCGATTCAATGTCTGATCAGTAAATCTACTACGAAATGTCATCTTAGCTATTGTGTGGGATAATTAGAAGAAATACCAAAACCCCTTAAATCAATTAGTATAGTCTTGTCCACCGTATCCGGTGACAGCGTTCGAAAATTTTCTTCCCTTTCACACTGGCAAAGCCAAGTCGGGAAATCAACTAGTTCAATGGAAAAAAGTCTCGGGATTTACATGTCCATCTAGTTAATACGTGTGGCTAAATTAGAACGCTAATTTGGATGTTATTCGGCAGACAAGCAGCTTGATATCCGAGAAAAGGGTCTGGATACTTTTCATACTAGCAAAACAAAAATATTTCTCCCAACCAAACCCACAGACGCACCCAGCACAATTAAATCTCTATGAACTAAAACCCGACCCCATTTTCCAAGTAATTACCCCTTATATCACTCAAGCCTGTCACCGCAAGTCAACCAAGACAAGTTTTTCATTAATATCACATAGTTTATCGCTCTCTAGAAAGCTAGGCTTCCTACTAGACGATAGTAATAACAGTAAAAACGTAGGTATATACCTAATAATTGCAGACTTAGTACAAACTATAAATAATAAACAGGTTGTATGCGGATGTGACTGGATTCGCTCATATGGCTGCAGGCATTAGGAAAAGTAGGTGCGATTCTTTTCTAGTGGTTACTCGGATCCACAATATCTTGTGTCAAAGACATGCCCTTCAAGATGTGCACAAAGACTGTTAGCAATAATATGTTGGTAAATTACGTGTTACTTATATGGATGATTGGTTGTTGCTGTTTCATTGAATCAATAATAACAGCTGGAAATGTTATCTCCATGAATACACCTTTTGTTCCCCGAAATAACACCTACTAAGGCAGTTGTGTGGCACGCATATTTCGCTAGTTTTATTGTCATGTATGTGTGTGTTCAATGGAGTGGCTCAAATGCAGATTCCAGCCTGCTACTGATAATTTCCCAATGAACAAAAGAAATCACGTAACCAGACCTGAGAATAGAACACTGCATCCTACGGTCAATAGACTAAAGTTATGTCTGTCTTATTTATGTCTGACATAAATAAGTCAGCCAATTAATAAAACTAACAAAATCCTACTTCCATAAATCATAATAAATTAAAAACTCGTTGTGTGGAACCGCCTTAACACCCAAATAACGCAAGGCAAGTAAAAAAAAAAACTGAGTCACAGATGTCCTCCGGTCATTGCCCTACATTCAATACATATTCACGATTAGTTTGAATTCAGATCCATCGACTGTATTTATTTACAATATTCAATAATAAAATATTAGTATTATTAAATTAGGGATATGGTTTTTCCTAATGGGGTATTTTGTTTCTAATAAATTGGGATTTTGTTGTTGCTACGCTGCGCTGGCTAAAGACGACTTGACATACTGATGCATACATTTTTGAAGGTAGTTTCAATGAGCACACGATCCGGTAAAAAGTGCATTGAATACAGAATGATTCGAAGCATTTGCTACAGTTTGCTTACAGTATAATATTTATGATACTGTCACTCAAAATTGCGCACTACAAGTCCTAAGATTCGCCGTCTTTCGGGATAGTATGATCCATAAGAAAAGCTGATACCTTGAAAAGATAGCAAGCTTTGGTACGCTAAAGCTGTGGTAAGCTAAGCATGGCTAAAAACTCAAGGTGCGCTGGACATATTACGGAATCGACGCTCGTGGATGCTCCTCTGCAATTTATAATTTACTTTGATCTAAAACCCGGTTGTAGTATTCTAATACGATTTTGATTAAATTGTCGCTGTCTGCAACAATTTTTTCAGAGGTGTATACATTCTAGCTTTGGATGGTTTGTACGATGATACCTTCTTATAAAGCTCATCTTCATCTAGCCCTTTCTTAACTATGTTGGGGTTGGCTTTCGGTTTTATTTTACATTTAGCAACTGACTATTTAATCTCCAAATACCAGTTACTAGGTACCCCTTGGTAAGACTGGCTATCAGACTTTCGGGCTTCTGACGAAACGTTTGTAGAACACAGAACATCATTCACTTCTCGTAACGTTTGTAGAACACAGAACATCACTCGCTAAGTACCAGAAGCCGTCCTATCTCTTTCCAAAGAAGTACTTAAAAGCAAGTTAGAAGATAACAACTTATAATTAGTGACCGACCGAAAGTTCGGTTTCGGTTTCGGTTTCGGCCAGTTTCGGCCAAATAATCTAGTTTCGGCCTTAGTTTCGGTTTCGGCCAAAAAATGGCCGAAACTTTCGGCCGCGCCGAAACTAGAGTGTTTATGAATTATCGTCCATCGTTCGGCGAACTTCGCGGCTAGCTCGTGCTCGCTCGTTGCGTCGCCGGCCCAGTTCGCCGCCGTCTATCGTTAATCGCATGGAGTTGAGGTTGTGTTTTGCACATACGAGGGCGGTCCCATAATGCCTAACTATGAACTAATGAAGGAAATGAAACGAAACCAATTTTATTTTTCAATATAATCACCATGAATACTACTAACACTCTTCTGACATCTGTGAATCAACATCTCTAAACCTTTATAAAAATAATAGTCGGACGGGGCCATGTCTGGACTGTGAGGTGAATGTTCAACTTCTGTGAACCCGCATGGACGAACTGCATCCTTCGAAACAACAGCGGTATGAACAGGGGCGTTGTCATGGAGCAACAGGACACCTTTAGACAGCTTGCCTCTTCGTTTTTCCTTTATCTTGTCTCGTAATTTATATATTAAAGAAGCATAATATTAGCCGTTCACGACTGTATTGCGTTCTTTAAAATCCACCATCAAAATGCCTTGAAAATCCCAAAAGATTGTGCACATCAGTTTTTTAGCCGATTGTTGCACCTTTGCCTTTCTAGGGGGCTTTTCACCCTTATAACGCCATCCCATTGATTCGCGCTTGCTTTGTGGGTCATAATACAAGATCATAGTTTCATCACCAGTCACTAGCCGCTCGATCAGTCTTTGAATTTTCGCCACAAAGATCCAAAAACTCCGAAGCGCAGCGCACTCTTTCCTGTCTCTGTACCGCTGAAAGAAGTTTCGTTACCCATCTTGCACTCACTTTTTTCATGTAAAGATGTTCATGGATCGCACGATGACGTACTTTTAGAGAGCCCAAGCCTAGCTGCAATTTCTCTAATCTTCAAACGGCGCACAGTGTATTTTTCGGACCTAAAAATGGACACCTCTTTTTTATTTAACTAATCGTTTGTGTTCGTCATTTAGAACATCAGAGTAAAACTCCCGCGAGTCAGTTCTTCTTAGTTTCGGAGAAAATAAATATTAAAATTAGTTTTTTTTTAATGTGATTTTTTATAAAACTGTTAATTTCTCAATAACAGTTAGACTATATCGATTGAAACTTTAGTATGTTATGTAGCAATAAACAACACACTTAATTGCGAAGAAAATATTTCCTAATTCAACAGGAACAACGTGAATTATTTTTTTTCTGTTTTTAGGTTTTTATTTTTTTTGCGAGGATGTATTGGTATTCGGATTTATTTTAAATAGGAAATAATTATTTATACTAATGTGCATCATACTGTTTTTTTTTCACAACCGAATTCTAATATATCTAAGAGTTACTGGAGTTCAAATTTTTTTCAGATTTTTCTGTTAATTTGGTGTCTAGGGTTGTCAACTTTTTACAACACAAAAATATAATTAAAATTCAAAATACAAGAAAAGGTAATTAATATGTTATTTATATGTTATATTTTAAAATTATAATTCTTCTGTGACAACCCTATCAAAATAATTTTAATTTCTTTTTTTTCAGAGATATTTCAAGATTCGGATTTGAAATTATTAGGGATAATGCCTAACAATAAAAGGCACATTTTTGGTCAAAAAACTAATCCGAATAATGGTACATTTCGGAGGAAAAAAATAAAGTATGAAATTAAAAATAATAGCTGTAACTTTCCTTTCGTACAACTTTTTAGGGTGAATCTTTTTTTAAATTATACCTTATGTACATAGGAATAATATCCCCAAGAATCATTAAAATCACATACCTTTTTCATTGTAAAAGTAGGTTTCTATGGTTTTTTTGAAGTTTCAGAGTTCGATTTTTAAAAATTTATCTCTCTGAAACTAAGAAGAACTGACTCGCGGGAGTTTTACTCTGATGTTCTAAATGACGAACACAAACGATTAGTTAAATAAAAAAGAGGTGTCCATTTTTAGGTCCGAAAAATACACTGTGCGGCGGTCACTCAGAACCTCCTCTTCGATAAGAGCAATCGTTTCGGGAGTGAGCACTTCCACAGGTCGACCGTCGTGGCAAATGTCTTCGACGGTTTCTCTCCCGAAGCGAAACTCTTTCACCCAATTTTTCACTGTGCTATAGGAGGGGGCAGACTCCTTATACACGTCATCCAATCGTTCTTTTATTTGGGCAGGGTATAAACCTTCTTTAAACAAAAACTTTATGACACTTCGATACTCAGTTTTCGACATTTTGAAACAATACGCGACTCTCGTTATGCTAATGCCTGCTAAACTAAGACTAAGCATTTCATGTCGATGCGTGTTTCTTATATTAAGTGCACGATAAACGTACTATTTAATGCAACACAACGTGTAGCGACATGTCGCGTAGAACTATATCAGGCCAGTTCATTATGGGACCGACCTCGTAAATGATTAGGTAAGTATTCAACTGTCTGTATAGTATAATATACATTGTATATTCAAATAAATGTGTGAAAAACACACCAGATTTCTGTATACGATAGAAATTTTAAATATGTTTAAGTAAGTTTCGGTTTCGGTTTCGGCCGAAACTAAGAGTAAGGCCGAAAGTTCGGTTTCGGTTTCGGTTTCGGCTGAAAAACCTGTTTCGGTCGGACACTACTTATAATATCATGATAAAAAAAAGTTTCTTTATTAACTTCAGTTGTACAAAAATACTTATCTACACTATGCAGCGTTACAATTAAGGCATAGAATGATTTCGATGAATTCTGGCACCCATAGTAAGCTATAACTTGTGTCTAGGGTGCCGGCGTTCTCGCCTATAATTGAACATAGTATATCAGTAGTTGTAGGACGAGCACAGTATATTATTATTATGATAACTAATTACTAGTAAATGCATAGATGTGGCCTATTAAAGTACCTATGTGTATGTATTGAGAGAGAGATAAATACTGCGCAAACCTGCCTCCGGACCTGAGCAGTCGCTCTACTTAAAACCAGACTCCCATATAATGGGTTCAAGAACTTGTTATGTGTTTGGAAAACATGACCGGTATCTTTAAATCTGGCACTCTTTAGGACGGATGGGGAGACAGTAAACGATATCGTCACATTGGCATTAGCACTTGCTATCGTAAGTTTCCACAATAGTCGATACTCAAAATAGTTCTATTCTTCAATTAAACCGGTATTATAAAGTGGGTCCCATGTCCAGTTCTAGGGACAAATTCCAAAAAGCTAGTTAATTAACAGCTTCTATGATAAAGCTTTTCACTTTGACTTTGTCTGGGCCCTCACTAAATCATATTTGACTTACAAACACACACTCGCATCTGACAGTAAGATAGACAGGTCATCGTCCATCAACCGACATTCCTAGTAATTAACAACTAGCATTTAAAGCCAGAGGTGCTCCTGGTTAGTATGTAACGTTTATTTGTAGACCATTGTAAACAGTTGGGTTATACTAAGGGCTCTCCCCCTCCAGCGCGTTATTACTATCGGTCGAAAATATCGGATGCGATAATGCGATATCTGTTTTCAGTACATTTTTTTATTAGGACGGCCACGAAGTTACACACTGCTGCGATATTAACGACGCAATAGAAGTAAAACGTTTGTGTTCCTCCGTTTTGCGATATTCCGATATGAGTTCTTAGAACATTTTGTATTAGGACGCATACTATCTTACACACACCTGCGTTATATATTGTAGTAACGTATACTGTTGGATACACTCACACGCTAGAAATACCGATATTTCTAGCTAGCTACGATAAAAACGCAGCTTTGTCAAGGAATCGGGACGTATTATCACAATAACGCATCCGATATTATCGACCGATAATAACGCGCGTGTGGGGGAAGAGCCTTAATTATTACATTGTAATGCAGATGTAAATAGACAGTAGGTACCAACTTGTTGTAAAATTAAAACCTTGGACAAGTTTGAAACAGGTTTGAATAATATACCTTTGTTGTTGATTAAACTTTATTAACTTACTTATCCAAAAAAATTTCGGTTTCGGTTTAAAGAAACTTTATTCCCAAAAAAGACATAAGTCACTTACTTGAGAACAATACTAAAAATATAGATTACAATTATGTTCGCCATCAGTATTACAATAATAGTTACCCATCCAATGCATTCATTTCTCCAGAAGTGATCGATCCGCAATTATGTGCTGGCTAAGTTTAGTTTTGAATGCATTGTAAGAGCGTACATTTCTTATACAGGACGGTAATTTGTTATAAAACTGTGCTCCTTCAAAAGTTAGCATTTTTTTGCCATAGTTAGTTCTTGTTTTTGGTAAAACTAACAAGCTTGCTCGCCGTGTACTGCGTTGACTAACTTGTTTATATTGAGTGAGTGTTATGTTTGAGTGAACGCTTTTGTTAAGAATATTTCTGATGAAGATGCATGTGTTGTAAATATAAAGTTGTTTTATGTTCATTATTTTTGTGTCTTGATAAATTTTACTGGTAGATGTTAGATATGGGTAGTTGAATATAATTTTTATGATTTTATTTTGGGTAGTTTGAAGTTCTGATAATTTTGTTTTAGCAGCACTGCCCCAAATTTCGATTAAATTAAGTAGATGTGGCTTTACTAGGGAGTTATAAATAGTATACCGCAATTTTGGTGGAATACAATGAACAATGTTGCGCAGTGACCCGGAGAGTGCCGAGAGTTTACTTTTTATATGATCAATATGAGCGTTCCGCGTTAGTAAGCTGTCCATTCTTAGACCGAGGTATTTTTCGCATGGTTTTTGCTGTAGTGGGATATCATTTATTGTTAGAGGGTCATATGAGGGAATTGATTTATTTTTAGCCTTAAATATTATATAACATGTTTTAGAGATATTTATTGTTAGAAGATTGAACTGAAACCATGTGAGTAGGGTATTTAAATCTTCTTGTGCTTGTGAGATAATGTGATGGATGGAAGATCCGAAGTAAAATAAACAAGTGTCGTCGGCGTATAAGGTAAGGTGACCATGTAGTTTAATTTCGTTTATATTATTTATATATATTAAAAAGAGTAAGGGACCTAGGATAGATCCCTGTGGGACGCCACATGTAATAGGTAATGCATCACTTTGGTGATTACCAAGTTTGACCACTTGCGAACGATTTTTTAGGTAAGACTCGAGCATTTTTAGAGCTTTTCCCGTGATTTTTATTGATTCCAGTTTTTTTAGGAGTAGTTTGTGGCTAACCGTATCAAAGGCTTTTTTTAAATCAATAAAAATGCCCAGGGCTATGTTTTTTCTGTCTATATTTTGTTTAATTTTAGTGATGAGATCAATAGTGGCTGTAGTAGTATTACTTCTGGGTCTAAATCCATATTGTCGATCGGTGATAAAGTTAATAGAATTAAGATACTTTTCTATTATAATTTAATTAACTAATTAATGCATTAAGGATTAAAATCAATTTAAACAAGCACCATCCGATGTAACTGGGTAAGGGGCTTGTGGCCAAGTAATAACAGCCGCACGGGTCGATCGATCAGGTTAAGCTACGCTTGCCGCGGTTGATCCGTGGATGGGTGACCATCTTCACATACCAAGACTCCTCCATGCCTCGAAAAGCACGTTAATCCATTGGTCTCGGCTGTCATCCGTGGATCTTTGACAGTAGCCCGAAAGTCTGTCAACCAGTCTTACCAAGAGGTATCGTATTACCCAGTAACTGGGTTGTGGAGGTCAGATAGGCAGTCGCTCCATGTAAAATACAGGTATTCAGCTGCATCCGGTTAAACTGGAAGCCGATCCCAACGTAGTTGGGAAAAGGCTAGACCGTCCGATGTAACTGAATTACAATTCACCTAGAGTTATAACGATTTTCCTCATCGTACAGTTTTTAGCCGAACGAAAATATGCTATTGGTACAGTACCCGGCGATAAATATTGCACATCGACCTTTGGAAAGAAGACCCCTCCATGCCTGGAAAGAAGCTTTCCTTTTATACCTAGTACTAGCTTCTGCAAGCAACTTCATCTACGTGAAATATATGGTCCCCCGACCCACCCCATCGCATTGCCAGCCCACAAGCCTAAATTAGCCGATTGTCTCTTTCCAAAGGTGGATGTGCAATATTTATCGCCGGGTACTGTACCTACGATTCCACCTGCTTCCGTATATCTATAAATTTGAAAGTTTAGATTTTAAGATGTTGAGATGTTTGTGACTTCATCGTCAACCGTACGCAAAATACGCGCATTAACGTGGAGTTGCGGACACCAGCCCGTATTACTTACTACCTACCTATTATCTAGTTTATCGTCATCACCATTTTAGCCCGGAATAATCCGCTGCTGGGTATACCATACCCCTTTCGTCTGACATACTTCCTCGTTCTGTGTGTCTCTCGTGCGTGTTTCCCGCAACTTTGACGATATATACTTTATCACGCAAAAAAGACTGAACGGATTGAGATACACACAGATAGGTTATATAACCTACAGTTTACAAGGCCTACAACGTTCTCACATCCACAAAATATAAAATAATCTATCTAAAAGATAAATAAAATAATAAAAACTTATTTAAACTAGATGACATGATTGCCATTACAACTGTAACAAATCTGAATTAATATCCTGTCCACAAAAGCCACTAATAGACTTGAAATTAAAATTGTAAAAACACTGCGTGTTGCAGAGCTGATCACGGTATGTTGACAAGTTTTGTTTATCAACAATTGTTGACGTATGTGGACATGTTTGCAACGAGTTTGTTAACATGGCAGTAGTGTACAATACATTAGATACAGAGAACAACACAACACTACTTCCTCAGGCAACATTTTGACGCAGAATGGCGTGTGGACATTATTGATAAAACTTTGTTTCCAGCAACTTTGTTGCAACGTTGCTCATCAATAATGTTGATCAATTGTTGCTGAACAAAAGTTTACCATGAATACGGACCTTAAATAATGGTATATTATAATATAATGTCAAATAATGAGAAGATTACGAGTATGTAAAAGAAGGGCGCAAAAGAAAATTTAAAAATAATTAACATCGTAATTTGGGAGCACTTAATAGACATTCACATAGTCATCATCAGAATTATTGCAATACCTACCTCCTTGTCTTCAACGTAGTCTTAAATCTAACAATTAACTTCAATCGATTCGTTAATGAATATCGGCATTCCTAATCGATTCGAATGCCGATATTTCGGAAAGCGAGCCTACTCGGATGACGCACTGTCATCGACCTAGTTGCTGCTCCTGGTCGCAAGGAAGTGAAAGTGTGGTCACTGGTCGCTGGCCTACGTCGCGACCGAAATGAGGATAATGGCCCTGATTCTTTTGAGTTTTGAGATACCTGTCTTACACTTACTTTTTACTGTGTTTATAAAACAAGATATTTTCCGTCGATTAATCGGTGGAAGTAGCATTCTGTTTGCTAAATAATATTGTATTTCCATGATACGACACCTCACATCACTACATTAAAAATTATACAGAATCAAATTAATTTAGCTAGCGGAACTCCGCAGAAATGGTGAGTAATTGATACAGATAAAAAAAAAAACAGTGGCACTCCGGGAGTGCCGACAGAAGTGAAAACAAAACACAAACAGAATACTTTGCCATCACTCACTGACATATACATATACGGATATACATTAAAACCGAGTGCATCCCGAGGACAGCCGAACACATCCGAAGTGGGTATTTTTTTAATCGTCTTATAAACAAAACACTGTGTGTGGTGTCGCTTACGGTAACAGTGGCGCGAATTCAATGGTTTTTTCCCTAGTTTTCACTTCAATAAATTAACAATATTACCAGCGATCGTCGACCCCTAAAAAAAATTATCTTCTTTAGGTATCGATATCCATCACGTCAGCAGTTTCGCTAGCTAATTTTAATTGACCCTGTGTACTTATATACTAAATAGCTTTTGCTCGCAGCTGCGCCCGGGTGGAGGTCGGTTTGTTCAATGGGAACGTACTATAGCGATAAAAGCATCCTTTGTCCTAACCTAGGTCTAACTGTGTGCCAAATTTCATCTAAATCCATTCAGCCGTTTTTGCTTGATTGAGTAGTAAACATACAAACATAAAAACTTTCACATTTATGAAATTATAGCAGGATGCTCTCGGAAAGGATTTTTTTAAAAGTCAACCCCTGACTGCCCCTGAGTATATGCAAGGGTGAAGCTTCTCTCTTCTTGATCGCGTACTTCATTACTGAAGGTCGTGACCCTGAAGGACCTTCGTGACTCTATGCACGATGTTCTTCCACTTCGTTCGGTTCTCAGCTTCTCTCAGGGCGGTCGTAACAGAGAGTCCAGTGAGGGCAGTTACTTGGTCTGCCCAGTGGTAAATGGCCGTCCGGGAGGTCTTTTCACATCACCACCAACTTTTCTAGATTATTTGATTCCCGACGGGCAATATGACCAAAGCCACCAAGAATCATTCGGTAACAGACGTGGATAGTCCATCTCTTATCCGTAGTTGATCAAGGATAAACTTGATCGTTCTCTTGGCGGTCCATGGTATATGGAGCACTCTTCGCCAACACCGCATCTCAAAAGCTTCTATCTGTTTTCGTTTTATTGCCCGAATCGTCCACTACTCTGATCCGTAAAGGAATATCGAGAATACCATGTGTCCGAACTAGTCTCATCTTGGTGACATGAAGCGTCCATTTTGAACACAAGACAAGTCATGCTCAGGCAAGGGCAAGGTGACAGTTTACAGTTGGTAGCAACATGCCAACAAGGCATATGATACAACCACAAAATAACATGACACTTCACTTTTCGTCTAATATCTAAACAGTACAGGGGGCCTAAGGCACTTTGGCAGAATCTTAAAAGGATAACGTTATGAATCAAAATATGGCGAAGACGGTCCGTGTTTTTCTTATTTTCGCTGCACTACGTAGGTATAATCAAAGAGATAGGGATTGGATTTGGATTGGATTGATTAGTATTTTACCACAGACAAAAAAGAATAACTGAAAATCCTTCATCAATGGGATTTGATTCAATTAACAGTTAACTGTCCATTACGATTTATAATGTTATCCTTTTATGATTCTGCCAAAGTGCCCTTTTTAGGTCCCCAGAATTCTAACACTTCCGTCACTTTACATATTAGTAATATCGCTGTTTATAAAAGCCAAGTTTCCCCTTCTGATTACATACAGAAAGAAATATACGTCAGAAGTAAGATTTTGGGTGCAATTACTCTCCGCCAAAACGGCATTTCTGAGAAAAAGTGTAATATGCATGGCCCCATTAATATACAATAAAATTCCTACGAATATTAATTAATTGAAGAGAGAACTAAAAAAATGTTAATTAGTAAGGGATACTATAATGTTACGTAGTTTTTGAATGACATAAATAATTTAATATGTATTTAATTTTAATTATTTTTTGACTATATTTCTGTATTGACTGTAATTATGTATTTGAATTGTTTGAATTTTGACTATAATTTAATTATTTCCTAATTTATAATTCCTATTAAATATTATAAACTATTTTGTACGCCGAATATGGCAAAAAATGTTGAACCAGCAATATTAAACTCATTTCCATCCATATGTGCATATCTATGTATCATGTTACACATGTTTAGACAAATAAATGCATCTATAACTTGTCTATTCTATAAAAATGTCACCGTAGATTTTTACCCCACTGCGCCAGAAGGAGGGTTATGTTTTTTATGAAGTCAGCATCCCACCTGACGCTAGGGATTGAACACTCACTAGTTCAAACTCACTTCACCTAAGTTTACACGGTGAGATATTTTGGCTTTATGAACTGTACAATGAAAGGACTTATGTTAACACTGATGAATTTAATTTGTATGTTAGAAATTATTCAAAATTATTTAAAAAAGTTTGTTATATAGCCAAGTCACGTTATTTGGGTTCAAAGATTAAAAACAGCAGTAATGTAATTAAAACAACTTGGAATATTATTAATAGTGAAGCGGGAAGGTCTAGTAACCGAGATACTAACTACAGCCTGTCTATTAATGACAACATAATAAAATCAGACTCACAAGTCGCCGAGGCATTTGAAAATTTCTTTTCAGATATTCCCGTTTCAACTACTAAATCCCTAAACTCATCACCTTCTGTTGCTGAGTCTTTGCTTAAGGAAAATGTTAATGTTTGCGATTCGGATTTTCATTTTGAATATATTACATGTCGAGATATAATTAAAACCTTTCACACTTTAAATGTAAAAAAGACTACAGATCTATGGGGTAATTCTGTAGAAGTTGCTAAGTCTATTATTGACATTGTAGCACCTTCTCTTGCTCTTATCTTTAATAGTTGTATTGACAATGGGGAGTTTCCTGACCTTATGAAACATAGTAAAATAATACCTTTGTTTAAATCAGGTAGTACATCAGACCCCACAAATTATAGACCTATTTCTGTACTACCTACCTTTAGTAAAATTTTTGAGAAACTAATTTTAGACCAAATGCAAAGATTTTTTAATATACATAAATTATTACATAGCAAACAGTTCGGTTTTACAAGGGGTCGTTCAACTACTGATGCCGGTGTTGAACTTTTAGGACATATTTATAATGCCTGGGAAGATAAATGCGATGCCTTGGGCATCTTTTGTGATTTGTCCAAGGCATTCGATTGCGTTTTTCACGAAACGTTAATCAGGAAACTCCACCACTACGGGATCCGGAATACTGCTCTGGATCTTCTTACTTCATACTTGAGTGAAAGGATTCAGAGCGTTGACGTTAATGGAGAAAGATCACCCGGATCTATAGTAACGATGGGAGTCCCACAGGGCTCAATTCTTGGTCCTTTCTTGTTTCTTATTTATATTAATGACTTGCCGTACCTCATAAAGGATAATCATGATATAGTGTTGTTTGCAGATGACACTTCACTTTTGTTTAAACTTAAACGCCAGCAGTTGGATACTGACGATGTAAATAGCGCGATCTCGAAAGTAGTCCACTGGTTCAATGTTAATAATTTGCTTCTAAATGAGAAGAAAACCAAATGCATTAAGTTTACGCTACCCCACGTTAGGCAGGTGAAAACTAATGTGTTGATAAAGGGCGAGGAATTGAATCCTGAAGACAGCACAGTATTCTTGGGCATAACTTTGGATGCTAAGCTTCAGTGGGGTCCACATATAGATAAATTGTCAAAAAAGCTAAGTTCCGCAGCATACGCTGTTAGAAAAATTCGTAATTTAACTGATATAGAGACTGCCCGTTTAGTGTACTTTAGTTATTTTCATAGTGTAATGTCGTACGGCATTCTATTGTGGGGAAATGCCGCCGATATTCAGACTATATTTGTTTTGCAGAAGCGTGCTGTTCGATCAATTTATAAATTAAGTCCGAGGCACTCTCTCAGAGACAAATTTAAAGAGATTAATGTAATGACTGTGCCTTCTCAGTATATTTATGAAAATCTTTTATATGCCCATAAAATATAAAATTGTTCAAAAAATACAGTGATATCCATAATATAAATACTAGAAACAAACACAAATTTGTTGTACCTGCAACAAGGCTCAAGAAAATAGGTGGCTCGTTCAGATGCCAATGTATACGCTTTTATAATAAACTACCAAGCCACGTTCAAGATCTTAGCCTTAATAAATTTAAATTATTAATTAAACGTAAGTTGTGCAAGAAAGCTTTTTATACTGTTAAAGATTATATTGAGGATAAAAAGGCTTGGGATTGAGCTGCTTCCAATTTATGCATTTTGAGTGTTTTTGTTGTTCTTTTGTTGTTTTTTTTTTTTATATAATATACATATTGACATTAATATATTTTTTTTAAAACAATGACATTTGCTTACTTGTAAAGTATTACATTATTTTAATTTTTGTGAATATGAAGACGATGTGGGTCATTTATTTTATTCATTTTATATTTTTTATTATTCTCTCCATGGTCTGGCAGTTTGAGTAATTTTTTGTGGCCTACCCAAATGTCCTTTCTTTGGTATTGTTCGTCGGATCGTTGAGCTCCTTAAGTCTTGAGTTGAGCTGCACGATTTCTGACAAATGCGTGCACTGACTGGACAGGTCCTCTCAATCTGTGTGGTTCTTTCCTCAAAAGACCATCTCAGACATCGACCTACATGGTCTTCATATAACCTGACCAAGATTATGTCTGGACTTTAAAAGAGACTATGACCTCTGAGTTTGTTTCGGCCTTTCTTCTCAGAGTAGTCAGATAGGAAACGCCGACCTCATCTAGTTTAAAAAATATGATTGACGTGTAAAAGTGTTTGTACAAACCTACTTACAAAAATAAAATCATTTATCATTTATCATTTACAGAACAGATCAGCTGTTGTCATAGAGTGTACGGTAACTCAGTCAGTACATAAACATGATTTCAACTTTCGTTCATTTTAATCAAAGTCAAAACCCTAAGCCGCATTAGGCTTTGCTTTATAGCTATAAGATGTGCCGATTATAAATGTATTCATTATTATTTTAGTAGGCCAAGGACGAAATAACTAGGTCACCCAATGACATTCTTGAGCCTTCCGCCTTCGACATTTGAATTTGAACAGGTTACCATAGATGTTTTTTTTTTATATTTCTGTGGTAGGAGCAGTGGTAACCCAGTGGTAACGGCCGCGACTTACGAGTTGTAGGTCGTAGGTTCGAATCCAGACAGGCGTTTTACTTTGTGTAAATTATTTCATCACCACTGCTCTCAAAACGGTGAAGGAAAACATCGTGAGGAATCCGGCATGGCCTGGAACCAAATATTCGAAGACATGTGACATCTACCAACCCGAACTGGGCCCGCGTGATGGATTATGACCAACTCCCTCTCCTCCCTCACGGAGAGGAGGCCTGTGTCCCAGCAGTGGGACCATTATAGGCTTATTATGCTAAGTATTAGTAATCTGAGAAAAGTGTGTGGATTCTGAATTGTATGCAGTACCCGGCGTTAAATATTGCACATCGACCTTTACCTTTTTTTTTCATTTTATACAAAGAATAAAAATAATTATCAAAAGAAGCAAATCATAATTGTTTTAACAGCTCCTAATAGTTACCGGACTGTTTGTATTTCGTGCGACAGAGATAACGCTCTACGAAGCCGAAGTTAGCCGATTGTCTCTTTTCAAAGGTCGGTACTGTACTTATGTTAGGTAATTCACGTTTGATTCCCACTTAGAGGGAAATTAAAAAAAATCTCTTTCAGAAAATCGGCTGTATCAATCGATTTTCTTCAACACCTCGACCAACTAATTGAAAGTTTTACTTCAAGCACAGTCTCGTCAAAAAAAAAACTATTACATATATACCTATTCACTTTTACCGAAACGAATTCGCCACAGCATACTTCATTAGTGAACATAACATTATTTACACTCGCACTTTTGGCCACTTTCTTAATCATTTCTGTTTAGACTGTTTTGACATGCTTCATTCGTTTTGGTATGTAAAAAGATGTTTTATTATGTCTGTTGGTATGAGATTGTTGTCTAGTGGGAGAATGCGTTTGTTTTTAGTGTATCCCAGAAATATTTGGATGAATTTTCAGCCAGAGGCAGCTGTTTTTACCAGCCAGGTAAAATAATGAGCTCTATACAATTCATAATTAAGTATTTATCAGGTAAGTGCCTACGTAAATAATTATAATCGACTGTCCGTTATCTCTTTGTTGAGTAGGCTCATCATCGCAGATTTTCTATTTCATACTAAACACGTTACACCTTCCAGAATGACAATTAGGTACGGTCCGCAACAAAACTCCATGAACACTGTCACTTTTACATGTTATTAAATTGACTACAACTTTTTCAACTACTTTTTAGCTTTTCACATAATAGCAAAGAGTTTATATTCTAAAAATTGTACTTCTGCTGCAATTTTGAACAAATTGTTTGCTCAATAACTAAGATTAAAAAAACTGAAGTGTTAATCGAATTTTGTTGCTGACTGTACCATAGAGGTACGAGGGACAGAGTGTAAAGTTTACTGATCCTCCATAGAAAAGTGAGAATCCTCGGACCAGACGGGTGATTTGTCTGGTGGTCTACTGCCCGACGATTTATGTCGGGAATGCTAGTTCCGCGGTAAACTCTGCTTGCGCGATGCAGGATTTTGCGTGACGTCAGTGTGATGCGTAGTTCGCATGTGGCGATGTAGATTACACACATTACAATGTATAAATATTAATATGGTAATTCCGCATCAGCCGAAAGCCATAATTATGTAATTTGGTTTTCTTAATTTATTTTTATGAACTTTTAAAACATACGGAAAAAAGGGATAATCCTGACAGATTGTTTCAGTTTTTCAATGATTATATGGTTATTGGCATTACAACAAACTTTGCACAAAAGTTTCTAATTTTACGAATGATTAATAAGAAAATTATCATTTAATTAAATATTTAAACAGAATTGCTCACCTTGCGAATAATCCATGTTGAGTATCACAGGCCCCGCTCTCACAGAGTTCAAACTTAACAACACTTGAAAGAATAACAGCGCAAAAGTAAAATTTAAACATAGCACTCTGAAATTGTCAACCGATTGGAACAAAAAACACTTTTTATGTACATCGTCACTTGATTTGTCACATTTGTCACTTTTGCCGGTCTGTGGATGGCTGTATGGCCATGTACTTAGAGGTGGACCCATTTTGTTTGCTTGTTTGTTCGTTGCTATGACTGTTGCATGGTTTTGAGCAATGGGTTGATGGTGGGACCTGAAACAAAGAAAATGGTGGTTAGAGTTTCAATAAAAATAGAAGATTTCACACGCTGTCTACATCTCTCTATTTATTGTCCTATCGCAGGTATGCTGGAAGAGATATCTTATGAAATAAGCATCACCTTTGTACCTATTTTTCTGTTCTGATTTATTTCGTGTCTGTTTATATATGTGTGTACATAAATAGTAAAATAAAATAAATAAATAAAGAATTAATATTAACTATCTAAAACACAAAATTAGTTTCCGGGTTCAGAAAACCTGATTATTTAATTTGTTACCAAAACTCTTGTCGAATGATTTGAGTGGCTAATGTAACTGCACTGTCATCAGCAATCAGCGTTTGTACTAGAGTCTGAGAGGTTAGCCAGTGAGGGTCATCTACTGTCTATATTTTACTAGCTTTTGCCGCGGCGGGGCTAGTAAACAAAGTAGCCTATGACTTCTGTTAACCTGTGTCTTATGTTAACCTGTGTCTTATGTTAACCTCTGTCTTATGTTAACCTGTGTCTTATGTTAACCTGTGTCTTATGTTAACCTGTGTCTTATGTTAACCTGTGTCTTATGTTAACCTGTGTCTTATGTTAACCTGTGTCTTATGTTAACCTGTGTCTTATGTTAACCTGTGTCTTATGTTAATCTGTGTCTTATGGTAGCCTGTGTTTTATGTTAGCCCGTGTATTATTGGATGGCAAACAAGCCAACCACCCACCATCAAGGTAGTAACAGTCGCTTATGAACATCTGCAATACCAGACGCATCACAGACGCATTGCCACTCCAGAGTCAAATCACCCTCTGATTTGACTCTGGAGTGGCAATTCCCGTATTTTTTTCAATTTTCAATTCTAATCTGTCTCAATCTGTCAAAAATACCTCTAATTTTCTTGCATTTTTGACAAGTTTTTGACATTGATTGTCTATTCTATTCTATTTTTCTCTATGGCAATAGTGCCGATGTCGACAATTCTGCCAATGTCAAATGTGTTATGATAAAACGTGGGGGAGACAAAATAATTAAAACTATTGTCTTTGAAATGAGGTTTGAGACCAGAGGGGCAATTCTACTAATTTTAACAACGTTCACAGTCTGATCTCAGTCTCAATCTGTCAAAAAATACTTCAAATTTCCCTACATTTTGACAAGTTTTTGACATTTCTTTGTCGCTGAGATGAAACTGCGACTAGATTTTGAACGTTTTAAATTACGAGAATTGGCCTTCTGATTTTGAACGTTTTAAGAGAAAATGCCGTCAGAGAGACTTTTAAAAAATCCTATAAAAAAGTCGTAATTCCAGGTTTGGCTCTCGCCTATTTCCTCCTCCAATATTGGACCAATTTAAAAGAAATTTCGTAAACTGAATAAGAAGGATATATACTGTGTCCCTATTTTTTCTTTTTTCTTTAATAGTTGTCAAATTTGTACACTATGCCTCTTGTTATGTTTAAATCGGCATTTTTTGTGGGTAAAATGATGTATCATCAAAAAGGAAAACTTAGAGACATACAAATAGTTAACATTTATTATTCTGTAAAAAATCTTTGCTTTATGGTCATTAACCAGAAAGTAAACAGGCAAGAGCGTTTCTATGGAGAAACATCCCGGTGCATTTCCTTTTAATTACGAGAATTTGTCTTCTGAAATGTCTCAGGAGCGATGAGCCTATAATATCTCTCTATCTCTACCTGTTCGCATAGAATTATTAATAATTCATATCATAAGGAAGCAGCATGCTACCCATAAAATTAATTACCTACACACTAAATCAACATAAAACATATCCTCTAACTGAGCACTTAGAAACCTGCTTATCCCCTTCACACAACACCCATATCACAAACCCGTAGGCCAGGAAACGGCGCGAGTACAGTTAGCAACGTCAAGGTATCAACTCCTGCGCAGAGCGGTCAGACGCGAGTTCGATGGGCTTACAGTACCCGGCGAAAAATATTGCACATCGACGTATTCGATCCTATCGATTTTATACAAATAATAAAAATAATTATCAAAAGAAGCAAATCATAATTGTTTTAACAGCTCCTAATAGATACCGGACAGTTTGTATTTCGTGCGACAGAGATAACGCTCTACGAAGCCGAAATTAGCCGATTGTCTCTTTCCAAAGGTCGATGTGCAATATTTATCGCCGGGTACTGTAGGTACTTGTTATGTGTGGAGGGACTGGGAAGGGCAAAGCAGTAGGTAATCATGGTCGATAGAACAGTTTATCTTCGCAGGATGACTGATTGCAGCTGGATGAGAGTTGCCGAAAATCGAGTTGAATGGCGTGCAATAGGAGAGGCCTAATGTCCAGCAGTGGACGGCTGTAGGCTGATGATAGTTTTATAGAGGTATGGAGGTACAGAGTGTAAAGTTTACTCATACTCTATAGAAAAGGGAGGATCCTCCGACCAGACGGGTGTTGTGTCTGGCGGGCAACTGCCCGATGATTCATGTCGGGCCGTTGTATCTATGCTAGTTGCGCGGTAAACTCTGCTTGCGCGATGCAGGATTTTGTGTGACGTCAGTGTGACGCGTTGTTTGCTTGTGGCGTTGTAGATACCGCTACAGTTTATTACAAAAAAATAATAATACTCTTATATAAAAAAAAAATCAAATAACAGCCGCACGGGTCAATCGATCAAGTTAAGCTACGCTTGCCACGGGCCGCGGTTGGTCCGTGGATAAGTGACCATCTTCACATACCAAGACCCCTCCGTGCCTCAGAAAGCACGTTAAGCCGTTGGTCCTGCCTGTCATTCGTGGATCTTTGACAATCGTTATGGCTCGTCAGTAGCCCGAAAGTCTGACAACCAGCCTTAGCAAGGGGTATCGTACTACCCAGTAACTGGGTTGTGGAGGTCAGATAGGCAGTCGCTCCATGTAAAATACTGGTATGCAGCTGTATCCTGTTAGACTGGAAGCCGACCATAACATACTTGGGAAAAGGCTAGGCCGATGATGATGATATAAAAAAAACATTACGCTTCTTTTGAGCTTCACCGCAGTCGGATAAAAAATTTTGAATGCCTGACTGACAAATAACCAACAAACCTAATCATTCGTAAATACAAAATTCTTACCGATGATTAATGTTACTTTGAGAGTGTAGGGCAGGTACACAAAGAAAGGTTTTTTTTTAATCTGCCTCAATTTTGAATCAAAATGGTGTTAAAAGCTCACTGGTGGTTAAAAAGGGAAATTTACCATTCTTAAAGCTAAAGTACAGACCCAAACCCTAACCTAATCTGTAATATAATAAAATCGTGAAATGATTGACTGAAGTGCTAACAAAATTGCTTTCAAAATATCGATTTATGCTTCGTTCGTCTCGAAGTTTTGCCCCACATTCCAAAAAATCCTGGTTCGTCCCAATCAATACGCTTCCTTCGTCCCAAAAAATATAACTTCAGTTCACTTATGAAAACGGATGAGTTCACTTTCGAATTGTATGCGTTCATTTGAGTGAGGTTCCAAACGAACTTTACAGAATAGCCTACAAAGTCAAAATCAAATCATTTATTTCAAATATATAGGCAGTTTTGAACGTAACAATTTACAAGAAAATAGAATTGATTCTAGGTGCTCCTTCCGAAAGGTGGTTGGTTAGATGTAGAAGAATGGGCAAGTAACTCCATAGATCTTTGAAAATGTTGTACAATATTACCACTGTGCATATAAAACTGAATACTGGGAACATTTTTGAAGTGAAACTTCTTAGGCAGCGACTTGATAATTGGACGAGAATTGAGAGTGAAATCTCAAGGACGCGTCACGTTTAACCGCATTTCGTTACACGAGAGAGAAGAAAGATATAACTCCCTCTGTCTTTCACACTGAATCTTCCTTTTTCTTTTTTACTTCTATCACGTGTCCGGTCCTGCAAGCGCAATTGTTTTTAGGGTTACATACCTCAAAAGGAAAAAAACGGAACCCTTATCACCTTAGAATCACTTTGATTTCCGTGTGTCTGTCTGTCAAGACCCTTTATCTTAAGAACGCGTGGAGTTATCAAGATGAAATTAAAACCATATACTCAAGTCTACAGTCCCTTGAAGCTGTGAAAAAATCAAACTTCTAAAATAACGTAAAGAAAAGATACGGCCGTTTATGCCGCAAAAAAACTTATATTTCGACACTCGCAAGGGAATCAAAATTTATAGGGTACTTCTCGTTGACCTAGAATCATGAAATTTGGCAAGAAGCAAGGTCATGTAGCACAAGTCATATACAAAATCCGAAAACTGTTAATTTGTAGTTACATAAAAAAGAATCCCGTGATAAACTATTTACACACCTACAAATTTGTACGGAAACCTCGATGCGTGAGTTTGACCAGCACTTGTTTCACTATACGGAGGATATAACATGTCGACAGATTCCTTTAATTGCTTCAAAACCCGTTAGATAAGACCAGCTCGATTAATCTTAGATAAATAACCAGTCACAAGGAAACGCGCTAGTAATAGCTCCAGCCGGCCTAGGCTCGACCGCTAGGAAAATAACACGGCTACCGTTACACGGCTGTCATACCGACGGTGTCAATTAAGTACACATTGTGGCGAATACCGTAATATCTGGAGATTCTAGACGAGTTTTTTGTATAGGTGAGATTATAAGGCGCTCTAAGGCGATCTAGGGTTGATGGGGCTAGACAGATACGGGTAGAATCGTAGGCATAATCAGCTTTTAATAACCCCATCATCTGCTTAGCCTTTTCCCAACTATGTTTGGGTCGGCTTCCAGTCTAACCGGATGCAGAATACTAGTATTTTACATGGAGCGACTGCCTATCTGACCTCCACAACTCAATTACTGTGTAATACGATACCCCTTGGGAAGACTGGTTGTCAGATTTTCAAGCTTCTGACGACCCGTAATGACTGTCAAAGATCCATGACTGACAGCCGGGACCAACGGCTTATCGTGCTTTCCGAGGCATGGAGGGGTCTTGGTATGTGAAAATGGTCCCATCCACGGACCAACCGCGACAAGCGTAGCTTAACCTGTAATAATCCCACAATAATAAATAATGTTCCCACTGCTGGGACACAAGCCTCCTCTCTTCTAGAAGGAGTGGGTTATAATCCACCACGCGGGCCCAGTGCGTGTTGGTAGATGTCACATGTCTTCGAATTTTTTATTCTAGGAGATGCCGTGGCGTGAGGTAACCCTCACGATCTTTTCCAAGAGAAAGACAAGAACTTATGACATAGTCTTGTCACCTTGTTACTTGCAAATACTGTACTATACTGCACATCCCAGGATCAGAGTGATAAAATAAATAATGATTTGTTATTCGTTTCAAATCTCTTACAACACAAGTAATTCTTTCTAGTTTATTTTTAAAGTTTAATAAATTTGTATGTCATAAGATGTATATGTATCTATCATCTGACTGGAAAGGGCTGTTATTTATGCAAAGCCTTTTAATATACCTAAATGATTAAGCAATCTATCATAATCAAGAGATTATTATAAGTTACTCAATCACTTACGCAAGAGCCGACTTTGACAAAGTTATAACATTTATTACGTGGACATCTATCAACTTTAACTGAATAGTATAAATAAAGCGATGTCCCAATCACACTAATATTATAAAGGCGAAAGTTTGTGAGTGTGTGTATGTGTGTGTTTGTATGTTTGTTACTTCTTCACGCTCAAACAGCTGCACCAATTTTGATAAAATTAGAGGTATGGAGGTAGCTGACACCCTAGATTAACATATGTGCTTATTATCTCGATATTCCCACGGGATCAAAACTTATGCGGGTGAATCCGCGAGGCGCAGCTAGTTACATATAAATGTGCATTTAACAGTGATTCGTATATAATTATGGCAATTATTTAGAGTTATTTGAGTTAAGTAATTTGTAATTTTGTGCGAAACATCGTTAGGTACGTATAAAAGACATCAACGCGTTCGATTGCCTGATGATCATATTTTTGCTGAATGTAATAATGTCAATTTGGAACACGAATTAATTCAATATATTTGAATAAATAATGATAGTTTTAACGTTACTTTTTTTTATTCAGTGCTGTTTTAGTCAATCTAAAAGCATTCCACACTCGCGGGTTTTTATAAGTTATCTTAGCGTTGTGATTCACACCTGCCGAAAATTATGCGACGGAGTTTTCGCATGTTTATGTTATCTATGAAAATATAAGCCGTGTAGCCTTTGGTTCCTTCTGTCATTCGTAGATCTTTGACAGTCGTTACGGGTCGTTAGAAGTCCGAAAGTCTAACATAGTCTTACCAAAGGGTATCCTGTTACCCAGTACCTGGGTTGTGTGGGTCAGATAGGCAGTCGCTCCGTGTAAAATACTGGTATTCAGCTGCATCTAGTTTGACTAGAAGCCGACCCCAATATAGTTGGGAAAAGGCTAGGCAGATGATAATCTTTTCTATGAAAATCCTTTAGACATGTGACATCTACCAACTTGCACTGTACCTGCGTGCGGACTACGGCCCACAAACTCTCACAGAGAGGAAGCCTGTTTCCCAGCAGTGGGAATATTATACGCTGATCATGTCTTTGGTACAGACGCCAGCACATCAATCTGTCAAATTTCTTTAATAGATTTTCAACTTTATCGCTGATGTTTAAGGTTCTATGTTGATTGGGAAAATTTTACAGTTTCGGGTAGCTTGATGTGCTGGCGGTCTGTACTTCAGGTCTGGTGTTTCACAGGTAATTCAAAGCATTTCAGAAGGCCAATTCCCGTAAATAAAAACCCTCAAAATCTAGCCGCAATCTCATCTCTGTAACAATCAGTGTCAAAAACTTGTCAAAATGTAGGGAAATTAGAGGTATTTTTGACAGATTAAGACTGAGATCAGATTGACAAAGTTCTTAAAATTGCGAGAATTGTCCCTTATGTATACGAGTGTATGTACCTCGAACTTTGCATCTCGTAATTTCGGCAGATATGTACAGTACCCGGCGATAAATATTGCACATCGACCTTTACATTTTTTTGTATTTCATACAAAGAATAAAAATAATTATCAAAAGAAGCATATCATAATTGTTTTAACAGCTCCTATTAGATACCGGACTGTTTGTATTTCGTGCGACAGAGATAACGCTCTACGAAGCCGAAATTAGCCGATTGTCTCTTTCCAAAGTTCGATGTGCAATATTTATCGCCGGATACTGTAGCTATACTAAAAGCTGCGATCCAAAGTAGGTCAAAGGAAGTCTGCACAGTGTCAATATAAAGTGTTTTTCAATGTTAGTCTGACTAACAATGGAGAAAGTAAACTTGTCTGACTTAACGTTCTGTTTACAGGTGTAACTGTAACTGATGTGGTTTAATCTCTTTGTACTAGTCTTTAATAAAGCTAGGGAGATTCAATCTGAGGGGCATTTCCCGTATTTTTAAGAACGTACGCATTCTAATCTCAGTCGCAATTGGTTAAAAATTTACAGTACCCGGCGATAAATATTGCACATCGACCTTTGGAAAGAGACAATCGGCTAATTTCGGCTTCTTAGAGCGTTATCTCTGTCGCACGAAATACAAACAGTCCGGTATCTATTAGGAGCTGTTAAAACAATTATGATTTGCTTCTTTTGATAATTATTTTAATTCTTTGTATAAAATGCAGGTTTTGTGTAAAAAGGTCGATGTGGAATATTTATCGCCGGGTATTGTACAGACGCCAGCACATCAAGCTACTACAATCTGTCAAATTTCTTTAATAGATTTTCAACTTTATCGCTAACGCATAAGGTTCAACGTCGGTTGGGAAAATTTGACAGTTTCGGGTTGGTTGATGTGCTGGCGTCTGTACATACATTTTTGACGGGTTTTCGACATTGATTGTCGCTGAGATGAGTTTTCAACTGGAATTTGAAGGATTTTTAATTACGCGAAGTGGTCTTTTGTTTGACGAGTATAGTGATGGAAAAATGATGAAGGGTGTAAACCATAAAAATTAAGTAACTTCAAATATTAGTCGTCGCTCGACAAGTAGGGCGCAAAGAGGTCGCACGCTGTGGTCAAGCGTGTATTTATTGGATAACGTGCGGTCATGAGGTCGGGCGCACTTGGTGATAGCTCCCACTAGACATGGCGGGGGTGCACGTAAATGTAGGTACGAGTCTCCCCCGGGCCCTCAGTCAGGACCTTGGGGTTTTAGGCGGTAGGAGACCGATGTATCCCTTCGTTCTTCCGAGACGAATAATAATAATTATAAGCATCAATGTGAGGATTTTCCCACAGCCACAAAAAATGAAATTTCAAAGTTAAGAATAGGTAGTTTATCTCTGCAAACAGACGAAAGATCTCGGAGAATTGGTCTAGGCATATAAGCATAAAGCAGCATTTATCCAATTAGCGGCAACTCCCATAGTTACTTAATTATTTATTCCGTGGTTGTGGACGTCCATGCAGTCGCTCCATGTGAGCTGCCTCCGGTTACATCGTTCTCACATTATATAATTTTAAAATCAAATGTAATGATGTAACTAATATTTTTGTAAAATATAATTTTAAATGAGTGTCCATGGAGTTTCTTGCCCGTTCTTCTCCATAGGCACCTACGCTTTGGAATAGGCAACTAGCTTCATATTTTCTGACTGACCGACTTCTTGACAATTCAAAAGTGCCTGTAAATGGTTTAATTGAAATAAATGCTTTGAGTTTGAGTTAGACTGGAAGCCAACCCCAACATAGTTGGGTAATGTTTAGGCGGATAAGGAGTTAAATATTTCCCTTAATTTTTAAGACAACGGAACCATTTTCGCACTTAAATACAAGAATAAAGCCAGTCGCCCCGCCTTCACAAACTTTCACACACATTTCTAACCTTTGCCGAACCGACTAACGGTTTACCGAACGACTGACATACATACGATACACATGCTAATACCACCCTTATGTCTATATACATTAGAGTGATGAAACTGTATAATTAAATTTGCTGGTGTGCCAAGACGGTGCGCACGAATTACATTTTCACCTTTATTCTGGTACAAATAAGGATTAATGTAACTGATTTTTGTTTTGCAGATCTGGGCCACAGTTTTTGAGTTTTGTAGCTATTAGTTTTAGGTGATTGGGTTAGATTAAATATTTACAAGATAGGTACTAGCATTTGCCCGCGACTTCGTTCGCGAGGAAATCAGCACAAAATGAAACACCTTCCTGAAAGTATGTAGATCACATTAATGAAAGAAACATCAAAATTGGTTCATTAATTTTTGAGAAAATCGCATTCATATAAACATACATACATACGGGTCGAATACAGTTCCTCCTTTTTTTAGTCTGTTAAATATATCACTATAGAATTCGTTAAAAGCTTAATAACATAATAAGCCTATAATGTTCTGGAACCCAGAATTTCTCTCTTCGAGAGGGAGAGGGCTGTAATCTACCAAGCGGGCTCAGTGCGGGTTCGTAGATGTCACATGTCTTCGAATATTTGGTTCTACCGGTTTCCTCGCCGTTTTGAGAGCAGTGGTGATGAAATATTTTACACAAAGTAAAGCGCCTGTCTAAATACGAACCCACGATCTACAACTCGTGAGTCGGGATCGTACGTTACAGTACCCGGCGATAAATATTGCACATCGACCTTTGGAAAGAGACAATCGGCTAATTTCGGCTTCGTAGAGTGTTATCTCTGTCGCACGAAATACAAACAGTCTGGTATCTATTAGGAGCTGTTAAAACAATTATGATTTGCTTCTTTTGATAATTATTTTTATTCTTTTTATAAAATACAAAAAAGGTGAAGGTCGATGTGCAATATTTATCGCCGGGTAGGTACTGTACCTGAGACCCCTTTTTGAAGATCTTATTGTAATACAAGTTCTTTGCCAGAATTCGTCTGCCTAGATTTTGGAGTAGGTACCTTCCTCCCCTACTTCCTCCTCCTCCTTCCTTTCCCTGCGCTGCGTGGTGGCTGCGCGGCAGCTGTTCAGTTGCATAATGTATGCATTTAGTAAAAAGCTGTTATTTTGATGTAATGTCAAAATAACAGGTTTTTACTAAATACAGACACTTCAATTTTATTTATTTGTGTAGGCATAGATGTGAGAAGAAAGTGGTTCCATATGACTGGACATATTACAGATATGGTAACGAACTCCATTTTCAGTCACAAGATAAGTGAACAGAGAAAGTTTGACAAATTCCAGTCTCTCTGGTAAGTTTTCGAAAAAGGACTCTTACGATAGGTATACGACATTCCACAAGCGAACCTTCGTCTGTCATTTCAAGCATCATCATCTGCCTAACCGTTTCTAATCCACATAATATTACGTCGGGGTCGGCTTCGATTATAACCGGAAGCAGCTGAATACCAGTATTTTACATGCAACGACTGACCGATCTGACCTTTTCAACCCAGTTTCTGGACAACAGAATGCCACTTGGTAAGATACTGGCTGTCAAACTTTTGTGCTTTTGACTAGTCGTAACAACTGTCAAAGATCTGCTGATGACCACTGAGACCGACGCCGGCTTAACGTGCTTTCCGTGGCACCGGTCTCGATACGAAATTAATGGTCACCTACCCTAGCTCACCGCCCGATCAGGAGCTCACCGCCCGATCAGCCGATCGATTCTGTAAAAATCTCACCGTGAAAACTTAGGTGAAGTGAGTTTGTTTTTGCTAGGGATTGACACTATTGACAGCTCACTCCACGCTCACTTCACCTAAGTTTTCACGGTGAGATTTTTACAGAATAGCACCGCTGGACCAGGCCCGTGCCGGACGGCGCGTACGTCTTCCACGCGCGTCTCAAAGAGATGTCAGCAGCAATCGAAGGGGCCCGTCAGGGCCGAAGCCTGCCGGGTCAGCGGCATTGTCCGAAAGGGTTACCGCTGGCCCGGAATAAAAGGGCTAAGGAAGGAACACGGGTGGGTTTTAGTCAGTAAGAGTCTGACACTCCCTTCCGCTCCACCCAGAGCGGTAGTGGTCATCTGCTGATTTCCAATCCTGAAAAAAAAATGGTCGTGTCGTGGTGGCACGAGAGCAATGAGGCAGTTAAATGCGATTATTGGTGTCAGAACGATAGCCCATGCGATTGTAACAGGGAAGTAAGCTGATTCTTAATTGTTGTGTCAGTTAAGACGGTTTTATTTAGAACTTGCTGTGATTGCGTACTAGACCTAGGTTTAATCTTAATGAAATATCTGAGAGAAATGTCGAAAGTAATGTAACGGATGGTTCATAGTAGATTCCATTAGAGATTAAAGTGGACTGGTAGATTTATATACTAATGAACGAATCAAAGCGGAATAAGTTAAACTGTAACAAAGTGAAAGAAAGCATTGCTTGGAAACCTGCATGTCTTACTTAGAACCAAAAATTCGAAGATATGTGACATCCAACAACCCGCACTGCACCCGCGTGGTGTATTACAGCTTACAGAAAGAGGCCTGTGTCTCAGCAGTGAAAACATTATAGGCTGATTATCCTATGGAGGTAAACGGACTCCTACGCATACGGTTGCCAGGATCAATATCTGGCATGTACCTTTCAATTAAACTTTTTACGGCGATCCATATTTATTATAAGTCATCCTAAAACCTGGATCAATTTAACACATCCTCTGACTCCTGGTAAAAAATCTCCTATTGACTGGAACTATACGATAACATCACATCACGTATTCAAAATGGTGAAGGAAAGAAAACATCATGAGGAAATCGGCATGCCCTAGTCTTAGAACCAAAAAATCGAAGGCGTGTGACATCTACCAACCCGTACTGGCAGCCCCGGATCTAAGGGGGGCAAACCGGGGCACTTGCCCCGGGCGGCAGTTTCATGGGGGCGCCAAATCCTTGAGGCAAAAATTCGAAATATCGAACAAATGAAGCCTCTTTTCCTACAATCTCATAGGTTTTTAACAAGTAATCGAATCTTAATATAATATGTTTGAAAAATAAACTTTTCTATTTCCATACGCTCAGTTATTTTTTGAACACATACTAAGTGATTTATGAACGCATCTTAACAGATCAAGTTTTATGAACGCGTGCGTAGTGTCCGTGATCTTTCTGCCAAGGGGAATCCCCGTCACATAACTATACGAGCCGAGCCGAACAAATTCAAACCGTTGAACGTCAAGTGACAACACTGTTTGTTTATGTGGTTGATTGCGTTTACGAGTAATCAGCGTTAATAAAACAAGTAATTTATTAGTGAAATCATATATTATCGTAGTGGAAATCAACAATTTGCAAGTTTTTCTCAAACACTGAAGGGAGGGGGCGCCAATACCAAGGTTTTGCCCCGGTTCTAAAAAATCGTAGATCCGGGGCTGCGTACTGGGCCCGTGTGGTAGTCAGCCCACTCCCTCCCAAAGAGGGGAGGCCTGTGTCCCAGCAGTGGGAACATTGTAGGGTGACGATAAACCTTGAAATTTGAACAATGAAACAAAGCTAAAATTGTTATATTTTTGAAGTGACAACTTCTTTAGCGGCGTTGTACACTTTTTTGTAATGGGTGAAAAATGTTAAACTCGCGTCAGAACACGTGACCTGATCGAAAATTCGTAAGAAAATTCGTGTTTTGTTTATAAGACGATTCACAAAATACACACGTAATTGTTCAACTTTGCACTTCTGTCGGCACTCCCGGAGTGCCACTGTTTTTTTGTAATAATTTTCAATATTGGCTTCGTCAGGAGCTTTTTGCCACGAAGATCCATGGCATCCCTTAGACCTTCGTTGCGGTTTGCACATAGTTCTCTATTATAATGTACCAGATTTGGCTAAACTCAAAAAAAAGCAAGTTCTGACAGAGTTATTAGAAAAAAATGTAATAGATATTATTGATTATATACATATATATATTATTAGCGTGAAAACGTTATTTTTCAAACTACCGTGCGGCGCTGTGTATAAAAGGGGGTGCGGCCAGTACTCGCCCCTCACTCCGTCTCAAGCAGCCGTCGTGATAACATCTCTCTGTAATATTGTGTAAAGTCGTTTTTTTAAAATCAGGAAGTATATTTTTAAGTTTAAAATTGTATTTGCTTAAAATTGATTAAAGTTTAGTGTTTCGTCATTTTGTTAGTTTTTTTTTAAATAAAAGTAGTGTTAACCGCTAACATCAGAAGTGGGATAGGCTCCATTGCCTATCTTTTTTCTGTGTCGTGCGAAAAGCTTTTGAATCGTGTGTAGAAATAGGCGTGATCAAAATAGTGTTTTGGGACTGTTTAAAATTTTTCACCACGTGTTGTTGATTTTGTCCGTGATTAGTTTCTGTGCATTTTAACGTGATTCGCCTCGTGTTTCTACTCGATTACATTATATTTCGTACGTGTTTTTGAAGTAAACAACCACGTGTTAATTCTTTTATTTCGGGGTTAGTTTGTTGTTCACGTAGTGGTCATATACGTTGCCTATAGTCATAATCATGTCGAGTCGTGGATGCACGCCGCGTGAGAATACACCTAGGCGTAATTCTCGGGAAAACGATTCGCATAGCTGTCGTGATGTTTATAAAAGGCGTCGTGGCCGTTATAGTCAATCGCGTAGTAGATCTCCTAGGCGTCGTCGTGATAGATCAGAGTACTCTCAAAGTTCACGTAGGAGCCGGGATAGTTCGTATGGGCGTCGGGATAGCCCTCGACGCGACCCTTTGGATGGAGTGCTGGTTCGATCGAGCGCTTTAGGGGAGCGTTTGCCTTCAGACGCTATACGTGCGCTACTCCCGTGTCGTCGCATCCGGGCGGCGCTCCGCCGCTGACGGCTTCGGTGGTTGCCGGGGCACCTGTTGCTGCTGGTGAGGAAGCGTGTGCTGCGGATGGAGCCGTGACCGCTGAGACATCGCGAGAGGCTGATGCTGCGGACAGGATTGTGGGGGGCATTTTCTTCCCTAATTCAAGTAAGATCTAAGCATTACTACAGATCTATTGTCTACAGAATTTGGTGAGTCGTTTTCATTTTGTTTTGAATCTGGTACCGAGTGCTTTCCTGGTAAACAACAGCAAAAAAAACTGTTACATTGTTAGGTATAGCCCAATCTAGTTAACAATGCAATTTTTGAATACGCTCACGATAGGTTACGAATGATGCCAGTAGGTCATGTACCAGTCGAAATAGATGGTGGTCACAGTGGTAATGAGCTATGAGCAAGCCTAAGTAGTGGGAACCATGCGA
Source organism: Luperina nickerlii (assembly GCA_963855955.1). Taxonomy (NCBI): domain Eukaryota; kingdom Metazoa; phylum Arthropoda; class Insecta; order Lepidoptera; family Noctuidae; genus Luperina; species Luperina nickerlii. The sequence continues at coordinate 6,567,895 of OY979689.1, read as the reverse complement.
GTAGTAGTTCTCTATCGGCCGTAGTAAAAAGTGTGTAGTCACAGGGGTGATCCATGCGCTGGATGTGTGACAGCAATGCGATTGCTGGTCGGCCGGAGTGCCGTGACGTTAGAGTGGTTTACTCGTGTGTGGGTTTCCAGGTATCTAAGGCTCTTAGTGAAAAAGATTATTGTTGTAATGTGGATAACGATGGTACATGGCTCTGGTTGATTTTGTTTTGTTATGATTGATTAAAGTTTGATTACATGGCTCTAGTTGAATCAAGTACACTCATGAGGCTGAGGCATATGCCATGGCACAGGCCAAGGGATCAGAGTATTAATGACGAATTTGAGGAAAGCAAAGTGGAAGTCTGGTTGATGAAACAGAGTAGAGATTAAAGTCGAGTGATAGTGGTGAATCTTAGTTCGGCTGGTCGGGGTCTTGTAGAGACCATAGAGTCCGTGGGACTCGGAATTCAGGAGGAATTCAAGGTAACAAACATGAGGTTTGTTGTAGGGGCTTAATGAAAAGCCACAGGCCACGAATAAGATTCCTGCTGTGTTTTATTATGCTCTAAGGATGTTTTATTAGCTGCTCTATAATGTTTACTTGATTATTTAGTTTGTGATCTTGAGATTTGGGAATCAAAGAATGATTAATACTCTGAACTCTGCAATTTTTTAGTTTGTGCGAATTTTCATTGTGTTGTTTTGCCTGTACCATATTTGGTCAGGAGTGACCGAGCTATGAGATACTTTGCGAGATATGTCAGTGGGAAGATCGGGAATGTCTGGGACGCATTGGTTGGTGTTAACGGGGTGACGCTAAGACGTGGCTCAACGATTGCGTGACCAGTGATCGGTCGTGGTCCGCGGTTATACAGAACGTAGCTGTTGACGTTCTAATTGATTCAGATTCTGATATTTCGCTGATTTCTGATTCCGTCTTAAAGCATTTTAGTTTAAATAAAATTCCGACCTACCGCCGTATGCGTGGTATTGGATGTCATGATATAGAGTCCACTTCGTAAGTATGCACTCTTATCGAATTTCCCGAATTATCTTTAGAAGTAGATTTGTTTGTTATTCCCCCGGATTGTATTCAGGCACCGGTTTTGATTGGCACTGATGTTTTAAATCATAGTGGAGTTACGTATATTAGAACAAATAACTCTCAACGGTTAGTCAGGGATTCGCACGTAAACAACGTGTTGACTGTAGAGTCCCCTAAGATAAGGACACCCTTAGTAGGTGACGAAAAAGAGTGTTTGTTAGCTCTATTAAACGAGTATTCAGATACGTTTACTACCGGTACAGCGACCTCTAGAGTAAACACTGTGTTGGCGATACAAGAATAAGATCGACCTCGATTATAGTTGGTAGTTAATTTATTGAAAATGTGTGTCGCGACAAAGGTATGGCGGTGCGCGCTAATATCGTGAAGCGAGTTCGGTTTGTCCGCGTGAAGCCTGTCGCGAGCGCCGTTGACATTGGGTGCGTTCGTTTCTTCGTTAATATGAAGGGCTGCGTTCAGGCGTAGACACACTGGTTGTATGGAAATAAAAGTTAATAGTGACATCCCAATTCACTATCGACCTTATAAACTCTCCGTAGACGAAAAGCGTCGCGTTCGCGAGATAATTAATGATTTGATTAGTAAGCGAATCATTCGCGAGTCAGTCTAATTACGCGAGTCCTATCATCCTCGTTAAGAAAAAGGATTCGTCTGATAGGATGTGCGTCGACTACAGAGCTCTAAATGCTATCACTATTAAAGAGTGATTTCCGCTACCGTTAATCGACGATGTGTTAATAATGTCGAATTCTGTCTGTAATGGTCTGAAAACTTTGCGAGAGGTATTAAAAACACTCACTGAGGCGGGATTTTCAGTAAATCTAAAAAAAAAATGCACGTTCTCAGACACAGAGTTAGAATACCTAGGTAGGCTTATTGGTCACGGTCAGGTACGGCCGAGCCCTAGTAAAACTGAAGCTTCAGTGAAGTCTCCTAAGACCATAGAATCTTGGACGAAGCCTGAGGTACCCTTTTCAGTGGTTCACACTGACATTCTTAGTCCCCTAACGGAGTCAAACGGTTACCGATACATACTCCTTGTGGTAGATGCTTTTACTAAGTACTGTCTGTTGTACGCCCTGTATAGAAAAGATGCCACAGAGTTAAAACGTGTATTTTCTAATACTATTTCACTATTCGGTACTCCGTCAACAATTGTGTGTGACCGTGGCAGAATGTTCGAAAGAGCATCCTTTCAAGACTGGGTTACCGAGTTAGGCTGTAACATACATTTTATCACGCCTGAGATGCACCGTGAAAACGGGCAGGTCGAGCGTTGTTGCAGGACGGTTCTCAACATGTTGCGGATAGCGGCGAACAACAAGGGTGCGCAGTGGTCCGATGCGTTGTGGAAGGTGCAGCTCACCTTGAACATAACGAGGCAAGCCACAACCCGCACCTCGCCCCTACAGCTGTTGACTGGCGTTGAAGAGACTACTCCAGTGCTGAGGTCTCTTGTGCGAGACGTCGCCGTCAGGCGTGCATTTGTCGTCGGTGGCTTCGTGTTCGTGAGCGCCCGCTCGCAGAGCGCATGGAGGCTGGACTCGGAGATGCGTGATCCGTGCAAGGTGGTACGAGCGCTACCACATCACCGGTACGAGCTCGAGCTGCCTGCTGGCTCATGCAACGGGAAAGCCCGGGCCGCCGCAGAACCTATGGTTCAGTGGCGTGGTGAGTGGACTCCGGATGCGTGGTCCGTACAAGATGGTGCGTACAAGGTTGTAAGGGCATTGAGTTAGTGTAACTCTGCCGGTAAGGGCATTGAGTTAGTGTAACTCTGCCGGTAAGGGCATTGAGTTAGTGTAACTCTGCCGGTAAGGGCATTGAGTTAGTGTAACTCTGCCGGTAAGGGCATTGAGTTAATGTAACTCTGCCGGTAAGGGCATTGAGTTAGTGTAACTCTGCCGAAAGAGACGTGCTAACTGGGTGCCTCCGTCTCAGTTTATTTGTAAGGGCATCGAGTTAGTGTAACTCTGCCGAAAGAGACGTGCTAACTGGGTGCCTCCGTCTCAGTTCATTTGTAAGGGCATTGAGTTAGTGTAACTCTGCCAAAAGAGATGTGCTAACTGGGTGCCTCCATCTCAGTTTATTCATAAGGGCATTGAGATGTGTCTCTGCCAAGACGAGCTAACTGGGTGCTCCGTCTAGATTTGTGTTGCATTTAATTGCAACAGACATTTTTAGATAAGGATATTACTAATATGTGCTATTCTCTAATTTTTTTAGCTGAAGAGGATAGTACACACGCCAGGGTCCACTAATTACTGATGCAGCTATTGAAGACATGAGCCATTCGCGTCGCCCGAGTCCACTTGCCGAAGATCGTGACTGCGGCGAACAAGGACCATCATCTGGACAATGTGGCTGAGGACAGCCACACGTCAGGAGAGGCCGTATTAGCGTGAAAACGTTATTTTTCAAACTACCGTGCGGCGCTGTGTATAAAAGGGGGTGCGGCCAGTACTCGCCCCTCACTCCGTCTCAAGCAGCCGTCGTGATAACATCTCTCTGTAATATTGTGTAAAGTCGTTTTTTTAAAATCAGGAAGTATATTTTTAAGTTTAAAATTGTATTTGCTTAAAATTGATTAAAGTTTAGTGTTTCGTCATTTTGTTAGTTTTTTTTTAAATAAAAGTAGTGTTAACCGCTAACAATATATATATTATTATATTGTAGGTTTATTTTATATTCTATGCAGCCCTCGAAATTAAAAATTGATTTGCAATAAATATAAGAAATCATGAATTTCAATAATGTGACAAGTTTTCAAATTCAAATTGTTTTTTCAAAAAAACTGGGTGTAGTCATTTTCCCGTTGAATACAAACTAAGATTAATAGATAATTAGAGAAATGTGGTACAATACTACAACCTCTTAAAGAAACAATGTTAGGTACCTTTCAAACAATACAAGTACGCCATGTTTGTATTTAATCTATTGGCACTAATGATTTCATATTGAGATGTTGATCGGAAGTAAGATACGATATTCAATTACTCATATCAACGCTCTCACACGACATTGAATTTTAATCACAAAGATCAAGACATCTTTTCCCTTGGCGACATTTTTAGGTTAGTTCAACGACCGATCAGACCATGATTAATGATTTGCGATTTCGTTGACGATAATATTTGATGATTTATTTACTGAAGTTTTCAATAAATGCGAGTCATCCGGTGAGATTTTTGAAGAATCTAGATTTTTTTTTTTACTGTCTAGAAGCTATTCTGTAAAAATACCAACGTTAAAATTTAAGTGAAGCTCGAAGTGAACTGTTAATAGTGTAACCCCTATATCATCAGGTGGAATGACAGCTCACTTCACCGAAATCCGGTGAGATTTTTACAGAATAGGTCGGTTGGAAAGGAGTTTGTTTTTTAATTAATTATTTTTCCTCTTTCTTCTCCTTAATCTTTAGTTAATAGCTGAGATTTTATAATACACATAGCGGCATCCACGAAGACGCGCCCTAGTCTTGTTCCTGATCGCTTACAGCAGAAGTGTGCAATGTTCCGCTAGAATTTTAGTTTTTTCGTGTTTACTAACTATCCACTCATAGGTAATTCGTGTGTATCGACAAAACTAAAACATTAGTGGAATGTTGCATACTTAAGTCTCCTTCGAACAGGCGCGACATGACACGCGACACAAAGGCACCGCTCGTTGCACGACTTGCGGCGGCTTTGTGTCGCGCGCGATTTTATCGCGTGTCGCGCCTATTTGAAGGAGCCTTAAGTCGCGGCCGTTACCAGTGGACTACCACTGCTCTTGTCTGTGGTCAGATTGAGATTGACCACAAATGTATGTACCTACATCAACCAACATTAATTTAACAATAAACCAACAAACTGCAAAAATACAATACAAAATAACATAATTACACAGTTAATTCAAGTGCTCCTACAAAATACGAGTTACTGCTCATTTGTATTTCTCCATTGTATTCTAATGAGTATGTTTATATGCATGAGATATAGGTGGGTAGGTGCGTATGTCCGGTCGGGAGCGCGGCCGAAATGCTGGTGATATCTACTGATGTTACTTATGTAGGTAATTGTTTCACACGCGAACGTTCAAAAAATAAAAAAAATGGTAAGAAGAGGGGGTGTACTATACCAAATCGAATGTTAAATAATCGAATATCAATTGATCGACCACTATAAATCGAAAGTCCAAATACTCGTCTAAATACTTCATAATATCGAATGGTTAATAAATCGAACATTCAATATATCGTACACTCAATAAATCGAGTGTTCAAAAGAGGTATGTAATTTATTTTTTGTTTTGCGAATTATTTATTTAATTAGTTTATTTACATAATTTAAAAAGCTAACAGTTTTTTTAATACAGTTGCTCAAAAAGTGGCGTATTGCAGGGACGTATAGCGTTCGGGATGTGGGCTATTACATACTCGTGCTTTTTTTTTACCTTTCCCGAACTCGTGCGTTCTCTTTCCCAACTGTCAAAATAATGTCTATTAAAAAGAAAAACCAACCATGAAGTTTTTACTAAAAAAATTCATAGAAGTTTTTATGATTCATGCAAATACGTATATTTCTAAAAAGAAGCTACTAATTTGTTTCAATATTAGATTTAATGATTTGATTGAATGAGTTAGGTTAGGTTTCATTTCATTTCATCTCATTAAATTTCATTTTCATTTCATATCAATAAAAAAAATCTACTGAAGACTTGGCTGTATGGGCATAGTTCCCTTTGCCTACCAGAATGGATGAAGAAAAAAATCTCTGCTTATATTTTACGGTTGGCGCCATTAGTTAGTTGAGTTTATTGTGTTTTTATTATTTTATTAAATTGCTTAATTTTTTTGCAACTGTATTAAAAATAGTCGTTCAGTACACGTGCGAAACCGTCATTGCAACTTGTTCCGACTGTCAACCCTCGCTTTCGGCTGCGCCTCGGCTCGGGTAGACATTTGTCGGAACTCTTTGCAATGACAACCTTTCCGCACTTGTAATGAAATATACTATTTCCTTCACCATTTTGAGAGCAGTGGTGATGAAATTATTTACACAAAGTAAATCGTCTGTCTGGGTTAGAATAATAGACCAGCTGATCAAAGGCGCGAGATTGACACATCTCAGTGATCTGATTCCTTTTAAACAATCTAATCAGCCTACGGTACCGACACGCTCTGAATATTCTGTAGAAACAATTACACTAATACCCAAACCGATACCGCTCTAAATTCAAACACCATGGAAACAAGAACGATACAGTATCAAAATTTAATGAGACTTTTAAGGCCTGCTTACACCACACGGAACGAAATAAGCAGTGAATAAAAATGAAAAAAACATTAATCTGAACTGCTTTAAACAGTTCCATATGAGCCTAACGTTCAACACAGTGTTTTTTACTGATCCGAAAACAGTTAAAGCTTGAGTCAAAATGTTACCGTCATGCATTACAGTAAACATTAACGTTTTAAGTAGCTAAAACGTCACAAAATTAACTGTTTTATTCAATAGTGATGGCGTTCAAACCATTGAAATTTACTTACATTACAGTAATGGTGGTTATCCTTTTTTTTCAGTAAATAGAATTCAATTATATAAATATATAATAATAAATTTCAATCATTAAAAATTACTATTTTGTCTTTTACTGTTTTACAAACATTTCTTCTTACTAAAGTCAGTAAGTCTTAATGAAATCGTTTTAATGTGCTGTAGGTAGTAAGAAATTATTTTTTCAGTGCACAAATCTATACATCTAATTGAATTATCTGTTTACAATGTCAAAATAACAGCATTTTACTAAATGCTTATGAAAGTATATAAGTATGGTACTTACAACACAAAAAAATGTTTTCAATCTGACTGTCTGTCTCTTTGTTCCGGCTATTCTCTGAAAAGGCTGTGTTGAAATAATAAAATTCTACTTTTACCGGTTACTAGTGACAACACTATTCTTGTAGTACTGCACTAGCAATGTCTGATTGTTCTTTCTTCTCTTTGGAATCTCTTATAATAAAACTACTCGTCATAAAATTTTCTTTTACTCTTTTTATTAAAATACATCAGGCTGGACATCGGTCCAGCCTGATGTATTTTAATAAAAAGAGTAAAAGAAAATTTTACCAAATTTCATCAAAATCGTTTGATGAAATTTGGTATAGGGATACCTACTTTGAACCCTGAGGAAGCACATAGGCTTTTATTGACATACCACGCGGGCGTAGCCTCGGACGGAAGCTATAGTCACGTAATAACTTTAATCCTCAACGAATTTAAAATATCGTTCTATTTCTAGTAATTGTTTTAAATTGACAGAGCAGAGATACTCGTAGATAATAGAATAATGTTTAAAAAATGTTTTTTCTTTCAACTACGTAGTAATGTTATCATTAATCACTACAAAACCGATCACACAGGACGTAGTTTTTGCTTAGAACCAAAATAGTGCAGAAATGTTGTATGAAATCTCATGGTTGCATAGTTTTTCATTAATGCACTGTTTTTTATTTTTTATTTAGACAGAAATTTACCACAGAGGTTTAATATCTCCCATTAAGTTTAATATAAAATGTATGCATTAGATCAAAAAGATACTGGCTGAAAATAAAAATCGGCTGAATAAAACCGACTCAGTGAAAAATGGAAATGCTGATAGCTATATGAATACAACTCCAGAAAGTATAAAAACAGCTACAAATAAAATTGTTAATAACCTTTTGTCGCAAAAGTCGCAGGATAAATTATTTATCCGAAATCAAAGTTTTTCATTAACTTGAGTGTTTATTTTGAGTAGGTATATTTTATCACGGTAGATAGATTGGTAGTTGAAAGAAAAGTAGATTACGCACCATGCTAAAGTGAGTAATTAATGCACACGTGTTAATTTAGTGCCCAACATAACTCTCGTGCATTAATATCGTTCAATTTATTTTCTAATTTAATACCATAACTGCATGATTTTCAAATATTTTTAGTAAATTTTAATTTGTAATCCTTGGTTAGATTTGCACACCATATTTGTACGCCTCCTGGCATAACATAGCGCTCTGATCATCAAACATAAGATCTGTATTTCTTTACCTATGCTAACAAATATATTATTAATAACTCACTTTGCGCTCGATACAACAATCTACTATAATTTGATTTGTGGTGCAAGTATGCATAATCAGCCATTACCCATTACTGGGACACAGGCCTCCTCTCTGTGAGCAGTGGACTGTAATCCACCACGCGGCCCAGTGCGGGTTGGTAGATGTCACATGCCTTCAAATTGTTGGTTCTAGGACATGCCGGTTTCCTTACGATGTTTTCCTTCACCGTTTTGAGAGCAGTGGAGCTTCACAAAGTAAAGTGCCTGTTTTGGTTCAAACTCACCGATGACTCCTAAGTCGCGACAGTTACCACTGTTCTCTCCGGTGCAAGTGGGCCCAACATTGATTATATAATCAGCTCTGTATATGAATAATTTCGAGGTGGATAGTACTTTTAGCAAAGCCGTAAGCTAACCTAACACTTGGTCTTACACAATAAAGAAAAACAAATGAGTACACAAAATGAATGAAGAATAAACCTAGATAATGTGGATAAGACAGAGATTAAAACTGAAGACGAAACTAGCAGGGGATTCGAGAAGGGGGGGGGGGCAGTGGAGGGTGGTTCAGGGGATCAGCCCGGAATAAATCACTATTATTCATTTTGAACAAATGAATTAAGCTGATGAGTCAGTTGCCTACCTATGCAATCAAACAAACAATGATCTATGCACATGTCCAACCCCCCCCCCCCCTGTGGGTTCCCGCATGGTCGAGGCGGGGGAGCTCAGTAGCCGTGGCTTGGAGTAGTGTTGGTATGATGTTGACCGCTCTCCCTATCCTCTGCGACTGAAAATTGGCAGGCTGCGGGGCCAATGACCTGACCCGTCGCAGGGGAACCAAGGGTGCCCAAACACCGGGTCGTCTGGCGCCCATATGCTGGTTTGGTCCCTGGGGTGGCCACGGTGTGCTGTGTTCTGGTGCGCCGGTGATGGGGAGTACTCCCCAGAGGTGGGTCCGGTGACGGACGGCCGCGGCGGGTTGACGGATGAGTGCTAACGCGTGCCCGTGTTCCCGCCGTAAGCGGCAGAGGAGGACACCGTGGAGTTTTAGTGGGTTAGAGTGGGAACCAGCAATGCACAACACAGCAATGCACGGCACGAGAACGCACGACATTGGAATGAACGTGTTTTGAATTCCAATGACGTACATTGTCATGTCGCGCATTCTCGGCCCGGACCAAGAGTGTCCGGCTTGATAATGTACAGCACGGGAATTGGAATCAAAACAAACAGTGACGTCACAATAAAAAAGTAAAAAGCCATGTGAAACTAGGGATGAGATTTTGATTGATTAAGGATTGATTTTGATTGATTTTGTTTCATTTGACGTGTGGTTGACGTTCAATCAATTATTATTGAAGTAAATCTGTGAACTATTCGTTAAGAGGAAATACGGGCGGAACGACTTGTGAAAATTAGGTATTTGAAGAAACTATCGCTGTCGCTCTGCGAGCCCCCGCCCTCTAATGCGTGCGATAAGGACAACTGCAGATCCGACTGAATAGCCTAAGTAAAAAGTCACATTTTCGAGGTTTGGCTCTCGCCTATTTTCTTCACCAATATTGAACCAATTTAAAAGATATTTCATAAACTGGATAAGAAGGATATGTACTGTGCCGCTACATTATGGTTAACACCCCGACTCAGAGTACCCCGACTCGGATAGGTTAGGTTAGAAGGCTAAGGCGGGAGCGAAGCGTAGCGGAGCTCCCGCCTTAGCCTTCGTGGTTATTTTTTTTTAAACCACCCAGAAGTAGGAGCCCCGCGAAGCGGGGCTCCGTCGACCTATCTTACACTCTGAGTGCTTACCAAAATTTTATTAAACATGAGCAGCTGATTGCAGCTTATATAATTAATATGCTGTACAAAACTCTTTTTATAAAGACTTCTCTGCTTAAAAACTTATCAATCGCGCAATCAATCGTCTTTCGGAACAGCACTATCTAGCTCAATTACCTAGTATCCAAGTCCCAAAATTTCGAGTCACCTGATTGGCCAACCAATCGGCCAATCACGCGATGTCGCCAATTCATGTGTTGTACACTCTCGGGTCGGACCATCAAGGTACACCCCAGGAATTGGAGACATCGCGATGTCGCCAATTCTTGTGTTGTACATTCCTGTGTTGTACAATCCAGTGTCGTGCATTGCTGGTACGTGCATTACAGTGACGTGCATTATAGGGACTCGTTAGAGTCCCACATAACAGCACTATCTCCCCGTGGTAGTGCAGAATGCATGAGCATTTCTAAAAAAAAAGTCGCATGTCCAACAGACGGTGATTATCGAGAAGCAAGCGAGTAGAGCTAGTAACTGAAAACGAGTTGGCGAGAAACGAGCAGCGATTGCGCGACGGTTACGAGCGATTACTGAGAGTGAGTCACGCAATTAGGGCTCCTTCAAACAGGCGCGACGCGCGAAAAATCTCGCGCGACACAAAGGCACCGCAAGTCGCGCAACAAGCGGTGCCTTTGTGTGCGCGCGCGATTCGCGTCGCGCGTCGCGCCTGTTTGCAGGAGCCTTTAGTATGCTACACTAGCTACCTAATTGCATACACTTTCAATTAAACTTCACAGCGTACTAGGTCTAGTGCAAGGTCTAGCACTGCTAGACCTCATGCCTATACGTTCGTAGAAACTTCCTTCACTAGGTGCATTTTAAACACACAGCATGCAGGTAATTTCAGTAACAGTTATTACATAAAACGGCTCGGATTTCTCCTATAAAATGTAGCAATATGCGGGTAGATACATAATGGATGAGATAATTTCGTTGAAAAAAGAAATCTGCTGGAGTTTTGTAGATGCTCAATGAAATCATGTTGCTGTATTTCGCAACACGCGAAAACGTGAAGAAAATCGCAAAAATACTGGACTGGAAAAGTTAGTTTAAACCTATTTTGACATTTTTGCATTCATCTTTAGACGAGGCGGTCTGACGAAAAGTTTAAAAATAGATCGTTTAACTTTGTTTGCGGTGCGGAACTGCAATTTTAAAATTCGAACGAACGTTTTGGACATTCATTTATCGATTTTGTTTTGTTTTGCTTCCATTTCGTAGTTGTGTAATAATGGCGTATCAAGAACAATTCGATTGCCATGAAAAAAATGTTAGTTACAAAAAGTCTTATAAGACTGTAGAAGAGCTAAGGGTTGACGTCGAAAATGTTATTAGGAACATAAGTAGATACTTACCTACTTATGTTCCTAATAACATTTTAACCAACCACAATACTTTGAAGAAGTTTAAACGAAGTGAATTAAAAAAAAGACTAAATGTGTGTATTCGTGACGAGAGGTCTCATTTCGATCAACTTATCAGTTAAATTAAATGATTAAAGTGTAACAAATTTGTAATTTTAAATAGTTCAAGTATCTATGACTTTGGATATGTTTCCTTTAAGTAATATAATCTATCTTAAGGATTCAAAATGGTTTCCCTTCAGGCCTTATTGATTTTTCCACTCTTTATAGATACTAGATATCTTAGATAGCCCAAGACCAGGAGAAGGACATGTGGACATGCTACTTGTTATCCTGGATGCTTGTATAAAGATGGATGTTCGCTGATGAAATACAAAATAGACGCAGACGAAATCGCAGGCAACAGCTATAGTAACGTATTTAGATAACTAAAGGTGCATTCAGGTGTAAAAGCTTGTTAATTTAGGCGTACTATACTTAGTTTTAAAACCAAAGCTCGCTAAATAGCGCAGTAACGATTCAGATGTCAAGTTGATTACTAATTTAAAATACATAGGAGATGGACTTTTTTCATAATCCATACTAATACTAGCTTCCGCCCGCGGCTTCGCCCGCGAGTTATGTCGATAAAAACTATCCTATGTCCTTACCCGGGATGCAATCTATCTCTTTGCCAAATTTAATCGAAATCCGTTCAGTAGTTTAGGCGTGAAAAGGTAACATACAGACAGACAGAGTTACTTTCGAATTTATAATATTAGTATGGATGTATATTCTCATATTATTTGTCTTACACTATTACGAGTAAGTGAATTGTTTTTGATTTTATATATCTGTTTTCCCTATCGCAGGTATGCTGGAAGAGATTTCTATAGAAATAAACATCAATTTTGTAACTGTTTTTCTGATTTTTTTCTTGTCTGTTTATAACATGTGTGTAATTAGATGGTTAAATACATAATCTAGAGTCAGCACACAGTTTTGAAGCTAAGTCATAAAAATAAGGAAACTTATCGTAGTTTTTTTGCTAATGAGGTCAGTATAAAAGATCGCCTTCGGTATTCCGATAAAAAATACGATTGCCATCAGTAATAAACAAAGAATGAGGTTATTAATGTTTTCAAAAACATATTTCTAGCACAAGTAAATTTCTCCACAGCTGATTACATACGCAAAACATTAAAATGACATTCCATCTTGTATCGCGACAAAGAAAAGTAGTAAAAGAGAGAACCTTAAATACATATGTATAAAAATAAACCTTATAAGGCCTTTAAAAATCCTATATTCACCAAAGTCCATACTTTCCAGTAAGAAAGGTTCAGCCTGGTGTTAACGACCTCAAAAACCTGCTATCTTCACGTTATCTTCAGAAAGTCAATTGAATTCTTGCAAACGGAATAAAACCTTCACAGTCATATTATTTACCCGGCTGTATAATTAAAGATCGTGGTCTCGATATTTTTTTTTAAGTTCAAATTGAGTTCTTTTTCGTAACGCTTCGAAATTTAAAGGCTGTTTGGCGCGAATTTAAAATTGGAGGAAGCGTTTGTCGCTTTTTTGTTCTTTAATTTATTGTTTGTTGTTTTTATGTTAATGTTTTAGCGTACCTACCTACTGGGTAGCGTAATTAATACAGGAATGCCGGAAAAAAATTAACAACAAGTGGGCTCGTGACTAAATAATAACAGCCGCACGCGTTGATCAAAGGTTAAGCTACTCTGGCTGCGGTCAGTTTGTGGATGGGTGACCACCCTTTACATATCAACACCCCTCCGTGCCTCGCAAAGCATGTTAAGCCTTTGGTCCCGGCTGTGAATCGTAGATCTTTGACAGTCGTTACGGGTAGTTAGAAGCTCAAAAGTCTGGCGACCAATCTTAGGTACTCAAGGGGTATCGTGTTACCCAGTTACTGGGTTGTAGAGGTTAGATAGGCAGTCGCTTCATATTAAATACAGCTATTCAACTGCATCCTGTTAGACTGGAAGGCGACCCCAACGTAGTTGGGGAAAACGCTGGCAGATTTGAATAGAAACAACTCTATCTTCATTTTTTTACCAAATCAAATAGCTCTTGTAGTCAAATCAGTCATATTTTAGGTCGGGTCAATTTTAAGATCAACTTGTTATAGATTAACCGTGTTTTTATTCCATTTAATTTCTTTATAGACACTGGCAACAACTTCAATACAACATCCCACACTAAACTATCAATCAAAAACGAAAAAAACGTTAAAAAAAACTCCATTGATCGTTTAAAAAAAGAAAGTAGCGATATTATTAAGTTAGTAGTTGGTAATATTAAAAAAGAATGTCATAGTTTCTAGCTGTGGACATGGACAACAAAATCGGTCATCGCCGGCTCGGTTCGGATTCCGTACGGGACCGAGTTTCGTTCATTTCACTGACCCACATTCACAACAACGGAACGTTGAGACGTCACCTTAAGAGATAACGCATTTCGAATTCTTTGTCCTTGAAAAAGATAGCAGGCCTTGGGCAAAAAAAAGTTTTTAAAAAAGATTAGTGTGTTTATGGAAATGTTGGAGCGAATTTATGTCTCTGGTGCTTATTTATTTTATTGCAACCAGAGTCTGGTTGCAATAAAATAAATAAGCAATTTAGCTGTTTGTTATGCAAAATAAAATTTGGTAATTTTTATTTATACATTTCTCAATATTTAAATGCATCAATCAAGCTGAGTGTTAAACCCATTTGCCATACAAGTGTTAAGATAAAAAGTGATTTATAGTTTTAAAACGCATTTCCGAGCACAAGTACTAGTTAGCTACGGTCAAGAGGCTTTCCTTCGATAAACGAGTTGATTTTATTTCTCAAGTACGGACGGCAGTAATAGGAAGAGCAACAACCTATGATTGCAGGGCCGTTATTCCCGATCGTCTCGACCGAGCACTGATAAAACATGAAAAAAACGGCAAATTCTTTCAACCATAGCTCCATAATGAGTTCATTCTTAAAAAGTAAAAACTATCGTTTGAAATTCGAATTGTTATTCGAAGCACGCAAAAAAAAAACAAATGAATATTTATGTCGATCGCTCTCGTTACAAAAGCGCCAAAATTATGGCCCATAATTACAAATTATAAGGGTCATCAGACGCAACGGTGCATTGAAATCAATTTTTTATATTCACCTGTTTAACGGCCAATAAGACGAACTCTCACAATCACAGCGAACTCATTATCCACCGGCACTGAGGATTTAACAGTTATTCGTACTAAAACCGACGATTAACAATTCAAGACATTCGTTTTAAGCTCTCTTTGATTAAAAAATAATATTTTAAAAATAAATAGCGTAACTTTTTAAATATTTAAAAAAATAACATTGACAGTTTCACGTGCGCGCGCTTTTTATTGTAACTTTTTTTGTTGGGTCGATGTAAGGCATAGGCGTTCGCCGCGTCAGCCTTGACCGCTACACGACTGCGGTCTCACTGAACGAACTGTCTTGGTGCACAACGCTTGTGCTCTCATCGGGCCATGTAAACAGCGTTGCCATAGAGACACTTACCCAGTTACATTGGAGATTTCTAGTTCCTTCCAATTTGTACGAGAAAAAATGGCCCGAAATAACACACATATAGCAACATATGGCTACACGTATTTCTAGGCCACGTCTAATAAAGTGCTTAGATCTGTTTCTAGTATCAAAACGACTGTAATTAAAAAGCTTTCCCTGAAAATTCTTGTCTGAAAAACCAAAAAGGTTTCTTAACAAAAAAGTCTTGCACAAAAAATAATTTAAGAACCTCCATGGAGGTTTAACCACTACATCTGGCAACACTGCATGTAAATTACTTTCCAACAGTTAGTTTTCGCTCGGTTGCACCGATTCCGGTCAGCTTTTATATTTTTTTTCCGCTTAGCTTGAAAGAAAGCTTATCGACGTGGGTAAGCCCCAATCTCTATTTAGCTTTTTGGAGATCCATTTGGTTGGTAATAAAGCTTCATAGCACCTGCAGTTATTTCAGTAGCGAAGTAAAAATAAATCACCAGCAAATCATCATCTGCCTAGCCTTTTCCCAACTATGTTAGGGTCGGCTTCCAGTCTAACGGGATGCAGCTGGATACCAGTGTTTTACATGGAACGACTGCCTATCTGACTAAAAGTTTTGAGTAAGAATGTTCGGATCCCAAATAAATTGGTTATGGGCTGGTGAATAATGATGACTGCCTATCTGACCTCCAGAACCTAATTTCTTGGATAACGTAATACCCCTTGGTAACTGTCGGAAAAGACAAAATAATGTCTAATTGACTTTTCTAATGGACATTGCGAATACACAAGATGTATTTCTTGTATCTTCGCCAGTACATGGAAGCATAGTATCTACAGTGCAGTCGACGAGAGAATGCGTTCTTGACACCTGTCAGTTTCATACAAACGAATACGTGTTTGCGAATTTGATCTTTATTAGCTACTAGAATTATTATTGTCGCACTGACAGGTGACAGGGTCGCATTCTCTCGACGCGACGACAGGACTGTAGGGGTCCGGCTCGATCTTTTCGGTTGGGAAAATTGTTACGCTTTTATTACATTAGGATTTTCTCAGTAGCGGACCACAGTATTTGTGTCCATTTAATGGCAGTAGTTCTAGCCTCGCCCCTATTACAAGTTACATCACTACATCACTACATAGTATAAAACAAAGTCGCTTTCTCTGTCCCTATGTCCCTATGTCCCTTTGTATGCTTAAATCTTTGAAACTACGCAACGGATTTTGATGCGGTTTTTTTTAATAGATAGAGTGATTCAAGAGGAAGGTTTATATGTATAATAACATCCATTAAATAGTGGAGAAGTACTGTTATTTTTGAGGTTTCTAATGTGATGTCGTAAATAATTACATTTTTTCCGCTTACATTGCAAACGCAGGCTGAACCCTACGAGTTTTATCAAAATAATGTACTAAGTATTGTACACATTGAAAAGGTCTACAGAAAAGTCCGTGATGGTATATGTCTATCTCTTATGGATAACCCACAATAACTTTTTTTTGTCATTTACTTTTTACGACAAATAATGGCTAATTTTCGAAGCGATTTTAACCAATACAGCATTAATCCTTAACCAATTGAATACATTGAATACATTGTTCATTTAATATAGATCTATATGGCCCTTTACACCGTATGATTTAAGTGAATATTTTCGAAGATATTACAGATTTAAAAATTGCGGAACGTAGCGTTTGCGGCGGTGCGAAGCCGGAGCGGGCCGCTATGTTTTTATATACAACGTTCACAGTTTTTCTGTAGTGTATTTAGTATCAGCATTGCAGCCGTGCGAAGCCGGGGCGGGTCGCTAGTATATTAACAAAAGGAAATCCTAGAAGATTACTTATCAAAACAAAAAGCCTAAAGCGTTTTTTTTTTAATGTAGAAATCGTATCTCGAAATTGTATCGATCTCCGTATCGTCGTATCTCTTCCAAAATCTCAATGCATGCTCGAGTTCGAGTACTGTTCCATAGTGCAATTACCGCGCAGGCCTCCTCGCTGTGAGACCCGTTCTTAATCCACCACGGGAACCTGTGCGCGTTAGCGGATGTCACATGCATAATATCTTCGAATTTTGGCCCAGGTTGTAACGGCCCCGACTTAGGCGTCGTCGTCGTGAGTTCGAATGTTGGCAGGCACTTTACTTTGTGTATTTAATTTCATCACCACTGCTCTCAAAACGATGAAGGAAAACATCGTGAAGAAACCGGCATGTCCTAGAACCAGAAATTCGAAAACATGTGAAAAAAAAAAAACAGGCTTCTTCTGGGTAAGCTCACTCCATCGTAGACTTTATCTGTGTCATCTCTGACCTAGATTAGAGTCAAGAGCAAACCCATTTCGAATAAAAAAAAAAACATGTGACTCCGCCAACCCGCTCTGGGCCCACGTGGTGGATTATGGCCCACTCCCTCTCACAGAGATCCGCGGGGAAATTTTGTAACACACAGTAGGAATGGCTTTCATTTTGACAGTCCAATAACATTCATTGCGTTATCTACGTTGTTGAGTAGACAATTATTTCAAACATACGAAGCAATGGATTAGCAATATCCTTCAAGATGATTCAGATTGTAATTGATAATGTGTTTCGCAATCAGGGTGCCATGTCCCAGTAGTGCGAACGTTATAGGAAGAATATGCTTACAATGCACATAAGAAGCAGATTGAATGAGGGTTTTCTGAAATGACGTTCGCTAGGTGGCAGCACTGACACGTCAGGTCCAGGCAACTATCAAAGAGCCTATATTTTCTTTAGTGATGCATGACTGAATGATGAACGAATGAATGAATCGAATGATGAACGTCATCATATATTTTATATTCATTGTAGAAATGGAAGACCTCTTGTCAAAGTTGTGCCAACTGGTGTCGTAAATTTTCACGAAAACCCCCATTGAAAAACTTTTTGGAAAACGATCGCGAATTGTACACCACAAAGCATATAAGGTCTACTCAAATTCATGTTTCCAATTTATGCTATTTCAAGTTAAACAAATATCAACTTTATTATAGTAGAATTAAATTCATTTCAGAGCGACTATTACTATTAAACACATTATAAAAAAATGTCTGAAGTTGTAGCGTGAACTGGGGGCATAAAAAGGCCACTATGGCGAATCATAAAAGGATAACAATATGAATCATAATGGACAGTTATCAGTTAAGTTAATCGTATCAAATCCCATTGGTGAAGGATTATTCAGTTTTTTTTTTGTCTGTGCTAAATACCAATTAATCCAACCCCAATCTCTTTGATTATACATACGTAGTGCAGCGAAAAAAAGAAAAACACGGACTGTCTTCGCCATATTATGGTTCATAATGTTATCCTTATAAGATTCTGCCAAAGTTGCCTTTTTAGACCCCCTGAACTTTATTATGTTGGAATTAAGTTATTTTTCCAAAAAATCATGCTTGTTTACATGTTTGCCAACCAAAACACGAACTCAGTATTAGCTTAGATATAGACTTAGATTCTGTGTTAAGTATTTTTAACCCTCATTTTCTATAAATCTAAAAATATCTACGGAATACGTCGAAGGTGCGTCGTAAAAGCTAACAAATGGATTCTCGATAGCACTGGCGCAGACGCAGCATTACTTATTGATTAATAGCATCCTCCTGCGAGCTGGCCAATTAACTAGCCGGGTATATGATATAGGTTTATATTTGTAGTGACACTAGCTTTTGCCTGCAGCTTTGTTCGCGTTGAGGTTGGAATTATACTATAGAGGTATGAGGAACATGGTGTAAAGTTCACTCATACTCTATAGAAAAGGGAGGATCCTCCGACCAGACGGGTGTTGTGTCTGGCGGGCAACTGCCCATTGATTCGTGTCGGGCCGTTTGTATCTATGCTAGTTGCGCGGTAAACTCTGCTTGCGCGATGCAGGATTTGCGTGACGTCAGTAACTCAGTATGACGCGTTGTTTGCATGTGGCGTTGTAGATGCCGCCCCCCCGGAGACCGGAGGTCGATAGTGGGCTGAGTCTTGTATCTTGCGATGCTTGCCAGGCCAGCTGAGGTTCCAGTGAGTCGGAACCGGTTGCCGCATAGTTCACGGTGAGTCGGAACTGTCTGCGAAGATGTCCCCAGTGAGTCGGGGTGGCGCTGCGTTATGCTCCAGTGCGTCGGATGTGGTACAGCGCCGGGTTGAGGCTGACTGCTGCGTCGACCAGGAGAGGAATTGAGCTCTTCTTGTTGACCGGCCGAAAGTGCAGTGTGCTGTGCCAAGGTTGCTGATGAGGCTGAGGGTGATGACCAGGTATGCGCGGTCGCTGCATGCTGGTGGTCAGGATACCCGTTGAAGCCGTGGGTGCTGGTTGGCTGGGTGACTCGCCGCTAAAGCTTGCGGGAGTGATGATGATGACGTCACGCTAAAGTATTTGCACGAAGGCTGCGCTGAAGTTCATGTTCGGGGTCACCAGTATAGAGGTATGAGGAACAGGGTGTAAAGTTCACTCATACTCTATAGAAAAGGGAGAATCCTCCGACCAGACGGGTGTTGTGTCTGGCGGGCAACTGCCCATTGATTCGTGTCGGGCCGTTTGTATCTATGCTAGTTGCGCGGTAAACTCTGCTTGCGCGATGCAGGATTTGCGTGACGTCAGTAACTCAGTATGACGCGTTGTTTGCATGTGGCGTTGTAGATGCCGCTACAATACCAATGGGAAGTACAAAATCAGCCTATTACGTTTCCATTGCTGGAACAGAGGCTTCCTCTCTGTGAGAGGGAATGGCCCGTAATCCACCACGCTGGCCCAGAGATGGTTGGTAGATAGATAGATACATAGATAAAACGTTTATTCAGTGCAACAAAAGACAAAATACAGGTATTTAAAAAAAACATAAAAAAACAAAGATTAAAAAGATAAGTTGACCCATAGACACCTAGCTCATATACATCTATAACGGTCGATCACTACTGGGCGGTGTGTGCCTCATGGTGCACCAAATGGGAGTTCAGCTCAGCATACGCCAGGCATAATACCTGACGCTGGTATTCTGCTGCATCCCGTTAGTGACACACGGATGTCGAGAAGACACATCTGAGTTTTAACAAAATGGTACCGACGCGTATAGGTAAGTAGATGTCTGTCTAAAATTTTTTTGTTGTAGGACATGTCGGTCTCTTCACGATGTTTTCCTTCACCGTTTCTGAGAGCAGTGGTGATTAAATAAATTACACAAATTAAGGGCCTGCCTGGGTTCGAACCCACGGCCTACAAGTCGGGGCCGTTACCACTCGGCCACCACTGCTCCACAACTGGAACGAGTAATTACGGGACATAGCGTAAAAGTAGCATTGAAGTGCATTGAAAATGTTAAGAAGTAATTTTAATTGTATTTTAACATTAAATTACAAATACCATTATTTGTAATCAGTTTGTTTGTTTGAACGCGCTAATCTAGAACTATCCAGATTAGCGCGTTCAAACAAACAAACTCTTCCAACTTTATTATTAGTAAACACAGATAGATAGATAAATAAAAAAAAACGAGCAATAGGAGAGGCCTATGTCCAGCAGTGGACTGCTGTAGGCTGATGATGATGACGATGATGAGAATAGTTTATTACAAAAAAAAAAATACTCTTACATACAAAAAACAATGGCACTCCGGGAGTGCCGACAGAAGCGAAAACTTGAACAATTACGTGTGTATTTTGTGAATCGTCTTATAAACAAAACGCGCGCGGTACCGGCTGCGGCCATCCGTCTTACGAATTTTCGATCAGGTCACGTGTCCTGACGCGAGTTTAAAATTTTTTACCCATTACAAAAAAAGTGTACAACGCCGCTAAAGAAGTTTTCACTTCAAAAAAACAAATAACAGCCGCACGGATCAATCGATCAGGTTAAGCTATGCTAAAGGCCGCTGCATACGTGACGGGTTTTTTCACGGACGGGACGGAACGCGAAATTTTGGAAATATCGTTTCATACAAAATGTATATGGAAGCGCATATTTCACGGAGACTCGGACGGGACGGGAACGTATACATTTTGTGTGAAACGATATTTCCAAAATTTCCCGTTCCGTCCCGTCCGTGAAAAAACCCGTCACGTATGCAGCGGCCTTAATGCGGTATTTTTATGACGTCACACATATGAGTATTATGAGTAATGACAAACATAATTATGTAAGTCTGTGGATGGGTGACCATCTTCATATACGAAGACCCCTCCGTGCCTCGGAAAGCACGTTAAGCCGTTGGTCCCGGCTGTCATTCGTGGATCTTTGACAGTCGGTACGGGTAGTCAGAAGCCCGAAATTCTGATAACCAGTATTTCACATGGAGCGACTGCCTCTGACCTCCACAACCCAGTAACTGTGTAATACGACAAATAGGTACCCATTGGTAAGACTGGTTGTCAGACTTTCGGGCTTCTGACGTCCCGTAACGACTGTCAAAAATCCACGATTGACAGCCGGAACCAACGGCTGTGTAAGAGAAAGAAAGAAAGAAAGAAAATAAGTTTATTTGCGGTAAACATGACGCAAAAAAGAACAAAATAAAAAAAAAACAATAAAAAAAGGTCGAAAACCGGTCGGTAAAACTGTCGAATCACCCATCCATGGACCGGCCGCGGCAAGCGTAGCTTATAATCGATCGACCCGGCTGTTATTACTTAGCCACGAGCCCCCTCTGTGACTCATAAGCTTAACCTCAATAAAACTACTTTCATCGCATTTTTGTACGGACGCCAGCACATCAACCTACCACAATCTGTCAGATTTTCCCAATCAACTTTGAACCTTATGCTTTAGTGATAAAGTTGAAAATCTATTAAAGAAATCTGACAGATTGTAGTAACTTGATGTGCTGGCGTTAATATTATCTACATTCCTAACACAGTTTTAATGCATCATAACAGTTAACTGTCACCTTCCAAATTCATACCAATATTATAAATTCTAAAGTAACACTGTATCTGTCTGTCTGTCTGTATGTTACCTTTTCACGCGAAACCACTGAACGGATTTCGATAAAATTTAAGAAAGTGATAGATTGCATCCCGGGGAAGGACATAGGATAGTTTTTATCTCGATATTCCCACGGGCTCGACACTTATGCGGGTGAAACCGCGGGGCACTGCTAGTATGTAAAAAATGTTAGGGTTTTTTAATTGCAGCTAATTTATTCATAATAATTACGATTATTGCTAAGGCTCCGCTCTCCGTCCGTCTGTCACAGAGCTGTATCTTTTGAATCGTAATACATGGCCTGCAAAACTAAGTATCACACTTTTAAAATTGGTATTACTTTTTAAGTACACAAGATATACTTTCGAACTGAAAAGGACTCGAAAAAGAGTTTAATTTTGTATATAAAAACTTCATAGTCGAGAACCTTTTTTTAAGAAATGGCTGAAAATAACTTTAAAATCCAAAATAATCCTTTTCGAATTACAATTTTAACATTAATTTTATTGTTTCTGTTTTTGTTTTCAAATTGTTTCTTGATCGATGTGTCTAAAGCTAAGTTAGACAACAGCACATTAATAGAAAGAAAAGAAAGAAAGAAAATACATTTATTTAGAATGTTATTTATCATTCCTCTTTCACCTGAAGAATGTGCTAGGATCATGACTTTTCTGAAACTGGGCATCAGTATGCGTTGTACTGCAAGAATGGTGGGTGTGACGTTACGAACGGTCCATACGGTGAAGCGAAGGTATGAAGAGACTATAAACCTTCTGAGGAGACCTTGTAATGGCAGACCCAGGTATACTAGTGCCCGAGAAGACCGTTATATTGTTTCCACTGTGTTGAGAAATCGCCACCTTAATGCAGTTGAAGTCCAGCAACAGCTTCTTCAGACCCGAAGAGACTACCATTAGTGACAGTACAGTGAGAAGAAGACTTGCTGAAGCAAATGTGAAACCCTGAAGACCAGTGAGTAGTGGTCCCAAACTCGAGAGAGAGCATCGAGTAGCGAGACTGCGATACGCCCGTGAACACATACATACAGTGGGATGAAGAAGAGTGGTCAAGAATTTTGTGCACAGATGAGTCTCGATTCTCACTTTACACTTCTGATGGAAGGCGAAGTGTCTACAGGCGGCCTGGTGAGCGATACCTTCAAGACTGCTTCTCAGAAAAAGTCCAGCACGGTGGAGGCAGTGTACATGTATGGGCTGGCATATCTTCAGAAGGTCGGACAGAGTTAGTGGCCATAGAAAATGGCACTCTGACTGGGGAAAGATATGCCCAAGAGATTGTATGCAGGACCGTATATAGCAAATATAGGTGATGGATCGATGCTGATGCATGATAATGCCCGGCCACGCACGGCTCAGGTCGTGCAAGAGTATATTCAGAAGGTTGATATCAGCGTGATGGCTTGGCCATCAAGAAGTCCTGATCCCAACCCGATTGAGCACGCCTGAAATGAGCTAGGGAGGCTAGTCAGAAGCCGCAGACCACCCTCAGGGCACTAAAATAGGCCCTGATTGAATGGGAGAATATTCCCCAACATCGGCTCCGAAACTTCGTGTTCAGCATGCCAAACCGGCTCGAAGCTGTATTCAGAGCCCGAGGAGGCAATACCAGTTATTAAAAATTAAATAACATGTAAAACATACATCATTGTTAATCGAGTTTTTGACACTAAGCTTGAAATGGCTATTTTTATTGTTTTATCTTTTTTTAAGTTAAAATTGTTACTAATGTATTATAGTTTACTAGTTTCAAAGAAAGCTGATAACATTTGCTACGTTTTTTTATTTTAAATCTCTGACTTCTATAGTTTAGAAAAAAATTAAATTTTAAAGGTGTAGTACTTAGTTTTGCAGGCCAGTGTAGATAGACACTTGAAATTTTCACAGAGTGTGTACTGCTATGGCCGTTATAGCAACAAATAATAAAAATAAAATACTTAAGGCTAAAAATTTAAGGGAACACCCATACAAGAAACATGTGTTAATCGGCGTTTCCTTCGATACTCTCGCACCTGCAGTGCGATTCTGTAACCATCTCACCGTGAAAATTTAGGTGAAGTGAGCGTGGAGTGAGCTGTCAATAGTGTCAATTCCTAGCAAAAACAAACTCACTTCACCTAAATTTTCACGGTGAGATTTTTACAGAATCGACCGGCTGGTTGCTTTTTAGGTTAAAGTTAAAAAATCTTAGTCTGCAAGATTATGATTTTACTAGCTGCACCCCGCGGTTTCACCCGCGTAAATGTCGATCCCGTGGGAATATAGGGAAAAAAGTAGCCTATAAATGTTAATCCAGGGTGTCAGCTACCTCCATACAAAATTTTATCAAAATTGTTAGAGCCGTTTGAGCGTGAAGAAGTGAAGACAAAAAACTCACACTTATTACATGCCACTGAAACATAACTGCCTTAATGTGATTGTGTCAGTATGTACATACTACTCACCTCTGCTTACCCATTCGAGAAATATGTACATACGTAATAATGTTATACCTGTTTCTGAACGTAACTGAAAACCACGAGTAAAAATGACAGTCGTGACTTCTGTCATTGTCAAAAAAAAATTGAGATCGACTTGTCAAAATTAGCAAAACAAATTAAAAAAGCAGTGTAAAATTTGCAAGTTTTATGGAAACTACAATGAAATAAGAGAAATACTTTCAGACATATACAATAGCAACGTTTGTCTACTGATTAGCAAGGTATATTTGTCAATTTCTTTTAATATTTTGAACATTTCTGCACAAATTCATGCACGTGTCACCGAATGTAAAGAAAATGCTAGATTTAAGATTTTACTCGTTTTTTAATATCATATTTAGTTAATTAGAGTTTTTAATGTTTTTCCCATGACAAATACTCGTTTTTGACGTTAAAATGACTGCAATTATAATTATAACCTCAAAAATGTAAACAAATACATGTGAATATAATGGAGGTTATCATTAAAATGATAAATAAGTTAAATTCTACTCCATAAATATTAAATCTGGTACGTATATTTAATATAATGATACTAGAAATTATTTTTGGTCTATGCTTAGAAAAGTAAGCTATAACATAGTCCATAGAATAGAATATTATTTATTGATGCAGCAGATGGTCAACAAATAAACTTCATCAATATAAAAAGTATCTCTACAACATACCCCTAGGATGTACAATAATGAAATTAAATAAAACATAAGTACCAAAGATTTTGCCTTTTCTTTTTCATTTACACATTGTTTATATAATAAAAAAAAAGAAATGCTGTTTATTGGTAAGCGCATCATGTTAGAATGTCGGTCGCATTTTCTATGGCAATTTTGTATGAATTATTGAAATTTAGACAGGATGCCATCTGCCAGGTCATTTTTTCATCAACACATACCATAAAAAATCTACAACTTTACCTACCTACTTACCTCAACATTTTTTAATTCATAGACTTTTTATTTAGTATCTATCAGTGAATCTAGTTTGTGATATTCCTGTGTGTCCCAATAAAAACTTTTTCATTCTTTCTTTTACAGAATGGACGCATCAAAACCGCATTCCCCTACCAGACAGAAGCGTAAAAGGAAATCCCAACTTACGCTGTCAACTTCCGAACATAAAAATATGAAGTTAGTTACACCAGACACCATACCTATTACAACGGTAAAAGCTCCGAAGTCCCCTGTAGGGAAACGCAAACCTGAAGTCAAGGAGGAAGACTTTGACTTCGGTGATAAATATCCGATATTAAAAAACCAAGACCTGATTAACAAATTCCTGAAAGTGCAGATGACTAATAATCAGAAAGGTATGTAATAACAATAATAAACTGCACATGAATTATGTAACACGCTATCAAATCAATTTACATATTTATTTGCTAGAATGCAGTTAAGTATCCAAATAAGGTCAACAGCATCAATAAAAAGGTGGTTTTACTCATGCAAATAATATAATCATTTGGATTTCAATTACACACAGTATTTTCCATTTTATTGACACAGACAAGTTAAGCAGAGCATTTTTTAAGTGAAAACTTCCTTAGGCGCACTTTGCTTTTTCTGAACAGTGAACGAAACAGAACCGTCACGCTCAGGTCGGTGACGCTAAATCGTGTATACTCAGCTCCAGTCGGTCGGTATACTCGGCTCCAGTCGGTCGGTATACTCGGCTCCAGTCGGTCGGTATACTCGGCTCCAGTCGGTCGGTGTACTTGGCTCCAGTCGGTTGGTATACTCGGCTTTCAGTCGGTCAGTATACTTGGCTCCAGTCGGTCGGTATACTCGGCTTTCAGTCGGTAGGTATACTCGGCTCCAGTCGGTCGCTATACTCGGCTTTCAGTCGGTCGATATACTCGGCTCCAGTCGGTCGGTATATTCGGCTTCAGTCGGTCGGTATAGCCGGCTCCAGTCGGTCAGTATACACGGCCCCAGTCATAAGTTTTCACTATTATCGTATGTAAAAAAAGAATGTGTACTTATAACAGCACACATCCTCTTTTTTATCCAACAAAATAAACCACAGAGAAAATTACTTAGAAAACAAAAGTCTGTTTTTAACGTAACCCCTATTATTAGATAAGAGAACTTTTCCAAATAGAATAATTTCATGTAACACTTAATTTCAGGCCGCATCCGTCAAGCCGTAAGAGAATCTCTACAAGGCACATCCAGTATACTAGAACCAGAAGTAATACACAGCAAAATTCAATCAATTCTTAGGAATTCGACAGTCCTTACTGACTCCGAATTAAGACGTATCCGCATACTCTACAACTTACTAAAAACCTCTTTAAAAGAACAAAAACTATCCAGTCAGAAACCTAAAAAATCGGAGAAGTCCAAGAAGAAAATTGACGGCGATACCTTAAAACCGAACGATAAGGTTAAAAAAGAGAAAAAAGAAAAAACTGAAAAGTTGGAGCAAAAAGTTCGGGGTCCAAAGAGATATATTGTGTTTTTAGGGAACTTGCCACTTGATGTTGATAAGGATAAGGTAAGATTGGGAAAACATTTGTATATAACCTTAAACCTGTGCTTCCCAAAGGAAGCTAGGAAAAACTTAAAAACACAGTTTTTTGGGTTCCATGCCTCAAAAGGAAAAACGGAACCCTTATAAGATCACGTCGCTGTCCGTCTGTCTGTCCGTCAGTCAAGACCCTTTTTCTCAGGAACGCGTGGAGTTGTCAAGTTGAAATTAATATCAAATACTCGGGACTGCAATCCCTTGAAGCAGTGAAAAAATCAAACTACTAAGTCAACGCAATCAAAAGATACAGTCGTTTATGTTACGAAATCAAAACCTATAGGGTACTTCCTGTTGATCTAGAATCTTGAAACTTGACAAGAAGCAATGTCATGCAGCACAAATAAGGAAAAAATCCGAAAACCGTAATTATCTAGTTACGTTACAAAAAAAAATTAAAACTTAATTCTTATTATTTTTCCCTTTGTTACAGATAATAAACCACTTCGCAGAGATGAACGAGCAGATCGTCGACATCCGTATTCCGAAGGTGACGGATGGCAAGAAGAATGCCATTGCCTATTTAGAGCTAAGCAATGAACCTAGTTATGAGGTATGTTTTTCATCATCAATTGGAAAATCCAAAAGTGCACGACTCACAATGCTCATTTGATCGTTTTAAATACCATAGATATAGATATTATTAGTTAGTTTTTTATTAATTATAATTAAACTACTTTGAATAAAAGAGCCATTCTCAATAGGGTTCCTCCTATAGGTGAAAAGAATCTATCAAAAAAAATTACTCAATTAATTGATTTATTCGCAAGCTACAATGTTTTCAGGATTCGCAGTTGATTGACGGGAATTTTTTTAGAAATAATTTGATGTTTTTTTTTTTCGTTTCTACTAAATTAAATTCAATCTTTGAAAAGTATAGAATTAATCTCCATTAAATTATCTATACCTACAATGGTATTTATAAATTAAGTAGGTTCTGTGTAGTAGCAGGAGTGTAACAATAGAAACAGTTGGAGAAAGAAGGCAAAAAAATTTCGATCGTAAAGCATTCTCTAATGCTTCGCATTATGAGTCGTGCAAAAATACTTGTGCCTTACGTGATACACACACAAACACACACACACCCCCTCACACATTCGTATATAGGATGTCAGGGGACTTCGTTGCGCAAACTGTAACCATCTGATCAATTCAGCACATGACTCAGCAGTGTAAACATTTTTCGTCGGCTATAAAAAAAAAACTGTTGTTTCATAGAAAAGTGCAATACCTACGCTGTCAAAATTTTCTTTTTATTACTAACAAAACAGGGCTTTGAAGGTCCAGGCATACATACCTATCCGCCATTTTGTCTTTGTTTTTCAAATGGTGGCCACGTATTTTTTTCTTTATAAATCGATAGCTGAAACCCCGTAAACTGTCACGTTTCCAAAATATTAACGTTCAAAGTAAGTTGATCACGTGACATCCACATATTTTAAACTTGCGAACATCTTGTTGCTTAGATGTTTGAAATAATCACTGAAAGTTTAAACTAATTAAACATACTTAGGTGCAGCGCAGACGACATATCACATCCGTGACGCACTTTTTAGTCTGTGAAAATAGAACCTATGCAATTATATGCAGTAACGCACACGACGCGCAAAAAGTCCGGCGCACAAAAAACCCGTGTAATTCGGGCAGACCGCACCGCGCCGCGCCGCTCGGCACAAAAAGTGTGTGAAAAAAATTAAACGTTTGCTTCAACGCGCGCTAACGCAGACGGCGCACACTTTAGTCGGCAATCTGCATTTGCTAGGGGTGGACGTAACGCACGCGATCTATTATCATGGCGCCAGAGGTCGATGTAACGATGTTAATTCAAGAAATACAAAACAGACCAGCAATTGATGATACTTCTAAGGCAGAATATCATGATAGACATTTAAAAAGAAACCGACAGAATGATCGAAGATGTGCGTTGTGTACGATGAGTCTGTGAAAAATCCGCAACCGACTTTTTGCGCGCCATGCAGACTTATTGTGCGCCGCAGACTCGATCGCACAAAAAGTATGCCATCTGCGCTGCACCTTATCATCATCTTTACGGGGTTTGGTCTTATTATGTTTTCTGTTCGCACTGATGTCAGTTATCGATTTATGTAGGTATCAAGCGTTGCCGCCATTTTGAAAAAAAAAACAAAATGGCGCGACAGTGTTTATGCCAGGCTCTATATAAAAATCTTCAATCCGCTTTCATCGCAGGGGTTTCAGAATCATGTACTGAACCCATGATAACAGGTTGAGTGTCGATGCCACCCTGTATGACATTTGAACATTAACAATAGGGTAGTTGACTAAGAAAATATATTTAGTCCATCAGTTAGATTACTAAAAAATATTGTATACGTATTTTTTCTTTTGTCTGGCAAACAAAAAATTACGAAGATACAGCGCTTGGAAATTTCGTATGACGTCACGCCGTGCTACAAATTTTAGCACGTTATTACGTCAAAGCCCCCCACTCCTGAACTTTGATGTGATATATCTTTGTAATTTTTACTCTAATTGATAAAACAAAAAATACGTGTTCAATATTTTTTAATAATCTTACTGAGGGACTAAATCGAATCGATTTATTTTTACCCAGGCAACATCCCTATTTGTCATATTGCTAGTTTTGTTAAGTTATACTGTTTATTTTTCAGTTTGCATTGTCAAAGCATCATTCCATGCTTGGAAACAAAAGAATAAATGTTCTGTATACGGCGCCGAAGAAGGGGAAAATCACGAAGGATAAAGCAAAGGTATAAAAAAAAATCATTTAAAAAAAATCTCATGGCTTGGGCAGTCAGCTTTTTGAAGTGAAAACTTCTTTAGGAGCGGTGGGCATTTTTTGAGATGGGAAAAAACCACTGAACTCGCGCCACTGTTACCGTAAGCGACACCGCGCGTGTTTTGTTTATAAGACGATTAAAAAAATACCCGCTTCAGATGTGTCTGGCTGTCCACGGGATGTACTAAAAAAAAACCTCTAATTGCCTGGATCTAGTAAAAAGTAATTGGGTTTTTGTAGAAAGAAAATTCGCAGTATCATAATCTACTAACTCGGCAGATCACAGTCCACAACTGGACCTATGCCTCTCTCAAGATGCTCAAAGTCCGGTTCTCCGCCTTCCACATCCGGTCAGGTCTAGCTAGCATGAGTCTAGAAATCTAGACTAATCCGGTAAAATCCGGTTAATAGCAGTAGTCCTAAGCCACGGTTTCCTAAAAAAACGGTGGCCGCACATAACGGCCACATTGACGGCTATCATGAAAATAATGACAGCTGCAAAGATTTAAATCGCTAGATAGGCCCTGCCGCGTCAACAGATAATCGCGTTTCCGTTTCGTTTTGCACCCACAATGACGCAGTGACTTGACTTGATTGTCATGGAAACGCCGTTTAATATTGTGTGAGCTCACTCTTCTCAGTATGGCGTGACGTAAGGTGAGGGCAAATCTAGCTATTTAAATATTTGGGCAGCGGGGTTTGACTTAATGTCAAGTACTGGTGAAAATGACAGATTATCATGACGGTCGTTATAATATGGCGGAACCGCTTTCCTAGGAAATCAAAGTTTTACCCCATATTACATATTTCTAATCTGCATTCGCGATTTATTTGCCAAAAATATACACAAATATGAGTTTATGGGGAAAAAAAAACTTTAAATTCTACACAATAGAGTTCAGTTTACGTTACAACTTCAAACATTTTTATAACTGTTTCAATAGTGCTAGTCAGTCTGAAATCAACATAATTACCATTAAAATAAATTTGATATTTGTTTAACTTGAAATAATATTAATTTGAAACAAAGTTTGAATAGACTGATTAGTGCTACATGCTGCAAACAAGCATGGATCTAGTTATTGCAGAATTAAAACTAAATATTATTGCATATAATTTTACTGGCATAGACTTTCGCAAAGTAACGCCTTATTCGCTGGAAACCAGCGCTGGGACTCAGTCTCGCATACGATCGTAGCATTATGCTGAGCGATGGCCGTTTTACGTGGATGTGACGCATATTTTTCCCCAACTTGTTATTTATTGTGTTCTTTTTCTGCGTAATGTTACCGCAAATAAATATTTTTTTTTTTACTTTTCTCTATCCCGTAACTTAATATTACAGCTGGTGAAATGTGGGTCCACTGACACCACTGTTTACTACTTCAATTACTGGCGTGGTGTTACATTAATCGAAAATTGTCTTTACAGAGCAAATCAGCAAAACTTATAGCACTACAGAAATCAGGCAAGCTAGTAGGCAGTGTACCGTTGGCAAAGAAACGCAGCCAACGGCGTCTGAAGGCGAAGCAAGCTCAAGCGAAACTAGCTGCCGAAAACGCGTGATTTTACCCTACACTATATATAGCTTTACCGTAGCCTGTAGTACCTAGTACTCTTAGTACGAAAATAGGGATCTAACTGCCGAAAACATGTGAATTCACCCTAAAGTATAACTTTTATGTACCCAGTGCTTTTAGCACGAAAATAGGAATCTAGCTGCCGAAAACATGTGAATTCACCCTATATTATAACTTGTATACCTAGTACTTTTTATACGAAAATATGGATTTAGCTGCATGAAACGCGAGATTTTACTTTATACTATAGTTTTACTATACCTAGCACTTTTAACACGAAAACAATGATGTAGCTGCCGAAAACACGTGAATTTACCCTATTCTATAACTCAACTATACCTATTACCTACGAATGAGTCTAGTACTCATTAGCACGAAAAAAAATGGATCTTCGTGATGTCATGGTTAAGTGTTTTTCCATAGGCATGTTACATAAATTGAAGTCATTATATTATTATGACATAAGAAAAGATAAAAAATCTCGCAGTTGTGGTGTTTATAAGATAAAAAAATAGTTACTATACAGTACTTTCATCTCGTGAAGCGGCACGCGCATTTCTTGTGATAACCAAGTGTACAGACACGTCGTTTGTGTGCGTGCGTGTCTATTAGCATGCATTTCTTTTACATGGAGGTGAGTGACATCGAGGTAGCGGGCTAAACCGCGACCGCGAGGAAACGCAGTGAGGTATCTTCGGCATGTACTAAACTAGCTGTTAATATTTTATTTAATTTTCGTGCTAAGGGTACTATAGTAATAATGAACTAAGTATTTTTCTTAAGAAAACAAAAAAAAAATGGCCGATAATATGTATATCATAAACATTAATGTTCGGAGCTTAATGTGAAAACATCTAAAAAAAGTGTAATATTTTAACAAAAACAAATAAAAATTGTTTAATTCTTCATACAGTTTACGACTTTAATAAAAAAGGCCTTATTTTGTTAATTCCAGAGTAGAAAAAAATAACTTGTGACTTTAAAAATTACTGTTTAATTAAAACAAAAAGCAACTTATCAACTGATTTTTAAAATATAATTATATGTATTATTATTTATTGTATGAGAAATAATAAAACCTTTTTTTTTTAAATACGAGTTTGCAATAATAGGTTCGCGTCCTATTTGCAGTCCGTTCGCAGTTATATATACCTCTGACAGCAGCAACCCAACAGATAGACATGGGCAAAATGTGTCATTGAAAAGAAAAGATAGATATGCATCTTTCAATCACTCTGATATGAATCACTCTTTTATATCTTTATATCAGTATGTAGTAGCTCATTCGACACACGCAACGCGTGCGGCTCACTCATTCCAATAGATCAGTGATATAGTGATACGTTTTTTTGTTTGCACCTTACTGATATATTGAGCGATTGATTGCGAAAACATTCGTATGGGTGCGAGCGAGACGGTATCGACTTCCCGAAAGTTTCCATCCGAACGCCTGCCGCCGCTCCTGCATGCTTGACGTTCAACCAATGGCGCGCGACGAAGCTATCTCACGCGATGACCGACGAGTGAGTGAGGTGTAAAGAAAGATAAACTGAGTTACTGATACAATCGGATACGAAATGATATGAAGAGGAATGATTCATATCTTTTGTATCTATCACTCCTGAGTTACCCATCTCTAAACAGCAACCTTATTGCGAGAGAAAAGATCACAATGATTTTGACAGACCTGTCAGTGGCGGCAACCTAACCAACCTTATTAGAATCAGAATAAAGATCACTGTGATTTGAACAGTGACACAAAATCAAAGGTAATATATGTAGCGGTATCTACAACGCCACACGAGAACAACGCGTTATAATGACGTCACGCAAAATCCTGCATCTCGCAAGCAGAGTTTACCGCGCAATTAGCATAGATACAACGGCCCGACATGAATCATCGGGCAGTTGCCCGTCAGACTCGACACCCGTCTGGTCGGAGGATCCTCCCTTTTCTATAGAGTATTAGTGAACTTTACATCCTGTTCCTCATACCTCTACACTGGTGACCCCGAACATGAACGTCAGCGCAGCCTTTTAGTGTACCTACTTCAGCGTGACGTCATCATCACTCCCGCAAACTTTAGAGCGGCGAGTCACCCAGCCAGCCAGCTCCCACGGCTTCAACGGGTATCCTGACCACCAGCATGCAGCGACCGTGCATACCATCAGCCATCACCCTCAGCATCATCAGCAACCTCGGCACAGCACACTGCACTTTCGGCCGGTCCACAAGCAGAGCTCAAAAAAAAACACGCTCGAGGGGTCTACTAGTAGCCAATGAAGAGTTCCACTATCCACCTCCTGGCTCCATCATCAGATCAGCTCCAAGATACCAAATTATAGTTTTGTCATCCGAACTACATAGACATACAAAGTTTTGTTTCGACATGACAATTAGAAGTAGGTTAAAATTGACTTCTAAAATTTTGTTACATTGGAATGTAACAAAATCATTGATAGTTACAAGTGAAGCTAATAAAAGCTTGTTAATAACTGTAAAAGGTTATAAATTTACCTTCATTTTCGTATCATATTTCTGATATTAGAATTACCCGTTTTATTTTCTACCAATTGGAGGTATAATTGGAAACTTGACGCTAAGGACGCGTTTATTGTACAGACAGACGCCAGCACATAAAGCTACTACAATCCATCAAATTTCTTTAATAGATTTTTAACTTTATCTTTAAAGTATAAGGTTCAAAGTTGATTGGGATAATTTGACAGTTTCGGGTAGCTTGATGTGCTGTCGTGTGTACTAATAGTAGGTACATGATATACTGAACTATTTTCTGAAAATGTCTTGTTTTATTTGAATTTCAACTTCTACATTAATTAAAAACATCCTTATTTATCTAAGAAAGCGGTGAACGGTCACACAATATAACTACTGTTTCATAGTTCTCAAAGTCTAGCGAACAAGCTGACTATATCAACTTTTTCGTTTTTATTTTAGATTTTCATAATAAATTTTTATTTTTTAACTAGCAACCCTTTTATTTAATTAAACAATTAAAATCTGTATTATTTTACGCTTCTTTTGATATATAATATGCTACTAAAAAGTGTTCAAATTAAAATAATTACTATGAACACTATTGTTCCCTTAGACTGTTGAGTAGTGTATTACCGAAACGTGACATTTTAGGGTACCATTTTTTTTGTTTTTATAAGTGTCCCCTACATTCACCGTGAGCGCGTGGAAGCTTTGAAAAAAATCAAAATGGCGCTGGGTTGGATATGCCACAAAGGTTCGAACCCCTCTTGTTTTACTTTAATTTCCAAAGAAGAAAATACCTGTGGCTTAGGAGTCCAACAGCTATATTGAATATGCCCGCGTCTTCGTCCGCGTGAAATTTCTTGTTACTCCGACCCACCCCGTCGCATCGCATCGCCTGCCCGCGCTATTACTTCGTTTTTGCTTAGCGTTCTTTCTGACTTTTTTTCTTTTTGCTCGGCTCCTAAAGGTCATAGCGTGATGTTAGCCTATAGCCTTCCTCAAGAATTGGGCTATCAAATGCAAAAAGAATTTTTCAAATCCGACTGGTAGTTCCAGAGATTAGCGCGTTCAACCAAACAAACTCTTCAGCTTTATAATATTAGTAGGTATAGATATTGAAAATGAAAACCATATGCTCTATGCTTTTGGGATTGTGGAAGACAAATGGATAATAGCTAAAAAAAGTCAAAAAAATACAATCAATCTGTCTAGCCTTTTCTCTATGTTTGAGTCGGCTTCCAGTCTAACCAGATGCAGCTGAATTCCAGTATTTTTTTCTGTCCGAAAAATACAAATCTGTATTAGATTATATTGTTAGTACAGCTGATAAACCTGTGTGATTTAGTTTATTTTTTTTCTCCGTTCAGTATCAAAGTGTAGCAAGCAAACCTTATATTCTGGTAAGTACCTATTGTTCTTAATACGACAACATATAAATTGCTTGCGTATCCCTGCGGCCTTGACGCCTACGATGCTTCAAAGTTTAAAATTTCAATTGGGATCTTTTTGAATTACTATCGAGTTTTTCAATTAAGCTGAATTCAAAATATATTTTTTTAATTATATAAGAATTAAAACATACGCATTCAAGCATTTGGCAAGTATTTGTTTATTTTATTAGTATTTCTTTATTTTTTTAAATTAACTTTAGTTATGTAATAAAGGACACGTGCTGATTCGTTGTCTATTTGTAACTGACTGAAACGACTCCTGTCGCTTCCTTCTGCGAAACAGTCATGCTAGCGAAGGAGGCGGCGAGACGGCCGAGGGAGAGAGCCTCCCGTCCCAGCCGCCGCGGGAGACGCTCCGGGCGTCGGGAGCCGCGCGACGTCGCGCGAAGGCGCGGGTCTACGGGCGGAGAGTAATGGGTAGCTCACCGTCCGATCAGGACCAGGGGGCTTACTCTCCAAACTAATTTTAATTCCAATGAGATGCCAATATGATTCCAATGTTAATTTTACAGTCACGTGATTCGGTACTCTTGAAAACAATATTGTCAACAATTACCCCACGCCAAGCCCGAACCCAATTCCACTTAGTTCTCCAAAATGGACACCCAATCTAAAAATCATTTGGCGCTAGCATCGAACTCAAGAGTACGAAACGTCACAATTCCAATGTCGATCTATCGGAACTAAATTGAAGAGTAAGCCTGCAGGCCCGTGCCGGACGGCGCGTACGTGATTCACGCGCGCCTGAAAGAGATGTCAGCATCAACCGAAGGCCCGTCAGGGCCGAAGCCTGCCGGGTTACCGGGATTATCCGAAAGGGTTACCGCTGGCCCGGAACATAAAGGGCTAAGGAAGGAACACGGGTGGGTTTTAGTCAGTAAGAGTCTGACACTCCCTTCCGCTCCACCCAGAGCGGAAGGGATCATTTGACGATTTCCCATCCAGAAAAAAAAACCCCACCACCGGAGATTTCGACGACGCTGATTGGCTGTTGAAGATGTGGTACTAATTTCGTCAGTCACTACTTGCGAGCGTGTGTTTGTTATTAATATCTGTGCATGAAACAAAAATTAAAGGCACTTGTTTCTCAACCCTTGAGGAAGCAACATCTAATTATCCGTGCTGTGTGAAAGTTTAGTGAGTTTCGTTATGGCTGCATTTTTTACAAACTTGGACATTTTTATGTTCCTCTGTGTTGAAGGAGACATGAAAAATTGGGCACGACTCTATGAAGCTATTATTCTACATTATCCCAGTTCAAACGTGTTCGGAAGATTTAGAAATAATCAAGACCTTTTTGAAAAACTACATGAGTAATATCAATCGCAGATGGGCAAGTGCTTCTAGAAATCAGAAGACTTTCATGAATAGACATGCTGCGTGGTTAGAATCAAATATTAGTTGGCCAAATTGCACTACTGTTAATTTATCCGAGATTTTTCAAGCCCAAGATGAAGTTATCGAAAACATATCGTCAGACAATACTTCAGTTGACATCGATACTACAGCAGCTGTGATTCCGTCGACATCAAGTACAACAACTGTGGGCACATCTACCGAAGTTCAGATTAGGAAGCCTTTTGTTGACCTCAGCAACAAACAGAAGAAAAGACGTTCAGAGTCTCTTTTGGACTATTCGCCGGAAGAACTTACTTTTGCACTAGTCAAAAGACTTAGGATAGAGAAGAAGAATGACTTAGCTTGTGTTATTGACCATATAACGAAGAACCCTGATAGTGTTGCTATTGTTCAAGCCACATTGTTTACACTATTTGCGCTGTAGCATGGTGCGGGTGACAGTTGCCCGTATGACGTTGACATTTGTCAGTAGGGATGTGAGGTTATGCAATTCATTTTTATCGCTAACGATACTCGCAGCGTGAATCTAGTTCTCTTTAATATTGTTATGAAAATTAGTGTATTATTCAGTTGTGCAGTGTAACTACGTGTGTGCTACGTGTATAAACTTATCAATATAAATGTTTTATGGCTACATAATTATCTTTGTAAATAAAAGGTATGCTTTTAATTTCAATTCCCATTTTGAAGCTTTATAAAAAAATCAGCTTTCCGATCGTAGCATGTACCTAGTTTAAAAACATTACCAGATACTAGATTAGGCTGATTGATGATTATTTGAATACTTTTTTTTATAAGTTCGTTTATTTTTAGGTTACGCCGCAAGAAATAATACTTCGCCGCCATTTACGGCAAATAAGATGTTGGCCCTATTACAAGAGGCCATCAACAATGTTCAACCTGAAGACTGGTCGAAGGTCGTGAATAAAACAAAAAGGGACATTATGTCTGATTGGGATCGTGACATACATATTGACAACATAATTGAGTCATCGTTAATAATATCCGTCACAGATTCAGATGATGAATTGAGTGACAATTCAGATGTTCCTGACTCTGATATGAGTTTAGACGAATAACATGTATTTTTTTTTAGCAACCTTTTAAGCAACCTTACCCTATAAATGTTCTGTTGTATAATTAGACCTTTTAAAAATAAAAATTGACCTACGCACAATATACGTTTTTTATTATAAAAAATATCGACTATCCATCGTAGCAGTACATCCCATCACTAAATACGTCTATGGCGTTACGTTATACGCATAACACTTTGCTTAATTTTTCATTCAATTTGATTTTATTTCTTGATTAGAACATTCTGGTTGGGTTTAATTTAATTTACTACAGTTATTAATTATTTAATATATTACGAATGTGGTACAACTGAAATATTAAGTCATAAATTGTAAATCGCGGCAACTTTCAAGAGTGAAACGAAATGTTACTGAAACTGTCACCCGCACCATGCTACAGCGCAAATAGTGTAGGAAAAATAGGAAGAAATCTTTTGATGAAGATCATGCTCTTGGTCTTTATACATCATTGAACCTGTCAAAATGGAAATACTTATGTTTAAGGAAAGCGCTGCTAGATTGTGAAGTTCCAGTGTTACCATCGTATCACAAACTCCTTGAAGCTAAAAAGAGATGCTATCCACATGATTTAGAAATTACTGAGAGTGGAGCCAGAGCGAAGCTTCAAGCCCTATTGGATCTGACAGTCCAGAAGATTCTTCAAATTACCTGTACCCAGATTGATTCGTCAACTGAAGGATTGAAGTTAATTAGTAAATGGGGTTTGATGGAGCTTCTTCACAAAGCACCTACAAGCAAAGGAGTGAAGATGTAGACTTCAGTGATTCATCGGTTTTCATGTCAAGTCTTGTCCCTCTTAAATTAGTTTCTAATAATAGCACCATATGGGAAAACCCAACAACTTCGTCAACACATTATTGCAGGCCCATTAAGTTCGAGTTTTGTAAAGAGACAGCAGAATACATCAAGCAAGAAGAAGCTGTATTGAAGGAAGAAATAAAGAACATCAATTCTACAAAATGGGTCGGGCTAGAGATTAGTCACGAGCTTCATATGACAATGATCGACGGAAAAGTGGCCACTATTATAACGGATACTTCGTCTGCATCTGCCTGCAATATTTGCCTTGCTAAGCCGACTGAGATGAACAAACTGTCAGAAGTATTTTCAAGACCTGTTCGAGAAGATGTTTATAAATATGGACTTTCTACTCTTCATATGTGTTTTTGTATTCTACACATATCTTACAACATGGACTTTGAGATGTGGACTGCACGAGGTGCTAACAAGCAACTAAAAGCTGCGAAGAAACATTTGACACAAGAAGAATTCAAACAGCAAATGGGAATACTTGTGGATTTTGAGAAAGCCTTGCGGCTTTGGAACCACAAACGACGGAAACACAGCCAGAAGGTTTTTTAGAGATTATGAGAAATCTGCCGAAATAACCAATATTGACAAAGGCCTACTGAAGCATTTTGCGGTTATTCTTCAAACGATTTCATCGGGATGTGCCATAGATATTGAAAAATTCAGGACTTATTGCAAAGAAACAGCTGAGATCTTTGTTCATCTATACCCATGGTTTTATATGCCCGCAAGTGTGCATAAGCTACTCATACACGGTGCAGACATTTGTCATCACTTTGGCCTCCTACCAATTGGCATTCTTTCCGAAGAAGCGGGAGAAGCGAGAAATAAAGAATTTCGAAGAGTTCGTGAATATCACACAAGAAAATTTAACAGGATGAAGACCAACGAGGACTTGCTCCATAATTTTTTAATTAGTTCAGACCCATATTTATCCCATATTCGACTAAAATACAGCAACTCAAAGCAATTCGATTTTTTTCCAGATGTTAAAGAGCTTTTGTTGTTGCCTGAGGTAGTAATAGAAGAAACTGAAAATATGGATCTACAGGAGTTGCAGCCTGAAGATGATCCATTAATGTAAACGTGACAGATTTAGTGACGTTGTTATTGATGGAATTGAGTTTGTTAGTAGTAGTAGTCGAGTTGTAGTCCTTTTCAGGACCACTTAAAATAGTCCTTTTCAGGACTTCAGAAAAACCCTTTTAAGGGCTACATCTATTTCTAATTGTTTCTTTTAAGATGAGTCACGCTAGTAGTAAAACCAACAATATCAACCATGATTTATCAATAGGAAATATCAACAGATGAAAGAATAACCAACAGATGATTATTAAAAAAAAAATTAAGCAAAAATGCTTATTTTATCATAACATCACGCTTTATATTCCCCGAAGGGTTCGGCAAAAGTGTATACTACACTATAGTACACTGTCATTTCGCCAGTTATATTAAGTCCCATGTAATGGCGAGCCTAATACACGGAAGGGGCGCGCGAGGGGGCTTGATTTTATTAAAAATGATATTTTGGATTAATTTCAATTGACAAACTCGTTAATAATATTAAGATAATTCAACATTAAAATTTTAAACTTTGAAGCATCGTAGGCGTCAAGGCCGCAGGGATACGCAAGCAATTTATATGTTGTCGTATTAAGAACAATAGGTACTTACCAGAATATAAGGTTTGCTTGCTACACTTTGATACTGAACGGAGAAAAAAAAAATAGATTTTCTCCCATACATTTTTATTTTCAATATTTTTTTTAGACGTGAAGGAGCTGTTTTTTTGAAAAGTTGTAGTAATAAGTATTAATCAGCGTTAAATTTCCTATACGAAACAATTTTTTGTTACGTTAAATATGCATTTTCGATCCTATGTCCACTTTTTTGAAAATCCGGACCAGTGCCGCGCACCGCCGCGGTGCCGCTGTATTGGTTGCCCTTGGATTTGCATGAACCCTTGCACACGGCGGGCGCCGTGGCGGCGGCAGCACGATTCGGCGGCGAGTTTTGATAGGTCTTATCAAAACTCGTCGCCGCCGCCCGCGGCGCCGTGTGTTCATACAAATCCAAGGGTGACGGAGGCAGCGGCGCCGCGGCGCGCGGCGGCGGCGGTATAGCGGCATAATGTGTAAACAGCCGCAAAGATTAGGTAAGTACCTAACATTCATACCTACATAATATTATGAATTCTATTTATTATAAACGAAATCAATAATAATAAAAATTAAAATCTTGCTTGTGATCATTTTCATCGCAATTTTCAGATGAATTTGTTATTTTGTTGTGCCCATTATCAATAAGTCGCGGTCTGTTAATAAAAACACAGGTATTTTTTGTTTTTTTAATTATTATACTTATAATAGTTTCGAAAACGTGTAGGTATTTACGCATTAGAAATAACTTCCGTGTTGATATTTACGACTATGTTTCTCTGAAAAATTATTACATTGTAGACGTTTTTTTAGTTATTTATAAATAAATATATATTTATATATAAATTCAAAATACATTTAAAAAGAAAAGTCGATGATTATCTGGGAATCGAACCCGAGGACTCGTGAATACAAATCTATACACCGGGCTCTTACGCTAATGTGACAATTGTACATGCGATCGAAAAAATTGAGCTTATGCGTATATGCGTAAATGACTGCACTATCTTAGACGTTTCCAAATACAGTTTTATTGTTAAAAAAATAAATATTCAGTAATAATAAAATGCTCTTACTTTTTAATTTCGTTCATGTTCGGCGTTTTATATGAACGTTTTGTAGTCCTCCTAACGGAACTTTTCACTTTATTTCCCATATTTACAAATGATAATAAAATTGATAACATATTGATACGCTATTTTAACTTAAAAGTATTTTATATTTACACGAAATAAAAATATTTACGGAAAGAAGATTATGCAAATAATAATAAACAATGAATTTACAAATAAAACTTTACAAAAACATAACAATCTTGGCGGAAATAGTGCGGCGAAAAGAGCGACACGTCCGTATAGCATCAGGCCTCGGCCGGCAGTGTCGCTACACAGCGTTTTCGCACACATACGCACGTTTTAGGTTAGAAAATAGGAATATGCGATTTACAAAGAATCTATTGTTTAGACTAAAAAATTAAAACACTAGTATTTTAGTATGCTGCTTGTAGAATAATCTGACAAAAAATCAGAATGATTGTATGTATTTTAGTATGGATTTTATTGTAAAAAGAAAATTTTTAGAGGTATCTTCATGATTTTTTTCTATCGTATCAAATTAGTTGTATTATGTTTTTACAACACTATCTATCTAGCATATATCCTGAAGAGTATCATATATTTTTTTTATTTTTTTTACTGTAGTCTATCATATACTTTTATTGTTTGGAAAACTTGCGTTTAGGTCTTGTAAGCCCCTTAACCAAACAAGTTAAAACCGTACCATTTCAAGAAAATGCTCGACACCTATATGACCACATTTGTGTATTAAGTTGATTATCTGTGATGCATAATTTTGAGAGAATTATTGTGAATTCGCTGATTACCTGTGATTCAGTCTTTTTAAATTATTTTTAATCAAAAACGTTGTTCACTCTTGCTCAGAAAGAAGTAATTAAAACATTTTAACAATCCCTGAAATCTGTTATTGAAATCCCCATTACTGCATTTTGACTCTCGATCTATAACGGAACGAGAGGGAAATAAAAAGTTCCAATCGTCACCACTGGGAAGGAACGAAACTTTTTTTCCCATTCGTTCCCATTGGGGACGACAAGGTGGGGACGAACGGGAATAAACCCCCGTTACGAGAAGCTATAAATTTTGTAAACACACATTCAGGGGTTCGCAACCTTTGGATCAAAAAAAAAACAGTTTTGTTATTTGTAAATTATTAACACTCCACATGCCTCGTTGTTCGCATGCGATACTGCTGAGCATGAGGTCCTGGGACTCCTGGGTTCGATTCCCAGTTCGGCCAAAGTATTTCTGAGTTTTTCTATCAGGAATTTCTCAGTAGGAGCCCCGGGTCTGAATTTTTGCCCGATTGATGGCAATAGGCTCATTACATGGGACTTAAACAAAACTGGCGAAATGCCATTTATGTTTCTTCGGTGTGTGTGTAACACCGAAGTGTTTTGTGCCTCTGTCTAACCATTCGGTGACTACAGGCTTGATGATATGAATATTATTACTTATTAATTAAGATTATGCTGGCCTCTGGCATCAATGGCATGCAAATACGTCGCCTATATGTCAATGTCCCGCTTTCAGGTTTTAAGTATGATGTCTCCTGGCGCGTGCTGTGCCCAATGGCGGGCTTGTCGAATCTAAATAGTGTTAGTTCAGGATGGTAGCTAGGAGAGCTGTCTCAATTGTGCATAAAATAATAGCACAGTCGAAAATAAACAGATTTGAACTGGTGACTAATCGGTTGTTTTGCGTGCCAACCTCTCAGCTACTGAACTTAAGTCACTCAAAAGGTCGTTGTATAGATGGCGCTGTACGCAATTTTCATACAATGATTCCCAAATGTAAAGAATTCTGAATCGCGCGATTAAAGTTTTCTCGTCATTTAGCACACATACAAAAATTTGAGCAACTCAATTGTACTTGCTTCGGCAGTACATATACTAAAATTGGAACGATACAGAGAAGATTAGCATGGCCCCTGCGCAAGGATGACACGCAAAATCGTGAAGCGTTCCACATTTTTTGGACAATCTCGATTAGGGCCCAGAATATTATAATTTGCTTTTGTTGAAGATGAACCTCTTTCGAGTATTGAAGATTCGTTTTTATATTATGTCATTATGTTGCTAAGATACGGTTCTTGTTAAGAAAACGGTCGTGTCAAGGTTTGGTTGTAAAAGCAAATGGAATAAAAACAAGTTTTCGAGTCTCCTAATTTATCTGAGCTTCCTTTAAACACACTCTGCACACTAACAAAATCTTACCCAATATCAGGTTATGGGCCCAGAAGATTAAATGGAGAATACAGTTACATCAAAGTTGCAAATTGGTTTGCTAGAAGGGAAGACCAATTGGTCAACTTGGAAGTACAAGGTACAGATTCTCTTAAGAAGTATACCTAATGCAAATGATGTTATCGAAGGAAAATTTGAAAGGCCGATTCCTTTGCAAGATGGAGCAGGTGATGCTGATGTCAATAGA
Source organism: Luperina nickerlii (assembly GCA_963855955.1). Taxonomy (NCBI): domain Eukaryota; kingdom Metazoa; phylum Arthropoda; class Insecta; order Lepidoptera; family Noctuidae; genus Luperina; species Luperina nickerlii. The sequence goes on along the minus strand of OY979689.1, from coordinate 6,524,334 downwards.
TATAAGGCTGATCTCGCAGAATTTATAAGAGCTGACAGCAGTGCTCTGCTTCTACTTACAACAAACATGAGTGACGACGCACTCAAGAAAGTCATGCGCTACACGACCGCTCGTGAAGTATGGCTGGAGCTACACAGGCTCTATGATGGTGTTAGTGAAGACCGCGCTTATAATTTATGTATGAGTTTCTTTGGATTGAAGAGAGATCCTGAAGATGATATCGCTACTCATATGTCCAAATTGAAAAATCTGTGGACCGAACTAAATCTAGAAATGTCTCGAGACAACAAGGAGTTACCCGAACTACTTTTAATCTGCAAGATTCTAGATACGCTTGGTGAGGAATATCTTTCATTCAGGAGCAGTTGGCTTTTAATACCAAAATCAGAGAGAAATGTAGAAAATCTAACCAGTCATCTATGTGCTTTTGAAAGAGCTTTGTTTAGTAAAGATGTACCTGACGGAGAGATCTTTAGAGCATCTACGAGTACGCAAAAGCAAAAGCACAACAGTGGTAAGAACAAGGATGCAAAAATGAAATGCAATTATTGCTCAGAGGTTGGTCACCGTGTAAGGAATTGTCCACAGTGGATCAGAGATGGCAAACCACCTAAGAAGAGTAATATGCAGACTGTTGCACAGAAAGTAAATATGACGCTCATGTCTGTAGAGATAGCACAGACAGATACTGAAGTATTTTTGGCAGAACGCGATCGAGATAATTGGTGGGTTGATAATGGTGCAACGAGCCACATTACAAATCGAAGCGATCTTTTCTTGAATTTTGAATATTTCGATGAGAAATCCACAGTTACTACAGCTAATGGAGATACAGTTCGAGCTAAAGGTAAAGGATCTATCATTATCGAAGCACACGTCAATGGAAAGATAATACCGATTACTCTTAAAGATGTTTGGTATGTACCATCAATTCAGAAGAATTTATACTCGGTTTTAGCTGCTCACGATAAAAATCCTTCCAGTATTTTCACATCGAATTCGACTAAATGCAGTTTGTCAATCGATGGTGAAACGAAGTTAATTGGTAGACGTTACCAAAAAGGTGGACTTTATAAACTCGACGTAAAGAACGTACATCCTGAAAAACGATTAGAACTTTTCATGATAAGTGAAACTCAGATGTATCACGAACGTCTCGGACATCAAAATAAGAGGCATGTTAGAGCTTTTGTTAAACGAGAGTTAGGTATCGTCCTTCCGCCTGAAAATGGACTTTGTGAAGGCTGCTTATATGGTAAAGCTCACAGATTGAAGTTCAATACGAGAACAAGAGCATCAGAACCTGGTGAGTTGATACATACAGACGTATGTGGACCTTTCGAGCCGTGTTCGTATTCGAAATTTAGATATTTTTTACTTTTTAAGGATGATTATACAAAGTTTCGATTCGTTTACTTTTTAAAGGAAAAATCAGAAGTTCCTGAAAAACTGAAACTGTTGTTGGCTGAAATAAAAGCTTCAGGACACAAAGTACAACAGATTCTCAGTGACAATGGTGGCGAGTTTGATAATCATAAAGTAAAAGATATACTTCAGAAAGAAGGAATACGACAACGATTAGTGTGCCCCTACACCCCAGAACAGAACGGTTGTGCCGAACGAGAGAATCGAACAGTTGTAGAAACTGCACGTGCCTTGATGTATGCACAAAAGAAGTTGCCACTTGAGCTATGGGCTGAACTGGTGAATACGGCAGTTTATATCCTCAATCGAACCGGCCCAACACAACAAGATGCTATATCACCCTACGAGCTCTGGTACGGAAAGAAAGAGAGCATCAAGCATTTACGCATTATCGGCAGTACTTGCTACGCACATATTCCGAAACAGAAGAGAAAAAAGTTACACAAGAAGACTGTTAAAGGTATCTTGATTGGATATGATACAGACGGCTATCGTATCTGGGTAACTGAAGGCAAGAATAATTGTTTAATACGATCTCGAGACGTTACTTTTGATGAGAAACCGTTAGCTGCTGTAGAGGTGGAGACAGAAACTACAGAAAAGGATATGAATCCTTGGTTTAATATATTTGAAATAGGCTTAACGTCTCCGGAACCAACAGAAGTAGCACGTCACATTGAACAGAATCCTATTGAGACAGAGGGAGATACTCGAGATAGAGACAACTTGCAACCAGAACAATCAGATGACAATAACATAGAATCGATTGAATTAGAGGGAGATAGGTTAGTTGATCATACAATGGAATCTGATGAATTTGAAGTTAGTGGAGATCAAATTGCACCCAGAGAATTATACAGAGACGATTATACTGAAGATGATGGGTTAAATGAGTTTTATGACGCAATTGAACCGAGGTATGATCTTAGGGATAGATCAACTTTGAAACGACCAGTAAAATTCGACGATTATGTTTTGTCAGTAATGAACTCACCCGAGCCATTAACGTATAAAGAGGCTATGCAAAGTAACGACAAAGACAAGTGGCGTTTAGCGATGGAAAATGAGTTTAGTTCATTGAAAGAGAACAATACGTGGACTCTGCAAGAACTACCAAAAGGGCGCAAAGCCATACCAGTTAAATGGATTTATAAGATTAAAAGAAACATTGATGGTTCTGTTGACAGATACAAAGCACGTCTTGTAGTAAGAGGCTTTTGTCAAAGGAAAGGGACTGACTATGACGAAACTTTTAGTCCAGTAGCCAGAATGGCAACAATTCGTTCAGTTATTAGTGTTGCTGCAAGTGAAAGAATGTACATAGCTCAGTTTGATGTGACAACAGCATTCTTAAATGGCTACCTAGAAGAAGACATTTTTATTAAGCAACCTGAAGGTTTTGAAGATGGTTCTAATAAAGTATGTCATCTTAACAGAAGTCTATATGGTTTAAAACAAGCACCAAGGTGTTGGAATACTCGTTTCCATGAAATTTTAAAGGAACTTGGTTTTATACAGAGCACAGCTGACCCATGTCTTTACATAAAGAAAAAAGGCGATAAGAAAATAATTCTGACCTTATACGTTGATGACGGTCTAATCGCGGCATCAGATCAGAAATTAGCAGAGGAATTTCTCAGCCACTTGAAAGATAAACTAAAGATTACAACGAAACCGGTTTCATTCTATCTGGGTATTGAAATTCAAAGATATAAAGATGGTAGTATTTATATAAAGCAGGAAGCTTACACCAAGAAAGTGTTAGAGAGATTCGAAATGAGTAACTGTAATCCGATCACGACTCCAATGGAAAAAGAGACCTTTGACTCAGGGAGAGTTGAGTCATCTGAGGAGTTAAATGAAACGTTTCCATATCGAGAAGCCGTAGGATCTCTCGCATATTTGATGGTGGGAACACGCCCTGACATCGCATATGCAGTAGGTGTCGTTTCAAGGAAATTAGAGTCACCAACTAGAACTGATTGGCTCAAAGTAAAAAGAATAATGCGCTACCTCAAAGGTACTACTGCTTATGGTATAAGATATCAGCCCGATCGAGCCAGACTACTCGAAGCGTTCAGTGATGCAGATCATGGAGGAGATGTCACAACTGGACGATCAACAACTGGCATTGTATGTTGTTATGCTGGTGGAGCTGTGTCTTGGTTGAGTCAACGACAACAGTCAGTTGCTATATCAACCACAGAGGCAGAGCTGGTAGCAGCCAGCGAAGGAGCAAGAGAGCTTGTTTGGTTAAAACGAATTTATGATGCAATCACTATACTTGCTTGTAACCCTACACTGTCAGTAGACAATGAAGCTGCCATACGACTGGCTCATAACCCAGAGTTTCATAGAAGGACAAAGCACATAAGAATAAGACACTTCTATGTGCGTGAACTGGTAGCTGAGGGAGCTATAAAAGTAAAGAAAGTAAGCTCTGCTTTACAATTAGCAGACACCATGACAAAGGCGCTGCCAAGGCCTAGATTTGTAATAATTAGAGAAAACTTAGGCCTGGTTTCAAGAACCGTTCAATAAGGGAGAGTGTTGAAGATGAACCTCTTTCGAGTATTGAAGATTCGTTTTTATATTATGTCATTATGTTGCTAAGATACGGTTCTTGTTAAGAAAACGGTCGTGTCAAGGTTTGGTTGTAAAAGCAAATGGAATAAAAACAAGTTTTCGAGTCTCCTAATTTATCTGAGCTTCCTTTAAACACACTCTGCACACTAACAAAATCTTACCCAATATCAGCTTTTATCTAAATAATAATAAACTGAAAAAAAATGTTAGAAAGAAAAGTGTGATAAATTATTATTATAGCTGTTTTAGTTTCATTTTGCTTGTCGTAGTCAGTTTGTGTGGATGGGTCATTATCCACAATCGAAACCCCTCCGTACCTCGGATAGGTTTTTCTTATGTCCGCAGCTGATACGGACGGAGTAGGAATTACGCTAGTAACTTCGTATTTCGTGCGTAGGGCGTAGACTTCTATTAGCCTGAATCGATGCATGCTAACGGACACGGTGCAGGCGTGCTCGTTACGAAACTACGCATTCGCTCAGGTCCAGAAACCGAAAAAGTTACAGTATCTATACGATAACCTTACGGTTTACCTAACCTAGCAGGTTAGGTTTTAAAAACCCTACAATATAGGTTCCCTTTATAAAAACGCTGGTATGGCGCAAGGATTTGTTATTGTTTATAAAAATATGCAAGCCAGAAAGTACTTACCTACTGGGTGCTTTATACAGCTCGTTTCAAACTATTATGGCAGCTCTGAAGTACGCCACTCGCTGCTCAGTACCGCGGCACGAGGGCACATCCTGAGAGCCCTTTTAGGGCCGAGGGGTCACATTACAGCCAGCAGTCATAACCAGCCTATTATAATGTTCACTGCTGAGACACAGGTCTCCTCTTTTCGAGAGGGAGTGGGGCTGTAATCTAACCACGCGAGCCCAGTGCGTGTTGGCTGTTGGATCTACCAACAGCCAACACGCACTGGGCTCGCGTGGTCTTCGAATTTTCGGTTCACGTTTCCTCACGATGTTTTCTTTCACTGCTTTGAGAGCAGCGGTGATGAATTATTTACTCAAGCACCTGCCTGGGAGACCCACGACACTCGTAAATTGCAACCGATACCGCCATCACTTTTCAATGGTAGAATGCTGGCCGCAAACAGTTTTAAGACACTATTGAAGTCCACTTTGCTTATCGACGCCTTAGAGTGAAAACCTCGTAAGTGTAAAAGAACTAGGAGGAAGAAAGAACTGCGTGCTGTAAAATTTTTGTACCGGCATCTTCTTGTTTTTTTTTACCGACTTCAAAATAGGAGGTTCTGTATTATTATTAATTAATATGGAAATTTAACCCGCTTTTATATCCAGAACTGTTCGATACTATCAGATTCTCCGAAATGCATAAAATGCTACTTACATTCCCGAGGTTTTCACTCTAAGGCGACGTTATAGTCTTTGCTTAAAGTAGTAAGGTAAGGGGTTTTGTACACACAATAAAAAACGCATAGTTATCTTATCCCTATATTAACTCAAGCTATAGAGCTGGCGTTGGACGCGATACGGGGCCACAGATCCGCGCACTCCTTAGCCACAGGACCAGTGATTGCAGAGCCCTTCATCTCGCCCTTGTTATTCACTATGACGCCTGCGTTATCTTCAAAGTATATGAACACCCCGTCCCGCCTTCTGAATGGTTTCCGTTGTCTGATCACCACGGCAGGCATTACCTGGGAAAATAAGATGAATGTGTAAGTATTTCACGAATTGGGGAAAATGAAAAAATCGGAGGACAATCTAAATTTATGAGCGATACAACCGCCCTTTGTGTAAAATGACTACATTTATATCTGTAATTTTTATGGTACAGATAATAATGAATATTTAATTTCGTATTACGATACTCAAGTATCCACTATGTAAAAATGAATATTATTATCTATTTCCGAAATTGGTTGAGCTTGAGTGGCTACGTGGAGATTTATTCTGATTAATTTCTCTCAAAAAGAGAGGCCAGTTTCGCAGTAGGAACATTATGTTATAAAATTCACAGTACATTTGAGGCAAGTTGAAACACATAAATGTTTTGTGATACTGTTTCTTTAGGCTTTCACACTCAAGCCTAGGTTCAGAATACAAGCCACAATACAATAATTTTGTATTGAAACGAAGATTAGTGCACACAAGTGTCAGACATCTAAACTCAGATTTTTAATTTGCTAGACCAAAATGACCACTGCGATCATTACATTAATGTCATGATGGCAAAAAGAGGTTGACTGCAACCATCATTTTAGTGTAGCAAATTAAAAATCCGAGTTTACTTTGTTTTTAATCCAAATCAATTTCATACTTTTATAATGCATAGAAAATAATTTCTTATCAAGTTCTCAATAGGGAGGGTTTAATAAAAATCAAAAAAATATTTTTAGGATCTCTATCACTTAAACTCAATTTGTTAATAAAATTGTTGTCAATGGAATCGCTCAGTCAGCCAAGGCATATCAACACACTGTTTTAACAGTTCAGAAAGTTTAAATTAGCGAAACCCTATGGCGTATCATCATAGCAATTCCATTTTATACAGTTTCTGCAATGTTAATTTCAAATAAGCTTTTGTATCGGACATACAGGGGATACATTCTTTACCAGCAATCAAATCAATTACTATAATATCTAATATTGAAACGAAGACAAAAATATAGCCCTCTAACAAAAATTTAGTTGGGTTTTAGTGAAGCTAACTCCAGATCAAGTAAACTGCAAAAATGTATCATACATATTATAATGAAGTTTTAATGTACTGTCTTGAAATGTATGACTGTAATACCCTGGGATAGACGTTTTTATCATCTGAGCAGGTTGCACTGGTCCACAGGGTTTAATTTATTTCTTGAATTTACAATTTTATCTGTTCATCATAATAAACAGTATTCTATTCTAGACAAATATAAATGTTATCTAGTTATAATTTTATTGATACCTATATTAAAACCAAATGCAGTCTTGCTCACTCTAGAATGTAAGATTTCTTGGTTTGTGTTTCTTTTACAATTCAAGAGTTCTGGTCCATGCCTTGTCACAAAAACCATGCCATCATCACCATCAAATCATTCTTCACTATAATTATGCTAAGATCATACCTTTTTCCTTAATTCAGGTTTGCCCTTCTTGACGGTGGCGACGATCATGTCTCCTGATCCGGCAGCGGGAAGCCTGTTCAGGCGACCCTTGATACCCTGCACGGCGATCACATACAGGTTCTTTGCTCCTGAAAAGTTTAAAATTATGATATTGATTTTGCAAAAAAAAAAATGGTGGTTTTTGAGTCAGCAACCTATATTTAGTTACAGTAACATATAAGTTACAGCCCTATTTGAAGTGTATGCAGAATTTATATATGATTTTCTTATTTGGTTTTTAATAATACTGAATGATCATGATAAGGCTTACATTCAGCATTCTATTACGAATAACCTCATTCTCTTTGTTTTTGTATCATTATAATGTGACCATGTTCTAGCGGTTTTAGAATCTAACCTTCAAATATTACGAAGGAGGTCAGGTAGTTTATTTAGTTTGCTGCTAGACTCCAAACTATGACAAAAACAACCATGTTTTTGAGGTCAGTTTCATGTTTTTCGTAAAAGTGTGACTATAAACGCAATGAATTTAAACTTTTCATGCATAAAGCACTTCCAAACATTGTCTTGGCGCCCATGTAGTCACAATACTAGAGTTTGCCCAGCAGTGGAGTTCAAAGTGAGGTTACCCATTTATTGTTTAACAAATAAGACTGAACGACTTCAGACACAGCCAAGGAAGAAATCATCATGATCAACACACATAGTGCATCCGAAAATATCATCATCAGTGTTCAGTCAAACGTGCCATTAGAGGTTATGTTAGTTTTGATAAAACAAACTCGTGCCAACCTGTGTTGTCTGCGCAGTTGATGACGGCTCCTACTGGGAGACCCAAAGAGATGCGGAACTTCGCTCCCGCGGAACCACCACGTCCTTAAAACAGAAAAACCACACTTCATACATTTTTCATCACAACACTTCTACTCACGAAATACAAAGTGAATATCGGAAATATACGTGGTTTAAAAACAAATACAATACTAGTTTTGCTTCACACATGCTTTCTAGTAGATTTTAACACTAAATAACATGATTAAAATGGATATTTTACAATTTCACGAACCTCTTTTAGACATTTTGTTGTGTCAATTTTTTGAGAGGAAATTGAAAGAACGCGAATTTAGCAGCACATCACAAGTACTAATTCGTTCAGAAATTGAATGCCGGTAACTTACATGAAGTTAGCATCAAGGTAGCATCAAGTTGCGGCGGAAGAATATTGCAAAATTCAAGATCACTTGATTATTTGCAATAAAATCGCAGGATTTTCAATGAAATTCTAGAAGTACGGACGGAATTCATTTTCATATAATATCAATATTTTCTTAGGAGGCCTATGTCCAGCAGTGGACGTGTTTCGGCTGAAAACTGAAATGATGATCAATAATTTTTTTTTTAATCAACTAACACGTAAACTCATGCTATTTCCATTTCCGAACGAGCTACTGCATTCCATTTTACCGTTCTCCATTTCGCAGCGTTGTAAATTGTAAACTTAGAGCTTTTAGCTGATGATAACAAACAAAATATTACGGAAAAAAACATTGTAATACCGTAAATAAAACTTAATTATATATTTCTCATTTTTCTTCATGAAGAAATTCAACCACAATTATTGTAAAGAGACGTAACCAAAAACTGTTTGTCATTTTCCGTCAAATTCGTTGCGGCTTGTCATTGTGAGGTTCACTATTTTGTAATTTGTTTCAAAAAGTATTTTATTAGTAGAAACACGTTAGATTTTATTGTTACAATGGCATTTATGGGCGATATGATGAACCCGGCGCCGTTCTGGCAGAACGGTCCTTCTCCAGGAGCCTTCTACAACTTCCCTGGTAACTCATCAGGTTTTGGACCTAGCACTCGCCCTGTACAGGAATTCAAAGCTCAGTAAGTATAATTTAGTGGTATTTCTTGTGTTTGTATGAGTTTCAGGCACTTGTAGAATTATTTCCACTGACCTAAATCCGCTTCTGGTCGAGAAATATGACTGGCGATGTTGAAACTCACAAGTCATCTCTTGTTTCCTTCTGGACAAGTATGTTAACCTACCAATTACATGTAATATATCCAAAACAATATCTTGTCTAAACTAAAGCCTCTTTACACTTTTAGATTTGAAAACAACTGGTTCTGTCTCTTTCAAAGTCAAAGTCAAAGCATTTATTTCAAATAGGCACATTAAAGGCACTTTTGAACGTCAAAAATTAAAACAAATAGAATTGATTCTAGTCGCCCATTCCAAAAGGTAGTTTTCGTATGGAGAAGAATGGGCAAGAAACTCCACCGTTACTCTTTTAAAATGTTTTACAATATTTTGTATACATTAATTATATCATAATAATATGTGAAGACGATGCACCACTTCAAATTACTTAACTCAGATAAAAATTAGAATAGTTCTAAAATCAAGAAGCTCACTAAGATCCAGTTGAACAGCTGCCACCAAAAGATAATGTCATAAAAATATACAGCCAACCTCTTTTTATTCCAGCTCAGCCACCCCAATTACAACAACCACAACAGTAATCGGCGTCAAGTTTGACAAAGGCTGCGTGGTCGCAGCTGACACCCTCGGATCATATGGCACACTCGCCAGGTTCCGTGACTGTCCCCGTATCACTAAGGTTAACGATCTGATCCTGCTTGGCAATGGTGGGGACTACGCTGACTATCAGTACTTGAAGGATATTATTGAACAGAAAATGTAAGTGTTATTCTTACTAGATTTGTTTTGTATTTCTGATGATGTTTATCACATATAGGCAGAGTGTGTCCGCAACGCAGAATTTAGACATAGAGTAGATTGTAGGCTTAGAGAAATAGGTTACTGCAACAGTGTTCTGGCTGCACCACTTTCTGACGCAGCTAGAGCACTTTACAGACTAGCTATGCTAAGATTTGGTTAAAGACTGTATTATTAGTTATAAATGGTAAAGCTTACCAGGGCGGCATAATCGCATGCGCAACAAAATCCCTTTTCTAGAATAAAAAAAAAATCCTACAGAAGAGAGGTGCAGCAATAAAAGTGGCTTCACAGCACCTGTACCTAATTCTCACTGTAGATGAGGGTATAAGGCTGATAATACAGAACCTATCTAAAGACTCAAGCATAACTAATTTCAACCAATGAAATGGCTTCAAACTAGTAGTAATTTGTAATGCTGGAGTCTTGTGTGACATTATTGCCTTCTATATCCAATGGCACAGTGTAGCCAAAAAATCTATGACAAAAGCCTACTTATTGAGGGCTACATACTACACAGTTGAGGACAGGCACAACTAAATCTACAATCATTATAATCCCTTCTCAATGTCCACAGTATTGATGAACAATGCATTGGAGATGGTCTGCTCCTGAAGCCACGTTCTATGCACTGCTGGCTGACCCGTGTGCTATACAACAAACGTAGCAAGATGGACCCCTTGTGGAGCAACTATGTTGTAGCTGGTATGCAGGTATGTTGGTTTACTGTAAATTAATTTGCTGTCTTTCAATGTACTTGAAAAACATAACCCATTTTCCACCACAATATTAAGTTGTAATATGATAAACAACATGCTAAGAAGAAGAATGTTTCTCATTGCGTAGGAGCCCTGTATGAAACATTTTTAATAAATGAGGTTTTTTTCTGTAAGTAGGTCTATACAAACACTTTTACACATAAATAAATTCGTTTGGTTTCTATTTCTCACGCCATCTAGCATTCTCATTACTAAACTAACGCAATCATGGCGCTTTAGTTTGTTTGTCAAAACTCACGCACACTAGTATGTCAAATTTTGGTCTAGATTTCACGATTGTTTTCCTCAGCAAATAATGTAAATTATTTCCTAAAAAGGTCGATCGCAGGGACATTTCATTATAGAAAAGTGATAAAATGATTCGTTTTCAACAAATGGTGTCTATGTTTAGCGTATAGTCGTCACAAAAAATGTATGGACAGCCCATCGAAGCGTCCTCCTTAAGAACTATTATGATTCCGAAACACAATACTGCTCTCCAAAACAAAGATAGCTAACGTGGCTCAAAAGGCTGCGCAACTTAAATGAGACTGGGCAGGACATGTCTGTTGCATACGGGACAAACTAAATAGCACAGAACTGGTGCCCTAAGACAGTGAGATGGGGTCGCGGCAGACCACGTAGAAGACGGCAGGACGAGCTGCATAGGTTCCGTCAAAAACTGGAACTAGTAACAAAAAAAAAAGATTTTGTACATATTTTGCTGTATTTTCTATTTATTGATTATTGAAGCTCAAACTGACATAATTTGAAAAGCGTTTTAAGTAAGCACCTGTTGCGTCAAGGAAAAGTATAGTTTTGTACTGAACACAAAACAGATTTCAAGCCATCATTTTATCAGAGAAATCTACCCTAACTACTTTTTATTAATTTATTTATTTATTCACCATCATATAATGTAACATTCTTTTAATTTATTCCCCTACAGGACGGCGAGCCCTTCCTAGGCGCCGTAGACAAGCTCGGCACAGCTTACGAAGATGCCGCTATTGCGACCGGCCTTGGCGCTTACATGGCGACGCCTCTCATACGTGAAGCAGTCAGCAAGGGAACACTAGATGAGGAGGGTGCCAAGTACGTAACCCAGGACCAAATCAATCTCTCTAGCCTTCCCAACTATGTTGGGGTCTGCTTTCAGTCTAACCGGAGGCAGCTGATTAGGATTACCAGTATTTAAAATGGACCTACTACTACTACTGCCTACTACTACTACTGCCTATCTGACCTCCATAACCTAGTTACTGGGTAATACTGGTTGTCAAACTGTTCGGCTTCATTGAAGGCATGTATGTAACCAAAGTCTCTCCTCAAGATGCTATGAGAAAGTACTTTATACACATCATGCGCGCTACTTTAGTCGGTAAGGACAGTTTGCTAAAACCTGTGCGCTCAACCTCGAAATCGTCGTTCAAGATCTCGATCGTATTTGTCGATCCGACTACAGTACCCGGCGATAAATATTGCACATCGACCTTTTTACACAAAACCTTTTTATACAAAAAATAAAAATAATTATCAAAAGAAACAAATCATAATTGTTTTAACAGCTCCTAATAGATACCGGACTGTTTGTATTTCGTGCGACAGAGATAACGCTCTACGAAGCCGAAGTTAGCCGATTCTCTCTTTCCAAAGGTCGATGTGCAATATTTATCGCCGGGTACTGTACGTCGATATGAGCGGTTCATCTTGCTTATAAAACAAAAATATCTAAGTATTATCAGATATTTTTGTTTTATAAGCAAGTGATGAAACTAAGGGGTTTGTGGTAATAACAGCCGCATGGGTCGATCTGTCAGGTTAAGCTACGCTTGCCGCGGTTGGTCCGTGGATGGGTTGAAAAATGGTTCGAGATCTCGTAAGATTCGAGATTGCATACCCTAGTACTGAAGGCCAATTCTTGTAATTAAAAACGTTCAAAATCGAGTCACAATCTCATCTCGGCGACAATCAATTTCAAAAACTTATCAAAAACGTAGGGGAATTAGAGATTTTTTGACAGATTGAGACAGATCAGATTGTGAATGTTCTTAAAATTACCAGAATTGCTCTTTGGATGTTGTGTCTTTAATAAGCTCTATGCAGTTTACACTGACGACGTCACAGGTCCAGCCTTAGTGAAATTAAAAAAAAAAATAGGGCACTATGGCACTATTACAGGGGCACCCTATATTAGTGCCACAGTGCCCTTTTTTAGGGTTCCGTACCCAAAGGGTAAAAACGGGACCCTATTCTGACTCCACTGTCCGTCTGTCACCAGGCTGTATCTGATGAACCGAGATAGCTAGACAGTTGAAACTTTCGCAGATGACGTATTTATGTTGCCGCTATAACAACAAATACTAAAAACAGAATAAAATAAATATTTAAGGGGGGCTCCCATACAACAAACGTGTTTTTGGCGTTTTTGCCTTGTGGTACGGAACCCTTCGTGTGCGAGTCCGACTCACCAGTTTTTTTCTATGATTAATCAGAAAAACTGACATATCCATTTATTCCCCAGGGCCCTAGTCCGCAAATGCATGGAAGTACTCTTCTACCGCGACGCGCGCGCATTCCAGCGCTACCAGCTGGGAATAGTGACCGCCGCAGGAGTTCGTATCGAAGACCTCGCCGAACTGAAACACGACTGGTCGCTCGCGCACATGATTCACATGAAGTAAATTACTGTCTGTGTTATTGTAATAAATATGGTTTTATAACATTTCTGTGTTTAATTTAATTACTCTCGAATAAGTTTTGGGGATCTTAGCTGTACGTATTTTGGTCCGTGGCCAAAAGCGGAAGTAACGCCGCCATCTCGTTTTTTCAAATAACAATTTCACAAATGTTTAAACTTCAAGGTTATTCAAGCTCCAAAAGATCCTTGTAGCTGTGTATTAATGTTATAAATATGGTTTTATATACATATTTTTTGTTTTATTTTAGTCTTGAGCATGAATAATTTTCTTTTCAAAAGTTATTGCAACACAGTCAACCGGACATTAAGTGGCAACAATTTGACATTGACACCTTTACGTCGTAGCAGTAAGGGTGATTTTCGTAGTGCATATGTTACCACTGATAAGCGGTTGACTGTACACTTACTTTTTCGTGTGATATCTTCATTGATACCCTACGTTCGGAAGAGCAGTAGGGTACTGGACCTGGCCGTCAACTTAGTAAATCGTGAAGATTTAAAGTAGTTTTCTTCAGCACATTATCTAAAATATTCCACTTGCTGAAGTCCTCCCACCTGGACATGAGATAACTTGGGTAGCCTGGAAGTCTTCAAACAGACTCCGGACCCAGGTTGGCCGAAGCAAGGAAAACCTGTTCAGGTGGAGATTCATAGACGACGTCGCCTTGGAGTGTGAATGTGGTGCTGTTCCACAAACGATGGGACACAATATTGTGTCCTGTCAGCTGCACATTATAGGAACTGATCGATGGACGCTGGTGATGGCGCCAAACAAGTAGCCGAATCCATTTAAATTGCTAGCGACACGCAAAGAAGATTATCTAAAATTAAATAATAATTAGGCAAATTATCTAGTGGTTGAAGACACCACTAGCGTCCTCTATGGTACACCCGGGTACCCTGTGGTGTCCTGGGACATTATTTACCCTTCTAGCAAGGGGTTTGCCAAAGACAGCTCACTACTTAGCCACTATGTTGGCACATGACAACACTGATGATTAGCCTACCGTACACAGAACAGGAAAAATAGCTACCGTAGTTGCTTGTTTGTGTTGCCAACGTCAGGTGAATAACATTACCATTTTATAAATATTCAATGAAGAGGCTTTTGAGAGAGAAAATAATACACTCATCATTAGAAAGAAAAGCTTATTATTAGAAATGATTACATCTAGAGATAATTCAGAGTTACGCAAAGCACTTTATTTATTTTTGAAATAAATAATATCAATAAGTATCTAATAACACTTACTTTGTATTGGTAACTTATTGATCCCGTCACCTCAGATTTTACGTTGTTCTATATATGATAATAATTATATTCAAAGCATACAACATAATAGAAACCTTTACGTAATACTATTATTCTGTTCTTAAAAACAAAGTGCGATACATAACGCTGTTCTAATGCTAAAAATGCATTTACATAGAAACATTGTTTTTTTTTTTTTCAACACGATTTCACACAGGCAAACACTAGCCCCCTTGTTAATAAACGTCTTAGATCAGATGAATAGTTAGAAACCGATTTTTCTCTTTCAGTCGTCAGTAATTTGACTTTCGAAAGAAGAAGACAAAGCGTTGTGTAACTATACAGACGCTGTACAACGTTTATTAGTAAGGGTTAGGATAATGTACCTATACATAACATAACGCATCACGCCTGTAATTCCTCAAAAGGTTTGGCAGAGGTGCATAGCATGTACAGTCAACAAAAGAGATAAGTATGCGGGATCGTCGGATATAGTTGAAGTTTAGTAAGAAACCGATGGATGTTGTCGACTGAAATTTAATTTGATAAATGAGCTGTTTGTTTTCTATTAATAAAATTAAATTTTATTCGAGAACAACCATCGGTTTCTTACAAAACTTCAACTATATCCGACGATCCTGCATATTTATCTCTTTTGTTGACTGTACATTGTACACCCACAACTAAGTGTTCTAGTATTCACGTTACTTTCACACATTTGAGAGTTCGAAAACCCCAAGGAATGCACATAACATAGGGGTATGCAGAAATGAGAGGTGTTCCTATATACAGGGTTATTGGTAAAACATTAACAACCTTTTAAGAGGTCAGTACAATATACAACAATTTTTACTATGGAAACAAAACCGGAAACCGCGAAATAAAAATCAGCTGTTCCTTACATTTTGACGAGTTATACGAACAATAAATTTATGTAGGGAACAGCTGACTTTTTTTCACGATTTCAGGTTTGGTTCCATAGTAAAAATTGTTCATAATGATGAGTACAATGACCTCTTAAGAGGTTGTTAATGTTTTACTAATAACCCTGTATAGGAATACCTTTCATTACTCCTGTAGTACACACATTTTTGCGAGATGTGTTTAAGTCCCATGTAATAGAGGGGGGGGGGGGGGGCTATTGCCAGAACATGCATAAACATTACACATCTTTGTTTGTCAAAACTACATCTGGAACTCCTGTTACCTACAACAAACGCAATCACACAGCAAATCATCACGAACTCTTTCTCTAAATTTATCATCTCTCTCAGCACTGAGCACGAACACGCCACGGCGGCACTGTGAACACTTTCCATACAAAGCAAACTTGTCACAGTTTTCTCGCACTACAGTCCTTTATTTTACCTCTGATTTAGCAACACTGTCTAAATCAAAGTGACCTTTATGCCCATTTGAATAAGGTTGCTTCCATTGACAAGTCTGTCAAAATCATTGTGATCTTTATTCTCAGTTGCTGCTGTCTGAGGTAAAATAACTGAATGGACTGTACGACACATGACAGCTTTTAATGGCGTCGGAGACAGAAGTTGTGCGCTCAACGCACTTTCAGTGCGACGAATGTTATTAGTACTGCCGTGATTCCGTGTTCTGTCTCTCACACACCAAACAAAATAAAAAACAATGTTCATAAGTAAGTATAGCTTATATTAATAATTAGATTCTATCGCCTCTTCTTGTGAACCTTCGAGGGCCCTTTGACGAAGCACCAATCCACTGATATCGGCTGACCGAGGATGTCTGCGCCGTCGAGAGCTTCGCGTGCGCTCTGGTGGAAAGAAAAAAGGGTTAGGAAAAAGATACCCCGTGTCCTCTTAAAAGTGATCGACGTGGTCATTTTGTTCGGTCGAAGCTGAACGCGTTTTCCGTGCCTTCACATTTTCTGAACAAGTGTTCGTAACGATCACGTATTCGCGCGACGAACGCTTATATGAGGCCTTATGAGAAAATTCAAGTACATTTTTCCAGAGACGAGCCAGTAAGAAAGAGATGTTTTCTGCCAGTCTTCAAAGTGTGTGTTGGATTTATCGTCTGTACAGCGACGCTGCATAGACGTTGCTTAGAAAATACGTCGTGTTGACGCAGCAATAGTGCCTATGCAGAACGTCTTAATCAGAAGTAATTTTTTTTTACTATTTCTTATACTCACAGCAGCCTGTTTGTATGTCTCATACTCCACTAGAGCATAACCTTTGAGGAAGCCAGTACGTCTGTCCAGGTTCAGGTGAATGTTCTTGATCTCGCCAAACTCTGAGAATTGGTTCTGTAAAAAGAAGGATAATTTTGATTTAAAAACTGGCCAAATGCGAGTTGGAATCGTACATGGAGGGTTCCCCGCTACAACAAGGCAAAAAAAGTGTTTTGTTTGGCTAAAATAATATATATATAATATATAATAGATTAAAAGGGGTGAGTGTGGGTCTCCCTTTAATTTTTAACTTTATTTGTTGATATAGTGCCATAGAAATACACACTGTGAAACTACGTATTGATAGGATTTTGAGTTCATGAGATACACCCCCCCCGACTGTCAGACAGACAGACAGACGGACGGACGGACGAAAGTGGAGTCTTAGTAATAAGGTCCCTTTGGGTACAGAACCCTTAAAACCATAATATGGGATTTTCATCATAATGTGGGTTTTCCTCTGATAAAATAATCATATCATAAGCTTTTGTAGTTTGACCATATTAACTGAATGAGGAAATGGTATTTTTGTTTGCCAAAAATAAGAAAAAAAAACGAGATTCAAAATATCCACTTAGAATTAAACCAGCATCTAGAGAATTTCTGAGTAGTACCTCATCCCAGCGGAAAATGAATACTCATAGAACTGTATTTTTCTAGACATTTTATTATTTTTCTAAACATTCTCAGTTATTTGTGTAAGTTTCCATAGAGTCCAACCAGAAGTACAGTATTGTTGAAAGGTTATCTTTAACAGATCGCTCTTAGCGATAAGACCACCCATTGTGTCACCCTTTGTAAAATTTATATATTTTTTTCTATAATGTATATGGTGTTTATTGTTATGGTTGCCTCATTAGGGTAGGATTTGCATTGTGTTAAGTAAATATATTGAAATGGAACAAAAAAGTGAAACTATGGTACCCCAGAAAGGGGAAGAGAAAGAAAGGAAAACCCTTGAAAAGATGGCAGGATGACTTGGTGAGGATGGTTGGAAAGATATGGACTCGACAGGTAAGGAACAGGAAGAATTGGAAGGGGTTGGAGGAGGGCTTTGCCAAAGGGCACACAGAGACTCAGAACTGTAGTGCGATTCTGTAACCATCTCACCGTGAATACTTAGGTGAAGTGAGCGTGGAGTGAGCTGTCAATAGTGTTAATTCCTAGTAAAAACAAACTCACTTCACCTAAGTTTTCACAGTGAGATTTTTACAGAATTGACCGGCTGATATTAAAATGTTTTCTACTACAAATATCACTCTGGAAAAAGGCTATAAATAAATCTAAATAAGTAACTATTTACCTGTATATCTTCTTCCTGTGCCTCTTCATGAACATTGCTGACAAACAATATCCAGCCTTCCACTGAGCGCTGTGGCCCTGGTGTGCTGCCATCACCCTCAGGGGCCAGGCTGTCATATCTAGAACATAGAAGAAAGAAGGTTTTATAACAGAATATTGTTTATTATTTCTGCAGGTTTAAGGGGAATAGAATTTGTCACAATTAAAAATAGTATTACAACATACCTATATGGTGTAAGTACAACAATAATAATAAATTCTCACAAGCGTTATTAACATAATTTTTGGACGTAAAAATCGTGCAAAAACATTTTCTCAGTTACCTGCCCCTGTTCCCTCTCTCTGAGGCGCCTCCGCTACCAGCTTCACTGCCAAAACCTCTACCCTTACGTTTTCGCGCCTTCTCCTTCAAACGGGCGATTCCCTCTGAAAAATCCAGCAAATAATACTCAAATACGTGTAAAATGCCAGCACAAGTATATTTACAGTATAGAAATGGCAGGGATAACGGAATTTTTAGCCTAAATGGAGTTTGTTCAACTAGAAAGTTAACCTAAAAATGTTAGTTTTAATTGGATGGTTATTAAAGCAATTATAGCATGAGTAAAAACAATAAAGTCTCAGATTGACAAGGGAAACCTACTAGACGGATAAATGCCGAAATAACTGAGCAATGCTATTCAAAATGAAGCATCAAAACATTCACAAAATTACTTACGTTCGCCATCCTCGTCTACCTCAAATTCCTCGGAATTCTCAATATCTAGCACGTCTGCCATTCTTATTGTTATTTGTCTGTTTAGCTTATAAACTATTGTTTACTCGCGTATTTTCGTACGATTTCCACATAAATAAACGTGAATTTCAACAAAATGACTTATCGATGTTGCCAGTTCTCTAAGTTACTCAGTTAGAAAATAGAAATTAGTCAAAAAAAAATTGTTTGCTTGTCAAATTAACAGCCATTTACTAACCCGATTTTAGGTTTATAGAGGCATGACTGATGGAAAATAGGATATACATTATTATAACGTTAATAACCCAGAATTATCCAACTGTTGGAGTCTTATTTTGGTTGGAGTACACAAGTTTAGAGTGCTGCCACACTAGTTATTTACTTCGTTGACAGCGAATAGCTGTTTTTTATCTACACTTTTGCCGACTTTTGCCAAACCTATTTATGATTTTTGCAAGCACCGGCACCGCGTTATCGTTCCTGCAAAAGCACAGCTATTTACAAAGAGTTTGCATAATACAGCAGTCATAGTACTTACAGTAATCGTTAAGAAAAACAATAAAATGTCAACAATTTTGTGACAGCAGTTTCTTTCATTTTCATAAATTATTTTAGGCTAACTGAACGTTGAAAAATTCTGAAATGAGTGCTTGTAACGTTGGAGAAACGCGAAATGATCCGCAAAATATAATTTCTGGAGACTGGACCGCAAGATCAAGGTCATCGAGATCTCCTGCAACAACTCGATCATCATCCCCCAACAGAGGAGAAACAATTTTTGATAAATACCTTGATATTATACACTCGAAATCTAATCTTTCTGTGAATGACAAATCAGAGCCTACTGAACGTCCTTTTGATTTTTTCGACGACGAAGAATTTGCTTTTGGAATTAATTTACTCAATAACAACGTTGCGTGTGTCGGTGATAACATTACCAAACTCATTCAAATGGGTAAAGTCTCAAATGTTATTTCTAGTTTTGTTGTAGAAGTACCAGTAGCGGACACAGCCTGCCTAAGGCTTGGGGCGGCAATAATATACATGCACATACATCCCCTGCCTGTGATTTTTTTTTGTCTCACATTAGATTTTCAACACACTGCTCAGTGCTGAGAATTGAAAATCCAACAGTTTAATAATAATATATCAAAATCCAGTGCGCGATAAAAAAAATCATCCGTGCCAGCTCAAAAATAACACCCGCTTCGGATAGGTATGATTTTCTTTTGACCATTCATACAGAAATCTTTACAAGACTTATGCAAAAAAGTTTGAAAAACAGGAGAATGAAGGTTTATATTTTGCATAGCGGAAGACCCCTACATTTCCAACTACAAACTGCGTTTTACTTATATTTTAGCCTTATTTCGGAATAAAAAAATATTTAAAGGGATTTGATGGCCCCCTAGAACAGAACCGATGGCCCGCGGTAGTTTTAGTATAAAAAAATACTACCAAAAATCGGTGTTTTTAAGACCTTGCACATCTGGTAACACGAAAAATATGACAGCTGTCTGTCAGTTAAACGTGAAATCGAATTTGGGTTTTATGAAGTATTTGTATTTTCAATAAATAGTATTATTTTATTTACTTATTGCTTAGTGTTAAAACTTAAATAATATGCCGGAATTCCATCTTACGGATTCCATAATCACTCAGCTTAACGGTAAGTTAAATGAAATAACGTAACTGTTTTGAACGTGAAGAAGTTACATAATTTTGTTTGCAAAATTGATATTGTTTTGTTTGACACAAATATTTAATTTTAGCACCGCGGTTTTTTAAATAGTGCTATATTACTGGTGTTGCGTCATTTGGGACTTTCGGACACAGTGTAACACTTCGTATAGCAATGAAACTAAGAATTGACGAGCCCTTTGAATTTGGTAAAATATTCTGTTTTGTGTGTGATTTCGAGTATTTTTTCTGTTGGAAAGTGTTTTATGTATAAATGTGGTTCTTTTTACAACCCAATATTAACTTGCAAGTCGTGTTTTTGATTTATTGATGATGTTTTTTAAGTTTTTCGTACATAACCTCACTTTGCTGTGTCTTAATCCCACAGTTACCAATGTGACATAATATAAACATAACCCTGATTCAATCCTTTACAGCAGAATATAATTTCCCCCTACAAAATCAAGCTATAAACAACTAAAACTTTTAATATAATGACTGCAGTTTGATAACAATTTTTTTTAAATATTCTTAGAGATAGGCATTATCTACCAGATATGATTTATCTGGAAAGTATTTGGCAGAATTTATAACAACTATTATTTATTATGTTGACACTATATAATAGAAAAGGGATAAACATTTTTAATACTTGTATAACTGTAGTGTCTGCTTCACCAACTCTAGATAAGTTCTTAAGGTTCCAGTTAAATAATCTGCAAGATAAGGCTTTCTAACTTAACAGACAATTGTGCTGCTGGGGTGTTTGTTTCACCACTTTTTCTTCCCAGCTAATGTACTAGGGAGTGGTGAAAGGATCCGCCTTTCACCACTCCCTAGTACTTTACTTTTTAAGGTACTGTCTTATTGTAATTTTGATCAAAAAGTGCTGACTCTCAGCCTAATTTGAATGACTTTTGATTTTGAGAAATCAAGGTTAAATTTCCATTTTACTGCTCCTAAATGATTTATTTCAATTAAACCAATGACAGTCATTTTTAAATTCTCAAGGGGTAGGTCAGTCAGAAAGATGAAGCTAGTTGCCCATTCCAAAGCATAGTAGGTTCCTATGGAGAAGAACAAGCAAGAAACTCCATGGACACTCTTTGTGGTGATGTCACCATTATGGTTACGGTCCTGACATTATGATGTCATCATTATTCTTATAGCAATTGTGTAAGATTCTAGTTAGTATTATAATATCTTGGCAATAGTGTCTAAAGAGGTGAGTGCTCATTAATATTTATGACCAATGGTCTATGATCTTTGGCACATTATTATGTTGCAACTATTTATTAGTTTTGAAAGGGTAGCCATGGAGATTCTTGCTGGTTAGTTTTGAATGGAGCTACTTTACGAGTCCCAGGGCTCGAGGTTAAATAACAACAGCCGCACGGGTCGATCTTGAAGGTTAAGCAACACTTGCCAAGGTCGGTCGGTGGATGGGTGACCATCGATTACATACTGAAACGACGTCTCCATGCCTCGGAAAGCAGTTGGTCCCGGCTGTCAGTCATAGATCTTTTACAGTTTTCACACATAGAAACACAAAAGTATGACTACTAGACATACCAAAAGGTATTGTGTTACCCATTAACTGGGTTGGAGATCAGATAGACAGTCGCTCCATGTAAAATATTGGTATACAGCTGCATCCGGTTAAGACTGGAAGCCAACCTCAAAATAGTTGGGAAAAGCCTAGACAGATTGGATTGATTGGTCTGTGACATTTGGCACTGCATTATAATCAAAGTCGCAATTATTTACTATAGGTACTCTTTCTAAAATTCTTTATTGGCATAAAAAAAAAAGTGAAACTGACTCCAGAATTAGGGACCTGGACCTGTAGTTTAGGAGCCAGTGACGAAATAAACAAACGTAAATATTCCTCTGTTTTAAATCTTCTAAGCTTGACTTCCATCATGAATCGTATTCTTTTAGTTTTCAGTTAGGGGTCGTCCTTTAATCACGTGCGGTTCAAAGAAGGGGAGATCAGAAAAAAAATTATGATTAATTACGATGTGAAGGGGTAATGTGACAATCACGTCTATTTTTTCGTGCGACGCAAATTTTTTATTTCAACACCCACAATTCAATTCATTTTTCCTCGTAAAACCAGAGCCAGCTAATACAACTGAAGTAAATGCCGACTAAAACAAGATTCTCAAAATAATCAGATAGTCCAGTCAAAATAGACATTTGACTTAGCCAAAATTCGCATAGAGCTGAAAATTGGCAGAGACGTTATATACATCATTATAAATGAAATGTCAAAAATCCCCTTCGATCCTACTTCTGTAAAAAAAATTATTCAAGGTCAAAAGTACAAAATTAAGGTTTTTTCCATTTTTCTCGAAAACAGTAAGTATTATCGTGAAAATAGATCAGACAAAAGTTGTAGATCATACAATTCTCTACAAAAATGGTCCAGTCACTTTTTCACTTACGACTCACCATTCGTGAGATATCGCGGTTTTAATCATTAGAAAATTCATATTTTACATAATATACCTACACACATTTCCGCACCACCTATGAGGTAATAATGTACTTGGCGCATTTTTTTAACGTGGTTTTCCCAGTAGGTATACTCCACGATCTATTGTTATAAAGAAAGTTTGATCAGATCGTATCCTATTAATTGCAAGAATAGTAATATTGCTAATGATCAAAGTGGAATAGGTTGTTTTTCTACGTTATATTGAAAGAAATACAACATATGAAGATATTTATGATATTAATGAGGAGACAATTGATGCATCCCTTTTCTTAGAACAGCGAACTTCTGCAAGAAGAAGAAAAAAAAGACGAAGAAATAATTGTCGAAGTAGAATTAGACAATTATCTAAATATAATGACATGTGGAAAAAAACAATCTATTCCACTTTACTCATTAGCAATATTACTACGAGGATTCTTTCAATTAAAAGGACCAAACCGGACCGGATCCGGACCCAACCGGATCTGATCAAACTTTCTTTATTACAATAGATCGTAGAGTATACCTACTGGGGAATGATGATGATGATGGGACTCCCTTTCCCGTATTCGGGCCGTTGTGCGTGGGGATTCTGGCTAACAGAGCCAGCCTAGCTCCGCCCAGAGGCACAGAAGCTTCCTGGGAGCTTCACAGGCTTCGCGGAGCGACCTCATTGTTCCGAGGATTTCTGCACGTTGAGAAGCCACGGCCTCGCAATCCAGGATGACGTGGGTGGCTGATTCCTCGGCATCAAGGCAGCCCCTGCAAAGGGAGCTGTCCGTGGCGCCTATGTTGAAAAGATGTTTGTTAAGGAGGTTGTGGCTCGTAATTGTACCTATTATTATTCTAAGGTTATTCCTACTCAGGCTGAGAAGTTTTTTGGTTAATCGCGGGTGTATCATTGGTAAAGCCAATTTTGACTGTCTACAGTCTGTTGCCCGTGACCATCTGTTGTTATGAAGTTCAGTCGATCTTTGGCGAATCCACGCACGAAATTGTGAGAAAGGCAAAGGGAGAAGTGGGTACGGGCCTAGCACCCTCATATCATTGCCCAGAGATTCACTGTGCCCTTTGATCCACTGGAGAGTAATACGATTAGACGTCGATAAACTCTCCAGAGCTAGATGGCACTCAAAAATTAGCTTATTGTTAGTTTGTTTGCTTCCTAAAGCTTTGAGCACAGATAGGCTGTCGGATAGGAATTTAATGCCATAGTTCCGGATGCCTAAGCACTTTACTGCTGTTGCAGCTTGTGTTAAGGCAACACATTCGCATTAAAAGATCTAACTATGTGTGCCTAGTGGTATGTCAAAGTTAATATTTAGGTCAAGGGAGTGTACGCCAGCACCTGAACCGTTTTGTGTTTTAGAGCCGTCTGTATAAATGCGCACTTCATTGACTCCTGACTGATCCCTTTCTTCCTGAACTGTTTGTATAATGTAGTTCTTGTTGAAGATCGGTTGGTTTGGTGTTCTATCACACGGGGCAGCGATGAGAGGCTGGTACTCAATCGCCCGGTCCAGGATTTTAGCGTGTGGACTGGTAATGTTTTTGTCCCATATGCCCAGATGCATTAGCCTGATGGCGGCTAGCGCCGCTTCCTGCTGTATGTACAGGTCAAGGGGAGTTAATTGAAGGGCTATCTCCATCACCTACTGGGGAAACCACGTTAGAAAAAATGTACTAAGTACATTACTCTCACATCTCAGCCCAATTAGTCTCACATCTCATATTTATAAGACTTTCATTAAGGTGATACACAATCGCATAGACTGGAAACTGGATAAACACCAGCCACCAGAACAAGCCGGATTTCGCCCAAGTTTTTCAACAACCGATCACCTTCAAACACTAAACCAGATCCTAGAAAAATACACAGAATTCAATAAACCGTTATATCTCGCCTTCGTAGATTATACGAAGGCCTTTGATAGCATTAAGCACACAGAAATATTCACATCCCTAGAAAACCAAGAACTTGAAAGACAATACATTAACCTTTTAAAAACCATTTACAACAATAGCACGGCAAACATAAAACTGAATACTGCTGGACCTTCCTTCCAAATCCAAAAAGGCGTTAAACAAGGTGATCCGCTCTCTCCCAAATTGTTTACGAGCACACTTGAGGAGATATTTAAGTCACTGGCAGCCTCATGGAAGACCAAGGGCATTGACGTCGGCAAGAAGAGGCTGACAAACCTCCGATTTGCCGACGATATCGTCCTTTTTGCCCCCACAGCTCCAGAACTCCAGACCATGCTCCAAGAGCTGAGCACGGCTAGCTTCAGGGTGAGGCTTGCGATGAATCGGTCTAAGACCCAACTAATGACCAACAGCACTAAGCGTAGGGTCGAGGTAGATGGGCAGGAAATAATTTATGTCGATGAGTATATCTACTTGGGCCAGTTAGTTTCATTCGAAAACAGGCAGGAAAAAGAGATCGATCGCCGAATCGAGAACGCCTGGAAAAGCTACTGGTCCATGAAGATGCTAATGAAGGGTGATCTACCGATCTCCCTGAAGCGCAAACTCATCGACATGTGTATCCTGCCTGTCCTAACCTACGGTGCTCAGACCTGGTCGCTCACCGAGTCGCAAAAGTTCCGCCTTGGAGTTTGCCAAAGAGCGATGGAACGCAGCATTCTGGGTGTTAAAAGACAGGACAGAATTCGGAACACCACGCTGCGTTCCAAAACGGGCATACTGGATGTAGGAAAGAAGGCTGCCAGGCTCAAATGGGATTGGGCGGGTCACATCAGCCGTATGCACGACGACCGCTGGGCAAAAATCTCCACACAATGGGTGCCTGAAGATGGACGGCGCCGCCGAGGCCGGCCCAGAAAGAGATGGCGAGATGACCTGGACGCGTACCGCGAGGGCTGGTTCGAGGTGGCGCGGGAAAACAGTTGCTGGAAGGATTTGGGGGAGGCCTTTGCCCAGCAGTGGGACAGCATAGGCTAAAAAAAAAAAAAAAAAGTACATTACCTCATAGGTTGTGCGGAAATGTGTGCATATTATGTAAAATATGAAATTTCTAATGATTAAAACCGCGATATCTCACGAATGGTGAGTCGTAAGAGAAAAAGTGACTGAATCATTTTTGTAGAGAATTGTATGATCTACAACTTTTGTCTGATCTATTTTCACGATAATACTTACTGTTTTCGAGAAAAATGGAAAAAACCTTAATATTGTACTTTTGACCTTGAATAATTTTTTTTGCAGAAGTAGGATCGAAGGGGATTTTTGACATTTCATTTATAATGATGTATTTAACATCTCTGCCAATTTTCAGCTCTATGCGAATTTTGTCTAAGTTATGACTTATTTTTGTCTATTTTGACTGGATTAAGATCTTTTCTATAAAAAAAATACGCGTGACGCTCGGAGGGGGAAGGAGGGGTAGGCTAAAACCTCTCGACGTGTCACCTAAGGGCCGGTTGTTTCAAACGGTTGGTTAACGTAACATACGTACGACAAATATTAACGAGTACGTAATCGTAATGATTTGACGTACGGCAAGGCCATAATTCTGTAATTATAATTTGAAACAACGCTTTTTTTGGTTTGACTATAGTTAGCGCCATTTTTGACGTATACGCGTGCGCCAAGCGGACGTGAAACAACCCGCCATTAGAGGCCAAATCCTCACTTGATTAAAGAATGGCCCCGTATCCAGATGACACATATTAGTTACATGTTTCTAAGTCCACTGTAATATAAACATCGTGCAAAGTGTGTTTGACTAAGTAAATAGCTAGATTAGAAAAATAAACATAAAGTCCATACACAACTGGATATATTTCCGTTTGATTTTATTGTTGTTTTCGCCTATTAGTTCATAACTTTTTGAATGCCAATCTTGGACTCCGCTCCTTTCAACACCGTCGCGCGCTGGCGGCAGTGAACGAGGGGTGACGGTAGAGCGGGAAGTCAGCCGGCCGACGGACAAGCTCGGACTGCGAGCCCCGCGACATTCAGCTGCTACACATCTCCAAACACGGCTGCGCTTGCGCGTTTACTAACGCCCATTTTCTTGTTTACATTTTAAACAGACTTTTTACCGTTTGTAATTTCGTTTCTCTTCTTATTATACTTACACGTTATACCAACCCAACCTTCATTCAAAAAGTTGATACCCAAACATTAGAAGCTGCCCCCACCATCACTTCACATGTGAACTAATCTTAATAACCTTGCAGCTCAGG
The DNA here is from genome assembly GCA_963855955.1 of Luperina nickerlii. Taxonomy (NCBI): domain Eukaryota; kingdom Metazoa; phylum Arthropoda; class Insecta; order Lepidoptera; family Noctuidae; genus Luperina; species Luperina nickerlii. The sequence continues at coordinate 6,497,170 of OY979689.1, read as the reverse complement.
AGCCATGGCCGGACAATGTCAAGCTGTTCCAGCCGTACGAGGTGGAACAAATACTACTGCCAGACAATGCCAGCTGTCTTGCTGTGCAGGCGTTCTTGAAGGTAAGATTACAGGGAACTTATTGAAAGTACTCAAATGAAAAAGAATGGAGAATAACTCCTTGGAATGTGAGAGTCCTTCCTCCTTTCCTTTCTCTCCTCTGCGGTCCTCTCATGTAAAATCAGACGGTAGCTGTCTTCAGCTCATTAGAACAAGGTTATAATATTTCGGGTGAAATATTCGGCGTCTCACCCATGCCTTCGCCTTTCGGTGCAAAGTAACATAATTATTACGAGTTAAGTGCTGCAGGTCATCATTGTCATCAACTTAGGTCAAAGGACGCTCATAACGAGAAACAGAGGGCGCTGTTCACAAATTTGATCAAAACAAAAAATAATTGTTAGCACACTAAGTCTACAAAAACATTATTAAAATCATGGAGGAAATAAAAATCATACTGGAAAACATGCAAATAGAAATGAAACAACAAAAAATTGGTATGCTCGAAATGAAAGAAGACATAAAAACTTCAATTATCAGTAATATGAATGACAAGTTTAGGAGCTTGGAAATAAAAAATGAACATATAGAAAAGAAACTAGAGGAGCATTCTTCAGCTATCAACAATTTAGAAAGGTACGCGAGACGTAGAAACCTGGTCATATTCGGAGTGGAAGAACGAGAAAAATCCTATCACGATTTAGAAAAAACAATATTAGACTTAATAAACAACTATTTTAATTTACAATATAAAAATGGTATAGAAGCGGTCAGAAGACTTGGGAAAAAAGGCGACAAAACACGTCCTGTTGTTGTTACTTTCAGCACAATGGGACTGAAAATAAAAATTCTGCAAAACCAAAATTGCCTGAAAAACTCACCATACTATATAAAACAGGACTACCCCCTTGATGTCTTGAACAAACGTAGAGACCTACAAACCAAACTGAAAGAAGAAAGGGAGTTGGGCAATAAAGCTTTTTTAAAATATGACAAGCTTATTGTATTACCCAACAAAAACAAGAACACACCACAACATCATACAAACAAAAGAATCCTATCTGAATCACCCGAAACAGTGACACTCAATAGCCAGAAAACCACAGAAAACAAAAAACAACCTTTAAAGAAAAGCAAGACAACAACTATGAAGAACTACATCATACAAAAACCTAAACTTGTGTACAACAAGGACAGTACTCCGCACGAGCAAACACTAATGATAGAACAATATGAATCAGAATAGCAACCATAGAAGGCCCCCCTCCGGCTCTCCCAATCCGGCTGGTCCCCGTGGGAGCAAAAGACCGAAACCCTTCAGAGACAATACTTCTAATCAGTTAAAGCTTGAGAACAATAAATAATCTATAAAACTCTGGAGGAGGCCTTCACCCTCAATATTTGAGGGGTTCATGCATGTACAGTCGCCGTCAGATATATTGTAGCAGACAAGGTGACCAAATACTTCTGAACAATTCAAAATGTCAATAAGTTCCACACACTACAAGTTACCATTAATATCTGAACATTCATTACTTCATTAATATCAGAGCAGATGCTTGTCAATAATTTCTATACACACAACTAACCAAAAATATCTGAACACTTACAACATTACACAAAATACTAATATTTTATATAGGTACGTATGTTGTCACAAATAAAAAAATATTTACAATAATTTATAATTTCATTACAAAACCAAGATCTATTTTCTATCAATAGTTTGACATTAACATAAAATATCAGTTGTATCCTAAACAAATGATTTTCTATACAATTTGTATTCCCTTTTCATCGTATTTATACTTAGAACAGTCATTTGGTGTTCAAAAAGGGTGTGGAACCTGGAATTTTATCCGGGAGTTTTGAAGGTTGGTTATTTTATTGAGTTCGACGTGTTCTCTTAGAATTTTCACTTTGTCGCTCATTGTTTTATCTTTGCCGCTCGCACCACCATATTGGAAAAATGGCGCCTAATAACAGTTAAAAACACCTGTTGGTATATAAGATGAATAATAGTTTGCGGCGCTCGTACGCCAAAACTATTGATTTTACAAAAAAATTTAAACACATAAATTGAAGGAAATTTTCTCTAGTTTAATTTTTTTACATTAATGTTTTATCGTAGAATGAGTCAGAAAGGAGATATTGTCTAAAACTTGTTATTAGGCGCCATTGTTCAAATATGGCGGTGCGAGCGGCAAAGATAAAACAATGAGCGACGATGTGAAAATTCGAAGAGAGCACGTCGAACTCAATAAAATCACCAGTTTAAAAACTTTCCAGGTAAAACTACCAAATGACTGGACTAACCACAGATAGTCAAGTGGATAGTCGTTTTTGGTTCGTCCTTTATATCATGCAGTAATGAATTAGGTAAGCTCAACGTTTGTCTGCGTAGATACACTTGACGTTGTAAGTGTTCAGATATTTTTGGTTAGTTGTGTGTATAGAAATTATTGACAAGCATCTGCTCAGATATTAATGAAGTAATGAATGTTCAGATATTAATGGTAACTTGTAGTGTATGGAACTTATTGACATTTTAAATTGTTCAGAAGTATTTGGTCACCTTGTCTGCTACAATATATCTGACGGCGACTGTACCTATGTTATTTTCTTTCTTAAATTTTCAGAATCCATTTATAATAATCTAATTTCATTTTTATTATTTAATGAATATTAATATTGAAATCTAATTAGTAATATTGTTTTAAATAAAATATTAAAAAAAAAAAACTTTTTATTGATTAATGTTAAGTATATTGAAATTAATAATATTGTACATTATAGTGATATTGTTAAGTAAAATAATACATTTATGATTGCAATTATGAAAATGAAAACTAAACAATAATATTTATGAAATTGAATCAATCTATAATTATTGTTAATCTTATTTTATGCATGAAATAAAAGGCTTTTTTATTTTATTTATTTAAGTGCTGCAGGACTGCCGAAAGTTAATAGGTTGGCGGTGACGGCTCACCAGAAATGACTAGTAATACAGGACTTATCCGTTTTGTGATGTCTTCAAAACTATTGAAATGTACTAATTTCGGTCTGTAGAGCTATAGTTGTCAAACATATAATGTGTGCCACGAAAGAAGAGACTTGACCCCGCCTCCCCCGCTCTTTCCGCTGCGCCTATGACGCCTGGTCCCGTCCCGCACTCGGACCTCATACCGCTAAAGATACCTAAAATCGTGTTCTGCGCATGTCAAACCACGTGGTGTGTCAAGTCTCATCTTTCGTGGTACGCATTGTACGTGTGACGCGACTCTTTCTAAAACTCGATGCGCATTTCAACGCTGCTGGAGCGGTGATGGCTACGTGGTAACAGTCCCAACTTACGAGTTGTAGGTCGTAGGTTCTAATCCAGACAGGCGCTTTACTTTGTGTAAATGATTTTCTCACCACTGCTCACAAAACGGCGAAGGAAAATATCTTGACGAAACCGGCATGTCCTAGAACCTAAAATTCGAAAACATGTGACATCTACCAACCCGCACTGGGCCCGCGTGGTAGATTATAGCCAACTCCATCAGGAGGCCTGTGTTCTATCAGTGGGAACATTATAGGCTTTCAACGCCAGCCTATTGAAGTCTGAAGCTATAATTCAACGGACACTCAGAGCCCTTTCTAATTGCGAAATAAAGTATCGCGTTGAAGACCATTTTTGCAAAAAAAAAACCATTGGAATAGAATACTCTTTATTATGTACAGACGTCAGCACAACAAGCTACTACAATCTGTCAAATTTCCTTAATAGATTTTCAACTTCATCGCAAAAGCATAAAGTTCAAAGTCGATTGGCAAAATTTTACGGTTTTGGTTAGCTTGATGTGCTGGCGTCTGTACAACATATAAATTTCTTCATAATAAAGACTATTCTCATCTCATCATCTGCTATTCGCTTCTAAACCTGCTCTTTTTTCCCCAGATGTGCAACCTCCCCTTCGAAGTGGAAATGCGTTGGAACGCAGAATTCATGTCTCCTTCGGGCCGCGTGCCCTTCATCAAGTGTGGCGCCTTCGTGGTGTCAGAGCTAGAGCCGATAGTACAGTTCGCGGCGAACAAGGGTGTCTCCCTCTGTGGACGGCTGAGTACCGAGGAGAAAGCGGAAATGAGAGCCTATATGAGTCTGATTACCAATGTTCTAGTTAATGCTGAGGTTGGTATAATATTAAAGAAATTGGCTCTCTCTTGTAAGGAAGTAGGGAAGAACAATTCATTGTCTCAATGCCGAAACTGATGATTTGCTGTAAACCCTATTAATATTGCCAGAATGGTTTAGTGGTCGTAAGCGCGAATACTGAGGATAGAGTTCGATTCCCGAGTTTGTCATATTCTCAAGGAAATTCTAAGTAGCTAGTCTGAATTAGTCTGAAAATAACAAAAATATTTATTTTATTTATTTATTTATTTACACACACTATCTTGACAGGATGACCCCAATACAATAGCGGTTTGCAAACACATACCTACCAAAAATACAATGAAAAATCTACTTACAGCTAAAACTTAAAATAAAAATCTAAACTTTAAAAACACAAAGCACTTTATACAATACATAACAATCTAACACACAATATTAATACTTACTTAAATATAACTAACATAATTCAACAAAACTCTTGCGAATTCACTCAAATTGCACGAAAATATGTCAATTCTCCCATGGACTTCATTTAGTACACCTATTGCGCGGATGAGAGGTGTTTTCGACAGCAGGTTGGTTTTGGCAGCAGGCACGGCCAGCAGTGGCGGTCGTAATATAGAAGTATGCAGCACCTCTGCATAATTGGGATGCAATTTATGTTATGTTACAAATTCTCTGATAGTAACCTAACGCAACCCCATTCGTTTCACCTGCTGAAATTCTCCCACCTGGACGTGAGTTTCCTTGGCTTACCTAGAAGTCTTTAAATAGACTCTGGACTCAGACAGGCTGAAGCAAAGAAAACCCGCTCAGGTGGAGATTCACAGATGACTGTCCTGGAGTGTAATTATGATGTAGTTCCACAAAAAATGGGGCACTTCATATCGTGTCCAGCAAGTCCTGTTGTCTGCACGCTACAGGAGTTGATGGACGCTACTGAAGGTGCCAAGCTCGTGGCTAAATTCTGGACCGACTGTAGATATATAAATTGCTATCGAAACTAAGACCTATCCGATGTGAAAACAATTCTTTTGTATGTCCCGATTTGCACTCCCAACAAATCATTTTGAAAGAATTTTATCTTGATTGCCATCCAATTTCTTTATTCCACTATAGACAGGTGTTCGCAACTCATGTGTGCGCGTCATGTGACTCTTATCTCACTAACCCCCTCCCTCCTTCACCCCTCTCCTCGCTCTCTCTCTCTGCTCTTTAGTGTCATTGAGTTTTTCCATTAGGAATTTCTTAGTAACATAACAGCCCGGTGGTGTGATACCCCCGTGCCTCGGAAAGCACGTTAAGCTGTTGGTCGCCTGATCTGGTCGCCTTGGGCGCCTGATCTCTCCGAGTTCCGGTCGTATCGGATTGCCGTCCCATCGGACTATGAGAGTAAGGGAAGAGCGAGTGCACCTATGTCTACGCGCACACGTGTTCACTATAATATCTGCTGCGCCGAAGGCTAGTCTCCTTTGAGTTTGGTCGCCGTGGCCGAATTATGGTCTGGAGGACTTTTTTATTTTATCACATTAACACAAGGTATAAACTGCAATGATTGACGCGCATTCGTAAAATGAAACAACTGTAGTAATAAGCCTATATTTCTTCAGCTCTACATATCCTGGGTGGACAACGAAACCTTCAATGCGGTGACGAAAGTGAGGAACTCCTCAGTTTACCCATGGCCACTGGGATGGTTACAGACCAGGGCTAAGAGAAATGCTGTCATCAAACGGCTGAAAGCACTGCATTGGTATGATAAGACCTTGGACCAGGTTTTAGCTGATGTAAGTAATCTATACATATATACAAATAAATAAAATAAAAATTTTGTTTGTTTGTAATGTCAAAATTACAGCTTTTTACTTAATCCATATAAAAGTATATACTGTACTTATAAAAAAAACAATTTTTAAAATGTTTGTCGGTCTGTTTGTTCCGGCTCATCTCCGAAACGGCTGGGCCGATTTTGACAGGACTATGGTTTCACGCAAAACAATTGAAATTTAAAAAGTGGAAAAAGATTGTTCCTTTTCAATGGAGGTTTGGTACCCACTACTACCTACTTCTTCTCTAAGGGACCGTCTCCACGAGCGAGAGAATCGCGGCGATAGTCTCGCCGTGCGATCAAATTTTCGCGGTGATCTTATCGCCGTGTGGAGACACGTTCTAAAAGAGTGTAAGAAATACGTAGCACTGCACGACGATAATATAGCCGCGATTCTCGCTCGTGGGGGCGGCCGGCGGCCCCTAAGTGACAAATTATTGATACCCAACATCCACGCGAACGAGGTCATGGCACAGCTAGTTAATTATAATTTATTACTTCAACTGTGGGTATGAGTAATAAATATCGTTAAAGTAGCCATAAACTCCATTTCGAAGCAAATAACAGACTGATGAATTCGTTTCAAACTAAATAAACTTCAAAGCAATTTTTTTTTTTGGTTTTGACCTTATTTCAATGTGCAATGTTGATATTTTCTAAAAAAAAAATTGAGTACTTATAGTGTTATACTCAATTTTTTTTTTGCAACAGGTACTGAAAGGTTGTCTTAAAAATTCGAAGTGGGGCAACTAGGGCATTTGGGGTATCATATGAAAGAGCGCTGTTTGCAAATTCTTAAACATTTTTTTTTCTTTGTTTTTAGCCCTCATAGTTTTTGACTTTAGATGAAAAATGTAAAAAAAAATACCGTTCCCCCCGGATTATGATATTCCGTAAAGATCAATAAAAACATTTTTGACAGAATTTTGATGATGTTGGTAAACGTTTTTAGGTGGAGCAGTGTTGCAACTCTCTGAGTCAACGGCTTGGTGAAAGAGATTACTTCTTTGGGAATGCGTGAGTAGTTTTTAATTGTTATAATTAGTAATTTTAATATATTAACCTAATTTACGATAATACGATATTATTTTTTTGGATCTGAAATATACTTTTTGCCATTCTGCATAAATTTTAATGACGTAGTTTTAAGTTAGTTATGTTAGATTTAGTATTGTTATTTATTTTTGATATATTATAAGCGGTATTCGACGAGACATTGGTATGGCGATAGTCTGAGTTTTTGAATCCCTAACTCTACATACCAGTCCTTTCACCGTTAATTTACCTATGATTTTGCGTCACTGTGATCTTTATTTCTATTGAAATAAGGTTGCTTTTGGGTTACAACCACTGACAAGTCTGTCAAAATCACAGTGATCCTTATTTTCGATACAATAAAGTTGTTATTGGGTTACTAATGTCAGAGTTAAAATAACTGCGAAAGGACTGTTGTAGTACATACAAAAGAAAAGTGTGCGCTTCGAGAATAATCGTTTATCTTCGGAAATACGAACGCGTGATGATGAGATCTAATATAGAGCTGTTACAACCATGGTACCATTGCACTTGCCTATTATTTACAAAACTATAGAATAACAACTCTTTGCAATTCCAAAAAAAACTTTAAAGAACTTTTGAGTGACAAAGACGATCTCATATCGGGCTAAAGGTAGGGCCAACGAGAAGATAAAGAATGTAAACAAACTTTCAGGGGTTCATAATATTTTTATTTAAAGAAATTATATACAAATTTTTAACTTCCTATTCGAATCGTTGCCGTCTGTATTAGACGAAGATGATTCGTCAGAAGAGTTGATAGCTGCTGTACCGGCCGGTTTCCTGTACCACGAATCACACAACGACAGCCGTCGTCGACCAACTGACGTCATTATTGCGTGCGAGAGATAAGGACAGGATAATATTTACTCGCTATCGTAATGTAACTCAGTATAGGTCAGGTTGTTTACATGTTTTATCTCGTCTCGTTGGCTGCACTTTAGGTAACCCGGCAGAGAGAAAACTTCATATAAACGTGTGATACGTGAATTACTACAAAGCGGGTAGAACAAAACTCTGAAATTTTACTCTGTGGCGCAACGCTCGTACTAATTCGGAAACACGAAGATTATCGAAGCGCATAACCTTTTCTGTTTACCTTTACTTTTCCTAATTCCCCCCCCCCCCCTTTCGTCCCTAGCCCCACTCCCCTAGACGCGCTAATCTACGGTCATATGCGAGCGATCCTAATGGGTAACGGAATGAGAGCCGGAGCGCTCATCAAACGAATCACCAGCTCTTTGCTAAGGCTTGTGTTGAGATGCATCAATTTGACGAAAATGACTATGACGGTATGTTGTTTTTTTAAATCACACTAATATTATAAAGGCGAAAGTTTGTGAGTGTGTTTGTATGTTTGTTACTACTGCACGCACAAACGGCTGGACCAATTTTGATAAAATTTGGTATGGAGGTAGCTGACACCCTGGATTAATGCAACGCAACTTTATATATAGCCGCTCAATACAGGTCAAATTTTTCGTTATTTGTTGTCTAAAATTATTTAATAGAGTAGATACGTTTTGGTAGACAGGTTATCATAACCCTTCCTAATCCCCCCATTCCACTCCCAGCCTCAAGAAGAGTACCTAGTAACGCAGGCGTTCCAAATCTCCCGTCGCCGACTATCCCCTGAACGTACCACGTCTGAGCGAAGCACGAGGATCCAGCGATCGCGAATGAGTATGAGGAACCCTAGCAAGGACAGTGTGGTTAATAATTATAATAATAGAGATATTTTTGGTAAGTTTTCTTTTTTTAAATTTTGACTTATTATTCGTTGGTCTAGGTCGCAAGCGCTACTGCTCAGCATGAGGCCGTGGGTTCCACTCCCAGGGGCAATGTGTTATTTGAGTTTTCTATCTGGAATTTCTATTCTCAATCTAGCAGCCTGGAGTCTCAATTTGTGCCCTCCCCCCCACATCTATGGTATAGTTTCCTTTACATAACATGAACGCATGCCATAGAGCCCGTATTCGGGGAAACGTATCCATTCATCAATAGGGAACGATTGTGGTACACGGATAACCTGCACCGCACGTTTGGCAGTTGCTTTAAATGCTAATTTTCATTGGGTTTCCGCATGCTTTTTGCCGATGCCCGCTAAAAGGATTCTAAGGGGAGTTTTTAAAGCCCGCCTGCGGGCAGTCCCCCCATGCTGTATATCGATCGTGTTATCGACTAATGAAAATGAGCCATTAGGATTACTTAGGATTAGTAATACCTAGATATTAAATAGAAGATCCTAATGGTGATCCCATTAGGATCTTCTATTTAATATCTAGGTATTAAATAGAAGATCACTTTATAAGTAATCTTCACACTTTAAATACAGGCTAATCTTCCAATACAGGCTTCAAACCATTTGCTTCTAAGCAAATAATAATAATGACATCCAAGGAAGGCACAGTAACTTGCCAGTATCCGGGCCAAACCAACGACAAAAATCCAATTATCGACCAAGAACTATACAATGCAATGTTCGCAATAGTCGAAGAAACTCTCAAAAAAGTCGATGAACTAATAATCGATAAACTTGTAGAAAAAATCGATACGGATGAGAAAAACGACTCATTCGTTGTCATACCTTTCCCGAATATGAACGAGTCGAAATATATCGCGGTCGAATCGAAAGTTAGCGAGTATTTGGATACGATCGAAGAAAACGATTCGACTGAGAATTCTAACTCGCTAGAGGTGTGCAACGATGATGACCTACAGATAATAGATGAGGATGATACTGATAGTGATGTGCACGATATCGATGAAAAAAATAAACTGGTTTTGCGGGAAAAATCGGCATCGCAAAAGACTCTGGTTGGAGATCGGGCCAGGTATTTTTGAGATTTAAATTATTTAATTTTTTACTAAGTGATATGTAGATGGGTAACAGTGTTGAGTACCTCGTGGGTAAGTAATAACAGCCGCACGGGTCGATCGATTAGGTTAAGCTACGCTGGCCGAGGTTGGTCCGTGGATGGGTGACCATTCATACACACCGAAACTCCTCCGTGCCTTGGAAAGCACGTTAAGCTTTTGGTCCCGTCTGTCATTCGTAGATCTTTTACAGTCGTTACGGGTCGTCAGAAGCCCGGAAGTCTGACAACCAGTCTGACTTACCAAGGAGTATCGCATTAACCTGACACTGGGAGCCGCTGGACCCGGCTGTCTTTCGTAGATCTTTGCTAGTTGCGACGGGTAGTCAGAAGCCCGAAAGTCTGACAAACAGTCTTACCAAGGGTATCGTATTACCCAGTACCTGGGTTTTGGAGGTCAGATAGGCAGTCGCTTCATGTAAAATACTGGTATTCAGCTGCATCCGGTTAGACTGGAAGCCGACCGCAACATAGTTCTGGTGTATAACAGTTGTAATTAATAGAATAGAATAGAATACTCTTTAATAATAAAATAAATAAATAGGAAAAGGTTATCTTAGATTAGGTCATATGACACAGGTTCCTATGAATCTCCGTGTTATTTCATGACGCATCATGGCGTGTTCCGCGTGTAATTTAAAGGACGATAGGATTTTTTTTAGAGGTCGTAGGCTCGGAGCCAGCCAGGCGCTTTACTTTGTTTAAATAATTTCATCACCGCTGCTCTCAAAATGGTGAAGTAAAACATCGTGAGGAAACCGCCATGTCCTAGAACCAAAAAAATTCGAAAACAGCTATTCCCCTACATGTTGACGAGTTATATCACCGCTACTCTCAAAACGGTGAAGGAGAACATCGTGAGGAAACCGGCATGTCCTTGAACCAAAAATTCGGATAATTTGACATTACCAACCCGCACTGGGCCCGCGTGATGGATTACAGACCACTCCTTCTCGAATAGAGGAAGCCTGTGTCCCAGTAGTGGGAACATTGTAGGCTGATTATGTAAGACATTTCAACTTAGTCTCTTTCTCTCACTCTCTTCAATGCACCTGCGATCATGAAAGAGCAGCAAAGAAAATATAATGATGATGTTTAAGGGCCTTACAGGACCTAAACGCAAAAAACGCAAGTTTTAGAAACGATAAAAGTATAATATGATCGATTACAGTAAACAAAATCAAAAAAATATATGATATTATTCACTAAGCTAGATCACAGTCAAAGCATTTATTTCAAATAGGCACATAAAAGGCACTTTTGAACGTCAAAAATTACAGCAAAATAGAATTGATTCTAGGCGCCCATTCCAAAAGGTAGTTTTCGCATGGAGAAGAATGGGCAAGAAACTCCACCGATAGATAGTGTGTTGAAAACACACAAATAATTTGATACGTTAGAAAAAAATCATGAATATGAATATATACCTCTAAAAACTTTCTTTTTACAATAAAACCATACTGATATACATACAATCATTATGATTTTTTGTCAGATTAATCTACAAGCAACATACTAAAGCACTAGTGTTTTTTTTTTAGTCTAAACAATAGTTTTTTTGTAAATAGATAATTGCTTCATATTTTCGCAATAAATTACCAGCGTTGTGTCATCGCGCTTCTCTTTCTTTTCTATGCAGTCCGACAAAGACCGCGCTTTAGGTCATGTAGTCGCCATAAGAAGAGAAGAAGGTATTTTATCAATATATAGAAAGTAGACAAAGATTGAGGCCCATACGCGTGTTATATTTTGTTTTTTTTTCTTGTGGCAGCAATGTAACTATACACCGAAAGAGTACACTAGAATTGACTAGTAGTGATAATTGTGAAAACCAAGAACAGGAACAGGAACAAGAACAGGATTCTGTAGAGAATGCTTCGGATAACTCGTCGTCTGTTTCACGCTCAGCTACGTACACAGGTTTTTTTTTTCATTTTTCAACACAGAGAAAACCCCAATTTTAAAGTGGTTGTTTCTATTTTTTTTTGCGTAATTATTAAATATAATTGTGACTCAACTTATTGGGGTTTCAGTGCAATACAAGCCGAAATTTCGTATCACTACGCCGTTTCGTACTGACATAATTTTACCACCATTACAGATTCTTCCTCTACGTTAAAAACGCCACAAAATGAGGAAATAAGCGTTGAGAAGCTACTCAACTATCTGCGCCGGCGAAACGCGGCGTATAACTACAAAAATGTGGTGGCCGACATTGACTAGTTACTAGTACTACGGAAATGCAGAATACGACAATTCGGGTTTCACATTTTTCGAATACGAAATGGCGTATTGTGCAATTTTGATGTTTCGTTTGTTGAGAAAACATGTATTTTTATGAATATTTATAAATTAACAGCAAGGGTAATTTGGCATTGAACATGTAAATTAAGTCAAAACGTTGCTCTGATAATAATATAGTCATATTAATTTAATTTAAATTCTGTTAAATAAACCATAGGTGTCGTAGTACCAAAACTATCATTACCGTCGTTTTATTTTTTGCCATGATAGTGCTATAAAATACACGTAGGTATTCTGTGAAATTTCAACTATCTAATTATTTAACGTTACTGCCCTGTGGCAGATAGATAGATAGACGGCCATGCTAAGCAATAGGTTAACGGGACCCTATGAATAAGCCCACGTCTGTGTTTAAAAGTAAAAGTAAAATACAAACTTTACGAATTATCGAAGTAACAAATATTATATTTTACGTGATTCGAAAGTTCTAATTCGTCACTGTTGTTAGGTATATTATTTTGAAGTCGTTTCTATTATATTCTGTTCAGTTTATGAGGCAGGAACGATAAATTGTAGGCATGTGTTTGCAACAGTTTTACAATAACATAAACATGTATGAGACGATATGCGTTTCAGTTAGCTTTGCTTTTTATGTTTTCTATTAAATTATTTGTTTGTCTTAATGTTTGTTTTATTTAAAATGCAGAATGGCAAATTAAATGTAAGTTTTACATGTTTTTTTCGTAATTGTAGAAGTGATCATCTATATTAGTTTTAAATCATCAAATTGTCGTACTTTAAGAGTTGGTTACAAAAATGCCCTCATTACATATCTCATTCACTACGTTAATTTCTTAATGATAATAAACATGTATGTGTAGAATACATTTAGTGTTAAAATATAACTTACTGTAGTTTCTGCTTACCCCCATGGGAAGAAGGCGTGAGTTTATGTACGTATTATAACTTACTGATGTAGCAGCCGTTATAATTTCATGTTTTTTATTAGAATTTAGTCTTATATCCGTTATTTTAATAGAAAATTTTGTTTTGTCTTTTGTTTTTTTTTAATTTGTTCATCCGATACTGTAAACGTTATTTTTTCTAGGGCTCATTTTTCAATCTGCAGATAATTTTTATTCGTGGAATAAAATTGACGTTTGACAGATTTTCTATGGAAGAACTGTCAAAAATTCAAAACTATTCCTCGGATAAAATGATCTGTTGGAAAAATGAGCCCTTAGTCTTTAATCATAGTCCATAATTTATTACAAATCAGTGATCACCCTTAATGAACTTTACTTATTTATTCTTCTTTTATTTACAGACCCACCGAGCTCGATGCCCTAGTCTTTGGCCACGTCTTCACAATCATAACGACGCGGCTTCCCTGCCGCAAACTGGCAGATACCGTCCGTAAACATGAGTCCTTAGTAGCTCTCGCTAAACGGGTCGATGAGCAGTACTTTAAAAGACCATAGCGTCAAGTTTTCAAGGACATCTCGACTTCGTTCACTAGTCCTTGAAACCCCTGTCTTTGTAGTAAATTTTTTGTATTAGATGACATTTTTCTGCTGTTTTTTCTTTTTTTGTGATTTGGTGGGAATGTCTGGTGGTCACTCTTACGTTTGTGAACATGGTTAGCGGTGACAAATAACAGGAGAAGATAGGAAATATGATGAGCTGACACCAAGGAACATGGTAGTAGCAAGAAGACAGAAGAGTCATATCAGTGTTAGTCCCTCATTAGCAGCTTTTTAAGGCGTTAATATTGAAGTACACTTTGTTTTATGGTGATTAGACCCTTTAATCGAATTACTACAACTTTAAATGCTGGCAGTATGTCATTTCAGTACTAAACATTGCTGCTGATACCTTCAAAAGATATTTTCACAGACATTGCCACCGAATTATAAACTTTAGCACCAGTTTTGCTTAAACTTTTGAAAAATAGCTTTCGAAGTATAATAATTTCCGCCATTAATGTGAATACTTTATTAAGAATACTTTTTCTTTTAGTAGAGAAAGAGGCCTAGCTTAATTTCGTTGCAATTTGTATAAATAATTACTTTCAGTTTCAAGTTCTATTATGTAAATAGTTCTTTGTAATACTATGTGAGTGTCCCTACTTGTTCAAGACGCGTTTCCGCTATGCAATTGGCTTGTTTGAAGTTGTAAAGAGGTTGCGGAATACAAGCATTTTTTTTTGTTACCTGATGAAGGTCCTGCCTTTGATCTCGATCTCGCCTGATAGAAAGCGATGGAGGAGGTCGACGATGGAACGAGCGTGCCCAAGAGATGCTTGTTCACTCTCGCTTTGAAAGCCGATGGTTTATAGGTGTTTACTTGTATACGTAGTGCCTTTTATTGTAATAAATTGCACAAACGCATTCGGGAACTTGCTGTAAATACCATATTTTCAATGTGCAAAAGTTTATACCAACTGAAGATGTTAAAAGCATGCAAGCTTCTTGAATAGTTGAAATGCATCTTTAGATTTTTCTTGGACTAAATTACGAATGTGTCGCGTCTATTTAGAAATGAGAATGTATGAGTGAAGTTTGTTAGTAAATCCGACTTAACCCGACATTAAGTCATAGTCAACCTTAGAAATAATTGTAGTTAATTATTCTAAGTAGATTTTAATGTAGAAAAATGTACATAATATTCGTTTTATCTATGTAAATTATTGTTTATAGGAAGTACTTTAATTTCTTAATAACGTAAGTAATATTAATCTTAGTAGTGATATTTCTTCAGATATTATTCAGAAAAGGAATATTAATAAAATCAATGACTTCCAATAACTTATCAGAAAAAGGAAATGTTTCATCATTAACGATAGATTTCTTTTATATTACGCTCCTTCCATACACACGCAGCTCTTCATAGTTATTAAAGTATTTGTACTCGAACGTATTACAATGCTGTTGTATATTCAATGTGTTACTCATTTCTGGCTTGTTTGTCAAATTAGAAAATGGTTTTTATGTGCAAATACTAGCTTTTTCTAAAATTAGTGTTTAGAAGTCTTAAGCTTAATTATTTAAATTTTAAAAAATGTCTTGCGACATAATAAATGATTGATAGCTTTATGTAGAAAAATGTAGATAAATAAACATTGTATAATTATATAGTATATAAATAATAAGATAAGGCATTTTAAAATTGTCTGGATTTTAACTTCGCATTTAACTTAAATTGTCAAAACATTCAATGTATTTCAGTTTATCAAATTCATTCATAACTAGAAAAGTCAGTACTAACCAGCAGTAATGTCATTATCCCGTTTTGTTTTAATATTAACTATGGCTTTTAGAAAATTCTCTTAGAAAATAGCTTGTCGTTTTTATTTAGCATAATTATTTTATTTAAAAGTGGTACTTTTGGTACTTAGTAAGTTAAATATGTAAGTAATAAAAAATAGTAGGAGATTGAATAGTTAAAACGTTAAGAAATACAAGAGCGAGCGAAAAGTGGGGTAAAAAGTAGATAATAAGTAAGTAATTTAAGTAATATATTTAGTCTATGGGTAAAGTGCACAAATAATTTATACCTTGTATCACTAATTCACTAATATTCGTTGAGCTGTACAAAGTCCAAGTCTGGGGTCATAAAGGAAATTTTTAAATCATTGTTCCAGTACGGACAGCCACGTCCCTTTACGGCCTCAGTATTTAATTAATGTAAGTGATCTTAATATGGTTGGTTTGTTTTCTATAAGAGTAATGCAATTTTATAGTGTGTATAAGCAAATAAGATTTTGTAACCCAGTATAAATCTGTTTTTGTTGACATTTTTCTAAATCTGTAATTAATTTTTTAGAATTTTTTATTTAATTTTTTAGAATAATCTTAACCTTATTTAAGGAAATCACTAAAATACATGTAAAATAACATTATTCACTGATGATATTAATAATCAGACTGACATATCGAAAAATCACCCAATAGGCGAGTTGTCGTATTACGAAATCCGGGTTGGCGTATTCGTACTGTCATAGTTTCCGGATAAATCACATCACTATGCAAATAAAAAATATAGTTTTATAAATACTTGTACACGTAAGATACGAGTTTTATAAAGTCATTTTAATCAATATATAGGTATTACATTGTCTCATAACTTTTCATTGTTTGCTTATACAGCGTGTATCAGAAATATGTGGTCGTAGTTAAGGGTGTGGTTCAGACCACCAAACTGAACAACTATCTCCATGGGATCAACATGGTAAACGTGAAAAAAATATCAGCCGTCCCATACATTTGGGTCGAGTAGGTATTGAAGGTAGGTTTTGTTTGGGACAGTTGATATTATTTTCGCGGTTACAATGTTGGTCCCATGGAAAAAATGGTTCAGTGTGATAGTCTGTACCACACTCTTTAAATTTGACCCTACCTTTCTGATACATGATGTTGTATAAAAGTAGTACCTATGTGTGTAAAATAGAGGCTTTGTATAAGCTTACAACTAGTTTCTGAATACTAAACAGTCATAATCAATGGACATGAATAAGTTATAATCGTGTTAGGTAAATGAAAATCAAGCTAATTATTTTACTGAAAGGTGCGACCGGTAAACAGAAAACTTTTCAGTATAGTATGTTGTTATTAAAAACAAAGGAAGACGCTAATGCGGCCATCCTTCTACATAATTGGAATAATTAAGTAAAATATAACTTTTTCTTAAATTATTGTACTAATAGGATAATAGTAATAATTGCACATTATTTGTTATTATTTACTTTTAATTTCGCAAAAGTGTTCATTTACTTATTTGTATGTTAGTGTCGGACTGTTACGGCATATTGATATTAAATTTTGTAAAGATCTTGTCCAGATCACGCGTTTAAGTATTTAAAGTTTAATATTATTCAATTTATTGTTTTTATAGGGTTATTGAAAGAAAAAAAAAATTACTCGGGCTAATCTGTCAAAATATGTGTCTTAAGTTTTTATGATTAGAAAGTTAACGCCTCCAGTTAACTTTCTAATCATAAAAACTTACAGAACAGAGTGAAGGTAATTCGTTCCAAAAAAAAAAAACGTTTGCGGTCGGGGGACTTCCTCAGATACGAAGTTCCTTACGCGATACTAGCACGACCAGACACTCGAATATAATATAAAGAGAGAAAGTCGCATACAGCGGACATAACGCTCTTTCCTCACGTGACGATTTCTACCAGTCCTAAGGGTGCGTTTCCACTGAAGCGGAGCTGAGACGTACAAGAATCGACCAATCACATTGGTTGAAATCCTCAGCGCGTCACTCGTCTCGTCTATGATTGGACGATTCCTGCACGTCTCCGCTCCGTTCCGCCCAGCTCCTCTTCAGTGGAAACGCACCCTTAAGCAAACCGATCGACGCGCGCAGTCTCTTCCCGCTTCCTCGCTGGATTCCCCTCAATTTGAACAGTCCTTATGTCTCAGACTAGGCCCTGTGCCCACAGGCTTTAACGGCCAGTAGTTTACGCAAATAAATAACTCGTTTTTACCGCCACGTTTATATAAGCTCATAAAAACTAAACAGTTATATGTAACTACCTACTCGATAATCATGTTTCAATTTATTGCCTAAAAAAACGTGTCCAGACAATGTAGCTGTATGATTGATTAGCAATTATGACGTGTATTAAAACCACTTTCCTTTGGTAATATTGTATTCTACAGAGCATTTAAAGTACACTTTGTATTAATAAGCATTTTTTCTTGTTGTGTTTGCGTTTCATCGTGTTATGCATAATTTGTTCATAAGTTCTAAATATAATGTCGTTAATTACTATTTTTTTGTTTTATTGTATTTTTTATTAGGATAGACAAACCCTAACTGTTGCACCCTTAGGCTGAGGCTACATTAGGCCGCGACGCGACCTGCGACACATGAGCGATTAAAACAAGTAAATGAATGCTCACGTATATGGCTACACCGTACATCAATTATTACTAGCGATCTTTGATTTCTTTATGCGATAGGAACAACATTACTGAAATCACGGTATCGGCTACATCAACATGAGCGAAATTGAAGCGAATTAATTAGAAAACTGCTTTTTTTTTCGCTTGTAATGTAGCCATACCATGTTTTTCTCGTTTCGCTATTCCAGTCGCATCGCAAATCGCTGCCTACTGTAGCCTCAGCCTTAGGGTCAGCGCAGACAGAGGAATAATCCCCGCGCGGTCTCGGGCATTTTCATGTCCGTGACTACCGCAGGACCACCAACGCCAATCGCTTCCATATTTGGTAAATAATTAGTGCTCAATTGGTACTAATTAGTACTCGAACAACAAAATTGGTACCTTAGTAGTTTTCGAGAAAATCGACTTTGAAGGTGGTCCTGCGGTAGTCACGCTCCCTTCAGCAGGACCACCATGAGCGCCGAAAAAGGGCCCACGCTACAGCTATTCTAAGTATACAAATAATTAGTACCCATAAATGTGATTTATTTCGTAAAAAAAATAGAACTGTAGTATTTGTATTTACCGAGAAATCAACGATGATAACTTTCTCACAATTGTTCAGCAGGACCACGATTTTGAATGTTGATTCCAAGTTAGAGAAGCTTGTCGCTTTCCTCAAACCTACATAGAAAATTAGTACCCTGCAAGATAAAATTAGTACCCAAAATTCAAAATTAATACTCCAATAGTTTACGAGATATACGATGCCATTGGTGGGGTGGCGGTAGTCACGGTGCCAAATTTTCATTTCAAGATTTCCCTATTAAAAACTCTGTGTTTTCTTCCCAAATTTATACAAAAATTAGTACTCCTAAAGAAGTTAAAGCGACTAAAAATCCAGATTCCTAAGTGTTGTATTTTAAGAGAAATTAGCTTTCATTATTTTTCCATACTAAATCTCCGCGTATAACCCGACTAAATTAAGTTGTCAACGGTGCGCTTCTTCACAAACTAAACTAAATTTGAGTTCAGTGCATCTTAGTGCATCATCTGTATTTCATTATGAAAAGGACAGAGAATACATTTTATTTTAGTCCTGTCAAAGTAATCAGCGCCTGACACTACTCAATACAAGTTTAGACGTGATTAAAAACATGCCTACTAATGTTACGTCAATTTACGTCAGAGGCTGATTAATTTGATAGGACTAAACTAAAACTTATCTTTTGTCCTTTTCTTAATGAAATAGAAAGAAAAAGATGCACTGAACTCAAATTTAGTTTGTGAACAAGGGAATAGGCACCGATGGTGGTATTGCGCTGTTTAAGAGATGTACACTCGTGCACATAAATTTATGGATATCGAAATAGTATTAACATTCAATATCTAAAATTTTATACAAACTGAACTTTTATACTTATTAAGAAAAAAAAAACTTATCGCTACTTACTGTGATACCTTTGTTATTGACGTGGGCAGGTAGGTATGTATTCGAATAATTATTTTTCTGTAGGTATTGTAAGTAGGTACCTACCTTCTGTGTTGTTGTAAATGAATATCATTAAAGAGCGATAGGTATTTTTTATTTATTTCTTTCCTACTAATTAACCGTTGCTGCAAGCAGTAATACCTACATAAGACCTTGTCCAGAAGGAGCGAATTCGCCGCGAAACGTTTAGCGATAATTCATTCGCGCGTTAATGAGATACTAGGCGCCAATACATCGCGTCCACAAGCGTAAAACGCGTGCAGTTCGCCAGTCTCTCGACTCGCGCGTATTGCGCCCGAGTCGAGATACTGGAGACTCCTTGTTGCGTCCAGTTGACGCGCGAACTTCAGAGCGTTCAACTCCATGTTTTCTACAGACAAATGAAATTCGAACCCAAATGCTCGTACGTTGGTACGCCCCTTCTGGACGCAACGGTCGCGCGTAATACGCACGATAGAATCGCGGCGAATTCGCCCTTTCTGGACAAGCTCTTAGTATTAAAAACCTAATTTACTATGTTGCTAATAACGTAAGTATAAAAGGATTACAAAACGAAAAGGAAATAATAGGTACCTTTTATATTTGAATAATATGCGTTGCAAAGGGCACATCACGCATATTTTAGTGTTTTCATATCAATGTGTACTAATTATGTACCTATTATGTTCGACAAACACATATATTTAAAATATCTGCTAAATCAACTTTTAATATCGTTAACATCGAAATATTTCTGTAAATTTCGATTGCTAATTGGCCCTAAAAAGAAACTTTTTTTAAAATAAATATTATAGTTCCTCAGGAAATCATTATTAATTATATCATTTTCTGAAAACTTTAAACATTGAGACGCGTGCGACGCTATTCCGAAATCCATATTTGCAGATGACACCTCATTGATCTTTAAGATAGACAGACGGGCACAAAATCTTGACGACGTGAATAACTCTATTCTTCAGGTCCAAGATTGGTTTACGGTAAATAATTTGGTACTAAATGAAAAGAAAACCAAATGCATTAGATTTAAATTACCTAATGTCAGAAGTAGTGAATGTGACATCATATTGAATGGAGAAAAACTGGAATTTGTTGATCAAACTGTTTTTCTGGGAATCACGTTAGACGACAAATTGCAATGGGGACCTCACATAACACCTCTTGTGGGGCGGCTTAGCTCGGCCGCTTATGCTGTTAGAAAGATAAGACAGTTAACTGATGTAAAAACCGCACGTTTAGTCTATTTCAGCTACTTTCACAGCATTATGTCGTACGGCATTTTACTATGGGGTCGAGCTGCTGACATTGAATCCATCTTTATTTTGCAAAAAAGAGCTGTCAGAGCCATTTATAATCTACGTCGCCGCGAATCTCTCAGGGAACTTTTTAAAAGGATTAATATTATGACGGTACCTTGCCAATTTATTTATGAAAATATTATGTATGTAAGAAAAAATCTACATCTTTTTAATAAAATAATGAAAATAATTTTAATGAAAAATGGTTGATGTATTTTATCTTTATTTCTAGTATTAAAATTATGTCTATCGCTACATAATTTTAATACTAGAAATAAAGATAAAATACATCAACCATTTTTCAGATTAGCCAAGGTACACACATCTTTTATGGGGTACTGTGTTAAATGTTACAATAAAATACCTTGTGATATATTGCAATTAAATGAAAGAAAATTTAAAACTCACATTAAACGTACACTTTGTAAACAAGCATACTATAAATTAGAAGATTATATCCAAGATAAGAACGCTTGGAAACATGCTGGTCCTGCTCCATAGGACAATCTAGAGTCTAGACAAAATCAAACGGGTTGCTAATTTAATTGTAAATTTATAATTTTTTTTTTATTTAAATTGAATTACACTCTGTAACTACTTAACTCACACCCTGACTTATTACTTGTATTTTTTATTTTATTTTATTTAAATGAAAATCGTTTACTTTTACCTACCATGTTTGTAAATATGTGAGCACCATGCATCTATCAGATAATTAATTTATATGTCATGGTTTCATTTTTAATTCTTTTACCTATTGTGGTATAGTAATTTTATTTTAGGTGCATCGTCTTCACATATTATTATGATATAATTTAATGTATACAAAATATTGTAAAACATTTTAAAAGAGTAACGGTGGAGTTTCTTGCCCATTCTTCTCCATACGAAAACTACCTTTTGGAATGGGCGACTAGAATCAATTCTGTTTGTTGTAATTTTTGACGTTCAAAAGTGCCTTTAATGTGCCTATTTGAAATAAATGCTTTGACTTTGACCATAAATTTATGTGCACGAGTGTATATCTCTTAAACAGCTCAATACCACCATTGGTGCCTATTCCCTTGTTCACAAACTAAACTAAATTTGAGTTCAGTGCATCTTTTTCTTTCTATTTCAGTAAGAAAAGGACAAAAGATAAGTTTTAGTTTAGTCCTATCAAATTAATCAGCCTCTGACGTAAATTGACGTAACATTAGTAGGCATGTTTTTAATCACGTCTAAACTTGTATTGAGTAGTGTCAGGCGCTGATTACTTTGACAGGACTAAAATAAAATGTATTGTCTGTCCTTTTCATAATGAAATACAAGATGATGCACTAAGATGCACTGAACTCAAATTTAGTTTAGTTTGTGAACAAGGGCACCGTTGACAACTTAATTTGGTCGGGTTATACGCGGAGATTTAGTATGGAAAAGTAATGAAAGCTAATTTCTCTTAAAATACAACACTTAGGAATCTGGATTTTTAGTCGCTTTAACTTCTTTAGGAGTACTAATTTTTGTATAAATTTGGGAAGAAAACACAGAGTTTTTAATAGGGAAATCCTGAAATGAAAATTTGGCACCGTGACTACCGCCACCCCACCAATGGCATCGTATATCTCGTAAACTATTGGAGTATTAATTTTGAATTTTGGGTACTAATTTTATCTTGCAGGGTACTAATTTTCTATGTAGGTTTGAGGAAAGCGACAAGCTTTTCTATCTTGGAATCAACATTCAAAATCGTGGTCCTGCTGAACAATTGTGAGAAAGTTATCATCGTTGATTTCTCGGTAAATACAAATACTACAGTTCTATTTTTTTTACGAAATAAATCACATTTATGGGTACTAATTATTTGTATACTTAGAATAGCTGTAGCGTGGGCCCTTTTTCGGCGCTCATGGTGGTCCTGCTGAAGGGAGCGTGACTACCGCAGGACCACCTTCAAAGTCGATTTTCTCGAAAACTACTAAGGTACCAATTTTGTTGTTCGAGTACCAATTAGTACCAATTGAGCACTAATTATTTACTAAATATGGAAGCGATTGGCGTTGGTGGTCCTGCGGTAGTCACGGACATGGCATTTTCTTTACGGATCGCGTATGCTCGATCATATCTTCGAGGACGCGCGAGCATTTTTTGTCAGGTTCAAGCATTTATGCACTTTATTTTGCGCTCCGTTCCGTCTGCACTGAGCCTTACTTCTCCATTGTTACGTGTAGTGGCAACCCTATGTAATAGTGGGAAACCTGTTGCCAATAACAAACACAAATCCAGACTCCGGGATACTATTGAGAAACTAACGGAAAAGTCTAAAATTCCCAACAGTTTTTGCCCGATCGAGTCCAGGAATCAATACTCGGATGAATCTCGCTTTCAATTGATTACCCACTGCAACCCACAAAGCAGTGTGGTTGAAATTCATCAGATAGGTACTTTCAATGGTGTTCATAACGGCACTATGTTTTCGTGATGTTATAGCCGATCTCTTGCCTCTAAATCTACAAACTTCACGACCTTTCTTAGGTACAGTTACGAGCATAATTAGGTACCTACTAATTACTTTTTAATCCGTGATCAGAGTGATTTTCTCCTAAGTACTATAAATTTAAAGATGTTATGGACACTATTTCGAAACCATACTATTATGAATGATGTCTTTTCTCGAAAATTGCAATCGTAATTTCAGGAGAAAGTCTGTTTTGAATTTTGCGTAAGCCCACCCACGTTCGCACGGACGAAAAAATGTCGTGGCGGGATTTTATCGCACCCTGGATTTTAAACTCATTGTTGAGCCGAGCATTGGCAATCCAACAGAGTGCATTCCAGCGCGTCAAAAAAACACTAATGGATTTTCAACTCTGCGCTAAGCAATGCTGTAATGTATGTCTTTACATGTATTTTTTACTTACATTTTTGGAAATATTAACCTGAAATTTTAAGCATTCGTCCTCCCTAGGTAGCTTCATGCTCATTTCCTGGAGGCTTATCATATCTTTTACCTGTAATTCATGTTACTTAAGTTTTTCTGTAGATTTTTATCTCTTGAATCTTTGTTTACCTTTGTAATGTCAGTTAGTGACAGGCCTAGTTTTATTTTTAATTTATTGCTGGAGCTAGTTGTAGGTCGTATAGGTAAATCGCATCGACCTCATTATTTTTTACTTTTTATTATGTTCTAGAATTTCTTTTCAAATGTTAAAAAGTCGATGTCAGGAGCCTGGTGGTGAATTTGGTCAGTCTACGTTGGGAGCTCAGCTCGGCCACAAGTTCGGGAAAATTAGGAGTGTTCTTGGAGGGCAGTTTCCCTCCTCTACGGCCGGAGCGACTATGAAGACACCGTAGCAAGGCGACTCCGCACCGGGCTCTTCGGGCTGCACGGCCTGAGGTTCGACGTCCCTCGGCCCTCCTCTACGGCTTGAGGGTTGGCGTCCCTCGGCCCTCCTCTACGGCTTGAGGGTTGGCGTCCCTCGGCCCTCCTCTACGGCTTGAGGGTTGACGTCTCTCGGCCCTCCTCTACGGCTTGAGGGTTGACGTCTCTCGGCCCTCCTCTACGGCTTGAGGGTTGACGTCCCTCGGCCCTCCTCTACGGCTTGAGGATTGACGTCCCTCGGCCCTCTTCTACGGCTGGAGGGTTGACGTCCCTCGGCCCTCTTCTACGGCTGGAGGGTTGACGTCCCTCGGCCCTCTTCTACGGCTGGAGGGTTGACGTTCCCTCGGCTTGCTCTACGGCTTGAGGGTTGACGTTCCCTCGGCTTGCTCTACGGCTTGAGGGTTGACGTTCCCTCGGCCCTGCTCTACGACCTGAAGACTGAGGTCCTCCTTCGGCCCTCTACAGCCTGAAGCTGATGTCCCTCGGCCACTATCACACCAGAAGACGCTCGCCTTTCTCCAGTGTCTCATTTTCATTCACCTAGCTTAATTTCGTTCCTCTAGCTCCATGTAGGTAGGCCTAGGTTATTCAACAATAAATTCTTATAACTCGTCCTCTTTATTTTCTTTAACAGTGCTCGCCTCCAAACTGAAAGTTAGGTAGGTGAGTGCTCAATGTGACCTTACAATTTCTTGGACTCTACCCAGGAAAATGTAACGTTACAATGCGTTGAAGATCCGGTGCGCAAAAAGAAATCGCTGCGGGAAAACCGTGCCCGTAGGAAGCTGGGCTAAGCAAGGTATATTGCTCGTGACTTCGTTCCCAGGAATCTTACCGATGGTGGCGCCATCTATCACGTTGACAGATTTTCTGATATTTTGAGAAAGTTCTTGTTATGCCAGTGATTTTTTTATTTTATTTTTATTAGCCCTTAATGTCCCACTGCTGGGCAAAAGCCTCCTTACTCTCTATCCAGAGCTGCCAAGGACCAATCTTTATTAAAGGAGTCCAGCTCATCCCGCCATCTCCGTCTGGGCCTGTCGCGATGTCGTACCTGAAGATTTTTTTTTCTTCTTAACTAGCATTATGTACGAGGAGTTATACTGATGTCTGCTTCCGCCCTCTATAGCCAGCGTAATCATAATGGAGATACCATTGTTCTCCGTTAAAAAAAATACCATAATGATAAGTATATTACGGGTTTATCATCGTTGATTTCTCGGTAAATACAAATGTTTTAGTTGTTTTTTTTTACGAAATAAATCACATATACCTATGGGCACTAATTATTTTTATACTTAGAATAGCTGTAGCATGGTGGTCCTGCTGAAGGGAGCGTGACTACCTTCAAAGTCGATTTTCTCGAAAACTACTAAGGTACCAATTTTGTTGTTCGAGTACTAATTAGTACCAATTGAGTACTAATTATTTACCACATATGGAAGCGATTGGCGTCGGTAGTCACGGACATGAAAGATCTCACCAAATTGGCCCGCTAAGGACTCTCGACGTCACCAAGATCCTAGCTCGGCTGGAAGGCCTAGGCCGCGGGCTTGTATATCAGGAACACACGTATGCCACTTTACCACCGTTTTAAGGTGTTTTAATTTGCACCCATAAAACACAACAAGCGAAACACCGTTCGAATTTCTAATTCGAGTTTCAAGCTCAGAGTCACATGCCATATGTTGTGCGCAAGTATAAACAAAGGCTGGACACGGCACGTCTGTCCCCTTCGGCGGCCTTGAGTATGTTATGTTGAAAGGTAATCAATAACCACAAAAAAAAAAGAGAATAATAATCATCAAAGTAAAAAAAAAAAGGTTGGGTGGTCCACTTTGAGGTTATGTATAATCAATTTATTATCCCCAAGTCTGTATGTCTTACCATTACATATTTTGTTATACTCTATTGTAGCATGCAAATTCATAATATTCATTCTATAAAACAGCCGGTCGATTGTGAAGTGAGTTTGTTTTTGCTAGACTGACACTATGACAGTTCACTCCACGCTCACTTCACCTAAGTTTTCACGGTGAGATGGTTACAGAATCGCACTGCTGTAAGCCTATGTGATAACCTGAAAATACGTTGTTTCTGCCAGTCTTATCTCTTTCCTGTGTATGCTAACCCCCCTAGTTCCTCCTGTATGCTAAGCCCTGGTGATCGTCATGTGCCCATACAATAACTACGTCGGAATAAAACAACACGAGTCTGTTATTTTGTCTTTATTGATTATTTCTGCAGTGAATGAGAATAAAAACAGATGGAGCTCATTTATAAATCGATATAGTATAATATTTAAAGGTTTTATAACTACCTACTACTACGTAACCTATACCTAATTTAAGCATACTGTTTCGGGTTTTTTGCCAATTTGGTTTTGATCACCACAATCACACAATTTTAATGGCGATCAAAAGAAGTGTTTAGTGCAGAAGTGCAAACAGTTTCTAAAAATTTTCAAACGGTAAGGTCAAAATAAAAATACCAAAATAACGTTACTGTCTATTTTTTTATTTGGTTTCCATCACATAGACATTCGCAAAACACATTTCTCACAATCATACTAACTCATCACATAAATCGCTCCGACTTATTTCCTATGTCTAAAATGTACTACACATCCTTTCCGAGAAAAAAAAAGGAAAAAAAAAAGAATAAATTACAATTTTTTTCTCTCACACAATGATAACATAATTCTTTACGATTTTTTTATGCCAGAACTCAAATTGGAATTCCGCACGCATTCTCACTATAAAAAAAATATAACTGTCTATTTTCTGCTAGAAAATGCGTTGGGCATAGACACGAAAGATTTGTATTTAGAATCTGTCATGTCTGGTTGAGTTCTGGCTTAAGTTTTCTGAGTCAGGGTTGGCTATCTAGAATCGTCTGGTTTGGTGTAGGATCATTTGGCGGACGCTAAATGTGGATAAGCCAAGGCCAATGGCGGCGAGAAGTAACGCAGACCTCGACATCATCTTCTCACGGTTCGCTGGCTGAAACAAGAAGAGAAATAGGTTAGTTATGAAGAAATTAGATTCCAGAAAAAGGGCCTAAATTACTACTTGTAAGTAAGTGGAACAAGGTAACAATCGGGGTTTAGCCAGGGGGCCAAGTCTATTATATTACAAAAGTTGCAATGGTGTTTTGTGAGTTTTTGACAGATTTGGTATAGCAAATCTGTCAAAAACTAGCAAGTAAACCTAACCTAGGAACTATATCTAGGGATTCAGCAGCGGCTGGTCCAGCGTGAGGCCGTCGACGATCTTGTTGGCAATATCCAGCATGTTCGTCGTGACCATCTTCTCCGAGGTTTGACGGTAAACTGGCGAGACTATTGCAATGTTTGTAATTAGTAGAGTTAAGCCTCGGTCAGGTGGCGCGCCTAAATGTTAAAATGCATACTTTATTCTGATTTGATTTGCAGTGTCATTTTGAATTCACAGTCATACCGTTATTGAAAGTATTTGCAGTCAATTCAACACCCCCGGCCCCCGGTGAAAGGTGAGTATAGGATAAAAATTGTGCTGTATGATATAGCATATACAGGGAGTACCAGAAAGGTGTAATCAAATTTAATAATGTGGTGCAGACTATCAAACTGAACAACTTTCTCATACTTGTACCACATATTTCTGGCACATTCTGAATATTATATAGTAGTAGTAACAGTCTGACAAAAACTTCAAGTCTACCCGAGAGTCTGACTGTGGTAGACCTGAATCCAGAATTGACACTGATCAAAAAAGCCATTACAATAAAACATCTTAAGTGTTTCTCGTTCGTAAAGAGCATTCATTATACAAAAGAACGAAATTCTTTTGCGAGAATACCGATCGTAATTTTCAATAGGGAACGCAGGCTTGCTTGGCCTTGCTTGAGGCCACAGTTTCAAGGACACGTCTTTCGGCAAATGTCCTTTAAAGGTCAGGCGTTAACACTCCGAACACCGCGCATGTGCAAAAATATTCACATATTTGTGAGAATGGACTGCACAGTGAGCTATTGTTAATTGTGATTTTAGAGGAGAAAGCAATTACGGTATTTAATTAAAAGTTATATTGGTTAAATCGAAACAATAGTGTTGTTGACGCATTAAGCCCAGGCAAGCACGGGCGCATTTTTGGGCGAAAAATCGCCGCAATATAAATACGCCTATGCGTAAATCATCTTTCATAATTAATTCTTTAGTAGGTACCTACTGGTAATTTTCAACATTGGCCCACGTTGGGCGTCACTTTGGGTAGGCAGTTCGAAAAATAGAAACCCGAATGACATTAATTTAGTACTTCCCAGAGAAGAAATTGCTGTCTTAGTTACTTACCCTTAGATATATATTTTTTTCTAAGTATAGAACAACTTAGTTGTTCTATACTTCAAAAACATATCTATCATGGCTATGTAAGCATAGGTTATTGATATTTCAAAGTCGGCTTCGTTGTAATCGGCAAATTATTATGAGTCGTTGCAATGCGTTAAAATTTATCGTCGGTTTAAAAAAAAAGAATAGCCGTTTCCTAGAAAAGTGCAACACCTACGCGGTCAAAATGTATGGAACAGCAAATTTTTATATTTGGAACGTCTAGAAACATGTGCTGAACTGAATTCATGTTTACAGTTTGGGCGTCGATGTCCTTGTCACACTGTTTAGTATGAATGGTTAATCGATACTTAATAACACTTTTGGCTAAGTAATAGCGACATTATCAGGTCTAACCTAGTTAAAGCCATCTGTAGACACTAAAAATATATTGACTTGCGATAAAAAAATAATGAAGAGCTGTCTACTGTCTAGTAAGTACATTTGGTGTTATCTATAAACGTTAATTGATGTCAGGGAATAACATGTTACTTTAAACTACATTTTATTTTATATGACTGGAATTCTTTAATCCTATTTGCATCCATTTTCATTTTTTAGCATAAGCATATTCAGTGTAAATGGAACTAAGGAAGGAATAGATGAGGCCTGTGTTTGGGACACCTCTATTTTCATTGAAAGAACTCATTTGAAAGGGTTTTTTTAGTAAATCCTGCTTAACTTATATCTGAATTACTCTTCTACGAGAAAACGATTAATTACCACTGCATCAAATATAATAACAAATATTTCCATTTATAATCATTTGCACCAGAAGAATATCTGTGTTACCGTCGTTATAACAAAAAAAAAGGATTTTTACGAACTTAAGAACCCATTTTGACTGCCTAAATACAAAGTTTACCTAGTTATTCTAATAAGCGCAATTAAGTTTAGTTTTTCCGGTAAATTGCGTCGCAGAAGACTCCCAAGAATAGCGCACTCTCCGATTTTGCCAAATTGCTTTTAAAAATGGCGTCAAATCCGCTGCCTTTCATAACATTTGACCGTGAACAAAATAAACACGAAAATAATCGGCCATACACACTGTCCCGACAAAGGAAAACATTCCACATATAGTTGGACATCCGTAGGTAGCAGTCATATGACTTAGGTAATACGGGCTGGTGTCCGCAACTCCACGTCAATGCGCGTATTTTGCGTACGGAGTCATATGACTTACTAAGCTATTTATATTCGCCAGACTTGCGACTCTGCCAAGTGGCGCTATGGCGTTGAGATTATGTTTTAGATGTTATAATGTGAATGGGCTACCAAAGAAGGGATTTCGAGATATTATTTCTGTAAGTAGACCTTCTAAGACACTTCATGATGAGAGGCTAATAAATTGTTTGGTCAATATTTAAAAAAAAAGATAGCGCAGGCAGCTAGCTGTCTGATCCCTGAGAAGATGTCGAAATGCCGAAACAAACTCAAAGGTTATGCTCTCTTTTTATCATGGTCAAGCTTTAATCATTAGGTAAGGATTCTGAATAAGAATGTACCTAACTAATTTTTTTACTGGTTCAAATCGGACATGCTCGTAAGCGGCTCTTTTGAAGTATTTGATAAAAGCAAAATTTCAACCAGCACCATAAAAAGTTTGGAGATAGTTATGTAGTTTAATTTTTGCAAAAATGTGGCCACTAAATTCGGATGATGATTCAGGTTTCGACAGTTCTTTGATTCTGCTCTTAGCCATCTGTTGAAGAATGCTTCCATAATAAAACAAAATGAATAACTACACAACTTCGCTAAGATACCTTGATGAAACAGACTGCTACAAATATATACATACAAACTAAACTAAAACAATAAAGAGATAAATCGTCTCATAACCACTTCAAATGGCTCATTCGTCACCGTACGTTGCTCATCCTTAAGCCAATTTAAATTAATCCACTTCTAACCAGCTTTGAACAAGATAGCACTACAAAGACAATCGAATTGAAAAACTAATTGTTAAGCTTGAAGCGACAGTGTTACCATCGCAGGTAGAACCTGGGTGAAGCTGGCACAGGGGCGTGGGGGATTGACATAAGCAAAGAGAGGCTTAAGCTCAGGATTGGCTGAAGTCGGTCTGTGGTTGATGATGATGAGGAGACGAGAGAGTATGTTTTGCCATACAATGAAATAAAGTGGTGGAGTTCTGGCTACATCTGCCGGAAGATTGATGTTAGTTAGTGCAAGCGAGACAATGACGCATTGCAGTAGTACATTGAGGGACGCTCCTCAGTCGAAACGCCTGGGTTTTATGCAATGATTGTTAAGACATTGAGACCGGTAAATTGCAATCGGAACGCTCAAGTCCAGGTCAACTAACGGGTTTAAAAATATTCTTAACGAAGCCGAGAGTCACGTTCTTCCAGCTGTTATGATATTTTTTTGGATCTGGGAACCTTCTGGTGTTTGAAGGACAAAGTTACATCATTTTTTTTTACGAAATATTTTCATTTATAAACTCCCACGACCCCTGTACCATTGCATGCACCCATATAAGTATGTTCTGCGTGAGTTATATTGTGCAATACCGTAAACAGCGAATTTTCATACCAAAAATAAAAGTAGGTTTTTCGCACACAGGTACTTGGTTTGATGTTCAGAATGCGTAGATGACAGCTTCGAGAAGGGTCTTGTTATACACTGTATGTGTCACCTCAATTCGCCTTTTCTTGTTATCACAATAAAAGTATATTTATATGGAGTTCAACATTGACACATTAATTTGTTATCATTTCTCGTAAAAATGGGGGTATCGGAAGTTTAAATACATTATATACATATAATAAAAACAATAGGTAGTATAATAATAATAATATAGTTATTGTAAATAATGAGAAGTCTGATTGATAACATTGGATTGACCCCTTGTATTTTTAGCGTTCCGTACCAAAATGGTAAAACGGAACCCTTATGATGAGACTCAGTCTGTCTGTCACAGCTGGATATCTCAAGAACTACTAATGCTATCAACTTGAAATTTGGAATAGTTTTAGATGACATTTGCCTAACTATTTTGCAAATAAGAAAGAAATAAAAATATATGTATATTTTAATTTCGATACTCTTCAAAGTAAGAGTGAACAGGCTTGTTCTGGGTAAGCTCACTCCATCGTAGACTTTGTGTCATCTCTGACCTAGATTAGAGTCAAGAGCAAACCCATTTCAAATAAAAAAAAAATCACCAAAGGCTCTCGAAACGGTGAAGGAAAAGATCGTGAGGAAACCGGTGTATGTCCAGCACCGAAAATTCGAAGACATGTGACATTCGCGAACACGCACTGGACCGGCGTGGTGGTATATGGCCCACTCCCTCTCACCGAGAGGCTTGTGTCCCAGCAGTGGGCACATTATAGGCTGAACATGCTTTTTTTTTTTCAGCATGGGAATCAAATGACCGCTCCCGCTATGGGTGGAGCGGAATGGAGTGTCAGACTCTTACTGACTAAAACCCACCCGTGTTCCTTCCTTAGCCCTTTATGTTCCGGGCCAGCGGTAACCCTTTCGCACAATCCCGCTGTGGCTGAATATGCTTGACGCAGACTTGCTTCTAGTTTCCGAAAACCTAATCAGTAAATCGAGCCTAGGAATCTTCTACCTAATAAAAATCTTACATTCACGGACAGAATCAGCACAGCCAAAACCGTTGGCTCTAGAAGCTTGAGCACATGAGTTTCTTATAGAACGAAGGTGAGTGATAAGGAAAGGAAAAAGTTAAATAGGCGATAAAAGTTTGAATGGAAGTGTGTAATTTTTAATAATGGGAAATCCCATTTGGTACTGGGCCTTGTGCGTTGGTAAATCTACTGCACTGCGTAAATAAATACACCAATTTACTTATACTCTTATAATTTTTGGTGTCATTCTGATAATTAGTGATAATGAATGTCTGCTTTTAATACAGTCATTACTTTATAAAAAATGATAACGGTAAGTAGTAGAGGAGGGGGAGGGGGAGGTGAGTAGTGGGTAGGTAGGTACGGATGAGGTATATTTTAATCTACGTTTTCATACTTGAAAACGTAGATTACAAATATACCTCATGAATAATGATGGATGACTTGCGAGCTCCCGAATAAGCCACCCCATTGATATCGAAGACGGCGACAAAGCAATCATTCCAAAAAGATGCTTTCTGGGTCGCTTCCATAGAACGAAGTTAAACGATAAAAAAAAAAAGAAAATCTACACGAAGCTATTATCGAGAAGAGCCAATTATGCAAAGAGACCTAAGCCCTCCTACACACGTACAACACTGCAGGCCAACTTTATTGCCCTAGTTGAGACCAGCGGGGTACAATGCGTGCCACGAAAGATGAGACTTGACCCCGCCTCCCCGCTCTTTCCGCCGCCCCTATGACGTCCGGTCCCGTCCCGCACTCAGACCTCATACCGCTAAAGATACCTAAAATCGTGTACTGAGCATGTCAAACCACGTGGTGTGTCAAGTCTCATCTTTCGTGGCACGCATTGTAATTGCATAACACACTAACAGTAGTAATGGCATTTATTTTGACAGTTCAACTACATTCATTGCGTTATTTACATTGTTAAGCAGACAGATCTCTCGAACATATGAAGCAATGGTATAGCAATATCTTATCAAATGATTCAGATTGTGATTGAAAGAGTGTTACATATTTAGGATGCGGGTGTTCAAAACTAAATTCCATTTAGCGAGGCATGTTAGCACACGCAAGGAATTGAATTCTAAGGGTCGCCGTTATAAAAATCGATAAGGAGGACTATATCATTCGACGATGTAAAATTGCACACACCATAAAAACTTTCGAACGATAAACTGCCTAAAAACGTGGCTTATGTGACGAGGTTATAACGCATGTGAATAAAAGAGTGAATGAAATTTAAATGTTGATGGATGAAGAGGGGGAGCAAGGCCAAAGGAGAGATGGATTATGTGTGGAATGATATGAAAGTGAAGGGAGTGAAGCGGCGACCTAAAGTATCATAGGACAAAGGCAGCAAAATATTTATAAAGTATACTGCAATAATAGCATCAGAAATTCTCATTGCCAGTTGCACTTTTCCTGGTGAGCAACTAATTGGAAAACTTAGAAAACGCTGTAAAAAGACATACGGAAATCGATTTGCTCGTGAATCCACAATGACCCTACACGCCAAGGCTGCTTAGACAGACATAATTAAGTTTTAATTTATGCATTACAGTTAGCTTAGTCTAAGCTGGAAAAAACTTTAACGTCCGGTCTTTAGAACATTACTTTTCGGACCTGTAATATTGAATTAGATAAAATTGATACAGCTAAAACTTGGATTACTTAAGAGATGGTCAATTATTTTCTTCTCGCATTCTCCCCTGTCAACCGTCACGCCCTCATTCACTTTCTTCTCTTTCATATCTTTACCTTGCTTGTTGTCCGATAAAGAATATACAGCGGCCTCCAGAAGTTAGTTGATATTTTTGCATTTCAGATTGATGCCACATTATGGTTTAAAATAAAAAAAAATAATAATCAGGTACTCCAAAGGGATTATTTTTATGATAAGTCACAGGTAGTTATAAAACACAGTATAAAACAAAGTCGCCGAAATGTCTATACGCGGATAACTTCCGAATGACTGCAGCAAATTAGATAATTCTTTTTTTGTAACACAAAAAAAAGAAATATCCAATTTGCTGCAGTATTGCCAGGACAAGATTTATATGAATGAAAATTTCGGAAATTGGAAAAAGAAAATTGCACCCGTGCGAAGCTGGGGCCGCTTGATATATAATAAAAACGTTATAGCAGTTCAAACATTTGGATCACTAGAATTTTAAATCATAATGCGGTATGTCAAAGCTGAAGTGGAAAAATGTCAAATACCTTTTGGAGGCCACTTTATTGAAAGATAGGAAACTACAAAAAGACGTACTGCGCCAAAAGGGCAAGATGATGGCGATGATAAAGAGGAACAAGAAAAGAAAAGCTCCCAAGTTTCCATCAATTAGAACAAACAGCTTTAATGTACCCACTGCGGGGACACAAGTCTCTTCTCGATGAGAGAGAGTAGGCCGTACTCTACCACGCGGGCCCAGTGCGAGTTGGTAATGTCACATGTCTTGGAATAATTCATCAATTGAAAGTTGTAAAATCTCATGTAAAAGAATACAAATATTATTAGCTGTTTTGGTAAGTAAACCAATCAGGTACCTACACTTACGGAAACATTAGCGCGAAAATATCTCATTGTTCAAAACACAGAGTCAATTGTACAATGTATGTTTACAAAATATAGCATCAAATAGACATAAGGAAATATTCCGGTTTTCTTTGTCAGTTCAGTCTTTTATTCTTTTGAGTTGGATTTAACTACAGGCATTTATCATTTTCCTGTCCATATCCTCATTTGTCACATGTCTTTTTCTTCCATACTTCTCCATTAGTCGTCTCATTTCTGTACACTCCCTCATAATCAAAATATTTTAGAAGCTAGGTGCACGGTTCCAATTGGTCGTTTCCTATGGAGAAGAACCGGCAAGAAACTTTAACGGTTACTCTTTTTAAAAATAATTGGCTTTTACAATGTTTTCAAATTAGGTACAATAGGTACGAGAAGACAGCGTAGGCCTGTCAACAAGTACCCAGGTACTTGATAAAATAAAAAAATTGTCTACAGATCTAAAGTCTACAAGGCCTACAAAGTCTTCACATTTACAAAACAAAAATCTATCAAAAGGATAAATAAAATTTAAAAACCTACTAAAACCAAATGATACGATTGCCTTTACAACCACTAATAAAGAGGTGAAACCCCTTTTTAGCCATATCCATCGTTTCTTTTGTCTTTCTCTAATCCTATCCACATTTAAACGGTTTTTACTAAAACTTTATATTTTATCCTCACCTCTATCATTACCCTTTTGGTCCCATGTTCTTAAATTTTTCATTTCTTTAAATTTTAAAACAATACTATCGGCGAGTATTTTGTTGATACTTTCATACAATGATGACGATTGAATGTGTATGACGATATATCGTGCCTTTCAATTATGTTATTTAACATTGGCCATTTCTTATAATTCGAGTGAAGACTTCTTTGTGACCTCTTAAAAGATTCTCCTTTCAGGCCAGTCCGAATCTTATTTTCATCGTATACTAATACATGTTTGGCATATCAGCATCTTCTGCGAAAAAAAGATCCTAGCTACTCAAAAGTGGTTTCTACCAGACGACGCCCTAAAACTATTTCCCGAATAGAAACATTGAATTTCCCAATAAAACAACTGTTTGCATACAATAAATATTTCAATTTCCCTGCTGGAATACTAAGAGAGTTCAATGCACTGACTAGGTGATAAAATGATTACTACGTAAAGACATTGAGATCGATCGACGGCGCGAATCGTGTGCGATCAATTTCCGCGTTCCAAATAAAGTACATACAGAAGGGGTACATAAATTAAGTATGGAATATTTAGAATTTACACTTTTCAGAGCCACCGAAATTGAAAATGTCTTTTGAAAGATAGATGTTACAAAGTAGCTAAACTAAAGCAACATCCGTTGAAGGAAAACATCGTGAGAAAACCGGTATGTCCTAGAACCAAAAAATTCGAAGACTTGTGATATCTACCAACACAACTATTATAGCCCACTCCCCTCGAAGAGAGGAGGCCTGTTTCCCAACAGTGGGAACATTATAGGCTGATTATGTAAACTTCGCCGAAACAACAGCTCGCGTTTGGCCATTTTCTCATCTGATGGCAAGATGGTGCATGCTTACCTAACTAGAAGTATCCTATTCGTATAGGTACAATTACGGGCCACAACCTCTTTAACAAACATCTTTTCAACATAGGCGCCACGGACAGCCCCCTTTGCAGGGGCTGCCTTGATGCCGAGGAATCAGCCGCCCACGTCATCCTGGATTGCGAGGCCGTGGCTTCTCAACGTGCAAAAATCCTCGGAACAATAAGGTCGCTCCGCGAAGCCTGTGAAGCTCCCAGGAAGCTTCTGTGCTTCTGGGCGGAGCTAGGCTGGCTCTGTTAGCCAGAATCCCCACGCACAACGGACCGAATGGGAGTCTAAGTGCGGAAAAGGGAGTCCCATCATCATCAGTATCCTATTCACTAGATTTCAGGAATTCCCAACACTTCATTGATTTTTGACAAACTGTCACGGAAAATATTTCATGTATTTATACTTAGCAGGACACATTCCGTGACAAAAAGATTATGAATACAATCCCAAGAACGTATTGGACACCAGTTGCGTAAAGCATTCCCTATCTTATTCCTAACTTTCTATATTTGAGAACGTTTTGGCAAACTTCCCAATGAGTAATTTTCGGGAATGATGAATGATATTCACAAGTGATGTATTAATATCTCGGCTTTATCAGGGTTCCCCGAGTTAATCATCGTTTATTTGTAGTTCGGGTTTCCCTAACATTTTTGTTATGAGAATCTGGTTTAATTTTGGCGCGACAACAAGTTGGTTTTCCGTCATATTTGACTAAAAGGAAGAAACAATTTTTATTTAAGAATAATTTAAAGCCGAGATGACGACTAAAAGAGAAGTATGGTAGTAAAAGATGTTGCACCGACCCCAAATAAATTGCGATGAGAATGATGAATCATTTAAAGCCATGGATAAGCTAACATCAGTATTGCCTTTCTATAACTTTAGCTTTTTCTAACTTCTTCTACAGTAGACTAGTCGCACGTCAGAGTATACGAGAGGTGGGCGTCGGGAGCCGCGCGACGACTCCCGGCCACCGTAGGCGCGGGCCTGCGGGCGGAGAGTAATGGGTAGCTCACCGTCCGATCAGGACCAGGCCCGTGCCGGACGGCGCGTACGTGTTCCACGCGCGCCTCAAAGAGATGTCAGCATGAAATGAAGGGGCCCGATAGGGCCGAAGCCTGCCGGGCCAGCGGGTTTGTCCGAAAGGGTTACCGTTGGCCCGGAACATAAAGGGCTAAGGAAGGAACACGGGTGGGTTTTAGTCAGTAAGAGTCTGAAACTCCTTTCCGCTCCACCCAGAGCGGGAGGAGTCATTTGATGATTTCCCATCCTCAAAAAAAAAAAAAAGAGTATACGAGAGGTCAGCTTATACTGGTTTTGTTACCAAACGTACGAATAGATGCACTGGACACCCATCCGTATTATACAGACCTAGTGCTGAAAACAAGGGAATTCAATCCACCTGAATAAAAACCGGTTTTCACCCGTTTTGGTCTGCTGACTTTTCTCAACGACAGTAATAGGAATGCCACGACAAAGATTAATTTACCGTACTTATTAGCGAAATAATGATTTTTTTTAAATGTGTCTACTTGTACACACGCCGACACGGCGACACAGCAAGCTATAAATTTCCAGTTTCAGCTGACCTCGCATTGTACAGGTTTTTCGTACAATCAGTAGTCAGCATATACTGGTTATGTGCGTATTTTTGTGTTCATCGAACTTATAGATAAGATAATATTATCGATAATGTTGATACTGGTTTCAGTACAAATGCAATACAGGTATTTCAGGAAAAAACTTGGTTTTTACCGGTACCAATTTATAAAGCTGTTGACGATATAAAAACTATTGATTTTATTGGAGTCATCCAAGGAGGAGTTGATACTAGTAATATTTAATAAGTTTACAGCACAGGTTCTCAATGTGTAAGTAATAACGCCAAATAGTGGGCGTTTGGGCCTTAAAGAGGGGAGGGGGGGGGGCAGTAGGAGGCTCAGAGAAAATTACATATCCTATTTTACGACTTTATAATATTACACGTTTAAATATAATCATGGCAATAGCCGTTTCTGATTCGAGACAGATGGTATGAACAAAAAATTGGGGGATTTAGAAGAAATATTTATCATGGTGGGCGGTGGGCAAAATAAAGTTAAGGCACCTATGGTTTACAGTAATGCTACAGCATGCTCAATACTACAATGGAATTCTAATAAAATACAAGAAATAATAGACAACGTAGCTGTTTTAAGATTTACAGCGTTTCAGTGCCATAATAGTTTTATATCACCCTGAGGCGCATGTAAACTGAAACATTAAAAAATTTGGCAATGACAAGGCGATGAAAAAAATCTAATAGGTTCCTTAGGCGAAAGCCAGTAGCGCCAAGCAACATGGATATATCAAAAAGATATGCAACAAGAACAAACACAATATATACCCAACTAAACAAAACACAAAGACTTGGCAGAATCATAGATTTAAAAATATATTTGGTTGATTACAAGGCGCCAACTCTTATCGCACACTTCACAGACTGATTGAAGACGATGGTAAGGGTCATTGCGTAATCAACGATATATCTTATAGACACTATACCTACGTTTCTTTTTATCAAATGATAAGGCTAAGGAATTTTGCTGGGTGGCCGGAGACATGAAGATAAGTTCAAGGTTTCGAATATTCTGGAAATTGTTTTTGGGTTACGCAGCTGGTGGATAATTCAATTTAGTGACGTTTTTAGTTTAACGTCATTAGCGTGGGATTCGGAAAATATTCGGCATTGTTTAAAATGCTTATATTATTATTATTATCATCTGTTGTTTCTTTATTCTTGGATCATTTCTGGCGTTCGTTTGAGATTGAAAAACTATAGATACCGATCATCACTCTAATTGCGTAACACTATCAATCGAAATTTGAATCATTTCGAAGCAAATTGCCAATCCATTGCTTCATAGGTTCGATTTTTTTTTTCTACTCAACACGTAAATAACGCAATGAATGTTGTTGAACTGTCAAAATGAAACCGATTCCGTTTGATGGGTTACGCAATTGTCCCGCCGATTGATGGCGATAGGCTCGCCCTGTAAAACAACATACAAACAGAGTGAGAGAGACAGAAACATAACTGGCGGAATGTGTGTGTAATAAGTAGGGTTTTTTTTTCAGTATGGGCAATCTTCAAATGACCCCTCCCGCTCTGGGTGGAGCGGAAGGGAGTGTCAGACTCTTACTGACTAAAACACACCCGTGTTCCTTCCTTAGCCCTTTATGTTTCGGTAACCCTTTCGGACAATCCCGCTGACCCGGCAGGCTTCGGCCCTGACGGGCCCCTTCGAATGATGCTGACAGCTCTTTGAGGCGCGCGCGCGTGGAAGTAGGGTTACTCTGCCGAATCCTTCGAGGTTTACAGACGTGATTTTATGTTATATCGACCTACCTGTCCTATGATGTATTATATCTTCGGTTACCATAGCATGGCAACGCTAACTTTGTTTTCTCATTTAGAATTTCCTTAACAGTCGTTTTCATGTTTTAAAAAACTTCGTTTGATTGTTTCTTAAAATTTCATTATTCTGTGTTAATACAAGAGACAATTTCAATGGACGAATTTAAAACTTCGTTATTTTTACGTTTTTGCGTATTTAACACTAATGTAAGTATTTTGGCGTCCATCCATTGTGGGTCGACCTTCAGTGAGCAAAACAAACCAAATTATTTTCAATTTTCATTCGAATAATAATCAATTTGCTTTGGTGTCAATAAATTGAGATTAAGATGAGTCAGGGTAGGGATATTATTTTTGTGAATCTTCCAATCATTACGATTAGGTATAAATTCACAATATTTTTGCTAAAACTAGTCGTCGCTTGGGACCGGATCAAGCTGGATTTAAATTCCTCAAATACTATTGTTTCCATGACAGTGTTTTCTTTTTCACGAGTCTGTCTGTCACTGAGTACCCATGGAGTTTCTTGCCCATTTTTTCTCCATAGGTAGGTACCTAGTATAGGTCTACCAGAATCACATGGCTTGATTTTTTTTTAATTTTCTTATCGATTGACATTGCCATATGAAAATCACAATGTTTTTTTATGCCATGAGATTCTGGTAGACTTTAAACGCTTTGGAATTGGCAACTAGCTTCATCTTTCTGACTTACCGACACTTTGACCATTCAAAAGTGCATTGGTTTAATTAAAATAAATGTTTTGAGTTTGGCTATCTTTAAGCTAATTTGTCACTTTCTTAACTATGTCTTCATTTATTAATGTCAACCATACCTCAATCTTTGTTTTTTCATGCGTTTCATCTGTCATCCCATTTCAATACATCATCATTTTCTCCATAAAACTCATACAATTCTATCGTTTTAAAAGCAGCAATCTTTTCACCTCCTATGTCTACATCAGATAGTAAATTGACCGATCAATCTGTGTTATCAACTGCGCAGGTCGCAGTAGTTTCATTGACTCTCGCTATCTTTAGCTATTATATTGGCTCAGTACACAATATGACTGTTCCCAGTTAATTTGTTACGCGTCACTATTACGCGTGATTTTAAAAGCTTTTTGTGCGTAGAGAATCTTAAATTGTTGAAGAGATTAACATATATTTGGGAATTTGAATATATAATAGTTTTATTTAGATAAGAATTTGTCTTAGAAGAAAAAATATGGCGATGTAAGCTTCAATTTGACAGTAATTCTGCAGAGTTCCGAATGAATAGGAGAAGGAGAGCGACCATCTGGTAGAACAAGATCCACCCGATGTTCATCTACCATTAACCAATATAATATTAGAGTAAGAAGATTCTCTCGGACAACCTTTAGACGAAAACCAAATCTTATAAATGTAAAAAGGTAAAGAACTCTGTAAAAGGGGTGAAACAGGTACAACAAAAATAAAGATAGTGTTGATATGATAAATGTGAAAATAATGGGGATGTCTTCAGCTGAATAGACCAGTTTAGTAGCGTTTACAAGAAAACTATGACTAATAGAACTGTATTAGGTAACTACGCAATTTAGGTTGTTAGCAGACCTTGATAGTGACTCTAATGTAAGCTAATTTGGCGTCACGCCGTCAATTATACGTCACGTTGGTTTACACGCCTCCCGTTTAATAGATATTGCGCTATTTCAGTTGTACATATGACGTAGATTCATGTACAGACGCCAGCACATCAACCTACTACAATCTGTCAAATTTCTTTAATAGACTTTCAACTTTATCGCTGAAGCATAAGGTTCAATCTTGATTGGAAAAATTTGTCAGTTTCGGGTAGCTTGATGTGCTGGCGTCTGTACAATGTTGTACAGTTTACTAGTTACTAGTACCATTGTCATAATTAGCCTACAGCAGTCCACTGTTGGACAAAAGACTGCAATCGCACGCCATGTAAGCCGATACCCGGCTATTCTTATCCAGGCGCTACTCGCTACACCTTAAAATCATCGCTCCACTTTTTTATTTGCTCTCTTCTTTTAAAGATGTCAATATTGGATGCCATTTAACTATGTCCTATGTCTCTCAACTAGCTACAATCAAACACTGCTGGGATTGTTGCTCCACCGACCCTGAGGGCGTTCTAGCTTATACAGTATACTTGACGATTCGCGGTCTCCTCATAAGACGTTTACACCAAAGGTCTTGCGTGCCATTTAATTCGATCCTCACCCACTCTCATGTAGCTCCTACCATTTCCAGCCACCATGCTAGGATCATCGCTCCACCTATTCAGAGGGCATCCTACTCTTATGGTTTTCTATTTGCTGTCTCCACTCAAGAACACATCTACCCCAAAGGTCATCGACGGTTCTATGACATATTATATAATATATATGTATAGCCGGTCCATTGGCATTCCGGATTGCTTAGCCTCAGTAGCAGTTTGTTAAGAGGCGAATTGGCAACACTATCAGACGCACGACGCATCATCAATCCTCATTTGATAAGCCAACGGTCTTTGATCGGTACTTAAAATAACTACGCAGCCGCTACAAAGGTCGCGAAGGCAACCGAATTCGCGTAAATAAAATATTCTTTTTGACAAAATCGTCGTCGCCAGATTATATATATTCTTCAAAGTTTTTCATGTTTATTGTTACAATAACGAGGTATGTTTATTATGTAGATACTCTGTGAACTTTGTCGCTGATAAACATGCGAGAGCTGCCAGAATTATTTTTGTTAACATGTCACTGACTGTCAGTCAGCGAGTCTGTCAAAGTGCGTTTTTGGTGGGTAGTATATGAAGAACGCATTTTATTATTATTTCTACACAATGGACAAATCGGACGAAATATAAGGAGTAGACTGAAGAGGATCATAGCCTTCTTAAGTTTCTTTCTATCGCCTTGGAAAAATGGCGTGACCATGAATCAGTCGATTTTAGACCTTACGATGAACTCGAAAGATTAAGAAAAAATAAAGAAAGGGGGCGAGCGGTCCTATTTTCTCGGGACTCATTTTGAATGTGGATAAAAATATGATATGCCAGCATAATCCTATGGTAGCCTTGCTAAAGTCAGGATTGGTGGAACAGGAACATAAAACACAGTTGCTTTTCATAGCATCCGGGAGCAGTACACTGCGCATTTATTTTTTGCTGCCCCCCTACGCAGACAATTTAAGAACATACTTAAATAAAGTATGTCTGTTTTTCAATGACGTTCACACTCAACTGATTTAAATTAAAACCAACAGAATGCGCACACGCAAAATGGTGAACGTCACGTTAAATAGTAATCAATTTTTTTCAATTGCTGTGCAAAACAATAATCATGAATGAATCCATTTAATAATGTTCACGTGGAGTTGAACAGATTTGAACTATGGAATATGAACCTTCTTGTTTCATGTTCCATAGTACAACTCGATGGCTTATTTTAATGATGGCAAAAGAGAAACACAAATCCTGCTCTGACCCGGAGTAAATTGGTATAGGAGCAAGATTATGACGACTGGTCATAAGGGAATGAGGTGAAAGCGAAAATATCTCGTCTAGAAATTCCCTCAAAAAATCAAGAAAATAGAGAATGCCAAATTAGATGATAAGCCAGGCTAAAAATGAGATATCCAAATACACATTCGGTAGAAAACATAGGAGTTGACAGATGGTCAACATCTTACATCAATCGTCCAAACAAACTAAATTTATGATTTTAAAACAGTGCCACTGAAAACAATTCCCGTGCCAAAAAAATGCATTACACGTGTTCGTTTTGCAAAATCCTACAGGTTTGCAGCTATATTTCTTGAAGACAAGGCCGTTTATACATTCTCTATCTACTAAACTCTAAATGAAACACAGTTGGCGCTCATACAAATATCGGAAGTAGGAAGTTTTGTATATATTTTCTGATCAGGAATCAGGAAATGGCCATGGCGGCAAGCGGAAATATTCTTTGTTTTATGGTGTAGTTATTTTAGCTGTAATTAAAAGGATGAGATCTCAGTTCCTAGAAAATGAAACTGTCGTGAATAGTAATAATAATTGGTGGTTAATGGTTTTAATCAGTCAAATTTTAGTCAATGAGGTTATAATTGACTAGAATTTGACTGATTCTGGTTGATCTGGTAGTGCAAGCGCTACGCGCGAACGTGAGGTCTTGGAGTCATTCATCCAAGATAAAATTAGAAAAATACAGTTACATTGTTTAAAACAACTCCGCGAAAGGTTTTCCTCCTTCATCAAAAAGAAAATAAACAACTGGTTGAAATCTGATTCACATTTTTAACCAAGTTCATTAACAAAGAAATTGCGTAATTAAAAACTTGTTAGGGGTTTGATCAAACGTTTCTTGAATTTGTGCGCTCAATAAAATTAGTCTTACTTAGTATGGCTTCTTATGCCCTTAATGTTCGTTTTTCCTGTTTATAACCGGCTATAAGTGACGCAAAATAACTAACTTCTATATGTTTAGGTACTAGCTGTGGGCCTGTGGCCCGCGACTTCGACTACAATCCAGGATTAAGAAT
Organism: Luperina nickerlii; assembly: GCA_963855955.1. Classification (NCBI taxonomy): domain Eukaryota; kingdom Metazoa; phylum Arthropoda; class Insecta; order Lepidoptera; family Noctuidae; genus Luperina; species Luperina nickerlii. The sequence goes on along the minus strand of OY979689.1, from coordinate 6,452,859 downwards.
ATCCCATGTCCTCTTCCAGGTTCCAGGCTATGTATGTGTCAAGTTTCATAACGATCAGTGTTTTAGGCGTAAAAGGTAACAAACAGACAGTTATTTTATAATATTAGTATGAATGTACCTAAATTAGTTATCAACTACATAAAATCCTATATATTTAGATGTCTATGGGGAAGCCCATGCACCATAAACTATGACAATCATATTTTAATATTCATAAGTTGGCACAATAGTCAGCTGCAGTTTCCCTCGGTATTTCTGACGCATGCATCAGAAATGCGCGGGAAACTGCAGGTGACGTTATAAAACGTCAGTGCGACCTTTACCGATATCCTAACGATTAGAGTAATCGACTAGGTTGGTATTTCATATCGTATTACGTAATAGTTTTACTACCTACCTATAAAATTGGTTATTTAATTTAATAACGGTGTTTTTTATTGAGATTTTAGGAATTGTTCAGGAATTATAAGTTATTTTTATGGACAGACAATGTTGCAGTATTTTCTGAAGGCAATGACTTGTATAAAGAAAGTCTTGCCTTGGTTGCGTTTTGAGTGAAGGCTCCTACAAACAGGCGCGACAGGCGATATAATCGCGCTCGACACAAAGACACCGCTCGTTGCGCGACTGGCGGCGCCTTTGTGTCGCGTGTCGTGTCGCGCCTGTTTGAAGGAGCCTTTACTATCAACGAAATATATATCAAGTCCTATTGCAAGAAATTGTCCTTATAATTTCACGAGAATTGGGTTAAAACAAAAGCCTGTCTGGACTTCGACGTAGCTAACGTGACAAAGATAAGTTCAGAAAACTTTAGAAGTGTATGAAATCATCCAAAAAAAAAGAAAGGACAGGAAATATAAAGAGCAAAATAAAAAAATAAATTGGACAGGACTAAAAAAGAAAACGGAAATTATGACGGAAGAAGTCTACAGCACTTTTTAAAAGAGCCAAAATCTCTAAAACGAAGTAGGTATCTGTAGAAACAAAGAAAATCACAAAGAGCTAGAATCTACAGATCACAGCTGCTTAGTCCGCAGTCGTCAGTCAATTCCTCTCACTCGAAGCTGAGCATAGCAACAAGTTTTAGAATGCAGACGACCTTGGCTTGTCGTCAAACTTTAATGCAAAAAGCAGATACTCAGAATTATTCAAGGTGGCTGGTAGCTGTTTGAGGATTACATTTTGTGTTGTAGTAATTTCTGATGTTTAAGAAGTGTGTAAAGTCATCATAGCTAACAAGCAATGTTTGCTTATTAAGAAGGCAGGCCTAGAAGGAGACGGATCCAACAGATTCTCGGTTACTTTGGTAACATTGCCGTCGGGAATAATCTAGAAAAGTTGGTGGTGATGGGCAAGGTAGATTGGAAAAGACCTTGCGGCGGGTCAACTAACCGCTGGTCAGTAACCGCCCTCACTGGACTCTCTGTTACGACCGCCCTGAGAAAAGCTGAGAAAAGAACGAAGTGGAAGAACATCGTGCATAGTCACGAAGGCCTTTCAGGGACACGACCATGAAGTACGCGACCAAGACGAAGGAGATGGTGGGATGAACAGACCGATCTCAGACCTGCTGACTGGCTTCAGATAGCAGGAGACAAAAATAATTAATTGGAAGGAGCCAAGGAGAGTCCTCCTACAATGCCCTGCTATAAACCAAATAATATTAATAAGGGACGCTTTGTATCCAGCAGTGGAATATTGAGGGCAATGGATGCTGATGATGTTTGGACATCTTCAATATTTAGTTACTATTCCCATCTTAAGTTTTAAATTTTACGACATTATTTTCTTTGCTTAAGTAAGAATTAGCTTTATCTGCTTCATTCCATTACAATATTTTCAGATGTTTAGCTCCCATGAAGAACTGCCAAATAGGTAGATAGTAAATCGCTAATGGTATAATCAGCCTATAATGTTTCGAATGCTGGGCCGCAGGCCTCCGAGGGAGTGGACTATATAATCCACCTCTCAGGGCGGTGCAGGTTGGTAATGCCACATGACTTCGATTTTTTGGTTCTAGGACATGCCGGTTTCCTCACGATGTTTTCCTTCACCGTTTTGAGAGCAGTGGTGATAAAATTGTTTCCACAAAGTGGTGGCCCATTGGAAACGGCCCTGACTTACGAGTTGTAGATCGTGGGTTTGAACCCAGACAGGCGCTTTACTTCGTTAATAGGAAGATAATTATACAACTTTACATTTACCAAACTAATGTGCCTAAATATATAGGATTCAGGTTTTGCTTTAAGGAAAATTATTTTGGTGTTTCTTTAACATGGACATAAACGCAAATATGTAAGCTTGTCAAACAATAGATTTACTTGTTACTTGTGTTTCAGTCAAACCATTGATTTATCAAGACTGGGGCTATATTTTTCATCATGAACGACGGGTATTTCCTAATCATTCAAAGGAAATTATTTTAGATGTTAAACATTTTTGGATGACATCCAAAAGTTATTAGTTTACGCTCATTACACAATGTATCTTTAAAACTGTGAGACTGTATTCTGTTAAACGTCAAATTCGTGGTATTTCTATATTTGTGTTGTCTCCGGAGCAAACAACTGTTGCTATGCGCAAAATTAGCACTAAAATGCGAAAATTGAAGATGTTTTATTAGTCAATCACGTCCAAACCACTAAACCGCTTTAGATGGACGTTAGAACGCTCTGAAGTCCTGCAAAGGATATTTTACACCCCAAGCAGAGGGATGATGCAGTAACAGTAAAATTATTACCTAGCTTATGCTGAAACCATAATCTCAGTAACTGGATTGTGGAGGTCAGATAACTCAGATAGGCAGTCGCTCTACGTAAAAGGCTGGTATTCAGCTGCATCCGGTTCGGCGGGAAGTCGACCCGTTAGGTTGGGAAAACACAAGGCAGATGATAACAATACGCCTGATCAAGTCTTTAATCAGTGAAAATAACAGAATAATCACCCCTCGTCGTCTCGATGATAACGTCTTCAGGATTAGCAACACATTTGACCTCTGATAAGAGACTGTGCACGTATAAAATCGTTACTATAATACAAGATATCTCTTTGCCCTTTATTAGTTATTTATGTAACATTACTTCTAATTTAAAAAAAACTAATGAATCAATAGGTTATCACGCTTTACTGCCAGAGGTAAAAATAGACTCAAAGACTTCGCTATTTTTGGACGCAATAAATTTTTTATGGCTTTACAAGCGTTCTGTTTGTATTAGAAAATTGCCTCTGATCTATCAACCTGCACTGGGCCCGCGTGGTAGATTAAGGCCCACTCCATCTCACCGAGAGGATGCCTGTGTCACAGCAGTGGGAACATTATAGTCTGATTAAGCTGTGATCTTTCTATTGTGATCTTTAGAGTCCACCATCGATATTTCTGATCGGTGCAGGACGAATTCAATTTGGTCTGTTATGAAAATACGTCAAATACTTTCATTTGTTTTACCTTTGGACAACCAATAGCTTGCAGCATCGATCAAGAGATGTAACAGGCTTCTAGTGATCGAGGGATAACCCTCGCCTGGCAGCAGAGTTCATAATCTCAGGTAATTTACATTCCATCGCTTAATCAGTTCTCTCATCATCATCATTTCAGCCGGAAGACGTCCACTGCTGGACATAGGCCTCCCCCAAGCAGATACTTCGACCGGTTCCGTGCTTCTCTCATCCAACAGGTTCCTGCGGCTTTCACAAGGTCGTCGGACCACCTTGTGGGAGGCCTTCCAACGCTACGTCTTCCGGTACGCGGTCGCTACTCCAGAACCTTTCGGCCCCATCATCGGCCATCTGTTCTGCGAGCAATGTGCCCACTGTCAATTAATTTTGGCAATTCTTCGGGCTATATCGGTTACCTTGGTTTTCCTCACCTCACCTTGGTTACCTCCTCCTCAATTCTCTACTTTAGTAAAATGTATTCTAAGTTGATTTTTAAATGACCATTTGTAACAAAAAGGTCCTATTACGATTTTGGTTGCAAAGGAATTTTAACTAAATGTTTAGCATGGCATTCAGTTTATTGTTCGATAACTTGAAAATTATCTCAAATTCTTAATTCAATAAATGACGATCTAGTTATCAAATCATATTAGTGTTGAACTAACAACCAATGAGTTTGTAAACCTGAGTGCACGCGACTTGTCCGCATGTCACAGATCGGATTGCGTTAATGCAATTGCCGATGCCATGAACGTGACAAATCACGCTAGGCAACATTTGCGATTTGTCTAACTGCACAAGTACACACGTGTGACTGCATCCTTACAATATGGGCTATTTATAGATAGACTGGTAATTTAATCGCAGTTCCGGGTTCCATTTTTAAATGCAGCATGTGATTGTAGATAGTTTTTTTTTCTAATTGGATTTTATGGCCAGGAATTGATTATTATTAAGGAATTATTATTTTGGCATGACAATATGTTTAACACAAAATATTGTCGATAGTTGAAAGTGTTGAAACTGCTCTTTGTGTAATGACTAGGGACAGTTTTTTTTTGTTAAATGATTCAATACTTTCTATTATGAATATAGTACTGAAAATTTTACCTTATTCATCTTGGTCGGGCCAAGAACACTACCCTATGGGACCCGTAGTTAATAGGTAGGCATTATGGACTAGATTTCTTAATTCAGTGCGAAACAAAGGATGTATTCTTAGATCAACAATGGGTAAGCAGGAAGTACCTACTGACACAAAATGATCACATATTCATTGAGTTTAATCATGTTTACAATATCGAATGAATGAGCTGAAACAATAATAGTTTCATTACAATGAAAATAGATCTGACCTTGTGACCTTAGCATTTATAGTATACGCAGTAGACTACAAAGAAATGAATACAATTAAACTTTCGAGTATTCAATTGATAGATGAATCATTAGCGGCGCCTATGACCAGTTGAATGAACGTAGGCGAAATAAAGGTATACTTAAAACAATCATCTAAATCCTCATGTTTTTCTAACTATGTTGAGGTCGGCTTCCAGTCTAACCCAGATGCAGCTGAATAAATATAGTAGTAGTATAATAAATAGAGCAACTGCCAATCTGAGCTCCACAACCCAATTATTGAACAAAACGATACTCCTTCGTAAGTCTGGTTGTCAGACTTCGGTCTTCTGACTACCTGTCAAGTATCTACTGAGTTCTACGACTGAGATGAGCACAATGGCAAATATTATCAAGGAATTTCGAACCATGTACCGTGCAACTATTACTGTCATTTGAACCTGTCCTGCAAAGTGCTATGGTAAGCGCCTATTACAACGAAGAAGCACCAAACTCAAATAATACTCCCCAAAATAAATCATGGAAGTCTTGAAATAAATGGTGCAGAAATAAACATAATAACAGTGCTAGGCCAGAACAATAGTCAAAATCCTATGTTCTAAAACTCATTGTTTTTATGTGCATGTTAATTACAAAATAACTAGCTAAGAAGCATGCATTTTTAACACTTCATTACCTACTGAGTAACTTAGGAATTAACCTACTTAGACGGTACAAGTAATTGTTTTTTTCTAATATTTTGTTGGTTTGAACAAAGCATATTAAATATAGTAATTTTGTATGACAAATGTTGTCATACAAAATCTGTCTTGGCAGTGATATATCGTCGGCTTAGAGTGAATATATCGTCGCCTTAAAGTGAGTGAAAAAACCCGCTTTTTTATCCAGAACTCTTCGATACTATAAGATTGTCCGTTATGCATAAAATGCTACTTTCGAGGAATTGCATTCCCGAGGTTTTCACTCTAAGGCGACGATATTTAGATTATATATATACCATTTTGCTCGTCTAATATTTAATAAAAAATATTAAAAAGTTACCTGGAAGGATGGACTGTGTGAATGATGATGAGGTTAGGAAGGGAGTGACTACCAAGATGACAAAGAAATAGAGAAGTATGGAAGAAAGCACCGAACTCAAATAAATTGGGATAACGGCACGAGATTGATGACGATGATGATGTTGTTATGTTTTAGTTGCCTTTAGATTTCCCTCTAATCAACTGAGTAAAGTACTGGAACTGAGATAATATATTGTCGTTGCACATGCAAAAGTTATTTTCGGTTCTTTATGCAATTTTAATTGTTATTTCAATACACACATACTGTAAAAACAGCTATGTGATAAGTGCAATATTTAAAGAGTTACGGAATGTAGCTATGTGATATTCATACATCGAAAGTTCCATATAAACACGCTAAGTGTTATAATTCATATACCTCAAATATGTTCACTAAAAACACATAGTGACTTTTGCACGCGCAACAACAATATCTGCATCTGGTTGTACCTAAAGCAAAAGTGCACAGTGCTTCACACCCCCACCCTATTTCAAGTTAAACAAATATCAACTTTAAATCTTTCTGCATTGTCTCATATTACTTGGGGTCGGCGCAACACGTTTTCTTCTTCATTCTCCCCTGTCAACTGTCACACTATCATTCACTCCCTTCTCGTTCATATCATTCTGTTCCTTGCCTGTCCAGCCCATGTCTTTTTTGAGCCCTACACTATTGAAGATTCTGGACAGCTCAAGATGGAAATGGTTAAAGACCAAACAGGAGTTCTATTCATTACTGTAATCTTGTTCTGATTGAGAGTATATAATAGGTTTGTCACAGAAACACAACTAAGTATCCAGCATTGGGAGAAAAGTAGACACAACAAAAGAGATCTACCCAAAGACGACCCACTAACCCTAGAAAAAGTTTAGACTTCTTTTCTCTGACCTGTTACACAGTAATCATAAAGAAATGATGAGAAACTAGAAGTTATTACACCTTGTCAAACATATAATGCTTTTTCTGATAAAAAATATTGGTAAAGAGATCTTCTTGAAACCGAAAGAGATTCATAGCTTAAATATGAAGTAAACAACTTTCTTTCAATGACATACTTTAGAAAACATTTGACAACATTAGGTAAACAACTATTTGGGTACCTACCAAATGGGAAAAAGTACAAATTGAAGGGTAAATTATAAAAAGACATACCTGCTGCGAATATGTGAGCCTTAAAGCGTACTGGGCAATTTGAGTCGTTCTCATTTTGTCCAAACTGTGGTCCAAACCAGTGTGTGGCTGCAAAACAAATAACTAATTCATAATCATGCAAAAATTACACTACAAACTCTTTTACATAACCTATGAAATTTTTAATAATTAGTATTAAAAATCACTCGCGAAAATTTTGACATAAACCGTCCAATATATTTTTGTTATTACTTTTTTGGGATTTCGGTTGTTTTCACACGGTATTAGAAGATAATTATTTAATTTTGATTTACGTACATGCACCCGCTGACTACTGCGAATGAAAGAAGAATCTTCAATAACTTTAATTCAATCTAGTTGACACTAGATGTCGCTTGAAATTGAAAGTTGAAACTACTATTGACTATTGTTTGACAGTTAGTGAAACAAAGTGTTGCCATAATCGGAAACAAAGAAACCACTACTTGAATTTAAAGTGTATTTTTGAAGAATGTTCAAATAAAGATAGAACAGTACAGCACATCCAGCTCAATTCTAACTTAATGGCGGCTCTGAAGCTACTCGATGCACAGGAGTACCTTACCCCTCAACCCCACTGACAGGTGAATTTATTACTGCGCGTGCACAGCGACTATAGTCCGACATTTATTAATTAGTAGCAGTAAAATGAAACTTCTTAATTACTCATTTCGAACTGAGTTTAGAAATATGCATGTCAAATAAGTTTCGTTTGTTACACTACTCTGTACTAGAAAAACAAGATTTGGTTGATGGCCGCGAAAAAACAAAAATACACCAATTTCAGTCATTTAAGTAACACATAAAGCTGTCATTTTACTGCAGCTAATTAAAAGTCTGACTATAGCTTCATGTTCCGAGTCGCCATTAAGTTTGTATCGGCCTGTCAAGAATACCCTTCATGCATAGTACTAACTTTTATCTTCTTTTTGATTTTGTATTCAGTAAAATAGTCACTAAACCAATGTCATATTTGAAATCGACGTGCTCGCGGACCACGCTCACTTTTATTAAATGCTAAAAGTCAGTTCAGTAATTCATATTCTAGTCAAAACTCATTATGATTGCTTCTTCATTCCGGGCAACTGTCAAATTCTGCTGCTGAATACATGTGCATAACATACCCAGCGTTTGCCCTAAAGGGGGCAAATCAAAAGAGGGGGTGCAAAATCAAGAGTAGTAAATACTAAGGGAAATTCTTGATTTTGCAGGCATAGGCGTACGTAATTTGACAACAAAGTCTTAAATGTATGAGAGCAAGGTAGTCTATATCCAGGAGTTTCCGTCCTCCGCCCCTAATCTCGGGACGCCCTAATCAGTCTTTTTTAGTTTTGCTGGTGGATCACATAAGTTAATTTAATCTTTGATATTGTTTCGGTGTATGTCCACCGACTTCATCTAATCATAAAATTTTATAAACGTGTAAAAGTAGTTGTACGGACGCCAGCACATCAACCTACCACAATCTGTCAGATTTCTTTAATAGATTTTCAACTTTATCGCTAAAGCATTATAGTATTTATGCTTACTTACACTTTACTTTCATCACGCATAATACTATTTATCATTACTTACACTTTAATACTATTTATCATCCTTTTTATTTGTTTATATGTTTACATTATACTTTTACTCAATTTTCATGTTGTGACACGTCAATTGTCAAACTGTCAATTACTTTTTAAATGTCTTTCTGGCTTAGTCTATGGTAATTACTCTTTGGTCTAAATAACTTAAATTATTTTTATCAATATGTTTAGCTTTTGTATTATTAAGATTATTACGATTGTTTAGTCTAAATAACTTAATTTTAAATTAGATTTATAATATTCTTTACGCACTCGTGGATATGTCTTGGCCGGATACACATGTCAGATGAGATGATGGCCACATAGAAGAAAACTGATATTTGAAAAAGGAAGACGACTTAGAAACGAGCTCACGAACAGCTGGAGGCTGCTGGCATTCGAGTCTTGGGACTGAGACATTAAACATCAGAAAACTGCTTGGTTTTGCTCTGTCATCTTGAACTGCTTGGTTCTGCTGCGACATCTTTGACTAACCCAGGGGATCCAGCTAAAGATTCCACCTGGGACCTTCTACTTCTAATCTTCGCGAGCTAACCTCGTATAACTTGCTACCCTGACGCCTGATACCCGTTCCTACAGTGCTGAGCTGATTCCATAACGTGAACTATAAAACTCCAGTGAGTGCGCGCGTGTGTGAACTATAAACTTCCGAGAGTGCGTGCTATTTAGTATTTTTATAACTAGCTGTTTTTATAACTTTCTGTATTTTATCTTCCCTAATAAAAATTATTGGACGGTCTGCTTACCCTCTATTTTAATAAGGTACAGATCGTTACAGTTTGGCGCCACAACGTTAAAATAACTCGAACTCACCCCCTTTTTCTAAATTCTAAAAAAAACTAGCACTAGGTATCTATTTTTGAACTCCTTATTTGGCTTAGTCTTTTGAATACTAACTAACTTATTTTTCTTCTTCAGCTCTCTTCTTGAAGACTCCTATATTCGATTCAACACTTCTTCATACTGAACATCATCTTATACTTCATTCTCATACATCCCACTACCGAAAGGTAGTTGGCATCCATTCTTCGCTTGTCAGTGTTTTTAAAACCATTCGTGGTCACTTACAAGTTGGGGTTTGGCTTACTCTACGACGTACTATTGGACAATATCCCGTAGTCGTTTCCTCCTACACTTAACTCTTTACCAATACATCACTACACTGCACCCCACATACTTGCACACTACAGCGTTTACCCATTGGTAATCGTACTCATTCTTCGCTTGGCGTGTTTTTAAAACCACCTCGTGGTCACTACCAAGTTAGGGGATTGAGACACTTCACGACTGAAACAGGAGAATATCCTGTGGATGTTTATTCAAACCTATACATCTACACAACTCCTATAACAAATACTCCACTATCCTCTTAAACACTTATTATATAATATATTTATACTTATATCTGGGAATCATACCGAAATAAGTATATCGTGGGCTCTCAAAATATTTTTCTAATTGTTATTGTTTGACATTGGTTGCTAGGTAACTAGCCATAGAGCATTTGCATTGAGTATTAGTCTTTTTGCGCGGTGGCAAAAGTAGGTACTAAACTTTATGCATTAGTTCCGATTTTCACCACCAACGCAAAAAAAGTTTTCATTGGTTTTCGATTTTTATTTTCTGTAGACTGTCTTACTCTTAAATTTATATACACTTTTGGACCGTGTCCAACACTACTCTCTTGACGTATTACTCGGAGCTTACCGACTACTGTATTGCGGGAGCTGCCCTGACGTTTACTCGGAGCTAACTTACTGCTGCCCTTGACGTTTTACTCGGAGCTTTCCGTCTTCTGTATTACGGGAGCTGCCCTAGCGTTTTTTCTAACTGCGGTGTTGCGGTTCAGACCTAACCCCTTTATCCTTCCTTGCCTCTTAACTTAACACTCTTGAGACGACACTTGAGTCCTTTCTAACATTCGAGTTTTCTCTAACTCTGACCCCTCTCTTAACTCATGACACTCTTGAGATGACACTTGAGTCCTCGAGTTTTCTTTGACTCAGATCCCTCTATCCCTCCTTCCCTCTTAACTCGTAACACTCTTGAGACCTTTCTAACATTCGAGTTTTCTTTAACTCAGATCCTATATAGACTCGCATATTTTTATTCTTTTACACTCGTTTGCTATCCCTATATTTGTACTTTTTTTTTTTCGTATTATACTATATTCATAACTCATCCCTTTCTTCTTTCCTTCCTCTATAATAGAGTTCCTTTTGATTTATTAAAACTCTATTTGTTTTTTAATTCATTCATCGGTTCTTAAACCATTAAAAGATTAATTTTAATCTTTCGTATATATCTATTCTTTTCTACAAGTTAATATGATAACTTGTCTATTTCTATCAATTCTAAAAGTTGATTGGAGCGGTTGACAACTCCATATAAATAAGCCCTTGTTAACTATCGACTCTAAAAGTTGATTGGAGCGGATAACAACTCCATATAAATAAGCCCTTGTTAACTATCAACTCTAAAAGTTGATTGGAGCGGATGACAACTCCATAAAAATATGCCTTTGTTAACTATCGACTCTAAAAGTTGATTTTCTGTCTATCGACTCTAAAAGTTGATTGGAGCGGATGACAACTCCATAAAAATAAGCCCTTGTTGACTATCGACTCTAAAAGTTGATTTTCTGTCTATCGACTCTAAAAGTTGATAAGGAGCGGATAACAACTCCTTTAAAAATAAGCCTTTGTTAAATCTTTATATTTTCATCTCATTAGTGGTTTTAGACGCGAGCGGATTACAACTCCTTAAATAAGCCTTAAAGTTATGACTTATCAGGTTGAGTAGTGATCATTGAATGTGAATCCTACCTGACCTAACTTCGTAAGATGTCGGTGTGTTTGAATGAGTTATGTAAGTTTTGTGAATGCTGTAATATTTTAACCTTAGCAAAATTTTTGTTCTAGGCCAAAAATTTTCTCGGGGTCGTTGGGGAAATATAGTATTTATGCTTACTTACACTTTACTTTCATCACGCATAATACTATTTATCATTACTTACACTTTAATACTATTTATCATCCTTTTTATTTGTTTATATGTTTACATTATACTTTTACTCAATTTTCATGTTGTGACACGTCAATTGTCAAACTGTCAATTACTTTTTAAATGTCTTTCTGGCTTAGTCTATGGTAATTACTCTTTGGTCTAAATAACTTAAATTATTTTTATCAATATGTTTAGCTTTTGTATTATTAAGATTATTACGATTGTTTAGTCTAAATAACTTAATTTTAAATTAGATTTATAATATTCTTTACGCACTCGTGGATATGTCTTGGCCGGATACACATGTCAGATGAGATGATGGCCACATAGAAGAAAACTGATATTTGAAAAAGGAAGACGACTTAGAAACGAGCTCACGAACAGCTGGAGGCTGCTGGCATTCGAGTCTTGGGACTGAGACATTAAACATCAGAAAACTGCTTGGTTTTGCTCTGTCATCTTGAACTGCTTGGTTCTGCTGCGACATCTTTGACTAACCCAGGGGATCCAGCTAAAGATTCCACCTGGGACCTTCTACTTCTAATCTTCGCGAGCTAACCTCGTATAACTTGCTACCCTGACGCCTGATACCCGTTCCTACAGTGCTGAGCTGATTCCATAACGTGAACTATAAAACTCCAGTGAGTGCGCGCGTGTGTGAACTATAAACTTCCGAGAGTGCGTGCTATTTAGTATTTTTATAACTAGCTGTTTTTATAACTTTCTGTATTTTATCTTCCCTAATAAAAATTATTGGACGGTCTGCTTACCCTCTATTTTAATAAGGTACAGATCGTTACAGCATATGGTACAAAGTTGATTGGGAAAATTTGACAGTTTCGGGTAGCTTGATGTGCTGGCGTCTGTACAAACCTACTTACAGAAAAAAAAAATCGGTTATCATTTATCATGGCTATCATTCTGCGGACTTTTTTCTGCACTTTCCATTACCACACCAACTCTAACATTTTTAGGGGTTGATTTTTTCCGGCCTGACTACTGTTTCGCATTTGCCGATCAAAATATACTAAAAAAGTAAAATAATATTTAACGGTAACATTACAAAGAAATGCTACCATAAAAACTCTAAATTACTTTTACTTTAAATTATTTAATCCTAGAACTTGCTAAGTAAAAGTTGACATATCATCAAAGATATTATTTGGGTAATAATTCCAGGAAACTATTTCATATAAATACCATTGGAGAAAAACTTAAAAGTACGTAATGGTATCAGATTAGTGTAAGATATTTCCGGTAGATGGCACTTGGCTAGCAGTTAAACAGAATGATCAAGAGCGGAAAGAGGGTTCTGAGTTTTGTATTTTTCTGTAGGAATTTCTCAGTAACAGTCTAGAGTCTAGAACTACTTGGTCTGTGAACAGTCTGTTATCTGAATATGTGCCCGGTTGATGGCAATACGCTCTCCCCTATTAAATGGGACTTAAAAAATGGAAGAGGTGTTTGTCTTCTCGTAATTTTCTATTGGATTTTCATTACAGGGCCGTCTTTACCCGGGGGTGCAAAGGGGTACGTGGCACCCGGGCGCATGGTCTTAGGGGGCGCAAGCCAATCCTTAAACCTACACGTACCATGCGTATACCTTCTTGAAATTGAAATGAATAAAAATCTACTTACTATGAAAACTATGACTCAAGTTTAGATTGACTGGCTATATATAGTATACCTATCGAATTGAAAGTTGATTACAAAACAAACGATATCATAAATAAGATTGTCGATTTTAAAGCCGGAACAATTAAATTTGATGTTTGAAAATGGACCTAATTTTATTGTAGAGTAAATTATTAAATAAAAATATAAAATACAAAAATTGGGGCGCAGGCTGATTTTCGCACCCCGGCGCGCAACATGGTTAAGACGGCCCTGTTTCAGTAGCAGCCTCAAACGTATTAAAAACTCTCGTAATATTAGCGGTTGAACTATAGGTACGGTATTGTTTTCAGTTAGCAAAAGTTGAACTTACCACCACCGGCAAGCGAAAAGATGTTTTCATAAGTTAAGAGGGCGCCGATCAAACGCCGACCGCGCAGTGGCGCCCTCATCGTTTGTTTGGTTATTTCTTTTATTTTAGGATGAAACTGCAGAAATATATATACCTATGCAGAAATTAAGCACGTTAAGTTGTACTCCACAAGATTATACGTTAATATTATTATAAACGGTAGTTTTCTATTGTTTAGTTTTATTATGATCACTAAAACGGATAATAGTGGCCACTATTTTCCGTTTTTTTTTTCGAAATAACCAAACAAACGAAGAGGGCGCCACTAGGCTGTCAGCATAGCCTTAAAATATCACTGCATAATAAAGATTGCACTTTTGTATTGATATAAAACAGCTAGCAGGAGAACATTAGACAGAGAACATACCAGAACATAAAAAAATAAAATTTTGGCACATAGCATCACGCGGCGCCTGTAATCCCAAAGGGTTAGGCTGAGTGCTTGGCCAGACTGGCAGCGCGGGGCGTGGAGTGGCGCGGGTGCGGGAACGCGCGCGATCTGCCTGTCCGCAGTGGAGCGCGGCTTCGTTCTACTATAGTCCGCGCGGAACTAGTTGGCCGCGTCTTAGGTATGTGAGCGGTGAGATGGAGGGGCGGGGGCGCTTTGTCATTACACAGTACGTGCGTTGCGAATACTAGGCAACCCCGCCGCCCTCACCCCCGTCCCCAACTAAGGCGCGGCCAACTAGTTCCGCGCGGACTGTAGTTTGAGAACCCCAGTCCCCGCGCAAGTCGCCCGCGCTCTCACTGCGGCCACTTGTATGAACGAGCTATGGCATGAGTTGCCCGCGCGTTCCCCGCGCCAGGCAGCCCGCACCGCTCACCGCGCTCGCGTGTCCACTATGCACGCTCAAATGATGTCTTATGTTTGAGTACACCGCGCCGCGCCCGTCCCGCGTCCGCGATGCAGTCCGGCCAAGCACGGAGGTGTAGGGTACACCCACATTTTGCCAGATAAGTTTAAGTCCCGTTTAGGTATAAGGGGGGCAAGCGTAGTGCCATTATCTAATCGGCACAAATCGCGTCTTCGGGCTGCTACTGAGAAATTCTTGATGGAAAACTCCTATAACACTTTTCCGAATCTGGTGATTGAACCCCGAACCTCATGTTCGGCAGTAGCGCTTATGCAACCACAAGACTTTGACCTATTACACTTTACAGTATAGCAAAATAAATCGTGAGTAAACTCAAATAAAATTCGGTACGGAACTCTTTTTATGAAAGTCTACCTACTGCAGTTGCAAGACATACATAGGTTTTTTTTTTCTCTGTGGGCCCGCTCTTGACATCGATCACGCTTGATGGAAAGCGGTGGATGATGAGGTCAGAAGATGCCCAAGGCACTGGAACTCCCACGCATCGACGAAGTACAGGCTGCTTGACGCTGGACTCCGGTGGGTCGCAAACCAGGCGGGCGTTAGCCCTACCACAGCAAGGGAAGAATTGGCCAGTCAAATAAGGTGTTGGGTGTGACTGTCCAGGATGCGCCGAGCGCTCGGTTCAGTTGAGTAACTGGTGGAACAAACTGCGCTACACAAGAAGGCTTCTTCATGCGTCTCTAAAATGAGATCTGTCAAACATCTGCCAATACCCTAAAAAATAGCAAGTATCCATACTAATATTATAAATTAAAAAGTAACTCTATCTATCTGTCTGTCTGTATGTTACCTTTTCACGTCTAAACCACTGAACGGATTTCCATAAAATTTGGCAGAGAGATAGATTGCATCCCGGGGAAGGACATAGGATAGTTTTTATCCCGGTATTCCCACGGGATCAACAATTATGCGGGTAAAACCGCAGGGCGCTGCTAGTACAAATTAAATCATCCTTACGAACTTACGCCCATATTTTAATCATCTACAGTGATTTTATATTCATTATCTTTTACTGCATCATTCCTTACGCACCTTATTGACGCTCCCCTAACATTTTCAACCATAACACAATGGCCTAAGATTCCAAATCGCTTGCTTCAAGACTTCTAGAATAGTTTTTGGAGTTTCGAGCTCTGTCCGTATTCGAATAAGGTTCAAAATAGGTGGTTTAGTGCTATCAAAAAGTAGTTTCATACTAGATGCTGAGCAAACACGGCTAGTTTACTTTTGAGCAGTATCTCAAGAGATATAAAGATACGAGATAAGGAATGGGGACAAGATATGGGAGGCTGAAAATAAACGTGCCGGAGAAATATTACAATTAGGTAGGTACATATTTTGTACCTACCAACGTAAACCTTCCTTCTTCTGCGGAGTAACTGCGTAACACACTATCAGTAGCAGAATCAGAATCAGAATCAGAATCTTTATTTGTGAAACATAGGTATTTACATAAAGGTCTTATAGTAACATAATTGAGCACTATGCTTTGCCGTGAAGGCATACAAATGTTAAAATAAATAGCGATGGGTTTAATTTTGACAGCATTCATTGCGTTATTTACGTTGCTAAGCAGACATATTTTTTGAACATATGAAGCAATAGATTCGCAATATCTTTCAAAATTATTCAGATTGATAGAACGAGAACGAGTCGATGGCAACATTGACAACCTGTAGATATACAATCGGCCCAGAATTTGGCTACGAGCTTGGCACCTTCAATGTGGATTGGACTCGGCAAGACTCGTGCGTGAGTTATACAGACGCCAGCACATCAAGCTACCCGAAACGGTCAAATTTTCACAATCAACTTTGAACCTTATGCTTTAGCGATAAAGTTGAAAATCTATTAAAGAAATTCGACAGATTGTAGTAGCTTGATGTGCTGGCGTCTGTACATGACATTCGTTTTGTCCAAATTCATGCCGAGGCCAACCCGCTGAGAGGCTCCATTTACACTGTGCAGCATCTGGTTTAACTGTTCCAGTGTCTCATGCCATTATAATGATGTCATCGGCAAAGCGAAGATGTGAGACGTACTCGCCGTTCACGTTGATACCCTGCCCAGTTTAGTCCAGCGTTTTACGACTTCCTCCAACGCATTGGTGAACAGTT
Organism: Luperina nickerlii; assembly: GCA_963855955.1. Taxonomy (NCBI): domain Eukaryota; kingdom Metazoa; phylum Arthropoda; class Insecta; order Lepidoptera; family Noctuidae; genus Luperina; species Luperina nickerlii. Next base: position 6,436,220 of record OY979689.1, on the reverse strand, counting down.
CCGGTGATATTACATCCCCTTGTCGCACCCCTGTGAGCAGATTAATGGAGCTGGTTTTCTGATTCTGAATCTGGACACTGATCGTGGCAGCGTCATACAGACATCTCAACCCTTCGATGTAGCGCCAGTCAATTCGAAGTCGTTACAAAGAGTCTAGAACTGCCCATATTTCAATGGAGTCGAAGGCTTTCTCGTAATCCAAAGCGGCTGGTTGTACTCCTCCGTCTTCTGTACAATTTGCCGAAGTCATCTGTAAATCTTCACCTTGAACAGGTTTTCTTTGCTTACAGGCCTACCTGAATCCGGAGGTTATTTAAAAAAAAAATCCAGTTAAGCCAGAGCAACTCATGTCCAGGTGGGAGACTTTCAGCAGTTGGAACAAATGGGTTGGGTAGGGAATCACTGTCTCGCCACAACTTTAGCCTTTCTTTAGACCGTTCGCCAGTCAGAGGACACATTCAAAAAGTTGTTGTTGGCTTTTCAACCTTTGTGTCACGAGGAATTTAGAGTGCAAACTTTCCTACTGTTTTACTATGTAATTAATAAAAACTGTCCTAAACCCGGATTATTATCTATTGTTATTAACGTGTGTAGACTACAGACAGAAGTATTATTTTGTATCGGCCGGGAATTGAACCTGTGGCCCTGACAGAAAATAATATTGAGTCAATGCGCCAACCGCTTGGTAAACCGCGTCTTTCATTCTCCGTCTACGAAGCAGAAAAGTGATACCGTAGCACTAGCACTACAGAGTATATAGTCGACTAGCTGTTGCCCGTGACTTCATCTGCGATCCAGAACGAAAAGCCTATGTCCTTACCCAGGTCATGGTCTATCTGTGTGCAAATTTTATGCAAATCCGTTCATCCGTTTGTGCGTTTATTGCGTTCGTCGTAATAATTCACCTTACGTAAATTGACGTAATTTTAGTAAGCAAATTTTTAATCACGTATAAATTTGTATGGAGTAGTGTAGTGACAGGCGCTGATTAATATGAATCTTCTGTCCTTTTCTTAATGAAATAGAAAGAAAAAGATGCACTGAACTTAAATTTAGATTAGTTTGTGAACAACAGAATCGACACCAATGTCTATTTTACAAGTAAGGCAATGAATCCTGATTGCGACAGGTTGTCTACCTATATCTTCTGCGAAAACTAAGTTCACCCAATTCCCTGACTTTTGGAGATAAGCATTGATATCAGATTAAAGCTTCTAACTCTGTTAGTTACGTTTCAATGGACTCCCAAGAAGATAGGCGAAATATACTTAAATAAACATAAATTTTCCAGCTTATTATAATACAGTAATTTGGTTCGAAAAATCCACGATTGTAAAAAAATAATAGGTATTGTCAACACACTGCTATTAGGCGCCATTTTTCCAATATGGCGGAGCGAGCGGTAAAGATACGAGGTGGCAAAGTTGAAATTCGGAAAGAGCACATCGAAATCTATAATATTACCCATTTTCAAAATACCCGGAAAACTGCCCAGGTAAAACTACCAAATGACTCTACTATTAGGTAGTAAATCTGGTTTATTAACTTAAACCATATTTAGTAATCCATTTAAGTTCGCTGTAAGATAAATAATAATAATGGTGCCTAATGGTTAAACCAATTGAAAATTGAATAGTTATACATTAATTTTATCTACTGGTGAATCGTCAAAAAAGTTGTCAGAATAATAAAGTCTGCATTAATTGTGCTCAGTTGAGTTAAACACTGTCGAAATGTGGGTGTACAGACGCCAGCACATCAAGCTACTACAATCTGTCAAATTTCTTTAATAGATTTTCTACTTTATCGGTAGAGTATAAGGTTCAAAGTTGATTGGGAAAATGTGACAGTTTCGGGAAGCTTGATATGCTGGCATCTGTACCTACTAAACTACTAATGGAACTACTCTTCTGGAAATACAGGCGTGATGTTATGCTATGTATTTATAAAAGATCAGAGGGCCAAAAATACCACTTTGACGGAATCACAAAAGGACATTATGAATCGTAATGAACAGTTAACTGTTAAGTTAATCGGATCAAATCCTATTGATGAAGGATTTTTCAGTTATTTTTCTTTGTCTGTGCTAAAATACCAATCAATCCAATCCAAATCCAATCCCAATCTCTTTGATTATACCTACGTAGTGCAGCGAAAAAAAGAAAAACACGGACTGTCTTCGCCATATTTTGATTCATAACGTTATCCATTTACGATTCTGCGAAAGTGGCCTTTTTAGGCCCCCCGCTCCCCAGTAGTGTAACACATTAACAATTAGAATCTGAATCATTTTGAAGGATATTGCTAATCCTTCTTATGTTCGAAAAATGTAGTACCATTTTTTGAGCGTTGTTGAGCAGAAGCTCTGTAGCGGTACCTACAACGCCTCATGCAAACAACGCGTCATACTGACGTCACGCAAATCCTGCATCACGCAAGCAGAGTTTACCGCGCAACTAGCATAGATACAACGGCCCGACATGAATCAACGGGCCGTTGCCCGCCAGACACAACACCCGTCTGGTCGGAGGATCCTCCCTTTTCTATAGAGTATGATGAGTGAACTTTACACCCTGTTCCTCATATCTCTAATAGCTCAACAACGTAAATATCGCAATGAATGTTGTTGAACTGTCAAAATTAAATTCATTCCTACTGTTAGTGGGTTACACAATTACCCCGCTGCATGGATTCAAATACCATAGTAATAATAACTGGAATACAAGTCTGTCCGTCTCCTCGGTAGCTAGCGTGGAGTTTGTTTAGCTGCTCCCGGCCGGAAGTCACGCGGTCACCGATAGTGCTAAACATGTGGTAGGTATAGAAACAACGGTTTTATTTGAACAAGGAACCACAAAATGACCCGCTATTGTTTAACAGTTCGTCCAATGGTTTCTTTCGACTTTTGCACGACTCATAATGTGAAGCATTATAGAGTGCTTTACGATCGAAAATCATTTTTGCCTATTTTCTGCAAATGTTTCTATTGTAATACTTTTTTTTTATTTGAAATGGGTTTGCTCTTGACTCTAGTCTAGGTCAGAGGTGACCTGACAGAGACAAAGTCTACGATGGTGTGAGCTTACCCAGAAGAAGCCTGCTGGAAGCCGACCCCAACATAGTTGGGAAAAGGCTGGGCAGATGATGATGACGATCTTTGATAATAATCCCTTTTCCTCGGTTTTATTGTTAGGTATTTAGTGTTTATATAGGTACACAATTTGTGCTTGTATGGTGAGTGAGGGTAAATAAAAGTGATTGTTTTCTACTCACGGTTATATTGCACAAACACAAGTCACAGAGACGTTCACAGAAGAAAGGCACATAGTTTGGCACAGTTATATTAGACGCTAATTAGATAAAGTAGAAAATAACCTCCATTGAAAACGAAAAAGTAAGTATTCATTCGCTCGAAAAACTAGCCTAACATCATCTCCCCGTAGATTATATATTATTTCTCTTGAAACCATCTCAATAATAACTAGCACGATTTGCAAGACGTATTACATAAGTCACAGCTATGCAAATACGTGTGCGGTCATGTTATAAAGTAAAACCTTAAGCTTTGCAGCTCGAAAACAATGGAAGAAAATTGAAAGTCACTAAAACTATGTTTCCTACAACCTGTATCCATTTTCCCGATAAGATTAATATTATGTAAAGCTGTGCTCACAAGGAGTTTGTGTTTTTTTTAAGTGCTACATACTGTAGCTACTTTTTTTAAAGAATCTTTGATCCTTGATCTTTCTTTAAATTAATATTAGAAAGGTAGGTACTTGTGTAGTTGTACTTCACAAATTCTACAAATCAGTAAAAATGTATGGCTTCGCCGTTTCGCTACCGTCGGTGGAGGTGATGCGAATATTTAGTTTCTGAAGTAAGTAACGAAACAGCCAAGCCATACATTTTTACTGATTTGTAGAATTTGTGAAGTTAGGGTCGGTAGAGTTAGGCCGTGTACATTCAGAAGCTTGGCTCTACATGAGATCTGATATCTTTTTCACAGGGCAAACCTTATGTGGTCGTCTTGTCAACATTTTACATGAAATGTTTTTAGTGGGATTTCAGTTCTTTTTGTAAGTTGCTAGGCAGTCTTTTTGTTTTTGTTTCTTGCACATCAGCAGTGCCGGTTTTCATAGCCCATTCTCTGTCTTTGCCTTTTTTCTTTGATGGTTTACTGATTACCATAAGCGATAAATCAGGGCGATATTTCGCTCTTAAGCGATTATATTCAACTATAACTGACTGTTGTGCTTTAATAATAGCAAAGTCTTAACTGAGACCTACCATGAGACTCTTGATTAAGGCGGAGGTTCTTGTAAGTACTTATTAATAGGTTTTTTAGTTACTGTCTACAGTCCCGTGTAACCTTTCATGTCCTAATTCATAAAATTGGTGAAAGTCTCATTCAAACTTCCATCCCCCCCCCCAGGATGGGGGGCGAAAGGTTTAAGTTTATCTGGGGGTACGGTAGTGTTTTTTTGTATACTGAACTTTGTTTACATACCAAATTTCGGCTTTCTAGAACTTCAGGAAGTACTTAGGGTACTTCCTGAAGTTCCATTTTGAAGTCTCATACAAACTTCCACCCCCCATTTTAGGGGATGGGGGGCGAAAGTTATAAGTTTATGAATTTTTTTGTTGGTTGTATACTAAACTTATATTACATAACAAATTTCAGCTTTCTAGCACTTCAGGAAGTGGCCAAACATTTTGATGATCATCAGTGTGTCAGTGACGAAATCGGTGTATTTTAGATATCAATAAAATCTAAAGTATTACAACTATTCAATTGAGACTTTGTATGTTTAATTAGTCTATTATTGACATCATATCCTGAGAATCTGAACTATCTGGTACATCAGAAACCAACTTTATGAGGATTCAAAAAAACGACGAAGCACTTCGAGAAAAGGCAGGTAGTGCCCTTGCGCTTCGCTTGGCTCGTCTTGGCGGGGGCACTACCGTGCCCCCAGATTATGAACGAGACATTTGAACGGATGTGAGTGGTCAGTGGTATGTTTTAAATTATGTTTCACTTCTGAAAATTACACATTTATCTATGTACAGACGCCAGCACATCAAGCTACCCGAAACTGTCAAATTTTCCCAATCAACTTTGACCCTTAGGTATGCTTTAGCGATAAAGTTGAAAATCTATTAAAGAAATTTGACAGATTGTAGTAACTTGATGTGCTGGCATATGTACTTATCTATTACTAAAAGAATAGAATGATAAAAATAATTTATTTGTCATCTTGTGTCGAATCTTGTTGGATTTTTTAAATGTAAAAAAAGAAATCAAGCGTATTCTTATTAGCCTGGCCTTTAATTGTCAAAATCAACAATTGAAACTACAAAAATACCAAATCTTCAAGCATTACTATAAAAACAGGTGATTAACCAACTGTCCGTGTGAACGCGCCTTATCTCAGTGTCCTAGCCACAGGTGTGACGTAACAGGTACACTTGTATAAAACACTCGACAAGTAAGCACCGACGCCATTTTATTCTTGCCGCCATCAGTGCAAGTTTCCAAAATCAGTTCACGATACTTTTAACTGTAACTTAATTATCACTAAAATTAGTTTGTTCTTAAAGTTAAACACTCCTAAATTAACAATTAGAATAATTACGTTATTTTCTTTTGTCATTTAGTTTTTAACGTGTTTTTTCTTAATTTGGAAGTCAATTGAGTGGTGTTTCAGTCATTTTTGAGCGGGAAATCTGGTTATTACGATTGTTACAAAATATTATTGATAAAGCGATATGATTGGATTGTTTTATCGTACTATAGATAACAATTAAAGTTTTCTGGCCTGTGATTGGTCACATGACGGTCGGCAGGGCGTCGTAACGATGGACCAACTAATGAGATAAACATGTGATTCAAGATGGCGGATCATTTGAGGGCGAATCTCGCTGTGGAAGTTTTTCACTTTGGGTAAGACACTTTTTTATTTATAGGTTTTCTTAAATGAATTTGCGATTCAAATGAATTAGAAGCTAGGATTTAATCTTAAAAAAATATTTGAACATCTTTTTCTAGGTAGGTAGGTACTTTAGAATTTCTTAAGATTTTTTTAGTTCCGTCAGAAAAATGTTTTCTATCATAGATAAAGTCAATGAAACAAAGTGTAGGTACCTATCTCGCAAAGTTGCAATTATGTATCTAATTAAAATGGGATAATTTTTCATTTTTATTAAAATAATAAGTATCTAAGTAAATAATAACTAAGTAATACCTAATTAATGAATAAAAATAACAAAATTAAAATCCTAACTTAACTAAAAATAAACACAAATTAAAGTTCATTTATAAATATTATTACCAGAATTTAAGTGAGTTAAGATAAACTTAGTCATAAGTAAAACATTTAAATTAGGATCTACTTGTGACTCAGGCCAAGAAAAAAATAACTTATTTATATCTAAGTACATACACCAGCACATCAAGCTACCCGAAGCTGTCAAATTTTCCCAATCAACCTTGAACGTAATGCTAATAGCGATAAAGTTGAAAATCTATTAAAGAAATTTGGCAGATTGTAGTAGTAGTAGGTACCTACATATTATGTTTTATCCAGTAAAATTCAAACACCATTCAAACTCAAAGACTTTACATTTTCTTCTGTCCTTGGTCCCGTTGTTTGGAGTCGGGTCTCCTCACTTTTCTGCGCCTAGTTATTATGTCTTGGGTTGTCGGTTCAGGCACTTCAGGAATTTCCCTGGTGGGAAATAGAGGAGATGACTCTGCTTCCCCAAGGGGCTGACTTAATGGCTGTGTTTGATGCCACGCCATGGGAGACTGCAAAGACTTTAAATACGCCATCTTATTAAAAAGTTCAAACCATAAACTAGCTATCCAAAAATTTTAAATGAGAACTTCCTTATCACCTCAATTAACGTTTTTAAAAAACAAATATTTGCTTTAGCACAATCTAATGCTCGGGGTCACTTCGCCAGTTCAAATAAAAACGCCATATCTTAGATTATGAGAGCAGTAAACGAAAGATAACGCTATCATTGAATACAACGCTATTTAGTTAGTTTTAAGTGGTTAAATTTATGATAGCATGCTTATTTCCTTTTCTAGATTGTTGTTGATTACGTAATCTTTGGCAGTTTATAGGGAGAGAGCATATTTTCTGGATAAGTTAGTTGAAAAGATAAAAATCTGCTGTTTCAGAAAAAAAAAATACATACGCCGTCAAAATCTATGGAACAGTATTTTTTTTTAATTATCGTCGAAAATTTTGCCGCTACACTCATGTGCTGAATCCATGGTTACCATTTACGCATCGATGTCCCATGCTACCCTTTATAGTTAATTCATAACTATGGACATAGTCAGATAAGCTGACAGGCAGTCGCTCCATGTAAAATACACCAGCAAACGGAAAACTATTTCCAGTTAGACTGGAAGCCGACGGCCAACATAGTTCAGAAAAGGTTAGGCCAACTGTTTTTTAACACGCTTTTTCTTAAACTGACTACTAAATCAGCGCTTTCAACGGTGGAGGAAAGCATGGTGAGGAAACCGGGCATGTCCTAGAACCAAAAATTCGAAGACATGTGACACGACGGCCCACCTCTCCCTTTCATAGAAAGGGAGGAGGCTGTGTCCCAAACTCCCAAGCAATAAGAATATTTTTTGCTGATTATGCTAAACATCAGGGTGACTGTCTCGTTGATCAAGTGGTTGCAAGAGCTACTGCTGAGCATGGTGATCAGTGAGGGTTTGATCCCCCATCTGGCAAAGTATTCAATCAATCAAATCAGCCGAACGCAGTCCACTGCTGGACAACACTGCTGGGCCTCTCCCAGACTGCGCCATAGCACCCTGTCCTCCGCCTTCCGCATCCAGTCTACCCCAACAACCTTCTTTAGGTCGTCCGTCCATCTAGCTGGGAGGCAAAGTATTCTTTGGTACAAACTTATATTGAGTTTTATTTAAAGAGAAGTCTTAATAAAAGTCCCGAGTCTAAAGATCGCCCTATAAGCCTTCATTAATCTTTCCAAACCTTTTTCTTAACTTAAGAATGATGCTCCAACCAATTCTCTTGAAATAACACACAGGTACAACACTTCTGTCCCTCTATTCCGGTTTTTACTGGTCCAATATTGCAATACTTAGACTGCAATTTTAAACCAGTCCTTAAAAAAAGGCATCCATCCTGTCCGTCTTATACCGCCATTTCTTTCTGGGCCTGATGCGTGGCATGTGACAGTTTCCTACCATTTGGTATCCACAGAACAGTAGTGTTCGCTTGTGACTCTTAATTGCCACATGTATACGAGTATTACCAGCCCAGTTCCCCTTTAATTTGCCAGCTGTTTCACCAGCACTATTTAACTTTTTCTTTCCAATGTCCAGCTAAAAACAAACCACCTTTTACGCTACTAAAAAAAGCAGCTCTCTCTCGGAAAACTCCTAATATTTTCTCCATTCAGAAATATAGAAAAAAAATTGTTTCACAAATTGAATAAAACGGCCAGTCTAGCATCAATTTCGATCAGAGACTGGTATCGATAAGAGACCTAATCAAGATGCTTATCGATTGACGATAACAGGAACGTGGTAAATAAGCGTGCAAGTGGTAGCGTTTACTACTCGCGAGTATTTATTACTTAGATTTTAAAGTCATTGTGATATTTCTGTAGTAATTTTGGCAAGGTCATGTGCGTAGAAATCTTATAACAATGGTTGCTTGAACGCGCTAAATTCTGATAGTACCAGTCAGATTTGAAGAAAGATTTTTGCATTTGATAGCCCGATTCTTGAGGGAGAGTGATCAGGCGCAGGACCAAAGGCTTTACGTAAAAGAATTAGGCCAAAGAATCAGCATTGCTATCCAACGATGGCAATGCTGCCAGCCTTTTGATAACTTTTACCATTGAGACCGATGCGGACGAATTTTTTGATGCCCAATGAGCTTTTCTCTTTTGATACGTACGCCCAATGAGCTTTTCTCTTTTGATACGTACGCCCAATGAGCTTTTCTCTTTTAATACGTACGATACGTGTACATCCTGCTTCCTTCTAGTCCTACTAATCACACTAATATTATAATGGCGAAAGTTTGTGAGTGTGTGTGTGTTTATATATGTTTGTTACTTCTTCACGCTCAAACGGCTGGACCAATTTTGTTAAAAAATTTGTATGGAGGTAGCTGACACCCTGGATTAACATATATAGGCTGCTTTTATCCCAATATTCCCACGGGATCGACACTTACGCGAGAGGAACCGCGGGGCGCAGCTAGTATATTATAAACTCGAAAGTTTGTGAGAATTAATAGATGGATGGATGTTTGTTACCGGTAAAACGGGGTTACTTTAACAGTAAGGGTAACTTTAACAGTTTATGGGGCTACTTTAACAGCGTGCCAAATAATGATTTAAAAACGTGTGTGAAACGAACGCTAGTGATCTTGATTGGTGGCTAGTAGCTAGTCCCGATCTTCGAACCTATATCTTCAACTTCTTCTTTGCTTTTATTTCTATTTCTCCTAAAATGTATAAAATGTTAATATTTTTTTATCAAAATGATGTCAAAGTAATCCTTACACTTTAGATTTTTGTCGTAGGTTGCATTTAAAAGCCTTGTCAAAGAAACCCCACTTCGGCGTTACTTTGACTCATGAAAAATAAATATATATATATATTTGTGGGGGGCCTGTAGGGCTTGATATTGGTATGAGATTGATAGTTAAAGGACACATTGTTCTATTGGAACAAAAACATCATTTTAATTTTTAAAAAAGTTATTCTCAAAAAACCATCGAAATATGTGCAAAGTAGCCCCGTTTTACGGTACTCTTGCACGCAAAAACTACTGAACGGATTTTGATGAAACTTTACAGTAATACAGCAGACTACAGACACAAAATTATATTTATCCCGATATTCTCAGGGGTTCGACACTTATGCGGTTGAAACCGCGGGACGTTGCTAGTATTTTGTGTATGTTAGTGTTAGCTTGTTTATTGTATTTAAGATTTGTTAAAAAATAAAATAGTACCTATGTATGATTCAGTAAACATTCATCGCTGCTTTCAAATATTGGCGCCGCCGCCCGCTGGCGCCATGTTGTACAGTCACCAAAACCCGCTAACACAATATAGGCTAATTGTAGGTACTACATACCAAGCAGCCTACACACAAAGAAGCATCTGCGTAAACCATACATTTTAGTACCTAGTAAATCTTAACGTTTATTGAGTAACGTTAGGGTCCAGTCACATATTCGTATGTGGCCTCTAGATTAAATTTTATTGATTATCACATTCAACTGGCACCCTGATTGCGTAATATGCATTTTCAATCACAATCGGCATCATTTTGAAGGATATCGCTAATCCATCACATTAATTTATAAAGGCGAAAGTATGTATGTGAGTGTGTTTGTATGTTTGTTACTTCTTCACGCACAAACGGCTGGACTGATTTTGATAAAATTTGGAACCGAGGTAGCTGACACCCTGGATTAACACATATGCTATTTTTTCCCGATATTCCCACGGGATCGACATTCATGCGGGTGAAACCGGGCGGCGTTGCTAGTTTATTATAATATGTAATTGTGAATCATAGAATTAAAAACACAAACGTATAAATAAAAACTTTATTGGACGTCTTTCGGCTGAAATGATAGATATATGCCACTGTGCCACCACTGTTTTCCACTGCGCTCTTGGTGCTAGCATTCGTGAAATACTGAATGTCAGGTAGCATGTCCAGGGTGCTTACTCTTCAATTTAATTCCGATAGATCGACATTGGAATTGTGACGTTTCGTACTCTTGAGTTCGATGCTAGCGCCAAATGATTTTTAGATTGGGTGTCCATTTTGGAGAACTAAGTGGAATTGGCTTCGGGCTTGGCGTGGGGCAATTGTTGACAATATTGTTTTCAAGAGTACCGAATCACGTGACTGTAAAATTAACATTGGAATCATATTGGCATCTCATTGGAATTAAAATTAGTTTGGAGAGTAAGCCCCCAGGACTGAAAAACGCTGTGGATTATCAATTGCTTTTCTTAGTTATGCAACTCCTGAGAAGTCGGTTTTTACTCCTTTTTTTATAATAAGCTTCAGTCAACAATAAAAAACCCTTTATCAATTTCAAAATGGTTGTCAAACGTGGCGTTATAAATCGGCGCCGGAGTCTTCAATTTATAAATATATTCGTCATTTTGTTACATGTAACCGCATGTATAACATGTGAACTGCGGTTTACATGTGTCTAGTAATTGATTTTGTACACAACCTTTATTGGGTATTCAAAATGTGGTCAGTTTTTGTTAGGTTAGTAGTTCGTGTCCTCGTGGGACAACGCTTAGGAGTCTTGATATTTGTGTAGTTTCTTGCCATCCGTTTTCACATATAAAAAGCGATTTAACAAGAATATAATAAGTAGTGGAGTTTTTTTATAAAGAGCTCATGCGGAGAAGTGTCAAATTGGATTTGTCCCTTGCTGCCCTCTCCCAGCGACGGCCTAAGCCGAGGTCCGTACCCCACAGAGGATGCCCTTAGCGTGTAGTCCATTGACCTCTATCATACATGTATAATACAGGTCAGTGGGGTAGTCGCATAGTTTTTAACTTTTTTAAGCCCTGGCTGAGGTATCCACAAAGAAATCCGGTTAAGCAGATGACAACCTCCTTCGTTGATCTGCGAGATGCCATAAAAAAATAACAAAAAGGTACAGACTTACTACTCATCATGCTATGTCTACCGTCAGACAGCATTTCTTTCTAGTTACAATGGTTTGCAAACATTTCAGTTTTTGTCTCTGATATCAACTGAAATGGCAACGCAATGATGCCTCTGGTGTTGTCGATGGCCATATGCGCTGTTGAACACTTGCCAGACCATCAAGTGGACCTTGTTTGCCACTAAGTAAAAATCAGCCTAGCCCTTTCCCAACTATGTTGGGGTCGGCTTCCAGTCTAACCGGATGCATTTGAATACCAGCGTTTTACATGGAGCGTCTGCCTATCTGACCTCTACAATCCAGTTGCTAGGTAATACGATAGGTACCCTTTTGTGAGACTGGCTGTCAGATTTTCGGGCTTGTGACGACTCGTAACGACTGTCAAAGATCCACGAATGACAGGTGGGACCAACGGTGCTGTCCGAGGCACGGAAATCGTGATTTTTAAAAATGGTCACCCATCCACGGATGAACCGCGTCCAGCGTAGTTTAACCTGATCGACCAACCCGTGCCGCTGTTATTACTCAGCCACCTAATAGCCATCAAGTAGGTAGGTATTGGTAGGTATAATATAAAAACATGATTTATATAATATCATTTACTTAAATACCCAGAATTACAAACATCTCTTTAACAAAAAGTAAGTTTGAAGTCCACCTTCACTTAATCAGTCGAACCACGTTCATTTCTTAAGGCTACGCCGACCACCTAGTGGAGCCCATCGTTTGTTTGGTTATTACTTTTATTTTAGAATGAAAATGCAGAAAATAAGCACGTTAAGTTGTGCTCCACAAGATTATACGTTAATATTAATTATTATAATCACTAAAACGGATAATATTGGCCACTATTTTCCGTTCAGAATAACTTAATGTGCTTATTTTCTTTCTGCATTTTCATTCTTAAATAACAGAAATAATCAAACAAACGATGAGGGCGCCACTAGGCGGTCGGCGTTTGGTCGGCGCTCTCTTAATGAAACACCAACTATTTGGACAGCAGTCTTTTATGAATCATGTATGTGAGTCTGTGGCACTTCAAATAACACCTGCCTAATGTACACCTATTGTATACCTTATTTTGTTGATAGCAGGGTTTGTTTTAGCATGTAGCTGCTTTTAGCATGTAGCTGCTCATCAGCTGTTTAAACATGAACTCGGAATGGTAACAGACGACAGTCAGACTTGAATTGTTTCTTTTGTCATTTATTTTGTATCAAACGTTAAGTAATGAAGTACCTTTATGGTAGTTTTTCTCATTTTGCAATGAAAACTAAGGATTCGAAGACATTTATCAAAGAAGCAAAAGTTCCTGAATCCCTACGCCAATCTTACTGTTAGAAGAAGCAGTGGCGGCACCTACATCGTCACATGCGGACTACGTACCGTGCTGACGTCACGCAGTCTTACATCGCGCAATAGAGTTTACCGCGCAAATAGCATGTATACAACGTTCCGACACCAGTTACATCAGCAGTGCGATTCTGTAACCATCTCACCGTGAAACCTTAGGTAAAGTGAGCGTGGAGTGAGCTGTCAATAGTGTCAATTCCTAGCAAAATCAAACCCACTTCACCTAAGTTTTGACGGTGAGATTTTTACAGAATCGACCGATCCAACACCCGTCTAGTTGGAGATCCTCCCTTTTCTTTGGAGGATAAGTGAACTTTAGAACCTCATCCATACCATCCATACTAATATTATAAATTAAATGCGAAAGAGTGTCTTGTCTGTCTGTTACCTCTTTACGCTTAAACCGCTGAACCGATTTCGACGAAATTTGGTACAGAGATAGTTTGAGTCCCTAGAAAGGACATAGGATAGTTTTCAACCCGATATTCCCACGGGATTACACTTATGTGGTGCCTTCATGAAGTCAAAAAGTTAATAGCTGATGAGTTTTTGTATTCCTTTTCGATCACATACGTAACATAACGCCTGTATTTCCCGAAGGGTTAGACAGGCGAGCTTGCGACGACTAGACCAACTATTAGATTGTTAAATCTAGGCCATAGATACAGACGCCAGCACATCAAGCTACTACAATCTGTCAAATTTCTTTAATATATTTTCAACTTTATCGCTAAGGCATAAGGTTCAAAGTTCATTGGGAAAATTTGACAGTTTCGGGTAGCTTGATGTCCTGACGTTTTTTAGTTACAATTGTAATCAGTATCAGTATACTTATAGCCTTCTACTGAGCCCTACAAAGTGTTCATCGTAAAATGTTCGCTAATATAATATCAGCTAAGTCACGCTTCCACGATAACTCATAGGTATCAGTGGTAATGGAAGACATTTTGTTTTGTTATTTTAAAATAGTTCCTATCGTAAACGAATCGTTACATTAGAAATCCTATTCTTATACTTAGGTACTCTGTCGGCCAAGTCTTCCCCCTCATCTTATTAAATGCACAAACACTTTTCAAAAAAGTACAGGCATCATTAAAACGTTTACCAATACCACAGATTATGCCAATACCAAGCAAGTTCAACAAAATTTAAAAAAAAGAGCAGCTTAGGCTGCCTCTCCACAGGAGCGGAGCGAGGCTGCGGAGCGGAGACACGGAGAAATGTTAACCAATAGGAAAATTGGACAGAAGAGGAGCAGAGATTTTGTGCAATCCTATTGGTTAATATTTCTCCGCTCCGCTCCGGTGGACAGGCAGCCTTATTCTGCATCCGCCGACGACGCCACGTCAAAAAGAAACCAACCGAAACTTTAAAATAACTGTCCGACTAATTAAATTAGTAACACCACGAGAAAATGTATTACAAACTAAAATATCCTTTAAAATAGGTCACCTATAGTTGCATAAGGCATTACGTATTCCTTTCTTTGCTTGACAAAACGTTAGCCGTCATGTCGACAATGAATCCGAACAAAACGAATGCAAATGGCGGGAAACAAAACAAGATGGCGATGATTTCTAAGAGTTATTTTGCGTCACAAAGACGAAATATGCTTTTTAGTTTCAAGACTACCGTTTAGAAGTGGACGAGACGTTTGGATGTTGTTTTAAAGGCGGTTTGTTAGGAGATTTCTTTAAGCGGCACCTTCTCTCTCTCTCTGTTTTCTATTGTTTTAACGTCACTGTACTTAATAGGTTCTTTACTTAATTTATGAACATAAGGCCCTAATACTATAAAGGGCCTATAAATATTGGTTTAAACATCTAGCTGACTTTTTCTCTTCTGAAATTGATGGTGTACCTACCTAAATGCATGCAAAGGTACTCCATCAAAGATTTATCACATGGCAAATTAAATGGCAATCGCAGAAAGAGCTTGTCTTAGGAAATTGTGATGTAGCTGTCCAAAAAGCAAGTTATTTCTTACATTTTCCTGAACGTTTAGGATCGAGCATGGAGCGTTCGTTATTCCTTTTTATTTATGAAAAATTGAACGCTTCCTATTCTTTGCCCATTTTTTCCAAATGTCATAAATGCCATTGCGTTTTAAAATAAAATAAAAGCTAAAATGTCGTGAGGAGGGTTTCGAGTATGATCGGTATGTATGAGTTTTGGCTATAAGAGTAGGGGAAGATCCAGGGCCGTCTTTACCCGGGGGTGCAAAGGGTGCGTAGCACCCGGGCGCAGGGTTTTTTTTAGGGGCCCAAGCCAATCCCTTACACCTACATAAACCATGCGTAGGTAATCATAATCAGTTTTAAAAATTACTGAATACATTTTCATTACACCTTTAAAAATGTAGGCACATATTATTATGTGCTTTGCGACTTGCGATGTGTAAGCCTCTTATTACTACAAGAAAAAGAGTTTTTCAAGCAGGACCTTTGCTACTAACATAAATGCCAGTTGTTAGTCAGTTCGGAGTTAATGAACCAAATAGGTGACGACTTGGGCACCGAACTGATTTTTTTTGTTGTACGGGGACGCAGGCTGATGCCGGCACCCCGGCGCCCATATGATAAGGTTAAGACGGCCCTGGGAAGATCAAAGAAACGATGGATGGACTGTGTCAAAGATGATATGGCTAAAAAGATGATGATGACGGGACTCCCTTTTCCGCACTTAGACTCCCATTCGGTCCGTTGAGCGTGGGGTTTTGTGTTTGCAAATTTATGATTTGGTTTCAGCAACACGCTTCGCTGTTAACTGCTTGGCTTGGTTTGTAGACGCAAACCTACCTTGTCTCCTCCATCAGAGGTGGCAGGGTGGCGTGGTCTTGAGGGAGAGCGCAGCGGTCGTGTAGATCCTCAAGGCAAGTCTGGTGATGTTCCTTCCCGAGGTTGCTCCCCGTTATTGGTCTAATTCCATATGAATTAGACGTAACAGAAATCACCGGGCGACTTACCTCAGGGGTGGCGAGGTCATGCCCCTGGGTGTTCACCGTCAAACAAGAGCAGATGATGGACAGCAATGACCTCCCGCGTGTTTGTGCCGTGCGCGGGGACCCGTACGGAGCAGGGGCGGATCTTGAATTTGTGGGGCCCTGGGCTAATACTGCTTAGGGGCCCTACCTAATTACTCAACCAATTGCCATTTTATTATGATCGGATTTTTTTAAATTCTAGATAATTTTTATTATTGACAATATCGTCTATTGTTTTCAGTTCGGTTGGGGGCCCTTTGTAACCACGGGGCCCTGGGCTGCAGCCCAAAAAGCCTTTAAGTAGATGCGCCCCTGGTACGGAGAGATGAAGGAATCCTGGTGGTTGAGTGGAGCAGGCTAAAAAGGGGGTGATTAGGTACTGAGATATCGACTAATATAGAAGTATGGAAGATAAAGGCGTGTTGCGCCGATCCCAAACAAATTGGTATAAAAGCAAGAGAATTATGAAAAGCTAGGCATTGCCAGATGTTTCGTCTGTCGCCTACTATCCTGAGTCTAAACTATTCCCAATACCTATCGTAACTAACCTCGAAGCAACGGTTCTTGAGCAACCGCCGCCAATCAAATTAGCTCTCCGTGAGACTCCACTTGACACTTCAATGCGTGCTATGATAATTGACGCCTATACTATACACGTCAGTACGGTCAACTGCAAGGCAATGTAGCTCTTGACCTACGAAAAACGCCCGAACTGCTACGAAATAAAGACGCTGTCGATGTCAAAATGTTAGGATATACGTGCGGTTGGCTATACCTGCACTTAAATGTGTCTTTTATTGAGATATTTTTTTATTATCACACGTTTTTAGGTAATTCTTTGGTAACGGCATGAGGTTTTGTGATAAATTGGACGACGGAGGGAGGAAAAAGCGCACTTTGCGCTTTTTCTGAACAGTTAACGAAACTGAACCGCTGATTGGGGACGCTAAATCGGGTATAAGCGGCTCCCATCGGTCGGTGACGCTGAATCGTGTATTCTCGGGTCCCGTCGGTTGCTGACGCTGAATCGTGTATACTCGGGTCCCGTCGGTTGCTGACGCTGAATCGCATATACTCGGCTCCTGTCGACCCTGTCGTAAGTTCCCACTTCTATCGTGTGGTCATACATAGCACACAACCTCTTTTATTTTTTAAACCATTGGCAATATCAAGAGTTTTCAAGGAGTCAACCGTAGCGATAAAGGCTCCTACAAACAGGCGCGACACGACACGCGACACGACACGTGCCTTTGTGTCCCGCGCGATTTTATCGCGTGTCGCGCCTGTTTGTAGGAGCCGTTAAGCAATAATTTAAAATACCTATTAGGCTTAAGCTACTGTTAGCTACGCGGTCGTGTAAAAGTTACTAAGTATTCGTCATACGGTCGATTCTGTAAAAATCTCACCGTGAAACTTAGGTGGAGTGAGTTTGTTTTTGCTAGGAATTGACACTATTGACAGCTCACTCCACGCTCACTTCACCTAAGTTTTCACGGTGAGATTTAATAGCACCGCTGTAACGATTAATTCTCATAGAGTAGGTAAGATGAGCCAGACAAAATACTAGTTTGTACTAAAAATTCTGTAATTTTCCAGTTTGTGCAGTTAGAAATTCAAGTTCATTGGTACTTCGAATTCTTCGCCAAGAGCACTAACTTTGTGTGAACATATACAGGGTGTTTGGTAGAAAGACTGACACAAATTTCTTAGGGATAGCAAGTTTTATATTATCCTACTTTTCACCCGTAACACCTGTCTTAAGTGTCATGGTAGGTAATTGAAGGAATAATAATTATGTTTCTTTTTAATCACCCGAATTATCGTCACAACTGTTGGTTTGTGGTTGTAACAGAGCGCAATAATTTCTGTTGTTATCTGTAATGTGTACAAATGGTTCTAGAAAATGACTTGGGTGCTTCCACAGAAATTTCAATTCAAATGTTCATAATAAAACAATTTTGTGCTAGCAAATGACATCCCCAATCCCTCAAAAAATGACGTCGGTCCTTCTATCAAACTGCCTCATTTGCCTAGCCTTTTCCCAACTATATTGGGGTGGGTTTCCAGTCTAACCGGATGCAGCTGAATACCAGCATTTGACATAAAGTGACTGCCTATCTGACCTCCACAATCCAGTTACTGGGTAATATGGAAATGGAACACATCTACATGTAGTAAATACAATCATCTTTTTTAAAATACAGTTAATATAAAAACGATTTTTTTTGAGGTAATTTACAAATTTATTAATATCTCGAAAACTAGTTACCGCCATAAGGTCCCTTTTGATTTGGACGACCACATTTACTGCAATGGGTAATATATACGATACCCTTGGTAAGACTGTTTGTCAGACTTCCGGGCTTCTGACGACCCGTAACGACTGCCAAAGATCCACGAATGACCGCTGGGACCAACGGCTTAACGTGCTTTCTGAGACAAGGAGGGGTCTTGATATGTAAAGGTGGTCACCCATCCACAGATCAACCGCGGCAAGCGTAGCTTGATATCCTTATCGATCGAGCCGTGTGACTTGTTGTTACTTAGCCTCCTACACCCTGTATAGTTAATTAGCTAACCATTTTTAGCAGCAATTCGGTTTTCAACGAGTCGACTAGCAGACGAGACCTTACAGATGTAAAATTCAACTGTTTTCATAGTCATTTATAAAATTGTCTTTGATATAAAATGAATCTGTCTGTCTGACCGTTATTGCGGTATAACCTTTAGACTCACTAGTCCCACTTACGTGAGATATTTTTTATTTCATTTACCTAAATAGTTTTTTTCTGGAGGAGTATGTAAGATCCCTTTTGTCCCATTGTTGTCACCCGTCGTAATATTTCTGCATTTGCATAGATCTGTAATATTTATGGTAAAGTGTTTTCTATCTATCTGTCTTGTGAACGTTAAAAAACTGGCTAAGTGCGAGTCGGACTCGCATACGAAGGGTTCCGTACCATAAGGCAAAAACGCCGGAAAAAACACTTTGTTGTATGGGAGCCCCCTTAAATATTTATTTTATTCTGTTTTTAGTATTTGTTGTTATAGAGGCAACAGAAATACATCATCTGTGAAAATTTCAACTGTCTAACTATCACGGTTCATGAGATTCAGCCTGGTGACAGACGGACAGACGGACAGTGGAGTTTTAGTAATAGGGTCCCGTTTTTACCCTTTGGGTACGGAACACTAAAAAAGACTTTGAATGTGATGGCTGTAAGTGTAGGGGAAGACCAAAGAAAAGATGGATGGACTGTTTGAAAGATGATATGGTTAGAAACAGAAAGGGGGTGACTACCTAGATGTCAGACGAAATCAAACTGGTTGCTAATTTAATTGTAAATTTATTCTTTTTTTTTACATTGATTTACATTCTGTAACTACTTTAACTCACACCCTGACTTATTACTTGTAATTTTTATTATTTAAATGAAAATCGTTTACTTTTACCATGTTTGTAAATATGTGAGCACCATCTATCTATCAGATAATTAATTTATATGTCACGGTTTAATTTTTAATTCTTTTACCTATTGTGGTATAGTAATTTTATTCTAGGTGCATCGTCTTCACATACTATTATCGTATAATTAATGTATGCAAAATATTGTAAAACATTTTAAAAGAGTGACGGTGGAGTTTCTTGCCCATTCTTCTCCATACGAAAACTACCTTTTGGAATGGGCGACTAGAATCAATTCTATTTTGTTGTAATTTTTGACATTCAAAAGTGCCTTTTATGTGCTTATTTGAAATAAATGCTTTGACTTGACTTGATGACGACTAATAGAGAAGTATGAAAGAAAAAGGCGTGTTGCGCCGATCACCAATAAATTGGGTTAAGGGAATGGTGATGAGTAGGTATGTCTTGTGACAAGAAAAGTGTTTATATGTGGATGGATTTAAGAAAAGAGGCTTGCCAAAGAAGAGACGAAAGGTGATAAATTAATTATGACTGAAGCCAGTAAGGACGTGGATTCCGAGATGATGTTAATTAAATAGAGGTGAACAGTATGGAAACCACATATATGTAATAAATTATACCACATACATGTAATTATAGATATACAAAAACTGAACGATGTCGATCGCGAAAAAATAACTACGGTACTATTCTGTAAAAATCTCACCGTGAAGACTTAGGTGAAGTGAGCGTGGGGTGAGCTTTCAATAGTGTCAATTCCTAGCAAAAACCACCTAAGTCACTAAGTCACTTCACCTAAGTTTTCACGGTGAGATTTTTACACAATCGACTGGCTGCTGTTTTGACGAGTTTGCGAACATAACGACACCTGCAAGGAAAAACATCGTAACTCACTTTTTAGCAATTTTGAGTTACAATCATATTCTTACTGTACAAAAAGTAAAGATTTTTTTTGCATTCACCCCTGTGTCTCAATTTCTTTGCGTACAGATTTTAATAAGTGTAAAAACATTGTACAGTGCGTGCCACGTAAGAAGAGACTTGACACACCACGTGGTTTGACATGCGCAGTACACGATTTTAGGTATCTTTAGCGGTATGAGGTCTGAGTGCGGGACGAAACCGGACGTCATAGGGGTGGCGGAAAGAGCGGGGGAGGCGGGGTCAAGTCTCTTCTTACGTGGCACGCACTGTAAGTCACGAGTGAACTGCAGTTCACTGCTCAAAATCACCTGCTCCTTATATTTATGAAATATAAGGGAGCAGCTGATTTATTTTCGCGACCGATTTCGTTCTAAATCTCATCGGGAACATGGCTTACATGAATAAAAATACCATCATTTTAATTGTTTCCAATAACTTCAAGCTTCTACCATATATTATATCCATCTATATTAGTGTCGGTCATGTTATAATCGTATATAATAGCCAAGAATTATAGACTGTCAGTCGTGAAGATACTTTATAATCGATTGTCTTTGCGACTTTTGTGTTAGTCTTTGTGTTGTAATGGAGACCATTCCTTTGATATTTTATGTTGGTAAGACCGTTATTGCACGAGTGGATTAAAATAGCTAAATCGATCGAAGGTTAAGTTAAACTTGCCGTGGTAGGTTCATGGATGGATACCATCCATTACATATCGAGACCGCGCCTCGGAAAGCACGTCAAGCCGTTGATCTCGACTGTAATTCGTAGATCTTTGACAGTCGTTACGGGTAGTCAGCCCAAAAAGTCTGACAAACAGTCTTACCAAGGGTTATTATGTTTCCCAGTAACTGGGTTGTGGAGATCATCAGACCTCCACCTCCGTATATGCAGCATCCGATTAAAGTGAGCAGTGGTGGCCAAGTGGTAACGGCCGCGACTTACGAGTTGTAGGTCGTAGGTTCGAACCCAGACAGGCGCTTTACTTTGTGTAAAATTATTTCATCACCACTGCTCACAAAACGGTGAAGGAAAACATCGTGAGGAAACCGGCATGTCCTAGAACCAAAAATTCGAAGACATGTGACATCTACCAACCCGCACTGGGCCCGCGTGGTGGATTACGGCCTACTCCCTCTCACTGAGAGGAGGCCTGTGTCCCAGCAGTGGGAACATTATAGGCTGATGATGATGATCCGATTAAAGTGGTAGCCGATCCCAACATAGTTAGGAAAAATTTAGGCAGGTTGATTGATGTGAGGCAATACTTGAATGTAGGTACGTCCAGCATACGTACAGCACATCAAGCTACCCGAAACTGTCAAAATTTTCCAATCAACTTTGAACCTTATGCTTTAGCGATAAATTTGAAAATCTATTAAAGAAATTTGACAAGTTGTAGTAGCTTGATGTGCTGGCGTCTGTACAATATAGAAACGGTGATACGGGTCAAAAGTTGAAACACTCAAAACGTCCAAAAGCGTAGGCTCTTGTGGGAACTAGAGTGTTTTGACAAATAATCAAGTAGACCAAGAAAAGGTAGCAATAGTCACAGCCAGAGAGACAGGGTTGGCAACCTGCATAACTTGAGTGATTGGAGAAATAAACGATCGGTGTTGAAAAAGAGATCAGTCAAATCAATATACCTAAGTATGTAAACATGCAATATTTGTAGGTACCAACGACAGCCCCATTTTATGTCCAGAAAAATCTCTGTCCATTTCAAGGTTGCCTGGAAGAGATCGCAGAAAGCGATAAGGCCGCCCATTGTATATTTTGTAGTGTTTGATGTATTTTTCTCATGTTTCAAGTATTTTTGTGGTGTACAATTGAGTATATTTAAATAAATATGTAGTCATAGAGAGTGAAAAGAAAGAAAAAGTATTTATTGGGCACTTGTAGTGTGACACTTGACGTATGAGTATATCTTTCTTCTTCGGATCCGCCATGAACCTCCATTGTATGACGCCTTCCCACTGACCTGTAGGTATTATACAAGTGGTCCTTCCAAAATGGTTGCCACACAATAACGTCTTCTGTTACTGTGAAAAGGACTGAGAAAAAGTGTGAGGAGAAATAAATTTTCTAAAGTAACTACTTACATCAATGATCCTTGAGGGTCTTGTCGTAAAAGTCAAATTATTTGAATTCGTTAAAAAAACAATTGACAGTACGGTCTTAAATCTCTCAGTGCGAATTTCACCAATGAAACTGAACGCGATCAGCAAATCTAAACCGCATTCAAAAGCTGTCAGTATCGATATTTCAAAGAAGATAATGACACTGACAGCTCTCAAACGTGGTTTATGTGCTGACCGCGTTCAGTTTCAGTGGCAAAATTCACCCTTATTCGTGAATGGAATTGGTAGGTAATCTCTCTCAATATCAGCTTCTTCGGCAGTGCCATCCCTATAGTCCCGTTAGACCAGTAACGAACCTAACAATGAATGTCAAACAGTAGCTGACAAACACGTCGGCGTGTCGAGCCACTTAGCACTTTCGTGCTGAGCCCCATATGTCATCGGCAATAAGTTGACGCGAAATGTCAGAGCATACGAAGATTAGTTTTTGAATGAAGTGTACGCAACTATACATTTCCAGTGTAAGCTAACCTTTTATTAGACGCAAAGATGCGAATGCGAAGTTAGCGAAGCGCTAAGGTAGCCCGCGAAATTCAAATTTTCTTACGTTTTTTGCAATTTGCTGGTCAGTATTAAGTTGTACGTTGATTAAAATATGATTCGCGATCGTAACAAATGTGTATTTACAGAATTATAATCATTAGAATCATTAATACAACTGTTTAAGTTAGTACAATCCTAAAATGTCATGATTTCATGAAATAGTCATTCAGTAGGATTATTTGGTCTTAGAGAGTTGTATTGATGACTTTAATGATTATAATTCTGTAAATACATATTTGTTACGGTCGCGAATCATAATTTAATCAACGTATAACTTAATAATGACCAGCAAATTGCAAAAAAAAAAAAACAAAAAAAAAATGAATTTCGCGGGCTACCCTGGCGCTTTCGCCTTAAACTGGAAATGTATCTATAGTCTGAAGTGTAGTCGTGTGTTCTAAGTGCGTTAAAAGAGTTTCGAAGAGTGTCTTCGTTTCGAGTTGAGTGGCGTGCGATTGGAGAGGTCTGTGTCTGGCAGTGGAATACTGCAGTGCTATTCTGTAAAAATCTCACCGTGAAAACTTAGGTGAAGTGAGCGTGGAGTGAGCTGTCAATAGTGTCAATTCCTAGCAAAAATAAACTCACTTCACCTAAGTTTTCACGGTGAGATTTTTACAGAATCGACCGGCTGTAATTTAATAATGAGTGATTTTGTAGTTTTATGAAAGTGCGTCTTTAGGTTCCATTCCAAGTCCTTAGTTCCAATTCTCAGTTTTGCAATTTTTTTTTATACAGACCAAATAAATAATTTTTTTATACATACATCACATCATCATCATCAAGCCTTTTTTAACCAACTGCTGCGTATACGCCATTCTCTTATGTGCCGTGCTTCCCTGCGGGGTACAATGCGTGCCACGAAAGATGAGACTTGACACACCACGTGGTTTGACATGCGCAGTACACGATTTTAGGTATCTTTAGCGGTATGAGGTCTGAGTGCGGGACGGGACCGGACGTCATAGGGCCAGCGGAAAGAGCGGGGGGGCGGGGTCAAGTCTCATCTTTCGTGGCACGCATTGTAATTAGGTAGGAAAATGTTGTATTACCTTCTTATGTTTCAGAGTGCAGGCGTATGATATTTTAACCACATGAATTAATACTATATGCCTTCTTCATCGCCTTTAGGACACCAAATTTTTTTCCTATGTTTAAGATATCCTGAACCGCCTGAAGAAAACTCCGATGCCACGCCACAGCTTACTAAAAATCCAGTAGGACAACAAGTAAATTTTTATAGAAGATGAATCAACAAAAGAAGAGAAGACACAAGAAGAGAAGATGCCTATAATCTGTTAATGAAGAGAGCTATCCGTCGACAGTATTGCCAGTAAACACTGTCATGGAGTTGCTCTCTTTATGAACGGTCGCTGGCTCGACAAGAAGAGAAGAGAAGATTCAGAAGAAGGAAAAATGTAGACTGTATATAAATATTTTTTTTTAACTTTGCCTCACATTAGGAATTACTCCTGTATCGTGGGTGCGTTTACAAACATTTAATTTCACATACACAAACAGCCAGACCCGGAACAACTACCTGTAGGCAATACAAGTCGATCGCTCAGCCACTGCGCCCACTGTGTGATTTTTTTCAGATTTTTTTTTTACACTGTGATTATGTGTAATGTATTTACCTATAAGAGGTCAAATTTAATTAGCTAGCGAAACTCCCCAAACGAGATGGGTATCTTTATATACACGACAAAACATTAATATTATGTAAGTTAAAAATTTATTGACAGGAACACAAACCGTTTATTTGTTAAGTAATTTTTGAAGTGAAAACTTCTTTAGCGGCGCTGTGTACTTTTTTGGAATGGGTAAAAACTTCTAAATTCGCGTCAGGTCACGTGACCCTGATCGTAAGATTCGTAAGACGTAAAACGAAAGACGCGCGTTGTTGAGGACAGCGCCATCTATGCACATCGGGAAGAACTACGAGGGCCTCGCGTACTAACTACGTAGTTCATCCAACAACGACGAGATGGCGCTGAACCACGGATATATAACTGACGACGAGCTCCATGGGCTTGCTTCTCTTACCACTGCCGCGACCAACACCACGAACTGAAGTCTATCCTGTGTGCTTATTTGTAAATCTGAATAAATTCCTTTCACGAGAAGAATAAACCAGTCACTTTGGTCATCATACCTGATTTGCAAAAAACCCTATAAAATAAGGAACACACCTTAACACGCGTGTTTTGTTTATAAGACGATTCACAAAATACACTCGTAATTGTTCAAGTTTTCACTTCTGTCGGCACTACCGGAGTGCCAGTTTTTTTATATTTTTATTATCAACAACGTCACTCCATCAAAGCTAAAAGATCCTTCTAGCTCTATACAGCAGTGCGATTCTGTAACACCATCTCACCGTGAAAACTTAGGTGAAGTGAGCGTGGAGTGAGCTGTCAATAGTGTCAATTCCTAGCAAAAACAAACTCACATCACCTTAGTTTTCACGGTGAGATTTTTACAGAATCGACCGGCTGTTCGCGTCAAATAACTTATAATTTCACGCGGACGAAGTCGCAGACAGAAGCTATTATCTAAATATAATAACTCAGTTACTAAATACTTATTTAAACACTGATAATGTCTGTCTTGTGTCTCCTATCTTTATGATACTGACACCTCTCAGTTGGAATGATTAAATCTCTGTACATAGTCTTATTTGAAAAGTCAACAGATTTTTGGTACCTATGGCATGAAAAACATCTTTGTAGTACGCAATAATTTAACCTTACGCCTGTAATCTTTGAAGTTTTTTTTGATAACTGGCGAAAAATTTCTATGGCAGAATCATGTGCTAAATTCATGGTAATATTGTCCCTGCCACCGTGTAGCTATGCTATATAGCTACCAATTCCCCTGTTCACAACCTAAACTAAATTTAATTTCAGTGCATCTTTTTCTTTCTATTTCATTAAGAATAGGACAGAAGATAAATTTTAGTTTAGTCCTGTCAAATTAATCGGCGCCTGACGCTACTCCATACCAGCCGATCGATTCTGTAAAAATCAAACCGTAAAAACTTAGGTGACGTGAGTTTGGTTTCGCTAGGAATTGACACTATTGACAACTCACTCCACGCTCACTTACCCTAAGTTTTCACGGTGAGATTTTTACAGAATAGCACCGCAGTTTAGACGTGATTAAAAACTTGCCTACTAAAATTACGTCAACTAACGTCAGGCGCTGATTAATTTGACAGGACTAAACTGCATATACCTACATGCAAACTAACTTAGTCTAAGGAAAATTTAAGGTAACATTTTATTAATTATTAGTTTAATCTAAAATTACGCCCGCCCTTCACCATTTCTTAGTGGTGAAGGGCGGGCGTTTATTTATTTTTAGCGGACGTTAATTTTTGACCTTTGGTCCTAAACCGTTGTTAAAATTAATTTTCGTAGATACGCCATTATCAGCGAAGAGTCGCTCACAAACAACAGCAAAATTCGTCAACCTTCTACTCAAAAATACCAAACCTAAATACATAATTCGCTTCCATAAAAATGATCCTTAATCATACAGAGTCTTCTCGAGTATTGCACACTGTGTGCCTAGCTAGAACATTCTTGTGTTATCAAAGATAAGTGCAAGATAAGGCGATAAAATATACTACTATAGTCACCAGTTGTGAGGGGTTTTAGAAATGAGGTCGGATAGTCAAGAAATTGTTTTGAGTGAATAGGTTACTTCTAGGTAAACATATATCGCTCATTTGGAGAAACATCGACGTAAATGTATTTTTCCCC
Organism: Luperina nickerlii; assembly: GCA_963855955.1. Lineage (NCBI taxonomy): Eukaryota > Metazoa > Arthropoda > Insecta > Lepidoptera > Noctuidae > Luperina > Luperina nickerlii. The sequence goes on along the minus strand of OY979689.1, from coordinate 6,409,364 downwards.
AAAAATATGTTAAATATGTTAGAGCACTTTCAAAGCGTATTTATGTTAGGAAAACAAAAATGGCGGACGGTGAATGTCATGACGACGCGACGGGGGATTTTATACTTGTACAGACGCCAGCACATCAAGCTACTACAATCTGTCAAATTTCTTTAATACATAGATTTGCAACTTTATGGCTAAAGCATAAGGTTCAAAGTTGATTGGGAATATTTGACAGTTTCGGGTAGCTTGATGTGCTGGCGTCTTAACCTAACCTCCTGAGTTTTCCAGATAGATTATTTACTTTTGTAGTCTAGGATAAAATGGACGATGACATGATATTTTTGTTATTAAAATATTTTTTTTGTTTATACAAAGTTGTTTTATTTTACTTAATAATAATTTTAGTCAGCCTAATGTCTTTCTAACTTTTTATAATAACCCAAAACGCAGACGGATTGACATGGGCGCAGCGGGGCGCAAGAGGGTAAACTTGCACCTCCCTGACTTCAAAATAAAATTTAGGTGTAAAAACATTCCGAACTCTTTATCTTTTATATTCGAATACGTTTATCAGAATAATAGAGAGCTCAACCCATTTGAGGCGTGATCCTAAAATTTTCGGTTGTATTCTGCAATCTCTCAATTAATAGGTGAAGTTAAAAAATTATCGCCTGCTTCGTTGAACTGAAGATGCACCCCCCTGAAAATAAACGTGCCGGCGCGCATGCGTATTGATGATCACAGTATGTTGTTATTAGCAGCCAAGAGGACGCTGCTTCCCAGACGCCCAGTACTCTCCTTGAAGTAATTGTGACAATTCTAGTAGCTTATAAATATCAAAATCACAAAACACATTTGTGTGAAACTGACAGGTGTCAAGAACGCATTCTCTCTTCGGCCGCATACTATTATACGTTTACGATACAACTAAAGAGGTAATTTATGATGTGTATACGCACTGGTGTATCTACATTTCAAAACATCGAATCAACTCAGTCAATCGCAGTCCACTGCAGCAAAAGTTGCACCACAACACAGCAGGATTGCAAGTAAATTTTTATTTGTTAAGTCATGGTGTAGGTAGGTACAGACGCCAGCACATCAAGCTACACCTAACTGTCAGATTTTCCCAATCAAATTTGAACCTTAAGCTTTAGCGATAAAGTTGAAAATCTATTAAAGAAATCTGACAGATTGTGGTAGGTTGATGTGCTGGCGTCCATACGTGATACATTCATCATTTCAGCCGAAACACGTCCACTGCTGGACATAGGCCTCCCCAAGCACCTCCACTTCGACCGGTTCTGTGCTTATCGCATCCAACGGGTTCCTGCGGCCTTCACAAGGTCGTCGGACCACCTTGTGGGAGGCCTTCCAACGCTACGTCTTCCGGTACGCGGTCGCCACTACAGAACCTTTCGAATCCATCGGCCATCATGATACATTCAGGATAATAATAGGATACAGAAAAGTTCTAACAAGTCGATAAAATTATGAAATACCTACTGTCAATTAAAATTTCAATTCCCTTCCGCATCCAGTCTGTGCCAACCAACTCTTCAGGGATCAGTCTAGCTGGAGAGTATCCCGCGCCATGATGCCACGTTCGTCGATCCGTGGTCTGCCCTGAAGACCACGGATAATATATTGGGAAACTGGAGACTCTCCAGTTCTCCAATATATTATTACTTCATCCATACTAATATTATAAATTCGAAAGTAACTCTATCTGTCAGTCTATCTGTCTGTCTGTCTGTCTGTATGTTACCTTTTCACGCCTAAAACACTGAACTTTTATTTTAAATAAACAATGAACTAAAAATTATCCTATGTCCTTCCCCGGGATGCAATCTATCTCTCTGCCAAATTTCATCGAAATCCGTTCAGTGGTTTAGGCGTGATAAAGTAACATACAGACAGACAGAGTTACTTTCGAATTTATAATATTAGTATGGATATTTTTGTCACTAAATAAATATGGTACCTGAGCAGAGTTATTTTCTATGTTAACCTAGTTATTGATAGTCTATGATAAAATTGATATGATATCAGAAATTGTTGCAAAAATAATATTGATAATGTAGGTGCTTACTTTTGTTAGTAGGTACCGCTAGTATGAGCTCGGTATGTTGAAAATAAACTTGTAAGAAGGAAAACAGAAAGATATTTTCCATCGCAGTTTTGAGAGCAGGCGGTCGATTCTGTTAAAATCTCACCGTGAAAACTCAGGTGAAGTGAGTTTGTTTTTGCTAGGAATTGACACTATTGACAGCTCACTTCACCTAAGTTTTCACGGTGAGATTTTTACAGAATAGCACCGCTGTGGTGATGAAATAATTTACACAAAATAAAGCGTCTGTCTGGGGTTCGAACCTACGACCTACAGCTCGTAAGTCGCGGTTGCGGTTTCGTAGGCACGTTGCGGTAGTCGTCGTAAATCTATACAAATAAATAAGTAGTAACCCAACCAACATTTTGACGCTAATTTCCACCTCTGTTATCGTTTGTATTGGTTTAACGGGTGTATAAAAGCGCCCAGTAAAACTTTTGTTTATTCAATGGTCATGACTATAACTAAATAACTCATCAAGATGAGTAACGGTAACAAGAAGACATAATATGGCTAAGGTAGGTCAGTGGCGGACTAAGCCCGTCAGAGGCCCGGGGCGGCAAAGTAAAATGAGGCCCCCCAGCTTTAAAAAAAATGTAGTTTTACATGCTTTTTATTCAGTTCACATTTGTATGTAAGTGTTTATGTTTATTTCGTTAATTTCGTTGGCAACGCCACATTTCTTCTCTACACTTACAGAATTCGAAAAGTAATTGGATAAAGATCCAGCAAGCGATTTTGCCTCTTCAGCCTTCGTTTTTTTAGTTTCCTTTTTTTGAGAGCCAGATGGTTGAATCCTTTTCAATAAAAATAATGAGATAAATAAGAAACTTTTATAAAAGATAGCTAAACTAAGCCTCATTATTGATTTGACCATATAGCTATATACAAATGTACAGAGACTTTGCCATGTTGAGTCTCACGATGAGAACAAGTACATACCTACATCCTTAATAAACGTGCACTACAAATAAAATAAGGACCAATGTACTCGTAGGTGCATATTGACTAGAAACTACGGATTATAATTACCCAATATTTTAAAATCTATGATCGACTACGATTATTACGCGAACATAATGGGTACCCACTTTTAAACTCATAAGTGGGAACACTTATTGTGACGGACGGGAAACTACGGAACCCTACACTGAGTGTGGCCCGACACGCTCTTGGCCGGTTTTTTTTTAAAGTGTTCTTTAGGATTTTATCAGGGGAACGCGGAGGCATTTGGGGGCCCCCCAAGACCGGAGGCCCTGGGCGGGCCGCCCCTTCCGCCCCCCTGTTAGTCCGCCACTGAGGTAGGTATAAAAGATAAAAGCTGAACCACAGTAACACTAGGTATAGTAACTTCAAGTAACAATAAGTACCTAAGGTAATAGTTGGATTTCTAATAAGTCTCACTATTTTCAAATGTTCTTAATGAGTGCTAAGTAAATGTTTTATACCACCTATCTTGCCTAGGAAACGTATTATTACTTAAGGAGGTATAAACGGTACAGTCGCAACCATCATAGCACCTGCTTTTATAAATTCAAGAAACAGAAATTACTAAAAGAAATATTATAGTTTGTTATAACTCTTTCTACCGACAAGAGCTCTTGAAAATAGTTAGCAAAATATTTTTACCACCTACGTTGCTATAAAAGTATTAATTGCAACTTATTTACAGCTACTTAATTCAGTAATCAAAAACCCCTATTTATGATAGCAATTGGTATTATGGAGTTATTTTTAGAGCCCTAATCGTTACAGTGGGGTTCAAATTTACTTTTATGTTATTCTAAGCCATAATAACACGGAATTTAAACATTTAAAACCCTATTCTGGTATAACAAGTGCTACAATAGTTCTTACTACAGCCCATCCAGTACTTCTTGTTCAATTATAGTATTAATAGGAACCTAGGATAATAAGGAGTAGACACCATTTTAAATCAAACATAACCTAAAAATAAATCAGAAAAAAACTAGTTTAAAACTCATATTTTGTTTAATTTTCTCATTTTAAAACGCAAAATATTTACTACAATACACAATGAATGTAAAAGACAGAGCCAATATCCTGTTTTTATCTAAATTTAGATTGAGTGTATGCCCCGCATGATAAAATGCAATTTATTTTTACTTTAAATATCAGTTATTTTTAAGGCCCTGCAAAATTGAGACGCAAAACATATATTATTTTCTCAATAAAGTAACCCTCTCGCAATAAATTTTAGCCATGTGATAAAGAAATCAAACTTGACTCATCGAGATATTGACAATCCGTAACTTGAAATTCACTTAATTTCAACTCCTTAGTTTGCCATCATTTTTGAGAAATAAAGTAACACTTTTGGAACTAATGTATTGCAAAACAATAGAAAAAGAAAACACGCTACAGCCCTGAGTTGCTAATCAACACTGATCAAGATACATAAAGCAAATCCAAGAAAAAAATGGACCTAAAAAGAACTAATATGTTACTATAAAATTTATACCAGTAGACTTCAGAACTTGTGTACCACCTATAGTTTTTATTATAACCATAATACAGACTTTAAAGTGCTTGAGGTAGCTAGATTTATATTATACCACCATTATAGATACAAGAAATTGTTTGCCACTAACGCCACCCTATAACTATTATGTAACTCTCAGTGTTAAAAGAGTGAACATTAAAATTATTATATTACTTATAGCGCTATAAGACGTGGGCCCAATCGAGAGTTTGTAAGGGGTTAGAGCGTGCTCTAACACCAATTGCTAAAACCATTGTATCACTCTTGCTTGCCAAATTCACTTTTAAATAACTCTTTTATCACCAATTCTTATTACCAAAATGCTAGTTGGGAAGTGTGTGTTTGTAAAGTAGAAAGCTGTTATCAAAATAAGGTACTTAAAATAAAAACAACAATTTAAAAAAAATGTTGTCGTCCGTCTGTTTGTTCTGGCTAATCTCCGAAACGTCTGGGCCGATTTTGATGAACATTGGTATGGGGATACTTTAAACCCTGAGGAAGAACATAGGCTTTTTATCGATATAACACGCGGGCGAAGCCGCGGACGGAAGCTAGTGTACTTATAAAATGTAAGTCGAATGACTGACTGCCTCGTTGGTAGTTATAGCAAACAAGTGCGACCACTGAACTTTGAATTATATACCTAACTAGCAGTGCCCTGCGGTTTCACCCACATCTCTTCAAAGTAAGAGTGAACAGGCTTCTTCTGGGTGAGCTCACTCCATCGTAGACTTTGTCTCTGTCATCTCTGACCTAGACTAGAGTCAAGAGCGAACCCATTTCAAATAAAAAAAAAAATAAGTGTTGATCCCGTGGGAATATCCGGACTAAAACTATCCTATGTCCTTCCCCAGGATGCAATCTATCTCTCTGCCAAATTTTATCGAAATCCGTTCAGTGGTTTAGGCGTGAAAAGGTTACATAGACACACAGAGACAGGCCGACAGACAGAGTTACTTTCGAATTTATAATATTAAATATTATTTCCATAATTAAAAGGTGGTGCGTCCTTACTAGGTCTATCTATTCCTATTCATGAGCCCTCCACATAGTGACGCTATATCTGTAAAGAATGAAAGAAAGAATACTATACAGTACCCGGCGATAAATATTGCACATCGACCTTTGGAAAGAGACGTTCGGCTAATTTCGGCTTCGTAGAGCGTTATCTCTGTCGCACGAAATACAAACAGTCCGGTATCTATTAGGAGTTGTTAAAACAATTATGATTTGCTTCTTTTGCTACTTAATTATTTTTATTCTTTGTATAAAATACAAAAAAAGGTAAATGTCTATGTGCAATATTTATCGCCGGGTACTGTAATTTAAAGGACCACCTTGTAAACTTACGACAGATAGCTTAAACATTATCCGTCCTTCTGCAGGCAGAAAGCGAATTCCCGTAATTAAAAATGTTCAAAATCTAGTCACAATCTCATCTCAGCGACAATCAATGTCAAAACCTTGTCTAAAATGGGAATTAGAGGTATTTTTGACAGATTGAGACTAAGAGGGGGCCTGAAAAGGCCACTTTGGCAGAATCATAAAAGGATAACATTATGAATCATAATGGCCAGTTAACTGTTAAGTTAATCGTATCAAATCCCATTGGTGAAGGATTTTTCAGTATTTTATTTTTGTCAGTGGTAAAATACCAATAAATCTAATCCCAATCTCTTTGATTATGCTTACGCTGCTCAATTCTCGCGATTAATTTTTACTTGTAGTACTGTTTCGTATTTCTCGGCCATTACCACGAATATTTTAAAGAAAATAATAATAATCTAAAAATTAAAAGTAATTTTTTGACTAATACCCCCACTTATGCTTGATGCCACCTCGCTCGACTCGTACCATTTTATTCTCATTATCTGTTTTCGTGCAGTACCGGCCGTTACCCGTCAAATTCTCTGTGATCATAGTGCTTTTCTTTTCAGTTCTTGGTAGTGTTTAGTTAAAAATCTAGCTGTAAACATGGGAAGAAAACGGAAACACAGGGATAGGGACAAGGATAGTGAACGTATATTAAGAAAGTTGGAGCGTGAATTACGTAAACGAAGGCGATATTCATCCAGCTCTGCAAGTACAGAAAATTCTGGTAAGTGTCTAACACTATACTTAAAATTGATTTGCGGCTGTAAACACTATTTAATATGTCTATTGTTATACTATTTTGCGTGAGATAAGAGATAATATAGCACGATCTTAGAAGGTACCCTCATTTTTTAACAAATTGTACAAACAAGCGATTTAATGATTAACGGAAGCGAACAGTACCTGTCATTATTGGGACTGTTACCTTCACATTGTATACATTATGTTATACATTTGAGATTAAGCAAAACACATTGTTTTGTACTTTATGGTGATGCGAACAGTACACACTGGGACTGTTACCTTCACATAACTATAGTATCATAGGCAGTGTACAATATTCGACACTGTACGATATTTTATACGTAATTTAACTGTGTGAACATACGTTTAATTAATGTAGTGATGCGAACGGTACATATGGGGACCGTTACCTTCACAAATACTTTAAAATTGTATTCTTACAAACATAAGTTGTCCAGTGTTGCGAGTGATTTTTGGGATCACTGCCTTCACAGTTGTGACATCGCATTTATTGCCTTCCAGACCCTGAAGTGGACGATTACGTTGTCAATTACCAATGCTCAGAAGATAAGGAGACAGTCCCTAATGTGGATCATGAGATATTACCACTCACACCCGCAGCGGGAGATGAGACAATACCACAACCATCAACTAACATTACAGTTGAAGTAGATTGCCATCAAAATGATGAAGTATCCGTATCTCCAGAGCATTTAGATGATGAAATACTGACTCTTCTGGGGGACGCTCCAAGAGAGGAAACAGCTGTAGGCAAAAATGTACATCCAGATATATCTGCACGGCTACTACATGTCTTACAAAATGGGTTGAAAAAAGATGAAAAAGATAAAATTATAGAAGAATATCCAACCCCTGGCAATTGCCAACTATTTAAGGCACCGATCTTAAACCCCGAAGTCAAAGCAGCAGTATCAGATATCTTACAGAAAAAAGATGCATCTTTAGCTGCGCGACAAGGACAACTCGGCGTGGTCCTATCAGCTTTGACTGGTGCTATAGACATCCTGGTCTCAGAAAAATCAGATACCAACCAATCTGTTTTAAGACATATAAGCAATGCCAGCCGTTTACTATGCGACTCTCATCACATAGATACAAAGCTTAGGAGAAACTTTTTAATTTCGACTCTAAATAATAAATTGAAAGATACATTAAAAGAGTCTAAACGAGACAAACATTTGTTCGGAGAATCACTGCCTGAAAACCTAAGAGCTAGTAAGGCCATAAGCAAGTCTGGCCAAGATTTAAAATCTTATGTAGCAAAGCCTAAACCTGCTATAAAAAATAACAGATTTAATAACCCACCTAATCATTTAAACTGGAAGAACCCGCAGTTCAATACGCAGAATTCGAATCGGAAGTCGACATCGACAACCCACAGGGCTGCGGGGTCTTCATCGACTGCTCATCGGAACGAGATGACGACACGCAGAGCAGCATCATCGCGTGCACATCGCAGCAGTGCCCACTACAAGAACCCGAGGAGGCAATAGACCTGCAGGTAACTAAACCAGCAGGCAGATTACAATATTTTTTAAGTACCTGGTATAAGCTTACAAATGATAAGACAATACTATCCTGGGTTCAAGGTTATAAAATACCTTTTTCTTCAGTTCCTAAGCAGGATAACTATCCTAAAAATCAAGTTAATAATAAAAGCGATTTATTAAATTTTCAAAATGAAATATATAAACTACTTGAAAAAGGTGCTATATCTGCATGCCGTCGAGTTGATGGAGATTTTTTGTCTAGTATATTTCTTGTGGAAAAACCAAATGGCGACAAAAGATTTATTTTAAATCTAAAAAATTTAAATAAATATATTACCCCCCACATTTTAAAATGGAAGATTTAAGAACCGCAATAAAACTAGTAACACCGGACTGCTATTTGGCGTCTGTTGATTTAAAAGATGCGTATTTTTTGATACCTGTACATTTAGAACATAGAAAGTACCTTCGTTTCCAGTTTCAAAATACTTGCTATGAATTTAATTGTTTACCATTTGGTTTGAATACTTGTCCACTGGTATTCACAAAAATCATGAAACCGGTTATGGAACACTTACGGCTGCATGGATGGTTATCCACTATTTATTTAGATGATATCTTGTGTATTGACAGTTCTTTTGACAAATGTACTCAAAATGTAAATAATACGTTACGTCTCTTAGAAAAATTAGGATTTCTTATTAATTATGAAAAGAGTGCAATTATACCCAAAACACATTGTAAATTCTTAGGGTTTGAATTGGATATGAAAAGATATTGTGTGAAACCGCCCCAAGGAAAACGCGATAAAATTAAAAAGGAATTAGAAAAATTTAAAACTATTGACACATGTAAAATTAGAGATTTTGCAAAGTTTATTGGTTTATTAATATCCATTTGTCCAGGAATCGAATATGGTTGGTTACACACAAAAATATTTGAGAGAATTAAATTCTTAAACTTGGATAAAAATCAGAACTATGAAAAAGTAATGAAAATTAATCACAATTTAATTAAAGACGATTTAAATTGGTGGCACAAAAATATTGCTGAATCGTCATCTCCTATTCGATATCCAAATTATGACCTCGAAATATTTTCAGATGCCTCTTTGACAGGTTGGGGCGCATCTTGCTTAAATAAAAAAGCAAATGGTTTTTGGACACATGAAGAAAAAAATTATCATATTAATATATTAGAACTGTTGGCAGCTCTATTTGCCGTAAAGATATTTGCCAAAGACCTCTCTAATACACAAGTTCTACTACGAGTAGATAATACTACTGCAATTTCGTGTATCAACCGTATGGGCAGTGTTCAGTTCCCTCATTTACACAAAATAGCCAAACAAATTTGGGAATTTTGTGAACAAAGGAATTTGTTTATTTATGCCTCTTATATTAAATCATCTCAAAATACTATCGCTGATTTTGAGTCTCGAAGAAAGCAGACTGAAACTGAATGGGAGCTAGCACCTTATGCTTTCTTACACATTACTAAGACTTTTGGTGTTCCTGAAATCGACCTATTCGCTAGTAGATCCAACGCGAAATGCAAAAAATATGTCTCATGGAGAGCTGATCCATACGCGTTTTGTATAGACGCGTTTACGATAAAATGGAATGAGTATTTTTTCTATGCTTTTCCCCCATTCGCAATTATTCTTAAAACTTTAAATAAAATAATTGCAGACGAAGCTCTAGGCATAGTTGTTGTACCTAATTGGCCTACCCAGCCATGGTACCCTGTTTTTAAGAAATTGGTCAGCTCCGATGTTATATATTTTAAGCCTAGCTGTGAATTGTTAATTTTTGGTGATTCCAGGATGCAACACAGTCTGCACAAAAGTCTTACCCTGGCTGCAGCAGTATTATCAGGGAAGCACTCCTGAAAAGAAGCGTTCCCCCGTCTTCTGTAGATATTATGATTAATTCATTAGCGCCTAATACCCGCAAGCAATATGATTGTTACTATAAAGAATGGTTCAATTTCTGTCAAATTCAAAATATTGATTATTTAGCAGCATCGGTTCCAAATGTTATATATTTTCTGACTCAACTTTATAATTTAGGTTACAAATACGGCAGCCTCAATAGCTGCAAATCTGCTTTATCTTGTATTCTTGGGTCAACCAGCATTAATGATGATAGAATTGCGAGGTTCATGAAAGGGGTCTTTAAGACTAGACCACCTCAACCAAAATATGAATACACTTGGAATGTTGATACTGTATTAAACTATTTATCACAATTGTTTCCAAATGAAAATTTAAGCCTCGAATTATTGTCTAAAAAACTAATTACGTTATTAGCTATTGTAACAGCTCACCGAGTTCAAACACTTTCAAAAATTGAAATGAAAAATATGGTTTTTGACCATAATTGTATATTAATAAAAATTTCACAAATTATTAAGACTTCAAAACCGAATACTCATCAACCATTATTAAAACTACCATACTTTAATGAAAAACCAGAAATCTGTCCAGCTTTGACTTTGTTGTGTTATAAAAATAAAACGGATCCTGTAAGAGTCTCTGATTAATATAACAAATCGATTAATATAACAACCCGCCCGTTAATTAACCCTCCCACAGCAGTCAAGATCTGTTTTAACCCATGTTGTCCATACTAATCTGTATATGTTTCAGAAAATGCTTTAAACTTAATGAGAATAAAATGGTACGAGTCGAGCGAGGTGGCATCAAGCATAAGTGGGGGTATTAGTCAAAAAATTACTTTTAATTTTTAGATTATTATTATTTTCTTTAAAATATTCGTGGTAATGGCCGAGAAATACGAAACAGTACTACAAGTAAAAATTAATCGCTTCGAATTGAGCAGCTCGCATAATTATGATAGAACTTCACGTACAGGTAAGTTCGTTTTATCATTAATTATACCTACAATGCGCGCCACGAAACCACGTGGTGTGTCAAGTCTCATCTTTCGTGGCACGCATTGTATAATGCGTGCCACGAAACTTGATGATGAGACTTGACACACCACGTGGTTTGACTTGCGCAGAACACGATTTTAGGTATCTTTAGCGGTATGAGGTCTGAGTGCGGGACGAGACCGGACGTCATAGGGGCGGCGGAAGCGAGAGCGGGGGAGGCGGGGTCAAGTCTCATCTTTCGTGGCACGCATTGTACGTGGTGCAGCGAAAAAAAGAAAAGCACTGACTTTCTTCGCCATATTATGATTCATAATCCTTTTATGATTCTGCCAAAATGGTCTTTTTAGGCCCCCAGACTATGAACGCTTTTGCTTTTAAAATTACAAGAATTGCCCCTCAGGTAAAAGTAAGAGCAAAGATTATAAAAAATGATAGAAAAACAGCTCTGTTTCCCCCAGGCCCCAAGCAGGGCATTAACCGCAATGATACCAAAATCCTTATCAACATCGTCATTACAAACTTCCTATGATTCAATTGATTGATTATCTTGCTGATAATTACAATAAAAATACCTATCGTTTCAAATAACACTTCACCACATACAAATCAGTGCCATGTTTGCCGACATACAAAATGGCTGACATAAAAATATTCTTTTGTTTTTTCGTGTTGTCTTTGTTTAGCTGTGTGATTGTGCTTGCAGACAACGATATTTTGTGTCAACAAGGATTTTGTAGAGTAAGTACCTACACTACATACTTACGTAGATATTCCAACGAAATCTCCAAACGGATGGTTGACACTCTACCGCTCAGTCGACAGCGATGCGGAGGAAATTAGCGACGCCATATTTAAGTTTGTTAATTAATAGGTTTAGATAAGTAAGGTTATTATATTTTAATAGTTTGCTAGTTAATTTAGTATAGGAAGTTTATTCAGTATAGATACTTAGGTATATATATCCTCCTGCTTAAGTTTTTAAAGGTTTAATCATCAATAAATTACCAGAGTGAATACTTAGGTATGCGGATTCCGCTGAAATCAGCTGTCAAATCTAATGTACTAAAAATAGTGATTGAATCATCAGAATACCAATTATAGCACATTTATAGTAGTAGTATTAGTGATTTTAAGTACCTGCCTACACTACATATTTATGATAAATGATTTTATTTTTGTAAGTAGGTTTGTACATACAAACACTGTTACACGTCAATCATGTTTTTGTTAAAACTAGATGAGGCCGGCGTTTTCTATCTGACTACTCTGAGTAGAAAGGCCGAAACAAACTCAGAGGTCACAGTCTCTTTTAAAGTCCAGACATAATCTTGGTCAGGTTATATATGAAGACAATGTAGATGGATGTCCGAGATGGTCTTTTGAGGAATGAACCACACACACACAGATTGAGAGGACCTGTCCAGTCAACGCACGCATTTGTCAGAAATCGTGCAGCTCAACTCAAGACTTAAGGAGCTCAACGTTTCGATTCGATTTGATATTTCATAGCGAGTTTAAGTAGGTACGTCTATCAGAAGCACGACTACTGGTACTGAGTATGGTTGGGTGGTCCTTGTGTGTAGAGTAAGGTGCTATTGGGTCGTCAGGAACTCAGGAATGTCTCGGTAGGGTTTCGAAGCCTGGATTAGTGCCTTGGTACTAGTAAAATGGCTGGCAGTCGCGCCCATTAAAACTTAGGCTGACGAAATGTTGGTGTACAGACATGCAGAAACCTCTCTCTATAATACATTTAGGAGTGATGTATCATCCCTTATTTTATATATTTAGACTGTGAAAGTTTCTTGTCTGAGTGGGAGGCAGTCGCCTCCTTCTGCGAAGCAGTCATGCTAGCGAAGGAGGCAGCGGGATGGCTGAGGGAGAGAGCCTCCCGTCCCAGCCGCCGCAGGAGTCGCTCCGGGCGTCGGGAGCCGCGTGACGACTCCCGGCCACCGTAGGCGCGGGCCTGCGGGCGGAGAGTATAATGGGTAGCTCACCGTCCGATCAGGACCAGGCCCGTGCCGGACGGCGCGTACGTGTTCCACGCGCGCCTCAAAGAGATGTCAGCATCATTCGAAGGGGCCCGTCAGGGCCGAAGCCTGCCGGGTCAGCGGGATTCTCCGAAAGGGTTACCGCTGGCCCGGAACATAAAGACAGAAGCCAGAAAATATGACAAGCAGTCTTACCTTGGTAAGAGTGCTTGTCATACCAGTTATCATACCCATGTACTGGGTAATACGATACTCTTAAGTATCGTATTACCCAGTACATGGGTTGTGGAGGTCAGTCACTTCATGTCAAATACTGGTATTCAGCTGCATCCGGTTAGACTGGAAGCCGACCCCAACATAGTGGCTATGATGACCTATACAGCTGTACAAGGATGTTTAGGCGCGTGGCCAAAATTGAAACTAACGCCGCCCAAGTTGGCGGCGTTAGTTTCTCAATATATTTCACAAAACACTTGCACAAACGTTAACAACAGCGCCACAGTATAAAGACATACAGTATTGTATCTCGGCCGTAACCTTGATGTAAATGCCTACAGCCGCGCGGTACGTAAACATGCGATAGGGCTGCCCGCCTCCAGTATTTTAATTACATTTGCCTACTTGGTGTTTCCATTTAGTTTTGTTATTGTATTTTACTGTGTATACATAAATAATAAAATAAATAAATAAATATACCTACTTCTTTTTATATAAACAAATAAAATACTTTGTGAATTAAATAGGAAGTGTTTAATAAAAATGCGTGTTGTTTTGATCGCCGCCGCACGACTCCAGCTAGTGAGCAGCGCGCTGTTGCTATTCAAATTTCGAACTAATCGTCGCGCGGCGCCAGTCAGTAGGCAGCGCTAGCACGCTGTTAAAATGGCGGGAAAGCAAGTGTGCATTCACAGATTGATTTTATTTAAAATTAAAAAAAAAACAGTTTATTCGGTAATTTAAAAACTTGGCTGCATGCTCTAGTGTCTTTGCCAACATTTTCACGCAGCCACGGCAGAAAATAATCCTCGCGCCATTTTTCTCAAATTTTCTTTTCTTTGTTGTATTGTGAAATGTTTTTTTTTCTGTTTCCTCGCAAATGTGTTAAAAAACGTCGTACGATATACGTGCGTATTGGTTATAACATGCTCGGCTCAATTACGCCCCGCATGTTATAATATCGTAATGTACTATTACAGAATAAATTATAATCATCATCAACACAACTCTCTAAGACCATGTAAGTCCAAAGAATGATGATTTCATGAAACAGTTATTCTTATTACAGTAACAGTTATTCAATAAAAATAATTAATTTTATTCATAAAAGTATGCAATCATTTCATTAATGTTTTGTTATGATGTTGTCACGTTAAACTATCGTCCGTAAATCGAATTTACAGACAACCAATTTTTTTCTAGTATTATTCATACACACAGTACAATAAACAACTATTATTAATAATAAAAACCACGTCTTTACTTTGAATTATACAAACTAACAAAACACACATGCCCCGAGGTTTTAACACAAGCGTACCTACCGTATAATGATTCATGAACCGCCTATAACTACCTATTTCACTCGTGTCTATCACTTTCCTTTACTTTAATCACTTTATTTATTAATCCAGACATCTTTTTTTCCGGAGGTAATAGGAAATACTTATCCATTAAAAAGACACACATTATGTACAGACGCCAGGACATCAAGCTACACCTAACTGTCAGATTTTCCCAATCAACTCTGAACCTTAAGCTTTAGCGATAAAGTTGAAAATCTATTAAAGAAATCTGACAGATTGTGGTAGGTTGATGTGCTGGCGTCTGTACCTACCCACTAGTAAGTAAAATAGTCTTACCTTTCCGAGTTTCCAGGTAATGTAAGAAAAGCTATCTCTGGATGCGTTATTGACGAATTCATGCAACCAAAAACAGCACAATATCGCCTACTCGTCATATTAAACATGTACTTGAACTTATTTTTAGTGAAAAAATCGCGCGGTTATTGTTATAAAAAACAACACACCGTCCGTTCGTCACTGTTGCACAGTCGCGACTCCGAGCCGCCTGAGCGCACACGGTGATCGAAGCGCGTAGGTATAGCCCGCGTTTCGTCCGTTTGTATGAAGACGACCTACTGTATATATTATTACCGTGACAGCGCCCTGTCAACATTATACGAGCGTACTTAGTAATTCCATTATTTAAAATCTAAATATACTGGGTCATACTAGGGTCATATTAAATTAGTTAGGAAAACTCTAACTAAAAGTTGCACATCTAAATTTTAAGTAGATAGTGCAACTTTTATTGTTGCTTCAATTAATGATATGCCACAGGCAATCCAACTGCACCATGTAAATTAAATTAGGCTTTATTTTTATGAAAGCACCAAAACGAATTACAGGTTATCATGAAACTTCTTCCCCCAGACGTATCGCTTCGAGGAGGGGTGCGCAGACCCCGCCATCCACTGCGGCATCAACAATGCCACACATAGGGGCCTCAGACTGGCCTCCCCTACATTATGCAACTGCTGTGATTACTGTTTGCCGTTTTATGGTAAGGGATTATGACTAGGTTGATGACACGAAATTAATTACAGTACCCGGCGATAAATATTGCACATCGACCTTTGGAAAGAGACAATTGGCTTTTTTTTTTTTTTTTTTTTTTCAGGATGGGAAATCATCAAATGACTCCTCCCGCTCTGGGTGGAGCGGAAGGGAGTGTCAGACTCTTACTGACTAAAACCCACCCGTGTTCCTTCCTTAGCCCTTTATGTTCCGGGCCAGCGGTAACCCTTTCGGACAATCCCGCTGACCCGGGAGACAATTGGCTAATTTCGGCTTCGTAGAGCGTTATCTCTGTCGCACGAAATACAAACAGTCCGGTATCTATTAGGAGCTGTTAAAACAATTATGATTTGCTTCTTTTGATAATTATTTTTATTCTTTGTATAAAATGGTTTTGTGTAAAAAGGTCGATGTGCAATATTTATCGTCGGGTACCGTAATAAGTAGACAATGTGATGTGCAAAGCAACTATCAGAAGGCCAATTCCCGAGTCGCAATCTAATCTCAGGGACAATCTATGTCTAAAGCTTGTCAAAAACGGGGGGGGGGGTGTATTTATTATCTAATGGTTTAATAAATAAAACTTTAAACTCGATTGGAGGTAAACTTTTCATGCATGACATGTCTGTATGCTGAAGAAGAATTGTAATTTTATCGAGATAATCATGGGTTGTTAAATTTTATGGGATTTTGTTAGTTCTGATTTATTGATCTATAATTTTAGTATTATCATTTTTAATTATCTCGATCAATTTATGCTAATTTATTTTTAATTAATTTTTTTTTTTTTTAAATTTTACGGTGTTGGTAATAATAATAATATTGTTTAATTTACAGCTAGTCGAAGTACTATTGAAGAAATGTAATTTTTAAATTGATGATGTAATTTATAAAATCCAATTTTTTTTTTGTGTGTAATAAATTCAGATACAAGTTAGGTACTTGTTTATGAATAAATGACTATGACAATTACACTACTATAAAAACAAGCAAAAAGTTGATAATTATTTTAAAAATAAAAACAAACAAGCTCAAGTATCATAGAAAAGGATACGAAACCCATTAAAAAAGTAGGTATGTACAGACGCCAGCACATCAAGCTACCCGAAACTGTCAAATTTTCGCAATCAACTTTGAACCTTATTCTTTAGCGATAAAGTTGAAAATCTATTAAAGAAATTTGACAGATTGTAGTACATAGTTTGATGTGCTGGCGTCTGTAAATACTATATCTATTGCCATTCGCCGAACTGGTGAACGTAGACCAGTGTTACATTGACAGGTACTAGTACAAAGGGTTTGCGTGCACGCACCCTGTAGACAGTTCTGGGGACTGCATTATTTAAATCAATACAGTCATTGCTTCTACCCCGATTCTTTATGGCGGTTCTGTGGGCTTATTCTCCAAACTAATTTTAATTCCAATGAGATGCCATTATGATTCCAATGTTAATTTTACAATCACGTGATTCGGTACTCTTGAAAACAATATTGTCAATAATTACCCCACGCCAAGCCGAACCCAATTCCACTTAGTTCTCCAAAATGGACACCCAATCTAAAAATCATTTGGCGCTAGCATCGAACTCAAGAGTAATACGAAACGTCACAATTCCAATGTCGATCTATCGGAATTAAATTGAAGAGTAAGCACCCTGAAGTACGCAACTCGCTGCGCAGTATCTCACCCTTCACCCCCGCTGACACATGAATTGGGGACTGTGCAGCGACTCGCCTCATGTTTCGAACCGTCATAAAGTTTGAATCTGCCTGTATTACAAATTTGGAAACATTGAATGAAACCATGTTTGCACATTTCAGGGAAAGACGAACACTGCACCACTGGAGGACCTGGTACGGGCACCACAGTCGGGCGCTGTGGTGACGGACTCACGTGCACTACCGAGGATGGATGGAGCAGTTGTACTAGAAGTAAGTTGTTACTAGCGACTGTCGCAACCCAGCGCAGGGCACGCCGCGATAGCGGCGGTAAGACCCCTCTTTGAGGAGTGGCTAGAGAGGCGTCACGGCGCCCTCACCTACCGCCTGACGCAGGTCCTCACCGGACACGGAAGTTTCGGGAGGTTCCTGCACATCATCAGGCGGGAGGAAACGCCCGGGTGTCACCATTGCCAGGATCGCCCAGAGGACACGGTGGAGCATACGGTGGAGGTCTGCCCCGCTTGGGCGGAGCACCGCCGTGTCCTCGTAGAGGCGATCGGCAGCGGCGGAGACCTCTCGCGTCCGGCCCTGGTTCAAGCCATGGTCCGGGGCGAGAGGGAGTAGGGGGCAGTCGCCTCCTTCTGCGAAGCAGTCATGCTAGCGAAGGAGGCGGCGGGACGGCTGAGGGAGAGAGCCTCCCGTCCCAGCCGCCGCGGGAGACGCTCCGGGCGTCGGGAGCCGCGCGACGACTCCCGGCCACCGTAGGCGCAGGCCTGCGGGCGGAGAGTAATGGGTAACTCACCGTCCGATCAGGACCAGGCCCGTGCAGGACGGCGCGTACGTGTTCCACGCGCGCCTCAAAGAGATGTCAGCATGAATGGAAGGGGCCCGTCAGGGCCGAAGCCTGCCGGTTCAGCGGGATTGTCCGAAAGGGTTACCGCTGGCCCGGAACATAAATGGCTAAGGAAGGAACACGGGTGGGTTTTAATCAGTAAGAGTCTGACACTCCCTTCCGCTCCGCCCAGAGCGGGAGGAGTCATTTGATGATTTCCCATCCTGAAAAAAAAAAAAAAAAGTAAGTTGTTACTATAATACGCGCCACGAAAGATGTGACTTGACGAGCTCTGTAGTGAGTGGGGAGTTTGTCGTGTACGAAACAGTTACCCATAATGTGTATACTATTCAGGGATTTATCGATGACATTTAGATAAAAATTCTTAACAATATTATAATATTTATTACGAAAAAATAAAGTATTGCGCGTATTGTACCTGTCTTTGTTCAAGTAAATTGAATTGAATTTCAGTAAGCTATTACCTGGATATAGTCAAGAGATTTAGAGTTTGAAATCGATCACAAATTGCCATTGCTTCTGACATATCATATCAATAATTTAATAGTACCTACATCCTTTCCTATACTTTAGTGAAATCAAAGTGCCACACTGCCCAAGACGAGTACGATGCAAGAGAGCAGAGAGGACTGATTGGAGCACTGGAACATAGGCCACACTGTGATGGCAAAGGAAAGTATGCAGCTTACGAGTGTATTCCTGCACACACGTAAGTAATTTAAACTGAATGGTGTTATATATGCGGTGATCCGGCAGAGAACTAAATCTGTCGACTTATCTTACAGAATAAGCAACCTGAAGGTGGCAATGGGCCGGCCGTATTAGCCGTAGAATCGATGACCGTTGGGGTAGACGTGTTCTTGAGTGGAGACCGCGAATAGGCAAACGTAAAGTAGGGTTAGGTGGAGCGACGAATTTCGCAGGGTAACAGAGCAGCTGAATGAGAGTTGACGAGCATCGAGCTAAATGGCATACACTTGAAGAGGCTTATGTCCAGCAGTGGACTGCTGATGATACATGCGGTTGTGATCAGCCAGTCGATGTCCACAAAGGCTCGACAGGCTGTTCACAATGGTGAGCTAGTGCCTACGCTTAGGTATGAAAGTGAATGTTAGGTGTGGCAATAGAAGTATGAAAGTTGGATAAATGCTATGGAAATACGTTTCTTCCGAAGCATGTGTAGTGTAACTACGAATGATAGTTTGAGCATGGCTACATTGCGGTTTAAAAGGAGATGTGCTCGTAGTGAAAAAAATTAAAATAGTATTGTTAGATGGTTTGGTCATGTTGAGAGGATGAATGAAAGGCGGCTAACTAACAAACGGTATTTATAAGGCAGACATGAGTCGAAACGCCGGTAGGGGTTGCCCTAGAGGGACATTTAGTGGTGACTAGCTTGAGCCCGCGAAAGAAGGGAAAATAATCAAAGGGCATCAAAAAAAATCGTGCGCATTGCTTCCAAAAGGCTGGCAGCATTGCCACGTTGTATAGCAATGCTGATGTTTTGGCCAAAATTATTTGTATAGTTATTTTGTTTTTCTTTTGTAAAAAAGATGTTTTTCTATTTTTCAGATGTTTCTGTCAATCAGAGGACGGCGAGAGAATTTTCGGCGAAGTCCGGAACCTTGGAGATATTACCAAGCGGAACATGCTATGTGGTCAGTGTTAACATATTTATTGAGTTTTCTTTTTTAAATTTTATTAGTGTGTCATCCTAAATGTAATGTACAGACGCCAGCACATCTAGCTACCCGAAACTGTCAATTTTTTCTAATCGACTTTGAACCTAATGCTTTAGCGATAAAGTTGAAAACCTATTAAAGAAATTTGACAGATTGTAGTAGCTTGATGGGTTGGCGTCTATACAAGCTAACACTAAACTACAGTCCGGGCGTCGAGCGAATACGTTCTTGACACCTGTCAGTTTCATTATAAGTAATGAAAACATGCTTTGCGATATTGATCTTTATTAGTTGCTAGAATTGGTGCACTAACAGTTGTCAGGAACGCATTCTCTCGACGTCCAGACTGTCTAAATAATATGTACTACAAATTCTCCATCGAGAAGTGACGATTCTCCGACCAGACGGGAGTTGTGTCTGGTGGGCCCGATATTTGATGTCGGAGCGTTGTTTGGATGATAGTTGTGCGTCGAACTTTGCTTGCACGATGCAGGGTTTTGGGTGACGTTGAGCAAGCCACCATAGTTATTCTGAAGGATACTGGTTTGTAAGTGGGAATTCACATGAGCAACCCGCGTCGGCAGCTGTCGCGAAGAACATGCTACTCGTGTATTTGAGCATCGTACTCAAGTAGGTATACACGAGTGACCCGTTGTCGGCGGCGGCCGTCGACGCGTGTCATTTCTGTGTATGCACACTAACTTGTTTCCGCGTTCACTAATAAGGGGGTAAGGTCTGACTCACTCATCCAAAGAATTTTTCCGTACCTCCCATTTCCAGGATGCTCCCGCTTCCACGACCGGATAAAGAAGTCAATAAGCCCTGGTGTTCCTTTGCCCGTGGTCGGTCCTCGCTGCACCTCGGACGGTAACTTCTACCCAATCCAGTGCATCGCCAGAAAATGCTACTGCGTCGACATCCTGACTGGAATTGTTAAGGACAGGATCGATCCTATTGATCTTGATAGGGCCCCTATTAAGGACTTGGCTTGCTGTGAGTATTCTGGTTATTTATCATCTGCGCATCTGCCCAGTCTTTTCCCAGCTATATTGGGGTCGTGTCGTCTAACCTGATGCAGCTTCAACTTCGGGAACAGTGCAAGTTTCATCAAAATCGGTTCTGTAGTTTTCAAGGTATGGACAACTATTAGCTAATACGAGCTACGGGTGTCGTGTGAAAGGGAAATTAATTTTACAAGAACATCATCAACTACTTAAATTTCAATTTTTAATTACCTAAAACCAAAAAATACGAAATAAAAAGTAAATAATTAAAAAATAATAATAATCAACTTCGAAAAAAAAATGTCAAAATATTGAAATAATATTTTTATACTTACACATACACGAAAATTTTTTAGAGGTCGGTGAAAACTGTCGGTAGTTTTCATAAGTGGCTCCTGATACCGAGCGACCTCAATAAAATTTTCGTGTACTATATGTATAACAGGGTGTCCCAGAAGTCAACGTCAAGCCGGAATCGGGTAATAGGCCAAGTCAATTTAATTTTTTTAAATACATACTTTTTTATTGATATTACTGCATGTAGAAATAAAATTGTTAGTTGTACGCTCTATCTTTTAATCGCTAGAACAACACACAACAAACCCGAACCGAACATACCGACACAAAAAAACAAACAACAACAACACAACGAACACGAACACGAACGCGAACAACAATGCCACGCGGCGCCGCCATGCAAACATTCGGCGCCGCCATGCGAACATTATATTTACGGAACAAGCGGTGTAAGTCAGTAACAGGCGATCATACCTATGTTATTTATTAAATGCCATCAGTAGGTGGCGTCTGCACATCAAGCTACAAATTCTGTCAAATTTCTTGAATAGATTTTCTACTTTATCACCGAAGCATAAGATTCAAAGTTGATTGGGAAAATTTGACAGTTTCGGGTAGCTTGATCTGCTGGCGTCTGTACATGGCGGAATTTTTGTAGGTACTCAATTATATATGTAACATCTTTAGTACCTTCCACAATTTATGCAAATAAACGATTTTGATTTGATATTTAATCATTTGCAGATGACGAAGATGCAGACCTATTTAAACAGTATTCCGAAAGTCGTCCCTACAATTTCACGACTCCTTGCCTCGAAGACCTAAAGGAGAAGGTGGATCTGATCCGGGGGAGTGAAGAGGAGGGGTACAACATCGACTACTTTAACGGTTTCACGGAGTGCCTGCCCGATGGGAGTTTTGGAAGGATAAGAGTTACTAGTTATGGCAGGTATGTCAAATTAGGTACGGACGCCAGCACATCAACCTACCACAATCTGTCAGATTTCTTTAATAGATTTTCAATTTTATCGCTAAAGCATTGGGTTCAAAGTTGATTTGGAAAATTTGACAGTTTCGGGTACCTTGATGTGCTGGCGTCTGTACCTCTGTTTCTGCAGAGGCAAATGCCTCGTTGATTTAGGAACTCTGTTGTAAGCGCGACCGCAATGCATGGTGTCATGGGTTCGATTACTAGATCAGGCTTAATGTTATTGAGTTTTTTAAATCAATCATAGCCACTATTATACACATAATCACCCTATAATGTTTCCACTGCTAGGACATAGGTGTCCTCTCGGTGAGAGGAAGCGGGTAAACCACCACGCGGGCCCAGTGCGGGTTGGTAGAAGTCACATGTCTCAGAATTGTTTAATTCTAGGGCATGCCGGTTTCCTCACGATGTTTTCCTTCACCGTTTTGAGAGCAGTGGTCAACGTCATCATCTGCCTAGCCCTTTCCCAACTATGTTGGGCTCGGCTTCCAGTCTAACCGGATGCAGCTGAATACCAGTATTTTACATGGAGCGACTGCTTCTCTTACAGTGGCAGTGGTTTTGAAATAATTTACACATAGTAAAGCGCCTGTCTGGGATCGAACCTACGACCTACAACTCGTAAGCCACGATATTACATACAAAAACGGTCAAACGTCAATTTTATTCCTCGAATAAAAGTTATCTGGCGATGGAAAAATCAGCCCTTAGGGCTGAATTTTCAATAGTCAGATAACATATATGTATATCTGAAGTATAAATATGACAGTTTGACATATTTTCTAGACAAAAGTTGTCAAACCGCAATATTTATTCCTCAAATAAAAATTATCAAACCTTTTGAAAAATCAGGCATAAAACTGAAAAAAAATTCGGTTTTGGACTTGTGAACAGCGTTTAGAGGACTCCTACGATAATATTCATTGATGTTCGATTCAGTAGGTACAGACGCCAGCACATCAAGCTACCCGAAACTGTCAAATTTTCCCAATCAACTTTGAACCTTATGCTTTAGCGATAAAGTTGAAAATCTATTAAAGAAATCTGACAGATTGTGGTAGGTTGATGTGCTGGCGTCCGTACCGAAGCTGGCATACCTACCCATCGAATTGTTATGAAAATCTATGGTCATACACGCACTTGACTTTTGTTAAGAACATCACAAATTTACCTTTTCCAAGGCTGGAAAGCTCCTAGTTGTCAGTTTTATTTGTATATTATGTTTTTCAGAAAAATCTGTATAGACGGGCGAGGTGTTCAAATTGAAAATTACGGAGCTGAGCCAACATCAGAGGACTTTGATACTATGGATTGTAGTAAGTTGATGATTTTTGAATGAACTTGGCATGGATTAATACTGTGTCTGAATAAATATTGCGGTTTGACAACTTTTATATGAAACTATATCAAACTATTTATTCTTCAGATACCTATACGTTATCTGACTATTGAAAAAATAGTTTTCAAATCCGTGTACAAAGCTACAAAGTTCTTTTGATGCGTGGCCAAAATCGGAACTATTGCCGAACAATTTTTGATTTCATAAAATAATGTTTCCCAACTTTCAATGTAATTCTGGCGCCAAAGGGAAGCACTCTACCATTTGAGGGGGTGTACTTTTCCAAGGATGCAATAATTATATTATTGAAGCTAACTCAAAATTACATAAGCAAAGTAATACAATTGATATTGGATCACCAAATGGGTGTCTTCTACCAATTAATGGAAAAAGATTATTGGACCTAGATCGGCCCAGTAAACACGAAGAAATTGGTGAAAAAATACATGAAAAAAAACACTGCGAATGTATAAGTCCAAATTTTTCTTTTAAGTCGTTGAAAAATAGTTTTGGCCTCAATATTGCTTCTAGCGGTTTCATAGTGGATCTAAAATTTCGTCTAACCACAACGAGACCTAGCCGCACTCACTAAAACACTTAGGTACAGACGCCAGCACATCAACCTACCACAATCTGTCAGATTTTCCCAATCAACTTTAAACCTTATGCTTTAGCGATAAAGTTGAAAATCTATTGAAGAAATCTGACAGATTGTGGTAGGTTGATGTGCTGGCGTCCGTACCTTGTCTGCCCTTTGTTTGTTTAGTTCTGTACCTAGCTCTTTGTTTTGCAGAATGTGCTAAAACAACCAACGTAATGGGCAACGTGCCGGAGAAGCCAATATGTTGTAAGAATGGCAACTTTCGGAAGGTACAATGTCGCCGAGGATTGTGCCGTTGTGTTGATTCCGATGGAAGGCAGACTTCTCCAGAGTCGGCTAATGTTAACGAATTAGCCTGCAAAACGCCAGACTGGAAAACTTGCTAGAACCAATACATAAATAAGATTATATTTTTACAACAATAAACAGAATAATAAAGTAAAACCTTTTGGAGTACTTTATGTTTTCCAATTATTTTTTCATAGTAGTTACCCAAAACACGGGCTGGTAACATTATCCTCGCCCTGTTCCACGACATTAATATTACTTCAGTGCTACCAACATAAGAAATAATAATATATCTTCTCGCTTGATTTCTAAATATGATGAGCAGGAAGTCAAATCAAAATCAAAACTACATTAATTATTCGTTAGTGCTGCTACTACAGTATAGGGTTATTATATATTATATTATTGTAAATGATCCAGATTAGAAAAACATTTTGTGTCGATTGATAAGAGTCGTATATCGTACAAGAAATTAAACCGCCTTGATAAGATATTATGAAGAAGGCTAACAGTAAAAACTAACTGGGTGTTTGTTAAGTATAACATAGATTTATAAAAATCTTCAATCATGCTGGATATTTTTTTGTGTCTATGTATGTATGTACACAACTCTACACGGGCAACAACGCTAATCGGCTCTAATGTCATAACGCGACAACCGCGTCATATTTTATCTGTGGATGATTGTTGAAAGTAAATGTTTTTTTCTTGAATTTTATTTGTTCAGGAGTTCTTGCGGTGGATTTTGCAAATAATATTGAATCGAAAATAACTAGTGGATATGTGATTTGATATTATAACACGCCGCCGATTAATTAGCTTTTATATTTTTGTAATGTTCCCCAATCGGCGTTATAGGTTATAATACATTCGTCATCATCACCAGGTTATGCCAAACTTATTTTTAGCTTCTAAAAACGCTAAAACAAGGCTGTGTTAAGAGTTTAAAGTGTTCTATATTAAATTAACTTGCTATTTGAAGTTGTAAAGTCAAGAAAATGGGTCTGATCATATCAAGATTTCGCGTAAGTATATTGAGTTTGATTGATTTTTACAATATGTTTTGTAATAGAGCCAAAACTATTTCGAAACGTTTGGAATATTCTTTGGCGGCAACTCAAATGTGTGTCCATGACCTGGGGGTTTTATAAATGGGTCTAATCAGGCATCTAATCGTTCCTGGGCATGTTTCTTCTTCATTATTTTGTGGCATCCTTTCTCTTTCGTTTCGGTTGCTCTTTTTGAAAGTTTCATAGACCTAAGCTACTTATTTGAGATCGTAAACGTACCCTGGTGACACGGGAGTCCTCATGGACCACTCCAATGGGCATCAAGTGTTGGTAATATGCCACAGTAGAAAATAATTTCAGATTAACACTTTCAAAGACATCATAGCATAATTTTTTAATGATTTAAAAACCTCCTCATACATAAGAAACCTCAATAAGTATCCTACTAAAATAATAAAAGTGTAAAACTATTTATAAATATTTAATTTTCCTATAAAATAGTTATTTTCCTGCTTCATTAATTTCATACTTTCTGCACATTGCTACTTTCATTTACATTTAAAATTAATAAATTAAGGAACCATGAACATGTTATATATCAGCATTATCTATTAATTAGTACACTAAAAACATTTTAGTAATTATAAAATTTGTCACTGATAAAGTTTACATAGCATTCATTATAAACATAGGTTCATTATCATTGCTTGAAATTTATGTTCTGTAGTCTAAAGTCTTATTAAAACAACAATTTGCAAAGCATAATTTTATTACCAATTAGCAGTGCCCTGCGGTTTAATCCGCATAAGTCTCGTTTCAGTGGGAATATCAGGATTCAAACTATCTTATGTCTATACCAAATTTCATCCAAATCAGTTCAGCAGTTTAAGCGTGAAGAGATAAAAGACAGACACACTTTCGCATTTATAATATTAGTATGGATGCTTATTCTTTTATGTTCCTACCACCACACCACCATAATTATTATATTGTGTGGGACGTGTGTGGCATAACACACACTTTTTTTTTGCAATCTCCCTTTGTCCCTGATTATTCATTCTTTTACATTTCATCATCATCATCCTTTTATCAACTATCTTGGAATCGACTTCCAGTCTAATCGGATGCAGTTGAATACCAGTATCTTACATGGAGCAACTGCTTATCAGAAGGCCAATTCTCGTAATTTAAAACGTTCAAAATCTAGTCGCAGTCTCATCTCAGCGACAAAGAAATGTCAAAAACTTGTCAAAATGTAGGGAAATTTGAAGTATTTTTTGACAGATTGAGACTGAGATCAGACTGTGAACATTGTTAAAATTAGTAGAATTACCCCTCTGACCTTATCATTCTTTTATATTTATTTGTTCCTAAATTATTGTTCAAGAACTATAACATTTTTGAAAATTGACTACTAAAGTTACCTTTAAAAAATTGATGAACATTTTTTTAAGAACAAGCTATAAACCAACCCTATGACTCCTTGGTGTAAGGAACATATAAATGAAAGTAAAAAGTAATTAAATAATAATTGAAAACAACTTGAACAATAGTGACTATTTTCTTAAAATTGTTTCAACATCAAATTATTGTTTCTTTTGTGTCAATCTGGAAAACATTTCAAATCTACTTGATTTCTAAACAACATACTTAATTTTTTATGGTTCGGTACCCAAAGGGTGTCAACGGGACCCTATTACTAAGCCTCCGCTGTCTATCCGTCTGTCTGTCAGCGGCCTGTATCTCATCAACCATAATAGGTAGACAGTTGTTCACAATATGTGTATTTCTATTGCCTATATGAAAACAATAATAAAAATAAAGTAGACTTAAAAATTAAAGAAGTCCCCATACAAGAAATGTGTTTAAAAAAATTGTTGTGTTAAATATTGTATGGTGGTATGGTGTGCGACGGCCTTGGTTTTTTAGAATAACATTTACTGTAACATATACAATACATATTGTCAGTGTAAGTTTTGAAACTAACCTCCACAATTAGATATCACGTTACTTTCCATTCACTTTTTTACAGTATTAAATAACTAGTATTAGAAAACTAAGTTGGCCTTACCCAAACTAGACATAAAAAAAATTGGCCAAGTGCGAGTCGGAGTCGCACACGAAGGGTTCCGTACCACAAGGCAAAAACGCCGAAAAAAACACGTTTGTTGTATGGGAGCCCCCTTAAATATTTATTTTATTCTGTTTTTAGTATTTGGTGTTATAGCGGCAACAGAAATACATCATCTGTGAAAATTTCAACTGTATAGCTATCACGGTTCATGAGATACAGCCTGGTGACAGACAGACGGACAGTGGAGTCTTAGTAATAGGGTCCCGTTTTTACCTATAGACAAATTTAGAACCTCGCCCCTTTTTTAAGAAGTTGGTTAAAAATAATATATAATTTTCATAATGACATGCACAACTGATTTTATATATTACCTATCTATATATCAATAATGAAACAATAATATTTTTTTTATTACTATGTTACAGCTTGCTTGCATTGCTAGAATAGTTAATCAACTGGAGGTAATGATCTATATCAGGGGTGGCCAACCGGTCGATCGCGATCGGCTGGTCGATCGCGACTATTAGGCTAGTCGATCGTGGCAAGGAAAAAATATAAATACGTCGAACAGACTGCGCAACGTACCTAATCACTAACTGCTGCACGCATCATGTTGTATCATTTTTCAATCGCCGTTCCGTCACGTTATTTATCCTCTCTTCTATGCAGCATTGCTCTCTTTTGTTTTCGGTGCGCGATAACAATAAACGAGAAGCGTGTGGGACGCGGGAGTGGGGCGCGGGCGGTTGTCACTCCGTCATTCAGTTGACGACAGACTTAAGGCTCCTGCAAACAGGCGCGACACTAGCTAAAATCGCGCGCGATTATATCGCGTGTCGCGCTTGTTTGAAGAAGCCTTAACGGAGTTACGAGTTATATTATCACTCTTAATAATATAAAAAAATACTACATAATTGTGTACTGAACTATGCTGTTTCATTTAAGATTTCAAGAAGTATGTAATTGGTAGATCGCACAGGGTGTCGTCAATGAACAGTAGATCTTGGGTCTAGCCAAGTTGGCCACCCCTGATCTATATAATAAATAATAATGCTTTGAAAGTTATATTTTCTCAGCTCTTGAAGTCTCTTATATTCTTGATGAGATGGAAAATAGCTTAGGTCTTAACCAGCACATGGTTTTTCAATGGAAAATTATTGTCCCATTTCTTCTTCATCATCATCACCATTTCAACCGAAAGCCGTCCACTGCTGGACATAGGCCTCCCCCAAGCACCGCCACTTCGACTGGTTCTGTGCTTCTCGCATCCAGTAGATTCCTACTACGGGCTTCATTTAAAAAAAAAATGTAAGAAAAGAGTGAAATAAAAAGTATGATATCATAAATTGGATAAAACTTCAAGCGTACTACAGCAATGTTTATCAATATTCAACAATAAATAAATAAATATGAGTGTGAAACAATGTGGTATTGTTGACTGAATGTTTATTATGCATTGTTTTCGTAAGCGTTTCAAAGGTATCCTTGAGTGTGTACGTAAATTAAATCTATCGTACGCTTGAACTTGGGAAATGATAACATTTTAAATATAAAATAATATACATATAATTATGAAAAAAAAAACATTGAATTTTACAGAGGAGTTACAGTTGACAACCAAGGTCTTCCTTTGATATTTTTAGAAATATCAAACATTTTTGCACTATTCTGGCGTTACGCCGCCGGTACGTAGAAGGGACATACCGAGACCCCTCCGTGCCTCGGAAAGCACGACAAGACGTTTGTTCCGGCTGTCACTCTTAGATCTCAAGCCAAAAGCCCAAAAGTCAGACAACCAGTCTTACCAAGGGTTATCGTGTTACTCAGTAACTGGTCAGATAGGCAGTCCCTCCATGTAAAATACTGATATTCAGCTGCATCCGCTTAGACTGGAAGCCGACCCCAACATAGCTGGGAGAAGGCCAGGCAGATTGGTTCGTGCCCACGCAATTGCGCTGACCGTCTGCCTCAATACTCTTATAGATCTTTTGCTGTCCATACATACACAAGCTCTCGCTTTTTCCATATAAGGGTAGACAGAAACGAAACACCATGCTCGCATACTTCTTTTAATTCGTCCATAATTTGATCATACACGCGTCTGTTTTGAGTAAAACCCTGACCTTTTTGAAGGACATCACCAAAATATCGATGTGAGTCCCTCTAAGGCCTCCCGGCGTCTGCCTTATTAATACATTTTGTTAATCGCCTTTGTAACTGAATCACAAACATAGTAAATATTATGTAAAATGGCGTGATTAGAAGTGAACTTTATAAATGTACAATGTGTCGACAATTCCGATGCAGCGGGATTACATACGTTCATTCATCTATCTACCATCGATTGTGTTTGAGGCTATCAATATTGCTGGACAGGATATTAATTCAGATTTGTTACAGTTGTAAAGGCAATCATGTCATTTGGTTTAAATTTATGTTTTTATTACTATTATTTTATTTATCTTTTAAATAGATTCTGGAGACCAACTAACTATCAGACACGGGGCATGGAGGCCATAATTTGCCCTGTGACCAACTCCTGGATTCATCATTGCTTTGATCAGTATATACTGCATAGCGACTTCTGCTACCATGTTTAGTCTCAAGCATGACTTTTACCTTTCAGATTAGGTTTTTTATCGGCGCCCAGATAACATTCAGCGTGGGATTTGTAAATCTTTTATCTAATCTTCTTTACGCGCACTTCATTCAATTCGGAGATTTTTATTGGTTTGGGAACGAAATATCGAAGTTTGTTCTTCATGGTTTGACTTTCCGTTTATAATTAGCCGTTTCCTGCGCTTTCGTTTGACATCAAACTTCATTTTCACGTTTGACATAGGAGTGGGACTTTCAGATTCAAAGATCCTTTCTCAAAGAACCTCAACTGTTGACTTGTTCCTCGGTAGATGTAGACTGTACGAGTCTACATCTACCGAGGAACAAGTCTCCCAAATATTCAATCTATCTTTTATAGTTTGGGCTGTGCGTTGACTGTCTGTCTGCAGTCCATGCCATAGATAGATGTATCCACAATTCAGAGTGCTTGGCAGCAGGATTACATACGTTCATTCATCTAGCATCGATTGTGTTTGAGGCTATCAATACCGCTGGACAGGATATTAAGTAATTCAGATTTGTTGCAGTTGTAATGGCAATCATGTCATTTGCAACGAAATCAACATTATGTCAACTTGAAGTTGTGGATATAGGATACTAGTTTGCAGTTGATAGCCCAATTTTTGAGGAAGGCTGAAGACGCGTGTGTGGGGGGAATAAGAAATTGACGAAGTCACGGACAGAAGCTAATATCTATAAAATGAAATACTGTTAATTGGTAAGCGCATCACTTGAGAACGGCTGGACCGATTTACATTGGATTAAAAAGAAATCAAATCCGCGAAAAACTGAACGACCTTTTTTGTATGAACTATTTCGACAGGACGTCTGTCGGGTCAGATTGATAGATAAATATATATGTATCTCAAAAAATAATGAAGCCTTAAAGAAACCAAGACATTCTAAAACAATACAACTCCTAACGGTTTATTTTTATGAGTCACTTCGTGATTTGTGATCTCATATAGGTGTGGATTACTAAGATGGTTACTGTACGTACCGCGGTATGATGCTATCGTTTTACAGACTGATGTTTTCAATGCCAGATGCGCTAGATAAATAGGTACACGTTAAAAACTCAAGTTTGTCTAGTATTTCTTTCATGATTTATAAATAAGATGGCTTATTTTTTTTTAAAGATGGTTTACTATGGACGCTTTTAACGTGCACGTCTTTCTACATCATTTTCACATGTATAATTTCAACATGAATGATGTAACCAATATTTTAATGTATAAGAGTGTCTGTGTAGTTTTTTGTTCGTTCTTCTCCACTACGTTTTCTAATGGGCACCTAGCATCATCTTTCTTACTGACCGACTCCTTGACAATGCTTGTAATTGGTTTGATTGAAACAAATACTTTGGGTTTGAGGTTCCATGATTTGTAAATAAGCCGGTCCTAGCAATTTTTGGCCAGGAGGTGTAAAGAGCACTGCAGGCTGCAGGTATTTAGTCAATACAAATTGGGAAAATCCTTACGCACTGAGCCTGCGTGATGGGTTGCAGCTCACTCCCTCTTACGGAGAGAAGGCCTGTGTCTCAGTCGTGGGAACATTATAGTTTGATTACGCTGTTCATTCATATAACTAGTACCGACATAGACCGTGTACCGAAAGACGAAGCGTTGGAAGGCCTCCACACAAGTTGGACCGATGACCTTGTCAAGACCGCAGAAATCTCAAGAGATTTCTGCTGCTTGCATCCAAGGATGCAAGAAGCACAACCGGTCGAAGTTACCATGCTTGGGGGAGGCCTATTTCCAGCGGTGGACGTCTTTCGGATGAAATGAAAGATGAATATGGACAGTGAATCAGCTTTCCAACGTGGTATGTCCAACGGGTTTTCTTCTCTGACACCATAGGCATTACTTATTACTTTCATAATCTATACGATGCACATTTTTACAAAAATAACATTCACTTTCTTTATCTTTTGTCTGGGGTTACGGAATAAACTATCTTTGCGTTATTTAAGCCCATTTCATTTTCAACTTTATTTTTATTTACTGTAATGTACAAAATTGTTGAACACCATTGGAGCTGAAAACTTCTCAAAGTTATATTTGGACGTTCAATTTTCAGTTTTATTTATGTGTTATAAGGTTTACAATTGCACGAAATACAGCCCGCGTTAGACATGCTCCAATTGCCGTCAGCTTCAAATTTTCAAGGACAGTGAACGTTTTTTTGTGGTCCGCGTCGAAATTGCAAATACCCTCGTGTGGGCTTCAGCTGCACGTTCTGAAACTAATGTCAGTGCCCAATTTGATATCGCTAATCAATCATAATTATTACAATTATGATGTTATATGAAAGTCATGATATCTAATGAAGTTTCCAGCCAGTATATTCTGAAAAAATCTCATCGTAAAAACTTTGATGAAGTGTGCTGTCTTTCCACCAGATGCTAGAGATTGACATGGCGACTAGAATCAATTCTATTTGTTGTAATTTCTGACGTTCAAAAGTGCCTTTAATGTGCCTATTTGAAATAAATGCTTTGACTTTGACACTATTTTCAGCTCACTTCACCCAAGTGTTCACGGAATTCTTACGGAATAGATCGGTAGATTTTTGTTCACCAGTGATATTTGGCTGACACTGACATACGTATAATTCTTGCCAATTGACTGCGTTTAAAACTGAAGCCTACATCAGGTTAATTCATAACCATTTCATAGCACATACTGAACTTCAAATATGCGTGGCCCAACTCACATCTAACCAGCTTACATTGAATGCACAAGCCAAAGCAAAACATAATTTTGCATGAAGGAAATGTCCAATGAAAGTGGTCACTTTCTTTCAGGCCATTATTCAAATTGAGGACAGTTTCAATACACTTTTTTATAGCTATTACTTTGGACTTTCACGATCTGTCGATTTTGTTTTTATTCGTGTTTCGGAAAGCACATTCATTCGTTAGTACCAGCTGTCATTCGTGTCATTAGTAGATCTTTGACATTCGTTACGCGTCGTCAGAAGCCCAAAAGTCTGACAACCAGTCTTACCAAGGGGATGTTACCCAGTAACTGGGTTGTGGAGGTCAGATAGGCAGTAGCTCCATATAAAATACTGGTATCAGCTGCATCCGGTTAGACTGGAAGCCGACCATAATAATAAAAAAATCATAATCATAAGTGCGAAAAGGCTAGGCATTTTGATTGACGTCTGATACTGAAGTGGTTGCGAAGATGTCGGTTTCTATGCATTTGATTCATATTCATAGTCTAAGACCATGCCCTAACGATAGCGATCGTCGCGCAAACACACCACCTATCGTCACGTTCATTTTGTTTGTCAAACCCGATCGCGTCATCACGCTGATAGAAGGTCTTCCGTATTTGCTATCAACTGAGTGACACATGAATATAACGGTCGCTCATTCGCGCGACCGATCGCTATAGTTAGGACACTTGGTAACGCTAAAAGTTCCTCTGTTCTAAATTAGGTAGTGCACCTGGTTTTTAAAGCCTTAGGTAAGCGTCACGCATACAAATGCCTTATTTATGCCTTACCAACATGGTATAACTGGGCGTCATTATGACAAATCGTGTTGAAGAGATTGTCACCCAGGTATTGAGGCGAAAACCTTTCCCTTAGTGACGGAGGCGACGCTCTACAATCTCGTTTTTTTTTAACACCGTTTTCTGCCTTGGCTTCATCGTCCTTCTCAGGTGTCAGGTTAATATGACGACCAGACGACAGCCCAGAGGGGCAATCCCTGTATCTTTAAGAACAGTCGCATTCCAATTTCAGTCCCAATGTGTCAGAAATAACTCAAATTTTTTGGCATTTTTGACAAGTTTTTTAAATTGATTGCCGCTGAGATGACATTGTGACTAGAATTTCAACGTTTTTTATTACAAGAATTGACCTTCGGCACCTAATCAACAAGGTCAGACAGCTGCTGCTTGGGAATTCCGACACGAAACGATCTATTATTCCAGCAAAGCCATATAATTATGCAGTATTCAGGAAAACAAATGAGGAAGATGATAATATAAATAACAAACCTAAATACACGTACAAGGTTCTCAAACAGCTCATAAGCAGGACCGTCACCAATTAGCATCAATTGACATGCATGCTCACCATTAATTGTACGGTAACGCATTTGCACTAGACGTGATGAATGATGATGGACCTTAATTTTCACTTTCTGCAATAGATTGTCCACTGACTGACGTCTTCTTCGTCGTGTTGATGATTTCAAATTATTCAGGACATCGACTCTCAAACTTGAACCATGAATTCGGGATATGATTCTGGACCTCCTAGCGTAGAAACTTTTAGTGGGCTATCAAAATATTAATCTGCTGTTTCATGCAATACCTACGCGGTCAAAATGTATGAAACAGCAAATGTTTTTTTAATAACTGGTGAAAAAATTCTATGCCACCTGTGTTGAAATTTTTCATCGATTAGGTTCGTTTGTTCAGAATGATGTACTGAATGCATGGTTGCCCGTCGATGTTCCTGCCATCCTGTATTACTACATTTACATTCGACCCCTGCCGCTGTTCTTCGCGCTGCCGGCAATAATTCCCTAAATACTGCTGCAGCAGGATCGAGAGAAGTGTGTGCTTACATACTGCTCCACCACTCATTTCGCTCGAGTTTCGGCAATGGCAGATGTCGAGGCGCTCGGCGAGAACTGAGCGATGGAGCAGAATGTAAACACGCACTGCCGCTCGCGCTTCCGGTCCTTTGACTTCCGCACGAAAAACCGCTCTTTTGGGGAGCGCCGGGCAGCGCGAATGCCAATGGTAGTGGCATGAGAAGTGTCGTATTTACACACTCGTCCTGCCCACTTTCCTGCTCACTTCGGCTGAACGTGAATGTAGCATATAAGTTTCTACCAATATTCAGTCGTGTGGACAGCGTTAGCATTGGCTTCGCAAAGGTCTTTCATAGTGCAGGTGGTTCAGAGAGCACGACAAGATATGAGGCATCGTTTGAAGTGTAGCTTGAAAATCGCATTGAGGCTCTTTGGAGCACCCCAACCTACCTGAGTTGTGCCTGCAGCGGCCCACCTGGCTTCGTAGTCCCTTTAGGGATATCCAGATGAGTAATGGTTGTTGGTAACCCGTCGGGAGATTTTCTGCAGGCTTACTATAGACAGATGGAGGCCCCGGGGCTGTCTGATTAGAGAAGCCACAGATTTTTTCGTGCTAACTAAAATTAATGAAGGTTATTGCTATCCTTTGCTAATTAGTTAACCTAGAAAGAGAAATAGCTCGGAACTGTAGTGACTTTTTAAGTTTCATTTAGTTTTATTTTATTTTTGGCTTATTATGTGGTACGTCTAAAGTACATAATAATTTGAAAGTTGTTCAAAGTTTCAACGGTGTCTCTAAAGTTGTCAATGCCTACGCAAATATCAGGCGTTGCACTTTCTATTAGGTGGGTCGTTGGCCTGTTTACACAACTAGATTTTGTCCGCGAATTCGACCGTATGGAGTCAACTCAGTATATCATAAAACATTCCTATGCACTCGCCAATAGTATAGTTTTCTATCAGTGAAATCATTTTTGTAATCGAATCAGCAATCCCAGAGATTACCTCTTTATAATTTTTAGATAAGACAAAAACCTCTGCTAGCTCTCCGATATTTTTCCAATGACAACCACATGTCTTCAGAATCTCCATATCATCTCTGTTGGATCGGTTTCGATTCTAACCGAATGCAGCTGAATTTTAATATTTTACATTAAGCGTCTGCCTCTTAATCCTTCACGACCCAGATACTGGGTAACGCGATACCTCTCGGTAAGATTGGTTGTCCGATTTTCGGGCTTCTGACTCTCCGTAACAACTGTCGATCGTTTCAAGATCTCGACAGTACTACAGAAATCATCTTTGAATTTTTAAGATTGCGTTATATGAAAAGTAGCTCGCAATGAAAATATTTAAATATTTGTTAAATAAACGTGTCCCATAATATTATTTTTATAGTACTACGAGTATTTTGATCAGTAGTTACGATCTAAAACGCTGTAAAGTTATAAAATCAAAATTTAGTGCTATTTCTCTGCATCAATTTATTTCTAGTCTATCACAGTAGTTGACGTCAGTTTTCTAAGGCCAAACTTTTATTTTAAAACGTTCTTGAGTTTTAAAACGTGAAAATGGCCAAGTGAATTCGGATCAAAATATCGCAAATTCGACAAAAGGCTTGTTTTTTTCACGGCAGTATAATAAAATTTGTGGCCCCGAAAGTGCAATGAGCGCATTACTTCTGTCACGGGCCGCCTGTCAAAACCGTCAGTTACTATAGATACTTTATGTCGTAGTGCGAGTAAACAAACGGTGACGCCCATTGACACGCTTGGTTTGTATGGAAAACTGTTGGCAAGCCGCTTCTAGCAGTGGCGGCCGAGGCGTCTTCGTGCTGTGTGATTTCTAAAAACCGATCCATCATTCATTCTTCATGATGAAAGACGGAGTTTCTTGCCCGTTCTTCTCCATAGGTACCTACGCTTTGGAATGGGCAACTAGCTTCATATTTTCTGACTGACCGACTTCTTGACAATTCAAAAGTGCCTGTAAATGGTTTAATTGAAATAAATGCTTTGAGTTTGAGTTTGAGTCCACCGCTGGACGTAACCCAAACATCGCCACAACGACCGTACTTACCTCCAGAGTCCAACAGATTCCAGTAACCTTTACCAGGTCATCCCTCATCAGTCCCCCGTATGAGGCCTATTTTAATGTATAAATCGATTGTCAAATCCCTTGCCAATTCTTATGATTACAGTCTCACAAACTTATCTGGCCCGGTGAGGGAGTCGCTGATATCGCATTTGGTGTCGCCAGGAAAAATAAATTTTACAATAAAGTGGGAAAGCAAGTCGATGTAACAAAAACATTTTGGTCCAAATCTTGAAAACTACTGAACCGATTTTTCAATCCGATTAATAGTTTCGGAGAAATACGTGGACTAACATACACATACATACATACCTATAAAAATATGCATATTTGTTTGGAAGCCGTAATAGACTATTATAATTATGTAAATATATTGCAATTCCAATAATATTACATAAGTAGGTACATATACGTGTCAAATTGATAACCTCCTTTTTGAAGATGGTTAAAAGTTAAAACTATGTAATTATGCACATACTACCTACGTAACACCTGGCGATTTGAAAGAATGTAGGTAATATGTTAATTAGGTACCTAAAAAACAAAAACAAGCGTATTCCTCGAAAATATCTATATTTTAACACAATAATTATGATCATCTACATAAAATGTCTGGCGAGTGTTCTCTAACGGGAATACTCCAGGTATTCCCGAGCCACCTGATTCATCAGTCACTTCATCATCAGAGTCACTACTTTCACTTTCACTGTCACTGGCCAAATTAATGATGAAAGGCTCGTCTAAGTATGCATCCCTACTTCTATACTCGTTTTCAATTTTTTTTACATGATTGCAGTGCTTTTGCCATTCGTGCACTGTTATCTTATTGAAGGCTTCTGCAATCAAAGTAGGCATTTCAGAATTTGATTTATTAATGTTCTGATTAGCTACGTTTCGTTTCATAGAGCTCCAAATCATTTCGATTGCATTTAGGTCGCAATGGTATGGCGGTAATCTTAACACGCTATGTCCACTGTTTTTCAACAGTTCGTCTATTTCGTATATAGGTTTTGGTTTATGTCTCTTAATGAGTTCGTAGAGTTGCGGTTTTGTAAACTGTTCGTTAAATTCTACATTATTTTCCGTCAGCCACTTTTGCATCTCAGCCTTTTTATGACTTCCATTAGGAGTTCTGTTTATGCAAATACTATGATATGGGGCGTTATCCAATATAATCAGTGTTGGCTGATGTAAATTGGGCAGAAGTTTATCGGTCACCCATTTTTTAAAATTCTTACTGTTCATTTCGTCGTGATAATCGCCACTTTTTGTGTTCGATTGGAACACTAATAAAGCATTCTCCACAAACCCTGCTTGTCCTCCCGCATGAACAATTATCGATCGATTTCCTTTGGAGACTGGGTTTAGCACACCGTCAATTTCATCACTCTGCCAGCAGCGCCCAGCTGTATGAGATGCGTGAATATAGGTCTCGTCCAAAAATATGACTGGTTTTTGTTCACCTCGTTCATTGTCTTTAATTTTTTGAAGATAATTGGCTCTCCATGCTGAAATCTCATTTCGTTCTATTAGAATTTTTCTGTTCGATTTTGTCTTCTTGTAACGAAATCCAATTTTATGGAGTATTTTCCGAAGAGTTTCTCGACTCCCTTTAAAATCAATGTCTTCTTGGAGCACATTTAATAAGTTTGGTATTGTGGGAATTTCTTTCCGCATAGTGTAAAATTCATGAATTTTTCTTCTTATGACACCAAGATCGAAATCATCCACTTCAATTTTACCTTTCGTCCTTTTCCTTTTTTTTCCTGGCGTGGAAACTTTTGTTCCAGTTTCATCTGCCTGTTCTTTTTCCTTGACAAGTTTTCTAACAAATCGCTCCCCAACACCTACAACAAAAGTAACGAAATTTTTTGAAAATCATACATCTATTCTACTAGCACGTGCGAAATGGTGTTTTCGTGGAATTTATTTTCAAAAGCTGACAACACTAACCTGTGGCGGCAGCTACGCGTTCATACAATTTTTCGAACGGTATTATCGGTGCCTGAAGGCGCTTTTCTTCCTTCATAAAATCTAAGACTTGTAATATAATGTTCCTCGCGTCACTTTTTAAAGCTTTCGGCATTTTTCACTAGCTATAACCACTAAACGAAAAATAAACACACAGAGCAAATAACCAATGGCGGATATGTCAACGGATGGCAGGCAGATTGACATTTCAAAATGGCGTCGTTAGTTTCTCTTTTTGCCACCGGGCCAGATAAGTTTGTGGCACTATAGTAGTTGTTATTTTGGTTGGCCTACCTCAACAGATAATGTGTAAGTATCTAATGAAAGACTTGGCAACAGATTCTCTATAAAGGCGGCACTTTATGATGGCTTGTGACCTTTGCGCGTTTTTATGAATTGTTGCATGACGAACCGCTGGAACTATAATTTATCTAAATTGCTCGAAGGATATTGATTGGGGGATGTTATTGGTAAACATTTGTGAAATCGTCACAGAAATGGTATTGAAAAAACCAATATGTCGGCGTTTGTTCCGATTTTGGCAACGCGTCTAATGATTTGTGCCATTGTTATAAACAGACTAAGCAGTGCCCCGCGGTTTTACCCGCATAAGTTTCGATGCCGTGGGAATATCGGAATAAAAAGTATCCTATGTGTTAATCCTGGTTATAAATTGGGGCGTCCATAAATTACGCGAGATGTTTAAGGGGGGGTAGAGGGTCGAGTCAAATCTCATCTAATCTTACGTTGGAGAGAGGGGGGGGGTCTCGGCAAATATCACGCAATTTTTTTTCTGATTGAAACAAAAACAAATTATACTACTTTGGTCCATTTAATCCAGATTTGACATAATATTAAGATCATTCACTAATTCGTTCGAAAGAAAATAATTTCATTCATACTTCGACGTTATACATCTACTGACTGTTAAACCACCATATTTGTGTCAATAAAAGCACGAAGCAATTTTTTTTTTTCTTTTTATAATATTAATCCAACGCGTTTACGTAAGAAAACCCACATTTTGAAAAATGTCACGTGAGATTGGGGGATGGGGGTGGGGGTTGAACAAAATCTCACGACATCTCACCACGGGGGAAGGGAGGGACAAAAATTAAAAAAAAACACCTCAAGTAATTTATGGACGCCCCCCTTATCTGTGTGCGCATCCAAATCCGTTTAGTAGTTTTTGCGTGAAAGAGTAACAAACATCCATCCATCCTCACAAACAATAACAAGTTTATAATATTAGTAGGAAAAGTAGGAATTAGTAGGATATTAAAGGGTAGGGTATTATATTTTTATAATTTGTAAGATGTCACAGGCGCCATCATACAGTGCCACTGGTTTGCTAGTTTTCGTAATTTTCAATCAGATTTGTAGAAACACGCCTTGTAAACACAAATATTTATCATTGACTATGATTCATCATAAAATCCAAAGGTCAACAACACTTTATCGACTGTCAAGGTCAAATTTGCTTGACATATTTTTAAAACTGATATTTCATGACTACCGCTTTAAATATAAGTTTAAAAAATCTGTTGTATTTTGGGTAAACTTCACAGACGTGTTAGATACTCGTATATCTCGATATCTTAACACAAGAAAATTAATAAAACTGATTTTCTTAATTCATACTTCAATTAAGTAAACTTCTTGCGGTCGCTAACCCCAAGAATTTTTTTTATCGTCTTTAGATATCCAGACCCAGCACGTCTGTGGAGTCTTGCTAGCTAATTTAAATTGACCCTGTATACGGGGTAGCAAACTGTAATCGTGAATTCATTATGTAGGTAAATGATCTTGAACCCCTACTACGTTAAAATTTTTCCTCGGTTATTATTTAAGACAATACCTATTCCATACATTTTGACCGCGTAGGCATTGCACTTTTCTATGCAAAACCTTTTTTTACAGCCGACGATACATTTGTAGAACTCTTAGAATCTTGTGTTGAATTCATAAGGCTCAGCGCAGACGGAACGGAGCGCAGCGGAGAGGATTTTATTAACGCAAGTGCGTTGCACTTGAAAATAAACTTTAAAATTATTACAATGAAGTGCATAAATGCTTGAACTTGACAAAAAATGTCCGCGATTCCTCGAAGATATGCGGGAATCCCAAGCTCGTGCATACGTGATCCGTAAAGAAAATGCCCGAGACCGCGCGGGGATTATTCCTCTCTGTCTGCGCTGACCCTAAGGTTACAGTTTGTGCGTCGATGTGGGATGCCACCCTGTGTTAAGGCTCGTACACACAGGCGCGACGCGACACACGACACCAAGGCACCGCAAGTCGCGCAACGAGCGGTGCAAACGCGCGCGATTCGTGTCGCGCGTCGCGCCTGTTTGCAGGAGCCTTTATGATCCCTAATTTCTGGATTTCTCCTTTCACAGCGCAAGAAAACGACGATAGAAGTCCTCGATCGACTCGAAACTACAATAAAATGTATCGAAAGAGATGGCCAATATAAGGAACAGACCCACAAGCGGGTCATAGGCTATATAATGGCGTACTCCGTCGGGCTATATGTGTTGTTTGCTATTCTATACTATTACATGTATGTTGGAAGGAGTCAGCATTGGATGTACTCTCTGCTGTATGCTTCACCGTTATTGGTTCTGCCTATTTTGTAAGTATCCATACTAATATTATAAATTCGAAAGTACAGTGCGTGCCACGTAAGAAGAGACTTGACCCCGGCTCCCCCGCCTCTTTCCGCCGCCCCTATGACGTCCGATCCCGTCCCGCACTCAGACCTCATACCGCTAAAGATACCTAAAATCGTGTTCTGCGCATGTCAGACCACGTGGTGTGTCAAGTCTCTTCTTACGTGGCACGCACTGTAACTCTGTCTGTCCGTTACGTTTTCACGCCTAAACCACTGAACGGATTTCGATAAAATTTGGCAGAGAAATAGATTGCATCCCGGAGAAGGGCATAGGATAGTTTCTATCCCGACATTTCCACTGAATCGACACTTATGCGGGTGAAACCGCGGGGCGCTGCTAGTTATCTATACAAATAAATAAAGTCTTAAGTGTCTGTTTGAAATATCACCATTTTCTTTTGTCTGTCGGCCCGTATGTCCTTCTGTTTGTTCCGGCTGACTAGCCGAAACAAAAAATATTTTGACGGGAGTTTCACTGGAAAATAGCTGATGTTACGAGGAGTAACTTAGGCTTCAGGAGAACCCAAGCTGGCAATTTACTTTGTGTAAATTATTCCATCACCACTGCTCTCAAATCGGTGTTGGAAAACGTGAGGAAACCGGCATGTCCTAGAACCAACAAAAATGGAAGACATGTGACGTCTAAACCGCACTAAGCTCGCGTGGGCAGCAGCCAGCAGCCCACTCCTTCTCGAAGAGAGGACGCCTGTGTGTCCCAGCAGTGGAAACATTGTAAGCTGAGACTATGCTGCATATTCTACATTCCCTTTATGTAGATCCTTCGTTTAACCACCCTTTATCACCATAAAGGGCGCTAGTATAAATTGACCCTTAGGATCACCATCCTAAGGGTCAATTTATACTAGCGCAGAGTCGAAACGCATCGAAGCGTTAATCTGAAACTTAACATAGAAAATTCACCCTTATTTCCACAACGTAATGCACATATTTCTTCTGAGATAAAAAGAGGACGCGCGAATTCGCGCGCATTCTACGGAATTCGCGCGTCTGAGCGCGACCAACGCTGATTGGTGCGCGTGCATTACGTTGTGGTGATAAGGGTGAATTTGCTATGTTATGTATTATATTGATCCTAAGCGACTTGTTTTTTGTTCCAGAGTAATATTCTTAAGGTCAGCTATATCTTGGTACTACAACTGGTCCCTTAACAAGAATAGGCTCAAACTAAGCAAGATGAGAGAGGAAAAGAAGAAGATTCTAGAAGAAGTTATGAATACTGAGACATATAAGGTAAGCAGAAGAAGACGGCACGGTTGGCTGAATTTTCGCACTGCAGCACTACTGAGCGTGGGGCCTGGGTGTCGTTGGGTTTTCCATCAGGATTTTTTGTAACAGCATTTGGAAGTTGGCGGTGTGATACCCCCGGGCCTCGGAAAGCACGTTGAGCCGTTGGTCCTGCACCTGATCTCTCTCCGGTCGTCTCGGATTGCCGTCCCATCGGACTATGAGAGTGAGGGAAGAGAGAGTACACTTGTGTCTGCGCATATCTCCCGCGCCAAAGGCTAGTCTTGTACTTAAGTGACAGCATGAGTTTTAATACGTCTGTTCGTAACTAATTAAAATCAGCTGAAGCAATGTAGCACATTTTATAACTCATTATGAACTAATCCATTGCAGGTTGCAAAAGAGATCCTAGACAAGTACGGGAGCCCGGAGGAGCAATCGAAAGCGCTGAAGCCGTTCGTACCGTCGACCAATGTTCCCGGTAATTCCCCTAGCTCGCCGCTCCCAGGTAGAAAATCCTTTGTAAATAATCCGACTAGAGTTTTTTTGGGTGAGGGTAGTTGAATAAAAGTGTCAACTTGAATTCACAACCGTAGATCTTAACGTATTGATGGCAATTTAAATAAATTCAACCATGAATTTGGCTATGAGTTTGGCATCTTCAGTAGCTTCCATCAGTTCTAGTAACGTGTAGACAACAGAATATGTTGGACACGATATTAAGTGCCCCAAAAGCATAGATTAAACCGTTTGCCAAATGGGACTTGCCATCGGCTAAAATAACGAACTTACATAAAAACTTTCATCCCCTATTTAATCCTTTATGGGAATTAATTTTCTAACAAAGACTATTTCGTATATGACAAAGTTCAAATTCCATTATAACTAAATAAAAATGGCCCTTTGTCACAAATTGTCACTCAAAAATCAACGGTTGTTCCGTGGATGAGTGACCATCTTTACATACCAAGACTCCCTCCATGCCTCGGAAAGTACGTTAAGCAGTTGGTCACGGCTTGTCATTCATGGATCTTTGACAGTTTTTACGGGTCGTCAGAAGCCCGAAAGTCTGACAACCCACAACCCTACCTAAGTATTACCTAGTGACTGGGTTGTGGATGTCAGATAGGTAGTCGCTCCATGTACAATACTGGTACTCAGCTGCATCCGGTTAGACTGGAAGCCACCCCCAACATAGTTCGGAAAACGCAAGACAGATTATGATAGAAACAAAAATATACCAGGGTAATACGTTAGTGTGGAATTAACGCCAAGGCCACGTAACCGCGTTTCCTCTTAATACATTATCAGTAGTAATTTCCTGGTACCTATCAAATTCAGTGGGGTACTTACCTAGCACGGTCCTACTTTTGCACCCAGTTTTAAACAACACGATTTTTATAGGTTATACACACAACTATCATACCCATAGAATTTAGATTCCTCTGGAAATGTTTTAAGCTCAAATAGTGGGCCGTTTCTTTATCCTATCACTAGC
Organism: Luperina nickerlii; assembly: GCA_963855955.1. Lineage (NCBI taxonomy): Eukaryota > Metazoa > Arthropoda > Insecta > Lepidoptera > Noctuidae > Luperina > Luperina nickerlii. The sequence continues at coordinate 6,365,212 of OY979689.1, read as the reverse complement.
TGCGACCCGCGGTTTCAATCGCATAAGTCTTGATCCTGTGGGAATACCGGGATAAAAAGTAGCCTATATGTTAAGACAGGGTGTCAGCTACCTCCATACAAAATTTTATCAGAATTGGTCAAGTCGTTTGAGCTTGAAGAAGTAACAAACATATAAACACACACACACACACATACTCACAAACTTTCGCCTTTATAATATTAGTGTGATTAGTGTGATACAGGGTGCCAGGGACATCGGCGTGACCTGTTACCATGGATCAGTAAAGAAAGGAAAAGTATTTTTTTGTGACTCATACAGGAAGATCACAAACGAAACTAAACACAGTTAAAAAAAAAAACAAATTGTTATAAAAAAGTAACAAAACGAAAAATTAAACGGTAACAGTTTGTGCGTCCCTGTCATCCTGTATAGTAGTTTGTGGTTTTATGTAGAACTGCCCGATCTCCGTAAAAACCCAAAAGCAATGGCATGTTTCCAGACTGAACAATTTTATCTCACCCTGCACTAACCCAATACAGAGTTTTTGTTTGAATTTATCATGAATAGAGCGATAAAACCACAGAGGCAGGCTTTTGTGTGAATCCGTTCCCAATTCTAAAATATTATTTAGAGAATACCAATATTATAACAAGAAAATAATATAGTGTTTCTGTCAACTAGCTGGCATCAGACGTTCTCCAATCAGCCGCCCCTTCTCTTAAATAAAACTTTATATTTACATGAGAAATCTGTAAACTAATAAAAATATTTACAAAAAAACCATCAGCAACTCCAGGCCAACTCCGTCAGAGACAACTAGCAATGACGTCCACGCCCATCAACAACAACAGAATGCTGGTGCCTGTCGTCAACTCACCAACATCCGGCTACAGAGGGGCCCGACTCAGGGTGAGTAGAACACTTTATGTTGCTAGCCCAGAATTCTACCACGCGGACGTTGATTTCATCAGCATTTGTCAATTCCACCTGGGTGCAGGTGTAGGCGATAGGGACAAGGATGGTTGGTTACCCACAAGAAAAGCGAGCGTCATGTTCGTGAACGGACGCCATCGGTTGAGACTGGTCATCTCTTAACTGCCAAGGCTTATTTTTAATCTTATATTTTGAAATGTTTCTTCTATTGTGTCTTTTTTTTTACACTATTCTCACATAATAGAAGCAACAATAATAATGTATCCAGGATTTTGTAATGTCTTGATTTAAAAGAGTGTCCATGGAGTTTCTTGCCCGTTCTTCTCCATAGAGATCTACGTTTTGGAATGGGCAACTAGCTTCAACTTTCTGACTAACTGACAGACTATTTAAATTTTGACAATTCAAAAGTGCCTGTACAAGGTTTAATTGAAATAAATGCTTTGAGTTTGAGTTTATTTTCTGGTTTCTTTCAAAGATACGTAGCTATATACTAAGTACAATTGCAAGAATTATCGGCATTTCTCGTTTTTTTTTTAAGTGAAAACTTCTTTAGCGGCGTTGTACACTTTTTTGTAATGGATAAAAAATGTTAAACTCGCGTCAGGACACGTGACCTGGGCCCCAAGTCTGCTATTACAATAGTGTCAAAATGGTCTATCATTGATTTCATAATTGTTGATTTTGACAAGTTTGGTAATCTACTATTATAATGGCGTCATTATGACTATCCAATGGTCAACCACTGACACTCCATTGCAGTAATGGTAATCTCGTACACAATGACAAATGAATGACTGACGTATGCGGTAATCTGCTAAAATTTTGACAGTTCCTTTGATCAGTGACCTACCATTATAACGTCATTGTGCAGTCATTGCTTTTAATTCGTTACGAATCATCGTGTTTGTGGAATTTGGAGAATGTATTCACTACGAGCACATATTCTCGAGCTAGCCAACGCAGTAGATGCTAGATAAAGAAGACGGGCGGAATGCAGAAGACGTCGTCGAGCCCGTCGCTTGACGAGAATGAATACAAACCCCTTTACTGATACTTTACTAATTATACTGTATTTTGGTACTTACTGTGCGCCACTCTGCCGGTGTTTTATTGGGGCAGTCCACCGACACCGAATTTAAAATTTGGGCGCACTCTATCCAATATCTTCTTGATAAACTTCGCCCTTCATTGGTGCGGCTGAAGTGCCCAAGCGCCAGGTCTTGGTGGTTTTCTAAATAGTCAATAAGAGCCGAAATTTGCTCAATTACCACCATTTTGTATTAAATCAGTAAATATTCTATAAAATACACTCAATAACAAAACAGAAATAAAAATAAAAACAAATAGACGTCAGTAGTAATGTCACATTTGACTTTTACAGCTAAACAGATAAAATATTATTGAGTTGTTTAATCTCACGTTTATCCGCGTTACACATTTAATGTTTTTTGCTATTTACGAACTTCTTATTACTTCAGATTGCTTATAACACTAATAAATAATATTTAAAAAATATATGAATGAAATCTGGCATGAATAAATGTTCAAATTTAGTAGTAGTTTTTCGAAAATCATTTCTACTAACGGGTTTTAAATTAATGGCAATACTACAATGTCATTCTGGCACAATTCTATTACGAGACCATTGACCGACCAATGATCGACCATTATGAATTTAGCAGAATACGAACTTTTAGCAAAATGACAATGGGATCGTGTTGGAATGACGAATTTGTAAAAATAGCAGACTTGGGGCCCTGATCGAAAATTTGTAAGAGGGATGGCCGTAGCCGGTACCGCGCGTGTTTTGTTTATAAGACGATTCATAAAATACACACGTAATTGTTCAAGTTTTCACTTCTGTCGGCACTCCCGGAGTGCCAAAGTTTTTTTTTTTTTTTAAGAACGTTCCCTTTCTCAATCAGTCAAAAATACTTATTTTACCTCTAATTGAACTACATTTTTGACATACAAATATGTTGTCGCTAGGATGAGATTGCGACTACATTTTGAAAGAAGTAAAATTGATTTTTAAATACGAGATTTGACTTTCTGATGATTTAAATATGCCAAAAAGAGATCGGACATATTTTGTTCTTATGACACAACCTCTTGTAATTATTTTTCAGTCCGACCAGCTTCCACGCCCGCTTCCCGAAAGGAACCGCTCTGCTTTGGACAAAGTGGTGGATTTCCTACTGAAGGACGGCCCCAACCATCGCATGGCGCTCATATGTTCCGAGTGCTCTTCTCATAATGGTAAGCATATCTAAGTACCCAAAAGGTATATAAATATATATATATAGGTATATTATGTCACCAGGTCGAGAAGGTCGAGGGAAACCACTAAATGCGGGAGTTACAGGACTGGTCTCCCAACCAGACGCGGCTAAAACCTTTTTATATAATAAGCATATGAAACTTTTATTTGGCAACACGCTAAATTTACAGTATCATCCGAAAGAGATAAGACATTTGTCCAATCCAATATTTGAAGTGTATTCCTTCCGTGTGGCATGTAACACCCTGTGTGTGATTTCTTGTGTTTGTTTTTTTTTTGCACTAAAATAGATCTTTAATTTCTTAAAAAAAAATTGTATTGGTAAGTCAGAGATAAAGTTAATTAAATAATTATTATTCTTCTGGGTTGTGAAGGTTATGTAGGCCATAACGTCTATGAAAATTATTGGTATTCAGCTGTATCCGATAACATTGGAAACCGACTCCAACATAGTGCGGGAAAAGCTGCGCAGATGTTGATTGTTTGGCTCATCTTGAAAAAAACTTATGCTTAGTTTGGGATTGTCATAACTTAAATTGTCTAATCAAACTTACCCTTAGCATCTATTATTGGGCGTACCACAGCTTATATTTCAACAAAAGATTAATGTTAATTAAACCAAAAAGATGTGTGCGTCTCTGAATGGGTCTTCGGGAGTGGTGGTGCTTGTTCACGTAAGAACGTGCGAGCGTGGTAGGCTTGGTTGGCCGCACCTGCCTTTTTTACGTAAACACTTGCATACTATGCTGTTTGTTTGATATTGTTACGAGCTTGGGGTTCGTGACAATAAAAACTGCCGATTTAATAACCAAAAAAATGACACTTTACTCACCAACACTAATTACAACTCAAACACTAATTAGAAACACAATTGCACTTACTGATCACTCTTAAGTCGCACTCGAATATCGCCTTCGATGTTATCGCTCGTATCGCTTATTCAAAACTATCTGTCTCGCGGCTCGCGCCCGCCTTATATAGTGCCACAGAGCTATTCTATAAACATCTAGTATGTTCGAGTACATAGCGGTCCCGACTGACTCGACGTCGATAGTTCTCGGAATTACTAGTACTTAGAAAAAGGTCAAGTAGGGTCAAGGTCCTAGTACCAAGGTACTAGTTCCGCTACCCGATACTAGATGGCGCTAGTGGTAACTAATGTCGCCATGTATCAAGCATTATTTGTGGCGCGCAACAATATTTTGTGACCGCGCCCGTGAGTCAAGGTCAACGTGTTCAAGCACGTAGAGGCGAGTAAACTAGTACCCGACATATTGTTGTGTCTCTCGTCGTGATTGCCAGATACTGGGACACGGGCCTCCTTCCTATGAGAGGGAGTGGGCCATAATCCACCACGCGGGCCCAGTGCGAGTTGGTAGATGTCACGTCTTCAATTTTTTGGTTCTAGGACATGCCAGTTTCACGATGTTTTCCTTCAACGTTTTGAGAGCAGTGGTGATGAAATAATTTACACAAAGTAAAGCGCCTTTCTGGGTTCGAACCTGCGACCTACAACTCTTAAATCGCGGCTGTTACCACTGGGTCACCACTACTTCTCGTAAATAATGTAATCTGATATTGACACTATAATGACTGCAGTGTTTCCATGTTGTTTATCACAGTGTTGCACTGAAATGTTGTAATTTTTTTTTCCAGGTATGGCGATGGCAGAGGAATTCGACTACGTATCCTACGTTTGTGCATACTGTGGCCGCTTCAACCCTGCTCGCAAGCAGAGGCCGGCAGCACCTCTGCTAGCCGCCAGACCTTTGCCGGCTTTGCAGAATTCTATGCGAGGTAAGGATTTATATCAACAGTAATGGTAGGAGGGTTTTCTGAAGCAACAGCATGTCAACGAACATGTAATGTCCTCGCATTTCATTCTGCCCCTAACATTTTATCGGACTAAAATTTACAATCAGGGAAATTGACTGCTAAGTAAATTGACACCTTACATTATTTTGCCATTTCATACAACTGTCAAAGAATAAATTTGTAAGTATTTTTATCTCACCACCATGTATGTATAATTTATGCAATATATGCATTCGTGCAGGCGTAAATAAAGTACTCTTCACCCAAGAAGGTGGATCCTCAGATTCTAGGAGGCCCACTAACCAGCTGGGTAAGATATGATAAATATTACTTTATTGCACACCACAAACATACAATTAAAAAGGTCAAAGCCAAGTGCGAACCGGACTCGCACACGAAGTGTTCCGTACTACCGTACAATATTTAACACTACATATTTTTTTTTAAATAATTAAAATACGTTTCTTGTATAGTAGTTAATTTTTCACTTAATTTTATTTTTATTAAGTATTTGTTGTTTCAGCAGCTATAGTAGTCCAAATCTGTAAACATTTCAAATTTCTACCTATTAGAGTTTAAAAGATACAGCCCTGTGACAATATAATAAAATATATGATGACGTTCATCATTCGATTCATTCATTCGTTCATCATTCAGTCATGACGTAAAGAAAATATAGGCTCTTTGACAGATGCCTGGACTTGACGTGTCAGTGCTGCCACCTAGCGAACGTCATTTCATAAAACCCTCATTTAAAGAACGTTCACAGTCTGATTTCAGTCTCGAATCTGTCAAAAAGACCTCTAATTTCCAGTCCAGTCCAGGCTTTCCTTTGGAATGCGCTACCTGAGAATATCAGGACGATTTTTCACATTTAAAGTGAAAGCTCGAGAACACTTACACAAGAAGTTGGCAGATTCGTCTGAGAATTAAGTTGTTGTAGGTTTCCTTGTTTGTCTCTCATAACTTTTTCTTTTGTTTTGTTTTTTATTTTTTTATATGTATGTATATACATGTTTTACTTATAAATATTTTATATTTGTTTTTTTGCTATTGCACTTACTGAATGTTGTTTCTGCATCACCCTAAGGTAGACTGGCAGAAAATGCCCAAGGCATTAAGTCCACCCACCATTGTATAGTTTTTTACTTGTGCATAAAGTTTAATAAATAAAAATAATTTCTCAACATTTTTGACAAGATTGATTGTCGGTGAGGTGAAATTGTGACTCGATTTTGAACCTTTTTTTTATTACGGGAATTGGCATTCAGATGTGTGGACGTAAATGAGGCAAAAGGAATATGTTAGGATCGTAGCCGGTGGCATTCTGTAGTTTTTGCCTACCCCCATGGAAAGATGCCGATACTTTATTTACATGTCTACTCAAACACATGTTACCATAACTAACACCGTTTCCTCAATAACCCCCCTCCATTACACATAGGTTGTGTATCTACAGGCAGCGGAGACGACTCTTCCGTGCCCAGCTCTGCGAGTGATAGCGACGATGATAAGATTCCAGGAGATGCGACTTTGAAGCAAGGTACCAGTTCTTTGCAACTACATATCTACTTAATATAAATCTTAAATTCACCGACAGGTAGCGCACAGCCTAAACCGCTGGGTTTGGTAAGGTTGAAATTTTACACAACAGTTCCTTAGCACAAAGAATTTTTGAAAATGTAGTTTAAGAAATTCAACCTTACAGCATTCAATTTTACAGCATGGCGTGCAGTTCAAATGCATACCGTCTGTTAAGAGTTACAATGTTAAACCGTAAAACAATCTCTTTATCTCTTTCTAGTTTCCGAAGAAGGCGAAGGCGAATCGGATCGGCCCCCTTCAGTGGAAGGGTCGCCGAAATCCCATCATGAGAAGAAAGAAGACTGAGTGACATTGTCAATTTAGAACATTATTATACGCGGACCATACCGGCGGTAATATTAGTGTGGTGTGTTTGACAGGAATTTAGACGTTATGTCGAGGTGTTAGAATTTAATTTTGAGTGGTTGTGTGTTGGATTACAGATTTGGAATAGGAAAATAGGGATGTTAATCGCCTATACGTAGTTGAGCTAAAAATTCGTACGGAAATGTGTGATAACGCATATTATTCGCTTCCTTTCATCTATGTGCCGCAAACCAATATATAGTGAAGCGCAGTGCTTTTATCGATAACTTTATATATAATAGAGATGACATTTTCTATTTTTCTATCGATAATGGTGCGGCTTTATGCTTGCTTGTGCGTCGAGTTTTTGGCTCAAGTATAGTTTCGATTTTTTAGTAGTGAGACTAAATATATATTTCAAAATATATTCACGAATATATTATTTAATTTTGTACGAAAACCTCGCATTTCAAAGAGGATGTAAAATATCAACGATTGTTAGTTTTTTGTGTGTTCATTAGATGTTCACGAATGCACCGATTTTAGTAGGCACCAAAAATTAATTTTAATTTGAAAAGTAACGTAGTTCTAAGTCAAAATCGGCATTTCGTAGTAAAAAGAAAAACTGTAGCCTAAAATTAGGGATAAAAATAAAAAGACAAGAAGTTTTCAATTTTTAACTTTAATACCTAGAACATAAAGTATATGTTTCCTGTCAAATGCACCATTTTAACTATCAGATCTGTGGCGGAATGGGTATACAGTTTTATTTAATTATTTATTCATTATGTTTATATAGAAAAACTCGATCTAGCAAACGAGAAATCTTATCTTTAACTCATATTAACTCTAATCAAATATCTCACATCATCTGCCTAGCCTTTTTCCAACAGTGTTCGGCTGCCCCATTTCAAAACCTAGTAAGGACTTAAAATGTAATTTTACAGGAGAGCGCATAAACGTAATATTGGTCAGCCTATGGAATGTATTTTTTGAATTGGTTAAAGTGACTTACTAGGTTTTAAATGGTCACTAGGGAGTGAAAGGTGCACTTACTAGGTATCGATGCTTAAATATATCTCCTTTTATGTAAGTTTAAAACGCTGGTGTTATTGTATTTGGTAGAGACCTTCTAGGTTAGCAAGATTATGTAATAAAACGATTTTTGTAAAAAGTGTCCCTTACTAGGTTTTGAAATGGGACAGCCGTGTTAGGGTTGGGTTCCAGTTTAACCGGATGCAGCTGAACACCAGTATTTTACACGGAGCGACTTGATACCCCTTGTTACGACTGGTTGTGAGACTATCAGGCTTCTGACTACCCGCAACGACTGTCAAAAATCTACGAATGCATATCGTGCTTTCCGAGGAACGCGCAACGAGCGTACCACCCATCCAAGGAATGACCGTGGCAAGCGTAGCCTAACCTTGATCGGTTGACCCATGAGTCAGTTACGAGCCCCTCCGTAAAATATTCAGGATTTTTTTTTATTCAGTATGCAATAGTTATCTTGAATTCAGCATATGATTTTAGACCCCCCCTTTTTTTTTTGAGGATGGGAAATCATCGAATGACCCCTCCCGCTCTGGGTGGAGAGGAAGGGAGTGTCAGACTCTAACTGATTAAAACCCACCCGTGTTCCTTCCTTAGCCCTTTATGTTCCGGGCCAGCGGTAACTTTCGGACAATCCCGCTGACCCGGATTTTAGACCCCCTAGATAAATTTTTCGTCGGTTATCCTTTATACTACATGATATAATACTTTATATCTCGTTTGCTGGATCGAGACAGTAGATTTCGATCTCGATCGACCCTCGGTTTGACGACTGACAATAAATTTGTTAACATATTGTCATGTTTTGGTGTTGTGTATAAAACTCTATAATTATTGGGACGGATGACTAGAATTTAACCCTAATTATTCATTAAAACGTGATGCATTCAGGGTCAAATAAAATTGGCTAGGAAAACTCCACAGACAATAAAACAGACCAAGTCTATTTACAAACCGAGGTTTTCTTTAGACATGGTGTAAACCATCGACCTAGTTTAAATATGAGCCTAACTTTTGCAAGATACAGTTATTTTTACAAAACCAACAACTTAATCCGGTATTAAGTTGATAGTTATCGGAATAAAGTTTGATATATAAAAACTTTTTCGTAAGTTAGGCTGGGGCAGAAGTTAGATCTTGTTTATTAAAAGACTGGTGATGTCTATGAAGTTTTGCTAGTTCATTTTGTTTGACCCTGTATCAACAATTTTTTAATGTTTGTTGTCCTTTTCATTGAAAAGAGAAAGCAATGGATTATAACATCTTTACTTATTAATTTGAAAATGAACCGTTTTCTCGATAATGTGAAAAAATAATTCTGATTCTATGAAGTTTTATAGATTATATGAAAATGACATTTTATTGATTATGTATTCTATGTATTTATTTTTTAATGTGTTGAAAGATACAAAATAACACGTTCCAAATTGCGTTTCCAACGAGTTTCTTAAGAGGAATAGTTTCCTCTTAACATCTCTAAACAGCAAAGTCTTTTCTAAATAGAAAACACATTATTACCTACTGCCATCTGACTTCCATGATATTTTATTACTATTTATCCAATATTATATTTGATCTTCCTATAGTTATCTAATCATTCGGTCATCCGTCCCATTATCTCCAACGAAAACAAGAGAATAAGCTTTTTACAAACAAAAATATAATAAGTTTAAAATAACAATTTACGTGCCTTGTAACGAATTAATTATTATTCATTATTTATTTCCATCAATAAATAGATTTGAATATGAAGAAAATGTAGTGAGGTGTCGTGGGACACCCGGTTGAGACGAAGTTCCTTTCGTTGTATATTTAATTAACAGGCATAATGAAATGAATTAACAATGTTTGTGAGTAACTAAATAAATTAAAAAAGTTAAGTTACAGCTGATGCGCACCCTGCTCGTCTATGCTACAACACTAGCGTTAGAGACAGAGAGAGTTATATCTTTCCTCTCTCTCATGTATCGAAATGTGCTTAAACGTGACGTTTGTCTATGCTTTCGTCGATAAAAGTATTTCTACAGTGGTCATGCTACGCGTGCAGCAAGCATATAGTACACAATATAACACGCATACAGCAAAAGTGTCATGACGGTCAAAATGTTAGTGCAAGTTCTTAGGCGGTTCGATAATTGGACGAGAATTGAGAGTGAAATTTCAAGGACGTGTCACGTTTAGGCATATTATGTGAGAGAAGAAAGATATAACTCTCTTTGTCTGTCACATTAAATCTCTTTTATTATTTATTGTTTAAGGGACACGACACGTCTCGCCAAATTATGTTACATTAGAGAGAAGAAAGATATAACTCTCGTTGCCTATCTCACATTAAATCTCTCTTATAAACAATTTTTCTTATTCTTTATTTTTTTAAATCGTTTCAATGTTTTCCGGTCTTGCTCTCATTCGCCAACAGTGTGCAGGGCAATGCAATAAGGAACTTCGCTCAAAAAAAAAACAGAACTGGAACTGCCCCCCATTCATAAATTCATTATAGAATGTTTAGATACCATCTGTAGGTTCATTTTAGCTGCGTCATTATTGGTTTAGGCGTTGCGTAGTATGAATAGAGAACGCGTATTTTAATGTTGAGGATGTGTGCTGATAATGGAATGTAATTGTCAAAAGATACAATCAATTTTTTGTATTATCACTTGAAACTTAGATAATGAGGGTATTCATGAAAATTCACGCCACCAGTTAGCGCCACTTTGACAAGAGCTCTTCCATTTCGACATTGAATACAAAATATATGATAACCTTCATCATTCGTTTCATTCATTCGTTCATCATTCAGTCGCGACTAAAGGAAGTATAGGCACTTTGACACTTTTGACAGGTGCTCGGACCTGACGTCTCAGTGCTGCCACCTAGTGAACGTCTTTTCAGAAAATCCTCATTGTATTATGTTCACACAGCCTTAAGGGCCGCTTGCACCATAAATCACTAAATGCGTTCCCTGCTAAACATATTTGATAGGTTTAGCGCCAAACGCATTTAGTTATTTTGTGGTACAAACGGGCCTGAGTAATGATGACATGTTTTGCTTATGTTAATAATATTACTTAAGGGGGAAGCGCTAAGGTAGCCCGCGAAATTCAGATTTTATTCTGAAAAATTATCATAAAAATTGAATTTCGCGGGCTACCCTGGCGCTTTCGCCTTAAGTATGTTAATTTTGCGAAATCACTAATTAATAAATTTTCACTTGTCATGAAATTTTGAATCCAATTAACTAAACTGACAATTACTAAATCGTAATATAAATATTTATAATATTACTTTAATAGTTTTAGTCAGTTTTTTTTTACAAAAAACACTGATCAATGAATTTGCTAGAGAAATACCATCAATTGATTGTTTCTTTCTTAATAAATATATATATTTTGTGCTAATAATATTATAAGAAAGACGTTTAGAATAATCTCCTAATAGATGGACTTGCTCACATAACAATAAATATTAATGAAAAAGAAACTTGAAGAAAGACTGACTTGTCTTCTGTGGTTCATCCACCAACCCACACCGGGCCCGCTTGGTGGATGTCGGCCTTCTCCCTTTCACAGAGAGGAAGCCTGTATCTCGGCAGTGGGAACATTATAAAATGGTTTATAAATAACATTATAAATGGTTACAATATTAGCCAGTCAGCTAGGTGGTATCAGCTTAAGGGGGAAGCGCTATAGTAGCCCGCGAAATACAAATTTTCTTATAAATATAAAAAAACAAATTTTCTTATAAATCTTACGTTTTTTTGCAATTTGCTGGTCAATATTAAGCTGTACGGTGAACAAAATATGATTCGCGGCCGTAACAAATATGTATTTACAAAATTATAATCATTAAAGTCATCAACACGACTCTCTAAGTCCACGTAACCCCAAAGAATGACGTCTTCATGAAACAGTTATTCTTTGGGGTTACGTGGTCTTAGAGAGTTGTGTTGATGACTTTAATGATTATAATTCTGTAAATACATATTTGTTACGGCCGCGAATCGTATATTAATCAACATACAACTTAATACTGGCCAGCAAATTGCAAAAAACCTAAAAAAAATGGAATTTCGCGGGCTACCCTGGCGCTTTCGCCTTAAGTTGCAACATGAGCAACTATTTCTGTTTATTAGAAGCTATATTCTGAAACATCTTTCGAATATTAAGTCGGTTGAAAACACCCTGAAAGGTCCGGAAAAAAATCTTTTCAAATGTTTGTGCTCAGGATGATTTTTAATTTTGGAATTTTTCTGCAACAGGACATAACTGAATTTTAGATGAATTTGACAGCGATGAAAAGTTCCGTAACAGAGTTTCATATGAATTTGACAGCGATGAAAAGTACCGTAACAGAATTTCATATGAATTTGACAGCGATGAAATGTTCTAGGTAGATTCCGAAATATATGTCCCGAGTCGACGCGATGAGAAATTCCGAAACATAATATCGGATGTATTCGGCTGACTTAATGGTGAATAAAATAATAATTTATAATTTCATGTAAGTACTCGAATCTTCATAGAGTTAACCAGACATTATTTATTGCGTTAATGTTGGCTGGTACTTAATATAAGTAGGTGTAGATTAATTTATTTTACTAACAACCTAACCAGGGACGCACTTAGGTCGGTTATGGGTGCAAATTTTCCATGGAGCTATAATTTTTTGAAGTGTTATCTGTCAGCAATAAATACTTGTCGATTAATAGAATAGAATACTATACAATACTCTTTATTATGTACACCATATAAATTACAGACATAAATGTAGAAACTGTACTGTACTATAATCTTATTTTCATGAAATAAGGACAGTAAGCCAAATTGAAGATTTATCTTTTCATCAAGGTGCAATTTCAAGAAACATGAGCAAATTAAATTCTATTGAAAATTCACTTCCCTCATAAATACAATTTAATCATTAAAACGCATCCATAACCTAACTTAATTATGTCTCTGGAAATAATGCCTTCCAACTTCCACACGTTTAAGGAGCTTACATGACCTAAAGCGCGGACACTGTCGGACTGCATAGAAAAGAAAGAAGCGCGATGACACAACTCTGGTAATGTTTTGCAAAATATGAAGCAATTATTTAATTTTGAAAAATCTATTGTTTCGACGAAAAAATTAAAATACTAGTATTTTAGTATGTTGCTTGTAGAATAGTCTGACAAAAAATCAGAATGTTTGTATGTATATTAGTATGGTTTTTATTGTAAACAGAAAGTTTTTAGAGGTATCTTCATGATTTTTTTCTATCGTATCAAATTAGTTGTGTTATGTTTTCAACACACTATCAACCTAGCATATGTATATCCTGAAGAACATCATATATTTTTCTGATTTTATTTACTGTAGTCGATCATATACTTTTATTGTTTCTAAAATTTGATTTTTTGTGTTTAGGTCCTGTAAGCCCCTTAAGAACAAAAAAAAGCATTGCTAATAATAATAAGTCCTAAGAGACGTCCGTACTGCGTGAAGTCAAAGGTCTAAACAAAATGGCGCCGAATGTTCGTCCAAAGCGCACCCGCACGCATTCGCGACTTTCATAGCGAAATGAGTGATGTTACCATTCGGGTCGTAAACCTCGCAAACGACGTGTCTTAATAAATTCAATTTAAATAAATGGCCTCATTTACAACAAGTCCTTGGTTAAGAAACTATGTATTTTTGCACAAAAATACCTGATTACCTCGTACCAATTTTTTTTAAACAGAAAATTGGCTTTTCAGGTCTTAAAATCTCAGATATTTTTGATTGTCATAAAGCAGTATTTGAAAAAACAATTCAACTACTACAACTTGAGTTTTTAAATATTTTTTTTTTCTTCTTTTTAAAAACATTTGTACAGTTTTTAAGAAATATAATATTTTTTTTCTTTCTGTAACTTGGTAAGGGCTTTTGTTTGATTGTAAATTTCTTTTTGTTAACATTTAATGTTTTTTTGTACCAACAATTCCATTTATTTATTAACAGTACTAACAACATTTTCTTTTGTCGGAACTTTGGGTGTAGCGGTCATTATTTTGAGGCTGTCACCTTTTCTTCATCAGGAAATAAATGTTAATTTAACTACGATCGTAGCCCAGGTTAGCACGGGCGACTTTTTTCGCGCACTGGGTTTTTACTCGCCGGTAAGCAGAGCGATGAAAATCGCGGATCACGAAAAAAATCGCCGCGATACAAATACGCCCCTGTATACCTGGGCTTATAATGCACAAGAGACCGTGACGAAACGCCGACATTCGTAGCAACAGCGGTCATAAAAAGTGAGAGCGAGATGACACGAGACCAAATATTCACCGCTCTACTCGCACATTTTATAACCGTATAAATTAAGAGTCTTGAATCTTGGCGTTAAGTATTACCACCAGAATGTATTCTTCCAACTTAATACCGCTAAATTCGAAGTTGTCCGACTTCTTTCTACAGAAGCGTATACTCAAAATGCTTTTTTTTTCTAGTCAAAATACTAATTTACGTTTCAAAATCAAAGATGATGGTTGCATTTATACTAAAAGTTGTCAAACGTCAATTGTCAGTCATAGCTGTGACGTCATATTATCTATATTTCGTCACAGTTCGATGACGTAAGGAAATTCTATAAGAGTTTAGATTTTATAGTGTTCAAAACCTGTTTTTCATCTTAAAATATACCCTTTTGTGTATAGGGTCATTTTTACAAAATATTAATAATGGCAACACCATATGATTTCGACATATTTGATATTTCAATAAAAAAAATATATAAAATCGGCACAGTTATGCTTATGAACTTGTGACATTCTTATGGTTTTGTAAAAAATGACTTTAATTCGTGAACTTTAGAAAACTTTACCGCTAGGGTTGTTAAAAATGTGAGTGCCCATATGGTGAGTTTTTCTCGAGTTCGTGAATATCTATTAATAGTAGATAAATGTTTGTTTCAACCCTAGACATTCCTAAATTAACATTTTTGGCATTGATAGTACTTTGTAGCGTATAATAGATTTTATCCATGGAGTTTTTATATTTTGTAAATTAGTCATAAATGGAAAATAACAATATTATAACACGAACGATTCTTACAATTGAAAACACAAATTTTTGCACGCATTAGAAATAGGTAACTTGCATTTGTAAAATGGCTATTTCTAATGAAAAAACCCAATAAATTTTCTTTTCATTGCAACACCAAGCATACTTTTACAGAAAAATGTTACCACGTAACGTAATTTATTTATTTTCTCAATGAATAAATAAACTATACACAGATGTTTAAAAAAACTAACCATTTCACAAATGCAAGAAAAAGTTGTTGATAAAAATTTTGAATGCCTATTCTAAATTTCTAACCACAAGTTTGACAATATAATGAGTATCAAACCTCCTTGGTTACCGGGAATTGGCGGGAAAAAAATAAAAACGTTGAGAGCGTTATGGTATGTGAAGAATTCTCATAATATTGTAAATAATGTGAGTCAAGTGAATAGTGTTGTTGAATTTGTTATTTATTGCTTGTATCGTTGATTAGCTATTTTATAATGGAACTAATATACAAGTACCCAGTTATCAGTCGTTTTATTTCATTCTTATTTCCTAAAATATGTATTGGTTATTTAAAAATGATAGCCGATCGTTACCACAACAGATTTTTTCTCACAGAAAAAATAACTTGGTCTAGCAAAAAACTATTAGTGAAGGTAATTCATTTAATTACCACATGGATTAATGGAGCTTGTGCCAGGCCATTGGCAATGTATTACACAATGTTCTTGACAGTAGTGATAACATTACAAAGTACTCTGTGTAACTCGATAAGGATATAAAAGCGAGAGGCTTGAGTAATTTCATTAATTCATTTCTTCTGTGTATGTGTTCTATAGTGTTGTTCTAACGATGGGATTGTGGACACATGATTTTTTTCATAGACTACTATTAAAACCTTTTTTCGTTTTACTGACTAAAATGTGTAACAAGATTCCGTACGCAAAATACGCGCATTGACGTGAAATGCGGACACCAGCCCGTATTACCTAACAAGTTACCCTACTTTTGGATACTGCCACAATCTGTGAAAAACTTAGATGAGGCCTAAGACGATCAATCTGATTGTTGAATGAGACCTTCGATCATCATCACTACATAGTATAAAACAAAGTCGCTTTCTCTGTCCCTATGTCCCTTTGTATGCTTAAATCTTTGAAACTACGCAACGGATTTTGATGCGGTTTTTTTTAATAGATAGAGTGATTCAAGAGGAAGGTTTATATGTATAATAACATCCATTAAATAGTAGAGAAGTATTGTTATTTTTGAGGTTTCTAATGTGATGTCGTAAATAATTACATTTTTTCCGCTTACATTGCAAACGCAGGCTGAACCCTACGAGTTTTATCAAAATAATGTACTAAGTATTGTACACATTGAAAAGGTCTACAGAAAAGTCCGTGATGGTATATGTCTATCTCTTATGGATAACCCACAATAACTTTTTTTTGTCATTTACTTTTTACGACAAATAATGGCTAATTTTCGAAGCCATTTTAACCAATACAGCATTAATCCTTAACCAATTAAATACCTTGAATACATTGTTCATTTAATATAGATCTATATGGCCCTTTACACCGTATGATTTAAGTGAATATTTTCGAAGATATTACAGATTTAAAAATTGCGGGACGTAGCGTTTGCGGCGGCTATATATTTTATACCCGTGCGTAGCCGGAGCGGGCCGCTATGTTTTTATATACAACGTTCACAGTTTTTCTGTAGTGTATTTAGTATCAGCATTGTACCCGTGCGAAGCCGGGGCGGGTCGCTAGTTATTTAATAAATCAGTAGTAAGCAGGAATATTTTCAACACTCAAACGATCGTCGATCAACCTAACCAAGATTGCTGGTTGAACTGACGCCTGATTGATTGTCTAAAGCACTCCTTTGAGACGGCCGAGTTCCGAGTTTTGGAAACAAATTAATTTCATGATATTCATGGGTATTCCGTATTCACCATTTTCAAACGAAACAAAAATGACGATTGACAGTGACAATAACAACAAACGTCGAAAAAGCACGGGAACCTTGAAATGTACATACAAGGCGCCAAAATTGATATCGTTTCAAAAAAATTATTAAAATTGTACATATATTTTGGGAAGAATTAGAAATATTAAATCGATAGTTAGTGTCAATAGTTGTAAATAGTGATTTGAAGATGGAGGGGGGGAAGCAAGAAGCGGAAAAAGCGGAGCCCCCTGACGATCGAGTATCAGTGGATACTTCTTCTAGCTCTGATGAAGACTGTAGCAAGAAGTATAGCATATTTAAAGTTCCAGAATATTCAAGGAAGTACCCTGAAAACAGTAAAAAAACCGATTATATCGTGTTCTTATCTCATCAGAATGAGTACAAAACATTTACAGACAAGGATAGGTTGGCCATATCTATGGTTGCCAACATTTCTTCGACGAAATATAGTATTTTTCAAACAAAGCTATAAAAAATATAGTACACTTCAAAAAAGTATAGTATTTTATGGATATATTTGTTACTTATTTATTTTTATGAAAACTATATTATTTTGCACTTGCATTTTTTAACAATTTTTTGTCTAAAATAAAAGTGTCATTATGCTTTATCACATTCAATTTTTAAATTAAAAATCAAAAGCTCATTTTTTTCTGTTTCTTTCTTCTCGCCACTTCGAATTATATAGGTACAGACGCCAGCACATCAACCTACCACAATCTGTCAGATTTTCCCAATCAACTTTGCGCCTTATGCTTTAGCGATAAAGTTGAAAATCTATTAAAGAAATCTGACAGATTGTGGTAGGTTGATGTGCTGGCGTCCGTACAGACGCCAGCACATCAAGCTACACGAAACTGTTAAATCCCAATCAACTTTGAACCTTATGATTTAGCGATAAAGTTGAAAATCTATTAAAGAAATTTGACAGATTATATTAACTTGATGTGCTGGCGTCTGTACGTTTGGATACACTATAGTTGAACCGGAGAAAGAGTCGTTTTCTTTCTATAGAGTGGTGGGAAACATAGGTTGTTATAGGAAATTTATGATGACGACTAGCGACTACCAACGACGTCTATCTACGACGTCTCTTTCTTCAGTTTGACTATGCGCGCTACCGAATCAGTCAAAACACGTTTATAAATTTTTAAAATGTTGAGAATATAGTATTTTTGCGTACTATTTGCGTAAATATAGTATTTTTGCGTACGCAGACCCGATATACAGGACAATACTATATATTATAGTATATATTATAATAAATATAACACTAATGACTTGAAATGATGAAACGGATAATAGTGGCCACTATTTTCCGTTATAGTGATTATAATAAAACTAAACAATGTAAAACTACCGTACGTAATAATATTGACATATAATATTGTGGAGCACAACTTAACGTGCTTATTTTCTGCATTTTCATTCTAAAATAAAAGAAATAACCAAACAAACGATGAGGGCGCCACTGCGCGGTCGGCGTTTTGTCGGCGCCCTCTTAACACGGATTAAACTTTACTTAGGAAAAATAAGGAACCGATGACTTAACTTGGATTTACTTACTTATAGATAAATTTCAAACTACCTAATGAATTTAACTGGATCTACCTGAGTTATAAAAATATAAACTGAATTCACAAAAAAATACGAACTAACTGATGACTAGGCAGCATGGTCCCTGACCCTAGCCTGTTCCACAAGGAAAAAAAGTAAAAAAAAAAAAAACAACAAACGTCGATTGATTTGACATTAGTCAAAGTCAGTTCGAGTTTGAGGAAGGTCTTGCGATTGCATAGGATTGCGGAGCAACGAGATATCTATAAATAACACGATAACTTATCAACGTTCGTTTACACGAGAGCGAGAACTGGCTATTTAATCTATTCGCCACGCCTCTACATTTAATTAATAACAGAAATTTACGGAGACGTCATTCAGTACTTCTTTGATTGCGATAGTGGAAGCCCGTTTATGAAATAAGTGATTTCTGTTTGATAAAGACGTTTATTCCTATCGAAATTCGCTCATTGGCATAAAGATAAACCGGCTGAAATAAATGTCAATAGATTATAAGTGTAACCTAACTTTTTATTAGCAGAAGTGAACTTTTTGAAATGTCTGTCTTGAATAACTTTACAGTGTCTATTGCGAAGGGGTTACGACGTAAGTATCTATTGTTTATTATTAACGTATTTTTCCATATATTATTATATTCATATTATGTCTAATATATATTTACCTACAGACAAAAAAAAAATGTACCTACTTCCCTACTCAAAGAAATATAACGAAAATTATCATTTACAGAAATTAATTTTCGAACTGTTGTTAAACTTTCTGATTTATTAGTAAATAATGAATAGACCTACTTTTTATTGAACTCAATTATAGAATTCAAAATATTTATGTTTTCTGAACACATTTTCATGCATTATATTTTTTTTCTAAAGTTATCTTAAAAATATCATAATTTCATATTGCTTAAAAAGCAGGATAAAGTGTAAGAATAAACGGTTTCATAATCAGTTGATTGCTGCAGTTGATTACTACAGTTCTTTAGATAAACAAAAAAATATGTTGTTCTTATTAATAACCACTGAACAGTATGGAAAGATCTAGAAGTTGCTGGGTTTTATTAATAAAACTTCGTAAGTTATTAGAGTTAGTTCTTGTTTATGTAAATGTTATTGGTTTACGCTACCTGAATGGAGAATGTAAATGAAAAAAAAAAACCTTCCAATATCTGATTCTCACAAAGCCCTGTATAATTCTCTACCTGCCCTTAAGTGAATAAGCATTATTTAAAAAAAAATACAATGGGGTGTGTGGTAGTGTAATAAAGGTACACCTCTGCCTTCCCTTCAAGGTAGCAGGTAAACAAAAAGGTTTTTTTTTTGCTATTTGTGCTGCTCTCATTGTCTCAATCAAAAAAAGCAATAAATAAATAAAAGTTTTGTAAACTTTTTTTTGCAGTGCTCAGGTAACTTTGTCATTCAACGCACAGGTATCTGATGTTCACATTACACTTAAAACCCAGCATACCACCCGCAAACTGACATTATGTACATATACCGGGTGAATTTTTCAAGTGGGTGTGAATGGCCAAATTCGAAACTATGTGGAATAGGGAAAGGTGCCCAAAGGAGTCTCGGGCTCGTTTTTGATGACAACCAAAACTGCACCATTGCATTTTTTAAATCAATATTTCTAGCCACGGATCGAACCCGTTGATTAAAAAAACTCACTGCATTATTACACTATGCAATAGTGTCCCTAATAAGGATCAAATTCTGGGACATATGGCAAACTTATGAAGTAACTAATGAAGCAATTTTGATATTTCTTTCATTATTAAGACCCCCCATTGTGTCACCCTTTGTACAGTTTCTATATTTATGTCTGTAATTTATATGGTGTACATAATAAAGAGTATTCTATTCTATTCTATTGTGATCTACATACTTTCAGGAAGGTTTTAGTTATCACATTAGATAACACCGGTCAACATGAATTTTGAGTCTGAGTTCTGTACCTCTGATTTTGATTACTTATGGCTAACTAAAGAAAGAAAAAATATTTTTATCTAATAAAGTTTGCTTTTGAAGCTACCAGAACGAAATTTCAAATTTTATGAAAAAAGCACTATTGTTTAATTTCAATTATATTTAAAAGGAAAACAAATTTTGAATTATATATTTTTATTAACTTTCATTATAAAATAAAGCATAAATAAATCCACAAATACAAAAAAGAATACAAAAAAAGGTTTAAAAATGGATAGTGTTGGTATTTCTTTTGTATGAGTAAGAACTTTCTCGTATGAGCCCCCAAATGTAGTCACCCATCATGTTCTCATTATATTGACCTTGATACCGTTGTTCGAAGTTCAGTACATCTTTGTGGAAGCGTTCCCCTTGCTCTTCTGAATATGCACCCAAGTTGTCTTTAAATTTATCCAAGTGAGCATGTAGCATGTGTACTTTAAGAGACATTCTGCAATGAGGTGCCCATATTTTATCTTGACTTCGTACGGGTAAATTAAAATAAGCTTCATAGGCTTCACAGACTTTCATATTTGATGACAAACTAAATTTTTTGGCTCTCTCTTTAATAAATTCGCCGCAAATATAGCAAAAAGAGTTCACGTCATTTTTACACTTTTTGGAAGACATTTGTAGGCCTCGCGATACATGAAATGCGTTATTCCTTTGGAACGTGCACGTGCACACTGCCGTGAGAGTCTGCCACTCCCGGTTTCATTCCCACAATCCCCCCTCACCCCTCTCTTGCATCTTAAATGCAACGACTCCTCAAAAAATCTGCCAAAATAGCATATATTTATTTTTCATTATATAGAGGTACAAAAGCAAACTTTATTTATTACTAATGGAGTTTCTGCCTACTTTTCGATGTATACAATCAGAAAATATTCACTATATAACAGACTCAAAAAATTTTATTTTTTTTGTTGACCGGTGTAATTATTCTTATGTATGAAGTTATAAATGTACTGCATCTCCGGCATTTCTATGCGAATTGTGATGATTCTTCTAGTCAGTGTCTTCAATTCATTAGTGTTAATGGAATTTGTGTGGGGTAGGTACAACTAAAAAGTGAAAAATAAAAACAAAACCTTTACAAAACAAACAACCGAATTAAAAAAAAGCTGGCCAAGTGGTGATGCACCACGCACAATGAAATTAAGGTTCCGTAGTTGGAATGACTTTATCCCAAGAACAAACTTATCATTGTAGTTGAAAAACATGTTCTCCCATACATTCCAACTGAAAATGTAAGTTTGTATGCGCAATATTGAGAGATTTACCATGTTGTTTTAAGACCACAGTCTTCTTATAGGTTTTCCAATAATCTGTAGGTAAAATTTTGAAAACAATACAGAAAATAGTTCTACTATTTTCCGGATTGTTTTCACAATTTTAGGCTCAATAGTTTCGGAGATAAGGGGGAACGATACATTTTCGTCTATTTTCTTAAATAACTTTAATAAAATTGTTTTAAAAATAATGATAAATCACAGAGATCCGCACAGTAAGCCCTTTCATTTGATAAGGTGTTTTAAGACCACAGCCTTTTTATAGGTTTTCCTGTAATCTGTAGGTAAAATTTTGAAAACAATACAGATAATAGTTCTACTATTTACTGTATTATTTTCAAAATTTTAGGCTCAGTAGTTTCGGAGATAAGGGGGGAACGATACATTTTCGTCTATTTTCTTAAATAACTTCAATACAATTTATTTAAAAATAATGAAAAATCACAGAGACATGCACAGTAAGACCTTTCATTTGATATGTCACATGGTACAGGGGTCCTAAAAAGGCCTCTTTAGCAGAATCATAAAAGCATAATATTATGAATCATAATGGACAGTTAACTGTTAAGTTAATCGTATCAAATCCCATTGGTGAAGGTTTTCTCAACATAACTTTTGTCAACTTGCCAATTTGTCTAGAAACATCACTGACGTAGTTTTCTTAGTTCACTTTATAATGGAAATTGCCAATTGATACTCAATTGCCTGTCGTAGTTTAAGGGGCCGGCGGAGCATGCGTAGTTCATACAAACGTAATAACAAAATAATTTGTAAATCAAACATATTGTGGTTAAAGAATCTTTATTTACTCAAAAGAAATTTACTACTGTAAGTTGAGTCTACTTTGCACACAGTATGCTAGCACAAACACATAGATCGATATACTTAATCACTTTTAATTCATTACTAATTATTAATTACACTAGAAATTTAACAATAAAGTACAGTATAAATGTTATTAATCCGACGAAGCGCGAGCGAAAAGTCAATCAGCCCACCGAGCTCGAGCTTTTTAAAGACCGCCTTCCCGCCACCGAAGTGACGTCTCATGCCGGTAGCGAGTGACTTGACAGCAACGTTCTAACGTCCGGTTCGGTGCAGGTGGCAGCACTGAGCCCACGGTGCGTCGCTTGACTCGTGCTACAGGCGCTATGTTTGGTCGCCAGAAGTAGTGGTGCCAACACTACAAATTTCAAATATTTTAACTATAAAGAGCTAGTATAGACACGCACAAATATTAAAAGAAGACAACAATAATTAACATACGTAACAAGACATTGAAGGTTGCAGTAAAAGACTCATGCGAAACAGGAATCAAAATTTTGTGGGTAAATTAAAAACATGAACCAGGGCCGGATTCAAATTTTGTCAATAATAAAATATTTTAACAGACTTTTAAATATTTGTAAACTTGTAGTGGTTTTTATTTCTCGTGGTAGTTTGTTGTACATCTGTGCCCCTTCGTATGTAATACTTTTCTTTCCTTACGGAAAGAAAAGTATTATTTGTACGTGTTCTCGCAAGGCAAATATCGTTTGCGCTACGGAGAGGTCTTAACCCTTCTTCGGTGTTAGTTTTAAAAATTAGTTCAGAGTGTAGCTTTTTATCTTTAATTTTTTTGATTAAGATGCATGTATTATAGTAATAAATTGTATTATTTATTCGATAAATAAATACACACTACTTTAATTATTCGATAAATACGCACCACCTTAAGAATAAATGTTTGATTTACAAATTATTTTTGTATTCCGTTTGTATGAACTACGCATCAGCAATCAGCATGCGTAGTTCGCCGGCCCCTTAAGGCGAAAGCACTAGTATAATTGGAATAATAAATAAAAATCCTCCCGACCGAATTTCGGGCGTAGTGGCCATCTCAACGAAGATTAGCCAAGTAGATACGCAGTGTGCGCACGAGATATTATAGTGCACAAGTGTGTACGCAAACACAGGTGCATTCTCTGTTCCATCCATTACATACCGAGACCCCTCCGTGCCTCCGTTGGTCCCGGCTGTCATTTGTAGATCTTTGGCAGTCGTTACGGATAGTCAGAAACCCGAAAGTCTGACGATCAGTCTTGCCAAGGCGTATCGTGTTACCCGATAACTGGGTTGTGCAGGTCAATTAAGTGGCCTTTTACAGTCCACTAGCGCCGCCAATCGAAAAAATGTCATAACTCGTAAATAGAATCAAAAATACAAAATGTGGTCTATTATTACTGTAGAAAAGGCAATAACGTAATTTTATAACACATTGTCAACACTTGAAATATAGCTGTTTAACTAAATCGTGCATTTGTAACAAAAACGGCCGTTTATGTTTTGAATGCACGATTTAGCTAAACAGCTATATTTCAAGTGTTGACAATGTGTTATAAAATTACGTTGTTGCCTTTTCTACAGTAATAATAGACCACATTTTGTATTTTTGATTCTATTTACGAGTTATGACATTTTTTCGATTGGCGGCGCTAGTGGACTGTAAGAGGCCTCTTATTAGATCTAATAGCTCCATGTAAAATACTGGTATTCAGCTGCATCCGGTTAGACTGGAAAGCCCAATTTAGCTGGGAAAAGGCGAGGCTGATTGATTGCATTCTTTAGATAATTCCATGCGCAAACGCATTTAAGTGGTGATTATTTTGTTATTGTTATTGCTATCATGATTAATTGAAATTATTTAAGTAATCTTATTTGGAATATTTAAGCTGGTATCAGAACAAGGTTAAACCCCCTGCTGGGGACAAGCGTCTCTCAAATTGTATGATATGCTTGTGATTAAGGAGATAATCGATCGAATTCTCTTCTGTTCAGAATGTATCATGTTTGCACTCAGGAACGGCTCACAACAAAGAATATTCTATTCTATTTTATCAATTACCCTTTTTCAAAAATATTCTACTTACCTACTTACAGTTTTCACTTCGTTACTATTTTGTTATACAGGGTGTGGCGTAAATAGTGGTCCACCGTTAAGGATTTGATATACCAGACAATTTACTATAACATATTACAATTTTAACCATTTTTACCCAAGGGTTTTGAAAATATATTTTCTTTGTTTTTTATTTATGAAATTTCTACCTTTTGTTACAAATTTGGTTGTAGTTTCAACAAAAAACATTAAATTTTCATTTTGATTTCTGTTATTTACTGCTGAAATACTAGAGCTATCGTGTTAAATTATGGTTTTTATGTAAATTTAGAACTTTTGAAGAAAAAGTTAGTTCTTCTCTAGTTTAACCATAATTTTTCACATAATCATGCATATTTAAGAGCGATTTTTGTAAAAAAAATTACTACTAAAATGGTTATAATTGCAATATGTTATAGTAAATTATCTGGTAAATCGAATTCCTAACGGTGGACCACTATTTTACGCCACACCCTGTATGTATGTATAGAATGTATAGTAGAGGAGCTTGTGGTCAAGTAAATAACAGCCGCACAGGTCGATCGATCGGGTTAAGCTACGCTTGCCGCGGTTGTTCCGTGGATGGGTGACCATCTTAACATACTCTCCGTGCCTCAGAAAACACATTAAGCCGTCCCGGCTGTCATTCGTGAATCTTTGACAGTCGTTACGGGTCGTCAGAAGCCCGAAAGTCTGACAACCAGTCTTATCATATCGTATTATCCAGTAACTGGGTTGTGGTGGTCAGATAGGCAGTCGCTCCATGTAAAATACTGATGTTCAGCTGCATCCGGTTAGACTGGAAGCCGACCCCAACATAGTTGGAAAAAGGCTAGGCAGGTGATGATGATGTCATCTAGCACCTAGCACACGCCAATATACCAAAATTCAACAATATATACTTTCCTTACTAAAATTATAGGAAAAAGGGTCATTGACTTAGGTCAGAAACCTGTCTGTCAAACTGCCAATCTGCAACCGGATTTCTACGTGTTTTTGGTCAATTTTGTGAATTTTAACATCACTTTAATCTCATTTGATCCGACGCCGACGATTCTCTTTTACGTTCACCGATGGTGTCCCACAGCTGATTAAAGATCTTTCTCGTATATCTCCGGTTCTCTTTATTTGTTGCCTTCCCCGGCTAATCTTCTTCATCAGTCTTGCAAGAACGTGTCCAAATCGTCACGCCAGCGTTTTCTATTAGGCCTGCTTCGGTGACGACGCCCGTCTTCAGGCAAACACTGTGCTATGATCCTGGTCCTCATGTATCCTATAAATACTTATAATCGACGTAATCGTCGAGCGAGACTCTCTCGACGATTTTATTTACATACTTAGAACCAGCCGCAGGGGTCGATCGAATGTCTAGGCTTGCCGCAGTCGTAGTCGGTTCGTGGGTGGGTGACTATCCATTACACATCGAGACCTCTCCGTGCCTCGGAACGCACGTTAAGCCGATGGTCCCGGCTGTCATTCGTAGATTTGTGACATTCGCTACGGTAGTTAGAAACTTACCAAGGCGTGAGCATGAGCCGTAAAGTATCAGAGAGCTTCTTTTTTGAATTCTTACGACGGATTTTGAACTCTTGAAGATCTTAGACCCGACCATATGGACGGTTTCCACGAACCCATCGTTATAATCGTCCACGGAGCTCCCTAGGCATTCGAAACGATTCTGAAGTTCGAGCTGAAAGCTCTCGGGGTTTTGAACTTGGATCGGTGCTGGGCGGAGCGTAGACTTCATCAGTCGAGACCTTTCCAGCTTGATATTTAAGTTCAATTTCCCTCTTACCATGCGGTGATCACTTCCGGTTTTCACCGCGTTGATCACAGAGCCATCATTGAATACTTGCTTCTTCGTCGACATAATGAAGTCAATCTCATTTTTTGTTGCACCATCCCGACTCTGTCAGGTCCACTTTCTGTGCTCACGTTTTCTGAAGAAGGAATTCATCATAAAGAGGCCTTCCTTCTCCATAAAACTGGCCCGTAGGTGGCCCCGGTGGTTCTGGCGTCCAACTCCAAATTGCCCTACTCGCAGCTCATCATCGTTTCGTTTACCCAGCTTCGCGTTAAAGTCCCCCATGACAACGATAAAGTGAGTTTTAGAGCCATGCATGGCTCTGGAAATATCCTCATACATGGTCTCTACCTCATCGTCAGGGCGTAAACCTGTACGACCTTCAGCGAACTAAAATTACACAACTTCAATTACAATAATATTATTAACCTTGCCAAAGATCTTGTCATCATATTTGACGGATGACCTTCAAGTTTGCATTTTTATCTTTCTTATCACTCATAATTCATTGCTTATTTGCCTCTGCTTATGTACGATAGGTATGTTTTAATTATCCATATTCTCCAGAACGTAACGTCTCTATTGGAATTTGACTTCATAAACACAGTCAGTATGCTGTGACCATAAAAATGTAAAAAAACAGGAGAAGTGGCAAGGGGGCGTGTGTGTCCACGCAACATGGGCAATATGGGCCTGTACTAGGCAAATGGCCGTCTCCGCGAACTAGTGCGCTTTCGACCGTGTTCGTGATAAAATATAAAAATGCCGAGTTGTTCAGTGGTTTCCTGTAAAAACCGAAGTCAAAATGAATACTTCGTATCTCATGGAATCACTTACCATATGTGAGAGTAAAAGTATTTTACTGTATTTGTCTTTAAAATCATGAAAAACAAATATTTCTTGCTTTTACTAAGTTATTTTTGTTTTCAAATATCGTAGCGGCTGTACTATTTTTGCAGTAAATACATTGCTCTTTAACCGTTACCTAAGTATGTCGCTAAGTGACTGGACAAGCAATGTAAAAATTACAAAACGATACTTTATTTTTGCGGTGCGTCGCATGATACAGCCGTTGCGTCTTGCGGCGAGATAGTGATGTGGTTGTGAAAATCCATTAACGTAGGCTACGTTAATGGATTTCACAACCACGGTTGTGGAGGTCAGATAGGCAGTCGCCCCATGTAAAATACTGGTATTCAGCTGCATCCGGTTAGACTAGAAGCCGACCCCCACATGGTTGGGAAAAGACTCTGTAGATGATGACGAATATTGGAATATTGTCTTCAAAATAATGATCAGCGATGTCAACTCGTGTTATTTTATGTCGTATCAATATTTATTTAGAAGGAAGTAAGTTAATCTATTTTTTTTTTTGTTTCCGGGGTGGGAAATCCTCATGGATGTCCGCTGCCCTGGGGCGGGCGGCGGGGTCTATCAGACTCTTAATGACCAAAAACCACCCCGATGTTCCATCTCACACCTACGTCGGGGGTCGCGGGAACGTACGATCCTTCCGCAACCCCCGACTGGCGCCGGCCCGCCACTGCGGGCCTCGTCGGGTCAGAGGGGGGGAGTGAGGTCAAGCACTATTCATACAAAAACACTCGTGCAAATTGTTATTGTCGATTAAGTTGTTATTGCGACGCCGCGCCGACGCGGTTTGTTCTAAATATTTACTAAAAATACGGTAATAATGTCCCAACGCGCACTGGGCCCGCGTGGTGGATTACGGTCCACTCCCTCTCATAGAGATTAGGTCTGTCCCAGCAGCGACAGCATACATCATCTGCCAAACCTTTTCCCAACTATGTTGGGGTTGGCTTCCAGTCTAACCGGATGCAGCAGAAAACTTGAAATAATATTAATTTGAAACATAGAATAGATTTCAAAGTAAAATTTGGTTTCTGGTCCTTCGATCCGCACGATGACCCCGGGAAGTAAAAACTCGAGTGTTACGTAATATACAGGGTGTCCCTTGAAGTATGGATCAAATCGAATAGGGCCGTGGGCAAGGTCATTTCCAAACTTTTTAACCCTGAGAGAATGTCAGTGATTTTTTTTACGGTTCAAAAGTTATGACTAATTTTTGTTTTTTTTTTTCCATCACTTCGCACAGTGCTCAAAGAAAAAAAACTATCAGTGCTATCTAAAAAAATTAAATTGATAGCCCTCATAGTATTTATTAATGATTTTTTTTCTTTGAGCACTATGCGCAGTGATTGAAAAGAAACAAAAATTGGTCATAACATTTGAACCGTAAAAAAATTCTCCGACATTCTCAGGGTTAAAACATTTGGAAATGACCTTGCCCACGCCCCTATTCGATTGGATCCATACTTCCAGGGACACCCTGTATACTGATAAAGTCTAATCTTGATGTTATTCAAATTCAAATTAATTTATTCACATTCTAAAGTTATTTATATCTCATAGTGTCATATTATTATGATCATATTATTTTGTAATAAACATATTTATGATTAGAAGAGTAGTGGTGGCCCAGTGGTAGCGGGCGCGACTTACAAAGTTGTAGGTCGAAGGTTCGAACCCAAACTTTACACTTTACTTTACTTTGTGTAAATTATTTCATCACCACTGCTCTCAAAACGATGAAGGAAAACATCGTGAGACAGGACACAGTATAGATATATCCTTCTTATTCTGTTTATGAAATATCTTTTAAATTGCTCTAATACTGGAGGAGAAAATAGGCGAGAGCCAAACCTCGAATTAAGGCTCCTATAAACAGGCACGACACAAAGGCACCGCTCGTTGCGCGACATGCGGTGATTTTGTGTCGCGCGCGATTTTATCGCGTGTCGCGCCTGTTTGAAGGAACCTTTAGAGAGATGTATTGTTGATTTTTATGATTATAATTATAAATGTCATAGAGGGGCCCGTGGATAAATAATAACAGCCGCACAGGTCGATCGATCAGGGTAAGCTACGCTTGCCGCGGTTGGTCTGTGGATGGGTGACCATCTTTACATACCGTGACCCCTCTTTGCCTCGGAAAGCACGTTAAGCCGTTGGTCCCGGCTGTCATTCGTGGATCTTTGACAGTCGTTACGGGTAGTCAGAAGCCCGAAAGTCTGACAACCAGTCTTACCAAGGGGTATCGTATTACACAGTAACTGGGTTGTGGAGGTCAGATAGGCAGTAGCTCCATGTAAAATACTGGTATTCAACTGTATCCAGTTAGACTGGAAGCCGACGCCAACATAGTTGGGAAAAGGCTAGGCAGTTGATGAATTCTATATTGCATACTTAGATCAACATAGGTACAACCTGTTACAAATTGCAAAAAACGTAAGGAGATTTGTATTTCGCGGGCTACCAAGGCGCTTTTGCCTTAAATAACATCTCTATCATTAGTTGCCATGGCTATCATATCACGTACCTATTTATAATATCGGTTTGTTTGTGCTAGGAATTGACACTATTGACAGCTCACTCCACGCTCACTTCACCAAAGTTTTCACGGTGAGATGGTTACAGAATCGCACTACTGTTTTTGTTTTTCACATTTAAGTAATTCCTAGGCCATGTTTATATTCTCATAAATAATTCCTACTATAATATCTAGATAAAACCACATGATTCAATTATTAAACCCGTTTTCTAAGTATGACTGCTATCTATTACATGATAGCAGTCATAATTAGAAAACTAACCTTAATAAGGTCATTAAGTAATTTATTTTGAAATCTTTACCTAATTAGTGTCAGCTCTACCCTGTTATAGTTCGATAGCACTATTATTAGTCATTCGAGGAAGTTATCGACAAAAACATATCGATAAGTTATCGACTTGTGGCTATGTGTTAAGCCAGTTAGATTGACCTGTCGATTAGCAGAGAAAACCCTAGTGTTATCATTATTTTCTGGAGGAAAAGTACCTTAATTGACACTTCAAAATATTTTTCATTTTTCCACAAAGTTTCAACGAAATCAGTTCAGCCGTTTCGGAGAAATTGAGGAACAAACATGTAAACATTATAGCATGCTTGTGAAAAACACGCATGCGTGATCTGTTCACGCATTTGTCTTGAGCTACGCAGTCCACATAATAAGCATGACTGTGTCGTGATAAGGTCGTCGGTATCTCCTGCGTTTTTAATTAATGAATTTCATAATTGGCCGGTAGATGATTGGCATTTTATAATTTCGTCATAATTCGCAGATGTCATCAATTGCTTGAATTTTCATTTAAATAAACCTTGGGAAAAAATGCGAACAGATTTATCATATTCGTTAAATTAAAATAGTTCTTGCCAGAATGCCAAGGGTTTCTAAAAGATCGTTCATTAATGACGTAAACGTCAAAGTTAATGTTACAACTAAGAAAGAAAGAAAGAAACTTACTTATCATGGTGAAAAAAAAGTAAAAAAACGTTTTTGAAAACAAGCTTTTATTTAAAGGCGCTAAAAACAATAATATATTATGCTTTTCCTTTAAAACTTTTACTATGGACTTATAACTTCACTACACATTTATATGATATAAAAGCTTCGTCATCATAAAATATTTAGAATGACGTCATACAGCTAACCATGCATTGTCATCCAAACTAAACGTGTATACAAATTTTCAGCTCAATCCCATGAAGATATCTGCTTCAAAATTGAGTTGCAAGATTCCACCCGAACAAATATAGTTACATACATTGCAAGGTACTTAAATAAAAGCTTGTAAAATCAAATTGCCACCTAAAAATCCTCACACTTTTCTAATTCACATAAAGTCAAAGTCAAATCATTTAAGTATTTCAAATAGGCACATAAAAGGCACTTTTGAACGTCAAAACTTACAGTAAAATTTAATTGATTCTAGTCGCCCCTTCCAAAAGGTAGTTTTCGTATGGAGAAGAATTGGCAAGAAACTCCACCGTGACTCTTTTAAAATGTTTTACAAGGTTTTGTATACATAATAATTATAATTATAATGTGAAGACGATGCACGTAGAATAAAAGAAGTATACCCAAAAAAAAAATAAGAAGAATTAAAAATTAAGCAATTACGGGTAAATCAATTATGTGATAGATACATGGTGCTCACATACATATTTACAAATATTGGAAAAGTAGATGATTTTTCTAGAATTTTAACAAGTGTGTGAGTTACTGTAGTCACAGATGGTAAAAATCAATGTCACAAAAATTTAAAAAAATATAAATTAAATTAGGAACCAGTTTGATTTTGTTTAGACACTAGATTGTCCTATGGAGCAGGACCAGCATGTTTCCAAGCATTCTTATCTTGGATAGCATACGTCACACCCATAGTTCCCGGAAAGTTAGGCAACGGTTTACCCTCGGTACCCTAGAGTAAACTCACATTTCGTCATTTATAGTAATAGGGGGCTAGCCTATTGCTATCATCCGGGCACAAATCCTGACTCCGGGCTGCTACTGAGAAATTCCTGATGGAAAAACCCAATGACACTGCTCGACCTGGGAATTGAACCCATGGCCTCTTGCTAAGCAGTAGCGCTTGCGACTACAAAACCAACGCGGCAGTGTAAGATGACCTATTCATCCATCCAATAATCTACTAGATCAATTCAACAATCGAATTCGCGCAAATGAAAGAAAGACTGCAAATATGTGCCAGAAAAATCTAGTCACATGCTCGTATTTTAGTTATTTACCTACAAAACATACTTATCTCTTTTCAAATTAGGCATAATTTGGAGGTTCTTACGTCATCTCCTTATCATTATAAAGATAACACAAAGTTTATTGATTCTTGAGTTAATCACTCGACATTGTAATATGAACTACATTGACATATTATTCACGCCGTATAACGGGAGCCACGTTAGGTCATTACTCCCGGCTGTCGTTCATATATCTTTGACAGTCGTTACGGGTAGTCAGAAGCCCGAAAGTCTGACAACCAGTCTTACCAACGGGTATCGTGTTACCCAGTAACTGGGTTAGCTAGAAGCTTGGTTACTCCCTAAGCACGGAAACTGTAGTTTTCGCCAAAGCCGAAGTTACGGGCGTTTCCAACTCCGTATCACTTATGGACAAAAGATTAGTTTGGAGGCCCGAAATAAAAATAAATGACAACACGATATGACAGCTGTCCCTACTCCCGAATACTCCCGATGTGATTTTACCCGTCAGAAATATTGTATTTGTCACCAAACTTGTTTTGACTACTACTTTCGTATCTCTGTTTGACGGACATTTTGGCCGAAAGACGTCCACTGCTGGACATAGGCCTCCCCCAAGCACCTCCACTTCGACCGGTTCTGTTCTTCCCGCATCCAGCGGATTTCTGCGTATTTCCTGTATTTAATAGAATCTAATTTAAAAAATTCTAAAATTTTAGATTGACCCTAAATATAATGATTCCTCTTTTTGTGAACCTCAAATAATTTTTATTTTGGGGTTCTATATTACTAAAAAGCCAAGTAAATGCGAGCACCTTGGATCTAGCGCGGTTGGTCACATTTCTAACCGAACCTGATCCATTTCGTCGGGGTGCCTCAGCTTAGTTACTGCGACCAATTTGGTTAGCGCGTGGTTGATCACAGACCCAACTTAACTTCACCCATTTTGTCGAGTTCAGTTGTCATGCTCCGCCACAGCTGTACTCTTCAATTTAGCTACGTTGTCTAATTCGTTTTATTTTTTAAAAGGGTTTAGGTTTGAAAACCTGTCTTTTTGGGCTCTTTACAATAGACAGATTACAAAATATTATAATTATCACACTAATATTGTAAAGGCGAAAGTTTGTGAGTGTGTGTGTGTGTAACATACTAATATAAAAGGAAACTATCCTAAAAATAAAAATTCTGTTAACGTATTTTTAAACAAGAAAGTGTCATCTATAAAAAACCCTTTTTAAGTTTTGTTTACCTTCAGTGAATTACCTAAACCGATGGAGTATAAATAACCTCATCGCGTTAAATTCGTGACCTCACTAATTATTAACTTATCAGGATGATTAATAAGTAGGTATTAATGTCCTGAAATTCCAAAGTGTTTTCGAATGATATGCCTATGTCGTAGCAATGTTGTTATTGCCATTACACTATGGAAATATGTACAAAGATAACTGTACGAATTACGCAGTAAATTCTAAATTAAGACAATTTTGCGCAGCAAAACATCATTGATAACATTTTTTGACAAAATGTAGGTCATAGTATTTATCAGTTAGGAATGTTATTGTTTAAGTAAACGGATTGTTATTTTTAGATCTTTTTTAGGGTTCCGTACCTAATGGGTAAAAACGGGACCCTATTACTAAGACTCCACTGTCCGTCTGTCTGTCTGTCACCAGGCTGTATCTCAGGAACCGTGATAGCTAGACAGTTGAAATTTTCACAGATGATGTATTTCTGTTGCCGCTATAACAACAAATACTAAAAACAGAATAAAATAAATATTTAAGGGGGGCTCCCATACAACAAACGTGTTTTTTTTCGGCGTTTTTGCCTTGTGGTACGGAACCATTCGTGTGCGAGTCCGACTCGCACTTGGCCAGTTTTTTTAAAATGCGTTAAGAATTTATTCTGATAAAAATAATTTAGAAGATCAATTGTTTTGTCAATAACACAAGTGAATCAAGTTTACTAACCTTATCACAATACAATGCAACGGCTTTCAACTTGACGGTTCAACAACATTAATTGCGTTTTTGACGTTGTTAAACAGGCAAATTTCTCGAACATAATATGAAGCAATAGATTTGCAATAAGTATATTTCAAAATGATTCATTGGTGATTGAAAGTAGTATTGAAATTCCACTGAAGCGGAGCTGTGCGGAGCGGAGCGGAATCGACCAATCACAATGGTTGAAATCCTCAGCGCGTCACTCGTCTCGTCTATGATTGGACGATTCCTGCACGTCTCCGCTCCGCTCCGCCCAGCTCCTCATCAGTGGAAACAGGGTGCGGTAGGGTGCTGATAACTTTTGGCTTTGTGGAATTTAAGAATGGCAAATTGGCAAGGTGTTATTTTTGTTAAACAACCCAAAAATAATTTTAATTACAATGTTAAGAAAGAAGGGCGCAAAATAAATATTTCATTTTTATTGTAAAGTGTGTTGCAATGGATAATTATCGAAACCATTGAGTAATTTTTTGGTCGCAAACAGACAAACTTTCCGTGCACGGAAAGTTTGTCTGTTTGCGCTTGATGTAAACAAAAACAAATAATACGATATTGGTAACTAATCACTTGTTTTGAAACTATGCAAGGCTGTTGGAATCATGTCCAGCAACGGCACGCCAGTCTTGTTGACTTGCCTATTATTTCATTATAGCGTCAACTATTCTCGCTTCATCATCACCATTTCAGCTGTAAGACTTCCACTGATAGACATAGGCCTTCCCCAAGGGGCGCCACGCCACATTGACCGGTCCTGTGCTTCTCGTATCGAGTGAATCGACCTTCACCAGGTCATCGATTCCCTTTGGGGGAGCCCTATCAATTTACGCATTCTCGCTTAGCACTTAAAAACGATTGGTTAAAAATAGGAATGTATCTAACTACGACTCTCAGGCAATAACATACATAACATCATGCCTTAAATCCTCGAAGGGTTATGCAGAAGTGCACATATAGTACACCAACATTTCGCTAGATATGTTTAAGTCCCATGCAAAAGGGGCGAGCACAATAATATTGACGTCAACCGCCCACAAATCCAGATCCGGGCTACTAATGAAAAATTCCAATGAATTCTCAGGGAATATTATAGTCGTAGCAGATAACTCTGTAAACATAACCTTTGCATCATATTACATTACATCCATCTGCCAGCGGCCACACACCCTGGGCAGTCAGACTTGCTACTAACTACCCTGCGGCCTACATACCCCCTATGTCTCCCTTGTTTGTGCCACCCTCGTCCAGTTTATTCCAGGATCACAAAATGTTATCCGTTCGAAACGATTGAAACTTTTTTAATTTTGTCGCTAATCTGAAATAGCTACTGCCACGATTATAACAGTCTTCCAGACCGTATTTCGGTCACGGTGGACAATCTCAACGGAGACTAGCCTTCGGCGCGGGAGATATTATAGTGCACAAGTGTGCGCCCAGACACAGGTGCACTCCCTAGTCTCTCATTCTCATAGTCCGCCCCTCATACAGTCTCAAACAACCACGAGGTTGCGTTAACACCCACGTTGAAAACATTTCAATTCATTTACTCAAAATAATTGTAGTACACGTTAAAAATACAGTTTTACAAAGTAGTAGATTATGCTCTGCCTATCACTCTGGGAATATAGTTGGAATGTAGTGATAACTCAGTAAACATAACCTTTGCAAGCATCTGCCACAAACTGGCTCCAAGAGAAATAGGGCTATCGCTAGAACTTTAAGGAAAACGCCCTTGGTGATAAAACAGCAATAACTCACCCAAGTTATCTCACAAAATATTCCATTCACTACCGATTAGTGCTGTTTGTTATTATGCCACTTTCAAGATATTTATATCGTTCTCTGAAAACGGGTCATTCTGTACTTTTTTATCTTGAGTTATTTTATTTATAAATAAAATTGCACTTATCGTTGTAAAAAGATGATTATGCTTTGTTGGTCATTAGCTTTTGCCCGTGCGCAAACTCTAAGCAGATGTGTTTAGAGTTCGGAAATTATCCTACGGGATTGTGCTACCGGGTTAAAAGATATCCTATGTCCTAAGTTCCAGGTCATGCTCTGTGTCCCAAATTTAATCAAAATCCGTTCTACCTTTAAGGCGTTAAAAGGTAACTGACAGACAGAGTTACTTTTCGCATTTATAATATTATGTAGTATCGCTTCGCTTAAAAGCAAGATATTATTTTTGGTCCTTTGAGCCGACCACAACATAGTTGGGAAAAGGCTAGGCAGATGATGATGAGCCTTGGTCTTTTAATTTCCGCTATACCACCTGGTTATCTAGTTTCTAATTAACCAGTCTTCCAGCTGCATCTGACTTTTTATGGCCTTAGAATTCAATGAATTTTTTTTTATTTGACAAAAAAAATGGTTCTAAGTAAATTTTTTGGTCCTCCGAACCTTTTCGCTCTTCCGCTGGACTGACATCTACAATTTCACCTTAGCCGATGTATGATTATAACATGACTTCTATTCATTCCTAACCCAAGATTTATCCTCAATTCCAGGTCTTAGACAGAAACAAGAGCTGCGTGAGCTGGTCCCCAGTGTTTCCAGAACAAAGGGCAACGCAGCATCGACGGAAGATGCGAAGTTAAACATGGAGAAGTGCCTCATCGTCTCCAAGGTTACCAGATACGAGTATGAGAAGTGAGTTGACATGACAAAACTTTTTTTTTTATACTTTTGATCGATATTTTCATGACGTATGATATACAGTAGGACGAACACAGATGTAGATACACCTAGATAACGCATGAGCAACTACAAGTTTTACATTCTATCGCGTGTCAATGTAAAACTACCGTTTATAATAATATTAACGTATAATATCTTGTGGAGCACAACTTAACGTGCTTATTTTCTGTATTTTCATTCTAAAATAAAAGAAATAACCAAACAAACGATGAGGGCGCCACTAGGCGGTCGGCGTAGCCTTAAATTATGAAACATCTGTATAAATAGTGACAGACAGTAACTAACTAGTAGTAAATAATTTTAAGAAATAATCAGAAATGGTTAGTGCAAAATTGCATATTTATATTCTGTGTCTATACAAGAAAAAAAATTATAACCAGTGCGCAAACTAACCATGAATTCAGCATATTGTTCTCGACCCCACCCCCCCTTTTTTTCTGGATGGGAAGTCATAAAATGACCCCTCCCGCTCTTGGTGGAGCGGAAGGGAGTGTCAGACTCTTACTGACTAAAACCCACCCGTGTTCCTTCCTTAGCCCTTTATGTTCCGGGCTAGCGGTAACCCTTTCGGACAATCCCGCTGACGTTCTCGACCCCTAGCGTAGACATTTTCGTCGGTAGAGTAGACATTTTCGTCGGTTATAAACAAAAAATTTGTTATTCCATTCATTTTGAGCACGTAGTTGTTACACTTTTTTTGATATAATCGACGAAAAATTTTATCTCCTAGGGGGTCAAGAATCATAATAAAATAATTCTGAATTACTGATTACAGTTCGCGCACTGGTTTATTCTGCAGCAGATTATTCAGCACGGTTAATTGGACTAGATAATCAACATGGCCGCCGACTAGGCTAAAATAATTTCTGAATCATCGACACGATAACAAGAGGAAGTTTAAATGTGAACTCTTACACGTGGCTATCTGTTTATTTATGTAATAACTACATTTATCTACTGTTAAAAGCAGTGCAAAGTCTCTAACTGAACTACATATTAATAGAGTTGTATCTTTCTTATAATTAAGATAAAGCTGAAGAGGTTTTTGTTTAGCATATTCAGATTATAATTTTCCCACCACTGGGACACTGGTCTCCTCTCTGTGAGAGGGAGTGGACCATAACACACCTCGCGAGTCCAGTGCGGGTTGGTGGAAGGCGCATGTCTTCGAATTTTTGGTTCTAGGACATGCCGGTTTCCTCACGATGTTTTCCTTCATCGTTTTTAGAGCAGTGGTGGTGAAATAATTTACACAAACTAAAGTGCCTGCTTGGGGTCGAATCCACGACTTGTAACTTGTAAATCGTGGCCGTTACCACTGTGCTACCACTGCCCATTGTTTTTTTTTTGTTTGAACGCGCTAATCTCTGGCCATCTCTCTAATCGGAGCTGAAAAATTCTCTTTGCATTTGATCGCTCAATTCTTGAGGAAGGTCGAAGGCTATATTACGTCACGCTACAACCCTTAAGAGCTGAGTAAATAGAAAAAAGACAAAGAACGCTGTGCATGGGCGAGCGTCGAAATATATAATTAAGATTTTTTTTTAAATTTAGCCTGCGCTGTCCCACTCCTGGGCAAAGGCCTCCCTCCACTTTTTCCATCTTTGTCGAGCCCACGCGTTTTGATGGAACCTAACCAGCTCGTCCCGCCACCTCCTACGTGGTCTGCCGCGACCCCGCCTCACTGTCTCAGGGCACCAATTCTGCGCTATTTGGGCCCACAGTTTGTCCGGCATGCGGCAGACATGTCC
Organism: Luperina nickerlii; assembly: GCA_963855955.1. Classification (NCBI taxonomy): domain Eukaryota; kingdom Metazoa; phylum Arthropoda; class Insecta; order Lepidoptera; family Noctuidae; genus Luperina; species Luperina nickerlii. The sequence continues at coordinate 6,326,609 of OY979689.1, read as the reverse complement.
TGCCCAGTCCCATTTAAGCTGAACAACATTTTGAGCCACGTCAGCTATCTTTGTTTTGGAGCGCAGTATTGTGTTAATTAAGATTATGATAATTACTTTTCATTTTATAGTGGTTGACGAGGTCCTGGAATTTGTAAGTAACAATACGAAATTCACGCGAACGAGTTCGCGGGTGCTAGTTACTAGATATATCTAATCTAACTGCCCCCGTTGAGCTAGGGGTCTTGAGTTCAATTCCCGGGTCGTGCAAAGTGTTATTGAGTTTTTCCATTAGGAATTTCTTAGTAACAACCGAGAGTTTGGAAGTTGGCGGTGAGATACCCCCGTGCCTCGGATAGCACGTCAAGCCGTTGGTCCTGCGCCTGATCTCTCTCCGGTCGTGTCGGATGGCCGTCCCATCGGACTATGAGAGTGAGGGAAGAGGGGTGCACCTGTGTCTGCGCGCACACTTGTGCACTATAATATCTCCCGCGCCGAAGGCTAGTCTCCGTTGAGATTGGCCGCCGTGGCCGAAATGCGGTCTGAGGACTTTATTTATGTTCGAAAAATAAATGTCTGCTCAACAACGTCAATGACGTAATGACTATTGATGAACTGTCTAAATGAATGAAAAGACTAGGCAAATGTGGTCGTCCAAATCAAAAGGGACCTTATGGCGGTAACTAGTTTCCGAGATATTAATAAATTTGTAAAATACCTCAAAAAAAACGTTTTTTTATTAACTGTATTTTTAAAAAGATGATTGTATTTACTACATGTAGATGTGTTCAACTTTTCGAAAAGTCAATTTAAAAAAGTTTCGTATTCATCTAAAGTTTAGTAAAAAAGGAACCTTATCGCGGCAAGACCTAACAAATCGTTTTTCTTGTAATTCAAACCATATATTATATCAACATTTTAATATTGCAAGGTAGGTATAAACTAAACTATTCATTCAGGATGGGAAATCATCAAATGACTCCTCCCGCTCTGGGTGGAGCGGAATAGGGAGTGTCACTCTTACTGACTAAAACCCACCCGTGTTCCTTCCTTCGCCCTTTGTTCCGGGCCAGCGGTAACCCTTTCGGACAATCCCGCTGACCCGGCAGGCTTCGGCCAATACGGGCCCCTTCGTTTAGTGCTGACATCTCTTTGAGGCGCGCGTGGAACACGTACGCGCCGTCCGGCACGGACCTGGTCCTGATCGGACGGTGAGCTACCCATTGCTCTCCGCCCGCGCCTAAGGTGGCCGGGAGTAGTCGCGCGGCTCCCGACGCCCGGAGCAGTCGCGCGGCTCCCGACGCCCGGAGCGTCTCCCGCGGCGGCTGGGACGGGAGGCTCTCTCTCTCAGCCGTCCCGCCGCCTCCTTCGCTAGCATGACTGCTTCGCAGAAGGAGGCGACTGCTCCCCACTCCCTCTAGCCCCGGATCATGGCTTGAACCAGGCCCGGACGCGAGAGGTCGCCGCCATGAGATCGCGCCGGAGGTCTGTCCGCTCCGCCGCAATTTGCTGCGGAAGCGGAGTTTCCCCCCGGCGTAGTGCCTCCGCGCGCCACTCATACAGGCGCGCGAGGACTATCGCCTCCAGATCCCATGGCGGCAGTCCGGCAAGGAGGCTTGCCGCCTCGCCCGAGATCGTGCGGTACCCCCGGATCAGCCTAACGGCTACCACCTTCTGGGGCGCGTTCAAATAATGGGCGGCTCGCCGCCGCAGTGAACGCGCCCACACCGGGGCCCCGTTATAGGGCCATGGACCGCACGACCCCCGCGTAAAGCCTCCGGCAGGAGGCGTTTAGCCCCCTCAGGTTGGGCAGGAGCCGCTTGAAGGCGGCCCCGGCCCGTTCCAGTTTGGGAGCCAAACGTCGGAAATGCTCGACTAAGTTCCACCGGCTGTCGAGGATGAGACCCAGGTATTTCATCGTCGTCTCGACGCCGATGTGAACCCTTCCTACCGTTAGTTGGGATCCCGATGGTGGCGTATTCCGGAACCCATGAAACGACATGGCCACGGACTTGTGCAATGCCACCGCATGCGGCATTCTTTGTATATGCGTCTTAGGTCTAAGGTCCCACTATTGTAGTCCATATTTTGTTTAGGTACTTTTAATAGAGGTAAACAATCTTGTTAGGTATGTTTTTTATCATAAAATATATTTTTAAAATAGGCTAAGGCTAATAGCAAAAGTAATTCACTATAACATCTGTTATTTCATTTTGTTTTATCTTGTAATGGCTATAAATTATTTCATAAATATATTTTTCGACAAAAACGTATCAAGATTGTTTACCTTTATTAAAATACTTAAATTAATTAACTATACTAAGAGATAAGTGTCAGCAGACTGCAACGGACCGCCTTAAGGGCCCTTTTTTACGTATATACTTGTTACGAATTTTCATACCTTGTGATAATAAAAAAAAAATTGTTAAATAAGTAACATTTTCATACCTTGTGATAATAAAAAAAGAAAATTTAAGTTATCTTGAATGTTGCACTAAAATATTGATTATGCATGCTAAAAATAAAAAATATTGTTTAGTGCCCACCATTAGGGCCCTTTTTTAATTTGTTTGAAGAAATTGTTCAGTTCTCTATGTAACTTTACAAGATCATAATTAACAGTTATCATTGATCTCTTAGCTTTATTAGCATCTAAACCAATTATGTATAACCTATTTAGTGATTAAGTGTTGATTTTGTTACTGTCAGATCTCAAAGTTTATAAAAAATAAGAATTCTTGCTAGTAAATAAAAACTATTTTTTTTAAATTATGTGTTGTTTTTATTTACATCTAAGGCCTTTCGCAAATCTATGTAATTAGTAGCAATATAGAAACGATAAAAGTTTAGTGAGAAACAGGCGGTTTACTTATTTTTAATACTATTATCGATACTTTGCATCTCATTGATAATGCATTATGTTGGCGGGTCTAGTTCCCACAACAAACAAGTATATGCAAGGATTGTAAGAATTTCCATTAGTAATAATCATAGTCAATCAAAGTATACCATCAGTTACATAACTTCACACTAAAACATAACTTTTTTGTACGGCATACTTAAATTGGGATTTTCTCGAAACTTATAATTTCGATCAGTGAACTTCAAAAATTCGTAAAAAAATAACGGCAGTGGTTAGAAGGTTGGTTCTTGGGTCTATAGTTCGGTACATTTATGTAGTTTTCAGCTCTGTAGATAACTCATTTCCGCCATAAGGTCCCTTTTGATTTGGACGACCACAAATGATGACTTGTTAGCTTGTGCGTTGCAATTGTAGTAAGAAACTCTTTTGTAATATTATAGCTTGCAGAGTAAGCAAACGTTCGTCGAAGGCCCGATGTTCGGTGGAGCAGACGAGTCCTGCAGTGCGATTCTGTAACCATCTCACCGTGAAAATTTAGGTGAAGTGAGCGTGGAGTGAGCTGTGAATAGTGCCAATTCCTAGCAAAAACAAACTCACATCACCTAAGTTTTCACGGTGAGATTTTTACAGAATCGACCGGCTGGAGTAGAGACCGCGTATCGTGGCAAGCGTGACTTGGGACGTCCCTCAGCTAGACATGGACTAAGACATCTTAAGAAAGTGGTTGGGACAAACTGGATGCGGAGGACAGGGTGTTGTGGCGCATCCTGGGAGAGCCCTAAGTCCAGCAGTGGACTGCGATATGCTGAGTTGATTTCATTTGAGTAAAGGCTCCTAAAAACAGACGCGTCACGCGATACAATCGCGCGCGACACAAAGGCACCGCTCGTTGCGCGACTTGTGGTGCCTTTACGTCGCGTGTCGTGTCGCGTGTTTGAAGGAGCCTTAAAAAGAAGATACAGAAAAACCTGATGCTGTTGATCCTCATTGGAAAATTATTACAGCAGTATAATATGTATACCTGACCAAGATTATGTCTGGACTTTAAAAGAGACTGTGACCTCTGAGTTTGTTTCGGCCTTTCTTCTCAGAGTAGTCAGATAGGAAACGCCGACCTCATAAAAAAAATATATGATTGACGTGTAAAAGTGTTTTTGCAAACCTACTTGCAAAAATAAAATCATTTATCATTTAATGCAAAAGCGTTATCTATTTAATGCAAAAATTCGCAGATATGACCTACATTAGATGTTTTTGTTTCGACCTGAATTTTGATAAGAGTGCGATAACGGAATCGGAAGTCATGAAAAAGTTCGTTCGTTCGGGGTGACTAGTGGATCCACGTGATAGACGTTCTGTTTATAATACAGTGTGAGTCTTCATAATGTGCACATACCGAAATGAGAGAAACTTAGCTTAACTTTATCGACGGAAAAAAAAGGTCTCTACCTGCTAAAGTATTGTACTTAGTCGAGTGCAAGGCCTTTCTTTAACAGTTGGTAGGAAATGTTGTAATTGAGTTATAAACATGGTATTTTTACTTTTAGAAAGCTGATACCATTGAGAATAATGTAAAGTAATAAAAAAGGGTAGGTAATCAGGGCTTTTGAGAAATTTTACAATTACTTATTGTAAATATTGATGAAAAAATATCAGATGTTTGTAAGTAAGCAAAGCGCTTACCCCCCCACTCCCATGCTTACGTAAACATTGTTATATGCATTTTTTCAATGTGTTCTGGCTTCTTTATTGATTCATGAGTAGCAGTTATACCTACATATTAGTTTCGTTTTCAAGCATAGACAAGAAGGGTTGCCATATGTTTTCAAACCAAAATCAACTTTTTGTAGAAAATCCGAAAAAGTAAAAAAATAAATACTGCTGACGTAATCACCATCCAGACCCTGTAGTGCTTACGTAATACTTGAATGGCCCTTAAGGGTAAAGTGCATATTATAAACTTATTTGTTTTACATGTTATCGTAGCAAATACTTGGAATTCAATATTTATGTTGCCTATCTTATTTATTTTGTCATTACGATCGGAAAAATCGGAACGAATCCAGTTGTTGGTTGTTGTAAACTGGTTGCTAATTGATGATATCTCCGTATTTATATTAATGTTTTCATTAAGTCTTTGAGAAGTACGTTCTTCACCAAAACCAAACCAGCGCCAGAGCCAATCCAGCGCAGCGCCATACCAGCGCTGGAGGCTCTGTATCGCCTAGGGTCTTAGCATTATGCTGATTTTTTATATTCTAATATTTAAAAATACAATTAAATTTAAATATTTAATGATATAAAGAAGATAAAAAAATCTTAAATTCATTCATTTACTCATTCACTGGCAAGACAACGCACAACCTAAACCGCTGCTGGGGGTTCAGAAGCATGAAATTATTATCACTTCCTTATAAAACAAAATGGAGCACTAAGGAAGGATTATTGAAAAATCACCCCGCAAAGGGGTTAAACAGGGCATGAAAATTTGAATGGGAGTTCGTCATTCTTACCCATGGGAAATCCCATTGCATACACAACTTGAGATTTCTGGGAACAGTCGTGGCGCAGTGGTTAACGGCCGCGTCTTACGAGTTGGTATATCGTAGGTTCGAACCCAGACAGGCGCTTTACTTTGTGTAAATTATTTCATCATCACTACTGTCAAAACTCTGAAGGAAAACATCGTGAGGAAACCGGCATGTCCTGGAACCTGAAAATTCGAAAACATGTGACATCTACCAACCCGCACTGGGCCCGCGTGGTGGATTACGGCCATAGATATAGATAGACCTAGATAACGCAAGTATCACGAACCGTATGAAAACCCCGCGTACCATTTTTGATTACCAACTATGACGTCACAAGCTCGCGCTTTCGCTAACGCTTACCCAACCAGCAGTATTCTCTACCTGCGTCTGTGTTTCCGAGCGCATACAACCCGAATCTCTTCAAAGTAAGAGTGAACCGTCTTCTTCTGGGTAAGCTCACACCATCGTAGACTTTGTCTCTGTCACCTCTGACCTAGACTAGAGTCAAGAGCAAACCCATTTCACTTTAAAAAAAAGTACACAGGACTGAGCGCGAAAGTGCGCGGCTTACGATTTTTGAACGTAAGCTGGTGCGATTTTTGGCACGCTAAGTAGTTGCTCTTGCGTTAACTAGGTGTATCTATAATAATCTATATCAGTGATTACGACTCCAGCTCACCGAGAGGAGACCTGTGTCCCACCAGTGGGCACATTTATACGCTGAATATACTTATGCTACACGACTTGTATTTGCATAATATCGATACCGGAAATTTCAATTGTCGTAAAGGACAAAACACGACTTTTCAGTAGAGACAAAAAACAAAAAAAAAAAATTGTTTTTAACTCATAACTTTTTCAAACAAAGTACAATATTCATGATGTCAAAAGAAACCCCAACTATTTTTTCGTGTTCTATCCCTTTAAATTAATAAAATAAACCAAACTTAACTATTGACGAAAATGAGAGTCCTTTACAGCTCACAAAAATAGAATTTAAGTCCTTTACAGCCACGAAAAATTGGTTATAGTAAAGTCAGATGAGTCGCAAAGGACTAATCTTGATCATTAATGGGTAGTACAAGTCAATTAAATCAGAGACTAAGGGGGTAAAAGGAACAAAAAACTAAAGATCTAGTTAAGAAATACCTACAATAGGTAGTAAAACTAGGTGGAATAAAAGGTTTTTTTTATTATTTTTTATTTATTAATCAAAAATTTTATAAAAAAAGTAACAAGAATGTTATTCTAATAGGAACTCAAAATTTAAACAAAATGTGATGCTATTTTTTAATTTAAATCGCAAGTAATCGTTGCGATGCTGAAAAACGACTAAATTTTTTGAATAATCAGCTAATAAACTAATCTACTAACTAGTTTTTTTTTAATAATTATTAATGAAACTCAAACAATATTGATCAAAACAGTCTTATATTTAAAACTAGCTTCTGCCCGCGAATTCGTCCGCGTGAAATTTCTTGTTCCCCCGACCTACCCCGTCGCATCGCCTGCCTGCGCTTTTAATTCGTTTACCTGTTTTCTGCCTTTTTTGGTTTTTGCTCGGCTCCTAAGGATCCTAGCGTGATGTTAAGTAGCCTTCCTCGAGAATTGGGCTATTAAATGCAAAAATAATTTTTCAAATCCGACTGGTAGTTCCAGAGATTAGCGCGTTCAACCAAACAAACAAACTCTTCAGCTTTATAATATTAAGTATAGATATAATTAAAATAACCAAAAATAATAACAAATTTAGCCCACCAGAACTGAAAACTCAAACAATTGATATTCTAAAGTATAATTAAATGACAAGTAACTTCAGTCTTTTAAAATTATTAGTAATTAAACATAAACACTAAATTTTTTTTTCAAAACATAGTGGTCTTTTAGAATAATAAATCTCTCTTTTCGTTTTTATCTATTATTTTTTGTTTCAAAGTCAAAGCATTTATTTCAAATAGGCACATAAAAGGCACTTTTGAACGTCAGCAATTACAACAAATAGAATTGATTCTAGCCGCCCATTCCAAAAGGTAGTTTTCGTATGGAGAAGACTGGGCAAGACACTCCACCGTTACTCTTTTAAAATGTTTTACAATATTTTGCATACATTAATTATGTAATAATAATATGTGAAGACGATGCACCTAAAATAAAATTACAATACCACAATAGGTAAAAGAATTAAAAATGAAACCATGACATATAAATTAATTATCTGATAGATACATGGTGAGGTAATAAGTCAGGGTGTAAGTTAAGTAGTTACAGAATGTAAATCAATTTAAATAAAAAATAAGAATAAATTCACAATTAAATTAGCAACCCGTTTGATTTTGTCTAGACTTTAGATCGTCCTATGGAGCAGCACCAGCATGTTTCCAAGCGTTCTTATCTTGGATATAATCTTCTAATTTATAGTAGGTATGCTTGTTTACAAAGTGTACGTTTAATGTGAGTTTTAAATTTTCTTTCATTTAATTGCAATATATCACAAGGTAGTTTATTGTAACATTTAACACAGTACCCCATAAAAGATTTATGTACAGACGCCAGCACATCATCCTACCACAATCTGTCAGATTTTCCCAATCAACTTTGAACCTTATGATTTAGCGATAAAGTTGAAAATCTATTAAAGAAATCTGACAGATTGTGGTAGGTTGATGTGCTGGCGTCCGTACCTTGGCTAATCTGAAAAATGTCCTTTACGACAATTGAAATTTCAAAATATCCTTTACGACAATAGAAATTTCTGGTATCGATATTGTTTATAATGTTGTATAACAAGTTCAATGCAAAAATGACATTACGACCTCATAAATAAATTAAAACATGACTTTACGCTCCCTATTGAAAATTATTTTTACGACACATCCCAAATAGTAAAAAAATCGAGCTAGAGCTGTTGAAAACCCAGGTCGCAAAGGGCTTTTTTTTAAAGATAGAAATATTTCAAATACACCAATCGATAGAGCTCGCGACGCTGATTCCAAATATGTATATAACTCATTTTCGGCAAAATGTCCTTTACGACAATTGAAATTTCCGGTATCGATATACTTACCAAGACTACATCCTTTCGTTCAATATTTATTTTATTTATACACATACAAGTTATAATATTGCTCTATTGTCAGTTGATAAAACAATATACATACTTAATATTAATAACATAATAATGTCTTTATCGCTCACTTATCTGTAATGTTATTCCAAATAAATCCGACAGGGCTCAAACACAGCATTGTGAACTAAAATAACACTATAACAGGAAAAACAAACGTTTGACGATACTTAAGTAATTGAAGAAACAATTCATCACATGCTATTCAACTTACACCTTCATAGAATACTGGGTCAAATTGAATTAGCTAGCGAAACTCCACAGACGTGATAAAAGTCACCGTGAAATGTATTTATGGTTGCACAGCCCCGGATCTAAGGGGGGGCAAACCGGGGAAATTGCCCCCGGGCGGCAGTTTCATTGGGGCGCCAAATCCTTGAGACAAGAATTCGAAATATCGAACAAATGAAGTTAGTTTTTGAACGCATACTAAGTGATTTATGAACGCATCTTAACAGCAGTGCGATTCGGTAACCATCTCACCATGAAAACTTAGGTGAAGTGAGCGTGGATTGAGCTGTCAATAGTGTCAATTCCTAGCAAAAACAAACTCACTTCACCTAAGTTTTCACGGTGAGATTTTTACAGAATCGACCGGCTGATCAAGTAAATTTTTGAACGCGTGCGTAGTGTCCGTGATCAAGTGACACTGTTTGTTTATGTGGTTGATTGCGTTTGCGAGCAATCAGCGTTAATAAAATAAGTAATTTATTAGTGAAATCATATATTATCGTAGTGGAAATCAACAATTTGAAAGTTTTTCTCAAACACTGAAGGGAGGGGGCGCCACTATCATGGTTTTGCCCCGGTTCGAAAAAATCGTAGATCCGGGGCTGTGGTTGCAATAGAAGCCGTGTGCTGACAATGAAAAAATAATAAAAGACAGTTACTTATATTAAAGTATGCAACTAAGTACCTAGTAAAAATATTTTTATAAGTACAGTCAAACCTGGACAAGTGAGAACTGGATAAGTGAGAAAACTCTATAAGTGAGAGTAATAGCCAGGACCCGTCATTTTAAGCTCCCAAAACCTCTATTAGCGAGAAACAGAAACCTCTGTAAGAGAGAGTCGTTTTTCCCTCATAGACCTCCGTAAGTGAGACTGCTACTTATCTATACCTCTATAAGCGACAGTCGAGCTTTATTTACAAATTTAACATCTGCTATTTTATGACTCATTCTTAACTTTCGTGGAACTTCCTACCATTGTTTTTGTATTGTTTTTTCGTCAATATTATACCTATTCTATTTTGTGGAACTAAATAATGTTGTTATTCTATCGCATTCTTTTTGCATGGACACGTGTGCCTGTTGTACCGTCTTGTTTGTCGGACTTACTCAGTTTATAGTTATCAATTGCCAAGGAAAGTTCTGTTCTGCATCATGTCAAAACGGAAAATTAAAGTACTGTCATTAAGTGATAAACTTAAAATAGTGAATGCGTTTGAATCCGGAAAATCGCGAAATCAAATTCAGAGGGAGTTTAATTTACCAGAATCCACCTATTATAAAATCAAAAGACTATAAAGTCTGAGTGCTCTGATGGACATGTACATACAATACAATTTTTGTTTTGTTTTCGTAAGCATTTAAAAATATATATGTACCTACATAATATATGTTGTGCATATCATGCACATAATTTTATCATACTTATTACATATTCACTACATTCGTACTTGCTGTGACTTGTTATTGCTGCGTACCCCTATAAGAGAGAAACGCTACCCATGTACCTGCATTAGCGAGAAACTCGGGTTAGTGAGAAACCTCTATAAGCGAGAATGAGATTGGGCTCCCTTGAACTCTCGCTTATCAAGGTTTGACTGTACATATTATTTTTATCGTTTTCAACTTCTTTGTTTATCATACAAAAATTGGGATTCCCATTCAAAACTGCGCTGTTAATGAAACTCCATAATTACGTTTTATTTAGATTATGACAGATAAGAAAAGATAGCATAATAACACGCGTGGTTCAGTGAAAGTTAATACTTGTGTAAATTATCTTTACATCGTGTACGTCGTCAGAACGTCATGTTTGTTTGAATTAGGCTTTCCTTTGTTTACGTAGATACTTAGTTGTTTTTCTTTATCAAAACGTGTTTGAGTGAAAATTAGTTAAAGTCGTCATCATAATAATATATGTATATTTTTTTAATGATCGGCAAAATTGATAATTACAGGCAATTTTGGGTTAATTAATCAATATCATGATTATTTTATATATTTAATTATCTTTGCTCAGTCTCGTAATGTACGGTATTCGGTTACAAGGACCAAAAATGAATAAAAGTCATGTTTTGATCTTTCAAGCCGAAGCACTTCCATCATAAAAATAAACTGGTCTACCCCATCTTAAAATCCATTGCTACACTTTACCAGAAAATTCACGAAGACAAACCAGAATCGCGTATTTAAAAAAAAAAACCCCTAATCGTTTGGTCCTTCGAGCCGGATACCTTCACAACATCATTAACCAAAACTTTTTCTTTTAATTCCAGACACAGCCACGACAACTGTTCAGATCAACAGCTAGAGAAGGTGCTTCGAGAGCGAGGGTCTGATTACGACAGCTTGGTGTGCTCACATAAGAAACAGAAGGCGTTCGAAGAAAACGTTGCAAAGAGCCTCACGGAAATGGGGCTGAAAGTTGAGATGGCTAGCAGGTACAACCTATTTATATTAGTTTATTTTTCTGTCAACAATTCATATGTACAGACGCCACCACATCAAGCTACCCGAAACTGTCAAATTTTCCCAATCAACTTTGAACCTTATGCTTTAGCAATAAAGTTGAAAATCTATTAAAGAAATTTGTCAGATTGTAGTAGCTTGATGTGCTGGCGTCTGTACTCTCTTAGTTTTTTTTTTTGATATCACTGACATTGTTAAAGGAAAACATTGTGGGGAAACCAGAACTTATGATAAACCGCCTTTAGCAAGCTTGGTGATGAATGATAGTCCCTTCTCTGTATGAGAAGAGCCCTTTGTCGTACAGAGAGACAATATTAGCCTGGTATTATTAACGTTCTTGTACAGACGCCAGCACATCAACTTACTAGAATCTGTCAAATTTCTTTAATAGATTTTCAACTTTATCGCTAAAGCATAAGGTTCAAAGTTGATTGGGAGGTAGCTTGATGTGCTGGCGTCTGTACTGATTTTCACCTTGGAGGCACTATATCATAAGTTGATTCACTAACAGTAGCAATGGTTTTCATTTTGACAGTTGATCAACATTCATTGCGTGATTTACGTTGTTGAGCGGACAATTTTTTCGAACATAGGAAGCAATGGATTAGTAATATCCTTCAAAATTATTCAGATTGTGATTGTGTTGTTGTTGTTGTGTGTGTGTGACGCAATTAGGGTGCTGTACGCTGTTAGGGATCTGTTTTTTTTTTAAGATAAGACATTATAATTCTATGGAGTGTGTGAAGTTTTGCTAGCTAATTAAAAAAAAATGTAGGGTAACCGCAATATTAAACCTTGATTCCAAGGCAAAGCATCAAAAACCTTCATTAATATAAATATGTATATAAAAAAACTGCACAATTCACTCTAATAATTATTATTTTCTTTTCCAGGTTAACATACAATGAAGAGCTAATAAAGTGGTGCGACGTGGTGGTACCGTGTGGTGGTGATGGCACCTTTTTGCTAGCAGCGTCTAGAGTGAGAGATGCCAAGTAAGTTCCGTTTTTGACTAATGGTATTTTGGCGACATTAGTTTAATTTTAGTGAAGAAATTTATGGTTATATTAAAACTGGAATGTGAACAGGATAATTAAGGAACTTTCAATATGATATGATAGAGAATTCGGGCTCATGATGACAGCATTTTTAAGCAGGTTCATTGGTTTTTACTTAAAAAAAAGGAGGCTTTTTTTCGAACTTTTTACTCCGTCATACATAGACAGGTTTGCAAAATTCTATTTTTAATGGGTAAGGTATGCATCAGGGGTGCTCCCATATAAATTTTTATTACCTTTGCTTGGGTGTTTTTTGCCTCAGGGGGATATGGGAGCGTATAAATTTTATTAACTTTGCTTGGGTGTTTTTGAGTTAGCTTCAGTAATACGATTATTTTCCAATTAGTTTATATTGATGATAAATTAATAGATTCCTTTCACTGATATTTACATAGCAAGTAGTGTTATATGAATTTATGTGGGGTAGGTACAACTAAAAAGTGATAAAAAAAACTTTTTTTACAAAAAACACTACAAAATGAAAAATAACTTTAATTTCAAAAGTCGATGTCAAAAAACGGAAATTTGGAACCAACGACATTGACTTCCAAAATGAAAGTTATTTTTCACTTTGTATTGTTTTTTTTTTGGAAGTCGGTTGTTTAAGTCATTTTAGTGCATTGAATTTGTACACAAATAAACGAATGTTTTTTTTCTTTGTAGTACTTTATTTATCCTGTACTCCATTTTCTTCTAATTTTGTGGGATTTCTGACCATAAAAACATTTCCAGATAGTTATGATGTTACAGTTAGATGTTATTTTTGGACTTGTACACTTAATATAACTTCTAAATTAGTCAATAATTTTTTTTCAGTAAGCCTGTCATAGGCTTCAATAGTTCACCAAAGAAATCAGTAGGTCGCCTCTGCCTGCCGACGTGGTGTTCGAAGGACATCAAGGGTGCGTTCCAGGCTCTAAAAGAGGTATGTCCACTTCCATAACGTTAGTACAACCTTGCAACCGGCCAAAACTGAAAACGAAGCTCCTAAAAAAACCTTCTACTAAAAAGAACGCTGGGTATTAAGGAAAAGTTTTCATTTGGACTCGTACAGGAAGATAATTATACAAACTCAAATCCATACTAATATTATAAATTCGAAAGTAACTCTGTCTGTCTGTATGTTACCTTTTCACGCCAAAACCACTGAACGGATTTCGATAAAATTTGGCAGAGAGATAGATTGCATCCCGGGGAAGAACATAGGATTGTTTTCATCGACATACCTCGCGGGCGAAGCCGCGGGCGGCTTACAGCTACTATAGTATATGACACAAAGAAGACGTTAATATTGGTCATTTGTTCCTATCTTACCATTATCAGCCTAAAACGATCCCACTGCTGGGACACAGACCTCTTTGTGAGAGGGTGTGGACCGTATTCCACCACGCGGGCCCAGTGCGCGTTGCCAGATGCCACATGTCTTCAAATTTTCGTTTCTAGGTCATGACGATTTCCTCACGATGTTTTCCTTCATCATTTTGAGATCAGTGGTAATGAAATAAATCACGCAAAGTAAAGCGCTTGTCTGGGTTCGAACCTACGACCTATAACCCCCCCCCTATACCTATACCTACTCGTAAGTTACCACTGGCCCACCATTGCTCTCCTATCTTAATTAATGGTATTCAAAATCAGAGAGAATTAACAAATATGTATGATTGCAGGGCAGGTTCAGATGGATGCGTCGCTCCAGGATACGTACCACGATCACCTGCGAACCTAAACTGCTGGAGACGATCACACCCATCGACTTACACACGCTACATTACTGCAGGTTAGTCCGCCATGTAACCTTCAAAATTTCATGTTGGTAAGTAACTCCATAAAAGATCAGCGGGATTGTTCGAAAGGGTTACCGCTGGCCCGGAACATAAAGGGCTAAGGAAGGAACACGAGTAGGTTTTAGTCAGTAAGAGTCTGACACTCCCACTTCACCCAGAGCGGGAGGGGTCAGTTGATATTATCCCATGCTGAAAAAAAATCCATCGAAGAGTATTTTTGCTATGTGACACATGCATTATAACAACCATTTATTTGTACCTAAGTTAACAAATCAATAAATGACTTAATGCAAAATAATTGGAAAATGTTATACAAGCTGTAATTGAAATAACAGAAAACCTGGAAGAGGGTAATCTACACATCATTAGGAACAGCTTAGCAGTTATAGTAAGTGTCAAACTTTATGGCGGCTCTGAAGTGTGCTTCTTTCTACGCAGCATCTTACCCCTCACCCCGTTGACAGATGAATTTGTTATTACGCAGCGACTCGCCTCATGTTTCGAGTTGCCATAAATTTTGCATCGGGCTGTTTTTATTTATTTATTCATTCATTCATTCATAACAATTTTTACATTGTGTCCAATATTAAAAATGATTGTAAAACTTAAAAAATACAAAAAAAAAAAAACAATAAAATACATGCCACTTAATTACTACGAGGAAGAGTAATAATAATAAATAAATGTCATTTAAATAACTAGAATCATACTGCTACAAATAATTAAATATAGCCAATGTCAGATGTCCAATGTCAATTACTTACTTACTACTATTTCAACTACACCATGTATATCGTCCTATCAAAAAAGGTTCTCAGATTTTTAGAAATGATCATATACTATGAACTGTTAATGGCTCTAATTGCTCTGAATTGCAATAATAACATTGAATTAGGGTTCTAACAGTTTTAGGTATAACAAACGCATTTGGAAACCTTCAACATGCATTGTCAGATTTTTTTAACCTTAAACATAAATATTCAGTGTTTAGAAAATTAATTATTACAATTTTATTCTTCAATCAATATTTTAGTGCACAAATTAATCAACACAGCGAAATATTTGACAGGTATTTGCGATGGTGCCAACTTTTGTAACGAATGCATCCCAAAGTTTAAATAAATAAAGTAAAATATAATTTCTTCTGCAGATATCCGCCTGTACAGAACTTGCATGAATTGACAGACTCCTACAATTTGAATTCGGAACAAATGAGTAACAGTCGGGAACCGGAATGTAAAAGTCCCACCCTCGCAACGAAAATATTACCGGTTTTGGCGCTAAATGAGGTAAGACCTACTAGATGTTTTCCAGATCAGTCTTACCAAGGTTGACCATTTTCTATTTTGCTAAGTATCCGGTACTTGTTAACAGGCCTACACTGTCCTCCTATACCTAGTGTAATTAGAAAACATTGTAAAAGTCAATTAATTTTAAAAGAGTAATCGTGGAGTTTCTTGCCGACTCTTCTCCATAGGAAACTACCAATTGGAAACGTGCAGCTGAAGTCCCCGTCACGAGAAGCTATAAATTTTCTAAATAAAGAACTTCTATTAAGTTACGTAGCGACAATTCAATCAACAACAAATAATCCCAAATTCAATCAACTCAAGAGTAACATACGTGTAATACGAAACTGACGAGCAATTTCACTTGGTCGGGTTATATTTTAGCGATGTAAAGCGCTGTCGTCTAATGTTTTGTGGTACTGGAACGCGTCTGACTCATGGAACTTAAACATATGGGCCGTTATTTTGAAGTACACGCTGTCGATGACGCTGTCAATGCTGCAGAATGCAGATGCAGAATACTCTGAATCATCTAAAGCCAGTAATTAGATGTGTGTGTTAACATAATTGTATCCTTATATAAAAATCATTACAAAACTGTTTTTTTTTAAATTTGATTCAAAGGTTACGAACCCCTGAATGTGTGTTTACAGAATTTATAGCTTCTCGTGACGGGGACTTTAGCTTCTGACGTTTCACAAGTGCCTATGTAGGTTTAAGTAAAGTAATTTGAATGGGTAACGTGTTACCCATTAACTGGGTTGTGGAGGTCAGATGGGCAATCGCTCCATATAGAATACTGATATTTAGCTGCATCCGGTTAGACTGGAAGCCGACTCCAACATAGTTGGGAAAAGGCTAGGCAGATGATGATGAAATCAATTACAGATATTCGATTTCACGAAGTCCGTTCGGCTTTGATTGTAGTAGTAACGTATCCCGACAAGCGCGCTCCCGCAGCGGCTGCCCCTTGCTGCCGTCGCATGAGGCTATTTCCGCGAATGTGTACCGTTTTACTTTACCCATTGTTGAGTCTCTGTTGATCACAATGTGCATGTGCACGCTTGACAATATTCATAGCCAAACGGTCTTCGTGACATAGAACATCTTTACAAGGTCGACTATATCTAAACCATAAAATCTAATATTAATTCTACGTTTTTTCCAGGTATTCATAGGCGAAAGTGTAACATCCAGAGTATCGCTTCTGCGACTACAGATAGATAACGGAGAATGGTCTCACACGAAGAGCTCCGGGCTATGTGTCACTACCGGCACCGGAAGTACCTCCTGGCACTTTAGGTAACATATTTTTATTATATATATATATATTTATATTGACGGCACGGTTGGTGCAGTGGTTGAGCGATTGACTGCTGCGCTGTGTGTCGCGGGTTCGATTCCCGCACGGAACAAATATTTGTATGACCTGAAAGTAGTTGTTGCGGGTCTGGCTGTTTGTGTATGTGAGTTTAAATGTTTGTAAACGCATCCACAATACAGGAGAAATTCCTAGTGTGGGGCAACGATAGTAAAAAACTACATAGATTCTTCTTCTTCTCAGCGTGTCGATGGCAATCTAAAGTGACTCGGCCCAGAATTCAGCTACTGCTTTGGCGCCATCACCAGCGTCCTCCTGTTAACTCCTGAGCGAAGCGAGAGAGTTAAGACTAGAATCCTCAGTGCTGTGGCCCACCAACTAAAAATATCAGAATAAAAAGCGGTCAAGTGCGAGTCGGGCTCGCACTACAGACTATGAATATATCTACAATATTGAATATATTTTTATAGTTTGTTGTTACAGCGGCCATAGTACTACACACTGTGAAAATTTCAAGTATCTACCTATTATGGTGCAAAAGATACAGCCCTGTGACAGATGGACGTACAGCGTAGCCTTTGGCACCCTTTGGTTACGGAGCCCTAAAAACATTAATTTCATGTTCAACCGCTAATTATTCCTCAACTACAACCAAGTATTCTTTTATTTACAGTATAAATTGCCTGCGAACTCAATCAGTGCAGGAATTAATGAAGATACTATCACATCAGTTTGGAGTCCAGATCGACACCGCGCTGGAGAAGGCAAGACAAGTCACCGAGTCATATAACCAGAAACTAATGTTCGCAGCAGGTAGGAATTTGTTTGAATTCAGTGCTTTTATTAAGGAACAGAAGTGGCTTTTTTTTTTCAGGATGGGAAATCATCACATGACCCCTCTCGCTCTGGGTGGAGCGGAAGGGAGTGTCAGACTCTTACTAACTAAAACCCATCCGTGTTCCTTCCTTAGTCCTTTATGTTCCGGGCCAGCGGTAACCCTTTCGGACAATCCCGCTGACCCGGCAGGCTTCGGCCCTGACGGGCCCCTTTACTTGATGCTGACATCTCTAACAGTGGTGGCTTTGCCAGGCACTTTGTAGTATTTATTTCATCACCACCGCTCTCAAAACGGCGAAGGAAAATATCGTGAGGAATCCGGCATGTCCTAGAACTAAAAATGCGAAGACATAGTGACGTCTACCAACCCGCACTGGGCCCGCGTGGTGGATTACAGACCACTCCCTCTCACAGAGAGGAGACCTGCGTCCCAACAGTGCTACCACCACACGGGCGAAGCCGCGGGCTAAAACTAGTTTTGTATAATGCTGATTACTTCTATCTCTTTTGTCACCAGATTCCGATCAGCTAGCATACTCAGTCCGTGAGTACATCACGTTCGAGGAGTGGCCCACACCTCGCGGGCTCAAGGTCAGGGACAAAGCGAGCTCCGTCAAGGTCAAGTCGCATTGTACTGATGCAGGTATGTAATCATTATAGACTAGCTGTAACCTCCGACTTGTCTTGCAACCGCTTGTGTTAAAAACATCCTTAGTGAACCTACATAATTATGGTCTGTTCCAAAATTATATGTTGAAAATGTAAACAAACCCTGTTCAGGTTTAATGGGGGTTTTCGTGAAAATTTACGATATCAGTTGGCACCACTGTGACAAGAGGTCTTCCAATATAAAATATATGATGACGTTCATCATTCGATTCATTCATTCGTTCATCATTCAGTCATGACTAAAGAAAATATAGGCTCTTTGACAGTTGCCTGGACCTGACGTGTCAGTGCTGCCACCTTGCGATCGTCATTTCAGAAAACCCACATTACTACGCAATCACTCGGTAAAGGGAATTAGTGTCAAAAGGTTTCAACTTTATCTGTGCCGCTGGGGAGTTTGTTGCGCCATTTCTTCTCAGCGAAAGCACTAGGAAGTGTCGAAGGGCGGCCGTTTTGGGGGACGGTCTTACGTAGTTTAGACTTTCGAAAAGTGCTGATTCTTAGCCTAATTTGAATAAATGACTTTTGATTTTGATATTTTTAGTTGATTTAAAGTTAAAATTTCGGGTTTAAATATTTAAATATCCTGTTAGCGGGATGCGCTTACCGATCGAGCTTGTGACCACTAACTAGCCGAACGACATCACGCTTGCATTTCCCGAAGGGTCTGACAGAGGTATTCTCGCCAGTTACGTTAAGCGCCATGAAATAAAAAGTCGATTATTCTTTTTTTTAAATTATCATTCACATTTCAACCAACTTTTTCTTCATCTTTTCAGGCTTAGTTATCGATGGCAGTGTATCATTCCCGTTCAACGATGGGACAGAAGCAATTCTAGAGATACATCCCGAAGACTCCTTGATGACCGTCCAAATGGACGACGATCGACCATAATGGTGGTCTAGTACACTTTTGACTTTGAATTCTGAAGTTAGACAGAGTAGAGAATTGGCGGCTTTTGTAAAGTGAGATCTTGCTAGACTTGTCTTAATTATGCAGAAAAATTGCTATGATGCGGGAGAAAGTTTAAAATATCACTCCTGTATACCCAGAAAGAGGTTGACAGAAGTGGAAAGGTGAAGTATGACGGTTTTGAAGTGTGGTCAGTACCACCCTCCCGCACTTGGCCCGCGTGGTAGATTACAGCCCACTCTAGAAGAAAGGGGGCCTGTGTCCCAGTAGTGGGATTATTATAAGCTGATTATGCTGTACTGATTACGAAAAACTTCTGGTGGTCTGAGAGTCTGAGCTTAGTAATCGGGGTGTCTTTAGATCGGCTAAGATTAGCTTGAATTTGAGCTTTAGTGAAACGGCGTAGAGCACAATTTTTTATAATGTCATTGCGTGTCTTCAGTTGAGTTTTTTAAGAATTATTTAAGTTATCACTGATGGGACTACAATATTAATAATTACAAGTGCCGATTATGATATTCTAAATAGACAAAAAAAACTATGCTAAACATCACAAAAAATAAGTTACTGGAGTGATAAAATTTTAGTAGTAAGTACCTTTTATTCCATTTATGAAGACCAACTTTTTTACTATACCTTTGTACCTCTTGTCGTACGAAATATTCCATTCTTACATATCATCCATTTGAATAAATGTATCAGAAAATTAAATAAATATACTTTCAGGACTATATTACTAACATCATAAACAAAAACTTTTCTTCTATGACTTTTATTAATTCATCAGACTTTGACACAAAAATAAAATATTAACATTTAACAATAAATTGAAATATTCGATTTTCTGTTACGAACTCTGCGCGAAGCAAAAGTTAGGTAAACAAACTGCCGTGTCCAGTACGAAATTGAGCGAGGGGAGCGGGGGGTAGATGGAACAACGAAATCTTTTTTTTTTTTGTTTTTGGTAAAAGTATTATGTTTTGTAAAAAGTCATAGAACAAATGTTGTTGTTTATGATGTTAGTAATCCAATCCTGCAAGGTTATTAGTGTTTTACCAATAACCCTGTAGACATTAGAAAGACTTAATAATTTCCACTCTAAAGATACGGTTTCCTAGAAACTCGGGCTCTTAAATCCTTCCGTTTCCTACGGGCACGTCCTCCCTGCCATTACCGCGCCCCCGATCTACTTCTTGATATGCAATGGCCACTGTATCACCATGAACATGAGGCTACAGGAGTTAGTGCGAATCTTGGGGTATATCGGGATAAAAACCCATGTGTTAATCCAGGGTGTCAGCTACCTCCATATCAAATTTTTATCAAAATTGGTCCAGCCGTTTGTGCTTGAAGAAGTAACAAATATAAACTGTTTCGGTTGTTGCCGCTGTGTTATGCTTCGAAATAATGTACAGACGCCAGCACATCAAGCTACTACAATCTGTCAAATTTCTTTAATAGATTTTCAACTTTATTGCTAAAGAATAAGGTTAAATGTCGATTGGGATAATTTGACAGTTTCGGGTAGCTTGATGTGCTGGCGTCTGTACCGTACTGGTTTATATCTGTTGTATTGTATGAGTATTAAAAAGGTTCTGAATTTCTGTGAATCTGCATATAAAATAATCTGAGCTGAATTTGAGCGACGCTCACAAAGCGATGGCGAGACGCCGACTGGCACCCCTGGAGGCGCGGGCGCGGCCGGCTCGCGGGATGGCTCCGCAGGCACAGTCGTAGAAAGTAATGCCGTGCGCCATCTGGCGGCGGGGCCGTAAAACTCTCACAAAGTTTCGCCTTTATAATATTAGTGTGATAAATATAAAATGTATTTTTAAGTCCTTCGCTGTGCTTAGGTTTAAGTAGATGAAAATGTAGATTTGCGTGCAGGTTGTGGTGTGTACCGCGATATTTCATTATTAATCTTTTGACTGCCACAGTCATGTATAGATGACAAACCAAAATGTGCCAAGCACACCACGGTTCGACTACATGACAGACTTTGACGCCGAGGGCACGCTTTTGATTTTTTTGACGTGTAGCGGTCAAAAGGTTAATACCTATATTGGCAGATTCTGTTTTCCAATACCTGGGAGTCTTTTTTTTTTGCATTCGTCTTTTCATTGGCTGACGATGGACGATAACGGATTGCAGGACCACAACACTATGTGCGCGAAATATAGTTAATTATAATCTTAAATTTACATATTCGTGCATGATTATGTACAGTTTGACCAGAAAAGGTTTGCGCTCCGGTAATCTTCTTGTTTCCGAATTAGCACGAACGCCATAGAGTAGCCGCTTACACATTTCGCAGGGCGTCTAAGTTTTGTAAGAAATGTTAATCTATAACTTTGTTGGTATGTATGGTAGTAACAGCTCTTCATTAGATCGCAACATCGCGCGTTCGTATTTCTGAAAGTAATCGAAGCTAATAGTTTTTTTGAGTTATTGTATCGGTGTCTTAATATTTATCCTTTTCCTGATTATTGAAAGGGTTTTAGGTTTAAAAGTAAACGTATGTATATTTAATTGATTCTCTAAAAACTTTTTGATATTTGAATGACGATCGCCTTTTTTACTTAATGATCTTCTCTTTACTTTTTGGTCTTTTTAAAAACCTATTTGTGCAGTTAAAGTTGGTCGCAGTAACTGAGCTAGGGCACCCGGCCTAGATGAGTTAGGTTAGAACTGTGACCAAACTAATTGTTCATAGTAAATAGCCCAGGGTTGATCAAAAAAAAAATTAAGTAAGTATATGGATAATGGGAATTATTTGAGGATCAATTAAATATTTACCTTGAGAAAGTAATGTTTGCGCTAAAAATATTATTTGCTCTGAATGCGCGCAAACTGTGAGGTTTTTTTAGGCCATTTTTATACCCCTTGGTGATACGCCGTTGTAGGCTACCCCTCCTCCGTCCTCCCAGCATCACGTGTATTTTTTATTATTGATAAGATCTTAATAGACAAAAAATATCATAAAATTTGAATCTGAAAAACCATAAATGTTAATAAAATTGAGAATTTACTTGGTATTTACTGGTAAATAATAATTTACACGTAAACAATAAAACTAATTTTTTTCGTCACACACAAAATACTCGTGATTGTCACAATCCCCCTAATCTTGATTTATCGTGATTTTTACTGTACCCCTGCCCTCTGTTCGAACCTCACGAGATTACAGGATGACCTCAAAAGAAAGTATAAAAGATACCGTGTGGCGCTTCGGCGAGAGCAACCATAATTTTTGGCAACAACTTTATAAGTGTTAAAAGATTTGAAAGAAAAAGTATTGAAACTGAAACTGAAATGCCTGAAAATTCTGTGATTATCTTAAAAGTGGCCCTTCCCTACATGTTAATTTTTTTTTATAATTTTGTTAATAATAATCATAATTAATTAATTAATTACTGTTAAGACTGACGGTTTGTGTAGGTTAAGTTACTATTTAATTTAATTTGCGATGAATATGGAAACAAAATGTATGGTAACAGCGGATTAGTTTTTAAAAATACGACTATATTGAGACGATTTCGTGTTTAAGCTTTTATTATTGTGACGCAGAATATATGCAATACAGGTCAGCCATGCATACATGTTCTGCTTTTTTAACAAAGAAAATTATATATTTAAATTAATGTAATTAACATGAAAAATTTTAATATCTTGCAAATGTAATGCAAACAATTTAAATGTAATTGTGTAGTATAAGTACTGTAAATCTGCTAAATGCACTATGTATTTATGGTGTTATGTATTGGTATGTTTTTTATGTATTTTCTACATTATTGTATACACGGAGACATTGTTAGACTGGCGAATATATTCATACAGTTATAGAAAATTGGCGTTTTATTTCTGGCCGGTTTCCTCACGATGTTTTCCTTCACTGATATGAGAGCATTGGTGATGAAATAAATTACACAAAGTAAGAGCGGTTCTGCACTACATCCGATCCGTTGGTCAGGCTATGAGAAATTTAAAGAAAATAATGTGGAAAAATAAATAAAACTCAAAAAACTTATCAAGTCAGTATATTTGTTAAAAAAAAATTCGTACACTGTCTTACCGCTCGGTATCGTTCCAGAACCCCATTGTATTAAACTAGTTACACAATACCATAATTAGTTGAAAAAAAAAATAACTAAAAAAAATATATTAACAATGGGGTAGTATGAAACGTATATCGATAATGTTCGTTGTTACTTTACATACATAGTAAAAACTAAAAAAAAGACATTGTCCATTGATAGTGTGCACAACCCTTTATTTCACGCACTTTGAGAGTGCTGCCATCTTGTGAGCTGATTTAAAACTAGTGTGACGAAAAAAAAATCTTTTATAGCAGACTACCGCAATATAGATCTACAATACTAGTAATAAAATACAAAGTATTAATTCAAAAAAATCTTGAATAATCATTGAAAACTAAATTTATCGACGTAATTTTTTTTTCAATGGACAATGGCGCAAGTAACAAGCAAAAAAGCAACTTAAAAAGCTCAGATTAAAAATTAAAATAGCACCGTTGGGACGGAATTACTGGCAGAAAGGAAACTTAAAATTAAAACTTAAAAAATATGGCATCCATCTTGTCCGATTATGTTTTTAAAATTTTAATTCACGACTAACTAGTTTCAGTGAACTAAAATTTTGAATGAACCGCGTAGAAGAAAACTAGTTCCCGCCACCTATATAGAAAAGATAAAGGCCTGTTATAACTAGAAATTAATATTTATTAACACAAAAAAGCATCATTTTAGAATATTTTTGTCATAATAAAAAAATACTAAAATATATTTTTTCAACCAAAAATTATTAGGTAGAGAAGTTAAAATAAATTCTGATAAAAAATACAGATTTTCTAGTAAAGAAAAATATGAGCACCTCCTTACTACTAAAACCAGAAGGAAGTGTTCGAATACTTTTATTTAAAAATAACTTTTTAAAATCTAGTTTCACAGGCCTTTACAACACCCTAAGAAATGACTTCTGTCATTCGTTTTATTCTACTTCTTTACGTAATGCAAGGCAACCAGTATATTTCTTAAATTACAGTGTTTTTATATATAATATCGAATCACGACGTATACGAACGAACGAATTATCACAAATTTATTATTATAAATATTGAAAATGTGGTTTTAAATCGTTTTTATATTTTTGAAATAAATTAATTTTAAATAAAAAAATTTACAACTTCCGAAAAAGTTCTCCAACTATTCAATTTAAAACTTTTTATTTAATTTTAACTGTCAAAAATTTAAATTTTATGTGACGTTACATTTTAAAACCACGTTTTCATATAATTTTTACATTTCTACTTTCCATGGAGTGTATAAAAGTGATGTTTGTCATATAAAGTAAATTATTATTTTAATGTGACACAGATGCACTCCTTTCTAGTTTATTGTAATGGTAAATTTAATACACGTGGTAAAATAAACTAAAAATCTAAATACCTACTAAAATATGACTCAATCGTTGTGAAAATTAACACAACAGTAAAAAAAGGTTACTATAATTCCACTGACAAATTCTTCGATGCTCACCTCCAACAAGGCATTTCGATTCCCAAATTATTTAAAATTAAATTTTAATTTAGGCGCAACGCTTTTAATTTAATGACGTAAAATTTATTTAAAAAATTACAATTTGTACACCTTATATCGTTTTTCTAGTAAAAATTCGATGTTTTAGAAACCAATGCGTAATTAATATAAAAAATATAATATGTCCAATATTTAGATGGCACTTAGCAAAATGACATACACACACTACAGTTTAGGAGCTAGAAGACACTATTTATTTTTGTAAATCTGTTCCAAAATTTAATTCAATTTTAATTTTCTTACCACTTTTTGCACAAAAAAGTCCTATTTTTAGTTTAAGAGCTCGGTAGTATAATATTTTCTCACCACACATAAACCCATTTCTTTTTTACCAAATAAACAAAAATAAATCATTTCCAATATTCACAAAAATGTCATGTGTACACCATCAGCATTGAAAAATGTACCAAATATCACTTTAACTGGTATGCGAGTACCCGGTATTTGTGTAGGGACCACTGTACAATGAGCTGCCGGTTCTGGAGTACGTCTTCGGATTCCTCCTTCTAGCCAGGATGAAGGCAATGGCTGCGATGACGCAAATCATCAGAATGACTCCCGCTATGCAAATGCCGATCGCGAAGTTCCGCTGGGATATGCAGATCTCGTCTTCTTTCTGAAAATTTTATTGGTTTTCTGTGACTATGAGGTAGGAAAAGAAGAAAAAGTACCTAAACAAGTAGGTATTACACAAAACCTTGTACTAAATCTAATGTACAATTATTACAATAAGCAATGCATGCAATTTGGTGAACTTTATCAGGAGGGGGGATTAGGGACGATGTTCGTTGAGTAATGCCTTGTTCACCTCTCAAATACCTACTTATGAGCCTTATGATGTGTTGCAAAGGGGTGATCCAGAAGCCCCTTAATCAAATCCTAAGGCAATTGAATGCTAAACAAAGACATTAGAGAGTGGAAGTTGACGTAATTCGTCTTCATCATCATCAGTTGGTACGCCAGAGAATGATCATGATTTAGTAAGTTGAATGTCTCACCTTCTCGCTAGTAACCTCGTCGTTGTCAGGCGAATCAGCTTCGTTCACATACAGCCCCTTGAACAGCTCCACAGTAGCCGGAGATCCCTCGTCGTCACGTCGCACGCGCCGCTTGTGTGCGCATGGCTCCTGCAGATCCGAATGAAACAGATGTTAAAAGAAAAATGAATTTAAGTATCGCTTTATAATTTAATACTGATAAGAGTTTCTTGCAGATGGGCTACTGTCGTTGCGCAGTGGGTGCCTGAAGAGCGTCGTCTCCGAGGCAAGTCAAAAAAACACTGGCGGGACGACCAAGCCGCGTTCTTTACTGATTGGCCGGAAAAGGCAGCAGACAATGACAATTGGAAAAGTATGGGGAACACTTTTGCCCAGCCTGCAGTGGGACAGTATAGGTTAAAAATCAGCTTGTTAGCGACTTGCGGTGCCTTTGTGACACGCGCGATTTTATCGCGTGTCGCGCCTGTTTAAAGGAGCCTTTACGATCATTTTTTCGAAATTGATGAATGTAGGTACATAAAAGACTTTTCCGCTGAATACGGGAAGCACAAGACTGGCAAGACTGGGTCTGTGGTAAGTACTATGTCCAGCTATGGATGTGTTATGCTGAATGATGATGATGTGGGAAAGGTGGCGTTGGTCGGAGACCGGGGCCAGGAACAACATATTTGTTAAGTAATCTGCAGTGCGATTCTGCAACCATCTCACCGTGAAAACTTAGGTGAAGTGAGCGTGGAGTGAGTTGTCAATAGTGTCAAAATAATTCCTAGCAAAAACAAACTCACGTCACCTAAGTTTGCACGGTGAGATTTCTACAGAATCGACCAACAGCACTCTAATTGCGGAGCACATTTCTATAGATTTTGAAGGAAATTTCTAACCCATTGCGTCATATTTTTGATAAATTCGTCAGCTCGACAACGTAGATGACGCAATGAATGATGTTAAAATGTCAAAATTATAGGCATTGCTATTGTAGCTTCTCACTGTGTTGCGCAAATACTCTGCACCTTGCTTGTCAGCCACATGCGGTTAATTACAGCTAAACTTTGATTTTTAATTTGATAGACCAAAGTGACAGCAGCGGTCGCCCATTTTTTGTCATGTTGGCAGTGTTTATTACAAAAAAAAAAACACAAAAAATTGTAAAATTACAATAATTAACTTACGCAGTCCGTAGGATGGTTCAGGTCACACAGCTTGACTTCGCACGTGTAGTAAACGCTGGCGGTGTAAGGGAACTTGTGTGCTGGGAAGTCGACACGTGCCGTCTGCCGGTCAGAGGAGTACTGGAACTGGCCCATGATCTCGCCGTCTAAGGGGCAGCTGAGGAGATAAATTGGTAGAAATTATTATAAGAAAATCTATCTGAAATGATAAGGTAGGTACATGTAAGCACATTAGGTCAAGTGGGCTTAAAGTGAGTTGTCATTCCACCTGATGCTAGGGATTGACACTATTACCACTATACAGTGCGTGTCACGTAAGAAGAGACTTGACACACCACGTGGTCTGACATGCGCAGAACACGATTTTAGGTATCTTTAGCGGTATGAGGTCTGAGTGCGGGACGGGACCGGACGTCATAGGGGCGGCGGAAAGAGCGGGGGAGGCGGGGTCAAGTCTCTTCTTACGTGGCACGCACTGTACCTAAGTTTTCACGGTGAGATTTTTACAGAATAGCATTAACTGGCTTGGTTGTAAAAAGTCCATTTTAGTTGTCAGCCAAACATACAGACGGTCTACGTTCAAAGTCCAGCAGTGCGATTCTGTAACCATCTCACCGTGAAAACTTAGGTGAAGTGAGCGTGGAGTGAACTGGCAGTGTCATCTTACCAGATACTAGGGATTGACCAAGCATACATTTACAATCATAATCGAGATTTTAATAATATTTTTTTAGCCTAATCCTATTGATATTTTTATATAATTCAAAGCTAGTATTTTAGTGGTCAAAACATTAATATTTTGTGGGGTTTTACTTACAATAAAATAGCAAAACAGAAGCGCAGTCAGAATCTCAATCCTGTTTTTTTTATTTTTTCCCTAGTCTAGTAAGTCCTTATATAGACTGAGGCGCGAGCGCGTCACGCACGAACAGTAAATAAAATTAAAACATTCACGTTTATGACAGCTAGACTGATGAAAATACGCATCGACATTATTTGGTTATTATGAGCAATTGTAGATCGAGTCTAGTAAAGACTGCGACGATGTTCAGCGTTGTTATTAACCCAAATCTATTGAATTAGAAGAGATAACCGAGTGTGTCAAGTCATCGAGTGCTAACGGATGCCTAGCTGACGGACCATAGAATGTAATCCCACGTAGTTTGTGTGGCGTGATCACTCCACCCGTTTCACGACACTAAATGTCGTAAATCGGGTGAAGTGAAGGTGAAGTGATAAGATCACGCCGCGCTTGCGCGTTAATCACTGTCTTTATCACATTGCAGATTGCGTGATCACTTCACCTTCACTTCACCCGATTCACGACATTTAATGTCGTGAATCGGGTGGAGTGAAGGTGAAGTGATAAGATCACGCCGCGCTTGCGCGTTAGTCACTCATTATCACATTAGAGATTTGTTTTTACATATTTAACTTGTAAGGCGTCATGTATAAGAACATTAGGAAAATGCAATACCAACGTCAAATAAG
Source organism: Luperina nickerlii (assembly GCA_963855955.1). NCBI lineage: Eukaryota > Metazoa > Arthropoda > Insecta > Lepidoptera > Noctuidae > Luperina > Luperina nickerlii. Next base: position 6,298,270 of record OY979689.1, on the reverse strand, counting down.
TGCAAATATTTTATTGCTCATCGCGCGCCCGTGTTTGCACTGCACCTCTATAGTAACCCTTAAATGAAGAAGTGGTTGGTGTCAACCCTGAAGTGTATGTATGGTCCCTAATAGTGCATAACGTAGTAAGTACCTACACTCCTTTAGAATATAAGTAAGCAGTTTACATCAATGCGCATTGTAACATAAATTCACTAGATATTCATTAAAGTACATTCTATCAAGCTGATTGTCTAATTCTAACGACCCTTGAACCCCCAACATTTCATGGCGACCTTCGATATGGCGACCCTGCCTTAGAGTCTGCCAAGGGGCAGATTAAGCAAAGTTTTCGTTGAGCGATTTTCAAAATGTGTAACTCTAAAGTAGAAAAAGGCGAGGTATTCGCCAATCAAAACGCGGCTGGTGGAGGTGTTGACGCCGAGGTGGTGTTGCCATGGTTACGAGATTCGAGTGGAGTGATATATGGTACATTCCGAATTTCACTGTAATCGACTACAGCGTGCTACACCTTGACCCCAATTCTGCTGTATGGTATTTATCTATTATTCCCCGCATAATCTTACCACGCTGTACGGTTGTCAAGCGTGGTATTTTGACAGTTCAAACCAGTTTCGGTCATTGTGTCATAGAGAATACGTTAATAGCAGATGTAGTGATTAGGTCTGGTTATTAAGGAATTGACGTGGTTTCGAAGTAATGAATCATTAAGTGGTCATAGTGAATTAGGGCCCTTTTCTGAATTAACGTGAACGCGATAACGATGTCCCGTGAATCGACATATATGAAGTCATGGCATGTGCCATCTTGCGATAACGCCGACTACCGACCATGCCCTAAATTAATAATTATCACCGATCTTTAAACTAACGTGGCATTTTCGAAATTGTGCTTCTGGCTACAGTCGCCACCTTACCAAAGAAGAGGAAATTCGTGGTGTATACACAAATAAATACTACAATCCAACCATGAGTAACTATTCAAGTGAATAGGTATATTACTGACTCTCAGCTGCCATAGTGGTCATTTATCTAAATCGGAAAGCAAATTATTCATGTGAGCGATGATGACTTAATTCGGAATGAGCCATATTTCACGCCGCGCAAGCGCGTTAGGCGCTGGCGAATGTTTTGACCACTAAAATACTAGCTTTGAATTATATAAAAATATCAATAGGATTAGCATTAAAAAATATTATTAAAATCTCTTTTATGATTGTAAATGTTTGCATGGTCAATCTCTAGCATCAGTGGGATGACACTGACAGCTCACTCCACGCAAGTATTCACGGTGAGATTTTTACAGAATCGACATGCAGATATGAGCGGATCCGACAAAAGGAGACAGAAAACTGTTAGAGCGGTTCTGCACTACATCAGATCCGAATCCGAGAAATGCCGGTCCGAACTCCGAAGTGATCATAGTCCTATTTGTATGGGGGGTACGCACTAGATCCGAACTCTATCCGTTCGAATTTAGAACATTCCCAATTTGGATTGTAGTCGGATCTTTAATTCGGTTTCGGATCGGATGTAGTGCAGAACCGCTCTTACATTATAAACATGGAAATAATGTATGTTTATTCCGATCAGCTTTGTTTTTCGTGGTGAATAAGGATGTACGACACCGTTCGGACTACCGATTTTTTAAAATTTATGATTCTAGAGTGCTTGCGTGAGTCTCGGGCCCCCGATAATCACAAAGTGTGTGCATTGATACATATACCGCTTCTAGCGGACCTATTTGTCTCTTCCGAGTACCTAATTTTGGAACTTTCATCTGAATGCGATCGTTAGTAATTAAATGATATCTAAAAGTGGAAAAGTAGAGATACTATGGGAGACCCTTTCTTCAGCACTGGGACAATAGATTTCCAAATAGTCGTAGGATTTACCCATCATCAGCAATCAGGCTCTGCTCAGCCCATCCGAGTCCATCCCTCACGGAGCACTCGGACACCAGCAGACCGAACTGACGCTGCTTCTCCAGTGATACGACGAGGCTCAAGGTGTCTCCAATACGTACGTTTGACGCCACCTGAAAGTTTAGAAGTTGAGTATTATTTCGTTCGCCATTCTGTCACGTTTCAACCTAACACCATCCGGTGTTAGGTTGAAACGTGACAGAATGGCGTGAACGGCGTGACTGCGTGAAATTAAGGCGTTTTAACGCCTCATAAGAAGGAAAAAATGGATAACAACTTTGAAATTTTGAAATATACAAATACTAAATAGAGTGTTGGCTAGATACAGTTAAGTCTTTTTGTAATAATTGTTTTTTTTCTTTGGATTTTGACTTCCTACCAAACTGAAATGGCTTCAATAGCGTTTCACCCTTTTATTAAGACTTTTATTTATTTTATTTTTTTGAAATGGGTTTGCTCTTGACTCTAGTCTAGGTCAGAGATGACAGAGACAAAGTCTACGATGGAGTGAGCTTACCCAGAAGAAGCCTGTTCACTCTTTAGACTGTAGATTTTCGAGGGGTCTCAGAGATTAACAGGAAGGAAATAGCTTATGATGCACGAATCCTCACAAATATAGCTGAAAATTTCAAACAGGAGACGTAAATAATGTCATTCTTAATAACTTATTTTTTCGCCATTCCATTTCACAGAATCTAAAAAAATATCATCTCTCGGCAATCAAAACTTTTCTCAAAAATAAGAAATAAATGACTATACATCCCACCGACGCATGCGCGCTGCATTTTGATAGCATACGATCATTATCTTGGCTTCATTGTGCATTAATATTAAAACTGGTTGAGCGACAAACTGCCCGTGGGCGCAATCAGTATGGAGAGCTTTAAAACTGGGCTTCCTTGGCTTTTAAAAGTATTTTTTCAAGGTTTACTGAGAAGTTTACTGTAGGTATTATAAATTCCTCTAAAAATATCAGGAATTTCTGAAGTGTCTTGAGAAATCGTTGTAAGATCTAACAAATATTAGGCTGATGCGATAACTGAATCTGGCGCTTCTTCGCAAAAGCCTCGCAGAGTTCGCGTCAAAGGAGTGGCATAAACAAAATGAGAATTTGTGTCTTCAAGATGCGATTGTCTATGCTTTAACGACTGAAGGAATTGAGTAGAGAAGTTGGTCACTCCTATTGCATTACCTATTTTATCAAAGCCCTGTTTGAGGTTATCAATAGCGCATATTATTATGTTCAGGCTTTTGAACAACTTAAATGTTACTTACTTGTTTATCTTCGGGGTCCCCCTTATAAATCTTCATGGATACGGAAGGCAACAGACCTGAGTCCTCGTCGAATTCGTCACTGGAAAATATAAGCAAATTCATTGTTTTCTCTCTTAAGGCGAAAGCGCCAGGTTAGCCCGCGAAATTCAATTTTTTTACGTTTTTTGCAATATAGTACTGGTCAGTATTAAGTTGCAGTTTAGGCTGTGCGTTGATATATCAGTCAGTCTAAAATTACGAGAATTGCCCCTCAGATCGTATACAATTTTGGACTGTTAAGGGAGGTATGCTTGAGGACAAATTACCAAGGTATAGTGATAATTTAAAACCAATACATACTTGCTATTATCACTAAAATCGTCGCTGAGAGAGTTAGTCAGCCTGTCAGCCCGCGGGCGGTACAGATGAAAGTGCGTCAGATCCCGGCGACGGTAGCGACACCTGACGTGGTACCCTCGACCCTGACCGGTCACCAGTCGCAGATGAGGCTGCACGATGATGTTGTTGTAGTACTCTACGGTGCCGTCCTCCTGGGGAAAGAAAGAAGATAAATAAGTTTAAAGAGGGTGCGGAGGATTCACAACAGCATCTTGAAAACTATAGCTGAGGATATACGTGCCCCTGTGTTGAGGTATTTCGTTCGTCTGGTGGTCTCTAGGGAGGTATCTCCCTATTGGTTATCTTGAAGGGGTGGGATGTCACAGCGCAGGGGTATTCATTTATTCATTTTTGTCTACTTAAAGGATGTATGTGATTGTCTTTTTGTAAATGCATGAACTAACAATAGTTTTTTAAGTTTTTGTATGCCTACTAACCTTTGGATTTTGAGTTGTCCTAAAATAAATAAATTTGAATTTAAAGGGAAAGATATTGAAGAATGTAAGTTATAAAGGTGAGAGTTTATTTAAAAAAAGTAGACATAAACCGAACAATAAACTCTCAGCCTCGTTTGAATAAATGACTTTTTTAGTTTGGATGACTTGGCACTTAACTAATCATTATGTAACATTTTTGGAACCATGTTCCCAGCACATAGCAAATTGTCACGGACACTTTGGCAACAAGCTGGACAGATTGCAACAAAGTGAGTGACCCTGATCCACAACACCATAAACTTTTTTTTTTTTTAACCCAATCTAACCTTACCGTGGAGTGTATATCATTAGTTCGACAAGTGTGCAACATGTCTTGAGGTCGACAGGTCGTTAGTGTGACAAACAACGTACGTTTACCAAATGAGGTGAAGTGCCAACATTTTTGAAAACGCTTCGCTCATTCCCCTGCGTTTCCTTTTTGAAACTACGGTACCCGGCGATAAATATTGCACATCGACCTTTACCTTTTTTGTATTTTATACAAAGAATAAAAATAATGATCAAAAGAAACAAATCATAATTGTTTTAACAGCTCCTAATAGATACCGGACTGTTTGTATTTCGTGCGATAGAGATAACGCTCTACGAAGCCGAAATTAGCTGATTGTCTCTTTCTAAAGGTCGATGTGCAATATTTATCGCCGGGTACTGTACTAGATTTTTTTTAAAGAGTCTTTCTTATTTTGTTTTTATTATAGCATTTATGTACTTAGTATTCCGTACCCATATATATGTCTAAAACCATGTCTAAATATTCTCCGCACATAGAAAACTATCTCGGACACTAGCGCCAAGTTAGACAAATTGCAACAAAGTGCGTGTGACGTAGAGAACTGAGACCATGGCCCACAATACCATAATTATAGATTTGTTGCGCTTAATTGTTACCTACTTTACTCGCTGATTAGTTTGTTTTTTAATTGACTTCAGATAAATAATCTGCTCTTGGCATTACAAGTTATAATTTTCCAGGATTAAAAAAGTGGTCCTGTTGACTTGCTTGTTATTTGAGATGTAAAGTGAACTGACTGACATTTGACTCGCACGTATGATTTTTTTTTGAAGTGAAAACTTTTTTAGGCGCTTTGAGCTTCTTTTGAGATGGGAAAAACCATTGAACTCGCGACACTGTTACCTTAGCCGACACCTCTGTTTTAGGTTTTGACCATTATAAAGACATCAACGCGCGGAAGATTTTCTTTGGGAAGAATGACCTTAAAACATATTTATAAAATTACTACGCTTTTTCAAGTTTTCACATCAGTCGGCACTCCTGGAGTGCCACTGTTTATTTCTTAATATGATTTTATCCACGAACCCTGACCAACCTGCACTGGGACTGTGTGGTCAATTACGGCCTACCTCATCTCGCAGAAAGGATTCTCAGCAATGAGAACATTATAAGCTGATTACACATATTATATCTCATGTTATGTAAAGTTTAAAACCACTTGCCTGAATTTGGCTGCACGGATTAACGGTTTAACATAACCTTATTCCTGAACCCTGAAGCTTAGGTTCCAAGTACTTAATCCATCGAAGTGATAAGTAGTTTGACCTACCAGATGTTTAATAGTAGTAGTATCTTTTTTTTTGTTGTCGGGAGGATACTTTCAAAACGCACCCGACCTCCGGGGAGGGAGGTCGGGCAGTGTGAGATTTTTGCCTCACTAAAACCACCCCGGTGATTACCACTAGCACATAGGGGTGGTCCCGGTTCCTCTTAAAAGACCAATTCTGGAACCCCTCTGTGTAACGCCTGTAAGCCCTAACGCCCTAATAGTAGTAGTACCTATTAGTCGTGGAATGTGGTTTTTCGGATTATTCTGCTCTCAAATAAATACAAAAGTGTGTTGTGAATTTGTGATAGGTACATTATATTATAAACCGTTATACATTCCAAATACAAACAAAAGCAAACAAACAGTGAACCAAATTCAAAAACCACAAATTAAAATTCGAACCCGACTCGATTTCCTTCCCAAAATCATGCGACGGCGCAGTCTGGTTGTACAGGAAATGACGTCACATCCCCCTATTGTGTTGCCTCGGTGGGCCCGCTTGTTTAGCTGACCCTACCTTAGACATTTATGGTAATTTCGAAGTTCAACATAAACGGGTACTTAGGATTTTTTTACTGCGCATTTTGACGGTATGTAGATTTAGAGATATAGAGCTTTATAATGATAAGTAATGTGATGGAAATATTGAAAAAAAAAGCATGAACTGCTACTGAGGATATTTTTAAGATCGTTACGCTTGGAAGACAGCTTAATGACCCCAGAATCTATACTACTACTAAAACTGAACAGTTTTTTGTTTGTTTGTTTGGTTGAATGCGCTAATCTCTGGAACTACTAGCCGGATTTGAAAAATTATTTTGCATTTGACGGCCCAATTCTTAAAGAATGTTATAAGCTATTTATCATCACGCTACAATTCTTAGGAGTTGAGCAAAAAGAAAAAGTCAGAAAGAACGCTAAACGAAAACGAAGTGATAGCGCGGGTGGGCGATGCGATGCGACAGGGTGGGTCGAGGGAACAAGAAATACGCGTACGACGTCGTGCGCAGATGCCAGTTTTCTTATAAGCAGATATAATATTTTAGAATTTTACCGTAATACTATGAACTTTAAAGATTAGTTATAATCATCAACATGCGGTGAACAAGCGTGGTGATGATGATCAATGTTAGTTTCTTCTCTGTACAAGAAGAGCCCCGACTTCTTCAGTGTGACTACTACAGGCCAATGGATTTTTGATTTTGATGCCGAAAATATAGTTTATAGAATTTTTGTCCGTTTGTCTGCTCTCTATGTTAAAAAAAATGCGAATATGTCTTGTGTTATGTGAGAAAATGTGTGCAAAGGAGTCCTCTGTTTCGTATTAGTTTTCAATTAAATTATATACTACATAATTATTGTCAACGTACTAATGGTTCCTAAGTTAATTAATGTAATTATCGGTGTTGTACCGTTTAATTAAGAATAAATAAATAAATGTTAACTATTGATGCAAAGACTACTGAACAGATTCTGCTCATATTTTGCACAAATATTTTCTAAAAATCTGGTCAACGTATAATTATTAAATAATTAATCTAGCTAGTAAATACCTAATAAATCATGTGGTTATCATCTGGATTAATGCCGTAATTATAGAAACAATTTTTTTTTTTAAACTTTGCCCCACACTAGGAATTACTCCTGTATTGTGGGTGCGTTTACAAACATTTAAATTCACATACACAAACAGCCAGACCCGAAACAACTACCTGAAGGCAATACAAATATTTGTTCCGTGCGGGAATCGAATTCGCGACACGCAGCGCAGCAGCCGATCGCTCAGCCACTGCGCCAACCGTGTCGTCAATTAAAAAGCCATTGTGTCTTGCGTGCGTTGTTCAACTAAATTTGTTCCACCGCAGATGGTGGCCCAGTGGTGACGGCCGCGACTTACGAGTTGTAGGTCGTAGGTTCGAAACCAGACAGACGCTTTACTGTGTGTAAATTATTCATCATCACTGCTCTCAAAACGGTGAAGGAAAACATCGTGAGGAAACCGACATGTCCTAGAGCCAAAAATTCGAAGACATGTGACATCTACCAACCCGCACCGGGCCCGTTTGGTGGATTACGGCCCACTCCTTCTTACAGAAAGGAGGCCTGTGTCCCAGCAGTGGGAACGCTATAGTAAATATCAAAATATTATGAAATACAACATTATTTCAATAGTTAAACCGCAACTAACTGTCAGCTGTCTGTCGACAGAAGCCTCGGTTAACGCATTCATAATGACATAACTGCAATTATTATAATGTCAAACTTTTCCCACTAGGTACTCGATCGTCGATATCAATCTGCCTAGTCTTTTCCCAACGATGTTGAGGTTGGCTTCCGGTCCAACCAGATGCAGCTGAATACCAGTATTTTACATGGAGCGACTGCCTATCTGACCTCTACAATCTGTTGCAAAATTTTTATTCACGTCTCAGCTATGAAATATATAGGTATACTTAATATTTTATTTTATTTATTTATTATTCCCAACACCTATCATTACAGGTTACCCCAAATCGGTAGCGTGGTCTTTAACAATATTTTATATAATATTATATAAATTAGATCTCAGAGTATCCAGCAAGGGTATAATAATTTAAGTATGAATAGGTACAATCGAAAGTCGCAGGTACCCCAATAAATACGACGCCATCTTTAAATGTCAAAAATGATTGACAACAAAAATATTACTGACATACACAGAGAATCTTGGACATTACATTACATAAATCACATTACACAAGACAAATTACATACAGATGTTCTGCAAATCAGAATGTGAGCAGGTTTGTATTAAATATGGCAAAGAAAGACTAGTGCCATTTTGTTTGACCTTGTAGCTTGTCCGTAAGGCGTGAGTGGACTCAAATGAGGTGAATTTAAAGTGTGGTATAATTATATACCTAGTGGTTTTATAGATGGCGCTAGTTGGCTGATTACGTTGAAAATTGTCGTACAATTAGTTTAATGCAAGAAGAAAATGTGGCAAAATCCTTAGTAGGTAAGGATTTAGCCACATTTTTTTTTTGCATTAAATTACCTATACTGTAAGTACCTATACTGTAGAGGCTATATATAGCCTAACCTTAGTGCAGGCTGGCTATAATTTAGCGCGGGTTCCATTCGAACATTCAAGCAAGCTTAGAACGGGGTGTCAAATATTTTATTAGGGTTTCTTGTTTAGATAAGTCAGTGCTAGTTTTACACGGGATTGTGTAACGTTGTTCTATCAATATAAATTTAAAGAAACCCTATCGGTATTTAATTACTTTATAACATATTTGCTCGTAAAGGGTCTCTTATTTCACCAATTTCAATATCGTAATGTATCTCATTACGCACTTGTGCGGTAATGTAAAGTAAATCGCACGGTTTATCAAGATGCTCCGTCAAAACGAACGGTACTTTTTTAAATCTTAGCAAAGAGTTTTTATTTCAGAAAAGTAGTCAACATTTAATGAATAAAATTAACTTTGGGAGATAAAACATAATAAATAAACATTTAATTCTTTAATTTAATTAATTTTGACAATAAATTACAACCATTAATATCTGTAACAAAAACAAAAATATTAATTTACTTAATAAAGTAAATTAATATTTTTGTTTTTTGTTTTTGGCATAGGCACAAAACAGCCAGTATTATTAATAAATAATACTGGCTGTTTTGTGCCTATGCCTGAAAAAAAAGCGCGAACGCGCGCGCATCACTTATCTGTTAAGAAGTAAAAATTATTCCGCGCGCTTTTTCTTTTCGCTGTACTTTTTTTATTTGAAAATGTCGTCAAGTAATGATGAATTTATTAATTCCACACCGCCAGAAGTCTCAGAGACAGCGAAAAAGGCTACTCTAAGCCTCTTGCCCGAAAAATCGACCGATAGATACTTACAAGCGTATCAAAATTTCATCATATGGAAAACAAGCAAATAGGCAAATTCAGTCCGAGTTTTATTTATTTCCTCGCAAATATGTTATAAAACGTCATATGACATACGTGCGCTTTGAAAATTACAGCCTCTGCTTTCTTTTAGCCCTCGCCTGCGGCTCGGGCAAGCAATATCGCCTCGGCTGTAATTTTCAACTTACCGCACTTATATCATAATGTACCTACTATTCCCTATTATTTATTAAGGGCCCTACATCTTTCTATCTATCAGTCCCATCAAGAGAATGCGTTCTTGACATCTGTCAGTTGCATACAAACGAATACGTGTTTGTCGATTTTGATCTTTATTAGTTAATAGAATTGTCGCAATGACAGGTGACAGGAATGCATTCTCTCGACGCCGGACTATAATTGATGTGCTATGTCAGATTCTATATCAAATGATCTAATCTTCAAACTGTAGTTTCTAAGTCTAGCATGTTCTACGAGTTCATATTCAAAAATAAAAGACTCAGATCAAAACCAGTTTGCTACATAAACAAATTAATATTGAAATCAAAATAACAATTTCAAGTGAACTGGTGTGATGGCTAAAGATATGCATTTAGGAATGGAAGAAAAAGCCGCACTGGATCGACTCCAAATAAATTTGATATAAGGGCAGGAGGGTGGATAATGTTCCATTTAAGGGGACTACATGACCTAAAGCGCGGTCGCTATCGGACTGCATAGAAAAGAAAGAGAAGCATGATGACACAACGCTGGTAATTTATTGCAAAATATGAAGCAATTATCTGTTTACAAAAAATCTGTTGTTTGGACAAAAAAATTAAAACACTAGTGCTTTAGTATGTTGCTTGTAGAATAATCTGACATAAAATCAGAATGATAGTATGTATATTAGTATGGTTTTTATTGTAACAAGAATGTTTTTAGAGGTATCTTCATGATTTTTTTCTATCGTATCAAATTAGTTGTATTATGTTTTCAACACACTTATAACTAGCATATCCTGAAGAATATCACATTTTTTTCTGATTTTGTTTACTGTAGTCGATCATATACTTTTAGGTGTTATAAAACTTGCGTTTAGGTCCTGTAGTCCCCCTTAATCACAAGTTACTAAGTTCACCAAAGTTTAATACAGAAATCATGATAATTTGACCGAACTGAGTACCCTATCTGCCGACTCGCACTGGGCTCGCGTGGTGGATTACGGCCCACTTCCTTTCACAGAGAGGAGGCTTGTGACCCAGCAGTGAGAAAATTATAGGCTGTTTAGACTAGCTTCTGCCCGCGACTTCGTCCGCGTAAAATTTCACCCTCCCCCCATTCACCCTCTTATGGGTGGAATTTCGAAAAACCCTTTCTTAGTGGATACCTACTCTTCAAAAAGAACATACCGTCCAAACATGTCTCTAGGACCAGCGGTTTAGGCTGGGCGTTGATATATCAGTCAGTCAGGGCTTTGAATTTTATTTATATTATATGATATTATGCTAAATACTCTACTTAGGAAAAGAAATTGGGATAAGAGCAGATGGTGATGATTCTAAGAATCTTACTTCATTTATACCTCTTATTCAGTAGTCATAAAGATACAACCTACTCTTAATCACATAACAGCATCTGTTTTGGCAGGGCGATGCACATAACATTACAATTTAAAAATTAAAGAGGCGTAATGATTGCAGAATCCTAACAAGATGGCCGACCCCGATTCTTTAAGTACCTATGTATCTCTTATGTAATAATTGAAAGGCAGACGTGGACATAATTATCTGGTTTTTTGTTGTTTATACCTTGTACGAATTTATATTTTATGGGTGAGTGTAGTTGCGGTTGCAGGTGATTTTGAGATATTGATATAGATGATTTTTTTGCTTTTCTGGCAAGTTGTATTACTGATTCTAATTCTGTAAATACATATTTGTTACGGTCGCGAATCATATTTTAATCAACGTACAACTTAATACTGACCAGCAAATGCAAAAAACGAAAGAAAATTTGAATTTCGCGGGCTACCTTAGCGCTTCCCTCTTATAGAACTTAACCCTAGATTATTATGGGAAATAAAAAAAAAACAAGTTACAATATCCGGACAAATCTATTGAGGTTTTTGTGATGTTTAATGTTTGTATTTTGTTTAGTTCCTTAATTAATAAATAATAATAATATATATATATATATAATGTAGAGGAAAAACATCTCACAAAATACAGTCTTTAAAATTCAAGTTTACAAGCAATCTATTCACAACAACAACCCACGTTAAGCCGGAGGTCGCATCGGTCACCACTCATAATAACTTATAAATATCTGGATAATTACTAAAGATTGTATTTAATGACCGCTGATAATCTGGTAGTGAATGCCGTTGCTTTATTTATATGTAGCTATTTAGCTATTTTCGGTTCCTTGTGAAAAACAAATTGGCTGGTGGAGTCTTTGGTCAACTGGACCCACTCGAACTGGACCCGCGGGTCTAGTTGACCACATCATTTATTTTCTGTATTTTTATTGGTTAAATGATTTGAAGTTGTATGTAGTAAATAAGTATAAGCGATTTCCAGCGATTTTATTTTGTACTCACTAACAGGTTAAGCTACGCTTGCCGCGGTTGGTCCGTGGATGGGTAACCATCTTTACAGAACCTTCCGTGCCTCGGAAAGCACATTAAGCCGTTGATCCCGGTTGTCATTCGTGGATCTTTGACAGTCGTTACGGGTCCTCAGTAGCCCGAAAGTCTGACAACCAGTCTTACCAAAGGGTATCGTATTACCCAGTTACTTGGTTGTGGAATGGAGATCAGATTGGCAGTCGCTCCATGTAAAATACTGGTACTCAGCTGCATCCGGTTAGACTGGAAGCCGACCCCAACATAGGCAATTGGGAAAAGGCTAGACAGATGATGACTAGCTAGGTACTTTTAAACCCCGTTTATGGAGGGGGGGGGGGGGGGTAATTTTTTTATTTTTTTTAAATAACGTTGCCCTACACTAGGAATTTCTCCTGTATCGTGGGTGCGTTTACAAACATTTAAATTCACATACACAAACAGCCAGACCCGGAACAACTACCTGTAGACAATACAAATGTTTGTTCCGTGCGGGAATCGAACCCGCGACACGCAGCGCAGCAGTCGATCGCTCAGCTACTGCGCCAACCGTGTCGTCAATAAATAAAGAAAACCTTGCTTAAGCTCGAAACTGCTGAGTAACAGCAGTTAATGACTGACATAAGTTGATGTAGGTGTAGCCATAACATAAACAATACTTTTACTAGTACCTATATCGCATATTATTTTAATGCTGCACCGTTTCGCAATAAACTGGCCCGCTACTTTTGCGAAATGTCAAATTTTTATTGCAAAATTACTATAAAAGGTTTAACTGTTATGGCTCTATTTAAGCATATTCTATGTTTATGCAACTTAAAATTATCATAATAAGAACGATTCTAATATTCTACCGACTTTTATGAAAATCCTAGCTTTAAAGATACATAACCTATGTTATGTTGGCAGCCCCGGATCTAAGGGCAAACCGGGGCACTTGCCCCGGGCGGCAGTTTCATGGGGGCGCCAAATCCTTGAGACAAGAATTCGAAATACCGAACAAATATGAAGCCTCTTTTCCTACAATCTCATAGGTTTTTAACAAGTAATCGAATCTTATGTTTGAAAAACAAACTTTTCTATTTCCATACGCCCATTTAGTTTTTGAACACATACTAAGTCATTAATTTTGAACGCATACTATTCTATTTCCATACGCCCAGTTAGTTTTTGAACCTATCTCATTATATTTTCCGCATTGGTCTTATAGTAAAAGTTTATTGAAACGAATTTCTTTAACGCGGCTTGCAGTAGGATTAAATCTTCATGTAACGAAAAAGCGTTACGCCCCCCTCCATGAGACTTTCTCAGTCTCTTATATAATTGAAACACACATACACACAGAGTGCAAGAGATAGTTTTCATGGTTTTCGAGGGTGCTGAATCCAAATAGTGAGGTCAAAATGAAAATCCAAGATGACGAAAACTTGGTCCAAAATGATTGGAATTACCTACTTAGGAAATACATCGAGAGAATGCGTTCCTAACACCTTCAGTGCGACAATTCTAGTTGCCAATATAGATCAAATTCGCAAAACACGTATTCATTTGTATGAAACTGACAGGTGTCTCTTGACACCTGTCAGTATGAAATTGACATGTGTCTCTTGACACCTATCAGTTTCATACAAACGACGCATTCTCTCGTTGGCCGCATTGTAAGTGTGGTCTATACTTTTCTTACTATTTTGCACATAACTTCCGTGAATAGCATCTCGAATCAATTGCCAAAAATTAGTAGGTAGCTAGTAGTTAAAAGCCATTTTTAAATTCTCACGATTTCGCTGTTTTGACCTCGATTGAAACATCTTGAATTTAATTGCATAATATTACAACTCATCTACAGTACCCGGCGATAAATATTGCACATCGACCTTTGGAAAGAGACAATCGGCTAATTTCGGCTTCGTAGAGCGTTATCTCTGTCGCACAAAATACAAACAGTCCGGTATCTATTAGGAGCTGTTAAAACAATTATGATTTGCTTCTTTTGATAATTATTTTTATTCTTTGTATAAAATACAAAAAAAGGTAAAGGTCGATGTGCAATATTTATCGCCGGGTACTGTACAAGGCGTAACTGAAATAATTCAACGCCTAAATTAGTTTTTATCTACTTAATCATCATCTGCCTAGCCTTTTCCCAACTATGTTGGGGTCGGCTTTCCGTCTAACCGCGCGAGCGACTGCCTATCTGACCTCCACAACCCAGTTACTGGGTAATACGATACGCCTTGGTAAGAATGGTTGTCAGATTTTCGGGCTTCTGATGACCTGTAACGACTGTCAAAGATCCGTTGTTTGTCTGTCTGGAGAAAATAGGCGAGAGCCAAAAATCAATTTTTACTTAGGCTTTTTCAAAAAGCCGACCGCATTACCCGACCTAAAGCGCGGTCACTGTCGGACTGCATAGAAAAGAAAGAGAAGCGCGAAGACACAACGCTGGTAATTTATTGCAAAAAATGAGGCAATTATCTGTTTATAAAAACTATTTAATAATAAATAATCCATCACTGAATGCAGTTTGGCATTAGCATTATTTATATGGAAAGCGATGGATGAGGTCTATTATGGAACAAGCGTGGCCAGAAGATGCCTAAGGCACTGAAACTCCCACGCATCGGCGAAACACAGCAGGCTGCTCCGGTAGGAGGGTGGTCGCAAACTAGGCGGGCGCTAGCCCTACCACCGCAAGGGAAGAATTAGCCAGTCAAATAAGGTGTTGGGTGTGACTGTCCAGGATGCGCCGAGCGCTCGGTCAAACTGCGCTACACGGGGAGGCTTCTTCATGCATCCCAAATCAAATCTCAAATCGTTTATTGCAATCCATAATGTAATTACAGGTGGTAAATAAAAAATACTAGACACAATTATGGACCCTGTCGGGCACAGCAAATTTTTTAAGGAAGTAGAGAGAGGAAGAGCGCTTTATTAATTTTCCTTGCTAATAAGTTAGAATTATTTTATATCTTATTATTACCTATGTTTTTATATTTCCATTCATTCACTTTTCTATTAGATTTTATATGCAGGTCATCTATTATTTTGTTATTTATTTAACTTGTTCATTTTTATTAATTTAATCACTTTGACGATACCTAAACAAACACAAGGAAAAACACGGGAAAAACAATGTACCTATATATTTGTTTTTCTCACCCTCTTTTGTTTCTTGCGACACATCGGTAAATGTTAAAATCAACTTTGAAACAGAAATGTTTTGTGTGTTTAGGTTCAGACGATATTTGGTTCATGGAATGTTAAGTTTTTTTAAACCAGTCGTTTTGTACTTTATTTTAAATATTATTGTGTTGTGGGATGCCATATCATTTTAACGTAACATACACTCGGTTTCTAAATTGAGAATTGTAAGACCAGACGTTGTCTTGTACAGAGACGCCAGCTCATCAAGCTACCCGAAACTATCAAATTTTAGCAATCAACTTTGAACCTAATGCTTTAGAGATAAAGTTGAAAATCTATTAAAGAAATTTTACAGATTTTAGTAGCTTGATGTGCTGGCGTCTGTACAAACAGTAGTTCATACAAA
The DNA here is from genome assembly GCA_963855955.1 of Luperina nickerlii. Classification (NCBI taxonomy): domain Eukaryota; kingdom Metazoa; phylum Arthropoda; class Insecta; order Lepidoptera; family Noctuidae; genus Luperina; species Luperina nickerlii. Next base: position 6,282,583 of record OY979689.1, on the reverse strand, counting down.
ACTTTCATAAAAAATGGACTTTCGGTTTTTCCCATTTTCCCAACCATTACAGGACATGATTCTGAACATCCTTGCGAAGAAAACGCAGGTGGGTTCAGAATCATGTGCTGAATCGGTTACAGTTTGCGAGTAGGTGTCTTTTGCCTTGTACTTATAGATGATTTTCAGACGGACATTACAATTTCAGTTCCTTTTCTAAATTATAAAAAAAATCTTTATTTACCCAAATTATCATAATTGATCAACCATTCACGTGCCGACCGCAGCAAGCGTAGAGCGTACCTACGATCAACCCTGTTATTATTTAACCACGAGCCCCTCTTCATGCTTAGCGGAGACATTTTGAAACAAAACATACAGTGCGTGCCACGTAAGAAGAGACTTGGCACACCACGTGGTTTGACATGCGCAGTACACGATTTTAGGTATCTTTAGCGGTATGAGGTCTGAGTGCGGGACGGGACCGGACGTCATAGGGGCGGCGGAAAGAGCGGGGGAGGCGGGGTCAAGTCTCATCTTACGTGGCACGCACTGTACCTAGGGGTGATTATTATCAGAAATACAAGTAGGTAATCGCTTTATCTACTGAATCTCAATCTACAAGTATCTATACTAATAACAAAGTTAAGGAGTTTGTTTGTTTGGACGCGCTAATCTCTAGACTAACAGTAACAGTCCGATTTGAAAAATTCTTTTTGCATTCTCCGTCTTCATTTTTCTTTGATTCTTTTTTTCTTTCTTTCTGCGGAGTAGTTGCATAACACCAGGGCCGTCTTCACCATATTGGGCGCCGGGGTGCAAAAATCAGCTTGCGCCCCCCTTGCCAACAAAAAGTAATGAAACGTAATTTTTGTGTTCCATTTTTAAGATGATTTCCACCAATTTTTTCCCAGGGGTTTTTTTCGAGGCGGTGACGTGCGGTTACAGCGCTGGAGGGTTACGGTTATAATGAGTGATTAGTAATGACCTGATCGGCTTGCGGCCCCTAAGACCTTGCGCCTGGGTGCCGCGCACCCCTTGCACCCCCGGGTAAAGACGGCCATGCATAGCACACTATGAGTAGGAATGGCTTTTATTTTGACAGTTCAAATTGTTGATGATTGGTTGGTTTGGTTGGTTGGTTGTTGATTGTTGTTGTTGCTGTTGTTGTTGTTGTTGATTGTTGTTGTTGTTGTTGATTGTTGTTGTTGAATTGTTGTTGTTGTTGTTGAATTGTTGAGTTTGTCTGCACGATAACGTAAATAACGCAATGAATATTGATTCATTGCGTTATTTACGTTGTTGTGCAGACAAACTTTTCGAACATGCGACGCAATGGATTAGCAATATCCTTCAAAATGATTCAGATTGTAATTAATATTGTGTTACGCAATTAGGATGCGAATCAAGTAATCATCTTTACTTAAAGGTAAATAACTATTATTTTCTTTAACAGAAAAAACGTGATCAGGAACTTGATTACCTACATAATATGTTAAAAGCCTTACATAGTCGTGGCATTACCTCACTGGCTCGCTGACTATACTATGATGTCATATAGGTACATTGCGCGAAATGAATTAGTATGCAGATACATTCCTGGTCTCATCTCATCTAGCATATCATTTATTCTATATTTTTTAAGAATTTAGTATCTAGTGTATATAAATACACTAGATACTAAATTAAATAGAAAGAAAAGAAAGAAAAATTGTTTATTCTGCACAAACAAAAACGCACATGACAAATAAAAATTAAAAAACGACACAACAAAAAAAACACAAAAAACAACAAACAAAAAAACAAATGGCAACAAAAGACTAACTAACTTACTATACAAATAAATACAAAAACTAAAGACACTTAGGCGTCGAAGTACTCGTCCGCATTGCTGTCATCCGGAAACGTGCCCAGAAGACTGGCAGCATTGCCACATTGAATGGCAATGCTAATTCCTTGGCCAAAGAACGACCCAGCCTTCTGGTCACGTGAAGTGTCGACCAGCCAGCGAGAAATTTCCTTAAAAAGGAGACGCGCACTTGGGCTCATCTAGCATTGCATTTAATTGTACACATTGATGAGGCCACCGATACAAATTCTGAATTTAATGTAAATGTAAACTGGTTAGAAATCTTGAGACATTTTCACAGGTTGTCTCAAATAGGTAGGTAGGTACTTATATTTTCAAAAAATACACAAGCGTTACTTAGTAGGTACGTTTCAATTTTAATAAACTATGTTTACTCGTTTACTTACATAACTTTTACGATATCTAACAACACTAGGAACTAAAAATGACTAACTAATTAACTATACAAAAACAAACTTAAGCGTCAAAGTATTCGTCCATTTTTAATTCGTTTTCAAATGGTGGCTCTCTCTTTTTAGGTTATCTTTAATAGTAGATTTTATTAAGATATTTAATTAAATTTAAAATAGTTATTTTTTCTTGTAAGTATTTAATTTTGTTTTATACTGTTAGTTTTTTTGTTCTGATGTTTTATTGTTTGCTTTTATTTTCTACAATATTTGTACGCCTTCATGGCAAAACGCTAGCACCCATATAATTAACCCAAGACCTTTATGTAAATACCTATATTTCACAAATAAACATTCTGATTCTGATTCTTTCGATCTCCGGAACAGGCAGAGTTTGGAAGTAGCAGTCTAGACTTAAAAATCTCATTCGAGAATAGTTTTAAGATTCACCTTCTTCGTGCACCAGATTACGCATTCAGTTTATATATTCAACAAAGGCAGGTGTTTTGTGTGGACCTTACATTTTTATTCTCTTTTTAATCCATCCCAAGGTTTTCTTTAAAAGATCGCACATTGCGTCACTCTTTATAAAATTTATTTAATTTCCCCCAGCTTGTTATTTTTTTTTGTGTTCGTGTTCTTTAAATGCGTTTTTATGTACGGTGTGTAGTGGTGGTTAATAAAACGTATAGCGCCAAAATATAACAAACTATGTGTACATAGCGTATAGCGTGTGCTATTAGCGGCTCTGACTTCGCGCTATATTATAGCGCCTCGGACTTCGCGCTATATTATAGCGCCTCGACCTACTCAACGAATAAAAGTTTAAACGCGCACAGCGGGGCCAGAACGAGATAGCAAGATAGCGTTCGCACAGCGGGGCCAGAACGAGATAGCAAGATAGCGTTAGCGACTATAATGTATAGCGCGTTAACATCTACCGCGCATCATCATTTCATCGAGTCCGTTTAGCGCGATAGCGTGTTGCTAAATTATAGCGTCTCCGCGTTCAGACTGCGCTCGAGTTTTGAAATAGCGCGCTATAATTATAGCGTATAAAATAACAGACTATATGAATATATTTTATAGTTTATAACACGATTATAGTTTATAGCGGATTTGAACATCACTAACGGTGTGTGGTAAACATACCGCAAATAAACGTATTTTCTTTCTTATTCTTTTTAGTGCCGCGCGTTTACCTCATCCGAAGGAAGTCTCAAGTTAACTCTTGCGGGTTGTAGGCACAGACTCTAAACCTTTATACCAACTTTTTACACTTTAAACTTTTACAACACCGAATTCAGTGTTATTATTGCAGTTAATAATCAATTTACTACACTGCAGATCAATATTTCATGATTTTATTTAGCCATATCAGACCAATTAATTAAATCAGCGAAATATTTGACGGTTATTTGCAACGTTGTTTACAAGTAAACTCTGATTTCGAATTTGCTGGGCCAAAATGACAGCTAATATATATTAAATAATGCCATGTTGACAAAAAGGGCAGCTGTCATTTTGGTAAATCAAAGCCGCTCCTATTTACTTAGCAACTAAAAGTAACGGTTAGTCACGTAAGAAGTCCCACGGCAAGAAGTGCAACTAAGTATTATTATATGCTTAGCAACAATCCTACAACAACACTCCTACCTCAGACACCTTTCTCTTTTTAAGATTGTGCATTTTAATAACCAGTGACTGTATTATGATGTTGAGATAAATAAACAAATAAAAATTATGATTCCGTCGCATGTAGCTCCGCGTCTGCAAGACTTTTTTAATGAGACAGACTTTAAACTAGACATTACCCCCCGTATTTATAAATGTTGGTAAAACTTAAGTAATGATTAGCGTCTGCTTAACCATACATATTTGACGTTTAAACATCTCTTAACTTTAAACAACGTTTATAAATAAACCCCTACCCCCTAAACACCCTGCTCACTAAACCATTTCGCCGTCTGTACAAAGCGTGTCCTTGCAGGAGAGTCGTGATTCGCTCACACAAGGAATCAATAAACGTAGAACGATAGTAAAATTATTGTCTACATATACGAGTAAGTTTATAGCTTCCTGTTCGTTTCGTAATGGCAATTTATGTTCCGCGGTGCAAATAAAGTTGATGGATTGAAGTAGTGACTTTAAAATGGCAATTAATTTTTTACGGGCATTTTTCTGTGCGATCAATTTCCATTTGCATAGTCTTTAGACCTTTTTTACAGGCGTTATATAATACCTGTCACTACAAAAAGATCATTGAGAGATTAGGTACAGACGCCAGCACATCAAGCTACTACAATCTGTCAAATTTCTTTGATAGATTTTCAATTTTATCGCTAAAACATAAGGCTCAAAGTTGATTGGGAAAATGTAACAGTTTCGGGTAGCTTGATGTGCTGGCGTCTGTACATAAGAGGAAATTGTTTTTCTGCGAAGAATCACACAGGTTACAATGAACAATTACTCTTTCAAATATCTTTCATCTTCGTCACTTACTTTCTTACTTACTCATTATTCTTTTATAGTTTTCGACAACATGGAATTCAATTTCATCTGCCTATGCCCAGCCTTTTCCCAACTGTGTTGGTGTCTGCTTCCAGTCTAACCTGATACAGCTGAACACCAGTATTTTATATAGAGCGATTGCCTATCTGAGTTCCATAATCCACTCACTGTGTAGTATGATACCCGTTGGTAAGAGTGATTGTCAGACTGATAACAAAAGATATCTAACGTAATATTAAGATGCCGTTGCTCGCACGCACTGCCAGACAGCACGCGTAGATTCCTATCACGCATTCAAAGCGTTTCCTGAAGTTACGCAACGCGTGTTACTAAGCAATATAAAGTTTGCCTTCCACTGCTATGTACGGTCTGTTACAAAAGTGAATAAAGTAAACAAATGGAACAGAAAACGTATTTGTGGGTGCCAATTTGTAATAAAAACAAATTATGTCTTTTGATTTCATTATTTGAATACTTTCGGCAGAAGTTCTAATGTTAAATCATTTTAAACATCAAAAAGGTGATTTAACTTTATAATTTTAGGAAATTAACTCAATTATTAAATTAAATGCATTAGTATTTCATTTAACAATTGAGGTTAGTTTTATAACCCCATCTTTCCTTGATGATTTTTCATTTGCAATTAAAAAATATTATTTATAAAACAATAATTGTTGGTAAAACTGGTGAGATTATATAAAGTTTAAACCTTCTAAATGTAGTTGAACTAGCTATGCCTCGCGGTTTCACCCGCATAAGTGTCGACTCCGTGGGAAAGTATATATAAGTATATAAGTCTATATGTTAATCCAGGGTGTCAGCTACCTCCATACAAAATTTTATCAAAATTGGTTCAGCCGTTTGAGCATGAAGAAGTAACAAACATATAAACACACACACTCACAAATTTTCGCCTTTATAATATTTGTGTGATGTGTAACTAATTCCCTTTACTGAGTCATTGCGTAGGAATTTAATTTAAACAAGGTTTGTTGACACTTTTATCAGATACTTTTGGAATAAACTATAGGATTTGCACGGAGAGGGTTGCCATTTTAGCTGCGCGGTTCATTTGGTCGCCAGCATTTGTTTCGTGCTTATGCCGTGGGTCGTAGTGGATGATTCCGCCTACATTTTCATTTTTTTTAATTTATTATTTAGCGAAGTATAGGTACTGTGTAGCGGCGCCTTAAAGAGGCTCCAATATTGAGCAAAATAGTGCTAATTGAATGATTTGGTTCCTTTGAGTGGGTTTGGAAAACATTTTTGGTTAGGTGAAGTGAGAATTGATATTACGTGTGATAGACGAAATAGGCATCTAGAATTGTACTTATATAACAAAATATGACGCATGTATTCCTCACGGAGGATTTATTTTATTTTTATTGAAACGCACAGCAAACAGTTACATTATAAGAACTGAAGTCAGAGATAAAGTCACGAGCACTAATATGGCAACACTTGGCAACTTTCAATTGCGATTTTTTCGTGAAATAACGAATGCAACGTTGAAATACGACACTTTACACATACCTATGGGTTCGAAAATACTTTGTTCGTACTAACATCAAATTTCATTCGAAACTAAAGGAGAAAATCGTCTTTGAATCAAGCCAAGGGTAAACATACTTATGCTCGTGACTGTACGTACAGTCGTACACCCCACGTTTTGATAGTTATTTATAAGTCCTATAGGATTAAGGCTGCTTCTGAGAATGTCCTATTGGAAAAGCCCAATAACGATTTGCTAGACCCGGAATCGAACCCACAACTTGCAGAAGATAATGAAAATATTAGACGCTTACATACTTTTCTGCAACAATAGTGCAGTTTTCGCGAAAAAGCAAATGCTGGTCCTGCTTTTCATCATGGAGTCAGGGACGGTCAAACAAGATACGGGCCCATCATTAAGTAATATGTTCTATACTTCCGATTGAGCTCCACTATCGAATAATTAACTTTTTCGTACGGGCAAAAATATATCGGCAACAAGGACAACTGTCAGATCGTGTTGAAATTAATTTTTAATTCAGGCCCCAAACTAATCTTATGACCGGATGTGATACGGAGTTGGAAACGCCCGCAACGTTGGCCAAAACTTTGGATTTCAGATTTCGTGTCTAAATACGAAATCTGTAGTTCTGTCCAAAGTTCAAATCAAATTGAGGTCAGGATGTGGGGTTCAGGTCAAACTTCAGAAAATTTCAAAATGAGCTAACCATAAAATATCGATAAGTACTTTCGTTATTAAAGTAGGTATCTTCAATCGTAGAGACAAAGACGGATGTCAGCATATTAATTTACTCCTACTACTAAACAATACAATTAACCGGTAGCCACATTATTATATTTTTATTCGCACAAAGACATCACAAAACATTAATAATTATATTTCCAAGGTCTGTGTAGGATGCACTCTAGAATCTAGCAGCCAGCAGGTAGGTGTGATTCAGACAGAACAATGGTCTCGCGAGGCGAATTACAGGCTGCGTCGTACCTATGTGTACAGTCAGCAAAAGAGATGAGTGAAACACGCACACACACACACACACACACACACACTTAGGTACATACCAAACCACACCTGACATCACCTCTCTAGTCTCCACACTGTAATTCGTATTCCGAGCCCCAAAATACAGAGTCAAATCAATTTATCTAGCGAAACATTGCGCGTGATTTATTTATTTATTCGGGGTTAGCCAACAATTGTTTACACAATACATTTTACAAATATTTTCCTAAATAATACATTTATAAGTGCAACAATTACTTATAGGCTAACACAACATGCACTATTTACGGTTTTACATACTAATACAAAAAAGAACAATAGCTAAAATTAAAAAATATAAATTATTTAATTCAGATTTATATTAAAATAACATGGATTATATTAATAGCGAGGTCATTGGTTGTGAGAATAATGCTCAATAACGATTTTATACAATTTTTCGATGCCTGTTGTCTGTATCACAGTGTAGGAGCAATAGAGAGTAGTGCGCGCGCACATTTTCTTTCTCTCTTTCTCTTATAGCTAGTAAAAAAAATATGTATATATCTCAGTCAGTAGTTCGCTTGCGAGTTTACTAGCGTTACGCGAACGGTGATTCTTTGGTTATTTTTTTTCATAATTCAAATAATTGAAAAAATTTTACTCCAATACGCGGAGGCGATAAATATATATATGCAGACCTATATATACATATACATACAGATGGAGCTAAAGAAGTTTCACTTCAGTCGTCTGGTTATAAGCACACTCGTTTTTTCTTGCCTAACTACCAAACTGTTTTGTTGACTGTACGTGTATGTAAATTAAGTAGGCACTGTTATAGGTAATAGCTTGGGAAGTACGTTGACTTACTGGTGGATTGGTCCTAGCCAATTATTGGTAGGTCTTTGCTTACATTTTTATTATGAAAATAAGTTAAAATAGCGAGGCTAAAATAGATCCCATTAATAGGGGAGAGTGGGGAGGATAGCTATTGCAATCAAACTGGTACAAATACGGATTGTAAGCTTCTACTCTGAAATTCCTAGACATAAGACCCCAGGGTCTTATTCTTATTACAGCTGTCGCACTTGTAACTACATGATCAGCATATAGTCTTCCCACTGCTGGGACACAGGCCTTTTCTCTGTGAGAGGGAGTGGGCCGTAATCCACCACGCGGGCAGAGTGAGGGTTGGTAGATGTCACATGTCTTTGAATTTTTTGGTTCTAGGATCTGCGATTTCCTCACAATGTCTTCTTTCACGGTTTTGAGAGCAGTGGTGATACAATAATTTACACAAAGTAAAACGCCTGTCAGGATTGAACCTGCGACCTACAACTCGCAAGTCACAGCCGTTACCACTGATCCACCACTGCCACCACTGTGAAATTTCTAATGGAAAACCCAATAACACGTTACCCAAACAGGTCCCGAACCTAGGAACCCGCGCTCAGCTGTTGCACTTGCGACTACTAGATCATAAGGCTGTCAATTGAAGATAGCGTCGTTGCGCGTGCAAAAGTCGCTATGTGTTTTTAGTGAACTTATTTGAGCTATATGAATTATAACACTTAGCGTGTTTACGAAACTTTCGATGTATGAATATCACATAGCTACATTCCTGAACTCTTTAAATATTGCACTTATCACATTAGCTGTTTTTACAGTATGTGTGTATTGAAATAACGATTAAAACTGCATAAAGAACCGAAAATAACTAAATAACACATAGCGACTTTTGCACGCGCAACGACGTTAGATTTTCCGATAATGAGGGTTTTCGTGAAAATTTACGTCACCAGTTGGCACCACTGTGACAAGAGGTCTTCCAATATAAAATATATGATGACGTTCATCATTCGATTCATTCATTCGTTCATCATTCCGTCATGACTAAAGAAAATATAGGCTCTTTGACAGATGCCTGGACCTGACGTGCCAGTGCTGCCACCTAGCGAACGTCATTTCAGAAAACCCTCATTAGGTAAAAAAGGTACTCACATTATCATTGGACATAGTATTGCACCCTCTTAGAGGCAGGGTGTATTGCAGATCCCCTCGTTCCGACACGTACTCTCGAAGACACGAGGAGTTACTGCCCAGACCAGCTGGATACACGATGCCGTTGAACGAGTCGTAGACACTGTGGGGAGAGAAGAAGATTAGTATAGATTTTATGAAGAACTAGCAGTGCCCCGCGGTTTTACCCGCATAAATGTCGATCCCGTGGGAATATCGGGATAAAAACTACCCTATGTCCTTCCCCGGGATGCAATCTATCTTTCTGCCAAATTTTATCGAAACCCGTTCAGTGGTTTAGGCGTGAAGAGGTAACATACTTACCTACAGACAGAGTTACTTTCGAATTTATAATATTAGCATGGATTGGGGAGGAGAATAACCACAAAATTAAAAACTACTTAAATTGATAAGTTGGTTATATAATTATTACTACCAAGCTGTATGACACCTGTATCACAATAAGGGCAGGCTCAGGGCTGATTTTACCCAAGTCAGATAACTTTTATACGTGGAATAAAATTGACGTCTGACAGTTCTAGTATGGAAAAACTGTCAAAAATTCAAAATTTGTTCTCGGGATAAGACTAATTCTAAATATAAAAGTTTGTTAAAATTCGCCCTTAGGGTAATAACATGCCGAAGATAGACTGCAATACCTCGCGGTCACGGTTTCTTCGTCTATTAGCATGCATTTGTTTTAAAAAGTGGTGGCAGCGAGGTAGCAAGCTAACCGCGACCGCGAGGTATCGCAGTGAGGCATCTTCGGCATGTAATTACCATTAGAAGATGGAAGTATAGTGGACCTACCCTATTCTATTTCGGTTCTTACTAAAAGCATTTTTGCCAGCTCTGTCAGGATGCCAGAGAACCGTGGTTTAATAGGAGCCTGTGGAATAAAATGTACCTAGCATCATGTTGAAAACATTAGTCACCTAGACTCTGCATTACCAAGTGCTAAATAACCTGGATGCGGTCCCGTGTTCCTTGTGCTTGTTTATCAGAGGATCTCTACTAGACTTCTAAAAACGCAATTAGGGAGACCCCGAATGAGTTAATTTTAAGTCGGATCTCACATTACAACGCGCCACGCAACGGGGCGCGGGAAGCGGACCCAAATGCCCCGCGTTTTTAGTCGACGTTCATGCGTACGTAAAAATATCGCGGCGAGATTTTATCGCGCACTGGATTATCAACTCTCGGTGTAGAGCCGAGCATTGAGAATCGAACAGTGAGTGCATTGCAGCGCGTCAAAAGTATACTCTGTTGCATTATCAACCTTCGGCGCGGCGCTAAGCAGTGTATTTTGAAAATCGAATACGCGAAAAAAAAATCGCCGCGTGAAAAACGCACTCGTGTGTACCTGGGCATATAGAAAATCACGCGCGGGGGCGCGTCCATCGCGTGGCGCGTTGTAGTGTGAGATCGGCCTAAAGAAGAACTGCTATATTCTGGTAACGACAATATACACGGTGTCCGGTAATTAATGGATAACCTCTTCAGGGGTCATTTTGCTTTAACAGTATGAACAACTATTACTATGGGAGCAAACCTGAAGCCGTGAATAAAAATCAGCTGTTCCCTACATTTATATTCGCATAACTTGTCAAAATATATGAAACTGCTGTTTCTTTTTTCGCGATTTCAGGTTTGGTCCCATAGTAAAAGTTGTTCATAATGATAATTACAATGACCCCATAAGAGGTTATTCATTAATTACCGAACAACCTGTATATTGTGTCGCCTTTGCATTCATTACAGCAATAATAAGAATAACATGCTCAATTATGTTCCAAATTTTAAAACTGTAAAAAATCTATTGTGACCCGCCATCTTTTGTCTAATGTCATTCTAGTCTAGCCTAGTTTCCAAATACCCTCAAATTAGTTCATAATATTGTGCAAATGGTAGCTTTTACAATTTGCATGTTGAAAGTCTTTTTACTTATCTATTGTCTACCTCTTATTATAAATAACTAGGTTCTGCCTGAGACGTAAGGCTCCTTCAAACAGGCGCGACACGACACGCGATACAAAGGCACCGCAAGTCGCGCAACGAGCGGTGCCTTATTGCCGCGCACGATTATATCGCGTGTCGCGCATGTTTGTAGGAGCCTTTAGTCCGCGTGAAATTTTGGCCTCCGACCCACTGCGTCGTATCCTATCGCCTACCCGCGCATTGGTCAAAAAGTCGTGATCAAAATAAAGGAGGTCATTTCAAACAAAGAATCTTTCTACAGCATTTTTCTAATTCAATTGTCCTAAAAGTTATGAATATTTTTGTATACCGAGTTTTTTTACAATTAGACAAATTGAAAAAAAGTGATACACAACAATAAAACAAACGGTGTTGTATTATCACTAGATAATGTACCAGCACTACAAACGTTCTATTGCGGCTCTGGGTACCATATTTCAAGAGCAATTAATTTTTTTCCAAAAATTTTTAAGCATTACCAAAAATTATTTCTCACTTTAAAAACGTTGGAAATTGACCTCCTTTGTCCCCTATTTCGTTTGATCCACGACTTTTTGACCACCATTACTTTATTTTCTTTTAACGTTCTTTCTGTCGTTTTTCCTTTTGCTTGGTTCCTACAGGTTATAGTTGATGTTATATAGCTTATAGGGCCTCAAGAATTTTGGTTTAGTTTTTATCAAATGTAAAAATATTTTTCAAATCCTACTGGAAGTTTCAGAGGTTAGCGCGTTCAAACAAACTCTTTAGCTTTATTAGTAGGTACAAACGCCAGCACATCAAGCTACCCGAAACTGTAAAATTTTCCCAATCAACTTTGTGCCTTATGCTTTAGCGATAAAGTTGAAAATCTATTAAAGAAATTTGACAGATTGTAGTAGCTTGATGTGCGTCTGTACTTAGTAGCGATGATGACTCGTGTTTCAGAATAATTACTGAACTCAAGGTTAGTTTGCTGAAAGAATGACTGAATACTAAAAGTTATATTTTAAGTGCTTAGAATTATTATAATAAGTTGTATTTTTCCAAATTGCGGAATTACCACATTTTACCGCCATACCTATTTCTCACATAAAGCGTCATTGTTTTTAAATGTAATTTTAAACTGCAATCAAAATATTAATAAAAAAAGAGACGACAAAAAATCAACACGTGGTAGATCCATAGGTACTAGTATTTTAATTTATCTTAGGCAAGGCAAGCATAAACATTATATAGCCCATTATAAAGTATATTATTCATTATATAGTACATATTAATTACCAATTTCTGTGGTTTTAATTAACAAAACTATAGTCGAAAGTGTTCTGTCTCTCTCTTACCTATTTCTACCATGTGTGCTTGCGAGTGAGACGGTGACATGCATGCTGTCCTTCTCGCACGCCACTGTCAGGGTGTCGAGAGGAGCTACGGAGCCGGGCCATGCTGTCGTGTCAGCTTCCATGGCTGTTCCCACCGTTGTCGTTGCTAATTCTGTGGAAAAAAAACCAATTAATATTAAAAAAAAAACATAATTATGCTGTGCATAGCGAGGGTCAGAAGAGATCGCTTTTTCGATGCCAGGATCCTTGCGTTACATAGAGGGGGCCCCGGGTCTTTTAAACCGACTTCAAAAAAGGATGAGGTTCCGAGTTTGTCGGAATCTTTCTTTTTTTTTTAGAGGACGCGTTGCCCTATGTCCTGATAACCACTCTGATGGTCACCAACCATCAGAGTGGTTTTAGTGTGGTGCCGAAATACGGTACGCGGAGCATTGGTAGGATCATAGACAGGATTACTTACTAAAGACCGCGGGTAAGACCAGGGTCCTATTTGATATCGGTAACTGACAAAGCGACATATTTGTTAAAATTGACATAAATGTCACATTTTCACGGCAGGTGCTGCTTAACATAGCAGAAGGCAATTCTAAATTTAAAAAAGTTCACAGTTCAATTTCAGTCTCAATCTGTCAAAAACACCTTTAATTTCCGTACAATTTGACAAGTTTTTGACATACTTTGACAGGACTGGATTTTGAACGTTTATATTACGAGAATTGTCATTCAGAAAACTTATAAAATTATCAGAAACGGCTTTATTAAATAGGCACGAAGATGAGGCTGTCACAGACCAGGGTAATATGGCAGGGAGGAAGCCTATTACTCAGCAGGGTGGAAGATGTCTGCCATTGAATTGAATACAATGATTAGATCAGCGCGAAAAAAATAATTTTCTCTACGAAAAATCTATAGAACTGATGCCTTTGTAGGGTTCCATAGCCAAAGGGTAAAACGGGAGCCTATTATTAAGACTCCGCTGTCCGTCTGTCCGTCTGTCACCAGGCTGTATCTCATGAACCGTGATAGTTAGACAGTTGAAATTTTCACAGATGATGTATTTCTGTTGCCGCTATAACAACAAATACTAAAAAACAGAATAGAATAAATATTTAAGGGGCTCCCATACAACAAACATATTTTTTTCGGCGTTTTTGCCTTTTGGTACGGAACCCTTCGTGTGCGAGTCCGACTCGCACTTGGCTAGTTTATTTTAAAATATTGCATAAAAGTGTTGATTTGTATTTTTCATTTCTTGTTTTCCATAATCTGACCAAGTAATCATGGTCAGAAGGCCAGGGGGCCTAATAAGGCCACTTTGGCAGAATCATAAAAGGATAACATTATGAATTATAATATGGCGACGACAGTCCGTGTTTTTCTTTTTTTCGCTGCACTACGTAGGTATAATCAAAGAGATTGTGATAGAATTTGGATTGGATTGATTGGTATTTTAGCACATACAAAAAAAAATAACTGAAAAATCCTTCACCAATGGGATTTGAGACGATTAACTTAACAGTTAACTGTCTATTATGATTCATAATGTTATCCTTATTTGATTCTGCCAAAGTGGCTTTTTAGGCCCCCAGTTCCCGTAGGTAATTAAAAACGTATAAAATCAAGTCGTAATGAGCTCAGCGACAATCAACGTTAAAAACTTGTCAAAAATGGAGGGAAATTAGAGGTGTTTTTGACAGATTAAGACTGAGATCAGGGGGCTTACTCTCCAAACTAATTTTAATTCCAATGAGATGCCAATATGATTGCAATGTTAATTTTACAGTCACGTGATTCGGTACCTACACTACCTACTCTTGAAAACAATATTGTCAACAATTACCCCACGCCAAGCCCGAACCCAATTCCACTTAGTTCTCTAAAATGGACACCCAATCTAAAAATCATTTGGCGCTAGCATCGAACTCAAGAGTACGAATCGTCACAATTCCAATGTCGATCTATTGGAATTAAATTGAAGAGTAAGCACCCAGATTATGAACTTTCTTAAAATTGTGAGAATTACCCCTCAGATATCATCGACGAATGGTGTCACTTGACCATATCTGACTTAGATTGCGTTTATTCACAAGTAGTTCTATGTATTTATGAACGAAGCTTGGAAGTTTATTGCCGTAACTGTAAACAAAAACTTTAAAGAACCATTATTAATTGTAATTACATGGTATTACTTGCAAACTAGACCACATAACATTATATAGATACTAAAATTATTTACTATGTAACGTTACCATCTACATTGAAATTCCAACTCTATTGCCCACGAAACAGAGTCAATTTTCCTTTTCAAACAAAGCTATTGTTTACATCAATTATCGTACATAATAATTACGAAGGCAGAAAGCATTACAAATTATATGTAACTGATATGTGAGTTTAGAAAGTTAAGCAAATAACGGATCTTTGTGCGGTAGTGGAACAAGATTGTGATACGGATTTTTTTACGGTTTTACGGTGAAGGAAAATAATTATGGTCAGGCAACTTGGATTCTATAGTCTGAAATCGCCAATATACACCATGGTCAGAAAAGTGTGTGTGTATGTGTAGTGTGTGTGTAGTGTGTGTGTGTGTGTTGTGTATGTAGTACAGACCATCAAACTGAATATCTTTCTTTCTGGGATCAACATCAGAATCGCCAAAAAAAGTATCAACTATCCCATACAAAACTTCAATACTTACCTATTATTATTATAGCTTTTACATCCATACATTTAAAAAAATAAGTTATAAAGATATGCAGTAGTCAATATATATGTTTCATTGTATGGAAAGCCTCCATCTTTAACCATGTATGTCTATTTATTTATTTATAACGTTTATTTATTTATAAAGGTACACCAACAGCTTCTGTATACAAAATATCAAATAACAGTAGGTAACAGGTATGTCTTTCTTGAGCTATAATCATCCAGTTTTTTCCCGCTGTTTTTACAACATCGTCGACCCATCTTTTCCTTTGTTAACATTTTTTTCTTTTTCCAGTGGGACCAAGCCATTTCCTTGTTTGTAATGTCCATCTGTTATCCTGATATCTAACTAGGTGGCCTGCCCACTTCAGTTAAAATATCAGACAACTAGCAAATTGGAAATAGACTATGGATTCTCAACCATATTAAACAACCTATCTTATAAAAGGAGCAGAAGCTTTTGGACAGGTAAAAACAGCCGCACGGTTCGATCAATCAGGTTAAGCTACGCTTGCCGCGGTTGTTCTGTTGATGGGTGACCATCTTTACATACCTACCAAGACCCCTCCGTGCCTCGGAAATCACGTTAAGCCGTTGGTCCCGGCTGTCATTTGTGGATCTTTGACAGTCGTTACGGGTCGTCAGAATCCCGAAAGTCTGACAACCAGTCTTACCAAGGGGTACCGTGTTACCCAATAACTGGGTTGTGGAGGTCAGATAGGCAGTCGCTCCATGGCTGCGTTCCGAGTTGGGAAATAATCGATTTGAGCGTACCGAACCGTACCGAATTAGCGTGAGCGCGATAACGATGTCCCGTGAATCGTCATAGATGACGTCATGACATGCGCCATCTTGCGATAACGCCAACCATGCCTTCTAATATCACCGTGAGCACTGTCAAAAATGAGTGTGTGTGTGTGTCAGTGTGTGTTTTGTTTTGAGTTGCATCATATCTTTAAACTAACGTGGCATTTTCGAAATTGTGCTTCTGGCTGTGACAGTCGCCACCAAACCAAAGAAGAAGAAATGTGGTGTTTGTACACAGAAATACTGTAATAATATCATTTTTACATTGAGTAAGCACTGTGAGCGCGTTCACGAGCGTTCCAAATTGTTGACAGCTCTCAGCTGTCAAAATCGGAACGCATGTGAGATGATGTGAGTGCTGTGAGCGATTACAGCTAATTCGGAATGCGGCCCATGTAAAATACTGGTATTCAGCTGCATCCGGTCAGACTGGAAGCTGACCCCAACATAGTTGGGAAAAGGCTCGGCAGATGATCTTAAAAAACCAAGGAAGGAATGATAAAATTTAAGTGCCACTACTAGCGGATAAGCTTTCCGTATAAAGAGCTATAACGATCTGACACTGAGGCATATTTTGACGGGCGTCGGGAATCGATAGCTAATTCCCGGCCACCGTAGGCGCGAGCTTGCGGACGGCGAGCAATGGGCAGCTCGCCGTCCGGTAAGGACCAGGCCCCGGGACGACGCGGCGCATTGCGTTCCACGCGTGCCTCAAAGAGATGTCAGCTCTAACTGACGGGCTCCACTAAGGCCGATGCCTGCCAGGGTCGCGGGTTGTTCGAAAGAGGTACCGTGGCCCCTGACACAGGCAACTGAAGGAACACAGGTGGGTTTTAGTCAGTAAAAGTCTGACACGCCCTCCCGCTCCGCCCAGAGCGGTAGAAGTTATTTGATAATATCCCACAGAACAAAAAAGGCATTTCCTGACATTTCTGGGATAGCTGGCGAGTTTGCAACAAGAACTGGTCCTGGAGCCATAAGCAAGGACCATTACATCTTATCTTAGATGCGACGAGTATGTCTTCCGCAATCCTTGTAAGATGTAATCTTGGGTAGCAGGGATTCGGTTATTTATTTTTTAAATCTGGAACGTTATGTTCATATTGATTTATTTCTTGTGATATTCTATACTGCCGATCGATTCTGTAAAAATCTCACCGTGAAAACTTAGGTGAAGTGAGTTTGTTTTTGCTAGGAATTGACACTATTGACAGCTCACTCCACGCTCACTTCACCTAAGTTTTCACGGTGAGATGGTTACAGAATCGCACTGCTACACACTATCAACTAGCAATGACTTTTATTTTGACATTTCAACAACATTAATTGCGTTATTTACGTTGTTGCAAAGGCACTTTAGTTTACGTAAATTGTATATTTCATCACCACTGCTATCAAAACTGTAAAGGAAAACACCGTGAGAAAACCGGCATTTCCTAGAATCAAAAAATCAAAGACATGTGACATCTACCAACCCGCACTGGGCCTGCGTGGTGGATTACGGCTCACTCCCTCTTACAGAGAGGACGCCTGTGTCCCAACAGTGGGTACATTAACCTTTTGACCGCCACAGTCATGTATAGATGACGAACCAAAATGTGCCCAGCACGTCACGGTTCGACTACATGGCAGACTTTGACGCCGAGAGCACGTTTTTGATTTTTTGACGTGTGACGGTCAAAGGTCTTAAAAGTCTGATCATGCTAAATAAGACATGTAAAAAAAATGCACTGTATGTAGACACAGTGCGTTTTTCCAAATGAGTACTCATTTCAGTCGATAATTAAAACTATCTTATTGATCGAAGTGTTCGATTACATAAATAGTTTGCTATTTAAAAGTGTTATTAAGTTTTCCTGTTAGAAAATTCTCAGTATAACTATACACATATCTATGACACAGGTTTTTCCAGGGCTCAAAAAATTCTGGTTCAATAAATTATCACATACCTACCTAAAATTACTTCCATTTCTACGTGTTATTTTAACCATATAACAAGCTAACATAAATGGCAAAACAAATACATTCAAGTCAGTGTCTCCCACAAAAACGTCTTGGCAGCGTTGGATGCGCGTGCGCCGGGTCAATGACCAGTCAACGCCGGACAGCGCGTCTTTATACCCAATAACTTATAGTATGAGTGACTTTTTATATGGTAAAGGTAAACGGTCTTAGTTATAATAGGATATTATGGGATATTTTTTGTCTTAATATCGTGGTTGGAAGTCTTTTGGTAGACATTTTTAAATGGGTGTTGAAAAGTGTTTCATTCTCCTTGCTATGTAGTCTCGTTTAGCGATTGTTTAGTCTGACAATATTAATGGCTTATTTTAGTTTTCTGTAGCCAAAAAAGGAACTGCATTTCAGCGATTGCAGACTATTAATATAATGGATTCTCTTTGATGTCTCTCATGATTACAAGCTTCAAATTCTCTGATAGAACATTGACAAAAATAGGATTGAAGCAGTGATGAGCTCAATCAATGAACGGATCTATTGATGCTTTATAAGTAACTTAAAATCTTTTATGATGATGGTGATGTCTGTCAAAAGACCTATAGTTGTTGGAGCAGACGAACCCTTGAGCAGATACCATGAACTGGCTTATACCTCTCAGCTGGATGAACATTGTTGGTCCTTAAGAACGCGGCTGGAACAGACTGGATGCAAAAGGAATCTGTCTGTTGTAGCGCTACATGGGAGTGGTCTAAGGCTATTGACCAGCAGGCTATGGACCGAAGACCTTATAAAGGTGACTGGGACAGACAGGATGCCGAAGGCGGAGGACAGGGTATTGTGGCGCAGTCTGGGAGAGGTCTTCTGCAGTGGACTGCGATAGGCTGAGTTGGTGAAAGACGCTGAACTTACCGGTGGAAGAAGGAAGCTGCTTGGAACGCGCGGTCGTTAGCAGCACTGTCATGAGGAGTAGTCGCCACATCGTTCAGTCTGGAACAAAAGAATACACGTTGTTAGTCAAATTGTCAGCATTAGCGAAGAGCCAGTAGTTGTTCTGAAGTAACAATATCTGTTGGACCAGAACGGATGGGTCTTTGAGTCCTGTACCCTTACCATGAGTTGGCAAACTTTACGTAACCGTACTCGCTAGCGAGGGCGTAAACAAGTTTCTATGGAGAATTGTACAGCGCCTCTGGCGGTCACTTATGGCGCTGTACAATTTTCCATAGAAACTTGTTTACGCCCTCGCTAGCGAGTACGGTTACGTAAAGTTTGCCAACTCATGGTAAGGGTACTGTTATGTCTGCATTAGTGTGAACTATAATATAACGCACGAAGAGTACTGCTTTGTTGAGTGAGAGGGAGTCGCTAAAACCGCATGTTGGGGCCTGGGTGCATTAATTTCATTTTTTTTTCTAATTTTTTTTGTTGATAATCCGGTTCGATAATCCTTTTCTGAAAAACATTTTCTTCCTTGGTAATCCATACAACGTACTACTTATGAACCTACTTAAAAAAGGACGAGATTTTTCATTATTCGTCCGATTTTTGTGTTTTGATGTTAAATTATTTGTGTTTTCACCTTTCACACACAGTTTCCTCTCAACATTACAATCATTTAACATATAGAAATCGTGTTAAATATAACAATAGTTACATAACAAGGTCGGGCAGGTCCATGTGGCGAATGGTAGCAAACAGTAGGTGAAAGGACCACAGCCTTGCCGATTAAACAGCTGCTGATACGTTTTGGTCAAGTTTCAACGCTTTTAAATACTTAGTAATGTCAGTTTTTAAGTGTCTCGCTGCAGGGTATATAACTTTTCTCATATAGAGATCAAAACGAGTATTGATCCCCAGACTTTCTCACTGCATGTTGGAGATTTACGCTGTTACTATTGTTAAATAATAAATGTTTTTTACTGTAAGTAGGTTTGTACAAACACTTTTACACGTTAATCATATTTAAAAATCTAGATGACTTCGGCGTTTTCTATCTGACTACTCTGAGAAGAAAGGCTGAAACAAACTCAGAGGTCACAGTCTCTTTTAAAGTCCAGACATAATCTTGATCAGATCATACGAAGACCATGTAGATTGGTGTCTGAAATGATCAATTGTTATGTCTTGGTTATAACTGGGAGCCCCTACACCCCTATTATATGGGATTTAAACAACTAGCAAATGTAGGGTATAAACCTCTTTTTACCCTTTTAAGAAATACGGACATTATGTGTTACATTATGTTTATTCTGGAAGCTTAAAAATGCCTGAAATGACATATCAAGGAAGATAATGATGACTCATCTTATAAGTATGCTTTAAAGATACGCTTGACTGAAAAATTGGTCCTTCGAGACTAAACACATGGTCCTGCATATACCCTCCCCAAGTTTCAACTCAAATTCAGTAGTCAGGACTACACGTTAAGTGATAAGACCAGTGGTTGTAACTTGTAACACGAATGGTTACATTATCAGCTATCACGAGTGAAAGGGACAAAGCCTTGCCGATTATGGCTGATACAGTTTTGGACAACTATCTACTCAAATATTCGGTTCTTGATAATAAATCTGTGTTTTGGGTCTGTCAATGAATGTTATGTATTATTATAGGTACTTAAGATATAACTTGTTTGGCTGAATACTATTTTGGTTAAGACCTTTGCAGGGTTATACAAAATTCAACGCATTCTTATACATTAAAAAAAATATTGCTGTATAAGCCCGCTCTTGACCTCGACATAACTTAAGTTAGCTCTTTAGAAGGGTTTTCCTTTGACCACTATCTTACACGATGGTAAGCTATGATGAGGTTGACAGTGGATCGTTTGCTTGGAGGTATCATTGTAAACATTGTCTCCAACATTTTTTTCTTAGGCCAATTACCAAATTACTTAACTAAAAATTCCTATTTGGATTAATGAATGGTCCCTGTATTTGGTGTACAGACGCCAGCACATCAAGCTACTACAATCTGTCAAATTTCTTTAATAGATTTTCAACTTTATTGCTGAAGCATAAGCTTCAAAGTTAATTATGAAAATTTGGCAGTTTTGGGTAGCTTGAAGTGCTGGCGTTTGTACATAGGTTAGTAAATTAAATTTTCAACCTGTATTGTCCCACTATTGGGCAAAAGTCTCCCCCTGTTAACCTTCCACTGTCCCTCGTGTAGAGTCTAAGGCGTAGAAGCATATAAGTCATCACGCCAAGGTTTACCAATTGGCGATGGTTAGAACACAGTGGTGGGAATTTATTTAACGTCACAGTATATATTCGACGTTTCGGTCGTGCAAATATTTTACATTTAACATAAGTCGATTACATATGCAAAAGACTGTTGCTTTTAGAACCTGAGGACCATTTTAATACTAGCACCTAGAACCAAGTTTAAAAGCGACGGTGTTCTAATATTGCATTTGCAAGTGCCATATTATTCATTATTCGTGTAATAGGTACCTACACTATGCAAAAAACATCAAACATCACGTTTGCAGTCAAGGACAATACAGTAGAAACAGCACGAAACCGTGCGCATACGCAATGTCAGTGACTGTTGCTATACTGGACGTGATAGTGTTTAGTTGTGTTGTGGGTATAGAAGCTTATATTTAGGGCATTTATTGTAAGTCAAAAGTTATAAGTAGGATGATTTAATGGCAGAAAAACATTGGTTTCAGTACCTATATCTGTAATTATTTTTGTTAAACTTTTTTTTTACTGTTAATCAGCTCGGTTAGACTGGAAGCCGACCTCAATATATTTAGTTGGGAAAAGGCTAGGCAGATGATGATTTTTTTAAAACTTACTTTCAATAATCTTTAGCATACCTAATCAGCTTATAATTGAGTAGGTCAGGGTTCGAGGTCTGATGTAACGTTTACTGAAGTTTTGGGAAAACAAATAATTGAATAACTGCTACTGTAGATACATCAATGTTATGAACTAAAAAAATGTCTAAACTCACATTTGGCGAGTTATGCGAACATAAATGTATGGAACCGCTGATTTATTTTACGCGAATTCAGCGTTGGTCTTATAATACAACTTTGGATTGATATTTTTGCCGTTTTAAAACCTACATTATCTTGCTTGACTAGTGAGTCTCAAAACGTGGGCAGCAGCTGAAAATCAGCGTCAGGTGGTGCACTTTGTGTTGCCATCTGGCATTATGCTGAGCTGAGGCCCTTTTGGCATTATTATTTTTAATAATTTTAAATTTGTTTTGTTTATTTTTAAGGTTTTTTTTTGCCAAATAAACGCAATTTTCTTTCTTTCTTTCAAAATCTCCAAGGCTTTTATCATCGTTAGGTACAAAAAACCAATTAAACATTCCCAAAAGTGGAGTTTAAAACAAAACCGCAGTTCTAGTCCAGCACTTAAATAAACAAATTCCACATCCATGTATTTGAACTTAAAGTGTAACAGTTTTATTTAGCCCGTTTATAGTGCCACTTGTACAAATAATAAAATGTTGTGTAACCTAGAAGTAAAAGTATTGTAATGTATGGGACAAATAAACGAACGGTTTGACAATGAGCTACTTAGGTGTCGGGTGGGCGCATAACGACTGAGGTACGTGATAGAAATGGGCAGAAGGACCACCTAAAGGCTCCTTCAAACAGGCGCGACACGACAAGCGACACTAGGGCACTGCAAGTCGCGCAACGAGCGGTACCTTGTGTCGCGCGAGATTATATCGCGTGTTGGGGATCCGGGGGCTATGCCCTGGTACCGCTCACCACGCCCGCTGCGTCGTGATCTCACGAGTGTCTAAGTCGTTTAGTAAAGTAACACGCTTAGCTATTGCATGAAATGGTCCTTCTGATAACATTATCTTGGATGTACAAAGTGGTTATCACGTGAAAAGGGTTACGTGAGATTTAATCCGCTTATACCCAAGAAAAAAAAATTATTAGTATTAAGAAAAAATCCACTTGACCAGTGAATGTATGGGACTCTTAGTTTACGTAATATTATAAGCTTATGATTACTTTTTAATACAAGTGACTTTATAGGCGTCGGATTATACGCCTTTTCCCAACTATGTTGGGGTCGGCTTCCAGTCTAACCGCAATATTTCCTTCTTTTTTATGGCATTCTACATTTACATTCAATTCTTTGAATTAAGTCTCGATACTCGTAAACTGGAATTTGAAGATTTTTTTTCTCAAAAATCAATGTTTCTGACATGGCTGCCTGGAGAAAATGCGTTTCCATTATACAGGGTGACTGTATGTATAATTTATGAACGAGCTCCTGCTCAAAATGAGTTACCTCCTTTGCTAAGATGTAAATAACAGTCTATAAAGAGATAAAGAAAAAATTAAGAGTAAAAAAAAAAGAAAAAAAAGAGTAATAAAGAGTATTCTATTCTATTCTATAATGTTCCCACTGCTGGGACACATGCCTCCTCCCGTTGAGAGGGTGTGAGAGTAAAGGGTACCTCTCAATAATAAAGTCAGCTTAGAAACAAAAAGTAACATTTTATATAAGAAATACTGCTGACATGTGTCCTTGGAAAAACTAGTTAGGTCCTTGTAACTATAATGTATATTGAAACAAGTCCCACCGCTCGATATACGACAGCTCAGGGACTTCCGCAACCCTTATAAGAAACCTGTTGTTATAAGAAAAATGTGTAAAGAACACTGGAAATTGTTTGTTTTTAGGTGTCGCATTTTTCTCGAGGAAACCTGTCTTGACCTTACTTGGGGAGATTCAAAGATATTTTAAGAGTCGTTTCACCATGCCTCGTACAGGACTTATTTTTTCTGTTTCTGTATTATTATTAAGTTTGCGTAAATATTTCATATGCGAGTGTCAATAAATGTTATTTTTCTTTCTTAAAATCCATGTAACCCTGTTCAATAACATCACTTCGAAATTCGAACGGTGTCTCTTTGTGAATCCGCGATTAATTTACTTTAGAAACAAAAAGAGTTCGCATTCGAATTGAGTGCGCTAACTTGAGTGAGGTTCTTATTCAACGTTCCAGAACAGCAATACTATTTGCAAGTAATTAATTCATTACCCCAAAATATTCGGAAGTAGAATACTGCAATGTTCAACTGTTTATATAGTATCTGCCTGCGATTTTTTCCGCGTAAAATTTCTTGTTTCCCCGATTCACTCCGTCGCATCGCATTGCCTGGTACCTATTATGTACTTCGATTTCGCGTAGCGTTGTTACTATCTTTTTCCTTTTTGCTCAACTCCAAAGGGTCGTAGCGTGATCATAAAAAGCCTTCTCAAGGGTTCCTCAAGAATTGGGCTATCAAATGCAAAAATAATTTTTCGAATCCAACTGGAGATTGCTCCCCTACATACAAACAAACATACAAATTTTACGTCTTCATAATATTAATATAGTTTATTAACCCATAAAACCTCAATCGTAAACGTACTCTAAACACATAAAACTTTCGTAATCATACAAATATTCTATTAGTAAACCTACCGTATATGGTCTAAATTCTCCAGCTGTACCTACTACTAAACGGTTAAGTATTTAACTGGGACACACTTGTGCGTATATGTATCAATCGTTGCGACACGCACCTATTAACTTCGTGTATATCTCGTTAGAGAATGTGTATAAGAGTAAGTGTGTACTTTTACACGTAGCAGTCGGTGAACGTCGCATGGGCACGTTTGGCGCACCCTTCTACCTAGCTGACTGTCTGATTGATGAGAGATGAAATTGACACTATTGACAGCTCGCTCCACGCTCACTTCACCTAAGTTTTCACGGTGAGATTTTTACAGAATAGCACCACAGTATTCTACACGGAGCGACTGCCTATCTGACCTCCACAACCCAGTTACTGGGTAATACGATACCCCTTGGTAAGACTGGTGGTCAGACTTTCGGGCTTCTGACTACCCGGCTGTCAAAGATACACGAATGATAGCCGTTAAAATACATGACATGAGAATCTATACTTCTATACTAATATTATAAAGCTGAAGAGTTTGTTTGTTTGTTTGGTTGAACGCGCTAATCTCTGGAACTACCAGTCGGATTTGAAACATTTTGCATTTGATAGCCCAATTCTTGAAGAAGGCTATAGGCTATTTAATATCACGCTATGACCTTTAGGAGCCGGGTAAAAAGAATAAAAGTCAAAAAGAACGTTAAGCAAAAACGAAGTAATAGCGCGGGCAGGCGATGCGATGCGACGGGGTGGGTCGGAGTAACAAGAAATTTCACGCGGACGAAGTCGCGGGCAGAAGCTAGTGTATTTATAATATGTAAACTTACCAATCAGGTTATCGCAAATATTTTGAAGACCTTAAATAAATTTTGCAACACAAAAAATCCAACGTCACTTTGTTTAGGTAAACTAACACTCATATATGTATATTAGTCTGTTCGATGACTCCTTTGCCTTTTCGTATTTGGTTATAAACGGTCTTTTATAAATTTATTGTAACAGTAAGTTTCTATACTGCTTATCCCCCTAGGAACTCGACATTATTCTAAACTATCTACATAACAGAGAAAACTGAAAGTAGCCGGTTACCCAACTCCTATGGGACTCGTCCGTAATGGGGCGGACGTGACGTCGATATTATATTTCTGAACACGTCACGCTTCATCACTTGATCGACAGTTCCTACTTCCGGAGGAAGTAGCGTATTAATTACTGGTGTACCATCTTAATTTTTATTAGTCCTTCTATATATACAGTGTTGAACTAGGTATGGCAAAAAGTAACTCACTTACGATTTGCATAAAAGCGATTATGAAGACCTCGGACAGGTTTTCGGGACGACAGAAATGACTGCAACTCATAATGATGAGCAAAAGCGGGAAAACATGATGTTGGCCGAAGAAAAAACTCCTGATTGAGGATTGGGGAACATTTGGGCGTGAACTGGATTCACGAGTGCTGAACTGAGCTGATCCAATTCGCAATGGATAAAGCAAGAAGAAATATTGAGTTGATGGTCTACCTTCAGTAGGAATTGGAGAAGCACCAGAAACAAGATTCTGGGCGAATCATACCTCGACCTCGAAATAGGGTCATCTCTAGCAGATTGTTTTGCTATCGGACAAAATAAGTGTAAAAACATTCAACTTAGGACAAGAGGACGAAGTACAGATGCCAGCACATCAAACTAACTGTCAAATTTTCCCAATCAACATTGAGCCTTATGCTTTAGCGATAAAGCTGAAAATCTATTAAAGAAATTTGACAGATTGTAGTAGCTTGATGTCCTGGCGTCTGTACAATACACTATCTCAAAACTCGATCTAGTATAAACTAAGTAGGTACATACATTGAATTCAGATCACTCACCGGCTAAAGGTTACCAGTACAAAACTACCCACAATATACCGCCAAGCTATTTTGTCTCAGTTTTAACGGGAGAAAGCTCCGCGCTCTTATGCAATACTTGCATAGTTCGGACATTCACTGCGACGAAGTCTAGATATATTATACTTAGTTATAAATACTAGAATAGGAATGCGTTGGCACTTGACTGAAGAAATACTTAGAAAGGTGTACTATTGGTGTGAATAAACTTTTATATACGTACGTAATGGTTTGACGGAAACCCAAACTGCGATAACTTATTTATTAAAACTTTATGCACAAGTAAAAAAATACCGTACAAAGGCGGAGCATTTTCTACCATGTCAACCTTAGTGTGATGCAGACAAAACATGACAGGCCACATATGGGATAGATATGTAGTAGTAAGACTATAAAATACAAGAATAAATACATGTTTATAAACAAAATGAGCTGATAATGTCTAGGCAAGCTAAGGAAAGAGAGAGTTGTGAGAACGAATTTCGATAGCTATAAGAGTAGGGGAAGACCAAAGAAAGGATGGATGGAATGATGAATAAGAGCGAAGTATGGAAGAAGGAGTCATGTGGATCGCAAATTTTTGGGATACATGAAGAAGCCTTCTCGGGTAGCGGATTTAGTTTCACCAGTTACTCAACTGAACCGAGCGCTCGGTGCATCCTGGACAGTCGCACCCAACACCTTCTTTGACTGGCCAATTCTTCCCTTGCGATGGTAGGGTTAACGCCCGCCTGGTTTGCGACCGGAGTCCGGCATCAAGCAGACTGCTGTGTTTCGTCGATGCGTGGGAGTTCCAGTGCCTTAGGCATTTTCTGGGCACGCTCGTTCTATCATATACCTCATCTATTGCTTTCCATCAGGCGTGGCCGAGGTCAAGAGCTGACCCATTGAGCAATACAAAAATTGGGATAAGGACAAGATAACGATACCTACTGATAGTTGAAGGGAATCCAAAGAAGATGTTAGCTGTTACGCACGACGACATATCAAACTATACATTTCCAGTATAAGCTGACTTCTCATTGTACGAAAATCTGGCTTTATAATTTGAAAATCAAATCGTCTGCCTGCCTAGCCTTTTCCCTGCTGTGTTGGGGTCGGCTTTCAGTCTAACCGGATGCAGTTGAATACCAGTATTTTACATGGAGCGACTGCCTATCTGACCTTCACAACCTAGTTACTGGGTAATACGATACCCCTTGGTGAGACTGGTTGTCAGACTTTCGGGCTCCTGACGACCCGTAATGACTGTCAAAGGTCCACGAATGACAGCCGGGACCAACGGCTTATCGTGTTTTCCGAGGCACAGAGAGGTCTCGGTATGTAAAGATGGCCACCCATCCACAGACCAACCGCGGCAAGCGTAGCTAAACCTGATCGATCGACCTGTGCGGCTGTTATTATTAAATCTAGATATTACGGGCCCCTCTATAACTGAAAATTAAAATGGGACTAAAATCAGAATTTTTGATGAAGTAACCGCCATTCATTTACGAAATTACTAGTGAATACCTATCGATTTTCTCAGCTCAGACCAAATGTCAAAATTGCAACGAATTCAATTAGTTAATTGAATTGCAATTGTGTAACACACTTGCAACGGTTATCCGGAGGATTTTGAACGAAAATTGCTGCGAAAATCCATTGCTTCATTTGTTAGAAACATCCGTCTGCTCAACAACGTAAATGTCGCAGTGAATGTTGTTGTTTGACTGTCAAAAAAAAGGCATTGACAGTGTTCATCATCCAAAGCCCGACCTCACCCACCGCTGGGCATAGGATTCTCTTTTCTTGTGCCAATACCCACACTCCTGTGCCAGCTTCATCCAGGTTCTATCCGCGATGGCAACAATGTCGTCCGCCCTTCTCGCCGCCGAACGACCAACACTTCGTCTTCCAGTTCTTGGTCGCCACTCGGTCACTGCCTTACTTCACATGTCATGACTGCGCCTTGCCAGGAGCCCTACCCAACTCCATTTGAGTTCCATAGCTCGTTTTCATTTCGAAATTGAGCGCCCCGATTCCAGTCACAATACAGGGGGCTTACTCTCCAAACTAATTTTAATTCCAATGAGATGCCAATATAATTCCAATGTTAATTTTACAGTCACGTGATTCGGTACTCTTGAAAACAATATTGTCAACAATTACCCCCACACCAAGCCCGAACCCAATTTCGCTTAGTTCTCCAAAATGGACACCCAATCTAAAAATCATTTGGCGCTAGCACCGAACTCAAGAGTACGAAACGTCACAATTCCAATGTCGATCTATCGGAATTAAATTGAAGAGTAAGCACCCTGCTATTTCTAATAAACAAAAACGAATCGTTTTGCTTACCAATGGTAACAATTTTTTATTGCCAAACTGGGCTTATAAATAGATTTGTAAGAAAATTTTACCTGTGATAGCTACTTCTATAATATGGGAGGGTCTACTATGCTATGAGGTCTTTGCTTCAATATTGGTAAAGATACAAAAGTCTTAATTTTAGCCAATAACGGTCCGAAAATTATTGGAATCGACTACTAAACAGCACTGTACAGTATCCGGCGATAAATACTGCATATCGAACTAAAAGAAAAAAATAATTATACAAAGAATAAAAATAATTATCAAAAGAAGCAAATCATAATTGTATTAACAGCTCCTAATAGATACCGGACTGTTTGTATTTCGTGCAACAGAGATAACGCTCTACGAAGTCGAAATTAGCCGATTGTCTCTTTCAAAAATGTCGATGTGCAATATTTATCGCCGGGTACTGTAATGTGGGTGTACAGGCTCATCTTTCGTGGCACGCATTGTACACCGTTACACCATTTATAACTCAAGAACGATTCGACCGATTTTTAATGATCTTTGATTTTTTGTGGATTTGTCTCCGCTCCGAATGGCAGAATAACTATTAAACCATGGGAAAATTTCACGAAAAAAAAATGAAGATTATCTGAACCGGGAATAAAGATAGTCAGCTAGTTATACCTAAATGAAGAGAAAAGATTTGATTTTTTGTATGTTTGTTTGTTACGCTTTCTCGCTAAAACGGCTGAACGAATTTTGCACATGGGTAGACCTTGACCTGAATTAGCACATAATTAATTATACTTTTTATCCCGATATTTCCACGGAATTGAGTTTATGCGGGTGAAATCGCGAACGCAGTTGATGATGTTATAAAAAATATATATATTGTATCACTGATTCACTATGCGCTGCCTTGGAAGGCGTATAAATATTAATAGGTGCACAGCATAGGGCGAAAACGTCCCCTCATGGGTGTTTGAAACTTTCAGGGGGGCAGTACCTAGAGAAAATTATTTATTTATTTATTATTTTTAAGAAGGCTTACAGACTAATTACAAATAATAGGTTACAACAACATATTATCAAGTTGCTAATAACAAGCCTCCACAGTTATATAACATATCGATTAATTAAAGCCGAAGAATTAAAGTAGGTACATTGTGTTAGGTTAGTTTTTTTTATTTTTTTTTATTTATTTATTTTTATTTAAGTAAGTACTACACACACATGAGTTTAAGAACAACTAGCCAGCGCATCATTCACAAAAAATGATTTGGCTAAAAGCGTCCTTGCCGTGCTTATCTTAGTGCAAAATAAGTCAATATCGTGTTCAGAAGATACATCATTGAAGCTTCGAGCGTTTCTTATAAGGAAAGCATTACGCCTATAATTAGTAGTGGCAGAAGGCACACCTAGAAGCGGTCTTCTTCGTAATCCAATAGTATTAGTGCGTAATCCTAACTTTGCTAATAGTTCAGGGCAGTCGACCGAGCCATTCGCTATGTTAATCAAAAAACATACATCATTAATGAGTCGTCTACGATCCAATGGAAGAAAATGGTACCTCTTGCAATATTTAAATTATATATCCTATCTTACGACTGTATATTTTTTTTATCCTGCGCTGTTCCACTCCTTAGCAAAGGCCTCCCTCCTCTCCTTCCATCTTTCGCGAGCCCGCGCGTCCTCCTTCCAGTATTGATGGAACCTATCCAGCTCGTCCGCCATCTCCTACGTGGTCTGTCGCGACCCCGCCTCCCTGTCTCAGGGCACCAACTTTGCGGTATTTGGGCCCACAGTATAATATTACACGTTTAAATATAATCTTGGCAATAGCTATTTCAGATTTGCGACAGATGGTAAGTAAAAAGTTATGGGGTCTATGGAAAAAAAAATTCAATGTGGTGGGCAAAATAATGCTGATAATCTGTGGTTTACAGGTACAACAATAAGCCTATATTGTATAGGTGACGTCAACCGGTCTTGCTGTTATCTGTAGGTGTCGTTGACAAATACATAAAAAGGCTTGCGGAATAGGTAAATAGGCTCTGCCTTTGTTGTAACACATAGTAAGTCATTTACCTCATGGACATACATAACTTATGCGTTAACGATGGCATGGTTTCATTTTTAATTATTTTACCTATTGTGGTATAGTAATTTTATTTTAAGTGTATCGTCTTCACATATTATAATTATATAATTAATGTATGCAAAATATTGTAAAACATTTTAAAAGAGTAACGGTGGAGTTTCTAGCCCATTCTTCTCCATACGACAAACTGCTTTTTGGAATGGGCGACTAGAATCAATTATATTTTGTTGTAATTTTTGACGTTCAAAAGTGCCTTTTATGTGCCTATTTGAAATAAATTGCTTTGACTTTGACAGTTTTTCATGCTCTATTTGGATTCGATTTGGATATACAGTACCCGGCGATAAATATTGCACATCGACCTTTGGAAAGAGACAATCGGCAAATTTCGGCTTCGTAGAGCGTTATCTCTGTCGCACGAAATACAAACAGTCCGGTATCTATTAGGAGCTGTTAAAACAATTATGATTTGCTGCTTTTGATAATATTATTTTTATTCTTTGTATAACATGGTTTTGTGTAAAAAGGTCGATGTGCAATATTTATCGCCGGTTACTGTATCTATGAATGTCCATTGCTGAATTCATTTCAGTCAAAAATTGTCATAATCACGGTGAATAACATCATAATTAGCCTATAATGTTCCCACTGCTGGGACACAGGCTTTCTCTCTGTGAAAGGGAGTGCATATTGGCGGATGACACATATGTATCTTCGAATTTTTGTTTCTAGATCATGCCGGTTTCCTCACGATGTTCTTTCTCCGTTTTCAAAGCAGTGTTGATGAAATTGGTTACACCTGTCTGGGTTCGAGCCCACGACCTACGTCGTAAGACTCGTAGCTCGGAGCTGCTTCCACTGGGTCACCAATGCTCTAAGAACTATGTACTCGTATATCGTCGCCTTAGAGTGAAAACCTCGGGAATGTAAGTAGCATTTTATGCATTTCGGATAATCTTATAGTATCGAACAGTTCTGGATATCAAAGCGGGTTCCATATTAATTAATAAGAATACAGAACCTCCTTTTTTGAACTCGGTAAAAAAAAACATAAAAGACGCCGTACAAAAATTTTACAGCACGCAGTTCTTTCTTCCTCCCGACAAGTTACTTCTTTTACACTTACGAGGTTTTCACTCTAAGGCATCGATATGTAACCATGCACGATTCTAGGATCTTCAATTTGGTTTATTCTTAGTTTTCTGTTTTTTTTCTACTATTTTATACTAAAATCACGTCTTATTTAGTAACAAATTTTCCACTCTCCGCTCCAACAATTTCAAACCTGCAACTGTGATAAACCTTCAAACCGACATATTCTTAAAACTGTACATCTAATTAGCGAGTCTAGAAATCATTTAGCTGTAGGTACATCTTTGTCACGGTTGGCGAACCCTCGCGAGTTCCGGGTTCAATCCGACGCGTAACTATTTATGTGGTACGCAAAAACTTGACATTGTGGAGTTAATGGGCATGAAGACATCAATTTAAAACCACCACTTTAAGTATTGTTTTGTTGTTAGTAACAATGGGTTTTGGATATTTTTTTGCTTTGACGGTATCTCTTGTATGAAGGCATATGTGCTAGGTAAGCATGACAGATTGATAAATTTAGGTTTTTGGACATTCTGGCTTTTATTTTGTTAAACGCAGCAACGACTGACTTTTGCGAAATGTGGAGGACTGGGAACTGTTGCGCCACTTTTAGAGAGCTCTATGTCCAGCAAGGAATGTTGTTGCTGTTCAAATTGCCTCTGCCCACTGCTTGTACAGGCGCCAGCACATCAAGCTACTACAATCTGTCAAATTTCATTAATAGATTTTCAACTTCATCGCTAAAGCATAAGGTTCAAAGTTGATTGGGAAAATTTGACAGTTTCGGGTAGCTTGATGTGCTGGCGTCTGTACAATCATGTTTAGTGTATGTCCAATCTTGTGTGTTCTCTTTGTACAGACGCCAGCACATCAAGCTACTACGATCTGTCAAATTTCTTTAATAGATTTTTAACTTTATCGCTAAAGCATAACGTTCAAAGTTGATTGGGAAAATTTGACAGTTTCGGGTAGCTTGATGTGCTGGCGTCTGTACAAATAAACATGTTATTATTATTTATTTTTTTAAGGGCTCCAGTCTTAGCTGATTGACGCCATGGCAATTATTTAGTTGAGAATAGCTACACTGGAGGATTCTTTAGTCAGTATGAAAAAATCTGGAAACCTGACCAGTTTAAAAATGCCGTAACAAGTTCCCTTGGGAGTGCCCCGCAGTGAATTGCTTTAAGTGGACTCTCAAGGGAATTACCTTGCTTCTACAGAAGCAGAGCTCTGCCTATAAACAGTTCTAGACTGACTTATAGTCTGACAATGCTGATAACTTAGGCCAAGATTTACTAACGTTACCTCTTTGCGCGTACTTTGGCTTAGATATGTTTCCGTCTTTATCTTGCACTTTTACTTTGGAGTTGTGCGACGGTGACAGAAGTATTACCACAGATATACATACACCTAGATAATGCAAGAGCAAATACTTCGCGTGCCCAGCTTACGTACAAAAATCGTAAGCCGCCACTTTCGCGCTCAGTCCTGTGTACTGTTGGCTGGGTGAGCGTGAGCGCTGGCGTTAGGCACCGGGCGTGGGCCGAGGCGGGTGCCGCATGCGGCGGCGTCTTTGAATTGATTTGATTTTCCCATAACTTGCTTGCTAAATTGCTTGTGACGTCATAGTAGGTAGTCAAAAAATGGCAGGCTTGGTTTTCATACAGATCGTGATACTTGCGTTATCTAGGTCTATCTATATCTGTGAGTATTGCGTAGTCAAAGTACGTGTTATGTAACTTTTATTAATCTCGGTCAGGATTTTACATTTCATCTGGAAGAGGAGCTATGATGATGAAGCGTGATTAACTAACGTATGTGTGTATGGCCCTGTGGGATATATAATGCATGTGAATAGTGTGTCAAATGTTGTACGTAAATGTAAGGTGTTTATGTACGCTGACGATATGTGTCTTGTTTATGCCTCCAAAGATATAGCTGAGGCCCAAAACTGTATTCAGGGTGACTTTGAAAATATTAGCAAATGGGCACACGACAATGGAATTATATTAAATCTTTCAAAAACTAAATGTATGCATATACACTCGCCATATAATCGAACTGCTAAATCTGTAAAGGATGAATATCTCAAAGTTATAGGACATACATATGAATGTTTGCATAAAAATAAATGTAATTGTAACTGTGCAAAATTGGAGTACGTAGATAAATTTAAATATTTAGGTTTAACAACAGAGAAGAACTTTAACTGGAGATTACACGTAAATGACATTTGTAATAGGCTAAGATCGGTGCTAAGTAAGTTTTACCACTTAAAAAATGTATTGAACAAACAGACGTTAAGAATTGTTTATTTTGCACTTGCCGATTCGCTGATAAGTTATGGACTCCTTGTGTACGGGAGAACCTTTATTACATTATTTAAGAGATGTTAAAGACATACAAGTAAGACTGATAAAGTTTCTGGTCAGTAAAAATGTTAAAGATAAGTGCAACAAAGAGTATGATAAGTTATTTCCCATCTGTAAAATTATACCCATTGATAAAAAATTAGATTATTTGGTAGGTCTGGAATATTATTATAATGATGAATATAAAGTTAATGTTAAAAATAAATACAATACACGTAGGGTTAGAGAGAACAAACTGGTCCAACCACAGATAAAAAACTATTATGGTAAGAGAACATCTAAGTATTTGGTACCTAAAGTGTTTAATAAAATAGATTTATTAAGAGAAAATGTTAAAATTAGCAAAGGATCACTTAAAACGAAATTGAAAAACATTATACAGGATAGCAAACATTAACTAAATAAAGTCAATTCAAACTTATGTTTCAAATTAATATTATTTCAAGTTAAACAAATATCAACTGTATTTAAATGGTAATTAAGTTAATCTCAGAGTGACTAGTACTATTGAAAACGTTGTAAAAATGTCTGAATATATGTAGTGTAAACTAACTATATTGTGTAGGGTTTAAAGTTATTTTGCCATAAACTCATATTTTGATTACATCTTTGGCAAAAAATCGTGAATGCAGATTACATTGTATAAGATTGAACCATATAAGTAGTAGGTATGTAATAAGGTGGTGCATTGTTATGTAAAAGAGCGCCTCTCGCCATCAAACGTAAAAGTTTGGCGAGTTTAGATTTAAGTTACACCTCTGTACTTTTGATATCATTAAATAAATAAATAAAAAAAAAAAAAAAAAAATAACAAATCAGTTACCCCAGTCGTCTTAAGTCAGAACTGTCGACAATGTCCTTTATCCATATTAATATTATAAATTCGATAGTAACTCTGTCTGTCTGTCTGTATGTTACCTTTTCACGCCTAAACCACTGAACGGATTTCGATAAAATTTGGCAAAGAGATAGATTGCATCCCGGGGAAGGACTAGGATACATTTTATCCTGATATTCCCATGGGTTCGACACTTATGCGGGTGAATCCGCGGGATGCTGCTAGTATCTAATATATCTTCCTTCTTGGACAATCTAGGACCTCTTCTCATCAGGCTCTAGCAGTTCAGAGTTATTTATTTACTTAATACTTCAAGCACATAAATGTACAGAAGCGGACTTAATGCCATAACTTTTTGTTTTATACAGGGTGTAAGTTTAATCACCGGTATCCTCTTAATGGGTCATTGTACTCATCATTATGAACAACTTTTACTATGGAGCCAACACTAAAATCGTGAAAAAAAAATCAGCTGTTCCCTACATTTATGTTCGCTTAACTCGTCAAAATGTAGGGAACAGCTGATTTTTTTTTCGCGATTCCAGGTTAGGTCCCATAGTATATGTTGTTCATAAAGATGAGTACAATGACCCCTTAAGAGGATAACGGTGATTAAACTTACACCCTGTATACTGTTCTCAAGAAGCATTCCTCCTTAATATATGATCCCCCTTTTACCTCAGGTAAACATCGAAAATACTCTGTCTGCAATACGACTAAAGGTCTAAGAACAAGTTTCTCTCAAAGGTTTTATACTTTCTTAGGTTCCCAGTTATATAATAAATTAAATCGTCTTACAACGATTTATCATCTAACAACAACGGCGTGTAAGATTACTCTGGTTGATTGGCTCCTTAGTTTAGATTATAAAGCAACTGAGGATTTACTAACTCATCCAAAATAGACCGACCCAGTACTTTCCCTACACATTAGATCACCTTTTTTCGACGTACTTTTTGTTTTATTGTTCTTAATCTTTGTGTTTTTTCATTGAGTTTATGTTATGCCCTTTATCCCTTCACATTTACTAAATAAGTAATTTATGTTCTCATACCGTGTGGTGGGACCCTGGTGATCTGCTATACAGGTATTCCTAGTGCAGACACCAGTCTCTCACAAACTAGTTTCTAAGCTTGTCTAATTTTTATGATACCATTGTTTTGTGAAGAGAAAATAAAACTACCTATTTGAATTTGAATTTAATGCAATAACTTGCAAAATTTAGGCATTTCTTCTACCTAAATGGTTAGGTAGAAGAAATGCCTAGATTTTGCAAGTTATTTACATGAAATACTGGTGTGATTGTATATGATATCAATGTGTTAACTATTGGTAGAATATTACAGTCTATTGATCTTTCTCGCTTACTCACTTGAGCTAGAAAAGGAACAATTACTTCTATAGGTTGTTTGTTGTGGTTACCCAAAGCATGAAAGTTGCAACTAAACTCTTTTACGCGACTGACAATCTCCAGCAGCATACAAAACAGCACAATTTCATAGCTCAATACATAATCACATTAAAACCGATTGCAAACTCATTGCGTAATACATTGCCGGTTTTGTCACAAGTGCCAGCACTGCTCTCGGTGCTTTAGTAGCATTGTTTAAATGCGTGCTCTAATTCTCGTTTGGGTTTTTTGACATTTATAAGTTACTAGCTGCGCCCTGCGGTTTTACCCGCGTAAATGTCGATCCAGTGGGGATATCGGGATAAAAAGTAATCTATAGGTTAATCCAGGGTGTCAGATACCTCCATACAAAATTTTATCAAAATTGGTCCAGCCGTTTGAGCGTGAAGAAGTAACAAACATATAAACACACACACGCACTCGCAAACTTTCACTTTGATAATATTAGTGTGATAGTCTTACGACATGAGGTGATTTTGTATTTTTGTTGATGAGGAAATGTCAAAGTGAAAATTATTGTCTATAAGAACAATGTGTTTTTAAAAATTGTTATCTCATTTAAAATGGCTATATGGCCTAAGGCACTGGAACTCCCACGCATCGACGAAACACAGCAGGCTGCTTGACGCCGGACTCCGGTGCGAGGGTGGTCGCAAACCAGGCGGGCGTTAGCCCTACCACCGCAAGGGAAGAATTGGCCTGTCAAATAAGGTGTTGGGTGTGACTTTCCAGGATGCGCTGAGCGCTCGGTTCAGTTGAGTAACTGGCTTCTTCATGCATCCCAAGAACTGCTGAGAAAGCTGCTTTGCATTTTTTAGTTTGTAAGGCCTATCATCGTTGAAAGTAGACAAAAAGAGGCACTCATGCATGTACCTACTCAATAAAAAGAAACCGGTTTTAGCCGCGAATGCATTCTCTCGATTCCGTAGAGATAAATTCTTGGAATAGTCCTTAAATCTAATACGTGAAGCTATGTCCTTTTATCGCAACTAGACGTGTAATAAAAATACAGTAAAATTATAATAATTAATCTATACAGAATCTTGTAAAAGATTTTAAAAGAGTAACGGTGGAGTATCTTGCCCATTCTTTTTTATACGAAAACTACCTTTTGGAATGGGCGACTAGAATCAATTCTATTTTATTGTAAACAATGACGTTCAAAAAGGCCATTTATGTGCCTAATTGAAAAAAAAATACTTTGAGTTTTGACCGATTACAAAAATCAATATTTTTTTTTCATCCCAATTTTAGCCAATTTTATCAATTAATATCATCCGACACAAGATTAACAAGAAATCAAATTGTACATCTCAGTCTTAAAAAAACTGTAACTGCGTCCTCAATTACCTCATGTCTTGCAAGTTCTTCTTAAATTTAAACCTGATTTAAAAAAACTGAACATATATGCTCCTGACCAGGTAGACCGGTGCTCTCTTATGGCATGGAGAATTTCGTGTTTCGCCCGAAGCGACTTATGTCTGACCTCTATAAGCCTTTCGGAAACCAGTTTTAAGCCTCATGTTATGGTGGCATATATGGGTGGTCCGACAGCGCGACACGAAAGACAGGGTTAATATTTTTCAAGCGTATCTGTTTTACCGAATGGCCAGAGAAGGTAAAGCACAAAGTAAATTCTAACAGTATCATCCTAACAGTTAGACTAGATGCCGGACCCCTAAGTTGAGAAAATGATGAGAGCTCTTGGTGAAGACGCTCGCCTGGAGAAATATAACTCCAAACCTATTTCGGTAGTCAAGCAGTGTTGTCATGTTCCAGTTTGAAGAGTATGGTTACCGGTGTTACAGGTGCATGATACATTTTATCTTTATCTTTTGGGGTACCACGTAGAGTTCTACTCATCATCATCAGCCGAAAGACGTCCACTGCTGGACATAGGCCTCCCCCAAGCACATCCACTTCGACCGGTTCTGTGCTTCTCGCATCCAACGGGTTCCAGAAGTTTTACTACTAAAAACAAACTCAATCTGCCTGCCTTTTCCCAACTATGTAAATATCGATTCCTATAATTTACGGACCGTCGGGGTCGGCTTCCAGTCTAGCTAGATGCAGCTGAATACCAGTATTTTACATGGAGCGACTCTCTATCTGACCTACACAACCCAGTTACTGGGTAACACAATACCCCTTGGTAAAACTGGTTGTCAGAATTTTGAACTTCTGATTACCCATAACGACTGTCAAAGATACCAAAAACAAACTATGATAACTTATCTTGCTAAACCAAAATATCTCTATATTTTTTCTTGTCTTAATTATTAATTTCAAGATCAACACAGAAAATATAAAACTATGGACCAAACTACTATCAAAACACAATAATAGGTCCAGTACACGCAACATGCGCCAATGTCGTTATAAACACGAATTAAAAAAAAATAACAAAAGTTCCACTAGTCTCAGAAACTTTTCTCATCGACATCGACATGTCGGCACAAGCAATGTGAAAATCCTTGCTCCAGTAAAAATATTATGGCCAGTCAGCAAATTAATGTAGTAAGGATAACTGTTGGGTAAGGACAGACTTCCGCCTGGGGTGAAAAGAGGGTTTCTACCGACTAGAAACCCACGGATCCTTCCATGAGCAGACAGGTTTTATTAAATCATGCTTCTTTAACTAAATCAATTAACCTCATCTTGCTACGAAACCGATGTCATAATCAGCATATAACGTTCACACTTTTGGGACATAGGCCTCCTCTCTGTGAGAGGAAATGGGCCGTAATCTACCACGCGGGCCCAGTGCGGGTTGGTAGATGTCACATGTCTTCGAATTTTTGGTCCTAGGACATGCCGGTTTCCATTGTCAAATCTATACTTTAATATTATAAAGCTGAAGAGTTTGTTTGTTTGTTTGGTTGAACGCGCTAATCTCTGGAACTACCTGTCGGATTTGAAAAATTCTTTTTGCATTTGATAGCCCAATTCTTGAGGAAGGCTATAGGCTATTTAACATCACGGTATGACCTTTAGGAGCCGAGCAAAAAGAAAAAAAGTCAGAAAGAACGCTAAGCAAAAACGAAGTAATAGCGCGGGCAGGCGATGCGATGCGACGGGGTCGGTCGGAGTAACAAGAAATTTCACGCGGACGAAGTCGCGGGCAGAAGCTAGTTATGTATATAGTGATACTTCTGTACCTTTCTATATATTATATGTAAGTAATGAAAAGTGATTCGAAAAGCTGCGCCTGCGCTTGTGCCGAATGCGTGCAGCATGTCGAACACAAAAGTGTTAAGAAAAAGTTTACGGAACGAATGGGTTTTTTTCTTTAATTTTGTCTACATATCTGAAGGAGGTAACTTGGTATGCCGGCCGGGTCAGCGGTACTGCCGGGTCAGCGGGTTTGTCCGAAAGGGTTGCCGCTGGCCCGGAACATAAAGGGCTAAGGAAGGGACACGGGTGGGTTTTAGTCAGTAAGAGTCTGACACTCCCTTCCGCTCCACGCAGAGCGGGAGGGGTCATTTGATGATTTCCCATCCTGAAAAAACAAAAGGTAACTTGGTAACCCATTAGTCTCGTAGAGTGGGATTATTAAAGAACAGTGGGGTAATCCTC
Organism: Luperina nickerlii; assembly: GCA_963855955.1. NCBI lineage: Eukaryota > Metazoa > Arthropoda > Insecta > Lepidoptera > Noctuidae > Luperina > Luperina nickerlii. Next base: position 6,242,533 of record OY979689.1, on the reverse strand, counting down.
GTAATGTTAATTAAGAACGTTCACAGTTTCATCTCAGTTTCAATCTGTCAAAAACATCTCTAATTTCTCTACACTTTAGACAAGTTTTTGACCTTGATTGTCGCTGAGATGAGAGTATGACTTTTGCGTAGATTTTGAGCGTCTTTAATTACGGGAATTGGTTATGTTTTTTTTTCAGTTCTTAGAATGGCCATACTTAAGTGGCCGTGGGAAGGGCACATTGCTCGCAGTGTGTATAATTGGGCTATATAATTCAAAAGGTTTTTTTCAAATCCGATCGGAGATTAGCGTGTTCAAACTCTTCAGCTATCCATACTTATATTATAAATGTGAAAGTGTGTCTATCTATTACCTCTTCACGCTTAAACCGCTGAACCGATTTAGATGAAATTTCGTATAGAGATAGTTTAAGTCCCGGGAAAGGACATAGGATAGTTTTAATCGCGATATTCCCACGGGATCGACACTTATGCGGGTGATACCGCGGGGCGCTGCTAGTATTAGTTTATTTTATTTTTTTGTGTTTGGGTGGCTTACAGCTATCAAATACAGAACAACAAGCTATTTACAAGCCTCCACAGTTAACAATAGAGTATTGTTGTACACATTTTCAAATTGACAAACTATTCATTAACTAACACTAATATAACATTATTACTTAATTAATAAAATAAGTACCTGCAGGCAGATGCATGCGCAGCCGCCATTAGGGTGATTAATCAATATTAATGTTTAGATAAAACAGTAGTGATAGACGCTAAGCTGCTTGCAAATAAATCAATTGAAGGATGTTTATTCTTAACAATTTGGTTAAAAACTTTGACTGAACGAATCATATAAGAATTGCTAAGGTAAACTGTACGACCGTAAGGTATATATATTTAAAGATCTTTAATTTATCAAGCACTTCCGTCGCCGTCAGTACCGGTTGGACTGCTCGACTGTTTAACTGGTTGCACAAGGTTGAGGTGACGTAAGAGTAACCGAACGTTTTCGGCAACCGGCCCCTACGGTGCAGCGGTCTTATTAGTTCCTTTAATAGATCAGCTTTGGGTTTGGATCCCGTTATTTGGATCACGTACAGATGTTCTATGTCACGAAGTCCGTTTGGCTATGAATGTTGTCAAGCGTGCACATGCACATTGTGATCAACAGAGACTCAACAATGGGTGAAGTAAAACGGTACACATTCGCGGAAATAGCCTCATGCGACGGCAGCAAGGGGCAGCCGCTGTGGGAGCGCGCTTGTCGGGATACGTCACTACTACAATCAAAGCCGAACGGACTTCGTGAAATAGAATATCTGTATCATTAATTTCTGTTCTACTGTAGTTATTTAATTTGAATTGACCCAGGTGAAACATATTTCTGACTTTAACTGTTGTGCATTACAGGATCATCATCTTCATCATCATCAGCCTACAGCAGTCCACTGCTGGACATAGGTCTCTCCTATTGCTCGCCATTCAACTCGATTCTCGGCAAATCTCATCCAGCTGCTACCAGCCATCGTGCGAAGATCGTCGCTCCACCTAGCCTGAGGGTGTGTGTTACGTTTACCGATTCGCGGTCTCCACTTTGCATGATAAGGATCACATAATTTTATATCTCTGCATTTTGTGTCGGTGATTCATTCATTCATTCATTCATTTATTTATTTCTGAGTATATGGTATATTAAGATCGAAACGAGACGAGACGATCGAGACGAGTAATTCCATATATCTTCACAAAGACTTCAACGTAAGTCAGTTTAGTAGTATCTTAGATACCCTAGATACCTTAGATATCTTAGGTTCTGTAAGCTCCTTAACATGCTTTCCGAAGCACGGAGGGGTCACGGTATGTAAAGATGGTCACCCATCCACAGACCAACCGCGGCAAGTGTAGCTTAACCTGATCGATCGACCTGTGCGGCAGTTATTATTTACCCATGGGCCCCTCTTACCTACGATGTTAAAACTAAATACCTTGATTATTCAAGCTACCGCTATCCGAATTAAAAATATGTCACAATCAAAACCGGTCCAAAATCTTTCCTGAAGACCACAGAATAACAGTAACTAAATAGTACTGCATGACTTAAATTCCAAGGCGTACTATTACGGAGTATGTCAATGTCGCATAAGTAGAAGTGTTATCCTTACGATCTATTTCCTTGAGAGTCTAATCTAATGTCAATGTAAAACCAACATTAAGGGGCTTACAGGACCTAAACACAAAAATCGCAAGTTTTAGAAACAATAATAGTATATGATCGACTACAGTAAACAAAATCAAAAAAAAGTATGTGATATTCTTCAGGATATATGCTAGGTAGATAGTGTGTTGAAAACATAATACAACTAATTTGATATGATAGAAAAAAAATATGAAGATAACTTTAAAAACTTTCTTTTTACAATAAAAACCATACTAATATATATAAAATTATTCTGATTTTTTGTCAGATTATTCTACAAGCAACATACTAAAATACTAGTGTTTTATTTTTTCGTCCAAACAATACATTTTTTGTAATTAAATAATTGCTTCATAGTTTGTAATAAATTACCAGCGTTGTGTCATCGCGCTTCTCTTTCTTTTCTATGCAGTCCGACAGGGACCGTGCTTTAGGTCATGTAAGCCCCTTAATATAAAATGTTAAGAATCATAGTATAGTGAAAGAGCAACCATTTTTGTTATTCTTTCGATAACTATACTGGGTGTAATTGAAAACATGTTGTGACAAATCGATATGGGAGATTGTACTCATCATTATGAACAACTTTAACTATGGGACCAAACCTGAAATCGCGAAAAAAATCAGCTGTTCCCTACATTTATATTCGCATAACTCGTCAAAATGTAGGGAACAGCTGATTTTTTTTTCGTGATTGTAGCTTTGGTCACATAGTAAAAGTTGTTCTTAAGGGGCTTACATGACCCAAAGCGCGGTCACTGTCGGACTGCATAGAAAAGAAAGAGAAGCGGGATGACACAACTCTGGTAATTTATTGCAAAATATGAAGCAATTATTTAATTACAAAAAATCTATTGTTTCGATTCGCACGAATTTACACGCCAGAAACGTGCGAATCGTGACTTTTAAATAATATTATTAATTATTCTATAGGCGCCTCGCGCGAAGTTAGTTTATTTGTGGGCAACAACTCCAGAAATATGTACGAGGCAATTGGCACATTTTGAATTTTATTCAATAAAGTATAGAAAAAAGGGGAGAACTGAAAGAGTTAAATCCATACTAATATTATAAATGCGAAAGTGTGTCTGTCTATCTGTCTGTTATATCGCTGAACCGATTTAGATGAAATTTGGTATAGAGACAGTTTGAGTCCTGGGAAAGGACATAGGATAGTTTTTATCCCGATATTCACACGGGATCCACACTTGGGCGGGTGAAACCGCGTGGCACTGCTTGTATTATTATATGTGTAAGTACTTTTTTCTTAAATTTATCACTCCATTAAATCACAGCTCACAGTTAGTTTGAAATACTGTTCGTTTTCATGCTCCAGACCCGTCTAACAAGAGTGGCCACTCAACAATGATACGTTATCATTCCTTTAGAAGAACGTGTCCATAAGAGGCGCACGCGCATAACGGGCGGGGTTCCACTGTGCCGTTATGTTCCAATCGTGGGCCATTCTGTAATGAGTGGACTGTTTCGTGTTTACTTTTGATTGTATTGTTGCGAGGTATTTGTAGTTTGAAGATTAGCAAGTAATTATTAATATACGTAGGTTCTTAACGCAGCCATATTTTGGCGTAATGAACAGTGTATTGATTTCCTTGTTGATCTTATTATTAAGTATTTGCAAGTGCGACTACTGACCCTGGTTGAGACTAGTTACTGAATTCTTTTTTATGTATATCTCAGTGGTGGATCATCTCATAATCAGATGTGTGTTCCCACTGCTGGGACACAGGCCTCCTCTCCTCTTCCCCCTTCCTCAGAAAGAAACATTTTCCCCCTGATAGAACCAACTCCCAGCAATGGAGATACAGTACCCGGCGATAAATATTGCACACCGACCTTTACCTTTTTTTGTATTTCATACAAAGAATAAAAATAATTATCAAAAGAAACAAATCATAATTGTTTTAACAGCTCCTGATAGATACCGGACTGTTTGTATTTCGTGCGACAGAGATAACGCTCTACGAAGCCGAAATTAGCCGATTGTCTCTTTCCAAAGGTCGATGTGCAATATTTATCGCCGGGTACTGTACTAACATGATTGATTAATAGAACCAACTTATAGATATCCCTGACATTTGCATCGATCAAGCGTCACGCTAGAACAGCATGTTCTAAGCCTATGCGCATGAGCGCATAACTCGACAAGTATTGACAAGGTCAATACCGATGCACATCGGTAAACCTAGCACGAGCATCTACTTAGCGACATAGAGTGTTTAGACATTGTGAGTGTGACATCATCGTCACAAACGCAATAATTTAATAGAACATACCATAACGTCACACCTGAAAGTCGAGCCCGAAAGTCTGACAACCAGTCTCACCAAGGGGTATCGTATTACCCAGTAACTGGGTTGTGGAGGTCAGATAGGCAGTCGCTCCATGTAAAATACTGGTATTCAGCAGCCTAAAATTTGGCGTGAATTCTCCCAGCTATACAGGTACTGGGCGTCTGTAATTTGGCAATAATATCAACGTTTGTCATCAACCTGCCATCAAACAAAGGCTACATCAATATCTATCGAGCGTTGCGATGTTAATTCGCCGAGTGGTTACGTCTCGTTAACCTAGTAACCATTAGGAATTGCATTCGTCTTGGTAAGGTGAGTAAATGATTAAAAAATTAAGTTTTTTCTCGTTGAACTTGGTAACGATCAAGTACTTAGTGATAGTAATTTTCATCAACACCTTTCAATCACACTAATATTATAAAAGCGAAAGTTTGTGTGTGTGTGTGTTTATATGTTTGTTACTTCTTCACGCTCTAACGGCTATACCAATTTTGATAAAATTTTGTATAGAGGTAGCCGACACCCTGGATTAACATATAGGCTACTTTTTATGCCGATATTCCCACGATATCGACATTTACGCGGGTGACACCGCGGGGCGCAGCGAGTTCAATTTAATTTTGTCAGCTCTTATTCTCTGAGCAGTGGTGCCCCAGTGATAACGGCCCGATTTACGAGTCGGTCACAACTCACTCACTCCACTTCACTCACCTCCACTCTTCCTTATTCGTCACTTGCGGACTCGGTCGTGGGTTCGGACCCAGGCAGGTGTTTTAATTTTTGTAAATAATATCGTCACCCCTGCTCTCAAAACGGCGATGGAAAATATCGTGAGGAGACATCCCCTAGATCCAAAAATTCGAAGACATGTGACAGTCTACCGACCCGCACTGGGCACGCGTGGTCGATTACGGCCCACTCCCCCTCGAAGAAAGGCCTCTCGGTATGTAAAGATCACCCATCTTCGGACCGACCGCGGCAAGTGTGGCTTACCCTTATCGATCGACCCGTACGGCTATTATTACTTAGCTATGAGACCCACCTTAACCTTTAAAGTATACAGGGTGTTTGGTAGGTACCGATACAATTTTTTGAGGGATTTTTTGGGTCATTTGCTAGCACAAAATACATAGTTTTAATTTTCATTTTTATTATGAATTTTTCGTTTCTTAACACAATTTTAAGACTCTGGAAGCACCCACGTAATTTTTTATAACCGATTGTACATAAATGTACATTGAAGATTTCACCAAAAACTATGATGCTCTATTGCAACCAGAAACAAAAAAGCTGTGACGATATTTCGGGCGCTTAAAAAGGAACTTATTATTATCTCAATTAGGTACGTACCGTGACACTTAAGACAGGTGTTATGGGTGAAAACTAGGATAATGTGACACTTCCTATTGAAGAAAATTGTGTCGGTCCTTCTACCAAACACCCTGTATATGATAAATACCGGAACGATTATGTATGTATGTATTCTCATTGTTGTCATTGGGAAAACCAGTTTCCTACTATGACGTAATGGCTATGCATGATGAACAATTTTCTGCTTAACGAAGATGTTGGTGGCAAAAACCACAAATACTTACGTGTGTTTCTATGAAAGATCACTGATGTTGAGGATAAAGATTGTTAGGTATTATAATTTGATTCTGTCAAACAAAAAATAATCTCATATCTATAATCTGTTTTCCGCTGTTGTTTTTTTATAAGTTTTATATTTGGACGAACATCTTTAGTTTAATTACGTTTTGAATAAAATAAAATTGAGGCATTTTTTTTTTTGACAAGAAAGATGTTTTATTGAGATCCTTTTTAGGGTTGAAATTAAAAAAAAAACGAGACAATAAAACCATCATCCTAATTGCGTAACATACAACCACAATCTGAATGATTTTGGTAATCCATTGCTTGCTGAAAGATTTGTCTGCCTACAACGTGCATAACGCAATGAATGTTGGTCAATTATCAAAATTAAATCCATTGCTACTGTGTGTGTCACGCAATTACCCCGCAGGACTTAGGTTATACCTGTTATGATACCCTACCATAGATTTAAAAACCAAATATATATGTATACTAGCTGACCCCGCCACGCGTTGCTGTGGTTAACGTTTTTGTGCATTAAAATAATATTGCGATTATAAATGGAGATGTGAGCTATCCTATCTTTCAAGTTGGATCAAACTGCACACGGTGTAAAAATTTGATTAAAATCGGTTAAGTAGTTAGGAGTCCATCGCGGACAAACATCGTGACACGTAATTTATATATATTAAGAAGATATCAAATTCAAAGTCCTGACTAACTGATATATCAATGCACAGCGTAAACCACTGGTCCTAGAGAAATGAAATTGGGAGGGTGTGTTCTTTGTGAACAGTAGGATCCACTAAGAAAGGTTGAAATACCACCCCTAAGAGGGTATAATTTCACGCGGACGAAGTCGCGAAAGTTACCTTTTGGAATGGGCGACTAGAATCAATTCTATTTGTTGTAATTTCTGACGTTCAAAAGTGCCTTTTATGTGCCTATTTGAAATAAATGCTTTGAATTTGACTTTGCGGGCGGAAACTAGTGATCGCATACGATAGACACGGAGAACATTGCAAATACCCGAGAGTCTACCAACTGTCTGAATTATTACGAAACTATACGAAAGTAGCCCAACCCAATACATTTCAAAAATAAACAATAGGACCATTCATTAAAACAATCACATAAACGATTTATCAGTGGAGTAAGATAGATATTATATAACATAACATCACGCCTGTATTCAGCGAAAGGTTCAGCAAAGATGTACAGACGCCAGCACATCAAGCTACCCGAAACTGTCAAATTTTCCCAATGAACTTTGAACCTTATGTTTTAGTGATAAAGTTGAAACTCTATTAAGGAAATTTGACAGATTGTAGTAGCTTGATGTGCTGGCGTTTGTACCTACAGTGCACCCATATTTTGCGAGTTACCTTTAAATCCCATGTAACAGGGGGGAAGCTTATTACCATCAACTGAACACAAATCTAGACTCCAGATTGCTACTGAGAAAATCCAGATGGAAAAACACAGTAACACTTTGCACCAACCCGGGAATTGAATCCAGGACCTCACGCTCAACAGTAGCGCTTGTAACCACTAGACCAACGATGCTGTCAAAAACATAAATAAAATCTATACTATTTTCCTTTAAGGCTCGTACACACAGGCGCGACGCGACACGCGACACAAAGACACCGCAAGTCGCGCAACGAGCGGTGCCTTTGTGTCGCGCGCGATTCGCGTCGCGCGTCGCGTCTGTTTGCAGGAGCCTTTATTCAACTAAATACATATGAATTATATTTTTAAATATTAATATAAAAAGAAATATAAAAACTTTTGAAAATATAAAAAAAAAATAGTAGCCCACCGGTATCGGGAACAGGGTCCAAGCTAAGGTCAGGGTTCAAAAGAGAGGAACCTCCTAACAATGCGGGCCGTGTCCAGAAGTATCGCTCTCTGAATCAAGCCCTTGATCCAGCTGCCCAACAAGAGCCTCCTTTAGGTCGAGGCTCTTGGATATTAAACCATTGGCTGTCACGACTATCGGCACAATGATCGCTGACTCCACATCCCACATGTCGACAACCTCGCGAGCTGAGTCAAGATACTTGATCTGTTTATCTTTCTCGGCTTTCACGAGGTTCTCATCATGCGGGACGGTTATGTCAACAATCATTGCGCGCTGCTCTGATCGATCCACCACCACTATATCAGGCTTATTGGCAACAATAGTCCTGTCAGTGATGACGGATCGATCCCGGTACAAGGTAAAAAATATGCTTAAAAATCTATACTTATTTGTATTATATATTACTACTATTAAATAAAAAAAAATCCGTATAACAAACTAGGGAAAAGGTATCTAGTTATTATATAATTCTTATTGTAATGTATCTAGACGCCTAAATAAAAAGAGACTTAAAATCGTTCTTATTACAAAATATCCGTTTCATAATATTCCCATAAGACAATGGCGTTCTGGGTCTGAGTGTGAAACCATTTCTCAAACACCAACTTACATGTTCAACTCTTTTAACCCAAACTCATTTAACTTTCGACCTTAACTAATAGAAAATAAGAGTGTGGTAGGTGGTTTTTTAAATGGAAAAAGATAAAGTGGTTTCCATAGGTAGAATGCGAAAATGGCCGGTTAGCCGACCTTGTAGATAAAAAGTAGTGTGCTGATATTTGTCTCGAGTGGGTCGTATCGAGGCTGTTCCGCGAATGTATGGGCGATGAATCAGATTGTAATAAAAAATTGTTTGTTTGTTAAATGTGAGAATTCATGATTATGGAGTAATATTTTAAATCAGACTTAACCATACTAATATTATAAATGCGAAAGTGTGTCTGTCTGTCTGTTACCTCTTCACGCTTAAACCGCTGAACCGATTTAGATGAAATTTGGTATAGAGATAGTTTGAGTCCCGGGAAAGGACATAGGATAGTTTTTATCCCGATATTCCCACAGAATTGACACTTATGCGAGTGAAACCGGGGAGCGCTGCTAGTAACTTTATAAGGGACCTGCCACTTCCCAATTAAGTTAAATTTTTTAATCGCAATAGATTCTGGTAAACAGAGTATGTAAGGCACAGTATCTAATAAAAATAAACATTGATGCCCGAAAATAATATTGTATAATAGTAAATGGTAATCTTATTAAACGAAGTACAATTGGTTTCTTAATGAAAATATCTAAAAAGGAAGGAATAAATTGTAAAAGTCTAATTAGAAAATACGAACACTGAGGATACTTGTGAAGTTTCTCGTGATTTAAAAAAAAATAAAAAAATCTTTGTTTTTTATTCTTATATTAATAATAATAACTCAAATTATATATATGTTAACAGTATATCTTGAATAAACCTTTCAATAAACTTAGTGTACTTTACCGATTTTAATTCAAACGAAATAGCGAGTAATTCATCAACTCGACACGGCCAATTTAGGACGACTTGCAGAAAATCAAAATAATTTATATTTTCATTCTGCAAGTTCTCCCACATTTTTTTTTCTATAGAACTTTTAACGTTATCAACGTTTGATGCAGTTAGCAAGACAAATTAAAACAATATTTTTATAAAGAATTTTTAGTTTTTACTTTTTTGTAATTGTTAATTATCTTTATAACTGTTGATTATTATCTTTATGACGATTGCTTATTATTTTATAATTTAAACTTAAAACACATATTTACAACAAAACTATTACCTACTTATGACATTTTAAAAATAACACAATTAAATTCTAACTTAACTAAAACTATACAGAAACTAAAAAATTGCGTCGAACAATTCATCCGCATCGCTGTCGACTGGTAATGTACCCAAGAGACTGGCGGCATTACCACGTTGTATGGCGAAACAATAATTAAGCCGTTAAGCTCAACGGCTTAACGGCTAAGTATTTATAGTTGTTAGGCTTATTCAGCTGCATTCGGTTAGACTGGAAGCCGACCCCAACCTAGTTGGAAAAAAGCAACGCATATAATGACGCGAAAAGGAAGGTAAGGCGCTGAACGGATTGCTGGGCATTTAAAGTATCAACGTACCTATTGAAAATTCAGTATTTATAACTATCCATCCATACTAATATACTAATCCATACTAATATTATAAATTCGAAAGTAACTCTGTCTGTCTGTGTTACCCTTTCACGCCGAAACCACTGAACGGATTTCGATAAAATTTGGCAGAGAGATAGATTGCATCCCGGGGAAGGACATAGGGTAGTTTTTATGCCGATATTCCCACCCGCGAAACCGCGGGGCGCTGCTAGTCAACAATAAAGGAGAAAGGAAAATAAAGCCTTAAACACATTACCTAACACCTACAAATACGAAGCCAATGACAATCTATAAGATCTGCACGTAAGATGACGAAACAATTCACAATGCTACACAATTCTAATCGTAGTTTGAAACACCCACGAGGAAGCCGCGGCAAGGTCCGGCCAAGAAATGTGTGAATAAGTTAATGTAAAGAATTTGTTGCTATTGTCTATAATAACAACAAGAATATTGTTCTGTCGATGACAGTGTAGTATTTTGTTTCGTTATTTGCATAGGATAGAATTTTGAATCGTGTGATTTGTTGCAATGTAGATAAATAAGATACCCTCTTATTAACATGGTCCGTAATAACAAACTAGGGACCCTTTCCCTAGTTTGCACTAACCAAGACCATAACTACACGATTTTTTTCAAGAATTAGATTTGGGAAATGAGAATTTATATATGTAACAGTTACGGCACCTTCTATTTCGATTTGGCGCAAGTTTTCAATCACAACCTGTATACATAATTTATTAATAATAATATTAACAGGGGGAAGGAATCATAAATAGGGCATTAAAAAATTCATCCGCATCGCTGTCAACAGGAAAAGTGCCGAAACATCGCTGTCAACATGAAAAGTGCCCAAACATCGCTGTCAACATGAAAAGTGCCCAAATATCGCTGTCAACAGGACAAGTACCCAAACATCGCTGTCAACAGGAAAAGTACCCAAACATCGCTGTCAACAGGAAAAGTACCCAAACATCGCTGTCAATATGAAAGTGCCCAAACATCGCTGTCAACATGAAAGTACCCAAACATCGCTGTCAACAGGAAAAGTACCCAAACATCGCTGTCAATATGAAAGTACCCAAACATCGCTGTCAACATGAAAGTACCCAAACATCGCTGTCAACAGGAAAAGTACCCAAACATCGCTGTCAATATGAAAGTACCCAAACATTGCTGTCAAAATGAAAAGTGCCCAAAGATCGCTGTCAACAGGAAAAGTGCCCAAACATCGCTGTCAACATGAAAAGTACCCAAACATCGCTGTCAACAGGAAAAGTGCCCAAACATCGCTGTCAATATGAAAAGTGTTGGCAAACTAGGTAAGTATATAAATTGCATGAGAGCCTTGAACTGTCTTGTTGGTCTAATGGTAGCTAAGTATGATTGCTTCGCACTAGGTCCTGGGAAAAGTGTCATTTGATTTTTCTTTTAGGAAATTCTCATAACTGCCCGGGGTATGCTTTTGTGCCCGGTTTATAACGCCTACTCCCTATTAAAGTGAGTGTAGGTACCTAAACTATACAACACTGTCACAGTATAAAGACATACAGTATTGTATCTCGGCCGTAACCTTGAATTAAATGCCTACAGCCGCGCGGTACGTAAACATGCGATAGGGCTGCCCGCCTCCAGCATTTTAATTACATTTGCCTACTTTGTGTTTCCATTTAGTTTTGTTATTGTATTTTACTGTGTGTACATAAATAATAAAATAATTCGTCATTTCGAATTAACCATTTATTTAACATTAATCTGATTACAGTTTATTTCTATGAAAACTTGTTCATGTGTATTTTTAAACAAATTATGTTAAATTATTATTATTATTATAGTTAAATCAAACGTTCAAGAACTACAAATAAAATTCAAAATTTGTATATTAGTGTTTTTTTAATCTTTCCTATCATCGTCCTATCCTTAACAGAATAACACAGATTGGAAGAAGTTAAATAGCAAACATGTATTATATACAAATTATAATCAAAATAATCTGTTCATTGAAGTAATAAACATATATTTAAATTAATGAGTGCAAATAAAAGCAAATTTATCAATTAAATTGTAGATTTCATTTCACTCCTTCCTCCTTTCTTTCCTCCTTCTTTCCTCCTTCTCCTTCATTCATACAAAACATTAATAATTCAATAAAAATAATTACATTTTATTCATAAAAGTATGCAATCATTTCATTAATGTTTTGTTATGATGTTGTCACGTTAAACTATCGTCCGTAAATCGACTTTACAGACAACCAATTTTTTTCTAGTATTATTCATACACACAGTACAATAAACAACTATTATTAATAATAAAAACCACGTCTTTACTTGGAATTATACAAACTAACAAAACACACATGCCCCGAGGTTTTAACACCAGCGTACCTACCGTTTAATGATTCATGAACCGCCTATAACTACCTACCTCACTCGTGTTTATCACTTTCCTTTACTCTATTGACTTCATTTATTAGTCCAGACATCTTTTTTTCGGGAGATAAAATGAAATACTTATCCATTAAAAAGACACACATTATGTACCTACCTACAAGTAAGTAAAATTATTTTATAGTCTTACCTTTCAGAGTTTCCAGGTAATCTAAAAAAAGTTATCTCTGGATGCGTTATTCATGCAACCAAAAACAGCACAATATAGCCTACTCGTCATATTAAATATGTACTTGAACTTATTTTTAGTGAAAAAATCGCGCGGTTATTGTTAAAAAAACAACACACCGTCCGTTCGTCACTGCGGCACAGTCGCGACTCCGAGCCGCCTGAACGCACACGGAGATCGAAGCGCGTAGGTATAGCCCGCGTTTCGTCCGTTTGTATGAAGACGACGTACTGTATGCATATTATTACCGTGACACTGTCTATCTCTTAAGATAAAGCGTGATGCATATTGCAAAAAGTTAGCAAAAAAAAACAGGTTTTCAATTACCAATGCATAATTTTCAACATCAGCAAAATCGTCAAAATCCGGAAGACTCCTCAAACATTCAAGGTTTTGTTACTACGCATCTATTAAATAATAAAAAACTAATTAAAGATTCCGCGCATTAATGTTTTGTAACGAGAAGGCTCTTTGAAGACTGGTCGGCTAGAGTTCGACCTCCGACTGATGACCTTACAGACGTGTCAATTGTTACCTTAGTTACTTATGTAATGTTTAACATACCTTCGTGCAGTGTTGTGCTAAATAGATGATGATAGATGGGACCAACATAATATCACTCTTGGTTTAGATGGAGAAGGTAGGGATGCAAGACGAAGGTAGGTCCTAACGAAGGCAGGTCTAGGAAGGTAGGGTCCTACCATATACCTTCGTCTTACACCCCTGCCTGTATATAATAGGACCCCATTTATATCACCTCCTGCAAAGGACTTATGATAGGTATCTTTGTGATACCAGGCATACATTCAGACTTCGGGCTGTAACTGAAATTTTCCTAATAGAAAAAAAAATAGGCAACATTTTTCCCGAACAGGGAATCAAACTCACGTTCTTAAGCTCAGATGTTACGCTTGTGACTACCAGAATAACGACGCGATCCGTATGAAAAACTTAAATATTAATGTGATTTTTCAATAACCAAACCGGATGCAGCTAAATACCAGTATTTTACATGGAGCGACTGCCTATCTGACCTCCACAACCCAGTCATAAGGTAATACGATACCTCTTGGTAAGACTGGTTGTCAGACTTTCGGGCTTCTGACGACCCGTATTATCAAAGATCCACGAATGACAGCCAGGACCAACGGATTAACGTGTTTTTTGTGGCACGGAGAGGTGTCGGTATGTAAAGAAGATTCGATTCCCGCACGGAACAAAATATATAAAATTTGTATTGCCTACAGGTAGTTGTTCCGGGTTAAATGTTTGTAAAGGCACCCACGATACAGGAGTAATAACTAGTGTGGGGCAAGATTAAAAAAAAAAATACATAGTGGGTGTTTTTACAAAACTTAAAGGTCACACATTCTGAATCACGACATCGCCGCCAATTCTTGTTAATAAGCTTACATAATATTATATACAGACAGACCTTTGAGACATAACATTATCTTATTTCTTAGCGTCTCGTCGTAAAATATGACATAGTGTGGTGACTTTGAAGATGTTGTTGAATAGATTCTTTCCTGGTTTTTGTCGTTGAAATCTAGTGTGAAGTGTGAATTGTTTCTGGTTGTCATAAGGTTAATTTACAGTAAATCATTTTGAAACGAGAAAGTGTCTGTGTTTTAAAGCTAAACTATCTAACTGATGTTAACGAAAGATGGGAAAAGGACAGTTCGCATCGATTGATTTAATTATAAAGAGTCACGCAACTGTTCACGTCATGTTTAACACTTCCATACTAGTTAGTTGACATATTGCACCTGCGCGGCATTCGACTCAGTTTGGCCCCGAATTTAAAGTTGGAAACATGATTTTTGGAAGATAAGTTGCATTAAGAAAAAAAATCTTGAAACTCCTGAAGATGTTTCATCCTGCTTCCTACTATTAATATTATAAACGCGAATGTTTGTGAGGATGGATGGATGGGTGTTTGTTACTTTTTCACGCAAAAACTACTAAATGGATTTGGATAAAATTTGGCACTCAGATACTAACCAAACTGGTTAATTTGGTGGTTACGTTGGTAGTTTGGTTTGGTTTAGTTTGGTTTGTTTGTTTGGTTTGGTTTAGTTTGGGTTTAGTTTGGTTTGGTTAGTGTTTTTCAGTTTAGTTTCATAGTATAGGTATTTTTTATCCCGATATTCCCACGAGATCGACACTTATGCGGGTGAGACCGCGAGGCGCTGCTAGTATTATACATATAACATACCAATGTCTTACGAAACATCTAGTAGAACTTGTAGCGGCATCTACAACGCCACATGCAAACAACGCGTCATACTGAGTTACTGACGTCACGCAAATCCTGCATCGCGCAAGCAGAGTTTACCGCGCAACTAGCATAGATACAAACGGCCCGACACGAATCAATGGGCAGTTGCCCGCCAGACACAACACCCGTCTGGTCGGAGGATCCTCCCTTTTCTATAGAGTATGAGTGAACTTTACACCCTGTTCCTCATACCTCTATAAACTCATGATGTTAAAGATTGGATGTAAATTACAATGTCAGCAATCGACGACGACTTCAACTTATCGACGTCCCATACAAAACATATTCCTTTTGTGCATACCCTATTTATGTCAAATACATAATGACGTAACTGATGGTTGATTCAATTTGAATCAAACTAGACAAACCATTTGCCTATTATCTTTACATGTTTGGTTATGTGCAATTTTGTGTTGAAGCGACACTCACGATCACGTATTTAATCCGTTTATGGAAACATCAATTGAATTATTGGAGTATTATGTGCGAGAATTTTATTTGAAATATCATTCAAGTGAATTGCCTGCCGAAAATTCTGACAACCAGTCTTACCAAGGGGTATCGTATTACCCAGTAACTGAGTTTTGGAGGTCAGATAGGCAGTGGCTTCATGTAAAATACTGGTATTAACCTGCATCCGGTTAGACTGGAAGCCGACCCCAACATAGTTGGGAAAAGCCTCAACAGATGATGATGATGATTCATTTACATTGCCTCTACATTCTTCTTCAAAGGAAAGAAAGTCGAAGGTCGAAGGTGTAGAATTTTTTTAGTCACAACTATTTTTAAAAACCATCCAGTCAATATAAAAAGTTGTATCACAAAAACCACATTTAAAAATAAAATACATAAGTACAGTCAGCAACAAAATTAACACTAAAATATTAACACTTCAGTTTTTTTCAATCTCAGCTATGGAGCAAAATATTTGTTCAAAATTGTATTGTACTTCTGCTGTAATTTTGAACAAATATTTTGCTCAATAACTGAGATTAAAAAAACTGAAATGTTAATCGACTTTTGTTGCTTACCGTACCTTTTTAATATTTTTGTCAAAGCCTCACTGTAGAGAATATCTAAAAATAAAATGTAAATGTCTGTTTTTTAAATTTAAGAAATGAAGGAATAGTTTTATTAACCTGTATGTGAAAAAATAAATAAAAATAAAATATATGTTAATATTTACAAAAAAAGGAGCTACGTCTGCCAACAAACTGCTTTGTAGTTTGGCGTATTATATTTTGTAACAAATTATTTCTGTGAATCAACACTTGTAATTTTTTTTTTCATTCTTGAAAATATAAGTATAACAATTAATATATTTTATAGACAGTCAGCAGAATGACTTACCTACAAGTTTAAACATACATATAGGTGTATTTTGACTATAATAATTTAAGAAACACAAATTAATGCTATACCTAAACCACTTTCTCCAACAGACCAATGTAAATTTCAGGTCGTCTGTTTGATTTGTTAGTCTTCATGGCAAGACTACCAAACCGGTTTCCGATTTTCTTTGGAGATTTGAGAATTATCTGTGGTTTTCTGAAAATCGGTTTATAAGAAGGTACCTAGATAATTCCATAGTGGATTACTGTGGACGCTTCGTGCACACATAGGTACTAAAAATGAATTATGCACCCATTTTCTATAAACAATTCCTACCACACAAAAAAATCCCTTGTCGAAATCCTCCTTATAAAATCCTTTATCGAAATCCTCCAAATCACCAATTTTCTCTGAACAAGTTTTCTCACTTAAACAACCTACAACCTACATAGCGCACATCGACTCCCGCGCAGGCTTCGTTACGTAGATGACGTCAGTGAATGACATCATGCGCCCGCGCCAGTAGGAACGACCTACACCGCGCACTGTTTAGAATGTCAACTCAACAGTGATCTGTCAACAATGTACAGGTATGTATTTTAGAGGTTTTCCTTATGTATAAGCGGTATTGAATATGAAAGCTTAGTTCGAAGATGTGTTCGGGTTTTAATTTTGAAGATGCTCTTTTTCAAGGGAGTTTTTCTGTTGGTTGGTGAACAGTAACCCTCTAGGGTTACTGTTGCAGGGGTGGGCAGTGTTACAGGTACAGTTTCAGATATTTTTCTTTTATAATGAAATATGAGAGAGAGATTTCTTAGGTATAGTAGTCTAAGGTGTTTGTTTTTACATCAAAATGACACGACAGGGTATATTATATTTAAATCCTTTATTGAAGTAACCAGGTTCTTAATATAGTTCTAAAGACATGATCAAATGACCAGAGATTTAAAAGATTTAGAGATGCTTCCATAGCTTGTACTTGTACTATTTATTCTGTGGTTTGGCGTCTGAATTAAGTACCTTAAAGAGGTAAAATTACATTTTCAATCCCAACTATAGAACAGTTTTGCAATATCATCGGAATGCAAAATCATCGGAGATTTGACAATTCGACATTGGGCGGGAGTCAAAATAACTGGGGAAAAGTTGTTTAGTTTAGTTGTCAATTTCAAGAGTTCTTTAAAGTTTGAAGAAAAGTTTACACCAAGGTATAAAACATGTATCTAACTCCTAAAATACGCTGTACAGACTAGATGTATAATAAACTTGACAATACATGTCTGAAACAACGTCAATATTTATGTATATTATGTACAGTACATGTTTTTGACAAATACCGTACATATATTGAAGCCAACCCCAACATAATTGGGAAAAGGCTAGGCAGATGATGATGGCATGATTTTGACAAGTCTTTTACAATATTTACTAAAAACAGCTATACAGTACCCGGCGATAAATATTGCACATCGACCTTTGGAAAGAGACAATCGGCTAATTTCGGCTTCGTAGAGCGTTCTCTCTGTCGCACGAAATACAAACAGTCCGGTTTCTATTAGGAGCTGTTAAAACAATTATGATTGGCTTCTTTTGATAATTATTTTTATTCTTAATTATTCAATATTATATTTATTCTTGATTATAGATAGTTATGATTTTATGATGCTGGCTTAGAAACCTTGCTTGTTCTATTAACCACTTAACTTCAATTGTTTCATCCTATGATCTTATAGCCATGACCAGTTCCTAGCCATGGGTATTTAAAATCATCGCAAAATAATCATCTACGTGACTCTATACCCGCTTTTCTTTATATTAATAAGTTGGAAGACGAGCGACGATTACTGCCGACCTCGATCCGAGGACAACCCGACCACGACACCAATACAGCACGCGTCACCCTTATCTTTAAGGCCATTGAGTCCAATTTATGGTGACCAGATTGTGTTGCGTAAGTTGGTTTTTGTGGTGAATCTTATTGTAGTGGATGAAGGTTGGTTTTCGTGTGAGTTCGTTGTAATAAGGTTTTTCAATAATGTAATTTGCAATGATAATGATGTTATAGGTAGTGTTATATAATTGTAGTATATTGGTTGAGTAGAGATTTAATTTACAAGATGATCTCTTGTTAATCAATTTGCATGATGAAGTTGGTATTGTAATTTTTACTCAAAGTAGTAAATTCAGTCAATAAAATCTATTCAAGAGTAATTTATTCATACAATTACATTGGACTATCAAGAGCGGATTTTCGAGACAGGGCAGTAACCCACCTTAACCATTGTAGTTACATAAAAACGGTCTTGAGAGACTGTCCTCATTTTTTGAGAAATTTTGGTAGCTATTCACAGATTTTGACAAAAAATTACAGCCGACAAGACAATTTGCAATTTTCACAAATACTTTTTTGATGCCACTCCCTATTTCATAAAAGGATCAAAAAACTCTAACCGTCTTATTACAAAACGTGTTCTAATAACCTAATCCTGCGAGACAGTAACTGTATTTTCATTGACAACTTTGGGCCTGTGCACACCACGTTTTTTAAACGCACCGTTGACACACGTTTGTAGCGATACAGACGCGATACGCACGCGAGTCAGACGCAGCTTGACGACCTTCTGTAGAATAAAAGCTCGCTGTCGACACAAGTTTCTAAAACGCGCGTCAACGTCGCGTTTAAGAAACGTGGTGTGCACAGGCCCTTAGACTCGGGTTTAACGTCAGATTTGTAATAGGAACTTTAACTTTTTCAGATTACAGTTCGAAATCTAAAAATGGCTTGATGGTCTTAACCTGTTTCTAAAGATTGAACCTTGTTTTGTAATAGGTAAGGCCTTATGGAACCAACTGTAGGTACTAAGAAGACTTAAAAAAAAAGCCTTTCCCATAGATTTCTTCTTTTTTTGTTGCTCGTCTTTTCCTGTTTTAATGCCCATTTGCTATTGTTGCTTCTTTCAAGATTGCTCTCGAAAAATTTCAACATAGAAATTAACACAATATTCAAAGTTTAAAAATGACTAATCCGCCACAATCTAAATGTTGGTGAAGACTGAAGATCATTCGCAAACGTGGGTGGTTCGTGTGTTGCACAAGCAGATGTCGCCCTCGCTCGCCCTTGTGACACCAAACGCAGGCCATCAGGGGCATCTCACATGGACCGTTGAGTAATTATGTTCTGAATGTTAATATTTCAACAGATTACGTGCGGATTACGTGTGATTGGATATTTCTGCTGAAAGTTATCATAACATAACGCCGGTATACCTCGAAGGGGTTGGTAGAATCATCATAATCAGCCAATGTTCCCTCTGCTGGGATCCAGTCCAGGAGGCCTCTTCGAGAGAAGAGAGAAGAGAGGACTCTTCGAGAAGGAGTGGGATATATCTACCACGCGGGCCCAGTGGAGGTTGGTAGATATCACTTGTCTTCGAACTTTGGTTCTAGGACATGTTGGTTTCCTCACGATGTTTTCCTTCACCATTTTGAGAGCAGTGGTGATGAAATAATTTAGACAAAGTAAAGCGTCTGTCTGGGTTGCTAACCCACGACATACAACTTGTAAGCCGGGACTGTTACCACTGCTCTGTGATTGATGCTTGCCTTTATCAACTGGAGAATGTACACTGCTGAGCGCCAGCTCAGCTGTTCATAAAAATTCCAAGTTCCAATAATTATTTTTCTAAGAAAAACTATTTTAGACAACTCTCCACTCTTGAGCAAACAAATGGTCGAGGGTAGAAGAGGTTCTCCCAAAACAAGTGGGTATGTCGCGACATTTCCGAAGTCTTCCTTTGTGTTAGAGAGAGATTACTAGAGAGTTTCATTCTTTTCGTGTGCCATGGGATGCAGCTGAGTACGAATATTTTAGATGGAGCGTCTGCCTATCTGACCTCCACAACCCAGTTACTGGGTAATACGATACCCCTTGGAAAGAAACTTTTGGGTTTCTGACGACCCGTAACGACTCTCAAAGATCCAGCCAATCTACGGCTTAAAATACTTTCCGAGGCACGGAGGGGTCTTGAACCCATCCATGGACAAACCACGGCAACACGTGCGGCTGTTATTAGCTGACCACAAGCCCCCGTTGCCATTTGTGAAATTGTTTCGCGAAATTGTATTGTAGAACAAAATGGCGGCGTTAGTTCCTATTTTTGCCGCGCGTCAGGAGGTCCTTCTATATTTGAATTAAGAATTTTCAAGTTAGGGAACAACAAATTGTCATAAGTTTAAGTTCAAATTCAATTGCAACCAAAAACTTAGTAAGACCTTTTTGTTACAAATGGTCACTCAAAAATCAACTTAGAATACGTTTCATTAAAGTAGATAACCGACTATGTGGCGATGGGATGTAAATTAAAGTATCTGAGATCATCAACACTGCTACATATATACAGTTATAAATGAATGACAAAAGCTATAACTGTAGGCAATATTATATAGATAGTCAGGTGGTCACATACACACATCTAATGGCCAACTAAGCATAAGTTTCCAAGAACACAGCCTTTTATCTACCCATAGACAATTCAATAAATATTCTCCTCTATAAATGGCGGACTTATCAAGTTGAGTAATAAATAAAAAGGAATTAATAGTCACTGTCCGAAGTCGGCAAGGTGATTGAGCAAACGGGTCCCTCCTTTTTGAGAGAATCAAGATTATTCGCGCATATATGAGTTTCGCAATATGGCGACATTCATTTATTTAGATTCAGTGTTCACAGACCAAGTGTTGCCACTTAATTTTCTTCGTTAGGTTTTGTAAATGGCAAGTAATAAATAAAACAGATTTGACGTAAACATATTGCATTAAAACCTGACGTTTATACTTTATTAGGGGCACACCCATGCTTCGCACGGTTTATATGCGCTTGACAAATAATCTAGATTTTTTATTATACCCGGATATTATGATTCCGGAATTGAAACTTTAGAGCTTCAAAGACAGTAGTAGAGATGATGGTGAAGACCGGATCAAAATCCGTTGCGTAGTTTAGAATAATAACGCGCTAACACTAACTTGAAAAGGGGCTTTAATCTTAACTTTGTTTATTTCTTTAAACGCTCAAATCTCAGGAATTTCCACTCGGATTTGAAAAATTATTTTAGGATTTGATAGCTCAATTCTTGAGAAAGGCTATAGGCTATTTAGCGTTAGGACTCTTAGGGGCCGAGCAAAAATAAGAAAGAACGCGAAAACGAAGCAATAGCGCGGGCAGCCAATGCGATGCGACAGGGTAGGTCAGTGACCAAGAAATTTTATGCGGACGAAGTCGCGGCCAGAAGCTAGTTTATAAAATATACATATCTATATACAAGACATTTTACTTTAATTTCTTATTTAATTTTCCCGGAATTTTTAGGTAAAAACCTATAATGTAGGTAATTTCTTTCCACGAACAGCAGATTTGTCAACATTTTATTGTTAACTGTAGTCACTGCTTCCCCTATAAGTACTATCTGCTGGATCTAAATACTACACGTAATCCTATTTGGAACGTGTAATGAATGAAATCTAATGGCGTCCAGTTCGGGCGTGAACTAATATGATTCTCAAACATTACATGAAGCTACATAACTGTTTAACACCGATATGAAGGCAAACACTGAGCGCCCACGCGGAATACATAACATGTGCCTTTACCTCCCTGCGTAATATTAAAATCGAAGAATCAACTGTGCAAGCTTCACCTCAATCGCTGGTGGAAAAACTGATACACAGGAACTTCGAAACTTAACAGCCGGCTACAATGACGTCAAAATCTCCGATCGGTATCGCAAAAGACAGTTTCAAATAAAGAATATCATTGCACCTACCAGTGAGTCGTGTCTTACCTGACATTTACCCTACCAACACCATCATTACGTAACACACTATGAAACTCAGTCTGTATAATTTTGATGGATTGCTAATTCGTTGCTTCATATGTTCAAAAAATGTATTTGTTTAACAATGTAAATAACGCAATGAATGTTCTTGAACTGTCAACATTAAAACCATTGCTACTGATAATGTAAGCGTGTTCCGTAATAAGGGTTTTCTGAAATGACGTTCGCTAGGTGGCAGCACTGTCACGTCCAGGCATCTGTCAAAGAGCCTATATTTTCTTTAGTCATGACTGAATGATGAACGAATGAATGAATCGAATGATGAACGTCATCATATATTTTATATTTTTTTTAAGACCTCTTGTCACAGTGGTGCCAACTGGTGTCGTAAATTTTCACGAAAACCCTCATTGCTCCGCAGACGTCATAGACAAATTGACATTCTGTCAGTGAAAACAATGAAGAAAAAGTCAAAGTTGTATGGGACTGATATGAGCTTACAGAAAGCTTATGTCAATCCTTTTGAAAGTCGTTGGAGGAATATGAAACGCTTTCAAAGCGATTGCTACTTGTGTAAACCCTCAGGATTAAAAATTCTCCATTTTTTAACTCAGTGACAACACTCCTTAACTCTGGCATCCCGACCTAATGTTACTATGTAGATTCTGCAAATGATAGCTTGGACTTACTTTCAAATCTGAATTTGCAGATTATTCATGATTATCAGAAAGTAATTTTAACTGCATCTATTTATAGAACGTATTCCATAGACAAATCTTCATACAAATATTGACATACAAAGTTATATAAAACCTCACAAAATATAAAGTGAAGTGTAGCAAAAGATTGCGTCAAGGTTGCTTGTTTTTATGCTAAACGGTACGTAGGAGGTCTCTGCTGCCCACGTTACCATTAGAGGGGACATGGTGACGTTTTAATGGGCGGTTTATTTACTGATAGAGGCCTTTTAATTATTATTGATACGTAATACTGTATCTGACCCTGCGATAGGTAGGTGCTGTGTTTTGTTGTCGAGTTGGTCACTGTTGTTGGGTTTTATTCCATGAGGACTTTCTTGATTACTCTGGTTATGAGTTTCTGAACGATGAAACATAAATAGTACGGACGCCAGCACATCAACCTACCACAATCTGTCAGATTTCTTTAATAGATTTTCAACATTATCGCTAAAGCATAAGGGTCAAAGTTGATTGGGAAAATCTGACAGATTGTGGTAGGTTGATGTGCTGGCGTCTGTACATTTCGATACGTGTGACTTAAGAGGCTACCTCGAAAATCCAAAATCCTCGAAAACCTACTAAGCGAGCAAAAGTGATGCAATTACTTTTGAAACGCAAAATAAGAGTAGGTAATGGTAATGTGCGTGCGCTCGGAATAAAGCGACGTATGTGCCAAAATGAATTTATACCATTTTTAACAAAAAAAATTAATTAAATTTAAAACTACTTTGAGTAAACTTTGATATGATAATTCTCTATGTTTTAAAGTAAATTCCATTGAATAACTCTTAAGTGTTACGCCATGACGTCGAAAAAAGAAAAAATATAGATATAACTTTGCAATTTTTTTGTATCGAGAAAAAACATTAAATCATGTATTCCTTTTACATGATACCTAGACCAAAGAGTCAAAAAACATATACCAAAATGTTAAATCCCTATTCTACATACTTAACAAGTTACACGAAATAGAAAAACCACATTTCTTTCAACATATCACCATTAAGGTGCCACTAGTCGTTACTTTTCGGGAGGGTGTTACTCCACTGTTTGACATTGTGCATCCAAAGTTAAACATGATATCATTTTGACTTATTATTAATGTTGTCTGTACGGAAACAGAATAGTAAAAAAAAAGCCATTAAAAAGTTATGAGCCAACAAAAATTCTTTTTTCTTGCTATTTTTAACGTAACTTTTGGTTAATAAGTAATAGTTAATAAGTAATAAAAGAACTGTAAAATCTTTAAAATTAAGTTCGTAGTACCGACAAAGCTCAGTTATCGAAGAGTTAGCAAAATCCTGCATCTCGCAAGCAGAGTTTACCGCGTGACTGGCATATATATAACCTACAACGGCAGGACATGAATCATCGGGCACTTGTTCACCAGCCATAACATCCGTCTGGTCGGAGGATCCTCGCTTTTCTATGGAAGATGATTGAACTTTACACCATGTTCCTCTATAGTACCATATAGTTACCTCTATAGTATCATAGCAATAATGAACATATATCAGAACGAGAAACATGAAACCTACTGCACCACGACCAAGTTAGTGACCACCAGTCTAACACACAAGATGCTATCATGCTTACAGCCCATAACCCAACAATATAAAACTTACTTAATTGCAATAGGAGTGGTAGGTGTTTGCGATAAATTCGTCATCAAAGTCATGCATGCGCCCATTATGTGATTAACGTTGCAATTTAATTAAAAATCTCATGTGCTGTAAAAGTGTAGTGTTTTGTATCAGACGCCCAGTAAATACATAGAGATATCATCTGACTAGCCTTTTCCTATGTTTGGGTCGGCTTCCAGTCTAACCGGATGCAGCTGAATACCGGTTTTTTACATGGAGCGACTGCCTATCTGACCCCCACAAACCAGTTGCTGGGTAATACGATACTCCTTAGTAAGACTGGTTGTCAGACTTTCGGGCTTCTGACTACCCGTAACGACTGTCAAAGATCAACGAATGATAGCTGGGACCAACGGCTTAACATGCTTTCCGAGGCACGGATGGGTCTTAGTATGTAAAGATAATCACCCATCTATAGACCAACCGCGGCAAGCGTAGCTTAACCTGATCGATCGGGCTGTGCGGCTGTTATTATTTTGCCACGAGTCCCTCTACTACTACAAATCACTATACAGGAGAAAATAATCCTAGTTTGCAACTAAAAATGGACACAGATACATTTGAAATCAAGCATAGATGCGCAGGATGTGGGGTGGTTCCAACAGTAAGCATGGTTGCGAGTCGCCTGGCCTGTGTATACGTGGGTCACTGTTGTGCCGTCTCTCATGGGATGTCGCAACGGTGACCAACCGTTATTTCTAGTGTTTTTGTTTATTGTCTGTACTTACTAACATAGTCGTAAGTTTTACTAACAATCTTGTTTGAGTCTTGGTTACTCCAATAAAGAAAAATTCTGTTCTATTCTATAGACCACAAATCAATAATCTATCTCAAAACTTTTCGACTAAATTGCAATATAAATCACAAAAGCTTATTCTTATAAAATAATGCACCAAAATCTCCAAAAAATTAAGTGAAAAACACATTTCGAAAGTCGATTCGACAATCTCTTTTTCGCATCAATCCATGATTCATGAATTCTGAAAATGGTTATGTACAGTCACCAGTCGAGATAAGTAACCAGGTTCGTCGGATATAGGTAGTTGAAGTTTAGTAAGAAACCGATGGATCTTTTCAAATGAAATTTAGTTTGATAGATGAACTGTTTGTTTTCTATTCATTTAATAAAGTTTTATTCAAAAACATTCAAAGGTTTCTTACTAAACTTCAACTACATATATCCGACGACCCTGGCTACTTATCTCCTTTGGTGACCGTATCATAACAAAAGAAATTCTCAATCAAGAACTAATCAGGGATAATTAAAATATCGAATCGCTTACATTTATGGGTGTTAAAATAAAGGTGGTGTTAGGTTCAATAACATTGGTTTTTATGGCGTTTTCATATTAATTACTGTCATAAAAACATGGAAACCGTAAATGACTAAAGGCTCGTACACACAGGCGCGACGCGACACGCGACACAAAGACACCGCAAGTCGCGCGACGAGCGGTGCCTTTGTGTCGCGTGTCGCGTCGCGCCTGTGTGTACGAGCCTTAATGCTGAAAATGGTATTCTTATAAATCATTGTGACTGTGTAGGTACAGTTTTTAGTCGTTGTGGCGGGAGGTAGGTAATTATTTATTTACTAGCTGCTGCCCGCGACTTCGTCCGCGTGAAATCCTAACCAATATTAAAAATGCGAAAGTAAGTTTGTTTGTTTGTTCGTTACCTTTTCACGCCTTAACCACTGAACTGATCATCCTGAAAATTTGCATATACGTTGTCAGGTGTACAGAAACGGACATAGGGTACCTTACATCCCGAAAAAAAGTGCTGTTCCCGAGGAAAATAACAATACACGTGGCGCCATCTATTATCATAATAACGTTATTATCTAAAGAGCTTTTTGATGTGTAAAGATTTACCTAACCCATCCATGCACTGTGACAGCTTAACCTCACAAATCCTTTCAAAACTCAGATTATAGATGAAGTATCGGCGCGACGGGACCACACAGCTGTAAACAATTTACATAATAAACCTATATTCTGTAGCTCATCTAGTGAGGTTATTATTTTATAGTCGTATCGTTGTGCAACACACCCACATGGCTCATCTTGCAGTTACAACATAAATTATTGACTATCGACTTTGACATGTTTTTGTTTCAAATGATAGTGTATTACAAAGGTGGCAGTGCCTTATTGACATGTAAAAGTGTTTGTGCAAACCTACATACAAAAATAAAATCATTTATCAATTTACTTCTTTGTTTTGCTGATTTTTTTTAGTTTTTATGGTAAAATAACAGAAGAAACAAAATATGTTTTTTTGCGGCAAACATGATGCATAAAAAATTACTTTTTTTTTGTTTTTGCTCGGCGATCCCATGTAATGGTATCGTATTACCCAGTAACTGGGTTGTGGAGGTCAGATAGGTAGTCGCTCCGTGTAAAATAAGTACTGGTATTCAGCTGCATCCGGTTAGACTGGAAGCCGACCCCAACATAGTTGGGAAAAGGCTGGGCAGATGATGAGATCCTATGTGATAGGGAATGAGTCTATTACCAACCAGATAAAAATCCGACTCCTGGCTGGTACTTAGACATGGAACACAGGACCCTATGCTCAGCATTTGCATTTCTGACCATGAAATCAAGAAGATAAGAGAAGATAACATTATCCGACTACATAATCAGCCTCTTTCCCACTGCTGGGACACAGGCCTCCTCTCTGTGAGAGGGAGTGGGCCATCCACCACGCGGGCTCAGTGCAGGTTGGTAGATGTCACATGTCTCCTACTACGGTAGGTAAAGCCAAAAGGAGGGTTATGATTTTAGCAGGTTATGAAGCCACATTTTTATCAGCTGCTCCCTCGTTTGAGACCACTTGTTGCCTCACCTCTGTCCTTCTCAGCGAGCATCAAGTGAAGTGGAATGAGACGACAACGCTACACTGTGCGCGCGCGCAGTCAAGGCCACGCCCACTGGTCGCCGACGCATGGCGCGTCACTGCCGGAACTCGCTACTAACAGTTAGGGTAGGAACTGGCATGAAAGGTATTTGGTGTTGACTAATATTTCGGTTTGAATCTTAAATAAAAAACATCAGTCGTGGAGGTCAGATTAAGTAAATCGAGGAAGATTGCGCCAGTGAGGTATTGTGGGATTTCTTGACAGCTTATCAATTGCTTTCACCAGTCGCAAATTCAGCCACTGCTGGGAGTCAGGTCTCCACTTTTGGAGAGGAAGGGTGCTATAATCCACCACGCGGGCCCAGTGTGGGTTGGTAGACGTCACATGTCATTGAATTTTTAATTCTCGGACATGGCGGTTTCCTCATGATGTTTTCCTTTAACATTTTTGATAGCATGTGCAGCGGTGATGAAATTATTTACATGGAGTAAAGCTCCAACTTGGGTTTGAATCCACAACTAGTAAGCCGGGGCCGTTACCTCTATGCCACAAAATCGCATTGCCCACTTAATAAAATGCTCCCACAAAATCGCATTGCCCACTTAATAAAATGCTCCCACAAAATCGCATTGCCCACTTAATAAAATGCTCTCACAAAATCGCATTACCCACTTAATAAAATCATCATCATCATCAGCCTATAGCAGTCCACTGCTGGACATAGTCCTCTAATGAGCGCCATAGCGCCCTGTCTTCAGCTTGACGCATCCAGCATCTGCCTGCAGTCTTTCGCAGATCGCCATCCCACCTGGCCGGAGGGCGTCCTACACTACTTAATAAAATGCTCCCAAAAATCGCATTACCCACTTAATAAAATACTCCAACAAAATAGCATTACCCACTTAATAAGATGGTTTTATTTTGGTAAATTACAGCCAACTTCGTCTCGAAGTGAGGATGTCTGTGCCCCAGCAGTGAGACAATTATCCGCTGATTATGAATGCGATTTTGTTCAATGTAACTGGTCAGTTGTTAAGAACAAACCTACTTTTACCAGATGAGTCAAGAGAGGTGATGTGTTGTCGCAACGCAGCGTTTACTTCGCGTCTCAGTTACTTAACCATTGCGTGTTGCTTACGAGCGACTCTTGCGCACATTGTTAAAAGCCTGGGAATTCAATAAAAGGTTCAAATTACAGCTAACTGAGGTTAACTTTAGATAGTATTATTGATAAATGGAAACAATATTATGGAGGGTTTTGGGGTCGTAAGACCAGGTGCCTTTTGATGACCCAGGAAAAGAGGACACAGGAAGATATGCGAAAACATTATCCCAACACTATCCTGCATTCGATAACCGCCCGGGCAGATAGGACAGCCCACCAGTGTGGGCGCTCACAAATAGTATCTGACCTGTTTTAGTTATTGACATAGGCTACGCTATTTTGTTACAAACACCAGACATTACAGAGCAATAGTGGCACAGAGCTGTTTGTAATAATAATAATAATAACATCTATCGAGGCTCTCGTTGGGCGGTTGGATCAAGGGCCTGATTCAGAAGGCAGTACTCCTCGATACGGCTCGCATTGTGAGGAGGTTCCTGTCTCTGGAGCCCTAACCACCGGTAGCTTGGACCTTGGTCCCGACACCGGCGGACAACTATTTTTTTTATATTTTTAAATGTTTTTTTTTTATATTTAAAGAAATATTTAAAAATGTAATAGAATAAGATAGCTAAATAAATGAATGACATAATAATAATAATAATATTTATTTGCAAAAAACACGGTATTAAAAGATGTTACAATACAAGATGAGACCAAACATGTTTTGCTCAATATTAAAGCATGCAAAATTATAGTAAGTATCAACATTATAGTTTATGCTCGAGAAAATCTTTAACATTATAAAAACTATGTTCATTCAACCAGTTATACAATTTAATTTTAAAAAGTCTGTAATTTTGTAATAGAACCATCCCTATTCCTCGGCTTGGTCCTATTAAAAACAGCTGTGTGTCTATTTTCCCATTAAAGAAATCTTGATCTAACTAATTATTGAATAAGATATCATCAAATCAAATCCGATAAAGTAAGATATTATAAATAGTGTAAAATGATAGGCAAAAAAGTTCTCTTTAAACTCTTTGTTGTTTGTTCAGCATGAATTGATATAAAACTCGAATGATACGTTCGCTGGTACTAAATTAGATTGCGAGCAAGTTATCTTACCGATCAAGTAGGTAGGTACTTTGCTCTACTTCAAATGAGACTAATGCAACATTCGTTTAAAGCATTTATCCTTACGAAACAGTATGTTTTATTTATTCTGTTAGATTTATGACTGGGTTAATAAAAGTAGGTATTGAAGGGATGGAAAAGTTGATTTTATCACATCAAACTAATATTATAAAGGCGAAAGTTGTGAGTGTGTGTGTTTATATGTTTTTTACTTCTTCACGCTCAAACGGCTGGACCAATTTTGATAAAATTTTGTATGGAGGTAGCTGACACCCTGGATTAACATATAGGCTACTTTTTATCTCAATATTCCCACGGGATCGATAGTTATGCGGGCGAAACCGCGAGGCACAGTAATGTTTATAATTACTCTCGGTGCCGAATCGTGGACAGTGACAGTCGGGCTGGTCCACAAAAAGGTCGCTCAGCGCGATATGGAGCGGGCATTGCTCGGAGTTTCTTTGTAGGATAAAATCAGAAACGAAGTTATCAAAGAACCAGAGCTACCGACATAGCTGAGCAAGCAAGCTGAAGTGGCAGTGGGTTGGGCATGTTTGTCGAAGGACCGATGGCCGGTGGAGCAGACGAGTCCTCTGAGAGGAGAGGTGGAGACTGCGAATCGGCAAGCGTAGTGTGGGACGCCCCCCAGCCAGAACCAGACGACCTCAAAAAGGTGGGTGGCACAGGCTAGATGTGGAAAGCGAAGGAACGGATGGTGCGGCACAGCCTGGGAAAGCCCTATGTCTAGCATTGGACTGCGATAGGTTGAGTTGACTCTCAATTGACTATTAATACAAATTGGTTCAGATTTAATTGGTTTTAAACCGAAAAACCGAACCTAGTTGCTAGGTTGTGGAGTTCGGATAGGCATAGCCTTCTATGCGTCGAAAACACGTTAAAAACCGTTGGTCCCGGCTGATATTCGTAGATTTTTGACAGCCGTTCCGGGTAAGTAGTCAGAAGTCCAAAAGTCTGACAAAAAAGTCTGACAACCATTCACAACATTCACCGACTGATCTATCAAAAATACCTCTAATTTCCCTATATTTTTGACAAGTTTTTGACATTGATTTTCGCTGAGATAGTTAGATTGGTTAGGCTAAAAGCCGAATCGAAAATAAAAAATTAGGCTCTGGTAGATAAGACTGGATTAATTTATGAAACACTTGAATTGTATTTGAAGGATTATCTAGTTGTCTTAATGAATCTAATCTAACAGACATGTAGGGAGAGATCACTCGCGTATAGCGTAACACATTCATTCACTACATATTCAAGGCGACACGTTATGCAACGCAGACTGAAATAGTTTCTGTTACAGCTGTTTTTAATGAATTTTATTATCCGGCCTTAAGGCTTATTGAGTTTCTTTCTGTAAATATTTGGATCATTATGTGCCGTGGTAATTTACTCGTATATGCATCATCTTCACATATAATTATATTTAGGTATACGTAGGTATACAAAATATTGTAAAACATTTCAAAAGAGTAACGGTGGCGTTTCTTGCCCATTCTCCTCCATACGAAATTACAAATTTTGTATGGGGCAACTAGAATCAAAACTTTGACGTTCTAAAGTGCTTTTTTATGTGGCTATTTGAAATAAATGATTTGACTTTGCTTGTATCCTGCTGATTCAAAATAAAAAGTCATTTATTCAAACTAGGCTGAGAATCTGCACTTTTCCACGTCAAAATTACATAAGACGGTCTCCCAAAACGCCCGCCCTTCACGACTTCCTGGTGGAAGAAGCTTCCTTTAGCTGGGAAGAAGATGTGGTGTAACAAACTCCCCAGCATCACAGCTGTCTGTTCAGTTAGAAAAACTTGTAGTACTAGCCTCATTTGTTTTTCGGGCTCCGTTGCCTGACCAACGATATTACTAAAGCCACAGATAAATTACTGTGTCGTGTTGTGTCGTGTCTCCAGATACACCAATCAAATGAATCTGTTCAGGACTACGTCAAATTACAGCGAGTTTTGATTGGCTAACACTGCGTCAGAAGGCGTCACGACGCGACACAACACAGTAGTACGAATCCGGCTGTCTTAGTCTTCGCTGTTTGTCTGTCTGTATCACAGGTACATTTAGAACCGTGGTAGGTAGCCAGTTAACATTTTCATATAACTCGTGGAAATAAACGTTTTTCTTTATTAATCTGCTCTATTTCTATGGTGATTTATTGATCGGTCAAATTTTTGTCACCCTTTCTTCAAAAGACCATTTCACTAATCTCAATACTCAACAATATCTTTATTGTTTTACCATAATGTGTACTTAGGCGGTAACTATATAATTTAGATCCTTATGAACCCTGGGCACAGCAAAAGGGTAGCAGAGAGGAAGCCCTGTTTTAGGAGATATTTAATTATTATTTTTGTTATATTATTTGTTAATAATTACCGTATCTACATAGTCCTCACATGATCTGACCAAGATTATGTTTGGATTTTAGCAGAGATTTTGACTTGAACCCTGTGTTTGTTTCGCCATTTTGTCAGAGTCAGATATATGTATAACTAATAACGAACAAAAATGGCGGGAGACGACGTGAATTCGAATAACCTATAAGTTTTTTTTTTTTTAATTGCGGCGCTGACCAGCAAGCCCTCTTCCTGCATGTTAGCAATTTGAGGCTTAAACGCTATTCAGTCTAGGTTTTATATAGGAAGTGTCGACTCCATCTATTTTCTTAAATATGACGTTTAAAAGTGACTATAATATCCTACTTTTTATATTCTATTCATTTCATTTCAACTACCACTCTAAGGCTCCGTACAATAATTTCTGAAGTCAATTATTTCAGGTCTTAAAAAATAATTAATGGTAGGTACGGACGCCAGCACATCAAGCTACACGAAACTGTCAAATTTTCTCAATCAAATTTAAACCTTATGCTATAGAGATAAAGTTGAAAATCTATTAAAGAAATTTGACTGATTGTAGTAGCTTGATGTGCTGGCGTCTGTAGCTGAATTCAGCAGCCAACAATTCGTGCTTACTCATTCGTATCGACGTCAATGATGTAAAACAAAACAAAGAAATCGATTGTTATAACCTTTACAAAACACTATTAATGTTGTTTACTTTGGCGGTAAAATAAAAGTTGGTCGTGTATAACCAAATGTATGAACGGAAACAAAGCTAAAGAAGTATGTAAGGAAGCAGGTGGCGTTCTGTAGTTTCTGCTTTTCCCCATGGGAAGACGGCGTGAGCTTATCTATATACATATATCAAATTCAAAGTTCTGACTGACTGATATATTAACGCCCATCCTAAACCGCTGGTCCTAGGAGGTGTCTTTGTGAAGAGTAGGTATCCACTAAGAAAGAGTTTTTCGAAATTCCATTCCTAAGAGGGTGAAATTTTACGCGGACGAAGTCGTTGGCAGAGTCTACTGTATGTATGTAAAATAAAGGTGATGGCCAATTTTTGTATAAAAAAAAACGTTCAAAATTTAGTCAAAAATGTTGGGAAATTAGAGGTACTTTTGATAGATTAAGGCTGAGATCAGACTGAACACATTCCTTAAACTCCGAGAATTACCCCTCTGTTTTAATATGACGGAATTATTAGAAAACATAATTTTAAGGTAGAAGCCCATATCCAAGCAATGAACAACGATAATATTGGTTTATACAGAATTCAAATGATTCCACAAGAAGGCAAATACCTCTTTCTTATACAAAGAAAGACAGAGGATTCGTCATCACGCTTGCTCACGGCTGGCGTGTGGGCAATTAATAAGATCGTCATCGATAAACTAAAGGTCTCTTAAATGTTGGATAAGGTTGATACAAAAGGTAATCAATCTAAATTGTCTTTGGGTACCGAAATTAGGGCGTTTAAAACCAGTCAATATGTAGGTACTTAATATACTTATTTATTGATGGTGAAACTTGTTTAATTTATACAAAAGTATAATATATATATCTATAAATACATTAGGTGCTAATGTTGCTTAATCTGACATCATAGGCTTGTCTGCACAAACCTTTGCATCAAAATTAGCAAGAGCATAAACAATTTTTTCGTTGTAATATAACCTTAGTCCTGTTAGTGTAAGAATGTAACCCCTATACTGGTTATGAGAACCGGTTGCTCGTCGCCAACCTTCAACTACTTACAATGACCAGGGCTATTACATTTTAATAAGCATGTGCATTCAAAATGCATGAAATGTACCTCAGCTTGAAGGACCAGAAAATTATAACAGTCGGGTATAACCTATCATTAAAATTTTGAATAGCCGGGTATACCGATGTCTGAAATCTATGGTGATGTAAAGTTATTAAGTTTTTACAGTATAAAATTCATTGATTGGAATAAAAACGTAAGACAAAAAGTATCCGTCATGCCATATTCGGTTTGACCTTACGGGTAATCCGAAGGTTTTTTTGAGCCCACGATTATCAATGGCCAGATGTTTCGCAAAGTATCGATAACTCCTTACCTTTGAAACACTTTTATCCCACACAGTAACTTCGAGGTTGACACCTCATTAAAAAAAACAATAAAAAAATCACACAGCACTTCTTTTGTGCATGGACACTACCACATTCCTACACATGAAGAAATAAGAAAAAAAAAAACTTTTTCACATTATTCCAATTTTGAATTTAAAACACACGTTCGATTTTAACAAGATACGTTAGAAGAATGTTAAATTTTCAATTTGAAAATGGATTTTCGTGTTCGTTTTTTAAAATGTTCGTTGGCTGTCGCATCGCGGCCGCGCGTTCTGCGTCGGGTGTTGCACTGGCAGGCTGCGCGGGCGCCGACCAAACGGCCTTTACCGAAAAGGTCTTATGATCCATGTAGGCGATTATCGACTTAATTGAGTAGATGTAAAAGGTTTTTTGAAGCTTCGTGTCTGAATGTAATAGGAAATATTAATAGATAATAAAAATAAATAAAATTTTGTTTCGGGTAGACATTAAGACATTAATAAAGTTTGCGTGACGGTATGCAATGGGAAACGTGTTTGATGTTTCAATTTGCAATTATTATGTTCAATAATTTAACTTAGGTAAGTAAGTTAAATTATTTAATTATATACCTGCAAAAAATTACTGAGATTACGTGACTGAAAACACATGCTGGTCCTGCTCCACAGGACAATCTAGAGTCTAGACAAAATCAAACGGGTTGCTAATTTAGTTGTAAATTTATTGTTTATTTTTATTTTTTTATTTAAATTGATTTACATTCTGTAACTACTGAACTCACACCCTGACTTATTATTTGTAATTTTTTAATTTTATTTATATGAAAATCGTTTACTTTTACCATGTTTGTAAATATGTGAGCACCATGTATCTATCAGATAATTTATTTATGTCATGGTTTCTTTTTTAATTCTTTTACCTATTGTGGTATAGTAATTTTATTTTAGGTGCATCGTCTTCACATATTATGATTATATAAAATGTATGCAAAATATTGAAAGAATTTTAAAAGAGTACCTAACGGTGGAGTTTCTTGCCCGTTCTTCTCCATACGAAAACTACCTTTTGGAATGGGCGACTAGAATCAATTCTATTTGTTATAATTTTTGACGTTCAAAAGTGCCTTTTATGTGCCTATTTGAAATAAATGCTTTGACTTTGACTTTGAAAAACACCAAACTAGATGAAAATCTATTATACTATATGCTAATAATAAAACTGTGGAGTTTATTTGTTTAAACGCGCTAATCTCTGGGACTACCAATCAGCAGTGCGATTCTGTAACCATCTCACCGTGAAAGCTTAGGTGAAGTGAGCGTGGAGTGAGCTGTCAATAGTGTCAATTCCTAGCAAAAACAAACTCACATCACCTAAGTTTGCACGGTGAGATTTTTACAGAATCGACCGGCTGACTATAATAATTCTTTTTGTATTGCCCAATTCTTGAGGAAGGCTATTTAACATCACGCTATGGTCATAGCGTGATGTTAAATAGCCTTCCTCATGGGTTCCGTACCCAAAGGGTAAAAACGGGACCATATTACTAAGACTCCACTGTCCGTCTGTCTGTCTGTCTGTCACCAGGCTGTATCTCATGAACCTTTACAGCTAGACAGTTGAAATTTTCACAGATGATGTATTTCTGTTGCCGCTATAACAACAAATACTAAAAACAGAATAAAATAAATATTTAAAGGGGGCTCCCATACAACAAACGTGTTTTTTTCGGCCTTTATGCCTTGTGGTACGGAACCCTTCGTGTGCGAGTTCGACTCCCAGTTGGCCAGTTTTTTTCATACTTCTATTCATAGTTTGCGGTCTGTACACAAGTATGAAAAACTGCATCAGCTTTATGAGCTAAACTAGACTACTTAGTCTAGCTTATCTCGTAAAGCTAAGCTAACTTTAGCTTAGCTCTCTGTCTGCAACCCGCTTTAGTCGGCGTCATACTTCTTAATAAAAACTCGAATATCCTATAAGAAAAACACACAGGCACGACAAGACACGCGACACAAAGGCACCGCAAGTCGCGCATCGAGCGGTGCCTTTGTGTCGCGCGCGATTCGCGTCGCGCGTCGCGCCTGTTTGTAGGAGCCGTAATAGTCGTCGGTACTGAAACTGTGTGAGTATATAAAATAAAATAATATATTTATATTCAAGTCTCAAGACGCGGAGGTGTTAAGACCATTTCAAGTCCCTTCAATATGTAGATAATTTTGTATTACTACAGTACCATAATACATTCTGTGAGCCATTTTGAGTTTCGCTTAGTATCTATTTCGTGTTTTTCCGAGAAGTGTCCAACTCCAACGATGCCTTTATTTATAAAATGTTTGTTAAGTACTATTTATCGACGTTTATTTATTTAGTACGACTCTGGACGCTTTTAACGCGTAGGTACGTCTTTCGTAATTTTTTACATCGTTCTCACATTATATAATTTTAAAATCAAAAGTAATGATGTAACTAATATTTTTGTAAAATATAATTTAAAAAGAGTGTCCATGGAGTTTCTTGCCGGTTCTTCTCCATAGGTACCTACGCTATGGAATGGGCAACCAGCTTCATATTTTCTGACTGACCGACTTCTTGACAATTCAAAAGTGCCTGTAAATGGTTTAATTGAAATAAATGTTTTGAGTTTGAGTTTCCTTAAAGCGTGATGCTACGAGTATGTTACGTCCATTACAATCTAGTATTTATTATTCAACTAGCTGCGCCCCGCGGTTTCCCGCGTATAAATGTTGATCCCGTTGGAATATCAGGATAAAAGGAGCCTATATATTAATCCAGGGTGTCGGCTACGTCCATACAAAATTTTATCAAAATTGATCCAGCCGCTTGAGCGTGAAGAAGTAACGAACATATAAACACACACACACTCACAAACTTTCGCCTTTATAATATTATTGTGACTAAGATCATTTCGTCTGCAAATGTGGTGATTAAAACATGATCTTCTTAGTCATTATAACGGTTCACAGTCTGATTAGGTATATGAGCTCGTAGCCACCGGAACATCGTACGTGATAGGACTAGCGGTCCTTATACACGTTTAAAATTAGCTACATGATTCATAAGTTCTGTTTTTAAGGTATACGTGACGAAAATTACGTCCGTCTGATGGTTACGCTTGACACAAAAGGGGTGAACCAAAAGTTTTGTTCAACGGCCATGGCTGGCTGATGCTAGTAATGGATTCCGTGGAAGTAGGGACTAATTTCCCGTCAATCTGTCATACAGATAGTTGCTTCCACTAGCATATTATTCTGATAAATCGAATAAGATTTACACTGAATCAGATGTATCGCACTCAAACCTGTGTGCTACTTTCCTGAAAAGACCATTTCAGACATCAATCTACATGGTTTTCATATTATTTGACTAAGATTGTCTGAACTTTAAAAAAGACTGTGACCTCTGAGTTTATTTCGGTTTTTCAGAATAGTCAGATAGGAAACGCCAATCTCATCTAGCTTATTTTTTTTAGGATTCCGTACCAAAATGTTAAAGCGGAACCCTTATGGTGAGATTCAGTCTGTCTGTCTGTCTGTCACAGCTGGATATCTCAAGAAATACTAATGCTATCAACTTGAAATTTGGAATAGTTTTAGATAACGCTCGCCCAACTATTTTGCAAATAAGAAATAAATAGTTGTTTTTTTTTTGAAAATTTAAGAACATGATGGTACGAAACCCTTGGTACACGAGTCCGACTCGCTTTTGCCCGATTTTTCAATAATATTACATGTAAAAGTGATTCTGATATACTAAAAACATTTTATTTCATTTCGTATAGAAAAATCAGATTGATGAACCAAACCTTAACTCTTACAACTTAATAAGCAGATTTTGTTTCAAAAACTTAAATATTCTTTAATGATTTTAATTATGTTGTCGAGAATATAAGAGATTTTAAAAACATTAATTAAAATTCTTATAAAATATGATGGCATTTACTTTAGATATAATTTTATTCCTTTCAAGCAAATAACTCCTTTTCCACTGGCTCTATTCAGACTTTGAAAATGTTATTTCAATGTATTTATTTATCTATGGCAGTTCTAACAACAATTCAATTCAATTCCCCTTTCCTGTAGCCACTGCTATAAAAACACATGTCATTTCATTGATCCCCTTTTTTACCTGTGCGCCGGGTTGAAACAGATGTTAGATACTATACACCTGTCGCATAAGCACAAGGTACACTGACGTAAGGCTAGTCGTGTTGGCTCAGTGGTTAAGATCTCGCCTGTCATGAATGAGGTTTCGGGTTCTAATCCAGGCAAGTACGGTCAGCATCAAAAGTCGATTAACACTTCAGTTTTTTTAAACTTAGTTATTGAGCAAAATATTAACACTTCAGTGTTTTTAAATCTCTGTTAATAAGCAAAATATTTGTTGAAAATTGCACCGTACTTCTGCTGCAATTTTGAATAAATATTTTGCTCAATAACTGAGATTAAAAAAACCGAAGTGTTAATCGACTTTTGATGCTGAACGTACCAATTCTTTCTAAATTACTGACAAAAGTCATATTGAAACTTGCTCGGATTATTCATAAGCACTTTTTGAATTTGAGAGGAGTATAATATTATAAAGCTGAAGAGTTTGTTTGTTTGTTTGGTTGAACGCGCTAATATCTGGAACTACCAGTCGGAATTGAAAAATTCTTTTTGCATTTGATAGCCCAATTCTTGAGGAAGGCTATAGGCTATTTAACATCACGCTATGACCTTTAGGAGCCGAGCAAAAAGAAAAAAGTCAGAAAGAACGCTAAGCAAAAACGAAGTAATAGCGCGGCAGGCGATGCGATGCGACGGGGTGGGTCGGAGTAACAAGAAATTTCACGCGGACGAAGTCGCGGGCAGAAGCTAGTTTAATAATATAACAGCAACATGGGTCGATTGAAGTTTAAGATAGGCTTGCCGCGGTCAATTCTTGGATGGGTGAGCATCCATTACATTTCGAGACCTCTCCATGCCTCGGAAAGCACGTTAGGCCATTGATCCCGGCTGTCATTCCTAGATCTTTGACAGTCGTAACGGGTAGTCAGAAGCCCAAAAAACCAGTCTTACCAAGGGGTACCTATCTGTGATACCCAGTAATTGAGTTGTGGACGTCAGGTAGGCAGTCGCTCCATGTAAAATAATTGTATTCAGCTGCATCCGGTTAGACTGGAAGCCGACCCAAACTCATTTGGGAAAAGACTAGGCATATTGATTTATGTAGGTACTTTCTGAGCTTATCTTGGATATTAACGACATCGATGAAGGAAAATATCGTGCGGAAACCTGGACTTTTAGCTTAGAAGTCTGCAATCGCCAACTTGTCTTGAGCAAGTGTGGTGATCAATGCTCGTGCCTTCTCTGAATGAGTAGATGCATTTGCTCTGCAGTTGGACAATAATGAGCTTGTAGGTACAGATATTCTATTTGACTAATTCCGTTCGGCTTTGATTGTAGTAGTGACGTATTCCGACAAGCGCGCTCCCACAGCGGCTGCCCCTTGCTGTCGTCGCATGAGGCTATTTCCGCGAATGTGTACCGTTTTACTTCACCCATTGTTGAGTCTCTGTTGATCACAATGTGCATGTGCACGCTTGACAACATTCATAGCCAAACGGACTTCGTGACATAGAACATCTGTACCAGGGATGAGGGTTGTCATTAACTATATGGCAGTGTTAAGTTTACTAACATATTCAAGCCCATTCATCATCAGCCTACAGCAGCCCACAGCTGGACATAGGCATCTCCAATTGCACATCATTTAGCTCGATTCTCGGCAAATCTCATCCTGCTGCTACCAGCCACTCTGCGAAGATCGTCGCTCCACCTAGCCTGAGGGCGTCCCTTACCATACGTTTGCCGATTCGCGGTCTCCACTCAAGAACACGTCTACCCCAACAGTCATCGGTTCTACGGCTAATATGGCCGACCCATTGTCACTTCAGCTTGTTTATTCTGTGAGCTGTGTCGACAACTTTGGTTCTCTCTCGGTCTATCCCTCAGAGAGATTCCAAACCTAAAAGCATAAGCTTAGATTTAAAAAAAAACCTATTTCGTTTCTGTTTTTTTTGGAAATTTATTTGTGGGAGTCTATTGTTATTTGTATAGTATTTATAAATAAAATAATATATAACGCTGGTAATACACTGACGCAATGTGAATCAATCAACAGTAAAGCATTCAGTTAGTGTTTGCTTGAGTAAGGTGTGTAATGTCATTTTAACATGGTAATGTTGGTAATTACATTAGTCAATAGTGTTAAATATAGGTTTTGAGTCATGAGTGAATACGTATTGTTTGCAAAAGAGAAAAGATCTATGCTGACAGGATATATCTCGTTCTGGAGAAATAAAAAATATTTTATTTGGGACACGCACAAGCAATAGCACAGACAAAAAAAAAATAACTGAACTATCCTTCATCAATGGGATTTGATTCGATTAACTTAACAGTTAACTGTCAATTACGATTCATAATGTTATCCTTTTATGATTCGCCAAAGTGGCCTTTTTAGGCTCCCTTATATAGCGTATGAATCATAAGAAGACAAACCACTTCGATTTCAAAGTAAACGTTTTCATCATTCACCTGAAGGTTCTTGCAAAAGTGCAGACCGTTCAAATAAACGCATAAATCATAGATACTAATATTATAAAGGCGAAAGTTTGTGAGTGTGTGTGTGTATGTTTATATGTTTGTTACATCTTCACACTCAAACGGCTGGACCAATTTTGATAAAATTCTGTACGAAGGTAGCTGACACCCTGGATTAACATATAAGCTACTTTTATGCCGATATTCCCACAGGATCAACATTTACGTGGGTGAAACCACGGAGCGCAGCTAGTACATAATATAAACCAGCATAAATGAAAGGACACTTAAAATCCAACCGCGCATCGGCAAGATTTTACAAAGCATAAACTAATTTTTTTTTCATGTTACAAAACGAGTTTTGTTTCAAGATATAAAAGGTTTAATGTACCATAGAGTTTGGTTAAAGAAAATCAACCTTAAACTGTTACAAACTTATTGTAATGTGTTTTTCAATTACAATTTTGGAACTGTCAAACATTTTGACAGTTCAAAAAATAAGAATCATTCCAATAAGGTTCAGAATCCACTGACTTAATAGATTCTTCTTACCTTTCACAACTGATTCAGAAAGATTCAATATGTAATAAAATTAATGCGATTCGCAAGTTCGCAGAGGCGTATCTTTATATGGATTTTGTTCGTCTTTTTATTGCCATCTCGAGAACAAATGTGTTGCTTTTATTCAACGAAGTCTTAAAGTTGATATAAGCAATTTTATATTCATATTCTTGGTAAGTTACTAGTACCTTTCCGTGTTGCGGAAGGCACATTAAGTCGTTGATCCCGGCTGTCATTCGTAGATCAGTCGATAATGGTAACCAGAAGCCTTGAAGTCGGGAAACTATTCTTATAAATCATCCTTATCATCATTTCAGCCCGGAATTACCCACTCCTGGGTATACGCCCCCCCCCTTTCGTCTGCCATACTTCCCGGTTCTGTCCGTCTCTCATCCAGGTGTTTCCCTCGACTTTGACGATATCGTCAACTAAGCGCGCTTAAAACGGTTTGAGCTGTTTTTGCATCGACAGGAGCTATTATTACAAAGGCCGGAGCTATTTTTGCTCCGACTTGTACTATTTTTACAACGACTTGAGCTATTAATGCAACGACATGATCTTTGCTAATGATCAATCTGATAGCCAAGCATGGTGATTAACGCAATAACCCCTTTGACCATTTTCTGTACTGGCGATCCTAAGAAAATATTGGAAATTTACCGCTTCAGTTTATGTTTTTAATCGTCGGTTGGTGCCGCATAAGGGGCCTCTGCGAGTTGGCTTCGGCCCCTCTTACGCCTTCCAAAGGACCGGGACCCCATGGTCCCGAGATATGTAAAATCATAAAATAATAATAACAATCTTTATTTCAAACAAACAAACAACTTTGAGTACAGGTTATCTTAAATACTACATCATCAGCGACAGATAGAAATATTATAGTGGATAGTGGAGCAAACCCAGTTCCGTGCTAGGAATTAACCTGTGTTATAGACACTAGGGCTGCTCCATCATCTCACTAGAAACATTACTTCAAACTTCCGTAGTAAAAAAATATTAATTTACTAGATTCCCAATTTAGGCATGCCTGTATATAGGGAATCCATATTAAATTATCCATATAAATGTATGTATCTTCAAATAAATATTTATAGAATATATTATTTTTATGTCCACTGACATCACAGTTAGATCTTCTATATCTAATAAAGATAATTAACTTATTTTATTACAAATTATTTACACTAGATACTAAATTAAAAGTCTAACTAACTTACTATACAAATAAAAACAAAAATAAAGGACAAATCAGGCGTCGAAGTACTCGTCCGCATCGCTGTCATCCGGAAACGTGCCCAGAAGACTGGCAGCATTGCCACGTTGAATGGCAATGCTAATTCTTTGGCCAAAGAACGACCCAGCCCTCTGGTCACGTGAAGCGTCGACCAGTCGGCGAGAAATTTCCTTAAAAAGGAGACGCGCACTCGGGCCCCATGACCCGAGCGTTTCGACCCCAAACGGCTCAAAGCTGTAATTGCCCAAAAGGTTACAGTATTTGCGCCGCTTGAGGGTCTCAGCAGCCGCAGCAGCGGCGCCAGCACAGCCCGCCGTGCTAGGAACATGAGATGGCGCAAGGGTATCGACACACGTTGCGTCCCATACCAGAGGCCTACCCACCTTCCAAGGCAACAACGTCATACCGTCTGGTCTCTTCCCATCGTCACGTACCAAGCCGTTTGGTTCTAACACCGCTGGTACGCCGGCGGAGACAAGGGCTCGACGAATAATATCGTTGATGCTGGCGTGCCGTGCTATGCGACCGGCGCTCCTGCAGCAGGACAGGCCATGGTGTCCGAGACTGTCGACAGCTTCACCGCAGTGACATCGATGCGGAGCAACACAAGGTGCGCCCAAGCGGAGACACGTAGCGAGCCGAAACGATGAATCATCCATCATTGTGCCTATGGTGGATGATGGGAGCGCCTGAAGCCATAAGCCTGACTCCCATTCTCCCACAGCCAGCAGACGGGCACGCTCAACAGTATTACGTGACGTGTTTATAAGGGTATTCCGTATAATACTGCAGAGCGGCACGTCCCACCGTCTCTGGGAAGACGGGTTATCGGGCAAAACCGTATTGGGACAAGCCATTTTCCAAGCGTTCAACGCATCGGTCAAACACGGTACTTCAAAATCGACCAGTGAGGAAGATAAAATGTTCCTGGTTAATTTATCGGTACTATGGACCGAGGAGAGGAAGGCTGGTAAACTTATACTTGAAATTTTGCGGACGCCAAGACCGCCCAAGCGAATGGGTAGTGTGGCTTGCTGCCACGCACGGTCGTCCAGGGCCACATTTAGGATGGAAGTTAATGTGTTTCTAATAATTTGGTCTACTTTTTCTAAAAGTTGTGGATGCTTCCATAGATGAGGGGAGCGAAGGCTATAAGTAAACTTTGGTCCAAAACAACAATACCGAATGAGTGTGAAGGCCGAATGAATATTAATTTTGAAAAGTCTTTCCGAGACATCATTAAAATTTTGTATCTTCTCCTCAATGAATGTTGGAAAGGATTCGTCAAAAATTGGGGACCCTAAGAGGTGAAGAGAATTTCTTTCCGTAATTTTGATATTTGGAGCTATTGTATTAAATTTTGCTATGGTAGTCTGTCTGTCAGTCGTTTGGGGAAGATAAATTTCGCATTTTGAAAGGTTAAGGTCTAGGCCAATGGAACTGAAATTTTCTTTTAAAAACGTTAAATCTTTTAAGACTGTGTCTACATCACCTCCTAGGGTTCCGTCATCCAAATACCATACGTTGAATTTAGAATTTAGTTGTCGAATAATTGGATTTATTGCCAAACTAAAAATGACTGGCCCAAGAGGGTCACCTTGTTGACAACCAACGGCTGATTTCAAAAGGTTGTCTTTATAAAGTAATTTAGAGGGTTGTCTGTAACATTGATAGAGAAAACTGTAAATTTTGGGTATTTCTTTTTGAACTTCTGTCAACAAGGTGTCCCTGTTTACGGAATTGAAAGCATTCTTAATGTCAACCTTAAGGATGACCTCACCTTTATCGCTATTGAGGTAAGTGGATAAAGCATGTACCGCAGCCTCACAGCCCCCTTTGGAACCAAAACCTAGCTGTAGGGGCTGGAATTTGCTGGCTAGTGTTTCGCTGTAAAAGGCACAGCAAATTTTGGCTGCGATACGGCGGTAAGTGGACCCTACGGCAATGGGACGAATGCCGCCATCCTTTTTGCGCAGGGCACATAAATTT
Organism: Luperina nickerlii; assembly: GCA_963855955.1. Lineage (NCBI taxonomy): Eukaryota > Metazoa > Arthropoda > Insecta > Lepidoptera > Noctuidae > Luperina > Luperina nickerlii. The sequence goes on along the minus strand of OY979689.1, from coordinate 6,198,033 downwards.
GCCCCATACAAAATATCAATGACGGCTTCGTTCACATTGCCAGAGAGCATGAGATTGATGAGGGCCGTCAGCTCCTTCAAAAGGGACTCACCAGACTCCCCAGCGCCTGAACATATTAAGTTTTTTAGGTGTTGAGGCGTCAGGCCGTCGAGGCCTCCGGCGGAGCCACTTCGAAAGGAGCAAACGGCTGCACATACTTGTTGAGCTGTAATTTCAAGTGTGTTGAATTCCGGAACGGGTGGGTCAGGGAAGGAGAGGTCATCTGCCGCGGCGGGATGTTTGCTCTCCAGAGCTGTAAGTGTTTCTGGAGAGTACGGCGCAACCACATCGCTGCTAAAAATGATCCTAGCTGCACCTCTGATATCACCCTCGCCTAGTTTAGACTCCACATGGTGCAATAAACCTCTTTGGGGGAGGTGCGCTGTTAATTTAGGTTCGAAATTTTGGGTCGAAATGTTACAATTATCTTTGATTTGTGCTGTTAAAGTTTTTTTATTTGCCAAATTTTTTTGCACATGTAGAATTCTAAACGGGAAAGTGAGTAATTGCTCCCAAGCACTTTGAGAGTTCTCTCGGGCGGCGAGGCGGATGCAACGCGCTAAACTCGAAGCCACGGATGGTCTCGCGCCACGAGGAACTCTCCTTAAAACTGGAGTTGCTGTTTTTAATTTTGCAAGGGTTTTCCAAAAAGGTTGAGCGGGTGAATTAGGTAGCGAAGTGGGTATTGTCGGGCATGATGAAGGTACATTGTGGGGTTTGTGTTTCTTCCCCAAATGTACCTTCAAGCCTCGTTCACCCTTAAAAAAACGTGCTTGGGGGCAATGAGGGCATCTCACTAAGACATCCAGCGATGTGGCAGGTTGACTGGCGCTTCGTACGGCGTCACTACTGTTGTCATAGTTAAACATTTAAAAAAAGTAACACTACTTACATGATTTTTCCACACACAATAAAATATAAATTAGCATTTAAAATGTAATAAAAATGACGTAAAAATTAACTATATATACACGCACTCAAAAAATAAACTTAAAACACTATTTTCATTATTTACAAAATGTCACATTATGTAAGATTGTCAAATGGTTTTGACGACTTCGGCGCAGTCGCGCTCGTGGTCTGGGGTGCTGCGCATGCAGGGCGCAGCCTTCGCACCCGTTGCCTTGGCTGCAGGCGTCGCTTCGGGAACTCGACTCGGATGAGTGATAATATTTGCAATGTAAAAAACGACAGTAGAGCGTTTTGATATGCTGGTAGTTACTCAAACTTTATACTCGATTTTTGGAGTCTGAGGAAATGATTTTCGCTTTGAAATAAAGCTCAGATTTATTTATGAAATTAAAATAGTGTCAGCGTAACACACTTCTCGCCATTTTCTACTAAATTCCTTGGATTAAATTATTAAATTAAATTAAATTATTAAATTCCTTATTTTTCACATGACACATGACATCATCGTTTTTTCTTAATATCAAAAATTTTATTATTTTTTAAATTTTGTAAATGTAAGAAACATGTATCTATTTTTTATGATTTTTTGATGTTGACTTGAAAGAGCATGGCAGTTGAGAACGTGTCATGCTCACTTAAATGTCTCACTGATGAAGAATAAAGATAATATCGAATATTAAAACAGCATCAATACTGGTTTAGTTATTTCTGAGATTGCGTCATACACACATACAGACATTGTTTTTTCCTTTGTACAGTTTAATTTATGCGGTTCGAAGTATATTGATGTGCAAACTTGATTTTCAAGGCATTTGACATTTTCTGTGTCTTCTTTTTATTTAATAACAAGATATAAAGAGAAGGGACTCGTGGTTCACCACGTGAATTAAATTATGTGAAAAGTTAGGCTAAGTAAGCCGCGGTCGGTCTGTGTCTGCTTCACTGTATATATATAGGTACATACTTCTGATTGAGACTGACTCGTGATAGCACAAGTTTAAACCTTAGTGGTTTTTTGGTTGCTATTTAATATAAATTATCATGTATTTTGTATAAATGATAAATAAAAAAAAAAAAAAAGATGGGTAATAATTTCATTAAGAGTCGTGTAGCCGAAAGAGAGGTTACTTTCGTTCAAAAGAAAAACTGAAGCTGTGGCGAGAGAGTGCTTCCTTACCTAAACCATTTGTTCCACACTCTGAAGATCTCTCACCTGGACATGACTTGCCTTGCGTAACCTGGAAGCCGCAGACCCAGGTTGGCCGAAGCAAGGAAAACTTGTTCAGGTGGAGATTCATAGAAAAAGTTATATATCCTGTGTTAGAAATATATAATATTACACGGTTAAAGATAATCGAGGTAATAGCTGTTTCAGATTCGCGACCGATGGTAAGTAAAAAAATAGACGTCTCTTGAAAAAAAATCTCAAAGCGGGCGGTGGGCAAAAAAAGGTTGAGAATCTATAATCTAACCCATGACCTTACGACCAACAACCACTAGCATTACAACCATTACTCAACCTTAAACAGGCTTAGTCTTACCGTTAATAACTGTGATGCATTAAAGATTGCAAAAACACCTCTCATGTATGTGGAGACAAGTGGTTAGCCTTCTATAATGTTATATTAAACCATCACCAACAAACCTGGTAATTGGTTATAACTACTTTTTATCACATCTATTCAAAAGGAGCTAGTGTATTCTTCGTAAACAAGGAGTAAAATAGCTCTTTAATCCCTAGGGACTAAAAGTGATTCGAATTTGGAATGTGGATATTGTTAGTAAAAGTTCCAATCACCAAAGAGATCAATCACGAACATTGTATGAACAAGTAACAGGCTGTTTGATAAAGTAAAAGGCGCGACCCAAATTTTAAAAAAAGTTTGAAAAAATAAAATACTTGCGAAAAGCATTCTGCCTGTTTTGGTAATTATTTACTCAAATTAGGATTTTACTTAGTCTTATAAAAATGAGTATGTCTTCCTCTTGCGGACGACATACTCATACAATTACATACTATTATTTGTGTTTTGCATTTTTGTGTGTGTGTGTGTGTGTATTTTTGTACTGTTCTTGTAATTGTATGTAAATAAATAAACGTACTATTCTTATTCATAAGTTGCACTTACTTATTTTTACATAGAGGGTGATAAAAAGTAGAGTGTTCACCTCAGGAGCAACACTATTTTAAGCTCGAGTGACGTACTTTGAATATTCTTCTGTTTTAATTTTCGTCTTGTCCACTATAAACTTTCTCATTCCGGTCTGATCCCCAGCAGAGTATAATTCATAATTTTGAATTGTGCCAACAAAAGACATCAACGCGCATACATTGAAAAAGTGATTTTAGGTAAAAGTTATTTATATCTTTTACTTTTAAAATGTTTGTCTAATAAAAGATTACGTTTTTACCAAAGTTTTTTTGCACATTTGTCACCTCTAATCTCTTAAACTAATAGACTAGCGTTAGACAAACCTTGGAATTAGGTCATATAATTTTTTTAAAGGTTTAAATACAATGTTGATGTAATAGTTTTTAATAGATTAATCTATATCCATATTATTATTATGGAAATATAGATTTTGTATTTTTAAGTTGATTTATATTTTTTTCATATAAGTAACCCGTTTACATCGTAAAAGAGTTAAGTTAAACCATGATAAATAATAATATATTTAAATGTATTTTACTCAAATTAAATAATTTACTAAAAATTTTACGAAAACATCAACACTTAACTAATGTTTGAAAGTCCAGTAACCGCTAAGTATGACAACTAGCGTCACCTCTACCCACCCAATTCTGGATATACCGGCGTGAATATAATGCTCATGGTGCCATCTATACCTACATCAATGCTGCGATGATTTTTTGAGACTCTCAAAAGACTATCGCCCCTCTTGGATACTATGAGAGTTGTACGAAGCCTTCAAAGTACATGATAGAAGTAATAGATGGCGCTGTGTTATGGATGGGTAAGTACTTGCGCTAGGGCAGAAAATATGATCAAGTATTCATAATAATAGTTATCTTTCAAAATCATACGGTCTTATTACAAAACAAAGATTTTCTTTAGATGGGTTTAATCAATCGAACCAGTTATTGAAAATAAAAGTAATCGAAATACATATTTTTTTCAAAACTGACAACTTAGTCCGGTAATAAGTTCCCACTTTTGTATTAAGAACTTTAACTTGGTTGGAATAAAGTTTGAAATTGAAAAACTGACCCGAGGGTTTAGTAGGCTCTTAAATAATGACAATGACTAATATTAGAAATGTTCGAACAAATAATGTAATTTAAAATGAGATAATAGAAAAAATCTGCAAAATTCGGATTCGTATTCCTGCGGCGGATTGCTTGCACTATTTTGCAAACATTTATTTTACATTATGGAGGGGAAGGGAGTGTCAGACTCTTATTGACTAAAACCCACCCGTGTTCCTTCCTTAGCCCTTTGTGTTCCGGGCCAGCGGTAACCCTTTTGGGCAGTCCCGCTCACTCGGCAGGATCCCGCTGACCCGGCAGGCATCCCGCTGACCCGGCAGGATCCCGCTGACCCGGCAGGCATCCTGCTGACCCGGCAGGATCCCGCTGACCCGGCAGGCATTCCGCTGACCCGGCAGGATCCCGCTGACCCGGCAGGAAGTTGAGCTCCTTAGGTTCTGAGTTGAGCTGCACGATTACTGACCATGGTCATGATTTGACCAAGATTACGTCTAGACTTTAAAAAAGACCTCTGCGTTTGTTTCGGCCCATCTTCTCACAGCACGTTACAAAATTTTGTTTCAGTGCGAACCGCACGTTAAAAAACTTTGTTTCAGTGCGAACCGCACGTTACAAAATTTTGTTTCAGTGCGAACCGCACGTTACAAAATTTTGTTTCAGTGCGAACCGCACGTTACAAAATTTTGTTTCAGCGCGGTTAGTGGAAGTGCTCAGGTGCGGTTCATTCAAGTACGGTTCAAATCAGTGCTCTGAGTGGAATATTTCGTCAGATAGGAAGCACTAACCTCATCTAGTTTTTAAAATATGATTGACATGTAAAAGTGTTTGTACAAACCTACTTACAGATATAAAATCCTATAACAAAAGAGTTTAAAATATTAAAAAAAAATGTCGCTCGTAGATCTTGTTTTGCAACAAGTCGGATCGAGTCTAGATTAGTAATCGAGTTTTTTATAACTTTGCAGGCAAATTCTCTTTTGGTAATGTTGTAGGTGGCGATGTTGTAAATCATATCTTTTTAATTATCTGATTGGTATCAATTTGACATTTATGCACCAATGTAACTGTTAAATGTGGGACGGTCTAGTTTTTTAATTCAATAGAAAGATTATGCTTTGGATAAGTCTTTAAGTCGCGTGTTAGGTCATAACTTTACTGACTGCCTCGTTGACAACTGCGAGAAAGTTATCATCGTTGATTTCTCGGTAAATACAAATGTTACAGTTCTGCTTTTTTGTACGAAATAAATCACATTATAAGGGTACTATAAATATTTGTATACTTAGAATAGCTGTAGCGTGCCCCCTTTTTCGGAGCTCATGGTGGTCCTGCTGAAGGGAGCGTGACTACCGCCGAACCACCTTCAAAGTCGATTTTCTCGAAAACTGCTAAGGTACCTATCAATTTTGTTGTTCGAGTACTAATTAGTACCAATTGAGTACTAATTACTTACCAAATATGAAAACGATTGGCGTTGGTGGTCTGGCGGTAGTCACGGATATATTTTATCGGAGGTGCGATGTATGAACGGCAGATTTAATTTTGTTAAAATCTTTTAAATAATCTGTTTTCTGAGCAAAGTCCATAATCCCTGTTAATAATCATGTTACAATATATTAAATTATTCACTATTAATATTTAAAATTTAATTCTCAAGTTAGAATTGACCTCAAATTGCAGGATTTCGTAAAATAATCATTCGATAGGGTAATTTGATTGAGATTGTGATTTTAATCCATACTAATATTATAAATTTGAAAGTAACTCTGTCTGTCTGTATGATACCTTTTTACGCCTAAACCACTGAACGGATTTCAATAAAATTAGCAGAGAGATAGATTGCATCCCGGGGAAGGATATAGGATACTTTTTATCGACATAAATCGCGGGCGAAGCCGCGGGCGGAAGCTAGTGTTTTGAGTTTGATTTATAATTCTGTAAATACATACCTATTTGTCACGTTCGCAAATCATATTCTTACCATCTTCAAAATGCAAAGAAAGGGTTTTGCGGACTAGCCTGATGCTTTCGCCTTAATTGAGGTAGGTGAGCAACGGGAAAACAAGAGCAATACACGACAAAAACAGCACACATACAAAAAATATTTTAATAACATAGAAAAAAAACATTAAATAAAAGACAATACGTCTAACAATAAATAGATTTACTCTCTAATCACGTAATTCTTATAATTATTAACAATATGGACCACATAGTCCTTTGGAATCCTAATTTAGGACTTTACGAGTATTTTGTTACTTTTACCCTTAATGGGTAAAGTTACCCATAAATATTCACGTTGGGGTAATTATGATATATCACATAATGATTATGATAATGATATTACCCTGATATTTATAAATTATGTATCTTCCGATGAACCAATGTGAATGTAATAAAATTGGTACGATTTTATATGAAATATATATCTTGTTTTTTTTTCTTTTTAGAGTATTGATGAGATCGCAGTGATATCAGCATTTTGATGAATTAATTTTTATGATATTATTATCATCACTATGATAAAATTGCCGAATGTATGAATAAAGTAACAAATGATTAAAATCGAATATCGTCATAATCATAGACAATGACAAAAAAAAATTATACTGTGATGAGCAGAAAATATAAGACAATGATGAAATTTGAATGAATTATGAGATATCGAAATAAAAGATTTTTTCCCGCGTAAGACGTCGCAATTTCTATGAATGAGTATTTAAGAATTCTTAAAGGTAAATAATTAATATGATGAAAACATAATAATTATTTATCTCTGATGGTATATGAATAATTAATGTGATATAAATGACAATATAATATGAGAGTGTGATATTTCATAAATATGATTGACGTGTAAAAGAGGACCTTGTGGCTAAGTAATAACAGCCATCGAACGATCAGGTTAAGCTACGCTTGCCGCGGTTAGGCATGGATGGGTGACCATCTTCACATATCAAGACCCCTCCGTGCCTCGGAAATCACGTTAAGACATTGGTCAGGGCTGTCATTCGTGGATCTTTGACAGTCGTTACGGGTCGTCAGAAGCCCGAAAATCTGACAACCAGTCATATCAAGGGGTATCGTATTTCCCAGTAACTGGTTTGTGGAGATCAGATAAGCAATCGCTTCATGTAAAATACTGGTACTCAGCTGCATCCGGTTAGACTGGAAGCCGACCCCAACATAGTTGGGAATAGGCTAGGCAGATGATGATATTTCTTAAATTTTTCATGTGAAAAGACTGACAAAAGATATAATGATGATTCCGACGACAGTGAAATGAGATAGAGTTGACAAAAGATTGACAGTATTTGCAGCTGTTATGATGTTAAATGACTGTGATATGATTCGTGAGATGATATGAACAAGAATCGTGTAATAAAGTTGGCACAATTAATAAACTTTTTATAGTGGTAGACTCATGAATGATCGATTGATTGAATGAATAAATGATTCAATGAATGATCGTTGATGTGATGATTCTATGAATGAGATTATAATGGTAGACTCATGAATGATCGATTGATTGAATGAATAAATGATTCAATGAGTGATCGATTTTATGATTCCGTGAATGAGATGAAAGGTAGCTGAGATGGACTGGTTACGAAAGGTGGAGGGCAGGGCGTTGTGGCGCAGCCTGCGAGAGGCCTATGTCCAGCAGTGGACTGCGATAAGCTGAGTTGATTAATTGAATGCATGAGACATGATTCTTGTTGAAATCAGCATGTTTTCATTAACAAGTGAATGGGTGATTTTAAATTAGTTACTAAGGTTTGATACTGAATGATTAATGAATGGTGGATTCATTCGGACGATAATGACAATTATGAATGATTATACGTAATTATGGATTTGTATCAATACCCGAGTGATTTTAATGATGTAATGTATTCGATTAATACGAATTACCTTTTTGGTCCATGATCCCCACTATTTACAATTATTTATTAAGTTTATTTACCTTTACAAGTCAAAAATATACATATTTGTAGACGCCGAGTATTTTTTTTTTAATTATTAATTTCAATAATTAAAAGCTTGACCAGTTTGTCAATTCAGGTAGATGTTCACGTCTGCAGCCTTCGACTTAACAGTTAACTGTCCATTATAATTCATAATATTATCCTTTTATGATTCTGCCAAAGCGGCATTTTTAGGCCCCCTGATGAATGAATAATTCATAGAATAATTGAATAATCAAAATTATTCATTTTTTTAAATGTTTTTTTTCTGTTTTCAGGATTAAATAATATTAGTATAAACTCCAGGCAGATGTTTTCGTCTGCAGTCGATACTCCACGACACTGGGCCTATGAGGGTAGGGTAGGGGTGGGGTTCTATTCTATTCATCGTGAATGAATATAAATGATTGATTGTGAATAGATGACCAAATGAATGAGTAAATGGATAATGAATTATTCATTGATAGATACAGTGAATGTTAGATTGAACGATTGAGCTCATGACAGTATTGAATGAATAGATCTTCAACGATTGACTGAAAAACTTCTCAGGTTACACTCAAACTCTTAGAAATTATTTTCTTATTCGATTTTTCTCTCTTCATGTAGATTTGTAGATACTATTTACAATAAGTTACGTCTCTCATTTCAAGGCACACATATTTATAGACTCCGAGTATTTTTTAAATTATTTTATAAATATTCTAAGGGTGCAAAGCCAGTGCACACAAACTTCTGTAAGTAATTATAAATTCCAGGCAGATATTCCAATGACAACAGGCCTATGAGGGTACTTAACCCTTCAAGCTTAACTGTGAATGAATGATTTACTGAGTGAATTTTTGATTAAATCAATGATTGAATTAATAATGGACTTGAATGATTTTTGATTATATGTATGATTTAATGAATGAATGATTAAATGCCAACTGAGGCTTTTTGTGTAGGTTTTCTTAATTTTTTCACACTAATCAATCCTATTTACAATTTTTAAATTATGTATCTCTTCAAGGCACTCATTTTAGTAGACTCTGAGTATTTTTTCTTACATTATTGTTTTAAATATCTAAGGGTTGACGAGTTTGTCAATCCAGGGCACAAACTTCTGTATGTTGGTATAGACGCCAGGTAGATGTTCTCGCCCGCAGCCGATGCCCCAGGACACGAGGCCTATGAGGGTGCTTCGCCCTTCCAGCTTCATCGTGAGGGGACCTCCGCTGTCGCCCTGGCAAGAGTCACGACCGCCCTGGAAATAAGAGAGTAGATGATAATGAAACTATAAAGAACAGAAATTACAGACGAGAGTAAAATTGCAGTAGGGATTTGCAGCCATGAATAATTAACTGGACAGGTTCAGAAGTATTGCCCTCCAATAAAACACCATCTCGATTTATTAATTAGAAAAACTTAATACTGCCAAACCAAAACTGTTGAAAGTAACGGGCTAAAATGTTAACAAAAGTTACAAGTCAAAACAAGTCAAGTAGGTAAGTAAAGCGAAGGGTAAGTGAATCGCACGCACGTTCAATGTAGGTAAAATAGGTTTCACATCTGAACCACCTACTTCGGTGATAACAGTTAGAATAATGCAATAATGATATTACCTCTTTATATCCCGCACATAAGAACACATCATGTATGGTTTCCCGTCGTCCGGCCGCCCTGAACCATCGCTGACAACGCTCGTTAGGAATCACTTCTACATCTACTTCCTGAAATTACAAGAAAAAATACTTTAGTTCCATAGGTTTTCATGCCAGGCAGGTTTTTAACCAAGCGCTTCGAACTTTGGCACTATTATATTTTTTGCTAAAGTACACAGAGCAACCGAATAGACCAATCCGAAGTTTTAGTATGTTAAAAAACCTCGTGCACCATACGAGTAAGGGCCTGCTAATGTTTTTCACAGAGTCTTGTGTAAAAATCATGCCAATTCAACGACAGTGTACACAAACAGGCTCAAAATTGAACCTTGAGGAACGCCTGATATTTTGTTCTCTCAGGCTAGATAGAGCGACCATCTTCGCAAAGTAGCTGGTTATAGAACGATGAGAAACGTAAGGATGGAGATCAGTGACGTGCGATTGGAAAGGCTTATGTCCAGAAGTGGACTGCTATAGACTGATGATGTCGAAAGCCTGATATTTGTCCAAAAATATTCAAAGGAGAAGAATTACCTGTAACACAGACGGTACAGAGCTTTGTCCGTGCCTCGTTCGTCCCCACCCGGCGACGGTCGCCATCTTGCCAGCTAGCTTCATCTGTTTCTGAGGAAGGCACACCTGGAAACAAAATGAGTGAGGTTTTCGTTAAATTATTGTTAGAACGGATGTAGAAATAATAAAGTTTCTTTGAAAGATCTCATTTTACAGAAATACTTCGGCTTGAGCTGATAGGATGGAAGAAAAAAAACGGAAAACGAAAACTGGACGAGCCTGGAAAAAAAACGTGTTTAGCCGACCCCAATGTAATATGGAACCACGGCAGGATAGTGATGAACAGCATGAGGTAGATTAGATCGAAATTTCTGATGTAAACATAAATGAGAAATGCCATTTCATTGTAAAGGTAGACATGAGTTTTAGCGAGTACAAGGGCAACCTTGTACTCGCCAAAACTCATGTCTATCTTTAAAATAAGATCTTATGTAAATAAAATCTTATTTTTAAACTACTTAGTATGTTTTTACCTACTTAATCTTCTTCAGAGATAGATGGAATATTCTTTATTATGTACACCATAAACAGGTATAAATGTAGACATTTTACAAGAGGTGACACAATAGGCGGTCTTGTTGCTAAAAGTGATATTTCCAAGACAACCTCTGAATGGATTAAGGCAGAATGAGGAACACTATTGAAAGTAGTCTGCGGGATACCATTAGACAATAAGGACCGGCCAAGTAATCTGTTCAATTCAATTACTGCTTTTATTGTTAAATAATTCCAGTAGTTCGTTATTCTCGGACCAAATTGGACCTAGATCCTGGGTACTTTTTTTTTTCAGTATGGGAAATCATCATATGGCCCCTCCCGTCTGGGTGGAGCGGAAGGGAGTGTCAGACTCTTACTGACTAAAACCCACCCGTGTTCCTTCCTTAGCCCTTTATGTTCCGGGCCAGCGGTAACCCTTTCGGACAATCCCGCTGACCCGGCAAGATCCTGGGTACTTACTGGTAAAATATGCTGCTTAAACACAACCCCCCTATCCAGCTGCACTAATGCCACGTCGTTCCTGAAGTCAGCGGGCTCATAAGACGGATGGACCTCCTTCCGCTGTACCGCGTACTCCTCGTGGGAGTATCTCTCGCCGGAGTCTCGGACGTCCCATTCTCCGAGTCGGACTCGGAGTTGGTTGTTTGGTGTGCTGGAAGATGAAAAGAAAGAATTCTAGAATAGTTTCCGTTTCGATTCTAATCGGGAATGTATGACCAAACAGAAAGTGTAGTTAATGATGTAACTAATATTTTTGTAAGAACATAACTTAAAAGAGTGTCCATGGAGTTTCAGTTATTATTATTTATTAAATTCAAATTCATTTATTTGGTTGTCACAGGTGGAAAGTTATTATCATAATTATAAAGATCGCTGTTACATACATAGGACGTACAATATTTAACAGTTATTTAAAATCTATTTTATCATTAATATTATTATACATTATACTTTACACAGAAAATCTCTTCATGTTCTACCACATGGGCGTCCAAATATTAAATGACTAGATCAGTATTCATTTCAGTTGACGATACTAATGAAGAAATCGTCCTACCCAGGATAAATAATATTACCTCTGCCTATTACAATATATATAGTAAGGTACTATATATATATATATAGTAGGTCATCATCATCTGCCTAGTCTTTTCCCAACTAAGTTGGGGTCGGCTTCCAGTCTAACCAGATACAGATGGTTAGACAACTGTTAACTGTCTATTTTACATGGAGCGACTGCCTATCTGACTTCAACAACCCAGTTAGTGGGTAATACAATACCCCTTGGTAAGACTGGTTGTCAGACTTTCGGGCTTCTGACTACCTACGACTGTCAAAGATCCACGAATGACAGCCGGGACCAACAGCTTAACGTGATTTCCGAGGCACGGAGGGTCTTGGTATGTAAAGATGGTCATCCATCCACAGAGCAACCGCGGCAAGCGTAGCTTAACCTGATCGATCGACCTGTTCGGCTGTTATCATTTATCCACGAGCTCCTCTTTACAATATAGTAGGTATAGAGCACAATTCTGACTACTGTCGGAACGGTATTTCCAAATTAAAAAAAAATAATAAAATTGATTCTTGTAAACGTATAAGCTAGCCATCCATCCAGCTTTCGCTAAGTCATCAATTAGTTTACACACGACCACATCAATCACAAATTGCGTTAAAAACTATGATGATTCAGCAGTCAATTAAATATATTTCAAAACAGTCTCGAAGTTAGAACGGATGTAGAACATAGCCATTAGCCAGTCATGTTAGAACGTAGGTTATGTAAGATGAATGATGGACGGATGGATGGAAGCCTTGGTTTTTTTCAAGTGATTTGAAGATGGCTTCTTACCTAACAAGTTCAAATTGAATCTAACTAGACTCAATGATGATTTTGGACTCAGCTGCATCCGGCTTAACTGGAAGCCGACCCCAACATAATTGGGAAAAGGCAAGGCAGATGATGATAAAGTATACATGCACAACATTACAGATTAAGTGCCAATTTCACCAACGAAACTGAACGCGATCAACAGCTGACAGTGTGAATATTCCACAATAATGATGACGCTGACAGCTCTTGGAAGCGGTTTAGATTGGCTGATCGTGTCCAGTTTCATTGGTGTAATCCACGCTAAAGAAAACCAATGCCTTGTTTGTGCTTGATAATGTATTATTTGTTTAGTTCATTAGTAATTGAAGCACACTAATGTACAGACGCCAGCACATCAACCTACCACAATCTGTCAGATTTTCCCAATCAACTTTGAACCTTATGCTTTAGCGATAAAGTTGAAAATCTATTAAAGAAATCTGACAGATTGTGGTAGGTTGATGTGCTGGCGTCCGTACATACAAAGGCGGACTTAATGCCATCGATATTTTCTACCAATGCCTTTGTTGATGCAGAGACAAAAAATTAACTTATTTAGTTTTTGTATTTTATAAAGCTTTTTACACCAGAAACACTGATAATAGTACGGGAGGTGGCGCTGCATTTTTTCTAGTAATTTTATAGGAATAAATTTTATTTCAAACAGTTGTTTAATGGTCAGAAATCGGTAAAGTGAGCGTCAGTTGTCGCACTAACGGTGGAGCTAAAGGAGACAGCATGAAAAAGTCATTGGAAAAAAATCAGCTCCGATGATTTTTATACCGAGCAAAAAATGTATAATATTATTGTTTTAGTCACATTTTATCAAAAAATAGTCGTCAGCTGTATTGACGAGGGGGGATTATATGTCAGTCACGTGCATAAACCTCATTGAAAATTTGAAAAAAAAATTAATTTTATACCTTATGAAATTATTATACATCTCAATTTTTACACTTTTAAAATAATAAAGAAAATCGTCAGCCGTATTTTTGACGGTGGTAAAACCGTCAGTCAGCCTGATAAACATTTTGCGCGCTCAATGCATTTGAGCGTTGCATAGGCTTTTTGGAAAATAAACTGACAATCTTTACGCCCATAAACAATTAGCTGACGATGAGTTTTTATTTTTTAATATTTAAATCATCTTATACTTCGAATTCAATAAGTATAACATCAATTTAATATAAAAAACACCACATTTTATTTATTTATTTTGTGTCAGTTTCAAATTATATACAGAAATATATATTTACTAGCTTCTGCCCGCGACTTCGTCCGCGTGAAATTTCTTGTTTCCGACCCACGCCGTCGCATCGCATCGCATCGCCCGCCCGCGCTGTCACTTCGTTTTCGCTTAGCGATCTTTCTGACTTTTATTCTTTTTGTTCGTCTCCTAAGGGTTATAGCGTGATGTTACATAGCCTTCCTCAAGAATTAGGCTAGCAAATGTAAAAATATTTTTTTAAATCGACTCCGAGAAAAATCCGACCGATTAGCGCGTTCAGACAAACAAACTCTTCTGCTTTATTATTAGTGTTTACAAATTCATCTTAAGATACGAAAATATGAAATATTATTTATTATCTTCGTCGTGTGTGATAGTCCATTGAATTGTATGGCGAGCGATATTGTATCTTAAGGGGGAAGCGCTAAGGTAGCCCGCGAAATTCAAATTTTCTTACGTTTTTTGCAATTTGCTGGTCAGTATTAAGTTGTACGTTGATTAATATATGAATCGCGGCCGTAAGAAATATGTGTTTACAGAATTATAATCATTAAAGTCATCAACACAACTCTCTAAGACCACGTAAGTCCAAAGAATAACTGTTTCATGAAATCATCATTCTTTGGACTTACGTGGTCTTAGAGAGTTGTGTTGATGACTTTAATGATTATAATTCTGTAAACACATATTTCTTACGGCCGCGATTCATATATTAATCAACATACAACTTAATGCTGACCAGCAAATTGCAAAAAACGTAAGAAAATTTGAATTTCGCGGGCTACCTTAGCGCTTCCCCCTTAAGTTGTTATTACAAAATTAGATCGTCGTCCGATTCAGCACCAATTCCATGTTGTATATGTATAAAAAGTTATTGTTTATTTTCCACAACGCACACAATGAACGGACACTATTATTACACAAAGACGGTCTTTGTTAGTGAATAAGAGAAATATAGAATAAAAGATCAGCTAAAGAAACAATTCAGGAATTCCCCTAGAGAACAAAACTCAGATCGGGCGTCCTTGTTCCACTTTCCACGGAAACAGCTATGCTATCCTTGTCATATGCAATTCAGTGTTTATAGAATTCGGATACACGACACGCATTTCCATAGATAATTAATTGATTAGAGGTGCGTTCTGAAATTTAACTGTTTTTTAGAGCGTGCCATTGATTGGTTTTGTTTTTACCAACGTGCGTGATAAATTGTCGACTATTAAAAATGCGCTAGTTAGGGGACTAGGCACTATTATGGAATTTTGAGCGCTAAAACATCAAGAAATGCACTAGATCTAGTGCCGAAACCACTAAGTTGGCAACATTCGAAATCTCTGTAGCAGATGGTAGTATTTCTCTCTTATTCATATAAGTTTGTCTCACTCCGGTAGGGTATACTTACTTCAGTCTACCTGAGGGCTAGAAAAATAATTTTTTGAAAAGGTATGTTAGAGTCGTGAGACTTTAACTGCTTGAAATTCCTTGATGCTACAGTACATATTAATATGATTAGAAACCGACACAAAATAAATAAATAAAATGTGGTGTTTTATATTAAATTGATGTTATACTTATTGAATTCGAAGTATAAGATGATTTAAATGTTAAAAAATAAAAACTCATCGTCAGCTAATTGTTTATGGGCGTGAAGATTGTCAGTTTATTTTCCAAAAAGCCTATGCAACGCTCAAATGCATTGAGCGCGTAAAATGTTTATCAGGCTGACTGACGGTGTTACCCCCGTCAAAAATACGGCTGACGATTTTCTTTATTATTTTAAAAGTATAAAAATTGAGATGTATAAATTTCATAAGGTATAAAATTACTTTTTTTTTCAAATTTTCAATGAGGTTCATGCACGTGACTGACATATAATCCCCCCTCGTCAATACAGCTGACGACTAATTTTTGAAAAAATGTGATTAAAACAATAATATTATACATTTTTGCTCGGTATAAAAATCATTGGAGCGGATTTTTTTCCAATGACTTTTTCATGCTGTCTCCTTCAGCTCCACCGCTATCGAAGCAGCTGACGTTCGGAGCTATTATGTGTTAGAGGAAAACTATTATTGTTATGATTTTCAGCCGGTATAAAATGACTTGCTCAAATATAGCGCCACCTCCCGTACTATAACTCTAGTGCACAATCAGACTATAACGTCCCCCCCGCCCTGCTGGGACACAGGACCAGTGCGTGGAATTATGAATCTGCATAGAGAAATCTACACTGTATAGACTTCATCCATCCGTTTAGGGCCTGTATCTGGATAGAGCAAGACCCAATATTATATTTTTAATTTTCTGTGTGCAATGTATATGTTATCTAAGTTTTCGTATACATTTCACTTGTGATTGGAGATAACCTTGAAACCTGATTTACAGTGTTCAGGTTGAGGGTTCAGAATCGATTTCAGATCATTGAGACTGGTTGGGTCTCAAACCTCTAGCTCGTAGACTGCAAGCGTGGTGATCACTGGTCATCTAATTCTATGAAGAACTCTTGTCTTCCACAGCAACTGACTGTTAATCATTACAAAAATTTTGTCATAACCTCTCGTTTTAAAAACCCATTATTAAATTTTGGCTAGACTAATTTAAACTACAGTTTCAAAACCACAACCTCTCAGAATGGATTTAAAAACAGACATAGTAATGCATATCAGAACATCTATTACATAACACAATACCTACCACACAACACATAGTACAGTTACCACAGCTACCATCACAATTAAAAGTTTAAGTTTATTTTTATTAACCTAATGGCTAAAAGACGCGGTACACTTTTGACTTTAAATTTTTGTTGAATCAACCAAATTAAGTGATGTAATCATATATATATTTTTATTATAAGCTATCTCGTTGGGTCGTCTGAAGTCGTCTGCTGACGACCTTACCAAGGGGTATTGTATCACCAAGTAACTGGGTTGTCGAGGTCAGATAGGCAGTCGCTCCATGTAAAATACTGGTATTCAACTGCATCTGGTTTAACTGGAAGCCGAACCCAACATAGTTGGGAAAAGGACAGGCAGATGAACATGAATTTATCTCCTTGAGTTATTTTCCTTTCAGTTCACTTCAAAAAAAATTATGCAATTAAGTCTTAACTTAATTGCATAAAATTTTTTGTAGTGAAACTTTTTTCTTAAAAAAAGTATACAGCGATTCACCCAACAATTCGTTGTACAGACGCCAGCACATCAGCCTACCACAATCTGTCAGATTTTCCCAATCAACTTTGAACCTTATGCTTTAGCGATAAAGTTGAAAATCTATTAAAGAAATCTGACAGATTGTGGTAGGTTGATGTGCTGGCGACGCTGGCGTCCGTACCTACACCATGTAATTAATAATGCGTACTTTCTAACCCCTCATGTACTACAAAACCTTAATATATTTATTATTATTATTTAAAAGTGATTCACCCGATTCCGGCGAATAAATTCGTGCGAATCGATTAGTAAGCCGTTTTCTGACACCTTAGTTTAATTTTCTTAGTTACATTCATTTTCATCGACAATTTTTATGACGGCCGTTTTAATATGACAGAACCGCTCTCTTAGGACACTAAAGTTTAAAACTATGAGTCTACGACCCACAAAAATCGTGAAAGTCAGTAATTATGACCAAAAATAGACTAGACTGAAATGTAGGTGAAGTTTCAGTTAGGTTAAAAAAATCTGAGAAATTAACATGAATGATCTTTGAGTTTTTTTGGGACGAACTCTTTTGCGGTGGCGTGAAATTTCTAGCGCTTTTGAGACGAGTAAAAACAAAAGGTATCCTTTATGCTGGATGTCGTCATTCTAAATAGGTATCTAGTCAGTAGTCCTTACTTATATTATAAATGTAAAAGTTTGTGAAGATGTTTGGATGTTTGTTACTCAAACACGTGTAAACCGTTGAACAGATTTGGATGAAACTTAGCACATAGATAGACCATTTCCTGGATTAACACATAGGATACTTTTTATCTCGATATTCCCACGGCCCGAAACTTACGCGGGTGAAACCGCAGAGCGCAGTTAGAAACTCATAATTTAGATTTCATTTTGTTATTTGGATTTGGAAATTTGAAGACATGTGTTCTGGGGCAATTCTAGTGACAAAGATATTGTTTTTAAGGCACAAAAAAGATGCATAAGATCAATGTGTGGTTGGAAAACTGATGTTAGCTGTGTACCATTCTTTAAAACGCTGAAAATACTTACCTTACCTTCATTATATATTTTTGTAATTTAGTGTTTTCGTCAAAACAAACATGAGGTTATTTGAAAAAGTGTCAACGTTACGAGATGTTGCGATTCGTAGTCAATACGCAAACTCTTTAAGCAATCAGCGCTGTAAGACTGCCTTAGTGAGAAAGAGCGTTTTAGGTATGGCACCGCGCATTTACAATAAATTACCAGATGTCATAAAAAATTTGAGTGGTACAAAATTAAAAAAAAAACTGTTATTAATTGAAAAATGTTATTATACGACTGAATGACTGATGAATTTCTAAATGATAAATTAATGTAGACTTATTTATTTATTTGACTGGAGAAACTAATTTTAATTGAATATTGTGACTAATTGTAATTTATGATTATTTATTTATGCATTGACTGTAGAAATTATTCCATATTTTTTTATTTAGCATGCAACCATATTTGTACGCCTCTGTGCATAACATAGCGACCTATGAACTTTAATTTAGGAACTGCCGGTCGATTCTGTAAAAATATCTCACCGTGAAAACTAAGGTGATGTGAGTTTGTTTTTACTAGGAATTGACACTATTGACAGCTCACTCCACGCTCACTTCACGTAAGTTTTCACGGTGAGATGGTTACAGAATCGCACTGCTGTATTCACTATATATGTTACACAAATAAAAAATAAAAAAATATTATGATATCTACCGACCCGCACTGGGCCCGCGTGGTGGGTTACTCTCGAAGAGAAGAGACCTGTGTCCCATCAGAGGAAACATTTTAGGCTGATTATGTATTATATATTTGGATTCTCATTACCGTCTAAAGATGCAAATTTAAAATCATATCTATAACTAACTTATCTGACAGGATGACAAGATTTACGTCACGTGTCACCTCCCTTCTGACGACAAGCGGACACTAGACTAGCCCGCGTTTGACCAAAATCGTAATGCGTACGATAAACTATAATCGAGGCACACTAGTACACTTGCTCAAAATCTTCACTCGTTTATTGACATTTTCTCGTCTACGCTATTCCTTTGAAGATTCCCATGTTATATGCTATCAGGAAACACTGAATCTTTTCTCAGAAAGGACATACTAGTGACACGCGGCAGCTCGCAACGCGTTAAGGCTCCTTCAAACAGGCGCGACACGACACGCGACACTAAGGTACCGCAAGTCGCGCAACGAGCGGTGCCTTTGTGTCGCGCGCGATTACATCGCGTGTCGCGCTTGTTTGCCTTTACCTCTGCTGTTGATGCGTGCCGCTCGTATACTCCAGTGTATGCACACGGACAGACAAGTAAATAAAGAAAGAAATAAAAGGACACTTACGTAGCAACACAATGAGCAGCGGTAATCACCCATCGATCCGATATCAGCGCTCCCCCACACGCTAACTTCTTGCTCAGAAAGCCAGATTTGATCAGCGCTGCTTGCCAGGGATGTGAACCGAAACCCGTGGAGTGACCTCCCACGATTCGGTTTGAACGGGTGAAGTGTTCACCGCAACCTGTGAAGTTGATGATGATGATTTAGTCGGGGGGTAAGAGATGGATGATAGATAAAAAGAGATGGAGAATGATCTGTCAGTGAGGGTAAAAAACAAATGACTGTAACGTTTGAGATTATTATCAAATAGACAATGCTAAATCTGGATATATTTTGTATTGTTATCATAATAAATGCAAGAGATGCAAGTATTAAATGATTTGAAGCAAGAGAAGCAAAACCTATTGATTTTTTGATGAACCTTTCAACACCCTTCGACTCCCAAGAGAGCCACATATTATGATCTAGATAATGAATTGTCTCAATTGGGTCTCGAAAGGTTACATGATTCAGCTATGCTCTTGGAAGATAATTAAAAAGTGCTTATTATACATAATAATATAATACTTAAATACATAAATACACCAGGAGAAAGTAAACTTAATCGAAGACAAGCCGGATTTCAATAAGCGATTCCTTTTAGCTGCATCCTTTTTACGTAAGCAAATGTCAAACATTACGAAAGTATAATTTATAAATTTACAAGCTTTCCTTTCACATATATATTTTTGAAAAGACCAATAAAATTACTCATTAATGTCTTGATTTTAATTTTATGAACAGAGACCTTCTCGAAATTTTATAATTAACCATTCAGTTTATATGGTTATTATTGATTTACCGCTTAAATGCCACAGGAACAGACACAATAAAACTATTCTTATTGTGGCTCGCGTTGATTAACGTTACGGCAGGTTAATCATTTATTTATTATCATATTATTAAATGAAATTTAATTTAACCCGTGTGCCTTTAAAGCAAGAGTGAACAGGCATCTTCTGGGCACGCTCGTTCCATCATAGACCCCATCTATCGCTTTCCATCAGGCGTGATCGGGTTCAAGAGCAGACCCAATCAACAATAAAAAAATTAAAAAGAGTCGTTTTGGGGAATAGTTGTTGATACGCACAACGACATTACATTATATTACATGTCCAGTATAAGCTGACTTCTCACCGTATGACCGTGATAAACTAATGCGAGTACAGCTAAAATCGAAATCTAATCAAAGTTCCTTCAAAAAAGATTTACTGTTGGAGTTGGTCCAAAGTATCCCTTGCTAAAAAAAAGTAAAAACCATTTACATAAAATAAATATATACTTGTACATAATATACAACATAAAACAAACAATTAAACACAACAATAAATTATTAACATAATATATAAACTTAATTCAAAAAAAGCGTGTGCTGTACCGTGTTTTGTATCAGTCATTTTGCTTGCATGCAACGTCTGCTCAAAGTCACTTTGTTCAAACTTAAACTTACTTTTAAAGTCACTTTGTTCAAACGTAACGTTACTTCAAAGTCACATTGTTCAAACGTAATGTTACTTCAAAGCCACTTTGTCGAAAACGTTACGTCCCTTCAAAGTAACTTTGTTGAAACGTAACAAAGTCACTTTGTTGAAAAACGTTCTTCAAAGTAACTTGGTTGTTTAGTAAACATCAATCAAATTGTTAAAAAATTGACGTAAACGGTGCGTGATGATTATGAAAACGCAGTGCAGGTAAAAAGCAGAAAAAGAGGTAGGATGGGCGACGAAACTCAAGATTGTTATAAGGACACAGATTGTATTTAGGTATTATGAGAAAAAAGACAGATATTAAAGTTGTCTTCTTTGAATTTTTCTCAGTAAAATTATTTCAAGCAACTTGCTTCAGGATTCAGGGTTATTTTAATTAGTTTACAATAATTTTCTGAATCTGTCTCAGAGATAGAAACATTTTTTCAGTAAAAAATAATTTAAAAGTCAAACATAAATAAATGCATATATTTAAAAACAAATCTTAAGTTCCATCGTCAAAAAATTTAGAAAAAAAAATACAAAACAGTAAAGCCTAGTTCTTAAAATCTCACCGGGAAAACTAGGTCTCGTCGGCTTATGGTTCGTGTGTACTGGCACATAATCATCATCACCTTGAACATTATTGCCTTCATGATAATCCGGCTTATAATAATCATCAGGTTTTTGCGTACTACCCTCATGGTACGACGGTTTTACGTGGTAAAAATGATTTTGGTTCCAACTCGGCCGGTTATTACCGGTTTCATCCAGTTCGGGGTGGTTTGCGTCTGGTTTTTGGTGATAATTCGGCTTTGCGTCAGTGTATATGATTATTGGGTCCTCAAATTGGTTTGTGTTGGTCTGGTAATCGTAGTTTTCGTGTGGAAATGTTCCGATCAGTTCTATCAGATCACCTGGTGGAAGTTTTGTGGTTTAGTGGTTTGGCGTTGAGTAGTTTGTATCTTTAGATTATAGTTGGAGAGTATGGTAATAGAATCGTTTTGTAAAGTACTTAATGATGTAAATTTGCAGTTTTTATAGGATGAAAGTATGTAACAGCGTCGACACAAAATTAGCAAACAGTGTATAAGCTTTTTGTCCATAAGCATTTTATCTCTAGCGTTTTGTTTGTTTAATTTCTGCTGGGTTTGAACTCACAGCTAGTATGGCCGTATCCATTTGAAGAGTTTTTAGATATAGACCAGTCTTTCTGTCATCTAGGTGCTCATACACATGAGCGACTCGCGTCAACGGCAGAGCCTGTCGTTGATGCTTGTCGCTCGTCTATGCACACTAAGCAAGGTTGAAAAAACCGTGTAGAGCAGTTAATGTATGTCTTTAGTTACGAAATAAACGTCACAGCATGTCCTGTGAGATAAACCTATATGATCAAGCTATATTATCGTAATCTTTTGGAGCAGTCTTCTTGGTATCAACCTTATACAGTACCCGGCGATAAATATTGCACATCGACCTTTGGAAAGAGACAATCGGCTAATTTCGGCTTCGTAGAGCGTTATCTCTGTCGCACGAAATACAAACAGTCCGGTATCTATTAGGAGCTGTTAAAGCAATTATGATTTGCTTCTTTTGATAATTATTTTTATTCTTTGTATAAAATCGATAGAATCGAATAGGTCGATGTGCAATATTTATCGCCGGGTACTGTAATATTTCTTCCTCCGAGAGTGAGCCTAAATGTATCATTATAACTTCAATTTACGTAGTTAAAGCTCCGAATTTAGACGACTAGAAGCGTCATTACTTTGACAACTTAGGTGAAGTGAGCTGTCATTCCGCTTGTTTCTAGGGACTGGTCCTATTGACAGCTCACTTCACGACTCACTTCAACTAAGTTATCACGGTAAGATTTTTACACAATAGATAGACATCTTTGTGACTAACAAAATCCCCGAGCACCTACACCTCGAAAGTCTTCGATACCCACGTGTCACACCACAGACTAATAGCAGCCGTCAAACCGTCACGCCTAACAGCCTCGCATTTAAAGTCCACAGCTTAAAGGCTGAGAAATCGAACCCCGAGTGAAAATTGGAGAGAAAGTGGTGTCCATTGGAGCGGTAACACAATAGTGTGTAATACTGAGGACTTGGCCGTTTTAGGGAGGGGTTAGTAATTATGGGATTATGTAAGATTGAGGCATCGGATTTCCGGCAGTTGGTGAAGACTTGATGGTTGATCTACAGGGTATGGGACGAACATTGTGGTTTTTGACTCTACCTCGCTATCACTGCCAATGTCATATTATAGATAGAAAGAGCAGTTCACTATTTGAAACCTATGTGGAGTGCAACTGTTAACCGTTACCTTGACCGGTCCTGCATTTTAACTGATTCTATTACGGCCCAGGATGGCAAATAAACCTGTGTCTGATGCGTTTTGTGTCAACTAACATAGTGTTCTTTCAGACTAGTTGAGCTAGGCACCATACTCTTTTTTGTGGGACATCCAGGAACACTATCAACAAATGCAAACCATATCTACAGTGATAACTATTTTAATCAAACAGCGGCAAGACAATAAAGCACCAGGGGTCTCAGATAAACTATTAAACTTGAGAATGAGAATCCATCAAATCAGTTTTAAAAACGTTTAAGAATAAAAAAAACACCAGACTTCAAAAAAAAAAACAATACAAAGTGAAAAATAACTTTAATTTCGGAAGTCGGTGTCAAAAAACCGACTACTGAAATTAAAGTTATTTTTAAATAAGTCATTTTTCACTTTGTATAGTGTATGTTTTTTAACTCGAATGCTTATTTTGTGAAAAAAAAGAATTTTACCGTTTAATTGTACCTACCCCCCACAAAAATTCTATGAACACTACTTGCTATCCAAATATCAGTTAAAACATTATCAATATAAACTAAGTGGAAAAAAAAACGTATTAATGAAACTAACTCAAAAACTACCCAAGCAAAGTTAATCAAATTTATATGGGACCACCCCTGAGACATACCTTATTCATTAAAAACAATACATAATTATATACAATTGCAGTCGAGCAGTGCCAAGCTAAGGTGCATTGAATAATTGAAGACACCGACTAGAAAAATCATCATAATTCGCGTAGAAATACCGGAGATGCATTACATTTATGCATATAACAACGTACTTATGATAAACTTTCCTGAAAGCATGTAGATCACGTTAGTGAAAGAATGACCAAAATTGGCTCATTACTTTTTGAGAAAATCGCGGAATGATCAAAATTGGTTCATTACTTTTTGAGAAAATCGCGGACATACAAACAAACATACATACATACGGGTCGAATACAGAATCTCCTTTTTTGAAGTCGGTTAAAAAGATAAGAATGATAAAGGGTGGTGACCCTAATGGTGACCACTGTGGTCAGTGCCGCTAACCACACGGTAAGGAATAAATTAAAGCCAAATTAGACCATCACAAATCTTGATTGCAACACCCATTGTAAAACAATTGACGCTCGTTCAATGCGTTTTGAATAAATTATCAATCAGCTGAAATCGTGAAAGTGTGAAGTTTTCATTACGCCATACATATTGCACAGGTAAGATGTATGTATGTATGTGTGTGGGAGGTTAGGCTGCGGAAATAAATACGTGGAATTATCTTGTGCTGTCGAGCAATCAGTGCGTAAAGTTGTTGTTGTGGTGTAAGGTAGGAGCGACGCATTTTGGCATTTGAAATTGGCGAAAAATTTTTGATGTGAATTTTGGAGCATCGATATTTGAAGTGACTCCTTCTCACTGTGTCGAAAGCGTTATCAATATTTCAAAATGTACACATTTTACAAACAACTCGATAAAGTAGTTCATGCCATGTGACCATATCCTTTACGTTGAATTTTTGCCGTAAAAAAAAATTCGTAAAATCTGCCACATTGTGTGCATCAACTATTAAAAAGTTTTTTAACTGACTTCGGTCCCAGTCCGGTCCAGCTGAACAATTTGTCAGAGGAAAATAAAAACTGCCGCTTTTATTGCGCGTGCTACACAAGTAAAAATTATCAAAACTATCGTACATTAAAATAATATCGACTCAGTGTTCTCAAGATAGCGGTTTCTGATGGCTCTTATTCATACTATGTAGCTATATTCTTCAAAATGAGCGAACATTTATCATAACACTTTGATCAAATAGGTTCTATCTACGCAAAAGTCTTGGAAAAGTTTACAATCCAAACCGCCCTCGCTTCCGCCCCTAACTTGCACCACACTAGAGAGAGTGCATCGTATGTGACGTTTTATTTCGTAACCCCATACAATGTCACACGTTCTGTCACTTCTAAGGAACTATTGCGATCTCTGTACAAAAATGTCACAATGTCATCATTTGACCACGAAAGATGATGTTAGAAGAATATTTACTCGCTTACTGATGTAAAATGACTATACGTATTCTTCTGTAGTTTATGTAAGCACAGGTTAATAATTATAAGCTCTATCTATGCCTCTTCTAATTCTATAAGTTCAAGGTAAGGTGCTGATCAGTATTTTTCAAAGAGCATCACTGCCACTACCGAGGCACGAGTCCGATGACTTAGCTAGCTTGAAAGTTAATTTCTGATAAAAATTAATTTAAAAATTCAGTATAGGTACAGATGCCAGCACATCAAGCTACCCGAAACTGTCAAATTTTCCCAATCAACTTTGAACTTTATGCTTTAGCGATAAAGTTGAAAATCTATTAAAGAAAGACATTTGACAGATTCTAGTAGCTTGATGTGCTGGCGTCTGTACCATAGTATCAAAAGCAGGTTTGATTTGACATTTTATAGTATTTATACACTATATAAGTAATATATGAGCTATGTTTAGAGCTATGCTATATGCGAGCAACGGAACGAACTATTTTTGAAGTCTCTCTGAGGGATAGAATCCGGAATGAGGTGATCCGGCAGAGAACCAAAGTTTTCGACATAGCTCACAGAAAAAACAAGCCGAAGTGGCAAAGGGCCGGCCATATTAGCCGTAGAACCGATGACCGTAGCGTCGGCAATCGTAAAGTAGGACACCCAAAGGCTAGGTGGAACGACGATCTTTGAAGGGTGGCCGGTAGCAGCTGAATGAGAGTTGCCACGAATTGAGCTCAATAGCGTGCAATTTGAGAGGTCTATATCCAGCAGAGGACTGCTGTACGAACAGCTAATGATGATGATAATGATAAAGAAGTAATATACGCCAGTTCAGAAAGCATATGCATCGTGTAAAAGGTCCGCGACTCCAATGACTCACGCGTTTCACGCGTATTTCGCTCATTTACATGCTCGACGTACTTGCACCGTGTACAACCATCTTCAACTTACGCCACATAGGAGAGAGTGTATTGTGTAGGTATGACACTTTATTTCGTAACCCAAAACAATGTCACACTTATACCGGTTTTGTCACAATTTGTGTGACAAGAAGTGACATCGCAACATTTCATTGTTTTGTTATGACGATTCCTGTTGTATGATGTCCCAGTATGTAATAGCTTAGATTGAGCGCAGCAGTTTGGTTTATTGACTGACTGACTGAACCCAGTTTCTGAAAATCTAATCTGTCAAATCTTCAGGTTAAATCAATTACAATAATACCTATATTAATTTATAATTTGATTAAGACTGACCCATTTGGCTACAGTTGTATCTTCTCAGTATCATTAAACTTCTTTCACAAAGTATCCATTCATAGTACATAAGTACATAATCTAACAACGTGATAGGCAAATTAATTAACAGTTGCAAGTTATGACAACTACTCTAAACTTATTAAATTATTTACTAAATTATTTACTTTATTAAGCCTAAATTCCTTCATCTACCATCTTCCATCCTCCTCCTAAAGAAATGCACTTTTGAAAAAACGCAAGCGGATTTTTTTTTACATATTTTGTTGAAACATTTTCAGTCTGTCAGATTTTGCTTTTACATGTATTGAACATAAAATAGACCCGATGCTTTTCTAAGCCGTTTCTTTTAATCGCTACCGCTTATGCCTCGCTCCATATTAGAGAGTAGTCGTGTTATTCCGTAACTTGTATCACGTTCAACACGTGTCTACGTGATGAGTATAACCTTGAGATTTCACTGGAGAAACTGAGATGGATGGGAAATACTACATTTTAATATCGTCTTGCTAAGTAAACTATAAAGATTCGTCCGTGGGTAATGATTTTATTCAGTTCCACACACGACTAACTTACAGGACCTTGTGACCGTTTTTCACCCACTTTCCGTAATCTGATTGAGGTTAAACTTTCGATTTCCTTTCAATAATCATGTGTTAAGCCGTTTTTTGAGCCTTTTCTAAATATTGAGTTAGTTGTGTGTGTCGATTATCAGGTTATTTATGATGTTGGGGGTTTAGCCACTCGCTTGATTTGATTAATATAACTGTTAAAAGTAAGTAGTTAGGACACGTTATACAAAAAGTTACACACAGGACATTATAATGAAAAGACAAAATGTACAAAAGAAAAATATTTCTGAACTGCAGGGAACCAACTTCTACTGAAATTATTTTGTTACAAAAGGGTTCATAATCTATGTTTCTGTTAAAAAAAACCATTATTTGATACATGCAGAAACTGCCAAAATTTATTTAATTACACTATTAAAATGCTATATACGAACTACATAAGTACATTATGATACACACGTATCGTAATTAAAAATATTTCAGTTTAAAAAAAGTAGGTACCCAAAACGTCGAGAAATGAAAAAAAAAATGGTAGGTAAATCGTTCATTTTGCTAAAAGTTAAATAAAATGTATACTTACTAGCATTATGTACCACAGGAGCGACCTCAGTAGGTCTCTCAGTGGTCTCTCTATCCACACAGCAGGCCCATATCATGCCCCCAGAACACAAGTCCAGGGGTTTGCCTCCCCCTAGGACGCAGGATATGCTCAGCCCGCAGGGGTAGCGGGCCCCCCGAAAGCGGCACGTTTGGGGGATCACTGGAACAAATAAAATATAATGTTAAACATTTATCTTAGCAGAACATTATGCATGCATGTATTTCCCTAAGACGTAGGCAGGGAGGGGCGGCGGGGGCGGGAAAAATTTAGACGTCGAGCTGCTACTGAGGAACTCCCGATGGTAAAGCCCGAACTGATACTCACACCCAGGACCCCAGCTCACCAGTAGCACTAGCGTATATTTTAAGCGAGGGTAAAAAAAGGTAAAATTTTTTGATTCTTTATAATAATACTAGCTTCTGCCCGCGACTTCGTCCGCGTGAAATTTCTTGTTCCTTCGACCCACCCCGTCGCATCGCATCGCCTGCCCGCGTTATTACTTCGTTTTTACTTAGCGTTCTTTCTGACTTTTTTTCTTTTTGCTCGGCTCCTAAAGGTCATAGCGTGATGTTATATAGCCTATAGCCTTCCTCAAGAATTGGGCTATCAAATGCAAAAAGAATTTTTCAAATCCGACTGGTAGTTCCAGAGATTAGCGCGTTCAACCAAACAAACTCTTCAGCTTTATAATATTAGTAGGTATAGATAATCTATCGTAGATGACACTTTTTATCAACTCAGACAATGATCAACATCGGAATTTGCTTCATGTTTTGACCATCCAGAGCAGTCGTGGCCTAGTGGCGATGGCCGTGGCTTTTTTTTTTTTTCAGGATGGGAAATCATCAAATGACTCCTCCCGCTCTGGGTGGAGCGGAAGGGAGTGTCAGACTCTTACTGTCTAAAACCCACCCGTGTTCCTTCCTTAGCCCTTTATGTTCCGGGCCAGCGGTAACCCTTTCGGACAATCCCGCTGACCCGGCAGGCTTCGGCCCTGACGGGCCCCTTCCATTCATGCTGACATCTCTTTGAGGCGCGCGTGGAACGCGTACGCGCCGTCCGGCACGGGCCTGGTCCTGATCAGACGGTGAGTTACCCATTACTCTCCGCCCGCAGGCCCGCGCCTACGGTGGCCGGGAGTCGTCGCGCGGCTCCCGACGCCCGGAGCGTCTCCCGCGGCGGCTGGGACGGGAGGCTCTCTCCCTCAGCCGTCCCGCCGCCTCCTTCGCTAGCATGACTGCTTCGCAGAAGGAGGCGACTGCCCCCCACTCCCTCTCGCCCCGGACCATGGCCTGAACCAGGGCCGGACCGGGCCGTGGCTTACGTGTTATACGTCGTGGGTTCATACCTAAGCAGTCACTTTACTTAGTATATTTGATTTCATCACCACTGCTCTCAGAACGGTGAAGGAAAACATCGTGGAAACCGGCATGTCCTAGAACGAAAAGTTCGAAGACATGTGACATCTACCAATCCTCACTGGGCCCGCGTGGTGGATTACGGCCCACTCCCACTCACAGAGAAGAGGTATGGTCCCAGCAGTGAGAACTTTATAAGCTGATTATGCCGTTCATCATGCTTCATAAGCAATTTAATCGCCAGATTGAAACCGTTAGTACTTTATAGAAGAGGAATTTTACAAAAGTTTGGCTACAGTTAGATATTTATAGAAGACTAACTGCGCCCCGCGGTTTTACCCGCATAAGTTTCGTTCCCGTGGGAATATCGGTATAAAAGGTAGCCTATATGTTAAGCCAGGGTGTCAGCTACCTCCCTACCAAATTTTATCAAAATTGGTCCAGCCGTTTGAGCGTGAAGAAGTAACAAACATATAAACATACACACACACACACACTCAAAAACTTTCGCCTTTATAATATTTAGTGTGATGCATATTCATTTACGACGGATTATTTGAAGACCAGCACGGAAGTTTCACAATTTAGAAACATAGCATGTCTGGGAAAATTTTAAGATATCTTAATAGTAACATGAAGATTTAGTCGCATTCTCATCTCAGCGGCAATCAATGTCAAAAACTTTGTCAAAAATTTAGGGAAATTTGAGGTATTTTTGACAGATTGAGATCAAACTGTGAATGTTTTTAAAATTACGGAAAGGAGACGGGCGAAGGTTCCTAGAAAGTTGGGCCTGATGTTACAGTAACAATTATTGCATTATTTTATTTATACACTAATACCATTTAAAAAAAACTAAATTATTTACGACTGCTCCATGGGAGAAAGAAAATATAGGATGATATTGGTTTGTTTGAAAACAACCTCTAACCTAAGGTTAAACACTGAGCTCTCACGTAATACTTCAAGAAAATAACTATTTGACTATATTGTTGACTAGAGTTAACCTGAATTAATTGAATTAACCTCACTGATCGAATAATAATAATTACAGCACACGAAACCACAACAGAAAATATCCACTAACGTACCGCCGCCGCAAAAACAACGAACGAAGCCATAGACTATTTATCTCAATGAACGAAGCGAATGATGTGATTGACGTTTGAGTTTTTGACCTGACATTGACATAAGTTCCGCTTTGTTGCCTGTATATTAAAACATTGACAATCGATTGTGATATCGATTTATGAATCAATTCATTTTTACGACCATTATTTAAACCATTATTTAAAAAATATATGTGTTTTATTTAAACTTATGTAATAAAGAATAATTATTAATATTTTAAATAATTAACTAATTATTCATTCTATTTTTGTAATAATAATCGATTGTACATCGATTAACTTACCTATATCAGCTATGGCAACATTATTTAATATGAAAATAAGGGAAGTCAGTATTAAGTTGATTAAATAATTAATTTCTTATCCCATGATAAAACTGCTTAATATTTTATAATTGACCACAAAAAAACTGAAACAAAATATTGATAAATATTTCATTTGTGTAACGTTAGGCCCAAATTCGCCCGTCTCCTTTCCCCTCTAAACACTCAAGGGTTAGGCCAATGGCCTTATTGAACCTGCTTTAACGTGTTAACGTGGTGATGCTCGACGACAAATAAACTTTATTGTGACATGCAGGAACGTCTTAACCATATTGGGCGCCGGGGTGCGAAAATCATCTTGCGGGCCCTTGCCAACAAAAACAAATTAAACTTAATTTTTGTGTTCCATTTTTAAGATAATTTCCAACAATGTTTTCCAAGGAATTTTTTCGAAGCGGTGACGTACTGTTACAGCACTGGAGCGTTGCGGTTATAATGAGTGATTAATAATGACCTGGGTGACATGAATAATTGGAACTGTTACGTGCGTGCGAATGAGAAATAAAAGACATTTACGATTGGTGTGCAATGTTTGTTAAAGTAACACTTTTAACTTGTTTAACAGGCTATTTGAAAACATTGTGTTATTATTAATGTATAGTTAGGAACCTATTACTGCAAGCAACACGGGTAGTAAAGTGATGTGCTAATGCAACTCTTGAACTATAGTCGACGGCTCAAACTCGTTGGTGGATGAGGCTAATATTAAAACACTAGTGTTTTAGTAAGTTGCTTGTAGAATAATCTGACAAAAATCATAATGATTGTATGTAGGTATATTAGTTTGGTTTTTATTGTAAAAAGAAAGTTCTTAGAGGTATCTTCATGTATTTTTTTTCTATCGTATCAAGTTAGTTGTATTTTGTTTTCGACACACTATCTACTCGTACCTAGCATATAATAATATATCCTGAAGAATATTTTTTTCTGATTTTTTTTTCGTAGTCGATCTTGTCCTTTTATTGTTACTAAAAACTTGCGTTTCTTGCGTTTAGGTCCTGTAAGCCCCTTAATAATAATATATAAATGTAAGTCCAATTTTAAGCTAATATAACTACACTATTGTATTTGGTAAGCATGTGATGATAGTTGTATGTATTTTAAAATAAATAAATAAATAAAATGCATGCTATTAGTTTATTAATTCAGTATTATTTATATATTTTGTTTATATTTATTTAGTGAAATAAACGTTGATTTATAACGAAAATGAGTGTAAAACATGAACAGACCTTTTGGCGTATAGATGTTATTAAAAAAACTACTGGATGTATTTATTCAAAATTAAGACATTTGAATTCTTGAATAAATTATTTATCCATTTTCATTGTCCGGGAGTTATTTATTTGATTGAACGAATTTGGAGGAAATTTGGCATATGAGTAGACCGTGATCTGATTAGGACATAGGATACTTTTTACCTCGATATTACAACGGGACCAAGACTTATGCGGCTAAAACCGCGAGCGCAGCTAGTATACAATGCGTTTACAAAAAAAAAAAATCACTGATAAAAAGCTACACTAATGCCGAATGTCATAGGATAGATATATATTCTATGGTATCTATAGTTGACTTCCACAGAGACAAAGTTGCGGGCAGAAGTTAGTCGATTATTAATCGTGTACAAACTAACATTAAAAAAATCCCATACATCTATCGATCTTACCAAACAATCCGTAAAATCTATTACATAAACACGACAACAATCACGCAACATGATTTAAACATTCTCAGATCGATACCGAGCGGTTGAACGACCGTCCATTTTCTCTGCGCACGCGCACTTTTACTCTCGTCTTGCGTGACTCAGATCAAAGTTTTGATATCAAGTATTTTCTTTAGTTTTATTGTAGTTATATCTTTATCTTTTGTCTAGAATTTTAAGTGGGTAAGTAATGTAAAAGTGTTTTTGAATAACACTATTTTATGAAACGTGCGTTAATTTATTACCTACGAAGTTTTAGTACATCTAAGTATTATATTTTGCATTTCTGTGAGATGCACGTTTTGTGGTAATATTAATCGGCCATAAATAAATAAAGTCTTAATTGGTGCCCGGTCAAAATGTCATGGACAACTGAGCTTTAAGGCTCTTTCAAACAGGCGCGACACGACACGCGACACAAAGGCACCGCAAGTCGCGCAACGAGCGGTGCCTTTGTGTCGCGCGCGATTATATCGCGTGTCGCGTCTGTTTGTAGGAGCCTTTACCTAGTAGAAAACCCTGTAACACTGCCCGATCGGTGAATCAAAAGCAGGGTCGCACTCAGGTTCAGTAGTCGCTGGTGCAATTCCTGATAGCCTCAGTTCTTTTCTATCAGGCGTTAATGGTCGCAGATACCTTGCTTTATCTGGGTCACTGTCATCAAGTCACCTATTGTCCTATGAAAGCTCTTTTTAACCGACTTTTAAAATAAGAGTTAATGCATTCAGCGAGTTTTGCATGTGGAAATCCTCATGGATGTGTGAGGGGACATTTGACTCTTACAGACTAAAACCATACGGTGTTCTTCAACAAACTTTGGCCGGGGTGTTATCCGAGCACTTGCACATTTCCTTGCGCTTACCCGGCCAGGTAGTTGGCCGCATGACTTTCATGTGAACTCTAACACCCGTCCAATGAATGCTCTGTCTATTAATCCTTGAGTCGTCGCATCGACAGATGTGGTTACTCCCATTCATTGAACTTTAATAAAAAGTAATATGTAGTAACTAGCTGCGCCCCGCGGTTTTACCCGCGTAAATGTCAATCCCGTGAGAATATTGAGATAAAAAGTAGCCTATATGTTAATCCAGGGTGTCAGCTACCTCCATACAAAATTTTATCAAAATTGGTGCAGCCGTTTGAGCGTGAAGAAGTAACAAACATATAAACACACACACACACTCACAAACTTTCGCCTTTTTAATATTAGTGTCAAAACACACGTGACGACACGTGTGTGTGTGTAAGTCTGAAATCGCCAATCCGCCTTGAGCAAGCGTGGTGATCAATGCTCATACCTTCTCTGTATGATATGGGGATTGCAGTAGGACAATAATAGGCTAGTATTATTGGTATTAATTAGTAGTTAAATTCTAATTAACTCTCTATCGAGCTCTCTAGAGATTCTAGTATCGGAATAAATGAAACTTCAAAATCTAATTGTAATTTTCTTCTTCCGATTCTTTAGATATCGGAAGCAGAATAGCTTGACAATTGACGATATTTGATACTTAGTAATTTTTTACAAAACAGCCGTTCTATAATGCTTTAACACGATTATTCCATATAGGCCTTAACATGATACAAAATAATTTCTCCGTATGTTTATGGAGACTGTTAGGTGCATATCTTAACGAAAAATCTAAACTAACTCTTGTTTAGAACATATTTGTATGGTGGTGCTCGGAAATTATGTAGTTTGGATCAAAGTCACGCTTATAACGTAGAATAAGATCACTATCCTTCTAAATTCTCCTAATATGGCTAGTTGAAAGTCTAACAAACATCAGCGATTTGACTAGAATAGTAGCTTAAGTTCTCTACATTTACAAAACTCAGATTTAATCGTGTGATATCTTTTGAAGTCATCTTTCGTCATCGTCCATTACAGAGAAAATATAGTTATTTCTCAGTAGATAAGCATAGAGGTCAAGAAGACTGAAAGATGGCTAATAATTCACAGGCCGACAAAATTTGACGAACACTCTTACCCAGAAACCAGACTATACTTTTCCGAAGGATTTTGACGCGCTGAATTCGAATCTGGCCTCAGATGGCTTTTCGATAGAAATTGCATTTTGAAATTTTCATGTACCTACGTGGATTTTTCTACGTTTGAGAATTCATACACATACAGTCTATTGATCTCGTTGCAAGTAAATATCTCAGCGAAAAAAAAAGATATTTGAGTAAACTCAACGTCATTTTAAAGAGGAAGACTAATCCTTTGAGATGCTATTAATAATTTTTGAAAGAAAATAGGATCAGCCGTGCTACATAACCTCAAAAATGAGAAAAAACGGTATTTTTTGCACTTTTAAGTTAGGATATTTCGAAACCCTGACGTGATAGAGCAATTTTGAGGCCAGATTTAAATTCAGCGCGTCAAAATCCTTCGGAAAAGTATAGTCTGGTTTCTGGGTAACAATTTTGTTGCCCTGTGTTATTTATTTTATTTGGAAAACAAACAGATTCAGTAACAAACATAAGTTACCTAAACAATTAGTTCAACACAATACAGAAACAGTTTCCACAGATTACTATACAAGTAAATTATATGTACCTAAGTGTAACAACAACCAGAAGTTCACGCCGCTAAAGTTTACAGATTTTACAATTTAATATTATATATAACATACTATGTTGCGCCTCGCGGTTTCACCCGCGTACATGTCGATCCCGTGGGAATATCGGGATAAAATGTTAATCCAGCGTGTCAGCTATCTTCATACAAAATTTTATCAAAATTGGTCCAGCCGTTTGAGCGTGAAGAAGTAACAAACATATAAACATACACACACACTCACATACAAACTTTCACCTTCATAATATTAGTGTGATAACATTAGGTATTATTATTTAAATTTCGATGCCAAAATATTTATTATACAAATTTGAATTTGGGTAGAGAAAGGTGAAAAATATCTAAAATCTTGATTTGTTTTAAATGGAATTGTGTCATTGTTTGTACAGACATGCTCTTTTAATAAAAGTATTCTTGCCATAATTGGTTCGGGAAAAACCAATTTGGAAGAGAGTTCTTTTGCGTGCACTTAAGCGTGGACATCCAAAACTTATTTTACTGAGAAAATGAGGGGAGTCCAATTGGCCTCTAATAATTTTATATAAATAAACTAGATCTAGATAAATAAACTACAACTAGATAGAGATCTAAGTGTCACATGTCTTACATTATTAGTTCCAAGACATACCGGTTTCCTCACGATGTTTTTCTTCACCGTTTTGAGAGCAGTGGTGATGAAATTAAATAAACAAAGTAAAGTGCCTACCAGGGTTCGAACTCACGACCTACAAATCGGCAGTCAGGACTGATACCACTGGGTTACCACTGTTTGTAGGTTCCCTCTCTCATAAATGGCAACACAGCGTCACCTTCGAGGAATACAGGCGTGAAGCTATGTTAGGGGTGCAACACACTTGTTCGGGTCGGCATGACTCGGCACAGCCGGCAGCAAAATCCATATCAATATTATATTATTCGAAAGTAACTCTGTCTGTATATCAGTCTGTCTGTCTGTATGCTACATTTTCACGCCTAAACCACTGAACGGATTTCGATAAAATTTGGCAGAGAGATAGATTCTATCCAGGGGAAGGACATAAAATAGTTTTTATCGACATACCTCGCGGGCGAAGCCGTGGGTGGAAGCTAGCTTAACATTTAGGGTGGCAGGGACAACGACGCGCAAACTTTAACCATGAATTCAGCACATGATTCTAGACACCCAAGCGTAGGAATTTTTCGCCAGTTATCATAAAAAAATCTGCTGTTTCATAGAAAAGTGCTATACCTACGCGGTGAAAACAGTGAAAATGTGTGGAACAGCAATTTTATTTAATTACCTACAAAAAATTCAACGCTTATTCAGAATCATGTACAGACGCCAGCACATCAAACTACTACAATCTGTCAAATTTATTTAATAGATTTTCAACTTTATCGCTGAAACATAAGGTTCAAAGTTGATTGGAAAAATTTGACAGTTTCGGGTAGCTTGATGTGCTGGCGTCTGTACCTACTGAATCAATGGCAACAGGCTGCTCGTCATATTTTGCCACTCGGCTGTGCCGAACCATGCTGAACCGAAGAAGTGTGTAACAAATCTTAGATAACATAGATCGATATATTAGCGTTAGCGTCTACAGTTTGCTTAGCAAGTTTTCAAGTACAAGTATGTTGGCCACCTCAACGACCTATTTCCGCCAGCTTTTACTTCTTGTATATTTATAAACACGTGTGAAGATACGACTACTGATTTTCTTTGCTCTCTAGTTGGAACAGGAAATGCTTTATTGAACTGCTTAGCGGGCTTCCGTTTTGGTAATTTCAGAATATAAGGCGACTACATGACCTAAAGTGCCGTCTTTGTAAATTTCGGGCAACCTTAGCGCTTTCTCCTAAACCGGGCCCAAATCCTGACTAGGTTACGGAGATTATCCTAAGGTGAAAACTTAGTAACTAAACGCCCTATACGCTCAGCAGTTAAGATTATTCAGATTATGTACTACTGAGATTCTAACAAGGCACTTAATTTTACAACCTCTAAAGGATGATTTCCACCAAACTGCTCGTATCGGATCGGATCGGAAAGGATACGAACGGATGCGGCGACAGCCGATCGCGTTCGGCAGGATGTCGACGCATACGATCGGCTCCGTACGTCCCTTGCGAACGCATCCATATCTGCGCCTAGTCAAATACCCTACCGTCCTACCGTGTTGAGGTGTTCTAATTTTTGAAAATGGTTGAAGTTGATATAGTGTTGTTGGCTTATTACATTAGAAGAAGAAGATAATAATGGTGAAACACAGAAAAGGAAAAGAAAAGTTTGGATGACAGCCGAATGGATTCGATCGGATACGACG
Source organism: Luperina nickerlii (assembly GCA_963855955.1). Taxonomy (NCBI): domain Eukaryota; kingdom Metazoa; phylum Arthropoda; class Insecta; order Lepidoptera; family Noctuidae; genus Luperina; species Luperina nickerlii. Next base: position 6,160,830 of record OY979689.1, on the reverse strand, counting down.
ACAGGCGTACGGAGCCGTACGCGCGTTGCAGCATTCTTTTGGCTACGATCGTGTGTCGCGGAAGACGCCCGCGGTCAAGCTGCTGTGCGCGGCTTGGTAATATAGACTTTAAATACTGTGTAGGTATATATACACGATTTAATATCGCTTAAAGATTGTAAAATCCGTTCCGATCCGATGCGGTGCGAGCCGTTTGATAGAAATCATCCTTTAGTAGATATGAGTTGTGAGGGTCATGTATAATTTATTTAGCCGCATCTGCCTGGTTAGGGTGTCATAATCAGGTTATATTTTCTTACTGGTGGGACACAGGCCTCCTCTCGGTGAGGGATTGGGTCATAATACCACGCGGGCCCAATGCGGATTGATAGATGTCACATATCTTCGAATTGGTTCCCTCACGATGTATTCCTTCACCATTTTGAGAACTGTGGTGATGAAGTTGCTTACACAAAGTAAAGCGCCTGGCTGAGTTCAAACCCACGACCTACACTCGTAAGTCGGGGCCGTTACCACTGGACTAACATTGAACCCGAACCGAACTGAACCATCGAACTGTGTCCAAATAAACTTTTTTCTTTCTTTCTTTTCTTTCACTGCTCCTAGCCTGTTTAGCGCATGAGACTAAAAGTGTGACTAATAATAGAAACAATAGGAAGATATATGTTAATGGGTGGAAACGGAGAAGAAGACCGAACAAAGATGAATGGATTGTGTGCGGAATGCTATAAAAGAAATAATTAGGAATAAATTAAAGCATACTATAATTTACTCTTTTTTGTAGGTCTGTTTTTGTGTTGTGTTGTCTTCTGTCAATTGTCATAACGACTGACAAAAGACAGAATAGAAGAAGAAAACATGAGGAGTAACTAATCAAAAAGCGTTAAATCCATTTTGTATTTTTTTTTTCAGGAAATGATAAAAACCTTATAGCATAGTGTTTCAACGTCATGTATTTGTTGGATTTTGATCAAACCATCGACTTTCACATTTTTTTTTTCAGTAGGAATACTGATTTGTTAATATTAGGGTGTGTATTTCAAATTCGAGAAGTGAAAAAAGACAGCTAGTCGATTCGGGTAAATGCATAACGGATGGAAGCAGATAATCTTTGAGAAAATTACAATAAAGTAGCGATTTCCGGAGAATGGGTGAAGATACTCCACTCTGGCTCAAATTATACATAAATTAGGACAGTCATCGTGAGGAAACCGAAAGAATCAAAAATTCGAGGACATGTGACATTAACGCACTGGGCCAGCGTGGCAGACTATGACCCGCTCCCTTGCATAGAGACGAGGCCTGTGTCCCACTAATGGCAACTTTACTAGCTGATGATTATGCTAGTATGCTATGAGTTAAGAAATTATATATGTATAATTATAATTCCTTATATGTAATTATAATATTATTATAATTACATATAAGGAATTATAATTATATTCGTCTAACTAGTTGATTACTAGAATAGAAAAATCGCACCCAAAGCTGTTAAACCATTGTCGTAAGATTTTAGCTTTAACGAATGCTTTAACTACAATTTCCAATTCATCAATTACTTACTCCATTGTGCTTTTAACTCTAATTAAATCGCCATTGTTGCTAAAGCTATTACCAGTTAAAATTTGTATGAAATATGAAATAAAATTTGTATTTTTAAAAATAATGATGCACTCTGAGGAAATATTTAACTCCGATAGTAATAAGAATTTATTCGAAAACAATATCTTTAATAATTATTATTTTCAAACATTTTAATTTAATCGGAAATTCTAAATAATAATTCAGAAATTTTAAAGTCATGTGACCTACTTATTGGTTATTAAATTAATTTATTGTAATTTACGCGTTACTGATAGAGAACGAAGGATTATCAAAAAACTAAATATTAAAAATACTCACTCTTTCCCAATAAATCCATGATTGAATCATCTTCTTGTGATGACCCATAAGAATTGTGGTACCCGGAACCCTTCCTCCTTCCTAGGGCGCCTAGCATTAAAATATCTTTCTCTTGTTCATTCGCAGGCCGTCGTCTATCCGATGGCAAATCAATATCTTTGTCATCAACTTGTAATGTCAACACGTCATTCTCATTACACACAATACTACGAAAACAACTTAAAAATGCAAAAGAATACAGAAAAGTTCTGAAAATCATTGTATTGTAAACACTATCGGACGTTCTTCTACGCGTTTTGAAATTTTTCTTTTTAATTTTTCCCGCCGATCCATGAAGTCCGTTTTCAATTACACTTTTACACATTTCACTGGTTTATATTACACCTCATTTTTCTGACACTTTTTTTTCACAGTTGCTATTTTTTTTGTTTTTTATTTTAATTTTTATTGTTTGGTGTTTATTTTCGTGAGACGTCTTGACGCGGGAAGTTGGTTATCGGAAGTAAACTGCGATCGCCTCGCGCTTCGTTCCTTTTCACTTTTCGTTAGAGTTCCTCAAGCGTTTTACATTTTCTTAAAGATACTTAATTGCTCATATTTTAAGATTCCCATTATATTATTGTCATCCATTAACGCTTATCATCTGTAAAGTAATTGTTTTAATTAATACTGTGTCAAATTATTTTAATAAGGAAGTTTTCATTTGATATTTATGTGCAGAACCCAGTGGGTTATCTTTTTAAACAAAACAATAGCGGTATGACCGTTGTTTAGCGTGTCTATGGTGTGCGTGACGTTTAAGTATAAGGTAGGTATGTGTAATAATAGTTTATTTCACTTTGTAAATTCAGTGTAAACATGTACCTACCTACTTCCAGTTTCATAAACTAAGTAGTGATAATAACAGCTAGAATTTGACAGTTGCACCTATATATGGACTTGTTAATTTAGATAGTTTAACTACTTTTTCATTTTACTGAAGTAAGAAATTGACACCTCTACAATCATTTAGAAAAAAGAAAAACGTTTTCAAGCTATCATTTTTGTTTTGTAAAAGGTAAAATATCCGCTATTTTCTTAACGGAACATTTTTTTCTTCTAAATGAAGCTCTCAGAGCTTTTAACAGTTATTTCGCAGTAATTGTTCAGTTCTCATGATAATCTAAACTGCTATAAAAAGTAACAGGATTGTCCAATTACTCTGTGCCACCTAATAATTTGTCTTGTCATTTAACAGCTTCGTTTGAATTTATCTTTTTCGATATATTGACAATTTACTTTGTGAAATAAATTTCTAGCAATTTTCTTAATAATTTGGCTGAAAGAGGTTAAGTCTATTTTCGGGGAATTATAATTGTAAGTAGCATTACTAATTTGCAAAAGTCAAACCTATAGAAAGTGGACAGTGTTATATAATAGAATAGAGTAGACAACTTTTATTTCAGATAGAATCCACAGGGTTATACAAAGATATGGCAACAAAGTGAGAGAATAGAGAATAAATAGAATAAAATATAAATATTGAGATGGGTAGCTAGGAACGTTTCAGATTTATATTATATATTTCGTTACATAGTAGTGTATAAAATGAATGCTGAGTAAGAGGATTATCAGAAAATCCTCGTTGAAATAGCGACATCTTGATCGTACGGCCTTTACAGTATTTCCATATTTAGCACTGCATAATGAGATATAAAAACGGTTTTAACGCGCATTCAAGTATCAAGATTGAGTGGTCACACTTGAACACTCATAAGACGCCGACTTTCGCCGTAGCTTTCCAAAACATGACTTTAAATGGGCGAAAAACGTCGTAAGTAACATCATACCGAATAAATTTAGATTTTATACGCAGTAGAATAGTGTCGAAACTCATTTGACCACTGCCCATTGGTGACAAATCCCTCTGATTGATTTGGAATAATAAATGAGTTGGAAAATTCGACCTTAGCTTTGATGTGTCAAGGTACAAACTTGTGTGTTGTGAAGTCAGGACGTAATTTGTACAAATAGACAAGTCTGCTTTCTTTACTAATGACATCTGCTAAGGTTAATTTCGCGGTATTGCATTATCTGTGGCTAATTCGTTTTTGATAGGGCTGTGATTCTTACGGAAGTACCCGGGATCTAGGTCAATTATTTATTACAATAAAAGGTACGCATTACAAATTGGGTAATTGAATTTTTATTGTTTTGGAAACGTTTCCCAAGAATTTGTTTACGATCGATTTAATTGGGTAAATTGCAGAAAGTTACCCCAAGGCGTCATGAATAATCATTAGGCCCTTATAGTGCCTAAGGCCGTCAATTGCTTAGATTAAAATGAAAGGGGTGTTTGAATAATTGTTTTATAAGAGTGCTAGTTTGGAAAATTGTTATAATCTCAGCTACGAATTTTTTGGTTAAGCGTAGACAATTAAAAAGAAGAAAAATAAACTTAAAAAATCCCTGCATTTCTCACTGATAAAAACAACCGGAAAAACACAACAAACGAAATCAAGAGTGTATCGGAATGTGGTTTGACAGATCATCTTTCCCACCATTTTCACTTTCGTTTCGAATGGCGCGGACTGCGTGAAACTAGGCGCCATATTGGCACACGATTACCGAACTATTGTACAATGGAGTTCGGAGTAAGGACATGCATCATCAACTGCCTGCCTTTTCCCAAGATTCCCAACTATGTTGGGGTCGGCTTCTAGTCTAACCTGATGCAGCTGAAAACCAGTAGGTATTTTACATGGAGCGACTGCCTGGTAAGACTGGTTGTCAGGCTTCTGACGATACGAAACGACCGTCAAAGATCTAAGAATGACAGTCGGGTCCAACTGCTTAATGTGCTTTCTGAGACACGGAGGAGGTTCGGTATGTAAATATGGTCACCCATCCGAGGACCAACCGCGGCAAGCGTAGCTTAACCTGACGATCGACCTGTGCACGAGCCACGAGCCTCTAAGGAAATGCGTTGATAGGTAATTAATTGATCGCTTTCTGAATACGAAATGTGCGTAAGACGTAAATTAGTTTTTTTCTTGTACAGACGGCAGCACATCAAGCTACCCGAAACTGTCAAATTTTGCCAACCAACTTTGAACCTTATGATTTAGCGATAAAGTTGAAAGTCTATTAAAGAAATTTGACAGATTGTAGTAGCTTGATGTGCTGGCGTCTGTACATAATGAGGTTCAACTAACTTGCTTTGCATGTAAGTAGTAATTTGCCTATTTTCACGCTTTTACTCCTGCGGTAAGTTTGTATTACGTCTTCGTTCGTAGTATTCACTATTCGATCATCAGCAATTAACGCAACTAACACATTACTCTGTAACTGGCTTAAACTTTGTAGTATACAGTAATTACATAAGTAGCTACATAATTGAATTTAATAGATAAACTTCCTAATTAATGCAGTTTGGCGATTAGGATATTACCTACATTAATGAGGGTTTTCTGAAATGACGTTCGCTAGGTGGCAGCACTGACACGTCAGGTCCAGGCATCTGTCAAAGAGCCTATATTTTCTTTAGTCATGACTGAATGATGAACGAATGAATGAATCGAATGATGAACGTCATCATATATTTTATATTGGAAGACCTCTTGTCACAGTGGTGCCAACAGGTGTCGTAAATTTTCACGAAAACCCTCATTAAAACCACGTATTCTATATTACGTACCTATGGCTATGTTAAACATAAGCAATTAAAATACTTAACTAACTTGTCATTAGATATTTGTTAACAATACCTATAAAGTTTGTGTTGAATTGTTGATACCATCGCCCCATGTGTGTCTAGTGCCTTATTAACAAGGATGGTTTATTTCGTGCCAATTTTTACGTGATTTACTTATTACATTTCAACAATTTCGTTTTTATTTTTAGTAAAATTGTTTATTTTAACATACCTACTGATGAAAGCTTGTTATAACCTCTGTACTATTTAATGTGATAACCTGATCGCAATTCTGTATAACATTCGATGATTTAACGTTGTTTAAGATTAAGCATATGATACACAGCACAGATAAAAACTTCTGATATAAAAAATCACGAAATATCGTTCTCTAACTTCGATCAATCAATTCTCTAATATATTTTTCTAATTAAAATCAATGTCAATCAGATGACATATACCTACTCTTTCTTTCAAAACTGACATCTAATTGATTACTAAATAATACATATTTAACCGCTGACGAGCGAGTTTTGTTTTTGATCACTTTATTAAGCATTTAGGTACTTACTTATATATTTTTTTCTCATAAATATTTAAACCATCCGAATGTAGACCAATCACAACTCAAAAATTAAGACTAAAAATTTAAGCGCTGAATCCAAACTAGGCTTCTATTGTCACGACGACGTCTGCAAGTTGTGTGAAACAGAACGTAACACGATTATATTACGTATGCGCCTGCGCATTAACGTTTCGTAACTATGTTTTGTTAAAAAAAAAAACTTTAAGATTTTGCAAATGGTTTGTCATGAGGGCGGATGTTGTGCTGTAGCATTGTTGTTTGTTACGACAGAAAGTAATAGCCAGAGATAATATTTCGTGACTTGGTGTACAAAGACTTGAGAGTAAAGATGGACGCATGATGAGAATGTTGACAGACTATGATGGATGGTATCTCATATAATTAAACTGAATAGTTTTTTTTTTGAACGCTTGGGCAATGGTATCGGCCCTGACTTCTGAGTCGTAGGTCGTGGATTCGAACCCAGACAGGTGCTTTACTTAGTGTAAATAATTTCATCAACACTGCTCTCAAAACGGCGAAGGAAAACATCGTGAGGAAACCGGCATGTCCTAGAACCAAAAATTCGAAGACACGTGACATCTACCAACCCGCACTGGGCCCGCGTGGTGGATTACGGCCCACTCCTTCTCACAGACAGAAGGCCTGTGTCCCAGCAGGCAGTGGTAACTTTTGAGGCTAATTATGCTAATCTCTGGAACCACCAGTCGAATTTGAAAAATTATTTTTGCATTTGGTAGCCCAATTCAGGGGGAAGGCTATAGGCTATTTAAAATCACGCTACGACCCTTAGAAGCCGAGCAAAAAGAAAAAAAGAGTAATAGCGCAGGCGTGAAACATGGTTGTTATTAATTTATTATTAAGGGGCTTGCATGACCTAAAGCGCGGTCACTGTCGGACTGCATAGAAAAGAAAGTGAAGCGTGATGACACGACGCTGGTAATTTATTGCAAAATATGAAGCAATTATTTAATTTTTTTAAATCTACTGTTTGGACTAAAAAAATAAAATACTAGTATTTTAGTATGTTGCTTGTAGAATAATCTGACCAAAATATTAGTATGGTTTTTATTGTAAAAAGAAAGTTTTTAGAGGTAGGTATCTTTATGATATTTTTCTATCGTATCAAATTAGTTATATTATGTTTTCAACACACTATCTACCTAGCATATATCCTGAAGAATATCATATATTTTTCTGATTTTGTTTACTGTAGTCGATCATATACTTTTATTGTTTCTAAAACTTGCGTTTCTTGCGTTTAGGTCCTGCAATCCCCTTAACCGACTTCAAAAAAAAGCAGGAGGTTCTCAATTCTTCGGAATTTTTTAAAGTATATTATAGTGTCATATGACTTCCACGCAAACAAAGTTGCGGGCAAAAGCTAGTGTTTAGATATGAAAAGTTCGAAAGTGTAATGTAATATTTCGCAATAAGGTATAAAGATTAATGGAGACGGAAGTTGTAATCTTGATCAAAGGAAGTTGTTAACGAGACAGCAGTGGCACGATCTTGACAAGCCGTTGACGTACTGAAGATCGGAAAAGAAGATAAACAAATTATATGATTTAAGAGAAATTCAAGCTGAGTAAGTTTTCTTGCTTGCTGTATTTTAAGGTACATTGTACCACGCACAATGACCGCTGTGCAAAAGTCTCCACACAAATGGGTGCCTAAAGATTGACGGCGCCGCCGAGGCCGGCCCAGGAAGAGGTGGCGAGATGCCCTGGACGCGAACCGTGAGAGCTGGAATGAGGTGGCGCGGAAAAAGAGTTCCTGGAAGGCCATGGGTTAGGGGCGTCTGCCCAGTGGGACATAATATGCTAAGTAAAAAAAGTACAATTAATGAGACACAAACGGTAATAATTTAATTACGCCTAAAGATCACCGTCTCAAAAAGAGGAGAAGAGCCCCAGCGGTGAAAACTTTATAGGCTGATAAAGTATGTTATCCTTCAGGAATCAAAAGTTTAAAACCGAACATATGGCACGACAGGGCAGGACACAAGGTGAAGCATTGCATGTTGTCTGGTGTAGTAAGGTACTGACTGAATGGGGGCCAAGAATGACTAAGCGAAGCGTTTGCACATGGTGCATAGCGGCTAGACAAGGCCGATGATGTTGCTAACTGGCACAGGACCGAAATGAATGGTACTACTCAACGCCGGCCTTGAGATATTCAATTAAGAGCTGTTGATAATAATGATGATCATGATTCACGAGATTTTATATAAGGAAGAACAGGAAAAGACCAAAGGCACGATGAATGGATTGTGTGAAGATTGATACTAGATGTAAGGTAAGTAAAAAACTGCAGTGCGATTCTGTAACCATCTCACCGTGAAAACTTAGGTGAAGTGAGCGTGGAGTGAGCTGTCAATAGTATCAATTTCTAGCAAAAACAAACTCACTTCACCTAAGTTTTCACGGTGAGATTTTTACAGAATCGACCGGCTGCTGCGCTGACTGGTGAAAATTGGAAAAAAACAGAAAAAAATTAGGTTATGGGTAGGGAATGTTAAATATTCTTGTATAAGTCTTTTGTTTAGCATCATTGTATGTACTCTCAACCGCACAGCAGCGCTGTGTAACACTTGCACTACGAAAATCACTCTTACTGCTACGACCTAAAGGCGACAGCGACTGTTCCTATGATTTGTATTTATCTTTACTATTTTAGTGCTTCTATATCTTCATCTGCATTTGTAGATTACACCCAGGAATTTGAGATAATTTTCAAGTTTTGGAACAACAAACTGAATATCCTTACCAAAGTTCAAATTCCATTGCAACCATAAACTTATTAAGAACTTTTTGTTACAAATGGTTACTCAAAAATCATAGAATACATTTCACTTAAGTAGGTAGGTAACTGATTAATTATAATAAATATAAATAATTAAGAACACTGCTTAATACACTCTTAATTAAAAAGAGCCTTACCGCTTTTATTTATAATGAGTTCTATTAGCTTTTTAAATGGTTGTTGTGAATTCAAATTTGGAACAATGAGGACACCAAAATTATGGCCAGTATGTCGGCTTAAAATCTGCAACAAAACTTTTTTGACTTAATCTGTTTTGATGTTGTACAATAGGCCTTCATACCTAACAAGGGAATGCATGGAGGCTCTATTTAGAAGACTGAGAGTTTATTATAGTTGGACTGGAATTAGCAGAAGATAATAAGATTAGGACACGAGACTGCAACATAATTGGGTAAAGGAAAGTGGTTAACTAAATGACATATATTCAGGAGATCAAGTGCAAAATTTTATCGATCTATTAGTTTAAAGTCGCTGAACTTGATCAAAGTGAAGGTTTAGAGAACCTACTGACCGATAAGTCTAGATTCCAGTGCATTAACGACTATGTGCGAATAACGAGGTTAGAAACGTAAGTAAAATCAAATAGGTAGTCTAAGACTCGATACAAATTCATGTCAAAGCTAAATTTTTGGTCTTATTATAAAAAAAAATATAAAAAAACACAGGAACGCTAGTGCCTTGCGTTAAAAATCTTTAAAAAAAAATTATAGTTAACTGTGGTTTCATAGATTTCAAATTTTTTTTTTATATTTTTGCTACAATAAACAGTTTTATAAGTAGAGATAATAAATGAACATAATATTCTCATTTGCATTAACTATTATCACACATAACTAAATACAAGTCACGCACACCAAAATAATAAATTAAAAAAGTACTTACCATAAAATTATAATAGCTATAATTAATTTACGTAATATAAAACAAACCTATTCCGCGCATCAATCACAAAGATTTGAATTTCGAATATAGCTTCATTCTTTAAAAAGTTTACTGCAGCGATATTCTGCAAAAAGTTTAGAATATTTTTTGTAACCATGGAGTTTTTAATAAAGTTTTAGTTTGAGTACCTATTATTTTTGCACGTGCTTTAGTTTTTAGCCACTCTGCGACACTGTTAGTACACACGACAAGGCAACGGACGCACCCGCGTGGGGTGTTAAACATTCTACTTTCATTCGAATCACAGCAATTTGTATGTAAATTATATTTCTTTTTAACTTTATTTATAGGCTAATGTCATGTTTACGGCGTAATTATGACATTTTAAGTTACGTAATGCGTTATCCAAAAGGATTTTTTTGGATCAATGGAAAAAAGACGAGAGTATCTATTTGATTATTAAAGTCTGCAACAAAGTTTTTTAAACAAAGACAACATCAGTTTACCTACGATTACATAAATAACTAGTCAAAACTGGTCTATAAATTATTGTGCGTATTCTTATTCACATTAGTATAGTAGAGTATGAATCATATAATAGATATGCGTGATAGTTTCAAAACTAACTTGCGTACCTATACCTACCTAAATTGGCAACAGCTTATAACATTATTGTAACAATTGGTGTTGTTACAAAAATATGATTTAAATGACAAAAAGCATTCCTTTGCCTGCCAATCTACAAGGTGGAGAGAACAATATGAAAATTAATTTAACTGCTTAACTCTAATGACGTTCCCAGTCTGCAACCATATTCAATGAAATAAATTAAGTGGTATGGTATATTAGGTATCCAATAGTTTAGTCATTGTAGCTAGATATATCTTTTTTTAACTAGCCTATGCTATCCTACTCTTGGGCAAAGATCAAGAAGATAAAGATTCATTTGCAAAAACATATATGTAGATAATACACATGGTATAATGTTTATTATAGGTGTTACAGGATATTCTTTGGCACAACATCTTTGACCATGGCTGGGTGTATATAGGTCGGAAGACCATAAGATTTCATAAAAAATAAAAATATACAAAGTTAAATAATCTAAAAAAGAAAACAACAATTAACATTAATATTAAATTATAAATAAAAAACAATTGGTAAATATTCATGCGGTACAAAATAAATATAATAGATTCAGTCAGTATAACAGAGCGATTTGTCATTTAAAAATTCATTGATATTATAGTACCTAGGCTTTTCCTGTCAGTATTTTTTTAAATGTTTTCTTAAACTGGTCTGTATTACTGTTATACTCTACTATCGCGAGCCCGCGCTTCTTCCATGCAGGTTTGACGGAACCTATCCAGCTCATCCCGCCATTTCCTACGTGGTCTGCGGCGATCCGCCTCACTGTCTCAGGGCACCAGTTCTGTGTTATTTGGGCCCACAGTTGGGCCGGTTAGATATCGTTATTATTTAGTTAAATTTACATTCAACGATAAAACTTATTTGATAGTTTAAAAATACTCCTAAGCATTAGTTTAACCAGTCTTTTCATTTATAGCCGTATTGTTGTCTCTACATTGTACATGCTAATACGAATTTATTTATAAAATATAAAATGACATAACTCCTCCACATTTAAAAAAAAAAATTAAAAAAATGTTGCCAACATCACCGCGAGAGAGAGGTGCCGCGAGAGTCGAAAGTGGCAGCTCGTTTTACTTTTTGATTTTTACTCTTAGCTTGGCGTGACATAGTCTTGAATAACAAGATACTGTGAACTAGGTCGGTATTAGCATGTGATCAGGACTGACTGATGAGAAGGAGGACTGATTAAATAAAGTCAAAGTCAAAGCATTTATTTCAAATAGGCACATTAAAGGCACTTTTGAACGTCAGAAATTACAACAAATAGAATTGATTCTAGTCGCCCATTCCAAAAGGTAGTTTTCGTATGGAGAAGAACGGGCAAGAAACTCCACCGTTACTCCCTTAAAATATTTTACAAAATTTTGCATACATTAATTATATAATAATAATATGTGAAATAAGGATTATTACCGGAATAAATCATTATTTCCTGTGTTTTATTTACGAGTAGATTACGATGTTATGTTATATACAAAAGTAGATTTCGCTCAAAGTGTTGTATGTTTTTTCCATAGCAGCCAGGAGTTTCGATTTGTAGCAGTTGATGGCAACAGACTTCCCTTCTTTAACTTGGTACTAGAATATCGGTCCTCGGGATTCCCAGTTTCCTTACTATATTTCCCTTCACCGTTTATGAGAGCAGTGGTATATTACACAAAGTAATCGTTTAGTTAGAATGAATTGACAACTGACCCACTTAGGTCATACCTACTCATTTTGAATCAAGTGTGGCGGATAACGCAAATGAACGCATTGGAATTTCAGTAACTTATTTCGAGCAACGCCCTTCCCAAAACCCATACTTTTTTAGGAAAAATGTTGCTAGTTTTTACTTACCCATTTTTTGCTTTATACTTGTTTTTTTTATACAACCGTTAACCATAGCCAAAACAAAACCAGCAAGCAGCCTGCTTTCTCCGCAACCTTCACATTGGTTACCTAACTCAGTAACTGCTATTTATAACGTTATATAACGCTATTATCTCGTTTCATCAAATTATAGCCTTGGGTAGCCATTTTGATGGTCAAATTATGGATTCGCGATTTGATTTTAATAGATAGTACCTAATCTTGTATTGTGGGAAGATTGAGAATGATGTATGTGAAATTAATAGATCTTTTTCTTTTTATTGTTGAAAAGCCTCTGTGGACTGGGCCAGTTTGAAAGATAATATTGACAGCCGGAACCAACGGCTTAACGTGCTTTCCGAGGCACGGAGGGGTCTTGGTATGTGAAGATGGTCACCCATCCAAGGACCAACCGCGGCAAGCGTAGCTTAACCTGATCGATCGACCCATGCGGCTGTTATTACGTAGCCACAAGCACAAGATGATGATGAAGATATTAATAAAAATAATAATCAGGAAAATAATCTCCATCTTGGACAGCTTATAATACAACCAGTAACTTCTGAAGTCGATCACACTTAGATACACTTAAACTAAAACTATAATTTCACACAAAATTGATCGTGTAAAAGCAATAAATGTAAGAAAACTTATGATTACAGAAAATAACATTACTTTGGATTACAGCAACGTGTTACGTAACGCGAAGGTTGTAGAGAAAGCAAACTCCGCTTTGTCTTAACTTTGGCAAGTAAGGCTGTGTCCACAGAACAGACACAGGTGAATTTAGCGCCTAAATACATTAAGGTGAAGTAATAAGTGTTTATAATTATTAACAGTATTGATACTAAGCGGTAACTTGGTCAGTCCAAAACGGAAAGGATGATTTGCACAAAACGGCTCGCATCGCATCGGCTCGGATGCGGCGACGCGACGGCCGATTGCGTCCGGCAGCATGTCGACGCATACGATCGGCTCCGTATCGTCGCTTACGAACCTATCCGTTTGTGCGCCTAATTAAATAGTTTAATTCCTACCGTGTTGACGTGTTCTAATTTTTTGAAAATGGTTGAAGTTGACGTAGTATTGTTGGCTATTGCATTAGAACTAGAAGAAAATAATCACAAAACACAGAAGAGGAAAAGAAAATTTTGGACGACAGCCGAAAGGATTCGATCGGTTACGACGATAGGCGTACGGAGTAGTGTTGCCCAAAATCGGTCTTGGTCTTGCAGTTTTGGTCTTGTTCTTGCATTTTTGCAAGACCAAGACCAAGACCAAGACCGACTTATTTTAGCAAGACCAAGACCAAGACTGAACCCTGCAAGACTTGAGCAAGACAAGACTAAGCCTGCAAGACTCTTGCGTCTCGCAGTTAAGTCAAACTGAGATTTGGGCGTTATAGTAGGTATTTGGTTTCAATCCCGATTATGCGAAAATGTATGTGTTTTTTTTATGAAACAGTAAATTACATTGTTGAATTGCATTCAAAACTAAAATTATTGTTGATAATAAAAAAATATCGAAAAATTACGTGACTATCAATACACTTTTGCACGTTTTTTTAATCTTCTTTACTTATACGAAAGCGGTATTAGGTAGCCCGCGAAATTCACTGACCAGCAAATTGCAAAAAACGTAAGAAAATTTTAATTTCGCGGGCTACCTTAGCGCTTCCCCCTTAAATCGATGAAGTTTTAGAAAAATAATTATCCCCTCATCATTATGAGGGGATAATTATTTTTGATGAATTGAATGACCCATTTACTACTTTTATTTTAGATTCGTTATCTAAAATAAAAGTAGTAAATGGGTCATTCAATTATGTAGATGATTAAAATGCCTCATGTGACGCGTCTGTTAGATTCATTGGGATTCATGGCCGACTCGACACCGCGCGGGGATTCCCGCAATCTTCCGCATTTTTTGTCAGGTTCATTTATGCACTTTATTGTAATAATTTTAAAGTTTATTTTCAAGTGCGTTAATAATACGAGGAGACCGCTTGGCGCTGCGGTCCCTTTGTGGCGGCATTTGAAAGTGAATAGCGTAGGTACGAAGACAGTGTTGACCTCGCAAATGAACTTTAGCGATACAGCTGATCAGGTAGCCCTTTCGAGTTTTATTTACATTGCTGTTTTAAGTGAAACAAGTGAATTTACAATTTTTTAATTAAAAATCTCATTGGGTCAGATAGAAATTAGAGTAAAAAAAATTGCAGAAAAAAACGTAAAAATTAAGAAAAAGCCGACGAAAAATTTCAACGCAGGGGGGGTCCAGAATCATGTACAGACGCCAGCACATCAAGCTACCCGAAACTGTCAAATTTTCCCAATCAATTTTGAACCTTATGCTTTAGCGATAAAGTTGAAAATCTATTAAAGAAATTTGACAGATTGTAGTAGGTTGATGTGCTGGCGTCTGTACCTACTGAATCCATGGTAAGCGGTTGCGCGTCGATGTCCCTGCCACCCTGAGCAATAGGCTAATAGGTATTTGAATGTAGTCTAGTCTAAGTAGTAGAGTCTCGCAAGACTTGCGAGACTCTTGCTGCAAGACCAAGACCAAGACTGAGAGCGCAATACCAAGACCAAGACCAAGACCAGGTGTATTGACGCAAGACCAAGACTGGCTAAGGTCTTGTCTTGGTCTTGCATTTGGGCAACACTAGTACGGAGCCGTACGCGCGTCGCAGCATACTTTCGGCTACGATCGCGTGTCGCGGAAGACGCCCGCGGTCAAGCTGCTGTGCGCGGCTTGGTAATATAGACTTTAAATACTGTGTACACGATTTAATATCGTTTAAAGATTGTAAAATCCGTCCCGATCCGATGCGATGCGAGCCGTTTGGTGGAAATCATCCTTTAGATGACATACCTAACATCAAAATTAGGTCAGTATTTTCCTAGTAACTTTCGCGGTTTCGCACGCGTCGGTGTCGGAAAATAACGAACACGAACATACTACCTGGATTAAAAGTACCCTATGTGTTAATTCAGATCATAAAATATCTGTGTGCCAAATTTCATCGAAATCCATCAAACAAAAAAACGGACAAAACCCTTCGTTATTATTTTATTATAGGTATGTTAGGTAACCGTTCCCAAGTAATAGGTAAGACCGAGCACAATAAAGGCTCCTACAAACAGGCGCGACACGCGATAAAATCGCGCGCGACACAAAGGCACCGCAAGTCGCGCAACGAGCGGTGCCTTTGCGTCGCGCGTCGCGCCTGTTTGCAGGAGCCTTTATGCTGAGCGATGGCCGTTATGCGGAGATGTGACGCATATTTTCTCTCAAATTGTTATTTTGTTTTTTTTTTGTTTGTCTTTTTTTATTTTTAAGCGTTAGTTTGCCGCAAATAAACGTATTTTCTTTCTTTATCTTCTTACATCCGATTTCGGTGATGTTTTTTTTTTTGATCTAAGAATATAACTGTAGGATATATAATCAAAAAATATATTTAAAAAAAGACAAACTGAAGAATAAAGAATTCAGAAGGCAAGTGAGCATCGGTATAAATACTTAAAGCCGTCTAACTCGACACCCCCTTGTATGTTCAGCATTTTTGGAGATGTCGATTCGCCCACAAATAAATTATATTCGCGCGAGTCGCCTATAGAAAAAAAAAAAAATTGTGCCAAACATGCAGGGATGTTTCCGGAAGCCCTTTGAGAGAGGCTTCTAAAAATTGTCTTAGACCTTGTTTTACGGATCCCAATATATTTTGGGATGCATGAAGATGCCTCCTCGTGTAGCGCAGTTTGTTCCGCCAGTTACTCAACTGAACCGAGCGCTCGGCGCATCCTGGACAGTCACACCCAACACCTTATTTGACTGGCCAATTCTTCCCTTGCGGTGCTAGGGCTGACGCCCGCCTTGTTTGTGACCACCCTCCCACCGGAGTCCAGCGTCAAGCAGCCTGTTGTGTTTCGTCGATGCGTGGGAGTTCCAGTGCCTTAGGCATCTTCTGGGCACGCGCGTTCCATCATAGACCTCATCCATCGCTTTCCATCAGGCGTGATCGAGGTCCAGAGCGGGTTCACTTAGCATTAAAAAAAATAAAAATATATGTATATATAATATTATCGACCAACACCAGAGGAGGCTCTCGTTGGGCAGCTTGATCCAGAAAGCGGTACTTCTGGACACGGCCCGCATTGTTAGGAGGTTCCTCTCTCTGGAGCCCTGACCGCCGCGCCGGTAGCTTGGACCCTGTTCCTGATACCGGTGGGCTACTATTTTTTATATTTTTATGTTTTTTTTATACTAATATTTAAAAATATAATTTATATGTATTTAGTTAATTCACTACATAGTATAAAACAAAGTCGCTTTCTCTGTCCCTATGTCCCTATGTCCCTTTGTATGCTTAAATCTTTGAAACTACGCAACGGATTTTGATGCGGTTTTTTTTAATAGATAGAGTGATTCAAGAGGAAGGTTTATATGTATAATAATAATAATGTTTCCGTGCGAAGCCGGGGCGGGTCGCTAGTAGTTAAATAAAGGAAAAAATAATATTACCAATTCATTGTAAAGTAAAAACCTATTTCACGCAATGTTAGACAAAAATATAATGAATTTCTTTATAAGTCAAACCTTTAATTAAATCCTCGCCCCATTCTGCCCGCGTCCTTACAAGTAACAAACGATTGAAGCCGGATGTCGCTTTCACCGGTAACCTATGCTATAACGTTACAAAATACACCGCCTGCCTAAACGTGGCCGCCTGGTACCTGCTAACATAATCGAGTTATTTAATTATTCGTTAACGAGGAAATATCAGCGAGTGTTTACTTTGTAAAGTGCATAACATAACATCAAGCTTGTATTTCCAGAAGGGGTAAGTAGACATGTAAAGTTTACACATATTTGGCCTGTTACAGTGTTACGATATTTATGCCCCGTGTAAGGGGAGATCTAGCAAGAATCCAGGCTGTTACTAAAAAAATCCTTATGCGACTCTGACTGATCTGAAGACCGAAATCAAAACACCATACTACTAACCTAAAGAGGCAGTTGCACCTAATCGGCTTATTAGTCGATTCGCACGAATTTACTGGCCCGAAACGGGCGAATGGACACTTTTGAAAAAAAAATTCTCTGCGCGAGTCGCCTATAGAATTTTTTTTTTCGCGAATTTAATTTATTTGTGGGCGAATCGACATCTCCAAAATTATGTAAGTATTCGGCATTTGGTACCTTTATTTGTTTTTAATTTACTTACAAATAAATTAACTACGTGCGAGTCGCATAAAGAAACAATAATATTATTATAAAAAAATGTCGACTCGCTCGTTTCGGCCGAGATACGTGAGAAACGACTAATAAGCCCAGTAATCGAGTCAAAGTAACTCGAGTACTTAATAGTGTTGCCCAAATGCAAGACCAAGACAAGACCTTAGCCAGTCTTGGTCTTGGTCTTGCGTCAATACACCTGGTCTTGGTCTTGGTCTTGGTATTGCGCTCTCAGTCTTGGTCTTGGTCTTGGTCTTGCAGCAAGAGTCTCGCAAGTCTTGCGAGACTCTACTACTTAGACTAGACTACATTCAAATACCTATTAGCCTATTGCTCAGGGTGGCAGGGACATCGACGCGCAACCGCTTACCATAGATTCAGTAGGTACAGACGCCAGCACATCAACATGCTACAATCTGTCAAATTTCTTTAATAGATTTTCAACTTTATCGCTAAAGCATACCTAAGGTTCAAAATTGATTGGGAAAATTTGACAGTTTCGGGTAGCTTGATGTGCTGGCGTCTGTACATGATTCTGGACGCCCCTGCGTTGAAATTTTTCGTCGGCTTTTTCTTAATTTTTACGTTTTTTCTGCAATTTTTTTACTGTAAACTGTATAAAATCATTATTTCTATCTGACCCAATGAGATTTTTAATTAAAAAATAGTAAATTCACTTGTTTCACTTAAAACAGCAATGTAAATAAAACTCGAAAGGGCTACCTGATCAGCTGTATTGCTAAAGTTCATTTGCGAGGTCAACACTTTCTTCGCGCTCACGCTATTCGCTTTCAAATGCCGCGACAAAGGGACCGCAGCGCCAAGCGGTCTCCTCGTATTATTATTAACGCACTTGAAAATAAACTTTAAAATTATTACAATAAAGTGCATAAATGCTTGAACCTGACAAAAATGCGGAAGATTGCGGGAATCCCCGCGCGGCGTCGAGTTGGCCATGAATCCCAATGAATCTAGCAGACGCGTCACATGAGGCATTTTAATTATCTACATAATTGAATGACCCATTTACTACTTTTATTTTAGATTCGTTATGAGGGGATAATTATTTTTCTAAGGCTTCATCGATTTAAGGGGGAAGCGCTAAGGTAGCCCGCGAAATTAAAATTTTCTTACGTTTTTTGCAATTTGCTGGTCAGTGAATTTCGCGGGCTACCTAATACCGCTTTCGCCTTAAGTAAAGAAGATTAAAAAAAACGTGCAAAAGTGTATTGATAGTCACGTAATTTTTCGATATTTTTTTATTATCAACAATAATTTTAGGTTTGAATGTAATTCAACAATGTAATTTACTGTTTCATAAAAAAATACATCCATTTTCGCATAATCGGGATTGAAACCAAATACCTACTATAACGCCCAAATCTCAGTTTCACTTAACTGCGAGACGCAAGAGTCTTGCAGGCTTAGTCTTGTTCTTGCTCAAGTCTTGCAGGGTTCAGTCTTGGTCTTGGTCTTGCTAAAATAAGTCGGTCTTGGTCTTGGTCTTGGTCTTGCAAAAATGCAAGAACAAGACCAAGACTGCAAGACCAAGACCGATTTTGGGCAACACTAGTACTTAATCGGTAGCTGTTACTATAACAGCTGCGTATTTATATTTCGAACTAAAAAAGTATAATTTTTCCAACGCCAGATAATTTTATCCGAGGAAAATTTTGAATTTTTGGCAGTCCTTCCATACAAAAACTGTCAGACGTCAGTTTTATACCATGAATAAAAAATATCTGTCGATTGAAAAATCAGCCCCAAATATCGTAAATGGAACCTTTTGATCTAGTAGGTATCTGATTTAGACTGGAAGCAAAACATAAAAAAGCGGTCAGTGAAAATCAAAAAATAATGATGATAACATAACGAGCAAATCAAACAGACCCACTATTGTTTGTTTGCATAGATTCTAGTTTTGGTGGAGTAGGTACTCTTACTTTTTTTTTACCATGGAGAAATGCTCATGCATTCTGCACTAACACGGGGAGATAGTGCAGTTATGTGGGACTCTAACCCACTAAAACTTCACGGTGTCCTCCTCTGCAACTTATGGCGGGAACACGAGCACGCGTTAGCACCCGTGAACCCGCCGCGGCTGTCCGTCACCGGACCCTCCTCTGGGGAGTACTCCCCATCACCGGCGCACCAGAACACATAGCACGCTGTGACCACCTCAGGGACCAAACCAGCACATGGGCGCCAGACGACCCCGTGTCTGGGCACCCTTGGTCCCCCTGCGACGGGTCAGGTCATTGGCCCCGTCGCCTACCAAATTTCGGCCGCAGAGGATAGGGAGAGCGGCCAACGTCATACCAACACTCCTCTTCCACTGCGGCCCCACCGCGTCCGCCATTAGACGGTAGCGACCCCATCAAGGCCGCGGAAGGTAGTTAGAGCGGCGCACCGCAATACCGGCACTCCTCTCCCACCGCGGCATCTCCAACCCTCAGCCGCGATGCCTCCCATACAACATCGCAGCTCGCTTCAGTTGCGATGTCGACGAGGGCCACCGCAACCTACATGTTGGCCGCTACGTCGTCGGCTTACTGGCAAAAGCCCTGACGAGCGGCCCCTCCTCGGGTTCTTCTTTGCTTCACCGTGGGTGACCAAGCCACGGCTACTGAGCCCCCCGCCTCGACAATGCGGGAACCCACCGGGGGGAACTGAGCCCCCCCCACCTCGACAATGCGGGATACTCACTTCTCTTACCTGACCTAACCCACAGAATAACCAATAGTACTAACCTAAAAGAAATTTCGTTGAGTCGAACTCAAAACAGGTTCCTGCTTTACCACTTTGTGGTTTTTTTATTATTTTGACACCGTTATTCGAGACGGTTAGTCAATAGTTCACGTAAGTATAATATATATATGTACATACATTTATATTTAGATATACTTACCTCCATATTGTAATTTTGAATTATGAAATAAACTTTTTTTTTTTAAGTTAATAGCCGTAAAATCAACCGCAAAATAATTAATTGCCAGAATCCGTTGAATGCGAGAACTAGAGGACCGGCTGATGTGACGATGCTTGGAGGTGGCATACGTCCAGCAGAGGACGTCTTTCGGCTGAATTATGATAACCATGGTGATGGCCTACGTCCAGCAGAGGATGTCTAATGATGATAACCATGGTGATGATGAAAGGTATATTAAAAAAAAATATTTTGATATTGAAGGTTTTTCGCATTCGTGAACGCAAATAAACTAATGGAATATAGGTTAGGTATCCAACTACAAGCACCAATTATGCATATTCCATGTTGTTGGAAACTTCATTTTCCACGATTGATTAGGTAAGTCATTGACTGTCACCGCGGTCACACTGTGTCCGCCAACAATAGATTTTCTATTGTGTCTGTTGCCTGGCAGTCAACGTGTTCAAATTGATTACGTATCTATGTCTGCCAAGAGGCAGAAACAATAGATACATAATTAACCTATAATGTTCCCTTTTTTTTCATAATGGGAAATCATCAAATGACCCCTCTCGCTCTGGGTGGAGCGGAAGGGGGTGTCAGACTCTTACTGACTAAAACCCACCCGTGTTCCTTCCTTCGCCCTTTATGTTACCGGGCCAGCGGTAACCCTTTCGGACACTCCTGCTGACCCCATAATGTTCCCCTTACTGGGAGACAGGGCTCCTCTCTTCGTGAAGGAGTGGGCCGTAAACCGCCACGCGGGCCTAGTGCGGTTTGGTAGATGTCACATATCTTCGATTTTTTGGCTCTAGAACTTGCTGGTTGCCTCACGATGGGTTCCTTTGCCGTTTGAGAGGTGATGAAATAATTTGCACAATATAAAGCGCCTGACAGGGTTCGAACTTACGACCTGCAACTCATAAGTCGCAGCCATTACTACTGGGCTATCACTGATCAGACATATGTAGATATTGTTGATTAATTATGCATATGTTACCGATGACATTGAATTAACTATGAACTTAGATAAGATTAAAAGGGGGCAAGCAAGAAAACGCTATGATTATGTTGTCAATGTAACTGATGGCATCTTCTGTCAATTCATCAAAATCCGTCTGTATATCGAAACATAACACCAATGTGTATAAAAATACCGGTCTACTATTGATTGGTTGAATGTTAGACTCTATTGAAATGTTTGTAGTTACGTAAGTATACCGTTAGATTTAGAACATACCCAAACTCTGATTTATAATTTGCTAGACGAAAAAGAGCAGTTGCGACCGTCCTATTTTGTCAACATGACATCATTTTATATTTTAGGTTTTTTTAGATTAGTAGGTCGAAAATTCTCAAACATTCAGAAAAAATCCATAACTCAAAATCTATGCGTCTCATAGATTTCGATTCGGATACCCCACAATACGAGGGAACTAAATTTTATTTTTGGACGTTAATGTTTCAACCAACCTGTATATTAGCTGTCATTTTGGTCTAGCAAATTAAAGTCAGAGTCAGAGCTTTGTAGGGCTTATGTTACAATGGTTCCATAACCTACGCACTGGATCTGGCAAACCTTACCGTGAACGAAATAAAAGGTCGCTGAGTACAAATGTCCATGGCAATATATAACGAAAAGCCTGAGCACTACCTCAATACAGATATAACGGGATAGGACCAAGATAATACAGGTATTGCAGCGTTCTCCTTCCTGCTTTAACAATATCTACGATCGCCAATATCGATACCAGAAGTATCAATTAATGTAAGGGACAAAACACGGTTTTTCAGGAGAGCCAAAAAACGATTTTATTTTTATAAATCTGTCTATAACTTTTTACTGTCTGCTCCAATTTTAATTGTGTCTAGAGCAAAGTTTCTTAGAATTTCCTCTTCTTTCATGATATAAACGAAAGATTTTGGAATACCCAGTGGTTTAAAATATAGCATGTCCCTTACATTAAAAAAATATGTTTAGTTGTGCCTTACCTTGCTAATATTTTATGTGTAAACCGTCAAGCATAGTGTAAGCAGCAAGAGAAATAGAAAATTATACGTAATTCTATTGTAAAGGACTTTTACAGTGTTGCAATTTGATGTAACTATAGATTATCTACTAAAATTATGGTAATTTAACACCATGGAAATAGGTTCTTTGCATGATTAATGTTAGTTTCAGCTTAGCTATCACAGATTTAAATGAAATTTAGGGATACAAAAATAAAACGATTTATTGTTAATATTTTTTTTTATTTTCGACTTTTATGTCTGCGTAATTATTATAAATTCAACACACTAATCAGTCTATAAAACTTTTTGTTAAGCTTAAAAAAAAGTAACAGTGTTCTAATTAACAGTTTTACACACCTAGGTATCAATGTAAAAATAATTATGATTGTATTATTGACTCCACGATCTCTTTTAATTAACAGTCCTACAAACTCTGTACTTTTAATAATTACGTTTAATTGGATTTATAATTATAATCACCAAATTAATAAAAAAAATATGTTTTCTCAGACTTAATCGACAGTCTTATTTGTTAAGTAATTGAATGAATGTACTGAAACGAAAGACAGATGAAAAAATATGAATTGTCTGAAAGATGAATGAATAAATAATACATATAAATGATATGAATATTAATATAAGAAATATATATTATTACAAGAATAAATAATTAGGAATGTTAATGGTGAAATTGAAATGGTTGGAATAACTTTTTCTATTTGGTACTTTATCTAGTTATCATCATCAGCTGTCATCACATCTTCATCGTCATCGGTTTCATTGAGGGTATCTTTAACTGGCGATTTATTCGGAAGGTTCAAATATTCACGATGAAATCTTTTTGGTATTATACCGGTGTCGCACAATTTTTTGAGGTCATTGTATTTTGGAATGGAAATTGGGAGCCTCTCTTTATATAGAGATGGCAAATTGTCTGTGTTCCTTTGACTTATGTCATTACTAGTACTTTCAGCTGCAGATTCATTTTTTTTGTCTATATTTTTTGTAATTTTACCTCTAACAACACTTCTTTTCCCAATCCCTTTACCCTTTCCTCTTGCGTTAAAATTCTTTGGAGGTAATTCTTTGGAGAGTTCTATGTCGTAAGTATCACCAGTCTCTAACATTGTATATTTAATCTCAATTTTCGTCAAAGCATTTTTTTTAAATGTGCACACTCTTATGTTTTTCATACGCAGATCTTTATTTTTAAGAGTAGCTTGAGTGAATACAGAATCCGCCAGATTCTGGAAGTTAATGAAATCTGTATGCTCTAAGACACTCACATTATATGGTTGAGGCCTTTTTCTAGCACTCTCTATGAAACTTGGCCATTGCGAAGGTGCCCAAACAATTAGTTTTCTTACTTCCCTCTCAATAACAGCATGCATGCTGTCAACTGGCATATAAGTGTGTCCCGCTAGAAGGTAATTAATTTGTATAACTTTTAGATTTTTAGATTGTTCCAGGAAATGTTTGAACATTGAAAATATAACTTTATTCTTATTTTGCCCCGTGCAGTTGTCACAGTATAATAATAATGTGTTCACTGCTCTGTTATCGATTTCTTTTAAGTAGTTATACAGACATGTTGCTATTTCACAACTTCCTCTTTTACCATCAGCCTCACCCCATATGTAACAGTATCCGTTCTGCGTTCCACTCTCATATACTGTAAAATTGAACACAGCGTACTTTCTGGAATAATACAACTGCATAATTTCACCATACGGTGTCGCTAAAACTTTTTGAAGATCGAAACTAGATACAACAAACGTGCTATCGCGTTTTTGATTTTGATGAATATGAAAGCGTTTATATGTGGCTTCTTTTTCTAATAAATGAACTTGTAACTGTTCATTAGTCGTCATATCCGGATTATTTTCGTTTTTAGTACATAAGAGACATTTGTCCTTCTTAGGAACATGAAATGCATAGTTATACTCTTTAAACATACATGTAAATAATTTTTCGCTCAAATAGTTTTCGGACCTTTCTTCACAATATTTAATGTACAACCTATACAAGTTTGAAAAGTTCTTAAATTGCTCTGGCAGATATGTACAATTTGGTAGATTTTTTTCTACTGTAGTGAGAAGGTAAAGCCGGTAATGCTTCTATGTATTTCTTTGCATTGAGTTTTGTGTTCTCGTCATATTTATTTGGTGCTGTACGTGTTCGACTATCATCACAAGACAGTCCTTCTTTAGTATGGTTTAATGTATACAAAATGTAAGTTTGGCTTATATCGAGAGTCTTCAGTATAAATTGTTGGCACACCTGCCTCCGTCCTTCGTTTTCGTTTATAAAGTACTCATATGTTAACGAACGTCTGCTAACTGCGTTTTTAGTCTTCTGACGTTTTACACTGATTGGTCTAGAACATTGCACAATCCAATCCCGTTTTTTATCGTCATTAAGTGCCCAAAAATAATCAAATATAGATTTCCTTCTTTCTTCTGTAATTTCGTAACATTTCCTGCTACATTTACCCTCTTTACAAGGATTTTCTTGTAACTTTCGGGCTTCTTTTACGTTACCAGATATTGTCTCGTAGGATAAACCTTTTTCTTTAAGCTGTTTTCGTGACTTACGTTTATTTTCAGGTATTTTTTTCTTCTTAAGTACGATTTCTATTTGGTTTGTTTTTGTATCACTTTTTTTGACTTGGTTTTCTTTCTTTTTCTATTTTTCTCGTGATCTCCTGAATCATCTGAAGTTTCTTCTTTGTCTGACCAAAGATTAGAACTTCCCGAAGAAAAGTCTTTATCCTCGCTATCCGTTAGAAAATCCATGCAAGATTTCATGAATTTTGATGTTACGCGACGTTTTTTGTTTGAATTAACTGTTACGACTTCCTTAAAAGGTACGTTGTTATCGATTTCGCTTGATATCAAATCATCATGATGTAGGCCTTCAGCCATCATAGTGTCTTTGTTTGTAATATCAATTGCTATTACATTTGTAAGTATTGTAGGAGATAAGAAAGTTTCATGACTTCCATTTTCCTCTTGCGATGAGGTTTCGAGAAACATTGTGCAAACAGCGGTGTTCTGTATTGTCTCTGTTGGCACGACGTCTATGTAATTATTAGACAATGACAGTGGCTGTATATTCTCCAGTTCTTCGCCTGTATCATTTAACTCACGTGATGAATGTGCGATCACAAAAGAATCACAATTGGATGCATCAGTTTCTGTTTCAACGTTTAGCGGTGCTTCAATCTGGTCATTCATGACATCGGATAATACGTTTAAAGGATTTTCAATAACTTGACTACAAGGGTAATCATTATTGATTACAGTAGTACTCGTTGAACTTTCATTAGGTTTATTAAAAAAAGAATGTGATCGAGACAAGGAAATAGTTGATGTGTTTATGATTTCCATGTCATTTTCAACAGAACACACGGAGTCATTACTGCTATTAACAATAATGTTAGGTCTATTTGAACTTCTTGTTGTTAACTGTGTTTCTGAGTCTACATCACTATTTTCTATAAAACTTTCTGAAGAATCTCTTTTGTTTTCAGTAGACCTAAAAAGAAAACAATGAATACGATTACTTGATTTAAGGCATAAGGCAGACTTGTTGTATGGGTCAACTCGAGTAAAAATCCGACAACACTTTAACGTAAGGGACATAACAACTTTAGACTCGCATTGTTTATAAAGTAAAGATCAATTATTATTCTTTTAAATCATCAAAAAATATTTAATTATCACAATAGTATTATATTTGTAAAATTTAATTAATTTCTATTAATGCCATTAATTACAACAACTTAAATAAGCTAATTTTGATGAACACTTAATTTAATGTAAAGTCAAACAAAATAACGAATGTCCCTTACATTAATTTATTGTATACTTTAAATAATACCAAATGAATGGTGTAGACAAAACCTAGGTATTAAACGCAATGTTTAAAACATGCAAATAATGCATAAATCACTATGGCGTAGGAAGCATTGCATGCAAATACGAAAGCACCTGCAATTCAAGCATAGTTACAAGAATAAAACCCGGGATTTCAGTATAGCAGTCGTACATTATAAGATTGTTTTTATTTTATACTAAGGTGCAGGACGAGCAGGACGTTCGTCTAATGATAAGCGTCACACCTGCCCATAACAAATGCAGTGCCATTCATAACTTTCATAATTATACTTTTACTTAAGTATCCCTTTTTACCCGGCCCGGTATCGGCACAGAGCGAGAACATACAAACTAGTTTGTACAGGACTACGCAAATAATTATCTAAAACTTCAACCAATTTATCTATTCTCTAAATAATAAACAAGATCGTTACATAATGGTAGGTACATAAAAATTATTGTCATCGTAAAATTGTAAGTAATACATACCTTTCTATAGTTCTCTTCATGTTAATTAATTTTTCCCTTCGGGCAAGTAAGGCACTTATCTTATCAGTGATATTACTATTGTTCTCACACATTATTTATTTAAATTACTTGTAGGACACCTTATTACAATAACACATCACTTAATCCAAAGATTAGCGTTGATAGATGTAATAGAATGACACAATCGTAACAATAACAAACTTCAACTGCGCGCGAACAAGCACGCGCGGGGCCGTTGCGTCGCTAAGTCTTACCCCTCCCCCGTATACACCCGCAACCCCTTACGCTCGTCGCGCGCGCAGGAGAGATAACCAATAAGAGAATCAAATTAATGTAAGTACTCGGTATTTTAGCAACGATCTTTTAAACAAATAAAGTAAAGCAAATAAGAATTTGATTTCTAGTTGTTACGTAATAGGCATATTACAGTAAGGAGCTTAAAATAAAGATAGTTTTGTGAGATAATAATGTAAGAGAATAATTCTTAAAAAACTCTAATCATGAATTAAAGTAAGGGACATGTTATTTAAATCAACTGATTTGAGGTTTAAGGTAAGGGTGTAAATTATTTAACACTATGACTTACTTTATTTTTCAGAGAAAAAAAAAATGTAAACGCTGTTACATCATTTTTTTTGTCATAAATCGTTTTACGCAGGCCAAAAATTTTTAACGTAAGGGAATTTTTTTTAACGATAGAATTTTTTTAATAATACCAATCGATAGAGCAGAAAATTCTGAATCCAATGATATATATATCTCATTTTCGCCAAAATGTCCCTTACGTTAATTGATACTTCTGGTATCGATATATCGTCGACCGTAATCTAACTTGGCGTAAGGGACAAATTGCTACTTTTCAGGAAAGCCAAAAAACTTTTTTTTTTTTGGAAATGTGATCATAACTTTTTTATTTTCTAGGGTATATTGAAGTGGTTTATGTGGTTCTGCCTAACTTTTTGGCCTCTAAAACTTGATAGAATCTACTTTCCCATTAAGGCATTAGTTACAAAGATAGCATGTCCCTTACGTCCAAAAAATTAAAATAAATGTCCATTAAGCCCTAACTTTTTTTTGCACACGAGTTTCAAATGACGTAAGTCTATTAACACTGTTAAATACAATCCAAATGGCGTAAGTGTTTTATCAGGTAATTAAAGTTTTATTATTAGTAAATAATATATAGACAAACAAAGGGTAATGAAGTAAAATATAAAAATACCAAAGGGTTTTTATTAATATTATAATATTTTTAAACTCAAAATTAACTCTTTGAATCAATACAAACATGAACACTTCCATAACTTTAATTTTAACAAAATTATTATGATTATTTAACCTTTTTTATTATTAATTATTTATATTTACGTTAAATTATACATTTTTGCTTTAAAAAAAAATGTTGTCTCAACTTAGCCATAATTTTTCAATTACTATTGACATTACTCAAATAAACTAAACTAAATAATTAAAAATCTATTCATCTTCATCATGAGTCCTTTCATCATTGTCACTTTGCACTTTGTAATAACTTGTCTTCAGTTGCTTTAGAATATGGAAGTTTTAAATATTCATGGTGATAACATTTTGGAATAGTCAACACAACAACAATCAACACACAACTTTTTTAGATCATACTTTTTACATTATACTTTTGCAAAGATACTGGAAGTCTGTGTTGATAAAGTTGATTAAATGAAACCATATTGATTCCACTAGGCTTGCTTCTATATTACTTGCTTTTTCTTTACCTACACTCTTTCTTTCTCCTTTTCCTTTCCCTTACCAATTAATGTATTTTTTTAATCAAATAAAATCTCAGTCGCATTAGCAGTTTCAATCATACTATATTTTACTTCCATTTTCTCAATGTTCTTCTTTTTAAAAGTGACAATTCTTAAATCTCTTAGTCTTAAGTTTTTGTCTTTAAGAATAGGTTTGGTAAAAGTCTCAGCTGTGACTGCTTCAACATTTAAGAATTCACTGTGATCCATTACACGTACATTATAAGGTCCAGGCCTTTTCCTGGAACTCTCTATGACAGATGGCCATTGTGAAGGGGCCATTCTGCACAGCTTTCTCAATAGTGACATGCATTGAGTCTACTGGCATATATGTATGACCAGGTAAAAGGTAATTAATTTGTATGATTTCCAAATTTACGGATGTTTTTAAAAAATGGCGAAATATTGCAAGAATGGTTTTGTTTTTGTTTTGGCCAGTGCAGGAGTCACAGTAGTTTAATAAATTGCAATACCCTTCTTTATCGACCTCTTGTAAATATTTATAGAGACAAGTGCCTATCTCATTACTCCCAAGTTTACCATCACTTTCACCTCAAATATATATTTTTTGACGTAAGGGACAGTTAATACAAAGTGTGTATTTTACGCTAATGTGATAAGTTATTACCAATACATACGTCAATTGCATTTTTACTTTTGTCCGATACATCATGTTTTTGTTTAAAAAATTATTTAGGAACGTCATTTTTCTGTGGCGTATCGGACATTTTTTTCAAGCTACAGCGATGTTATACAGTATGTTAACTAACAGAGGGCGTTCCCGTTAACCCGCAATAGTGTAGCATCCATACATGCTAAAAAAAATATTACCATTCGAAAATAAAATGTTTTTATTTTTTTTTATATTAAAATATTCACTAAAAATCGTAAATTGATACGTTAAAGAAACACTCTGTACACGCGTACTTGAAGGACAGCAATGTCGGAATTTATTTAATTAAATAAATTAGAATTAATTAAATAAATAGAGTATCAATTTACGATTTTTAGTGAATATTTTAATATAAAAAAAAAATAAAAACATTTTATTTTCGAATGGTAATATTTTTTTTAGCATGTATGGATGCTATACTATTGCGGGTTAACGGGAACGCCCTCTGTTAGTTAACATACTGTATATACCATTCGAAAGAGCGCAAAAATCTGTATCGGACTGCATTCAAAACTCATTTTGAGCAAAATGTCCCTTACGCCAAGTTAGATTACAGCCGACGATATCTACCATGCGTTGTGAATATATGGGAATATCTCCACCAAATATAGCAGTTATTGAAGTCCCATTCTTATATTCAACTGTAGATAGTACTTGATATTTCCTGCCATTGACTTATATATTGCTAGAATCATTGGTTCCTGCTAACATTGTATTTGCAGCAGTACCTTTAGTATTTAGATCTTTGTCATCAATTGTTTCTACATACATATAAAATGAAAAGGTCCCGATTCACTCACTGACTTACTCTTCAACTCCCAGCCTAAACCCTTGGACCTAGAAAGCTGGAATTTTGCACAGAGGTTCTCTTTATGATGTAAACAAGTGATAAAGTCGGTTTATTTATTGGCAAAGTGCTGGTAATAATTAATGTTGAATAAAATACTTACGGCCCAATTCATCGAAGAACTTCGGCTTTTGACCCCCAGCTTCGAACTTCACTTCGTCTTCATCATAACTTTCAGTCAGTGGTCGGTCAATTTGTGTCACTTTGTCATTCACTTTAGTCAAACTCACTTCACTATTGATAAAATTGTCAAATTGCGATTTTGGCACAGCCGACTTGAATTTCAAGTTCTTCAAATTACCGTTATCGTCCATTATCGTTAAGTCTTCATAGTTATTGACTACATCATTCGTTTTTCCAACACTTTTAATGATGTCCGCATTGAATTTTTTTTCACTCAAAAGTTTTGATAGGACTACATCAGTCTTTTTGTTTAAAAAGTTTTTAGAATCAAACAAGTTTTTATTAACTACATCTAAATCTATATCACAGAATGCGTTACAAAATAAATGCATGAAAACTAACACTTTGGCTGGGGTATACATATTTTTATTTTTACGACACTATTTTATAAATTTTGACAGCACTTTGAATTTGAACGTTCGACGTTTCTTTTATTGGTTCGTTATTAAAACTGAAAGTATTATTGATCTGCGTTCGCTCCGGCCAGAGGGGAGCGAATGACGAAGATTTTGGACACGACAAGTTTTGGTGAAATGTTTACGTAACCATTTAGTAATAGGTAGGTAAATAACAGTGCTCACTGTGGTCACGTGGTCAGGGCATTCGAAACGGTTATTGTTATGTTTTGAAACGAAGTGGGACATCCAATATAAGTCTTACATGTCTTTCAAGATATTTTTTTCTTTTTCCTTGACGCATAAATCCGGGTAATACATGGATGTTATGTAATAAGTGGCTGGACCATCTCCAAAGGCGTGTTGAGTTTTTATTTTTTGTCATCAAAAGTAGCCCATGTCCTTGTCTTTATTATGTTTTTGTCAGTCTCACTTTCTCATACGTTATATTATCCTCCTTTTTTTTTCTTTTTTTTTTTTGAGGATGGGAACTCATCAAATGACCCCTCCCGCTCTGGGTGGAGCGGGAGTGTCAGACTCTTACTGACTAAAACACAACCGTGTTCCTTCGTTAGCCCTTTATGTTCTGGGCCAGCGGTAACCCTTTCGGACAATCCCACTGACTCGGATATTATGCTCCTTTAGATGGACATGAAAATATCGTGGGGGAATCATAACGCTGGCATCCCACCTGCTGTAAAGTGGTCACTCATCAAAAACAGGGACTCCGCAGATGCATTGCCTGATGAGCCTGTAATTACACCGGCCGGCACCGATGCCGATTACCTACATTATTATAATCTTGATGGTATGGTTGGCGCAGTGGTTAAGCGATTGACTCCTGCGCTACGTGTCGCGGGTTCGATTCCTGCACGGAACAAATATTTGTATGACCTACAAGTAGTTGTTCCGGGTCTGGCTGTTTGTGTGTGTGAGTTTAAATGTTTGTAAACGCACCCACAATACAGGAGAAATTCCTAGTGTGGGGCAAAGTATTTTATTTAAAAAAAACAACTTTTCATAGAGCACATGATTTTGCATGACCTGTCATTTCAGCCAAAAGACGTCAACTGCTGGATATACTCGTATGTCTCTCCGCCGCTATTTCGACCAGTTCTGAGCTTCCCGCATCCAGCGGATTTCTGCGGCGTTCACAAGGTCATCGGTCCACCCTGTGGGAGGCCTTCCAACGCTACACCTTTACATAGAATCTTTTAGAATATGGCAACTTATCGATAGCTGAGTCTGTGCCTCTGAAATGGGTTTCAAGAAGAATGTGTAATATTGAAACCAGATTAAAAATATTTAAAACATAATTTACTCGCAACAAAAACTTTATAAATATTCCAAGACTACAACAATAGGTTTTTCAGTACTTAGTTTGATCGATGTTTTTATAAAACCAATTTAGTTCCTTTCCCTAATTTCGGGTCGCTCTCAAAATAAGCAAATAAGTAAATATTTTTGAGGGTTCCGTACCAAAATGGTAAAACGGAACCCTTATGGTGAGACTCAGTCTATATGTCTGTCTGTCACAGCTGGATATCTAGAGAACTACTAATGTTATCAACTTGAAAATTGGAATAGTTTTAGATGACGTTGGCCCAACTATTTTGCAAATAAGAAGGAAATAAAAATATACTCGTATGTATATTTTTTTTTGCAACAGGGACTGAAAGGGGTTCTAAAAAATTCGAAGTGGGGCTAATAGAGCATGTGGGGTATCATATGAAAGAGCGCGGTTTGTACATTCTAAAACATTTTTTTTTAGGTCGCATAATTTTCGACTTTTGATGAAAAATGTAAAAAAGATTACAGGAAAAATAAAACGAAGTCTCTAAATAGCACACTTTTTCAGAAATCATCAACAAAAGTTACATAAGTTCCATTATCGGTCAAGAGATGGCGCTGAAAAAATTCTCTGACGAATATAGGCCTCGCTGATGAAAATTTAAAAACATATGATGGTACGGAACCTTCGGTACGCGAGTCCGATTCACTCTTGCCCGGTTTTTCTAAGTACTCATACTAGTACGCACGACGACATAATAAGCTATACATTTCCAGTATAAGCAGACATCAGGGGGCCTAAAAAGTCCAATTTGGCGAATCATAAAAGGATAACATTATGAATCGTAATGGACAGTTAACTGTCAAGTTAATCGAATCAAATCCCATTAATGAAGGATTTTTCAGTTAATTTTTTAGCTCTTTGATTATACCAACGAAGTGCAGCGAAGAAAAGAAAAACACGGACTGTCTTCGCCATATTTTGATTCACAACGTTATCCTTTTATGATTCACCAAAGTGGCCTTTTTAGGCCCCCAGCTCATTGTACCAGAAGCCTATAAAATGCGAGATCAGCTGAGGCTGGAAATGTAAATCTTGATATGTCGTAGTGTGTACTTTATCAGGTTAGAACTTTTTAAATAATCTTATAAATTAGCTTTACATAATTTTCTAAAGCTATTTACAAATATAATAATTCTTCTTCTTAAATCACAGTTTACTTTTAGCGGTCTTTAGCATTTTTCTGAGTTCTTTGCGCAGGAGTTTCCCGGTCGGCGACTTTGGTATCTGGCTCACGAAGCGAACACCGCCGCGGAGGTGCTTGGGGTTCGATAACTGAAAAATAATTCACATTATGAGACAAAAACAAAAAAAAATACAGTCGCGTCAACATGAAGTTCCTCCTTTTTTCATCGGTTAAAAATGACATTGGCTGGATAGATCGTGGTGAGAGCCAGCGGAATATCCGTGTTCCATAGGATAAAGAGGATAAGATAATAATTAAACGGTTCGGGGAGCAAAATGGAAATTAAATTGTTCGCTACTTTAGGTCGCGGCCTAAACTTGAAGTTTTACTAATATCCGTTTTCAGTAGCACTAGGACATTTATATGAAGGCCAAAATTTAATAACAGGCGTTGGGCCAAGCGTTCAAAATCCAAAAGCGAGCTTTTGTTTGAGCATTCATGTAGGTGTCGCCTTTTTCATTTACATTAGTAAGTATAGCAGACTTGTGAAAATTTCCCCCCAAAAAGAAACCCCTTAGAAAAAGAGTTTTTTCCATAGCTTGTTTCTCTATTAGTCGCCGTGTGGATCTCTGGAAATGTGATCGCTGATCACCGATGCTCATAATAGTATGTTTGCTGCCAAGTTCCTAATAAATGCACTGCTCCGAAACCTGAGACTCGAGATGATTCCACCAGTTTCTATGACAAATCTTTTACTGTTCAAGCAGTACGATTATGGAATGACTTGCCCGTATTACCGATACGGGCGTGCTCAATCTTTGTGCACTTTTATAATTATGGTAAAAAAGCACTTCCTCTCACCTTAAACATCATCATTATATTTTCTTTGCTCCTATTTCATGTTTATTATTTTATGTATATATTTATTTAGATTAGTATAATATAATTTATGTATGTATTTATTGTATTATGTAAATGGTACACCACGGACTACCTACAGTATTTGTCTGTCCTTCCCCTTTTTAAATCCATCCAAAGGTTGTCTTTAAAAGATCGCTCTTAGCGATAAGAGCGCCCATTGTGTCACCCTTTTATACAGTTTCTATATTTATGTTAGTAATTTATATGGTGTACATCATAAAGAGTATTCTATTCTATTCTATTCTGCTCAGATTTTCATGCCAATTGGCGCAATGCAGTAAGCTATCAATAATTCTTCCATCTATAACTACTAACCCTCTCAGCGACAAACTCCTTGACTTCCTTCTCGGTCAATGTCTTCCCTGGCTGAGCCACCACAAACGCCAGAGGCACCTCCCCGGCTGTTTGATCCTCAATGCCGATGACTGCTGCATCCTTGATGCCTTCGTGTTGTAAGAGTACTGCTTCTAGTTCCGCTGGGGGGACCTGAACGAAGATAGATTTATTTTGAGAGGCTTATGATACTGAGGTGTGAAGTGAAATCAGGTAAAAAATATCAAGCTTTCCAGGATAACAAAAAAACTAAGTGTATTAGAAATGGTTATAGGTACTGATGCTGTAGAGAATCCAGCTATTACCACCTTTAAATTTTTTGATTATTAAAATTTAGTTGTGGATTCCAAATCAGATCTATCAGACTAGCGACAGGCAAGTCTCAAACTCAAACTCAAACTCAAAGCATTTATTTCAATTAAACCATTTACAGGCACTTTTGAATTGTCAAGAAGTCGGTCAGTCAGAAAATATGAAGCTAGTTGCCCATTCCAAAGCGTAGGTACCTATGGAGAAGAACGGGCAAGAAACTCCATGGACACTCTTTTTAAATGATATTTTACAAAAATATTAGTTACATCATTACTTTTGATTTTAAAATTATATAATGTGAGAACGATGTAAAAAAATTAAGAAATACGTAAGTGTTAAAAGCGTCCAGAGTGCAACAAAATAGTACTTAACAAACTACAATCCAAAAATAAATTAATTAAAAATAAGCCGAGGCAGCTAAGTGATGACCAGCCCCAACTGACGGCGCCCGTTCACGAACATGACGCATAAATCAGCACCATTTAGCTCAACCATTTTGAAGGGAGCTAAATGATCTAACACACACGCCACCGTCAGCGAGACATTTGAGTGAGCATGACATACTATCAGCTGCCAGGGCACATTCGAGTCAATGAAAGACATATTATTACCCGGTAAATGGTAGCTATAGGGTACATAGAACTCACATCTGTGCTATGCAGTTATACAATACAAAGGAAATTGATTTTATACATTGCAAAGATAGTCTTACAATCTTCAGCAGCTCCAACAGTATTTTCATGTGTTAATCAATTAGTTGTGGTTGTGGAGCAGGACCAGCATTGAGCCAGGCATTTTTGTCAGCGATATAATCCCCTAACTTATAATATGCCTGACTGCATAGTGTGCGTTTTATACAAGACTTGAATTTTGTCTCATTCAGTTGAAGAATGTGGGGAGGTATTTTATTATAACATTTTAAACAGTACCCCATAAAAGATCCTACACAGCTTTAGACAGAAAGCTTTCAAACTCGCTAGTAATAAGCCGCAGCAGAGCCAATGAGAGTGTCCAAAGTGTCAAGCAATATTTTTGACCAACTGGTTACAAGAGATTTATAAGAGATCCGCAATAATCCTTGGAGTGAGGCTACACGGGCGTTGCCAGTGCGTTGCGTCGTCGCACAGCTATGGTTTCGACGCAAACAGTGCCACACGGGAAATGCAATGTCGCAAAGCAACGCTACTGACTACGACGTCACAGCGTTTAGG
Organism: Luperina nickerlii; assembly: GCA_963855955.1. Classification (NCBI taxonomy): domain Eukaryota; kingdom Metazoa; phylum Arthropoda; class Insecta; order Lepidoptera; family Noctuidae; genus Luperina; species Luperina nickerlii. The sequence goes on along the minus strand of OY979689.1, from coordinate 6,124,770 downwards.
TGTTGGGTGTGTCAGTTTTCTTTAGTACAAGCAACACTGCGCTGAGCTACGATGTCGCTCAGATGCTCGGCATCGCACCGCAACATCCTTCTCCGCTTCGTTTCTCTGGTCTACTTGTCCGTTGACCGTGCGTTGTGTCGTTACACGTCGGCGTAACGCACCGTGAGGCATTTTTATGTACGATGTCGCAGCGTCACCGCTCAGGCGTCGCAACGCACAGGCAACGTATTGTGTGGCATCGCTCTTACCTACTACTATAAAACCAATATCTGACAGGGTGTTAGCAATTCGAAGCTTACCTGATACGCCTTATACTTTATGAGCTCCTTCAGCCGGTCCACGATGAAGAAGTACCGGTCCTCGTCATAGTACCCCACGTCTCCTGTCTTGTAGAACCCCTCATCATCAAAGTCTGACCCCCTGTTCATGCCCACGTAGCCTTTCATCAGCAGTTCTCCTTTAGCGCATATTTCTCCGCGCTCATTTGGGCCTAGAGGTTTACCTGTTTCTAGGTCGGTAACCTGGAATATTAAGACATGGATTATATAACATACAGTACCCGGCGATAAATATTGCACATCGACCTTTACCTTTTTTTGTATTTTATACAAAGAATAAAAATAATTATCAAAAGAAGCAAATCATAATTGTTTTAACAGCTCCTAATAGATATAGGTATATCTCTGTCGCACGAAATACAAACAGTCCGGCTGTTTGTATTTCGTGCGACAGAGATAACGCTCTACGAAGCCGAAATTAGCCGATTGTCTCTTTCCAAAGGTCGATGTGCAATATTTATCGCCGGGTACTGTAACATAATGGACCATCACGCCTGTAATCCCTGAAGGGTTAGGCAGAATGTACCTGTAGTACACCTACACTTTGCACGTCTGTTTATTAAGTCCCATGTAAGAGGGTCTTTTGGCTAAGTAATAACAGCCGCACGAGTCGATCGATCAGGTTAAGCTACGCTTGCCGCAGTTGGTCCGTGGATGGGTGACCATCTTTACGTACCAAGACCCCTCCGTGCCTCGGAAAGCACGTTAAGCCGTTGGTCCCGGCTGTAATTCATGGATCTCTGACAGTCGTTACGGGTCGTAAGCCCAAAAATCTGACAACAGGTCTTACTAAGGGGTTTCTTATTACCCAGTAACTGGGTTGTGAAGGTCAGATAGACAGTCGCTCCATGTAAAATACTGGTACTCAGCTGCATCCGGTTAGACTGAAAGCCGACCCCAACATAGTTGGGAATAGGCTAGACAGGTGATGATGTAATAGAGAGCAACCCTTATCCAGACTCCAGGCTGCTACGAATATCGTAAGTATGAATCCTGTATCTTTATGAAAGTACCATTATCCTACGGTATCGTGGCAGACCCAGAAGGAGACGACAAAGATCCTTTCTTTGAAGTTGGTTTAAAAGAGAGGCAAGAAAAGAATGGAACTGGAAATGATAATTCAGTCACTCTGTTAAGGACATAAAATTAGCATAAAGGCTCGTACACACAGGCGCGACGCGACACGCGACACAAAGGCACCGCAAGTCGCGCAACGAGCGGTGCCTTTGTGTCGCGCGCGATTCGCGTCGCGCGTCGCGCCTGTTTCCAGGAGCCTTAAAACATTAAATAAGGTTAATTAACTACCCTGACGTTTTTTAAAACCTCAACCGAGAGTCGGTTGAGGTTTTACAAAACGTCAGGGTGCTTAAAAGGAACATATTATTATCTCAATTACCTACCGTGACACTTAAGACATGTGTTATGAATGAAAACTAGGATAATGTGACAGTTCCTATCCCTAAGAAAGTTGAATCGGTCCTTCTGCCAAACACTCTGTATAGATAGATAGATTCATATTCCACTGCCAGGGCCTCCCTTCTCTCTTTCCACCTCTCTCCGTCCAGAGCTGCCAAGCTTTGTCATTGCAGTTTTAACAAATGAATAACGATATTTTCCACGTTTTTGCTCAGACATAAAAACAGGACAATAATTTCAGCCAGACAGAACGTTAGAAGATGTAAAAGCATTGCCAACCTTTACTACAGTATTATGAACCACACATCCTACAGTTCCAGTCTTACGAATATTCGGGTCATCGCCAGGGACCCTTAGAACTGCCAGGGTCATCTCCGTAGACCCGTAGCCTTGGTACACACCTTGCAGGTTGGGGAATCTGGAATAGATAGGAATACGGCTTTAATTATGCCCAGTTCTAAGGCGATTACCACACTGCTTGCCCGCGCTTCGTCGCGTAGCGGGGCAGCCATGTCTCGCGTGCAGATTGTGTTTTGTTTGTGGTTCAGTGGTAATGGCCGCGACTTCACTTTGTAGGTCATAGGTTCGATCGAGGAAAATAATTAGTTAAGAGAGACATCATTGTTTTTCACCTTCCACGCGAACCAATCTACCACGCAGCTCCAGTATGGGTTGGTAGATCACAAATATCATCGAATTTTTGGTTCTAGGACATGCCAGCTTCCTCACGATGTTATCCTTCACCGTTTTGAGTACCAAGCGCCTGTCTAGGGCGCTTTACTTTGTGTAGGATAACATCGTGAGGAAGCTGGCATGTCCTAGAACCAAAAATTCGAACATATTTGTGATCTACCAACCCGTACGGGACCCGCGATTGGTTCGCGTATATGGCATTCATAAAATCCGTTGCGTACCTAGTTTAAAAGATCTAAGCTAACAGAAAGGGGGGGCGACTTTGTTTTACTATGTAAAGACTAAATCGCAAAAACAAATCAATAGAACTTACTTCTCGTGAACAGAGTTGATAGTATCCTTATGAAGTGGGGCGCCACCTGAGTAGACCACCCTCACTGAACTCAGGTCGTACTTAGACTGGTTCTTACACACTGCTACCAGCACCGGTGGGACCACTAATAGTGTGACTGCCTGGAAAACAAAACAACAAAAATCAAATTCGGTTCAGCCGTTTGGGAGCTACGATGCCGCAGATAGACGCACAGATACACACATAATCAGCCTATAATGTTCCTACTTTTGGGATACTCCTCCCTGTGAGTAGGAGTGGGTCGTATACCCCGCGGGCCCAGTGCGGGTTGGTGGATATCACATAGCTTTGAGTTTTTGGGTTTCCTCACGATGTTTTTTTTTACCGTTTTGAGAGCAGTGGTGATGAAATCACACTAATATTATAAAAGCGAAAGTTTGTGAGCTTGTGTATGTGTGTGTGTTTATATGTTTGTTACTTCTTCACGCTCAAACGGCTGGACCAATTTTGATAAAATTTTGTATGGAGGTAGCTGACACCCTGGATTAACATATAGGCTACTTTTTATCCCGATATTCCAACGGGATCGACATTTACGCGGATAAAACCGCGGGGCGCAGCTAGTGTGATTTACATAAAGTAAAGCGCCTGTCAGGGTTCGAACCTACGACTTAGAACAAGTAAAGTTGAAGCCGATACCACTGGGACGCCACTACTGTCAGACAGGCAGATACACACGTTAAACTTATAACACCCCTCTTTTTCCGTCGGGGGTTAAAAAGGTTGTTCACATAAGAAACACTAGACAATTGGACACTGTCAAAAACTGGTATCTTAAGGGGGAAGCGCTAAGGTAGCCCGCGAAATTCAAATTTTCGTACGTTTTTTGCAATTTGCTGGTCAGTATTAAGTTGTACGGACGCCAGCACATCAACCTACCACAATTTGTCAGATTTCTTTAATAGATTTTCAACTTTATCGCTGAAGCATAAGGTTCAAAGTTGATTGGGAAAATCTGTCAGATTGTGGTAGGTTGATGTGCTGGCGTCTGTACGTCGATTAATATATGATTCGCGGCCGTAACAAATATGTATTTACAAAATTATAATCATTAAAGTCATCAACACAACTCTCTAAGACCACGTAAGTCCAAAGAATGATGATTTCATGAAACAGTTATTCTTTGGACTTACGTGGTCTTAGAGAGTTGTGTTGATGACTTTAATGATTATAATTCTGTAAATACATATTTGTTACGGCCGCGAATCATATATTAATCAATGTACAACTTAATACTGACCAGCAAATTGCAAATAACATAAAAAAAAAATTAATTTCGCGGGTTACCCTGGCGCTTTCGCCTTAATAAGATCCCAATTCGGGTCCTACCTCTGTCCTTGTCTATCGGTAACTATAAGTATGTGTAGCGGTATCTACACCGCCACATACGAACTACGCGTCATACTGACGTCACGCAAAATCCTGCATCTCGCAAGCAGAGTTTACCGCACAACTAGCATATATGCAACGGCCCGACATGAATCATCGGGCAGTCGCCCGCCAGACACAACACCCGTCTGGTCGGAGGATCCTCCCGTTTCTATAGAAGTTGAGTAAACTTTATACCCTGTTCCTCATAGGTATCTCTATAAATGCAACTGTGATCTGATCACAGATGTGAGTTTCGTTGCATGTAGTTGTGCCCCCAGTCCAGGTTTAGTGATTGCGATGTTAAAGCGTAGCGTATTTTCTCCATTTACGTTTATCTAAGAGCAGATTTTTCCATTGCCAGATAACTTTTATTCGAGGAATGAAATTGACGTTTGACAGTTTTTGTATGAAACAATTGTCAAAATTTCAAAATTATTCCTCGAATAAAGTTATCAGATGATTGAAAAATCAGCCCTAAGTTAGTACATATTGCATTTGTTTTCTTATGATACTTGTATAATGCATATATTTTCTATATATCTTTTCACAATGAATTACATGTCACCCTACCCCTTACCCCCTACATTGGATAAACTTCTTAAACTAAACTCTGGGAACCCTGGTAGATCGGACTAGAACCCAGTAGGTAGGTTATCACCGGGATTGTCCGAAAGGGTTACCGCTGGCCCGGAACATAAAGGGCGAAGGAAGGAACACGTGGGTTTTGGTCAGTAAGAGTCTGACACTCCCTTCCGCTCCACCCAGAGCGGGAGGAGTCATTTGATGATTTCCCATCCTGAAAAAAAAAAAAAAACACTGGCACTCCGGTAGTGCCGACAGAAGTGAAAACTTGAACAATTACGAGTGTATTTTGTGAATCGTCTTATAAACAAAACACGCGTGTTAAGGTGTGTTCCTTATTTTATAGGGTTTTTTGCAAATCAGGTATGATGACCAAAGTGACTGGTTTATTCTTCTCGTGAAAGGAATGTATTCAGATTTACAAATAAGCACACAGGATAGACTTCAGTTCGTGGTGTTGGTCGCGGCAGTGGTAAGAGAAGCAAGCCGCTCGCATGGAGCTCGTCGTCAGTTATATATCCGTGGTTCAGCGCCATCTCGTCGTTGTTGGATGAACTACGTAGTTAGTACGCGAGGCCCTCGTAGTTCTTCCCGATGTGCATAGATGGCGCTGTCCTCAACAACGCGCGTCTTACGTTTTACGTCTTACGTTTTACGTCTTACGAATTTTCGATCAGGGTCACGTGACCTGACGCGAGTTTAGAAGTTTTTATCCATTCCAAAAAAAGTACACAGCGCCGCTAAAGAAGTTTTCACTTCAAAAAGTAGGTAGGTTAATAAACTCACCCGATACTTCTCCACGGTCTTCAAATACGTGTCCACATCGAACTTCGCGAGGTAGACCGCTGTTCTTCCAGTGACGAAGGCAGTCAGTGTCCCCACCAGCCCCATGACGTGGTACCAGGGGGTTATCGTGATACTAATCATTGTAGGGTCGGTACTTGTGGGCCTGTAATGTTAAAACGACGTTGTGATTGGCGAAGGACCCAATTGCTACAAAGGTTAGTTGCGTAACAAACTATCAGATGGCTTTCATTTTGACAGTTCAACAGTATTCATTGCGTTTTTTACGTTGTTGAGCAGACAACTTTTACGAACTTATGAAGCAATGGATTAACTATAGCTATCTTTCAAAATTATTCAGATTATGATTGATATTCTGTTATGCTTTAGGGTGAGCGCCCAATTAATATCAGATTCAGAGCTGCTGCTAAGGATCCTTAATGAAAAACCCAAATAACACTGCGGGGCCCAGTGTTCGAATCCGGGACAAAAAATGTTTGAGATTGTGCAAACTGCGCTCTTTCATATACCCCACATGCCTTAGTAGCCCCACTTCGAATTTCTCAGAACCCCTTTCAGTGCCGGTTGCAAAAAAATTTTTTTTTTACATATTTCTTTCTTATTTGCAAAATTGTTGGGCAAACGTCATCTAAAACCATTCCAAATTTCAAGTTGATAGCATTAGTAGTTCTTGAGATATCCAGCTGTGACAGACAGACTCACCATAATGATTCCGTTTTACCATTTTGGTACGGAACCCTAAAAAGGTGAAGCAGTGATGATATAATTTACTAAAATCACTGTTTTATCAAAATACCTAGAGTGAGTTATCCTTCCAATTGCTTGCTCATTATAAAGATATTCCGCATTTTACAAAATTCCTAACAGTTATTTAGTTTAGTATTCATAAGTGCTCATAGGTACTCTACTCAACAGTTAAGTACTTCATCATCATCATATCAGCCGAAAGACGTCCACTGCTGGACATAGGCCTCCCCCAAGCGCCTCCACTTGCTTCTGTGCTTCTCGCATCCAACAAGTTCCTGCGGCCTTCACAAGGTCGTCGGTCCACCTTGTGGGAGGCCTCCCAAAGTAAAGTACAGACGCCAGCACGTCAAGCTACTACAGTCTGTCAAATTTCTTTAAAAGATTTTCAACTTTATCTCTAAAGCATAAGGCTCAAAGTTGATTGGGAAAATTTGACAGTTTCGGGTAGCTTGATGTGCTGTCTGTACCTATAGCATAATAATAATCAGCCTATAAAATTTCCACAGCTGGGACACAGACCTACTTCCCTGTGAGACTCGGGAGTGGAGCCGGAATCTGCCACGCGGGCCCAGGTTGCAGATGTCACATGCCTTCGAATGTTTGGTTCTAGGACAAGCCGGTTTCCTCACGATGTTTTCCTAAAATAATGACCTTTTAAAAAACTCACAAGCAACACGCAGTTATAACATTTAGATGCGTCGTCATCACACCCTTAGGCAGTCCAGTGGTCCCAGACGAATACATAATAAATAACGTATCTGACTGCCCCTGTACTTCCACAGAGTGAAAATCTTCATATTTGACGTTTCTGATTTGACCGTTATCTTCAAAAACCATATCGTTGTACATCAGGACGCCATTTTGTTTTTCCTCGCCAAATAAGATGAGTTTCTTCACGAAATTCAATGATTTTAGAGTCTTTGCATGTGTTTTGTACATTATTGGCGAGCAGATGATGTATTTTGGTTTCGATATGTTTGTTACATGGATTATTTCACCTGAAATAGAGAATACAAGTAGTACCTAGATTAGTAATTGGTTACGTAGGTATGTATAAAATACGATACGAAACGATATTTTCAAAGCCTCACAGCTGCTTGGAATGCAAATCCAACACTGCCTGAGCCTCGTTAACTTTGCACTCTGGTCAAAGAACAAAATACTCAAAACTAAAAATAACCCTGAAGCTGTACCAACTCAGAAGTCCCTAAACCGTCTCCGGACACAAGTGAGAAAATGAAAGTCCAACCTGGTAAAGTAGGACTACCTTGACGGAACGACAGTAAGGTGTGATTGTGGAGCCACGTCGCAAACCATGCTCCACCTCCTATTCTGCCCTCTGTGTCCCAAAACATGCAGGCAACTGACCACCCCCGTGGAAGTGGCAAAGTTTTGGGCCAACAAGAACTGAAATACAGTCGTGCTAGCGACACGAAGAAGAAGACCCTGTACTTTTTCGGATTTTCTGTTAGTCCAGTCAAAATAGACATTTGACTTAGCCAAAATTCGCATAGAGCTGAAAATTGGCAGAGACGTCATATCCATCATTATAAATGAAATGTCAAAAATCCCCTTCGATCCTACTTCTGCAAAAAAAATTATTCAAGGTCAAAAGTACAAAATTAAGGTTTTTTCCATTTTTCTCGAAAACAGTAAGTATTATCGTGAAAATAGATCAGACAAAAGTTGTAGATCATACAATTCTCTACAAAAATGGTCCAGTCATTTTTTCTCTTACGTCTCACCATTCGTGAGATATCGCGGTTTTAATCTTTACAAAATTCATATTTTACATAATGTGCACACATTTCCGCACCACCTATGAGGTAATAATGTACTTGGCGCATTTTTTTAACGTGGTTTCCCCAGTAGGTATACTCCACGATCTATTGTTATAAAGAAAGTTTGATCAGATCGTATCCTATTAATTGCAGGAATAGTAATATTGCTAATGATCAAAGTGGAATAGGTTGTTTTTCTACATGTTATATTGAAAGAAATACAACAGATGAAGATATTTATGATATTAATGAGGAGACAATTGATGCATCCCTTTTCTTAGAACAGTGAACTTCTGCAAGAAGAAGAAAATAAAGACGAAGAAATAATTGTCGAAGTAGAATTAGACAATTATCTTATATAATGACATGTGGAAAAAAACAATCTATTCCACTTTACTCATTAGCAATATTACTACGAGGATTCTTTCAATTAAAAGGATACGATCTGATCAAACTTTCTTTATTACAATAGATCGTAGAGTATACTGGGGAATGATGATGATGATGGGACTCCCTTTCCCGCATTCGCGTTGTGCGTGGGGATTCTGGCTAACAGAGCCAGCCTAGCTCCGCCCAGAAGTACAGAAGCTTCCTGGGAGCTTGACAGGCTTCGCGGAGCGACCTCATTGTTCCGAGGATTTCTGCACGTTGAGAAGCCACGGCCTCGCAATGAAGGATGACGTGGGCGGCTGATTCCTCGGCATAAAGGCAGCCCCTGCAAAGGGGGCTGTCCGTGGCGCCTATGTTGAAAAGATGTTTGTTAAGGAGGTTGTGGCCCGTAATTGTACCTATTATTATTCTAAGGTTATTCCTACTCAGGCTGAAAAGTTTTTTGGTTAATCGCGGGTGTATCATTGGTAAAGCCAATTTTGACTGTCTACCTACAGTCTGTTGCCCGTGACCATCTGTTGTTATGAAGTTCGGTCGATCTTTGGCGAATCCACGAACGAAATTGTGAGAAAGGCAAAGGGAGAAGTGGGTACGGGCCTAGCACCCTCATATCAGAGCCTCTCTTCGCAAGTTCATCTGCAGCATCATTGCCCAGAGATTCACTGTGCCCTTTGATCCACTGGAGAGTAATACGATTAGACGTCGATAAACTCTCCAGAGCTAGATGGCACTCAAAAATTAGCTTATTGTTAGTTTGTTTGCTTCCTAAAGCTTCGAGCACAGATAGGCTGTCGGATAGGAATTTAATGCCATAGTTCCGGATGCCTAAGCGCTTTACTGCTGTTGCAGCTAGTGTTAAGGCAACACATTCGCATTGAAAGATCGAACTATGTGTGCCTAGTGGTATGTGAAAGTTAATATTTAGGTCAAGGGAGTGTACGCCAACACCTGAACCGTTTTGTGTTTTAGAGCCGTCTGTATAAATGCGCACTTCATTAACTCCTGACTGATCCCTTTCTTCCTGAACTGTTTGTATAGTGTAGTTCTTGTTGAACATCGGTTGGTTTGGTGTTCTGTCACACGGGGCAGCGATGAGAGGCTGGTACTCAATCGCCCGGTCCAGGATTTTAGCGTGTGGACTGGTAATGTTTTTGCCCCATATGCCCAGATGCATTAGCCTGATGGCGGCTAGCGCCGCTTCCTGCTGTATGTAAAAGTCAAGGGGAGTTAATTGAAGGGCTATCTCCATCACCTACTGGGGAAACCACGTTAAAAAAAATGTACTAAGTACATTACCTCATAGGTGGTGCGGAAATGTGTGCATATTATGTAAAATATGAAATTTCTAATGATTAAAACCGCGATATCTCACGAATGGTGAGTCGTAAGAGAAAAAGTGACTGGACCATTTTTGTAGAGAATTGTATGATCTACAACTTTTGTCTGATCTATTTTCACGATAATACTTACTGTTTTCGAGAAAAATGGAAAAAACCTTAATTTTGTACTTTTGACCTTGAATAATTTTTTTTGCAGAAGTAGGATCGAAGGGGATTTTTGACATTTCATTTATAATGATGTATTTAACATCTCTGCCAATTTTCAGCTCTATGCGAATTTTGTCTAAGTTACGACTTATTTTTGTTTATTTTGACTGGATTATGTACCTTTTCTCTGAAAGGCTAGACAGGTAAACTTACGCCAGTTTATACAAGGGGCGAGTCTATTGGCAATTTGGCATACAATAACTTGACACAAGCCCAGACAGGCGTGTGTCAAGTTATTGTATTCTTGGGTATAAAAGTCTGTGTAAGGTATTGGTCAGCGGGATTGTCCGAAAGGGTTACCGCTGGCCCGGAACATAAAGGGCTAAGGAAGGAACACGGGTGGGTTTTAGTCAGTACGAGTCTGACACTCTCTTTAGCTCCACCCAGAGCGGGAGGGGTGATTTGAAGATTTCCCATAGTGAAAAAAAAAGCCCAGACTGGCTAACTCTGGGAACTTCCTAACGATAACCTGATAACTGTACTGACCTAGGGATTGAACCCAGCACCTCTTACAGTCGCAATTAAGACAACTAGACCAATAAAGCAGTCAAAAAAACCAAAGCGGGCTCATCTTTATCAGAAACCACCCCTAGGCAGGTTTAGTTAGAATATTGTTATACCATATGAAGATTGAGTTCCAGTGAATAAAGTCAATATTACATAGATCTTATACATACCTTTAACATACCCCGTACTAAGAGTGGTCAACACTGCGCCAGCGCACGCAACGCCCACAACAGCACCCCAGAACTCCTGTCTATTCTCAGACATCAGACCGATCGTGTCCCCCTTTCTAACGCCCATACGATTGAGCCCGACAGCGAAATTCATAGCTTGCTGTATTATGTCGAAATAGGTTAGACGTTCCTCTGTGGCTCCGTTTATCTGAAACATTGTTTTAAATATTATGGAGTTGTTACTGGCAACATATGAAGGTTTTCCTTGTGGGCAGACCTATCACAAGGTAGTCCGATGACCTGATGAAGGGGACGGGAATCCGCTGGATGCGAAAAGCACAGGACCAGTCGGTATGGTGATGCTTGGGGACACGTAGACATCGGCACGTAGATTCGGCTGAATGATGTTAGAGAGGTATGAGGAACTCATGTAACATTCCATCCGTCAACGTCCCATTCTTGAGTTTCGAGAGAAGACACGCCGCGTTTAGCTCAAAGGCCGTGTTACCAAACCCAAATCAAACCCAATTACTTATATGTTACATTAGCATTGATAATAGTAAGAAACGTCGATTATTTCTATCGACAATTTTTTATATCCTGACAACCCTAGGAATGTCAGTTTGACATATTATGTCGCAGAGATCAAGCTATCTTTTATGTACAGACGCCAGCACATCAAGCTACACCTAACTGTCAGATTTCCCCAATCAACTTTGAACCTTAAGCTTTAGTGATAAAGTTGAAAATCTATTAAAGAAATCTTACAGATTGTGGTAGGTTGATGTGCTGGCGTCCGTACTATACAAGTAAAGCGCGCGTAGCTTCGTGAGATAAAAATAGATACTATACAGGATTATTGGTAAAACATTAACAATCTCTTAAAAGGTCATTTTAATCATCAATATGAACAACTTTTACTATCAAACCAAACCTGAAATCGCGAAAAAAAATCAGCTGTTCCCTATAACTCGTATAACTCGTCAAAATGTAGGGAACAGCTGCTTTTTCAGCTGATCTGATGACAATGTACAATGACCTCTTAAGAGGTGATAAATGTGTCGACTTATCAGCCCCCCAACACCAATGTTTCAGTTTAAGATCGTAAAATACGTAGTATTAATGTATCTACCTAATCAAAAGACAACTAGCAATAATAATGTTATCTGATAATATTTTGTTTGTAAAACGTTATCAATTATTGCTGTGCGTATTACAATTTATGTAATAAACGTTTTATTTATACTTAATTACGTGATATATACCTACTTAATATTTTAAAATAGTGTAGGTAATAGATACAGTATTTTAAAATTATGTATTTTAAAAGAGGCTTGCCTCTTTTTACATTAACATTGCAGATTGACTGAACTTCGCGACCTATACACCAAGGTGTGTAGGTCGCGAAGTTCAGTCAATCTGGGGCGTTAAGCTCAGTTTACCTCGGTCAATCCATGGAAGGGCGACGATTCTTAGCCGCCGTATTGGCAAACCTTTGCGTTTTAAGGAGCGCAAACCACACAGTCGGCTTTTTTTTTTAAGTTTGATGCAACCTGCTGCACTCAATGACAGACAGACAGACAGACAGTTAAGCCGTTGGTCCCGGCTGTCATTAACAGATCTCTAACAGTCGTTACGGTTAGTCAGAAGCCCGCAGGTCTGGCAACCAATCTTACCAAGGGGTATCGTATTACCCAGTAACTGCAGGGTTGTAGAGGTCAGATAGATAGTGTCTCCGTGTAAAATACTGGTATTCAGCTGCATCCAGTTAGACTGGAAGCCGACCCCAACATAGCTGGGAAATGGTTAGGCATATGATGATGTAGGTTGGGCTTTTAAAATAGGTAAGCGAGTGAATGAGCAAGTAAATAGGTTCACAATGCCGGGAAATTGTGAAATAAGTTTCTAGGTGCAATTAGTGACCAGAAAATATGGAATCCTACATACCATAGCCACGTTATTTCGATGTTCCCACATCCGAGCCAGAATATAGTCCCCAAAGTTTATATTAGCCGGCACTAAAACACTCTGGGGCCCGTATACATAGTTAGGGTTCCGTAACATTTTGCTTTTTACTCGACTGCCGGAAAAACGGGTAAAGTTCTTGCGTAAATATAATTACTGCAATGGACGAGTGCGCGCAACGACTTCGCGCGTAATACTAGCAAATGTGAATTGCAATAAGTATTTACACAAATATAAGTATGTACAGACGCCAACACATCAAGCTAGCCGAAACTGTAAAACTTTCCCAATCAATTTTGAACCTTATGCTTTAGCGATAAAGTTGAAAATCTATTAAATAAATTTGACAGATTGTAGTAGCTTGATGTGCTGTCGTCTGTACCAACGGTTGAAAACAGATATTTACGCTGTAGAGATAATTTAAGTACCTATAATTTACTTCACTGGAATGGAGGCCCTCGCGTGGCTAAATAAAAACAGCCGCAAGGGTCGATTAAAGGTTAAGCTATTCTTGCCAGCCGGTTCGAGGATGGGTGACCGTCCATTACATAATGTCGAGACCGCTCCGTGTCTCAGAAAACACGTTAAACCGTTGGTCCCGGCTGTCATTCGTAGATCTTTGACAGTAGTTACGATTAGACAGAAGCCAAAAAAAACTGACAACCAGTCTTGCCAAGACGTATTGTACTACCCAGTAACTGGGTTGCAGAGGTCAGCTAGGTAGACGCTTCATGTAAAATACTGGGTAATCAGCTGCATCCGGTTAGACTGGAAGCCGACCCAACATAGTTTCGAAAAGGCTAGGTAGATGACTATTCTAAAACAGATTATCTATTTTATTAAGTGTTGTTTTGTCTAATCTTACAGATTAAAATTCAAACGCACAATAGTTTAGCGTATCAATTGAACAGCCATTTTTATAAAACCGATGGGCTTCAAGAACTGCCTACAATGTAATTACCTATATTTTATTAAGGGGGAAGCGCTAAGGTAGCCCTCGAAAGAATCATAATTATTAGAATTCATTTTTCATGGGTATGTCCATGAAAAATGAATTCTAATAATTATGATTCTTAAGATTTAGTTTAAATATTAAATGGATTTTGAAATTCTAATGGCGAATTTCACGAAACTTTTATATCTAGAATAAGAATTATCCTGAGAATAAATATTGAATTTTTGACAGTTTTTCCATAGGTACTAGAACTGTCAGACATCAATTTTATTCTACGGATAAAAGATATTCGACTTTGATCGTGGTGGGAGCCCTAAAGCTGTATTTGAAAAACTATTTTTCATTTAAGACGACTTGAATTTATAAATACTTTCGGCTACTAACAGACGGGATATGAGCATAATTCGCGTAAATCCTGCTAAAACTGCACTCATGCGCAAAAATATCATCTGCATGGCTTCAACTATGTATATTTAACAAGCTACCTAAGCATTGGAAGGAGCACAAGTATATTGATACTCTTCTCCAATGCTTAGGTAGGTCAACTGACGTTTGAGCACCAATGTTTTTGAACACCAATGTGTTCAAACGTCAGTTAATGGTGTTTTTATCGCAAGAAGCATATTATAGTGTGTCTGAATTTTTGGTCGAAAAACTTGTCTGACATTAGTTTTATTATAATGTTTATTGATCTCTATTGATTAAAGTAGTAATGTGACTAAAATATTTGTGCGCTAATATATTATAAGGCTAAACATGATTGGAGGCCTATAATATAATTATTTCCTTTATTGAACTAAATACATAAAAAATATTTTTAAATATTAATATAAAAAAAAATATAAAAACATTTAAAAATATAAAAAAATAGTAGCCCACCGGTATCGGGAACAGGGTCCAAGCTACCGGCGGTCAGGGCTCCAGCGAGAGGAACCACGCTAACAATGCGGGCCGTGTCCAGAAGTACCGCTTTCTGAATCAAGCCCTTGATCCAGCTTCCCAACGAGAGCCTCCTTAGGTGTTGATGAGGCTCTTGGCTATTAAACCATTGGCTGTCACGACTATCGGCACAATGATCGCAGAGTACACATCCCACACGTCGACAACCTCGCGAGCTAAGTCAAGATACTAGATTTGTTTATCTTTCTCGGCTTTCACGAGGTTGTCATTCTAATATAATTTATTATTATCTTGCATGCTCTTGTATCAACTTGTATGTATACCATGTTGTACCTATGTATACCAAGTTTTTCTTGGCCAAATCAAAGTTAAGATATGTGTACAGACGCCAGCACATCAAGCTACTACAATCTGTCAAATTTATTTAATAGATTTTCAACTTTATCGCTAAAGTATAAGGTTCTAAGTTGATTGGAAAAAATTTACAGTTTCGGGTAGCTTGATGTGCTGGTGTCTGCACATATTAAAATTTTTAACCATAATCTGTTTGACTGCTTGCTTGCTATGTTATTCGTATTATGTAGGTAAGTTGCTATGTCGTGTAGATGTCTATCAGCAAAAGAATTTTGTAATCGGTTCAGTACTTTCAGAGATTACCTTTTACAAATATATCTACAAACAATAAGATTGCTGATAGTTGTAACTTGCATGTCATCCTTGATTATTCACTGACGTAAATAATGATATCTACTCATTAACACAATGGGCCTTATTTAACGGAACTGCGATTCCATTCAGCGAAAAGGTTAAGAACCTTGGTGTTTGGATCGACAAACATCTTTCTTGGGGTCCTCAGCTACAGGACGTAAGTCGCAAAATTTTTGCATCTGGTAAGTCACTGAGACGATTGCGGAACTTTCTTCCAACTGCCACTAAAACTGCGCTTGCACAATCCCTTTTACTTCCCATCCTTGACTACGCTGATGTCAGTTATCCTGATCTCACTGAGGCACAACTAGATAAACTTGAGCGACTTCAAAACTTTTGCATAAGATTTATATTTGGCCTGCGCAAATATGATCACATATCAGAATTTCGTACAAAGCTCAAGTGGCTTCCTGTACGTCTTTGCCGGAATTCTCATATCTTGTTTCAGCTCTACAGTATTTTGTTTAATCCTAAAACCCCCACTTATCTTAAAGAACGTTTCAAGTTCCTTCATGACACACATAATAGATATCTGAGGTCATCGGAAAACCTGAGACTAGAGATGCCGATGCATTCCACCAGTTTTTATGACAAATCTTTTACTGTTCAAGCAGTACGGTTATGGAATGACTTGCCCGTGTCGGTAAGGCGTGCTCAATCTTTGTCCACATTTAAAATTATGGTAAAAAAGCACTTCCTCTCTCCTTAAACATCATTATTATATTTTCTCTGCTCCTGTTTCATGTTTATTATTATATGGATATATTTATATGTATGTGTATATATTTATTTAGATTAGTATAATATACTATATGTATGTATTTATTGTATTATGTAAATGCTACACCGCGGACTACCTACAGTATTTGTCTGTCCTTCCCCTTTTTAAATCCATCCTAAGGTTGTCTTTAAAAGATCGCTCTTAGCGATAAGACCGCCCATTGTGTCACCCTTTGTACAGTTTCTATATTTATGTCTGTAATTTATATGGTGTACATAATAAAGAGTATTCTATTCTATTCTATTCTATTAGAAGGCTGAAAGTCAAAGGGCAATGGAGAGGGTATAGAGGTATGAGGAACAGGGTGTAAAGTTCACTCATACTCTATAGAAAAGGGAGGATCCTCCGACCAGACGGGTGTTGTGTCTGGCGGGCAACTGCCCGTTGATTCATGTCGGGCCGTTGTATCTATGCTAGTTGCGCGGTAAACTATGCTTGCGCGATGCAGGATTTGCGTGACGTCAGTATGACGCGTTGTTTGCTTGTGGCGTTGTAGATACCGCTACATCACTCCCCCCCGGAGACCGGAGGTCGATAGTGGGCTGAGTCTTGTATCTTGCGATGCTTGCCAGGCCAACTTAGGTTCCAGTGAGTCGGAACCGGTTGCCGCATAGTTCACGGTGAGTCGGAACTGTCTGCGAAGATGTCCCCAGTGAGTCGGGGTGGCGCTGCGTTATGCTCCAGTGCGTCGGATGTAGTACAGCGCCGTGTTGAGGCTGGCTGCTGCGTCGACCAGGAGAGGAATTGAGCTCTTCTTGTTGACCGGCCGAAAGTGCAGTGTGCTGTGCCGAGGTTGCTGATGAGGCTGAGGGTGATGACCAGGTATGCGCGGTCGCTGCATGCTGGTGGTCAGGATACCCGTTGAAGCCGTGGGAGCTGGCTGGCTGGGTGACTCGCCTCTAAAGCTTGCGGGAGTGATGATGATGACGTCACGCTGAAGATTTGCTCGAAGGCTGCGCTGACGTTCATGTTCCGGGTCACCAGTATAGAGGTATGAGGAACAGGGTGTAAAGTTCACTCAACCTCCATAGAAAAGGGAGGATCCTCCGACCAGACGGGTGTTGTGTCTGGCGGGCAACTGCCCAATGATTCAACACCCGTCTGGTCGGAGGATCCTCCCTCCCTCCAAGGGCTATGCTTGGAGTTTCCCTGCTGATCGAATCAGAAATGGAGACCGGCAGGAGAACCAAGGTAGCCGACATAGCCCGAAGAATGGCCAAACTTAAGTGGCAGTGGGCAGGGCACATTGCTCGCAGAACAGATGGCCGATGGGGCCGAAAGGTTCTGGAGTGGCGACCGCTTACCGGAAGACGTAGCGTTGGAAGGCCTCCTACAAGGTGGTCCGACGACCTTGTGAAGGCCGCAGGAGCCCGTTGGATGCGAGAAGCACAGAACCGGTCGAAGTGGAGGTGCTCGGGGGAGGCCTATGTCCAGCAGTGGACGTCTTTCAGCTGAAATGATGATGATGACTCATTAACAGCCCAATAAATTAAATTTTGTCCGTTTAGTGCGAAAGGACTGATAACAACTGATTTATTTGCCAAAAATGAAAGCAAAAATAACTTTAATACCTACATAATAAAGTTCAGTTTACGCTACAACTTCAAACATTTTTACAACTCTTCAATAGTGCTAGTCACTCTGAAATCAACTTAATATTCATAGTAATAAAGTTGATATTTGTTTAACTTGAAATATCGTAAGCCGCTTCTTTCGCGCTCAGTCCTGTGTGCTGCAGTGCTATTCTGTAACCATCTCACCGTGAAAACTTAGGTGACGTGAGCGTGGAGTGAGCTGTCAATAGTGTCAATTCCTAGCAAAAACAAACTCACTTCACCTAGGTTTTCACGGTGAGATTTTTACAGAATCGACCGGCTGCTGCCTGGGTGAGCGCTCGCGCTGGCGCTAGGCCCCGGGGGTGGGGGAGGCGGTTGCCGCACGCGGCGGCGTCTTTGAATCCATTTGATTTTCCCATCACTAAATAGTGCTTGTGACGTCATAGTAGGTAGACAAAAAATGGCACGCTTGGTTTTCATACAGATCGTGATACTTGTTGTATTATCTAGGTCTGTCTATATCTGTGGTGTTAAGCAATTAGGGTGTTGTTCATACACGCACGCCGGTTGCGAGTACTAGATAGATAGATAGATAAAACGTTTATTCAGTGTAACAAAAGACAATACAGGTAAGTATTAAAAACAGCAAAAAAAGGTGAATAAAAAATTAAAAACATAAATATGACCCATAGACACCTAGCTCATAAACATCCATAAAGGTCGATCACTACTGCTGGGCGGTGTCTCATGGTTGCACCAAATGGGAGACTAGCTCAGCATATGCCAGGTACAATACCTGAAGCTGGTATTCTGCTGCATCCCGTTAGTGATACACGGATGTCGAGAAGATACTTACATCGGAGTTTCAACAAAATGGTACCCACATTGTGCGGCGCGTATATTCTGTTCTTTTTTGCATCATGTTTACCGCAAATAAACGTATTTTCTTTCTTTCTTTCTATATTATAAAGGTGGTACTACGCACCTAACCTTTCATAAAAGAACTTCGTGACCCATTAGTAGATAGGTCAGAATTTTAATTTTTTTATTCAGATCTCACCAATAGATAATCATACGTTCAAAATACAAGCATCATGATTAATTAATAATCAAATTAAATCAGTTTTAATTTTATGCGTCAACAAGTAGGATAAGTCCTCATAGCAAGATCTTCTTTCGCGATTTCCCAAAAATCGTCTTTTTGAGTTAAGTCAGTATTCCATTAAGCGTGCGATATGTATTTTATGTCTTACTAGTGCGTCCTCTCCCGGCGTTTCCTCTCACATCTGCCTGATTTTTCTTGTCGTTTAATATTCCTTTTGATGCCTACAAGCCGAAACAGCTGAACAGATTTGGATGGAAATGTTGAGCACAAGAGTGAATTACCTATCCCCTTTAGTATCAGATAAGTGCCCGCAAAATACTTTACTTACGTTTATCGCGATTTCGCAGGTCAATGTTAGGC
The DNA here is from genome assembly GCA_963855955.1 of Luperina nickerlii. Taxonomy (NCBI): domain Eukaryota; kingdom Metazoa; phylum Arthropoda; class Insecta; order Lepidoptera; family Noctuidae; genus Luperina; species Luperina nickerlii. The sequence goes on along the minus strand of OY979689.1, from coordinate 6,105,742 downwards.
TTGCATGTTGATCAGCTCGACATCCGGTAAGGACCAGCAGTCCGATTCTGTAACCATCTCACCGTGAAAATTTACGTGAAGTGAGCGTGGAGTGAGCTGTCAATAGTGTCAATTCCTAGCAAAAACAAACTCACTTCACCTAAGTTTTCACGGTGAGAATTTTACAGAATCGACCGGCTGGCCCGGGTCGACGGCGCGTTGTGTTCGACGGGCGCCACAAAGAGATGTCAGCACTGATTGATGGGGTCCGCTAGGGCCGATGCCTGCCAGAGTCGCGGGTTGTTCGAAAGAAATACCGTGGCCCTGACACAGGCAACTGAAGGAACACGGGTGGGTTTTAGTCAGTAAAAGTCTGACACGCTCTCCCGCTCCGCCCAGAGCGGGAGAAGTTATTTGATAATATACCACCAAAAAAAAAAAGGCTTGCATGTTGATTAAAATGATTCGCGTAACAAATATGGCTTTACAGAATTATAATTATTAGATCAGCAATACCTTATAAGTTATAAATGGCCTCAAATGTCACGATTTAATAAAATAGTTATTCAATATGGTAATATAAACTTACGAGTGATATGTTGACGATTTTTAAGATTTATAATTCTATAAATTAATATTTGTTCCATCCGCGGATCCTATTTAGATCAACATACAACAGACGCCAGCACATTAAGTTACCCGAAACTGTAAAATTTTCCCAATCAACTTTGAACTTTACACTTTAGCGATAAACTTGAAAATTTATTAAAGAAATTCGACAGATTGTAGTAGCTTGATGTGTTGGCGACTGTACAATGTCGATACTGTCCTGAAAATTGCAAAAAAACGTAAGAAAGGGGTTTGAATATTTTTGAAGCCTGGAATAGGTACCTACTGGTGCCGGTTCTGTTGTTCACAAACTTAACCAAATTGTAAGTTCAGTGCATCTTTTTCTTTCCATTTCATTAAGAAAAGGACAGATGATAAATTTTAGTTAAGAGCTGTCAAATTAATCAGCGCCTGTCGTAAATTGTCGTAATTTTAGTAGGCAAGTTTTTTAATTACGTCTAAACTTGTATGGAGTAGCGTCAGGCGTTGATTAATTTGGCAGGACTAAACTAAAATTTATTTTCCGTCCTTTTCTTAATGAAATAGAAAGAAGACTCACTGAACATAAATTTAGTTTAGTTTGTGAACAAGGGAATCGGCAACACTGGCGCCATTTTGAAAATGGCGGCCACACATGAGACTTGACATCAATGCAAACAGAAAAACATAATAATCTTCTTCTTCTCTTCGTTTAATGGCTTTTGCAAAACATAATAATATTTTTCAATGGACCGATAATTTTTATTCGTGGAATAAAATTGACGTCTGACAATTTTTGTATGGAAGAACTTGTCAAAAATTCAAAAGTATTCCTTTGATAAAGTTATCTGGCGTTGGAAAAACCACGTTTCCGAGATAATAACGTTCAAAAGTTGATCACGTGACTCAATCATCAACTTTACCTAGTTAGTACAGACTCTCAAAGCCTTTATAAAAATATCTACCAGATAAGAAAACTGTGGAAAAGCCCCTTTTACCCAGCATGTGAGAGGTAGGTAAGAGGAATATCCTGGTTAGGTAGTAATAAAATGAAAGTCGTGTAGATTACATAATATTGTTTATATATCATTTATTACATAGTGCGACGCAATCACGCGAGATAGCTGTAAGTGTCCTTCTCGCCCTCCGTGCGCTCTAAGTACTCCTTCTCGATCAGGATGTCGATGCATTTCTGGAAAGAGAACAAAGAATCATTAATTACTTTTCAATTTACAGTAATTTTCATGTGCTAGGCTCGCTCAAAATTGACTAGCCACTGTTTTTTTGCTACCCAATTTCAGTTATTTTGTTGTTAAATCTCATGTTAACTTATCATGCGCCTAGCCCTTTCCCAACTATGTTGGGGTCGGCTTCCAGTCTAACCGAATGCAGCTGGATACCAGTATTTTACATAGAGCGACTGCCTATCTGACCTCCACAACCCATTTACTGGGTAATACGATAACCCCTTGGTAAGACTGCTCGACTGGTTGTCAGATTTTCGGGCTTCTGACGATCCTTAACGACTGTCAAAGATCCACAAATGACAGCCGGGACCAACGACTAATGTGCTTTCCGAGGCACTGAGGGGTCTTGGTATGTAAAGATGGTCACCCATCCACGGACCAACCGCAGCAAGCGTAGCTTAACCTGATCGATCGATCGTATTTACCTAATTTATAATTATGTTGTCTTATGGTTGACATTTCGATTCCTTGCCGTTAACAAGATACGATAATGACGTGGTTTGCACGTGGTAAGATTTCGTGGGACATAATACAAAATTGGGGCCCTGGTGGTCGTTATGATGGTAGTCGTAATTCCTCGAAAAAGCTTCTTCACAAAGAGCTCTAACTCCATGCTTAGTACTAGTACTTACTTAGTATCTCCGACAAGCTTAAGAGGAAATGCGGGTGGTCGTTTTTCCATAGAAACACTCTCGCCTGTTTTCTTTCTGGTTAATGTCCATAAAGCAATGATGTTTTACAGAATAATAAATATTAACTACTTGTAATGTCCCTATGTTTTCCTTTTTGATACTTAATACATTATTTTTATAAGTACTACAACAGAGAGAGAGAGAGAGAGAAACCCACCCCGAACCCTAAAAAAATGCTGATTTAAACCGCTGTCAACAGAGGCCTAGTGTATAACTTTGACAACTTTTAATGAAAAAAGAAAAAAATAGGGACACAATATAATATATCCTTCTCAGTTTATGAAATATCTTTTAAATTTGTCCAATATTGGAGGAGGAAATAGGCGAGAGCCAAACCTCGAATTACGACTTTTAAGTACCTCCTTACTAATAAACGTATTATATCAGATGAATAGTTACACACCGATTTCTCTCTTTCAGTCGTCAGTAAATTGACTTTCGAAAGAAGAAGACAAAGCGTTGTGTAACTATACAGACGCTATACAACGTTTATTAATAAGGGGTTATGCTTTTTCTAAAGTCTCTCCGACCGCATTTCCTCTTAACAGTGGTAAAATTGAGTACCTTGATGACTGGCACTCGTGGCTTGAAGCGTGAAGACAGCTGGTTGAGTACTTCCACCACTAAATGCTGGTGTTTCAGTGTTTTGCGGGTCTTCATTATCCTCACTATTGCGGCCTGGAAACAAAAACAAAATTAAGTTAAAAAAAAAATGTTCAAAAGTTTTTCGATATTCTTGTCCACCGTGCATGACAATTTGCATATCGTCGTTGCGCGTGCAAAAGCCGCTATGTGTTATTTAGTTATTTTCGGTTCTTTATGCTGTTTTAATTGTTATTTCAATACACACATACTGTAAAAATATGTGTGTGACATGTGCAATATTTAAAGAGTTATGGAATGTAGGCTATGTGATATTCATACATCGAAAGTTCCGTATAAACACGCTGTTATAATTCATAATATATACCTCAAATAAGTTCACTAAAAACACATAGCGACTTTTGCACGCGCAACGACGATATACAAGGACAGTCCAGCGCTGTGGGGATACAATTGTGATTAATGGTGAGAAAAAAGTTCTCGTGGGTAAGCAACAGAGCGGTACGGATAGCTATAACGGTTGACGGTCGGTATTTTATAATCAACATACAACCTGACACTGACTATTCAAACTCAAACTCAAAGCATTTATTTCAATTAAACCATTTACAGACACTCTTGAATTGTCAAAAAGTCAGTCAGTCAGAAAATATGAAGCTAGTTGCCCATTCCAAAGCGTAGGTACCTATCGTCGCCTTAGAGTGAAAACCTCGGGAATGCAATTCCTCGTAAGTAGCATTTTATGCATTACGGACAATCTTATAGTATCGAACAGTTCTGGATAAAAAAGCGGGTTGCATTCCCGAGGTTTTCACTCTAAGGCGACGCTATGGAGAAGAAAGGGCAAGAAACTCCATGGACACTCTTTCAAATTATATTCTTATTACAAAAAAAGCGGTTGTCTGTAAAGTCGGTTTACTGACGATAGTTGAACGTGACAACGTCATAAGAAAATACTGATGGAATAGTTGCATTGCATTTGTTAATATTCGCTTGCACTTCAAGCCGCCATGGAACGCTACAGAGCGAGGCCGCGAGGTAACACTACATGAGTCATGTTTTTTCGTGAGTGCAGCCAGCTTCATCGATTTATTAGACGTTGTCACGTCAAAATATTAGTTACAACCTGACACACTATTAATCTCATTTTGAATGATATTGCTAACCCATTACTTTTTTTTTATTTGGAATGGGTTTGCTCTTGACTCTAGTCTAGGTCAGAGGTGACAGAGACAAAGTCTACGATGGAGTGAGCTTACCCAGAAGAAGCCTGTTCACTCTTACTTTGAAGAGATTCGGGTTGTACAATGCGTGCCACGAAAGATGAGACTTGACATACCACGTGGTTCGACATGATTTTAGGTATCTTTAGCAGTATGAGGTCTGAGTGCGGGACGGGACCGGACGTCATAGGGGCGGCGGAAAGAGCGGGGGAGGCGGGGTCAAGTCTCATCTTTCGTGGCACGCATGGTACGCGCTCGGAAACACAGACGCAGGTAGAGAGTTGCTTTCTATATTCGTAACGTAAATAACGCAATGAATGTTTCTGATCTGTCAAAATGAAACCCATTCCTACTGATAGTGGGTTACACAATTACCCCGCTGCACATTGCAAAAAAAAACGTTAAGTAAACTTGAGTTTCGCGGGCTACCTTGTCTCTTAAACTATTAATAGGAACTTTTGAGTTGTCAAAGTAATCAGCTGCATCGTATTAGACTGGAACTCTGGAACTCTCAACTATGTTGGGGTCCGTCCCCAACATAGTTGAGAAAAGGCTAGGCAGATGATGGAGGGCATATGCTATACACTCCTGCCTATCCTTGCGGGTAATACAGGCGTGATAATATGTAAAGGTTACCTGAATGAGCATCTTCCGGTCCTCCTCGATGTGTTTGTGCGTGGCTTCCTGCTCCACTTTCAGCTCCGTCTTCAGCGGGATGTTTATGTTCACGCGGAGTTTTTTGCTGTAAACAGATATATATATTTAGTTATTTGGTTCAATTCATAACAACATGCCTATTTTCCCTCGAAAGGTTAGGCAGTGTACCATCGCGGCCTATTCCGAATGATTATTTAAAAAAAAAACCGCCTAAATCCTGCGTCGGCGCCAAGTCACGCCCCCTTAAAGTTTTCGCCAATTAGGAAAGCGATAACGCATCACGTGTACTCCTATTGTGAATGTTACGAACTATTTATGTTTGGCGCGCTTACTAGAGAGCGCCTCTAATTTTTGAGTGCAAGCAAAAATTAACTTAGTGTTGGTCAGGCGGGAGTATCCGCAATAAACCAAATCAATATTAAAAAAAAATCAATTATATAGAACTAGCAGCGCCTCGCGGTTTCACCCACATAAGTAATGATCCCGTGGAAATATCGGGATAAAAATTATCCTATGTGTTATTCTGATGTATAAGCTATATTACTGTAAAGTTTCATCAAAATCCGTTCAGTAGTTTTTGCGTGAAAGAGTTACAAACATCCATCCATCCTCACAAACTTTCACGTTTATAATATTACAGTACCCGGCGATAAATATTGCACATCGACCTTTACAGTTTTTTTGAATTTTATACAGAGAATAAAAATAATTATCAAAAGGAAGCAAATCATAATTGTTTTAACGGCTCCTAATAGATACCGGACTGTTTGTATTTCGTGTGACAGAGATAACGCTCTACGAAGCCGAAATTAGCCGATTGTCTCTTTCCAAAGGTCGATGTGCAATATTTATCGGCGGGTACTGTAATAGGATTTATGATATACAATAGTGTTTTACTCACTTCTTATAACCTACGTATAGATCAACGACAGAAGAATCGGACAGTTCAGACTCGTCATCTGTACAAACCAGCAGCTTCGCTTTCAACAGGATTTGTAGCACCTGGACACAGAAAAACATATTGTTTAAATAATAGTTAATCAATTATATACTGTGACTAGCTTCTGCCCGTGACTTCGTCCGCGTGAAATTTCTTGTTACTCCGACCCACCCCGTCGCATCGCATCGCCTGCCCGCGCTATTACTTCGTTTTTGCTTAGCGTCCTTTCTGACTTTTTTTCTTTTTGCTTGGCTCCTAAAGGTCATGGCGTGATGTTATATAGCCTATAGCCTTCCTGAAGAATTGGGCTATCAAATGGAAAAATAATTTTTCAAATCCGACTGGTAGTTCCAGAGATTAGCGCGTTCAACCAAACAAACTCTTCAGCTTTATAATATTAAGTATAGATACAAGATAATAGAAAGGTTTTCATTTATTTTATATACATTTACAATGGATAATCTCAAAGAAAAATTGAGAAGCAGTTTGTTTTTCCACCTTACGGACGTAATCTTTCAAAAACTAAGTTACATTATGATCAAAGTCGATCAGTTGATATCTATTGGCTTATGTACAGACGCCAGCACATCAAGCTACTACAATGTGTTAAATTTCTTTAATAGATTTTCAACTTTATTGCTAAAGTACTTCTACTTTAGAAAGTTCAAAGTTGATTGGAAAAATTTGACAAAATTATTGTTTTAGGCTGCCACAAGATCTACTGATCGAACTCTACATAGCTATATACCAATAAATGCTTTTACTTTCTTTCGCTTTTGCAGCAGTCAACATTATAAAAGGTAAACGAACGTACGAGGGGCCGAAGCCAACTCGCAGAGGCCCGTTAGACGTTTTTAATGAAATAAGGCACCAACCGACGATAATCCTGTTCGCACTATGCAAGTGCACCCAAGGACAACCCCCGGTTGGTGTAGGACTATTGCAGGAAATAGAAACAATGATATTGAATTATGGGTTTGGGTAGCTAAAGTGAACTGGTTATTTAGGACTATGGGAAGTCTATAATACTATTATATGTAAGCTGTCTAATAAACTATACCTGTACAAGGAAATCTCCTTTGATCCCGGTGTGCTGCTCAAGCTGGCTGACGGTCCAGGAAGTGTTGTCATTGTATTGTAGAAGCACCGCCATTTGGAACGTACTGGCTTGCAACGTGTATCTGTAAGGGTGTAATGTGTTTGTTACACGTAGATATTAAGATTTGTACAAAATTATATTTCTTTGTATGATAATTTGTTTACCCTTTTCACCAAGTATGTTGTGTCTGACTTCTGATCTAACCGGACACAGCTGGACAAGTATTTCATATTTCACAAGGAGCGACTGCTTCTAAGATTTTTTTGTATAAAATTTAAAAAATATAACGCTAAATGAAGGACAAGCTGCAGCAAATGTTTAGTTGATTCTGCATTCTAATTGCGTAACACACTACACACGATCTGAATCATTCTGAAGACACATTTTTCGATCATATTATGTTTGAAAAATTTGTCTGCTCAATAAAGGTGCGATTCCACCAGTGTGCTGAACTGTGCGGCACTGTAATGCACAGTGTTCGACACAAATGTTTATTCTGGTCGACTCACTCAAGCAAACAATAACAAATTGTGCGCGAACATTAGAAATGTTAGCGCACATCTGCATACTTTTGTGCGCGCACGTAATATGCAAGCAGTTGACTCGCGTCGACGCGAACACACTTGTTGTTCGCGAACTCAGTCTTGCTTCCGCCACCGAAGTGAAAACATTTATTTGTCCGCGCACATTGCTCCGATTAGACCCGAAAACACGAAACTACAGTACCCGGCGATAAATATTGCACATCGACCTTTGGAAAGAGACAATCGGCTAATTTCGGCTTCGTAGAGCGTTATCTCTGTCGCACGAAATACAAACAGCCGGACTGTTTGTATTTCGTGTATCTATTAGGAGCTGTTAAAACAATTATGATTTGCTTCTTTTGATAATTATTTTTATTCTTTGTATAAAATGGTTTTGTGTAAAAAGGTCGATGTGCAATATTTACTGTACTGTATTTTGGTGGAATCCGTACCTTAACGTACATAACGCAATGAATGTTGTTCAACTGTCAAAATGAAAGCTATTCCTACTCAGTGTGTTACACAATTACCTCTCTGATTTATTAACTGCCTGTTTATTGAATATTTATTCAAGTGTCATAAGTGTTGTTACGACTGAGCCCTAGCTGGAGACTCTAATTTCTTGAGACATCCATAGACAAGCCCGGTTAAGCAGATGACAACCTCAAAGGTTGAACGGAGAGATGCCATTAATAAAAAAAAAAAATTGTGTCGATTGTCGGCTTTATATGACATTACCCACCTGTTCTTAAAGCAGTTGGTGACAAGCTCTCCCTTGGACATGTTGTAGAGCCAGTTGAGCTTGCGACCCGAGTGCTGCGAGGAATAGAACGTTGTGAACCTGTGCACTGAACGCTCCAACTGGAATAGAGATTATGTTCATCATCATTAATTAATTATTGTGAATGTGAAGACGATGTGGGTCATTTATTTTATTCATTTTATACTTTTTTATTATTCTCTCCATGGTCTGGCAGTTTGAGTAATTTATGTGGCCTACCCAAATGTCCTTTCTTTGGTATTGTTCGTCGAATCGTTGAGCTCCTTAAGTCTTGAGTTGAGCTGCACGATTTCTGACAAATGCATGCACTGACTGGACAGGTCCTCTCAATCTGTGTGGTTCTTTCCTCAAAATACCATCTCAGACATCGACCTACATGGTCTTCATATAACCTGACCAAGGTTATGTCTGGACTTTAAAAGAGACTATAACCTCAGTGTTTGTTTCGGCCTTTCTTCTCAAAGCAGTCAGATAGGAAACGCCGACCTCATCTAGTTTAAAAAAATATATGATTGACGTGTAAAAGTGTTTGTGCAAACCTACTTACAAAAATAAAGTCATTTATCATAATTTATCATTTATCATCATTAGTATTTTAAAATTGATCGCCGACACTGGTGCCGATTCCATTGTTCACAAACTAAACTAAATTTTAAGTTCAGTGCATGTTTTTCTTTCTATTTCATTAAAAAAAAAGGACAGAAGATAAATTTTGGTTTAGTCCTGTCAAATTAATCAGCGCCTGACACTACTCCATACAAGTTTAAACGTGATTAAAAACTTGCCTACTAAAATTACGTCAAGCGCTGATTAATTTGACAGGACTAAACTAAAATTTTTCTTTGCCCTTTTCTTAATGAAATAGAAAAACAAACCAAAAATCAAAAAACCACCGGACCCCGGCCCGCATCGGACCAGGTACCGGAATCCAGCGTCAATCAGCCTGCTGTGTTTCGTCGATGCGTGGGAGTTCCAGTGCCTTAGGCATCTTCTGGACACGCTCGTTCCATCATAGACCTCATTCATCGCTTGCCATCAGGCGTGATCGAGGTCAAGAACGGACCCATTCAGCAATAATAGAAATAATATAACTAGGGAACAATCTTTTTTTTAATAGTTTATTTAATGATATTAAAAATACAGAGGTGTTCCTTAAATCTAAACTCGCCAAACTTTTATGTTTGATGGCAAAGTGAAGACAAGACTCTCAAACGATGTGGCTGTTGTTTTTCACGTTTTAAATAATTATTTCCATTCTAGTAAGTAGCTCCTTGTGCAAGAGCTCGTCTAGGTATGTATTACCTCTGGCTATTTCTGCCGCTAAGCAATGTAACTTTGTTTCGGGTTGAAGGATATGGGTACCGGGAAATGTTTGTTTCACTTGCGACATTTCTTGCTTTGTTTTGGGGCGGCAACGCACCTGCGATGCCTCATATTGCAGACTAGCTTCCGCCCGCGGCTTCGCCCGTGAGGTATGTCGATAAAAAATTTCCTTCCCCGGGATGCAATCTATCTCTCTGCAAAATTTTATCGAAATCCGTTCAGTGATTTAGGCGTGAAAAGGTAACAAACAGACAGACAGACAGAGTTTCTTTGGAATTCATAATATTAGCATAGATTTCCTTTCTTTCCTTTTTAGCATCTACAACGCCACTTGGGAACTACGCCTCATAATGACGTCACGCAAAAATCCTGCATCTCGCAAGCAGAGTTTACCGCGCAACTAGCATATGTACTACGTCTCGACATCAATCTTCGGGCAGTTGCCCACCAGACACATCACCCGTCTTGCCGGAGGATGCTCCATTTTCTATGGAACTTTACATCCTGTTCCTGATGCCTCTATAGGTGGACTAACTGCATATTTTCTTTCTAGAGATCCTTTAACACGGTTAAAAACTTCATGTGATAACATATCCAAGATTTATCGTCGCTAACTTACTTCTGTGGGCAGCTGGAAGCACGAGGACTGCTGGAAGGGCCAGGAGCCAGAGGACAGCACCTGGATGCTGAAGTCGATGTGCAGCGGTTGTTCCGAGCTGTTCGACATGTGCTTGCGGAAGTTCTCGTTTAGGTCCTTTGAGACGCCTATGTCCTGTAGAATTGAATAAGATTAAAACGATGAAGATTTATTTACTTTGCTCAAGGCATCATCCCAAAATATTTATTTTTAAATTCATATGTCCTCTAGAGGGCGCCATATTTAATTAAGTGTGACGTCACATAGCCTATTAAACCAGCGGACGGTCAAGACGCTTCTAACGATACCACATTTGTCAAATTATTATAAGTACTTTTGAAGTTATGAGCGAACAGATGAACATACATAAATACCGGTCAAAATCATAAACCTCCTTTTTGCTTCGCCGTAGTCGGGTAAAAATACCATTAACTTGTCATGAACATTTTTAATAATGTTAAAATGTTTTTCACCTAAAGCAAACTTGATAGATTCAGAGTAGCGTAATACGATTATAGTTTTGTAGAGGTTTATAGAGAGAAGGTATGCAAGACGCTACTGCGTATAGACTAGATGTGTCTGCGCACCTAGTGTTTCGAGAGCTTTCTCGCGATACTCTCGTGCTACGTGTGCTCTTAAGATATGGCAATTATAAAATACTATAATCTTGCCACGTGACTTCTAATAAATTTAGTGTAAAATCTTTTTTCTGTTAAGGTAAACAGCAGTGCTATTCTGTAAAATTCTCACTGTGAAAACTTAGGTGAAGTGAGCGTGGAGTGAGCTGTTAGCAATACCTAGCAAAAACAAACTCACTTCACCTAAGTTTTCAAGGTGAGATTTTTACAGAATCGACCGGCTGGTCCAATGTGCTTTTCTTTATAGAAAAAATAAATACCTGGAACATTCTCTGTAGTTTGCTTGTGTACTCGAATCCGCACGCTTGCTTCAGTTTTGAGATCATTGATGCCTGCAAACAAATAACACATTTATTTCAGATTTACTCTTGAACTGATGATTTATTTCAAACACTACTTAGTTCTAGAAAGCCGGGCAATCTTTTGTCAACTTAAGATTCTTGATATTTTGCTCAGCCAAACATACATCCGGGTCAGCGGGATTGTCCGAAAGTGTTACCGCTGGCCCGGAACATAAAGAGCTAAGGAAGGAACACGGGTAGGTTTTAGTCAGTAAGAGTCTGACACTCCCATCCACTCTACCCAGAGCGGGAAGGGTCATTTGATGATTTCCCATCTTGAAAAAAAAAGCCAAACATACATTTAACTTGAGACTTGACAGCCAATGTTTTCTCAAAGCCCACTCATATCTCTGAGGCTCGCTATGCACTTATCGCAGTCCAATGCTTGACATAGGCCTCTTCAAGGCAGCGCCATAACAACCTGTCCTCCGCCTTCCACATCCAGTCTGTCCCAGCCACCTTCTTAGGGACGGCGGTACACCTAGCTGAGGTATGCCCACACGCTTACCGATACAAATTTCAGGGTCGGTTGGTCGGCCGCTCGACAATCTCTTAATGGGGGGTTTTCGTGAAAATTTACGACACCAGTTGGCACCACTTTGACAAGAGGTCTTTCATTTCGACAATGAATATAAAATAGATGATGTCGTTCATCATTCGATTCATTCAGTCATGACTAAAGAAAATATAGGCTCTTTGACAGACGCCTGGACATGACGTGTCAGTGCTGCCACCTAGCGAACGTCATTCCAGAAAACCCTCATTGGCAGCCGATAAATAATTCAACCAATCGCAGCAATTTACGCTCGCTTGACAATTTGTCACCTTAGTTTTGCGTTATCTTCGTTCGAGTAACTGGTCCTTAGTCTTCTCTTTTTGTAAATTAAATGTAATAAAGTTACCTCCGCGTCATCGCTGGCAGACATGTGTTGCACCAGTCGCTTCGCCAGCATCTTGCTGTAGAACTTCTGGAAGACGTCCTTGTCTTCAATGTATTTGAACACAACCATCTGGAAAACCACAGGACACATTATTGGTTAATATTAAGTCCCATGAAATTGGGAGTGAGCCTTTTTGAAAGTGCATTTTAGGCAATGCGACATACCACTTGATTGAGCGTGTCCTCTAGTTCAGCCTCCTCGGGGTTCTTGCTGGACTTCTTCAGTAGAAGGTCGCAATACTTGGCCAGGAGCTCCGGACTCTTCGATGAGGAGTTCGCTGCTTTTGTCACCGCATTACCTGGGGAAATGAGGTTAATGTCGTTAAGTAAATCTGGGTCATTATCAAAATAATCAGTTTAGTTTGTTGTTAAATCTCATGCTAATTTTTTTAATAGTGTTAAGAGGGTTGATCCGTTAGAGCCACGCTGGAGTCAAAATTGATGATTTCCGACGGACAATAAAACCATAATCTGTTTAATTTATAGATAAGATATTGACGTCATATTAATGGGAATTTCATAATCTAGTGCATGGCTGAAAAACATTTTCATTTATTCGTACAGTTTTCTCATTATAACAGTTTTTATGCAAGCCTTTTTTTAAACTAGCGATCGACGGTCTACGCAAATGCAAGGTATTAGTAAAACCATATACGACAAACTTATAACAACGTTGCTTTATAAATAATAATAGCATTTATTAGTGCATGGCTGAAAAAAAAAAACGATTACTGTAAGTTTTCATTCAAGAAAAGTATATTCAAAAGTGTCAATTTTAGCCACTTTTCGATATTTTAAACGCGTTAGTTTAGGATGAAATCTGAAATATTTATATGTTATTTTAGGCCTAGTAAACGAAGACATTTACGTTCTAAAACATGGTACAAATATTTTTTTAATAACTTATTTTTTTATTTTACTATGAATTATTTAGTGCAGCTATATAATCGGCGCGGAATCACGCCAGCGCTCAGTGCCGGCCGAGGCCTTTCAGAGGTAGGACGTGTGTCGCTCCCGTAGCCGCGAGTCGCGTAAAATATTATCGTACTTTCGCGAGTTTTTAGCGCGACTAGGACATGTTGATACGTTTTATTATAATATATTTTTATTATATTACAAAACTTTGGTGAGTACATATTTTAATGTAATGGTGTTCTATTAACTTAAGAAAGATTAAATTAGACTTCTTTATGTATGTTTTCATTTTAATTTTTTTTCAGATATGGCTAACAAAAGGCGCTATATGGGAACAAAAAAAAAACGAAAATTTGGCCAAGGCTAATGAAGCTAAAAGGTATGTTACCGAGGTTCTCTACTTATAAAAAATATATTTTTATTAGGTGTAATTAAGAAACAATATACTTACTACTTTTTGAAGTAATTTTTTTTTTATTACTTTTTGTTTGGATATTTTAATGAAACACAGTAGTAATAAGATAAAGTTAATATCCAATTCGTTGTTATAGGCAGAAAAGAGAAGTTCAAATACTTCAAAACCAGGACTTAAATAAAAATGCTGTTGTAAGTTTTATTTTTTTACTTTATATTTTACTAGCTGCGGCAGACACGTGTTTCCTTGGTTTTGATTGAGCAGTTGTTAAACCAAAACTAAATAAGACCTTTCTTCATTATTTATTTATCTCAAGCCGACAATCGATCGCCTGTCATGGTGCTTACTTTTTGTGTCACTATATTATACCCTACATATTATTTTCAGAATCAAGAAAATGAAAAAGACAGTGAAAAAACACTGGAAATTCTGGAAAACTTGCAGGCATTAGAAACGGCTCCAATTCAAGATCCTGACGCAGGGAATCTTGTAAGAATTACTTGGTCATTTGTATACATATTTTAGCACAAAAAAAACATTGTTAGTTATGTGCTATCTTAAGCCGACAATCGATCGCCTGTCATGGTGCATACGGTTTGTGTCACTATATTATACTCTACATATTATTTTCAGACTCAAGAAAATGAAAAAGACAGTGATAAAACACTGGAAATTCAGGAAAACTTGCAGGCATTAGAAACGGCTTCAATTCAAGATCCTGACGCAGGGAATCTTGTAAGAATGACTTGGTCTTTATAAACATATTTTAGGACAAATAAAACAAGAACCTTCAAGAACAAGTGCGTATTTACAGTATACTTTCATAAGTTCAGATACATGTTGTACATTGTTTCTGATAATATTAGACTTAAAAATATATTTCCAAATTTTATGTTATAGGTAAATAGTAGACAAGAAGTTGAAAGGGATACTGTACTTCAGACAGAGAGTGCACTTTGGCTAGAGCTACGACGTTGTTTATTGACAGCCTCTTCATTCTGTAAAGTGTGCAAACGGCGATCGACTATTAGCCCAGCCCCTTTGGTTAAACAATTTCTTTACTCATATTCCTTGGACCATATCCCTAGTATTCAATATGGGAAAGTAAACGAAAAAGTGGCCATAGAACAGTTGCAGGTACAAGTTTAGATTTTTCTAACAAACAATTTATTTTTATATTCTTAAATTCTATTAAAAAGAAGTAATTAGAGTATTGAGTTTCAAATTATTATGATTACAGGTGCTTCGCCGGATGGACTAATCGACGATGATGGCATCACCGAAATTAAATGTCCTAGTTCGGCATTTGGATTAGAGGCAGATTTTGCTATTAGCCAAAAAAATATTAAATTCTGGAAAATAGATGGATCTGTGAATCGACGCCATGACTGGTTTTATCAGATACAGGGGCAGCTGCATATAACTAACAGAAATTACTGTCTGTTTGCTGTGTGGACAGGCAAAGATTTTAAATTGAAGACTGAAAACATAATCAGGGACGATAAATTTTGGAGCGAAAATATGGAACATCGGCTAGTCAGCTTTTACAATAAATGCCTGTTACCCGAAATTGTTGATCCCCGAAAAGCTAGGTCCATGAAACTTAGAGACAACAAATATTAAGATTTTATTTTACACGAAATTGTTTTTATTTACTTTAACCTAACTAATAATAATTTAATTGCTCATTTATTACAATAAACAAAAAACTGAATCCCCGCTTACGGAAAACGAAAACATTCCCTACTAACTAAAAACTGGCTAAGTATCAAGATGATTCTAAGCGGTGTATGATACGCGCTCCAACACAGACATCTGTGTGTGCGTTTAACTGTATAGCTGTGTGAGTAAATTTACCTAAACACGAGGCGCGCCGCTCTGGAGTAACGCTCTTAATGGCACGTCAAATTTATAGGCTGGAGTCACCCATTGGTGAAATCAACGCTGTTGAAAACGTTACACTCTTTATTAAAACTGCAGTGACCGTTTCAAAGTGACCACATCATTACATTTTGAAGCAGCAGACCGATGACGTTTATAAGAAACCCCCCTTTTGAGATTTCATTAGTTCTAGAGTAGTAGAATTTAGGCAAACTGACAGTCAGAATAAGGCATCCATCTTAAAAAAAATCTTAAAGAGATTAAAACTAAAGTGCCTCAAGTGTACAATGCTAATCTCTTCGGACGAGGCAATCATATAATATGATATAGAACTTCACTTACAGTACCCGGCGATAAATATTGCACATCGACCTTTGGAAAGAGACAATCGGCTAATTTCGGTTTCGTAGAGCGTTATCTCTGTCGCACGAAATACAAACAGTCCGGTATCTATGAGCTGTTAAAACAATTATGATTTGCTTCTTTTTATAATTATTTTTATTCTTTGTAAAGATCGATGTGCAATATTTATCGCCGGGTACTGTACAGGTGAGTTCGTTTAATCACTGGTTATTGTATATTGCTATCGGCCAAATACTCAAACGCAACTCAATTTTAAGTCGCCTTTAAGTATTATGCTGTCTCTGTCACTATCAGGTGTATTGTAGTGACAGAAATACATTTAAGCACACCTTAAAGTTAAGTGTCGTTTGAGAATTCGGGGGTATATAACATATACCGGTCGCGTCGGACTGCCGTCCCATCGCACTATGAGAGTGAGGGAAGAGGGAGTGCACACTCGTGCACTATAATATCTCCTGTGCTGAAGTCTCCGTTGGCCGTCGTGGCCGAAATACGGTCTGGAGGACTTAATATATATATAACATAGTAGCTTCTGCCCGCGACTTCGTCCTCGTGAAATTTCTCCCTCCCCCTATTCACCGTCTTAGGGGTGGAATTACGAAAAACCCTTTCTTAGTGGATACCTACTCTTCACAAAGAACACACCCTCCAAATTTCACGTCTCTTGGACCAGAGGTTTAGGCTGTGCATTGACATAACAGTCAGTCAGGAATTTGGATTTTATATACACTGTGTTCTTCACGTTATCCATAAACTTTGTCAAACGCTTCTATAGCTTTTACAAATTAAATCTAACAAGGAAGTAATACTTAAAACGCTTCGTTAGAAAGATATATGTAAATTCATTTAATGACATTTAATTGAGTTATGCAGTAAGAGAGGGTCTTAACTTATTTGACAAGTTTCAGCCCGCCAAATCTTATGAATGAAAATACGTCGTTGCCAAGTCGGATAAAGAGGCATGCATATCGGGTGATTTACGTCACGGTATTTAGTTTGTATGAAAATTAACCAAAAAATAAGAATTAATTAATGTTTCCATAATTAAAAATGCTTATTTCCATGGTCTGAACATCTGGTCGAAGTTTATGTATATCGTCCGGAACACGGTGTTTAGATACATACTGTTAATAAACCGGCCGCAAGCTTTGTCGAGCGCGGCCACAAAGCCAGAGTCATTGTTGAACGCGACCAGGACGAGCGCGTTGTATTTCTTGTGAACTTCTAGTATTGTTGATACGTAGACTTTTGGATCCTGTGGGAGAAGATAATTAGATTAGTCAATTGTAAGTACTGTAAAGCTTCTAAAGGTAAATCCAAAACGAACCTCGCATACCAAAATCAAAAGAGTTTTTATACAATTTATGTCGGTGTCTTTTCAATAGTGGTCGGATAGAAATCTACAAAATAATCTAGATATTTTCAAAGATGTGTAGAAGTGCGATTTTTGTCCGGCAACAAACAGCATATGTAGTTTATCTGGCATGACTGCTGAAATGTACCATTTTAGCGCAAATGAGGTACACGTTTTCAAAGCATTTTATTTTCTTGTCTCCTGAACTGTTATCAAAAATGTTATCCTTTCATTGACAGTAATCAATTTGGTTTGTAATTCAAAAGCTTACAATATAAATGCAGACTCGCTGGTCGGCTTCTACACTGCTACAAGGATCACTCGAATGGCCTTAACGGGGGTGCACTGTTGTTAGAAATATTTCTGCAATTGTTTTGAGAAATGTAATTTTTAAAAACAAAATGGCGCCGTTAGTTCCTATGTATTTTAGCCACGCGCCAAAAGAAAGAAAGAAAGAAAATACTTTTATTTAGCACAGACTAAGAGACACACAATACACCAGATAGTTAGATAATAGTCGTACATCAGGTAAAAAATAAGATAAAAATAAAAAGTGCAAAGTCCGATGTAAGAATTTAGCAGGAAAGTGTGCCTCACGACTGCGCCAAAAAGGCCCAGTTGAGCAAAAATGCCAGACAACTGGTGCCTGACGCTGGTTTTCAACTGGACCTGGTGTGTGAGGTGATGGATGAAAAGAATTTTGTACAGCTCATCATCACCTGTCTAGCCTTTTCCCAATTATGTTGGGGTCGGCTTCCAGTCTAACCGGATGCAGCTGCTGAATACGAGTATTTTACAGGGAGCGACTGCTTATCTGAGCTCCACAACCCGGTTACTTGGTAAAACTGGTGGTACCAACTGATTTTTTTACAGCTACAGCAGTGCGATTCTGTAAACATCTCACCATGAAAACTTAGGTGAAGTGAGCGTGGAGTGAGCTGTCAATAGTGTCAATTCCTAGCAAAAACAAACTCACTTCACCTAAGTTTTCACGGTGAGATTTTTACAGAATCGACCGGCTGTTCCTTATTTAAAACAGTTTTAAAAGTTTAGAAAAGATGGTATCGCCTCTATGGTACAGTACCGTGTGCGCGCACTCGCCGCACTTGTCGATGGCCTGCAGGCCCTGCGCGTGGATGTGGTGCTCCAGCAGGCGCCGCAGTTCGCACAGCCCGTCGGGAATACGCGCCACTAGAGCGTACATACGCCCTAGATCGCTGTTCTTTTCGCCGTCGAGGAGTTTCTAGAAAAAAAAAAGAATTTAACATTTTACTTGTGAAAAAATATAAGAAGGCAAATCACGAAAAAAAGTGTACGGGGCCTTGCTGCACGGCGATGACCATGACTGGTCGTGATCGCAATCTTGCTCCCAGAAGCTCCGACCAAGAAGCAGACGTTCATAATAAAATACAGACGCCAGCATATCAAGCTACCCGAAACCGTCAAATTTTCCCAATCAACTTTGAACCTTATGCTTTAGCGATAAAGTTGAAAATCTATTAAAGAAATTTGACAGATTGTAGTAGCTTGATGTGCTGGCGTCTGTAAAAAAAGTTTGACCGCAACTAGATGGATGGCTCGTCGTACGTTTCGGCCAACTGCGCGATGCACATTCTGTTTCTAGAGTTGAATCTGAAGACCTAATAATTTTATCTAATACCGTTCAAAATCCTGTCGTAATCTCATCTTAGCGACTATCAATGTCAAAATTTTCACCAAAAAAATATGAAAATTAGAAGGACTTTTGGCACGTTGAGATAGATTATAATGCGAATGTTCGAGCGTTTGTAAAAAAATACGGGAATTGCACCTCTAGTCTATTCGGTATCTGACTGTGGTCGTGGCCCCTAAACGATTCGATTCAGGGAGTGGTCGCTTTATAGGCCGTAGGTGATCGATATTAAGGCCGTAAAAACTGTCAGATGGATTTGAAGGTAGGACTGACGTATGATATTCATCTGTTACGTATGTAGGTGCGTACCTGGAACTCGGCGTGGAAGATCTCGAGATGTTTCTCTATGAGCACTCTGTCGCAGGTTTTAGCTAGTCGCTCCATTGTAGTCTCGTGTAAGTAAACTTGCACGCGTCGTTGTTCTTCTTGAAGACGTTGTTCAGCCTGCGGGCAAAAAATCAATATTTATACTTCGTAAAAGATAGCTTGATCTCTGCGACAGCTGTCAGTAAAATCACGCCTATGAAGTTCTGAATTTCATAGTAGTACAGACAGTACCTGTAAATGTCATACTTTATGGGCATGCCGACCTACTTAGTGATGGGCGATGAATCAACGTGACCACAGACTATAAACTATCGATATTTTAAATAAAACTTAATTTAAAATTAATATTTTATTTTATTTTATTGTATATTTTATTTTAATATCATAACATTATTTACATTTGTATATACTTAATTGTTCTAGCGATTCAGAAACTGATTCAGATATGGATTTGGGATGTACTCCGTTACGAGAATAAATGTATTTTATATTCAAATATTCGTTTAATTTAGTAACGTTTGTAATTAAATTGAACCCAATTAAATGTTACATTAGCATCGATGATAGTAAGAAACGTGGATAATAATTTCTATCGACAATTTTTTATATCATGACTACCCTAGGAATGTCAGTTTGACTTATGTCGCAGAGATCAAGCTATCTTTTACGTAGTATAGTTAGGTCTCCAGAGACAGGAACCTCCTCACAATGCGAGCCGTATCGAGGAGTACTGCCTTCTGAATCAGACCCTTGATCCAACCGCCTAACGAGAGCCTCGATAGATGTTGATCGAGGCTTTAGGCCTGTGAGGTACGCATCGCTTCATCTTCCTCAAGCCACGCATCACATAGAAATGACGATCGCTCGCGCTGCGAACGCGTTATATTTACGTTATTGCTATCTCGCTCGCGCGCGCATCTGTCTCGTTTCTTTTAGCTACTTACAGAGTCTCGTAGGCGCGTTCTTATTGTACGATCGCGCGACGCCTTCACGGTAGCACTGTGCACTACTTCAGCCCCTGAGATTTTCTACTTAAGCTTGTTGTGTACAGAAAAATATACGCTCCTATTTCTACACTACTATTCTTGTTTTATTTTATCACAAGCTGCTACATTCTGGTGACCCCGAGAAGAAAATGGACAAGCAAGAAATTAGTGAGCCTACAGACCTTGCTGCCATCTCCGTGCAGTCACATCTCCTTCCCCTCTGGCGCGAATATCCACGCATGTGGTTTATTCAATTTGAAGCAGTCGTCGAACCTCAGAAGACCAGCGACGAAAACAAATATCGTTACGTCCTCGGCCAACTACAACCGACAGACCTTCAACATATCACAGACATCGTGATCAACCCACCAGAAACTAAGAAGTACGAAACCATCAAACAACGCCTTCTCTCCGTGTACGAACAGTCTGAGGTGAAAAATTTCAAGAATCTCATTAGCGGATTGGAGCTTGGCAACCAAAAACCGTCTCAGCTGCTACGGCGCATGCGCGAACTCGGCGGCAACATGATCACCGAAGATGGAATCAAGATAGAGTGGATAAATCACCTTCCGGCGCAAATTCGAGTTGTGCTGTCAGTAAACACAGACTCGTCACTCGACATGCTCGTGGCAATGGCAGACAAGATGATGGAATATTCCGAGTCGAGCAATATTGCAGCTGTCTCCTCGTCACAACTAGATTCTGCAGCTGTCAATCAACAAGTAATGTCCGCGCAAATACAAGTTCTTTCGAAACAACTTGAGAAGCTGATACTCGAAATCTCCGAACTTCGCAGCCGTGGGAGACCACACCATCGACGTCACCAGCGCTCCCGCTCAAGATCGAAGTCTACCGCAAAATATCAAGACGATCCCAATCGAGTATGCTACTATCACTACCGATTTGGGGATCATGCGAGACGCTGCGTGTCACCGTGCGCGAGGCGAAAGCAAAACAAGTCGGAAAACTAAAAGACGCACCGACCGTGGCGGACGTCGGTGTAACTACGGCAAGTAACCGCCTATGTGTCTTCGATCGCAACACTAATCACCGTTTCCTCGTTGACACCGGTGCGGACATCTCCGTCCTAGCCGCCACCCTGATACACAAGAAGAAATGTTCACCAACTTCGTACAAACTATACGCCGCGAACAGTTCACCAATCAATACCTACGGCGAGAAAGACCTGCAAATCGACCTAGGTCTCAGAAGACGTTTTCGTTGGACATTTGTAGTCGCAGACGTCAAAACATCAATCCTCGGAGCTGACTTCCTTCGCCACTTCAAACTCCTCGTCGACCTGCATCAAAAGAAGCTAATCGACAAGGTGACAGAACTCTCAATCAACGCTTTAGAAATCTCGTCAATGCAACAAGCCGTCTACGTACTCAGCAACAAGCAGACATATCAAGACATACTCAAACAGTATCCAGATCTACTCCGACCTATGTCCTTGAAAACTCCCGCTAAACACAACGTCGTCCATCACATTGAGACAACGGGACCACCTCTCTTCGCACGTGCTCGCCCCCTACCGCCCGACAAATACAAAGCGGCTAAAGAAGAGTTCGAACGGATGATGGAAATGGGAATCTGTCAACCTTCCAAGAGCCCGTGGGCCAGCCCACTCCATGTGGTAAAGAAAAAAGATGGCAGTCTACGAGTGTGCGGCGACTACAGGCGTCTTAATTCAGTCACGCTACCCGATAAGTACCCGATTCCGCGCATACAAGACTTCACCTATCAACTACACAATAAGAAGATCTTCTCAAAACTCGACATGAAAATGGCCTACTACAGAATACCTATAAACAAAGAAGACGCACAGAAAACTGCAATCATCACACCCTTTGGGTTATTCGAATTCAACTGCATGACGTTTGGTTTACGAAATGCAAGTCAAACCTTCCAACGTTTTATGCACGAGGTACTGCGCGGCATCGAGGGCTGTTTTTCATTCGTCGACGATATCCTGTTATACTCCGAAAACGAACAAGAACACAAGTCATTACTTCATCAAGTTCTCGAGCGCCTGAACCAATACGGCGTAACTCTCAACGTCGACAAATGTGAATTTGCACAGGCGAAAATCAACTTTCTCGGCTACGAAGTAACAGCGAACGGCATAAAACCAACTGAAGAACGAATAAAAGTCATATCCAGTTACCCTCAACCAAAAACTATCATCGAGCTTCGTCGTTTCCTGGGCATGTTGAACTTCTATAGAGATTGTTTACCAAATCAAGCCGACATGCAGAGCGAACTCAACAAATATCTGCACAATGGTAAAAAGAATGACAAGACACCTATCACGTGGACGCCAACCGCCGAACAAGCATTTCAAAAATGCCGCCAAAGCATACTGGAATGTGTGACGCTAACGCACCCTATCGCCGGCACCCCACTCTGCATCATGACGGACGCCTCAGATCACGGCATCGGCGCGGTGCTACAACAACGCGACAACGGAGCTTGGAAGCCGCTAGCATTCTTTTCTAAAACAATGAGTGCTACACAATCTCGATACAGCACGTATGATCGCGAACTACTAGCGATCTACATGTCTGTGAAGCATTTTAGAAGACTCATCGAGGGCTGTGACGTCACCGTATACACAGATCACAAACCGCTGTCCTACGCGCTCTCAAGACCGCAAAGTAGCAGCGACACTCCGCGACGCGAACGGCAACTCCACTTTATCAGCCAATTCTGCAATAAAATCGCGTATGTAAAGGGAGACGAAAACTCAGTCGCTGACGCCTTATCTCGCATTGAGGAAATACACTGTCCCTCAAACATTGACTACGACAAGTTATCACGTGATCAAGAACAAGACGAAGAACTGAAACAATTAAAACTACAGCCAAACTTAAAATTCATCACCGTTACTTTGCCCGGCACGCAGCGACCAATCACGTGCGAGATAACAACATCTACGCTCCGCCCATATCTACCACCGGCACATCGTTTTGCAGCATTCAAAGCGCAACATGATCTCTGCCACTCTGGTATCAAGGCGACTAGAAAGCAAGTAACATCAAAGTTCTTCTGGTCATCTATGAACAAAGATGTAACAAAGTGGACAAGAAACTGCGTCGGCTGTCAGCGAGCAAAGGTACATCGTCACGTCGTCACGCCGCTAGGAAGTTTCCCGCCATCGCAACGCTTCGAACACATCCATATCGATATAGTCGGCCCACTTCGACTATCTTACGATTATCGATATTGTGTTACTATCATGGACCGATTCACCAAATGGCCTGAAGCCGTACCAGTGCGCGAGATAACAGCTGAGATCGTCGCAAAAGGACTGTATGAAAACTGGATTGCTAGATTCGGCTGCCCACTACGTATATCGACCGATCAAGGCAGGCAGTTTGAATCGTCGGTGTTCAACGCGCTAATGAAAACATTCGGCATTACACGCATACGTACGACCGCATACCATCCACAATCAAATGGGCAAATAGAACGCTGGCATCGTACGCTAAAAGCCGCGTTAATGGCTAGAGGCGCAACTACCAACTGGAGCGACGAACTTCCCACCGTACTGCTTGGTCTCCGAACAGCGCTGCGTGAAGACAACAACCTAAGTCCCGCGCTAATGACCTACGGTTCTACACTACGTGTGCCATCGGATTTCTTCGCACCGGCTACTACGACGACTAACATGTCGGACGAAGATTACGTACGCCGCCTCACACAAACGATGACGTCACTCTCACCTTCGTGCACTACTACTAGAACATCAGTCACTCCCTTCATACACAAGGACCTCAGTACGTGCACACACGTCTTTGTGAGGAACGACACCGTGCGAGCGCCGCTGACACCACCCTACGATGGACCGTATCCAGTGCTACAGAGACACGAAAAATATTTCAAAATTCAGCTACCGCTTCGAGAGACAGTTGTATCGCTGGATAGACTGAAACCGGCATACATCTGCAATGAAACACCAAACACGACAAGCCCTACAAACGCAGCAAGCACGCCGAGCATCGTGAATCCTGTACCATCACACCAACCATACATCACCAGGACCGGCAGAGTATGCAAGCCAAACGTACGCTTCGCTAAGGAGGGGGTACTGTGAGGTACGCATCGCTTCATCTTCCTCAAGCCACGCATCACATAGAAATGACGATCGCTCGCGCTGCGAACGCGTTATATTTACGTTATTGCTATCTCGCTCGCGCGCGCATCTGTCTCGTTTCTTTTAGCTACTTACAGAGTCTCGTAGGCGCGTTCTTATTGTACGATCGCGCGACGCCTTCACGGTAGCACTGTGCACTACTTCAGCCCCTGAGATTTTCTACTTAAGCTTGTTGTGTACAGAAAAATATACGCTCCTATTTCTACACTACTATTCTTGTTTTATTTTATCACAAGCTGCTACAGGCCTAATTAAATTATTATTTTTATTATATCATATCAAATCCTTTCGTGTGTTCCTTTGTCAGTTATACTCCCTACCTTGATCATGTACTCGGTGACGGGGTTGTTCCTGAGGAAGTCGGTGCTCTCTCGGGTGTAGAACCGCTCGGTGTCCTCCAGGAACACGGCCTCGAAAGTGTCCTTGTACACCACCAGGTTCTGCCCCCGGGCTGACGTGTCATCTTCATTCAGGCCTAGGGCTACGTAGCAGTTGATAACCTGGAAGGAGTTTAGGGTTAGAAATAACACTGGTTTAATATTATAGTGTATGGTTTTTAAATGTCTTTCTTTGTTTTTGTATTGTGTATGGCACATTTGCGTGTCATTTTGTTAACATACCACGATCACCAATATTTTACTTGTTTAGTACATTAATTAAACATGATGTAATAAGCATAAGAATTTAATCTGCCAGGATGAATCAATTCGATGAAAAGATGGAGAATCTTCGCCTCTTATGGACCGATGATTACAAATGTTTTTTTTTTTGTTATTTATCCGACTGGCAATACTAGAGATTAGAGCGTTCAGACAAACTCTACACCTGAAATCGCGAAAAAAAATCAGCTGTTCCCTACATTTTGACGAGTTACACGAACATAAATGTAGGGAACAACTAATTTTTTTTCGCGATATCACAATGATGAGTCCAATGACCTCTTAAGAGGTTGCTAATGTTTTACCAATAACCCTGTATAATATAATACAGGGTCCCATTAAAATAGATGGACAAGTTTTAACACAGCGCTCTCAGTACGTCTAACTAAAGATATCCGAGCAAAAAAAAAAACACTGATTTAAGTGATTTTATTTTGACCTAAGATATTAAATTGCCGGCACTTTAGTATATTTTCAATAGCTGATTATTTTTCTTGTCAGTATCGATGCGTTTTTCTGATATATTTTTTTACCATCGTCCTTATTTTGGTGTTCTGAATGATTTCTAAAAGTTTGTCCATCTATTTTAATGGGACCTTACATATATTATAATTATTTGATATCATATCAGTTATAGTTTGTGGCACTTACTCCAGAAACAAGTCTCGTATTAATAGTCTCCCCATTACGTTCTCTTTCGATCAGTTTGAGAACCGCGTTGGTGACTTGCTTGTTCAATCTCTGGAACAGGTTGTCTCGCCACGTCACCAGCGCCAGTTGGTAGATCTCGTAGATTCCCTGGAAATAAAAAAAAAACATATAATATAAAAATAATTGACGAAATGTGAGTGTACCATATGTACCGCCTCTATGCTTGAGGGAGGCCTATGTCCAGCAATAGACGACTTTCGGCTGAAATTATGATGATGACGATGAAAGGAACAGAGAAAAAAAATCAGCCTTTGTTGTCCCACTGCAGTGCATTAGATTATGTTGTCCCACGGCAGGGCAAAGATATAAATTAGTCTGTGTTGTCCCACTGCAGGACAAAAATATAAATTAGCCTGTGTTGGCCCACTGCAGGCCAAATATATAAATTAGCCTGTCTTGACCCACTGCAGGGCAAATATATAAATTAGCCTGTCTTGACCCACTGCAGCGCAGATATAAATTATCATGCGTTGTCCCACTGCAGTGCAAAAATATAAATTAGATTATGTTGTCCCACTGCAGTGCAAAAATATAAATTAGCCTGTGTTGTCTCCTGCAGGGCAAAAATATAATTTAGCCTGTGTTGTCCCCTGCAGGGCAAAAATATAAATTAGCCTGTGTTGTCCCCTGCAGGGCAAAAATATAAATTAGCCTGTGTTGACCCGCTGCAGAGCAAAGACATAAATTAGCCTGTGTTGTCCCACTGCAAAGTGAAGGTATACATCAACCTGTGTTGTAACACAACAGGGTTAAAACGCCATCCTTTCCTTTATCCACTCAACTAGTAACTGCGCCAACATGAACCAATCCGGTTCAGTATTTAATTATTTATCAACATAATACTGTGACTGTCAAGTCTATTGTTCTATGTATCCTAGGACAGAGCCATTCATATTAACTGACCATACCGAATACAGGAATACTTACATTTTTCCGCATATGCCATGATAGCCATAGGCAAGAAATTGATAATTCGTGTACATTAAAAATTCGTTCTTGTACTAGCTAAAAGTTACAGGGTGTATCAGAAAGGTATGGTCATATTTAAAGGTGTGGTACAGATCATAAAACTGAACAACTTTCTCCATGGGACCAACATCGTAATCGCGACAAAATGATCAGCCGTCCCATACATTTGAGTCAACTAGGTGTTGAAGTTTTGTACAGGACAGTTGATAAATTTTTCGCGATAATGATGTTTGTCCCATATAGAAAGTTGTTCAGTGTGATGGTCTGTACCAGTTGCGAAGGTTTCATATAACTCGATTCCTATCGGCTTCCCTTTGAAAAATGGCACAGTCAGTATTCTATAGACAAATAATATAATCATATTAAAGATATCCACTCCGGCTTACCTCTTGCAAAAATTTACCCTTCGCTACTGATCTGTACCACACCTTTCTGGTTGGTACATACTGTATAGTAAAATCACCCATAACTGGGTCTCATTAAAGTCCATTGTAAATATTAAAAAAAAAAAACGGCCAAGTGCGACTCCGACTCGCACACGAACGGTTACATAATATCGTGTAATATTTAACACTAGAAGCGCCCCGCGGTTTTAACCCGCATAAGTGCCTATCCCGTGGGAATATCGGGTTAAAAACTATCCTGTGTCCTTTCCCGAGACTCAAATTATATCTATACCTACCAAATTTCATCTAAATGGGTTCAGCGGTTTAAGGGTGAAGAGGTAACAGACAGATAGACTCACTTTCGCGTTTATAATATTAGTCTGGATTAAACATAAAAAGCAATTATTATTTATTGTTTAACTTAAGAGTAAGTACCTATTATAGTTGTATTAGTTACATGTATTGCTATTATTAAAATCGAATAAAAAACCATGTTTCTCGTATGGGACAACCCTTTAATTTTTAACTTTATTTTATTTTTATTATTTGTTGTTATCGCGGGCTCTGTGAAAATTTCAAGTGTTTATTACGGTTTAAAAGATACAACTGGATGGACAGCGGAGGCTTAGAGCGGTTCTGCACTACATCCGTTCCGAATCCGAGAAATCCGGAATCCGAAGTGACCGTAGTCCTATTTGTGAGGGGTTGCTCACTAGATCCGAACTCTATCCGTCCGAATTTAGAACATCCCCAATTCGGATTGAAGTCGGATCTTTAATTCGGATTCGGATCGGGTGTA
This sequence comes from Luperina nickerlii, assembly GCA_963855955.1. NCBI lineage: Eukaryota > Metazoa > Arthropoda > Insecta > Lepidoptera > Noctuidae > Luperina > Luperina nickerlii. The sequence continues at coordinate 6,077,937 of OY979689.1, read as the reverse complement.
TTGCAGAACCGCTCTTAGTAATAGGGTTCCGTTGCAGTGGCGTGCATTGGTTTTCAGAATAGGTAGGCAGGTACTAGACCGAGTCTAGTCTAGACAGACGCGGTCACTAATTAAAAACATAAAACAAACGTATCTATTAACAAAAAAAAAGTTTTACAGCCGCCATCTTGGATATTCATTTTGACTTTATTTTCGGCTCCAGCAACTTCAAAACCATGAAAACGACACCCATGACGAAAAATTTTAAAAAATTACAGCCGCATTTTCATTTTGACCTCACTATCTCTTTCTTTCATCCCACGGCCAAATTACGAACGAATTATAAATTACGATTTTGACATTGATACTCGGTTGGTTATTTGAGTAGGCATGCCTACTTTAGGGTGATAAATTGCGATGGTCGAACGTCATGGTATTACGCGCGTGATTGGTTATTTATCGAGGTAGGCACTGCTTATATGTCTTAAAGCAATGCACGCCACTGTTCCGTTGGCAATCTTTGTGTTCGGAAACCTTTCAAGTAAATTTCAGTATCATCAACAGCCCGACTCGCCCGCTACTAGGTATATGGCTCTCTTTGCTTGTGCCAATACCAACGCTCCTGTGACAGCCACATCCAGGTTTTACTCCCGATGGCAACAATGTTGTCTGTCCAAAGTAAAACTACCTAATATGACAATTATGGATAACCTTATTGTTAGTGTTCTTCAGAAAGTTCAGGTGCATAGTACTCACGACTGGCGTACGTGTATGACTAGTATTTTAGTTGCGTAACACACTTTCAATTACAATCCAAGAGTTTTGAAGGTTATTACTAATCCATTGCTTCATAGGTTTGAAAATTCGTCTGCCCAACAACATAAAAAAACGCAATGAACGTTCACATACTGTCATAATGAAACCCATTGCGATCAATTGTCATTTTATGTGTGAAAGTAAACGAAGCAAAAGGAGTATGTAAGGATCGTAGCAGTTGGCGATCTGTAGTTTCTGCCTACCTCCATGGGAAGGTGTGAGTTTATGTATGTAAAGTCAATTCAAACTTGTTTCAAATTAATATTATTTCAAGTTAAACAAATATCAGCTTTATTTTAATGGTAGTTAAGTTGATTTCAGAGTGACTAGCACTATTGAAAAAGTTATAAAAATGTTTGAAGTTGCAGCGTAAAATGAACTTTATTGTGTAGGAATTAAAGTTATTTTTCCAATAAACTCATATTTGTTTACATTTTTGGAAAATAAATCGCGAATGCAGTATATGTGGTAATTAATGTCACCTTCCGTCCCTCCTCGCACTCGCGCTTGACCCAGTGCCTGTTCAGGTAGGCGCACACGCCGTTCAACACCCGGGACGAGAACTGGTACTCTTCCCATTGTTTCGTGTAGAACGCTAGCACGTCTTCACCCATTAACTCTGCGCCATTCTGAAAAATAATGAGAATGTCATGGGAAACATTAAATTTGATCCACAAAAAACTTATAATGGAGTACGCTTTGTTTATATAATATGTCTTTAAAAACTTTTTGTACTCCCAAAGTTGGTCGCAGTTAATTGTTTTTTTAGTATTTCAGGCTTATTACTTATTCGTAGATTTCAGGTCAATATGATGGGAATTATTTGAGGCCTACAAAAAGAGGCACATTTATTATATTAGTGTGCATTGCTCAATGCTAAAACACTGTAATTAGATTTTATTTCACTTCTTTATCCTTGAAAAACTCTATCGGGTGACCGAAAGATATTTTTTTAACTATATAGTTGAGTTAAAAAAAAATCTATCAGTCAATATATTTATAAAATGCAGGGTAGCGCGATAAATTTAATCATGAAATAAGCATATTATTCTGAACCCCCAAGGCGTAGAAATGTTACGACAGTTATCAAAAAAAAAACCGCTGTTTCATAGAAAGTACAATCAATACCTAGGCGCCAGGCCGTTAGTTATTATTTTTTTTACACTTCAAATTTTTTTTAAATATCCGTCCAAAAATTTTCAAACCAGTGTAGTTCAGAATCATGTACCTACTGAATCCAGGGTAAGAATTTGCGCGTCGATGTCCCTGCAACCTTGTGTAATTAATGTATAATAAAAAATAGCGTAAAACATTCCAAAAGTGTAACAATGGAGTTTCTTGCAAAATCTTCTACATACGCAACTACCTTTTGAATGGGGAAACTATAATCAATTTGATTTTCTTGTAAATTTCGACATTCAAAAGTGCCTTTTGTGTGCCTAATTGAAATTAATCATTTGACTTTGATATAAACGTGGTTCTTTATGGACAAACCTGAAGCAAATTGATGAGATAAAGCCTGAGGAACTCCTTCAGTCTCTTGTACAATTCGAGGCCGACCAACTGCGCGCCGCCCTGCACATGACCAGTCTGGAACACAAACACTCATAAGAATTAAGAAATAATTACATTTATTAAGAAATAAGGATCCTAGGGAAAAAATAAATCATCAATGGCTGTTAAAATATTCATATTTACTGGAAACTTTTAATAATTCTCAGAGAGTACTTTTTGTGCCCCTGGTAGGGAAGCTATATAGATAGATATGGAGCACATTAATAACCCAGTTCAATAAGCTGTAACGGTAACTCTTGCAACAATTCAGTTAAAAACTTAAAGTATGTGACGACAACCGCGTAAGACAAACACACAACGTAACACTTACGTAACGTATGAGTGTGTCGACGTGTGTGTGTGTGTGTATGTGAGGGGGGGTATGTGTGTGTGAGGGGGGTATGTGTGTGTGAGGGGGGTATGTGTGTGTGTGTGTGTGTGCGCGCGTGTGTGTGTGTGTGTGTGTGACGTACCTGTTTCTTGCCGCTAAAGTTAGCCCTGCCGCCATTGTTGTTCGCGGCTCGACCACTGGAACTACTGCTGGCGCTCTGGTGATGTACGGATGTACAGTAATTGTACACGTGACTGTATTCTGTTCAGGGGTTTTATTGTATAGACATTATTACGTACCAGACGCCAGCACATCAAGCTTCTACAATCTGTCAAATTTCTTTAATAAATTTTCAACTTTATCGCTGGAGCATAAGTTGATTGGGAAAATTTTACAGTTTCGGGTAGCTTGATGTGCTGGCGTCTGTACTTTATAGTACACCCACATTGCTCCAGTTACGTATATAAGTATATAATTTGATTTTATAGGAGAAAAATAATAAAATCATTATCACGATTACGATCATTATCATTATCATCATTATTATTCGTAGATCTTTGACAGTCGGGTACACCCTTAACGACTGTCAACTGTCAACTGATTGTCACACTTACTTCTGACTGGGTTAGTAGTCCTAAAGTGTGACAACCAGTCAATTACTTTGTAGGTATCCAAAAACCGTATTCAATACACCAAAATAACGTTAAAAAAAAAAAAAAAAAACGCCTATTTTCCGTTTTCAATTCCAACAACAATACAAATTGTTATTCAGGAAAGTAAAAGAATTATGACTTTTATGTTTGAATAAATTAATACATTGTGACGTTTTATCCTTTTTATCCCGATATTCCCACGGGATCGACATTTATGCGTGTGAAAAAAAAAAAAAAAAAAACCGCGGGCCGCACTAGTATAGAATATCATGAAAGTACTCCATCAAAAGTGAATGACAGAAGAATGACACGCTGATCAGGATTACTACCGAGGTTCAACTACTCCTTAAATCATAGTAACTGCAAGAAAATCATTATGGAGGCTCTTCAAACTATATGTCCTATGAAGATACAGAGAAGTTATTACTTGTGCTAAAGTAAATATTGTTCGTATTACCTATATAATTTTATACACCTTTTTACATATGTACCAGTATGATAAATATTATAAGTATGTGATTATTTAATCAATTAATGTTACCTCCAATCGCCTGAAACACAGGATTACCTAGTTCAGGCACAAATCATGGGTGAACTCGACATAGATTAAAAAAAAAACTGTATTTAACGCTAGTCTTTATATTTTTTAATAAATTTTATTTATTATTATTATTTCGATTATTTATTGAGTTATCTTATTCTATTACATTTTTAAATATTTCCTAAAATATAAAAATAAGTAGGTATAAAAAACATTTAAAAATATGAAAATTATTATTAATAGCATTAAGACTAGGACGGACAGCATTTGAGAAAAACGCTCAAAAACTTAGAATGATATCTATTTCTACAAAGAATAGACACAGCTCTTTCTATTCAAAGTGACATTTCGTTTCTCCATTTTTGACACATCGTCGTACCGTAGAAATCCTTCTACAATCTGTCATTTTGTCTTTCGTTTCTAACGATCTTTGTCTAGGTCCTTTTTTATGTAGACAATTTAAAAGAAAGTTTTCTATCCCAAATTGTCAAAATCACACTGACGACTGACAGTTGTCTAAGGTAGTAAAGAGATTTTGTAATCGCTAAAGACATTAGAAAACTTTCTACTCGACGGCCACAAAGTATTTACGGTTATCTACAAAATCCCGTAACGACTGTCAAAGATCCACGAATGACAGCCGGGACCAATGGCTTAACGTGCTTTCCGAGGCACGGAGGTGTCTTGGTATGTAAAGATGGTCACCCATCCACAGACCAACCGCGGCAAGCGTAGCTTAACCTGATCGATCAACCTGTGCGGCTGTTATTATTTAGCACGAACCCCTTATAGTTTGACTTAATATCAGTAAAAATTGAGGATCAAAAATAAAATAAAAATTCCTATGACAAAACAAAGAATTCCGAGTCGAATTACGGCTCCTACACAAAGGCGCGACGCGAATCGCGCGCGACACAAAGGCACCGCTCGTCGCGCGACTTGCGGTGCCTTTGTGTCGCGTGTCGCGTCGCGCCAGTGTGTACGAGCCTTTACGTAAGAGTGAATTTCGTAAAAAGTGCAGTTGACTCTTTCTACTTTGCAACGTCATTTTTGTCTATCTTCCGTCGACAATCCGGTGCTCATGCGACGCGTGCTGAAGTTATAAAGAGTACACACAATATCCTCCATTTTTATTATTACATTAGAAGAGGATGATATTGCAACATAAACGGCCGATAAGAGCCGATCGATAATATAACGTACGCCGTTGTTTTGTAAACAAACGCGTCGAATCACTAATAACAGCTTCAAATAGAACTGCCCTGATTTCTTCAAATACGGAGTTAGGAAACTTATCTGGGGGCACGGCAGTGCTCCCGCCAAGTCGAGCAAAAAGCGGCACGGCCGTACAATGCGTGCCACGTAAGAAGAGACTTGACCCCGCCTCCCCCGCTCTTTCCGCCGCCCCTATGACGTCCGGTCTCAGACCTCATACCGCTAAAGATACCTAAAATCGTGTTCTGCGCATGTCAGACCACGTGGTGTGTCAAGTCTCTTCTTACGTGGCACGCACTGTACTATCCTTTTCTCGAAGCAGTACAGGCCATTTTCGACCCCATATAACTTCTTTGTGGATAAAACTAGAAGCCTGAATTTTCCCACGGCATCGACACATATGCAGGTGAAACCGCGGGGCGCTGCTAGTTGTCAATAGTTTCCGCAGCGTACGCGATATAAGGATATTTTTTGGTATTTTTTTCACACCTTGGGTTACATTATCGAAGTTTTCATACGGATCCCTAACTTTTTTGAAAATATTCTATCGCCTATCATCAAGGATAATGTAGGGTTCTAATGGTGAAATAATTTTTCAAATCGGTCCAGTAGTTTCGGAGCCTGTTCAATTCAAACAAACAAACAAATCTTTCCTCTTTATAATATTAGTGTAGCTAATAAGACACGACAAAAATATACAAATGACATGCAAAACTAACAATAGAATGAGATTTCTTAATAGCCGAAGAAACTACTCAATTTGGCGATCAATAACCTCCAACGTCTAACATCTTAACAACAGTCGGATCACATACGGAAGCAGTGTATAGTTTCCTTATGGGACTAAACTTTGAACATGTTCTATAATGCGGTTTGAATAGTTTATCGTTATACAGACCGCGAAATCTTTATCGTGGTTATATCGTACGTGGGGATATACAGCAATTCAAGGGTTTGGTATTGGTACAGACTTTCTTTAAGGCACCAACACACCAAGAGCTCGTTCAAACGACACGCGCGTCACCAGCTACGTCTAACTCGCTTTGAAATTTGTTGTATATAATTTGAGTTTTATGACACATAAATAGATCTCAGTAATAATAGCCGCACGGGTCAATCGACCAGGTTAAGCTACGCTCGCCACGGTCGGTCCATGGATGGGTGACCATCTTTACATACCGAGACGCTTTCGTGCTTCGGAAAGCACGTTAAGCCGTTGGTCCCGGCTGTCAGTTTCGGATCTTTGACAGTCGTTACGGGTCGTCAGAAGCCCGAAAGTCCAACCAGTCTTACCAAGGGTACCATGTTACCCAGAACTGGGTTGTGGAGGTCAGATAGGCAGTCGCTTCATGTAAAATACTGTTAGACTGGAAGCCGATCCCAACATAGTTGGAAAAGGCTAGGCAGAAAGAATACATAAATAGATCTCCAATTGCATTTATCGAAGTCTAACTTTCACACCCCACGCGCCCGCCTCATGCCAGCCCCGTGCTCACACACCCCAGGTGTCACATCTCACGTTGTGACACCTGGAAGCCACTAGGTCCAGTGAACGAAGTAGTCCAGTCACTAGTTATAGTATAAGCGCGTGTGAGGCGTGCGCGATGCGTATGCTAATTTTGCGCGTGGCGAGCGCAGGTGTAAGGCGGGCACAACGCGTGTGCGGGTCCTGTGCGTGGTCGGCGCGGGTTATCTGAACACGCCCTAATCGCGAAAAAATTACCTGCCATCCCAAAAATTTGAATCGAGTAAGTATTGAAGTTTTGTCTGAGATAATCAGTTTGATGGTCTTTTTGGTCCCTGAGAGGTGGTGCATTCACACCCTCAAAGGATATCATTGAAGTGTCGAACATTTTATACTCAAAAATTTGACATGTTTGAACTATAAACTTGTTATAAAAATATGATTTTTGGCATTTTCAATCCCAACTAGCAGCCGGGGGTTAATTGTAGGCTTTCGTTGTAATAAGTAAAAACTGCTCAAGAGGTCATTTCCCATAAGAGAATAGTTTTTTTTTAGGTCGACACTTTTATTTTTTGGTACGAAATGAATGATGTCTTTTGAACACGGCTTTCTAAAACATGCTGTATATATTTCAGTATAGTAGTAGAGCTATATTTGTAAAGGGTCTCGCCAGCTATTTCTGCCGCCATGCAGGGTTGGCGTGTTCCTGTTTAAAAGGTATGGGTAACCAATTGCCAATGCTGATAAAAATACAGGCACACATATTTCCGCTTGTGAAGGGGGATGGTAACGCAATAGTTGCGGTGACCACTAACATCAGTAGACCTGATAGGAAGCCTTTTAGCCCAATAACACTTTGCCTGAAATGGGACTCGATCCCAGAACCGCTCAGCAGTCGCGACCACAAGGCCAACGAGACATCCCAGAGTTTGGAAGTTGACGGTGTGATACCAATGCAAGTTGCTCCCTACCATGTTTGATTGCACAAGCTGCTGACTTTTGCAGTTTCAGGTGCAAAAACTTGCAGTAAGTCCACTTGTTGTAAACGTTTTCGCAATGCAAATTGACTGCAGACAGAAACTTGCGCAATGAATTTGCTACTGGATATGTTGTGCATGAAAAAGAAGTGATAGAAAGGCAAGGACACCCGAAATGCGGCGAGCCAATATTAAGTGTAGCTCAAATTGGGCCTCATTAGAAGGCTTAAAGTCATCCAAAAGGCAATGGAGAGGTCAGCAGTATTGTCCGAAAGGGTTACCGCTGGGCTGGCCCGGAACATAAAGGGCTAAGGAAGGAACACGGGTGGGTTTTAGTCAGTAAGAGTCTGACACTCCCTTCCGCTCCACCCAGAGCGGGAGGGGACATTTGATGATTTCCCACCCTCAAAAAAAAAAAATGGCTATGGAGAGGGCTATGCTTGGAATACGTGATCGAATAAGAAATCAAAAGATACGCAGAAGAACGAAAGTGACCGACATAGCCCGAAGAATTGACTAACTTTAAGTGGCAGTGGGAACATTGCTCGCATTACAATCGCCCGGCGATGGGGCCGAAAGATTCTGGGGTGGTGACCGCATACCGGAAGACATATCGTTGTAAGGCCTGCCACAACATGGACCGGTGACCTTGTGAAGGGCGCAGACATCCGCTGGATGCGAGAAGCACAAAACCGGTCGAAGTGGCGGTACTTGGGGGTCTACGTCTAGCAGTGCTGAAGATGATGAATTAAGTGGACCGTCGACTGCTACAAAAGATGAGCACGAAGAGTATAAGGCCGGACGCACTTTGGAAGCGAATTTATATTATCGTGGTCGTACGAATTGAGTGCGCACACTGAATACGTTTTTCTCCGTCAAATACAGGTAGTGTGTTCCGGTGCCATCGGATTCGTAAAGTCCTTTTGGAGCGCGATGAATGACCTGTATCTTCCAGACAATAGTCTTCTCCTCATTTAGTACTTGGACGGTCGGGATCGTTCGTGCGTGTTCGTACGTGATCGCACGAGTTAAATTTGTAAGAAAACGCGTCCTAAGTGCGCGCGACCCTTACCATTGCTGCGCGGTTCATTTGTTTGCCAGCCACGCATTCGTGCGCAAGCCGTGGGTCGCAATGGACGATTCCATCTACACTTACATACAAAGCTGAGCTATATACACGTGGCTCGCTTAGCCGTGGGAGCCGCTGTGGAGCGGAGCCTTTACTCGTGCGCCAGATTGTCGCAGTAAGCTGTAGTTTTGAAAAGGATACGTATACAAGTCCATATATCTCTTCTTTTCCATGTGCTGCCTCTTGTAAACCTGCTCGATACCCTCCTGTAGGTCGCCCCATATCTGCAACAATATACATATGGATCCCATAATTATAAAGTTATTGAAATGTCATTATAACGAAACTAAGACTGCGTTCACACAGCCCTGTCCTGTAAAATATTTGATTTGACGTGTCGTATTATCCTGCGTAAAAACGCGGTCACACAGACAGAACACGAAAGGCAACTTAATAATATCGATGTATCATTGAGCAAAAGCTGTGATGTTAACATAGGCAGTAGGCTAGTTTAGAGCACGTTCAAGTTCAAGATGTAAGTTCAAAAAATATGGATGTCACGTAATCAACTTTGAGGGGCCCATGGCTAAATAATAACAACCGCACAGGTCGATCGATCAGGTTAAGCTTGCCGCTTGCCGCGGTTGGTCTGTGGATGGGTGACCATCTTTACATACCGAGACCCCTCCGTGCCTCGGAAAGCACGTTAAGCCGTTGGTCCCGGCTGTCATTCGTGGATCTTTGACAGTCGTTACGTGTAGTCAGAAGCCCGAAAGTCTGACAACCAGTCTTACCAAGGGGTATCGTATTACCCAGTAACTGGGTTGCGGAGGTTAGACAGGCAGTCGCTCCATGTAAAATACTGGTATTCAGCTGCATGCGGTTAAATTGGAAACCGAGCCCAACATAGTTGGGAAAAGGCTAGGCAGATGATAATGAAGTAATCAACTTTGAACGTTAATAACTCGGAAACGTGACACATTACGTAGACTGGTCTTATTATGTTTTCTGTTTGAATTGATGTCAGCTATCAATTTAAATAGGTTTCAGGCGTGCCCGCCATTTTGAAAAAAATAGAAAATGGTGGACAGGTAGGTTTGCCACAAATCTTTAAGGCCCTTTTAGATTTAGGCAAGAGGCATAAGCGAAAAAAACATCAGCTGCTCCATACAATTTTGTTGACACAACTCGACATTTAGGGAAAAGCTATTTTTTTTCAGTAGTCTCTGCTTCTGCCAGATATGTAAAATTAAAAATTTGTCCGAGACAAAAATTTCAAAACCATATCTAAGATTATGAAGACTTTATAATAATCAAATCGCCATACATTGGCAAAGAGCCAGGTGTATTTTAAATAAATCTCCTAGAAGTCCTTATTGGCTTGGAAATAGAGTTTATTTTAGCGCATACAACCAAGAGAAAGCTGATCGATCAGAATGGCGGAAATAAATTTTTATTTCGTCATACATAACTTGCAACAGGCAAAAGTCACGAAATAAGCAACTGTAGAAAATCAACAGTGGTTATGCATTTAGCAGACATCTTGAGGTTTTGTCAAGCAATTGCACTTCAGTTGCTTTTTAGAATTCCGTACCCAAAGGGTGCCGTGCCGTGCACTTAGCCGAATTCTGGGCCAAGCCGATTTAGCCTTTTGCCACCAACCGGCCACAAACCCGACCTCTGGGCTGCTACTGAGAAACCCACCCCAAAATATTTGTAAAAAGCCTCTGCAGAATTATGTTCTGCAGTCTACTTTCAGATACAGCCCGATGCAGACTTTATGGCGGCTCGGAATATGGCGAGTCGCTGCACAGTAACAAATCCACGTGTCAGCGGGGGTGAGGGGCGCAGTACCACGCATTTCAGAGCCGCCATAAAGTGGCTAATAATAATGAAGATGATGACGGACGCTACTTCGCTCAGAGTTGATCTACTGTAGCTACCTGCAATATGCACTGACGTCGCAAGATGACGTGCGGTGATAGTTCAGTGCGATTCGATGGAAACGTGACGTTACTTGGCATGAACGACGCGATAAACAGCGTCAGATGTTGAGACTAAATCTAGATATAGGAATATTTTTAAAGTCGAAAAGTGTTGATGGCGAAAATTATGCCGATAGTTTTGGGGAACGGTTTCTTGTTTTTGAGGGACAGGATTTGTCAGTCAGCAAGTTTGGTAGTGTGTCTGACGGCACAAGGATTTTGTTATGTAATGACATCTCATCAACGTAGGAAGTTGTCGGCTGCTTAACCGGACTACCAGGTTGCCAGCCAATGCTTCAATCTTATAAACTAAGCGGCTACACGCTAAGGGCATCCCCTGTGGGGTACGGATCTCAGCATAGGGCCTCGCTGGGGGCATCAAGGGATAGGCTGGATCGGATCAAACTGCACAAGGTGTGTCATATGTCCTTTATAACCATCGTTAGTACTCGTGAAGGTGGTGTCTCATCTAGTTTTCATTTTTTTTTCATTTCTTTTGACATGAAAAAATCTTTTTTAAATCATTTATCAGGTTCTTTTAATTTGAACGAAGTTATAATCGTAGTTTTAATTTATATCAAAGAAGCAGTACAAAGGAAATGATTGCACGCTTGGAAGACGACCTAGATGTCTTTGGTTCTACTGCTGTTTTTTTTTTTACATTTTAAGCATTCTGGACTGCACCCTGGAGTTTAGAATTTTCCACCATAGATAGAAATGGAAAGCACGTTAAGCCATTGGTCCCGGCTGTCACTCGTGGATATTTGACAGTCGTTACGGGACGTCAGAAGCCCGAAAGTCTGACAATCAGTCTTGCCAAGGGGTACCGTACCTCCCAGTAACTCGGTTGTGGAGGTCAGATAGGCAGTCGCTCCCTGTAAAATAATGGTATTCCGATGCATCCGGTTAGACTGGAAGCCGACCCCAACATAGTTGGGAAAAGGCTAGGCAGATGATGAGATGGAAATGGATGAACTCCTGACTGGAATATTGACACTGACAAAACATGTGTATGATAAGTACAACCCAACCCCACATACATACAAACATATAGTCATCCAACGGGGAAGTTTATTATTATCAAACAGTTCAGCTATCATCATATTTATTTATATGACCTATAGATATGCGTTCGAGCATCCGATACGTCACAATACCTAAATATCTCATACAGCAATGACACAGGAAATTCGAAGTGTGCATTCTATGACGTAGGTTACTGATATGCTATAATAATAAACCTGTCTACGCTTTATTTCTCAGATTGTGCGAAAATTTACTGATTCATCGAGTTTTCCGAGTGGAGACCGCTATCGCTATCGACAAGTGTCGTATGGGACATACTCAAAAACGCGTCGACTTTAGACGACGGAAGGTGGAGAGAACTGGGTGTGAGAGCAACTTGGGAGAGGCCTATGTTCATCAGTAGATTGCGATAGGCCGAGTCGATTGATTGATTTGTAAATGGTATCGTAAAAATGTCCTAAGTGATGTGGAATATGTCCTTCTGTCTGCTAATATACAGAAACGCGTTTGTGTCGCCATTTATTCTTTTTCCCAGCTTGTACACTAGGAAGTGGTGTAGTACGTTTTGGGGGCAGCCGTTTGTAACTTTTCGCGGTCAAATAGTTCTGATTCTAAAACAATTTCAATAATTGCTCTGTGGGAAGTTACGGGCCATCCATCATGTGGGTTTAGCACGGAATTTTGACCCTCACAGGTCTGTACATTTTTTGTTCTAGATTGGTGACAGTTTTAAAGTGATGTTTTGCATGATATTGTGTATCTAGGACTATTATTAATCGAAGACAGTAACCGCATAGGTGCATTCAACACCCAAACTCTCGTTAAAAAAAACGAAAGCTGCTGCTTTTCCTTCACCGGGATTAAAACAAAAACCAGTCGATCAGCTGCGATATCCCGTAAGTATGGGAAACTGGTTCGCTACGGGTGGGCTCACAATCTGTCACTATTTACATTATAACGGTGCTTCATCCGATACGGGCTGCCTTGGTACGGGTCGTTAGGATATTATACTTCGATGCTTTCGATAAGGGTCATTAGAATATTATAGACTAGCATCCATATCTTATGGCACTCGGCAATAGCGTACCTTTCTATCAGTGAAATCATTTTCGGAATCGGATCACCAATTTCGAACATTACCCATTTTAGTAAAAGTGCGCAGTGCTGCAAACCCCTATTTCAAGTTAAACAAATATCAACTTTATTTCAATGTCAATTTAGTCGATTTCAGTGATTAGCATTATTGAAAAAGTTATAAAAATGTTTGAAGTTGTAGCGTAAACTGAACCCATTAATTCATATTTGTTTAAATTTTTCGCAAATTAATCGCGAACGCAGATTATAGTATATCCTGCCATTATCCCAATTTATTTGGAGGGTGTGTTCTTTAGTAGGTCAAATCAAATCAAAATATTTTATTTCACATAAGCCTACATGGGCACTTATGAGAGGTCAGAAGCTAGGTGCACGGTTCCAATTTGTCGTAACCACTAAGAAAGGGTTTTTCGAAATTCCACCCCTAAAAGGGTGAAATTTCACGCGGACGAAGTCGCGGGCAGAAGCTAGTTTCATATAATATCAGCCTTGTATTATCCCACTGTAGGGCAAAAATCTCTTCTCATGCAGAGAAGGCACGAGAATTGATCACCACGCTTGCTCAAGACGAGTTGGCGATTTCCGACTTACCTATATTGACTTTCCAGGTTTCCTCACGATGTGTTCCTTCACCGGTCTCAGTAATGTCCAAGATAAACTCAGAAAGTACATATGAATTGAAAAAGTCACGTTGGTACTTGCACGGATTTGAAACCAGAACCTTGTGCATACGAGGCGAGGTCTTAACCACTAGGCCGGTGTAATATTATTTCATAATTCAAGCAATACAAAGCAACAGTTTGAGGTGAGCGAAGTAATTATATCTGCGAATGTAACTCCAAACAATGAAAGTTTATTTTCATCGACCCTTCCAAACTAACCTTGACTGATATTTGTACAAGAGAGGTCAAGGTGAGATGCTTAGCATTCGGGGTTGGCGTTCGAGCGAGGACAGCGCTTTGCAAACCTGTCAGAAACTTTCGTATAGCCAGATGAGTTAGGGAGACGCTAAATCGATAGGTAAAGTTATTCACCGTCGGATTATGAAAGGATGGTCGAGTGATTATTGAACAGAAAATCTATTGTGGTAACCAGCCTATAATGTAAGCATCTACTAGCATGAACTAGCTTCATATTTTCTGACTAACCGGCTTCTTGACAATTCAAAAGAGCCTGTAAATGGTTTAATTGAAATAAATGCTTTGAGTTTGAGAATGTTCCCACTTCTGGGACACAGGCCTCCTTTCTCTTGAGAGGGAGTGATAGATATAATAATAATATAACATTGTGAAAGACGGCACGGTTGACATCTGTCGGGTATGCCACCGGCCGGGACAATCAATCAGGCATATTATCTCCGGGTGTTCTCGTCTAGCTAACGGAGAGTACTTGCATCGACACAACCTTGTAGCCAGGATAATCCATCAGCAACTTGCTCTGAAATACAGCCTTGTGGAATCGGAGGTGCCGTACTACAGGTATGTGCCCGACCCAGTTCTCGAAAATGGTAATCACGTTATATTGGGATCGATCTATCATCACTGACTATTGTTGGCAATAAGCCTGATATAGTGGTGGTGGATCAATCAGAGCGGCGCGTAATGATTGTTGAGATAACCGTCCCGCATGACGAGAACCTCGTAAAAGCCGAGAAAGATAAACAAATCAAGTATCTTGACTTGGCTCGCGAGGTTGTCGACATGTGGGATGTGGACTCAGCGACCATTGTGCCGATAGTCGTGACAGCCAATGGATTAATAGCCAAGAGCCTCGACCAACACCTGAGGAGGCTCTCGTTGGGCAGCTGGACCAAGGGCTTGATTCAGAGAGCGGCTCTTTGAAGCCGTGACTGCCGGTAGCTGTTCCCGATACCGGTGGGCTACTCTTTTTTATATTTTTAAATGTCTTTATATTTTTTTACACTAATATTTAAAAATATAATTTATATGTATTTATTTATATGTATTTATATGTTTTTTTTTGTATTTTATATATAATAATATAATGATAGGTATAATATAATCGGATAGCATGACGGTTGACAGGGGAGAATGGAAGCAGCAAACGTGTTGCGCCGACCCCAAGTAACATGGTACAAGGTCATCCCAGATGATGTTTTACGAAAAAACCGGCCAAGTGCGAGTCGGACTCGCGCACCGAGGGTTCCGTACAAACCTGCAAGGTTTACAAAGTTCGTTCATTACGACAATCGAGTCATAACTATGGTATTTTTATTGCATATGAATTTCAACTTGATAGCTCTACGCGTTCATGAGGAAAAAAGTAATAAGTTTATATTTATTAAAAAATAAATATATATTTTGTAATGTAACTAAAAATTTAAGGTTTTCGGAATTTTTCCTTTATGTGTGCTATAAAAAGTTGCTTCATGCCAAATTTCAAGATTCTAGGTCGACTGGAAGTACCCTTTAGGTTTTGATTCCCTTGCGAGTACTTGCGAGTTTCAAAATATGCAGCTTAAATTGCTGTTTCTTTTAATTGCGTTGACATAGAAGTTTGATTTTGTTACAGCTTAAAGGTATTATAGACCTGAGTATTTGGTATGAATTTCAATTTAATACCTCTACGCGTTTATGAGGAAATGGGTAGTAAGTTTAAAATTATTAAAAAAAAATATATTATGTGATGTAACTAAAAATTTATGGTTTTCGTAATTTTTTCCTTTATCTATGCTATAAGACGTTGCTTCGTACCAAATTTCAAGATTCTGAGTTCACGGGAAGCACCCTGTAGGTTTTGATTCCCTTGCAAGTGTCGAAAATTTGCGGCATAAACGGCTGTATCTTTTGATTGCGTTGGCTTAGAAGTTTGATTTTTTCACAGCTTCAAGGGACAGTAGACCTGAGTAATTGATATAAATTTCAGCTTCATACCTCCACGCGTTCCTGAGGAAAAGGGTCTTGACAGACGGACGGACAGACGGACAACAAAGTGATCCTATAAGGGTTCCGTTTTTTCCTTTTGAGGTACGGAACCCTAAAAATGGTCACGTCTGTGTTTTTTATTAAATGAAATGTCAAATCGCCAAATGGAAGTGAATTGCGCCGAGCATAAGATCAGGACAGGAAGAAGAAATCAGCCGACAGATTAAATAATAAATTGGCTCTACGAAACCGGGGAAACGTTGAAACAGTGAAAAGGGCTTGTTTTACTGTTTATTTACGTATTGGCACTATTATATTTTATTATGATTGAATTCAAAGATGAAACAGGATTTGTATGAAATTACGTGCTTGAAGTTAACCGTTACTTAGCCGGAAAAGTGTTGAAACATGCCGTAAGGTTCTGTTGAAGAAGGTAACGGGTAGGTTTTAGTCAGTAGGTAAGTCTGACACGCCCTCCCGCTCCGCCCAGAGCGGGAAAAGTTATTTGATTAAAATAAAAATCGGTTGTCTGTAAAGTCGGTTTACTGACGATAGTTGAACGTGACAACGTCATAAGAAAATACTGATGGAATAGTTGCATTGCATTTGTTAATATTCGCTTGCACTTCAAGCCGCCATGGAACGCTACAGAGTGAGGCCGCGAGGTAACGCTACATGAGTCATGTTTTTTCGTGAGTGCAACCAGCTTCATCGATTTATTAGACGTTGTCACGTCAAAATAAAAACTTGTGTTTGAATACTTGGAATCACTCGTAACGACGGTAAGGTAGCAGGGTGTGGATTGGAGCTGTGGCACAAACTATGCTCCACCTCCTCCTACCCTGCCCTCTGTGCCCCAAAACATGAAGTTAGAGTCACCTCTGCGCTGCCACCGACGACACCGTGGAAGTAGCGTAGTTTTCGGTCAACAAAATTAGAAATACTGTCGTGCCAGCGACACGAGGAAGAAAACACGTATGGTAACTTTCTCGAAAGCATCCAAAGTATCCCATGGCCAAACATAGCAACAGCTTGTTTGTGTAAGGAGCGGCACAATAGCACTAACTACTGAATAGTTAAGTACTACAATGGTCCATCGGGCGGGGTACTAGTAGCTCACGATTCGATTTTTCAAGCACGAGTTGAATTCCGTGATTAATTGAATGACGACACCCTTTTGTTAAACTACGTATTGCCATAACACGCGACTTCTTAGGACCAGACGTAACAAGAATGCGTAAAACGTAACATATTATAACATCACTCCTTTACACCTCAAAGGGTTTGGCAGGGGTGTGTAGTGGGTACACCCATATTTTGCCAGTTATGTCATTGTTCCACGTAATAGGGGGGGGAGACTATTGCCATTGACGCAGTCACGAACCCATCCGGGGTGTTGCTGAGAAATTCCTAATGCTCAAACTGGGAATCGAAACGAGGACACCATGCTCAGCAGTATTCTACAAATTCTACAATACCTACAGAGAGATGGCTAGAGAATGCTGAAATCTTCTGGTCTTGTTCGTTCCATCATAGACCTCATCCATCGCTTTCCTACAGGCGAGATCGAGGTCAAGAGCTAGTCAATATTGCAAAAAAAAAAAAATTAAAAAGCTTAGAAGAAACTGACGCAAACTCCTGCGACGTAGATTACGGTATGTCTATGTTGCATTCATGTTTTGCACCACCAATCCATTTGATAAGTGTGAAGATTATGGCAATATCTCCCTTGACCGTTCATTGGTAATTAAGGTTAGATAGTCATCTGCCTCGCGTTCTCCCAAATATATTGGGGTCGGCTTCCAGTCTAACCCGGTGCAGCTGAATACCACTATTTAACATGGCGCGACTGCCTATCTGACGTCCACAACACAGATACTGGGTAACAAGATACCTCTAGTTAAGACTACTTACTGGTTGTCAGATTTTCGAGCTTCTAAGCGTGGAGTAATTAAGGGAGTCCCATGTCCAGCATAGGTGTTTAAGGACTGGTAATAATTACCTAATGTATTGTATACTAAAACCTTCCTGAAAGTATGTAGATCACATTAATGAAAGAATTATCAAAATTGCTTCATCAGTTTTCGAGAAAATCGCGGACAAACATACATACATACGGGTCGAAAACAGAACCTCCTTTTTGAAGTCGGTGAAAAAAGAAGATTCTCATACCCAGCCTTAGGCGTTTACGTTTGCTATAAAATATCGTCAAAATGTATTTAAAAACTCATCTCTCAAGTACCTACATCGACTTCCTCAAGTTATTCTTATCCGTCGATAAATCAACAATTAATCAAAATTAGGGCAGCATTTCTCGAGTAGCAACAGACCAAACATACACACACATACTTTTTCTTGTTAATTCTAATAAAATGGCGTCTAAAACATGTGTAGCAAGCACCAATGGCGCTAATGCAAATGGTAACCTACTTTTCTTAGGTCGGTTAAGAGTACTGTTATGTCAGTTTGAAGTTGTTAGAAATGCAACTCGTTTGGTTGTTTTTTTATCTTTTTATGTTAATCTTCTATTTGTGATTAGCATAATGCTACTTCCGATTGCGTTATGGTCTAGCGATCACGACTCACCAGTTCCTATTTAAAATCTTGTTTCCAATTGATTTTATTTCCACATAAACGAAATATCAACTTAATAAAATTCGAAATTAAGTTGATTTCAGAATGACTAGAACTATTGAAAAAGTCATAAACATTATGAAGTTGTAGCGCAAACTGAGCCTTATGTGTGGTGGGCAATACAGTTATTTTTTCCATAAACTCATAATATTTGTTTACACGCAGTCTAGGTCGATTGGTAGGTAGGTAAGTTGGGCGCTTAGGTAATCCTGATAAACCTATTTTGTGTCTGATTGAGAATACATTAACCCGTCAAGCTCCGCGTGTATCCTATGTAATATATACTATGGTAATACGATACAATGGAAAATCAATTTTGTCTCATTAGCGGAGCTTGAGAGTCACAGATAGATAAACATTACATCATTAGATAGACATTAGATGTTAATATTTTTTTATGAATTTTCTTAATGTTATTAATTTATGAATGTTTTTATTATTTTTTTATTTTTACTTAATTTCTTATCAATTTTATTCATGATACAATGTCACCTCTACCAATTTTATATATTTTTTTTATCACAATTTCCAATTTGAATTGCATTTAAATGTAACTTTTACCGAAGTTACCAATTTATCAATATTAGCGCTTATTACTAAGTAAGTTAACTTATTTCTATGATTCATTGTTTAAAGCATGTTGTGTTTACCTATAAGTAATTGATGCACTGTTATTTTTATTCTTTAAAATGTATTACTTATGTGGTTGTATTAGTGTAATCAATTGTTGGTGAACCTAATAAAATAAATAAATAAATTGCCCACTAGGTAAATTTTGTTGTGTACCAGGATTATCCAGACCCTTATTGCATATCTAACACACTATCAAACTCAATCTGAAATCATTTTGAAGGACATCGCTAATCCAGTGAATGGGCATTGTTCATATTTTTTTAAATGTTGTAATTGAAAAACCATTTCGAGGAATAGCGTTACTGATCATTACGGACTAATTAATTTTGAAAAATATTCATATGTTATTGATATTTTTGATAAAATACGATTGACCTTCTTTGCCCTTCAAATTACGTACGACTGGCTGTACAGTTTTGTATCGTTGCCTCAGAAAATAAAAAGTAAGAGGCAAGTATTGTCTACAATCTGTCAAATGTCAAATTATTGTAAATATGTCAAAAATATAAACATTCTTGTTTATAAATCTCATTATTACATTACATACATTATTAATTTCAACACTCGACAATATTTAATATACTGGAAGAGTTACGGAATACAGGAAGTGCTTTGTTCCAACTTGCAGCAATAATAGTAATAATGTCGCCGCGTGCGTTATTATTCTATTTCTAAGTCGCCGCGTCGATTGTTCTAGTGACGATAGAGAGTAGTATATTCCTTGGAGGACACTTACACATAAAAAAACCATTTGTAAATAAATGCGCTAAGCTAGGATTCGATTATTTAAGACGTCTATTCGGCCTATTGACACTTTGACAGATGTGACATTGTTGACGTTGTGTTGACAGATTAAAATTTTTAATAATGTACTAGTAAGGCAACGGCACTTAATCTTGATGCTACTGGATGACGTCACTTACCTTAAAAACTTAAAATAATTAAATAATTTTTATTAAAATAACTATTGAGCCAATCATCAAAATATTCAAATTAGTTTCTCAAAATGCTCTAAATTTACAAAAAATAAAATAAAATGTAATGGTTAGAAATTTTGGACAATCCCCATTATAATGTTTGAAAAATTTGTCTGCTCAACAAAGTAAAACGAACGTTTTGTTCAACTGTCAAAAAGAACGACATTTCTACTCTGATCGTGTGTTACGCATGAACCCCATAGGACTCTAGATGGCCAATCACCGTCCATTTTCGGCAAAGATTCCTAATTCCAGGTTTAACATTTACAGGTTGTTTGCGCTTCAGAAAAATGATTTGTATGGTTTTCAAAGGTTTTGTCTATGTGTTTGAAAGGAAAAGTGGTTCAAAAAATCACTGCCTTAGGTGACGATATTTAATATTGAACCAATTTTTATAGACCGGTAAAAAAAAGAAAATTGCAAATCCATACTAAATATTATATTTTCGAAAGTAACTCTGTCTGTCTGTATGTTACCTTTTCACGCCTAAACCACTGAATGGATTTCGATAAAATTTGGCAGAGAGATAGATTGCATCCCGGGGAAGGAGATAGGATAGTTTTTATCGACATACCTCGCGGGCGAAGCCGCGGGCAGAAGCTAGTCCGTCTATACATATATGACGGAGTTATATAGACAAACATATTGAGAACCTACCTCCTTTTTTGAAGTCGGTTAATAATTAGGAAGATCGGTTCGTCCATGAACTTATACATCACTGTCTTCCCCTTCGCAAAATACAAGCGTGATAATACACATAAATAACAACCTGAATCACAATCGCTTGATGGGTATGACAGAGTATGTCCCTGATTATAATATATAGAATTCTCGCGCTCTTAACGTGGGTGTTGAGATGACGAAGGTGAAGTCTGATGAGGAGATGCATTCGTAAAATTGACGTTAGGTATCAGTATCAGGCTATAATGGGTGTAAAAATACCCTTGGCCTGAACAAAGCTAGGAGTCACTTGTTTTTCCCGTTATCATGTAATTTTTTTACTGGACTATACCTGGGAACCTTCTAGTTACGGAGATATTGAAGGTCAAACAACCAAATTTTTTTTTTTTGTCATAACAAGACAGTTTTGTATGTTATATCTTAACCAACCTGCTGTCGAAAACACCTCTCATCCGCGCAATATGTGTACTAAATGAAGTCCATGAGAGAATTGACATATTTTCGTGCAATTTGAATGAATTCGCAAGAGTTTTGTTGAATTATGTTAGTTATATTTAAGTACTTATTAATATTCTGTTAGATTGTTATGTATTGTGTCAAATGCTTTGTATTTTTAAAGTTTAGATTTTTATTTTAAGTATTAGCTGTAAGTAGATTTTGTATTTTTGGTAGGTATGTGTTTGCAAACCGCTATTGTATTGGGGTCATCCTGTCAAGATAGTGTAAGTTTAATAAATAAATAAATAAAACTTTAAATACTCCTACAGTTGCTATGCCGTTGTACCCGTAAGCACGCGTTCAGTGCGTTACATTGCGCACTATCGTAAACAGCAAATTATTACTCCCAGCAATTATTTTTGCACAAAACTAGGTACTTAGTTTGATGCACAAAATGCAATGCAATGTCTTGGCGATGGGTCTTTTACACCCTGTATTCCTGACTTCTTGAATATAAAATAAGCCTCAAAATAAGAGATGCAGGGACGATTGAGTGAAAAGTGACAGTTTTCATGAAGCAAGCGGATTCATCAAAAACCCTGCCCAACCCTGTTTCAGGCGGACAGCGGGCCTTAGTAATAGGGTCCCGTTGACACACTTTGGATACGGAACCCTAAAAACGGATATTTCCTACAGGGAATACTTTTAAGCATTGTCATAATAAAAACAAGCTTGCGACTAACAGACTGACAAATCGAGTCGATAACCCACTTTTGTGAGTCAGCAGCATTTACAGTTATATGACGCTGACTACAGACAGCTATTTCATTGTGTTATTGTTGAAGTGGGCTTGACAAAAAGGTTGGCAGATGGTTTGATGACAAAGTATTTGTAGGGCTTCACGACTACGCTTGGCGGTTGGGTCAGGGGGGTAGAAATATTGCAAAATAATAGAAAGAGAATATTAGCCTGTAATGTTTCCTCTGCAAGGTTAAAGGTTTCTCTAATCATCTAGGCTATAGAACCTAGAGAGAAGGGTCTTGAAAATCAATTAAATGAGGCCTTCATTCCTACTTGATAGTTTGAGCTTCATGCTCAAAACCAGATTTGAAGATTATAAAGGATTGGTTATAGATTCCTGGTTATGTTTAGCTGTAATAGAGTTTTAGAGGTAACATGTAAATTAAAACAAAGAGATTGAAACTCGCATGGGTGGGCGTTTATTAATTCGATGCGGAATTGAACCAACGACCCTGATCGCGGAAGGTAGTTCGGTCACCAATCGAGTTATCAAAGTCAAGAATATTTATTTTAGGACCCAGTTTTATTAAAACTTTACAACCTACGTACGCACAGACGTAAAAATATCGCGGCAGGATTTTAACGCGCACTCGATTATCAACTCTCCGACTGGAAGCGCGGGCGAGGGGGGGCGGGCCTGGCGGGGCGAACTCAAACATATTATAAACTACATTTGAGTGTTCATTATGGACACGGCGCGGGCTGTTCGGCGCTGGAAGCGCGCGGGCAACTCACGCCATAGCTCGTTCATAAAAGTGGGTACAGTGGGGCGCGGGTAGACCGGTGTTCCCAAGCTAGTTCGAGTTTTTTTCTAGTAAAAATAAGTTTTCTTCATCCATATTATATTTTGACAAACACTGGACACGACAACACACAGAACGCAGCCGCGCTCCAGCGCGGACAGGCAGACCGCGGGCGTTCCCGCACCCGCGCCGCTCCCCGCCCTCGCTGCCAGTCTGGCCAAGCACTAAGTGTTGAGCTGAGCATTAAGGCTGAGGCTACAGTAGGCAGCGTCGCGGCCTAATGTAGCCTTAGCCTAAGAATCCAACAGAGCACATCCTTGCGCGTCGTAAACCACAGTGTTGGATTTTCAACCCTCGGCGCTAAGCAGAACGTTGAAAACCCAGTGCGCGAAAAAAAATTGACGCGGGAAAACACCTGCGCGAACCTGGGGTTAGCTAAGGCAGTGAAATATTACCCCATTAGCTTCTGCCTGCGTCTTCGTCCGCGTGAAATTTCACCCTCCCAGGGTTTTCACAACCCAAGGGCTTTTCGAAATTCCACCCTAACCCTTTTTTAGTGGATACCTACTCTTCACAAAGAACACACCCTCCAAATTTAATGTCTCTAGGACCAGCGAGTTAGTTTAGTCTGTGCGTTGATGTATCAGTCAGTCAAGACTTTTATTTTATATACTATACGTATATAGATTTCTCACCAAAAAGACTTGAAACAAAACTCTATGCTTTCTCTAAGTTTTGTGCTCGAAAAGCGGCATTAAAATCGATCTTTTACGGTCGTATTACTGCACGATAGGCTGGCCTCGGATTGATTGATTGATAGAAATGGTATAATTGCGTTACAAAATTAAATCGATTAAAGTCTGATTTTTAATTTGCTAGACTAAAATGATAGTTTTTTGTCAAGATGACATTATTTAGTATACATTGGTGCCGATTCTGTTGTTCACAAAATAAACAAAATTTAAGTTCAGTGCATCTTATTCTTTCTATTTCATTATGAAAAGGACAGAAGAAAAATTTTAGTTTAGTCCTGTCAAATTAATCAGCGCCTGACGTAAATTGACGTAATTTTAGTAGGCAAGTTTTTAATCACGTATAAAGGCTCCTTTAAACAGGCGCTACACGCGATAAAATCGCGCGCGACACAAAGGCACTGCAAGTCGCGCAACGAGCGGTGCGTTTGTGTCGCGCGCAATTCGCGTTGCGCGTCGGGCCTGTTTGCAGGAGCCTTAAACTTGTATGGAGCAGTGTCAGGAGCTGATTAATTTGACAGGACTAAACTAAAATTTATTTTATGTCCTTTTCTTAATGAAATAGAAAGATAAATATGTACTGAGCTTAAATTTAGTTTAGTTTGTGAACAAGGGAAACGGCACCATTAGCTGTCATTTTGGACTAGCAAATTGAATCCGAATGGAGTTCGGTTGTGCTCTCTTTGGAATGCTTATTGCAGCTAAAAAAATACTCTAGAGGGGCCGTCCATTAATCACGTGATGTTGTGTTTTTGGCATTTTTTTAACCCCCCCTCCCCCTTGGTGATATATGGTGAGGTTTAAGACTTACCCCCCCCCCCCTCATATCACGTGTATCTTTAGTACCTACAAAGAATCGGACCTTTTTTTATGTTTATAAAATACAGGTATAATCATCTAATTTTATTAGAAAGTTTGCAGGATGTTTTTAAAAAAATAAATACACGTGATATATTACTACACCCCCCCTCCCCCCTTGTGATATTTCGTGATTTTTTATGGACCCCCTCCCCCCCCCCCTTTCGAGCCTCACGTGATTAATGGACGGCCCCAGAGATGTTTACGCTGACGTGATGACGTCAGACGTCACCGATAGCGTTTAATAGAAGACCAGCCCTTAATTCTTGTTTCTAGTCAAACAATAACATGAGTTGACATTATCAGGCTTTCTAGCCGGGGGACGTAGGGATCGGTTTTCAGTATTAGCTGTTAGGGTAGTTTATATCTTCCTTTCTTTCGAGCTATACGAAAAGAGCTCATGCCGTGACCAGGAAGCAAGGTCAGTGACAAGGCTAACTACCTAGGGTGCGCCATATTTAGAATCATAAACTTGAAGTACCCTTTTTAGTGCACCCCTTGAAGCAATCAGTGTAGTGTATTAAAATGGCATGTACACTGTACAGACGCCAGCACATCAAGCTACTACAGTCTTTCAAATTGCACCTACCACTGTTTGTCTCTGCATCACCCAAAGGTTGACTGGTAGAAAATGCCTGTGGCATTAAGTCCGCTTCTGTACATTTATGTGCTTGATGTATTAAATAATTAAATAGCTTTTCAACTTTATCGCTAAAGCATATGGGCTTCTTCAAACAGGCGCGACACGCGATAAAATCGCGCGCGACACAAAGGCACCGCAAGTCGCGCAACGATCGGTACCTTTGTGTCGCGCGCGATTCGCGCCGCGCGTCGCGCCTGTTTGCAGGAGCCTTAAGGTTCAAAGTTGATTGGGAAAATTAGACAGTTTCGGGTAGCTAGATGTGCTGGCGTCTGTACTTACGAGTGGTGATACTTAAGTGTCTGCCGCATCCTGGACAGTTAGCCCCGCTACCACGTTGATTGGCTAAATTTTAATCAGGGAAGGGGCTATTCCTATGATAGTTCGTTTCGATATAAGAGAAGAATCAGCTGGGTAATTACGTACAATGCGCGCCACAAAAGATGAGACTTGACCCCGCCTCCCTGCCTCTTTCCGCCGCCCCTATGACGTCCGGTCCCGTCCCGCACTCAGACCTCATACCGCTAAAGATACCTAAAATCGTGTACTGCGCATGTCAAACCACGTGGTGTGTCAAGTCTCATCTTTCGTGGCACGCATGATTAACAGTAGCAATGGCGTTCATTTTGACAGTTCAACAACATTCATTGCGTTATTTACGTTGTTGAGCAGACAAATTTCTCGAACATTCGAAGCAATGGATTAGCAACATCCTTCAAAAGATTATGATTTTGAAAATGTGTTACGCAATTAGGGGCCTGGGTGAGATAGAGATAGCTAGATAGGATACTTTTTATCGCCAGTATTAAATTCCTGTGGAATAATTACCAACCTCCATGCGGACGAAAGAATGAATGAAGAATAGCATTTGAAAAAAAATGAGGTCTATGCTCTGACCATTGTGTGGATCGCCCGGAGGACACGGTGGAGCATACGGTGGACTTCTGCTCAGCTTTGGCGGAGCACCGCTGCGTCCTCACGGCGGCGGCGATCTCTCACGTTCGGCCCTGGTCAAGGCAATGGTACGGAGCGAGAGTGCATGGGAAGCCGTCACCTCTTTCTGCGAAGCAGTAATGCTCGCGAAGGAGGAGGCGGAGCGCGTGAGGTAGAGGCAATCTTTGCGCCCTCACGCCCCTAGTCGCCGCTGGAGACGCCCTGGGCGTCGTGAATCGAGAGCCGATTCCCGGTCACCGTAGGTGCGGGCTTGCGGATGGCGACCAATGCGTAGCTCTCGCCGCCGCCCGGTAAGGACCCGGGTCGACGGCGTGTTGTGTTCCACGCGCGCAACAAAGAGATGTCAGCACTGATTAATGGGGTCCGCTAGGGCCGATGCCTGCCAGGGTCGCGGGTTGTTCGGTTGTGCGGAAGGAACACGGGTGGGTTTTAGTCAGTAAAAGTCTGACACGCCCTCCCGCTCCACCCAGAGCGGGAGAAGTTATGTGATAATTACCCAGACAAAAAAAAGGTCTATGATCTAACCACTCCAGTGAGTGACGTCGGGCTGTGGATGATGAAATGATGATGCGGACGAAGCCGCGGGCAAAAGCCAGTAATTTTCACGTCTAAACAACGCCACTGATGACTGAACCGATCGTTAAACGAAAAACTTGACAGATAGGTGTGCGCAGTGCTGCACAGATCCACCCTATATCAAGTTAAACAAATATCACCTTTATGTCAATGACAAGTTAAGGAGGGGGGGGGGGGGTTATGGTAAGTATATATAAATAAATAATTAATAAATAAGTTGATTTCAGAGTGACTATCACTATTGAAAAAGTTATAAAAATATTTTAAGTTGTAGTGTAAACTGAACTTTATTGTGCAGGAATTAAAGTTACTTTTCCATTAATTCATATTTGTTTACATTTTTTGCAAATAAATCGCGAACGCAGTACCTATAGGTAGCCTGGGACCTGAAGCTTCTTTTCATCCTGGTTATAGTACTTACTAAAAATGATGAAATACAAAATACCTACACGCAAAAGAGGTCGCGCGCGAAGAGCTTGCCTATCATCAATTGCCATGCCTTCTCGAAAAATCTCGAAAATGGCTCGACCGATTGTGATGAATTTTTTGTACGTTGTTGTTTGAGCACGCACCGTAGAAGGTTCCTAACAAAAAAAATAAAATAAAATGGTATTCATGGTATACATACCATTAGCTAGTCTTAAATAAAAATGAGTGCCTTTTATTACAGCCTCAGGTACATACGAAATCTTCAACAATAGACCATCTTATCATGCTCAGGGCACTGGAAAAAAATGCTCCGCTGTTGAAAACTTGTTACGTCACTGTGACGAAATACTACTTACAGTAACGAATACCATTGTCACAGCAAAGTGGGTCGGTTCGAACGTAGGCGTCAACTAAAATAGTATAATAGTCTTTATTTTAAGCTAAATAGTGGTAGAAATCCTTTGTGATATTAATTCAGTACGATTTGCTTATTAGTTATTTACATATTATGATTAATATAGGACATATTTATATTGGAATAAGGGTTAAGGTTGCCTGTAAATATTTGAATTATGTTACTGATGGATAGCAATAGGTTCTAGCTAGTTTAAAGGACGAAAATAGATGCTTCAGATCAAAACATTGAGTGAGACTTTATTTTAAAGAGATAAGGATGATAATCCCTTGATAACCATTTTAATAACTTGTGATTGTTATGGAATAATTAACAAATAATATCGAAATTTAATCTTCATATCTAAATGTAAACTAAAAGAGTAGTCTTTTAGTAAACAGGTCAACAAAATGTTTACCCAGAAACCAGACTATACTTTTCCGAAGGATTTTGACGCGCTGAATCAAATCTCAAAATTGCTCTGTCACGTCAGGGTTTCGAGATATCCTAAGTGCAAAAAATACCGTTTTTCTCATTTTTGAGGTTATGTAGCACGGCCAATCCTATTTTCTTTCAAAAATTATTAAGCATCTCAAAGGACTAGTCTTCCTCTTTAAAATAACGTTGAGTTTACTCAAATATCTTTTTTTTCGCTGAGATATCGCATTTTGAAATTTTCGTGTACGTGGATTGTTCTACGTTTGTTTTTTACACATACAGTCTATTGGAAAATTTCAAAATGCAATTTCTCAGAGGCCAGATTCGAATTCAGCGCGTCAAAATCCTTCGGAAAAGTATAGTCTGGTTTCTGGGAGAGTGTTCGTCAAATTTTGTCGGCCTGTGTTATTTTTGTGTTTTGTGTGTTTTTTTGCTACGCTTTCATGCCTAAACGGATTTGGATGAAATTTAGCACATAGGAAGACCATTACCTGGATTAGAACATAGGATACTTTTTATCCCGATATTCTCACAGGGTCGAGACTTATGAGGGTGAAATCGCGGGGCGCAGCTAGTCTTTAAATCTTTTTTTTTTTTTTTTTTTTTTCAGGATGGGAAATCATCAAATGACTCCTCCCGCTCTGGGTGGAGCGGTAGGGAGTGTCAGACTCTTACTGACTAAAACCCACCCGTGTTCCTTCCTTCGCCCTTTATGTTCCGGGCCAGCGGTAACCCTTTCGGACAATCCCGCTGACCTTTCGGACAATCCCGCTGACCGACTGCTGGAACTGCTGGAACACAGGCCTCCTTCCTGTGAGATGAAGCGTCTTATCTAAAGGCATTTCCAAATGAATGTATTGATTTGATAGTGTAACTTAATTCCTTTTTAGGTATATTGGAAGCAGTACGTAGTCCCAGCTGTTAGTCCTAGGGTAATTAAATAAATAAATTATGCCTGGCTGACAGAAATATTTCTCACCCTCCTGTACTACACATCTGGCAAATGTTTGCACTGATTGGGCAGGTCCACTCAAATCTGTGTGGTCCTTTCCTCAAAAGACCATTTCAGATACTATCTACATGGTCCTCACACAATTTGATCAAGATTTTGTCTGGACTTTAAGAGACTTTGACCCCTGAGATTCTTTCGCCATTTCTTCTCAGGGGTAGTAAGGAAATGCGGACTCCATCAAGCTTATTCCTCTTTGTTAATATGACGTGTAGAAGTAATTCCGATACATCCTATTTACAGAATAAAAAATTAAATTTCATTTCACAGCTGCAACCCTCTCAGAGAAATGGAGAATACAGTTCGTGAATTTATGTTCAAACAAACTTCGTTCATATACCGCATAACTTGTAATTACAGGTACCAGGGTTCCATATTGTCGTAAGAGTTGAAGCCGTAACTAACAATTGTTTAATTAGGGCGTGCAGGTAACTTTCGCGCTGGTATTTAATTAAGTATTAGAAGATGGTTGCTCGGTAATTAGTTTGTAAAATAAATGGTGCAGTTCGAACCTTTTTGACCTTTCATCTTAGTGCTCAGACACACGAGGGATACGATTTAACGGCAGAGGTAACTACAGCCTCGACGTCAGGCGTCGACGCCTCGATGGCGGGCGTCGACGCCTCGACGCCGGGCGTCGAAGCGTGTCACTGCAGTTCTCTCAAATTAGTTAGTTTGGAATACTTACTTCAAACCTATTCTGTAATATCCTTTTTGAAGGTGGACTTTGTAAACACCTTCTTAAAGTAACGGCGTTAAATAACTCATCATTTTCTGCTTAGCATTTTTCCCAACTAGGTTGGGGTCGACTTCCAGACTACCCTAATGCAGCTGAATACCAGTATTTTACATGGAGCGACTGCCTATCTGACCTCCACAACACTCTTATTGGGTAATACGATACCCCTTGGTAAAACTGGTTGTCAGACTTTGGGGCTTCTGACGACCCGCAAGAACGTAACTGGGTTGTGGAGGTCAGATAGGCAGTCGCTCCATGTAAAATACTCGTATTCAGTTGCGTCCAGTTAGACTGGAAGCCGACCCCAAAATAGTTGGGATAGGGCTAGGCAGATTTTTATAGATTTGTGACGATGCCGAGTTTCAGCTCTGGTAACTGTCCTGACTCCGTGAATACAAGCTATATCTTTCTTTTTGAAGTAATCTAATGAAATAGTAATATAATACTTTATATTATGTATGACTAGCAAACTATGTACGTAGTTCCTGCTGCAATGACTTGTTTCGCAAGATGTTCATTGCAAGTGGTCGCTGTTGCAATGTTGACTAGATAGGGCACATATATGACTCTTTTAGTATGTTTACATAAAGTAATTAGTTAATTACTATCTGATTTATCATGTTGAATTAATTTAAAGGGCATTGAACTTTTTTTAACAACTTTAATCAGAAAGCCAATTCCCGTATCTCAGCGACAATCAATGTCAAAAACTTGTCAAAAATGTATGGAAATTAGAGGTAATTTTGACATATTGAGATGAAGATCAGACTGTGAATATTCTTAAAATTATTAGAATTGTCCCTCTGGTTGAGGTTACAATGCGCGCCACGAAAGATGAGACTTGACCCCGCCTCCCCCGCTCTTTCCGCCGCCCCTATGACGTCCGGTCCCGTCCCGCACTCAGACCACATACCGCTAAAGATACCTAAAATCGTGTACTGCGCATGTCAAACCACGTGGTGTGTCAAGTCTCTTCTTACGTGGCACGCATTGTACTCCGATGAGCCACAGTGCGACTGTGGCGCCACATCGCAAACTATGCCCCATAGGCCATATCTCATCGTGCTCTCTGTGCACTAACAC
Organism: Luperina nickerlii; assembly: GCA_963855955.1. Lineage (NCBI taxonomy): Eukaryota > Metazoa > Arthropoda > Insecta > Lepidoptera > Noctuidae > Luperina > Luperina nickerlii. Next base: position 6,047,567 of record OY979689.1, on the reverse strand, counting down.
TATGAAAAATCTTTACGAGGCCAAGGATAACGCTGTCGAAGTTGGCAATTTCTCGTCGAAGCTTAATTAAAACTAGGGACAATTCTTGTAATTTTAAGAACGTTTTCAAACTGATCTCAGTCTCAATCTGTCAAAAATACATCTAATTTCCATACATTTTTGACAAGTTTTTGACATTGATTGTCGCTGAGATGAGATTTCGACTAGATTTTGAACATTTTTACTTACGGGAATTGGCCTTCAGATAAATGGAATCATAGATACGACGGAGTGGAAGAAGACTGAACTCTTCCAACAAACTGATTTATTTATATCAAGTAAGTACATTGACTTATGTGCCAATGCTTAGAAACCATCTTCCGCTTCTGCTCAATGATACACCGTATAACACAAAAAAAAAAATTGAGAAAGCACAGATTAGTAAAGAATGGTGTAAGTATTCATTTTTGGGCGAAGGACAGCGCTAACTGCCTGATTTATGCTAGATTACCCTTATAAGCCCTCGTATCCACGGGCGATTTTTTTTCGCGATCTGGATTTAGACGCACTGCTTAGCACCAAGAGTTGTAAAGCCTATAGTGGATTTTTTTGACGTGCTGGGATGCTCTCTGTTGGATTCCCACTGCTCGGCTCAACATCATAGAGTTCACAATCTACTGCACGATAAACAATTATAAACCTTATATTACCTTTGTGAACATGGGCTTAGTTACTTTAGTAAAAGCTGTATACAAAGGATTCCATTCCTTACTCATCTGTGTCAAAAAAAACTAAATAAATATAATCCTTACCTGATCAAAATCCTTCTGTCGCAAAGGCATTTGGGGCCGCACGTTGGTATTACTAATCGAACTCATTTCGCCTCAATCTCGCATAAATACAGGATCAGACTGGCTACACACGATTCATATGATGTAATAAAAAAATTATACTATTCACGTAACGAGATCACAGTGTGTTTCAGCTTTATTCAGCTGCTATATACATAATTTTTGTTTTTTTTTTTCTGTTTTGCTGTTGCTAGTACACTATGTTGTTGCCTTTGCGCTTGTCAATTCTGAAAAAAAAAGAAAATTGTTATTGGTTAGCGAATAGACAAAAAAAATTGGTTTTATTTAAAATGTATAAAAAGATTCTACTTTCTTTCGTCTGCCCTGTTTTGTTGATAGTAAATAAAAACGAAATAATTTATTTATTTATTATCTATATTAGGAGTAAGCATGTAAATAATAATAGGTAAGTACTTAGGTAGCGTTAGATAAAACATTTTAATGCATAAAAAAAATAATGATGGCTTCTTTAGATATCTTAATACAAAACAAAGTTTTATAAACACAGACAAATTTTTATTATTATTGCAAATTAAACCCTATTTACCAGTTAAGTATAAGGAACATGAAAGATTCCTAGATTTACTTTACACAGTGGATACAATATGCACTCATTTTCCTTTTCTTAAAAGGGAACATTGCAGGTAAATAAGTATTTCATGTGTTTTATTGCTAAATTATCGCAAAACAGTTAGAAAACATTGTAGGTTGTACAACTAGTGCATAAAAGAAGCCATTTTACCCAGAGGTTTAACTATCCACCAGAGCAGAAGTCGAGCAATAAAATGACTAGCTTATGCCCGAGTTATACACTCTGCTTTTCACTTCGATTGCGATAAAATGAAACAGCAAAAGTATATAACAGTATTTAATTATTTAAAAATGTTCAAAATTGAAGAGGAGAATAGCTAATTCCCGCCACAAAACTTTTTTTTTAATTTTTTCAATGTGTCATTAGAATTGTGTACTTCATACTGCCAAATCATAAAAACGTTTCGTTGCGTTTACGAAAACTATTCTCTTATCTGGTTTTTATTAAATTAACTATAGAAAACACGGAAGTGATATAAATTAAAGCAAATTAAATAAAATAATGACTTTAATCTGCGACGTTTTATTGTGCGTGTGGTTGTTGGGCCTGATTATCTTAGTATCTATTAGAAAAATTAATTACTTTATGCACTAGAGCATAAAAAGCGACTTTATATCGCCTACGAACAACATAAAGACGAACTTTTAGAGCATGAGAAGTGAAATTAAAAACACTTTTTATTAAAACTCTTACGTCAATGTAACCGATTGATTTTAAAAATCTATACATTTGACTCCATTATCCTGTCTGCCTTAACCAGTCTTAACAAGGGGTATCGTATTACCCAGTAACTGGGTTGTGGAGGTCAGATAGGCAGTCGCTCCATGTAAAATACTGGTATTCAGCTGCATCCGGTTAGACTGGAAGCCGACCCCAACATAGTTGGGAAAAGGCTTGATGATGATATCCTGTCTGCCTTAAAAAATTTCCACAACTCAAAAACGGAAAAAAATACCATGTTCAAAACAAAAATAATGTACTGATTTAAGATGAATACTTTTGAATAACGTATTCTTGTTTTGATATCGCATGGTTCAAGGTCAAAGAGCAACTGTAATGTCATACTTCAGATTAAGCAATCCTTTTTGTACTTACAAATTCAGGATTTTAAAATGTTACATATCGGGACGGTTCTTTCTGATTTTTAGGGTTCCGCACCTCAAAAGGAAAAATGGGAGCCCTTATAGGACCACTTTGTTGTCTGTCAAGACCCTTTATCTCGGGAACGCGTGGAGGTATCGGGTATGAAATTAAATCCATTTACTTAGGTCTACAATACCTTGAAGCTGTGAAAAAATCAAACTTCTAAGTTAACGTAAAGAAAAGATACGGCCGTTTATGCCGCATAAAGCGTATATTTCGATACTCTCTTGGGAATCATTTATAGGTTCAAGTACTTTCCGTTGACCTAGAATCATGAAATTTGGCAAGAGGCAATGTCATGTAGCACAAGTAAAGGAAAAAATCCGAAAAATTTAAATTTGTAGTTACATAGCTAGCTAGCATAGCATACGGAGCCCTCGGTGCGTAAGTCTGACTCGCACTTGACCGGTTTTTGTTTTTTTTTTTCTTCTATTTGCTTGGCTTCTCGTAGTGTATAAGCCTTCCTCAAGAATTGAGCTACCAAATGCAAAAATAAATTCTCAAATCCGACCGGTAGTTCCAGAGATTAGCGAGCCCAAACAAACTCTTCAGCTTTATCTAAATTACTTATATAAAAAAAGATAAAAGATGTGATTTTTATAATGTTTGTTTGTTATGCTTTCACGCTAAAACGGTTGAACGGATTTGGAAGAAATTTAGCACATAGGTCGGCCATGACCTGGATAAGGGCATGGGATACTTTTATCCCGACATTATCACGAGATCGAGACTTTGCGGGTGAAACCGCGGGGTGCAGCTAGTATATAACATTATAAAAGTATTATGCAGTAATTTTTGCACTTACAAAGAGAGGGTTCAAATCATAACAATACTGAAAAATGGAAGACAATACTACTGGAATGTTTTAACTGTGAAGTATTCTAAGAATGGACACAATCAAGTGTTATCTATAATGTTTATGAAGTGTTCTTGGGTGAATGTCTGCTAATCTGCTTCCATAGTCTAATACATGGAAATAGGTAGACGCCAGCACATAGACCATGTGTACATTAAGAGTCTGTTTCAGTATCTGTATAAACACTACTCTACCAAATAATTTAAGCAGAACTTACCTAGAGGTGACAAAACAGGCTAAAAAGATTTAGAAAGGTAGACGTCTGAAGGCAAACAAGATAAAAGGGGTACGTAAAGATCATAGCAGATGGAATTCAGTAGTTTCTGCCTACCCTAATAGAAAAAGGGTGAGTTTATGTCTGAAGGTAAACTGTCGACTGAATACACACAGTAAATGCAAATATTATGCAGTTTTTATGAATCAGCCACTAAATTATATGCAGCAACTGCAGTGAAAGTGTTTTATGATGCAGACGGTATAGAAAGTGACCGATTACCAATTACTTATGACCACTGTATTAAATGTAGGTAAAAAAACTGAATTTCACATAACATCACACCTTGTTTCCTTGAAGGGTTGGGCAGAGGTGTATTGCGTATTGCCCCAGTTATGTTTAAGTCCTATGTAAAAGGGGGGGTGAGCCTCTTGACTTATAGAGTCCAAGCTGCTACTGAGAATTTTGAGATAGTAAAACCCAAGGTCCTTAAAGGATCTAGGTGCGGTCAAAGTTGATTGCAATCAGCAGATTGAAACAATTGTTCTGAGCATTTAAAAGATTATGTAAACAAATTTGAGTATGAAAGTAGAATATTATGGTACATTTTCATGCATGAACATACATATTTTTTTTTAGATTTAGGAAAGTTCTTAAGGTGATATATTGAAAAAGGATTGTTGAGAATGGATTTAACGTTTTGGTAATGTTTTTTGACTCTTTGGTCCTAGTTTCACAAAAAAGGAATACACAATTCAGTGAATTTTTCTCGATACATAAAAATTGCAAAGTTATATCTATTTTTTTACTTTGTCGACATCACTGCGTAACACAAGAGTTATTCAATGGAATTTACTTTAAAACAGAGAATTATCATATCAAATTTTACTCAAAGTAGTTTTAAATTTACTTAATTCGTTAAATTTGTTTTGACACATATGTCGTTTTATTCCGAGCACACGCACATTATAGTCATCTCTCATCTTTTGCATTTTAAAATTGCATCAATTTTGCTCAGTAGATTAGTCACTACGATTTATTTTCGAGCTAGCGCCTTAATACTAAATTGACAACTTAGCACGGAACTAAGCTGTCATTTTTGTATAAGGAACTGCATTTCTTTAACTGCCTTGGAGGTTAATCCTGATCTAAGAAAAACACAACAACAAAAAATTGTCTCCTAATGGTGATTGCCTTGTTTTATTTATATGTAGTTAGCAAGCAATATGGGAATTAATTGATTGTATAGGTGTTTGTTTTTTTATACTTTTTTTTTACTCTTGGCCTCAATCTTGCCTGCTTTTCAGCTAATGGATGAGGTCTATAATGGAATAAGCAGGCCCTGAAGATTAAAACATAGATTTTCAGTGAAACAAAATATTGAAATTCTATCAATCCACATCAAGATGTTTGGACAAGAAAGATATTTAGACTGTTTTAAAGTTATTGTAGTTACTGGAGTCATGTTATTTACTATGAAATTCCCATGAAAAATTATAAGAATCTATGACTAATTTGTGTGTAAACAATAGTAAGTTTATAAATAAGGAAAAGGAATACAGTTTATACAGCCTTAATATGTTGTTGTCATTGATTTTAAAAGTAATACAAACACTGTTGGCATGACAAACTGTATTAGGAAGATAATCAATAAAATATTGGATATACAATAAAAGATTGAAATATTGATCTACAGGAAGCAAAAGACTCAATTTTTGACAGAAAGCTGTTATGACAAATTAGGCCTTACAAAATAACACCTTCGCCAGGAATACCCAGCTGTTTTGCATGTTTTACATAGAACGCTTTTTTCAACAATTTAAGTTGTAACAGCAAAAAAAAACTATGTCAAGAGGATAACAATCAAGTATAACTGCATTTTTAAACAAAACTCACTCAACAGTAACTGCTTGTTCAACTAGAACGCCTTATTTACATAAAAAAATATCCCATATGACCAATCATGACCAATGTACCCACTTTCTACCACACGAAAAAAAAAACTAATAAAATAGCGGGAATTTAGTAAACGTCAGTCGAATACATGCAATGTTCACCAGAAAAAGTAAAAGTGACTATGCACATGACAAAGGAATCGAGATTTTGCAACCTAAACAAGGGCAGACGAAAACATGTTTTTTTTTTTCAATACCCTACCACACACACTTGACGCATACCTTCACAGTTTCACAGAGACACTTCATGGCACTGTATAGATCACTAAATAATCATAAAATAAACGATTTAAATAAAATAAATTGTTCAATTACGACTGATTTCTTTGCTTGACACTACACAGGTAGGTACACATCTGTACCTGACAATTGACTGACAGGTATTTTTATTATCCTACGGAATACTTTTCATAGTAAAACCAATAGCAATGTTACTACGGTGTCGATGTATAGTATTTGATCGTATTATACTTACGTAGCAATCGTTTTCACGCTGTCATCGACCACATTTCACTCGAAATTATAGCGACACGATGCAACGTAACGTTGTACACTTTTAGGATCACAAATTGATTTGCAAAATTCAATACAGGAAATAATAGGCCCTGATTAAATTAACCATTTCTTTCACGCACTCAAATGAAAAGAAACAACAAGGAGGAAGAGAGAACAAAACCGTGTCTTATTTTTAACCTGAAACAGTAGATGGCGCTTGGGTTTTCGTCTTAAAGATGCGTTCCAAGAAACACATTTACTGTATGCGTTCAGTCTGCGTTCAAATTATAGGTTTCGGATTTATAATCATTGAATTTTTCTTTCACTTCAATAAAATATTGTTTTATTAAAATAGTAACTTCTTTTCAAATATCAGAAATAGTATAGCAACCTCCGCAAAAATCCTTTTGGGCCCCAAAATCTAGGAACTATTAGAAAAGGATTTCTAAAGGAGACCTTAGACGAACACACACACATAATATAATAGTTAAGCGTTTTAAGGTTTGTCAGTATGAGAATGCTTCTGCTCTACTTCTAAAAATAATAAAACAAGATTGTGATACTAAATGAACCAACGGATTGGTGAAGCAGAACCAGTCTCTATGCAGAAGGTGAAAAATTGTATTGTAACTTGGGACGATGGGGAGACGCTATGTCTAGCTGTGGACTGCGATAGCCTAAGTTGTTAATATTATGAAAAAATAGCCAGATTCTATTCGCAAGATGCCAAAAAAGGCAGCGGGCTGACTACTCCAAACAAAGGTCCATTATCTTTTTATAATCACGTCAAACAAATCATTCTATCATTACTTTTAATTATTATAATTGGATGGTTGTTCTGTTACTATTTGCAGTACTCTGGACGCTTTTAACGGGTACGTCTTTTTTATTTTTTACATCGTTCTCACATTATATAATTATAAATTCAAAAGTAATGATGTAACTAATATTTTTGTAAAATATAATTTAAAAAGAGTGTCTATGGAGTTTCTTGCCCGTTCTTCTCCATAGGTACAAGGGCAGCTAGTTTCATATTTTCTGACTGACCGACTTCAAAAGTGCCTGATAATGGTTTATATTGGAAATAAATGCTTTGAGTTTGAGGAACTAATCTATTCTTCTATTCAATGGACTCTGTGCTATTCAAGCAATAAAAAACGTTAAATGTCAATCATTGATTAGTCTTTGGTAATTAGTGTTGCCACCTTAGAGCATTTTCCCCTAAATGTAGCACGCTTTTCATGTTAAAGAATTTTTACGTTCTAAATTATTCAGGGTAGTTTTATGAAAAAATTGAAATAGCATTCGTATTTATGCATATTATTTTAAGAACATAACTGTAATTCAATAATAGTAATAAAACTATGAATGAAATTTATGATTTTTAGAAAAAAAAAACGATTAAAGAGTGCATCATTAGCAATGTAGCTTTTTAAAACTGTTTATAGCACAGAATATCGTTTTATATAAACGTTAACTTTTGTGTTTTATTTTGAATAGTTATGGGGAAAGTTTATAAAGATAACAGGTTTAGGGGATTAACTAAAAGAACTAGGGTAAAGTCTAAAGGTGTAAAAGTAACGAAATAAAACGTACCCGTATGTATTCGTTACTATATAAATTAGTACTCGTTACTATCGTATCGTTACGTTACTCGTTACTTCTGATACCTCATAACATGCTATGTTATGTTAGAGCAACGAATCAAGTCGTATTGCGCGTACAGTATGACGTCGCGGCGTCATCGCAACATTCGTAATTTGTAGAAAACATACTTATACATTACATACCAAGCTGCCTAAGGTGCATTTTTCAGTATTTTGAACCAGTGTTGTGTTAAAGTTATACTAAATTTAGTTTGATTTATAATAGGTAACTGTAGAACTACAAGTAAACTGTTGACGGAATCTAGAAATTGGTTTTACGTTTTTTTTTTTAGAATCTACTAAATTTAAAATTGGTTTAAATACGCGATAATAAAAAAACAAAAACACATACTTACATATTTTTAATTTGTAAAAAATATTTTCTTACCTTGTTTATTTGTTTCTCATCTAATTTAAAACTTCGTCTACACACACAATAGGTACCTTTAATAAACATAAACAAACATCGCTCTTTAGAACGTACGTTTTTAAATTCACCGAATAAGTGCGCGCATGCGTAAAACATACGACCAGCAAATGTTTCAATAATATACGCATCAACGATATACCGATAACGATACTTGCGTGAACTGAACCAATGTACCTATAGGTGCCCGTACTACGAAAAATGCGAGTAACGAAATGCATTCGTGTGTAACGTTTCGTTACTCGGTACTAGACGGCGCACCCGTTACTCAGTAACGAATACATACGGTTTGCTACAGCTTTAGTAAAGTCAAAATCAGAGGATGGCAGCACAGCACAACATGCACGCCAAAGGAAAAAAGAAATAATCATACAATACAATACAAGTACAATACAACACAATAAAATTAATTAAATGATGACAGCAGGTGGACAGCAGTCTGTCTGTGTGTACAAAACAGTGATTCGTTTTCAATTAAATTTTAATTTTTACTTTTAAAAAACGCGATATAACTTGTTAGTGTTCTTTTAAACTATATTGGAGGCTGCACAAAGAGAAACAACAAAGTTTCAATCATGTGTTATGTTATAGTTACTGGCCGAAGTTTAGCATGGCTTTTGCTAAGTTTGGTAGCTTTTATGTTAATTTTAACTGGTATCATGACTCCTAAATGGCTTATGGGGCAGCCTGTGGTGCTAAACGAGAATAATATCACCAGTTTTTATGTTCCAAGCGTCGGTATTTATAACAGGTGAGTTGAGAATTATGTTTGTTCGACCAAGTAAATGTATTGCATTTCGAAGCATTTACTTAATAAAATTATCGTGTGCGCGTTGTGGATATACTATCAAAACTTTACTTAAAAATATAGTTTCAATAAATTGTAAACTTATTCTATGATTGTTTATTAATATTTGTTTCACGGTATAATTATAACTTTTAGTAGTTTATTTATATTTACTTCAGAGTCACTTAGAAATAAATATTAGCAACTCTATTATTCATCTAAGGAAGTACTTTAAATTCATATTACATGCTCCTACTGTTCTCTTGTTTAACAACCCAGTAAATACTTTAAAAGTTATTTTTATACTCACATTAATGTTTCATTTCCAGATGTATCCGCATGAGGAATGATAACAACAACTGTGCATCATTCTCATTCTATGGGCTCGCTACTGATGCTGAGGTGTACCCAACTCCTTGGAAAGCGGCCATGTTCTTTTTATCTCTATGTAAGTATGTATAAGAAATTTACTGCTCAGACTACTGCAGTAGCCTGGCCATAGTATTGACATTTAAAATGACCAAATTGGATTTTGTATATTTTTGATAAAGTAACTTTTGAAAGTAAATACTTTGTGAGTCTTAAATGAGTGTTCGTTTCAAAATCAACAGCTGCTAGGGCCAGGCACAGATCTATATTTTCGCTCAATGGCAATGTTTTCTGATTGGGGGATTTCTAGGTTTTCGCTCAATCGGGCAAATGTTTCTCTGACTAGGGGATTTCTCAAGCCGTTAAAGCCTTTTAAAAATTCCTTTGGTACCTATTTTTAGCAGTAAATTCAATAATGGGCTCCCATTTTGAGGAAAACTACTTTATATACTACTACTATACGATATATCTATATAATTATACTATATTACAGGTTGTAAATCTATGTTTATGTTTAATTTAGAGTTTTATACTCGGTTCGGTCAAAGGCCAGGGGGTGCAACTGCACCCATTGCCCCCCTCTAAATCCATGGCTGACTAGGGCAAGTATCCAAGTAGGTACATCAATTTATCAGACATCCAACCAATCTGCTTTACTGTTTTTAAACAACTACAGAATCGGAAGTTATTTATTTGTAAGAAAATAGTTTTTTTAAATACCAAAAGCTTCTATGTATAATATATCCTACGTACAGACGCCTGCACATCAAGCTGCTACAATCTGTCAAATTTCTTTAATAGATTTTGAACTTTATCTCTAAAGCATAAGGTTAAAAGTTGATTGAGAAAATTTGACAGTTTCGGGTAGCTTGATGTGCTGCTGCCTGTACTATAGATCACAATACCCTCGGACTTATTAAGTCGCCAATTATAGGTTTCCCAGCAATCTCAGAAATAAGTGATCACACATGTTGATAACGAAACTAAAGGCTAAAATTGAAAAATTATGGCAAAATACTTCTTAAACTTAAGATTATTAACAAGAAGTAAAATAAAAAGATTGAAATTTTGCCCACTTACTTAAGGGGTCGGCGGAGCATGCGTAGTTCATACAAACGTAATACCAAAATAATTTGTAAATCAAACATATTCTTAATGTAAGTAGTGTGTATTTATTCCGATTGGATTACAGAATATCTAGGTTCCCAAATATATATTTTGAATGGACACTAATTTAAAGACGAGTTATGAGAAAAATAAGTTTTCTATAGAAATTTGAAATTCCTCATATCTCGTCTTTATATCAGAGTCCTTTCAAAATATATATTTGGGAACCTAGATATTCTGTAATCCAATCGGAATAAATACACACTACCTTAAGGATATGTTTGATTTACAAATTATTTTGGTATTATGTTTGTATGAACTACGCATTTGCATGCGTAGGTAGTTCGCCGCCCTCTTAAGACTAAGACTCAACGATATAAATAGAAAAACCCTTATCCATAAAAGTGACTTTGTTTTGTGACAACTGTATGTGTTCGCTTGGAGATTTCAACTTACTTATCTTTTTTGTAGGTTCAGGTTTCCAAAGATTGATTTTCCTTCTAGTATTTCATTGTATTATTCATCAGCTGCCTATGTAGAATGCTAGATTTATTTTATGTTTCAACACTGTCTTATTTGGCATAATATCCATGCAAATTAAGTCCTTGATGTCCATTCATTAATTCTCAAGGGATATGACTAATGTTACACCCATACTAATATTATACATTCGAAAGTAACTCTGTCTCTCTGTCTGTTACCTCTTCACGCCTAAACCACTGAACGTATTTCGATAAAATTTGGCAGAGAGATAGATTGTATCACGGGGAAGGACATAGGATAGTTTGTATCGACATACCTGACGGGCAAAGCCGCGGGCGGAAGCTAGTACTTAATGAAACCTCTTATTACACAGTGTAGCTAAATCTTACAGTAAAATGAGTATTGAAGAACAATACTAAAGCACAAATCTCAGGGGCGGTTGTTTCAAACGGTTGGTTAACGTAACATACGTACGTTAAATAATAACTATTACGAGTATGTGTTATTATTTGACGTACGGCAAGTCCATAATTTTGTGATTGAGATTTGAAACAACGCCTTTTGTGGTTTGACGATAGTTAGCGCCATTTTTGACGTATTCGCGTGCGTCAAGTAGACTTTAAACAACCCGCCCTCAATGAAAGAATGGGTGTGTTTAGCGGATACAAGCGCTTACTAAGCGCTTAGAAATAAGATGGCGACCGCTTAATATGATGCTTAATATGGCTTAGTAATTTCGTGTCCTAGCCGAGAATTTAGTCAGCGCTGTTAGCGCTTAGTAAGCGCTTGTATCCGCTAAACACACCCAATGTCAAATGTAAATTTTGACAGTCATTACAGGTAGTCAGAACTCAGAAGCACAATAGTCTGACAACTAATCTTACTAAGGTAAGGGGCATCCAGTAACTTGGTTGTGGAGGTCACATAGGCAGTCGCTCCATGTAAAATACTGGTTAGACTGAAAACCGACCCTAAAACAGTAGGGAAAAGTCTAAGCAGATTTTGAGACGTTTATATTGGGTGAACCCTTGAATTTAATTACATAGTTATAGCCATCTCCTTTAGTACAGACGCCAGCACATCAAGCTACCCGAAACTGTCAAATTTTCCCAAATAACATTGAACCTTATGCTTTAGCGATAAAGTTGAAAATCTATTAAAGAAATTTGACAGATTGTAGTAGCTTGATGTGCTGGCGTCTGTACATTCCTTTCGTTCTTTTGGCCATGGTTCTTAGTGACTATCCATAAACAATCCTTAGGCTGGCAAGATTTACCACTGTTTATTAAAGATCCTCATCACTTTATCTGCTGAACACTACACTGCTTCTGATCCTCATCACTTTATCTGCTGAATACTAACTAACCTAAAGAGTGCTGCAATAAATGGGGATAAGGAATATGGCCATCACTCCATTTGACACTTAATAAACACAGTGACCAAAAAGATTGTTGCGTCGTCGGACGCAGTGCAGAGGTCACTTTGACTTCGCCACTTCTACGGCGTCATCGGACGCAGCGGAGAGGTCACTTTGACTTCGCCACTTCTATCGCGTCGTCGTCGGACGCAGCGCAGAGGTCACTTTGACTTCGCCACTTCTGCGGCGTCGTCGGACGCAGCGGAGAGGTCACTTTGACTTCGCCACTTCTATCGCATCGTCGGACGCATCGCAGAGGTCACTTTGACTAAAACCTTTTAGTATGTCAGTTAAAATATTCAGTTTTTCTCTTTAGGTGCAGCTATACAATTCGCGACGGTACTGGCAGGTGTCATGGCGTGCTGCATACAATCTGTGTTCAAGAAGAGCGTCATCTCTCTGGCGGGAGCGACACAAGCTCTGGGAGGTATGTAATTTTATGTATGTATTACTTTATCCGTTGATATAAATTAAAGTATTTGACAATTATCTCTCCCTAAGTTGACTTACCTTTAAAGATGTGTGATAGCTGTTCAATAAATGTTTCAAAAGAGTATTTATATGTATTTTATTGAAGTGGTCTGTGAAAATACTGAAAAAAGTTAACTTTGATTTTACTCCTTAATAATCAAAAAAATCATTGGTAAAATCAGCCCTTAGGCTGAGAATCAGCACTTTTCGAACGTCAAAATTACATAAGACTGTCTCCCAAAACGCTCTTTACCACTATTCACCTTATAGTCTCATTAAAATATTATGTGAAAATATTTCTGTGCCTTTAAGAGGAAATGCGGTTGGTCTATTCTCCTTAGAAACGCTCTCGCTTGTTTTCTTTCTGGTTAATGACCATAAAGCAATGATTTTTTACAGAATAATAAATATTAAAGAACTACTTTTATGTCCCTATGGTTTCCTTTTTGATGATACATTATAATTATAAGCAATAGAACCCTAAAAAAATGCCGATTTAAACCGCTGTCAACAGAGGCCTAGTGTACCTACAAATTTGACAACTATTAATAAAAAAAAAGAAAAAATACGGACACAGTATATTATTATATCCTTCTTATTCAGTTTATGAAATATATTTAAATTGGTCTAACATTGGAGGAGGAAATAGGCGAGAGCCAAAGATTTTAGACTTTTTCAAAAGTCTCTCCGACCGCATCTCCTCATAAGGACATCATTCATTTCGTACTCAAAAACAAAAGTGCCGGCCAAAAAATAGTACTGTTTCTTATGGGAAATGACCTCTGGAGAGTAAAAAATGCCCTTTTCCCTAGAAAAATAGAACTTCTTTTTCAGGATAATAAATAGTAAGTGTTTTAATTTTGACACTTGAATGATATCCTTCTTCCACCTGCACGCGTAGCATGCGCACGCACACACAAGACGCATAGAAGAATTTTGCAGAAATATACGCATTTTACGCGTCTGAGCATGGCAATGTGCCATTTTGTCTATTCTTCCGTCGACAAAACGTTGTCATGCTACACGTGCTGGAGTTTAAAGCATCTATCTATGAATACACATAATTTTACAGCAGTCCAGAAATAAACCACATCTTTATTACACCCACATAAAAGAGTTACCTTGGGACCAAATTGTTTTAACAGATGTATCATAAACACTATTAAAATCATGTAGGAGTTAGATGCCTGTATAATGTATTAGTCAGTCTTTTGACTAAGAACAGCTAGGAGCAAGCAGTGAGACTTGGCGGCAGAAATAGTTAAAAATCAAATCAAAAGTCATTTATTCAAAACTAGCTTCTGTCCACGAATTCGTCCGCGTGAAATTTTACCTTCCCCTCATTCACCCAAAGAACCCTTTCTTAGTGGATACATACTCTTCACAGAGACTACACCCTCCAAATTTCATGTCTTTAGGATCAGCGGCTTAGGCTGTGCGTTGATATATCAGTCAGTCAGGATTTTGAATTTTATAAACAGATAGGCTGAGATTCAGGACTTTTAAAAAGTCAAAATTACATCCCACCGGCATGCCCGCCCTTCACCACTTCCTAGTAAGCTGGGAAAAATAAGTGGCGCATCAAACTCCCCAGCTCAGCTGTGTATTAAATTTGAAAAACTTGATGCTATGCAAAAGTACAGACGCCAGCACATCAAGCTACCCGAAACTGTCAAATTTTTCCCAGTCAACTTTGAACCTTATGCTTTAGCGATAAAGTTGAAAATCTATTAAAGAAATTTGACAGATTGTAGTAGCTTGATGTGCTGGCGTCTGTACATACACACACACAAACATTACACAACACAGTACATTACGAAACAAAACATTGAATTAAATTATTGGCCATATATGACAGCTAAAGTAAAAGTGCGTAGTGCTGCACATCCCACCCTATTTCAAGTTAAACAAATATCAACTTTATTTAAATGAAAGTTAAGTTGATTTCAGAACGACTAGCACTATTGATAAAGTTACAAAAATGTTTGACGTTGTAAACTGAACTTTATTGTGTAGGAATTAAAGTTATTTTTCCATTAATTCATATTTGTTTACATTTTTGGCAAATAAATCGCGAATCCACGGTAACACGTGCCAATACACTTTTCCCGACGTGGGGTATCGAACCCAAGTACTCATGTTCAGCAGTAGCGCTTGCGACCACTAGACGAACGAAGCGGTATAGATAAATAATATCATACTCATCAAATTTCAGGTCTGTTTGGCGTGTTGGGACTGCTCCTATACCCGTGGGGTTGGGGTGCCTCCCGCGTCAAGCGGCTGTGTGGCGAAAACTCCGAGCCTTACATCCCCGGGGACTGCTCTATCGGTAAGTTGCTTTAATTACAGTACCCGGCGATAAATATTGCACATCGACCTTTACCTTTTTTTTTTGTATTTTATACAAAGAATAAAAATAATTATCAAAAGAAGCAAATCATAATTGTTTTAACAGCTCCTAATAGATACCGGACTGTTTGTATTTCGTGCGACAGAGATAACGCTCTACGAAGCCGAAATTAGCCGATTGTCTCTTTCCAAAGGTCGATGTGCAATATTTATCGCCGGGTACTGTAACAGCATTTTACATAAACAAAGGGCTCAATCAACAATCAACTCAGTCTATCGCAGTCCACTGCTGGACATAGGCCTCCCAGGCTGCGCCACAACACCCTGTCCTCCGCCTTCCGCATCCAGTCTACCCCAGCCACCTTCTTTAGGTCGTCCGTACATCTAGCGGGCTCTACTCCAGGACTCGTCTGCTCCACCGGCCATCGGTCCTTCGACAAACATGGCCAGCCGACGGCCACTCCAGTTTGCTTACTCTGCAAGCTATGTCGGTAACTTCGGTTCTTTTCCGGATAATTTCATTCCTGAGTTTATAAATAAAAAGGCTAACACAAGGTATTTGCAAGGCAGATGTGAAAGGAAACCCCGCTCGGGAGGGAATGCCCTAGGAGGACATAGCACCCTTTGCCTCACCGTGGCCTTGGCCTCTACCGTAGCCAAGGGTAGGCGGGCCGCCGGGTACTAGGGGCCAAGTGTTTTTTGCGGTTGTCATTCTTCGGGGGGTTCGGTTTGCCATAATCGCCACGCTTGGCAGGCGGGTTGGCGATCGCAGTATGGTATGGTGGTGGAACGCATAGAGAACGCTGCTGCCCATTCTCCGGTACGACCCTTTTTTTTTCAGGATGGGAAATCATCAAATGACCCCTCCTGATCTGGGTGGAGCGGAAGGGAGTGTCAGACTCTTACTGATTATAACCCACCCGTGTTCCTTCCTTAGCCTTTTATGTTCCGAGCCAACGGTGATCCTTTCGGACAATCCCGCTGACCCGGCAAGCTTCGGCCCTGACATGCCCCTTCTGATGATGCTGACATTTCGTTGAGGCGCGCGTGGAACACGTATGCGTCGTCCGGCACGGGTCTTGTCCTGATCGGACGGTGAGCTCGCCATTACTTTCCGCCCGCAGGCCCGCCCCTACGGTGGCCGGGAGTCATCGCGCGGCTCCCGACGCCCGGAGCGTCTCCCGCGGCGGCTGGGACGGGAAGCTCTCTCCCTCAGCCGTCCCGCCGTCTCTTTCGCTAGCATGACTGCTTCGCAGAAGGAGGTGACTACCCCCCACTCCCTCTCGCCCCGGACCATGGCTTGAACCAGGCCCGGACGCGAGAGGTCGCCGCCGCTGCCGATCGCCTCTACGAGGACACGGCGGTGCTCCGCCCAAGCGGGGCAGACCTCCACCGTATGCTCCACCGTGTCCTCTGGGCGATCCTGGCAATGGTGACACCCGGGCGTTTCCTCCCGCCTGATGATGTGCAGGAACCTCCTGAAACTTCCGTGTCCGGTGAGGACCTGCATCAGGCGGTAGGTGAAGGCGCCGTGACCCTTAGTCTCCTTTTACGACACCCACGGGAAGTATGGGGTGGTGCTATTCTTTAAGTCCGGCACCACACAGACATATAGTGACCTTGTGGTGATGTTCTTAATAAGGATAGGATAGGTCAGGTGCGTGGTACTCGCAGCCGGCGTGCGTGTATGACCTGCACCCTAATTACAATCACAATTTCTCTCTTCCTCTACTCTCTCTTCTTTTCTACTCTCTCTTCCTTTTTTTTCTCTTTTAGTCGAGTCCTAATTTAACTTTAGTTGAATTCAAATACCAAATAAGGTTTCATTCCACAAAATTCAATATAAATTAAACTTAATTGAAATGTGTTTATTAATAAAAAATCCAACCGGCTTATGACGTTAATATAATAAAATACCTATCCATTTTACCGTTTTGTAGTCAATATTGTCCCATGAATAAATTCCCTTAAGGCTAGTCATCCAACCTCATTGATGTTATTGCTTGCATTTTCCTTAAGAGTCAATTAAAATTGCAATAACTTTTAAAGCAATTTAAAAGCAGTTATGATAAAAATTGTTTACGTTCAAAGTCGTTGCATGTACAGATTCCAGCACATCAAGCTACTACAATCTTTCAAATTTCTTTAATAAATTTCCAACTTTATCGCTAAAACATAAGGTTCAATGTTGATTGGGAAAAATTTGACAGTTTGAACAACAGATGACCACACCACAAGGGATAATCCCAAAGTTGCCGGCGCCCAGATCAATTCCAAATCATCTGACCACAGGGCTGCACCAAGGCATCACGACTTAATCGCGCATAGCACCGATCTTAAAAGGCTAGCATAAAAGCCAGACAGGATACAGCTTCTACTGAACTAAATGAAACCCCATCGGGTTATTTGGGCACATCCAGGTCCAACCTGGGATAAGTCCCGCTCAATCAGCTTTTTGGCTCGTGTCCTCAGTCGTAAAGACCGGAAACCTCTTTTCTCTTTTCAAACCTCTCTGTCAGTTTGAACTCTCGAATATTCCTCTACAGACTAAATAAAATCTTATCGATTTGTAATTTTAACCCATTACCCACTCACTTATTAGACATTGTATATAAATAAAATGTGGAAATTATGTCCGTCTGTTTATTTACTCTAAATAAGTAATAATCATTGTAATTAATTTACTAAACACCACGACCCTAGCGCCACCTAGTGACGCGAAGACTACGCTCCTCGTTTTTGCAACGTCACAAAACCCAGGACATCATGCTCAGCACTAGCGCTTGGGATTACTAGATCAACAACCCAACGAGACGGTGAAATCAACATATTTTTTTAAACTTTTCCAGGCTGGGCTCTCTTCGTGACCGCCACAGGAATAGCACAAATCTTCCTCGCGAGCGCACTCTCTAAGACTGCGGACAAAGCTGCTAACTCAGACAAGGTACAGTTCCAGATGGATGAAGGTAAACAGCTCATTTGTTTAGCTTAGGAAACATATTCGTACAAATGCAGAAATAGTTATGTTGAACACTACCCAAAGCTATTCTTTGGACGTCAAGAAGTAATGAAAATGTTGAGCAACTTTCATTCAAACAAACTCCTTGCAGCGGGTTCGATTCTGTAAAAATCTCACCGTGAAAACTTAGGTGAAGTGAGTTTGTTTTTGCTAGGAATCGACACTATTGACAGCTCACCCCACGCTCACTTCACCTAAGTTTTTACGGTGAGATTTTTACGGAATAGCACCGCAGGTAATATTCATTGTTACCTGTGCATAGTAAAATAATACCTTTTAAAAAATAAGGCCTTATGTATTAAGTAATAGATAAACAACTAACACAAAAATATACTATTAAATATGTAACTGCTTTTTGGCAGATTTCGCTTATTTGCGTCGTATATTAAAGCTTTGAATATGTTGTGAAAATGACAATAGTTGTAAATTGTTTTTTGAATATGACTGATCCTGTTGACTGATACTCATGTTGCGTCCATATTAAAACCAAAATAAAATAAGTATTGAATATGGTGAAGCTATACAGGATAAAATGGAATAGGTGCGACAAATTAAAATATCTAATTCAACGTGTTTTATAGTTTTAGAGCATGTCGTTAAGGGTCTTACATGACATAAAGCGCGGTCACTGTCGGACTGCACAGAAAAGAAAGAGAAGCACCACAACGCTGGTAATTTATTGCAAAATATGTAGCAATTATTTAATTACAAAAAATCTATTGTTTGGACTGAAAAATTAAAACACTAGTGGTTTAGTATGTTGCTTGTAGAATAATCTGACAAAAAATCATAATGATTGTATGTATATTAGTATGGTTTTTATCGTAAAATGAAAGTTTTTAGAGGTACCTATCTTCATGGTTTTTTTTCTATCGTATCCAATTAGTTGTATTATGATTCCATCACACTATCTACCTAGCATATATGCTGAAGAATATCATATATTTTTCTGGTTTGGTTTACTGTAGTCGATCATATAAGTACTTTTATTGGTTCTAAAACTTGCGTTTTTTGCGTTTAGGTCCTGTAAGCCCCTTAAAACCAAAATAAAATAAGTATTCAACATGGTGAACCTATACAGTATGAAATTGAAAGGTGCGACAAATTAAAATATCTAATTCAACGTGATATAAAGTAAATTTAGAGCGTGTCGTAGGAAAGGGATGCACATACGTGCGCGTAGGCAAGCGATTTGGCATCGTTGTCGCGCACCCTGTTTTTTGTAGGAACGGTCAAAATTAGATAAATACCGCTAGTTCAACGCGTTGCCAACTTGCTTCATGTTGTGAACTCTGCGATGAATGGATTGCTTATCGCGCGCTAAAATTGATATTTCATTTGTTTTGATAATTTTTAAGAAAAAAATACTGTAACGAAGATAATTCATGTCTAATTGAGGGCAAAAACTTAGTTTGCACTATCTAAGACGATAATTACACGATTTCTTTCAAGAATTTAGATTTGGGGAATGACAATTTATAATGATTATGTAACAGTTACTGTAACCTCCTATTTCGATTTGTCGCAAGTTTTTCATCCTGTATATTTAAGACATTATTTTTATAAGCACACAGGCATTTGCTATTTCCGTTTCCACATTCGTTTTTTGGAAAAAGGATTCAATAAGGAAAAAAAAAAAATAAAAAAAAATTATCCTCTAGACCGAATTTCGGCCAGTCTCAGCAGAGACTAGCCATCTACGCGGGATATAGTATCGTGCACAAGTGTGTCAAGTGTGTGCAGAAAAATACCAGTGTTTTTAAGCAAAAAAAATCATGAAAATGGCGCCCACATTTTTAAACGTTACAGATTTGAAGACTGGGCCCAATAAATCATCTATCAAATCTAACTACCCTGTATTGTCGCGATGCAGGGCAAAGATATTTCTCTCCCTTTTCCACACGACTTTGTCTTTCGCGAGTGGCCGGTCAGTCCTTTCGGTAGGAGTCAAGCCGGCTGCCCCATTTCAAAACCTAGTAAGGACTTAAAATGAAATTTTACAGGAGAGCGCATAAACGTAATATTGGTCAGCATATGGAATGTATTTTTTTGAATCGGTTAAAGTGACTTAAGTACTAGGTTTTAAAATGGTCACTAAGGAGTGAAAGGTGCACTTACTAGGTATCGATGCTTAAATATGTCTCCTTTTATGTAAGTTTAAAACGCTGGTGTTTTTGTATTTGGCAGTTTTTGTATGAGATAACTGTCAAAATTTCAAAATTATTCCTCTAGAATAAAGTTATCAGATGATTGAAAAATCAGCCCTAAATTATTTAAAATGTCAAAGTATAGTAGTAAAGTATAGTAGTTATTATCGTGTTGATATCGTCGGACGATATCGTTGTCGTTCGTGTCGACGATATGATATAAACGTGTCGGTATCGTTATCGTCGCAGTGTGAAAACGGTCATTGGGTACCACTAAACGCACGATGCCAACGCGGCATTCAGTCATAGTATCGAATAATTAAATAGCAGTTGAATCCTTTTTCCAATAACTCCATAAAATGGCACATCATAGTTATGCTAGAATCATCACATTAGTTTTAGTTTTGAATGGAAACCACAGACTGAAATTTACAATTCCAATATGATAAAAAAATTACAACAAACAGTCGTAAAAATTAATTTATTCTAAATAATATTACTGACTAGCCCCTTACTAATAAACGTATTATATCAGATGAATAGTTTTTACACACCGATTTCTCTCTTTCGATCATCAGTAACTTGACTTTCGAAAGAAGAAGACAAAGCGTTGTGTAACTATACAGACGCTATACAAAATTTATTAGTAACTGTCTGTCAATAGGTTATTCGATTCGAGTCGGTTTTTATATTTAATCGCATCAACTAGTGATACAGTACTTTTATCTCACGAAGCAACGCTCGGTTTACTTGTGATAACCAAGTGTATAAACACGCTGCCAATTTGTATGTAAAAACCAGTAGCACATACATAACACACACACACTTCCAACTTTGACCACGTCTCGGACGGTGCCGATAGCGCCTACGCTTACATACATTCACGGCGTGTTTCTATACTTGGTTACCACAAGTGAAGCGCGCGTCGCTTTGTATGATAAAAATACAGACAGATAGCAAAATAATCCGATAAAGTTGTTTACTTTGCCGGATTAATTTGCTTTCGGCTTTACAAACATCCTTTCAAGTGTTTTATATCGACATCTTAACGTTTTTTTGAATAGAAGACGCCATCAGTTTTTACGTCGAAAAGTAAAATAATTCAGAAATTATTTTTATTCAGAAATATTACAACTTGTAAGGTAAGTAAACAAGTTTAATTGTAAGAGTGATATATAAAAAAGTATATTTTCCTATTATTATAGACTGTCTTCGTATCGTTAGTCACAAATAAAATCAAAGAAATGTTTAGTGAATACTCATTATTGTATGCTGTAGTATTTATTTTAGTTACATGTAGGGCGAAGACACCAGTTTTTGGCACTTTGTATATTGTTTTACAAAACATGTAGGTATATTTTTTGTAAAATAATGCAGGTTGGCAGCTACATCGACACGCAATCTGTTACTGAAGTACATGAGTCTGAACCCACTGCTGATTTTTTTTTTTTGATAATTGACGAAAAATTTCCACACTAGGGATTCTAGCCCTAGTGTGGAAATTTTCTATGGAAATCATGTGCTGAATTCATTGTTATTACAGTTTGCGCGTCGACCCCATCCTGTATACAATGCGTGCCACGAAAGATGAGACTTGGCCCCCCGTCCCCCGCTCTTTCCGCCGCCCCTATGACGTCCGGTCCCGTCCCGCACTCAGACCTCATACCGCTAAAGATACCTAAATCTAACCTAACCTAACCTAATCGTGTACTGAGCATGTCAAACCACGTGGTGTCTCAAGTCTCATCTTTCGTGGCACGCATAGTACCTATATTTTTTGTAAAATAATATAGGTAGTAAATGACTTTTTCGAGAGGTGTATTTTTATCCCAGTAATGTTAAGAGAACTGAAATATTGACTGATTTTAAAGCTCAAGAAAGGTATGCTTAGTATCACTTCCACAAAAAGCATAATAAATTGTCCAGTAATATCTACTGTCCAAAAATTGGTTATTTTCTACCCGAAAAGTTATTTAATGTGAAAAATATCGTATTGACATAATATTTTAATATCACAATTATTTTTTATTGTATTATTTTCTTATTTTTAGGTGCCATAATAATTTTCATTGGCTTTAATTTTAAAATTATTGATTTGATGTGAAGGACTTTTTCTTAAGAATGTTTTACGTTACTTTTATATAAGTAATTGCAAGAAAAAAAAACATTGGCGGTGTAAAAGTTGTATGTTATACAAAAAAGATATACACCATCTACCATTATGATAGCATAATTAGCCTTTAACATTCCCACTGTTGGGACACAGGCCTCCTCTCCGTGAGAGGGAGAGTGCAGAGCTATAATCTACCACGCGGGCCCAGTGGGTTGATGGTGTTCATATGTCTTTGAATTTTTGGTTCAAGGGAATGTTGGTTTCCTCCACCATTATAAACGTTGCAATTATATTCAAGTAAAGATTCTTAATAATGTCTAAATTAGTGCAAAAAGAACTGACAGTATTATTTTTAAGGACTTTTCCATGTTTTTGGACTTTTCCTGTGTAATTAATTGGTTGTATTTAGATGAAAAATTGCTAAGCCTTCAGTAAACGCAAATTACTATAGAATATAATTTATTTTAACATTTAAATGAACAAATAAATGAAAATGTATTATGAAGAAATTATACATTTAATTAGGTACTAAAAGGTGAAAAGGATAATTTGTGTGAAGAGTTTTGTGATTTTGATATTTTGTAGTTTAAATTATAATGCCTACGTATGGTCGACAATTGTTCTTTTCACCCTAGTGTTTATGTGTTAGATTTAAGATTATATTATACTGTTTACAAGAATATAAAAAAATATGTCAGTATGTTATACAAATTATTGAAATTATATACGATTTTGATTGAATTGAATGTTTCTTTTTGATTTCCACTCTCGGACTCCTCGGTCCATTCATGGTTATTTTACTTCAGACAACAGCAAGCTAAATTCAACACCAGCCGAGCCTTTTCCCAACTATGTTGGGGTCGGCTTCCAGTCTAACCGGATGCAGCTGGATACCAGTGTTTTACATGGAGCGACTACCTATCTGACCTCCACAATCCAGTTTTTAACTGACGAAAAAACGGAGGAGGTTCTCAAGTCGACGCGTATATTCTTTTGAGTAATACTATCGTATTACCCAGTAAAAATAGTAAGTATTATTGGTTTAAATTTCATAAAATAATTACGAAAAACCACTAGAAATGCGACGTTGCCAGCCCGCGTGGAATGAACGCTCGTAGTGCTTGGCCAGACTGCAAACGGGCGCGGCGCGGCGTACTTAAACAAGAACTTCATTTGAGCGTCCCTAGTGGGCACGCGGGTGCGGTGAGCGGCGCGGAGAGCGCGCGGGTAACTCACGCCATAGCTCGTTCATACAAGTGGCCGCAGTGAGTGCGCGGGCGGCCCGCACGGGGACCGGGGTTATCAAACTAGTTCGAGGTTTTTTGTAGTAAAAATAAGTCTTCTTCATCCATATTATATTTTGACAGACACTGGACACGACAACACTCAGAACGAAGCCGCACTCGACTGTGGACAGGTAGATCGCGCGCGTTCCCGCACTCGCGCCTCTCGCCGCCCCGCACTGCCAGTCTGGCCAAGCACTTAATCATTTGCAGAGCAAGACAAGGTGACGGTAACAGTTGTACTGTATATGGTGCAAAATCGCTTGGCAATTTAATATTCACCTCGCAGAGTCCAGCTAAATGGCTGGATTGGAGAGGCCTATATCCAGCAGTGGACTGTTGTAGACTGATGATGAGAAAGAAAGAAAATACGTTTATTTGCGGCAAACATGACGCATAAATAAAAACACAAACAACAGAAAAACAAAAATAACAATTTGGGAGAAAGTATGCGTCACATCTACGCAAAACGACCAACGCTCAGCATAATGCTAAGACCCTATACGAGACAGAGCCCCAGCGCTGGTTTTAGCGACAGCCGGTGATTGACGTGATGACGTCAGCCAGTGCAGCATACGATTAGATATAAATAAAAACAATCAAAATAAGAAGCGATGAGCTTCTGGCGAAACTGAAGTCAGACTGTGGATGGTGATAATTGGTCTTTGACCCTGAAGATAAAACTTGCGTGACTTCGCGTGCCCACAGGTTGGCTCTTCAGACCTCCTCATACCTACTTAGCTGCATAGGTACCTACAACAATAAAAAAATTCTAAGAAATCATGTAGGTAGAAAAAAATTCTAAGAAATCATGTAGGTAGATCGTGGGGATAATTGCGAATGAAATTACATGAATTATGCCAACTCTTCAAAATAATTAAGTTCTAAGAAAAAATCAGTTTTCCTTATAGGTTGTCAAAAGTATTGCACGCGTAAAGAAATCAGATTTCGCCTTTTGATGTAGATGTAGATGTTAAATGTAAGATCACACCTGGATTCTCAGATGGGATACGTGGATAAGTTGGATCCCAGTGAAATAGGAGGCGCGCTTATTTATCATAGCTTCTGCCCGCGACTTCGTCCGCGTGAAATTTCTTGTTACTCCGACCTACCTCGTCGCATTGCATCGCCTGCCCGCGCTATTTCTGGCTTAGCGTTCTTTCTGACTTTTTTCTTTTTGCTCGGCTCCTAAAGGTCATAGCGTGATGTTAAATAGCCTATAGCTTTCCTCAAGAATTGAGCTATCAAATGCAAAAAGAATTTTTCAAATCCGACTGGTAGTTCCAGAGATTAGCGCGTTCAACCAAACAAACAAACTCTTCAGCTTTATTATATTAGTGTAGATTATCCGGGCAAAAATCCAGATTCCGGGATACCTACTACTGAGAAGTTCCTGATGCAGAAAACAAAATTTTCTGTCTATTTTGAAAAATTTAAAAACTTTCGCCTTTATAATTAAAGGCGAAAGTTTTTGTGTGTGTGTTTATGTATATGTTTGTTACTTCTTCACGCACAAACGGGTGGAGCAATTTTGATTAAATTTGGTTTGAAGGTAGATGACACCCTGGATTAACACATAGGATACTTTTTATCCTGATATTCCCACGGGACCGACACTTATGCGGGTGAAAATGCGTAAGTTTGTATGTTTAATGTGTTTGTTACTCAATCATGCAGAAACGGCTGAACGGATTTGGATGAAATTTAGAACCCAGATAGTTTATAACCTGAATTAACACTTACGCTACTTTTCATCCCGGTAGTAGGTACGTTCCCGTGGGACTTCACGCGGGCGAAGCTGCGGGATTGAATACTTTACTCGATCTGGGAATCTAACCACAGTAAGACTGCACCGCATATTTTGACATTCCCTTATATATTAACGAGCTACAATTAATCAAGTAAGAGGGCAGGTAAATAGGTGTCTATATACACTTGAGGAATGTGTGTAGCCATTTTATTGAGAACAATAGGTACCTACCTACGTGATAGTACCTACAAACTACGAGGTAATCGTGGCAAGCAATCATGTACTTACTAGATGTATGAAACAAG
Source organism: Luperina nickerlii (assembly GCA_963855955.1). Taxonomy (NCBI): domain Eukaryota; kingdom Metazoa; phylum Arthropoda; class Insecta; order Lepidoptera; family Noctuidae; genus Luperina; species Luperina nickerlii. Next base: position 6,021,809 of record OY979689.1, on the reverse strand, counting down.
TCTATAGGCACCGGGTTTTCCACTAAGGACGCTCGAACTTTTAATTTAAGAGGCTTACAGGACCCAAACACAAAATTCGCAAGTTTTATACACAATACAGCCCAGGCAGTATATGCGACTACAGTAAACAAAATCAGAAAATATATGATATTCTTCAGAATGTATGCTAGGTAGATAGTGTGTTGAAAACATAATAAAACTAATTTGATACGATAGAACAAAAATTATGAAGATACCTCTAAAAACTTTCTTTTTACAATAAAAACCATACTGATATACATACAATCACTCTGATTTTTGTCAGATTATTCTACAAGCAACATACTAAAATACTAGTGTTTTAATTTAGTCCAAACAATAGATTTTTTGTAATTAAATAATTGCTCCATATTTTGCAATAAATTACCAGCGTTGTGTTCAATCGCTTCCTGTCACTGATATTCACATAGCAAGTAGTCTTTCTTATAGGTATATATTTGTTTGGGGTAGGTAGGTACAACTAAAAAGTGAAAAATAAAAACTTTTTACAAAAAAAAAAACCGACTTCCAAAAAAAAAACACTACAAAGTGAAAAAGTCGATGTCATTTGGCAATGATCGCCGACAGGCTGGACTGCCCCTATATCCGGCATGGCTGTGACAAGCATATTGCTATTAGAATGCCGGTCAGGAAATTATAGGTATTATGTAATACTTATTTGATTTTATTTTGTGACCGAGCTTGAATTAATTTTTATTTTTATTTTGTGTTTGTATGTGTACCTAATTATTTGTATATTGACATTGTATGTATAGGTACTTAATAATTGTATGAGTCAGTGTTATTTGATTAATGAATAAATAATAATAATAATAATAAACGAAAATACAGAACCAAAAACACACTACCACTACCACTACCTATAGGTTCTTCTCCGCATCCATTTAGATTTGAGGCTGTATGTTCGTCCATTCTACGTAGCGATCTTGACCCGTCTTGTACCTAAGTAGGTATAGTGTGCTACATACCAAACATTGTTATCTGTAGGTAAATCTTGATCTGTATCCCTAGCACGATCACTGTCTTGTCTATGCAGGTACCTACTTAACGGATTTTTCAATACACCGTTTTCATAAAACTCGCAAACTACTTATAGGTACTTATAAAACAACTGACTTTTTAGTTGTACCTACCTACCCCACACAAATTAAATTAACACTAGCGCATTGAAGAATTGAAGACAGAGACACCGACTAGAAGAATCGTCAAAATTCGCATAGAAATTCCGGAGATGCAGTACATTTTAAATGCATATAACTTCGTACATAAGAATCAAATGTATTAAATACTAAAACCTTCCTGAAAGTATGTAGATCATAAGATCACATTCACGAAAGAATTATCAAAATTGGTTAATTAGTTTTTGAGAAAATCGCGGACATACATACAAACATACATAGGTATATGCGGGTAGAATACAGAACCTCCTTTTTTGAACTCGGTTAAAAATGCGTCATACCAAATGAACATTTCTCAAGTTTAAAGCAAGAATTGTGGCTAAGTACCTAATAACAGCTGCACGGGTCGATCGATCAGGTTAAGCTACGCTTGCCGCGGTTGGTCCATGGATGGGTGACCATTTTTACATACCAAGACCCCACCATGCCTCGGAAAGCACGTTAAGCCGTTGGTCGGCCCGTTGGTCCCGGCTGTCATTCGTGGATCTTTGACAGTCGTTACGGGTTGTCAGCAGCCCAAAATTCTGACAACCAGTCTTACCAAGGGGTTTTGTATTACCCAGTAACTGGGTTGTGGAGGTTAGATAGGTAGGCGCTCCATGTAAAATACAGGTATTCAGCAGTTGGTGAATTGTCAAAATGAATGGTTTTGCCATTACATGTTACTCAATTAGGTATCTCGCGGTTCTTTCATAGATTAGGATCATAAGATAGGAATGTGAATTCATGACAGATCAATCTTGAAATTCTCCACCCCTGGGATAAGGCATTCTTTATATGGCTACTCTAACTACCTACCATATATAAATATTATGAACAATTATCAAACACTTTAAAATGTATTTAATCGTCCTTCAAAGTCGTGTCAGCCATTAAAGAAAAACAACGTAAATTCTAGATTTATAATACAATACATAGCAATTAATGTGACCCACATCGGCCACATCTAATTTGGATCGAATGGAAACGCACATCGGTTCGATCAATCAAAATATATCAACATTTTTGTGAGCAATTTACAAATTCTCTTGAATTGTTTTCGAGGTGAGTTGGGGTTCGACGTGTAGCGGGTTTTAAAGCGCTAAGCGGGTATTATTACAAGCGATTTGATTGCATGAAAGCCCAAATAAATTAGTCTATAAGTACAAGTATAATAATATTAAAGGCCAGTTTGCACGGACATAAAAATATCGGGGCGGGATTTTATAGCGCACTGGATTTTCAACTCTTGGTGTTGAGCGTTGGGAATCCAACAGAGTCCATCCCAGCCCGTCAAAAAATATATTGTTGGATTATCAACTCTCGGCGCAAAGCAGTGCGTTGAAAACCCAGTTGAAAATTCACATCACTTGCTGATAAAATCAGCCAGTCAGAAAAGTAGGGCTAGATGGATCCTTAAGAGCGGTTCTGCTCTACGTCCGATCCGAATCCGAGAAATGCCGGTCCAAAGTGACCATAGTGCTATTTGTATGAGGTGTTGCGCACTAGATTCGAACTCTATCCGTCTGAATTTAGATCATTCCCAAATCGGTTTGAAGTCGGATCTTTAATTCGGATTCGGATCGGATGTAGTTCAGAACCGCTCTTACGGTAATACTAATATGGCACATCAGCTTTAAGCTCGACGACTTTGCACAAATGCCGAAGTGAGGCGCCGTATGAATTGACAACAGCATCCCTGTTACCAAGCGGCTGTTACAAATCCAGCTCTTGATAAAACCATTCGTATGGTTTTATCAAGGTAAAAGGACCTAACATCTGTATTTGTGAGAAGTCTTGTACACTTTTATATAGATGTTTCTTGCCGGCTCTTCTCCATAGGAAACTACCAATTGGAACCGTGCATCTATCTTCTGACGTTTCATAATTTGTCCATATAGGTTTATGTGAAATAAAATATCTTGAATTTGAAATCGTCCATAATAATATGCTTTATGCCCATCTGCTGGCTGTGCCTATTCTTCTAACAGATGTGACGGCAAAACACCCTTTCAACTTTTTTCATTTTGAAACTGAGAGCTCCAGTAGGACGCAATACTTTCTCGCAACAAAACTGACATTTCTTCTTTAATACAGAGGGGCAATTCTACTAATTTTAACAACGTTCACAGTCTGATCTCAGTCTCAATCTGTCAAAAAATACTTCAAATTTCCCTACATTTTGACAAGTTTTTGACATTTCTTTGTCGCCGAGATGAGACTGCGACTAGATTTTGAACGTTTTAAATTAGTAGAATTGGCCTACTGATGTTCTATGTCACGAAGTCCTTTGGCTATGAATGTTGTCAAGCGTGCACATGCACACTGTGATCAACAGAGACTCAACAATGGGTGAAGTAAAACGGTACACATTCGCGGAAATAGCCTCATGCCACGGCAGCAAGGGGCAGCCGCTGTGGGAGCGCGCTTGTCGGGATACGTCACTACCACAATCAAAGCCGAACGGACTTCGTGAAATAGAATATCTGTACCTTGAATTACCCGCTTACACCCGAACCATCCCCCAACCAACTTAAACCTTACCATTCACAACTACCAAACAGAAACATCCCTCGTCTTATCCCCATACAAATAAGTTCCAAATTCGCCTACCACATTTAATCACCGTAAAACCATGAATCAATCACCTCACACGCAGTGATTACAGTAAGACAGACATTCCCTCAGGGTCCGGGGTTCGATCCTGTGTGAGGCATCAATCAAAACTCGTCTATTTTCACATTCGTGATTCACAAATCGTTTGTGTTTTTTTGTATTTTCGTTTGGAATATGTCGGATTTTGTAGGATACTAGTTGTGGCCTGAGGGTGAGCCTCTAAAGGGTTTTTATTGCTTTCAGACTTAATTTGGTGCAATATTTTTGGGTGATGTATGACCTTAAATTGAGTAGTTATCTATATCTTTTTTATAACCGGTGTTAGATGCTCAGAAGCTTCGATCGGTATTGTGATATCACCATCTGCCTAGCCTTTTCCCAACTATGTTGGGGTCGACTTCCAGTCTAACTGGATGCAGCTGAATACCAGTATTTTACATGGAGCGACTGCCTATCTAGCTTCCACAACTCAATTACTGGGTAATACGATACCCCTTAGTAAGAATGGTTGTCAGACTTTCGGGCTTCTGAGTACCCGTAACGACTGTCAAAGATCCACTAATGACAGCCGGGACCGACGGCTTAATGTGCTTTCCGAGACACGGAGGGGTCTTAGGCCCCTTGTTCTAAAGAGATTGCAACTTCACTAGGTCATTCTAGCCTTGAAGCCAGCAAAGTTGCTAAAATGGCTGATAGGTAGGTACATAATTCAGAAAGTTGTGTTCTGCCAAACTTGATTGGGCCAAATTTTCAAGGATTTTTTTTAATTACAGCTGAAATCACTCATTAAAGAAAGACCTTCATATACCTAATACCTATATCTCAATGACTAGGTATACAGTCGGTTTCAAAAGTAGCTGGTGAAAGTGTAAACAAACCAACCTGTTCTGGTAATTCTTACGGAATCACTCACTAAAGGGAATTAGCAACAGATTCAACAGTATTTTAAAGATTTTAGATTATCTCATCACTTTTCAGCAATTATTTTCTTAATAAAGTTATTAAATTGTAATAGAAAAATCATCAACGAAACTTGAGGTTATAAAATTAACCTCAATTGTCAAATGAAAAACATCTTTAAGTTGATTTGAAATTAGTAGTTTAAGGGTATTCGAATAATTTGTAAGTTGCACTACAAATTGGCGTCCACAGGTACCTATGTTTTCCGATTTATTTGTTTATATTTTGATCAGCTACTTTTGATACAGACCATACATAATGTAATACAATACGCCACGTTTCTCAAAACCATTTGCACCTAAAATCAAAGATATTCCTTTCGTTTCCTTTGTTCGACTCATGCGCAAGTGCGTCACGAAAGCGCCGACCAATCAGCGCTGTTCGCGCCCGCGGCCCGTCACGATTCGACGCCTTCCATATTTGAATGCATGTCCTAATGTTCTGTTCGTTTTTTAAATGTGTCTGTGTGTGTTGTTGTTATGGTATTGGTAAATAATAAGTTAAATATGTATGACAAATATGTATGTATAGAATGATTAGTTACCTATGATTGTATTTGATTTCTTGGAGTCACGATTTTGTCATGTCTAACTACATAACTACATCTATTGGAGATAGACTTAAATAATACCTACAGAATTACCTATCGACTTATAGATAGATAAATCATTGATTTGGCGCATACAGAAGAAAGCACAACACGTTAGTGCACAATTTAAGGGGGGGAGGGGGTCGAGTCAAATCTCATCTAATCTTACGTTGGAGAGAGAGGGGGTCTCGGCAAATATCACGCAATTGTTTTTCTGGTTGAAACAAAAAGAAATATACTATTGTACATGCTTAAGATTTAATCTTAAGGGTATATCGTAATACGATTAAGATCATTCACTAATCGTTCGAAAGAAAATAATTTCATTTAGGTATACTTCGACGTTATACATCTACTGTCAAACCACCATATTTGTTTTATACCAAATAACACAATCCAACGCGTTTACGTAAGAAACCCACATTTTGAAAAATCTCACATGAGATTGGGGGATGGGGGAGGGGTTGAATAAAATCTCACGACATCTCACCAGGGGGGGAGGGAAGGATAGAAAATTTAAAAAAACATCTCACGTAATTTATGGACCCCTAACTAAATACACCATAATACCACTGCTGGGACACAGATTTCCTCTCTTCGAGAGGTGTGGGTTGGTAGATGTCATATTATATCTTCGATGGTTTCCTCACAGTGTTGTCCTTCACCAGCACCCTATTTGCGTAACACACTATGAATATCAATGTCAATCATTTTGAAAGGTATTGCTAATACATTGCTTCATAAGTTCGAAAAATATGTCTGCTTAACAGAGTAAATAACGCAATGAATGTTGCTGAACTGTCAAAATGAAAGGCATTGCTACGGATGGTGTGTTAAAAAAAAAAAAAGTGCGTTTCACGAAAGAATTCCCTTCGTCGTAATGTTGGCACGATTGCTTTTCATTGTAGGTAAAACAATTCTTCAATGAAAAGCAATGGTGCCAACATTACGGCGAAGAGAATTCTTTCGTGAAACGAATTTTAGGCAATTACCCGGCAGGTAGGTTTTTACAGAATATATAAGGTCCCATTAAAATAGATGGACAAACTTTTAGAAATCATTCAACCACCAAAATAAGGACGATGGTAAAAAAATATTTAAGAAAAACGCATAGATACTTACAAGAAAAATAACCAGCTAACGAAAATGCACTACTGTTTTGGCAATTTATTATTTTAGGTCAAAATAAAATCACTTTAATCTTGTGTCTTTTTTTTGCTTGGATATCTTTAGTTAGACGTACTGAGCGCTGTGTTAAAATTTGTCCATCTATTTTAATGGGACCCTGTATACATACCTATTGTCGACAGGATGGCCATCTGCCAGTTCGTATTAGGTACGCGGGTTGTTTAAGTCCTGAGAGGTCAAAGTCGTTATATATTTCAATTAAATAATAAAACAATAACGGTTGTATAAAACAGCTGTTACTTGCATAGTCTGTGATTAGGTGCGGTACAAATTCGCAACCAGCGTATGAGCAGGTATATGGACTGCACCCTCCTTGTAATTATACAAAAATGCCGGAAAATATACCTTCAATTGGTATAAGAGGAACAGGGAAGGTGAAAAAAACTCTTATTAGGTAATTGTGATTGTAAAAAATAGACCGGTGGGTGATCTTCTTTACACACCAAGACCCCTCCGTGCCTCGGTAAGCAATTGGTCCCGGCTGTCGTTTGTAGATCTTTGACAATCGTTACGGGTATTCAGAAGCCCGTCTGACAACTAGTCTAACCCAGGGGTATAGTATTAAGGCTCCTGCAAACAGACGCGAATCGCACGCGACACAAAGGCACCGCTCGTTGCGCGACTTGCGGTGCCTTTGTGTCGTGCGCGATTATATCGCGTGTCGCGCCTGTTTGAAGGAGCCTTTACGAGTAACTGGGTTCTGAAGATCATATAGGCAGTCACCCCATGTAAAATACTGGTTTTCAGCTGCCTCTGGTTAGTTTAGAAGGTGACCCTAAAGGGAAAAGGCTCGGCAGATGATGATGATCTGATCTAAAGGTTATTATAGTCCGGGTCAGCGGGATTGTCCGAAAGGGTTACCGCTGGCCCTGGACATAAAGGGCTAAGGAAGGAACACGGGTGTGTTTTAGTCAGTGAGAGTCTGACACTCCCTTCCGCTTCACCCAGAGCGGGACTTCGAGAAAGAGGTCAATCGTCGAATCCGACTCAGCTGGGCAGCGTTCTGGAAGCTACGCAATATCTTCTCATCCCACATACCGCAGTGTCTCAAGACGAAAGTCTTTGACTAGTGCGTGTTGCCAGTGATGACTTATGGCACTGAAATGTGGTCGCTCACAATGGGCCTTATAAGAAGGCTAAAAGTCACCCAAACGGCAATGGAGAGGGCTATGCTTGGAGTTTCCCTGCGTGATCGAATCAGGAATGGGGAGATCCGCAGGAGAACCAAGGTAACCGACATAGCCCGAAGAATTGCCAAACTTAAGTGGCAGTGGGCAGGGCACATTCTGGAGGTAGGTTCTGGAGTGGCGACCGCGTACCGGAAGACGTAGCGTTGGAAGGCCTCCCACAAGGTGGTCCGACGACCTTGTGAAGGCCGCAGGAACCGGTTGGATGCGAGAAGCACAGAACCGGTCGAAGTGGAGGTGCTTGGGGGAGGCCTATGTCCAGCAGTGGACGTGTTTCGGCTGAAATGATGATGATGATGAGATATCGATAGGTACCCATGGCGTCTGCGGAGTTTAGCTAGCCAATTTAAAATAACCTACATTAATATTAATTTGATAAATAATAGTACATTATGATATAAGTGCGGTAAGTTGAAAATTACAGCCGAGGCGATATTGCTTGCCCGAGCCGTAGGCGAGGGCTAAAAGAAAGCAGAGGCTGTAATTTTCAAAGCGCACGTGTGTCATACGACGTTTTATAACATATTTGCGAGGAAATAAATAAAACTCGGACTGAAGTTGCATATTTGCTTGTTTTCCATATGATGAAATTTTGATACGCTTGTAAGTATCTATCGGTCGATTTTTCGGGCGAGGCTTAGAGTAGCCTTTTTCGCTGCCTCTGAGACTTCTGGCGGTGTGGAATTAATAAATTCATCATTACTTGACGACATTTTCAAATAAAAAACAGTACAGCGAAAAGAAAAACCGCGCGGAATAATTTCTACTTCTTAACAGATAAGCGATGCGCGCGCGTTCGCGCTTTTTTTTTCAGGCATAGGCACAAAACAGCCAGTATTATTAATAAAGCAAATTAATATTTTTGTTTTTATTAAATTAAAGAATTAAATGTTTATTTATTATATTTTATCTCCCAAAGTTAATTTTATTCATAAAATGTTGACATCTTTTCTGAAATAAAAACTCTTTGCTAAGATTTAAAAAAGTACCGTTCGTTTTGACGGAGCATCTTGATAAACCGTGCGATTTACTTTACATTACCGCACAAGTGCGTAATGAGATACATTACGATATTGAAATTGGTGAAATAAGAGACCCTTTACGAGCAAATTTGTTATAAAAAAGAGTTACATACCAAACATACTGTCTGGCTATCAATTACAAAAGACTACTCATTAATAAAAACAAAAGAAATCACCGGAATCACGGTAGGTAGTAATTAAATTATATAAATAATTACTATCATAAAACTACTAGGTATTGCCAGCGGCTTCGTCTGACAACCTCACGCTTGTATTTCCCGTAAGGTTAGACAGAGGTTTGTTTGTATGAACCTATATGAGTCATTTTCAAAAAAATTGTACGTTTCACAAAAGAAACACAAGGGAATTCATATATTCGTTACATAAAGGAGCATAATATTACACAAAAGACATTGTAAAGAATAGTTCATACTGCCGTTTTCCACCTGTCTTGTCTTGGTATTGTTGAGAGGAAACTAAAAAAAAACTAGCAGAACATTTTGCACTTCACTTAACTTGACTTTTTTGAGCACTTTTACATGTCATGGTTTTTAAATGCATGGATCAGCTGATATTTTTTCGCAATTTCAGTGTTGGTCCATAGTACCATATAAAAAAAAGTTTTAAAACAAAAAAATAATCATCAAAATCGATTCATAATTTATTGCGTCATATTATGTACGTTAAAAAATCAGTGGAATTGAGGGCACCTCTTTTTTAAAAGTCGGTTAAAAACACTGGACTCTAGCAATATGCACACAGCTTTATACCGTTTACTTTGTGTAACGTTACACAATGTTACACAAAATAACAACATAACGCGGTGTCAAAATAATGTCGAACAAATTACAGACAAATATCTCACTAGAATTATTTTATTTCAGTTGGATTCTCTCATTAGTATGCAAAGTCACATGTATATATAAAGTTTTTTGTTATTTATTGGTACTTACCTATTAAATCCACGTTAGTCGGAGGAAAATATTTTGCGACAAAAATCGAGGATCACAGTCAAATCAAAATGTCAGAAAAACGAGATGGCTGCGTTTTTATTTCGTTAGGTTGGTAGTTGCGTATTGTGTTGCCACTGCTAAATCAACTAGAGATGCGTTTAAAGTCAATCAAATGAAGCATGATTTCGACGTTACACAGAGGTGTTACACAAAGTACTACAAAAGTGGACATATATTTAAATTCTATTCTATTTAATTTAGTTTAACGTTTTATGCAAATATATTTTTTTTTCGGTAGATCAGTACCTTAATTATTATACCCCGTATTAAATTGAATAATATACCATTCAGCTAAGCGTCAGTTAATGTTTTTGTTGTCAAAAGCTTAAGTGAGACAAACATAATTTGTACTAAACGGATTAAGATTCTTCGTTTTTATTTTGCAATTTTTTTTATTAAAATAAAAAGTAGTGGGTATTTGGAGTTTACATTGATGAGTTAAAATTATAAACAATGATTAGAACAAAACGAATTCATAAAATCGGCAATAAGTCCATAATATTACGTGATTTTTCAACGAAGACAAAAAATTATGAGAGAATGTACATTTTTTTTGAAAATGACTCATATACCCACATTTTCAAAAATCGAAATCAAAATATTTTATTTCACATAAACCTATCTACATACATGGGCACTTATGAAACGTCAGAAGCTAGGTGCACGGTTCCGATTGGTCGTTTCCTATGGAGAAGAGGCGGCAAGAAATTCCACTTTTCGTCAGTACTGTTTAAGTCTCATATAACAAGGGGGGAGCCTTTTACTGTATCCAAACCGTGCATAAATCTAAATTCGCGCAAGGGGGCACTGAGGGGCAATTCGCGCAGGTTTAAGAGGCTTGCATGACCTAAAGCGCGGTCACTGTCGGACTGCATAGAAAAGAAAGAGAAGCGCGATGACACAACGCTGGTAATTTATTGCAAAATATGAAGCAATATCGATTTACAAAAAAAAAAAATTAAAACACTAGTGCTATAGTATGTTGCTTGTACATTAATCTGACAAAAAATCAGAATGATTGTGTTACATATTAGTATGGTTTTTATTGTAAAAAGAAAGTTTTTAGAGGTATCTTTATGATCTTTTTTCTATAGTATCAAATTGTATTATGTTTTCAACACACTATCTACCTAGCATAATATCCTGAAGAATATCATATATTTTTCTGATTGTGTTTACTGTAGTCGACCATATACTTTTATTGCTTCTAAAACTTGTGTTTTGTGCGTTTAGGTCCTGTAATCCCCTTAAGAACGTTGACAGTCTGATCTCAGTCTCAACTTTCTCTTTCTCAACTTTGTTGGGGTCAGCCTCCAGTCTAACCGGATGTAGCTGAATACCAAAATTTCACATGGAGCGACTGCCTATCTGACCTCCACAACCCAGCCACTGGGTAACACGATACCTCTTGCTAAGACTGGTTTTCTGACTTTCGGGCTTCTGATTACTCGTAACGACTATCAAAACTGTACAAATGGCAGCCGGGACCAACGGCTTCCGAGACACAGAGATATATTTATGTAATGAATGGTCACCCATCCACGCTCAAACCTCGGCGATCGTTGCTTAACTTTGAAGATCGATCCGTGCGGCTGTTATTATTTAGCCAGGACCCCCTTTTAGTCAATATTCCTGAAGAGTTCCATTGGTAAGAGAAAGTTGCATAGAATGATAGATTAATATAATTTTCTAAATGAACCCATGTTGATCATTCAACGTAAAAAGCTCCCATCTTTAGTGAACGTTCAAAGTAATAATTAAAAGCTATTTAAGCCGACCGTAGACGGAATGTTCAGCACTTAATATAATTAATATTATTTGATGAAACAACGGTAAGTATCTACCGTTTAATTACCTAATATCACGTCTGTATAACCAGAAGGGTTAAGCAGAGGTGTAGGTAAGGTAGGTGTACCATGGAAGGCCACTCTAACAAATAAACAGTTATTATTCGTTTATTTACTGGATAAATAAAACTAACAAATATTTAAGTAATACTTTGGTTTATTACGTAACATATAAACCACTTTTTTGAACTGCAGATTTAATCAATATTGATTGCACTTAAGTTTCATTGAACTCTTCCAAATGGCTTTGCTAGGGACAAGGCTCCTTAGAAGGCCATTATAATAAATCAGTCATTTAACACTAAAAGTTACTGAATAGCGATTAAATCTACAATAAAAAGAAGTTGTTTATAATATTTTGATTTATAAGTGTCAATTTTTTTGCCTTTTATTTTTTATTTAGGGAGGGGGGGGGGATTTAGGGGAGGGATTTAGGGGGGGGGCTTTTAGGGTTCCGCACCTCAAAAGGAAAAACGGAACCCGTATAAGATCAACTAGTTGTCCGTCTGTCTGTCTTTCGGTCAAGTCCCTTTTTCTCAGGAAAGCGTGGAGTTATCAAATAGAAATTAATATCAAATACTCAGGGCTGCAATCCCTTGAAGCAGTGAAAAAATCAAACTTCTAAATCAGCGCAATTAAAAGATATGGGCGTTTATGTTTCGGAACCAAAACCTAATTGCCCACAAGGCTTATTGGCTCATCAGCCTAAATTGATTGGAGCTGTTGCATTGTAGCCGACTACTAACAATCAATGAGATTAGGTTACAAGAGCTTCGACACTGTGTCAATAATATAACGCTCCCGACCGAATTTCGGTCATGGTGGCCAGTCCCAGCGGAGACCAGCCAACAACGCGGGAGATATTATAGTGTCTAAGTGTGTGCGCACTCACTACTAGTCCGATGGAACGGCAATCCGACACGACCAGACATCAGGCGCAGGACCCACGGTTTAACGTGGTTTTTTTTTGAGCATTGGAAATCATCATATGACCCCTCCCGCTTTGGGTGGAGCGGAAGGGAGTGTCAGAGTCTTACTGACTAAAATCCACCCGTGTTCTTTCCTTAGCCCTTTATGTTCCGGGCCAGCGATAACCCTTTCGGACAATCCCGCTGACCACGGTTTAACGTGCTTTCCGAGACACGCGGTGTCACACCGCTTCTAAACTCCGGGTTGTTAATGAGAAATCCTAATAGAAAAATCCAATAACACTTTTGTACGACCTGGGAATAAAATCCCGGACCCCATCGAGATATAAGTACTAACGTACTACAACAGCTGCGGCGATCGCGCCGCACCTCACTCAGTCGCTCTCTAGCTCTTTCGCGTAAGTGCCGTGATTTACATGGCGCTTAAGACCTTTTTGCCGAGAATAAATACACTTCTGCAGCAAATCTAGCGCTGTGGTAAATTAGTTACGGTTTAGACGAATTGTTATTATTTTAGCGCTGCAGCGAACTAAAGATTCAAATTACGAAGAATAGGACAATTCAGTTATTTGACGTAGCTTCTCTAGTACGTTAGTACTTATATCTCGATGCCGGACCCCAACACTCAGCAGTCGCCATAGATATAAGAAAGCTTTACATTTCTATGGCAGTCGCCCCCACCGACCCTTGCTCGATGTAGTGCCAGCCCGCGCCGCAGCTGAGCCTGTAGATTTAAATTCCCGACTCTGACCTCTGAGTTTGTTTCGGCATTTCTTCTCAGAGTAGTCAATTAGGAAATGCCGGCCCCATCATTCGTTAAATAATCATAATTCGATCCAGCCTGTCCCAACTTGCTGCCCTCCCCCCAGCGACGCCCTAAGCCGAGGCTCGTACCCCACAGGGGGTGCCCTTAGCGTGTAGTCGCTTAGTTTATTTAGTTAGTTTTAAGCCCCTGGCTGGAGGCTTTGAGTTCTCTCAAGGCAGCCGCAGGATTGTCCGGTTAAGTAGTCACGACCTCTCAAGGTCAACTACGAGATGCCATATCAAAAAAAAAAAATATGGCAGTCGCGCTTGCGACCATGAGACCAGCCGGTCGATTCTGTAATAATCTCACCGTGAAAACTTAGGTGAAGTGAGTTTGTTTTTGCTAGGAATTGACACTATTGACAGTTCACTCCACCACACACCGGCTCACTTCGCCTAAGTTTTCACGGTGAGATTTTAACAGAATAGCACCGCAGCTCCGTAATAGGTACACTAGCTTTACCGAAACTTGCACTGCACTCGAATACTGCCGAAAGAAATTACTTTCAATAACCAACCTGCACCGTGAGAAAAAACCCCTTTTCTCTTCAAACAACAATTAAAAACCCATAATAATATTACTTCGCTGATTTCTTTACACAGCCATGTTATTATTAAAACACTGAAACCTGTATTTGAGATTGAAAAATGGTCTAAAAATCTAGGTCGATATATCATATTTTACAAGTTAGGAAATTATTGAGACAGGCCGAAATTTTAGCCGTTTTTCTTCAATGTAGGTATGTCTAAAATAATCTCAAACGTGTAATTCAGCTTTCACTGGCTTCGCGAGTTGATAGTGTAGGGTGACCATTGGTTGACCTTTCACGATAATTTTTCAAGAAAACGAAAAAAACCATACTGGCATCGATGCACGAGTTTAGATCGAAATAGAGAGATATAACACCTCTTTTGTCTCTGGGACAGAAACATGCAATCAATCAATAGTCTTTATTTGTAAACATAGGTTCCAACAGTGTGCAAGATGCATGCATGGGGATGCATAAAGAAGCCTCCTCGTGTAGCGCAGTTTGTTCCGCCAGTTACTCAACTGAACCGAGCGCTCGGCGCATCCTGGACAGTCACACCCAACACCTCATTTGACTGGCCAATTCTTCCCTTGCGGTGTTAGGGCTAACGCCCGCCTGGTTTGCGACCACCCTCCCACCGGAGTCAAGCAGCTTGCTGTGTTTCCTCGATGCGTGGGAGTTCCAGTGCCTTAGGCATCTTCTGGGTACGCTCGTTCCATCATAGACCTCATCCATCGCTTTCCATCAGGCGTGATCGAGGTCCAGAACGGGCCCGTTCAGTAATAAATAAAAATGTCTCTGATGCCTGTGATATTGCAGATATCCATAGAACACCGTAGATGGTGATAGTGATGGTGGGGATCATTTACCATAAGGTGGGCCGTCGGCTTGGTAGCCATTTCATCATCTGCCTAGCCTTTTCCCAACTATGTTGGGATCGGTTTCCAGTCGAACCGGATGCAGCTGAACACCAGTATTTTACATGGAGCGACTGCCTATCTGACCTCCACTACCCAGTTACTGGGAAATTCGATACTTACCCCTTGGTAAGACTGGTTGTCAGACTTTCGGGCTTCTGCCCACCCGTAACGACTGTCAAATATCCACGAATGACAGCCGGGACCACGGTTTAACGTGCTTTCCGAGACACGGCCCCTCCGTGTCTATCTAAATATAACTTCCGTAATTTTTTCATGACATAAGTGACTTACATAAAATACCACTAAATCCGATAAAATATCCCACTTCCCTCCCACAGTCACCCTACTCCACACATCCACCCGTGAGAACGGGTCGGGAATCGAACCCCCTGTAATCAACCAATCGGTACACCGCAATTAGATCAGACGGACAGACGTACACTTCACTTATGTGTATATACGTAATATATTTGTTGTATATGCCAGACAGGTCCAAAACCAGCCATGTCTGTTCCAGAATTTTTCGATGTCATGAGTTGGTTTATAAACCAACTCATAACACCATGAGTATGACATTAAACGACCGGATACTATAGTATCCGGTCGTTTAATGTCATACTCAGGAAAATGCTAAGAAAAGGGTAACACAATTAGTTACAAGTAACACTATAAAGCATCAGCAAGCGTGGAGAAGAGAACTTAGCTCTGCATTGGGACAATAATAGTATGACGAATGACTATTTCATGTACAGACCAGCGCATCAAAGCTATCCGAAACTGTCAAAATTTCCCAATCAACTTTGAACCTTATGACTTAGCGATAAAGTTGAAATCTAGTAAGGGGAAGCGCTAAGGTAGCCCGCGAAATTCAAATTTTCTTACGTTTTTTGCAATTTGCTGGTCAGTATTAAATTGTACGTCGATCAAAATATGATTCGCGGCCGTAACAAATATGTATTTACAGAATTATAATCATTAAAGTCATCAACGCAACTCTCTAAGACCACGTAACCCCAAATAATGATGATTTCATGAAACAGTTATTGTTTGGGGTTACGTGGTCTTAGAGAGTTGTGTTGATGACTTTAATGATTATGATTCTGTAAATACATATTTGTTACGGCCGCGAATCATATATTAATCAACGTACAACTTAATACTGACCAGCAAATAGCAAAAAACAAAAAAAAAAAATTTCGCGGGCTACCCTGGCGCTATCGCCTTAAAGAAATTTGACAGATTATAGTAGCTTGAGAGATGTCTGTGCCTAATCATGACATTTGACGCCAATTCTAACTAAGAGAGTTGTATTGATGATTCTAATGATTACCACAGCGCATCCCCCTTTAGAAAAGAGTTACTAGAACACAACAAGACAAGTCATTCATTTACCTCGCCTTTTCCTGACTATGTTGGGGTCGGCTTCCAGTCTAACTGGATGCAGCTGAATACCAGTATTTTACATGGAGCGACTGCCTATCTGACCTCCACAACGCTGTTACAGATATTCTATTTCACGAAGTCCGTTCGGCTTTGATGGTAGTAGTGACGTATCCCGACAAGCGCGCTCCCACAGCGGCTGCCCCTTGCTGCCGTCGCATGAGGCTATTTCCGCGAATGTGTACCGTTTTACTTCACCCATTGTTGAGTCTCTGTTGATCACAATGTGCATGTGCACGCTTGACAACATTCATAGCCAAACGGACTTCGTGACTACTATACTACTAATATACTCCTACTTTTTCTAGACTACTTTTTGATACTTCATCATGTTATTAAATTGTAAAAAAAAATGCCAACTTTCGCTGCATACTGCAAGTCATAATTTCATCCACACTTTAAATCCCTATGCATAACATTTGTATACTTAACTGGCTGTCTAATTGCAATAGCAACATTGCTTACCTCGTTATGCCTCATAAGACTCGTGTTACGTATGTTATCAGTAAAAAGTGTTAACAAATGATGCATACAAAGTAGTAGTAGATTGTATCAGTTTATCGGATCATTGGGTTAGCAACATGTAGAGTTTACTGCTGTCGGTAGCGTAAGAACGGACGCACGGTAAGCTGCGCTAGCCGCGGTTGGTCTGTGGATGTGTGACTATCTTTAGTTACTAAGACCCCTCCGTGCCTCGTAAAGCACGTTAACTCGTTGGTCCTGGCTGTCATTCGTGGATCTTTAACAGTCGTTACGGGGTGTCAGAAGCCCGAAAGTCTGAGAACCAGTCTTACCAAGGAGTATCGTTTTTACCCAGTAGGTACAGTTGCTGGGTAACACGATATCCACGATATGAGCTCCATGTCAAAATACTGGTATTCCCGTTAACTGGAAGCCGACCCCAACATAAAGTATAGTAAAAGTGCGCAGTGCTGCTCACCCCCGCCCTATTTCAAGTTAAACAAATACCGAAGGATGCATATAATTTTAGAAAAACCGGAGAAATCATTGCACCCCGGGAGGTCGGCAGGTTAACCATTATTACCGGAGTCTCCCAGGCAATCCGGGAGAGTTGGGAACCCTAGTTACCGTAGGTAACCATTTTCCGCATAGACCGAGGTTCCTCCATGTCTCAGAGATCACGGAACCTATAGGATATACACGGATAATAATCGTCATCGGATTGTCTTAAGGCTCCTTCAAACAGGCGCGACACGCGATAAAATCCTTGCCTTTGTGTCGCGCGCGATTCGCGTCGCGCGTCGCACCAGTTTGCAGTGCAGGAGCCTTTACGAATTTCTACGTCATTTCATCAAAATCTTATATTCTAATTCATACTGAACCAATATAATTTATTTGCATACACATCTAACTGAGATTCCTAAGATACAAGTTTATTCCTAGTCCAGGTAGAATCCAATGATTATATACCTCTAGTATATTATGGCCCTAATATTGTCAATGTTTCTGTACAGACGCCAGCACATCAAGTTACTACAATCTGTCAAATTTCTTTAATAAATTTTCAACTTCATCGCTAAAACATAAGGTTCAAAGTTGATTGGGAAAATTTGACAGTTTCGGGTAGCTTGATGTGCTGGCGTCTGTACCTACATCAATTATTATTTCAATTTAATTTCACTTTCAACTTTCCCTCACAATGGTAAAGGAAAAAATCATGTGGAAACCGGCATGTCCTAGAATAAAAGAAAATCGAAGACGTGACATCTACCAAACTCAAATTCGCTAAACACGTATTAGTTTTTATGAAACTGACAGGTGACAAGAGGGCATTCTGTCATGTGTCGCACTGTAGGTAGGTACAAGATTTACAACGTAAAAATATTAAGGGGCTTACATGACCTAGAGCGCGGTCACTGTCGGACTGCATAGAAAAGAAAGAGAAGCGCCATGACACAACGCTGGTAATTTATTGCAAAATATGAAGCAATTATTTAATTACAGAAAGTTTGGACCAAAAAATTAATATACTATGTTTTAGTATGTTGTTAGTAGAATAATCTGACAAAAAATCAAAATGATTGTATGTATATTAGTATGGTTTTTATTGTAAACAGAAAGTTTTTAGAGGTATCTTCATGATTTTTTTCTATCGTATCAAATTAGTTGTATTATGTTTTCAACACAATATTTAACTAGCATATATTATGTATCCTGAAAAACGTCATATATTTTCTGATTTTGTTTACGGTAGTCGATCGTATACTTTTAGGTACCTATTATAAAACTTGCGTTTTTTGCTTTTAGATCCTGTGGTCTTCTTAACTTTTCTGCTATCTCTTCACTTAACCAACAAAGTAAAAAGACTTATGTGATATATTACTTATATAACTTATAACATCTTGCACATCACGAAGGAACTTGCCTTCAAAATAAATCAAAGCTTACTTGAATGTAACATGAGTTATGATAGCAACGTCTCGAGTTCGATTCCCGACTCGTGTAATCGCGGCCCGAGGCCTGGAATTAGCCCCAATTAAGTACATCAAACACAGTTTTTATTTCGCATCCCAATGTTTTTGGTTTTTAGTTTAAATTCGTTGTTTCTATCTTTTGTAATTGGAGGGATATCTTTTTGGGTACGTTTTTGGTTTTTTTTTTTAGTTAGATGCTTCTATAAGGTTTTTATGTAGTTTAGAAAGAAGTACAGCGATTCTGAAATTAAAACTATTATATTTATTTAAGGCGAAAGCGCCAGGGTAGCCCGCGAAATTCATTTAATTTTACGTTTTTTTTTGCAATTTGCTGGTCAGTATTAAGTTGTACCTGCGTTGATTAAAATATGATTTGCTACCGTAACAAATATGTATTCACAGAATTATAATCATTAACGTCATCAACACAACTCTCTAAGACCAAATAATCCTACTGAATGATAATTTCATGAAATCTTGACATTTTAGGATTATATTAACACAACAAGTTGTATTTACGGATTCTAATGATTATAATTCTGTAAATATGTATATTTGTTACGGCCGCGAATCATATTTTAATCAACGTACATACAACTTAATACTGACCAGCAAATTGCAAAAAACGTAAGAAAATTTGAGTTTCGTGGGCTACCTTAGCGCTTCCCCCTTAAAGGGCTTGCGGCTAACCTGTAACAGCCGCACGGGTCTATCGATCAAGTTAAGCTACGCTTGCAGCGGTTGGTCCGTGGATGGGTGACCAAGACCGTCTTTACATACCGAGTCGGCTCCGGAAAGCACGTTAAGCTGTTGTTCGTGGATCTTTGACAGTCGTTACGGCAGTCTTACCAAGGGATATCGTATTACGGCTCCTATAAAATCGCGCGCGACACAAAGGTACCGCAAGTCACCCAACGAGCGGTGCTTTTGTGTCGCGCGCGATTCGCGTCGCGCGTCGCGCCTGTTTGCAGGAGCCTTAATACGATATCCTTTGGTAAGACGGGTTGTCAGACTTTCAGAGTTCTTAAGCCGACCCCAACATAGTTGGAAAAACGCAAGGCAGACGATGCTATTTATTTACAGGACTCTAAGAAATAAGAATACTTACATTTACGAGTTTATTTCAGAAAATAAATAAATTCAGCCAGAATTTATGACGCAACGAAATAAAATAAAAAATCCTAAATATTAATTAACAAAGAGAAAGTGAAATCAATCATAATGTCTTTCTAGTCGTGAAAGATATCAACACTCATTTATTCAAACTAGTTTGAGAATCAGCACTTTTCGAAGGTCAAAATTACACAAGACAGTCCCCCCCCCCCAAAAACCCCTGCCCCTTACCACTTTTTTTTTTTTCAGGATGGGAAATCATCAAATGACCCCTCCCGCTCTGGGTGGAGCGGAAGGGAGTATCAGACTCTTACTGACTAAAACCCACCCGTGTTCCTTCCTTAGCCCTTTATGTTCCGGGCCAGCGGTAACCCTTTCTTCGGACAATCCCGCTGACCCGGCAGGCCCTTTACCACTTGTGCTTTATATGGGAAGAAGTAGCCCAACAAACTCCCCAACAGATCTAGAAAAAAGGGTCTAGCGTAGAAAAACATTTAAATGAACGCCCTCAAAAGCCTTTTAATCCATACGAAAATTATAAATACGAAAGTGAGTCTGTCTGTCTGTTACCTCTTCACGCTTAAACCGCTGAACCGATTTAGATGAAATTTGGTATAGAGATAGTTTGAGTCCCGGGAAAGGACATAGAATAGTTTTTATCCTGATATTCCCACGGGACGGACACTTATGCGGGGAATCCGCGGGGCACTGCTAGTTCTTTATAACAAAAGCAAGCAACAAATCGTCATGAGAACAAACAGCTGATGCAGTTTCTGTAATTCCAAAATTATCGGAAATAAAAGACTTGAACCTAGTTAGTTAGTTACCTACATAGACTTCAGTAACAGTTAATACCTAACTATTACGTACGTTAACTAGTAATTCACTTAAATCAAACCGCTGCTTTTAACTTTTGAAATGAAAAATTCTGGGGAGTTTGAGTTTTGATTTGCGGTGGGCGGTTCCGTACGTTGTATTAATTGGTTGATTTAATTTGTGTGTAGGAACTTGGTGATCTGCCAACTTTTGCAAGCAAAGTTAACTTGCAAAAGGTATTTTTTAAATCTGAGTTAAAGGCACTATTCGAAATTGTGTCAAAAAGTATTTCATTTTAAGCATGTTCCTATCGTCTGAAAATGTTTATTGCTATTTCAAGTCACCAGTAGATACTGGGTGTATAGGTAATATAATTTTAACTCAATCAGGATTACCTGAATAAATATGTACAGACGCCAGTACATCAAGCTACTACAATATGTCAAATTTCTTTAATAGATTTTCAACTTTATCGCTAAAGCATAAGGTCCAAAGTTGATTGGGGAAATTTGACAGTTTCGGATAGCTTGATGTGCTGGCGTCTGTACATCATCATCATCAACAGCCAGGCTTCACTCTCTGCTGACCATATGCCTCTCTTTGCTTGTGCCAATCTCCACGCTCTTGTGCCAGTCTCATCCAGGTTTTCTCCACGACAGCTACAATGTTAACTGATATACATATTATAATTTTCTTGAAAGTATTTAAAGCACAAGTACCCTCCGTGAGAAGGTCAGTAACATCAAAGCGTTGCTGATCTTCCTTAAGAAGCTGGGGTGGATCGAATAATCGATTTTCCCGTAAGCAAAATACGCGCATTGACGTGGATTTTCGGACACTAGCCCTTATTATCTAAAGCTAAGTTCGCATGATCTTTCGTCATAATTTTTCCATAGGCCACCATTCTCTCGATTCCTACGGACCCCTAAAAGGTAGGAATTATTTCATAATTTATTCAAGAACCTACCCTCCGTCGTTGGTAATACATACCTTCTTGCCATACGATGTAATTTATCAGATTTTTCCTTTACTGGTAATACATAGGCCGCTTCATTGGCGGAAGTAGTAGGTATAACTTGTTCTATGTATCTGTTTCAAGTTTATGTGTAATGTGTACTTTTTGAAGGCGTCTATAGTGTGTGGCCATTGGTCAGAATAATTAATGATGGCTGGTTTATTTTTCCTTTACCAAAGTTTTTTTTCAGTTTTCAGTCCCTTTTTTCATTGTATCACTAATTCGCTGTGTAATTCAGTGAATGCGCTGATAGATCGATCTTGTTCCTAACAGAAATTTTAATACTATAGGTACCATAAATAATATGATTACCTAATCGTAATATATTTTTTAGATGGACAAATTTTAACACAGCGCTCAGTAAGTCTAACTAAAGATATTCAAGCAAAAAAAAAAAACAAATTAAAATGACTTTATTTTGACCTAAAATAATAAATTGCCGCACATTAGTGTATTTTCGTTAGCTGATTGTTTTTCTTGTACCTATGCGTTTTTCTTAAAAAAAAAATTACCATCGTCCTTCTTTTGGTGGTCTGAATGATTTATAAAAGCTTGTCCATATATTTTATGGGACCTTATATTTTATTAAAGTAACCTAAACTGTTAACAAACTGCAGCCGGGCATTTTGTTGCGCCACTTTTTCTACCCAGATAAAGCACTTGGAAGTGGTGAAGGGGAGACATCTTGTGGGATGGGTTTGAATTCTAACCACAAAGCTTACAAATTACAGTTACATATAGTTGGCATATTTAGGTAGGTAGGTAACCTATACCATTTTTTTTTTGAGGATGGGAAGTCATCAAATGACCCCTCCCGCTCTGGGTGGAGCGAAAGGGAGTGTCAGACTCTTACTGAATAAAACCCACCCGTGTTCCTTCCTTAGTTAGCTCTTTATGTTCCGGGCCAGCGGTAACCCTTTCAGATAATCCCGCCGCGCTGACCTATACCTTACACAGACTTATACACAAGAAACCTCTACCAAATCCGTGCAGCAATACACGTTTAATTTCGTCAGACATTCCGAAAGTGAGAAATTCTACATTAAAAGTATGGTTTACGTACTTATCTACATCTGTACTTACAATGGGCGATTGTTCTGTTTCGTGGAGCTATCTGATTGATAACTATCTCGTAGTAATTCGGTGTTTAACTGCTTTTCTGTGACTTTTACGTTGAACCCAGAAATGTGGAGTGAAGTGTCCATGGAGTTTCTTGCCCGTTCTTCTCTAAAGAACCTCCAGACCGTATTTCGGCTAAAGCGGCCAATCTCAACGGAGACCAGCCTTCGGCGCAGCAGATATCATAGTGCACAAGTGTGTGCGTAGACACAGATGCACTCTCTCTTCCCTCACAATCCGACACGATCGGAGGGATATCTAAAAATATAAATGTCGGTATGATTTTTTTTAGTCAGCCTTTCTATGATTTTTAATTTAATTGAAAAAAAACCAGCCCTAAATAACACACCACAACAAAGATAGGTAGCTGACGTGGCTCAAAAAGCTGCCCAATTTAAATGGGCAGGACATGTCTGCCGCACAAACTGTGGGCCTAAATAGCACAGAACTGGTTGCGGCAGACCACGTAAGAGTTGGCGGTACGAGCTGGATAGGTTCCGTCAAAACTGGAAGGAGGAAATGGTTATTTCCTTCATTTCATTAAATAAATTATATTTTTAAATATTAGAAAAAATAACACATTTAAAAATATAAAAATTAGTAGAGTTAGTTTTTTTTTGTTTTAATCAGATTTGTGTGTCATGTATCTGGTATTGTGTGTCTTATAGTCTGTGCTGAATATGTATATTCTTTCTTCTTTATTTCTTTCTTTACCGCAACGGATATCGGGAGCAGGGTCCAAGCTACGGTCCGGGCTCCAGAGAGAGGAACCTCCTAACAATGCGAGCCGTGTCCAGAAGTATCGCTTTCTGAATCAAGCCCTTGATCCAGCTGCCTAACGAGAGCCTCCTCAGGTGTCGGTAGAGGCTCTTGGCTATTAATTCATTGGTTGTCACCAACGTGTGAAAAAAATATTATTATTATCGGGATTACCAATATTATAGCTGGTATTTCAGCTAATTACGTATTTGATTTAAAAAAAATATTGCTTTATCATTTCTAAAACAATTAGGATTAATGAGTTTTTATCTGAGACAATTAGGTATCTATTCTGTGGATATTGAAACTAAATAATTGTCATATTTAGAAAATAACACAAAAAAAATCGAGAAACCTAAACAATTTTCATGAAACCTCAATTTTTCATCGTCAAAATCTGTTTAGTTTTAGCTACTCGATCACAGATGGCGTTAGCAGCACCACTGTAACAAGATTATAAATGTTAGCGCATAAATTGCTTACTTGTAGCAAATTGCTTACATTGTATGATTAAAGTAAAGGGCGAATCATCCTCACTTGTGGGTCTCGCAAGAGTTTAAAGATATCAGGTGAACTGGTACAACAACCCGTGGGAAATAATTAAGCCTAAATTGTAATTTCGTGTCGGTACGAGATTTGTGAAAAACTAGAATAGTTCATGCACATGTAAAAAGAAGGAGAAAAGCCAGTCAGCAATATTCAATGCGACGGCTGACTGGCCAGAGATCACTAGACTTACTTAAATACCTACATACTTAACTAGTGTTATTTGTGCCTAGAATCTTTTGATAAGACGGCTTATTGGTTGTTGATTCGCACGAAATGGGCGAATCGACACTTTTAATTAATAATAATAATTACTTTTTCTGTTAGCGATTCGCACGATGTTAGGTACTTTATTAGTGTGCGAATCAAAAATTCCAGAATACGTATTAGGCAATAATTGATACAAGAAGTTATGAAGATGAACAAGATATTACCTATGTATATCGGCTTATTGGTTGATAAGCCGACATGATTTGTTCTTCTTCATCTGGCCTTTCCTGAGGAGCAATTCTCGTCATTTTAAGAAAGTTCACAATCTGGAGGCCTAAAAAGGCCACTTTGACAGATTTTTTTTCAATTAATCCATTTACAGGCAGTTTTGAATTGTCAAAAAATCATAAAAGGATAACAATATGAATCATAATATGGCTAAGACAGTCCGTGTTTGTCTTTTTTTCGCTGCACTACGTAGGTATAATTAAAGAGATTGGGATTGGATGTGGATTGGATTGATTGGTATTTTAGCACAGACCAAAATCAAATTACTGAAAAATCCTTCACCAATAGGATTTGACATGATTAACTTAACAGTTAACTGTGGCCTGGATTATAATTCATAATGTTATCCTTTTATGATTCTGCCAAAGTCTCATGTCGGCCTTCATGCCTTCATCCATACTAATATTATAAATTTGAAAGTCTCTGTCTGTCTGTGTACCTTCTCACGCCTAAACCACTAAACGGATTTCGATAAAATTTGGCAGATAGATAGATTGCATCCCGGGGAAGGACAAAGGATAGTTTTTATCGACATATCTCGTGGGCGAAGACGCTGGCGGAAGCTAGTACATTCATAAATAGGGGTAGATTTATGGCTTTTCTGCTACCAACCAGCATTTTATGCTCTGGGTGCAGTGGAACTACAGACAAGACATACCATGTTTGTCTGTAAGGTTGACCAACATCATAATTATATTGGCCAACTTCTTGGTGTCTATCAAATGCATAAAAAGTACATTTTTATAAGCATTTTATCATACTGCTTTTATTCCAACCTTTTTAGCAATTTATACCATCTCAATCACCCTTCTTCTCAGTGTTCACTTTTTTTCTAGCCAAAAGTACTTATCATCTTTTCCAAAATCCACCTGTTTTCTTTGGTCTACCTCTAATTAAACCACATGCATATCACTTTCCATATCACACACTACTTTTTTTATTTTTTTATTATGTTTTTATTTAGGGGTTTTTATCTTATAGACATGCCAACCCCATTATACCCTTTTACGATACATCTACATACATCGAATTTTATTATCTTAACATCTATTTGGATTATTATTAGTACTTATATTACAAAGAAAGTGAATCACTCAACAGGTACTGTCATTAACTCACAAAATTTTTTAGTGGTCTCTGAACATGGTAAAGATAAAATTGACTGTATTAAACCTACATATAACCTATTTAATTTTAGCTCGATCATGAGTGATTCACGTACATCTTTATTTCGGACACAATCCATCAGCAAATATTGTACATCCTCGACTTTATTGCACACTGTGTAATTCGGAGAATCGCACTTTTTCATAAGGAAAATCACACACTACTTGCTTATTCGAATACCAATCATCTTTAGCCACTGTTGCTTGAAATGAAGTAAACATTTTATTTAAAAATGGTTATTTCTGTAACTAGATCTTTTAAGACACTTTTACACGTCATTATTTTAAAACTAGATGGCGCCGGCAATTTCAAGTGGACGGTTCACTGAGAAGAAATGCCGAAGTAAACTCAGAGGTCTGTTATATTAGGATTTTATGTGTGGCTTTCAATGCAGGGCTTTTTGAAGAAAGAGCCGTTTCAGCTTTGAGTTGACCTGTCTCACCAGGCGGCATGCATGCATGCATCAATCATCGTGTAGCTCATCATCATCAAGTGCTCTATTTTAGGGAGCTCAACGACTCGTCACACGATGCTACCAGATCAGCCGGTCGATTCGAGTCGAGTTTGTTTTTGCTAGGAATTGACACTATTGACAGCTTACTCCACGCTCGTTTCACCTAAGTTTACACGGTGTGATTTTTACAGAATCGCACCGCTGTAGGACATTTGCGTAGGCCGTTTATGGTCTCTCCAAATACACTCCATTCAACTTTATCCTCGTCAACTCTTTTTAAACCCGATAGACTTTGGTTATTTGAATTGTCTTTCATTTCAAAACACTTACTCCAGCGTACCTACAAAGTAGGATTATTACCTGCACATGACATCCCTATGTACCTACAGATAAACATCTCGATACCTACCTACCTCCTTGCCCCATGGGTACCTTGAAGATACGCCTTGCGTGTCCGCATTGCGTGCTTTGAAGCAATTATGTAGGTACACCGCGGTCCGTAGATGGTTTTCTTTTATTTGTATTGCCACATAACAGTCTTTTTAAGTCTGAGATATTTTATGTTAATATTTACGTTTATGTATGTAGGGAAATTTATTTGTTGAGAGTTCTTATGTACTTATGTGAAATTAGATACCTACACGTTTTTATTGGCTAGTTCAAACATTTGAAACTAGAATTTTATATCTAGCATTTACAGCTGAATTGGGAAAATGACAGCTGATTTTTGGAGGGCACCGGATGTATGTGTCTGATTATATGTGTGCACGTAGCAGATGATGACACAATGAAACTCAGTGTTCTTGTGAAATCATGATGATTCTGTTTAGGAGAAATTCCTAACAAACAGGATGAATTTTATCCGTTTTGTAACCTTATGAACTAAATGTCATACCTACCTAAATTAAACAAAATAAAGTAAAACATACGGGTCAAATACACAATTATAATGTTAATATCAATGAGGAAAAACTAATAAAGAAATACATTAGTCAAGAAATCGTCTCCGAAGTAATCAGATTCATCTCTTATCATGATCATGTGTCATCCTTTTCCCAACTATGTTGGGGTCGGCTTCCAGAATAACTGGATGCAGCTGAATACCAGTATTTTACATGGAGCGACTGCCTATCTGACCTCCACACCCAAGTTAATGGGTAACGCGACACCGCTTGGTCAGACTGATTGTCAGACTTTCACCCTCTGGCGACCCGTAACGACCTCATCAGATTCGTAGTTAGTTTTACAATACTCCGGTAATCTGTGACCCGTTTGATAGAAAACCCTAGTTACACCAAAATTGGGAGATTTTACGATAGATATTTTTGCATAGTACAACTAACGTACAATATCAATCTACCCGAAACTGTCAAATTTTCCCAATCAACTTTGAACCTTATGCTTTAGTGATAAAATTTAAAATCTAATAAAGAAATTTGACAGATTGTAGTAGCTTGATGTGCTGGCGTCTGTACATTTCAACTCCGTCTATTGCAGTCCACTACTGGACATATGCCTCTCCAGGGCGGCGTCACAGCACCCGTCCTCCGCCTTCCACATCCAGTCTGTTCCAGCCACTTTCTGAAGTCGTCAACGATATATACAGGGGCAAAAATATCAGTGCGCAAACTGTAACCATCAATAATTCGGCATATGAATCTAGACCCATTACAGCCTTTTCGGTTATGAAAAAATATCAACTGTTCCATACATTTTGACCGCGTAGGTAATTGCACATTTCTATGAAACAACATTTTTTTTCCTGTATTTAACTCATCTTAAGAGTAAACTAGTCGTGAGCTCGAACTCACTGGTGGTCATGGCCAAAAAGCACGCTGTGTCACCTGGCTTCGTGTCCGACAGAGCTAGTATCAGTGATGAGCAGTTAGACGCTTGTTTACACGAACAACGTCTAGTTCTCACGCACAGAAACACCATTACGAACTGATAGGCGCGTAAAAAAATTCGAAAAGTGCTTCGGATTATCGAGTTTTATGAAAAAACCACTGCATAAATCAATTACAAATAAAGTTTATTGAACTCTACGATATCTGAGCTTTGTCGGTAGGGACTTGGTTTTGAAGATTTTACAATTCTTTTATTATTTATTCACACCCAAAGTTACGTTAAAAATAGCAAGAAAAACGAATCTTTGTTGGCTCATAACTTTTTAATGGCATTTTATTTTACTATTCTGTTTCCGTACAGACAACATTAATAATAAGACAAAACGATATCATGTTTAACTTTGGATGCACAATTTCAAACAGTGGAGTAATATTCTCCCGAAATTTGTATGAAAAAAAATATGGACTAGTGGCATCTTAATTTAGCATAACGAAGTAACTTCGTGACTTTTTGAATGCACTAGGTATGCATCTTTATACAAAAACAATTTTGACACCATGACCTACACAAAGAAAAACGGCACAATCTGACAAAAACAGGTATCGGGATTAGGATCAATAGTGTATGGAACATTTAATTACAAAGCTGCATTATTATTGCGTGTAATAATAGAGTTGGTATCCAATCGGCAGATTTATTGGACGTGCTTGATTGATAGGTGATCGATTAGGAATGGGAGGCATGGAGCTGTGTTGGGTTGTTTAAATTTTTGGGTAGACAACGGTTGTTGATGTAAAAAAGTAATGAAATGAAGACTTCTTTTATTTATTTGAATAAGCCGTCGAACTTCGTACCGCTTCAGAATCAATAAATGTGAGAAAATGTGTGTCTTCATTATTATTTTTTTCGTGCAATTTTCATGTTTTAATAGTTGTTTGTTTTTAGGGGCGGAGACAAATCCAACAATCAAAGATCATCGAAACATTCTAGTTCCTTTTTGTTTATTTCAGCTTTAGTGACGTTTAAAATTGGATTTTAAATTCCGATCGCCGAAAAGCGGGGAAAATGTAATGCTGAAAGTTTTGCAAGAATTTTCTATTTGCTGATAAAATTTTAATCACAACAAAATAATGTTCTTCTACAAAAGTTTTGTCCTAAATTGTTGGTCCAGAACTTTACCATTGAAGGATCAAAATGTAGAATTGCTTAAGTTATGACGTAGTCGTTGAATTAGTAAACTAGTTTGACAGTAAAGAATCCTTTTAAGTGTTTTTTTCCGGAACAAACAAACAGACAGACAATAAATTAAATTTTATTTTTATTTTATTTAAGTGGTTACCTTACACACTTTCTATGCATTTAGTAAAAATCTGTTATTATGACATTACAAACAGACGCTTCAATTTTATTTATTTGTATGTATGTATATGACATGTAGATGTAGGTATAGTTTATTTGCTTGTATCAAGCAAAAATGGCCCTCAATACTTATCCAGTTTTGTCTATGGACCATTCTGCCAAAACTTTTAGTCCCAAAATATTCTCTACAGTTTTCCCAATTAATATTTTAATTGATGCATCGTTTCCCCAAGTTTTATTTTCCGTATTAATGCATGTATTATAATTGAGGGACGACGGGAATGATTTACTGCCTGAAGCGTCTGATCCTTTTGGTTCACGACGTGATGTAGAGGTGACGGCAGGCACGATCGAATTTGATGAATTAAAATTACTCGATAAGCTATCCTTTGAAGATGGAGATGGATGTGATGTTGTTGCAGTCTTATTTAATTTCTGGTAGACATTAAAACCCAATAAAACTATGTTCCACATAGGAATTAAACTCAAGGCGGGTTCATGAGAGCCATAGTTTTAGTAATGAGAGACAAATCTCTCACTGATGGTGGCGCGTGTGTTGGATCATTCGGTTTCCTACAAAATGATTGACCTGGATAATAATAATAGATAATGAGTTTATTGATCCAAAGATATACATAGACACAGTTTGTATAGAAGTTTCATGCTAAGACTTAATCAACTAACAATGGACACAAGGGAAGAAAAATAGTTGTCTATATTAACAAAAAAAAAAAAAATTAAATCCTGTCTCCTAAACTAGGGATGGCCTGTATCTTAGGAGACAGTGATTTGACCGATCTGAATTAAAGTAATGATGGACCTTAGGTTTCGAGTGTCGATGTTAATCTACCATAAAAACAAAAAATGTGAGTTAGCTGAGTCATTTTAGAATTATTTGAGCATGGATGGATGGATGCAGGTATGGAGAAAAAGTGGGAGTGTGAATGGGAGAGAGGTGTGTGTGCTCATGTTCGTGAGTGTAATGTTAGTTGTGTGGTATGGGTGTGTGTAATGTGTTATGAGGTATTTGTTTGTGTTTTGTGTTCCTATTTAATAGTGGATTGTGCTGATCCATGCGACATA
Organism: Luperina nickerlii; assembly: GCA_963855955.1. Lineage (NCBI taxonomy): Eukaryota > Metazoa > Arthropoda > Insecta > Lepidoptera > Noctuidae > Luperina > Luperina nickerlii. The sequence goes on along the minus strand of OY979689.1, from coordinate 5,991,356 downwards.
TTTGTGAACGGGCGCCGTCGGTTGAGACTGGTCATCTCTCTGCCAGGGCTCTGTATGGTGTTTCTATTCTTTCTGTGTCATGTTTACCGCAAAAGCAATCCTTTGAACTTTTCTACTGCTGGAAATTACATGTAACTTCGTTCTCGCGTCCACCTTGTCAATATTTGATACGTGAGGTGATATCGTCAGAGACGTGACGTGATTGAGTGTACATTATTATATTATGTGAGCTGTGGGCGATTTGGAGGATGTTCTTAGAAACGTGACACATGTTCGATCTTTGGTTGACATTCAGGAATTTGGATAGTTACTGAGCCTGAGTTGGTATGCGGATGTAACTTATCATCTGCCTAGCCTTTTCCCAACAAAGTTGGGGTCGGCTTCCAGTCTAACCGAATGCAGCTGAATACCAGTATTTTTCAAATCAAATCAAATCAAATCATTTATTTGCATAATACATGTCAAAAAGGTGTTACAAGTATGAAAGGTACATTGTATTATAACCTACTGAGGTGTGCAAATTAATATATACCTAGCTACAGAATAAATTATAAATTGAGTTACAAAAAAAATAGAATGTCAATAAAAAATGTCAATCTATTATAATACATGAGTCAGAACAAAATTTCAATAGTTATTATATTTGTGGTGCCATTTCAGATAAAATAGATTCATCTTTCATTTTTACATGGAGCGACTGCCTATCTGACCTCCACAACCCAATTACTGGGTAATACGATACCCCTTGATAAGACTGGCTGTCAGACTTACGGGCTTCTGACTACCAGTAACGACTGTCAAAGATAGAACGATTTTTTTTTTCACAAAGACACAACAATTACTATTTACAAGCTAACACTAATATATAATATTATATACAAGTATATAATAAAAAAAGAAAGAAAAAGAATTGGGCATCAAAAAATTCGTCCGCATCGTCGTCAATGGGATAAGTGCCTAAAAGGCAGGCAGCATTACCACATTGGATTACAATGCCGATTCTTTGCACTGAAAATAGACCAGCCTTCTGGTCACGCGTAGAGTCAACCGCTTGACGATGTCCCAAAATATTCGATGAGCACTCGGATCCCAAGGCCCTAGTGTTTCAACCCCAAACGGCTCAAACATATAGCTCCCAATAAGGCTGTTATAATTGCGCCGTTTGAGGTTTTCTGCTCCCGCAGCAGCCGCCCCAGCACAGCCTACCGTGCTAGGAAGATGGGATGGCGCGAGAGTGTCGACACAGGTTGCATTCCACACCAAAGGCTTATCCAACTTCCAAGGCATTATTGTCATTCCATCTAGCCTCTTCTCATTGTCGCGTGCCAAGCCATTGGGTTCTAAAACAGCTGGCACCCTGGCGGTGACAAGTGCCCAACGGATGATGTCGTTAATGCTGGCATGCCGTGCCATCCAACCAGCGCTCTTGCTGCAGGATAGGCCATGGTGTCCGAGGCTGTCGACTGTTTCACCGCATTGACAGCGTTGTGGAGCTCCACAAGGGACTTCAGACGCAAACATGTAGCGAGCCGGAAGCCTGAAGCCAGAGGCTCGACTCCCATCCACCCACAGCCAGCAGGTGGGCACGCTCAGCAGTAATGGTGGACGTATTAATAAATAATATTATTAGTATTATTTTTTTTAGTTTTAATGTTAGTTAAATAAAATTGTTGTTAGGTATGTATTTTTATGGTGTACAATAAAGTACATATAAATAAATAATAATAGTACATATAGTTAAAATTTATTATTTAAAGAAGAAAGTTTTGTTTCCAAATTGTGATGACCGTAGTTGTTGGTGATGTGTTTCATATTCTGATGGAGCGTGTCCGGAATGAAAATATTTGAATTCATGTTTTAGAATGATGTAAACTGGCTTTTGTAATACCATCCTTGCTTTTCCAGTGTCCCAAGAAAGGTAAAACTAGTTGTAAGGTAGATCGAAACCGACAATTTTGTGTTTTCTGCACTGGGCGATGTGGTCTCTAAGCGACAAAGCCCTTTAAACAAAAAAAAAAACAATGGATTTTATGAAATAGATACAACGATAAAGGTCTGAATCAGCGCCTACTCAAAATTAATTTTTGATTAATTTGACAGGACTAAACTAAAATTTATCTTCTGTCATTTTCTTAATGAAAGAAAAAAATCCGCTGAAGTTAAATTTAGTTTAGTTTGTGAACAATAGAATAGACACTAGTGTCCGCCATTACTTACACCTACTTTAGAAGATACAAAATCAATGTCTGACTAATGAAATGCAGATTTCATTCAACCTTTGTAACAGGATATAGAACATTATAACATCACGCATTGTTTCCCCGAAAGCTTAGGCAAAAGTGCACCTTATCACACCCACTTTTCGCAAGTTACGTTTTTAAGTCCCATGTAAGAGGTGACGAACTTATTGCCATCCATGACACGTTGGCATATAGCTAATTTATTGTAAAGCCCAAATCTGGCATCCAAACGTTAGGACCGACCGGCAGCACGCATAAATCGAATAGTTTCCCTTTTCATATAATTTAAAAGAGTGTCCATGGAGTTTCTTGCCCGTTCTTCTCCATAGGTACCTACGCTTTAGAATGGGCAACTAGCTTCATATTTTCTGACTGACCGACTTTTTGACAATTCAAAAGTGCCTGTAAATGGATTAATTGAAATAAATGCTTTGAGTTTGAGTTCATTTTATACTAAAATCAGGGCTCTTCATAGAAATTGTTGTTTTATTTTTTACATTTCATTCCTTCTTCAGTCTTCTCCTTCAGGGACCCGTTCCATGCGTTTGCGACTCGTCGATCTATTTCTTCTTCGCTCTGGCTCATGCTGGAAATTATTTGCCATCAACTGGACACAAAACCAGACTCCGAACTGCTACTGGTAAATTCCGATCCGATCCGTAAATCGTGTAGAGTCGGGATCGGTGAGAGTTGGGACGAAGCCGGACCTCATACTAGGCAGTTGTGCTTGCAACCACCACACCAATGAGGTATTCAACAACCTGTGGTGGTTGCAATGAGGTATTCAATGAAATTAATGCAGATTTTATTCAACCTTTGTAACAGGATATAGAAAAATACCGTAAAATTACAAGAACTTGAATTTTAAAAACCGTAACATGTATACGACTTTTTAATGTTCCTTTAACTTAAGATTTTTCGTGTAAAAATATAGATGAAATAAAAAACTCTGAACTCTAAACAGACCGACGAAGGTAGGTAGATATTTTTTTATTATTAAAAAGATAACGTTCTCAAAATGGCCGCGGGCTGTCGGCAATCGAAGTATGGATAGCAGAAAAGTCTGCTTTATTTTATGTTTGCTGAATTGATATATATAATTCGTGGATCTTTGACAGTCGTTACAGGTCGTAGTAGCCCGAAAGTCTGAGAACCAGTCTTACCAGAAGTATCGTATATTACCCAGTAACTGGGTTGTAGAGGTCAGATAGGCAGTCGCTCCATGTAAAATACTGGTATTCAGTTGCATCTGGTTAGACTGGAAGCCGACCCCAAGATAGTTGGGAAAAGGCTAGGCAGATGATGACTTAAGCAGTCACTGAAAAGTTGTGCGGAAATCGGTTGTCATGGTATCGGCATGTGATGCAGAGTAAAATAATATTATGAGGAAAATGTTATGAGAAAAGTTTTGAGTGTGAATGTCTAGATTAGGCGATGACCAAAGAAACGATGGATGGACTGAGTGTAAGTTGATATGGCTGAGAAAACGACATGTTGCGCCGACTTCAAGTAAATTGGGATAAGGGCTGGACAATGATGGTGATGATTAAAGCAGTAGCAAAAATCGGTCGGAAAATTTAAGTGCCCTATGCTTACAACTTGATCTCATTGTTTTGAAAATAGTGAAATATGCTTAGAATGTGATCTCATTGTTTTGAAAATAGTGCCCTATGCTTACAACTCGATTTCATTGTTTTATTTATCGGTCATCATTATATATGTATTTTAATGCATTACAGCGATATTTCATAATTTGATTAAGCGCAGATTTTAATAACGCCAGATATTTTTATCGGACGAATTATTTGAATTTTTGACAGTTCTTCCATACAAAAACTGTCAGACGTCAATTTTATTCTACGAATATAAATTACCTGTCGATTGAAAAATTAGCCCTGGGACAGATTAATAAAATATTTGATATTATTAACGAAATATTTATAATCGGAATAGCTATTAGCGATGTCGCCACATCACAAAAAATCCAATAGTTTTGAAAATGGCCACTGATTTATTGATAAAAAGTTAGGTTAAAGAAATATATGTTTTATTTTTTGCTAACACTACAAGTTCCAGTACTTAGTACAGTAGGTACCTACGTATGTTATTTTCTTTAAACTAAGATTATAATAATTTACAAAATTTGTAATTATATTCCTTGCTACTGTACCTACACATGAATAATGTTTTTAGCGAGTCTGTCCAATAATTGCTTGTGATAAAACGGACATTGCATTTTAATTCAATAATTGAAAAACATCGCAGGAATTAAAACTGCGTTGACAGATTGATTGATTTATTTTGTTTTAAGTAATTTATCATTGACACTGAGGTTTTTGCCTGGGAATATTGTATTGATATTGTATTTTCCCGCGGGTCTTTAAAGAAACTTCAACTCAATGTCATACAACTATATTATTCATAGACGACTCCGCCTTGGAGTATAAATGTGGTGCTGTTCCACAAACGATGGGACACTTAATATCGTGTCCTGCAGGTCCTGTCAGCTGCACGTTACAGGAACTGATCGCCGCCAGTGATGGCACCAAACACGTAGGCGAATTCTAAGCCGAGTCCATTAATATTGCCATCGACATGTTAAGATGAAGAAGACTATATAATGACTTATGGTGCCGAAACGTGGACACTCACGATACTGCTGGTCCATAAATTCAAGGTCGCTCAGTGAGCTATGGAACGAGCTATGAGTTTCTCTGAGGGATCGAATCCAGAACGAAGTGATCCGGCAGAGAATCTTTGCAAATCTTTGCAAAGAAATCAGTGGCAAAAGGTCCGCCATATTAGCCGTAGAACCGATGACTGTTGGGGTAGACCGTAGACGTGTTCTTGAGTGGAGACCGCAAATCCGCAAACGTAAGGTAGGACGCCCTCAGACTAGATGGAGCGACGATCTTCGAAGAGTGGCTGGTATAGCAACTGGATGAGAGTTGCTGAGAATCGAGAGGAACGGCGTGCATAGGGAGATGCCTCTGTTCAGCAGTGGACTTGTGTAGACTGATGATGATCGTAGCAGGTGGCGTTCTGTACAGTCGCCGGCACGTAACTTGGCAAGATTTTGGCGTAGTGGGAGTAAGTTAGCGCATGTTCACTTAGTGCAACAAGAAAATGGTCACTTTTATTGTTTGTCATTATACTATGGTTATTGCTATAGATTATTTTTAAACATGTCTGTTTACAAGAAAGTCAAAGAAAGGAAAAACACATCTAACGACTCTTGCCAAGTTACGTGCCGGGTACTGTAGTTTATGCCTCATGTGAAGCAGGCATGAGTTTATGTATATCTTTATGTGTGTCTAACATAAAAAAACTCTGACGCATACATTCTTTTCGACCAATAAATTGTTCAAGTTTCTAATGTTTCAAAAAACACCCGTGAAGGTTATGTTGTGAATAAAAATCATAATTATAGGTTATAACGTACATTTATCGTATTAATCTATCGGTTACGTACGGAGGTATTAAACGGAGCCTCTTTCGGCTTCCGACGCCGCTTTTTAACGTTATTTTTTTGTATTTTAATTTTTATGTGCCGAAGATATTTTGATATTGATATGGTTTGAGAAGACATGTTTTCTTTATGTTTCGGTCGTTCGTGGATGGGTGTCCAATTGTCCATCTATTAAATATCGAGTCCCCTCTGTGCTCTGAATCCCGGCAGTCATTCGTAGGTCTTTGATAGTCGTTACGGGTCGTCAGAAGCCCGAAAGTCTGACAACCAGTCTTACCAAGGGGTGTGTTACCCAGTAACTGGATTGTGGAGGTCAGATGTACAGCAGCTTTATGGAAAATACTTCTGCATCTAGTTAGACTAGAAGCCGACTACAACACAGTTGGGAAAATGCCGATTGATTTTGACAGTATTGGTTTTAAATTGTCAACCAGTGAGCAAACATGTTGATCAATGCTTTCCTTCTCTCTATGAGAAGATGCCTTTGGCCTTAAGTAATAATTACAGGTTGGTTTTAAAAATAATGTTTTTAAAATAATATTAGTTCAACCACTAAGAAAATTACAGTTAATTTAGTATGTAACGCGTCAACAATGTCAAATTATTATTATTTAATTCAATCTAGATACTGCAACGAGTAACTTATACAACAAAATGTATGAACACTAAAAATAACTGTTCATTTAAATTCAATCGAAATTCAACTTTGTATTTAAGCCTACAAAGTTAATTTTGATAAAACAAAAGAATGGTACATGTGTCGTTGCAAAACTTAATGCCACAGCGGTCAAAGACGGGCATAAATTATTACAGAAAAAAAAATCAGTCCATAAGTCTTGAAATTAACGAAGCAAAATGATCTTAAATGCTTCGGAATAAGACATTAAATCATTTAAATATTTAATTAAGCATTTTCATTATGCTCAAAATCAAAATGGCGTAAGTCAAATTATTGATATAAAAAACTACTTAAAATGGAGGTATTAAAATACATTTCTGTGTATTTTTTTTATGTTGCCGAGTGCTACCTCACAGGGGCGTAGGTTCGAGTCCGGCCTGAGGCACATTATGTATCGATTCACCAGTTATCGGTATTCATGAATGATTAATTAGTTTTATTGTGAGTTTACTATGTCATCGAAGTTATGTTGTTATATTAATATAAAATCTGGAAGCTAAGGTGTCCAGTGAAAAAAAGCCACACACGAGTTGTAACTAGGGTCATGACATTCTAGGTGGGGTTTAGTTAGACCATTATGAAGAATGTCCTATTCTGCTGACAGCATGAAAAAAAAATTATCCAAAGTAATACATAGACACAGGTTGAGCACAGTGGTAGACTACAAAACATAATTGCTTATACAACGGTTGAAGGCTACAAAAAACTACATAAACAAAAATAAAAATCCTATCTCTTAATCTAGGAGGCCCGTATCTTAAGAGACAGTTTCAGAGTGCCGATTCCCTTGTTCATAAACTAAACTAAATTTAAGTTCAAATTTAAGTTTAGTCCTGTCAAATTAATCAGCGCCTGACAAGCACTTCATACAAGTTTAGACGTGATTAAAAACTTGCCTACTAAAATTACGTCAAAATTTAAGTCAGACGCTGATTAATTTGACAGGACTAAACTAAAATTTATCTTCTGTCCTTTTATTAATAAAATAGAAGGATAAAGAAGCACTGAGCTTAAATTTAGTTTATGATGTGAAGAAGAGAATCGGCATCAGTGTTCGGTCAGATGGTTGCTTAAATTACGTTGTAGGTATATACCCCTTTAAGTGTGAAATAGCGTCAATTTATGTATCAGATTATCATTACATGGTGAATAACATTATCAGTAAATTGAACATTTCTTTTAAAGAAGCTAGAAAATACCCAGGGCTCTCATTTTAGACCCCGCAAAATAACCTCTGTATGTACTTAGGTAGGTGTGCCTAGCATCACTTTTTAGATCCTATTCGGCTGATATTGCGGCTGCTGCAGGTGGGAAAAACCTCAAACGGCGGAAATATTCCATTCTCATTGGAACTTATGTGTTCCCGCCGTGTTGAAACTCTTGTGGGCCATGGGGTCTTCGGCCTGCATAATTTTTCGAGACATCCCCAAGGGGTTGGTCGTTGGTCGTTTTTTTCGTTTTACGGCCGCAAATTGTAAAAAAACGTAAAAAAATTGAATTTCGTGGGTTACCCTGGCGCTTTCGCCTTAATGTAAGGTTTCCTCTACACCCTCTGCACACCTCTTTGAGGAATACAGGTGCGATATTAAGTTAAGGCGAAAGCGCCAGGGTAGCCCGCGAAATTAAATTTTTTTTTGTTGTATTAAGTTGTAAGTTGATTATTATATGATTCGCGGCCGTAATAAAGATGTATTTACAGAATTATAATCATTAAAGTCCTCAACACAACTATCTAAGACCACGTAAGTCCAAAGAATAACTGTTTCATGAAATCATCATTCTTTGGAGTTACGTGGTCTTAGAGAGTTGTGTTGGTGACTTTAATGATTATAATTCTGTAAATACATATTTGTTACGGCCGCGAATCATATTTTGATCGACGTACAACTTAATACTGACCAGCAAATTGCAAAAAACGTAAGAAAATTTGAATTTTGCGGGCTACCTTAGCGCTTTCCCCTTAAGATAAAGCGAGTTGTTAAAGACAGATGAGTCTTCCACAAGTAACTCTGTCACAATATAATCCGGCTATAATGTTCCCACTGCTGGGACAGAGGCCTCCTCTCGATGAGAGGGAATGGGCCGAAATTCACCACGCGGGCCCAGTGCGGGTCGGCAGATTTCACAGGTCTTCGAATTTTTGGTTCTGGGAAGTGCCGGTTTCTTCACGACAGTGCCGTAATTAGCCTTTTATGCGCCCGGTGCGAGCTGCTATAACCGCGCCCTTGAAATATTTTGTAATCATAACCGGTTCTGACAATAAAACGGATTGTCTATAAAAATAAATCTATCATCCAAAAACTAAGTTATTGTAAACTTAATTTTAAGTACTTGGTAAAGTTTAGAATAAGGAAGTTAAAAAAAATTGCGTTTATACGAGTAAATTAGGTGAACAAACGTTTATTCGAAAATATTTGACAAAATTCACAATTAGACAATACACAAATGACACCAAATACTGATTACAGATAGTAAAGATTCAAGGCAAACCGTAAACCCGTAACCGTAAACTTACTTTAATTAATTTAAAGATTTTATGAATAAAATTAACTTTGGGAGATAAAATATAATAAATAAACATTTAATTCTTTAATTTAATTAATTTTGACGATAAATTACAACCATTAATATCTGTAACAAAAACAAAAATATTAATTTACTTTATTAATAATACTGGCTGTTTTGTGCCTATGCCTGAAAAAAAAAAGCGCGAATGCGCGCGCATCGCTTATCTGTTAAGAAGTAAAAATTATTCCGCGCGCTTTTTCTTTTCGCTGTACTTTTTTTTATTTGAAAATGTCGTCAAGTAATGATGAATTTATTAATTCCACACCGCCAGAAGTCTCAGAGGCAGCGAAAAAGGCTACTCTAAGCCTCGCCCGAAAAATCGACCGATAGATACTTAGAAGCGTATCAAAATTTCATCATATGGAAAACAAGCAAATATGCAAGTTCAGTCCGAGTTTTATTTATTTCCTCGCAAATATGTTATAAAACGTCGTATGACATACGTGCGCTTTGAAAATTACAGCCTCTGCTTTCTTTTAGCCCTCGCCTACGGCTCGGGCAAGCAATATCGCCTCGGCTGTAATTTTCAACTTACCGCACTTATATCATAATGTACTATTACGCGGTTTCTTCACTGCGAAGTCCTTGTTTACATTGCCATTACGACAGGAGCCGTGCTATGTCGCGTTTAATCGATAAAATCGTTAGGCCCGATAATCTTTCTTGGCCCATCGTCGAGCGTAGGTACGTCTTTATCAATTTGAGCTTACTGAACGATCTTTCGCAGGAAGCTACAGTCACTGACATTGTTAAAAAAATCTTTATAGCGACTGCTACATTGGGAAACATTTCCTTTAAATCTAGTTCTACTAAAGCTTTAAGAAGACCTAGACTTGACTGACGTTCACATTTATCAAATAATGTAGTCGCTTCAACTTGACTCTTCAAAGTTTCTAATTCGGTCCAAAATTCAGTAGCATTCATATCTGCAGAAAATTTGATACTCAAATCAGCAGCATGTATTTTTAGTTCTTCAACTGGATACTTGGTAATGTGTTCTACTGTCAAAAAATTAAAGAACTCGTGAATTTAGTGTAATTTTTCGAACCGCCACGTAAATTCAGAAATTATTTTATAAATTGCTTCATTTATATGAATTTTAAAGTTTTGTTGTGGGGTAAGATCGTAGCCGGCGCGGCGGCGTCTGAACTTTCTCTCAAGTCGTGTCTCTTTACTAGCTTATAAGCTTTTCAGGAAAATCGTCTTCTATATCACATTCTTCACAAACTTTTTTTGCCTTTTCGAATAAATTATTTTTAGTCAGTCTCGCGGATATTCTGAATGTGCCTTGTTAATCCTTTGATTAATTCAAAGGCTTTGTCGATAGAAATAGATTTCGACTGTAAAGCTACATTCACCCTATCGACAGACTATAAAACTTGATCCCAAATTTGCAGAGTTCATATAAATTTATAGTTTATCAGTTTCATAATGTTTTAGCTGTAGCTATTGTTTCGGCATTGTATTCGTTGTTGTTAAAATGTTTAGCACGCACCAGATTTGGGGTATTTGCATATTTAAAGCTTTGACGGCTCTAGATTTAGAGGCCCATCTACTGTCGTGTTTCTTTAAAGAAATTTTAAGTGGAATTTATTTGGAAGAAGAATATACGCGGACGACGTGAATCCACACGTATAAATAAATAAATAATAATAGGTATTGTTAGTGGCCCTGGTCTGGCCATTTCTGCGCCCCTCCAGGGTCTGCGCCCTGTGCCTGGGCACCGCTGGCACCGCCTTAGTTACGGCACTGCTTCACGATGTTTTTCTTCACCGTTTTGAGAGTAGTGGTGATGAAATAAATTACACAAAGTAAAGCGCCTGCCTGGATTCGAACCCATAACCCGTAAGTCGGGGTCATTACCATTGGGCCACCACTGGTCATATTTGGGACATAAACATCAAAAGTACGGCTAAGGTTTCCTGTACATCCTCTGCATACCTCTTAAATATTACAGGCGTGATGTTATGTTGCAGACAGATGAATCTTCCACAGTCAAACCTAACACAAAGCGCCCCAAAAATATCTATTACACATAACAACACATTTTAAAACTCAACCAAAAACAAAAGTGACCACAGAGAATATCGTTTTATTTTCCTCGGGTTCCCAAAGTTATCTGTGGTCCATCTAATCACAGTAGCCGAAGATAATAAAAGCTGCTGGTTCCTCGAAACATTGGTCGTAATTATACCAGTGGTACGGCGAGCCCGCGGCAATGACGGTGGTGTTTTCCACTGTATGATTTTGGAGCGTTTCGACACAAAATTTGAAGTGATGCTGTAAGGCGAATGACTTAATTAAGATTGTTGCTTTGTTAAGCACATGTAACTTCTATTGAAACTTAATAAATAGGTACATATAGGAGAAAAGAAACAACTTGAAAAATTATCGATTGTAATAAATTAAAACAACTCCGACATGGTTTTGTACAGACGCCAGCACATCAAGCTACTACAATCTGTTAAATTTCTTTAATAGATTTGAAACTTTATCGCTAAAGCATAAGATGCAAAGTTGATTGAGAAAATTTGATAGTTTCGGGTAGGTGATGTGCTGGCGTCTGTACGTTACAAAATTCTTGTGATACATCAGCGATTTTAACTTTCTTTCTTTCCAAATTACAGGTAGATACTTTAAAAATATTTATAAAACTCTCCTGCGGTACTTGCAAACGTGGTGCTTTTCCACAGCAACTCAACATTGCTATGGACAACCACCTCACAACCACAACCGCTCTGTGTCGTACTCAATGGAACCCACACCATCTTAAAACTCCTGGAGTTACATGGAAGGAAACACCCACGCCTCTAGCCCGGGTCACGCCAAACATACTATAATGAGCGTTCTGTTTACCGCCATTACAGCAGGCTCTGTTTACAGCTGATACGAGGGTATTTAGAGTCGTTACGACATAAAGCTTTATTAGTTATTTCTTTATGATTTTTATTTGGCTAAATAATATGCTGAGTATCTTGGTACAGTACCCGGCAATAAATATTGCACATCGACCTATGGAAAGAGACAATCGGCTAATTTCGGCTTCGTAGAGCGTTATCTCTGTCGCACGAAATACAAACAGTCCGGTATCTATTAGGAGCTGTTAAAACAATTATGATTTTGCTTCTTTTGATAATTATTTTTATTCTTTGTATAAAATACAAAAAAAAAGGTAAAGGTCGATGTGCAATATTTATCGCCGGGTACTGTAGTGTGGTCTGTAGTCTCTGCTTACTCCTATGTGCATTGTAGAGACATAATCTTATATTGTTATGAAAAAAGTTCCATCAGAATACTTCTTCCATAACTGATCATCTGCCTAGTTTTGTAACTTTGTTGGGGTCGGCTTCCAGTCTAACCGGATGCAGCTGAATACCAGTATTTTACATGGAGCGAGCCTGTCTGAGCTTCACAACCCAGTTATTGGGTAACACGATACTCCTTGGTAATACTGGTTGTCAGACTTTCGGGCTTCTGATGACCCGACCCCCCGTAACGACTGTCAAATATCCACGAATGACAACCAGGATCAACAGCGTAACGTACTTTCCGAGGCACGGAGGGGTCTTGGTATGTAAACATGGTCACCCATTCACGTACCAACCGCGGGAATCGTAGCTTAACATGATCGATCGAACCGTGTGTCTGTTACCCTCCAACAACATACAAGTTACCTTGGATTGTATTAAAGCCTACTTTTCAACAGCAACTTCATGAAAAAGAGCTGAAAATTAAACTATAAATTAATTTCGTGGCTTACGGGCCTGTAAATGAATTTATGCCATAAATTGTTGCAAAAATTCAATTTAGGTACGTTCGGATTAAAATTCTAGATAGGAGTAAAACTTATGTTTTGAGGTTATAACTGGTTAAGGGGGAAGCGCTAAGGTAGCCCGCGAAATTCAAATTTTCTTACGTTTTTTGCAATTTGCTGGTCAGTATTAAGTTGTACGTCGATCAAAATATGATTCGCGGCCGTAACAAATATGTATTAACAGAATTATAATCATTAAAGTCATCAACACAACTCTCTAAGACCACATAACCCCAAAGAATGACGATTTCATGAAACAATTATTCTTTGGGGTTACGTGGTTTTAGAGAGTTGTGTTGATAACTTTAATGATTATAATTCTGTGAATACATATTTGTTACGGCCGCGAATCATATATTAATCAACGTAAAACTTAATACTGACCAGTAAAATGCAAAAAACCTAAAAAAAATTTGAATATCGCGGGCTACCCGGGCGCTTTCGCCTTAAACCTAAGGTGGTGACTGTAGAAGCCTAATTGCGTATAGTATTTTTGTGAAGGTGTGTGCGTGTGTGTGTTATGTACTGACGCTACTCGTCTTCACGCACACATCCACAGCGTGTTTGCACACTTGATCATCACAAGTAAAGCGCGCGACGCTTCGTGAGAAAAAATTACAATGACAATGCTTTTGATTTTGATAGTTCAACAACATTTATTTGTTCTTTACGTTGTCGAGCTGACGGATTTTCTTCTGAATTTTTGTATGAAAGTTCATCATTTTTACACATAATCAGCTTATAACATGCCCACTGCTGGGACACAGGCCTCCTCTCGATGAGAGGGAGTGGGCCCAGTGCGGGTTGGTAGATGTCACATGTCTTCGAATTTTTGGTTCTAGGACATGCCGGTTTCCTCGCGAAGTTTTCCATCACCGTTTTGAGAGTAGTGGTGATGAAGTAATTTACACAAAGTAAAGCGTCTTTCTGGGTTCGAAACTACGACCTAAAACATGACGTCACGGTTGGCGCAGTAGCTGAGCGATCGACTGCTGCGCTGGGTGTCGCGGGTTCGATTCCCGCACGGAACAAATATTTGTATTGCCTACAGGTAGTTGTTCCGGGTCTGGCTGTTTGTGTATGTGAATTTAAATGTTTGTAAACGCACCCACGATACAGGAGTAATTCCTAGTGTGGGGCAACGTTTCATAAAAAAAATAAAATAAAAAAAAAACTCGCACGTTGCGGTCGTTACCACTGAGCCACCATTGCTACTAAGATACTCTAAACATATTATTTACCTAAATAAATCACAACGAACCAATCTGGGTTCGAACCTACAAGTTGTAAGTAGCGTCATTTTAGCCACAGGGAAGTCCCATCGGATACATACCTATACAATTTAGATTGATTAATTTCTTCACTAGACTTACCTACTAGAATTGCTTTTAAAACTTCCCCTACTGATTAATTATTTAGTCTGTGCCCATCAAACATGGCGGCTACGTCTACCACACCTTGAGTTTCGGGGTTCTCATTAACGACTAGGGTTTTACTGTCCCCTGTCACATGCAAATTATATGGGGATGTATTAAAAACGTCCCCACCCTTCAGTCATATTTAATTTAAATTATTGGTCATTTGTAGACATGTTTTTTTTGGAATAAAAAGAGGGTAGGTATGTGTCGTGAAAGAGTAAAAATATAGAGTTGTCTTCTATATAGGATGTGAAGCAGGCTACGGTTTCCTATAAGAGCGGTGGCCGCAACATAGCGGCCGCAAATTATCTGTGAATGACGTCACTGAAATGTTATCTACGAAAGTAAGTTGGTGTGTTTTCCTAGAGAGCGTTTTTGACATCGTAAAATCAAATCCCGCTGCCCAAAGATTTAAATCGCTAGATTTGTCCTTACCGTACAGTCACGCAAAAAGTGTCCATACTGCTCTCAGCATACAACGCTATACAATAATGTGTGAGCCATTATTGTATAGCATTTCCATGACAATCAAGTCAAGTCGCTTAATTCGATGCAGTATAAAACTGATTTACATTCGTCACCTCACACATCAGGTCCAGTTGAAAACCAGCGTCAGTACATCAAATTTCGCCAGTGATGTTGAAGTCCCACGTAATAGGGGGCGAGTCTACTGCCATCAACCGGGAATAAGACCTAAAAATTCCTAATGGAAAACTCAACAACATTTTGGAACAACCTGGCAATCGAATCCAGGATCTCATCCTTTTTTTTTTGAGGGAGGTCATCAAATGTGGGGTATATTTTTTTTAGAATTTGAGAAGTAATGTGATATTGATATGCCCACTGTAAAGTGCATCAGGTACTTCTAAGGGATTTTTTTTTTTGAGGATTGGACATCATCAAAAGACCCCTCCCGCTCTGGGTGGAGCGGAAGGGAGTGTCAGACTCTTACTGACTAAAACTCACCCGAGTTCCTTCCTTAGCCCTTTATGTTCCGGGCCAGCGGTAACCCTTTCGGACAATCCCGCTGACCCGGCGGGTTTCGGCCCTAACGGGCCTCTTCTTTGTTGTTGACAACTCTTTGTGGCGCGCGTGGAACACGTACGTGCCGTTCGGCACGGGCCTGGTCCTGATCGGACGGTGAGCTACCCAGGATCTCATGCTTAGAAGTAACTAATGCTCATTACAATTATGTATGAATAGGCATTTATGAACATAATGATTGATACCTAATCTTCGTTCGCGATTTATTTGCCAAAAATGTAAACAAATGTAAATTAATGCATAAATAACTTTAATACCTATACAATAAGGTTCAGTTTACGCTACAACTTCAAACATTTTTATAACTTTTTCAATAGTGCCAGTCACTCTGAAATCAACTTAATGAGGGTTTTCGTAAAAATTTACGACACCAGTTGGCACCACTGTGACAAAAGGTCTTCCAATATAAAATATATGATGACGTTCATCATTCGATTCATTCATTCGTTCATCATTCAGTCATGACTAAAGAAAATATAGGCTCTTTGACAGATATCTGGACCTGACGTGTCAGTGCTGCCACCTGGCGAAAGTCATTTCAGAAAACCCTCATTGACAGTGAAATAAAGTTGATATTTGTTTAACTTGAAATAGTGCGCTGCGCACTTTTACTATACCTAATCTTTATAATCAGGATCATCTTTCAACCAGTGCGCAAACTGCAACTATGAATTCAACACTCGATTCTAGACCCTAGTGTTGAAATTTTTCTTATTTTATTTTACCATTTATGTACGCACATATATATAAACAGACACGAAATAAAACAGAACGGAAAAATTGTTACAAAGGTGATGCTTATTTCATAAGAAATCTCTTCCAGCATACCTGCGATAGGACAATAAATAGAGAGATGTAGACAGCATGTGAAATAGTAAAGGAGACAAAAATAATACATACAATCTAAAAACAATTCACTTAATAAAACAAAACAAGCATTATAAGAATATATTTAGATACATACAAATAAACATACGTACTTCTAAAATATATAATATCACTAGAATGTTAATAAATATTAAAAATTTTCGGTTATCAAAAAGAAATGAGCTGTTAAAACAGTTGATTTCTTTTTTTTTAACTAAGTATATAAAAGTGCAATATCTCATCATCTGCCTAGCCTTTTCCCAACTATGTTGGAGTCGGCATCCAGTTTAACCGGATGCAGCTGAATACCAGTATTTTACATGGAGCGACATCCTATCTGACCTCACAATCCAGTTACTTGGTAACACAATACTTCTTGGTAAGACCGGTTGTCAGACTTTCGAGCTTCTGACTACCCTTCACGACTGTCAAAGATCCACGAATGACACCCGGAACCAACGGCTTAGCGAGCTTTCCGAGGCACGGAGGACTTTCTGTATGTAAAGATGGTCACTCATCCACAGACCAACCGCGGGAAGAGAAGCTTAACCTGATCGATCGACCTGTGCGGCTGTTATTTTTTAGCCACGGTTACCTCTACCACAGTATAAAGACATACAGTATTGTATCTGGGCCGTAACCTTGAATTAAATGCCTACAGCCGCGCGGTACGTAAACATGCGATAGGGCTGCCCGCCTCCAGCATTTTAATTACATTTGCCTACTTTGTGTTTCCATTTAGTTTTGTTATTGTATTTTACTGTGTGTACATAAATAATAAAATAATTCGTATTTCGAATTAACCATTTATTTAACATTAATCTGATTACAGTTTATTTCTATGAAAACTTGTTCATGTGTATTTTTAAACAAATTATGTTAAATTATTATTATAGTTAAATCAAACGTTCAAGAACTACAAATAAAATTCAAAATTTGTATATTAATGTTTTTTTAATCTTTCCTATCATCGTCCTATCCTTAACAGAATAACACAGATTGGAAGAAGTTAAATAGCAAACATGTATAATATAAAAATTATAATTAAAATAATCTGTTCATTGAAGTAATAAACATATTTAAATTAATGAGTGCAAACAAAAGCAAATTTATCAATTAAATTGTAGATTTCATTTCACTCCTTCCTCCTTTCGTTCCTCCTTCTTTCCTCCTTCTCCTTCATTCATACAAAATATTAATAATTCAATAAAAATAATTAAATTTTATTCATAAAAGTATGCAATCATTGCATTAATGTTTATGATGTTGTCACGTTAAACTATCGTCCGTAAATCGACTTTACAGACAACCAATTTTTTTCTAGTATTATTCATACACACAGTACAATAAACAACTATTATTAATAATAAAAACCACGTCTTTACTTGGAATTATACAAACTAACAAAACACACATGCCCCGAGGTTTTAAGACAAGCGTACCTACCGTTTAATGATTCATGAACCGCCTACCTCACTCGTGTTTATCACTTTCCTTTACTCTATTCACTTCATTTATTAATCCAGACATCTTTTTTTCGGGAGATAAAATGAAATACTTATCCATTAAAAATACACACATTATGTACCTACCTACAAGTAAGTAAAATTATTTTATAGTCTTACCTTTCAGAGTTTCCAGGTAATCTAAAAAAAGTTATCTCTGGATGCGTTATTGACGAATTCATGCAACCAAAAACAGCACAATATAGCCTACTCGTCATATTAAATATGTACTTGAACTTATTTTTAGTGAAAAAATCGCGCGGTTATTGTTAAAAAAAACAACACACCGTCCGTTCGTCACTGCAGCACAGTCGCGACTGTCTGCATGCTGAGCGGATGCCGTGGTCGAGGCGCGTAGGTATAGCTCGCGTTTCGTCCGTTTGTATGAAGACGACGTACTGTATGTCTTTATTTATACTGTGCCTCTACCTACACGGTCAAAATGTAGGTATGGCAAAGCTTAATTTTTTTTATTAATCGACGAAAAATTTCAACGCAGGGGTTTCAAAATCATGTACTGAATTCATGATTATAGTTGCGCGAACTATAATCATGAATTCAGTACATTGGTTAAAAAAAAATATGTATACAATTCTGCTATACGTGTGTGTAAGACAAGATGATAATGTTTATTTGCCAAAAACAGTGTTTACGTTTCCTGATTACAGACATTAAGGGGCTTACAGGACCAAAACGCAAAAAACGCAAGTTTTACAAACAATAAAAGTATAAGATCGACTACAGTAAACAAAATCAGAAAAATATATGATATTCTTTAGGATATATGCTAGGTTGATAGTGTGTTGAATACATCTAATTTGATAGGATAGAAAAAAAAACATGAAGATACCTGTAACACTTTCTTTTTACAATAAAAACCATACCTACTAATACATACAATCATTCTGATTTTTTGTCAGATTATTCTACAGACAACATACTAAAACACTAGTGTTTTAATTTTTTAGTACAAACAATAGATTTTTTGTAATTAAATGATTTGTGTTTGTTTTGGTGACTGTGTAACAGGTACTGTGTCACTACAATTGCTTCATATTTTACAATAAATTATCAGCGTTGTGTCATCGCGCTTCTCTTTCTTTTCTATGCAGTCCGACAGTGACCACGCTTATGCAGGTTATGTAAGCCCCTTGATAGCTAGGTTTACAAAAAAAAAAAACAAAATAGGACGCAATAGAAGCATTTTGCTCATGAACTCCACTTTAGGTCGAGCTTGTCTCTTGGAATCCATGGATGGATATTACCATAAAGTGAAAATAAGAATTGTTACAGTCGAGAGGCATATGAAAAAGCGTTAATTTTAAAGTAATCAAAACATTGTCTAGGTTTAAACCTGAAGTTAAAACAGTGTAAATAAAACAGAAAAAAAACGAACAAGTTTGTCACTGAACTCCTCCTAAACGGCTGGATCGATTTCGATGAAATGGTTTGTGTGTGTTTGAGTGATTCCCTGGATGGCTTAGATTCACAATTGAACCCGGTATGTGGCGCTGTTCAGGCAGGACAATGTCTGTCAGGTCTGCTAATCCAATATAATATTTTAATTATAATTTCATCAAATTACAATTTTAATGCAATTAAAATCTAATGATGTCCGTACTCCATCGAATAAGCATATTAAGTTATTAATAAAATTTAATGCAGGATAGCCATTAACGATATTAATGTGACCTTTTAGTAAATTAATGTTTTTTGATGTCGTTATGCTCACGTGCTTTACATAATTACTATAATCCAATTGAGGGTTATGTAACGTAGGTATGTAATGTTTAGGGGTATGTATTATGCATATAATCTTTTTATTTTTTGTTTGTTTTTTTTTTTTATATTCCTGTTTGTATCAATCACGTTTTAAATTAAATTGTATTATTTTGCTCTTTGTTACGCTATACCAGTAAAGCGTTTTAATAACTGGTTGCTTAAAATTATAAATAATTTGTCATAATACTTTTTGATGAATAATAATTGTTTGTTGCACCGTGCGACGTCATCACGTCGGCGCCGGCTGTCGCTGAAAACCAGCGCTGGGGCTCTGTCTTGCATAGGGTCGCAGCATAATGCTGAGCGATAGCCGTTTTGCGTGGATGTGACGCATGTCAACCTTTTCTTATTGTTTTTTTTGTTTTGTTCTATTTTGCGTCATGTTTACCGCAAATAAACGTATTTTCTTTCTTCTTCTTCTTATATACCTCCAAACTTAGAAAGGGTAATAAAATACCTATACATCTACATATATCTATACTAATAACAAAGCTGGGGGGCTTGTGGTTAAGCTAACAGCCGCACGGGTCGATTGATCAGGGTAAGCTACGCTTGCCGCGGTTGGTCCATGGATGGGTGACCATCTTTACATGCCAAGACCCCTCCGTGTCTCGAAAAGCACGTCAAGCCGTTGGCCGTTGGTCTCGGCTGTCATTCGTGGATCTTTGACAGTCGTTTTGGGTCGTCAAAAGCCCGAAAATCTGACAACCAGTCTTACCAAGGGGTATCGTACCTATTACCTACCCAGTAACTGGGTTGTACGGGCCAGATAGACAGTCGCTCCATGTAAAATACTGGTATTCAGCTGCATCCGGTTAGACTGGAAGCTTACCCCAACATAGTTGGGAAAAGGCTAGGCAGATGATAAATGATAAAAAAAAAGAAAATGAATGAATGATGAATGTGATGATAAATGTATTTTCTTTCTTTCTTTATGATGACTAATAATACAGCTGAACAGTTTGTTTGTTTTAACGCGGTAATCTCAGGAACTACCATCGTTGGATTTGAAAAATATTTTTGCATTTGATAACCCATTTCTTTCTTGAGAATTGATATTTAACATCACGCTAGGACTTTTAGCAGCCGAGCAAAAAGAAAAAAGCATGAAATCGAAGTAATGTCGTGGGTGTGTGTGAGCTACCCGTATAATTTAATAAAAAATTAATTTGTCGTAGTGTAATAAAATTTTATGTCCCCCCATTATAAATAATGAAATTAGCTGTTACTTTTGCTCGAAACATCAAAACATCGAACATCAAAATTGACCGTCTACTTACTACAAAACTTAATTTCATTCGCTGACAACGCATACTAAACCGCTGGCTCTTGTAGCATGAAGTTTTGCAAAAGAGTTCCTGATGCAAAGGTGATCACTAAGAAAGGAGTTTTGAAAATTCATCTCTTAAAGGGGTTATATAGCGGATGAAAGTGTTAAAGTTCGTAATTTTTGCCGTTGTGAAATCTCATCGAGCACACGGCTTTTATTAAATAATAAAATCTTTAGCACTAGGTACGAAACAAACCACTAATAAAATAAAAGCAAAATTGTGTAGCACATTTAAATTGGTAACCATCCATACCTACCATTTTCATCATCAATATGCATGAAACAACAAAACTCATATAAAATTAGTTTAGTTCCGCTACTCCTCAACAGATGGCGCTACCAGCCATTTCAACCAAATCCATCATTTTAAATTGTCTTTAAATCATTTTAATTGCACTTAAAACGCATATTAATGAGCAAAGTAAGCTCCATTGATGTCTGTTTTTGTCGCATGAAATCCGAAACGCGTGGTAATCGCAGTTGGATTGAGTAATTATGAAAGATTGGTCTATTAAGTGTAGGAGATTGTATTGTTGCTTGGTAGATTAGTTCGTCTTGATTATTTAGCGTTTATTGTGTAATTTCTTTGTTTATTTATGAATTGTGGTGATATTAAAGGGTAAGTGGAGTAGCTATAAAGCTACTTCATTAAGTAGGTAACAACCTAAAGCTGGATACATCAATAAGAATAAGGTTTTTAAAAAAATTGTATTACAGCATGGTAGTTACTTTAATGTCTTACTAATAGAATTGTAATCTTACACGTTTCGCCATGAATTAGCACACACATACATCTCAACATGTTAAACGTAAAATTCAATGCGACATATTGGGTTATTTGTTAAAATAGGTACTTAGATTATGTTGTTATAGAGTTATAAAGACGACAACGAGATCTACGATCGCCATTTTATTTGCTATCGTAGTGATTGCATGTTTTAAGCAGTCAGTTTTTAACTAGAAGGATTTATTTATTTAATAATGTATGTACACATAAAGAAATACTTTCTTTCTTTCTTACACATTACCTATATATAAACAGACAAGAAAAAAAAAGAACAGAAAAAAAAATAGGTAGGTAAGTTGATGCATATAGGATTACTAGCTTTTGCCCGCGACTTCGTCCGCGTGAAATTTCTTGTTACTCCGACCCACCCCGTCGCATCGCATCGCCTGCCCGCGCTATTACTTCGTTTTTGCTTAGCGTGCTTTCTGACTTTTTTCTTTTTGCTCGGCTCCTAAAGGTCATAGCGTGATGTTAAATAGCCTTCCTCAAGAATTGGGCTATCAAATGCAAAAAGAATTTTTCAATTTCGACTGGTAGTTCCAGAGATTAGCGCGTTCAACCAAACAAACAAACTCTTCAGCTTTATAATATCAGTATAGATTCTTAGGTCTTCCCCAACATTTTTAACTATCCACATTCATACCCAAAACTTTAATAAATTACGACAAGTTCCACATTTTCCTAATAGTCTCATACTAAAATATACCTTTGTAGTTTATTCAGAATATAGCAAAGCCCTATCTGTATAACAACAAAAACAACAACAAACAACAACAACAACAAACAACAACAAAGTAGTAGTAGTAGTAGTTGTTTGTAACAACTAAAATCGACCCCTTCCAATGAAGGGGTCAATTTTAGTTGTTAATGTATGAATGATGAATGTTTTCTAGAGCTACCTCCATATAACTACAAATCAAAATATAAATGTGAATTACGCCGCATTTGAACCAAGATAGATCAAATCAGAATACAAAATATTTTAATTGTAGAATGCAAATTCTCTCTCTCAACAATATTTATACTTTAAAACAAAAATCATCAGGCAATCAAGTACCGTCGCTATATCGTCTCGGTAAATAAAACTACATCTTCATCTGACAATCAGTCTTACCAAGGGGTATCATGTTACCCAGTTACTAGGTTGTGGAGGTCAGATAGG
Organism: Luperina nickerlii; assembly: GCA_963855955.1. Classification (NCBI taxonomy): domain Eukaryota; kingdom Metazoa; phylum Arthropoda; class Insecta; order Lepidoptera; family Noctuidae; genus Luperina; species Luperina nickerlii. The sequence continues at coordinate 5,968,691 of OY979689.1, read as the reverse complement.
CAGTCGCTCCATATAAAAACCTGGTATTCCGCTGCAACCGGTTAGACAGGAAGACGACCCCAACATAGTTGGGAAAAAGCGAGGCAAATTGATTGACAGACCAGTATGAATTTTAAAACAAGCTTTACCTACCTTCGTTTTATTATCATTATCATCAATCACCTCGGTCGAATAATGTCCACTGCTGTGCAGTGTGCAAAGACCTTCCACAAAGATCGCCACAACGACTGACTCACTCTTCCCGCATCCAGCGTGTCATTGGATCGCCGGTTTATCTGATAGGAGCCTATCCACGCTGCGTCTTTCGGTTCATGGTCGCCACTACAAATATTTTCTGCCACATTGGACATCCGTGTCCATATCCGTATTCTTTTCTTGTCTATATTCCTTAGAATATATAGAAAAATTTCTATATATAGTCATAAAGCTGCTGTCGCCAAAATTTTCAATTGAAGCAAGTAGCTTTGAATTTAGCTGTCGTGGATCTTCGGTCTGTGGGTCTGCAAGGAAGAAAGATATATATTTAAATATCAATTTCAGTCTTAAGCTTATATTTTAGACATAAAAACACTATGCGAATCATAAGAATGTATGCACAGATCGGATAAGAAGCTCAGTAGCACTTGCCTTGTTATCTTCCGTGACATAGCTAAAGATTTGTATCTTTGCCGGGTCAGCGGGATTATCCGAAAGGGTTACCGCTGGCCCGGAACATAAAGGGCTAAGGAAGGAACACGGGTGGGTTTTAGTCAGTAAGAGTCTGACACCCTTCCGCTCCACCCAGAACGGGAGGGGCCATTTGATGACTTCCCAACCTGAAAAAAAAAGATTTGTATCTTAGTCATATCAAATCCAATCAATATCATTTATTTGCATAAAATGTGGTAGGTACAAAAGTTGATATGTAAAATTGTAGTGCAAAGACACATTCCGCCATGTAATGATGGCATGCAAATATTTAATACACGAAGTTGGTATGTATTAACAACATGCAGTAACATACTAATAACGTACACTTAATTAAATTAATAAAAGAAGATAAATCATTTCAAAAATATTACAATGCATTTCTGAATTGGTAGGACTGACAAGATTTTTTGTTCAGAAATTCGCCGACGGAATAAAAACTATGCGATATCAACCATTTTCTCAAAACCACACAGATTTTTTTGTAAGATAGTTCTGTTATCCATATAGTCATTAAGTCTTTTATTGATTTGTTAACATAGGTACAGACGCCAGCACATCAAGCTACTACAATCTGTCAAATTTCTGTAATAGATTTTCAACTTTATCGCTGTTTCAGTAACAGTTTCGGGTAGCTTGATGTGCTGTCGTCTGTACAAATAAATGGTTGTTATAAAAATAAAATAAAAGTGCGCTATATTGTGCCAGACAGAAGGCGTACAAAATTCATTAAAAATATCATAGATATTAAAAATTAAAACATAATTACATTAATTGATTGCATAAATGTCAACAACAGTCATCACATTTTGTCTGTCAAAAATTCCGAAATGCTATAATATGCTTTAGTCAACAGTAAAGATTTAAGCCGTTTCTTAAACAAGGTTATGTTTAATTCTTTAATTGAACCAGGTATGTGGTTGTAAATGATTGGTGCCATACAGAAAACACTTTTTTGCATCAATGCTGTGTGGGACCTTTTACGCACAAGTTATTGTTCTTTGGTCGAGTTCGTTTGCTATAAAATGTCACTCTGGTAAATATAATAGGATAGGTAATGAGTTATATATAATTGGCGCCATATACACGCAGCTGCGCATACAATGTAGAGTAAAGAAAACTTATGCTTAATTACATAAAAGCTAAAACAAGACATGCATAACAACAGGAAGAGAAAACACACTATACCATACACATACCAAATGAATAAACCACTGGTCCCTTTCACTTGAAAACAAGTAAACACACCCAGATATTCAAAAGAGACTCAAGAAATAAACTAGGAAAATAGTGGGATGAAGAGAATACATGAATTTAAAGCGCTACATGCATAATGCAGCGGCATGTATAATGTATGTGGTGTGTCGGTTTTTCTCAAGCGATCGCCTAGCTTGAAAGCGCCGCTGGATCTGCGGGGGAATTGCGTAACACACTTACAATCCCAATGCCATTAATTTTGCAAATACAATTGCCGGCGCCATCTAGTTTTAAAATGTTTAACAAAAAATTGATGAGTAAAGGTGTCTTAATATTTCTACATACAAAAATAGACATCAATTCGACAGTTTTCATTGCGTTATTTACCTAATCGAATGATAGATGGACTATATAGTTAAATAATATAGTTAAAAAGACATGTCGCGATCTTATCCCAAATCAATTGAATTTGGCATAAGAGCGGGAGAATGATGAACGATGATTTACTGAAGCGACGGGCCGTTTGTCCGATGGGATTTTCCTTCGGCAAAAATGACCAACTTCCATGGAAACTTTCATCCCCTATTTATCTATTAAGGGATGAATTCTCAAAAAGCCTTCCTTAGTGCTAGCTAACCTTCGTTATAAAAGGAACTCTTGTGCAAAATTTCATGCCTCTAGACCCAGCGGTTTAAACTGTGCGTTGTCTGTCAGTCTGCCAATAAACGAAAAAATTTAAGTTTTTTTTTTAGTAGAACATGGATTATAAATTTCATTCAATGTAATCGGATTGTCATTGAAAGTGTGTTACGCGTTTGGGATGTTGATCCGAGGCAATTACACATATTCAACAATGTAATGTTGTCAGTATTCATAATTATAGAGTTCGTTCTGACAAATACTTTGATTGGCACATCAAACTCAAACTTTAGCTCAGCATTTATTTCAATAAAACCGTTTGTTTGCCTGTAAATGGTTTTATTGAATCGAACTTTTGAATCGTAAAGGAGTCGGTCAGTCAGTAAAATGAGGCTACATAGTTGCCCATTCCAAACCAAAGTAGGTTCTTAGGCAGAAGAACGGCTAAGAAACTCCATGGACACTCTTTTGAATAAAAATATTAAGTTTAACATATTTAAAATTGGCTTGTAAAATACTATAATAACTTAAACATGAGACCCGCTTAGAGTTGCGAATAACGCTAAAACAGTTATGAAAACAAGCTGTTTATGATGTTGCAAACTATAATAATTATGAGTATATAAATATTATGTAGGTGTTGTATCCACATTTGCAACATTGAGTGGCTAGCTTATAAATTTGACAAAGTGCATGGTAACATAATTGATACTAACCTTAACATTTTCCGAGTCAGGCGTTTGTTTATAACTTTCGAAGGAGCTCTGAGATCTTTAATAGAATGGTTCAAGGTCCTTACTTAGAACTTAATATCAGAATCATCCAACTGTGTTACAAGCATCAGAAACTGTATAGTACCCGGCGATAAATATTGCACATCGTCCTTTTTACACAAAACCATTTTATAAAAAGATTAAAAAAAATATCAAAAGAAGCAAATCATAATTGTTTTAACAGCTCCTAATAGATACCGGACTGTTTGTATTTCGTGCGACAGAGATAACGCTCTACGAAGCCGAAATTAGCCGATTGTCTCTTTCCAAAGGTCGATGTGCAATATTTATCGCCGGGTACTGTACTACCTTTACTCCCACGATAACAGGACTTACTACATATTTAATAACATAACATTTATAACATCTTTCATTTTTTTTTCATAATTCTATAAAGTTCCCACTACTGGCACACAGGCTACTCCTCTCTGTGAGAAGGTGCAGGCCATAATCAACCACGAAGACCCAGTATAGGTTGGTACTCGATTAACTTATTCCAAACCCCCTGACCCCCATAACCAGCTCTTTTGTACCACACTCCGATATTAATTTTTCAATACATAACTCATTTACAAAATTATAACTTATAAACGCAGTACAAATCGAATTTTCGAACGTTGGTCAGTGATTTCAAAACTTCGTGAGGAGAACGTGAAAAACTGCGAGAGCACCTTCGGGCAAAAACCTCGGTGCGCGGTGTGTTTGGTGGGAGAGAGACGGCACGATGAAGGAACGAGAGGGAGGAGAAAAACTTGCGACTGCGCAACCACGCTCGCATATCTGGGAAGTGGATGGCAAAGAGTATGGTGTAGAGGGGTGGAAATGATTTTTGTGAAAGGGACATATTTAAACTCATAAAGGATGTATTGGAGAAGTGTAGAACAGAAGTGAAACAGATTTATTTCATATAGTTGAGACCAGACTAGAATCAACCTTCAAAGATGATACTAATTTCTCATAAGAGAAAAAAGTACTGGAAATCATTTGGACAGTGCAAGTAGAGCTTGAAACTCTTGTAAGTACAAGACAATAAATGAGTTTCAAAATGTTAAGGCACAAGGTAGAAACATCATTACTAAAGATAAAATTTTGTGAATGATACTTACAGCTAGAAACGATTTGATCGCTAAGATGACAGTTATAAAGCCGTAATAAGTACAAATAAAAGAGAATAACATAGGTATTGCGTATTCCAAATAAAGGCTCCTATAAACAGGCGCGACACGCGATAAAATCGAGCGCGACACAAAGGCACCGCAAGTCGCCCAACAAGCGGTGCTTTTGTGTCGCGCGCGATTATATCGCGTGTCGCGCCTGTTTGTAGGAGTCTTAAATTGGGATAATAGGACAATGATGAAATAGATTCAATCAGATTGACGACCAGCACGATAATTGCGTGGCACACTATCAATCTCAATCCGAATCATTTTAAACATTTTTAATCCGTTACTTGATAATAATGTTCGAAAAATTTGTCTAGAGCAAAAAAACTAATAATAAAATAAAAATAAATAAATTTGTCAACGTAAATAACGCAATGAATGTTGTTGAACTGTTAAAATGAAAGCCTTTTCTACTGATACGTGTGTTTCGCAATTAACCCGCCGGACACCGATTGTAATGGACATCAACTAAATTGAACTCAAAATAATTGGGCCATGCTTAACCTGCCCTGGCGCGGTATAGCGCGTCTGTTATGTTTGCCGAAAGCAGGGTTGACGATTTTTATCCTGTATTATGTAGGCTTAAAGCATCATTTCACCTGAGACTGATTAAGTGTAAAAACAATATTGTGACTACTATATTCCGCACCATTTACATGACCACTAAGTATTTCATTTTATATATAGCGTATAGCATAGTAAATTGCGTGTTTGAATTTAAACCTACATGACATTTATAAGAAAACTGTAATCTATCTGAATGTACCTATCTATAAAAATAATATAATTTAATTTAATATTTATTTTATTTAATTTTTCTGATACAATCACCAATTGTGTAAAAAAAAAACTTGCCTGAAATAAGTTAATTTTAATTTATTGAATTACCGAAAACCAAAAAAAAAGACCGAGAAGAAAAGGAGTGCAGTCAAACTAAAACAGTTGACTTAGGCTTGTTTTTAGGCAGAATTTCTAAAATTTAGGTAATTTCTTCCAAATTTTCTTGTTTTTACTGCACTTGCTGTAAGCGCAAGTCGGGGTCAGCGGGACCTGCCGGGTCAGCGGGATCTGCCGGGTCAGCGGGATTGTCCGAAAGGGTTACCGCTGGCCCGGAACATAAAGGGCTAAGAAAGGAACACGGGTGGGTTTTAGTCAGTAAGAGTCTGACACTCTCTTCCGCTCCACCCAGAGCGGGAGGGGTCATTTGATGATTTCCCATCCAGAAAAAAAGGGCACCTGTATTTTATACTGGTTTAATACCTATTCAACCATCTACAATAAACCATCTAAACCGCACGTCGCTTCGCCGTAACTTGCTTTTGATGTAGCGTGCAAAAACGAGCAGATAGGTACCGGCTAGTCCATTCAACACCTAGATTTGTTTATAATTAATTGACATTTTTAGCTTTTTACTCATAGGACACCGCTTTTGAGGTTTGGCTTCTTGTGCTATTAGCTGCGCTTTTTAACAGTAAATCCTTCTGTAGTTGGCGCTAAGAGCTATATGTATAGGACACTGACAGGAACTGTTTTTTCTGACAATAAAAATGACAAATGATTTTATTTTTGTAAGTAGGTTTGCACAAACTCTTCTGCACGTCAATCATATATTTTTTAAACTAGATGAGGTCGGCGTTTCCTATCTGACTACTCTGAGAAGAAAGGTCGAAACAAACTCAGAGGTCATAGTCTCTTTTAAAGTCCAGACATAATCTTGGTCAGGTTATATGAAGACCATGTAGGTCGATGTCTGAGATGGTCTTTTGAGGAAAGAACCACACAGATTGAGAGGACCTGTCCGGTCAGTGCACGCATTTGGCAGAAATAGTGCAGCTCAACTCAAGACTTAAGGTTAAAAAATACTGTTGGATTCTGTAAAGATACTCTGATATTTGAGCAGTGTTGGTCGTGGTAACAGCCGCGAATTACGAGTTGTAGTTTGTAGTTCGAACCCTGACAAGCACTTTACTCGAGTGTAAATTTTTACAAGACCACTGCTCTCAACACGGTGAACGAAAACATCACACATGAGGAAACCGACATGTCCTTGAACCAAAAATTCTGTATGGCGGTAGAGGTTAAAATTTTGTATGGATGTAGCTGACACCCTGAATTAACATACAGGCTACTTTTTATCCCGATATTCCCACAGGATCGACATTTACGCGGGTAAAACCGCGTGGCGCCGCTAGTTTTATATAATACTAGCTGCGCCTCGCGGTTTCACGAGCATAAGTTTCGATCCCGTGCGAATATCGGGATAAAAATATATGTTAATCCAGGTGTCAGCTACCTCCATACCAAATTTTATCAAAATTGGTCCAGCCATTTGAGCGTGAAGAAGTAACAAAGATATATACACACACTCACAAACTTTCGCCTTTATAATATTGGTGTGATTTCCTCTTTCAAAAATAATTCCATCTTATTGCCAACGTCCACGGTCCCAGTAATCCAACTAAAGTCTATTTAAACGTGTTTCAAAGTAATATTATTTCAAGTTAAACAAATATTAACTATATTTTGATAGCATTTAAGTTGATTTCAGAGTTACTAGCACTATTGAAAAAGTTACAAAAATTATTGAAGTTGTAGCGTAAACTGAACTTTATTATGTAGGATATAAAGTTATTTTTCCATAAACACATATTTGTTTACATTTTTGGCAAATAAATTGCGAATGCAGTATATCTTCGAGATCTACCCACACTTCCAGTTAGTTGACTCCCCTTTATGATGACGTCACGACACGTGGCGCTTCGCTCGACTTCCCACTTTGCCCATTGATTAGAGGCCATTGTGCGTATTGACTGGCCATTATTATACAATTACCTTTGTGTTATGACCTGATTATTTTGCAGTGATAACGAAAGTTCGTTTTGGCACCAATTTTTTTGAATTGTTGTTTTGTTAAGAAGTTTGTTAGAGCTGTAATAGGGTAAAAACATAATACTTACTTATCCCATTTAGACAAGGGATGTAAATATATTTGCCATAGGTACATTTTCACATTGTAATAACAGGCTAAGTAACAGACGCGCGGTTCGATCGGTCAGGTTAAGCTACGCTTGCCGCGGTTGTTCCGTGGATGGGTGACCATCTTCACATACCAAGACCCCTCTGTGCCTCGGAAAGCAGGTTTTAGCCGTTGGTCCCGGCTGTCATTCGTGGATCTTTGACAGTCGTTACGGGTCGTCAGTAGCCCGAAAGTCTGACAACCAGTCTTACCAAGGGGTATTGTATTACCCAGTAAACTGGGTTGTGTAGGTCAGATAGGCAGTCGCTCCATATAAAATACTGGTATAAAGCTGCATCCGGTCAGACTGGAAACCGACCCCAACATAGTTGGGAAAAGGCTAGTCAGATGATGCATATGCATATATTATTATTATTATACATATTCATGTGCATATTATTTATACAGGCAAATTTTAATTTAGTCCAGTCAAATTAATCAGCACTTGACACTACTTCATACAAGTTTAGACGTGATTAAAAATATGCCTACTAAAATTACGTCAATTTACGTCAGGCGCTGATTAAGGGCTCCTACAAACAGGCGCGACTTGCGATATAATCGCGCGCGACACAAAGGCACCGCTCGTTGCGCGACTTGCGGTGCCTTTGTGTCGCGCGCGATTTCATCACATGTCGCGCCTGTTGGAGGAAGCCTTAATTTGACAGGACTAAACTAAAATTTATCTTCTGTCCTTTTCTTATCGAAATAGAAAGAAAAAGTAGCACTGAACTTAAATTTAGTTTAGTCTGTGAACAAGAGAATCGGCATCACTACGTATTTTTATTTCTCACACCACAAGTCCACCATAACACATCAAAAATCACTTCACCATACAAAGTAACATAATCAATTCACACTTCTGAATAACTTGATCCTTTCCCATCCAGCCGTATGGAATAAACCCATAGTCCCCCATCACCCCTTGTCCCCATAATGAACCCTATGAATTTGGGACGATATGAACTGACCCCCGGGGATGTATGTGTGGTATATATCGGGGTATTAATTTGTTAATGTCGGTATTAGTGGAGGATTGATTTGATATTGGTTATGGGGTTTTAGGTGACATTACTAATTAGATTTGTTAAATGACTAGGTATAGTATTTAAGAGGAAATGCGGGTGGTCGTTTCTCCAGAAAAACGCTCTCGCCTGTCTTCTTTCTCTTTAATGACCATAAAGCACTGATTTTTTACAGAATAATAAATATTAACTACTTGTATGTCCCTATGTTTTCCTTTTTGATGATACATCATTTTTATTAGCACTAGAACCGTCAAAAAATGCCGATTTAAACCGCTGTCAACAGAGGCCTAGTGTACAAATTTGACAACTATTAATGAAAAAAGAAAAACACAAGGACACAGTATATATCCTTCTTATTCAATTTATGAAATATCTTATAAATTGATCAAATATTGGAGGAGGAAATAGGCGAGAGCAAAACCTCGTATTATTACTTTTTACAAGATTTTTCAAAAGTCTCTCCGACCGCATTATCTGTTATAAGTTTCTTTCGTTCCGCTTAAATTTTTTGCTGTGTATGAGCGTAAATGTCTAGGTAAATAAACTTTGCTAACGGCCGAACCCAATAAGATAATTTCAGTTAAAGTCAGATCGCTACTGATGGTAGCTAGTATAATCAGAACCGCCAGTATAATTATAATCATACAGATCGCTACTGATATAGATTACTGCCAGAGATAGATGGTTTTTCTACCTCCCAGTATGCCAAAACTGGTGATAGATACAGATAGGTAATGAGGATTTTCTGTAATGACGTTCGCTAGGTGGCAGCACTGACACGTCAGGTCCAGGCATCGGTCAAAGAGCCTATATTATTTTCTTTAGTCATGACTGAATGATGAACGAATGAATGAATCGTATGATGAACGTCATCATATATTTTATATTGGAAGACCTCTTGTCACAGTAGTGCCAACTGGTGTCGTAATTTTTCACGAAAACCCTCATTGAGATGTGTGTTCACTAAGAAGTATCGTAAAGAAGGTTACAATTGAAAATAGTAACAAATTATGATACTTCAAGCTTGTGAACGGGCGCCGTCAGTATGGACTGATCATCTCTTAGCTGCCACGGCTTATTTTTAATCTTAATTTATTTTAATTTCTGAATTGTTTTTTTTTTTGTTTTATCTTTTTATTTAGATTTTAACGAGCACGTCTTTCTGCACCGTTCTCACATGTATATTTTGTAACAATATTTTGATTTAAAAGAGTGTGGGGAGTGTCTTGCCCGTTCTTCTCCATAGAGTACCTACTCTGTTTTGGAATGAGCAATTAAAAAGGCAATTTAAAAGTCCCTGTATTTGTTTTGTTTGAAATAAATGCTTTGAGTTTGAGTTGTGAGTTAACCAACACTTGTTTAGCTGCTATAACACTACACCTGTTTATCAGTATGCTGATAATTGCCTTAGAAAATTACATCCTAAAAAAAACATTTTATAATTCAGTAAAGTTTTAGAAGCTATATAGCTACAGTAACCCGGCGATAAATATTGCACATCGACCTTTGGAAAGAGACAATCGGCTAATTTCGGCTTCGTAGAGCGTTATCTCTGTCGCACGAAATACAAACAGTCCGGTATCTATTAGGAGCTGTTAAAACAATTATGATTTGCTTCTTTTGATAATTATTTTTATTCTTTGTATAAAATCGATAGGATCGAATAGTCGACCTATTGCGCAATATTGTGCAATATTTATCGCCGGGTACTGTAATAGAAACTAACTATTAACAACATTTTTACAACATAATGATCGCTACAATATTGTTCAGTGATCAGCGCATAATCCCGGGGTGTTAGGGGGTGAGCGCACGCGGCGGGGGTGCAGTCACAATATTGAACTACACCGTGTGATCTGGCTTTAATCGGTTAATCTCTCTATTCGGTGCGAGGGACAAGAGTGAGTGTCTGCACTATGGATGTGGCATGTTGTGAAAACTTACTGGCATTATTTTTCTGAGTTTTAAAGATAATTTATTTGCATTTTATGTAGGTATAATTAAAAAGGGGCTTGCAAATTAAAGAGGGGCTCGTGAACAGCCGCACGGGGCGATCGATCAGGTTGAGAATGGGTGACCATCTTTACATACCGAGACCCCTCCGTGCCTAGCAAAGCACGTTAAAGGCTCCTTCAAACAAGCGCGACACGACACGCGACACAAAGGCATCGCTCGTTGCGCGACTTGCGATGCCTTTGTGTAGCGCGCGATTATATCGCGTGTCACGCCTAATTGTAGGAGCCTTAAACCGTTGGTCCCGGACCTGGGAACCTTCTGGTTATGCAGATATTGAAGAAAAATAATTCCTTTTTTTCCTGGCGTTTTTTTACGAAAACAAATGTTAATGTTAAATGTTATAATTTAACTCTGATTTTACGAGTCCTGTACCGTTGCATGCGTTCACAAGAACAATATTTTGCGAGCGTTACATTGACCGTTACCTTAAAGGCTCCTTCAAACAGGCGCAACACGCGATAAAATCACGCGCGACACAAAGGCACCTCAAGTCGCGCAACGAGCGGTGCCTTTCTGTCGCGCGCGATTATATCACGTGTCGCCCCTGATTGAAGGAGCTTTTAAGGTAACGAGCCTTAAATAGCGATTTTTCACACCAAAAACAAAAGCAATGTCCCAACAATTATTTTTGTAAATGTTACTGAGTTTGATGTTACAGAATGCGTAGTTGACAGCTATGTGATGGGTTTTGTTACACGCTGTAGTTTGAAAAAACTGGCCAAATGCGAGTCGGACTCGCACACGAAGGGTTCCGTATCACAAGGCAAAAACGCCGAAAAAAAAAAACGTTTGTTGTATGGGAGCCCCCTTAAATATTTATTTTATTCTGTTTTTAGTATTTGTTGTTATAGCTGCAACAAAAATACATCGACTGTGAAAATTTCAATTGTCTAGTTCTCACGGTTCATGAGATGCAGCCTGGTGACAAACAGACAGACGGACAGTGGAATCTTAGTAATAGGGTCCTGTTTTTACCCTTTGGGTACGGAACCCTGAAAAACAGACAAGTGAATTACCTACTCTAATAATATCTTTTCCTATACTTCATGCAAAAAACCTAAACGATCTCACTCTCTCGTTTGAATAGATATACCGCATCCGATCCTCCCAACCATTTCTTCTCACAACGATGTTCGTGCTATTTGTAATAGGCTTATTTGCACATATCAGTGCCCGGCGTGGGACAGTCCTTTGTGCACTTATAATGACATCTAATTTGTTTGCACAGGGCTCGTGTGTGCAGGAGAAAAGTGCGTAAAGTTGAGTTCTGGCGACAAAATGAGATCATTTTGTCTTTAACAAGGCAGTATTTAAAAAAGTTATTATATTGATTGTGGTAATTTTACATTGATTTATTGTCAGTATTGCCCACTGTAAAGTGGGCTCCAAAAGTTAGGTGACATTTTTCCACTTCAGCTGTGATGGCAAATTATGATTTAAAAAAAATATCAGGTACTCCTAAGGGATTACTTGAATATTTTTTATGATAAGTGAAGATAGTTGAATTAGTCAATAATAAACGTTAAAGCAGTTGAAACATTTGGACCACTAGAATTTTAAATCATAATGAGGTGGTTGGTTGGTGGTGGTTATGGTGGTTGGTGGGTGGTTGGTGGTGGTGGTGGTCAAAGCTTAAACCGTTGGTCCCGGCTGTCATTCGTGGATCTTTGACAGTGGTTACGGGTTGCCAGTAGCCCGAAAGTCTCTTACCAAGGGGTATCATTACCCAGTTACTGGGTTGTGGAGGTCAGATAGGCAGTCATTTCATGTTAATTACTGGTATTCAGCTGCATCCGGTTAGACTGGAAGCCGACCCCAACATAGATGATGTCCTATTTAAAGTCCACGAAATATACCTGAAAACAGTTTTTAAATGAAATACTTATATACCTAGCAGGTAATTACTGGTATCTTAACAAAATTACAGACACAATAACAATGCCGTCCTAACATATCACTTACCTACATAACTAAATAATTTACTAGTTAAAACTAATTGCATACAATCGCACCAATCCAATACATTTCACCAAATGCCCCCCCGAACTCAACAATTACGAAATCTAATTGGCTCATTCAAATTAAGAATTCTTCCGTCGCGAGCCCGATTGGTGACGCGTGGCGGGTATTCTTTAGAAAAGCCGGTAATTTTGAATTTAGCTATTCTGTCAGCCAGCAGCATTTTAAACAGGTCTCTTAGAAATATGGTCGCTAGTGGATTTCAGAGGTCTTTGAGTCTGGTCGTCGTATTATTAAGTATTATTAGTAAAGTAATTGACAGTTATTTCTAATAAGTGGCTATTTAAACTATTATCTAGTTGGAATACGTTAATTAGGTCGTTTTGTTCGTCTAATTTGGTGTTATTTAGCAGTTTGTCGGCGTTGCTAACTGATATTTTAGTGAAAACATTTTCATGTGAATTTTGAAGCAGGTATATTGTTAAAAGTTTGAAAGTTTCACCAGCAGCTGTCCCATACAAAACTTCAATACCTACTCGACCCAAATGTATGAAAGCTGATAATTTTGTCGCGATTACGCTGAGTCCGCGTATCTTAATAAAATTACAGACACAATAACAATTTCATTTCATATCCGGTCAGTTTATTTAATTCGCCAGTTTTGTTGATTAGTCAGTTTCACTGATTCATCAGTTTCACTGATTCGTCAGTTTTGCCGAGTAGACAGTTGCGTTAACTCGACAGTTTCCAGTGTTTGCCAGTTTTCGTTGATTCGTCAGTTTTATTCAATTCGTCAGTCAAAGTACAGTCGGTAGAAAACTGCTCACACGTCTGCTGATTTAAATAGATATTGAGATATTTTTGAAATAGTTTTAGCACAGATGACAATTTTTTATGTTGGTCCCATGGAGAAAATTGTTTAGTATGATGATCTGTACCACACTCTTAAATACTCGTATGACTATATATTTCTGATATACATACACTGTGCAAGTTAAGGTCATAGCACACGTATTAAATCGGAAAGGGATCAGGGGTGCTATTCTGTAAATATCTTACCGTGAAAACATAGGTGAAGTGAGCGTGGAGAGCGTGAGCGTGAGCTGTCAAAAGTGTCAATTCCTATCAAAAACAAACTCACTTCACCTAAGTTTACAGGGTAAGATTTTTACAGAATCGACCGGCAGCACAGTTTCGCCTCGCTGAACAGGCGTCAACCTAACGTAAGCACGTAACCAAAGCGGGTCAGCAGCTCCGATACGTCGATTCGGCTACGGCTAGGCGACGCCGCGCTTACGGCTCGACGACCGCTGGTTGATGGTGCAGGAAGGCCGCGGGAGGGGTGAGAGGGGCAAAGGTGGGCGAAGAGGTGTAAGCTCGGCTACGGAGAGACGTAAGCGCGGGGACGACGAGCCGTAACGCACTGCACCGCGGTTCGTGAGCTTGTCCCGAGGCGAGGCGATTAAATTCAAATTCAAAGCATTTATTTCAATTAAACCTTGTACAGGCACTTTTGAATTGTCAAAATTAAAATAGTCCGTCAGTTAGTCAGAAAGTTGAAGCTAGTTGCCCATTCCAAAACGTAGATCTCTATGGAGAAGAACGGGCAAGAAACTCCATGGACACTCTTTTAAATCAAGATATTACAAATCGTGGGTACATTATTATTGTTGCTTCTATAATGTGGTTCTAAAAAAAAAAAGGTGGGACAGCCCCATACTGGGACATTGGATGCGCCTACATGCCACTGTGGGGTATTCATGAATAGTTTGTGTTGTTTTTCTGATAGATGTAAGTACTAACACTAGTTTATAAGTTGTATGTAGGTATACTAACCATCGCTAAGCACTGTATTTTAACTACTAACACTAGTAATAAGTTATAATATTGTTTACTAACACGCTGGATCATTGTTGTCCGAAAAATAAAGAATTATTATTATTATTATTATAAGTGAGAACAATGTAAAAAAAAAACACAAATGAAGAATATATTTAAGAGATTAATATAATTTTACTACCAAATAGGAAGAGATATTATTTTATAACGAAGTATTTAACAGGTACGTTACGATTCCGATTAGTGTGCGTTACAGTAGGGAGTTTCATACAAAGAATACTGAACGGCTCGAGTTGATACGGTGCCGATCCCTTTTCGAATAACCTTGATAGCCGAATAGCGCGCACCAAGACGTGAGAAAATATCATTTCTGATAGGTACATTCATTTTATAATTCACTAGGTAGGTACGCCCGCGGTTTGACCCGCATAAGTTTCGAACCCATGGGAATATTGTAAAAAAAAGTACTCTATGTCCTAATCCAGGTCATGGCCTACCCATGGGCCAAATTTCATCCAAATCCGTTTAGCCGTATTAGTGTGAAAGCGTAACAAAAATACAAAAAATCTAATAATATTTTCTCTTTATAATATTATTAGTTTAGATAACATTACATAATATTAGAGATATAAGTAAGCTTACCAGCTTAGCTTACTTTACCAGTGTAATCTAATAATAGAAAATAAAAACCGCACGTGTTACGAAGCCATTTCATCATTATATTCGCCCTGGAAAGTAGGACTACAAAATATAAAATATTCTAGACTAATTGATACTTTAAAAAGGTTAAGGTAGAGTCACACTGTAGCGGTGATAGGCACCATTCCATTTTATTCAAAATCTATGTAAATGAAAAGTCTTTTATTAAAATTAGGCTGTAAATAACCAGTGGTGTACGAGCTCTCAATGTGTGCCATAGGTACACGTAAACAGATTTCATCCACAACGCTCTATACGGATACGGTTATAGCCGTCTAACGCCCTAAGTAAACGATTTAATTTTCCGTGATATTGTTGGTTGTACGGTTGTGACAGTATTGTGATTTTGTATGAAAAATTCTACTATATTTCCTTAATAAAGGACCGCGCCGGAAAGTGTTAAACCATTTAGAAATCTATAAACAAGTTTCCCATGGGTTATAATGTTGGCTTTCTGTACCTGTTCATACGGTGGTGTAGGTACAGCCTAACATTAACAAAGTATGTATTTACGTAAAATGAAGCGATGAATTTCCCCTGTCCACCCCACATGACAAGGCTATATCGAATTAATAATTCATTAAAAAAATCAAGTATTTTCTAGGAATAAGAAATCATTGACAGAAATGGTTCTTGGGAGGAACTGTCTCCATTGTTACGATGAATTATGTAAATTTTTTATTACTCAACTAGGCACAAAAATCCATACTAATATTATGAATTCGAAAGTAACTCTGTCTGTCTGTATGTATGTTACCTTTTCAAGCCTAAACCACTGAACGGATTTCGACAAAATTTGGCAGAGACATAGATTGCATCCCGTAGAAGGAAATAGCATAGTTTTTATCCCAATATTCCCACGGGATCGACACTTACGCAGGTGAAACCGTGGGGCACAGCTAGTGTACTATAATAGTAAAATTATAACCGTAACGGGATTGAAGATTTTTATATGGAGCCTGGCATAGGTACCTACAGAAGCGACATTTTGTTTTTTTTTATTGGTGGGCACGCATGAGACCTATATAAATCGGTAGCTGACATAACATAATATAGGTTTCAGCAGCCATTTTGAAAAAAAAAATGGTCTCATGCGTAGCCGCCATTTTCAAAATAGCGCGACTTTAGGTATGCCGATATGAAAATCTTCAAACCCCTTTTTTTTTCTTTTTAACCCGCGATGGTTTGTGTGGTATGTTTAATTTGTTCAACAAGGATTTATTTATGTTTTGTTTTTGATTAATAAAGAAAAAAAACAAGCTTTTGACATTGATTGTCGCCTAGATGAGATTGCGAGTAGATTTTAAACGTTTTTGATTACGGGAATTAGACTTCAGGGATCTGCTTACTGGCAAATTTTTACTACAGCATAGGATATTTTTATTATTTATCTCACACACAAGCGAAGAAATAGCTAACAACACAACGTTTATTTAAAAAAAAAACAATCAGTTCGTCCGTCAAACATTCCCTGACGTGTCGTACAAACAATGGACACGGTACTTCCCATATAAATGTTACAGACAGTCCGTCTATTGGCTCATATTAGCAATCATTATCTACCCTCCAAGGTAAGTATATGTAAATTGCTTATTAGCGTTACATATCTAGGACTTAGGGCTAGATATGTTGAATTTAAAGTAGGTTTAAAACACGTGGAAATGTTTTAGCTGTTGTATAATCGTCTCGGAAAAAAGAAGGGTTTTTTTAGTTGTTGTATTTATAACCGTCTAATAAAAAGATGGGTTCGAAACGCGGCAAGCACCAATGTGACTATTTTGGGAAGGCTGCATAGGAACTTAGAAGTCGATTGTGTAAAATATGTCTAGAAATAGGATGTATGTAGGTACCTATACTAAGATCAGTAAAACTATTCTGTAAAAATCTCACCGTGAAAACTTAGGTGAAGTAAGCTTAATGTGAGCTGTCAATAGTGTCAATCCCCAGCATCAGGGGGCCTAAAAAGGTCACTTTGGCAGAATCGTAAAAGGATAACATTATGGATCAAAATATGGCGAAGACAGTCCGAGTTTTTCTTTTTTCGCTGCACTACGTAGGTATAATCAAAGAGATAGGGATTGGATTTGGATTGAACTGATTAGTATTTTAGCACAGACAAAAAAAAAATAACTGAAAAATCCTTCAATCAATGGGATTTGATACGATTAACTTAACAGTTAACTGTCCATTACGATTCATAATGTTATCCTTTTATGATTCGCCAAAGTGGCCTTTTTAGGCCCCAGGTGGAATAACAACTCACTTTAAGCTCACTTCACCTAAGTTATCACGGTGATCTTTTTACAGAACACCACCGCTGAATGCATGCAATGCACCGCATGTATCAAAGAAGGTGAAATGCTGTGCCGATTCCAAATAAATTGGGACAATGTCAGGAAAAAGATGATAATGCTGTCTTTACTTTATGTTGACCGACGGAGCAGAAAGGTCCTGAAGTGGAGACCGCGTATCGGTAAGCGTAGTGTGGGCGCCCTCCAGCCAGATGGGCCGAAGGTGGCTGGGACAGATTGAAAGAAAGAATGAAAAAGTATTTATTGCGACTCGTACAGGAAGATCACAGACTAAACTAAATACAGCAAAATAAAAAACCAAGTTATATTTAAAAAAAGTAACAAAAGGAAAATGAAACAGAAAGTCCTATACGAGGCCAAAAGGCTCCTATCTCAGCATGATGCTACGACATTTAAAAAATAAATGTTGCAGCGCTGGTATTCTGATAGGGCCCGCTGTGATGTCACGGGCAGTTACAGAAATAAATAATAGTATGTAAATAATAGCAAATAATAAAATAAAAAATAAATATTTTTCAATCTGCGCCAGACGTAACCTCATTACTTGTCTATGCCTTGAGTGTCAGAGGCACTCGGATCTAGTGTGTGATTGGATGTCGAAAACGGAGAATAGGGTGTAGTGGCCCAGGCTAGGCGAGGCTTATGTCCAGCTGTGGACTGCGAAAGGCTGAGTTTATTGACATATGTTGGGTATATTTATGGTTTGTCAAAAAATTGCAAAGGTAAACATTGCGAGGACTTCAGAAATTATTTGATCGGAATTTGCTAACACATATTCAGCACTAGCTCCCGCCCGCGGCTTCGCCCGCGAGGTATGTCGATAAAAACTATCCTATGACCTTCCCCGGGATGCAATCTATCTCCCTGCGAAATTTTATCGAAATCTGTTCAGTGGTTTAGGCTTGAAAAGGTAACATACAGACAGACAGACAGAGTTACTTTCGAATTTATAATATTACTATGGATGTGTAATGATCATTATGCTCGTGTTGTTCTCTAGAAAATCCCTAAAGTGGGACAGACAGGTTGATTATTATTGATCAAGAGCATCCTCGATGACTGGCTATGAGAACCTGATAAGCATTCGCAAGAAGCTGGCAGTATCATCACGACGGTAATATTATTTTCTCATTGTATTGTCTTATTTCTTTTTATTGAGTTTATTTATATATATTTATTTGTAATATATTTATATGTAATTAGGTATATATTATATTCAGTTTTTATAGGTTTATATTTAATATTTATATTTAAAATTTTTATATTTATTCTTCAATGGTCATGATTGCACCTACCACTGTTTGTCTCTGCATCACCCAAAGGTTGACTGGTAGAAAATGCCTATGGCATTAAGTCCGCCTCTGTACATTTATGTATTTGAAGTATTAAATAATAATAATAATAAGCAATTTACTTCAATGTCTACTACACCCATAGTCGCGATGTTAATGGTTAAGTACTCGTTTCCAAAAACCTTTCAGTGTATCTATGAATGAAAAAAAAGATCCCCATTTAGTTCTTCCTTAGCCAAAAATCAATTTAAACATGACCGGAACAACCATTCTCTGACCGCACAATTAAAGCTGTGTCTACCCAATTTTGATCGAGAAAAAAAAATGGCGTCAGAATTTTTTGTTACGGTGTCCAAAAATGACACAAAACTCGCCGAAAGGTCGCCGGATACAAAAATACAGAAAAAAAATACTAAAAATTATACATGTCTGTTGTACCCGGTATATAATTTGGCCTTATAATTCGTCGGGACATAGTTTTTTTTTTGTTTGCCATAATTACATTTCGGGTCTCTCTTGTTTGTGAATCTTTCCGGTTTTTTTTACGAGTCACTTTACGATTTTTTTTCTCTTTGACGGTTTTTGGTGATCATCTTGTGGACGGCACGCAACGTGTGGAATTTGATGACTTCGTCAAGGTGTTGTTGATTTTTTTTTGTCATTATGAATGTGTTTACTCGAGTTCTGCAACACACCTAAGTAAGTACAGACGCCAGCACATCAAGCTACTACAATATGTCAAATGTCTTTAATAGATTTTCAATTTTATCGCTGAAGTATAAGGTTCAAAATTGATTGGGAAAATTTGACAGTTTCGGGTAGCTTGATGTGCTGGCGTCTGTACATTTTTACTCAGATTTTAACGTCGGTCTACATAGGTTCAGGATATATGCTAAGTAGATAGTCTGTTGAAAAAATAATACAACTAATATGATACGATGGAAAAAAATCATGAAGGGTATCTTCATGATTTTTCTAAAAACTTTCTTTTTACAATAAAAACCGTACTAATATATATACAATCATTCTGATTTTTTGTCAGATTCTACAAGCTACAAAGCTGGTGTTTTAATTCTTAAGTCCAAACAATAGATTTTATTTGTAATTAAATAATTGCTGCGTTGTGTCATCGCGCTTCTCTTTCTTTTCTATGCCGTCCGACAGTGACCGCGCTTTAGGTCATGTAAGCCCCTTAAAATGCAAAAACGTCTTTTTAACAGAGCCTTTACGGCAGTTTAACCAATAATTAATAGGAAAACATCAAAAACTTGCCTCCCTTACATTATTGGCTATAATAGCAATACGAAAACTAGGTAATTTTGTAAAAGAACCTTTCATTCAAGTCGATGTTTCATAAAGCGTAGCATTGAATTGAATAAAAAATTCAATATGGCGGATAAGGCGTTCATTTTATTGTGCTTGATTGTACACCTGTAAGAAGTGCAACGCGACTGTCATCGATACGTGAGTACAGGTGAGCACAATAGTGGTTGGTGACCGCAAGATGTTTAATGGAAATAACCAACAAATGAAGGATTTGCGGGGTAATTGCGTACAAACTAACAATTCGATTCGGCGACATTAATTACGCTATTCACTTTGTTGAGCAGACGAATTTTTTAAGACGTAGGAAACAATGTGTTAGGAATATCCTTCAAAATCCTTCGGATTGTGATTGAAAATGTGTTATGGAATTAGGGCGATGATCTTTTAATGCGTAGATTCTATCTCAAACCGAAACAAGACTTGAGAAATTATTGACAGTAATCAAACTCCCTAGCCTTTTCCCAATTATGTTGGGGTCGGCTTCCAGTCTAACCGGATGCAGCTGAATACCAGTATTTTACATGGAGCGACTGCCTATCTGATCTCCACAACCCAGGGTAACACGATACCACTCCGTAACGGTCCAATTACCCCGCCGGATTTGAATACAACAACAGAATGTAAAAATACAAAACCTTTTTCTCCACGACAGTCCCCAAGATGTCACTGAACACAAATTGTTACTAGACCACAATATTCACTGGACTAGCAACAGATGGACAAAATTATATGCTTTGTTGTTATATAGGGGACCAGACAGGGACAGAGCATACCTCTTATGTCTAACACAATAAGAGGAAGAGAGAGGGAGAGTTACATAGTAACAAAGTCTGAATTGGGGCGTATATCGATACGGTCTGGTTCTTTGAGGGTAAGAAAAACAGTAAGGTATAAAGCCACGTAGAAATAAATGCTAGGTTGTGCGTGTATATTTGTATGTTCATCTCAGTGTAGGTATTTGAAAAAATATGTTATATATTATAAATATAAATATTATATATTTTAAATATTGGTGCCCACGAATTTCATAAATTATGTGGAAGTCTTTTAGAGTATCTGGACATCATCACTAAGGAAAATAATTATCTTTAAGAAGTCTTAGAAAATCTCACATTTAAAGATGTAGCCAGACTAATCAGGCTTTATCATGCCACTGCTGGAACACAAGCATCCTCTTTGTGAGAACTAGAGAAGAAAGAAAAATTGTTTATTTTGCACAATTTGCACAAACAAAAAAGCACATTGCAAATAAAAATTAAAAAAAAGACGGAAGATATACACACACAACGTAGTCAAAAGCCTCGTACTCAAGCTTAGAAAATGTTGACAATTTTGTCCATTGCTTGATGTCAGGCACCAAAGACAACACACATTATTAATTGAACTCTCACGTAATGCACCACGCGAGCCCAGTGCGGTTTGGTAGGATGTCAAATGTCTTTTTTTACATTGTTCTCACATATAGAAGCAACAAGAATAATGTAACCAGGATTTTGTAATATCTTGATTTAAAAGAGTGTCCATGGAGTTTCTTGCCCGTTCTTCTCCATAGAGATCTACGTTTTGGAATGGGCAACTAGCTTCAACTTTCTAACTAACTGACAGACTATTTAATATTGACAATGCAAAAGTGCCTGTACAAGGTTTAAGAGCGTTATTACAAAACCGAAGTGCTCAGTTTTAGGTAAATTCGACGGCGCGCGGCAGCAGATGCGCACGTGTGCGTCTAGGGAAGAACGCTATGCACACATACAAACCGCTATGCGTCGGACGCCAGGATCAAACCAACAAGAGCCTTCGTTTTCAAAATAAATTAAATTACTGTTATTATAGTTCATGAAATGTTATTTGTACCGATGAGTGTTACCTACAACGGTTTGAGTTACAATAGGGTCATACAAATTTACTTCACTTTTAATTTTTATTTTATACCACTAAAGTGACAAACTAGCATACGGCCCGCTTGATGGTGTGTAGTTACCGCAGCCTAAAGCAGTGTTGCCAGTGACAGATAGTCAAATGTAACATGAGAGAGCTCAAAAAGTAACATTTTCACGAGAAAAGTAACATTACCTTATTTTTTGTGGAAAACGACTAATAATAACATGGCACTTTATTACATAAAAAAAAGCTGTCCCCTTAGTAGGCTTCGAAAGAATCGTAATAACAAACTGAACTGAACCAACACGGATGCCACTACTAGGCTGTCGCTCACTCGCCTAAGTAAGCGGGATGGGTCATTTAGAAATTCACGCGAGTGAGTGAATATGCGATACGACAAACGAAGTGAAAAATTTTCGCGCTGTCGTCGCGTCAGAAT
The DNA here is from genome assembly GCA_963855955.1 of Luperina nickerlii. Taxonomy (NCBI): domain Eukaryota; kingdom Metazoa; phylum Arthropoda; class Insecta; order Lepidoptera; family Noctuidae; genus Luperina; species Luperina nickerlii. Next base: position 5,946,425 of record OY979689.1, on the reverse strand, counting down.
TTGGTCACAAAATCAAGACAATCAAGTGCGCCAACATGACGAACGAAACCTTTCTTGTATGCGTTCCGTTTCATGTTTATTTTTTGTTTTCTGTGAAATATTTTTTATTAAGTCTTAAAAGTAACATTTTGAGGCGTGTAACATGGAGGTAACATGAGAGGGTCAAAAGTAACGTAAAATGTTACAAAAGTAACATACTGGCAACGCTGGCCTAAAGACGCTTGCATTGCCAGAAGCTGCATTACTTGCGCGTTGCCAGCCTCTAACATTACTTACAAATACTTTTGTGCTACTTTTATAAATACTTTTTGTACCTACTTTTTTTACGAAGTTTAATATATTATGTAATTTATTTAGCAGGTAGGAAGACATTTTAGTACTTATTTATAGAAATAAATGCAATGTGATGTTGTTTCTACAGTTTGGATAAAAATCGGTTGTCTGTAAAGTCGGTTTACGGACGATAGTTTAACGTGACAACGTCATAACAAAACATTAATGAAATTGCCGAACGCGGAGGCCGATTCGGCAGCGTTCGACATCATCTGTCTCTCATCGCTCGTTCCGCGCTCTCGCTTGCACTTCAAGCCGCCATGGCGTACAACGCTACAGCAGAGCAAGGCCGCGAGGTAACGCTACATGAGTCATGTTTTTTTCGTGTGTGCAGCCAGCTTCATCGATTTATTAGACGTTGTCACGTCAAAAAAGTCAAAAGAAAATAAAAAAGACAAATCAAAAGTCGTTTTATTAAAATTAAAAATTACAACTGTGAACTTGTAACGGTTCATGAGACACTAGCAGACAGACGGACGGTCGGACATCGGAGCCTTAGTAATAGGGTCCCGTTGGCACCCTTAAGGTACGGAACCATAAAAAACCAGTATAATAATTGTAAAATAATTAAAATAATATTCTCCGAAGCGGCATAGACCGTGCTTTCCTCGAATCTATGATTTCAGGAAGCACGCACTCCTCATAAAATTCTTACCGCTGAGCTTCTCTTGCGCGTTTCAAATTATCGGCCAAAACCTTTTTTTTTATTTTGACAGCACCAAAAGTTCTATTTTGCCCATTATTGTGAACTATTGTCTGAAAATAATTAATTAAATTAATGTTGGAGATAAATAAAAAAGTCAGAAAAATTAAAAACAACAACTATATTTACGTATGTTTTTTTTCTATAATTATATTCGCGTTGGAACATCATAGGAAAATAATTATATTATATACATTACAATCAGAACATAACTAATTAAAAAAAAAAACTCACTTGTATCAAGAAGTGTTGGTCGCTTTTTATTCGTGGCGAATTGTCGAACGAGATCACGTGACGGCAGCAGCGAGTGAGCGCTACGTCCTCCCTCTGAAAGCGCTCGGCGCGGACTAAAGCTAAGACCGTGCATCCCGAGATTTATATTGATAAAAAAGCATTGCATAAAACAATTCCTTAAAAATATTATTTTACTTTAAAATAGAGTATTTTTTTTTTCAAGCAAGGTGACAAAGTAACCTTAGTTATTAAACACTTTTTGTTTGAATTTCTATTAAATAAACAGAGATAAAAAATATCATTTCGGCTGAAAAAATATCATTAACTCTCTGTTTTACGGAATTATTTTTGGTTTATTACTGTATTAAACATAATAAATTGATGTATGCATTCCAAAGTAGAAGATACAGTTGTACCGTGGACATTTTTATAAATTATTAAACTATTATATCTTCGATGTAACAGAGCATCGCGAGATGCCCGAAATTAAATTTTTATGAAACAGCCTTTGCAGGAACAAGTTTTTTACTGATTTATGTAAACAAACTGAAATATTTATTGAATGCGCTCCCAAAAGAAGGAATTAAACTTTCTCGGGCATGTATTTTTTTTACTATTGTGACTTTAGTTAAACCATAATCACAAATCAAAACTCGAGTCAAACGCTCTAAACAAGAAAAACTTGTGATAGCGCTCTTAATTGAAATAAATGCTTTGAGTTTGAATTTTCGGTTCTAAGACACGTTTTCTCACGATATTTTTTTATATTTTTTTATTTATTATTTCAAAATCTGTATTAGGTAACAATAGCATACAGAAAGTCTGCCAAACTGCATAACAGTTTGTCGGCAGTTGTTCTCGTCTAACAATGGATTACAAATTTTGAAATTTAAGAAAAACAAAAATTGTTGATCTAAAACTTAATTAAGATAAGTAAACTATAAAATAACAAAAGAGATGAAAAAAAACTTACATCAACAAAAAGCATTTTCGCTCAATTCATACAAAAATAAAGTGTCTGGGTTCGAACCTGAAACTACAAGTCGTTTTTCGCGGTAGGGTTACAAAATTAACAAAATATTTTTTAATTTTCAATCGCCTATGTTTAGTTATTTTTATTACCAGCCTGTTATAATCGTAGGCATAAAACTAGGTATTTATAATTAACCATTTCCTCTACATTTATGAATATTGAATATTTTATTGCAATGACTTTAGAAGTCTGGTCCAGTACTCGGTTGATGGCAATCAATATGTTCGTAACCTATTACTTAAGTGGCGTAAATGTCGGTGTTTTTACATCTCTGACCCTTTCGTGGAATATCTTGAGCTGGACTCCCATTTGGTGCAACCATGAGACACACACCGCCCAGTAGTGATCGACCGTTATAGATGTTTATGAGCTAGGTGTCTATGGGTCAATTTAGCTTTTTAATCTTTGTTATTTTTTTTTCTCACCTGCTTTGATGTTTTTAATACCTGCAGTGCGATTCTGTAACCATCTCACCGTGAAAACTTAGGTGAAGTGAGCGTCGAGTGAGCTGTCAATAGTGTCAATTGTCCTACCAAAAACAAACTCACTTCACCTAAGTTTTCACGATGAAATTTTTACAGAATCGACCGGCTGTATTGTGTCTTTTGTTGCATTGAATAAAAGTTTTATCTGTCTATCTATCTATTTTCGCATACCTAATGAAAGTCCGTGCCTAAATAATAACAGCCGCACAGGTCGATTGGTCAGGTTAAGCTACAGTATCCGGCGATAAATATTGCACATCGACCTTTGGAAAGAGACAATCGGCTAATTCCGGCTTCGTAGAGCGTTATCTCTGTCGCACGAAATACAAACGGTCCGGTATCTATTAGGAGCTGTTAAAACAATTATGATTTGCTACTTTTGATAATTATTTGTATTCTTTGTATAAAATCGATAGGATCGAATAGGTCGATGTGCAATATTTATCGCCGCGTACTGTACGCTTGCCGCGGTTGGCTCCCTAAAATGAATGATCCTACAATTCCTCGATACAAGCACACTTGTCGACTCGATCGACTCGGGAGTTGCAACAAATTGCGCTAGTGTACTCGACTCGACGGCACTCGAATGCACTCGGCACAACTCTATTGTGGCGCAGCCCTATTGTGACGGTGCTATTGTGTCGCCATTGTCTCGGCTTCGTTACTCGTGCATTGTTTTTAATATTCTTTTATTTTACTGTTTTGTTGTGGGGTTGGGGTGCAGTGGGAGCGGGAAGCGATTTGTTGAGCCCCTAGCACACGGCGTATTTTAAACGGGCTGATAAACACGCAGATGACGCGCGTATACGCGCTGCAAATGAGATTTGAACGCAACCTTGTAATCTAAGCACACGGGGCAAACGTGAAACGCGCGTCTTCTGCGCGTATACGCGCAGATAGATCAATAAAATATTATTGCAACTCCCCTCCTCTATCCCTTCTCCGACCTTTTGTACGCGCTTCAAACGAGTTTCGAACGCGCTTCAGACGCACGTTTGTATCGCATTTTACGCGCGTTTGAATTTATAAAAACGCAAAAATCGGCATCTACGGCCTGAAACGCGCGTCGTCTGCGCGTTTAAAATACGCCGTGTGTTAGGGCCGTGGAAGACTTTCACGTTTATGTAAGTATAGCATTGATAATTTGATAGTAACCTTAGAATACTAGGAGCATAGCTGCCCCGTTGGTCTCGTGGTCGCAAGCATGACTGCTGAGCGAGGGGTTCAGGGTTCGGGCATCTCGGAATTTCTTAGTAAATACTTTTTGTTAGTCGCCTTTCATTCATCAACTGCCCCTGTAATTCCATTCAGTAAAACTCTCACCTTGAAAACTAAGGTAAATAGTGTCAATCTCTAAAATCAGGTGGACTGACAGCTCATTTCAACTAAGTGTTCACGGTGTCATTTCACCTTACACAAAGTAACCCTCTAAACCGCTGTTACCATCATTGCGACCACACCCCACGACATCGTGTGGTACCTTAACAGTTAATTACACCAACTGTCGCGATACTCAATTATTTCAACCGCACAGTGATAATGAATACGTTTTCAAAGTGATCGCAGTCTGTCGGAGTTCAAGGGAACACGGGCGGGGCTGGATGCGAGTTGGCAAGAACTGAGCTGAATGGCGTGCAATAGGAGAGACCTATGTCCAGCAGTGGACTGCTGTGGGCTGATAAAGGCCTACGCAGACCGGGACGGCATGGCAAGGGATTTTGCCATGAGTCAGCGCCCACTGGCCGCTTAGATACCGCGGCATTCCAGCACTTTGCCACGGCATGCCACGGCAAAATCCCAGTACGCAGTATATCACTACGAGCGCCGGAGTCCGTGGCATGCCGTTGTCTACCGCAGTATGCCACGGCATCCCGCCACGGGAGCCTGTGGCGCGTCTTTTAATGCCGTGCGATAAAATCCCTTTCAATGCCACGGCATCATTTTAAAGCATAACAATAATAAAATCCCTTGCCATGCCGTCCCGGTCTGCGTAGGTCTTAATGATGAGGTGTGATGTCATGACGGAGTCTTTACGTTTTCCTATAGGCGTGAAGTCCTATAGACGTTTTACATTTCCTATTGATTCGTCACCGTTATAAAGGGTACAAGTGTAAATATGAAGACGCCATCATTCCATTTGAGCTACAATAACGCCATGCTCCACATTTTAAAAAGCACTCTGCACCACTTTTTAGATGGCGAGCTTCTTGCAAAAGTGACATTTTGATGTCACGACTGTCTATGGTCACGACACGACTTCGGGACGATCGTCTCTTGTCATGTGCCAAGCCTTTTCTTAACTGTGTTGGGGTAAATTTTTAATTATCATATTATTATCAGATACAGAATCCTCCAGTATTATGTTGGGGTCGTTTTCACGTCTACACGTCTAATTAAATGCTGGAGAATTCTGTATCTGATAATTTAATATTTTTAGCTGGCTTATTTAAAGATGTTATATCCTTCGTATTTGGTTAATCCCAATGCAAACAATAGATAAGACAGGTCAAAACACACACAAGATGCAAACTATCAGAAAATAGTCCGCCGCGCTCGGCTGCTTGCAGCGTAATGTGCGATGACATTACAGTGCACGGATTAATAAATTATTATGACAATGTGTTGGAGCATGGAAGTGAGGCATCGTTTAAATTAAAACAGGTTTTTGTTCTGTTTCTTTTTGAAGAATTTCTTTATTTGCATAAGAAGGTCTATCATGCGGCCATCTCACTATTTATTTATCAGTATTTTTTTTTGTTTGTTTTTGCAATATTACCTACTCAATATCACACTATCTATACATACCTATTCGTTACTGTTTTTATGTGACACAAATTTATTTTTATTTATTTATTTAATTATGAACCTTTCGGTCCCATCGTCCGTCTGTTCTACAAGCAATGTGCCCGCAAATGAGGCCGCAGGAACCCGTTGGATGCGAGAAGCACAGAACCGGTCGAAATGGAGGTGCTTGGGCTCCCCCAAGCACCTCCATTTCGACCGGTTCCAGCCTATGTCCGGCAGTGGACGACTTTCGGCTAAAATGATGATAATGATGATTTAATTATGCATACACACGTCACGTTGCAGTATAAAGGCTCCTACAAACAGGCGCGACACGCGATATAATCGCGCGCGACACAAAGCGGAGCCTTTACTATGAATTCGCATGACGACATCCTTCCGACATAACGACACGACGTAAAAATCGTATCATCTAAGCAATCCAATTGATTTTCCCGGCGCGCACTCCGTAAAACGAATGCTTTTAGATACATTAACGCGATTGGAAAAACTGTGGTTTTAGTCAACTTACATATTTATTATATTTGTGTAGCAGTCTACCAGAAATTTATGGGGTTGGACTCATTATACTTATATTTTAGGTGTTTTGAAGTGAAGTAAAGAAATATAGATATGGTTCTTACATATTCGATTACGTATTCGTCTATGTATGTTTTCAGCATTGGTGGCCCAGTGGTAATGATTCCTAATTTAATTTATATTTTAAATTTTTTATGACATTGATTTTTACAATCTGTGACTACAGTAACTCACACACTTGTTAAAATTCTATAAAAATCATCTACTTTTCCAATATATGTAAATATGTGAGGACCATGTATCTATCACATAATTGATTTACCTGTAATTGCTTCATTTTTAATTCTTTTTATTTTTTTGTGGTAGACTTATTTTATTCTAGGTGAATCGTCTTCATATATAATTAGGTACATTATGTACCTATACAAAACCTTGTAAAACATTTTAAAAGAATAACGGTGGAGTTTCTTGCCCATTCTTCTCCATACGAAAACTACCTTTTGGAAGGGGCGACTAGAATCAATTCAATTTTACTGTAAGTTTTGACGTTCAAAAGTGCCTTTAATGTGCCTATTTGAAATAAATGATTTGACTTTGAATGACCGCGACTTACAAGTGTTAGGTCGTGGGTTCAAACCCAAGCAGCCGCTTTACTTTGTGTAAATTATTTCATCACCACTGCTCTCAAAACGGTGAAGGAAAACATCGTGAGGAAACCGGTATGTCCTAGAACCAACAATTCGAAGACTTGTGACATCTACCAACCCGCATTGTGCCTGCGTGGTAGATTACAGACCACTCCCTCTCAAAGAGAGGAGGAATGTGTCTCAGTAGTGGGAACATTCATCCATCCTAAAGTTGTCTTTAACTAAAATAATGCGTAAAAGTGTATTCTGTATGGCGCCAATTCTTTATAATAAGTTGCCAAAGCATTGGAGGGAATTGACCATTGGAAAATTAAAAAATAGATTAAAAAGCCTTCTGTTAGGGAAAGTCTATTACAGTACTGACGAATTTCTGACTGACAAATTAATTTGACATGTATAATGACATCCTAATTTTTATCAATAATTGTTTAACATTTAATTTTTTGATTTGTATTATTTGATTGTATTATTTGCTAAGATGAGCTCATGACACTATTTTATTTTATTTGTACCTTTTAGTTTAAGTATGGTCTAAATTGGATTGTTAAATGCCAGGTTTGCTATGTATAATGGACGAATTTAAATTCACTTGATGCTGTGTAGCGTCCGACATTATTATATTTGTACGCCGTTCAGGCAAAACATGACTGTCATAATTATAATTTGATGTAACATCTTGCATGCTATGTGTGTGTATACTCATGTTTTGGATAAATAAAAATTATCTTATGTTATCTTAAAATATCGCTCTTAGCGATAAGACTGCCCATTGTGTCACCCTTTGTACAGTTTCTATATTTATGTCTGTAATTTATATGGTGTACATAATAAAGAGTATTCTATTCTATTCTATTCTAACATTATATGTTGATCATGCTAATGCTATGTATGATTTAACAGAGCCTAGTTAGGTGGTTATTTTATTTTTTTCTTTATCTGTATCATTTTGAAGGTTATTGATAATCTATATTCGATAAGTCTGCTCAACAACGTAAATTACGCAATAAATGTTGTTGCATTGTCAAAATGAAAGTCATTCTGACTGTTAGGGCGGTTTCGCACTACGCACGTCCGATCCGAAGTGACCATAGTACTATTTGTACAGTATACCCGGCGATAAATATTGCACATCGACCTATTCGATCCTATCGAATTTATACAAAGAATAAAAATAATTAACAAAAGAAGCTAATCATAATTGTTTTAACAGCTCCTAATAGATACCGGACTGTTTGTATTTCGTGCGACAGAGATAACGCTCTACGAAGCCGAAATTAGCCGATTGTCTCTTTCCAAAGGTCGATGTGCAATATTTATCGCCGGGTACTGTATGAGGGGTTGGGCACTAGATCCGAACTCTATCCGTCAGAATTTAGAACATTTCCAATTCGGATTGAAGTCGGATCTTTGATTCGGATTCGGATCGGATGTAGTGCGAAACCGCTCTTAGCGTTTTACGAAATTACCCGGCCGTTGTGCGCTTTCATGATTTCTAACGTGACGATATTTTCGTGACGTCCACTTCCACGTCACGATATCACAATAACACAGTCGGGAAGTTAAATGTATGGAGATAATCCTTCCACGTCCACGTCCATAAAATGTATGGAAATACTCGTAGGTACGTGTAATTTATAAGATAAGATAATATATGATAAGATAATTTATTTCCGTTAAGGCTCCTATAAACAGGTGCGACACGCGATAATATCGCGCGCGACATAAAGGCACCGCACGTTGCGCGACTTGCGGTGCCTTTCTGTCGCGTGTCGTGTCGCGCCTGTTTGAAGGAGCCTTAATGCAATTTGAAACTAAACTCTTGAGAAAACACTTTCAAAATGTTCTTTTTACTAAATAGATGACAACAAATTCTATCTATGTCCCTAAAGAAGGTAAAAAAATAAAAGTCATTATAATCTACCCCAATACCGGTGTATAGGCGGGGGTGCGTTGCCATGGCAACCGACGGGGGCGGCGCTATGTAGTAGGTAAATGAAAAGGGAAAGAGGTGTATGTGAAATATTGTGAGGGTAGGTATTTTTCATTGAAATTCTGGTAAAAAATTGTTTTACTTTTAAAAATCAATCTGTCTAGCCTTTTCCCAATTGTGTTGGGGTTGGCTTCCAGTCTAACCGGATGCAGCTGATTACCTGAATTTTACATGGAGCGACTGCCTATCTGACCTCCATAACCCACTTACTGGGTACCTAATATACGATACCACTTGGTAAGACTGGTTGTCATACTTTCGGGCTTCTGACGACTCGTACCGACTGTCAAAGATCTACGAATGACAGCCGTCTCGGCTGTCATTCGTAGATCTCGGCTTACGGCTTACGAACGGCTTACGTGCTTTCCGAGACACGGAGGGTCTTAGTATGTAAAGATGGTTACCCATCCACGGATCAACCGCGGCAAGTGTAGCTTAACCTGATCGATCGACCCGTGCGGCTGTTATTAGTTAGCCCCTTTTACTTTTAAAAATACTTCATTTAAATGATTCACATTGACATTTGACAAATGAAACTGTCCAGAATGGCAGTAACATCGACGCGTGAAATGAAACCAAGAATTCAGCACATGGTTTTAGACTTAGTGCAGAAACTTTTCGTAGGCTATTCAAAAAAAAAATTCCCTGTTCAGTACATTTTGACCGCGTAGTTAGGTATTGCAGTTTTCTATGAAAAGGCAGACCTTTTTTTTGATAACACGAAATATTTCTACTTAGGGGGAACCCTCTGAAATATTTGAAGAATCCGTAGAATTTTTTTAGTTTTTCAATACAATAAATCGTCCAAAAGTGAAGGTTCCAGCGGACAGGCGCGAAGCGGCAGCCCGACGACGTGGCTCTAGTATAACAATTTATATGAAAACTTCATGGAAATTGTTCTCCTAGAATCGCGTTGCACTTTCGCGTCGCGCCTGTCCGCGGGAACCTTTATTCTAGTCACTTTTGTCTTACAAAATTGTGTAAAAAAGCTTGTAGAAGTTAAAAACATCATTAACACCATTAAGCCTTTATGAACGCTTTATCAGTATTTTAACCTACATTTTAACTGACCATGGTGCATGGTGTCTGCCACCATTTGGTCAGAAGGACACCAAATGCCGTGGGCGCATCTAGAGAAAGTAAAACTGATGAAAACCGCAAAAATAACTTAAAATTACTGTCATTTTAAACCTGTGAGTGCTTCGGATGTCAGGGTATGAAACATACAAAGTAGGTTACTGTTATATAAGGCATATTACTATAATTATTGTAAAGTATAATAACAATTTGCGCGCAAAAAAGTAAACATAACTTTATTTTTCAGACGCTGGGAACACTTTTCCAAAAGGCTTAACGGGGTTGAATTAAATGTTTATTTCTTTTCAATATTTTTCTTGCCTTACTTGCATTTATTCATTTTATTCAATATCAATCATTTGTATTTGAACCCACATAAAAAAAAAAAACAAATTACACACAAACAAAAACAAACAACATTGATAATACAAAACTTATTAAATTACATAAATCATATAATAATTCTAGATACTACAAATAATCAGATAGGAACTACAAATCTGCAAAATTAAATGAAATGTTTATTTATGTAAGTAGATCTTCTAAGACACTTTCATCCACACGTTATTATTTTATTGTGAAAAACAAGATGGCGCCGCCTATTTCTCATCTGACTGATCCCTGAGAAGAAATGCCGAAACAAACTCAGATGTCAAGGTCACTTCTAAAGTCCAAAAATTATAATATTAGGATTTTATGTGAGTCTAAGAATACTGGGAAGAAAGAGCCATTGCAGCTTTGAGTTGACCTGTCTTAACTGACGGCATGCATGCATCAGCCACAGTGCTACTTAAAAACCGAAGAAGATTTACCTATTCCTACGAAATGTGTTAGCAGCTTCCCTGAAGGCTTTTCTAATAGCTGAAGGGCAGTGAAACATTTCCTTCTTAATCTTTTATCCCTAAAAATGTGACTGCTTCTAAACTATCTAAATAAAATGGATTTTGATGTGGTTATCACTACCTATCAGTAAGTTTCTTGAAAAACACATTAGTGTTTAATACTAGCTATACTGATAAAATCAAATACGTATTAATTTTTTTTCCGGATGAGCTATTCGATTTAAATCTTCAATATTTTCAAACTCGAGGTTTTATTTATAATTAAAAGTTCGTGTGTGGTCCTCATATTAAACTCTATTTTATTACAATCACGTCGTGCTAAGTAAAAAGTAGCAAATACGGACATTTAACAAAGTATATTTTTTAGAATTACATCATGTTATAACACTCAAGTGAAAGGTGAAACGTCAATTAGCATTAATTTTCACAGCATGTATTTTGCGTGTTAGGCAGGTACTGTAAAAACTAACTACATAGTACATACAACTATGAAATAGGTTATATTTTTTATTATGCTAATTAAAATAGTACATTTTGTGTTTTAGATAGGGATTTAAAAAGTCGTTTCGTTGATAACGGTATCATTTTTAGTGAGAATAATAAATATTTGGAGCCATCCTGTATTCCATAGTGAGGAATCAGTTTTGTAAATGATTTTTCAATATAAGACTCTGATAGAGCCATCTGTCTTCCTCAGGGCTTCCTCTGGTCAGAGGAAGAATGTTTAAGAATATGTCCATGAAAAAATAAATCACGAAAATGATAGGTTACCTAAGTAGGCATTTAGCGTCTGAAGAAAAACATTAAAAGTTACCACGGATCTAAGAAATTGCTTCTACAATGGTCTTCAAAAGTTGGTTGACATTTTCCACTTCAGCTGTGATGCCACATTATGATTTAAAAAAATAAAAATATCGGGTGAAGTACCCGATATTTTAAGAGATTACTTGATGATTTTTTATGATAGATGAAAGGTAGTTGAATTCGTCAATGTTATAGCAGTTCAAACATTTGGATCACTAGAATTTTAAATCAATGTGGTGTCACAACTGAAGAGGAAAAATGTCTAGTAACTTTTGGAGGTCACTGCATATTGAATTTTCCTATAAAATGATGTTATTATAAAAATTAATAAATATTTTCAGCTGCATTCGGTTGGACTGGAAGCCGACCCCAACATGGTTGGAAAATGGCTAGGCAGATGGTGATGATTTTGAGTTTGGATATTAGTCACTGAATCGCACATAATTAGCTGAACTACCTACTGGATAATTCATAATTGAACATGAGGAAAAAGTTCGTGTGAAACTAATACAAAAAATTAAAGGAAAATAAATTTTCCATTTTCATTTGCCCCACTCTCCGCGCCCGACGTACATCCAGAGTTGTGTTACAGTGAAATTATGAACGGTGGTGTTGCCAAGTAAAATAAAACTTTCCGCGTTTTAGAGCTTTTTACTACACTTTATGAATTTACAGTATCGAAAATGTTGGTGAATAATATTTTATGTACTACCTAGTAAATATTTTCGAGTATTTTGTTGCTTGTTGCCTGTAAAGCTTAAAACTGCGGGGTAATTGCGTACCTAACAATAGTTTGTTAGGTACGCAATTACCCCGCAGTTTATGTTAGTACATAACAGTAGGGATAGCTGTCATCTTGACAGTTCAACAACAATCATTGCGTTATATAGTGAACGGTGCACGTACGGACACCAGCACATCAATCTACCACAATCTGTCAGATTTCTTTAATAGATTTTCAACTTTATCGCTAAAGCTTAAGGTTCAAAGTTGATTGGGAAAATCTGACAGTTAGGTGTAGCTTGATGTGCTGGCGTCTGTACATACATGGGTTTGAAAATATATTTATTACAATAAGTTAGCCCGTAGGCTCGCGTATTTGCACTTTGGGCGCGACCTACATTTGGCAGTGCATTGACACTGACATATTGCATTGTTCTATGCATTTTATGTATACCTATTACATTTTAGTGTTCAATTAGACGTGATTTGAGTCGGACAACTTGAATTTTTATTTAGATTCATCCCGTTGAGCATTCACTGACATTTTGCATTGACATTACTTATGTTAGGGAAGCACTCTACATATAGCTTGTTGACTAGATTTATTTTTCAAAGTTTTCGACCATAAAATGCAATGGTTTAGCTTTAAAATGGTTCAGATTGTGATTGATCGCGTGGGTAAAGAGGTTCTTAATCAAATTATAACGATACTTTGTTTATATGCATTTATCTTGTGGGGTTAAACCGTTCTTGCTTCGGACTTGACTTAGGATTGGTGAAGATTATTAGAGCACTACCTACTAACTAACCTACTAGGAGTATGTGCTTTAAGACTCCTGATTGCGTTATTATTATGCACAGACGCCAGAACATCAAGCTACTACAATCTGTCAAATTTCTCTAATTGATTTTCTACTTTATCGCTAAAGCATAAGGTTCAAAGTTGATTGGGAAAATTTGACAGTTTCGGGTAGCTTGATGTGCTGGAGTCTGTACTTATGTCTGTACAAAGTCGATTGGGAAAATTTGACAGTTTCGGGTAGCTTGATGTGCTGGAGTCTGCAGACATGCCTTAAGGAAGAGAGTTAAAGGCTGCGGTCAAAGATATATTTTCTTTCTAGTTTTTAAACGCAAACTAAACCAAGAACCCTTATTGCATAGTACATTTTCAACCACAATCCGAGGGTTTTGAAGGAAATTCTGATCCATTGCTTCATAGGTGTGAAAAATTCGTCTGCTCAACAACGTAAATGACGCTATGAATGTTGCTGAACTGTCAAAATTAAAGGCATTGCCGCCGATTGCCATTGTACAGACGCCAGCACATCAACCTACCGGAAACTGTCAAATTTTCCCAATCAACTTTGAACCTTACTCTTTAGAGATAAAGTTGAAAATCTATTAAAGAAATTTGACAGATTGTAGTAGCTTGATGTGCTGCCGTCTGTACCTATATGTGTTACGCAATTACCCCACTGATTACTAAGGAAGAGGCTGTATTTTAAGAGCTTCCCAAAGTGACGATTACGTTCTACTCGTCGATGATCGATAACTAAGTAGGTAATCTACCTACACGAAAAAATTTAGAGTTTTGTTTTTGATGTGAAAACTTATTTAGGCGCACTTTGCGCTCTTTCTAAACAGTGATCGAAACTGAACCGTCATTTTCGGGTCGGTGACGCTGAATTGGGTATACTCGGCTCCAGTCGGTCGGTGACGCTGAATCGGATATACTCGACTCCAGTAGGTCGGTGACGCTGAACTGGATAGATTCGGGTTTAGTAAATCGGTCAAACCGAATCGGTTATACTTGGCTCCAGTCGGTCAGGACGCTGAATCGGGTATACTCATCTGCAGTAGGTCGGTGACGCTGAATCGGGTATACTCGGCTTCAGTCGGTCGTGACGCTGAATCGAATATACTCGGCTCCAGTCGTTCGATGACGCTGAATCGGATATACTCAGCTTCAGTCGGTCGGTGACGCTGAATTGGGTATACTCGGCTCCAGTCCGTCGGTGACGCTGAATCGGGTATACTCGGCTCCAGTCCGTCGGTGACGCTGAATCGGGTATCCTCGGTTCCATTCGGTCGGTGACGCTGAATCGCGGCTATAGGTACTTGGCTCCAATCGTACGTTTTCACTTCTATCGTGTCGTATAAACACACTCTTTTTAGCTTTGTTTATTAAATTAAGCTTCCAGTAGAAATAAAATCCCTCACACAGACAACTAAAATTTTTCAAATCACAGCCAAAATTCGTATGAGCCAATAATGTCGCGTGACATTTGATATTGTGCAGCGTGACCCTTATATTTTGTGCTGTAACTCAGTGCTTGTAAGGTCAACAAGAGGGAGAAAATGTGCGGTCACAGTGTCAAGTGTTACATCGATTTGAGGTACGATGTTTTGTGTAGATATAAGAGTTAACAGAGAAATATTAATACCTATCAAAATATTTTAAATGAAGGAGAACTCTGTGTCTATTTCTCTCATCCTACTCCGTGGTGTCAAGTAATCTCCATGTAATATTTACTATTTGAGCCTTTTGTGGATAAGTAGGTACATACAGTATCTACCCGGCGATAAATATTGCACATCGACCTTTACCTTTTTTTTTCATTTTATACAAAGAATAAAAATAATTATCAAAAGAAGCAAATGATAATTGTTTTAACAGCTCCTAATAGATATCGGACTGTTTGTATTTAGTGCGACAGAGATAACGCTCTACGAAGCCGAAATTAGCCGATTGTCTCTTTCCAAAGGTCGATGTGCAATATTTATCGCCGGGTACTGTAAATCCTTTTTAGCTCTGGGTGGCGTCATTTCAGGAATTATTGCATCGATGAGAACATTTTTTTTTTTCTAGTCTGCGCTATCCCACTAATGGGCGAAGGCCTCCCTCCACTCCTTCCATCTTTCGCGAGCCCGCGCGTCCTCCTTCCAGTTTTGATGGAACCTATCCAGCTGGTCCCGCCACCTCCTACGTGGTCTGCCGCGACCCCGCCTCACTGTCTCTTACAATATATGTAATGTATATATATTTATATATTATGTATTAATATTTATCTGTTAAATTTCGACAATGAAAGAAGAGGCATTAGATTAGGGTCATAAACCAATATCTGCACCAACGACAGTCCCATTTTATGTCCAGGCGAATCACTCTCCATTTCAAGGTTGCCTGGAAGAGATCGTAAAAAGCGATAAGGTTGCCCATTGTATATATTTTGTAGTGTATGATTTATTTTTGTGGTGTATACAAGGTTATTGGAAAAACACAAACAACCTCTTAAAACGTCATTATACTCATCATTATGAACAACTTTCACTATGGGACCAAACATGAAATCGCGAAAAAAAATCAGCTTTTCCCTATATATATGTTCGTAGGTATAACCCGTCAAAATGTAGGGAACAGCTGATTTTGTTTCCCTTTTAAGAGGTTATTGGTGTTTTCCAATAACCCTATATATAAATAAATAAGGATCGATTTTTTAATCTTATGATAACTTTATCCTTATCCATAAAAATTGCACTTTGACAGCTGTTTCTTAGAAAATAATAATAATGTCAAACCGCCATGTTTATTTTTTGGTTTTAACCGGGAAAATATAATCTGACAAATGAAAAGTTGGTCTTTATTCTCAATTTCTACTTAAATATATTAACAAGGAATAGCAAGGTGAAATCCTCGAATGAAAGGTATGTTCTATGTTAGAGGGTTTGGTTTCCGCACTTAATCCTTTAAGAGGACCATTGTGCGTGGGCCAAGGCGGCCGTCGGTGGTTGTTCCAACCAGCCCATCTCCCCCCAGAAGTTAACTACATCTCCTGGCCTCTTAAGAACATCTGTATAAGATCTGGGAGCCCCGAGGGTTTCTGTCCTAATCTGGGTGACGCCTGTGCATTCAAAGTGCACATGTGCAAAGATTTCCTCAGCAGGTTATTGTGTGGAAGTGTTCGAATAGGTATTCGTCAATGTTACTTACAAAAGTAGAAACAATGCCTTTTTTTTGAGGGTGGGAAATCCTCAAATGACCCCCTCCCTCACGCTCTGGGTGGAACGAAAAAAAAATGCCTTAGACTCTTACATAAAATATTGATAATAATTATATTTTTTTAATTGAAGATTTAATTAAAAAAGAGAATTAATTAAACGAAAATACCTAATTATTTTAACATTATCCGTACCCATTTGCTGTAAAATAAGAAGAGGTGGTAATATGTTTTTCTACCCAGCTTTTCCCAAGTATTTTGGGGTCGGCTTCCAGTCTAACCGGATGCAGCTGAATACCAGTTTTACATGGAGCGACTGCCTATCTGACCTCTACAACCCAATTTCTAGGGGTAATACCATACCCTTTGGTAAGACTGGTTATCAGACTTTCGGGCTTCTGACTACCCATAACGACTATCAAAGATCCACGAATGACAACCGGAACCAACGGCTTAACGTGCTTTCCGAGGCACGGAGGGGTCTTGGTATGTAATAAATGGTAACCTATCTACGGATCGACCTCGGCAGGCGTTGCTTAACCTTGAAGACCGACCCGTGCGGCAGCCACGAGTCTCCCTATGTGCAATACTAAATAACTTAGGTTAAGCCCTCAAAGCCTGTATTATTTGTACATTTTCGCACGATATTTGAAAACATAAACTATTATATTAATTTAGAACGTGCTAACATGAAGTGTAAGGATTTAATCATCCAAGTAATATTAAAAACTCAACTTAGATTAACATAATATAAATAAAAAAAAATAAAATTATGAGGCAACGCCTCCAAACAACCATACTAAAATTATAAATGGATTTCAGTACACAAACTCGAAAACATCTAGTGAAAAAACCAAAGGCTTCACTCACGTTTTAAAAATGGTTAACTCCGTAACCCTTCAATGCTCGTAATATTTTCATAACAAAAAACCTCGCATAATCGAGTATCATATCTCATCCCTCCATCTCTTTCATACACACCTCAAAAACCCACGTTAAACAGAGAACGAGCTACCCCATCTGTTACCTCTCGAAACGTCTCTTAATGATATGCAATACGACCCTCTTTAATCACCCCTTCCTCTCCCACTTCAGCGCTAAGCGAAGGAGTAAAAGAGATAGAAATATATAATAGTGTTCCGTTTCGAAATTACATTATGAAGTAGTGGCACGCGACCAAATTATAAAGACCCCTCGGAGTCATACTGTTTATTCAACAACACGGATTTTTAAGCGATTCTAAGGGAAGGGAGGTCATTTTAAATTGGACGTGTTCGTAGGATAATTTTTCATGCCTCCTATAGTGACAAATGGCGAGGAAATAAATTTTATTTATACCACACTTGCTTAGTAAGTGTACCAATACTACCCCACTAAAAGGCTTGAAAGCCGTTCATTAAACCTTCTCAAAAATCTAGGCAGTTATATTGTATGGAATTTCATTACTGCCCTGAAAATCAGGGCAGTAATGCGTTCATTACTAACGCGTTTTGTTTTTGAAGTGAAAACTTCTTTAGCATCGTTGTGACTTGAAATTTTATGAAATGAAAAAGCGGCAGTAAAAAGAGACATAAGATTTAACATGGGAGAAAATGAGACAGAAAGCATTATACAGTGTTTTGTGTTTTTGAGTGTTATTGAGTGTTGTTGAGTGTTGTTGAGTGTTGTTGAGTGTTGTTGAGGGTTGTTGAGTGTTGTTGAGTGTTGTTGAGTGTTGTTCAGTGTTGTTGAGTGTTGTTGAGTGATGTTGAGTGTTGTTGAGTGTTGTTGAGTATTGTTGAGTGATGTTGAGTGTTGTTGAGTGATGTTGAGTGTTGTTGAGTGTTGTTGAGTGTTGTTGAGGGTTGTTGAGTGTTGTTGAGTGTTGTTGAGTGTTGTTGAGTGATGTTGAGTGTTGTTGAGGGTTGTTGAGTGTTGTTGAGTGTTGTTGAGTGTTGTTGAGTGATGTTGAGTGTTGTTGAGTGTTGTTGAGTGTTGTCGAGTGTTTTTGAGTGTGGTTGAGTGTTGTTGAGTGTTGTTGAGTGTTGTTGAGTGTTGTTGAGTGTTGTTGAGTGTTTTGAGTGTTTTGGGTGTTGTTGACTGTTGTTGAGTGTTGTTGAGTGTTGTTGATCACAACAAATCACAAAAGACGTTAAGCCGCGTCCCCACTCGGCCTCGCGTGCCGCGCGGCTCTAGTGGGGACGCGGCTTAACGTCTTTTGGCGCGAAAACTGTTTGACGCGCTAAAATTTAAAGAAAAAAAAAAGACTTATTTTGTTGGTTGACGTATTTTGTAGAAATAATTTTCTTGGTAAAGTTTAAAGTTTGGCGGTGTAAATCACAAGTTAAAATAAGTGATTCCAGTGACAATGATAGCAATTTATTAACAACAACTCCACAAGTGTAGTATAAAGCAGTATATATCACTCGAGGGTAAGTACAGATTACTAAACTCGTGTGGTTTACGGCCCTCCGCTTCGCGTCGGGCCTCAAATGCACACTCGATAAGTAATCTGTGCCTTACTCCTCTTGGTGAATAAATAGCTATTATAGGTTTTAGTTGACAGCAAGTTGTAAATGAAGTTTTAATGGCGTCTGTGTTTGTTTATTGTGTGAATTAGAGCCTTATGTGATTTATATAAACTTGGTTTGGGGAAAGTATTGTGTAACGTTGTAATGGGGTTGGTTCGACGAGTTTTGATATGTAAGTAAGCTTTTGGGGTTAATCGCGAAGAATTAGTAGATTTTTGTGGTACGTTTATCTAGTTAACTGTGTCTTTATAGAAGTTTATTTATTTGATTTTTACTTAAGCTGGGTGAGAAAGAAACTTTGGAGATGCGTTACCAGTGTTAAAAGCTTTTCATCACACTAATATTTTAAAGACGAAAGTTTGTGAGTGTGTTTGTATGTTTGTTACTTCTTTACGCACAAACTACAGAACGGATTTATATTAAATTTGGCACATAGAGTATTAGTTTATTCAATCGTAATTTTAAACAAAAGTAAATACAAACTATTTAGACTAGATACCTACTAAATTAAATGACTAACTAACTTACCATACAAATAAATACAAAAACAAAGGACACTCAGGCGTCAAAGTACCTACTCATCCGTATCGCTGTAATCTTGAAACGTGCCCAGAAGACTGGCAGCATTGCCACGTTGAATGACAATGCTAATTCTATGGCCAAAGAACGACCCAGCCCTCTGATCACGTGAAGTGTCGACCAGTCGGCGAGAAATTTCCTTAAAAAGGAGACGCGCACTCGGGCCCCGTGACCCGAGCGTTTCGACCCCAAATGGCTCAAAGCTGTAATTGCCCAAAAGGTTACAGTATTTGCGCCGCTTGAGGGTCTCAGCAGTCGCAGCAGCGGCGCCAGCACAGCCCGCCGTGCTAGGAACATGAGGTGGTGCAAGGGTATCGACACACGTTGCGTCCCACACCAGAGGCCTACCCACCTTCCAAGGCAACAACGTCATGCCGTCTGGTCTCTTCCCATCGTCATGTATCAAGCCGTTTGGTTCTAACACCGCTGGTACGCCGGCGGAGACAAGGGCTCGACGAATAATATCGTTGATGCTGGCGTGCCGTGCTATGCGACCGGCGCTCCTGCAGCAGGACAGGCCATGGTGTCCGAGACTGTCGACAACTTCACCGCAGTGACATCGAGCAACACAAGGTGCGCCCAAGCGGAGACACGTAGCGAGCCGAAACGATGAGTCATCCATCATTGTGCCTATGGTGGATGATGGGAGCGCCTGAAGCCACAAGCCTGACTCTCATTCTCCCACAGCCAGACGGGCACGCTCAACAGTATTACGTGACGTGTTTACAAGGGTATTCCGTATATATACTACAGAGCGGCACGTCCCACCGTCTCTGGGAAGACGGGTTATCGGGCAAAATCGTATTGGGACAAGACATTAATTATAACCCATGCCAATTGAAACCGCTGTCAACAGAGGCCTAATGTAATATTAATGAAGGATAATCCACCTTGTGGAAGGCCTTCTAACGCTACGTCTTCCGCTACGCGATCGCCACTCCAGAACCTTGCCCCCCCTCCCGTTTCCTTTATTGCCACCAACTGGGCAAAAATCCAGACTGGGCTGCTACTGTGAAATTCCAGCTGATTTTTCATCTGGAATTAGCCAACACTTCCCAACCCGGGAAGCAAACCCAGGACCTCATGCTCAGCTGTAAAGCTTGTGACCACTATAAGCGCTTGTGTAGGTACTTATTCTTCTTCTTAACGGTCGATAGCAATCTAAATGACTTGACCCAGAATTCGGCTACTTGTTTGGCGCCATCGCCAGCGTCCACCAGTTCCTGTAACGCGCAGCTGACAGGACACGCAGGACACGATATTAAGTGTCCCATCGTTTGTGGAACAGCACCACATTTACACTCCAGGGCGGAGTTGTCTTGAATCTCCAACTCAAGTTTTCAAAGGTTTTCAATAATAGTCATACAGCTAAATATGAGGAAATGCAGTCGGAGATACTTTTGAAAAACCTAAGTAAAAAGTCGTAATTCGAGGTTTGGCTCTCGCCTATTTCCTCCTCCAATATTGGACCAATTTAAAAGATATTTCATAAACTGAATAAGAAGGATATTTAAACTCATGTTTTTCATTCATAGTTGTCAAATTTGTACACTAGGTCTCTGTTGACAGCGGTTTCAATCGGCATTTTTTAAGGGTTCTAGCGCTTATAAAAAATCATGTATCATCAAAAAAGAAAATATATGGACATACAAGTACCTACCTAGTTAATATTAATTATTCTGTAAGAAATCATTGCTTTATGGTCATTAACCGGCAAGAAAACAGGCGAGAGCGTTTCTATGGAGAATAGACGCATTTCCGAATCACTGAAGGATTAAAAGAAAATAAAACCAGAAAATAAAGAGTGGTTGGCAACATGATTCGCGAGTGTCGACCATGTAAGTGGCGGCATTATAATTATGATGACCACAATACCGCCGCGCACGCACGATAATAAATGCATTATTAATATTTTATTGTAGAACAGGAGACGGGGAGTAAAAATATTTGAAATTGGTAGTGGTTTTATGACATAAGATAAATCTATGCCTGTATTACCCAATGGGGTAGGCAGGAGTGCTATTATATCTACACTACAGTACCCGGCGATAAATATTACACATCGACCTTTTTACACAAAACCATTTTATACAAAGAACAAAAATAATTATCACAAGAAGCAAATCATAATTGTTTTAACAGCTCCTAAATAGATACCGGACTGTTTATATTTCGTGCGACAGAGATAACGCTCTACGAAGTCGAAATTAGCCGATTGTCTCTTTCCAAAGGTCGATGTGCAATATTTATCGCCGGGTACCTACTTGTACCATCCATATTTCGCCAGTCTAAGGGGTACCGTATTACCCAGTAACTGGCTTGTGGAGGTCAGATAAGCAGTCGCTCCATGTAAAATACTGGTATTCAGCTGCGTCCGGTTAGACTGGAAGTCGAGCCCAACATAATTGGGAAAAGGCTAGACAGATGGTGACATCCGATCTATATTTCACCATTGCTGTTACGGCCGTACTGAAATCCTTAGTCTTGGCTGTGACTGAAAAACTCCTGATGCGAAAACAAAAGTAACACTTCGCCAGACCTGGAGAATGAAGCCAGCGGGGTACAATGCGTGCCACGAAAGAAGAGACTTGACCCCGCCTCCCCCGCTCTTTCCGCCGCCCCTATGACGTCCGGTCCCGTCCCGCACTCAGACCTCATACCGCTAAAGATACCTAAAATCGTGTTCTGCGCATGTCAAACCACGTGGTGTGTCAAGTCTCATCTTTCGTGGCACGCGTTGTTATTGCGTAACACATATCAGTAGCAATGGCTTTAATTTTGACAGTTCAACAACATTCATTGCGTTATTTACGTTGTTGAGCAGACAAATTTTACGAACATATGAAGCAATGGAACAATATCCTTCAAAATGAATCAGATTGAAATCGATAATATGTATGTACAGACGCCAGCACATCAAGCTACCCGAAACTGTCAAATTTTCCTAATCAATTTTGAACCTTATGCTGTAGCGATAAAGTTGAAAATCTATTAAAGAAATTTGACAGATTGTAGTAACTTGATGTGCTGGCGTCTGTACATAATGTAAACAGGGATTGCGACCTATTATTTTTTTAAATACTAACTTTTACCTGTAAATAGTGGTAGCATCAAGGACTAATGAATTATTAGATACCTAGGTATGAAAGTATGTATATCTTACGCTAGGAGAGTTCCCGGGACTAGAAACGATTATTACAGAATGTTTATGTAGCCAATATTAAAGCTATTAATCAACTACCTCACCATATAATTATGCTTATATACCTAATACATTATAATATTCCAAACTGCCAATAAAACCATATATACAACAAACACATTAATAATACAATTTTTTTTTCAAAGATCTCATTCTCCTAGCTTATAATTGTAACGTCGGATAGCTAAAGCTATAGAATATTAATTTTATTTAACCAAAACTAGGCTTTTCAAGTTCTTATGCAGATTTATTACTGTGCACAGCATTTCAATTTAGCTCTATGTGAATGGTTTTCTTGTAAAAGACACGCCCTGTAGTTGTTATGTAGGTACTTACAGTTTTATGTACTTACAAAACCTCAAGATTTTTCCTCATAGATGGGTGTGCTTACCCTATGGGGTACGCAAGATGGTAAGATCTCACTTAGAACTTTCTCAACTTACAATTTTCGGTGAGACGAAAAGTAGTTGTGTCATACTTTTGTCTGTGTTGATTTTTTACCATGTAAGTATTGATTTATTTTTATTTCAAAAGAGTTTTATAACTAAGAGCTGATTTTTCTATCGCCAGATAACTTTTATTCGAGGAATAAAATTGACGTTTGGCAGTTTTTGTATGAAATACTAACGGTCAAAATTTCAAAATTATGCCTCGAATAAAGTGATCAGGTGATTGAAAAATCAGCCATAAAAGATGTAGGAAAATAATAACAACTCAATCTTACAATTCCATTCTCAACTTTCCAAATTTTTAATCAATTATTAAACAAGAACAGCTGCAGACACACTGTTCCTCAGTTTGGCAGACTTTGTGTAAGTTAATCTTAAAACAGATTTTGAATACCTGAATAAATAAGTGTGCATAGATAACCACCTTTATGAGCGTCTTTTCATTCCAGTACTTACTTAAATCCTATTGAATTTTAACTAATTTCAGACGCAACTTTTAATATGATACATTTTTCAGTCCAAGGTAGGTAAATGCAGTTTAATCTGACTTTTATATAGAAAAGGAAAAGTCGTGAAAATCTCGTGTGCGTTTCCGTCGGGGTTGGTTGGAAAATTTTCTCTTTTGTAGAATCGAACCATATGTAAAATTAATCCTCTTACAAAATAAAATGCGCAACGTGACATTTCACATCAAAATACATAAAATATTTTCGAAAATCCCTTCCACGGTCCCACCCCATACGTCTTGCCCCTACCACAGCTCACGCGCGAATGACCACGCACAATACAATTTGATTTCGCAATGTACGTCTACCCTCTTCTTTCGCTCAATTTCACCCGACAACAATAAGTAAATTGGTCCTTTTGTGGAAAATTCAAGATAATTTTCTAGTTCAAACTAGTGGAAATATTGCTTGTTAGTTGCCTTTGTTGCTAAACTAGCTTTTTGTATTCTTTTTGACGTTTTTGGGGGTAAGCTGAGATGTTAATTAACGTTTGATAGTAATGATTGCAGTCACATGTCTTTTAAGGTTAGCAATGATGAAAGAACACCATAAAGGGTGAATATTGAGGCACTTTTTGATGTTTATAAAGGATATTCTAGGTGCATATATACAATAATTCTAAAACATTTTAAAAGAGTTATGGTGGAGTTTCTTGCCCATTCTTCTCCATACGATCAATTCTTTTTTCTTGTAAGTTTTGACGTTGAAAAGTTTTTGCCTGTTTGAAATAAATGATTTTACACAGATTTTGCCTTTACTCTACAAGTAGATAGAATTGGGAGTGTGGAAATGATTTATTATCCTTAGATTTCTGCTTACCTCACACTCACGCTCACGTTTACTTTGATCTAGCAGTCATGGTAGGCCATATTAGCATCCTGGAGGTACACCTTCCAGCAGCCATCACAAAATGAGGATGTTTATATCATATTTGATTTAAAAAGAAAGGATTGACCACGAGGCTGTAAAAAGCTGGCTTAACCCAACTTGAAATATTCCAAACCTGGCGATACTATTGCACGTAAAATACTGCTATTTAATACATTCAAAGAATGTTAACTTAGTAATTTCAATAAAGACATTTCTATAACAAATACAAACCACTCATCCAAATAAATAACTTTTAACAAAAACACCAAATGATTGCTTTACGCCAAATCATTCACAATCTAAATCGATTGCTTACATAACAATAATCATTTCGATTTTGACAGACAGGTAGGTATGTATCCACCCCCAAACACAGCACACCCCTATTTACCGACCGAACCCGGAAACAGAAATGACTACATTTTTTTCAATAAACCGCAGTCGCGACAGACGCGAGGCGCCTGCGCAGGCGGCTTCGAAATTTGAATTTGAAATTGGAACGTAATGGCAACCCTGGCGGCCATCATTAAAAATAGATCATAGACATGGATCAAATGATTTTGTATAATTTTCTATCGTTTAATGCTTGATCTCTTTGTAATTCTGTTTTTTGTAGACTTTTAATAAGTATTAGGTTTTAATTCTTGTCTGGGAATGCAGCAAGCGCATTGTGGCAGCGCGGTACAGATTTCTTAGCATTCAACGTCTATTTACGTTGAAAAGCTCCTGAAACTTCAGGAAAGACCAAAACACTAATTTAACAGGTAAGAAAACGTTCTGATTTTGTTTTTACCTATAGAGTACATAGTTATTAAAGGTAGGTGTTATTACACAAGTTTTTGTATTCTTTTTGACGTTTTTTGGGGGTAAGCTGAGATAATAATTCACGTTTGATAGGAATGATTGCAGTCATAAGTTTCTAATAGGTCAGAAGAAATTGTTCAAAAGTTTATAAGTACCTAGCATAGAACTACAGAGATGGCTATAATTTCTTATTTGCCAAAAATTATGTCCTGTGGTATTTCAATAAAGTGATAAATAACTAATGTTTTCACTATGACATGTCCAGCCAAATTGTCGAAGAAATTTAGAATAGAATAGAATATTTATTTGCCAGAAAAATGGTGTTTACAAAGGTGTTCATAATATTGCATAGTGCTACATGTCTCACCGTTTTAACGGTATGCAAAAACAAATTATAATTAACAATTAAATGCAGTTCTTAAAAAATCCAATTTAAGTGCATTATTTACATCACTATAATTTTAAAATTTAAATATTGTTCAATTAGTATATTATATAATACCATATACTATAGGTAGACTTCCATTTTTACTATATTATTATTAAAAAAATATTATCACATAATTTAAATAATTACTTAGGCCTGTATTTTGATGCCAGATCAAGAAAAAAAAAATTACAGGGACATTTTACAAAAAACTCGTGAATTGAATAAAATTAAGGCTCCTTCAAACAGGCGCGACATGACACGCAACACAAAGGCACCGCAAGTTGCGCAACGAGCGGTGCCTTTGTGTCGCGCGCGATTATATCGCGTGTCGCGCTTGTTTGTAGGCCTTTACAGTCTTGCATACTAATAACCTTTTTGGCGTAATGCTATGGGAAGAGCGACTGCTAAACTGGGATTCAATTTCCAGGTCAGGGATGTATTTCCCGATTACACACTTAGCCTATATAATGTTCCCACTTTTGGGACACAATCCTCTTCTCTGTGAGAGGAGATGGGCCGTAATCCACCACGCGGTTCCAGTGCGGGTTGGTGAATGTCACATGTCTTCGAATTTTTGGTTCTAGGACATGCCGGTTACCTCACGATGTTTTCCTTCACCGTTTTGAGAGCAGTGGTGATGATATAATTTACACAAAGTAAAGCACCAGTCTGGGTTCGAACTTACGACGTGCAACTCGTAAATGTGACCACTGGGCCACCACTGATCTATTTTAGATTTTCACGTGTAAAAGTGTTTGCACAAACTTACAGAAATAAATATAATTTAACCTTAGAACCGTTCGATTAAATAATTACGATTGAAATGCCTACCTTTACGAGAAATTTAGTCATGACGTTAAGTTATATTTTTCCCAACTCTAGCCGGCTCCCTACACTCACGTCGTAACGATACAGCTATAATCACAGGAAATGTTTTCGGCTCATGAATATGTAACGACGAATTTAGGATGTAACGTTATTCTTAATGTCGGCCGGCGCCTAAACTAATTATGTTAATTTTATAGTCTAGACGCGGTACGCTTTTCTTGTTACGGGGTAGGCAGTAGATGTGGTAATTAGTAGAAAAATGGGCCACCATTCTTCCGCTAGTGAACAATATTGAAGACACCACTTTTTTTTCTTTACCACATTTTAGCTAGTCCATCCTATTGATCAGTTTATGCTTCAATTCAATTCCGATAGATCGACATTGGAATTGTGACGTTTCGTACTCTTGAGTTCGATGCTAGCGCAAAATGATTTTTAGATTGGGTGTCCATTTTGGAGAACTAAGTGGAATTGGGTTCGGGCTTGGCGTGGGGTAATTGTTGACAATATTGTTTTCAAGAGTACCGAATCACGTGACTGTAAAATTAACATTGGAATCATATTGGCATCTCATTGGAATTAAAATAAGTTTGGAGAGTAAGCCCCAGCCTGTAATATTCCCACTGATGGGACACAGGCCTCCTCTTTTGGAGACGGAGTGGGCTATAATCTACCACGCGGGCCCAGTGCGGGTAGGTAGATGTCATATGTCTTCGAATTTTCGGTTCTAGAACCTGCCGATTTCCTTAAGATATTTTCCTTCACCGTTTTGAGAGCAGCGATGACATTATTTACACGAAGTAAAATGTCTGCCTGGGTTTGAACCCACGATCTTCAAATCGTAAGTCGGGGCCGAAATTACTGGACCACCACTTCTCCAGCTCTCTCCTGTCCTTCCTTGCTGATTGGCTAATAATTAAATCTACAACCAACCGCTTCCCCCACCTGTCCCGCCCCTGTTGACTGCCGTTATGACATACGGTGCCGAAACGTGGACACTGACAGTTAGTTACATTCGGTCTGGTCGACATCTTCATGGTCGCTCAGCGCACTACAGAGCGGGCTATGCTCGGAGTTTCTTTAAGGGGGAAGCGCTAAGGTAGCCCGCGAAATTCAAATTTTCTTACGTTTTTTGCAATTTGCTGGTCAGTATTAAGTTGTACGTCGATCAAAATAG
Source organism: Luperina nickerlii (assembly GCA_963855955.1). NCBI lineage: Eukaryota > Metazoa > Arthropoda > Insecta > Lepidoptera > Noctuidae > Luperina > Luperina nickerlii. The sequence continues at coordinate 5,918,877 of OY979689.1, read as the reverse complement.
GATTCGCGGCCGTAAAAAATATGTATTTACAGAATCATAATCATTAGAATCAGTAGTACAACTTGTTAGGTTAGTATAATCCTAAAATGTCAAGATTTCATGAAATAGTCATTCTGTAGGATTACTTGCTCTTAGAGAGGTGTGTTGATGACTTTAATGATTATAATTCTGTAAATACATATTTGTTACGGCCGCGAATCATATATTAATCAACGTACAACTTAATAATGACCAGCAAATTGCAAAAAAAGTAAAAAATATTGAATTTCTAAAAGATAAAATCAGAAATGAAATTATCTGGAAAGAACCGGAGTTACTTGTACCGACATAGCTTGCAGAGCAAGCAAACTGAAGTGGCAATGGGCTGGCCATGTTTGTCGAAGACCCGATGGCCGGTGGAGCAGACGAGTCCTGGAGTGGAGACCGCGTATCGGCAAGCGTAGTGTGGGGCGTCCCTTAGCTAGATGGACCGATGACTTTTAGAAGGTGGCTGGGACAGACTGGATGCGGAAGGCGGACGACAGGGTGTTGTGGCGCCGGCCTATGTCCAACAGTGGACAGCGATAGATGAGTTGACATCAGCAAGAGCTTATTTTGATGTGGAAGAGAAGGAGACCCACTCGCGGTGGCCCTTCTCGGGCTTCTGACTATCGGTAGGTAACGACTGCACAAAGCGCGCTGTTACAAAACATAAAAAAGCGTCACGCCATGATTGATCGTGGTACAGTTTGTAAAAAAGTGATAAGAAGATGATGAGAGATGCTACGGGAAACTGATTTGAGTAAATTTGTGTAGGTATAGAAGTACTTACCTACAGTACCCGGCGATATATATTGCACATCGACCTTTGGAAAGAGACAATCGGCTAATTTCAGCTTCATAGAGTGTTATCTCTGTCGCACGCAATATAAATAGTCCGGTATCTATTAGGAGCTGTTAAAACAATTATTATTTGCTTCTTTTGATAATTATTTTTATTCTTTGTATAAAATGAAAAAAAGGTAAAGGTCGATGTGCAATATTTATCGCCGGGTACTGTACCTACTTACAGCGCGGCCTACGGGAGAATGCGTTCTTGATACCAGACAGTTTTTTGAAACGAATAGGTACGTATTTTGCGAATTTGAAAAACGAATTTTTGAAAAATTTAAAGTATTCTTAGACATTCTCTCTCTCTCTCTCTCTCTTATCTGCATACCCAAGAAGGACATAGCGTGACCTTATTGGTGATCTTCTTCACAAAGGTCAGGTGTATAGTACAGACGCCAGCAAATCAAGCTACCCGAAACTGTCAAATTTTCCCAATCAATTTTGAACCTTATGATTTAGCAATAAAGTTCAAAATCGATTAAAGAAATTTGACAGTTTGTAGTAGCTTGATGTGCTGGCGTCTGTACCTACTCGCGATCGACGTGCGTGTATGACCAGCACCCTAACTGCCTAACACACGATTAACCTAAATCTGAATCATTTTGAAGGATATTTTTAATCCATCGCTTCATTATGGTCGGAAAACTTGTCTGTTCAACAATGTAGATAACGCAATGAATGTGGTTGAAATGTCAAATTGAAAGTCATTGCTTCTGTTAATGATACGCAATTACCCCGCAGATGTATGAACGTAAACGAAGCAAAATGAGTACCTAAGTACAATGCGTGCCACGAAAGATGAGACTTGACACACCACGTGGTTTGACATGCGCAGTACACGATTTTAGGTATCTTTAGCGGTATGAGGTCTGAGTGCGGGACGGGACCGGACGTCATAGGGGCGGCGGAAAGAGCGGGGAGGCGGGGTCAAGTCTCATCTTTCGTGGCACGCATTGTAATGTATGGATCGTTAGAAGTGGCGTTCTGTAGTTTCTGCCTGCCTCCAAGGAAAGAAGGTGTGAGTTTATGTATGTGTATGTATTAGAGAATCTTATACTTACTTGAAGGTTCAAACACACACTACACTCCACTCTTTACTTCTAAAACCTAATCTCACTTTCATTATAATTAATAACAATTGAAAACTGTAAACTCACTGTTTGATTATGAACTTTATAGTAAAAAAAAAATCACAATCAGTATTGGTCACTGTTCGAAGAGAGTTCCAAATTCAAAGTTCGGTCTTTGATAACGAACGAGGGAAGTAGCAAATTCAAATTAGGTCACCCATCAAAACCAAAGAGGTTTTCAAACACATTGACAAACTTTTTGGCGTCCATTTTATTTGACATTTAGCATTTAAGGCGAAAGCGCCAGGGTAGCCCGCGAAATTCAATTATTTTTAGGTTTTTTGGAATTTGCTGGTTAGTATTAAGTTGTACGTTGATTAATATATGAATCGCGGCCGTAAGAAATATGTGTTTACAGAATTATAATCATTTAAGTCATCAACACAACTCTCTAAGACCACGAAAGTCCCAAGAATAACTGTTTCATGAAATCATCATTCTTTGGACTTACGTGGTCTTAGAGAGTTGTGTTGATGACTTTAATGATTATAATTCTGTGAACACATATTTCTTACGGCCGCGATTCATATATTAATCAACGTACAACTTAATGCTGACCAGCAAGTTGCAAAAAACGTAAGAAAATTTGAATTTCGCGGGCTACCTTAGCGCTTCCCCCTTAACAAATTGAAAACTGGACTAGTTCACTGTTTTGTCTCGAAAAAAAACAACAACACTACACAGTAAAAAAAAAAAACATAATCAACATCGGTCACTGGTCGAAGACAGTTCCAAATTCAAAATTCGGTCTTTGATAACGAACGAGGGAAGTAGCAAATTCAAATTAGGTGCTCCATAAGAACCAGAGAGGTTTTCAAACACATTGACAAACTTTTTAGCGTTCATTTTGTTTGACATTTGGTATTAAAATTAAAATAACTTTACTACTTTATAAGGGTCTGTCTGTCCCCATCGCGAGTTAGTAGCGTAATGATACTACACTATACAACATGCGGTTTTCTACCCAATTATAATGGTGTACAATTTGTGTGAGCAAAGCGCAATAATTTGAGGTCAATACCAATTTAGTGTCATGCTTATTATGTATAATGCGATCGTATTAGTTCGAGGATATTGTTGGGAGCTTAAATATTGGTATTTTAAATAGATTTTTGATATCGATCTAATGCAAAGCTGAAAAGCATTGTAACAGTGGTTTTTCGGCTTTATCAGGCGGTTTAACAGTCTCTCCAGTGAAATTGGATTTCTTTTGTAGTTATGGAAGAGAAGTGACATTTATACATTTTCGGCATTAGTGTTGCTAATTTTTTAATTCTTGTCTATACAAGGTGTTCTGGTCTATACAAGGCTGTATGTACCTGCCATCCACAGGGTGGCAAGTATGTACATCGACTCGCAACCTACCATGGAATGCCATGGATTCAGTAAATATGTATGGAAATTTCAATGCAGGTGGCGTTGAAATTGTGCTGCTATTTCATACATTTTCGCTGCGTACGTTGTATTGTACTTTTCTATGAAACAGCAGATGCATTTTTTGATAATCGACGAAAAGTTTCTTCACTAGGGAAAGTCTAAAATGTTCTGAATTCATGGTTATAATTTGCTTTGCGCGTCGATGTCTACCACCTTGTATAGGTATAGAAAAATTGAGTTAAGGTTGGCTGAAAAGTTACTTTACAAAAGCAGACAATTTATGCATAAAATGAAAAGCCTCACATCACTGGTTTACCTATCAAACAATGCTCTATACTTTATGAAAATAAGTACCTACCTATTTACATCGGAAACTAAAAAACTATGTCACCAACTGTCCCAAAATACGTTGCAAAATAAAAACAAAACATCTACAAAACATGCTTGGCTGAATAATGACGTCAATGCCTCAAAATGCATTCACGAAAAAACTCAACCTCATTTTCATATTCCCGCGTTTTATAACCTAACCTATATTCAAAAACAAATTGTTTCTGCCCAGGACAGATGGGTATCGGCGTGATTATATTTCTAATCCCTCATTATTTCGAACAAGTCTAGTTTTAAGAGGAAAACCGTTGAATTAACATAATGATAATGTTGGTTGAATCACAGAGTAGGTGAGGACAGAGGTTGCAGTTTTGAAGTTTGAATTAAGAACATGTAGGCTACTGTCACATTATTGTTTATCTAATCAATATTATTACATTTTCACTAAAATTACAACTCAACAACAACAAACAACAACAATCAATTAATTACAACAACAACTATTCAAGCAACCAATTTAACAACTCAATCATTTACAACTCATACCAGGGGAAGTTGTATATTGGTTATTTGAATGACTATAATTGTAATGATTGGTTATAACGGTCGTGAATTATATTTTGATCATCATACAACCTGATTTAGACTTACAAATAGCAAAAACGCTTTGGCATAAAGGATTTTAACAAAAAAAAAAAAAACAAAAAAGAACTTATGTAAATTTTATTTATTATTTTTATTGAACGCAGAATGGCAACAGCCCGGTAGCACAGATTACTAAATAGTCCGGTAGCGTCTATTTACCAGTCGAACTTCAAATACGACGCGTATTGCTTGTTGGTCAATTCAAAGCAATCTGCATAATGCTTGGCCTTTTTCCAACTATGTTGAGGTTGGCTTCCAGTCAAACCAGATGCCGCTGAATACCAGTGTTTCACATGGAGTGATTTCTTATCTGACCTTCACAACCCAGTTACTGGGTAACACGATACTTCGGGAAAGACTGGTTGGCAGACTTTCGGGCTTCTGACTACCCGTAACAACTCAAAGATCTACAAATGACAGCCGGGACCAACTGCTTAGGGCGGATTTAACAGAATTCAAGACTGTCAATACAATGATGACACTGACAGCTCTTGATCGCGGTTTAGGTGTGCTGACCGCGTTCAGTTTCATTGGTGAAATCCGCACTTCGTGTAGAATACTCCGGTTAGACTGGAAGCCGACCCCAATATACTTTGGAAAAGGCTATGGAGATTGAGTAAAACCTTATGGCGAAACCAAATTGAAATGACGTACCTACTTACCTACCCATTTATTATCATTTTCTTTTGAGACATAGTGTCTCACCATTCTGTATATGTTTAGTCTATGGCACCCAATCTGTTGTTACTCATGTTATCATGAAGAATACATATGCCTACACGCCGAATACTTAAGTATTGTTAAGTTTATAACTCAAGTTTTGTCTGTCTGTTAAGAAAATAATGAGTATCGAATAATTTGACTAAGTTTTCACGCAGAGTTTCTCTTGCTTTTCATCTGAAATTCATGTTGGAATTTTTACATACGATTGCATTTCAAATGCTTAATTCTCAATACGCAATATAAATGTTTATTGCAAATGTGAGTAATTTATGAAATCTTTGGTCTTGGGTCTGTTCATCATTTAGTTGCATTTTCTATGCAGTTGTTTTAAAATAATACAAGTGCTTTTAAATAGTCCTGAAAGAGCTAAATTATTTACCTTAGTAATTATTTTCAGTTTTGTAAAAACAAGTGTGTTAATTATTGTAAGGACTTAATGTCTGTGTCTTCGCTGATGTTATCACGAAAAGTAACTTGGGAAAATATAAATAAAGAAATTGCATTGCACTTATCGAATTTCCGTTTCCTCACGAGCGAAACCGCAGTATAACCTTAGCACACATAAGATACAAAATTAATCATATTCTTTATATGGAGCCATACTAAAAATGATGAATATTAAACGCATGCGCCTCTTAGGATTACTGACCGTATTTAATAACAATAATGTTACTCATTATATTTTGGATTTTGGTTGCTAAGGGTGCGTTCCAATGAGAGCTATGCTATAGATTTTGTTATAAATAAAGGTACGACGTAATATCTAGTGATGTCTCGATTTGACATCCAATATTAGGTAAGGCAATGTATACAACACCCGAATTGTGCATCACTAGCAATCTCAATCTGAATCATTTTGAAGGATATTCCTAATCCATTGCTTCATCTGTTCTAAAAATGTGTCCGCTCAATAACGTAAACAACGCAATGTATGTTGTTGAATTGTCAAAATGAATCCCATTGCTACTGATAGTGTGTGTGTGTGTGTGTGTGTGTGTGTGTGTGTGTGTGTGTGTGTGGGTGCGTGTGTGGGTGTGTGTGTGTGTGTGTGTGTTGTAATTTGACGTATTTCCCTGTGCTTGATTGTTGCAAATGGGGTCACACTTTCACGTCCTGCCGATCGATTCTGTAAAAATCTCACCGTGAAAACTTAGGTGAAGTGAGTTTGTTTTTGCTAGGAATTGACACTATTGACAGCTCACTCCACGCTCACTCCAACTAAGTTTTTACGGTGAGATTTTTACAGAATAGCACCGCTGAAAGGAATACGTCAAATTACAAGTCGCCTTGTATAGGTAATTAAATAGTATATAGGTAAGTAAATAGCTTAAATAATAGGCTCGTGCGTAAATAATAACAGCAGCGCGCGTCAGTTGAAGGTGAAGCTACGCTAGCCACGGTCGGTTCGTGGATGGGTGCAACCGAGACCCCTCCGTGCCTCGGAAAGCACGTTAAGCCGTTGGGTCGGCTATTAATCGTACCTCTCTGAACTGAAGCCTGAAAGCCTGACAACCAGGATCAGCCTGACCAAGGGGTATCGTCATGCCCGGTAACTGGGTTGTGGATGTCAGATGGTAGTAGCTCCATGTAAAATTCTGGTTTTCAGCTGCATCCGGTTAGACTAGAAGCCGACCCCAATCTAGTTGTGAAAAAGCTAGGCAGATGATAATGTAGGTACAGTACCCGGCGATAAATATTGTGCATCGACCTTTACCTTTTTTGTATTTTATACAAAGAATAAAAATAATTATCAAAAGAAGCAAATCATAATTGTTTTAACATCTCCTAATAGATACCGGACTGTTTGTATTTCGTGCGACAGAGGCACAGTATAAATATTTATACTGTGACAGAGGTAACGCTCTACGAAGCCGAAATTAGCCGATTGTCTCTTTTCAAAGGTCGATGTGCAATATTTATCGCCGGGTACTGTATATTATGTTTTGATAGCTCATGCAGTATTTTATGTTTCACAAAAGTTGGGTCTAACAATAATTATTATTTACGAGTCATTTCAGTAAGTTTCGATGATTTTACAGTGACTTTATCACTGCTCCACTGTCTTCAAATGTATTTACACTAGGCAAGTAAAGGCCAGTGACTGAACTGCCGGGTAATGGGGGTTTCCGTGAAAATTTACGACACCAGTTGGCACCACTTTGACAAGAGGTCTTCCATTTCGACAATGAATATAAAATATATGATGACGTTCATCATTCGATTCATTCATTCGTTCATCATTCCGTCATGACTAAAGAAAATATATGCTCTTTGACAGATGCCTGGACCTGACGTGCCAGTGCTGCCATCTAGCGAACGTCATTTCAGAAAACCCTCATTAGGGTGCTGTCAACTGAAATGATTTGCAAATTACTGCTCTCTTGTTCACAGCTCATAACTTTGAAAATATATTATAGGTATAGCTTAGTATCGCATCTGTTTAGCTGTTAGTGGAAACAACTCTAAAATATTTAGGTGACGATAATTCAGTAAATTATTAGTGTTAGGGTTTATATGTGGGAAAATATAAAATATTTTAATTTTACTAACGTAACATATTTTCAAGGAATCATTATAGTTTTTATTTTATGATACCTATATTTTACGACATTAATTTTCATTCTGCCTTAAGTGGTATAACGTTATGGTTTTGGAAACTCCCAATAGGATATGGTGGTCAAACATTCCTGTGAAAAAAATATTGACTATGAGCCATCATTACACACATTATAGCATTACTCCCTTACTAATAAACGTATTAATATACTTTTTATCACATCTATTCAAAAAGAGCTAGTGTATTCTTCGTAAACAGGGACTAAAATAGTTCTTTAATCCCTGGGGACTAAAAGTAATTTGAATTTGGAATGTGGATATTTTTAGTAAAAGTTCCAATCACCAAAGAGATCAATCACGAACATTGTATGAAGAAGTAACAGGCTGTATGATAATCCTCGCCTCGGCTCCGCGCCTCGGAAAGCACGTTAAGCCCGAAACTCTGACAAGCAGTCTTACCAAGGGGTATCGTATTACCCAGTAACTAAGTTATGGAGGTCAGATAGGCAGTCGCTACATGTAAAATGCTAGTATTCAGCTGCACCCAGTTAGACTGAAAGCCGACCTCAACATAGTTGGGAAAAGGCTAGGCAGATGATTTACATTGTCGAGCAGAAGAATTTATCAAACAAATAGGGTAGTGGAATATAAGTTTCCTTCGAAATCCTTCGGATTGTGATTGCAAGTATTTGTGTGTATTGTAGTGAAAACCCACAATACTTTGCCCGATCAGGGATTAAGACCTTGGGCTAAATCTCTTAAAGAAATTTGCGTACTTAGATAATAAAAAGGTACAGACGCCAGCACATCAAGCTACTACAATCTGTCAAATTTATTTAATTTGTTGATTGGGAAAATTTGACAGAGTCGGGTAGCTTGATGTGTTGGCGTCTGTACTTACAACTTCTAAGGCATGTCACCTACTTACCTTTTAGTACTTCGAAATAAGTTCCCATTAAATTACTTGGTAGGTAAATAGATAGGTACCTAGCTACTTAGGTAACAGCAATCTTAAAATCATTCACTCACTGTCAGATAACGCACAGTCTAAACCGTTGGGTCTAGTTGTATGAAATTTAGCGCAAGAGCCCTATATACAACGAAAGTGAGCACTGAACAGATTTTTTGAAATTCAACCCTTAAAGGGAAAGAAAATAAGACGTTGTCACGTCAAAAAGAAAGGAAACAGAAAAGAAAAGAAAGAAAAGAAAGTTTCTATAGCAGTTAGTAATTTTTGACTTGACAACGTCTAATAAATCGATGAAGCTGGTTGCACTCACGAAAAAACATGACTCATGTAGCGTTACCTCGCGGCCTCGCTCTGTAGCGTTCCATGGCGGCTTGAAGTGCAAGCGAATATTAACAAATGCAATGCAACTATTCCATCAGTATTTTCTTATGACGTTGTCACGTTCAACTATCGTCAGTAAACCGACTTTACAGACAACCGATTTTTTTTCCGATGGAAGTTCCCATGCATCGAGCACGGCTTGTTTTAAACTAATTTTGTTCAGACGTTCTGAAAGTCCTTAAAAAAATTCCTTTTCTACAACCATCTTTACAAGAAATGCCACACAACATAAAACATACTAGATACCTACACAACTGCACGTCATTGTTAATTAATCAGAGACATAATAATTATAGTAATTAGTAGATACTAAACAATAATACAGACGTATTTCTTTGATTGCCGTTGATGACACGCAACTTACTTTTAATAGAATATTTTTACAACGTAACACGACTGTATGTCCTGAAAGGGTATGGCAGAGTTGTACCAAAAAAAAACTCAAAGCATTTATTTCAATTAAAACATTTACAGACACTTTCGAATGAGGGTTTTCTGAAATGACGTTCGCTAGGTGGCAGCACTGACACGTCAGGTCCAGGCATCTGTCAGAGAGCCTATATTTCAGAGCTATATTTTCTTTAGTCATGACTGAATGATGAACGAATGAATGAATCGAATGATGAACGTCATCATATACATATTTTATATTGGAAGACGTCTTGTCACAGTGGTGCCAACTGGTGTCGTAAATTTTCACGAAAACCCTCATTGTCAAGGGCAGTCAAAAATATAAGGCTATTTCGTCAATTATGTTTAGATTTAGATCCATTATAGGGTGTCATCGACACGTAACCGATTACCATGGATTTACTACGTACATGATGCTGAATAACCTTCGAAAATTACAATGGGGCATTGAAATTTTTCGAAGGTTATTAAAAAAAAAATGCTTTTCCATACATTTTGACCACGTCGGTATTGCACTTTTGTTTGAAACAGCATATTTTTGAATGCAGACTACAGGCATTTATTAATTCATCAACAATACCTGATGCTTCGACTTGGTAATCGAACACAGGACCTCATGCTTGAGTAAGAGATATTTTCTTAAAATTATTGCATGGACTCCCTTGGTAGTCTAGTGGTCGGAAAAGCGACTGTTGTAGTATGAATTCTAAGGTTCGATCCTTCTCGGTAGCAGCTCAGAGTCTAGATATCCAATTGTACCCAGTTAATGTTAAAGAATCGCCCCCTATAACTTATTCTAATATTCTCTTTTTCTTATCCTAATTTTAATCACAGCTGCCTCCCACCATGAAAACAGGTTCGCACGATGGTATTTTATATTTAAAATTAAAAAAATCGAGTGAAAAATAGCATAAAATATGGTTAAATTACAAACATTTCAAACCTAGATCACCAATCATTAAAAATCAATAAAACAGCGCCATCTACCGTCGAGTAGCGCAACTGAACACACTAGCGCCGTCACGGAGCGGTAACTTTAAGAACTAAACGCCGTCATACATCAAAATGGCCTGTAACGTTAATTGGTTCAATTTGCTTATTAAAATAGATTTATTTTCTGTTTACACTGTAATAAACTAATGTTTGTTTTACTAGCATAGTTAACTATTACGTTGCACGGTAATTATTTAGTTGTAATACTAAAACGGTGTTTTAGAAGCCAATTAATATTTTGCTCAGCCATAAATCATTTTCTTTTGATGTTAATAGTGCTTATTTACTTTCATTAACTATTATTCGGGTTGTTTAGGTTTATTTGTATAATTTTTGGTTGTAATAAACCTATATATTTGGTTTGATAATAATCGTTGAGGCTCAAGAAATCATAATTATTTTCTTGTCGGGCGCATTAACTTCAAAGTTTGTTTTAAAATTATTTACTACACTGTAGTCTTAACAGTTAGGAGGGACCTATGGTAGCCAGTTTCACCAGCAATGAAATAATCTAACCTTACCAGAGAACGTATTAAAACAAACATTCCTCATTCGGTTACTTGGTCCTTTTTTCGAGTTGTGGAAGGCACTAATGGACAGACAAACGGAGAATTGTTGCAATGTTTAAAAAAGTGAGAAAGAGATCTAAATATTACTTATTCTTTTATAGTTAGATATATTTCGAAGACTATAGAACTGCAGAAGAGGTACATCAATAAAACAATATCTTTCAGTTAAAATAATTATTACTGCTGTGCGATTCTGTAACCATCTCACCGTGAAAACTTAGGTGAAGTGAGCGCGGAGTGAGCTGTCAATAGTGTCAATTCCTAGCAAAAACAAACTCACATCACCTAAGTTTTCACGGTGAGATTTTTACAGAATCAACCGGCAGAATCTTTTCTCGTTTTTCCTTTCCTTCTCACTTTGCTTGTCAGCCAAATCTGACGCCAACTGTTTACTGCCGTCTCAATTTGCAATGGCGTTTATCTTATAATGTTATACCAATAATTACCAAAAAGTTTGCATGCCACAAACCATGCAGATCATAATCTCAACTGAACCAAAAGGTTCGTAGAGTCTAAAATCGACTGAGTTGCAACAAGTTGATATTTACTTATTTTAGTCTATAAGCTGACCTGAGCAAAGTTATATGTATCTCTCAAAAACTCAAACACCTACAGAACCAAAACCAAAACTTGGAAAGCCCTAATGATATTCGAGCTGAACCTTATAGTGATAAGTATTCCCTTTCAACTTTCCTTTTGGACAGATCACGGGCGCAGGACACGGCATCGGAAGGGAGCTGGCCATCCAGAAGAGACACAACTAGCTAGGAATATGGAGCAAACCTCAAATTATGTGATATGTTTAGGCAAAGACAGAGACACTATGAGCATAACATTTTAACGTGTAATGTTCAAACAGCTGGGACACAGGCCTGTGAGAGGAAGTGGGCCGTAATCAACCACGCAGGCACAGTACGGATTGGTGGATATCACATGCATGTCTTTGAATTTCCGGTTCTAGGACATGCCGGTTTGCCTACAATAATTTCCTTGACCGTTTTGAGAGAGACTATGTGAACCCAAAATGACGAATGACATAAAGGGCTAAGGAAGGAACACGGGTGGGTTTTAGTCAGAAGAGTCTGACACTCCCTTCCGCTCCACCCAGAGTGGGATGGGTCACTTGATGATTTCCCATCCTGAAAAAAAAAGGGTATCTACTTGAAAAAAAAGTCATAAAAATGAGGGAGTAGGAAAAGTATTCGGAGCGTCCTATATTGTCAGCTCTTCATCTAAACCACGACATAAGATATTCTTGCATTGTTCGTGATAAAAGAGAAGCATTTACACAGAATGTCACGCAAAGCCGCCGTATAGACTAGTGTTGCAAAATTAACAAATAAAATAAACTGACTTTTACTTCGGGAATGTGGCCGCCTAAATGTCGTGACACCAACACACAGGGTCGTATTTGAACGAAATCCTATTAGATTCAAATATATTTTTGTCAAACTGAATTTCTTTATCACTTATGTAGGGACTTTTCCAAATGGCATTTGCTATTTCTTCTGATCGTCATTAAATAACTTTATAAAGTACTTTCATCATCTACAGCCCGACTTCATTGTTGACCATACCCAGGTCTCTCTTTTCTTGTGGCAATCCCTACGCTTCTGTGCCAGCATTATCCAGGTTCTAACCGCGATGGCAACAATAACGTCCGCCCATCTTGCCGCCGGACGACCGACATTTCGTCTTCCAGTCTTTCGACGCCATTCGGTCACTGCCTTACTCCATCTGTCAACAGTGCGCCCTGCCAAACTCCATTTGAGTTCCATAACTTGTTTTCCGATATCGAAAATTTTGTCGTATGAAATTATAAGCTAGATAATTTAACGGGAACCGGAGTTGGTTACACAGGCTTTTAGAAAAATGTTCCAATAAGAATGTTTTTCGCTCTTTACTTAGGTAGAATTTTTTATCACTTCAACTTGAAAATGAAATAAACAGTTGAATTATTCGTTTTATTTAAGTTAAAGTAACATTGACTTAAGAACAATGGGCCAAACTTTCAACCCAATGGGTCTCTCTTAATGGCAAGCGACATTGCGGCAGGCCCAGACGGGGTGAACTGAACTCCTTTATCAAGAACTGGTCCTTAGAGAGAACTGGAAAGAAAGTAGGGGGGCTTTTGCTTGGCAGTGGAACACAAAAGGCTTTAAAAAATACTTTGACTTATTTGCATTTTTCCGTAGCTACCGTCGCTCGGTCGGTGTTTTACAAAGACAAGACCACAACAATTTAAGCTGCAAAGTTACTGAAAAAACTCAAGGTCTTAATTAACTTTTTTAACATAGGTACTTATCTAATTTAAGCCCCAAATTGTCTGAAAATATTGTTTGTTATTTGAGAAGACATAAAGGAAGTCGGAGCTAGGAGAAATAAGTAAACTTAGTTTTTTACATGTTTTTCGTAAAAGTGATTGTTCAACTTATAATCAGACTATAATTATCCCACTGCTGGGACACAGATCTCGTCTCGGTGAGAGGGAGTGGGCCGTAATCCACCACGCGGGCCCAGTGCGGGTTGGTAGATGTCACATGTCTTTGAATTTTTGGTTCTAGGACATGCCGGTTTCCTCACGATGTTTCCCTTCACCGTTTTGAGAGCAGTGGCGATGATATAATTTACACAAAGTAAAACGCCTGTCTGGGTCGAACCTACGACCTACAACTCGTTAGTCGCGGCTGTTATCACTAAACCACCACAGCTCTCATTGTTTAACTCAGCCGTCGGAAAATGATAATAACATCCGCGAGTTAATGTTGCCAAGTGTAAGTTGAATGATCAATGTTTGGTGATGAGAAAAAACAACGTATGACTTGAAGAGACAATTAAATGAAATTTTAATTTAATGTTTTATATCATGTAAAATCATAAAATTTAAGAGTATTCTTTCTGTCTGTCTCGAATTAATCTGCCGAGCCTTTTCCCAACTATGTTGTGGTCGGCTTCCAGTCTAACTAGATGCAGCTGAATACCAGTATTTTACATGGAGCGACTGCCTATCTGACCTCCATAACCCAGTTACTGGGTAACACGATATCGCTAGACAAGGCTGGTTGTCAGACTTTCGGCCTTCTGACGACCCGTAACGACTGTCAAAGATCTAAAATTGACAGCCGGGATCAACTGCTTAACGTGCTTTCCGAGGCACGGTTATGGATGGTCACCCATCTTCGGACCGACCTCGGAAAGTGTTGCTTAACCTTGAAAATCGACCCGTGGGACTGTTATTATTTAACCACAAGCCCCTTCCCTTCCATTCTGTCTGTCTCACTATCTATTTTGGCTAAAGTTTTGTTCTACATGAACACAGAAGTGATTTAAATAAGACCACTTCATTTTAACAGATCTCTCACCAAACAATTCTGGAATGTAGATGCTATTAATCTACCACCACGAGCCTTATTACCACTAAACGTCAACGCTACCAATAATTAAGTGGTCGTAATCAGCATATTGATAACATTACTGTAGTAAAATAGCCCGCTTGTATGACGGTAGGCATGAGTATTAACATAAGTGAGAATCCTGAGGGTACCTACGTAAGTTGGCCGTGTCCCTGATCTAACTTAGAAATGATAAACCATCTGTCATGGTTTCAGTTGATTTGTTAGGTCATCTGTTCACCCCCGTGTCTTTGCAGGAGTGAACACGCGTCTTCCAAGCTTATAAGACCCTACTAAAAATACATATACACCGCGTAGGTATTGATTGTACTTGTCTATGAAAAAGCTTATATTTTTATGGTAACCGATAATTTAAGAATCGAACCTTTTTGGACAAAGTGTTATTGGGTTTTCAAGAGTTTCACAGTAGTACCGGAGTATCGATTTAAGCAATGATAACAATAGACTTATTCCGTATTAAGTACCAATATAAGACTGGAGCATAACTGACGTAATGTAGGTGCACTGAACACCTTTTCCGAACTCTATGTGGTTTACAGGAGTGATGTTATGTCATCTTTGTTTGTCTTACAAGCTTAAGGTGCCACTAGTCGCTATTTATTCCATACAAATTTCTGGAGAATATTACTCCACTGTTTGACATTGTGCATCCAAAGTTAAACATGATATCGTTTTAACTTATTATTAATGTTGTCTGTACGGAAACAGCATAGTAAAATAAAAAGCCATTAAAAAGTTATGAGCCAACAAAGATTCAGTTTTTCTTCATATTTTTAACGTAACTTTGGGTGTAAATCTATAATATAAAAATGAATCGCAAAATGTCCAACACATTTTGCGATTCATTTTTATATTATAAGCGCATAACTCAACAACGCCTGGACCAATTTGGCCAATTCTTTTTTTTAAATGTTCGTTGAAGTTCAAGGATGGTTTTTACGGCGAGAAAAATTTAAAAAATTGCCTGGATAAGTCTAAAAACAACACTAGGATACTTTTTTTTTTTGTAGGATTAGGGTAGGATTAGGGTAGGAATAGTGTAGGAGTAGGGTAGGAGTAGGGTAGGAGAAGGGTAGGAGTAGTGTAGGAGTAGGGTAGGAGTAGTGTAGGAGTAGGTTAGGAGTAGGATAGGAGTAGGGTAGGAGTAGTGTAGGAGTAGGGTAGGGTAAGGGGTAGGATACCACGCGAACGAAGTAGCGCTGGGCAGCTAGTAAGTAATAAAAGAACTGTAAAATCTTCAAAACAAAGTAGGTACCGACAAAGCTCAGTTATCGAAGATTTAAATAAACTTTATTTGTAATTGATTTATGTAGACGTTGTGTGTCTATATCTGTCGGACACGAAGCTAGGTGAGACAGCGTGCTTTTTGGATATGACCACCAGTGAGTTCGAGCTCGCGACTAGTTTACTCTTAAGACCAGAACTTTGTAAAGACCGGAAAAATGTACCAACCAACAGACGAATAAGAAAATGACCCTTATATGTTTGTATGTGTTTTTTTACATCGGAACGGTTGCGGAATCCCTACAGCCATATTGAGAGACGACGTTTCCTTCCGTCCATTCTTCAAAGTTAATCGGTTAAGCAACTATGTATGTTTGTCGGCTGGTTTTTTTATTTCTGTTTGACATACTTATCGGGCATCACGCTTGTGTGTTTGCGGGGTGAGAAAGAAAGAAAGAAAAAGTATTTATTGCGACTCGTACAGGAAGATCACAAACTAAAGGAAAATTAAAGAGAAAGTATATTATTCTATTCTATTTTATTCGTTATAAAATTTTGACATTGTCATCAATTTATATTCTGGAAACAGTAATGTTTGTTAGAGGTAATTTTAAATTATTTTCGCAAATGGCAAATAAGTTTCCAAGAAACAGGCGTGATCAAAGTCAGCTTTGTCTGCATAGGAGTAGGACGGCACTTATGCGCAAAAGTGTTTTTTGCATGGCTCCCATTATTTATAATAAGTTACCCAAAAGTTGGAGGGAGCTAAATAATTCACATTTGAGAAATCAACTAAAATCATATCTTATCGACAAAGCTTACTATAATATTAACGAATTTCTGACAGAAGAATTTATATTGACATAAATTTTAATGCATTATTATCTATTTTTCTAATATTGATGTTTATAATTTATTTTGTTGTTTACTAATTCACATAAAATTAATGTTTTTGACTTCAAATTAATAATTTATAATATTTGCACGCCATACTAGGTGGCAAACATGACTGATCCTTTCTTTTTTATGTTATCCAGCATGCATTTATATTCTTGTATGTGTACACATGTTTGAGCAAATAAATAGATCTTATCTTATCTTATCTTATCTTAAAGTCCTATACGAGGCCTATCGTTTTTACCCTTTGGTTACGGAACCCTAAAAACTACCATAGGTAAGTAGGTAGTGTTGAACTTTCCCCCTCAACCTATGGCAAGTGCATCCCTGTACGAATACCGTGGGATTTGCCATTTGACACACGCCATTTCGTCTCGTGGAGTGAGACGGAAGACGTGCCGTCTCTGTCACCATCTATTTCTATTAAATACATAACATCAATACATTATGGAGCATGCAAGAGTTTTGAAAGCATATGCCTGGATTTATAGGGCAATTTCGTTCATTTGTCTTGTATTTTCGGTCGGCTTCTAAATGCGGCTTACTTCGGTTTTTCTCTTAGATCAGCTCGAATTTTAAGAATAGCTCATATCGTGGTGATAATATTAGCCAGCAGAACGCAAAGTGGAAGCCTAACCGGATGGGTCGTGCATTTAAGTAAGACCAGTCGTGGTATTCCTTATAATGTCCCGGATAAGATATGACTCCGCTGGATGCGAGAAGCACAGAACCGGCCGAGGTGGCGGTTCTTGGGGGATGCTTATGTCCAGCAGTGGACGTTTTGCGCCTGGAATTAAGATGGTGATGAACACGGTGTGTCTGCAAACGTACTAACGTCATTACTGGGCAGATATTTTAATGAATCTTTACTATCAAATAGGTACCTACTTTAGATGACTTCTTGATGATGACTTTTACCTTCTTTCATCTATGTGTCATCATCTGCCTTTTCCCAACTATGTTGGGGTCGGCTTCCAGTCTAACCGGATGCAGCTGAATACCAGTGTTTTATATGGAGCGAACCGGAATTAACGGCTTAATGTGCTTTCCGAGGCACGGAGGGGTCTCGGTATGTAAAGGTGGTCACCCATCCATAGACCAACCGCGGCAAGCGTAGCTTAACCTAATCGATCGACCTGTGCGGCTGTTATTAGGTATTTAGCCACGGGCCCCTCTATATCTATGTGTACTTATTCCTATATTTTATTTCTATCTTTGATTATATACTTAGGTATAAATAGTTCTTGTAGGCACATAGTTCAGTTTTCTGTTTAAGGCTCCTGCAAACAGGCGCGACACGCGACGCGAATCGCTCACGACACAAAGGCACCGCTCATTGCGCGACTTGCGGTGCCTTTGTGTCGCGCGCGATTTTATCGCGTGTCGCGCCTGCTTGAAGGAGCCTTTATCCTTTCCAAGTTAGAATATCCTTTTTTAACTTATTTTCTTAATGTGTTTGTTGTTTTTCGGTTTGGTTTGTTGGTTGTTGGTTTTCTTCATCTATGTTTTTTTTTATCTTTCCTCACTTTGTATAATTTGTTGTATGTATGTATATAAGTATTTATTATTATATTTTATTCTTCAAAATTTTCTGTTCTGTTGCACCTACTGTTTTGTCTCTGCTTCACCCTAAGGTAGACTGGTAGAAAATGCCCAAGGCATTAAGTCCGCCTTTGTACATTATGTGCATAAAGTTTTAATAAAATAAATAAATTAAAATAAATGTGTGTACACCTTAGAGGTAGATTGTAGAGATACTTTTTTAATTTTGGCCAAATTTATTTGTTGAATCCTGCAACAACAATAAACAATTTTCTATTTTATTCTCTTTCACATAAGAATCAATATGTGTTGATTGAGCACTATTGAAGGGAGTTCAAATTTTAATCTTATATTAATTTTTGTGTATATTGTATCTGCTCAGTTTGACCCAGCCGCCTTTTATAAGATCATTGGTCCATCTAGGTGGGGCTGGAGGACGTCCCATGGTAACTTTCAAGGTAGACGAACAATCCTTCCAGAAAAAAAATGTATAGAATTTACTCTCAGCAGAAGATGTGCCGATATTCCTCGAACGTACCTACGTGCTTGAAAAGAATTCACAGAAAAAGTGTATCAAAATATTTCTTGATTCTTTTTTATTCAGACATTAATTGATTACATTACACTGCATATAGTTGGCCATAATTAATTTGCATGTAAGGATAAGAGTCGGCAGGAGTGGTATGTTAATGTAGATAGTGGTCCTCAACCGTGGGGCTGCAAAAATCTTGCTGATGTCCTAGAAAATCCTTGGGTCACCCAGTAACTGGGTTGCGGAGTTTAGTTAAGCAGCCACACATAGTCAGCCTATAATGTTCCCACTGCTGGGACACAGGTCTCCTCTTGATGAGAGGTAGTGGGTGGGTGTAATCTACCACGCGGGCCCAGTGCGGGTTGGAAGATGTCACATGTCTTTGAATTTTTGTTTCTAGAACATTTTTCTCATGACGGTAAGCAGTCGTTTTATGTAAAATATTGGTTTTTAGCTGCATATGGTTGCACTGGAAGTAGATCCCAACATAGCTGGAAAAAAGTGGCACTCCAGGAGTGCCGACAGAAGTGAAAACAAAACACAAACAGAAAACTTGGCCAGCACTCACTGACATATCGGATATAGATTAAAACTAAGTACATCCTGAGGACAGCCGAACACATCCGAAGCAGTGTCGGTTACAGTAACAGTGGAGCGAGTTCAATGGTTTTATCCCATCTCAAAAAATGTCCAACACGCCTCTTTAGGCTCTCGCGGCTCTTTGGGCTTAGGTTTTCACTTCAAAAATCCTTGCTGTCCTAAGCGCAGATGTACACGGCATACTTTATACCGACAATCGGTTACTTCAATTATTTCGCCGAGTTTTTCTGACCTTCGTAGCGTAGGACGTGTACTTTCATACATTTGATTTTTACTGTTTCATTTAGCTCCTACAAAAATCGGCCACCGATTTAATACTGTCTGCGAACGCTCTCAGGTTGACAACAGCTGGTTATGGCAAATAAAGTAATAGTATTTTTTCAACGAACCGTTACTCTGTTTTTCTATACAATATTATAAGTTATAGCTTGATCTAATTATTTTATAATTTGAGTAGTATCAGCCTGGAATGGACCACCCTCAGTCAAGTCTCATGCAATGCAAAATCTATCTATAAATATACGTAACGTAAGTAAAAATGGATGTCGGTGCATATGAGATTGATAAACTCCAACACCGTTTGACCGATCACCATGAAACTTAGCACATTTTTCCTGAAGTAGGTGTTGTTAGGTAGGTCCTGTGGGTATTTCTGCAGGGTGAATTCCTCTTCTCACACGGAGAAGAAACGAGCATTGATCACAACGCTTGTTCACCACGTATTGGCAATTTTAGACCATTAAGTTCAGGATTCCTCACGATTACTTGGTCTAACGTAACTCAAGGTGCATTGCACCATGTGCTTCAGTAGATCTTATCCAATTTAATGAAGGCTCAATCAACTCAGCCTGTCGCAGTCAACTGCAGGACTTAGGCCTTTCCCAAGCTGCACCACAATACCTTGTCCTCCGTCTTTCGCATCCGATCTGTCCCAGCTACCACCTTATGATCCTCGGCGTATCTAGCTGGGGTGCGTCCCACACTACGCTTGCCAAAACCGCTAGTGAAAACCCCGCTTGTACCAAAATCACCAAACACATTTAACTCACGATTTTAAAAGTCGTTCTATTTCTGTCATTCGCTTGAAGATGGCAAGATTACTTTTTACTGCACTGAATTTACGGGTCTTAAAGCTTAGAAAGACTGATGTGCCTACCCATTCTTTATTGGAATCTATTTATAAAGTTTCATTCAGTGATTATGAACCATATTAATCTTATAATAATCAATTTTCAATATAAATCGCAGAGCAAAGAAACGACCGGTCGTTATTTTCCCAATCGCAATCATAGATGGCGCTGGCTGCCCATTCAAATGTTTTCTTCAACGCGCAAAGGTAACACATGAATCATCCTAAGTGTAGAATAAACTTTTTTTTCAATTAATACTATATCTGCATGTTTGATTGTACAAATATAGTGTTATAAGTAGTATATTAAGTATAGTTATTATTTTGTATAGAACCAATAAATGATACTTAATTTTTTTGGTTGATTATTGGCAATTTTAATTCAAACTTGTTTATTGGAAGAATTAATGCAAGTAGATGATATTACGGTACTTACCTACTTCTACATAGTTATTATTGTACTTAGGTATGTATTATTAAGCGACTTCAAAAAAGGAGCAGGTTCTCAATTCGGATGTTTATATAGATACCTATATATTTTTTTATGTATGTTCGGGCATAATAACTCTCTCATATATTAGGATTTGCAAAATTTTTGTTCGAAAGAGGTTTTTCCGAAATGGTCCCATTTAAATTTCGTAAAGATCTGATGACGATCGAGTTTCGGAGACAGACAACGGAACTCTTCATTAAATGCCAGCAAATCAACCGCGACTGTTGCTATAGCATATGTATGCATTGTTTACGCAATCACACAACATAACATCACGCCTGTACCCTTTAAAGGGGTAGGCAGATGTGTTCAATAGCTTCCTGTCACTGATATTCACATAGCAAGTAGTGTTATTTATGTATTAATTTGTTTGGGTTAGGTAGGAACAACTAAAAAGTGAAAACTTTACAATTTCTTAACATGGTAGGAAGGTTTCAGTCAGTAGAAAATCTAAATCAAGACTCTGTTTTATTCAAACTAAAAAGTGCTGATACTCAGCCGAGTATATTTGAACGTCAAAGCAACATAAGACAGTCCCCCAAAACGCCAGCCCTTCACCACTTCCAAGTGCTTTAGATGGGAAGAAGAAGTGGCGCCACAAACTCCTCAGCAGTTACCGAAAGTTACCAATGGGAGCCGGTATTATTGGAGATTGACTACATGAGATATCTTAACTTCATTTCTAGGACAAAAAACGCACCAGCAATAACATTCTGCCCCAGATCCAAATGTCCGTCTCCCGAATCCCTTGTAAGGAAGAAAAAGAAAGAAAGAAAGAAAATACGTTTATTCGCGATAAACATGACGCAGAAAAGAACACAAACACAAAAAAATCGGTCAAGTGCGAGTAGGACTTGCGCACCGAGGGTTCCGTACAAATTTGCTGGTATTTAACTACAAATTTACGGTTTTTGGATTTTCCTTTACTTGTGCTATATGATATTGCTTCTTGCCAAATTTCATGATTGTAGGTCAACGGGAAGTACCCTATAGGTGTTGATTCCTTTGCGAGTGTCAAAATATGTGGCATGGACGGAACATAAACGCCCATATCTTTTGATTGCGTTGACTTAGAAGTTTGATTTTTTCACTTCTTGAAGGGATTGCAGCCTTGAGTATTTGATATTAATTTCAACTTGATAACTCTACGCGTTCTTGAGAGAAAGGGGCTTGAATGGTGGACAGACGGACAACGAAGAGATCAAGGTCAAGGTCAAGGTCGGTACATATGAGATTGATAAACTCCAACACCGTTTGACCGATCAACATGAAACTTAGCACATTTTTCATGAAGTAGGTGTTGTTAGGTAGGTCCTGTGGGTATTTCTGCAGGGTAAATTCCTCTTCTCACACGGAGAAGAAGAATTGGATTAATCAACAAGGTCCCATTTTTCCTTTTGAGGCACGGAACCCTGAAAAGAAGAAGTTGGGGGAAAATATGCGTCACATCCACGCAAAACGGCGATCGCTCAGCATAATGCTAAGACCATAGGCTGCTATGCGAGACAGCAACAGCGCTGGTTTTCAGTGACAGCTGGCAATGACGTGATGACGTCAATTTGTAATAGCTATTGAAGACTATGTCTTGAGAACTTAAAAAGTTACAGGGGACCCATTCACTTGTGTGGGTTATAGGTTTCCTACACAAGCAACCATCTACGACCCCATAAAGACTCCTTTAAACACGCGCGGCACGACACGCGACACAAAGGCACCGCAAGTCGCGCTACGAGCGGTACCTTTGTGTCGCGCGCGATTATATTGCGTGTCGAGCCTGTTTGTAGGAGCCTTAACGCAAGTACATCCATTAAGAAGAACATTATTATTCGCGTATGACTATGGCTTTATAAGATCAGGAGTTCAAGTCAATCAGAGCAGAGGTCAATGCCAGTCATTAGGCCTCCCAATCAATTCCTGCTGACTCCCCACAATGATAGCGTGATAATACAAACATCTTCAATCAAAGCGTCTTATGAAGCAATTTCATTTGCACCCCTTTTCCTGTAGCTAAGGTCAAATGGAACCCACAATCTATTTTAAATTCTATAACATGCAGAACAAAGTCCCATTTCCTTTGTCAATTTCGCCTAAATTGA
Organism: Luperina nickerlii; assembly: GCA_963855955.1. Classification (NCBI taxonomy): domain Eukaryota; kingdom Metazoa; phylum Arthropoda; class Insecta; order Lepidoptera; family Noctuidae; genus Luperina; species Luperina nickerlii. The sequence goes on along the minus strand of OY979689.1, from coordinate 5,895,996 downwards.
TGATTATAAAGATCGTAAGTGCGTTGATTTTTATTGAGTGATTTTGAGTTTTGTGCGTGAGAGTTACGGTTGGTTTTACTGTGTGTGTTTTGAGTAAAAATTCAAGTGCACTCGATTCGAAAGGAAGGCTCAATTAGAGCCAATTCAGATGTATTAGACAGTCAAGTTGGTGGGATTTCGGCGGTCATACTACTGAGGTCGTTTCTTCACGACTATGTCAGTTTAGGCATAGGTAGACATCTTGTTTAACTGTAGTTTAGCAAACGTTTCTAAAGAGGCTTGTAGGGAGATCACCATGAATTCAGTACTTACATGATTCTGAACCGTTGACACTATAAGTCTATTTAAAAAATAACAATGGCACTCCGGGAGCGCCGACAGAAGTGAAAACAAAACACAAACAGAATACGAACGCACGCGCACGCGCACGCACGCACGCGCACGCACGCACGCACGCGCACGCACGTTATAAACGTTTTTTCTTTCTTTTTCTTTCTTTTTTCTTTCAATACTTTGCCATCATACACTGACATATCGGATATACATTAAAACCGAGTAGGTACATCCCGAGGACAGTCGAACACATCCGAAGCGAGTATTTTTTTAATCGTCTTATAAAAATACACGCGCGGTGTCGCTTACGGTAACAGTGGCGCGAGTTCAATGGTTTTTTCCCATCTCAAAAAATGCCCAACGCGCATAAAAAGTTTTTACTTAAAAAAAATGGTTTTCCATACATTTTTTTGAGCAGCAGATTTTGTTTTCTGACGATAAAATAGTAAACAACAAATTAGTTAACCGAGAATCGAACCCACAACCCTCTCAGAAATCGAGCCACACATTAAAAAGTAACAGATGCGATCATACCTATTATATTGGTTTCAATTCTTCTCTCAAAGGACTCTTCAGAATTCAACTGCAATACCAACTTAATCACACCGTCGAATACCACCTTTTAACCTATAAAATTAAGGCCATTTTCGTTTAACACAGTTGTAGGTTTTATCATGGTTTTCGGTAGAAGTATGTCGTCAACTTGAACTGAGTTAAAGCGTCCTCAGAGTATTAAAAAGTATTAAATGAATGTATTAAGTACTGTTTTGTGTGTCAGCTTAATTATAGGGGTAGGCAGAAGTCTAAGTGGTATGTGTGTCTTTAATTTGAAGTTGATGAAGTGGTTTTTGAAAATCCTTTAGCAGTTATAGTGGTAATCATAACCCTCCTTTGGTATTGCCGTAGTCAGGTAAAAATAGGATGAAAATGTTTATTAGCCCCTGAAAAGGAAATTAAGCATTATTTTTAACCGACTTCAAAAGGACGTTCTGTATTCGACCCGTATGTATGTTTGTATGTCCGCGATTTTCTCAAAAACTAATGAACAAATTTTGATGTTTCTTTTATAGTTATTTATAGCAATCGCACGGTTTTCATGACCTGTTGTTTACAATATTTAGAGATAGTCGTAAAATATATGATGAAAAGGTTGACGCCTTGAAATAGGTTTTTACCTGGATGTCTCGAAATAGCAAATGCTTTAGATCTGAAAAGCACGTCAAAGTCAAAGCATTTATTTCAAATAGGCACATAAAAGGCACATTAATTCAACGTCAAAAATTACAACAAAATAGAATTGATTCTAGTCACCCATTCCAAAAGGTAGTTTTCGTATGGAGAAGAAAGGGCAAGAAACTCCACCGTTACTCCTTTAAAATGTTTTACAATATTTTGCATACATTAATTATACAATAATAATATGTGAAGACGACGCACCTAAAATAAAATAACTATACCTACCTCGATAGGTAAAAGAATTCAAAATGAAACCATGACATATAAATTAATTATCTGATAGATATGTATCTATCAGATAATTGTGACCATGTGGTGCTCACATATTTACAAACATGGTAAAAGTAAACGATTTTCATTTAAATAAATAAAAATTACAAGTATTAAGTCAGGGTGTGAGTTAAAGTAGTTCCAGAATGTAAATCAATGTCAAAAAAAGAATAAATTTACAATTAAATTAGCAACCAGTTTGATTTTGTCTAGATTCTTGATTGTCCTATGGAGCAGGACCAGCATATCTCCAAGCGTTCTTACCTTGGATATAATCTTAAAACGGTCCACATTAATTCTTTTAAAACAAAACTAAAAAAAAAATGCTATTGAACTAATGTCTATAGATGCCAATGAAGATTGTAGTTCCTATCTGATTATTGTAATATTTAGAATTATTATATGATCTAGGTACCTAATTGAATTAATTTTGTGTACTAATGATGTGATTTTTTTATTATTTATTTATTTATTACCTATAATATATCTAGATATATATATACAGATAATATGTAAGTAATTATAGATCGAAATAGTTTCGGTCTTACACAGTCGTCAATTTTAGATTTACCAACAATCTCAGAAATAAGTGATCACTCATACTTAATAATAACAAACCGGAGACCGGAGGGGCCCGTGGATAAATAATAACAGCCGCACAGGTCGATCGATTAGGTTAAGCTACGCTTGCCGCGGTTGGTCTGTGGATGGGTGACCACCTTTACATACCCAGACCCCTCCGTTCCTCGGATAGCACGTTAAGCCATTGGTCCCGGGTGTCATTCGTGGATCTTTGACAGTCGTTACGGGTCAGAAGCCCGAAAGTCTGACAACCAGTCTTACCGAGGGGTATCGTATTACCCAGTAACTGGGTTGTGGAGGTCAGATAGGCAATCGCTTCATGTAAAATACTGGTATTCAGCTGCATCTGGTTAGACTGGAAGCCGACCCCAACATAGTTGGGAAAAGGCTTGGCAGATGATGACATACTTAATAGTAACAAAATTAAAAGCTAGAACTTAAAAATTAAGGCAAAATACTTCTTAAACTTAAGATTAATAACAAAAAATAAAATAAAAAGACGAAAAATATTGCAATTTTGCCGACTTACATAAGACTAAGAAATATAATTAGAAATGAGATCCTAATGGAAAGTTAGCTTCTAAAAATAAATTATAAAAAGGTGAAGATAGATAGATAAAAACTATTAATTCAGTGCAACAAAAGATACAATACAGGTATTAAAAACATAAATAAGCGAAAAAAAATATAACAAAGATTAAAAAGATAAATTGACCCATAGACACCTAGCTTATAAACATCTATAACAGTCGATCACTACTGGGCGGTGTGTGTCTCATGGTTGCACCAAATGGGAGTCCAGCTCAGCATACGCCAGGTACAATACCTGACGCTGGTATTCTGCTGTATCCCGTTAGTGACACACGGGTGAAGGATTTCCAAAATATACTAATATAACAATATGTAGTAGATAGTTTTCATCTGCCTAGTCTTTTTCCAACTATGTTGGGGTTTAACTGGATACCTACCAGTATTTTACATGGAGCGACTGTCTATCTGACCTCTTCTCACCTATGATTCAATGAATTCAATAACATGTTTTGACCTAACTCGGGATTTGAACCAAATAAATCCGTATCCGTAGCCGTATAAACTAGCCTCTATGAGGCACCTATGGGGCAGTTCACCATAACAATAATATTCATATATGGAAAAAGTTATTTTGCAAATTCAATGGCAAAATCCCAAAATAAAAGGGCGTGTACACTCAACGTAAAGCCGGGGCCACACGAGGTATTATTTGAAAAATATTTGTTAAGGCTTATTGTTTACACAGCGGGGTATGTTGCACTTTTGTGGATAAAGAGTGGTTCACACGAGGCGATTTTTTGAGTAGTCTATTTTTTACTTGTAGGTTTTCACACGACATCTGAATATTATACCTGATACAGTGATGGTTTGGCTAGAAAATGTTAGGCAAGTGACTGCTATTAAGTAATTTGGGGATAATATAGCTTCTTCTTTTTGGCCCCTATTCTTGGACTCGCCAAAGCATAGCATTAAAATAAGGCAAGTTTCAACTAACTCACACTAGTGTATTAAAAAGTTTCACTGTAGTGTTATTAGAGACTGATAGATTGCATATTTCGAATAAGGAGAACAGAGGGAGAGGTCAACGGTATCCATGTTTTTTTTTTAATGAAGACATTAAGTTGTATGCAAGGACTCAATAATAGACAGAATCTGTCTGAAGAGTTGCCGATCGTAATTACAGAAAGAAATAAAAAGCCATTGTGTCTCGCGTGGATCCACGTTCATACGAAAGGTGAAAGTGAAATTCGCAGGACTGCAAAAGGAGAAGTTCTAACAAGTAATACCACTCGAATTTGACAGCCGATTTAATACGTTGCAGCTACTAACAAAATCACCCAGTGTGTATACACAAACACAGGTAGCAGCCATAGCTGATCGGATGAGCAACAAAAGTGCTCACAATAAGTGCAGTGAAGCCGCATTGATGCTGTGAGCAAAGCATTCAATGTGCTTGTGTGACCGATAAGTGTTTACTTACGAAATGGACACGATGGTAATAGATTTGAGTACGTGTATCAGCTATTTCATTTTTTCATCCAAATCCATTCCAACGTTCCAGTGTGATTGAGTTACAAACATAGGTACGAACAGTTACTTAAACATCGAATTAGGATTTGAAATGGGCATTAATGTAAGCCATATAAACAAAATCGATGGTTTAACCAAGCCTGGGTAATTGTGGTACCTACTAGAGCTCCCTATAAAACACAGATTTTTAGTCGTATATGCATATGAATAAATTGGACTTAAAATAGCAATTGGAAAAGGCATACCTTCCCTTCCTACCCTTACAAATACTCCTTTTAAGGGGCTTACATGACCTAAAACGCGGTCACTGTCGGACTGCATAAAAAGAAAGAGAAGCGCGATGACACAACGCTGGTAATTTATTGCAAAATATGAAGCAATTATTTAATTACAAAAAAAACTATTCTTTAGACGAAAAAATTAAAACACTAGTATTTTAGTATGTTGCTTGTAGAATAATCTGACAAAGAATCAGAATTATTGTATGTATAGGTAATATATTAGTATGGTTTTTATTGTAAAAAGAAAGTTTTTAGAGGTATTTTCATGATTTTTTTCTATCGTATCGAATTACTTGTATTATGGGTTTAACAAAATTTCTACCTAGCATAAATCCTGAAGAATATCATATAATCATAGTCATAGTCCATTTATTTGTCAGAATATTGTTACAGAGTTGTTACATACTTTTAAAAGTTCATAATATTCTGCCGTTTCCGGCGTACAAATACATTTTCAGGGTTTTGCTTATTTTATTATTAGATATAACATTGAATTAAATACATTAGAATAACTGATTTGACTGATTGAAATGTCAAAAAGATTAAATTAAGTTAAAGAGATAATAAGAACAAAATATAATTAGGTACCTATTCTAATAATTATTTAAGTCAACTTTTCATTTCATTCATAAAATCATTAGTCGGGTAATAGCATTTACATAAGAGATAATTAAATAATTTAGATTTAAATGTCCTATATTTTTCTGACTTTGTTTACTGTAGTCGATCATATACTTTTATTGTTTCTAAAACTTGCGTTTTTCTGTTTAGGTCCTGTAAGCCCCTTAACCCTGCATCAAAGCTCACAAGCACACACACACAAGCACACACAAGCACAAGCACACACAAGCACAAGCACACACAAGCATCCATACCACAAAATAAGCCATATGTTCAATACACTATTTATACACAATAATAAATATTATTTGGAACAGATTATGACGGGTTTACAAAAAAAAAACATAATGCTTTCTAATCTATTGTCTACCAAAGGGTTTGACCCTTTGTGATCACGCCCTTCAGTTTATATTATGGACAGATTTTGACATAATTCCACTTGGTTTGTTACGAAAAATGTATTTTGAAAATAATGTATTGTTAGCGAATAGTAAGAGATGCCGCCGACTTGGCTCCTTTTCAAAGCCAAAAGCGTCAAGTTGAATTAAACCATTTGCAGGAAATTTAGAATTGTCAAAGAGTCGGTCAGTTGGTCAGGAATTATGGTTCGAGTATCGATACTTAGGGGTACGTCAGTCATACCTTAGAGATAGTCAGCCATGTTACCAACCAGCTGACTGGTTTATCTTCTTACTTGCTATATTTATCTTGAGGCAGTGAAACATCAGTTGTTTTGGGTTTTCAAAGGTTTGTTTCGTTTGAAGGTTAATCTTTGACGACTGAATGAATCCCTTGACCACGTTTGCTTTTGGCTTAGAGTCTCTTTAACAGGATTTTCTTCTTCTTTACTCATGTCCAGCATAATCAGCGTATAATATTCCCACTGATGGGACACAGGCCTCCTCTGTGGTACAGGTAGTGGGCCATAATCCACCACGCGGGCCCAGTGCGGATTGATTGATGTCACATGTGTTCGAATTTTTGGTTCTAGGACATGCCGGTTTCCTCACGGTGTTTCCCTTCACCGTTTTGACAGCAGTGGTGATGAAATAATTTACACAAAGTAAAGCGCTTTTCTGGGTTCGAACCTACGACCTATAACTTGTAAGTCGAGGCCATTATCACTGGGCTACCACAGCTCCAGACAATTATTGTTAGAATAACATTATTAAAATTTAATTAAAAATCATCGGTAAAAATTGAGGTTATAAAATTAATCTCAATTTTCAGTTGCAAAACATCTTTAGGGTGATTTAAAATTTGAATTTCGCGTAGTATTCAAATAATTAAATCAAAGCACTCAATTTGAAAGTGACACTACAAATTGGCATCCACAGGTATGTTTTCTGAACCATTTGTTTACGTTTTCATGAGATACTTTTGAAACAGATTATACATCCATTGTCGCAATGCGCTGATTCACCAGCTTCACCTTGCTGACGCCATTAATTTATATTACAGCATAAGTTAATAATCATTAATGTTTGATATCCGCACTGAGCCCGCGTGGTTGATAATGGCCCACTACCATTATACGCTGAGGAAAGAAGAAGAAAATCCTTTTAAAGAGACTCTAAGCGAAAAGCAAACGTGGTCAAGAGATTCATTCAGTCATCAAAAATTAACCTTCAAACAAAACAAACTGACGACCTTTGAAAACCCAAAACAACAGATGTATCACTGCCTCAAGAAAAACAAAAAAAAAAAAAAAACAGAAAATAATACAAATACAAAAACGCAATGACACGGAATTGAATCTGGGACCGGAATCACACATCTTCTGTAGATGCGATTCTTTTGTTTTGCACTCGACGAACTAAAGAATTTATTAATATTGAATCTGGACGAAAACACGACCTTGATTTGGTGTCTTCCTATTGCCACTTGGCAATGAGACCTGCCGAAGTATTCTGTAAAAACGTAGGTGAAGTTAGCTAGAAGTGAGCTGTCATTCCGCTTGATACTTAAGGTCGCAGGAACCCGTTGGATGTGAGAAACACAGAACCGGTCGAAGTGAAGGTGCTTGGGGGAGGCCTATGTCCAGCAGTGGACGTCTTTCGACTGAAATGATGATGATGATGATTGACGGCTCACTTCAAGGTTACTTTACCGAAGTTTTCACGGTGAGATTGACCTTGTGAAGGTCGCAGGAAGCCGTTGGATGTGAGAAACACAGAACCGGTCGAAGTGAAGGTGCTTGGGGGAGGCCTATGTACAGCAATGGACGTCTTTCGACTGAAATGATGATGATAATTGACAGCTCACTTCAAGGTCACTTTACCTAAGTTTTCACTGTAAGATATTAGAATAGCACTGGGATCTCTTCGAAAAATAGGTTTTTAACACTATACATCTCTTTCGTTTTATGAATTTGGGCAGATCTAATAATTATGTTCTTTAACTGAACTTAGGTTAATTTATTTATTTATTTGAATTTAAAATGAGAACCTCCTCCTATTTTGAAGTCGGTTAATTATTTTTGAGGATCGAACACATGTCCTCTTGTTTGCCACTTCGCGCCATTACGGTTCGGCTACTGTCACCACCCGTGGTCACTACTCACCAATGCAGCAGTGCGATTCTGTAACCATCTCACCGTGAAAACTTAGGTGAAGTGAGCGTGGAGTGAACTGTTAATGTCACCTTACCAGATACTAGGGATTGACCAAGCATACATTTACAATCATAATCGAGATTTTAATAATATTTTTTTAGCCTAATCCTATTGATATTTTTATATTTCAAAGCTAGTAGTTTAGTGGTCAAAACATTAATATTTTGTGGGGTTTTACTTACAATAAAATAGCAAAACAGAAGCAAAGTCAGAATCTCAATCCTGTTTTTTTTTTATTTTTTCCCTAGTCTAGTAAGTCCTTATATAGACTGAGTCGCAAGCGCGTCACGCACGAACAGTAAATAAAATTAAAACATTCACGTTTATGACAGCTAGACTGATGAAAATACGCATCGACATTGTTTGGTTATTATGAGCAATTGTAGATTGAGTCTAGTAAAGACTGCGACGATGTTCAGCGTTGTTATTAACCCAAATCGATTGAATTAGAAGAGATAATCGAGTGTGTCAAGTCATCGAGTGCTAACGGATGCCTAGCTGACGGACCACAGAATGTAATCCCACGTAGTTTGTGTGGCGTGATCACTTCACCCGATTCACGACACTAAATGTCGTGAATCGGGTGAAGTGATAAGATCACGCCGCGCTTGCGCGTTAATCACTGTCATTATCACATTGCAGATTGCGTGATCACTTCACCTTCACTTCACCAGATTCACGACATTTAATGTCGTGAATCGGGTGGAGTGAAGGTGAAGTGATAAGATCACGCCGCGCTTGCGCGTTAGTCACTCATTATCACATTAGAGATTTGTTTTTACATATTTAACTTATAAGGCGTCATGTATAAGAACATTAGGAAAATGCAATACCAACGTCAAATAAGTGGAAATATTTTATCGCTCATCGCGCGCCCGTGTTTGCACTGCACCTCTAGTAACCCTTAAATGAAGAAGTGGTTGGTGTCAACCCTGAAGTGTATGTATGGTCCCTAATAGTGCATAACGTAGTAAGTACACTCCTTTAGAATATAAGTAAGCAGTTTACATCAATGCGCATTGTAACATAAATTCACTAGATATTCATTAAAGCACATTCTATCAAGCTGGTTGTCTAATTCTAACGACCCTTGAACCCCCAACATTTCATGGCGACCCTGCCTTAGAGTCTGCCAAGGGGCAGATTAAGCAAAGTTTTCGTTGAGCGATTTTCAAAATGTGTAACTAAAGTAGAAAAAGACGAGGTATTCGCCAATCAAAACGCGGCTGGTGGAGGTGTTGACGCCGAGGTGGTGTTGCCATGGTTACGAGATTCGAGTGGAGTGATATATGGTACATTCCGAATTGCACTGTAATCGACTACAGCGTGCTTACACCTTGACCCCAATTCTGCTGTATGGTATTTATCTATTATTCCCCGCATAATCTTACCACGCCGTACGGTTGTCAAGCGTGGTATTTTGACAGTTCAAACCGGTTTCGGTCATTGTGTCATAGAGAATACGTTAATAGCAGATGTAGTGATTAGGTTATTAAGGAATTGACGTGGTTTCGAAGTAATGAATCATTAAGTGGTCATAGTGAATTAGGGCCCTTTTCTGAATTAACGTGAACGCGATAACGATGTCCCGTGAATCGACATATATGAAGTCATGGCATGTGCCATCTTGCGATAACGCCGACTACCGACCATGCCCTAAATTAATAATTATCACCGATCTTTAAACTAACGTGGCATTTTCGAAATTGTGCTTCTGGCTACAGTCGCCACCTTACCAAAGAAGAGGAAATTCGTGGTGTATACACAAATAAATACTATAATCCAACAATGAGTAACTATTCAAGTGAATAGGTATATTACTGACTCTCAGCTGCCATAGTGGTCATTTATCTAAATCGGAAAGCAAATTATTCATGTGAGCGATGATGACTTAATTCGGAATGAGCCATATTTCACGCCGCGCAAGCGCGTTAGGCGCTGGCGAATGTTTTGACCACTAAAATACTAGCTTTGAATTATATAAAAATATCAATAGGATTAGCATTAAAAAATATTATTAAAATCTCTTTTATGATTGTAAATGTTTGCATGGTCAATCCCTAGCATCAGTGGGATGACACTGACAGCTCACTCCACGCAAGTATTCACGGTGAGATTTTTACAGAATCGACATGCTGTTTTCATCGCAGTGTAGTTAAAAGTGAACCTGAGAGCCCTACTTGGCTTTAATATGCTTTCCAAATGACATCGGGTCATCTTCCAGACTAACCAGATTTTTAGATGCAGTTGAATATCAGTGTTTCATCCATTCCACATCAACCAACGAGAAGTATAATATTCTGAGATAAAAAAAAAATGTCAGGATTTAAAGAACTGCCATAGTTTGTCAGTATACCCACATGATCCATCTTATCATGGTCAGCGGGATTGTCCGTAAGGGTTACCGCTGGCTTGGAACATAAAGGGCTAAGGAAGGAACACGGGTGGGTTTTAGTCAGTAAGAGTCTGACACTCCCTTCCGCTCCACCCAGAGCGGGAGGGGTCATTTGATGATTTCGCATCCTCAAAAAAAAAAAACCATCTTATCATTTTCCTAGGTTTTTAACAACTAAATAAGGGTCTGCTTCCAGAGCTCCAGACTAACCGGATGCAGCTGAATATCAGATTTCTTTTAAATGGAGCGAGTGCCTATCTGACCTCCACAACCTAGTTGTTGTGTAGCCAAATATCCCTTGGTAAGACTGGTTATGAGACTCATCTACTACACAATATGTGATGTGTATTTTATCCTCATTAATTTCATTCACAACCTCCAAAGTGGCACACACCAAACCAGCTTCCTTGGATTTCCGAAAACCAATTCATTCTGCGCCTGGGCAGATAAAAAAGACATTTCTATATATCGCGGGATCATCAAAAACAAATTGAAGTCGCTACCGAGGCGGAAAGGTTTCGTGTTTTTTGTTTTAACCGTTTGGGTTCCGTAGAGGTCAGTGACGGAGTATCTATTGGTTATGATTGAATGACTCAGGAGACTGAACCCTTATTTTTTGAAAGTATCATATTATGTCTGATTGGTAAATCTGCTGTCTAAAATTCTGAACAAGATTTCGGTTAGTAAATCGGCTGTCTTGAAGCCTGATCAAAACTCCGATTAGTAAATATGCTATCAAATCTTCTCTATTAGATGTGCTGCTTTATAAAATTGACTTAAAACTTGAGGTGATTTGATTTGATACCTTAGCATTAAAAACCTAGTCAGTCAAAGTAAGGGCTGAGAAGCTATAATAAAATGAATTTAAGTTTATTTGGTACACACTATAGATATAGCACGGCATACAAAACCACGATTAAATAATGACTAATTACATGAATGTTAGGAAATAACTTCAAGGATATATAAATAAAAAAGTGTTGTTTGATATCTCCCTAAAAAAATGTTACCGTTCAGCGGTGCTATTCTGTAAAAATCTCACCGTAAAAACTTAGGTGAAGTGAGCGTAGAGTGTGCTGTCAATAGTGTCTATTCCTTGCAAAAACAAACTCACTTCACCTAAGTTTTCACGGTGAGATTTTTACAGAATCGACCGGCAGATCGCCAGCACGTTCTGATAGCATAGACAGTGACATACTATCAGCGATAACGATGATGAAAAAATAAAAAAAAAACATGGAACTGACATTAGCTACCGAAAAGCTTATCAAGTTGAAAGCCATTGTAGAAACACGAAACTCTTTGGAAGCGCTTACTACTTATCTTGCCCTCTGGACATTCAGCCCCACTACTGAATCTGTTCACTGGCTAATATTTCTCCACGACATGAGCTATTCTCGTATAGCTCACACCGGACACAAGAGTCAACCCCATCATTCATGTAATCCTCCTTATAAGCCATATTATACCTACATTTTATACTGAACCTCCCGAACTAAAAACAGGGTCACACCTCTCCATTTTCGGGTTGTCGCGATTAGGTCGATGGCACAATGGGAGACAGCGGGGCGCCAGATTATCTGACACAATGCTAATGTGCTCAGCGGGTGACGTGTGAACAGCGCTTTAGGGTGCGGTGTGAGTTGTGAGCTGAAGGCGGTGATGAAGTAGCGTTAGGCGATTATAAATTAGAAGGATAAGTTAGTTCTAAAACCTTTGAAACGAAGCCATAACTTGGACGTAGGTAACGGTAAAATGTGTTAACTTTTTGGTTCACAATATTAGGTTGATCAGTGGGTTAGTGGAGTCAGTGATCTATTTAAAAAAGCAACTATCGAACTTCCCTCACCCTTTTGGAAGTTGTATAAGAAGCATGCAACATGATCAACATGATCATGACAATGTTTAAAATTCTTCTCATGTAATGGTCAAAATAAATTGATGCTTAAACTTATTATAACAAAGCTACAATACCGTTGGAAGATTGGCAACTTTGGGGTCAAGAAATTATAGTATTATACCCATCCTCAGGTTACTACAGGCCCACAATAACAAGAACAACTAGAATCAATTCTATTTCTTGTAAATTTTCACATTCACAAGTACATTTTATGTTATTTATGCAACTGTTTTAATACTTTATTCATTATGTACAGTTGCATACAAGACTTTATCTACACCCATGATATGAATCCTCTATAAAAGATTCTGAAACAGTTTTTTGCAATACTAATACCGAACAAAAATGGCGGCCGGCGGGATACGACGTGAATTCGAATAACCTATAAGTTATTTTTTTAAATTACGGCGCTGTGGTAGTGAAACGCGCGTGCATTACAATGTTTCATGGGTGTAGATAAAATACTTTACGTTGTATTTTTTCCAAAACCCATTTCAAACTTATATCTACAGTACCCGCTCCCGCTACCTGCCATGCCTTACCCCTACCAAAAAGGATGACTGTTGATCTTTTTACTTTATAATGCAGTGGCACTAATGTAAGTCGCGTCCCACTGCGCCGTGTATTTATAGCATTGTGTGTGATATGAACTTATAATGAAGAGAGAATTAGCTACGATTGAGTTTTAATTCAATGTGGACAACGCCCTCTATAGGACGTGTTGTGAAGCTTCTGTTGGTATAAAAAAGGTTTGCTTTTTCAAAGACACGTGATGTTTTTTTTTTAAACGGGATTTCGTTTTTTTTTTAAAGGTTATTAAGGGATTGACATAGAGTATTAGCTATGTCACGAGGAACGGTAGTTTCGTCTTTCATTCTTGTTCTTCCGTTTAAGGGCTGATGATAATTTACGACATAAAGATTTTTCTTCTTTATCAATGTGCTTAATATTTGCCAAACTTTTACGCAGTGATGAGAATGTCGCGAGTCTCATTTGTGAACCGAATACCTTATATCTGGCAATGAAATATTGTGGGCCGTATACGAGGTAAACTATTTCTTCGTTTATGACAATTAATATTCTAGCTAAAAGAATACTTTTATCTATTGCTTTGTTGTAATACAATATTGACAGTTTTGTAATAATTTATAATTATTTTTAGCTATTTATCACACTAATATTATAAAGGCGAAAATTTGTGAGTGCGTGTGCGTGTGTGTTTATATGTTTGTTACTTCTTCACGCTCAAACGGCTGGACCAATTTTGATAAAATTTTGTATAGATGTAGCTGACACCCTGGATTAACATATAGGCTACTTTTTATCCCGATATTCCCACGGGATCGAAACTTATGTGGGCAAAACCGCGGGGCGCAGCTAGTAAATAATATAATTTGTCATTTTTAATCTGGTATAAATTCTAAATTCTTTATGGTAATCCTAAAATAAAACTTATTTGATTTTTATAGGATCATCTGTGCCAAAATCACTAGGAACGGGAAAACTGTTACAAATATGTGCTGGTACAATGCGTGCCACGAAAGATGAGACTTGACACACCACGTGGTTTGACTTGCGCAGAACACGATTTTAGGTATCTTTAGCGGTATGAGGTCTGAGTGCGGGACGGGACCGGACGTCATAGGGGCGGCGAAAAGAGCGGGGGAGGCGGGGTCAAGTCTCATCTTTCGTGGCACGCATTGTATCTACTAACCCGCTCCTGGGGCATCTATAAGATATCGAGACCCCTTCGTAGTACCTCGGAAAGTACGTTAAGCCGTTGGTCTCGGCTGTCACTCATAGATCTTTGACAGCCGTTTTTTTTTTTTTTTTTTTTTATTTGAAATGGGCTTGCTCTTGACTCTAGTCTAGGTCAGAGATGACAGAGACAAAGTCTACGATGGAGTGAGCTCACCCAGAAGAAGCCTGTTCACTCTTACTTTGAAGAGATTCGGGTTGTATGCACTCGGAAACACAAACGCAGGTAGAGAGTTCCACTCTTTTGCTGTGCGCATTATAAAGGACATTTGAAAACGCTTAGTGCGAATTGGTGGAATAGCAACTAGGTAGGGATGGTAACTTGTAGTGCGTCTGGATGTCCGAAGGTAGAAGGGGGCCGGTGGAATGAGGTCGTGGAGTTCTTGGGCACACTCACCGAAGTACAATCTGTAGAAGACCGACAAGCAGGCAACCTTGCGGCGATGAGCCAAGCTGTGAAGCTTGGCATCCACCAGTTTTACGTCGCCAATGAGCCTTTTAGCTCTGCGTTCCACCGAGTCAAGCGCGGCAAGTTGGTATTTCGCTGAGCCATCCCAAAGGTGGCTGCAATACTCCATGCAGGATCGGACTTGTGCTTTATAAAGGGTTAAAAGCTGTCCGGGTGTAAAGTATCGCTTCACCCTATTAAGGATTCCCAGCTTCTTGGCCGCAGTTTGGGCTTTGTACTCGATGGTGGCGCCGAAGTTGAGACTAGATGTCAACTCCATGCCCAGGAGCTCGAGCCGATCTGTTACAGGAACAGATGTTCCCCGAAAAGTAGGAGTCTGGTCGAAATGACTCCTTTTGGCGGTAAAAACACACGCCTGTGTTTTTGTGGCGTTAAAAGAAACCAAATTGTCATCACCCCACTGGGAGACAAGGCTTAAGGTCAAATCTGTCCGCTCCACCATGGCCTCTCTCAAGAAACGAACTTCGGCCCCGCTGGCCCTTGCGCTGGACAAGTATCTCTCTGAAACAGTACTGTCATCTGCGTACCCAACAATACCAGGCTGAAGTAGGTCATTGATGTGCAGCAGGAAAAGAGTTGCAGAGAGAACAGACCCCTGAGGAACTCCGGCATCAATAGCCATAAGGTCAGAGGAGCAGCCGTCAACGACTACTCTGATCGACCGCTCACTAAGGAAGTCTGATATCCAGCTACAAAAATCAGCTGGGATGCCAAAAGCAGGAAGCTTGCTGAGTAGACCCGCGTGCCAGACCCTGTCAAAGGCCTTCGAGATGTCAAGCGATACAGCAAGTGCTTCGCCGTGTTTCTCGATGGCTTCACCCCAACAGTGCGTGACATACACAAGAAGATCGCCAGTTGACCGTCCCCGGCGAAAGCCATATTGACGGTCACTGAGGAGATCATTATCTTCAAGGTAGGTCAGCAACTTACTGTTCAGTACCCTTTCCATAACTTTGCATAGAATGGAGGTAATGGCGATCGGACGGTAATGTGCAGGGTCTGCACGGTCGCCCTTTTTGGGCACTGGTTGTACATTTGCAAGCTTCCAGGATTTTGGCACCGTTCTTTTTTCAAGAGAGAGGCGAAACAAGCGTGTCAACACAGGAGACAGTTCAGGCGCACACTGCCTCAACACTCTCGCTGGAATACCGTCAGGCCCGCTTGCCTTGTTCACGTCTAGACTGCATAAAACTCTTCGGACCTCTTTATTGTGAACTGCGATCTCCGGCATCGAGGAGCCACAATGAGGTACAGTGGGTGGTTGCTTGGAGCCAGCGTCCAGACGTGAATTGCTTGCAAAGAGAGATGCAAATAAATTCGCTTTCTCTCCTGCAGAGTGAGCAAGCGACCCATCAGGTTTCATCATTGGAGGTAAAGTGGGACGACAGAAATTCGTTTCAACCGCTTTAGACAGGGACCAGAACTGTTTACTACCCGGAGGGTGCGATGCCAGCTTGATCCCAATACGTCCGACATGGTCAAAACGTGCCTTACGCAAAACCCGCTTGCAGAACTTAGCGGCAGAATTAAAGGTTCTTTTCTTCGCGCAAACCCTACGCGCTCCAACTTTGCGGTCGCGGGCCTTGACCCAGGCTTGGTACGCAGACTCTTTTCGGGCCTCAGCGCGGGCGCATTCCGCATTATACCAAGGCCGGGACTTGTGACCAAGCGGAATGTCGGAGAATGGAATAAAATACTCCATCCCCTGCTGAATCACGTCCGCAACCACGTCAGCACAGCACGAGGGGTCACCCGAGGAGAAGCACACCTGCCGCCATGGATAAGACGCAAAACGTTACGGGTAGTCAGAAGCCCGAAATTTTGAAAACGTCTTGCCAAGGAATATCGTGTTAGGTCCGGTTCCCACTATGTCGTGTCGACATATTATTGTGTCGTTTAAAGCGTCGTGGCTTGTGCATTTAAATGGAGGTGTTCACGTATAGGACTTCAAAATTTACTGTCGTCCACGACTCTTTTTTGCAGTGGCGACAGTTTGTCAAGTCAATGGGAACAGCTAGCACGACAGTCGTAAAACGACAAAAAACCTTAAGGCTCCTACAAACAGGCGCGACGCGCGACGCGAATCGCGCGAGACACAAAGACACCGCTCGTTGCGCGACTTGCGGTGCCTTTGTGTTGCGTGTCGTGTCGCGCCTGTTTGAAGGAGCCTTTATGGTGACGACAAATCATTTGTCGTTATTGCGACTATCTATCGTAGCACGTATCACACAAACGACAAGGCGGCTGCCGTGAACAGTAAACATGTCGTCACGATCCAATGGGAACAGTTATTTACGACAGTCGTTCAACGATTAAATATTTTGACGACAGTGACGATAAACAGTCGATTTATTGAGAATAGCTAGAGACGACAGTCGTCCAACGATAAATTAATCGTCACGACATAGTGGGTACGCGCCCTTAGCCAGTAACTGGGTTATGGAGCTCAGATAGGCAGTCGCTCCATGTAAAATACTGGTATTTAGCTGTATCCTGTCAGACAGGAAGCTGACCCCAACATGTTTGGGAAAAGGTGAGGCAGATTGATTGATGTTTTACCACCAAACTAACACATATTAGCATACACTGAGTCACTAACACAAACGAGAAAGAAATAAAATACTTTTATTTGCTGTAAACATGACACAAACACAAAGACAAAGAACACGGACATAAAAAAGAACAAGTTGGGGAAAATATACGTCACATCCTAACAAAACGGCCACCGCTCAGCATAATGCTACGACCCTATGCGAGAAAGAGCCCCAGTGCTGGTTTTCAGTAACAGTTGGCGCAAGGATTCTACTCTCTAAGTCCGTCAATGAAGATACGGGCTGTTCGAAAGTAATTGATCTGTAAAAACAAGTGACAACATCAATTTTCCGAACGGGTAAAAATCATCGCGAGTAGGGGACAACTGTCAAAACGTGCTGTCATTGTCATTATAGTCCGCGCGGAACTAGTTGGCCGCGCCTTAGGTATGTGAGCGGTGGGACGGAGGGGCGGGTCGCTTTGTCATTACTCAGTACGTGCGTTGCGAGCAATAGGCAACCCCGCCGCCCTCACCTCCGTCCACACCCAAGGCGCGGCCAACTAGTTCCACGCGGGTTATAATGTAATGTCCATAGGTGATACAGAGTTGGAAACACCCGTAAATTCGATATACAATGAGATATAAATATAGAAAATCGAACATCATGCAACAAATCAAACGACTGTCAATTAGCACGATTCAAGGTCAAGTAAATAAGTCAAATAAATAAATTGTAATTAATTAGGAAGCCTTACCGATAATTTTAATTGCCCGTCAATGAAGACCGACATAAGTGTGACAATATTAATGTATTAGGTGTTACATAAGTTATGTGGTAATCATGTGATTGTGCCGACGGCTTAGTGAATAACTTAACAAAACTGCAAGTTTTGTTTGACGGTTTTTGAGTTTTAAAATGTAGAACCATATGTGCTTTTCAAGACACAGCAGAAGACTCTCCCTTTGACCAATTTATTGATGGAACAACCAAGAGGTCCTGAATCCTAATTGTGTCATAAACTTTCAATCGCAATCTGAATGATGTTGAAGGATTTTGCTAATTCATTGCTTCATATTTTCGAAAATTTGTCCGCTCAACAACGTAAATAACGCAATGAAAGTTATTGAAATGTCAAAATGGAAGCCATTGCTACAGCTGTTACAATGCGTGCCACGAAAGATGAGACTTGACCCCGCCTCCCCCGCTCTTTCCGCCGCCCCTATGACGTCCGGACCCGTCCCGCACTCAGACCTCATACCGCTAAAGATACCTAAAATCGTATACTGCGCATGTCAAACCACGTCGTATGTCAAGTCTCATCTTTCGTGGCACGCATTGTACATAGCTGTAACATAGCTACTTACCATTGTGAGTTTTTCAAGATTGTTTACAATCTCACACTTCACATTTTTCTATCAAGTATTTGACCGAACTAAACTCCGATATTGTAAGTAGATCTACAAAAACATTTTGACAAAGGTAATGCTACACCCTTCTTCCTAACTATTGTGTTATAGGGGTGTGGTCAGTGGCGCAAAAAATGTTTTATTAACCATTCTGCTGAGGGTTCGAGTCCCGCTTGGGATTTGCATTGATTTTGAGTGTATTTTTTATGTTTATACTAAGTACTATACTTTTTCTATATAGGTGGAAAGACCAAACTATGCTTATGGCTAGTAATAACAGCCGCACAGGTCGATCGATAAGGTTAAGCTACGCTTGCCGCGGTTGCTCTGTGGATAGGTGACCATCTTTACATACCAAGACCCCGCCGTGCCTCGGAAAGCATGTTAAACCGTTCGTCCCGCCTGTCATTCGTGGATCTTTGACAGCCGTTACGGGTCGTCAGAAGCCCGAAAGTCTGACAACCAGTCTTACCAAGGGGTATCGTGTTACCCAGTAACTGGGTTATGGAGGTCAGATAGGCAGTCGCTCCATGTAAAATACTGGTATTCAGCTGCATCCGGTTAGACTGGAAGCTGACCCCAACATAGTTAGGTAAAGGCTAGGCAGATGATGATGAGACGATGAAAGACAAAAACTAGCTTATTTTTCTAGTAGCCAGATTATGGCTCAGATCATTAAATCTATTGTCAAATGTCTTATTATCCGTTATTATAATGAGTTGGTTAAAATACTAGCAACAGCATGCTGAGTGGAAGACTTCTCTTCATACTCACAAAGTCACAACGTGAATTTGCCGATTATTTCTGTTCAGCAGTGCTATTCTGTAAAAATCTCACCATGAAAACTTAGGTGAAGTGAGCTGTCAATAGTGTCAATTCCTAGTAAAAACAAACTCACTTCACCTAAGTTTTCACGGTGAGATTTTTACAGAATCGACCGGCAGCAGTGCTATTCCGTAAAAATCTCATCGTGAAAACTTAGGTGAAGTGAGCGTGGAGTGAGCTGTCAATAGTGTCAATTCCTAGTAAAAACAAACTCACTTCACCTAAGTTTTCACGGTGAGATTTTTACAGAATCGACCGGCAGCAGTGCTATTCCGTAAAAATCTCACCGTGAAAACTTAGGTGAAGTGAGCGTGGAGTGAGCTGTCAATAGTGTCAATCATTAGCATCATGTGGAATGACAGCTGACTTAAAGCTCACTTCACCTAAGTTATCACGGTAATGTTTTTACAGAATCGACCGGCTGTCCTTGTGTTAATGTATAGGTATATAGCTTCTGCCCGCGACATCGTCCGCGTGAAATTTCTTGTTACTCCGACCCACCCCGTCGCATCGCTTCGCCTGTCCGCGCTATTACTTCGTTTTTGCTTAGCGTTCTTTCTGACTTTTTTTTCTTTTTGCTCGGCTTCTAAAGGTCATAGCGTGATGTTAAATAGCCTATAGCCTTCCTCAAGAACTGGGCTATCAAATGCAAAAAGAATTTTTCAAATCCGACTGGTAGTTTCAGCGATTAGCGCGTTCAACCAAACAAACAAACAAACTCTTCAGCTTTATAATATTAGTATAGATTATAATATTAGTATAAATTACTAGCTGCGCCCCCCAGTTTTACTCGCATAGGTCTCGATCCCGTGGGAATATTGGGATAAAAAGTATTCTATGTGTTAATCCTGATTATAAACGATCTGTGTGCCAAATTTCGTCCAATTCCATTCAGTAGTTTGTGCGTGAAGAAGTAACAAACATACAAATACACTTACAAACTTTCGCCTTTATAGATAATATTAGTGTGATATATTATTGTTTTTATTTTTTCTTTATTATTCCAGTTAATGATCATTTTTATGCACGTTTTTCTGTGACAAATAAACCTATTTTTCTTTCAACCATTTGGCTGACCAGAGGCCAGAGTTTAAACACCAGAATAATTATGTCTGACTTCTGAATTTGACGCATGGAATTACACAAACTTATCCTTCTTAGCTTTTTTAATATTGTACTACAGCCAATGTTTCTACATCCCTTTTAAAATAACAATCACTATAACTATCAAAAAGTATTTTATAGAATTTTTTTACTATGTTAAGAACAGGACACTTCACATTGTACACACCTTGCTTCCGAAATAAGATCACTTCCAATCTCATTGTTGTTCAAAAAAGGCGTGGTTTTGTATAAAAGTGGCGAGGATGTCCTTTTAATGTGAATTTTATTGTGTTTTGAAGATACAGCGAGTTTATAAAGGAGACAGGTACCTACGTGACGTGTGAACCTTGATATGGAAGTATTATTAAGTAAGTATTAAGTTTTACAAAAGCTGGTCATCAGTCTTACTCTGGCTATTAGAAGTAGAATCCACTACCGGACCTATAATTTGTGTTTATGTCACCGTATGATTGTGAACACCGTTATTTTATAATGAGAGGTTTCTTTTTGAGTATTAAATAAAAAACATAGTTTCCAAGAACTCTGTAGATGGCGTTGAACTGACTACGTTACTAGGTGCCAAAGCCAAAACGATTGGAAAAAAAACATACGCTCGTTGACTGACACTTCGTTTGCATAAGCTTCCGAATATAACCTAGTAAATAAATAAATAAAAAAACACTGGTAAATATTTTTTTCAGTTTCCTTGTTGTTATTATTTATTTCTTTGTCATTGTGATGTGATGTGACAGTGCCATGACATTCATTACTTTTTTATGTAAGTTTCGTTTTATGATCTCAAAATTATATCCAAGTGAAATCATCAAAAAGTGATATGACGTTCCGTTCCTAGCACTAACAGCGAGTAGGGAACAATTAAAAAAAATAAAAAGAAAATCCCTCATTAACAGAGCAGTTTACAATCTCTTGTAAACTCGATAAAATTGTGAACTGTAGTAATACTGCTTATATCATAATCTGCCGAGCCTTTTCCCAACTATGTTGGGGTTGGCTTTCAGTCTTACCGGATGCAGCTGAATACCAGTATTTTACATGGAGCGACTGATTATCTGACCTCCACAACCCTGTGAGTGGGTAATACGGTACCCCCTGGTAAGACTGGTTATTAGAGTTTCAGGCTTCTGACCACCCGTAACGACTGTCAAAGATCCACGAATGACAGCCGGGACTATAGGTACTGCTTAGGTATAATGAAACGTATTTATTTTCGGTTGTTTATAATCTATCCAAGCTGTCAAATTGAGATACGGTGGCAACACTAACAGTAATACCTTTCCTAAATACTTTTTTGTAATTATGTATATGTAATAAAAAAAAATCGCTTTTAGTGATAAGACCGCCCATTGTGTCATGCCTTGTAAAATTTCTACATTTATAATATTCTGTAATATGTAAGGTGTACATAATAAAGAATATTCTATTCTATGCAATATGACAGCATATTGCATAGAATAGAATATTCTTTATTTCTTTAATAAATAAATAAACCTAGAACTTTTTAAATCTCAAGTGAATAGGTTACTTCTAAGCGTGCACCATCGTCGACCGCTTCATCACTTTCAAACAGGGTAATTATAATAAGAATAATTAAAATATGATCATGAAAATAAATAATTTGTATGCTTGGAGTACCCCTGCGTGATCGAATCAGGAATGAGAAGATCCGCAGGAGAACCAAGATAACCGACATAGCCCGAAAAATTGCCAAACGTAAGTGGCAGTGGGCAGGGCACATTGCTCGCAGAACAGATGGCCGATGGGGCTGAAAGTTTCTGGAGTGGCGACCGCGTACCGGAAGACGTAGTATTGGAAGGCCTCCTACAAGGTGGTCCGATGACCTTGTGAAGGCCGCAGGAACCCGTTGGATGCGAGAAGCACAGAACCGGTCGAAGTGGAGGTGCTTGGGGGAGGGAGGCCTATGTCCAGCAGTGGACGTCTTTCGACTGAAATGATGATGATCATGATATATATAAAACAAAGTTGGGTTAGTTACACCATTTATAACTCAAGAACGGCTGGACCGATTTTTATTATCTTTTATGTTGGATTTGTCTCCACCCCGAATAGCAAACTATTAAAACATTTGAAAAATTCACGAAAAAGAAAATTATGAGGATAATTCATTTTCTTATACATAATATGCTTTGAGTGTGAGTTAGAGGGAGTTTTTATTACACAAGCATTCCATTTGATTTCACTCAAAAGTTGACTCCGAAAAGTTGAATTCCGAAGTACCTACGAATAAATATTATCATTAACTACCTATGCCAAAACCTTCTCGAAAAAATCTCTAACAGTATAGGCCCTAACGACTTTCAAAACCCACAATTACATGTAACATTACACCAGAGTTACCAAGCATAATGAAACTACAGCGCGCCAGCGTCGGCACAAGTTTGGGGCTATGAAGCGCCATACGCCATAGCGTATGGGGGGTTATTTAGGGCCATGGCACGCTTGCAACACCCGATACTAAGATTATAAGTAATTTATGCATTGTTCACTTGACGACAAAATTGGTGAGTATAAAATAAATTGACGTTTTGTAACGGTATGCCTTTTTCAAGTGAATACTTTTTAGGCGCGTTGGGCATTTTTTGAGATGGGGAAAAAACCATTGAATTCGCGCCACTGTTACCGTAAGCGACACCGCGCGTGTTTTGTTTATAAAACGAATAAACAAATACCCGCTTCGGATGTGTTCGGCTGTCCTCGGCATGTAATCGGTTTTAATGTATATCCGATATGTCAGTGAGTGATGGCAAAGTATTCCGTTTTCACTTCTGTTGGCACTCCCGGAGTGCCACTGTTTTTTTATTTAGCGCATGGCATAGTATTTTTGATTAAGATTTTTTTACTTATCGACACAGATAAATTGAGTATAGCTTTCATGCCGTGGTAGAAATATAAGCCAATCAGGAAAGGTGGCCCAGTGGTAACGGCCGCGACTTACCGCCGGTCTTGTAAGATTTTTAATCATCTTAATTACTAACTAAACTACTAACTAAAGTAAAAACATTAGCCAGTCAGCAAGATGGTGAAGGGACTGGACTGTCTAGAGACTGTTAATGGTCGTGTAAGATTTTCAATCATCTTAATAACTAACTAAACTACTAACTAAAGTAAAAACATTAGCCAGTCAGCAAGATGGTGAAGGGACTGGACTGTCTAGGGACTGTTAATGGTCGTGTAAGATTTTTAATCATCTTAATAACTAACTAAACTACTAACTAAAGTAAAAATATTAGTCAGTAAGCAAGATGGTGAAGGGACTGGACTGTCTAGGGACTGTTAATAGTCGTGTAAGATTTTTAATCATCTTAATAACTAACTAAACTACTAACTAAAAGAGTTTGTAGGGATCGTAGCAGGTGGCGTTCTGTAGTTTCTCTACCCCGTAAGAGAACTCCTTACTTCTAAATAAATCTAAAGTGTCTATAAATGGTTTAATTTGAATAAATAACTTGAATTTGCAATGCATCAAACTTTCACAATAACATTCGCCGAAAATCACCCTAGACAAAAAAACCATAACAGAAAAATATAATATATTCCAAATGAAAATAAGAAAAACCGAATGTGTTTGTTTGTTAATAGTTGGTAATTGTTTGTTAACAAACAATCACATTAACAACAATAACGCATATAACAATCAGTTAATTCAGCACGCGTCTCACAGTCGGCCTGCTGTGATCAATATTGTGGAATTACTAGCATTTCTGCTCTCCCTACTCAGTAACGTAGATTGATTATTATTTAATAGGGAATTTGGTAAGGGAGAAGAGAGATTTTAAAAATAATTTTATATTGAAACCAGGTGATGCGTTGTGGAGGTCAGATAGGCAGTCGCTCCATGTAAAATACTGGTATTCAGCTGCATCCGGTTAGATTGGAAGCCGACCCCGACATAGTTGGGAAAAGACCAGGCAAATGATGAATGCTTATGCGAATCCCGCACCCCCGGCCATAGGTAGAGGTGGAACACCGCGGTGGTTTTTCCAGCATAACCCTCTGTCACCCCCACGATGGAGGAAGTCCATGAGGATTTCCACACCAAAAAAAAGTTAGATGAAAAGATGATTGTAAGGGGACGATAGTATAGGTATATAATTAGATAGTTTATTTTATGAGTGGCGTTGGAAGACCTCCCACAAGGTGGTCCGACGACCTTGTGAAGGCCGCAGGAACCCGTTGGATGCGAGAAGCACAGAACCGGTCGAAGTGGAGGTGCTTGGGGGAGGCCTATGTCCAGCAGTGGACGTCTTTCGGTTGAAATGATGATGATGAATTAGAGCTAGCACATCAAGTTACTACAATCTGTCAAATTTCTTTAATAGATTTTCAACTTTATCGCTACAGCATAAGGTTCAAGGTTGATTGGGAAGATTTGACAGTTTCGCGTAGCTTGATGTGCTGGCGTCCGTACAAAATTATGATATTATTATCATCATCACCTGCCTAGCCTTTTCCCAACTATGTATGTTGGGGTCGGCTTCCAGTCTAACTGGATGCAGCTGAATACCTGTATTTTGCATGGAGCAACTGCCTATTTGACATCCACAACCTAGTTACTGCGTAATACAATACCTCTTGGTAAGACTGGTTGTCAGACTTTCGGGCTTCTGACTACCCGTAACGACTGTCAAAGATCCACGAATGACAGCCGGGACCAACGACTTAACGTGCTTTCCGAGGCACGGAGGGGTCTCGGTATGTAAAGATGGTCACCCATCCACCAAACCAACTGCGGCAACCGTAGCTTTACCTTATCGATCGACCTGTGCCGGCGGCTGTTATTATTTAGCCTCGGACCCCTCTCGAAATTATGATATTATGTTATGTAACAAAATACACAAATTCATAAAATATCTCAAACTGTTCATTTTATTTTGGCTAAAGTACTAGACAAGACAGTTACTAGTTTATTTAATGTATTATATAAAGGAACATCATTCCCATGCTCTCATCCCAATTTATTGGTGCAAAAAAAAATCACAATACTGTGTAATTCTCTGTATCTATTTAGTTAGGTAAGCACTAACAGTAACAATTCTAGTTTTACGAATGCTAAGTTAGCAGTCACCATCACCAAAGAAAGTCTATTTACTTTTAAATGTATTACCCAATCAATATTCATAGGCATATTTCTCTCCGGATATTAGTCACAGAAACTCGCAAAAAATATCATCATAAAACACACACAACCAATAAAATCCTTTAACAATCTTCAAGAAACAAGAGACTTAACCTTTTCTTTGAAAACAATAATATCCTCGCTTTCTTCAAAAGAGTATTTAATGCGTTTAGGACTGTGCTTTTAGTTGTTTAAACTTTAAACCACTGCCCACCAGCTGATAGCATGAGTTCGAAGTAAAAATACAGAAGTGCCGACTTTAGGGTATAAAATTTATTGTGGTGTAAATATCAGCACGGCTCGGTTGTAAAGTGAATAGGGTTTTAAAGGAGCTGGCTTGTTTTTTGCAATAATGACCCTTAGGCGCTTTGAAGTAATGCAAAAGACAAACCGAAAAATGAAGTTAATAGTGAAACCAGCAACATTTTGATGCCCTGGTTCGCACAACGCGTATTGTAGGTAATCCCAAACTCTTTTATTTATTTATTAACAACAGCTTCTATGTATAATATATCTTAAGTACAATATATTATAATATATTTTATAGATCACAATAGCCTCGGTCTTACTCAGTTGCCAATTATAGTTAGGCAATCTTAGTATATCATCTCCAGGTATAGTCAAACAGGAATGGCTTTACTACAGATATGATAAATGATATTGTACTACAAATTAGGTAACATACGCTTTTAATATTCCCTACTCAATTAATGCAATGACGGTTTCGCACGTGTACTGAACGACTATTTTTAATACAGTTGCGAAAAAATGAAGCAATTTAATAAAATAATAAAAACATAATAAAGATAAACTCAACTAACTAATGGCGCCAACCGTAAAATATAAGCAGAGATTTTTTTTTTCTTCACCCATTCTGGTAGGCAAAGGGAACTATGCCCATACAGCCAAGTCTTCAGTAGATTTTTTTATTGATATGAAATGAAAATGAAATTTAATGAGATGTAATGAAATGAAACCTAACCTAACTCATTCAATCAAATCATTAAATCTGATATAGAAACAAATTAGTAGCTTCTTTTTAGAAATATACGTATTTGCATAAATCATAAAAACTTCTATGATTTTTTTTAGTAAAAACTTCATGGTTGGTTTTTCTTTTTAATAGACATTATTTTGACGGTTGGGAAAGAGAACGCACGAGTTCGGGAAAGGTAAAAAAAAAGCACGAGTATGTAATAGCCCACATCCCGAACGTTAGACGTCCCTGCAATACGCCACTTTTTGAGCAACTGTAGGTATTAAAAAATTCATTTGTTTGTTTTCATAGCACACATATCAGCTCGGAAAGGGATCGTCACCGTATCAACTCGAGCCATTCAGTATTCTTTGTATGAAACTCCCTACTGCAACGCAGACTAATCGGAATCGTAAAGTAATCGCCTCGCCTCGAGACAAGCTCACGAATCGCAGTGCGGTGCGTGGTCAACTTTCAGTTCCCGCGCTTACGGCTCGTCGTCCACCCTTGTCCCTCTCAACCCTTCCGCGGCCTGCCAACAGCACCATCAACCAGGCGGTCGGGGAGCCGTAAGCGCGGCTCACTAGCCGTAGTCGATTCAACGTATCGGAGCAGCTGATTCGCTTTGGTTATGTGCTTGATGGCGAGGCGAAAGGCGATACGGTGACGATCCCTTTCCGTTTTAATAATGTGCTACTTTATGATGACGTGAGGAGACTTGTAGGTAGTAAAATTTGGATGACCAATGGGGGACCAATTTGGGTCCAGTGTTCCGTCGCCTCCGCGGACAAGTACCACAGGACAGCACAAAGACAAACTAGTGAAGTGCTACTAACAATTATGTTTTAACTATATCTATCAACACAATTTTTATTTTATAGTTTACCAGCTAATGCCCGGCACGCGTTGCAATCTCTTTAGTACCTATTTTTTTTGTTAGTACCCTTCTCGGACGCGCACACTACAACTTACTGAAGTTTCATCAAGATCGGTCGAGCCATTTTAGAGTTTTTGCGAGACTAACGAACGGCAATTGTTTTTTATTTATAAGAAACGAAGATATACTCGTAATATGTTAGTTTGTAAGATACATGTCCATGGGCCACTGTAGCCTAAAACAAATGCTTTATTGTTATTTTATAACTCCTTCCACAGAGGTCCTTGAACCAATCACATAATATAACCTCTCAATTTCTTTTTCATTAAACTACGCACAAATTTATCGCCCAACTACGCTCACCAACACACGCGCAAGCACGAACACAGACGATATTTTCCACATTTTCGCACAAACCGACTCTAAGCATTCTCATCTCGGGACACGTTAAGAACGCTTTGATATCGCCGCTGCCTCAGTATATCTCATGAGGTTTTTTTTTTTTTCTACAAAAATAACTTCTTTCTTGTTGTCCAACGGCAGAGAGGGACAAATATGTCCTCAGTTTTTACCTTGTTAATAGGGTTGGCAGGAGGGGAGAGCTATTTTTAAATAATGCAGCAATAAATTCGCCGCCTGAAACCTCGGCCGGTTTTAGGCGGCGATTTAATACCCCGTGAGTTTAAACCACGCCTAGTTTCCTATTGACCCCCGGGTCCCCGGATCCGGTCGTGTCGGATTGCCGTCCCATCGGACAATGGGGGCGAGGGAAGAGAGAGTGCACTTGACTTGAGCACTATAATATCTCCCACGCCGAAGACTGGTTTCCGCTGAGATCAGTTGCCATGGCCGAAATCCGGTTTGGAGGACTGTATTTATTTATTACTGACGTGAACCCAGTCCTAGCTAAGCATTCAGGAGCAGTTGTTAACAGTGTATTATGGGATGGGCATTGGACTGCCAATAATGTGAATTCAACTAAAAAAATTATGCATTAGTGATATGAACCCACTTCTATCTCAAGCATGTTTAGTTAGGTTTACAGAGATATAATCTATATATGTATATGGTCCCATTAAAATAGTTGGACAAACTTTTAGAAATCACTCAGACCACCAAAATAAGGACGATGGTTAAAAATATATACAAGAAAAACGCATAGATACTTACAAGAAAAGTAATCAGCTAAGTATCGAAAATACACTAATATCCGTGCAGCGAAATAAAGAAAAACACGGACTGTCTTTGCGATATTACGATTCATAATGTTATCCTTTTATGATTCTGACAAAGTGGCCTTTTTAGGCCCCCTGATAAATTCACAAGTAGAAATCTCATAAAATCAATTCCCACCTCGCGCCAACCCTGCTCGTAAGAATTCCATCACTGCTATTGTTTTTGACGTACCAGAACTTTGACGCGTGGTTCGTTGGTGCCCGCCAAATGGGGTTCCCTGCACCATTGCTGAGGGAGATGGGTTCCTTATGTTTTGAATATACGACTCGGCTGCCCCATTGCAAAACCTAGTAAGGACTTAAAATGAAATTTTACAGGAGAAAAAACGTAATATTGGTCAGCCTATATGGAAAGTATTTTTTGAATTGGTTAAAGTGACTTACTAGGTTTTAAAATTGTCACTAGGGAGTGAAAGGTGCACTTACTAGGTATCGATGCTTAAATATATATCCTTATAAGTAAGTTTAAAATGCTGGTGTTTTTGTATTTGGTAGAGACCTTCTAGGTTAGCAAGATTATGCAATAAAACGATTTTTGTAAAAAGTGTCCCTTACTAGGTTTTGAAATGGGACAGCCGGACTATTTAGACGCATGATTGATTGTCTGTGGACTATGTGGGGGGCTCGTGGTTAAGTAGTAACAGCCACTCTGGTCGATCGGGTTAACTTGTCGATGTCGGGGGACTGTTTTTACATATCGAGACCCCTCCCTGCCTCGGAAAGCATGTTAAGCTGGTGGCTATTCCGGCTGTTATTCGTGGGTCTTAATACAACTGAAGGCCAATTCTCGTAATTTAAAACGTTCAAAATCTAGTCGCAGTCTCATCTCAGCGACAAAGAAATGTCAAAAACTTGTCAAAATGTAGGGAAATTTGAAGTATTTTTTGACAGATTGAGACTGAGATCAGACTGTGAACGTTGTTAAAATTAGTAGAATTGCCCCTCTGATAATTCCGGGTTGCCAGAAGTCCGACAGTCTGACGATTAGTCTTAGCCAGGGGTATCGGATTACCCAGTGACTTGTGGGGGTTAGATAGGCAATCGCTCTAAGTGATATACTGGTATTCAGATGCATCTAGTTAGATTGGAAGCCAAACCAACATATAGTTGGGAAAAAATTAGGCAAATGATGATGGTTGACTATGCATCGATGACCTGGTGAAGGTCGCAGGAATCGAATGCGAGAAGCGGCCAATGTGACAAAGCTGAATCATTATGAAGATGATGATTCTTTCTTCTTTTCTTTTTTTTTTTTGATGATGAGTAGGTATTTTAGACACTATCTGTCTACACAGATAGTCTCTACAATACCTATCTTTAGCAGTACAGGCTGGTTATAATTGCCGTTGTGTTCCATTCGAACGTTCAAGCAAGTGTCAAATATTCCAATATGGTAGTTTTGTTTTAGGAGAGTGCTAGAAATAACGTGATAATGTAAAGTCGTGAATATATGTCGTGTCGTCGTGTCGTGTCGTTTCGTGTGTATGTGTATGTCGTCGAATATTTTTTTTTTATTTTTTTTTTTATTCAAGTTGAAGTATTTTCAATTACATATATTGTGAAGCTCCCATCTGCACCCCCATAGTATTGTCAGTTTATGAAATATGGTTAATAAACGTGGATGTTGAGAAGACGTCTGTCTTTTGTTTTCAGTAGATTCCTACGTCTGGCAAAACTGCTTATTAGCAGCTCGAAGTTGCACCCAAAATAAAGGACTTTAACTGAGACAATGTGGGAGGTACTATACTACGGAATGCAAGCGTGATATATTTATACTAGCTTCTGCTCGCGACTTCGTTTGCGTGAAATTTCTTGTTCCCCCGACCCACCCCGTCGCGTCGCATCGCCTGCCTGCGCTTTTAATTCGTTTACCTTTTTTCTGACTTTTTTTGGTTTTTGCTCGGCTCCTAAGGGTCCTAGCGTGATATTAAGTAGCCTATAGCCTTCCTCGAGAATTGGGCTATTAAATGCAAAATGAATTTTTCAAATCCGACTGGTAGTTCTAGAGATTAGCGCGTTCAACCAAACAAACTCTTCAGCTTTATAATATTATAAAGTATATATAGTATTAGTATAGATGTTCATCATTATCATATTTTAACCTAGCAGGTAGGTACCTGATTTTTAACGGCACACATCACTGCATCCGGATAACAACAATGTACATCAAGCTACTACAATCTGTCAAATTTCTTTAATAGATTTTCAACTTTATCGCTAACGCATATGGTTCAAAGTTGTTTGGGAAAATTTGACAGTTTCGGGTAGCTTGATGTGATTGCGTCTGTACATATATTACATACAGATGTTATTTTGGTTGCTTGTGTCTATAGTACCCATTTTCATACTAACAGTATCACGTCCTTACATCTTTAGCCGCAGAACTATCTCATTAAGTTATGAAAGTGTCTATAGTCCTGACTCTTAAGCATCATACTTCCAAAACCAGCTGCTCCTTCAAGAAACCTCTTTCCAGATGTAATTCACAATTAAAATCATTTTACATGTACCAAAAAATGCGAAAAACCGCCTCTCGCGTAAGTGTCATATTCACAGGGAAAAAAATACAAAAAGCGTGTTGCCAACCCCAAAAACTATTAGAGAATGCGGACGGAAGCGCCACGCCTACGGAACCCTTTTAAAAAATAATAAAACAGGCCCTTTGTTGGGTTCTCTATAGCTTTTGATACAAAAGGTATTTTTTAAAAGAGCTGTTTTTTTTTTCGATCACATCTGGCTATGAAACCTGGTAGGAATGAGACGTTGTATTTTGGCGCGATGGCGTAGGTAAGTAGGATTTTTATTGGAAATGTATTGTAATTAAAATATCAAAAGGCCTCATCTGCCTAGCCTTTTCCGAACTATTTCGGGGTCGGCTTCCAGTCTAACCGGATGCAGCTGAATTCCAGTATTTTACATGGAGTGACTGCCTATCTGACCTTCACAACCCAATTACTGGGTAATACGATGCCCTTTGATAAGACTGGTTGTCAGACTTTCGGGCTTCTGAATACCCGTAACGACTGTCAAAGATGCACGAATGACAGCCGGGACCAACGGCTTAACGTGTTTTCCGAGGCACGGAGGGGTCACGATATGTCACCCATCCACAGACCAACCGCGGCAAGCGTAGCTTAACCTGATCTATCGACCTTTGCGGGTGTTATTATTTAGCCACGGGCCCCTCAAAAAGGCCTAATTTAAAAAAAAAACTTTGGAAGTTTTCCTTTATATTGTAACTGTGCTGTGTTGTGCTTCTATTTCACTTCACGTTAAATTAATAAATCCATTTTGTATTTCAAGTTGGTAATTCGTTTTGGGTAATTTTCCCTCATAAGTGGCTACACATAGAATAGGCGAACTGGTATCCAACGAAGCCTGAACAGTCTGTTTCGAAACTATCTTTCTATCTGTTTTTTTTACCATGACATTAGCTTAAATAATGATCGTGACAAGTCGAGAGAAACAGGAATTAAAATAAAAAGATGAATGTAATGAAAAGTGAATTTCCGATTTTAAATATCTCGAATGTAATCAAAACTTTTACAGCAAAACGGTTTTGAGTCACTGTCATTTGTAGATCTTTGGCAGTCGTTACGGTTAATCAGAAGCCCAAAAGTCTAACAACCCGTTTTAGAAAGGGGTATCGTGTTACACACACAGTAACTGGGTTGTAGAAGTCAGATAGGCAGGCGCTCCGTGGGAAATTCTGGTATTCAGTTGCATCCAGTTAGACTGGAAGCCGACCCCAACATAGTTGGGAAAAGGCTGGGCAGATGATGTTGGATTTCAGTGACCGGTGCAAAGGGATGCATTCGGCCAACCAAAGACATAATCTCCAGTTTAAGTCAGTCTTAGGTTTAGATAGGACTGTACGTACCTACATTTAATTTAGCAAGTAATGGTAATGGAAGACTGTAATATTATTTGTAACATATTTGCTCGTAAAGGGTCTCTTATTTCACCAATTTAAATATCGTAATGTATCTCATTACGTACTTGTGCGGTAATGTAAAGTAAATCGCACGGTTTATCAAGATGCTCCGTCAAAACGAACGGTACTTTTTTAAATCTTAGCAAAGAGTTTTAATTTCAGAAAAGATGTCAACATTTTATGAATAAAAGTAACTTTGGGAGATAAAATATAATAAATAAACATTTAATTCTTTAATTTAATTAATTTTGACAATAAATTACAACCATTAATATCTGTAACAAAAACAAAAATATTAATTTACTTTATTAATAATACTGGCTGTTTTGTGCCTATGCCTGAAAAAAAAGCGCGAACGCGCGCGCATCGCTTATTTGTTAAGAAGTAAAAATTATTCCGAAGTCCTAGTTTTATTTATTTCCTCGCAAATATGTTATAAAACGTCGTATGACATACGTGCGCTTTGAAAATTACAGCCTCTGCTTTCTTTTAGCCCTCGCCTACGGCTCGGGCAAGCAATATCGCCTCGGCTGTAATTTTCAACTTACCGCACTTATATCATAATGTACTATTAATAAATTACCATTCAGGTTAGTACTAAGAAAGTTCTATGTTCCATTGTATCATTATGATACACTTTCGAATCGATTTTTATAAGTTACTACTAAGTATGGACAATGTTTTATGTGCTTTTTATTGATTCATAACTTAGATACCTACTTGCCCACAATGGCAGTGGCAACACTTATAATGATTTTTTAATCTAACTTAACGCGACTACATGACCTAAAGCGCGATCTTTATCGGACTGCATAGAAAAGAAAGAGAAGCGCGATGACACAACGTGAAGCATTTATCTATAATTAAAAAAAAAATCTATTGTTTGGACTAAAAAATTAAAACACTAGTGCTTTAGTATGTTGCTTGTAGAATAATCTGACAAAAATCATAATGATTGAATGTATATTAGTATGGTTTAAGTTTTTAGAGGTACCTACACGATTTTTTTCTATCGTATCACATTAGTTGTATTATGTTTTCAATACAATATCTACCTAGCATATATCCTGTAGAATAACATATATTTTTCTGATTTTGTTTACTGTAGTCGATCACATATACTTTTATTCTTTCTAAAACTTGCGTGTTTTTGTGTTTAGGTCCTGTAAGCCACTTAAAGTGGGGCAGCCAATTTTATTTCAAATCTTTATGTCTTTTATTTCCTGATAAAAACACTAAACGAGCATGGGTCTTATTTAACTAAAACATAAGTTATTGTATGGTCTCTCATAAGAGATAATTACCTATGTATGTATATTCTTTTACCGTTATATTAGTCAGAAGCTTATGTTAGGTAATTTGAGTTCGCCAGATATGTTTCATGCCACGTACCTAATTAATTAACAAACATCAATCATTAATTAGTCAAAGTAAATCCAAAATGGCCGACACTAACCGTCATAATTTATTGTTCTGTTTCTCACGTTTCAGTTCAAATTTTCCAATTAAAAAGCAGACTTATTGAGTAAATTATGTGATTTGTGAGTACTTGTAAAACAGGATTTACTAGCGGTTTTTTTTTTCAAATCCTGTTTTTAATTAATCGTTCCTACTAACACACTTACATTGACATCTAAATAAACAGTTATTACAACTGTCAACTGTCAACGTCTTACTTCTGTTAATTTTGCCGTCGAGCTGTCATTTTTTCGGCGCTCACTGCAAAATGCTGTCCCACTCCTGCGCAGTAATTGTCAACCTTTAACACAGAACGACTAGTTTCTGTTATTAATTGGTACTGTTTATTTGTATCTGTTCTTAACTACTAAGTACTTTGAGTGTGGAGTTGAGAAAATTTTGTAGTAGAAGCATCTATGAACTCAAGATTTGCCTTTTGATAAAGGCAAGGCAAGATATTCTGATGAATATCTCGTAAACTATTGAATTTCGGCCATACATATGAGGGGTTCAATTTGTTGCATTTGGCCCCCCTTTCAGCTCCTGACGGATATACGTTGAATTGCAAGTAACCCTATTGAATGCAATATATTTTGACTGCCTTGTTGGATTGGCAGACGAAGTGCCGTCCGGCGGCGAGATGGGTGAACGACATAACTCTAGTAGTGGACGAGGTATGATTTATCACGTTAGGTACTTGAAACCAGAATGTTTGGAACCAAACCAAAGTGTTTGGACAATAAGTCTTCCAATCAAATCAACATCTTGAGAGCTATCAGAATGACACTTACGAGTGCCTCTCAAAGTAACTGCCTTATGAAAATGTACTGACACGTGTACGCATTTCTAAGCCGTCCATTTTTGTTCCCAAGTCCCCATTCAACACGTTCTACCAACAAATGCTTTGTGGTACAGCCAGGTTGTGACAAAAACACAAATATCCTTTGTACAACGCCGCTGTGACAAAAAACGACACCACTATGAAACCATCTGCTCGACGTTTCAATAAAGGCACATATAATTGGATGGCGATCGCCATTTTAATTACACTCGATGTTTTTCGCCGATATTCTCAAAAAGTCGAGCCTTTTACAGTTTATTTGCGACCGGCGACACGTTGGATGGTTAATGAGGTTGAATTGATTTTTTGAATTAGGATTTTCGGGTTTCCGAGTTTTATTGGGTTCTTCTGAAGTGGGTTTTTCGAGTTGGTGGTGCGTTTTTTTTTTGTGATATTGGGTGGAAAATAAACCTACTAGGAATAGTAGCGCCTGTGACACTTATATTTTTAAATGTCGCAGCATCATGCTGAGATAGGGGGGCATTTTGGCCTCGTACAGGAGTTTCTGTTTTTTTATTTTGTTTTTATATAATTTTGTTTTTTATATTATTATATGTTTAGTTTAGTTTGTGATCTTACTGTGCGAGTTCCAATAAATAAATGTGTTTTCTTTTTTAATTTTTTTTCTTTACTTTACTCTTACTTACTGCAGGCGGCATAATGTAGTAAAGCTATTATAGATTTCCGAGTATTTCACAGGCTGCAGAAAACACCTGTTACTTATAACACAATTCTTCAAAAACTTGGTTTCTTAAATATTCGCGAAAGTAAGTTATAACGTGAAATAAAATTTTCATAAACGTATTTTTTTCCTCAAGAATTCTTGGTGCCGTCCGTCATGGGCTTCCAAATGCCATTTTAATTGCATATGCGATGTTTTTCACGTCTCAAACTGCCTGCTTCCACAATTTATCAACCGGTAAATTGATAAAAAATTATTGTTAACATGTTTCAAACACTGTATAAAAATTTAATTACAATGCTGACTCAATTGTGGTGAAGGCAGGTACTTGATGGGATTTGGAAAATTGTCGTTTTTAAATTGTATTTTTCGAGTTTTTTTTTTTTGTGAGTAGTAATATTTATGTAAAATGGTTGTGTAGTTAAAAATACATACCCTTCTTTTTTTTGTTGTTGTAAATATTGCGGTATTAAGGGCTGGATCTACGCCATTGACCTTGGTCATGTGGGCGTTACCAAGACAAAGCCCCCCGCGTGCGCCTCCCCACCCCTAACAATAACTTCGTGCAACGCGAATATAATTTTGTGCTATAATGTTGCATCGCAGCGCCCGGCGCCCGGCCCTCGCCGCCCGCCGCATGCTATCTATCGCTATCGCTTCCAGTAGCTGTAGCTAATGCAGAGGTGTAAAACCTTTTGAATGTCCAAGACCGAAAGCAAGGGAAAATATAATTATGTATATTGTATAATTTATAGTTTTTACGCGTTTTAGGTTTAACTATGATGAAGAGACTTTTACATGTTACCATTGTATATCTTGATTTACTCGATAAAATTTACTACTTACTTAAAAAAAATCTGGGACATTATGAACCTGGAAGGACCGGTCAGATTTACCAAAACTGTCAATCTGACTCCATCCTTCCGAGACCGGGTTACCTATAACATCGCCAATTTGCGTAATTTTGAAGGGTTCTATTATAGTAACAAAATGTATATGATGTTGCTGTTGTGTTACCATGACAATAAAATTATACCGTTGTCAGACTACCAAAACTGTTAGTTGAAAAAATCTATTACTTATAATTTAATAGTCGTACATTTTAGGCCAGATGTGATGTAATTTCTTGAAATTGATCGTGTCCACATCCTGCAACTATTGCGCCAATCACACCACATGTATTTAGGTTAATTTTTTCTGGACTATTGTTTCCATCGACTACAAAAATCATATTGCATAAACGACACTTCAGCGTCAATTTAGTCACTAGGCCTGTCAGTCGTTCAGATATAATTTCAATCGACTGTAAGCCGCAATTCAAAGGCTCATGGGATGATAACTATGTTCTGTAGTTCTTTAAAAAAAATGGCTTACATTTACAATACGTCTACCAATAGATTTTAGTCTGAAACAAAATTAATTTAAGTTAATGGAACAAACTGTTCTATCTATATCACTCAAGATTGTTAAAGAACATAAAGAACCTGGTATCTTCTGTTTCTTTATCATCTGTTATTTGGTTTCGATCTTGCTGCAAACTATGCTCAATAGGTGGTGACTCTTGAGTACTTGGGGGACTCTTGGTAGTAGAACTGAAAAGTCACGAAGATCATTGTGTAAGTGTAATAAATAAATGTAGTTGTTGCTATTACCCAATTTCTTTCCTCAATCTGTAATATCTTGAGTTGTGAGTTTATTTAAAACAAAATTATACATGTTTTCTCCATAATTTATTATATGCACCGATTTTTGTTGTACGCTGGGTGATAATAATTTATTTATTTAAACTTTTCGCACAAAAAGGTACAAAGGCGGACTTAATGCCTTAGGCATTCTCTACCAGTCAACCAAGGGTGGTGAAGAGATTGGATGGCAGGTGCTTTGTTTGAGAGGAACAATGATAAAAAAAAATCTATTAAAACTAGGCTATTTATTGGCAGTGGAGCTGTAAACAAACAACGATTGTTTAATGCAAAATGTTGGGTTCAATCACGGAATAGAAAAAAATCGTGAAACTGTCGATATTCATAAAATAACCGCTGTCACCAAACTGACACAATATTTGAGTGTACGTCATCATTGCGAAGTTCATTACCGCGATGTACGTTACTGCGAAAGTTTGTTATTGCAAACTTACGTTGCAATAACAAACTTTCGCAGTAACGTACATCGCAGTACTTTCGCGATAACGTACATCGCAATAAAGAACTTTCGCGATAACGTACTTCGCAATCAAGAACTTTCGCGATAACGTATTTCGCAGTAAAAAACTTTCGCGATAATGTACTTCGCAGTAAAGAACTTTCGCGATAACGTACTTCGCGCGCCTCAAAGAGCTCTCAGCAATCTGACGGAGCCCCCATAGAGGGCCAAACGCCTGCCGGGGTCGTGGGACTGTCTTATCAGGTAACTGTGACCCTGAAACGTAAAGGGCTATTGATGAACTCATTGGATGATACCTAATCGTACAGTGATTGTATTGTAATTAATTAATGATTGTATTGTGATAAAATTTAATTAAAATATTTTTGGAACAAAATATAACATGGGTGTAAAAATTATTGGAATCGATTCAGTTACTGATTCTGAACAAACTATATTCAGGTTTCGCATATCCTAAAAATAATGTTGTAGATATCTACACAAACTTTATAAAAATAAAATTGACAAAATGTTTAACATCCATGTTCGTTACTTTCATACTTTTTGTTGACATAGTATTAAGTTCATAATACCGAAATATCAACCATAAATGATTTATAAAATAATAGTGCCCTTCAAAACATTTTTGTGTGACAGTGGCGGATTGGCGGTGGCTAGCGGCTTCTACAAAGGCAGACAATACGAACAGAATAATAAAACGTTTCTCCCGTCGAAATAGAGTTCATTATTAGTTGCGAGGTGCTCTTTTTTATGAAAATATTGGACCGAAATAAGACCTTATTTTTATAAAGTTAACCGTGTAATTCGATTGTGCATCGGATTCTCAGAATAATTTTAGTAAACTGCGTACTTACCTAGTTTAGAAAAATTTTTAGTTTTCACCGTTTATGGTTTAGTAATAAAGACCTAATTCTTTTTTCGTATTAGTTTATGTTATAGAGTCTGTACCGTATACCTACTAATTTTGTGTATACCTACTTTAAAATTCTAATTGGTTGGGCTACCGACAATAATTTTGTTTCTTTATTTCTTTTTAAAGAAAACGTTGCCCCACACTAGGAATTACTCCTGTATCGTGGATGCGTTTACAAACATTTAAATTCACATACACAAACAGCCAGACCCGGAACAACTACCTGTAGGCAATACAAATATTTGTTCCGTGCGGGAATCGAACCCGCGACACGCAGCGCAGCAGTCAATCGCTCAGCCACTGCGCCAACCGTGTCGTCAAAGTGTGTTTGCGGAGAAAAGTATCACAGGTCCGTTCAGCACAGCGTCTCGTCCCGCACTGATTTATTGGGCGCCGGAGGGGTGGCTACGCGATCTGCGAGTAGCGATTACGTAAAAAAATCGATTATAAATAATTAAGAAAGTTATTGGCAAAAATAAGCCGAAGGGGACATCGGCATTACTTAATATAATATATTGGTGGTAATTAAAAGATCCTGTGATTGATAGTTTAGGAGAAAAATGGTAGTAAGTTACAAAAACAGAGGTCACTTTGCGTATTTATTTATGATATTTCAAATATATTTTTATTTTTTTTGAAGCGAAGAGGACATGCTTTATATTGTGTAGATTATTATATATTTTTTTGAAAAAAAATCTTGTAAGGGTTACGGAATAAAAAGGTTCTAATGTATCCTAAATGAAGCCCAATTCACGTCTACCCACGCCTTAACAGCTGATGCTTTCCTTTGATAATGAGAAATAGTCATTAAAAAATTAAATCTGTTCGGTTCAAGGAGGATTATTTCTGAGATTGCAGACGTAAAAGATAGTGAATTCAATAATAATAATAATAAAATATTTAAAAAAGGTTAGGTAGGTACATCAAAAATATATGAATCCCTCCTGGCCCATAAACTAATGTTTACTGTATCATAGGCTGGTCCCTATGATACAGTTAACATTAGTTTATGGGCGCGACCAGTAGAGCTGTTGTCTAAACACCGCTTCGAGAATCAAAGATAAATTGTTTTCTAATTTCATTGTGTGTGGTCACTAGAATGATATTCGAAGCAATATTTAGAGATTAGGAATACGGTTCATTGAACTCTCATTGTGGGTTCTGAAAATGTGTTAGCTTATTATTTACTTCGTACTTACGTAGTTGGTACCCTTTGATAAAGTTCGTTTGGAGACGCTCTGCTACCATTCCTATTTCTGCCGCTAAACAACTTTGTTCTCGTAGGTTTAAAATGACATGTGTAACGGTGAATTACAGGCATACTCAGCGTCTTTGTTTTTGGGTATAACGCTATGTCAAACTCAATTCCTGGCGATTAAGGTGCTCTAAACCGTCTTAATATGTAGGTATATTACCAAGTATTCAGTTTTACTTGATCGTTTGGTCACAGACTTCTCCTATGTCCCATGTCTCTTCGTCTTCCCATGTTTCCTTAAGTTCTATTTCAAGATCTGCACTTAATCAATATTAGGCTCTGTATTTTATGTTACTGAAGTATTTGTGACACATGACATTTAAATTGATTTTCACATGAAGATAGTAATTTATGGTGAATTCTACTTTTGCAAGAAATGTTGCAAAAGTTGTTAGGTATTGTTGTTGTTGATGTTGTTGTGTGTTGTTTCGCTAGCAAGTATAGCGTAGGATTCACCAGCTAGGTCAACCAACGTACTTAATAAGGCGGCTGTGACAGACTGGATGCTCTTAGGCTAGGATCAACGATCTTCGCAGGGTGGTAGCTGGGTGTGATTTGCTGAAAATTGAGTTGAGTGGCGCAAGCCACTCAACTCAATTTAGGCCTCTCTAATTGCAAAATTAGAGAGGCCTAACAGTGGACTGCTGTAAGCTTATGATGATGAAAGACTAGATGCTGAAGGTTGAGAACCAGGTGTTCTGGTGCATCTTGGAAGAGATCTATTCCGAGCAGTGGACTCTAATAGGTTGAGTTGATTGATTTGACTACAAATCGTTTTGGCCCAGCAATTTAAGGATCTAAGTACAGTACCCGGCGATAAATATTGCACATCGACCTTTGGAAAGAGAGAATCGGCTAATTTCGGCTTCGTAGAGCGTTATCTCTGTCGCACGAAATACAAACAGTCCGATATCTATTAGGAGCTGTTAAAACACTTATGATTTGCTTCTTTTGATAATTATTTTTATCCTTTGCATAAAATGGTTTTGTGTAAAAAGGTCGATGTGTAATATTTATCGCCGGATACTATACTTCAAAGGCAATAAGTTACTTATTTGGAATCAAATCTACGGTGAACGAAAATTTCGGAACGAAACTTAGTCATTATGTTTTACCTACATAAAACAGCCAGCAACACGTTCTGAGTAGATTGGTGGGCACTATGGGCAGTAGTCTTCCTCAAAATACCATTTCAGACACTAATCTACATTATCCTCACATGATCTGACCAAGATGATGTCTGGTGTTTAAAAGAGACTGTGACATCTGAGTTTGTTTCGGCCTTTCTAGTTTCTAGTTCTAGCAAATTGTTTTAGAAACTGTTAAAAAAAAAACCTGACCATCTGTAATATATTATAATTCTCGCAAATAAACTTCATTTCATTTCTTCTCAGAGTAGTCAGATAGGATACAACCAGTCTTGCCAAAGGGAGTTATCCAATAACTGAGTTTTGGAGGTCAGATAGGCAGTCGCTCATTGTAAAATACTTGTGTTCCGCTGCATCCAGTTAGACTGGAAGCCGACCCCAAAATAGTTGGGAAAAGGCTATATTGACATTTGACTTATTTGCAAATCCAAGTACTTATATTCTACCACTGTTTGACGGATCCTGTGTATGCTATCATAATCTGGGGTACTTTCATAATGCTGAATAGCTACTAGGACCTTCTCAATTATGAAATTAAAACATGAGTAGACAAATACATAAATACCCGCCAAACCGTGAAAACTTACGTGAAGTGAGTTTTCAATACCTAGCATCAGTCGGTCGATTCTGTAATTATCTCACCGTGAAAACTTGGGTGAAGTGAGTTTGTTTTTGTTAGGAATTGACACTATTGACAGCTCACTCCACGCTCACTTCACCTAAGTTTTCACGGTGGGATTTTTACAGAATAGCACCGCTGTAGTGCTATTCTGTACAAATCTCACCGTGATAACTTTGGAGAAGTGAGCTTAAAGTGAGCTGTCATTAGCGTCAATCCCTAGCATCAGATGGAATGACAGCTCACTTCACCTAACTTCTCACGGTGAGATTCTAACAGAATCAACCGGCAGGTTGCACCATTTTGCAAAACCACTTCCTCTGTTATTTAGTGGTTGAAACAAAAGCTATGTCACGTGACACCTGTCATCTATAAGTAAGTAGGGTTAATTGTGGTATCCTAACAATGAAATAAAAACACGAAAATATAATATTTTTCTCTTTTTATTTGACAAAAGAAATTAATTCACTTTTTTTTTTCTTATTTCCGCTTTCCTTATAATACATTGTAGTTATAAAGTAATTACGCTACCTATATTTATATGTATAGTTTATTTTTCTATATATTACAAAAAATATTTACAAATTTTTATTTCATCCCGTAAAGACCCATTCTAGAAATAAAGATATATTATAATGTAGTCTATTGATATGACTCAAAAATATTGAAAAAATAAAAATTACAAAAAAAAACTAAATTATGTATTTGAAAAAAAAAAATTAAAAAACACTATGGTCTCGAAAAAAAAAACAGAAATATGAATAGACTATATTATTTACAGGTAATAAAGAAATTGCAGTTGAAATTAAAGATAAAAATATATTTATAGCTTAAAACAAAAAACTTTTTGCATTCAGAACACATGATTTTTGCACAAAATGTAATAAATACAATTTTTATAATTCAAATTAATGTTCTACATAAAAAAAAATCTTAAAATTATTTATCACAACAGACTGGTTTTGTGTTCCCGTTTGATTGTTTTTTTTTTTCGAAGATTTAAATCTAAATAAATAAAAAAAACGAATTAAAGCTTAATTTACGAAT
This sequence comes from Luperina nickerlii, assembly GCA_963855955.1. Taxonomy (NCBI): domain Eukaryota; kingdom Metazoa; phylum Arthropoda; class Insecta; order Lepidoptera; family Noctuidae; genus Luperina; species Luperina nickerlii. The sequence goes on along the minus strand of OY979689.1, from coordinate 5,853,304 downwards.
ACAATTTTCAAATAATATAATATTAGTTACAGTTGATCAATAATACTCTCAATAATGTTTAAATAAGATTTTTAGAGACAAAGTAAAATGTAAAGCGAATATTGCAACCAATTTTCATTTTGTTTTCATTTACAAAAAGGAAATAAAAATTCGAATTCAATTCTTTTGAGTTTTGCCATTGATATGTGAAATCATTTTAATTAAACCATCCATAAAATGGTGAATAAAAAAAATGCTACGTCATGTCAAGGTAAAACTAAGAATACAATATAGACATTCTAATTCAGATTGCCAATATACTATTTCAATAAAAATCTCGATATAAAATTTTACTAATTTAAGTGATCCGGGAAACTAAAAGGTAATAAAAAGAGCCAACACATTCACATCTGTCTTATGTCAAAGTTGACAAATAACGTGATTCGTCCATTCCAGAGTGTCACCTGATTATCAGCCAACCAGAAACGAGCATTTTAGGATACACGATTTCTGATTGGTTCATATGTGACCAAGACGTTACGTTATTTTTAGGAATACAAGTTTATTGATGGGCCAAATAATTATTTCGAAAAAAAAATCAGCATTATGTTTATGAAAAAACTCAAGATACGGATTATTTTTTCGTAGTGATATTTTATACTAAAGACATTCAAAGAAAACATAAAGTTAAAAACAATCGTAGTATGCCAAGAACGGTACAGTCATTAATAAAATTGTTTGGTCCATCAATATTTGTTTTTATTAACATATTTATTACATATACAGTAACCATTATGAACAATATTCCCTATTTATAATTAATTATAAAAATTTACAATGATTTTCATTATTACTATTAAATAATTCTGCTTAAATTTAAAAGTTGGTTGTGCCGATGCTTTCGCGCCTTAAATACGACGCCATTTTGTGATGGCTGTCATTCCTGTCCGCCATTTTATAGTGAATATACACTTACATTTTAGTTAGGTTTGTGTTTGTGCGAGGGCTGTTAAACTGCAGGCCATACCCTGTTGACAAAAGAAAAACAAATTAAATAAAAGGCAAAAATAAACTACCTATTAAGTTCTTCATTTTCAAATCAGTTAATTTAAACATTTTAAAGCGGAAATTATAAAAAGTGAATTGGAAATGTTGAGATTGAGATGAATTGTTTCATTTTTTTATTGAATTAATTGGAAAATTTATGCTATCAAAAAGGCTAATAAAAAAAGAGTATTTAAAGACCCTTAAACTTAAAGATAACATGAGACAAAGGGGTAACTTAAAAACGAATAAAAAACGTGGAGCTATGATTCGTTGCAGAAAGAAAAAAAGAAAATAATTGTATTTGACCCAGGTTATGTCAAACGTCTTAATATAATAAACCATAGTTTAGAAAGTATGAAAACTTACTGACTGACCCAGGATAGTCATCGGCCTGGTACTAGAAGCATTGTGGCACGGAGACCAGGTGCCACGTCTTGTTTCCAGTCACCAACCCGCTTGCCAAGCATGGTGATTCATTCCCCATTTTTGTAGGGGCCTATGTCCAGCTGTGGACTGCGATAGGCTGTTGAAGATGATCTCTTGATGAAAAACATGTTTATGGGACTTACGTGAAGGGTAGCATCCATCTGGTACCAGGATGAGCTGGCTTAGTATAGTTAAAAGAGTATTTCCGACGCACCGAGCAGTTAGCTCCGCTACCAACCTTGGTGAATTGTCTTTTCGTGCGTAAACATGAGTTTATAACTTACGTTTTTAGTCCAGAACACGTTTTCAGCTGGTCATGCATTCCCAGAAGGGTTACGCTGAGATTACAGTGTCCCACATTTGCCAACCATTGTCATCGGCATCGGTACAATCAGTGTCAAAAGTAGATGAAAGTTTTACAGTTTAGTTTTTTGCTGTTTTATTGTCTTTATTAAAGAAATAATACTTTAACCCATTGATTGCTAATGCAGATAATTTTGACATAAGATGCCGTATTACACCCATGATACTTCAAATCGGTATTGTAGTAGGCAGGCAGAAGATGCTTCAACTTAGCACTAAGCTAAAAGGTAATGCAAAAATCTTCTGAGACACTTAACTGCCAAATTAATACGAAATCTTTCATCTAATTTACACACTAAAAGTACCACTTACATATAAACCAAGATTCAAATAAACTTACGTAAGTAACCCAGGGTTTGCGTCGGTTTGGTACCAGGAGTACTGCGGCACGTAGGGCGGGTGAGGCTGTGGGGCGCCCTGGTGGTGCAGCGCGTGGGCGGCGTGCGCGCCTTTCATGTCCCACGGGCCGGGCGGCGCGCCCTACGACAAAGAGAGGGTACGGTTAGGTTGTGTGTCCTGTAAAGTAGGATTGCCTAGACATAGTTAGACTGCTGCAAGGATATTTTGGCGTCTGAATGACATTGACAGGGGGCTGTGTTAGGAAAAAAATTGTGAAACTGTCACACAAATTATAATGACAAAACAAGATGGCGGCCTTAGTTCTGATTTTGGTCACTCGCCAAAATAATCTTATACCTGATTGTGACTAGCTCAGAAAATGGTGTCTTTGAAGTTTTATCTACGGGTAGCTATGTCCTAAGAAATGTTAATGATAGTGACTGGGTATTTAAAATAAAATGGGAATCTTCTAAGTTTTAATCTAACTCCTTCCTATGTTTATCTATGTTTATGTGCAGATAGCAGGAGTACCTATAATTTTTGTTTCAGCATGTAGTATGTAGAATTTGTGTTTGTGTGTTGTTATCTTGGTTTTTTTTTTCTTTTCAAAAACTTGAATACTTCAAATTATAGGCCTACTACAACTTTAAAGTTTAACGGTCTTTCAACTTGCGTCAAGAGAATAATTCTTATTATGATGCCATCATAGGTACATGTTGATTTTAAACTTGAAAATAAACAAAGTTACGGTACCTAAAACAGATTGATGTTAATTATATCTCCACATCAATAAACTAATTAACAATATTACAAGTACTTTCCAAGTGAAGCCGCAGTAAAAGCTAGTCGAAAACTAATCGTCGAAAACGTGAGGCGCGCCCGGCACACCCACAACCATTATCTAATACGTTTTATATAGTTTTTTATAATTTTCACACACGCAACCATACAAACTTGTTTTTTGTAAGCTTTCTATGGAAATACGAATGTTTTCGAGAAGATAATTAAATTAAATAGCGGATTTTGATGGTATTTTTTGGTAGGTAAACAAAAGTATTAGTGTAGGAAAAGCTGTAGCGTAAAAATAACATATTTATTTTCTCATTTTTCTGATGGTTCCACTATGACACAAAGTGATAAAAACTCTCAGTTTCAGACCATTTTCTTTAAACTTAAATATTCCGAAAATAAAAAGAGTAAATAGAAAAAAATATATATTGAATAATTTTAATAACTACGTCCATTTGACAAACACGACACGGAATCGAACCCTTACCTTCAGCATCCAAGGCATAGGTCGGCCCCTCATGCCGTCGGCGCCTGGTGATCCTTCTACGTCATCGGATTGAGGCGCGAAATAACCCTCCTACGATAAGAAAAGGAAGCTCCCCTCAAAAATATGTATATCCTTAGGTATATAAATATGTATACCTAAACTTACCTAACTTGACAAAAATATTGCTAAAATTGTATAATGAAAATAATATTTTTCCAATTTAATCATTGCATTTTATTTTCCAGTTAAAGCTAATTCAATTATTTTCAAAATTAGAATTCGTTCATTGGTAAACTAAATTGAATTTGAAATAAGCATTTTTCCAATTATTGCATTTATTTATTCTCTTTGTTGATTCATAAAAAAGGAACGTTCTGTTACAAGCCTTGCATTCCATTTTCAAAACGTTTATTTCTCAAATTGGAAAACTCAACCTGTCATTTTATGGCATATTATTATAAGTGCAATAATTGTAAAACTGTTGAAGTGACAGTGTTGCACTTACGTATCCGACCCTCGGATCCCACGACTGTTGGTGTGGAGGCTTTACGTCGCACGAGCTACCGTCCGGCGACCGGCCTGCCGTCGGCTAAACAAAAAGAAAACGGAAGGTTAAAAAACTGATCGTATACTTTTTACGGTAAAAAAAAAACATGATAGTTACTATTCTAGTGGTATATTCAATAATGGTTTCACTTTCATCATTAACGTTTTCGTTAGCAAGTAGGTATTTTATAGAATAGTGGCAGCAACCAAAAAGGTTTTGTTTTGGGAATGTTCAAAAATATAACTGAAGAAAATTAAAAAGAATGAGTCTATGGTCTGTCTTTAACTTAAAAACACACCCTTTATTAAAAAAAAGAATCTCGCTTGTTTTTAATTGATATGAGACAGACAGCTTCAGTTCTATACCTTCAAAATTACAACGGCTTTTCTAAGAGAAAAGCGGTAACCAACCAATAATGCCTAAATCGAAAAATAATTTCTCTTACATAGCCAACCTTGACATCCCAAGCCGGCTGCGGCTGCTGCTTCACATCCCAGGGGGTGCCGGTGGGGGACAGCCCCGGGGACAGCTCGGACACGGGGGTCGAGCTGGGGGTGGGGGAGTGCGCCTGCGCTGGTCCCCCGCTCTGGTACGCCGACGGAGAGTGTTGGGAGCCGCTGGAACTGCCGCCTCCTCCTGTAGGATAAAATATTGAGTTAGTTAGGAATTATATTGGATGCGCTTTTGCCCAAATCTTCTATATAAGACACAAACTAATCTCAATACTGTTTCTGAAAATTATGAGTTAAATAGAAAATAAAGTAGTTTTATTCGCTCAAGGCTGTGACATGGAGTATTAGAAGATAGTGTAGTCTGAAGATTGACTGCGAGGTTGGTAACACGACAGCCTGAGGACTGAAGAGCGTCGAACTTTTAATTACTTGCTTGTCATACAATGTTCTCTTTTTTAGGGCATTGAGTTAATAGCAAAAATCATTCAGATTTTTTATAATACATTATTGCTTCATATTTTACAATAAATTACCAGGGTTGTGTCACCAGGCTTCTCTTTTTTTTCTATGCAATGCGACAGACACCGCGCTTTAGGTCCTGTAGTCCCCTTAAGAAAAGTACAGTAGTAGCAGATATAGACATTTTCACAAAGAGAATACCCAAACACGAAAGAAAAGTGCACCATGCACCATGCTTTGGAGAATTTCTTTTTGTCTGATGTCGTTGCCATCAAACATTAGGTAGGTACCTACTCTTCCTTTGGGGCAGTTGCGTAAAAATAGTGTTGCCCAAAATCGGTCTTGGTCTTGCAGTCTTGGTCTTGTTCTTGCATTTTTGCAAGACCAAGACCAAGACCAAGACCGACTTATTTTAGCAAGACCAAGACCAAGACTGAACCCTGCAAGACTTGAGCAAGAACAAGACTAAGCCTGCAAGACTCTTGCGTCTCGCAGTTAAGTCAAACTGAGATTTGGGCGTTATAGTAGGTATTTGGTTTCAATCCCGATTATGCGAAAATGGATGTACTTTTTTTATGAAACAGTAAATTACATTGTTGAATTGCATTCAAAACTAAAATTATTGTTGATAATAAAAAAATATCGAAAAATTACGTGACTATCAATACACTTCTGCACGTTTTTTTAATCTTCTTTACTTAAGGCGAAAGCGGTATTAGGTAGCCCGCGAAATTCACTGACCAGCAAATTGCAAAAAACGTAAGAAAATTTTAATTTCGCGGGCTACCTTAGCGCTTCCCCCTTAAATCGATGAAGTTTTAGAAAAATAATTATCCCCTCATCATTATGAGGGGATAATTATTTTTGATGAATTGAATGACCCATTTACTACTTTTATTTTAGATTCGTTATCTAAAATAAAAGTAGTAAATGGGTCATTCAATTATGTAGATGATTAAAATGCCTCATGTGACGCGTCTGTTAGATTCATTGGGATTCATGGCCGACTCGACACCACGCGGGGATTCCCGCAATCTTCCGCATTTTTTGTCAGGTTCAAGCATTTATGCACTTTATTGTAATAATTTTAAAGTTTATTTTCAAGTGCGTTAATAATACGAGGAGACCGCTTGGCGCTGCGGTCCCTTTGTGGCGGCATTTGAAAGTGAATAGCGTAGGTACGAAGACAGTGTTGACCTCGCAAATGAACTTTAGCGATACAGCTGATCAGGTAGCCCTTTCGAGTTTTATTTACATTGCTGTTTTAAGTGAAACAAGTGAATTTACAATTTTTTAATTAAAAATCTCATTGGGTCAGATAGAAATAATGATTTTATACAGTTTAGAGTAAAAAAATTGCAGAAAAAAACGTAAAAATTAAGAAAAAGCCGACGAAAAATTTCAACGCAGGGGGGGTCCAGAATCATGTACAGACGCCAGCACATCAAGCTACCCGAAACTGTCAAATTTTCCCAATCAATTTTGAACCTTATGCTTTAGCGATAAAGTTGAAAATCTATTAAAGAAATTTGACAGATTGTAGTAGGTTGATGTGCTGGCGTCTGTACCTACTGAATCCATGGTAAGCGGTTGCGCGTCGATGTCCCTGCCACCCTGAGCAATAGGCTAATAGGTATTTGAATGTAGTCTAGTCTAAGTAGTAGAGTCTCGCAAGACTTGCGAGACTCTTGCTGCAAGACCAAGACCAAGACCAAGACTGAGAGCGCAATACCAAGACCAAGACCAAGACCAGGTGTATTGACGCAAGACCAAGACCAAGACTGGCTAAGGTCTTGTCTTGGTCTTGCATTTGGGCAACACTACGTAAAAATATCAGTAACGTCTTTTAGCTATTTCACACGAAAAGGTTTCTCACCATGTAATAGTTGGTTGTTGTTGGGCGGACTGCCGGGCGGTAGACCGAGGCTGGGCGGCGGGGCGCCCACCTGGGCGGCCTTCATCATCTTCTTGTACTTGCTCCGGCGGTTCTGGAACCAGATCTTCACCTGTTGATAGAAAAGTGTTGGTTATAATATAATAAGCTTTTAAGGGAATGGCGTTTATAAATTGCACATAGATTTCTACAAGTTGCGGGTTCGATTCCCATAAGCATTATAAGCCTGTAACTTTCCCACTCCACGGCCACATGCCTCCTCTTTGAGAGAGTTAGTGGGCCATAAACTGCATGTCTTCGATTTTTTTATTCTAGTTCATACCGGTTTACTCACTATGTTTTTTTTTTCACCGTTTTGAGGGCAGTGGTAATGATTCCCATACGGAAAAAATATGGCAATTAGCATCGAGATATAAGTACTAACGTACTAGAGAAGACACCGTAAATTCCTACTTTGTCTCGTTTAACTGCGGCGATCGCGCCGCACCTCACTCAGTCGCTCTCTAGCTCTTTCGCGTAAGTGCCGTGATTTACATGGCGCTTAAGACCTTTTTGCCGAGAATAAATACACTTCTGCAGCAAATCTAGCGCTGTGGTAAATTAGTTACGGTTTAGACGAATTGTTATTATTTTAGCGCTGCAGCGAACTAAAGATTCAAATTACGAAGAATAGGACAATTCAGTTATTAATTTGACGTAGCTTCTCTAGTACGTTAGTACTTATATCTCGATGGTAATTAGTCAAGAAAATGCTAGGTATGGTGAAACAGTTTAAAAAACAGCTTCAACATAACAAATTGTTTATCGTAGTTATCGATTTCTATCCATAATTATTAGAAGAAAAAATACCTTACAAACTGTATTCAACAATATGCCGACAGTCATTACAAAGGTACTCGTAGGTATATATATATATGTAAATGATTTAATCGACCATGCCAACGAATATTAATCTTCGCTATTACCATATATATGTACACATTCGCATATATAATGTTTACGTATTTACATAAATAAATATATACCTACGTTTGAGTAAAAAAAAATATCTATGTATGTGAATTTATGAACTGGATAATATTATACATACTACCTAATATTTATGTACAACAAAGCTAATGCATATATTTTTTTACTGGAGAATATACAACTCTCTCTCTTGAACGTCCGGCGCACCCTGGACAGCCCGTTAACACTGTGCTGACTGGCTAATAACATGCTTAACACCTCATGAATTATTCTCTTAAAGTTCGTGTCTTTACGAGAGAAAGACACAATTGGCAGTGTCCCACTCTGTCACTACCCGATTTCGCACAAATACCTAAACTAACATAGGTATACACACATAGGTATAAACAGGGGTAGCGTGGATAAGGGCGGGGCTATGGGGTTGTCAGCCGTTACTGTACCGTTAAAGTTAGGGGTGGGATAAGTCGATGTTTTTTATCGATAGATTTTTTGTTATTTTTCTGCATTTGTTAGCGTTTTGTTTATTTCCATTATTCTTATACATATAATTGCTTTAGGATTAAGCAGTAGATATGGTACTAAAATGAACTAATAGTTTACTCATAATTATCTAGATTAGCATCAATTTACCACATTCCTGAACTTGCCATGACTATGTTTGTTAGGTAATCTACACACATATCTGATCATTTTACTAGTTTTATTATACCTAGTATCTTAAGGTCCATTGTATTATTTATTGAAAATACACTAAAGTAATGTCAAGAAAACGTCTACTTGGGTTCAATCAAAGAGAGAAACAAATCCGTTAATCCCCAACGGCGAGTTTTACACGCGAAGCATACAAGCTTCTGATTTTTTAAACACTTTGTAAAACGAAAAGTAATACTTTATAGTGTATTTCAACAGATGATTCGCGACCGTAACAAATATGTTTTTACGGAAGTATAATCATTTAAGTCATCAACACAACTCTCTAAGACCAAGACTACTGAATGACCATTTCATGAAATCTTGACATTTTAGGATTATACTAACTTAACAAGTTGTATTACTGATTCTAATGATTATGATTCTGTAAATACATATTTGTTACGGCCGCGAATTATATTTTAATCAACGTACCTAGAACTTAATACAGACCAGCAAATTGCAAAAATCGTAAGAAAATTTAAATTTCGCGGGCTACCTTAGCGCATCCCCCTTAATGTAATTTATCCAGGAAATTCGAAGACATGTGGCTTCTAATAACCCGCACAGGACCCGCGTGTCGACTACTGCCCAATCCCTTTCGAAGAAGGGAGGCCTGTGTCCTGCAAGTGGAAACATTAAAGGCTGACTATGTGTATGTTAATATAATTTATAACTTCCTCACTTTAAAAACAAACAAACATATCAGAACCAAGGGCACGATATGTCTCGCATTTTCCACGAGATAAAGTTATTTCGGTTACATAAGAGTTATGATTGCGATATGTTATAGTTCATTATAGCGTTAATACAAGTTATAGGCATGCAACCCGCCAGACCTGAGTGACAAGTACCATTATTGATAAACGTTGGGTGACTGTGACGGTGGGTAGCGGCATCGTTTTGTTGAGGTTATTTTGTGTTGAAGCAAAAGTGTTTGGGGGGATTTTTTTTTATTGTTTATTAATAATGGAAGCTTTAGTCGATGACTTGAATATCTGCTTGGACTACGGCAGCTCAGACACATCTTGATAAAAATAACCTATTGCTTCTCACATAGATTCGTGTAATTAATTTATATTGTGTCTTGTGTTGAACCAGAATTTCTTAGATGAAATGTAATGAAATTAAGTATAGTATAAATTAAAAAACGCAATCTCAATTACACAATGCTATCAGTGAATAGTTAAAAATATATCATTACTGAAGAAAAAACTGCTTAATAACAGCTACGTGGCAACAAATTTTGGGTTAACACTTTCCGCTACTCGCTGTCACTGAAACCACGCCAAGTGATCAACTTATATCGCCAATTCGTGTAATCAATGCATAACGGGTATGTCATGCAGCAAAAAAACTGACGTATGCATTATTATTTATGTGTCCATTTTATATGAGTTATATTTCACGTGGACGCTTCTGCGCAGTCGTAGTAGAAAGTATTACAACTGAAGTGAGTTCTTATTTACGATGCATAACTTTGCGTTATCTTTTATCTAAGACAGCAAGGAATTGTTAATCAGTTACGTATAAGCCGGTTGTTCAGCAAAAAACTGCTTCGGTTTATAAACTCGCTCAAATCGATAAAAATCTAACCGATAACTGTCTTATTCTTCGTATCACTTATGAAGCCAATTTAGTTATAAACAAGAATCAATGCGATAGTATAAAACAAATCACTTATCGCCCACTATACGAGTAAACTTATACGGAAAAGTGTAGGTGTAGAAGTGTTATTTATATTATAATCATCCGTGCATCGATATCGATAAATTGAGAGATGTCCCATCCCTCACCACCCACCCTTCGATTAGCCGGGTCGCAGTGCACGATATAACTTAACCCCGACGTCGCGCCTAACTTATTGTATTGGTATTCGGCATTCAATTCACTTAGCCCGCTTGAACAAGGGTATATTGTACGGAATTATTTATTTTGTCATGTCCTGCTAGGTGTTGCTATGTGTTATATTTCTTTAGGGTTACATTTAGAATGAAATAGTTTTCAGCCGCGCAAAAAATTGATTAGAAACTGAAAAAATAATCCTTTATAGATCGCAGAAGGGAATATCATTTATCTTTTGGTTCTTTACAGGGTGGAAGGGACATGGACGTGACCATGGATTCAGTACCTACATGATTCTGAACCCCCTGCGTTGAAATTTATATGATAACCTGCAAAAAATTACTACGATACGAGGTCTAGAATTATGTGCTGAATTCATGATTCTAGTTTGCGCTTCGATATTCCTGTTATATGATGATTAATCCAGCAACTTTAAAAAGTCGTTTTATGATCTCAGTTTCTTTTCAGACTCAAAAACTAGCGGTAAGCAAAAATTAATGTTCAGAAGCAACAACTTTCGAGCCGATATGATGTAGGCAGAGTTACTATATAAACGTTATTGTATATAATAGCAGGTACCTATATCTATCAAATTATCTACAGTAACTTGCCAAACGCAAAGCCGTAATATTACAAAATAATAAAACAACACATTCAAATAACACAGAAAAATGTCGAAATACTCAAGGTTTTCTATCGAAAAAACTATCGACAATAGTTAGTGTGCATGTACAAATCATTTCGATCGTCGAACCGTGTAGTATTGTGCTTGTGACAAAAGACTTGTTGTATATGTTGTCAAATAAATGTTTATTAACGCGGATGGGAAGTTTGGAAACAGAGTATAATTGTAGAAGTTTTTTTTTGAACGTTTTTGTGTTATGAAATTTTTGCCGTCATTGTTGAGATTTTTTCTGTTGCTAGGCGCCGTTTTATGGTACTTTTTTTTCAATACACTTGCATGCATGTCCATGATTTTTTTTGTTAAACAGGAATAAATCTCTGCAGCCTACAGTTTTAAAACCACTGCAGCCTACAGTCTTAGAATCACTTTAGGATTTTTTTAGAATTGTACAAATAAAATAACTTTAAGTAAAAGCTTGTTCAGACATTTAATTTTACTTGTTTTTTACGTTTTTATATTCATATCAATGAGCTATTAAAGACCACCCACGTGGAATGGTTTTTATGAAATAATTACAATGAATAATAAGATTACAAAGTCATCATAACGCAGGATTAAAGTGCAAAAATAGTTAGGTATAAACAAATGAAATAGAACTACACGTAGTGTTTATCAGCTGTTGTAAGAACGACCGGCGGAAACGCATTATTGTGGTTTTCGTAGGCGATATGTGAGCAATCTTCGATTACTATTCACTGCAGTGACGCTAAAAGAACAAAAAAAAACGTAATAAAAATACTTCCACACTAATATTGCAGTAAAAGAAAAAAAATATCAGCTTCAGCTGCCTATAATTTCATGCAAGTCGTAAAACATGAGTACTATAAAAACTCGACGACATTTCAGCGCAGAACATCAAAAGCGAAAGACATAAAATTATTTTTATTCGTTGAATGTATAATAGAATTATTATGATAAGATAATTTAATGTACTTATTAAAACACGAAGAATCTCCCATTTACAGCAAAGGACCAAACCAAATTTTAATTTAATAAAACATCGACATTATAACTGTCGGTATGCCCCACCTCTAGCATCCGTCATCTGTCACGTGAAACTGTCATTGTTATAAAAAAAGAAAACACAACATGGCCGCGGCATATGCGACCACAATGCAATATGTATTTACTTGTACACGCATTGTTATTGTGTTACGAGAAATTTGTGGGGAGTAACACGAATTCGGGGAAAAAATACGTAAAACATGCGCTGTGTTTCGACATGTGCAATTGACAATATTTTTCTTCAAGTAAATAATTTTTTTTCTGGTCTCGGTAGTACAAAGGTGGCCCAGTGGTAACGACCCAACTTACGAGTTGTAGATCGTGGGTTCGAACCCAGGAAGGCGCTTTACTTTGTGTAAATTATTTCATCACCACTGCTCTCAAAACGGTGAAGGAAAACATCGTGAGGAAACCCTGTCCAATGTCCTAGAACCAAAAATTCGAAGACATGTGACATCTACCAACCCGCACTGGGCCCGCGTGGTGGATTACGGCCCACTCCCTCTCACAGAGAGGAGGCCTGTGTCGCAACAGTGGGAACATTATAGGCTGATTATTTATGTTATGTATTTTCGGGTCTGAACTTTGAAATAAAAGCCAGGCTATGAAATAAGCGAATCTTGATAATATCGCTGAACTGCATTTTTTTTTTAATTTTTATAGACAACCGGTCGCGAACTCGCGTCTGAGTTGTAGGTCGTACCTACAACTCAGACGAGAGTTCGCGACCGGGTCTAGAAAATTGAAAATTTACGTAAGAGCTCCTTCTATATCTAACGAAAGTCAGTGCTAAATGATTTAAAAAAAAAATCTTCAATTTGCTTTGCTGAGCAAAACGTACAATAATACGACACAAAAATCACTACCCGTACATTATATTTTTATTATTAACTTTATCATCAACTGACTACATTAAGGCTCCTACAAACAGGCGCGACACGCGATATAATTGCGCGCGACGCAAAGGCACCGCAAGTCGCGCAACGAGCGGTGCTTTTGTGTCGCGCGCAATTATATCGCGTGTCGCGCCTGTTTGAAAGAGCCTTTATTTGTGACAACATTTTTAATGTCTATCTTAGTCACTCTTTGAATCATACATATAAGTACTTAATACAAGTTGCAATTTCCGATGATAATTAATTCTTAGATAACAATCTTAGATGTTGATTATTGCTAGATACATGTATTACCGAGGATTAAAGAAAACTTAGAACAAGTTCTGTAGGACTGTACTTTTCCCACTACACAGTGATTAACTTTTATTTATTTATTTATTTTAGTACCTACATGGAGGACTTACAGCTAATAAAAACAAACACAAAAGGAAACCATAGACGACCGAAAGCCAATTACAAATCCTCACGTATAAACTTATAATAATAATAATTTATGGTGCGAGCACAAAAACAAAAAACAAATCGCCTACAATAAAGTAAGAAGCAATATAAATACTAAAATTAAAGCTTGCTTGCTTTTGAAGTAAACAGCTTGTACAGTACCCGGCGATAAATATTGCACATCGACCTTTGGAAAGAGACAATCGGCTAATTTCGGCTTCGTAGAGCGTTATCTCTGTCGCACGAAATACAAACAGTCCGGTATCTATTAGGAGCTGTTAAAACAATTATGATATGCTTCTTTTGATAATTATTTTTATTCTTTGTATAAAATCGATAGGATCGCATAGGTCGATGTGCAATATTTATCGCCGGGTACTGTAAATGCTGTTTTCCTTTAAGTAGGTATGAGCTGCGAATATTACCGCGTTCTCTCGTCGGTAATAAGTTCGATAAATGTACACGCATACATAATCAGTCTATTTGCCCACTGCTGGGACACAGGCCTCCTCACTTCGAGAGGGAGTGGGCTGTAATCTGCCACGCGGGCCCAGTTAGTGTTGTAAAAGAACTGAGTCTTTATAGTCCTAATATTGATACTCGAGTCTTTTTTTGAAGACTCAAGTCAAAAAAGAATAAGTAAAAGTTCAAGCATCTCTGAGTTTTTAGTCTTCTTATAATAGACTCCAGTCTTGCCAAAGAGAACTCGAGACTGAGTCTTTTAAAACAGCTCACTCTTTACAAAAAGAACTCAAAACTAAGTCCTTTAAATAAAAACTTAGCTTTCCTAAAAATAACTAGCAACTGAGTCCTTTTAAAAAAGAGCTCAGTGTTTCGAAAAGAACTCGCGACTGAACGTTAATAACGTGACGATGATTTACATGTCTTTTTTAGCCATATTAATTGTTTATTCGAACTTAATAAGTGACTATGACTGCAATCCTCTACTTAAACAATTCAAATACTTCATAATTAGCGAGTCTTTTTGATTGGGCTGCAGTCCTCTACTTTATAGTTCACGACTCCTAATACTTGAAAGAACTTAAAGGACTCAAAGAGCTCAAAGGACTGAAAAAAAAACGAAAGGACTTAGAATAAATCTAACGACTCAAGAAATTTTAGGACTGAAAGAACTGAAAAGACTCAAAAGAACTCAAGACTCAGGACTCAGAAGACTTATTAGGCATGAGTTCTGCAAAAAGAACTCATAGCCGCAAAATGAGGACTAAAAGATTTAGCTCTTTTACCACAAGGCCCAGTGCGGGTTAGTAGATGTCACATATCTTCGAATTATTAGTTCTAGAACGTAACGACCTCACGATGTCTTTCTTCATCGTTTAATTTCATCGTTGTTCGATAAATGAAAATGATTTTATATTCTCTAAGGAGGTTTGTACAAACACTTCTACACGTCAATCATAATTTGCAAACTAGATGAGGTCGGCGTTTCCTATCCTACTACTCTGAGAAGAAAGGCTGAAAGGTGCAAAACTAGAATTAGGTACTAAAAGTGCTCTTTGGAAGTCCTAAAAATCATCCGTCCTTCACAACTAGTACAATGCGTGCCACGAAAGGTGAGACTTGACACACCATGTGGTTTGACTTGCGCAGTACACGATTTTAGGTGTCTTTAGCGGTATGAGGTCTGAGTGCGGGACGGGACCGGACGTCATAGGGGCGGCGGAAAGAGCGGGGGAGGCGGGGTCAAGTCTCATCTTTCGTGGCACGCATTGTACTCCGAAAAAGGGATGGTGCTATCGGTCATGTATAGCTCCGTCTCTGTCTTACACTGGAATCGCGATGGCATTAATCGGTCATAATACGACACCTGAAAAGAAGAAGCGTCACTCATAATCAACCTCCAGCAATAACATCCTAAGTTGCACAACCAACACATACCTAGCTATGACCGCATTTCACAAGCCGATCCTTACGAGTACCTAGAATCACTTCTATTTCTGCCTATAACCAATGCTGCCAACCTTTAAAAAAAGCAGCCCTGTTCCCATAGGTTTCGACAGCGGACGGCGGTATGCACACACAGTCGGCAATGCGTACATCGCGCGGGCGCTCACAAAGACGTGGCGGACATACGTGGCATAGCTTTGAGAAACTGGTGCCCTCTCGGATACAGCTATTCCAGCACTTCCAGGGACTGGTTTATGTTGTAGCGTTTGTGTTTGCGGCTTGTTCATGTACGGTAGGCAGGAGTCTAATTTCAACTCTTGATTTGTGTCACCACTTTTTTGTCAATGCTATAAAATACATACCTACACATTTTAAAAAAGTGTTCTTATTTTGACAGCTGTCAAAGTGACAATGACATTTGAATGTGAAATTGTCAATAGATGTGGAAAATCTTCCAGAGCTGAGGCAGAAAAGTATTAGAATTAGTTAGATTTTAGTTACTATTAACTCGTTACTATATATTTTTGTATTTTAATTGTAACAATGCTATGTTAATGTAACAAATACATAGAAATGGCTACCGACAAAGTGGATGCATATATTCGTTCTAGGGATACAGCATTGGAAAAGTCATAGCAGGTATGTAGTGCGGAAACAAGTGCGCTTGCGTCGCTTTGATCAACGCGACTGTAGGTACATAGAGGAAACACTTATTGCGGTATTTAAATCGTATCGGTTTTAATTAACGCAGCCGTCGGATGTGCTTTTTCTATAGAATAGAAGATGTTATAATTTATCAATTTACTTATTAGTAGTTACCTACTATACGTCATGTCGGATTAAAAAAAAATATTTTTGCATTTGATAGCACAATTCTTGAGGAAGGTTATATTCTACTAGCTGACCCGGCCACGCGTTGCTGTGGCTAATGTTTTTGTGCAATAAAATAATATTGCGATTATAAATGGAGATGTGAGCTATTCCTATCTTTCAAGTTGGATCAAACTGCACACGGTGTACAAATTTGATTAAAATCTGTTAAGTAGTTTAGGAGTCCATCGCGGACAAACATCGTGACACGTAATTTATATATATTAAGATTTAATATCATACTACGACCCTTAAGATCCGAGAAAAAAGTCAAACAACGCTAAGTGAAAACGAAGTATCAGTTCGGGTGGGAAATATAACTGTATGAGAGAGGAGTTCTCAGGGATATAAACCACAGTTTGTTGATAGTAAAAGTTTAATACAAGGTAAAAGATAACAGGGGGTTGCAGAACCCTAAAACAATAATATTTCGGTAACGAAAGCACTAATAGTAGACTAACGACACGGGCTCGTAGCGACGGCGTGACGGACTTGCGCACGCGTCTGCGCGATAAGCGTGTGGGCAGCGGATTGTCGCGCCACGCCGCGGACCAGTAACGGCCGTGCGAGAGAGATTGAGACCAAAATAGTCGTCTCACTCTATGTATCGCGGCGGCAAACACCCGCGAGACGCCCTGATTGGACGGCACGGGTTGAGGGTTGCTATAACTGTTATTTTAGTATGTTGTAGTGTCTTATGACTTCCACGCGAACAAATTTGTGGGCAGAAGCTAGTAACTTTATATACGCTTTTGTTTTAAAAGCGTAAAAGGTGTAAGGTAAGTTACGACTTTTGTGCTTTAAAGGCGCTTTGATTATCTGTAGTAGGCAATTACCTTTATAGGTAGAATGACTTTGTTGCATGTCTTTAACTTAGATCAGTTTAAACATGGGACTGGCTTACAGAATATTTATCTAGATTTCTAACTGCATAAAATAAGAAAACGGTTTAAAGCTCTATGATTTTTTTCCTCAATGTTTCCAATCATTTTTCTAATCAACTATACTAAGCATTTAAAGAATCGATATTAACTGAAACAACACAACACTAATAACACATTAAAAGAAAATTTAAATCTGAAAACCATAAATCAAATCACAGCTCAACTTTACGACATCCTATCAACAACTGTCAAACGAAAAAAAAATCATTTGACAATGACAAACAAAACACGTCATAATTCACAAAACGACACAAAGCATCACACTTTGTATCAATCACTTCGGACGACTCAATCACTTTACCAATCAGTAAATGAGAAATATAAATAATTAATCGACAATATATAAATGTTAATGTGTTGGCAGTGGTGCATAAAGCGGTCCACGACTTGAAAAAAAGACAGTAGCCGCTGCGTGTTTCTGTTGGACAGTGAATGATGTGGAGTCGTCTTTGTTTTATTTTTATTTATATTTTTGCAATTGGAGTTTTGCGATGGTGTTTGCTCTTTTTGTCGTTGGTACATAGAGTTTTGTTTATAGACTTACTGTCGTTTTGTTATGGGTGGAAAAATGAATTAATTTTCGTATTGGTTTTTTACTCAGGGTCGGAAAATAAAATTGCTTTGTAAGCAATCGTGGTCTATCATTTTTTTTTTGTTAAAGGATGAAAAGATTTCACTGTATTTACACTCAAGAACATGTTTTGGTATAATTTAGCTTTATATCCATAAAATTAAAAATAACTTAATAATCCAACAATCGGACTAAAAACCAATAACATCCAACCACAATTTTATTGCAAAAAGAACTTTACATATAACCCAATAAAACTCAAATTAGCTTAATAAATTCAAACAGGTGCTAACTGTCGACACCCTTATCATAATCCAATAAATTAGTGATGCACAAACGCGTTTTACATATCAGTACATTAGTGTTGTGACAAGCACATTAGGCGGTCCATTGGCTATAAAAAAAAATATGGGCATTGAATATTTAGCGATTGCAGTGTTACTTTTTGCTTCGTGTAATTGTTTTGCATTAATTTTATTACTCTAAATGGCTATTTTATAAAGTATAAAATTAGTTTCTAGATATTTTTACCTATAAAGGTGAATAAAACTCTAGGAGGTATCCGCAAAATGGTGTGCTAGTAAAAATCATAATATTTATGTAGCTGTAATACATTTTTATATAATGCGACATCGAATTTTGCACTTAAATTATTCACTCGCTTGTAAATGGTTCGTTTTGAACGTGGCATTTGAGATAAAGTCGTAGTAATATTGAAGGAACAAATTGGTTAACGCTTTTGATTGTAACGTTTTACAATAATATCTATATAATTATTCGAATTAATGATTATTATTTAATTGAATGCTGTCATGACACAATTATTTTAAAACTAAGAAAAACTTTTAGTTTCAATAGTTTTACCATTCAAAAATCGATTTGAAATCATGTGAATTATTTTAACTACAGAAAAATGATCTTAATCAAAATTCACAGTTTCACACAATTCACATATCGAAAAAAAAGTACGAAAAATAATAAAAAGCCACAATTAACTCCACCGATTCCGTAGCACCCTCACAAAATCTTTCGTACCACGTCTCGGTCACATGGGCCCCGTGTTTTACCCGGAGAAAAACTCCAACATTCCCCTTAGAAAGGAAAAAATACCGCTCATGTAATAAATTTGACGACCAGTTTGTTTGTCACTCAATTGTGGATCGGGTTCACGTTTTTCGAAAAGAGTGAAATTGTTTTTGGCGTAAAATTGAAAGTATTCTTTCTTACTAAAGTATTTTTTTTTAAGAAAAAAGAAACTTTATTAAGTGATAGATAAAGATCTAGTTACTACAAGCGGTACAAATTTGTACCAGCTCGTTCTTGAGGAGTTAAAATGTGGGTCTAATTTACCCGTTTTTAGTAAAAATCAATCTATAAACTAAACCATTATAACTTGTTATCAAATGGCGGACAGCTGAAATCAATGGCGTTGCCAAGTATCAGTCTAGATTTGAGATTAGCTAGGAGATCCATGACTATTATAACCATCTACTGATTGCTATGGTAAGGAATGATTAATAATACAACAGCAAAATCTTTGGCTTTGGGAGACAATGGTTCACCTCCCATCTCGCACCGCATGCCCTGCCACCTGCACACGACCTAACGGCTGCGTCAGCGAACGCTATCCGCGTTGCAGAATTTTGAGCCAAACAAATTTAAGAAAAAAAAAATAATATTTTTGCCATTGCAACGCTAAGAAGAGAAGAAGCAAAATCTTTCAACTTTATTTATTTAGCTCAATAAACACTTAATCAAATAAAACCTACGTCTATATTTTTTCGAACATTACGTGAATCAAAGATAAATGCCATCTAAGGCAGCCATTACAATGTGCGTTGACCATTGACTCAGTTTACCATAAATAAGTACTTCATCTTACAGCTCAGTGATACAGCAATTCATTGCTAATCGCGTTTATAGAGTATCCATGTCGATATGTTTTTTTATCGACACTCGCACGTCACTAGAATTACGTAATAATGAATTTATGAGATTTTTATAGTGTCTTGTCTTTGTGTGCAGTTTTGCTTGCGTGAGAGAATTAAGTCTTTTAATATTGTTGTAAGTATTTTTTGCTGTTTAAAGATTTATGCACTTATTTTTACGAGCATTTTCTCTTATTGGGTGAACAGGAGGGTGGCCTAAGTAATGTAGGTAACAAGATTTATTGCTTTAATTGCTTTAGATTAAAACATAATCAACATTTTCTAACAGGCAAATTAATGTTACTTTTTTTTAAGATCCTAGCACTACCTTATCATTTTACTTGTCAACACCATGTTTCAATATAATTAAATTATTCTTCTTAATAAAAAACAAAGTAATTTATTCAAACTAGGCACTTTTTTAACGTCAAAATTACTTAAGACAGTCCCCCAAAACGGCCGCCCTTCACCCCTTCCTAGTCCGTTAGCTAGAAAGAAGAAGTGGCGCAACAAACTCCTCAGCTGAAGTAGTAAGTAACTCGCAGCAGCTGTCAACCATATTTCATTGCCCAACTAACCCATTTATTTTTTAAGTAGGTACAAACACAACACACCCACGAAAATCACTGCATATTCCTTCCATTCTGTCCGAATAACATCGCTTGGTATTTAAAAAATTAACTTGCTTAAAAAACTGAACGCGAACGAACCTCGGAAAAAAGTCGCAATAAGTTTATGCGAGCTAGTGAAAGGCCGTATGTTGGGTAGCCGTGAAATGTCTTTATCGGCGCCGACTCGATTTTATAGCAACATACAACGGTGTGTGTGATGTGTCGATTTTATTTATCGATATATTTTCCGAGTGCGTGCGACTGTCACTAATGATTTTGACAGTTTATTGTTGGATTACCTAAATTGTATTATGAATGCGATAAAAAATCGAGAAAATGTTAATAGTAATGAGGAATTTTCCGTCTTTAGGAAATTGTTAGTAAGCGTTGTTTTACAAAAGCTAAGGATAAAAGTCTACGAATAAATAAATAGGTACAGTATCATTTTAGTACAGATTGTTTAATCATAATTGCATTGAAAATATCAAGTTGTTGTATCCAGTTGTACACAACTAAAAAGAAAAACAACAATTAAGATCAAGGTCATCAATTGTTGTTGTCTAGTTTTGGATGGATATTCTGTGTACAGAATATCCTAATTAATGGTCCGGGAGCCACCAATCCTGAAAGCTCCGTGATCACGGATTCTAATATTTTTAATAAAAAATAAAAGTTAACGTTTAGACGAACAAGATTTGCTTGGTCGGCGTGGATTTGATTGGCCGGAAATATTTTAATTAAATTATTTATTATTAAATTTCCATAATTTTTTTTCCGTCATCACGGATTTTGATCAATCTCATATAGAATTTTGTGTGAAATTATGTTCAACAAGAAAAAATCCGGCCGACCAATGATTTTTAGCCGGAAAGGTCACGCATACCTATTTGAATGGTGTGATAAGGGGTAAAATTTATCCATTATCACGGAAACCTTTTTCTTTTTTTTTAATTCACGTGTTTTAATGTCGCATTTATAATTATCTTGGTATGCGTGCTTACAAACTGCCGAAAGTATCAAGCATACCAAATTTTATTGTGTGAGTGAGGATTATACTGTTATAGATTTCACTTACTTGATGACATTTCTTTTAGGGTCTTTCTTCTACCTCTGGTCTCTTCCTTAAGTTTTTAACTATTTATTATACTAATTAATATGGAAAAGAGGAAAAACAGGAAAATTTTTATTTGGGTTGATTATATACAATAAATGAAGGTTGATACAGAAAATATGTTCAATTCAAGTTTATTAATCAATAATCATCTACATCATTATCATCAAAATTATCATTCCTCTCTTCTTCTGATTCTTCGCTTTCTTCCTCATTCTGCTGGCAACTTAATATTTCCTCAACCTTTAACGGTGCCGATGGGCCAATGTACAGACAGCGTCAGTATGTGCTAACCCCTCAAGTTTTAAAATGTTACACATTAAATTCCTTACAAATAATCTAAAGAATACTTCAAAAAGAACCCATTGTTTCGACTCAGATTCGAACCATCGCATCACCGAACGTCGTCATACTCATACCGGCAGTTTGACGAACTAGCCAGCGAGCCCATATGAATTGCGTTGAAATTGTTATCTACTATGGTTTGAGTCATTTTATCTTTAGGTGGGATGTCTAATCGATAGATGTTATAATTTGAGGGTATCCATTAATTTTACTTACTTACGTTGTCTTTTTTAAATTAATCCATACCCTCAAGTTATAACTACGACGTTTGATGTATACGTTCACTTAAAACGGCGAAGAGTAAACGACTACGATTTATCCATTAATTTTTAAAATGATTTATGATTTTATGAGAACTAAAATCGTTGTTCTGTGTGAACAAAATGTGAGTGAGCATAAAAGGAATTGCGAGACAGCTTGGTATAGCAGTAAGTTCATTATAATATTAATTGTGTTCTCCGATTTTTTTCTTGTTGAGCTATTGGCGGTATCTTGTGTGTGGTATTTAATAACTTATTTAAAACCATTTTTTTCTATACAGAAACAAACGGTGCGCTTATGGGTGCGCAGATTTCAAGAAACCGGCGATGTTAAGACAATGTCCATGGGTCGGAGAACTACTGGGATCTATACGGACCAATCTGAACATCATCGGGATATTGTTAAGGTTCACACTACACCGCCGTTTACATCCACTCGTTACAGTTCGCAACGGCATGGAATATCTCTGTCCACGGTTCGAAGACATTTACACGCAGCGAACATTTACAGTTATCGACCTGCAAAATATGTCTAACAGAAGAACATCGAAGAGAACGATTGCGATTTGCCCAGAAATAGCAGTTATATTAATTAAGTATGACAACAAAATAAACAACGAAGACATTTAACTCATTTGATCCCACTATTTTACTTTGTATAGCAAAATATTCGAAGTAGATATCATGAGCTAATAAGAGATGTTAATTGATATCTATTGATAACATGTTTATTCACTTATTATGCTCATGATTGTAATCCTGCCAATCTAACTTCTAGTTCCTAGACAAGTTGCAAACGCTTCAAAACTTGTCTCTTTCGATGTCACTTGTCAGACTGTCAAATGTCAAATTTGTATGCTGAGACGACATGACAGGTCACGTGACATTTCGTTAGGTTATGTCAATCTAAAATATTTCTACCGCTTACTGTTTTATCGTTTACATTAATAGGATGCCACTTGTCTAGGAACCCAATTGCGTCAGTTGGCAAAATAGTATATTATGATAACTGTAAATAAAATTATCAAATCAAAATAAATCTTTGTTGTAAAATAAGATCATAGTTTTGTTAAATAATAGCAATAATAAATATTATTATATGATTATTATGGTATTTTATTTTTCTTTATTTTTAAATTCTTTATAAATAATTACTAAAACAAAATAGAAAAATATATTAAAATAATATTTATAATGAACAAAAAGCACATTTCGTGCCCATGATTTGAACTTCCACTCATAGGCACGGCAAGCGGTCTTGAAACCTCTAGTCTATTTAGACGATGAATAAAACGTTCGTAAATGTTAATCCTATTATTGCTTGTCGTTTTCGCAATAATAAAAGTATTAACGTTTTATTGAAAAAAACAATAATAAAAACAGAATTTTAAAAATTAAATACTATCTTAAACTTATTTATTCACAAAAACAATAAATTATTTAAAATAAAATGTTTTTGCAAAATACAAAAACCAACTTGGGCCTATCACGGATTTGAACGCACATGTCTTTTGGAGGGGTAATCACTTAATGGAGCTGTGTGTACCACACATTGGCCCATCGGCACCGTTACACCGGCATATTTTCTGTATCAACCTTCATTTATTGTATATAATCAACCCAAATAAAAATTTTCCTGTTTTTCCTCTTTTCCATATTAATTAGTATAATAAATAGTTAAAAACTTAAGGAAGAGACCAGAGGTAGAAGAAAGACCCTAAAAGAAATGTCATCAAGTAAGTGAAATCTATAACAGTATAATCCTCACTCACACAATAAAATTTGGTATGCTTGATACTTTCGGCAGTTTGTAAGCACGCATACCAAGATAATTATAAATGCGACATTAAAACACGTGAATTAAAAAAAAAGAAAAAGGTTTCCGTGATAATGGATAAATTTTACCCCTTATCACACCATTCAAATAGGTATGCGTGACCTTTCCGGCTAAAAATCATTGGTCGGCCGGATTTTTTCTTGTTGAACATAATTTCACACAAAATTCTATATAAGATTGATCAAAATCCGTGATGACGGAAAAAAAATTATGGAAATTTAATAATAAATAATTTAATTAAAATATTTCCGGCCAATCAAACCCACGCCGACCAAGCAAATCTTGTTCGTCTAAACGTTAACTTTTATTTTTTATTAAAAATATTAGAATCCGTGATCACGGAGCTTTCAGGATTGGTGGCTCCCCGCCTATAACCCTTTTTACACCCCAAACAGCAACCCTTAGCAGACTTTAATAAAAACATCACTAAATTCAAGCACATTACTCAATTTATTTCCAAATTACAGACATATGCCGAATTATTTGATCCCCCGTTGCCATAGCAACGCCCCACACAGCAGGGCTGTCGAAATCGCGGCTAGCACAGCAATTACAATTAGCCATCGTATTATATTTATGCCAGCCCTTGTTATTAACAAATTGGCCTCAGTTTTGTTAATCAGATCTTCATTGTATTTGTTTGTAGCAGCTTTAATTTTGGTAATTGTATACTGTGAGATGGTTGATCTTACGGTGATTTTTTTTGATATAGAGAGAACTGTGCTCTGAGTATTTTTGAAGGATAATTATCCGGAAGAGAACTGGAATTACCAACATAGCTTATAGAGTTAGCAAATTGAAGTAACAGTGGACTGGTCATTCGCTTGCCGCGGTCAGTCCATGGATGGGTTCCCCCGTGCCTCGGAAAGCACGTTAAGCCGTTGATCTTTGTGTGAATCTTTCACAGTTGTTACGGGTAATCAGAAGCTCGAAAGTCTGACAACCAGTCTTACCAAGGGGTATCGTATTACCCAGTGGACTAACTGGGTTGTAGAGACGCTCCATGTAAAATACTGGTCTAGCCTGGAAGCCGACCCCAACATAGTTGAGAAAAGGCTAGGCAGATGATGGATTCTCTATTGCGAGATGGAGGAGCTTCAGATGAATTTTTTTCATATACAACATGTATCAGAAAGGTTTAATCAAAATTAAGGGTCTCCAGCACATCAAGCTACCCGAAACTGTAAAATTTTCTCCATGAACTTTGAACCTTATTCTTTAGCGATAAAGTTGATAATCTATTAAAGAAATTTGACAGATTGTAGTAGCTTGATGTGCTGGCGATTGTATATCACATTGAATAACTTTCTCCATGGGAGTAACATCGTAATCGAGAACAATAATCAGTCGTCCCATACAAAACTTCAATACCTACTCGACCCAAATGTATTGGTCTCATGGAGAAAGCTGTTCAGTTTGTTGGTCTGTACCACCAGCCATAATTTCGAGCACACCTTTCTGATACACACTGCAAGCTATGCTCGGAGTATCTATTAGTAGTTATTAAAGGATAATGATCCGGAAAAGAACTGGAGTTAGCGACATAGCTTGCAGAGCAAGCAAGCTGAAGTGACAGTAGGCTGGCGTTGAGATTCAAAGTACAGACGCCAGCACATCAAGCTACCTGAAACTGTCAATTTTTCCCAATCAACTTTGAACCTTATGCTTTAGCGATAAAGTTGAAAATCTATTAAAGAAATTTGACAGATTGTAGTAGCTTGATGTGCTGGCGACTGTACCAACAGCCGTTGGAGAGACTACTAACTAACAAGCGTTGACATCGTGGCACCAGTAAGATGGGGTTAGAAAACCTTACACGTGACCAGAATAGACAGAATGCTGTCATTTGTAACAATTTTAGTAAATAAAGCTTACTTGCACCACAAATTACTGAATAGATTCAGCGCTAAACATATTTAAATCATTAATCTGTTTCTGCCATCTTTAAATTATTGAAAGCAATAGAATGATGAGTTAAATTCACACATATATAAATGCACGCCTTCTTCCTGCTTCAAACTTTCTTTTATCGCCATAGGTATATATCGTATTGGATGCATGAAGATGCCTCCTCGTGTAGCGCAGTTTGTTCCGCCAGTTACTCAACTGAACCGAGCGCTCGGCGCATCCTGGACAGTCATACCCAACACCTTATTTGACTGGCCAATTCTTCCCTTACGGTGGTAGGGCTAACGCCCGCCTGGTTTGCGACCACCCTCCCACCGGAGTCCGGCGTCAAGCAGCCTGCTGTGTTTCGTCGATGCGTGGGAGTTCCAGTGCCTTAGGCATCTTCTGGGCATGCTCGTTCTACCATAGACCTCATCCATCACTTTCCATCAAGCGTGATCGGGCCCATTCAGCAATAATAAAAAAGTATATTCAGTGATTTGTGGTGCAAGTTGAGCCAAGTTTAGGTTCCTGGATACTAAGTCAATGTCCACTAATTCAACTCTTTATTGAATTTAACACCCATTCCTCCCTAACATATCTTCGTTAGTGGTTACCATTAATTCTACATATCCTTTATTAATGGCCTACCAATAAGCTTCCCTTTAACCCTCCGAAGCTCTCGTTACATAATAACGAAGTGAACCGGAGAGCGGCTGTTATTTGAAACACAATCATGTTACTAGTTTCATTAATTTGGTACTGCATATGCTGTTGGGTTAAAACTTGAATTTGCATTCAATGCAAAGGATTTTATAAACATAGCATCACACATGTGTTCCTCGAAGGGAGAGAGCAGAAGAGAGGACGAGGGAGGAGAAGAGGGGGAGGTGTCTTTAATGTCCAACAGTGGAGGGTTTGATGATGATGATTATAATGATTCTGATAATATTGATGTGGAATAGAATGCAGAATTCACTAGTTAGTTGGAAAGAATCGAAGTAACCCTTGAGAAGAAATACAGAAAAAAGCATTGAGAAAACATTTGAACCATAAAGATGTAGACAATGTAGAATTATAATTATCTTAATTTTAAAAGATATATAGGTGAGTTCGTTTGAGATCTATCCAGCAGAGGGTTCTCGATAAACTTATAAGTTATAAAGTACAAAAGGCCATAATCATACAAATGGCTAGAAAATCAGACGAAGTCATTAGAAAATATTAAACCCAAACAATGAAGCTGAAACACTGAATGCAACAACAGAATAGAGAGTTGAAAACAGAACACAATTTACAACAGAACTCTTAGGCAACAGTCCTCAAAATTCTCATCAATCATTATGAAAACGTACAGCTTGAATTTTCTCAGAAACCAGACCAACTCCCACTTATTAGGTACCAACCGTTCACTCTACCCACCAACTTAAAAACTCACCGACGAAAGCAAACCACAAACGAAACCAGTTTTTATCCCATCGAAATAAGATGCATTGTTAGAAAAAGTCACAGAAAAAAGTAACTTTGTTCTACCCAAGATTTTTTTTCTATTTTTTCTTCGTATTGTCTCAGAGAAACACGCAAAGCAACAATTGCTTGGTTTTTCTTGAAGACGGAAGTTGCCATATAATTATTTTCAAATTAGACGCAATTGTAGATTTCGGATGTCTCTGCCTAGGCCGTGAGAAAGATGGTGACATTTTTTTTTTTGTTACGTCAAGTCGAGTCAAAATATGTGATTTGATTTTAAGTGTACACCCGAATTTGGCGTGTGAAGATGAAAACAATAAGGATGGTATTTGTGTTTACAATAGCTGAAAGTTATAGGAGGTGGGGTAACTGTCAAGAGGTCGCGAGTACCCCTGTGATATTATGTTAAATTTTTGAGGTGAAACCATCATCATAACATAACGTCACGCTTATAATTCACGAAGGTTTGGAGACATAGGTGAAAGGTATTCTACCTGTCTCCTCTTACGCGTATCAAGAGGTCGCGAGTACCCAAGTGATATTTTGTGAATTTTTTGAGGTGAAACCACTATCATAACATAACGTCACGCTTGTAATTCACGAAGGTTTGGAGACATAGGTGGATGGTATTCTACCTGTCTCCTCTTACGCGTATTGGAGGTGAAGTTGTGATTGAAGAGCGGAAGTGAAACTCTAACTTGCGGTTAATAATATTGTAGTTGCCACACAAGTGTTATAAATTAAGGTCAGGTACACTATTTAGCACATATAACTAAGTAAAACTAGACTTAAATCTAGTCCGTGTCCCGTGATGGTTGGCAAGCAAGAGATAGGCGCTACTTTAGGATCGCTAAGGTTAACGCCGCGGCTCCTAAATTCGTGTTGCCACTCAAGGGGACTACAGGACCTAAACTCATAAAACGCAAGTTTTATAATGCCTAAAAGTATATGATCGACTACAGTAAACAAAATCTGATAAATATATGATATTCTTCAGTATATATGCTAGATAGATAGCGTGTTGAAAACAATACAACTAATTTGATACGATAGAAAAAAATCATGAAGATATCTCTAAAAACTTTATTTTTACAATAAAAACCATACTAATATTTATGTACATACAATCATTTCGATTTTTTGTCAGATTATTCTACAGGCAACATACTATAATACTAGTGTTTTAATTTTTTGCTCCAAACAATAGATTTTTTGTACTTAATTAAATAATGGGGATTGTCCAAAATTTCTAACCATTATATTTTATTTTATTTTTTGTAAATTTAGACCATTTTGAGAAACTAATTTGAATATTTTGATGATTGGCTCAATAGTTATTTTAATAAAAAATATTTAATTATTTTAAGTTTTTAAGGTAGGTGATCATCCAGTGGCATAAAGATTACAGCTTGGCAAAAAAGTCTAGAAACGGAACTAATTTTTTTGTCTGTTGGCAACATTCTCAAAATAATGACGTTTCAAATAAACAAACTTCGCGACTTCGTAGAATTTCTATTTCGACCATCAAACGGTGATTAAAATAAGAAAAAAGTGAAAAATAATGAATAAAACCATTCGAAGTGCTAGCAGGGAGATTATTTATAAGGTGTACAGGCGATGTTTGGCGGAACATGAAGCCCAAACTATTCTTTCCGATCTTGACAATATTTACCAAAGAACCGCTGATATAACAGGTATTTAAGAGTTTGTTTTGTTGTTTTTAGTTGAATAAAGTGTTAATTGTTGAACCCAAAGCTGTTTTGAATTGCTTGCATACGGAATAAGTGGAAATATGGAACAATAAACATCGAGCACTAGGTTATGTTTACATTTTGTCTGCATTACTCTGGTATAGCGCGCCTAGATTAATTGATACTTGAGTGACTTGTAGTAAATTATTTTTCTACTTTAACTTTGAGTGTGATTACAAGGTAATAATGTATTTGTTGCAGCATTTGCATTAGAAATGTACCAGAAATTAAGGTGCCATAGACTAAATTACGTTATATTATGTTAAACAAAAATACAGCTAATTATCAAGACCAGATTGGTACGCTATTCGGTTGCAGCGGGTTGCCATACGAACAGCACAGTGGCGCCCTCATTATTTTCTACTCTTTTTTGCCAAGCTGTAAGTGCCGTTGCCTTACTAGTACACGATTAAAAATTTTAATCTGTCAACACAACTTCAACAATGTCACATCTGTCAAAGTGTCAATAGGCCGAATAGACGTCTTAAATAATCGAATCCTAGCTTAGCGTATTTATTTACAAATGGTTTTTTTATGTGTAAGTGTCCTCCAAGGTATATACTACTCTCTATCGTCACTAGAACAATCGACGCGGCGACTTAGAAATAGAATAATAACGCACGCGGCGACATTATTACTATTATTGCTGCAAGTTGGAACAAAGCACTTCCTGTATTCCATAACTCTTCCAGTAGGTATATTAAATATTGTCGAGTGTTGAAATAATGTATGTAATGTAATAATGAGTTAATGAGATATAAACAAGAATGCATTGATATATTGTATATCAATGCAAGAATGTTTATATTTTTGACATATTTACAATAATTTGACATTTGACAGATTGTAGACAATACTTGCCTCTTACTTTTTATTTTCTGAGGCAACGATACAAAACTGTACGGCCAGTCGTACGTAATTTGAAGGGCAAATAAGGTCAATCGTATTTTATCAAAAAAATCAATAACATATGAATATTTTTCAAAATTAATTAGTCCGTAATGATCAGTAACGCTATTCCTCGAAATGGTTTTTCAATTACAACATTTAAAAAAATATGAACAATGCCCATTGCTGCATATTTTGCAATAAATTATCAGCGTTGTGTCATTGCGCTTCTCTTTCTTTTCTATGCAGTGACCGCGCTTTAGATCATGTAGTCCCCTTAATAAGGGTGCGTTCCTGACTAACTTAGAAAGACTTATAAGACTTTGCCCAGCCTGTGGGATAATTGCTTAAAACACTAACAATGGGAATGACTTTCATTTTGACAGTTCAACAAAATTCATTGCATTATTCATGTTGTTCAATTGTTTAGCATATCCTTCAAAATGAATCAGATTCTGTTTTTTTTTTTTTTTTTAAACCTGGCCCCACACTAGGAATTACTCCTGTATTGTTGGTGCGTTTACAAACATTTAAATACACATACACAAACAGCCAGACCCGGAACAACTACCTGTAGGCAATACAAATATTTGTTCCGTGCAGGAATCGAACCCGCGACACGCAGCGCAGCAGTCGACCGCTCAGCCACTGCGCCAACCGTGTCGTCTTGATTGATAGTTTGTTAGCTGGGCATCGGACCCAGGACCTCGTTGTCAGCAATAGCGATGGCAACCACTAGACCAACGAGGACGTGAAGCCACTACTTATATGAAAAATATATTTGGCGATTGAAGGAGAAAATGTTAAGGAATGAATAAATCTTCAATTCAATAGAGAACATAGAAATCATTACTTTTCCAAATGGTGAAATGTTTAGAGAAATTCAGAATCACGAAGACAGACGTGAAGTTGACAGCAATATTAGTACTTATTTTAAATCACACTCCAACAGCACTGAAGGAGTCCAGTAATTTGAAATTATTTACAGGTTTAAAGAGGCTACAATTTTCAAATCAGTGCAGGTGTTTAGATAAATTTACAACTTGACTAGTTTCCTATGTATTTTAATTTGACTTTAACTATATTTTCTTGACACTCAATCACAGGCTGATGAATGCACAATTTGTTTTTACTATCCATAACAGCTGTCCTGAATTGGCAACTAGTCTCTTCTATTACTATGTTACTAGCTTCTGAAATTTCTTGTTCCCCGACCCACCCTGTCGCATCGCATCGCCTGCCAGCGCTATCGTTTGTTTTTGCTTAGCGTTCTTTCTGACTATTTTTTTCTTTTTGCTTGGCTCCTAAAGATTATAAGCGTGATGTTAAATAGCCTATAGTCTTCCTTAAGAATTAGGTCATCATATGCAAAAAGAATTTTTCAAATCCGACTAGCAGTTCCAGAGATTGGTGCGTTCAAACATACGAAATGTTCAGCTTTATTATATAAGTAAGTATATTACGAGTATTATGAAATTAGCGTGATGTTAAATGGCCTTCCTCAAGAATTGGGCTATTAGATACAAAAAGATTTTTTTTTAAATCCGACTGGTAGTTCCAGAGGTTACCCCATATACACAAACTTACCTCTTTCTATTATTAAGTATTACTTAGCTAAGTATGTATATCTCTTCTATAAATAATTGTTTTAAACTGGTTGTAATTTCTGTTTTGCTTCATATTTCATTCAAATAACACGCGAGTTAATAAATCTAATATGTTGGCGCATACTTTATTATATTTTTATTAATTTTTCACGCTCCCATTCCCTTTAGATACGGTGATATTTTTAACTCTAAGACATTTGTTTTTCTTAAAAATAATAAATACTTTATTCTTTCACATGCGTCAATCTAAGTCTTCCTCTTCTTTTAGTTTCCATGGCAATGGCTTTCAAGCTTCAAACTCAAACTCAAAGCATTTATTTCAATTTAGCCATTTACAGGCACTTTTGAATCGTCAAGAAGTCGGTCAGTCAGAAAATATGAAGCTAGTTGCCCATTCCAAAGCGTAGGTACCTATGGAGAAGAACGGGCAAGAAACTTCATGGACACTCTTTTCCTTCCTCATCATTGTCATTGATAGCTTTATCCCTACTGTGTGTAGGTAAGCTTCCTCCCTATTGTGTCTTGCTGCCCTATTCTGTCTTAGTCTCATCCAGGTCTTACATTCGGTTCTGTTAAGTCCCATCATCATCAACAGTGTATATCAGTTCACTGCTGCATATAGCGCTCTCAAACCGCTCACCTCCTCGGCTACTTTCATTCGACTAGTTCTAAAACAATATACTTTTTATGACTGAATGACTCAGTGATTTTTATTTAACTTGGTGAGTGTACAGGATCATCCTACCATGACAATGAAAGACTGCGAAATGTCTGAATTTACAAAAGATTGTCCTCTACAAGGTCAGATGATGAAATTTTTCTTGAGAAATCATTAACTACAATGACATGTAATTCGATCAAGTGCAGTACCACCAAACGGCTCGCACCGCGTCGGATCGGAAAGGATACGATCGGATGCGGCAACTGCCGATCGCATCCGGCGGCATGTCGACGCATACGATCAGCTCCGTACCGTCGCTTGCAAACGTATCCGTTTCCACGCCTAGTCAAATAGTTTCATTCCTACCCTGTCGACTTGTTCTAATTTTTGAAAATTGTTGAATTTGACTTAGTATTGTTGGATTTTGCCTTAGAAGAAGAAGAAAATAATCATACAACATAGAAGAGGAAAAGAAAAATTTGAACAACCGCCGAAATTCGATCAAATACGACGACAGGCGAACGGAGCCGATCGCGCGTCGCAGCATACTTTCGGCTACGATCGCGTGTCACGGAAGAGGCCCGCGGTCAAGCTGCTGTGCGCGGCTTGGTAATATAGACTTTAAATACTGTGTACACGATTTAATATCGTTTAAATATTGTAAAATTCGTTCCGATCCGATGTGATGCGAGCCGTTTGATGGAAATCATCCTTTATAAGCTAACATAATGGATTTGATATAAATAAAATATTAAATAGTTATAAAGCAGTGATAACATCTATGTACTAATCCTTGAGAAGTCAAGTTTTACTAGAATCTGCAGAGACGGTTGAGTAACCGTTAGAATCAGGGATGCCATGAGAGATATATTAATAAGGCACCTTTTTCATTGGCATGACGATCACAAATGGTTGATTGCATTCATGAAAGTAAGATTTTAAAAAAAGGTTCTTGGTTTGATGAAAGTAATGTACAGACGCAAGCACATTAAGCTACCCGAAATTGTCAAATTTTCCCAATCAACTTTGAACCATATACTTTAGCAATAAAGTTGAAATCTATTAAAGAAATTTGATAGATTATATTATAGTAGCTTGATGTGCTGGCGTCTGTACCTAAAGAAAGAATTAAAGAAAATTATAAAAACAAAAACACTTTAGAGTAGAGAGTAGAGAGAGAGAGAGGAGAAAGACGTAATATCATAAAGATTTGATGATTTTGTGTAAGAATAAGTAATTGATATTAATCCTTGTGTTTCTAATAATCCTAATTATTGTCCTAATATAAGACACAAAACCATTCTTAAATTGCAAGAATATGAAACTTAAAAAAAATAGAATGCCGACGATATATATATATGTATTATTTTGCATCACAAATATTTTAGTAATAATAGCTCTTTTGGCTCAGTAGCATGTTTAATAGATGCAATCTAAGGTGGTAGCGACGTAGATTGTAGATAATAAAGAAACCTATGGTTATATTAAGGTGCCCTGTTAAAAGTGCTTCGACAATTTTAGACTACGATGATATATTATAAGGGAATTAAGACGTTGAAGGCATGGCTAAGTAATATATAAGTAGTAGTAGTAGTATATAAGTAATATATATAATACCGCACGGGTCCTTCGAAGGTTGAGCTATGTTTGCCGAGATCGGTCCGTG
The DNA here is from genome assembly GCA_963855955.1 of Luperina nickerlii. Classification (NCBI taxonomy): domain Eukaryota; kingdom Metazoa; phylum Arthropoda; class Insecta; order Lepidoptera; family Noctuidae; genus Luperina; species Luperina nickerlii. The sequence goes on along the minus strand of OY979689.1, from coordinate 5,819,676 downwards.
GATGGGTGTCCACGTATTGCCGTGTCTCGGAAAGCACGTTGAGCCGTTCGTCTCGAAGGTCATTTGTAGATCTTTGACAGTCGTTACGGGTAGACAGAAGCCCGAAAGTCTGACAACCAGTTTTACCAAGGAGTATCGTGTTACCCCAGTAACTGGGTTGTGGAGGTCAGATAAGCAGTTACCTACTCAATGTAAAATACTGGTATTCAGCTGCATCAAGTTAGACTGGAAGTCGACCTCAACGTAGCTGGAAAAGGTAGGTAGATGATAATGATGATCTACAATAAATACACTTTGTACTTTCAGCCATATTGCAAAGATAACAATTTAAACCAGCGCCAGCCCTATCTACTAAGCTTGTAAGTATTAAATTTTCCTATAAATAATTACAATTGACAGGTTTAACTATATAACGGTCTGGATTCTAGTCTAGATCTAAATCAGAGGTTATGCTTCAGTTAGCAACGTCGCCGATAGGGGGCGTTGTTGACTGAGCCAAATGGATGGGTGTCCAGAGAAAGTGGGAACTTTCCATGTCAGGATGGAAAATTGTATGGAATTTTTGAAATGTTATGGATTTTTCTGTTGGGTTAGTAGACAGCTGTATCCGTGTTTTGGTAATAACAGCTAGGTAAGGATAAACACGAAAATACTTTTTAGTCAGAAATTGAAATACTGGTATTCAGCTGCATCCGGTTAGACTGGAAGCCGACGCCAACATAGTTGGGAAAAGGCTAGGCAGATGATGAATTGACAGCTGTCAATTCGAATGTGTCAACTGTCAATGTGTCGTTATTTGCACCAACCAATCATAAGAGCGCTTACATGAGATTAGATGTTTTACTGATAGCATCTTTTGTTGATAAATCAATAATTTTGAGAAAGTCGGTTGTCTCTAACAACAAAAGTCAGCAAGAAATTGTTGTATAAAATCTAAAATTCATCAATATTTAAATCATTTAATAACTCATTAGTTACTACCTATGACCACTAGATGGCACTACATGATTAATTAGCAAGATTAGCTCAATAAAATTAAGGGATAATTTAGGAAAACTCAGGAAGCTTCTGATTTAACCCTTTACATACGTAGGTAGGTGAGGTTAATATTATATTGGATGCTAGAGAAACATAACTACTGGAAATTATACATTGATTTCGTGATTCATGTAAAATTATTTATAAGAAATACTTATTATCCATTTTCAACTTAACAAAAATACCAACACATATTATTTTAAAAAAGAGAATCACAGACATCAATTTCGTTATACACACGCACACAAGGCCATGAAAAATTATTGTGATTGTACCTCTTCGCTCATTATGAACGCCTGGTAGGTACCTATGATTGATGTTCGTAGATTGTACGACGGAAAACCGTGAGTAATGTTAAGAAAATGTGTTATATGCTTGTTTTATTTACTTATTTCTGTACCTAAACATTTAGATATGCAACGCAGTGTTGTTATCGGAAAATATATACCTAGGTACTATAGTTGAATTAAATAAGGGAATATAATAACAATAATTTTTGAGATAATTTTCAATTATGGAACAACAAACTGAATGTTCAAATTCCATTGGAACCAAAAACTTATTAAGACCTTTTGGTAACAAATGGTCACTCAAAAATCAATTTCACTAAAGTAGATAATTGACTAAGTGGCGATGGAATGTAAATTATCTGAGATTATGAACACTGCATAAACTGACCAGTGGTACGCGGACTCCATTTTTCTACGCATAGGTTTTTGGTTATATATCGACACCCCGCCGTGCCTCGGGAAGCACATTAAACCGTCGTCCCGGCTGTCATTTGTAGATCTTTGACAGTCGTTACGGGTAGTCAGAAGCCCGAAAGTCTGACAACCAGTCTTACAAGAGGTGTCGCATTAACCAGTAGCTGGGTTGGGAGGTCAGTTAGGCAGCCGCTCCATGTAAAATACTGGTATTCAGCTGCATCCAGACTGAAAGCCGACCCCAATATAGTTGGAAAAAGGCTAGGCAGATCATTATAACGAAAAAGAACTGATATTGCTAAAATATTGCTATGTAAATTCTACACCGCGGACTACCTACAGTATTTGTCTGTCCTTCCCCTTTTTAAATCCATCCAAAGGTTGTCTTTAAAAGATCGCTCTTAGCGATAAGAGCGCCCATTGTGTCACCCTTTGTACAGTTTCTATATTTATGTTTGTAATTTATATGGTGTACATAATAAAGAGTATTCTATTCTATTCTATTGCAAATCATTTTTCAGGAAATCCCCTATACCGGTCAATAGAATACCCTATATCCAGCAATCACACTAATATTATAAAGGTGAAAGTTTGTGAGTGTGTGTGTTTATATGTTTGTTACTTCTTCACGCTCAAACGGCTGGACCAATTTTGATAAAATTTAGTATGGAGGTAGCTGACACCCTGGATTAACATATAGGATACTTTTTATCTCGATATTCCCACGGAATCAACACTTATGCGGGTGACACCGCGAGGCACAGCTAATAGACTATAGAGATGATAATATTTTGTAGTATCTTTCCGTATAGTCGTCATCAACATTGCGACGATTGAATAAGTGAATTTGCAGTATCCTTTCGAGAATTGATAACATCATGGCAATCTAGGTCTCCTTAGGGCTGACACAAATTGCTCTGTAACTAGATAAATCATGATTTGAGGAAAATTCCGACAGCTCTGGTGGAAGTTTCGAAGTCTGTATCTTAGAATCTGTTAATAAAGCAGTCGTTCCATGTAAATATTTATATTCATCTGCATTTTTATATTATAGGTAGGCCTGTGGCCAAACAGCCGCACAGGTCGATCGATCAGGTTAAGCTACGCTTGCCGCGGTTGGTCTGTGGATGGGTGACCATCTTTACATACCAAAACCCCTCCGTGCCTCAGAAAGCACGTTATGCCGTTGGTCCCGGCTGTCATTCGTGGATCTTTGACAGTCGTTACGGGTAATCAGAAGCCCGAAAGTCAGACAACCAGTATTTTTGAGGGGTATCGTATTACCCAGTGACTGGGTTGTGGAGGTAAAATAGGCAGTCGTTCTATGTAAAATACTGGTATTCAGCTGCATCCGGTTAGACTGGAAGCTGACCCCAACATAGTTGGGAAAAGGTGAGGCAGATGGTGATATGCTATAAGACATATTGCGTGGATCCCAAATAAATTGGAAGTGCAGGAAAATCATCATCATCTTGCTGGCTTTCTACCATGTTACTTGGGGTCGGCGCAACACGTTTTCAAAACTAAAGGCTCCTGCAAACAGGCGCGACGCGCGACGGGAATCGCGCGCGAAACAAAGGCACCGCTCGACGCGACTTGCGGTGCCTTTGTGTAGCGTGTCGTGTCGCGCCTGTTTGAAGTAGCCTTAAGGCTCGTACACACAGGTGCGACGCGACACGCGACACAAAGGCACCGCTCGTTGCGCGACTTGCGGTGCCTTTATGTCGCGTGTCTCGTCGCGCCTGTGTGCACGAGCCTTTAATTCAAAACTGGGCATACCAGACACGATTTTCTTTTGAATGGTGCTCATCTAAATTGCCCGTTAAGGTTCAATAAGCATTTTATCACGCTCATAATATAAAGGCGAAAGTTTGTGAGTGTGTTGTTACCTACTTCTTAACGCATAAACTACTGAACGGATTTTGATGAAACCCTACAGTAATATAGCTTATACATCAGAATAACACATAGGATACTTTTTATCCCGATATTCCCACGGTATCGACACTTATGCGGGTGAAACCGCGAGGCGCAGTATGTATATTTCTTCACTTTTCCAAGCTAAAATGAGTCTTATTTGTGTGACGTTAAAGATGAACTGTAGGCAGACTAGACGTTAGTTAAAAGTCAAAGCTTAAAAAATAAGGATTTTGCCTTATACCTGTCCTTTGATAAACGAGTTTAGGCTCCTGCAAACAGGAGCGACGCGCGACGCAAATCGCGCGCGACAAAAAAAGCTCCTTCAAACAGGCGCGACACGCGATAAAATCGCGCGCGACACAAAGGCACCGCAAGTCGCACAACGAGCGGTGCCTTTGCGTCGCGCGCGATTTTATCGCGTGTCGCGCCTGTTTGAAGGAGCCTTTTATCTCGAAGTGCAGGATGCTTAATACTATGATGAGTACTTCCATTTACATGTCGGAAAAATAACAGTAATTCCTAGTAGTACGTAGAGGTTTTATGCCGCAAAGTCAGACCCCTTTAATTGTTTATAAAGACAAGGCTCTTTTTCAAAACATTCCTTACGACATTTTCTATTTTATGAAGGTTCATCGTTTTGAAAAAGATCGGCCGGCGAGCTTTCCAAAAAATAACAAGAAATAGAGGTTGTACTAAAAAGTTTTATTAAAAAAACGGAACACAATGTAGAATAAAAAATGATATTCCAAAATTCCAAATACAAAAATCGATTTCCATCTGTCATTTCGTCACGCCATAACCTAAAAATGATATTCTTATACAAATGTACCTTATAGCCTTCGTTTTAAGGTTTGAATTTATTTGTAGTGCCATAATTGTCACTGAAAAGTACCGGGTAGAAGTTGCGGTATTTTTGCCTCACGTACCGCGGTCTCGAGTTGAGATCTGTCATTATTGTGATAACACTGTCTGTCTACGTGAGGAGAACTGTCCGTTGGCGTAGTGATGCGATCAGGTCGATAGTAGTTATCGATGATTCGGAATTACCTTTATAAAATATTGGTTGGGAATGTAGGACAAGAAAATGAGATAAAAATAACTGTACGTTTTTGGAGGCACGAAGCTCTTTTTTTGGTTTTTGTTCAGGAAGACGTCTATTAGCAAGATGCGAATGACCATTGAAGGAATATAACTAATATTTAAAATTTTGTAACAGTCTCTTTCATAGACACTAGTCATTAAAATACGTGATAGGTTTGAATGAATTGTCTTTTATTGACATTCTCACCATTTCCCAAATGACGACTTGCTGCAAAATAACAGTATTATACATGAATTGCTTGCCAACGCAGCTCCCAAAACTAAATCAACTACTCTCTACATTACTACAAATCCACAATCCAAAAGGCAAGCATCACCACGACATGGCCACAAGCAAAACACAAGACCAGCATCCCAAAAAACCAAACTGTCAAACTCAAACGTCCACCATCCATGACAACTGTCACGAATGACATGACAGCCGTTATCTTTCAAGTGCCCTCCATTTTACTTTACCCTATAAATAATAAACCGTGACGTTTCGACTCGATGTGCCCAACACTATATCATACATACTTACAGCTATCCGAGTTGTTTACAAACATATAATTACTTGGTAGGTCGATGCATATCTTAGGTGTGTTTGTGTGCGTTTTGACAGCTGTGTGGGTGTGTGCATGAAAGGTGTGGGGTGTGAGTGTGTGTGTAAACTAGTTTTCTTGCTGTATGAGTGATTGTAAGTCCCAACGACCACACAGTCGACTGATAAAATTAATTTATTTATTGTTTTGATTTCATTATGTGGGTCGTAAATTTGTTTTTCAGGAGTGTTAAGATAAATAGTTTTCTTTAAGTTCCATGTGTTTTAGTAGGACATGACTGTGTTAGGATGCCAATGAAAATTGACTTACTTTTTGTTTAGCTTATGTAAGTTGTCAAAAATGATGAACTAAGGATGTGCCACTGAACATATGGGAATATGTATCGAGTTGACTAAAATTTATTTCTTTTTAAAATACATTAACAAGTTCTCCAGAATTTTTAGTAACGTGATTCTCTCAGAATATCCAAATCAAGTTTTGACTACTTTTTTTTTTTTTACCGAGTACAGGTAATATAATCAGCCTATAATGTTCCACTGCTGGGACACAGGCCTCCCCTCTTTAAAAGGGAGTGGGCCGTAATCTACCACGCCGTAATCTGTCACATGTCTTCGAATTTTTGGTTCTAAGACATGCCGGTTTCCTCACGATGTTTTGCTCCACCGTTTTGAGAGCAGTGGTGATGAAATATTTACACACAATTTAGCGCCTGCCTGAGCTCGAACCCGCGACCTACATACATAAGTCGGGGTCGTTACAACTGCTCTAAGGTGATATAAGGATAAAGGAATATCTCCTTCTAGACATCTCCTTCTAGGCACCATAGCAGATTGGCCCTACAGATTAAGTAATATCTATTACGAGCATCAGTCATTCTTACGAACTCACTCAAGTAAGCACGTCTTTTAAACATAAACGAAAAATATATATTTTTAAAACAGCAGACAATTCCAACTATTAATAATTAGTAAAACACTAGTTATTATTATAATCTGTTTCGTTTTTTATCTGAAACAATACAAAATTAGTTGAATTACATACATCGCGTGTTCTTGTTTTAAATTCATTGCAATACCTAAATGATAAAAAAATGTTGTGTCATTTAAAAAAACTTTTGCAACTTTGTTAAATATGTGTGGACTGTTTTTTTTTTATTCAAGTTTGAAATTGGAATACCAAATAGTTTTGAAACTGTGATGCAACCTCTCTAAGGTCGCTTCGAATATAGAATGCAATTTAAATTAAGATGGCAGCACATTCGCACAAAATTAGGACAACCAATCAGAGCAATTTAAATTGACATTAGCAATAACGTCAAATCATATTGACCAATGCAGTTGCATTTATACAAATGTGAGTGGTGGTGATAAGTGCCACAGGTGGTTTCATTTGATGTGTCTAACTAGTATTTACATGAAAAATTTAACTTGCTAATCTAAAAATGTCTCAGTAGCAGCCGCAGTCTGGATGTGTACCAGCATCCTGATTCCGTAACACTATCAATCTCAATCTGAATAATTTTGAACCATATTGCTAATCCTTCATAATGTTCGAAAAATTTGTCTATTCTATTCTATTTTTCTCTATGGCAATGGTGCCGATGTCTACATTGTCAGTTCAACAACGTAAATAACGCAATGAATGTTGTTGAACTGTCAAAATGAAACTTATTGCTAGTGATAGTGGGTTACGTAGTTACCCCGCAGGTTGATAGCAATAAGCTCGCTATTACATAGGTCTTAGTATAACTAGTAAAATGTGGGAAGTACTATAAATACACAGAGCTATCACGTCTGTAAACCGATATGATAAATAATGCCTAAAAATGTCAGACAGGTACAGCCGGTCGATTCTGTTAAAATCTCACCGTGAAAGGTGAAGTGAGTTTGTTTTTACGAGAAATTGACACTATTGACAGCTCACTCTACGCTCACTTCACCTAAGTTTTCAGGGTGAGATTTTTACGGAATAGCACCGCTGGATTGCAACTTCTCACTAACCTGTGCTATATCACACTGAACATCGTTGCTAATAATTTGGTATTTCATTCTAGACGAAGAGAACTGTTAAGGACCGACTTGAATGGTATGTGTACGATTTGAGAGGCCTTTGTGTATCAGTGGAATACAGCTGATGATGATTCGGCTCTGTGGCAGGACAGAAAAATACAGATTTGGTCAGGAATTAGTAACTCCAGCATATTATAAAAACACATGAAAAGACGGAACATCCTGTTCACTTCACATTGTCTCATAACATCTTCTTCACTTCACATTGTCTCATAACATCTTGTTCACTTCACATTGTCTCATAACATCCTGTTCACTTCACATAGTCTCATAATCACTTATCACGACACCGCAAGAGACAGGGTAGCTTAAAACCCAAAACCGACAGTATTTTTAACAGTAGCACAGAACCAACGGTTTCATTCACTCCACGCCCCGCTGATTATGCAAAATTTTGCACTAAATACATTATAAAACTTGACACCCGAACACAATTAGGCATTTACCAACTAAAAGCTGATATCAATCTTATACAACGTAATAATAGCAATTATAATGCTTAAATACCACTGTTAAAAGTGTAATAATTCATTACTTTTATCTATTCAGTATTGTTTTTGGTTTTTATTATCTGGTTGGTTGTTAGCATGATTTATTTAATTAGCATAAGTTTAAATCAGCCTATGTTCCCACAGCTGGGACATCCATTCCTCTCTGTAGAGGGATTGGGTTGTTAATCAACGATGCGGGCCCAGTGCGGGTTGGTAGATGTCACATGTCTTCGAATTTTTGACATTCTTTTCTTTTTCTAGGACATACAACTTTCATCTGAAGAAAAAATATGACAGATTGGCATTTTTTTATACAAAAGCTGTCTAAGAGAACATTCTTTTCTTAAATAAGAGATACCTATTTTTCTATTGAAAAATCAGACCATAAACAACTTAAAATTAAAGCAAACTTTTAACGGTATTTTGAAATTTTTGGTTTACAGTGCCACCAATACTTAGCTGTTTAGGCGGGCAATATTCAAACTACAGTCGCCATTTTGAAATCGTCATTCCGCTGTCAGTTTCTGTCTAGTGTATTCACACTTGACTTTGCACTTGCCTTTGCATTCGCAAAGCAATACAATACCAAATTCTCAACTAGCAACGCTGTCATCTGAATAGTTAAGATGTGGGACTGTACTTAATTTTGACAACTTAGGGAAGGCTAGGAAGGAAAATTGTCTTAACAATCATCATCATCATCATCCACAGCCCGACCTCACCCACCACTGAGCATCATCATCTGCCTAGCCTTTTCCCAATAATGGGGGGTCAGCTTCCAGTCTAACCGGATGCAGCTGAACACCAGTATTTTACATGGAGCGACTGCCTATCTAACCTCCACTACCCAGTTACTGGGTAATGCGATACCCCTAGGTAAGACTGGTTGTCAGACTTTCGTACTAGTGATGACCCGTAACGACTGACAAAGATTCACGAATGACAGCCGGGACCAACGGCATAACGTGCTTTGTGAGGCACGGAGGGGTTTTGGTATGTGAAGATGGTCACCCATCCACGGAACAACCGCAGCAAGCGTAGCTTAACCTGATCGATCTACCCGTGCGGCTGTTTTCTTAGCCACAAGCCACCACCGGGCATATATGCCTCTACATGTAGCCTTTTTCTAACTTTGTTAGGGTCAGCTTCCAGTCTGACCCGATGTAGCTGAATACCAGTTATATTATACATGGAGCGACTGCCTATCTGATCTCCACAACCCAGTTACTGGATAATACGATACCCCTTATTAAGACTGGAACGGAATAATGTGCCGTCATAGATCCCCGTCGAGAGGAAACCGGTATATCCTAGAACCAAAAAAAAAATTCGAAGACATGTGACATCTAGCAGCCCGCACTGGGTGCGCTTGGTGGATTACAGACCCCCCCCCCTCACAGAGGGGAGGCCTGTGTCCCAGCGTGTCCCAGCGGTGGGAATATTATACGCTGATTATATATTTATAATTATAGTTCCTCGGTGTCTGCAAGATCTTCTTTGCTTGCACCGCGCGGCAGAAGAGGCAGATGGTGTTAACTCAAAAAATATTGCAAAATAATGTTTATTTAATACGTTTTAATACGTTAGTGGCTCGTATTGACCTCCGAATGTTCCCCGGCCGTGCGTTCCGCGGGCTGCCTCCATAATTGATGTGCATAAACACGACGCGTATACAGGGCGCTGCTTTTGTAGTTTATGACTTAATCAGGTTTTAGTTTAGTTTGGTGATTGTCTATCAATTACCAAACTAAACTAAAACCTGATTAAACTGAGGACTAGATGTTATAGGCAGATATCCTGCTAAATATCTTCAGTTTTGTTTAATTTTAAAGAGTTATTTAGGTACTGGAGAAGTCTGGATGTTGTGGGCGAGAATTATAGCACAATGTACATGGGAAGAACAAAATCACATAGCTGATGGTAGTGGCAGTGCTTGGGGGAGACCTATGTCCAGCAGTGGATGTCTTTCAGCTAAAATGATGATGTTGATGATACATGGACAAATACTACCACTGATTAGACAGTTAGACTACTATTGTACAGACGCCAGCACATCAAGCTAATACAATCTGTCAAATTTCTTTAATAGATTTTCAACTTTATCGCTTAATTAAGGTGCCACTAGTCGGTTTTTTTCTCCATACAAATTTCGGGAGAGTATCACTCCTATCCTATCTCATATCTGTTTGACATGGTGCATCTAAAGTTGAACATGATATCGGTTTGACTTATTATTAATTTTGACTGTATGAAAACTGAAAAGTAAAATAAAAAGCCATTGATAAGTTAGGAGCCAACAAAGATTCGTTTTTCTTGCTATTTTAAACGTAACTTTGGGCGTAAATAAGTAATAAAAGAACTGTAAAATCTTCAAAACCAAGTCCATACCAAGAAAGTTCAGTTATCGAAGAGTTCAATAAACTTTACTTGTAATTGATTTGTGCTGTGGTTTTTTCATAACAGTCGATTTTCCAAAACACTTTTCGAATTTTTTTACGCGCCTATCATTTCGGAACGATGTTTTTGTGCGTGAGAACTAGACGTTGTGCGTGTAGACTAACGTCTCATTGCTCATCACTGATACTAGCTCTGTCGGACACGAAGCCAGGTGAGACAGCGTGCTTTTCGGGCATGACCAACAGTGAATTCGAGCTCGCGACTAGTTTACTCGTAGGCATTAGGTTCAAGGTTGATTGCAAAAATTTTACAGTTTCGGGTAGCTTGATGTGCTGGCGTCTGTACAAGACTAAGGCACTAGTGGAGTCGCTAAATAAAGTAAGTGTTTACCTAAATTATAAAATTAAAGTGGCAGGGGTAGATTTGGAAGGCAGAAACTGGAGTAGTGGAAATGCTAGGCTATATTGCAATAAGCATCTGGTAAAGCCTTATGATGGTTATTGTAGCATAAGGACCTGGAGAAGAAGTGGTAAATGGTGGAGAAAAACATAATCGCAAATATAAATAAATCCAAAAATCACACCAATAAATCAAACAAACGTCCTATAAACGAAATAAATTTAGAAAGCACATAGGCACACGTAATTAATCAATCATCAACGGCTTGCGAACATCCTATATTTGAACGCACACACACAACTCACACACATCGGACACGCACAAGCACAGCCACAGACTCGAGCGCAGCGGCGCGTAAATAAATTTTGTACGGACAAAACTGTTATTTTAAAATAATAATTGATGTGCATTCACATTGTCCATAGCAATTGTCAATGGATGTGGTTTTTTTTCTTTTGTGCTGCGCCGTGTCATTATATTTTTACCTAGAGCTTAAATATGGGGATACGAATTAATTTTTCCGCTCCGCTGTCAAGGCTTGGTCTAGTAATTATGCGGATTTCAGTGGCTTCGGTTATAATAGAATTGTTGGGTATGGTTTGTCTCTTGTTAGGCTGTTACCTTGGCTGTTCTAGTACTCTTAGAAAATACGTTATGTCTGGTAGCGGCAGCACTCAGTGAGTAAAGCTATGGTTTCCTTGAAGAGCGTTGGAAATCTGTCATTTTCACCCAGTATTTGACATGAAGGTGTCAAAAAACGCTCTGTATTTTGACAGCCGTTGTTATGTGACCGTTCACCTCTATTGAAACCAAAGTTTAATTGTGTTCTATGGCCGTTCTTTTTTTTTTAATGAGATGACTGGATGAGGCCTTTATCCTGCAGTGGAACAAATTACTGGCTGGCTTTAAGAAAAATCCGACTTATAGGTGTACATAGATAAACTTCTTTGATGGTGAACTGTTTGATGTTTATTATGGGTAGTCATCAACTTTGGTAAATGGTTTTATTACTGCAATTTGTCGTCCCTGGTTTTTACATAAATTCTTTTAGTCATGGTCTACTGGTAATGAGGACTTGTTTTATTCTCTGCGATTAATTAGTATGAGCTTATCAGCTATCACCAACAAGGAGTTTTAATACATTTCTTAAGATATTAGGTAGTGATTTAGGTATGTAGGTACTTAAGATTTTAATTCAATAGGTACATGCCAAGTAATGTGACTTCGAAATCGGATATTTTTAGCATGCCAACACAAACATTTTAAGCGCTAAAGTGGACTGCATAAATTTTAAATTGTCTCCTGTTCAAATTCAAATGTGAAAAAAAAATCATGAATGGAATGACGTCATGATTTCATTAAACAAAAAGTTTGCCACGTTCGAATTTCAAATACCTAATTGTCGCGCCAATCTTTTCAGCCCAATTTTAATTTCAACGATTAAAAAGCAGATGTGAAATTCTTAAAAGTTTGAAAGTAACAAATTGTTGCCAGACTAAAAAAACATTGAAGTCGAATAAAATATACACTGTATTTTACAACTATTTAACCTTTATGGTTTAATTCCAATTTATAAGGTTCCTTAACCAGTTTGATCGAGTAAGGTGAACAAAAAAGACATTGCTTTTTGAAACTCGTACTAGACACGGCACCATTATTCTTTGAGTCCGTTCAAATCTATTTTGTTGCCATGTTGTTTTACTGACACATTGCATAAATGTGGATATGGCAAACATAATTAAAACTGCAACCATCCTACCAGTAACACGCGTTATAATTTCGAAAAATTCCATCGTAGATTATGCAATCTTCTGCTATAATGTTGCATAATAAAATTATTATGAACAGTTACATTTTTATAAGCCTCCCTAAGCCTACTTGCTATTCTAGTCGCATTTATAGTGTTACCATACAAATAAATAAAAAATGCGTCGCCATTTTATTGCCATGTTTTATAATGCTTACTTTTTTTATTCCAAACCAAAAGCAATACCTACCTAGAAACAGTTCAAAACGTCCACAATGAAAAAATCGATATTTTTTTTTATATACCTAAAAAAACTACGCAACAATTGGTCAACCGGTACTTCCGTGACAACAAAACTGGGGCTGAGGGACTACCGTTGATGGGGTGGTCATTAAAATCCCATAAATAAAGTGAAGAGTCGTCGGTTCGACTCCCGATCGACATATGTTGCGCATCGACAGGCTGCTCTTGTAAAAATAAATACGCAACAAAGAGCTACGAAACTTTAGAACTGGCAACTGATAGGTGTAATTATTTTTACGATTTTTTTAATGTACCAAAACATATTATAACGCATGCCTGAATAAAAAAATGTTACAAAAATTAGATTGAACGGATTTTTATTATTCTTCTATCATCATTGTCTTCCTAGCCAACTATTTATGTTGAGGTCGGCTGCCAGTCTAACCGGATGCAGCTGAATACCAGTATTAATTTAATTATTAATTATTCTTCTACCTACATAATAGACATAATAGTAGATAATATAATAAAAGCTTAAGAATTAGTATGTTTGAAAGTGCTAATCTCGGGAATTACCAGTCGGATTTGAAATAATCTTTTAGTCTTTTCATTTGATAGCCTATTCTTGAGATAGGTTGTAGCCTATTTAACTTCACGCTATGACCCTTAGGCGCCGGTAAAGAAAAAAGCCAGAAAGAATGCTTAGCGAAAACAAACTAACGGGGACACAGTTATAGGATTGTATATTAAATGTTAAAACAAAAAATTTACGAAGTCGCGGGCAGAAACTAGTTCTTACCAAAATAGAAACTGACATGTCCATTACCAAAAGAGCAAAGTATGTAAAGCAAGTCAATAAAAAACCCTCATCAATTGAAATAATAACAATCATTAAAAAAGCTGTTTCTTTCATTCGAACCTACGTTTCTATAATTAATATTATCAATGAACGTTGCATTTTATAACAGCTTATGTGTATATCAAAAGGATTATTAATAAAAAACGTTATAATTGCTAATTATATAATCATAATAATTTGTATGTATTTAAAAAGACGTTATTCTTCTAGATAATTATACTGTTTCAGACATCTTTATATGATATAAATGCTAAAATCCTAGTTTTTTTTTATTACAGTTTTGATTGTAAGTTAGGTTTTTTTTAGTGCATATTATAACGTACGACGGCATTAAGTTTGTTTTTAAAATAATTATAAATTTAACATGAATAAAATATCATTGGTAGGTGAGTTAAAACACAATTTTATTTCAAATTTATTCATTTTTAAATTGTGTTTTGAAGTGTCGGATTTAAAGATCAAAAATTTATCAAAATTACGACCATATTTATAAAGCGAGTCTTAAATTGGTCCTTACTTAGGAATTCAGCTGATTTATTCGATTTGTGAAGAGAAACCACACCTTGTATTGGACTGACATTTTATGGACTGGACTAACAAATAAATCATAATTTTGCTATTTTTTTTCCTGTATTAATAACAACTCAACTTCTTGATAATTGCTTACATTCTTATCGACTAATAAGCAAATTAACTCTTACTTAATATTTAAAAAATAGAAATATATTGCTATATTTAAAAATTGCAACAAAAAAATAAAACGGTGTCAAAGAGAAAAATAAACCGCCAATTTCTTCAGCGCCATTTTAATCTAGAAGACATTCGAAATTCGAAACTACAAACTATTTACATCTAAACACATAAAAAGTGCCAGTCTCTTGTACACACGGCGACACAAACGTTCTATAAATAACCAATAAAAGCTGACTTCTGATTGTACGAAGAACCTATAAAATGCGATGTCTACTAAAACTGGTTATGTATGGTACAGTTTCGTTCTAGTTTATCAAATGACAAGTGTGAATAAATGGCCTCATTGTAACATAGCTGAATCTACATAATTATTGCTCTATAAATTGTTCATGGTTCAATAAAAAATTAAACTGGATGTATTATGCTTTAGCTTTCGCTTGGCGGCAGTTGGCACATATTTTTGTTTAAAAAATCTAATTGACATTTGTGATATGTAAAAATGTTGTGTGACGATTTCTTTTTGAATACTGAGGAGTATTGGTGCATGCTTTGAAATGGACGTTGTGTTTTTCTGGTTTTGAAAGATACATAGGGAATGTATAGTAGAGTGTATAGTAGAGTGTAATGGCAAAATTTATATTTGCACGCTAAGTATTCACTAGAGTTTTACTTTTAAATGAAAGAAAAACTAACTGATCAATAAATATTTAATTAAGTTTCAAAAGAAGACTTAAGTATATCTTTTGCTTAATAATCGATAGCAAATTTTTTTTACCTATATTTTCCCACGGCTGGGCAAAGTTCTCCCTCAAATTTTTCCACTTTTCTTTGTCCTGTGCCTTCTCCGTCCACTCGGTTTGGAACGACTCCAAATCGTCACGCCAGCGTTTCTTAGGCCTTTTTACTAGAGGTAAAATCATTTTCAAACCCCCTGTGTTTATAATTCTTTTTAAAACCAAACTCGAGCGTCATAAATAATAAAAAATATTTTCTACGGTCAAACAAAAAAAAAAAATATAGGTAAAATCTTAAAATGGCCACCAAAACGTCATGTCTAACATCTTCCGAGCTCGTGCGGACACGTTAATTGTGTATGTTATTAGTTCGCAAGGTGTGAACCGACTTACCAACTCGAATGGCAGAATACTACACTTGTCCTCCGCTGTATTTGTGTAAAAAATAAAATGGAAAAGTGCGTGTCGGACTCCCATACGAAAGGTTCCCCCACTGGACAATATTTATCAATCACACTAATGTTATAAAGGCGAAAGTTTGTGAGTGTGTGTGTGTTTATATGTTTGTTAATTTTTCACGTTCAAACGGCTGGTCCAATTTTGATAAAATTTGGTATGGAGGTAGCCGACATCCTGGACTAACATATAGGCTACTTTTTATCCTGATATTTTTACGGGATCAAAAGTTATGCGGGTGAAACCGCGGGGCGCAGCTAGTATATTCAAAAACGCCGAGAGATAAAAACAACACATTTCCCCAAAAAAACCCCTTTAATTTTCAACTTTATATTATATTTATTACTTGTTGTTAGATCGGTCAACCAACCCACACTGGGCCTGCGTGGTGGATTACGGCCCACTTCCTCTCACCGAATATTTAAAAAAAATGCGGCCATAGTAGTGCATACTCTGTGAAAATTACAAATGTCTACCTATTAGAGTTCAAGAGATACAGCCCTGTGACAGACGGACGGACGGACAGTGGAGCCTAAGTGATAGGGTCCCGTTGGCACCCTTTGTGTACAGAACCCTAAAAAAGAAACAAAAGTTTAATTTGAAAACGCAAAAAGTCTCGTTCCTTTATCGGCGGATTCCCTTTTTCGCTCCGACATGCGTATGCGCCCATAAAAATTTCTTGGTGCAATACTTGAATAAAATCTACATATTCGGTTGTTTATTTGTTTTTTGTGATTGTCACGGTCTAGTAAGATATTTATAAGGCTTTTTGTCCAGAATAACGGAAGCATTTTTAACATAAACTCGCCTGCATTCTCCGAAGGGTCAAGCAGATATGTACAGACGCCAGCACATCAAGCTACTACAATCTGTCAAATTTCTTTCAATAGATTTTCGACTTTAACGCCAAAGCATAAGGTTCAAAGTTGATTGGGAAAATTTGACAGTTTCGGGTAGCTTGATATGCTAACGTCTGTACCTACCTATAAGTACACAGATATTTCGCCAGTTATCAACATACCACAAATCTAGGCTCCTGACTGCTACTGGAAAATTCCAGATGGAAATACCCAATATCACTTAACCCGGCCCGATAATCGAACCCAGAACCCCATGATGTAATTTTATTACGTAAAATTATCTTGTTATTGTAGAGCGGAGTTTCCTATACAGGCATTTATGCTTAAGGTGAAAGCGCCAGGGTAGCCCGCGAAATTCAATAGTTTTTTAATGTTTTTTGCAATTTGCTGGTCAGCATTAAGTTGTACGTTGATTAAAATATGATTCGCGACCGTAACAAATATGTATTTACAGAATTATAATCATTAAAGTCATCAACACAACTCTCTAAGATAAAGTAATCCCACAGAATGACTATTTCATGAAATCTTGACATTTTGGGATTACACTAACCTAACAAGTTGTATTAGGTACTGCAAACAAATTGTCAGCAGCAAAACAATAGATTTCTTGTAATTAAATATTGCTTCATATTTTGCAATAAATTACCAGCGTTGTGTCATCGCGCTTCTCTTTCTTTTCTATGCAGTCCGACAGTGACCGCGCTTTAGGTCATGTAAGCCCCTTAATAGGTGAAAAAAAAAGATTGCATCAGACAGATAGATAGAAAACACCTGTTCATTGATAACATCATTAGCTGGTAAGATCTGCGATAACAAGTAGGTGAGTTAAGAAATTAAATGCCACGTCCTTGCGACGGACACGTCCATTCATCTTGAGGCCTTAACCAGAACTGACCTATAAAAGGACGATCGATGGCGCCGATCGGAGATCAGTGGTGCCCCAGTGGTATCGGCGAACTTACGAGTTGTAGGTTGTAGGCTCGAACCCAGACAGACGCTTTACTTTCAGTACTTTAAAAGAAATGCTGAATGGGTCTGCTGTTAAACTCGATCTCGCCTGATGGAGAGCGATGGGTGAGGTCTATGATGGAACGAGCGTGCCCAGAAGATGCCTGTTCACTCTTGCTTTGAAGGCAGCGGGTTAAATGTGGAAGGGAACCCTATTCATCACCACTGATCTCAAAACGGTGAAGGAAAACATCGTGAGGAAACCGGCATGTCCTAGAACCAAAAATTCGAAGACTTGTGACGTCTACCAACCCGCACTGGGCCCGCGTGGTGGATTATAACCCACTCCCTCTCACAGAGATGAGAGCTATATCCTTGCAGTGGGAACAATATAAGCTTATTATGCAATACACTGCTATGCTAGGACCAAAATCTAAACTGACTAGTTCTTACTAGTTGTAATGTTTATGTACAGACGCCAGCACATCAAGCTACGCGAAACTGTCAAATTTTCCCAATCAACTTTGAACCTTATGCTTTAGCGATAAAGTTGAAAATCTATTAAAGAAATTTGATTATTTTACAGATTGTAATAGCTTGATGTGCTGGCGTCTGTACAGTCAACAAAAGAGGTAAGTATACAGGATCGTCGGATATAGTTGAAGTTTAGTAAGAAACCGATGGTTGTTTTCGACTGAAATTTAATTTTATAAATGAACCGTTTGTTTTCTATTAATAAAATTAAATTTTATTCGAGAATATCCATCGGTTTCTTACCAAACTTCAACTATATCCAACGATCCTGCATACTTGTCACTTTTGTTGACTGTAGGTACGTAGTTAATATTAATAACCATTAATATCAAGGTTACTGTATAAAATTACTTTGTAGACTTCTTAGATGCAAAGTTTAAGTTTTGTTTATGTTTATCGGGCTTAATCACCATACTTTAGACTCTTTAAGCAAGTGATAACAGCACTCATATCAATAACATGACCACCATGGTGAAACAGTAAAATCTGCCTAGTTTTTCCCCAACTATGTTAGGGTCGGCTTCCAGTCTAACCGGTTGCAGCTGAATACCAGTGTTTTATATAGAGCGACGGCCTATTTGATCTCCACAACCCAGTTACTGGGTAATACAATACCGAATGGTAAGACTGGTTGTCACACTTTGAGGTGTCTGACTAAGTGTAACGACTGTCACAGATGTTCGAATGACAGCCGGGACCAACGGCTTAAAGTGCTTTACGAGGCACGAAAGAAAGAAAGAAAGAAATTTGTGTTTATTTGGCAAAAAAAACCTTAAAAATAAACAAAACAAATTCAAAATCATTAAAAATAATAATGCCAAAAGGGCCTCAGCTCAGCATAATGCCAGATGTCAACACAAGGCACGGAGGTCTTGATATCTATTGCATGGTCACCCATCTATGACCGACCTCGACAAGCGCGGCTTACCCTTAGGTCGACCCGTGTCGCTGTTATTAGCCACGAGCTCGATAAACATTGGCCCTTCGTTGCCCTCATGGTGGAAAAATTGGTTTTAAGGGAATTTGGAGTTTAAACTTGACTGAAGATTTGGTGTTCGATTTTGTTAGTTAGTATTCTGTGAGCACTCTAGTCTGGTGTAATAATCGCTATAGCACGGCAGCTGTCCAGGATGGAAACCTGAGTTCGATCCTCATGTCTTGCAAAGTTGGGGTAGAAACCTAGATTGTCCCGAGGTGGCGGCGCGTAGTGTTCCTCGCGCGCCCCTCTTAGACGTCGCGGGGGGAGTCAAACACCTCACTCCCCCCTGACCCGACGAGGCCCGCAGCGGCGGGCCGGCACCAGTCGGGGGTTGCGGAAGGATCGTACGTTCCCGCGACCCCCGGCGTAGGTGTGAGATGGAACACCGGGGTGGTTTTTAGTCAGTCTAAGAGTCTGACAGGCTCCGCCAGGGCGGCGGACATCCATGAGGATTTTGCACCCCGGAAAAAAATAAGCCTAGATTGTGGATTTGGACCAAGTAATGATGTTACGTCTGGCGCAGATTAAAAAAAAATATTTGTGTTATTTTATTATATGCTATTATTTTACATATTATTTATTTATTTCTGTAACTGCCCGTGACATCACAGCGGGCCTTATCAGAATACCAGCGCCGCGACATTTATTTTTTAAATGTCGTAGCATCATGCTGAGGTAGGAGCCTTTTGGCCTCATATAGGACTTTCTGTTTCATTTTCCTTTTGTTACTTTATTTTTATATAACTTGGATTTTTATTTTGCTGTGTTTAGTTTAGTGTGTGATCTTCATGTAGGTACGAGTCACAATAAATATTTTTTCTTTTCTATATTGCCGTGGAGTTTTTTGTTCTTACTTTTCCATAGCAACCTGCCACTTTGGAATGGGTAACTAGCATCATCAGTCTGGCTGACCGACCCCCTTGACAATGAGGGTTTTCTGAAATGACGTTCGCCAGGTGGCAGCACTGACACGTCAGGTCCAGGCATCTGTCAAAGAGCCTATATTTTCTTTAGTCATGACTGAATGATAAACGAATGAATGAATCGAATGATGAACGTCATCATATATTTTATATTGGAAGACCTCTTGTCACAGTGGTGCCAACTGGTGTCGTAAATTTTCACGAAAACCCTCATTCAAAAGTGCCTCTAATTGGTTTCTATGAAACGCGCTTTGAGTTTGAGTTTGTGCAGCTAGGGGCAAAACGCTCGCCTTTTGCTCCATGAGATTTTAACCTATCTGGCGACCCCTTCGAGAAATACAAGCGTGATGTTGTCACGTTTTATACCAAGAGAAAGACCAGCCTTTTCATTTTATCAAGCCACAAAGCATTTAATTGTTCCTTAGCATTTTCCCAGCGTGACGTTTCAAAGATGGCGTCGTCACGGGCGACAGGTACAATAATGGACGCTATCTCGAGATCGACCTTACGAACATCCGTAGTTTGAAATTGTTTTATTATTTTTTAATAGCTTGCTACGGCGGCGATGTGTTTAAGTAACGTGTGTTGATTTACCATCACATTAGGTGTTTTGCGAATTTGATCTTTATTAGCCTTGAATACATTGACAGGTGTCATTCTCTCGACGCCGACGGTTGGACTGTAGAGTGATCTTGTCATTGACACTTTAAAATAAGAACCTTTGCTTTTGAAACCGCCTTTCCACATAATGGTCAAAATTGACTAATCCATCAGGCAAGGTCTTTCTGTCACTAGTCAAGGTTAATTATACAGACGCGAGCACATCAAGCTTCTACACTCTGTCAAATTTCTTTAATAGATTTTCAACTTTGTCGTAAAGCATAAAGTTCAAAGTTGATTGGGAGAATTTGACAGAATCAGGTAGCTTGATGTGCTGCGTCTGTACGTAGTTCTTATTTTACCGTCTCGTCTTCAAGTGCAGTAACGATCAGGGATCTGGGCGACTATCAACTGAACTTTGCAAACACAGTATGAAGAGATCGATATTCTGAGACTAAGAATGCTGTGGTCAGATCTTCGCCAATGGCAATAGAACGGTAGGGTGGACATCACTAATAAAACTGAACACGATCTGCACATCTATACCGCCTTCAAGAGCTGTCAGTGTCATCATTGTTGTGAAATGTTGACATTGATAGCTCCTGAACACAGTTTAGAGGTGCTAATACTACTAATCGCGTTCAGATTCATTTGTGAAATTGACTCTTAGTAGGTAGTAGTGAGGATGCGAAATAAATTAATGAGGGTTTTCTGAAACGACGTTCGCTAGGTGGCAGCACTGACACGTCAGGTCCAGGCATCTGTCAAAGAGCCTATATTTTCTTTAGTCATGACTGAATGATGAACGAATGAATGAATTGAATGATGAACGTCTTCATATATTTTATATTGGAAGACCTCTTGTCACAGTGGTGCCAACTGGTGTCGTAAATTTTCACGAAAACCCTCATTGACAGATGCTAAGTGGGTGTCATTCAGTTTCCGAACTGGCTTGATTCTTGTCAGTTTATCAGGTAGCATATTGTACATTCTAGGAAAATAAAATGTTGTAGAGTCTGCTTATGTCTACATATTCTTTAAGTTAAGTATGACAAGTATGTAACATTACGTAACAATGAAAATGCAAATCATTGCCAGTGCAAAAAAATCTTACATACAATTTCTGTGAACGCGCAAATATCTGCATGCAATAAAAATACCTTACGTGTTTCCTTCATGAAGTCCAACAATAGTTTACCTGGAACAAGAGACAGAAAAATATAGTACACACGTCATAGATAAAGTAAAAATTTTGGCGCCGAAACAAACGCTAGCCGCCATAAATACTAGTCCAATAAAAAAGCAATTTAAAATACATTCAAATTTGAAAAGAGAATAGGCCGACCCGAACTAGTGAGGTCCGCTCGTTAGTTGAAAATCGACTATTCTTGTTTTAGTTAAGGGGAAATGTGGGTTCAAGTTATTTTGGTCGGTTCCCGTGGTTACGCACGCAACCATGACGTCATCCTCCGGTAACCACGCTAGCTACACAACGTTATAACTTCACTATCGTGAGATTATCGGTGGTACTGTTAGTTCGCTTTTGCACATAAAATGTTTTTTTTTATTGACAGTTTTAAAAGTGATAACTGATAACCGATGGTAAAGATAGTAGTACCTATTAATTATGGAGGCTGTTGTTTGTATGTTTTGGAATGTGAGATGTTAATTAGGTTTTTGGTAAACACTATTTTTTTTCACTAATAATATCAGCCAGTCATCTTACGAAAATTAAATAAATTAAGTTATTTTTATAGTTTCAATCTCAAATCTTCATTCATAGTGATATTAGAATCAAATATCCATCTACTTATGAAGTAAGTAGGAATTTTTTGCCGCATTTTTTGTATAACAAAACAACATATGAACACGAATTTTTGACTATAAAAAAGATAAAAAATATATACTTACTACAGTTAACTAAGACCAGTGCAGCACGCGAACATTCAAAAACTAACGTCTTGACGTTTCCGGTTACTAAAAACTCCTACTGACGTATTGCCAACTTAATTTTGACACTTCAAAACTTACTGCACTTCCCTATGTTTAAGACCATAGAGTTTAAAATCGACTACAAATGTCAAACTTTCAATGACAGTTATAATGTTGCGAGTTATACAATTTCGTCATAAAGACGTCTTTTGATTTGGGTTCTGTTATTTTACCGGCAAAAAGTATAAAATAAAAATATTTCTTTTGTCTGTTCGTAACAGTTGGCTTGAGGTTGCGTTGTTCTCAGAAATGTTGCTGTAATGAGGAAAATTGGGATGTATCGTATCGTAATAATTATGATGCTCGGATTTTCTTTGTAGGGATAAAATCAGAAATTAAGTTTTCTGGAAATTAACCGGAGTTAAGGTAAGCAAGCTGGAGTGGCAGTGGACTGGCCATGCTAGTCCTAGGACCGATGGCTGGTGGAGCAGACGAGTCCTGAAGTGGAGACCATGTATCAGAAGCGTAGTGTGGGACGCCATCAGCAAAATAGACCGACGATCTTAGATCGAAGTTACAATATGGTACTTATTTGAACAGTTGGTACCAAAGAAGAGAAGAAAAGTAACAAACTACAAACGTTTTCAGAAGAGTTGTGGTTAAACAGCATCCCGTTATCTATAAAAGTGCAAAGGCTTGAAAATGAGAAGTAACGTACACTGTCAGTAACTTTTTCAAACAAAAAGCTTTGTCAATATAACGCTACAACAAGCCTGAGTAATCACAATCTTCTAAGCATATAATATTAATCATCAACACACTTCTTAATTAAACCAAAGACAAGATGATTTATCACAAAAAATCAACGATTAGTAACACCAATTACTTGGCAACACTAGGCAGAATAGTACTATTAGTTATTCTGTGGCAGAACGCGAAACAGTACTTTCGTCTCTATAAAAAAAAATACAAAAGACTGACCCCACGATATTCAAATTTGGAATTATGAACGGTTTCGCCTGAGTTCGTCCGGTTATTAGGGTTCTTAAGTGATGACTCCTCAAACCTTGTTAGAAAAGAATTTTGCCAAATATTTATTTCTTTAACGTCGTAGGTCTAGTGGTCGCAAGCGCTACTGCTGAGCATGAGGTCCTGTTCGATTCCTAGGTCGGGAAGTGTTATTGGGTTTTACTACCTGGAATTTCTCAGTAGCAGCTCGCAGTCTTGATTTGTGCCCGGTTGATAAACTGCAACCACAATAAACTCACCCCATATTACATGGGACTTACCTAAGCATAAAGTACACCTGTGCTAACCCTTCGAGGAAACAAGGCGTGATGTTATGTTATGTGTGTTATTTATTTGTTTAATTATTCTTTTACTGTTTATGAAATAATCGTTGCTGAGGAAAGGAAAGTACTTAAATGATGTTTAGGGCCAAAATGCGTCGCGCTAAGAGCCAACACTTTTTTTAAGCAATCAATTACAACGACTATATTTTACGCGGCAAAGCGGAGAGAGTTTAACACGAGTGATTTGACATTAACATATTGACAAATGACATTAGTGTAGAATGTTGCCAGTAAAACTATTATCTTTTAATCGACAATAACAATAAAAAGTTTTATTTACGATACCTCACTATTTCTTTTCCCAACCCTACAGAACCCGCTACACAAAGCTAACTGTCATTCATTCCTTCCATTCGTTCCTCAATTTTTTCAAATAGACGAATGATTGATAGATGATGATGTCTTTTTTGTTAGTTACGTCATTAGTTCTTAATTAGTTGTGAACTTGTTCATTTGTTGGCCATGTTTGTACATGGATGTAGGAAAGATGGAGATGGCCACATGTTTTATTTTATTTTGTATTTAAATATTTGTGTTTTGGTTATGTTTATTTAAGTACCGCATTAAAAAAAGGCATGTGTTGATTAATAGTTACAAGATTTAAGAGATTGGGAGGCAACCATTTTAAAGTGGTTATTAAAGTCATAGTATTGTGCTCTGCTCTATAAAATACCGGTTTTAGAAAGTGTTAAGATTATAATCAGCCTATAATGTTCCCACTGCTAGGACACAGGCATCCTCTCTGTGAGAGGGAGTGAGCCATAATCCACCACGCGGGCCCAGTGCGGTTTTGTAGATATCACATGTCTTCGAATTGTTTGTTCTAAAACATGCCGGATGGCCGGTTTCCTAATGATGTTTTCCTTCACCGTTAATTTTTGGTTCGAATTATTTACACAAAGTATGGCGCCTGTCAGGGTTCAAATCTAAGTTAAGATTATACAGACGCCAGCACATCAAGGTACCCGAAAATGTAAAATTTTCTCAATCAACTTTGAACCTTATGCTTCAGTGATAAAGTTGAAAATCTATTAAAGAAATTTGACAGATTGTAGTAGCTTGATGTGCTGGCGTCTGTACATTATAGAACTCCTAGATGAAAAGATTTGCTGGTCAGCAAGACTGCTAGTCAGGCTGACTAACCAGGATATACAAAACGAAAAAATTATACAAGCAACATTCATATAGACACATACAGTTTTGTAATCCACCTCGCAAAATAAAAGACATTCATGATTTTATTAATGAAGTTATTACAATATTCTCACTGAAGGTTCAAGTGTATTCGATAAGGTTCGATAAAAAAGTTCACAGATTGCATCAGCGGTCAGCTGCGACCTTTTCTCTCAATCCAGTTATACCGACTACTTATTTGGCAAGAAAAACAGTAAGAACATTAATTTATTCCATTCATCACAAGAATATATGCAGAAATATTAATTAATCAAGCGCCAATAGCTCAAAGGTATGACGTCGATGACGAGCGAGAGGTGAAGTATTTTCTGAATACCAGCGGTTTGTTGTTCGGTTTGGATGTAACTTTGGATTTTTTTTCTATCAAGAAAATTTTATGGAATCGTGTTTTCGTCTAACATAGTGCTTAACATTAATCCTCAACTTTACCATATATTTATTTCAAAATTAATGCTGCGCTATTTTCGACATAACGGAGGATAATGAAAAGCTATTTGAGGTATTATAGGCTCTTAAATCAGACTACAATGCGACCTTTACAAGGTGACGACCGTCACCTTTTTAACTTTATTTTTGCAACCTAACTTCCCTGTTTGTTTCCTTACTCTTTTCCTCGAAATACCTCAAGATAAAGTTAATATTTTACTTTCGATATTAAAAGAAAGAGTGAGTGATCCGGCGCAAATCGTAATGGTTTCCTTTTATAAAGTAGGTACTAGCAACCAGCCCCTGATACGCACTTACAACATGGGGATTTGTTTATTTTATGTAAGTTTTATATTCATTTATTATACACATAAACCTTCCGGAATAAATTCTCTAAATGATAGTGAAAACTACATCAAATTCTATTGTGTACTTTAAAAAAAACCACTTGGTCACAAAGACAGTACACGAAAATAGACTTTAATTTATGATAATTAATCAGACAGTAGCGAGATTATTCAAACACACTTATCTCATTTATTTTAATTGAACCATTTACAGGCACTTTTAAATAATTGTCACGGAATTGGTCAGTCAGAAACTCAGAAAGATGAAACTTGTTGTCCATTCCAGTGGGCAGTAGGTTCCTATGGAGAAGAACGGGCAAGAAACTGCATGGACACTCTTGTAAATCAAAATATTGTTATGACAAATGATCGAGGTTTTACTGTATACAGCAATGCTGTTATCCGGCAGAAGTTGGTTTTGCGTGTATTTGGTATACCTGATTTCTAGGACGAAATCTTTCTTAAGGGCCTCATTTTCTGTGTACCTTCCTTTTTGTGAAGATAATGGTATCATCAGCCAGGTGATCGTAGTGTCATGTCATTGACTATAAGATGAATGATACTTGTCCATTCGCCTAGTTTTATTTGTAAGTAGGTGACTAACCTAATGAAAACAGAAATTATGACTGGTTTACATGTATTTTTCAATCGTTACCGGTCTGAAGCCAAAAAGTCTGACAACTAGTCATAACAAGGGGTATCGTGTTACCCAGTAACTGGGTTGTGGAGGTCAGATAGGCGATCGCTCCAAGTAAAATACTAGTATTCAGCTGCATCCGTTTAGACTGGAAGCCGACTCCAACAGAGTTGGGAAAAAGCTTATAGGCAGATTGATTTGTTTACATATATTTTTCATGAAAAGCTCAGGCGAAAATATAAAGCAAGGAAATCAACTTATCAAGCCATATTTTCCTAAAATACCCAAACACTAATTACCTATTTAATCTTAAGCACGCACATCAACTCATCAATGCCACATCCAGTTTTTAAAACATGTACATCAATGTACACATTCTAGCAGGTGGCTAGTAAGAATTATGATTTATGGCAACACCAAAACAAATCGACCTCTTAATTGGATCGATACTTATAATCGAGTATTGCACAACACTAGCCCACTAATTGTAACTTTTATTACTACGAAAATTGATTAAGACATTTATAAAATAATTCCCCTTTGACGGCTTATGTTAATTAACTTTAATGTAAAAATCGGCTTGTTTTAAGAAAAAATATAATGGGTCCAGCTGCTGTACGAAGAGTTTAATGTGGGAAACGGTAGAATGTAATTAGGTAATACTTCTTAAAAACACCGCGTAAGGAAAAAACCGGCTAAGTGGGAGTCGGACTCGCATAGGAAGGGTTCCATGCCACAAGGTATAAAACGCCGAAAAAAACGTTTCGTTTATACCCCTTTAAATTTTAACTTTATTTTATTTTTATTATTTGTTGTTATAGCGGCAACAGAAATACATCATCTGTGAAAATTTCAACTGTCTAGCTATGGCTCATGAGATAGCTACGGTTCATGAGATACGCCTGGTGACAGACAGACAGACAGACGAACAGTGGAGTCTTAGTAATAGGGTCCCATTTTTACCCTTCGGGTACGGACTTCCGAAATTAAGGTTATTTCATAATTTTGGGCTAATTTCTTTTAGAAGTCGGTTAAATTTTTTAAAATTACTTTTTTGTTTCATAATTTTTAGTTTTAAGTAAAAACTGGAATATTTGTTTGTAATAAGCAGGTAATAGTTTTGTTGTAAATATTGCACTAGAATTTGACCAAGGTTTTGAGATGTTTTCCCTTTGACACTGCACCCGTAGCTCGTATCAATAAGCCAGGCCAGGTAAAATTACTGAATCGATTTTGATGAAACTTGCACTGTTCCCTAAGTAGAAGTAAATATAAGCCAATAAAAAAATGGTCACGATCCGATTAATAGTTGCGGAGAAATGCGTGGACAAACATACATACATCTATAAAATTTTGTATATTGGCTATTGTTTATTGGCTTCCAAAGAAGCCCTAATAGATTGTCGGATGTGAATATAATGTAGTTCCAATAATATTACATACGTATACGTGTCGAATTGATATCCTCCTTTTTTTGAAGTCGGTAAAAAAGTGTTTGTACATACAAACCTACTTACAGACATAAAATAATTTGTCATTTCTGGCCAAATGTGGAAGACAGGAGTGTTGGCTTTAATTCTCTTTGCAATTAAAAATTAGTTCGAATTCCAAAATTACGCCAACACAACTTGACCATCAACTCCGATACCAAAGACACTAAGTTAACTTTTTAATTTCCTTTTTTTACCATACCTTTACCTCGTGAACAATTATAAGGTCATACGTACTGGCATTTAAGAAACTGACATTTATTTTATAGGCCCAACAAAATTAATAAAAGTCGTTTAAATAACCCCTTCATATTTGTTATGATTTTTTTACTTTATGTTAACACGAAACGTGAAATTAGTGTGGGGCTTACATTTAACTGTCATTTCTTTCCAATAAAGGATGGGACAGATAGATTGACCCTATTAAAGAGATCTCAGGAAAGAGCAACATCGACTTGTTCTTTTGACTAAGGATTGTCACACCTGAAGGTCAATTCCCGTATTTAAAATCGTCCAAAATCTAGTCGCAATCTGAGCGACTATCAATGTCAAAAACTTGTCAAAAATGTAGGTAAATTAGAGGTAATTTTGACAGATTGAGACTGAGATCAGACTGTGAATGTTCTTAAAATTAAGAGAACTGCTTTTCTGATGTATTTTAAGTTTTAACCAATAGAGGTCACAAGCAATCTTCTCAAAAAATCTCAAAAAGCTGGAAGCAGGAGTCAACTCAAAAGTTGGTTCCTACATTTTTTTTTAAAGAGTGGGGATTCTGTAGTTATGTCGATTTTGGTATACCAACGAATCCAGCGGGGTAATTGCGTAACACACATAAAATGACAAATGAATCGCAATTTCATTTTGACAGTACATCTCTGAAACCTATGAAGAATCTCTGAAACCTATTAAGCAATGGTTTAATTTGATGGTTGATTGAAAGCGTGTTACGGGTACTGTATCGTCATAAATTCCTTACATATTGTACGTATGACTCTATCTTCCCCACAAACATACGCAACAACATAGGTACCTACCAACAAAAATATAGTACAAAGCAACGACTAGTAGATAACCTACGTCTTGAGCAAGCATCCGGTAAGCCAATAGAGCTAATATACCAACCAACTTTATATGACCCCTGGCCTCCTCCATCCATCCTCCGTTCACACCTTCATGAAGAAGGGGGGGAGGTCAAGTCGAACTGGCTGATTTTAACAGGCGAACGTCACTTGAGCGAATTATACGATAATCGGGACTTCCTACTTACGGTCAACGGACAGTCACCGTGATTTGTTCCAGTTTCGAATTTGAACTTTTGATTTTTGGAACGTGTGTTTGGGTTTTTGAATGTGACAGCGAAGAGTGGTTGGTAAGGTTCGTAGATATGTCAGATTTGACATTTTTAGTGATGTGATAGTTTTGGGTTTTTTCGATCGATGAAAATAATGTAGCCAAGTTTTTATGCGAGCAAAAATTATTATTTGTAGTCTTAACGTGTTCTAGAGACACTATTAAACAACACAATTTTTTTGTAGTTTTAGTGATAATTATTATGACGCAATAAATCCAATTTCATTTCACTCTCGATAATCTCTTAAAAACAGCATTCTAGTTCGATAAAATCATTATGCCGCAATAAATCCATACTTCATTTCAAAGATACTCGATAATCTTTTAAAAACAACACAAGAAATCAATAAAAATCCATCAAAAAATCCTTTCCTTACTTCGCAAACAGAAAAAGCCTAGCTCCTCAAGCAAGTAGGTTGGTACCTACTCAACAAAAAAGTTGTAGTAAAGCTCTATAGAGTCAGGCCTCACGCAGACTTGATTAAAAAGCAATAATGTCATTACAGGCTGTATAAAAAACCCATTATAGCGGTAAGTATGAACTATGCCTAAGTATACTTGCTTCTTATTTATAGAAAAGTGAATCTTCAACCTAGTTGAGACTTATAACTGGCTGGTTAGAAAAATTGTCGCGTGAAATAGTTTTTATTCGAAATTCAAAAAGTGATGGTTAAAATTGTCGTGTGAAATAGTTTTATTCCAATTTCAGAAATTTGAAGTTTTATGCTTCATTTTTTTGTGTATCTTGGTCCATTTTACGTCGAGAGCGTGATTCCTCCGTGGCTCGGAAAGTACGTTAAACAGTTGGTCCCGGTAGTAATTTGAAGATTTTTGACAGTCTTTACCCGTCTTAGTAGTCCAGTAACTGGGCTGTGGAGGTCAGATAGGCAGTTCCTCGATGTAAAATACTGGTATTCAACTGCATCCGGGTAGATTGTAAGCAGACCCCAACAAAGTTATAATAGGAAAGGGCTAGGTAGGTTGATCGATCTAGGTCTTCTAAATTGTTTTTAAGGTAGATGATTTCTAGTAGGTTTACATTAAAAATAGATTGGAAGATTGGGCTATGTGAAAATTTATCAAATTGTTGAAGCAACAAATATTAATGAAATAAAAAATGTAGGAACCTAAGTATCTATTAGTGACTTCTTGGGTTATAATTTTAGTTCCATTCTTAGATTTAAGATGATAAAGCTATGGAGACCTTTTTATTTTTTAATTTCCGACACATACCTAGGCACCTGTAGCACAATGTAATGACACTACACAGGAAGTTACTGGTTGGCATTTCTCAGGCCTAATGACAACCAGTTCAAAAATAATACTTACCTATTTAAAAAATAAAGAACGCATTCTACAAAATAAGGGTGAAGGACACATTAGACGTCATAATATAATTATAAAAATAAAATTGCAATACATAAGCTAGACCTTTGCCATCAATTGCTTTTATGATATAGTACATATCTTTATTACATAATAAAATAACTGCCTTATTAACCATCATAGAAAAACTGCCAACATGGTATATGAACCATTTTAGAATGACCTTCCATGGCCCGCGCTTCGCAAACAAAATACGGTTTTCCGAAGGAAATGTGAGTTATAATGAGGGATCAGTTTAAATCGGTTATTTTGCACGCGTCTTTTGCTTATATTATTATTGCACGTTGGGCATGTCTCCATTGATGGACGATTTATGACTTTATTTCTTTTTTTCACAAAAAATTACGTTTTTCGACGAAGTGAGAATTTATGTGCGGTTTCGCGCCTTCTGTTGTGGTGACAGCATTTCTCTTTATGTTTTTGTGACGAGCAGCGGCTTTGACGTTTTCTTGCTGCGATTTTTTCGGAATGTTCACTTCACACACTCTCACTCACACTCTCACTCTCTCTCTTCTTGTTGTTTCACTTAAAACATTTTTATCAATAGGAATCAGTGATCTGTTTGCACAAAAATGGTGCTTTTAATTTATTTAACGGTATAAATTAAAAATGAAGATTGACCTCTGGTCAAATTCTGACGTTTAGCTGTCAAAGTAACTTTAGTTGAGTCAGGCTAGATATACAAATAACATTATGCAGCCAAGTAGTGCTGTATCAGTCTCGATTATTATTTGCATCGCTAAGTATTTTAATGCAAAGTGACTGCGTGTGTACTAGGAGCGCATAGTGACTTGCTAGTTAAATATAATCCCATAGGTAACGCTCAGGTATTCAATAACACGATAGGTTAAAGATCAAAATAATTACCTCCTTATCTAATACCGTGTCGTAAGGTGAAGCGGACAGTTGTCGTCACACAGCGAGCCACGTGCATCAATGCGGGTTTCCTAGTACTCGATATATTTTTTCCTACTAAAACAAGTTCTGCACATTTTTATGTGCTTGCATAAAAAATATATAGGTAGGAAGCGGAGTTTCTATTGTTTCTAATATCCAACTGGTAATGGTATGAATGCAAAGGTTTGATGAAGTAGCAAGTTTTTGCTAGTCTTAGAAACTGCGTTAGATGTCTTGTTAGTGAACTGTCGTAAATTATTAACTAACAAACAGACAGGAAATGAGGAAAATATGAATGAATGGCTTAGACTTGTGTTTAATTTAAATGCGTAGTTTTCTTGCGGTTGTGCGAATGGTGTAGGCAGCGTTCGTTTTCTACGAGTCCATTGCGTGTTTGATTCTTGTATTACAGATAATGGTCGAGTTTAAATGTCTATGTATGTAATTTATATCACAAACAAGTGTATTGTCGCCGGCACGTAACTTGGCAAGGTTTTCACATAGTGGGAGTAAGTTAGCGCATGTTCACTTATTGCAACAAGAAAATGGTCACTTTTATTGTTTGCCATTATACTATGGTTATTGCCATAGATTATTTTTAAACATGTCTGTTTACAAGAAAGTCAAAGAAAGGAAAAACACATCTAACGATTCTTGCCAAGTTACGTGCCGGGAACTGTACAAAGCCATCAAAGGCACACAGTTTTTTTTAGATAAAAATAATACTTTAATCGGCACAAATTCTAATACTCAATGTAGAATCCTGTTGAATCCGTATTTATGTTGAATGTATTACTTCACTAGCTCACTACCACACCAAGCGCTATCGTGCAGACCATGCTTCACTTTCCCTATTTCTCGCAATTTCTTGTGACTGACAGATGACATTAGTGACAGCAGTTACCCCGCTTGTGTGAATAAGGTAGTGTTTAGGTACTTAGCTATACATTAAATAGATAGACTACTTTGAAATATCAAGGTAATCGCATCTCAGGTCTAAATAACAACACATACGGCCTTTAAGCCCTTTTGTTTCTCACAAGCAACTTCCTGCTACAAACGATGATTAATCTACAAAACTTTTTGTGTTACAACATAAATCGTAATCGATTTTAACCTGTATTTGTATGAAGTAACGTTTTCACTTTTATGCGATTATAGCCTTGTTTATTTACAAGCAAATAGTTAAGGTTAGGTTTAATCAAAATTTTGACGTTTATGCAACGTGCGTCTCATGTCATTTGTATTCGTGCACGTTTTCAATTGAAGTTTCCAAAAATATCTTCTTTTTTTTGGTTTGGTTACGATCATTTTAGTACAGTAATAATTAATTACTAGTAATTTTCAAGGTTAGGTTTTAATCAACATTTTGACGTTTATGCAACGTACGTCTCATGTCATTCGAATTTGAGCACGTTTTAATGAGGTTTCCAAAAATAGCTTCAGTTTTTTGTTTGGTTATGATAATTTTAGTACTGTAGTAAGAATTAATTAGCAATTAAACGTTTGTTTTACTGCTTTTTATTAATAATAATATGCACAAGTTATTTCTATTTCTCAAAAGGGTTTTAAAGCCGTATCTTACTGCGGCTCTCGCTTTTCTCATCTACTAAGAAAGAAAAACTGTGATCGGAATAATAATTATGTATATTATGCTTTTGCTACCATAACAGGCTGATATTATTTCTTATATATGTAATTCTATAATTTAATGTAATAACTTAATAAAAACAATTTATCGTGACAAAGGTGGACACACCAGTTATAATGTCTCAATCAAAAAGTTGCAGTATCTTTAACAGAATAGTTTTGCATAACAAATCATGGTAGGTATGCTATAGTTGTCAAACAAAACAACAACTTTAGTGCAGTACAGACGCCAGCACATCAAGCTACTACAATCTGTCAAATTTCTTTAATAGATTTTCAACTTTATCGCTAAAGCATAAGGTTCAAAGTTGATTGAGAAAATTTGACAGTTTCCGGTAGCTTGATGTGCTGGCGTCTGTACCTAGCGCAAATACATAGATCTAACAAAATGAGATTCTCAAAAGAGCTACATTTCATAATACTAACAATCACTATCAGGCTTCATTATGTTATTAGAGTATTTTTCTCTGATATGGAGTTTATATCAAAGTTAGATAAACTTGAGAAATGCAGACCTACCTACAACCCTAATTGCGATCAATCACAATCTGAATAAATTATTCAGATTGTAGCAAGGTAGGTAGGGGGGGGGGTAGGTAGGTTGTAGGTTGTTGTTGTGGTTGTTGATTGTTGTTGTTGTTGAAGCAATGGAATAGCAATATCCCGCCAAATTGGCGGGATATTGCTATTCCATTGCTTCACATGTCCTATAAATTTGTGTGCTCAACAACGCAGAAACGCAATGAATGTTGTTGAACCATCAAAATGAAAGCTTTTCTTATTATGTATTAGTGTGTTATGCAATTACCCCGATGCCCTTGTATCCAAATACACGGTTAGGTATATGGCGTTGTTATAATTCCCATTACGTACCTGTCAATATCGCAAATCGAGGTTTAGAAGGAGACTGTTACAGTACCCGGCGATAAATATTGCACATCGACCTTTGGAAAGAGACAATCGGCTGATTTCGGCTTCGTAGAGCGTTATCTCTGTCGCACGAAATACAAACAGTCCGGTATCTATTAGGAGCTGTTAAAACAATTATGATTTGCTTCTTTTGATAATTATTTTTATTCTTTGTATAAAATGGTTTTGTGTAAAAAGTTGGATGTGCAATATTTATCGCTGGGTACTGTACACAGGTATGAGTGACAAAGACACTTACTCGTCGTTAGCGACAAGATAACGGTAACTATATTTCTATAAGTGGATTCTAGAGGTACAAAACTTGAAATAGAGCTCCGTACTTCGTAGGTATATTGTATGCAAAGGTTCACATCTACGCTACGTCAGGTATGAATGAAGGAGGCGGGCTGTGTGCCCTCAATACGACGGGTACAGCCGTGAATACCAAGCTTTTCGTTTTAGTTTATACATACTGATTTTATTTAAGTCAAATCTCAGAAGAAGTGGCAAAGTTTTGGGGCCAATAGCAAATACCTACCAATAATAATAATTTATTTAATAAAAACGTTTACAAAAGGTGTAAATTTAGCCAAAAAGTAGAAAAACTTTCCATACAATAATTAAACTGCCTAAAATAAACTAAAACTAATATATTTTTCTTACAGCTGCAAGTAGCGGTGGTTCGGAATTAGAGTGTTTAGTAGCGACCTGCCCGAACTAGGTTTATTCAAACCTGTGATGACCAATGGCAGGTGATGAATGTCAAATTAAAAGCGCATACTACGTTATATCTAGTTTTTTTTTTATTATTTTAAAATGGTCTGTGTTGACGATAGGAATAGTAAATATCAGGCCTGTTTCAACAATATGTTCTTAGTTAAACAATAATTTATTATACTACTGTTTAATACTCATTCTTCATTTCATTCGTTTAGTTGTTTGTGACTATGTTATAATGTTTTAGCTGGTGAGTGAACGTTTATTTTTGTGCGCAAATTACGTAGGCACACGGCTTTAAAATCAAACTATTCTAACTATATTATAAATGTGAATGGTTGTATGTTTGGATTTTTATTACTTTATCACGAAAAAAGGACTGAACGGATTTCGATGAAATTTTGCACACAGATATTTTAAAACCAAGATTAAAATATAGAATAATTTTTATCCCCATATTTTCTCAGAATTGAGACTTATGTGGGATGAACCGCGGGGCGCTGCTAGTGGACTATTAATATAAAATGAAGCAGTAGATACAATAAAATCATGACTTTAATCTAGTTAGAACTTGCTAACTAACCACAAACCACATTTTCCATCACGCGGGTAGGTATCTAAAATGCAATAAAAAGATACAATATATTAAGATTTTTCCTGATTATTTTTCCTCAATAAATACCA
Source organism: Luperina nickerlii (assembly GCA_963855955.1). Taxonomy (NCBI): domain Eukaryota; kingdom Metazoa; phylum Arthropoda; class Insecta; order Lepidoptera; family Noctuidae; genus Luperina; species Luperina nickerlii. The sequence continues at coordinate 5,784,465 of OY979689.1, read as the reverse complement.
TCTTTGTGAGCTATAAAAAGAATTCATCGGGAAAAACCCGAGTATTATTAACTTAAAATGAAACTATAAAAGAAACTACGACATCACAATAAGATCATGAAAAAAACGTAAACATTCTAAGAAAGTAAAACAAATTACGAAAATAACATTTTAAAATAAAATCGAAAACATTGTTTACATTAATGTACTTAACGAAAATTCTTACCAAACAGGCCTTCGACAAGTTGTACCTTTTACCTTTAACCGTTCCGTATTTACAGACTTTTTATCAATGTCAATTATAAAGCCAGTGCCGACAACAGGTCCTTTCACCCTACTTTACAAAAATGAACCACTTTCTCTTTGCGCCGCGATTATAAAAAGTACGCAAAAATGTTTTGTTTCTTTTATCTCAGATCGGAAGGTATGAGGAATTGTTTTAGTTTATTAAAATATCATTTATTTCTATGATGTGATGATGATTATATCATTAGAAATTCTTTGGTCGTTCTTTGGCAAAATAATTAGCATTGCCATTCAACGTGGCAATCCTGCCAGTCTTCTGGGCACGTTTCCGGATGACAGCGATGCGGACGAGTACTTCGACGCCTAAGTGTCCAATTTTTTTTCGTTATATTTTGTATAGTTAGGTAGTCATATAGGTAAATTCCTTAATTTTTACAACAATCCATTAGGTATATCTTACTCCTACGATTCATTTAGATAATTATATCTTGTGAATAAACCACTGCCCTCAAAACGGTGAAGGAAAACATCGTGAGGAAACCGGCATGTTCTAGAACCAAAAATTGGAAGACCTGTGACATCTACCAACCCGCACTGGGCCCGCGTGGTGGATTATGGCCCACTCCTTCTACTACTTTATTTAAAAATGGAATGTAGAGAAAGTTATAAAATCTGACGAATGAGGTTGCTTAATGTATTTCAAAAAACGAATTACATAAAGTTCGTTTTGTATTTAATCCCAGCTAATAATCTGACATCCTACACAGGTCTTTTGTGTTTGCATTTTTAGTAAAGAATTTTGACGTTACACCTGTCAAATTAGTACCTATCTGGGTTTATAAAACGAACTTTAGGTTACCTACTCAAAGTTCCATAATCAAATCTCAAAAACCGTTCCATTTTCAATTCTAAGCCGTCATCTAGCCAGCCAGTATTGATCCAAAAATTAATTAACGAGCAATATTAATCGAAAATGAAGTGATTAATAAAATTTCGCCGAGTAACTTTAATAAAAAATCTTTAGCTGCACGGTTCGCGCACACGTGGTTGCGCATACGCAAGCAAAAAGTACGTGATCAAACTGATATAAAGAAAAAATGAGCGAACGAATACTGTTATTCAATGTGTATGTTTAATAGTTATAGGTACTGTATGTCTTGTCTTGAATTCATCAAGAATTTAATATGGCTTTTAATTAACGTTTCTCAACTTGGATTTAATCAGACTGTTTGTGGTTCTCCTACATTGTAACTTTCGTTTTTATTCGGGCAGTTGTTTTGACGGATTCAAACTCAAACTCAAAGCATTTATTTCAATTAAACCATTTACAGGCATTTTTTAAGTGTCAAGGACTCGGTCAGTCAGAAATATGAAGCTAGTAGGTTCCTATGGAGAAGAACGGGCAAGAAACTCTATGCATGACAATGTCCGCTGCCACACGGCACTAGTCACTCGACAGTTTCTGGAAGAGGTCGAATTACGCACGATGGACTGGCCTGCGCTCAGTCCTGACATGAATCCGATCGAGCACTTATGGGACGAGCTTAAAAGAAGAGTTCGGGCCAGGAATCCAGCTTCTTCAAGCGTAGACGAGCTAAAGACAGCATTATTAGAGGAGTGGGACGGCATTCCTCAAGAAAATGTCAAAAAATTGACAAGGTCAATGAAAAACAGACCGCAGGCTGTAATTAGGACTAGAGGGGGCAATACGAAGTATTGATTTAAATAAATAAATTTTATCTTTAAAATTTTTTGTTTAATTTGTAAAATACGAGACCCATACTCTTTTTCCTAAATTCCCGTTTTTCCTACTCTTGCGTTTAGACATCATTTATTTCAAAAATGATGGACGGATTTCAATGATAATGATATCAAATGAAAGCTGACATCTTAAGCTTTCGAATGACATATTATTTTTATAATTTCCATTCATAATTTCAGTTGTATCAATGTGTGTGTGCGCCGACAAGGCTTTAGTCGATTTGGTTGCTCGCGAGTGTAGTTATCAGATTTTTGGCAGTCGGCTATTAAAGTTATTAAAATTCTATCAAAAGCGTCATGGGTTGCTAGACCATTACTTTTTCTACATAAATAGACCCAAGAAATCTCAATTCCAAAAATATGTCATCATATTTATAAAAATAAATCTTGACAAGCAAAGTCGCATGAAAACATTATGCACATAAAATTAAATGCACACAGAAATATCAACGGGTGTTGCAAAGGTCGACAGAATGTTGTAATATAGTACTACTTTCACGTTTTATACATCAAGGGGTAGACAGAGAACATGCCTTTTACCTTATATGGGCATTTCTTATTAAAGTTTTCTAGTAAGTCGTTAATGTAAATACTGGTAGCTGTGAAATTGAGGACTATTTTATCACCCTGTATTTGCCTCTCTACTACGAAAGGGGCTAGTGGCTCAATAATAAAAGCTGCACGGGTCGAAGGTTAAGCTACACTTGCCGCGGTCAGTTCAATAATGGGTGACCATCGACTACCGACTGAGACCCCTCCGTGCCTCGGAAAGCACGTTAAGCCGTTGGTCTCGGCTGTGAATCGTAGATCTTTGACAGTCTGGCAACCGGTCTCAGTAACAGGTATCGTATTACCCAGTAACTGGGTTGTAGAGGTCAGATAGGCAGTCGCTACATGCTTAGACTGGAAGTCGACCCAAACATAGTTGGTTTGTAGGCCAGGTTGATTGATATTCATTGGGTATACGTGTCTCCGGTGGTCTGTAGATAGATATAACTTAAGAATTTAAAATTAGAATTAAGGCTCCTACAAACAAGCGCGACACGCGATATAATCGCACGCGAAACACTTGCGCGAAGCACACCCGACTTGCGGTGCCTTTGTGTCGCGTGTCGTGTCACGCCTGTTTGACGGAGCCTTTAAGGCTCCTGCAAACAGGCGCGACGCGCGACGCGAATCGCGACCGACGTAAAGGGCGAGGCCACAAGACTGCGTTGCGGCGTCGCATCGTAAAAATCTACAACGACGTCACACAGCAATACAATATTGCTGTGTGACGTCGTTTTTGCGATACGACGCCGCAACGCAGTGATATGGCTTCGCCCAAAGGCACCGCTCGTTGCGCGACTTGCGGTGCCTTTGTGTTGCGTGTCGTGTCGCGCCTGTTTGAAGGAGCCTTTAGTCACATCACAAATATTTAAAATCCTTTTTTACAACAATGTCCAAAGACCTGACAAGCAATCTATCAATTTCCTTTAATAGACCTCAAAAAACTGCACGACTGCAACATTCTCATAAAAGTTATACTATTAATAAAAATATTTGTGCTTAAGCTGCGCTCGCGCACATATCGGGGGCGGTCTCCTTATTATTTATTAATTTTCGCATCCCATAAGGTGGTACTTACAGACACATTCACACCCATACTGGGATTGTGTTACACCGTAGCGAGCGAGCGAGCGTATGTGAATGACGGAATGTTGGATGTTGAATGCTTTTTGTTGGATGTGTTATGGATAAGTCATGCTATTGTTCTTAGTGTAATGTGCTGGTTTAATTATGTTATTTAATTTATTTACCTATACGGGATCAAAGTAAATTAGTTAGCGAAACTTCGCAGACGTGAATTTAAACGTGATAAAACAAAAAGGAAATTATTTGACGATTTATTTGTGGGGTCTCCGACCTCAGTAGTGCAGTTGCAGCCAGTTTAAAAATCTGTTTTTTTTTTGTGTGTAAACTTTACAGACGTTAGTTAGGGGCACAAATATTTTAACACGAAAAAATTAAATAAAATGATTTTCTCAAGTCATACTTCAAGTAAGTAACAAAACATACAACGGTCATTTAACCCAAAAAAAAAAACATCAAATCTGTTTCGTTTTTATTTTATAGTGTTTAGATATAGATAACCATCGCGTCTACAGAGTTTTGCTAGCTACTTTAAATTGACCCAGTATATCTATATATTTGTTCTACCACAGTCATAGCGTTGATATACCAGTAGGTACATGTAAGATTCTCTTTACAAATCTCACCTAAACAAATAGCTTACCAAAGCAGGATTAAATTTTTATTTCCAAGGGTTATCGTGCTATCCAGTAGGTAACTCGGTTGAGTAGGTCAGATAGGCAGTCGCTTCATGTAAAATACTTGTACTCAGCTGCATCTGGTTAGCCTGGAAGCCGAGCCCAAACTAGTTGAAGTTGTCCATCGTAGACTTTGTCTCTGTCACCTCTGACCTAGACTAGAGTCAAGAGCAAATCCATTTCAAATAAATAAAAAAAAGTTGGCAAAAAGCCTAGTAGTTTGTTGTTTCCCATTTCAATTACGGTGTGAGATACAGTCGTAGGTTACAACGACTGGGTGTGGTAACAATATTTATTAAAATCTCTTCATTGCAGAGAAAAAAATACATAATCTTATCGCGACGGGAAAAAATGCTTGTTTTATTAACTATTTCGTTTAAATAAAGCGTTTGGAATGCAATTAATTAAATAATTAAAAATACCTTCTCGAACTTGATTTGAGAAAACATTGATTTATGGTGAAGGAAAGTACGCATAACTACACGCCTCTATTCCACGAAGGTTCTACAGACATGTATCTATGGTAGGTACACATGGATAGATGGATGGCTGTATGTTTTTTACTCTTTTACGCAAAAACTACTGAACGCATTTGTATGAAATATGGCACACACGTAGTTTATAACCAGGATTAACACGTAGGATACCTTTTTCCCGATATTCCCACGACATCAACACTCGGAAAAACCGCGGTGTGCTGTGGCGCGACACGACACGCGACACAAAGACACCGCAAGTCGCGCAACGAGCGGTGCCTTTGTGTCGCGCGCGATTATATCGCGTGTCACGCCTGTTTGTAGGAGCCATAGTGCTATTTCATCTTCATAAATCCACTAATTTCTTAACACATAGCACAATGGTAGCCACCTAAATACCTAGAGGTTTTCGTAACTCTATTCCTAGTAATTTAGGTCATATAACCAGCCTTAAATTCTTGAATACATTAATATTTAGATAAATTATAAACGGCAATTAATTCATGTGGAAAATCCAGTTAGATTTCACTAGCTAATATCGTAAATTAATAACTGGAGATATGCAAGGACGATTTGGTTTTATGAACCTGATTTTGGGGACAAGGATACTGGATCCTGGGTACCAGTCCTACCACAGAAATGGTCGAAAGAAAATTAGTATTGTATGATACGAGGCATGAGCATTTATGATTCTGGGTTCGATCCTCGAGGTCAGGAAAAATGTTTTCAGTTTTTCGTTTAAGGAATTTCTCAGTAGTCTGGAGTCTGGGTTTGTGGTATAACAGACTGGTGAAATGTGGATATACAGACGCCAGCACACCAAGCTATTACAATCTGTCAAATTTCTTTAATAGATTTTCCACTTTATCGCTGAAGTATAAGGTTCAAAGTTGATTGGGAAAATTTTACAGTTTCAGGTAGCTTGATGTGCTGGCGTCTGTACAAATACACCTAAAATCAACGATTTTATTAAGTTTTATTGTCTTAATAAACGCTTTATCTAAATTTTGTACTAACCCTTTTCCTCCTTCAATAAATTAAGAACTTACATAAATTAATTAAAATATTGGCCTATGCAAGAAATAGTAGATTTTACAACAAGTGCACAAAACTAACCATTTTTATCCGAGACTTTTAGCAGCCCGAGCCGAAGGCGAGGGCTGATAGTAATGTCGAGGATAGAAATGGTTTTGTGGACGAGTTATAAACTCTGCTTTTCACTTCGATTGCGAGGAAATAAAACAGTAGTATAACATAACATTTCTTTAATTAAAATTCAAAGTAAGATTAGAACAGTTTTGAATACTGAAGGAAATTATTTTTTTTTAAATCTTACGACATTGATATTAGGCTGCAGACCTATACAGCCTACTATTAAATTAATTTTGTAATAATAATTTTCTTAAATCAACTAACCTACCGTACTTGAATTAATATTTTAATATCTATTATATCTTAAACACATAAGGCAAATAAATTAAAGTAAATATTATATAATAACAAATTCTATCTATGAACTTCTTATTGCATTTGGCTGTATGGCTCATTTTCTTTGCCTTAATATAATACATTTATGAGTAGATACGTTAATGCCCTTGTGCACAAAATTCGATTTTGTGCAGCCTATACCCTGCACAAAGAAGCACTTTCAGAGCATGAGAAGTGAAAATTAAATTCTGTGACAGCCATATTGGTTTTTCGAAGTTGACAAGTGGGTGACATTATCAGGTCCTTGTTTATACAAAATCAAATGATTTAATTCTAAATGTGGAGCATTTTAGTACGCAGTAAAATATACAAAAATATGCGTACAAAACATTAACCCTCCTTTTAAATCGCCACGGTCGGTCAAAAAAGGACAATGAATTTTCTCAACAAAAGGATATATTTCTACATATCATGTACCAGGACTTCATAAAAGAAAAGAAGTTACTAACAAATACTTGGAAATCAAGAAAACGGCGAGCGACCGAGTCTCGAACTCCCGACATAGAGTTACTGTGTCAAAACACCGTGTCCCCACTCTTTTATGATTCGAACACCGAAATCGTCTCTGTGTCGTTGTTGGAAAGCGGATTATAAGTAAACGTTGATTGCCTTGAAGTAGCGCCGGCATGTTCTGTCTCGTTTTATCGCGTGCTATCTTGTGTTGCCGTCTCTTTCGCTAAGTTACGCAAAAGGCGTTTTTAAAGAATGCTGGAACGTGTATTGATGGTAGGTTTTCTAATCACGAATTCGTAATCAGATGATTTAAGTTACATTGTGGGTATCAATCTTGGTAAAGTTTAGGGGTAAACAGAAGAGCAGGCTTACTTTCCCTCACCCCGATCAACATAAGTTTCCATCAAACCATCTTTTATATTAAAGGAACATTGGCTCATTGGCAATTTTATTCCTTATAAGAACTGCCTCCTGTTTGCGGGTTTGGTGTCTAACCGTGGATAGTAAAAAAAAAAGTTAAAGACCATTTTCCCCTAACTTTGATGATTTTTTTTTCCGAGTTATAAAGTATCCAATCTCCTTTTCCAACCACCAAGCTGGCTCTTTGCAAAATTTCACCAATTCCAGTTTTGCAGCAATATTGCCAAAAGAAACTCCCTCAAATTAACATACGTAGAGAATCAATCCCATTCTTGAAAATTACCAAGATAAGATAAGATAAGATACCAAAGATACCAAGGATTTATAAAAAAAAAACGAGCTTCTGCCCGCGACTTTTTCCGCGTGAAATTTTGGCCCCAGTCCGATCGCGTCGCACCCCATCGCTCGACCGTGCTCCTACTTCGTTTGAGCTTAGCGTTCTTTTTTTTTATTTGAAATGGGTTCGCTCTTGTCTCTAGTCTAAGTCAGAGGTGACAGAGACAAAGTCTACGATGGAGTGAGCTTACCCAGAAGAAGCCTGTTCACTCTTACTTTGAAGAGATTCGAGTTGTATGCACTCGGAAACACAAACGCAGGTAGAGAGTTCCACTCTTTTGCTGTGCGCATTATAAAGGACATTTGAAAACGCTTAGTGAGAATTGGTGGAATAGCAACTAGGCAGGGATGGTAACTTCCAGTGCGTCTGGATGTCCGAAGGTAGAAGGGGGCCGGTGGAATGAGGTCGTGGAGTTCTTGGGCACACTCACCGAAGTACAATCTGTAGAAGACCGACAAGCAGGCAACCTTGCGGCGATGAGCCAAGCTGTGAAGCTTGGCATTCACCAGTTTTACGTCGCCAATAAGCCTCTTAGCTCTGCGTTCCACCGAGTCAAGTTCTTTCTGACTTTCCTTTTCCTTTTGCTCGGCACCTTAAGGCCGTAGCGTGATGTTAAATAGCCTATAACCTTCCTCAAGAATTGGGCTATCAAATGCAAAAAGAATTGTTCAAATCCGACCGGTAGTTCCGGAGATTACCCCCTACATACAAACAAATTTTACTTATAATTTACTTATAACTTATAATTTTTGTGATCTTACGTAACAATAATCTAGACCCCTCCCACTCCGATGTAAGAAAAAAAAAGCAGTGGCACTCCGGGAGCGCCGACAGAAGTGAAAACAAAACACAAACAGAACACTTTGCCATGACTCACTGACATATCGGATTTAAAACCGAGTACATCCCGAGGACAGCCGAACACATCCGAATGTAGCTAGGTGTCGGTAACAGTGTCGCGAGTTCAATCATTTTGTCCCATCTCAAAAAATACCCAACGCCTAAAGAAGTTTTCACTTCAATAAGACTTGTTTAAACCCCCTCCCCCTCAAATCGTCTTAAGGCTTCTACACACAGGCGCGACGCGTGATATAATCGCGTCCGACAAAAAGGCACCGCTCGTTGCGCGACTTGCGGTGCCTTTGTGCCGCACGCGATTTTATCGCGTGTCGCGCCTGTTTGAAGGAGCCTTTACGTATTAAATGAACAGCCCCATACGTGATGTTGTAATGTTATGTTTATAAAATAGTTTCCAATAAAGATCGTAGCAAAACAAACAATATAAAAATAGGTACCTATAAGTAATACCTACCAATGCAGGTGTATGCTGTAGGAAAATCCAGAGGAAGTGACGTAATCACTACCCACTATAATTTGTACCTAGGTATAACAGACTCGGAGCATATCTATGTATGGTTTATTAAAATGTATGTTTCCAATTGTCGTTATTTCAAGTTAAACAAATTTCAACTTTATTCTAGTAGCAATTAAGTTGATTTCAGAGTGACTAGCACTAATTAAAAATGTATAAAAATATTTGAAGTTGTAGCGTAAACTGAACTTTATTGTGTAGGTCTTAAAGCTTTTTTTTCCAAATATTCATATTTGTTTACGTGTTTTGGCAAATAAATCGCGAAGGGTGATTACATTATTATTATGCTATTGTAAAGGTACGTAGTATGTACAGTAACTGTAGGAAAGTATACAATGTTCTATAGATATAGAAACTAGTAATACTCTGCGATGTCACTCGATTAATTAAGAAAAAGAGAGAATAGGTAAGTACCTACAAAAAAATTGTGCAGCCAAGAAAAAAAGGTGCAGTCTGACAACTGGACCAACTTTTTTTTTTTTGTTGTCGAGGGGAAACCTTCAAAAGGCACCCGACCTCCGGGGAGGGAGGTCGGGAGTGTGGGATTTTTACCTCACTAAAACCACCCCGGTGATCACCATCAGCACATAGGGGTGGTCCCGGTTCCTCTTAAAAGACCAAATCTAGAACCGTGCAACGCCTGTAAGGCACATCCCTGGGGAACTTGGATACAAGTAACGTTTACTGATAAACAGAAGTATCTATCCAACTCTACCAACCAACCTACCAACTCCAAAACCACTGCAAAACTCCTAACAAATTGCACGTTTGCAAACTTCCAACATTGACGAAGTTCCATACATACTTTCATCTCATATCATGTCGTAGCATCATGCTGAGATATGAGCCTTTTGGCCTCGTATAGGACTTTCTGTTTCATTTTCCTTTTGTTAATATAACTTGGATTTTTATTTTGCTGTGTTTAGTTTAGTTTGTGATCTTCCTGTACGAGTCGCAATAATTACTTTTTCTTTCTTTCTTTCATATTTAACCCTCTTAGGAAGTACTGGAAATTTATTTCAAATAAACTAATTACAGGTATTTACACTAGACACTAAATTAATTGACTAACTAACTTACTATATGTACAAAAAAATACAGAAATTAAGGACACTTGGCGTCGATGTACTCGTCCGCATCGCTGTCATCCGGAAAGGTGCCCAGAAGACTGGTAGCATTGCCACGTTGAATGGCAATGCTAATTCTTTGGCCAAAGAACGACCCAGCCCTCTGGTCACGTGAAGTGTCGACCAGCCGGCGAGAAATGCACTCGGGCCCCATGACCCGAGCGGTTCGACCCATTTTGGAGGTGAATTTTCCAAAATCCTACTGCTGACTTTCAGGATGTCTTGTGCTAAATTTCATGCTTCTAGAACCTGTGGTTTAGGCTGTGCGTTGTCTGTCAATGAGCAAATTTAAGATTTATTTTTAAGTAGTGTTGCTCAACGAGCAATTGGATTTCGGAGGTATGGAGAAGTTGCTTTATGAGATTTTTGTTTTAATGGGTTTGCTCTTGACTGTAGTCTAGGTCTGAGATGACAGAGACTATGTCTACGATTGAGCTTAGCCAGAAGAAGAGAATGAGAAATCTTAACATTCAGCCGAATTAGTCGTCATCCTTCAATACAAAAAGACTCTTAGAGGTTTTAGTCAGTCTGTATGTCTATCTGTGGCTTTGTAACTCCGTAAAGAATAGATAGATTTTAAAGTTTTTTATTTTGAATGGCATCTCACAGGTCATCCTAGGAGGTTGCCGACTGCTTAACCGGGCTACCCTGTAGATGGAGGTCTTAATAAATGAAGGCCTCCATAGATTTTAAAGCATTTTGTTCGTCTTTTTAAGGTTCCAGTTTTTCTAATATTAGATGCATAATATTGTGTATAATTATATTTATAATATGCAGTAAGTAAACTAGTATATTATTAGACGCGTATAATTACAGGAAACGCCACACTTTGACAGTTTAGTATAAACGCACACACACACTAACAGACATGATAAGTCACTGTGGCGACTTGTAGGGACAGTAAAAAAAATGTTGAATAGTTTTTTTTTGTCCGCACTTTTTTGGTGGTGCTATACTAAAGGTGAAAATCTGGGTCAAAGGTTTTTATTTGATTTGAGAAATCGTCGTAGTAATGCTAATAAATTAGTACATATTTAGATGACCGACAGATTTGTTGTCTTTTAGAATTTTGTTTGTATTTCGGAGAAAGATTAGTAGGTATACTTACCTATAAGGAAACCATTTTTAACAAAGAAAATGCCTGTCCAAAAGCAGTAAATCCGTCAAAACCGAGCAAAAAACCCACCTGGAGTATAAGGGACAACTGACAAATCGAATTGTAATTCATTCTTAGTTTAGGCACCGAATTAATCTTATGTACAAACGCCAGCAAATCAAGCTACCCGAAACTGTCAAATTTTCCCAATCAATTTTGAACCTTATAAGTTAGCAATAAAGTTGAAAATCCATTAAAGAAATTTGACAGATTATAGTAGCTTGATATGCTGGCGTCTGTACGTACATAAGTCGTAGTAGTTGTAGGTCATGAGTTCGAACCCAGGCAGGCGTTTTACTTTGTGTAAATAATTTCACCACCACTGCTCACAAAACGGTGAAGGAAAACATCGTGAGGTAACCGGCATGTTCTAAAACCAAAAATTCGAAAACATGTTACATCTACCAATCCGCACTGGGCCCGTGTGGTGGATTATAGCCCACTCCCTCTCACTGAGAGGAGGCCTGTGTCCCACCAGTGGGAATATTTAGACTTACAGTACCCGGCGATAAATATTGCACATCGACCTTTGGAAAGAGACAATCGGCTAATTTCGGCTTCGTAGAGCGTTATCTCTGTCGCACGAAATACAAACAGTCCGGTATCTATTAGAAGCTGTTAAAACAATTATGATTTGCTTCTTTTGATAATTATTTTTATTCTTTGTATAAAATCGATAGGATCGAATAGGTCGATGTGCAATATTTATCGCCGGGTACTGTATTATGTTTAAGCAACGTAACTGATACGGAGTAGCAAACGCCCGTAACGTAACTTGGCCGCCGAAACTACAGACCCTCAGGTGACGTCTGCGCGTTTCGTTTGACGCAAGTCGCATCGCCCGAGACCCTTAGATGTGCAAGGCCTTGAGTGAGACACTCACAAACCGTCGCCTTACTCTGCAAACCCTACAATATTTTCCTGCTATAATGAATGTATCTAGAGCCAGCATCACTGAGATGCAGGCTGACTCAGACTCGTGATAAACCAATAAAATATTAAACGCAGTTGTACCTAGTTTACCATGATTATTATATGCGTTTTTATTATCATATTTTTCTTATTTGACATCTGTGCAAAAATTCTTGGCTCCAATATTGGTCACCAATTCGCGATATTGGCTTTGGATGTTGGCCAAATGATTCTTATAATCAATGGCAGCCAGTATAAGCCTCCTCCCGTTTGTGTCATGCTTCCCTGGTCTCTGCGAGTCTCATCCGGCATCCTAATTGCGAAAAACACTATCAATCTCAATCTGAATCATTGCGAAGGATATTTTTAATCATTGCTTCATACATACGTTCGAAAAATTTGTCCGCTCAATAACGTAAAATAACGCAATAAATGTTATTGAACTAGCCATTGCTACTGGTAACTTATTACGCAATGATTACGCAGGTCTTCCCTGCGATCTTAGGAAGGTTGCTACTACGTAGGTAGATGAATGAATAATGCCGTTGGTCATATTAAAGCCATGTTATAAACCAACAACCAAGATTAATGAATGCTTCCGTTGAGAATTCTTCCCATACCAATAGTTCAACAGGTGGGAATTAAATACAATAGACCGCCAGTTGAGTCTACCTTTAGCGTATGAGCTCACGATTCTAGATACTACAAGATACCACATCACCTTCTATCATACATTCCGCCCTGGTACTTTTGATCGTGATTTCAAACATTTGCTTCACAAGGATCACAGCAGTTGTCATGAAAATTTTACATTTTTACCAGTATGTGACGCTCTGTATTTGTTTTTGCCTTCCTGGTCATAATTTCCAGGTGAAGAATACTCCATACGCCTCTTCACAGATATTCAATCTTGGTATTATACATTGGAAAACTGGAGTCTTCATAACTCTCCTACCAAATCTTGCTCCCTGGTACTTTTGGTCACGAATCCCAAATATAGAACAATTTAAACTCCTATAAAACATACCTTCCTGGTACATTTGTCTACAAATCTTAATCAAAGATTAATAAATAATTTGTAAATAATATAAATTGAAACAGTTAAAATATAAGGAAATAAACTCTGTTAAATGTGTAGTTGTTTGATTTTGCGATTTACTTTGTTTTAGAATATTGTTAGTCTTCACACAAATATTTAATCTAGAAAAACATTTGAAGAAATGAACCTCCTGCTCCACCTTTTACCCTGATACAGTCATGATTCCTTGACAAAGAAGTCTCCACACACCTCCTACAAAATCTTCGAGCCTGGTACATTTGGCACAATGTTTTGACTGGCACCCGTCAGTGCGGAACGGTTTTTGTGCCATCCAACATCCGCCTGTCCCGATGATATGACTTACTGACGGTTTGAGGCACAAGGCGTTATGTTTCGAAGATATATGTTGAAAGATGATTTTAATTTTTGAAAGAGAATGGGCTCTAAATGAAATCAGTATGTAGGTACCTATACTCCGCGAGAGATTTAACCCTGGGCAGTCCTGCTAACAAACTTGCTTACAGACTGATCTTTTCTAGGCATGAGTTATTCTCGTGCCGTTACGAGATAAGAAAATAAAGCTTCAGGGAAAGAAGAAAGAAAATAAAGAAAATAAAAATTAAAAATGCGATTTGAACTTGGCAAAATCATAGACAAATGTACTAGGTATTTAAATGTCAGAAAAGGAGCAAATACATAGAAAAATAAATTATAATAACATTGTTACTATTAGAAAGTAATCCAAGCAGAACGTTTGTCTATAGCAGAGTTCATAATCTCTGATAATTTATATTCCATCGCCAATTAATCAGTTATCTACTTCAGTGAAATGTATTCCAAGTTGATTTTTGAGTGACTATTTGTCACAAAAGGTCCTAATAAGTTTTTTTTGTGTTAAGTATGACATTCAGTTTGTTGTTCCATAACTTGAAATATTATGTCAAATTTAGATACAACATACTAACGTTAATTATAGTATTTAATTTACCGTGTTTATTATACTTAATAAACGTTTTAAGTGTTTTGACATTAGATATAACTTGGACAGCTAACTTTGGTTATATTTAAAGGCTTATAGGCTTAACTTAAAGCTTAGATCGTAATATTTTTATGTTAAGTCGGCTTTTATTAAAGCCTTGTAATTCAATACTACAAGCCATTTTATTACTTAATTTAATTACTTTATTAACTTATTCATAACTTATTCATTTACATCAATAAAAATTATCTTTAAATATGAATACCGTGTATGCCTTTAAAAGTACAATTACAAACATGGAAATGCGCTCGGTTTACGCAATTAAACACTTTAATCGTTTGTTATAAGTTCTAAGACACGTGTTACTATAAAGTTGTCAGATGTTGGATAAGACCAACGCATTTTAAGAATACGGTCTGCTTGTAATATAAGATATTTTTTAAATTCTCATTTTTATAATAATTAAAGTGGTATTAGGGAAATGTAAAAATCTAGGTATGTTAAATCTGTTGCAGCGGTACCTCAGTGGTACGGCCACCAAGGGGTGGTGGCGGGTATCAGCTGTTTACTACTTACAAAAGTTCAATACCTATATGACCAAAATGTATGAAACAGTTGTTTTTTTTTTCGTGTTATCAGAGTTGGTCCCATAGTGAAAGTTGTTCAAATTCACGGGTAGAACATCCTGTATAAATTTGGAACCGGTAAAAAAAAACATTCTGTATAAAACTTAGGTACAGATTTTCTTCAAGATCAAACCTGAGATTTCTAAATCAACCTTGAATGGCTAGAAGTGACTGGCTTATGACCAAGTACTTTGAAACGATTGCTCAAAGCGATCATGAACGCTCAGAAGGACACAGCTCCGCTCAGCTCACTCATTACTCGCTCATCTTTCAGTGGAGCAGAACTCCGAAGACAGGCAAGTGATGTAATCGTAAAAATGCTAATTTTTATATCTTGCATTTTTAATTTTGACACAGAAATGTAATTAGGGCACAAATGGAAACGGTAAATGATATTTTACGGTATACGGAAGTACAGACGCCTGCACAACAAGCTACTCGAAACTGTAAAATTTTCCCAATCAACTTTGAACCTAATGCTTGAGCGATAAACTTGAAAATCTATTCAAGAAATTTGACAAATTGTAGTAGGTTGATGTGCTGGCGTCTGTACGCTAGGCCACCTCGAGGTCCGTATTACTACTGGCGTGAGGCGTACTGTACCATGCGAAGGTAAAAAAAAAGGTAATATTAATATCGAAAAATAGAAACAAAGCTACCAAATATGCGTTTACTCCGTGTATAAAAGAAACTTTCCAGGTCTCCAGTCTTTGACAGAGGTTTTGTAAAGGTAGGGTAGCACACGTATCAAATCGGAAAGGGATCGGCACCGTATCACCTTTCGCCTCACCGTCAAACAGGCGTCAACCTAACGCAAGCACGTAACCAAAGCGGATCAGAAGCTCCGATACGTCGATTCGGCCACGGCTTGGCGACGCCCAGCGCTTACGGCTAGCCGACCGCTGGTTGATGGTGCAGCAGGCAGGCCGGTGGGGTGAGAGGGGCAAGGGTGGACGAAGAGACGTGAGCTCGGGTACGGAGAGACGTAAGCGCGGGGACGACGAGCCGTAAGCGCGGGGACGAGGAGCCGTCGCACCACACCGCGGTACGTGAGCTTGTCCCGAGGCGAGGCGATTACGTTACGATTCCGATTAGTGTGCGTTGCAGTAGGGAGTTTCATACAAAAAATACTGAACGGCTCGAGTTGATACGGTGCCGATCCCTTTCCGATTTGATACGTGTGCTATGACCTTAACTATCCGTTAGTTACGCACGGTAGTAATTCAAGTTCACACGAATCTAAAATCGCCCATAATCAATAACTAAACATTTGTAATCAATTAAATACTTAATTAGAAACATGTAAACGACATATTATCACTAAAGAGATAGAATCATCACAAACATTTAAATTAAATGTAATAATTTATACAAATTTTTTTAATTTTGCATTTGTAATACATTCCTTTGGCTTGCGATAGTACAGAACATGACAAAAACATGCTAGTTTGATAAATGGATGCGATGTGGGTAGTAATATAAATGAAACAGATGTACCTAGTTAGTATTGGCATAGATTACATAATGAAGTAAACAATAATGTCATCATAGACATTAATCAACATGAATGTTGAATTAAGGTTCCTTCAAACAGGCGCGACACGTGATAAAATCGCGCGCGACACAAAGGCACCGCAAGTCGCGCAACGAGCGGTGCCTTTGTGTCACACGCGATTCGCATCGCGCGTCCCGCCTGTTTGTAGGAGCCTTTATGCTCGCAGGTCTAGCGGTTGCCAGCGCTACTGATGACCGTGAGATCCTGGGTTTGATTTCCGGATCGGGCAGTGTTATTGGGTCTTTGGATTGGAAATTTTCAATAGCTCGCAATCTGGATTTGTGCCCATAAAATCAGCATAATGTTCTACAGGTCTTCTGTTTTTATGAGGGGGAGTGGGTCATAAATTTCCCAGTCGGGCCGTGTAAGGGTTGTGGTAGTTAACTCCGTACACTGATTTGTCGTGAAGGTCGGTGAGTTCAGTTAGTTTAGAGAAACACGTTACACTGAGATGGACTAAGTACCTAGTTAAGTTTATTTAAGTTAAGGCGAAGGCGCTAGGGTAGCCCGCGAAATTATTTTTTTTTAGGTTTTTTGCAATTTGCTGGTTAGTATTAAGTTGTACAGACAGCGTCAGTATGTGCTAACCCCTCAAGTTTTAAAATGTTACACATTAAATTCCTTACAAATAATCTAAAGAATACTTCAAAAAGAACCCATTGTTTCGACTCAGATTCGAACCATCGCATCACCGAACGTCGTCATACTCATACCGGCAGTTTGACGAACTAGCCAGCGAGCCCATATGAATTGCGTTGAAATTGTTATCTACTATGGTCTGAGTCATTTTATCTTTAGGTGGGATGTCTAATCGATAGATGTTATAATTTGAGGGTACCCATTAATTATTTTACTTACATACGTTGTCTTTATAAAATTAATCCATACCCTCAAGTTATAACTATAACGTTTGATGTATACGTTCACTTAAAACGGCGAAGAGTAAACGACTACGATTTATTCATTAATTTTTAAAATGATTTATGATTTTATGAGAACTAAAATAGTTGTTCTGTGTGAACAAAATGTGAGCATAAAAGGATTTGCGAGACAGCTTGGCATAGCAGTAAGTTCATTATAATATTAATTGTGTTCTCCGATTTTTTTCTTGTTGAGCTATTTGCGGTATCTTGTGTGTGGTATTTAATAACTTATTTAAAACCATTTTTTTCTATACAGAGACAAACGGTGCGCTTATGGGTGCGCAAATTTCAAGAAACCGGCGATGCTAAGACAATGACCATGGGTCGGAGAACTACTGGGATCTATACGGACCAATCTGAACATCATCTGGATATTGTTAAGGTTCACACTACACCGCCGTTTACATCCACTCGTTACAGTTCGCAACGGCATGGAATATCTCTGTCCACGGTTCGAAGACATTTACACGCAGCGAACATTCACAGTTATCGACCTGCAAAATATGTCTAACAGAAGAACATCGAAGAGAACGATTGCGATTTGCCCAGAAATAGCAGTTATATTAATTAAGTATGACAACAAAATAAACAATGAAGACATTTAACTCATTTGATTCCACTATTTTACTTTGTATAGCAAAATATTCTAAGTAGATATCATGAGCTAATAAGAGATGTTAATTGATTATCTATTGATAACATGTTTATTCACTTATTATGCTCATGATTGTAATCCTGCCAAACTAACTTCTAGTTCCTAGACAAGTTGCAAACGCTTCAAAACTTGTCTCTTTCGATGTCACTTGTCAGACTGTCAAATGTCAAATTTGTATGCTGAGACGACATGACAGGTCACGTGACATTTCGTTAGGTTATGTCAATCTAAAATATTTCTACCGCTTACTATTTTATCGTTTACCTTAATAGGATGCAACTTGTCTAGGAACCCAATTGTGTCAGTTGGCAAAATAGTATATTATGATAACTGTAAATAAAATTATCAAATCAAAATAAATCTTTGTTGTAAAATAAGATCATAGTTTTGTTAAATAATAGCAATAATAAATATTATTATATGATTATTAAGGTATTTTATTTTTCTTTATTTTTTAATTCTTTATAAATAATTACTAAAACAAAATAGAAAAATATATTAAAATAATAATTATAATGAACAAAAAGCACTTTTCGTGGCTATGATTTGAACTTCCACTCATAGGCACGGCAAGCGGTCTTGAAACCTCTAGTCTATTTAGACGATGAATAAAACGTTCGTAAATGTTAACCCTATTATTGCTTGTCGTTTTCGTAATAATAAAAGTATTAACGTTTTATTGAAAAAAACAATAATAAAAACAATTTAAAAAAATAAATACTATCTTAAACTTATTTATTCACTAAAACAATAAATTAATTAAAATAAAATGTTTTTGCAAAATACAAAAACCAACTTGGGCCTATCACGGATTTGAACGCACATGTCTTTTGGAGGGGTAAGCACTTAATGAAGCGGTGTGTACGTCGATCCAAATATGATTCGCGGCCGTAACAAATATGTATTTACAGAATTATAATCATTAAAGTCATCAACACAACTCTGTAAGACCACGTAACCCCAAAGAATGATGATTTCATGAAACAGTTATTCTTTGGGGTTACGTGGTCTTAGAGAGTTGTGTTGATGACTTTAATGATTATAATTCTGTAAATACATATTTGTTACGGCCGCGAATCATATATTAATCAACGTACAACTTAATACTGACCAGCAAATTGCAAAAAACCTAAAAAAAAAATGAATTTCGCGGGCTACCCTAGCGCTTTCGCCTTAACATCATACATATCATCATTACAATTTGAGAGCAGTCATGGTGAATAACAATAGGCTCGTCTCCTATCTTTTGTATATAAAATTCAAATTCCTGAGCCTGACTGACTGATATATCAACGCACAGCCTAAACCGCTGGTCCTAGAGACATGAAATTTGGAGGGTGTGTTCTTTGCGAAGAGTAGGTATCCAATAAGAATGGATTTTTTGAAATTCCACCCCTAAGAGGGTGAATGGGGGGAGGGTGAAATTTCACGCGGACGAAGCCGCGGGCAGAAGCTAGTACTATATGTAACTGGTGAAATATGGGTGCACTTGGGTACACCAGTATTTACATGGACGTGACTGCTTATCTGACCTCCACAACCTAATCCCTGGATAACACGATGATACCCCTTGATGATAAATAGCTTCCAGAAAGCCACACTTGATTGTAAAATACAGAAGCACTTCAAACTCATGTTAAATTCACAAAACAAGCAACCACAGGTAAAGTGCTTGTCCATCCCGTTAAGGGCATTATAAAATGAAGTTAATTCCATTAAACTGACACTACAACTTAATTCCGACTCTATTTCCATATCATTAAAGCGCAATTTTAATTGCCGAATCGATCACAGAGATCCAAAGATATACTGTGTCGCTTTTTGCGTGTACCTGTACAGTAAGCGTAACAAGTTTTCCAATAAAAATGTTAATAAAGTACTGTTTTTTGTTTGCGAAACTTGTTGGTGGGTTGTACTGAAGGAAATTTATTTATTGCCCACATTCTTAATTGCAAGGTGAGATTCTACTTGTTAGTTTTAAATGTAAAATTAATTTGATGTCAATCTTAAACAAAAACGCGAGCAGGTGCTTTGTAGAGCACGAAGACTCACTATATAATGTAGGTTACTATATCTTTTTAAAAGAAATAAATGTAATATACACATTAAGGGCTGATTTTTCCATCGCCAGGTAACTTTTATTCCAGGAACAAAATTGACGTTTGACAGTTTTTGCACAAAAGAACTGTCAAAATTTCAAAATTATTCCTCGAATAAAATTATCAGATGATTGAAAAATCAGCTCTAAAAGAAATAAATACACAACATAAAATCACGCCTTGTATCCCCGAAGGGTTGAGTAGAGGTGTACCTGTAGTATCCTTGTGGTCGTAAGCACGACCGCTGAGCGTGGAGTCCTGGTTTCGATTTCCAAGTCAAAAGTGATATTGGTTTTTTTCATTAGGAATTTCTCATTAAAACGGTGTTGGAGATTTAACATCTTCTATCTCAGTTTTCCATTCAACTGGTAATGACAACGTCCCATTGATACGTGGCAGGAATTGAACTTACAGACTACAGCCTAAGAAGCTGATCTGTCAACCAATGAACTACAAAGTACCTAGTGTCTACTTACAAAAAACAATCACAAGAAAATTCTTTAACGTTGATCATAAATTTCATGGGTGGAGAGGCTCATCTACTGCATACCCTGTCAGTTTTAAAAGCGTGAAAGCATCAAGTATTAAGTGTTTTCCCTTGGCACCGGCGACGCAGGCGCAACGAGTTTTTATCTGTCTTTCCTACCGTTACCTACTAAGCCAAACGGCGAAACGAACGCGGTGACCATGAGGCTGAGAACTACAGGACTCAGGACAGTGATTGATGTGAAGATTGCGCATGTAAAAATGATTAAAAGTCATTACTGGTTCAGAAAAGAGCAAGGTTCCGATTTTTTATATTGTTTACCTATATAAGTTTGAATGCTCAAAATCAAGTAGAAATCATTTTGACGAAATCATTCTTGATTAATGGTGAAGGAAAACATCGTGAGGAATCCGGCATCGGCATGTTTTAGAACCAACAATTGGAAGACATGTGACATCTACCAACCCGCACTGGGCCCGCGTGGTGGATTACGGCCAACTCCCTCTGTGAGAGGGATCTCTCCCTCTCAGAGGAGGCCTGTTTCCCAGCAGTGGGAACATTATAGGCTTATTAAACCTCAACATAGGCTATAATATTGCCTTGTGAGTTTAAACCCGGATTTATTAGACTACTACACAATTTAGTTAATGATAATAATACTCTTTCAACTAACGCACCCAGTTTTATTATTATTATTTATTTATTTCAGAGTATTTCCATATAAGTTATATAATTACAAACACAAAATAACAAAATCATAAACTATTAGTGTGTTAGTAACAGAAAAGTGTACCTAAAATTAAGTTAGTATGGTGAGTACGTATACCTAAATGATGCCCATGGCTGTCCTTATCCACTGATTTTGGAAAGGACAGTGAAAACGGGAAGCAATAGCAGTTAGGATGCCGTTGCTGCTGCTTCGTAGGCAGTGCAGTAAGGAGGCATACCAGACGCACATGAAATTATGGTTGTACGGAGTTGCTGAGCATTTCATTAATGAACGCCTCTGTGTCAAAATTGTGTAGAAGACTAAGCCTTTTCAGTAGTTTGTTTTTTTAAATCAAGTTTACTTTTAAAGACTTGTACTACAACTACATATGGCTAAGTATGGCTACAGTTTCCTGCCCCGGCTGCAACTTCTGCTTGAAGGATGTTCAAATGCATTTATTATAATAATTAAAAATCTATGTCACGATGTTGATAATTTTCTCTTGTGGCAAATTCTCAGCTGTCAAGAAAAAATGTCCCACCATCTTCAGACTTCACGGTCACCCTACATCTTCTGTCAGTACATTACCATACAATGGGAGACACCTCACACGTCCTTGGTCCCTTATCTGTTTATCATACTACCTTCCTATTTGTAATTATGAAAAGAACACTGTTTTTATGAACCTCTTAGCCTAAGGTCAGCGGATTAATCACGGAAAGATATTTGAATGATGCTTTGTGATAATGAATTCGGTAACACGCTCTTCGAGAGGTCAGAGTTTGTAATTAACTTTTAGCAGGTATTGCTTTGTGATTATTTAGATTAACGATAGAAGATTTTTGAATATTTTTTCTCATTATACAGGATTGTCTTGTGTCCCGTGAACAGTTTAAAATGTACACCCTTTTTTACTTTTTGCGGTATAGTTATTTTATTCTAGGTGCATCGTCTTCACATAATTATATGTAATTTTATAATTAACTAGCTTCTGCCCGCGACTTTGTCTCCGCGTGAAATTTCGCCCTCCCCCCATTCACCTTCTTAGGGGTGGAATTTCGAAAAACCCTTTCTTAGTGGATACCTACTCTTCACAAAGAACACACCCTCCAAATTTCATGTCACTTGGACTAGCGGTTTAGGCTGTGCGTTGATGTATCAGTCAGTCAGGACTTTGAATTTTTTAGATTAGATGTACTTATACAAAATATTGTAAAACATGACCTAACCTAACCTAATAACACTTTTCCCGATCCAGGAATTGAACCCAGGACATCATGTTCATCAGTAGCGCTTGCGACCTCTAGACCAAGGCACATAACAAAATACAACAGAAAACTTTCCAGAAAACTTACGGGAACTTCATAAGAAATTTAAATAGGTTTCTTGAATTCACAGAAAATATTAAAATAGTTTCTTACCGTCAGTTGTTTATAATTAAAAAGTTCTAGCAACATCCAAAGTCGTAATTAACCAAGTAATTAAAACTACGCAAAGTTTCTTGATTTCACGAAGTTAATTTATTTTCGAAATGGACAATTCTAAGTAATTATTTTTTGTTTGTATTTTAGTCCTTATGGAGAATACTACTGATTAATACAGGCTGGTTTATTTATTAGTTTGATGTTAATTAAAACGTCATGTGCTTTTCTGGTAATTATTTAATTTATTGTCTGTGGAAAGTAAAGACCACCATCGCACTTTCCTACCGGACTGTCATACTACTGCAGCACCGCGATTCTGTAAAAATCTCACCGTGAAAACTTAGGTGAAGCGAGTTTGTTTTTGCTAGGAATTGACACTATTGACAAAAAAAAAAAAAAAGTTCAAAGCATGAATGAACAGGGATCTTCTGGGCACTCTCGTTTCATCATGGACCTTCAATCGCCACCGGGCGAGATCGATGTCAAGGGCAGGCTCATTCGGTTTTTTTTTTTTTGCGGATGAATTTTTGATGCCCTTTTTCCCCTCCTTTTTATTTACTTGTACAAATTACTACTATTATTTTAATACTGTTATCTTTTAAAATTATGTGTCCACGAATAAAAATAATCTCATTAAAAGAAAAAAAAAATATAGTGCCTGTATTACTTTTTATTACTTATCTAAAATAGTTACAGCTGATTGGCCGTAAACTATGAGCGATTTTATTAGGTCTAAAGCTGGAACTCCAATCCTAGAATGGTTGGTAGAACCTTAAAAATCCATGAAAACGCATACAATAAGTAATTATGATTATCATCATTTTAACCTAAGAACGTCCACTGTTGGACACATTTGTCATAATCGCCACGCTTGGCAGGCGGGTTGGCGATCGCAGTATGGTATGGTGGTGGAATGCATAGACAACGCTGCTGCCCATCCTCCGGTACGACCCTTAGTCGCCTTTTACAACACCCACGGGAAGTATGGTACTTATAAGTAATTATAATTAGGACAAATTCCATCTTTTTTTTTTTAATATTTTCCATTTTTTTTCCATACCTAAAACTTATCATTCAACACAATTCTACTTACCACCTCACAGAAACAGCGTAAATATAACAGAATGTATGTGCTTAATGCAAAATAAATGTTGGAAATGACTCATGAGAACGGGTCAGACGGGATGTATGGAAGATACGCTCCTCTTGCGACCAATCTTAGTGTTCAATGCTTTATAACGGTTAATTTATAAATTTAAAAAATTGCCTCCAATCCTACATTTAAATCTCGCCAGCTATGAGTAGCAAAATCAGCATATTATTATAATGTTACCACTGCTACATCAAATTATGTCCAGGAAAACTATGGCAATTCACAAACAAAAACCCAAAAAAAATCTCGTAGTTTCCTGATTAAGAATATATCTACGATGCACGGTCATATTTTTTTACCCACAGCTCAGCTATGATAGTAAAAATTTCTGTGGAACACGAAGTATTGGTCATAAAATCAATTATCCTGACCCGCAAGCGTGAAAACGTTTTAATTACTCCCAAAACTTGTTTTTTTTTTTCTTTTTTCTATATTTGAGGTTACTCCCGACCAGTGCCGGTATTTTTCCGTTATATTTTATTTTCGATTTTTGAAAGTGGTCGAACTTTCAAACAACGGTGTTTTTTTAACTTTGAATCCTTTGATTGTTGCAAAATGAGTTTTTTTTTTTGTTGTATATTTTGATAATTTAGCAATCAATTTTGCATGCCTCACATTTTAGCGAAATGTGGTTTGATTTTATAGTGCAGACTGGTTTTGCTCATCCCTTCATTGCATAACATTAAGGAACAAGTTTTATTTCTGATCAAAATTCTTCGTGATTTTTGTTGCTGTGCTGAAAAATTAAACATTTTTATTAAAATTTGTGAAAAGTAATTATTTTATTTAAAAAAGATCCTACAACTTAACTTAAATATACAGTGTTATTGGAAAAACACCAACAACCTCTTAAGAAGTCATTGTACTCATCATTATGAAAAAAAAATCAGCTGTTCCCTACATTTTGACGAGTTATACGAACACAAATGTAGGGAACAGCTGATTTTTTTCTCGATTTCAGGTTTGGTTTCATAGTAAAAGTTGTTCATAATGATGAATAATGACCTCTTAAGAGGTTGTTGGTGTTTTTCCAATAATCCTGTATAGGTACATACGAGTATGTAAGTTATAATCTGTGGCAAATGTCGCGCCGGTTTCTATCACACAGTTAATTCTAGCACAGCATCGTGGTTTACCTACTCTATCCTTTAAATACCTACACAAAATGTTTTTTTTCAATTGTACATTGTTCAGTTCAGTGTTAAGTTAATACTGTTTATTTTTAATATACTAATGTTTGTATTTCCAAAAAAAAAATTAAACTGCATCAAATCACTCGGCGCCAATAGGAACGCACCACAGATCAAGTAGCGATAGACAAGTAATATCCCGGAGATAATAACCGCTATAACTCGAACGCGACAGTTTTGGGCTATATACCTATTACCTAGACTGGATCCGACGTTATCTGTCACTACATACCTGATAGGCTGTCATCGTGGATCTTTGACAGTCGTTACAGGTAGTCAGGAGCCTGAAAGTCTGACAATCAGTCTTACCAAGGCGTATCGAAATACCCAGTAACTGGGTTGTGGAGGTCAGACAGGCAGTGAATCCATGTAAAATACTGGTATTCAGCTGCATCTGGTTAGACTGGAAGCCGACCCAAACATAGACGGGAAGGGCTAGGCAGGTGATCTACTAACTAAAGAAATCTCAATATTCTGTCAAGTCGTAAAAAACCGTGCGAAGCTGGGAAGGGTCGCTAGTTTTAAATGACAAAGAATGAGTTTCGATTTAAATATTGGGATAGTATAGTCAAGTTGCTAAACCCTCATTTTCCCTGACTGTACATGGATTAAAACAATGTCCTGTATTAGACGAAGGAATTTGAGATAATTTTCAAGTTATGGAACAACAAACTGAATGTCATACATAACATTTAAAATTCCATTGCAACCAAAAACGTATTTTGTTGCAAATGGTCACTCGAAAATCAACTTAAAATAAATGTATTTTAAGTTGATTTTAGAGTGCCCATTTCACAAAATGAAATGAATGAATGAATGAAATGTCACTAAAGTAGAATGGAATATAAAATATCTGAAATTATGAACAATGCTTTAGTAGTCAACTCCGCTACTAATTTTGTTGACAGACAGAAATCTTCTTTTGATCTTTTGGTAACCATTCTCACACACACAGCACGTGTCCACAAGAAAAATACTACTAAAATGTACGAGCTCAAAGAAAAAAGAACCGTTTTATACTTACAAGACCCAGTCGATCGACAGAGTAGGATGTGACGTAATGTCTCTCGATAGTAATTACTAGATCACAAGCGCCCGACCGCTGATGCAATGTTCATATAAAAGATATCTAACAGTTTGTACGTTACCTCTTAACGTTTCTACGATCCTGGTACTTTTGGTCATGAGTCCGTAACTAAAGAGAGTTTAAACTTTTTTTAAAACCTTCATCAACTCTAGATATATTTAAGCACGATTTTGGATCCAATATAGGTATATTGGATCCAAAATCGTGCTTAAATGGTGATGATTAGGTAATCATAGTCATCATTTCAGCCAAGGTTCCGTGGGTAAATAATAACAGCCGCACAGTTCGATAGATCAGGTTAAGCTACGCTTGCCGCGGTTGATCTGTGGATGGGTGACCATCTTTACATACCGAGACCCCTCCGTGCCTAGAAAAGCACGTTAAGCGGTTGGTCCCGGCTGTCATTTGTAGATCTTTGACAGTTGACACGTTATGGGTAGTCAGAAGCCCAAAGTCTGACAACCAGACGTACAGACGCCTGTTTGTAGGAGCCTTAATGGGTAGCTCACCGTCCGATCAGAACCAGGCCCATGCCAGACGGCGCGTACGTGTTCCACGCGCGCCTCAAAGAGATGTCAGCATCAACCGAAGGGGCCCGTCAGGGCCGAAGCCTGCCGGGTCAGCGGGATTGTCCGAAAGGGTTACCGCTGGCCCGGAACATAAAGGGCTAAGGAAGGGACACGGGTGGGTTTTAGTCAGTAAGAGTCTGACTTCCGCTCCACCCAGAGCGGGAGGGGTCATTTGATGATATCCCATCCTAAAAAAAAAGACGTACAGAGGCCAGCACATCAAGCTACCCGAAAATGCATGGATATCCAGAAACCGACCATGTCCACTGAGCCGTGCGACTGTTTCCATTTAACCACGAGTTCAACGACTGTCGAAGTTCTACGAATGACACCTCCAGTTTCACTATGAGAACAGCTCATGGCGAGTTATGCAGAAATCCAAGAAAAACACGGCGTAGTAAGGTGTTATCTAAACCATAAAATGAATAAAACATCGACTAGCAAATTTATGAACATAAACACGGCAGAAAAGACAGCCATTTTAATGTCTTGAGAAATTATGAAAGCAGGTTTCAATTTATTAATAGGGACTGGTTTTTCAGGATGCTGGGGTAAAGAAATGATATTACTGGTAGTGGAACTCCATGTGAAAGAGCTCGTCGGGGAAAGTACTACCCACTGTCCCTACCTATTTCTGCCGCCAAGCATTGCTGGATTCTGCTTTGAAGGGAATGCATAATCAGCCTGCAATATTTGATCGGCAGCGGCGGCGACCTCTCGCGTCCGGGCCTGGTTCACGCCATGGTCCGGGGCGAGAGGGAGTGGGGGGCAGTCGCCTCCTTCTGCGAAGCAGTCATGCTAGCGAAGGAGGCGGGGACGGCTGAGGGAGAGAGCCTCTCGTCCCAGCCGCCTCGGGAGACGCTCCGGGCGTCGAGAGCCGCGCACCGCTGCTCTCCATTTGTTTAGAGTTTAAGTGTCATCATCATCTGCCCAGCCTTTTCCCAACTATGTTGCGGTCGGCTTCCAGTCTAACCGGATGCAGCTGAATACCGGTATTTTACATGGAGCGACTGCCTATCTGACCTCCACAACCCAGTTAATGGGTAATACAATACCCGTTGGCAAGACTGGTTGTCAAACTTTCGGGCTTTAGAGTTTAGAGTATGGGTCCCGTTAAAATTATTGCTACAAGAGAATTTTTGACCCTTTGGTCTTTAATTCAATTATCCTTTATAAAGACTACGTTCATAACTATACAATCTCAAACCCCTATTTTGATCCGCTTAGTGGTGAAGTTTTTCTTTCTTAGGGCACCTCAAAGCGACTCCTGAATATTTATAGCAAATTACATGTTTCTTATTTCAGTGGTTTATGCTGCATTGTCTGCTAATCTCGAATTGAGTAAAAATACACTAGTTGTCGTCCAGAATTTCACTCGCATCCTAGCGGAATTTAATCATTCAACCAGTTAAAAAGTATTCTCACGTTCATCCAGGTTATGGCTCCTCTGGGTGCCTTTCATCCAAAGCCGTTCATCTATTGATCCATGATTGAGCTAACATCTTCACAAACGCATCATCTGGAAGCTTACGAGCTTCCCCCAATCATCGTGACAACTACCGCTTCTACGTTTCCCGCATCCAGCGGATGCACAAACTGGCACATAATTTTACAAGTAAGGAAGTTAGAATAATGACTTATCGTGAGTAAACCCGGGTTGCCTAGCTAGTGTAGTATGATATATTAATATAGCTGGCGCCACCTGCCGGTAACTCGTTAACGTTTTACTACCCAGCTAACTGGATCTTGTACAGGTAGTCACTTATGTGCTTACGGTAGCGAAAATATTAAAATAGTCAAGGTTTGAAACTTGGGAGAGTTTAGGGCTTAGACAATGTTAGCATACACAATAATCGACTAGAATATTATTTGCGGGTGCAACATTGTCAATTAAAAAAAAAATATTGAGTTCTGGCAACCCATAGACGATTTTTGATGCGGGAAAATGTATTAGTGACAATCGCTTTCAAAGCGTTTCATATTTCTACGACTTCCAACAGAATTGACATTAAGGCGAAAGCGCCAGGGTAGCCCGCGAAATTCAATTTTTTTTAGGTTTTTTGGAATTTGCTGGTCAGTATTAAGTTGTACGTTGATTAATATATGAATCGCGGCCGTAAGAAATATGTGTTTACAGAATTATAATCATTAAAGTCATCAACACAACTCTCTAAGACCACGTAAGTCCAAAGAATGATGATTTCATGAAACAGTTATTCTTGGGACTTACATGGTCTTAGAGAGTTGTGTTGATGCTGATAGAATACCTCTTCTTCAAGGCCCTCTGGTGAGATGTTCTATGTTGATACTATATGGCTAAGTAATAAAAGCTGCACGGGTTGATCAATCAGGTTAAGCTATGCTTGCCGCGGTCAGTCCGTGGATGGGTGAGCATCTTTACATACCGAGACCCCTCCGTGCCTCGGAAAGCACGTTAAGCCGTTGGTCCCGGCTGTCATTCTTGGTCATCTTTGACAGCCGTTACGGGTGATCAGAAGCTCAAAAGTCTGACTCAAGAGTCTTATAAAGGGGTATCGTATTACCCAGTAACTGGGTTGTGGAGGTCATATAGGCAGTCGCTCTATGTAAAATACTGGTATTTAGCTGCATTCGGTTAGACTGAAAGCTGACCTCAACATAGTTGGGAAAAGACTAGGCAGATGAAGATATGTGCTTTCAACACAAGAGCCTCCGGCACTAGGGCTTAAAATACCGGGTTCAATAACAAAAGATGTCCGGAATCCCGGTACTTATTAGCTAATGCCGGGATCACGGACATCTTTTGTCATTTTTCAATGCCGGTATTGAAATATCTAATACTGGGATCTTATCATATTGGTATGGTATATCATAGTAGAAAAACCAAAAATCGTGAAAACTGTTGTAATAACCAATAACACTAGGTATTCTAAGTAAACGATACTTTGCTCAGGTTCATTTATCAAACTGTATTAAAGGGATAGTTACCTACAGATCATTTAAATATTTAGAATAATGGTATTTCAGATTTAAATTTGATAAATTGAATACTCTTGAAAATTTTAAGTAATAAGGTAGCACTTAAAAAAGAAAATATATTTTCTTTTGTTTGAATTTTATCAAAAACCCAATCACTTCTGTGCCCACCATTACAACATGTTTGAACAAGAAGTGCTCCTGGCTGTTAGAAGGTTTTGTTTTATTTCAATACTACCCACACTTCCACGTCACACGTAGGTAATCATAATAAAATCTTTTAGTTTTGCTTCAAATATAATTTATTGTTTGACTTCCGGAATTTTGCATTTCCGTTGTGGGTGCTTTGAAATTGCCTCTAGGATTGATGATACTCGAATGTACAATTGTGGACAATGGCGGTTACTTTTCCACTCTTTTAAAGTAATATCTTGAAAACTATGTGTTTTTTCTATTTCATGTAACTTGTTAAGTATGTGGAATATTGATTTAACATTTTGGTATATTATGTTTTGTGACATTTTGGTCTAGTATCATGTAAAACGAATACACGATTCAATGAATTTTTCTCGATTCAAAAAAAATTGCAAAGTTATATCGTTTTTTTTACTTTTTTCGACATCACGGCGTAACACTTCAAGAGTTATTCAATGAAATTTCCTTTAAAACATAGAGCATTATCAAATCAAAGTTTACTCAAAGTAGTTTTAAATTTTATCCATTTATTTTTTTTAAAAAAGGAATAAATTCGTTTTGGCACATACGTCGTTTTATTCCGAGCGCACGCACACTATAGCCATCTCTCTTCTTTTGCGTTTCAAAAGTGATTGCATCACTTTCGCTCGCTTAGTAGATCAGTCGCTACGATTTATTTTCGAGGTAGCGCCTTAAGAGCGTTTACGCCGTACGGCATTTCATACAAACTTTCAAAGCCTTATTTTTCAAAATGAATGAACCGATTTTAATGAAACTTCACACGCATAAGCAGGATACAAAGGTCTAAAAAGTTAGTTAAGAACATTTTCGAAAAATAGTGTTACAGCCAAATTAGACCGATTTTAAATTTTCCATAGAAACAGAGATTTCCAGTTATCTTTTTTTAAATAAGACATTTCGTGTGACATAACATCACGCTTGTATTTCACGAACCGTTAGGCAGTGGTGTAGGTACCTATAGTACACTTACATCGCCAGTTATGTTTTAAATCCCATGTAATAGGGGACCACCCAGACTACGGGCTGCTTCTGACAAATTCCTGATAGAAAAATCCTATATTATTTTGGCCGACCTGGAAATCCAACCCAGGACCTCATAGCAGTAGCTCTTGCGACCACTAGACCAACGATAGTCCGAGGATAAGTATCTATTTTTTTGTTTTATTTGAAAAACGTTCCAATTTTAAAATTTCCAATCCCTCAGATTTCAGTTTTTTTGTTTTATTTGAAAATTGTTCCAATTTTAACATTTCTAATCCCTAAGGTTTACTGCACACGATCAATTCCCCGAATTAGATTGAACATAATCATGCCAGTACCTACTGGCAACTTACAGGAAATAAACTTCAAGTAAAAACGAAAGTAGTAAGCGGCGGCTAAAGATACACGTTTTACTGATAACGGACATGCAAAGCCACTGATAAATATAACTGATAAACAGTAAGTAGTTAGATTTCTTGGTGTTTCACGGTTATGCACTTAATGGCCGGCAGTTAGAGGAATTTAAGATTGCACTGGGAAAAAGTTTTGTTTTATCGGATTAGTGAGTAAATAGGCGGTCAGTCCAGTCACTTACTTACTCTGCTTGCTACCATGAGGTATCTTGAGCGGTGATCATCAGAAATTCGTTCAAAATCTAGTCGCAATCTCATTTCGGCGGCAATCAATGTCAAAAACTTCTCAAAGATGTAGGGAAAATAGAGGTATTTTTGGCAGATTGAGACAGATCAGACTGAACGTTCTTAAAATTATCAGAATTGCCCCTCTGGTATAGGTTGTGCTGAATTTTAGTGGTCATGGAAACCTATGCTATGCTATGCAATGAATAAACTGTGCTGCTGCAGAGTTTGTTGCGCCACTTCATCTTCCCAGCTGAAGTGGTGAAGGGTGGGCGTTTTGGGAGGCTGCCTTATGTAATTTTGTCGTTCGAAGAGTTCTTATTCTTAACCTAATTGAATATGCCTGAGGCCGAGAATCACATAATTTTGACAGATTAAAGACTTTAATTCTTTTGTTATCCACGTTTTTAAGCGCATAACTGAAATCTAAACCAGTTAGATTTGCATGCACCAGTTTTTGTTATAACTCTAGAGTTACCCCAAAAACTAAAACAAAAAAAAAGCATTTATTCTATCAAAACCGACGTGGAATAACTCTTATAGACGAAGAAAACTTACATAATGACACTGAATGCTCTTGAAGGCGGTTTAAATGTGCTGATCGCGTTCAGTTTTATTGGTGAAGTTAACCATAAATCGGCCATCTTCTAGGCTAATGAAAATGTCACATCTATACGAATAAAAAAAACAAGATCAATCCTACAGACGACAGCAAATCAAGCTACTACAATCTGTCAAATTTCTTTAATAGATTTTCAACTTAATCGCTAAAGCATATGGTTCAAAGTTGATTGGGAAAATTTGACAGTTCCGGGTAGCTTGATGTGCTGGCGTCTCCACCAACTCAATCCTAATTTGTCAACTAATATATAGGCCAGTAGTAAAACTTTAAAAAAGAACTCGACAATTAAATTAATTGGAAAATCGTTTACCAATTGATGACAATTGGTCGCAATGGATACAATGGTGTTTTAATTGCTTTAGATAAAGATACGATGGGTAAAGATCATTGGTAGCTGCTATTTTGAAAACAGATGCCATGGTCATTCGGGATGTGTGATTGCTTGGTTGTTTGACGGTCATCATAGGTAGTAAAGGGTGCATTTGT
Source organism: Luperina nickerlii (assembly GCA_963855955.1). Taxonomy (NCBI): domain Eukaryota; kingdom Metazoa; phylum Arthropoda; class Insecta; order Lepidoptera; family Noctuidae; genus Luperina; species Luperina nickerlii. The sequence continues at coordinate 5,752,036 of OY979689.1, read as the reverse complement.
GCATCTTGCCCTTTTCGACTGCAGCAATAGATTCATAATATTATATATTTTGAATACACATTATAATATGTATAATTATTATATCCTTGGAGGTTCTTGGGGGCGGCCTATGTCCAGCAGTGGACGTCTTTCGGCTGAAATATATATCCTAATCCTAACTAATAGGTATAAAAAATGCGAATATGACTTTGTTTTTTATGCTTTCACGGCTAAACGGCTGAACCAATTTTGATGAAATTTGGTATGGGGATACTATGAACCCTGGTGAAGGATATAGGCTACTTCTATTGACATACCACGCGGGCAAAGCCGAAGGTGGACGCTAGTAATTTTATAAACGTGAAAGTTTGTATATTTGGATGTGTGTTACTTAAACAAAAACCGCTGAACGGATTTAGATAAAATTTAGCACACAGGTAGTCTATAACCTGAATTGATACATCTCATGATACGTCCCGTGCCACTTTTGCCCGCGTGGAGGTCGGAAATTATAATAATAACTTCCGACCTCCACGCGGGCAAAAGTTGGTCTTAAGATAAAATAGGCCTTCTATTTGCAAGGCATAGTAAAGGGAAATTTACGTCATGATCTCCTTGATTGGTAAAAGGATTGGTGACTGCAGTATCTTACTAGAATTAAGGAGAACCTTGCTCTTTTTAGAATGGTGCAATTTGCAAAAACGGTATTGCTCATTTCTATAATTAAATTAAAATGTAGGTGTGCCGACACGAATTACTTTTAAAATAGTCTTACAAAAAATCTTTAATACCGTTTGCACATTAAGACAATACCAATCAAATACTTCTCCACTACATATTTATTACCACAGACAACAAAAGAAACACTATCTTTCGGCCACAGATAAAAGACTCCATAGACAACTTCAATAAAAAAAAAACAGAAGCCTTGCCACTTTAACGGAAGCACGTTCTTTTTTCGAACAATTGTTCTGAAACCGCACAGTCATGACATTTGACGAGCCGCTATTGGTCGTCGGGTCGACTTTGACAGCCAATCAGAGGTGGTACACGAAATGCGTAAGTCATCGTTCTTATCGTTTGAGATAGTGACTCGGCGAGTTCTAAGACACGTTATGTATTTTTGTAAATAGAATTCTTTGGAAGTGCTGGCCGAAAGGAATAAGGTTATGTGGTGAGGTTGCGGAAAAAGAAAATGAAATATTTGACATTGACGTTCTAAAATCAAATCTGCGAACTCATATAACATGGGTTTTCCCACCGTATCCTTCGCGTAGCTTTTTATTGCTAAGATGTTCAATGCAAGGAATTTCGTTATTCTCCCTAATGTTTCAATATAAAAAATAAATATCATAAGAATTATACATACAAAAATAAACGTTTTCTTATATTTTAATAGCTAAAATTAAAATAATTATTACACCTTAGTTGTTTGCTTTACTGATTGGTTGATCCGTTAAGTTGAAATGTCATACCAATTATTTAACACCTTCCATTATAGAAATAAACATAATCTAACTCTAGAAAAAGATACTTATCATGTAATAGGGAAAACTAGTTTATAATAAGCATAAAAAAACTTAGTAATGAAATGATTGGCTTTTCATTACAAAAAGAAAATACTACTTTACTGTAATGCCAGTTGTTAGTCCCGTTATCAACTTTACTACAATACCCGGCGATAAATATTGCACATCGACCTTTGGAAAGAAACAATCGTCTAATTTCGGCTTCGTAGAGCGTTATCTCTGTCGCACGAAATACAAACAGTCCGGTATCTATTAGGAGCTGTTAAAACAATTAGGATTTGCTTCTTTTGATAATTATTTTTATTCTTTGTATGAAATACAAACAAAGGTAAAGGTCGATGTGCAATATTTATCGCCGGGTAGGTACTGTAACTGGCTAATCATTTTAATTTTCATTGAATTTGTGCAGAATAGACATTTTCCCTGCTTTCTTTCAGAGCAGTGGTTGTCCAGTTATAACGGCCCCGACTTACGAGTCGTAGGTTCGAACCGTGACAAGCTCTTTACTTTGTGTAAATTATTTCACCACCATTCCTCTCAAAACGGTGAAGTGAAACATCGTGAGGAAGCCGGCATGTCCTAGAACCAAAAAACGAAAACATGTGACATCCACCAACCCGCACAGGGCCCGCGTGGTGGTTTACAGCATTTTCTGCCCACTCCCTCAAACCAAGAGGAGGCCCACTGCTGGGACACATCCCAGCAGTGGGAACATCATACGCTGATGATGTTTCTTTCTTTCAGGTAATGACATGACAGAATAAAAGAGGGAATTCAGATGAATAGTTAAGTCATTCTTCTTCTTTATCTTTTCGAGTCGATGGTACTTTTCTCTTCTTCGTGGTTTTTTTTTAATACAGTTGGAGTCCAGTAGGTTTTTAGTTAAGTCACAAAATTAGTAATTGATGTTATAGTGGTGGAAAACCGAGACCAACCAAATGGTTCATAACCTAATGTCATTTCCCACTTAGGATGAGACTTGAATAGAATAGAAATAGATACTCTTTATTAGATATGTACAGACGCCAGCATATCAAGCTACCCGAAACTGTAAAATTTTCCCATGCAACTTTGAACCTTATGTTTAAGCGATAAAGTTGAAAATCTATTAAATCAATTTGACAGATTTGTAGTAGCTTGATGTGCTGGCGACTGTACACCATATAAATTACAGATAAAATGTACAAATTTTACAAAGGATGACACAATGGGCGGTCTTATCTCTAAGAGCGATCGAGACTAGCATTTTCTTATTTTTGTTTTTAAAACAAAACCTTCACCGAAAACAATGAAACGTATACCTATTCCAAATTCAAATCACGCCACGCTTAATTTTGAATTCGGAAAATCCACCTCCATGATATAACGTACAGCAAAAACACAAAACACCAATAGAAACTTAAATAATTACGTTCAAAAAGGAATACAAGAAGAAATACTGCAATGAAACTTAACACAGTTTGTGAATTCGTCACACACACCGTAGTATCAAATTAACTCCCCACATCCATCATCATTTTGTTTGACGCGCTGTGATCAAATGGGATTTTTTACGTCAAGCCGGCCTGTCAGTACTACTGCGCTGTGTATGCAACGCCTTATTTTCTTTAATTTCCGTGTTGTTGCTTATGGTTTTTCTGGTATGTGAGAAATCTAATAATGTTCTCACATTAAGGAGAAGTTTGCAAGAAATGGTTTCGTAGAAGCGAAATAGTTAAACCAAAGCCTAAACATTAATAAAAAAGAAAACATGAAAATAACTTTATGGCTAGCGTAGTGTGCGCGTAGCGTAGCGTAGTGGGACGCCAGCCAGCTAGAGGGACCGACGATCTTAAAAATTTAGCTGGAATAGACTGGATGCCGAAAGTGGAGGAAAGGGTGTTATGGAGCAGCCTGGGACAGACCTATGTCTAACTGGACTGTGATAAGCTGATTTGACTTTGCAATAGTTACAGGTTCGTGCAATTGATTATTCAAAACGATAACAATCACGGAATATCAAAAACAGGTTTTAAGCCATAATAATAATTTAAAAATAAGGATAAGAAAATGTCATTGATAGAAGCGCGAATGCATTCCTTTTTAAAATCTGTCAAAACAAACTTTTTAAACGCACAGACCAAAACACTAGTGCAGCGCCATCCACGTTGAAACCGAAACTGTCGATTAATTTCGTTTAATTACAATTTAACGAAAGAACCGTACAAAATTCTGTTCAGACATGAGAATCGATGCTACGCTCATTATACAATATTGTACGCATCTGAGTTTATTGGGTAAAACATTGCATTGAGTAATTTTTAATCAAGCTGTCCCACATCATACGGTTTTGTAATAGTTTGTGGTGAAGACCACTATTTTTTTTTGTTTTTTTTTTACGCTAGAATATCTATTGATTGATGAGCTGGACTCCTTCCTAAGTAGATCGATCGAAAGAGGGGCAATAGTGGCTTACAATAATAATCTTTTGAATTATTTACTAGCAGATTGTTTTGTTGACTGCTTCGTTGGTCTAGTGGTCACAAGCGCTACTGCTATGCATGAGGTCGTGGGTTCGATATCCGGTTTGGGCAAATATCTGGCAAAACGTGGGTAAGGATAAGGCAAAGCTGCACCTACAGTAAGGTTCAGCTCTGCCTTATCCTTCGAGGCATACAGGTGAGGTGTTATGTTACGTAGGTTGTTTTTTACTTCAAGTTATTTCTACAACCCAATAAAATGCAACATTGTAACTTAAAGCCTATATGCCATTGTTGCCAAGTTACCCTTTAAAGCCCCCATACGTTACTAAAGACATAAAAAAATACATCTTCAACTCGCCTCCGATCAATCATGAATTTTTTTTACATTTTTTTTTTCATTCGTTACAACGCAACACAACGTAATCAGTAAAAAGTCTGACCTTATAAGCTTAATCCCATTGCATAACGGCAATTAAAAACTTCGTTTCTTATTGATATAGGGGTTCCGAGTTCTTTTAAAATTGTATGTAACATTTGAGACGTATTTTTCTGCTTTTGGATTTAAGTAAAAACTTTTTCTCTTTTGTGTATTTTTTTTTAATCTATGGTGATTAAAATACGTTTACCTAATTCAAAAGAGGAAAATTTTAAAATTAAAAAGTAACATGCTCAAATCTCAAACCAATAGCTTTGCCTACTTTTATCAGCGGGGTAATTGCGTAACACTTTAACAGTAGGAATGGCTTTAATTTCGACAGTTCCACAACAATTATTGCGTTATTTACGTTGTTGAGCAGACACATTTTTCTTATATAAGACTAGCTTCTGCCCGCGACTTCGTCCGCGTGAAATTTCTTGTCACTCCGACCCACCCCGTCGCATCGCATCGCCTGCCCGCGCTATCACTTCGTTTTTGCTAAGCGTTATTTCTGGGTTTTTTCTTTTTGCTCGGTTTCTAAAGGTCATAGCGTGATCTTCAATAGCCTTCCTCAAGAATTGGGCTATCAAATGCAAAAATAATTTTTCAAATCCGACTGGTAGTTCCAGAGATTAGCGCGTTCAACCAAACAAACAAACAACTCTTTAGCTTTATATTAGTATAGATAAAATGGATTAGCAATATCTTTAAAAAATTATTCAAATGGTAATTGATTGGTAGGTCACGAAATTTGGTTTGTGCATAGAAATATTGAAAAGTTTTGAAGAAATATTGAAATTTTATCACTAACAATTTTCTTATTATTCGATACACTAACCTAACATAAAAATTCAATTCCCAAACATAAATTTGACGTAACACTGGTTTTTTTGAAACAATTTACACAATAGATATAATTTTTCTTATAACATTTCTAAGTAGTCACCATCAAACTGGTCTGCATCCGGTTAGTCTGAAAGCCGACCCCAACATAGTTGGGAAAAGGCTAGGCAGATGATGATGTAGTCACCATCTCACCTTTATTCTCAATACAATACTTGTAACTGAAGTTTATTTAAAAAAAGAACACTACACGGCAGCTAATAAGAAAAATGCTCAGCTTATGAAACAATAGAGCATCGCCAGCACCTAAAGACAAATGTAATGATTTATTACCATTGACAAAAACTCCAGGCACCAACTTACAATCGCAGTCCCCTATAACTCTATAACAAAAGTGATAAGGTTGAAAATCGCTCGAGCAGTAAAAATTCAAAGTTAATTATGTTCTAAGTAATGCAATCTGTGATTAGATTGTTTCGTTTTTGTTCTAAAGACCGGAATAGTATGGAGTTCAATTCCTGCTTTTTTGTTTTAATGTGGATTCGAATCGAATAGGCTTTAGGGTTGGGATGAGAAAATGTATCGATTTATCGATGTGAAAATGCGATATAAAGCGATTATTATTATTTCACAGATAAATATACTATAGTTAATACTGTGAACAACGTTAGCTGCAATATTGTTTATAAGTCTTGTATATTTCTTATTTTTATGTTTTATATTGTAGATGTTTGTTGTTCATTCTGAATAAAAATAAATAAAATAAAAATGTAGGAACAACTATTTATGAAGTAATTTCATGTCAATTTGTCATTGTCAAGGTTGACCAGCAATTTATAAATTGACGTGTTGTGATATTATTTTAATAAATTCCGTATGCATATTTAATTAATTTGCAGCATATAAATATTTTATTAAAAGTAAAATCAAAAGATAAAAATGTCTTCAATTATGCAAATTATTTTTAATCATTGAAGAAATATTCAAAATAGAGAATCGGTTTGTTGTAGAAACAATAAAACATTAATAGTTTGTGTTTTGAAATATGTGCCAATTAATGTCCAATGAGTTGTATAACTCCACTCCCTCTCGCTGAGAGGAGGCATGTGTCCCAGCAGTGGGAACATTATAGGCTGATGATGATGAGTTGTATAAATAACAGTTTTGTTTAAAGTCCAATGGAATTTTATAATAATTACGACTAAAATAAATTGTTGCATTCTTATTTATTTTCAAAACAAAACAATGTCAAGCAACGCCATCGATATCGACGAAGTTTTTAAAATTCAAATAAGTACGAACATCATTTGAAGTACGTTCACGTCAACAAAATTATCGACAGTCTCGATAGTCGATTAGCACACAACCCTATATCGACGCGGGGTTCATCAAAGTGCGGCCCACAGACAATAACTGAGAAATATTAAATTATAATAAAATTAAGTTGGATCTTACTTTTTATACCGTTAAAGTTAAGTTAAGAATGATTAGAGAGTACAGTTATGTCATAATGGAGATTAAAAATGCCAAAAGTCTGATACCTAAGCATTTTTATTTAATAGGTTTTGCCCGCGACTTTGTTCGCGTGGAACGGCTTCCACGCGAACAAATCTTAACCTCTATCAAAAAAAAAAAATAACATCCACATTTTTATAAAAGTCGGCCCCTGTCTTACAGCATCGCATCGTATCGCCCGCCCGCGCTATTACTTTGTTTTCACTTAGCGTTCTTTCTGACTTTCTTCCTTTTTGCTCGGTATCTATGGGTCGTAGCGTAGCGTGATGTTATACAGTCTATAACCTTCCTCAAGAATTGGGCTATTAAATGCAAAAAGAATTATTCAAATATGTAGTTCCCGAGAATATAATTATAAAGTATTTAATTTTTGGTCAGCATAAACAAAAATTTTTTTTTTCCGACGGAAATGTCTACGCTAGGGTTCTAGAACGCTATGCCTGTGTTAGAAACTTATGGTTACAGTTTGCGCGCCGATGCTCTTGCCACCCTATATGTATTTCTACATACATTGTGTTCAAATAAATCACCATTTATTATCACAACTAAATATTTCTATTAAATCACACAGCTGTGCACGCGTTGCATGTCAGTGCCAGATTTGTCATACATACCTATCTATGTATGTAAAACATAGAAGTATAATGGTTGCATGTAGATACCTATCTACATGCAACCATTATACTTCTATGTTCTATGTTACAAAGTAAAACGCAATTTATAAAATATCTGTAATACACGAAAGTGACTTGGTATCACAATAAAATGAGCGATATTATTTATTTTCCCACTGCCGGGAAAAAACTCCCCAAAGTCCTTCCAGGAACTTTTTTCCTGCGCCATCTCGAACCAACCCTCGCGGTACGCGTCCAGGGGGCCTAAAAAAGCCACTTTGGCAGAATCATAAAAGGATAACATTATGAATCACAATGGACAGTAACTGTTAAGTTAATCGTATCAAATCCCATTGGTGAAGGATTTTTCAGTATTTTTTTTTGTCTGTGCTAAAATACCAATCAATCCAATGCAAATCCAATCCCAATCTCTTTGATTATACTTACGTAGAGCAGCGATAAAAAGAAAAATACGGACTGTGTTCGCCATATTATGATTCATAATGTTATCCTTTTATGATTCTGCCAAAGTGGCCTTTTTAGGCCCCCAGATCGTATAGCCACCTCTTTCTGGGCCGGTTTCGGCATCACCGTCCATCTTCAGCCAACCATTTTTTTTTTCTGGATGGGAAATCATCAAATGACCCCTCCCGCTCTGCGTGGAGCGGAAGGGAGTGTCAGACTCTTACTGACTAAAACCCACCCGTGTTCCTTCCTTAGCCCTTTATGTTCCGGGCCAGCGGTAACCCTTTCGGACAATCCCGCTGACCAGGCACCCATTGTGTGGAGACTTTTGCCTAGCGGTCATCATGCATACGGCTGATGTGACCCGTCTAATCCTGTTTGAGCTTGAAAGCCTTCTTACCTACGTCATTATCGACCTAAACAGTTAGACCTTGAACTAAGATCTTCCAATGACCGGTTAATTCGCTCCCCCCACCGAATAATATGGTAATCGATAAATCAAAATTTTACAGGAAAAATAAAAAACTGTTTTATGCGTATATCTCGGCACGGGTAGATCGTAAGGTAGACATTTAAACGTCAAAACAGAGCTAATTTTTTTACAATCTAATTTATATTATGATTTTTTTGTAATACTTTAATAAAATTAAGTTATTCACAAAAATAATGTTACTGAAATTAAATGGCAAAAGTATAGTATGCAACGCATCATTACCGTATTATTCGCGTGTAAACGCAACAATATCGTAGTCAATATTAATGCGTTATAGTATTATTCGTTGTAATACAGTGTCAAAAAACCTAACGGCAATATGATATTACGATATTATTCGTGTGAAATCCAAGCGATAGTGTATAATGTAATATTACATTACAGTAATATTCGTCGATGTGTGGTGTCAAAAGATTAACAGTAATATAATGTTGCAAATACATGTTATATTAAATAATCCAGTATTTATTATTTGATTTGGCAGAAAAATAACAATAATAGAGGAAGTTGATATTAATACTGGATAATTTATAATAGCGTTTTATTAAAATTTATGAAATAAAACAAAGGTTTTATTATTTATCATAATCAGTCCTTTTATTTATTAACTAGCTGTGCCCGCGACTTCGTCAGCGTGGAATAGTGACTTTTCAGCATATTTTGAATTACATATACCGTCGTTTGGGTAGCTAAAAATTTACTTTACAGTAATGCTTCTCTGTATGCGATTTTTGACGTATGGCCATCGGGGATGAAAGCATACAGGCTCCTAGGATTGCTAACCCGTGACAGAGCCACATACAACTGAGCGTGCGAGAAACAGCTGATACTTAGATCTACACCTACAACTTTCAACGTCTGACCTTGGGCTTTATTAATTGTCATCGCAAAACATATGCTGACTGGAAACTGGACTCGTTTAAAACTAAATGGAAAATTGTTTGGAATGAGAGGAATCCGAGGAATGAAAACACTTTTACCTTTTCCACACCTTGTTAAAATCTCTGATTCTATCAGATTTCTTTGTAAATTGGTCACTTTTAACCTGGTGCCATTGCTAAGTTTTGGGGGGCTTAAATTTCTAAGAAGCATTATCGGTACGCCTACTTTTAATTTTATTTTATGTGCTGGTAGTCCAGGAGCATTGAGGGATTCTAAAATTTCTACTGGGTAGCTTGTAGATTTTCCTTCTTCCATGACTCTGTTAATGGAGATATACTCAACATAATCCCCCGGAACATAGCTCAAAATTTCAGCGTTTATTGTTGCTGCTTGGTCGTTTCGTGGCGTCAAAATAGCTCTTTCGCAAAGCCAGAAATTTTCGCAAGTTGGTATTTGCGTTGCGTTTCCATACACAGATGATATGAGGTCTCGCATTGATGAAACTATGTTACATAGGTTTTCATTAAGAAAAACTTTTCCTTGTTCCTGCGGTAACACACCGTTACCAATCTCAAGTAGCAAATCTGAAAATTCTTGAGCATTTTCGTTGCCTCTAATTTGCGCACGCATATTTAATGTCAAATGCAAAGGTATACCTAATGTAATGCCACAGTCGAGAACTCTTTAGGCAGGCTCTAACTTCAACAGCCCTTGTTCCACGTGGTATTACAGGGAGAGTCTGACGAAAATCGCCACAAAAAAGCATAGTAATGCCATCCATGGGTTGATCACTTTGCTTGACATTACGCAACGTTCTGTCTACTGCTTCTACTGCTTTTCGATTGGCCATTGTGGACTCATCCCATATAATAACGCTACAATCACGAAGAACCTTAGCTTTATCGCTGTTTCTTGAAATATTACAAACAGGGCTTTCTGTGCGGTCTAAATCGATCGGAATTTTGAACATTGTATGAGCAGTTTTCCCACCTGGCAACAATGTGGCTGCTATGCCTGATGAAGCGACAGCAAGCGCGATTTTACCTTGGCTTCGTACCTTCGCCAAAATAAATTTCGTAAGAAATGTTTTACCCGTTCCACCGGGTGCATCTACAAATAGCATTTCTTCCAAACTACTATCAACGCTCACCAGATCAAATATCAAACGCTGTTCATCAGTTAGCCTCGAGAGTGCGCGTCCATGTACGTACTCTGATAGTATACCTTAAAAATGTCCGCCGTGATTCTTTAAATTGACATAACTTTTTTATTTATGAACCGATTGACATGAAATAAACACTAAATGTTAAGTGAAGCTTACTACAATATATTAGTGAAAACCGCATCTAAATCGAATAAGCCGTTTCTATTATATTGTAAACAAAAATAATACACAAATATAATTGTTTTATACTTTACGTGGAAAAAGGCATGCATTTCTTACGCGAATATAATGGTAATCGTCGCTTACCGAAAAAGTTAACGATTGCATGATCTGTAATAACATGTTATGGTATTATTCGTGCAAAAAGTGTGTTTAGATTTTAAGCGAATAATGTTGTTATGTTCATTACGGTACCATTGAAATTATTGTACTTTTATAAATATACATAGAAAAAATACAAAAAAAATTACAAGATGATAATTAATGCTTTAGACACCGAATATGCAATAAAACGAAAACTGTCGTAGTACCACATTACCATGTTATTCGGTGGGGGGAGCGAATTGAGAAATTGCAACCACTGGCTTCGCGGTCAATTCCAGTTAGTTTTTGCAGTCGCAGACTCTTGATGCAGTCTCTTAGATGCGCCAAGGATTTTATAGGACATGCCTTTTAATTGCCTGGAATTGGCATGTGTGCTTTTACGGGTTTCATGCGTGAGTTTCTGTCAATCCTGCTTTTCTTTTTCTAGAATCAAAAATTCGAAGACATGATATAAGTATGATATCTGCCAACCCGTACTGTGCTCGCGTGGTGGATTACAATGCGTGCCACGAAAGATGAGACTTGACACACCACGTGGTTTGACTTGCGCAGAACACGATTTTAGGTATCTTTAGCATGAGGTCTGAGTGCGGGAGGGGACCGGACGTCATAGGGGCGGAGGAAAGAGCGGGGGAGGCGGGGTCAACTCTCACCTTTCGTGGCACGCATTGTATGTCCCATTCCCTCTTATAAAGAGGCCGCTCACATTAGACGCTGATTATGTTACTCATAGCTGGCGATATTTAAATGTAGATTGGATGCTATTTAAATTAATAATTACCGTTATAAACCACTGTGAATCATTAAGATTGGTTGCTATAGGAGCGTATCTTCCATACATCCCGTGTGAATCGTTCCAACATTTATTTTGCACTAGCTGCGCCCCGCGGTTTTCCCGCATAAGTTTCGATCCCGTGGGAATAGCGGGATAAAAAGTAACCTATATGTTCATCCAGAGTGTCAGCTACCTACATACAAAATTTAATCAAAATTGGTCCAGCCGTTTGAGCGTAAAGAAGTAACAAACATATAAACACACACTCACAAACTTTCGCCTTTATAATATTAGTGTGATTAAGTTACATAGATTCTGCTATGAACGCTGTTTCTATAAGGTTGTAATTTCAATGAGATTTTTCAGCTTTCGGAACATTCTAGGTACCTACTACGCTTTGGAATGGGCAACTACCTATCTCTTTCTATCCGACCGACCAATTGACAATTAGTTTAATTGAAATAAATGCTTTGAGTTTGAGATGACTTGTAATTTGAACCAAATCATTATGAGAAAGTTGAATAAAACTTTTTATTACAACTTCGTATAAACCCAATGAGGGATTTTCTATTTATTTATTTTTTAACTCTTCCCTAGTCGCTGGATAGATGGCGCTGAACTTGGTAAGTTAGGTACTGCAAGGAACGGAACGTCACATCATTTTTTAATTATTTCACTTGGATGTAATTTTGAGAACGTAAAACGAAACGTACATAAAAAAGTAATTAATTAATTAACTACGAAGTACTTAGTTAAATTCGTTTTGGCTTTGGCATCTAGTAACGTAGGTAATCAGTTCAACGCCATCTAAGTAGGTACAGAGTTCTTGGAAACTGTTTTTTTTAATACAAAAACAAAACTCTTTCATTCTATAATTAAACTAACAACAGACACACTAACGGTCACGCTAAAACTAAAGCCGTGTCTACACATTGCGCAGTCTACATCGTGCCGGGTTCAGACCACGATTATTCATTCCGTACGGTGACACATGACGAATCAATTTCCGAACGAAACCAATCGGAATATGGTTTCCGAACGCATGCATTTGTCTATGGTGCATGTTTTTTTTATAATGATAGGCGCGGTTTGATTGTGGCATAAGCAAGGTTCGATGATCGTAATGACTTTTACTGCGATGGTCTGGGAAGAGAGATAAATAGGAAAGTGTACTTGACTTGTCAAAAATCCGTGGCTAAGCTAGGCTTGCCGAGGTTGGTCTGTGGATGGGTGACCATCTTTACACACCGAGACCCCTCCGTGCCTCGGAAAGCACGTGAAGCCGTTGGTCCCGGCTGTCATCCATGGATCTTTGACAGTCTTACGGGTAGTCAGAAGCCCGAAAGCCTGACAACCAGTCTAACCAAGGGGTATCGTATTACCCAGTAACTGGGTTGTGGAGGTCAGGGGGCCTAAAAAGGCCACTTTGGCAGAATCATAAAGTATAACATTATGAATAGTTAACTGTTAAGTTAATCGGATCAAATCCCATTGGTGAAGGATTTTTCAGTTATTTTTTTTTTGTCTGTGCTAAAATACCAATCAATCCAATCCAAATCCAATCCGAATCTCTTTGATTATACCTACGTAGTGCAGCGAATAAAAGAAAGACACGGTCTGTCTTCGCCATATAATGATTCATAATGTTATCCTTTAATGATTCTGCTAAAGTGGCCTTTTTAGGCCCCCAAATAGGCAGTCGCTCCTTGTAAAATATTGATATCCAGCTGCATCCGGTTAGACTGGAAGCTGACCTGCAACGTAGTTGGGAAAATGCTAGGCAGATACAGTAAGGCAGAGGTATCTATAGTGTACCCACATTTCGCCAGTTTTGTTATGTCCTATGTATTAGAAAGAAAGAAAGAAAAAAAGAAAGAAAATACGTTTATTTGCGGCAAACGACCCTATTGGCATCAATCGAGGACAGATCCAGACTACGGGCTGCTAGCTGCTACTGAGAAATTCCAGATGGAAAAACCCAATAAAACTTTGCTCGATTCGGGAATCGAACCCAGGTCCTCATGCTCAGCAGTCGCGCTGGCGGACAATCGAACAACCAGGCAGTTACACAGAATTACATCTATACTAATATTATAAAGCTGAAGAGTTTGTTTGTTTGGTTGAACGCGCTAATCTCTGGAACTACCAGTCAGATTTGAAAAATTCTTTTAGCATTTGATATCCCAATTCTTGAGGAAGGCTATAGGCTATTTAACATCACGCTATGACATTTAGGAGTCGAGCAACAAGAAAAAATGTCAGAAAGAACGCTAAGCAAAAACGAAGTAATAGCGCGGGCAGGCGATGCGATGCGACGGGGTGGGTCGGAGTAACAAGAAATTTCACGCGGACGAAGTCGCGGGCAGAAGCTAGTGATTTCATAAAAAATAAATGTGTCACAGTGTTTTTTTTTTGCATATTCAGAGTTTTTTCAGAGAATAAAAGGTACCTGCTCTAGCCTAGGGTACTCTAAGCATGTAATTAGCAATGAAAATCGTCCATGAAAATGAAAAAAATATTATGTTCAACAATTTGTCATACAAGGAAGTTTTTTTATGGTAGGTACTTGTTTTTTATAGCGTAGGTCAGGGATGGTGAACCAATGGTACGCGTGCCATTGGTGGCACGTATCAATATAATATGGGCACGGTATCCACAGAACAGAACTGTTCTGTGTTAGGTACCTAAGTCATCCAGTTTGCATCAGCAGAAGACGCACTCATTTGTTTTTTATTTTAATAATAAATTAAACTGTTTATGTTAACATTACTGTTTATAATAATAAAGGTATAAGGTATTATTATGAAAGTTTATAGTTATCAATAAGGAGTATTATTGTGAAAATACTTTTTTCTTTCTAGTAGTCAAGATCAGGGCTTTAAATACCGTTAAAATATTCATAACGTTTCCTTGATTTGACAGCGTTACCGTTAATATTAAAATAACGGTAATGGATTTAACGTTATTTTAGCTCCATTTTATCGGTAATCATTATTAACGTTAGTTGTTTATTAACGTTAATTTTATCGTTACTTTTAGAACGGTTAATCTAGTGAGTTTGAAGTAGAGGGGGACGAGACGCGCGGGGGCAGGCCACCCGCCGTCGCGTCGCCCCGCTCTGTGATGCCGTGCCGATCAAAAAATTGCCCGAATCTTACGCGTGAGAAGTAATAAGCGAGATACCTAACTGATAAGATAATTTATCCAACATCAAGATGAGTGAAGACAATAATAAATGTAATTAATTGTTCTTACTTATGGTTATTACAATTGTTGTTTAGACATGCAGGAATTAATAGTCTAACGCGTTGGCGTTAATAATTTCTTTTTAACGTCCCACAGTATATTTTTTGGCCAAAATTTCGGACATGTCTTTTTTTTGTGATAACTTTGTTTTTAATGTTTTATAAAATTAATGAATAGAACTCACAAGCGCCTATTTCTCATTATGACCAAAAAAAACCACTTGTAACACCACAACAACAGCGTCGCATCAATAAAACTCCGGCGCGGGCCGAGCGACCATGCGCGTCCTCGCCGCCCCGCCGCGCACGCCGCCGAGTCCCTCGGCGCCTATAAAAGCTCGAGCCCCATCCAGTTCAAGCGCTGTGCCCGACCGCCTCGTGCTCATCCTTCGAGACTATTTGTCGAACCGCACCTTCCGCTACAAAGCAGAAGGAGCTATATCCTCCCCACACCCCATCCGAGCAGGAGTCCCCCAGGGCTCTGTGCTCGCTCCGCTCATGTTCACGCTGTACACCAGCGACATCCCAATAAATAGAAAGACCCAGTTGGCTCTCTTTGCAGACGACACTGCCATTCTTTACACTGGCCGCAGCCTAGTCCAGATCTCCCACATCCTCCAAACTTCAGTCAACAAGCTCGCTGACTGGTTTAGGAAGTGGAGAATAGAAGTAAACCCAGACAAAAGTCAAGCGGTTCTCTATTCGAAACCGAGACACAAACCCATCCCCCCCCGACCTATCACAATGTTCGGCAAGCCGATCCCTTGGGAGAAGCAAGCCAAATATCTCGGTGTTATCCTCGACAGGCACCTCTCCTTCGCAGAGCACATAAAGGCGGTTCGCTCGCGCGCCGCCTTCGCTCTCGGTAGCCTCCACTCGATGCTAAATGCACGCAGCAAATTGTCACTTAAGTGCAAATTGCGCATCTACACAGCGTGCATTCGCCCAATCATGACCTATGCCTGCGTAGTCTTTGCACACGCAAAGCCCCACCACATCCATAGGATGCAGACCCTCCAGAACCGTGTCCTCCGAAAGGCTACGGGAGCCCCTTGGTTCGTTCGAAATGAGATCCTCCATGTCGATCTCAAAATCCCCACTATCCACCAATTCATGAAGCGCCTTTCCAAGCACTTCTTCGACTCCGCCCCCAACCATCGAAACCCGCTGGTTGTCGAGGCCGCCAGATATACTCCCTCCCAAATTAGTAAACTCCGCCGTCCAAGGCACGTTCTCGCCGACCCAGATGACCCTATAACCGTCCTCCAAGAGAGCAGTAGGGCAACCAGCACGCTTAGGAAAAACAGATACAAGAAACCGACATACCGGCCTCGCCGACGAGGTCCCTCGCGACGTCCCCCAGTAAATGCCCCCCACCGACCCTTGCTCGATGTAGTGCCAGCCCGCGCCGCAGCTGAGCCAGTAGATTTAAATTCCCGACTCTGACCTCTGAGTTTGTTTCGGCATTTCTTCTCAGAGTAGTCAATTAGGAAATGCCGGCCCCATCGTTCGTTAAATAATCAAAATTAGATCCAGCCTGTCCCAACTTGCTGCCCTCCCCCCAGCGACGCCCTAAGCCGAGGCTCGTACCCCACAGGGGGTGCCCTTAGCGTGTAGTCGCTTAGTTTATTTAGTTAGTTTTAAGCCCCTGGCTGGAGGCTTTGAGTTCTCTCAAGGCAGCCGCAGGATTGTCCGGTTAAGTAGTCACGACCTCTCAAGGTCAACTACGAGATGCCATTAAAAAAAAAAAAAAAAAAAACAGTTCAAGCAATCAGCGTTCGGTACGGTTCGGGTGCGCTTCTCTGCATCGACTTAGGTCGGTCACCTCCGCGCCCCCGCATCTTATCGGATACTGGCCCAGCGGCGTGTATTGTTCGTTGTTTGTGTTGACTTCGTTAGCGAAACCACATGAACTACTTATAATACGCGTCGCTACTAGGGACTTCGCTATTAGGACTTTACATTGTAATTTAGAATTAGTTATTAATAAACCTTTGTTAATGTTTGTATGGCGCGTTTAAACTATCTCCTCACACATTACCCCGTTACACACTTAATTATTTTTTATGATAAAATTGTAAATCACCCATAACTTTTGAAATATTTCACGAATTATCTTCTTGTTTTTCCTGATAAACAATAATCTTAAGACACATAATACTGATTGATTTATATATTTTTTAAACGAGTTTTCAGAGATTTATTTACAATTAATGTTTTTTTTTTATTTTATTTTTTTATAGTCGGATTTTTTAATTATTTGGATTCTATTTTTCTACAGAATTGTTAGAAAAAAGTGAATGAATCCATGAAAAAAAAATCAGATCCAAATATTGAAGGATATCGAACTTAGAAGCTTCTAAAGTTTTCTATGGTAATTATAATTTTAGGGTTGTCAATATTTCTAAATAGAATTTATTGTAAAAAGTTACCATAACTTTTTATTCGTAAATAATATATTAACTGGAGGTTGGGGCGGCATCGGAACACTTTATTTACACAGAAAAATAGTTTTTAAATGAACCGAAAAACAAAAAAAAAAAGATTACTTTTTATTTCATTTTTGGATCGAGCTGTGGTATAGCACAGTTTTCCTAGACGTGCTTAGATAATAAAAAAAAACTATGAATTTCATTTGACATACCAATCCTGCCAAACTAATTTGGAATTTTTTGAACATAATCTACATATTATATCTAATATTATAAAGAGGTAAAGTTTGTAGGAAGCGATCCTTGTACTAAACCTATATTGAAATTTCTTTCACTAGTAGTAAGTTACATTATGCCATTTTACTTAATTGTTTTCTGATGTACATTCTTCAGCTTGATCTGACGAAAGAATTTCTGTTACATTGTCGGTATGTCCTTCAATAATTTCAAAATTTTCGTCATTTTCTGTTGCCACAAAATCGTCTTCTGCTGAGATTTCATACGGTTTCAGTAACCTAACTACGCTGGGTGGTAACGGTAAGGATTTTAGTTTTTTCAACCTATTCTGTAGCCTTATGTAAGAAATTTCTGGATCTGACGATTCCAGTGCTCTGTGAAACAAGTCTAACATGGTTTTTTCGCGGTCGGATTTTCGGCTATGGTGTTCTCTGTCGTAACGCCAGAACTTATTCCGCGCTTTACCGACTTGCTCTGATAGTAGTAAGCCCACTGGAAGAGCTAAGTTATTAATAATAACTTGCCCGTGAATGAGAATCTTATGTATTGTTACTGTCATTGGGTACCAACCATATTCTGTCACGTATTTAGATGCAACGCTTTTGCAAAAATCTCCTAATTTATTAGCATTTACAGGTAGACCACAAGATAAAGTAATCAGAATCGTGTGAAGATCGTCCAACAACCACAGACCAAGGCCTAATATTTCAGCAAATACTGCACGATTTTTATCCGATAGAACTGTTCGGGCTGTGTTGCCGTCATTTGTTGTTCGAGCATTGGGTCTCACAACATCAACTAGCACTTTCAAATCTTTTCGCACTCTCTCTTGCACACGTTTTTTTTTGTTTCTTCAAAAGTTTTTGATTCCATTGAATCTTTGCCTACCCTCCATTTCTTTACAGGAAGCTTGTAGCCCAAATGAAGTAAGAACGCGAATCCGTGCATGCAAGGGACTTATTCCGTATTTGAAAACCGATACATCAATTGGCTGAGAATAAATTATGTCTAATTTGTTGAATTGCGTTGAGGTTGCTTTGCAAAATGGACATTTAAGTTGAGAAGAGGTTTCTGTTATTATATTTAGTACTTTGCCATCTATGCATGTCAAATAAAGTTGTGGTTTTGCCCTTATTTTCTTTTTGTTAGATGTAGTTGCTTCTAAAGTAGTCAAATCCCTAATTTGGTTTTCTATCAATTTCTGTTTATTTAGTATTAAATCTTTGTCTCTTTCCGATTTTGAATATGAATCGGACGTCAAAATCTGTATGATTGTGGTTTAACCAAAGTACAAAGTCTTTTTTTGTTTTTATCCGTAATGGGATGAACGTAGTGGCAAATAAAGTGTTTTCAGGCTTTTGATTTTCAGAAAAATTCTGTTTATAAAATGATTGACCCGAACTACCATCAAACCTCCAACTCCCCTCAAAAATACAATCTACCGTATCTAGACCTTTTTGTTCACAATATGCTGATATAATTTCGTCGCAGGAGTTTATTAATCTTTGAAGAGTGTGAGAAAGTAAACTAACTAATGGAACAAAGGCTTCTCTTTCTGTTACTTGAATCGCACTATCCGGATAACATTTTTGTTTTGCGTCGAACACTTTATTAGGTATATGGAAGAAATGCTGGAAATCCTCTTGATTTTATATATTGTTGCAAAAAGTTGTATGTCTCTACAGTAAATTTTCTATCTATAAATACTGATAAAGCTTCATCTGGGGAATAAGGACGAGGGTCTTCGCGAAGTTTAGTTGCTATTTTAGTCGGTCGTGTTGGACTTTCAAGACAAGTATTGATAACGTATTGCAAATCCTTTGACGCATTGGTTTTTAATTTTTGTCCTTTTGCTTCTAATGCACTCGAAACAGCTTTAATAACTTTTGTAGGAGGTTCACTTTCTAAAGAATATTGAAGTTCTTTGCACACCCTTCGTTTTTGTCTGTCACTAAGTGACTCATAGACCAGACAAGAAGAAGTTGAAGCAATAGTATCGATTGTGGGGGGATATTGCAATATTAAAAGTATTTTCTTCAATGACTATAGGTAAATCTTGTACACTAAAATTTGGGTCAGTATTGGATTATTATCTGAAATTAGTGGCTGATGATGAGGTACAAGTTCATGTCTGTCAGGGGATTGGCTCAATATGTTAGATTCTGATTCAGAATCAGTAATCATAACAGACTCGGAAAGTGACGCGTCTTGTAATGTTCTAAAGAAAAATTTATTTAAGTCATTTTTAGTGATTCTTTAAGTCATTTGTTGTTCTTTTTTGCAAAAATTTTTAAATTATATTTACAATTTTTGTAAAGCATTTCACATTTATACGTGAATTGCCTCTTTAAGTGCTTTCTCATCATTTGAGTTCAGTTTTGTTAAATCCTAAAATAGTCCCCAGCCCCACTCCCTAATCAAGATTTACGTTTAGCTAGGACACGATCCAAATTTAAATTACGGAATTCACCGGCTTTTTTTTGGGAAGTTTTCCTACTATTTTTATTTCAAAAATAGAATTTTTGAATGTCACCTAACACTCAAAATACAATTAGAATGTGATAAAAATGTCATGTATAATATTACTAACATTAAAAAATAACTTCAAAAATTAAGTTTAATAAATTTACGAGGTGATAACCCTAATCAAAAAAGTTTGAATTACAATAATTCCCATATCCTGCTTTATTAGGATTCCTTTGTTTGTAAGGTCATAAGTGTAAATAAAAAGAAAATTTTAGTCCTAGTTACAAATCCTAATACGTAATAATATGGCGGTAAAAAAAAGAAATCATAAATTTAAAAAATCAGCTATAACTCTGTTATCTTGAACAAATAAAGCCTGATTGTTTTTACTATGTAAAGTCTTTAAATCACTGTTCAATACTATCAGTAAAGTCTTAAAAAGATATCAAACTTTTGAGCTACAATATTGTTTCTATGGTTTTTCTGGAAACCATAGAAAATTTTTTCAAGTACTAATTTTCTGTCTTTTATGACAAATAGGCAATCGGGAGTTCTCGTCTCGCATTTATAATTGCAAGTCCTAAGATATAAGATAATAAAAAAGGCATGTCCGAATTTTTGGGCAAAAAATATACTGTCCCATCTTAATCCAGTCAAAATAGACAAAAATAAGTCATAACTTAGACAAAATTCGCATAGAGCTGAAAATTGGCAGAGATGTTAAATACATCATTATAAATGAAATGTCAAAAATCCCCTTCGATCCTACTTCTGCAAAAAAAAAATATTCAAGGTCAAAAGTACAAAATTAAGGTTTTTTCCATTTTTCTCGAAAACAGTAAGTATTATCGTGAAAATAGATCAGACAAAAGTTGTAGATCATACAATTCTCTACAAAAATGATCCAGTCATTTTTTCTCTTACGACTCACCATTCGTGAGATATCGCGGTTTTAATCATTAGAAATTTCATATTTTACATAATATGCACACATTTCCGCACCACCTATGAGGTAATGTACTTAGTACATTTTTTCTAACGTGTAGTCCAGTAGGTGATGGAGATAGCCCTTCAATTAACTCCCCTTGACCTGTACATACAGCAGGAAGCGGCGCTAGCCGCCATCAGGCTAATGCATCTGGGCATATGGGGCAAAAACATTACCAGTCCACACGCTAAAATCCTGGACCGGGCGATTGAGTACCAGCCTCTCATCGCTGCCCCGTGTGACAGAACACCAAACCAACCGATGTTCAACAAGAACTACATTATACAAACAGTTCAGGAAGAAAGGGATCAGTCAGGAGTCAATGAAGTGCGCATTTATATAGACGGCTCTAAAACACCAAAACGGTTCAGGTGCTGGCGTGCACTCCCTTGACCTAAATATTCACTTTCACATACCACTAGGCACACATAGTTCGATCTTTCAATGCGAATGTGTTGCCTTAACACAAGCTGCAACAGCAGTAAAGCGCTTAGTCATCCGGAACTATGGCATTAAATTCCTATCCGACAGCCTATCTGTGCTCAAAGCTTTAGGAAGCAAACAAACTAACAATAAGCTAATTTTTGAGTGCCATCTAGCTCTGGAGAGTTTATCGACGTCTAATCGTATTACTCTCCAGTGGATCAAAGGGCACAGTGAATCTCTGGGCAATGATGCTGCAGATGAACTTGCGAAGAGAGGCTCTGATATGAGGGTGCTAGGCCCGTACCCACTTCTCCCTTTGCCTTTCTCACAATTTCGTGCGTGGATTCGCCAAAGATCGACCGAACTTCATAACAACAGATGGTCACGGGCAACAGACTGTAGACAGTCAAAATTGTCTTTACCAATGATACACCCGCGATTAACCAAAAAACTTCTCAGCCTGAGTAGGAATAACCTTAAAATAATAATAGGTACAATTACGGGCCACAACCTCCTTAACAAACATCTTTTCAACATAGGCGCCACGGACAGCCCCCTTTGCAGGGGCTGCCTTGATGCCGAGGAATCAGCCGCCCACGTCATCCTGGATTGCGAGGCCGTGGCTTCTCAACGTGCAGAAATCCTCGGAACAATGAGGTCGCTCCGCGAAGCCTGTGAAGCTCCCAGGAAGCTTCTGTGCTTCTGGGCGGAGCTAGGCTGGCTCTGTTAGCCAGAATCCCCACGCACAACGGCCCGAATGCGGGAAAGGGAGTCCCATCATCATCATCATTCCCCAGTAGGTATACTCTACGATCTATTGTAATAAAGAAAGTTTGATCAGATCGTATCCTTTTAATTGAAAGAATCCTCATAGTAATATTGCTAATGAGTAAAGTGGAATAGATTGTTTTTTTTACACATGTCATTATAAGATAATTGTCTAATTCTACTTCGACAATTATTTCTTCGTCTTTATTTTCTTCTTCTTGCAGAAGTTCGCTGTTCTAAGAAAAGGGATGCATCAATTGTCTCCTCATTAATATCATAAATATCTTCATCTGTTGTATTTCTTTCAATATAACATGTAGAAAAACAACCTATTCCACTTTGATCATTAGCAATATTACTATTCTTGCAATTAATAGGATACGATCTGATCAAACTTTCTTTATAACAATAGATTCGATCGTGGAGTATACCTACTGGGGAAACCACGTTAAAAAAATGCGCCAAGTACATTATTACCTCATAGGTGGTGCGGAAATGTGTGCATATTATGTAAAATATGAATTTTCTAATGATTAAAATCGCGATATCTCACGAATGGTGAGTCGTAAGAGAAAAAGTGACTGGACCATTTTTGTAGAGAATTGTATGATCTACATCTTTTGTCTGATCTATTTTTACGATAATACTTACTGTTTTCGAGAAAAATGGAAAAAACCTTAATTTTGTACTTTTGACCTTGAATAATTTTTTTTTGCAGAAGTGGGATCGAAGGGGATTTTTGACATTTCATTTATAATGATGTAAATAACGTCTCTGCCAATTTTCAGCTCCATGCGAATTTTGGCTAAGTCAAATGTCTATTTTGACTGGACTATCTTGATAGCGTCCCGAACAAAACAACTCACTGTAGGTATTGCACACGAATGAGCGCGGCGGCGACGGCGCAGGCGGCGCGGTTAGCGCGTGGCGGAGCGGCAACAGTGCATCTAATCCAATGCTAAGCGAGGCGCCCGCGCGAGCGCACAAAAATGTAAACAGACGGAACGGCAACGTAGCTAAATTAACGGTAAATATAACGTTACTGATGTATTTGCGTTAATGTTAACGTAACGTTACTTTACTGGTAATGTGATCAAGTAACGTTACATTTTTGTGAACGTTATTAAGGTATCAAATTGAAATTAACGTTACTTAACGGTAATTATTTTGTTATTTGGTAACGTTAACAAGCCCTGGTCAAGATACACCTCTAGTGGTACGTCATGGTCAGAGTCAATACAGTACCCGGCGATAAATATTGCACATCGACCTATTTGATCCTATCGATTTTATACAAAGAATAAAAATAATTATCAAAAGAAGCAAATCATAATTGTTTTAACAGCTCCTAATAGATACCGGACTGTTTGTATTTCGTGCGACAGAGATAACGCTCTACGAAGCCGAAATTAGCCGATTGTCTCTTTCCAAAGGTCGATGTGCAATATTTATCGCCGGGTACTGTATTTAATTGGAAAAAATGGCACAAAGTTGCATAGAGGTTCGCCATCCTTGGCGTAGGTACTAAGGCAAAGGAATAAAAAATATGACGACTTTTCAGTTCCTTTAACTAAATCAACGCAAAAAAATTGAAGCCGTCGATCGAAAGTAGAAAAAAAAATACCCAGCACTTTTGTTTCGTATAAAAAAAAACCATAGACTATTCACAATGAAATTACTACTTAGAAGCAGCAGTGCGTTATCTGTGACAGATATTAAAAAAAAACTCCTTGTCTTTTAATTATACGTTACAGACATAAGGTGGACATGTTGCTTAGTGATTTTATATTTTATTCTAACAGTAGTAAAGTCTATTTTTAGATGTATACTGATTTATAGATAAAAAAATGTAGTGAATGTACACACTGTATATAATTACTAGGTGTGTGACATAATTACTATGTCGACGATGTGTGGGGATTTTTTTTAGTTTTTTTGATATTTTTTGTAAAAATAAAATGTTTTTGTTCAAGTAATAGTTAATCGTTGCAACCGACTGTTAAAATATTGTAATAGTGTTTAGATATTCGATGATAGGAAATTGAAGTGTCTTTAGATAGGGAGAAATGGAACAAGACATCCGGGAAATAAATAAGCGTCATTTTCCATGATTTGATTAATAAAAACTGCCATAATGAGATCAATTATTGTTAAAACACGTAAATTCAGTTAGATCTTTTAGTTTCAAGTTGTTTTAGACAATAATGTAAGCCAGTCGTTGAACGTTTCGAGTCCTACAATTATGCATGCTAAATCCTGACCTGACTTTCACACAGAGCAGGCAATCGAATCATGAGAAGGACAATAATTGACAACTTTATTACTACATCCACGAAATCTTTCTTGTAGAAAAAAATAAAGAGCTCCTTTGCGTTATTTCCACATCATGATTGGGGCTCTCAGTGACATTAAAAACACACTTAGAATCTTTATATTTTGGGAAAACTAAGGGATCTCTTACTAAAGACATCACACGTCACGACAGCTCTCTAGCGCTATTTCCCATTAAAGTTTCCTAGAACCACGCCGGCCGTCACATAACGGTCGCAGTGACAGCTGTCATGAAAATGATTGCACAGCGGTTTGACTTTACGGTGTCAAAAGATGCACTAGAAAAACACACCGAGTTACTTTCCTATAACGTTACAGACTACGCTAAATTGCGGATCCTACGTGGCCGCTTCTGTAAATAAAATACACACAAAATCTTCTTTTGTTTTTCGTTCTGCTTTCAAAATACTGATAGGTATGCATAAACCACCTACCTGAGTCTGTGTGAGGCCCAAGCTAGCAGCGAGTTCCGCCCTCTCAGGGAGGGCGAGGTACTGCGTCCGTTGAAACCTCCTGTTTAGCTGCTGAAGCTGAAGACTGGAGTATATCGTGCGAGGTTTCCTCATCTTCTTCCCTTTCCCGTTCACGCGAAGACCTGGGTCATCTGATAGGCCGCATTTTTCTGTAGAAAGAGGGATGGGAGGTTATTATTTGGGTAAGTAGGTAATATGTTTTTGTTCAGGGGTTCTTGTTTTAGCTCTAGTCTTGGAATGTGATGAACAAGGTCTTTGGTAGAACGAGTGTATCCACAAGATTGAACATATCTTCTTCTGGTTCTACTAACAACAAAACCATATTAGAATACATATTTGAAAATTGCTTGAACGTTCGAATGGAACACACCGGCAATTATTACCATCCTGCACTGCTAAAGGTAGAGCTACACAGATTGCCTCTACAACAGTGCGATTCTGTAACCATCTCACCGTGAAAACTTAGGTGAAGTGAGCGCGGAGTGAGCTGTCAATAGTGTCAATTCCTAGCAAAAAGAAAATTACTTCACCTAAGTTGTCACGGTGAGATTTTTACAGAATCGACCGGCAGTACACAGATACAACATTATATAATCTATACCTACTAATATTATAAAGAGGTAAGATTTGCGAGTTAGTATGTAGAAGCAATCTTCAAAACAACTGATCCGAATGTCAAATTATTCTGTCAGTAATTTTTACCTTGAGAAAGCAGGTGAGACCTTAATTCATTCATATTTGATTCCCCGGTCAGTTTGAAGTATTGATGTAATAAAAATCAATCAAGACTTTGAATTGATGGCGCCGAAATGGTTTTTATTAATTTTGTACGTTTGGTACTGGTTTCTGATGTATTTTCACGCTTGTTAGAGGTTGTGGGGTCTCCAGAAAACATAGAATTGGTAATGTTTTTTATGAAGTATATTTGTAGCAGAGCGTAGGATCCAAGCTTATGACGTTCTGCGGTACTTTTATGTAAAAGTCTTTTCCCTTGGGGATTCGAAAACACTACAGAACGTTCGATTTTGTAAAAATCTCATCGTAAAAACTTAGGTGAAGTGAACGTGGAGTGAGTGTGTCAATTCCTACCAAAAACAAACTCACTTCACCTAAGTTTTCACGGTGAGATTTTTACAAAATCGAACGTTCTGTAGTGTTTTCGAATCCCCAAGGGAAAAGACGTGAATTGCAGTCTCAGCTGAACTTTTCTGCAAAAATCTCAACGTGAAAACAGTGAAGTGAGCTTGAAGTGAACTGTCAATAGTGTCAATCGCGTAGAATGACAGCTCACTTCAAACTCACTTCACCTAAGTTTTCAGGGTGAGGTTTTTACAGAATAGATCGGAAGTTAGTTTAGTTCATCTTAACGTAAACTAAATAGATATATCGTGATAAAATATATTCCTACAATTAATGCTGATTCACAAAACAAATAACATATAAGTAAGTAAACCTTTAAAATAGTTATTGAATACGAATGGAAAGAACGATTTATTACTGATGAATTGACTTTTCGAAGTGAAAACTTATTTAGGAGCACTTTGAGCAAATTTCTGAACAGTTAAGGGGCCTGGCACAAAATCGACTAATTTTGATCAATTTTGTTCATTCGTTGCGAGAAAGGGCAATAGAATTTAAACAAAATTATTTGTGCTTTGACAAGTCGAGTTCTTTGTCTTGCATGTGGCGGAAAGGGATTTTTCAAATAAACTAAGTATTCGTGGAAAATCACTAATCTTCGCAACAAGTTTTCCGAAAAATGACGCGAGACTGACGTTTGATCGTTTGGTTATAAGAAACTACTTATGATTTTGAAAATTAAAAATTATCTTTAACATCATTATATGGTGTACTTGCATGTGGTGGAACTACTTTTCTCAATTTTCATACAAAATATAGCAGAAAAAAAATGTTGAAATAACGTAATATTCTAAAAACTTCCTGACAAATAAGTATTTTTTTCTAATACTTTGAAACACTTTTCAGAAAATTTAAAAATTATATATAAAAGTTAAGATAACCATTTAATAGAATCAAAATTTTATTTTATAAATAAACAATAACTTAACTTCGTAAATAAATGGCAAAGTGAACTATATTATCGACCGCGCAAAATCGATCCCGTCAGTAGCAACCGGGCCTTCCCAGCGTGAGGACGTATCACTTTGTATCGCAGGCGCGCACGTGTTCTCCGTAAACATATTCCAGAAATGGTACACCGACTACCACTTTTTGATCCGTTTAGTATTTATTTTATTTTCAGTACTTTGCTTGTTTTTGAACAACATTAAAATTGTGCATGCCTGATTTTTATATTATATAAAATAGCTTGTGCTTGTGTTCGTAATTCTTCTCACCCTAAATGGCTTGACTGATTTAGATGTATTTTTTTTAATTCTTATTGTGTCACTTGGATGGTTGGTCAGTGGGTTGTCTTAGGAGCAGATGTTCTTAGCTATTGTCGCGGGCCAACGTCTGCCTACAGCGTCCGCTAGTTATATATAGACTGTATATTTCATCGATTTTTTTTTAAGTGAAAACTTCTTTATGCGCGTTAAGGGTAAAAACTTATGAGTTCATGTCACCGACATGCCCGCACAGACATGCTGTTGTAGCAGTAAGAGAAGTATTTTTTTGGAACAAAGTTCTTTAAAGTTACTGAAGTCAAAATGTAAATCCAAGACGGCGACTGCGAAAATGTTCAAGTTTTCGTCATGGGTATCGTTTGCATGGTTTTCGATGGTGTTAAAGCCGATAGTGGGGTCAAAATGAAAATCCAAGATGGCGGCTGCGAACATTTTCAAATTTTTGATCATTGGTGTTATTTTCATAGATGCTAACGCCGATAGTAGAGCCAAAATGAAAATCCAAGATGGCAGCCGCAAAAAATTTCAAATGTTTTGGTAGAGGGAAATCTTATTCGTTCGTGTCACCGACATGCTTATGTTATCAGTATCCATAATGTGGCTATAAGTATGACGTGTTGAGCTTGTTGTTGCTCGGAGTTCCGATAGATGCCATGGCTGCATATTATTTTTAATGGTTTACAGAAAAAAAAATTTTGTCGTCGTCGTCGTTTTTTTCATGGTTTTTGAGGGTTTTAAAACCGATAGTGACGTTAAAACGTAAATCCAAGATGGCGGCTGTGAAAATTTTGTTTTATTTAAATCATACGTGAAAAGGAACCGCGTTCCTGACGGAGGCCCTCCGACCACACACGTATTTTTTTAATGGTTCAAAACCTTTAGTTTGACTAATCAATCGATGGAGAATTTTAGTGATTAAGCCCTACACTGCCCATAAGTTACTGGTATTATCCCATGATCTACAACAAATTTGTATATTAATATATACTTGTTGTAGATCATGGGTCGATAGAAAGAATCGCATTACCAGTGCACCGCAAAAAAAAACGACAAAACGTGGGACTGGCACGTATCAGACAAATTCTAACAGAACGTAATTCGAATCAAATCGCTACGACTTCGTCTCAAGAATATGTAAGCTTTTACTTTCGATCAACGCTAGAATTGCATAAAGAAGTATTTACGAGTACCTACATTCTTATTTTTAAATGCTGGTAATTTTAGGAAATCGATGACAATGGAAGTTCTGAAAATACATTAATTACTAGTGTTATGTTCTATGGTAAAGTTGACATGAGTTGTTAAAACTCATATCAGCTTGATCTAGGCATGGCATCACCTTTGTCTTATATTTATGTTCGTATAACTCGTCAAAATGTAGGGAACAGCTGATTTTTGTTTTTGCGATTTTAGGTGTGGTCTCATAGTAAAAGTTGTTCATAATGATAAGTACAATAATAACCTCCATTGTAATATATTATAAAAACACCACGAATACTCGATACCTATGAAATTGTCGTTTTATTAAACTGCCACTTCGAACTGTAAATGTTAGTAGTTACAGTTTGACTTGGACTTCCCAATTCCTTGGTTCGCGGCCAGTAAAATAAAACAGCAATTTCACAGGTATACACTTAATATTCAAATTTAGTTGTTTTGCATTTTCCAAAACTATATTTTTTATCCCAATCCAATTCCAATCTTCCTATTTTATTTTTTTCAAATAGGTACGGGCCCAGTCCCAAGAAGACTTTTTCAATTTGTTTGAAATAAGTTTATCTTAGTCATCATTGACATCGATGAAGGAAAACATTGAATTACCTAAATATGCATAACACTCGTAGATATTTATGTAAAACGCTTACCTCAATGTTATTGAACGTCTTAATGTACTTAAATGGATCTAACACCAAATTGTACCATTTTTATGTTGATTTTGGTAATTATACTAAACGAATACTATGTTAGACAAATATTCCAGACTTATATTTCTTAACCGTACCTCTATGAATAAAAAAATATATAGGATCAAAACTGTTTAAACGATCGCTACGCTCGATTTTTAGGCGTGTGTGTGTGAACGTTGCACACAAACATAGTATTGCAATGAATTTACCTAAACTCTAGCGAGGGAATTTTATGCACGGATTCTTAAGTGAATTATTGTTTGTTGTCTTTGGTGCCTGGCCCTGACATCAAGCAATGGACAAAATTGTCAACATTTTCTAAGCTTGAGTACGAGGCTTTTGACTACGTTGCGTGTGTATATTTTGTCTTTTTTTATATTTTTTTTGGAATATTCGGTTTTGTTTGTGCAGAATAAACAATTGTTTTCTTTCTTTATTGCGTAACACACTTTCTACCACAATTAGAATAATTTTGAAGGATATTGCTAATCCATTGCTTCTTATGATCGAAAATTTTTATGCTTAACAAATTAAATAACGCAATGAATGTGGTTGAACTGTCAAAATTAAAACCATTGCTACTGATAGTGTGTTACGTAATTACCCCGCGGGTCGGTACTGAATCGGGTATACTCGGCTCGAGTCGGTCGGTGACGCTGAATCGCGTATACTCGGCTTTGAATCGGGTATACTCGACTCGAGTCGGTCGGTGACGCTTCAGTCGTAAGTTTTCACTTCTATCGTGTGATTATAAGCACACACCCTCTTTTTTATTTTTCCTGTCAAAAAAGAGGCTCACTCACAAAAAATTCAAAATTCGAACTCCAAGTAATTCATAATTCAAACTCCAAAAAAAATTCTAAATGGTCTTCCGAATTCAAACACCGCACCGCAGCCCTCTATAAATCACAACATATTTCTTCGCAATAAATCTACAATATAAATATTCAACGCACAAGACGGGCTGTGAGACATGGCCATCCATTTTGTAAAATATATGAAAGGCACTCCGCTACTTGATAATAGCTATAGTCAGTAAGTTGTAATTACTGGGTTCGTATCGCTACATCGAATCGCCTCGAGACCGACACCCTGCTTTTTGGTTAGCGTGCTGTAGTGGTGCGAATGTGAATCGAGTTGGTTGGTAGTTAGTCGATTTGTTTTGATGATAGATTTGTTAAGAAAATTGCGTCGTATGTGGACGTTTTTTGTTTCATTGAAGATTTTCGTAACTTAATGGGCAATTTTTTTTTCTATCCATATAATAAATGACAGCTTTTTTCTGCGATATTGAATTAAATGAGCCACTAGACATCTATTTTACACGCAACTATGGGGTTACACGATTATTTAAGTTAAGATGTTTAAACGTCAAAAATGTATGGTTAAACAGTCGCGAATCACTACTTAACTTTAAGTAACTTTTATTAATAGAGGGGTATTTCTCCAACATCACAAAAAAACCCACTTTTCTAATAAAATCGCATGAAACCGTATCTATCGCAACACTAACGATACCACGCGATTCTCAGCACTGCATATTAATATCGAACGCACTTTAACTTTTTTATTCGGTATCCGAACGCGCGCCGTGGAAAATTTTTGAATTTGGAATTGTCCGCGGCTCTTTTGGTGCGCTTTTTAAAAATCGAACGCGAGACCGTTTTTTTTTTCTTCTTATTTAGATGCGCCTGTGATTATTAGCGTAATGGAATTTTTGGTATACATCCTTCAAAATGAATGAATATTTTAATTTTTATACAGTTAGGGAGAATGACAGAAAGGCAAGCAAAAGTTACTACTTCATTAGAACTCTCTTACATTGTTAAATAATAATAATTCGTATATTTTCACACAAAGGCCATTACATTACGTTAAATTAAATTCTTAAAATAATCACACATATAAGTAGTACAAATCACTTCTAACCTAGTTCCATTCCAGTTACAAAAAAAAATAAACACAGTTTAAATAACGAACACAAATCTTTCAAATTCAGAATTCAGTTACAAATTCAAAGGCTTGCTGGCCAGTGTCGCGATCGCAGATAGATATGCAAAACTGTTTGCGCAGCCGAGCCTCGTAAATCAACAGCGTGATATTAATACTTCCACCTTGTATGCACTACTTAGATATGTTTGAAGTGAAAAAGGATGTTCTGAAGATCTATTTCTTCATTTTTAGAGAGAATAACCAGCGGGGTAGTTTCGTAACATACCGTCGTTTGACGTTGACGTTGACGTTTGACGTTGACGTGCGTTTGACGCAGTGGTTAAGGCTCTGCCTTCACCGTGCGTGGAATCAGCTAGACTCGAGTTCGACTGTTCTCACAACATTCTTTTCTGCCGGGTCAGCGGGATTGTCCGAAAGGGGTACCGGTAGCCCGGAACATAAAGGGCTAAGGAAGGAACACGGGTGTGTTTTAGTCAGTAAGAGTCTGACACTCCCTTCCGCTCCACCCAGAGCGGGAGGGGTCATTTGATGATTTTCCATTCTGAAAAAAAATGGCTTTTTTTTGACAGTTCAACAACATTCATTGCGTTGCTTACATTGTTGAGCAGACTTTATCGAACATAATATGTAGCAATGGATTCGCATTATCCTTCAAAAGGATTCAGATCGAGGTTGATGTTGTGTTACGCAATGCTGTTCCTATTATAACAATTATTCGTTATTCTTTAAAATAGTAAGAAAATCCTGCGTAGAAAATCATCATCATTTCAGCAGAAAGACGTCCACTGCTGGATAGGCCTCCCCCAAGGTTCCGATTCTGTGCTTCTCGCATCCAACGGGTTCCTGCGGCCTTCAGAAGGTCGTCGGACCACCTTGTGGGATGCCTTCCAACGCTACGTCTTCCGGTACGCGGTCGCCACTCCAGACCCTTTCGGCCCCATCGGCCATCTGTTCTGCGAGCAATATGCCCTGCCAACTGCCACTTAAGTTTGGCGATTCTTCGGGCTATGTCGGTTACCTTGGTTCTCCTGCGGATCTCGTCTTTTTTGGTTCGATCACGCAGGGAAACTCCATTGAAAATACTGAAGATTATTTGACAACGTTGCCTGAAAATGTCACACTATGCCGAAGGAACACGATCGGAGTTCGGCATGATTACGTCTGCAATGCTATTTGAATTACTGACGACACATTATGCCGAAATCACGTTGCGTTATAGCGTACAGCCGAATATCGGTCGGGCGTAAGCTCAGCGGCAATTCGGCGGCTACGTATTCTGTAGAGCAACACATTATACGCGACCGAAGTTCGGTTCGATTGCGGAAGAAGATCCGGGGCGGGCAGCAGCGGGAGGCAGGCATGCCCGCGCCCCGCGTATGCGCAACTGAATTTCTACCGCGTAATTTTCCGAAATTACGCGGCAGAAATTCAGTTGCGCATCCACTATCATCACTTCAAAGCGTAGTATCCTGCGTTTGCGCAATAGTTTCCGAAAATGTAAACAAATATGTGTTTTCGGAAAAATAAGTTTAACGCTAACATATAAAGTTAAGTTTGCGCTATACTCCCAACATTTTTATGTTCTTTTCAATAATACTAGTCTTTCTGAAATCAACAACTACAGATATAAAGATGATATTCGTTTAAGCGGAAATAACATCAATTGGAAACAAGAATTTGAATAGACTTTAGGTACCTATGGAGAAGAACGGGCAAGAAACTCCATGGACACTCTTTCCAGAGGAGGTCAAGGGAAGTTTGTTATGTTTGTACCTACTAACGTAACACAAGCAAGTCGCAGGCAAAAGTTAGCAACTTATAAATTAAAAGATCTATGAATAGTCCACAATTTCACATTTCATTCATCAAAAAACTCACAACAAGCGCTTCCCATGGTTCCATAGAAACTGTATGTATGTATGTCGGCGTCCGTCATACATACAGACGAAACAATGCGATGCCCCGGGCCGCGACACACCCTCAAGCAGTAGTGATGTGCTGATGTCGTGTCGATAAGTAGTGATGTGAAAAAACGTTGTTTAACATTTTTTTTGTGTTTTTTTTTATCTCATACTGGTTTGGTTGACTGAGGATACAGGATGCCTTTTGCCAATTTTATCTAACACTCCACTATATGGCAAATTTAAAAAACCGAGTTCTTTTTTATTTTAATGAATTTAAAAAAGAAATCATGATCTAGGTACTGTTTACTTCCATAAGAATAATTTTATAAGTAATAACTGATTTTTGGCCAGATATTGTTATTTGCTGTTATGAAAGTATTCATAAAATATTTAATCTACTGTCTTTCTAGATATTTATTTATAGTGTTTACATAATTTAAAAAGCTAACAGTCTCAAAATAATAATAATATGTACAAGTATATAAAAAGGAGGGGAAATGATCAAAGGGCATCAAAAATTCATCCGCATCGCTATCAACAGGAAAAGTGCCCAACTTTTTCTTTTTCTTACTGTCTTTTTCGACAATAATTACAAAAAAAAACCGTATGTTACCCACAAAATATTTCTAAATAATATTAAAATTTAAAACAGAGCCACACACAGACCATACTGACTGTACTCCGCCCCTAGCCCGCCTACCGAAAAACTGAACGTTAAATGTACCAGCTAAAAAACAATAAAACCCTTTGCCAGATACGAAAGAAAAAAGAAAAAATATAAAAAAAATATGTATGGACAGACGAGCGGTTGATAGCGGTTCAAACATTTAGTTAATTTTGTGGTGAAGTGTACTTTTAATGAGGAAAATTATTGTGAATTTTAGTTATTTCTTTTTGAGTAATACACAAAGTAAAATGAACAATTCGTAGTGTTGCACAAATAAAGCCTAATAATCGACAGTCAAATCAAATCATCCTTAGTTATGTTGAAAAAAAAAAAACTAATTGTACCAATAATTAGTCAGGTTTGAAAGATTTTTCTGTATTTCGGTAAAATAAAGAAAAATTTACAAACACGCGGTACATCAGCGGAGTGTCATTTATGTATACTTTTATCTAACAGCAGGCAAATGTGTACTTAGTTTTTTTTTATAAAAATACCTAGGTACAGATTTTTTTCTTCATATTTAGAATAAACACAGTTATATTTGTGAGACACTCGTCTGTCCTGCCTACGACAAGAAAATAAAATCGCGCCGTTCGTTTTTGAGTAAAAAACGGAAAAAAAAACTTCACTCTTTCCCGTTGGTACGTTACCGCGCTTTTTGTTAAAGAATAGTCTTATGGGAATCGAATTATTAACCTTTAATCTTTCACCGTAGTCTATTAACTTATTAAATAAAATAATTAAACAAGTTTTTCGATAAACATGTTTTTAGTGTTGTATTTTCTGTTTTATTTTCTTCTTTTTATAGTTTTTTTGTGAAAGTGACAAATCACTTAAAAAAAACATAGTTTTATTACTTTACAGTTTGTCATCAGTCAAAAACAAATATA
The DNA here is from genome assembly GCA_963855955.1 of Luperina nickerlii. NCBI lineage: Eukaryota > Metazoa > Arthropoda > Insecta > Lepidoptera > Noctuidae > Luperina > Luperina nickerlii. Next base: position 5,717,519 of record OY979689.1, on the reverse strand, counting down.
CACAAAAAAAATTGAAAATTTTTATTTACAATTTTTTATAGGGCATACATAGGGCATCAAACAATTCGTCCGCATCGTTGTCAACAGGAAAAATGCCCAAATTTTTCTTTGCCATGTTGTATGGCAATGCTGATTCTTTGGCCAAAAATAGGCCAGCCCTCTGGCCACATGAAGAGTCGACCAACCGCTTGGATGCTCCTAACATTTTTTTAAACCACCAAAGCCCGAACCTAGAACCGAAAATGTATTTTTTTTTTCTTTGTGTATTCTTGTTCCAAAGTTTTAGGAAGGGGAGGGTCTGATTCTTTGCCTAAGGATCTCTTTCCTAAGTAATCTTATTTAGATCTACACAGTTTCGGGAACTGTTACCAACAAAAGCGGTCGCTATTCATAAATAATTAATTTAGAGTCGATACATTGTTGATTTTTACTAGCCATATTTTCCTGTAAAGTTCGAACTTACTCTGATTGCAAAAAAAAAACCATTTGCCCAGATGTGGGATGTTCAAGTTTATATCACCAAGAAACGCGCGCTTTTCAGGAAAATAAAGTGTGTCTTGTGTGCTGACGCTACTCGTCTTCACACACACATTCAAAGCGTGTTGGCACATTTGGTTACCACAAGTAAAGCGCGCGTCGCTTCGTAAGACAAAAGTACTACGACTAACATAAGCCGTATTTTACGAAAAATACTGTATTAATCTTTAAGAGGATCTATTCAAAAGTAACAGTATTTCTTTTTCCTCTTCAATAACCATTTACCTACTTATTATTTGCAAATCCGTTGTAACACTTTAAAATATTAATATTTCTTACAGCTAGCAAGTTGTACCTACAGCAAAATCCATATTTTATTGAAGTGTGAACATACAAGTTTTTATTATTATTTAACTGGTTAATTAGCAGATACTTAATGCTTGTAATAATTCAGTAAGTACTCGTTATTTTTAAAATTACGACTCGAGCTTATTTGTGAACGATATTATTTTTAATAAAACATGTTTTAGTGTAGTAATCAGTCACAAAATGTACGATATTTTTTACTACGTTCGGTTGTGATTACAACTTTAAAAATCTAAGTACATGATTTTGTAGTTACTCTCAAATACAGGAACAAAATCACAACACACAAATACTTAATAAAAATGTAAAAGTTTGGATGTTTTCTATGTACTCAATCACGTAAAACCGGCTGAACGAATTTAGATTAAATTTAGCACACAGGTAGACTATAACTTCGAATAGGACATTATATATTTTGCCGTCCACCACGCGGGCGAACCCGCGGCAAAAAGCTAATAATAAAATAAATAACCCCAAAGCACTTCACCACGCGACTGTACCTCACGTGCTGCGCTTAAGGCTAAAAGTGAAGAATTCTTTAGAAAAACTTGATAAAAATGATGTTTAAGGCAATAATTAAAAGCTAGTCAGTCTGTAATTATGTTTATAATATCTCGCGGCGATTAGCAGTTGGTTGATAGAAAGGTTCCGGGGTCACATCACGGTTGTTACCCCAGGGGATGGGTTATGGTACTTTTGGGGACACACCCTTTGATTTTGACGGGGCCCCGTGTTGCCCAAAAGTCACTAATGTTTACATTAAAACATTTGTCTTAATTTTTTCGGAAAATAAAAAAAAATTAAATGTGAATGGAATTGTTAAAGTTGCTAGTAAAACAAGCGAAAGTTTTAGTGAAAATATGGTCATCAGCAATACACTATAAATTAGAATTTATTTTTTTCGAGACTCTCCATAAAATCTTGAACGATGTGTAAATTCATCATAATGATAACATTTAATGTCAATAATAAAGGAATAAAATGCTTTGCGAACATATTAAATTCAATAATTTTATGAATTTGAAATAGAGCATTTAACTCAGTTAACGCTCAGCGGGTGTGCCTGTGCTTTTTTATATAAATGAACGTTACACACTTTTTAAAAATTATTTAAGGTTATTTTAAATGCTTTTTCTTTTTAAATTCAGACAGAACACTTCTGTATGATTTAAAAAGTTCAACCACATCGTTTAGTCTGTATTCTTGTAATAGAATGATAAATGCTATAGCATTTACGTGAACATAGCTGCACAATCACTGCTATAAACGCGATAATTTGTTTGTTTTTCAAATAATAACTCGGCAATAAATCAATAGATTGCCACTAAATCGACATTAAACGTTACTCATGTGACGGATTAGCACAATTATCTCGTAAATTAATTTTGTCGTAAAAACGAGCTGCTTGAGCATAGTAACAGTTCATAAAGTTTAATTAATGAACGAAATAGAGCACGTTTCGTAGCGTACCAGTGGGTGTGACCGAGCGAACGTTACGTTAAGCGCTTTTTAACATGACTGTACCCTTTTTCTTTTTTTGGACTTTATATTTCGAATATTTTTTGAGGTTTTTAAAATGTGAGTGTGTTTTGGGGTTTAGATAACTTGGGGCCAAAATAAAATTCAATATTATAAAAAATCTCACTTTCCTCCTTATAAGTATCGAACCATTTCAGATTAGGTATATTAGTAGGTACCTAAAATATTTCCCCACATCTGCATAAAAGTTTCTGTCAGCCAGTCTTATCAAGGCGTATTACCCAGTAACTGGGTTGTAGAGGTCAGAGAGGCAGTCCCTCCATGTGAAGTACTGGTATTCAGCTGCGTCCGGTTAGACTGGAAGCCGACTCCAACATAGTTGGGAAACGGTTAGGCAGATTGATAAAAGTTTCCCCTGAGCAATCTTATATTTTAGTGCACATATGATATTGATAACTCGTACTAATTTTTTCAAAAACCTGGACGAATTATGTTCTAATTTTTAAAAGATATAATTTCTGCATACATTAAAATATTTACCTCGTTAATTAAAATTTTATCTGATCACACATAATTTAATCAGATTATTATCTTTGAAACAAAGACAAGCACCATTTAATTTATGACGACTATTAATTAATTAATTCAAAACAATTACTACAAATTGTTTTATCAAAACGAATTGTTACCAAAATGTTACAATTACCTAGTTAAGCGGGTAATTAAATAATTTAAGTTTGTTTAATGATTTAGTACCTACTAAATTATGATAATGCGCATTTTTGTGGTCAAAGCCAAGGTATACCTACCTATCATACCTTAAGAGGGAAATGGGCGTGCGATTCTCCATACAAATGTATTCTCCTTTTTTATTCCTGAATATCGCCTCTAGAGAAATTATTTTTTGGCTGAAATCAAGGTCTGCTGTAAACAGGTTCCTGGCATTTTCTTTTTTTCAGCAACTAATTAGTAAAGAAAATATGCCTCTAATAATTTCAAAAAATGCCCTAGTTTTACCGCCGTGATTAAAGACAAATTAGAAAAGTTTTTAACATAAAAAAATGTTAGGAACCTAAACATACCTACTCTTTCTTAAAATGCTAATGTGAAAAATAATTGAATCGGCTCAGTTTTCGAGGAGAAAAAAAGAGAATACGAAACGTCGGTTTCGTCAAAATTTTTGTGATAATTTCGGTCTGAGCTGCAGCTGTCTCTATCACACACTACGGGGGCAGACTTGAGGTAAGGCGACGGCAATAGTTTCTTCAAATACCTATTTTTCAAATTCCTCGCAGGCCCCTTTCCCTCTTAAGTATATGGAAGTAAAAATATAGCGTGACTGCTGAACGTTGGGTTCAATTCCCAGATCGAAATCATTAGGTTTTTTCATCAGAAATACCACCAAATATACCTATCTGCTCCTATAACTAACTAACCGTTATCAGTAAATACATAACCTCTTTTTCTATTTGAGAGCAGTCGTGGCCCAGTGGTAACGGCCGCGACTTACAAGTTGAAGGTCATAGGTTCGAACCTAAGCCGGCACTTTACTTTATGTACAGATGCCAGCACATAAAGCTACCTGAAACTGTAAAATTTTCCCAATCAACTTTGAACCTTATGCTTCAGCGATAAAGTTGAAAATCTAATAAAGATGCATTTGACAGATTGTAGTAGCTCGATGTGCTGGCATCTGTACATTGTTTCATCACCACTGCTCTCAAAACGGTGAAGGAAAACATCGTGAGGAAACCAGCATGTCCTAAAACCAAAAATTCTAAGGCATGTGACATCTACCAACCCGCAAAAGGCCCGCGTAGTGGATTGCAGCCCACTCTCTCACTCTCAGAGAGGAGGCCTGTGTCCCAGCAGTGGGCTTATGCGTGGTAAACATAACGATCAGTGTTACCTACTTTTAACTAAGGGCTCCTTCAAACAGGCGCGACGCGACACGCGACACAAAGGCACCGCAAGTTGCGCAACGAGCGGTGCCTTTGTGTCGCGCGAGATTCTCGTCGCGCGTCGCGCCTGTTTGCAGGAGCCTTAATGACGATCGGTAACTTCTGTTCCTTTAACTGACCAACCGTTATCAGTAAAAACACAACCTCTTCAACTTTCACGCTGTATTAAAAACGAGTGACATACTCATTCGCGTGACAAGTGTGAAGGTGACAGAAGTGTCGTAAAGCGTGTAACCTTTGAGTCAAGAACTCGATATAAAACGGCAGAGTCATGCGCGGTCCTTTAATGTTTCTTATAGACTTTACGAGCATTCGTAGCAGGCTAAAATAGCCTTTAAGAGTAGTGATACTTTAATATACAATGCGTGCCACGTAAGAAGACACTTGACACACCACGTGGTTTGACATGCGCAGTACACGATTTTAGGTATCTTTAGCGGTATGAGGTCTGAGTGCGGGACGGGACCGGACGTCATAGGGGCGGTGGAAAGAGGCGGGGGAGGCGGGGTCAAGTCTCTTCTTACGTGGCACGCATTGTACGTGTAGGTACCCAGGAGAGTGAGTTCTGATACCACCTTGATAGTTGGTGACTGGGTTATATTTTTACCACGATAAGAGCCATTGTGAAAAAGGATGTGAATTACCAATTCTAGGTGGTAAGTTCGAATACAGACGGCGTTTTACTTTGTGTAATTTCAGCACCACTGCTCTCAAAACTATGAAGAAAAACATCGCGAGAAAAGGGTCCTATAGAACCAAAAAATTCAAAGATATGTGACATTTACCAACCCGCACTAGGCCCGTGTGGTGGATTATGGCCCACTCTCGCACAGAAAAGAGACCTGTGTCCCAGCAGTGGGAACGTTATAGGCGGATGATAAGCCATTCTTCAGAAGAAACTTTCAAGTGGTCTATTAGTATAGTACCCGGGCGATAAATATTGCACATCGACCTTTGGAAAGAGACAATCGGCTAATTTCGACTTGTGGGCTGGCAATGCGATGGGGTGGGTCGGGGGACCATAAATTTCACGTAGATGAAGTTGCGTGCAGAAGCTAGTACTAGGTATAAAAGGAAAAGCTTCTTTCCAGGCATGGAGGGGTCTTCTTTCCAAAGGTCGATGTGCAATATTTATCGCCGGGTACTGTAAGAGAGTCATGTGACTGTTTTAAAAAGTGGTTTTCAAGTGCTGGTAGCCACCATTTGTTTTGACTCTTCGTAAGACTGGTTATCAGTCTATTGACTACCCGTAACGGATGGCCGATGAGGCCGAAAGGTTCTGGAGTGGCGACCGCGTACCGGAAGACGTAGCGTTGGAAGGCCTCCCACAAGGTGGTCCGACGACCTTGTGAAAGTTGCAGGAACCCGTTGGATGCGAGAAGCACAGAACCGGTCGAAGTGGAGGTGCTTGGGGGAGGCCTATGTCCAGCAGTGGAAGTCTTTCGGCTGACATGATGATGATGATGAACGGATGTCAAAGATCTACGTATGACAGCCAGGACCAACGGTCTTGATATGTAATGGATGGTCACCAAATCATGAAGCGTCCGCGGCAATTGTAGCTTATTTTTTGCTTTAAAACCACAATTATAACATGAAACCCATTAATAAAACTACACATCTAGCCTTTCACATATAATCAACACTTTATTAGTTGTCTAGCTAGATAGGACCAAAGTTATCACCTTCGTTAGCATTTTAAAGAACTAATTACGTCAACTACTTCGCTACCGTATTTTATAATTTGTGTGTTATTCTAGTTTCCAGATGTGCTGTATTATGTGTATTACGTGTATAATCATAGTTTTAAGTTTTTTAATATGTATTAATTTATTATTGTATAAGATTATTTGTGTATTTTATCTATGGGCCTTAGTTGCCTGATAATAAAATAATAATAATAATTTAGGGCTGATTTTTTCAACGCCAGATAATCTATTACTTTATTGGAGTAATAATTTTTAATTTTTGACAGATCATCCATAAAAAAAACTGTCAGACGTTAATTTTATTCCACGAATAAAAATTATCTGTCGATTGAAAAATCAGCCCTTAATCAATTTATTATGCGGCTTAAATGTTAACTGAAGAAAATTACTTCAATCTGCCTAGTCTTTTCCAACTATGTTGGGGTCAGCTTCCAGTCTAACATCGTCAGGAAACCGGCATGTCTTAGATCCAAAAATTCGAAGACATGTGACGTCTACCAACCCGCACTGGGCCCGCGTGGTGGATTATAGCCCACTCCCTCTCGAAGACAGGAGGCCTGTGGGAATATATCGGCTGATTTTGTTCCAGTCTAACCAGACGCAGCGGAATACCAGTATTATACATAGAGAGACTGCCAATCTCACCTCCTGAACCCAGTTACTGGGTAAATGATAACCCTTGGTACAGTACCCGGCGATAAATATTGCACATCGACCTTTTTACACAAAACCATTTTATACAAAGAATAAAAATAATTATCAAAAGAAGCAAATCATAATTGTTTTAACAGCTCCTAATAGATACCGGACTGTTTGTATTTCGTGCGACAGAGATAACGCTCTACGAAGCCGAAATTAGCAGATTGTCTCTTTCCAAAGGTCGATGTGCAATATTTATCGCCGGGTACTGTAATACTGGTTGTCAGACTTTCGGGCTCCTGACTAGCCGTAACGTTTGTCAAAGAAATTTAAATGACAGCCGCGACCAACGGCATAAAGAGTCACAATTCAACCTAAAATTGTAGAAAAACCTCACAAAAAAAAACCATTTGCATTAAAATAGGTACCAGTTTCTCTTTCTCAACCGAAGAATCGAATCCAAATACCACACTATAGAAAACCGTGCCTCTAACCACTATACGACTAGTGTCTTTTACCAGCAGAACGATGACATTAATTATAAAATTAGTATCATCAAACAAGCAGTCTATTTAATATGATCAGTTTGATCACCCTTGTTAAACTCCGCAAGATTTATAGCTATATGCACTGATAAAGGAAATAAGACCTTGCTAGTAGATGATTAGTGTTGAATATTGAATGTGTGAACTCAGTGTGGAATGTGGCCATTTTGTTTTGAGCTGTGAGCTTGAATTTGTGGTATGTGGAATAAGCAGATAGTTAGTCGGTACAATTTCTGTGTAATAAAATTGTATGAGGAGGGAGAGTAAAGAGAAGATTCTAGTTTTCCTTCTGAGCCTGGGGTTCTGGGTTCAATTCCGAAGTCGGCCAAAATGTTATTGGGTTTCTCCATCAGGAATTTTTCGGTAGCAGCTCGGAGCCTAAATATCTGCCTAGCCTTTTCCCAACTTTGTTGGGGTCGGCTTCCAGTCTAACCGGATGCAGCTGAATACCAGTATTTAACATGGAACGACTGCCTATCTGACCTCCACAACCCAGTTACTGGGTATTACGATACCTCTTGGTAAGACTGGTTGTCAGACTTTCGTACTTCTGACTACCCATAACGACTGTCAAAGATCCACGAATGACTGCCGGGACCAACGGCTTAACGTGCTTCCCAAGGCACGGAGGGGTCTCGGTATGTAAAGATGGTCACCCATCCACAGACCAACCGCGGCAAGCGTAGCAGCTCGGAGCCCAGTAATGCCAATAGTCTCACTCCTATTACATAGACAGATTATGCAAGCTGAAATGGCAATGGACCGGCCAGATTATTCGTAGAACCGATAACCGTTGGGGTAGACTGCATGTTCTTGAGTAGAGACCGCGGTTCGGCAAACGTCAGGACGCCCTCAGACTAGGGAGCGTCGAGCTTCGCAGGGTGGCTGGTAGCAGCTGGATGTCAGTTGCCGAGAATCGAACTGCATGGCGTGCAATTGGAGACTTTTGTCCAGCAGTGGACTGCTGTAAGCTGATGGTGAAACATAGCTGTGGGTGTGGGCACTGAATACCTCTGTATATTCTTAACGTGAATACATGCGTGACTGCATGATGTAATGTTATCTAGTTCTATGTCAAAGGGTCTATTATAACTGGCTGGCTGGAGTCATAGACCATAGTGTCGAGATGAAAATTTATTGCTCACTACAGTTTAATTTGTCACAATTTGTTAATTATACGTTTCTGTGTTTGTTGTTAGAGTAATTTTTAATTGCAGGTTAGTTTTACATAGAGATTGATTACGGTAAACTGGTTAAGACATTATTTGAATAAATTAAAGGGAGTTTTTCTTTAATACGATACAGAAATATGGGTTGTTTTACGTAGTATCTACTTATTACAACGTTTTAAATTCAGCAATGGACGTCTTTCGGCGGAAATGATATTGATGAAGATGCGCTGATTGTTCACACCAAACGGCGGGAATGCTGTCAAACAAACAATTCGTTTTTAGTTGCTAGACCAATGAGGATGTGAATGTGTGAGTGAATTAATGAATGAGTGAATGAATGAGTGTGAGTGAAATGAATAAGTGGCGTAGGTATCACAAAATCGTATTTGAAAGTTAGGGCTCCACATCAGATGCCAGGTGACAGCTGAGAGAATTAAGTTATTGCCTTATGGAAATACATACAGCATGTATCAGAAGCGCGTGGTCACATTTAAAGGTGTGATACAGACCATCAAACTGAAAAATTTTCTCCGTAAGACCAACAGCGTAATCGCGTAACAATAATCAACTGTCCCATATAAATTATATTGATGATGATATTAATAGTTGATCGCTGAATGTTTACACCACCGGCGAGAACTCTGTCAAACAAACAACTCGTTTTTAGTTTCTAGCTCTACTCGCTTCTCGCTAATCGCCGGGCAAGTGCGAGGACCATAATCGCCGGCGGTGGGGACATGTGCCAGTACCATAGACCACGACGCGACTTGCTAACGCGTTATTAACTAGTTTATGATTGGTTGCGTCGTGTACGGGCCGCCATTGAAGTATTTACTAGTGCTGTGACATTCTGGCTACCCACCGGTGATTTTAGATTCTAATAACTTTTAAGTTGGATCGTGAACGATGGACCTAAAGCCAGGTCCACACGTGTGTAATATAATGTAATGAGAATAGTGTGGACCGCATACAAACTCAACGCGAATCCTGTATATGTTCGAGTCCACACAGTTGCCACACTGCGAGAGCGTTTGTGTTCGTGCTAAGAACTGACAGCCGATGGATCAGCGCAAGCGCTTGTCCGAGCGTTACAGGTAGGTAATACTCTTAGTGCCGTCAACACGCAGAATTCGCGTTACATTACACGATACAGACGTCGTGGATGGTTAGGCCTCAGGATATAGTCTACAATGTATCATAGATCGCCTAAGCTGATTAGCACAAACACAAATCTTTATTTTTTTTTGCAGGTATTTCCGGCGTTTCGAGGCGAAACTAAAAACCTAACCAAAACCTTGAGTCGAGGAAGGGTTTAGAAATCTCCTAGTGCATTTGGGAAACGAATTTATGTATGTGAAAATCGACCTTGCGCAGGGTTGTCAAACGAATGTGTTGGATGGAGAAAACTGTCTTTGATGAACGTCGTGTTTTTAGGGTTCGTGTAAAAAGTGATGTGGTATCACAAAATCGCGTTTGATAGTTAGGGCTTCACATCGTCTGTTAAGGATAAACAATAAAGTTTAAGTCTTATGGACACTACTATAAAGATTGTTATGGTAAAAAGCCAGACAGAAACTTTAGTCTGTGTAAATTATTTCATCACCACTGCTCTCAAAACGGTAAAGGAACATCGTGAGCTTTTACTAGCGGTGCATTGCGGCACACTCTCTCTCACACAGAGGACACCAGCACACCTGTGTCCAATGGTAAAATGATTAAGCAGTCGGAAAGGTTGGTAGCAAGGCTGACTACAAAGGGGTAACCATAATAAATGACACAACCGACCAATAAATAAACGACAGACATTCAACATTTCTGCTAAAAAACCTCTGACATCAAACAAACTTAATTAAAACTAATGACAGCACAATTAAGAAGTAACGCAGTAACACTAACCAAATATAATTTTAATACATAAAATTTTTTGAAGTGAACCTTCTTAAGCTGCGATTCGTTAAGACGGAACTAAAATTGAGACTGAAATTTCAAGGACGCGTCATGTTCATTCACATTTCGTTACATGAGAGAGAGAAGAAAGATATATCTCTCAAGTTTTACTTCTTTCACGATTAAGCAATATTTTTTTTGGTGAAATCCTCAAACGGCGGCGTAAGTAAAATAACCTTATTGATAATGTTGCGCGCCACAAATAATACTTGATACATGGCGACATTAGTTACCACTAGCGCCATCTAGTATCGGATAGCGGAACTAGTACCTTGGTACTAGGACCTTGACCCTACTTGACCTTTTTCTAAGTACTAGTAATTCCGAGAACTTTCGACGTCGAGTCAGTCGGGACCGCTATGTACTCGAACATACTAGATGTATATAGAATAGCTCTGTGGGACTATATAAGGCGGGCGCGAGCCGCGAGACATATAGTTTTGAATAAGCGATACGAGCGATAACATCGAAGGCGATATTCGAGTGCGACTTAAGAGTGATCAGTAAGTGCAATTGTATTTCTTAATTAGTGTGTTTGACTTGTAATTAGTGTTGGTGAGTAAAGTGTCATTTTTTTTGGTTATTAAATCGGCAGTTTTTATTGTCACGAACCCCAAGCTCGTAACAATTGGTGTCAGAAGCGAGGTTTAAAAACCATGCCGATTTTACCCAAAGACGACATGGAGGGTATCCGTACCCGGAGTCAACGCCAGCAAGAGACGGACCAGAGGCGATTTGGTGGAGCAATGCCGCAGGGGTCGGAAGGCCAGCTACCGACCACGGAGACCAGCCCTTCCACAGCTGCTCCAGCATCATCAGCACCAGATTTTGCTGCTCTGATGATGATGCTGCAGGAGCAGGCTCGTCGACAGGAGGAACAGGCCCGCCGACAGGAGGAACAGGCCCGCCGACAGGAGGAACAGGCTCGCCGACAGGAGGAACAGGCTCGTCGACTGGAAGAACAGCTCCAGCGGGACAAGGAGGAACAGGCTCGCCGACAGGAGGAACAGGCTCGTCGACTGGAAGAACAGCTCCAGCGGGACAAGGAGGAACAGGCCCGCCGACAAGAGGAACAGGCTCGCCGACAGGAAGAACAGGCTCGTCGGTTGGAGGAACAGCTGCAGCGGGACAAGGAGGAACAGGCCCGCCAACAGGAGGAGCAGGCGCGCCGCCAGGAAGAGCAGATGCTCCTTATAAAGGACCTTCACTCTACCTTCGGGAAAGACATGAAGGAGGTGAAGGATAAGGTTGCTCAACATGACAACCGCCTGTCGGAAGCTGAAATCCGAATCGACCAAGTTAAAAACCAGGTTGACAACGTGATGGCTGACGTGAAGCAAACCGTGATGGCTGACGTAAAGAAAACGCTGGATTACCTTAAACTTGGTGATGGAATCGCAGCTCCCGTAGCTACAACACCTTCGCTACGTGGATTCAAAGTGCCACCGTTCGACGGAACTTCTTCCTGGTCGGCCTACAAAATCCAGTTTGAGGCTGTCATGAAGGCGAACGGGTGGAATAAAAGTCAGGCCATGACTGCCCTCACCCTGGGCTTGCGCGACCAGGCCTTAACTGTTCTGGAAGCTCTCGGTAAGGAAGTGACTTACGAGCAGCTCCTTGAAGCATTGGAGGCTCGGTATGGCGACGCTCACCTGGAACACGTGTTCCGTGCGCAGCTCAAGGATCGCGTGCAACGCAGCAATGAAAACCTGCAGCAGTGGGCCCTGGAAGTGGAGAAGCTGGTTCGCAAAGCTTACCAGTCCGTACCTGCACTTATTGATGGGAACCTGGTGCAGGCATTCATCGACGGCATCCGCGACCTTGAAGTTAGAGTTGCTGTGAGGCTCGGTCACCACGGGACGCTGAAGGACGCCTTGGCCCATGCACTGGAGGTGGAAGCTGTGCGGCAAGATCATCGTTCCCATCGCGTCAGGGAGTTTGCAGCGGCTACAGTTCGCGAGCGCAGTAAAGGATACAGCCCTAGGTGCTACGGCTGTGGGGAAAGGGGCCACCTTCGATCCAGTTGCCCTAAGCGAACTGCAGAAAGAGAAGACGGCCGATCTCCAGAGGGCAGTGCGGCTAACAGCACCGCCCAACACCAGCAGCAAAAACGAGTAATAGCCAGGACTGCGGGGCGGGTGCTGGCTGATGTTCAAAGAGCCCCAAGGATTTCGATCACACAAACCCATGACGGGAACAGCCTAATCATCAAGGGCGAAGTCAACGGAACACCTTGTAAGTTGACCATAGATACAGGAGCCTCTCGCACGGTCGTCAGTTCCCAACTTATAAGTCGGTTCCTTGGGGACTCCGCACACAACCGAGAACACATTAATTTGGTTACAGCCACCGGTCAGCGCATACCCGTCCATGGACAGAAGAAAATGGAGGTGAAGCTAGGCAACAGAATCTACCTGCATAATGTCATCGTGGCTGATATAATGGACGATTGCATCCTGGGCCTTGACTTTATGAGGAAGAATTGTTGCGAGATTGACGTCAAGCAAGGTGTTTTGAAATGTGGACAAGAGGAACTTTTCGTGGAAGGGGCGTTACCAGGAAATGTGTACAGCCTTAAGAAGATTGTTCTTCCGCCGAGATCGAAAACGATTGTGCCGGTTAGTCTTCCTCGGAATCCTGGGCGAACTCCTCGTTGTGTACTCGTGGAAAGGGTAGACAATGACCTTCTATGGAAAGTGGCACGAACTTTGGTCAGAACCACCGACATTTCAGGGGTACGAGTGCTGAACCTTTGTGATCAGGACCAGATTATAGAAAAAGGCACACTACTCGGTACTTGCGAGGAAGTGGATTGGTTGCGTCGATGCCAATATCTATCGACTGGGACCCTCAGCAAGGATGCACAAACGAGAGTGACCACCCTTTTAGAAGACTGCCGCAGCGCTCTGTCCCAAAATGAAATGGTCAAAGCGAAGAAGATGTTACTCAGGTACGCCAATGTTTTCTCGTCAAACGATGCTGACATCGGAAAGACTGGCATAGTTCAACACAAAATAAACACAGGAGAAGAATTGCCTATCCGTCAGCGGCCAAGGAGAATGCCGGTAGCACGTGAAAAGGAAGTGGAAACCATGATTGAGGGAATGGTGAAGGATGGTGTTATTGAACCTTCATCTAGTCCATGGTGTTCACCTGTAGTGCTGGTAAGAAAGAAGGACGGCAGCATGCGGTTTTGTGTTGACTATCGTCGTCTGAACGACGTTACGAAGAAGGACAGCTATCCTTTGCCGAGAATCGATGACACGCTGGACATGCTTACTGGCGTAAAGTGGTTTAGCACGCTGGACCTGAAAAGTGGCTACTGGCAAGTCGAAATTGATCCTAAGGACAGGGAGAAAACTGCATTCTCGACAGGAAAGGGTCTGTGGCAATTTAAAGTTATGCCGTTTGGATTGTGCAATGCTCCGGCAACGTTCGAAAGGTTGATGGAACTTGTACTTACCGGGTTAATTGGCGATGCCTGCCTGGTCTACTTGGATGACATCATCATCGTAGGCCGCACGTTTGAAGAACATCTACAAAATCTGGAACGCGTGCTCATGAAGATCCAGAGTGCCAACCTCAAGTTAAGTCCGAAGAAGTGTTCACTATTCAAACGACAAGTTAGCTTTTTGGGATATGTCGTGTCTGAAGAAGGTATCCGCACGGATCCAGAGAAAATTGCTGCTGTCAAGGACTGGCCAGTTCCAAAGGACAAGACGCAGGTCAGAGCGTTTCTGGGTTTGTGCTCCTATTATCGGCGATTTGTCAAGAACTTTGCAGATATAGCCAAACCCCTGCATAAGCTAACCGAGGAGAAGCGACATTTCTGCTGGGATAATAGTTGCAACATCGCATTCCAGGAGCTAAAGGACCGTCTGTGCAATACACCTATTTTGGGATACCCTGATGCGGACAAGGAATTTATAGTTGACACAGACGCAAGTGATATAGGACTTGGCGGTGTGTTGTCCCAACGGAATGGTGATCAAGAAGTTGTGATAGCGTACTTCAGCAAGTCGTTGTCAAAGCCGGAAAGGAACTATTGTGTTACGAGACGGGAACTGCTTGCTGTGGTAAAGTCATTGCAGTATTTTAGCAAATATCTTCTGGGTCGGAAATTCCACTTACGAACTGACCATGCTGCACTGAAATGGCTATTGCAGTTCAAAAACCCAGAAGGACAAGTTGCGAGATGGATTGAACTACTGCAGGAATACGACTTCGTGGTCGAACATCGCAGCGGAAAATCTCATGGCAACGCAGATGCATTGTCAAGAAGACCTTGTCCTGAAGACTGCAAGCATTGTACTAAGCAAGAGAGTAAGGAAGTGGTACCTGTGAGGATGCTCAAGACAGACCTCAACAACGAGTGGAAGGAAAGCCTAAAACGTGCACAGCAGGAAGATTCGGACATCAAGCCGATTCTGGAGTGGATGAAGGCCAGAGCTCCTAAGCCCAGGTGGAGCGACGTCTCAGCGATGAGCTCGGTCACAAAAAGCTATTGGGCTCAATGGGACAGCTTTGTGGTTCAGGATGGAGTCCTGTGCCGTAAATGGGAAAATGCTCGGGGAGACAGCTGTCATTTGCAAATGGTTGTCCCTAAAGCTCAAGTACCGGATGTTCTACAGCTGTACCATAATGGTTGTTCAGGAGGTCATCTGGGAGTAAAACGGACTCTACTGAAGATACGAGAACGGTTTTACTGGGTCCACTGTCGGGACGATGTCGAGGATTGGTGTCGCAAATGTACAAGTTGTGCAGCTGTAAAGGGACCTCAGACTCGTAGTAGGGGTGCATTGAAATTGTACAATGTTGGTGCACCATGGGAGAGGATAGCCCTTGACGTTGCGGGGCCGTTTCCGGAGAGTGAAAGTGGTAACAAGTATTTCATGGTTGTGATGGATTACTTCACGAAGTGGCCGGAAGTCTTCGCCATTCCAAATCAAGAAGCTTCGACAGTTGCGGATAAATTGGTTCATGAAGTCTTCTGTCGTTTTGGAGTACCTTTGGAGATTCACAGTGATCAAGGAAGGAATTTTGAGTCCCAAATATTCCAGGAAACTTGTCGAGTTATGGGTACTCATAAAACAAGAACTACTTCTTACCACCCACAATCCGATGGAATGGTGGAACGATTTAATCAGACACTGGAGAGGTACCTAGCGAAAGTTGTGGAAAATCGGCAACGAGATTGGGACAAGCACATACAACCGTTTTTGTTGTCATATCGAAGTGCTGTCCACGAAAGTACAGCGGTGACACCAGCTTTCGCAAACTTCGGAAGAGAACTACGGCTACCTGCAGACCTGATCACCGGAATACCACCTGATGCCCCACGCAGTGTAACTGATTATGCGAATGATTTGCGGAACAAAATGAATGACATTTATGAGCACGTCAGACAATCGGGCCAGCAAATGTCTGAAAAGATGAAAACCCGTTATGACCGCAAAATGAACAATAAAGGATTCGACGAAGGTTCACTCGTGTGGTTGCACAATCCAGTACGCAGCAAAGGGAAATCTCCTAAGCTTCAAGCTAAATGGGACGGACCGTACCGGATTGTGACGAAGATCAATGACGTAACCTATCGGATACAGAAAGGTGCAAGAGGTACTCCTAAGATCGTCCATGTGGATCGACTGGCGCGTTATTATGGGGCCGATAATGCTCGGGACGAGCATGTCTTAGGAGGGGGCAGTGTTGCGCGCCACAAATAATACTTGATACATGGCGACATTAGTTACCACTAGCGCCATCTAGTATCGGATAGCGGAACTAGTACCTTGGTACTAGGACCTTGACCCTACTTGACCTTTTTCTAAGTACTAGTAATTCCGAGAACTTTCGACGTCGAGTCAGTCGGGACCGCTATGTACTCGAACATACTAGATGTATATAGAATAGCTCTGTGGGACTATATAAGGCGGGCGCGAGCCGCGAGACATATAGTTTTGAATAAGCGATACGAGCGATAACATCGAAGGCGATATTCGAGTGCGACTTAAGAGTGATCAGTAAGTGCAATTGTATTTCTTAATTAGTGTGTTTGACTTGTAATTAGTGTTGGTGAGTAAAGTGTCATTTTTTTTGGTTATTAAATCGGCAGTTTTTATTGTCACGAACCCCAAGCTCGTAACAATAATTATATTTTCCAGCCGTTGGGAGTCATGCATGGTCGGTTCAATGAAATCTCCAAACGGCTGGTTGACACTTCCCGTGACCCAAAGGTTGGCTTTTACCATGGCCTGACGGTAAGCATTGCCATATAACGTGGCAATGTCCCCAGTCTCTTGGTTACATTACCAGTCGACAACGTTGTGAAAGTTTTTTTCGACGCGACGGCGTCGCCTTAATTTGGTTTGTTTAATAGTTTTAGTTAAGATAGGATACTTTACCTTTATTTTATTTTTTTATTAGGTAAGTATACGTTATTATTTATGTACAGTTAAATAAAATTACTGTTAATACATAAAGTGCCATCCTTATATGGTATTGAAACTAGCAAGGAAGACGCATGTCGGAACGCATCAATTTAATCATAGTTTCCTTTGCACGAAATTTTTGACGCCTAAAAAGTTATCACGTTTTTTTGCATTGTCTGTGGTTCGCGTGCTGTTTTTTTCACGGATGGCATTCTCGAAAGCGAAACTGATACTTATATATTGTTTTTAATTTTCTGTACCTTTTAAATTTCGATTTTTGAACGACATTATTAAGTTCATGTATCTGACTATACATGTAAATTAGATTCGACTATTTCGTTTAATTTACAAATTCCGTATTGCTGATATTGAAAGATAGATAAAACGTTTATTTAGTGCAACAAAAGACACAATACAGATAATATTAAAAACATCAAAAAAGGTGAAAAAAAATAACAAAGATTAAAAAGATATAGTAGACACCTAGCTCATATGACATTATTATAGAAAATAATTAACTTATTTTATTAGCTCATATTGGATGTTTTGTTTAACCTATGAATAATAATATTCTGTTGTATATAAAACATTTCCGTAACTGGCTGATAATGCATAATTAGACATAGTCTAAACCACAGAAGACACCTACATAGATGTAATTTGGAAGATATATTTTTTTGGAGGAAAGTTATGAGTACCTATGAATGTGGTTCTACGAATAGGGGAAGACCAAAAACACGATGCATGGACTGTGTAAAAGATGATATGGTTAGAAAGAGAGTGACGACTAATAGAGAAATATCTTGTGGAAGAAATATACATGTTGCACAGATCCCAAATAAATCGGGACTACAGCAGGAGGCGAGAGAACGATGATAATCTTCTTTAGAAGGTGTAGAATTGCATTAAGAAAGATTTTTCGGAAAATCTACCCATTTAGGACCAGATGGGATAGCTTAGCTAGAAGGACCAATGACCATTAAAAAGATGACTGCCACAGACTACAGTACCCGGCGATAAATATTGCAATCTACCTTTGGAAAGAGACAATCGGCTAATTTCGGCTTGTGGGCTGGCAATGCGATGGGGTGTGCATGTGACCATAAATTTCACG
The DNA here is from genome assembly GCA_963855955.1 of Luperina nickerlii. Classification (NCBI taxonomy): domain Eukaryota; kingdom Metazoa; phylum Arthropoda; class Insecta; order Lepidoptera; family Noctuidae; genus Luperina; species Luperina nickerlii. Next base: position 5,699,682 of record OY979689.1, on the reverse strand, counting down.
TAGATGAAGTTGCGTGCAGAAGCTAGTACTAGGTATAAAAGGAAAAGCTTCTTTCCAGGCATGGAGGGGTCTGCTTTCCAAAGGTCGATGTGCAATATTTATCGCCGGGTACTGTACTCAGATACAGAAGGTAGAAAACCGCGTATTGTGTGACAATTTGGGAGAGACCTGTGTTCAGCAGTGTCCAGATTGTGATAATCTAAGTTTATTGATTTAATTACTGAAGCACATCGGTTTCCTTGAACAGCAATTGCTGCCACATAGCGTCCGCTATTTACCGGCAAAAGACGACACTGAAACGTTATTTATTAACCTTTTGATAGCCACACGGTTTCACCCGCATAAGTGTAGATCCCGTGAGAATATCGGGATAAAAACTATCCTATGTCCTTTCTCGGGACTCAAAGTCTCCTATACTAAATTTCTTCTAAATCGGTTCAGCGGTTTTTTTTTTTTTGTTTTTTTTTTTTTTTTTTTTTGTTTAAGCGTGTAGAGGTAACAGACAGACAGACAGGCACACTTTCGCATTTATAATATTAGTATGGATCAGTAACTCTCTACCGGTAACATCAACCTATGATATTTTTCGTTGCACTTGACGTTTTCTCTCTATTAAAATATGAAAACCTAGCCTTTTATTGCTAAAAGTTATACTGCAAAACGAATACTTAAACCCTGATTTAAATACTTAACCGACGGCTTTAGCAAAGTGCGGTAGTTATAAAATGGGATTATATTAACATTATTGTATATTTATGTGGTATAAATTTAATATAGGTAATGATAATTTGACATCACCATCAAGAATATTTCACCCGCAATATTAAAAAGTAAGAGCTCTCTCAAACATAACTTCTGGAAAGCCAACTATGCACTCGTAAATGAGAGGTTGAGGAGCATCGATTGGGCGCGTTTGTTTTCGGATCCGGCGGATGTGGACTTGATGGTAGACACTTTTTACGCACAATTGAATCAAATAGTTGATGAATGTGTTCCTAGATATACTACACGCAATAACAAATATCCTGTATGGTTCTCAAAATGCTTGATCAGACTCCTCAACGAAAAGGAAAAATTAAGACTTCGATTTAAAAAATACAAAAATCCCAGGGACAAATATGAATACCGTATATTGGAGGAACGCTCTAAAAACATGATCAAAAAGTGCTACAGCACATACGTAAATAACACTGAAGATAACATCAGACTGAACCCGAAGGCATTTTGGTCATTCGTTAAGGCCAAAAAAGGCAAGTCTAATGACATTCCATCTGAGTTGTATTGGAGCGGGAAAGTGGCAACTTCTGGAGAAGAAGTAAGTAAACTGTTTGCCTCACACTTTTCTGCCACCTTTGCACCTCCGGCTGGTACACTAGCGGTACAAACAAAATCAAAAGAGTACCCTCAGCTTGCGCTGGGAAGCCACTTTTTCACCGAGCGAGACGTACTCAAAGAATTAAAAAAACTAAATATCTGCAAAGGTCCAGGCCCTGACGGCCTACCTCCGCATTTCATAAGGCATTGTGCCAAATATCTATCATTACCGCTCAAACTTATTTTTAATAAGTCCCTTATGTCTTAAGTTTCCCACGCAGTGGAAAATCGCACACGTAGTTCCAATATTTAAAAAAGGGGAGCCTAAAGATGTTAAAAATTATCGGCCCATATCTCTTCTTTCTATTTTCTCGAAACTTTTCGAATCATTAGTTTGTCCTGTATTGACTTCGCTCATTAAAACTCAGTTGGTTACGCAGCAGCACGGTTTCTGTACCAATAAATCCACTACCACCAACTTAGTTCACTATATTAATGATATCAGCAGATCCGTAGACTCCGGTGTGCAAGTGGATTCAATTTATACTGACTTCAGTAGCGCGTTCGACAAAGTAAATCATGTGCTTCTACTTCAAAAACTTGAGAACTATGGTATACATGGTCTTATGCTACGCTGGTTTGAATCATATCTTTCAGAGCGACAACAGAGAGTGATTATAAGGGGTTATCAGTCGCCACCTTATTACTCAACCTCTGGGGTGCCACAGGGATCGCATCTTGGTCCTATTCTTTTCCTGGTATTTGTGAACGACATCATACACTCCATTAAAAACTCAAAATGCTCTATGTTTGCAGATGATCTAAAACTGTACAGGTAAATTGAATCAGGTACCGACATTGCTTTGCTTCAGAAAGACTTGGACGCAATTCATGAGTGGTGTCATAGTAACATGATGACTCTCAATGCCGGAAAGTGTTATCATATAACATTTATACGGAAAAAGTTGATTCAGCCTTCAGCATATCACTTAAACGGCATAACTCTTCAGAGAGTCGATACCATTCGTGATTTGGGAGTCCAACTTGATAGTCAACTATCTTTTATAAATCACTATGACACTATTGTCGCCAAAGCAAATAAAATGTCCGGATTTTTAAAAAGAACTTGCAAGGATTTCCGGTCAAGTGGCACACTTAAGGTTCTCTATAACTCTCTGGTGAGGAGTATACTGGAATATGCATCTCCAGTATGGAATCCAGCGTATCGTGTCCACATCGACAGAATAGAGTGCATCCAAAAAAAGTTCACGAGATACCTGCGCTACAGATCACAGACTTGTGATCGCGGAGCTGATTATCCTCAAAGGCTCTGTCATTTCAAGCTGAGCTCCTTGGAGCAACGAAGAAGTTGCACAGATTTAATTTTTCTTTATAAGACCGTTCATAATTTGGCGAATGTGCCGGAGTTGGTTTCGGAGATCGGTCTAAGTGTTCCCCGCCGTACCTCATACAGATCCAATTTTAAAACGGAAACATTTAAAATGCCCAAAAATAGAACTAATCTTGGTCGTTCAGCTCCTTTATACCGGCTTATGTCTAGCTACAATAAGCTTAGTACGCGCACTAACAACTTGGACATATTTTCGAACAGTCTGAATGAATTCAGACGATACGTCCTCAGTTCCTGATGAATTTGTTTTTTTTAATTCTGTTACAAAATGATAATTTGTGTCGTGATTTGTGACTCCATCAAATGTTTTTAATATTGTATAATTTAATTTAATTTTTGAACTCAAATTTTAATCTATTGTATTCTTTTAATTTTATTGTAATTTATGTGATATGTCTGTGTTTCTTATTTTTATAGTTTTAATTTATGTTTTTTTTCTATTCCAATTTAATTGATGTTTATTTAAATTTTTGAATTTACTGTATTTTAATTTAACTACTTGACATTTTAAATTCAATGTAAATTTTAATGTTGTAATTAACATAAATATATTTCCGGTTTAGTATTTATTATTGATTATACAAGTGCTGTGCACGCCTATAAGTGACGAATTCACCGCACAACAGTTAAATACACTAGATATATTAATGTAATAATTTAGTGAATAAGTCGTTGGTGTGTCAATAAATAAATAAATAAATAAATAATATTTTGGTACTAAATTTAGGTACCTACGATAGAAAAAAAATAGAATAGAATAGAATTTTATTTTGCAAATATGGGTAATACATAGTAGTTCTTAAGATTATACCAATCGGCATGCAAACATTTAAATTATTATTTATATCACTATTATTGAATAAAAATAAAAAAATAGTAAAAAATCACTCTGTACCTATGTACAGAGTGATTTTTTTTACCGGTTCCAAATTTTTACAGGGTATTCTATCCAAGAATATGAACAACTTTCAGTATGGGACCAACTCTGAAATAACGAATAAAAAATCAGCTGTTTCATACAAAAGTTCAATACGTTACTTGACCAAAATGTAAATAAATAAAGAAATCTAATAAATCTACAGACGGACAACGAAGTGATCTTATAAGGGTTCCATTATTCTTTTTGTGGTACGGAACCCTAAAAAAGCAGCAGTTTTACAGAAAAATATCTACGCGGTCAAAATGTACGGAACACCTCAGATTGAGGTTCAGAATCATATTCTGAACCCATGGCAACAGGTGTGCGCAATGGTGTCCCTGCCACCCTGATGTACACCGGGCTATCTCGAAGTTACTGCGGCAGGGTTTAGATGTGGAGCAGCCGGTCGATTCACCGTGAAAACTTAGGTGAAGTGAGTTTGTTTTTGCTAGGAATTGACACTATTGACAGCTCACTCCACGCTCACTTCACCTAAGTTTTCACGGTGAGATTTTTACAGAATAGCACCGCTGTGCCGCAAACAATGTCCCACCTCATAACCTGCCCTCTATGTATGCCCCAAAAAAATGCAGCCGTAGAGTTTCGATATATATGTATTTATAGATGGTCACCTATCCATGGAACTGCGGCACTAACATTCGATCAACACATGCGGCTGTTATCATTTAGCCGCGAGCCCCGCCTTTAGAGAATAAAGGCTCTTTCAAACAGGCGCGACACGTCATAAAATCGCGCGCGACACAAAGGCACCGCAAGTCGCGCAACGAGCGGTGCCTTTGTGTCGCGTGCGATTCGCGTCCTGATTTTTATTTGCCGTGTGCGTTTTTGTTTGTGCAGAATAAACAAATTTTCTTTCTTTTCTTTTCTTTTTTTCCTGTGTCGCGCCTGTTTGCAGGAGCCTTAACCCTACCGGTTTTATTTCAGCAATTTCAGGGTCGTTTTGAAAGGGTTACAGAATATTTTGAAACTGTGTATTCTTTAGCGTGAATGTTGAAAGCGTCAATTATAAGCGTTTATTAAGTTGTTTAGCTAATTATATTATTATTATACGCACGCAAGCGAATTTATTGAAATATTTAGCGGCGTGAGCAAAACAGCTTAGTCTTACAAAATGGTTACCTATGGTTAGTTAGATCATCGGTTGGAGTTAACAATAGAACTTGTCGCCTTTTTGAAAGTCCATTAACTTTAACAAAACTACAACAAGATGATTTTTTACCGGTTCCAAATTTTTACAGAGTATCCTACCCATGAATATGAACAACTTTCACTACGGGACCAACTCAGAAATCACGAAAAAAAAATCAGCTGTTTCATACATTTTGGTCAAGGTATTGAAGTTTTGTATGAAACAGCAGATTTTTTTTTTCGTGATTTCGAGCTGGTCCCATAGTGAAAGTTGTTCATATTCATGGGTAGAACACCGTGCAAAAATTTGGAACCGGTAAAAAAATCACCTGTATAACGCCTTGATTCTCCGAAAGGTACTTAAGGCTTTATATTAGTGATACCCACATTTCGCCACTAATGTTCAAGCCCCATGTAATATGAGGCGAGTATAGACTCGCCTCATATTACAAAAAAAAAAAAAACGATTTATCTATCTATCTATCTATCAATAGTGATAGATAGATAGATAGATAAATCGTTTATTCAGTGCAACAAAAGACACAAATACAGGTATTAAAAAAATCAAAAAAGTTGAAAAAAAAAATTAAAAATAACAGACATTAAAAAGATAAATTGACCCATAGACACTTAACTCATAAACGCCATCAACGGAACCCAAATCCAGACTCCGGGCTGAGAAATTCCTGATGGAAAAACCAAACGCAAACCAATACTTCGCTATAGCAATGCTTTTCATTTTGATATTCGACAAAATCCTTCGATTTGTAAAGGAAATGTGTTACGCGATGTAGTTTTCACTGAACTATTACTGAACGAATTTTCATGATCCCGTTAAAAAAAACTTTTTACGTACAAGTAGGTACTGGTCTACTTAGCGGTAATGATTATAATAGTTATAATACTTTGCATTTTACAGCCCGTCTCTAATAAAAGAAAAAAAAACTTAATATTTCTAGAAATAGGTAACAATTTGCATAAAAACGACGCCGTTTTTTATTCTCTGGCCCTAGTTATTTGCAAGAACGTTTTAAAATTCAACGGCAATTACAGAAGAATAGAAAGTTCTCTTGAACTGATACGCGAATGATTCTAAATTCAAACTCTACAATTGGTCGGGGCCAATGCGACACATACAAGTTTCATGCGAGTCCGCTAGGTGGCGTTCGGAAAATTTAGTAGGTAATGAACTAGGGTTGTGCGAAACAGTTCTGAGAATTGTTCATTGATTGGTTTATCTACCTGCCCTTTTTCAACTATGTATGGTCGGCTTCCAATCTAATCGAATGCAGCTGACTTCCAGTATTTTACTTGGACCGACTGCCTATCTGACCTGCACAACCCAGTTACTGGGTAACACGTTACCCCTTGGTAATACTGGTTGTCAGAATTTTTAGCTTCTGACTAGCCGTAACGACTGTCAAAGTTCTAAGAATGACAGCCGGGCAAAGGCTTAATGTTGTTTCGGCAAGGCGAGGCAAGGCGCGATCTCGATACTTGTATGTAATGAATGGATGGTCAGCCATGTAGGTACGAACTGACCATGGCAAGCGTGACCTTCGATCGATCTGTGTGTTCGACTGAAATTGATAGCATTGGGTAATTTGTTTGCAATTTGGCCTGGTGAAGGCCGTAGGAAGCGTTTGTCCACCTGCTGGACATGAAAATGTTAATGGATAGTGATTTTTTCTCTTACCAAAGTAGTGGTTTAGATGTGAAAAAGAGACATTTCCGTGTTGATCTGGGAAGGAAAAATACAGTGAAAAATGTAAAGAAAAACAGTGAGTAATAAGTAAGTGTATTCTACAAATTATTAGGTATTCTTTTAGTAAAAAATCGAAAAAATGGGAAGTTTCCAAAAAAGAGCGTATGTATTTTATCGTATTAATAAATGGAATACACCATTAAATAAAATAGAACCGTTTTTTTAACTCTCAGATCAAGATAAATATTCTCGACAATATCACAAAACTATTCCAATTAATCTACCTTTCTCCCTTTTTAACTATTTCTGTTTCCTTATTTATTTATTTATTTACACCCAGTAAAATAAATACAGATACGACATAATTATTAGTATTGTGTACAAAGGAAATAATTTCTTCCAGCAGACTTGCGAAAATTTCTTCGTTTCTTTCCTATTTATTTGCTGAAATGCTAATAAAGGCATTTTTCTTGCCATTATTCTTTTTTTCGATGGAATTCCTGTTGCAGTCCATAAAAAGGAAAAGAAAAAAAATCGTAGCAAAAGTGACAACCCTAGTTACCTATACTTGAACTATGTTATAGGGGACTCCATTAAATATTAACTCGGCGGTTCCGTAGTACAATTACTAGTATTTTGACTTACAGTATTCCATGCCACTTTAGATGTCACGATTTTTAAAGGTGATTCTTGAAAATCTGTGATTTGTTTGATGATTTGATTTTGGGTTTGACAATTAATTGTCTCCGCTTTTTGTGAAGTCGGTTAATTCATTGATGTAGGAATCGATTTCTATTAGGTATTTGTTTAGTAACCAACAAAAATGTTCAAGAACCAAAAATTCAAAGACATGTGACGTCTACCAACCCGCACTGGGCCCGCGTGGTGGATTACGGCCCACTCCCTCTCACCACGAGGAGGCCTGTGTCCCAAAAGTGGGAACGTTATAAGCTGATTATATGTCAACCAAAAAAAAAAAACGCGAAACATTAAGTTATGTTAATTAACATCGGGTTTCTTTTAATTTTAACATTTTCTACAAATAGGTACCAATGTTCTTTTTTGAATTCATATATGTATATACTTTCTGAATTAATTATCTTGGACATAATTGACATCGGTGATGAAAAAACATCGTGAGGAAACCTGAACTAATCCATTCTATCCATACTAATATTATAAATGCGGAAGTGTGTCTGTCTGTCTGTTACCTCTTCACGCTTAAACCGCTGAACTGATTCAGATGAAATTTGGTATAGCGATAGTTTGAGTCCCGGGAAAGGACATAGGGTAGTTTTTATCCCGATATTCCCACGGGATCAAAACTTATGCGGGTAAAACCGCGGAGCGCTGTTAGTAGTTGATATAAATCTGAAATCACCAACCCGTCTTCAGCAAGCGTGGTGATCAATGATCGTTCCTTCTCTGTATGAGAACAAGCCTTTGCGTTGCAGTGGAACAACATTTGGCTGGTATGTTTATGGCCGATTCCTATAACATACGGACTGTTAAAGGTTAAAATTAAAGACTCTTTTATCTTTACCAATAATGTTTATGGCCGATTCCTATAACATACGGACTGTTAAAGGTTAAAACTAAAGACTCTTTTATCTTTACCAATAATGTTTATGGCCGATTCCTATAACATACGGACTGTTAAAGGTTAAAATTAAAGACTCTTTTATCTTTACCAATAATGAAGCAAAGACCTCAGAGCTTTGCATAGTAGACCCATAACTATGGAAGCAGCTATCACAGGTACAATTAGCTTACGTATCTATTTATATTCCCAGTTTGGCAACAAGAAAATGCTACTATTGGTAAGCAAAACCATCGTTTTTGTTTATAGGAACCGAGCATTAGTATGCAAAGACCATTATCTACTATCCGTATCATTGAATCGTGGTCGTATCGTGTCACATAAAGAAACCACAAGTTCACCGAAGTCCCAATAAAATATTCAACAAAAGAGACAGTTTACTTTTTTTTATCAACGAAGGAGTTTTTCATAAAACTTCATGATATTCAAAGTTGACGCCTTAAAATGACTGTTCAAGGCATAATGTGATCAGAAAACTCGAGTGTCGATAATTTTGGGGTGAAACTCGTAAAAATGGGGTATTTCGTAAGACAACTGTAATGTTAGACAAATTAGGGTAATTTGTTAGTTCAAAATGGCTTCTTTTGTATTGAAGGTGTTAAGAATTGAATTTGTGATGTTGTAATAGTAGATATTACAGTTTTGGGGAACTTAGAAAACTCTTTTTCTTTGATATTTTTCACTTCTTTTTCCAATTCTCTCTTTGATTTTTCCGTAAAGGTCAGGCTATTTTGTCGTTGAAGAACTATATTGTTTAAATTATAAGTACATAATTATGTGCTGTACAGAAAACCGCCTTCACATGTTTCAAATTGAAGAAAAAATCAGTCAATTCATAGAACCAATTTTCTGATTCTGAACAAAGATGTTTGACTTACTTTCCGGCCGTAGAGAATGCGTTCCTGATACCTGTCAGTGCGACAATTCTAGTAGCTAATAAAGATCAAATGAGGGTTTTCTGAAATGACGTTCGCTAGGTGGCAGCACTGACACGTCAGGTCCAGGCCTCTGTCAAAGAGCCTATATTTTCTTTAGTCATGACTGAATGATGAAAGAATGAATGAATCGAATGATGAACGTCATCATATATTTTATATTGGAAGACCTCTTGTCACAGTGGTGCCAACTGGTGTCGTAAATTTTCACGAAAACCCTCATTCTCAAAACACGTATTCGTTTTGGTTTTATGAAATTGACAGGTGTCAAGAACGCATTCACTCGTCGACCGGATTGTAATTTTGTGTAGACTCCAGTTGTGACGCGAACACGACACCACGAATTTTTCATTTTCGCAGATATTTATACAAAACATACAAATAAAAGAACCAAAATCGAACTTACCATCTTTAGGCGGACTGGCACACTGCGGCGCGTAGGACCCTAAATGATAACCGTACGTATTTTGGTGCATCGGGGGAAAAGGATACCCTAACGACCTAGGACTGGGGAAGCCTGACGCCTCATGAGGATTTTGTTGCCCCCCAGGACTCCCAAAATGATGGTGTTGCTGATACCCCCCTTTGAAAGGACCATACCCATGTTGCTGTAGCTCTATAAAAGCTGATTTTGAGGAAACATTCGTGGGTGTTGAATTTGCGGAGTCGTGTGGGGTCTGTGAACCCCCAAGATGGTGATGTTGGTGGTCTATCGAGTCTTGGGTGGTGAGGGCAGGCTGTGGGGTGGATGGGCCCCCCCCGTCCGAAGACTGGGGAGGCCCAAACGGATCTGTGAAACTCAGGGTGGATGGTTTGCTGTTGGGGGATTGAATTCGAGTAATTTTGAGGGATTTTATTGTCTTCTTGGGTAGGGGGCCGCTGGGTTAGCCTGGAACAAAGAAAAATGTTGGTTAGATTGGTGCACCATCAGAGTGTTCGTGTTATAGTCAAGTGTCTTCTTTTCTTAGTACTATAATTTGGCTAGATTTCATTCTGTTTTAATTTTGCATAGGTTCTTAATAGCGTATTTAATAAACAGTGTTTTTTGGTAGCTCAGATTTTTTAGCTTTTAAAAAGGTAGCAAAATTTTACTTAAAAAAATGAATTACATGTCATTATACATAATTTCAAACACTAATTTGGACTCGGTCATAAAAACTAATATCACAATATTATACGCAAAACTAAAGAAAACAAAAAAAAACAAAATAGATAAAGTAATAAAAAAGTCATGATGGAAACACAATCAACACAAAATATTCAACTCTTACGCATATTTCGAAGCGAGCCAATCAGCTGTAACGGTTTTTTTATAAATTGTAGGGATCCGTAAGCAAACGTTAGATTTATATCGGTTTAAAGAAACTTTATTCCCAAAAAAGACATAAGTCACTTACTTGAGAACAATACTAAAAATATAGATTACAATATGTTCGCCATCAGTATTACTAATTAATAATGTTGTTAAAGTCATTCGTAGTTACTAATTATAATATTGCAATATTAGATTTTTCATGACTAAGAATTTGTCTCAAGTTTGGGAGATGGAAGTCTAAATTAGGATCCTAGGGTCCGCGACCATATTAGCTGTTGGTCCTTCTTAGCGAAAGGTTCAGTTTTCTTTCTTAACGTTGCTTTTTCAATCACAAACCGAGGTAACTATAAATTGTGTTATATATATGAAAAATGTCATTAAACAATAATTAGCTGTCTCAATTTTTATAACAAGACTTTTAACTACTTTTTTCAACTAGAAAATCATCATGCTTATTTTCCATAAATCACATGGGCACCTCAAATACGGGACCTCTCCAAAACCAGAAACTATTTAACTTCAGAAAATAATATTATAATATAAAAATCCCACCCACTCCCACGAGGTCAGTACAGGTCAAAAGTTGTGGGTTTTCTTTAAAACAATTTGGTCGACACGCTCAATTGAATCAATAAGTGGACGTACATTGTCCGCCATGTAGGGGAGACAAACGTCATTCGTTTTATTTTACAGCTTAGTATTTTATTTGTTTAAATATCTGGGAATTAAAAAGCAAGACCTGTGAAATGGTTCTACATCTCTACTCCCAAGCGATAAGAAAATAACTCAGGCCCTGGTTAAAATGTCATCCAGATAGCTAAGCGGTAACGACACTGAATGCCCAAGATGCATATATTCTGGATATACATTAAGTAAGTGTCTCCAATCATGAGAATTTTGAAGCAGAGGAAATAAAAGCTCTTCTGCAGCTCATTTGAAGCCATTTCAGTGGCTGAAAACAGCCTTAGCAACAAAAGAAAATATATTGAATGATAGATTTGGATTTTAACAGGTTGATATTTGTATTCGAAGACCTTGTGAGATTTGATTCCTCGTCATCATCATCATTGGCCTGGATGACGTCAATTACTGGACACTGCTGAGCTGATAATGTACATACTTATGGTTATTTTGTATCTTGTTCAAGCTCGATTTCCAAAGCCTTTCAATAGAGTGCATACTTAATTATAGCATAAACTCTAAGTACCCATTATTCAATCTTCCAACTATTGATAGTACTCTTCTTAGTGGCGATATAAACTCCTATCATGCCTACCCTATTTCATTCTCTAATCTACCCCTAGCTACCTTCTTCAAATAACCAACAAACCTCAAACTGTCACCTATTTCAATACCATTTCTATTAGCTACCACAAAATTAACACATACAAAATACCCAATACAAAGCGCCATCTACACTTTAACGTGTGGTCTGTTCCCATTATATTTCATTATTGATGTCCAAAAAAAACTAAATGTGGACCGATACTCTCCTACGAGATTTCTCACAAACCTAACTGGAAACAGCGCCTTGGTATAAAACAAATGGTACGATGAATTAAGATGAGAAAAAAAAACCCTTTTCGGCAAGATCTTTGTGTTAATTACTGGTAGGGCTGGTACTAGGATGCTGGTTTTGATTAACAGTTAGGATTTTATTATAATGTATAACAATTTGGTACACTATATTATATAAAATGTAACAATTTTTTATAAATTATAAACATTTGAATAAAAAAAATTATTTAATAATTTTTTATAATTTAAGCCCACCTGTTTCTGTGTTTTAAACACGATGGTTTTTAATACATCGTCTCTGTCACTGGTAACATATGTGACAGTATCTTTCAAAATTTATATAATTATGTCATATTATAGGAACCTCATCTTCTTCTTGGGATTCTCAAACTTCAAGCTGATTCGTAAATTGTCCATAACTTTTGCCAAAACAAAATTCCACTGAATCAGATACCACCACACCACTCCACACACCACAAAACCACAAAACACCACAAAACTCACTTTAGAGCCTTCAAGTGGTAGATTAATAAATGTAGCTGTGTACAGACGCCAGCACATCAAGCTACCCGAAACTGTCAAATTTTCCCAATCAACTTTGAACCTTAAGCTTTAGCGATAAAGTTGAAAATCTATTAAAGAAATTTGACAGATTGTAGTAGCTTGATGTGCTGGGGTCTGTACCTACCAGTTCCAGCCAGGCGGTGGCAATGTTATCAATGTACGAATGCTTTATGATGATTTATTCGTCATTTGTGCAAATGAGAAAACAGGAAATGGAGAAATACAGGACGGAGATAGTGGGACTCGAAAAATTGTGTAACCGCCATTATTGAGATACCTTATGGATGGTAAAATTATATTGCTTGTTATCACAATGCTTGGCAATAAAATAATGTTGTTTTGACTAGAGGAGAACATCTTGATAAAATCCCTAACTTTTTTGGACTCCAAGGAAAGAAATACACTGAATTATTTAATCATTTCTTACACTTCTTCCTGCTTCTCAAGTTCTTCAGCAACAAAATATTCTTAACGCAATTTCACCTCCAGCAGCAACCCTACACCATCATTTGTTGTCCCTTTCACTCTCACCACATTCCCAAAATCTCCATCTCTTTCCATTTCCGAGTGTCCGCCGGCGCCGCCAAAGGTCGGGTCAAATCGTTTCGTTTTTTTCTCTGTTTGTTAGTCGTGTTGATTGCTCATGTTAGTAATAATAATGTTTAACCATAACTAATTGGTGTAGAGTTTTATTGAAAAATATTTATCACACCGTATTGGAGGATTCAATTTGTTAAGGAATTGGTGATAAATGCATGTGAAATGCGAGCCATCAAGGCTGAAGACGATGAGGAATCATTGGTGATGATGTTTAACATGAAATGCTGCCTGTAACGCAAATACAACGTAAATCTGAAGAATGTTTTCGTGACTTGGCAAGGCGTTTTGATAATTACAAACTTAATAATATTGAATAAGACGTAGAAGACGTAAAATCCACCAATGAAGTATGTAGTTGGTATTGACTCAGACTTTATTACATAATTTCAACTGTTTAAAGCGCCTTTATTTGGTAATTTACCTATGCCTAGAAAGTTTATTATAAAACATTAAATTAAAGATATTATAATAAAATATTTTTAACTTAAAACCTTTTAAAAACATAAAATAGTCAATCATCATCATCATTCAACTAAAAGATATCCACAACTGGACATTCTACATCAAACTATTACTAAATACATGGACAAACATCAAAGTAACCTTTCTTTTTTGAAAATAAAACCCCTCCTATCAATCTATCCCTGTCTAATTCTGAGTTTAGATATATCTAGACTATTATTTTCTTACTAACTACTCGGGGCACGTAAACTCACTGATCCGAGACACAAAGGTTCATGGGAACCCATGGAAAAACCCCATAAATAATGGGTGCCCCATAAAATGGTATTAAGTATTCATTAGACTATGTCCCATGGTCCAATGGGTTTTGTAGTTTGATGTACGAATTTTTTGTTGTTTTGTGTGGCATTTACATTATTGGTTTCAAAAATTGCTTGATTTATGATGACTGGGAATGTGATTATGACGATGATTAGATTATCTTGAAGATTTTGTCTTCATTGATAAAGTCACTCTTTTTTTTTCAGTGAAGAACAAATGTCCGGAGTTAAGTTTGCTTTAAGAGATGCTACTATTTATTTCTTGGTTAAAATCTTGTAAACCACACACAGTGACCAAAAAATAGATTAAGATTGGACACATAAAAGTGCTTCATAATAGTCAGCACACTTCCAGTAAACCATAGCATTGAACTCTAGTCTAACTAGCATTAAAGATGAAGAATGCAATATCAATAAAATGATAATAAATCAAAATTCTTCAATCAACACATTCAATTACGACTAATAGATTTATCTAATCACGTATAAGCTTAAAATCAAGAGTAGCAAAAACTACAATGATTTACGAACTTTTTTCATCATTATTGATGATATCTGTCTAATTACCCTATTGTTATTTATTCATATTCATAGGATAAATTACTATTCATTAATATGTACGTTGTCAGCGTTAATATACAGAGTTGATATGACAGAGGGGCATTAAATTACACTACGTATACTATACGTGTATAGTATTAATTCGATACAGTACAAAAATAGAAAGCGCCAAAAATGAGATTTTTTTTTTTTCAAACAAACTAAATAGCTTAAAGTCAGAGTGAAACGCAACCACCCTTTATAAATAAATTTGACTGACCTTAGATGCCTAGTAACAAAGTCGCGCAGGAGCGCGTGTGTGTGTTATCTCTCTTGGCGGGGGGCGGGGGGGGGGGGGGCGGGGAGCGGGCGGTTTAGACCGCTCGCTCGCGCGGCTTTTATGTTAGGTAAGTTGTAAAGTACGCGCACACACAAAAACACAAAATTTTTAAGTTCTCGATGTGTCCTCGATTCATATTAATGCACAAATTATACCGACGGAGAATATTGTTATTTATTTTTCTAATTAAATCACTGTCCGTCGCTAAGCACTTTAATTCCCGTAATCTTTGTACTGCCAATTGTATGGTGCCGGCGTTCCTAGGGCTATTGCGCCGGTCACCATACCTTTCTCGGTATGTTCGCAGAGCTAAATCTGTGTTTCCACGGCATTCACCGTAAATTAAAATCATGTAAGTGTATTCTGACGCCGTGTAAGTTACACGAGGCATTGCTGAACACTTTAATTTTACACACACATACAACCAACGTTTAATTACGTATCCTATCACAATAAAAACAGTCAATCACAAAAAAAAAAACACTAACACTAAATAATAATATTCCCAAGTTACGTATCCTGTCACAATAAAAAAAAATACTGGATTAAACTTATTTAGTGTCTATCACAATAACAAAACAAAATCACAATTATTGTCAGCGAGTTCGACAAAACATAACGGCGCGGCGGCGGCGCCGGGGCTCCCGTGTTACGTAACGTACGTCCCGAATGAATGACGCTTGCGCACTGTCCACTGAAAGAACAAGTTTTTTTAGCAAATTCGCAAGTATCTAGGATACAATAGCAACACACTGACCTATTTCTATTCCTTTTACGCGCGGGAAAAAGGCGCGGGGGTTTTGCTATGTTTGTCACTCTCATAGTGAAAGTGCAAGTGTGTGTGTATTTATTGCTTCGTGAAATATTTGGTTGTACTTGTGCGACAACAATGTATCTTATACTCAGATTATCGTTTTAAGGTGCATGACCTATGCGTATGAGATAATCAGCTGTTAGGAAATATACATCGTGTTCAAACGTAGCAAAAACTTCAAAAATCATTTGTGACTAAACTACTGCTCCTATTTAATTGATTTTTGGTACAGAGCTTGAAAATGGTATCTAGTATAGGCAGTTTAAAGGAAAGCCCCTCTGTCGTATCAACTTTGTATGATTTTGCGATAACCTTAGGATTATGAGACCTTTTATTGAGTTCATCGTCATTATATTAATAGCTGTCTTAATTATTAAGCTATGATCATCACCATCTGCCTAGCCTTTTCCCAACTATGTTGGGGTCAGCTTCCAGCCTCAGTGGATGCAGTTGAATACCAATATTTTACATGAAGCGTTTGCCTATCTGACCTACACAACCCAGTTACTGGGTAATACGATACTCCTTGGTAAAACTGGTTGTCTGACTCTGGTTCTGGACTCTGGTTGGTTGTTCTACTTAGCTATATTTTCATTTTTCTTTCTTTCTTGGTGTGTTTCTTTTTGTTGTGGGTATGTTTCGTATCTTTCTCCTCTCTCCTCCTCTCATTCCTATTATTTATTTTCCCTCTTACATCTATCATTGCAGGGTATCCTAATGCGATTGTTATCCTAACTAATTATTACAATTAAGTTTTGTAACTTGTATTTAAAGATGTCCAATGCTGCCATTACCTTCTTATTAGATAAACTATTAGCGCGAGCTCTTTCAAGGATAATGCAGCTCGTTTATTTTTGTGTTACGATTTCGTTTTTGTTTTCCCTCTTATTTTATGTTATTCTACAATGTTTTTGCTTTTGAATGATAAGTAGCAGCTTGCTATCTGGATTTAGACTTTATCAGGAATTCTACTTAGAATCCTTCCAAGAAAAATTGCTGTATTTTTCTATGGAGGACGGTTTCGTTTTATAGAGTTATATACACAGGCAGGCATGACAAAAAATTACAGGCATATGAATATTCATGCTTCAAATACCACTGATCTAGGATGGGAATCAAAAAACGACACAAAATGCCCCAGCTGTTTTTACATATTCTTGTGTAACTTATAAAAGTAAAATGAGGGAAACTGGTTACGCTGTTTCTGGGAAGCAAGGATGTCGTTTGTCATTATTAACCTATTTGCTGCGAGGACCTTTAATACGTAAGCTTAATATATTTATTATTAGCCTTTTCGTGCGACAAACATAATGATGTCCAGTCCTCAGTCTCGTATTTGGCATTTGTCCGTTTTCCTGTCGTCAACGGCCTCTTCCATCCTTCTCCATTCCTGTCTTTCACTTACTCTGCCTCATGTATTTCCTGCGACATGTCTGATGTCATCATCTTCATTCTCCTACTCTTATCATTTGGGGTTGTCGCAACACGGCTTTTTCTTCCATACTCTCACTCTCTCTCATCATCCCACCTTTTATGCGGTCTAAGGTGAATGTGCTTTAAGTGATAAATATTTATCATGTCATCATATGCCTAGCCTTTTCCCAACTATGTTGGGGTCGGCTTCCAGTCTAACCGGATGAAACTGAATACCAGTATTTTACATGGAGCGACTGCCTATCTGACCTCCACAACCCAGTTACTGGGTATTATGATACCCCTTGATAATACTGGTTGTCAGAATTTCGGGCTTCTGACTACCCGTAACGGCTGTCAAAAATCTACGAATGACAGCCGGGACCAACGGCTTTACGTACTTTCTAAGATGTTTCCGAGGCACGGAGGGTTCTCGGTATGTAAAGATGGTCACCAATCCACAGACCAACCGCGGCAAGCGTAGCTTAACCTGATCGATCGACCTGTGCGGCGGTTATTATTTAGCCACAGACCCCTCAAAATATTTCTCATGTATTAACATTTTCTGCCACTGTAAGGGGCCTATTAAATAATCCAACAGGTGACAGGCAACAATCCGTCAATTTTACAACTTTCCTTCTTACATTTTCGGTTTTATTAAACAACACCTGTCGTGAAAATATGTCAGTTTTGTAATTGTTTGACTTATAAGATGTCGCATTGTCAGTTATATTAAATGGGGCTCAAAATTGTGCTAACTGAAATTGGACTAAGATTCAAATGTATAAAAAGTCTTGACACGAGCCGTTTTTGTAAAGTATTACGGAAATAAATGACATACAATTATTTTGTAACATAATTCAAATTATCAGAATTCTCAAAACTCACATACTTTTTGAACATACTATATATCTATCAAATTGTTGAAGGCAGAATAACAAAAACTCCTAAAGCATGGTACTATAAAATTATCAATCAAGTGCGACGGAATGATTGCATAACCAACACTTTATACCCTTCGTAACAATGTCGTGAAAAGAATCGGAGGGTAGGCAAAAAATTGGCGCCACGTCTGACCCAGACTTATTAACTATATGAGGATGGGCAGAACTAGAGGGTTGAATGCTATTTTAATTATGAGCTTTTTCTTGACTTTTCTTTGTTAAGCTTGTGGTTCCTTGTACGCGAACATTTGCAGCATTTTATTGTTTGATTGCATGATGTTATGAAATTAGAGTTAGTTTGCTTGCTGCAAATATTTCGTAGGTGGGTGATCTATTACATATCGAAACCGGAAATCGGTACCTCAGAAAGCAAACTAAGCCATTGTTCTCGGCTGTAAGTCTTAAATCTTTGACAGTCGTTACGGGTGGTCAGAATCCGAAAAGTCTGGTAACCAGTCTTATCAAGGGGTTGTGTTACTCAGTAACTGGGTTTTGGAAGTCAGATAGGCAGTCACTCCATGTAAAATAATGGTTTACAACCGACAGCTTGTAAGTGGCGACCGTTACCACTGCACACTGAGTCACCACTGCTTCTATCAGAAATGCTCGATTGGTCCTTCGGTGCTCGCGCGAAACAAACTCCCCCTTCCCAGCTCAAAGTGTGCCATGTATACAAATGTACCTCTTCGAATATTCCTTTCTTTCTCCTAATGACTCAGTGAGTTAGTATTCTTCACAGATATTGATTAATACGCTTTGTAGTTCCCAGAAAATACTTCAAGCTTTTTATTGGTATTTTTTTTTCTTTTGTTTTATTGAATTGCTATTAATGATAGGATAGAACGATGGTAAATTGATGGTCTTGCGCTAAATTTATAGGAGTGTAGGGGATATAGAAAAAGCTAGGAAAATTATTAGTCGTAGGCTGACTAATAACGGTTTATAAGGATACTAGCTTCTGCCCGCGACTTCGTCCGCGTGAAATTTCTTGTTACTCCGACCCACTTCGTTGCATCGCATCGCCTGCCCGCGCTATTACTTCGTTTTTGCTTAGCGTTCTTTCTGACTTTTTTTTCTTTTTGCTCGGCTCCTAAAGGTCATAGCGTGATGTTAAATAGCCTATAGCCTTCCTCAAGAATTGGGCTATCAAATGTAAAAAGAATTTTTCAAATCCGACTGGTAGTTCCAGAGATTAGCGCGTTCAACCAAACAAACAAACTTTTCAGCTTTATAATATTAGTATAGATATTTTTTTAGTATCCTAAGCAAGGTTTAGGTCGAGAATGCATTAAACGTATCTCGAACTTTCTTAGGTACAACCTCTAGCTAGCCAGTTAGAATCTATCTCATGGCCAAAACTAGGACACAATGGCCCTCCCCTTTTACGGTCACGCCAAACAACAATCACCATAAAAATATACAAGAAAAGACTAAAAAAAAATCTCCGGTCGTGTAACGGTGTCTTAAAACCGTGTCGAATCTTATATTTTTGATCGTATAACGTAAAACTACGAAGCTGCGCACGCGATCATCTTAGTAAGATTATATTGTGATTATTTATTGAGAACATGCGATGCTGCAATCTTTTTTCTGTTTGTTTGTTGGATTGTAGAAAGTTGTGTTGAAGGAGATAATGACAAAATACATAAAGGTTTGTTTTAGATGCAAAACTGAAAATTAATCAAAATTAAGCAGTTTCGAAAGGACTTGCCAAATTGCAAAAGGTTGGTAGGCCTGAAAAGTCTATTTCTCCATCCATGATGATTGACTTTTGGATTCGAATGGCTAGTGGTAGAATATTCGTAGCAACAACCTTTAAACTCTAATAATCTTTAAGGAAAGTTGCTCATGAATATCTACTTCTGAATATTGTCTCTGATCATAAATTATTGTGGCTCTATGACTAGTATAACTTTATCCATAGCCGTTTAGTATACCTACATTTCTACGAAATCATCATGAGATTTACTATTGATCTTACATTTATTAATTTAAGAGGTAGCCACGCCTAAATCTGGTAACTACTAATCTCAGCATCACCTAAACCAAATCGTGTCCACTAAATCACAAATAACATGGAAATGAGATACAATATTTTAGCAGTATGACGTAAACGGTTGACCATTACTGGTTACAGCAATCAGTTCAAGGTAGTGAACTCAAAGACGAATGAAACACGAGAATACGTTTTTTTCTAAAGATATTCCTATAAAACTTAAGAATCTTTAGATTAACCTATCACGAACGGATGCTGATCAAAAAAGTGTCAGAAATGAATTCGTTGAAGAACTACTTATGGGTTGGAAAAACGAAACTAAAAAGACAATAAATGACGATAGTAATTGTTTGATCGGTAATAATGTATTTATAGACGTCTTAGCACGTTATGTTGATGTACTAGATTGTGAGAAATTAATAAACAGTGTGACACCGAGACGCAAAATGTACCAAACCATGAATTTAGCAAATGATTCTAGACCCCTTATCGTAGACTTATTTGGTCGGTTATAAAAAAAAACATCTGTTAAATAGAAAAATGCAATACCTACGCAGTAAAATTAATAACGGACGAAAAATTTCAACGCGGCGTTCAGAATCATGTATTAAATCCGTGGTAACAGGTTCCGCGTTCATATGCTAGCAGATCTGTATAAGGGGAGATTTAAAAATGGTGCCAATGTCAGAAAAATTTAAAGCAAATCGTTTGGCTAGGTGAGACGATGATGAGGAGGGAGGAAAAGCCTATCGCCTATTTCCTCCTCCAATATATTATCAACTTTAAAGATATTTCATAAACTGAATAAGAAGGATATACATATACTGTATCCCTATATTTTTTTTAATTAATATTTGTGAAATTTGTACACTAGGCCTCTGTTGACAGCGATTTAAATCGGCATTTTTTGATGGTTCTAGTGCTTATAATAATAATGTATCATCAAAAAGGAAAACATAGGCACATACAAGTAGTTAATATTTATTATTCTGTAAAAAATCATTGCTTTATTATGGTCATTAACCAGAAAGAAAACAGGAGAGAGCGTTTCTACGGAGAAACCACCACCCGCATTTCTTCTTAAGTATTTACCTACTCAGGTCCTTTTTAATAAACTGTAAATCGACAATATTTATGTATCAATGTCTAGCCTTTGGGTAATAGCAAGCATGACCAATGACCATGAAAAGAAGAAGGTACCCATGTAACAGGGGCCGAACCTTTTGCCATCAACAGGGCTCTAATCCAGACTTCTGGCTGCTACAGAGAAATTCCAGATGGAAAAACCCAATAACTGATTACCCAAATCGGGGAATCGAACCCAGGACCTCATGCTCAGCAGTAGCGCTTGTAACCACTACACCAGCAAGACAGGCAATTTAAATGATGGTTTTATTTACCCAAGCCATATTGAATCTATAAGCTAGTCATGCATAAAACCTAGATTAATCCCGAATTGTGTCATAGTTTTATCAACCTCATAAAACCAAGATTGAATATTAGAAAGGATGCCAGCTCAACTAGTTTCCACGCCTATCAAGTCAGTCTCTGAGACATCCCGGATGAGTAAATGTCAACGGACATAAATCTACAGATAATTTAAACATAGGCAACCATGTTGGATTATTTCAATATGTTTTACTATGCATAGATCTGCATAGTGATTGTTATACAATAGATTGATGACTAGATAAATATGTTGAGTTATTTAGTTCAAGAATGTTGTACCTGTTGATAAAAATGCAGTGGGTAAATAAGAAAGTTTTCAAAACAGTGAAGGAAAACATCGTGAGGACACCGGTATGTTCTAGAACCAAAAATTCGAGACAAGTGGTATCTACCAACCCGCACTGGGCCCGCGTGGTAGATTACAGCCCACTCCATCTCGAAAAGAGGAGACCAGTGTCCTAGCATTGGGCCTAATTCTGCTAAGAAAGTATGAAACAGCTAAATAAGATCTCTGAAGTTAAAAGAATAAGGAAAAGCGACGCTTAAAAAGAATCACTTCCCCTCAAAAAATCAACCCTCAAAACATATTTCATAATCCCAATATCACACTATAAAAAAATACATAATACCCTAACCCCAATGATAAATAATATAACGTTAATTTGCGCGGTAAATCAGTAAACACAGTCGCGTGTCGCAGCCGCCATTTTGGTCTTAACCTCATTGACAGCTAGGCGTAATGGCCACCACGATAGAAAGGGCGCGAAGAATAGTCATTGTTGTTTATTAATCTTTAGACGTCATGCAACGATAAAAAATGGGCTGATTAACATTTCATGACAGTTTTTGTGAAAGTGAGGCTAGAAGGCAAACAGATTACTTGGATTTCTTAAGGAAAAACTGCCAAGTGTGCCACGTTGGTTTTTCTTGGATATTTTCTCATGATTTTGGAAGCGAATGATGTTTTTGCTGGTTACGTTGAGTATTGAATTAGAATCGAGATTAGCGGAGGCGTCAATCAAGCTATCTAAAATATCTAGGTTATCTTTATATATATAATTCTTCTGAACGTGTGTATGTCACTGAACTCCTCCTAAACGGCTGGACCGATTAAGATAAAAGAAATTGTGTGTTTGTGTAAGCTTCTGGATGGTTTAGATTCACAATTGGACCCAGTAGGTGGCGCTGCGATCGAGTTCTAGGACAAAGGATAACGTTTGTCCGGTCAATTAGTACCTATAATTATATAGTAAAAAAGTTTTTTTTAAGTAAAACAGCAGACAAAACATCAATTACATAATCTTCTTACAAAAAACAAATCGAATAATGTGTTTCATTACAAGATCATTGATCGCAACTCCAATAATACAAACAATAAAACTATAATTGTAACAATAAATAAAAATGACAGGATTACAAGAATAAAACAATAGAATTGAAATCACCGATACTTACCTAACCATCGGTTTAATAATAAAAATTATCATGATACAATGTTAATTAAATTGATATTTATTATACTTACTGTTATGTCAATATCTCAGAAAATATCACCATCATAATCATCCTTTATTGTTCCCACTGCTGGGACACAAGCCTCCTCTCTTCGAGAGGGAGTGGGCTATAATATAAAACACTGGCACTCCGGTAGTGCCGACAGAAGTGAAAACTTGAACAATTACGAGTGTATTTTGTGAATCGTCTTATAAACAAAATGTTATATATCCGTGGTTCAGCGCCATCTCGTCGTTGTTGGATGAACTACGTAGTTAGTACGCGAGGCCCTCGTAGTTCTTCCCGATGTGCATAGATGGCGCTGTCTTACGTTTTACGTCTTACGAATTTTCGATCAGGGTCACGTGACCTGACGCCAGTTTAGAAGTTTTTACCCATTCCAAAAAAAGTACACAGCGCCGCTAAAGAAGTTTTCACTTCAATAAATTTATTAAGGTACATAAAGGTTTTGTAGTACATGAAGGACCTAGAAAGTATGCATTATTAATTACATGGTGTAGTTACAACGAATTGTTGAGAGAATCGCTGCTCTCCTAGCTATATTACTGAGTAATCTGTATGTAGGAAAGACAGTTTCAACTGTCTATTTGAGTATCACAATAATCATGTATAATACTTATTATGGAGCCAAAAAGTAAAAAGTTATTTATAAAAAACAAAACACAATAGCAAAAATCTTAAAATTCAATAATAATCTACCGCGCGGGTCCAGTGCGGGTTGGTAGATATCACATGTCTTCGAATTTTTGTTTCTAGGACATGCCGGTTTCCTCACGATGTTAAAGTAAAGCGCCTGTCTAGGTTCGAACCTACGACCTACATTCATACACTCATAAGTCGCGGCCGTTACCACTGGGCCACCGCTGCTCTTTCTCAGGAAACATACTTTCCTATATTTACAGTACCCGGCGATAAATATTGCACATCGACCTTTACCTTTTTTTATATTTTATACAAAGAATAAAAATAATTATCAAAAGAAGCAAATCATAATTGTTTTAACAGCTCCTAATAGATACCGGACTGTTTGTATTTCGTGCGACAGAAATAACGCTCTACGAAGTCGAAATTAGCCGATTGTCTCTTTCCAAAGGTCGATGTGCAATATTTATCGCCGGGTATTGTATCTAAGCTCTTCAAGCATCTAACCAGGATACCTTTTTTATGTATTGCTAGTTGCGCCCTGCGGTTTTACCCGCATAAGCGTCGATCCCGTAGAAATATCAGGATAAAAAGTATCCTATATTTTAATCCTGGTTATAAACTATCTGTGTGCCAAATTTCATCCAAATCCGTTCAGCCGTTTGTGCGTGAAGAAGTAACAAACATACAAACACACTCACAAACTTTCGCCTTTATAATATTAGTGTGATTCTTCTATTAAAATATCTTTATCATACAATTCTTTCATTTACTTTTTTTTTATTTGAAATGGGTTTGCTCTTGACTCTAGTCTAGGTCAGAGGTGACAGAGACAAAGTCTACGATGGAGTGAGCTTACCCAGAAGAAGCCTGTTCACTCTTACTTTGAAGAGATTCGGATTGTATGCACTCGGAAACACAAACGCAGGTAGAGAGTTCCACTCTTTTGCTGTGCGCATTATTACTTCCATCTCCAGAGGGCTGGCTCGTTCTTTGGCCAAATAATTAGCATTGCTATTCAACGTGGCAATGCTGCCAGTCTTCTGGGCACGTTTCCGGATGACAGCGATGCGGACGAGTACTTCGACGCCTAACTGCCTTTTGTTTTTGTGTTTATTCTTATAGATAGTTAGTCTTCCATCACCATTTCCACTTCTTCACCCATTTCATAACCTACAACCCTACACTCCCTACAAAATAAAATTATCTACGACAACGCCGACAACAATAAAAGCTGTAAAACAAGGAATTAACATTATCGTATTACTGCTAGTAACCCGTCACTCCATACCGACTTATTTCAAATAAAAATTCCTTATACAGGGCTGGGACTAGCATTTAGTTGTGTCAACTGTCAGTTGATGTTAGAGGGTACCCTATGTTAATGCCAGCTGGTGTATAAATGGGTTTAGATATTCATAGGAGGTATGTTCTATCCATAAAAGGCTTCTGGCTTTGTAATAACAATCGCACGAGTCGATTTTAGGGTAAACTACGCTCGCCGAAGCTGGTGATGAGTGACCATCTTCCATCTTTGCATACTGAAACCCCTCGAAGATGGTTAGTAGGTATATTCGCAGTATCAGTAGGTAGGCACTGCGGTGCTATTCTGTAAAAATCTCACCGTGAAAACTTAGGTGAAGTGAGCGTGGAGTGAGCTGTCAATAGTGTCAATTCCTAGCAAAAACAAACTCACTTCACCTAAGTTTTCACGGTGAGATTTTTACAGAATCGATCGGCTGTTTAGCTATATATAACCTTATTCAAGCACTCTTTGTTCTATCGTTGATTCTGTAGAAAAGCAACACCTTACATACTGCTTCCTTCTCTTATGAATTAAAAAGCAATTCGTACACAATATAATATAAAATTAAATATCAACACTATCATCATAAAGAGGTAAAGTTTGTAAGTTTGGATGTGGAAGGTAATCTCCGGATTTACTAATCCAATTTCGAAAATTCTTTCACTAGCAGAAAGCAACACTATTGCAGAGTGCCATAGGGTTTGTTTTTTGGTATAGTTGACTACCACGCAGGCAAAGTCGTGGGCCGAAGTATATAATAATTAAATTGCTATCGTTAATATTTTTGAACAACCCTATAATTATAATAGACAACTAAAACACTAATTTCTTGAATCCGATTATTATGGGTCATTTCATATCACTAATAAGTTCAGTATTACTGACATTTGTGAAGCAAGCGAAGTGCAGGTGACACAGACATTGTAATCCTTACTTTAACATGTGTAGTCAATTGTTTTTTTTTAACCATAAAAACTTTGTTCAAATGTTAATCTCGTTCTCTAATATTGCCATGCCTTCAGCTAGTAAAGGTTTCATCTTCTGCAAACATGAACATTATTATGTAGATTAACACAATGTAGGTTCGAACAAGTTAATTTTCTCACCAACGACAATGTACAAAAAAGACAGAGATGATTCGAAAGACAAAAAATGATGCGGTGTTAAAATGAAGAAAAAAAAAGAAATGTCACTTTGTTTAAAAATAAATATTGTCTATTCTTCATAGAGTAGAAGGAAGTGGGCATGCAACGCATGCTGGCTTGGCAAACGGGTTGATGATCACAGTATCATTATTTTCATAAGCAGAAAATGCGTCTGATAATTTTTTGATGCAATCTCCTCTCTGTAGTGGTCAACTCACATGTTAACTACAACTGTTATGACACTTATGACTGACAAACTTGTGACGAATCATATAAATTGACAGATTTCACCACAGATCAAACCGCTTTCAGAAACTAGAGGAGCAGAAGGCACAGAAGATTGAATAGATTTAGAAAAAGCACAACGCTTTACAATTGTAAAAAAAGGGTCAGACTCCACAGACCCGCCTTAAAACAAAAACCATGTAACAACAATTTTCTTAAAGACACTTAGGTGTAGATTGAAATCACTCTTCAGCCCTTAACATTTCATCAAACCACCTAACCAGGCTATCGCTCCAATCGTGTCTGAACAAAAGAAACGTCAGATAGACATCAGCGTTTTCCGAGTAACCACCGCTAGGTGGCGTGCGTAAAACGTACTTAGATTTCGTGAGATAACGAATGCTATCCGAGACAGTCATTTCTTTCTATTCATTCTGATTGCTTTCATAATAGGAAGTCATATTAAAATGGAGTTGATTTAGTTTTAGTTAATGAAGTAGTTACTGGTGAAAATGATTTAAATTAAATTTAAAGTAAAACATCGAACAGAACGGTGAAGGAAAACATCGTGAGGAAACCGACATGTATCCTAAAACCAAAAATTCGAAGACATGTGACATCTTGGTAGATTACGGCCCACCATATCACAGAAAGAGGAGGCCTGTGTACCAGGAGTTGGCAACGTCATATGCTGATTATGCTATGGAAAAGAAAAGATTGAAATGTCGTGTGATTTAAAAAAACTAAGGTTTGATGAAAATAAGAAGTTTATAGGGGATTTAATAATAAAACAGGACGCT
The DNA here is from genome assembly GCA_963855955.1 of Luperina nickerlii. NCBI lineage: Eukaryota > Metazoa > Arthropoda > Insecta > Lepidoptera > Noctuidae > Luperina > Luperina nickerlii. The sequence continues at coordinate 5,672,741 of OY979689.1, read as the reverse complement.
ATGATCAACTACAAATAGAACAGGGTTTTATAAAACAGAACCATATACATGAGGAAGAGGATATCTAAGAAGCTAACAAACATGCAAGATTAAAAAGACGAAAACCAAATTCATTCATATTTTTGTGTTCATCAATGTCGTCATCGTTATTTTTATTCTTAACAATAATTTTCAAAGTTAATTTGTATCTGCCATTGAGATTGGTCACAGTTAAAAGCTTTGTAATATGTACTATTTCCTTCTTGTAGGTAATGAAAATATTTGGAGGTCAATATAATAACAACTAACCATTTTGTAGTATTTTGATCAGTGCTAATTTTTTTTTATATATTTCATTATTAATTATTCAGATTAGTTTGCGGCTAAATAATAACAGCCGCATGATTCGAATGATTAGGTTAAGCTACGCTGGTCGCGGTTGGTCCGTGGATGCCTCGGAAAGCACGTTAAGCTGTTTGTCGCGGCTGTCATTAGTACATCATTGACAGTCGTTACGGGAAGTCAGAAACCCGAAAGTCTGAGTAGGTACCAGTCTTGCCAAGGGGTATGGTGCTACCCAGTAACTGGGTTTTCGAGGTCCGATAGGCAGTAGCTCCATGTAAAATACTGGTATTCAGCTTACACTGAAAGCCGACCTCAACCTAGTTGGCAAAAGGCTAAGCAAATTGATGTCTGCATAATTTCAAAATCTACGTTTAAGTTCTGGCTGGCATAATATACGAAAACGGGTGCGTACTTATCTACCTGTTATATAAAATTCAAAGTCCTGACTGACTGATATATCAACGCACAGCCTAAACCGCTGGTCCTAGAGACATGAAACTTGGAGGGTGTTCTTTGTGAAGAGTAGTATCCACTAAGAACGGTTTTTTTTCGAAATTCCACCCCTAAGAAGGTGAATGGGGGAGGGTGAAATTTCACGCGGACAAAGTCGCGCGCAGAAGCTAGTAAATAAATATAACACCTTATCTAACCAGTTATTTAGAAAAACAACCCGTCATAAGAGAGCAGTTAACATTTGCTCCGGCGACATTAATAAATCATTTGTCAAATGCGCCATTTTGTCTTATTAACCTTAAAAGGAAAGCGCGGTAATTACGAAGGGTTGGTGTGCTCTGGCGCAGCTAGGGATGGGACAGTAGTCGAGTTACTATAGTCGATTAGGTGTGGAAGGGAATTTTAATCGAGTTGTTTCGTTAGATTCGATGTGTCGTTTCAAAATATTGAATTGTTTAGAACTCTTCGAAGTTTTAACAGAAAATGAATATACAATGCGAAGCTAAGCTAGTTACGAAATGAAATGCCACTATGTTAGCATTTTATATACTAGTCTTAGGCAAATAAACCACTTTCTTTCTAAAGTAAAAAAGGCTAAAAGTATGTAAGAATACTTTAATTGCATTTGGTACCAATTATAAGCTGTATCTAATAATCCTATATTGCAGTTACAAACATTTTTAATGTAACATTTCATAATAAAGAAATGATGAATGTATACAACATCGATCCTTGCACTGGACTAACGATCGAACAGCCGAAACAAAGCACATCACTACACGTCGATTGAAACATCTCTATCAGAATCTAATAATAAAGAAGAGCTACCGTGGTGTGTCAATTAAATTCTTTAATTTAATTCGATTCGTTAGGCAGGTCATTAATTTTACTATAATGGCGATTTTTTGTTGTGCGTATGCCGAATTGACAGGGTGACTTGGGTAGATGTTCATTTGTTACAATGGCCGACTCAAAGACCGATTTTAATGTTTGCGTGCTTCTGTTATTACACCATCGATTTAATGAGCAGTACCGTAGGTACTTATTCCATCACCACTGCTCTCAAAACGGTGAAGGAAAACATCGTGAGGAAACCAGCATGGCCTAGAATCAAAAATTCGAAGACATGTGACATCTACCAACCCGCACTGGGCCCGCGTGGTGGATTACAGCCCACTCCCTCCCTGTTTCCCAGCAGTGGGAGGCCTGTTTCCCCAGCAGTGGGAATGTTATAGGTTGATTACGTACGTTACATACGTACCGTAGGTACTTATTTTGTGGAGAGGAGCTTGTGGCGAAGTAATAATAGCCGTACGGGTCGATCGATCAGGTTAAGCTAAGCTTGCCGTGGTTGGTCCGTGGATGGAAGACCATCTTTACATAGCAAGACCCTTCCTTCCGTGGCTCGGAAAGCACGTTAAACCGTTGGTCCCGGCTGTGATTCATGGATCTTTGGCAGTCGTTATGGGTCGTCAGAAGCCCGAAAGTCTGAAAAACAGTCTTACCAAGTTGTATCGCATTACCCAGTAACTGGGGTTTGGAGGTCAGATAGGCAGTCACTTCATGTAAAATACTGGTATTACAGCCGGTCAGACTGGCTGCATCAGCAAACAGTATTCGTGTTGCTGAATTTTGGGCCAAACAAATTTAAAAAAATATACATTTCATGAGTTATTTTTGCAATCGACACGCTTAGAAGAATCAGAAATCATACAGTAGCAGTTGTATATCTGGATATACGTCAAAAAGGTCGCCCGTCCTTCCCGTTGAATACCTAATAATTTTGGTCCTTCGAGCCGGATGATTGGCAAAATGTTGGAGTACTAGGTACCATCACGTCATCTATGGCAGTCAGAAATACAAAAGTTAGAATGACAAGACCATTTGATGCATATCAGTTAAGCTGGTTTCAAAAAGCACGCTACTCCGTCGGTACTAATTCTTTTGCAAATAGACAGTAATTGCATGTTGTCAAACAGTACTCTAAAAATGTCCAACACACGCCACATATTACCCTGTGAAGAAAAACATAACTTCACGCCTGTATTTCCCAAAGGGGTAGCCAGAGATTTATAACCACATTTCGCCAGTTATGTGAGTGTCGTAAAATAAACGTCAGGCCTTTTGTCATAAATTGGTGGTGAATCTGGGGGGCCTGCTACTGAAATTTTTCTGAAAGAAAAAATCAATAATGCCCAGGGAGAGAATCCCATGGATCGGACGCTCAAAGAAGGCCAACCAACGAGCATTACATAATAAAAACTATCTTCAGCCCGCGACTTCGTCCGCGTAAAATTTCTAGTTCCCTTAGACCTACCGCGTCGCATCGCATCACCTGCCCGCTCTTCTATGTAGTCCGTTTTCGCTTAGCTATCGTTCTGATTTTTCTCTTTTTGCTCGGCTTTTAAGGTTCGTAGCGTGTTAAATAGCCTATGAAAGCCTTCCTTAAGAATTGTGCTACCAAATGCAAAACCGAATTTCTAAATCCGACTGCTAGTTCCAGAGATTAGCGCGTTCAAATAAAAAACAAACTCTTCAGCTTTTTTGTATTGGTATAGATGTCCTATAAAAAGCAGGCAAACCTGCGGTGGCACACTTATGTCGTCTAAATAGTCATTGTGTCAACATGACATGTCAATAGACAAAATAGACATCAAGTGATGTCGATTAGTTGCGATAAGACGTCAAATATTCGAATACACTATTGATTTAGTAGGTACGACGGTTTATCTATGGAAATCAAGTGTTGTTTTTGGGTACCATTTGTTTTTTAGTGACTCGTTTTAGGGGTTCTGATTCTGTTGTCAATATCCATATATTCTATTTCTTTTTCGAGTTGCTGGGATAAGGTTAGATAGGCAGTCGCTCCTCCCAGAATTCTGGTATTCAACTGCATTTGGTTAGAATTTAAGCTGACCCCAACATAGCTGGAAAAGTCTAGACAGATGATGATGATGCTCATAGATTCTTTTTAACTGATCTTTCAAAGTTTCAACGCAGGTGGATTCAGAATCGTGTACTGGATCCACGGTAACTGGTTACGCGTCGATGAATACATCTGCAATACCAGAAGTATTGCAGGTGCGTTACCTTCCTATATACAAAGCTGAAATATCTTCCAAGTTTGATGGTGATTATTATGACAAGGAGTACTTCAGAAATTGTATCGTTAATTTTTAAAGGTTTTTTGGAGTATAGACATTAAAAGTAATGGGTATCGTATTACCCAGTAACTGGGTTGTGGATGTCAGATAGGTAGTCGCTTTATGGAAATTACTGGTTTTCAGCTGCATCCGGTTAGACTGGAAGCCGACCCCAACATAGTGAATTACAAAATGATGAAATAACACAAGAATTACAAAATATAATATTTTTTAACCAACACACCTATTTTCAGAACTAAAAACCACTTTTCAGGTGTCGAAAGCAATACAAAAGGTAATGGTAACAATTTGAATGAACTGAAAACGTATATTAACGGCAATAATCAATGCTTGGAAAGTAAAACAGCTATTATAGACGTCGACAAAGGGGTTAGAAAGGAGTACATTATTGATTGGATTGTAAACGTGGAGAGTTCAAAATAGAATTTGATATGTCAGGGTTGGAAACGTTTGTTTAGCGTTTTATTCATAAAGGAAGTCTTAGAGAATAATTCTGTTATGATTATTATGAAATAGATCGGTTGAATTATTTCTGGTTAGACTGGAAGCTGACCTAAATATACTTTGAAAAAGGATAGGCAGATTGATGCCGATGATGATGATTGATTGTTGTTGGTATAAATAAAAATGATGTTTAAGCTATCTGATGGTAAATGTAACTGTACAACACCTGTAATAGACGTCTACAAAACCATACGCATCTCTACATGTGTGGTCTATCAAAGATAAAGTTGCAATGTCTTCTGTGCCATTAACTACAGCAGCACCGTTCAGCTATCTAGTAGCGGGGATGACAACTCAGGGTGGAGATTGTTTTAATGCACCAACATTTATACAGTTTGAAGGGCCAACATGGCCAGAGATCGCACAAGACAGGGAGTTTTGGAAGAAAAAAGAGACGGCCTTTGCCCGCCGTGGGACACAAATTAAGGCAAAAAAAAACAGTAATCCGGCCAATGGTGACTTATCCAAATCTTGAAGAATCTTAGATTCACAGAGTACCCACCGTACAAGCGATAGACATAAATATTACAATCGAAGAGTTGAACTTCAGGTCACAAAACGTATTCATATACGAGAATTCTTAATTAAAACGAGCCTCGCTCATAGAAATAAACCGGTGTTTTTAACAATAATTGCTGCTATAAAAACTATATGTGATTACTCGTGAAATCGGCTGTATTTTAATATTTTATTGATTGAAGGACCCGACTTAATGAATTGAGAATTTTTGAGGAAATAGATGCTGACGAAGCTTAAGACTGATGAAAAAGATATAATGATGACGATTATTTTGTGAATGCTAAAAGATACAAACTGAGATGAACGAAAAATAAAAGATCATATAAAACGCAGTCACAATAACGTTGGTTTGAAAAAGCTGTGGTTTTCGGTTACTGACGATCAAAAACTACCAGGCTTTATAGTAGAAATAGACTCAGCTGCTAGACTTGCTTCAGAAAAAAAACGAGTAAACATAGATAGATTTTTGTTAGTAGGTAATGCAATCCTATAATGCCTCGTTTTCGAGATTAATTAAATGAAAGTTCTGTCTACGCTAGATTATAAAGAAAAGTTCTATCTCTATTTAATTGCATTATGGAGGAAATACCTAACCTAAAGAAACTCAGTTTTAGCTCGCAGCAGCAACCGTAATTTGAGAAAAAACAATAGGTTTATTTCTTACTACACATAGGTTCGATTCTTAAAGTGCATTGCAGAACTCATGAAATTAGTACACACCATTCCAAATAGGCTCATTGAAATCATTCAAAGCTATATTATGAGCTAGTGATAAAATGTTATTAGGTTTGAAAGCCTTAAAAGTTAAAGGTCACCCACGCATTTAATCAATGTCATAAACCGAAGCTGAGTATCACGTCTATCTATTTGTGTATGTACGTTTGAATTGAACTCGGAAACTGTTGTGTTTCTCTAATCATGTTACTGCGTTGAAGAGTATTTTTGGACAGCTTCGATTTATTATTTGTTGTGCAATTTTGTATTTTGTTTTATAGGTACTAATAATTTCCAATGTATTTCGAAAAGAACTTCGTAGTTCTGTATCCTTGCCGCAATTATTAACTTAGAAAAGAAGCTACTCAACGGAAAATGGATGTTATATGACAGGAACGATGACTGCGTAACAAATTCACCGCTTTTTAAGATCTCGATGTTACTAGAATATAGGTATGTAGTTGTCCAGAATTTAGTACACAATTTCCACAATGATTCCAATCGTTTTTAAGGAAGGTTTTTGCTTTAACACCGCGCGTGCGCTCAAACTAGTTTTTATACAAATACCAACCACAAGGAAAATATAGCAAAATAAATCATGAACAGCCGTAGTTAATCTCAAAGTAATTGCAATGATCATACCGCGATGATTGATAAATAACCTTGCCTGATACCGTTTCATATACCTACTGTGAGAATATTATATTAGTTCCAAGATACATAATGCAAAATTAATTATTTGCATTTGACATTTGCAGGTTGATGTGAATTAACCTGTTAATGTCATTAATTTAAATCAAGTGGATAAACTTCGAGTCGAGATTGATGGCAAAGGCTTTAATGGAGCCACTCTTGGTGTTGATGATGTGGCTGACATTGGTAGAATTGAACTATTTTATGAAATAAAACGACTTATGTTTCTTATATTTGTGAAATACCACCCAAATACTTCTAATGGTAGCTTTAAACAAACCACGAGAACGAAACTAAGAATAAATCGAATTAAAACTCACAATTTTATTCCGCGAGTACCTAGATGATCTTTTGACATTCCGCTTAACTGACAGTGACAACTTCTAAGAAGCAATGCCGAAAGAAAGTCGAATATTTTTTGTGGTAGATCTCCTTTTTTAAAGTCTTTTATTAATAGAAATATCATAAAAAAGGTGTTGGAAATATATACACTCTGTTAATGATACTTGGAGCGATGCTCTACGGGAGGTCAGAAAAGTGCTGACAAGACGTTTTGAAAGGCGATATGTAAGCTAACAGTCTGACAGATGCATTATGCAGTAATGAAGAATATCTGAATTCAGATTTAGATGTTAGAGTAATATTTCAGGCTAAAGAATTTTAAGTGCATGTAAAAGTAGGTATATCGTCTACTTAGACAAAAAGCTGACTTTATTTTCAGTAAGCTTTCGGAGTTTTTAAATTCAAAGAAATGCTTTGGAAATCAATCGGATATTTATTGTGTTCTAAACCGCGTTATTGGAGAACATAAAGTTTGTTGCAAAATTAATGTTGAAGCCGATTGAATGCCACACTAAGTTCCACATTACGATTGTTGAATATGCACAAAATTTTGGTGTTGAAGTCTTACATTTGTGTAACATTTAGTAAATCGATAAATGTATGAGGATGTAATCGTCAGTGAGGTGCCCAAATAGTGAATAAATCCGGATGACGCTAAATGGGAGTTCCTTTTATGACGAAAGCGATCGCCGACGCGGGATTCCTCGAAATTCTCGAAAGAAAAAAAGAGGAAATCAGATTCGGGCGAGAACAAAGTAGTTTATGATTCATCTTTAAATGTTTTTGACCTCCGACTTTCCTATACCTACTGGAAAGTTTTTGGTCCTTCGAGCTGTGAATTATGCAATCATTTTCGTTTAAAGCGGTATTAGAATTGGAAAAGAGCACCTCAAATATAGAGTATTTTGGACATAATAATAATTTATGATGCAACTTTTGACAACTTCCACGATTTTGAACCTTTCTATCTAGGTATGGTCTTTGACTTGCGAGGATGGGCTGTCAGAAAAAATCTAAATTCCGTCCTTCGAGCTGCGAATTCAATTCCCGTCTCGGACAAATATTTTTATTGTCGCCATAAGGACGTGAGAACAATAATGAATGAAGATCCATGCAATGATGCTGAATCTTCAGGATCTGATTTAGCTAACCAGAAACGAAATCGAAAATAGGAGGATTTGTAAAAACCAACAGTTTTTACACTTCTCCAAATCTATGGAGAGGTAAGAATTGAATTATCGACAAAATGTTGTTACTCTTTTAGTATATTAACGAATTTCTCAAATTCTGATATTGTAGCTGCTGCTGTTCCATAGTTACAGTTAAGTTTTTGCTAACTAATTATAGTCTTAGAAAAGCGCGGGAAGATGCTTGTCTAAAGAATTTGGTTAAATTTTTTGCGTTCAAAGTTTTTTTGTCAATGGAGCCGTTTTCAAAATGGGTAGTTATGACATCAGAAACTTAAGGAGGTGCATAACGGAAGACTTTGTCTTGAAATGAAGATTTTCAAAGCATCCCAGTACATTTGGGACCCCTAGCGGGCCTAGAATTACGCCCTTGCGTTTTTCTCAACTTTCTTGAGACTAAACATGGTGAAAGCATAATACTCTTTTAAATTTTGGATTTTTTCAGATTGATTTAGATTGTGGAATAGGAGTTTACTCCAATAAGCGTCTTATTAGGCCTAAATTAAATTGCAATAATCTGTTCGTTTTTGCGAAAATGACGAAAATTTTGCCTATTTTAGAATCCTTTATTAATCACGACTTGGATTTGGATCTGCCTTTGCGGTCCCCAAATTTTTTTCGGCATTGTTACCAAAGTTTTCTTTTGTAACTAACTTTGTAGCTTAGCGAATGACTTTTCCGGTTCGTTTTAACCCTGAAAACATCAGGGGGTATAATAATGAATAGGTACTTACGGTTGCTGTAGCAATCACGCGATATTACACAGCATCACTTTTTCACAATAATTTTCTTACACCACAAAATTGTCACACAAAATTAATTTAGTTTATCCGTTTATTAATTGTACACTTGTCTTTTTCGAACACTGGTCCTTCACTATACCTACTCTCCCAAACTTTAGGAAATTTATGATTGGTCGAATTTGAATTTCAAATCGAAACGTTTTGTTATTTTAAAGAATTTGCAACGGGTTGGGTACAGCACTAGAGAGGTGAGGCGTAGCAATCAAATTTATGATTGCTAGTAATTAGAAAGAACAGGACAGAATGATAATTGCCTATCAATTAACGATCCATGCATTACGATTCAGCAATTATGGAGCACGTGGCATCATTTTCCAATTTTACTTCGTCGTTAGTCGATTTCGTTTTTCGCCGCGCTTTTATTACGTCACCGATGTCATTTTTAATCACAACACTGGTTCCTGTGTCGAGTCTAAACGAGTCATAAAATTCGTAGAGTTAAACTATAGAAAATCACAGGCGATCACCTCACACTAAACACAAATGATAACAGTCATCAAGTTTCGAAAAAACCGAATCGTCACTGGCTTCGAAAAAAAAAACACGCTCGCCGACGCACACAAGCACGAAATTCTGTCCAATTAAAGATAATGTTTGTGGATATTTTAATAGCGTACCCCTCCGAAGAAACCCGACACAACCAACTCCTGTTGGATTTAAGCACTTAATGATCGGTTGGGGGAAATTGTGCGAGAAACGAACGGCCCAGCGTAGCTCCGTCTCGTTCTAATTAGTTCTCCGCCTCGCCACATGTATAGGGATTGTGGCGCCACTGCAGCAGCGTAGGCGTGGCTTATTCCGAGGCGGTATTTGTCAAAGGAGGAGCTGTTTTGCCATTGGTTGGTGGTTGTGAAGCGATTTTTTTCGTCCGTACGTGCAGAGGACGCGGGTTGGCAATGTAAGATCGATCGTCGGCGCCAGGGTACTATTATATGTTTTTTATGGGTATTTTTTGGCGGTGTTCAGTGCTTTGGTAACCTGTTATGGAAGCCACGCCCAGTCGGCTTCGCGGGCACGGACAGACAGAGACACACCGGCTATCAATCGGGGTTCGAGCCGTAGGGTTTTTAAGTGCGGTTATATTTTTTTTTGTAATTTTTCGTGAGTGTTTGGACTCTGTGATGTGACTGTTTGTATGTCATTGTGTTTTGTATCTCGTATGTAATGCATCGGTTGGTTTTTATGTTTTTTCTTTAGAAGGCAATGCTGATGTGTTGTTATTTGGATTTATTTGTCTCTTTATGTTTTGGGAGATTGTATTCAGTACCTACCTATTATTTTTCATGTGGGTTACTTATAATAAATTTATCATGTAATACTAGAAATTAAAACGTAAGTATTATGGTATCTAGCCCAGCCAGAATCGAATGGATATGTACCTATCTATTTAATTGTAATTTTAGATAATATTTTTTAATAGAAAACCAGTTTCAAATTCTAACGGAACAAAAAATAAGAAAACTAATAATTTTTTATTTCATATTTGAAACAATTTTGTTTTTGACTGTACCTACTTCCATACTGACGATAGTTTTGTAGGTTCAAAAATGTGTTTTCTCTGAATTAACTTCGCAAATAAGATACCTACCTAGTCACAGGTGTACCACCTACTGTGGGTTTCCAACAATTTTTTTTTAAATAAGTAGGTATTTACCTACCTTTCTAGGTTATTATTATTATAGACTGTAGATTTTCATCTGTAATCAGCCTGTAATGTACTTGCTGGGATACAGGCCTCCTCTCTGTGAGAGCGAGTGGGCCATAATCCACCAGCTTACTAATATTTTATAGAGATAAAAGTGAGTATTGTAGGGGGTAATCTTCAGAACTCCTGATCTGATTCCGAAAATTCTTTCACTAATGGGAAACCACATTAAGTATTGCCAAGTGTCATAGGATATATTATATTTTAAAACAAGAAATTTCACGTGGACGCAGTCGTTGACGGATGCTAGTATTAGGTACAGCCAAAACCAGCGTTATCAAATACTTTTTCTTTTTCTTTCTTTCAAATCTTTAAAGGTTAAGCTGATATTTTTCCTTTGCTAGTTATACTTATTTATGAAAAAAGCTACACAGATGAGAGTAGGTAGGTAGGTAGGTACCTATCATGGAAGGCTATACCTGAAACAATAAAATTCTATTCAAATGGTAATAAAACGGTTGGATTCATTAAATGGCCACGAAATCGTGAATGAAACAGGTCAGATTGCATACTTTACCTACTAATATTTATACCTAATATCTCTGACATCCTACAGGATCTGTGTTTTTTATTCTGAACAAATTTACCTACTGAATTGGCTTACCAACGGAATTTTAGTAAGAGCGAAAGTTTTCCGGAAAATTTTCCTTCAGATTTTCACAAAAAAGAAACGCTCTTCAACTTTTTTATAAACCATTTAAGTATATGACTAAGATTAATTATGGACGCCTTCTTAAAGGATTGGCCCACTGGGAATTAAAAACAGCGGCACTCCAGGAGTGCTGACAGAAGTGAAAACTTGAAAAAGCTTAGTAATTATATAAATATGTCATTCTTCCCAAAGAAAATGCACCGCGCGTTGATGTCTTTATAATGGCCAAACCTTAAAACAGAGGTGTTGGTTACGGTAAGAGTGTCGCGATTTCAATGTTTTTTCCCATCTCAAAAAATGCTCAACGCGCATAAAGAGGTCTTCACTTAAAAAAAATTGGACGGGAAAAATTGGAAAGAGGGAAGAGAGACCTTTATCCTGCAGTGAGATAACAAGGGTTTATAATAAACTAGCGACCCGCCCCGGCTTCGCACGGCTGCAATGCTGATACTAAATACACTACAGAAAAACTGTGAACGTTGTATATAAAAACATAGCGGCCCGCTCCGGCTTCGCACCGCCGCAAACGCTACGTCCCGCAATTTTTAAATCTGTAATATCTTCGAAAATATTCATTTAAATCATACGGTGTAAAGGGCCATATAGATCTATATTAAATGAACAATGTATTCAAGGTATTTAATTGGTTAAGGATTAATGCTGTATTGGTTAAAATCGCTTCGAAAATTAGCCATTATTTGTCGTAAAAAGTAAATGACAAAAAAAAGTTATTGTGGGTTATCCATAAGAGATAGACATATACCATCACGGACTTTTCTGTAGACCTTTTCAATGTGTACAATACTTAGTACATTATTTTGATAAAACTCGTAGGGTTCAGCCTGCGTTTGCAATGTAAGCGGAAAAAATGTAATTATTTACGACATCACATTAGAAACCTCAAAAATAACAGTACTTCTCCACTATTTAATGGATGTTATTATACATATAAACCTTCCTCTTGAATCACTCTATCTATTAAAAAAAACCGTATCAAAATCCGTTGCGTAGTTTCAAAGATTTAAGCATACAAAGGGACATAGGGACATAGGGACATAGGGACAGAGAAAGTGACTTTGTTTTATACTATGTAGTGATTAATTAAATAATTAAGTATAAGTGTACAAAGATAACAATTCAAGCTCAAAGCATTATTACCAACTAGCAGCGCCCCGCGGTTTTACCCGCATAAGTGTCAATCTCGTAGAAATATCGGGATAAAAGTATCCTATGTCCTAATACAGGTCATGGTCTACCAATGTGCCAAATTTCATCCAAATCCGTTCAGCCGTTTCAGCGTAAAGAGGTAACAGACAGACAGACACATTTTCGTATTTATAATCCTAGCAGCGCCCCGCGGTTTTACCCGCATAAGTGTCGATTCCGTGGGAGTATCGGGATTAAAACTATCCTATGTCCTTTCCCGGGACTCAAACTATATCTATACTAAATTTCATCTAAATCGGTTCAGCGGTTTAAGCGTTAAGAGGTAACAGACAGATACACTTTCGCATTTATAATATTAGTATGGATAAATAGGTAAATAAATTAGGTATAAGTATAGAAAGATAACAACTCAAACTTAAAGTATTTTAAACCATTTGCAGGCATTTTTGAATTGTCAAGGGGTCGGCAGTCAGAAAGTTGAAACTTAGTACTTAGTTGTTCCAAATCAGTTAGTAGTCTTATCCTTCTACACTGAAAGAAATATAGGTATATAGGTACTCTATATTATTATTTATTTTATTTTTTTATTTAATATTATAAAGCTGAAGAGTTTGTTTGGTTGAACGCGCTAATCTCTGGAACTACCAGTTGAATTTGAAAAATTCTTTTTGCATTTGATAGCCCAATTCTTGAGGAAGGCTATAGGCTATTTAACATTACGCTATGATCTTTAGGAGCCGAGCAAAACGAAAAAAAAAGTGAGAAGGAACGCTAAGCAAAAACAAAGCAATAGCGCGGGCAGGCGATGGGGTGGGTCGGGGAAACAAGAAATTTTACGCGGACGAAGTCGCGGGCAGAAGGTAGTCAGTAAATAAAAATGAAAAAAACATTAATCTGAACTGCTTTAAACAGTTCCATATGAGTCTAACGTTCAAAACAGTATTTTTTACTGATCCGAAAACAGTTAAAGTTTGAGGCAAAATGTTACCGTCATGACAGCACACTTTAACGTTTTTAGTAGCTAAAAAAAGGTCACGAAATTAACTGTTTTTTTTAATTTGGTGATATTGTTTAAACCATTGTTTACTTACATTACAGTGATGGTGGTTTTCCTTTTGTTTTGTTGTTTTTTTTCATTAAATAGGTAGTATGTTCAATCATTAAAAGTTACTGTTTTGTCTTTTACTGTTTCAAAAATATTTCTTCTTACTGTATAAAGTCGGTAAGTCTTAATGAAATCGCTTTAATGTGCTGTAGTAAGAAATTATTTTTTTCAGATAATCTCATTGTACTGAATAATTTAAGGTTTAAGGTTAAAATAGATGGACAAACTTTTAGAAATCATTCAGACCACCAAAATAAGGACGAATGGTAAAAAAATATATAAGAAAAACGCATAGATAGGTAACTTACAAGAAAAATAATCAGCTAACGAAAATACACTAATGTAATGCCGGCAATTTATTATTTTAGGTCAAAATAAAATCACTTTAATCAGTGGTTTTTTTTTTTGCTTGGATATCTTTAGTTAGACGTACTGAGCGCTGTGTTAAAATTTGTCCATCTATTTTAATGGGATCCTGTATAAACTAATTAAGTATTAATAACTAGCTAGCTTTATTAATTGACATTGGCTAGGCCTGAACTAAATGATAACATGAGTAACCATAAAAAACGTCTTCAGTAAACACTTCAAAAACCATAGTTTATATTGTTTAAACTAATCAGTACAACACTAATAAATAAATTACAGAGCTAAATAATCTACACACCAGTTAATTGCTGCCCTATCGAGCTATAAAATAGCCCTTATCATTGCCCTTATAGTGTTGTCAACTTGTCACAATATTGTGTCATGTTAACGTCAGTTTGACGTACCTAATAAGAACCTAGGACTGATTGTCCAATAAGTTTCCGACGTTCTGGGAAACGTTTAAAAATTGCTTCGTAACGTTGGCATATTACAGCAAGCACAATATTCTATGTCTGTGATATTTAAGTAGTTGTTTGTCTCGAAACAATTTCATATTTTCGAGTAGGCGAAATGAGCTGTCAATAATGTAAATCTAGCATCAGGTGGAATGACAGCTCACTTCAAGCTCACTTCACCCAAGTTTTCACGGAGAGATTTTTATACTACAGACAGGCAGGTCTTCAAGGTATGTTTGCTATTGTAAATGTTTCTATATCTGACAGATGTTTCCTGTTAACATGTCTGCTAAACACAATTACCTAAGACGCTAATTACATATCTACGGCACGAGCCTTTTAGGGTTAGGAAATATACCTACCCTTAAGTTAAGAATGCATGAATTATTTATTAGTTGCTGTTAGCTAGCACGCGGTTTGATTGTCTTGAGTCTTGGATGAGTTTTTAGTGTGTTAGAATCCCCTTGGCAACAAATTATATATAAAAAGTAGGTTGTTCAAAAAAATTTATGTAATTAAAATTTAGCTGTGTTCAGGATTTTTATAGGTAAGAGAATCGTGAGAAAAATCGACCTATTCTGTAAAATACTCACCGTGAAAAGTCATGTGAAGTGAGCTGTCAATAGTATCAATCCCTGCATCAGATGAAATGACAGCTCACTTCAAGCTCACTTCACCTAAGTTTTTATGACCTATTATGTACTTACCGTGAAAACTTAAGTGAAGCGAGCTGTCAATAGTGCCAAACCCACTAGCATCAGGTGGAATGACAGCTCACTTCAAGCTCGCTTCACCTAAGATTTTACGGTGTCATCATTTTAACAGGATATACCGGCTGATATGTATGTCACACATGCCTATTTATTTTTTGTCGTACTACTTAGGTATTTTTCAAACTAAACTTTATGGTCTTACTTTGTGACGCTTAAGTATTTAAATACATACTTACTGATAGAATAGATATCATAACATAGTAAGACTTTATACCTGCTTCATTATGAAGCCTATTTATCACCAAAACAAATAGAAAAGTATGTCAGGCTTGTTAATTTTCTTCACATTAATTTAATCCATTCGCTTTCATTTGTTTAAAACAAATGAAAGACAAAGGAGAACGATGCGCTTTTCATTTGTTTAGAAAAATTAAAAGACAAAGGAGAACGATTCGCTTTTAATTTGTTTAAACAAATGAAAAGATAAAGGAGAATGACTCGCTTTTCATTTGTTTAAACAAAACGAACGAACGAACGTGAACGTGAACGTGAACGTGTGAACGTTTTTTGTTTCATTTTTATCAAACGACATAAAGGGGTTTATTTATAAACGTTACTTAATGTTAAGTGGTGATTAGCGACTGTGTAAGTCGAAAGAGCCAGGGTAGCCCGCGAAATTCAATTTTTTTACTTTTTTTACTATATGTGCTGGTCAGTATTAAGTTGTACGTTGATTAAAATATGATTCGCGACTGTAACAAATATGTATTTACAGAATTATAATCATTAAAGTCATCAACACAACACTCTAAGACCTACTGATGACTATTTCATGAAATCTTGACATTTTAGGATTATACAAACTTAACAAGTTGTATTACTGATTTTAATGATTCATCATCATCATCATCATCAGCCTATAATGTTCCCACTGCTGGGACACAGGCCTCCTCTCAGTGAGAGGGAGTGGGCCGTAATCCACCACGCGGGCCCAGTGCGGGTTGGTAGATGTCACATGTCTTTGAATTTTTGGTTCTAGGACATGCCGGTTTCCTCACGATGTTTTCCTTCACCGTTTTGTGAGCAGTGGTGATGAAATAATTTTATACAAAGTAAAGCGCCTGTCTGGGTTCGAACCTACGACCTACAACTCGTAAGTCGCGGCCGACTCGTAAGTCGCGGCCATTTTAATGATTACACTTCTGTAAATACATATTTGTTACGGCCGCGAATCATACTTTAATCAACATACAACTTAATACTGACCAGCAAATTGCAAAAAAACGTAAGAAAATTTGAATTTTGCGGGCTACCTTAGCGCTTCCCCTTTAACAATTCATTTCTGCCGTTCAAACGTTTCTTAACTTTAAGCAAGTTTATAAATAAACCCCTGTTTAGCGTCCCAAAGACTTTCGGGCTTCTGACGACCCGTAACGACTGCCAAAGAGCTACAAATGACAGCCGGGACGAACGTCTTAACATGCTTTCCAAGGCATGGAGGGGTCTCGATATAAATATGTACCTAAGCAATGGATGGTCACCCATCCGCAAACTGTCCGCTGTCCACAGCAGGCATAGCTTAACCTTTGACCCAACCGTGTGGCTATTATCATTTAGCCACGAGCCCCCCTTTCTTACCTGCAGCTGTTAAACCTGCTATCATTCTCCTTTATCTACCTATATCTATGTCCATTGACGTGTTACCAAGTACTTCATTAAATCTCTTATATACAAAAGCAGCGATGGACAGTAAAGTGGCTAGCTATAAATTATTTATGAAGTAATCGTCGTTCCTCTATTAAATTTTTCTACCCCTGTAAGGTGTGTATAATGGAAATAATTAGAGGGTTATATCTTGCATCCCTTTCCTATTACGAAAAAATCAATCTGTCTAGCCTTTTCCCAACTATGTTGGGGTCGGCTTCCAGTCTAACCAGATGCAGCTAAATACAAGTACTTTTCATGTGGCGACTGCCTATCTGACCTCCACAACCCAGGTAGGTAGGCAGGATACCCCTTTGTAAGACTGGTTATCAGAATTTTGGGCCTTTCGGGACTTTGGGGCCCTTCTTATGACGAAATGTTACTTATTTATGTATGACTAGCTACGCCCCGCGGTTTCATCCACATAAAGGCTCGTACACACAGGCGCGACGCGACCCGCGACACAAAGGCACCGCAAGTCGCGCAACGAGCGGTGCCTTTGTGTTGCGCGCGATCCGCGTCGCGCGTCGCGCTGTTTGCAGAAGCCTTAAGTTTCGACGTTGTGGGAATATCAGGATAAATAGCATATGGAGGTAGCTAACAAGCTACCTTTGTTAATTTTATTACGAGACAACGGATTAGCAATTTATTTCCTTCAAAATCTTTCGGATTGTCCTTGAAAGTGTGTTTACACATTTAGGGTGCTGACAATCGCGGGATGGTGGCAAAATGTTTTCCTTTACAAAAATCTAGTTGAAAATACAAAATGGCGGAATGCAAGTCAAGAATATTAAAAACAAAACCAGCTCAATTTCAAATTAAGAAACCCGTATTACAAAACTGTCATGGCTGCCTTATTTGTCTTTATTAGCGCCTGTCGGCACCTAAACGTTGTATTAATAGGCAATTTGCTCAATTATGTCACGTTTTAACTTTTAAAATGGCGCCTGTTATGTCAAGTCGAAATATTGAAGCGTGCGTTCGTTCATGTTTGGAAATTTTTGTTTGTGCTTTTGTATTTTGATATTTTTATTAAATTAAAGGCGCTAGAGCGTTGTGTACCTACCTATCAGATAATTTACATTTCATAGCCACTTAATCAGTTATCTACTTTAGTGAAATATATTCTAAGTTGATTTTTGAGTGATCATTTGCAACAAAAAGGTCCTACTATGTTTTTGGTGAGCAGTGGTGGCCAAGTGGTAACGGCCGCGACTTACGAGTTGTAGGTCGTAGGTTCGAACCCAGACAGATGCTTTACTTTGTGTAAATTATTTCATCACCACTGCTCACAAAACGATGAAGGAAAACATCGTGAGGAAACCGGCATGTCCTAGAACCAAAAATTCGAGATATGTGACATCTACCAACCCGCACCGGGCCCGCGTGGTGGATTACGGCCCACTCCCTCTCACCGAGAGGAGGCCTGTGTCCCAGCAGTGGGAACATTATAGGCTGATGATGATGATGATGATGTTTTTGGTTGCAATGGAATTTGAACTTTGTAAAGTATGACATTCAGATTATTATTCCATAACTTGAAAATTATCTTAAATTCCTGTCTGTAATATAGCCGACCTGCCTGTCGGTCGGTAGCTAGTAGGTAGGTACAGACGCCAGCGCATCAAGCTACCCGAAACTGTCAAATTTTCCCAACCAACTTTAAACTTTATGCTTTAGTGATAAAGTTGAAAATCTATTAATGAAATTTGACAGATTGTAGTAGCTTGATGTGATGGCGTCTGTACTTTCACAAACACAAAGTTTTTAGTCATCATCATTGGCAGCTTCGTTCCACCCAATGCCGAGGCCTTTTCCTTTAGTGCCATATTTCCCTGGTCTGTGTGAGTCTTATCCAGGTCTTCCCCGCGATCTTCCGATAGATCCTCCACCCACATGGCTATTGGGCTGCCGCTCCTCCTACCGATTCTCGGCAACCATTCCGCTAGGGCTCTGCTCCGCCTGCCATCACCACGCCTAGCCAAGAGTTATGTCCATTGTCCACCTCCATTTAAGAGCCGCTATCCGTTGCATAATCATCCTCGAATATTCCCACTGCTGGGACACAGGCCTCATCTCTTCGAGAGAGAGTGAGTGGGCTGTACAATGCGTGCCACGAAAGATGAGACTTGACACACCACGTGGTTTGACATGCGCAGTACACGATTTTAGGTATCTTTAGCGGTATGAGGTCTGAGTGCGGGACGGGACCGGACGTCATAGGGGCGGCGGAAAGGGCGGGGGAGGCGGGGTCAAGTCTCATCTTTCGTGGCACGCATTGTAACTACCACGCGGGCCCAGTGAGCTACACGTAGTCCAACGTCTAAATCAAAATGTCATCGGAAAATTGAAGGAACCATTTTGCTTTTAAAAGTCAAAACAACATTAACAACTTAGGTACTATTAAATTAATTAATTCACGTTACGAACTGTTAACCATGTCAAAACTAGGTACCTACATAGTAAATAAATCCTTTTAGTAAATAATAAAACGCTTCCCGAAATCATTAAACGCCATAATGAGATACAAAACTTTGAAGCCATCCTAACATAATAATCTGTAATAGCGCTTCAAGCCGCTTTATTGCACAATAAAGCCGTTCCAAATTCAAATTTCGTTTCCTAGAATCTGTAATAGGAACGTGGAACAGGGTATTATAATTTTTACTGTCTATTTATTTTTCCGTGGAAAGGGTGATTTTATATCGAAAAAAGAGATTTTATTGTGATTTGATTGCTTTGAACTTTTGCAGTCATTTGTCTAATGGGGGTGTTGATTTTACCTATCTTATTTAAATAGTTTAATTAGTAAAATCCCCAGATTCAGCAGGTGCCAATTGTACTCTAGGACGATCATTTTGAAGTTCAAGTTACCATGCATTTTAAACAGTAGTTTTTTTTAAAAAACGATGAAAAATGTCTACCCTGGAACCATGTGCTGAATTCATGTCATGGTGACAGTTTGCACATCGATGTCCGTGCCACCCTGTATTTATAGGTAGGTATCTCTAGCCAATCTTTAGTTTCTAAAACTTTTTTTTTCCGTTTACTGAACATTTTAGTCGGTTTCTATTT
This sequence comes from Luperina nickerlii, assembly GCA_963855955.1. Lineage (NCBI taxonomy): Eukaryota > Metazoa > Arthropoda > Insecta > Lepidoptera > Noctuidae > Luperina > Luperina nickerlii. Next base: position 5,653,093 of record OY979689.1, on the reverse strand, counting down.
ATGCTGTTTTACCCTTGTAGGTGTCTACCTACCTGAAAAAATATAATTAAACAATTTCATCATACTTATTTCATTTGGGACTATCCAAATACAAATTGAAGATTCTTACCTACATACATTTCGCGTCCGCATAACCAAGCCGCCCAATAAAATAATAAAACTAACAAAAACAAAAAACCCCAGTAACAAATCGATACATTTATTTAACATATTTTTACAATACTACTCTTAATTAGTTAAAAACTCAAAGCAAATGTTCTAATAGCGTCTATCACCACAAAAGGTACAACCATAAACTATAGACTCGCAACAAACGCTTCACGCCTCATAAAATTAAAAATCGAACAAAAAAGGTTGGCAACAAACGATAAATGTCACAGAGCATAAATAACACAAGAAGAATATCGCCGTAAAATACAATAAAACTTCATTAAACTACTGTGCGTAGGAGGTTTGAAATTAATGATGTTTATAATAAATAATGGGAAAGTTAGAGACTTTGCAGACTTAACTGGTAGGTAGGCCATTTTCGTTGATAATAAAACCCTATTATCTACACTATACGCTATTTAGGGCCCGATATATAGGTGATGTACTTATTTTGTGTGTTATGTTGTATTATATTACGATTAATAGGGACTTTTCCTCTCTTTTTCCTTCTTTCCGATTGACAGAAAGGGTCGTAATAAAGCACCTCGTAAACTCTTAAGACGCGGCTGTTTTCACTGGTCAAACTGCATGATGGGTAAGATGCACTATGTAGTTATCACTGGAAAACTGGCCTAAGGTAAAAAAAAAAAAATCAGGACTGAACAAGCTTGTTTAGAGGCTTCTGTCTGAGGAAGGCAAATAAATAAATTAAGTAATAGATATGCTTAAATTAGCGTTATTTGCATAAGCCACATTCCAACTAATTTCCTATTTTTGGCCAAAGAATCAGCATTGCCATACAACGCAGTAATGCTGCCAGCAGCGCTTTGGGCACTTTTCCTGTTGACAGCGATGTGGACGAATTTTCTTTATTCTTTTTCTTCTTTTTTTATAAGTACATACTTATTATTAATATTATTTTAAGTCTGTTAGCTTATAATATTATGTAAATATTATCTTGTGTGGTAATAAAAAGGAAGAATACATACTAATGCCAAACTTAATTTGTCTAGGGTTTGAAAATTGACCAAAGTAATGTAAATTAGATATAATTCGGAGTGAGAACCTGCCGAACCTGGTGATCCGTCACACAGGGTAATTAATATAGACGCTACACAAAGGATTCATAATCTTGTGCTTTGTCAAAACAATATAATTCTTGTCTCTATGTTTATAAATATGTGAACCTTTGTGTAGAAAAAAAAAAGATTTAATTTTCTTTGGCTGAATCGTTTGTCAGTATGGCAAAATACATACAATAATTTAAAAAAATACCTATCTTAATTTTTTTGTGTAGAGAGAAAAAAAAATAAAGATGTCATATTACTTTACTAAACATAGTTTTTAATATCCATTGTCAACTAATTATTTAGCATAAGTAAGCACGCTTTTAAAACCAAGCATTGTTACAATTTAACTCCAAAGGTGCCTCTGAACCATGCAAATTTCTTTTATTACATTCTAAAGCACCAAGGGATACGTACCTGTACGAAGAAAGTACAAGAGTACGAAGCGCCATGCGCCAACGAAGATTCCCGAACATTCACGGAGAAAGCCGAACCCCGTCGGTCCCTTTGTAAATCTATTTAGGCCAGTCCATCATTTTTTATTAGCAAAATGACAATCAAAATGAGTCGGCTCTTTGCCATTTTTTTTCTCAATAATGTTACCCTATTCATCTATTGTTACGGGGAGGTCTAATAGAACCTTTGCAATTTTTTTCGGGCTTGCAACACAGGTGAAGTGTTCAAAAGGGGTTGCCAATTTATTTCACGTTATTGATATTTCTCTTTGTACGCTGTGTTAATATTGTGATTTTTTTGAGATTATGCTCTTAACTATTTTGTAGCTTAGCAATGATGATTAGATTTTAAGAATTCCATAAAATAATGATACTGAATTAAAGAAAATTTTGTATCAAATTGTTGTTTTATTTTAATATCCTTATTCACTTAGGTACAGACGCCAGCACATCAAACTACCCTAAACCGTCAAATTTTCCCAATCAGCCTTGAACTTTATGCTGTAGCCATAAGGTTGAAAATCTATTAAAGAAATTTGTCAATTTTTAGTAGCTTGATGTGCAGGCGTCTGTATTTTGTGACAGGTTGATGGCAGTAGGTTATAACTGAGTTGTGGAGGTCAGATAGATAGTCGCTCCATGTAAAATACTGGTATTCAGCTGCATCCGGTTAGACTGGAAGCCGACTAAAATAGTTGGGAAAAGGCTCGGCAGATGATGATTTTCTAAAAAGTAATAGGAACTTTAATACAATACCTCATATTATATAGAATAATCAACACAACAACCCAACGGGATCAAACTAAATTAGCTAGCAAAACTCTGCAGACGTGTTGGGTAGATATCTATATCTAAATACGTAAAAATAAAAAGGATTTGATGTTTTTTGAAGTGAAAACTTCTTTAGCGGCGCTGTGTACTTTTTTTGGAATGGGTAAAAACTTCTAAACTCGCGTCAGGTCACGTGACCCTGATCGAAAATTCGTAAGACGTAAAACGTAAGACGCGCGTTGTTGAGGACAGCGCCATCTATGCACATCGGGAAGAACTACGAGGGCCTCGCGTACTAACTACGTAGTTCATCCAACAACGACGAGATGGCGCTGAACCACGGATATATAACTGACGACGAGCTCCATGCGAGCGGCTTGCTTCTCTTACCACTGCCGCGACCAACACCACGAACTGAAGTCTATCCTGTGTGCTTATTTGTAAATCTGAATAAATTCCTTTCACGAGAAGAATAAACCAGTCACTTTGGTCATCATACCTGATTTGCAAAAAACCCTATAAAATAAGGAACACACCTTAACACGCGTGTTTTGTTTATAAGACGATTCACAAAATACACTCGTAATTGTTCAAGTTTTCACTTCTGTCGGCACTACCGGAGTGCCAGTTTTTTTTAGGGGTCACGACCGCTGGTAGTGTCTTTACTTGAAGTATGAGCTGAGAAAATATGTTTTATCATGTTAAAATATTGATACCTATCACATCTGAGGAGTTTCGTTAGCTAATTTTATTTGACCCGGTATATTATGAAATAATGAAATTCATGTGACGTAAGTCATGGATGGCCCCAAAGCGTCTATTGGCCATTGAGAGGCAACGCAGACGGCTGCAAATAATATTTGCAGCTCTGTCTGCGTATATTAGGTATACGCGAGCAGGCTCGAGCATGTTCTTTGCAAACAAATGAACGCATAGCATAGACGAAGAGCATGCGCAAACTCACTGAAAATCAAAATCATCCCTTGCAGGTTATTCTGAATTAAATTTTAATTTTTGGTTGCCCTATGATTTTTTCCTTTTTTATACAGGGTTACCTACTTGTAATTTGACGTATATCCGTCAGGAGCTGATAGGGGGGCCAAAATGCAACAAATTGAACCCCTCATTATGTATGGCTGGAAATTTAGTTTTCAAGATATTTGAATTTTAAGGGTTTTTCTATATAATCCTAATAAAAAAAAACATATTGAAAAAATTATATGATACCTGGGACTTCAACTAAGCTATGAATATAATAAAATAATTAAAATTATGAGCGATTTAAGATTAATAAGTAATTATCTTACCAATATTTTCATTTTAGGCTTCAAAAATGTTTCAAGTTCAAAACTATTGAATTTCGGCCATACCTAAAGGGGTTTAATTTGTTGCATTTTGCCACGCTATCAGCTCCTGATGGATATACGTCGAGTTACAAGTAACCCTGTATACTTACTTTAGTTTGTGATTTGGGTAATTTTCAAATGATCAATGAAAAATTGTTCCAGTATTTTGCATCTCTTTCTACACTGACCTTCCTACACTTCCTTTAAAAAACTGTTACGTAAAACCCATGTCATGGTGAAAATCCCACAGTCTAATAGAACCAGTTAAACAATTTACTCAACCCATCATGTATGCACGCAAACAATTTGAACGATCATCACAATCAGATGCGACCGTTTAGGTTACATGCGTGCGCGCAATTGATACACTCAACCGAATACTTGAACTGCGAAAACCACCCTTACCACCTCGAAATAATTGACTTGATTGACTTTAGGTTACATGACAGTGGTTCTATGTTCTATGGCGTGGATATGGAGGGTAAAGTGCTGTCAAGTTTACGGTAACCTGAGGGAAATTGGCGTTACAGCATAATAAATCAGCCTAAAATGTTCGGACTTTTAGTTAATAACAGCCGCACGGGTTGCGTAATCAGGTTAAGCTACGCTTGCTGCGGTTAGTTCGTGAATGGGTAACCACCTTTACATACCAAGACCCCCCCGTGCCTCGGAAAGCACGTTAAGCCGTTGGTCTCGGCTGTCATTCGTGGATCTTTGGTAGTCGTTACGGGTCGTCAGAAGCTCGTAAATCTGACAACCAGTCTTACCAAGGAGTATTGTGTTACCAAGTAACTGGAGTGTGGAGGTCAGATAGGTAGTCGCTCCATGTGAAATACAGGTATTCAGCTGCATCCGGTTAGACTGGATGCCGACTCCAACATAGGTGAAATAAGGCTAGGCAGATGATGACTTGTTAGTAACAAAGGTATTAAAACTATGATTCATTCAATACTAAAATCAAAACAAAACATAATTTATAATTCAAATAATAAAAACACTCATGTCAAAAATGTGGCACTCCGGGAGTGCCGACAGAAGTGAAAACAAAACACAAACAGAATACTTTGCCAATACTCACTGACATATATCCATATACATTAAAACCGAGAACATCCCGAGGACAGCCGAACACAACCGAAGCGGTTATTATTTGAATCGCCTTATAAACAAAACACGCGCGATGTCGCTTACGGTAACAGTGGCGCGAGTTCAATGGTTTTTTCCCTATCTCTCAAAAAATGCGCAAAACGCCTGAAGAAGTTTTCACTTCAAAAACATAGTAAGTACTAGTGTCATCTCGTCACATGAAGCTGGATAAATCTCCCCAGCACTGCAGTCTGGCCTCTCAGAGATCATCCTATTAAGATTCCGTTGGCGCTCCCCCGAATCCGGCGCATAAGATAAGCTGTTTTCTTAAGGCTCGTACACACAGGCGCGACGCGACACGCGACACAAAGGCACCGCAAGTCATGCAAAAAGCGGTGTCTTTGTGTCGCGCGCGATTCGCGTCGCGCGTCGCGCCTGTTTGCAGGAGCCTTTATGCATATCTAATGGCATAAACGTAATCAACTCTTGCGTCAGCAAATATGCCCGACGCGCTGCAGAATCGAGGGAGCCTCATCAGAATCCTAAATTTTGGAGATAAATATCATCATCATTCATGCTGATAGACGTCCACTGCTGGACTTCTTGCCTCATATGGCTCCCCCAACCTCCCCACACCGATCAGTCCTGTCAATCACAATCTGAATAATTTTGAAGGATATTCCTAATCCATTGCTTCGTATGTTTGAAAAAAATTGTCTGCTCAACAACGTAAATAACGCAATGAATGTTGTTGAACTGTCAAAATGACGCCATTGTGCTACTGTTAGTGTATTACGAGCGGATTCCCGCCACCTTTACTAGATCACGTCTTTTTGTCTTTTTAATAACATTAATATTTATTTTATGACTTAAATGATGTAGGCAGGTAATTAAGTAAACCATTAAATAAATATTTGACAATAGTCTATCACAGACAAGTGGGTGGCCTTAAACCAGCGGAAATGCACAATTTAATATCGATGATAATTTAAAAAAGATCAACCGGGCTAAACTGGCGCTAACATGCCATTTTACAGATTATACAAACCTAAAAAAAAAAACAAAGAACCCGCCGAGCAAAGGCACCGCGCGTTCAGCCGAAAAAAAAAACTAAATTAACACGAAATTTTCAATAATTAAAACTCACCTTGTTAGTGGGACTTCGATGTTTTTATAACATAACCATTTTATCCCTGCACTCAATCAAAAACCTTTTAATTTTAAGTCTTTTTTAACACAATGGAATAGAGTCGAGAATACTTTAAGCAATATTTATATGTGTGGACATGTTATTTTAGCATTTGTTTCGAAATGTGCCGAAGTAAATTGCGTTTCAAATTTTATTGTTTATTTGATTGTCTCTTTGGCAGTATGGAGATATACTTTTGCTACCAGCTACCAGCCTTTTAAAAGTAAAGTTCATAAATCTTTGGCTGTATATAGAATTGCTGTTTCTATTAAGGACCGATGATAAAGTGGAATAATTTTTATATTAATTAATAAAGAAATAAATGCATTGTTATTAAAAATAGTAATAAACTCATGGGCTTGTTTTATTACTGTATTAATTAAATTTATTTTATCGTGTCGTAAGATATGACTTTTATCACAATAGAAGTCTCGCAGATGAATGTGGGATAAAATGATTCATGCCTTAAAAGGCTTGTACACACAGGCGTGACGCGACACGCGACACAAAGGCACTGCAAGTCGCGCAACGAGCGGTGCCTTTGCGTCGCGCGCGATTCGCGTCGCGCGTCGCGCCTGTTTGCAGGAGCCTTAAATTATTCAATCATTTCTAGTATACTTTCAAACTCAAATTCAAAAACGTATACTTACTCAAAGCATTTATTTCAACTAAACTAATTACAGGCTTATATTACTTTTGATTCCTTGATAATAATGAATGATTTGTTTGTGAATTTGTCAGTCAGAAAGCTACGAGCAATTGCCCATTTCATTAATTATTTCATGAATTTTGTCAAGGAATCGGTCAGTCAGAAAGATGAAGCTAATTGCCCAATCCAAAGCGTAGTATACCTAGCGTGTAAAGCGTAGTTTAAAGGTTATTGTGAAAAAAAACTGGCAAAAACTCCACGGACACTCTTTTAAACCAAAATATTGGTTATACTAAATTCTCGAATCTTTACATTGGCTTTTAATTTGTACAGGGACCTACTTTGCCTATTATTGAGATTACCTCCCACATCCAAACTTACACACCTTACCTCTTTATAATAATTAGTTTAAAAGTGTAGAAAAAGCATAAAGTAGCCGCAAGTTGATTTGAGCATAATCAGCCTGTAGATAACGTTTCCCACAGCTGGGACACAGCCCTCCTCTCTATGAGAGGGAGTAATTTAGGTACCATACGGGAGCAGTGTTGGTTGGAAGTTGACTTTGACATCCTATATTTCCGAAAAAAAAAAACAACATAGGTATTCAAAATTTTAAACAGAGAACCGAGTGCATTTAGAAGCTTATTCTTAAAAAAAAAAAACTTAGCAAAATGAAGTAGCTGACTCCGACGATGTCATCGAAAAGTGCATTCTCATTGACTAATGTATTTTGATAAAAAATCCGAAATTTGTCGCGTCATCATACCGAAATAGTGGCTGACTGTGATGTCTTTGTTAATTTTGTGTCAAAATATTGGTAACAGTGAGGATATTTTTTGATTTATTGCTTATCTTAGTAGTGTTTATTTTAAAGGCTTAACTGTTGATGGGAAAGATTGATGATCGTTATTGGTAATAGTAAAGATGTTATTAGCTGTTTCTTTCAAAGCTAAAGAGGTTATAAGATTACTCAATAAAGCTTCCACAATACCTTCTATTAATTAATTATACAGGAAATATTTTTAACCAGTGCGCAAACTGTAATTATGAATTAATAAGCCTATGATTCTAGAACCCTCTAGTTATAAAAAAAAATGTTGTTCTATACATTTCGACCGCGTTGGTAATTGCACTTTTCTATAAAAGAGCAGGTTTTTTTTTCTAACCGACGTAAAATTTTTACTCTAGAAGCATGAATTCAGTATAATATCTATGCTGAATTGATAGTTATAGTTTGCGCAATGGTATTTTTTTACTTTTATAAAGTATTCTTTAAAAATACTTACTTGAATATTGCTTACTTATTATTTTCATGTGCATCGGTATTATGAAAAACAATTAGGTACCTAAGTAAAATTTGACCTCGCTTTGAAACATAATCCATACTAATATTATAAATTCGAAAGTAACTCTGTCTGTCTGTCTGTATGTTACCTTTTCACGCCTAAACCACTGAACGAGTTTCGATAAAATTTGGCAGAGAGATAGATTGCATCCTGGCGAAGGACATAGGATAGTTTTTATTGCTTTACTTCGCGGGTGAAGCCGCGGGCGGACGTTAGTATTATATAATCATAATGGAAAAGGATTTTCATAACATTGATGTTTACTTAATTATGTAATACATAGCATAGCTTCTGGATGGTCCAATCCAGGATCCAGTAAGCCTCTGACTGAATTGGCTAACAAGCTAAGTTAAACACAAGCCTTTAAAATCAAAAGTTTCTTGAAGTTTGTCTAAAATAGACAATAGACTCATTTTATACGCTAATACTTTGTCAATGCTATTACAATTAATTTTGGGAGTTAGTTTAGAAAAACATACCTAAGTAGTATCTAGTACTCCACCTCAAACCAAATATAAAACCATGACAGAGGGCTGTCAACAGTAAAGTGAAGCCGGTTTCGTAAACATGTGTGCACATAGTGAGGTGTAGTTTGATTGTAAATGGGTGCGTGTGAGCGTGTATGCAAAGAGCGGAGGTGTAGTTTTTGCATGCTTCACTGTATGGTTCGCAGCGCTATGTTTTGACTTTTTATTTGGTCTGAGTACTCTACACTAATAATTAAACAAACATATCGTTATGAAAGCATAGATCCACTATTTACGCGAAAACTGGCCAACAGTTAGTTCCTTTAAACGTCCAACAAATATAAATACGACAATTACAAAATCTGTAACATACCATGCAACTGTCAAACTTGCAATGTTTTTTTGTCCGCCATTGTCAAGAACCAACTTTCAAAAAAGAAATGGCAAATTTACCTGACGACCGACAAAGAATGTCGGACATGCGGAATCTATTAAAAATTGTACCGTGTAGTTTTATTATTTTATGATTTACAAGACATATCCTATTTTTTTTGTGCAAAATTAGACTAAAGACGATGGGATGCAAGTAGGTGGGATAATATCACGCCTATTTCGAGTGTAATATTGCGTGTGTTTCTCTCCCAAGTTGAATCGTAGGTACTTGCACCTTTAATTAAAAAATATTTTAGTTTTAATTTATCTGTAATTGTATGGATGCTACTCTTGACTAAACGTAGGACACCTTTTGTAAACGTTTTTATTAAATAAATTATTATTTTTTCTTTTATTAAACTAAATACATATAAATATTAAGCAATGGCTTCCATTTTGACCGTTCAACAACATTCATTGCATTATTTACGTTGTTGAGTAGACTTTTTGGAAGATTTATGAGGCAATGGATTAGCAATATGCTACAAAATTATTCAAATTGAGATTAGGGTGCTGGTCATAGAATTTTGCTACTAATTAGGGTGCTGGTTATAGAATTTCGCTACTAATTACGGTGCTGGTTATAGAATTTCACTACTTATTAGGGTGCTGATTATAGAATTTTGCTACTAATTAGGGTGCTGGTTATAGAATTTTGCTACTAATTAGGGTGCTGGGTGTAGAATTTTGCTACTAATTAGGGTGCTGGTTATAGAATTTCACTACTAATTAGGGTGCTGGTTATAGAATTTTGCTACTAATTAGGGTGCTGGTTATGGAATTTTGCTACTAATTACGGTGCTGGTTATAGAATTTTGCTACTAATTAATGTGCTGGTTAAATAATTTTGCTACTAATTAGGGTGCTGGTTATAGAATTTCACTACTAATTAGGGTGCTGGTTATAGAATTTTGCTACTAATTGGGGTGCTGGTTATAGAATTTTTCTACTAATTAGGATGCTAGTTATAGAATTTTGCTACTTATCTGTGGGTACCTGCTACTATGGTAAGTCATAGTCACATAATCATTAGTCAAAAACATCAATATTTTCATCCACATCTCCCTTTGATGTGAAACGGTATATTTTTTTCTCAAATCCCTTCAAATCAACTGTAAACTTCATCATTGTAAGACACAAATCGGATTTTATGCATCGGTGGTTCCTCTATTTAGTATAGGGTTGAATGACTATGTTCACTAGGGTTTATTTAAAAAAATAACAAAGGGAACAACGTTGGAGACAGCTACTGTGTTTAATATCTTCATATTGTTATAATGTTTTTGTAGGAGAATGGAGGAATGTTGGATTTTGATGTGGTTATGGTTGTAATTGAGTATTTTATGGAAATATTATGGTACTGATCTATCACACGAGCCTCAGCCAGCATCTAGAATGATTCTGATGCAGGCGAGAACCAAAGCTGTTGACATCACTCACAGAATAAGAAAATATTTCATTAGGGGCTGATTTTTCCAACACCAGATACTTTTATTCGATGAAAAATTTTGAATTTTTTACAGCTCTTCTATACAAAATCTGTTAGACGTCAATTTTATTACACGAATTTAAAATATCTGTCGATTGAATTTACATTAAGTGAATTGTTTTTAATTTTACGTACCTATTTTATTTTCTCATTTACTCTTACGCACGTTGTTTACATCTCTACTTACCTATCGCAGATAAGCTGGATGAGATTTCTTTAGAAATAAGCATTACCTTTGTACAGACGCCAGCACATCAAGCTACTACAATCTGTCAAATTCCTTTAATCGATTTTCAACTTTATCGTCAAAGCATAAGGTTCAAAGTTGATTTGAAAAATCTGACAATTTCGGTTAGCTTAATGTGCTGGCGTCTGTAACTATTTTTCTGTTATTTTTTTTCCTTGTCTGTTTATACCACTAATTATGTGTACATAAATGGTGATATATAATGGCGTTATAGATGTTTATGAGTTAGGTGTCTATGGTTCAATTTATCTTTTTAATAATTGTTATTTTAAAAAAAAATCACCTTTTTTGATGTTTTTAATACCTGTATTGTGTCTTTTGTTGCACTGAATAAACGTTTTATCTATCTATCTATCTATATAAAAAATAAGCAATCTGAAGTGGCAATAAGCCGGCCATATTAGCCGTAGAACCGGTGACCGTTGAGGTAACGTGTTCTTGAGTGGAGACTGCGAATCGGCAAACGTTTAACGTAAGGTAAGTCTCCCCCTCTGCCGGGTCAGCGGGATTGTCCGAAAGGGTTACCGCTGGCCCGGAACATAAAGGGCTAAGGAAGGAACACGGGTGGGTTTTAGTCAGTAAGAGTCTGACACTCCCTTCCGCTCCACCCAAAGTGGGACGGGGCATTTGATGATTTCCCATCCTGAAAAAAGAAATAGGTAAGTTGCCCTCAGGCTAGGTGGAGCGACGTTCTTCGCAGGATGGCTGGAGCAGCTGGGTGAGAGTTGCCGAGAATTGAGCTGCATGGCGTGCAATAGGCGAGGCGTATGTCCAGCAGATGGACTGCTGTAGCCTAATGATGATGAAGCCCTGCTGAAACAGTCACCGGTCTAATGGTTTATGTTATTTCGTACTGGGAAATTCTTCAGGCTTTGGCAGGAATAGACCTAAACGAAATAAGATATCCGCTGATTCCCTTATTATTTCTAACTAGCTTCTGCTCGCGACTTCGTCCGCGTGAAATTTCTTGTTCCCCCGCCCCACCCCGTCGCATCGCATCGCCTGCCCGCGCTATTACTTCGTTTTTGCTTAGCGTTTTTTCTGACTTTTTTTCTCTTTGCTCGGCTCCTAATGGTCATAGCGTGATGTTAAATAGCCTATAGCCTTCCTCAAGAATTGGGCTATCAAATGCGAAAAGAATTTTTCAAATCCGACTGGTAGTTCCAGAGATTAGCGCGTTCAACCAAACAAACAAACTCATCAGCTTTATAATATTAGTATAGATGCGTCTTTAGCCAGTTAAATAAAAAGGCACGTTTCACAACGTCTAAATAAATAGCCACTGCTCACCAACTAATCTACTTAGCTTTTTCCAAACTATGTTGGGGACGGCTTCCAGACTAACCGTATGCAGCTGAATACCAGTATTTTACATGGAGCGACTGCTTATCTGACCTCCACAACCAACTACTGGGTAGCACGATTTGTAGGCCGGTTGTCAGACTTTCGGGCTTCTATCTACAAAGAAAAGCCGCGAAAAACAGCTTATCGTGCTTTTTAAAGGTCGGAGGGGTCTCGATATGTAATGGATGGTCACCCATCCATGGACCGACCGCAGCAAGCATAGCTTAACCATCGATCGATCCGTCCGGCTGTTATCATTAGCCAAAAGCATCTCAAAGACTTCTCTTAGGAATGTATAGTCAATTCTACCTCGATTCACTCACAACCAACCTTATCCCAGAACAAAATACATAATCTAAACAAAAAAATCCTGCATACATAAGGCTAGCAACGATTTCAATACATAACATAATAGTTTTGGTTCGCGTGTCGCCCGGCCGGCGGGTAGGCACATAATTGTATGTAATCTCAATGTATCGGGGATAATGTGATCTGCGTCTGCGCTGCTATAATGACAGGCCGGCGTAGCACGCATGCGCGGATCACACACCGCCATTTTGGAGTCGTTTCTTTGTAGGTATTGGAAATGAAATGTTAGTATGAAAAGTATAGGGAAAGAGACAAAGGCGTTTTTCCTACAATTTATTATGAAAAGCCTTACACAGGATGTACAGACGCCAACACATCAAACTACCCGAAACTGTCAAATTTTTCCAATCAACTTTGAAGCATAAGGTTTAGCGATAAAGTTGAAAATTAATTAAAGAAATTTGACAGATTGTAGTACTTAACTTGATATGCTAGCGTCTGTACTTACTGATGTGTTCCTGAAGGTCGCAGGTATCCGCTATATGTGGGATGGACTGGACTGGACAGGGTCGGTCGATGTGGCGATGTTTGGAGAGGCCTCCTATCATATTATTATGTCTGTCGGCTGGATGATGATCTGAACTCTTACAGGTGGCCTCCATAAAAAATAGAACACCTCTAGAACCTTTCTGCAACTTAAAAAAGAAGCAAGGCTTTAGTTAAAAAAAATAAACAGAGAACATTGATTGTGAGTTTATCAGAAAGTCAATAAACATTATAAAAATTAGGAAAGTTTTTTTTTTATGCTGGTCAGAAACGCTAACATCATTTCTTTTAGATTTTATTGGATTTAAAGTTGGTACCTATTTCGTTTATAAAATGATAAAATGAAATGTTAATGTTACAAAACTGGACTGAGGAATATCTTTTAAAATAAAATGCAAGCTGCTTTTGTAGAGTGCTACTCAAAAGAACACAATATCTTTTTTATTGAACACTAGCTGATCCGGCGAACTTCGTACCCCCAGCTCCGCTCCAGAACTCCACCAGCCGCTCTGCCCCCGCTTTTTAAATCTGATATCTTCTAAGATATTCATTTTAATGATATGCTGTAAGGGCAATTTTGATCTCCATGATATGCACAACGTATTTAATTGGAAAAAGAACAATACTGTATTGTTTAAAATAGCTTGGTAATAACCCATATTTTTTTTGTAAAAGATAAAAATGGTTACTGTCGGTTATCCTTAGGAGATAAACATATTCCATCGCAGACCCTTTATCGATATTTTTAAGATATACAATTCCGTAGTACATTAATTTGATCTATCTCATAAGGTTTACCCAACGTTTGCAATGTAAGCGCACAAAAATATGTTTGTTACGACATCACATGACATATCTCTAAATTTCTCGACTTTTCACTACTATAATATGCATGTAATATACATTAATTATAAACCTTCCTTTTGAATCACTCTATCTATTGCTGAAAACTGCATTAAAAGCCGTTGCGTAGTTTAAAAAATCTAAGTTAACAGGGAGCGGGAGCGACTTTGTTTTATACTATGTAAAGAAGAAAATAACCTAAAATTTCAGCAGATTTTCGCCCCGTGTACGTCGACGCTCGTCAAAGACGTAAAAACAATCGCGTTTCCTCCCGCAAACGTGATTGAAGTTGTCTATTTGTGTAGCGTCAGCAAAACACGCTGGAAAACCGTCACAGAATGTAGAATGTAATTTTTAAGAACAACACAACTGTAGGGAAGGAATTTACGCGTATTATAGTTATTTGTAATAGTGGTGTTAATCGTTTAACTAGAAGCATGTCATATTAGACTAAGTAGTTGAAAATAAAGCTTTGAAGCAAACACACGTCTTAACCACTCCAGTTTCTGTGCCAAACGAAAGTGAACCATAACTTAGCGTGTTAAGATTCACTTTCGTTCATAACAACATAACATCACGCCTGCAATCCCCGGTGGGTTAGGCAGTGGTGTACCCATAGTCTACCCACTATGGGCCAGTTATGTTTAAGTACCATGTACATAATAATAGGGCTTATTGCCATCAACTGGGCACAAGTTCAGACTCCGGGCTGCTTCTAAAATATTCCTGACAGAAAAACCCAAAAACACTTTGATCGACCCTAGAATCAAACCAGGACCTCATGCTCCCCAGCAGCGCTTGCGATCACTAGACTAACGAGGCAGTCCAAAAAAATCGTGAAAAACAAACAAAAAAATATGAACTTCATGACCTGTCAGAATTAAAAGGGCGCCGACCAAACGCCGACCGCGCAGTGGCGCCCTCATCGTTTGTTTGGTTATTTCTTTTATTTTAGAATGATAATGCAGAAAATAAGCACGTTAAATTGTGCTCCACAAGATTATACGTTAATATTATTATAAATGGTAGTTTTACATTGTTTAGTTTCATTGTAATCATTAAAACGGATAACAGTGGTCACTATTTTCCGTTTTAGTGATTATAATAAAACGTTTATAATAATATTAACGTATAATCTTGTGAAGCATAACTTAACGTACTTATTTTCTGCATTTTCATTCTAAAATAACCAAACAAACAAACGATGAGGGCGCCACTAAGCGGTCGGCTTAGCCTTAAACAAGAAAATCAAATTTTCAAAGCTAATTTGTTCTTGCTATCGGTACCTAGGGTCCATGGCGCCGTTGCTTTCAACGGAGGAGTATTTCCATCTCCCTCACACATCCACCATCTCTTTCTAACGCAATGACACTGACTCTCACTTTTTAAGTATTGGAGTGGTAATTGAAGCTTTTTTGTATAAGTTTTTCGAAGTCAGGAAATCGAAAAGTGTGTTAATTTTCTTTATACCGTTTGTTATACTTAGTCTATTCAAACTCATTAGTTTGAATAGACTTAGTATAACAAACGGTATAAAGAAAATTAACTAAACCAGGAATTTTAACCATTGTTAAAATTAATATTATTTCAAGTTAAACAAATATCAACTTTATTGTAATGGTAACTAAGTTGATTTCAGAGTGGGTAGCACTATTGAAAAAGTTATAAAAAAATTTAAAGTTGTAGCGTAAACTGAACTTTATTTTTTAGGAATTAAAGTTATTTTTCCATAAACTCATATTTATTTACATTTTTGGCAAATAAATCGCGAATGCAGATTAGATCGATCCTCAGGTAAGAGCAATTGTTGCCGGTAATGAAATAATGTAAAATCTTGAATTTATTTATTTACTAGCAGATAACGCACCACCTAAACCTCCCGTTCTAGTTAAATTTTTCTATAGTCCGACTTTTAATTAGCAGCAGTAAAATTACACTTCTTAATAACTCATTTCGTACTGAGTTTAGAGATATGCATGTCAAATAAGTTTCGTTTGTTACACTATTCTATACTAGCAAAACAAGATTTGGAAGATGGCCGCGAAAAAACAAAAAGACGTCAATTTCAGTCATTTAAGTAACACATAAGCTGTCATTTTAGTGCAGCTATTTAAAAGTCGGAGTGTACCTACTTAGTTAATTTTTTTTTCTAATTTCATGCTACTAGAACGGGAGGTCCGTTCTAGAAGCCTGAAATTTTACACCAGTATTCTTTAAGGTACCTACTAGGGATATATATTTTTATTTAGGTATATATATTTTAATTCGTGGAAACATAATTTTAAAAGCTAACAGTATTAAAATAATAGTAATAATAGATATGTACAAGTAAATAAAAAGGAGGGGAAGTAATCGAAGGGCATCAAAAAATTCATCCGCATCGCTGTCAACTCAGGAAACATGCCCAAAAGACTGGCAGCATTGCCACGTTGTATGGCACTGCTGATTCTTTGGTACCTACTTATATTTATTTATTTATTTATTAAACTTTATGCACATAATGTAAAAAGGCGGACTTAATGCCTTGGGCATTTTCATCATTCATATCTTACGAATCTTCATTTTTCATTTATATCTTACGAATGTAAGTGCTCAGGAGGGATTTTTTGAAAAATTTTCCCCTTATGGGGTTTCATACAAACTGTCATCCCCTATTTCAATACTTTTTTAACATTCCACATGTAGGTATTCTTAGGTGGTATACTAATAATTAGATCATAATAATGGACCCTGTCGGGCACATCAAAATTAGTGAGTTAGGAGAGAGGAAGCATTATTTTGTTAATTATATAACACTAGCAGCGCCTCGCGGTCTCACCCGCATAAGTGTTGATCCCGTGAGAATATCGGGACAAAAAAAACAGTGGCACTCCGGGAGTGCCGACAGAAGTGAAAACAAAACACAAACAGAATGCCATCACTCACTGACATATCGTATAGATATACCTAGGTATATTAAAACCGAGTACATCCCGAGGACAGCCGAACACATCCTAAGCGGGTATTATTTAACGCGCGACACGAATCGCGCGCGACGCAAGGGCACCGCTCGTTGCGCGACTTGCGGTGCCTTTGTGTCGCGCGTGAATTTATCGCGTGTCGCGCCTGTTTGAAGGAGCCTTTATAAACAAAACAAGCGCGGTGTCGGTAACAGTGTCGCGAGTTCAATGGATTTTTCCCATCTCAAAAAATGGCCAACGCGCCTATAGAAGTTTTCACTTAAAAAACATCATTAGGTATAAATTGATTTTAGCTTTCAAAGCACTCTAAGCTAACATGTTTACAGAATAATAACTAATACATAGTAGGACCTACTAAGGTAACATGGATAATATTTCCCGGTGATCCACCCAAGCTGCATCCACCTTCATTCTTTTATAATTCACATGTGTCTTCTCGACATCCGTGTGTCACTAACGGAATGCAGCAGAATACCAGCGTCAGGTATTGTACCTGGCATATGCTGAGCTGGACTCCCATTTGGTGCAACCATGAGACACACACCGCCCAGCAGTGATCGACCGTTATAGATGTTTATGAGCTAGGTGTCTATGGGTCAAATTATCTTTTTAATCTTTGTTATTTTTTTTCAACTTTTTTGATGGTTTTAATACCTGTATTGTGTCTTTTGTTGCACTGAATAAACGATTTATCTATCTATCTATATCTATCTATCTATCATGGAGGCTCTTCATCATTTAACACACCATACAAAGTAGGCACGCTAAACTCCTACTAATAAAAGTCGGTAGAAAATCAAATTAGACTCGAATTAAAGGAAAAAATACAAAATAATTGTAATACTACACAAATACCGCTCCAGTTCCGAGTACCGCTTTATGACTCAGAGCGCCGGAGTTCGATTCCCGGAAGAGGCAGTTAATCGGTCTACACCTTAAGGCAGATAGCGGTAAAAAAAATATAAAGTTTATTTTAGAGTTAGATCTCTTTGCGGTTTGGTATCGCACGGGTTGAAGAAAAGGAATTTTAGACCTCAGATGGCTTAGAGCTTCTTGCTATTGCCTTGTGAGTGTTCAGTCATAAGTGTGATTAGCCTATAATATTCCCACCGCTGGGACACAGGCCACCTCTCGGTGAGAGGGAGTGGGCATTAAAAACCCCACGCGGGCCCAGTGCGGGTTGGTAGATGTCACATGTCTTCAATTTTTTTGTTCTGTGACATGCCGGTTTCCTCACGATGTTTTCCTTCACCGTTTTGAGAGCATTATGAAATTATTTACACGTGTGTCTGGGTTCGAACCACCGTCCTACAGCTCGTTAGTCGGGGTCGATACCACTGGGCCAAGCGCACCGGCTGATTATGATAAAGTCTACAATGAAAATAGGATTTCTTTAACATCAGGTGGATCACAAAACAGTTCCTCCGCTTACTTTAGGAACAGATGCTTAGCATGGATCTGCCATTTTGATTTAAGGGGCTTACAGGACCTAAACACAAAAAAACACAAGTTTTAGAAACAATAAAAGTATATGATCGACTACAGTATACAAAATCAGAAAATATATTATATTCTTCAGGATATATGCTAGGTAGATAGTGTGTTGAAAACATAATACAACTAATTTGATACGATATAAAAAATCATGAAGATACCTCTAAAAACTTTCTTTTTACAATAAAAACTATACTAATATACCTACAAACAATCATTCTGATTTTTTGTCAGATTATTCTACAAGCACCATAGTAAAGCACTAGTGTTTTAATTTTTTAGTCCAAACAATAGATTTTTTGTAGTTAAATAATTGCTTCATATTTTGCAATAAATTAGCGTTGTGTCATCGCGCTTCTCTTTCTTTTCTATGCAGTCCGACAGTGACCGCGCTTTAGGTCATGTCCGAAAGGGTTACCGCTGGCCCGGAACATAAAGGGTTAAGGAAGGAAGACGGGTGGGTTTTAGTCAGTAAGAGTCTGACACTCCCTTCCGCTCCACCCAGAGCGGGAGGGGTCATTTGATGATTTCCCATCCTGAATAAAAAAAAAAGAAAAAAAAGTACAAAGATATTTTAATTTAAACTCTCTTACTATTATTATTATTTGTTTTCTCTTGTATATTTGTAAACATACCTGTATACAAGTTATGTAGATAGATAAAACCATTCATTTGGCGCACACAAAAAGACAGCACATTAGCACAATACAAAAAAGTACAATATTAGATGATAACCAAATTACCTACATTATTATAATATAAAAACAAGGTGCCGATAAAAAATCAAAATGAAAAACATATATCGAAATAAAAGTGACACTATGACGAACACTTAAAATTAATAACGAAACATACACAGTGCGGTGTGCGTCTCAAGGTTGCACCAAATGAGAGTCTAGCTCAGCATGTGTCAGGCAAATGTACCTGACGCTGATATTCTGCTGGATCCCTGCTGTGACACACGGATGTTCCGATGCATACAATGCATGCCGTAACTTTAATTTTGTTTAATTTTTGTCGCACTCTATAACATCATCTAGTCTTTTCCCAACTATGTTAGGGTCGGCTTCCAGTCTAACCGGATGCAGCTGAATACCAGTATTTTACATGGAGCGACTGCCTGTCGCGTTCTATAACATTCCCTGAACATTAAGATGTCTGGCTCTTGTGATACAGGAACTCCTAGTACAAAAACCAGGACTACACTGAAGTGTGCAGTCAACAAAAGAGATAAGCATGCAGGATCATCGGTTATAGTTGAAGTTTAGTAAGAAACCTATGGATGTTGTCGACTGAAATTTAATTTGATAAATGAGCTGTTTATTTTCTGTTAATAAAATTAAATTTTATTCCAGAACATCCATCGGTTTCTTACTAAACTTCAACTAGGTATATCCGACGATCCTGCATGCTTATCTCTTTTGTTGACTGTACATAAAGAAAGCATTATTATTTAGGCAGCATTTTAAATAGCCCCAATGATCTCCAATCTTCCGTCTCTTGCTGACTGCTTAGGTTTTATTTTCACGAGGTATCCTAGCGCACAGCTCGGGCCAACACGAAAATATAGAAGAACCAACATCCGAATTTCATCATTAATTTCATTTACTTCTAAAAATCCCTACTAACTCTAATGCAGTAAGCGGCGCTAACAAATTACATTAGTGTCCATTTGATGTGCGCCCGCGCCGACTATGATGACTGGCGGTTTATGCGCAGGCGCCGGACACTGGCGGACAGAAATAAGTGGCTACTGAATAATACAATTTGGATTAGTATACAGTATCTACCTATTACTCAGAAAATAATTTATTTTTATTTATTTATTTTTTTTTATTTTACTATTTATGTACACACATATATAAACAGATACGAAATAGTCAGAACAGAAAAATAGGTACAAAGGTGATGCTTATTTCATAAGAAATCTCTTCCAGCATACCTGCAATAGGACAATAAATAGAGAGATGTAGACAGCGTGTGAAAGAGTAAAGGAGACAAAGAATAATACATACAATCTAATCTAAAAACAATTCACTTAATAAAACTAAACAAATATTATAAGAATATACTTACATAAATACAAATAAACATACATACTTCTATAATAAATATCACTAGAATGTTAATAAATATTAAAACGTAATCAGAAAAACAATAATAAATACATACACAACTATGATAAAGTGGAAAGATAGTGTTCTTTTACTCTTCTCTTAAAAACTACAACAGTTTGGCAGTCCCTAATTTCAGGCGGTAGTGCATTCCACAGCCGCACCGCGTGCACTGTGAAGGAGTAGGAGTAGAAGTTGGTGGAGTGGGGAGGGGACTTGAGAAGGTTTTTAAGATGTGACCTGCAAGGCGCATCTGCAGGGCGGGCGTAGGAAAAACGCTCCCGCAGATAGGATGGAGTTTTAGGATTGTGAAGGAGATTGAATAGCAGACACAATATCCGAGAGTTCCTGCGAAGTCGAATGGGGAGCCACTTGAGTATCTTGCGAAAGTTGGAGACGTGATCATACTTTTTAAGATTAAAAACAAAGCGGATACAGATATTTTGCAAACGCTCAAGTTTATTTAAAAGCTCCTCTGTGGCATCCAAATAACAAGCATCGGCGTAATCAATAATGGGCTGAATGAGGGTTTGAGCAAGAGAGATTTTGGTGTTCAAGGGCAAAAAGCCCTGGAGACATTTCAACGAATGGAACGTGTAGTGCACTTTGCGACTGACTTGTGCTACATGAGCAGTCCACGACAAGTAAGAGTCCATGGTTACCCCCAGGTTTTTAACCGTATGAGCGTATTCAATCTGAACTCCATTCAAACAGAGTGGAGACAGCGACGCAATATCGAGCCTGTTCCGCATATACCTGCTGCCGATAATAATGGCCTGGGATTTCCTAGGGTTGATTTGCAGTCCAAATGACTGCGACCACTCACTAATCAAATCCAGGTCACTGTTCATGGCAGCAACAGCGGCTTCCGCATCTTCCCCTAAGAAATTATTGTAAAGCTGCAGGTCGTCGGCATAGAGATGGAAGTAGGAAGAGATGACACTGGTGATAGAGTTAATAAAAATAGAAAAGAGAAGAGGAGAGAGAACACCACCCTGAGGCACACCCGCGGTAAGAGAGCACCAGTCAGAAGACGACTCATCGAGACGGACCCGCTGCGAGCGGCCATTAAGATAGGAGTTAAACCAACCAATAGTGGAAGAGGAGAAATTTAGAGATTTAAGGATCCCTAGAAGGATATCGAAATCGACAGAGTTAAAGGCACTGCTAAAGTCAAGAAGTAGAAGTAAAGTAAGAGATTTGTGATCCATAGCCCAGCGGATGTCATCAGTAACCTTCAACAGAGCCGTCACTGTGCTATGACCAGTTCGAAAACCAGACTGAAAAGGACTAAGGAGGTCATTCGCAGATAAAAATACAGAAAGTTGTTGGTGAACAATATGCTCAAGAACTTTAGAAAGAAATGGGAGGATAGAAATGGGACGGAAATCGGTGGGAGAGACCGGCTTAGGAATTTTGGGTAAGGGGATGATATGAGCTTGTTATATATTGAATAATATATCAAGAGCTTTCCCACAATAGTGCTTGCAAACTTGCTTGCTTACAAATTACTAACATAAAAATAATTTGTTTGGAAAGCTTCTTACTGAAAATATTGTGTGAAGCTTTTACAGCTTCATCTGAAGGAAATAAATTCTTGAATTTCGTGCCAATTTTATTAAACAAAAAAAATAAAAAGAAAAAAGATTTCAGAAAAAAAGCGAGTGAATTTTAACTAGGTTAGTAGGTATATTCTGAAACCCTCACTCGTTTTTAGTATGCCACTACCAAGAGCAGGCTAATATTTTAGATCGTGTTTAATTCAGGGGTTGCAGGTTTTGAAGTCCAATGGTTCTAGACTTACCTGATTAACGAGAAGCAACACAAAAAATACCTTGTCATCCTTCACTTTGTGCAATAATTCTGCTCGCAAGTGCAACGCTGACGAAGCAACTAATATCACTTCAGACTGATATTCATTCAACTGTTCCTTGCCAATACAAAACTTCCTTTACCACTTCGAAAATAAAGCTCAAAATCATTTCCAAATAAAGTATTCCACTTCTTCTTTAATTAGTGATTGAGTCTACATCTTCACCCCGGCTACCTGATAGGTGTTTTCTTTTTTTAAGGATTTTCATAATGGATATTAGTGAATATGTGATGAGCTGTTGACAGCATTGAGGCTCGTATGAGGACTTGAGATGGGTGACTTTATTTGGCTGAAGGTGTAAAGGACAGGCTGATATAGGGAACCTCAATGGTTCTTGGTGTAAAGTTATCTATTTATATTTCCAAGGAAACGATGGATGGACCGTGTGACAGATGATATGGCTAGAAACGGAGTGACTACTGAGAATCTTGTCTTTATATTTAAAATATTTATAATAAATATTTATAATATTTATTATAAAAGTAACTGCTCTTTTAGCCTTGTGTGGGATCACACGTCTCACGTAATATTAGTAAACACACCTTCCAAATATAAATAAAAGGATTAATAAACGTATTATTGAAATCCTTAGAACGGTCTTTCCTTTGGTGTTCAACCATAAACCCTAACAGATTTACAATAAATATTATAAATATTTATAATATTTATTATATTTTATTAATCATATTTATTATATACCTACTAGGTACCACTGTTGGTCTCTGCATTACCCAAAGATTAACTGGTAGAAAATGCCTATGGCATTAAGCCCGCCTCTGTACATTTACCTATGTGATTGAAGTATTAAATAAATAATAGAGAAGTATGGAAGAAAAATAATTTTAAAATATTTATTATATTTTATTAATCATATTTATTATATACCTACTAGGTAAATACCACTGTTTGTCTCTGCATCACCCAAAGATTAACTGGTAGAAAATACCAACGGCATTAAGCCCGCCTCTGTACATTTATGTGATTGAAGTATTAAATAAATAATAGAGAAGTATAGAAGAAAAATAATTTTAAAATATTTATTATATTTTATTTATTATATACCTACTATAGGCACCACAGTTTGTCTCTGCATCACCCAAAGATTAACTGGTAGAAAATGCCTATGGCATTAAGCCCGCCTCTGTAAATTTATGTGATTGAAGTATTAAATAAATAAATAAATAATAGAGAAGTATGGAAGAAAAATAATTTTAAAATATTTATTATATTTTATTTATTATATACCTACTGGGCATCACTGTTTGTCTCTGCATCACCTAAAGATTAACTGGTAGAAAATGCCTATGGCATTAAGCCCGCCTCTGTACATTTATGTGATTGAAGTATTAAATAAATAAATAAATAATAGAGAAGTATGGAAGATAAAGACATGTTGCACTGTGGGGTAATTACGTAACACATTTGCCATGGCAATGCCTTTCATCTAGACCGTTCAACAACATTCATTTCTTTATAGACGTTGATGAGCAGACGAATTTTTCAAACATGAAGCAATGTATTAGCAATTTTCTGCAAAATCCTTCGGACTGTGATTTGAGTGGGTTTCACAATTAGGGTTAGTCTCATAAGGATATTTAAATTTTAGACCAGCAGTGCGATTCTGTAACTATCTCACCGTGAAAATTTAGGTGAAAAGCAGTGCGATTCTGTAACCAACTCACCGTGAAAATTTAGGTGAAGTGAGCGTGGAATGAGCTGTCAATAGTGTCAATTCCTAGCAAAAACAAACTCACTTCTCCTAAGTTTTCACGGTGAGATTTTTACAAAATTGACCGACTAAGCGTGGAGTGAGCTGTCAATTCCGAGCAAAAACAAACTCACTACACCTAAGTTTTCACGGTGAGATTTTTACAGAATCGACCGGCAGTTTCCAGACTTTCGGTCTTCGGAGACAATATTTACTAAACATAATAGGTACATTAAAAACACGGGACGCCTGGCAGATGTGAAACATCGACATTATTTTGTAAAAGTAATATGATTGAAAAGAACAGATTGCGATATAAACTAAATATGGCATAATGATAAAATAAAATATTACGATTTTTTCCAGAAAATGATGACTGTTTATTTAATAAACATTTATTTTCATTAAATATAAAAACTGTGTGGCGAGAGAGAGATAGCTTAACGCCGGAACGAGTGGGAAGAGAATCGCAGTCGATTGCGCATGGCGACGCGTCGCCACACAGTACACAAGACTGTGACTGTAGGTATATATACACCATCATATAGCGTGGCGACGCCAGAAATTTGTTTTACGTGCGGCTATAGATGTTTCACATCAAAAGGGTTTTCCAGATAATTTATCAGTAGTTAGCAGCTCGGAGATTGAATTTGACCGGGTTAATAATAATAATAATAATCATTTTATTATCAGGCAACTAAGGCCCATAGAAAAAATACACAAAATAATCTTATACAATAATAAACTAATACATATTAAAGAAACTTAAAAAAAGGCAGCGGCGGCAGCGGCGGCTTAATGGCAGTAGGCTCGCTCCCTGTTACATGAGACTTAAAAATCACTGGCGAAATCTGGGTATACCATGGGTACATCTCTGCTCAATCCTTCGAGGATTGCGGGAGTGATGATAGGTAGGTACTTATCTTATTTTGTTATGATAAGTAAAAAATATTAAAAAAAAAACACAAAATAAAAAATATAAATAAAAAAAAGTACCTAAGTAATAAATAAATAAGTGTAATAACGCCAAATCACAATTCCAAAATGAACGCCATCACTCTACCATACCCTAAGTACACACATACCTAGATACTTTTAATAAAAAAAACCGGTCAAGTACAAATCGGAATCGCTCGCCGAGGGTTTCGTACAAATTTGTATGTATGTAAATAGTTTATCACGGGGTTTTTTTTAATGTAACTGCAAATTTACGTTTTTCGGATTTTTTTCCTTTACTTGTGCTACATGACCTTGCTTCTTGCCAAATTTCATCATTCTAGATCAACGAGAAGTACCCTATAGAGAGTGTTCAAATATACGGTCTACGTTTTTTGCGGCATAAACAGCCGTATCTTTTTTTTACGTTAACTTAGAAGTTTAATTTATCTAGCATCAAGGGACTGTAGACCTGATGAAGTATATGGCTTTAATTTCAACTCGATACCTCCACAGGTTCCCGAGATAAAGGGTCTTGACAGACAGACAAACGGACAACAAAGTAATCCTATAAGGGTTCCATTTATTCATTTTGCGGTAGGTACCGAACCCTAAAAACATTTTCTTCACACAACATTCAGAAACAATAAGGTAATCAATCACACAAAGATGACGGCTACTAAAAGTATGAAGCATGATTTATTGTATGCTTATAAAGCCCAAGGCTGCATGATAAGCAATGTCTGTGCTTCTTACGTTTATCTTTACGAATGACCTCTATGGTCGGCCAAGGGCGAGCAATTTCGGTGGTTTAATCTATTATAACAATCTGATGAACCATCATCATTTCGGAAAGAAGTCCACTGCAGGACACAGGCCTCCCCCAAGCATCGCCACTTCGTCCAGCGGGGTAATTGCGTAACACACTGCAATGGAGTTCAACAACATTCATTTCGTTATTTACTTTGCTGAGCAGATACATTTTTCGAACACATGAAGCAATGGATTAGATCCTTCAAAATCATTCAGATTGAGATTGACAGTGTTACTCAATTAGGTGCGTTCTGTACTTCTAGCATCCAGCGGATTCCAGCGGCTTTCACCCGTCGGTCCACCTTGTGGGAGGCCTTCCAACGCCATGTCTTTCGGTACGCAGTCACCACTCCAGGACCTTTCGGCCCCATTGGCCATCTGTTCGCGAGCTATGTGTGCCCTGCCCACTGCCACTGAAGTTTAGAAATTTTTCGGGCTATGTCGGATACCTTGATTCGTATGAAAAGCTGAAAAGTCTGACATAGTCTTAATAAGGGGTATTGTGTTAACCAGTAACTGGATAGTGGAGGTTAGATAGGCAATCGCTCCATGTAAAATACTGGTATTCAGCTGCATCCGGTTAGACTAGAAGCCAACCCCAACGTAATTGGGAAAAGGCTGGTGATGATGGTTAACGTTCAAAGCCTTTTTCAGCTGTGACAGGTCATGTTTAAAAGTTTATGAGCGTTTACGCCGCGTACGGCATTTCATACAACTTTCAAGCCCTTATTTTTCGAAATTAAAAACCGATTTTAATTAAATTTCATACGCATAAGCAGGTTACAAAGGTCTAAGAAGTTAGTAGAGAACATTTTCGAAATGTCTTATTTAAAAAAAGATAACTGGAAATCTCTGTTTCTATGGAAAATATAAAATCGGTCTAATTTGGCTGTAACACTATTTTTTGAAAATGTTCTCTGCTAACTTTTTAGACCTTTGTATCTTGCTTATCATCGTTGCGCGTGCAAAAGCCGCTATGTGTTAGGTATTTAGTTATTTTCAGTTCTTTATGCAGTTTTAATCGTTATTTCAATACACACATACTGTATAAACAACTTTGTGATAAGTGCAATATTTAAAGAGTTAAGGAATGTAGCTCTGTGATATTCATACATCGAAAGTTTCGTATAAACACGCTAAATTTTATAATTCATATACTTAGCTCAAATAAGTTCACTAAAAACACAGCGACTTTTGCACGCGCAACGACGTTAAGGCTCGTACACAATGGCGCGACGCGACACGCGACACAAAGGCACCGCAAGTCGCGCGACGAGCGGTGCCTTTGTGTCGCGCGCGATTCGCGTCGCGCGTCGCGCCTTTGTGTAGGAGCCGTTATGCGTATAAAGTTTGCGTGCACAGGCAGCATAAAGCCGTGTAGGCCTTCTAGGAACTACATAATACGTAATTGACAACAAGATTCATACAGATATAACCTCATTTTTACAAATTAACATAAAGTACGTACAAATACATGCCTAAGTAAGTTACATACATAAAACATTCATTACCTACATTACCCATGCAGCATAGAGATGATTTATTTAATATTAACTCGCTTTCACACGCAATAAGAATAAAGAAATGAGCTCGGAACGGAAGAGGCAAAGATTAATTACTTTTTAATTCGCCATTTTGGTTGCGTCATTCTTTGCGCGGGAACGCGTAGTGAGCGCGTCTTTGTTTTTTTTTTTAAATGTGAACTTTGATGACCAAAGGTCGTGGTCAGGCAGCCAATGCCCACTAAATATTTGTTTGTTTTTTTATATGTTGTCTTGAAGGGTCTGTTTCATAGAGCGCTTTAACTTTGCAGTATCTAACTAAAGTAAGTATCATCATACGAATATGAACATAATTCTTACACACTAACGTTACAGGGAGGGGGGGGGGGTTCATTATTGTATGTGACACTTACTTACTAACGATCTGTCAATCTGGCCCTAAGGACAACGACATACCAGGTAGGTAGGTACGTTTGGCTAAACAGAGGGTGAAAACTTTTATTTTGATACGAGTTCTGATTTTAACGGAAAAGGAATCCACCTCACCGTTATGGTTCAAAGCCTCTGTGAGGGTCAACAGTATAGTTGGTGAGATTCGATGAGTCATGTTTCTTTAGTAGGTAAGTATTCACAGCATATTTTATTATTTAGGTACTAGCTAACCCGACATATTATGTCCTGTTCAATTTTCAATAATTCATACAAAAATCGCATTGAAAAAGGGCATCCAGTTGTGGACCAGAATATGAAAATTTTCCGGGAGTCTTTTCTAACTTTCGGTTCCATACAAACAGGCGCGACACGCGATATAATCGCGCGCGACACAAAGGCACCGCTCGTTGCGTGACTTGCTGTGTTCGCCTGTCCTCGGTATGTACTCGGATTTAATGTACCTAAGTATATCCGATATTATGTCAGTGAGTGATGGCAAAGTTTCTGTTTGTTTTGTTTTCACTTCTGCCGGCACTCCCGGAGTGCCACTGTTTTTTGTTATGTTATGTTTGTGTATTTATATAAGTACAAGAAAGTATACTTATATAAATAAAGAATAAATAGATGAAAGTTGAGTCTATTCACATCATATTCATTTTAAAACTTTAAAATAGGTAGATAGGTAGGTACCTACTTATATAAATCAAGTAAACACCTAAACAAAACCATAAATTATTCATATCTAAAACGTGTAGGTAAACATAATATAAATAACACTTTGTCTTATGTAGCATTCTTCTACCTAAACGATTATATAAAATACTCACTCAAATACTTTGCATAGTTACTTGAGCATTTATTTACATAATCATCTAGTTAGAAATCCGTACCGACATTCTAATCATAGGTACTGACTTGATATAATAAATACCTACTAGGTAAACATAACATAATATCACGACTGAATTTGCCGAAGGGGTAGGCTGAAAAGTATTTCAGCCTACCCCTTCGGCAAATTCAGTCGTGATATTATGTTTACTACTGTTACATACCTAATCAATCTATCTAGCCTTTTCCCAACTATGTTGGGGTCGGCTTCCAATCTAACCGAATGCAGCTGTAGGTATACCAGTATTTTACATGCAGCAATTACCTATCTGACCTCCACAACCTAGTAACTGATTGTCAGACTTTCAGGATTCTGACAACCCGTAACGACTATCAATGATCCACGAACGACAGCCGGGCCCAACGCCTTGGCGTGCTTTTCGAGGCACGAAGGGGTGCGCACAGAAAAATTCTCAATGCCGTAACCCAATGAACACTTTGCCGTGAGTCCTTAGAAAATACAAAATTAAATACGATCACACATAATAAAATCTTACAATAAAAGTGAAGTTTTTATCGACACATTGTTATTATTATCATACAAACATCGATACAACAAGACTCAATCAAATAAAACTAATTTATTTTTTTATCTGTGCTTCATTGTCCATTGTTTGGCGCGAACGCCATCTTTCTTGACACCAATTATGGCGGCAATTAGTAGCAGGAAGTATTTGATTTTGCTCTTCATTCGAATGACGGTAAAAGTGTTTTTTGTCTACGATAATCCAATGATTTGTCTGTTTTATAATTACTTCGAAAAAATGGGCCAGGAATGTTGTTGTTGTTGTGAAATGAGATGAAAGGAAAATTCTATGTGCTTTTCTTGGAATTTTGTAAGTTAGGTTTTACAGTTTTGTCCGAGGGAAAATTAATTAGGTATGACGTCAATTAAAGTCGATTAACACTGCTAATTTACACATCATCAAAATTTAAAATTAACACAAAATTATTCTAATTATTATTATTTTTTCATAATAGCTAAGAGATAATAATAATATATTCTTTTAATACTTACTTGTTTCTATTTTAATTTATCATTATGCTCAATAATTAAGATTAAAAAAAAACTGAAATTTCAATCAATTTTGTCGCTCGCCGGACCTACCTAACAACATTTTAGTTTCAAGCGAAGAATTTATTTAGATCCCGTTTATACAAACAAAATGAAATGAAAATGGAAATGATAGAGTCAAGGCCAGTAATGGCCTTGATTCCATTATTTCCAACACGTCATTGCAAACAGCACTGCAAATCGTGACAAAAACTATCTCCGAAGACCAAACTATCAAAAATTAGTTCGGCCACTTAATTAAATTATTGGAACTACACTTTTACCGCACCAACGCCTGTGCCGCGGGGCGTCTCGTAAAAAAGAAAATAAAAAAAATATAGAGACCAAAGCGGAAAGGTTTGGCGCCACTGACACTTTGGCTCTTCGCTCTGACACGCCTCCGGCGCCGACTGAGAGGCTTAGATCTATAGAGGTTTTATAGCATGTTGGGATAGATCAAAAATGTACGCGGTGAGTCCGTAGAAGTGTACCTAGCTATTTTTAATTTTATAGCGTAACAATCTTCTGTATTTAGGTCGCGCGTGTGCTGGTCGAGAGCAGTGGTGGGACACGGACACGTAACATCCCCGACTTACGAGGCTCATTTTGTGTAGACTTACTTTGTGTAATTTATTTCATCACCATTTCTCTCCAAAATGGTGAAGGAAAACATAGTGAGGAAACCCGCATTGGCAGGGCCGTCTTTAACCTATTGGAGGCCCTGGGCACATAAGGGTCACGGGGCCCCCTGTGTAGATAAGAGACAATAAGAGAAACTTACTAATATTTTTCATAACTAGGAGGCTAGAAACTTATTGTTAATCGCACTGCAAATAACTTGTTTTGTCATTGAATCGGATACCTACTAATAATGCGTAGAATGCAACGGTGGCTGCAAATAATGCTTTTTAGGAGAGCAGGCCGGGGCCCCCGATTATCGCGGGGCCCTGGGCACTTGCCCAGACTGCCCAATGGACAAGAGGGGCCTGCGCATTGGGCCCGCGTGGTAAATTGCAGTTTAGAGCCCACTCCCTCTCCAAGCGAGGAGGCCGATGTCCCAGCGGATACATAATTTTAAATACCTTAAAAACAGACTAACAATAGAAGTCGTGCAGTATTTGAAGGTGAAGACCAACTGGACTCTGAGGGTCGAAAGGTTGGAATCGCGCCACAACATCAACTTTAAGTCATTCGTGGTACGTGTTCCAACCCAACATCTACAGACCTGTCTGAAAGAGGACTTTTGGCCGAAAGGTGTCGTATAATGACGTTTCCGAGGACGGTTACGCGACCGACACCACGCAGCGAAACACGACGCCGACAACGTTACGTGTATAATCATAGTTTTAAGTTTTTTTTTTTTAAACAGATATGTATTAGTTTATTATTGTAAAAGTTTATTTTGTGTATTTTATCTATGGGCCTTAGTTGCCTGATAATAAAATGATTATTATTATTATTATTAATAGGTAATAGCAATGCCGTTCTTTTTGACATTTCATCAACATTCATTGCGTTATTTACTTTGTCGAGCTAATGAATTTTTAAATCAATGCTTTGGGAATTTCCTTCAAAATCCTGTGGATTGTGAAAGAGTGTTACGCAATTGAGGTGCTGATTAACTGGCAAACTCCTTAACAATTCTAAAGCGCCATTAAATGGTCAATTGAAATAAATGCTCCGAATTCGAGTCAGTTTGAGTTTCTTAATTAAGAGGTAGGTCAGCAGTATTAACGGCTGAAAGACGTCCACCGCTGGAAATATGTCGCTCCCAGGATTTTCACATCGACCAGCACCCTAATAATTAAGTAACACGATCAATCACAATCTTTTTACAATTACAATTTTAGCATACAATTTTGAACCTTATTGCGAATCCATTGCTTCATATGTTCGAAAAAAAATCTGCTCGACAACGTAAAGAACGCAATGAATTTTGTTGAACTGTCAAAATGAAAGCCTACAGCCGGTCGATTCTGTAAAAATCTCACCGTGATGACTTAGGTGAAGTGAATTTGTTTTTGCTAGGAATTGACACTATTGACAGCTCACTCCACGCTCACTTCACCTCAGTTTTCAAGGTGAGATTTTTACAGAATAGCACCGCTGATAGTATGATACGCAATTACCCGCTGTTTTTTTTTATATCGCGTTTACTGCTGCTTGTATCACGTGTTTCTGTGACAAATAAACCTATTTTTATTTCTTTCAAAAGAAGAACGCTGAAAAGAGGCGCACTTTACAAATAATTTTTTTTAAACTGATGCCGTGTGCTGGTCTAAAAGGTCGTTAAAGTATACAAATCAAATCATTGAGCCGAGCTGGGTTACGCTATGTATAGAAAAACAAAGAAAATGGCTTTACAAGTTCCAAATAACCTCTTCAAAATAAAAAACAATGACTAGTTTTAAACTTTTCAGTAATCCAGACTTCAAAAACGCTAAACCGACCCACAATAACCTCTGGACTACGTAAAACAGCCAAATGCCTGTAATTATAAGCTGTTTTTATACCAAAAATAAAGATAAAAACTCCTTAAAAGCACACGCGCCGCCTGCCGCCGGGTCGACCTAATAGGATGAGGTGGCGCCACTGTTGCCAGTTAAAAATATTGTTAATTTTGTTTATTGGTCATACTTTAATTTGCCAGTGTGAAATAAAACCTTATTACGGAGAGGGCTACTGGTTTCTTTAGGGGCTGTTGAGATAATGAGACTGCTGAATTTTCTGTTTTATCTATCTACATTTAATTTAGCTATGTGTGAGAACAGTTTCATGAAGTATGTTTGAATCAAACAACTCAGCTTATCGCAGTCCACTGCTGGGCATAGGCCTCTCCCATGCATGCTGCGCCGCAACACCCTGTCCTCCTTCTGCATCCAGTCTGTCCCAGCCACCTATAAGTCATCGGTCCATCTAGCTGGGGGGCGTCCTAAACAACGCTTGCCGACGCGATCTCCACTCCAGGACTCCTGCTCCACCGGCCATCGGTCCATCGACAAACATGGCCGGCCCACACTGTCGTAGTATGTTTAGACTGAATTTAAAATGGCGTCCTGTCTCGTCGATATAGTAGTCGTAAACACTACTGCTGTCCTGCGTCCTGGGTCCGATTCCCAGGTGGTGTAGTGTCATTGGGTTTCCATCAGGAATTTTTCGGTAGCAGCCTGGAGTCCGGATTTTTACCCGGTTGATGGCAACATAACTTGTTGCCTACTACTAGTGTTGCCCAAATGCAAGACCAAGACAAGACCTTAGCCAGTCTTGGTCTTGGTCTTGCGTCAATACACCTGGTCTTGGTCTTGGTCTTGGTATTGCGCTCTCAGTCTTGGTCTTGGTCTTGGTCTTGCAGCAAGAGTCTCGCAAGTCTTGCGAGACTCTACTACTTAGACTAGACTACATTCAAATACCTATTAGCCTATTGCTCAGGGTGGCAGGGACATCGACGCGCAACCGCTTACCATGGATTCAGTAGGTACAGACGCCAGCACATCAACCTACTACAAAGAAATTTGACAGATCAAATTTCTTTAATAGATTTTCAACTTTATCGCTAAAGCATAAGGTTCAAAATTGATTGGGAAAATTTGACAGTTTCGGGTAGCTTGATGTGCTGGCGTCTGTACATGATTCTGGACACCCCCCTGCGTTGAAATTTTTCGTCGGCTTTTTCTTAATTTTTACGTTTTTTTCTGCAATTTTTCTACTCTAAACTGTATAAAATCATTATTTCTATCTGACCCAATGAGATTTTTAATTAAAAAATTGTAAATTCACTTGTTTCACTTAAAACAGCAATGTAAATAAAACTCGAAAGGGCTACCTGATCAGCTGTATCGCTAAAGTTCATTTGCGAGGTCAACACTGTCTTCGTACACACCGCTTCATTAAGTGCTTACCCCTCCAAAAGACATGTGCGTTCAAATCCGTGATAGGCCCAAGTTGGTTTTTGTATTTTGCAAAAACATTTTATTTTAATTAATTTATTGTTTTAGTGAATAAATAAGTTTAAGATAGTATTTATTTTTTAAAATTCTGTTTTTATTATTGTTTTTTTCAATAAAACGTTAATACTTTTATTATTACGAAAACGACAAGCAATAATAGGGTTAACATTTACGAACGTTTTATTCATCGTCTAAATAGACTAGAGGTTTCAAGACCGCTTGCCGTGCCTATGAGTGGAAGTTCAAATCATAGCCACGAAAAGTGCTTTTTGTTCATTATAATTATTATTTTAATATATTTTTCTATTTTGTTTTAGTAATTATTTATAAAGAATTAAAAAATAAAGAAAAATAAAATACCTTAATAATCATATAATAATATTTATTATTGCTATTATTTAACAAAACTATGATCTTATTTTACAACAAAGATTTATTTTGATTTGATAATTTTATTTACAGTTATCATAATATACTATTTTGCCAACTGACACAATTGGGTTCCTAGACAAGTGGCATCCTATTAAGGTAAACGATAAAATAGTAAGCGGTAGAAATATTTTAGATTGACATAACCTAACGAAATGTCACGTGACCTGTCATGTCGTCTCAGCATACAAATTTGACATTTGACAGTCTGACAAGTGACATCGAAAGAGACAAGTTTTGAAGCGTTTGCAACTTGTCTAGGAACTAGAAGTTAGTTTGGCAGGATTACAATCATGAGCATAATAAGTGAATAAACATGTTATCAATAGATAATCAATTAACATCTCTTATTAGCTCATGATATCTACTTAGAATATTTTGCTATACAAAGTAAAATAGTGGAATCAAATGAGTTAAATGTCTTCGTTGTTTATTTTGTTGTCATACTTAATTAATATAACTGCTATTTCTGGGCAAATCGCAATCGTTCTCTTCCTTCGATGTTCTTCTGTTAGACATATTTTGCAGGTCGATAACTGTGAATGTTCGCTGCGTGTAAATGTCTTCGAACCGTGGACAGAGAGATATTCCATGCCGTTGCGAACTGTAACGAGTGGATGTAAACGGCGGTGTAGTGTGAACCTTAACAATATCCAGATGATGTTCAGATTGGTCCGTATAGATCCCAGTAGTTCTCCGACCCATGGTCATTATCTTAGCATCGCCGGTTTCTTGAAATCTGCGCACCCATAAGCGCACCGTTTGTCTCTGTATAGAAAAAAATGGTTACACAAGATACCGCAAATAGCTCAACAAGAAAAAAATCGGAGAACACAATTAATATTATAATGAACTTACTGCTATGCCAAGCTGTCTCGCAATTCCTTTTATGCTCACTCACATTTTGTTCACACAGAACAACTATTTTAGTTTTCATAAAATCATAAATCATTTTAAAAATTAATGGATAAATCGTAGTCGTTTACTCTTCGCCGTTTTAAGTGAACGTATACATCAAACGTCGTAGTTATAACTTGAGGGTATGGATTAATTTTATAAAGACAACGTAAGTAAGTAAAATTAATGGATACCCTCAAATTATAACATCTATCGATTAGACATCCCACCTAAAGATAAAATGACTCAGACCATAGTAGATAACAATTTCAACGCAATTCATATGGGCTCGCTGGCTAGTTCGTCAAACTGCCGGTATGAGTATGACGACGTTCGGTGATGCGATGGTTCGAATCTGAGTCGAAACAATGGG
This sequence comes from Luperina nickerlii, assembly GCA_963855955.1. Lineage (NCBI taxonomy): Eukaryota > Metazoa > Arthropoda > Insecta > Lepidoptera > Noctuidae > Luperina > Luperina nickerlii. The sequence goes on along the minus strand of OY979689.1, from coordinate 5,617,937 downwards.
TTCTTTTTGAAGTATTCTTTAGATTATTTGTAAGGAATTTAATGTGTAACATTTTAAAACTTGAGGGGTTAGCACATACTGACGCTGTCTGTACCTACGCTATTCACTTTCAAATGCCGCCACAAAGGGACCGCAGCGCCAAGCGGTCTCCTCGTATTATTAACGCACTTGAAAATAAACTTTAAAATGATTACAATAAAGTGCATAAATGCTTGAACCTGACAAAAAATGCGGAAGATTGCGGGAATCCCCGCGCGGTGTCGAGTCGGCCATGAATCCCAATGAATCTAACAGACGCGTCACATGAGGCATTTTAATCATCTACATAATTGAATGACCCATTTACTACTTTTATTTTAGATAACGAATCTAAAATAAAAGTAGTAAATGGGTCATTCAATTCATCAAAAATAATTATCCCCTCATAATGATGAGGGGATAATTATTTTTCTAAAACTTCATCGATTTAAGGGGGAAGCGCTAAGGTAGCCCGCGAAATTAAATTTTTCTTACGTTTTTTGCAATTTGCTGGTCAGTGAATTTCGCGGGCTACCTAATACCGCTTTCGCCTTAAGTAAAGAAGATTAAAAAAACGTGCAGAAGTGTATTGATAGTCACGTAAATTTTCGATATTTTTTTATTATCAACAATAATTTTAGTTTTAAATGCAATTCAACAATGTAATTTACTGTTTCATAAAATAAATACATCCATTTTCGCATAATCGGGATTGAAACCAAATACCTACTATAACGCTCAAATCTCAGTTTGACTTAACTGCGAGACGCAAGAGTCTTGCAGGCTTAGTCTTGTTCTTGCTCAAGTCTTGCAGGGTTCAGTCTTGGTCTTGGTCTTGCTAAAATAAGTCGGTCTTGGTCTTGGTCTTGGTCTTGCAAAAATGCAAGAACAAGACCAAGACTGCAAGACCAAGACCGATTTTGGGCAACACTACCTACTACATGGGAATTTAAACATAACTGGCAAAATTTGTGAGTACTTTACCCGAAACTGTCAAATTTTCCCAACCAACTTTGAACCTTATGTCTTAGCTATAAAGTTGAAAATCTATTAAAGAAATTTGACAGTTTGTAGCAGTTTGATGTGCTGGCGTCTGTACCTACACCTCAGAATTACAATTCGGGGAATACATGGTGTGAAGTTTGTTTTGTCCTTACGATGTCGTTACTTGAGTGTTTGCGTTATCCTCTATACATAAGGCAAGGGAAGGAGGAATCGTGTACTTGTTTTTATGACGGCGACTGCCTCATTGATCTGATGGTCGCATGCATGACTTCTGAGCATTTGGTCCTTGGTTCAATATCCCCAACGAGGTAATTGAGTAACACACTATCAGTAGAAATAGATTTCATTTTGAATTTATAGAGGTATGAGGAACAGGGTGTAAAGTTCACTCAACCTCCATAGAAAAGGGAGGATCCTCCGACCAGACGGGTGTTGTGTCTGGCGGGCAACTGCCCGATGATTCATGTCGGGCCGTTGTATCTATGCTAGTTGCGCGGTAAACTCTGCTTGCGAGATGCAGGATTTTGCGTGATGTCAGTATGACACGATGTTCGCATATAGGGTTGTAGATACCGCTACAAATTCATTGAGTTATTTACGTTGTTGAGCAGACAAATTTTTCGAACATAGGTAATAGGATATGAAGCAATCAATGGATTAGCAGTAGGTATCCTTTAAAGTGATTCAGTTTGAGAATTTAATCTATACTTACTAATACTATAAAGCTGAAGAGTTTGTTTGGTTGAACGCGCTAATCTCTGGAACTACCAGTCAGATTAGAAAAATTCTTTTTGCATTTGATAGCCCAATTCTTGAGGAAGGCTATAGGCTATAGGACATCACGCCTTTAGGAGCCGAGCAAAAAGAAAAAAGTCAGAAAGAACGCTAAGCAAAAACGAAGTAATAGCGCGGGCAGGCGATGCGATGCGACGGGGTGGGTCGGAGTAACAAGAAATTTCACGCGGACGAAGTCGCGGGCAGAAGCTAGTAATATAATAAAATTAAATCCTTCATTAAATTCTCAAACTGAATCACTTTGAAGGATATTGCTAATCCATTGCTTCATATGTTCGAAAAATGTGTCTGCTCAACAATGTAAATAACGCAATGAATGTTGTTGAACTGTCAAAATGGTATGCCATTGCTACTGATAGTGGTGTTACGCAATTACCCCGCAGATTGAGATAAATAGTGATTTTTACAGAATCGACCGGCTGCACGGCTGCATGATCCTAGCCGTGCAGCCGGTCGATTCTGTAAAAATCTCACCGTGAAAACTTAGGTGAAGTGAGTTTGTTTTTGCTAGGAATTGACACTATTGACAGCTCACTCCACGCTCACTTCACCTAAGTTTTCACGGTGAGATGGTTACAGAATCGCACTGCTGGTCGGGCAAATATAATTTTCATTCAAGAGTGTCATGTCGTCTCAAGACATCCTTAACAGTCTTAACGCCATAGGCATTTTATCTCCTATACCTAGAACAGTAAGGTAAAGACGGCTCTGAATCTGTCTAGCCTAAGTCGAAGTCAATGCACTCATTTGGAGGAACATCGACGTATCTACTTAAATGTATTTTTTCCCAAAAATGAGTCTGTTAAATATGACAAAACACTTAGAAAAGTATTTACGTTAGGAAAAACAAAGACGTAAAAAAAGTAAAAAAATCAGTTAGGTACGTCAATGTTTCTCCAAATGATAGAATAGACTAATGCTTGAGACATTATAATTTTTCAAAGCAATCGTATACAAAGTCCCAATTTCCGTATAGGTAAACAATAGTATTTTTTCTCAACTTTCTTTAATTTCTCTTGACCTACGTCTATTTGATAGCGCTTTGTGTTACCGACGTCACAGGTAAAGATCTGAATGGTTTTTTTTCTAAAGGCCCTTCCCGCCGAAGAGGCGCACGCGATCGCTCGGGCGCCATGTTCTTTTATTTTTTTTAAACCACAGTTGCGTTCGGATACAGCCTCAGGCGAAAAACAGTCACTCAAAAGTCACGCGTTCACAAATAAAAAAGTTTTTTTGAATGATACAGTTTTTTCGGTAAATTAGAGATTTGGAAGAGAATAGTTTTTTAAGAAATTGCGTGCCCGACTTTTTGGTAATGATACGTCTGCGCGTTGATTTTTGACTTTGCTCCAAATACGCGGTTTTAAGTTTTTTTTGGTTTGGTTTAAGCTTTGCTTACGTCGTCGTAGGTTCGAATTTGATTATTTTTGTAGTGCTTATTAGCTATTGTTATGTGCTTGTCTTTGTGGGGAATGAGGAAGGTACTTACAAGAAAAAAAAAGTAGTTACATAGGCACTTCGTGGGTAGGTTAGGTAGGCACCTAACCTACGCACGAACCGGTATAATTAATTAATAAGATAGGTTAGATAATAATTATATAAGTACCTACCTAGGTACTTATATAATTATTAGATATCTTTATTATACCTATATAATTATCTATGTAGGTACCTACTTAAGTTTAGAGCCTGTTTTGTTTTGACCACATTTAGTTGAAACTGTATCCCATGGCATGGAAGGTTTTTAAAATAAGTAATGATGGTATATAACACAACTAATTCTTTTTAAGGTGAATGGGTAGTGGTAGACCGCGAAATTCAAATTTTCTTACGTTTTTTGCAATTTGCAGGTCAGTGTCAGATTGTATCTTGATCAAAATATGATTCGCGACAATAACAGGTACATATTTAAGGAATTATAATCATTAGAATCATTAATATATCTTTCTAAGTTAGATTTCTACCACCAACCACCAATCTCTTATGGAAAAGTGTTAGTGGTAGAAATCTAATTTAGAAAGATGTATTATCGATTCTAATGATTATACTTCTACGTAAGAAAATTTGAATTTCGCGGTCTCAACTACCCATTCACCTTAAGATTAATTAGGTAGGTAGGTACCCGTGGTAGGTACACAAACAATTCTTTGTGTATCTACCACGGGTACCTACCTACCTACCGACCAATTTTTTTTAAATTTATCAATCAACTGTCACTAATTACTAATGAGAGTAATGAGATACAATAACTTTTTCTATTGTTAAGTAGGTACCGAACTTAGTAAGCTTGCCTCCCTCGGTAAAAACTATAACATCCATAGGTACTAATATTATAAATGCGAATGTCTGTCTGTTACCTCTTCACGCTTAAACCGCTGAACCGATCTAGATGAAAATTGGTATAGAGTTAGTTTGAGTCCCGGGAAAGGACATTAGGATACTATTTAACCCGATATTCCTACGAGATCGACACGGGCAGGTGAAACTGCGGGGCGCTGCTAGTATTTTATAGTTTTGGTTTTAGCAGACTGATACATCTCGAAAACTCAATCAAAGGTTACTCTTTGTTTGTCACTCGATTAAACGCCTAACGTATTTGAATAGCATCAAGTCTAACTTGAGTGAATACCGACTTTTCCTCGTTCACAGATAATCAGGCGCTCTGTAAATACTAGAAAACCGAAGATTTCAACAAACCTTATTTTCAAAAATATTGCGATAGGTACGTATTTAAAAAAAAAATGTTCATGGGTTTGTGCACTGACCTGTATTATACAAGTACCTTGTATGATAGAGGTCAGTGGTTCGTAGCTATGGGAAACGGATATCGACTGTATTTTTAGTGTGACCAGTATAAAGATAATATATTTCATTTGAATGCAATTCAATAAGTGGGTAATGTTTAAAAATATAGATCAGAGAAACTACTTATGGAGGAGAACACTAATAATTATAATTAGAAACTAATATGTTTACTATAAAATAATAAACATACAATGTGTAAATACAGTAGCCAGGGAACAAATTCTGTTTAAAAAAATACTTTTGACAGTTTGACGTTGCCAAATTTTGACAGTTACTTTTATCAAAACATTGATCAACAAAAGTAGTTTTTGTTACTGCCGGTGTTATAAGTTTTTATATTACAATGGTGTCTCGTAATATCTTCAAATTAGGAGCCCTAGAGGCTCCGAAGACAGCTTTCCTGCTTTGTGACGTCCAGGAAATATTTCGGCCCCATATCAAGTACTTTAGCGAGGTGGTCAAAGTTGCGAATAAAATGGTAAATTATAATTTATTGTTACGTAACAACTTGTTGCTATCCGTTTATCAACTATTTTTGTAATCCTGAGGTTTTGATTAGATATTGGCATGATCTTTGATATTTTTATTTGTAAAGAAATGGATAAAACTTAAAGAAAATGTCGATACCTCTAATAATATTGTTTACTATTGAATTCAGCTTCACTTTTACAATTCAATAACTCATTAATTTACAGAAAAGGCCAAAGAGAAAACCAATCATTTTAACTTTGCGTCTAACATCTTTTAACTTACAATTGTTTTTTCTTCTTAGAATCTTTTTTACTTTTCTTATTGCAATGTTTAATAAGTCAAATGTATGATTGTGCTGAATTAAAAAACCTTTCCGCTTAGGGATTTCAACATCATTCGAAGAGGCTTCAATATCAACATACAATGATCCTAGGCCTGTGTCCAGCATTGGATGTTTTTCCGCTAAAATCATGATAACAATATTATAAAAAAATTGCAGATGGCAGCAGCGAAGCACTTCGAAATACCCGTCTACATTTCCGAGCAATACCCAAAGGGTCTTGGTCATACTTGCAAGGACATCAACACTACAGATGCTGCATTAGTTTATGAGAAGACCAAATTCTCAATGTATACTCCGGAACTAGCAGACAGGCTGAAGAAAGACATTCCTAAGTTACAGTCTGTTGTGCTGTTTGGCCTTGAGGTAAAGATTTTAAAATAGGTACTAATATCATTTTGTTTTTAAGTTTTTTTTTTCTATTTCTGCATTACGGCAATCTGTTGGTCACAACAATAAGCCACTTCTCTGATACTTGTATCTGTTTAGGCTTTTTAGCCTGGTGAGACACTTCTCAGGTAGGTTAATATAACTTTTGAAGGAGCTCCTCTGCACATACTATTGCCATACATATCTATCCTATATAGGTAAGCAGATACTACAGAATGCCACCTGCTACAATACTTCCATACTCCTTTTGGCTCATTTACGTTCGTACATCTGGTCATACATATGCGCCTGTTGTGAAAATTACACACCTAACCTTTCTGAAGAAAATCCATACTAATATTATAAATTCGAAAGTAACTCTGTCACCTTTTCACTCCTAAACCACTGAACGGATTTCGATAAATTTTGACAGAGAGATAGATTGCATCCCGGGGAAGGACATAGGATAGTTTTTATCGACATACCTCGCGGGCGAAGTCGCGGGCGGAAGCTAGTCACCAATAAAGCTACTATAGGTATGTCCTCCTAGGTTATCCCGGCGTTTCCACTCATAACTGCCTTGTCCTCCTTTCATTCTTCCTCTCAATATGACCACGCTTTCTAAGAAGAAGAAAGAAGATGTATGTAATGTATATCTTCTTTTAAACCACAATCCAATAACAACAACAGTTATTGAGCATATCAAACTGGACCTGTAATAATTCTGACATAATTTACTTTCAGACCCATGTGTGTATAGAACAGACAGTGATAGACCTGCTGAGTAAGGACCTTGTGGTACATGTCCTGGCTGATGGAGTATCCTCCAGGTCACTTATGGACAGGGGACTAGCATTGCAGGTTGGTACTTCATTATTTTATTTACGGTACTACTAAACTCACGTTCGCACGGACGTGAAAATATCGTGGCGTGATTTTATCGCGCACTGGACTTTCAACTCTTGGTGTTGATCCGAGTGAGAATCCAGCAGAGTGCAGCCCAGCACGTCGAAATAAGACACTGTTGGATTTTCAACTCCTGGCGCTATGCAGAGCTTTGAAAATCCAATGTGAAAAAAGAAATCGCCCGAGTGAACCTGGGCTAGCTTTGGCACAACGGGCGAATACTACGCGGGAAGCGGGATGAAATACGCTAGCGCTGCTTGTGTCGAGTATCTTGTAAAGCCAAATACACGCGTGACTTCTTAATTATTAAAACAATGAACGCATGCAGTCTCCTCCCGCATCCTGCACTGGAAGCGCGTGGCCAGAGCCTAAGGTCGTTTGTCCACTGCAACCGTCAACGGGACGTCAACGAAAAACGAAACTATTTGAACCGAACGTGACGTCCGGCGGTGGTGTGCGGTGGACACGCGACCATAGTAAATGTATGTATCACTACTTCGGCGCCGTCATCTCGTTCCCATTGAAGTGCGGTGGACAAACGGCCTAAGGGTGCTAGGTACTATAATGGTTTTGCCTCAAAATATGTCAGGTTATTTATATCTATCAATGTCTCAAAATATGTTGGAATGTCGTCGATAGCACTACTGTGTGCTGAATAAGCTAGAGCTAGTAGACGGTTTGGAATTACCGACCCTCGGCCTCGTGAGAAAAAAGCGTGAGTTTATAAAGGCAGAAAGAACGCCAAAGCTTCGTCCATGTGCAATACATCTGCGGGGATATTTGCGTAACACACAATGGCAATGCCATTGTGGTGTGGTGAGATAAACCTAAAGTAAAACCTTGAAATACATATGAATGTGCTACCCTTAGTGAGTGATTGCGAAAGATGGTAACCTAAACCTAAAAAAGTCAGCCGGTATAGTCTTTTACAAAAATATGTATCTGAAAAAAGTGTAAACAAACCCTTTGTTTACACTTTTGTCAGATACTTTTGGAAAATACTATACCGGCTGACTTTTTACTGTCTAAAAAAAAACAGTGACGTCAGTGTGATGCGTAGTTCGCACGTGGCGATGGATCTCGCCACCAGCATAGAAAAGTTGAAGGCAAAACTAAATTATCTTTACTAATTCCAGCGCATGGGTGCTCTGTCCTGTTTCGTAACCACTTCGGAGAGTGTTCACTTCAAGCTAATGAAAGATAAGAAGCATCCAAAGTTCAAACACATTTCCAAACTGAATAAGGAACCAACTGTAGATACTTTAGGGTTTACTAATAAACTGACAGAAATCAAAGAAGACCAATGACTATTAGGTGTTTAACCCCTGAATTCTCAAATGGCATTTAACTAACGTTTCTATTTATTTTACCTTCGATAGCAACTCAATAGAAACCTTAATACAATGAGAATAAAGATCGCTGTAATTTTGACAGTGGTTCAAAATCAGAGGTACTTACTGAACAGAAGTACGAGGTACCTACTGGTACAGTCAGCATCAAAAGTCGATTAACACTTGTTTTTTTAATCTCGGTTATTGAGCAAAATATTAACCCTTCAGTTTTTTAAATCTCAGTTATTGAGCAAAATATTTGTTCAAAATCGCATTATACTTCTGCTGCAATTTCGAACAAATATTTTGCTCAATAACTGAGATTAAAAAAACTGAAGTGTTAATCGACTTTTGATGCTGACCGTACTGTCGACAAGTTGTAAAGTTATCTAAACCGATATTTTAAATCTCCCAAGTTAGAAATGGCCGTTCGGTGCCAATAATCTAAAAAGAAATATCTTTTTAGATTACGGCTTTCAAATCCATTAAGTCTATCCTGACTCTATCGCCTTAAATAGTTTGTGGATTTAAATACCCGCGAAATTAAAATTACCTTACGTTTTTTGAAAATCAGAGGCAGGTCAGAGTCAGGTTGTACAAATATTTATTTAAAGAATTCTAATTATAAAAATCATCAACATATCTCTCTAAGGGGCCGTCCATTAATCACGTGAGGCTCGAAAGGGGGGGGAGGGGGTCCATAAAAAATCACGAAATATCACAAGGGGGGAGGGGGGGTGTAGTAATATATCACGTGTATTTATTTTTTTAAAAACATCCTGCAAACTTTCTAATAAAATTAGATGATTATACCTGTATTTTATAAACATAAAAAAAAGGTCCGATTCTTTGTAGGTACTAAAGATACACGTGATATGAGGGGGGGGGGGGTAAGTCTTAAACCTCACCATATATCACCAAGGGGGAGGGGGGGTTAAAAAAATGCCAAAAACACATCACGTGATTAATGGACGGCCCCTAAGTTCATAATTTATTATCCTATTGAATGACTATTTCATGAAATTATGACATTTGAGGTCAATTCTAACCGGGAGACTTGTATTGATGATTCTATGATTATAATTCTGTAAATACATTTTTGTCATTGTCGCGAATCATATATTGGTCAACATACAACCTGCACATTGCAAAAAAAAACATAAAAAAGTCATCGATTTCGGCGGATTTTTGTGCTGGTGGCGCCATAATCTACGCACGTGCACGCCTATTGTTGCGTTTGAGAATTCGGCCGCAAAAGTGATAATTTTTTAATATTTTTTGTGGTTCTTTTAAAATTAATGTGTAGGACGCATTAATGACTGATTTTCTTATTTTTTTACATGTTTTTTTATATGACTTATTCTGAGTTTTTGTTTTTTTAAACAACAGTAGTTTAAATGGTAGGTATTAAATGAGAAATAGTAAAAAAGCAGAGCTTTTTTATTTAGACATTGGACAACAATAGCAATCTTTATTATTACCTTTGTTGTTATAACCACTGCACCAACTGTGCCGTTGATATTAAAGTAGCGCTAACTCCAAATAAGATCGGGTTAAGGGCAAGAGAATCATCATCATTTTATAGGTATTTGGGCGATCGGTTACTAGTTACGAACACACAGGTAAACATAAACTCACGCCTTTTTCCACAAGCGTAGGCAGAAACTACATAATTAATGCAATTCGCCTTCATACAGAGTGACAGGGAAATTTTTCGTCGGTTTTTAAAAAAAAAAACCGCTTACCTACGCGGTCAAAAAGTATGGAACAGCATCTTTTTTTTTACTTAATCGACGAAAAGTTTCAATGCTCCCTGCGTTAAAATTTTTCATCGTCCTTCAGAATCCGTGATAACAGGTTGCGTGTCCCTACCACCCTGTTATCTGGTCATACACGCACACAAATTATAATAGCCGCAAAAAATCTTGAACGAAAATGGCGCCGCCTATGCAGCCATGGGACAGGTGCCTCAGGGCTCAGAGGTAGACCACGTGCTTGTTTCCCAGAAGGTGGCGGAAAAACTAAATTATCTTTACTAATTCCAGCGCATGGCTGCTCTAGGCTGTTTCATAACCACAGCGGAGAATGTTCTCTTCAAGTTAATGAAGGATAAGGAGCATCCACAGTTCAAACACATTTCCAAACTGAATAAGGAACCGACTGTTGATACTTTATGGTTTACTGATACAACGGCAACGTCCAAATTATAAGTTAAAAAAATGGCCATTAGAATAAAATTTAACCCCTAAATGACACTTCTGGTCTCAAATGACACTTTGTGTCTACTATTGTCGAGAAATGTCATTTAAACGAGACAGCCGGTCGATTCTGTAAAAATCTCACCGTGAAAACTTAGGTGAAGTGAGTTTGTCTTTGCTAGGAATTGACACTAGTGACAGCTCACTCCACGCTCACTTCACCTAAGTTTTCACAGTGACATTTTTACAGAATAGCACCGCAGGAACAGCTTGAGACTAAACCTTGTGCCTTAAAGGGGAAGCGCTATGGAAGACCAAAATAGGTAGGTAGTGTACAACCCTCGTAAGTTCCTATAACCCTTTGACTGATATTTCATGAGTTTTGTTGAATATAATTCTGTAAATAAATAATGTACGGTCGCGAATCATATTTTGTTCAACATACAGCCTGACACTGCCCTACAAATTGCAAAAAACGTAAGAACAATTTAATTTTGCGGGTAACCCTGGCGCTTCCTGCTTAAAATTGGGTTTTTGTAAAATTTTACGGGGTTATTTTTAAATTAATGCGTGCACACATTGAAATGAGGTCCTCAATTTTTTACTCTTTTACGAAAAATCACAATATAAATATTGTTTGGAAAAGATTGGGTAGGTTTTTTTTAAATGGGATTGCAAGCCCAATTAGCTGAGTATTTTTTTTTTCGAGTTAGGGCGGATTCGATCAAATTTTATACCTAGTGTAAGGCTTATCCTGGGAATAAATTTAGAACGTTTGACAGATAAGCCATAATAAAACTGTCAGTCGTCAAATTTATTCCACAGTACTAAAAATTACTTGGGTAAAATCAGCTCTAACCCATCCTGTATCTGTATAGTGATTATGTAGGTACTTTATTTTGTTAATTTTATAAATTGTATTCCAAGTTCCGTTTTTTAAAGAACGTACCTACATACTTAATATTTTTATATGGTATTAAATGAGAAGTTGTACTCAAACTTGACATTCCATGTTTTTTATTTAAGAGTAATTTTAATATCAAAAGTGTTTCTCTGTTATCCTTTTTCGTACATAAACAAGGCTACTCCACAAGTGGCAAATTTGACAGATTGTAGTAGATTGATGTGCTGACGTCTGTACAACTTTTTATTCATGATCTCATTGATTAAGTATATGATAATAATTTTTGCTAAAATAGATATTCATATAAGTGATGGGACTCCTCAAAATGTTTTATATTACTAACGATTGTATAATTATAACTTACCACTGCATTTTTTTTTTCAAAATAAAAGTTTTTCACGCAAACCTTGTTTTATTTTCAGCGGCTCCAATCCATCGGTGTGTTTGTGGGCACTTCGGAGAATGTCCTATTCAAGCTTATGGGCGACAAGAATCATCCGGCATTTAAGCAAATTTCTAAACTTAGTACCACGCCTACTCCAGACGAATTTGGACTTAGTCAGAAAAGTGATCAGTTGTAAAAAGCTGTAATAGGGGATTCATGGAGAGCATTTTGACTTTACGTTACAAAAAAATTAGAAGTGTTTCATATGAATCTTATTCCTACGTAGATACTGTTCATATTCGGATAAGTGAATCTGAACAAGCGATGCATACGAATATAAGCGATAACTACATGTGAATAATGTTTATAATGTGCAATAATTTAAAAGCCAAATTGCTATCTGTGAATCTTGCCCCAAGTCTAAAGGGTTCCGGAAGCGAGGCCAGTTTGAGAATCGGCACCCTAAAGGAAAATGAGGCGTCTTCGTGCTCTGTGCACGGCCCAAGCACAGAATATTAATACTTAAGAGGGCCCAAGCCACTGAACTGCGGGGTCATTGCGTAATACACTATCAGTAGCATGGGTTTCATTTTGACAGTGAAGGTGAAATGACGTTCGCCAGGTGGCAGCACTGACACGTCAGGTCCAGGCATCTGTCAAACAGCCTATATTTTCTTTAGTCATGAATGAATGATGAGCGAATGAATGAATCGAATTATGAACGTCATCATATATTTTATATTGGAAGACCTCTTGTCAAAGTGGTGCCAACTGGTGTCGTAAATTTTCACCAAAACCCCCCATTCAAAAAAATTCATTGCGTTATTTACGTTGTTGAGCTGACACATTTTTCGAACATGTCGCACCACATATAAAATAAGGTTACAACTTGAAAGTCATTTACAGGAATTTTCAGGTTGTTTTCAGGAACATTGTAAAACAGCGTATGCTATTTAAACATACTTTTTTGTAAGCTTGTATAATTTTGATCACATAATGATAATAGTGTAAGAATAAAGACTGATTAACAAATCCGTGAGTTTATTTTCGGTTTTATAAAAATCCAGGGTTTCCGAGTTGTAACCCTATTTTTATCGGAGGTGCGATAAGAAGCAATGAATTAGCAATATCATTCAACATTATACAGATTGAGTTTGACACTGGTGCCGATTTCCACTAAACTGAATTTAAGTTCAATGCTTGCATTCTTTTTCTTTCATTAAGAAATGGACAGAAGATAGGTATTAGTTTAGTCCTGTCAAATTAAGATACTCTATAGACAATTTTAGACGTGATTAAAAAATTGGCTACTAAAAATACGTCGATTTACGTCAGGCGTTGACTGAATTGACAGGACTGAACTATGATTTATCTTCCGTCCTTTTATCATATTTTATTAATCAAATGATTATTGACCTATTTATATTTTAATTCGTCGACAGTAATCATAGCGGACGTATCCAATGATTTGAGCCATTTAATTTTCTATTATATTTTGTTGGTAATATTTACGAGTAGGTATTTTAGAGCCAATGTACGCTTGTATAACTTCGTCCATGGCCATAAAATATACAACGTGTAACGGAAAGGGTATATACATACCAAAGGCACGGCTTCTTTGGATGATATCAAACGATATTGGAAGGGTTTTTTAATCCTATATCTACATGTTCAGAACTTATGAGAATTTTTAATACATTGATACCAGAAACCGAACTTTTCAAATTGAAATAAACACATCACTAGCACTAAATCAGCTGATCGGTGTCAGTGAACCATTTGTGAGTAAAAATAAACCTCTTACTCCTGGTATTTCTGAATAAAATGAATAAAAGGTTCCGCATGTTTATTTTTTGTTTACAAAATATTATTACTGACTTTTCCTAAACTTTGATTTTGGTCTAGGTATTAAAATTTTACGAAATAATATTTAGGTACCTGTTTGCACTGTCACGTATTATCTAAGCGTATTATTTACACACTTGTTGGTTTTTTATGTAGTTGTCCTTTTGTAGAAGATTACTTTGTAGATAATTATTATCTACATAGTAAATAGTAATCTTCCACCCACCCCACCTTACCATCGTACCTACAACACAATAAATACCTAATTAAAAACAATATTCCTGTATTGAATTTCCCAACGTTATTCCTATCCTTTTATTTTGGTGGCCATAAGGATAAACGATGTTTTGCTTTAAATCGATTTTTTAATCGATTCACAGAACGAATCCCATGCTCTTGAATCGATCTACTAAAAATTCAACAAAAATCGTAATCAAAAAAATTTTAAACAACATTTATCACACCTTTATTTTGTGACATATTTACAGTTGCCAGTCAGGTAGGTACGTCTAAACTTTTAATCAATAATATTAATAATTGAACCTTTCCAGCGTAATTAAATTACTTTCATTCAGATGGTACAGATGTAGTCGGTTAAAATCAAATGTTTCAATCTTCGCTTAGTGCTAACATAAATAATGCGGACAAGCTAAAAAGTGTCGGCATAATTATGTATGTAATTGATCTTGTTTGAAATAAATAAACCTACCTATTCGCTGTTTATGATTGTCAGCATAATACTTTGGGCAAACATGAACTTGAACTATTATGAGCCCTTATCATAATAATTTTTACACATACGATCCAGGAGATTCGATTCACCTTACTATTGAATCGATTTGCTTGAAGATCGCATTAAAACGAATTGTTTCGAAAAATCGTCAGCTCGTACCATTGAATTGATCATAAAAAATCGAATCCTTACGTGTATCCTACCAAGAATTAATTGCTTAAATAAACATTATTATTTGCCATTAAAACTTAGAATAGAAAAAGGATTTAGAACAAGAATTTTTGTCCAACTGAACCCAAAACATCATTTCAATTCACCTCTTCGGTATTGATGCTTCTCCTAGTACAAATAAAATCACAGTTCGGTTGCACGGTTCCGTTCATAATTTTAAAAATAAGGTTTTTTTTTTTTAATAATTATGTCGAAAACTATTAACAACAAGTTAATACTATTTTTTTATTACAAAATAATAGCACGCCCGCATAATTTTTGTCTGTAGGACTAACCGAAAGAATTATCGGAAGTTCACGGTCTGTCGGTGCTTTATCAATAGTACATGGGTTTTATTGGTTTGAGCACGTTTAGTCTTTAGTATAATTCAAACGAAGTCAATAAAAAATGTCGCAAAACTGCATCTAACTGTGGAAAGAAATTAATAAAAGTACTAGGACATCATGAGTTAGGAATTGTTATTGCCGAATTGAAAATCGTTTGCTCACAGAACCCTGATTACGTCGTTACACACACAATGTAAGCATCTTAGTGTGTGTAAACCTAATGGGTTAGTAGGGTACGTGCACCAATTGCCGTCCTGTAGTTTCAATTACTCCTGGTAAATACAACTTCTAAAGAGATAACGCGGCCTCATAAATTATGATTTTTAATGGATTGAAATTACTTAATAATTTTCCGGAGTTGCGGGAATTTCCGAGGTTGCGGGAATTTCCGAGGTTGCGGGAATGTTGTTTTTAGTCAGTAAGAGTCTAAAGGGAGGCCCACACTGCACCGTGTCACGCAGCGGGGTTCGTGGAACGGAGCAAAATTCCACGCGCGGAAGCACGTTTTTATTGAATTTGGTAAAAAATCACGGGGGCACGTTCAGCGTCCCGCTGCGTGATGTGGTGAAAAAAAATGAATGATTTTTCAATTTTGAATTTGAATTAGGTACGTAACTCTGGTGTGTTAGATTTACTTGAAAGTTTAACGGAGTTTAGTTGAAATTATTATTAAGATGTAAAATAATCTTGAATCCTTGAACAATATTTTTTAATAGTACTGGACACTAATTGGGACAGCCACCCTATACTCGTAGGTATCTAAATTTAACGAAATAATATTTAGGTACCAGGATAGCAGGGAATAGGAGATTTATTTAGCATTGTTATTGTTTTGCTCGCCGTCGCCAGTCGACGTCTGTTCCGTGTCTAGTGCACTCGTTTCTAGTCCCTGTGACACGCGCATCAGTTCAGTACGGCTACACCTAATTGACTTTTTTTTGTTGTGTTTGAAAATGTCGATAAGTAATAGCGAATATTACGAAATGATGTTGTGTGTCGGAGCAGAACATGGTAATTTGCGAGCTGCCCGAGAACTGTACCGTCACCGTTTTATTGAGGGTAGACCAGATGCTGACCGTCGACAGCTGCCTTCGTCGGCATGTTTTAGCCGGATGGTACATCGTCTGTACCAAACTGGGTCATTCCACGCACCTGCTTCAGAGGGTCGCCCGAGTACTACCGATCCAGAATTTGAAGAAGCTGTTCTGGAACATTTTGAACTCAATCCACGCACTAGCACACGTCGAGCTGCATTAGCGCTGGGTGCCTCTAACCACATGCAGGTATGGCGAGTGCTAAGCAATGACGGTCAGCACCCATACCACTTCCGTCGTACCCAGGAGCTGATACCGGCAGATTTTTTGCCTCGCGTGGCCTTCTGCGAGTGGTACAGAAACCAGTCAGAAGCTTCGCCAGATTTTGGTTCAAAAATACTATGGACCGATGAGGCATCCTTCACGAGAGCGGGAATAAGCAACATCCACAACGAACATGTTTGGTCTCACACGAACCCGCATGCTTCGACAGAGTCGTCATTTCAACACCAATGGCGACTGAACGTGTGGGCAGGTATAATTGGAGACGTTGTCGTAGGACCAGTTTTCTTGCCGCAAAGCTTAAACGGCCAAAATTATTTAAGCTTCCTGAGGAATGAATTAGACGATGTCCTCACAGTGCTACCAGTGTTAAGCTATGTCAATCTCGTGATGAGGAATAATTTAATTTTCCAACATGACGGTGCACCGGCACATTTTGCTCGAGATGTTCGCCATTATTTAGATGCGCGCTTTCCTCAGTGGGTTGGGCGTGGTAGCACAAGCGTGGCTTGGCCTCCGCGATCCCCAGACCTAACCCCGTTAGACTTTTTTTTGTGGGGGTACATTAAAAATGCAGTGTACGCAGTGCAGTGTGATACAGTGGACCAAATGAAAGTACGAATTGAGGCCGCTTTCAGGACAATCACACCAGACATGCTATGCAATGTTCAGGAGTCTATGAACAAGCGAGCGGCCTTGTGCATACAGTACCAAGGCCACCACATCGAACCCCACCTTTAAAAATGTAAGTCAATTTACTAAATTAAGCAAAACTTTAAGATTTTACTGTTTTCTCGGTAATAAGTAATAATAAGAGATGAAACTAGTTAACCTACCTAAACTTTGTTTCGATATTTTACGTAAGTTTTGTTATCTCGGTTTTTACGTGCAATTTCTGGCTTAATATTAACGAGTAAACTGAAAATCAATAATTACACATTAATTTTTACATCACGGTAAAGTAGGTATTGTATTGCGCGCGCGCACATGCCGCCTATGCTTTGGCGGTACGGCGCGCCGCACCGCCAAAGCGGTAGGCGGCATGTTTGATCTCGTCAGTTCGCGCCGACAAAGACGCCGCGTTTGGTAGGCTACTACAGTACTAGGCGCGCAGAATTACCGAAGAGATTTATCGTGATATTGGCAAGTAAAGTGATTGACCTACGTAGTGCGGTGACATGTTTGTTATGATTTGAATTTCAGAAACCTAAGATACCGAAAATTTGGTATCAATTCTTAGAGTATTTTATTTTGAGTTGAAACTAAGTATAGTGACTCTATACCAGCAGCTATCTTTAGTACTTAAGGATAGCTATAGGGTTTCTGTTACACGTTGTATATGTATGGAAATACTTGCACGTTATAACTTTGTATGATTGGCGGAAAGAGCTTTGAAGGTCCGTGATATACTTACCTCTCCGCCATTATGATTATTTTTTTTAAATAGTGGTACGCTTGTATTTTATATAAATCGATAGCCCACATCAATGCAAACAGAAAACATAGTAAGAAATATCTAATTTCCCCGTGAAATATCTAATTTCCGAGATATTATTAACGTTCAAAGTTGATCACGTGACATCTGTATTTTTTAGTGAATGTGAGGTCACCATTTTGAAAAAAAATAATAATAAATGGCGGGCAGATAGGTATGCCAGGGTCCATATAAAAATCATCAATCCCCTTTAAAAGAGTCCATATTTCCATACATTGTAATTCCCTGTTATCGTGATGAGGATATCCACGATAATATCGCCATCTTAGAAATTATAAAAGCGCTTAAGTAGCTACACTGGTCTGTAATCATCACACTAATATTATAAAGGCGAAAGTTTGTGAGTGTGCGTGTGTGTATGTGTTTATATGTTTGTGCAGGGTGCAGCAAGTATTTATATAAAAACAATTACCTATTAATTATTTTAAGCTTACCTACAGTGTTGCCATGTATATCTTACAAAGGATTCAATAAATGTAGAGAGTAGAAGCTCAAAGTAGGTACTAAAAATACGTTTATTTTAAATAAAATTTCCTCACAATTACAATATTAATGTAGATCAGCAAAATATAAATTCAACATTTAATATTTAAGACCGAGGAAAATAAAATGTAAATAATGTAGATTAGATGTATTGTAGTTTTTGCAAATCGCGAGCGCTCGGAAAGTGGTTCTTATTGACATTATTGAAAAGGGAGGATCCTCCGACCAGGCGGGTGTTGTGTCTGGCGGGCAACTGCCCGATGATTCATGTCGGGCCGTTGTATCTATGCTAGTTGCGCGGTAAACTCTGCTTGCGAGATGCAGGATTTTGCGTGACGTCGGTATGAGGCGTTGTTCGCATGTGGCGTTGTAGATACCGCTACAGTATAATAGATTCTATGTTCTATATGAAAAATTGCGCGTGCAGCATCGTACACGCGATAGAAGTCTTAAAAACAAATAAAGAAGACATTCAGTGCGAGACAGAGAGTAATATTTTTCTTCTCTCTCGTGTAAAGAAATGTATCTAAACGTGACGCATCCTTGAAATTTCACTCTCTATTCTCGTTCAATTATCGAATAGCCACCTAAGAATAAGATGTATCACTTCAAAAATTTGATCATGAAAAGCAAGGAAAAGTATGTCTATAAATGTAGGTACGCTTTTTATTAGCTGAAAAATATACATTATGCCTGTATTTCTTCAAAGCGTTAGGCACAGATGTACGGAACTATAGTACACCCACATTTTGCCAGCTATATGTAATTCTCCTGACGCCTGCTGCCATCAAACGGACACAATACCAGGATCCAAAAAAAAAATTGCTATAATTCACGTGCGCTCGTGAGGTGCAAGAACTATAATAGTAGCTTATATCGAATATTATATTTCATTAAAAATGCAAATGGTTTTATTTCAACAGCGACCATTTCAGTTGCTCCTTCGCCGATTGTAACACCTGAAAATAAGAAAAACTAACATAGGTATAGAATATTATTACATTACAATCATTATTATGACCTCATGCACGAGGTTGTGGGCGCAAATCCGGGTAAATACCAATGGGACTTTTTCAAATTCTTAATCAGACTGGCAGGGAAATTGATGCACAACCTGTCACCATGGATCCAGTACATTCGAAACACTTCTGCGTAATAAATTTGCTCCGCCATACATCTTGATGGCGCGTCGTAGGCATTGGACCTTTCTATGAAACAGCAGTTTTTTTTTTATAACTGACGAAAAATTTCTATGCTACGTGTAAAATCATGTGCTGTGAATTCAAGGACTCAAACTGTAACCGTAATATGTGTTATAGACACTGTTTCTTTA
Source organism: Luperina nickerlii (assembly GCA_963855955.1). NCBI lineage: Eukaryota > Metazoa > Arthropoda > Insecta > Lepidoptera > Noctuidae > Luperina > Luperina nickerlii. The sequence goes on along the minus strand of OY979689.1, from coordinate 5,598,648 downwards.
AAACTGTTTTAAAAGAAAAACACTTCTAAATGTAACAGATATAATAATGTTACAGAAATAAAGTGTAACCTTATATATGTGTTAATATGTGTAACATAAATAAGCATTTGTAGGCAACATTGCGCGGTACCGCAAAAACGCGCGGCGGACAGACGGACGCGGGCGATGGCAAAATAGCCTCAATCCAGTCGGGATTGCGGCTATTTTGGCAACGCCGCCTTTACCGGTTACATTTATTAACACTGTTAACACATTTATATCGGTTACAGATATATTACTGTTACACTTTTAAGTGTTTTGGGTTTACACATTGAAAAACATATTCGGCCGGTCGATTCTGTAAAAATCTCACCGTGAAAACTTAGGTGAAGGGAGTTTGTTTTTGCTAGGAATTGACACTATTGACAGCTCACTCCACGCTCACTTCACCTAAGTTTTCACGGTGAGATTTTTACAGAATAGCACCGCTGTTCTGTGTTGTTGTGATTCTGTTATCAATTCAATATGTAACACTTATAATTCTGTAACCTTTATGAAGGTGTTCTTAAGTCCCTGGCTGAATTCACGGTTTCAGTTTGCGTGTCGATGTACCCTGCCACCTGTTTATGAACGTTCTTAGTTTATCTTGGTCACTATCACTGACAGCCGTCCGAGACCGGTTCAGTTGCCAAAAAGAAAATAAAACTCTTGTTATTGACATTTCTATTGTCAAACATTACCGTCAGATATTTATGCTGCCAGAGGGTTGTCACATTTTTTTGCAATATGAGAGTGGCACTGATTGCGATACAGAAGAAAACTTGAAACATGGTGTCAGAGTTTTATGCTGCCAAACCGATGTCAGATATTTTTGGTCACAACAAGGTATCACATTGTAAGACGTGACACATCTTATTGAAGCCGATGCAGCATCCTACATTTTGGCGTTGGCGTTTTATAGTTATGGTGTTCCTTCGTTTTCACATATTTGTGCTGTCGCTTGTACGTATAAATCTTCGACAAATGATCACATATATTTGCCGTCATCGGCAGAAATATCAAAGGATGAATCATGAAATCAAATTTTATTGCCGAGCTAAGAATATTATTATATTTATGCTCGTGAATACTTGTGTAAATATAAATTGTAGGGATATTGTTATATTCTACCTGTTTGTGTGGTGTGAAATTGTTATTTTTCTTGGGAATCAAACAGCTATAAAATGTTAAGAATGCTCGAATATACTGTCAGTTCGAGATTCTTGGTATAATTCAGTACATTTGTATGTTTTCTTTAATTTGTCAAGATACATATACAAGGTGATTTTTTCACACCATCATGTAGTTTTTTTATTTAGCTTAATGTGCATTTCAGCGTATTTTTCTAGGACCTATAGTTTAGAACTTGCACGAAATGGCTAGAAAAGAAATCACCCTGTTATCTGAAATATTGCGGGGTAATTGCTTAACACACTAACAATAGAACTGTTCAAAGTGAAAGCCATCTTTCACTATGACAGTTCAATAGCATTCATTGCATTATTTACGTTGTTGAGTAGACACATTTTTCAAACATAATTATGAAGTAATGGTTTAGCAATATTCTTCAAAATGATTCAGATTGATTGATAGTGTGTCACGCAATGAGGGTTTTCGTGAAAATTTACGACACCAGTTGGCACCACTGTGACAAGAGGTCTTCCAATTTAAAATATATGATGACGTTCATCATTCGACTCATTCAGTCGGTCATCATTCAGTCATGACTAAAGAAAATATAGGCTCTTTGACAGATGTCTGGACCTGACGTGTCAGTGCTGCCACCTGGCGAACGTCATTTCAGAAAACCCTCATTAGGGTGCTGGGTAGAGACGCGGTAGAATTGCTACTAGCAGAAAGTGTAAACGTTGCTTGGATAACAGCTTGTATCTACAAATTGCTTTACACATAACTATACGTTTTTACACCTACACCAACCAGGTAAAAATACCCAAAGGTACCAAATTTTAGCGTATTCCTTTAAGCATTTAAATGAAAAAAAAAATCTAAACAAAAAAGACAAGAAAAACTATTTTTCTTTTTTATAAATGACCGTATCTTACCAATAAAAATAAGCATCAAAGAAAAAGCGATACAGCCAATGAAAAGGGGTTGCCAATGAGAAAAAAATAATAAAAATGTTAGTAAATAAAAATTTAATAAGCACTAAATAACTACAATTACAATTAAATGTAGAAATACGTAATCTCAAACTATTTGCCCCCGGTTCGCTTACATATTCATTATGTTCTGTAGAATCTGAAATTTTTAATAAATAAAATCATTGTCAACTTATTATTTTGTAAAAAATCGTGGTTAAAATATCCAATTACTATTTTACTTCAAAAACATTCAAATCCCAGTGTGTTTTACTAATATCTCGTGAATCTAATGAATATATAATAATACTTTGATCCCAGATTAATAGTTTAATAGTATAATAATTATTGCGTTATAAATAAAAACGATACAACACGTGCAAACAAAAATAAAATAGAGATATTTCAAAATGTTTATTTTTAGTAAAATAAATCATAAAGGAACAATTATTAAATAATTATATTAATAACTTTATAGGTACTTGAACTACAGTAATATTTAAAAAAAAAAAACGTTAAAAAATACTGTTATGGACCAGAAATTAATGGCATATTGTGCTATGTCTTACTTATATACTGATATTATTTTCAATTTGTCATCATAAGAACATAATAATATTCGATTTACTTTAATTTAATGTCTAATACTAAAATACATGTATTTATAAACTAATTCTATTGATTTATATACTTACATATATTTTCACAAAATGGAAAAAAAATGTAATGACATTTGATCAATATTCGCGATCTCAAGCGACGGTGTTGCCAAATTGAACTAAACTGCCTAGCCTTTTCCCAACTATGTTGGGGTCGGCTTCCAGTCTAACCGGATGCAGCTAAATACCAGTATGTTACATGGAGCGACTTGTCTATCTGACCTCCACAACCCATTTAATAGGTAACACGATCCCAATTGGCACGACTGGTTGTCAGACTTTCGGGCTTCTGACTACCCGTAAAAAAGATTTACGAATGACAGCCGGGTCCAACTGCTTAATGTGTTAACCGAAGCCAAATAGTATATTAAACAAAATAAAAATAATATGTAGGTCATCTAAATGTGCAAGATTATCAATTCGTGAGAAAAGTAATATTAAAATAGTAAGTACTTACTTTGTTTTTAATAGAAGGATCTAAGCTTAGACAATTACATATAGATAAACAAATACTATCACCAACAGTCACAAAAAAAAAGGATTAGTAGGCCAGGCGGAGCCAGGAGGGGGTCGCATTATTTTATGTTCTGTGTACAGGAAAAAAAATATGCAAAAAAAAACTAATAAATAAATCCCTTCTGAATTTTGCAGTTGCTCCCCGTCATTGTGATAATTTTTTGAACTGGACCATACCTAGGAACCTTCTGGTTACGGAAATATTGAAGGTCAAAGTTACAACTGTTTTTTTTATAATGAAAACAAGTTTTAAATGTTAAAAATTAACTTTAAATACCCCCCACAACTTCTGTACCGTTGCATGCACAATGTTTTACGTGCGTTACATTGCGCGCTGCGCATCTGCGAATTTTCACACCAAAAACAAAAATCGTTTGACAAGCAATACCTATTTTTTGGTCAATATAATATGTTGCTTAGTTTGATGTACAGAATGTGTAGATGAAGGGTCTTTTTACACCGTGTATGTTAGCCCTTGACTGTACGTAACTGCTGCTCGAGATTCGTGGCGTGCACACCGCAATATTGCGCGTGCGCCGAACGTCAATTGAGATCGCGAATAATCATCGAATTAAAGAAACTATTGAAGTATCGAGACATACAAGTTAAAAAGGTGGTACAACACTATTTACGAAGTTGATAGATACAGGAAACTAAAGACCGAGAGTCAACGCGATATGAGCCTCTATTTTGTCTTTTGGTATAGACGCCAGCACATCAAGCTACTACAATCTGTCAAATTTCTTTAATATATTTTCAACTTTATCGCTAAAGCATTAGGTTCAAAGTTGATTGGGAAAATTTGACAGTTTCGGATAGCTTGATGTGCTGGCGTCTGTTTTTTAAGAACTGAGTAAGTACGGCTATTCGGACCGCAAAGGCTCATTTTGCGTAGCAAACTGTATAGCCCTTTGTACACACACGTTTTTCTCGTGGAAAACTACGATTTATTCGTCGTGTGTAGGCACGGTCGTCAGTGTCGTATGGATCGCTATGGAAGCTTTTTGACAGACACATTTTAGTGTTCCGTACCCAAAGGGTAAAAACGGGACCCTATTACTAAGGCTCCACTGTCCGTCTGTCTGTCTGTCTGTCACCAGGCTGTATCTCATGAACCGTGATAGCTAATCAGTTGAAATCTTCACAGATGATGTATTTCTGTTGCCGCTATAACATCAAATACAATAAAATAAAAACAGAATAAAATAAATATTTAAGGGGGGCTCCCATACAACAAACGTGTTTTTTTCGGCGTTTTTGCCTTGTGGTACGGAACACTAGTCCGACTCGCATTTGGCCAGTTTTTTCTACGTAAAGAAGCCGTGGCACAAATGGTCTTAAACTGACTCCAAAAATTAAAAGAACCTCCTTTTTTGAAGTCGTTTAAAAACAGCATAATTTCGACTCACTTTCAGCGGCGTAATTTATGTCTACAATTCCCTGTATCTATCAACTTGCAACCAATACCCAGTGCATAACAAAAGTGACAAACACAAACTAGAATCTACCAAAACATCTTATTGACTTGTTCCATTACCTGTGCTACTGTTTGTTCCCCTAGAGGGACGTCTTCCGTGCGTAGGGCAGCCCTGCCGACTATGGAAGTTGGGTCGGAGTCCAAGATTACTCTGGAAAGGACAAAATTGGGTTATAGTGTGTGGAGAAATGAGAGAATGGCATGAATTACCTAAATAATAATAAATTACTTGCGCTACATGACATTGCTTCTTGCCAAATTTCATGATTCTCCATATACGTCTTATTAGGATACGACAGAAGTGTAAACATACGACTCGAGCCGAGTATACTCGATTCACGGTCGCTGACCCTTGAATGTCGGCTCAGAAAGAGCGCCAAGTGCGCCTAAAAAAAGTTTTCACTTCAAAAATGGTTTAGAAGAGCAGAAAGTATCTTACCCGCCATCACAGATCTCATCGAAGGCCAGCATGACAGAGTCCAAATTGTCCAACAGCACTCGTCTCTCCACATTTCTCCGTAGCAATATGCTCACCGACTCGTAAAGCGCATTCAGTACAGATTGGAGAATTAACTGTAATAACAGTGAATATTAATTAGTAAATTGGCTTTTTTTGGTTTTTCCAGTAAGATTATTTTTGTCTAATAAAAAATGAATAAAATTAGGTACCTCATTTTCATGTGAGCTGCCCATGACGTAGAAGAAGAGGTCCACATTGCTCTTGTATACACATGTCAGACCTTCCAGCATTATGATCTCTGCGTTGGCTCTGGAATCAGTATTTTAACAAGATAAAAAGTTATGTAAGTATGCATTTTTCATCATATTGCATCAGACACACTAGAGTGTCTCTGACACTCAAGGCAAAGACAAGTAATGAGGTTACGTCTGGCGCAGATTGAAAAAATATTTATTTTATTATTTGCTATTATTTTACATATTATTTATTTATTTCTGTAACTGCCCGTGACATCACAGCGGGCCCTATCAGAATACCAGCGCTGCAACATATTTTATTTTTTAAATGTCGTAGCATCATGCTGAGATAGGAGCCTTTTGGCCTTGTATAGGACTTTGTTTCATTTTCCTTTTGTTACTTTTTTTTATATAACTTGGATTTTTATTTTGCTGTGTTTAGTTTAGTTTGTTATCTTCCTGTATGAGTCGCAATAAATACTTTTTCTTTCTTTATTTATTAAAACTTTTCGCACAAAAAGATACGAGAGAGAGATAGATAAGATAGATTTTTTTATTTTTATGCATCATGTTTGCCGCAAATAAACATAATTTTCTTTCTTTTCTTTCTATACAAAGGCGGACTTAATGCCTTAGGCATTCTCTACCAGTCAACCAAGGGTGGTAAGAGATTGGATGGCAGGTGCTTTGATTGAGAGGAACAATGATATAAAAAAAAAATTATAAAAACTAGATACACAAATACATAAATAGGTTATTTATACATAAGCACATGCATATTATTTTTTAATACAGTTGCTCAAAAAGTGGCGTATTGCAGGGACGTATAGCGTTCGGGATGTGGGCTATTACATACTCGTGCTTTTTTTTTACCTTTCCCGAACTCGTGCGTCTCTCTCTCTCTTTCCCAACTGTCAAAATAATGTCTATTAAAAAGAAAAACCAACCATGAAGTTTTTACTAAAAAAAATCATAGAAGTTTTTATAATTCATGCAAATACGTATTATTTCTAAAAAGAAGCTACTAATTTGTTTCAATATCAGATTTAATGATTTGATTGAATGAGTTAGGTTAGGTTTCATTTCATTTCATCTCATTAAATTTCATTTTCATTTCATATCAATAATAAAATTCTACTGAAGACTTGGCTGTATGCCCATAGTTCCCTTTGCCTACCAGAATGGGTGAAGAAAAAAAATCTCTGCTTATATTCTACGGTTGGCGCCATTAGTTAGTTGAGTTTATTGTGTTTTTATTATTTTATTAAATTGCTTCATTTTTTCGCAACTGTATTAAAAATAGTCGTTCAGTACACGTGCGAAACCGTCATTGCAACTTGTTCCGACTGTCAACCCTCGCCTTCGGCTGCGCCTCGGCTCGGGTAGACATTTGTCGGAACTCTTTGCAATGACAACCTTTCCGCACTTGTAATGAAATATACTATTGGAAAATATCAAATCTATACTAATATTATAAAGCTGAAGAGTTTGTTTGTTTGTTTGGTTGAACGCGCTAATCTCTGGAACTACCAGTCGGATTTGAAAAATTCTTTTTGCATTTGATAGCCCAATTCTTGAGGAAGGTTATAGGCTATTTAACATCACGCTATGACCTTTAGGAGCCGAGCAAAAAGAAAAAAAAGTCAGAAAGAACACTAAGCAAAAACGAAGTAATAGCGCGGGCAGGCGATGCGATGCGACGGGGTGGGTCGGAGTAACAAGAAATTTCACGCAGGCAGAAGCTAGTTATGAATATAATTATGATGTCTTGTCCTGGCTAGATGCCAATGCATGTCAGTCCTCACCTGTGTGTTTTATTAAACAAGTTTTTCTCAAATGCCTTCTGTTCCTTGGAGGTCGGCAGGACATCTTTGTCGTAGTACTTAGCAAGGATACGGTTGCCATCATTATCCAGGATACACATGCCTTTCACTATGTACAGGGTGGGTTCCTGAAATTCGAGAGCAATCAGAGAGTTAGAATTTTTTAATCCATACTATCCATAAGTCTTGTACTAAGTAATATTATAAATGCAAAAGTGTGTCTGTCTTATGTTACCTCTTTATGCTTAAACCGCTGAGCCGGTTTAGATGAAATTCAGTATAGATATAGTTTGAGTCCCGGGAAAGGACATAGGGTAGTTTTTATCCCAATATTCCCACGGGTACAACACTTATGGGGGTGAAACCGCAGGGCAACGCTAGTAATTATAATTATGAAGCGGTCAAGTTGTCATAGGAGTAACAGACAGTCTGCTGTGCAGGGCTTGCATGGAGGACAACGAGTCAGCAGCACATGTGGTTCTAAACTGCCCGGTGGTCTCCACGTACAGGGCAAAGTACTTAGGTAACTCAGGTACCCTACGTGAGACGGTCAGTAACATCAATGCGTTGCTGGCCTTCCTTGAGGAGCTGGGATGGATCGAATAATCGATTTTGCCGTCTGTACGCGAAATACGCGCATTGACGTGGAGTTGCAGACACCAGCCCGTATTACCTATTACCTAAAGCGGTCAAGTGTGAGTCGGAATCGCACATGAAGGGTTTTCTACTGTCTCAAAACACGTTTCTTGAATGGTTGACGTAAATTTTTTTCTTAATTTTATTTTTACTGTCCAAACTACCATTGATTAGGATTCCAGAGAAAAGGGCATTCTCACGATGCGAGCCGTATCGAGGTGTGCGTAAGGGCTAAATACAGTCGAAATTGCCGGAGTCAGCCAAAAAAATTATCAAGACCGACAACAAACGTAACGGTTCAAGAAGCCGGAAATGCTAAGAATGTGATTCCAATGCATACAAATATCGAAAGGTTTTTAGTTAATAAGTGCATATGTTACTAAAGCAATATAAAACCCGAAAAAACTACATAATGCAAAGGGAGTTGCACTATTTTACGAAATGTTACAAAATTAAGGTTTTTCCGTGCGTTTGAAAGGGGAACTGCAAGTAACTTACAAAAAGTGATCCTTCCATTGTTGTGTGAACCATTTTCAGGACAATTTAAACGTTTTCTTAAATTATTTCTAATCAAAACATGCAACTTCGCAGTCGTTGACGTGTTTCTGTTTGACTTTGACATTTAAAATTTGACACATGCATGATAGGTGTTGCTAAAGTTAAAATTATTGAATTTCCACGTCGAAATTATTGTTATGACGACAAAATCGTCGTATATTTTTCTAAAATAGACTTTGAAGTTCTTCTAATTTAGCTAAATAATTATGATGACCGAGGAACTTGAAAAAGTATGCCACATCTATCTTCTTTTTAGCGTCATCTATGATTTTTAGCATGTACTTTTATAAGGTCATGAGAGTTTGGTTTTAAGAAATGTTTAATATGAACAACAGATGGCGCTGTACTACGGTCGCCGTAAACTGCTGCTAGATGTCGCTAGTCGTTAGTAATTCGTTCTTCAGTTTTATCCAGGTACACTGTAATGATTATTTCCTTCAAAGCAAGTAAAATAACTCTAGAGTAGTGTAAAGTCTTATATTATAGTGCTATAACTTAACAATTACATAATTTAAGCCATCAATTAAATACCTATTCAATCGGTATGCGATGTGTCGAACAGGCGCGGGGCGCCCGTCTTTAGGCCGATCACCCTAAACCCATTACATTTTTAAGGGGGAAGCGCCAGGTTAGCCCGGGAAATTCGAATTTTCTTACGTTTTTTTTCAATTTTCAGGTCACTGTCAGGTTGTATGTTGGACAAAATATGATTCGCGACCGTAACAAGTAAGAGCGGGTTGTTTCACGTCTACTTGACGCACGCGTATACGTCAAATATGGCGCTAACTACTTATCGTCAAACCAAAAAAAAGCGTTGTTGAATTTATGGCTATTTTTTTTTATACTTCTTTATCGAGACACCAGCATCGGTCGATAGCTGTCACACGTGTCAGAGAGATTTAATTTTTTCATTTGGTGGATTTTAGTACGTGAAATTGGCAAAATTGTGGTGTTTAATCCACAGAAGCCATTAATCAAGAGTTCAAGATGAATTTATGGCCTTGACTAACGTCAAATACCTAATTACGATTACGTACTCGTTAATATTTGACGTACGTATGTTACGTTAACCAACCATTTGAAACAACCGGGTCTAAGTACGTATTTCATCATCATCATTTCAGTTTCAGCCGAAAGATGACCACTGCAATGGGGGTTTTCGTGAAAATTTACGACACCAGTTGGCACCATTTTGACAAGTGGTCTTCCATTTCGACAATGAATATAAAATATATGATGACGTTCATCATTCGATTCGTTCATTCGTTCATCATTCAGTCATGACTAAAGAAAATATAGGCTCTTTGACAAATGCTTGGACCTGACGTGTCAGTGCTGCCACCTAGCGAACGTCATTTCAGAAAACCCTCATTGGACATAGACCTTTTTTTTTCAGGATGGCAAATCATCAAATGAACCCTCCCGCTCTGGGCGGAGCGGAAGGGAGTGTCAGACTCTTACTGACTAAAACCCACCCGTGTTCTTTCCTTAGTCCTTTATGTTCCGGGCCAGCGGTAATCCTTTCGGACAATCCCGCTGATCCGGCAGGCTTCGGCCTTAACGGACCCCTTCAAATGATGCTGACATCTCTTTGAGGCACGTGTGGAACACGTACGCGCCGTCCGGCACTGGCCTGGTCCTGATCGGACGATGAGCTACCCAGAGTAAATTAATGAAAAGTATTGATTTCACGTCACTAAATTTTTTTCGGATTTTTTCGGCCGTAAACTAAAATTGTAGAAAACGGAAAACCGAAAACCGAAAACTTAATCCACCACGCGGGCCCTTTGCATCCTGATGGATGGTATGGTAGATACCTAGCTACGTTCCCATTGTTACAGAGTATTAGTAGGTCTGTATCTGTTTTTTAAACTCATTTAAAACAGAAGACTTACGAATTAAGTCGGTAGTAAGGTAAGCGTCCTCATTTATTATCTCCCCATTTTTGTTTCATAGACCACTTTGATGAAACTTTTTACTACCACAGACAATCCCAGAATAGAGTTCTAATTACACTATTTTCGCGCCACATTTTGACACATGGCGGGAAGATGGCCGCCAAGAATAGACTAGATAGAGTCTTTGATGTCACCGAATCAAATTACCAAAGTTTGAACTTCCCTCGTATACTATACGTTAGATGTTTGTAACATTTGTATTATTTTTAGGCATATGTTTTACCTACCTCTTAGTTATGGGGGTTTTGGTAATAAGAAACTTTGATGTCTTCAAACGAAATGAAATTATTAATTCTGTAAATAGGTTATCGGAATCAGTTTTACACGACATACCTACTTATATAAAAGTAAAATAAAAACTAGATGGTCGAGATGTCCTATCTGACTAACCCTGAGAAAAAATGGCGAAATAAACTCAGGGGACAAAGACTCTTTTTAAAGTCCAGGCATAGTTTTGATCAGATCCTTTTAAATTTTTTGCCACTACATCTTCTTTTGAATCGCACCGTTGCTTGCCTTAACCTACCTAAGTAATCTAAACTAATTTAGATAAAGATAAACAAAAGATTTATGGTTTGTATGTTTGTTTGTTACGCATTGACGCTAAAACGGCTAGACGGATTTGGATGAAATTTGGCACATGGGTAGACCATGACCTGCACCCTAATTGCGTAACACACTATCGGTCTCATTCTGAATGGTTTTGAAGCATATCCATTGCTTCATATGTTCGAAAATTTTGTCTACTCAACAACGTAAATGACGCAATGAATGTTGTTGAACTGTCAAAATGAAACTCATTGCTACTGATAGTTATGTCACGCAATTACCCCACAGGGCCCTAATTCACTAAAAGCACTTAACGATTCTTTACTGCAAAACCACGTCAATGAGGGTTTTCTGAAATGACGTTCGCTAGGTGGCAGCACTGACACGTCAGGTCCAGACATCTGTCAAAGAGCCTACATTTTCTTTAGTCATGACTGAATGATGAACGAATGAATGAATCGAATGATGAACGTCATCATAATTATATTTTATATTGGAAGACCTCTTGTCACAGTGGTGCCAACTGGTGTCGTAAATTTTCACGAAAACCCTCATTCCTCTGTTAATCACGACAATGACAGATGTCATTGTCGTGATACGTTATTAGCAGATGCTAATAACGTATGCTCTATGACACAATGGCGTGGTTTAAACTGTCAAAATATACGTTGTGCGTACGGATGTCATTTTAATTCCTTGCCGCTAACAAGACATGATATTGACGTGGTTTGCACGTTCGGTAAGATTTCGCGGGGTATTATACGGAATGGGGGCCTGGTTTAGGACATAAGATGCTTTTTATCCTGATATTCTCACAGAATGGAGACTTATACGCGTGAAACCGCGGGGCGTAGATAATTCCTCTATAAAATGGTTTATGCATTCACGTGCCACATAGCCATAACCGCACCAAAATGGCGGCAAACACAATAAACCACATTAATAAAATTAGGTATTACCCACTATGTTACTTAATTGACTATTACTGATACTTACCTTCTCATTTCAGCCCTCTAATTACCTTTAAAATGGACTAAAACTACCTCGAAATATAATCTGTGACTTTTACGACCCTTGTAAATGATTTAAAGGTATAAATAAGAAAAATATAGAGGCCATTTTTATTTGACCCGTCATTTCACCAAGGCGTATGGTGTTGCCAGTTCAAGTTATGTTAGGCATTCGAATGAAGCCGCTATTTTAGATTGAGCTCTCTTTTTTCTAAAATTGGTAGTGTCGGGGGTCCAACTGATTTTGGTTAGTAGACTGGTGTATTTTGGGAAGGATATTCATAAATATAAGAGGATAGTCTCTGGCTAAATCATTTTAACGCCAAAACTGAGGGCGAGTGATGCGTTGGGAAGATTTAGATGTCACGATGTGGGTACGATACGATTTTACATAAGTATAATGATCTGCTAAGGGACGCCCACGAGCAACTTAGTTACCCAGCAACTGTTTGTCTCTCACATCAAGTCTAAGGGTTTGTACAGACGCCAGCACATCAAGCTACCCGAAACTGTCAAATTTTCCCAATCAACTTTGAACCTTATGCTTTAGCGATAAAGTTGAAAATCTATTAAAGATATTTGACAGATTGTAGTAGCTTGATGTGCTGGCGTCTGTACCTACGTAAGTGCGCGCAAGTAACGACGCGACAAAGACAGCACTTTCATACTTTTTTTTCTGTAACTTGAGAAACAAATAAGTTGCTGAGACAAAAGTTGCTCGTGCGCAACTAACTAACTTTACTAACCTTTAGTGCTCATCTGCCTAGCCTTTTCCCAACTATGTTGAGGTCGGCTTCCCAGTCTAACAATCTAATCTATATGTAGTTAGTAACCCTAAACTTCAGCCCATTGTGAAGGTATCACAGCTGTTTTTGGTATGTGATTGAATAGATTTGCTAAGGATGGAGCTAATATTGTTTGGCCTATCTTTAGGGCTTTGTTGTGAACATAATCTGACCCTGGCTCTTGTCTTTCTTCAGTCTGGTTATGGCCTCTAGTATCTCTAGCTCCGTTATTTAAACATAACACTGATCTATAAGAAGGGTGACCCCAGATATCTCAAACACAGTCCAATTAGCTTACTACCATTTATCTACAAACTTTTATCGTCAGTCATCAATAAATGGATAAGCACATCACTAGAACTAAACCAACCAGTAGTACAAGCAGGTTTTAGAAAAGGGTTTTCTACTATAGACCACATTCATACACTAGAACTACTTATAGAAAAATATCAGGAGAAACGGAGACCTCTCCACAGTGCCTACATTTTTTTTTCAAGATGTGAAACCATCAAATGACCCCTCCCGTTTTGGGTGGAGCGGCAGGGAGTGTCAGACTCTTAGGTAGACGTAGGCGCGTGCCTGCGGGGTGGAGAGTAATGGGTAGCTCATCGTCCGATCAGGACCAGGCCCGTGCCGGACGGCGCGTACGTGTTCTACGCGTGCCTCAAAGACATGTCAGCATCATTTGAAGGGGCCCGTCAGGGCCGAAGCCTGCCGGGTCAGCGGGATTGTCCGAAAGGGTTACCGCTGGCCCGGAACATATAGGGCTAAGGAAGGAACACGGGTGGGTTTTAGTCAGTAAGAGTTTGACACTCCCTTCCGCTTCACTCAGAGCGGGAGGAGTCATTTGATGACTTCCCATCATGAAAAAGAAAAAAAAGGCCTTCACCTATGAAGACGAGGTTCTTGCTAACAAGAATAAATGATAAAACTAACACTAGAACAAGCAATTTAACATAAACTAACAACCAGGGAAGTAAATGTAAGTGCATGCAAGACATGAAAGGCTTTTTTATTTTATTTATTTATTTAACCCTAAACTATTTACTCGACTATTAGCGATGCCAAAAGAGTTGTGTTTTTATGTGGATTATTTGAATGAAAGCAATATCCATTCACAATCAATCAGTGTAGCTGTGTTGAGGTCGGCTTCCGGTCTGATCAGATGCAGCTAAATACCAGTATTTTACATGGAGCGACTGCCTATCTGACTTCCACATCCCAGTAACACGCTACTCTTTGGCAAGACTGGTTGTCGGACTTTAGGGCTTCTGACTACCCGTAACGACTGTTAAAGATTTACGAATGACAGCCGGGACCACAGGCTTAACGTGCTTTCCGAGGCACGGGGGGCCTCGATATATAAAGGATGGTCACCCATCCATGAACTGACCGCGGTAAGTCTAGCTTAACCATCAATGGACCCGTGCGGATATAGTTTAGCTTACAATTAAAAATTCCTGGGATTTGAAATGTAAATTATTTTATCACCACTGCTCTCAAACGATGAACGAAAATATCGTGAGGAAACCGACAAATCCTAGAACTAAAATTTCGAAGTCAGGTGACATCTACCAACCCGCACTATGGCCGCGTGGTGGATTACGGCCCACACCCTCTCAGAGAGTGTAGGCTTGTGTCCCAGCAGTGGGAACATTATTCTGTAGGTACAATGCGTGCCACGAAAGATGAGACTTGACACACCACGTGGTTTGACATGCGCAGTACACGATTTTAGGTATCTTTAGCGGTATGAGGTCTGAGTGCGGGACGGGACCGGACGTCATAGGGGCGGCGGAAAGAGCGGGGGAGGCGGGGTCAAGTCTCATCTTTCGTGGCACGCATTGTATGTTATAAAATCGTATGCTTTAAAAACTATAACCTGTCAAACGTTCATGTCAACGGACAGGCGGGTCTCATAGCCGTCTCTAAATAAAACATGCTTGACTTTCGGAGGCACACCGAGCATTTAATGATCACTTCATTATTAGGGAATTATGAATATGACGCTGGTTGAGAAAATTGCGATTGCCGTGGCGCGACCTATGCTCTGAGTCTCTTTGAAGGATAAAATCAGGAATGAAATTATCCGGGAAAGAATCGGAGAACGACATAACTTGCATTGCAGAGTATGCACACTGAAGTGGCAGTGGGCTGGCCATGTTTGTCGAAGGACCGATGGCCGGTGGAGCAGACGAGTCCTGGAGTGGAGACCGCGTATCGGCAAGCGTAGTGTGGGACGCCCCCCAGCTAGATGGACGGACGACCTAAAGAAGGTGGCTGGGGTAGACTGGATGCGGAAGGCGGAGGACAGGGTGCTGTGGCGTAGCCTGGGAGAGGCCTATCTCCAGCAGTGGACTGCAATAGGCAGAGTTGATTGAGGAAAAAATTGATAACAGCAGCACGGGTTGATCGAAAGCTAACCCCATGATGGAATCACGTAACTGCTCGCATGGGGTGTCTAAAGACCCTGCAATTTGTAAGAACAAATTGTACAGTACCCGGCGATAAATATTGCACATCGACCTTTACTTTTTTTGTATTTCATACAAAGAATAAAAATAATTATCAAAAGAAGCAAATCATAATTGTTTTAACAGCTCCTAATAGATACCGGACTGTTTGTATTTCGTGCGACAGAGATAACGCTCTACGAAGCCGAAATTAGCCGATTGTGTCTTTCCAAAGGTCGATGTGCAATATTTATCGCCGGGTACTGTAATAGTGTATCAGTCATCATCATCTGCCTAGCTTTTTTCCAACTATGTTAGGGTTGGCTTCCAGTCTAACCGAAGGAAACTGAATGCCTATCGGACCTCCACAACCCAGTTACTGGATAATACGATGACAATATTAGTGCCCGGATATTGAGAATATGATCACTTCCTGTGGCCATTATAAGAGACTTTATTACCGGCGAAAAATAAGTCTAATACAGTTCTGACTACCCCTTTGTCGAATAAAAGCCTGATGTTGTAATAATGGATGTTCGCCCATACCATTCACACAATGGTCATGGAATGCGAACAATTAAAACTTGAACAATGTGAGTTATTAATTATATTTCTATACACGCTGTAATGGGGCTAGTTGTCTGTCGGCACTGGTAAACGATGTCGCAATGATAGTTGGGCGTCTGTCACACCGACGTGTAATGTTGAACTATGTTGAATTAATTTGAGGTGTTGAAATTCTTGAATAGGTATAGACGCACATCAAGCTACTACAATCTGTCAAATTTCTTTAATAGATTTTCAGTTTTATCACAACATGATAATATTTAAATAATCTATGCTAATTAAAATAATCATAGGGCATCAAAAAATTCATCCGCATCGCTGTCAACAGGAACAGTGGCCAAAAGGCTGGCAGCATTGCCACGTTGTATGGCGATGCTAATTCTTTGGCCAAGAAATAGGCCAGCCCTCTGGTCATGTGAAGAGTCGAATTTGAGAGAGAGAGAAGAAGAAGAAGAGTGACGAAGAACAGAAGAAGAAACTCTTTCTTTTTCGTGAAGAGTTGTTATGTGTACAGACGCCAGCACATCAAACTACCCGAAACTGTCAAATTTTCCCAATCAACTTTGAACG
Organism: Luperina nickerlii; assembly: GCA_963855955.1. Taxonomy (NCBI): domain Eukaryota; kingdom Metazoa; phylum Arthropoda; class Insecta; order Lepidoptera; family Noctuidae; genus Luperina; species Luperina nickerlii. Next base: position 5,582,274 of record OY979689.1, on the reverse strand, counting down.
TTATGCTTTAGCGATAAAGTTGAAAAATCTATCAAAGAAATTAGACAGATTGTTTTAGCTTGATGTGCTGGCGTCTGTCCCTAATCGAACTTGTTTGTTGCTTCCAACTGCAGAGCAAAGGCTTCCCTCTCCCTTTTCCATACAATTCTGTCTGTTGCGAGTGCTTGCCAGCCCTTGGTACGAGTAAAGCTCGTTCTGCCATCTTCGTCGTGGCCTGCCGCGAAGGCATCGGGCAATTAGTGGGTCCCAATCGGTGGTTCTCTTCGCCTAATGTCATCTGACATGGGGCAGACATGCGCTTTCTGGGTAAAGTCTGTTATCTTGCTTTTGGCACGCAGTATTGTGTTCCTTATACGGTCAGAAATGCAAACCCCCAAGATACTGCGCTCCATGGCTCGCTGGCAAACCTTGAGCTTGGACCTCTGCTGAAGTGACTATACAGAGGTAATGAGAACAGGGTGTAAAGTTCACTCAACCTCCACAGAAAAGGGAGGATCCTCCGACCAGACGGGTGTTGCGTCTGGCGGGCAACTGCCCGATGATTCATGTCGGGCCGTTGTATCTATGCTAGTTGCGCGGTAAACTATGCTTGCGAGATGCAGGATTTTGCGTGACGTCAGTGTGACGCGTTGGTCGCATGTGGCGTTGTAGATACCGCTACAACTATGAACCTAGATAATCATAATTTCATGCCTGTATTCCCCCAAATAATTAGTCAGATGATAATGGAGTGTATTATGTGTGTGTGTGTGAGATTGTTAAGTCTAGTTACTAGACCAAAAGTCTGATAACTGGTCTTACCCAGGGGTATCATGTTACTCAGTAACTGGGTTGTGGTGATCAGATAAGCAGTCGCTCTATTGTAAAATAGTAGTATTCAGCTGCAAGACGACTTCTACATAGTTTGAGAAAAGGCTAGACAGATTGATTGAGGTATTACAATGTGGATACGCTTCGGTGTAAAAGAAGCCATAGCATACAAACCGAACATCACAGTAATACCGCGAGTATTGTTTGTCAGTGCCCATACCTCGGCACCGCCATACCTCACCATACAACAGTACCATTGTACCGTTGAATACCACGATCAGAGAACAATGCTTCAGACATTAATAGCTTTGATTACGGTGTAATAATTATCTTTTTTAAGGTTCCGTACCGCAAAAGGAAGAAACGGAACCCTTATTGGATGACTTTGTTGTCCGTTTGTCTGTCAAGACCCTTTATCTCGGGAACGCGCGGACGCGTGGAGCTATCGAGTCGAAATTAAAACCATATACTCAAGTCTGCAGTCCCTTGAAGCTGTGGAAAACTCAAACTTCTAAGTTAACGTAAAAAAAAGATACGGTCCTTTATGCCGCAAAATATTTATATTTGAAACTCTCAAGGGATTCAAAATGTATAGGGTACTTCCCGTTGACCTAGAATCATAAAATTTGGCAAGAAGTAAGGTCATGTAGCACAAGTAATGGAAAAAATCCGAAAACGAAATCCCGTGATAAACTATTTACATACCTACAAATTTGTACGGAACTCTCGGTGCGCGAGTCCATTCGCACTTGACCGGTTTTTTATTGTTTGAAGCATTCCTGAAGCACTCTTTAGAAATAGTGACAGAAATCTTAACCTCACCTGAAAGAACTTTTGTCATATATATCACCTTATTTAGTCATATTCAAGCAAATACATGTTTTGATTTGATTTTGGCAATGGACTCGCCAAAATTCGCCACCAAAAGGACAGAAGATAAATTTTATTTTAGTTTAGCGCCGGAAGTAAATTGACTTAATTTTAGTAGGCAAGTTTTTAATCACGTCTAAACTTGTATGGAGTAGTGTCAGGCGGTGATTAATTTGACAGGACTACCTAAATTAAAATCTATGTTCTGTCCTTTTCTTAATGAAATAGAAAGAAAAAGATGCACTGATCTTAAATTTAGTTTAGTTTGTGAACAAGGGAATCGGCACTAGTAACCAGCAAATTGCAAAAAAAAATTGAATTTCGAACATAACTGCCAAATTGTAGCTTACCCTCTCTGCCCATACTTTCTGGGAGAATAAGCCGTGATGCTATGTTAATAGTCCAACTCATTCAAACGACACCTCACACTTTTCTCATTCCCTCATCAACTAACGACTTATGAGTGGCGAGACGAATCGATTGTGAACAACAATAGTTGTTACAATGGCCAACTAATTGTTGATATATCGGCCGATTTCACAGATAAACGGTATCGGGCGTTTTTGAAAGGACAACGCTTGATTGGAGGGGTAGGTGAGGACAAAAGTGGTTTGGGGTAAGAATTAATTGACAGCATTAACATAACCATTCCAGAATATTTCCGCCCCATCGGCCATCTGTTCTGCGAGCAATGTGCCCTGCTCACTGCCACTTAAGTTTGGCAATTCTTCGGGCTATGTCGGTTACCTTGGTTCTCCTGCGGATCTCCTTATTCCTGATTCGATCACGCAGGGAAACTCCAAGCATAGCCCTTTACCCAAGCATAACGCATTGCATTTTTGGTAACTTTTAGCCTTCTTATAAAGCCTATTGTGAGCGACCACGTTTCAGTGCCATAAGACATCACTGACCGCGTACCGGAAGACGTAGCGTTGGAAAGCCTCCCACAAGGTGGACCGACGACCTTGTGAAGGCCGCAGGAACCCGTTGGATGCGAGAAGCACAGAACCGGTCGAAGTGGAGGTGCTTGGGGGAGGCCTACGTCCAGCAGTGGATATCTTTCGGCTGAGATGATGATTAACATAACATTGCTGCATTGTGAGCAGTGGTGGCTCTGTGGTAACGGCTCCGACTCACGAGTTGTATCGTGCCCATACCCAAGCAGGCACTTAATTTTTTGTAAATTTTTTTCATCACCTCTGCTCTTAGGACGGTGAACGAAAACATCCAGAACCGAATATTCGAAGATATGTGACATCTACCAACAGCCACTGGGCCCGCGTGATAGATTACAGCCTACTCCTCACCGTGAGGAGGCCTGTGTTCCAGTGGGAACGTTAAAGGCTTGTTACGCTAAGGGGGTGTTCATAAATTACGTGAGATGTTTAAGGGGGGGAGGGGTCGAGTCAAATCTCATCTAATCTTACGTTGGAGAGAGAGGGGCCTCGGCAAATATCACGCAATTTTTTTTTCTTTTTATAATAACAATCCAACGCGTTCAACGCGTAAGAAACCCACATTTTGAAAAATCTCACGTGAGATTGGGGGATGGGGGAGGGGGTTGAATAAAATCTCACGACATCTCACCACGGGGGGAGGGAGGGACAGAAAATTTAAAAAAACACCTCACGTAATTTATGAACGCCCCCTAATCTCCCCAAGACGAAGGTGTGTTTTTGTGCACACAAATTATACGCCAATTTGTTTTGTTCCCATTCATCCCGTGTTAAAGGGGACAAGCCTAATGCCACTACCGAGAAATTCCTAATAGAACTCAGTAACAATTTGCTTGACAAGAGAATTAAACTCAAAACCCCATGCTCGGCTGGAAATAAATAAATTAGTCATTTACAGGTATTTACTTACTACTTATCGTAGATTTTTTTCCATAATTCAGTACACTAAACAAATTGAGTGATTTCATTTCTTTCGAACAATGATTGAAGTTCTTGCGACTAGGTAATGCAATCTCGATTCGAGATTTGCAACTCGAGATCTCACGTGTCGAGATTGGCCATTCGATATCTTGCCCGGTAATCAGTCTAGATCGTGTCTTCGAGATAACGAGTTTCAAAATTATGCGTTTTTTTACTCAAAGATTTATACACTAAAGGCTCCTACAAACAGGCGCGACACGCGATAAAATCACGCGCGACACAAAGGCACCGCTCGTTGCGCAACTTGCGCTGCCTTTGTGTCGCGCGCAATTTTATCGCGTGTCGCGCCTGTTTGAAGGAGCTTTAAATCAAAATTAAAACAACATCTATGGGTAATCGCGTTATATTTTGTAAATAAAAAAAAATAATCGAATCTCGAAACCGAAAAAAAATCAACGATTATTTAAGTAATACTCATCTGCACTACGCGTAATTATATAATAACGTAACAAAACCAGCGCACACATTACGCACACTATTTTACACCACCACTGTACATATTGAAAATGGCTTGGCAAGAAGTGTACTATGAAATCTCGTTAAAATCTTAACCGTATCTGTTGTTCGATTTCGTCTTCCCTCGAGATTTACTCGTAGATAATCTCGAAAAAGGCTCGGGATCTCACGAGGTTCGAGATTGCATTCCTTTCTTATAACCGATCAATGAATGAATCCTAACACTTTTCTTCTCGCCAGTACAAAGGGTTAAGCGTGATACAGTCACGCAAATACAATTATACTAAACTTAGATTAACTGCACTAAATCGTTAATCACTCGTTAACTTAAACGACTGTTAACACTATCATTTCGTACACTTACTAATTAAAGGTGAAACAATGAGCAGTTTATGCTCACTTTAGAAGTAATAAACTACTTACTAAAATATGGTTTAAGAAGAGGCAAGTATAATATCTATTCTATACATTACTTATCATAAATTAAAGTCGCTTTTAGCGTGTGTCGTGTGACCGCGTTGTTTTTCTAAACTACGCAACGGATTTTGATGCGGTTTTCGCTATCATTTAGAGATTTTTTTAGGAAGGTGTATGTGTATAATACATTAAACTTAGATAGATAATAATAATAAAATAATCTTGATGTTTTGTAAAATCGTAAAAAACGGGCGAAGTAGGGGCGGGTCGCTAGTTTATTCAAAATATTATTACAACACTTACTTGTGTTACAACTTTGAAGACGGTTGATGTAATAAAAACCCTGGGCTGTGACACAGCATCTTATGGAAGTATGGATGGTCAATGGTGGTAATATTTCACTGGACGAAATTGTTTCGCAAGTTTCTAACTGTTTTACTACCCAAACTATTTACGGTACCCGGCGATAAATATTGAACTTTACCTTTTTTGTATTTTATACAAAGAATAAAAATATTTATCAAAAGAAGCAAATCATAATTGTTTTAACAGCTCCTAATAGATACCGGACTGTTTGTATTTCGTGCGACAGAGATAACGCTCTACGAAGCCGAAATTAGCCGATTGTCTCTTTCCAAAGGTCGATGTGCAATATTTATCGCCGGGTACTGTATGTCATCATAATGAACCTATAATGTTCCCACTGCTGGGACACAGGCCTCCTCTCGGTGAGAGGGAGTGGGCCGTAATCCACCACGCGGGCCCAGTGCGGGTTGGTAGATGTCACATGTCTTTGAATTTTTGGTTCTAGGACATGCCGGTTTCATCACGATGTTTTCCTTCATCGTTTTGAGAGTAGTGGTGATGAAATAATTTACACAAAGTAAAACGCCTTTCTGGGTTCGAACCTACGACCTACAACTCGTAAGTCGCGGCCGATACCACTCTGCTCTAGAGCAGTAGTGGCCCAGAAGAGCAAACTTTCTTTAATCGATTTTCAACTTTATCGTCAAAGCATAGGGTTCAAAGTTGATTGGGAAAATTTGACAGTTTCGGGTAGCTTGATATGCTGGCGTCTGTACTATAAAAATATCAAACATTCATTTTTTATATTCACCTACGATTCTTCAAAATCAAATCACAAATTGAATATTTTTACTAAAATGCTGTCTGACCACAGAAAATATTATACGTAGATACGACGCGCGACGCAATCAAAATCTACTTCCAAAAAAACAGGCGTGAACAATTAATAATATGACCGATCCGGATATCGAACCTGGCACAAATTACGAGCCGAACACTTGGTTCAGTTCATCAAGAACAATTAATATAAAATAATTGTTTTACGGTACCTAACTAATGTTTAATGGTCTCGTTAACCAGCCGTTAACGGTATTTTGTTTATTTCGATTTTGACCGGTTAAAAAAATAGGTGAGCTGGTGTGAGATTTTTGGACCGAAATTCCTTATTGCACGTTAAGGCTCCTTCAAACAGGCGTTGCGCGACTTGCGGTGACTTTGTGTCGCATGTCGTGTCGCGCCTGTTTGAAGGAGCCTTTATACTGTGCACACTGCCCCCTATTGATTTCATAGATTCGATTTTCGCGTCAAGCAAATGAAAATGTTATTGGGTTTTAACAGCTCAGGTCCATCGCAGGTCAGTCAACGCAAAAATTTACTTGGGAATGTATCCAATCAGTCTTTGTAGCCTTTTCCCAACTATGTTGGGGTCGGCTTCTAAACTAACCGGATGCAGCTGAATACCAGTATTTCACAAGGAGCGACTGACTATCGGACCTCCATATTCACACATCATTTTACTGCAGCTAATTAAAAGTCAGACTGCAGGTCTGGTGTACCTATATCTGTGGTCTCGTCTATGAACTCCTTGCACTATTGACTTGAACCCACAAATATAGTATTATATTATTATCTTCTAACTTATAAGATCACACCTTGTTACCATAGACAGAGACGTACCTAGATATAGTACAGACGCCAGCACATCAAGCTACCCGAAATTGTCAAATTTTCCCAATCAACTTTGAACCTTACGCTTTGGCGATAAAGTTGAAAATCTATTATAGAAATTTGACAGATTGTAGTAGCCTGCTGGCATCTGTATATCCGCAATTTTGCCAGTTATGTTTTAGTCCCATTTAATAAAGGGCGAGCATTTTGCCTTCAACCACAAATCCAGGCTCTGGGCTCCAACTGAGAAATGCCTGATGGAAAAATACAATGACACTTTGGGCTCGATCAGGGAATCGAACCCAGAACCTCGTGATCAGCATGAGGCGCTTGCCACCACTAGACAAACGAGACAGAACTTAATTTTTATGCAGAAAAACTCATTCGATATGTAAAAGTTATCCTACTCTCAGAGCAACATAACACTCATAAAATACTTAAACAAGAACGCGATCAAAACAAAACAGCCTCAGATTTATGAGATGGTAGATACAGACATACCTACATACATAAATACAAGTTGTCTGTACGTCTATACTACACATTACTCGGGAACTAGTCGCCGATATTTCATTATACATCATTTGGGGACCGAGGTGTGCTGTACAGGGTGCGGTCGTATTTCTTGTTTTTATTTTTTCTTTAAAAATAAAAATTTAATATAGATTGTTACTGACATTAATTTAACTTCTGCGAGGCAATTGCGTAAAGCTTTGGTATCTTAAAAAAACTGTGACCGGTCACACAATAACGGCTGTCAAAACACAGAGCGTTTTTTGACACCTTTATAATGTCAAATAATATGTGTGTACGACCGTTATAATACGTGTTCAATAGTTACTTTTGTAGATCGTAGGATCGAACCCAAACATCCACTTTACTTTGTGTAAAGAATTTCATCACCGTTCCTCTCAAAACAGTGAAGGAAAACATCGAGAGGAAACCGGCATGTCCTAGAACCAAAAATTCGATGACATGTGACATCTACCAACCCGCGCTGATGGGCCCGGGTGGATTATAAGCCCACTCCCTCTCACAGAGAGGAGGCCTGTGTCCCAGCAGTGGGATTATTATACGCTGATTATGGAGTATAATATGGCGGTACTGCTCTTATAAAAAACCGTAGCTTTAAGGCTCCTTCAAATAGGCGCGACACGACACGCGACACAAAAGCACCGCAAGTCGCGCAACGAGCGGTGCCTTTGTATCGCGCGCGATTATATCGCGTGTCGCGCCTGTTTGTAGGAGCCTTTACACACTTACAATGGCAATACCGTTCATTTTGATAGTTCGGCAACATTCATTGCGTCATTTACGTTATCGAGCAGAAGAAAGTTTTCAATCATATCAAGTAATGGATTAGCAATTTTCTTCAAAATCCTTCGGAATGTGTGTCACGCGATTGAGGTGCTGATGTCTTTCTGTATTTGTCTGGCAGGGACAATACACTGTACCAAGAATTCAGCTCATGATCCTAGACCCCTTGGCGTAGAAATTTTTCGTCAATTATCAAAAAAAAAATCAGCTGTTTCACAGAAAAATGCAACAGGTACAGAGCCAGCACATCAAGCTACTACAATCTGCCAAATTTATTTATTAGATTTTCAACTTTATCGCTAAAGTATAAGGTTTAAAGTTGATTGTGAAAATTTCACTTTTTCGGATAGCTTGATGTGCTGGCGTCTGACCTATGCGGTCAAAATGTATGGGTGCTGGCGTCTGACCTATGCGGTCAAAATGTATGGAACAACATTTTTTTTTTAAACCAGCGAAAAATTTGTTGACTTTTCTAGAATAATTATCCTGAATTCATGGTTTCAATTGCGCACAGATAAAAGTTTTATACTGTAACCTCTTATTAATAAACGTTGTTAGCGTCTGTATAGTTACACTACACAACGGTATGTAACTATTCATCTACGTAATATAATACGTTTATTAATAAGGGGGTAACTAATAAACGTATTATGTCACATGAATAGAATAGTTACACAACACACCGATTTCTCTCTTTCAGACGTCAGTAATTTGACTTTCGAAAGAAGAAGACAAAGCGTTGTGTAACTATATAGACGATATACAACGTTTATTAGTATCTAAGGGGGTAAGGGGTATGTACAGACGCCAGCACATCAACCTACCCAAAACTGTCAAATTTTCCCAATCAATTTTGGACCTTATGCTTGAGCAATAAAGTTGAAAATTTATTAAAGAAATCTGACAGATTGTAGTAGGTTGATGTGATGGCGTCTGTACATAAAAAAAAAACAGAAAAAAAAATTAAAAAATATATTTATCACTACAAAACAAAGTATTTAATTATAGCTTGTTGTCCCATGTATGTATATGATAGAAATATAACTTTTGAAGCACCCTGTACGTCAGGTTGCTATAGAAAACCATTAATAACCATCGGGTGCGATCCATCAAGAGTATCTCGGTTCACGCGGCTGACCCGGCGACAACTGTGCCGTACAAGTGACGTCATTTCATGTATTGTTTTAGTATTATTGTAATAATAAATGGGATTTAAGTCATACTTAGGAATTCTGAAAGGTCAACCTGTAGGTAGAGGTGTAAGAAATATAGATTTACTAGCAGCGCTCCGCGGTTTTACCCGCATAAGTGTCGATCCAGTGGGAATATCGGGATAAAAACTATCCTATGTCCTTTCCCGGGATGCAATCTATCCCTCTGCCAAATTTTATCGAAATCGGTTCAGCGGTTTGAGCGTGAAGAGGTGACAGACACACTTTCGCATTTATAATATTACTAGCAGCGGCGGCGGTTTCACGCACGTACGCATGTCGATCCCGTGGGAATATCGGGTTAAAACTATTTTATGTCCTTCCCCCGTATGCAATCTATCTCTCTGCCAAATTTTATCGAAATCCGTTTAGAGGTTTAGGCGTGGAAAGGTAACATACAGACAGACAGACAGAGTTACTTTCGAATTTATAATATTAGCATGGATAAGTATGGATTTGCCACAGAAACTCCTGCATACAAAAAGATGCTAAATCGAATAAAAAAATACAGACAAAACATTATGTGAACTTCTTTTTTTTTACAGATTTTCTATATTTATCCGCTGTTATACAGCCAGGGAAGTGAATTGTTTAGCAAATTGACTACTAACATAAATTGTGCCTGTTTCCCGGCAGTAGCAGGAACATTATGGTTATAAATTGTTTGTATACTTAAATCTATATAAATTTAAAATAGGAACACATATTGTAAGGCTGTGTTTCCACCAGAGATGAGCGAGGATGCGTAGCGAGGAATGTGTGTAAAAGTAACCAATAACAACGCTAATTTAGTTCACTAGAGCACAACAAAAATGGCGTGAGAACAACGGCATGTCATAGAACCAAAAAATCGAAGTCATACGACATCTATCAACCCACACTGAACCCCACAATGTTCTCATTGACACAATGAACGAAACCGCTAATGAAATGAGGGTTTTCTGAAATGACGTTCGCTAGGTGGCAGCACTGACACGTCAGGTCCAGGCATCTGTCAAAGAGCCTATATTTTCTTTAGTCATGACTGAATGATGAACGAATGAATGAATCGAATGATGAACATCATCATATATTTTATATTGGAAGACCTCTTGTCACGGTGGTGCCAACTGGTGTCGTAAATTTTCATGAAAACCCTCATTGAAGTGGTTTCGAAAAAAGGAATCATTGAGGGGTCATAGTGAATTGGGGTCCTGGACCCGCGTGGTGGATTACAGCCCACTCCTTTTCGAATAGAGGAGGCCTTTGTCCCAGCATTGGGAATATTATAAGCTGATTATGCTAACAATAAGAAATGGTTAACAAATCGAAATATCTCAGACTAGCAGCGCCTCGCGGTTTCACTCGCATAAGTGTTCGATCCCGTGGGAATATCGGGATAAAAACTATCCTATGTCCTTCCCCGGGATGCAATCTATCTCTCTGCCAAATTTTATCGAAATCCGTTCAGTGGTTTAGGCGTGAAAATGTAACATACAGACGAGAGAGAGTTACTTTCGAATTTATAATATTAGTAAGAATGAGTCTAATTTTATTTTAACTATGCAAGCCATTTCCTCTTATCCAACCTCACACGAGAAATTAAAGATCAAGAAATAATATAATACTACACTCAAGCAATTCAGAAATTAATCTCCAAATGAATGTCTTCACTCATTCGATAATGGGTCCCTCACAAAAGGCGTTGGAACACAAAGAAGAAGTGTTAAAAGATGGACGGCATTATGCGGTTGAATGAGGCGACTGATTGCGTGTTTTGATCGCTTACACCTCGTGAGGATAGGGTTATGCAAGAATGCATGATGGTTCATTTTTTTGTAATTTTATTAGGGTTTCAAAATCAAAATCAAAAGGAATATTTTATCTCGCATAAACCTACATGGAGATAGGTTTTATCTTAGAAAGAAAGAAAAAAAGAAAAGAAAGAAAATACGTTTATTTGCGGCAAACATGACGCATAAAAATAAAAGACACAAACAACAGAAAAACAAAAATAACAATTTGGGAGAAAGTATGCGTCACATCCACCTACATGGAGATAGGTGCACGGTTCCAATGGAGAAGAGCCGGTGAGAAACTCCACAGTTACTTCTTTAAAAAAATTAAAATATTACCACTTCCATCTTTATATAATATTCGAACTCTGTATCTTTGTACATAAAAACATAGCTTTATTTCAAGTACATAATGATGTTATAATAAGAAAAAGTCGAAATATCCACAAATTATGTGTACCCCAACAAAGAATTTAACTATTTTCTAATAATGTTTACTGTGTGGCAATTAGTATTTATAATAAATTACCTAATGTTTTTAAAAGTCTTAACTTCATGACATTTAAAAAGAATTATTTACGTTCCTATTGCATAAGTGTTACTACTCAACAAATGAGTTCTTAAATGAAAAATTTGATACAAAATTTAAATTAGACGATGACTCGCCTTAAATTAAATTAAAAATAATTGGTTTTTACAATGTTTTCAAATTACAGTTTAATAGGTATTTGTATTTAATAATCGTTTAAGAACTTTTTGCGCTTCTAATGATGCACACTTTTTTTTATATTGTACATCATTTTCGACTTTTCTGTTCAGTTGGTCGTAACAAAGCTAGGTTACCAAGTGGTTAAGCGGGTGTGGTCGGCGAGCGCTACAACCTAGTTTGTCGCTGATGCTTGGCCATTTAGTATTTTGGGACTACACAATATAATTATTTGTGGTTCCCAAAAAGAGGCACAATCATTAAACTCAAAACATTTATTTCAAACTAGCTGCGCCCCGCGGTTTCACCCGCGTGAATGTCGATGCCGTGGGAATATCGAGATAAAAAGTAGCCTATATGTTAATCCAGGGTGTCAGCTACCTCCACACAAAATTTTGGTCCAGCCGTTTGAGCGTGAAGAGGTAACAAACATATAAACACACACACTCACACACACCCCCCCACACACACACCCCCACACACTCACAAACTTTCGCCTTTATAATATTAGTGTGATAAACCAATTACAGACACTTTTGAATTGTCAAGGTGTCTATCAGTCAGAAAGGTGAAGCTAGTTGCCCATTCCAAAGCGTAGTAGGTACCTATGGAGAAGAACGGGCAAGAATCTCCACGGACTCTCTTTTATTTAAATCATAAAATTGTTACAAAATATTGGTTACATCATTCATGTTAAAATTACACATGTGAGAACGATATAGAAAGAATTATATTAGAATGTGCAATAATATTTTTAGGAAAGTAATACGGGTATTATTTGAGGTTCAATTAAATATATGCCCCTTTTTATCGCTAAGTACTACCAGACGATAGAATCGACCAGATAAAATACAAATACAGTACCCGGCGATAAATATTGCACATCGACATTTACCTTTTTTTTTCATTTTATACAAAGAATAAAAATAATTATCAAAAGAAGCAAATCATAATTGTTTTAACAGCTCCTAATAGATACCGGACTGTTTGTATTTCGTGCGACAGAGATAACGCTCTACGAAGCCGAAATTAGCCGATTGTCTCTTTCCAAAGGTCGATGTGCAATATTTATCGCCGGGTACTGTAAAAGGAGCTACATAATACTTACACCTAAAAGTATATTACGCCGGTTCACCACCTCTTGCATAGCACCATCCACTCAAAAGGTACAGCCAACAAAACAAGGTGTGGATGACGTAATTTCCGCTGCAGTTAACCTTTTGTGCCTACCCTCAGTTTTAGTAACGGCGCGGCGTCGGAATTTCTTTGAATCTATTGAACACTTATTGTCTGACCGTACTCCATGATATATGAAACTCTTCGAATGTCAGTGCCATAGGAATCTTTTGAGAGACATAGAGGTCGCATGCTTTTCGAACACAGTAAGAAATGAAAACAGTACCAATGATGATACCAATTATTATTTAATTCGTCTGCGATCCAGGATGAAAAGTAGCCTATGTAGCCTTCAGGATTAATTACATTTGTGTTGCGAAATGGGCCAGCTCTGGACCTCAGATACGCCTGGTGGAAAGCGATGAATGAGGTCTATGATGGAGTGAGCGAGCCCAGAAGATGACTGTCCACTCTTGCTTTGAAGGTTGGCGGGTTATAGATTCGTGGAAGGGAACACAGACACTGGCAGAGTGAATGAAAAAAATACAACTGTGTATGTACAGACACCAGCACATCAAGTTACTACAATCTGTCAATTTTTTTTAATAGATTTTCAACTTTATTGCTGAAACATAAGGTTCAAAGTTGATTGGGAAAAATTTACAGTTTCGGGTAACTTGATGTGCTGGCGTCTGTACTGTGAAAAAAAAAATAGTTGTTCCCTACATTTTGACGAGTTATGCGAACATAAATGTACGGAACAGTTGATTTTTTTCGCGACCGATTTCTTAAATTTTTTGTATATCATTACAAAGGGCGATAACAAGTAATGAGGGTATTCTGAAATGACGTTCGCTAGGTGGCAGCACTGACACGTCAGGTCCAGGCATCTGTCAAAGAGCCTATATTTTCTTTAGTCATGACTGAATGATGAAGGAATGAATGAATCGAATGATGAACGTCATCATATATTTTATATTCATTGTCGAAATGGAAGACCTCTTGTCAAAATGGTGCCAACTGGTGTCGTAAATTTTCACGAAAACCCCCATTATGTGGTATAATTTATTGCATGTAATAATGTGTGGTTTCCATACTGTATATTCACGTGGAATAAGTCGCGCGCAGAAGCCAGTTTTTATATAAATGCAAAGCAATAAAATAAAGGAACATCTACTGCGCTCTGTATAATGAAGTTCCTAACCTCAGACTAAATAAAAAGTCAAGACATAGCGCTGCAAACAATACAGTGAAGCAAGCAAAAACTACACCTCCGCTCTGTGCATACACGCTCACACGCACATATTTACAATCAAATTACACCTCACTGTGTGCACACATGTTTACGAAACCGGCTTCACTTTACTGCTGACAGTCCTGTCTTGGTTTTTATTTGGTCTGAGCTCCTAAAAAAAAGGTGCCATATCTGGTATCATACTAACACCTCTGTGGTCTAATGAATCGTTCCATTACTATAATGGACACACGCTCTTGCTGACCGTATTAGGGATAAAATACTTGTATTGAATATAATTAATTAGTAATGGTTGCTTTCTTTATGAAATTTTAAAAGTTTTGTTCCGACAAATTGTTTAATAGATAAAATTTTAACCGACTCGCGAATAAAGGGCCATGAGTTTAACTTGTATGTGTGTCTTTTAAGGGGTTTACATGACCTATTATATAGCGCGGTCACTGTCGGACTGCATAGAAAAGAAAGAGAAGCGCGATGACACAACGCTGCTAATTTATTGCAAAATTTGAAGCAATTATTTAATTACAAAAAACCTATTGTTTGGACTAAAAAATTAATACACTAGTGTATATACCCACGGGATCGCAACTTATGCTGGTAAAACCGCGGGGCGCAGCTAGTTAACTATATGTACTAGCTTCCGCCAGCGGCTTCGCTCGCAAGGTATGTCGATAAAAACTATTCTATAATAATAATAATAATTTATTTATTTAACGGACAACAAAAGATCCATACTGACAAAAACAAAAAATACATAAAAAGATGTTAGTAACAGATATCCTATGTTAGTACTTATATCCTAGTATGTTAGTAACAATGTGGCTTATGATCTATGTTAATACTTATACACTACGACAGACAGTGTTGTCTTAATGAGATGTCTCATTATGGGGCTCTCATCAAGCCTGTCAGCTATCACCTTCAGGAGGCCGTTGCTACTGCCACGCAATCTGGCGAGCAGAGACGCACTTTTCTTCCGTACGACAGCTGAGAAGCTGTCGACTCGGGCTTTTGCGAACATCTCTGATGCACTGCAGTAACGTGGCAGCCGCATCAGCGCCCTGAAGGCGTTATTGTATTGGACGCGCAGCGCATTGACGGCACGTTTGGTACAGCTGATCCATAGGGCGCTCGAGTACAGAGATGTGCAGTATGCTTTAAATAGCGTATGTTTGACCGCTTCTGTACATCGAGCGAACCTACGTGCCAACATGTTCGCCCGTACCGCCAATGCCCTGCGTTCCCGTTCAACATCAGCATCATCTTTAAGGCTGTCAGCAATCAAATGTCCCAAATATTTAAACTGATGTACCCGACGAATCGGGACATCGTTAATTTTTATAGGTGGCACATTTACTGGACATTTCTTGCCAACAGCCTCAAAGACCATGAGTTCGGACTTCTTCACATTATACAGCAACCCATGGTCGGCAGCATAGTTCTCACAGATTTTTAAAAGTTTTCTGAGTGCACTGACCGAGGGAGCCAACAGCACCATATCATCTGCGTAGCTGATGTTATTAAAACACAACCCATCCACAAAACAGCCCACATGCGCACTGCTGAGTCCCTCGATCAATGCATTCATATATAAGTTAAAAAGATTTGGAGAGGTTAAGCCCCCCTGCCTCACGCCACACTCCAACCTGTACGGCAGAGAACAGCCACTCCCCCACCTTACAACGTTAACTTGGCTGTCGTACCAGTACTTAAAAACGCTCAGCAGTTCATTTGGTATCCCTGTTTGCTTTAATTTATCCCAAAGAAGGTCATATGAGACCAGGTCGAAGGCCTTGGAGAGATCCAGGAACGCCGCGTAAACTGGTGTACTCCTGTCAGCGTAGTACCTGACAGTGTGCTTAAGGCACGCGATTGCACTTTCGGTGGACAAGCCAGGTCGAAAACCAAATTGCGCATCGTGTAAAGATATATACTTCTCCAGCTGTACGTTTAGCACACTGTCAAGCACCTTAGCGACAATCGTTGCCAGAGAAATAGGCCTATAATTCGACCGATCTGATGAGTCTCCTGTTCTGTTTTTAATCACTGGCACGACCACCGTCCTCATCATACTGTCAGGCAAGTAAGAGTGCGCAATACAAAAATTAAACAGTAATGCCAAAACTCTGGGCAAGTGGCAACCCGCATGCTGCAAGTGCTCGATACTGAGTCCGTCATGACCTGGGGATTTCCCTCTTTTCATATTTTTAAGAGCTATCTTAACATCTTTAGCTGTGATAAGAGTGGAAATGGGTCCTGTATGGGTCTCATCATCGATCACCCGCTGCGCTGGTCCCCGCGGTGATCGTACCATGAAGTGGTCTTTGAACACCTCGGCTATTAGTTGCGGTTCAGTAACGCCCTCAACGCTCACGGGAAGGCCCTGAGCCGCGTTCATCTTATTGGTACATTTCCAGAAACTACGAAAATCTGAATTTGCGTGATGTGAGGCTAAGATGTCCATTTTAATGGCCTCTTGGTGATTTTGACACCACTTCAGCTTCCCTTTAAAAACTTTCCGCGCTTCTATCATATTATTGTACAATGAAAACTGCGCTATTTGCGCGGACGATCTTTCCCCCCACTTGACACCATCGGATATTTGTGTGGGCTGCTCAACAAGTTTTTGCTTCACTAAATCAAAATTACACTTGATCATAAGTGGAAAATGGTCGGACCAATATATGTCATAATTAACGTGTACACTAGTAATTAGCGGTAAGGCTGCTTTAGTAATTATGCAATGGTCCAGCCATCTTCGACTTCCGTTTGCCTCACTTATAAATGTATAGCTGTCCGGACTCATTTTATTTACATCTACACATATCCATTCCTGGTCACAACAAAAGCTCTGTAACTCCGTAAAAAACAATGTTCCAGGGTGTGAATTAAAATCCCCCAGGACAAACACCGATTCCACTCCGCTCTCCTCTATAATTGCACTTATAGTACCTAAACAATCCGAAAATTCGGTTATATTGTTCGCATTGTCTACAGGTAGGTACACACTAAATATCAACACGCGACGGTCAGATAACGATATTTTTATAGCCGCGATACGTGGATTTTCGCATGGAATTACGCACACACAACTGAACATACTTTTTCTCCACATTAACGCAACACCACCGTAAGGCCGACCCACTAGCATTCCCGCCGATGTGTCTACTGCGGACGTTCCCGTGCTGCCAAACTCCTCATCTACTTTTTTATTCTATGTCCTTCCACTAGATGCAAACTATCTCTCTGCCAAATTTTATCGAAATACGTTCAGTGGTTCAGGCGTGAAAAGGTAACATACAGACACACAGCCAGAGTTACTTTCGAATTTATAATATTAGTATGGATGTCAAACCGGCATATTTTTTAAATAAATAACGAAGTATGCATACTGGAATGCTTTATTTAAATATTATGAATCATTATATTTCTCTTAAGAGTTTGAAGCATTCATGAATCACAAAATTATTCAGGTAAGAACGTAATATCTAAAAATATCGTTGTTTCTTAATAAACCATCGATTATAAAATAAATAATGGAAGATAAACAGCGATGGCACATCAAACGCGGGCTTTTGGCGAAGTTTGACGTGCGCCGGTAGTGACAACGGCCATGTTGCTCGCCACCGGAAGCGCCCATTTCGAGGCATCAGCGTTTAACCATAGAGCTACGAGTGGATAGAAAGGGACGCAGGAAAATGAGCTGCATTGCAAAAAGAAATAAACACCATATGTATAAGAATAGAATATAGAATACAATATTTATTTGCCAGAAACATGGTGTTTAAAAAGGTGTTCATAAAATTGCATAGTGCTACATGTCGCACCGTTTTAACGGTATGCAAAAACAAATTACAATTAACAATTAAAGGCAGTTCTTGCAAAAAAATCTTCTGACGGCCCGTACAACTATTGCGAACAACGTCATACTGATGTCACGCAAAATCCTGCATCTCGCAAGCAGAGTTTACCGCGCAACTACCGTATATACAACGATGCGACATGAATCATCGGGCAGTTGCCCGCCAGACGCAATACCCGTCTGATCGGAGGGTCCTCCCTTTTCTATAGAGTATGACTGAACTTTACACCGTGTTCCTAATACCTCTATACCGGTGACCCCGAGTATGAACGTCAGCGCAGCCTTCGTGCAAATCTTCAGGGTGACGTCAACAATTCTAAGCCCTTCCTCAGTCTACAACAGAGCACTAGTATAGTCCATCGGAAACGGGCGTGGTCCGACAATATTGCGCGATCTGTCAATTTACTCGTTTTTGAGCAGACTGAAACACGACGCGCGCGCCGACCGTTTGATGTACGGGCTACATAGCTAATTGATTACATTTTGTGATGTTTTTAGCGATGCGGATTAAACTAGGTCTGGGATAGGTGTTTTTTTTTTAATTTGTAGACGTCAAACAATTTGGTCCACCATACTTTCATAGCAGCTGATCTGATCATCTACCTAGGCTTTTCCCAACTTTTTGGGATCGGCTTCCAGTCTGACCGGATGCACCTGCATGCCAGTATTTTACATGGACCGACTGTCTATTTGACCTCCACAGCCTAGTTACTGGGTACCGTCAAACAAGCCAACTTTGCCAATCAAGGTATCTTTGCCCTAAAAGCAATTTATAAGCAAATCCGCTAACATAAGAAACAATTTTAGTTTTATGGCAACATTTATTATTTGGGTGGAAAGTTGATTATATTTGTGGCAGCACTATCTAACGCATTCGTTCCAAAGTTCATTTAGTAACTTGCCAGAACTTGTCGAATGCGGTGTATTTTTTTGCGGGCAAATTTCCTATGAAAAGTGTTTGTGGATTTTACCTCATGGCGAAAACACAGGTAAGTGTATTTTACTGTATGTTATAGAATATTAGTTGTTGAGTATTTTAAATATAGTTTCATTATTCAGGACTTTATAAATCAAAACTTCTAATGATGGGCAAAGTTACCCTAAATTGTTCAGACCCATCCATGCCAACATTGCCCGTTATCAAAAAGCACTCAGGGTTGTCACTTTTAGTTATTTTGTAACAGGTTGAATTAACGCAAAAACAGAAAAGATTTTCACGATTTCAGGTTTGGCTCCATAGTAAAAGTTGTTCATAATGATGAGTACAATGACCCCGTAAGAGGAAAACAGTGATTAAAATTTCACCCAGTATATGTATAGAGGTGAAGTTTGTGATTGTATGTTTGTTTGTGTATAGGGATAGGATATAGGGTATATTTCATAGTAGATGGCAGCTTTTATTGTACATTGCAGATCCACTTAGCTTTAATTTTATTGTTATTTTTAATTTCAGAAAAACAAACACAAGTCTAGAATTAGACCAAGAAGCCAAGATGTGAAATTGGGTCCCGAGCATATAAAAATGACTCCGACGTGATGTTAAAGCTTGCCTGCGAAGCAGTTATTAAAGTGTTCAGAACAGAACAACGGTATTGATTAATATTATTATTGACTGAATATTGTTACGATTCCTAGCGGTGATTTTGACTGTTTGTAATATATACCATGTGATGTGATTTATCTACTAATTGTGATTTTGTTCCTCATGGGCTCTATGCATACGGAACTTATAAAAGATTTTTATTATTGTCATTAGGTACTTACTTGTTGATTTGTTTTGCTGTTGATTCAAGTTTGGACATATATTGATCTCATTTTTTGATATAGCATTTACAGCTTAAAGCTAACTTTATTGAAATGTTCAAAATAGAACAACGGTATCTTATGTCGAACTGTCGACGAAATTGGAATAAACATTTAATTTTGAACACAATGTTTCATTTCATTACCATTTTAACGTCTATTCATATGCACCCAACACCCACAAAAGAAAAGTGAAAATAACATTTATTTAATAATTTTACTGCAATGTGACAACCATTAAAATCTTAAACCGCTTGTTGGGCCTTGTATGGAAAAGGGCACTAACCGCTAGGTAACATTGCCCACTGTTTTTATCACGAAAATATTTAAACTACAAACAGCATTTTAAAACTTAGGTTAAGATTGCCTTAAATTGTACTCGTGGTGCTTTCTACGTATTTATAAGAGCTTGATTTGCGTCAAAAATCGAGTGGGCAATGTTGGCTAAAAGTCCGGATTATTTTGCCCGCCATCAAAATCGAACAAATCTTGGTCTAAATTTTAATTTTTTTAATGTTTTACATAGCAAATGCGTGCATATGGTCATATAGTTGTAGTAAATGAAAAAATATACTTAAGTCCCATAGAAAAAACTTGTAATATATTCGATTTTCTTAAAAAAACGGGCAAAGTTGGCTTGTTTGACGGTAACACGATAGCCTAAATTAAAGAAGGCTCTTTGCAATCACTTCTTCGACAAATTAACATAGCCCTTGCATTATATACGAATATACAGCAGTGCGATTCTGTAACCATCTTACCGTGAAAACTTAGGTGAAGTGAGCGTGGAGTGAGCTGTCAATAGTGTCAATTCCTAGCAAAAACAAACTCACTTCACCTAAGTTTTCACGGTGAGATTTTTACAGAATCGACCGGCACTAAAGTAACACTGTCTGTTACCTAGTGGGTACATAGTTAATTGATATTCTATATGTGAAAACTTGTAATTGGCCATCATCGTGTTAAAAACTTAGTAACTATTGTGTCAGATTAGCTGTAAGTTTTCCAAAAATAATAAAATAAAATAAACCTTTGGTACGACTGGTTGTCAGGGCTTTCGGGCTTCTAACTACCCATAAGACTGTCAAGGATCTACAAAAGACAGCACTGTTTTAACCTGCTTACAAGGCACGGAGGGGTCTCGATTGATGGTCACCCATCCGCGGACCGTAAGCTATAGCCACGGCCCCTTCAACGCAGTTGCTGTGAGTATCTTAATGTAAAATTTCATAGGAAACGAAGACCACTTTACCATCCCGTAGTTCTGTACAACGCGTCTCAATGCCATAAAACTCTTTGCAAATAAGCTCGTGTACAATGCGTGCCATGAAAGAAGAGACTTGACACACCACGCGGTTTGACATGCGCAGTACACGATTTTAGGTATCTTTAGCGGTATGAGGTCTGAGTGCGGGACGGGACCGGACGTCATAGGGGCGGCGGAAAGAGGCGGGGGAGGCGGGGTCAAGTCTCTTCTTTCGTGGCACGCATTGTACGGGCGATTTTTATCGCGCACTGGTTTTTCAGCACACTACTTAGTGCCAAGCCCAAGAGTTGTAAATCAAACAGTGTATTTTTTTTGACGCGCTTGTATGCTTTTTTTGGATTCTCATTCCTCGGCTTGGCATTGAGAGTTGAAAATCCAGCGTGCGATCAAAATCGTCGCGAGCAAAATTCACCAGCGGGTTAAGTGCTCATATACACGAGCGTTACGTTTCCGATGGCAGAGGCAATGTTCCGCTCGTGTCTATCAGCACTAAGACAGTCAAGTCCTTTAATAAAACACACAAATCAAAATGGCACAAAAAAGCAAACCAAAGAAAAAAACCCTGTCATAGACAACGGATTACAATACCCGTAAAAAATACCATGGACATTTTGCATACCGCATTTTTTTACACCATAGATATTAGATGACATCTATTTTTTAATGTTAAGTAAGATAGAGATGTCAAATAGGCAGAGACAGGGGCATACGTTATGCTAATGTTGTGAATATTTCAAGCTAATAGATCCCAGTGCCGATTAACTGGTAACAACTGGTTTTTTGTATATGTCCATTGTTACGATACGATATTTTTTAGTAAAAGGGGTTACGATACGATATTTTTTAGTAAAAGGGCTATCGTATCATCCAATATCTTTTTCTTTTTCCCTACTATCTTGGGATCGACTTCTAGTATAACCGTATGCAGTTGAATACCAGTATTTTACATTGAGCGAATGCCTATCTGACCTCCACAGCCCAGTTACTGGGTAACACGATACTCTTTGGCGAGACTGATTGTAAACTTCGGGCTCCTGACTACCCGTAAGGTCTGTCACAGATCTATAAATGACAGCTGGATCAACGGCTTATCATTGTATCTGATGCATGGGGGGGTCTCTAATGGATGCTCTGTAATGGATGGTCGCCTTTCCGCGGACCGACCTCGACTAGCCTGTAATATGCATATTTATACGTCGCGTATTTGAGACACGTACTCAATACATGAGCGACACGGCACGTTGTTGACGGCTGCCGTTTTTTTTTTCATGATGGGAAATCATCAAATGACCCCTCCCGCTCTGGGTGGAGCGGAAGGCAGTGTCAGACTCTTACTGACTAAAACCCACCCGTGTTCCTTCCTTAGCCCTTTATGTTCCGGGCCAGTGGTAACGCTTTCGGACAATCCCTGTCGTTCACGCGGGTATGCACACTTGAATGTGTGAGGCTGACTGCACAAAAGACATAACAATAGGTACGTCTTTTCTTACTTAAATATCGTCACTCGTGGAAGCTATTTAGGCAGATGCAACCCCGAACGTATGTTCGTTGTGACTGTAAAAAAGGTTTATTGAAATGTTTAATCATATATCAAATGAAGTAGGTACAGCTATCGACGATTTTATCGCTCAAGAAACTTATACAAGACTGTACGTCCCGCTTCAGTAAAAAAGATACGTATATTTAATAGTTGATGGCTGACTGTTCACATTCCCGGCGAGAAATCTCTCACCGTTAGTTTGTCGCAGTGACATGAGCTATCAAACAGAGAACTCGAACTCGCTCAGCGACGCTTGCTTGTGAGGCAGGACTTTCACTGAAAGACTCGCTTGGTTCACATGTTGATATGCAGCGAGTAATCGCTCGTCGCCGTGACGCTGTCGTTGCTCTTTGCCTTGTGCTGAGGAATAGCCGATTGTCCAGCATGCGAATTCTTGCATTATATTTGTTAGTAAAAAGCAGCCGGACGATTCTGTAAAAATCTCACCGTGAAAACTTAGGTGAAGTGAGTTTGTTTTTGCTAAGAATTGACACTATTGACAGTTCACTCCACGCTCACTTCACCTAAGTTTTCACGGTGAGATGGTTACAGAATCGCACTGCTTATTTTCTCGGTGGTTATTTGCGTTACTTCCTGTCATCCATAATTACACAATAATAGTCTTTCTTTTATAACATCACGCCTGTATTCTCTGCAGGGTTAGGTGCAGAGGTGCACCTTATAGTACACTAAAATTTAACCAGTTAAAAAGAAAGAAGGGGCCAACCTACTACTATCAACTGTGCACAAATCCACTCTGAGCTGCTATTTAGAAAATCCAGATGAAAAAACTCAATAACACTTTGGCCGAACCGGCGGGAATCGAACCCAGGACCTCAAGCTCAGGGCTTGCGATCACTAGATAAAACAGGTGGGTCTCTTGGCAGGTATCTTTCTTTCCTCCCTCGCTTTTCTCGCAACACAATGGACACCCACCATTCTATACCACGCGTCCACCTAATATGTTCACTTGTCGCCACTCGCTTGAATATACACACAACACATTGCGTGTGTATAGCGACGCACTTTGTCGATCTGTCGCCGTAACGATCGATAATTATGTACTGTGACTTTTGTTGCCCTTTGCACATATCTTTTAGTAGAAAGTTGTACCTTCTTCATAGCTATTCACAAACCACTCGATAAGCTTCCGTACCATATCGATCATCAATCAAGAGTCCTCTATACGCTGTTCACAAACTCAAACTCAAAGCATTTATATTTCAATTAAACCTTGTAAAGGCATTTTTGGATTATCAAAATTAAATAATCTGTCAGTTAGTCAGAAAGATGAAGCCAGTTGCCCATTCCAAAACGTAGATCTCTATGGAGAAGAACGGGCAAGAAACTCCATGGATACTCTTTTAAATCAAGATTTTACAAAATCCTGGGTACATTATTCTTGTTGCTACATTGTTCTCACATATAGAATATGTGAGAACAATGTAAAAAAAAGACGCAAATGAAGAAACAATTCAAAATATAAGATTAAAAATAAGCCTCGGCAGTTAAGAGATGACCAGTCTCAACAGACGGCGCCCGTTCACGAACATGACACGTGGATCAGCACCATCCAGCTCAACCATTTTGTAGGGAACCGAATGTAAGTCCAATACCCGTTTTTTTATTCAGTTGAAATCAAATATCCGACCGCCATTCTCCGATGCTGTATGCTGTCGGGGACAAGGCAAATTAGGTTCTCGAAATGTGTAATTTTTGATACGACAGACTGTCAGATGGTTGTGAATAGCTATCCTGGAGGCCTGTATCATCCCACGGTACGGCAAAGCCCTCAAACTTTTCTTCCCCTCAAACTTCCAGCTATTCCGCTCCAAGGCTAGTGTGGACCATTGGTTGTTGGATTTTGTTCAGTCCGTCCCATCATTTTCTTCGTGATTTTCTACCCTTCTGGCGGTCTCAGTCTTAGAGCACCACATCAATCAATCAACTCAACCTATCGCAGTCCACTGCTGGCCATAGGCCTCTCTCAGGCTACCCACAACACCCTGTCCTCCGCCTTCCTCACCCATGTAAAATACTGGTATTCAGCTGCATCCGGTTAGACTGGAAGCCGACCCCAACATAATGTAGTTGGGAAAAGGCTAGGTAGGTGATGATGATATACTATATAACTTCGAAAGTAACTCTGTCTGTCTGTCTGTATGTTACCTTTTCATGCCTTTAGGTGGTGGCCGCCCAGTGGTTTACCACTGAGCGGATTTCGACATAAATTTCCAAGGAGATAGATGGCTTCTGGGGAAGGACATAGGCTACTTTTTGTCTCAAAAATTATCCTAAAGATAGGGGATGAAAATTTAAAGAATATAATTCTCCAGCAAGCTCACGGGCGCCCAGCGTCCGTCGCCGAATCTCTGGATGATTTTGTATACCTATATCAGGTTCGCGTTATATTAAATTAAATCATGGTTAATAAAACACGTCCTTTTTTCTCTGAGTCGTCAAACGTCACTCACTTTTATTTCGAAAAAGTCCCTGACCACAAAGAATTAACTTGACCATAGAGGTTTCGTTCGCAAATAAAACCTCAACGAGAATACTCTTTATTATGTACACCATAATTATACATTACAGACATAAATGTAGAAACTGTTCAAAGTGTGAAACTGTACAATTTATATGCGAAACCTAGCATTTATTAAGTTGGTCTAGTTAATTTCCGATCCGAGGAAGCCCGCAGTGGCGGGCCGGCACCAGTTGGGGGTTGCGGAAAGATCGTAGGTTTCCGCGACGCCCGGCGTAGGTGTGAGATGGAACACCGGGGTGGTCTTTAGTCAGTTATAGTCTGATAGACACCTCTACCCGCCCCAGGCCGGAGGACATCCATGAGGATTTTCCACATAGGAAACAAAAAAAAAAAGGTAATTTCCGACAAGCCACGGGCAGAAGCTAGTTTTGTAATAAGACACATTATAGCTTATTACCGATAAATAAACTAATCTTAAAAAAAAAAAAACATTGATTGATTCCGACCAGTTATCCAAAAAAAACACGTGCCTACCTTTGACATTAAAAAGAATTCACCAAATGTCATAATGGCATTAATAAATGACACTTTACATATTAACAAAATTAATCTTTTCGGGGCTAATGCGACAACATTAACGAAAATGTCAATATATTTTTTTATTTCTGTAGATTTGTAGAAGGTAGTCATATTAAGTTGTTAAATTTGAGAATTGATGTCAGTATGATATGTAAATTATATGCCTAATAGTAGATAATACATGAAAAAATTACTTTGATAAATATAGCTGACAACATGGCATTAGATCGTTATTTTTTAGAATTCCAAATATTTTGACAGGAATGTATATATATCTGCCTAACCTTTTCCCAACTATGCTGGGGTCGGCTTCCAGTCTAACCGGATGCAGCTGAGTAGGGGGCCGCTCAAATATTACGTAAGCAGACGTTTTGTAATTATATACAAGCAAAGCTCTTACCTTAGGTAATACGTTACCCCTTGGTAAGACTGGTCGTCAGACTTTCGGGCTTCTGACTCCCCGTAACGACTGCCAAAGATCAACGAGTGACAACCGAGACCAACGGCTTAACGTGCTTTCTAAAACACGGAGGGGTCTCGATATGTTACGGAAGGTCAGAGGATCAATTAAATATTCCCCAATAATAATTACATTCATTACACTCTGCTGGAACTCAGGTGTCCTCTTTGTGCGAGGGAGTAGACCATAATCCAGTAGGCCGTAATCTCCACGCGTGCCGTATTGAGCACGCGTGGAGAATTACGGCCCACTGAATTTGAAGACATGTGACATCCACCAAACAATACGGTTTGGTGGATGTCATATGTCTTCAAATTGTTAGTTCTAGGACATGCCGGTTACCTCTGATATTTTCCTTCAGCATTTTAAGAGCAATGGTGTTGAAATACGTTGAACTTACTGCCTGCTGATCAATTCTGTAAACATCTCATGGTGAAATCTTGGGTGAAGTGAGCCTGAGCTGTCAGTAGTGTCAATCCCTAGCATCAGGTGGAACGACACCTCACTTTTTGTAGGTTATCACGGCGCGATTTTTACAGAATAAACCGACTGGATTCGAACCCACGACATACAGCTGGTAATTTGGGGCAATTATGACTGGGCCTCTATGCTTGCAGTTTCCCTGCGTGATCAAATCAGAAATGAGGAGACCGCAGGAGAACCAAGGTAACCGACATAGCCCGAAAAATTGCCAAACTTAAGTGGCAGTGGGCAGGGCACATTGCTCGCAGAACAGATGGCTGATGGGGCCGAAAGGTTCTGGAGTGGCGAACGCGTATCGGAAGACGTAGCGTTGGAAGGCCTCCCACAAGGTGGACCGACGACCTTGTGAAGGCCGCAGGAACCCTTTGGATGCGAGAAGCACAGAACCGGTCGAAGTGGAGGTTCTTGGGGGAGGCCTATGTCCAGCAGTGGTCGTCGTTCGGCAGAGAAGATGATGATGAGTGGGCCTCTATGACTCAAAATACGGTTTAAATTAATTACCCCATTAATAAGAACATGGCATTCGATATAAAATTCTTACAACTTGCGGACACGACAAATGCCAAATTACATGACATTCCTAGGTCAAACAAACAAATTAGGGATCGAAACATAGATACTAGGAAATGCCAATGTTCGGCATTAGCATAACTGATTGTTACTTGTAGGGTAACATTAATATTGATAGCGTGGGAGTATGAATGTTACAAGGCTCGACGGCCGGTTGGAATGTGTGAAAGTTCCTTATCGCCATACCAGGGGACCTAAAAGGCCACTTTGGTGGAATCATAAAAGGATAACATTATTAATCATAATGGACAATATTAACTGTTAAATTAATCGTATCAAATCACATTGGTGACGGATTTTTCAGTTTTTTTTTTGTCTCTGCTAAAATACCAATCAATCCAATCCATTCTCTCTGATTATAATTTTTCGTAGTGTAGCGAAAAAAAGAAAAATACAGACTGTCTCCGCCATATTATGATTCATACTGTTATCCTTTTATGATTCGGCCAAAGTGGCCTTTTTAGGCCCCCAGATGCGTCCCATTTAATTTTATTTTTCGCTATTCCAGAGACGAAAATGAAAAACGATGTCCTGTAATTTACACCGGAATCCATTCTATTTAAAATGAAACTCACCAACGCTTCTTGTCGACGGAAAAAGGTCATATGCCAAGCCTTTTCCCAACTATATTGGGGTTGGCTTCCAGTCTGACCTCCACAACCCAGTTACTGGGTAATACTATACCCCTTGGTAAGACTGGTTGTCAAAGTTTCGGGCTTCTGACGACCCGTAACGACTGCCAAAGATCTACGAATGACAGCCGGGACCTACGTTCAGAGGCATGGAGGATCTTGATATGTAAAGATACCTATCTCCGGACGTGATGAAAATAGTAACGGTGGTAGTATACTTCCCCAGCCGAACTCTTTTACAAAAAACTATTTCATATCAAAAGTAACATAAATAACGGCACTAGTGTTCCTCGCGTCCTCGTAACAGCTTCATATCACAGTTTTTGCGTCCGCGCTATAAATCTTGTACTGTTTAATAAGTTTCAAATTAATTGTAAGTTCATGAATAAACCGTACCTTTTAATATTGAAAACACAAAGAAGTTTACTAGTAGGTATAAGTTATTACGAACGTTTAGAATATAGAAAATTTAATCAATTATTGTTATAAAGACAAGGTAATTAAATTAGTTAACGAAACTTACGGGTAGTCAGAAGCCCGACAGTCTGAAAATTACCAGTCTTACCAAGTGGTATCGTATTACCCAGTAACTGGGCTGTGGAGGTCAGATAGGCACAGTCGCTCTATTTAAATACTGGTATTCAGCTGCATCCGGTTAGACTGGAAGCCGACCCCAACATAGTTGGGAAAATTCTTGGCAGATGATGATGATTTCAGGTAATCTACATTAACTACGGTCGTTGACTCCAAATATTTTTTTCTTTTTATCCTATTTAGATATCGAATTTGATACCATCACGTCTGCGGAGTTTCGTTAGCTAATTTTGTTTTATTTCTGGGAAACGGTACAGTCGTTACCAATAGCTGGTATTATTAATACTCTGCTGAGATATAAATATCAATAACAGCATTTATCTGAGAGCTATGACTCAGTATGAATCACTAATCATTTTGCAAAAACGACGGATGGCCGGGTAAACTGCCCAGTTGTCGGCCGCCCATTGAATTTTGTGGGATTGTAATTTTAATCTGTTTGAATTGAGTCTCTTTGATGTGTATTTAAGTTTTTAATTGCTTTTTCATTTAATTATAAGCAATGGTTGTTTTTTCGTTTATGTTTTTAACCATTTTAAATCGCTTTCAAATTTTGCCAGGAGTTGGTCACTCATTGACCAACTCCTGGCAAAATTTGAAAGCGATTTGGTCAATGAGTTAGACAGTTGAAACTAGTTTAGGTAATTTAAAAAAAAAACGCTATCAATTAATTAATTGAATTTCGTGATGGCACAGTGGTTTTAGCCTCGCCTCTCAAGCGCGAACCTATGGGTTTAAATCTGGTCAAGTATATATATTATGTGATTTTTTCAATTCATATGTACTTTCTGAGTTTTTCTTGGTGAAGGAAAACATCGTAAGAAAATCTGGACTTATAATTAATCTAAGCCATGTGTTCACCAACATTTAAATCAGCTGGTTAAATATTTAATCAGCAGTGCGATTCTGTAACCATCTCACCGTGAAAACTTAGGTGAAGTGAGCGTGAGCTGTCAATAGTGTCAATTCCTAGCAAAACCAAACTCACTTCACCTAAGCTTTCACGGTGAGATTTTTACAGAATCGACCAGCTTTTCTATATTTAAAATTTCCGTAGGAAATTTGGCATAAACCAACTGTTTAAATACCTATCCGGTGCTTTGAATGTTGGTGAACTCAGGCCTTAGTCTGGAATCACTAACCCATCTTGAGCAAGCGTATTACTGGTACTTTCTCTGTATGAGAAGAGGTGTTTGTTGTGTAATGGGACAATAATAGGCTGGTATTTATTATTAAATAGCTGCGCCCGCGGTTTCACCCACATCTGTTTGGATCCCTTGGGAATATTGAGATAAAAATTAGCCTATATGTTAAACCAGTTTGTCAGATACCTCCATACAAAATTTTATCAAAATTGATCCAGCCGTTTGAGCGTGAAGAAGTAACAAACATATAAACACACACACTCACAAACTTTCGCCTTTATAATATTAGTGTGATTGAATTTTGCGAGGCAATTTCGTTAACTACAGGGTCAAATTAAATTAGCTAGCGAAACTCTGCAGACGTGATTGGTATCAATATCTGAAAACGATAAAATAAAATAAAACACTGGCACTCCGGTAGTGCCGACAGAAGTGAAAACTTGAACAATTACGAGTGTATTTTGTGAATCGTCTTATAAACAAAACACGCGTGTTAAGGTGTGTTCCTTATTTTATAGGGTTTTTTGCAAATCAGGTATGATGACCAAAGTGACTGGTTTATTCTTCTCGTGAAAGGAATTTATTCAGATTCACAAATCGTGGTTCAGCGCCATCTCGTCGTTGTTGGATGAACTACGTAGTTAGTACGCGAGGCCTACGTAGTTAGTACGCGAGGCCCTCGTAGTTCTTCCCGATGTGCATAGATGGCGCTGTCCTCAACAACGCGCGTCACGTCTTACGAATTTTCGATGAGGGTCACGTGACCTGACGCGAATTTAGAAGTTTTTACCCATTCCAAAAAAAGTACACAGCGCCGCTAAAGAAGTTTTCACTTCAAAAATTATGATATGTTTATGGAGGTCAACGACCGCAGGCACTGTTGTTACTTGAAGTATGAATTGAGAACATCTGTTTTCTTTTGTTTTACCGTGTTGAGATGATGACGATGATGATTAGGGGACTCCCTTTTCCGCACTTAGACTCCCATTCGGTCCGTTGTGCGTGGGGATTCTGGCTAACAGAGCCAGCCTAGCTCCGCCCAAAAGCACAGAAGCTTCCTGGGAGCTTCACAGGCTTCGCGGAGCGACCTCATTGTTCCGAGGATTTCTGCACGTTGAAGACCAACGGCCACGCAATCCAGGATGACGTGGGCGGCTGATTCCTCGGCATCAAGGCAGCCCCTGCAAAGGGGGCTGTCCGTGGCGTCTATGTTGAAAAGATGTTTGTTAAGGAGGTTGTGAGCGTGTTGAGATATTGATAACCATAACATTTGCGTAGCTCACAAAAAAACAAATATTTAGACTGATATTTCAAGTAAATAAGTACGTACACTAACCGCAGTCGAATCATCGAATTAATTTATATTTGTTATCGTGTTTAGATATAGATACTTATCACGTCTGCGAAGTTTAGCTAACTAATTTGACCCAGTAAACAAAGAAACAGACGTGAAATTCAAAACATTAGAATTAGCAGCTCCATATAGTGTTAGTCTATTGATTTAGGCTCATGTTTAGAGGGTCGCGGTTTTAGAATCAAACGCGCGCCAAACTTAAATCACTGCCTAAACTAACACGCGTCAGTGTATTTAGTATATTAAATAGTAGACTAAATGTTTCGCTTTTAAATCTGATTAGTTTAAAACTTGGTTTTGTTTAATTTTGATGGTTAATACTTAAGTAGAAAGGCTTTTGACTACGTTGTGTGTGTGTATTTTATGTCTTTTTTTTTTTAATAATTTTTAATTTTTATTTGCCATGTGCGTTTTTGTTTGTGCAGAATAAACAAATTTTCTTTCTTTCTTTCTTTTCTTTCTTCTTTCTATTAGCAGGGGTCATGAATAAAAATAAAACGCTTCATTTGATAAAACAATTTTATTTTTTTATAGATATTCAATATCAAAAGTCATTTATTCAAACAAGGCTGAGAATCAGCACTTTTTGAACGTCAAAATCACAAAAGACAGTCCCCCAAAACGTCCGCCCTGCACCACTTCCTAGTGCATTAAAATCGACGACCTGTTACCAAGGATTCAGAACATGCTTCTGGACACCCCTCGCGTTGAAATTATTCGACGGTTATTAATTAAAATTGCCATTCCATACATTTTGACAGCGTGGGTATTACACTTTTCTATGAAACAACTAATATTTTATTTGATAATCAACAAAAAAATTATACGGGTCTAAAATTATGTGCCAAATTTATGGTAACAGTTTGTGTGACAATGTCCCTGCCACCTTGTGTATATGTTTATAGTTCTGCTTTAGGTAGGGACTACCTTCGAATAAATTCTCGATAAATTTTTCGCAATAATAATACCTCAACTAACTACATATTTACACTAGATACGTCCGACGACAACTGGTGCATTCACCCGACATCACCCACAATATTTGCACAGCGGGATTGCTTGCTACATTAGTTATTAATCTAAAAACTATTATTTGCTATAATAAGTATTTGATCTACAGAAAAAAAAATATCAGGAAGTTTTTTATTTGAAGAAATCATTACTCAGAATTTGTTGACTGTATTATTTTATTTTTCTCATGTAAATAGTTTGTCAGGAACTTGCTAGATTCAGGAAGCACAGAACAGCGGGGTAATTGCGTACCACACTAACAGTAGCAATTGCATTCATTTTGCGTTATATCGTTGTTGAGCCGACAAATTTTTCGAGCATTAAGGCTCCTGCAAACAGGCGCGACGCGCGACGCGAATCGCGCGCGACACAAAGGCACCGCTCGTTGCGCGACTTGCGGTGCCTTTGTGTCGCGCGCAATTTTATCGCATGTCGCGCCTGTTTGAAGGAGCCTTTATGAAGCAATGGATTAGCAATATTCTTCAAAATGATTCAGATTCTGACTGAAAGTGTTTTATGGAATTAGGGTGCTGCCGGTCGATTCTGTAAAAATCTCACCGTGAAAACTTAGGTGAAGTGAGTTTGTTTTTACTAGGAATTGACACTATTGACAGCTCACTCCACGCTCACTTCACCTAAGTTTTCACGGTGAGATGGTTACAGAATCGCACTGCTGATCAAGATGACGGTTAACAGTTGATGTGTATATGGTACAAAAAACTACAGTATCCTAGAAGACCGCTGGTCACCACATAAAGGTACGAGTTTGTAGCCGACTGCAGACGGCAGCAGCAGATGACGTGTTGTTGCGACTGGTCGCAACATCACCATGTAACCATCTCACCGTGAAAACTTGGGTGAAGTGAGCGTGGAGTGCGCTGTCAATAGTGTCAATTCCTAGCAAAAACAAACTCACTTCACCTAAGTTTTCACGGTGAGATTTTTACAGAATCGACCGGCTGATCTGCGGTCGGGCGACGCGACGTGTTGCTAGCTGCGGAAGGTATTTCATAGAAATACATAGAAACCAATAGTGTCGCAGCCACACATCGTCTGCTGCTGTCTTACAATCTGTGACTACAGTAACTCACACACTTGTTAAAATGCTAGGAAAATCATCTACTTTTACAATATTTGTAAATATGTGAGCACTATGTATCTACCACGTAATTGATTTACCTGTAATTGCTTCATTTTTAATTCTTTTTACCTTTTTGTGGTAGACTAAATTTATTATAATATGTATACAAAACTTTGTAAAACATTTTTAAAAGAGTAACGGTGGAGTTTCTTGCCCATTCATCTCCATACGAACACTACCTTTTGGAAGGGGCGACTAGAATCAATTCAATTTTACTGTAAGTTTTGACGTTCAAAAGTGCCTTTAATGTGCCTATTTGAAATAAATGATTTGACTTTGACTTTGTCTGCAGTCGACTAAGAACTCTTACTTTAACGGCCGCATTGACCGCTGTCATAAAAATGATGCCAGTAGCAAAGATTTAAATCGTAAGATTCGCCCTACCGCATCAAAAGATAGTCGCGTTTCTGTTTTGTTTTGACACCTCTGACACACAATGACGCAGTGTTTTGACTGTCATGGAAACGCTTTCTATAGTGTAACGTCACTCTTCCCAACATGGGCACTTTTTCGCGTGGCTAAATACAGTGAGGACAAATCTAGCGATTTATATATTGCTCTGTAGGAAAACACACCAAATTATTTTCTTAAATAAAGTTTTAGTGACGTTATTCGTCAAAATGAAAATGAGTTTTTAAACGCGGATGCTATGTAGCGGTCACCGCTCTCCGCAGCTTAACCGGATGCAGCAAGACAATAAAGGGAAAAACACAAATGAGTAATTTTAAATACTATTTTAATATAATGGATGCCTGTTTGAAGCATTGAAAGGAGCAACAGTATTAACAAATACAGATTAACTAATTGTCGGAATGGAACAATGGCGAGATACCTGTCATCGTGTCGATAATATCGATACAATCGATACTTCTCGATATAATACCGATTCTAAATCGATACTATCGCGCAGGCTACAGTAATTGCTATTGTTGAATATGAGCGGCCATGAGATCTTTACGATAGTTAGTTCTTAGGAAAGGATAGAGAAGACATGGTTTTTTTGACCGATGCAGATTACGTAACATTTCTCATTATGCCGTCATTCCTCGCAGGGATAGTGGGGTAAAACGGAAATCGTTTTTGGGATTCAACGACAATAAAACGTAATTCTCTTGGATTTTTTTTAATTTGGGATTCAACTGATAATTATACATAATAATGTTTTGTGGGATTTTAATTAAAAGCCTCCAAGTATAAAGGGTGTGACAGCTTACATATTTATGCAATGCTGGGTTCTGTTCACATAGCTGTCACTTGAAGTCACAAATGATAAACTAGGACCATCGATGAGGTAGATGTGTTTTGTTATTAGAGGAACTCTGTTACTGAACTCTGTTACTGAACTCTGTTACTGCAGTGCGATTCTGTAACCATCTCACCGTGAAAACTTAGGTGAAGTGAGCGTGAAGTGAGCTGTCATGTCATTAGTGTCAACTCCTAGCAAAAACAAACTCAGTTCACCTAAGTTTTCACGGTGAGATTTTTACAGAATGGACCGGCTGAACTAAATATGTTGCAAGTAACAGAGGCCGCGCCTATTGCCATTAACCGGACTCTAATCCAGACTTCAGTCTGCTACTGAGCAATTTCTAAACCAATAAAGACTCCGACAAATAGGCGCGACACGTGATATAATCGCGCGCGACACAAAGGCACCGGTTGTCGCGCGACTTGCGGTGTCTTTGTGTCGCGTGTCCTGTCGCGTCTGTTTGAAGAAGCCTTAATACTTTCCCAACTATGTTGGGGTCGCCATCCAGTCTAACTGGATGCAGCTGAATGCTAGTATTTTACATGGACCGACCCTATCTGACCTCCACAAGCCAGTTACTCACCCCCTAGTTACTTGCTTAGTCTGGCGTCTGTATTAAGCGCTACCTAATGATTCTGAACAAACCGATTTTTTCGTTGGTCATTAAAAAAATTAGCTCTTCTAAACATTTTGACCGCGTAGGTGCTCCACTTTTCTATAAAACAGCTGATTTGTTTTTTGATAACCCTCGAAATTGTATATTTTAGAATCTGCAATATTTATAAAAAGCAACCCCCACTTATTCGAAAAAATGTCTGATATTAAAAGAAAGCCAATACGTGCTCAATATTTGTCACAGTTATGTAATATAAAATGCAAAGACATCTTTAATGCAAAAGAGTTTTTTTGGCATTGCGCCAAAGATCTATAATAAAATATCAGACAATATTAAAAATATGCCTCTAGTAAAGTTTAAAAAAGCTCTCACATTATTGCTAATTGACAAATTAATGTTATTATAAAATTGAAGACTTTTTAAATGATAATGTTAATTAATATTGAAATTCAGTATAAACCAACTATTTAATTCATTATGTTGTTTTTTTTTCTTTTACTTTAATAATTGATAATTGACTACGCATGTTTCCTCTAAAAATATTTGTATGTCAAAATTGACAAGACATAGCGCACTATTTAGTTCTTAAGATCCATCTATTATCTATCCTATGTTTCACAAATAAATTGATTTGATTTGATTTGAAAAAGTACACTAGGGTTCTACAATCATGAGCTCAAATTCAGTGACAGTTTGCGCGTCGATGACCCCGCCACCACTGTATTTACTTCCCGGATAGTTCTCTAACGTCTCTATCTGTGCCCTGTAACATTAAACAGACCTTTTAAACTGCCTGTTTCAGCAAATGACCATCCTATTCTAATCCTTTCTATGGTCACGCCATGCCCAAGTCAAATGACGCAGCATTCAATGATGATGCTATTCGCGAGCTGACCATCACGGATTATACAATGACTGGACAAGAAACTATGACTGAGTCACACTAATATTATAAAGGCGAAAGCTTGTGAGTGTGTTTGTATGTTTGTTACTTCTACACGCGCAAACGGCTGAACAGATTTGGATGAAATTTTGCACACAGATAGTTTATAACCAGGATTACTTAACTAATTTTTTCCCGATATTCCCACGGGATCGACACTAAAGGCTCGTACACACAGGCGCGACGCGACACGCGACACAAAGGCACCGCAAGTCGCGCAACGAGCGGTGCCTTTGTGTCGCGTGTCGCGTCGCGCCTGTGTGTACGAGCCTTTATGCGGGTGAAACCGGGGGGCGTTGCTGGTAAGAAGTAATGGTAGGTTTTGGCACCCGTCACACCGCCTGCGCCAGCGATTCACGACAAAACTAGTAGCCTGAGCAAATAAAAATGAATTGGTGAGCAACGAACAACGAGTCCGCGACGCCGATGGTCACGAGCGATTACTCACTGCCGTTCAATCTCAGAAGATCCATTGGCCAGATCTATGATCGATTGGTCGCTGCTATGCGTATGTAACCACGCACAATGGTCCACTTGAAGGAAACCAAAACCATAACCAGAAGTGGTTGTAGCGCTTCTGTGAGTAAATGGCTAAAAAGTATGGACTATGAAGCAACTGAAAAATTATTGTTTTTTTTTTCCTTATAATGTTAATACTCTTCAGTCTCATAAAAGCATCCAATTTAAGCTTATATAGAGTGTCTCCATAAGAGTGCACTTTTTCATTTTAAAATAAAAGCATGTATTTTATGAGAGAGTTGTGATATTTTTATTGGATTGTAAAGAAGACATGTTCCGATTAAGTATAGAATAAAATATCCAGCAAATGGCCCCCATGGCTCCGATGATAGGCCATCACTCTTTTCATGAAATTATCCATGACTTTTACACAGAGTTGCGGCTGTATCTCACCGATGACGCGTTGGATCTCTGATTTGAGCTCAGGAATTGTTTCTGGTTATTTCGTATAAACCCGAGATTTCATAAAACTCCAAAGAAAAAATCGCAAAGCGTTAAATCGCACGATCTGGTTGACACATTAGGTGCACTTTATCGGCTGAAAAGAGTTTTCGAGCGGTTTCAGCGTAACTTTCCCATTTTTGTAAAGAGTTTTCACAATTATAACGCGTTGTTCTTTCGAAAAGCGCTCCATTTTTAATAATCGGAATAAACATAGGTGACGGCTGTCGAATTTCAGAGTTGCCACTTGAACGAAAAAAAAATATTCTAAATTTAAAAAGTGCACTCTTACTGAGACACCCATTACCTACATATTATGAAGCGTCGTGGGGCCCTGGTGACTTGTACTTATCTTTAAGCTAGTTTTAAGCACTACTACTGTACATTTGTGAAGTGAAAATAAATAAACTTATTATTATAATTACATAGAATATAGACGCGTATGTAACAAGCGTGAGTCTTTAAGTGAGTGGAGTTCCTTGCCGGTTCTTCTCCATAGGAAACGACCAATTGGAACCATGCACCTAGCTTCTGACGTTACATAAGTGCCCATGTAAGTTTATGTGAAATAAAAAAATGATTTTGATTTTGAGTGTCCTGCCTTGACCTTGGCTAAATAATAACAGCCGCACAGGTCGATCGATCAGGT
This sequence comes from Luperina nickerlii, assembly GCA_963855955.1. Taxonomy (NCBI): domain Eukaryota; kingdom Metazoa; phylum Arthropoda; class Insecta; order Lepidoptera; family Noctuidae; genus Luperina; species Luperina nickerlii. The sequence continues at coordinate 5,545,087 of OY979689.1, read as the reverse complement.
TAAGCTACGCTTGCCGCGGTTGGTCTGTGGATGGGTGACCACCTTTACATACCGTGACCCCTCCGTGCCTCGGAAAGCACGTTAAGCTGTTGGTCCCGGCTGTCATTCGTGGATCTTTGACAGTCGTTTCGGGTAGTCAGAAGCCCGAAAGTCTGACAACCAGTCTTACCAAGGGGTATCGTATTACCCAGTAACCGGGTTGTGGAGGACAGATAGGCAGTCGCTCCATGTAAAATACTGGTATTCAGCTGCATCCGGTTAGACTGGAAGCCGACCCCGACATGGTTGGGAAAAGGCTAGGCAGATGATTTGAGTGTCCTGTCCGCCAAGCGAGCGTCGCTGAGCGAGTACAGTACCCGGCGATAAATATTGCACATCGACCTTTGGAAAGAGACAATCGGCTAATTTCGGCTTCGTAGAGCGTTGTCTCTGTCGCACGAAATACAAACAGTCCGGTATCTATTAGGAGCTGTTAAAACAATTATGATTTGCTTCTTTTGATAATTATTTTTATTCTTTGTATGAAATACAAAAAAAAGGTAAAGGTCGATGTGCAATATTTATCGCCAGGTACTGTACTTTCTTTGATTGCTCTTGTCACTGCGATAAACAAGTACATTGCCAGCGGCGTGAACAGTCAGCGATCAATTAATAATATATAAGGTCAAATTTTAATTAGCTAGTGAAACTCCGCAGACGTGATGTGGCTATACTTATCGATATATGTATAAACATGATTACAAAAAAAAAAAAAACTGGCACTCCGGTAGTGCCGACAGAAGTGAAAACTTGAACAATTACGAGTGTATTTTGTGAATCGTCTTATAAACAAAACACGCGTGTTAAGGTGTGTTCCTTATTTTATAGGGTTTTTTGCAAATCAGGTATGATGACCAAAGTGACTGGTTTATTCTTCTCGTGAAAGGAATTTATTCAGATTTGCTCGTCGTCAGTTATATATCCGTGGTTCAGCGTCATCTCGTCGTTGTTGGATGAACTACGTAGTTAGTACGCGAGGCCTACGTAGTTAGTACGCGAGGCCCTCGTAGTTCTTCCCGATGTGCATAGATGGCGCTGTCCTCAACAACGCGCGTCACGTCTTACGAATTTTCGATCAGGGTCACGTGAAGAATTTAGAAGTTTTTACCCATTCCAAAAAAAGTACACAGCGCCGCTAAAGAAGTTTTCACTTCAATAATTTGATGATTTTTTTTGGGGTCATCGACCGCAGTTACAGTAGTTACTTAAATTTATACCAGTTAAAAATCTGTTTTTTTTGTTGTGATGGGTTTCAATATCTAAATAAACACGATAAAACAAAATAAAATAGATTTTCTCAACTCCTACTTCAAGTAACAAAACTACAAGCGGTCATTGACCTCCCTAAAATTTTTAAATCTTTTTTGTGTTTTTATTTTATCATGTTTAGATATCCACAACAATCACGTCTGCAGAGTTTCCCCTAGCTAATCTGATTTGACCTTGTATGTATCTCTTTTGCTTACACGGAACATATAATGTTTTTTACGTTTCTTGAGCGAGAAAATCGTTGATAGCTGGTTAGTCGCTTCCTAGTCGACGATAGGACAGGTATTTTAGGTAGGTACAGTCAACAAAAGAGATAAGTATGCAGGATCGTCGGATATAGTTGAAGTTTAGTAATAAACCGATGGATGTTGTCGCCTAAAATTTATTTTGATAAACGAGCTGTTTGTTTTCTATTAATAAAATTAAATTTTACTCGAGAACATCCATCGGTTTCTTACTAAACTTCAACTATATCCGACGATCCTGCATAGGTACTTATCTCTTTTGTTGACTGTACAATCTATTTTTATAATTTTGTTTGTCATTCTTTGATTGCGTTTTGCGGTTTGTGGTTAAAAACGTATTGATGAAAATGGTGTGTGATCGGTGTGTTTTAAACCTTTTGAATTAATTGTGTGGCTTTGAATGATTTGATGTAGTGGTATTGAAAGCCGGTAAAGATCTGTTGAGTTTTTTGTCTATGGTTAGGTGTTTTTGTTTTGTTTTGCGTGGGATGACAAAGAAGTTGACTGTTTCAATCAAGTAAGATAAGTACCTATTTTATCCAATAAAAAAATGGGAACTAATCACTAGATAATAGAAGTGAAATTAAAAAGTTTAAGGAGAGGTGCTGTTTTCGCCATTGGACGTACTTATGCAAAAGAGAACCAACCCGCACAGTGACAGTTTCGAGAAAAAACGATTTTTAACAAAATGTTGTGTAGAAAGTAAACTGTTGATAATAATTGTAGCTATGCCTTCTGATTCAAAATTGGTGGTGGTGGTGATATTCTTAATAATTTCACCTCGTAAACTTTATTGAATACTCTTTACTAAGCACACCATTGAAATTACAGAATTAATCTAGACATTTTATGATTTTACATAGAGTGACACAATGGGCGAACTTATCGCTAATTTAATAGCGATCTTTTAAAGACAACCTTTGGACGTATTCAGTCATTGATTTCGATCGAGATTCCTTATCCAGCCACAACGCATCTTTGCTGTGAATACCAGCCGGCAACTGACACGAAACTACAAGAGTTAGAAGTAATGACCTCACTGTTACAATCTGTGCGGTATTCGTTGACAGACAGCCGGAGAATCGATTCATTATCAACGGTCTTTAACTGGCCGATGCTGAATTTAGGCGTTGCGGAAAAAGGATGTATTTGAGTGTAGGTATTAACAGCTATAGACAATCATTTGTTATACACGGTGACTTGTAATTTGACGTATTCCTTCCAAGACTAGCCGGTCGATTCTGTAAAAATCTCACCGTGAAAACTTAGGTGAAGTGAGTTTGTTTTTGCTAGAAATTGACACTATTGACAGCTCACTCCACACTCACTTCACCTAAGTTTTCACGGTGAGATTTTTACAGAATAGCACCGCTGAAGGCCTTTGGAAGCTTGTAGGCGTGTATATATAAGACGCACGACGGGGGACGACGACGATCACGTCGGGGTCACCAGTATAGAGGTATGAGGAACAGAGTGTAAAGTTCACTCATACTCTATAGAAAAGGGAGGATCCTCCGACCAGACGGGTGTTGTGTCTGGCGGGCAACTGCCCATTGATTCGTGTCGGGCCGTTTTGTATCTATGCTAGTTGCGCGGTAAACTCTGCTTGCGCGATGCAGGATTTGCGTGACGTCAGTATGACGCGTTGTTTGCATGTGGCGTTGTAGATACCGCTACAGGCCAATTCCAGTAATTAAAAACGCTCAAAATATAGTCGCAATTTTATCTCAGCGGCAATCAATGTCAAAAACTTGTCAAAAATGTAAGGAAATTAGGTAGAGGTATTTTTGACTGGTCCGGAACATAAAGGGCTAAGGAAGGAACACGGGTGGGTTTTAGCCAGTAAGAGTCTGACACTCCCTTCCGCTCCACCCAGAGCGGGAGGGGTCATTTGATGATTTCCTATCCTGAAAAAAAAAGCCCTCTTATTTTCCATGAAAAAAAAAAAACACTATCGGTTTCGTCACAAAAGAACTATGTAATGCTGGATCAGATGCTCATCTCTTTAATAGCTGTTATGCATGTTAAAATAAACGCAATGATTAGATCTGGATCAAACTCAATCAGTTTCTAATCTAAGTGTAGTTAAAATAAAACTGGTTGAAATCCAGACTAAACTGATTAAAATGGAGTTGATGTTGGAAGATTCACACGCGATTTTGATATGGTATTTAATATTTGTCTCGAGAAAATGCGACCAAAACAGAATATAAATTATATAAATCCTTACTAATATTATAAATTCGAAAGTAACTCTGTCTGTCTGTCTGTCTGTATGTTACCTTTTCACGCCTAAACCACTGAACGGATTTCGATAAAATTTGGCATAGATATAGATTGCATCCCGGGGAAGGACATAGGATAGTTGTTTTTTCCCGATATTCCCACGGGATTGACACTTATACGAGTGAAGCCGCGGGTCGCTGCTAGTTACAGATATAAATGTAGAAATTTTACAAACGGTGACACAATGGGCGGTCTTATCGCTAGGAGAGATCTTTTAAAGACAACCTTTGGGAGGAATAAAAAGGGGAAGGAGAGACATTACTGTAGGTAGACTGTGGTGTTACCATTTACATAATACAATAAATAAATACATAAAGCGTATTATAGTAATGTATATCACACTAATATTATACAGGCGAAAGTTTGTGAGTATTTGTGTGTGTGTGTGTGTGTTTATATGTTTATTACTTCATCACACTCAAACGGCTGGACCAGTTTTGATAAAATTTTGTATGGAGGTAGCTGACACCCTGGATTACCATATAGGCTACTTTTTATCCCGATTTTCTTACGGGATCAACATTTTCGCAGGTGAAACCGCGGGGCGCAGCTAGTATAAATATAATAATCATGAAACAGGAGTATAAAGGAAATATAATGATGATGTTTAAGGAGAGAGGTTAGGTGGAAAAGACATGTAAACCAATTGGTAAGATGTGGTGACAATGTAGAAATAGAATAGAAAAAAAATAATAATAATATTGCTTCAGTTCGTAGGACTACCCTAAGGGTTGTATGCATAGCATGATGCCAAGAACTATAGAAACAATATTTATATTAAATCTAGTACTCTTATAGGTACTTCTGCTTAAAACTAAGTTCTTTAAAACATATTCTTTGTTTTCCATTTGTAAGGGGAGAGAACCTGTACCTCGCATCTACCTGTATGTCAGGTGTGTTAAGTATGTTCGGGTTTAATTAAATTGAGATTCAATTTAAGTTCATATTTAGTTTTAAGTATAAGAATAAGTTTTTGGTTTTTTTATGTCGTGGAGAGTGTTCCCAAGTAACATTTTAAACTGTATAAAAGCTGTATTATGGACTATTTGTTTACTGCAGGCTGTTAAACGTGCTGTATAAAGACTGTATAGCAAGCTATACAGCCCTTGTAACTCTGAAATGGGCCCCAAAATTATACAGCTTTAAGTGTAGATTTAGCTGTATAACAGCTGCATAATAGCTGTACTATTTGGCTGGCTAAGATACTATTTAGATACTTTTATACAGCTTCCATTCTCTAATTTTCTTTTTTATTCTTTTATACAGACTCAGGCTTGTGAAAATCTTAATAAAAGAATAAATATATTATAATTGTGTTCGTGGTTGAATTCATTCTCCATTTTATTTACTATGTGCCATATCTGAAGATAAGTGAAAAAATATTTAATAACCAAGTGGTAAGTAGGTACTCTTTCCTGTTTATCGTTGTTGTTATGCTTGCGACTGATATTTTTATGTGAGTATGTATACTAGTTTTAAGCTCAAAACTCACGCCCCTTCGAAATAAGGAATATACATACATTTTTTCTGTAACAACAAATATGTGATCAAATCTGAAAACAGTTTTGAGAGTAACCCGGACTGTTCTATTGATAGTAAACGTAATTGTGTGTACTATACAGTTAAAATCTTTTGTAATTTTGTACTGAAATTTCAAAAACAAACAAAAAAATATCTCGTAAAATTGCAATGCAATTTATAAATTATTATAAAATGGCGTTCTTAGTTTATACAGCTCTTGCTCTTCTAGTACCCCTTAATACAGCTTTTTGCATAACAGAGTCGTTATTTAAGAACGTATCTCAGCCTAAAGAGTAACATTGTCTGTACATTAGTATTTAAGTACTGTAGAAGCTGCCTTAAATTCTTATTCATATTCATTAATACAGTTAATTAGGGTTCAGTTGAAAATATAGAAAACCTCATTATGATCCAAGGCCCGTAAGGCGGTGAGCAAGGAATCGGATAATAATTTACCAAATAGTAGTTACTGATAGCGAAAAGAAACAATGTATTGTTTTTATTTATAGAGATGTATTGTATCTAATTTAAATACTGAAGCAAACACTACAGAGTGCAACAGTTTAATGTATTTTTATTTTATATATATTTGTATCTTAACTCTTGTTCACTTAACAAATTGGCAACTGATCAAAATTATGACTCCGTATTGTTATTAGTTGTATCCAATAAATAGACTGATTTTAGGTTATATTAGTTTCAAAATAATCGATAAGCTGGATAATTGTGTATGCCAACACTATAATAATAACTTTAATCTTCTAAAACACGAAAAACTGTAAAAAGGGAAAAATGTACGCCAATCGCATAAGGCTTTAAAAAGGAGTAAATCTAAACTCTTCTACATGAGACAGAATTGAATTAAACTATTATAAAGGGAACTGCTTGCTAAGAGTATCCTAGATTTCCGTTGTACAGCTATTATCAAGCTTAACTTGAAGGCTGAACAATAGAGTAATTTTACACCAATATTCAGGCTATAACAATATTTAATGCTCTTGTGCAGAAGTAGGTTATATAAAAGTATAATTTGAGAGCAGTATACAGTTATTGTCTTATAAAGTTGCTGAACGCAGTTTTTTACGCCGCGGTCTGTATTTTAGCATTTTCCAATGCTATTTAAAAGCTAAAGGTAAAAATTTTGGCTCTATACAGCCGTTAATCAGCTATACTGTATACAGTTGTACAGTTATACTAAAGTACAGTCCTATACATATTTTTACACTCTTGTACATCATTTATTAAGCTTATAGCTGGTAATGCGCTGGTAAATATAATATTTTTCCGCTTAAATGTTACTTGGGTTGGATATGAGGATTGTCTGTGGTCGATCCCCGCTCTCTGGTTCGGTAGTCTTAAAGTGTGCTTTTTGTGTCAGCAATATAATAAACCTATATTAATTACCTAATTATAGTGTTTAATTTCAAGATATAACAATTGGTTGGTTGGTTGGTTGGTTTGGTGTTTTTTATTATAATTTTAAATGTAGACAAAGATAGCATGCCTTACCGACACGGGCAAGTCATTCCATAGTTTTTAAGTTCATACTAACAATATGTGTATAAATGTAATGTAAATGGATCATTGGTTGTCTGAATAAATTAAATTAATTATTATTATTATTCCATATCTGTATTGCTTGAACAGTCAAAGATTTTTCTTATAAACAAACTGGTGGATTGCATCAATCAACATTAAAACAGCAGTTTTGATTATTAAAACGTTAACTCAGATTCTTCGTAACGAAGTCACTTATATTTTTCTTGGTCACGGTAAGATAGTTAATTATTAGTACGCATAATGTAACTTGGATAAATTAAAGATATAAGATAAAGTCTGACAACCAGTCTTACCAAAAAGGGTATCGTATTACCCAGTAACTGGGTTGTGGAGGTCAGATAGGCAGTCGCTCCATGTAAAATACTGGTATATTCAGCTCCATCCAGTTAGACTGGAAGCCGACCCCAACATAGTTGGAAAAAGGCTAGGAAGGTTTTTGATCTCATATCGGCTTGATATCGATACCATATCCATAAATTCCTGGTTTCTAGCCTCAACTGAATGCTAAATCAGTCTAGACTATCCTGGTCATTCGAGTGAATTATTAAACTATACGTTCTATTGAAGTTATCCGTGTGTGGATGTATGTATGTGTCAGTGAGTGATGGTCTGTGTGTTATTTTTGATGGCATGGCAGGGTGATTTGGTGTGCTTTGAACTTGATAGGGGTCGATTTAGGATGTTTGGGGTGGAAATTAAGATGTGACAGTGTGAGGATTAATTCTTTTGTTTATTCGGTCGTTCCTGTAGCAAAGTTGTGTATTGTTCCAACGAACCACACGTTACAAAATTTTGTTTCAGTACGGTTAGTGGAAGTGCTCCAGTGCCGTTTGTCCAAGTGCGGTTGAAATCAGTGCTCTGAGTGGAATACCTCTATTATCTTATTGGTGATGTCAGGTGCGTAGTACTCACAACCGGCGTGCGTGTATAATGAGATGTGTGAACGTAAACGAATTGAATCTACAGGTTCTGCCTACCCCCCATGGGAAGAAAGCGTGAGATTAAGTATGTACAGACAGATGCCAGCACATCAAGCTATCCGAAACTGTCAAATGTTTCCAATCAACTTTGAACCTTATGCTTTATCGATAAAGTTGAAAATTTATTAAATATACTTGACAGATCGTAGTAGGTTGATGTGCTGGCGTGACAGTTCAACAACATTCATTACGTTATTGACGTTGTTGAGCAGACACATTTTTCGAATATATTAAGCAATGGATTAACAATATCGTTCAAAATAATTCAGATTGTGATTGATAGTGCGTTACGCCATTTTATTTTTTTATTTTATTAAATAGGAACAACAAACAGCTACATTATGCAATATTATAAACAGAAAAAACATAAAATACTTAAGTAATAATGTAACCCACAGCGCTGTTCACAGATTACCATTAATAAATAAAACCTTAGTCACTAGGAGGTGAACTGTTCATGCATGACAGTTACACTAATAAAAAAAAAATGAAAAAACAAAACAGTATTTTTAAAACAGCTACAACAAACAATTAGTCTAAGAGTTCAAGTGTCTCATACAAAAGGCTACGAAACCTTTTCAAAGAACATGTAAATATATCTATGTGTTCGAATACTTCATTATAGGTTGCTGCCATTCGCCGAACTGGCGAACGTAGACCAGTGTTAGATCGGCTGGTACACACTGCTTCATTAAGTGGTTACCCCTCCAAAATATATGTGCGTTCAAATCCGTGATAGGCCCAAGTTGGTTTTTGTATTTTGTAAAAACATTTTATTTTAATTAATTTATTGTTTTAGTGAATAAATAAGTTTAAGATAGTATTTATTTTTTTAAATTCTGTTTTTATTATTGTTTTTTTTCAATAAAACGTTAATACTTTTATTATTGCGAAAACGACAAGCAATAATAGGGTTAACATTTACGAACGTTTGATTCATCGTCTAAGTAGACTAGAGGTTTCAAGACCGCTTGCCGTGCCTATGAGTGGAAGTTCAAATCATAGCCACGAATTGTGCTTTTTGTTCATTATAATTATTATTTTAATATATTTTTCTATTTTGTTTTAGTAATTATTTATAAAGAATTTAAAAATAAAGAAAAATAAAATACCTTAATAATCATATAATAATATTTATTATTGCTATTATTTAACAAAACTATGATCTTATTTTACAACAAAGATTTATTTTGATTTGATAATTTTATTTTCAGTTATCATAATATACTATTTTGCCAACTGACACAATTGGGTTCCTAGACAAGTGGCATCCTATTAAGGTAAACGATAAAATAGTAAGCGGTAGAAATATTTTAGATTGACATAACCTAACGAAATGTCACGTGACCTGTCATGTCGTCTCAGCATACAAATTTGACATTTGACAGTCTGACAAGTGACATCGAAAGTGACAAGTTTTGAAGCGTTTGCAACTTGTCTAGGAACTAGAAGTTAGTTTGGCAGGATTACAATCATGAGCATAATAAGTGAATAAACATGTTATCAATAGATAATCAATTAACATCTCTTATTAGCTCATGATATCTACTTAGAATATTTTGCTATACAAAGTAAAATAGTGGAATCAAATGAGTTAAATGTCTTCGTTGTTTATTTTGTTGTCATACTTAATTAATATAACTGCTATTTCTGGGCAAATCGCAATCGTTCTCTTCGATGTTCTTCTGTTAGACATATTTTGCAGGTTGATAACTGTGAATGTTCGCTGCGTGTAAATGTCTTCGAACCGTGGACAGAGAGATATTCCATGCCGTTGCGAACTGTAACGAGTGGATGTAAACGGCGGTGTAGTGTGAACCTTAATAATATCCGGATGATGTTCAGATTGGTCCGTATATAGATCCCAGTAGTTCTCCGACCCATGGTCATTGTCTTAGCATCGCCGGTTTCTTGAAATCTGCGCACCCATAAGCGCACCGTTTGTCTCTGTATTGAAAAAAATGGTTTTAAATAAGTTATTAAATACCACCACACACAAGATACCGCAAATAGCTCAACAAAAAAAAAATCGGAGAACACAATTAATATTATAATGAACTTACTGCTATACCAAGCTGTCTCGCAATTCCTTTTATGCTCACATTTTGTTCACACAGAACAACTATTTTAGTTCTCATAAAATCATAAATCATTTTAAAAATTAATGAATAAATCGTAGTCGTTTACTCTTCGCCGTTTTAAGTGAACGTATACATCAAACGTTATAGTTATAACTTGAGGGTATGGATTAATTTTATAAAGACAACGTAAGTAAGTAAAATTAATGGATACCCTCAAATTATAACATCTATCGATTAGACATCCCACCTAAAGATAAAATGACTCAGACCATAGTAGATAACAATTTCAACGCAATTCATATGGGCTCGCTGGCTAGTTCGTCAAACTGCCGGTATGAGTATGACAACGTTCGGTGATGCGATGGTTCGAATCTGAGTCGAAACAATGGGTTCTTTTTGAAGTATTCTTTAGATCATTTGTAAGGAATTTAATGTGTAACATTTTAAAACTTGAGGGGTTAGCACATACTGACGCTGTCTGTACCTACTGCAAAGAGTTTGCCTACACGCACCCGCCGTCCATGGACAGTTCTGGGGACTGCATAGCACAATACATTGTTTAAATCAATACAATCAAAATTGCCATTAACAATATTGCCGGGGGGGAGTGATGTAGCGGTATCTACAACGCCACATACAAACAACTCGTCATACTGACGTCACGCAAATCCTGCATCGCGCAAACAGAGTTTACCGCGCAACTAACATAGATACAACGGCCCGACATGAATCAACGGGCAGTTGCCCGCCAGACACAACACCCGTCTGGTCGGAGGATCCTCCCTTTTCTATGGAGGATGAGTGAACTTTACACTCTGTTCCTCATACCTCTATACTGGTGACCCCGAACATGAACGTCAGCGCAGCCTTCGTGCAAATACTTCAGCGTGACGTCATCATCATCACTCCCGCAAGCGTTAGCGGCGAGTCACCCAGCCAGCCAGCTCCCACGGCTTCAACGGGTATCCTGACCACCAGCATGCAGCGACCGCGCATACCTGGTCATCACCCTCAGCCTCATCAGCAACCTCGGCACAGCACACTGCACTTTCGGCCGGTCAACAAGAAGAGCTCAATTCCTCTCCTGGTCGACGCAGCAGCCAGCCTCAACTCGGCGCTGTACTACATCCGACGCACTGGAGCATAACGCAGCGCCACCCCGACTCACTGGGGACATCTTCGCAGACAGTTCCGACTCACCGTGAACTATGCGGCAACCGTTTCAGACTCACTGGAACCACAGTTGGCCTGGCAGGCTGGCAAGCATCGCAAGATACAAGACTCAGCCCACTATCGACCTCCGGTCTCCGGGGGGGAGTGATGTAGCGGTATCTACAACGCCACATGCAAACAACGCGTCATACTGACATCACGCAAATCCTGCATCGCGCAAGCAGAGTTTACCGCGCAACTAGCATAGATACAACGGCCCGACATGAATCAATGGGCAGTTGCCCGCCAGACACAACACCCGTCTGGTCGGAGGATCCTCCCTTTTCTATAGAGTATGAGTGAACTTTACACCCTGTTCCTCATCCCTCTATAATACAATGTCATTGCTTCCAATTGTTTACGTCTAGAACTGAGCGTCAAAAGCTTGTACTTACTGAGCAACTGGTTATACTGTAGATACGTTTTATAACACCTATAGTGCATTGCACGAAGAAATCTACGTTGGACATTCTCTATCATGTCAATGTATTTGCCATAGTACGGGTTCCAGATGGATACGGCATATTCAAGCTGGGAACGGACTAGGGTTTTATACAGACAGAGGTACGAAGAGGTCCGCTTAAAGTCATGAGTGGATCTCATTATGAATCCGTACATCTTATATGCTTTACTTAAAATTTGATCGATATGCAAATCCAAGCAGAGTTTCGAGTCAAGCAATATACCAAGATCACGAACCGAGTTTACATTATTCAATAAAACATTACACAGTGAGTATGAAAACCTTATGATGTTTTTATTTTTGGTAAAATTTATGTAGTTGCACTTGGGAATGCTCAGATGGAGCTTACTAGTATAACAATAGTCCGTGAGTCGATCCAAGTCCTCTTGGAGAAGATAGCAATCCTGAATACTATGAATAGGTCTGTATACTTTAAGGTCATCAGCATATAACAAAAACTTGGAATGATGAAAACAGTTACCAATATTATTTATAAAAATAATGAATAAAAGAGGACCTAGAATAGAGCCCTGCGGGACACCAGATGTAACCCGAGTAGCATGAGAGTGGTATCCATTAATAACAACCCGTTGACAACGGTTAGTGATGTAAGAAATGAACCATCGCAACAAGTTACCACGAATACCGTTGAAAGCTATTCGGTTCAGCAATAATTCATGATCCACCTTGTCAAAAGCTTTCTGAAAGTCCGTGTACACTGCATCAACTTGTATACGATTGTCGATGTTATCAAATAGGTCACTAGAAAATATCAATAAATTAGTTGAGTTATTTAATATAAATAAATATCAATAAATATCAATAAATTAGTTGAGTCATTAGAGTGCGATACAGGCCTGATCAAGGCCTGTGTCGTTAAGTATATTAAGTACTAAGGAATAAAAAAAAGATAGATTTAAAAGACCTAAAAGGTCAAACAGCTCCCATCATTATGCAGCTTAAATCTCTTTCAACATGACCCACAACAAAACACCAACTTTACACAAAGACCGGTACTCCAGACCAGCCCTCGTTCATTTTGATATACAATTTCATTCACAGGGGTTGAATTCAGCAAGTAATTCTGTCAGGTGGTTCGTTGTATGCATTTTCCCGGTGTGGGTGGGAGCGCGTCGTCTGTAGCCCTAGTAACCGACGGTGTATCGATCCGGCGGGTAGTGATGTGCCTTTGATAGATTTATCGATATCGATGTTTGATAGATACGTGTATGACGGTTAAGATTGTGTCCTGAAAGATACACATTTTTTACACACACAGCATCAGACGAATTGTTATTGCTGGCCTACCTACACAATGTTTTGTTTAGTTGTCACTTGATTCTTGAAAAAATTTGATAACACTCATCAAAAGTTTATTTCTATTTTTCCATTTCACCCATGCCGTTAATTTACTACCACTTTCCACTTTTATTGTATATTCTCTGTAATACTGTTCCACTAGACAGTCGTAACGTTATGTTTAATATATTTTAAATGCATTTATGTAATCTCACCAGAAGATCGGCGCCGGCGACCATTTACTTGTCACGGCAATGCCACAGACACACTAGAGTGCCTCTGACACTCAAGGCATAGACAAGTAATGAGGTTACGCTGGCGCAGATTGAAAAATATTTATTTTTTATTTTATTATTTGCTATTATTTACGTACTATTTATTTATCTCTGTAACTGCCCGTGACATCACAGCGGGCCCTATCAGAATACCAGCGCTACAACATTTATTTTTTAAATGTTGTAGCATCATGCTGAGATAGGAGCCTTTTGGCCTCGTATAGGACTTTCTGTTTCATTTTTCTTTTGTTACTTTTTTATATTTATATACATAATAACTTGGTTTTTTATTTTGCTGTATTTAGTTTAGTTTGTGATCTTCCTGTACGAGTCGCAATAAATACTTTTTCTTTCTTTCTTTCTTTCTTTCATACAAACGTTGTGATGGCCTCAGCTTTGATTGATTTTTGTCAGCAGATGATGTTACAGCGATTTTCTTAAAGCTTATTCTAGCCTTCGATTAGTAAATCAGCTGCTGTTGTGTTTGGTAGTGCGAAAACCACGTAATATATAAAATACACAACACACATACACATAATCTTTTGACGATTTGAAGGAGGCAGTTAGAGGATAAACCGTGTTCTGTGTGTTGTATACGAGTTATTTATAGCAGTGCAGTTGATAAAAGGAACACGTTTTATTAGTGCTATTCTGTAAAGTACACTTCCAACCTCTCTGAAGAGAGCGAAAACAACTCAATCTCGAAATTGAATACACTTGTTTGTAAACAGTCATGGATAGCTTCGACACCGTTCCAATGACAAAATGATGTAAGGATGGCTATAAAACAAATAAATAAATCGTTTATTTCGATCTACAATGGTTCATAAGCAAAAAGAAATACAATTAAAACGACTTCATATCAACAAACTTCCATTGCTCAGTACGTGAACCATACAACAAAGGTTCAGGTACTTGCGATTGATCCTCTGCGCGAACGCCCTCAGCAGGATGCCGCTGGAGGTAGCCTGAACTCTGCGCACCAAGGATGTATGTCGCTCTGTGGTTTCTTTTTTTAACCTATTAGGCAACCATTACAAAACACATAACATCGAAAATGTCGACAAAATCTATCGACACTAATACCTATGCACCTTCCCCCATCCCTACACAGCTCAATTCTATATTTTGATAATTAAGGGATTAAACGATGGGAGTTTCTGTCGAATTGTAAACTTTCCAAGATTTCGCTAATATTGCGCATATGCTTAATTGGCAGCGCCTTCAAAATATAATCTGATCCTAAGTAAGTAAAGTACCCAATTTTGTATTACGTATAAATTATGAAAGTTACTTTTGCGAGAGAATGAATTTTAAATTCGCTAGTTAGGGATTATTGCGATTTTGTATTGTTTAGCAAATTAACTTACTACGTTTAACTGGCATATTGTACGATCGATAGTAAATGATGATGGTGATTTGAATGTAAGTATTAATAAAATACTTTTTTTACAAAAAAAAAAAAAAAAAAACAACCGACTTATAAAAAAACACTATAAAGTGATAAGTTTAATTTCGGAAGTCGGTGTCGGTGGTTCAACATTAATGAAAGAATTATCAAAACTGCTTCATTATATTTTGAGAAAATCGCGGACATACAAACATACGGGTCGAACACAGAACCTCCTTTTTTGAAATCGGTTAAAAAAGCGACCAAGTGCGAGTCAGACCCGCACACGGTATCCAGCTGCATCCGGTTAGACTGGAAGCCGACCCCAAAAATAGTTCGCAAAAGGATAATGGTCCATTTCGTAGTTTAGAAGAACAACATGCTCACACAGACGCGTTACTACTGAAATTATTACTGATACAGTTCTCATTTCCACCCGTAAATTTACACATTTTTACTTTAGCAGCTGCGCCCCGCGGTTTTACCCGCATAAGTTTCGATACCGTGGGAATAGAATAATAAAACGTATCCTATATATTAATCTAGGGTGTCAGCTACCTCCATGCAAAATTTTATCAAAATTGGTCCAGCCGTTTGAGCGTGGAGGAGTAACAAACAATATAAACACCCACTCACAAGCTTTCGCCTTTATAATATTAGTGTGATGGAAAAGACGTACAGACGCCAGCACATCAAGCTACCCGAAACTGTCAAATTTTCCCAATCATCTTTGAACCTTATGCTTTAGCGATAAAGTTGAAAATCTATTAAAGAAATTTGACAGATTGTAGTATCTTGATATGCTGGCGTCTGTACCTAATGGAGGTGGTACAGTCAAAGAAAAACTGCGGTCAAATGCGAGTCGTATTCGCGCACCGAGGGTTCTGTACAAATTTGTAGGTAGGTATGTAAATAGTTTATCACGGGATTCTTTTTAATTGTAATTACAGATTTACGGTTTTCGGATCTTACCCTTTACTTTGCTACATGACCTTGCTTCTTGCCAACATTCAAGATTCTAGGTCAACGGGAAGTACCCTATAAATTTTGATTTCCTTGAGAGTGTCGAAATATACGTTTTTTGCGACATAAACGGCCGTATCTTTTTTTACGTTGACTTAGAAGTTTCATTTTTTCACAGCTTCAAGGAACTGTAGACTTGAGTATATAGTTTTAATTTCAAATCGATACCTCTACGCGTTCCCGAGATAAAGGCTCTTGACAGACTGACAGACAGACAGATGGAGAACAAAGTGATCCTTTAAGGGTTCCGTTTTACAGAACCGTAGTTACAGAACCCTAAAAAGTACCAAGCGATTATTAATAAGTATGAGAAATTGGTGAATCTAGATACGAGTATTTTAACCTCTATAATAACAAGATAATATGTTTTTCTCTTCCGTTCTCCCCTGTCAATAATACCTTCAATAGGTAATATTTTAAAACAACCCACTTATCTGCCTACACCCCAAAATTTGCTGAAAACGTAAAGTACATTTATATAATAATTCTTTAACTTATTTGCTTTATTAACACAGCCGGGGAACCAAGTCCCCTGTGTTGCCAAGCGAAAATATTTACCCCGATTCTAGGGGTAAAGTGAACTTCGACATTGTAGGGTAATATTAACTTTACCGCCAGCTTTATAGCGAATTTTGGAGTTTTTCGTTTGTTTTGTAAAGTAATATAAAGATTTTAATTAGGTAGGTATACTGGGAATGTTGAGAGAATTGACTGAAATTATGTTTATTTTAGTTATTTTAGATTCTTGTGTGAATTCAGAATTGTTTCAGAAATGTTTTTCATTTCTTTAAGAAAATTTGTTAACTATTTTGCTTAGTAGGTACCTAGACAGAAAGAAAGAAAGAAAAAGTATTTAGGTCGCAATAAATAGGGAAATAGGGAGAAAATAGAGAGAGGGAGAGGGGGTAATAGGGAGATGGTCTCTGTCCCAGGTGTGGGAACATTATCAGCTAATTATAATTAGCTTATAATGTCCACATTATAAGCTAATTATAATTAGCTGATAATGTTCAGCTAATTATAATTAGCTTATAATGTCCACATTATAAGCTAATTATAATTAGCTGATAATGTTCCCACACCTGGGACAGAGACCATCTCCCTTCGAGAGGGGGTGGGCTATAAATCCACCACGCGGGCCCAGTGCGGGTTGGTAGATGTCACATGTCTTCGAATTTTTGGTTTCAAGACATGCCGGTTTTCTCACGATGTTTTCCGTCACCGTTTTGAGAGCAGTGGTGATGAAATTATTTTCGCATAGTAAAACACCTGGCTGGGTTTGAACCCACGACCTATAGTTGGTAAGTCGAGGCCTTTATATGTCATTCGTGGATCTTTGGTAGTCGTTACGGGTCGTCAGAAGCCCAAAAGTCTGACAACCAGTCTTACCAAGGGTATCGTATTAGTAGTGTAGCGGTATCTACAACGCCACAAGCAAACAACGCGTCATACTGACGTCACGCAATATCCTGCATCTCGCAAGCAGAGTTTGCCGCGCAACTAGCATAGATACAACAGCCCGACATGAATCATCGGGCAGTTGCTCGCCAGACACAACACCCGTCTGGTCGGAGGATCCTCCCTTTTCTACACAGTATGAGTGAACTTTACACTCTGTTCCTCATACCTCTATAGTAGCATCCGGTGAGACTTGAAGCTGAATACAATAATTGTGTAACATAATTAACGCAAGACCTCATACACGCCATTTTGAGTAGGTATTGAGTTAACAATGACCAAAACTTTCTTTTTTACTATTATTGTTATGAAAATCGTGTGTGTGTGTGTGTGTGAATACTGAAAAAGGACTTATTTTTAAAATTGAGTCTTTTCACATACAAATAAGGCTTAATTTTCTTTCGCTCAATAGGCGGTCAGTATGGCAAAATACATAATTTTTGAAAAAAACAACCTTTGTTCAGAGTTACCTACCGAAATCTATTCAGTAGTCAATTGTGAACAAATTACTTGTGTAGCCAAAATGAATGTTCATAGAAATTGCAAGAGGTTAATTTCGTCATCATGCACTAGCAACCCAGTTAAAAGCACGATCGTTTTCATTGCAAAGTGCAATGAAAGTAAACAGGGGGTGAAATCGGGATGGAAGGGGGTGGTAACGCATACATTATACTTACTTAGTAGCAATAATATTGGGGTGTATTTAACCTGAGTATGATAGCCTTGTTTTTATAACTTTTGTGTACTTATTTTGAAATAACATTGTTCGTGATGAATAATTTTATTTTATTGATTCGCAATTTTTTTGGTATAACATCACGCCTTGTTACCCCAAAGTGCTGGGCAAAAATGTACCTATAGTACCTAGAAACATGAAATTTGGAGGATGTGTTCTTTGTGAAGAGTCATCTACTAAGAAAGGGTTTCTATCTATGTATTAAGAAAGGGTTTTACGAAATTCCACCCTTTTTTTTTTCATTGTAGGAAATCAAATGACCCCTCCCGCTCTGGGTGGAGCGAAAGGGAGTGTCAGACTATTACTGACTAAAACCCACCCCTGTTCCTTCCTTAGCTCTTTATGTTCCGGGCCAGCGGTAACCCTTTCGGACAATCCCGCTGACCCGGCAGGCTTCGGCCCTGACGGGCCCCTTCGGTTGATGCTGACATCTCTTTGAGGCGCGCGTGGAACATGTACGCACGGGCCTGGTCCTGATCGGACGGTGAGCTACCCATTACTATCCGCCCGCAGGCCCGCGCCTACGGTGGCCAGGAGTCGTTGCACGGCTCCCGACGCCCGGAGCGTCTCCCGCGGCGGCTGTGACGGGAGGCTCTCTCCCTCAGTCGCCCCGCCACCTCCTGCGCTAGCATGACTGCTTCGCAAAAGGAGGCGACTGCCCCCCACTCCCTCTCACCCCGGACTATGTCTCGAACCAGGCCGACGGTCGGGGACCGTCACCGAACTGCGTCGGCGACCGCTCGCGACAACCGTCGCGGCACGGTGTCGCAGATCTGTAAGGGCTCTAAAAGTTTTACACGAAGAAAGTCACGACGAATTGTAATTCTTTACTGAATTCAATACAAAACTATACCACAAAATAAAGACATGACACTCCCACGATTCCACGGTTGACTTATTCATCAAGCCATGCACCATGCTATGGTATATGGCTAATAATTTATACATTCTGCCGGCTACCACATGTCTGCTAAATCATTGTGTCGTTTCATTCTGTCCAGTCCTGCTTGTGGGTTTTATACTAGCTGTGCCCTGTGGCTCTGTCTGTGTGGATATCGAGGAATTCTAACGACGAAGAATTGAAATATACAATAATGTTAAGAGATTGTATTCTAAATGGACTTATTAGTCGATTCGCCCGAATTTGCTCGCGCGAAACGGGCGAATCGTCACTTGTAAATAATATTTTTTCTATAGGTGACTCGCACGATGTTAATTTATTTGTGGGTGAGTCGCTAACTCAAAATGTGCTAATTACCTAATACATATTTCATGAGTTGTCGCTCAACTACTAAGCCTTCTGAATCAAAAGTCGTGAAAGTCGCAAATAGCTTTTTTGATCAAATTATTCATATTACTTAAATAATTAATAACAAAATATCGCTCTGTATAGTGCACTAAAATTATCGATCGAAAATTATATTGATCATAAATTAAGTAATTTCAACACACTTAATTAGTCTAAGCAATGCTGGAAATAATAAAACATTGTCACGGCTTCGTGTTTAGCTTTCAACTGCTCTCCTGAAAAATAAAAAAGTGCACTTAGCATAATTTGTCTTCTAGCTAGACCATCGATTTGACAAAACGTCATTGCGCATGCAAAAGTCGCTATGTGTTATTTAGTTATTTTGGGTTCTTTATGCAGTTTTAATCGTTATTTTGATACACACATACTGTAAACACAGCTAATGTGATAAATGCAATATTTAAAGAGTTAAGGAATGTAGCTATGTGATATTCATTCATACATCGAAAGTTCCGTATAAACACGCTGTTATAATTCATATAGCTCAAATAAGTTCACTAAAAACACATAAGTAGCGACTTTTGCACGCGCAACGACGAAAAGGTGCAGCAACAAAGAGGAACAATAAAAAGGTTTGCTTGAGGCAAAAAACATCAACATCTGCCCGTCTTTTCCCAACTATGTTGGAGTCAGCTTCCAGTCTAACCGGATGCATCTGAATTCCAGTATTTTGTATGGAGCGACTGCCTATCTGACCTCCACAACCCAATTACTGGGCAATACGATACCCCTTGATAAGACTGGTAGTCAGACTTTCGGGCTTCTGACTAGCCGTAACGACTGTCAAAGATCCACGAAAGACAGCCGGGATCAACGGCTTAACGTGCTATCCGAGCCATGGTATATAAAGATGGTCATCCCATCCACACACCAAGACCATCCACAGGCAAGCGTAGCTTAATTTGATATATATCAACCTGTGCGGCTGTTATTATTTAGCCACCGGGCCCCTCAAAGGCCCCTAAGACCCTCAAAGGCCCCTAAAAAAAAACAAAGAAATCAAATTTTTAAAATTAATCTTTCATTATCTACAGGTACGTATCAAACCGGAAAGGAATTGTCACCGTATCAACTCTAGCCGTTGAGTATTCTTTGTATGAAGCTCCCTACTGCAACGCACACTAATCGGAATCGTAACGTAATCGCCTCGCCTCGGGACAAGGTCACGAACCGCGGTGCGGTGCGTTACGGCTCGTCGTCCCCGCGCTTACGGTTCGTTGTCCCCGCGCTTACGGCTCGTCGTCCCCATGCTTACGGCTCGTCTTCCCCGAGCTTGCGTCTTTTCGTCCACCTTTACCCGTCTCACCCCTCGGGCCTGCCTGCTGCACCATCAACCAGTGGTCGGCGAGCCGTAAGCGCGACGTCGCCTCGCCTAGCCGTAGCCGAGTCGACGCATCGGAGCTTCTGATCCGCTTTGGTTACGTGCTTACGTTAGGTTGACGCCTGTTTAACGGCGAGGCGAAAGGCGATACGGTCCCTTTCCGATTTGATACGTGTGCTATAATCTTATAACAGTCTAATGCTGGACATAGGTCTCCTCTATTACACGCCATTCAAATCAATTTTCGGCAACTCTCATCCAGCTGCTATCAGCCACCCTGCGAAGATCGGTTCTCCACCTAGACCGAAGTTCTACCTTACATTTGCAAAAAAAAAAAAAACTGAAACTAATTAACTCGTTTTTAGGGTTCCAGAGCCAAAGGTTAAAAAAACGGGACCCTATTACCAAGACTCCACTGTCCGTCTGTCTGTCTGTCACCAGGCTATATCTCATGAACCGTGATAGCTAGACAGTTGAAATTTTCACAGATGATGTATTTCTGCTGCCGCTATAATAACAAATACTAAAAGCAGAATAAAATACATATTTAAGGGGGGCTCCCATACAACAAACGTGTTTTTTTCGGCGCCTTGTGGTACGGAACCCTTCGTGTGCGAGTCCGAATCGCACTTGGCCAGTTTTTTTTTTATCTATTAATATTAAACCTTCAAAAAAATAACAACTGATCCCTACATTTTATCGAGTTTTGCAAACATAAATTTATACGACACAGCTGATTGCTCTCGCGATTTCAGGGTTGATCCCATAGTAAAATTTATTCATAATGATGAGTACCTACAAATAAACCCTAATCCTGGTCCAACACCATTTTTGTTACACTCTTTTTTTATTTTTTGTAATTATTTTTTTTTGTCGCACAGACACAAGAGCCTACAGTTTTATTATATCCCTAGATACATAAGGGACATGATATGTATCTCACGATTGAATCCTTCTAAGGTAAATTCTTGAGCTTCGGGGTATCTAGAAATGGGTATATAAAAGGTGCGAGCACCAGTGCATTTTGTGTTAGTTGTATTTTATTTACAAGTCTGTCTCTCTCGTGTCGACACCAACAGCTGGGTATAGTCTTACAATAAATTATAAGCTAACCGTCTTAAAATAATAACAATCTTATATATAAAATTCTCGTGTCACAATGTTAGTTACCATACTCCTCCGAAACGGCTTGACCGATTCTTATGAAATTTTGTGTACATATCGGGTAGGTCTGAGAATCGGTTACTATCTATTTTTTTTTTATCGAACTAAAAACAAATTCCTAGAAATAATCTATATGGCAAAACAACGTTTGCTGGGTCAGCTAGTAATATATAAAAGTATAGAGGTATGAGGAACAGGGTGTAAAGTTCACTCAACCTCCATAGAAAAGGGAGGATCCTCCGACCAGACGGGTGTTGTGTCTGGCGGGCAACTGCCCGATGATTCATGTCGGGCCGTTGTATCTATGCTAGTTGCGCGGTAAACTCTGCTTGCGCGATGCAGGATTTGCGTGACGTCAGTATGACTCGTTGTTTGCATGTGGCGTTGTAGATACCGCTACAAAAGTATAATAAAAAAGGAGGGGAAAGAATAAAAAATGCAAACCGTCGAGCCTTTTCCTGACTATATTGGGGTCGGCGTCCAGTTCAACCGGATGCAGCTGAATACCAGTATTTTACTGCCTATCTCATCACCACAATCCAGTTACTGGGTAATACCCATTGGTAAGACTGGTTGTCACACTTTCGGGCTTCAGACTACGCGTAACGACTGTCATTGACCTACATACAGGCGGGATCAAGCTGTGATTGTCCGAAAGGGTTACCGCTGGCCCGGAACATAAAGGGCTATTGAAGGAACACGGGTGGGTTTTAGTCAGTAAGTGTCTGACACTCCCTTCCGCTCCACCCAGAGTGGGAGGGGTCATTTGATGATTTCCCATCCTGAAAAAAAAAGGCTGTTGGTTCGGGACCAACGTCTTAACGTGCTTTTCTCGTCTCGATATGTAACGGATAGTCACCCATCCACAGACCAACTTCGGCCAGCGCTGCTCAACCTTGAAGATCGACCCGTGCGCCTGTTGTAATTAGTCACGAGGTCCTCTGTATGTATACAGGCAAACAATTACACTTTTTAACCGTAAGACACACTTATAAGAGTGATGTAACAGATTTGACGTCTTGGCAAAAACGCAAGTTTAGAAACAATAAAAGTATATGATCGACTACAGTAAACAAAATCTGAAAAATATGTGATATTCTTCAGGAAATATGCTAGGTAGATAATGTGTTGAAAACATAATACAACTAATTTGATATGATAGAAAAAAATATGAAGATACCTTGACTTTCAATTTAGGTCATGTAAGCCCCTTAATAAAATAGAAAAAAAAAAATGGCCCAAAACTTAAATTTAGTTTAGCTTATGAACAACTTAATAGGCACCATTGTTATCTTTGTTGCTTAGCATTCATTATAGTAATTTTCTCTATTATAGTTTTTCTAACGTGGACGTCCACGTCCACGATAATAAAATATAAGGAAACTAGCTTCCGCCCGCGGCTTCACCCGCGAGTTATGTCGATAAAAACTATCCTATGTCCTTCCCCGGGATGCAATCTATCTCTGCCAAATTTTATCGAAATTCGTTCAGTGGTTTAGGCCTGAAAAGGTAACATACAGACAGAATGGAATGGGCAACTAGCTTTATATTTTCTGACTGACCGACATCTTGACAGACAGACAGACAGACAGAGTTACTTTCGAATTTATAATATTAGTATGGATACTATGGATATGGATGAGGACGGAAAAAGTATTTTCATAATATTTCCATACAGTTCACTTCCCTGCGTTATCGTGAAGCCGTGGACGTCCACGATATTATGGTCACGTTAGAAATTATAAAAGCGCACGTCTAATATTCTGGCTGCAGAATCACTGCTTTAACCGTGGCTAATTGACGATTTTACTTGAGAAAGATGGTTACTTAAGCATTTCTATGCGGCAGTAAGCATCTTTCCAAATAAAATGGCCAGCTTGCTCATTATCATAAAAGTCATCTAAATATTCCTCCAAAAAGTAAAAATATTTAAAGGAAACCATTCGAATTCTACCCAAGTGTTGCCATCATTAAAATTCAATGCAAAATCCTGTCTTCTTGATTGAAGTCTACATTTCTTTAGGTCATGAACCCCAACGTATATGGACTGTAACCCACTAAAATGGTAAAACGACATCGTTAGCCAGAAAATGTAAGTTTTATACAGTAAAATAAGAGTATAAAAAATAAAAGACAGATAAATGTATGGGTCTTTACATACAAAACGTGTATGTAAATGCTGACAGGCGTGCGCACTCGACGAAAGACGGACAGAGACTGATTTGAATTTTTGAATTTCGATCGCACGCTGCCGCGCAAGTGCATTGAATGGTGAATACTTAGGGTGCGCATGAGTTTTGGATTTTTTAGGAATTATTGTATTATTATTTAGGTTTGACGTGTTGGCAAATAAGCCTAAGACCGGCAAAATGCTGTTACTACCGCCTGGAGAACCTGCTGGAACATCAAGGGGCTGGCTATAATAGAATCTCTCGTGTGGGCATCGTCGGCCTGTAATAATTTGAAATACATACATACATTAGAACGTCACCTGCTACGATTCTTACACACTCCTTCTGTTTCGTTTACGTCCATACATCTGGTCGGTCGTACAATGCGCGCCACGAAAGATGAGACTTGACCCCGCCTCCCCCGCCTTTTTCCACCGCCCCTATGACGTCCGGTCCCGTCCCGCACTCAGACCTCATACCGCTAAAGATACCTAAAATCGTGTACTGCGCATGTCAAACCACGTGGTGTGTCAAGTCTCATCTTTCGTGGCACGCATTGTACACGCAAGCCGGTTGCGAGTACTTCCCACCTGACCTTTTTGAAGAACATTCACTATATTATTATGTCCTCATGGCGTCCCCTTCCGGTTTCCACTCATATCTGTCTTGTTAACTATCTTTTGTTAGTCGCCTTTCATTCATGCCCTCAACATGATCATCTATGCATACTTACTCTTTTCAATTTTTGTCACTACAATCATCTTCTTTTTTACCAACTTCTAATAAAAAGGAGGAGGTTCTCAATTCGGATGTTTATATGTATATATTTTTTAAATGTATGTTCGGACATAACTCCGTCATATACAGACGGAAATGCAATTTTTTTTTTTGTTCGAACAAGGTTTATTCCGAAATGGTCCCATTAAATTTTTTGTAAAGATCTGATCTTCAATAAATGCCAGCAAATTAACAGAGATTGCTGCTATCGCTTAAATATGCATTGTTTACGCAATATAACATCACGCCTGTACCCTTTAAAAGGGTTGGCAGATGTGTTCAATAGCTTCCTGTCACTGATATTCACATAGCAAGTAGTGTTATATTAATTTGTGTGGGGTAGGTAGGTACAACTAAAAAGTGAAAAATAAAAACTTTTTTATAAACAAAAAAACAACCGACTTACAAAAAATGAAAATGCTGAACCAACGACACTTACTTCCGAAATTAAAGTTATTTTTCACTTTGTAGTGTTTTTTTTTTTGGAAATCGGTTGTTTTTGTTTGTAAAAAGTTTTTTACAACGTGAAATACATGTAGAAAATATGAGTCGTACTGTGCTGTAAGAGATAACAACTTGTTCTGTCGGCCCTTGTCGCACGTTACCTTAAGTTGTCGCAAAAAATCTCTCCCCTCTCGTCCTCTGTGTCATTTAAAATTCCACTTTTTCCGTTCAGTCCTCATCACTCTCTTAGTCATTTACTACATCTATGATAAACAGTTAGTAGCCACCTTATTACAAAACAAGGTTTTTCTTTATATCAGAAGACAATTACAGTAATTAAAAACGTTTAAAATCTAGTCGTAATCTCATCTTAGCGACAATAAATGTCAAAAACTTTTCAAAAATGTAGGGAGATTAGAGGTATTTTTGACAGATTGAGAGTATTGAGACTAAGATCGTTCTTAAAATTACAAGAACTTGCCTTCGGGTTTAAACTACCGAGCCAGTTATTGAAATAAGGCTCCTTCAAACAGGCGCGACACAAAGGCACCGCAATTCGAGCAACGAGCGGTGCCTTTGTGTCGCGTGCGATTCGCGTCGCGCGTCGCGTCTGTTTGCAGGAGCCTTTAAGCACATAACTTTTACGCTAGGACTAAAGTTAGATTTAGTTTTGTAATAAGACGGTGTATGTTTCTATCACTCTCAACTAAACTTCAGTCATTCTGCAATTGATAACTGTCTTCATATTTCTCCAAGACATGGTGTCTCTTTTCAGGCCGGGAGTCATAGCAGCATATCTTAGACTTAACTATCTGAGAATCATGTCGTATTAGTTTACGTTTTGCAGGCATATTGGCTCTGGTTAGAGTTGAGCCTAATAGTTGTCGAATTTAGGATTATTTGGTTTACAAGATGACCTGCTTAATCATAACATAACATCTTATAAAAAAATTATAAGATGTTATGATCAAGCAGGTTTTGCCAATAGAATGGCATTTCCAAAATTTAATGAAATAAGTAAAAACTTATTTCATGAAATTTTATTCACTTTATGTATGTCCTTTTCCCAAACTTAAGTGGCAGTGGGCACATTGTTCGCAGAAAATATGGCCGATGGGGCCGAAAGGTTCTGGAGTGGCGACCGCGTACCGGAAGACGTAGGTAGCGTTGGAAGTCCTCCCACAAGGTGGTCCAACGACCTTGTGAAGGCCGCAGGAACCCGTTGGATGCGAGAAGCACAGAACCGGTCGAAGTGGAGGTGCTTGGGGGAGGTCTATGTCCAGCAGTGGACGTTTTTCGGCTGAAAAAATGATGATGATGTCCTTTTTAGAACGATATGTGGTTCATTAGGCACATGAAGGAAGAATTAGTCCAGCGAGGGTATTATCACAACATAAGTTGTCTGCAATGGCTTAGCTATCAGAGGGCTAGGCGGTGCCATGCACCGGGCCCCCAAGCTCAGGGGGCCCATCGGCCCCTTACCAGTGAACCTCGAACTGACCTAGCAAAACATTTCTTTCACCTTCAGAACATAAATATAATAAATTCTTTCTGTTGTGTTAAGTTTTTCTGTTTAGCCAATACAACCAATCGGCTGTTATGCGACAGATTTATGAATACGAGCTTACTCTACCGGGAGGGGCCCATGACTAAATAATAACAGCCGCACAGGTCCATCGATCAGGTTAAGCTACGCTTGCCGTGGTTGGTCTGTGGATGGGTGACCATGTTTACATACCGAGACCCCTCCGTGCCTTGGAAAGCACGTTAAGTCGTTGGTCCCGGCTGTCATTCGTGGATCTTTGACAGTCGTTACGGGTAGTCAGAAGCCCGAAAGTCTGACAACCAGTCTTATCAAGGGGTATCGTATTACCCAGTAATTGGGTTGTGGAGGCCAGATAGGCAGTCGCTCCATGTAAAATACTGGTGTTCAGCTGCATTTGGTTAGACTGGAAGCCAACCCCAACATAGTTGGGAAAAGGCTGGGCAGATGATGATGAGTTTTTCTACCGAAATATTAGTAATGAACTGCACTCATTTCTTTGTCAAAATTCCATAATTTTGAATACTTATGTGGTTGTTTTTTACTTGATAAAATAGTTCATCAATAGCCGGTTCAAATAGAATCCCAATCTTTTTTTTCGCACCGGGGCCCCTGGTCACGTAGCTAAGCCACTGGTAGTGTGGCAATTGGATGTCATGGTATGGTCATGTGATGCGGAGGAATGAGGTTATGGGAAAAGTTTTGAGTGTGAATTTGAATGTCTGTATGAGTACGGGAAGACCAAAGAAACGATGTGTGGGAAAAAAAAATAAAGATATCCCGATGTTTTGTTATGTTGTTTATAAAGAATAACCGTGGAGTTTCTTCTCCGTAGGAGACGACCAATTGGAACCGTGCACCTAGCTTTTGAAGTTTCATAGTGCCCAGGTTTAAAAAAAAAAAAATTCGAAGACATGTGACATCTACCAACCCGCACTGGGCCCGCGTGGTGGATTACGGCCCACTCCCTCTCACTGAGAGGAGGCCTGTGTCCCAGCAGTGGGAACATTATAGGCTGATGATGAAGTGCCCAGGTTTATGTGAAATAAAATATTTTGATTTTGATCATACTGCAGTCAGCTATAATCATCACTAACAAGTATTTAATACAAAATTGTTAGTCGCTTTAAACATTTACCGAAAACTTAAAACTTCTAACCTAACTTTCAGAGTCGCATCCCTATTTGATATCTTGCTTACCATCAGCTCATAGAAATCCTAAGAAGGCCTACATAACGAACAGTTATAAATAACAACAGATATACTATCTCTTTGAAATATAATCATACTGGTTTGTTGGTCTGGTTTGGACAGTCTTTTATGGGGAATAAAATGGACTGATCTGGATTTAAATGGGACATTTTCAGTGCAGCGAATGTTATGATGATTTTAATCATGGCTCATCATCATCCTGATGGCTAAATAATAACAGCTCTACGGGTAGATAGAAGGTGAAGCTACGCTTGCCGAGGCCGGTCCTTGGATGGGTGACCATCTTTACCTACTTACCGAGATCCTCCCGTGCCCCGGATAGCACGATAAACTGTTGGTCCCCGCTGTCATATTTTGTAGATCTTTGATAGCCGTTACGGATAGTCAGAAGCCCGAAAGTCTGACAGTCTCACTAAGGAGTATCGTACTAGTTAATACCGATTACAGTACCCGGTGATAAATATTGCACACCGACCTTTGGAAATTCGTGTATTTTATACAAAGAATAAAAATAATTATCAAAAGAAGTAAATCATAATTGTTTTAACAACTCCTAATAGATACCGGACTGTTTGTATTTCGTGCGACATAGATAACGATCTACGAAGCCGAAATTAGCCGATTGTCTCTTTCCAAAGGTCGATGTGCAATATTTATCGCCGGGTACTGTAATTGGGTTGTGGAGGTAAGCTGTTTTAGAAACTTTTATAGAGGATTTATAGCGTGGATGTAGAAGAAAAAAAATATTTGTCCCATACCCTATTTCGGCCACGGCCGGCGACCTATCCTGCAACTGAGACTGACCTTCGGTGCAGGAGATATTATAGTGCACAAGTGTGTGCGTAGACACAGGTGCACTCCCTCTTCCCTCACTCTCATAGTCCGATGGGACGTCAGTCACGACCGGAGAGAGATTAGGCGCAGGACCAACGGCTTAAGGCTCGTACACACAGGCGCGACGCGACACGCGACACAAAGGCACCGCTTGTTGCGCGACTTGCGGTGCCTTTGTGTCGCGTGTCAGTTGTATTTTAAATTATAACGATTTTCTTAAGAGCAATTTGTAACTTGTAATTAGCACAATAAGATTATAAAGACATTATAACTTTATACCCGGAAGAGTCGCTTTATTTCCCTGGGAACCAACACAATCCAAAACATTGGTCCTTCGAGCCGGATCAAATAGTTCCGGAGCGACGGACGAGATGGCGCAGTTTCCTACGCATCCTACAGTATATAAGCCGTCGCCCTGGTTCACTCGGAGAGACTCTAAATTCGCTCCCTCTTGTCGCTCGTTCGCATTAATATAACGGAGGACAGTTGTAAATTCATTATTTAACTTTGTATTTTAAATTATAACGATTTTCTTAAGAGCAATTTGTAACTTGTAATTAGCACAATAAGATTATAAAGACATTATAACTTTATACCCGGAAGAGTCGCTTTATTTCCCTGGGAACCAACACAATCCAAAACATTGGTGAACAAACAAACTAACCGTTTAAGGTATTTTCGGAAGAATGTTTAAAGTTACGTAAAGACGCCATGTCACTTACCGCAGGGAGCTATTAGATGTGCTAAGTGAATGTGCAAACGCCCTTAGAGTAAGGGGCGAGACACACTATACGACTTGTTAGAAGTCCTACTTTGATATGTATGACATATCCAAGGGTTTAGAGGTTGTTTTATAATATTTGAAGAACTCCTTTTGACTTATAAGGTATCATCATCATATCATCATCACTATAGCAGTCCACTGCTGGAAATAGGCCTCTCCTATTGCACGCAATTCAACTCGATTTTTGGGAACTCTCGTCCAGCTGCTACCAGCCATCCTGCGAAGATCGTCGCTCCACCTAGCCTGAAGGTAAGGTAAGGTGGTCTTATAAGGTATGGTATATCGAATTTTAGAAATCTTTTAATGACAATTGCGGCTATGGGATAGATAGATACTGAAACCATCACGTCTGTAAAGTTTTGCTTACCAAATAAAAAATACCATGTATGTACAGACGCCAGCACATAAAGCTACTACAATCTGTCAAATTTATGATATAAGGTGATTTTATAAGGTTCAAAGTTGGGAAAATTTTACAGTTTCGGGTAGCTTGATGTGCACTGGCTTCTGTACACGCATTTGCATACAAAAGTTAGATTTAAATCTGGTGCTGAGGCACCTGCGCCTGCTGTTGGCAGGCGGCGGGGCCAATGACCTGACCTGTCGCAGGGGGACCAAGGGTGCCCAGTCACGGGGTCGTCTGGCACCCATGTGCTGGTTTGGCCCCTGGGGTGCTTACGGCGTGCTGTGTGTTCTGGTGCGTCGGTGATTGGGAGTACTCCCCACAGGAGGGTCCGGTGACGGACAGCCGCGGCGGGTTCACGGATGAGTGCTAACGCGTGCCCGTGTTCCCGCCGTAAGCAGCAGAGGAGGACACCGTGGAGTTTTAGTGGGTTAGAGTCCCACATAACTGCACTATTTCCCCGTGGTAGTGCAGAAAGCATAAGCATTTCTCCATTAAGAAAAAAGGTGATTCAGGGCGACGCCGGGGTGGGTGATCAAGAAATTTCACGCGGATGAAGTCGCGGACTAGTTTATTACTGTCTTATAAAAAATATAATACAATACAATATATAATATAATAGAATATTCGAAAAAAAAAACTGTATATTTTTAACATTCAAAAATTCCATTAGTCTGAACCATCTTTCTCCAAAACTGGTCGCTCCTAATACTTTGAACAAACCGTCTGTCCGCGCCTCTTTAGCGTCTCGTTTGTGCGCGTCTCAATCGACTCTTGCGCATAACGAAGTGGTATATTTAGTCGTGTGATAAATAGTTTACCGCGGTGGTTAGGTGGACGGGTATGGGTACTGTTATTTATGGCTGGATGTCAATGTAATATTGTGATATTCGAGTATTTAAGGTAAATAGAAGACGGTTTGTGGTAAGCTTCATAAAGTATTACTAGAGCTTTTGGTATAACAATTAGGTCAGATTAGATTTTTATACGTCGAATTATCATCTATACTATAATATTATAAAGAGATATTTGTTTTTATGTAGGGGGTTATCTCCGGAACCAGTCGGATTTAAAAAACAATTTATAATACCATCCAATATCACCTCAAAAATAAAACCTAATAAACATAGATGTTTTACAAAAATCAACGTAAAATTTTTATATTACAGCATCTTTCTGCTCGTCATCTCGTAACGACATTTACTCAAGAATTGAGATTTAAACCTGATGCTATAAAGTAGTCGGTAATGAGAGTAATGGCTTAAAATTATACGCTTCATTTCATTACTTAAGGGGCTTACAGGACCTAAACATAAAAAAAATGCAAGTTTTAAAAACAATAAAAATATATATGATCGACTACAGAAAAAAAAATCAGAAAAATATATGATATTCTTCAGGATATTATACGCTAGGTAGATAGTGTGTTGAAAACATATTACAACTAATTTGATACGATAGAAAAAAATCATGAAGATACCTCTAAAAACTTTCTTTTTACAATAAATCATCCTGATTTTTTGTCAGATTATTCTACAAGCTAACTAGTGTTTTAATTGTAAGTACTAAAATACTAGTGTTTTAAATTTTTTGTCCAAACAATAGATTTTTTGTAAGTAATTAAATAATTGCTTCATATTTTGCAATAAATTACAGTTGTGTCATCGCGCTTCTCTTTCTTTTCTATGCAGTCCGACAGTGACCGCGCTTTAGGTCATGTAAGCCCCTTAATGTAGATTTAAGGTACTGCTACAACGAAAGCGATGATATAATATATATTTTTTTTTTTGTGGTTGAAAAAGCCTAGCAAACCTAGCAAAATGAATAGGCAGAAAAGAAAGAGAAAGAGTAATAGAAGAACAAGTAACAAGACAGAGAGAGAGAGAGTGTATGACGCCAGCACATCAAGTTACTCAATCTGTCAAATTTCTTTAATAGATTTTCAACTTTATCGCTAAATCATAAGGTTCAAAGTTGATTGGGAAAATTTTATAGTTTCGGTAGCTTGATGTGCCTATTATGACAAAGACTGGGTTAACCCAGTCTTTGTCATTATTTAGAGATCTCGCATTTATCTAAATTGAAGGAAAGTACGGCACTATCAATTAGCGTAAATATACATCACTTTATAATAAAACAATTTAAGAGAAATTTAAATTAATATTTAATTAATTTTTAATATTAAGTACAGACGACAGCACATCAAGCTACCGAAACTATAAAATTTTCCCAATCAACTTTGAACCTTATGCTTTAGCGATAACACGGTTCTTGTTTGGGAGCCATCCCCTTTAATTTTTAACTTTATTTCATTTTTATTATTTGTTGTTATAGCGGCAATAGAAATACACACTCTGTGACAATTTCAACTGTCAACCCATTACGGTTCATGAGATATAGACCGCTGAAGACAGACGGACGGACGGACGGACAGCGGACGCTTAGTATTAGGGTTTCGTTGAGTGCGGAACCCTAAAAATTTTGTAAGATAGGAAAACACTAAAAAATAACATAAAGAACATCAAACTCAAACTCAAAGCAATCATTTCAAATAAACCAATCACAGGCACTTTTGAATCATTAAGGCTCCTACAAACAGGCGCGACACGACACGCGACACAAGCAACAAGCGGTGCCTCAGTGTCGCGTGCGATTATATCGCGTGTCGCCTCTGTTTGTAGGAGCCTTTAAAAGGTCGGTCAGTTAGAAAGTTGAGGCTAGTTGCCCATTCCACAGCGCAGTAGGTAGGTACCTATGGAGAAGAACGGGCAAGAAACTCCACGGACAGTTTTAAATTATAAAATTGTTACAGAATATTGGTTACATCATTTGTTTTAAAATATACATGTGAGAACGATGTAGAAAGACGTGCACGTTAAAAGCGTCTGCTTTAAAAAAGACGCCATCTTGTACGTGTAGCATGGTATCGCATCGCTTTCACTACACCACATCCTTCCCTCAACGAAATTGCATTTTGATCGCGAATCAAAATTACACACGATACGAGTTACTTCACGTAATTATTATTTTATTACAAAATGGCTGCCGGAGTCATTTTACGAGATATTATTATCGTATTAGAGCCCAAATGTGCTGTAATAGGTAGCGTTTATTATAACCTCGTTATCATTTTATCCTTTTATGAGAACAAGTACTGAAAGTCTGATAACCAGTCTTACCAAGGGGTATTGTGTTACCCAGTAACTGGGTTGTGGAGGTTACATAGGTAATCGCTCCATATAAAATTCTGGTATTCAGCTGCACCCGGTTAGACTGGAAGCTGACTCCAATATAGTTGGGAAAAGGCTAGGCAGATGTCAAGCGAGCGGTGCCTTTGTGTCGCGCGCGATTATATCGCGTGTCGCGCCTGTTTGTAGGAGCCTTAATACCAAAATACATAAAATTGTAATACTGGAAGCAAAAGATGAAAGCGTCAGTGTTATGCTTAGGTCCCCAGCGGGTTTCCAAGCGCTAAACCAAAAGTGGTACATTTACAGAGCTGTCATTTGCGTTTGCATCTAGTCGTTACGACAGACGTCGTGCAACAAGCGATAATTTTCTTTGAGAATTCGAGAGAGAAAAAGTCAAAGTCAAATCATTTATTTCAGATAGGCACATTAAAGGCACTTTTGAATGTCAAAACTAACAGTAAAATTCCCGTAAATAACAGCAAAAGTAGAGACGGTCTAGTTGTTCATCTTGTGAGTAAATATTGAGCTTCTGGTTGCACTTGCCTTCAGCTTTGGTGCTTATCATGCGAAGGCAGAGCGCATGCGACTGTCGTCGGGTGTGCGCGAGCACCGTGCGACTAATCGTTGCGACAAGTAGCGAGAGCGTGCAACTCCCCCAGCCTGTCGTTGAGACTCTGTAACTCGACGCCAACAGTGCATAGCTTAGAAGGAAATACGTGAAAATTATCGACCGCAGCCGTGACCGTGAGCAGCAGTGGTGACCCATTGGAAACGGTTGCGACTTACGAGTTTGTAGGTCGGAGGTTCGAACCCTGACAGGCGTTTTACTTTGTGTACATTATTTCATCACCACTGCTCTCAAAACGGTGAAGGAAAATATCGTTAGGAAACCGGCATGTCCTAGAAACAAAAATTCGAAGACATGTGACATCTACCAACCTAGTTAGGGTTGGTAGATGTCACATGTCTTCGAATTTTTGGTTTGGTAATTACAACGACTCACATCAGTTCATCTGTGGTGTCAGGTGTGTACAAACATGTGATTTAAAGGCTCCTGCAAACAGGTGCGACGCGCGACGCGAATCGCGCGCGACACAAAGTCACCGCTCGTTGCGCGACTCGCGGTGCCTTTGTGTCGCGTGTCGTGTCGCGCCTGTTTGAAGGAGCCTTAATTTGAAAAATTATCTCTATACGAGGTATTTCACCGTGAGAAGGAGTAGATGTAAAAATGTCTTCGAATCTTGGCTCAAGGACCTAGGGAAAACATGGCGAGGAAACCCTATTCCTCACCATGTTTTCCGTCACCACTCAGATCCATCTCATGACATGTCATGGCATGTCCTAGAACCAAAAAAAACAGCATGTGTGCAATTCACACGTGGTAGAAGTGAAACATTCAATCTTAAATCTTATGAATTTACATGTCTCTTTTTACAGTCGCTTTTTCGTTTACGATCACGATCACGATCACGATCACTATCACGATCACCATCACAATCACACTCACCATCACAATCACCATCACCATCATCATCATCATCATAAATTAGTAGCATAGGATTAAATGTGATGTCATTTGTAATAATAAAAAACAAAAACACTGTATAGATAATGCTTCCTATCTCATTTTCTCGTTAAAAATTATGTCTCTTTTTACTGTTGCTTTTTCGTTCCATAAAATTTCAAATCACAACGATGCTAAAGAAGTTTTCACTTCAAAAATCAAAGACATGTGACATCCATCAACCCGCACTGGACCCGCGTGGTGGATTATGGCCCACTGAGGGAGTGGGCCATAATCCACCACAGAGAGGAGGCTTGTGTCTCAGCAGTGGAAACATTATAGGCTAACATTATTATGCCATGCTCTCGTGGCGTCTAGTCGCCGAGTTATCACAGTGGCATAGTATGTGCCATATCTAAGCCCATTGAAATACCAAATCTTATTTTTAGCCAAAAGCCATAAAGACAGTATTAAAACTTTTAAAACATCCCAGGCGCCATGTAACGCTAACAAAAGCGAAAGTTTCATATCTTTTAAAAGCTTTTAAGTTGGAGGTAATAAATAATAACATACTTGAGTCTTAAGGGGATGTCTATCAAGTTGTTTTTGGGGTAAGTTACCCCTTTCGTACCTTCTTGAGATGGGGCGTCTGTTTTCATAGTTAAAATTAAATGTGTGTCAGGGTTGTTTATCAATATGTTTGTTGCAGTTATTAAGAATTGTTTTCTCAGAAGGAAGACGCTTTCTTTACACCGTCGGTGCTTTCAATATGGTGTGAAACACAACATAATCAGTCTATAATGTTCCCCAGCACTGGGAATATTATATTTTCCCACTGCTGGGACACAGGCGTCCTCTTTATGAGAGGGAGTGGGCCATAATCCACCACGCGTTCCCATCTCTCTTCTATATAGACATCTTTAAAATTACTTCCCAATTCTTTTAATATAATGCCGTAAACAGTACCAAATAACGCCCCCATGTAAGTTATAGTCTCTATAATAAAAACCGGTGAAGAGCGAGACGGATTTGCGCACCGAGGGTTCCGTACCATCATGTTTTTAATTTTTCATCGGCGAGGCCTATACGTATTCGTAAAATAATTTTAACACTGTGCACTGCGGTGCACTGTGCTTCGCAGTTTTATGTCTGCGCCATCTCTTGACCGATAGTGGAACTAATGTAACTTTTGTTGATGATTTCTGAAAATGTGTGCTATTTAGAGACTGTGTTTTATTTTTCCTGTAATCTTTACATAAAGTTCTATCACATAGAATAATTTCAGATTTTTCTCTTTGTAAACTTCGGACATAAGGGGGGGGGGGGGACAGTATTTTTTTACATTTTTCATCATAATTCAAAAACTATGCGCCCTAAAAAAAAGAAAAACGTTTGTAAATGTGTAAACTGCGCTCTTTCATGTGATACCTCACATGCCCTAGTAGCTCTACTTCAAATTTATCAGACCCCCTTTCAGTCCCTGTTGCAAAAAATATATGTGCAAAAATATGTGTTGGGCAAACGTTATCCAAACTATTCCAAATTTCAAGTTGATAGCATTAGTAGTTCTTGAGATATCCAGCTGTAACGGACAGGCAGACAGTCAGACTGAGTCTCACATGAGAGTTCCGTTTTACCATTTTGGTACGGATCCCTAAAAATAAAACTAAGTAATGGTCTCCTAATACCTCTTAAATCTTTTAGAAGACCCTTATAACATTTTCTTTATTATACACTTTAATGTATTTTGAACCTTATCCCATTCTAATAAGAGCTTTTAGAAGTCAGATTAAAAAGCTGAAAATTAATTTAAAAAGGATATGAGCACTTGTCTAAATAAAATTATTACAGTAAGTAGACTATGATTATCTGTCCACTTTAATAGTTATATTTTTGAGGGTAGTCTTTTATTAAATCTTATTGGATAATGGTTGGTTAGAGTTTTGAGGGGCTCATGGCTAAATTACAAAGACTCACATCAGTTCATCTGTGGTGTGTACAAACATGTAATTTAATTTGAAAAATTATCTCTGTACGAGGTATTTCATCGCTCCATGAGGAGTGGATGTAAAAATGTCTTCGAATCTTGGTTCAAGGACATAGGGAAAACATGGTGAGGAAACCCTATTCCTCACCATGTTTACCGTCACCACTCAGATCCATCTCATAACATGTCATGCCATGTCCTAGAACCAAAAACATCAAACACATGTGACATCCACCAACGCGCACTGGACTCGCGTGGTGGATTATGGCCCACACCGTTTCACAGACAAGAGGCCTTTGTCCCAGCAGTGGGAATATTATTGGTTGATTATGTACTCAGATCCCAGGCAGACTAAATTTAATTTTAAGGATTTTTTTTTGATCAAAATGATCTTACGGTGATAAGTGTTTTTTTATTATTTAATATTGAGATATTTTTGCATGCTAAAGTCAATAAGCAAAGTAAATGTAGATACATTTAAAAAGACGTTTTAAGGCTCCTGCAAACAGGCGCGACGCGCGATGCTAATCGCGCGCGACACAAAGGCACCGCTCGTTGCGCGACTTGCGGTGCCTTTATGTCGCGTGTCGTGTCGCGTCTGTTTGAAGGAGCCTTTATGTAAGTACCATATTTTACGCAAAACATAGTGTTATAATTATTCTATTAGATATAATCATGGTTTATCATCGTCATTTGCCTAGTCTTGTCCTAATTATGTTGGGGTTGGTTTTCAGTCTAACCGGATGCAGCTGAATACCAGTATTTTACATGAAGCGACTGCCTATCTGACCTCCACAACCCAGTTACTGGGTAAAACGATACCCCTTGTTATGACTGGTTGTTAGGCTGACTGTCCTTCAATTAATCTATTAAATCTTGTTACAGACCACTGCTGGAGACGGGACCATCCCAAGTTGATTGCCCTTAACATCAGTCTGTCAAAAACATCGCATCTGATGTTCCTCAAAAAAAAAACCGGAAACCCATCCAAAATATATCCGCAGGAACTGTCGCTTAACCTTACAGAACAGTACATTACAATTTCCTAATCAGATTACAAATCAAAGCCGAAAATCCGACCACGCTTTAATTCCAAAAATAATTATTATAATGATTCCAAAGAAAATGAATAATTAAGTACCTACTTTGACATAATATGTTAGGGCACAATATTAGAGGTAAAGAGGTATAATTATATATGTATAACGGTAAATAGGTATAATGAGGACAGGTAAATGACACGGGCGTCTCTTGGATGCGGGGTGGATTACCCTTGGGGCCGAGTGAATCGACCTATTCTAAAAATGTAAGTTGTTTTAGTAAGAAAGCTACCAAAAAACAGCTTACATTTTACATCCTAACACTTTTCGTATCTACTTTTTTAAAGCCCAAAAAAAGGTCTTACTAGAATCAATAATTGAGACTATAGTCCGCGCGGAACTAGTTGGCCGCGCCTTGGGTGGGACCGGGGGTGAGGGCGGCGGGGTTGCCTATTGTTCGCAACGCACGTATACTGAGTAATGACAAAGCGCCCCCGCCCCTTCGTCTCACCGCTCACATACCTAAGGCGCGGCCAACTAGTTCCGCGCGGACTATACTTGTATAAAAAATAAACAACTTAAAAAAAAAAGTATCGATAATTACCAATATCGGTACTTACCCTTTAAAAAAATATTAAAGCGACCAAAAATACACACTACTACTATTACTACTACTACTACTTTTACTTTCTTTCTTTTTCTTTCAAAAACAGCTTCCATTTTTTTTTCATAGCAGCCATGCTTTCTGGAACTGCACCCATCCTAATTGCTTAACTCACTATTTATCATAATCTGAATCATTTTGAAGGACATTCCCAATCCATTGCTTCATATGTTCGAAAAATTTGTCTTCACAACAACGGAACCAACGCAATGAATATTGTTGAACTGTCAAAATTAATGGACGGCATTCATTTTGAAAGTTCAACAATATTGTTAGTGTTACGCAATCACGCCTCTTTTTTGCAACACATTACGAGTAAAGGCTCGTACACACAGGCGCGACGCGACACGCGACTTACAGGCACCGCAAGTCGCGCAAAGAGCGGTGCCTTTGTGTCGCGTGTCGCGTCGCGCCTGTGTGTACGAGCCTTAATTTTACGTTATCGAATAATTGAAATAATAATATCGAGTTCATTGTGTTTTTCAGGTTTTTATAACCTACCTACATACAGTACCCGGCGATAAATATTGCACATCGACCTATTCGATCTTATCGATTTTATACAAAGAATAAAAATAATTATCAAAAGAAGCAAATCATAATTGTTTTAACAGCTCCTAATAGATACCGGACTGTTTGTATTTCGTGCGACAGAGATAACGCTCTACGAAGCCAAAATTAGCCGATTGTCTCTTTCCAAAGGTCGATGTGCAATATTTATCGCCGGGTACTGTACTCAGGTTCCTATGATTTTCTCCTCCCTGAAATATTACCATTATTGGGCTAAGCGCGCACTGACCGCAAATGTAAATAATTTTTCAAGCGATTTCGCAAACGGTTTTTTACCGCAGTGCGCGGACTCTTTAGAATATTGGTATTGTTCACAGATTGGCAATTATTATCCGTAACTATTAAAATTCGTAGTGCACGCTTAGCCTAAGAACTAGCAAACACAATAATACGGTTCCAGTTAATTTGCAAATTTCATTCATTTTCGTAAAATATCAATCTATACAGTATGCAGCCTCTCAGCGCAGTATAGAACCCACCATTTCATCCCCATTCTCCCCTCCCCATCTCATGCGTATTGATTTTGGTCGTTAGAGAGATTTATTTATGAGTTGCGACTGCGAACCCGAAGTACGGGACTTCGACGTCGGGTCGAGGTACAGTTGAAGAAGATTTGTTTGTCTATCAACAAGAATTATTCTTATTAGATTTTTAAAGGTAGGTTTTATAGGGATTTTAATGTGTCTGGTTAGTATGGACATTCTATTTGGAATGGATAACACGCTAGGTGATTTATAAATACAGTACCCGGCGATAAATATTGCACATCGACCTATTCGATCCTATCGATTTTATACAAAGAATAAAAATAATTATCAAAAGAAGCAAATCATAATTGTTTTAACAGCTCCTAATAGATACCGGATTGTTTGTATTTCGTGCGACAGAGATAACGCTCTACGAAGCCGAAATTAGCCGATTGTCTCTTTCCAAAGGTCGATGTGAATATTTATCGCCGGGTATGTACCTACACAAGACCTACACCATAGAAATCATCATCATCATAATTGGCCTATACGGTTCCCACTGCTGGGACACGAGTCGAGAGGGAGTGGGCTATAATCTACCACGCGGGCCCAGTGCGGGTTGGTAGATGTCACATGTCTTCAAATTTTATTAGTTTTGTTTTTTTAATAAATTTTTATCTCATTATATCCCTTGTCTCTTTTTTCGTATGGGTTTCAATGGTAGATAGGGGGCGCTGGTATTGCTAAAACCGGCACTGGATACGTCTGTCTTGTTATCATCTGTGAGCGCACTATGCGTAGTGTTGGTTATTGCGCAATAGAAAAACCGTTTGCAGTTCAAATCAGATTATAATTTTTCACACTACTGTAGGTACACGACACAACTAGATACGGGACGCGAGACAATTTCTGAGCACATGTCCGTACGATGCCTAATGGTCAGGAGTCTAGTCAAAGAGAGGACTGGAGCATCGAGAGCGGAATTTCTCTTGCTGCTCCAGCCCTCTCGTTGACTCGCACGAATCAAAATTGGTCTAGCCGTTTGAGCGTGAAGAAGTAACAAACACATATGTTACTTCTTCACGCTCAAACGGCTAGACCAATTTTTATAAAATTTGGTATGGAGGTAGCTGACACCCTGGATTAATATATAGGCTACTTTTTATCCAGATAGAAGTTATATAAAAGCGGTTCATAACTATCTTACTAGACTAATCTAGTGAAATAATTAGAAGTTTATATTTTTTATTATTATATTTGCACATCTAGTTATTCATTTTAAATACAAATACAACTATATTACGGTATAGATATGGCTATTTCACGGCCTTAACCATCTTACTGCGACAATTTTATTTCGCGAAGTGACGCGCGCTTTACTTGTGTTTACCCAGTGTATAAACACGCTGGGAATGTGTTTGTAAGCGGAAGGGAGCTCTCTGTGCCGTTCGAGATAGTAGCGAAGTCGGAAGTGTGTGTTTGTGTGCGGTGCTGATGCTACTTGTCACAGATATACATAGATACACCTAGATAACGCTAGAGCAACTACTTCGCGTGCCAAAAATCGCACCAGCTTACGTACAAAAATCGTAAGCCCCCACTTTCGCGCTCAGTCCTTAGTACTGCCGGTCGATTCTGTAAAAATCTCACCGTGAAAATTTAGGTGAAGTGAGTTTGTCTTTGCTAGGAATTGGCACTATTGACAGCTCACTCCACGCTCACTTCACGTAAGTTTTCACGGTGAGATGGTTACAGAATCGCACTGCTGCTGGCTGGGTGAGCGTGAGCGCGGGCAAGACGGGTGCCGCACGTGGCGACGTCTTTGAATCGATTTGATTTTCCCATCACTAAATAGTGCTTGTGACGTCATAGTAGGTAGACAAAAAATGGCACGCTTGGTTTTCATACAAAAAAAAAACAAAACATTTTATTATATTTTATTATAATTATATTATTATATATATAATACAAACTATTTACACTAGATACTAAATTAAATGACTAGCTAACTTACTATAGGTACAAATAAAAACAAAAATATTATTAGATAATATTTAGTTTTTATAAATTGTAATACATAAGAATAATTAAAAAATATATATATATATATACATAATACATTTTAATAACTGGTACAATGTGTAAGCGATGGCCAATTACAAGCTTCCACTAACGTTTAATGTGAATAACATTAACAAATACGCGAAAACAGCGACGCAAGAGATACGCAAATAAATTATCAAAAACTCTAAAAAAAAAACAATAATAATGAGAATAAAAAAAAGAAAATTATGTTTATACATCGAAAAAATATTTGTTCAAACTTTGCTTTATGATACAGATCATGATACTTGCGTTATCTAGGTCTATCTATATCTGTGGTTACAACTAGTTACCACAAATAAAGCGCGTGTCGCTTCGTGAGATAAAAATACTGTACCAACATACAATATTATAGTATGCCAACTGTAAAATATTGATAAGAAGTCAGGTAGGTAAGTTTCGGTCACCCATTTCACTCCAAAGCTGTCAACCAAGGGATTATATCCGGTGGATAGACAGCAGTTTCCGGACCTTTTCACCAACTTATATCTTGTGTTCTGTACGTACTCATAATATAAGCATCACGCCCTTCTTCCCAGATAGTGTGGACAGAGATGTGCAGTACTCCAATACTTGAAAGATGGAATTTTTTTTTTTTGCGGAATGGGCCCGCTCTGGACCTCGATCACGCCTGATGGAAAGCGATGGATAAGGTCTATGATGGAACGAACATGCCCAGATGATGCCTAAGGCACTGGAACTCCCACGCATCGACGAAACACAGCAGGCTGCTTGACGCCGGACTCCGGTGGGAGGGTGGTCGCAAACCAGGCGGGCATTAGCCCTACCACCGCAAGGGAAGAATTGGCCAGTCAAATAAGGTGTTGGGTGTGACTGCCCAGGATGCGCCGAGCGCTCGGCTCAGTCGAGTAACTGGCGGAACAAACTGCGCTACACGAGGAGGCTTCTTCGTGCATCCCAAACTCATTTATCATTCATCATTTTTTCATCATTTTATTTGGAACACGCACAAGAAATACAAACAATAAAAATCATTATAATCAGCCCGTATTTCATACTCCCGAAAACTGATTCCCACAACCAGCTCCTACACACTTTTCTATCAACATTTTCGATCTAAACCACTCAATTACTTTAATTCGTAGACGTGTCGTAAGCACAAACCAGACTGACCGTTAGATATTAACATAATTGCCGACAAAGAACAAACAAATCCACTTACATTTTGCATACTGAGACACGGTCGAACTCCCAGATCGGAGCCCCATGTAAAGTAGATGGCCCATGCCGGACATGGCTCTTGTACACGATGGCCCATGCTGGCCCTGTGGATGATTTAGGCTTTTTTGGATTGACCGTGGATGACTATGAAGTAAGACTGAAAAATTTTGGATAGATGGTTTAAAAGACTTGTGACCAAGAAATAGCCGCACGGTCCGATCGATCGGGTTAAGCTACGCTTGGCGCGATTGGTCTGTGGATGGGTGACCATCTTTACATACCAAGAAGCCCTCCGTGCCTCGGAAGCGACGTTAAGCCGTTGGTCCCGGCTGTCATTCGTGGATCTTTGACAGTCGTTACGGGTCGTCAGAAGCCCGAGAGTCTGGCAACCAGTCTTACCAAGGGGTATTAGCCAGTAACTGGGTTGTGGAGGACAGATAGGCAGTCACTCCATGTAAAATACTGGTATTCAGCTGCATCTGTTTAGACTGGAATAGTTGGGAAAAGGCTAGGATGTAGATGATGAGATTGTGTGAAAGACGATATGCGTAAAAAGGGAATAAATGCAGTGATGACGGCTTAAAGAAAATGTATGGAAGTAGAGACATGCAGCTCTCACCCCAAATAAATTTGGTAAGGCGAAAGCGCCAGGGTAGCCCGCGAAATTCAATTTTTTTAGGTTTTTTGCAATTTACTGGTCAGTATTAAGTTGTACGTTGATTAATATATGATTCGCGGCCGTAACAAATATATGTATATTTACAGAATTATAATCATTAAAGTCATCAACAGAACTCTCTAAGACCACGTAACCCCAAAGAATGACTATTTCATGAAATCTTGACATTTTGGGTAATCCCAAAATGTCAAGATTTCATGAAATAGTACCAAAAACAAACAAATATGAATCAGTAATACAACTTGTTAGGTTAGTATAATTACTAACCTAACAAGTTGTATTACTGATTCATATTTGTTACGGCCGCGAATCATATTTTGATCGACGTACAACTTAATACTGACCAGCAAATTGCAAAAAACGTAAGAAAATTTGAATTTCGCGGGCTACCTTAGCGCTTCTCCCTTAAGGTAAGAAGGGAAGGAATTACGATGATTCTGCTGCATTTTAACCGGTAAAGCTCCGCGCGTGACCGATGGGTCACGAAACAATAAAAAATAAATTGTGTCTCATTAGCGGAGCTTAATGAGTTAAAGAATCGATAGCCGGCCAAACTTACAGCATGAACACGTGATGATCAAAACAAAGTCATTATCATCATAGAGCAGTGTGGTGGCTCAGTGGTCACGGCACCGACATACTGAGTCGTAGGTTCGAACTCAGACAGGCCCTTTACTTTGTGTAAACTATTTCATCACTACTGCTCTCAAAACGCCGAAGGAAAACTTCGAGAGGAAACCGGCATGTCCTAGAACCAAAAATTCGTAGACATGTGATATCAACCAGCCCGCACTGGGTCCGCGTGGTTACAGCCCACTCCCTCTCGACGAGAGAAGGTCTGTGTCCCAGCAGTGGGAAAATTATAGTCCCATTATGCTTGTGTATCATCTGCCTAGCCTTTTCCCAACTATGATGGGGTTGGCTTCCAGTTTAACCGGATGCAGCTGCGTTTTACATGGAGTGACTGCCTATCTGACCTCCACAACCCAGTTACCGAGTAATACTATACCACTTAGTGAGACTGGTTGTCAGACTTTTGGGCTCCTGACGACGTAACGACTGTGAAAGATCTACGAATGACAGCCAGGACCATTCCATTCTGCTAGGACTCAGGCGTCCTCTTTGTGCGTGGGAGTGGACCTAATCCATTGGACAGTAATCCACCACGCAGGCCCTGTCCGGTGGACAGTAATCCATCACGCAGGCCCTGTGCGGTTTGGTGGAAGTCACGTATCAGCGATTGCCTATCTGACCTCCACACCCCTCGAAAATGATGTAGCTTATAAATAAAATACTACCACAAAGAATGTATCCATAAATAATTTCTATATGTATATATTAGAGCGACATAGATACCCAATATTTTGTATTCCCTCGGGTACAGATGGCTGGTTGCTATGGTAACTGTATCTCGGCTTTCTTCCTGACTGATCGCCAAATACGGTCGGGGAGCCGCGAATACACCTGGGGACGTACTATGGTAACGAGGATTGATCTCGACTTTAGTAACTTTGTGTTTT
The DNA here is from genome assembly GCA_963855955.1 of Luperina nickerlii. Classification (NCBI taxonomy): domain Eukaryota; kingdom Metazoa; phylum Arthropoda; class Insecta; order Lepidoptera; family Noctuidae; genus Luperina; species Luperina nickerlii. Next base: position 5,500,381 of record OY979689.1, on the reverse strand, counting down.
TAGGTCATAGAGGCGTTTGCTTCCGATAATCTAAAATAATAGATTTTTTTAATTCGATTTTTTGTATGTTTGTTTGTTACACTTTTACGCTAAAAAGGCTAGAAGAAATTGGATGAAACTTGGCATGTAGGTAAACTATGACCTGAATTAGGACACTACTTTTTACTCCGATATTCAAACTGGATCGACACTTGCGGGGGAAAGCGCGGGCGCAGCTAATTTAAAAATAAATTAATATTCTTTTTACCCAACTGTGCAGCCATCTTTGTATAGAGGTATGAGGAACAGGGTGTAAAGTTGATTCATACTCTATAGAAAGCGTAGGATCCTCCGACCAGACGGGTGTTGTGTCTGGCGGGCAACTGCCCGATGATTCATTTCGGGCCGTTGTATATATGCTAGTTGCGCGGTAAACTCTGCTTGCGAGATGCAGGATTTTGCGTGACGTCAGTATGACGCGTTGTTCGCATGTGGCGTTGCAGTTACTGCTACACCCTAAAACCCCATCAACGCTTCCTAGTGCTTTCACTGGAAGGAAGAAGTGGCGCAACAAACTCCTCAGCAGCACAGCTGTCTGTTCAGTCAGAAAAACTTGATTCTATACAATAGTAGGTTCGAACCTGCGACCTACAACTCGTAAGTCGCGGCCGTTCCCACTGGGCCACCAGTGCTCTACGAAGAATATCATCATCATCATCATCATTTTCGCCGAAAGACGTCCACTGCTGGACATAGGCCCCCAAAAGGGGGGGGGGGGGTTTGCCATAATCGCCATGCTTGGCAGGCGGGTTGGCGACCGCAGTATGGTATGGTGGTGGAATGCATAGAGAACGCTGCTGCCCATCCTCCGGTACGGCCCTTAGTCGCCTTTTACGACACCTACGACAAGTATGGCGAAGAATATAAAGTAAAGCAAATATAAGCCGTAACCAAACTCGATCAAGCCTCGCCTCTACAAATCCCTAACACCGGTAGTAAGAACTTCCTCAAAGCTAATTACGCATCATACCCATTTCAGGTTGACGTGTCCGTAATTAGGGCTGGTTTAGAGAACTCGCCCCTCGCCTTATGTTCGGCAGAGCTTAATCCCGGTCGTTGAGATGGGCTGGACACTGGACGGTTAAAAACTTGGGACTACCTTTTGTTTTTTCGCTGACAGGTAGATTTTGTATGCGAAGGGGGATAATATTTAGATAAAAAGTACCTATTCGTGCATTGTTGTTATATCAAGGGTTAACATTCATTATTCATGTAATAATACAGGGTGGCAGCATCGACGTACAGACGCCAGCACATCAAGCTATCCGAAACTGTCACATTTTCCCAATCAACTTTGAACCTTATGCTTTAGTGATAAAGTTGAAAATCTATTAAAGATATTTGACAGATTGTAGTAACTTGATGTGCTGGCGTCTGTACAAGCTATTACCATGAATTCAGTAGATGATTCTGGACCCGTTCGAATTTTCATCGGTTTTAAAATTTCAACTGTCTACTTATTTACGGTTTATGAGTTACAACCCGCTGAAAGCCAGACGGACGGACGGAGAGTGGAGGCTTAGTTATAGAGTTGCGTTGGCACTTGGCACCTACTTGGAATTAAGTATAACGTAAATTGTACAGATTTAAATATACCTAGCAAAAGAAAAAAATTTTCGGCGTATGTCGTTTGTATTACCCATCCATACTAATATTATAAATGCGAAAGTGTGTCTGTCTGTCTGTTACCTCTTCACGCTTAAGCCGCTGAACCGATTTAGATGAAATTTGGTAAGATGGTTTGAGTCCCAGGAAAGGACATAGGATAGTTTTATCCCGATATTCCCTCGGAATCGAAACTTATGCGGGTAAAACCGCGGGATGCAGCTAGTAAGTCAGTTTACAACTTACCCTTAACAACAACCACGGAGTAAATATACCAGTTAACAACTATTTTTTCCCTAAAAATGTTTCTAGCACATAAAAACACTATTAATAGTGTACCTACCCACCATAAAATGTTACCATTACCCCCATTCCATTACTAAGGTTAGAATGAGACCATTAAATCGTCTGGCGATGTGCGGAATTTTGCAGGCACGACATTTGTCATTCTATCCGTTTGTGGGTTTCTGATAATTGCAAGTTATAGTGAGGTATACATGGTACATAGGTAATTGAAATGTAGGGAAATTTCACTCATCGTATATAGACAGAATATGAGGGGGCTCGTGGTTAAATAATAACAGCCGCACCGGTCAATCAATAAGGCTAAGCGACGCTTGCCGAGGTAGGTCCATGGATGGGTGACCATCCATTTATAAGGACCCCTGTATGCCTCAAATAGCACGTTCTATGTCCCGGCTGCTATTTTAAATCTTTGATAGTCATTACGAGTAGTCAGAAGCCCGAAAGGCTGACCACCAGTCTTAGCAAGGGGTATCGTATTACCCAGTACAGTACCCGGCGATAAATATTGCACATCGACCTTTGGAAAGAAGACCCTTCAATGCCTGGAAAGAAGCTTTTCCTTTTATACCTAGACTAGCTTCTGCACGCAACTTCATCTACGTGAAATTTATGGTCCCCCGACCCACCCCATCGCATTGCCAGCCCATAAGCCGAAATTAGTCGATTGTCTCTTTCCAAGGGTCGATGTGCAATATTTATCGCCGGGTACTGTATCTGGGTTCTGGAGGTCAGATAAGCAGTCGCTCCATGAAAATACTGGTATTCAGCTGCATCCGGTTATGCTGGAAGCCGACCCCAACATAGTTGGGAAAAGGCTCGGCAGACACACATTAAATATAAAAAATAATCTAGATGGAGTCGACATTTTCTATATAACTACCCGTGAGGAGAAATCACGAAACAAACTCACCATTGAGTTTGTTTCGCCATTTCTTCTCAAAGTCTCTTTTAAAGTCCAGACATAATCTTGGTCAGATCATGTGAGGAACTGAGGACGTTGTAGATTAGTGTGTCTGAAATGGTCTCTTATGGAAAGAACCACAAAGATTAGAAGTAGTGGGTCAAAGGTTGATCTGATATTGTTATTATTTATCTTTTATGCCTCGATAAACATAGTTTCCCGATTCATCCCGTAAGCTATAAGTTGCACAGCACACAGACAAGCGAGTTGTTTTCTTTGAATTTAGGTTAAACCGGGATCGGCACATCGTGTGATATAAAGCGGTTTGGATACAGAGGAATCTGGCGGAGTGGAACAGATGACTTACTACAGATTTTGATGCAATAAGGATAAATGTACGATACCTTTTGTATTTCTCGAAGGGGTAAAAGTGTCTGGTACACTCATATGTTAGTTATGTATATCTAAGTTCCTTAAAACACCGGGCGAGACTATTTTTACTGTTGCGCGCCACAATTAATGCCTGGTACATGATGACATTAGTTACCACTAGCGCCATCTAGTATCGGGTAGCAGAACTAGTAGAGTCAAGATCGATCTAGAAAGTTCGACGCTAGAACTTTCGAGAACTATCGACATCTGGTCAGTCGGGACCGGTATGTACTCGAACATTCTAGATGTTTCTACAGTAGAAGGTTCTAGAACTCTCTGAGGCACTATATAAGGCCGGTGTGGGCCGCGAGCCGGTCAGTAAAGCAATACAAGCGAACACATCGAAAGCGATCTTCAAGTGCGACTTAGAGCAATCAGTAGTGCAATTGTGTTTCATAATTAGTGTGTTTGAGTTGTTATCATGTTGTTGATTAAAGTGTCATTATTTTGGTTATTAAATCGGCAGTTTTTATTGTCACGAACCCCAAGCTCGTAACATTATTAATTGGTCACAACTCTAGACTTCGAGCTGCTACAAAACGCAATACAAAATTTTGCCCGATCGGGCATGAAACCCAGAGTTTAGCAATAATAACAGCCGCACGGGTTAATTAAAAGTTAAGCCATGCTTGCCGAGGTTGGTCCGTGGATGGATGACCATTTATATTACGTCCCTTAGAAAAGACGTTAAGCCTATGGTCCCGGCTATCATTCGAAGATCTTTGACAGTCGTTACGGGTGGTTAGAATCCCGAAAATCTGACAACCAGTCTTACCAAGAGGTATCGTGTTACTCACTAACTGGGTTGTGGAGGTCAGATAGGCAGGCGATTCATGTACAGACGCCAGCACATCAACCTACCACAATCCGTCAGATTTTCCCAATCGACTTTGGACCTTATGCTTTAGCGATAAAGTTGAAAATCTATTGAAGAAATCTGACAGATTGTGGTAGGTTGATGTGCTGGCGTCCGTACAGTACTGGTACTCAGCTGCATCCTGTTAGACTGGAAGCCGATCCCAATACAGTTGGAAAAAGGCAGGCAGATTGATTCAGCAACCGCCCATGTGAAGAAGTTTTTTTTTTTATTTATTTTTTTTATTTATTTTTTTATTTAAAATTACGTAAATAACACCTTAACAGCTATGACGCCAATGTGATGTTACAAACAATTAGAAAAAACAAATAACACACAACTAAACATTCTCAATGCACTTCAGTGCTACTCCTGTGAACTTCATCAGAGTGCAGTGAAATATACCTACCTCACTTGAAATAATATTTAACAGTCTTATGGCGCGTGACAAGGGGGCAAACTTGTTCAGGTTAGTCCTAGAGGACTGCTCCAGTAGCGTAGGCGTGGGGCGACGCGCACCTCCGCAACTGGATGGCGCGCGCAGCCCCAGCCCCGCTAACAGATCGGGGTCAGAGTTGGAAGTCTTAGAAGTCTAGACTAGCTTAGGACTATATTTTCACCAATGATGTGGATGAATGTGGACTGTATTTAAATGTAAAAAGAATGGAAAATGAAACAAAGAGGGTCACAGTAAATTAAGATTGTTATTAGCAGAACCAAGAGAATAAGTACACTCACATATCACAAGCAAACAAACCTGACACAACTCAAAAATACATCATTTGTCATTAAGAAATAAAATAGTTTAAAAAACAGATTTATAAAAAAGGAACGACTAACCAGCCAGTCGCCAACATTCCGGGCCCCTAGTGGGACACTAAACCCTGGTGGCAACCGGCTGGGGGTCAGCCATAAGTGGTAGGAGTTTGCGGACTGGTCGACGTAAAATCCCGCCTTTGGTGGCTACATCTACAACGCGAACCAGTCCGTCCGGTCCCGTAAACGTTTTGGTTACCCTACCCAGAAGCCAAAGACCCCGTGGTAGGGTGTTGTCGACCACGACAACTACGTCACCCTCGCAAAAGTTCATGACGTTTCTTCTGCGTCCTCGTGGGATCAAAGTCGGCAGGTATTCTTTTAGCCACCTCTCCCAAAAGTGATCAGCCAACCGAAGAGCGTGCCGCCAATCGCACCGGGCGTAAGAGATCGTTGTCCGATAAGTCGACGGGCCACTGAGCAGTCGATGAGCAGCCGAGGATGAAGTGAAATGGTGTTATGGCCTCTGGGGTGTCTGGTGAACTAGGGACGTACGTGAGCGGCCTGGAGTTTATGATGGACTCCGCTTCGAGTAGTAAAGTTGCTAAGACCTCCTCTTTAGGTGCCCTTTCTTTTAGTGTGCTGTGTAGCGCGGATTTCACTGAACGAACCAGCCGCTCCCACGCGCCACCCATAAAAGGCGAGGCAGGCGGTATGAAACGCCATGAGATTCGGCGGTTGGTTGCGAAGTCCCGAACGTCTCCATGGTATAAGGCGGCCAGCTCAAGACTTGCGCCGACAAAGTTGGTCCCGTTGTCAGAAAATATTGTAGTTGGAGTCCCTCGACGTGCCATCATGCGCCTTAGGCTCATAATTGCTGAGGCTGCCGATAACGAAGCCACTATCTCTAGATGAATGGCTCTAGTAACCAGGCATGTGTAGAGTGCCACCCATCTTTTTTCTCGGCGTCGGCCTACAGCCACTTCTATAGGCCCAAAGTAGTCAAGTCCGACATGCGTGAAGGGTCGTTTGTGATGGTCTAGCCGTTCTGGAGGTAAATCTCCCGTAGGCGGCACTCTAAATCGGCCATTTTGCTTTCTGCATTGCAGGCATGATTTAGCGACGCTACGTATTATGGTTCGTGCCCTTATGATCCAAAAACGTTGCCTTAGTTCGTTCAGTACAAGCTCGTGGTTACCGTGGCCAGCTTCGATGTGCTTATGCATGATGATCAGACGGACGATGTGATGATGGCCGTCCACTACGACCGGTGCTTTCACACTCTCGCACACCCCAGGAGTGGACTTTATGCGTGAGTCAAGTCTGAGCAAGCCATCTTTGTCGAGCACTGGGGCGAGCGCAGCGATGCGGCTGCCCTTCGGCAATGGTTGTGAGGCTTTCAGCATCTTGAGTTCTTCGGCAAAGCTATCTACCTGCGCCTTCATAAGTAGGAGCTGCTCTGCTTGCACGACGTCTGCGGCGGACAGCTGCGAGAGTGACGCAGCGTCGCGAGCGGCTTCTGTGAATAAACGCGGAGATTTAGAAAATGACTTAAAATGTCTGACGGCCTGAAAAACGCGAGCTGTGACTCGTAATAACCGTAACCAACTACTGAATCGGGTAGCATCTGGGACCGGCAGTTCAAAGGTAGGGGCATCTACTAGAACTCCGGTAAACTCGGGCTTTAGCTCGGACACGCGTAAAGCCTCGTCCGTTGGACACTCTAATGTGTACTCTGGTTCACGAGGCCATTGATTTGGAGGATTGATCAGAAAAGTGGGGCCAGTGAACCACCTGTGTGTCGCTGTAAAAAACATATCTTTCGGTTTTGTTGCATCATCTGCTATGTTTAGGTCGCTTGGAAGCCATCTCCAGTTGGAGGGGTTCGTGGACTCTAAAATTTCCCCTAACCTATGAGCAACGAAAGCTTTAAACCTACGCGCATCGCTGCGAATCCACTTTAAAACCGTTGTAGAATCGGTCCAATAAAAAACAGCGGAAGGTTTTGTGCGATGGGCACTTAAAATAGTTTGTGCGTAACGTGTCGCGATGAGCGCTCCTTGTAATTCTACTCGCGGGATAGAGAGAGGCTTCAGAGGGGTAACACGCGCTTTGCTACCAATTAAGGCAAGAGAGACTAAACCGTCATTAAAAGTGAATCGCCAGTATGCGACGCAAGCGTACGCTTGTTCCCCCCCATCAGCTATGACATGGAGCTGAGTATCACACACGCCTGGCTTACCCGCGTACCATCGTGGAATTCGAAAATTTGCTGCTAACTTGAGCTGACCAAACCATGTTTTACACTCGGTTTCATACTTGGTGGGTATAGGCGAATCCCAATCAATTCCTTCCCTCCATAATCTTTGTAACAGAATCCTACCCTGTATTACTATCGGCATCAGCAAACCTAAAGGGTCATAGACACTCATGACTCTAGAGAGCAAACTACGCTTAGTTAATTTTGTGCCTAAGTCCTTATCGCCCGTGCGAAAGCCTAAGGTGTCGCTTAAAGGATTCCACTTTATCCCTAACGTGCCTACGTCATTGTTAGGAGGTAGATTGACGTCGGAGTCTGAGTTGCAGTCTGAGTTGCTATGAAGCTCTTTGGGCACCAACGCAAGTGCTTCTGGTACGTTTGACACCCATGAACGCATTCCAAAACAACATTTCTTGTGGACCGTGACAATATCGGAAGCCAAGCGTACGGCGTCGGAAAGATCGAATTGGCTTCCAATAAAGTCGTCCATATAATGGTCGTGAATGATAGCGTGCGCGGCTGCGGGGTATTCACTCTCAAACTCCTTCGCGTTTTTATTTTTTATATACAAAGCTATGAATGGGCTAGAAACTGCACCAAAAATTAAAGAAGACATTCTAAATTCTTTTACTGCACCCTGTGAGATGCCATCGTGCCACAAAAACCTAAGCGCGTCGCGGTCGCTTTCTTTTATCTTAATTTGGGGAAACATTTCTTGAATATCCGCATTGAACGCTATAGGTCCCTCCCTAAAGCGAAATAAGATATCTAAAAGTGACTGTAAAAGGTCTGGGCCCTGTAGCAGCATGCTATTTAAACTAACACCCCTACTTAATGCTGCTGCATCATGGACAACCCTTAGCTTGCGTTTTTGTGGGTGAAAAACTCCAAAGTGAGGTAAATACCATCTCATAGAATAGTTAGATTTATTCTTTAAATACGACTCATGGTACGATGAAGGATCACATTGTTCCGCGTAGCCCTTTTCGATTATACCGTTTATAAAATTCCTATACGCTGACGCAAACGTTTCATCTTTCGTCATCTGCTTTTCAAGTGATTTTAGGCGTGAGAAAGCTTGAGGGTAACTATCAGGTACATTATTTGATGCGTTGTCTCTCCAAGGAAGACCAACTTGAAACCGACCGGTGTCCAATCTCTCAGCTGAGGACTCTATGAGATCTACTGCGCGAGCGTCGTCGCTGTTTTGTCTAGGGGTATGTTTTTGTATACCTAAAGAGTCAATTTCGTATTATTTTTTAATTAGAGCCTCGAGAGTGTCAAGCTGTTGTAATGTATCAGCGGTGTTGTGAATAAAATGTACAGGCTTAGAAACTGTAGAAATTGCGCCGTGAATTACCCAGCCTAGGAGCGTTCTTGACGCTACGGGTTCGTTTCTTTTACCTACGCGCATCTCACGGCTCAAAGATAGATGCCAATCTGCGGCGCCGATAAGTACAGTAGGCGTTGCGTTCTGATATGCCAACACGTCAGCCAGATCAGCCAGATGGTCGTATTCGGAAAAGTCTAGATGATCGGTACTTTGGGGACTAAGCTGAAGGGGCGTGATGCTTCGCGCGCCTTGTATAAAATGACGCTCAGGTAGATGGCGACCTCGAATGTAAAAATTTACAAGACATACCTCGGTGTCCAGGAACATACCGCCAACACCAGTAACACGCAGTTGTTGTCGGCCGACGCGCGTTCTCTGCTCCGATGCGCGTGGCTACGTCACCGTCGATGAGAGTGCTCGTGCTGCCCTCGTCTAGTAGTGCGAACGTTTCAAAAGTGCCGCGTGGTCCCTCCACAACGACTGGCAGGATTTTTAATAGTCCACGCGTGCTCGTTGCGGGTACCCCGAACGTGGCAGCGATGACGTCACCATCTTTTTGCGGTACAACAGTATTAGTCGATGAACTCTGTGGCAAATTGGATGTATTAGTATTGGGTTTGTTGTCGCCTGCAACTACATCGCCGTGGAGAAGGGCGTGATGCCGTCTCGTGCAGCCATCAACGCCGCACCGTTTTACTCGGCAAGTACTCCATGTATGTGGCTGAGATTTAAGACATCTATAGCAAGTTTTAGTTTCCTTAACCCAGCGCCATCTGTCGTCTACCGTAAGAGACAAATAAGCCTTACAGGTTTTTACGGTGTGTGAACCTTGTTTACAGAATAAACATTCCGTTGTTTTGCCTTTAGAAGTAGTAGCATGAATAGTCAAATCTTTTGGCATGTTAAACTTATGAACTGGAGGCTTGTAAAGTGGGAGCTTACTGTGCGACGAGCTCGGTGTCGTGTCAACCAGATAATTGTATTTGAGCTGCCGCTCGGCCTCAATAACTAAGAATCTAGAAAGCAACTCCAGTTTAGTAATAGATGGCTCAAAAGGCTTATGAGTAGAGGCGTAGTCGGTGAACCGATCTCTGGTGTGCTCGCTAAGCTTAGAAAGCACCGTGCGAAGCAGTTCGATCGAGGACAAATACTCCTCCTGTTTTAGCCATTTAATTGTAGTCACACAATTTCGTAATTTATTAGCCAAAGTATTTAAATGCTCTACGTTACTTATCTTTAAATTCCGTAGAGCGGTGATCTCCTGGGCAACTACGAGCTCGGGTCGTGCGTAGTTCTGCTCCAGAGCCGCTATCACCTCGTCGGGGTCTTCTGCTTCGAACAAAACGGATAAAATAGCAACCCGGGCCTCGCCGCGGATGGCGGCAACAAGGCGTGCAACGTTCTCTGTGGGTGTAAAAGATGATTTAGTTCGTTCATAAGTGCATTTGAATGGCAGCCAATCGTTAATGTTGCCTGAAAATGGCATAAGTTCGAGGCGTTTGTGGCGATCGGGTAGAGTGGAAAACGCCTTCGCCAACTGCGAAACAGGATCAGCCTGCGTGTTTTTACCAGGCGTAGAAGCAGTGGTGTGCATCGCACGTGGTTCGATTTGTGTCACAGCTTGAGGGCGTAGGTCGAGGGGGGCGTCAGCGTCGTGCTGGTTCCCGACCCAAGCTGCGACTCGATGCCTGTGCGAGTGAGATGAGCTACGACTACTGCTACTATACTTATCCGAATTTGCTTCGAGAGAAGCGAGTTTCGCACGTAGCTCCACTTCGTCCGCTTCCTGTTGTATGCGCGCAAGCTCACGCTCGCGCACACGTTCGCGCTCGGCCAACACACGTTCGCGCTCGGCCAACACACGTTCGCGCCCGGCCAATTCCTTCTCACGTTCTGCGCGACGGCGATGAATTTCTGCCTCAATGGCTAACTTCTGCGCTCGTACAGTCGCACTGGATCTTGTTGTATGCGAATGTCTGCTGCTGTGCGTGTCGCGCGGTTGGGCCACGATGCCGGAACTGTGAGGAAGTACTAAGGGTTCTTGCTCTGGGGCAACGTTTCTAATACTCCCCGCGGCACGCGAGTCCTCTTGCGGTGCAACGTTTCCGCACGGCACGGGATTGATGAGATCGCGGCGAGAGGTCGTTGAATGTTCGTCGCGATCATCAGGGTTCGCCGTTACGTTCGCGATAAATCTTGATTTACTCCGTGTGACCATCATTGTATGAAAATATCGTAATGTAAAATGAAAATGACGTGAAAACTGTCACGAAAGAAATGGTTCAAATGGTAAAATTTCGGCGACGAATGGACCAAAAATGTGGATGAATGTGGACTGTATTTAAATGTAAAAAGAATGGAAAATGAAACAAAGAGGGTCACAGTAAATTAAGATTGTTATTAGCAGAACCAAGAGAATAAGTACACTCACATATCACAAGCAAACAAACCTGACACAACTCAAAAATACATCATTTGTCATTAAGAAATAAAATAGTTTAAAAAACAGATTTATAAAAAAGGAACGACTAACCAGCCAGTCGCCAACAAATGACCATGTTCAAAATTTATTCTGGGCGAATATACAGTATGTTAACTAACAGAGGGCGTTCCCGTTAACCCGCAATAGTATACCAATCAATTAGATCGCCGCACACACGGCCCGTCATTCATTAATGAATTCAGACATTGCTGTCCTTCAAGTACGCGTGTACAGAGTGTTTCTTTAACGTATCAATTTACCATTTTTAGTGAATATTAAAAAAAAAAAAAACATTTTATTTTCGAATGGTAATATTTTTTTTAGCATGTATGGATGCTATACTATTGCGGGTTCTTTTGATAGATTCTTATTTTGTAAATGTGAGGACTTTGTAGGCTTTGTAGACTTTAGATCTGTAGACCATTTTTTATTTTATTGGCTCCTCCGATACCTATTCTAATTTGAAAATATTGTAAAACTTATTTTTAAAAAGAGTAACCGTGGATTTTCTTGCCGGCTCTTCTCCATAGGAAACGACCAGTTGGAACCGTGCACCTAGGTTCTGACGTTTCATAAGTGCCCATGTAAGTTATGTGAAGTAAAATATTTTGATTTGATTTGATTATAAACCAAATAGAACTCACGTTATTACATCCAAAAACACAAACGGAAAGTTAAAATAATCGGTAAGGGATATATTATGCATGTACTCATTATAATTTGGAATCGATACGAAAACAAACTTTTTTAATTAAAACTTTTTAAATCGATACATCCAGTAGGTGTCGATACACTGGTATAAGGACAATGTTGTATAATATTTTATGTTAAAGTTTGGCGAATTGGCGGAAATGGTGTACGTGGTACGCACGGCTATTCATCAAGCAGTATCAGCTGACCTCTGATTGGAAAACCAATACAATGCGTGAACAGTTAAAACTAGAAATTTATTTATTTTACTTTTCGCACAAAAAGGTACAAAGGCGGACTTAATGCCTTAGGCATTCTCTACCAGTCAACCAAGGGTGGTGAAGAGATTGGATGGCAGGTGCCAAAAATCACACACACACATTCATTTTTTTAGGCTTCATGTGTGTACGTGAACCACCTGGAAAGGGAAGACCTTCCGCTACATGGTGGTCCATTATCGAGACATGAAAGTGCAGAACCTAACGTCGGGGAGGAACAGGGTGTAAAGTTCACTCAAACTCTATAGAAAACTCAAAGCATTTATAACAATCAAACCATGTACAGGCACTTTTGAATTGTCAAAATTAAATAGTCTGTCAGTTAGTTAGAAAGTTGAAGCTAGTTGCCCATTCCAAAAAGTAGATCTCTATGGAGAAGAACGGGCAAGAAACTCCATGGACCCTCTTTTAAATCAAGATATTACAAAATCTTGGGTACATTATTCTTGTTGCTACATTATAAGTGAGAACAATGTAAAAAAACACACACACACAAATGAAGAAACAATTCAAATTATAAGATTAAACATGAGCCTTGGCAGGTAAGAGTCTCAACCGACGGCGCTTGTTCACGAACATGACGCGTGGATCAGCATCATCCAGCTCAGACGGGTGTTGTGTCTGGCGGGCAATTGCTCGAAGATTCAAGTCGGGCCGTTTTATATATGAAAGAAAGAAAATACATTTATTTAGCACAGACTAAGAGACACACAATACACCAGATAGTTAGATAATAGTCGTACATCAGATAAAAACTAAGATAAAAATAAAAAGTGCAAAGTCCGATGTAAGAAATTAGCAGGAAAGTGTGCCTCACGGCTGCGCCAAAAAGGCCCAGTTCAGCAAAAATGCCAAACAACTGGTGCCTGACGCTGGTTTTGAACTGGACCTGATGTGTGAGTGAGGTTGACGGATGTAAATCAGTTTTATACTGCATCGTGATGTGTGTAATGTGTATGCATAATTAAATAAATAAATAAAACTAAATTAGTGTAACATAAAAACAGTAACGAATAGGTACCTATGTATAAATAGCGTGATATTGAGTAACATTGCAAAAAAAAAATAAATAAATAAATACTGATAAATATATAAGTGACATGGCCGCATGATAGACCTTCTTATGCTGTTCTGACTACTCGTAACGACTGTCAAAGACCTTCTAAAGACAGCCGGGACCAATGGCTTAACGTGCTTTCCGAGGCACGGAGAATCGGAGATGTCTCGTTATGTAATAGATGTTATTATTTAGCCAAAGTCCCTTGTTGTTTTTACTATGTATGTGATATGTTTTTAACATGATTATCTGGGCACCCTGGGGTTCTGGTCCTTTGGAAGGCATATGAGGGGAAAAAGCCAACTCGCAAAGGCCCCTTAGACAATTTTAAGTGTTGAGGGTTGAGGCCCCAACCGCCTATAGAGTATACTATGTATTTCCTTTATTTATTTTTTAACAAACTTATTATATTTTAAAATATTCTTTACAAAAAAAAAATAAAAAAACATTTTAAAATATAAAAAATTGTAGTCCACCGGTATCGGGAACAGGGTCCAAGCTACCGGCGGTCAGGGCTCCAGAGAAAGGAACCTCCTAACGATACGAGCCGTGTCCAGGAGTACCGCTCTCTGCATCAAGCCCTTGACCCAGCTGCCTAACGAGAGCCTCCTCAGGTGTTGGTCGAGGCTCTTGGCAATTAAGCCATTGGCAGTAATGACTATCGGCACAATGATCGCTGAGTCCACACCCCACATGTCGACAACCTCGCGAGCCAAGTCAAGATACTTGATTTGCTATACTATGTATTATTATTATTATGTCGGGTTTCTGTAGACAGCAAATTAAAATTTAGATCATGGCTTTTAATAAAAGCTGTTTGCAGTTCCATCTCTGTCTGTCTGTCTGCAGTTCCATCTCAAAAACTGACTTAATACAAACAATGTTTTTGCCTCAAAATATCAGAAAATTTCATATTTTAATAATAGTGTTGCGCCCTGCTGCGTTGTCCGTAGTTTTCTCTTTATTACCCGGTAGTAATTTACCGTGTTAGCTCGGTAATATGTACGTTACGGTGATTTAAGGGTACGCAACGTCTTCTTAGCGTTTATTGAAGTAAATAATGGTTTCCTTAGTGATGGGTTCGTTGGTCTAGTGATCGCAAGCTGCTGCTGAACATGAGGTCTTGGGTTCGAATCTCGGGTCGACCAATTTAAGGCTCCTTCAAACAGGCGCGACACGACACGCGACACAAAGGCACCGCAAGTCGCGCAACGAGCGGTGCCTTGGTGTCGCGCGCGATTATATCGCGTGTCGCGCCTGTTTGTAGGAGCCTTTAATGGGTTTTTCCATCTGGAATTTTGTCGATAGCAGCTCGGAGTCTGACTTTGTGAATGATAAATGGTATACGAGGTATGAGGAACAGGGTGTAAAGTTGACTCATCCTGCATAGAGAAGATAGGATCCTCCGACCAGATTCATGCAGTGTCTGAGCAACTGCCCGATGATTGATGTCGGGACCATAGATGTATACATTTCTATGGTCGGGACGTTGTATATAATATGCTAGTCGCATACGCAAAATACGCGCATTGACGTGGAGTTGCGGACACCAGCCCGTATTACCTATTACCTATGCTAGTCGCACGGTAAACTTTGCTTGCGCGATGCAGGATTTTGCGTGACGTCACTATGTTTTTTTTTTCAGGATGGGAAATCATTAAATGTCCCCTCCCGCTCCGGGTGGAGCGGAAGGGAGTGTCAGACTCTTACTGACTAAAACCCACCCGTGTTCCTTTCTTAGCCCTTTATGTTCCGGGCCAGCTGTAATCCTTTCGGACAATCCCGCTGACCCGGCAGGCTTCGGCCCTGACGGGCCCCTTCGGCTGATGCTGACATCTCTTTGAGGCGCGCGTGGAACACGTACGCGCCATCCGGCATGGGCCTGGTCCTGATCGGACGGTGAGCTACCCATTACTCTCCGCCCGCAGGCATTTTTCATGACGTCAGTATGATACTTTGTTCGTATGTAGCGTAGATACCACCACAATGGCAAAAGGCTCGGCTCCTGTTACAGGGGACATAACTGGCAAAATGGGGGTGTACTATGGGTATACCTCTGTCTAACCCTTCAGAGATTACAGGTGTGATGTTATGTTTTTTTTTCTTTGTTTTTGTTTTTTGGCCTTCTTAACATTATCGAATTTGGTAGGTAGGTACTACATACCTAAATATTTTTCTTTAATATTTTCCTTACGACCTGTTTACGTAAATATTAGTTACCGAAGATAGGATAAATATTCACTAACCCCGTTTCCCTAAAAGCCATCAATTGATCTTTATATCCTCTGCCGAATTTCGGTTGTGATTGGCTGACCCAAAATAGCAACATCCAATTTCTTAGCTCGAGAAATATTGGATGACAGATTACTTACATTGAATAGAGTTCTCGGAATATAATCCCAGGGAATGACTCCTAAAACCATGGACACACTTTTCTTAGTCTGTCATAGATTTATGCATAAAGGCTCGTACACACAGGCGAGGCGCGACACGCGACACAAAGGCCTCGCAAGTCGCGCAACGAGCGGTGCCTTCGGGTCGCGCGCGATTCGCGACGCGCGTCGCGCCTGTTTACAGGAGCCTTAACGAGCCTACGTTTCCACTACTGGGACGCAAATCTCCTCTCTGTCAGAGGGAATGGGCCGTAATCCACCATGCAGGCCCAGTGCGGTCAGTGAAGTCACATGTCTTTGAATTTTCGGTTCTAGGACATGTTAGTTTCCACACGATGTTTTCCTTCACCGTTTTGAGAGTAGTGGTGATGGAAAAATTTACACAAAGTAAAGCGTCTGTCTGAGTTTGGACCTACGACCGTCCCTCGTTGTCGCGTCCACTTACCCTAGGCCACCACTGCTATGCATAGATGTACCATGTAGAGTAAAGATCTTGAAAGGTTCATAGCACGTGGTTCTGTCTCTCCTTCCTACTTCCAATGGTTCTAATTATACAGTTATAAATATTTTAATCCTATGTACAGTACCCGGCGATAAATATTGCACATCGACCTTTGGAAATTGGTGTATTTTATACAAAGAATAAAAATAATTATCAAAAGAAGCAAAATATCATAATTGTTTTAACAGCTCCTAATAGATACCGGACTGTTTGTATTTCGTGCGACAGAGATAACGCTCTACGAAGCCGAAATTAGCCGATTGTCCCTTTCCAAAGGTCGATGTGCAATATTTATCGCCGGGTACTGTAAAAAGGGTCGAGCCCAACGAATATCCTATTGTATTAATTTTTTGTATGTAGCAAATTAATATATTTTGCTGATCATTGACTGACCACCTTTTTGATGGTAATTTTCTCAGAGCCAATCAGAATCAGAATGCTTTATTTGTAAACATGGGTCAAATCACAATAGTGTGCGAGATGTTACAAGTACGCGCGACGACTCCCGGTCGCGCGACGACTCCCGGCCACCGTAGGCGCGGGCCTGCGGGCGGAGAGTAATGGGTAACTCACCGTCTGATCAGGACCAGGCCCGTGCCGGACGGCGCGTACGTGTTCCACGCGCGCCTCAAAGAGATGTCAGCATGAATGGAAGGGGCCCGTCAGGGCCGAAGCCTGCCGGGTCAGCGGGATTGTCCGAAAGGGTTACCGCTGGCCCGGAACATAAAGGGCTAAGGAAGGAACACGGGTGGGTTTTAGTCAGTAAGAGTCTGACACTCCCTTCCGCTCCACCCAGAGCGGGAGGAGTCATATGATGATTTCCCATCCTGAAAAAAAAAAGATGTTACAAGTAGGTAGATCCTCTATGTTTTGCCCAGAGACGTACAAATGCGTACTAAGAAACCGTCAAACTAAGAGACATCTTCCATTGTTTTATTATTTAACAAAAACACAATAAACTTGTCAAAGCTAAAGATATCGTTTACAACCAACAATAATCACCACGTAAAGCAGAGTTCTCACTTAAATCTGGTGATAAGAAGGCAGTGTGGACACCGCTTTATCTATGCTTGAGAGTAAATTATTAGTTTTCCTGTGTGGTCAAAATTTGTATCTTTTTATGTAGATGTGTTACAGTAATAAATACTGGTTTGTTGTCTTAATTGAGGTAATTTTCTTTCTCTGAAGGTGAGAGAAATTGTGATCGTTAAATTATGTAATGTAGGCTCAGACCAAATTAAAAACAAAGACAGAGGGCTGTCAACAAGAAAGTGAAGCCGGTTTCGTAAACATGTGTGCACATAGTGAGGTGTAGTTTGATTGTAAATGTGTGCATGTGAGCGTGTATGCACAGAGCGGAGGTGTAGTTTTTGCATGCTTCACTGCATTGTTTGCAGCGCTATGTCTTGACTTTTTATTTGGTCTGAGAATGTAGGTACTTTTCGAGTGTGATCCTTAGCAATCATTTCTACTTACTTTGCAATCAAAAGTTAAAAACTATACTTAACTAGGTACACTAATTTTTACTAATATTAGGGATGAAATTAACGTTTAAAAGTTTCAAATGTTTGTTGCTCAGATAAACTATGTCCTAAAACAATGGAATAAGTACCTATCTAAGTACATTCTTGTGATCTGGTTAAATTATTAACAAAGGGCAATTTCTTTTCCTCGGGTACAGCATCTGTGTCATATAAGATATTATAATTATTAATTTCGTTTAAATTGTTATTAACTAGTACTTGTAGTGTGTGATCCGGCTTACCCTAGGGGCTGTTCGTTTATTACGTAAGACAATTTTGACCACTTTTTGACCCCCCCTCCTCCTACGGAAGAAAAAATAAGACTTGGATGAACCCCCTCCGCCCCTTTCAATCAGTATCTACCAAGATTGCAAAGAAAAAAAATTTAAACTTCCTTTTTGCTTACTTTTGAGATCTTACGTAAGAACAATTTAGACCCCCACGTAAGAAAAATAAGACTATTTTAGACCCCTTCCCCCCTCAAATCGTCTTACGTAATAAATAAACAGCCCTCTATGGATTCGGCCTGAAATAAAAGCATCATCTCTTTTTGGGGTCACTTCAGTACCTACTCAATGTAAGCGTTTCTAGTTATCAAAAAACCCCGAAACACTTAGGACTTAGGTACACCGTGATTGAAAAACCTTATTTTATTTGCCTACGTAAAAACAGCCAGCAAAAAGTCTTGCTGTGAGACACAATTTAATATAGGCTTACAAAAACAAAACAACTTTTAAAACGCAATTATTTAGAAAGACGCATAATAAAATTCCTAAACCATAATTGCATAAATTTCCAACAAAAATATTATGTTACTTCATTACCAATTTCGCGAAATGCTCACCAAACGTCCAAAGTTGTAATTTAAGACTTTTAACAACAAAATACAAAATTGGCGAGTTTCTAAACCCAAAATTCGGACCTAAATAATTGACGTATCCGTTTACATTTTTTTTTCGGCCGTAATTTTTTTTGACCGCCATGTTTTTTTCGTTCCATTCAGAAATGACAATAGGCATTTTTGTTGTTAGCATGAGCCTGTGGGTTTTGTTGTGTAAATCGATTATGTTTGTACCTATGTCGATTTATCGAGTACAAGATTTGATTTTTGATGCCAGGTGCGTGTACGTAAATGGTACTTTCATGATGTACCTGAAAATAGTGGAGTACGTTATATTTATGCATAAAAATATTTGACAGGTGCCTTGTATTCAGATGACTTGGTTTGGTGGTTGAATTGTGAATGGGAACGAAGGGATTGTGGAGTAAAACGTTTAAATTGTTTCTTTTCTTCTTTTGGGGCTTGTGGCGAAGTAATAACATCCGCACAGGTCGATCGATCAGGTTAAGCTATGCTTGCCGCGGTTGGTCCGTGGATGGGTGACCATCTTCACATACCGTGACCCCTCCGTGCCTCGGAAAGCACGTAAAGCTGCTGCTTCCTGCTGTCATTCGTGGATCTTTGACAGTCGTTACGGTGGTCCAAAGCCCGATTGTCTGACAACCAGTAACTGGGTTGTGGTGGTCAGATAGGCTCTGTACACAAAAAAAGCGTATTGACGTGGAGTTGCGGACACCAGCCCGTATTACCTATTACCTAAGCTCTTTAATTGATCTATATTTTGTGTTTATTTTTTGTTGTAATATTATATTGTAACTACCCACCTAACTAGTTAATTTAAATTTTTCTTAAATTGCAATAGTAATGTTATGTTTTTTCTTTGTTATTTTATTTAAATAGTAATGTTAATTTCTTACATAATATTAGGACATAATGTTAATTTGAATAATTTGTATTGCTTAAATTAATTATTAATTAATTATTAGTATTATTGCTTAAATTGCTTTGTCTCGCCCAAAAGACGCGACATAGCTGATCAATATCACTGTAATTCTTAACACCTGTATCTATGTATTTCTGTACCTATGATCCACAATAAACATGATTGATTGAATGATTGAGTTTCTAGTATAGACTTTGGCAAGTGATTGTAATTGTAGATATATATATACGCGGCCGCCTTGTCAGATTTGTAATAAATCTTATCACCACCAATTACCCCGCTGTTTATAAGTTTTATAATTCTTTTGAGAAATAAATATCTATAAGGGGAAGCGCTAAGGTAGCCCGCGAAATTCAATTTTTCTTACGTTTTTTGCAATTTGCTGGTCAGTATTAAGTTGTACGTTGATAAAAATATAATTCGCGGTCGTGACAAATATGTATTTACAGAATCATAAACATTAGAATCAGTAATACAACTTCTTAAGTTAGTATAATCCCAAAATGTCAAGATTTCATGAATTAGTCATTCTGTATGATTACTTGGTCTTAGAGAGTTGTGTTGATGACTTTAATGATTATAATTCTGTAAATACATACATATTTGTTACGGCCGCGAATCATATTTTAATCAACGTACAACTTAATACTGACCAGAAAATTACAAAAAACGTAAAATAAATAATTTCATTGTCCGATTTTCTGCCCCAAAGCGAGAATAGGGTAAAGAACATGCGACATGTCGTGATCGATAAATACTAAAATTCACTCCCCACACCGTCAAATCTACTCCAAATTCTTTCATTCAAAACAATATATTACAAAATCGAATAACATAATATACATCCAAATAATAATATAGACTCCAACGGCATTTTTACTTACCATAGATTAAGAATACCGTGTAGATGCGAATATTCATTGTGTTCGGCAATACAGTCAAAATGGTTACCTAAATTATGTTCACAATTGAGTTTCCAAAAATTTAAACAAACATGTGTTTCGGGAAATATAACATAAATACCTTTTATGGTTCAGTTTGCTCTTCAACTTCAATTAATTATGACTTTTCCTATTCGCTAGTACATCAAGCTACTACAATCTGTCAAATTTATTTAATAGATTTTCAACTTTATCGCTAAAGAATAAGGTTCAAAGTTGATTGAGAAAATTTGACAGTTTCGGGTAGCTTGATGTGCTGGCGTCTGCCCCTTCCCATTCTAATATCAACATAACACTATCCTAAAGTTGATATTTTTTAAACTTCAACTTCGACTTTACGTAACTGATACCTGACTTGTACAGAAAATAGCACATCAAGCTACTACAATTTGTCAAATTTCTTTAATAGATTTTCAACTTTATCGTTAAAGCATAAGGTTCAAAGTTGATTGGGAAAATTTGACAGTTTCGGGTAGCTTGATGTGCTGAGGTCTGTACCTAAAGGCTGCCATGACATAGCCAGTTTGATGGTCAGACAAAAGTCCGTATCGTGTGTGGTGGTGTGGTGTTACGGTCCTCAAGATCGGTAGCCTAAGAAGTTTCGAATGATTCGGTTTAGGTTGAAGGGCTTCCAGTCAGTCCATTCTGGCGCAGATTCGTCAGTTCATCAGATTTATTTCTCCTCTATGACACGCTCTTGCACAAGCAAAAACACTGATTGTCAAGTTATCAATATTGTCCACGACTGGCGAGCATGTTGGTACAAACCTGACTATGTCGATGGTTTTCTATGCCCTAAAAGCTGTAGGCATTTAGAATGCATTCAGAGCGAGAATGTCGCATCTACACACATTATTCTATGAATTTACCTACCTACATCTCTCAATGAATAGAGATTTTAAAATGTCAAAGACGCCATTGATTTGTGAAGGGCCGGTTCGAGATCAAAATTTAACGCCTCAAGGAATCAATATAAGTCTCCTTTGTACAGTTTGGGGGCAAAAAATGGCAGATGCAAACAGTTCATTGTTGAGGCAAGTCGAGGACTCTAGTAGTATAATAATTGACATTAAATGAAGTGTCTCGACTGTGGTTGACTTTTTTTTGGGGTTCCGTGAGCGAGGAGATATAATTTTGTTGCAGACAAATATTATAAATCTTGCGAAATGGGGGATTATGGTCCCAATTTGTTCGACAACATGAATTTTTCTTCCATACTTCTCTATTAGTCGTCATTTCAGTAGTCATCACCTTTCTAACCATAAATCATCATTCACACAGTCCATCCATAGTAGGCTAAGGAAGGAACACGGGTGGGTTTTAGTCACTAAGAATCTGACACTCCCTTCCGCTCCACCCAGAGCGGGAGGGGACAGTTGATGATAGCCAATCCTGAAAAAAAAAAACACAGTCCATCCATAGTTTCATTGGTCTTCCCCTATTCTTAAAGCCCTCGACATTCATATTCAATACTTTCCTCATGACATTTTCCTCATTCTGTCCACCACCATAACGTTGAAAATCAATCAGCACTGCGAAGAGCAAAATAATTCTATACAGAACCCAAATCATACAACCTTTTTTTTCAACAGGCAAAGACAAGGTGTCATCCTGCCTATAAACCATACAACACATGTTCCTTTTTACATTCAACAGTAACTTTAAGAAAATGACATAAGAAATGTGAAATTATCAACTTCGCAATGAAACTTTATATTTAAAAAATGCTATCGGCGACACGATGGTCATTTATTTTGCAAAATCAATAAAATGATGAGAGTTTTTATGAGTGATTTTAATCTGCGCCTGTATTCGTTTGAAAGAGGATATTTTTTATCTGTTTCATTGGATCTTAATATTTTAGCGCTTGGCAAAGATTATTGGTAAAATGATTCATGACAAAAAATGTGCCTATTTGAAATAAATGCTTTGACTTGACTTTGGGAGAAAAAATATGGTAAGTTAGGTGCAAAGACTTGTGTTATTTTAATATTTTGTGAAGTTTTGTTTTTTCTGGGCTAAAGATTACTCTATTTAGATCTCTATTTACCAGGGGTATCAGGGGGGGGAGGTGGGATGTGAAAAAGTGTAGGTACACATGACGAAATATCAAGCTATACATTTCCAGTTTTATCTGATATCGAATTTTATTGCTTTTCGTGCAATGAGAAGTCAGCTTATACTGAAAGTGTAGGTATAGCTTGATATTACGTCGTCGTGCGTACGGAAAATAATGAAATAAATAACATGTCAGAAAATATTTTGTTTTACAGATTGACAGAGACGTGACGATTTTGTAGCAATTACATAGGACATAGAAAAAGTGTTGTCATATCGATAGATACATACGGTCAATTAAAGTTGATGATGGACCCGTGGCTAAATAATAACAGCCGCACAGGTCGATCGATCAGGTTAAGCTACGCTTGCCGCGGTTGGTCTGTGGATGGGTGACCATCTTAACATACCGAGACCCCTCCGTGCTTCGGAAAGCACGTTAAGCCGTTGGTCCCGGCTGTCATTCGCGGATCTTTGACAGTCGTTACGGGTGGTCAGAAGCCCGAAAGTCTGACAATCAGTCTTACCAAGGGGTATCGTATTACCCAGTATCTGGGTTGTGGACTTCCACAACCCAGTTTTACATGGAGCGACTGCCTATCTGACCTCAGATAGGCAGTCGCTCCATGTAAAATATTGGTATTCAGCTGAGCTGCATCCGGTTAGACTGGAAGCTGACCCGAAGCTGACCCCAACATAGTTGGGAAAAGGCTAGGCAGATGATGACTGAAGTTGGTAAAAAATTGGTTTCTCTGACTGTACTTACCGGCAATATATGATTGCTAAAACCTCTCTACGCTACGGAATATACATTTACAACAGTATGATGCGAAACATGAATACGAATATTAAATACATAATAATAATTACTTTTAATGAGACTACTAATTAAAACCATGCGGTAGATACGATCTCTACAAAGTTCATAAAACTGCAATGCAATAAACACAGACGGTTTGTCATGCATAAAGGGATAAGCTTGTCATAACGCAACTTAAGATGATATAAAAAAGATGATTATAAGATCTGCTATAATACAACTAGTATCATTATCATTTATTTTTTATTAGGTACATAAAAATAGTACATTATGATATAAGTGCGGTAAGTTGAAAATTACAGCCGAGGCGATATTGCTTGCCCGAGCCGTAGGCGAGGGCTAAAAGAAAGCAGAGGCTGTAATTTTCAAAGCGCACGTATGTCATACGACGTTTTATAACATATTTGCGAGGAAATAAATAAAACTCGGACTGAACTTGCATATTTGCTTGTTTTCCATATGATGAAATTTTGATACGCTTGTAAGTATCTATCGGTCGATTTTTCGGGCGAGGCTTAGATAGAGTAGCCTTTTTCGCTGCCTCTGAGACTTCTGGCGGTGTGGAATTAATAAATTCATCATTACTTGACGATATTTTCAAATAAAAAAAAGTACAGCAAAAAGAAAAAGCGCGTGGAATAATTTTTACTTCTTAACAGATAAGCGATGCGCGCGCGTTCGCGCTTTTTTTTTTCAGGCATGGGCACAAATCAGCCAGTATTATTAATAAAGTAAATCAATACTTTTGTTTTTGTTACAGATATTAATGGTTGTAATTTATTGTCAAAATTAATTAAATTAAAGAATTAAATGTTTATTTATTATATTTTATCTCCCAAAGTTAATTTTATTCATAAAATGTTGACTACTTTTCTGAAATAAAAACTCTTTGCTAAGATTTAAAAAAGTACCGTTCGTTTTGACGGGGCATCTTGATAAACCGTGCGATTTACTTTACATTACCGCACAAGTGCGTAATGAGATACATTACGATATTGAAATTGGTGAAATAAGAGACTCTTTACGAGCAAATATGTTATAAAGAAATGAAAGGCATTGTATCTACCAACCCGCACGGCACCGGGCCAGTGTTGTGGATTATGGTCCAATCTCTCTCACAGAGAGGAGGTATAATAAAATAAACGATTTACATAATTTTAATACTAAAAATAAAGATAAAATACACCAACCATTTTTCAGATTAGCCAAAGTACATACTTATGTTTGATGGGGTACCTACTGTGTTAAATGTTACAATAAAATACCTTGTGATATTATTGCAATTAAATGAAAGAAAATTTAAAACTCACATTAAAAGTACACTTAGTAAACAAGCATACTATAAATTAGAAGATTATATCCAAGATAAGAACGTTTGGAAACATGCTGGTCCTGCTCCATAGGACAATCTAGAGTCTAGACAAAATCAAACGGGTTGCTAATTTAATTGTATAATTTATTCTTTTTTGACATTTTTTAACATTCTGTAATAATTACTTTATCTCACACCCTGAGTTATTAAGTACTTGTTACTATTCTATTTAATGAAAATCTGTTTGTATATATGTGAGCACCATGATTCACATAATTAATTTATACATATGTCATGGTTTCATTTTTAATTATTTTACTTATGTTGTACCTACCTATAGTAATTTTATTTGCATGGTCTTCACATATTATTACATATATATGTTGCAGTCAAAACTCTTAACCAGTCAAAAGTACTATTGACTAGCAAAATCAGTCAAAAGTACTTTTGACCGTATGCTTTAGTCAATAATACTTTTGACTAAAATAACAGTTAAAAGTACTTTTGCCCAATGGAGCTGGTTAAAAGTACTTTTGACTAAGTGATTCCGTCAAAAGTGGTTTTGACTGGTTGTATCAGTCAAAACTCTTAAAAAGTTAAGATGGTCGATAATATTGCCGGCTGAGGAAATCTACGACATTATTGATATATCTTTTTTAGATTCACCCTTGTTTGGTATAACAACGTTTTTTCGAAAATCGGTCCGGCTAATTTTAGTTACAATAAAGTCATTTCGTATAATTATTCATTTGACCGAATAATTAATTGGTAGATTTTTATTTAGCATATTTATTTCTTTAAAATAATATTATTTGACCGAATTTTCAAATGCACTAATTTGCCTGTTTAATATGATATTAGGTACCTAAAGGTATTTGTATTCTCATTCAATCGCTCTTGCATCCAATGTCGACGGAGCCCCGCTTCGCGGGGCTCCTATTTCTGTGGAAAGGGTTTAAAGTAACCTAACAAAACCGAACCTCGGGGTGGGAACATTACATCAAATGAACATTATACCTTTTGACTGATGCTTTATTGCAGTTAAAACTACTTTTGACGAAGAGCGTCAGTCAAAAGTACTTTTAACCGCAAATTTGCAGTCAAAAGTACTAATAACCAATAATTTTCAGTCAAAACCACTTTTGACCAACCTATTTAGTCAAAAGTACTTTTGACTGATTTTGCTAGTCAATAGTACTTTTGACTGGTTAAGAGTTTTGACTGCAACATATACATTAAAAAAAGTCTATAAAAATTAAATTTAACAATGTTAAATTAAAAAGTCCGCTAATTTAACAAACAAAAAAAAAAGCTTTGTATTTCGTAATACCGTGGGATCACTCAAATAATAAATCATCGCCGAAATATTACGAGCTCGATATAATCGGACTGCGGTAAATAAACAGAGTCTAGATAATATCTCCGAGGTAATGGAAGGTTATGCTGGAAGTTATATTTTTTACTTATTTCTGCATGTTAAAATTAAGAGTTTTTTGTTACGTTACTGCAATATCTTTGTGATCTTTTTGATGGGGTGGCCTTGATTTGTGGAATTGAAGGAACGTACTGTTTTGACTTTGGTGCTTTTGATCAACTTGGTAAGAGATTGGACATTATTTTATGTTTTCCGCTGCCATTGTATAGGAAGACTTTGCGAGAATAGCCGTTAACGTGTTGAAAAGACAGTCAGCAAAATGGGTAGGTACTGCTGTTTAACTGATAGCGTGCAGTACCAAATTATTTTAACGACACCAAAGAGTCTATATACTTCGGTTAAAATATGGTGTGATGGTGGTAATTCATAGATAAGGAAGAAGGTTATCCTGGCATTCAACTAGAATAAAAACAAAATATAAAGAATTATCGAAACGCCCTCAAGATTCCTTTCTTTTCTCTATTACTTAGTTTGATCTTATTTTGGAAGAATCCACGTATAGACCAAAATGATGGTGGCCCCAAAAACTGAATTATTCGATATAGCGCCGAAGTATTTATACGTCGGATTAATAAGAGACGGGATACGTGAATACCTGAGACTTTAGAGTATTAATAACACATTATAGAGAACATGTCTTGTTCTTGGATAACGCAAAAATCAAACCGCTTTGAAAATATTTGGGTATTATTATTTTTGACTGCCTGGTTGGTCTAGTGGTCGTAAGCAGTTAAGCACTACTGCTGAGTATGACGTGTTCGGTTAGATTCTCAGGTCGGAAAGATAAGTAACGAAAGCCAATATGAAGGCGAATATTTTCGAATCATCTCATTGCCATATAAAACATTACAGTTGTTTGAAACATAACATTTGTTTCGTTTACCACCACAACATAAATTAGTCTTAAACTAAATGTAAAATCATTTTAATATTTGTTTGTTAGTTGCTGTGCCCTTACAGGGTTTATGTCAGAATCTGGATCCATTGAGTCATCTACTTACCACATGAGAGCAAATAGGCAAATACCATATGCTTTCAAAGCAAGAGTGAACTGGTATCTTCTGGGCACGCTCGTTCTATCATAGACCTCATCCATCGCTTTCCATCAGGCGTGATGGAGGTCAAAAGCAGGTCCATTCACCAATAAAAATATTTGAAAAAATTCGAGGTTGAGTTTCAGTATAGATGATGTGACTGCTCGTCTCATTCATAAGCCAACGTGTTAATATTTTGTATAATACTTTTCGGTTTTGCGGTAAAACTAAAGATTACTGATATCATACCAATATATATTCAATGTTCGGTAATCAGAAAACGATTATAATTATTGAGAAATAAACTGCTTTTTTGTTAAATTATTATTTATGGCTTGTTTGTTTATCTAAAATGTAAATCGAGTAAGATTTCCTTGCTTTCTTTACATCCTTTATTTTACAAAGTGAATATTTAATATAAAGATTGTGGTTTTCTTCTCTTTTTAGGGTTCCTTACCTTAAAAGGAAAAAAACGGAACCCTTATAGAATCACTTTGTTGTCCGTTCGTCCGTTCGTCTGTCTGTCAAGACCCTCTATCTCGGGAACGCGTGGAGGTATCGAGTTGAAATTAAAATCATATACTCAGGTCTACAGTCCCTTGAAGCTGTGAAAAAATGAAACACCTAAGTTAACGTAAAAAGAGATACGGCCGCTTATGCCGCAAAAAACGTATATTTCGACACTCTCAAGGGAATCAACATTTATAGGGTACTTTCCGATGATCTAGAATCATGAAATTTGGCAATAAGCAAGATCATGTAGCACAAAGAACAAATCTGAAAACTGTAGAAGGTACAGACGCCAGCACATCAAGCTACCCGAAACTGTCAAATTTTCCCAATCAACTTTAAACCTTATGCTTTAGTGATAAAGTTGAAAATCTATTAAAGAAATTTGACAGATTGTAGTAGGTTGATGTGCTGGCGTCTGTAC
Organism: Luperina nickerlii; assembly: GCA_963855955.1. Lineage (NCBI taxonomy): Eukaryota > Metazoa > Arthropoda > Insecta > Lepidoptera > Noctuidae > Luperina > Luperina nickerlii. The sequence continues at coordinate 5,472,650 of OY979689.1, read as the reverse complement.
ATTAAAAAAAAAAACACCCGTGATAAACTATTTACATACCTACAAAGTACGTGGAACTAGTGCGGGTTAGTAAATGTCATTTAAATCTGTCAAAATGAACGCCATTTCTACTGTTAGTGTGTTACGTTATGCAATTACCCTATAGATGTATGGGGAACAGGGTGTAAAGTTCACCCAGCCTCCATAGAAAAGGGAGGACCCTCCGACCCAGACGGGTGTTGTGTCTGGCGGGCAACTGCCCGATGACTCATGTCGGGCCGTTGTATCTATGCTAGTTGCGCGGTAAACTCTGCTTGCGAGATGCAGGATTTTGCGTGACGTCAGTATGACGTGGTGTTCGCATGCGGCGTTGCAGATACCGCTACAACCCCGCGGTATTACGAAACAGTGGTAGGACTAGTAATTACTAGAAAACTTAAAACGTACCGTCAAGATCTTGCTAGTCTTATGTTTTAGTATTTTAGTACTGTCTACTTTAAGCTTCTGCAGCATGATAGACTGCAGCGAAGCCTTACTATTTTTAAATAACTTCCATAAAACGTCAGCTTAGAAGCCAAAACGTTAATTTCATAAGTAGATTAGACTAAAAGTTCTCTGTAAGTTTATTAAAAAGAGTCATTTTATTAGATTACCACCGCAGATTTGCAAACCGGAAATCCAATGCTTCCGTTAACTTTGACAGTGTCGCTGTCAACCTAACTCATAAACACCGAAAAAGTTTGAGGTGGGCACATTTGCAAAGGGTTCTCTATGTTGTGTAGATGAAAGGCCGGTTCTAATTTTGTTAAATCAAATATGCATCTTTGAAATAGAAACCGGCCAATCAAGAGACAGTATAAAAATTGGCTAATTGTTAGTGGTTCCGATACCGCCCTATTAAAGAAAAGTATTATAATGTATGGGTCCGATAATATGTATTTAACAAAATACCCGATTTAATTAAAAATGAGACATATCCAGTTTTCAAAAAGAAATTGACAGATCTATTAATTAACAAATGTCATTACTCAATTGGCGAATCTCTGACCGTTAAGGTGTAAAGATGGCTCACTGACCTTGTGCATGTGGGCGGAGCTAAGCGTCCTACTCCCGATGCTTGCGGTGGCGCGCTACACTAAAACGATGATCAAAGAATATGCAGAGGCGCAGACATGCCGCACGTAGGTCGCCATTTTTGCCTACGATTCCAGAAGGGAATGGCGAATGCAAGACTGATATATTTTGTACTAGCTGTTACCCGCGACTTCGTCCGCGTGGAATTTAAGAAAAAAGTTATTGTTGAGTTCGCAGAGTTTACGATAACTTATTAATTCTGTATTCCGCGTAAAGAAATACCTATGCTAATTTTAATGAAATTCTTCTAATATTTCTCCATTTAGTTCTTTTTGATCGTTTTTGCATTTTTAGTTTAATTATTATTTATTTTTAGTTTTTCGTATTAGCCTTTTTATATACAATATTTGGTGTACGATTTTCTTAAACAAAAACACTAAGTATATTATTATATTATTTATTCAATCAATTTCTATGGAGATTAAGGAATCTTCACGTATAGGATCCACTTATAAACATAACTATACTCCGTTTCTTTATTATGATTTGATTACATTTGGAAGTACCTAATTAAACGGAGTATAATGCAACCTCCCTATTTGAATCGGATATTATTCAATATTTCATTTCATTGATTTTAATTTTTTTTCGTAGGAACCTATTTTGATTTTTTTCTAAAATAAATGTACCTAGTCTAAGTAACTCCTTATTCACCTATCTGCTAGTGAAAGTCCCGTCTTAATCGGTCTAGCCGTTTCAGAGATTAGCGGGAACAAACAGACGACAGACGGACAGACAGACAAAAATTGTAAAAAAAAATATTTTGGTATATGTGCAATTTAACAGTCAGAAGTCGACTAGCAATCTCACAAAACTATGGCATAGCAATATTAGTACTTATGACCTTCTATAAGAACGTTTGACAACACTACAAATTGGCAACATGATTGTTATTACAAATTTCAAAAAGTTTCGTAAGCGTTACGGTGGCCAAAGTGGCTAGCACTGTGCCTCGCATGGCGAACGTTCGGGTTCGAGTCTCACATCGAACATGAAAAACTATTTTTTAAGTATTACATGTGAAATTAGAATGCCGAGTTGCTAACCAATAATTATGTTAAATATTCCACAACTAAACGAAGATTCTTTTGTTTTACAATTATTTTCAATCTTAGCGTCGTTTTTAAAACATGAGGGTAGATTTCAGACAAAGTGTTAAGTTCACTCTGTTTCAAATCTATCCTAATTTTTTAACTACTTTACTAGTTCACATAAATTATTCCACTATTCGCGGCAAAAATATCTGTGCAAATATTGTAGCGTCTATGCGTCGACGTCTCATTAGCTGTATCGAGGCTAACGGAGGTCACACGAAATATTAAAAATCCTAAACAGGTAGGGTAATTTTGTGTCAGGGGACATAGTGGTCGTAACTTACCAAATTAGTATTTATATTATTGTAATATTGAGGTTAAGTTTCAATCCTCTTTTCATTGAGAAAATGAATAATTAAGCTGTAACCTCTTAAATGATATCAGAATTTTCATAATATCCATAATATATAACCTAAAACCTTATAGTTCAGGCATAAGTATTCCGGCCTCAATTATTGATAAAGCTGCCTTATTTCGATTCGTCGTGAAATAGTGATCAACATATTCGCCACGGCATATAAGTAACCAGTTGGTCTCGGGGCATAGTGCCTGGTTAAGATTTCTCGCCGTGGGTTCGATCCCAGTCGGAGGATCTTCTTTGCGTCAATCAAGACATTTTGTTTCATTTTTATTTCGTTTTTTGGTATACTTTGTTCTATTTTTAATTGTTTTTTTTTATATACTTTGCTTTATGTTTACGTTGTTTACTTTTATTTATTTCCGTTATTTAGTAATTAAGGTGTGTTTTTTAACATTCAATACTATAATAATAACATAAGTAAGTGTAAAGGATTTCTTATGTATAAAAAATATTACAATGTTACCATATCAAAATTTATTTCATTTGTTATCATATTATAATAATAAATTACCTTTATTGTAATATCTATTTGTTCAAAGTAATTTACAAAAATAAATTACTAACACATAATAATAATTATATAAAACATCAAAAAAAAACTGGCCCAACTCGGATCTGAACTCACATCTATCCCGATCACATTAGCGAGTGCAGCCTCGTTACCGATCTAGCTAATGTTTACTTATGTTATGATGTCGAAATTTTGCATTACTATGAAAAAAATAATCAGACGGTGATAAAAAAACAAGTTACTGATATTGTCATCCTTGTCTAGCATTGACCACATCTTTAACTACTCGTAGCGATGCTACACGGCATGTTAATTTGTTAGCGTTGGAGCATCACTCACACGGATAAATATGCGCATGTGTGTATAGACGCCGCAGCCCGTATAGCGCAGGCGATAATGGTCATTGCGGTGTAAGTGGACGTCTAGAGGTTGACTGTACCGTGTATACATTCATATGCATTTAGTAAGAAGCGGTTGTTTTAATATTACAAACAGACACTCCAATTTTATTTATTCGTATAGATAGATAGATACTTATTAGTCCACTCAACGAATAACTATTAAGAGATAGAGATAAGAGGTGTAGAGTGCGTGAGCTGGGCCCTGAGCGATTTCTTCACAAAGTTGTTCAGAGTGCTTAGGGAGTGAACATAGGTACTAAAAGTCCCCGCGTCTAGGAGGTGAGCCGGAGTGGGGGGTATAAAAATTCCCACATTTGAGTTTTTCGCTAATATCTATAAAACGGTGCGTCGTCGTCGTAGAGAAAAAGTATTTTTCTTGACTTGCTTTGCTTTGGCATTTTTATTTATTTACAAATTATCTTATATTTACAAAATAAACAAAAACAGTATTTAAAAATGGCACCACTAATAAAGCGTCCACGCGGACAATAGAAATGGGCCCTCTGCAGCGAGCTAGTCTATAAACGCATACTGATACAATTCGTTCATAAGTATTTGCACTAACACAGCCAAACGCGCGTAGTCGATCGATAGCCGGGCGGAGCAGCGAGCGACACAGCCACCCCGTCTCAGTGCTAACGCACGACTGCCGCCCGCGCCCGCGCAGAGCACCTCTGAAGCTCTATCTCAAAATGGGGCATTGTCTTTGCAACTGTTGATTGATTTAAAAACGCTATTTCAAATATGTAGTACTTCTAACCATCAATTTTTCAGTGTAAAAATATTTCCAAACATCAAAGCCGTTTAGAAGTTATAAGGAAATATTAGCCAAAATAGCGTTTTGGTAAATATTTTTTTAAGGCAAAAGTATTAGCTTTATGAAAAAACCCTGTTTCAAAAATGCTGTACATGAATCTATAGCAAACATATATTTTTTACAGACCTTCTAACCAAACCGTTAATAAGTTATAAGCTTCATAAAGTGACCGTGTTACGGTACTAAACGAGAGTAAGGCCCTTAAGAATTTAAATTGATATTGACTGGTACTAAATCATTTATCCTCGAACTTGACGAATTTATAATCCAATTTTATTAAACTTGACATTATTATTTCATTGCCTATTTCAAATAATGTACTGAATTTCATCTTGACATGGTAATCTTATATTGATTTAATTGAATGTGATAATACATAATATATATTAATGAGTCTTTATTATTATAAGTAGCTAAAACTGTTTGCATGCCTTAGTTAAGGGGCTTACAGGACCTAAACGTAAAAAAACGCAAGTTTTAGAAACAATAAAAGTATATGATTGACTACAGTAAACAAAATCAGAAAAAAATATGATATTCTTCAGGATATATGCTAAGTAGTTAGTGGGTTGATAACATAATACAACAAATTTGGCACAATAGAAAAATATCATGAAGATACCTCTAAAAACTTTCTTTTTACAATAAAAACAATACTAATATACATACAATCATTCTGATTTTTAGTCAGATTATTCTACAAGCAACATACTAAAATACTAGTGTTTTAGTTTTTAATCCAAAGAATAGATTTTTTGAAATTAAATAATTGCTTCATATTTTGCAATAAATTACCAGCGTTGTGTCATCGCGCTTCTCTTTCTTTTCTATGCAGTCCGACAGTGACCGCGCTTTAGGTCATGTAAGCCTTTTAATATGAAAAACTGTTTTAAATAATACTTTAGCATAGCTATCTATTCATGACCATGCGACAGGCTATCATATCGAAAACGACACATTTCGACAAACTGATTTCCATTGCTCCGGACTTCAAACAGCTCCTAGGAGAATAACGGTGGTCTATTTGATTTAAATTGACAACATTTTCGGGTTTTAAACGTCTTGTGAACACCGTTTAGAGTACTCCTACGATAACATTGAATGATGATCGACACGGTACGGAAGCGTATCAAATGTTTGTGAATAGCTATGCACATCAGCAAGTACTTGATTTGGTTTGCATGTAGATTTGATATGAATAAAAACCTTTTCTAATTAAAACTTCTGCCTGCGACTTAGTCCGCGTGAAATTTCTTGTTACTCCGACCCACCCCGTCGCATCGCATCGCCTGCCCGCGCTATTACTTCGTTTTTGCTTAGCGTTCTTTCTGACTTTTTTCTTTTTGCTCGGCTCCTAAAGGTCATAGCGTGATGTTAAATAGCATATGGCTTTCCTCAAGAATTAGGCTATCAAATGCAAAAAGAATTTTTCAAATCAGACTGGTAGTTCCAGAGATTAGCGCGTTAAGCCAAACAAACAAACTCTTCAGCTTTATAATATTAGTATAGATTATTAATTTCGGATTTAGATAGATACTATGACTGTGCTTTTGAAGGATTTATACTTTTTCGAAACGGTGAAGGAAAACATCGTGTGGAAACCGGCATGTCCTAAAACCAAAAATTCGAAGACATGTGACATCTACCAACCCGCACTGGGCCCGCGTGGTGGATTACGGCCCACTCCCTCTCACCGAGAGGAGACCTGTGTCCAGTAGTGGGATTATTAATGGAAATCAAAGTTTCTAATAAATAATAAAATAAATAAAACCCCAAAACGCCCGCCCTTCACCACTTTCTAGTGCTTTCGCTAGGAAGAAGATAATAACATGGCGAAACAACTCCCCAGCCGATAAATACCTATATAGATAGAAAACCAAATGATTTCAAGAAGGATTTCTTCTACACCCACGAAACCCCGAAAAAAACACGACTAACCTACACATAGCAAACAAGCTCCACCACAAATCCTAACGCCCAAATGAACAATATGTCAGACTCGGTTAGAATAAATATCACATGACACTGACAGCTATACGGCCGCCATTTTGTAACCTCAACAAAAACATTCTCGCTTCAACTGTTCCGTTCACACTACATTGCTATCTTCTACCGGCGACTTCGACCGCGTGAAATTTTAGCCCTTGACATACCGCGTCGCATCGCATCGCCCGCTCGCGCTATTACTTCGTTTTAACTTAGCGTTCTATCTGACTTTTATCGTTTTGCTCACCAGTTACAGAGATTAGTACGTTCAAACTAGGGATGCCGCGATACGCCTTTTTGCCGATACGATACCGATACCTACCGATACTCTTATAAAAATATCGGCGATACCGATACCGATACCGATACGCTTACTGAATTCAAAAAGGAAGGTAGATTAAATAAAACACAATTAATCAATAGTTTTAGTAATCAAAATTAACATTTATAAGATTTTTATGGAATTATCAATTGTCGAAATTTCAAAGCGATTCCATATACCTAGCACTTTTGTGTTTTGAAGTTGATATGACTACTATTTATTTTATTTGACTCAAACGACTAGTTATAAATGACATACAATACACAAACAATTACGATATGTAATTCTTAATCTTATTTGCATGGAAAAATACTACGCACAACAACATTCAACCTAACGAAATGGGATAGATGTGCGAGTGAGAGGCCAAAGCGGGCGGGCGAAACAAAACTGAATAAAGCGCGGGGTTTCCCCGAGCAAACTTAGTTCGTGCCTCGTTTGCAACGAAATAGACGGGACAACACGCGCGTTTACATTACATTTTTAAAGCGCGAAATTTGAAAAGTATCGTTGAATCGGCCATAAAAATATCGCCGATACCGATATATCGGCAAATCTGAAGTATCGCCGATATATCGGTATCGGTATCGGATGCATCCCTAGTTCAAACATACAAACATACTCTTCAGCTTTGTTATAATTATTAATTAAGTCAAAATAGGTACCACGTGACAGGTATGCGGCCGCCATTTTGTAACGTCAACAAAAACATTCTCGCTTCAACTGTTCCGTTCACACTACGTTGCGTTGCTTGTAACTTGAGGAGTGTAGCTTCTAGTTATGACATGACATGTGGTAGCTTCTTAATTTACTGACGCGATATTCCCGGGAACATTATGAACCACGAACTCCCGGGTTTTGAGGTTCTAATTTAACAGTTTCCCTGTCCTATGAGTCATATATGATTCATGTTGATTGTTTAACTATTGTGTCTACTTTATGGACAGTTAAGTTGTTAAGTTATTATTAGCTATTGATACCTATACGACAAAGTTTGATAATAAGTACTCTGAGTTAAGGCTCCTACAAACAGGCGCGACACGCGATATAATCGCGCACGACACAAAGGCACCGCTCGTTGTGCGACTTGCGGTGCCTTTGTGTCGCGCGTGCCACGAAAGATGAGACTTGACACACCACGTGGTTTGACATGCGCAGTACACGATTTTAGGTATATTTAGCGGTATGAGGTCTGAGTGCGGGACGGGACCGGACGTCATAGGGGCGGCGGAAAGAGCGGGAGAGGCGGGGTCAAGTCTCATCTTTCGTGGCACGCTTTGTATTGTACCCCACAGGTCTTCCTTTTTTTTGTTTTCACTATTTTGTTAGTGTTAATCTTAGATAGACTTAAAAGTTTTAATGTTCTTTTTTTAAATTTATAGTGTTCATGATTTTGTATGATGATGTAATGTTCTTTTTTTATTGTGTGTATTTCTTATGCGTGCCCCAAATAAAATATGTCTTTTTAATTTTATCTTACCTTTTTTCACTCACAGAAACCGCGTGAACCCTTAACAAAGTGTCAGAGCGGGAGGGGTCATTTGATGATATCCCAACCTCAAAACAAAAAAAAAACCCTTAACAAAGTGTCAAAATTAAATTCATGTCAAGGAATTTGTTTGGTTTAACTCAGTCAACCAACCACAGCAGTTGACAAGAGTTTGACAATTTGTTAGATGATTTTTGTGATGAGTTTCGTTCCAGAAACCTGATGTAAATAATTTAGGTACTTTTTATGAATGACAGTTCAAAAAATCCGAGAACTAGATGAGACAACAAGAGAGCCAGAGAAAGTTGTCTTGGGTAACCTGGAAGTCGTTAAATAGACTTCGGACCCAGGTTGGCCGAAGCAAGGAAAACCTGTTCAGTCGAGAATTCATAGACGACTCCGCCATGGAGTGTAAATCAGGTGGTGTTAAACGATGAGACACTTAATATCATGTCCTGCGTATCCTGTCAGCTGCACGTGACAGGAACTGATGGGCGCTAGTGATGGCGCCAAACACGTCGCCGAATTCTGGTTCGATTCCATTTGACTTGCCATCGACACGCTATTAAGGGACTATGACATGACTTTCCAGTTGTCAATGTTCTTCAAACGGTATGCGCTCAATACTGGGTGAAGACCTTCTCCATTGCACGCTATTCTTCTACGGAACTCTAAAACAAAAGAGAATGTTACACAGATTGAAAAAAATACTGGTCAAGTGCGAGTCGGACTCGCGCACCGAGGGTTCCGTACAAAGTACCTACAAAAAAGTAGGTAATAGGTAATACGGGCTGGTGTCCGCAACTCCACGTCAATGCGCGTATTTTGCGTACGGTATAAAAAAGTAACTACAAATTTACGGTTTTCGGATTTTTTCCTTTACTTGTCACACACACACACACTGCACACACTGCACTACACTGCACTCCACTGCACTGCTTCTTGCCAAAATTCATGATTCTAGGTCAACGGGAAGTATCCTATAAATTTTGATTCCCTTGAGAGTGTCGAAATACGTTTTTTGCGGCATAAACGACCGTATCGTTTTTTTACGTTAACTCAGAAGTTTGATTTTTTCACAGCTTCAAGGTACTGTAGACCTGAGTATATGGTTTTAATTTTAACTCGATACCTCCACGCGTTCCCGAGATAAAGGGTCTTGTCAGACAGACAGACAGACGGACAGCAAAGTGATTTTCCTTTTGTGGTACGGAACCCTAAAAACACAATTTTACCAAAACTTTCATCTCAAAAACATAACGTGTGAACTACATAGTGTAACTGGGGAGTCAAAATAAACATAAATACGACATCGTCGCCACCTGGCGGCCATAATCGGTATGAAAGTAAAAAAAACAGCAAAAAATGACTGAAATGTCCCATTTGTACTGGAGCTGTCACTGACGTATTAACAAGTTAAGCTTTTTGTTGTGGGTTTGCTTAGAATCTACCTATATGTATATAATATAAAATAAAGTCGCTTCTCGTGTATGTCTGTGTGGCCGCGTTGTTCTCCTAAACTCCGCAACGGATTTTGATGCGGTTTAGGTACACCATCATTTAGAAAAGAAGGTCTGTGTGTATGTACAGACGCCAGCAAATCAAGCTACCCGAAACTGTCAAATTTTCCCAATCAACTTTGAACCATATGTTTTAGCGATAAAGTTGAAAATTTATTAAAGAAATTTGACAGATTGTAGTAGCTTGATATGTTGGCGTCTGTACATTGATATTAAAGTTTCATATCATAATAGAGAAATCTCTATGTTTTGTCCAGTCATAAAAACCGTGCGAAGCTGGGGCGGGTCTGCGGGTCGCTAGTAGCTTATAATGTAATACAATACATATTAATAAGAGACGCAATTTCTGTCCTTAAAAACGCGTTTATATAATGTGTAACATAATTAACGCAAGACCTCATACACCCCAATTAAGACTCCTTCAAACAGGCGCGACATGACACGCGACACAAAGTCACCGCAAGTCGCGCAACGAGCGGTGCCTTTGTGTCGCGCGCGATTATATCGCGTGTCGCGCCTGTTTGTAGGAACCTTTGGAGTATTGAGTGAAAAGCATAATACTATCAACAAAACTATTGTTTTAAAACTAAATTATTAGAAAATCGTGTTGACTCTATATTACTTTATGCATTTAAAATTGAGTCTTATTTCTTTGAGATAAGATTTCATTTTCTTTGGCTCAATCGGCGGCCAGTATGGCAAAGTATTATCAATTTATGAAAAATATACCTGTACCTATTAAAAGTTACTGAAATCGATTCAGTAGTCAATTATAAACAAACTACTTTCAGGACTTGCGCGTTTATTTTGTTACACCTTGTATAAATCGAAAACCATTTTTTCTGTTCGGGCGAATTTTTGAAATTGATACCTATAGATATTTTTTTTAAACGTTGCCCCACACTATGAATTACTCGTGTCGTGGGTGCGTTTACAAACATTTAAATTCACATACACAAATAGCCAGACCCGGAACAACTACCTGTAGGCAATACAAATATTTGTTCCGCGCGGGAATCGAACCCGCGACACGCACGCTCAGCCACTGCGTCAACCGTGTCGTCAAGATTATACTTCGTTATCGAAAATATTTTATGAAACAATATCAAAACAATTTATTAATTAATGAATTTGTTACTAGGTATAACAATTTAGTGGAATGAAAATTTTAATTCAATCTAGGCAATTAAGAATTTCAGCTTTGCTAATAAGTTTATTGGCAATCAGCAATTTAATAAATTTCAGAAGATAAATTTAATTGCCGTCCAACAACAATGCATTCCAGTAAAAAGCCAATCACAAAGACCTCACTGATTATAATAAATAAATAAAATAAAATAAAATTCATTTATTTCAGATAACTAATTGATCCATAATTCCATAGTCTGATTTAAAATTAAAATAAATAATATGAAATTAAATTTAATTAAAAATTAAAGATTAAAAATCAAAAACTAAAATTAAAAATTAAAAATACATTCAAATTACTCACATAATAAAGGATCTCCATATCGGAGAAGAGATCCTATCTGCTACAGTCTTCAGAATTCTGTTGCAGCTGCCACGCATTCTGCAGATTAGGGAAACAGTTTTCTTGCAGATGACTACTTGAAAGCCATCGGTGCGATACAGCGCAAACATCCCCGATGCACTAGAAAAGCGAGGCAGCTCCAACATCATCCTGAAGATTTTTATTTTGGATGCGTAGGACATCCAGCGATCTTTTGGTGTGACTGACCCACAGATTTCCCTTATTTTCACTATAGTAGGTATCCTTATGTGAAAAAACCTTTTTGCTACGTAAGTACCTTAAGTTTTTTACGCAGTCGGGTTTTTTATTTTTTTTAATTATTTTTTTTTATTTCCAGCATTTTAGTTTACAAAATAATGTTATTGTAATAAATATTGTAATATCGCAGACGATTTAGTTCTTGATACGTGTTTTTTTTATGATTTGTCACTTCGAATTACTTTTAACCATACAAGTTGTATATATTTTTGTAATCGCTTTTTAAAACCCTTTATTTTGATACCCCAATCGATAAGGTTAGAGAAAAAAAAATTTTTGAAGGCATAATATGGCGCCAAAAATCGGCCATTTTATTTTTTTTAAATTTTGTTGTACCCAGTGTCACTCTCACAGTAAATACGAATCTAACGGCACCTCTCAAGCTAAAATCCATCGAGCCGTTCAGGCTGCAGAGCGTGCCAAACAATTATTCATACATACATACATACATACATACTCTCGAAAAACATAACCCTCCTTCTGGCGCAGTCGGGTAAAAAGCCTTCTCGTCAAGCTATCTGAAACTGTCAAATGTTCCCAATCAACTTTGAACCTTATGCTTAAGCGATAAAATTGAAAATCTATTAAAGAAATTTGACAGATTGTAGTATCTTGATGTGCTGGCGTCCGTACTTCGACGAACAGATGACCATTCGTAAAAAAGTCCTTTCCATGACTGCAAGGAAAAGAGGAAGAGCTCAAACCATGTGGATGACGAAGGTCCAAGGATATTTTTGTACCTTGGTATGTTTCTTAAATTAACCTAAACTATCAAACTAACCGACTTATTATTTTAACGATTAATAATAAAACAGAGGGACGCATTTCTCCCGTGACTTAATGATGGTTAGCAAAAAAAAAAAACGTCTACAAAAACTCAAGTATTTAGACAACAGTTTGTGTCATGTTAACCGTACAGTTATGGGTTGAAAGTTAACTGATACGGTAAGTAGCGACAGCAAAAAAGATAATAGTTAAAAACGTTGAAAAAAATTACTTCTGTCACTTTGCTGTTTCGGTTTGAAAAGCTCTTTTCTAACGAGATCAACAAACCTAAAATATTCCCACTGCTGGGACCGACACAGGCCTCCTCTCTGTGAGAGGGAGTGGGCCGTAATCCACCACGCGGGCCCAGTGCGTGGTGATGGGTGTCAATTGTGTTCGATATTTTGGTTCTAGGACATGACTTTTCGTGTCGATGTTTTCCTTGAAAGCAGCGACGATGAATACCAGTTATTTACTGAGATAGGAGACAGCAATAACCAATTATAAATTACACCTACCTTGTACAGACGCCAGCACATCAAGGTACTATAATCTGTCAAATTATTTAATAGATTTTCAACTTTATCGCTAATCCATAAGGTTCAAAGTTGATTGGGAAAATTTGACAGTTTCGGGTAGCTTGATGTGCTGGCGTCTGTACAAATAAACGTATTTGAAATAACTCAGACTAAAACGCATTATCTATACTATACATACTAAATTACTAATCCATACTGATATTATAAATGCGATAGTGTGTCTGTCTGACTGTTATCTCTTCACGCTTAAACCGCTGAACCGATTTAGATGAAAGGTATTGAGATAGTTTGAGTCCCGGAAAAGGACATAGGGTAGTTTTTTTTCCGATATTCCCACGGCATCGAAACTTACACGGGTTGAAATCGTGGGGCGCTGCTGGTTTCAAATAAACCAACTTTTGAACAGTCAAGGAGCCGGTCAGTCAATTTCATTGCTCGAAAACTTATAAAGGCTCCTTCAAACAGGCGCGACACGCGCGACACAAAGGCACCGCAAGTCGCGCAACGAGCGGTGCCGTAGTGTCGCGCGCGATTCGCGTCGCGTGTCGTGCCTGTTTGCAGGAGCCTTAAGTCGGGGTTATTACCGGTGGCCCCACCAATCCTCTCTGTTCCAGTTAATCACAAAACCTTAAACTTTCAGCGATTTCCAATAATCGCCTTCGCAGGAAGCAACTGCGTGGCTCAATCTTCAAAAGCCATAGGACTGTGCCAATTAACAGTAATTCATGGGGTTGTTTTTTTTCAATAAATGTTACAAAAACTCAAGTGTTTAGAGCAGTTGTGTCACGTTAAACTCACAGTGGTTAAAAGATAACTGATGGAATTAGTAGCGACAGAAAAAAAGATAGTTGGTTTTTGGTCATATTTTACCATTTACGACGCGACAATGTGATGATGCATAATTATGTAAATAAAGACAGTTTAGGGAATAAAACTAATTATTTATTATTACATTAAGCACATAAATGTACAGAGGCAGACTTAATGCCATAGGCATTTTCTACCAGTCAACATTTGGGTGATGCAGAGACAAACGGGTAATTAGGTAGGTAGTATAGAGGCTATCTATGTAGCTTTACCTTTTATAGTGCAGGCTGGTTAAAATTGAGGGCGTGTTCCATTCGAACGTTCAAGCAGGTGTCAAATATTTTTATTAGGTATTTTTGTTTATTAGAGTCAATGCTAGCTTTAATGTGGTAATGTAAAGTCCTTCTATAAACATAAGGTTCCATTAAAATAGTTGGACAAACTTTTAGAAATCATTCTCACCACCAAAATAAGGGCGATGGTAAAAAAATATATATATAAGAAAAACGCATAGCTAGAGATATTTACAAGAAAAATAATCAGCTAACGAAAATACTCTAATGTGCCGGCAATTTATTATTTTAGGTCAAAATAAAATCACTTTAATCAGTGTTTTCTTTTTGCTTGAACGTCTTTAGTTAGACGTACTGAGCGCTGTGTTAAAATTTGTCCATCTATTTTAATGGGACCCTATATATTCGAATCAAATCCTATCGCCATTTAATTACATAAAGGGGCCCTCTTCTAGAGATCCTACAGTACACACGGCGACACATTAAGCTATACATTTCCAGTTTTAGTTAACCTCGCATTAGGTTTTTCGCACAATCAGAAGTCAGCTTAAACTGTTTATGTATAGCATGATGTGTAGCCGTGCGTACCACTTGACTGTATAAAGTTCTAGAATATAGATTCTAGAACTTTATATCACAAAGGCAGTTAAGTGGTACGCGCAATTTCTGAGCATAAAAGGGCTAAGGAAGGAACACGGGTGGGTTTTAGTCAGTAAGAGTCTGACACTCCCTTCCGCATTTGATGAATTCCCATCCTCAAAAAAAAGGCCGGGGTTGCATCCCTAAATCGAAAGAATGAAAGAAAATACATTTATTTAGAACAGACTAAGAGACACACAATACACCAGATAGTTAGATAATAGTCGTAAATCAGATAAAAACTAAGATAAAAATAAAAAGTGCAAAGTCCGATGTAAGAAATTTGCAGGAAAGTGTGCCTCACGGCTGCGCCAAAAAGGCCCAGTTCAGCAAAAATGCCAGACAACTGGTGCCTGATGTGTGAGGTGACAGATGTAAATCAGTTTTATACTGCATCGTGATGTGTGTAATGTGTATGCATAATTAAATAAAAATAAATTAGTGTCACATAAAAACAGTAACGAATAGGGAATCGGACCAAATGTTATTGAAATTCTAACAATAAGAATTATAATTGTTTTTTGTGCTTACTTAGTGGCAATAGGTTTGTACTTTATTTTTCGTATCAATTTTTTTTTTTAACTTTTTCTGCTAACCCTACATTAACCCTCACTCTGCGCGTGCACATGTCACTGCACCACTACTGTGCGCCACTCACTGTTAATTCGTCTGTCGCTCAAGTGTGGGGTTAAATGTCCCGAAGGTGTTATCTGGGATCACTGAGGTCCAAACAGTGCTAGGTCTTGCAAGGGTTCGGTGCTGACAAGACATACGTCACACGTTTTGTCGTGATTTCTCGAAGGTGATATACACAGTTTAGCATTTAGCAAAGGTCCATGTGAAAGGGCTTGAATAAAAATCCAATGTTTATTTATTTATTTTTTTATAATGGCATCTCGAAGAGGGATGCCCAATACGATGCAATATATCGAAATATCGATACAGCGCTATACGATATATCGATATTTAATACGATATTTTGGCCATACGATGCGCCTCGATATATCGTATTCCAAAAAAAAAATCGCATTAACGTATCGTATCAAACTATGATTGATTGAAATTTATTTCTTTTTGTTTATATTAAACCTACCTACCGTTAGACATAATATTGTTATTCGTAATAAGCAGAGGTCAGGATTATTTAGAGTTATTTATGTACTACACTAATCTTTCATACATACTATAAATACTTTTCTTTTATAACTTACAATATATGTGGTCGTCCAAATCAAAAGGGACCTTATGGCGGAAATGAGTTATCTACAGAGCTGAAAACTACATAAATGTACCGAACTATAGACCCAAGAACCAACCTTCTAACCACTGCCGTTATTTTTTTACGAATTTTTGAAGTTCACTGATCGAAATTATAAGTTTCGAGAAAATCGCAATTTAAGTATGCCGTACAAAAAAGTTATGTTTTAGTGTGAAGTTATGTAACTGATGGTATACTTTGATTGACTATGATTATTACTAATGGAAATTCTTACAATCCTTGCATAAACTTGTTTGTTGTGGGAACTAGACCCGCCAACATAATGCATTATCAATGAGATGCAAAGTATCGATAATAGTATTAAAAATAAGTAAACCGCCTGTTTCTCACTAAACTTTTATCGTTTCTATATTGCTACTAATTACATAGATTTGCGAAAGGCCTTAGATGTAAATAAAAACAACACATAATTTAAAAAAAATAGTTTTTATTTACTAGCAAGAATTCTTATTTTTTATAAACTTTGAGATCTGACAGTAACAAAATCAACACTTAATCACTAAATAGGTTATACATAATTGGTTTAGATGCTAATAAAGCTAAGAGATCAATGATAACTGTTAGTTATGATCTTGTAAAGTTACATAGAGAACTGAACAATTTCTTCAAACAAATTAAAAAAGGGCCCTAATGGTGGGCACTAAACAATATTTTTTATTTTTAGCATGCATAATCAATATTTTAGTGCAACATTCAAGATAACTTAAATTTTCTTTTTTTATTATCACAAGGTATGAAAATGTTACTTATTTAACAAATTTTTTTTTATTATCACAAGGTATGAAAATTCGTAACAAGTATATACGTAAAAAAGGGCCCTTAAGGCGGTCCGTTGCAGTCTGCTGACACTTATCTCTTAGTATAGTTAATTAATTTAAGTATTTTAATAAAGGTAAACAATCTTGATACGTTTTTGTCGAAAAATATATTTATGAAATAATTTATAGCCATTACAAGATAAAACAAAATGAAATAACAGATGTTATAATGAATTACTTTTGCTATTAGCCTTAGCCTATTTTAAAAATATATTTTATGATAAAAAACATACCTAACAAGATTGTTTACCTCTATTAAAAGTACCTAAACAAAATATGGACTACAATAGTGGGACCTTAGACCTAAGACGCATATACAAAGAATGCCGCATGCGGCGGCGTGCGACACTTTCTAATGGCAGCTATACGCTACGCTGACGACACGCTAGTCCTGGCGCAGGGGAGGTCGCATCAGGCGGCGGCCGACGCGATGACACGCGGGGTTGCGATAGTCGTGGAGAGGATCCGGCAGTTGGGTCTCGAGGTGGCATTGCACAAGTCCGAGGCCATGTCGTTTCATGGGTTCCGGAATACGCCACCATCGGGATCCCAACTAACGGTAGGAGGGGTTCACATCGGCGTCGAGACGACGATGAAATACCTGGGTCTCATCCTCGACAGCCGGTGGAACTTAGTAGAGCATTTCCGACGTTTGGCTCCCAAACTGGAACGGGCCGGGGCCGCCTTCAAGCGGCTCCTGCCCAACCTGAGGGGGCTAAACGCCTCCTGCCGGAGGCTTTACGCGGGGGTCGTGCGGTCCATGGCCCTATAACGGGGCCCCGGTGTGGGCGCGTTCACTGCGGCGGCGAGCCGCCCATTATTTGAACGCGCCCCAGAAGGTGGTAGCCGTTAGGCTGATCCGGGGGTACCGCACGATCTCGGGCGAGGCGGCAAGCCTCCTTGCCGGACTGCCGCCATGGAATCTGGAGGCGATAGTCCTCGCGCGCCTGTATGAGTGGCGCGCCGAGGCACTACGCCGGGGGGAAACTCCGCTTCCGCAGCAAATTGCGGCGGAGCGGACAGACCTCCGGCGCGATCTCATGGCGGCGACCTCTCGTGTCCGGGCCTGGTTCAAGCCATGGTCCGGGGCTAGAGGGAGTGGGGAGCAGTCGCCTCCTTCTGCGAAGCAGTCATGCTAGCGAAGGAGGCGGCGGGACGGCTGAGAGAGAGAGCCTCCCGTCCCAGCCGCCGCGGGAGACGCTCCGGGCGTCGGGAGCCGCGCGACTACTCCCGGCCACCTTAGGCGCGGGCGGAGAGCAATGGGTAGCTCACCGTCCGATCAGGACCAGGCCCGTGCCGGACGGCGCGTACGTGTTCCACGCGCGCCTCAAAGAGATGTCAGCACTAAACGAAGGGGCCCGTATTGGCCGAAGCCTGCCGGGTCAGCGGGATTGTCCGAAAGGGTTACCACTGGCCCGGAACAAAGGGCGAAGGAAGGAACACGGGTGGGTTTTAGTCAGTAAGAGTCTGACACTCCCTATTCCGCTTCACCCAGAGCGGGAGGAGTCATTTGATGATTTCCCATCCTGAATGAATAGTTTAGTTTATACCTACCTTGCAATATTAAAATGTTGATATAATATATGGTTTGAATTACAAGAAAAACGATTTGTTAGGTCTTGCCGCGATAAGGTTCCTTTTTTACTAAACTTTAGATGAATACGAAACTTTTTTAAATTGACTTTTCGAAAAGTTGAACACATCTACATGTAGTAAATACAATCATCTTTTTAAAAATACAGTTAATAAAAAAACTATTTTTTTGAGGTATTTTACAAATTTATTAATATCTCGGAAACTAGTTACCGCCATAAGGTCCCTTTTGATTTGGACGACCACATATTGTAAAAATTAAAAAAAGGTATGTCTTTCTTTAATGTTTAAGATATACATATTTAGGTTTATAATAATATTTTACCTACGAAATAACCTACCCAATCGATATACCAAAGCGATACGGTTACGATGCGATATATCGATACAAAGGGATACGGTAATATCGCGTATCGATACAAGCGCATTCGATACGGTTACGATGCGATATATCGATACAACAGTCTTTTTGGGCATCTCGAAGTTGACCTTGAGAGGTTGTGACGAAAGGGGTGTGCGTGGCGCAGGTTATATTAAAATAAGACCACGCAACCTTGTCAACATAAAAATATAATTAAATAAAAAGGTGTGGGTAGGTCTACAGGTCACAATTTTCCCAGAGTCCACCCCGTGGGTAGCGCAGTACTGCCCTGATAGCTGGCGTGGCGATGACCGCAGCGAGGTGCCACGCTGAATGCGCAGGGGTGCCGGTCGACAGGTGTTTGCGCCGACCTTTGTAAGTCAGCTCGGCCCACGTAGCAGAATGGCCAAGGTGGGACGTCCGATGCTGGCACGTTACTGGCAAGCGCGACGTAAACAGCCGCGTAGCCACAGATGTGCTGCCGTAAGATGGAGGGTGTTCCTCTAACCGGAACTTTGGACCCTGGAACATGACGTCCAGCGTGTCACGAGATGACCATTGGTCAACTCCGCTGATTGCGACACCAAGCTAAGCAGAGCGAGTAGCAATACAGTGCGCTAATGAAGGTGATGGTGGATTGTCACAATCAGACGGAGTTTACAAAATGGGAGGAGTGAAAATGGCATGATGCAATACATTTTGAGTGTGAAGCACGAAAAGTCAAAATGCATTAAGCTGAAGGCCTTAGATTAAAATGAAATACATGATTTAGCGTATAATAAATTCAGATAAAATAAGCATACATGCCAAGTTAATCTGTAAGAAAAAAGAACACAAAATATACTCATGAAAATGCTATCCAACACTTACCCAGTATGGGGGTTTCAAAATCACCGAATTTAATTGCTCGATGGCGGAGAATTTCGAAGATTAGGTAATTGTTTTTAGGCCCGGATAATGGCGAGTTAAGACACGTGTGAAATCACTGATATAAATTAATATGGTGAGACGTGTGACCGCTTCGGGGAAAACCAAAATTCCTAATGCCAAACGAAAGACGCGTTGGATAGAGATGGGACATGCGCGAGCGCACAGATAAATTCTCACTCGCGCGCCGATAGCTGAACATTTTGTGTTTTTAGTCATTACTATTCACTACCGCACTACTTGTTATTTTCTATGGTAAGATATTTTGACGTCTGCGGCTCTTTGACAGTTGAATATATGTAAACATTGGAATGTTGCTGTGATTTTGTTATTTAAATTAGTTAAAATGTGATTTATTGTGCAAAATGTAACGTACGACGTTACAGTACCCCGCCGCTTGGTGAGGGTTTTTACCTCAGTAAAAATCCTTTACTCCTGTTATACCTCCATCTGAATTACGACCCCTTGTATTCTTCATCGTTCATCCATCATATCTCATATTCGTAATCTTTGCATACTGGCAGACTACCTTAACAAGAGGTGAGTCCGCGCCCTAGCAGCTATGTGAGAGTTACATGTCCAAAGTTGACTTGTTACTCGCGCAAAAACAGACGTACATTCGGCTTAGAGAAGCAAAAAAAAAACTTACTGGGTTTATACTATTAAAATGGAATTTAGGCTTATTTAAGGAGTATCCACCCGCTCCTGCAATGGCTTAATTAACGAGTTGCAAACCGCTCTGAATATTAACTCCCGGTAAGTAAAACGTACCGAGTTTGGCAACAACCAATCCAGAGGTTCCGATAAAATGAGGAGAGACCACGGGTAAGGCACATGATAGAATCAAGTGAGCGTGGTTCTCCATCGGGGCTGAATACGGTGGCCGAAAAAATTGACGGATTACGACACGTGTGAAGACACTGATGATGACATCTAGTGAGCGTGTCTCCGTCTGAGGTTGTATTTATGCACTACAGTGTTATGCAGTGGCTTAAATATAACAAAAATAAAAAAAAAATGAAGTGAAAACAAGAATAATATGTTATTATTTCAAATTGAGTTCAAATGTAAGAATATTAAGTTATCCGTAAGACTGGTAAGTGTTGGGTAGCAATCCGCATGGTATGATAAGCGTCAATTACTCCGACTGTTACAAAATAAACTAAAATTAACGTCTTGGTTGTTGTCCGTGTAAAGTGAAGGAAACTACGTTATGAAATGTAAAAAGTTAAAAAAATATTTTTTTTTTTTGTTTTTAAAGTTTGAAGTTTGTTTACTTATTTTAAACATATTAAAATATAATCGGTGCAACTTATGTGTACGCTTATGGTATTAAATACTGAAATTTGTAACAATACTAGTTTTTTAAAATTAAAATATAAGTCACTATTGACACCCAATGACAAATTTTTGCTGTTGACTGTACTTAGTAACAACAATATTGAACAAGGCAAGGGTATCAAGTCCATAGGCAGGTAGACAGTTCGTTGGATAATTATTAATTAAAAGGAGGTAGGTGGGAATTGTGGTTGCAATACTTGTTGGAAACCGCTGGTAGATCAATGAAATAGTACTGTACTTTTGAGTTGTCAACAATAAAAACGTTCACTGTATGGAACATTAGTGATCTAGGTCAAATGTAAACAAGTACAAGATGTATTGATAATTAGGCTATAATTCCAATATACAAGTTTGTAGATACAAGTTGTGTGATACTATTTTTAGTTTTAAGTTCTAATGCTTGATTTTAAAAATTGTTAATTTTTGTTCTTACAATGTTTTTTAATAAATAAAATAAATGATTCTAAGTTTTATTAAAAAATTGACTCTAAGTTATGATAAAAAAATTGACACATATGAGTGTTATTAGATAAAAACACTGTTTGTGTACCAGTAGACAATGTTGTTAAGTCTAAAGTAGCCAGTAATTGATAACCCGGCAACCCAATCCCTTCATCCGGCACACAGCAGAGCTGCTTACCGGAAGAAATAGGAATGAGCGTGGTACCTCCCCGGGGCGAGCCGTTACTATTGGCCCTACCACTATAAAAGAACGATAAATGCGTTCTTCTTTAAAAGAACAATAAAATTAACAATTAAGTTTCAACGGAGCAATCCGTTCCTACCAAAACAAAAAAACAAGGTAGCGCTGCGTACACCTTAGTTGCTGGCAACCAAAACGTTTTACACAATACAACCACCAAAATACACCAACATACAAAAAAAAAAAAAAAATACCCACAAGGTAACCCTGAGGAAAATGTGACCGTAAAACCACGTTTTAGGGCGCCAATGTGACGAAAGGGGTGTGCGTGGCGCAGGTTATATTAAAATAAGACCACGCAACCTTGTCAACATAAAAATATAATTAAATAAAAAGGTGTGGGTAAGTCTACAGGTCACAATTTTCCCAGAGTCCACCCCGTGGGTAGCGCAGTACTGCCCTGATAGCTGGCGTGGCGATGACCGCAGCGAGGTGCCACGCTGAATGCGCAGGGGTGCCGGTCGACAGATGTTTGCGCCGACCTTTGTAAGTCAGCTCGGCCCACGTAGCAGAATGGCCAAGGTGGGACGTCCGATGCTGGCACGTTACTGGCAAGCGCGACGTAAACAGCCGCGTAGCCACAGATGTGCTGCCGTAAGATGGAGGGTGTTCCTCTAACCGGAACTTTGGACCCTGGAACATGACGTCCAGCGTGTCACGAGATGACCATTGGTCAACTCCGCTGATTGCGACACCAAGCTAAGCAGAGCGAGTAGCAATACAGTGCGCTAATGAAGGTGATGGTGGATTGTCACAATCAGACGGAGTTTACAAAATGGGAGGAGTGAAAATGGCATGATGCAATACATTTTGAGTGTGAAGCACGAAAAGTCAAAATGCATTAAGCTGAAGGCCTTAGATTAAAATGAAATACATGATTTAGCGTATAATAAATTCAGATAAAATAAGCATACATGCCAAGTTAATCTGTAAGAAAAAAGAACACAAAATATACTCATGAAAATGCTATCCAACACTTACCCAGTATGGGGGTTTCAAAATCACCGAATTTAATTGCTCGATGGCGGAGAATTTCGAAGATTAGGTAATTGTTTTTAGGCCCGGATAATGGCGAGTTAAGACACGTGTGAAATCACTGATATAAATTAATATGGTGAGACGTGTGACCGCTTCGGGGAAAACCAAAATTCCTAATGCCAAACGAAAGACGCGTTGGATAGAGATGGGACATGCGCGAGCGCACAGATAAATTCTCACTCGCGCGCCGATAGCTGAACATTTTGTGTTTTTAGTCATTACTATTCACTACCGCACTACTTGTTATTTTCTATGGTAAGATATTTTGACGTCTGCGGCTCTTTGACAGTTGAATATATGTAAACATTGGAATGTTGCTGTGATTTTGTTATTTAAATTAGTTAAAATGTGATTTATTGTGCAAAATGTAACGTACGACGTTACAAGGTCGTGACTACTTAACCGGACTATATCCAATGTTTACTTATACGAAGACAATTTATTTTAATGTACACGCAGAGGTCATGTTTTTAAGGAGAATCTTAACACCGAGATTCAGCGGAGAGTGCTAAATGAACAACGCCATCTATGGAAACATTAGGAACTAAAATCGCTTAAAATAACAACCTAAACGTAAGATTATACAGGGCTCTTCCGGTTACATATAACAAACTAGCTTCTGCCCGCGACTTCGTCCGCGTAAAACTTGTTCCCCGACCTCCATCACGTCAGATCACCTTCCGGCGCTATTACTTTTTCGCCTAACCTATCTTTCTTACTTTTTATCTTTTCGCTCGGCTCCTAAGAATCCTAACGTGATGTTAAATAGCCTATACCCTTCCTCAAGAATTGGGCTATCAAATGCAAATAGAATTTTTCAAATCCGACTGGTAGTTCCAGAGATTATCAGGTTCAAACAAACAAATTCTTTAGCTTCATTATTAGAATATACGATTGTCACACCTGTATTACCCTGAGGACTTGAGGAGTAAGCAGATGTGTCCCATGTGTCATGCCTTCAACCGAGCACACAGTCAGACTCTCAGAGTTGCTACTGAGGGTTGGACCTCATCTGGCAGCACGGAATCGCCTTTTTCCGTCTTATTTTATTATTTTGATTTTGCATTTCTTTCAAAATACACGCTAGAATCACTGCTCTCTCTTCCGTGTTCCTATCCATCTCGCGCTTGAAACTAAACTGATCATGAAAGAACGCGGATGCTGACGCGTGCGATCGCCTTTTTTGTCTGCGGAATGCGACAGCGCGCGTTCGCATGCGGCAGCATACTGCAGCACGTGGTAGCACAGGCGGAACAAATGCGATTCCGTGCTGCCAGATGAGGTCCAACCCTAAGAAAGTGCTTGCGAAAAAACTCAAATGTGGCAATCGAACCCAGGACCCCAGACGCGCTTGTGATCACTAGATCAACTTGGTCCTGGCTTTAGTTTTCGTGGTTGTGTTTTGATATATAAAATACTTTTTTTTAAATGTTGCTGTTAATATATCTAGGCTACCTTGTATGTCGTTTTTAAAAACTTGCAAAGTAATCATAAGAATCATAAATCTTTATTTATCTCAAAATCATATTACAGGCACTGAAATTTTCAATAGAGAAAGGTGTCTGAGATAGGAAGGACTTGAGTTATAGATCTCCCGGCTCTCTTAGATAGGACATTTTACTTTAAGGCTCCTACAAACAGGCGCGACACGCTGTATAATCGCGCGCGACACAAAGGCACCGCTCGTTGCGCGACTTGTGGTGCCTTTGTGTCGCGTGTCGTGTCGCGCCTGTTTGAAGGAGCCTTTATACAACAACGGTTAGAGTTAAGATATTATACAATGAAAGTTAACATTGCAATTAAGTATAAAGCAAGTACAAATTTCCTATCAAGAATTTGGGAATCTTCCAAGTCACTGACACAAACCAATTCTCCAAGATTTGGTCTTGAACCTCGAAGCTATAAAGACAAAGATTAGGTAGGTGTACCGCTATCTACACAAGGTGCTCCATCTACCCGCATCCGAGATATTTTTCAGGGTGTCCGAAAAACTCCGAATGCAGTCCGAAGCAACGCCGCTGAGACTTTTATCTGGAAGGAGGTGCAGTGCAGATTGGAGCAATTTAATAGGTAATTTAACACTGAAAAAAAATAATATAAAATAAAAAAAACCCTGAAACTGTACGAGAAATAGGGGGGTTGCAATTCTCATAATATTAAGAACGTTCACAGCAGTGCGATTCCGTAACCATCTCACCGTGAAAACTTAGGTGAAGTGAGCGTGGAGTGAGCTGTCAATTATAGTGTCAATTCCTAGCAAAAACAAACTCACATCACCTAAGTTTTCACGGTGAGATTTTTACAGAATCGACCGGCTGTCTGATCCCAGCCTCAATCTGTCAAAAATACCTCTAAACTCCTTAAATTTTTGACAAGTTTTAGACATTGATTGTCACTGAGATGAGATTTTTAACGTTTTTAATTTACGGGAATTCGCCTTGAGTTGTCCTAGAAATTGTAAGAACTCATGCCGCCTCTGATACAGATTGATCCTAGTAGGTAGGTATTAGCATACTGGCATCGTACTTTATTTAGAGAAAATGTAACTAACTATTTACACTAATGATTACTTTTATTATTATTTCTAAGATTTATACAGAAATTTATTTAGAGAAAATTTCTATTCACACTAAATTAAATGACTTACTAACTTACTATACAAATAAATACAAAAACAAAGGTTACTTAGGCGTCGAAGTAGTCGTCAGCATCGCTGTCATTTACATCATCTCATCTCTCTCTCTTCTCTCTCTCTCTCACCTGTGTTTTTTTTTTGTATTTTTTTTTGTTTTTGATTTATACTGTATTTTACCAATTTTATTTTTGAATAAATATTTTTAATCGGCTTCTAAAAAGGAGGATGTTCTCAATGAGGGTTTTCGTGAAAATTTACGACACCAGTTGGCACCACTGTGACAAGAGGTCTTCCAATATAAAATATATGATGACGTTCATCATTCGATTCATTCATTCGTTCATCGTTCAGTCATGACTAAAGAAAATATAGGCTCTTTGACAGATGCCTGGACCTGACGTGTCAGTGCTGCCACCTACCGAACGTCATTTCAGAAAACCCTCATTCGAATGTTTCGTTTTTTATGTATGTTCGGGCATAACTCCGTCGTAAATAGACGGAATTGCAATTTTTTTTTTTGTTCGAAAGAGTTTTATTCCTAAATGGTGCCATTTAAATTTCGTATAGATCTGATGTTGAGTTTCGGAGACAGACAACGGAACTCTTCAATAAATGCCAGCAAATCAACCGCGATTGCTGCTATAGCATATGTTTGCATTGTTTACGCAATCACACAACATAACACCACGCCTGTACCCTTTAAAGGGGTAGGCAGATGTGTTCAATAGCTTTCTGTCTCTGATATTCACATAGCAAGTAGGGATATATGAATTTGACTGGGGTAGGTAGGTACAACTAAAAAGTGAAAAATAACTTTAATTTCGAAAGTCGGTGTCAAAAACCGAAAATACAGAACCAATGACACCGACTTCCGAAAGTTAAAGTATTTTTTAAAGTTATTTTTCACTTTGTAGTGGTTTCTTTGGAAGTCGGTTTTTTTTATTTGTTTTTATTGCGAATGTCCCGC
Organism: Luperina nickerlii; assembly: GCA_963855955.1. Lineage (NCBI taxonomy): Eukaryota > Metazoa > Arthropoda > Insecta > Lepidoptera > Noctuidae > Luperina > Luperina nickerlii. Next base: position 5,446,542 of record OY979689.1, on the reverse strand, counting down.
TGCAAGCACGCAAGCACTGGAATCGAACCCACAATGCATATTTCATGATGATTCACGCCCTCACTTTTAATCTAAAAACCATAAACAAAACTATAGACCAAGAGACAAAGAAACATTACGAACAACATCTAAACAAAAAAAATCAAATTAAAAAAAGAAATGAACGGTTTCGGATCATAGATAATGAAATGTTACCGCGCATGCGTAGAATGACGTCTCTTAAAAAGTGTTTGACGGCCAAATTATAGGTTGGGAGAACGTACCGTACTCAATGTAGCTTAGTTTAGGAGCTAGAGTGTTATGTTTTGTAAGTTATTTGCTCTTTAGTCGAGTTAAAATATAGCTTTGACATTTATAGTGGTACCTTGTGGTTCTTATCGATTATAATGTAATGTTATTTCTATTGAGGCGCTATATTATCTTTAAACATACACTAATACAATTGTAACGAAGTGAAAACTGTACATTGAATATTTTTGAAAAAGTCATTGCTACGAGGTGTGGGAACGGCTGGAATGACTCTGATGCCGAAAATATAGATTTTAGAATTGTTGTACCTGCACGAATTTCGATGAAATTTGGAACATAGGTAGTTTATAACCTGTATTAACACATACAGTACTTTTAATACCGGTGGTACGTACGCAGGCGGATCAGCGGGCAAAAGCTAGTCAACTAGGTATAATTTAGCACAAGAACACAGACTGTTTCCGTTTTTTTAAGGTTATTGTTATTCATTGGATGAAGTAAATTATGAAGGTATTAAATAGAATTTATAGCAATCATCTCTGCTATATTATAGCTTAGTGAAATTTCAAAATAATTTAATGTAATATTGTATTTCGACCACAATAGAAAATCAATATTAAATGATTATTAACAAACTATGTACTTTCATAATCTGCATCAATTCAGTTACAGCTTTTATAACCCTATCTCCTAAACTACATCGACGAATCGTAGGAAGAACGTTTTTTATCACACAAAACGCATGGTTTCCCTTTCTTTAAAGTTATTTCATTGTGAAGGGTTAAACACATGTTCCTCAAATATTTATGATAATATATTTAATTGTACGTTTCTTTATACCTTTATCGATATAAATTAAAAGTAAAAATATTAGATAGGTAGTGGTTTGAAGTAAGTTTATTATGTGTTTATTTTAGTTAAATTATACACTACATTGCATTAAAATAACGATTTTGTCAGTGATCCTCGACGGTGTAATTTTTAAATGTAAAACGCCATGGTTCAAATAAAATATTGAATAGTAAAATCCTATACATATCTAATATATTAAAGAGAGAGAGAGTAAGAGTATTCTATTCTATATTATTTTTTCAAGAAAGTCCTAAATAAAAAAACCCTATTATAACAGTACAGAATCTTTACTGGCATGAAAAAATCAGCCTATATAAATAAGCCTACCCACTGACAACGTTTGTGCAAGATTTTGATTTAAAAATAATTAAAAAATAGTTTATTTCTGTAACTTTCTTTTACAAACTTATTCTGTGGCTAGAACTTCCCAGGAAGCATGTAGTATGCTTGTGATGGGTGGTTCTGCTCCTCCCTCGGGTCAACATATTTTTAGGTAACTAGATAACTAAACTATTTTAAGTACATAATTACAAACAAGTACATAATGGATGAAGAGTTAGAGACACTGGTATGACTTCTCTTTATGTGTGTGTGCATGCGTGAGTGGTGTGTGTGTGTGTGTGGTGAGTGTGTGTGTGTGATGAATGTGTGTGCGTGTGTGTGTGTGTGTGTGAGAGAGGGGGTGTGTTTGTGTGTGTGCCTTTATGATATTAAAACATACTATTTCTAATATAGACTGTGTGAATTTGACTCCTAATTAGGAGACTTCTAGCCCTACGATATAATATCTTGGGATCGGGAAGTACCACTAGAAGTCACGATTATGCTCTAGAATTCGTATTTAAATAATAAATTCTCTATATCACAGTATCCAAGCCGCTCGAGCTCGTGAACGATTGTTTTTTAAGCAAGCCTAGCCAAGCAAGTCCTATAGAAAATTCTATGCAGTAAATCAATCTACCTAGACTTTTCCTAACTAATGTCAACTATGTTGGGGTCGGCTTCCAGTCTGACCAGATGCAGCTGAATACCTGTATTTTACATGGAGCGACTGTCTATCTGACCTCCACAACCCAGTTTTTTTTTTTTTTTTTTATTTGAAATGTGTTTGCTGTTGACTCTAGTCTAGGTCAGAGATGACAGAGACAAAGTCTACGATGGAGTGAGCTCACCCAGAAGAAGCCTGTTCACTCTTACTTTGAAGAGATTCGGGTTGTATGCACTCGGAAACACAAACACAGGTAGAGAGTTCCACTCTTTTGCTGTGACATTTGAAAACGCTTAGTGCGAATTGGTGGAATAGCAACTAGGTAGGGATGGTAACTTGCAGTGCGTCTGGATGTCCGAAGGTAGAAGTGGGCCGGTGGAATGAGGTCGTGGAGTTCTTGGGCACACTCACCGAAATACTATCTGTAGAAGACCGACAAGCAGGCAACCTTGCGGCGATGAGTTACAGTTACAGTTAATCGTATTACCCAGTTACTGGGTAATACGATTCTCTTTGGTAAGACTGGTTGTCAGACTTTCGGGTTTCTGGCGACCCGTAACGACTGTCAAAGATCTACGAATGACAGCCGGGATCAACGGCTTAACGTGCTTTCCGAGGCACGGAGATTCTTGGTATGTAAATATGGTCACCCATCCATGGACCAACCGCGGCAAGCGTAGCTTAACCTGATCGTTGGACCCGTGCGGCTGTTATTACTTAGTCACACTATACAGCATGCACCAGAAAGGTGCTGTAAAATGATCAAATTTAAGCACATCAAGCTACTACAATCTGTCAAATTTCTTCAATAGATTTTCAACTTTATCGCTAAAGCATTAGGTTCAAAGTTGATTGGGAAAATTTTACAGTTTCGGGTAGCTTGATGTGCTGGCGTCTGTACATATTAAGTTCAGAATCAAGACACTCTGGCTTGAAAAAAAAAACAATCATAAAAAAGCCTCATGCCAACTTTAGAGCAAGATTTTGACATCAAGGTAAAATTAATATTTTTAAATGTTTGCCATATCATGAGCACAAAATTTGACCTTTACTTCAGTCCTCATCGCCGAAAGACTAATTATACGTAATCAGGTTACTTACAGCAGTTTACATCGCTTCTCTACTAATCGCATCGCACTACTAATTAAGTACTAAACTTACTTTGAAAAATACCTTATTTAATTAATTCAGTACATTATATCCAAAAATACATGGTAGATAACGTACAAACTATACACAAAACATTCTTTTCCATAAATTCACGAAATCACGAAATAATTTAAGCAAACCTTTTTAGAAAATTAAACTCGAAATTGAATTTGGAAAATTCAACGAACGCGCCCTTTTCGGGAATTTCGTTGGCAGTTCAAAATGGCGGTGCTAACATTTCGGTGGTTAACATTTTTGAAATTATTTATTACTCCGTGATTTAAATTGTGGATGTGTGGGCTATATTTTAATTGTGCTTAATTGTTTTTGAGTGATTATGTGTGAGTACCAGCTTGTGAATTATCCTAATGATTTGAATTGGTCATATATCGTTCACAATCTTGCATTCCTTCGCGCCTTTTCCCTATGAAGTAATAAGATAAGTAGGTATAAACTACTTGGGACTGATTTTACCAAAGTCAGATATATTTTATCTATGGAATATAATTGACGTCTGATATTACAAAATCAAATGGTAGGTACGCTTATCAAAAAACACTATCATGAGAAAATTGCTAAAATCAGAAGCAAACATCAAAACTTGTTTCAATGAATTTAACTACTGATATCCATACAAATTACTCTGTATTTCATTCATGCATGCATGCTAGTACGTAAATAGGTAGAACAAGAACCTTTTCATTGATAAAGTATGTAAATTGACATCTAAATTAGTTCACCGTATTCAAAACTACCAAATTACTATTCAGAAATTACTTCTAATCACCGGAGAATTTTGAAGTTAAGGGGTATGCTACACGGAGAGAAAAATTAACTTAAATCATTGTGGACTATTTAAAAAAAAAAAAAAAATACCGAGGACACCGCAAAACTTTGTTTACCTCCACTGTAACGTAATTTCTTCCCCGAAAACAAAACGGTTATTTTTTTTATTTCGTTTGCTTATTTGTCTCTCCATGAATGTACAAACGCCAGCACATTAAGCTATCCGAAACTATCAAATTTTCTCAATCAATTTTGAACCTTAAACTTTAGCGATAAAGTTGTAAATCTATTAAAGAAATTTGACAGATTGTAGTAGCTTGATGTTTTGTCGTCTGTACCAGCCTTGTTCCATACAAAATATTTGTAGAAAGCTTTTCTATTCTTTTATTTAGGTCTATATTTATTGCCTGGTCTCTCTCCGGTCGTGTCAGATTGCCGTCCCATCGGACTATGGGAGTAAGGGATTTTAAGTCCCATACAAAACAAAATTACGTAAGCTACCTACAAATATTTATTTGAATGGTCTTTTTTTGTGCCTATGCACTAGAACCAAAACGCATCACCTTAACTTAACCCGTCGGCTGCCAGCATCAGATACGGCATTGTTTCTCGTGGGCGACTGTAATATATATTTAATTGTAACGCCCTGCAACGCCCACTGGGTATTTAGTGCAGTTCGGATGGAACAGAGTTGCTGTGGAGCAGTTTGTTGCTAAAGATTTTGGTATGATGGTTTTATAGGTTTTGACGCAGCGGTGAGACAGACTGGGTGCAGAAGGCGGTGGACATGGTGTTATCATATGCTGCACCGGTGGATGTAATCACATTAACGCTGTGTAGTCGCTGAAAACCAGCGCTGGCGCTTTGTCTCGCATAGGGTCTCAGCATTATGCTAAGCGATGGCCGATTTGTGCGGATGTGACACTCCCCCAACTTGTTATTATATAATTACAATAATAATTTATTTATTTGTTAGAATATTGTTGTTACAAAGGTGTTAGGTACACGTAATATGATGTCCATAATATTCTACTGTTTCCAGCGTACAAAATATTTCAAAGAATTAAAATAAAAGAGTATTAAAACAATGTCAAGAATTATTAAATACAATGAAAAAAAAAATTAATACATAACAACAAACAGTCAATGAAATTCCATTCAATGTTAGTACAAAGGCGAGTCGTCGTCTAATTTAATTTTCTTTGTGTTTGTACTGTTTCTCTGCATCATGTTTACCGAAAATACATGTGTTTTCCCCTCTCTTTCTTATGGTATAGACTGGGACTGATCTATGTCCAGCAGTGCACTGCTATAACCTTAGTTGGTGCAAGGGTGGAGAGAATGTCTTCTTTGCTAAATTTCGCAGGCTGGATTCGTCGTCGATTCAACGTCACAAAGTCCTGACTGACTGATATATCAACGCACAGCCTAAATCGCTGGTCCTAGAGACATGAAATTTAGAGGGTGTGTTCTTTGTGTAGAATATATATATCCACTAAGAAAGAGTTTTTCGAAATTCCATCATCCATCACCAAGGTGAATGGGGGAGTGTGAAATTTCACGCGAACGAAGTCGCGGGCAGAAGCTAGTACAGCTATAAACAAGAACAACTATGACAAGATACATAATACACTCACCAGATGCTTTTAATTTCTACATTATTTATCACATTTCGTATCGGCCGATTAAAATGTTACTTCCTTCAACACACACGTTTCCAAAGCCATAAATCATTTCACTGTAACATGACGCTGGCGTCTACCGAAACTAAACTTTTAAATCACATTATAATCTTCTCTCGATGCGACATCTATGTTGCTCACTTGTGACTAAAAATATTAATGAAAAAAACTATTTAAATGTTTAGACAAAACTTTGTGCATGGAAACCTTTCTCTTTAAATCACTACGGTAGATCAATCTGTCTAACCTTTTTCCTACTAAATTGGGGTCGGCTTCCAGTCTAACCGGATGCAGCTGAATACCAGTATTTTACATGGAACGACAGCCTATCTGACCTCCACAACCCAGTTACTGGGTAACGCGATACCTCTTGGTAAGACTGGATCGTAGACTTTCGGGCTTCTGATTGCTCGTAACGTCTGCCAAAGATCTATGAATGAGAGCCAGGACCAACGGCACAGTAAGGGGCACTCTATGTTCTTCATTATGAGATTTTTTTTTTACTGAAAAGACTATCTTATTTATAAGCTTTGTAAATGAAAAGCTTTCTATTTATTTATTAAATATTACTTTAATAATAATTACATTAGTTAAAGGTACTACTCGTATTATTGGACAAAATATTCAAATACTCATCTCACAAAACTCCAGACTTACTTACATGAGCGTCTTCCATTCATCCAGCAACATAAATAACATTTGAAGAATTAAAGCTATAAATTAAACGGCAAAATAAAAATTTTTTTTAAACGAAAATACAACATTGAACATCAAGATACGCATGCAGTCATTCTTGTTACCACGTCTTGATAAATGCCCCCCAAAAAAAAAACAACAAAAAATATTTAAAAAAAAACTTGTTTGGACCAAAATAAAAATAAGTATTGGAACTTTTGAAGTGCTAACATCTGCTCTACTCATTTCTCTGACAACAGTTATTCGGTACGTCCATTCCCACGTTTTCGATTCCACTGCCAGCGGTGGGCAAGCGCAGTTTGGGGTTGAATAATTATTGGGATATTTTAAAAACATGCATTTAATGCTTTTGTGTGAACTAAGTTTTTTATGCAATTAGTGTTTTTGTGTTAGAGCGGCTTCTGGCAAAGTAATAACAGCCGCAGGTTCGATCGATCAGGTTAAGCTACGCTTGCCGCGGTTGATCCGTGGATGGGTGACCATCTTTACATAAAAAAAACCCCTCCGTGCTTCGGACAGTACGTTAATCTGTTGGTCTCGGCTATCATTTGTGGATCTTTGACAGTCGTTACGGGTCGTCAGAAGCCCGAAGTTTTGACAACCAATCTTACCAAGGGGTATATCGTATTATCCAGGCACTGGGTTGTGGAGATCAGATAGACAGTCGCTCCATGTAAAATACTGGTATTCAGCTGCATCCGGTAAGACTGGGAGCTGACTCCAACATCGGGATCAGCGCAACATGTGTTTTTATTCCCTACTTCTCCTATAGTCGACATCTCCATAGTCACCGAATCTCTAGCCATCATCTTTCCCACAGTACATCCATTTTAACCCATAACTATCATGGTGGCCTAAAAAACCAGTCTCCTCTTCAAATTCGTAGGTGATACATTAAATATAACTCTGCGCCATTTCTGACAAACGCGACGCCCGGGCAAAAACTAAAAAATTGTTAGCCACTAAAACAGAATTTTGAAAGCGCCTAATTGGTCAAAGCGATTTGTGTAGTGACAAAAATGACATGCCGACACGACCTATGTATGGAAACATATGGGAGAATAGTTTGTACCGGACTGTTCTTGTATCGATCAAAACAAACGAGACAAGTTATTTTTAAAAATACCAATAAAAAAAGTTGACTGAACTATGATTGCCTGGAGTAAGAAATGAGAAAATTAGTAATTAGAGTACGTCTTCTAATGGTAGATTGTTTGCCAAGGGAGCAAACAACTATTTTGAAGGCGAGAGTGTTTCTTTGGATCCAGAGTGCTGCGAGGGATTCAAAGTACGTCACTCGAGCTCAAAATAGTGTTGCTCCCGAGGTGGACACTCTACTTTTTATCACCCTTTATGAAAAAATAAGTAAGTGCAACTTATGAATAGAAATAGTACGTTTATTTATTTACATTTCAGGAAGACATACTAATTTTTTATAAAACTATGTAATATCCTTATTTGAGTAAACACGAAAATCATTCTGCCTTCGTTCGTAATGAACGAAGGCAGAATGATTTTCGCGCGTTTTTGATTTTTTCACAAACTTTCAATTTTTTATTTGGCGAGCGCACATTTTACTTTATCATACAGCCTGTTACTTGTTCATAGAATGTTCGTGATTGATCTCTTAGGTGATTGGAACTTTTGCTAACAATATCCACATTCCAAATTCAAATCACTTTTAGTCCCTAGGGATTAATGAGCTATTTTAGTCCCTGCTTACGAAGAATACACTAGCTCTTTTTGAATAGAAGTGAAAAAAAGACAATTTTGCCCTTAGATCTAAAGCCTTAAGAGCAAAATTGCGGTGTTTTGTTGGGTCTGAAATTAGAGCCTTTTATTTTCTCCTGTTATAGAGGCAAGAGCTAAGCTAAACAAAGCCGCTGCTATTTGTATCTGTTTTCATTCACATTCCTACTTAATACGAGACCCTGTTTGACCTACTCAGGGAATGTGTTTCGAAAAACTCTTTATTCGTAAACTTCTACACTCCATTACGAACGAAATCGAAACTGCATACTTTACTAACCTTTCAATAAGTTGTTATTGCATTATATGCCTGATGTATTCAATATAGAAATATGGAAGAAGAAAGACACAACGTTACACACAACGTATTTTTTTCTTTCTTTTTTTCTTTACACACTCGGAATTATTTCTAACGATTTTTAAGCAGTCCCTTTCCAAATTACCCTCAGTATAACTGCACGACTTCAGAAAAATGTCACGTCATCCGATAACATCTAGACATTTCTACAGATCGGCGTCTCATTATGATCTGCAAAAGGCAACATTTTTCTGCCTTGTTCCTTTTTTTACCAGCGTGAAGCTTCACTGAGAGTATTTTAGGCACGTTGTAACATGGGTTCCATTTTGAAGACTTGTGATGAAAGGAATGGATTTTTTTTGGGGGGTTACTTCATTCCTGGGTTAAGTCTGATGAAAGGTTTTCTGGTTGCAAAAACATCTTCGTAATGAGTGTTGGAGAAGTATGGGGCTAGTGACTAATTGATAACAGCCGCATGGGTTGATCGAAGGTCAAGCTATGCTTGCTGCGGTAGGTTTGTGTATGGGTGACCATCCATTACACTACTGCTGAGCATGAGGTCCTCGGTTCGATTCCCATTCAAAGTGTTATTGGGATTCTCTATCTAGAATTTCTCAACCTGGAGTCTGTATTTGAGCCCGGTTGATGGCTAATGCCATCAACCGGGCCAGCCTAATGGCTGACCCTCTGTGTTTTTGGGATGCATGAAGAAGCCTCCTCATGCAGCGCAGTTTGTTCCGCCAGTTACTCAACTGAACCGACCCTCGGCGCATCCTGGACAGTCACACCCAACACCTTATTTGACTGGCCAATTCTTCCCTTGCGGTGGTAGGGCTAACGCCCGCCTGGTTTGCGACCACCCTCCCACCGGAGTCCGGCGTCAAGCAGCCTGCTGTGTTTCGTCGATGCGTGGGAGTTCCAGTGCCTTAGGCATCTTCTGGACACATAGACCATATCCATTGCTTTCCATCAGGCGTAGTCGAGGTCAAGAGCAGGACCACGAAGCATTAAAAAAAAAATAGGACTTAGGACTTCACCAGTACACCCATATTTTATCAGTTATGCTTACAGGTGTAAAAATAACTGGTAAAAACTTTTTTACAAAAAGAAATAACCGACTTCCAAAAAAAAACACTACAAAGTGAAAAATAACTTTAATTTCGGAAGTCGGTGTCGTTGGTTCTGTATTTTCGTTTTTTGACTTTCGAAATTAAAGTTATTTTTCACTTTGTAATGTTTTTTTTTGGAAGTCGCTTATTTTTTTTTTGTAAAAAAGGTTTTATTTTTCACTTTTTCGTTGTACCTACCCCAAACAAATTCATATAATACTAAGTACTTGCTATGTGAATATCAGTGACAGGAAGCTATTGAACACATCTGCCTACCCCTTTATAGGGTACAGGCGTGATGGCATTTATTGAAGAGTTTCGTTGTGTGTCTCCGAAACTCATAATCAGAGGGGCAATTCTACTAATTTTAACAACGTTCACAGTCTGATCTCAGTCTCAATCTGTCAAAAAATACTTCAAATTTCCCTACATTTTGACAAGTTTTTGACATTTCTTTGTCGCTGAGATGAGACTGCGACTAGATTTTGAACGTTTTAAATACGAGAATTGGCCTTCAGATCTTTACGAAATTTAAATGGGACCATTTCGGAATAAACCTCTTTCGAACAAAAAATAATTTTGCAAATCCATCGATATATCTAGGGAGTTATACACGAACAAACATAAAAAAAATATATAAACATCCGAATTGAGAACCTCCTCCTTTACTGAAGTCGGTTAAAAATATGAGATATTCTTCAGGATATATGCTAGATAGATAGTGTAGCAAGATCACAATGACAAGTCAATGTACAGACGCCAGCACATCAAACTACCCGAAACTGTCAAATTTTCCCAGTTAACCTTGATCCTTATGCTTGAGCGATAAAGTTGAAAATCTATTAAAGAAATATGACAGATTGTAGTAGCTTGATGTGCTGGCGTTTTTACTTAGTTAGATGACAAGAACTGTATAAAATCCATACAAATATTAAAAATGCGAAAGTGTGTCTGTCTGTCTATCTGTTACCTCTTCACGCTTAAACCGCTGAACCGATTTAGATGAAATTTGGTATAGACATAGTTTGAGTCCCGGGACATAGGATAGTTTTTATCTAGATATTCTCACGGGATCGACACTTATGCAGGTAAAACCGCGGAGCGCTGCTAGTATAATATAAAGTAGGGTTTAAAATATGCCGCTAAAGGTAACAGAATGTAAACAGTGAGTATATTGAGTGGCTTGTCAAACCTTATAATGACGTGGGTTAGTGCGCTATCTGATAAGAGAGGCAGACGAGCGGTTGTGGGGCGGTTGTGAAGCGTTTGTTTAGCGTTTTTTATAGTAATAAAAAATAAATGTTTTATTCAGTATTAAAATTGGTAAAATTATTACATAAAATCTTAGAAATTATTTACAAAGATATAATAATGTTAGATGTCTGTACTAGGATAAACCTCTATTATTATATGTGTACTAGCTTCCACTCGCGGCTTCGCACGCGAGGTATGTCTATAAAAACTATCCTATGACCTTCCTCGGGATGCAATTTATCTTTCTGTCAAATTTTATCGAAATTCGTTCAGTGGTTTAGGCGTGAAAAGGTAACATACAGACAGTATTACTGTCGAATTTATAATATTAGTATGGATATATGTCTGTATATATATGTATATATATTTATATGTCTCTTTTCTATCACTGTTTCTGAAGTAAAAATGCAAATTTTACAAATAGGATACCCTTATGTGATTAGATTACTCTAATGAATTTGCTGTAATCTTGCTTTCTTAACACCCTAATCATCATCGTCGATATAGCAACAGTGATGAATGATGATATTACGTAGCAGTAACATTACAAGCCTTGATCAAAAGCCCCTCATAAAAATTATAGATTATTGGACATTTTAACCACGTTTTCGGATAGCTCAAACCTTGGAGCTTTAAACTCTCGACCCTTCGGTCTTCTTGTGCGAGTCAAAATCAAAAGTAATTTATTCAAATTAGGTTGGGAATCATCACTTTTCGAACATCAAAATTACAAAAGACAGTTCCCCAAAACACCCGCCCTTCACAACTTCCTAGTCTCAAAATCCTCCCCCTTTCCAAGGTAGAAAAGGGGGAGGATTTTTGACGTTTTCTTTCGATTCGAGGGAACATGTTACATCTATATTCAAGCGCGCAACATCGTCGACAGCATCTTCTCTTACTATCGGTAGAGATGGTGGCCAAACGTGAGTCATTAATAATAAAATGAAAATAAACGCTCGTCTACATCGCACAATCCAAAAGATATAGTCAAAACATGTCCAGTGAAGTAATTCGGAGGCTCAGACACTTATTAGTGGTGTTTTTTGTTGATCGTTATACATTAACTGTCACTCTGATTAAAATCATACAGATAGGTATGACCAGAAGGTTTACTCCACTCTAACTTTTACCCGCGACTTCTTTCGCGTGGTAGTTGTAATATCCACAATATACTAAAATAACAGCCGCGTTTTTATAAAACTCCTTCAGCCCCGAACAACCGCATCGTATCGCATCGCCCGCACGCGCTATTACTTCGTTGTGACTTAGCGTGCATTCTGAATTTTTATTTTTGGTCGGCTCCTAAGGATCGTAGCGTTATGTTAAATAAAGCCTATTATCTTCCTCAAGAACTGGGCTATCAAATACAAAAAGATTTTGTCGACGTCCAGAGAGCGTTCAAACAAACAAGCAAACTCTTTAGCTTTACTGTATTAGTAATATTAGTATAGATTTTCGCTTGTTTAGAAATTGCGTCGCTGACATTTTTGAGGTTGTCTTTTGTCACAGTGACTAACTAAATAAAGTAAAAAGGTTTTTTTTCAAATTACATATGTAAAGTAAGGGAAATATTTTTTTTTTTTTAGTAAAGTCGAGACATCGAAGTGTTCATTAAAATGACTACCATCTTAAGTTTTACGTAAATTCAAATCACAATTGTCATTATTTGACAGGAAATGCATTTAACATTGAAAATTGTCAATTTGATAAACGATTAATTTCCCTGACTGCACTTATCTCATTTTATTGTTAGCCTATTTTGTGTCCCACTGCTGGGGTTTTTCTTCCAAACCTCCCCGTTTTGTGCGATTTCTGGCCATGTTAGCCCAGCAAATGATATAAGATCGTCACGTCACCTTCACCTTGGTCTACTTCCTATGTCATAGCTTAAGAAAATAGTTAGGAAGAAAAAAAGGTAAACCAAAAACGCCTCTAGTCTCACTTTTAATTTTGGCATTTTTTTGTCTAGCCAAATTGTAGGAATATTTTATTTTTAAAATTTGAGAAAATCAAAAATGGCCAGATTTTGTAGAGATGTAACTGTAACAAAATCATTTAATTTTCATATTATTATGCACACCTGCAACTTTCATTTGTCTATTAGAGCGTCTTTAGTTTAAATTTTTCCCACCACTATTAAAGATGGCGTTGTAATCCAGAATTTAACTGACAAATAAGAGACTGGAACTTCTGTCGTTTCTACGGGGTGTTATCTGTCACTCTGTTTCTAAAAGTATATTAATGAGTCCTCTCAAACGGCAGTTGTTTTAATTTCTTACTGATCACTTGCTTGACATTGTTGTACTAGAATGTTGGACTTATCTGATGGACTGACAGTCTGGCTTGACATCATTGTTAAGTACCCATAAGAATGTGTGTGTTATTGAAAGTATTGGATTGTCTATGCTTTGATGCTACACCAGTGATAATGCTCCTTCTGAATCCAGTGGGGTGATTGCGAAACACACTGTCAGTAGCAATCGGTTTCATTTTGATATTTCAACAACATTCATTGCGTTATTTACATTGCTGAGCAGACACATTTTCCGAACATATGAAGCAATGGTTTAGCAATTTGAGATTCATAGTGTGTTACGCAATTAGGGAGGGTACTGTTTCTTGCTTTTGGCGATTCCTGTTTTGTTTTTTGTCGTGTCTATGTCCAACTAAAATTGCAAAACCATCTATCTACCAAGACAGACAAGTACCTGAAAAAGGTGAAAAAAACTGACTGATTTTATAGGCTTGTACAATGAGAAGTCAGCTTATACTGAAAATGCATAGCTTGATAGGTATGTCATCGTGCGCAACTATGTCAAACAAATAAATAAATGACTTAAAAATATTAACCTTTAATAAGTTAATCATACCTACCCAAAGAAAAAAATATAGCACGAGCTACTTCGAAACTCTAGCCAAAGATATTGTAAAAAAAAAACAAATGCATACAAGTTCTAAAACTGCGATCACAGATAACACCTCCCAAACCCAATAAAAAACAACGCCACCAGTATCTTCTACAAAAAAAACCAAACACATTTGAAATTCGAAACAATCGGCGCTGTCAAACACTCAGACAGACGAACAGACAAAAAAAAAACAAGACTCAGAAGCGCATACATTTCAAAGTTAGAATACAAAAAATTATAGCACCATTGTTTCACGGCGAATAGAAAACTGTTGAAATATAAGAAAGAAATAAAAATGGCGAGGACAGAACTTGATGTATAAGAAATAAAGAATATTTGACTAAATTATCATTGTTTCTTTTGATCTAGCGTCTGCTTAGAGTCGCCTCCTTGACGAATCGAATCCGATGTAGTGTGATCCGACAGAGAACCAAAGTTGTCGACATGGCTCATAGAATAAGTAATCTGAAGTGGCAATGGGCCGGCCATATTAGCCGTAGAACCGATGACCGACGAGTTCTTGAATGTAACGTGGAGAAATGCTCATGCATACTGCACTACCACGGGGAGATAGTGCAGTTATGTGGGACTCTAACCCACTAAAACTCCACGGTGTTCTCCTCTGCCGCTTACGGCGGGAATACGGGCACGCGTTAGCACTCATCCGTGAACCCGCCGCGGCTGTCCGTTACCGGACCCTCCTCTGGGGAGTACTGCCCACCACCGGCGCACCAGAATACATAGCACGCCGTGACCACCCCAGGGACCAAACCAGCTCATGGGCGCCAGACGACCCCGTGTTTGGGCACCCTTGGTCCCCCTGCGATAGGTCAGGTCATTGGCCCCGCCGCCATCATTGGCCCCGCCGCCATCATTGGCCCCGCCGCCTTTACAATGGCATTGCCTTTAATTTTGGCAATGCAACCACATTCATTACGTCAATGGCGTGGTTGAGCAGACGACTGCCCCGTTGACTGGCGGTTGACTTCCCCATTGGTCTCGTGGTCGCAAGCGCGACTGCGGAGCGTGGGGTCCTGGGTTCGAATCCCGTGCCAAGTAAAGTGTTATTGAGATTTCCATTAGCAATTTCTTAGTAACAGCGTGGTGTTTGGAAGTTGGCGGTGAGATACCCCCGTGCCTCGGACAGCACGTTGAGCCGTTGGTCCTGCGCCTGATCTCTCTCCGGTCGTGTCGGATTGCCGTCCCATCGGACTATGAGAGTGAGGGAAGAGGGAGTGCACCTGAATCTGCGCGCACAATTGTGCACTATAATATCTCCTGAGCCGAAGGCTAGTTCTCCGTTGAGATTGGCCGCCGCCCGTGGCCAAAATACGCCGGAGATGATTATTATTGTTGGCAGACGAATTCTCGAAACAATGATGTACCTAGTCAATTAGCAATTACCTTCAAAATCCTTTGGACCATGATTGGAAGTGTGTTGCTCAATTGGGGTGCACACCTATGATGATCTAGCAAACAGGCAAGATACTCGTTTCGATTTTAGAATTTCCGAAAACGAACATTAATCTGTTAAACTGATTGACACGGATTTCTGCTTGTCCCCTAATAGAATCCTGTCGTGAACCTACCATCAATCATATGATATCTATTAGCGTATTTAACTTAATATTATATTTAGACCAGACGCGACATCCGGCGTTAGATATTCTTAGTTTTAGTTACTAGTAGACATAGAAAGAGTTATTAGTTTGAAAATGGCTCGTAAGTTAACTTTAAATGGCGTTGGCGCTTGGCCTTCTTCTGCTTCGTATGGACGCACGACAGATTTACAAATATTATCCCAATAATTTGTCACATACACGGCATCTTGGGTTACGATTTCACAATTTGAAAAGTCCCGACAAAAAACCTGCCCTTGTCAAAAACTATCGGGCATTTACTATTATTTTTTATTCTATTTAGGGTTCCTTACCTTAAAAGGAAAAAAACGGAACCCTTATAGGTTCACTTTGTAGTTCGTCTGTTTGTTTGTCTGTCAAGATTCTTTGTCTCGGGAACGCGTGGAGGTATCAAGTTGAAATTAAAACCTTATACTCAGGTCTACAGTCCCTTGAAGCCGTGAATAAATCAAACTTCTAAGTCAACGCAATCAGAGATACGGGCGTTTATGTTCCGTTTACGCAGCATATACACATTTACACTCGCCATAGCATCAAAATCTATAGGGTCTTCATGTTCACCTAGAATTATGAAATTTGGTAAGAAACAATGTCATGTAGGTAGCACATGTAAAGGAAAAAATCCGAAAACCGTAAATCTGTAGTTAGATCCCTACCTACAAATTTGTATGGAACCCTCAGTGCGCGTATCCACCTCGCACTTGAGCGGTTTTTTTAGTAAAGGCTCCTTCAAACAGGCGCGATACGCGATAAAATCGCGCGTGACACAAAGGCAAAGCAATTCGCGCGACGAGCGGTGCCTTTGTGTCGCGCGCGACTCGCGTCGCGCATCGCGCCTGTTTGCAGGAGCCTTCATGGTGCCTTTTTACATAACACGCCTGCAATGCTCGAAAGTCTTGGCAGAGGTATATCTTATTATACACCAATATTTCACCAGTTATAATATTATGTTTATGTCCCATTTATTTAGGGGGCATTTATCTTTATTTTTCTTAAAAAGGTAGCTCGAAATTCAAACATTGAAACATTTTTTGCAATTGTCGGTTATATGTTGATTAAAATATCATACGCGATCGAAACAAATATGACTTTACAGAATGATAATCATCGATACATCAGTCCAAGTTCATATAAATGCTCCTTCAAACAGGCGCGACACAAGAAAAAATCGCGCGCGACACAAAGGCAACGCAAGTCGCGCGACGAGCGGTGTCTTTGTGTCGCGCGCGATTCGCGTCGCGTGTCGCGCCTGTTTGCAGGAGCCTTTATCCTATTGAATGATAGGTATTTCATGAAATAGTCATCCCGGTATGTAATGGATGGTCACCCATTCATGGCGTTGCTTAATCCTGAAAATCGATCCGTGCAGCTGTTTTAGCCACGAGCCCCCCCCCCCCCCGTGGCTAACCCCTTAAAAATATCAAAACGTTCTATAAAAAGATTTTCCCGAGGAATGGCGCATGGCACAGTTATATCCGTCAAATTGACACGTCCATCATTGAGCTATAATAAAAACAAATGACGAGCAATATAAACAGTGGCTGGAATTAGCCCAACAGGAAATGT
This sequence comes from Luperina nickerlii, assembly GCA_963855955.1. Taxonomy (NCBI): domain Eukaryota; kingdom Metazoa; phylum Arthropoda; class Insecta; order Lepidoptera; family Noctuidae; genus Luperina; species Luperina nickerlii. The sequence goes on along the minus strand of OY979689.1, from coordinate 5,429,615 downwards.
AAGGCAGACGGCGAGGCACATCTGTGTTAGCGTTTATTTATGTTAGGAAAACTAGCTACCGCACGCGAGTTTGCTTCAAATATACTTTTGAGAGTAAAATCATGAATCAAGGCTCATCGCCGCAAGGTTGCCTGCTTGTCGGTCTTCTACAGATTGTACTTCGGTGAGTGTGCCCAAGAACTCCACGACCTTATTGCACCGGCCTCCTTCTACCTTCGGACATCCAGACGCACTGCAAGTTACCATCCCTGCCTAGTTGCTATTCCACCAATTCGCACTAAGCGTTTTCAAATGTCCTTTATAATGCGCACAGCAAAAGATTGGAACTCTCTACCTGCGTTTGTGTTTCCGAGTGCATACAACCCGAATCTCTTCAAAGTAAGAGTGAACAGGCTTCTTCTGGGTGAGCTCACTCCATCGTAGACTTTGTCTCTGTCATCTCTGACCTAGACTAGAGTCAAGAGCAAACCCATTTCAAATTAAAAAAAAATACTACCTCGTTGGTGTAGTGTCCACAAGCGCTGCTGCTGAAGACGTCCAATGCTGGACATAGGCGTCCCCAAACACCGCCACTTCGACCCGTTCTGGGCTTCCCGCATCCAGGAAATTCCTGCAGCCTTCGTAATTCATTGAGATATAAGTAAGTACCTCAAAATTAATCTACCTAGCCTTTTCCCAACTATGTTTGGGTCGGCTTCCAGTCTAGTCTAGACCGGATGCAGCTGAATACCAGTATTTTACATGGAGCGACTGCCTATGTGAATTCCATAACCCAGTTACTGAGTAATACGATATCCATTTGTAAGACTGGTTGTCAGACTTTAGGGCTTCTGACTACCCGTAACGACTGTCAAAGATCCACGAATGACAGCCAGGACCAACCGACACACGATATAATCGCCGCGCGCGACGCAAAGGCACCGCTCGTTGCGCGACTTGCGGTGCCTTTGTGTCGCGTGTCGTGTCGCGCGTGTTTGAAGGAGCCTTTTACGTGCTTTCCGAGGCACGGAGGGTCTCGGTATGATATGGATGGTCACCCATCCACGGACCAACCTCGACAAGCGCTGCTTAACCTTGAAGATTGACCCGTGCGACGGTTAACCTTTAGCCACGAGCCCCTTCGGATATAAGTACCTACACAATCTTAAAAGAAAGGCAGAGTATCCTTTCTGTCGATCCCAAAGAATCAAAAAACTTTTAACACACATCCTGACAAAAAAACAACTCACCATCGAGTCCCTTACGAGTTAGTTCTACATTCAAAACGGTGTAAGTAATTTTTTTTCTCTTTTATTGATCAAAAAAAATGTAATTCGCGTCGCATTCTAAAAGAGTGTTTGATAAAAATAAAAGTCATGTGAGATAGTGTGATTTGAGTTAGTGTGAGTGTGAGTTGAGTCCTTTGTGTTTGAAGGTAGCTGCGTATTTTTAGAATAATATGTCGATATTTCTTTTCGAGTTGTCGAGTTTGTTTTGTGAAGACGAGGCCGCGAGGTGAAGTGTAAAAAGGTTTGAGAAAGATTTAAAAATGGTTTCGTGAATCTCATCTCAAACTATTTTATCTGTAAAATTTAATGACATAGAATCAAGTTTTGTTTCTCCAAAGGGTAGGGCAGAGGTGTACAGTACCCGGCGATAAATATTGCACATCGACCTTTGGAAAGAGACAATCGGCTAATTTCGGCTTCGTAGAGCGTTATCTCTGTCGCACGAAATACAAACAGTCCGGTAAGTATCTATTAGGAGCTGTTAAAACAATTATGATTTGCTTCTTTTGATAATTATTTTTATTCTTTGTATAAAATAGAAAAAAAAAAGGTAAAGGTCGATGTGCAATATTTATCGCCGGGTAAGTACTGTACTAATATTACACCTAAATTTCACCAGTTATTTTTATGTCCTATATAATTAGGGAGCAAGCCTAGTAACCATATACCTATAACTCCAGGCCCTGGGCTGCTACTGAGAAATTCCAGATAAAAATCCAATAACACTTTGGCCGACCTGGATCGAACGTAAGACCTCATGCTCAGTAGTAGTGCTTACGACCACTACACCAACGAGGCAGTAACACTATACCAACGAGGCAGTAACACTAGACCAACGAGGCAATGACACTAGACCAATAAGGCAGTGACACTAGACCAACGAGGCAGTGACACCAGACCAACGAGGCAGTGACACTAGACCAACGAGGCAGTGACACTAGACCGACGAGGCAGTGACACTAGACCAACGAGGCAGTAAGACTAGACCAACGAGGCAGTAACACTAGACCAACGAGGCAGTGACACTAGACCAACAAGGCAGTGACACTAGACCAACGAGGTAGTGACACTAGACCAACGAGGCAGTAACACTAGACCAATGAGGCAATAACACTAGACCAACGAGGCAGTGACACCAGACCAACGAGGCAGTGACACCAGACCAACGAGGCAGTGACACTAGACCAACGAGGCAGTGACACTAGACCGACGAGGCAGTGACACTAGACCAACGAGGCAGTGACACTAGACCAACGAGGCAGTAACACTAGACCAATGAGGCAATAACACTAGACCAACGAGGCAGTGACACCAGACCAACGAGGCAGTGACACTAGACCAACGAGGCAGTGACACTAGACCGACGAGGCAGTAACACTAGACCACCGAGGCAGTAACACTAGACCAACGAAGCAGTGACACTAGACCAACGAGGCAGTAAGACTAGACCAACGAGGCAGTAACACTAGACCAACGAGGTAGTGACACTAGACCAAAGAGGCAGTGACACTAGACCAACGAAGCAGTGACACTAGACCAACGAGGCAGTAACTCTAGACCAACGAGGCAGTGACACTAGACCAACGAGGCAGTGACACTAGACCAACGAGGCAGTGACACTAGACCAATGAGGCAGTGACACTAGACCAACGAGGCAGTGACACTAGACCGACGAGGCAGTGACACTAGACCAACGAGGCAGTAACTCTAGACCAACGAGGCAGTGACACTAGACCAACGAAGCAGTAACACTAGACAAACGAGTCAGTGTAGCTTTTTGAACTGATATTTTAAGCAAATACACTACATACGGTCGTTGACTTCAAAATAAATTATCAATAATATTTTTTTTTTATGATAAATTGATTCCCATCACGTCTGCAGTTTCGCTAGTTAATGTAATTTGACCTTGTATATTTTTACTATTTCTGGAAACCAGACTGTAAAAAAAACTGAAATGACGAAGGGCGAATTTCACCAATGATACTAAGTCATTGGTGAAATTCGCCCTTCGTCATTTCAATTTTTTTTACAGTCTGGTTTCCAGAAATATGTAGTAAAATTTTCGTTTCATTAGTGAAGTTGGCTTCCAAGGGAAACTAAATATAATTTCTGTCCCTTAATAATAACTAAGAATCGTTACAACGCTTCCTGAAGCCACTTCAATTAATACAGATTTAAGCAGGAGTTTGCAACTTGGATTTGTAAAACTGGAAGTGTAGTTTGCAGCACATTTGTCTTGGCAAAGTTTTGGCCATTTTTTAACCCACTTCAAAAAAGAAGGAGGTAATCAATTCGGATGTTTATATATATTTTTTTATGTACGTTCGGGCATAACTTTCGAAATTAAAGTTATTTTTCACTGTATAGTGTTTTTTTTGAAAGGTGGTTGTTTTTTTTTTTTATAAAAAAGTTTTTTTTTAATTTTATTATTTATGTCATCATCATCAGCTTACAGCAGTCCACTGCTGGACAAAGGCCTTTCCAATTGCACGCCATTTAGCTCTAGCATTCGAAAAGTGCAGATTCTCAGCCTAGTTTGATTAAATGACTTTTGATTAAAGACGATTCAGAACGGAATAAACCTTTTTAACTAGGTATGTATGTATACTGTAGAAAATTATGATTAACTTGTGAAGAAACATTTGGGGTTCCCGGAAGGCAATGTTAAGTCACAGACACATTACTGTGTCGTGTTGTGTCGTGACTCGGGATACACCAATCAAATGAATCTGTTCAGGACTACGTCAAATTACAACGAGTTTTGATTGGCTAACACTGCGTTTCAGAAGGCGTCACGACACGACACAACACAGTAGTATGAATCCGGCTTTAGTAGTTATTATCATAGCTCGGAAAAGACAAGTTTATCTACAGCGTATGAATAAAAATACTTCTATAGAGGTATGAGGACCAGGGTGTAAAGTACACTCATTCTCCATAGAAAAGGCAGGATTCTCCGACCAGACGGGTGTTGTGTCTGGCGGGCTACTGCCCGACGTTAGATGTCGGGACGTCCTAAACATGTACAGACGCCAGCACATCAAGCTATTAAAATCTGTCAATTTTTTTTAATAGATTTTCAACTTTATCGCTTCAGCATAAGGTTCAAAGTTGATTGGGAAAATTTGACAGTTTCGGGTAGCTTGATGTGCTGGCTTCTGTACCTATTTGCTAGTAGCGCGATAAAGTCTGCTTGCGTGATGCAGGATTTTGCTTAATGTTAGTGTGATGCGTATTTCCCATGTGGTGTTGTAGATCGACATCTACAACACCACATGAGAAATACGCATCACGCAATGCACGTATGGCGACCCATACTTCTATTCCTGCTCTGTATATTCTAATTAAGATTTTCGGGCTCTTGTTAAACTGTAGCGGAGAGAATTCCTTGCAACTTTCGTACTACAGTCAGAGCCAGAAATGTATTGTAGTTAAAAAGTTTTGAACATTTATACCAGGAGGTAAATTTCTTGGCTTATTAGTCGATTCGCACGAATTTACTCGCCCGAAAGGGGCGAATCGTCACTTTAAATAATATTATTTTTTCTATGGGCGACTCGCAAAAGTTAATTTATTTGTGGGCGAGTCGACTACTCCAGAAATAATAATTCTTTCATAAATGTGATCTACATACTTTTCGGAAGATTTAGTATATGAGACATTAGGTAATTATTCTTTTGCACGGAGTTATATGCATAAATGTACTGCCTCTCCGGCATTTCTATGCGAATTTTGATGATTCTTCTAGTCTATGCCTTCAATTCTTCAATGCATTAGTGTTAATTTGAATTAGTGTGGAGTAGGTACAACTAAAAAGTGAAAACAAAAACATGTTTACAAAATATAACAGCCGACTTAAAAAAACACTACCAAGTTATAAATAATTTTTATTTCGGAAGTCGGTGTCATAAACGAAAATGCGGAACCAGCGACACCGACTTCCGAAATTAAAGTTATTTATCACTTGGTGTTTTTTTTTTGAAGTCGGTTGTTTTTAAAAAGTTTTTGTCTATAACAATTACAAATAAAAACTGCGGAGGATGAAACACAATAATCAGAGTCAACAATCTTTTACCGCGTTACTCTAACCCGGAGTTAAGTACACAGATTCATTAAAACACCCACGCCCACGGAACCCCAAAAATCATGCACCATCATACAGTTTGATCAGCGATTAGACTAACACGCAATTACTGACAGATTAACTAGTAAACAGGTAACGGATTCGTGTACTGTAACTGTTTTAGATGCTAGTTGTGCCTTGCGGGTACGCTTAAGTAAATAAACTTATTTTGTATGTCATTAATCGCACTTTACTTTGTCTATTTTACTTCCTTTGTTTTTTTCTTTTTGTGGTTTACTATCCTAGTTCTTAAGAGGAAATGCGGTTGGAGAACCTTTTGAAGCCTAAGTCAAAAGTCGTAATTCGAGGTTCGGCTCTCGCCTTTTTCTTCCTCCAATATTGGACCAATTTAAAAGATATTTCATAAACTGAATAAGAAAATGAATGAAAGATATTTCACAACTGAATATGGACAGGCCCTCTCAATCTGTGTGGTTCTTTCCTCAAAAGACCATCTCAGACATCGATGTACATGGTCTTCATATAACCTGACCAAGATTATGTCTGGACTTCAAAAGAGACTGTGACCTCTGAGTTTGTTTCGGCCTTTCTTCTCAGAGTAGTCAGATAGGAAACGCCGACCTCGTCTAGTTAAATAAAAATATGATTGACGTGTAAAAGTGTTTGAGCAAACCTACTTACAAAAATAAAATCATTTATCATTTAGAAGGATATAAATACTGTGTCCCTATGTTTTTATTTTTTCATTAATAGTTGTCAAATTAGCATTTTTTAAGGGTTATAAAAATAATCTATTATCAAAAAGGAAAACATCGGGACATACAAGTAGTTAATATTTATTATTCTGTAAAAAATCGTTGCTTTATAGTCATTAACCAGAAAGAAAACAAGCGAGAGCGTTTCTATGGAGAATAGATCAACCGCATTTCCTCACAAGTTAGTCTGTAATTGTCTCACAGCAACGTAAAGGCCGGCCCCTGGTCAGCGGGATTGTCCGAAAGGGTTACCGCTGGCCCGGAACATAAAGGGCTAAGGAAGGAACACGGGTGGGTTTTAGTCAGTAAGAGTCTGACACTCCCTTCCGCTCCACCCAGAGCGGGAGGAGTCATTTGATGATTTCCCATCATAAAAAAAAGGTTACTGCAACCAATCGTGATTTTTTGGTTGTAAGCGCGGCTGCTGTTCATGGGGTCCATGTGTTCAACCTTCGGATCGGGTGAAGAGTTATTGGGTTTTTCCATAAGGAATTTCTCAGTAGCAGCTTGAAGTCTTGATTTCTGCTCGGTTGATGGCAATAAACCCTATTCATATCACAGAATTTACATCATTTCTCGAAAAATTTCGAGAGCATTCCGAAAATTTTTTCCCATGCGAAAATACAAAGACTGAAACAAGCAATTAATTACCTAAATTCCAAGAAAACTACACTAAAAGTTACCCATGTAGTAATTAAGCGAATGTAAAGTATTCAACCAAAAGCTGATGAATCAGTAACCTTATTATACAGAATGGATAAAAAATCGTGAAACAAACGAAACAGGACAATAAGCTGAGGTTACATGCAGTAAAAAAAAATCGTCGCTACAAAAATGCTTTTATGACAGTGGATACCATGATTTATGAGTATTGGCACTTTTTTTAATATATTTTAAGTCTCATGAAAAATGATTTGTAACTTTAGAACCTTACTGTAAAAAAAATGTAGGTGATCTTATCAAAAAACACTCAAATTGTCATAACCCACTAATTTTGTTATTTTTGTTATAATGTAGGTAAGTAATCTACTACCTACTATTAATAAATTATGTGCTATTACAATTTGAACCAAAAATGTATAAAGACAAGCGCTAATTCCGCCGACAAACTGTTATAATGTTTAGCGGGTGCATAAAATGTACAAAATGTTTGGTCCTAATCAAATGATTTATTTATTATTATTATAACTCTTAAGGAAATCATGTTAGGGCTCTGCCGCAGAGATATTTTTACTGCAAATAACCCCAACTATCGCCCAGTTTCGTTTAATCCACGATTTTTTACCCACCCTGTACAAGCTTTTACCCGCGACTTCACCCGCATTGCTGTCAGAAATTATCCTTCAGGATCGTACTAGCGGGATAAAAAGTAGCCTAAATGTTAATCTAGGTTATAAGCTACCTGTGTGCCAAATTTCATCAAAATCCATTCAGCCGTTTTGGCGTGATTGAGGAACAAACATCCAAACACCAAAACGTACGTTAATAATTTCACTAAAACTTAATTTACGAATAAATTTTGTACGCGATAATAATCTTTTGTGAAGCAAGTTAACTAAATAATTACCAATTAAAGTTAAGCGATTGATATCTGGTGATTAATAAGATATTTTTAATAATTTATCACCCCGTGATTGGATCGGTGTTTCTAAACGAAGCGACTATGAGATGGCGGCGCATTTTTAAAATGGCCGCACAGAATTTTTCACAGAGTAGTGTGGGCAGAGACTTTTTGTATTACCGAAAGTAAACCGACTTCAGAAAAATAAGAGCGAAGTCGGCGACGTTTTATTTTTTAAACCTTTACCCCCTTACAAACGTTGTGTAATGAAAGAAATCAGTTGTGAAAAAAAATCTGCTCTTCAACAACAACATTTTGACGAGTTATACAAACATAAATTTAAGGAACATCTGATTTTTTTTCGCGACCAATTTCGTTTATTTTTTGTATATATCGTCAGTAAAGGCGATAACAAGTAGGTATGTGCTATAATTTATTGCTTTTAAGTGGTTTCCATACTGTATACTGTATTGTATACCACAAAAATACATCATCTGCCTAGCCTTTTCCCAACTATGTCGGGGTCGGCTTTCAGTCTCATCGATCAGACTGCCTATCTGACCTCCACAACCCAGTTACCCCTTGGTGAGACTGGTTATCAGAAATTCAGGCTACTGACGACCCGTGTCCCGTAATGATTGTCCAAGATCTACGAATCACAGGCGGGACCAACGGCTTAACGTGCTTTGCGAGGCTCGAGGTTTGCTTGTCTTGGTATGTGTATGTTCACCCATCCACAGACCAACCGCGGCAAGCATAGCTTAGCCTGATCGATAGACCCGTGCGGCTGTTATTACTTAAACACAAAATTAAATAATAAAAAAAAATCGAATACTAACAATATACAATGGGCACTTCACCTAAGTTTTCACGCTGAGATTTTTAAAGAATATTATAAATTAACAACATTTATTTAGATCATAATAGTAATAGCGACATTTACAATAAATCCCTCTGTCAAAAACTACTCTATGTTTATCGAGAAATTAATTGGCGCCCAAATCGTGCGAGCGTTCCCAAAACAATGTCAAAATCTTTTTGCGTTAACAGTTGCCAGTGCAAAATAAAAAAGTAAAACACAGATAAAGCAAAAACGTTCAGAGGACAAATTTCTTACGCTTTTCTGCACCACACACTTGCCACACTGAAATACACTCTGTATAATTATCCTGATTTTATAAAAGCTCGTATTCCGATGGAATAAAGGTGAGTTTTGAACGTATTTTTTTGGTATTTAAGTTTTTTGGCGGTAAAATAACATTCTTTGTGTTACAAGTTTTTATTCTCAGGTTTAATTGTCCGAAATTGTTGCATACGTGTTTTTTGATGTAGTAAAACTAAAAAACATTAATTCGCATTTCATCCCACACAAACTTCGACTTTGTTTTCCTTGAAATAAAGTTGATAATTGAATTAATAATAATCTCCCACATGTTTGTTTCAAAATATTTTTTTATCAGTAATTGGTCCAAGGCACGAAGTGTGACTTTTATTTTTACGTTCGTATAATTTGTTTTATGAGTCAAAACATTATTTATGCCGATGAAGTGTTAAGTTTACTGTGGCTGACGGGTATTTAAACACATTTACCTCAATAATTAGCTCAAATAATTAGTAAAACTTAATTTTAACTTTCTACTCAGAGCAATTAAGTACTATTAGTATTTATGTATATACATAAGACCCCATTTCACTACCGAGACGGCTATTAATAGAGAAGTATGGAAGAAAAAGACATTGTATAATCTTACGTTTAGGTTGTAATTTTAAGCGATTTTAGTTCCTAATGTCTCGATAGATGGCGTTGTTCATTTAGCACTCTCCGCTGAATCTCGGTGTTAAGATTCTCCGTAAAAACATGACCTCTGCGTGTACATTAAAATAAATCGTCTGCGTATAAATAAACATCTGATTTTTATCTAGACATATTGCGCCGATCCCTAATTAATTAGGATAAGGCATTAGTCGGATTAGTCCTCATTTCTGGGTTCAATATCCAAGTCAGGGCTCCAATTCTGTATTATTCCTTGCGAAATCTCACCACGTGTAAACCACGTCAATATCGTTGTCCATTTCACGGCAAGGAATCAAAAAGTCAATGGGTACGGACAACGTGTATTTTGACAGTTCAAACCACGCCATTGTGGCAGTAGCAGATGTCGTGATTTACTAAGGAATTGCCGTATTTTCGAAGTAAGGAATCGTTAAGCCAGCGTCAGGCACCAGTTGTCTGGCATTTTTGCTGAACTGGGCCTTTTTGGCGCTGCCGTTGACGCAAACTTTCCTGCTAATTTCTTACATCGAGCTTTGCACTTTTTATCTGATGTACGACTATTATCTAACTATCTGGTGTATTGTGTGTCTCTTAGTCTGTGCTAAATAAATGTATTTTCTTTCTTTCTTTAAGTTGACATAGTGAATTGGGGCCCAGCCCCCAGGGCATAGTAGGGTTTTTCTTTTAGGACTTTCTCAGTAGCGGTCGGTTTCTGAATTTCTGCCCGGTTGATGACAATATTGGATCTCACTAAGCAGCTCGTTTCATGCTCAGCATAAGGCTAGTAGAATGAGTTCCAAACGTCCAGATCCTAAAAGGTGAGAATTTCGATAGCGGAAAACGTGTGATGGAACTCAAATTGGCAGGACACCGACAGAGTGGCGTCCGAGGATTGGAAGACAAGATGACGATCGTCCGGCGGCGAGATGGGCGGAGGACATGTTACCAACGCGGGTAGAACCTGGGTGAGGGTGGTACAGGAGCGGGGGATTCGCAAAAGAATGTAGTGGCCTATAGTCCGCGCGGAACTACAGTACCCGGCGATAAATATTGCACATCGACCTTTTTACACAAAACCATTTTATACAAAGAATAAAAATAATTATCAAAAGAAGCAAATCATAATAGTTTTAACAGCTCCTAATAGATACCGGACTGTTTGTATTTCGTGCGACAGAGATAATGCTCTACGAAGCCGAAATTAGCCGATTGTCTCTTTCCAAAGGTCGATGTGCAATATTTATCGCCGGGTACTGTAGTTGACCGCTGAAGTAGGGACAGGGGTGAGGCAGCGGGTTGCAATGCGCGTAGTGAGTAATGCGCCCCCACCCCTCCGTCCCACCGCTCACATACCTAAGGCGCGGCCAACTATAGTCCGACTTTTAATTAGCTGCAGTAAAATGACACTACTTAGTAACTCATTTCGGACTGAGCTTAGAGATATGCATGTCAAATAAGTTTCGTTTGTTACACTATTCTGTACTAGAAAAACAAGATTTGGTTGATGGCCGCGAAAAAACAAAAAGACGCCAATTTCAGTCATTTAAGTAACACATGAGCTGTCATTTTAGTGCAGCTAATTAGAAGTCTGACTATAGTTCCGCGCGGACTATAGTTCCAGCTGTGGCTGAAATCAGACTGTGGCCGATGATTTTGACTAATTATTATTATCTTTTTATTTATTTTATAACAAACTTATTATATTTTTAAATATTCTTTACAAAAAAACAATAAAAAACATTTAAAAATATAAAAAGTTGTAGCCCACCGGTATCGGGAACACGGTCCAAGCTACCGGCGGTCAGGGCTCCAGAGAAAGGAACCTCCTAACGATACGAGCCGTGTCCAGGAGTACCGCTCTCTGCATCAAGCCCTTGATCCAGCTGCCTAACGAGAGCCTCCTCAGGTGTTGGTCGAGGCTCTTGGCAATTAAGCCATTGGCTGTAACGACTATCGGCACAATGATCGCTGAGTCCACACCCCACATGTCGACAACCTCGCGAGCCAAGTCAAGATACTTGATTTGCTTATCTTTCTCGGCTTTCACGAGGTTCTCGTCATGCGGGATGGTTATGTCAACAAACATTATTATTCTTATTATTATTCTTTATTTATTCAGACTACAATGAGGTCTACAGTGTTAGTAACAAAATAGCTTACTCTATGTTAGCACTTAATAACTAGAACAGGTCCACGGATTAATAAAATAATTGCGTAACACACTGTCAGTAGCAATGGGTATCATTTTGACAGTACAACAACATTCATTGCGTTATTTACATAGTTGAGCAGACAAATTTTCCGAACATATCAAGCAATGTATTTAGCCATATCTTTCAAAATGATTCAGATTGAAATTGATAGTTACGCAATAAATGTGCGGGTCTTGATTGTGAGCGCCCAGACTAGCGGGATGCCCTGGCGGCAATCGATTCCAGACTAAGCATCTCTGTCTACCATTTCGGAGAGTAAAGACGTGAGTTACGTAGGGATGTTAAAATATAACAGTTTTCTCTCTCCCGATTATCTGCGATTTTGAACCACATAATATATAGGCTCCTTCAAACAGGCGCGACACGCGATATATCGTGCGCGACACAAAGGCACCGCAAGTCGTGTAAAGAGCGGTGACTTTGTGTCGCGCGCGATTCGCGTCGCGCGTCGCGCCTGTTTGTAGGAGCCTTAAGATTTCTAATATCTATAGACAGATCGTTAACGAATGGTTCCGGTAATACGTCAAGTTAGGTTACCGAGCAAGTTACTGGCAAGTAGACCTAAGATACCGGTCCTTACTGGTCGTTTCGACTCTTTAGGTACAGACGCCAGCACATCAACTTACTACAATCTGTCAAATTCATTTAATAGATTTTCAACTTTACCGCTAAAGCATAAGGTTCATAGTAAATTGAGAAAATTTTACAGTTTCGGGTAGCTTGATGTGCTGGCGTCTGTACCTACGTAGGTACTCGCGAAGCCATAAGTACGTACACGCGATGGTTTAGTTCGGTTAGTGTGGAGGTGGATTGTGTTAATTTTGTTTTGTATTTTTTAAGAGGTTATAAAGGAGGAAAAGCTTTTATTTCATTTAATTAGTTGTATTTAAACACTATATATATTCTCTTTGGTTGTAGTTAGCCTAAGATAGATGGGTGTCCATTGATCGTCTTTATAATATGATAGAAAAAAAAACAGTTGTTTATTTTTATTTAATTTCATTAACTGCTTTTAAGCTTCTTTTAATGGGCATTGTTCATATTTTTTTAAATGTTGTAATTGAAAAACCATTTCGAGGAATAGCGTTACTGATCATTACGGACTAATTAATTTTGAAAAATATTCATATGTTATTGATATTTTTGATAAAATACGATTGACCTTCTTTGCCCTTCAAATTACGTACGACTGGCTGTACAGTTTTGTATCGTTGCCTCAGAAAATAAAAAGTAAGAGGCAAGTATTGTCTACAATCTGTCAAATGTCAAATTATTGTAAATATGTCAAAAATATAAACATTCTTGTTTATAAATCTCATTATTACATTACATAAGGTACATTATTTCAACACTCGACAATATTAATTTAATATACTGGAAGAGTTATGGAATACAGGAAGTGCTTTGTTCCAACTTGCAGCAATAATAGTAATAATGTCGCCGCGTCGATTGTTCTAGTGACGATAGAGAGTAGTATATTCCTTGGAGGACACTTACACATAAAAAAACCATTTGTAAATAAATACGCTAAGCTAGGATTCGATTATTTAAGACGTCTATTCGGCCTATTGACACTTTGACAGATGTGACATTGTTGACGTTGTGTTGACAGTTTAAAATTTTTAATAATGTACTAGTAAGGCAACGGCACTTAATCTTGATGCTATTGGATGACGTCACCTACCTTAAAAACTTAAAATAATTAAATAATTTTTATTAAAATAACTATTGAGCCAATCATCAAAATATTCAAATTAGTTTCTCAAAATGCTCTAAATTTACAAAAAATAAAATAAAATATAATGGTTAGAAATTTTGGACAATCCCCATTGCTTATTATGGGGCTTCTTTTAATCTTGCAATGTTTAATTCTTCGTTGAGAACAATTGCTATTTAAATAGGCTGACAATAAAAAGCATTTTCGAATGGCAAAGTTACAAAAAGTTTATACTAAGCGTGTCATCATCTGCCTATCCCTTTCTTAACTATGTTAAGGTCCGCCTTCAGTCTGACTGAATGCAGCTGAATACCAGTATTTTACATAGAGCGACTGCAGCCTATCTGATCAAGTTTTATCTCACAACAGTTTGCTGAAAACAATTTAAACTTTTTACACTACAATCCCTTCGTTCCCATTCAGTATTTACCTATCTGACCTCCACAACCCAGTTACAGGGTAATATGTATTATAAACCTGCATGACTAGGTAATTAGATGTTCTTACAAGTAGTATTTGTTTTTATGACGGTGTTTGTGTCGATAGAAGTTACTCACTCACGCATTTATAAATATGGATACGACATTAGACAAAGTTCTGAATTGTCACAAAATTAATAATACCAAATGATCGAAATTCGGTCACGGTGGCCAATCTCAACGAAGACTTGCCATCGACGCAGGAAATATTACAGTGCACTTTCGTCTATGAAAGTGCAGATTTTAATGCACAAGTGTGTATGGAAACATACTTATGTGTACTTCTTCTTCGGTCACTGTCATAGTCCGATGGGACGGAAAACATATATATCACCCAGGTACAGACGCAAGCACATCAAGCTACCCGAAACTGTCAAATTATCCCAATCAACTTTGAACCTTATGCTTAAGCAATAAAGTTGAAAATCTATTGAAGAAATTTGACAGATTGTAGTAGCTTGATGTGCTGGCGTCTGTACATAAAGTATTTACGTTAGTTCCGTAGGACGCGATCATGCGAGTGAAACTGTTGACTTACTTTACTAGTATATTTTTTACAAGAAAGTCTTGTCCACACTATGCAAGCAGTGGCGTCTTGCTCAGCCCACAGGATACGTGATGTAACCGGCACATTCTTTTAACACAGGCTGTTCAAAAAAGTTGCTACATTTTTATAAAACATTTTAATAATATCACACCTGTATTTGCCGAAGGGAGGAAATATCACATACTGTTTAATTATACTATATGTATAAGAAAGAAAGAAAAAGTACCTATTTATTGCGACTCGTAGGTACAGGAAGATCACAAACTAAACTATACACAGCAAAATAAAAATCCAAGTTATATAAAAAAAGTAACAAAAGGAAAATGAAACAGAAAGTCCTATACGAGGCCAAAAGGCTCCTATCTCAGTATGATGCTACGACATTTAAAAAATAAATGTTGCAGCGGTGGTATTCTGATAGGGCCCGCTGTGATGTCACGGGCAGTTACGTAAATAAATAAATAACATGAAAAATAATAAATAATAAAATAAAAAATAAATATTTTTTCAATCTGCACCAGACGCGTATAATATAGCCTCGGTTCGATCCAAGGTTAAGTTACGTTTGTCGCGGTCAATTCTTGGATGGGCGACCATTCACTACATATAGACACCGCTCCGTAACTCGGAAAGCACGTTAAGCCGTAGGTCCTGGCTGTAAGTCAGACAATTTGACAGTCGTTACGGGAAGCCCAAGTCTGACAACCAGCCTTACCAAGGGTTTTTGTGTTACACAGTAACTGGGTTGTGGAGGTCAGATAGGCAGTCGCTCCATGTAAATTACTCGCATTCATCTATGTCCTGTTAGACTGGATGCCGACCCCAACATAGTTGGGAAAAGGCTAGGCAGGCATTAATAATTTACCAGCCAAATATCCAGACTCCGGACTGTAACAGAGAATTTTCCAATCGAAAAACTCAGTTTATATGTATAAGGTCCCATTAAAATAGATGGACAAACTTTTAGAAATCATTTAGACCACCAAAATAAGGACGATGGTAAAAAAATATATAAGAAAAACGCATAGATACTTACAAGAAAAATAATCAGCTAACGAAAATACACTAATGTGCCGGCAATTTATTATTTTAGGTCAAAATAAAATCACTTTAATCCGTGTTTTTTTTTTGCTTGGATATCTTTAGTTAGACGTAATGAGCCCTGTGTTAAAATTTGTCCATCTATTTTAATGGGATCCTGTATATGTATAATCACACTAATATTATACAGGCGAAAGTTTGTGAGTGTGTGTGTGTTTATATGTTTGTTACTTCTTCACGGTCAAACGGCTGGACCAATTTTGATAAAATTTTGTAGCTGACACCCTGGAATAATATATAGGATATTAAACTAGGGTGTTTTATCCCTCTATTCCCACGGGATAGAAACTTAAGGCTCCTACAAACAGGTGCGACGTGCGACGCGAATCACGCGCGACACAAAGGCACCGCTCGTTGCGCGACTTGCGGTGCCTTTGTGTCGCGCGCGTTTTAATCACGTGTCGCGCCTGTTTAAAGGAGCCTTTAAGGCTCGTCCACACAGGCGCGATGCGACACGCGACACAAAGGCACCGCAAGTCGCGCAACGAGCGGTGCCTTTGTGTCGCGTGTCGCGTCGCGCCTGTGTGTACGAGCCTTTATGCGGGTGAAACCGCGGGGCGCCGCTAGTTATGTATATTTAATTAAATGCTTTGTAACCACTTTATTTTATTTCTCCACAAAGAATTTTCCTGTAGCACCTATTAGGAAGCGGCTGAAAGCTTTATTTTGGTGGACCGGATAAAAGCAATCACTGAATTAATTATAATTGAAAACCCGTGTACAATGCGTGCCACGAAAGATGAGACTTGATACACCACGTAGTTTGACATGCGCACTACACGATTTTAGGTATCTTTAGCGGTATGAGGTCTGAGTGCGGGACGGGACCGGACGTCATAGGGGCGGCGGAAAGAGCGGGGGAGGCGGGGTCAAGTCTCATCTTTCGTGGCACGCATTGTAACCGTGTGAGCTACTGGAAAAAAAGTCAAAGTTATGATAAAAACAAGTCTGCGTTCTCTGTAGTGGCAGTGGGCTGGCCATGTTTGTCGAAGGTCCGATGGCCGGTGGAGCAGACCGTGTAGCAGCAAGCATAGTGTGGGACGCCACCCAGCTACAGTACCCGGCGATAAATATTGCACATCGACCTTTGGAAAGAAGACCCCTCCATGCCTGGAAAGAAGCTTTTCCTTTTATACCTAGTACTAATAGCTTCTGCACGCAACTTCATCTACGTGTTTATGGTCCCCCGACCCACCCCATCGCATTGCCAGCCCACAAGCCGAAATTAGCCGATTGTCTCTTTCCAAAGGTCGATGTGCAATATTTATCGCCGGGTACTGTAGATGGACCGACGACCTAGAGAAGGTGGCTGGAACAGACTGGGTGCGGAAGGCGGAGGATAGGGTCATGTGGCGCAGCCTGGGAGAAGCTTATGTCCAGCAGTGGACTGTCTTCACGAGTGGCTATGTTTTTTTTTTCGGGGGGACACATTTGGGTGCCCGGGCTTTGAGGATAAGACCGAGGAGTGTGGGGAGCTGTATCTCTCTAAAACCACCCCGATGGTCACCATGGAAGGGGGCTCCGTTACCTTGCCGACGGCAGGGTCTACTCTGGACAACTCCTCGACCACCAGCATCATCGTGAGGAACCCGCAGCCGGAGCCGCTGTAGTCAGTGGGGGTTTCGATGCCCATCAACTGTGAAGGTAGAATACATGGTTTTATCAGAGTATAATTTTCCCACTGCTAGGACACTCACACAAGCCTCCTATCTATGAGAGGGAGGGGGATGCAATCCACCCCGCGGACCCATGGTAGATGCCACATATCTACGAATTTTTGGCTCTAAGACATGCCGGTTTCCTCACGATGTTTTCCTTCACCGTTTTGAGTGCAGTGGTGATGAAATAATTTACACAAAGTCTGTCCTGTCTGGTTTAGAACCAACGACTCGTAAATCGCAGCTGTTACCACTGGGCCAACACTGGTCACCACTCATCACTGCTCGTTTGTACGATGCGATCAAAAAAGATTATTCAATTTTTTTTTAACGGCTATTCTTTCGCCGCCACCCTGTACACAACGCATCATATTACTCGTATGCGTGTTTTGACAGGCGTTTACCGAACGCTCCGTGAAACCTTATCGCTACTATTACATGCTAATCACGACACGACTTAGTAGCGTGGTTCCCGTGGTTGGATAGACCAGCGCTTCTCCTGATGTGGGTGTGCAAAGGCCCCAAGAATGGTCAAACCTGCCCACGCACAACGGACCGAATGGAAGTCTAAGTGCGGAAAAGGGAGACCCTTAATCATCATGGTCAACCCTGGTACAGATGTTCTATGTCACGAAGTCCGTTTGGCTATGAATGTTGTCAAGCGTGCACATGCACATTGTGATCAACAGAGACTCAACAATGGGTGAAGTAAAACGGTACACATTCGCGGAAATAGCCTCATGCGACGGCAGCAAGGGGCAGCCGCTGTGGGAGCGCGCTTGTCGGGATACGTCACTACTACAATCAAAGCCGAACGGACTTCGTGAAATAGAATATAGAAAGAAAAGAGAAAGAAAGAAAAGAAAAAGTATTTATTGCGACTCGTACAGGAAGATCACAAACTAAACTAAATACAGCAAAATAAAAAACCAAGTTATTATGTATATAAAAAAAGTAACAAAAGAAAAATGAAACAGAAAGTCCTATACGAGGCCAAAAGGCTCCTATCTCAGCATGATGCTACAACATTTAAAAAATAAATGTTGCAGCGCTGGTATTCTGATAGGGCCCGCTGTGATGTCACGGGCAGTTACAGAAATAAATAAATAGTACGTAAATAATAGCAAATAATAAAATATCTGTAACTTTTGAATTTTCAGAATAGAAAATTCTTTATTATATACACCATTAAATATATTACAGATACGTATGAGTGTAGACATTTTATATTCCCGTTAAGATTGGACAAAATGTATGTCCTTAATCTGTGAGAGGGAGTGGGCCGTAATCCACCACGCGGGCCCAGTGCGGGTTGGTAGATGTCACATGTCTTCCAATTTTTTGTCCTAGGACATGCCGGTTTTACCACGACGTTTTCCTTCACCGTTTTGAGAGCAGAGGCGATGAAAATAATTTACACAAAGTAAAGCGCCTGTCTGGGTTCGAACCTACGACCTACAACTCGTAAGTCGCGGCTGTTACCACTTGGCCACTACTGCTCCATTGCATCCACTGCATTTCTACGTATTTTACTTTCCTAAAAATATGATTGAACACTCTAATGTAGGTAATTATTGGGCCTCTTTTTGTAGACCTCAAATTATTCTGTTCACTGTTTCAGTGTTTGTCACACCTGCCTGCCTGGCCTGTTTGTGTTTGTTTGGCATCACCCAAAGGTTGACTGGTAGAAAATGCCTATGGCATTAAGTCCGCCTCTGTACATTTATGTCCTTGAAGTATTATAAATAAATAAATAAATATTCTTATATTGAGGTCCTAATACTAAATAGCCAAGTTTAACTGCGACCAACTTAGATGTTGCGACTGGTCACAGTTCTAATCTAACGTAACCCATTTGGTCGGTGTGCCCTAACTTAGTTACTGCGACCAATGTGGGTCGTGCGTGTTTGGTCACAGTTCTAGATTAATCTAACCCGTTTTGTCGAGGTACTCTAACTTAGTAACTGAGACCAATTGTGAGAAAAGGCCAGAAACTCAAAAACATGCTCAATTATTTAAAAAGGTAGGCATCATTAGAAGCGCAAAAAGTTTTTAACGGTCCGTTGATTTAAAAATGTGTTCATTTTTAGAAGGTCAATAAATTTTTACAGGATCAGTCAAATATTTCTCATAGTTTATTTATTTATTTCTTTAACAATTTTTACATTGTAGCTCGAAAGTTGAGACACTTGGTTTGTCTCGCAAATGCCTTCCGGATATTTGCGACTTGCAAGGCAAATATTTGAATATTTCTTTAGTCTTCAGCCAAGCGCTTTTCAGATATTTTGTAGATTTTCTGTTGCTTGGTAATCTCTATTTTGCAGTTTTTGTTTTTGGTTATGCGGACAAATTGTGTAAGAAGTTAAATATTCAGTATTCGAGTAGCTTACTAGACCGAATGATGTTTTTCAATGTCTAGTTAACAAGTAAAAAAAATGCCATAGAGAAAAATAAATGAACAAGTTAAAAACTAACATTTCTACTGATAACTATGTATAAATATTAATCTGAGACACTTAACTTTTTAAATTAAATGATAATTAAACCTTAACTTGCTGCTTGCAAATAGCAAATATATTATGTATGTATATAAAATTCAAAGTCCTGACTGACTGATATATCAACGCATAGCGCTGGTCCTAGAGACATGAAATTTGGAGGGTGTGTTCTTTGCAAAGAGTAGGTATCCACTAAGAAATTCCACCCCTAAAAGGATGAATGGGGGGAGGGTGAAATTTCACGCGAACGAAGTGGCGGGCAGAAGCTAATACTAATATAAAGTAGGTAATAAATACTTTTTTATTTTAACTGAATCAGCGGCTTATTCCATGCGACGAAATAAAATGAGGTTTATGCCAAAGGGCTTTTACAGTAGGTACCCGGCGATAAATATTGCACATCGACCTTTACCTTTTTTGTATTTTTTACAAAGAATAAAAATAATTATCAAAAGAAGCAAATCATAATTGTTTTAACAGCTCCTAATAGATACCGGACTGTTTGTATTTCGTGCGACAGAGATGACGCTCTACGAAGCCGAAATTAGCCGATTGTCCCTTTCCAAAGGTCGATGTGCAATATTTATCGCCGGGTACCTACTGTACCTATTGGAGCCCATCAGTAAAACTAAGATTATAATTTAATTCATCAACTTCAGCTCAGCTTATCGCAGTCCACTGTTGGGAATACGTCTCTCCCAGATTGCACCACAACACGAGGCATCCTACACTACGTTTGCCGATTAACTAATTAACTTCATTTAATTACTACACTACCAACATCTAACCTAAAACCCTCAAAATTAGTCACCATACCCAGTCCTCCATACCCACCTTTCATAACTCCCATCCACCTTTTAGTGTGATAACCCTGTAGATAGGTATAAAAGTGGATGGGTCAACACGGAGGCACTCGATGGACCACCTTCGGAGACGATGTGGCTGTCTAAATACATTTACGTGTGTATTTATATTGAGTAGCCGTGCGTGAGTGCAGGGTTAGGAAGTTTTAGAGTGATTTGTCTCTACATAGGCCTCCCCCAAGCACCTCCACTTCGACCGGTTCTGTGCTTCTCGCATCCAACGGGTTCCTGCGGCCTTCACAAGGTCGTCGGACCACCTTGTGGGAGGTCTTCCAACGCTACGTTTTCCGGTACGCGGTCGCCACTCCAGAACCTTTCGGCCCCGGCTTTCGACTGCTAGAGTATGCCTAAGGTAATAAGTCCGCCATTGTTCCTTTTTGTTGTGCGAGAAGTTTAACCTTTTGACCGCTACATGTCAAAAAATAAAAAACGTGCCCTCGGCGTCAAAGTCTGTCATGTAGTCGCACCGTGGCGTGCTGGGCACATTTTGGTTTGTCATCTATACACGAAAGAAAGAAAAAGTATTTATTGCGACTCGTACAGGAAGATCACAAACTAAACTAAATACAGCAAAATAAAAAACCAAGTTATATAAAAAAACAGTAACAAAAGGAAAATGAAACAGAAAGTCCTATACGAGGCCAAAAGGCTCCTATCTCAGCATAATGCTACGACATTTTAAAAAATTAATGTCGCAGCGCTGGTATTCTGATAGGGCCCGCTGTGATGTCACGGGCAGTTACAGGAATAAATAAATAATAAGTAAATAATAGCAAATAATAAAATAAAAAATAAATATTTTTCGATCTGCGCCAGACGTAACCTCATTACTTGTCTATGCCTTGAGTGTCAGTGCCTCTGACTCAGAGTCGCGCACGACTGTGCGGTCAAAAGGTTATATAAATGAAGGTACCCGGATTGAATTTTACATCGCTAAATTGCAATTGGCTCATTCCATCCCTTATTACACGAGACTTGTAAACTGCGAATTTAGAATCTACCATACCCCTTTACTCTTTCAGGGATCCAGGAGAATATCAGCGTCAGGTACATTTGCCTGACACATGCTGAGCTGGACTCCCATTTGGTGCAACCTTGAGACGCACACCGCACTGTGTATGTTTCGTTATTAATTTTATTTTGTATTCATCATAGTGTCACTTTTATTTCGATATGTATGTTTTTCATTTTGTTTTTATATTATAATCATGTGGCTAATTTGGTTATCATCTAATATTGTTACTTTTGTGTGTTGTGCTGTCTTTTTGTGTGCGCCAAATAAATGGTTTATCTATCTATATTATCTATCATTCAGGAAATATAAACCTGCAGAACTTATGTGTGCTCATTACACCACAAACTTATTCCATAGCAAAAAAATCCTACAACCAAATAACACATCCCTAAAAAAAAAACACCTGCCACCTCTACCATCTGTTAGCTCTACAAGTAGAGTGCTCAAGACTTGTGTTGACTCTACAGTAGTGCTCTATCGCCTGTGTACCGTCCAATACTGACAAATAATTTGACACCAACAATAATAGCTTCTAAAAGGTTTGCCCTCACCTAATAGAGTCGGAAGAACATATTGTTAGGTAGTCTAGGTTTTGTTCAAATAAAGAGGCTTTCGGACGGAACGGAGATCAATGATGGCACAGTGGTAACGACCCTGACTTACGAGTCCTGGGTTCGAAGAACTTTGAACCCAGATAGGCGCTTTACATAGTGTTAACCATTTCATCAATCAAAACTAAAAAAAAAACTCAAAACTCAAAGTATTTATTTCAATTAAACCATTTACAGGCACTTTTGAATTGTAAAGAAGTCGGTCAGTCAGAAAATATGAAGCTAGTTGTCCATTCCAAAGCGTAGGTACCTATGGAGAAGAACGGGCAAGAAACTCCATGGACACTCTTTTAAAAAATATTTTTACAAAAATATTAGTTACATCATTAATGTTGAATTTATAATTATATGTGAGAACAATGTAAAAAAGACGTACGCGTTAAAAGCGTCCAGAGTACAGAAAATAGTAAGAAAACAACAATTCAAAATTAAAATAATTAAAAATAAGCCGAGGCAGCTAAGTGATGACCAGCTCCAACTGACGGCGCCCGTTCACGAACATGACGCATAGATCAGCACCATTCAGCTCAAACATTTTGAAGGGAGCTAAATGATCCAACACACACGCCACCGTCAGCGAGACATTTGTGTGAGCATGACATACTATCAGCCGCCAAGGCACATTCATTTCAATGAAAAACATATTACCCGTTAAATGGTACATAGTGAAAGAAAAGTCACTTATTCTGCGGTAAGTCCTTTTAATTATCAACAATATACGCTATAAACAATATACTGAAAAAAAAGTCACTTATACTGCGGTAAATCCTTTTAATTATCAACAATATACGCTATGAACAATATACATAGTCTTACACTTAGTCACTTAGTCTTCCTGGTATATACTGCTTGATAGTCCAAAATATACTGCCCAGAAAGAATAAAAAAAATAAAAAAAATGCCCAGATAGAATAAAAAAAGAATAAAAAGAGCTGTTAAGTAAATCGAATAGTATCACAGATTACTGAATAGTTACTACGTAAGCTCTGTGTCCATGTTACAAAAGTGGGGCAAACCGCGAGAATTTCAAATCAATAGATGGACGTTTAATTTTAAATATCAAATGGTAACTGTTTATTATATTAATCATTCATGCTTTGTATTTGTATTCAAGTTAATTACTACGTATTTAATCATAACATAATACCTATTTAAATACAGTATCATGTTTTATCGAACAAAATTTTATTACCGTTACTAGTCAAGTTGCGATGCGTACTAATAAAATGTTAAATTCACATTATTGATTGATTTATTTTGTAATAGCTTACAATAGAGTGAGGAAACCGGCATGTCCTATAACCAAAAATTCGAAGACTTATCACATCTATATATATGTATACCTACTAACAAGCACTGGGCCCGCGTGGTAGATTACGGCCCACTCCCTCTCCACGAGAGGTGGCCTGTGTCCCAGCAGTGGGAACATTAAGGCTCCTGCAAACAGGCGCGACGCGCGACGCGAATCGCGCGCGTCACTAAGGCACCGCTCGTTGCGCGACTTGCGGTGCCTTTGTGTCGCGTGTCGTATCGCGCCCGTTTGAAGTAGCCTTTATAGACTGATGATGATGATGCATTTGGAAGGGACACATTTATTAACATCATAATTAATAATAAATACACAGCGACTTTTAACGCTCCTGCAAACAGGCGCGACGCGCGACGCGAATCGCGCGCGACACAAAGGCACCGTTCGTTGCGCGGCTTGCGGTGCCTTTGTGTTGCTTGTTGTGTCGCGCCTGTTTGAAGGAGCCTTAACGAAATGAAAAAGTCACATGTCAGGATTAGAACCTACAATTCTCGAGACCCCGAGCATGAGAGGCGAGGTCTTAATGTATTATTTTTGTTTATTTTTCTAATTTCATTTTTATTGTTATTTAAAGTACCTATGATCCAACTGTTTATTAAAATAAAGGAATTGAATTAACAAATAGGCCATTGCAACTACGCGAAACTACAAATTACAGTTAAAGTATATATGTAGTTAGACTCAAACATACATAGCTAAAATGCTATCATCACGCTATCATATCAGGGTACGTGCAGCGATGTGCTATCACATCACACGGCGCATAATTGTGACTAGATGTGCCTAGAAAGTGTATGCTCATTGCACGTAACGAGTTCGGCGTCATTTGCTTTATGTGTCACGGATGTAGAGGGCTCGCTGGATGTGGTACTGCTCTACTATGAGGGGCGTACTGTGACAAACTGGCCTGGGGGATTACTAATGCTCTCACAATACCCTCATATAGCAGGTAAATAAAAAGTTAAGTTTTGATTTAAGCGAAGCTACCGCCAGCTGGGCTTTTTATTGGGACTCCAGCACACACACACATACATACACACACGAACACACATTTTTTTTGTACAAATTTTCTCTGTCCCGCTCCTGGGCAAAGGTCTTCCTCCACTCCTTCCATCTTTCGCGAGCCCGCGCGTCCTCCTTTCAGTTTTGGCGGAACGTATCCAGCTCGTCCCGTCGTTTCCTACGTGCTCTGCCGCGACCCCGCCTCCCTGTCTCAGGGCACCAGTTCTGTGTTATTTGGGTGCCACTCACATGTATTCGAAATGATCCTGACATTTTTGGTTAAGAAGTTGCTCAATACTAGATTATTAAAAGTGAAGTGTCATGCCCTTTAAAAAAAAAGAAAGAAAGAAAAAAAAGAAAGAAAGAAAGAAAGTAAAGAAAGAAAGAAAAAAGGAAGAAAGAAAAAGTATTTATTGCGACTCGTACAGGAAGATCACCACCATGTCCCGCACCAACTCTGAACTTCAACCTGCTCTGCCGGAGGATGGAACAGACCTAAAACTCAAAATGATAAATAATTTATACATATGACATAACATCATGGTTGTATTCGTCGGAAAGAAAAGCCATCACCAAAAAAATGTGCGAATTTAAAATCACATTTCGTTAGTTATAACAGTCCCTTAAATAGGTCGCAGCCAACTGGTTAAATTAGACGTTTATACAACCGCCTAGCCCGTTAACTAAACGGTGGCCGTTCAACTAACGGCCTGAATGATATTCAATATTATAATTTAGCTTGGAACTGTAACCAATCACGCGAGAGCCGAATTGGTCGCAGTAACTAAGCCAGGGCACGCCGACCAAATGATTTAGGTTAGGTTAGAACTGTGATCAACCGCGAGCGAGCAAAGAGAGCGAAGCGAGGCGAGCACTACTTCCAAAAGCCAGGCAGCTAACGAAACGGCTAATTTAACCAGTTGGCTGCGTCATATATACCACGAAAAAAAAAAACATAATGTAAGTACGAAATACCATGAACACGGCTTGTGTCCTATCCAGGCTCCTAGCATACTAACATTTCCCAAACCCAGGCTACGTAGCCACCTACGACCAATAGACAAAACAAAGTCTAGGAAAACAGAAGAAAAAAAATAACCTGTCCCATGTCACATCTAGCAGAACCCACATCCTAGTAAGTAAATTACTGCTTTTACCGCGACTATGGCGGCGCGATGTTATGCGAATTTCCACTTAGCGCCGGCAGATGTCGCTTGCGCGCACGAATTTATGTCTACCCTCCACGCAACGGTCGATTAAAGGTTTTTAATATTGTACGCAGATAAGGTAGTTTGCAGTCTAGTTACTGACTGAGTGGGAGGTAGACGAGGAGCGTAGTTTTATACTACGTAAAAGATAGCTTGATCTCTGCGACATAAGTCAAACCGACATTCCTAGGTCAGCATGCCCATAAAGTATGACATTTACAGGTACTGTCTGTACTACTATGAAATTCAGAACTTCATAGGCGTGATTTTACTGACAGCTGTCGCAGAGATCAAGCTATCTTTTACGATGTATAAAAATAAGACATTGCAAAAATGCAGAACATTGCCACAATGATTATTTATAGCTCATAATAAGGTTGTTGTGTGAGTATATACTCTTCGATTGTACTCAAGTCAATGACACACAACCCTACTTTCCCTTCAAATCGGTTAAACAACCCACATAGCCCATCCTTTCCAATCAATCTCCTGGCTTATCTATCTGAGCTGTGCTTTATCGGCACCGCAAAGAGTTATAGCCATCTCCTTATCAGCGGTGATAACGTTATCCTGCGTCTTCCTGTGTGCCTAGCTGACGTCACACGGATGATGGATGACGCAAATGGATGTTTGTTTTGAGCCTTTTTTGGATGATAATTGGGTGATTGTGAGGGAAGGGTTGCTGGCTGAGGTAAATTAGTTTTTTTTTCAAAGTGATTATGGAGTAACATCACGCTTTTAACCGATGGGTTAGGCAGAGGTACCTACCTACAAACAGTAGGTAAGTAGGTACCCACATATATCTACAGTTCGCATATTTTTTCAAGTCCCAATAATATTAATTACTAGCTCTGCCCCGCGGTTTTACCTGCGTAAGTTTCGATCCCGTGAGAATATCGGGATAAAAAGTATCCTATGTGTTAATCCAGGAAATGGTCTATCTATGTGCCAATTTTCATCCAAATCTGTTCAACGGTTTACGCCTGATTGAGTAACAAACATCCAAACATCTTCACAAAATTTCACATTTCTAATATTAGTAGGATTAATACCTGCCGGGTCAGCGAGATTGTCCGAAAGGGTTACCGCTACCCCGGAACATAAAGGGCTAAGGAAGGAACACGGGTGGGTTTAGTCAGTAAGAGTCTGACACTCCCTTCTGCTCCACCTAGAGCGGGAGGTGTCATTCGATGATTTCCCATCCTGAAAAAAAAAGTAGAATAATATAAGTAATACTCCTATCAATCGGGCACAAATCCACACTGAGAAATTCCAGAAGGAAAAATCCAAAAACACTTTGCTTGACCCGGGAATTGAACCGAGAACCTTATGCTCAGTATTAGCACATTTTTAAATCTTCTCTAAGTATATGCACGAAGTTTATTAAAATAGCTCATACCGAATAAGTCTAATTATAACATTCCCATTACTGGGACACTGGCCTCCTCTCAGTGAGAAGGAGTGGGCCGTATTCCACCACGGGCCCAGTGCCGGTTGGTAGATCGGGTTGGTGGTTGCGGGTCTTCGTATTATGCTGAGCGATGGCCGTTTTGCGTAGATATGACGCATACTTTCTCCCAAATTGTTATTTTGTTTTTCTGTTGTTTGTGTTTTTTATTTTTTTGCGTCATGTTTGCCGCAAATAAACGTATTTTCATTCTTTCTTTGTTTCTAGATGTCACATGTCTTCAAATTTTTGATTCTAGGACATGCCGGTTACATCACGATGTTTTCCTTCACCGTTTTGAGAGAAAGAAAAGCGTTCAAACTCAGAAGATTCATTGGCCAGATCCATGATGGATCTAGAAAGGTGACGAAATAATTTACACAAAGTAAAGCGTCGGTCAGGGATCGAACCTACGACCTACAACTCATAAGTCGCGGCCGTTACAATTACGTTAGATTCACGAAGAGGACGGCCTGCGTCCCAGCGGTGGGAAAATTATAAGCTAATTATGATAATGTATTTTTTATTTGTATAGTTTATTGAACTGAACCAAATTCAATAATCGTATCGGTCAAAAATCAATCAAAATGGTTTCTAACTAATATTTTTCCCATGTGTCTTCGAATGCTAATGTTCTAATATAAATTATAATGCACAGTAACTGTATCACGTGATAGTGTATGATTGATAGCGGCGAGGCGCGTGTGGGACGGTGTCCTTATTTTGTGGACGATGGCTTGTACGGGCGAGTGCAGAAGTGGTTTAGAAAAATAACGTATTAGAGAGTACACGCTTTAAGGCTCCTTCAAACAGGCGCGACACGCGATATAATCGCGCGCAACACAAAGACACCGCTCGTTGCGCGACTTGCGGTGCCTTTGTGTCGCGTGTCGTGTCGCGCAGGAGCCTTAAAGGCTCCTTCAAACAGGCGCGTCACACGATAAAATCGCGCGCGACACAAAGGCACCGCTCGTTGCGCGACTTGCGGTGCCTTTATGTCGCGCGCGATTTTATCACGTGTCGCGCCTATTTATAGGAGCCTTTAGCCTTTTGAATTATAATTCACATTATTCAATTGTTACTCTTAACTATGTATATTAGAATTCGGAATAGAAAAGTCCTTTTCATTTAAAAAATCTACAACATTGAAATACACTTTACTAACTAAAAACTTTCTCAGCTTATTTTTGTAAAGAGACAAGGGCAGTTCCCTCCAACTTTTAGGCTATTTATTAAATATAATAGGAGCCATACAGAAAACACTTTTGCACATGAGGGTTGTTCTCGCAGTAGGAGAGCATATCCTGCTGTTGTCACGCCTATTACGTGGGACTACTTCATCTAGTCGTTTATCATATGAACAGAATAAACAATTTCATTTCAATACTTTTGTCTTCGACTGTACATGCAAATCAGTGCTTATCCCAACCTTGGTCCATTCGTTCTCGAATACTTATTGTTTAACAATACATACGCACATACATTCATTATAAATTTTATGTTACCTGTCTATTGTGGAGTTGTTAATTAGGGAGTCGAAAGTAGTGGCATGTATGTTTATTTTTTATGGTAAGTATTCTTTTAATATTCTTGTAATTTTCTGAAACATATTTTTTAGATCATCGTCTGCTTAGCCATCTGGCTTCCAGTCTAACAGGATGCAGCTGAATACCAGTATTGTACATGGAGCGTGCTTATCTGATCTCCACAACCCAGTTGTTGGGTAATATGATACCCCTTGGTAAGATTGGTTGTCAGACTTTCGGGCTTCTAACGATCCATAATGACTGTCAAAGATCCACGAATGACAGCCGGGACTAACGGCTTAACGTGCTTTCCGAGGCACGGAGGGGTCTTGGTATGTGAAGATGGTCACCCATCCACGGACTAACCGCGGCAAGCGTAGCTTAACCTGATAGCCTTATATTAATCCAGGGTGTCGGCTACCTCCGTACAAAATTTTATCAAAATTGGTCCAGCCGTTTGAGCGTGAAGAAGTAACAAACGTACAAACAAACACACATACACTCACAAACTTTCGCATTTTTTTATATATATAATAGTTTTATGGCCTGGTTGCTAAGACCTTTTAGCCACGTCTTTGTTTAATTTTATTTATGTCTTGAGTCTAACATGACATTAGAATATGGGTGTACACATTCTAATGTATTAGGAGTATTTGGCAGCAAATGTATCGAATCAAGTTTCCCGGTAAACTTCGCTGAGGTAGCCAAAACTACAAAAAAATTCTCAGCTCCATTTTACCGGGATCGCGTCTGTTTCAATGATTACACATATTGTCCAGTTGCGCAGACAGTTGAGATACAAAACTACACCAATTTTACATCACAATATCCACTAGGAATCAATTTGCGAATAATTAAAACAGCAACTAGACTTCACTCGAAGAAATCCCGCCAAAAACTCCAACTTTCGCATTTGTAATATTAGTGTAACAGATTAGCAATATCCTCCAAAATGATTCAGATTGTGATGCGTCAATGCCTATAAGTATAGTTTTTTTTTTTCATGAAGAATTTGTGACCTTATTTAAATCTCTGTGCCATATTCCACGACCCCAAACGACAAGCCCTATTACCCTACTCTATATCGGAAACCACAAAGTTCAATAGGTCTCGAAAAGCATCGATATTGGCGCCAAAACCCCACATTTTTTAAACGGTTTTTTTCACATAAACCAAATTGCAACGAATTCCAAATTCGAAACGGGTTAACCTATATTTAAAACGATTTATTCCCGCCATTTTTATTCGATACGTGCATTGTGGATCGGTGTATAATAGCGGAGGGGGTGGGGGGAGGAAGTGACGTCATATGTAGAGGAAACTATAAAGCATTATCATCGGGTCGGCCGAATTTTGGACCTGCTCTTCTGTGCATACTTAATACTGTAGTCGGGGTGGTGTGGAGTGGCCGCTGGAGGATTTTATACAATCCATACTAATAATATTATAAATGCGAAAGTGTGTCTGTCTTAACAGACAGACACACTTTCGCATTTATAATATTATTTTTATAATTTATTTATATTATTATATTATATGCGGTTTAAGCGTGAAGAGGTAACCCTCTTCACGCTTAAACCGCTGTACCTATTTAGATGAAATTTGGCATAGAGATAGTTTGAGTCCCGGGAAAGGACATAAGATAGATTTTATTTCGATATTACCTCGGAATCGACACTTATGCGGGTGAAACCGCGTGGCACTACTAGTGAACAATAAACAGACATTCAAATGAGAATGATTCAAACAAAAGCACTGTTAAATTAAATCGAATTTTAACTTTTAATTAACAGGTAGTTGCCGAAACTTGGTGCCTATGAGTGGTGATACTTGAATGAATGTACAGACGCCAGCACATCAAGCTACTCGAAACTGTCAAATTTTCCCAATCAACTTTGAACCTTATGCTTTAGCGATAAAGTTGATAATCTATTTTTTAAAAATTGACAGTTTGTAGTAGCTTGATATGCTGGCGTCTGTACTTACAACAGCCAGTGCACACCATCCTCACTATAAAACTAAAACCGGCAATACACTTAGCATATTAACTGCGCGGCTGCGACTATCTACTGCGCCTGCGACTGCCGCCGCTAACCACTAAGTTACGCGCGTACGTGGGCACATCACTAGATGTTATCGAAATAACTATTTGCATGATTTTGGAAATATGTAGTTAGATTTATTTTTAACCTAATTCAATATATATATATATATGTTACCGGCCAAACCCGATTTTAGGCTGAACTAGTTTCGCCTAGGCCAAACCATTTCTCCCTCGCTCTCGCATCCTATGTCGACGGAGCCCCGCTTCGCGGGGCTCCTATTTCTGTGTAAAGGGTTTAAAGTAACCTAACCTAACCTAACCTCGGGGTGCCCTTAGCCTATCGACCGACCGCAACCATGCAACCCGTGTAGGGAGAACTGGTTTAGCCTAGGCGAAACTAGTTCAGCCTAAAATCGGGTTTGGCCGGTAACATATATAAACATCCGAATTGAGAACACACTGTAAAAAATTCAAGTGATAGACACTTTAATTTTTTACAGTGTGTACTACTTAACTGCTATTACGGTTCAAAATATACAGCCCTGTGGCAGAAGAACGAACAGTGGATCTTAATAATAGGGTCCGGGTCCGTTGGGTACGGAACCCTATAAATACTACTGATTTGCCTGTACATAACACCAAATAAGCGAACATGCGTCTACCCACAATCAGACAATTTAAACCATTCGACATTTCAAACATGGAATGGAACGCAGGGCTGTAAAATAGAGTGGCAGCATAAAAACCGACAATGAATTTTACCGATTGCCGCGTCAGTGTACGGTTTTACGGTTTTTGAAGGTTCCACACAGTGAATGACGTAGTTATTGTCCAATGAAATTGCTTTTTTGATGTCCAATATAGTTGACGTTCGATTTTCGAAATTATACTTTAATGTTTATTAACGTTCTTTTGTTGAAAGTGCAGTTTGCTTCTCGAAATTATTTATTTCGTTTTTGATTGGACGCTGGCAGAAAAAATAGTAGATTATACAACAAGTGAATAAAAAGGGAATTTAGTTCGAGGTATGAAGTTGGATCCCGAGAGCAGCGAAGGATTCTAGAGTAGAATCACGAGCGTAGCGAGTGATTCTATATTAGAATCCTGAGCGGAGCGAGGGATACAAGTACCGAGATAAATTTTTTAAGGCTCGTACACACTGGCGCGACGCGACACGCGACACAAAGGCACCGCAAGTCGCGCGACGAGCGGTGCCTTTGTGTCGCGCGCGATTCGCGTCGCGCGTCGCACCTTTGTGTAGGAGCCGTTATTCACGTGTTGTGTACTCTACTTTTTACCATTGACTGTGAGAAAATAAAAAGGAGCATGGTGGTCTTTTAGCATAGAATATATGCTCCAAAGTGTCGACGGCTTCTTAGTCTTGGTTAATTCATTGAAATAGTTAAGAAATATGCACTCAGAGAAGGAATTGGCGCCATTCGTGGTTTTCCAGTCGCAGAACAAATTGTATGTTTTCAGGTACAACTCCCGAGATTTTGGCGGCAACAAATCATCTACTATAACTGCTGCTTTAGAACGAAATGATTCCGGAGTCAGTCTCTCATTTTCGATATCGGAAGAACTCATTTTATTATAATTACTTAAGTTAATAGATTTTCCAATAACACAAAGCAACCACAATAACAGATAAAAAAGAACGTAACTAAATTGCCGGGGTTTTTTTTTAATTTGGAATAGAATAGCTCCATTCAGCCTTCCAGTACGTATTTTCAGCAGCAGCGTTTTTTTTTTGTACGTAATTCATGTTTGTTCCAAATTCAAAATGTCTTTATTCACTCAGTGAGTAAAAGAGAGTTTTATTCACTGTTATCGATGAATAAAATGCCCTTTTTCGAGTGGCAATGGTAAAAAAGTAATTGTGAGCTTGTGTGGCGTTCTTTAGTTTCTGCCTACACATACACAACTACATATCGTCGCCTTATAGTGAAAACCTCGGGAATGCAATACCTCGTAAGTAGCATTTTATGCATTTCGGACAATCTTATAGTATCGAACAGCTCTGGGTATAAAATCGGATTAAATAAAATTAATAAGAATACAGAACCTCCTTTTTTGAAGTCGGTTAAAAAAACATAAAAGGTGGTTCTGTAACGTACTCTTATTAAATAATATGGAAATTTAACCCGTTTTTTTATCCAGAACTGTTCGATACTATAAGATTGTCCGAAATGCATAAAATGCTAATTACGAGGAATTGCATTCCCGCGGTTCTCACTCTAAGGCGACGATATGTAGTTACCTACCTATAATGTATTGAAGAACACAGAAGCCTGGAAACTTATTTTGATAGGATTCCGATAATACTATGGGAAATACTATGCAAAAAACATCACCTGTTTAGTACATTTTTGCGATCTAGGGAACAACTGATTATTTTTTCGCGATATCAGCTTGGGTCCCGTCCCATAATAAAAGTTGTTCATAATGATGACTACAATGACCCCCTTTAAGGATTAAAACGATCAAAATGTAAGGGTGTATATTATTTATTAAATAACTATACTCAGTTTCTGTATTATGTATTTCCATAGTAAGTACCTATTGTCTGTGCATCATAACATAACTAGCAGAATATCGGGATAAAAAGTATTTTATGTGTTAAGGCGCGCGACACAAAGGCACCGCTCGTTGCGCGACTTGCGGTGCCTTTGTGTCGCTCGTGATTTTATCGCGTGTCGCGCCTGTTTGAAGGAGCCTTTATTCCTACCACACCTTACTTTAAAAAAACCAAATCTTTATCTTTTTCTTTGAGTACAGAACCACCAGAAATTCAAACTTATTCGCCTTGACATGATCCAATATTTTCTTTAGGGCTGATTTTTCAATCGACAGACAATTTTTATTCCTGAAATATAATTGACGTCTGACAGTTTTTGTATGGAATGATTGACGAAAATTCAAAATTTTTCCTCCGATAAAATTATCACCAGGACCAAAGGCGTAACGTGCTTTCCGAGGCACGGGGGGGTTACGGTATGTAAAGATGGTCACCCATCCACAGAGCAACCGCGGCAAGCGTAGCGTAGCCTGATCGATCGACCTGTTCGGCTGTTATTATTTAGGCACGGTACCCCTCCAAATGTGATGTTTTGATCTATGGATATTTGTTACTCAATCACGCAAAAATGGCTGAAAAGATTTGTACCTACACATCTGACACACAGATAGTTCATAACCTGGATTAAAGGCTCCTACAAACAGGCGCGACGCGAACCACGCGCGACACAAAGGCACCGCTCGTTGCGCGACTTGCGGTGCCTTTGTGTCGCGCGCGATTTTATCGTGTGTCGCGCCTGTTTTATTCCGGTAGTACGTTCCTGTGGGATAATTTCCAACCTCCACGTAGGCGAAGTTGCGGGAAAAAGTTAGTGAAAAATAAATCTAAGTGAATACCT
Organism: Luperina nickerlii; assembly: GCA_963855955.1. Classification (NCBI taxonomy): domain Eukaryota; kingdom Metazoa; phylum Arthropoda; class Insecta; order Lepidoptera; family Noctuidae; genus Luperina; species Luperina nickerlii. Next base: position 5,395,516 of record OY979689.1, on the reverse strand, counting down.
AGTTAGTGGGTCGAAGTCGCTTTGAATAGTGGGCGAACCAATATTTATTTTACTATCAAATTATTATTAAGGCGGTTCACCCACTGAAGATGCGTCCCGCCGCGGTGCGCGGAGCGCCGGATAACGCGCGCGGCGACGGAGGGGCAGATCTGCCTTACTTAGCGGTAAAATCTGCTCCCCCGCGCGGTGATGCAGATTACGACGGCCTCGTTGTCTACGTCGAGATCCATCGTGCAAACGTCTTTACAGTATCAAATCACGCCCGGGACTGCGGAGCCGGTGTGTCATATCCCGCGGCACGCCTCGCGCTCCCGCGCAGATTGGCAGAAACTGCGCGCGGGGCGCCTTTCCGCGCATTTCCACGTCGGCAGTGTATTGTGCTAGGCGTGATTTCTATATAAATTGGGATACAGTGCGTGCCACGTAAGAAGAGACTTGACCCCACCTCCCCCGCCTCTTTCCGCCGCCCCTATGACGTCCGGTCCCGTCCCGCACTCAGACCTCATACCGCTAAAGATACCTAAAATCGTGTTCTGCGCATGTCAGACCACGTGGTGTGTCAAGCCTCTTCTTACGTGGCACGCATTGTACTTGCATACAATGTTAAATCTGCCATCCCGCGCTACGCGACGGAGCGCGGTGGCGGTGGCGGTGGCGGTGGCGGTGGAGCGCCTAAGGAAATAAACAAACAACCCATCAATTCCACAAAATAATCAAAATTCAATACATTTCATCAATCAATCAATCAACTCGGACTATTGCAGTCCACTGCTGGACATAGGCCTCTCCCAGACTGCGTCACAGCACCCTGTCCTCCACCTTCCGCATCCAGTCTACCCCAGCCACCTTCTTTAGGTCGTCCGTCCATCTAGCTGGGGGGCGTCCCACACTACGCTTGCCGATGCGCGGTCTCCACTCCAGGGACTCGTCTGCTCCACCGGCCATCGACAAACACGGCCAGCGCACTGCCTCTATACATTTCATAAAAAAATAATCTTAATATACTCAAGAAAAGACTTTAAAAGTCGGTATTAATCCACATTTTGTTCTAATAATATTGGTACATAAAGTTTTTACTCCCATTTTTATAGTTAAACGACTTTCATTCCTATCATTATGGGAATAAGGTTTCCACTTAAATAAAGTTGATAAAAAATAAATTCTCTCTTAGACTTTGACGGTGTTTTTATTGCATTTTTTTTTTTTTTGTAAAGTTAACACTTAAAAAGTTATGCCAAGTTACGGGTGATAAGGTTTTTGGGGTCCCGTGGGTCTACGATAGAACCATTTCAGGTCCATGTAAGACATTTCTAAAGCTAATTGTCTTTAATGTTAAACAAACAAATCATCAGCTTTCTGCCTTTTCCAATTTATTTAGTTTCGGCGCAGCGTATTGTGTTCTTCTTCAACTCAAATTTATTTAAATTAAAAAACATTTACCTATTGAAATTAAACTATTAACAGGTACTTTTGAACTGTCCAGGAGTTGGTCGGTCAGAAATGTAAGATAGTTGCCTATTCTAAAGCGTACTAGGTACTGTCACCGAAAAAGCAGACGCAGGGCTAATGGATTAACGTGCTTTCCGAGGCACGAGGGCCCGGGGGGTATCACACCACCAACTTCCAAACTCCGGATTGTCACTAAGAAATTCCTAATGGAAAAACCAAATAACACGCCTGACCCGGGAATCCAACCCAGGACTCGACGCTCAGCAGTCGCGCTTGCGACCACGAGACCAACGGGGCAGTCAGGCACATCACATGCATACCATGACCACTGATTCCCTACCCCTTACTAATAAACGTTGTATAGCGTCTGTATAGTTACACAACGCTTTGTCTTCTTCTTTCGAAAGTCAAATTACTGACGACTGAAAGTGAGAAATCGGCGTGTAACTATTCATCTGATATATGTATACGTTTATTAGTAAGGGGTATGTGTCTAGCTGCATAGGTACGGAAGAGATGTGAGTAACTCTTTACGGAACCGACTCACTGATCCGGATCATTCAAGCGATTCAAAAGATTGGTTCAGTAAAAACGTTTCAAATGCATCATTTGTATCTGAAATATTACTTTGCTCTGTGCTTATCCCGCGCGACGCGTCACTCTCGAGGTGACTGAGCAGTGTGCGAGCGAGAAAGGGAGACTGAGATACACTGAGTTCCGTAACTATAGACCCGCGAGTCGCGAGTGAACGGGCAATATAATTACAATCTATACAAGTCAGAAAGACATACCAAATGAGATGTGTATCACTCATACTCTCACAGATTTTGATTCTGTATTTTATATCCTTTGAACCGATATGCCCCAAATGAGCCAAATAAAACATCAGTGTTTCGGATCATTTCAGTGATCGAGATGCAAAATGTTCCAATCGCAAAAATGATACACTTTGCCCACCTCTAGTACTGAACCTCAAAATTAAATAAACCAAACCCACACTTCCCACTTCATATTAAAAAAAAACAAGTTTTATGAACAATAAATTGTTGTAAGTGCGAGTTCATTCACAGGTTGGACAGATCATTGTGTTGTCGTAAATAACGCAATGCGGCTGCAGTACCCAACCGAGGCTTGGAATCTGATGGGTGAGCTTTTATGTTTATTAGTTTACGAATTACGAGTGTGTTTTATCACCAATCTTTTTGGTATGATACGACAAAGGTTTCATAGATGTAATAAATTGAATGACCAAAAGCAGAAATAGCAATTCCTTTGTTTTGCTACACCTACCAGTTCAAGAATCTGTCGTCAATATCCTCTCCTAGCCTTTTTCCAACTATGTATGTCGGGGTCGGATTCAAGTCTCACCGAATGCAGCCGAATACCAATATTTCACATAAAGCGACTGCCAATCTGACCTCCACAATCCAGTTACTGGGTAAAGGCTCCTACAAACAGGCGCGACACGCGATATAATCGCGCGCGACACAAAGGCACCGCTCGTTGCGCAACTTGCGGTGCTTTTGTGTCGCGCCTGTTTGAAGGAGCCTTAATACGATAACCGTTGGTAAGACTGGTTGTCAGGCTTTCGGGCTTCTGACGACCTGTAACGACTGCCAAAGATCCACGCATGACAATGCAGGAATAAATAAATTAAACTATAGATAATAAAATATAATCATACAAACCCCCAACCCCCCTCTTGCTTGTAATCTCTTGCTTCTCCCTAATTGTTACCTATTTTTGTTTTTCTGTTATTTGTGTTTTTTATTTTTATCGGTCATGGTTGCCGCAAATAAACGTATTTTTTTCTTTCTTTTCTTTTAATCATCATCTGCCTAGCCTTTTCCCAACTATAGAGGTGTGAGGAAGAGGGTGTAAAGTTCACTCATCCTCCATAGAAAATGGAGGATCCTCTGACCAGACGGGTGTTGTGTCTGGCGGACAACTGCCCGATGATTCATGTCGGGCCGTTGTATCTTTGCTAGATGCGCGGTAAACTCTGCTTGCGCGATGCAGGATTTTACGTGACGTCAGTATGACGCGTTATTCGCATGTGGCGTTGTAGATACCGCTACACAACTATGTTGGGTTCGGTTTCCAATCTAACCGATTGCAGCCGAACATCAGTATTTTACATAGATCAAAATGCTTGCAGTACGACTCGATTAGCCTCCAAACTATTACGAAACACGACATTACGTATTATGGTCTTAAAGAACATAACATCATGCTTGTGTCCCTTGAAATTATAGGTAAAGGTGTCAGGCAGAGGTACTCACATTTTGCCAGTTAGCCAGTTGTGTTTAGGTTTAGTGTTAAAGGAACCGAGGTTATTACCATCAACCGAGCACAGATCATGAAGAAATTCCAGATGGATAAACCAAATGATAGTCCAAACCAACTTGAAAATCGTACCGCGTTACCCCACGCTCAGCAGCTCCACCTTGGAGTGTAAATGTGGTGCTGTTCCACAAACGGTGGGACACTTAATATCGTGTCTTGCAGGTCCTGTCAGCTGCAAATTACAGGATCTGATGGACGCTAGTGTTGGCGCCAAACACGTAGCCGAATTCTGAGCCGAGTCCATTTAGATTGCCAACGACACGCTAAGATGAAGGAAAACAGTGACTCTTGCGACCACTTGACGACCATGCAGTCAAAAGAGTACAAATGGCCTTAATTCCACCATAACCCACCTTCAAAGATCCAATAACCTAACACTCAAATGAATACCAAAAAAAAATACAACCGAAATGAGAACCTCCTCCTTTTTTTGAAATCGCTTAAAAACTCCATAACTACATCATAATGCAAAATCTTGCCAACACTTCCATGGAGTTCCCCTCAATTAGGGTTCCGTATACCACAATTAGGGTCCATATATGTATACCACAATCAGGGTCCCCATATACCACTTAAGAACTCGTTAAGTCACCATAAAGCTCATGGGACACAACAGGTAATTATTATACGATCTGCTGGATAATCGTTCGACTTAATTAGCAATTGTTTTGTAGTTATAACAATGTGTGGGTTTGGATTGCTGCGGTGATATGAGCGGAGCGAGGAGTAGGTTTTATATGTTAGACTTTGAAAGCTAAACACAAATAAAGCTCAAATAGAGTTCTGTAAAATACTTAAGCAAAAACTTTTTTACAAAAAAAAAACACTACAAAGTGAAAAATAACTTTCATTTCGAAAGTCGATGTCAAAAAACGAAAATACAGAACAAACGACACCGACTTCCGAAATTAAAGTTATTTTTCACTTTGTAGTGTTTTTTTTGGAAGTCTGTTGTTTTTTTTGTAAAAACAGTTTTCTTTTCATTTGTACCTACCTAGCCCAAACAAATTCATATAGCAGTAATTGCTATGTGAATATCAGTGACAGGAAGCTATTGAACACATCTACCTACCCCTCTAAAGGGCACCGGGGTGATGCTATGTTGTGTGATTGCGTAAACAATCCATACTTAAGCTATAGCGGCAATCGCGGTTGATTTGCTGGCATTTATTGAAGAGTTCCGTTGTCTGTCTCCGAAACTTATCATCAGATCTTTACGAAATTTAAATGGGACCATTTCGGAATAAATCTCTTTCGAACAAAAAAACAATTTTGCAAATCCGTCTATATACCTATGAGGGAGTTATGCCCGAACATACATAAAAAATATACATATAAACATCCTCCTTTTTGAAGTCTGTTAAAAAAAACTACCGACTTCCAAAAAAGACACTACAAAGTGAAAAATAACTTTAATTTCGGAAGTCGGTGTTGTTGGTTCCGCATTTTCGTTTTTTGCCATCGGCTTCAGAAATTAAAGTTATTTTTCACTTTGTAGTGTTTTTTTTGGAATGGATCAAGGAATGCTCATTAGCAACGTAAATCTTTCGATAAAATAATATTATTTTTTGGGAATACTTTACTTTTATAAAAAGCTTACAAAAGAAGCCTATAACGAGCATTTACCTTATTTTTTAAGGAGATAATTACTGGATTTTTCAGAATTCAGTTTTATTGCGTAGGTAGATCATTAGTTGTTTTTGTTGTTTACTTTTTCGGCACTATTTTTCGGATTAAGGAAGATTCCTTACTCCAAAAATAGCCTATTCAATTCAAAAGGTTTGATAAATAGACATAGCAATTGGCAATATCAAGGAGATCACACTGCTTCATACTTTCTCTTACAGTTTTCATTTATAAGAACCTTTAAGGCAATAAACAGGCGCGACACGCGATATAATCGCGCGCGACACAAGGCACCACTCGTTGGGCGACTTGCGGTGCCTTTGTGTCGCGTGTCGTGTCGCGCCTGTTTGAGCGAGCCTTTATCAGCATAAACGTAATACCGACTTGATGTTATGTACTGCAGTGCGATTCTGTAACTATCTCACCGTGAAAACTTAGGTGAAGTGAGTTTTTAACATGCTTTCCGAGGCACGGAGGGGTCTTGTTATAATAAAGATGGTTAGCCATCATCTCCCTCCCCTTCTATCAACATTTATATTTCTCGCTCTTTTAGTTACACGCATCATATATCTATAATGTCATCGTCTCCTAACCTTTTGTCGGTTAAACCGCTCTGCCGGTCGATTCTGTAAAAATCTCACCGTGAAAACTTAGGTGAAGTGAGCGTGGAGTGAGCTGTCAATAGTGTCAATTCCTAGCAAAAACAAACTCACTTCACCTAAGTTTTCACGGTGAGATTTTTACAGAATCGACCGGCTGCTCATAAAACCGCTTCCGCCCATGATTGTATCCACAACCTTAAGTACTTACATATTTACATACCCGCCACATTAAAAGGTGGCAAACGCATATTCATGTGTCAGCCACCGTTTGAGGTGCGGGTTCGACTCCCAGGTAATGACTTCATACAGCTAGGTGTATGTAGACGTCTAGGTGTCTTGCTTGGCAAGTGGGTTCAAGGAGGCCACCCACTAAGAAGAACTTCACGTTATTTTTGTTAACACCTCCGAATTTTTAAATCACACTAAACGTGATATAAAACCGCTGTCTTTAACAAAAGGCCATTCTCGTAATTAAAAACGTTCAAAATCTCAGCGATAATCAATGTCAAAAACTTGTCAAAAATGTAGGGAAATCAGAGGTATTTTTGACAGACTGAAATTATTACGAAAAATTTGACTAGATCGACGTTTCGTATTCCCCTTTTCCTCCTCGAAAACTGAGCCGATTCAATTAACTTTTATATTAACATTTTAACAAAGAGTATGTTTAGGCTCCTATAATTTTTTTTTATGTTAAAAACTTTTCTAATTAGTCTGGTAGTCCTCTAATCACGCCGGGAAAAATAGGGCAATGGGCATTTATGGGCATTTTTTATTTTATTGTAATTTTTAGAGGGTCATATTTTCTTTACTTATTAGATGCTGTTCTGAGCCCTTTTAGCCAAGTCTTTATTAAATAGAGACTTGGCTAATAGGGCCCAGAACAGCAACTATTGGTTTCTATACAACTTGTTCTCAATTGCAAACAAATTCAAACGATATTTAAAAATGCTTCAAAAACCATCGAGTATCAATTTCAACCAATTATAAAATTCAATGCCTTTATTAGTAGAAAGAACAATAAATAAAATTTTGAAAATGGAAACTTACTTTAAAAAAAAAATGCAGGCTGCACCCAATGCTACAATAATCATAACTCAAATTCTTTAAAAAAAGAACGGCCTCCATTTTGTGCGTCCAAGTCGACACCTACAATTATATTTTCAAGATATTTTATTTCTCATGTCGTAAATTATAAAGGTGGTAGCTCCTACTACGGCTTTTTAACTCGATTTGGTTATTGTGAATTGTATAATATTAGCCGTATGTGTATCAATGGCAGTTGGGGTAGTCGTGTTTTTGAATGGACACCACGAAACGTGGGGTAGGACGCCCTCAGGCTAGGTTGGAGCAACGGTCTTCGTAGGGTGGCTAGCACTGAATGCTCTGCTCAACAGCTCTCTGCGGCTGGGGATCGCGTGACACGTATTGGACATTGTAATGGCAGGAAGAAGCTGGTGATGATTTCTTTAGATTTCTTTCTATTGTATTCTATTCTAAAAACATTTTGACCCCTACGCCATATTATGATTGGCTTGTTTAATAACACCGAAGTGTCTTTCAAATGTAGAGTAATTTGGAGACTTTTGATTTTGGAGTGGACTATTCTGCGAATCAGTCACTGTTTTCCAGTGCCAAAAAATATTTCACTGCAAATAAATGCTAAGCTTTTTCGATTTCGAACTGTTTTCTGCAGTTTACAGACTTTCAGGCTTCCGACTAGGTACCCATAGTAATCCTTAATTTGCCAACCAAAGAACACAAATCTCCTCACTTTTTTCTCACTCTATACTTCAAACTCGAGAACCGAACGACTTACACAACCATAGTAGCACCCCTTCAAAGAATCCTTTAGTTCCATCTGTTGAACTGACGTTTCATTCGACTCCAAATGTGCAAAACAATATAAGTCCGCGAAATATATGAGCTTAAGCATAAATATGCGAACAATTATGAAAATACTTCATTATGTGCGAGGGAACATAGAGCATAGAGATAGAACTAAATGGGATATTAAGACATCACGCCTGTATCTCGGAAGGGACTGGCAGAGTATAATAAAAGTAGACTCTGCACACTTCGCCAGTTATATATTTTATGTGTCACGTGAGCTTGGGTTGTGGAGGCCAGATCAGTCGCTCCATCTGAATTATCTCTAGTAAAAATACAGCTGAAGAATTTCTTTGTTTGAATGCGTTAATCTCTAGAACTACCAATCGAACATTCTCTATGCATTTGATCGCCCAATTGTTGGGCTTGAAGGATATAGGCTATTTAACATCACGCTAGGACCCTACTTTTTCAGTATGGGAAATCATCAAATGACCCCTCCCGCTCTGGGTGGAGTGGAAGGGAGTGTTCTGACACTCCCTTCCGCAAGGAACACGGGTGGGTTTTAGTCAGTAAGAGTCTGCTCATACTGACTAAAACCCACCCGTGTTCCTTCCTTAGCCCTTTATGTTCCGGGCCAGCGGTAACCCTTTCAGACAATCCCGCTGACCCGGCAGGCTTCGGCCCTGACGGGTCCCTTCGGTTGAAAAGACGGCGCGAACGCAGTCCCCACTACCAAAAATAACGCATCCGAGTTATCCACATTAGGGATAATCGCAGGGGTCAACCTAACCGCAGTGCAATGGTAAGGCCTCGCCCTGGGGGAACCGCTTCATTGGTCACGGTGTCCCCTACACCAGGTAAGTATACGCTAGGACCTTTCGGACCCGAGCAAAAAGAAAAAATCGAAACAAAAGTCAGAATGAAGTAATGCGCTGCCAATTAAATTCTAACGTAACTAAAACTATACAGAAACTAAAAAAATGCGTCGGAAAATTCACCCGCATCGCTGTCGACTGGTAACGTACCCAAGAGAGCATCGCCATACAACGTGCTAACGCTGCCAATTAAACAACACGACCACCATCCAGACGCACTGCAAGTTACCATCCCTGCCTAGTTGATATTCCACCAATTCGCACTAAGCGTTTTCAAATGTCCTTTATAATGCGCACAGCAAATGAGTGGAACTCTCTACCTGCGTATGTGTTTCCGAGTGCATACAACCCGAATCTCTTCAAAGTAAGAGTGAACAGGCTTCTTCTGGGTAAGCTCACTGCATCGTAGACTTTATCTGTGTCATCTCTGACCTAGATTAGAGTCAAGAGCAAACCCATTTCAAATAATAAAAAGATTAAAAAAGAAACAAAATAAAACAATTGGATTAAGGTCCACTCTCGGAGACGAGTTTATCCCAGCAGTGGGTACCTACATTATATACTGATTATGCTACGTTCGGTAGTTTATAAAAACCGGTCATCATTGTGCAAAGAAGCTACCTGAGATATCCAATAACTAAAAGGTGCAAACATAAAAAGTACAAAAAATAAAAATAACATTTCTTACTTCAAAACATTGGGCGTTCCTTCCAAAATTTATGATCTGCGTATGATATTGGATTAATTCTGACTACCTTGGCAAACACTGCTGTTTTATTTCGTAAAAAAATAATTATAACTTGCGAAACAGTCTTTGGTTTGGGAGGTTAAGCAGCGCTTGTCATGGTGAGTCACTTGGATGGGTTTACATCTGTTATTTATAAATCTCAGTGTCGTTAAATCGACTTAGTTTCGAGTTTTGGTTGGAATTATAAATAAGATAATGCATGCGAAACGCCCTTGCTTCGCACGGATAAAATAGCGACAAGTCAAAACATAGAGTTTTCTGTGCTTAATCTAAGTTTGATATTAATGTCATTAGACACATGAATCTTCCGCAATCAATGCTCTAAGATGGTGAAAACCTTATCAAAATCCAGTGTACAGTTTAGAAGATGTAAGCGCACACAGAGACGAAGCGCACACAGAAGATACACGAATAGTCTAATACACGAAGCGAATCTAATATCTAATATTTACATACAATTGTGCATAAAATATACAATTAACTTATTTTATTACAAACTATTTGCACTAGATAGGTACTAAATTAAATGACTAACTATACAAATAAAAACAAAAATAAAGGACAAATAAGCGTCGAAGTACTCGTCCGCATCGCTGTCATCCGGAAACGTACTCAGAAGACTGGCAGCATTGCCACGTTATCTAATGAAAGTGTAAACAAACCCTGGTCAGGATAAATTCTTACGCAATCACTCATTAAAGGGAGTTAATATTATAATTCATCTTATCTATGAAGGTTTCAGAGCCATCCAACGTGGTAATTCTGCCAGCTTTTTAGGCACTTATCCCATTGACAGCGATACGGACGAATTTTTTGATGCCCAATGATTTGAGAGCTCACTTTTTCTTAATTTTTTATATAATATATATTTTAATTATAATATAATATATATTTTATTTATAATATAATATATATATATATTAATTATAATATAATATATATTTTAGTATTAGCTTATGAATTGTAATTAAGGCTTTTTTTTATTAATGTTGTCTTTGAAAGAACTAATCACTTTTTCCAACAATTACTTAATTATTTATTTGATCGATTTTGAAGGTTTATTTTCAAGTCTATATGGCTGCTATGACCTGACTTTACCCAAAACAAGTAATAACACGGTAACAGAATCATAAAAAGGGCCAAAAACTTCCAAAATACCATGGAGTAAGATAAATATGCCGAGTCACTTTAGTGGAATGACCGAAATGTTTCCTCTTTATGAACTTAAAGAGATAATAACTTACTATTATTTGTACTGACTTTGTGTGGTACAAGTTAGAGAATTCACGACAGACTATACTTTTCCGAAGGATTTTGATGCGCTGAATTCGAAAAAAAATGCTCTATCACGTCAGGATTTCGAGATATCCTAACCTAAAAATACCGCTTTTTCTCATTTTTGAGGTTATGTAGCACGGCCGATCCTATTTTTTTTCAAAAATTATTAATAGCATCTCAAAGGACTAGTCTTTCTCTTTAAAATGACGCTGAGTTTACTCAAATATCTTTTTTTTAGCTGAGATATCGCATTTTGAAATTTTCGTGTACGTGGATTGTTCTACGTTTGAGAATTCATACACATACAGTCTATTGGAAAATTTCAAAATGCAATTTCTCGCCTGTTTGTAGGAGCCTTTAGTTAACAATTAAGTAAGACTCAGCATTTCATACTAAGCCTAGCAAAGAGAGTTACTTACCATGCTGATTGGCTAGATTATCGTTTTGTCATTCATTATATCTATCACGACGCACAATCATGATTTCATAATGTGGAAAAGATTGTAACTATCAGAAATCGCTTCCCCGTCTAATTTAGACCTCCTCCCAAACCGTAGCGTTGCCCACGCGTGGGAGTAACTCATTACAATGCGGCACCATTGTGCAGTTTATTATTATGTAAACACAGTCTATAATAGTGTGGACTAGACTAGGAAATAATCTGCTCTCATGACGGCATGGACTATACGAGATAAGGTAATGTCGTATCTGTAAGTCAACTATTTAGCGGAGCTGATTCTGCTGACTGAGCAGGATACATAGGAACTACATCAACATCATCTTTCTTGTTCTTAGCTTGTCGATGGACCAAATAACACGAGCCATGTATAACGAAACTAGCTTCTGCCCGGGACTTCGTCTGCGTGAAATTTCTTGTTACTCCGACCCACCCCGTCGCATCGCATCGCCTGCCCGCGCTATTACTTTGTTTTTGCTTAGCGTTCTTTCTGACTTTTTTTCTTTTTGCTCGTCTCCTAAAGGTCATAGCGTAATGTAAAATAGCTTATAGCCTTCCTCAAGAATTGGGCTATCAAATGCAAAAAGAATTTTTCAAATCCGACTGGTAGTTCCAGAGATTAGCGCGTTCAACCAAACAAACAAACTCTTCAGCTTTATAATATTAGTTGGTATAGATATCGTTTTTTTAACCGACTTCTAAAAAGGAGAAGGTTCTGAATTCGGATGTTTCTATTTTTTTTATGTATGCTCGGGCATAACTTTATCGTAAATAGACGGATTTGCTAAATTTTTTTTTTGTTCGAAAGTGCTTTATTCCGAAATGGTCCCATTTAAATATATTTCGTAAAGATCTGATGATGATTTTCGGAGACGGACGACGGAACTCTTCAATAAATGCCAACAAGTCAACCGCGATTGCTGCTATAGCATATGCATGCATTGTTTACGCAATCACACAACATAACATCACGCCAGTACCAAAGGGTACAGGCGTGATGTTAGGCAGATGTGTTCAATAGCTTTCTGTCACTGATATTCACATAACAAAGTTATTTTTCACTTTATAGTGTTTTTTTTTTCGAAGTCAGTTGTTTTTTTTTTTAATAAAGTTTTATTTTTCACTTTTATATTTATTTATTTGGCCCAAAATTCGGCAACGCGGATACCGTTTGCTGACGCAGCTGTGTCCTCACGTGTGCGGATGACAGGGCATTCGATGTAAGATGAGAGGTCAGCCATTGCCTGTGGAGAGACGTCGCATACAGACCGGAGGTCTGAGCCTTCCATGAACCCTCATGGAGGTTGTTCTTGCTGCGGCCTATTTGGCTACGAAGAGCTTTCAGGCGAAATATCCACTGCTGGACATAGGCCTCCCCCAAGCGTCGCTACATCGACCCTGTGCTTCTCGCATCCAGCGTATTCCCTTGACCCTCACCAGTCATCGGTCCACCTTTTTGGGAGTTTTACCAACGCTGCACCTTTCGGCACGCGGTCGCCACTCCAGAACCTTTCGCCCCCGTCAGCCATCCGTTCTGCGAGCATTGTGCTATAAGTAAGGCCGTAGGTAATACAGAATCTATCCTGCAGTGCAATTCTGTAACCATCTCACCGTGAAAATTTAGGTGAAGTGAGCGTGGAGTGAGCTGTCAATAGTGTCAATTCATAGCAAAAACAAACTCACTTCACCTAAGTTTTCACGGTGAGATTTTTACAGAATCGACCGGCTGTTGTAAATATGGCACATCGTGTAAAAGACAGAAATTTCAGCTTTGTAGATCATCACATCAGTAATCAATCTAAAGTTGTTGCTGCTCTGTTGAAAGAAAAGGCGTTTGCTCTGTAAAACTTGCATTGCCTAAGAAAACGGTTACGTCATATCATAACGGCGCGCGGTGTCATGAAAATCTGTCATCGTTACCAGTATTTGACAAAAAACGCTCTGAATTTCGACAGTCGTTATTGTGTGCCCGTTCACCGCTTTCTTAGAAATTCAAAGCTATAATGGCTCAGTAAAAGCCTGATCACAAATTGCATTGAGCTCCTTATCCACACTATTTAACTAAACTATGCGTGTGCGCATGACAATACTAGCTTCCGATGCCGGCCGACCCACTCCGACGCACCAACTGTATTGATCACTAATCAGTTTCCCTTCAAAACGTATGAAGATTTTTAGTTTAACATAATTTTACATTTCTAGTATGTTCTTTGTGACGTCTTGGTTTTGTTTTAAGTAGGGGATCGCAGAATCATAAAAACTACACGGTCTGGGATGACATTAATAATATGACTGGATCAGAACCAAGCATCATCTTCTGTTGTCCGAATAATAGTATGACAGGCCCCATTGGTCGGTCAGCGGGATTGTCCGAAAGGGTTACCGCTGGCTCGGAACATAAAGGGCTAAGGAAGAAACACGGGTGGGTTTTAGTCAGTAAGAGTCTGACACTCCCTTCCGCTCCACCCAGAGCGGGAGGGGTCATTTGATGATTTCCAATCCTGAAAAAAAAAGGCCCCATTGGTCTCGTGGTGGCAAGTACGACTGCTGAGCGTGAGATCCTGGGTTCGATTCCCGGTACGAGCAATAGCGTTACTGGGTTTTTCCATAGGGAATTTCTTAGTAACAGCTCGGAGTTTGGAAGTTGACGGTGTGATACTCCCGTGCATCGGAAAGCACGTTAAGCCGTTTGTCATGAGCCTGATCACTCCGGTCGTGTCAGATGGCTATCCCATCGGACTATAGTGAGGAAAGAGAGAGTGCATCTATGCAAGTAGGTATCTCCCGCGCCGAAGGCGATCTGCTGAGATCTGTCGCCATGGGCAAAATTCGGTCAGGAGGACCTTTTTATGGCCTGCAATAATTATTATTTTGCAGAACATTTGATTTTTTGGGCAGGCCAAAGCGCCAAGTCCTAACAGTTACAACGCAAAATCACTTCGCATGATTTTATTGGAATAAGGACTGATTTTTCCGACGTCAGTCAATTTTATCGAAGGAATAATTTTGAATTTTTGACAGTTCTTCCATAAAATAACTGTCAGACGACAATTTTATTTCACGAATAAAAATTTTCTGTTTTTTTTTTTGAAAAATCAGCCCTTAGGACAATACCTTAAAACTATGAAAACAGTAAGAAAACAACCATTTCCTTGCTCTAAGAGTGTATGCTTATGAGGGGACCCTTTTTTTACATCGTTCTCACAAAATTCAACATTAATGATGTAGGTAACTAATATTTTTGTAAAAATATAATTTAAAAAACCGTCCATGCAGTGTCTTGCCCGTTCTTCTCCAGTTTCCTACGCTTTGGAATGGGCAACTAGCATCATATTTTCTGACTGACCGACTTCTTGACAATTCAAAAGTGCCTGTAAATGGTTTAATTGAAATAAATGCTTTGAGTTTGAATTTGAGTTTATGGTTAGCCCTCTGAGATCATCCTTTTGTTCGCCAAACATAGTTGGTAATTACGATAGTAAATATTCTCTCACTACTGTCCTATTTAAGAGTAAACTAGTTGCGAGCTCGAACTCACTGGTGGTCATGGCCAAAAAGCACGCTGTCTCACCTGACTTCGTGACCGACAGAGCTAGTATCAGTGATGAGCAGTTAGACGTAAGTCTACACGAACAACGTCTAGTTCCCACGCACAGAAACACCGTTCCGAACTGATGGGCACGTAAAAAAATTCGAAACGTGCTTCGGAAAATCGAGTTTTATGAAAAAACCACTGCATAAATCAATTAAAAATAAAGTTTATTGATTTTTTAGATAACTGAGCTTTGGCGGTACGGACTTGATTTTAAGGCTAGCAGCAGCAGCAGCGGCAGTTATTTTATTACTGATTTACACCCAAAGTTACGTTAAAAGTAGCAAGAAAAACGAATCATTGTTGGCTCATAACTTTTTAATGACTTTTATTTTACTCTTCATTTTCCATACAGACAACATTAATAATAAGACTAAACGATATCATGTTTAACTTTGGATGCACAATGTCAAACAGTGGAGTAATACTCTCCCGAAATTTGTATGGAAAAAATATCGACTAGTGGCACCTTAAGTATGGCATAAGGGCTGTTTTACGATATTTTTTCCGTGGAATAAAATTGACGTCTGACAGTTCTAGTATGGAAAACTGTCAAAAATTCAAAATTTATTCTCGGGATTTTCCGAAAGGGTTACCGCTGGCCCGGAACATAAAGGGCGAAGGAACACGGGTGGGTTTTAGTCAGTAAGAGTCTGACACTCCCTTCCGCTCCACCCAGAGCGGGAGGGGTCATTTGATGATTTCCCAACCTCAAAAAAAAAGTTATGACATATGGACAGTCCTTTTCCATTATGATCTGTTGTTGTTTGATTGTTTGCTTGAAGTTTTCCGCAAAACAATTAGCATGTAATACCAACATCTTGTACATAGCAATCAACATAAAATCAAGAACAACCTGCAGTATTTAATTACCAAATAAAATCAACAACAAATTATAAAAGGGATTAATTTAATAACATTTGATATCCAAAAGATTTGGGAGTTGAAACTAAATGTTTGTTAACGAAATACAATTAGGATTGGCTTCCTGAGGCAGAAAGAAAGCCCTTTTGATTACTCGAAAAATATCTTGTGAGAAAATAAAAGGAATTTGGATTTGTTCAATGTTGTGGGTTCTGTAGATATGAGCCATTCTCGTTGTAGGTGGTGGTGGGGGTGAGTGGTAATGGTGGTGGTGAATTGTGGTGGTGGTGGTGAGCTGTAGTGTTGGTGGTGGTTTGTGATCTTCCTGTATGAATCACAATAAAAACTTTGTTCTTTCTTTATTTCTTAGTTATGCAGGAGATATTATAGCGCAAACACAGGTAGGGTTACCATCCGTCCGGATTTATCCGGACATGTCCGGACTTCTAGACTTTTGTCCGGCTCTTTAATTTGTCCGGATTTTTAGGCTTAGATGATTCCATCTAAGCCAAAAAACTAAATTTTTTTTACTCGTATTCACGAGTAACAAAAATTATTTAAGTATTTAAGTAATACCAAATAAGTCTTTAATATTTTCATTAACTTCTCATTCATCTAAAAATAAACTATATTTCCTTATCAATCAACTTAACGAAATTATACAATCAACTGCAGCTCTATTTATACATTCCAATCTGGAACTGTTTGAGTATCGCGCAAGAAAGCGAAATGCAGATAAATTATGCGTTCCGCAAAGTAAAACCGCTCTCCTTTCCAAAAGTTTTGTTTGCATGGGGCCAAAGATTTACAACAAACTACCCTCAGTTATTCGCAGTTCCAATAGTGTAAATCTATTTAAAAAGAGACTCCAATCTCTCCTTACAGATAAGGCTTACTATTCTGTTAAAGAGTTCTTTGAAGAAAAATTGTAATGCAATTTATTTTAATTTAATTTGCTTTAATTCAATTATTTAAATCTTACTCTTGACATTTATTTATTTTTTTTTTTTTTTACCATTTGACTTTGACTTTATGTAATGGATTGACTATTGATTATTTCTTTTATTTAATTAACTTTATTGTTTTGAATTTATTATGACAATTGTATTGTTAATATAATTTGCATGCTAACATAGCTGGATATGGTGAAACTGTACCTGTGCAACATCTTTTGTAAACCCATATTATGCAAATAAAATTATTGATTGATTGATTGATTGAACTACATAGTTCAAACATAAAATATTTTGTTCAAAATAAAAATAGATTTACGAAAAAAAAAATCAAACGTAACGGTAGTTTCTGGTATAGTTATTATTATTATTTTTATTTTTCAGCGCACTCTTTTTTTTTGATGCAACCCGCAACCTTCCTCCCCTCGCGAGCATCTACTACCATACCTACCATACCACTGTAAATAAGTGGGTAATGTTTGGATTTTGTGACTAAAATATCCGGACTTTTATTTATTTATTTTATAATTTATGTACACACAGTAAAATACATAGGGATATGACGTAATTATAATTTGAGTACAGACACCAGCACATCAAGTTACTACAATCTGTCAAATTTCTTTAATAGATTTTCAACTTTATCGCGTGAAGCATAAGGTTCGAAGTTGATTGGGAAAATTTGACAGTTTCGGGTAGCTTGATGTGCTGGCGTCTGTACAAAGGTACTGCTTATTTCTTAAGAAATTTATTACAGCAGACCTGCGAAAGGAGAAGTAAAAAAGAAATGTAGACGATAGTGTGTGAGAACAAGAAGAGAAAAATATTGAGCTGTCAGGCTTTTTGTCTGGACTTTTAAAATTTCTAAATGGTAACCCTAAACACATCAGCGGGATTGTCCGAAAGGGTTACCGCTGGCCCGGAAGATAAAGAGCTAAGGAAGGAACACGGGTGGGTTTTAGTCAGTAAGAGTCTGACACCAGGCCTCCGTCACTCCATGTACTTGCGCGCTATAATTACCTACCGCCCGGCCGAGCGGTCTCGGGCCGTTTGCGGACCATATTCAGTGCGGTTTTCGCAAGCGAAGCGCACGCACGTTATTCAATTTTAATCATTCCATTCGTTTGTACGGGTACCTACAATGTCGTCTGGTGCCTTATGTGCAGTAGATGGGTGCAAATCAAGTAAAAGAAGGGATAAACACCTAATATTTTTCCATTTACCTGTCAATGAAGAAAGTTAAGTGATAAACTATTACCATTTTTTGTCGTTTCAAAATTATTACAGTCAGCACCAATTTATTAAAAACACATTTTACCTTTATACGATACAATTTTAAACTACCGAACATATTCACAGTTCTCAATAAAATAGACACAAATAGTTATGTTGATTTAATTTCATCGAAGAGGCAGCCTTGCGATTGCTGTGGGATCGCGCGGTGCGAAGCAATCACAACTGTACGCTTGAGCATTTAGGCACATTTTAGCATGCAGCGGTTGCTGACGCGACGGAGTAGGCTATTATAGCAATAGGTATTGGTAAATTTTCTACTAAGTGAAGTATCTGTTACGTAGTAACTATTTAGTAATCTGTGCTGACACTCCCTTCCGCTCTACCCAGAGCGGGAAATCAGGATAGGAAATCATCAAATGACCCCTCATTTGATGATTTCTCATCCTGAAAAAAAAAACCCTAAACACAGGTGTACACTTTCATTCCCTCACTGTCATAGTCGAAGCTTCGTGATTAAGGCAATGTTTCTAATAGCTATTCATTGAATTCAAATCAGACTACCACATTGTTCTAATGGTAGTAAGCGCGACGGCTCTTGGATTCCCAGATGGAGCAAAGGCTTTTTGGCTAAAAATTTCTCAGTAACAGCTCGGAATCTTGGAGCCCGGAGAGATTAGAGCCAGGTTGCTGGTAAAGTGCTTGCCCCGAGGCACTTTAAGGCTCCTACATACAGGCGCGACACGCGATATAATCGAGCGCGACACAGACACCGCTCGTTGCGCGACTTGCGGTGCCTTTGAGACGCGCGCGATTTTATCGCGTGTCGCGCCCGTTCGAAGGTGCCTTTACATGACCGCCGCAATATGGGTGCACTATACGCCTCTACCACCCTAGGATCTGACTCCAATGGTCAGTCCTAAACGTTTGCGGAACCCCAACCCAAAAAATCTACACGCATAAACACGAAACGAAAACCAATTAAGTTAGCAGTCGCCACCGTACGGAACCATCAATACGAATCAACTCGTTGCTTGCTATTAACTGCCATGTTAGGTCAGGAGACGGATTGCAGGTTTGTAACGTGATCTGAGATTTATTTGAAATAATTAATCGACTCAAAATATACCCAAAGGGAAATATTTGTATACCTTCAGTATAACATTAAACACTTTAAAAAAAATTAAGGATCCTCTTAAATATTTTTGCGCTTTTAATGATGCACACTTTTTTTAAATGGTTGAGCTGGGTTAGCACCTACGCTAGTGTAACCCGCCAAACAAATGGGTTAGGTTAGGTTAGAACTGTGACCAATTACCAACCAAGGGTGTTACTACCAAGTTGGTCGCAATTTCTTGGCTATTTAGGATTTTTTAAACATCATATAGGAATTATTTGAGGCTCATACATAAAAAGACGCTCAGTCACTAAATTAGTGTTCAATCATTTTTCTAAGTGCGCAAAAAGAGAATTATTAGAGGTTCGATTAAATACATGCTATATTCAAATAATGAAGAATGAAACACATCAATTTTATAACGATAAAAGAAATATATTTTTTTTAAATATAAAATAAATCGATATATCTAAATATATCGATTCAAATCAAATCAATCAGAGAAAAATATGTTAGAAATTGCGTATGGTGTGTGAGCTTAGTTGATCCACAACTGCCAAAAATATCCATTTTTCTATTTACTAGCAAACTTATCTCTTTCCAATAATCTGGCCTACATTTTGTTACAGTTTCCTGGAAAATACTTCAAGTAAGTACTGTAGGTAACCTCACATTTGAAAACAATATTAA
Organism: Luperina nickerlii; assembly: GCA_963855955.1. Taxonomy (NCBI): domain Eukaryota; kingdom Metazoa; phylum Arthropoda; class Insecta; order Lepidoptera; family Noctuidae; genus Luperina; species Luperina nickerlii. Next base: position 5,375,853 of record OY979689.1, on the reverse strand, counting down.
TCCTAGAGTGGAGCTACTATTCCTGTTAGGATTATTTCTGAGTAACTTAAAATAGGATACGATTAATTTCAGATTTCATGCAGTCGAGTAAAACCAGTATTTGTCTGTTGTATTTCGCAATATCTCTTTCACCCTAGCTCCAATACTACATTCGTGATCACCGCTTATATTTCAGCGGCCGGCCCGCCCAAAATGTAGATTGGATTCATCACCAATCAACCTCTTTATCTCAACCAGATAAGGTCGAAATTCGCTCAACACTTGTTTGGTAGAAAATTATTAAAACAAACGGGCGATTTCTTTCGCGATCTTTTATCTTTGAAACGTCAAAATGAATTTCTTTAATCAGTTTTGGAGTAACGAGTGTAAATATTTAAAACGGACCTTTCATCAGGTTGAATGAGTTTAATTTTTTGAATTTCTTAAAATTCAAAAAATTGAAATGAAATGAAATGAAAAATGAAAAAAAAAATGAAAAACGAAAATGAAATGATGAAATGTGGTTAGTGGCACGGAGCGTAATGTTGCTAGCTTTTCGGACTTCAGCATATTCTTCTTATTCGGAGATTGCGCGCAGGAGCTCCATGACCTGATCCCACCATCGCCCTTTTACTACCGCCTTACCAGATGTACTGCAGGGTACCATCTACACTTGGTATATATCCTGACAACTAGCTTCAGCTTTCTGACTGACCGATTGACAATTCAAGAGGGCCTGTAATTGATTTGTTTGAAATAAATGCTTTGAGTTTGACTTTGACTTTGAGACCACTCGTAGTCAGCGCTTTTCCTCCACATTTATTATGTGCACGGCCAAAGTTGGGAACTCGCTGCCAGCGTCTGTGTTCCCTTCCACATTTAACCCTTCAAATCACCTCTCGCGTCCGGGCCTGGTTCAAGCCATGGTCCGGGGCGAGTGGGAATGGGGGGCAGTCGCCTCCTTCTGCGAAGCATAGCGAAGGAGGCGGCGGGACGGCTGAGGGAGAGAGCCTCCCGTCCCAGCCGCCGCGGGAGACGCTCCGGGCGTCGGGAGCCGCGTGACGACTCCCGGCCACCGTAGGCGCGGGCCTGCGGGCGGAGAGTAATGGGTCACCGTCCGATCAGGACCAGGCCCGTGCCGGACGGCGCGTACGTGTTCCACGCGCGCCTCAAAGAAATGTCAGCATCAAATGAAGGGGCCCGTCAGGGCCGAAGCCTACCGGGTCAGCAGGATTGTCCGAAAGGGTTACCGCTGGCCCGGAACATAAAGGGCTAAGAAAGGAACACGGGTGGGTTTTAGTCAGTAAGAGTCTGACACTCCCTTCCGCTCCACCAGAGCGGAAGGGGTCATTTGATGATTTCCCATCCTGAAAACAAAAACCCTTCAAATCAAGAGTGAAAAGGCATCTTCTTGACACGCTCGTTCCATCATAGACTTCATCCACTGCTTTTCATCAAGCGTTATCGATGTAAAGAGGCCAGCCGGTCGATTCTGTGAAAATCTCACCGTGAAAACTTAGGTGAAGTGAGTTTGTTTTTGCTAGGAATTGACACTATTGACAGCTCACTCCACGCTCACTTCACCTAAGTTTTCACGGTGAGATTTTTACAGAATCGCACCGCTGCTTCTAGTCGAGATCTCATCTCAGCGACATTCAATGTCAAAAACCTGTCAAAAATGCAGGTATAATATATGCATAATTACCTGTATATTTGCGTATTTTTGACTGAGATTAGAATGCGAACATTCTTTTAAAAATACGGGAATTTACCCCTCTGGTGTTTGGTAGTCATGTGGGAGTTGTGGCACAGTGGTAACGGCGCCGACTTACGAGTTGTGAGTCGGGGGTTCGAACCCAGTCAGGCGCTTTACTTTGTGTAATTTATTTCATCACCAGTGCTCTTAATATGGTTAAGAATAACATCGTGAGGAAACCGGCATGCCCAAAAATTTGAAGACATGTGACATCTACCAACCCGCACTGGGCCCGCGTGGTGGATTACGGCCCACTCCTTCTCAGAGAGAGGAGGCCTGTGTCCCAGCAGTGGGAAAAATATAGGCTAATTATGTAAATTAATTATTTCCTTTTCTTGTACAGACGCCAGCACATCAAGCTACTACAATCTGTTAAATTTCTTCAAGAGATTTTCAACTTTATAGCTAAAGCATAAGGTTCAAAGTTGATTGGGAAAATTTGTCAGTTTCGGGTAGCTTGATGTGCTGGCGTCTGTACTAGTGTTGCCCAAAATCGGTCTTGGTCTTGCAGTCTTGGTCTTGTTCTTGCATTTTTGCAAGACCAAGACCAAGACCAAGACCGACTTATTGTAGCAAGACCAAGACCAAGACTGACCCCTGCAAGACTTGAGCAAGAACAAGACTAAGCCTGCAAGACTCTTGCGTCTCGCAGTTAAGTCAAACTGAGATTTGGGCGTTATAGTAGGTATTTGGTTTCAATCTTGATTTTGATAGACGTTCCCCAGTATCAAAACCGTATCCGTATCGTCATAACATTAACAGGTATTGTATTAATTATTATATGTTTCAACTATTTATTAAGTAGGCGTGTTACTTACAAAGTTCCCATATGTGATAAAAATGTACCTAGCATAACTTTCTAGCAAAGTTCATTTCATACCTTGTAGGTATATCTACTTAGAGTGTTATACTTGTATAAGTCTAATGTGCAGATCTAACGTTAGTAGGTTGGTAAAGTTATGTACCTAGGTATTTATGTTTCAAAGTTTATATTATTCTTTTATTCAGCAAAATTTAAAACTAACAGCGAGTCGAGTAGGTCTAGTACTAGTAGCAGTTTTTAAGCCAGCCGATGTTATGGTACAGACGCCAGCACATCAAGCTACTACAATTTGCCATATTTCTTTAACAGGTTTTCAACTTTATCGCTAAAGCATTAAGGTTCATGGTTGATTTACCTTAGCGCTTCCCCCTTAAATCGATGAAGCTTTAGAAAAATAATTATCCCCTCATAACGAATCTAAAATAAAAGTAGTAAATGGGTCATTCAATTATGTAGATGATTAAAATGCCTCATGTGACGCGTCTGTTAGATTCATTGGGATTCATGGCCGACTCGACGCCGCGCGGGGATTCCCGCAATCTTCCGCATTTTTTGTCAGGTTCAAGCATTTATGCACTTTATTGTAATAATTTTAAAGTTTATTTTCAAGTGCGTTAATAATACGAGGAGACCGCTTGGCGCTGCGGTCCCTTTGTCGCGGCATTTGAAAGCGAATAGCGTGAGCGCGAAGACAGTGTTGACCTCGCAAATGAACTTTAGCAATACAGCTGATCAGGTAGCCCTTTCGAATTTTGTTTACATTGCTGTTTTAAGTGAAACAAGTGAATTTACTATTTTTTAATCAAAAATCTCATTGGGTCAGATAGAAATAATGATTTTATACAGTTTACAGTAAAAAAAATTGTATAAAAAAACCTAAAAAATTAAGAAAAAGCCGACGAAAAATTTCAACGCAGGAGGGTCCAGAATCATGTACTGAATCCATGGTAGGTAAGCGGTTCCGCGTCGATGTCCCTGCCACCCTGAGCAAAAGACTAATAGGTATTTGAATGTAGTCTAGTCTAAGTAGTAGAGTCTCGCAAGACTTGCGAGACTCTTGCTGCAAGACCAAGACCAAGACCAAGACTGAGAGCGCAATACCAAGACCAAGACCAAGACCAGGTGTATTGACGCAAGACCAAGACCAAGACTGGCTAAGGTCTTGTCTTGGTCTTGCATTTGGGCAACACTAGTCTGTACATCTTCTTCAGGCTGTAGGTACCTACTCACATCGTCAATAATCGTTTTTTTTTGGTATTTATTAAAATAAAACTAAAAATCGAAAACACACTCATAGAACTCAAAAAGGCGAAAACAAACAAAATGATGCTCACATTAAACAATCAAAATAAAAATCAATCACACGCCATAATACTTTAATAAACGTAAAAAACCATGTTGCTGTAGATATAATCACAAATAAAATATATGCATGCCCGTCTGTCTGCAACCAATCAACTCCTGTTTTGATAGCAAATATCATTCGGAAACTCAAATAAAAAATATGTATGGCAAACAGACATTTCGTGGAAATATTAAAAGTAAAATGGGACTGCGACCGGTGTTCAGTTTTCAATTTACGTGTCGCTGTTAAAGTGAATAATTTATAGGATTTTTGTGAAAATTTTTGGCACTGATTCGTTGGTCGTTAGTGGTTGCAAGCGCTACTGCTGTACATGTGGGTTTGCATCCCGGGTCAAGAAAACTGTTATTGGATTTTTCCATTTGGAATTTCTCAATAGCAGCTCGATGTTTTCCTTCACCGTTTTGAGAGCAAAGTAAAGCGCCTCTCTGGATTCGAACCTACGACCAACCAACCTACCAACCAACCAACCAACCTACTAGTCAAGTCAATGCATCTTTGACATAACCATAATAATAAAACAATATAATATTAATGCTATGACTAATAAAATTCGATTGACATTTTATAATTGTATTTATGACTATTTCTTTTCAAAATTGACATTTAACAATTTTGTTTTAATTTATTATTTTTATCCAATTATTATGTTATTTACTGACATTTAAATATTTGTAAGGCCACTAAGGCTAAAAATAACTGAGATAATTATTGTGATAACTTGCATGCTCTGTATGTATACATTATAGGTACATAATATATTATTTCCTTAGCCCACCGGTATCGGGAACAGGATCCAAGCTACCGGCGGTCAGGGCTCCAAATATATTATTTATTATTATATAATATTATATCTCTCTTACCTTCTCATGTTTCCACAATTAATAAATCTTGAATCTTGAAGTCGCTGTAGTGACAGAGATGCCCTTAGGCATTTCATTTTCTACCAATGAACCCTTAGATGGTGCATGGATAGGTGTACCTAACGACATGCGGCTAGGTGGAATTTCTCAATCCAATCCAACCTGTCACTTGCTGCCCTCTCCCGGCGATGCCCTAAGCCGAGGTCCGTATCCCACAGGGGCTTAGTTTTTTAAACCCTCGCTGGAGGCCTTTTTATTGTAGCATCCAAAGGTAAGCCCGGTTAAGCAACCTACCAAGCAATCTCCTAGGTTGATCTGCGATGTGACATACACACAAAATTCATTGATAAATTTCCGCGCAGAAAACGCGCTTTTGAGTTGAATTTTTATATTATTTGGCGAATTATTTGTTTTTTTTTATGAAAAAAGAAAAAAATTCTTTGTGTTTGTGTGTTTTTCTATTTTTTGTGGCTTCTACTCCGTTCACCATTTATATACTTTTCCTTTATTTCCAGACGGTAAAAAAAGTCAGACGCTATATAAACAAAAAATGTGTCGAATTTCTAAACTTGTGGAATATAAATATAGATGGTTTTTGTAGGTATGTGTCATGTATCAATCACCATAAAATTATCACACTAGTGTCTAGAATAAAATAATACAATTTCAATATCTACAAAAAAAATATCACAAAAATTCTCTTCATTGTTGGTTCAAGGTCGATTTTTACGATTTCCCATAGATTCATGGCAGTCGGAGACGGATATATTATTTGCATAAAGACGGCGCCACAGATCCTAACCTCTTTTATTATGTGCTAATCACTAGAGAATTATAGGGTGTGTATACAGGGTGTGTATACAGGGTGTTGCATGTTTGATTTACAATTATTTTTTTTTTTTGTTAGTAAGTTTATTTACTGTCAGTAAAGGATACCTTGTCTGTTTGTACACATTATTTTATAATTACTCTATTACGTTGTGCAGTCGTTACGGGTAGTCAGAAGCCCGAAAGTCTGACAACCAGACTTACCAAGGGGTATCCTATTACCCAGTAACTGGGTTGAGGAGGTCAGATAGGCAGTGGCTCCATGTAAAATACTGGTATTCAGCTGTATCCGGTTAGACTGGAAGCCGACCCCAACATAGTTGGGAAAAGGCTAGGCAGATGATGATGTTGGTCAGACGCCAGCACATCGAGCTACACGAAATTGTCAAATTTTCCCAATCAACTTTGAACCTTATGCTTTAACGATAAAGTTGAAAATCTATTAAAGAAATTTGACAGATTGTAGTAGGTTAATGTGCTGGCGTCTGTACTTACCCTTCTCTTCGTCTTTTCAGTGACTAACATCTGTAGAACTACCACAAAGCGCAAAGTCGACGGCCCGCCTCTGCGGTGCCGTCTAAACGTAACGCTGATGGCAGAATAGATGAAATCGGCACAATTGGCAAAGTAGAAAGAAAAACTACGTTTTTATAATTAACATCTCTCTATAGATGATTGAATTGAAGAAGAAAATATGCTAGGTTCTACCCTGAATAAATTGGGATACCTACCTAAGAGCAGATGCTGACGATCTTTTTCAGTAAAATAGCGGCAAGATTTGCCAGTCAGGAAGGTTATGAGCAGGTCTGAGTGAAATAAATAGTGTACTCATTGTTGAAGAGCCTATTAAATAAAGACACACAAAAACGTCGAAGAAAATAAGTCAGAAATCTGGTCGTGATTTTAATAGTCTTGTTTTAAAATACCAATTATGCTACTTAGATCACGTGATTCTTGAAAAGATTACGCGAATTAAGGCTCCTTCAAACAGGTGCGACACGCGACAAAATCGCGCGCGACACAAAGGCATCGCTCGTTGCGCGACTTGAGGTGCCTTTGTGTCGCGCGCGATTTTATCGCGTGTCGCGCCAGTTTGAAGGAGCCTTTAGAACTTGCAAAAAACGTAACTAAAGAAAGAAAGAAAAGAAAGAAAAACAGAAAGAAAGACAGGAAGAAGAAAGAAAGAAAGACAGAATGAAAGAAAAGAAAGACAAGAAGAAAGAAAGAAAGAAAGAGAAACAGGAAGAAATACAGGGGCTTGTGGCTAAGTAATAACAGCCACAGGGGTTGATCGATCAGGTTAAGCTACGCTTGGCGCGGTTGGTCCGTGGACCATCTTTACATGCCACTCCGTGCCTCGGAAAGCACGTCTATTCGTCGCCCCCCGCTGCCATCTGTGGATCTATGACATTCGTTACGGGTCGTTACAAGCCCCGAAAGTCTGACAACCAGTCATACCAAGGGGTAGCTTAAAGGTCATAGCCCACTTACACGACTCTGCTCCCACCCGGCAAAAAGAATATTATTTAAATATGGGCTTTAAATATTGTTCTTTAGGTATATTTTACATTAGCATCACAAATTAGCAGACAGCTCGCTGTCAGCGAGCTTACCGCCTCCGTCAGACTGCTCGGTAGTTGACGTCTCGCTGGCCGCACGCTGTAGCCGAGCGGTCGGTGCGGTGTCCGCGCGCTGACTGCTAGCAGACGCCGCCAGTTCCAACAGCGCGGTTTGTACGCCGTACCGAAAAGCGGGAGCGGTCGGCGGGTGGACTGCTGGGTGCCTGCTAGCTGTCACCGCGTGGACTGCGAGCAGTCGTCTTAGTTTAGGGCGGTGTTGGGTGGGAGCGGTGTTGGAGCAGAGTCGTTTAAGTGTGCTATGACCTTAAGGGGTATCCTATTAATCCAGACTCTGGCTTATTGCCACTATTCAGCGGGATTGTCTGAAAGGGTTACCGCTGGCCCGAAACATAAAGAGCTAAGGAAGGAACACGGGTGGGTTTTAGTCAGTAAGAGTATGACACTCCCTTCCGCTCCACCCAGAACGGGTTATTTGATGATTTCCTACCCTCAAAAAAAAGAAGGGGTATCCTATCAGTTGCTCCATATAAAATACTAGTATTCAGCCGCATCCGGTTGGACTGGAAGCCGACCCCACCATTGTAGCGAAAAAAAGGCTTGGCAGATGATGTAAGGAAATGCACTAACATAAAACTCAAAACCACACTCCATAATTTCGCGATCACTTTCCTTACAATAACATAAATGTATATGAAGCAAAATCCTTATTCCATCGTCATTCTCACCGCAATGTCAAGATGTCATGCAAAAACTGAGACAACATAATATTAGGGTTCCATAATCATTGCGGCGGCGGTGAAGTCGACCGCAAACGTTTGCTACTCGCAATAATTCATGACATTGTTAAGAAAATGAACAAGGATATTTTGTGAGGGCGTAATTTTGTGTTATATTTTGTAAAAGCCGTATTTTATGCTGGTTTTCTTTGTAAGCGTATACGTAGATGATTGATAGGAACCGAGGTTTTGTTTGTTATTGAGAGCAGTGGTAACGGCCCCGCCTCACGAGGGTTCAAACCAAGACTGGCGCTTTACTTGGTGTAAATAATCATCACCACTGCTCTCAAAACGGCGAAGGAAAACTTCGAGAGGAAACCGGCATGTCCTAGAACCAAAAATTCGAAGACATGTGATATCTACCAGCCCGCACTGGGCCCGCGTGGTATATTACAGCCCACTCCATCTCGAAGAGAGGAGGCTTGTGTCCCAGCAGTGGGAACATTACAGGCTTATTATCATACTAGCTTCTGCCCGCGACTTCGTCCGCGTGAAATTTCTTGTTACTCCGACCCACCCCGGCGCATCGCATCGCCTGCCCGCGCTATTACTTCGTTTTTGCTAAGCGTTCTTTCTGACTTTTTTTCTTTTTGCTCGGCCACTAAAGGTCATAGCGTGATGTTAAATAGCCTATAGCCTTCCTCAAGAATTGGGCTACCAAATCCAAAAAGAATTTTTCAAATCCGACTGGTAGTTCCAGAGATTAGCGCGTTCAACCAAACAAACAAACTCTTCAGCTTTATAATATTAGGTATAGATGGCTAAAAGGCAGCTTCGTTTGTCTAATGTTCACAAGCTCTACTGTTGAGCATGAGGTCCTGGATTCGACTCTGTGGTCAGGCAAAGTGTTTATTAAGCTTTTCTATCCGGAATTTGTCAATAGTTGTCCGGAACCCGGATTTGTGCGCGGTTGATAGCAATAGGCTCGGCCCATATTACATGAGACTTCAACATACCTGGCGAAATGTGGGTTTGCTACAGGTACACCTTTACCGTACCTCAGGAAGGAGTTTTCTTCCCCCCGGTGGGTTCCCGCATTGTCGAGGCGGAGGGGCTCAGTACCCATGGCTTGATCACCCACGGTGAAGCGTAGTTACACCTCTACGTTACCTCAGGAAGGAGTTAGCTCCCCCCCGGTGGGTTTTCGCATTGTCGAGGCGGGGGGCTCAGTAGCTTGGTCATAAAGCGAAGAGGAACCCGAGGAGGGGCCGCTCATCAGGGCTTTTGCCGGTGAGTCGACGATGTAGCGGCCAACAAGTAGGTTGCGGTGCCGCTTGGGCGAGATCACAACTGAGGCGAGCCGCTATGTCGTATGGGAGGCATCGCGGCTGAGGGTTGGAGGCCGTGACGGGAGAGGAGTGCCGGTATTGCGGTGCGCCGCTCTCCCTATCTTCCGCGGCCTTGACGGGGTCGCCACCGTCTGATGGCGGACGCGGTGATGCCGCAGGGAAGGAGGAGTGTTGGTATGACGTTGGCCGCTCTCCCTATCTTCTGCGGCCGAAAATTGGCAGGCGGTGGGGCGAATGACCTGACCCGTCGCAGGGGGGTCAAGGGTGCGCAGACACGGGGTCATCTAACGCCCATGTACTGGTTTGGTTTCTGGGGTGGTCCCTGCGTGCTATGTGTTCTGGTGCGCCAGTGATGGGTAGGTAACACGCGAATGAATACGCGCGAAACGTTTCGCGGCGAATTCGCCCCTTCTGGACAAGGTCTTAACGAGATACTGGGCGCCAATATATCGCATCGCGCGGTTCCAAAATCCGCGCGTAAATCGCGTGCAGTTCGCCAGACTCTCGACTCGCGCTTGATTGCGCGCGAGTCAAGATTCTGGAGACTCCTTGTTGCGTCCAGTTGACGCGCGAACTCCAGAGCGTTCAACTCCATGTTTTCTACTGACAAATGAAATTCGAACCCAAATGCTCGCGCGTTGGTACGCTCCTTCTGGACGCAACGGTCGCGCGTAATACGCACGAGAGAATCGCGGCGGATTCGCCCCTTCTGGACAAGCTCTTTGTGTCGCGCGCGATTTTATCGCGTGTCGCGCCTGTTTGAAGGAGCCTTTACTTGGTAAGAAAGACTTTTTGCACATCAAATGTTGCTGCACTACATTATTTAATTCTATGCATTTGTTGAAGGATAACATACGGATTGTTTATCCCCTGAATAAGGCATAGTTTAAAGTAAAATGACAATATTCATAAGAACATCATCCTATATCTTCAAATATTGCGTGACGTAACAACGTAAACGTTGCGTACTAATTCGAAGTCCGGGGTTCGTTTCCTGAGTCGCGTCAGACACATAAAAATGAACGGAACAAAAAATCATTTGTTGTTTTACGTTCAAGGTTTTGTGTGAAAGAGAGGGTAAGCAGATGTCAATCTCTTGAAATACGGACCTACTAAGATGTTATAATGTTGTGTTTTGCAAAAAAAATATGCTGACCATCTTGTTGGTATAGACGTCGACGTCGAAAGCGCAACTGTTGAGCATAGTGTATTAGGTTGAGTCACCAACACACTAATATTATAAAGGCTAAAGTTTGTGAGTTTGTGTGTGTTTATTTATGTTTGCTACTTCTTCACGCTCAAACGGCTAGACCAATTTTGATAAAATTTTGTATGGAGGTAGCTGACACCCTGGATGTTGTCAGCTAACTCCATAAAAATAAAAAAAATAGTTGGAAGGCACATGCCAAAGACAACTTTAACAACGAACTTCCTAAATAAAGAAAGAAAAGCTATCGTCTGCCATCTTTAATCATAACTTCTTGCTAAAACTAATTTAACTACACAGGAAAGATGTAGTTTAACTAATCAACATTCAAACAGCGTTGAAACATTATTGATAATCCAAAATGGCTGGAAGTTTTGGGTGGGCCAACTTATCTATAACAACTGGTCGACGAGACATGAATTTGAAATGCGTTGATGAATTGACTGTCAATGATTTTGGATTTTGCTTATTAACTGCATAGCCCATGGCGGCTGTCCCATTTCAAAACCTAGTAAGGGACACATTTTTACAAAAATCGTTTTATTTCATAATCTTGCAAACCTAGAAGGTCTCTACCAAATACAAAAACACCAGCGTTTTAAACTTACATAAAAGGAGATAATATTTAAACATCGATACCTAGTAAGTGCACCTTTCACACCCTAGTGACCATTATTTTAAAACCTAGTAAAGTAGTAAGTCACTTTTTTCACACAATTAAAAAAAATACATTCCATAGGCTGACCAAATATTACGCTTATGCGCTTTCCTGTAAAATTTCATTTTAAGTCCTTAGTAGGTTTTGAAATGGGGCAGCCGATCGTTGAGGGGCTCGTGTTGCTAAATGATAACAGTCGTATGGATCATGCTTGCCGTGGCTTGTTTGTGAATCTACTCATCATCATTAGCCTATAATGTTCCCACTGCTGGGACACAGGCCTCCTCTCAGCGAGAGGGAGTGGGCCGTAATCCACCACGCGGGCCCAGTGCGGGTTGGTAGAGTTGTCACATGTCTCCGAATTTTTTGGTTCTAGGACATGCCGGTTTCCTCACGATGTTTTCCTTCACCGTTTTGTGAGCAGTGGTGATGAAATAAATTACACAAAGTAAAGCGCCTGTCTGGGTTCGAACCTACGACCTACAACTCGTAAGTCGCGGCCGTGTGAATCTACTATCCATTACATATTTACATACCGAGACCCCTCCGTGCCTCGGAAAGCATGTTAAGCCGTTGGTCCCGGCTGTCATTCGTGGATCTTTGACAGCCGTTACAGGTAGCCAGGAGCCCGAAAGTCTAACAATCAGTCTTACCAAGGGGTATCATGTTACCCAGTAACTGGGTGTCGAGGTTAGATTAGCAGTCGCTCTATGTAAAATACTGGTATTCAGCTGCATCCAGTTAGACTGGAAGGCAACCCCAACATAGTTTGGAAAAGGCGAGGCAAATGACGATGAATCACAGCGGCCTATAAAGTTTCCACTGCTGTGACATAATCCTCCTCTCGAAGAAAAAGTAGGTCATAATCCACCACGCGGGTCCAGTGCGGGTTGGTCGATGTTACAATGTTTTCAAATTTTTGGTTCTGGGTCATGCCGGCTTTCATTCACCACTTTCTTAGCACTTGCATAATTTTCATAAAAATTATGGATCAAACAAAAAACAACCGACTTCCAAAAAAAAAAACACTACAAAGTGAAAAATAACTTTAATTTCGGAAGTCGGTGTCGTTGGTTCTGTATTTTCGTTTTTTGGAAGTCTGTTGTTTTTTTTTTTTGTAAAAAGGTTTTTATTTTTCCAGTTTTTAGTTGTACCTACCTATTCCAAACAAATTCACATAACACTACTCGCTATGTGAATATCAGTGACAGGAAGCTATTGAACACATCTACCTACGCCTTTAAAGGGTACAGGCGTGATGTTATGTTGTGTGACTGCATAAACAATGCATACTTAAGCTATAGCAGCAATCGCGGTTGATTTGCTGGCATTTATTGAAGAGTTCCGTTGTCTGTCTCCGAAACTCATCATCAGATCTTTATGAAATTTAAATGGAACCATTTCGGAATAAAACTCTTTCGAACAAAAAAAAATTTTGCAAATCCGTCGTATATATGAGAGGTTTATGACCGAACATACATAAAAAAAAACATAGAAACATCCGAATTGATAACCTCCTCCTTTTTAGAAGTCGGTTAAAAAGATGGAAAAAAAATGACGATTATAGAAACGATGGAAGGATTATGTGAAAGAAGATAATATGGCAAGGAAAGGGGTGAATGAACAGTCCTCCAGACCGTAAAAATTTTGGCCATGGCAACCAATCTCAAGGGAGACTAGCCTTCGGCGCGTGAGCTATTGTAGAGCACAAGTGTGTGCGCAAACACAGGTGCACTCTTCCTGCCCTCACTCTCATAGTCTGATGGGACGGCAATCCGACACGACCGGAGAGAGATCAGGCGCAGGACCAACGGCTCAACGTGCTTTCCGAGGCACGGGGGTATCTCACCGCCAACTTACAAGCTCCAGGCTGTTACAGATGTTCTATGTCACGAAGTCCGTTTGGCTAAGAATGTTGTCAATCGTGCACATGCACATTCTGATCAACAGAGACTCAACAATGGGTGAAGTAAGTACACATTCGCGGAAATAGCCTCATGCGACGGCAGCAAGGGGCAGCCGCTGTGGGAGCGCGCTTGTCGGGATACGTCACTACTACAATCAAAGCCGAACGGACTTCGTGAAATAGAATATCTGTACTAAGAAATTGCTAATGGACATATCCAATAACACTTTGTTAGAGCAAATGGGGTGAATTCTAAAACGACGGTCAGGTTGAAATGATGAAGAAAAATACATGTTGCACCAACTTGAAATAAAGTTGAATCCTGACAATAAAAACCCAACAAAACACAAAAACCCTTGACCGAAGCTATCCTAACTTTAGCCACACCAAATTCCATCCATTTTCTAACTTTTTTTCTACAAAACTCATCTATCCTAACCAAACGTAGCGGCATAGCCGTTTGAGTAGGTTTTTTCGAGGTGTTGAAGTGCGGCGCCCGGATTCTGTTTGACAAATAAAGACGAGATAACAAAAAACCCATTTGCATGTGTTAATAGTACTGGCATTGTTTTACAAGCGCTTTCGAGGTCTACGTCGGATGGAGATGTTGTTTTAAAGTCTTTTTTGAAGAACGGTTTTAATTTTTTTTATGCTATATTTAGGTTGGTTTGTTTATGAGAATTTGAGGGGCTCGCTGCCATTTGTAGGTTTTTGACAGTCATTACGGGCACCTTAATCGGAATCTGAATCATTCATCCGTCCGTCAGTCCATTCAGCAATAAAAAAAAGAAGCAAAGCTCTTCCTTTTCTGTATGAAAAGACGCTTTTGCCTTGCAATTGGAAAATCACTGTCTGGTTGATTATATTAATATCTGCCTAGTCACAATGAGGTCTGAATCATAATTACTTATATTTACTAATTTATATACAAGATTATATACAGGCACCTATTGATTAGTGTTGCCCAAATGCAAGACCAAGACAAGACCTTAGCCAGTCTTGGTCTTGGTCTTGCGTCAATACACCTGGTCTTGGTCTTGGTCTTGGTATTGCGCTCTCAGTCTTGGTCTTGGTCTTGGTCTTGCAGCAAGAGTCTCGCAAGTCTTGCGAGACTCACTTAGACTAGACTACATTCAAATACTTATTAGTCTATTGCTCAGGGTGGCAGGGAAATCGACGCACAACCGCTTGCCATGGATTCTGTACATGATTCTGGACCCTCCTGCGTTGAAATTTTTCGTCGGCTTTTTCTTAATTTTTTACGTTTTTTTTCTGCAATTTTTTTTACTGTAAACTGTATAAAATCATTATTTCTATCTGACCCAATAAGATTTTTAAATAAAAAATAGTAAATTCACTTATTTCACTTAAAACAGCAATGTAAATAAAACTCGAAAGGGCTACCTGATCAGCTGTATTGCTGAAGTTCATTTGCGAGGTCAACACTGTCTTCGCGCTCACGCTATTCGCTTTCAAATGCCGCGACAAAGGGACCGCAGCGCCAAGCGGTCTCCTCGTATTATTAACGCACTTGAAAATAAACTTTAAAATTATTACAATAAAGTGCATTATAAATGCTTGAACCTGACAAAAATGTGGAAGATTGCGGGAATCCCCGCGCGGCGTCGAGTCAGCCATGAATCCCAATGAATCTAACAGACGCGTCACATGAGGCATTTTAATCATCTACATAATTGAATGACCCATTTACTAATTTTATTTTAGATTCGTTATGAGGGGATAATTATTTTTCTAAAGCTTCATCGATTTAAGGGGGAAGCGCTAAGGTCAATCAACCATGAACCTTAATGCTTTAGCGATAAAGTTGGAAATCTGTTGAAGAAATATGGCAGATTGTAGTAGCTTGATGTGCTAGCGTCTGTACCATAACATCGGCTGGCTTAAAAACTGCTACTAGTACTAGACCTACTCGACTCGCTGTTAGTTTTAAATTTTGCTGAATAGAAGAATTATATAAACTTTGAAACATAAATGCCTAGTTACATAATTTTTACCAAACTACTAACGTTAGATCTGCACATTAGACTTATACAAGTATAATATAATACTCTAAGTAGATATATAACTTTCTAGCAAAGTTCATTTCATACCTTGTAGGATATGAAATGAACTTTGCTAGAAAGTTATGCTAGGTAAAGGTCATGGCCCATAATCCGACCCGGTTCAAAAATGTTTTTGTACAAAAGCGAAAATAGTGGTAAATAATGCAAGCATAACCCACTTTTCATTATATGTAAAAAAAAAAAATATTCGTTGGAGAAATCTTGCAGCAGACCAATAAACATTGGATAATAATTAGCGGTTTCGCCTGTCTGAGATTAGCCAGATCTTACTGCCACGAGCACATGTGACCAAATGGTCTGTACACATTAGAAGTATACAGACACCGCACGTTGGTTGACAACAAAATATTAATTAGAGGGAGAATACAGTCTCGACATGTCAGGAGTAAACAATATTATAGGTACTTATGTTTTGGTGAATGCAACACGACATGGTCGAGAGAGTATCGAGGGATACCTACTACTGCTCATGCATTCACGGCCGCCGCACTATAGGAAGTTGTGCCCATATTGTGAGCATAGTGTACTTTTTATCCTGGGCCAGACATCAAGAAAATATTGAAACACCTACGGCTTTCTTGGACAATGTTTTAGACATTGATGGGGCTGAATAAACATTAAAAAAAATGTATTTTATTTTCTCCTCCCTAAAACCACAAGTTAAGTCTTAAAAAAAGTTAAGTTTTCATACTAGGTAGATTACATTTTTTTATTATTATTCTTTCATGATCCCCATGAGCCACAGCAATGCGCCACTTATCATTGAAAAGTATAATCATTTGTCTTTGATTCCCGCCATATTTTATTTCTGTACGCCGTGGGTATATTTTTCACACTAAATGGGCCATTACCTTTTTATCACATATGGGAACAAATTTGTAAGTAACACGCTACCTACCTACTTAATAAATAGTCGAAACATATAATATCAATACAATACCTGTTAGTGTTATGACGATACGGTTTTGATACTGGGGAACGTCTATCAAAATCGGGATTGAAACCAAATACCTACTATAACGCCCAAATCTCAGTTTGACTTAACTGCGAGACGCAAGAGTCTTGCAGGCTTAGTCTTGTTCTTGCTCAAGTCTTGCAGGGGTCAGTCTTGGTCTTGGTCTTGCTACAATAAGTCGGTCTTGGTCTTGGTCTTGGTCTTGCAAAAATGCAAGAACAAGACCAAGACTGCAAGACCAAGACCGATTTTGGGCAACACTACTATTGATCCAATCCAATAAAAGATTATGTTGCGAAGGCGTTTTTCGTTGGCATTTTTTATCTTGATACGATGTTTCTGAGTGGTTTAGGTCATAAACTTAATCTGGCGTTTATGATTTATGTATGATGTACCAACTTAGTTGATATGTCCAACTTAATTGTGAGAGCAGTATGGCTCAGTGGTAACGACCGCGACTTACGAGTTGTAGGTCGCAGGTTCGAATCTTGACAGCCGTTTTACTTTGTATAAATTATTTCATCATACACCCTTGCTCTTAAAAATATTAAAGAAAACACCGTGAGGAAACCGGCTTGTCCTAAAATCAACTAATGCGAAGACGTGTGACATCTACCAACCGAAACGCAAGACTTCTGTCTTGCTTGCGATCACTAGAAGAACGAGACAGCAGTGCGATTCTGTAACCATCTCACCGTGAAAACTTAGGTGAAGTGAGCGTGGAGTGAACTGGCAGTGTCATCTTACCAGATACTAGGGATTGACCAAGCATACATTTACAATCATAATCGAGATTTTAATAATATTTTTTTAGCCTAATCCTATTGATATTTTTATATAATTCAAAGCTAGTATTTTAGTGGTCAAAACATTAATATTTTGTGGGGTTTTACTTACAATAAAATAGCAAAACAGAAGCGCAGTCAGAATCTCAATCCTGTTTTTTTTTATTTTTTCCCTAGTCTAGTAAGTCCTTATATAGACTGAGGCGCGAGCGCGTCACGCACGAACAGTAAATAAAATTAAAACATTCACGTTTATGACAGCTAGACTGATGAAAATACGCATCGACATTGTTTGGTTATTATGAGCAATTGTAGATCAAGTCTAGTAAAGACTGCGACGATGTTCAGCGTTGTTATTAACCCAAATCTATTGAATTAGAAGAGATAACCGAGTGTGTCAAGTCATCGAGTGCTAACGGATGCCTAGCTGACGGACCATAGAATGTAATCCCACGTAGTTTGTGTGGCGTGATCACTCCACCCGATTCACGACACTAAATGTCGTAAATCGGGTGAAGTGAAGGTGAAGTGATAAGATCACGCCGCGCTTGCGCGTTAATCACTGTCATTATCACATTGCAGATTGCGTGATCACTTCACCTTCACTTCACCCGATTCACGACATTTAATGTCGTGAATCGGGTGGAGTGAAGGTGAAGTGATAAGATCACGCCGCGCTTGCGCGTTAGTCACTCATTATCACATTAGAGATTTGTTTTTACATATTTAACTTGTAAGGCGTCATGTATAAGAACATTAGGAAAATGCAATACCAACGTCAAATAAGTGCAAATATTTTATCGCTCATCGCGCGCCCGTGTTTGCACTGCACCTCTAGTAACCCTTAAATGAAGAAGTGGTTGGTGTCAACCCTGAAGTGTATGTATGGTCCCTAATAGTGCATAACGTAGTAAGTACCTACACTCCTTTAGAATATAAGTAAGCAGTTTACATCAATGCGCATTGTAACATAAATTCACTAGATATTCATTAAAGTACATTCTATCAAGCTGGTTGTCTAATTCTAACGACCCTTGAACCCCCAACATTTCATGGCGACCCTGCCTTAGAGTCTGCCAAGGGGCAGATTAAGCAAAGTTTTCGTTGAGCGATTTTCAAAATATGTAACTCTAAAGTAGAAAAAGACGAGGTATTCGCCAATCAAAACGCGGCTGGTGGAGGTGTTGACGCCGAGGTGGTGTTGCCATGGTTACGAGATTCGAGTGGAGTGATATATGGTACATTCCGAATTGCACTGTAATCCACTACAGCGTGCTTACACCTTGACCCCAATTCTGCTGTATGGTATTTGTCTATTATTCCCCGCATAATCTTACCACGCCGTACGGTTGTCAAGCGTGGTATTTTGACAGTTCAAACCGGTTTCGGTCATTGTGTCATAGAGAATACGTTAATAGCAGATGTAGTGATTAGGTTATTAAGGAATTGACGTGGTTTCGAAGTAATGAATCATTAAGTGGTCATAGTGAATTAGGGCCCTTTTCTGAATTAACGTGAACGCGATAACGATGTCCCGTGAATCGACATATATGAAGTCATGGCATGTGCCATCTTGCGATAACGCCGACTACCGACCATGCCCTAAATTAATAATTATCACCGATCTTTAAAGTAACGTGGCATTTTCGAAATTGTGCTTCTGGCTACAGTCGCCACCTTACCAAAGAAGAGGAAATTCGTGGTGTATACACAAATAAATACTATAATCCAACCATGAGTAACTATTCAAGTGAATAGGTATATTACTGACTCTCAGCTGCCATAGTGGTCATTTATCTAAATCGGAAAGCAAATTATTCATGTGAGCGATGATGACTTAATTCGGAATGAGCCATATTTCACGCCGCGCAAGCGCGTTAGGCGCTGGCGAATGTTTTGATCACTAAAATACTAGCTTTGAATTATATAAAAATATCAATAGGATAAGCATTAAAAAATATTATTAAAATCTCTTTTATGATTGTAAATGTTTGCATGGTCAATCCCTAGCATCAGTGGGATGACACTGACAGCTCACTCCACGCAAGTA
This sequence comes from Luperina nickerlii, assembly GCA_963855955.1. Taxonomy (NCBI): domain Eukaryota; kingdom Metazoa; phylum Arthropoda; class Insecta; order Lepidoptera; family Noctuidae; genus Luperina; species Luperina nickerlii. The sequence continues at coordinate 5,356,951 of OY979689.1, read as the reverse complement.
TTCACGGTGAGATTTTTACAGAATCGACATGCAGTTTCTTTTATCAGCTAGAAATATTTACTTGGAGATTCTCTCATACGTTCGACTACCCACTAAGTTTACGTTTTTAAATGATAAAGCTACGAATATGTGATATTAAAGTGAACTTTTCATATTTGCGCCTTGTCGGACGCGCGTTAATAATCACTTCATGCTTGTAGTATACCGGCTTGTGTGGTGGAAGCACCGGTTGTCGGCCGTCACTTAAAACTTTAAAAGATTTTCGTCTTAAAAGTGAAACAAATTCCTCCCTCCATTTCTTCCGTCGACGATTCTGTACGGAGAACTGATCTTACATAATTCTAAACACTCATTTATATTCCACTAGCTGCACCCCACAGTTTCAAAAAAAGAGAAAATTTTTTTTTGTTTTTTTTTTGTTTTTCCCGTGGGAATATTGGAATAAAAAGTAGCCTATATATTAATACTGCGTGTCAGCTACCTCCATATAAAATTTTATCAAAATTGGTCAAGCCGTTTGAACGTGAAGAAGTAACAAACATATAAACACACACAAACACACACTCACAAACTTTCGCGTTTATAATATTAGTGTGACTAGCTCTTGCCCGTGACTTCTGTCTGCGATCCAGATTTAATGCCTTTGTCTTTCTCCAGGTAACGATATACTATCCAAATCCATTCAGCCGACTTCTGTGCGGCTTTTATCGTGAAAGAGTAACAACAAACCAAATCACTTTCGCATTTATAATATTAGTTATTTAGGATTAGGATACGACATTGTAGGTGTTTAAATAAAAACAGTTTTTATGTATTATCTGAGAATAGTGTTGCCCAAAATCGGTCTTGGTCTTGCAGTCTTGGTCTTGTTCTTGCATTTTTGCAAGACCAAGACCAAGACCAAGACCGACTTATTGTAGCAAGACCAAGACCAAGACTGACCCCTGCAAGACTTGAGCAAGAACAAGACTAAGCCTGCAAGACTCTTGCGTCTCGCAGTTAAGTCAAACTGAGATTTGGGCGTTATAGTAGGTATTTGGTTTCAATCCCGATTTTGATAGACGTTCCCCAGTACCAAAACCGTATCGTCATAACACTAACAGGTATTGTATTGATTATTATATGTTTCGACTATTTATTAAGTAGGTAGGTAGCGTGTTACTTACAAATTTGTTCCCATATACAGTGATAAAAATGTACCTAGCATAACTTTCTAGCAAAGTTCATTTCATACCCTACAAGGTATGAAATGAACTTTGCTAGAAAGTTATATATCTACTTAGAGTATATATTATACCTACTTGTATAAGTCTAATGTGCAGATCTAACGTTAGTAGGTTGGTAAAAATTATGTACCTAGGTATTTATGTTTCAAAGTTTATATTATTCTTCTATTCAGCAAAATTTAAAACTAACAGCGAGTCGAGTAGGTCTAGTACTAGTAGCAGTTTTTAAGCCAGCCGATGTTATGGTACAGACGCTAGCACATCAAGCTACTACAATCTGCCATACTTCTTTAATAGATTTTCAACTTTATCGCTAAAGCATTAAGGTTCATGGTTGATTTACCTTAGCGCTTCCCCCTTAAATTGATGAAGCTTTAGAAAAATAATTATCCCCTCATAACGAATCTAAAATAAAAGTAGTAAATGGGTCATTCAATTATGTAGATGATTAAAATGCCTCATGTGACGCGTCTGTTAGATTCATTGGGATTCATGGCTGACTCGACGCCGCGCGGGGATTCCCGCAATCTACCGCATTTTTTGTCAGGTTCAAGCATTTATAATTACACTTTATTGTAATAATTTTAAAGTTTATTTTCAAGTGCGTTAATAATACGAGGAGACCGCTTGGCGCTGCGGTCCCTTTGTCGCGACATTTGAAAGCGAATAGCGTGAGCGCGAAGACAGTGTTGACCTCGCAAATGAACTTTAGCAATACAGCTGATCAGGTAGCCCTTTCGAGTTTTATTTACATTGCTGTTTTAAGTGAAATAAATGAATTTACTATTTTTTATTTAAAAATCTTATTGGGTCAGATAGAAATAATGATTTAATACAGTTTACAGTAAAAAAAATTGCAGAAAAAAAACGTAAAAAATTAAGAAAAAGCCGACGAAAAATTTCAACGCGTCCAGAATCATGTACTGAATCCATGGTAAGCGGTTGCGCGTCGATGTCCCTGCCACCCTGAGCAATAGACTAATAGGTATTTGAATGTAGTCTAGTCTAAGTAGTAGAGTCTCGCAAGACTTGCGAGACTCTTGCTGCAAGACCAAGACCAAGACCAAGACTGAGAGCGCAATACCAAGACCAAGACCAAGACCAGGTGTATTGACGCAAGACCAAGACCAAGACTGGCTAAGGTCTTGTCTTGGTCTTGCATTTGGGCAACACTATCTGAGAAGGCTCTCAGAAAATATATATTGTGAAGAAGTATTTATTTACAACGGAATAAAAGTGAGGTTTTAACAATAAATATTATTACGTTATCTAATAAGGATATTTTAACATTTGCAATCGGTATACAAGGAAATAAATTAAACGTATGAATACTGCGGTATAGAAATTCGTAAGATACATTAAAACCTTACCGAAAACCGGTGCACTTACCTCACTTAATAACTGTGCAAAATACTTAATGTCAGCGCATTGTATGGTGTTAATTTATAACTGGCACAGAGGTCGTTATAACTGGTTGCGCAGTTTTGTGCAAAACGCTTATTATGTGCAGTTTTTGTGCAAAATGGTGGTTGAGCGCAAAATTATATAGCCCAACGGTTGAGGCTCTTCGTGAGTTCGAATCCCACATGTTGCACTTTTGATGAGAACTCACAGTACCCGGCGATAAATATTGCACATCGACCTTTGGAAAGAGACAATCGGCTAATTTCGGCTTCGTAGAGCGTTATCCCTGTCGCACGAAATACAAACAGTCCGGTATCTATTAGGAGCTGTTAAAACAATTATGATTTGCTTCTTTTGATAATTATTTTTATTCTTTGTATAAAATACAAAAAAAGGTAAAGGTCGATGTGCAATATTTATCGCCGGGTACTTTAAGCAGGTTTTCATGATACATGTCGTTGAAATGCATTAAAATAGTCTTCATTAGTTATTAGCGTTATCATTTCAGCTGAAAAACGTCCACAGCTGGCCATAGGCATGACCTGGTGACGGCCGCAGGAATCTGCTAGATGCGGGAAGCATACAACCGCAGTTGAATCGGCGCTGACGCTTATGTCGTACGTACATTGGACGTATTTCGGCTTTGAAATTATGATGAGCTCCTGACATAGGCGAAGCAAAAACATTGTGAGGAAATTTGGACTTACTGTCGATATATGTTAGTCCTGAAATCGCCAATCCGTGTTGAGCAAGCGTGGTGAACAATGCTTGTGCTTTCTCTGTGCAAGAACTGGCCTTTACCCTGTAGTGGGATTATTATTATTACTAGCTTCTGCCCGCGACTTCGTCCGCGTGAAATTTCTTGTTACTCCGACCCACCCCGTCGCATCGCATCGCCTGGCCGCGCTATTACTTCGTTTTCGCTCGGCTCCTAAAGATCATAGCGTTATGTTATGTTAGCCTATAGCCTTCCTCAAGAATTGGGCTATCAAATGCAAAAAGAATTTTTCAAATCCGACTGGTAGTTCCAGAGATTAGTGCGTTCAACCAAACAAACAAACAAACTCTTCAGCTTTATAACATCAATAATAAATAATATTATAATTAGTAATTAGTAGGTATCTGTATATTAATATAGACATAAGTTTTGATTAGTTATTTATGTCCCACTGCTGGGAAAAAGCCTCGCTACTCTTTTTCCACCCCTCTGTCCAGAGCTGCCAAAGACAAATATTTATTAAAGAAGCCCAGTTCATGCCGCCATCTTTGTCTAGGCCTATCGCGATCTCGTTTGCCATTAAGGGGCTTACAGGACCTAAACACAAAAAACGCAAGTTTTAAAAACAATAAAAGTATATCATCGGCTACAGCAAACAAAATCAGAAAAATATATGATATTCTTCAAGATATATGCTAGATGGATAGTGTGTTGAAAATATAATACAACTAAGTTGATACGATAGAAAAAAATCATGAAGATACCTCTAAAAGCTAACTTTTTACAATAAAAACCATAATATTAATATACATACAATCGTTCTGATTTTTTGTCAGATTGTTCTACAAGCAACATAGTAAAATACTAGTGTTTTAATGTTTTAGTCCAAACAATAGATTTTTTGTAATTAAATGATTGCTTCATATTTTGTAATAAATTACCAGGGTTGTGTCATCGCGCTTCTCTTTCTTTTCTATGCAGTCCGAGAGTGAACGCGCTTTAGGTCATGTAGTCGCCTTAAGCGGAACCCACTAGGTCGTAAGTTTATCCCATTGAACGTCTGACATGCAGCAGATGTGTCCAGCTCAATTCCATAGTGGGACAATAAAAAGCTGGTACTATTACGAGCTCATATAATTCCTGGGAAGCAGAGAAGAAAAAGGGTCATTGACTTGTTTAGCAACTTATCAGTGCAAAAAAATACATATTATAATTAATTATTCACGTAGGTATAAAAGGTCTTTGATATCTCTAATAAGTCCTGTCATCTTATAACTAAACTGACAGTTGAGTATTTATGAAGGATTTAAATAATAATGCATTTCTTGATTTGTGAGTATACGGACTTATCAATATTGTACTGTTAGGGAAACTTGATTGTTTATCTTACCAGCGCGTTTTAGTTACGATCAGTAATACCTAGGTTTTGAAAGAATGTTTATTATACAAAAGATCGAAAAGCTGAGAGGCGTCTACCCTGCATTAAGACAAATTCCAGGTGGCCTACCATGATCTATTTAAAAACGATTCAAAAGCAAGACATTTCAGTTCAAATTCCTAAACTGCATCGCTTCAAAGTCGTACCATGACGTCCAATACGCTCAGCGGTATTTGGATCGTTAAATGTGAATGAAAGATCGAAATTTGTTGCTGAACCGCGTTAGAAACATTTTTGGTGAAAAAGAGACAACGCTATTATTACTAAATAAGTTTGTTTCGCGCACATTTTATTGTCAGACACGTTCAGAAGCAAGTAACATTTTATTTGTTCTTAGACACTCAACAGTTGATTTTAAGAATCCACGTTAATACGGTAACTATTGTTAAAATAATTCTTAGTCAAAGTAGATATTTATTTACCTTTTGCTATTTATTATACGAAAAAATGTTTTTTATTTCGACGTAATAAAACAAATTAATTATGTTTCTGTTACGAACGTACCAAGAAAAACAAATGCGGTTAAAAAAGTCACGTAAAATAGGTATTTTAGACTTTAAAAGAAAGGTTAAAGTACACTTACATTGATTTTTGTAAAATTCCACTAAAATAGCACTAAAAACTTTATTTTCGTCAATAATTCACCAAACGTTTCAGTTTACGTTAGAGAAATAGTAACTTTTATTGAATCGCTTATTTTGACAGTTGAGTGTTTCAGTTGAGCTGCTCTATGGACGTCATGGTACTTTGGTACCATGACGTCCAAAGTACAAAATTGAATGATGTCCAAGTACAAAATACCCATTAGTGCATAACGTCCGATATATCGGACTTCAATAATATGTTTATATTATGAGTTACAATTTTTATTTTTAAAGTTTATCATTATAAGATAGTAGTTTATTATATTTACCCTTATGGAAATACTGCCAATATGAAATCAAACAACGCGACTGCGCGTCAGCTGTCAGTTTTCAAAATGGCGGGAAACGGTCAAGATTCTTCGCGGCGAAGGTAAGAGAATATTGAGTTTCTTTTTATATTTTGTTTGGTAATTGGTGTAAAAAACTGATATTTTTATTGCTAAACTATCATACTATTTATTTACAATATTATTTTTGCGTAACCACTGTTATTTTGTATGCTTTGCTGGTGAATTTTGTACTGTCCGATATATCGCACGCTATGCACAGCGGGTACTGTATGTGGTGTTTGTTGAATTGTTACAGTTTGCAAGTGCATGAAATATTGTCTGCTTTGGAGTGTGACGATGATGATAATTATACCGAAAATATAATTTATGTCGAACCCCCTATTGAGGATGCAAATCAAGTTACTGATGAAGACAGTGACAAGTCCGATGAGGAGCGTGGTGCGAACCTAAATCATTTAGGACGCAGATTGCTGCAAGCAGGCTGCGAATTGCGACGTTTTCGAGGTGATGGCACTGTTTCTACTCCATCGACGTCCACAGCCCTCGGGTCAAATACGCAATCGACGTTGAATAATAATTGTTCGTCATGGCCCATTTTTGCATATTTTGTAGACGTCTCAGTAGTAAATGGCTGGTTACTCGCTCGGAAGAATGGGTGTACAAAGGACACTGAGTCCTTGTTCGTTTTTCGACGCTTTATAGCAAGAAGCTTACTTGCTACTCATGGGACACCGCCACATCAAGGACGCAAGATTGCCAAACCATTGTCTACAATGACATACGACGGTAGAGATTATTGGCTGGTCCCAATAAATACCGAACGGCGGTGTGCAAACCAATGTGGAGGGAAAAGTAAATTTCAACGTCAGAAATGTGACGTGGGCCTTCATCCGAAATGCCATATGGCATATCACGTCATAAATTAAAATATAGTTCTTTTCTTTTGTTTTCTACAATAAATGTTCACATACAATCCGTATTTTTATTGCAATCTATCTTTAACGTCAATTGTGTCCGCCCTGCATAGCGTCCGATTTATCGGACGGGCTATAAAATCTGAACTATCATAAAAACAAATTATTTTATATCATATAATCGTCAAAGATACTCTAAATGATAATATCTAATAGTTATTATAACGAAAAAGGCAGAAATAAACTTTATGCACTAATGGGTTAAACGAATGAAACCAAAACTTGCGACTCAGTTTGTGACAATCGCTGCCAGATGACATGGCCGAAATTGAATCGTTAAACTGACGTCATGGTACGAATTAGAAGAACAGTTCAGTTTAGGTCCCAAAATGGATCGCGTTAAGAGCCCATTGTAGGCCTCCTGGTCGATATTATAATTATTTCTGTACAAAGTTATATTACGGTACATTATACCCAAATTAACAATGAAGGAAGGGTTAACAGTTAACCTGTCAAAACCGGGTCGGGAACCTTTTAAATCTGACTTTAACACCTGTCATCTCAAATTATTTAAATTGTCCGCCGCGAGAATTTTGAAAGTTAAATGTGTGTGACTACTGCATTTCCATTCGTGAATATAATTATGGAAATTACAATTACATATTAAAAATTCGGAATCTTGCCATTGGTGACTTTTGTGTTGTTTTTTTGGCAAATTGGATTATTCGGGTTTTCCATCAGGAATTTCTCAGTAGCAGTCTGAAGGCCTATTTCCCGTAATTAAAAATGCTCAAAATCAAGTCTCTAGTCGCAATCGTATCGTAGCGATAATCAATGACAAAAACTTTTAAATAATTTTATTTGGGAAACCAGACGTATTTTTGACTTATTTAAACAAAACTTGCGAATGAGGTAGGTACTATAAGGGATGCAGATGGGAGCTTCACAATATAATTAATTATATAATTAATTTATTTTCGTTGTTTATATGTATATTTAGTATGTATTTATTTATGTATCTTTTATACAGCAGTATATATCTATGTATCTATTATAGTATATTATGTTGCACCATTGACAACCCCATTATTTATATCCACGCATTCACTGTCCATTCCAAGGTTGCCTGAAAGAGATCGCAGAAAGCGATAAGGCCGCCCATTGTATGTTTTGTAAGTATTCATAATCGTATTTTTTTGTTATGTATTTTCTGGTGTACAATAAAGTATATTATATATAAATAAATAATTGAAAAAGCTTCGACTTGAATAAAATATATTCACGACTTTAAATTATCACGTTTCTAGCACTGCTTCAATTAAAAAAAAAAACCATATTATATTTGACAATTGCTTGAACGTTCGAATGGAACACACCGGCAATTATAACCAGCCTGTACTGTTAAAGGTAGGGCTACACAGATAGCCTCTATAGTACCGACTGTCTGAAGCTTTATGTCCAACACTGAACAAAGAATCGCGAAAAAGACCAAAATAAATTAATTATAATTAATATCTAATTATTAATTATAATTAATTAATTATAATTCAATAATTATTTATTAAGCAAAAATGACATGAAATGTAGGTGTACTTCTTATTCTACAATCTGCACCCTAAATGTGTAACACACTTTCAAACTCAATCTGGATCATTTTGAAAGATATTGCTAGTCCATTGCTTCAATGGATCGGAGAATGTGTCTGCTTAACAACGTCAATAACGCAATGAATGTTGTTCAAAATGAAATCCAATGCTACTAATAGTGTGATACCCAATCATCACACTGAAACCCCAAATAGTAAGACTTTTTTTTTACCAATAAAAAACTGACATCTTCAATCGAACCTAGGACATCACAAACCCGTCGCCATTAACACACCATAGTGACATAAAAAAATGTCATTACAAAAAAAATATGTAAAGCCGCGATAAACTTATGCCGATAGTCTTCGGAGGAACAAGGAGCGTGCGAGCGAGAGGCCCGAGTGCGAAGAAGACAGACGATTGCATCATGGAAGGTGTAAAAGATGAAACACGAAAGTGACGCGTGTTTTAGTGATGGACTCTTTTTGCAAATTGGATTTGTCGATAAAACTATCTTTTTGGTTTTGTTAAGTATTTTTTATATTTTTCTATGTATGTATTTGCTGGTCACTTTTATTATTATTAGATTTAGTTTTAAATTATGAGACATTTCTAGTTGCGCTAAAAGAATTACTCTGTAGTTATTGCCGAAGGCAGATGTCATGATCATACCGAATTTAGCATTACCATTCTAGTATTTTATTTACGTAAAATTCTAATTATCAGCCTATTTTTGTAAATACCGCAGAAATTAAAACCATTATTTGAGATATTCAAAAGAATGAGAAATTATTTACAAGCTTTAAGCCTTTTGTAATATCTAGGTAATAGGTAATACTAGTGTTGCCCAAAATCAGTCTTGGTCTTGCAGTCTTGGTCTTGTTCTTGCATTTTTGCAAGACCAAGACCAAGACCAAGACCGACTTATTGTAGCAAGACCAAGACCAAGACTGACCCCTGCAAGACTTAAGCAAGAACAAGACTAAGCCTGCAAGACTCTTGCGTCTCGCAGTTAAGTCAAACTGATATTTGGGCGTTATAGTAGGTATTTGGTTTCAATTCTGATTTTGATAGACGTTCCCCAGTATCAAAACCGTATCGTCATAACACTAACAGGTATTGTGTTGATTATTATATGTTTCGACTATTTATTAAGCAGGTAGGTAGCGTGTTACTTACAAATTTGTTCCCATATGTGATAAAAATGTACCTAGCATAACTTTCTAGCAAAGTTCATTTCATACCTTGTAGGTATATCTACTTAGAGTATTATATTATACTTGTATAAGTCTAATGTGCAGATCTAACGTTAGTAGGTTGGTAAAAATTATGTACCTAGTAGGTATTTATGTTTCAAAGTTTATATTATTCTTCTATTCAGCAAAATTTAAAACTAACAGCGAGTCGAGTAGGTCTAGTACTAGTAGCAGTTTTTAAGCCAGCCGATGTTATGGTACAGACGCTAGCACATCAAGCTACTACAATCTGCCATATTTCTTAAACAGATTATCAACTTTATCGCGAAAGCATTAAGGTTCATGGTTGATTTACCTTAGCGCTTCCCCCTTAAATCGATGAAGCTTTAGAAAAATAATTATCCCCATCATAACGAATCTAAAATAAAAGTAGTAAATGGGGTCATTCAATTATGTAGATGATTAAAATGCCTCATGTGAAGTTTATTTTCAAGTGCGTTAATAATACGAGGAGACCGCTTGGCGCTGCGGTCTCTTTGTCACGGCATTTGAAAGCGAATAGCGTGAGCGCGAAGACAGTGTTGACCTCGCAAATGAACTTTAGCAATACAGCTGATCAGGTAGCCCTTTCGAGTTTTATTTACATTGCTGTTTTAAGTGAAATAAGTGAATTTATTATTTTTTAATTAAAAATCTCATTGGGTCAGATAGAAATAATGATTTTATACAGTTTACAGTAAAAAAAATTGCAGAAAAAAACGTAAAAAATTAAGAAAAAGCCGACGAAAAATTTCAACGCAGGAGGGTGCAGAATCATGTACTGAATCCATGGTAAGCGGTTGCGCGTCGATGTCCCTGCTACCCTGAGCAATAGACTAATAGGTATTTAAATGTAGTCTAGTCTAAGTAGTAGAGTCTCGCAAGACTTGCGAGACTCTTGCTGCAAGACCAAGACCAAGACCAAGACTGAGAGCGCAATACCAAGACCAAGACCAAGACCAGGTGTATTGACGCAAGACCAAGACCAAGACTGGCTAAGGTCTTGTCTTGGTCTTGCATTTGGGCAACACTAGGTAATACGGGCTGGTGTCCGCAACTCCACGTCAATGCGCGTATTTTGCGTACGGTTTGTAATATCTATTATTTTATGGAAGGATAAATACTGTTAGTTCCCATTAATAAATAAATTAAAAAAAAAATATATATATATATGAATATTTATGTAGTAGCAGCTATTATTTTCTGTGTTGAAAAATGTTTCAATAATTCCATCGTATTTTTTGTCCAGAATCGTCACTGGACACTAAACAATAAATCCGAAACTATCGACATCGACACCCAAACTATGTCCCAATCCCGTCCCTAGAGGTCACGGCCTAAAGCCGTCTTGAAACGAGTTCCCCGCGGTACCGTCGACGACTAAATAATAATAATACACACACACAACACACACACACACACACAACTCACACCCACACACACGACCTTAGGAAACAGAGGAGCGATGAAGGGGGCAAATTCCGCACTTTTTGACCCCAACACAGGAATAAAAGGGATATCGTTTTCTTGGTTGTACTTAGATTTATTTGTGATCGCTTCAACTGTTGTAGGTAGTTCTAAGAATGAGATAGATTATCTTTCGTCTCAGAAGACGAAAGAACGTTCGTTAACGTTTTTAATTACGGAAATTGCTCTTCAGGAAGGCCAATTCCCGTAATTAAAAATGTTAAAAATTTAGTCGCAATCAATGTCAGAAATTTGTCAAAAATGTAGAGATTTTAGAGGTATTTTTGACAGATTGGGACAGATCATAGTGTGAACGTTCTTAAAATTATGAAAAATGGCCTTCAGAGGACCTCTCAAAATTAAACTACATGTACGAGAATGGCGGTCCAATGTTTCTATTAATACGTGTCTATTTCTTGTACAGACACCAACACATCAAGCTACCCGAAACTGTCAAATTTTCCCAACCATCTGAACCTTATGTTTTAGCGATAAAGTTTAAAATCTATTAAAGAAATTTGACAGATTGTAGTAGCTTGATGTGCTGGCGTCTGTACCTATTCTTATAATAGTTATAAAATTATTAAAAAAAAAAATACATAAAATCATCCAGATTTTAATGACTAAAAATTGTAATTTATCTGATATAATTGAATTGAAAAATGATTAGCAGGGCAGGTGATGTGCAGGGCAGGTCAAGGTGACATTTAATAGTTCATGAACATGTGGCTCAAAATTGCATGACAACTTTTTCGTCGAATATTGACCTGCAAATGTTGAGACCGTAATGGCCGCCGTGTAGGCATCTCTTTTTGTTGTTGTAACCTATGTTAATGTTACTGTCCCTTCGGTCTCGTGGTGACAAGCGTGACTGCTGAGTGTGGAGTCCTGGATTCCCAAGTCAGGCAAAGTAGTTAGTTAGTTCCATTATAACAGCCCGGAGGAGGTTGGAACTTGGCGGTGTGATATCCCCGTGCCTCGGAAAGCACGTTAAACCGTTGGTCCTGCGCCTGATCTCTCTCCGGTCGTGACTGACGTCCCATCGGACTATGAGAGTGAGGGAAGAGAGAGTGCATCTGTGTCTGCTCACACACTTGTGCACCAGCTAATAAATTTACAAAGTGTCTCACAGTATGGTTAGGGGAAAAAATGTTCTGGTCGCTAAACGACATATTTAAGGTGAATGGATAGTGGTGGACCGCGAAATTCAACTTTTCTTACGTTTTTTGCAATTTGCAGGTCAGTGTCAGATTGTATCTTGATCAAAATATGATTTGCGACAGTAACTGGTACATATTTAGAGAATTATAATCATTAGAATCATTAATATATCTTTCTAAGTTAGATTTCTACCACCAACCACCAATCTCTTATGGAAAAGTGTTAGTGGTAGAAATCTAACTTAGAAAGATGTATTATTGATTCTAATGATTATACTTCTCTAAATATGTACCTGTTATTGTCGCGAATCATATTTTGATCAAGATACAACCTGACACTGACCTGCAAAATGCAAAAAACGTAAGAAAATTTGACTTTCGCGGTCTCAACTACCCATTCACCTTAATAACAGGTATTAATAATAATTATAATAATATTGCTATTCAATTATAAATTGTAATTTTAATTGAACAATAATACAGTAATCATGATTAAATGTTTGCATGTCACATTATAAGGGCTGATTGTTCCATCGACAGATAACCTTTATTCGTGGAATCAAATTGACGTTTGACGGTTTTTGTATGAAAGAACTGTCAAATTTCAAAATTATTCCTCGAATTAAATTATCTGATGATTGAGAAATCAGCCCAAGTGTTATGGATCTGTATCTGTCTGTTAAGACCGAATTGTGCCAACACTTATGGCAAATAAATTGATTTGATTTGATAATATTTCCGCGCTGAATGTTTCTGTTCGTTGAGATTGGCCGCTATGGCCGGAATACGGTATGCTATGGAGAGTCCTCCATAGCATACCGTATTCCGGCCATAGCGGCATAGATTTCAACATTGACATTACAAAATAGTCATTTTGTAATGTCAATGTTGAAATCTATGCTATCGCACAGCTGGGCACAGGTCTCCCATCCCATATACCTAATATGTTAATGTCAATGAGGGTTTTCGTGAAAATTTACGACACCAGTTGGCACCACTGTGACAACAGGTCTTCCAATATAAAATATATGATGACGTTCATCATTCGATTCATTCATTCGTTCATCATTCAGTCATGACTAAAGAAAATATAGGCTCTTTGACAGATGTCTGGACCTGACGTGTCAGTGCTGCCACCTGGCGAACGTCATTTCAGAAAACCCTCATTAATGTGTGTTGTCTTTGCTCCCTGGCCCTGACATCAAGCAATGGACAAAATTGTCAACATTTTATTTTATATGCTTGAGTATCTAAGAAGCTTTTGACTACGTTGTATGTGTATCATCATCTGCCTAGCCTTTTCCCAACTATATCGGGGTCGGCTTCCAGTCTAACCGGGTGCAGCTGAATCCCAGTATTTTACATAGAGCGACTGCCTATCTGACCTCCACAACCCAATTGCTGAGTAATACGATACCCCTTGGTAAGACTGGTTGTCAGACTTCCTGACTATCCGTAACGACTGTCAAAGACCCACAAATGACAGCCGGGACCAACGGCTTAACGTGCTTTCCGAGGCACGGAGGGGTCACGGTAAAAATGGTCACCCATCCACAGACCAACCGCGGCAAGCGTAGCTTAACCTGATCTATCGACCTGTGCGGCTGTTACTTAGCCACGTGCCCCTCACACTACCTTATATTTGTATATTTTGTCTTTTATTTTATTTTTTTATTTGTAATTGTGCGTTTTGTTTGTGCAGAATAGACAATTTTTCTCACTTTCTTTCAATACAATTTTTCAAGTTTCTTTGTTTTTCCCTCTCTAGTACGGTATGAGTTCAAATCGTCGTTGTCTTAAAGCCAATAAAGTTATCAGCAGATGAGAATAACTGGTTAGGTAACATTCTTTTACTTTATTTTATCTGTTTTGCAAAGTTGTAAGATAGATAATAAAACTCTGAGTCCTCCGTTCTGCTTCATAACAACAAACTGCGATCTTTGAGAGAATTTTTATGCTAAGCCTGGTAATTATTATCATCTGTAGGTACCCTAATGAGGGTTTTCTGAAATGACGTTCGCTAGGTGGCAGCACTGACACGTGAGGTCCAGGCATCTGTCAAAGAGCCTATATTTTCTTTAGTCATGACTGAATGATGAACGACTGAATGAATCGAATGATGAACGTCATCATATATTTTATATTGGAAGACCTCTTGTCAAAGTGGTGCCAACTGGTGTCGTAAATTTTCACGAAAACCCTCATTGCGCAACGCACTATCAATCTCAATTTGAATTTTTTTCAAAGATGTGTCTGTTGAAAATGAAACCCTTAAAATTGCTAGGTCAGCGGGATTGTCCGAAAGGGTTACCGCTGGCCCGGAACATAAAGGGCTAAGGAAGGAACACGGGTGGGTTTTAGTCAGTAAGAGTCTGACACTCCCTTCCGCTCCACCCAGAGCGGGAGGGGTCATTTGATGATTTCCAATCCTGAAAAAAAAATCCATTGCTACCGATAGTTTGTTTCGCAATTACCGCACTGTTTTATACATTTTGAGCCGCTTACCATCATCTGTCTAGCCTTTTCCCAACTATGTTGGGGTCGGCTTCTAGTCTGACCGGTTACAGCTGAGTACAGATGTTCTATGTCACGAAGTCCGTTTGGCTATGAATGTTGTCAAGCGTGCACATGCACATTGTGATCAACAGAGACTCAACAATGGGTGAAGTAAAACGGTACACATTCGCGGAAATAGCCTCATGCGACGGCAGCAAGGGGCAGCCGCTGTGGGAGCGCGCTTGTCGGGATACGTCACTACTACAATCAAAGCCGAACGGACTTCGTGAAATAGAATATCTGTACCAGTATTTTACATGTAGTGACTGCCTACCTGATCTCCACAACCCAGTTACTGGGTAATACTATAAATAACCCTTGTTAAGAGTGGTTAAAGATTTTCAGGCTTCTGACGCCCAGAACTAGGTACTGTCAGAGATCCACGTATGATAGTCGGGACCAACGGCTTAACGTGTTGTCTAAGGCACGGAGGGATCTCGCTCGGTATTTAAAGATGGTCACCTATCCATGGACTGACCGTGGCAAGCGTAGCTTAACCTGATCGATCGATCCTAGGCTGTTATTACTTATAGCCGATTCCTATAACATACGGACTGTTAAAGGTTAAAAGTAAGACTCTTTTATCTTTACCAATAATCAAGCAAAGACCTCAGAGCTTTGCATAGTAGACCCATAACTATGGAAGCAGCTATCACAGGTACAATTAGCTTACGGATCTATTTATATTCCCAGTTTGGCAACAAGAAAATGCTACAATTGGTAAGCAAAACCATCGTTTTTGTTTATAGGAACCAAGCATTAGTCATGAGACCGTCGGACGATGATTGTTAAAGATGTCAGAAGAATGAAAGCCGACTGGGAGCATTTCTGGCGTGCCCTGCTTAAACCAATAGAACTAATGTCTATTCAAAGTTATATGTTTCAAGGTAAACAAATATCAACTTTATTTTAATGGCAATTAAATTGATTTTAGCGTGACTAGGACTATTGAAAAAGTTATAAAAAAAGTTTGAAGTTGTAGCGTATACTGAACTTTATTGTGTAGGATTTAAAGTTATTTTTCTAATAGCTCATATTTGTTTACATTTTCGCCAATTAAATCGCAAATGAAGATTATATGAAAACAATGTACAAATGGGATTTTTCCGATATCGCCGCGAAGCCACGGTGAAAGCTAGTGATTAATACAGGACAGACGAAGCAGGAGTAAACACTAGAATATTTGACAAATCTCGCAACCTTATAGTTCCATTGGCTGGAGATTGGCACTGGCAACATAACAATAGCGGCAGGGATTTGGAATAAATTAGTCATTTCCTACTGGAATATTCGTTACGGAATTTTGTCATAGAGTAGTTTGTAGAGTGGTCAAATTGATTTGGTGATTTTATTTTTTTTTTCAGGATGGGAAATCATCAAATGACCCCTCCTGCTTTGGGTGGAGCAGAAGGGAGTATCAGACTCTTACTGACTACAACCCACCCGTGTTCCTTCCTTAGCCCTTTATGTTCCGGGCCAGCGGTAACCCTTTCGGAAAATTCCGCTGACCCGGCAGGCTTCGGCCCTAACGGGCCCATTCTGATGCTGACATCTCTTTGAGGCGCGCGTGGAACACGCGCCGTCCGGCACGGGCCTGGTCCTGATCGGACGGTAAGCTTCCCTTTTTTCTCCGTCTGCAGTGATAATGCACGAGTCATGTATCGCAGTATCGTACATGGCACGCGCGCATTGCAGAGATCAGCACTTTTCCGTCGCCTTGCACACATTATAGTGTAACGCGCCAGTATACGATCAGCGTTTATAGTTAGCTACTCATTTACAAAACATTCATTTACGATTTTTTTTTTTTAGTTACGTGCTAGTTAAATATCTATACTATTACTACACTACACTACCACCACTACTACCTATACACTACTACCACATTACTATCTATACTATTACTATTATATATATATATATATAATATTATAAAACTGAAGAGTTTATTTGTTTGGTTGAACGCGCCAATCTCTGGAACTACCAGTCGGATTTGAAAAATTCTTTTTGCATTTGATAGCCCAATTCTTGAAGAAGGCCATAGGCTATTTAACATCACGCTACGACCTTTAGGAGTCGAGCAAAAAGAAAAAACGTCAGAAAGAACGCTAAGCAAAAACGAAGTAATAGCGCGGGCAGGCGATGTGATGCAACAGGGTGGGTCGGAGTAACAAGAAACACACGGACGAAGTCGCGGGCAGAAGGTAGTATTCAATAAACGATCATCTTTGGCTATCCGTGACATCATTCAAAATAACTTCCAACGTGTGTGCGATCAATTCAGCCGCGCATACACCCCTACATACACTCATACATACATACACCCATACATAGTTTAGGGACCGCCGAAAAGATCCAAATGATGATCGCTAACAGCTACAGACCAACGAAATTTTGATAATTATAAGGTTAATAAATAAATACAAAAAACCGCCTTGTAACATTGGTTCAATAAATCTTTAACACTAAATTATGTGAGGGAAAGATTCTTCGTATAGATTTTTTGTCCATTAGGCTTAGTGCTATACGTGACTTTGAAATAATATGTATGTTTAATATTTTATAGATCAACAAAATAAAACAATGTCATCTATAAAACTGAATCAAAGTCACCTATCAAGTCATAATTCTTACAAAATGCCAATTTTTTTCTGTTTATTGACTTTTACAAGTAGTTAAATACTGGAGCAGTTCGACTTACGAGTTGTAGGTCGTAGGTTCGAACCCAGACAGGCGCTTTACTTTGTGTAAATTATTTCATCACCACTGCTCACAAAACGGTGAAGGAAAACATCGTGAGGAAACCGGCATGTCCTAGAACCAAAAATTCGAAGACATGTGACATCTACCAACCCGCACTGGGCCCGCGTGGTGGATTACGGCCCACTCCCTCTCACTGAGAGGAAGCCTGTGTCCCAGCAGTGGGAACATTATAGGCTGATGATGATGATGATGATGAAATACTGGAACTATGAAAGTATTTTATAATATTATCTAGTAGTAATAGCAGTTGTTTAGTCTATAGGGTTGAAGACGTCACGTCACGTCGGGTTCACCAGTATAGAGGGTTGAGGAACAGGGTGCAAAGTTCACTCAACCTCCATAGAAAAGGGAGGATCCTCCGACCAGACGGGTGTTGCGTCTGGCGGGCAACTGCCCTATGATTCATGTCGGGCCGTTGTATCTATGCTAGTTGCGCGGTAAACTCTGCTTGCGAGATGCAGGATTTTGCGTGACGTCAGTATGACGCGTTGTTCGCATATGGCGTTGTAGAAACTGCTACAATAGTTTAGATTTTATAACACAGCAGAAACAGAAACTGACAGAAAGGCAGAAACTACTGAACGCTACGAACGCATTTTTATATGCTAAAGCACTTCAGTGAATTTCTCGATTCTACGAATGTCAAACCAGCTTTTACCTGTGTTGCGTGAAGGAAATAAAAACAACGTCTAAAACCCTTATTATTATTAGCAGCAATTTTAGAATAATAATATTTATACTCCGTGCCTCTGAAAGCACGTTAAGCCGTTGGACCCGGCTGTCATTCGTGGATTTTTGACAGTCGTTACGGGTCGTCAGAAGCTCGAAAGTCTGACAATCAGTCTTACCAAGGGGTATCGTATTACCCAGTAACTGGGTTGTGGAGGTCAGATAGGCAGTCGCTCCATGTAAAATACTGGTATGCAGCTTCACCCGGTTAGACTGGAGGCCGACCCTCACATAGTTGGGAAAAGGCTAGGCAGATAATGATCTAAGTCGTATCTGCAAATATAACTCTTTGACCTGCCATTATAGTTTAAGGATCTTCCAAATGTCGTATCTGCAAATATAACTCTTTGACCCGCCATTATAGTTTAAGGATCTTCCAAACGGTTGACCTATGCAAATTAGATCGTACTTCCCTCACTAATGCCACTATTAAAATAATATAACCTTACTACAGTACCCGGCGATAAATATTGCACATCGACCTTTGGAAAGAGACAATCGGCTAATTTCGGCTTCGTAGAGCGTTATCGCTGTCGCACGAAATACAAACAGTCCGGTATCTATTAGGAGCTGTTAAAACAATTGTGATTTGCTTCTTTTGATAATTATTTTTATTCTTTGTATAAAATACAAAAAGGGTAAAAGGTCGATGTGCAATATTTATCGCCGGGTAATGTATCTACTACATAAAATTATTAAGTTTTAAATAGTACCTATACTGCAATTTTTTTTAACTTACCGTTTTGGTAGATGGCGGGACGAGCTGGAGAAAACATACGAGCAGTGGTCCACTCTAGCCCTGGATCGAAAGAGCTAGAAGTCATGGGGAGAGGTTTTGCCCAGCGGTGGTATGATTCGGGCTAACAGTGACCGTTAGTTAAATCTATAGAGGTAAATCTAGAGGAGGCAAGTCAAAAAATTTAAAAAAATACTCAGCCATACGTTTAGATCGAGTAGGTATTGAAGTTTTCTATGGGACAGTTGATAAATTTTTCGCGATTACGATGTAGGTGCCCATGGAGAAAGTTGTTCGGTTTGATGGTCTGTACCACACCTTTAAATTTGGTCGATCTTTGAAAACTCACCCTGTATAATACTTTTTTCCACTTTTTTATTTTTGTTAAAATCATGCTGAAACTCTGCTTGCGTGATGCAGAATTTTTGCATGACGTCATGGTGATGCGTAGTTTGCATTGATTTAAAAGAGTGTCCATGGAGTTTCTTGCCCGTTCTTCTCCATAGAGATCTACGTTTTGGAATGGGCAACTAGCTTCAACTTTCTGACTAACTGACGAACTATTTTAATTTTGACAATTCAAAAGTGCCTGTACAAGGTTTAATTGAAATAAATGCTTTGAGTTTGAGTTTGTGGCGATGTAGATGCCGCCATAACCTTTTAGAAAAAAAAAACATTTTTGCTAGAGCTCAGCATTATCACCAAATACAGATTCTGATGCACATGTACCCGATCAATCGCTCTCCGGGACATTTTGCACACGCAAACGTATTCTTTGTTCAGCCAAATTCATTGTGTTGTAAGAACATAAATTATAGCATGCAAATAAGTGATACCATATAAATATAACGGGTGTTACAAGAAAGGTATTCTGTATATGGAAACGTAGGCGCATGCGCCGCATATTTTGTTCTACACCTATGGGGCAGGTCTGAAACAAAACGTCGTATGTGCAAATCGGCAAACGTAAGGTTGGACGCCCTCACGCTAGGTGGAGGAACGATCTTCGCAGGGTGGCTGGTAGCAGCTGAAATGAGAATTGCTGAGAATGGAGTTGAATGACGTGTAATAGGAAAGGCTTATTATATGTCCAGCAGTGCACTGCTGATGATGATGATGGTGCAAATGTTAATTTTTTTTTTTTAACTTTCCCCCCTCTGGGAATTTCTCCTGTATTGTGGGTGCGTTTACAAACATTTAAACTCACATAAACAAACAGCCAGACCCGGAACAACTACTTGTAGGTCATACAAATATTTGTTCCGTGCAGGAATCGAACCCGCAACACGCAGCGCAGCAGTCAATCGCTTAACTACTGCGCCAACAATCACGTGTCAATTGGTGACGTTAGGCAGATAAATTAGAAGTTAGGTTTTTTAAAAAACAAATTGGTCATTTGTTTTTTGCACTAAGGGCAAATTTTTCAATTGACAGGTAATGTATATTCGTAAAATAAAATTGACGTTTGAAAAATTTTGATTTTGACGTTTTGATTTTGTATGGAAGATCTGTCAAAAATTCAAAATTATTCCTCCGATTAAATTATATGCCGTTAGAAAAATCAGCCCTTAGAACAATATTTTTATTTAGAAAAAAAATGTAGCATTACTGTGACACTTGATACAGACTTCATGTGTAATTGTGTATCTGCCTTGCCTTTTCCAAATTATGTTGGGTTCAGCTTCCAGTTTAACCAGATGCAGCAGAATACTTTACACGGAGTGACTGCCTATCTGACCTCCTCGTAATGGTTGTCAGACTTGAAGAAGAAGAAGAATTGAGCATTTTGTTCAGCAGAAAAAGCAAAAATACAGATACGCTCGTATAGCTCACAGCAGTACCATTATTTACGTCCACAACTTTATAAAATGTATGCGTTTTTATCGATAAAATAAGTTTAATTAACCAGAAATAATGTATGCACGCAAATGTCAGCTAGTCTGAGAATGTACTGAAATAACTCAATGCTCGTCTTTCCTAAATAGGTGAGCTTTATTCCGAGTATTTCTCAGTAAAACTGCCTATCAGTAGTTTTGGTGGCATTTCAAGATCTTTAAGGATTTGTTGAGGATTGTTGAAGATCGATTTCTTGGTATTTTTTTTTTTTGTAAGTAACTCATTTTTTTATGTACAGACGCCAGCACATCAAGCTAACCGAAACTGTCAAATTTTCCCAATCAACCTGTATGAGATTGCCGACGGTGTTGGGTTGTTTTAGAGAAACACTTTTAGTACACAGACACTATTTAATTTGCTTACTAATAGACACTTCACAATGTTATTATACGTCGATTATTTCCACTTTTCTTTAAATTATTGTGCAGAGCGCACGTGTAGTGTATGGCTGTACCAGAGAGAGAGAGAGAGAGAGAGAGAACGTAAGAAAGAGATGGATGTAAATATTATATAAATTAGTATGGCAATACTAAACATTCTCACGCCCTCTTTTAACAAACTGAACTACTTGAAAATTTACAAAGCAAGTTGTTTTATAGTTAATTTAGTGAGTAGGTATATTAATTTACAATTTAGGTAATGGTGAGTTATTGTTATAATAAGTATAAAATATGTAACTTAGGTGTATAGACCTATATAGGTATATAGTATAATAATTATTTATGTTAGCTAACTATTCTGTTTCACTTAAGTTTAAACATACAAATCTTAATGATGTAAGCTAGTTAGCTAGTCATTATTATTACATTGTTCTAACAAAATCAATTTATGTATGGGCCTAGTATAATCACCCTTGGTTGTATGTATGGTTACAGATCTTATTAAGTTGTCGTTCTTGTTTACATTAGTAGATATAACTTTGCCTAAAGGCCACAAGGTAGGAGGTGTACATTCATCTTTAATTATTACAATGTCTCCTACTTTTAAGTTTTTCTTAATATCTAGCCACTTATTTCTACTCTGTAATTCAGAAATATAATTAAAATAAAATTGCTTCCAAAATCTTTGCTTAATTAACATTATTTTTTGGTACACACTTAATCTAGATTCATTCAAATCCAACACACTAGGTTCTGGTATGTCTGTTATAGAAGTTCCTATGATAAAATGGGCTGGAGTTAAACAGATAACATCATCCGGAACATCAGCAATTGTACATAATGGTCTAGAATTTAATATGCCCTCTATTTGGACTAAAGTTGTATACAGCAATTCGTAAGTTAATTTAGTAGAAAACAAATGTCTTTTAAGTAATGACTTTACTGATTTTATACCAGCTTCATAAATACCACCCATATGGCTGGCAAGTGGTATTGTAAACTTATAATCAATAGAATTAGAAACACAAAAATCAATTATTTGGCTGTAAGACTTATCCGACTTGAACATTTTATAAAGCTCATGTAATTCAGTTTTAGAACCTCTAAAATTGGTAGCATTATCAGTATACAAACATGTTGGAGTACCTCTTCGAGATACAAACCTTTTCAAAGCACAAATAAATGCCTGGGAACTTAAATCAGTTACGAGCTCTAAATGTATAGCTCGTGTCGCCAGACATACAAATAGACATATGTATCCCTTTGTGTACTTACAGTTTCGAGTCATTGAAGTCCTGATAGCTATTGCACCACTGAAGTCAATGCCTACATGAAGGAACGCTCTTGTTAGGGTTACTCGGGGAGAAGGGAGACTAGCCATTTGCTGACCACAAGTTTGTGCTCTAAATCTGATGCATTTAACACAAGCATGAATTATCTTTTTGACTTCATTCCTACCATGAATAATCCAGTATTTTAATCTTATATTATATAAGGTGCTTTGTATTCCAGAGTGTAGCAACTTTTGGTGATAATGTTTAACAATTAATGATGTTATGTAATCTTTAGCGGGTAGTATAATAGGGTGAGCTTGACTGTAGGATATGTCTGATTGTTGAATGCGACCTCCAACTCTGATGAGCTTGTCTTGGTCTAGGAAAGGGTTTAGTTTCCTTATGGGACTGGATTGGAATGTATATAGTTTTTGTTTAGGTAAGTCGGTATTATCTGATTGACTGAGTGATGATAGTTCTAAATATTCTCTTGAAAAACATTTAAGTTGTGTTATTTGAAAAATGAAATTAGTAGCTCTGTTGAGTTCTTGTACAGTTAAGTAAGGAGAATAGCTTAAGCCCTTGTTTTTGAGTTTATTTATAAATCTAAACATGAATGCAATGATTCTTGTTAACTTTGTGAAGTTAGATACTTTTACAAACAACTCATAAAAATATTCATAATTAATAGGAATTTTATTTAACATTGTGGATGTATGACATAGTTGTGCACATGTATTGTGGACAGGAGTAATTACTTGAGTGGTAACTACTTGGGGTACTGTTATAGGCCAAGTAGATTCATCCTGTTTAATCCAGGTAGGGCCTTGCCACCATAAATCATAAGTGGGCAATTGTTTGGGCATAACCCCTCTAGTTATTAAATCTGCTGGATTTTGTTTGGTATTTATATAGTACCAATCTTCCGTGGCAGTTAATTCCATAACCTGCATTATACGATGAGAGACATATGTGTCATGTATATGTTTGTAAGGGGATTTTATCCAGCTAAGAACAATGGATGAGTCTGTAAATAGAAATTTAAAATCAATTTCTATATTATGTTTTGTATTGTTAATAAACTTATCATATATTTTTGATAACAATAGTGTTCCACATAATTCAAGTCTAGGAATTGACTGTTGCCTTTTAATAGGAGCGACTCTAGACTTGGCCATGGCCAAAATGCAAGTAGATTTTTTGTTTGGATAATTTGCTTTTAAATATAAGCAAGCACCATAGGCTTTCTTAGATGCGTCACAAAACCCAATTAAGTATACGCTTGTAGGTATATCAGTAAAATACCATCTTGGGATCTTAATAGACTTTAAGTAATTTAATTGATCAATAAACCTTTGCCAAAGATCTTGTAAATTGTTAGGTATGGGACTATCCCAGTCAATGTTTTCTTTCCAGATGTCTTGCATTAGAATTTTAGGAATAATTACTGTGGGTGCTAGAATACCTATCGGATCAAACATTTGTGCTATCTGTGATAATATAGATCTTTTAGTGTGGGAAGTGCTTGTAATTTCAGGTATGTGCGTATGGAGTATGTCCTGTGTAGGTAGCCACATTAAACCTAAAGTCTTAACACAGTCTGGCTTGTTAAAATCGTATGAATTGTTTTGAGAACTAGAATTATTTTGTGAATTATGTTCACTAGATGTGTCCATAGTATGACTGGCAATCTGTTTTAAAATGTGAGGGTTGTTTGAAGTCCATTTGTGTAACTTGAACCCAGCTTTATTAAGCAAATCTATTAGTTGTAAACAGAGTTGAGTACACTGTTCCAGGGACTGTTGCCCAGATAAATAGTCATCCATGTAACTGCAAGTTTCTATGCATTCTGCAGCTAGACTATGAGTCTCTTTATTTTTGTAAGCCAAATCTAGCATTGTGCGACATGCAAGATAAGGCGCACACTTAGTGCCGTATGTAACTGTTGCTAATTCTATGCATTTGAGTGGAGTACATTTAGATTCTCTCCATAAAATCCTCTGATATGATCTTTGCTCTGGATTCACAAATATACCTCTGAACATTTTAACAATATCACAAGAAAAGGCATACTTGAATAGTCTGAATTTCAACACTATATTTAGTAGATCATTGTAAATGTTAGGACCTTCATGTAAAATATCATTCAAGGATGTGCCTGTTGATGATTTGGAGCTAGCATTAAAAACAACTCTTAACTTTGTTGATCTACTTTCAGATTTTATGATAGGTAAGTGAGGTAAATAGTATGTATTGTCTTGTGTAGGGGAGAAATCCTTTACATAATATGCATGACCCAATTCAATATATTCATCGATGAATTCTTTATATTGAGTGAATAAGGAAGGATCTTTTTGAAATCTAGACTCTAACTGTAATAAGCAGCGGTAAGCAGTATTAAATGAGTTACCTAAATCTTGTAGTTTGTCTGTCTGTAGGGGTAGATTGACTGTGTATTTACCCGAGTGATCTTGTACTGTAGTGGACTCGTATAAAGTTTCACAATATTTATCTTGTGGAGATATTAGCTTTTGAGGTGTGATTTCCTCTTGTTCCCAGAAGCGTTGTAGAAGCTGATCTTAACTTCTGCTGTGGCAGGGCTTACTTCTTTGGGATGATCCATATGTATACTTGTATGATGCTTGCGATGGCATGACAAACACTTCAGTTTCGAACACTTATGTTTTGCATGGTAAGGCTTTTTGCTAGTATATCTAGTGCCTTACTGTAGTTTTCCTCCGTTATGAGAAGTGAGGTAATAAGCCCAGCCGCTTCTCCTGACAGGGCGGACTTCAGGTATTGAAGTTTGTTCACTGTTGGAATGTCTACACTGTCAACAGAGGCATAGAATATGTTCTTGAATGCTGGCCACTCACGTATATCACCATCGAATTTTGGAAGCTCCAGTAATGGCAGCTTGACACGAGGCTTCCTTGCTGTACAATCATGTAACGAGGTAGAATTTAAATGAGATTGCTCCATTACTTGTTGCGATCCTCCTGTTAATGACGCAATTTGTGCTTTAGTAGAATAATATTTTGTTTCGGTTGTCTCCCGATCTTGTTCGTTGGCTTGTTGCCGGTCGGGCGTGTCCAACATCTCAATATTGATTTGGATTTCCTCATATCGCTCCATCAGTTTGGTTAATTCTTCTGATCTGACCTGTAGGTCGCTTTTAGTGGACTTTGCAGGATCGTAGTTCTGCACGTAGTTCGATATTCTTGTTAATTTACCTTTAATGGCGGCACGTGCTGTGCGCAGGTTTTCTAATGCTTCCATCTTCTGTGTTGGATGGAATCACGCGAATTATATTTACTATTGTAAGATGCTCTTGTGAGCTGTGATGCTGAAAAAACGTTTTCTGTACCTACTGTTGTACTATAGGAAAAATGCAACGCGTTTTTTTCTCAAAGATTTTTTTCCTTTTTTTGAGTGTGTCGAGTTATCGAATAGGCGTCGGACGACACCGGAAATACACACAAATTCACTCAATTGATTTTTAGAGCAGTGGGATTGGTTGAATCCGCCGAATGCCGTCTGCTTTATCGACGACTTAAAATGTCAATTGCCTATTGGCTGCTTCTCTCCGGCCCTGTTGGTAAAACAGCACTTGTGTCTTCGTAAACGGCGCTGGCGATGTATGCCGAAGAGGCCCGAGGTGGCACGACGCGACCCGAAGCTATCCGACTTTCGTCGATCTTGTCGATGACTTCCTGCCGGCTTGACGCAACTCGCAAGCCACGCCTCCCACACCACCAAAAAAAATGGCGTTCGGTGTAGCTCGATGGACCAAATTTATGTATGAGATTGCCGACGGTGTTGGGTTGTTTTAGAGAAACACTTTTAGTACACAGACACTATTTAATTTGCTTACTAATAGACACTTCACAATGTTATTATACGTCGATTATTTCCACTTTTCTTTAAATTATTGTGCAGAGCGCACGTGTAGTGTATGGCTGTACCAGAGAGAGAGAGAGAGAGAGAGAACGTAAGAAAGAGATGGATGTAAATATTATATAAATTAGTATGGCAATACTAAACACAACCTTGAACCTTATGTCGCGACAAAGTTGAAAATCTATTAAAGAAATTTGACAGATTGTAGCAGCTTGATGTGCTGGCGTCTGTACAGTCAGAGAAATGTAAGGTTTAGCAGATGGAGACATCATGCATTTCATACGTATGCTTAAGAATGACATTTTTAATTTAACTCCTTTATAGTCAGGTTTTGAATTGCCTGTGACTTCCTCTACGTCTGCGATCCAGGATGAGAAGTAGCCTGTCATTCTCCTGCAGATTATGTCTACCCATGTGCCAAATCTCATCTAAAACCGTTCGGCCGTTTTAGCGTGAAAACGTAACAAACATACTTTCTTATTTATAACATTAGTTAGAATTGTTCCGTAATCCGACATCACACTAATATTATAAAGGCGAAAGTTTGTGACCATGTGTGTGTGTTTATATGTTTGTTACTTCTTTACGCTCAAACGGCTGAACCAATTTTGATAAAATTTTGTATGGAGGTAGCTGACACCCTAGATTAACATGTAGGCTATTTCGTATCCCGATATTCCCACGGGATTGATACTTATGCGGGTGAAACGGCGGGATGCAACTAGTATCCAAAAAGCAAAAAAAATACGTTCCTATAGTAATAGACTAAAACACTACAATATGATCTCCCTGGAAAAACGCCGACGACTAAATGACGCAACGTTTGTGTGCAAAGTAATGTCCCATAAAATTGACTGCCCCCAGATATTGAACACATTCAACTTCCGTGCGCCCTCAAGAATTCCTCGCAATCCAATAACACCACTATGTCCACCAAAAAGTAGAACGGTTTTAGGCGCTAATTCTCCATTTGCAAGATTTTGTAAGGTAGTGAATAATTGTAGCGATCAAATTGATCTGCACTTTGACTCTCTAAACAAATTGAAAGCTAAAATTTACAAATGTCTTCCGAATTTAGATTAAGTACTTTCTGGCATATAATGAAACATGTTTTTTTTTTTTTTCTCCAATAGTTTAATTTTTCATTTGACCTATGTCTTCATACAACTTACAACATATAACTTTCATTTAACTTTAGTTACGTAGTTTAAGCTTTAGTTCTAAGTTAAATTCTTATTGTTTTCTCTTGTTGTTTTCCTTGTACAACCAAATTTTTGTATGCATGCGGAGTTCACCTATAAGAGATTGTTAAGTACACTAATTTGTTACATTTTTTACCTTTTTTGTTACTCTAAGCATATTACCAGTGTAAACAGTTGTTGGTGAACCAATATAAATAAATAAATAAATAAATAAAAGATGACCATTTGACTTTATGGGGTAATCTATTAAATCTATATAATTAAGCATATATCTGAGATTACTTTCGATATAATATAATGTCAAAAAGCCGTAGGATTTGGTTAAAATCTTATTAAAAGATCCATGCGGATAGGAAAAGTTACATTAGCCCCATGTTGGGGTAAATGTGACTATTTAAACTAACTCATTGGTTTTTGTAGCATAAATGCTCACAATCGAAGCACATGTCACCCAGTGTGAAATTTACGCAGGTATGTTCTCCGAGTTGAACCAGTAGAGTCCTGATCCAACTAAAAGTTTGTTTCGTAATGTTTGGGGCTAATGTGACTATTTTCTATAGAGTTAGTGTTGTGGTGACATAAAAAATATCGATAAATTGTAAAATGTGTAGGCAATCGATACTGATAGGTACACATAAGTAATATAAAACCATGCTTAGTTTATATTTTTTATTCGTAATCATCGCATCAAAAATTAAAAGTTTTAGATACTTCTCAAAACATAATACAAAAATTTCTGAGAACATAACAAAAAATAATCTAAAATTATATAAAATCTTTAAGGTAGGTAACATTTTTTTGACCACGTGTGCCATATAAATGTGAAATTATAGTAGACCTCGGAATATTAAACGTCTTTGCTGCCTCATAACTATTTAACGTTCTGCTTTTAACCAACTGAAGTGCCTCTAGAAGCTTTTCTTTTGAATAGCTCTTTTCTTTTTTCTTAATATAATATTTCGGACCATCTAAAACAAGTCAAATATCAAATTAGTTCAGAGATTTTGAGTAGGGTTGTTATAGTACCTACGTACGAAGTCGTGCACTATATGCATTAGGTCGGACCCCCTATTTAACTACAGTATTTAACTATACAACAGTATTTCTACCTTGAAAGTAAAATAGATTTGAATCTCAATTGAAATTGTAATAAATAAATTGTAACATTTATTTACGCAATTTATCCATCGAATGGATTCAGTTCGAGAATTTTCTAAAGTATGCTGTAAGTATATCGATTTACAATTATCGATATTCGACATCACTGGCTTTATTTTATTTTATACAAACACGAAGGGGCTATTGTAACCAAAAAAACTAGTCGCAATAACCCCGCAAAGAGATAAGTGGAGGCTAATGTAACTACTACATTATCTTACAAAATATACGATATAATATTAAAAACGTAAGTGTTTAGGGTACTTAACCTTACATTTTCTTCGTTTCTGCTTAAAACCGTGTTTAAAATGCATGAAAAGGTTTTTTTTTTGTTTAAAATTGATGACACTCTCGCCACCAAACACGTGTTTAAAATGGCAACTAACATAAAATCTCTGTAGGTCAAACAGTATTCATCCGTCTGACGCCATCTGTTCATTATAGGTTAAACTATGACTTTTCTCCAGGCCCATAGATGGCAATGTATTTAAAAAACATTAGAATGGAAGATATCGCTGTTAGTTGCTTTAGCCCCATAGTTGCAATAGCCTCCATTGACCTTATACTATTTTGTTTTTTCTTCTCTAATAGGAATATATATTTTACAAGGGCAATTAACTTAGGGCTGAAGCCTGCCGGGTCAGCGGGATTGTCCGAAAGGGTTACCGCTGGCCCGGAACGTAAAGGGCGAAGGAAGGAACACGGGTGGGTTTTAGTCAGTAAGAGTCTAACAATTCCGCTCCACCCAGAGCGAGAGGGGTCATTTGATGATTTCCCATCCTGAAAAAAAAAGGGCAACTAACTAAGTGACCGACTCTCTAGACAGTTCAAAAGCTACTGTCACGAAATGGCTTAGTCGTGTGTTGTTAAACTACATAAAACTGAACAAATTAGCCCCAAAATATAGTCCTTTAGGCCAAATTTTGGGAGATCATTCTCAGCGGAGACTAGCCATCTGTATTATAGTGCACAAGTGTATGCGCAGACGCAGGTGCACTCTTCCCTCACTCTCATAGTCCGATGTGGCAATCCCACAGGACTGGAGAGACATCAGGCGCAGGACCAACGACTTATGGGGCTTACATGACCTAAAGCGCGGTCACTGTCGGACTGCATAGAAAAGAAAGAGAAGCGCGATGACACAACGCTGGTAATTTATTGCAAAATATGACGCAATTATTTAATTACAACAAATCTATACACTAGTATTTTAGTATGTTGCTTGTAGAATAATCTGAGAAAAAATCAGAATGATTGTATGTATTAGTATGGTTTTTATTGTAAAAAGAAAGTTTTTAGAGGTATCTTCATGATTTTTTCTATCGTATCAAATTAGTTGTATTATGTTTTCAACACACTATCTACCTAGAATATATCCTGAAGAATATCATATATTTTTCTGATTATGATTACTGTAGTCGATCACATACTTTTATTGTTTCTAAAACTTGCGTTTTTTGTGTTTTGGTCCTGGAAGCCCCTTAACGTGTTTTACGAGGCACGGGGGTATCACACCGACTTCCAAACTCAGGCTGTTACTAAGAAATTCCCAATGAAAAAATCCAATAACAATTACCTGACCCGGGAATCGCGCTGGCGACCACGAGACCAAGGGGGCAGTAAAAAATATATAAATCGGATTTCCGAGCTGACGAGTGTGTTCAGTCGTATCCACGGGCAGCAGAAAGCGGGGTTTAATGAATGAGGCAAAGCATTACTTTGACAAACTTTATTTTCGTTAATAAATTAACGACACTTTCAAAAAATTAACAAAACTTTATAAAAATCAAGACAAAGAGGTATGTGAAATTGCGAGCGTACGACCAGCGCCACGGACCGAGTCAAAGTGCCTCCCTACAAATTTTTTTTTTTTTTTTTAGAATATGGCATCTCGTAGTTGACCTTGAGAGGTCGTGACTACTTAACCGGACAATCCTGCGGCTGCCTTGAGAAAACTCAAAGCCTCCAGCCAGGGGCTTAAAACTAACTAAATAAACTAAGCGACTACACGCTAAGGGCACCCCCTGTGGGGTACGAGCCTCGGCTTAGGGCGTCGCTGGGGGGAGGGCAGCAAGTTGGGACAGGCTGGATCTAATTTTGATTATTTAACGAACGATGGGGCCGGCATTTCCTAATTGACTACTCTGAGAAGAAATGCCGAAACAAACTCAGAGGTCAGAGTCGGGAATTTAAATCTACTGGCTCAGCTGCGGCGCGGGCTGGCACTACATCGAGCAAGGGTCGGTGGGGGGCCTCCCTACAAAGCGCGCCGGCTGCTTTATAAAGGCACCGGTCGCCCCACTACCCCCACTTTGCTACAACAAGCGATACTACTTCCGGCGCTGACGTCACTCGCAAGCCCACACGGACTAAGTAGTCGCCTCTTTTGTTGAGCGACTTATTTACAAAATCAGTGTTTACGATACAAATAATTTGATCAACCAAATTCACTACACAAAAAGAACGCAGAATAATAATATTCGCGCGTTCATATTATGACCGCGCCGTCATATATGTTAATGGACCAAGTAATAAATACGGACATTTTTCATAATGCCCGCGCATTATAAATAATGACAAGTGGGCCAAATAAATAATTATAATTTGAGCTGATGTAATCGTAACTAAAGATATTTGTATTCTCATTCGCTCGCTCTTGCATCCTATGTCAACGGAGCCCCGCTTTGCGGGGCTCCTATTTCTGTGTAAAGGGTTTAAAGTAACCCAACCAAACCTAACCTCGGGGTGCCCTTCGCTCGCTCTTGCATCCTTAGTCGCCTATCGCCAGCAGAGTGTTTATGAATGGAAAGATGTTGTTTGATTTTAAATATTGATTCTACAATTGAAATAAAAATTACAGTAATTAACACTTTGCGGGACACTTAACGCCCCTCGACGTAATAACAATAAAACTTCTATTGTGTCTCGTACAGTGTCTTTCAATGTGTTAAACCTGGTTTTAATTGTTCTGCCCCATAGGTGACTAGCATTATAAAAAATGCCTGGTCGATTTGATTATTTCAATAGTTATTATTACACTGCCCTCTCATATTGGGCATTTTTCATAATGCCCAGGTATTTTTTATAATGCCCTATTAATCACTTGGTCCATGACATATACATACTTTAGACGCTCCCTGGACAGTCAGCCTCACAATTGCTGACTCAGCACTCCTTTCACCACGACATGAGCTACTCTCTCACAGCTTAAACCGACTAAAGAACTCAAAAAAAGTATATTTATTGTCAGGACCCCACCTTTAACACTCTTTTGCACTTATTTTACCATAATCCAGCCACACGATATATTTTGGCACACGACTTAGCATTCAAATGTCCAAAATGAACGCCTAAGGTGTTCGAAAAGCCACGAAAGTTAAAATGAATGCGACCAAGTGCGAGTCAGACTCGTTCACGAAGGGTTCCGTACCACCGTACTATATTTAAAACTTAGGCTTTAGCGTTTTTTAGCTTAGCCTTTTCCCCAACGATGTTGGGGTTGATTTTCAGTCTAACTGGATGTAGCTGATTAGCAGTATTTTACATGGAGCGACTGACTATCTGACCTCCACAACCCAGTTACAGTTATTATGCCTCTTATATTTAACAGTACGTTTTTTAACGCCGAAAAAATCACGTTCCTTGTATGGACCGCCATTAATTTTTAACTTGATTTCATTTTTATTGTTTGTTATTATAGCAGCCATAGTAGAGGACAGTGAAATTTTCAAGCGCCTGCCTATTACGATTCAAAAGATACAGCCCTGTGACAGACGGACGGACAGCGGAGCCTTAGTAATTGGGTCCCACTGGCACCCTTTGGGAACAGTACCCTAAAAAAGGTAAAAAATCCCTTCTGATTACCATATAATAGTCTATAAAGTGATAAAAAGTTGTAATCATATTATTTACAAGATATTCCCGGCGAACCGGCCGCCATTTTAAAATGGCGTCATGAAAATAACAATGTTTTTACCTTCTTATTGATTGTTAAATAAGTTATTAAATATGTTTGTTTGTTGATTGAGATTTTTCACAGTTTACCTACATTTATTTTTCTTCATGAAATTTTTCAATAGTAGTCTGGAGACTGGATTCCTGGTTAGTGGCAGTAGGATCGCCCCCTACGAATAACTGATGAATTGTGGATGTACAGACGCCAGCAAATGAAGCTACTACAATCTGTCAAATTTCTTTAATAGATTTTCAACTTTATCCCCAAAGCATAAGGTTCAAAGTTGATTGGGAAAGACAGTTTCGCGTCGCTCGATGTGCTGGCGTCTGTACTTAGTTACTGTTACACTTCTGGGTAACCTTTCAGGGACTACAGGCGTGAAGTTATGTTATGTATTTTCCTTCAAGAATCATTATGTACGGTTAGCAACAAAAGTCGATTAACACTTCGGTTTTTTAAATCTCAGTTATTGATCAAAATATTTGTTTAAAATTGCAGCACAAGTACAATGCAATTTCGAACAAA
The DNA here is from genome assembly GCA_963855955.1 of Luperina nickerlii. Lineage (NCBI taxonomy): Eukaryota > Metazoa > Arthropoda > Insecta > Lepidoptera > Noctuidae > Luperina > Luperina nickerlii. Next base: position 5,323,795 of record OY979689.1, on the reverse strand, counting down.
TATTTTGCTGAATAGGTGTGTGGCGACTGGACGGGTGTCGTGTCTAGTGGGCTTCTGTCCGACTATTGATATCCGAACGTTATATTATATGCTAGTTGTGCGGTAAACTCTGCTTGCGCGATGCAGGATTTTGCGTGACGTCAGAGTTCTGTGTAGTTCGCATGTAGCGCTGTAGATGCCGCCACATATATTTTGTTATCATTCCTATTAGATTAACCAATAGCTTAACGCCATGTCACAGTATTTTGCTTGTAAAGTTTCCCTTCTTTAAAACGCCAAGCAAAGCCGCGAATGAAACTAGTACTTAACGTAAAAAATACCACTTCTTATAATGTATCATAAAAAAACTCTCCGAAACAGTATAAGTATGGTAAAAAGAGTATAAAAAAATATTATATATTCTTTAAAAGAAAATAAAAAAATGTAACACGCTACAAGCCTTACACGGGTAGCCACCGCAAAAGGGTTAGGGTTGTCAAAAATGCAGTTTATATTAAAATACGCTAAATAACAAGGAAATTGCTGATATATTCTCGAAAAATCTCACACTGAAAACTTAGGTGAAGTGAGGTCTCAATCCCTAGCATCAGTTGGAACGACAGCCCACTTCACCTATACTGCGTTCAGGATTTAATTGCCAAAAATATAAACAAATACGAATTAATGGAAAAGTAACTTAAATACCTACACAATAAAGTTCAGTTTACGCTACAACTTCAAACATTTTTATAACTACTTTCAATAGTTCTATTCACTCTGAAATCAACTTAATTACAATCGAAATAAATTTGATATTTGTTTAACTTGAAATAACATCAGTGCCAACATAAATTTTAATACTTAGATCTTAAAGCTACTACACGACTCAAAGCGCGGTCTTTGTCGAACTGCATAGAAAAGAAAGAGAAGCGCGATGACACAACGCTGGTAATTTAGGTATTGCAAATTATGAAGCAAGTATCTATTTACAAAAAATCTATTGTTTGGACTAAAAAATTAAAACACGTTCTTTAGTATGTTACTTGTAAAATAATCTGACAAAAAATCATCAACAACCTTTTCTTAATGAAATAGAAAGAAAAAGATGCACTTAACTTAAATTTAGTTTAGTTAACAAGGGAATCGGCACCATTGTCTACCAACACAACGCGTTTTACTGCTGTGCACTAAACAATAGTTATGGAAGACTTATGCGAACCCATGATCAAATAAAAATGCACATGAAAAAATATATTTTACTATTTATAAATAAAATATATTTTATGAATAATTCAACAGTGCCACCCCTGCCGATCGCGCGGATATCGCACAGCATGGCGACTCTTGCGCAGTTTTCAACACAATGCCAAGAAGTTATTATGTTTGTATGTATATTTTGCGAGGCAGAGCGACAGGTATCGACGGTGAGGTAAATAAACGATTTACATAGGATGGTGCAATAAAATAACCTTCGGTTAATGTACTGTCAAGGAAAAAAATAGTTCAGCAGATGGACACTATTTTTTGCCGTGTTTAGCCATTTTACACGGCTCATAAAGAATCCATCTGTCTAGCCTTTTCCCAACTATGCTGGGGTCGGCTTCCAATCTAACCAAATACAGCTGATTACCAGTATTTTACATTGAGAGACTGCCTATCTGGCTTCCACAACTCAATTACTGCCTATCTGGCTTCCACAACTCAATTACTTGTCAGAATATCAGGCTTCTGACTTCCCGTAACGACTGTCAAAAATCTACGAATGACAGCCGGGACTAATTGCATAACGTGCTTTCCGAGGCACTGAAGGGGTATGTTATGGATGGTCACCCATCCATAGACCAACCTCGGCAAGTGTTGCTTAACCTTGAAGATCGACCCTGCGACTTTTATTATTTAGCCACAAGCCTCTTCACGACTGATTAAGAATGACAATTTGATTGTCAATATGCTTAATAATTATGTTTCTCTGACTGTGCGTCTGGTGAATTTTAGGCAGTTAACTCCAACTGGTTAATGTTTTATCACGGCATGAGCAGCAGATCGTTTTTCTAAAATCTCACCGTGAAAACTTATGTGAAGTGAGCTGTCATTCCACCTGTGATGCTATTCTGTAAAAATCTCACCGTGAAAATTTAGGTGGAGTGAGCGTGGAGTGAGCTGTCAATAGTGTCAATTCCTAGCAAAAACAAACTCACTTCACCTAAGTTTTCACGGTGAGATTTTTACAGAACCGACTGGCTGATGCTAGAGGTGAAGTGAGTTTGAAGTGAGCTGTCATTCCACCTGATGCTAGAGGTGAAGTGAGTATGAAGTGAGCTGTCATTCCACTTGATGCTAGAGGTGAAGTGAGTTTGAAGTGAGCTGTCATTCCACCTGATGCTAGGCATTGACAGCTCACATCACGTTTCACTAACGTCGACAGCATCATCGCTTACCATCAGTTAAGATATTGATCAAACGCAAGTTTCTCAATTACTAGCCGTTGCTCGCGACTTCGTCTGCGATCCAGGATGATAAGTAGCCTATGTCTTTGTTCAGGTCATGGTCTAACTATGTGACAAATTTCATCTAAATCCGTTCAGCCGTTTTAGCTTAAAAGCGTAACAAACAAACACACAAAAAATCATATCCTTATAGTTAATACTGGCTGTGCCCGCGACTTGGTTTGCGTGCACATCGGAAAACAAATTGGATTTCATGGGTTTTATTTTTTTTGCGCGGGACCCTAATTCTTTTTCCCAAATACAAGTAAATTACTCCTTATAACATCCGCTATCTGCCAGTAAAAGCTCCGTCAAAATTGGTCGAGCCGTTTCAGAGATTAGCCGGAGCAAACAGACAGACAAAATTAAAAAAAAGTGTGATAAGTACCGTATATACATTCATAAATATGCACTATGTAAGAAGTTGTTATTTTGATATTACAAACAGACACTTCAACTTTATTTATTTGTATATAAATTAGATTACCAAAAAAACACTTCTCATACAAAATATTTTGTATCACATACCACAAACAAACAACTTTATGAATGAAATTCTCTGAGTCACGGTGTAAAATGATTTTTTAAGAGACATTGACAAATTGCTCAGAGATATTCTAAATATTCAAGGGCTATAAATGGGTATTGTTCTAATATAATAGAGGCTGTACAACGGTATTATAAAGCGGTAGCGTTATGAATTTACCCCATATTAATGTAAGGTTGCATTGTCGTACGGTATGGTGACGTCAATGATTGTGACCTCATCTTGTTAAAAAAATGACGTGTTAACTTGTGTCATTAAGTGTGCATAAATAACACATGAACAAAGTGTTTATACATACACCCCTTTACTAATAAACGTATTATAATATCACATGAAAAGAATAGTTACACACCGATTCGACCGATCGACTGCTGCGCTGCGTGTCGCGGGTTTGATTCCCGCACGGTACAAATATTTGTATTGCCTACAGGTAGTTGTTCCGGGTCTGGCTGTTTGTCTATGTGAATTTAAATGTTAGTAAACGCACCCACGATACAGGAGTAATTCCTAGTGTGGGGCAACGTTTTTAAAAAAAAAAGATAAAAAAGATTTCTCTCATTCAGTCGTTAGTAATTTGACTTACGAAAGAAGAAGACAAAGTGTTGTACAGAACAGACAGACGCTATACAACGTTTATTAGTAAGGGGGACAAAGTGTATCATTATATTATCAAACTCTAAGAAAGTGGAACGAACTTGTGTAAAGTATGTACAGACGCCAGCACATCAAGTTACTGCAATCTGTCAAATTTCTTTAATAGATTTTCAACTTCATCGCTAAAGCATAAGGTTCAAAGTTGATTCGGAAAATTTGGCAGTTTCGTGTAGCTTGATGTACTGGCGAAAAAACTTATTTTTTACGTGATTATTATTTGATTGTACAAATAATAATCACGTAAAAAAATAAGTTTTTTTACATCGTTCTCACATTATATAATTATAAATTCAAAAGTAATGATGTAACTAATATTTTTGTAAAATATAATTTATAAAGAGTGTCCATGGAGTTACTTGCCCGTTCTTCTCCATAGGTACCTACGCTTTGGAATGGGCAACTAGCTTCATATTTTCTGACTGACCGACTTCTTGACAATTCAAAAGTGCCTGTTAATGGTTTAATTGAAATAAATGGTTTCAGTTTGATTAAAATTACTTATTAGTCTTATAGGCTAAATTGTAATGAACTATTAAGAACCTGCACCCTAATCACGTAACACACACTATCGATCGGAATCTGAATCATTTTGAAGCAAACTGCTAATCCATTGTTTCATTAGTTTGAAAAATTTGTCTGCTCAATACAGTAAATAAATAAAAAATAACGCAATGAATGTTGTTGAATTGTCAAAATGAAACCGATTCGGATTGATAAAGGTTTCTTCAAACAGGCACGACACGACACGCGACACAAAGGCACCGCAAGTCGCGCAACGAGCGCGGTGCCTTTGTGTCGCGCGCGATTATATCGCGTGTCGCATCGCCCCGCAGGTTCTTTTTAAAAAAGGATAAAAATATAATGTTTACCTACATACAATAATGAATGGATGAATGAATGTAGAAATAATATTGACAATGACACATCATTGTCACCATTATTTCTACTCTTTATAATTATACAACACTAACTCAAAAGGTTTTGTTCGTTTTAGTCTTCATAATATTTATTCTCGATGCCTGATCCTGATTAAGTCGATGGAGTTGGTGTTCATGGGCCTCAGCAAATTTTTGGATAACGGTGTTTGACGGTTTGTTGACGGGTTCAAAAAAGTAAAAATTATATACAAATTATAATCACCGCTTTCAGGAAAAGCATTCACGTGACGCCTACATTCAAACAACGTGAACGCACACCCGTCGTGATTTATAGGCACGAGCCAGTGTTGTCGTGTTATGAAAATATTTAATTATTACACAGCCGCAGTGTTGCCAGACTAAAGGTGACGATTACCCACACGGTAACTTTAATAAGAGGAGGGTATAGGACCAAAAAACTTGAGGTTTTTGTTTAATATTTTATGGTAAGTATAGTGGTTTTTGTGGCGTACCAGGGCGTACCTATAACACGTTAGCCACCACACACCACACACCAGCTCCCGAATTCGTAACACACTAACAATTACAATATGAATCATTTTGAAGGGTATTGCTATCCATTGCTTCAAAGTCAAAGTCAAACCATTTATTTCAAAAAAGGCACTTTTGAACGTCAAAACTTACAGTAAAATTGAATTGATTCTAGTCGCCCCTTTGTAATGTATGTCTTTACATGTATTTTTTTACTTACATTTTTGGAAATATTAACCTGAAAATTTTAAGCATTCGTCCTCCCTAGGTAGCTTTATGCACATTTTCTGGAGGCTTATCATATCTTTTACCTGTAATTCATGTTATTTAAGTTTTTCTGTAGATTTTTATCTCTTGAATCTTTGTTTACCTTTGTAATGTCAGTTAGTGACACGCCTAGTTTTATTTTTAATTTATTGCTGGATCTAGTTGTAGGTCGTATAGGTAAATCACATCGACCTCATTATTTTTTACTTTTTATTATGTTCTAGAATTTCTTTTCAAATGTTAAAAAGTCGATGTCAGGAGCCTGGTGGTGAATTTGGTCAGTCTACGTTGGGAGCTCAGCTCGGCTACATGCTCGGGAAAATTGGGAGTGTTCTTGGAGGGCAGCTTCTCTCCTACGGCCGAAGCGACTATGAAGACGCCGTAGCAAGGCGACTCCGCACCGGGCTCTTTGGGCTGTACGGCTTGAGGGTTGACGTCCCTCGGCCCTCCTCTACGGCTTGAGGGTTGACGTCCCTCGGCCCTCCTCTACGGCTTGAGGGTTGACGTCCCTCGGCCCTCCTCTACGGCTTGAGGGTTGACGTCCCTCGGCCCTCCTCTACGGCTTGAGGGTTGACGTCCCTCGGCCCTCCTCTACGGCTTGAGGGTTGACGTCCCTCGGCCCTCCTCTACGGCCTGAGGATTGACGTCCCTCGGCCCTGCTCTACGACCTGAAGACTGAGGTCCTCCTTCGGCCCTCTACAGCCTGAAGCTGATGTCCCTCGGCCACTAACAGACCAGAGGCCCGCTCCTCTCCAGTTCTATTTTGTTCTCATTTTCATTCACCGGTTTCTCTAGTTTAATTTTGTTATCTAGCTCCAAATAGGTAGGCCCTAGCTTATTCAACAATAAATTCTTATAACTCGTCCTCTTTATTTCTTTTAACAGTGTTCCCCTCCAGACTGAAAGTTAGGTAGGTGAGTGCTCAGTGTGACCTCAGTTTCTGAATCTACCCAGGAAACTGTAACGTTACACCTTCCAAAAGGTAGTTTTCGTATGGAGAAGAATGGGCAAGAAACTCCACCGTTACTCTTTTAAAATGTTTTACAATATTTTGCATACATTAATTATACATATAATAATAATATCTGAAGACGATGCATCTAAAATAAAATTACTACGAGTATACCACAATAGGTAAAAGAATTAAAAATGAAACCATGACATTTATCTGATAGATACATGGTGCTCACATATTTACAAACATGGTACGAGCGTGCCCGGAAAATTCCTGATTTTTCAGTTGCCTTTTACCTAGCTACTAATAAAAGGTATCATCTGTTACGTTATAAAGAATTTCGAATGAAATATCTTCAGCCATTATCTCTTTTTTTATTATTTTATTTAAACCCCGGAGACCTAATTTTTTCGACAAACGATCGGCTCAATGCATTGTGTTGGACGCTAACAATTCGACGGAGAAATTACCGCAGACCAGCCAAATAGTTAATTGAGTGGAAATTTAAGTACTGGGGAGGCATGGAGTCGACAATTAATAAAGAATTTATGGAACGAAACCACAGTCCAGGAAAATAGTTAACAGACAGATGGACATACATGATCATGAAGTTAGCTGGCGAAGCTCTGCGGATGTGATATATTTATAACTTAACACGATTTAAATAATATTAAAAAATATATTGTTATGATGTTTTTGGGGTCAACTACTGCTGGTAGTGTTGTTACTTGAATTATAAGTTGATAAAATATGTTTTCTTCTTTTTATCGATATTGTCGATATTTATTTTATCGACACGCATTACGTCTGTGAAGTTAACAAAAAAAAAACTCTCTCTCTATTTATCTCTCTATTTATTGTCCTATCGCAGGTATGCTGGAAGAGATTCCTTATGAAATAAGCATCACCTTTGTACCTATTTTTTTGTTCTGATTATTTCGTATCTGTTTATATATGTGTGTACATAAATAGTAAAATAAATAAATAAATGAATAAAAACTGATTTTATTAAACTGCCGGTCGACTGTAAAAATCTCACCGTGAGATCTTAGGTGAAGTGGGTTTGTTTTTGCTAGGAATTGAGTTTGACACTATTGACAGCTCACTCCACGCTCACTTCACCTAAATTTTCACGGTGAGATAGTTACAGAATCGCACTGCTGATACTTTCAGTAACTGCGTTCGATGACCCCACAAAGAGAAACATCAGATTTATTTGTTTTTTCTTTTATCATGTTAAGATACCAATACCCTTAACGTCTCTGGAGTTTTGCTAGCTAATTTAATTCCACCCTGTTTAGAGCTGGTTGGGCCAATAGTATCGGCCCCGACTTACGTTTTGTAGGTCATGGATTTGAACCTACGAAAATACTTTCTGTAATTTATTTCATCGCCACTGCTGTCAAAATGGTGTAGGCAAATATTGTGACAAACCAAAAATTTGAAGACGTGGTGACATTCACTAACACGCGCTGGGTTCGCGTGGTGGATTACTGCCCACTCCCTCTCACAGAGCGGAGCCATGTGACCCAGCATATGGAAAGTTTATACATTTTAGATTATGCTAATTGACAGACACAACGCTATGAAGCACGAAGACCACCTTCTAGATGAAAAATACAACAAAAAAAAATAACCAATTCGCTATAGGTGTGCCTATAAGATCCTGACCGGGACCTGACGACCTGACCACTCAAGCAATATGCTCTTCAGCCAAAAACAAGATTTTTCAGTCGTCTTCGATAATCGGGGAACCCCCAAAGTCCGAACCTTATCCTTTTTTGAAGTTGATGAAAAATACTTGAGTTTTTAATTAAAAGAAGCGGTTAATAATACAGGCTTTTTATCACAAAAAAAAACACCAAAAAGAGAAATAGTTTATTTAACTATTAACTTAATAAAGATCAAACATTTGATCAAGCTTGTCGTTGCGTAGTCAATAATTTATCCAAAGAACGGTGGTGGAGGTGGTGGAGGTCCATATACTGGTCCAAATCCGGGTCCGAATCCAGGTCCGAAGCTGGGACCGTAGCCTGGGCCGTAGCCTGGACCGTAGCCTGGTCCGTAACCACCAAAACCTGGTCTATAACCACCAAATACAGGCCCCCAGAAGTGATGGCTTTCAATGATCTGCAAAATTGAAAAAAAACAATTAGAATGAAATTAAATGCAGTTGTTCATTATTTGAACAGGATATTGGAATTACTTTTACACGACGTATTATAAAAAAAATTGGCCAGGTGAGATCAGCGTTTCCTATCTGACTACTCTGAGAAAAAGACCGCAACAAACACAGAGGGTCACAGTATCTTTTAAAGTCCAGACATAATCTTGGTCAGATCATGTGAAGACCAGGTAGATTGTTGACTGAAATGGTCTCTTGAGAATAGTATCACACAGATTCGAATGGACCAGTCCAGAGTGGACTAATAAGCCCTTAGACTTCCTCTGTTGAACTTACAGTTCTTTGTCCTAATAAAGTGACACTAAATAATTGTTTGTAGAAGATTTTATGCTATAATCACCAATCAATCTGTCTAGTCTTTTCCCAACTATGTTGGGGTCGTCTTCCAGTCTAACCGAATACCAGTATTTTACATGGAGCGACTGCATATTTAATCTCCACAACCCAGTTACTGGTAAACATGATACCCGTTGATAAGACTGGTTTGGTTTGACTTTTGACTACTCGTAACGACTGTCAAAGACCTACGAATGAGCCGGGCTAACGGCTTTACTTGGTTTCCGAGGCACGGAGGGGTCTCGATATATAATCCCATGACGTAATCTCCAAGCCTGGCAAAATGAATAGGGATCGCCGTTTATTGTTAGATATACTATTCTTAAGGCTCCTTCAAACAGGCGCGACACGACAAGCGACGCAAAGGCACCGCAAGTCGCGCAACGAGCGGTGCCTTTGTGTAGCGCGCGATTATTTCGCGTGTCGCGCCTGTTTGTAGGAGCCTTTACTTAAATTATAAATGCGAACGTGAGTTTGCGTGTTTGTTTATTATGCTTTCACGCTGAAACGGCTTATCGGGTTTGGATGAAATTTGGCACATAGTTAGACCATGGCCTGGCTTAGGACATAGAATACCTTTCATCTTGGATCGCAGATGAAGTCGCAGACAACAGCTAGTCTTACATAATGATAAGCAATAAGTATATTTTTTCTTCTTTCTATTTAGGGAAGCTATAATGACCGGGTCATTGACCTGTTAAATATTATCATTAGGTACCTAATTACCTACTTGATTAAAATTTTAATAAAGAAAAATGGCGGCAAAGTCAGGTAGTTAAGAACACTGGTTGCTTTGCAAAATTATATCAGTCTACCTTTTCCTATCTTGAGGTCGGACTCCAGTCTAACTGGATGCAGCTGAATACCAGTATTTTACATGGAGCGACTGCATAGTGAACTATTACGAACATTTAAAAAAAAATAGCCAATCTCTATACCAAATTTCATCTAAATCGGTTCAGCGGTTTAAGCGTGAAGAGGTAACAGACAGACAGACACACTTTCGCATTTACATATAATATTAGTATGAATTCGTACTATGGAGAGCTGTGGTGGCCCAGTGGCACCGGCCCGAACTTACTAAATCGTGGGTTCGAATCCAGGCAGAGGCACATTACTTTGTGTAGGTATATAATTTCACCACCACTGCTCTCAAAACGGCGAAGGAAAACGTCGTGAGAAAACCAGCATGTCTTTGAACCAAAAATTCAAAGACATGTGACATCACTGACCGCACTGGGCCCGCGTGGTGGATTATGGCCCACTACCTCTTACAGAAAGGAGGCCTGTGTCCCAGCAGTGGGAACCCTACAGGTTGATAATGAGTATGGTTTGTTAAGATTTATGACCTCAACTTTTTAAATAAAATGCAATTAAGTATATATAGAGGAGGGGCCCGTGGCTAAATAATAACAGCCGCACGGGTCGATCGATCAGGTTAAGCTACGCTTGCCGCGGTTGGTCTGTGGATGGGTGACCACCTTTACATACTGAGACCCCTCCGTGCCTCGGAAAGCACGTTAAACTGTTGGTCCCGGCTGTCATTCGTGGATCTTTGACAGTCGTTACGGGTAGTCAGAAGCCCGAAAGTCTGACAACCGGTCTTACCAAGGGGTGTCGTATTACCCAGTAACTGGGTTGTGGAGGTCAGATAGGCAGTCGCCCCATGTAAAATACTGGTATTCAGCTGCATCCGTTTAGACTGGGAGCCGACCCCAACATAGTTGGGAAAAGGCTAGGCAGATGATAAAAATTAAGTATATAGATTTACGCACCTGTGTCAAAGCCAAAATCACAGTTAAAATCAATAATAATCTCGCAACAAAAGACATTTTCAAACGACACCACTTTTCTTCACCACTTCAAAAAAAGATTTAACAATAATGCGTAAAATGTATCGATATATACTTTAAAAAACAAATTTCATTTTACCATCACTAAATACATCTGTGGTTTTTATTCCAATGGCATAAAGTTCAAATGCTGTAATTTTAGTGTTTCAAGCTGTTGTCTAAACATCATGATTTTTGCGCTAAGTAGGTAGGAATGCAAATTTTATTTTGCCATCACCAAATATGTCTGCGGCTTTTATCCCAATGGCGTAATGTTCAAATTTCTTTGACTTTAGATTTTCAAGCTGTTGTTTAATCTTCATGATTTTTGCTATATGTAGGTATTTCATTTAGTATATAAGTGAGAAATAATAGATCTATATAAGGAGATAGTTTTTCCGTGACTAACAAAACAAAGGTATTATTCCCCCCTTGCTAAAAATATTGCCTTTATGATGCTATTATTTGATCGATTAATTCACACAGTGTTACAAGAAATACCTGTGAATAATAGATAAATCTTATAAACATAACAGCTATTACACGAGAAATTGATGCAGTGTTTCAATCTGCTCAACAATTAAGAGGCAACAGCCTCCACTTCCAACTCACAGGTCGTGGGTTCGAATCTAGTCCGGCGCATTACATCGTGTAATTTATTTAATTACCAATGCTCACATAACGGCGACGAAAAACATAGTGAGGAAACCGGCATGTTCTAGAACCAAAACATTCGAAAACCTTCCATACTTTTATGAATGTTAGTCGCCATCTCAGTAGGTACCCGCTCGCTAGATAGAGTGAAAAGAAAATTATAATTTATGTGCAGAAAAATCGTGCAGCTCAACTCAAAAATTAAGAAGCTCAAAGATTCGACGAATAATACTAAAGAAAGGACATTGGTAGGCTGCATAAATTATTCAAACTGCCAAACCATGATTATTATATTATAGTAAATAGTATGTGTGTATAACCTATTTATGTATTTGTGTATCCAGGTTTAATAGTTTTTTTTTTATCATTGTTCCTCTCAATCAAAGCACCTGCCATCCAATCTCTTCACCACCCTTGGTTGACTGGTACAGAATGCCTAAGGCATTAAGTCCGTCTTTGTACCTTATTGTGTGAAAAGTTTAAATAAATAAATAAAACTAATTGTGAAAATAAAAAAAGAATAAAAAAATAAAAGCAATCCCCAAAAACCCCCTATTTCAAGTTAAATAAATATCAACTTTATTTCAATTACAATCAAGTTGATTTCAGAGTGACTAGCACTATTTAAAAGTTATAAAAATGTTTGAAGTTGTAGCGTAAACTAAACTTTATTGTATAGGAATTAAAGTTATTTTTCCATTAATTCATATTTGTTTACATTCTGGCAAATAAATCGCGAATGCAGATTAGATGCCGCTAATACGTAGCCTAGAGCCTAATTAATTAAGTACCAAATTTTTTCTTAAATTTTTTTTTGTTTTAATTTTTTTTTTTGGTTTTTTTTTTTTAACGCAATCTTAGGACAAACACCCGGTTTCTAATAGGCCTACACGAAACTTATGATTTCTATCGACATCGATCAAGAGATTTAATTGGCTGTCGTTATATCAGTTAGCCAATCACAGCAGTTTAAGATGTACTTAGTAAAAACTGACACTGTCATCATCTGCCTAACTTTTTCCCAACTATGTTGGGGTCGGCTTCCAGTCTAACCGGATGCAGCTGAATAACATTATTTTACATAGAGCAACTGCCTATCTGACCTCCACAACCCAGTTACTGGGTAATACGATACCCTTTGGTAAGACTTGTCAGACTTTCGGGCTTCTGACTACCCGTAAGGACTGTCAAAGATCCACGAATGAAAACCGGGACCAACGGTTTAACGTGCTTTTCGAGACACGACGGGGTCTTGGTATGTAAAGACGGTCACCCATCCACAGACCAACCGTGGCAAGCGTAGCTTAACCTGATCGATCGGCCTGTGCGGCTGTTATCATTTAGCCACAGTCCTCTCTAAAAAATCACACTATATTTTTACCGACTTCAAAAAAAGAGGTTATTAGTAAAAAAAATATTTTGCTCTTAACATCGACTCCACCCCACTCTTATGCAAAAGCAAACCCAAATAAATATAAATAATTAATAATATTTTATTGGACTTTCACCACCCACAATGTGGGTAGACAGACATATCGGTGCACCCATCCATCAGTGTCCACCCTTACGGAAAGGGGTTGAATTGAAAATGGCTCTTCCACTATTTTGAGGGGGTGGAAATGTTATATCTTATTTTTTTTTGTTGTCATCAATATTTTAAAGTTGTCAGAATTAATAAATGTAGATGAGTCAAAAAGCAAAACTACATAGACACTACCCGTACTTACTAATAAACGTATTATATCAGATGAATATTTACACACCGATTTCTCTCTTTCAGTCGTCAGTAATTTGACTTTCGAAAGAAGAAGACAAAGCGTTGTGTAACTATACAGACGCTATACACCGTTTATTGTAAAAAGACGCGTCACATAGCCGTCAACTGCGCAGTCTGTAAAGACGCCAGCACATCAAGCTACTACAATCCGTCAAATTTATTGAATAGATTTTCAACTTTATCGCTCGAGCATAAGGTTCAATTTTGGTTGGGAAAATTTGACAGTTTCGGGTAGCTTGGTTTGCTGGCGTCTGTACTACCATCTCCGGAAGAGTTGCTTCACAAAGAGCTCTACTACTAGGCACTAACTTCTGCCCGCGACTTCGCCCGTTTTAACATAAAATATATCATATGACACTCGCCAATACTGTGGCTTCCAATTAGTGAACGAATTTTTTGGAATCGGATCAGTTGATGTGCTGGCGTCTGTACATCGCATGTACTCGTATTTCTTGGAAGAATTTCGCGAAGGCACATAATTACAGGCACTTAAGTCATTTCAGCATTGTCTCTGGAATAGCAACGAATGTGTAATGCTCCAGGTATTGCAGACGTCCATAGATGGTGTTGACCATTTCCCATCAGGAAAGCCGCAAGTTCTTTTGCCAATATTACATTAAAAAGAAACCAACTGTTTCTATAATAGTATTTCGCAATCTCGTACAGTTTCATGAACGTATTCTAGTGACCTCCCCACTGCCTCCGTGGCGCAATGGCTAGCGCGTTCGGCTGTTAACCGAAAGGTTGGTGGTTCGAGCCCACCCGGGGGCGATTCTTTTTAGACCTATGCAGGAACAGTATCAATAAGCTTCCGTGGTTGAATGGAAATATGACGTATGTGTTTCAATGACATCCCCACAGCCTCCGTGGCGCAATGGCTAGCGCGTTCGGCTGTTTACCGAAAGGTTGGTGGTTCGGGGGCGATTTTTTTACACACGCTGAAATGCAGATGGCATTTGTGTATAATACTTATGATATTGGAGATGTCTATTAAGCGGTGGCCACATGCCATCTGCTGGGCCGTAGGTTTATGTTTGCCACGTAATAACATAAAAAATATGTTTTTTAACACAAACTGAAAGTCTTGAAACTTCAGTCCGGTGGTGAACACTCCTTCAAAAAAAAAGGATGATTAAGTAAATCAGGTTTTTTACCCAAACTCGGTGAAAATCGCGTCAAACTCGACAAACGCATAATACGGGAATAGAACCTGGGAATAAAAAAATAACCAGTGCGCAAACTGTAATCATCAATGCAATCACCATAATTATGCTTTTAGATACCCCCTCCCCCCCCCCCCCCCCGTAGAATGGGCATTGTTCATATTTTTTTAAATGTTGTAATTGAAAAACCATTTCGAGGAATAGCGTTACTGATCATTACGGACTAATTAATTTTGAAAAATATTCATATGTTATTGATATTTTTGATAAAATACGATTGACCTTCTTTGCCCTTCAAATTACGTATGACTTTGGCCGTACAGTTTTGTATCGTTGCCTCAGAAAATAAAAAGTAAGAGGCAAGTATTGTCTACAATCTGTCAAATGTCAAATTATTGTAAATATGTCAAAAATGTAAACATTCTTGTTTATATCTCATTATTACATTACTTACATACATTATTTCAACACTCGACAATATTTAATATACTGGAAGAGTTATGGAATACAGGAAGTGCTTTGTTCCAACTTGCAGCAATAATAGTAATAATGTCGCCGCGTGCGTTATTATTCTATTTCTAAGTCGCCGCGTCGATTGTGGTTCTAGTGACGATAGAGAGTAGTATATTCCTTGGAAGACACTGACACATAAAAAACACCATTTGTAAATAAATACGCTAAGACAGGATTCGATTATTTAAGAGGCCTATTGACACTTTGACAGATGTGACAGTACTCTGTGGATTGATGACGTTGTGTTGACAGATTAAATTTTTTAATTATGTACTAGTAAGGCAACGGCACTATCTTTATGCCACTGGATGACGTCACCTACCTTAAAAACTTAAAATAATTAAATAATTTTTATTAAAATAACTATTGAGCCAATCATCAAAATATTCAAATTAGTTTCTCAAAATGCTCTAAATTTTACAAAAAATAAAATAAAATATAATGGTTAGAAATTTTGGACAATCCCCATTATTTAAAAAAATCTGCTGTTCTATACATTTTGACCGCGTAGATATTTGCACTTTTCCATGAATCAGCAGATTTTTTTTCTTATACCGATGAATGCTTTCTACGCTTGGGAGTCTAGAATCATATAATTATGCTGAATTGATGGGTTTGAGTAAGTACTGGTTAATTTTTTTCCTGTACAGACTACATGACTTTTCACTAACACACTTCTATCACCACCTCTCAAAATAAAACATCTGCATAAACGTTTGTAACCCAAAATCGGTTAAAACACACCAACGCCATTGTTTTGAACGCCCAAACCTTTGTGATACAACCGCTAAACCTTCTATTATTAACAGAAAGCCTAAAAAAAAAACAATTTGGAGTACACTCACCCCCAAAATGCGTGGCTTAAGCATATTAACATGAACCTCTAACTAGCCGCAATTGACCTACATAGAGCACATAGCTAAGAATCACGCGAAATTAACCCAACGTAACCTGACCTGCCTTCAAAAAGAACATTTGAAGTAAGAGAGATCTAGTAACACTGGTAACCAAGTATTGAATTCACCAATTTTAATAAAAAGGAGTTATGTTATGTGTCGCTTTCTTGTGTTATGTTTTATTAATTTTATGTTTTTTTTTGTTCTTAAAATACAGGAATCACAGAGCCGCGCTCCAAAAAACAAATTGCCAACGTCACCCAAAAAGCAGTCAAGCTTCACTTAAGCTGGATACTGGGCTGGACACGTTTGCCGCATGTCGAACGAGTCTTGGGTCAAATCTGCCACCAAGGGACCCAGAAATAGCTCACCGCCCGATCAGGACCAGGCCCATGCCGGCGGCGCGTACGTGTTCCACGCGCGCCTCAAAGAAACGTCAGCATCAGTGAAGGAGCCCGTTAGGGCCGAAGCCTGCCGGGTCAGCGGGATCGTCCGAAAGGGTTACCGCTGGCCCGGAACATAAAGAGCTAAGGAAGGAAAACGGGTGGGTTTTAGTCAGTAAGAGTCTGACACTGTCTTCCGCTCCACCCAGAGCGGGAGTTGTCATTTGATGATTTCCCAAGCTGAAAAAAAAGGTCCCAGAAAAGGTCCGGCAACATCGAGGCAGACCCAGAAGAATATGGTGGGAAGACCTTGACGCCTACAGATAGAATTAGTCCATACTAGCTCAAGACAGAGAGGAGTGGAAAGGAGAAAGGGAACCCTTCACCTTGCAGTGGGACAACATAACCTAAAAATAAATAAATAATCTATGTATTAACGCGAAGAGTTTGTTTGTTTGAACGCGCTAATTTCTGGGACTACTTTTAAGATTTTTTTTTGCATTTGATAGTCGAATTTTTGAGAAAGGCTATAGGTTTATATAACACCACGCTAGAACCCTTGTTTTTGTTTTTTTTGAGGATGGGAGTCATCAAATGACTCCCTCCCGCTCATTCCCCTCACGCTAGAACCTTTGGGAGCCGAGTAAAAAGAATAAAAGTCAGAAGGAACGCTAAGCAAAAAAGTGCGGACATGCGATGCGACGGGGTGGATCGGGGGAAAAAGAAACTTCACGCGGACGAAGTAGGAAGAAGTTAGTAATAAAATAAATTAGGTGGTTATTCTTAAACTAGCTAACTTTTTGAAGGCCGATTAGGTCAGAAAATCTCATGTTTGCTGCTACGATTGGTTATCCATAAAGATGATTAAAAATCCTTTACATAAATTTGCTATGCTACTTGCTTAGACGTTTGCTTTTCTGTTTTTTGTTTTTTTCTATATTGATATTAATTAATGTATGTTCCATAAACTTGATAATTTAATTTAATTTGTATTATTGTATTGTCAAAATCGTCGACAATGGTCGACAAATCAAGACTTTGAAGACTCCCACAATTTCAGTTTTAATCCTACTAACTTTATAAATGAAGTTTGTGAAGATGTTTGGATGTTTGTTACTCAATCACGCGTAAACCGTTGAACAGATTTGGATGAAAATTGGCACATTGATAGACCATTTCCTGGACTAAAACATAGGATACTTTTTATACCGATATTCCCACGAAATCGAAACGTACGCGGGTAAAACTGCGGGGCGCTGCTAGTATATTATATTTATTTTATTTAATGCTGTTGTCCCGACTTCGTTCGAGTGAATGTCGGAAAACAATTATTAATGTCCCTATACTAATTATTTTCCTAAAATAAAAGCCTGAGCATAATAATGGCCTAAGTTATTCCTTACAACATCAGATATCTGCCAGTAAAAGTCCCGATTAGCTAGAACAAAGAGACAGACAAAAAAATTCAATTGGGACTTTGTTCCTTAGTAATAAATAAATAAATAACTTTCGTGAAAGATAAAAAAAACCAGCACGATAGTACAACGTTAATGCACAACATTCCCATAAACAAAATCAATCATAGAATCCCATGTTTATGTTTCTGCCAAAACTATTCGGTAGTGAGTGTAACCAACTTTTGTTCATTGGTAGAAAACGGTAGCGCCCTTACTTGCAAAACATTCTATGATTGATCATGATGAACTAGCTTCCTCCCTCATACCTACCTTTCCCCCTTTCATTCTCTAACAACATATTGATTACTTAGACTTCTTTAACCCTTAATTTGATTACGTTCACTGTGATAAACATTCATAAAAGATAAATACTGAGCGACTGCTATCTACTAATTTTCGATTTTTTATTTGATTATGGCACATTTAAAATATATTTATTGGTATAAAAAATAATCCACTAGTGGCAACATCGTTCATCTGTCATTATCGAGACAAGATGTCAGCAAGACGCGGGCACTCAATTCTTCGCAAGGTAAATGTTTTTATTTTACATGTTTTTCATTAGTACATTACATTTTTCATGATTGTTATTTAATAAGCAATGTTTATTCTTTGATTTGGAATGGTTTTTGTGCAATGTTTTGTGTTTTTGGTAACTTATTTTTGGAGGCAAACTTGTTTGTTCATCGCAGTGAACACTGCCAAATACTCGAATAAGTATTGTCAGTTTGGTACGTTCATTGTGATGAACGTTGCCAAATTGGGTATAACTTTTATTTGCAAATAATAATATGCTTTAGGTGGTGGGCTTTCAATGGGCTTATGTTTTTTTTCCGCTTGTTAACAGCATAAAATACAAGACCGCACGCAAAGAATTTTAGCGCTTGTTCCCGTCGAGCATGCACCGTCCGACACTAGCGACAAATCAGACACTAACAGTGACAATGAACTGCCGCCACCTTCTCCAAGCCCGGTTTCATCATCTGCTCCTTCTATTAATTCTTCCTTAGAACGCTTAGATATCAATAGTAGTCCTGAACCAGAAGCAAGTCAAACTGACGATGAACAGCTGTTAGAGCCATCTGATATATATCACTCCGAAGCACTTCAATTAACTCCAGTTTTACAGGAAATTTGCCCCAATTCACCATCCAGGGAACCAAACTATGACAATGTTCCTTCATTATCTTCTATGATATCTCTTCCATCTGAGATAGGGTCGCCAGTGCCTGGTCCGTCTACTAGGAAAACTAGAGCCCGAAAGCAGATAGCTCCAGCTGCCAAAAAATCGAAGAAAATTCCAAAATTTTCCCTTACTTATAAATGGAAGAAAGGTATTTTTCGCCACCGTGCCTTAATTGAAGAAACATATGAAGCCTCAGTTGATTTTCCAGATGATGACCCCCTCAAATATTTTTATTTATTTTTTTCTCAAGATATATTTACCGACTTAGTGGAACAGACGAACCTTTATTCCGTGCAACAAACCGGAAGATCCATCCAAGTTTCAGAGGATGAGATGAGAGATTTTATTAGCATGCACATTATGATGGGAATTGTTGAAATGCCATGCTATCTGGACTATTGGAGTAATAAGTTTCGATACGGGCAGATAGCAGACATTATGCCGTTGAAACGGTATCAGCAGATCCGCAGATTTTTACACTTCAACGACAATAACTTACAGGACTCAGACAGATATTATAAAGTAAGGCCTATAGCCGAAAAAATACGAAGGAATTGTTTAAAGGAAGAAAACGAGAATAAATTTAGTATAGACGAGATGATGATACCCTACAAGGGCAGAAAAGCAGGAAACAGAAAACAATATATGAAAGACAAGCCAAATAAATGGGGATTTAAAAATTATGTGCGTGCTGGCGTAAGTGGAATGATTTATGATTTCGTTTTATATGCAGGAGAAGATACCTTCCGTTCGCACACATTTACAGAGCAAGAATCTTCCCTTGGTTTTGGAGCACAAATTGTTATAGCCTTGGCTCAGACTATACAAAAAAAACCAGCAACTGTATTTTGTGATAATTTCTTTTCATCACCAGAGCTGTTTTACGTATTGAAAGAAAATTACGGAGTCTTTGGTCTTGGCACGATACGTAGCAACAGGATTAGAGGTGCCGAAAAGTTTTTACCGGATGAGAAGTCAATGAAAAAGAAACAGAGGGGTGCGTATTCACAGGTTGTTTGTGATGCTAACAAATTAGTTATTGTGCGCTGGAATGATAATAAACCTGTAACTCTTATTAGCACCTTTGCTGGATCTGAACCAGTGCAAAATATTAAAAGGTATTGCAAAGAGCAGAAACAAAAAATAGACGTCGATTGCCCGCAAATAGTTCGCGAGTACAACAAACATATGGGGGGTGTAGACCTGGCTGATATGTTAATATCATTATATAAAGTTCCGTTTAAAACTAGAAGATGGTACATAGGAATATTCAGTCAACTATTAGATATATGTATAAATAATGCTTGGCTTTTGCATAAACGTAACTGCTACAAAAATCAACGAAAAAAAAAGTCATTGAAAGTTTTTCGATATGAAATTTACATAAGTTTGACAAAGAAAAATAGGTCTAAACCTCATGAAAAACAGCAAGAATGTAAGATTCTAAACCCTAGATCAGCCAGGCCTACAAGCCCCATACGATTCGATAATGTAGGCCATTTTCCCAGCATCAAAGAAGACATGGGGCGATGCAAGTTTTGCCAAAAAAATACAACTGTGTATTGTTTAAAATGCAATATGAGACTTTGTTTTGTTACCGGAAAAACTCCTCGCAATTGTTTTTTAGATTTCCATAATAAATAATTTGATTTGCTGATACATAATATAGTATTTTTATTTCACCTGCTTAAACGACATTAATTTGACAGTGTTTCCCACAGTGAACATTACAAATCACTTGTTGTTCTCAACGTATTTGGCAGTGTTCATTGTGATAAACATTGATTTCCTGAAAACCTGTAAATGAAATGATATTTTTTCAATTTTTCCCAAGTTCTAAATAATCCTGATACTTCAGAAATACAAGTTTTTTCATAAAATAAAACAACCCGGATCTCTGCCAAATTAAGGGTTAACCAACAGGACACTACTGTGAGAAATCAAACAACATTATAATAAATTTCTCAACGTTTATTCCAAGGGAACGTCTTCAGGCAGTTCTCCCACCGCCGGCGATGAACGAGTGGCGAGTAAAACTAGCAATTAAAAATGAGTTGGCGAGCAGCGAGTGTGTAGTTCCGATAGTTTTATCGCTGGGCTATCAGCGGGTGTCCGAGTGCGATGGGCGATTACTCGCACCACTCCCTCGGGGCGGTTAGTCCCACACGGGTTTGTTTGGTTGGGCCTCTCGGCGTGAGCTCCGACCGCCAAGCGAGCATCGCTGAGCGAGTAACGCTGAGCGAGTATTATCTTTGATAGCTCTTGTCGCTCGGCGACAAACCAGTGGAGCGAGTCCTCGCCGGCGGCAGCGTGAACAGTCAACTATTAATTTGCATCTCTTTTGTTTACACCTACTCTTCACAAAGAACACACCCTCCAGATTTTCATGTCTCTAGGACCAGCGACTTAAACTGTGCGTTGATATTATATCAGTCAGTCAGGACTTTAAATTTTATATAATTACAAGCTGCGCCCCGCGGATTCGACCGTATAAGTACCGATCTCGTGGGAATAACGGGTAAAAAGTAGCCTATATGTTAATCAAAGGTGACAGCTACCTCCATACAAAATTTTATCAAAAATTTTCCAGCCGTTTGAGCGTGGAGAAGTAACAAACATATGAACACACACACGCTCAAAAACTTTCGCCATTATAATATTAGTGTGATTGATATACGTAGATTTATGCGGCCTGGTCAAATGACATTTGTTTGGTATTGTTCGTCGAGTCCTTGAGCTCCTGAAGTTCTGAGTTGAGCTAAACGATAACTGCTAAATGCGGGCTTGACAGGGCCACTCATTTTTTTTTATTTGGGACAAAATAGGTACAGCAGTGCGATTCTGTAACTATCTCACCGTTAACACTTAGGTGAAGTGAGCGTGGATTGAGCTATAAATAGTGTCAATTCCTAGCAAAAACAAACTCACTCCACCTAAGTTTTCACGGTGAGATTTTTACAGAATCGACCGGCTGTTATACATTACAGCATTTACAAAAAGTAGTTATATTACAGTCGAAAAAACGTATAAGCCACACTATTGTCCACGACGTGACATCTGAGTATTATCAACGAACGCATGTTACATGAAAAAAAAGAGTACATAGGTATTTAGAAGAAAAACACTATATACCGACGAATCGGAGGAAGCGGATGACAAGAGCACCCGTCTTATGGGCGACTTGCAAGAAATTGTGAAACCATTCTTTTAAAGATTCCGACAGTGCGAAAATATAAAAATCAATGAATTGTGAGTTATAGGTTTCTAAAAGCCGGTGAAGAGGGGCTTGCACCCCGGCCTTCGTTCTATATCGCATTTGTATCGTTCGTTTCTCAAAAGACCATCTGAGCCATTAAATTCATTATTATTCTGCATGGTCCTCCTAAGCGTCTTATTTTTGCAGAACAAACAATTTTTCTTACCTGCGAAATCATACTTACCTAATCGTACGTAGTAAGGGCTAACTGCCAACAAAGTAGCTCCTTCAAACAGGCGCGACACGCGATAAAATCGCGCGCGACACAAAGTCGCCGCAAGTGGCGCAAGCGCAACGAGCGTTGCCTTTGTGTCGCGCGCGATTATATCGCGTGTCGCGCCTGTTTGTTGTGTGAGCCTTTAAGCTTCATCACAAAAAAACCACAGTCATTAAGTTTTATTTTATTGGCATAATTTCTATAAACGTTGACTTCTTATTTTGCAATATTAAAAAATATTGCCGAAGATTTTTCTTAAACACGAATTCAAAGTAGCAATATGGTAAAGCGAACGTTTATGTTGGGCCACGAAACGAAAGATGTCGATACGCTTATTTCGAAATCGTCGGCTTGAATTGGGGTAAGAAAAACTAAGTACAAATTGTACAGAAAAAATGTAAAAAATATGTTGAAATCCCATTCATTTTAGCTGTAGCCTTGTTGGAAAAAATTAGCATCATATATTCTGGACTAGGTTTCAGTAGCGAAGGGTCAATTTTTGTAAGAGGTAAGCTGGAGTAGATATCTTTAATATGATTATAATTATATTATTTGTCTATAGAATACTGACTGTGCCATTTTTCAAAGGGAAGCCGGTAGGAATCGAGTTGTATGAAATCTTCGCCACTGAAAGAAAGAAAAAGTATTTATTGCAACTCATACAGGAAGATCACAAACTAAACTAAACACAGCAAAATAAAAATCCAAGTTATATAAAAAAAAGTAACAAAAGGAAAATGAAACAGAAATTCCTATACGAGGCCAAAAGGCTCCTATCTCAGCATGATGCTGCGCATGCTGCTAGGTTTTCCAAGTAGCAATGCGCCGCCATTTTGGATTTTTGCTTCAGGAGTTGTTCTTTAGTATTTTGGCACTATTAGAGCTCATGCGCACAAGCGGCACGCGTGAACGGCAAAGAATTTATAAACTTTTTTGGACTTAATTTCTGCAGGAACCAGTTGGATGCGAGAAGCACAGAAATGGTCGAAGTGGAAGTGATTGGGGGAGGCCTATGTCCAGAAGTGGACGTCTTTCGACTGAACTGAATGATGATAAAACTAAATCTGAAAACTAAAGTACAATCTACGGCCTTTTAAACCTACTGACCAAACCCGCTGACTTAGTGGCCCGACCATACGTTATTATTAATCCTTATTTACAACTTGCCGTGTCAAATAATTTCAACCAGAAACTTGTCCTCACTACGAAATAAAAAACCTATACATTCGCCTCGTATGGCTTAAAATATCTTTGATGTGTGAAGTTTTTATTAAAGAACCTAATTTACCCTGCATGGCTATCATCCTCAAGAGGGGCTCATGGCTAAATATTAACAGCCGCACGGTCGATCTAAGGTTAAGCTACGCTTGTCGAGGACGGTCCGTGGATGGGTGATCATCTATTACAAGGCAAGTCTCCTCCGTGTCTCGGAAAAAACCATTGATCCCGGCTGTCATTTATATGATCTTTGGCAGTTTTTGACCAAGGGAAATCGTATTGCCCAGTAACTGGGTAGTAGAGGTCAGATAGGCAGTCGCTCCATGTAAAATACTGGTATTCAGCCGCATCTGGTGAGACTGGACCGACTCTAACATAGTTTGGAAAAGGCGACGCAGGTGATGATGATCGCGCGACGACTCCCAGCTACCGCAGGCGCGGGCCTGCGGGCGGAGAGAAATGGGTAGCTCACCGTCCGATCAGGACCAGGCCCGTGCCGGACGGCGCGTACGTGTTCCACGCGCGCCTCAAAGAGATGTCAGCAGCAACTGAAGGGCCGAAGCCTGCCGGGTCAGTGGGATTGTCCGAAAGGGTTACCGCTGGCCCAGAACATAAAGGGTTAAGGAAGGAACACGGGTGGGTTTTAGTCAGTAAGAGTCTGACACTCCCTTCCGCTCCACCCAGAGCGGGAGTGGTCATATGATGATTTTCCATCCTGAATAAAAAGGTAATGATGGTTGTCATCTTGTCATTCTCAAAATGAACGTGAACCTGAAGTTTTAAACCTACCCGAAACCGCAGTCTTGACTAGCACCCTAATTGTGTAACACATTTACAGTTACAAACCGAAAGATATTGGAGAAAATTCCTGTAAGTATGTATATTTCTATGTTTGGAAAATTCGTCTGCTCGACCACCAAATATTTTTGAGCTGAAAACTTTCTTTAGACGCATTGGGCATTTTTAGAGATGGGGAAAAAGCCATAGATAATTATATGAAAGAAAAATCCATTGAACTCGCGCCACTGTTACCGTAAGCGACACCGCGCGTGTTTGTTTATAAGACGATTACAAAAATACCCGCTTCGGATGTGTTCGGCTGTCCTCGGGATGTACTCGGTTTTAATGTATATCCGATATGTCAATGCGTGATGGCAAAGTATCCTGTTTGTGTTTTGTTTTCACTTCTGTCGGCGCTCCCGGAGTGCCACTGTTTTTTTTTATTTAACCTACACTGTCCCTCCTGAGCAAAGGCCTGGGACCAAATTTCTCAAGGCATCCATTTCTAGTAACACCTCGATCCAACCCTTGCGGAACGCGTCTAAGTCGTCTCGCCACCACTTCCTGATTTATTCCGGTCTGATCCCCTGAACTCCTCCCGCCGTTCCTTGATCCCCTGCTAGTTCGTCTTCTGTTTTAATCTATGTCTTATCCACTTTATCTAAATTTACTCTTTTTGACAGGTAAGTAGGTACAGTCAAAAGAAAATAAAAGTTTCATCCTGGGCCTCGGTGGCGGCGTCCATCCTCAGTCACCCATAGTATGGAAACTGCCGGTCGATTCTGTAGAAATCTCACCGTGAAAAGTCAGGTGAAGTGAGTTTGTTTTTACTAGGAATTGATACTATTGACAGCTCACTCCACTCTCACTTCACCTAAGTTTTCGCGGTGAGATTTTTACAGAATAGCAGCGGTCACTGTGCATGCGGCAGGTAAAACTTAACAAATACTATCTACTAAATTTTTCACAGATCACAACTTAAGAGGAAATGCAGGTGGTCTTTTCTCCATAGAAACACTCTCGCCTGTTTTCTTTCTGGTTAATGACCGTAAAGATGACTTTTTACAGAATAATAAATATTAACTACTTGTATGTCCCTACGTTTTCCCTTTTGATGATAAATAACTTTTTAAAGTACTAGAACCCTCAAAAAATACCGATTTAAACCGCTATCAGCAGAGGCCTTGTGTACAAATTTGACAACTTTTAATGAAAACCAAAAACATACGGATACAGGACATATATCCTTCTTATTCAGTTTATTAAATATCTTTTAACTTGGTTCAATATTGGAGGAGGAAATAGGCGATAGCCAAACCCCGAATTAAGCGCGCGACACAAAGGCACCGCAAGTCGAACAACGAGCGGTGCCTTTGTGTCGCGTGCGATTATATCGCGTGTCGCGCCTGTTTTTAGGAGCCTTTATGACTTAGGCTTTTTCAAAAGTCTCTCCGACCGCATTTCCTCTTAACGCCATACGGAGTAACTAACATTCCAGCTGAAATTCGTCAAGTCGTTGTAGATTGTGTTTAGGTGAACCGTAACGCCATCATCATTAACCATTATTATGAATAAAGTGTTTTATGCCCGTTTCACTAAAGCTAAGCGTTAAAGAACGCCGAAATAAAACCGCGCTCTGGAATTTTCAACTTTCGGTTCTAAACCGAGCGTTCAAAATCCAACCGCGCGTTTGACTAGTCTTCTTGAGTCGATGCCTAGTCTTTAGGCTCGTCCATGACGACCCTCCATTACAATCGGCTTGTCAGTAAAGACTGATGAAAATCCGCTTACCGTTCAAATGACGTTATTTATATAAATCTTATTGAATAATTCGCCGATAACTCGGCGCGTATGTTTGTGAGTTTGTCATACTTTGAATAATTTAATGAATTTATTATTATTGCTCATATTTATGTTAATTGTGTTGTGATATAGAGCTTTTCGATATTTTTAGGGGTCCGTATAAAAATTTGCATTGGAGTTTATCATGAGCTCCCATTTTATAAACGCCTGCGGGGTAATTGCGTATCACACTATATCAGTAGCAATGGGTTTAATATTGACATTTCAACAACATTCATTGCGTTTTTTACGTTGGAGAGCAGACAAATTTTTCGGACATATGAAGCAATGGCCTCCTACAAAATGATTCAGATTGAGATTGATAATGTTACGCAATTAGGGAATCAGGCAATTAGAGTGTGATCGGAGTAGGTAGAGCTGTTTTTGCTACTTGCGACATGCGGACATAACATAGATATGCCAAATATTTCCCGGAATCCCGGGAATTCTCGGAATATATAATAATATTTCCTTGTGCAGTAATGTATATTTAGTATTGTTTCTAACAGTTTTACTTAATTAATTCATATTGTAACGTTACATTTTCCTGGGTAGAGTCCAAGAAATTGTAAGGTCACATTGTGAGCACTCACCTACCTAACTTTCAGTCTGGAGGGGAGCACTGTTAAAGAAAATAAAGAGGACAAGTTATAAGAGTTTATTGTTGAATAACCTAGGCCTACCTACATGGAGCTAGAGGAACGAAATTAAGCTAGGTGATTGAAAATGAGACACTGGAGAAAGGCGAGCGTCTTCTGGTGTGATAGTGGCCGAGGGACATCAGCTTCAGGCTGTAGAGGGCCGAAGGAGGACCTCAGTCTTCAGGTCGTAGAGCAGGGCCGAGGGAACGTCAACCCTCAAGCCGTAGAGCAAGCCGAGGGAACGTCAACCCTCAAGCCGTAGAAGAGGGCCGAGGGACGTCAACCCTCCAGCCGTAGAAGAGGGCCGAGGGACGTCAACCCTCCAGCCGTAGAAGAGGGCCGAGGGACGTCAACCCTCAAGCCGTAAAGGAGGGCCGAGGGACGTCAACCCTCAAGCCGTAGAGGAGGGCCGAGGGACGTCAACCCTCAAGCCGTAGAGGAGGGCCGAGAGACGTCAACCCTCAAGCCGTAGAGGAGGGCCGAGAGACGTCAACCCTCAAGCCGTAGAGGAGGGCCGAGGGACGCCAACCCTCAAGCCGTAGAGGAGGGCCGAGGGACGTCGAACCTCAGGCCGTGCAGTCCGAAGAGCCCGGTGCGGAGTCGCCTTGCTACGGCGTCTTCATAGTCGCTCCGGCCGTAGAGGAGGGAAACTGCCCTCCAAGAACACTCCTAATTTTCCCGAACTTGTGGCCGAGCTGAGCTCCCAACGTAGACTGACCAAATTCACCACCAGGCTCCTGACATCGACTTTTTAACATTTGAAAAGAAATTCTAGAACATAATAAAAAGTAAAAAATAATGAGGTCGATGTGATTTACCTATACGACCTACAACTAGCTCCAGCAATAAATTAAAAATAAAACTAGGCTTGTCACTAACTGACATTACAAAGGTAAACAAAGATTCAAGAGAATAAAAATCTACAGAAAAACTTAAATAACATGAATTACAGGTAAAAGATATGATAAGCCTCCAGGAAATGAGCATGAAGCTACCTAGGGAGGACGAATGCTTAAAATTTTCAGGTTAATATTTCCAAAAGTGTAAGTAAAAAAATACATGTAAAAACATACATTACATTACCCCAAAAACCCCGGAAAATTTTTGAATGCAATGAAAAAATTTTCTTATTTAGCATAAGAGAGTATTAACGAGCAAAAAATTAAGCTAAATGAGTATTTACAGTGATACAGTATGTTATAAAAAATTTAAACTAAGATTCCCCATAACCCCAGAAAATTATAACTAGAAAAATTTCGAGGTTGAAATAAAACCTTGCTCTTTCATACACCTTTCAACTTACCCTACACACTTCCTCAATCATACATCACCAGCATACTTAGGGGATATGGTTCACATTCAATGACGCATACTCCACAAGGAATTATTTTTAAGGTTTACGAAGGCTTATTTATTTAATTTAGGTGTCGTAATCCGCACCTGTTCTAAAACCCGTTAAAATTAAAAGAAATTATTTACAAGTTTTCAAGTTTTTCTGCTTAGAAGAAGCAGCCAAGGTTTAAGAGCATAAAGCGCTTAAGAGAAACTTTCAAGCTTTCAAGTCATTTCTGCTTACACGAAGCAGCCAAGGTTTAAGAGCATAAAGCGCTTAAGAGAAGCATTCAAGCTTCAAGTCAAGGTTCAAGTAGGGTCAAGGATAAAAAATATCTAAGTTAAAAAAAAGTATACTAAGGCTTATTTTACGAGTTGTGAGACCGCTCGACACAACGGCTTATTTAAAGAGTTGTGCACCGCTCTACACAATGGCTTATTTAAAGAGTTGTGCACCGCTCTACAAAATAAATAAAGGGATTTAACTAAGCCAAAAGTTTTAGGGGAAGGAAAACCTTGTGGGGTATTTACAAAACTTTAAATCTAAATGGTTTTTACAAGGAATAAGGTGAATTATAAACTTATAAGTTCTAAGACTTATAAAAAAAAAATATATAATATTGTAATACGAAAATAGCAAAAGTAAAAATATAAGAATAACAAAAGAGTGTAAAAGAGTATAAACATATAGTCTACTTTAAGTACTCGTAAGAGCAGAGTTGAAGAGGGAAGGAGGGAAAGAGGGGTTAGGTCTGAACCGCAACACCGCAGTCAGAAAACGCCAGGGCAGCTACCGTAAAACAGTAGACGGGTAAGCTCCGAGTAAAACGTCAAGGGCAGCAGTAAGTAAGCTCCGAGTAAACGTCAGGGCAGCTCCCGTAATACAGTAGTCGGGCAAGCTCCGAGTAAAACGTCAAGTGAGTCTCGAGTGTTGGACACGGTCCAAAAGAAGAGTAACACAGTTTAAAGAAATTTTGGGTATGATTCCCACATGATATAATTAAAAATATATAATACGTATAAGTGTTTAGGAGGACTGAAGTATTTGTAATAGGAGTTACGTAGATGTATAGGTTTGTATAAACGTCCACAGGATATTGTCCTGTTTCTGTCGTGAAGTGTCCCAACAACCAACTTGGGAGTGTCCACGAATGGATTAACACATCAAGCGGCCATTGGGTACGAATACCAGAGGGTAAACGTAGTGGTGTGCAAGACTGTGGGGTGCAGTATAGCGATGTTTTTGGTAGAGAGTTCAAGTATAATATGAGATAAACGACTACGGGATATTGTCCAATAGACGCTGTAGAGTAACCAATCTCCAACCTTGGTAGTGCCCACAAGTGGGTTAACACATCCAAGAGGCCGAAAGGGTGCCAATTATCTTTCGATAACGGTATGTGTGTGAGGTGAAGAATACCTAGATGATGTTTAGTTGTAGAAGAGTCGAGTAAGAGATGAGACGGGTGAAAGATGAAAATAATAAAATGCTTACCAAATAATTATACTCACTTGAGGAAGTGTAATTTTGAATTTTGGGAACAGCAGAATGCCTAGAAATAAATTAAGAGGGGTGGATTAGTATAAAGTTGGGCGCCAGTCTGTAACGTTACATTTTCCTGGGTAGAGTCCAAGAAATTGTAAGGTCACATTGTGAGCACTCACCTACCTAACTTTCAGTCTGGAGGGGAGCACTGTTAAAGAAAATAAAGAGGACAAGTTATAAGAGTTTATTGTTGAATAACCTAGGCCTACCTACATGGAGCTAGAGGAACGAAATTAAGCTAGGTGATTGAAAATGAGACACTGGAGAAAGGCGAGCGTCTTCTGGTGTGATAGTGGCCGAGGGACATCAGCTTCAGGTTGTAGAGGGCCGAAGGAGGACCTCAGTCTTCAGGTCGTAGAGCAGGGCCGAGGGAACGTCAACCCTCAAGCCGTAGAGCAAGCCGAGGGAACGTCAACCCTCAAGCCGTAGAAGAGGGCCGAGGGACGTCAACCCTCCAGCCGTAGAAGAGGGCCGAGGGACGTCAACCCTCCAGCCGTAGAAGAGGGCCGAGGGACGTCAACCCTCAAGCCGTAAAGGAGGGCCGAGGGACGTCAACCCTCAAGCCGTAAAGGAGGGCCGAGGGACGTCAACCCTCAAGCCGTAGAGGAGGGCCGAGAGACGTCAACCCTCAAGCCGTAGAGGAGGGCCGAGAGACGTCAACCCTCAAGCCGTAGAGGAGGGCCGAGGGACGCCAACCCTCAAGCCGTAGAGGAGGGCCGAGGGACGTCGAACCTCAGGCCGTGCAGTCCGAAGAGCCCGGTGCGGAGTCGCCTTGCTACGGCGTCTTCATAGTCGCTCCGGCCGTAGAGGAGGGAAACTGCCCTCCAAGAACACTCCTAATTTTCCCGAACTTGTGGCCGAGCTGAGCTCCCAACGTAGACTGACCAAATTCACCACCAGGCTCCTGACATCGACTTTTTAACATTTGAAAAGAAATTCTAGAACATAATAAAAAGTAAAAAATAATGAGGTCGATGTGATTTACCTATACGACCTACAACTAGCTCCAGCAATAAATTAAAAATAAAACTAGGCTTGTCACTAACTGACATTACAAAGGTAAACAAAGATTCAAGAGAATAAAAATCTACAGAAAAACTTAAATAACATGAATTACAGGTAAAAGGTATGATAAGCCTCCAGGAAATGAGCATGAAGCTACCTAGGGAGGACGAATGCTTAAAATTTTCAGGTTAATATTTCCAAAAGTGTAAGTAAAAAAATACATGTAAAAACATACATTACAATATTTCACGAAGCTACCTCTAGCAACATTCCAGGATCCCTGTGTGTGTATATAAGTAAGTATATACTGTTTGGGTGCTCACCTACTACCTGCGCATAATTGCCCACTTACCAATATTAACTCACTTAAATCAATCGACAATTTCAAAATCCTGGGATTTCAGAGGCATATCCATGTTAACATCAATGTTTGCGGTCATTCACCCCAAACAGCTCTACCTACTCCGACCACTGTAGCTATTCTGAAACTTGGTAGCAGGACTTACTGACCAGCGGGGTAGTTGCGTAACACATTATCAATCGGAATCGGTTTCATTTTGACAGTTCAACAACATTCATTGCGTTATTTACGTGTTGAGCAGACTAATTTTTCGAACTTTAGAAGCAATGGATTAGCAATTTTCTTCAAAATTATTCGGATTCCGTTTGTCTATACTAATATTATAAAGATGAAGAGTTTGTTTGTTTGTTTGTTTGTTTAGTTGAACGCGCTAATCTCTGGAACTACCACTCAGATTTGAAAAATTCTTTTTGCATTTGATTGACCAATTCTTGAGGAAGGCTATAGGCTATTTTCCATCACGCTATAACCTTTAGGAGCCGAGCAAAAAGAAAAAAAGTCAGAAAGAACGCTAAGCAAAAACGAAGTAATAGCGCGGGCAGGCGATGTGATGCGACGGGGTGGGTCGGAGTAACAAGAAATTTCACGCGGACGAAGTCGCGGGCAGAAGCTAGTGATTTAGATTCCGTTTGATAGTGTGTTACGCATTTGGGATGCAGAATGCGCCGGATGCGTAATGAAAGGTTTTTAATTCATTTTCTTGAATTTCTAATTTTGTTGAAAAATTATAAATGTAGCCTATATCACTCGCTGATAATGTAGAAAGAAAATAGGTGAAATATTTTTTTTAATCGGTTAAGCAAGGTGCTCAAAATGGAATAAAGTTTTTTTTTATTGTTCCCCTTTGAGCACCATGGTAAAATATTGATTGGTGCTCAAATAGGAATACCTTGGGTGCTCTAAAAATAGGTGCTCAAACGGGAATACTTCATTTTTTTTGTTTACCCATTAACAAACAATAATACAAAAAATCAAATCTTTTCTCTTTATAATATTATAGTTTAGACGGAACCACCAAAAACTTTGTCTAAACCAATTAATTTATACATTTTGATCCATAATATTGAACTTCTATGATATAATTCTGGTTACCCTGGACCGCCCGTCGCATATCTAATAACGCTAATCGTGTTGATTTCATATAACATATATTTAGTTGTAAGATAGATTCTGTTTGTTAATGAAGTGATGCTGGTATTAACATTTTGGTGAGCTGAAGGAATTATTAGCCTTTTCAATGTGATTAGAAAGAAAAATAAGTTTAAAAACAAAACCCGACGACTGAAAAGGATGATACATGAAAGTACCTTCCCGTGGTCGCATGCCGCTGTACTAACATACTCAATATCTATGAACATACTTTTAAGCTATGGTAGCATGCGACCACGGGAAGGTACCTACTATTTACCCCACGACTTCTACCTCTTGATCCAGGACGAAACGTCTGCCGTATGCCCAAAGACCTCTCCCCACGACTACCACCTCTTTCGATCCAGGGCGAAAGTGAACCACGTCTGCCGTATGCCCAATGAGATGTGGGTCAAAATAACCACCACGTGGAGCCCTGACACAGCTCGAAGGCATCCCAGCAGACCTCATAGAAGGTGGCGAGACGAGCTGGATAAAGCAAAACTTAATTTTAATCCTCATCATCTCATTCATCCTTTTAACTTTATCGCTAAAGCATAAGGTTCAAAGTTGATTAGGAAAATTTTACTGTTTCAGCTCGATGTGCTGGCGTCTGTACAACATCATCATGTGTCCATTTCCCAACTATGTTGGGGTCGGCTTCCAGTCTAACCGAATGCAGCTGAATACCAGTATTTTACATGGAGCGACTGCCAATCTGACCTCCACAACCCAGTTACTGGATAATACGATACCCCTTGATAAGACTGGTTGTCAGACTTTCGCGCTTCTGACGACCCGTAACGACTGTCAAAGATCCAGGAAAGACAGCCAGGACCAACGGCTTAACGTGCTTTCCGAGGCACGGAGGGGTCTTGGTATGTGAAGATGGTCACCCATCCACAGACCAACCGCGGTAAGCGTAGCTTAACCTGATAGATTTTTATTTTTTTTATTTATTGATATTAAAAATACAGAGGTGTTACTTAAATATAAAGATCGACCCGTGCGACAGTTATTGCTTGGCCACAAGCCCCCCTCCAACTTAATAGGGAATATGCATGATTTTTTTTTTATTTAGAAAATTAATCCTCATTCATGTAATAAACAGTTTAGTAAAACTGTTTTTCGGATAACTATGAAATTAAAAAAGATATGAGCCATTGAAGATTTTTTTCTATCTCTTTCTCGCAAAACGAAATTTAACACGGAGTTTATATGGCCGTAGTGACATGTGACGTCACAGTCTATGTCGGATCTCTCTGTCTAATTGGTGTGTAATCAATAGTTTTAAATGCTCATATCGGCCGTGTTTCTTGGCCGATTTTAATTTTAATTTCACTTTTTGTCATCTCTACTACGGTATTTTCATATTTTGTTAATAAATGCCATGAAAAAAATTCATGCATATTCCCTATTGTTATCCTCATTATTAAGGCGAAAGCGCCAGGGTAGCCCGCGAAATTCAATTATTTTTAGGTTTTTTGGAATTTGCTGGTCAGTATTAAGTTGTACGTTGATTAACATATGAATCGCGGCCGTAAGAAATATGTGTTTACAGAATTATAATCATTAAAGTCATCAACACAACTCTCTAAGACCACGTAAGTCCAAAGAATAACTGTTTCATGAAATCATCATTCTTTGGACTTACGTGGTCTTAGAGAGTTGTGTTGATGACTTTTATGATTATAATTATGTAAACACATATTTCTTGCGGCCGCGATTCATATATTAATCAACGTACAACTTAATGCTGACCAGCAAATTGCAAAAAACGTAAGAAAATTTGAATTTTGCGGGTTACCTTAGCGCTTCCCCCTTAAGAATAAATTAGGAGGTGGCTGGGACGGACTAGATGCGACAGCCGGAGGACAGGGTATTGTGGTGCAGCCTGAGAGAGACCTATGTCCAGCAGTGGACTGCGATAAACTGAATTGGCTGAAGAATAAATTGATCTCTATAAGAAAAAAAGACCTAAGGAATTAAATATTTTATACGAGTATATTAATCTTCGAAACATTTAAGTCTCCTTCGAATAGACGCGACACGCGATAAAATCGCGCGCGACACAAAGGCACCGCAAGTCGTGCAACGAGCGGTGCCTTTGTGTCGCACGCCGTTCGCATCGCGTCTCGCGCCTGTTTGCAAGAGCCTTTAAGCCGATGTCTATAAACGTTACTTAGCACGTACTTAAGCTAAACGTTATTCCTGACACTGTCGCACAACTGTCAAATTACAACTGTAAGACAGAGACAGACGAAGCACGGGTTCACTAACCTTTATAGATTGATTTGAAAAGTAGCACTTTAAGCTTTTAAAAAGATTTTTTCACTTCTCATGCTCTGAAAGTGCTTCTTTGTGCAGGGTATAGGCTGCACAAAATCGAATTTTGTGCACAAGGGCATTAACGTATCTACTCATAAATGTATTATATTAAGGCAAAGAAAATGAGCCATACAGCCAAATGCAATAAGAAGTTCATAGATAGAATTTGTTATTATATAATATTTACTTTAATTTATTTGCCTTATGTGTTTTTTAAAATATAATAGATATTAAAATTTTAATTCAAGTACGGTAGATTAGTTGATTTAAGAAAATTATTATTACAAAATTAATTTAATAATAGGCTGTATAGGTCTGCAGCCTAATATCAATGACGTAAGATTAAAAAAAAAATAATTTCCTTCAGTATTCAAAACTGTTCTAATTTTACTTTGAATTTTAATTAAAGAAATGTTATGTTATACTACTGTTTTATTTCCTCGCAATCGAAGTGAAAAGCAGAGTTTATAACTCGTCCACAAAACCATTTCTATCCTCGACATTACTATCAGCCCTCGCCTTCGGCTCGGGCTGCTAAAAGTCTCGGATAAAAATGGTTTGTTTTGTGCACTTGTTGTAAAATCTACTATTATTTTTATTCCAGCGTCACATTATTCTCACTGCTGGGACACAGGCCTCCTATCTTCCAGAGGGAGTAGGCTGTATTAAACCACGCGGGCCCAGTGCGGGTAGATGTCACATGTCTTCGTATCTTTGGTTCAAGGACACGCCGGTTTCCCCACAATATTTTCCTCCACCGCTGCACCGTTTTGAGAACAGTGGTGATGGAAGTAAATACACAAAGCAAAGTGGCTGGCTGGGTTCAAACCCACTCATAAGTCGGGGTCGACACCACTGCACTGCTCATTTTTTTTTTATTACTGCATTGGTCTCGCTTGACCTCCTATGGAAAGCGATGGATGAAGTCTATGATGGAACGAGCGTGCCCAGAAGATGCCTGTTCAGTATTCACTCTTGCTTTGAAGGCGGGCACAGAACACACACGCGCAGACCGTAAAATGATGGGAAATGATAAAAAATCAATAATAATAATATCTTACTGATACATTAAGGTATAAAAGTAGTGTTCTGACAACAGACCACAGTGACTGATCGGCCAATAGCCTTTCAGTTATAAAACCAACGCGCTCACCGCCTTTATTCTTTGGGGTGCCTAAATTGGCACTGTTTGAAGCAAATTGTGCGAGGAACAATATTTTATTTTGTTAATTCTGAGATATGATTCGATTCGTTGGCAAAAAATATCTATTTACTCAGGTCGTTTTTGGCCAGAATTTAGTAAGGTTTACTGATGCAGTCATTAGGTCTTTGCAGGTACAAGTGCATGCGGCGTAAAATGGAAACACACATTGTAAATACATTGAGGATTTGTGACATCTAAAATCCCCTATTTACGGACATTGTCTTTACTAGATAACTGTCTCTGTCACTGTCTGTCTGTCTGTCACTGTCTGTCATTGTCTTACGAGTCTTTTACTTACGAGTTGTACGTCGTGGGTTAGAGCCAAGACAGGCGCTTTACATTGTGTAAATAATTTCATCACCACTGCTCTCAAAGCGGTGAAGGAAAACATCGTGAGGAAACCGGTATGTCCTAGAACCAAAATAAACAAAGACGTGTGACATCTACCAACCCGCCCTGGGCCCGCGTGATGGAATACGGCCCACTACTACACACAGAGAAAGCCCGTGTCCCAGCAGTGAGGGCATTATGGGCTGATTATGACATGTGTCTTTAATGGGGCAAAAATACCTGTCAGGAAAAATCACAAGATGGTTTGCCTCTTTGCCTGGCCCTAACTTCATAATCAGCAATCATGCTTATCACCACAAGACAAACGAGGCACTCTATACACCCAACTCAATACAAAACCTACCAAACCCACACAAAACTATCAAAAACACCCTACATTAATGGCAGCGTCATCTTAGCGGCTCCTGTCCATGAGTCACATGTAAATATTTACCAAAAGCGATGCCCCGCGCCAAATGTTACCGGCCACAGAGCGAGGTGTGGTTAGAACTGATTTCTTCTTCATGGCGTCGATGGCATGATAGTGTATTGAATTTTATTGACCCAAAACTTCGCCAGTTCTTCATCATCATCGAAGTTGCAAGCGCAGTGGAAAACACAAACAGAATTCCACATAATCAGCCTAATATGTTTCCACTGCTGAGAGACAGGCCTCCTCAGTGAGAGGGAGTAGGCCGTAATCCACCACGTGGGCCCAGTGCAGATTGGTAGATGTCACATGTCTTCGAATTTTTGGTTCTAGGACATGCCGGTTTCCTCACGATGTTTTCCTTCACCATTTTGAGGGCAGTGGTGATGAAATAATTTACACAATTAAATCCGTCCCGCGTCTAATTAGCAGACACATTATACATTTTATTGTTATCGGTACACATGGTGTACGCTTGACGTGCGAAGAGCCTGTCTGGGTTCTAAACCTACGACCTGTGTTTGTCTTCGTAGACACAGGTGTAAATGCTGAAAAGAAAGTATTCCACTTTCGCTGAAATGCTGTTGATCATACAAGAAAGGTGTCTTGTCATGTTCTTTTTTTTTGCCACTTTAACATCGAAACCTATTACTTTTTATAACAAACAAATTGTAGTGCTTGCACACTTCGTGTAAACTTTTTTGGTACCCAATATCCATTAAACATTTCCTTTTAAATTAAATTCTACTGGAAACTGTTATAAATTCAATTTATTCAAGCACAAAATTCATGAACTTATTGGCGTTAGCTTTCCTTAACTAACTAAAATCTGGCGACGCTCGTTCCATGATAGACCTCATCCAACGCTTTCTATCAGGCGTGATCGAAGTCAATAGCAGGTCCATTTAACAAAAAAAAAAACTAAATTTGAAATACCTATAGTGCTATATAAACTTAGATGTAGCAAGTTACAAAGTTATAAAAGATCAACAAAAATTTCCGTCATTTTCTGTGGGTGTTATAAAACCACCAGATTGTAATCTTGGGTCGAGCGGCATCATACACACAATACTGTGATTATGATAATATCATAAAGCGAATTTTTTGTTTCCCTAGAAATGCGGAGTTTTGATGGCATTGCTTGATAATGGTGACTTGTCGGTTTAAGTAAGTTAAGGGAAAAACCTCTAGAAGTGTAGGTATATAATGTACGTGTGCGTGTCTTTGACGTTTTGTTTTGTTTCCTAAAAATTTACACAATATATAAATATGTCACAGGCAACTGGTTTAATAAGCCGTTTAGTTAACCGCCTGGCCTTTTAACTAAACGGCGGCCGTTCAACTAACGGCCTGAATGATATTCAATATTATAGTTTAGATTGGAACTGTAACCAATCACGCGAGAGCCGAATTGGTCGCAGTAACTAAGCCAGGGCACCACGACCAAATGGGTTAGGTTAGGTTAGAACTGTCCCCCAGCTTGGGGGGTATGCGGCGCCCGCCAGCTAGGCGGGCATGCGCCGGGAGGGTTGTGGAAGTAAAGGCTGAGCCGGTTTCCTATGGCCCTCCCATCACGGCGATATGGGAACACGGCTGAGTTTTAGTGGGTATACTGTCGGTGTCATTCCGACAGGAATCCCACTTATCCCGTCTCATCCCCCGCGAGCGAGAATGTGTAATACATTTCTCAGCGACAATAAAAAAAAGGTTAGAATTGTGATCAACCGCGAGCGTGCAAAGAGAGCGAAGCGAGGAGAGCACTACTTCCAAAGGCGAGGCAGTTAACTAAACGGCTAGTTTAACCAGTTGTCTGCGACATATATACAGTTATCAGGATTTGCCATACTGCAAAATAGTTTGCCGGCTGTGTGTCAATCATCGCAGTCCACTGCTGGACATAGGCCAGTGGATCCAGTCTGTCCCAGCCACTTCCTTAGGGTCGTCAGACCAACGTGTGTGTTTGTGTGTTGTTTAATACAAGGTGGAGACTTGAGTTAAAAAGTGGACAAGGTGGAGACGACAGTAAAAAATAAACTGCATATATCTAAAGCCGCAATTTAGAGGGCTATGCTTGGAGTTTCCCTGTGTGATCGAACCAGGAATGAGGAGATCCGCAGAAGAACCAAAGTAACCGACATAACCCGAAGAATTGCCAAATTTTAGTGGCAGTCGGCAGGGCACGTTGCTCGCAGAACAGATGGCCGATGGGACCGAAAGGTTCTGGAGTGGCGACCGCGTACCGGAAGACGTAGCTTTGGAAGGCTCCCACAAGGTGGTCCGACGACCTTGTGAAGGCCGCAGGAACCCGTTGGATGCGAGAAGCACAGAACCGGTCGAAGTGGAGGTGCTTGGAGGAGGCCTATGTCCAGCAGTGGACGTGTTTCGGCTGAAAAGATAATGATGATCTAAAGCCTTTCCTAGTCTACATGCGAAAATTCAATTAAATATATCCAATATTTTAGTCAGTACAGCTAGTCAAAGATTGGCAAAACACAATCGGCCCATCACTTTGTTTGATAAAATAATTAAAAAAAAAACCGACTTCAAAAAAAAAACACTACAAAGTGAGAAATACCTAACTTTAATTTCGGAAGTCGGTATATCGTTGGTTCCGTATTTTCGTTTTTGACACCGACTTCCGGAATTAAAGTTATTTTTCACTTTGTAGTGTTTTTTTTTTGGAAGTCAGTTGTTTTTTTTTTTGGATTTTTTTTTTAATTTTTCACTTTCTTTTGTACCTGCCTCCCCCAAACAAATTCATATAATACTACTTGCTATGTGAATATCAGTGACAGAAAGCTATTGAACACATCCGCCTACCCCTTTCAAGAGTACAGGTGTGATGTTATGTTGTGTGAGTGCGTAAACAATGCTATAGCAGCAATCGCGGTTGATTTGCTGGCTTTTATTGAAGAGTTCCGTTTTCTGTCTCCGAAACTCATCATCAGATCGTTACGAAATTTAAATAGGACCATTTCGGAATAACTAAACCTCTATCGAACAAAAAAAAAATTGCAAATCCGTCAATATAATATGAGGGAGTTATGCCCGAACATACATAAAAAATATATATAAACATCCGAATTTAGAACCTCCTCCTTTTTTGAAGTTTTATTAAATTGTAATTTTATTGAGATAATCATTGGCTGTTAAATTTTATGGGATTTTGTTAATTCTGATTTATTGATCTATAAATTTAATATTATCATTTTTAATTAACTCGATCAATTTATGCTAATTTATCTGTAATTAATTATTTTATTGTCATTATTTTAAATTTTAAGGTGTTGGTAATATTGTTTAATTTAGTTTAGTCGGTTCAGTTGAGTGACTGCATGATGGAACAAACTGTGCTACACGAGGAGGCGTCTTCCTACTAGTCTTAATAACAATATTATAAATGCGAATGTTTGTGAGAATGGATGGCCAGATATTTGTTTCTCTTTCACGCAAAAACTTATGAACGGATTTTGCTGAAACTTTGCAGTATTCCTACTAATGTTATAAACGTTTGTGACAATGGACGTATGGATGTTTGTTACTCTTTCACTCAAAAACTGCTGAACGGATTTTGATGAAACTGTACAGTAATGTTGGCTTATAAATTAGAATAACACGTAAGATATTTTGTTATCCTGATATTCCCACAGGATCGTCACATGCGGGTAAAACCGCGGGGCACTGCTAGTCCATTTATATTTACAACACCCATTCTACTACCTTCCTAACTCTTCATGAACATCATAAAATGCATTACGGTGTTCAAATTAGCGCCTCTAACAATGTTCCAGGGTCGATGCCGGACTGCAAACAAGTAATTCAATTACTGAGCCATCGCGACTTGTAACGACGTTGTTTTTAGGGGTAAGCAGGATTAAGGGTTATGTATTGTGATGGTGGTTATATTTAATTATTTAGTTGAATAACATAACATCACGCTTGTATTAATCAATGGATTAGGTAGAGGTGTGTGATGCAAACACCATTTCACCATGTATGTTTAAACACCACGCATTAATGGACCAGTCAAAGATTTCATTCGTAAAGTCTGTTCAAACCCCGTT
The DNA here is from genome assembly GCA_963855955.1 of Luperina nickerlii. Classification (NCBI taxonomy): domain Eukaryota; kingdom Metazoa; phylum Arthropoda; class Insecta; order Lepidoptera; family Noctuidae; genus Luperina; species Luperina nickerlii. The sequence goes on along the minus strand of OY979689.1, from coordinate 5,283,434 downwards.
TTCCGATTGACGTTATTACTGAAGTGGGTATATATGTGATAAAAATGATAGACAATACGTTCGGTAATCACTTATAATTACCAAGTTCACATACATAAAAAACTTATAAAATTAATAAAGGAAGGTGAAAGTCTGTACAAGGAATGTTCGTGCGATATAATTTCGTAAGGAAAAATATATTTTTCATTGACATGGAAAAACCAACTGACACGACAGGTGACCACAGAGCATCAACCATAGAGTAATAAGTAGTAACTAAAAAGGTACCAACGCTACATTACCACTAGTACGAATATCAACTCTATGCTGGTATAAATCAAGTCATTTATTTATTATTATTTATTTAAACCACTTTACAGAATCATCCAAGGCGATGTTATAAGTCACAATGCCAATTCGTTTACAGAAATAAAATTAAATCACCTGCCATGTAAGCAAAATTGCAACAACTACATAACGCTGCTGGAACCCCGCCGCCCACATGGTTTGAATCAATCATTGAAAAAGGTCTGATATTATAATATCAGACCTTTTTCAATTATTAAGTGTGCCGTATGAATGAATCTCGGCAGGTTTTGTCCAAATATATATCCTAGAGCAGTGGTGGCCAAGTGGTAACGGCCGCGACTTACGAGTTGTAGGTCGTAGGTTCGAACCCAGACAGGCGCTTTACTTTGTGTAAATTATTTCATCACCACTGCTCACAAAACGGTGAAGGAAAACATCGTGAGGAAACCGGCATGTCCTAGAACCAAAAATTCGAAGATATGTGACATCTACCAACCCGCACTGGGCCCGCGTGGTGGATTACGGCCCACTCCCTCTCACTGAGAGGAGGCTTGTGTCCCAGCAGTGGGAACATTATAGGCTGATGATGATGATGATATATCCTCCGATACTGTACTAATGTTAATAATACGTGCGGCTCGTGACATAGGGGCAAACTTACTTAACGTAACCTAATAGAGCGGGGCGGCGCGCATCTACGCACCCGTCCGGCGCGCGCAGCTGCAGCGCTGCCAGCACCTCCGGCTGGTGCAGCAAACCTAGCAGTTGATTTCAGATTGACTAGAACTATTGATAAAGTCATAAAAATGTTTGAAATTGTAACGTAAACTGAGCTTTATGTCTGGGTATTGAAGTTGTTTTTTACAAAAACGCATATTTGTTTACATGTTTGGAAATTCAATCGCGAACCCAGTGTAGATTCAGGCTACCGTATCAAAAAATGGTCGCGTTTCTGTTTCGTTTTTACACCTCTTACATACAAAAAAACGCAGAGACTTGACTTGATTGTCATGGAAACGCCATTAATATTGTGTAACCACCCTTACTAATAATAGTATTATATCAGATGAATAGTTATAGACCGATTTCTCTCTTTCAGTCGTCAGTAATTTGACTTTCGAAAGAAGAAGACAAAGCATTTTATTTTATTTATTTGGCTCACCAACAATTGAATACACTGACACAAAGATATGAGATACCTCCAATAGACTTATAAACACCAAATGTAGTAGTTGTTGTAGTAGTACCAATTTCTTACAGGTAAGCACAACATGCATTACTTATTTATCGATTGATATTGAGCGCCTACTTCAAATTAGATGAGTTCAAAAGCGTTGTGTAACTATACAAAAGCTATACAACCTTTATTGGGTGTGGGAAATTATAGATATTTTCAAAAATACCCAAAAAAAAACTATGGAATATCTTCTATCAATCTATCAACACATTGATAGAAGATAAATTGCATAATTTCTGCCTACCCTATAGGTATAAGTCGTGAGTTTCTGTACGTATGTATGCAGTGCATCTGTTTACAGTACCCGGCGATAAATATTACACATCGACCTATTCGATCCTATCGATTTTAAACAAAGAATAAAAATAATTATCAAAAGAAGCAAATCATAATTGTTTTAACAGCTCCTAATAGATACCGGACTGTTTGTATTTCGTGCGACAGAGATAACGCTCTACGAAGCCGAAATTAGCCGATTGTCTCTTTCCAAAGGTCGATGTGCAATATTTATCGCCGGGTACTGTACTGGCACTTTTACTTACCCTGCACATCAACTGCCCTACAATACGGTTGGGATTATGCATAATAACCCTATAATGTTCCCTCCCACTGCTGGGACACAAGCCTTCTCTCGGTGAGAGAGAGTGGGCTGTGATCAACCACGCCCAGTGCGGGTTGGTCGATGTCACATGTCTTCAAATTTTTAATCTTAGGACATGCCGGTTTCCTCACGATGTTTTCCATCACCGTTTTGAGAGCAGTGGTGATGAAATAATTTACACAAAGTAAAGCGCCTCTCTGGGTTCAAACCTACGACCTAAAATTCGTAAGTCGCGTCCGTTACCACTGGGCTATCAGTGCTCCCCTGGGCTTGGCTTAATGCACATAATTGCAATGTCAATAAAAGTCCGAAACACATATTCTGGCAATTTCATATAATGTCCTGTGGTCGAATTTTTGAGAAGCATCGACCACACACATGCAATTCTGTGATGAGTAATCCAAAATATGTACAGACGCCAGCACATCAACTTACCCGAAACTGTCAAATTTTCCCAATCAATTTTGAACCTTATGATGTAGCAATAAAGTTGAATATTTATTAAAGAAATTTGACAGATTGTAGTAGGTTGATGTCTGTACTTTGCGGTTATTTCTGATACTTAGTGCCGAATTGCATTCTGAGGAAAACAACACAACACACGTATTTTTAGAGTTCAACGTAACATCTACGCTGTCTATCTGATGCGGAACCGTAAAAAGAATGTCCCCCCCGTTGGGTCCGCAACTCCGCACCAACTTTTAGTCACGATTTTAGACACATTAGTCGGTTGGTTAGTTTTAGACAAGCAGTCTAAGCAGCTTCACCTCCGAAGCTGCTTAGACTTGTAAGTATAAAAAGATACCGCCCCCGGGTGGGCTCGAACCACCAACCTTTCGGTTAACAGCCGAACGCGCTAGCCATTGCGCCACGGAGGCTGTGGTGATGTCACTGAATTACGTAGATCATGTTTATTTTTATTTTATTTTATTTGGGAAAATAAACGGTTACACATTACAATATTACATAAAATATGAGCTACAGAGTGAGTAAGTGTATAAACCCACGACATTTTCCACATATTATAAAGAAAAGTTATAAAAACTAATGCGATGTGCGCTTACAATGTGATACAATAAAATTACATAAGTGTCAACAAAACTAAACACTAAACAGGCATGCAAAAATATAAAAAATAAAAAAGATAAACTAGAAATTATAAATACAGTCCAAGAGTTAAGAATATTATGGAACAATATTCAAAATAGTGTCACGAACAAGGCCTCTAAATGTTAATTTTAGGATAATTTAATTTCTCTTGAGAAATGTATTAAATTTGTTATTATTCTTTTTTTTATTGCTCAATGGGGCCCTCTCTTGACTTCGATCACGCCTGATGGAATGCGATGGATGAGGTCGATGGAACGAGCGTGCCCAGAAGATGCTTAAGCCACTGGAACTAAATTTTAATTAATTAATTTTAATTTTAAATTGTATTCAGTGACCTATGACTTTTTCTTGTTTTCAGGGGATACCTACCTTCAAATGGCGCTCGATCTATGGTATAAAACTGTTCTTGCCTCCCTAGCTTTAAACTGGTGGTCACCATCAGCACATGGAGGCCACATAGCTAGGTGGAGATCTCTACTCTCAAAACGGTGAAGGAAAACATCGTGAGGAAACCGGTATGTCCTAGAAACAAAAATTCGAAGACATGTGACATCTACCAAACCGCGCCGGGCCCGCGTGGTAGATTACGGCCCACTACCTCTCACAGAGAGGAGGCCTGTGTCCCAGCAGTGGGAACATCTTTAGGCAGATTTTACTTAAACAGAGAGATGTTCGTTTAAGGCTCTTACAAATAGGCGCGACACGCGATAAAATCGCGCGCGACGCAAGGCACCGCTCGTTGTGCGACTTGACCCTTGCCTTTGTGTCGGGCGCGATTTTATCGCTTGTCGCGCCAGTTTGAAAGATCCTTTATACGACAGATAAAAAAATCCTAATTATTGCGTTCTAAAACTTTAACTGCTAAGACATAAATACAAATAACCAGATGACAAACCTCGAATTAAAAAAGCATAATAAAAATAAATGACCGGCATTTTCTATTTCTATAAAATGATATAGCACGACAACTCCACCTCTAGCCCTTACCGCGCGGCCTAATAGACAACTATAAATTACACATTTTGCAGAAAACCAATTCTGTTTAATAGCTCTATAACTTTGCTGGTCAATAATTAAGAGAATTGCTTCGTGTAACGTGTTTGAGTTAAAACGGACGCTTGGAGTTGCGTTATTGGAGTGACTTTTGATACAAATTTTGAGGTTTTAGATAAGTTTTTGGTGACAGCTATTTGATAGGGCAGGCTATTAAAAGTAATTTAGCTCTGTTTTTCGTCAAATAAGGAGCTTCTCATCGCTCTTTTACTTGAATTAGCAATATATTTTGATGATTACTAAGTATTTTAAGGCATTGGTTAATTAGTCTAGGATGACGTTATTATTGCACGGTAAAAATAAATAGACCAAAATACAATGGATTTTTTATCTAAACATTATAAAGAGAAAAGATTAGATTTTTTGTATTTTTGTTTGTTTACGCTCACACGCCAAAACGGCTGAACGGATTTGGATGAAATGGATGAAGAGGCGCAGCTAGTCTATTATATCTATATTTAAAACTAGCTGCCCTCTGTCACCCCCACGATGGAGGAAGTCCAGGATGATTGTCACCAAGCAGCAAAAAAAATGCAGATTGAAGCTCACTTCACTTACGTTTTCACGGTGAGATTTTTACAGAATTGATCGGCTGGGGTTCAAACCCAGGTCCCCCAGCAGTAGCGGTTCCGACCACTGTACAAATTACCTACAGTGGAATTAATTTGGTAACAGTTCAGCTGGGCGCTATCAGTTACAATCAGAGTATTATTTAGTTAACTAATATTATGTCTTAACAATTAAGTTTCTTAGATTTAATATTGTCGCCTTCTTAATGAACTTTGACTGAAATATTAGACAGTAGTTTGCTTAACGAGATATTTTATAATTAAAAAAGAGCTGGGATACTGGCTCAAAGGGACGGTTTTTGGCGGGATTTCTTCGAGTGAAGTCTAGTTGGCTGTTTTAATTATTCGCAAATTGATTCCTAGTGGATATTGTGATGTAAAATTGGTGTAGTTTTGTATCTCAAGTGTCTGCGCAACTGGACAATATGTGGAATCATTGAAACAGACGCGAACCCGGAAAAATGGAGCTGAGATTTTTTTTGTAGTTTTGGCTACCTCAGCGAAGTTTACCGGGAAACTTGATTCGATACATTTGCTGCCAAATACTCCTAATACATTAGAATGTGTACACCCATATTCTAATGTCATGTTAGACTCAAAAAAAAATAGTAACTGATGACTAGGCAGCATGGTCTCAGACCTTAGCCTAAAAAAAAAAAAAAAACTGGCTCAAAGGTTAAGAAATCTCGTGGGAGAAGGTTACGGGTTTGGATTCCGCATGTAACAACTATTTTAATTAATATCTAGCTGCGCCGTAGGTATCACCCGCATAAGTTTCGATCTCGTAGGAATATCAGGATAAAATGTAGCCTATATGTTAATCCAGGGTGTCAGCTACCTCCATACCAAATTTTATCAAAATTGGTCCAGCCGTTTGAGCGTGAAGAAGTAACAAACATATAAACACACACGAACACACACGCACTCACAAACTTTGGCCTTTATAGTATTAGTGTGATATACATATAATATATAATTATTATATACTTTATTTTATAATTATAATGATTTAATATTATAATAATAATAATCCTACCAAGCTTTACAGAAAGCTGCTATTCTCAACACTTGCAGAATTGTCCGAAAATTCCTTCAGAATGACAATGATGCCCAAATATCACACCTACAAACATCACCAACAACACAAAGTCTAAACATATCATCACATCATAATATTTTATCATCTATCGCTTAGGTTAGCACTTGGCTTAGGCCCGTGTTATCCTGTAAAACCGGCACATCAATGCTGAGATACAAAAATGTATCATACCAACAAATAAAAATAATAATAAATAATAATAATAGTAATAATAATTATATGTATATATTATATATTTTGTGACTACAACCTCTAACTAAACCGCGTGAAATTTCATGTTCCCCCGACGACATCCCGTTGCATCCCATTGCCTGCCCGCACTATTACTTCATGTTCGCTCAACGTTCGTTATGACTTTTTTCTTTTTGCTCGGCTCTTATAGCTCCTAGCGTGCTGTTTAATAGCCTATAGCCTTTCACAGGAATTGGGCTATCAAATACAAAAAGAATTTTCAAATATGACTAGAAAACTATTAATTATTATTATTATCATCAACTATTACTATTTATATGTTCCACAGATTATCGCGTTCGACTGAACAAATGGTATTATATGCTAGTATAGATATACATTTTCGAAGTAAATCTTAGATATACATAACTCGCACTAACGATAAGGGAACGTAGAAAGAAAATCTGGACTTTACCGATACCTTATCAACACGCAATAAAAAAGACGTGGAAAGACCCATGCCATAAAATAATTTAGCCTTTTTTGAGTCATAAAAAGTAGTTTTCGATAACAGTCAGTTATTGAAAACTACTTTTTAGATACTTTTTGGGTTTTTAGATATCTCGTAAAAATTGTTTAGAAAACAATTGAGATTAATGTCAAAATATTATGGTTTTGTTGACATTGATATTAATAGGATCAAAGGTGGATAAAGTTATGGATTTGCGTGACCCATGGAATCAATAAACCTATATTACGGGTAAAAAAATGAACAACAACGTCTCGCATGGTTCCGTAGTTCCTACAGTTCATAATATGATTCATTTTTTTTCTAACTGAACAGACAGCTGTGTTGCTCAGGAGTTTGTTGCGCCACTTCTTCTCAGCTCAAGCACTAGAAAGTGGTGAATGGCTGGCATTTTGGGGGACTGTCTTATGCCATTTTGACGTGCAAAAAGTGTTGATTCTCAGCATAATTTGAATGAATGACTTTTGATTTTGTTTTGCGCCAGTTTCTTCTATTTTTAACCGACTTCAAAAAGAAGGAAGTTCTCAATTCGGACGATTAATTTTGTTTTTATGTATGTTCTGACTTAACTCCGTCATATGTAGACGGATTTGCTAAAGTATTTTTTTTTTGTTCGAAAGAGGTTTCTTTCGAAATCGTCCCATTTAAATTTCGTAAAGATCTGATGATGAGTTTCGGAGACAGACAACGGAACTCTTCAATAAATGGCAGCAAATCAACCGTGATTGCTGCTATCGCCTATGTATGCATTTTTTATGCAATCACACAACATAACATCACGCCTGTACCCTTTAAAAGGGTAGTCAGATGTGTTCAATAACTTCCTGTCGCTGATATTCACATAGCAAGTAGTATTATATGAATTTGTATGGGGTAGGTTAGGTACAACTAATAAGTGAAAAATAAAAACTTTTTACAAAACAAAAAAAACAGCCGACTTCCAAAAAAAAAACAGTACAAAGTGAAAAATAACTTTAATTTCGGAAGTCGGTGTCAAAAAACGAAAATGCAGTTTCAACGACACCCGACACACCAGGTCGAGCAAAGTTGTATTTTTCTACCAGCAATTTCTCAATAACAGCCCAGCTGCTTAACCCTCTGGGTATAACAGGCGTGTTTTTATGTTATTATAGTTAACACTGGAATCTACTTCAAACCGCAACACAGCTTACACAGCAATGCTGCTAAAAAATAGGTTACTTGGGTTGGGTTTCGTTACTAGAATCGATACGGAACCCTTAAAACTTATAACCTCGATACCGAAAGTTGTATCAATATATTATATTTAATCGATTTACCATGAATTATTGTAATTTACACAACCTTTTACTGTTATTGTTAAGATCTATTCGAAGGTTAAAAGCTTATCATCGTTTTTTTGTTTTGGAGACTTAATTGAATACCTATAATATATGGCAATGCGGTCATCAATACCGCTTCGTCGGGTGATATGTGGTTATACCTACGGTCAAATATTGAACTTCGGCTAGTATTTTTACCCAACTATGAATATTGAATGGTTAACAGTCTCAGTCATATGTTCGATCACAGCTAAATAACGACTGAATCATCCATTTTTAATAAGACTTCGTATTTTGAAGACAATATAATATGAAGAATTCCTTGAGACATTTATAGTCCGCATATTATGTACCACTTTTGTACTTGAAATTTAAATGAATAAAAAATCAGACCAATTAATTTGCTTAGCCTTTTCTCAACTTATTGGGTCGGCTTCCAGTCTAACCGGATGCAGCTGAACCACCAGTATTTTACATGGAGCGACTACCTACATATCTGACCTCTACAACTCAGTTACTCGGTAACACGATATTGTATGAGACTGGTAGTCAGACTTTTGGAAAAAAAAAACTGTGTGGCACTCCAGGAGTGCCGACAGAAGTGAAAACTTGAACAATTACGTGTGTATTTTGTGAATCGTATTATAAACAAAACACGCGCGGTACCGGCTACGGCCATCCGTCTCACGAATTTTCGATCAGGTCACGTGTCCTGACGCGAGTTTAACATTTTTTACCCATTACAAAAAGAGTGTACAACGCCGCTAAAGAAGTTATCACTTCAAAAAATAAAAAAAGTTCATTCCTAGTCCCAATACCGAAACGGTCGTAAAAAATGTCGTCCCGCTATAGATAGAAATGACGTTAATTTTTTCGCGAATCGTCGTCAAAAAAACACTTTTTGTGGGTGGTTTTTATTTCTATTATGTTGTTATTTTTTATGTTTTTTAATTTCACTCCTCAACAACTGTCCACATCTGTGTAGTTAAAAAAATATTTTCACTTTTATTAGCCTCTGTTTTTTTATTATTTAATTTTAGTAAAAGCATGACTGGTGTGGCAATTTTGAAATTTGAATTGCGATAAAAATGATTCGGTTTGATTGATCATTTTGCATCAAATCTTAGTTATTAAACGCAGAAATGTCATAATCAGACTTAAACTTAATGTATGTATGTACAGCCAAGGCAATGAATTGCTAAGCAAATTGACACCCTACGTCAATTTGCAGTGTTATAGCAATGTTGTCCAATTGTCAGAGATCGACAGTTGTCATTAGAATTTACCTAAAGACAATTCTAATTGTTAGTCATCTCTGCCTAGCCTTTTCCCAACTATGATGGGGTTGGCTTCCAATCTAACCAGATGCAACTGAATACTAGTATTCTAAATGGAGCGACTGCCTATCTGACAAAACCCAGTTACTGGGTAACACGATACCTCTTGGCAAGACTGGTTGTCAGACTTTCGAGCTTCTGACTACTCAAGACTGTCAAAGATCTAAATGACAGCCGGGATTGCTTACCGCGCCGCTACTTTCTGAGGCACAAAACCCTCTCTATAACGTATTGTCACCCATCCACGGACTGACCTCGCCAAGCTTTGCTTAACCTTGAAGATCGACCCGTTCGGTTGTTATTATTTAGCATCTCTGTATCTTAATAAAAATGTCCTAAAACATTCAGCCTAAAATGACGTACGGTTTCCAGTGTCATCTCCACAGCCTCCGTGGCGCAATGGCTAGCGCGTTCGGCTGTTAACCGAAAGGTTGGTGGTTCGAGCCCACCCGGGGGCGATACTTTTTACCCACGATCGCCATGCAATCATGTATGGCGAAAGGTGAACGGAGTGGAAGCCTATGGCACGAAAATTAGTTTTTTTTTTTTTCAAAAACCAAAAATTAAATTTCTTCATTAAATACCTACTACTACTTATATACTTATTTCCAGTAAACTTTTCATACTAAAACAAAACAAAAAAAAAACTAATCATAAAAATTCAACTTTTAGGCTAACCCTATACATTACGGGCGGAAATTATCAATGAATAATTTCGTAGCGACCTTCAATTCGGTTTTTTTTTTTTGAGAAAAAAAGAGATTTCTGTGCTATTATATTTTTTTATTTATTTTTCTATTAGCCCTTTTTTGTAGCTGCCAGTTTATTGATGGTAAAAATATAAGCTGGAGTCTCATTCCCCACGAATTGTATGGGAAAAGTTTTTTGCCATTTCTGCCTTTTCTAGTACTCAAACCTCAGTTGATCCAATAGAGGTGTTTGATTATAAGGAAAAGGATCGATTGCCTTAATTTTTTTTTTAAATTGCCCATTTTCCTACTTACTGTATTTTTTTTTATCTGTGAAAGCAAATCAAAATTTCTCAAAAAAGTTAAGGAGTCTTCTAAGACCGTTTTCCTGTAACCAGGGCAGCCGTACCTTTGCCGTGCGGTGGGATAGTAATAACCTCCACCCTAATAGCGAAACACACATTATCTCAATCAGCCGGTCGATTCTGTAAAAATCTCACCGTGAAAACTTCGGTGATGTGAGTTTGTTTTTGCTAGGAATTGACACTATTGACAGCTCACTCCACGCTCACTTTCACCGAAGTTTTCACGGTGACATGGTTACAGAATCGCACTGCTGAATCTAGTTGAAGGACATTCCATTCCATTTCTTCATAATTATGTTCGAAAAATGTGTCTGGTCAACAAAGTAGATAAGACAATGAATATTGTTGAACTTTCAAAATGAAAACCATTGCTAGTGATAGTGTTTTACGTAAATACCCCGCTGGTATTATTTTAGTTTTAGTCTGATAGTGTTTTACGTAAATACCCCGCTGGTATTATTTTAGTTTTAGTTTTAGTCTGATAGTGTTTTACGTAAATACCCCGCTGGTATTATTTTAGTTTGATAGTGTTTTACGTGAATACCCCGCTGGTATTATTTTAGTTTGATAGTGTTTTACGTAAATACCCCGCTGGTATTATTTTAGTTTGATAGTGTTTTACGTAAATACCCCGATGGTATTATTTTAGTTTTAGTTTTAGTCTGATAGTGTTTTACGTAAATACCCCGCTGGTATTATTTTAGTTTTAGTTTTAGTCTGATAGTGTTTTACGTAAATACCCCGCTGGTATTATTTTAGTTTTAGTCTATTGAGTTAGGAGGACGTTCCCAGTCCGTCTTTAGTAAGTAATTAGTTCGTCGGCTTTCAGAGAGAGCACAGGAATTTGGCCTGTTCTGAAGATTTATGACGAACCGCTATCATAGTTAACATAAATAATATTAAGGGCGACTATTGCATATGGCCGGGTGACAGGTACTAGCCTATCACGTGGTAAAGCGTGCCATTCGTGGTGCGACAGTCTCTTGAACAAACGGTCTGTTTGCACACGAATGAGCGAAGATTTTGTCGGCATGTCAGAAGTACTGTGAGAGGGATTTATGAAAGTGTTGTTAACTTTTTAATTGACCATTTAATATTTTCTCTTATGTGTATGTGTTTTTGTAATTGGTTTTAAGACGTTTTAATTAAAGAAATAAATTGGGGTTGGTGGGGCAACCCCGTTTTTTATATCCACGCAATCACTGTACATTCCAAGGTTGCCCGGAAGAGATCGCAGAAAACGATAAGGCCGCCCATTGTTTTTTGTAGTGATAATTAATATGTTTTTATGTATTTTCTAGTGTACAATAAAGTAGGTATATATTAATAAATAAGTATAAGGACTTAAGGAGAATGAGTTACAAATTTGGTCGTGCAGCATATGAATCGTGTTGCGGTCTGTTTATTATATTAAAAGGAGCCATGTTATTTTTTGTAATAACCACCGAAATAATTTATTTGAAGCTAGCGTCTGCCCGTGACTTCGTCCGCGTGAAATTTCTTGTTCCCCGACCCACCATCGCATCGCATCGCCTGCCCGCGCTATTACTTCGTTTTCACTTAGCGTTTTTTTTTACTTTCTTTCTTTTTGCTCGGCTCTTACGGGTCCTAGCCTGATGTTTAAGCCGTTGTAACCTTTTTAAAGAATTGGGCTATCAAATGCTGACGACACGGTTGGCGTAGTGGCTGAGCGATCGACTGCTGCGCTGCGTGTCGCGGGTTCGATTCCCGCACGGAACAAATATTTGTATTGCCTACAGGTAGTTGTTCCGGGTCTGGCTGTTTGTGTATGTAAATTTAAATGTTTGTAAACGCACCCACGATACAGGAGAAATCCCTAGTGTGGGGGCAACGTTTAAAAAAAATAAATAAATAGAAGATGAATGTTAAAAGAGAATCTTTTAATCTTTTAGACACATTTTTCGAACATTTGAAGCAATGGATTAAGGCTCCTTCAAACAGGCGCGACACGACACGCGACACAAAGGCACCGCGAGTTGCGCAACGAGCGGTGCCTTTGTGTCGCGCGCGATTATATCGCGTGTCGCGCCTGTTTGTAGGAGCCTTTACCATTGCTTCATATGAGAAAAATGAGTCTGCTCAACAATGTAAACAACGCAATGAATTTTGTTGTACTGTCAAAATGAAGCCCATTGCTACTGATAGTGTGTTACGTAATTACCCCCCAGTCCCTATATGTGTACATTATGAATGCTATAAAGATTGAATTAAATTGACCAACGGCTAAACGTGCTTTCCAAGACAAGGACCAACCGCGGCAAGTGTAGTTTAACCTGATCGATCGAAACGTGCGGCTGTTGTCTTAGCCACAAGCCCTCTCTAGCTTTTTACTAACGACTTTTTGTTGCGATTTTATTTTTACCCAAAAAAATCGCAACAAAAAGTCGTCCAGTGAATGCCGACCCTTATCAAGCCATTACGTTACCTTAGTGTAACGCATGAATAAGCTATGGGGTTTGAAAAGCTATCCACGACACGGCCCGAAGGTGTTTGAGCCATCTTGTGCCGTATCGAGATGAGATAGCGCGAATTATAAGACGGGCACTGAAAAATATTTTACCAAGCGGATTTCTAGGGTAAATGTCAACAGGTTTTGTTTTTGGAAGTTTTTCACTGGGGGGGGGGGGGGTTATCACGACAATATTTTCGTTTGAATAAAATAGTGGGTGACTCATGGTTACGTAAATTTGATATCTTTTAAATACAGTCAAGGAATAATATCTACAAAATACAAAGCAAAATACAATACTTAAAAGCTATTTAATATTAATTTAAGAGGAGGGTTTTATTTCGGGAAATAATTATTTAATTATAAATTCAAGAAAATTTTAAAATACAACGACCTTTACCTTTTAATTGAATTAAAAAAACGACAATATACCTACTATTTTTCCTGCTAGCAACACAGCCAAGAACCTAAATTCCCTTCAAAAAATCTTCATCTCATTTTGACAGAACAAAAATCGTGACCATTTTAAATGGAAGACTTTATAATTATAATAATTGAAACACAATGCTTTTTAAGGCGTTTTTTAAGATCATCAATCTTGTACTAAAAACCGTTTGTCTTTAATTACTTTTAACTCAATTATAACGGCCTGGTATGTGTGAAGGACGTTATAATTTTGAAATAGCGCTAAAGATGTTTTGTTTTATGGTTCCGTACCCAAAGGGTAAAAACGGGACCCTATTACTAAGACTCCACTGTCCGTTTGTGTCTGTCTATCACCAGGTTGTATCTCATGAACCGTGATAACTAGACAGTTGAAATTTTCACAGATGATGTATTTCTGTTACCGCTATAACAACAAATACTAAAAGCAGAATAAAATAAATATTTAAGGGGGGCTCTCATATGCAACAAACGTGTTTTTTTCGGCGTTTTTGCCTTATTGTACGGAACCGTTTTTTTTTTTTCTGGATGGGTAATCATCAAATGACTCCTCCCGCTCTGGGTGGAGCGGAAGGGAGTGTCAGACTCTTAATGACTAAAACCCACCCGTGTTCCTTCCTTAGCCCTTTATGTTCCGGGCCAGCGGTAACCTTTTCGGACAATCCCGCTGACCTTGTACGGAACCCTTCGTGTGCGATTCCGACTCGCACTTGACCAGTTTTTTTTCGTTTGGCCTATTATTTTATGTTATTCAGTGGTATGCGGTGGTCTGAATGAGGGCCGCCGCGATGGGTTGATCGATGGCTAAGTTACGCTTGCCGAGGTCGTTTCATGGATGGGTGACCATCCATTACATACCGAGACCGTTGGTGCGGGCAGTCATTTCTAGATATTTGACAGTCGTTACGCCTAGTCAGAAGAACAAAAGTCTGACTACCAGCGTAACTAAGGGGTATAATATCGTGTTAAGGCTCCTGCAAACAGGCGCGACGCGCGACGCGAATCGCGCGCGACACAAAGGCACCGCTCGTTGCGCGACTTGCGGTGCCTTTGTGTCGCGTGTCGCGTCGCGCCTGTGTGTACGAGCCTTTACCCAGTACAGTACCCGGCTATAAATATTGCACATCGACCTTTGGAAAGAGACAATCGGCTAATTTCGGCTTCGTAGAGCGTTATCTCTGTCGCACGAAATACAAACAGTCCGGTATCTATTAGGAGCTGTTAAAACAATTATGATTTGCCTCTTTTAATAATTATTTTTATTCTTTGTATAAAATAGTTTTGTGTAAAAAGGTCGATGTGCAATATTTATCGCCGGGTATTGTAACTAGGTTGCGGAGGCCAGATAGGCAGTCGCTCCATGAAAATACTGGTATTATCATTGCACGTTATTGTGGGTTCAAATCCAGGCAAGTACTAATGTGACTTTTACAATTCATATTATGTACTTTCCGAGTTTATCTTGGGCATTATATTAACATCGGTGAGGGAAAAACATCGTTAGGAAACTTGGGCTTATCGTTAAAATAAGTCTAAAATCGCCAAATCTTCTTAGGCCACGGACACGAAGTCAGCGGTTGCGGGGCGGGCGGCGGCGCGGCGGCGGCGGCGGCGGCGCAGACCCGGTCTCGAAGCCAGCGGGCAGATCGCGCGGCGCTAGAACGGCGGCGTAGTGTTGTATTATGAGAAATTAGTGTCTTTTTTCGCGAACGAAAAGTCTAAACAGCGACGACAACATCTTGAAACGACGACGGTCGTTCAAAAGCAAAATAGTTATTTGTTATACAAGAGTGCAAAGTTGCTTTTTAACCGCGTGCTCAATTTTGATGACCGAGCAAGCGAAGGATTCTAAAATTGAATCACGAGCGCAGCGAGTGATTCAAAAATTAGAATCCTGAGCGTTAGCGAGGGAATCAAAAGAGCACGAGGTGAAAAATCTTTGCACTCGAGTGCAACACGTAACTTTTCATCCCACCTCAGCGAGGAAATTAGTAAATGCAAAAAAAAAACATTTACAATCACAAGATACTTTTATTTCAGTTAGGTATTAACTACTACATTATGATAGGTAAGTATTACAGAATAATCTTTAAATTACAACAAATAATACCTACGAGTAAATATAATTAAGAAAAACCTTCGATTTTTTTGGTTGATGACCAGATGAGGATCTTTTTAAAAATGCCACTAGTTTAGGATAGGTGTCTTATGTTTTTTTTTCATCTTATTGTTGCTTTTAGCATTGAATACGTACTCCATAGAGTGCTTGATTTCTTGTTCTCGGATAATTCAATAAAATATGCCAGCAAAACGTTTTCTGATAAAGTTTTGGCTCCTTTAGCTAGTCGCCACGTGTTAAACATATCGTACTGTTTCAAATACTTCTCGCGTGATTGTTGAGGGAGAAAGCTCATTTGCGCATTTTTTACAGTTTCAGTCAATTCTGTTGGCGTCAAATAAACTTCGTCGTCGCTAGATTCACTCATTTTAGATTTTTCACTTGTTTACAAGTTTCTTGTTTTTATTTTTAACCTAAGGTTTTAACAATATGACGTGAAAAGAAAATTGCGCGCGCAAAGCAAATTAAAAAAAAGTACCTACACCAAAAAGGTTCAGAGTCTGAGTTTTTAAAAAATTAAAAAAAAGTTGTATGATAAATTCGGCACCATGGAGGTAGAAGTAAATAGGTTTAATGATGTTTTGAATTCACAAACTTAGTGCACACGATGTTCTAAATTCAATTTACTTTATCCTCTAGCGGATAAAAACAGCTTTTGCACTCAGATATCGAAGAGCAAAAATACTCTTTCCGAGATGGGGGGATGAAAAATAATAAAATGCACAGCACTACGTCAATGCAGACGCGCGGGCACTGCTAGACTGGTACGCATCGCTCGTACGCCGCTCCCCGCGCCTCACCGCGCTGCTGCCTTCGAGGCCAGTTCCATATAAATCTATGCAATGAAACGTGCCGCTCCCCGCGCCGCCGCCGCGCCGCGCCCGCTGCCTTCGTGTCCGCAGCCTTAAACAAGCAAGGTGGTCCATGCGCGTTTTTTCGGCAGGAATAATGAAGATAATTAAACAACGAAGCTGTGTTTCGATTCAAAGTATATTAGTAAGCCGGCACATAAAGCAGTATCTAAGTTTTGAGTCTAGGATAGCCAACTACCTCGCTGCCTCTGGTATTGAAGCCTTCGTTAGGTCCCACCAAGGGGCTGTTCATTTATTACGTAAGGCGATTGGAGGGGAGAGGGGGTCCAAACAAGTCTTATTTTTTCTTACATGGGGGTGGGAGGAGTCTAGATTATTCATACGTAAGATCACAAAAATAAGCACCAAGCACTCAAGCAGATCACAAAAATAAGCACCAAGTTTGAAAAAAAATGCGGTCGATACTCATCTTACGTAAGATTCAAAGGAGGGGAGGGGATTGATTCAAGTATTATTTTTTCTTACGTAGGGGAGAAGGGGGGTCAGAAATTGGTTGAAATTGTCTTACATAATATGAACAGCCCTCAAGGGCTTCGCTTAATTTAACGCCGAATTTCGATACTTTTACATGACTATAATTTGGCTTAAAGCATCTTAAAACAAAAGGACAATGGAGAGGGCTATGCTTCTAATGTCTCTGTTTGAACGATTCAGAAACGAGAAGATCCGCAGGAGAGTTAAGGTAACCAGCATAGACGGAAGAATTGCTAAACTTAAGTGGCAGTGGGCAGGGTACATTGCTCGCAAAACTGGTTCTGGATTGGCGACCGAAAGTTGCAGCGTTGGAAGGAGAATGGATCAATGATCTGGTGAAGATCGTAGGAAACCGCTGGATGCGCGAAGCACAGGATCGATTGTTGTGGCGACGATTGCTGGTAGAGGCCTATGTCCAGCAGTGGACGTCTTTCAACTGCAATAACAATGATGAAGGATAACATCGTGAGGAAACCGGCATGTCTTAGAACGAAAAAAATCGTAGACATGTGATATCTACAGATCCGCACTGGGCCCGCGTGGTGGATTACGGCCCACTCCCTCTCATCGAGAGGAGGCCTGTGTCCCAGCAGTGGGAACATTATAGGCTGATTATGTATTTATGTGTAACAATGACGATGAACTTAAAATCGATTCTCAAATTGAACCGAAAGGTACAGACACCAGCACATCAAGCTACTACAATTTGTCAAATTTCTTTAATAGATTTTCAACTTTATCTCTAAAGCCTAAGGTTCAGTGTTGATTGGGAAAATTTTACAGTTTCGGGTAGCTTGATGTGCTGGCGTCTGTAACTCTGTACTCAACCAAATACCGTATCACGTATAAAAATACTCGATACGCGAAACAAATGTAACATTTTTTTTTAAATCGTTTTCCATACGCGTAGGTAATAGAAAAGTATGTTCCAGGCTCGTTCGGAAACTCGTGTCCAGTTCACCACTCTTTTGTTCGTTTTAACGTTCAGAAACGCGAGGGTTGCCAATGTAAAAATATATTTTTACAACCTTTTGTTTATTGTTGTTTATGGTCTGTGAATGATTGAATGGCGCTTTGAAAGTTTTGTATTTCGAATTCGGAACGATTTATTTAGAAAATCGTTTGTTGCATAGGCGTTTCTTTGTAGAAGAATGGTTTTTGTTGTCAAGGTTTAAGATTTTTGCTGGATGATGTGGTCTTTGACTAAGTTTATGGTAAGTATTAAGGATGAAACCTCCATGCCGTCATCTTAAGGAAAAATATGCGCCAGTCACTAAACTTGGTAAAAGTATTAATGAGAAATATGAACACTGGTGAACATCTTCTTCAAGTTCAGGTTACATTTTTTTGTATTTTCATTGCTATTTACCTAAATAGAAATATATTTAAGGACGCCTTTGCTGTTAAAAACAAACGTAAAAGTGCAGGTCAGTGAAAGCATGTTGATTAAAATTTGATTCGGGACCATACCAAATATGGCTTAAATGTCATGATTTCATTAAACATATTATTTTATATTTATAAACATTATTGTACACCACAATTTGATGGAATACTAAAAATATACAATGGGCCAGGCCTTAGCGCTTTCTGCGATCTCTTCCAGGCAACCTTGGCAGTGAAATTTTCATTAAATAAGGTAATATACATTTATTTAGCACACACTAAAGGACACACAGTACACAAGATACATAGATCATCATCATCATTTCAACTGAAAGGAGTCCACTGCTAGACATAGGCCTCCCCCAAACACCACCACATCGACCAGCTCTGTGCTTCTCGCATCCAACGGGTTCCTGCGGCCTTCACAAGGTTGTCGGACCACCTTGTGGGAAGCCTTCCAACGCTACGTCTTCCGGTACGCGGTCGCCACTCCAGAACCTTTCGGCATCCCATCGGCCATCTATTCTGCGTGCAATGTGCCCTGCCCACAGTGCCTACTGCCACTTAAGTTTGGCAATTCTTCGGGCTATGTCGGTTACCTTGGTTCTCCACATCATCAGATAACAACAAATAAAATTCAATTAGCGGGAAAGTATGCCTCACGGCTGCGCCAAAAAGGCCCAGTTCAGCAAAAATGACAGACAACTAGTTCCTGACGCTGGTTTTCAACTGGACCTGAACTATTCAATTTATTCCGCATTTCACCACAGGTACAACCCTACACACATTTCGGATCATAACCCTTCCACCGGCCACAATGTGCGGTGCGAAAATGTTGTCTTTTTTCAACAAAGAGACTAAATACAATGTACGGGGAAAATGTTCCGATACGTATGCAGTGTTGTCATACGGCGTACGTTTTTTGCTTTGTTAATATGTAGAATCGGGGCATATCGTGCGCATTCGTACGTTTCCGTATTGGTTCGGTTATGGTTGTACCATTTTTTTTGTAAAAGCCAATTATTTTTAAAAGAGTAACCGTGGAGTTTCTTGCCGGCTCTTCTCCATAGGAAACGACCTATTGGAACCGTGCACCTAGCTTCTGACGTTTCATAAATGCCCGTGTAGGTTAATGTGAAATAAAATATTTTGATTTTGCTCGGCTACTAAGAATCCAATAGTGATGATAAATTAAAGTTAAGCTAAGTTTAGTAGTTCCAGAGATTAGCACGTTGAAACAAATAAACTCTTTATAGCTTTATTATTAATACTAATATGATGATGCATACATCAATTCACGGTAAAACTCTAATGAGTTTATGTTGGCACCAACTTAAATGTATAAAATGTATGTGTACTACTGAATAAATAAAAATAATTGGTTTCCCCAAAAGAGGTCTAACTACGCTCACTGATTTTTTTTTAAGTTTCCTCTTAATGAAGGTCAAATAACCACACTTTGTCTTCCCGAACATCGGTGTTACAATACGTATGTAAGAATATAACTCAAGATAAGACAAAATGGCATTACAAGCAAAAACAAAACCACAAAAGAAAAGAACCGCGCAAAAAACTCCACCAATACATTACTCAACAATAAATACATGTATAAACTTAATTTAACAGCAAACCATCTTAGCACTCACGAAATAACATATTAACCACCGCTCACGTCAAAAATCTTTACTTCAAAAGATCTCCATTGAAAGGCAACCCAAAAAAAAACATAAGCACGCCTTTTTTTTACAATTAATCAAACGAGTCAGTACAAAAAAAACCTCTCTAAGAGTTTAAAAAGTTTGCACCGATGCATTGACGGACCTCCTTTCAACGAATATCAAAATGACAGTTGATTTATGATTTTCCATTGTGGCAACACAGCGTTCGTTATGGCGCGAAACTCATTTATATTGCTAATGACATTTCGAGATGTTTAAAATGGCGGCTAATAATGCGCGGCAAAAAGTTTATTTTATTTTATAGTTTTTTAAGATTATCTTGTGTATTATTGTGTTCTGTGATTAATTTTTAACGTTTGTCGGCCTTTGACATTATTGCAATTACTTTGGCATTGGTTAATTACGTGTTTAGTTGGTGTATTGTGTGGAGGTTTATTCCGATGATTAATTCTACATGTCTTTGAAAGAAGATTAAAGAAACACAGGCTTAAT
Source organism: Luperina nickerlii (assembly GCA_963855955.1). NCBI lineage: Eukaryota > Metazoa > Arthropoda > Insecta > Lepidoptera > Noctuidae > Luperina > Luperina nickerlii. The sequence goes on along the minus strand of OY979689.1, from coordinate 5,263,149 downwards.
AGCCTGCATATTCGAAGCTGTTCACGGAACTGTTTTAGCTGTAATACATTCACTCGCATCGCACACAACGATGACGATATTCAGGGGGTCTAATCAGGGGGATACGTAATTAGTTCGGAGCCTGAACTGAGAACGAATGACAGGAGAACACTGTTTGACAGTTGTCTCTACTACAGATATGTATTTGTCCATATCTTCGATGCCGGACTTAGTAGACCGGAGGATAGGTATACCTCAAGGGTCTATCTGAGTCATATCATAGACAACAGCATTCGTTTGTGTACAAAAACAGACCAAAAAGACGTAAACAAAACTTTTTTTTCATATTGCAGTCAAAATTCTTTGGACTCCGGTGTGCGAGAGTCTTACAGGAAAATCCCAAAAACATTTTAACTAACCTAGAAATTGCACCTCAAAAGCTGCGCCAGCGATAGATCAATGGATCGATTGAGTACTATTTAATTAGAATGTTTTAAGATGATTAATAGTGCACGTCTTTAATAACAAAAGAATCTTCTATTACAACGAATCTTCTAGAATCTTACTTTCGCCTGAATGACTTTGCAAAAAATATTGGCAAAGAGATTAAGGATATTCGATTGTGTAGCTTTTTTTATTTGCTAGACTTTAATGATATTTAAGCAGTACTGTTTATAACGAGTGGAGTCCTGAGTTTGATTCCCAGATCAATCAAAATGTTATTAACTTTTTCCTTCATGAATTTCTTGGTCAGGTTTGTTCCCGGTTAATGGCAACTGGCTTGACACCACACAACCCTTAGATTTTGTTTATGGATAGATAGATAGATAAAACGTTTATTCAGTGCAACAAAAGACATAATATAGGTATTAAAAACATCAAAAAAGGTGAAAAAAAAAGAATTACAAAAATTAAAAAGATAAATTGACCCATAGACACCTAGCTCATATACATCTATAAGGGGCGGTCACTACTGGGCGGTGTGTGTCTCATGGTTGCACCAAATGGGAGTCCAGCTCAGCATATGCCAGGTACAATACCTGACGCCTGGTATTCTGCTGCATCCCGTTAGTGACATATGGATGTCGAGAAGACACATCTGAGTTTCAACAAAATGGTATCCACATAGTGCGGCATATGGGGTCATCGTGTATTCGTCATTATGAACAACTTTTACAATGGTACAGACTCCAGCACATCAAGCTACTACAATCTGTCAAATTTCTTTAATTAACAGATTTTAGACTTTATCGCTATAATATAAGGTTCAAAGTTGATTGGTAAAATTTGACAGTTTCGGGTAGCTTGATGTGCTGGCGTCTGTACCTACCATAGATGAAGTCAAAAACAAATATCAGCTGTTCAGTAACTACCGTACGGCATTTACGAAAATGCGTGCCTCTTAAAAAAAAGGTGCCTCTTATTAAAATTTTTGTTCACTACTTAGATCTACAAAATGTTTAACAAAAATGAAGGTTGTAAAACTATACACCACTGCTTACCCCGTCGAGGAATACAGACTACTAAGTTACCAAGCCACGACATTGATATCTCATCTATTGTTCTGTACTTAACAATAAGAATCTTTGTTAATCCCATCATCAATTCTAGCAAAGAAACAATTTACATCAGAGTATTATTCACCTCACACTTACAAAGTAACTCTTCAAATAGAAATCCTATTCAAAAGTACGTCAATACAGAATCAAAGAGACAGTCAAAACGACCCAATCTTTACGTTCAAAACCACACCTTATTTACAGCTGAAAAACTGCTAGACATTCAATTTTCAACCTTACCTCTTGGTATCAAAAGTGAGAAAGTCCATTTAGAGGTGCAAGCAAAAGTTGGTGATCGAGGAATGGTCTACGTGGCGCATACGGACCGATTTTCGATTCGAATGTTTTTTTTTTTGTGCAATCGAGAACGGGTGCATCGGTTAATCGAATAGTCGGAATCAAGTATCGATGGAGTTTTCCATCGAATTGAGTGAGGATTGGCAGGCTTGGGAACTTGAGGGTTTTCAGATTTGATTTTAGGGGAAATGCGAGTGCTGTGACTACGTTGAATAGAATTCGTTCTGTTGTGTTGAGCGTGATAACCAGTGATCGGAGTAGGTAGATTGATTTTTGGCACTTGGGTCATAAATGCCCACAGAAAGAATAACATGGATAAGCCGTTTTTCCGGAAAGTAATTCCGGTATTTCCGGATCCAATTAAATATTGTTATTGTTGGTAGTGAAATTATTACTACTCAATTCTAAAATAAATAAATAAATTAAAGGAAGGTATCAAAACTAAATTAATTTAATATTTATCTGTTTTCACTTAACGTTTTCACAACACAGTAAAAAACACAGAAGCAAATTCCGGAGGAATGTCCATATTAATATAATATACGTTTCGGATCAGTGACCCCAATTCAATCTACCTACTCCGATCACTGGTGATAACTGATAACCCATAGTACCTACGACGTGTTTCTTCTATAGTCCCAAGTCACAAAATTAATATTGAATAAAGATCATCTAAAACAGTGGCACACTTTTATTGTGGGATCAACTTCGAAATATCGAAAAAAATCGCTTGTACTTAGTACAGACGTAGACGCCAGCACATCAAGCTACCTACCCGAAACTGTCAACTTTTCCCAATCAACTTTGAACTTTGTGGTCTAGCGATAAAGTTGAAAATCTATTAAAGAAATTTGACAGATTGTAGTAGCTTGATGTGCTGGCGTCTGTACCTACATATTAGAGTAGGAAAAAATAAATTATAAAACCGGTCAAGCGCGAGTTGGATTCGTGCACCGAGGGCTCCGTACAAATTTGTAGGAATGTAAACAATTTTACGGTTTTCGGATTTTTGAAGTGAAAACTTCTTTAGCGGCGCTGTGTACTTTTTTTGGAATGGGTAAAAACTTCTAAACTCGCGTCAGGTCACGTGACCCTGATCGAAAATTCGTAAGACGTAAAACGTAAGACGTAAAACGTAAGACGCGCGTTGTTGAGGACAGCGCCATCTATGCACATCGGGAAGAACTACGAGGGCCTCGCGTACTAACTACGTAGTTCATCCAACAACGACGAGATGGCGCTGAACCACGGATATATAACTGACGACGAGCTCCATGCGAGCGGCTTGCTTCTCTTACCACTGCCGCGACCAACACCACGAACTGAAGTCTATCCTGTGTGCTTATTTGTAAATCTGAATAAATTCCTTTCACGAGAAGAATAAACCAGTCACTTTGGTCATCATACCTGATTTGCAAAAAACCCTATAAAATAAGGAACACACCTTAACACGCGTGTTTTGTTTATAAGACGATTCACAAAATACACTCGTAATTGTTCAAGTTTTCACTTCTGTCGGCACTACCGGAGTGCCAGTTTTTTTCCTTTACTTGTGCTACATGACATTGCTTCTTGCCAAATTTCATGATTCTGGGTCAACTGGATATACCCTATAGGTTTTGAGTATTTGATACAAATTTCAACTTGATAACTCCATGCGTTCCTGAGAAAAACACAGACAAACGACAGAAGTGAAAACAAAACAAAAACAGAATACTTTGCCATCACCCACTGACATATCGGATATACATTTAAGCCGAGTACATTCCGAGGACAGCCGAACACATCCGAAGCGGGTATTTTATTAATCGTCTTTGAAACAAAACACGCGCGATGTCGCATACGGTAACAGTGGCGCGAGTTCAATGGTTTTCTTCCGTCTCAAAAAATGTCCAACACGCCTAAAGGAGTTTTCACTTCAAAATTCAAAGACGTGTGACATCTCTAACAACCCGCTGTGGGCCCGCGTGCCATTTCCTCTCACAGAGAGGAGGCTTGTGTCCCAGCACACACACGCACGCACACTTACACACACACACACGCACGCGCATTATAATATGCTGATTATGCTTAGACGTACGCGAAACAGATGTTGAACAAAAAGAAGATTAACTCATAAACCTGTTATATAAAATGCTGAAAACCATTTTGTGTCAGTTTAGATGACGTAGCAGTGTTAATCGAATTTATCGCCGACCGATAATTTTTTGTGTTACAATAAAACAATTGCATCACACTTTTAAAATGTCCGTCGCACCAATTGTTACAAAAAAAATACAACAAATGTATATACCAAGGGACTTACATTTAAAAAAAAACATTTCGTTACAATCTGAAATCGTGCGGCAAAAACATATTGTTTTTGATAACAGAAGGAAATAATGCTCACATTTTGACAATTTGATGTATGAATACATTACCTGAAATGATTATCTGCTATTCAAAACAAATCGAGGGGCTCGTGGTTCAGTAATAACAGCCACTCAGGTTGATCGATCAGGTTAAGCTACGCTTGCCGGTCGGACCCCTCCGTGCCCGGGAAAGCACTTTAAGCCGTTGGTCCCGGCTGTCATTTTTGGATCTTTGACAGTCGTTACAGGACCGGGTAGACAGAAGCCCTAAAGTCTGATCAGTCTTGCAAAGTAAGGGGTATTGTGTTACCCAGTAACTGGGTTATGGAGGACAGATAGGCAGTCGCTCCATGTAAAATCATTCATCATCATTTCAACCGAAATACGTCCACTGCTGGACATAGGCCTCCCCCAAGCACCTCCACCTCGACCGGTTCTGTGTTTCTCGCATCCAACGGGTTCCTGCGGCCTTCACAAGAAGAAGAATTGCCAAACTTAAGTGGCAGTGGGCAGGGCACATTGCTCGTAGAACAGATGGCCGATGGGGCCGAAAGGTTCTGGAGTGGCGACCGCGTACTGGAAGACTTAGCGTTGGAAGGACTCTCACAAGGTGGTCCGACGGCCTTGTGAAGGCCATAGGAACCCGTGTAAAATACTGGTATTTAACTGCATCTGGTTAAATGAAGCCGACCCCAACATAGTTGGGAAAAAGCAGATTGCAGAAAATCAGACTAAGCCGATTGATTTTTTATTCAAAACAAATGACATGAGAACAAGTTTTTTTAAAGGAACAAACACTTTTCCAGCATCTTTAGCCGTTCTATATCCTATACCCCGTGGGAATTTCAACAACCCGGTTTTATTCATTGTCTACATCACAAAGGGAACCTCTGTGCAAATTTTCAGCTTTCTAGATCCAGGGGTTCAGGCTTGGCATTGATGAGTCGGTAAATTAGTAAGTTAGGACTTTTCTTTATTATGTACTAGCTTTGGCCCGCGGCTTCGTCCGCGTGAAATTTCTCGTTCCGCGACCTACCCCGCCCGTCGCATCGCAACGCCTGCGCGTGCTGTCACGTCACTTTCACTTAGCGTTCTTTCTGACTGATTTTCTGTTTGACCGCCTCCTAAGGTTCTTAGCGTGATATTAAAATAACCTTCCTAAAGAATTAGGCTATCAAATGCAAACATAGTTTTTCAAATCTGACGCTAGTTCCAGAGATAAGCGTGTTCAGCTTATTATTAGTACCTATGATAAGTCTTGGTTTCCTCACGATGTTTTCCTTTACTGATGTCAGTAATATCTAAGATAAACTCAGAAAGTATATATGAAGTGAAAAGTTCACATTAGTACTTGCCCAGGTTTGAACCCAGAACCTCAAGTATGAGAGGCAAGACCTGAACCGGACAATAAGACACACTTTTTATTATGTGGCAGCATCTACATACAATGCGAACTACATATCACACTGACGTCACGCAAAATCCTGCATCGCGCAAGCAGAGTTTACCGCGCAACTAGCATAATATTCAACGTCGGGCAGTTGCTCACCAAACACAATACCCGTCTGGTCGAAGGATCCTTCCTTTTCTATGGAAGATGAGTGAAGTTTACAACCTTTTTCCTCATACCTCTATAATAGTGGTACTCATATTCCATAAAGTGGGTCTCCAACTTCCAGCACAAAAAACTGACTTAAAGTCCAAGAAAATAAGCCCTTACCGTAGCAACCAACTTGTTTTCTTCTACAAAATTTTGGCATGTTGCCAGATGCTATTTTGGTAAAGGAACTACACTCATTAGCGGTAAAGTAATTAGGTTTTTCGTCTATGATGTGACGAGATTCGATATTTCGACGTTTTGGAAGCTTCATGCAGCAGCTTGCGTCCAGGAACCCTACGATAATAATTTTCAGGGCAGCTGATGTTCAGAGCAGGATCTAAACAGCACCCTAATTGCTTAGGTATTACTAATCCATTGCTTCATATGTTTGAAAAATGTGTCTGCTAAACAACGTAAATAACGCAATGAATGTTGTCGAACTGTAGCCTTGTTTTCACCAACATTTAAATCAACTGATTAAATACTTAATCAATTCTGTATTTAAAATTTCCTTAGGAAAATTTGACATAAACCAACTGTTTAAATACCTAACCGGTGGTTTGAATGTTGGTGAACTCAGGCCTTAGTGTGTCCTGCCGGATCAGCTGGATTGTCCGAAAGGGTTACCGCTGGCCCGAAACATAAAGGGCGAAGGAAGGAACACGGGTGGGTTTTAGTCAGTAAGAGTCTGACACTCCCTTCCGCTCCACCCAGAGCGGGAGGGGTCATTTGATGATTTCCCATCCTGGAAAAAAAAAAGGCCTTAGTGTGTTACACAATTAACCCGCAGGTCAAGGTGACAGTTGTCAGTTGGTGCACACAAGGCCCAAAATCGCTTGATATTTTTTATCTAATATTATATTGAACAGCTGTGCAGTGTCTAATAAACCACTGACCTTTGCTCATTCCTCCTCAGCTCAGACCTCATTAAAATGGTGATGATGATAACAGGAACCACACTTTACCATGACCGACACAGGATAACGTTGTGTGAAGTACCTATGAGGCCTTACAAAAAACTTACTTTTTGGTTCTCAAAAAGAACACATAAAATAAACCATAAAAGGCACAATATAACTACATACACACGTTCATATATGTAGTAACACACTTTTACTTGTAGACTTGTACCAATAAAATGTTATCGCAAGATAAGAACGATGCGATGACGTCACTGTTCCGGTTACAACCGGTTATGTTAGGGATAGCACGCAGGAATGAGCGGAGCGACCCAACGAAATAAAATATGTGTAGGTATTCGTAAGAATCCCTAGAGACACAATGAGTGTCTTAAGATGGACATTGCCAACAGAGACCAATTTATTCAGAAAGAGGTGACGAAAAGACTCAGATTCAAAACTACCAAAATCAAGTCGTCAGTTGGGGCTGGTCATCACTTAGCTGCCTCGGTTTATTTTTAATTATTTTATTTTTGGATTGCTGTTTGTTAAGTTCTTTTTGTTGTGCTCTGGATGCTCTTAACGCGTACGTCTTTCTTATTTTTTTACATCGTTCTCACATTATATAATTTTAAAATCAAAAGTAATAATGTACCTAATATTTTTGTAAAATATAATTTAAAAAGAGTGTCCATGGAGTTTCTTGCCCATTCTTCTCCATAGGTACCTACGTTTTGAATGGGCAACTAGCTTCATATTTTCTGACTGATTGACTTCTTGACAATTCAAAAGTGCCTTTAAATGGTTTAATTGAAATAAATGCTTTGAGTTTGAGTTTGAATTTGAATCAAAATCAAGTCATTTATACTAGGCTGAGAATTAATACTTTTTGAAAGTCAAAATTACATGAGACAGTCCCCCAAAACGCCCGCCCATAACCACTTCTTAGTGCTTTAAGGCTCCTTCAAACAGGCGCGACACGCGATAAAACCGCGAGCGACACAAATGCTCCACAAGTCGCGCAACGAGCGGTGCCTTTGTGTCGCGCGCGATTCGCGTCCCGCGTCGCGCCTGTTTGCAAGAGCCTTTAACTGGGAAGAAGTTGCACAACAACCTCTCCACTCTCGCTACCTCAAATCAGCCCCCTACCATGAAGGCTGGTACAAAATGGCGCGCGAAAGGAGTACTAGGCTTTCCAAGTACACTTTCTTGACAAGTTTTTGGCCAGTAGTGGGACAGTGTGGGCAGAGTCAAAAAAGAAAACTTGTTGCAGAAACGAATCACCCCCGGGTGGGCTCAAACCACCAACCTTTCGGTTAACAGCCGAAAGCGCTGGCCATTGCGCCACGGAGGCTCTGGAGATGTCACTGTAATACATACGTCTTGTTTCCTTTTAAGCACGGAAGCTTGTCAATACTGTTCGTGTATGGTTCTAAAAAGAATCGCCCCCGGGTGGGCTCGAACCACCAACCTTTCGGTTAACAGCCGAACGCGCTGGCCATTGCGCCACGGAGGCTGTGGAGACGTCATATGAAATACATTACTACTCCCGAGTCACTTGACCGTGGTAATAGCGACCATTGACTCACGAATTTTCTAGTATTCTTTATTTCAAACACTGAGATGAATTCCGTTTACACAATAGCATAACATAAAGTTAAAAACTTCATCACCACTGCTCTCAGAACAGTGAAGCTAAACATCGTAGAACCAAAAATTCGAAGACATGTGACATCTACCAACCCACACTGGTTCCGTGTGGTGGATGTAACCCACTCCCTCTTACAGAGAGGGCACCACAGATATAGATACACCATGGAGGGAATATTATCGCCTATTTATGCTTACGTACTCTTGATCATGCTTTAAATACGGGTTCTCTCGCACATTCTGAATACGTAAATTACTGCAAGCTCTGCAAGATGTGTGTGTTCTCCTGACATCTGTAAAGTTTAACAATAAAGGGTTGACTCTCGCTTAATACTAAAATTAGCATAATTATGTGTAGCCCAGAGTTCGGATTCTTCTCTGTTAAACTTTAGTTTCCTAGAACAGCAGTAGAATAGAATAGAATAGAATATTTATTTGCCAGAAACATGGTGTTACCGTCATTTAATAACGGCAATTCATATAAATCTGTCATTTACAGCAGTATTTGGCATTAAATCAAACCCTGCTGCCTAAAGATTTAAATCGTTAAATTTGTTCTCACCGTAATTGTGGTTATGCGAAAATGTACTTCGTAATGCGAAAATGTGCCCATACTAAGAAGAGTGAGCTCACACAAATGAGTAAATAGCGTTTCCATGACAATCAAGTCAAGTCACTGCGTCATTGTGTGTCAGAGATGTCAAAACAAAACAGAAACACGACTATCTTTAGACGCGGTAGGGCGAATCTAACGTTTTACATCTTTGACGCTGTCATCATTTTCATGATAGCCGTCACTATACGGCCGTTAAGTGCGGCCACAGCATTTTTAAGAAAGGTAGACAGACTACAGAACGGTGATACAACCATAATACATAAAATCACACCTTCTGCCCATGGGTATAGGCAGAGACTACAGAACACCTCCCACGAATATTACACTTTTTTTATTTTTTTTTAATCGAAATGGGTTTGCTCTTGACTCTAGTCTAGGTCAGAGATGACAGAGACAAAGTCTACGATGGAGTGAGCTCACCCAGAAGAAGCCTGTTCACTCTTACTTTGAAGAGAAAAAGAAGTTATTAAAGGAATTTGACAGATTGTAGTAGCTTGATGTGCTGGCGTCTGTACGATGATGCTTGTGGAGACCCTAGGTAATGATTCAACTGTCTATCTTAGAACCCGTTACATCTGTTAAAAGAATGTATTGGCACAGATCCAATGAGGGTTTTCGTGAAAATTTACGACACCAGTTGGCACCACTGTGACAAGAGGTCTTCCAATATAAAATATATGATGACATTCATCATTCGATTCATTCATTCGTTCATCATTCAGTCATGACTAAAGAAAATATAGGCTCTTTGACAGATGTCTGGACCTGACGTGTCAGTGCTGCCACCTGGCGAACGTCACTTCAGAAAACCCTCATTGTCCAGAGCTCGAAAAGGTTCAAGCTAATCAGAAGTATGTATTTCAGTGACATCTCCAGCGCCTCCGTGGCGCAATGACTAGCGCGTTCGGCTGTTAACCGAAAGGTTGGTGGTTCGAGCCCACCCGGGGGCGATATCTTTTTACAAGGCTCATCTGCTACACTATCTTTGTCTTTAGACTAGCTAAAACATACTTTTGTCAGCAAATATAAGGTCCCATTAAAATAGATGTACCTACAAACTTTTAGAAATCATTCAGACCACCAAAATAAGGACGATGGTAAAAAAAATATATCAGAAAAACGCATAAATACTCACAAGAAAAAATAATCAGCTAACGAAAATACACTAATGTGCCGTCAGTTTATTATTTTAGGTCAAAATAAAATCACTAATCAGTGTTTTTTTTTTTGCTTGGATATTCCCACGGCATCGATCTTATGCGGGTGCAACCGCTGGGCGCAGCTAGTAGTAATATGTGGAAAGTTTAAATGTTCAGCAGTGAGTTCCAATTGACTTCGCTTCGTACAGTACCCGGCGATAAATATTGCACATCGACCTTTGGAAAGAGACAATCGGCTAATTTCGGCTTCGTAGAGCGTTATCTCTGTCGCACGAAATACAAACAGTCCGGTATCTATTAGGAGCTGTTAAAACAATTATGATTTGCTTCTTTTGATAATTATTTTTATTCTTTGTATAAAATACAAAAAAAGGTAAAGGTCGATGTGCAATATTTATCGCCGGGTACTGTAAATAAATGTGATGACGTAATTTCCACAATTGCATAGCAGTTTTATTACAAAAATGTAAGTGCTATCAAAACCATTATTACGACTTCCTAGGGTAATTGCTTACCCCGTTAAGGATAAAGGCGTGAGAGTTACAAGTTAATAATTCCAAAAACATAATGTCACAAAAAATTATCAGAAGTTCCATTTGAAACGCTGACGTTTAAAAGTACAAATTCACTAAAACTTATGTTCTTGCAATACGAGACGAATGTATTAACTGGTGCAGTGTAGAGTCGTTTTACAGTAAGGTAGTTTACCTCTGATTTTCCATCGCTGTCCAAATCACAAACTAAAACTCAAACTCAAAGATTTATAAAACCAATTACAGGCACTTTTGAATTCTCAAGGGTTTTTTTTCAGGATGGGAATTCGTCAAATGAAGAGGTCATTTGACGAATTCCCATCCTGAAAAAAAACCCTCTCTGGGTGGAGCAAAAAGGAGTGTCAGACTCTCACTGGCTAAAACCCACCCGTGTTCCTTCCTTAGCCCTTTATGTTCCGGGCCAGCTGTAACCCTTTCGGACAATTCCGCTGACCCGGCTGATGAAGCTAGTTGCTCATTCCAAAGCCTAGTAGGTTCGTATGGAGAAGAACGGGCAAGAAACTCCTACATGATGATATTTATTCTTGTTGAGAGTTTTACGACGTACGGCATTTCACGCAAACTTTCAAACCCTTGTTTTTCGAAATGAATGAACCGATTTTAATGAAACTTCATACACATAAGCAGGATACAAAGGTCTAAAAATTTACTTAAGCATAATTTCGAAATATGTTGTTTAAAAAAAGATAACTAGAAATCTCTGTTCCTATGGAAAATTTAAAATCGGTCTAATTTGTCTGTAACACTATATTTCGAAAATGTTCGCAATAAATGTTATTGAACTGTCAAAATTAAAGTCATTGCTACTGCACTGGATTTTAAACTCTCCGTGTTGACCCGAGCATTGAGTTTCCAACAGAACGGATCCCAGCGCGTCAAAAACAACACAATGTTAGATTTTCAACTCTCGGCGGTAAGCAGTGCGTCGAAAATCCAGTGCGCGAAAAGAAATAGCTTCGGAAAAACTTACTCCGCAGGTCTGAGTGGGCCTTCTTTAATTATTTTACGTTCTGACAAAGGTCCTCAAATACAGAAATCTTAATACCTTTAGGTCGTGGGTAAGTAATAAAGTGCATTTAACGTCCAAAAGTTAAATGTGAACAACTGTAATGGCTCAGTTCCTGGAACCACTTGGTTCTGTGGTTAAAGTATGCATTTTCGTAAAGTTTTGGTATGATTCACAAAGACATTATAATAAAGACATGTAGTCACACGCATAGTTCTAACGGTTTCATAAAACCACTAGGTAGTTTCTGTCCGCGACTTCGTTCGCGTGAAATCTCTTGTTCCCACCGCGTCGCATCGCATCGCCTGCCCGCGCTAATACTTCGTTTTCGCTAAGCGTTCTTTCTTACCTTCTAGAGTTCCGTACCCAAAAGGTAAAAACGGGACCCTAATACTAATGTCCGTCTGTCTGTCACCAGGCTGTATCTCCTGAACCGTGAGAGCTAGACAGTTGAAATTTGCACACATGATGTATTTCTGTTGCCGCTATAACAAAAAATACTAAAAACAGAATAAAATAAATATTTAAGGGGGGCTCCCATACAACAAACCTGATTTTTTCGGCGTTTTTGTCTTGTGGTACGGAACCCTTCGTGTGCGAGTCTGACTCGCACTTGGCCAGTTTTTTTCTTTTTGTTTGGCTGCTCCTAAAGACGGTAGCAGACATTAGGAAGCATACGCAGCGCACGGCGCTCATCGCATGATTCGCAATGCGTGGACGTTCATATTCGTGGTGAGGCACGTGGAAGCTCAGCGGGATTGTCCGAAAGGGTTACCGCTGGCCCGGAACAGAAAGGGCTAAGGAAGGAACACGGGTGGGTTTTAATCAGTAAGAGTCTGACACTCCCTTCCGCTCCACCCAGAGCGGGAGGGGTCATTTGATGATTTCCCATCCTGAAAAAAAAAAGGCATGTGGAAGCACGTGCCTAGCGTAATGTTATAATATAGCCCATAGCCTTCCTCAAGAATTGGGCTATCAAATGCAAAAATATTTTTTCCAATCTGACTGGTACAGTCAGCAAAAAAGTCGATTAACATTTCAGTTTTTTTAATCTCAGTTATTGAGCAAAATATTTGTTCAAAATTGCATTGTACTTCTGCTGCAATTTTGAACAAATATTTTGCTCAATAACTAACTCAATAACGTGCAGAAAAATACAGATTTTCGCGCCTTTTCCTAATACAGATAACAACAAATTATGAAGCTTATATGGGTTACTAGCTTCTGCCCGCGACTTCGTCCGCGTGAAGTTTCACCATCTTCGGGGTGGAATTCCGAAAAACCCTTTCTTAGTGGATACCTACTCTTTACAAAGAACACACCCTCCAAATTTTATGTCTCTAAGACCAGCGGTTTAGGCTGTGCGTTGATATATCAGCCAGTCAGGACTTTAAATTTTATATATAAAAGATAAGGAAATTATTATCCAGTTTTATAGAAGCCCTCACAATGTTTTATAAAGTTAATGAGCGGCCGAATGACCTCCTTAAATTTTTTAAACTTCATAACCAACCTCTTTTTACGCCAAATCAACACAGATTATCTGCCAAAAAGTCAAGTCAAAAACGAAAACGTCATTGTCAAAATTTTTGTAAACAAACAGCTCCAGATTATTAGCCGATATAAAATGCAAAACTCACAAATAGAAGGGGGTTTAGGTATCGATAAACAAGATGAAGGCGCCATATTTCAGTCACAGGAACACTTCCGAAAAGAAATCGCGTGGCTATGTCATGGAGACCTTTACGTCATTGGCAGGCTTTGGATCCAGGCTCTTAGAACTGTCCTAGTAGGTGCAAACTTATCTCTCATTCCTGTCGTCAATGCAGCCAAAAAGGAAGACGGACCTCCACCAAGACCACCCAAGATGAAATACAAGGATCTCCCAATCTACGAAAGTCCGCACTATGAATACAAAGACTACATAGAGGACCAAAAAAAATGTCCAAAGCGCAACGTGAAGATATTGCATACATATCTTTGTCCAAAAGTGGGGAGCTGGAGGAAAGGCTGGGCTGATAGCATCTCCGAATTTAATAAAGATGCAGGAGAGATGAAGGATGAGGGCTGTGCCTTCATATGCAAAAAGAAAAACGACTTCATATGTTACATGAGAAGTTGCAAAAATCTTGCACTTAGACAAGCGGTCTTAGCCACAGGAATAGCAACTGGTTATTACATTGGCAGAGGAGCAGGTGTTCTGAGAAGATTATTCTGCACCACTTTAGGAGCACTGGCTGCAGGTGCCTTATGTTTCCCGAAGGAAACTGATGAAATATTCAGAGAAGGTTCTTATAACGTCGGCAAAATCGCGGTTACCATGTTCAATAGTGTTTGCGGCAGGAACTTAGTTTTGCGTGAAAGACTGCCTTGTCGTGAAGATATGCCCCCGCCACCACCTCCCCGGCCTGCGGACCAGAAAAACAAATGCGAAACCAAAAAGAAGTAGTAAAAGGGTTCTCCATAAACTATAAGCTTTCATACCATTAACCTAAGTTCAATATCCCATACCAGTTTTATTATCAACAGTATATTTTATTTATTAAAAATAGCTACGGTGGTTTTATTTTGTCAGATTCATGTTTGGTTGCTGCTGTTGCTTGTTGTTGCCGCGGTAGGTCCGTGGATGGGTGTCCATCTTTAAATACCAAGACCTCTCCGCGCCGTCGTTGATCCCGCGGCTTTCATTCGTAGATCATTGACGATCGTTGCAAGAAGCCCGAAAGTCCGAAGGGTTTGAGTGCCGTGCCGTTCTAATTTCAGCTGTGACTGGCTTTGGTAAAGTATTTACGATTCCTCTGGTGTTTCAGATGTCCGAGGCTTATATTCCACTGGGACACCAAGGTGGCGCAACCATGGTCGCTTCCAGCAAAATATACACAGCTTTATGGTAGGTGTCTCACCAGGCGTCTAATCGGATGAGCAACCAACCATATATTTTTTTAGCAGTGCGACCACGGTTGCGACGGCGACGCCACCGGTCTCCTAGTGAGATAGGGCCCTAATTGGCGGTAACCTCTTACCACTTCTCTCTCGGGCTGTTGCGTTGGTTTATATGCCTTCCAAGTCGAGTCTTCTACTGCTGAACTTAGGCCGTCCTTTTCTTCAGAAAAAATGTGAACTGGTTGTGGGAGTAGCCTTTAAATAGCTAAACCATGACCTGGATTACGATATAGGATATTTTTCATTCCGATATTCTAACGGGATCGAGTCTGGGTGAAGCCAGGGGGCACAGGTGGTACATAATATAACATATAAATAAAATAGTAACGACAAATTTTTGTCCGTTTGTCTGTTATGTTCCGTACTGGCAAATTTGGTACCCAGATAGTTTATAACCTGGAATAAACCATAGGGCACATTACCGTGGGATATTTTTAGACATCCACGCGGGCGAACCCGCGGACAAAAGCTAGTTTAAAAAAAAACGATTAACGTTTACTTTTTCTTTTTGATACAACATTATCACGCTTATGTCCTTATTCCAATTTATTTAGACGCAACATTTGTCTACTTCTATGCTTCTTTTCAGGAAATCTTCTTTTGAGGAGATCCGCGGGAGAACCAAGGTAACCGACATAGCCCGAAGAATTGCCAAACTTAAGTGGCAGGGGGCATGGCACATTGCTCGCAGAACAGATGGCCGATGGGGCCAAAAGATTCTGGAGTGACGACCGCATTCCGGAAGACGTAGCGTTGGAAGGCCTCCCACAAGGTGGACCGACGACCTTGTGAAGGCCGCAGGAACCCGTTGGATGCGAGAAGCACAGAACCGGTTGAAGTGGAGGTGCTTGGGGGAGGCCTATGTCCAGCAGTGGACGTCTTAAGGCTGAAATAATGATACTTCTTTTCTATTAATCGCCATCTTAATATTAATTTTTTAATGCAGCATACTGTAAGTCGACCGCTTAACTGAGACGTTGCCTGAGGAAGCGGCGCGGTGCGGGAGGGGTGACGGTTGTCACAAGTTGACGAATCACTGAGCTCTCGCATCATGTCACCGCCCCCCTCCCGCACCGCGCTGCTACCTCAGGCAACGTCTCAGTTAAGCGGTCGGCCTATAGCTACTAAATTGTCCAATGGCTGTTCAAAAGCCTATTATTGCAGTAATTGCGGGTTATACACATAATATGATTTGCACAACTTACAAAGGAAACTACTTACGCATTGATATAAATAATAACAATTTGTCTGTCTGTTTGCATGCGGTCGAGTGGAACGCGCAAGTCAACGAAGTTAAGGCAAAGCCCATTCTGAACTAAGGGACTTACAAGACCTAAACGCAAAAAATGCAAGTTTTATAAACAATAAAAGTATATGATCGACTACTGGAAACAAAATCAGAAACATATATGATATTCTTCAGGATATGGTAGACAGCGTGTTGAAAACATAATACAACTAATTTGATACGATGGAAAAAAAATCATGAAGATACCTTTAAAAACTTTCTTTTTGCAATAAAAACGATATTAATATACATACAATCATGGGGGGGTTTGTGTTTGCAAATTTATGATTTGGTTTCAGCAACATGCTTCGCTGCTTACTGCTTGGCTTGGTTTTGTAGACGCAAACCTACCTTGTCTCCTCCATCAGAGGCGGCAGGGTGGCGTGGTCTTGAGGGAGAGCGCAGCGGTCGTGTAGATCCTCAAGGCAAGTCTGGTGATGTTCCTTCTCGAGGTTGCTCCCCGTTATTGGTCTAATTCCATATGAATTAGACGTAACAGAAATCACCGGGCGACTTACCTCAGGGGTGGCGAGGTCATGCCCCTGGGTGTTCACCATCAAACAAGAGCAGATGATGGACAGCAATGACCTCCCGCGTGTTTGTGCCGTGCGCGGGGACCCGTACGGAGGGATGAAGGAATCCTGGTGGTTGAGTGGAGCAGGTTGCACACAACACACCACTTTGGCCCGGATTTCCTCTTACACGGGAGGTAGTGGGGTAGCTACCCACTATCAACCGGCTGAGGCATCCCATAAGCGGGATGTCAAGCGAGGAGCGGCCTAGTGGGGGAGGGCAGCCGGCGTGGCGTGGGGTCTCGGGATGAGTTGCGGCATAGTCTCGTGTCGTATACAGTCCCGTGATCTTCCGTCGCGTGCGGGCTCGTCGAATTCTTGCTAGGCTGGTCCTATACCGAAGGAGTAGCTCTGGCGATCGCTCGTTGAACGGGCGACGTCCCCGACTGAGGGCTCCGTGGCGGGTGGAGAGCTCCAACGGTGAATTAGAAACATCCAAACCAATGGATAAAGAGACGATACCGTCAACAAACAAACCACAAGCTGCGTCCCGCTCGTCGGATGCGCTAACAAAAACCATTTTACCTAGGGCTGCGTCTTCAGATGCGCCATCCACATCCAACACAAGGGTTGCGTCTCAAGATGCACCTAAGCGGCAACTGTCTAAGGTCGCACACAAAAAGCAAAAACGCTCGGCTGCGTCCAAGGATGCGTTGAGGAAGGCAACCGCAAAGGATGCGCCACAACTGGCTGCGTCCCGAGCGATCCCAACCTCATCTGCGTCCACGGATGCGCCCCCTAACATAACCCTGACACAAAGGCCAAGGACTGTACTCGTTCATGGTGACTCGAGGAGTACTGCAGAAGTGGATGCGCCCAAAACACGGGCTGCGTCAACGACTGCGGACCCTGAGAGGGACCTGACGAGTCTGGCCAAAGCCCCACGTGCAGGAGCAGGGCAAACAGGCACCAACAAAGAAACCCCCCTCAAGGCGGTGTCGGCCACGGCTGAGATGCCAAAAGGCGAGGCCCCCACCGGCGCTAAGCGCAAGCGCAGCGAGAGGCCAAGAGGGCGAAAAAACCCTAATAAAACAAATATTATACCACCGGCCAGGGCGCAGAAGCGTTCGCGTCCCGAAGATTCCGTCACACCAACCGGGGTTAGCAAGAAAAGCAAGCCTGCTCGCTCCCGTTTGGCTGACGGAACTTTGGTGAGCTACGCCGAAGCGGCTGCGTCGTACAGGAGCAACGAGCTATGCGTTGCCGTCATGACCGAGCCCTTTCTGGAAATGACGCAGGAGCAAGCGGAGGGGATCCGCCATGTCATCGAAGACCAGCTCCGGGCTCTGCTTAAGGCTCCTGAACCGACCGAACTAACTGACACTAACCAAAACACCGCGATCCATTTTAGAGGTCGGGCCCACTTCGCTGAAGGCGTCCTCAAGACATGGTGTGAGGACGACTTCACAATGGCCTGGCTCAAAGGGGTCATAAATAACATTCCGTCCCCGTTACCGGGGACCAAGCTCACCGTTCGGCCTCAAGCTGACATACCCAAGAAGGTAATGTGCATGCTGTTTGTTCCCGAGAACAGCGAGGACACAGCGGAACTCCTCAGGATGCTGGCGAGGCAGAACCCGAACCTCAAAATGAACACCTGGACCCTGACACACGAAAGGGCCAGGCAGGAGCCCCCGGGCACCTGTCTCTTCTTTCGTGTGCCGGAGTCCATGGTCAAAACAATAAAAGACCAGCAACGGCGGGTATACTACCTCATGGGTTGTATCTACATCCGATTCCTGGAGGAGGGTGGTACCAGGGAGGATGCCGCCGCAACAACATCTGGAACAGCCTCGGGTGCGCCTGAGAGGGAGCCTGGTTCACCGCCTCCTGCACGTTCCCCGTCGCCTTCTGCGATGGAGACTGTTGGGGGGGCGGTGGAGTTGGCGACCTCCATGGCCGCGCTGGAGGTTCTCTCAACAGCGGGTTCAACGAGGGATCCACCCTCGTCCGGTCTGATTTCGGACGAGGATTGCTTTCCGCCAGGGGAGAGTAGTGAGGGCGAGGACAGCAGCCTCTGCTCCTCTCCTTTGCGGGACTAGGATCCTGCAGACAAACCTCCAGCACAGCCAATCTGCGTCGGCCACCTTGCGCAGAGTGCTGGAAAAACAACAAGGAAAGACCATCGCCCTCATCCAAGAGCCGTGGATCAGGGGTGGCAGAATATGTGGTCTTAGCAACATCGGGGGTAAGTTGCTGCTAGACACCTCCGTTTGTAACCCGCGCACCTGCATTTTTATTCCAAAACATGTACCTAACCTCTTAATTAACGAATTCTGTTCAAGGGACCTGACAGCAGTCAGGCTTTTCAGAACCGAACAAGAACTCCCGGACATTGTACTAGCCTCGGCATACCTGCCAGGCGATGAGGACGTGCCTCTGCCAGAGCTCGCCTCACTGGTTGAGTACTGTGAAAAGGAGAAACTGGAACTAATCATCGCGACAGACTCCAACGCGCATCACACGCTCTGGGGTAATGTTAAAACCAACAATCGAGGTGAGGAAATGCTTGATTTTATTCTTAGTAATAACCTTGTTTTACTTAACAAGGGCTCCGAACCTACCTTCATAAATGCGAGATCACAAACAGTAATAGACTTAACTGTAGCAACCATAGGCATATCTAACTCCATACAGGACTGGCATGTGTCCACCGAGATATCATGCTCAGACCACAGATGGATCCGCTATACCATTAACTTCAACCTAACCAAACCACAGCCAAGAAGAATTCCTCGCAATACGGACCAAGTCAGGTTCACTAAACTCGTCGAAGCTGAACTAAGTAGACTTCCCGCCCTTCCGGCTGAAATACCAGTAACCAACTTAGACGAACATGTAAACAACATCACACACATACTTATATCTAGCTATGAACAGTCTTGCCCCCTCACGACACCTAGGCAGGGAGCTCGCCATTCCTGGTGGAGTCCTGAGCTGGAAAGACACCGACGCAAGCTGAGAAGACTGTTCAACAGAGCTAGGAACACACGGTCGCCAGTAGATTGGGACCGATATACAACAGCCCGTAAAATATATAAAAAACTGATACGCCTCAGAGGAAGGAATAGTTGGAGGCGTTTCTGTACTAACATTGAAAGTAACAACCAGGCAATGAGGGTCAAAACTTGTCTTGCCCAAGAGACAAACCATTCAATAGGATGCCTAAAAAAAACAGATAACACATACACAACAAACGACGCTGAGACAAGTGAACTACTTCTAACCACCCACTTCCCAGGATGCCAAATTGCCGCCCAGCAAAGCTGGGAAATGCAAAGGGATAGGGCCACGTGTAGCCTGGATTGGGAAGTGGCGTTGGAAGTAATTGATAAAGACAAAATAACATGGGCAATCAACACCTTCCTACCTTTCAAGGCAGCAGGACTGGACGGTATTTTCCCGGCTCTGCTCAGGTGGAGTCAGGATATATTGGCCGATCACCTCGTTAAGGTGTTCCGATCCTGCCTGGCCCACCGCTACATTCCTTTGAAATGGCGGGAAGTAAAAATAATCTTTATACCGAAACCTGGTAGGGGCGACTACACCCAGCCCAAATCTTTTAGACCTATAAGCCTCTCCTCGTTCTTCTTGAAGACACTGGAGAGGCTGGGGGATAGGAAGATTAGATCCCAGGTTTCGTTACAACGACCTCTACATCCTAATCAACACGCCTACTGTGCAGGCAAATCAACTGAATCAGCACTTCATAGCGTAGTCTCACGCATAGGTAATGCTCTTAAAGCCAAAAACCCAACCCTAGGCGCCTTCATTGATATAGAAGGTGCTTTCGACAAAACTAACTTCGTCAGCATCGAACAGGCACTTGCCACACACGGTGTTGCGCGAACACTCATAGAATGGATTAATAACATGTTAAAACACCGAGCTATTCAATTTACCGTGAACACCACCACACGAGGTATCGTGAGTAGAGGCTGCCCACAAGGTGGGGTGCTGTCACCACTGCTGTGGAATTTAGTCGTGAATGAGCTCATTTTAGAGCTCAACGCCAGCAGTCTGTACTCAGTGGGATACGCGGATGACATAGCAATTCTGATTTCAGGTAAATTTGAGGGCATCTTATGTGATCTCATGAGAAAGGCCTTCAAAATAGTCGAGAGTTGGTGCACGAAGCACGAACTATCGGTTAACCCCTCGAAGTCAGAACTAATAATGTTCACCAACAAGAGAACTCTTGGACCTCATAGGCTCCCAAAACTTTTCAACACGGAACTAACATTGAAAGACGAAGTCAAGTACTTGGGGGTGATTCTAGATAGCAAACTGCTCTGGAACAAGCATCTTGACTACAAACTTAATAAAAGCACAATTGCACTCTACCAATGTAAAAAAATGTTAGGAAAATCATGGGGGCTCTCTCCGAGGATTACCTTGTGGGTTTACAAAGCGCTGATCAGGCCAATGTTGGCATATGGCGCTCTGGTTTGGTGGACGAGGACAGAACTCTCGACCACCATTACCAGACTACAACGCTTCCAACGACTGGCCTGCTCAGCTACCACTGGCTGCATGAGAACCACCCCAACAGCAGCCATGGAGATAGCCCTTCAATTAACTCCCCTTGACCTGTACATACAGCAGGAAGCGGCGCTAGCTGCCATCAGGCTAATGCATCTGGGCATATGGGGCAAAAACATTACTAGTCCACACGCTAAAATCCTGGACCGGGCGATTGAGTACCAGCCTCTCATCGCTGCCCCGTGTGATAGAACACCAAACCAACCGATGTTTAATAAGAACTACATTATACAAACAGTTCAGGAAGAAAAGGATCAGTCAGGAGTCAACGAAGTGCGCATTTATACAGACGGCTCTAAAACACAAAACGGTTCAGGTGCTGGCGTACACTCCCTTGACCTCAATATTAACTTTCACATACCACTAGGCACACATAGTTCGATCTTTCAATGCGAATGTGTTGCCTTAACACAAGCTGCAATAGCAGTAAAGCGCTTAGGCATCCGGAACTACGGCATTAAATTCCTATCCGACAGCCTATCTGTGCTTAAAGCTTTAGGTAGCAAACAAACTAACAACAAACTAATTTTTGAGTGCCATCTAGCTCTGGAGAGTTTATCGACGTCCAATCGCATTACTCTCCAGTGGATCAAAGGGCACAGTGAATCTCTGGGCAATGATGCTGCAGATGAACTTGCGAAGAGAGGCTCTGATATGAGGGTGTTAGGCCCGTACCCACTTCTCCCTTTGCCTTTCTCACAATTTCGTGCATGGATTCGCCAAAGATCGACCGAACTCCATAACAACAGATGGTCACGGGCAACAGACTGTAGACAGTCAAAATTGGCATTACCAATGATACACCCGCGATTAACCAAAAAACTTCTCAGCCTGAGTAGAAATAACCTTAGAATAATAATAGGCACAATTACGGGCCATAACCTCCTTAACAAACATCTTTTCAACATAGGCGCCACGGACAGCCCCCTCTGCAGGGGCTGCCTTGATGCCGAGGAATCAGCCGCCCACGTCATCCTGGATTGCGAGGCCGTGGCTTCTCAACGTGCAGAAATCCTCGGAACAATGAGGTCGCTCCGCGAAGCCTGTGAAGCTCCCAGGAAGCTTCTGTGCTTTTGGGCGGAGCTAGGCTGGCTCGGTTAGCCAGAATCCCCACGCACAACGGACCGAATGGGAGTCTAAGTGCGGAAAAGGGAGTCCCATCATCATCATCATCATCATACATACAATCATTCTGGTTTTTTCCTTGGCTACCTTATCCATTTTTTGAATTCGGTTAAAAAGTAGAAGAAACTACGCCTTAACAAGTGAGTAGTTATGTCACCACTTACTTACCCGAACGGACACGGTGTTTAGCTATCCACTCGACTAAAAAATCGTATCCCTAGATAAATACAACATCTCGGCTCGTGACTACCGACCCACCGCGGCAGGCACTTGTGAATGGCCAGCCTACCGGAAAGTTTTGGGAGACAAAGATAAGAAGGAAAGAAAAATAATATTTGTTTTTGTGTTGAAATGACGTTGATCAGGAAAAGTTACAAATTATTTTTTTTTAACTGGCCAAATGGGTGTCGCACTGTCACATGAAGGGGTACCACAGGGCAAAAACTACGAAAAAAACACGTTTATACACAATTACAAATCAAAACAAATTTTATTGACTACCCACAATAATTGTGATTGACATCCAACTCTGGCATACGAGTATATATTTTTGTTTCTTTCTTATTTGCAAAATAGTTGGGCAAACGTCATCTAGAACCATTCCAAATTTCAAGTTGGTAGCATCAGTAGTTCTTGAGATATCCAGCTGTGACAGACAGACAGACAGGCTGAGTCGGACCATAAGGGTTCCTTTTTACCATTTTGGTACGAACCATAACTACATGAGTGAGGTCGGCGTTTCCTATCTGACTACTCTGAGAAGAAAGGCCGAAACAAACTCAGAGGTCATAGTCTCTTTTAAAGTCCAGACATAATCTTGGTCAGGTTATATGAAGACCATGTAGGTCGATGTCTGAGATGGTCTTTTGAGGAAAGAACCACACAGATTGAGAGGACCTGTCCAGTCAGTGCACGCATTTGTCAGAAAGGCCGAAACAAACTCAGAGGCACAATGTATCAAAAGTAGTAGAAACTACACATAAAATTGTTAGAAGACTTTTACTGTAGTTGATTTTACAACTTTTTTATTACTCTTGAAACTGGGGTAGCTAAAACGACGCTGTTCTTTGCTAGATTTACTATAAAGATCGGCTGCCAAAATGCGTTTTCCTACTATACTTAGCTCTTCAAGCTTTATAGTTCCCCAAAAAGAAATAGACCACTGTTATTTTTAACCGACTTCAAAAAAAGGAGGAGGTTCTCAATTGGGTTGATTTTTGAAGAGGAAACTTGATTGGGCGCGTTGGGCATTTTATGAGGTGTGAACTCACGACCTCTGATCGTTTCTCATTTTTCTTTTGTTTTTCCTTTTGCCAACCTTGCTTGCCCACCCCGGAAGCCGATACGCGAGTTTAGCAGGCAACACCGCAGGGCAACCTTGTAGTACAATCGGTAAATCAGTGAAAGTCGCGCTTCCATGCGATGGTATTGTTTTTATATAATATACGCGGGTTATCGAACATTGTGCGCAGACGTAGAGGTGATGGAAGTGGCTTGTGCTTTTAAGCGTGGTTAACTGTTTGAGTTGCAGTCACTTGAGTCAGAACTTATTTAGAAGGATGTCTTTTCATATTAAATTAGTAATTAATTATCATAGAAATTGTTATGGAATACATCAATTAAGAATAGACACATTGTAGATAATTATGTGGGTAAAAGAATCAGTTGTTAAAATTATTTCAGAAAAGTGTTATACGTATAAGCAATTTTTAAGTATCATTAAAATATGAAACGAAAGATAGAAAAATGTGTTTATTTATGAACAATAGAAGAACAAAAGACATTAAAACAGTGTAGGTCGGTATCTACAACGCCACATCCGAACAATGCATCACGCAAAATTCTGCATTTCGCAAGCAGAATTTACCGCGCACTAGCATATATAAAACGGCCCGACATGAATCATCGGGCAGTTGCCCGCCCGACACAATACCCATCTGGTCGGAGGATCCTCCCTTTTCTGTAGAGAATGAGTAAACTTCACACCCTGTTCCGCATACCTCTATAACATAAAGAAAATTATGCTTATAATGCTAAAAGGGCTTCAACACATCATAATACTAAATGACAACGCGTGATAACTGACGATTGATTAATTCGAATAATGAACACAATGTCAATGGAAATACAGTTGTCCGGATTAATAAATTAAAGTTGAAAAAGCCCTTAAGGCTCCTGCAAACAGGCGCGACACGCGACGCGAATGGCGCGCGACACAAAGGCATCGCTCCACCGCTGCACCGTTGCGCGACTTGCGGTGCCTTTGTGTCGCGTGCGATTTTATCGCGTGTCGCGCCTGTTTGTAGGAGCTTTTAGCCACATCCATTCTCCTAACTCCGCACCAATGCGTCGGGCCCTCTACCCCAGTGAACAATGCCTCATTATTTTTACGACGTATTGTTACACGAATACTCTTGTTAAGCCTGTCCGGTTATTGAGCGTACCTTGACGTCATTGGCATGTCTTATGTTCGGATTATCTTGGTATAAAAGGGCTTATCGGTCAAGGATGTGTGGAATGATTTATACAACATATCCTGGAATTAACGCACACCACTAAATTCCCCAGTTAGAATCATCTGCCTAGACCTAGTCAAGTGGTCGCCGTCAAAATTGATGACCATACGGGCTCATTTTATGGCATTTTCCATCACTTGTGTCAGAACTTCCGGAGATAGGTTCTCGCTTTTCTGTCGAATATTCTCTTTAAGGGTTTCTTAAGAGTCTGAGGCTTGTTTACATAAACCCAGGACTTCAAGTAAACCCACAAAAATAAAGTCTGGAGCGGTCAAATCGGGTGATCTGGCCTGCCAGAGCAAATCGCCAAAGCGAGAGATTAGACGACACGGATAATTATTCATAGTTCTTGAAGAATAAATATAGCGTTCCATGGCTTATTGACGTGTATTCTGCATCTGTTTACTTCACAACAACAACTTTTGCAAATGGCGGCAAATGTCAATTTCTGTTTTGACATTTGCCGCCATTTGCAAAAGTTATAGCGCATTCCAATACCTTAGGTGATTACTTTTGCCCCACCTTGTATAAAGATGTGGGCGGGATCGACCATTGCGACTCACAGCCACACGATAGACGAATGCGTGGCTGGCAAACAAATGAACCGCGCAGCTAAGGCACCTTTCCACTGTCGACGAGGAAGCGACAAGCTATCAACGATTTTGTCGCTCAAGAAACGTACAAAAGATTGTAAAAGACATTGACAAACAACAACATGTAACAACAACACACATGTAACTATTTTTTTTTTTGACTAGGGCATCTCGTAGTTGACCTTGAGAGGACACAAATGTAACATGGTTGCGAGTCGAATTGACTGTGTTTACGTGGGTCACTGTTGTGCCGTCTCTCATGGGATGTCGCAACGGTGACCAACCGTTATTTCTTGTGTTTTTGTTTAGTGTCTGTGCTTACTAACATAGTCATAAGTTTTACCAACAATCTTTTTGAGTCTTGGTCACTTTAAAATAATGAAAATTCTATTATTTTCTTCTATATATTATACAGTATGTTAACTAACAGAGGGCGTTCCCGTTAACCCGCAATAGTATAGCATCCATACATGCTAAAAAAAATATTACCATTCGAAAATAAAATGTTTTTATTTTTTTTTTATATTAATATATTCACTAAAAATCGTAAATTGATACTCTATTTATTTAATTAATTCTAATTTATTTAATTAAATAGTTTCCGACATTGCTGTCCTTCAAGTACGCGTGTACCTACAGAGTGTTTCTTTAACGTATCAATTTACGATTTTTAGTGAATATTTTAATATAAAAAAAAATAAAAACATTTTATTTTCGAATGGTAATATTTTTTTTAGCATGTATGAATGCTATACTATTGCGGGTTAACGGGAACGCCCTCTGTTAGTTAACATACTGTATATTAATAGTTGATCGAATAGAAGAATAACCTATTCTACTATAGTACTATACCATTGAAATAATATGTAAGTAAATAACAATTAATACCTACTTAAATAATTAATAAAAATTACTAACTTAACTAAAACTATTCACAAAAATGTACAGACGCCAGCCAGCACATCAAGCTACTACAATCTGTCAAATTTTTAAATACATTTTCAACTTTATCGCTGCAGCATAAGGTTCAAAGTTGATTGGGAAAATTTGAGAGTTTCGGGTAGCCTAATGTGCTGGCGTCTGTACATTAGAATTTCCATTCAACGTGGCAATGCTGCCAGTCTTTTGGGCATGTTTCCGGATAACAGCGATACGGACGAGTTCTTCGACGCCTAAAGATCATAGCGCACGTATCAAACCGGAAAGGGATCGGCACCGTATCAACTCGAGCCGTTCAGTATTCTTTGTATGAAACTCCCTACTGCAACGCACACTAATCGGAATCGTAACGTAATCGCCTCGCCTCGACAAGCTCACGAACCGCGGTGTGGTGCGTTACGGCTCGTCGTCCCCGCGCTTACGTCTCTCCGTACCCGAGCTTACATCTTTTCGTCTACCCTTGCCCCTTTCACCCCTCCGACCTGCCTGCTGTACCATCAACCAGCGGTTGGCGCGCCGTAAGCGCGGTGTCGCCTAGCCGTAGTCAAGTCGACGCTCAGAGCTCCTCATCCGCTTTGGTTACGTGCTTACATTATGTTGACGCCTATTTGACGGCGGGGCGAAAGGCGATAAGGTGCCGATCCTTTTCCGATTTGATACGTGTGCTGTGACCTTAAATATCCTTTTGTAATTATTTGTATTTATTTATATAGTTAATTAATTAGTCTTTTAATTTAGTACCTAGTGTAAATAGTTAGAGATTATGAAAATATTTAATGTTATAATGATATCAATGATATTATATTTCTTAATGATCCAATATTACAAACTAAAATACAAGCGACGAAAAATTCATCCGCATCACTGTCGGCTGGTAATGTGCCCAAGAGATTGGCAGCATTACCGCGTTGTATGTCAATGCTTAGCCTCTGGCCAAGATAAAAGTCAGTTCTTGGGTCATGGGAAGTGTCAAACTACTATTAAAACTGCGACTAATTCTCGTGTAGCTCATTTCGCACGGGAAAATAAATAATTTCTTTTTAAACAGAGATTCTCACACTACCCCTATAATATCTAACGTTTATTGGATTATAATTAATCTCCCTTGCATACATTACTCTAAATTAGTATCACATTGATACATATTGGATTTCGAGCCATGCGGGCTGATATCCCATTGACGTAAATATCCGATTATATTGGTGTGATTTTGTGTATGTATGTAATAGATAAAATGGTGACAAATTGTAGTTTATGACGTTGTCCCTGCATTTAAGGTTAAGGAGGAAGCGCTAAGGATTCCGCGGAATTCAAATTTTTTTACGTTTTTTGCAATTTGCTGGTCAGTATTAAGTTGTACGTCGATCAAAATATGATTCGCGGCCGTAACAAATATGTATTTACAGAATCATAATCATTAGAATCAGTAATACAACTTGTTAGGTTACTATAATCCCAAAATGTCAAGATTTCATGAAATAGTCATTCTGTGGGATTACTTGGTCTTAGAGAGTTGTGTTGATGACATTAATAATTCTGTTAATACATATATTAATCAACGTACAACTTAATACTGACCAGCAAATTGCAAAAAACGTAAAAAATATTGAATTTCGCGGGCAACCCTGGCGAATTTTTAAATTATCTATAAATTCATTTAGATTGCGTTTTGTCAACTCGTCCTATTAAGTACTGGCATAAATAAAGGAAATATTAATTAATTATATTATAAATTATTTTAACGTTACCTACTTAATTATTAGTAGGTATAAGCCGTTCACGTCACAGCATGAGATGAAATGAAACGATTATGAGGTTTATTTTTGTAAGTGCTCACACACACGAGCTACACGCGCTAACAGTCATTTGCCTCGGTACCAAGAGCTCCTGCACTGACACACACATTCACAGCGTGTTTGTACGCTTGGTTATCACAAGTAAAGCGCGCGACGCTTCGTGAGATGAAAATTTGTATCGTATCGTATCTACAGATTCACACGGGCTGTATCAGTTCATTCTTCTCTTTATGGTCACTTTTTCTTGCGACCTAAATACGGTATAGGCAGTTCTAGCGATTTAAATGTTTTGGAACAGTCGCCATTGATAATCCCTTGTACCCATAGAGGCGGGGTCTTCAATAGAAAACCAGAGCGTTCACTTCCCTATGCATAGACATTTAAAAAAGCGGCCAAGTGCAAGACGGACTCGCACACGGAGGGTACCGTACCACCGTCCAATATTTTACACGTCAATAAGAAAAAAAAAGCTTGCTATAGAGTTGATTTTTATTCTTTATCGTTATATTAGTACATTTTACTGTGTGAAAATTTCAATTGTCTACCTATTAAGGTTCCAAAGATACAGTCCTGTGACAGACGATCGGCTACCGGAGTCTTAGTAATAAATAGGTCTTAGGGCCGGTGCACACCACGTTTTTTAAACGCGCCGTCGACACGCGTTTTCAAAAAGTGCGTCGACGACGCGCTTTTATCCTACAGAAGGTCTACAGGCTGCGTTTGACTCGCGTGCGTATCGCGTCTGTATCGCTACTAACGCGCGTCACAGGCGCGTTTAAAAAGCGTGGTGTGCACAGGCCCTTAGGTGTAAGGTTAGCCTTGGAAATGGGTCCCGTTGGCACACTTGGATACGAAACCCTAAAAAAGATAGTATAGTAACAATACTTAAGAAATCGATTGTCTCCAAATCTACTGGGTCCATTGAATTCACACAAAAGGTTTTAAATACAGTGTGAAAGATTAATATGTTGACAAAAACTTAGGGTGGCAATGTTTGTGGCTACCTGAGATTATGGAATCAAGTTTTGGGGCTGGTCATTACTTAGATGCCTCGGCTTATTTTTAGTTAGGTATTTTATTTTTGGATTGTTGTTTTCTTACTATTTGCTGTACAGTCGCCGGCACGTAACTTGGAAAGATTTTGGCGTAGTGGGAGTAAGCTAGCGCATGTTCACTTAGTGCAACAAGAAAATGGTCACTTTTATTGTTTGTCATTATACTATGGTTATTGCCATAGATTATTTTTAAACATGTCTGTTTACAAGAAAGTCAAAGAAAAGAAAAACGCATCTAACGACTCTTGCCAAGTTACGTGCCGGGGACTGTACTCTGGACGCTTTTAACGCGTACGTCTTTTTTACATCGTTCGCACATAATACGATACCCCTTGGTAAGATTGGTTGTCAAACTTTCGGGCTTCTGACTACCCATAACGACTGTCAAAGATCCACTAATCTCACTAATGACACCCAGGACCAACGGCTTAAGGCCTCTTCAAACAGACGCGACACAAAGGCACCGCAAGTCGCGCAACGAGCGGTGCTTTTGTGTCGCGCGATTCGCGTCGCGCGTCGCGCCTGTTTGCAGGAGCCTTTAGGCTCCAAGTGCTAGTATTCAGCTGCATCCGGTTAGACTGGAAGCCGACCCCAACATAGTTGGGAAAAGGTTAGGCAGGTGAGTGGCAATTCAAAAATTTATAAGTTCCTAGGTATGTAGGTATAGTCGAACAATAGTACGAGTGGGTCACTTGTAGTGGTAAAAAACTGGTTTAGAGCTATTACGCACTGTCGACTGGTCGCCAGCGACTCGGTCCCTCGGCGACCAAAACAGAGGCATCATCCGGCGACCAAAACAGAGGCATCATCCGGCGACGAAGTGCGTAAACGCCTATTTACACTAAAGTAAGTCACAGTCGCCGTCGACCGAGTCGCCGGCGACCAGTCGACAGCGCGTAATAGCTCTAATAAGCTGGCCTCATACACACTAATTACTAATAAACGTATTATATCAGATGAATAATAACACACCGATTTCTCTTTTTCAGTCGTCAGTAATTTAACTTTCAAAAGAAGAAGACAAAGCGTTATGTAACTATACAGACGCTATACAACGTTTATTAGTAAGGGTTTTATTCTATTGAAACTCCGTAACCCCACTGTTCGTTTGTTACGTAAGATAATTATGGCCACTTTCTGACCCCCCCTACCTCTACGTAAGAAAAAATAAGGCTAAGAAGAACCCCCTCCGTCCCTTTCAATCTTGCGTAAGATCAGTATCTACCAGAATTGCAAAGAAAAAGTAGTAAAAAAATACAAGAGTAATAAGTTTTGCTTACTTTTGCGATCTTACGTAAGAACAATCTAGACGTATCCCCACGAAAGGAAATATAAGACTTGTTAAGACCCCCTCAAATCGTCATACGTAATAAATGAAGAGCCCTTAATCATGCTAAGACTCAAACTCAAACTCAAAGTGTTTATTTCAATTAAACCATTTACAGGCACTTTTGAATTGTCAAGAAGTCGGTCAGTCAGAAAATATGAAGCTAGTTGCCCATTCCAAAGCGTAGGTACCTATGGAGAAGAACGGGCAAGAAACTCCATGGACACTCTTTTTAAATTATATTTTACAGAAATATTAGTTACATCATTACTTTTGATTTTAAAATTATATAATGTGAGAACGATGTAAAAAATTAAGAAAGACAATTCAATGTCGAAGTGACAGACTGTCTGTCACTCTGACCTTTTAAACAATGTTATCAGTGTACTAAGTGGTCAATTGCTTTAGTTTAGATCATTCTCTTAGAGCTGCTGGCGCCATTAATCACTAAACGAATTTAGCGCTCATCACCTGCTTTTCCCAACTATGTTGGGGTCGGCTTCCAGTCTAACCGGATGCAGCTGAATACCAGTATTTTACATGAAGCGACTGCCTATCTGACCTCCACAACCCAGTCACTGGGTAATACGATACCCCTTGGTAAGACTGTTTGTCAGACTTTCGGGCTTCTGACTACCCGTAACGACTGTCAAAGGTCCACGAATGACAGCCGGGACCAACGGCTTAGCGTGCTTTCAGAGGCACGGAGGGGTCTCGGTATGTAAAGATGGTCACCCATCCACAGAACAAACGCGGCAAGCGTAGCTTAACCTGATCGATCGACCTGTGCGGCATTTATTATTTAACCATGAGCCCCTCAAACGAATTTAGCGCTAAACGAATTTAAAACGTCCTTCCGTCCTTTTGTTTCTGTCAATCGTTTGTAGTTGACAGAGATAGAATTATGTTTTGAATAAATTCGTTTATCGCTTTTGTTTAGTTGCTTTCGCTTAGCTTTTGCCCCTGACTTCGCCCTCGTGGAGGTCGAATATTACGCAATAGGAACGTACTACTGGGGTTATAAAGTACAAAACATATGTGCGAATCCATTCAGCCGTTAAGGCGTGAAAAGGTAACGGAGAGAGTTACTTTCGCATTTATAATATAAAAGGCTGATTTTTCCAACGCCAGATAACTTTATCGGAGAAATTCTTTTGAGTTTTTGACAGTTCTTTCATACAAAAACTGTCAGAGGTCAATTTTATTCCAGTTATAAAAATTATCGGTCGATTGAAAAATCAGCCCTAAGTACTATAATCGACTTGTACAGACGCCAGGACATCAAGCTACTACAATCTGTCAAATTTCTTTAATCGATTTTCAACTTTATTGCTAAAGTATAAGGTTCAAACTTGATTGAGAAAATTTTACAGTTTCGGGTAGCTTCATGTGCTGGCGTCTGTAGGTACTATGGATTTGCGGTACAAGCGGGTTTTCATATTTTTGCCTGTTTATCAAATTGTTCAACTGTAGGTACGCCTGGCACACCTTATACAGTCACCCTTGCACTCGTTTGTCTGGCGAATATTTTATAGTTTATATATAACTAGCAACGCTCCGAGGTTTCACCCGCATTTGTGTCGATTCCGTGGGAATATCGAGATAAAAATTAACCTATGTCCTTCCCCGGGATGCAATCTATCTCTCTGCCAAATTTTATCGAAATCCGTTCAGTGGTTTAAGCGTAAAAAGGTAATACAGACAGACGGACAGAGTTACTTTAGAATTTATAATATTAGTATGGCATGAGCTATTTCTGTATAATTCAATGTATCCATGTTAATGCACGGGTTCTGTACCTGCGTTCAATATTGATTTATGACAATAGTGTCGTCACTCGTCACATAGTACTGTCATAGAATTGTTTGTGATTGTAGAACTTTTGAGGCGTATCTCTTATTGATACAATAGATTTCTGGCGGGTTCCCGATATCGGGAAGATATTTTTATGAGTAGAGGTCGACCAGCCTTTTTCCAACTATGTTGGGATCAGCTTCCAATCTAACAGGGTCCAGCCGAATACCAGAATTTCACACGGAGCGACTGCCTATCTGACCTCCACAACCCAGTTACTGTGTAACACGATAAACCCCTTGTTAAGATTGGTTATCAGATTTGAGTTTCTGACGACCCGTAACGATGATCTACTGTCAAAGATCTACGAATGACAGCCGGGACCAACAGCGTGCTTTGCGAGGCACGGAGAAGTCTTCTTAGGTAAAGATGGTCACCCATCGACGGATCGACTTCAGTAAGCGTTACTTGTATGTATGTAATGCCGATCCCCTGCGTGATCGAATCAGGAATGAGGAGATCCGCAGGAGAACCAAGGTAACCGACATAGCCCGAAGAATTGCCAAACTTGTAGCAGTGGGCAGAGCACATTGCTCGCAAAACAGATGGCCGATGGGGCCGAAAGGTTCTGGAGTGGCGACCGCGTACCGGAAGACGTAGCGTTGGAAGGCGTCCCACAAGGTGGACCGACGACCTTGTGAAGGCCGCAGGAACCCGTTGGATGCGAGAAGCACAGAACCGGTCGAAGTGGTGGTGCTTGGGGGAAGCCTATGTCCAGCAGTGGACGTCTTTCGGCTGAAATGACGCTGATATAATGCCGTCATAATAAGCTTTATGTAAAGTATCCATGTCTCGTAGGTCCATGCAAAAAATTGTCTACAGTACAATGCGTGCCACGAAAGATGAGACTTGACACACCACGTGGTTTGACATGCGCAGTACACGATTTTAGGTATCTTTAGCGGTATGAGGTCTGAGTGCGGGACGGGACCGGACGTCATAGGGGCGGCGGAAAGAGCGGGGGAGGCGGGGTCAAGTCTCATCTTTCGTGGCGCGCATTGTACCACAGGCGCCGTGGCTTAGTTGGTCAAAGCGCTTGTCTAGTAAACAGGAGATCGTGAGTTCGAATCTCGCCGGGGCCTACGTGTTCTTTTTGCATTAGGTAGGTTGTTAGGCCCGTATATTATTTCTTAGCTCAACAGGTGTTAGGGTCTGTAGGTACTAGAATTACAAGGGCATATTTTCAAACTGGAATACTGGCTGCAATGTTGCTTCGCGGGTAAAATATACTATTTCTAGGGCGAGCAATTTAAAACAAGGCAACATTAACAAAAAGACTAGGTTCTGGCCGAGGCCTTGCTCGCGTGGATGTCTGAAATTATTCCACAGGAACGTGCTATCAGGTCAAAAGTAGCCTATGTTACTCCTTGTAACATCTGCTATGTGCCAGTGAAAGTGTCGTCAAAATCGGTCCAGTCGTTTCGGAGATTAGCCGAAACAAACTGACACATGCAATTTTTTTTCTAGTTTGTAGGTACTTACCGTATACATATTATATGCATTTAGTAAAAAACTGTTATTTTGACGTTACAAACAGACACTTCTATTTTATTTATTTGCATAGATGTGAAGATAGGTCATCATCTGCCTAGCCTTTTCCCAACAAATTTTGAAGTCGGCTTCCAGTCTAACCGGATGCAGCGGAGTACCAATATTTTATATGCAGCGATTGCCTATCTGACCTCCGCAACCCAGTTACTGGGTAATACAAAACCCCTTGGTAAAACTGGTTGTCAGTCTTTCAGACTTCTGATGACCCGTAACGACTGTCATATATCGATGACAGCCGGAACCAATCCTTTCCGAGACACGGGGGTCTTGGTATGTAAAGATGATCACCCATCCACAGAGCAACCGCGGCAAGCGTAGCTTAAGCTAATCGATCAACCCGTGCGGCCATTATTAGCGGCCATTATTAGCTTAGCTAGAAGCACCTCCGAGATAATTATATTTATACAATTATTCTATTTTTGACGTAGGTACCTATCATATAATTTCTCTTAACAAATACAATAATAATTCAACGAGATTTTTTATCACAAAAAAACATTACCCTCCTTCTCGAGCAGTCGGGTAAAAATAAGTATATAACACAAAAGTAAAAGCGTCCATCTTTTGTTAAAACAAGCTAGCAGTCATCGCTTCATACAAAAACTTTTAGGTAGGAACACACCTTGAAAATTACGACAACATCTAACAACAACATTCATTGCTTGTTTTGAATTACAAAACGTAAACTCTATCCTAACAAAAACAGAAATGGCAGTCGAACAAAATGGTGCCAACGTAAAATTTCAAATTACGGAATAAAGAATGCAAAATCGTGTGTCGAAAATCGTGACTGTTCGAAATTTAAAATGCTACGTCATGTAGACTAGTGATGACATGAACCAAAGACTACTCGAGATGTTTACTTTGAAAATGATTCATGATTCTATCCGATTAATCATTTTAATATTTTTTGGAGAAATTGGGACTAATAGGTGTCAATATTTAGAGGGGCCCGTGGTTTATTAATAACAGCCGCACGGGTCGATCGAACAGGTTAAGCTACGCTTGCCGCGGTTGCTCTGTAGATGGCTGACCATCTTTACATACCAAGACACTCCGTGCCTCGGAAAGTGAACCCGGCTGTTATTTGTGGATCTTTGACGGTCGTTACGGGTAGTGAGAAGCCAGAAAGTCTGACAACGAGTATCGCCAAGGGGTATCGTATTACCTTGGGGTTGTGGAGGTCAGATAGACAGTCGCTCCATGTACAACACTGGTATTCAGCTGAATTCGGTTAGACTGGAAGCCGACCCCAACATAGATGGGAAAGGCTCGTAACCACAGTAGGTAGCATAATGCTTTAACTGTAGGTCCCTTAATTTATCTCGCTTACAAAATAAAGTCAAGCCAAAACACCCTTCCAAATCATTAGCACCCGCTCAATAACTTATAGAACAACAAAAATATGGCATCGTAAACGCTTTTCAATGGCTAAAGGTCGATATTCGCGTTAATTACGGCGTATTTCTTATCTGTTCGCCATTGATACTCCATTAGTGCCGAGACATTTAACACAAATGAACGCTAAAGTGAACGCGCCTAAAATACGCAAATTCACGAACACGGAACGGAGCGCGAATTTGTGTTCGACGTTTGAATTTTTAAAAGGGCCGCCGCTACGATGACATTTGGAAAATATTAATTTATTGATGGATATGGGTGGCCGTTAATTGATGTCTGGGATGTTACGTATTGATTTAGATATACTCATCCGTTTAAATTGATGGTGTTATGTTTGAAAAAATGCTTGATTTGTGGGGCCTACCTTCCATTATTATCTATTTTTCTTTATTGGAACGTATGGGAGGGGCTTTTGGCCAAGTAATAACAATTCAATTCATTTATTTAATTCAGGTAAATAACACCCAATAATGAATGGCACACGTATAAAATCACATAAAATCAGAAAAATCAAATTAAAAAAAAAACAATACAAATCAAACTAAATGGAACCATAATAACAACAACAACACAAGAACAACAACATAACAGCCGCACGGGTCGAACTGGTATAGTTAGCTAAAATGCTTTTGACAGATTGAGACTGAAATCAGACTGTGTACATTATTAAAATTACGCGAATTGCCACTCTGATCACAGAACTGCTACTAGTCTTTCCTTTAGATTTTTTCTTCTTGAGGGAAGTGTAGGGTGACACTGGCTCAAATCCCAAGATAGATTTTTCATTTAAGGGGACTACATGACCTAAAGCGCGGTCACTGTCAGACTGCATAGAAAAGAAAGAAAAGCGCGATGACACAACGCTGGTTGCAAAATTTGAAATCGTTATCGATTTACAAAAAATCTATTGTTTGGACTATTAAAACACTAGTGCTTTAGTATGTTGCTTGTAGAATACCCTGAGGTATTCTACAAGCAACATACTAAAGCACTAGTGTTTTTTTTTAAGAGAATTGTTTTTATTGTAAAAAGAAAGTTTTTTGGGGTATCTCATGACTTTTTCTATCGTATCAAATTAGTTGTAGGTACTATGTTTTCAATACGCTATCTACCATATCCTGAAGAATATCATACATTTTTCTGATTTCGATTACTGTAGTCCGTCTGTACTGTATATACTTTTATTGTTTCTAAAACTTGCGTTTTTTTGTGTTTAGGTCATGTAAGCCCCTTAAATAGTTACATAATTAGGTATGATCAAGCCAGTGACTGACACGTTGGTCTAGTGGTAGCAAGCGTTACTGCTAAGCATGAGCTCCTGGGTTCGACTCCCAGGTCAGGATTAGTGTTATTGGGTTTTTCCACCAGGAGTTTTTAAGTAAGCAGCCCGGAGACTAGATTTGTGCCCGGTTGATGGCATAGAGGTATGAGGAACAGAGTGTAAAGTTCACTCATACTCTATAAAAAAGGGAGGATCCTCCGACCAGACGGGTGTCGATGTCGTGTCTGGCGGGCAACTGCCCGATGATTCATGTCGGGCTCTTGTATCTATGCTAGTTGCGCGGTAAACTCTGCTTGCGCGATGCAGGATTTTGAGTGACGTCAGCATGACGTGATGTTTACTTGTGGCGTTGTAGATAATGTTATGTTAAGACTAAGCTAGTAACATCATATTTTTACGTTCCCAGCAAAAATCTGCGCACCTTTACATCGCTTTTAAGTAATTTGTTCCAATAACAGTTTAATTCCATTAGTAATTATTAATTATTAACAATCTCGACCGTGCAATCAGATATTTTCCCACTAAATGTTAATACATGAATCGAACACACATTTAAATTAAACGGTCAAATCTGAAATACTACGAACTGGCCGCAAACAACTCAAATCATTCAAATCGAACAATAAAAATTCAAATCGGTCCATAAAACAGTAGTCTATAATAATGTCAACAACTTTATTTTTTTTCACAATAAAATATACGAAATTAAGAAACGGAACGAAATCTCAAAATATTAGCTAATCTGCATAAGTACTTTAAGGCGGGTTCATATTGGTAGATCTTGAACTTTTTTATATACGGCAATGTGATTTACTAAGGGAATTAAAGATTTTTAAATGGATGCTAGCAAACCTATCTAGGTACTGTCGCGCCATTTTGTTGTATGTTTCAAAGTTGATATGGATGTCACGTGATCTACTTTGAACGTGAATATCTCGGAAACGTGACACTTTACAGAGTGTGGTCCCATTATGTTTGCTGTTTGCATTATTGTCAGCTATCGATTTATGTAGGTTACATGCGTGGCCGCCATTTTGAAAAAAATAAATAAAATGGCGCGACAGTTATGCCACGGATCTTCGAAGCCCTTTGTTCACTAACTGCTACTGCGGGGTAATTACGTCACACACTATCAGTAGGAATGGCTTTTGTTTTGACAGTTCAACAAAATTCATTGCGTTATTTACGTTGTTTAGCAGACGAATTTTTCGGTCATTATGGAGCAATGGATTAGCAAAATCAAAATGATTCAATGATATAGGTTGGAAATGGTAGGTTAGGTTAATCACATTTTTCGCATGCAGAAAAATTCACAAAATTATGAATAAGGCCCAAATACGCTGCCCTTGTGAACATTTTTTAGTTTTCCGAATATATGTAGGTAACAGGAAAATTTCAATAATACCTACCTACTGGCTGCAATATAAAAACGCTAATTCCATTAATATCCATAATATTATTCCATAAAACATGTTATACGAATAAATCTGCCAACACAAAAATGCGTTTAACATACTCAATGTGACCGAGGCTCAATAAATTCAGCTTAGTCCGATAATCATTAAAAAGTTAGCATATTAAAAAATTGATACGTTCCTAATTCGAGATCATTTGGAACGTTCAAATAAATTCGACGCCCGCTGGCTAAATGCACGTTACAATAAACGGAATGCGAATTCGAAATTCGAAAAATTGTTCATTGTGTTTTGTTTCTTTTTTTAGCGTTTAGCTTCAGTTTTGTGCGTAATTTTAAGTTTGGAACGAATTATTTTGATTCGATTTATTTTGGTACTTTGTATTTTACTTTTTGTTATGCACGTTTCGGTATTTTCTTATGTAGGTAACATTGGGTGAATATTTTGATATATATATTAGTACCTAGGTAGTTAGTGTGAGCCTGGCCTAATTGCATTTAATTAAGGTTATCGTTATAAGGGAGACCTAATTAAATGGTAGTTCCACTGTTTCAAACAATATTTACTTACAGACTTTCGTAGTTAAATCACGTTCGCACGGATGTAAAACTATCGCGGTGGGATTTTATCGCGCACTGGATTTTCAACTCTCTGTGTTGAGCCTAGTGTTGAGAATCCAACATAGCGTATCCCGACGCGTTTAAAAGCACACTCTTGGATTTTCAACTCTAGGCGCTAAGCAGTGCGCGAAAAAAAGTAGCCGCGGGAAAAACGCGACCGTGTGTACCTGGGCTTAAAGTTGCCTTGCTTCAGATTAATTTATGATAACTACCGATAAATAGTATTCTGTCTAACTTCGAAATCCACTGTTTATAAAATAGCGAAATTTAAGATTTTAATGAAGAAGTAGGATGAATATGATTGTTGCTTGTACAGACGGTAGCACATCAAGCTGCCCGAAACTGTCAAATATTCCCAATCAACCTTGAACTTTATGCTGTAGCGATGAAGTTGAAAATCCATTGAAGACATTTGACAGATTGTAGTAGCTTGATGTGCTGGCGTCTGTACAAAGGCGGACTTAATGCTTTTAGGCTCTACCAGTCAACCAAGGGTGGTGAAGAGATTACACGCCAGGTACATTGGTTGAGAGGAACAATGATTAAAAAAAATTCTATCAAAACTAGGTACAGACGCCAGCACATCAAGCTACCACAATCTGTCAAATTTCTTTAATAGATTTTCAACTTTATCGCTAAAGCATAAGGTTCAAAGTTGATTGGGAAAATTTTACAGTTTCGGGTAGCTTGATGTGTTGGCGTCTGTACACAAATATGTACATAAATAGGTTATAAATAAACATACCATATCGTCTGCCTAGCCGTTTTCCCAACTATGTTGGCGTCTGCACCTATAAGTCTACTAGTCGGCATACAACTCCCACATTCATCCTATTTTTTTCACCAATACAAACTTTTAAACCTTGCTCCCACATTTTCCACCTAAACGCAACTAAGTATGTACTTAATAAATTCTTGAATCGAAACATGTTTTGGGCAGCGTTTTTTATGATGTCCTATCAACGTCCATTACCGCTTATTATGTTTAGTTCGCTGTGTGGTATCCCTTGGATCGATATCCCGCTGTTACAAAGATTTTTTATTCTGGCCGCTGACTGGCCAGGTAGAATAATGCGTTCGAAATTCAAAGTTAAGTCATGCCAGTTGAAAAAAAAAATGTGATGATTTAATAAAATGTCGGCTGTGTAATGTTCTTTTTTTTAATGAGTTTTACTTATTAGTCATTGTGAATTATGAAGGCGGTTTGTTAATATAAAAACATATTGGAATGAGAAGTTAATCCTTCGATCATTGCTAAAGGTTAGTTATGAATTCCGTAACAAGCTAAAATACAGTAAGGGAAATTAATTTTCGAGCAAATCAACACTACTTACGTCAATTTGCCGTAATATAGACATTTCATACAACTGTCAAAGAATGTCACTTGTAATTTAACTACACAGATAATTTAAGTTGATAGTAAATCTGCTTAACAGTTCATTTCCCTAACTTACTCCCTGACGACTATACATGGGGATGGAGCTCCCTTCACCGTGCACCGCCATATAAAGGAAATTAACACTAAATATTCTGAAATAAAAGTTTATCTAAGTTACATGCGTGACCGCCATTTTGAAAAAATAACAAAATGGCGCGACAGTACCTAGGTAGGTATGCCACGGATCTTCAAAGCCCTTTATTTATTCATTCATACTAGGCAGTTAGCAAACAAGTGCTTAGTAGGCGGGGTACCTAATTGCGGGGTAATTGCGTTACACACTATCAGTACCTAGTAATGTCTTTCATTTTGATAGTTCAACAACATCTTTGACAGTCGTTACGGGTCGTCAGAAGCCCGAAAGTCTGACAACCAGTCTTACCAGGGGGTTTCGTATTACCCAGTATAACTGGGTTGTGGAGGTCAGATAGGCAGTCGCTCCATGTAAAATACTGGTATTCAGCTGCATCTATAAGGCAATGGCTGCATCTTGTTAGACTGGAAGCCGACCCCAACATAGTTGGGAAAAGGTTAGGCAGATGATATAGTATAGTATGTGTATTTATAACCTATTTATGTATTTGTGTACAAACGCCAGCACAACAAGCTACCCGAAACTGTCAAATTTTCCCAATCAACTTTGAACCTTGTGCTCTAGCGATAAAGTTGAAAATCTATTAAAGAAATTTGACAGATTGTCGTAGATTGATGTGCTGGCGTCTGTACAACTCAGCGCGTGATGTTATGTTTGCAATCAAACACCTACAATCACTTAAAAAAAAAAAAACAAAAGACAAACGCAAATACAGCCCGAAGGCAAGAGCCAGCTCACGATTAAAACAATAGATGTCAGTAATTCCGGTCCATGTACATACAATTAGTTATTAAATGTCGCAATTAGAAAGGAAGGTCATAATAATAATTATTATTACTGGTATGGTTTCTGTGGGTCTATTAATCTGTGGGGTTACTATTGGGTTAGAATGAAAAACACGAGTTGGAAAAATGACGAGCATTTTTAGTACACACGGCGACACATCAAGCTATAGGTACATTTCCAGTTTTAGTATTTCGCATTATGTACGTCTTTCGTACAATCAGAAGTCAGCTTATACTGGAAATGATGTGCATATAATTTCACATCATTTCCAGTCATTTCCTTCGAGAAAATGCCTGTGTCCCAGCAGTGCCCACTATCCCACTGCTGGGACACAGGCCGTCTCTCTGTGAGAGGGACTGGACTGTAATCTACCACGCGAGCCCAGTGTATTTGTTGTAGCGGCAACAGAAATACATCATCTGTGAAAAATTCAACTGTCTAGCTATCACGGTCCATTAGGTACAATCTGGTGACAGACGGACAGTGGAGTCTCAGTAATAGGGTCCCGTTTTTACCCTTTGGGTACAGAACCCCAAAAACGGAAAATAAATACATTGCATGTCGACACATAGATCGAAAACGAATAATAATACTATGTCAATATACAATCATAACTAATCTAACTAACGTATTGTCCCGGCAAAGGCCTCCCTCTCCCTTAAAAAATACAAAATAATATACAATACTAATGTCAATATACAAAACTGATTTCAGTATACAAAACTTATGTCAAGGACAGCAATACATGTATTTTATTAGCATGTCAACATTATATCTGTGATTCTGTCTGTTTTTCGTGACATCCATTCACAAAATCTAATCCAGTTCAATGCTCGACGCAAAAACAACACGTATGTTTTCACATACCATCAAGCGATTGACCAGTCAATAATAAGCAATGACCGAATGACTGACCGAATGAGTAATGAACTACACTTGACCTAATTTCATGTCATTGGACATCCCTAAAGAGCATAGTTTAAAGGCTCCTACAAACAGGCGCGACTCGCGATATAATCGCGCGCGACACAAACGCACCGCTCGTTGAGCGACTTGCGGTCCCTTTGTGTCGCATGTCGTGTCGCGTCAGTTTGAAGGAGCCTTAAATGGGACGGTCAGGAATAAAAGACTGCTTATTTATGTCAAGCCTTATTATAATTTAGATTCAAAAGGGGTTGAAGATCCGTGGCATACCTACCTGTCCGCCATTTTGTTTTTGAAGTGAAAACTTCTCTAAGCGCGTTGGTCATTTTTTGAGATGGGAGAAAACCATTGAATTCGCGCACTGTTACCGTAAGCGACACCGCGCGTGTTTCGTTTTTAAGACGATTTAAAAAATACCTGCTTCGGATGTGTTCGGCTGTCCTCGGGATGTACTCGGTTTTAATGTATATCCGTTATGTCAGTGAGTGATGGCAAAGTATTCTGTTTGTGTTTTGTTTTCACTTCTGTCGGCACTCCCGGGCCGGAGTGCCACTGTTTGTTTTCAAAATGGCGGCCACGCATGGCACTTATAAATCTATAGCTGACATGAATGCAAACGAAAAATATAAGGTCCCATTAAAATAAATGGACAAACTTTTAGAAATCATTCAGACCACCAAAATAAGGACGATGGTAAAAGAATATATAAGAAAAACGCATAGATACTTACAAGAAAAATAAATCAGCTAACGAAAATACACTAATGTGCCAGCAATTTATTAATTTAGGTCAAAATAAAATCACTTTAATCAGTGTTTTTTTTTTTTTGCTTGAATGTTTTTAGTTAGACGTACTGAGCGCTCGCTGTGTTAAAATTTGTCC
The DNA here is from genome assembly GCA_963855955.1 of Luperina nickerlii. Lineage (NCBI taxonomy): Eukaryota > Metazoa > Arthropoda > Insecta > Lepidoptera > Noctuidae > Luperina > Luperina nickerlii. The sequence continues at coordinate 5,220,535 of OY979689.1, read as the reverse complement.
ATCTATTTTAATGGGACCCTGTATAAGAGGATCAAACCCTAAATTAAATTTGTTATTATTTAGCCACGAGCCACTCTCCCAGGATAGGTATAGTACAAATTAATATCTTCAAACCACTTTATTATAAAGAAGGTCCATAGTTAAATGGTCTTGTCTGCACGAACTCAACGTGGTCCAATTAAGGTTGACCCGCCCCTTGGCACATGTTCTTTTACGAGAAAGCTCAATTTAAAATGGTCACATCAAGGAGTGAGGTGCCAAACGCACTAATCTCGCCAGTTGCTCAATTGGCCTGTTTTTTACCGACAACTTATATTATTTTCACGCCCTTCTTCCGTTACGTTACGAGGTAAGCAGATTTATTGGCTTTCTCAGTACTGTTATTGCTGGCAATAGGCCCGCCCCCTATTAAGGCTCCTACAAACAGGCGCGACATGCGATATAATCGCGCGCGACACAAAGGCACAGCTCGTCGCGCGACTTGAGGTGCCTTTGTGTCGCGCGCGATTTTGTCGCGTGTCGCGCCTGCTTGAAGGAGCCTTGACATGGGACTTAGGTAAATGTAAATGGCTATGAATTATTATGCGTATGAAGTTTCATTAAAATCGGTTCATTCATTTGGAAAAAAGGCCTTGAAAGTTTGCATGAAATGCCGTACGGCGTAAACGCTTATAAATGCATCTGGCGAAATCTGGGTGTACTATAGCTTATAATAGACAAATATTTCGCTAGTTTTGTCTAAGTGATACCTACACCTCTGTCTAAACCGTCGAAGAAAGCGGGCGTGATGTTAAAGTATGTTATATTTTAGATTTGTAGAGCGTCGTCTCTCTCTCCCAATCCTATGTCTCTTTCTAAATATCGATGCGTAGTATTACCTGGAACTGTATCTATTATTCAATGACGCTAAACACAACAAGAGTGCCCCAAAACTTTCAGGCTAACTAAATTATGTATTTCAATGACATCACCACAGCCTCCGTGGCGCAATGGCTAGCGCGTTCGGCTGTTAACCGAAAGGTTGGTGGTTCGAGCCCACCCGGGGGCGGTTCTTTTTACAACTGAAACATAAGAACAACTGTACTGAAATCTCTGTGTTAAGTGAGGCAATATCAAGACTGAGGAGACAAAAACTCAATGACCATAAGTGCGACAATATCCAGGCACCTCTTTTTTAAGGTTCCGTACCCAAAGGGTAAAAACGGGACCCTATTACTAAGAGTCCACTCTCCGTCTGTCTGTCACCAGGCTGTATCTCATGAACTATGATAGCTAGACAGTTGAAATTTTCACAGATGATGTATTTCTGTTGCCGCTATAACAACAAATACTAAGAATAGAATGAATGAATCGAATGATGTTATCATATATTTTTTAATACAGTTGCTCAAAAAGTGGCGTATTGCAGGGACGTATAGCGTTCGGGATGTGGACTATTACATACTCGTGCTTTTTTTACCTTTCCCAAACTCGTGCGTTCTTTTTCCCAACTGTCAAAATAATGTCTATTAAAAAGAAAAACCAACCATGAAGTTTTTACTAAAAAAATTCATAGAAGTTTTTATAAGCAAATACGTACCTATATTTCTAAAAAGAAGCTACTAATTTGTTTCAATATCAGATTTAATGATTTGATTGAATGAGTTAGGTTAGGTTTCATTTCATCTCATTAAATTTCATTTTCATTTCATATAAATAAAAAAAATCTACTGTAGACTTGCCTGTATGGGGCATAGTTCCCTTTGCCTACCAGAATGGGTGAAGAAAAAACAAATCTTTGCTGATATTTTTTTACGGTTGGCGCCATTAGTTAGTTGAGTTTATTGTGTTTTTATTATTTTATTAAATTGCTTCATTTTTTCGCAACTGTATTAAAAATAGTCCTTCAGTACAGTTCAGTAATATACTATTATATTCATTGTCGAAATGGATGACCTCTTGTCAAAGTGGTGCCAACTGGTGTCGTAAATTTTCACGAAAACCCCCATTATGTATTTATGTATGGAGAAGGCTTTTAAAGGATTTTTTATTTCGACTTCCAAGCGGGTGAAGCCGCGGTCAAAAGCTAGTAAAGATATATTAAGGATATATTGCAAATAAATCAAATTACAATAACAATAAAAACACAATACAATTAAGCACAAAATATTTACAATCGCATACATCGCTCTCGTAACTTTACACCACTCCAGAGAATTATTCGTCGATATGTTCATTCAATTTCGTTCATTCACCTAGGGTTGAACGGTTGTAAAGTTGGCATTGAAAATGTTGACGCTTTTTATTTTTTAAACAAGTTACTGACGCTGACATTGAAATAGTTTTAAGTTTGAAGGTTATGAACACACACTATGTTTGAGAACAAGCCTTGTCAAGCCCGATTAAATTTCCTATCGACAATAATGACGAACTTACATCCGGGGAATGTGCTAAGGTAGCCAACGAAATTTATAATATTTTCTTACGTTTTTTTGCAATTTGGAGCTCTGTGTCAGGTTGTATGTTGGTTAAAATATGATTCACGTTCGTAACCCTACCCATAATTATTATAAGAAACTTGTGGAAAATTTCAACTTTGTACACCTAGGGTTTACGCTGTGCGTTATCTGTCAGTGAGTTAAAGGATTTAACATTTTAAGTAGATTATTAGGTACGTTTTTTTTTTCATAAACCTAGGCTAACGCCCTATCCCCCGTATGCCTTTCCCCCCATTCTGGGGCGGCATGCTAGCGTACCCCTCCATTGGGTTGACAGCACATGTACGGCTTCGTTGCTCGACTCTAGCAGTCTCCACTCATTCGAGTCCGCTCCTCATCGTGTGCCATTCGTGTGCGAAGTCCCTGAGCCGCCGGAAGTTGGCCTCCAAAGCCACGAGGTCGCCATAGTACACCGGTCCCTCCCCCAGGCGAGTAATCCCATCCAACACCTGCTGCTGCTAAAGACCAGTTCTCGTTAAAGGAATGCCATCTCCGTCTGGGCCTGCAGATGTCGCTTGCCATTAAAAGGGACTCATTGGATCGTACATTTGGCCAAGTAATCCACACCATACTTAATATTATAAGTTTGAAGTAACTCTATTCGTCTGTCGGTCTGTCCGTCTTTGTCTGTCTGTCTGTTACACCTCAACGGCTCAACGGATTTGGATGAATTTTAACACACGGAGAGGTAGACCATGACCGTTGACGTTTTGTCATCCCAGTAGTACGTTTCCTTAGAATAATTTTCGGCCTCCACGCGCGCGAAGTCGCGGGCGTCATCAGTTATCATCAGTCTGCAGCAGTCCACTGCTGGACATAGGACTTTCCAATTTCACGCCACAGGCATACATAAGCTTCCATATTTCGGTGACAATCGTTTCGTTGACGTGGTCATCTATAGTTCCGACAATTGCACCTGCAACTGTCAGTACTCTGAGCTGAGTACTAATTGCATACTCCCAGGAATTATGTGCAATATATCCAAAACAAAGGCTAGTCTGCAGAACACGTATAACAAGCGGATGTACCCGCTTAGAATTCGAACTGCCTTTGGCAATAATAATATCCCATTCACATACAGTCCGATATGGCTTGTGAGAAAGTGTCATGGCGGCTTACTTGTGAAGATAACTGTCAAAAACCTGTCAAATTCAGCCAAAACCTACATTTTATATTAAGTTTTCTATTTCACCACGTTCATTGAAATTAAATGAAATTGTTTATTCTGAAAACAGGATATCGGAACCTCGTTTACACGTAACATAAAAAATATATAATCGAGATGGAGTCGATCTTTCCAGTCTGACTAACCCTGAGAAGAATTGGCGAAACAAACTCGGGGGTCAAAGTATCTTTATAGAGTAAAGTCCAGACATAATCTTGGTCAGATCATGTGAGGATCAATTAGATTAGTGATTAGTGTTCTAATTCCCTTTAATGAGTGATTGCGTAAGAATTTAACCTGCGAGGTATTGGGGGTTTTCGTGAAAATTTACGGCACCAGTTGGCACCACTTTGACAAGAGGTCTTCCAATATAAAATATATATTGACGCTCATCATTCGCTTCATTCATTCGTTCATCATTCAGTCATGACTAAAGAAAATATAGGCTCTTTGACAGATGCCTGGACCTGACGTGTCAGTGCTGCCACCTAGCGAACGTCATTTCAGAAAACCCTCATTGCGAAAGTCACTATCAGTAGCAATGGGTTTCATAATGACAGTTCAACAACATTTTTTGCGTTATCTACGTAGTAGGGCAGACAAATTTTTCGAAAATATGAAGCAATAGATTGGCAGTATCCTTCAAAATGATTCAGATTATGATTGATAGTGTGTCACGCAATCAGGGTGCTCTACAGGGTTTGTTTACACTTTCATCTGATACTTTTGGAACAGACTTTAAAGTTAGGTTAATTTTAGGCAAGCTTGCATCATCGCTTAAAAACCGGCTAAATGCGAGTCGAACTCCCACATGAAGAACTCTTTCTAACTGAACAGACAGCTGTGCTGCTGGGGAGTTTGTTGCGCCACTTCTTCTCCCCAGCGAAAGCACTAGGAAGTGGTGAAGGGCGGGCATTTCGGGGGTCTGTCTTTTGTAATTTTGACGTTCGAAAAGTGCTGATTTTCAGCCTAGTTTGAATAAATGACTTTTGATTTTGATTTTGGTCCTGTTGGAGCCCTTTCGGTACCGAACCGTCAAAAGTAAAGTAGTGTTTGCACTTGAATCAAGTCACGAGCAAAAGCTAGTAGGTATGTCCTTACAACCTACACGTAATCTGTGGGCGGTAGGCGCATAAGTTGACACATTATCACCGTCATAGTCTAATGCATCTGATAGCTATGACTAATATGACCTTTAAGGCTTCCAGTGATTGTTCGCAAGACAATATGGCGACGTGGGTTAGGTTAAAGATTGTAGTTTAGGTGTGTCGTGGTTATGATTAAATAGTCAGTTATCTGTTGTGCAACAAAATATATATTTTTATATGGCCTACGCAAATGTCCTGCGGATCTGGTAGCGTCGTGTGACGGGTCGTTGAGCTCCCTAAAATAGGGTTGAGCTACACGCTTAACTTAGTTGAAATGAGCGTACCAGTCGGAGTGCGGCGAATGTTCAAGTATCACCCGGGTCCTCGACTCGTGGTAGTGGGAGGCACAGTGGGATTTTAGTAGGAAGGAGGCCGACATCACCTTCCGTTCTCGGATCGAGTGTATTTCCCAACGGAAAATAAATAGGTGAAGTGAGCCGTCATTCCACCTGATGTTAGATATTGACACTATTGACAGTTCACTTCATCTAAATATTCACGGTGAGATTTTTACAGAATAGATCGGCTACAGACAGTTCACTCTAAGGTCATAGCACACGTATCAAATCGGAAAGGGATTGGCACCGTATAACCTTTCGCCTCGCCGTCAAACAGGCGTCAACCTAACGTAAGCATGTAACCAAAGGGGATGAGAAGCTCCGATACGTCGACTCGGCTACGGCTAGGCGACGCTCGCCGCTCGCCGACCGCTGGTTGGTGGTGCAGCAGGCGGGCCGGAGGGGTGAGAGGGGCAAGGGTGGACGAAGAGACGTAAAATCGGGTACGGAGAGACGTAAGCGCGGGGACGACGAGCCGTAACGCACCGCATCGCGGTTCGTAAGCTTGTCGAGGCGAGGCGATTACGTCACGATTCCGATTAGTGTGCGTTGCAGTAGGAAGTTTCATACAAAGAATACTGAACGGCTCGAGTTGATACGGTGCCGATCCCTTTCCGGTTTGATACGTGTGCTATGACCTTTACTTGTCCCGTGACGCGATTGGTAGTACTGTTCTGTCAGTCGCCATTTTGAAATCTATTAATATTAGCCAAGCTTGGCAAGCTATGGTGCAAACATGACGGCAAGGGACAAGCTATAGCGAACGGTCTGTTGTCAATATCAGACGAAATGTGAAGTGTAATTTTTTTTTCCGCAGTATATGCTACCAACTGTTGACTGTCAACAGTGTCAACTTGCCAGCGCGGTAATTGCGTAGCACACTGACTATAGTAGCCAAGGCTTCCATTTTGACAGTTCAAGAACTTTCATTGCGTTATTTACGTTGCTGAGCAGACAATTTTATTTGAACACCAGCTTCTGCCCGCGACTTCGTCCGCGTGAAATTTCTTGTTACTCCGACCCACCCCGTCGCACCGCATCGCCTGCCCGCGCTACTACTTCGTTTTTGCTTAGCGTTCTTTCTGATTTTTTTTCTTTTTGCTCGACTCCTAAAGGTCATAGCGTGATGTTATATAGCCTATAGCCTTCCTCAATAATTGGGCTATCAAATGCAAAAAGAATTTTTCAAATCCGACTGGTAGTTCCAGAGATTAGGGCGTTCAACCAAACAAACAAACAAACTCTTCAGCTTTATAATATTAGTATAGATATAGATATGGAGCAATGGATTAGCAATATCCTTCAAAATGATTCAGATAATGATTCATAGTGTGTTTCGCAATTGAGGTGCTGCTCTGTCACCCACTAAAATGATAATAGTAGACAGTGCAAGAATTTTCTCGAGTCCTAAAAATATATAAACAAAACATTCAACCCAAAATCTCGTCCGAACCAACCCTAAAAGAGTGACCCTTCAAATAAAATTTTATACACATCGTATGAAAAGATAAATTAATTCGCTACAACTGTCAGGGGTGACACAAGGGTACAGGATCTGATAACAACCCTTTATTGAATACCCCTGACAGACAGGTGTAAGTGTGTATATGTAATTGATTTATCATAAATACGGGGGTAGGTAGAATTTATTCAAAAATGTATCTGACTGGGGAAGATTATCTTGTTTTTTTTAGTAAGTATGATTGTCTAGAAGCAGCTGCAGATTTAGACAAGTAGAAAAATACTATCCAGGAGCTTGTAAATATAATTTATTTTCAGTAAATATAGGTGTTACCAGATATAAAATAATACCGAAGAGGTACAGACGCATGCACATCAAGCTACTACAATTTATTTGTCAAAATTGCGTTAAGTTCAAAGTTGATTGGGAAAATTTTACAGTTTCGGGTAGCTTGATGTGCGCCTAATAAGTTAAAATCATAATATTGGTATTTCTTTACATCATTTAAAACGCTAACAGTATTAAAATAAGTTTTAAGCTTGTAAGTTCAATAAAATTTTGATCTTGTTTTCACAGTCATTATAAATTGACATTCGTAGTCGTTACGTGTAGACTGTAGTCAGAAACCCGAAAGTCTGACTACCAGACTTGCCAATTAAGGAGTATCGTTGTTTCCCAGTAACTGGATTGTGGAGGCCAGATAGGCTGTGACTCCGTGTAAAATACTAGTATTCAGTTGCCTCCAGTTGGACTGGAAGCTGACCCTGAAAAGGCTAGGCAGATGATGTTTTCACAGTCCATACCAAAACCATTAAAATTTTTGTTTCATTTCTATGTTGCCTTTTAACACTGACGCTTCCATTAGTATCGCTAGAGGGGCTGTGGCTAAATAATAACAGCCGCACAGGTCGATCGATCAGGTTAAGCTACGCTTGCCGCGGTTGGTCTGTGGATGGGTGACCATCATTACATAGCGTGACCCCTCCGTGCCTCGGAAAGCACGTTAAGCCGTTGGTCCCGGCTGTCATTCGTGGATCTTTGACAGTCGTTACGGGTAGTCAGAAGCCCGAAAGTCTGACAACCAGTCTTATCAAGGGGTATCGTATTACCCAGCAATTGTGTTGAGGAGGTCAGATAGGCAGTCGCTCCATGTGAAACACTGGTATTCAGCTGCATCCGGTTAGACTGGAAGCCGACCCCAACATAGTTGGGAAAAGGCTTGGCAGGTGATTCTTCCATTGGTAACACTAAACACTACCCAATCTGGGTATCAGACGCTGCAGTCAGCGCTTCCGAGTTGCGACCACTTAACTATCGAAGCATCACGTATTGGATACCTAATATTAAGACTATCCATACTTCCATACTAATATTATAAATGCGAAAGTGTGTCTCTCTGTTACCTCTTCACGCTTGAACCGCTGAACCGATTTAGATGAAATTTGGTATAGAGATAGTTTGAGTCCCGTTAAAGGACATAGGATAGTTTTCATCCAGATATCCCTACGGAATCGACACTTATGCGGGTAAATCCGCGTGGCGCTGCTAGTTCACTTGTTCTAATTTTATTTTGGTGCCCGGTAAATGGTCCTTTGTCCCTATCTCCATTAATGGGCAATCGTGGGTGAATGACATTACACCTCTAACCCTCTCACGATTAAGTAATAAATTGTGACATTTATTGCAATATTATGCATTAACCCTATAAGCCGGACATGAGCCTCCCTTATAAACAGCGAACAGTATTAGGGGATCACCACAATTTCTACAGAATATATATAATCTATAGATGCAAATTATTGCTAGTCTGTAATTGTCTCACGGCAACGCAAAGGCCGCCGGCCCCTGGTCAGCGGGATTGTCCGAAAGGGTTACCGCTGGCCCGGAACGTAAAGGTCTAAGGAAGGAACACGGGTGGGTTTTAGTCAGTAAGAGTCTGACACTCCCTTCCGCTCCACCCAGAGCGGGAGGGGTCATTTGATGATTCTGCCAATGTGGCCTTTTTAGGCCCCCAGGTCAATCTGATTGTGGATGTAATGAAGAAATAATTATGAACAATGAACAAAAACTGAAAATATAAAGATTATAGAGAGAGGGATTGTGGCTAAGATAATAACAGCCACACGGGTCGATCCATCAGGTTAAGCTACGCTTGCCGCGGTAGGTCCTTGGATGGGTGACCATCTTGACATACCAAGAGACATCCGTGCCTCGGAAAGCACGTTAAGCCGTTGGTGCCGGTTGTCATTCGTAGATTTTTGACAGTCGTTACGGATCGAAAGGACCCCGAAATTCTGACAACCATTCTTACCAAGGGGTATCGTATTACCCAGTAACTGGGTTGCGGAGGTCAGATGAGCAGTCGCTCCATGTAAAATACTGGTATTCAGCTGAATCCAGTTAGACTGGAAACCGACCCCAACATAGTTGCGAAAAGGCTAGGCAGATGATGATAAATATTAGAGCCTTATTTGGTGTTTTTTTTCTTCTTCATGTCACTGGCACGACTGCATTTCAGATCTTGTTGGCCGTAAACTCCACCACTTCCACGGCGTCGTCGGTGGCAGCACAGAGGTCGCTTTGACTGCATATTTTGGGACACAGATGGCAGGATAGGAGGTGGATTATAGTTTGCGACATAGCTCCACATCCACACCCGATGGCACAAACCGGTCTTTTTCAAGACCCCTTCCCAAACGGCTTTGTTAAGAGCCAATCCCTGGAACTTGCTTACTCCCTCTGAGTTATTTCAATCAATATTTGGTGTTTGTTATGATTATCCTAAGGTATGATAGCAATACTTCCCTAGAACTGTTTAGAAAGACGTCGATTTTTAAAGTCTATTGAGATTTCAGATTCTGTTTGTAAAGCGTAGTTTACAGGTGTTAATATGTACCTATGACACATAATAGCTTTTAGGTGACATGACTACTTTAGTTAGCTTGGGTATCACCTGTTAAAACCATTGTATAAGTGTGCTAATGAATAATAAAAACATCTACATCAACCTTTAAAAAAAGACTGTCAATCTACAAGCCCAAACATTTATATAACCTATATCTACATGTATACTAAGAATAACGCCGAAGAGTTTGTTTGTTATAACGCGCTAATCTCTGAAACTGCCAGTCGGATTTGCAAAACAATAATTTTGCTTATGGATAGCCCAATTCTCGATGAAGGCTATATAGGATATTTAATTTAACGCTAGGAACCCGAAGAGTTTGTTTTAACGCGCTAATCTCTGAAACTACCAGTCGGATTTGGAAAAAAATAAATTTGGTTATAGATAGCCCAATTCTCGATGAAGGCTATATAGGCTATTTAATTTAACGCTAGGACCCCGAAGAGTTTGTTTGTTCTAACGCGCTAATCTCTGAAACAACCAGTCGGATTTGGAAAAAAATAATTTTGCTTATGGATAGCCCAATTCTCGATGAAAGCTATATACCTAGGCTATTTAATTTAACGCTAGGACCCTTAGTAGCCGAGCGAAAAGAAAAAAGTCAGGAAGCATATCCCGTCGCATCGCATCGCCTGCCCGCGCTATTACTTCGTTTTCACTTAGTGTGCTTACTGACTTTTTTCTTTTTGCTCGGCTGTTCAGGGTCCTAGCGTTAAATTACGGGTCCTAGCGTTAATTTTACGGTGGAAGAAATTTCACGCGGATGAAGTCGAGGGCTGAAGCTAGTCTGGTGATATAAAGGCTGGATATTGTAACATATCTAATATTCTAGCCTACACAGCGAAGATTTGCGTGCAAAGGAACCTCTTTGGTATTGTAAGATTTATTCATCTTCAATTGTAAACTAAGACAGACGGCTTAATGTTAGAATGTAATCTATTTGTTAGACTCGCAGTTTGCCAGTTTATCATCATCAGAATGGCTACCAGACAGTCTTACAGCCTTTCTAATAGCACTGTTTCACAACAAAACGTATGTAGAATCACCAGATGCAAGATTTTCAACAAACTAAATTCAATAAATTTATTTAGAGAAATTGTAACTATTTACACTAGATACTAAATTAAATGACTAACTAACTTACTATACAAATAAATACAAAAACAAAGGACACTTTGGCGTCAAAGTACAGACGCCAGCACATCAAGCTACTACAATCTCTCAAATTTCTTTAATAGATTTTCAATTTTATCGCTAAATCATAAGGTTCAAAGTTGATTGGGAAAATTTGACAGTTTCGGGTAGCTTGATGTTCTGGCGTCTGCACCTACTCGTCCTCATCGCTGTCACCCGGAAACGTGCCCTGAAGACTGGCAGCATTGCTACGTTGAATTATTATTTTCAACAAATTAAATATGTAGGTACAGTGCGCTTCATTAAGTGCTTACCCCTCCAAAAGACATGTGCGTTCAAATCCGTGATAGGCCCAAGTTGGTTTTTGTATTTTGCAAAAACATTTTATTTTAATTAATTTATTGTTTTAGTGAATAAATAAGTTTAAGATAGTATTTATTTTTTAAAATTCTGTTTTTATTATTGTTTTTTTCAATAAAACGTTAATACTTTTATTATTACGAAAACGACAAGCAATAATAGGGTTAACATTTACGAACGTTTTATTCATCGTCTAAATAGACTAGAGGTTTCAAGACCGCTTGCCGTGCCTATGAGTGGAAGTTCAAATCATAGCCACGAAAAGTGCTTTTTGTTCATTATAATTATTATTTTAATATATTTTTCTATTTTGTTTTAGTAATTATTTATAAAGAATTAAAAAATAAAGAAAAATAAAATACCTTAATAACCATATAATAATATTTATTATTGCTATTATTTAACAAAACTATGATCTTATTTTACAACAAAGATTTATTTTGATTTGATAATTTTATTTACAGTTATCATAATATACTATTTTGCCAACTGACACAATTGGGTTCCTAGACAAGTGGCATCCTATTAAGGTAAACGATAAAATAGTAAGCGGTAGAAATATTTTAGATTGACATAACCTAACGAAATGTCACGTGACCTGTCATGTCGTCTCAGCATACAAATTTGACATTTGACAGTCTGACAAGTGACATCGAAAGAGACAAGTTTTGAAGCGTTTGCAACTTGTCTAGGAACTAGAAGTTAGTTTGGCAGGATTACAATCATGAGCATAATAAGTGAATAAACATGTTATCAATAGATAATCAATTAACATCTCTTATTAGCTCATGATATCTACTTAGAATATTTTGCTATACAAAGTAAAATAGCGGAATCAAATGAGTTAAATGTCTTCGTTGTTTATTTTGTTGTCATACTTAATTAATATAACTGCTATTTCTGGGCAAATCGCAATCGTTCTCTTCGATGTTCTTCTGTTAGACATATTTTGCAGGTCGATAACTGTGAATGTTCGCTGCGTGTAAATGTCTTCGAACCGTGGACAGAGAGATATTCCATGCCGTTGCGAACTGTAACGAGTGGATGTAAACGGCGGTGTAGTGTGAACCTTAACAATATCCAGATGATGTTCAGATTGGTCCGTATAGATCCCAGTAGTTCTCCGACCCATGGTCATTGTCTTAGCATCGCCGGTTTCTTGAAATCTGCGCACCCATAAGCGCACCGTTTGTCTCTGTATAGAAAAAAATGGTTTTAAATAAGTTATTAAATACCACACACAAGATACCGCAAATAGCTCAACAAGAAAAAAATCGGAGAACACAATTAATATTATAATGAACTTACTGCTATGCCAAGCTGTCTCGCAAATCCTTTTATGCTCACATTTTGTTCACACAGAACAACTATTTTAGTTCTCATAAAATCATAAATCATTTTAAAAATTAATGAATAAATCGTAGTCGTTTACTCTTCGCCGTTTTAAGTGAACGTATACATCAAACGTTATAGTTATAACTTGAGGGTATGGATTAATTTTATAAAGACAACGTATGTAAGTAAAATAATTAATGGATACCCTCAAATTATAACATCTATCGATTAGACATCCCACCTAAAGATAAAATGACTCAGACCATAGTAGATAACAATTTCAACGCAATTCATATGGGCTCGCTGGCTAGTTCGTCAAACTGCCGGTATGAGTATGACGACGTTCGGTGATGCGATGGTTCGAATCTGAGTCGAAACAATGGGTTCTTTTTGAAGTATTCTTTAGATTATTTGTAAGGAATTTAATGTGTAACATTTTAAAACTTGAGGGGTTAGCACATACTGACGCTGTCTGTACTATGTTATTTAACCTGTTGAAAATCTTGCATCTGGCGACTCTAAATATACGTTTTGTTCTCTACTACGTTTTGTTTATTCATTAGTAAGTAATTATTAATACACTTCAGGTGCCGTATCACCTATGACAATTTAATACATACCATCATGATTCCAGTGTAAGAAAGGGACGGAGCTATAATAATAATAGCCTCCCGACTTATTTTGGGTAAGTAATAGATGATATAACAACAAAATCTCTAATATTTACAATATATAACAACGGAACCTATAATTTTATTTAATATAGCGATTAGTTAATATAATGAACGATTGATATAATTTTAAAATAACTAATTTTCATAAGCATAACATACATTAAATATAAAATCGTTTGACATACCACTCAAAAGATATAAAACTTATTTGGTCTAATTAAACAATAACTTTGTATTTTGTTTAAGAAATATTTAAAAGTATTTTTTCTTTGTTTTATTCTTTGTAAGTTCTATCGTAGTTATAGGTAATAGTCACCTAAGTAGATATTAAACATAACTAGTAACTAATTACCACCTGCGCTAAGATAGGTCGACGGAGCCCCGCTTTGCGGGGCTCCTATTTCTGGGTGGTTTAAAAAAAAATAACCACGAAGGCTAAGGCGGGAGCTCCGCTCCGCTTCGCTCCCGCCTTAGCCTTCTAACCTAACCTATTCGAGTCGGGGTACTCTGAGTCGGGGTGTTAACCATAATGACGTTTTTATATACATATATTAAACGTTAGACCTAATGATTTTCGATTACATAAACGTTATATCATACAACGTTATACTAATTAAGTTTTAGAATAAATAAATGTTATATGTAAAGAAATTATATCAACAGTTGGTATATCTCACGTTGATTATATCTTATGAACGATAATAAAATGAAATTAGACCAAATGAGTTTATACGTTATGAGACGCACCCCTTATTTTGGTCATGGTGGCACATCTCAACGGAGATTAGTCAGTTACGCAGGATATATTATAGTGCACAAGTGTGTGCGCAAACACAGATGCACTCTCTGTTCCTTTACTCTCATAGTCCGATGGGACGGCAATCCGACACGACCGGAGAGAGATCAGGCGCAGAACCAACGGTTTTGCGTGCTTTCCTGTATTAAACCGCCAACTTCCAAACTCCAGACTGATATTAAGAAATTCCTAATGAAAAAACCCAATAACACTTTTTCCAATCCGGGAATCGAACCTGGAACCAGGTTCGATACTACGCTCAGCAGTCGCGCTTGCAACCACGAGACCAACGGGGCAGTCAAAACTGAGAGTCAAAAACAAAACAATCAGAGTGAGAGACGGAGCTATACATGACCGATAGCACCATCCCCTTTTCGCACTGGAATCCTGATGGCATCAGTACTTCGTAATACGATCCCAGCATAGTAAGTGCAGCAGGAGCTACGTCTGCCAAAAAACTGCTTTGCAGTTTGGCGGAGGTAAATATATTTTGTAAAAAATTATTTCTGTGAATAAACACTTTTTCATTTTTTTTCATTTTCATTTTTTTAACTATACAGACGCTGTACAACGTTTATTACTAAGGGGGTTAAACTCTTTGACTAACAACCGTTCGTAGAATGTAAAAAACCATTCAGGAAAGTTATCTTTCACAAAACGTAAATCCACTGTAAATCCACCGTTTACTTTTACTGCTTAAGGCTTCAATCAAGTCCTGTGAAAAATATTACCTATCAAAGAAAAAATGCCAAGACAAATAACAAAAAACAACGAAACATCGAGTCCCTTCGAAGATAACAATTTGGAACGCTCCAAAGAATTTTCATTTCTTCGAATTCTTAAAAAAAAGAAATGTATTAGACAAAAGCATTCGACCTCCTCGGACCGTTCGTGACAATGAACCTATGACGTCTGACCCGTGTGAATCTGACATCGTGACGGGTCGCGTTCGATTTTCGAATTTGAAAAAGGAACTGCGTCACGGGCCGCTGATTGGACAGAATGTGTTCCGCCGTTTGAAGGTAGTCACGAGTTGACTAATTTGTTAAATTGAATTTTTGGGAATGCACGAGTTTTTTTATAATGGTTTGTCTCTCGAATTATCTGTGGTGTACCGAGTTTCGTTCACGACTGTCGATATAACCCATTTAGCCAGAATCTTCTCACAATTTCGTTGAACACCATCGGTTATGGTTTTCTGTGATTACAGCATGAAAATTGTTTTTTTTTTTTTTTTTAATGGAACGAAGTTCTTAATCGCGGCTTGCAGTAGGAGTAAATGGCGGGGTAATTGCTTAACACATTAAGAGCGGTTCTGCACTACATTCGAACCGAATCCGAATTAAAGATCCGACTTCAATCCGAATTGAGAATGATCTAAATTCAAACGGATAAAGTTCGGATCTAGTGCGCAACCCTTCATATAAGTAGGACTGTGGTAACTTCGGATCGGCATTCCTCGAATTCGGATCGAATGTAGTGCAGAACCACTCTTACAGTAGGAATGCAAAGTATGCTTAGGTTGATTCATGGATGGGTGACCTTCCATAACATAGGTACCGAGACCCTTCCATGCCCGAGGCCCATGTCGGACGGCGCGTACGTGTTCCTCGCGCGCCTCAAAGAGATGTCAGCATCAGCAGCAGGGGCCCGTCAGGCCGAAGCCTGCCGGGTCAGAGGGATTGTCCGAAATGGTTACCGCTGGCTCGGAACATAAAGGGCTAAGGAAGGAACACGGGTGGATTTTAGTCAGTAAGAGTCTGACACTCCCTTCCGCTCCACCCAGAGCGGGAGGGGTCATTTGATGATTTCTCATCCTCAAAAAAAAAACCCTTCCATGCGTCAGAAAGCACGTTAAACCGTTGGTCCCAGCTGTCATTCGTGGATCTTTGGCACGGGTCGTCCGAAGCCCGAAAGTCTGACAAGCAGTCTTACCAAGGATGTATTGACCAGGAACTGGGTTGTGGAGATCAGACAGGCGTCGTTCCATCTAGAATACTGGTACTCAGCTGCATCCGGTTAGACTGGAAGCCAACCCCAGCACAGTTTGGGAAAAGGCTAGGTAGATGATGAGATATCGATATACATCACGTCCGCAGATTCGCTGGCTAATTTAGTTTGTCTCTGTATAGAGATTTATTACCCGGTACACGATACACACTATATTTTTATATGTACTAGGTATTTTTATGACACATGTGTGGAGTCATAAAATGGCATTTTTTTAACTTATTATTGCTTTATTTTTCCGTCGTAATGTTTGTGTGTCCGGGTCAGTGGTTTTATTTGTATCGTCAAGCTTTATAGCGCTAGGGAGGTGAGCAAAATTTTAAGTAGCAACGTGAGACGGAATAGTACTACGCGACTATTGTCATTTGAATAAGAAGAAAAGGTACTGTATCTTTGTATAGTTCATGGACCAAGTGGTTATTAGGACGTTATAAAAAATGCCCGGGCAATTTGAAATATGCCCAGTATGAGAGGGCAGTGGGATCACAACTATTGAAATAATCAAATCGACCGGGCATTCTTTTATAATGCCAGTCGTACGCAAAATACGCGCATTGACGTGGAGTTGCGGACACCAGTCCGTATTACCTATAATGCCAGTCACCTATGGGGCAGATTAATTAAAACGGGTTTTATAACTGTAATTTTTATTTCAAACGTAGAATCAATATTTAAAATCAAATAACATCTTTCCATTCATAGACACTCTGCTGGCGATAGGCGACGTAAAATGCAAGAGCGAGCGAAGGGCACCCCGAGGTTAGGTTTGGTTAGGTTACTTTAAACCCTTTACACAGAAATAGGAGCCCCGCGAGGCGGGGCTCCGTCGACAGAGGATACAAGAGCGAGCGAATGAGAATACAAATACCTTTAGTTACGATTACATGCAATGTACCTGTGTATTATCAGATTGCCCAAAGACCACAGGGCAATATTTATAATGTCGATGCAATGTGACAAATAAGGAAGTTCAAATTACAATTATTTATTTCGCCCTAAGTAGCTTGTCATTATTCATGATTCGCGTAATAAATAGGGGGCATTATGAAAAATGCCCCTATTTATTACTTGGTCCATAACCTAAATACAGTACAAAGTGTCATGGTAGCCCGCGACATTCAAATTTTCAAACGTTTCTTGCAATTTGCTTGTCGATCTAAATATGATTCGCGGTCACAGTACCTACTTACAAATTAGGTATTTTTTCGCTTACAAGAATTATATTATTTATTCAGTAGTACAGAAGAATTAAAACAATGAATGACGAACACTGACATTACTCATGTTTTTTCCACTTCATTCATTTCACACATGCACGTGAGTCTGTGGTTTTAACTAATCTACATACATAGGGAACTGCGTTCTACCTAATTTATATTCATAGTTAGTTGACTAATAATGTAAAACAATATTAGTCATAACTGGGTCACGTTCTTAGTATTTTCCATTGTTTTGTTTATTTATGCACTAGCAGTGCCCCGCGGTTTTACCCGCATAAGTGTCGGTCCCGTGGAATATCGGGATAAAACCTATCCTATGTCCTTTCCCGAGACTCAAATTATCTCTACACCAAATTTCATCTAAATCGGTTCAGCGGTTTAAGCGTGAAGAGGTAATAGATAGACATACTTTTGCATTTATAATACTAGCTGTTGCCCGCGTCTGCAATCCAGGATGGAAAGTAGCCTATGTCCTTACCCAGATCAAGGTCTATCTGTGTGCCAAATTTCATCTAAATCGGTTCAGCGGTTTAGGCGTGAAGAGGTAACAGACAGACAGACACACTTTCGCATTTATAATATTAGTATGGATTAGTGTGGATAGTATGGATATAATACCATGGGAATGTACAGACGCCAGCACATCAAGCTACCCGAAACTGTAAAATTTTCCCAATCAACTTTGAACCTTATGCTTTGGCGATAAAGTTGAAAATCTATTAAAGAAATTTGAAAGATTGTAGTAGCTTGATGTGCTGGCGTCTGTACCATCGAGATAAAAAGTATCCTTTGTATTACAATAATCAGCCTATAATGCTCCTGGGACACAGGCCTCCTCTCTGTGAGAGGGAGTGGGCCGTAATCCACCACGCGGGCCCAGTGCGGGTCGGTGGATGTCAAATGTCTTCGAATTTTTGGTTCTAGGACATGCCGGTTTCCTCACGATGTTCTCCTTCGTCGTTTTGAGAGCAGTGGTGGTGAAATTAAATACACAATGTAAAGTCCAGTCCTATGTGTTAATCTATACTAATATTATAAAGCTGAAGAGTTTTTTTGTTTGTTTGTTTGGTTGAACGCGCTAATCTCTGGAACTACCAGTCGGATTTGAAAAAATCCAACTGGGAGTTTCAGAGATGATCGCGTTCAAACAAACAAACAAATTATTCAGCGACAGAACGGACAGAGTGCAAAGCTTTAGTAATAGGGCCCCGTTAGCACCCTTTGGGTTCTGAATCCTAAAAATGAGACATAAAGAGTTTGAGTTTAAATTCCTCGCAAATCATGACGATTTTACTAATACCTGAGACCTGGGGGCCTAAAAAAAAAAACTTTGGCAGAATCATAAAAGGATAACATTATGAATCCTAATATGGCGAAGACAGTCCGTGTTTTTCATTTTTTCGCTGCACTACGTAGGTATAATTAAAAGAGATTGGGATTGGATTCAGATTAGATTGATTGGTATTTTAGCACAGACAAAAAAAAAATAACTAAAAATTCCTTCACCAATGGGATTTGATACGATTAACTTAACAGTTAACTGTCCATTAAGATTCATAATGTTATCCTTTTATGATTCTGCTAAAGTGAACTTTTTAGGCCCCCAGAGCTCAGCGTGCTTCGTGTTAAACAATGAAACATCACGGTGCTGATTCTGTGAACGCACATGTGATTGTGGATGTATGGAACTACGGATGTGTCATGCGGTGCGTGTGGGCACGCGCGGTATTGTCGGTATGTTACACGCTTTTCTTTATACGTACATTAGCTTTTATCCGCAGCTTCGCTTGGTCTGTCTCATAGGAACGGTGATTTTTTTAGGGATAGAAAGTAGCTCAGACTCCGGTCTATCCATACTAATATGTATTATAAATTCGAAAGTATCTCAGTCTGTCTGTATGTTACCTTTTCACGCCTAAACCACTGAATGGATTTCGATAAAATTTGGCAGAGAGATAGATTGCATCCCGGGGAAGGACATAGGATAGTTTTAATCGACATACCTTGCGGGCGAAGCCGCGGGTGGAAGCTAAAACTATATTTAAACATTGCAAATAATCACGTTGATCCATTGCCTTGTTGAAGAAAGGAAACCAGCATTATTATTGTTGCGCGCCGCAAATAATGCTTGATACATGGCGACATTAGTTACCACTAGCGCCATCTAGTATCGGGTAGCGGAACTAGTACCTTGGTACTAGGACCTTGACCCTACTTGACCTTTTTGTAAGTACTAGTAATTCCGAGAACTATCGACGTCGAGTCAGTCGGGACCGGTATGTACTCGAACGTTCTAGATGTTTATGTACTAGCTCTGCGGCACTATATAAGGCCGGGTGGGCCGCGAGACACAGATAGTTTCGATTAAGCGATACGAGCGATAACATCGAAGGCGATATTCGAGTGCGACTTAAGAGTGATCAGTAAGTGCAATTGTGTTTCTAATTAGTGTGTTTGACTTGTAATTAGTGTTGGTGAGTAAAGTGTCATTTTTTTGGTTATTAAATCGGCAGTTTTTATTGCCACGAACCCCAAGCTCGTAACATTATTTTAGGAAGCAGGATATAATCACCTGTTTCCTGAAGGAAAAAAGGCACTTACATTTCGCACGCTGCCGTATGTTATAGGTAAAACCTGTATTATGGAGTAAGACTTTGGTGGTGGATTAGTAGTACCAGCTGTAACTAACTAATTAATCTAAATCTGAATCGTTTTGAAGGATATCGCTAATCATTACTTCATTATGTTAGAAAAATTTGTCTGCTGAACAACGTAAACAACGCAGTGACAATGCGTGCCACGAAAGATGAGGCTTGACACACCACGTGGTCTGACATGCGCAGTACACGATTTTAGGTATCTTTAGCGGTATGAGGTCTGAGTGCGGGACGGGACCGGACGTCATAGGGGCGGCGGAAAGAGCGGGGGAGGCGGGGTCAAGTCTCATCTTTCATGGCACGCATTGTATGTTGTTGAACTGTCAAAATTAAACTCATTGCTACTGATATGGTGTGTTACGTAATCAACCCGCTTATCTCGAAACGGTGATGGAAAACATCGTGAAGAAACTGGCATGGCCTAGGACCAAATCGAAGACATGACGTTTCATCTACCAGCCCGCACTGGGCCCGCGTGGTAGAGTGCAGACCACTCCCTCTCACCGGGAGGAGGCCTGTGTCCCAGTAGTGGGAATGTTATAGTCTGTTATGCATTTTAGAAATTCCTGAATAAATCCTAATGACTCTCTATCAGGCCTGGAAATCTCTCAGCAGCCGTGATTGCGACCAGTGTGATGACACCGAACTCAAAAAAATGCCTTTAAGGGCATTACATTGCCCAATGACCTTGAGCATGCTGCCCCGTACTAACTTACGACGAAACGACGAGAGAGAGAGGGACGAGTGCGGGAGTGACATAGTACTTTTCGCGAATTTCGGATTTTTATAAAATATTAAAAGAAAAAAAAAGAGAAAAAAAATCAATACACATTGTTAAATACGTCATTACGTATTTTTTGGTATAAAATTCATGCCGAGTTATTGAGCCGTTATAGAGAAAATTTTCAATTTAGGTTGAAAAACGACCTATTTGTTACGATTTTTTGATAAAATTTGAGTAAGTTTATTAAAATTTTAAACAATACAATGTATTTGTGATGACCTTTAGTTTAACATATATTTTTTATATTGAAAACGCACAAAAGGATTCATCTACAAACTTCTTTAAACACACAGTATTTTCAGGATTTGAGCGAGGTAATCCCCTTAACTATAGAAAAACGTTTTAAAACCAGCATCAAACGCTCCAACAGTACCGGATGAACCACAATACCGACGCGTGTCCGAACTCCGAACCGCACCGATATCCTCTCAAATATTGATTATTTGTTTAAAATAATGTTACAAGCGCACACGACGTCAAACAGACCGCCTGGGAACTAAATGTAGTCACTTAGTTAGAATAAATATAGGAGTTAAGTTCATGTTGCCGAGGTATAGAAGTGGATGGGTGACCACGAACAGGATGCTTTAAAGAAAGGGTGATGTTATGAAAATCCCTCAAATTAATATAGTCATTTAGCATTTTGTAAGTGTTTTGTTGAGATTATGTTAGTGTTGCCGGGGTAAGGAATTGGATTGGTGACAATGTTGTTTAAAATAATGTTACAAGTGCACACGACATCAAACAGACCGCCAGAGAACTTAACGTAGTCACTTAGAACAAATAGTTGGAGTGAAGTTAGTGTTGCCGAGGTATGGAATTGAAAGGGTGACCATTTTCGTTTAAAAACTACATTTTAAAAGTTGTATAGTTGTGTTCTTAAAGGGGATCTTAATTATTGTGTGTAGAGCTTTGTTAGGTTAAGTTAATATATCCAAGGTATGGAATTTGATGGGTGACCACGCCTTGTAAACGGTAGTCCTTTAAGTGTTGCTAGTTTGTCAACTATTTAAAGAGTTTTAATTATTATTTTTTTCATCTAAGTAATATCAAGTTACATCGTCAAACCAGCCCGTCCGTGCTTCAGAAAGCACGTCAAGCCGTTGGTCCCACCTGGCATTCGTGGATCTTTGACAGTCGTTATGGGTAGTCAGAATCCCGAAAGTCAGACATCCAGTCTTACCAAAAGGTATCGTATTACCCAGTAATTGAGTTGTGGAGGTCAGAGAGGCAGTCACTCCATGTAAAATATTCAGCTGCATCCGGTTAGACTGGAAGCCGACCCCAACATAGTCGGGAAACGGCTCGGCAGATGATGATGTATATACCTAAATAAACTAATCTATACATAATAAATCAATCTTTACAGGAAAGTTTTATTTACCAATAACGGTTAATAATTATTAATTTTTATTCACAAAAAATTCGAGTTAGTTACGGTCTTCCCAGAAAACTTTCTTTAATTAAACCGTGTCATCAATGCGTCCTACGCTTACCAAAAACAGTCGTTCCACATAAAATATTGATACAACACATAACAATGAAATATCCATATAATTAAATAAAAATAATGAACAACCCACACGACATCAAACAACGCCGCATGGGAAACCTTCATTAGGTTAATATAAATAATTTGCCTAATTAATTTTTATTAATAAGGTTTTGTTTCTAAGTTTTTGTTATTTGAATAACATAAAGAATTACCATAAAAACAGGCAGAGGCAGAACCGGAATTATCGAAATACATGATTATGTAGCTAGCAAGCAAGTACAGTACCCGGCGATAAATATTGCACATCGACCTTTGGAAAGAGACAATCGACTAATTTCGGCTTCGTAGAGCGTTATTTCTGTCGCACGAAATACAAACAGTCTGGTATCTATTAGGAGCTGTTAAAACAATTATGATTTGCTTCTTTTGATAATTATTTTTATTCTTTGTATAAAATAGTTTTGTGTAAAATGGTCGATGTGCAATATTTATCGCCGGGTACTGTAAGCAATATAAAGTGGCTGTGGGTTGGCCATATTTGTCAAAGATCGATGGACGGTGGAGCAGAAGAGTCCTGAAGTGGAGACCGCGTTAGGCAAGCGAAGAGTGGGACGCCACCCCAGCTAGATGGACGACCTACCTAAAGAAGGTGGCTTGGGTGGACTGGGTGCGTAAGGTTGAGGATAGGGTGTTGTGGTACATCTTGGGAGAGGCCTATGCCCCGCAGTGGAATGCGATCGGCTGAGTTGAAGGCAGATATCGTCGCCTTAGAGTGAAAACCTCGGGGTTGTAAGTAGCATTTTATGCATTTCGGAGAATCATAAATAGTATCGAACAGTTCTGGATATAAAAGCGGGTTAAATTTCCATATTAATCAATAAGAATACAGAACCACCTTTTTTGAAGCCGGTAAAAAAAAACATAGAAGACGCCGTACAAAAATTTTACAGCACGCAGTTCTTTCTTCCTCCTGAAAAGTTACTTCTTTTACACTTACGAGGTATTCGATATGTATCTATAGTCCCTGTCGCTACACTCACATTCCGCTAGTTATGTCCAAGTCCCATATCATAGGGACGAACCCCTTATTAATATGTTGTTGAAAAGCAATAGAGTATCAACCTTGTGAAGGCCGCAGGAATCCGCTGGATTCACTAATCCAGCGGATTCCTGCGGCCTTCACAAGGTTCTGACACTCAAGGTTCTGTGCTTCACTAAGCACAGAACCGGTCGATGTGGCGACGCTTGGGGGAGGCCTATGGTCAGCAGTGGACATCTTTCGGCTGAAATAATGTTTATGATGATGCTCGTAGCTTCGTCATTGAATGTGTATATTGAGATGAATATATGGAAGAAGAAAACTGGTCACTGCGTATCAAACATTTACAGTACCCGGCGATAAATATTGCACATCGACCTTTGGAAAGAGACAATCGGCTAATTTCGGCTTCGTAGAGCGTTATCTCTGTCGCACGAAATACAAACAGTCCGGTATCTATTAGGAGTTGTTAAAACAATTATGATTTGCTTCTTTTGATAATTATTTTTATTGTTTGTATAAAATGGTTTTGTGTAAAAAGGTCGATGTGCAATATTTATCGCCGGGTACTGTACATCTTTAACTGAATCAATCAACAAAGCCTATTGTAGTCCACTGCTGGACATAGGCTTCTCCAAAACTGGGCCACAACACCCTGTCCTCCGCCTTCCGCATCCAGTCTACCCCAGCCACCTTCTTTAGGTCGTCCGTCCATCTAGCCGCGGGGCGTCCCACACTACGCTTAGCGGTACGCAATATTACCTATCTTGTGGGTATAAAAAGAATCGCCCCCGGGTGGGCTCGAACCACCAACCTTTCGGTTAACAGCCGAACGCGCTAGCCATTGCGCCTCGGAGGCTGTGGTGATGTCACTGAAATTCCTAAGTCATAATCTGAAGATTTTTAGGACACTTTCAAAGCCTTTTTCACCATAATTTTGATAATTTATTGAGAAAGGTTTATGTGCATAACACATTATTATTCAACTTACTTGATAATAAAGAAATCTGAATGTTTTGTTAAGTCGTTAAAACCGTGCGGAGCCGGGGCGGGTATCTGGTTATAAATAACATTTAAAATAAACTTTTTGTGGTTTTCAAGCACACAATTACAGACCATTGATATATTGGTTTATGAAATTGGCATTTTTCTTTAGTTTTTTAAGATATTTCTTAAACAACTCATCACTCTAAAAACAACTAAGTTATTAAATTAATTAGATAAATATTTTTTATTATAATTATTAATTTATTTGATTAATGTAATGCGCATTGTCATTATATGGTAATACAACCCATGGACTCAGAAGTAGTGTGGACTTCAGAAGCAAAATGCTTCCTATGCGTTTTTTTTTTTTTGTAATTTTAGCTATTATTGTAGACTATAATAATAATAATATCTCCACCGCCGCCGTATCTCTACGTTGAGGTAGTGGTGGGACTTGTGACTCCGCCTATGCTGGAAGAATTTACTTTACCGGAACAGGTCTAAGGTGAGGAGCCAGACCAAGAGAGATACAGAAACCCGCAGGGCAGCATGTGGCGATCTGTTGGGGAGTAGCGGCCCCACGGACACTATCTCCCGGAAGAGTCTAGTATTATTGTTCCTCACCTCTGGCTTGCCTTTATTGGCCGGCTGGAGTGAACAATGACGAGGAACAGAGCTCCCACCTCACTCTTGCCTTGCTCTAATTATTATGATTCTTTAAATACATATGTATTTGTTACGGCCGCGAATCATATTTTGATCGACGTACAACTTAATACTGACCAGCAAATTGCAAAAAACGTAAGAAAATTTGAATTTCGCGGGCTACCTTAGCGCTATCCCCTTAAGAGCGTTTACGCCGTACGGCATTTCATACAAACTTTCAAGGCCTTATTTTTCGAAATGAATGAACCGATTTTAATGAAACTTTATACGCATAAGTAGAATACAAAGGTCTAAAAAGGTAGTTGAGAACATTTTCGAAATGTCTTATTTAAAAAAAGATAACTGGAAATCTCTGTTTCTATGGAAAATTTAAAATCGGTCTAATTTGGCTGTAACACTATTTTTCGAAAATGTTCTCAACTACCTTTTTAGACCTTTGTATCCTGCTTATGCGTACGAAGTTTCATTAAAATCGATTCATTCATTTCGAAAAATAATGGTTTGAAAGTTTGTATGAAATGCCGTACGGCGTAAACGCTCTTAAACTCTTTTAAAATTCTTAACAATCAATATTGTTATAGACTAGCTTCTGCACGCGACTTCATCCGCGTGAAATTTCAGCCTCCGACCGAATGCGTCGTATCCCATCGCTCGTCCATGTTACGCTTCGTTCAAGCTTAGGGTCACATCACACCGAGACGCGACGCTGCGCGCACATTTCAATAGAGCTATTCAAAATCTAACTCTATTTACTACTCGAAAAGATACCTGGGTCGTTCTACTTTTTTACCGACAATAGTCTGTCCTTGGTCTTATTATGGCATCTCGTTGGAGTATTAATATAAACGGTTTTTTAATTCGGTTCGAATAAACGTCCATATTTTTCTTATCTATTAATATTATGCCATTTTTCATGTTCTCTAACCAACATATTTTATACGTTGTTTTCCGTAAAATGGCGTGACAGAGTGGTAAACTGAAATGTAGACTCTACAGAAAAAGGCCACTTTGTCACATTATTTCTTTAAAAACTAACATTAAAAAAAAATCAATATTAGCCAGAAAGGAAACTTTAATTGGTCCTAATGAAATACAGATGCAGTTTTTTTTAAATCCCACACAGAAAACAAAATTATAGATAGTTCAAAAACCAAAAAAACAGAAAAACATCGTTTCATTGTCGGTAAAAAAGAAGAACGACCCACCTACACATTTCGCAACGCAGGCGCAGCTCGACGCAGCGCGGCGCCGCGCTGCGTTTTAATAGCGGCTCAAAATCTAACTTTATTTACTACACGAAAAGACACACATTTGCACTATTGTTGCATCATGTCGCGCTGCGTTGCGTCTCGGTGTGAGCTGACCCTTAGCGTTCTTACAGTACCCGGCGATAAATATTGCACATCGACCTTTGGAAAGAGACAATCGGCTAATTTCGGCTTCGTAAAGCGTTATCTCTGTCGCACGAAATACAAACAGTCCGGTATCTATTAGGAGCTGTT
Source organism: Luperina nickerlii (assembly GCA_963855955.1). Classification (NCBI taxonomy): domain Eukaryota; kingdom Metazoa; phylum Arthropoda; class Insecta; order Lepidoptera; family Noctuidae; genus Luperina; species Luperina nickerlii. Next base: position 5,194,381 of record OY979689.1, on the reverse strand, counting down.
AAAACAATTATGATTTGCTTCTTTTGATAATTATTTTTATTCTTTGTATAAAATCGATAGGAACAAATAGGTCGATGTGCAATATTTATCGCCGGGTACTGTACTGACTTTTTTCCTTCTGCTCGTCTCCTCCAGGTCGTTGCGTAATGTTAAATAACCTATAAGCTTTCTCAAGAATTGGGCTATCAAATACACAGAGAATTGTTCAAATCCGACTGGTAGTTCCAGAGATTAGCGCTTTCAAACAGGCAAATAAATAAAAAACTAGCCAAGTGCGAGTCAGAGTCGCACACGAAGGGTTCCGTATACCACAAAGCAAAAACGCCGAAAAAACACGTTTGTTGTACGGGAGCCTCCCTTAAATATTTATTTTATACTGTGTTTAGTATTTGTTGTTATAGCGGCAACAGAAATACATCATCTGTGAAAATTTCAACTGTCTAGCTATCACGGTTCATGAGATACAGCCTGGTGACAGACAGACAGACAGACGGACAGTGGAGTCTTAGTAATAGGGTCACGTTTTTACCCTTTTGCTACGGAACCCTAAAAACAAAGAAACTTTATTAATAGATAGATTTAAAATAAACATGTAGTGGTTTTTGAGCACACAATTACAGATCATTCATATATTGACTTATTTATGTAATTGACTTTTTTCTTAAGTTTTTCAAGATATGTATTTCTAAAACAACCGATCACTGCTTTTAAATTCTCAACAATTAATAATTATTATCATAGACAAACTATTAAGTAGTGATGTTCCAACACAAATTGATGTTGAACAACTTTTTTTTTATATTTTTTTAAGGCATCATTCTAGAGAACCGGTTCCACTCAACAAGAGTTGGAATATGACAATTAGACATTTTATTTATTACATATTATGTCATTTTAATACATTTAAGAACGTAGCAAAAAATATTTATTACTAAAGAAATATTGGAATAGAAAATGATCTTTTATATTCTTGTAGGTTTTTTTTAAATCCATCTGTTGTTAACATTAGTTTTTTTTATTTTATTTTAGGTATAGGTAAAAATCATTTATTGTAAATTAGCTTTTGCCTGCGGATTCGCCCGCGTGGATATCGTTAAATATCCCCATTGGTTTTTATTGCCAACCCCCACTAGGCCCGCGTGGTGGATTACGGTCCAGTCCTCACAGAGAGGAGGCCTGTGTCCCAGCAGTGGGCAAATTATATGCTGATTATGCTCACGCGCCACGTGCCCGTAAAGGCTCTTGCACACAGGCGCGACGCGACACGCGACACAAAGGCACCGCAAGTCGCGCAACGAGCGGTGCCTTTGTGTCGCGTGTCGCGTCGCGCCTGTGTGTACGAGCCTTAAAGCTCAAAGTCGGCATGCTTTTTTCCCGACATCTTCAACAATGACTGAAATATGATTAGTCAATTTACACAAAACCTTAATGAATAAACTTCCTCGCGAATCACTCCGTCCATTGGTGACAACTGTATGAAAATCCGTTCTGTATTTTTTGAGTTTATCGCGTTCAAACAGACAGACAAAAACTTTATTATTAGTATAGATTTAAAATAAACATCTAGTGGTTTTCGAGCACACAATTACATACCATTAATATATTGGTTATCGGCTAATGTAGGTATTTTGACTTTTACAGACGCGGCAGGGGTCTTTGTTTTATAATAATTATGTAGTGATGATAATTATGATTAATGTAGGTGCTCACTGCCACGTGCCACATTGGCGAAAGTCTAGTGGTTGCAAATGCGACCTCTGAACATGTGGTCCAGGGTTCGCTTCCCGAAGCGGGCAGTGTTATTGAGTTTTTTCATTAATTCTTCGGTTGGCAGCCCGAAGTCTAGATTTGTGCCTGATAAGTGTCCATAGGCTCGCCCCCTTTTTTTTTAATCTTTATTTATTTAATAGAAGGTTTGATCAGACATGATCATGCCACCCTCATAGGCCTCACAAAGATTGACTTATCTACGCTTAATGGCTAATTTAACTAAATTATAAATTGACTTAGCCTCCTCTGACAAAGGACGGGCCAGAATCAAGTTAAGGCTCCTGCAAACAGGCGCGACGCCCGACGCGAATCGCGAGCGACACAAAGGCACCGCTCGTTGCGCGACTTGCGGTGCCTTTGTGTCGCGCGCGTTTTTTCGCGTGTCGCGCCTGTTTGAAGGAGCCTTTACATGGAACTTAGGTAAATGTAAATGGCTATGAATTATTATGCGTATGACGTTTCGTCGTCGCGCCTGTGTGTACGAGGCTTTACACATGCCCATTTCCCGCAGATCCACATCATATTCGAGCATTAATCTGACCAGAAACTACCTAGAACGAGGTGGAGAGGTCCACCTCGTTCTGGGTACATTCGGCCAACACATGGTAAACATCTTCAACCACGCCACACTCAGCACAATTTGGTGAGTTGGATTTACCCATCAGGAACGCAAAGTTGTTTAGCGGTATGTGCCCGGACCGAAGTCTTAGGGCTGTCACAACATCTGTTCTAGACAAACCAGACTCTGCGAACCACGGTGATCGCGTACGGCAAGGCTGTATGGTCTTATACCAGATGCCTTTAGATAATGACCTCTCGTCAAAATTCTCCCTCCAAATCTCTGTGCACTTTTCCCTAACTAAGTATAAGCAGTCCGAGAATAAGGGTAAGCAGGTGAATGGTATTCCATTACAACTAGCTTCTCTGGCCAGACGATTGGCTTCTTCATTTCCTGTTATGCCCACATATGGGCTCGCGCCCTATTACATGGTTCTTAAACATTTATTTATTTATTTAACGTACACACACTATCTTTACAACATCCTCATCTGCCTAGCCTTTTCCCAACTATGTTGGGGACGGCTTCCAGTCTAACCGTATGCAGCTGAATACCAGTATTTAACATGGAGCGACTGCCTATCCGACCTCCACAACCCAGTTACTAGGTAATACGATAACCCTTGGTAAGACTGGTTGTCAGACTTTTGGGCTACAGACTAGCAGTAACGACTGTCAAAGATCCACGAATGACAGCCGGGACCAACGACTTAACGTACTTTCCGAGGCACTGAGGGGTCTCGTTATGTAAAGATGGTCACCCATCCACAGACCAACCGCGGCAAGCGTAGCTTAACCTGATCGATAGACCTGTGAGGCTGTTATTATTTAGCCACTATCTTTACATCATAAACGGTTGGTCCCAGCTGTTATTCGTAGTTCTTTGACAGTCGTTACGGGTAGTCAGAAGCCCGAAAGTCTGACAACCAGTCTTACCAAGGGGTTTCGTATTACCTAGTAACTGGGTTGTGGAGGTCAGATAGGTAGTTGCTTCATGTAAAATACTGGTAATCAGCCGCATCCAGTTCAATTGGAAGCCGATCCCAACATAGATAGGAAAATGCTAGGCAGTAACCTGAATTTCATGAGATCAAATGGCTAAACGCAAAATAAATCTTTTATTGCTGAGATAAAACGTATACTGATGATGATAATGATGATGGGACTCCCTTTTCCGCACTTGGACTCCCATTCGGTCCGTTGTGCGTGGGGATTCTGGCTAACAGAGCCAGCCTAGCTCCGCCCAGAAGCACAGAAGCTTCCTGGGAGCTTCACAGGCTTCGCGGAGCGACCTCATTGTTCCGAGGATTTCTGCACGTTGAGAAGCCACGGCCTCGCAATCCAGGATGACGTGGGCGGCTGATTCCTCGGCATCAAGGCAGCCCCTGCAGAGGGGGCTGTCCGTGGCGCCTATGTTGAAAAGATGTTTGTTAAGGAGGTTGTGGCCCGTAATTGTACCTATTATTATTCTAAGGTTATTTCTACTCAGGCTGAAATTGTATTTGCTTCAGCAGTACATATACTAAAATTGGAACGATAAAACGTACTACTTTGTGACTGAGTTTTTATCAGCGAAAAGTATTGCCTAAACAAATTTAAAATTCTGGCTCTGGCTTTTGATTAAACTGAGCGTTTACGCCGTACCGTATTTCATACGAAGTTTCCAGCCCTTGTTTATCGAAATGAATGAACCGATTTTAATGAAACTTCATACGCGTAAGCAGGATACAAAGGTCTAATAAGTTAGTTAAGAATAGTTGCGAAGAATAGTGTTACAGCCAAATTAGACCGATTTTTCCATAAAGAGTGGAACTCTCTACCTGCGTTTGTGTTTCCGAGTGCATACAACCCGAATCTCTTCAAAGTAAGAGTGAACAGGCTTCTTCTGGGTGAGCTCACTCCATCGTAGGCTTTGTCTCTGTCATCTCTGACCTAGACTAGAGTCAAGAGCAAGCCCATTTCAAATAATAAAAAAAAAAAACAGAGATTTCCAGTTATCTGTTTTTAAATAAGACATTTCGAAAACGCTCTTAGGTGAATGTTAATAATAATATAAGTGTTGAATGCCGAATGGAGAAATATGGCTGAGTTTTAATGTATTATAAAACCATATATTACCCATATTTGCAAAATAAATGTCTATTATACCTATTATATTCCACCAACAAAAATGTAAAGAAACTAATTTTTTAGACAGTCACAATTAATTGCAAAAGTATCGAACCCAGTAGAGATTAACTACGATAACATGGCGCGCCCCTCCAAAATTCAGAAACGTTTGAAAGTATTTGTGTAAGTATTTACAAAGCACCACCAACACTCACAACGCATGTGTGTGTAATGCAAAAACCGTCAAACAAAAACAAATCCACGGATATGTTGCTCGACTAGTGCCGTCATTAATCGCTCATTATTATTAGTATGGCGCTGCACTGAGGTATTCTATGAAACGAACACGTGCGTTGTCTTGCGCGGTCGGCTAGTTATGATTAGTTGACCAACAAATCTGGTAATAAGTGAGATATTACGAGTACCGATTGCACAAAACTATGAATAAATTTTATTGTGTTCAAATATTGAAATTTAATTTACTCTAAATCTAATATTTTGATGTTTAATGTTTTCAATAAAATGAATGAATGAATGAAATGTGACTCTTATTATTTTTATACATATTAATAATTTATGACTGTTTATTATATTAATCATTAATGCTTTATAAAATAAATATTTAATAAATGAAACCTTTATAATATACATATTTGTAACACATTTATTTTTAGTTACTAAGACATCAAAATCATTAATTAACAAAAATACGTAATCATAATTATTATAAAAAAGTACATAATATACATTATGGTCCAAGTGACAATGAGGGCATTATTCATACTGCCCGGGCGTTATTAATAATACCCTCATTAATCACTTGGCCCACAACATTTATATAAAATAAAAAATCTTAATTATCTCTATTAGCACAGGAACTAAAATTTTGTTCATCGCTGTCATAGAAGCTTGATGTGTCGTTTTCAGAATCTGATTCTCCTACGTGAATAATAAATTCTTGCTCGTCGTCGTAGTTATCCCAGTATTTGGATTCCGTCTCCTCCACATGTCTGCAAGTGTTGGTCCACATTGTGCAATCGATCATGTCTAGATGTTCATGAAGTAATTTCATTATAGATGTGTAGTTATGGTCTATATTTTTGTTTGCAACATAGTTTTTTAACACTCCCCAAATTTTCCATGACTAACTTATTTTGCAATCAGTACTTTCGTGTCACTGAGCGATGTAGTATCAACAACTTGACTGTCTCAGACCGCTGCCGGCCTGCTACTGAAGACGAACACTTACAACTACATACAAAAACTTTCGTAAGGATATGGCTAAACACATCGAAACAGTAATTTGGAGGGGCGCGCCATGTTATCGTAGTTTATCTCTACTCGTTAAATGCATGCAAAACTATTAACTTTTTTACCTTAAAACCATTAACGGTCTGTAAATGCAACTTGGATTAAAGAAATGTGGACAAGCAATCGTAATTTTCTGATCAATTTGTTTTTGTTACTTAGTTAAAGATTTGGAATGTTTTTAGGGTTCCGTACTCAAAGGGAACCCTAAAAACATCGTTTCCTATTACTAAGGCTCCTTTGTTCGTCTGTCACAGGACCCATCTTTTGAACCGTAATTGGTACAGTCACGAGCATAAGTATGTAGGTATACACTTGGCTTTATTCAAAGACGATTTTCTCCTATAATTTTGAATGAAATTTTATGTTATTACGAACAAAGTATTTTCGAACCCATAAGTTTGTGTAAAGTGTCGTACTTCAACATTGCATTCGTTATTTCACGAAAAAATCGCAATTGAAAGTTGCTAAATGTAGACATATTAGTGCTCGTGACTGTACACATGAAACATTTACAGAGTGAGTTCTATGACATCAAATAATAAAAATTAAATTAACTTAAAAATATAAGGGTGTCACTAAAGAAACGTGTAGTGTAATATATTGTACGGTGGTACCCTTTATTTGCAAGTCCACCTCGCTCTTTACAGCTTTTTTCATTTTTATTTTATGAAATTCAAGATTTAATTTTACAGTCGACCTACAGATATCATCATCTGCCTAGCGTTTTCCTAACTATGTTGGGGTCGGCTTCCAGTCTAACCGTATGCAGAAAATACCAGTATTTTACATGGAGCGACTGCCTATCTAACCTCCACAACCTAGTTACTGTGTAATACGATACCCCTTGGTAAGACTGGTTGTCAGACTTTCGGGCTTCTGACGACCCTTAACGACTGTCAAAGACGTGCTTTCCAAGGCACGTACCGAGTCGACCTACAGCCGGTCGATTCTGTAAAAATCTCACCGTGAAAACTTAGGTGAAGTGAGTTTGTTTTTGCTAGGAATTGACACTATTGACAGCTCACTCTACGCTCACTTCACCTAAGTTTTCACGGTGAGATGAAAATATTGTAAATGACAATAATTTCTAAGTGAGTGGCTTTCAATAAATAAAACAACAATTGCTACGAGACGTTCGTGATTGACTCAATGTCAAAGCTTTTACAGTGTATTATTTTAATCAAAGTCCGACAACTAGACTTACCAAGGGCTATCGTGTTAAGGCTCCCTCAAACAGGCGCGACACGCGATAAAATCGCGCGCGACACAAACGCACCGCAAGTCGCGCAACGAGCGGTGCCTTTGTGTCGTGCGTGATTCAAGTCACGCGTCGCGCCTGTTTGCAGGAGCCTTTACTCAGTAACTGGATTGTGGAGGTCAGATAGGCAGTCGCTCCATGTAAAATACCGGTATTCAGCTGCGTTCGGTTAGACTGCAAGCCGACCCCAACACAGTTGGTAAAAGATACCTACGCAGATTGTTTTTTTTTTTTAATTTTCTTTGTAAGTTTTTGTTATTCGCTTTTATTTAAGACTTTACAAGTGAAATTGTGTCATTGCTAGGCTTTTTAGATTGCTAAATGGTCTAGTACATGACCAGAAAGAATCGATTAGAAAGGCGAATTCTAGTGGTTCAAGAGATAATTGATTCGGTAACAGTTTATTACACTTTAGAACATTACGAAGTATTGTGTCTAGCTTTTTTATAGTTTTATTAATAACTACAACAGAAGTCTACGCAAGAGGTTTGCCAGAGAGCTACGCAAGAGAGGAACGCAGTATTTTGGGTATTAAACTTGTCGACCGGGTTAAGAATACAACAATCCGTTCCATCACTAAAATAACTGATGCCACTCAGAAAGCTGCCACGCTTAATCGGAATTGGGCTGGACACATCTGCCGCATGTCAGACGATCAATGGGCCAAACTTACAACTCAGCGGGTAATGGCAAACGTCATCGCGGCTGGACCAGAAAGAGATGGCAGGATAAGCTGGACTCCTTTATTAAAGATTGGTCCTTGGTAGCTCTGGACAGAGAGAGTATTAAAAGATCATTCCAGAAAAAGTATTAAAAAGTTCAAATAAACAATTCCTATCCTGCTTCACAGATCTAAGCTCATTATCTTGCATTACGATTCAAGAAAACCTGTCGCAGCTACTCTTTTTAACCGACTTTCAAAAAAGGATACTGTTAATTTGATGATTGTCTATGATATTTTACCTGTTAACAGACTTAAATGATCACGGTAATTACTGAAGAACATGTAGCATTTCCATGTTGAAATGAGAATGTAAGAAAAAGTTACTATTTATTAGGCGCTATAGGCACTGTTTATAAGAATTGGCGTAGGGTAATGAGAGCCCATTGGTCGTTTACAAGAAATAATATGGTACCAAGGTCCTAGCTAGGACTTAAGGCGCCTACAAACAAACGCTACATAATCGCGCGCGACACAAAGGCACCGCTCGTTGCGCGACTTGCGGTGCCTTTGTGTCGCGCGCGATTTTGTAGCGTGTCGCGCCTGTTTCAAAGAGTCTTTATTGTGAAGGAAAACATCGTGGAAACATCTGGAATCATTGATGGCTAACATGCAGTGAGCGTTGTAAGTATTTGTAAACAAGTGTGCTGGTGTTCAATTCACATTTTTTTTGCTGTAAGAAAAAAACCTTTGCCCTGCTTTGGCTAAATAAAAAAGGCTACCAAGGCTATTTCCTATACTTATTTATCTTTAGGTCTGCATATTTTAAAAGCATTTACGTCGTACGGAATTTTGTACAAACTTTCAAGCCCTTGTTTTTCGAAATGAATGAACCGATTTTAATGAAACTTCATACGCATAAGCAGTATACAAAGGTCTAAAAAGTTACTTAAGAATATTTTGGTTTAAAATAGTTCGAATTTACGTCGAGTTTACTCCGCGCGTTCGAGCCAGTCCTACGGGACATGTATCACATGTATGTTCCATCGAGGAAACTTACATCTGCCCAATTTGAAAACAAAATCCCGTGCTCGCGATGATCACATCTGTTACTGTAGCGGGCGATCGCTGCAAGCGAGAATAACCATAACGGTGTATAGATGTAAGTTTCCTCGATAGTACTTACTACCAGAGTATGGCGAAATTGACCTTAAACATTTGATTAGTGTACAAGTCTTGTACAAGACTTGTCATAGGATTGTGCATAACTAAAGGGCAACACTAGTTGTGGTGGCACAACCCTATGATACAAAAGGCATTCCAACATGGCCGACCGAGACAAGGCAGTCGTGTGACGATTAGTTTATGAATATATTTCTACTTTTACAAGTGAGTTTTATTGTTCAACCACAAGTAAAACATGGTGGCAGCGGTGTAAAAAAAAAGAACCACAAAATGGATATGGAAAAACTCGCCGAAATAGTGCGCCAACAGGGCGATATAATAAAAGCGCTCCAGGAACAGCAAACACGCAATATAACCGTGCCATGGCCTACTCCTATGAATGTGCATAATGATCCGGAGCAGTCCTTCAAAACGTTCATTGCGTCATGGAATAATTACTGCAGGGCGTCACAAATCGACCTATGGCCAGCCGAACAAGCGTCGAGAAAAATAAGTATACTTCTAAGCGCCATTGGCGAAGACGCTTTGAAAAAGTACAATAACTTTGGGCTCGACCTAAACAAACTAGAAGGAAAATATGACGAAATCATAGCTATGATATCGACTAAAATGATTCCTCAAAAAAATGTAATCTACAACAGATACATCTTCAACTCAAAAAACCAACTTGCAGGCGAGGCATTCGAAACTTTTTATTCTGACCTGATGAAGTTAATCGAAGATTGTGAGTATAAAGAATGGAGAGATGACATGCTACGAGACAGAATAGTACTCGGAATTCAAGATGTAAAGGTCAGAAGGGAGCTTCTGAGAAAAGAAAAACTAACCCTCATAGAAGCTGTTAATATTTGTAGAGCTGCGGAAATAACAAACAAACAAATGCAGACATTAACCAGCACATCAGAAACAGTAAAGAAAATTGAGAACAAATCAACAGAGAAGAGAAAGTGTAAATTCTGTAATGGGACTCATGAGTTTGTTAAAGGAAAGTGTCCGGCCTATGGAAAAATATGTGAATTCTGCCAAGGAAAAAATCATAATGCTAAAGCATGTAAAAAAAAACAGAACAGCAAAATCAAGAATATTGAATCAAAAGTGGACTACAACAGCGATGGCTCGTCTAAAGAAAATGAAGAATACAATCTGGTCATAAACAAACTCTCTCAAAAAGACCACTCCGACAGTGAAAATGGAGCTGAGTGCACTATAAAATATAAAATGTTTAAAAAATGGCAAAATATCAAATGTCTCATAGATACAGGGGCTGATGAGTGTCTTGTAGGCTTAGGAAATCTAAAAAATATGTATGACTCCAACCATGTTAATCAGAAACTAAAGCCATCTAACAAAAAGTTGTATGACTTTGGTGGCCATAAAATAGCCATAGAAGGAGAATTTGATATAAAAATGAAACACAAAAATTCAATGCACAACGTGACTTTCCAGGTTGTTCAAACAAACCACAAACCTCTATTATCTTTCAAAATATCAAAGCAAATGGGTCTTATAAAAATTTGTAAAAAACTTGTAAACTCCAATGTTGACACTGACACTCAAAATATTATCAACAAATACGACTCAGTTTTTCAAGGACTTGGCAAGTTTTCAGGTGAAATAGATTTAGAAATCAACACTGAAATTAAGCCTGTAGTCCAAAAGGCTAGAAGGGTTCCTCTAGCTCTCCGAGAGCCTCTGAAAGAAGAGCTGCATAGACTGGAACAACAAGGAATAATACAAAAGGAAGAAAATCACACAGATTGGGTAAGCAATATATTAATTGTTCAAAAAAATAAGAATTTTAGGATTTGCCTCGATCCCATACCACTAAATAGAGCTATCAAAAGGCCTAACTATCAATTCACCACTATAGATGAAGTATTACCGGAGCTAGGTAAAGCCAAGATATTCTCTACCTTTGATGTAAAAAAAGGATTCTGGCATGTACAACTATCTGAGGAAAGCAGTAAGCTCACAACTTTCTGGACTCCGTTTGGTAAGTACCGTTGGAAAGTTCTTCCCTTTGGTATTGCCTCTGCTTCGGACTACTTTCAAATGAGAATGTATGAAATACTTCATGATCTCCCTGGAGTTGAAATACTGGTTGATGACATTCTTATTTATGGTATTGGAGACTCACAATTTGAAGCCATATCTGACCACAACAGAAAACTAGAAAGTTTACTTCAAAGACTTTCACACTACAACTGTAAGTTAAATAAAGATAAAATGAAATTGCTTCAAACATCTGTAACCTATTATGGTCATATATTCACCACTGAAGGTCTACAACCTGACTCTGAAAAAGTACATGCCATTAAATCCATGCCTGTACCCAAAGACAAAAAAGAGCTACAGCGATTTCTTGGTATGGTCACCTATTTTAGTAGATTTATTCCGAACCTTAGCACAGCATCAACCCATTTACGGCAACTAACACATGATAAATCCATATGGTTATGGGATAAAAAAGCCAAAAAAGAATTTGAAACAATAAAATCATTGATTAGTGACATAAAAAATTTAAAATACTATGATAGGACTCAACCTTTAATAATTGAATGTGATTCTAGTGGTGCAGCCCTAGGCGTGGCAGTCCTTCAAGACAATCAACCAGTTGCCTATGCGTCTCGCACCCTGACACAGACTGAGAGAAAATATGCACAAATTGAGAAGGAACTACTGGCTGTTGTGTTCGCTTGTACCAGGTTTGATCAACTCATTGTTGGAAATTCTAAAACTATTATAAGGACAGATCACAAGCCACTCCTAAACATCTTCAGAAAGCCATTATTGAGTGCACCAAAACGCTTACAATCCATGCTCCTAGTTCTGCAGAGATATCAAATTGAATTAGAATTCATCCCAGGAAAGGACAATGTTTTGGCAGATACTTTGTCAAGATTATATGTTGGTTGCAATGACATAGAAAAGTCAACTGAAAAGAAAATATTTAAAATTATTGAACAAATAAACCCTCTTCACAACATATCTCTTTCTGATAAAAGTCTAATGAAGGTAGCAGAAGCCACAAGCAAAGACAGTGAATTTACATTACTGTCAGAATATGTTAATAAAGGCTGGCCTAAATACATTAGCGACATACCAGATTCACTCAAACAATACTATAGCTTCAAGGATGAATTAACAACCCATAGAGGACTTATACTGAAAAATCAGACAATAATAATACCTCAAGGCTTAAGAAAGCAAGTTCTGATTAACCTACACAAAGCTCATAGTGGTATAGAGAATACTCTGAAACTTGCTAGAGACTCGGTATTTTGGCCTTCAATATCAAGAGATATTAAACATGTGGTCAAATCCTGTTCTGTGTGCACAAAGTATTTACCGAATTAACAAAAATTTTCAATGCAAAGCCATCAGATTCCGGAATACCCTTTTCAAAGAGTATCAATGGATGTATTCTTTATTACAAAAAATGGTAGACAATGCAAATATTTAATAACAGTTGATCACTACTCTGACTTCTTTGAAATAGACAAACTAAGGGATTTATCTGCAAACTCTGTCATAGATAATTGCAAAAAGAATTTTGCCCGTCATGGTATCCCTGAAGTGGTATGTACTGATGGAGGAACCAATTTTATAAATCATGATTTCTCAAAATTTTCTCAGAACTGGAATTTTACACATGTTACATCATCACCAAATCATCAGCAGGGCAATGGCAAGGCAGAGGCTACTGTAAAGATAGCAAAAAAGTTATTATTAAAATCAGTAGATTCTATGGAGGACTTTTGGCTCAGTTTATTAAACCATAGAAACACTCTTAATAAAATAAATTCTAGTCCAGTACAAAGACTTTTCTCAAGAAGAACACGCGGGTCCTTACCCATATTACAAAACCTTTTGAAACCTCAGGTAATCACTGATGTAACTCAGAACATAACAAAAAAAAGAGAAGTGGACAAATATTATTATGACAGAAAATCTACCAAAGCAATTAAACTTGAAATTGGACAACCTGTAGTGGTCCAACTTCATCCATCCATCAACAAATATTGGTCTCCAGGGTACATTGAAGACATTTTGTCAGACAGGTCATATCTGGTTAATGTTAATGATTCTGTTTATAGAAGGGATCTATTACATATACGCCCATGTCATACAGAACAAGAGTCAACAAATGAGTCTGTTAACAATAACCAAACTCAAGTGAATAGCTCTGACAGTCCGGATATACATGATCTACCATCACTGCCAGATCACTCCAACTTGTCACCCAATTCACCCCCTAGTTTAGATGCAAATGTAACCAATCCTCATACAAATGAAACAAACTCCCAAACTAATCATATTGAAAAAGACATCTCATCTACCCCACCAACTAATTTGTTGGGAAGAGATGATTGTAGTAACTTGTCTACTAGACCAAAGCGAGACATAAGAAAGCCTAGCTATTTAAAAGATTATATAACCTAGATTAAGTTATAGGTTGGCACTGGCATTGGATTCTATCTGGATTTTGATTTATATAATGTTTATCTAGAATGTATGTTCATGTAAAATTCAAATGTTTAATTTAGTTTTAATTGTTTAGTTTAGTAAGTTCTTGGATAATTAGTATTAAGCATTTGGGTGTCTCTGTAAGGGTACCCAATTCTTAATTCTGTAAAAGAGAACGTGTCATAGGATTGTGCATAACTAAAGGGCAACACTAGTTGTGGTGGCACAACCCTATGATACAAAAGGCATTCCAACATGGCCGACCGAGACAAGGCAGTCGTGTGACGATTAGTTTATGAATATATTTCTAGTTTTACAAGTGAGTTTTATTGTTCAACCACAAGTAAAACAAGACTGATACTCGAAAGTACACAATGGACAAGACATTTACTTACCGTGTAAACAATACTAAATTGCCCAGCGTATCTTGACACGCGACTAAATAAGGAACAGCGTCTAATTGTTCTGTTTTCATTGTAAGTACCTACTTAGTATTTTATAAGGATTTAAATCGTTAGATTCGCCATACTAGCTTATTTGTTGATTCGCATGTATTACTCGCCCGTAACAAGCGAATCGTCACTTATATTTATTTTTCTACAGGCGACTCACACGAAGTTAATTTATTTGTGGGCGAGTCGACAACTGTTGTTGGCAATTGGCACATTTTGAATTTTATGCATTAATATTATTTAAAAAAAAAAAAATTGTCCATTCCGGGCGTGTAAATTCTAGCGAATCGACTAATAAGCCGCCACACCGCGTCAAAAGATGGGCTCCACATTTATGTTTCGTTGACAAATTGACAATATCATTTCATTAGTATTGTACTTACTCCTCTTTGTCATGTCCATAGCACGGCAGTAAATTAGAATTTGTTGGCACAAAACTTCACCACTTCTACGGCTTCGTCGGTAGCAGCACTGAGGGCACTGTGGCTTTTCGGGCACAGATGGTAGGAGTTACCTCTTAAGGTAAGACATAGGTGAGCATACTCTTCTCAGTTTGGACACTTTTTCACACAACTTTAGTATGGTGAGGGCAAATTTAACGATTTAAATCGTTGGTATTCGATATTTTTCTATGAAAACAGTGCCACTCTGATAGATATAACATAACTTCATGCCTGTAATCCCATAGGATTAGGCAGAACTGTATATTATATAGTACACCCAAATTTCGTCAGTTATGTTTAAGTGTCTAAACACACTATGCCGAAGGTACGCGACCGAAGTTCGGCGGCTGATTTTACGTTCCGAGGTATTTGGCTGATATGACATTCCATAAGTGCCGAACATATATGCGGCAGAAATTCAGTTGCGCAACTTTGCGAGTATTCAGTGTCTCGAGCGTTGTCGTAGCTTCGTGTCGTGTTACCTAAACAGCCGGACAGACAGACGCAAAACAAAGTGATCCTGTCAGGGTTCCGTTATTACTTTTGAGGTGCGTAACCCGAAAAATGGACTATTTTACAGTAATAGCAATTGCAGAGGCTTTAGAAGAGTCGAACCGAGCCGAACTTCGGTCGCGTATAATGTGTGCTCTACAGAATACGTTGCCGCCGAATTGCCGCTGAGCTTACGCCCGACCGAAGTTCGGCTGTACGCTATAACTAGTGTTGCCCAAAATCAGTCTTGGTCTTGCAGTCTTGGTCTTGTTCTTGCATTTTTGCAAGACCAAGACCAAGACCAAGACCGACTTATTGTAGCAAGACCAAGACCAAGACTGACCCCTGCAAGACTTGAGCAAGAACAAGACTAAGCCTGCAAGACTCTTGCGTCTCGCAGTTAAGTCAAACTGAGATTTGGGCGTTATAGTAGGTATTTGGTTTCAATCCCCATTGTGATAGACGTTTCCCAGTATCAAAACCGTATCGTCATAACACTAAAAGGTATTGTATTGATTATTATATGTTTCGACTATTTATTAAGTAGGTAGGTAGCGTGTTACTTACTTTGTTCCCATATGTGATAAAAATGTACCTAGCATAACTTCCTAGCAAAGTTCATTTCATACCTTGTAGGTATATCTACTTAGAGTATTATATTATACTTGTATAAGTCTAATGTGCAGATCTAACGTTAGTAGGTTGGTAAAAATTATGTACCTAGTAGGTATTTATGTTTCAAAGTTTATATTATTCTTCTATTCAGCAAAATTTAAAACTAACACCGAGTCGAGTAGGTCTAGTACCAGTAGCAGTTTTTAAGCCAGCCGATGTTATGGTACAGACGCTAGCACATCAAGCTACTACAATCTGCCATATTTCTTTAACAGATTTTCAACTTTATCGCTAAAGCATTAAGGTTCATGGTTGATTTACCTTAGCGCTTCCCCCTTAAATCGATGAAGCTTTAGAAAAATAATTATCCCCTCATAACGAATCTAAAATAAAAGTAGTAAATGGGTCATTCATTTATGTAGATGATTAAAATGCCTCATGTGACGCGTCTGTTACGATTCATTGGGATTCATGGCCGACTCGATGCCGCGCGGGGATTCCCGCAATCTTCCGCATTTTTTGTCAGGTTCAAGCATTTATGCACTTTATTGTAATAATTTTAAAGTTTATTTTCAAGTGCGTTAATAATACGAGGAGACCGCTTGGCGCTGCGGTCCCTTTGTCACGGCATTTGAAAGCGAATAGCGTGAGCGCGAAGACAGTGTTGACCTCGCAAATGAACTTTAGCAATACAGCTGATCAGGTAGCCCTTTCGAGTTTTATTTACATTGCTGTTTTAAGTGAAATAAGTGAATTTACTATTTTTTAATTAAAAATCTCATTGGGTCAGATAGAAATAATGATTTTATACAGTTTACAGTAAAAAAAATTGCAGAAAAAAACGTAAAAAATTAAGAAAAAGCCGACGAAAAATTTCAACGCAGGAGGGTGCAGAATCATGTACTGAATCCATGGTAAGCGGTTGCGCGTCGATGTCCCTGCCACCCTGAGCAATAGACTAATAGGTATTTAAATGTAGTCTAGTCTAAGTAGTAGAGTCTCGCAAGACTTGCGAGACTCTTGCTGCAAGACCAAGACCAAGACCAAGACTGAGAGCGCAATACCAAGACCAAGACCAAGACCAGGTGTATTGACGCAAGACCAAGACCAAGACTGGCTAAGGTCTTGTCTTGGTCTTGCATTTGGGCAACACTAGCTATAACGCAACGTAATTTCGGCATAATGTGTCGTCAGTAATTCAAATAGCATTGCAGGCGTAATCATGCCGAAATTCGGTCGCGTACCTTCGGCATAGTGTTATCAGACACTTAGTCCCGTGCCATAAACCGAACACAAATTTATACTACGGGCTGCTACTGAAAAATTCCTTATGAAAAATACAATTAAACTTTACCCGTCCCGGGAATTGAACCCAAGACCTCTAGTTCAGCAGGTAGCACTTGTGAGCATTAAACCAGCGAGGCAGTCTACCCGATAAGTCAAGGTATATTGGTCATGGTATTTGCACAATAGCCGTTACAGAACAACTGGAAACACTTTCTAATACCCTTGTTAGATCACAGTCGTTTGTTTTTGTGATTGCAGTTGATTGTGATGCTGATCGATTGTTTAAAATTGTAACAACGACGTTTGGTAAGTCAAAGTCAAATCATTTATTTGAAATAGGCACATTAAAGGCACTTTTGAACGTCAAAACTTACAGTAAAATTGAATTGATTCTAGTCGCCCCTTCCAAAAGGTAGTTTTCGTATGGAGAAGAATGGGCAAGAAACTCCACCGTTACTCTTTTAAAATGTTTTACAAGGTTTGTATACATAATATAATTATATGTGAAGACGATGCACCTAGACTAAAAGAAGTCTACCCCAAAAAAATAAAAAGTATTAAAAATGAAGCAATTACAGGTAAATCAATTATGTGATAGATACATGGTGCTCACATGCTTACAAATTATTTACAAATATTGGAAAGTAGATGATTTTTCTAGAATTTTAACAAGTGTGTGACACAGATTGTAAAAATCAATGTCATAAAAATTTAAAAAAATATAAATTAAATTAGGAACCAGTTTGATTTTGTCTGGTCACTAGATTGTCCTATGGAGCAGGACCAGCATGTTTCCAAGCATTCTTATCTTGGATATAATCCAAGGTAGGTAGGAGGAGGTGAGGTCTTGGGTTAGATCGCACAGTTGGACAGGTTATTGGGTGAATAACCTGCCTCGGGCGGCGGACTAGGGCGTCCGGAGTCCGACCAGACAGGCACGAGTTGGCGCCGCAAAGTTCCACGCACGCCACGCCATTCGAGAGTGGGTGAGGTCTTTATAGGAATGGCCGCACGGGGAGGTGGGACCCGCTGAGAAACAGCGGGTCGAGGCCTGTCGGGGGAGCGGTGAATGCTTATGCGAATCCCGCACCCCCGCCCATAGGTAGAGGTGGAACACCGCGGAAAGCGAACGAGTGTGCCCAGAAGATGCCTAAGGCACTGGAGCTCCCACACATCGACGAAACACAGCAGGCTGCTTGACGCCGGACTCCTGTGGGAGGATGGTCGCAAACCAGGCGGGCGTTAGCCCTACCACCGCAAGGGAAGAATTGGCCAGTCAAATAAGGTGTTGGGTGTCCAGGATGCGCCGAGCGCTCGGTTCAGTTGAATAACTAGTGGAACAAACTGCGCTGAACGAGGAGGCTTCTTCATTCAACCCAAAAACTTCATAACAAGGTATTCCACCGTGCAGGTCTTTTTGCGCAGAGCGGACAAAAGGTGGAGCATCTTTTGTGATGTAGCTCCACAGACGCACTGGGGCTCATCGGAATACCCCCATCTGACTTAGTTGTACCTACAGCGACCCACCTGGCTTCTTAGTCGATTAAGAGGAAATGCGGTCGGAGAGACTTGAAAAAACCCTAGGTCAAAGTCATAATTCGAGGTTTAGCTCTCGCCTATTTCCTACTCCAATATTGGACCAATTTAAAAGATATTTCATAAACTGAATAAAAAGGATGTGACCCTATGTTTTTCATTTTTCATTAATAGTTGTCAAATTTGTACACTAGGCCTCTGTTGACAGCGGTTTAAAACGGCGTTTTTTGAAGGTTCTAGTGCTTATAAATAAAATGAATCACCAAAAAGGAAAACATAGGGATGTCCCTATGTTTTCCTTTTGCAGCAATGATTTTTTACAGAATAATAAATATTGACTACTTGTATGTACAAGTAGTCAATATTTATTATTCTGTAGAAAATCATTGCTTTATGGTCATTAACCAGAAAGAAAACACGCGAGAGCGTTTCAATGGAGAAAAGATCACCCGCAAGATTTCCAGGTAGACCATGGTTGGTGGCCCGCTGGAAGCTCTATACTATATGCTACTACTAATATACTTCCAGAAATTATGAATAATTAAGTGGCTACTCCTGAATGACGGCTCCCCAAATACCAAGAATGAAAATACTGAATTAAATACGACCTAGATGACTCATTAGATTTGGTCTAGATTTTCAGATTTACGACTGACGTAAATACAGGCAAGTATTGTTCTAAGACTTGTAATTGCGTTGGAATTTATAAGATAATGTTACTCCAGCTGTAGGGTAAGAGTCTATTATAATAAACTGGTAACGTCACGCTTGTATACCATAATGGCCTAGGCAGATCATCATCATCAAATAAACGTATTTTCTTTCTTTTTATCTGCCTAGCCTTTTCCCAACTATGTTGGGGTCGGCTTCCAGTCTAACCGAATGCAACTGAATACCAGTATTTTACATGGAGCGACTGCCTATCTGACCTCCATAACCCAGTTACTGGGTAATACGATACCCCTTGATAAGACTGGTTGTCAGAATTTCGGGCGTCTGACTACCCGTAACGACTGTCAAAGATCCACGAATGACAGCCGGGAGCAACAGCTTAACGTGCTTTCTGAGGCACGGAGGGGTCTCGCTATATAAAGATGGTCACCCATCCACAGACCAATCGCGGCAAGCGTAGCTTAACTTACTGTTATTATTTAGCCACGGACCCCAAGGATGCCATCTATCTCCTTGCCAAATATCGAAATCAGCGTCCCAATTGCGTTACATACTATCAATCTCAGTCTGAATAATTTTGAAGGATTTTAGCTAATATATTGCTTCGTCCGTTAGAAAAATGTGTCAGCTCAACATCGTAAATAACGCAATGAATGTGTTTGCAATGTCAAAATGAAACCCATTGCTAATGAACTCCCACTATGAGACTACTACTACTACTAATAACTACTACTACTACTACTACTAACTAACTACTACTACTACTAACTACTACTACTAACAAACTACTACTATGAGACCCCACAGTGCCTCGGAAAGCACCTTAAGCCGTTGGCCCCGGCTGTCATTCGTGGATCTTTAACAGTCGTCAGACAGTGACAGTAGTAAGCCTGAAAGTCTGACAACCAGTCTTACCAAGGGGTATCGTATTACACAGTAACTGGGTTGTGGAGCTCAGATAGGCAGTCGCTCCGTGTAAAATACTGGTATTCAGCTGCATCCGGTTAGACTGGAAGCCGACCCCAACATAGTTGGGAAAAGGCTAGACAGATGATGACAGATGGCATCCTAGGGAAGGGCATATGCTATGTTTTGTCCCGGTAGCACGTTCCCGATAACCACGCGGACGAAGCCACGGGCAGTAGCTAGTACTCAATAATAATTATAACTGCAAAGTAAGTCTGAGTAACCTTACGGATTTCGATGAAATTTGGCACACAGATAAACTATTCTACCGTTCCCAGCCGTTTTAGCATGAAAGCGTCACAAACCGCATTTCCTCTTAATATAAAAATGAATGTGAGTTATTTTCGCATTTATTTTAAGAGGAAATTCGGTCGGAGAGACTTTTGAAAAAGCCTAGGTAAGTAAAAATCTGTCCGCCCACCAAGTGACCCCAGGGAAGACGGTGGCACAGTGATCACGTGCTGCCGTGCATAGCGAGACTCAGGGGAGGCCCCTTTACAGTCTCCCCAGGGATGTGCCTTACAGGCGTTGCACGGGGGGGTTCCGGAATTGGTCTTTTAAGAGGAACCGGGACCACCCCTATGTGCTGATGGTGATCACCGGGGTGGTTTTAGTGAGGTAAAAATCCCACACTCCCCGACCTCCCTCCCCGGAGATCGGGTGCCTTTTGAAGGTTTCCCCCCGACAACAAAAAAAAAAAAAGGTAAGTAAAAATCCATAATTCGAGGTTTGGCTCTCGCCTGTTTCCTCCTGCAATATTGGACCAATTTAAAAGATATTTCATAAACTGAATAAGAAGGATATGTACTGTGCCCCTATGTTTTTCTTTTTTCAATAATATTTGTCAAATTTGTACACTAGGCCTCTGTTGACAGCGGTTTAAATCGGAATTTTTTGATAGTTCTAGTGCTTCTAAAAATAATGTATCATCAAAAAGAAGAACATAGGGACATACAATTATTTAATATTTATTATTCTGTAAAAAATCATTGCTTTATGGTCATTAACCGAAATGACAACTAGCGAGAGCATTTCCTCTTAAGTTAGGATTTTTGAAACAAAAGAACCATACCCTCAAAATACGCACGGTAACTGGTACCCCATGAATGATTCATGGTACATTTCACGGTGTCCATGACTTTTTGTCCGCCATACATGAATGCTAACTATACAGCCCTCGTATTTCTTTACGTTTAGCTTTAGAATTTTAATTTTGATAGTTTTTAGTTAAGTGCATAAATGTCGTTAGAAACTTACCAAGGGGTACCCAGTAACTAGGTTGTGGGGTATCTTACCCATCTTACCCAGTGTAGCGGTATCTACAACGCCACATACAAACAACGCGTCATACTGACGTCACGCAAATCCTGCATCGCGCAAGCAGAGTTTACCGCGCAACTAGCATAGATACAACGGCCCGACATGAATCAACGGGGCAGTTGCCCGCCAGACACAACATCCGTCTGGTCGGAGGATCCTCCCTTTTCTATGGAGGTTGAGTGAACTTTACACCCTGTTCCTCATACCTCTATACTGGTGACCCCGACGTGATGTCATCATTATCACTCCCGCAAGCTTTAGCGGCTAGTCACCCAGCCAGCCAGCTCCCACGGCTTCAACGGGTATCCTGACCACCTCTATACCAGTAACTGGGTAGTGGAGGTCAGATAGACAGTCTCCATGTAAACTACTGGTATTCAGCTGCATCCGGTTAGACTGGAAGCCGACCCCAACATAGTTGGGAAAAGGCTAGGCAGATGATCACATCATTAGAAACTAAAACTTTTGCGAAGTTTTTCGTTGCATGCTGCTGTCTTGTAAAATAAATCCGTTTTTTATTTTAGTATTTTAAAGCAGGGGGGGCCTAAAAAGGCAACTTTGGCAGAATCATAAAAGGATGTCATTATGAATCATAATGGACAGTTAACTGTTAAGTTAATCGTATCAAATCCCATTGGTGAAGGATTTTTCAGTTATTTTTTTTGTTTGTGCTAAAATACCAATCAATCCAATCCCAATGTCTTTGATTATACCTACGTAGTGCAGCGAAAAAAGAAAAACACTGCTGTCTTCGCCATATTATGATTCATAATGTTATCCTTTTATGATTCAGGCAAAGTGGCCTTTTAGGCCCCCAGATGGCCCATCCATAGATAATTACCTATCACCCATGTCTCCACTAGTCCAATGCTTACTCTAAGATGCATATCCGGTACGGGTTTTAAATCCTTCCCTATCCTACGGGCACGTCTTCCCTACCATTACAGCGCCCACTGGTCTATTCCTTGATATGCAATGGTCGCTGTAGCACCATGAACATGAGACTACAGGAGCAGCCGGTCGATTCTGTAAAAATCTCACCGTGAAAACTAGGTGAAGTGAGTTTGTTTTTGCTAGGAATTGACACTATTGACAGCTCACTCCACGCTCACTTCACCCAAGTTTTCACGGTGAGATGGTTACAGAATCGCATTGCTGGTGCGAATCTTGGGGTTCATTCGATTAATCGAGTCTGGTCAAACCACGCTGGAGTCGGTGCATTTCATTCATTTTATTTTAGTACTTTAAAGCATTTTTAGGACTCCGTACCCAAAGGGTAAAAACGGGACCCTATTACTAAGACTCCACTGTCCGTCTGTCATCAGGCTGTATCTCATGAACCGTGAAAGCTAGAATAAATATTTAAGGGGAGCCCCCCTTAAATATTTATTCTCCTACAACAAACGTGTTGTTTTCGGCGTTTTGGCCTTGTGGTACGGAACCCTTCGTGTGCGAGTCCGACTCGCACTTGCCAATTTTGTAAATGATAAATGACAATTATTTATTTCTGTAAATTGGTGTAAAAAAAAAACACTTTTAGTCCGTCAAAAATAAAAATAACTTTCGTTATAAAACTAGATGAGTTCGGTGTTTCCTGTCTGACTACTTTGAGAAGAAAACCCGAAACAAACTCAGAAGTCACAATCTCTTTTAAAGTCCGGACTTAATGTTGGTCAGGCCATATGAGGACCAACTGGATGAATGTGCCTTTTGAGGAAAAAACCACACACATTTGAGTGGACCTGTGCAGCCAGTGCACGTGTAGAACACTTAATTCAATCTTTTAGTAATTTGAATTTAGTTCATAAGTTGTTATAATAATTCAATATTAAAGGTAATCTACAAAACTGAATCGTTTGAATTTTTACTCTCCAAATATCGTTTTACATGTAAAAAACATGTTTGTTTTGACAAAAACGAACTTTCCTTTGAACTCACCCACAGGCAAAACACAAATAATTTAAATAAAACAAAAAAAATAGTTCTCTCCAACATTTATTGGTCGAAAAATAAATTAAAAACTTTGGATTTCAACAAAGGCCCGAAATCGTACAAATAAATACCTACAGGGACTACACTTATTTTAACAACATATTTACAAGTTATTCAATACCAAATACTTAGTAGGTACATTTATTTTTCGAACCTCCAGTACTATTTTTACAAATCTCGTTGAGGCCACGGACTCTAAAACAAAGCGCTCGAAAGGCCCACGAACTCTAAAACCCAACATATTTCCTATAATAGTCCAAGTGCTTTTTGGCCTCACGGCTATACACTTCGAGTGATAAATACCTAAATTTAATAATATCAAGTTGTAATATCTACAGAGTGGACTGGTCCTACCAATACTGCAAGCCAAATATTCAAGTCAAAAAGAGATGACACAGTCTATCTCTTTCTAACCTGTGCATATTCGACGTGTAGTGCGATCGAGGCAATTTTCTACGGCATTATTCTAGTGTCTGTGGCCTGACTTTTTCCACAAGGCCTCAACTCATTTATACCAATTGAATGTGCTAATTTTTACAATAGTACTAAAATATTGCAGTATAAAGCATTGAGCTTAATATTATTACAGTGGAAAGCGCA
The DNA here is from genome assembly GCA_963855955.1 of Luperina nickerlii. Classification (NCBI taxonomy): domain Eukaryota; kingdom Metazoa; phylum Arthropoda; class Insecta; order Lepidoptera; family Noctuidae; genus Luperina; species Luperina nickerlii. Next base: position 5,170,687 of record OY979689.1, on the reverse strand, counting down.
AATAAAATGCAGTTTTTTTTTCAATATGGCGACGTGGTTTTGACAGCTCATTCAATTGACAGAATGTGTTGGCCAGGCGAAACTTTTTAACCAATTTCGATAACAATTTTCTTTTATTACTATTCGTCCCATAATTCAGGCAGAGAAAGGCAGAGATGTTGTTCAAAAAATATCTAACATTTTTACAAAATGTTTTGAAACATAAAATACTTATATTTTTTTACAGAATTGGCTATGTAAGATTTATGGACATAACATAGTTTGAGAAAAATTTTAATACATCATTTAGTAATACTTTTTACAAATTAAATATTTAATCAAAATTAAGTACACGACAAGATAAAACAAACCTCTGCCCCTACCGAGAAATTTACATTTTTTTTTCCAAATCAAACCAGAGACATTATGGCCGCGTATTTTAATAATTACAGCATTAACTAACAATACAGCTGCAAAATATATTGTACAGTACACTAACGGTTTTTACCGTCGCCCTACAACCTATTAAGTATCTTCAAATCTTTAGGGTCCCGTAGGTATTGAAGGAACAAATAAAAAACATACTCCAATATAATACAATTTCATTTCAGGGTTATCTTTTTTGAGCAAAAAAATATTACGGGTTTTTTTAACTTTTTCCATGAGAAAAATGTTTGTTCCAAAAATATCTACAGAACCCTCTTTCGCGTGACAATTCACGCACTCATTTTATTAATATCCATTTTTAGGAAAAGTGTGGATTTTGAATAAATTTTTTTTCGTTTTAGGAAATCGCAATGACCGATCTAGTGACTCAAGATTTTAAGCTTATTTCACTAATGCTAAGATTAGTTATTTTTTACAAAAATACCTTTAGAACAGTTTAAAGAGGTAGCTGAAGCTTTTTAATATTTCTAGAATTTTCTCGCTAATAAAAACGTTAAAAAAAATTAAGTACATCGAAAAAAGTCTATAAAAAATGTGAAATAAGTACAAAAGTATCAATAAATTAAAATATAAAACCTATATTAGCAATCGCTAGTAGCACCAATGCGAATATCGTTTAATAAAAATGGAACATTATTTCATTAAAAATAGTAAAAAGAAAAATATAGTAAGAGCAATAAACTATTGTTACAATATAACCTTATAAATTCATTTTTGATATTTAAATTAATCCTGTAGTATAAAAAATATTTAACATAAAATACAGAAATAATAATATCGTTAATGCATTTTTTCCAGTCTTCGATCAAAATTAACACCTATTTCAACGTATTAACAGAAAACGGCTAATTATAGTTAATTGCTCTTGCATTTCAAGTAAAACAAATTATAAATATAGAAATGGGTCATGAAACATTTAGATTTTACAACCTTTACTGAGCAAACAAACGTTTTACCAACACACTCCGTTGAAGCTTTAAGTTTTTAAGAAAAAAATATTGAAAAAAAAAAGGAAAAAAAAGATAGGTTTTCTTTTTTTAGCAAAAATTATTTTAAAGCTTCAACGAAAATTCGATAAAACCAGGCACAAGTTATAGGATTGTTGCTCTCGACTTGAGTTACTAGAACGATCATTTTTTTTAGTATGAACTAACAATTAGCGTTAAAGGAAATTTGTCACAGACAATTAATTTTAGGCTTACAAAATATCAATTATTTTTAAAATAATTCCCAGGCAGAAATCTGAGGGGCAATTCTACTAATTTTAACAACGTTCACAGTCTGATCTCAGTCTCAATCTGTCAAAAAATACTTCAAATTTCCCTACATTTTGACAATTTTTTGACATTTCTTTGTCGCTGAGATGAGACTGCGACTAGATTTTGAACGTTTTAAATTACGAGAATTGGCCTTCTGTTAACATCTTACGTCATAAGATTTGGACTGGTTGGTCAAACTTTTTGTTGACATTTCTGTAACGAAAGAAAAAATACAAATTCTTAGGCCGTTGCACTTCTTGTAATTTTTTAAGGAAATCGAGGTTTGCATCGTTTTGATTAAAATTGATGTTGTTTCGTTTTCACAAAGATGCTTAGTATTTAAGTTTCATTGTAGAGGAGGTAGCAAAATCATTTTTAAAACAAAATTAAGAGGTTGCTAAGGTTATGTTCGACTGTAAAACAAATTTTAACATAGATAAGACCAATTAAGACTGACAGATATTGCCTAAATAGCCATTATAATGATAAACGTAATCGTAAGCAATATAAATAGCACGGGCACGTAGGATTGGCTAGCACGAGCGAGATTTGTCGGCATTTTTTTTTACATTATTTATAGCACTGTGTGACCTAAACCCACCCTTAAGTCACGATTTACTGTGACTTAAGTAGTCCATTTTTACACAGAAAAGTGTGCGTTTGGGTCACACGTGCTATAAAATAGTATACGTGTGACTTAATACACTACTTAAGTCACACGTATCGTAATTTACTATTTGTAAATCACCATGTAAAAATTAAATTATACAGATTTTCGTAAGTGAAACGAAATTATTCAGGTCTTAAATGTTACAACAAAAACGAAATTTGTATTTTTAAATTCTTCGATGCAAATACCAATATTTCTGTCTGGGAAACATGTCAGCGTTAAATATAAAAATTATGTTTTTATTTTCATTATAAACTAGCGGACTGATTTTCTTTCGAGATTCTGATAATGAGGTCATCATTTATAATAATAATCAGGCAATAATTATTATTTCTAAGTACACAGCACAACTAATCGAAACTAATTAGAGAGATTACTAAGAAAAAAAGTTTGTTCGTCACGTTTGAGTTTCAAATTGTATTGAGATTTTTAAATGCATTGTCAATGTCATTCTGCTTCACCTTTATGGCATTATTATTCAGTGTTGCAAGTAGATAAAAATCCACCAACATTAATAATATGATAATACTTACTTCCGTATCTTATATAAAATCGAATAGGAGTGAAAAAAGAAAAATGCTCCTTTTTTAAAACTTTGTACTTTTTTCAGTTGTAGGTTCTCTTAAGTCACCAGGTTAACAAAAAAGCTGGTGTCTAAATTTGGCTGGTATATATTTATATATATGTATCTCAGAACTGTGAGATGGTAACTAATGGTACGACAGTGCTGTAAGATATACCAACTCTCAGTTTTGTCATTGTCAACTTGTATTTCTTTGCGAATACAGAAGTATAGTGCCACAAACTTATCTGACCTGACAATTACGATGGAAAGTGACAAGATAATATGCCACCGTCTGATCACCGCCAGTGTCAACGCCACCGGACCACAGTCTTGTGGAACTGTCTGTTCTATAAAGAGATTTATAGCAGTGTTCATAATCTCAGATAATTTACATTCCATCGCCACTTAATCAGTTATCTACTTTAGTGAAATATTCTAAGTTGATTTTTGAGTGACCATACATAATGTAACAAAAAGGTCCTAATAAGGTGTTTGGTTCCAATGGAATTTGTAATTTGATGCAGTTTGTTTAACCACATCTTGAAAATTATCTCAAATTCTTAATGCAAATATACGTGAAATTCTGTTGTCTTTAAACCTTCTACTAAAGAAAAGTAACGTGACAATAACCATATAGGTTGTCGGAGCGACATCAAAGCTGTCTTTTAATGTTTAATTGATAATGTTAATGAAGAGTCTTTAAAGGAGCGTCGCGCTACCGCCGCCCTTGAAGAACTTTAGCGTTTTTGTGTACTTTCAGCGTATCGTATCTACTCGTGATTGCTCGTCGCATCTGTTGTAGTTGTAAAGAATGACCGCCATCGCTGTGGAAACTAGTTGTTATTATCTAAGGCATCTTTTCAATCGAACCACCAATAATTCTGATTTTGCGCTCCTAAGAATATTATTGAACCCTCTAATATAATGATTGAGCCTTTTTTTGAGAACCTCAAATAATTCCTGTTTTGGGGTACTAAAATGACGAAATAGCCAAGTAACTGCGACCATATTGGATGCTGCGCTCGCCGGCACGGTTGGTTACAGTTCATACCTAGCTCACTTGGTCGGGCTGTCCTAGCTTAGTTATTGCGACCAATTTGGATTACGTGGTCAGTTCCAACCTAACCAAACCCGTTTGGTTGGGGTACCCTAGCTTAGTTACTGCGTTCAACTGTGTCAGAAGGCAGAGAGTTAAAACGAGGCTCAATTACTGAAAAAAAGTGTGCAGCATTAGAAGCGCAAAAAGTTTTTAGAGGTTCATTAACACTTTTGAGAGACACTAAACGCCTATAGGCGTAATAACAATCAAACTTCTATTGTATCTCGTTCAGTGTCCGACAACCGATAAATTTTAAAAAGTATCCATCATTAGGAGGTCAGTAATTTTTTAAAGGATCAGGCATTTATTTCCCATTAATAAAGGCATGATATATCCACTGCTAACAGTAACAAATGAAAAAACTATAGCAAAAAAACTATGACAATACAACAAATGAAGTATGTTCAATTTTTGATTTCGAAAAGATTGCAACCTACAAAGAAAAATAATGAAAGTAGGCTGGTATGCACAAGAAATAGATTTATCGCAGGACATTTTGAACCCAATCTCATGTTATGTTTAATATACATCACCCCTTAACTGACATAGACCCACTAAATCAAATACATACTCATAATTGCTATAAATGTTGGTACACCTATTAGTACTGCCAATCATCGCTTAGAAAGAGAAGTTCTTACTAGTCATGCATCAGAAAGAGATGCCACTAATACATTTAGACCGTCGTCAACGAAGGTATGAACTCATGCTATAGATTTTGGTATGTATCGGGATTTCAACCCTTTGAAACCCAATTCATAGGGTTTATCGCCTCATTATGGGGTATTAGCCTTTTCCCTCGTTCCATGGCATTCATTCATTAATTAGCTTGCTAAAGACATAACAATATTAGTACTGAATTTTTATATTCGTTTTAAAAATTGTTTTGAATCGTCGCCAAAATATAATGACGGAATTTATGAGACGGAAAATAGCTAATTGAAATGAGACTTTTGAGAATGGCGTTGGTCTAGTTGTGGAAATACGGGTAATTAATTTTAATGAGGATTAAAGTAATTCAGAATATAATGACGAAAAGATGGGCTTAACGATAAAACTTAACCAGTCAATCAAAAATAGTAAAAGCTGAACTTGCACTATGTTTATAGCAATACACTCATTGATGTTAACATGTGTTTTATACATATAAACTGCAAAAGATGGAGAAAACCCATTCTCCAATAAAACAACAATATCATCAACATACATACACCAAATTCTCAGAAACTCCACTCTTAAAATCAACACAATAACCATAAAGAATCATTTAGCGAACAAAAACTATCAAGAAAAGAATATCTCAGATATCTAAAAGATAACCCATCGAAGCGATGTAACGATTTTACGCTCATACTGGGAATGAACTTAATCAAGGTCGACCATTTTTTAATCAGCGATAAAAATCATTTCTAAATGGTGTCGTGTAATGGATTACCCGGAAAACTTTAACAGATTCAGAATGTGAATTGAATTGTGTGAGATTTTAGGATGGCATGGATTGGCAGGATGTATTAAAAGTTTTGAAGGAGCTTGCAGATATTGATTCTTGTATGACTCATACAAGTATTAATTGATTTGCCATATAACGGATAGGAATCATACGTAGAAATCGATTTGATACGTAGAAAAGTATTGGCCATGAATCAACTCGGAGACTGGCTAGATGGATATATTCTGAACAGGATCAGGTTCGATTCGATACAAAAGATTGAGAATTGAATATTTTGAGGAAACTTTGTGAAAGGTTCCTTAATTAATCTGAAAAATATTATGATAAGTTAACAAGGGGTATCCTGTTAACCAGTAACTGGGTTGTGGTCAGATAGTCAGTCGCTATATAAAATACAGGTATTCAGTTGCATCCGGCTAGACTGGAAACCGACTCCAACATAGTTCGAAAAAGGCTAGGCATGGTGATGATTATGTTAGGTTTAAAAATTACTGGAAGAGAAAAAAGAAATGTCATAATGCTATGAATAAGAAGGAATTTAATATAAGCGAAAGATGTTTGATTACAAAGGAAAGGTTAAGTGTGTTAGCAATAAATTGTTAATTGTAAAAAAAATGTATTAAAAAAAAAACAAAGGCCAGTTCACTTGCCAAATGAGGTGATTAGAGTAATATATCAGGGCTTTAGACTTTTACTGGCTGTCGTGAAATCAAATAATCTACATGTGCTAAGCCCACAATCCCAGATCCACCGCAGCTCAAAAATAAACCTTTTGTTTTGAAACAGCTCCAATAAATAAATCCACATTAGAGTCAAAGACTTGAAATTCAGTAACGTTATGGAATAAAAATAGCTTGGCCCACCATATTTTCTTGAAAAACTGACGTGGACATCAATCGTTTGCTTTGATGTCAGTATTCAGTGAATCGGCCCATTTCTTTTCAGAAATGTCCGTTATAATTTAAAAATGGTGTCCTCTTAACGGTTACTTTAAAACGGTGAGCCTAAATATATATATAGTGCCAAAGGATTAGCCCTTAAACGAGAAATATAGAGAATTCTGTTTATCTTTGCAGAATACCGAAAAACGAATTTCGTTGTCAAGAGAGGCTTAGGAAACCTGATGATCAGAATGATATCATGAGAGATGGGCCAGAAAATTTAACACAGAAAGATAACTATGAGGAAGATCACTGAGCTCAGCAATTGCATAGTAATGTTGTGAGAAATACTCAACACGTCATAACTTTTTCTGAATACTAAAGTTTTCTTAATCAGTCTATAATGTTCCCACTGCTAGAACACAGGATTTTTCTGTGTGAGGGGCACAGAGAAGAATCATGCATGGTCCACCGACCGTAATCCACCTCGTGGGCCACGTGTGGATTGGTAGTCACATGTGTTCGAAGTTTTTGGTTCTAAGACATACCGGTTTCCTAACGAAATTTTCCGAGGAATCGCAGCAAGAGCAGTGGTGATGTAATAATTTACACGGTAAGGACAAAAAAGTAAATAAGTAGGCAAGTACAGACGCCAGCACATCAACCTATCCGAAACTGTCATATTTTCCCAATCATCTTTGAACCTAATGCTTTAGCGATAAAGTTGAAAATCTATTAAAGAAATTTGACAGATTGTAGTAGCTTGATGTGCTGGCGTCTGTACATATTCCTATTAAAAAGTTAAATATGCGGCTAGCTTTTATAAATGTTATGTTTGATGTAGTTTCACAGCAAGAACTTCTTGCATAAACTTCAGTCATGGATAAAGTTAAAGACAAAAAATTGGCAAGTAACCTCCGAAATTTATGTCTTGCAATGAACAAAAAAAGTATTTTTATTGTTGCCAGAACAAAAAAGCATCAATTATAATCTGCCATAGCAGAATTAGTTCCAAATATAATTGAAATGAAAGCTATAAACTAAGAGCGAGCTGCTCAAAAGCGCGCTTTAAAAAAAATAAGTTTTTAATTGCCATCTTTATTAGAAGCGTTTATAATTATCATTTTTTATCTTTTGGCAAGCTATTGATGTTTATCGCTATCTTAATTGTATACTTACATTAAGTTTTTATGACTTAATTATTAGTTAATTTTCGAAACAAATTAGCCAGCGGATCTAAAATTATTTATGGTTCTATTAATGTTTCAATTTTTGTAGTTATAATAGTCGCTGTTATTTGAATGATTTTTTTGTTAAATGGTTTCTATGATATGGCCAACAACAATATCAACATTTATTTTGCTGTAATTTACGCTTTTAACAAGATAGTCCCGGAGTCTGATGAGTTTATTATTAATAATCAATTTACGCTTTTAACCAATTCTCTTGAATTGGGCCTTTTGGAATTCGGTAATGACGAGTTGATTATAATTTGTTAAGGGGTATCGTATTACCCAGTAACTGGGTTGTGGAGGCAGGAACGACGGGTGCAGCTGAATACCAGTAGGTATTTGACATGTAGCGACTGCCTATCTGAGCTCCACAACCCAGTAACTGGGTAACACGATACCCTTATAAAGTTCTAAACAACACGTCATTAGCAAAATAAATCCTACAATTAATGAACTCATCGAGATTTGCACTTCAAATCGTTCACAATTCAAAATGCGTCGCCATTTTGTTTTACTTAAGGGGGCGGCCGACGCGAAATTTTGAGCATCGCTGTTCCAATAATAACAAACGAACGGATGAGGTCGTTTGATTCACATGATTAATGCGTTCTTATGATTTATATTCTAGTTTCGCGTGTAATTTAGTGCTATTTCTTGCTGATTCTCTTTTTATAATAACGGACTGTTTTTGTTATGTTTTGTATTCAAACAATGCTGTCTACAACTTTGTGATGTCTACGTTTTAGTAAGTAGGTTTGTTTGTGTTTTTTTAAAGATATCTATGTCTACATAATATCCATAGATTATACTAGCGACTCGGCCCAGCTTTGCACGGTTTTTACGACTTGCCGAGATTTTGTTTATTTTAGGTAAGTTTATAATAAAAATTTTATACACATAAACCATCCGGGATAAATTCTCTAAATGATGGTAAAAACAGCATCGAAAGCCGTTGCATAGTTTTGATGAAAAACGCGGTCACACAGGCAAACACAAAAGGCGAATTCAATAATAGAATATATGTATATGTATGTGTGTGTGTATGTGTGTGTGTGTGTGTGTGTGTGTATGTGTATGTTTCATATATTCTAGAATATATGTATATGAATAAGCATAAATAACTTTGTCTTGCCTTAACCACTGAACAGATCGTTACGAAACTTGACAGATGGGTAGCCTGGGACCTGGAGAAGGACTTAGGTTACTTTTAATCCCAGATAAAAATGATGAAATACAAAATACACGCAGATGAAGTCGCAGGCAACAGCTAGTCGACATAGTATAATCCTTACATAGTATAAAACAAAGTCTCCGAAATGTATGTAAGCGCATAACTTCCGAATGACTGCAGCAAATTGGATAATTCTTTTTTTGTTGTTTCCGGTATTGCCAGGACAAGTTTTTTATTAAAGAATATTTCGGAAATTCGAAAAAAAATAGCACCCGTGCGAAGCTGGTGTAATATAAAGTTCGTCTTTCTGGGTGTGCGCTTAATTCTTCTAAAGTAGACAATGAATTTTGATGGGGTTTTCGCCATCGTTCACATAATTGATTCCGACAGATTTATGTGTATCTATACATCAACTGTAAAAATATCACAGTCGTGATTTGAATACACAGACAATTTAAGTACTTAATCAATTTAATAAGTAATATATTTAATAATTTAATATAGATATAAGCACAAAAATCTCAAAATGTTTTGATATATCGTCACATCAGTAGATCGCTCCCGAGCGAAGCAGGGTCGCGTTGCTAGTAAAAGAATAAAGTTTGAATGCCTTTGCGTCAAATTTACTACATTTTTTGTACAAGCTTTTATCTTAATATCATTGATAATTTGTAAGCACTTATGAGAGATAATTGAGTATTACTCGTTCAGAAAAGTAACTTTTTCTATTATAATTAATACTGTATTAATGAAATGTATTAATGTAGACTGGCAATTATATTATCTGTAATTGCTGCTTCAATATGTCTGACTTAATTAATTATTGATGATGATTAATTAATTATTAATCGTCTCAGTCTGTATATATAGTGTGACCTACGTTTAATGATAGCCCGGAGTCTGAGAAGTTATTATAATAATATAATAATCAATGTCATTTTGACAGTTCAACAGCATTCATTGCGTCATTACGTTGTTAAGCACATCATTTTATCGAACATATGAAGCAATGGATTAGAAAAATCCTTCAAAATGATTCAGATTATGATTGACTAGCTTCTGCCCGCGACTTCGTCCGCGTGAAATTTCTTGTTACTCCGACCCACCCCGTCGCATCGCATCGCCTGCCCGCGCTATTACTTCGTTTTCGCTTAGCGTTCTTTCTGACTTTTTTTCTTTTTGCTCGGCTCCTACAGGTCATAGCGTGATGTTAAATAGCCTATAGCCTTCCTCAAGAATTGGGCTATCAAATGCAAAAAGAATTTTTCAAATCCGACTGGTAGTTCCAGAGATTAGCGCGTTCAACCAAACAAACAAACTCTTCAGCTTTATAATATTAGTATAGATAGTGTAACAGTGTGATAGTGTGTTACACAAGTAAGTTGTAGATTTAATCATAATATCAAAACAAGATGTGTATATTGGTAACCTACCTAACCATCGAAATTAGCAAATGTATAAAGACAAGGAAAATTTCTCAGTAGCGTTCTGAAGTCTGGAATTACACAACATAACACCACGTATGTAATCCTCGAAGGGTTACGCAGGGGTATACCTTTGGTACACACATATTTCAACAGTTATTTTTAAGTCCCATGTTATAGCGAGCAAAAAACGAAATAACACTTTGCTTGACCTAGGAATCTCGGACCATATACACAGAACTGGCGCTTGCAACAACGAGACCAAAGAAGCAGTCTAGAATTTTACCCAGTTAATGGCAAAAAGCTTAGGCCTATTACAAATAACTGTTTGAAGGGTTACATATAGAGTTCTGCGGAGCCCTTTCGTGATGTTAAGAAAAGTTATGCAATAACAATCAATATGGCTGCACCAGTTACTGCACACGTTATGCAACTCAATCAGAGATCAATTTATAATGCATTCGCTGACGGCTGAGGTATTTCAAAGGAAATGCTGTCCGATGTTCTAAATGAGGACATCAGTACAAAATTAATGCATGAACGCAAAAGCATTAACCATTGATCGGACGAGAATTACGTAGAAAAGACACCAAAGGACGGAAATTGTCTTTAAAGATTTCGAAAGAAAAAATGGAGTTGAGAAAACTGAGCATATTGGAGGTAGAGTATTAATCATGATAAACCAACAGGTAAATCAAAAGAAGACGAAACAGGGTAAGAAACGCTAGCAGCAGTAATATATCATCATATGTATAGCCTTTTTCAAACTATGTTGGGTTCGGCTTCCAATCTAACCGGATGCAGCTGAATAGATACCGGTTTTACATGGAACGACTGCCTATCTGACTTCCGCAATCCAGTCACTGGGTAAAACGATACTCCTTAGTAAGACTGTTTGTCAGACTTTCGGACTTCCTACTACACGAAATCCACTAATGAATATCCAGCGTTTGATGGTATATTATAGTATCTAGTACGTGATATTGGCAAATTGTAATGACTCTTCAACCAAAATCCATTAACAAATGATTGAATTTGAAGTTAACTACCCGTAACGGCTGTCAAAGATCTACGAATGACAGCTGGGCGACACCAGTAGCAATAATAAATGCTCACACAAAAAGGCCCAATAAAACCTATTTTATTGGGCCTTTTGTGATTAACAAACTAAAAACAAAACACCGACGAAATATTAGAAAAATTAGTAGTAAAACAAACATTTTCAAATAGGTATCGAATTCTATAAATCATTATGCAAAGACGTGTCCGTGTCGGTACAAGATTCATTTGCATTTATGTTATTCGAGATTCGAGCTACAAGAAAAATAGCCGACGTTTGAGCGAATATATCAGAGGAGATAGATCGTTCTTTATTTTCCTTCAACTAGACGCGGTCAATAACCCGTTTGGCCAGCGAGGTGGCTATGGATATAACTTTCCTTTTTAGGAGGGCCGTGTCTGCCATTAAGTTAAGAATTGCTCTAGCGAAGGCTTTTCTGGCTTTTGACCCTTTTGGAACATTTATAGTAATATAGTAAGAACAATTAATTGTTTCAACAAATTGAGACATTACGACAATTTGCCGTGTGTCAAAAGATGACAGTTATAATTAGAACTGTATACGGACAACTTAAGTTGGTAAACAATTTTTATTGCTGAAGGGGCCTGCCTTTGTCTCGATAACGCCTGATGGAAAGAGATGGATGAGGTCTATGATGGAACGAGCATGCCCAGAAGATGCCTGTTCACTCTAATCTTGCTTTGAATTAATTTCCCTAAATATCTTCGGCCAGTAGTTTATTATTTTGAAATCAAATATTTTATTTAGGTATATAAAAGTCGATGCTTGCTATTTTAAGTATGGGTCATAAAACAAACGGCCCATCATAAGATTAAAAGAAGATTTAATAGACCGCGTTATCTCCATTGATTCGTATTATAATAATTATTGGCAAAACAGTGGATATTTATGCAACATAATTTGAAAGGAAAGACCAATTTCTAATGATTGTGAAGTAAAAGATAATAAATTACAGTAGAGAGATTTATGAATCTTGTTTTCCTCAAACGTCTTTTTACAGTTTCATAGAGAATTAACATAGAAATAACTCCAAATCAGAGAGAAAGGAGTCTCGTACGGACACACAAATCTAACAGAAGTGTATGAATTAAAAATGTATGGGAAATAATTAAATTTTATTGCAACAAGACTGGTCGCATAAACATTTTTAGATAAAAAGCTTCGAACTTGTGGCAAAAGTAGCTGTGTACGTCGTAAAATGAAAACCAGTTCAAATATTGTTAGAATTTGTCGGAAATAACGACATTAATGGTAAATGGGTTGTGGAGGTCAAACGGGCAGTTGCACCATGTAAAGTACTGGTTTTCAGAGACTGGAAACCGATCCCAATATCATAAAAACTAATCTTGAGGGTGATGACGAACAACGATATTAATGGAAAATCTGGAAAATTTGTAATGGTGGAAGGCATTTTGGATGTATAGTACGCGAGTCATCATATTAAAAATTTGAGTTGTGCAAGGTATGACATTTATTTGAAAACAGTCAGAATATACACCCATACATTTGGATACACATAAATACACACACATATACATGCACATGGATATACATTTGGGTTTTTCGGTGGTTGATAAGAAATATACCTAAAACATTTGGAACAGTGTAGGTTTTAACTTGTCTATCTCATCATGGGTTTTATTGCAAAATGGCATGGATATAACACTGCGATAATAAAAAAAAATACAATTTTGGAAGGATAGTACAAATTATCATATAATACCATATTTTACACCAGATAAGGAAAATATAAATATTATCGTTATAAAAAATGACCTGGTGAAGGCCGCAGAATCAGTTTGTAACGAGAAGCACAGAACCGTGGCGGTGCTTGGGGAAGGTCTATGTCCAGCAGTGGACGCCTTTCAGCTAAAATGATGATGATGACACCAGATAAAGGAACAGCATAAACAAAAGACAAAATGAACTATGAAATTCATCCGAAAGAAGTATATGACCAATTGAAACTAACATTCCCAATAAAACGCAAAATACGCGCATTGACGTGGAGTTACGGACACCAGCCCGTATTACTTATTACCTAGCAATAAAACACTTCCACATGATGAAATAAGACCAACAACTATTTCCACACCTAGAGCAGTCACTAAGATAGATACTGACAATTACTACAACATGATTTTGGACTAAGCAAGCAGCGCCGCGGGCCAAAACAATATCCTAGTACAATATCTCTAGCAAACAATTTGAAATAGGTGCGCCGTCAGACACGCCTGGTAATTGTAATGCAACAGTTTATAATGTTAAGGTTGAGTAAAATCTAGATTTTACTATACGATTTTACTATATTGTAAGTAAACTTGAAGCTAGACAGACTGTAATTGAGGGAAAATAGTTGGAACATAATAATTATATTACTAGCCTATATCACACAATACTCCCAGAATTTTGAAATATCTTGTTTTATAAGAATGTTCTTGGAGTTTCTTGTCTGTTCTTCTCCATAGAGATCAGCGTTTTGGAATGGGCAACTAACTTCAACTTTCTGACTAACTGACAGACTCTTTGACGATTCAAAAGTGCCTGTAAATTGTTTATCGACTTAAATGCTTTGGGTTTGAGTTTGATTGCAGGGAAAAGGCCTTTTTCTCATACAGAGAAGGTATGAGCAAGGCGGATTGGCGATTTCAGACTTACATTAATTTTCAGTGATGTCCAAGATTTTTTTTTTAATTTGAAATGGGTTTGCTCTTGACTCTAGTCTAGGTCAGAGGTGACACGAGACAGTCTACGATGGAGTGAGCTTACCCAAAAGAAGCCTGTTCACTCTTACTAAACTTAAACTTAGAAAGAATATATTAAGAATAGAAAAAGTCATATGAATAACAACATCACGCCTATAGTCCCCGAAGGGTTAGGGGTTATAGTGGATATTTTATATTAGTACTTGTAACGGTGTTAATAAGGCACATCGAATTCTTGAAAAACAATCTGTCACGTAGGAGTGACAGAGACGCCGCTCCACAAGGCCGAAATTATTCTCAAACTCAATATATACCACATTTGGCTGTTAAAGAACGTAAATTCAAGAGCGAAGATTACTTCATGCTGAAGAACCGACATCAGAAGAACTTTTGTAATTGACATGACACGTTCCAAAATTTTCTGGCACGAAGTCTCATTTCAAAAAGTTTTGTAATAATATTAAAGTTTATTACGTTTATTATTTATCTATAGATTGAGAATGTATTGTCTTATTTATTTTTTTGTGAGTGTGGAATGTAAGAACTTCTTTTGTTTTATATGTTACTGGATTTTTTATACTTTCTGAATTTATCTTGGACATTACTGACACCGGTGATGGAAAACATAGCGAGGAAATCTGGACTTATTCTAATATAACATTATAATTGTGAAAGCTTGTGAAGATGTTTGGATGTTTGTTACTCAATCACGCGTAAACCGTTGAACAGATTTGGATGAAAATTGGCTCATAGATAGACGATTTCCTGCATTAATACACAGGATACTTTTTATCTCGATATTCCCACGGGATCAAAACTTAAGCGGGTGATACCGCGAGGCGCTGCTAATAGTAAATATAAAGCCAGATTTATATTACTGTGTTGTGTCGTGCCGTGACGCCTCCTGACGCAGTGTGAGCCAATCAAAACTTGTTGTGATTTGTCGTAGTCCTGAACATATTCGTTTGATTGGTGTATTCCGAGTTACGACACAACACGACACAGTAGGTAATGTGTCTGTGGGTTAAGTCTAAAGCCGCCTACCCGTCTTAAGCAAGCGTGATCAATGCTCGTGCCTTCAAAGAGGTTTTTGCCCTGCAGTCATAACAGTCTAGTATTATTAATTATTTGTCAGTAGCAGCTCGGAATCTAGAATTGACCGGTTAATGGCAATAAGCTTCCCCCCTATTAAATGGAACTTCAACATAACTGGCAGCACCTAGCTGTTCCTCTCTGTCTACCTTCGAGAGAAACAAGCGTGATGTTTAGGTATATTGTAAGGGATATATCGTCAGTAACATTGTGTTCTCGCATTGAACTAGCTAACTATAATTTAGCTGGTGCTATTTTTAAAACCGGCATGTTATTTACTGAACCGGTTTCAGCAGGCCTTTGAGACAATCAACTTTTAACAGACCCACAGTGCCGTTCTCAAGTTTTTATTGACCGTAAGAAAGATATTTTAATTCTGTAGGCGTGAACATCTGCTCAGTAAAAATCATAAAATCATTAATTCACTGACAGACAACGCACAGCCTAAGCCGCTGGGTTAAATATGGAACCATGAAATTTTGGACACAAGCGTTCCCTATTTAGCAAAAATGAGCACTGAGGATTTGTTAACATTCCTAAAGGGGATGAAAGTTAGTATGTAAGTTCGTCATTTCGATGATCAACAATAGACCAAAAGAGATAAAGAATTTAAAATGAATCTAGCATTGATTTACAATTTCTATGATCCTCCTAGCGAGAGAGGTCTTTGACAGTCGGTACGGGTAAAACCAGCCCAAAAGTCTGGCAACCAAGTCTTGCAAGGGGAATTTTGTTACCCAGTAACTGGTTTGTGGAGTCGTTCCATGTAAAATACTGGTATTCAGCTGCATCCTGTTAGGCTGGAAGCCGATCTCAATATAGTTGAGGCTAGGCAGATGATGGTTCTTTCTATCTGGAGTGCTCTCACAGCTTTATAGTTACTCTAAAGGCAACTCTAGAAATCTTTTATAATTATGTTCATCTACACATTATATCAGAATTTATAATATCTTTAATACTTCATAAATATGTCCACGATAATATATATATATCATAAGTCCATTTTTCAGCCCATATATTTAAAATAATTTAATTAACTAAATTGCTGAACATAAAATTTAATGAGTTGATATATTTATTGTTATTATGTTGTAAGACAGCAACTGGATCGTATGGATGAGGTATGATTTTGGGCTTTTATTAATAAATAAATGGTTAGTGGCTACTGAGATGATGACTACTCGTAATAGAGAAGTATGGAAGAAAAACCATGTTGCGCGGACCCCAAATAAATTTTGATAAGGGCGAGAGAATGATGATGATATAGTTAGTGGACTTTTCCTTTTCTGAAGCTGCTGTAACTGATTATACAATGACTTTTTCAAAGATTTACCGTAAAAAAAAATATTGATTTGATTTTCGGCAGTAGCAAGTCTAAGTTTTTGCCGTTTTAATCATTCACTTCAACGTTTAAATATGTAAGTGAAAACGAGGAAAACAGTATCAATGAGTTTAAAAATTCTAATGGCCAGTAATTTTGGCAATTTGCAATGTAAATAGTAAATGATTTGCTTGCGGCCTCTTCATAGGAACCAAGGGTAATTATTTCATTAAGTACAGCTACGATACAATTTGGCAAGGTACATTAAGTTTCTTTCATAGTAATTGTAGAAACCAGTTACGAACAATTAAAATCATCTATACATATACGCTCTCTGTTTTTGCGCTACAACATTCATCAATGAAGTTAATCATCTCGATTTCTTCAAAAGCAGAGTACCTAATGTTAACTTTAATTCCCTTGGGGAGAGATGACAAAGAATTTATTCATTGATATGATAAGCAACATTAATAACCAACTTAAAATAAAGAATACAATTGATAGTCTTATCAATCCGACTTCCCAAAGTGTTGACTCTAACATTTTAATCATTCTTTGTCCTAGACTACACGATAGTACAGACACCAGCACATCAAGCTACCCGAAACTGTCAAATTTTCTCAATGAATTTTGAAACTTAAGCTTTAGCGATAAAGTTAAAAATCTATTAAATAAATTTGACAGATTGTAGTAACTTAATGTGCTGGCGTCTGTACCATAATGAATGAACTATTTGTTTACAAGAAACCTTTGTTAGACATTAACGTACTAATGACTAACGAACCCTTTTCCAAAAACATCTCTATAAGCAACTAAAAAGACAAACCATTACTACAGTTTAAAAAAAGAGAGAACCACGACGTTTTAACAAGTCCCGAAACATCAAAAAGGTGTTTACAAAAAAAACTACACGTCTAAATTATTACAAACATGCCAGGGAGATTGGTTCGTTCACAATCCCTTCAGACACTGAAAATAGCTTAAGACAAGTTTAAACAAACGAGCTGTACCCAGAAATGCTAAGTAGACGTTTAACTGTTTGGTTTAAAATAAAAATAGAAGCACTCAACGTCAGACGAGACTTGGTTACTTCGTATACCTGTGCGAGTGATTATATTCTCGCCTTTAACAACTTTCGGGGTGATAAATACGATGGGACTTGATACTTTAAAAGAATTGGTCCTTAGAGACAACATACCCTGTGGGAGCCAAAAGAAACATTGCATGTTGCGAAAATTATGAATAATAATTTTCAAAGCAATTTAAGTCTAGTTTTTATATTCAAAACACTTGATTGTTTACAAGCAGTCTTGTTTAGTCAAACTTTGGTCAGGTATACCCGGTGCGATTTTATTTCCAGCGGTATATGCATATGCGGACATTTAGAAGCCCAATTATTATCGTAATTTAAAAGGTTCAACATCTAGACTCAGTCACAAACAAATGTCAAAAACATGAAAATTTTAGGTATTTTTGACAGATTGAGCCAGAGATCAGACAATGTGAACTTTCTTAAAATTACGAAAATTGCCCCTGAGAAGTTGAAGTAACAATAAAATATGCACCGTCTAAACAGTGTTTAGAAGATGCAAGTCATTCGTTGCTTCAGTTTTGTATGCCACAGAGAAGAACCTTACATCGTATAAAAGTAGCTTTAGGTTATTCAACTAGAAAACGCTTTCAAACGTTGAAATGGCTACTATAGTGAACTATATGGGCTACGCTTCATTATTGGCAAAGATACGGCTCTTAGTTCCAGCTAAGACATATGTTGGAATCAGGCATAGAGCTATTGTTCTCCATAATTTATTGCTTCACGCTTTCTCTAAAGGGTTGAGCAATACTCCAGACGTTCTAATGTTAATTGCGTTAGCACAAGTCTGAACAGATATGCTTTGAATTGTGTATTTGGAAGTAAATGTGAATATTAAAGGTGATATAAAAAGAAGGGAGAATATTTGAAGAGAATATAAAGCACATGAAAAGCGATTTTATACTCAACGATCTTCATAAAGATACATGGGAGGTATGAACTTTCAAAACAAGATTTTAAAACGTGACAGAGTAAAATATTTCTTCATTCTGTCATGATCTACAACAGCCGACATTAACGACATTATAAAGTAACTTTGTAATATAATTGTAGGACAGCATTTCCTAACAATATTAGTATTGGCTTTCTACACAACTGTAAATCAGTAACACAGTTAATAGCAACTGTGTTAGACCCTGGTATAAATAAGCCAACTTTAATAAATTCAAGCAAAAGTAGACTCAGAACTTCTACCATTACGATGACATAAGGAAATGATGAGATTTTTATTACCAACGATATAACACGCCAAATAAACCAGACTATCGGTCGAACTCTCACATGCTACTCAAGTTTTTAAGTCGTCGATGCTGTCCTTATCACTCGAAAGAGTGTTGTAGCGACAGAAAGACTTTTGTAATTATTGATAGGCTTGCATTTGACCACTGTCTCACTTGATGGTAAGCAATGATATGGTCAATAATGGAGCATGCTTGTCTAGAAGTAACCTATTCACTCTCAAAGACACTACAGCTATCGGGAACCATAGACTCCGGCAGGGAATTGCACTTTTCAGCTTTGAGAATATCCAAGTCATATATTATTATTATGTTGTTCATCTTATCGATTTCGATAACGGTGACCCTTAGAAATCACTTCCTTGCATGCGCTCTTAGATGACTTGCTAGAACGAATTTAGTTTTGAACACCCGGACACAACCAGAACAACAAAATCGGCCTGCAGTGTTGTATGTATACGTGTAGGAGGGCCTAGGTCCAAGGCATAGTAAGAATTCGGGGACATGTGAATGTTTGCAGTAACTAACACCTTCCAAGTTTTCAGTATTATGACGCATCGAGTATTTGCGTCAGGTGTGTACGCATTTTTCCTCGACCAAGGTGTGTTAAGGCGTATTGTTTACACCATCGAAGTGCTTGGGGTGTATCTTCCGGTAACAACGTGTGAAATGTACACATAAGGAGATTTATAACGATACCAATATCCGTCGACCGAAAGTCAAAGTGTTTTTTTATGAATCTTTTAGTTCGACCTCTCCTGGGGCCTGTGTCCCAGGAGTGGGAACATGATAAACTGATTAAGCTTGCTTGTTTCTGAATAAAATTGGGCCTGTCTAAACTGTAGGAGATGAATGTTTCGCCAATCGTGGGAGGCTAATCCAATTGAAGTAGATAATAAGGTTGATAAGTTAATATTTCCCTTTTGAAGGATTTGCTTTTAACGGTCTCAGCTAAAGCAGTGACAACTAAGTAATGAGGAAGATGAAACATATTTGCCTAAAAGCCATATTTTTCTTTCAACACGCCAAACAAGTATTACTGACGTCTAAGAGAAATGGGCACATTTATCAAGGTTGCCATTTTAGGAGAAATCCATAATACAAATATTCTTTTTTTAGTTGGGCATAGCTTTCGAGAACAGAAATTTTACAAGTCACGACTTATTGGGGCCTCATTGCCTACTGTTTATTTTTACGCTCAAATATGCATAGTATAAAATCGATTTACCATAACAATTTTAGTTTCATGGTCATCATAAAACTGGGTGACAGAAACTGAGAATCAGAATTAACTGTTTGGACATTACACAAAGCAGCTGGTTTAATGCTCAGTCTTTGTAGAAAGATGGTACCGTAGGACATATCGTAAAAAAAGTTTTGAATAAGAATGTGGATGGCAGAGCAGGAAAAGATCAAATAATCAATGGATGAATTTTCTAAAGATGATGAAAGTGACTACCGAAATGACGTACAAAAATAGCTATAGTGTCATACCGTAGGAGATATCGTAAGAAAAGTTTTGAGTATGAATGTAAATCAACATATACGTATCGCATATTTTTCCCCAAATTGTTATTTTTTCTTTGAGTCATGTTTTACAGGTAGTAAACGAATTTTCTTTCTTTCTGAATCAGTTACACAGTTACGTAACTGTGTTAGTTCCTGGTAAAAGCTAAGTTGAATAACTTCAAGCAAAAGAACTATAAAACGCTATAAGAGTAGCAAAAGATCAAAGAAACAATGGATAGATTTTCGAAAGATAACAACTAGATGACAGCGGATAAAGATTTAAGAAAGAAGTAATTCTGTACCGATCTCAAAACAGATTGGGATCGGCACGAGGATAATCATGAATATCTTTTTTGTAAAATAAGTTAGTCAACTTTGTGTGTGTCTAACTTAACATCATAAACGCTCATGTACACACTCCCGGATTCTAT
This sequence comes from Luperina nickerlii, assembly GCA_963855955.1. Classification (NCBI taxonomy): domain Eukaryota; kingdom Metazoa; phylum Arthropoda; class Insecta; order Lepidoptera; family Noctuidae; genus Luperina; species Luperina nickerlii. Next base: position 5,150,040 of record OY979689.1, on the reverse strand, counting down.
ATTTAAACGCACATTTGTTTAGAAAACAATGCATGACCAAAGTCACTGTTAAAACCGTATTGTTTTTAAAAGAGAATGAAACCTTTTTATGTGTCACGTTCTTTTTATCTTTAATTAGCCCTATTTTTGGAACGATAAAAGATTTTCTTGTTTGTTGTGACCAGATGTTTCCATCGTTCTTTAGAGTCTGTTTTTCTGGTAACATTTTTGTTTTTGTAGTTACCATTGCTATGAAAATGATTCCTGCCATTTTCTTAATACTTCATACAGTTATTTCTTGTGTATAAATCTCTGTGAATTGAGACAGATAGCTTCGTCCGTCACATTCTGAATGAATTATAGGCTCATCTTAGCTAGGTCGAATATCATTTCTATGACATGACTCATTATAATGAGCCCTCTGCTCAAACCCTTGGAATATGCAAGTTGATATTTATTGTATTATTAGAACCGTTATTAGCAACGATTTCTTGTATAATACCTTTATCTTATCCAGTTTCCCTTAAAGACTTATCTGAGAGATTGCGTTGTCTCAGCTTCACAAAAAATTGCGACACGTTTTGTGGATGATGCTTAAGCTTTTCCCACGTTTTTTTTTTCACGTAAATATGTATCTGTTTTACGTGTTTTCTCAATACAATTTGAAACTCATTCGTTTTGTTCTTAAAAACTACCTAAAATATATCAACTGTCACTATTGAGTTATGGCTAACAGAAAACCGGTCTATTTCGTCTACTATTTAACTATTTGACTATTTCGTTATTATGATAAACATGTTTTTCACACGTTTCAGTAATGGCACCATAGTGCTTAATCCGTATCTTGGTAAAAAATGAAATTTTCATTGTCATCAAACATCTATGAAAATTCCATCTTTTCGAATAGGTGTAGTGTAGAGTGTAGATCTCAGAATTATTATTTATTTAGCTAAAAAAACAAGTTACTATCTTTGTTACTTCATTTTGCTATTTATTAATTTAAAAAATGGCGGAGATTTTGACATTTCATTGACTTTTTACCGCCATTTCCAAAGATAGTGACGTGCTTATTATTCGAGCAATTTATTTTCATTAAATAAAAGAAAAAAGCTGAAATGCAAAAATCAGTCAAGAAAAATGAGGTGAAAAGGCTTCACTTTTAATACATAAAAGGTAAATATATCACATAATAAAAGCATATTATAAAGAGAACAAATACTAAAACCAAAATCACAGTTTTCTAGACAAGATTCTTAACTTGTCCAAAGTTTTTCATTTATAGTATAAATAAATTCTAATTAATGCATTATCCGTTGTGAAAATAATAAAAAAAAACTTGTCTTTTGAACTAAAAATTAAAAAAGCTACCTAAATTTTTATATACGTTTTCCTATATCTGCATTTTGATCCATTAAGAACCCTAAGTCTTATTCAAATATCCTTTGCATAATGAAAAATATAAAAAATCGTTAATTCCTAAATGGTTTAAGAAACCTAATTTTATCATACATGTTAACATTTCTTTATATATAAATATATTTAACTGATCATAGACTACAGTTTGATGTACTCTAATGAAATTAACTTCACATATTAGTTCGATTAATTAGTAGGCCCATTATACTTAGATAAAAATTAGGCTTTCGTGTTCCTTAAGACTAAACTTTTGTCAAATTGGAATTTGTTCGGAACTTCAGTTTTGCACATCCCTAATTCACCATTCGATTACTTACAACTCGATAAGATCCACAATCCTTAGGGCACATCACTAATGCAGTACACCACTTTAGTTTTATATCACACAACGCACAAATTCACGTGTAAATAAGAGTGTCAGGGCGTAAATGCAGCGTGTGTAAAGTTTGTGTGGTGGCCGGGCCTGGTTTGTCGGCGAGGTCGGGACGCGGGGGTCGCGCCGCCCGGGCGCACATTCACCGAGCCAGCGGAGCTAGCACAGCACTCGCTGCCAGTGCCAAAGCGAGGGACGAAGCCAGCGCTGCCCCGCGAGAGTGAGACAACTCCTCACTCTTGATCACCTCATTCGGCGTCTTGTCGTACTTGTGCGTCTTTTTAGTCACTGGCTTCATTGTTGTGGTCGTTGTGGTGGTCGCTGGGGTCGTTGGTGGCGGTGGGGGTGGCGGGGGTGTTGGCTGAGGTATGGGCGCCGGAGACTGCTCCTCCGGCTTGCAACACACCCGGAACACTAGCTTCATATTATGACTCAAACATCGACCCCCGATACGTCTATGCAAGTCATCTTTACTAGACGTCGATATGAAATAATAGTCCTTTCCAGGGAGGAACTCTAAACCGCCCGGCTGGGGAGTGAACGGTCGGAAGGTGATGGTGAAAAACATCAATTTGTGCGGTTTATCGCATATAGCGATTATTCTGGGGTTCGGATTAGTTATTCTACACGTATCATATTCTTCTTTGCTCACATTATAAATTATATATTTTTCCGTGTCCTCCTCAAAAGTCCCTGGGGTATACACTGGACAGATTATGTTCACTTGGTCGTATTCAAACTGAGCGTTTCCTTTATTCAAGTCAAATACATGATCAGTGTTGTCTATTCTGAATATGCTGTTTGTGGTGTTCCAATGTATGTAAAAGGACTTTGCATAGTTTCCCATCACGCTCTCGATGAAGAAAATAAGAACAAGGACGGTCCACGGCGTGTGACGGAGCCCAAAGTAAGTTAGCGACACCATCCTGACTGGTTTACTCGACTAGCATTATTCGACGAAGATGCTACGAAGTTGCTGTTAGCTACGCACTATCGCACATACACCAATCCATATTTATATTCCACGATCACTATACATCACTGAACGTCCACAATTTCACATATAAAACACGATCAATCCATTCAGAGGCGACGCGATGGGTCCTCCATGTTCTCCGTCCGCTAGATTCTATTCAACGATAAATGTGGAATTCCATAGGACGAGGCCCGTTCAAAACGCGTTGAAAACGACGCTTTCGTTGGTTTAAACACTGGTTTGAACGTCACGGTTGTGTTAGACGGCTATTAGTGTGAGGATAAAGTTGAAATTAATCAATACATCACAGATTTTTTACAATACAGAGGTGTTCTTTGTATTGGGAACGGGCGACGCGAACTGGGACGGGCACGTAAGCGCCGCGCGGTGGTCGGCCGAACTACTGGAATGCGACCTGCGGGCTCGGTACGCATGCTCGCCCCTCCCGCGCCCCTGCACCCCCGGTGTTACCGACGCGTTCCGAGCTTTGCCGAGCTTTCGCTCCGTCGCCATTTTAGTTGTTACCCTGTACGAAAATATTACGTTGTTATACCCGTAAATTAACTAACCAAACTATATTTTTTACTACAAATCTAATTATTTTCCTATATAATTTTGGAATAATAAATTATTTTTATTCGAAAGTTTAAGTTAAGAGCTTTTTGGTCCGACACGAACGCATCCGTTAGCGGCCATTGAAAAAAGTCTACAACTGGTTTATACAGTCGTAAAAGGGTATGACGCCGTACAGCGGACGATATTGCACACAATAATCATTTATAATTTTATGCTAATTATGCCAAATGTTTTTATTTCGCATAAAAAAAACTTTTTTGTCTGTCGATGTTATTAATGAAGCTCTTAGTATTCGAGTTGAGGATTCCATTGACAATTAATAATCGATTATTATGGCCGAAAATAATGATGATTACAATCTGTATTTTTTTTATTGGTTGTAATAAGATTTAGGATTTGATTGATTAATTAATTATATTCTTATTTTGGTTTTATATCAACATTTAGTTTGAATTTTATTTTAGGCCTATTTTTTGACATTCCCTACGTATTTTCTTTAGATATTAGTAATTATTTATGATTAACTGTGTCTTTCATTGTTCACCAGAGAGAGAAATGAACTACCTACTCGCACCTAAATTGACTAAATAGACAGCGGCCTCTAGGTAAATTATTTTAAAGTAGCTACCATAGTACATACAATATTTACTGAAGGTAGTGTCAGTGACAAAGTCAATTACTTGTCACATTTTTGTAAATCTTGGTTTAGTGTAAGCTAAAAATATTCAATCAAAATCGGAACAGATGTAAAATTAAAAGAATTTCAAATTAACTCTTGGCTATTATAATTATGAAATGTTGAAGTGGATGTATCGAATAATTTTGTGAAAATTTAGATGCTATGTAAAAGTAGCATGTGTGGTCGTCATTTTGTCGCAGACTTAGGTACTTTGGTATTAAATATTAATAGGGCGATTATGTTGGAAAAAATACTATCATACAGTTTGAGGTTGTATCTCATTATTTATTAAGAAAAAAAGAAACGGTAAAACGGACGTCAACTATTTTAACATAATTTTAAAACAAAAGAACATAGGCATTTCTTATTTTTAATACACCTGTAGTATTTAGTTTTATGAGGCAAAAAACTATGAATGCTATACTAGAGCTAAATATCTTCGAAAGGTAGCATGTAAATGGAAAGGCTTATGCCCAGCAGTGGACTGATCCAGACTGACGATGATGATGAAGACTACAAAAAAAAAAGTTTATATATTTTTTTTCTAATCTAAATAACCTAGTTTGGATCAGAAATGGTGGCAAGAATGGTAGGGATGTCCACGCGCAAACTGTTACAATAGGTTTCAGTTTATAATACTGCGGGGTAATTGCGTAACCCACTAAATTAGTAGCAATGGGTTTCATTTTGACAGTACAACTTTGAATGTTTCATTGCGTTTTTTACGTTGTTGAGCAGACAAATTTTTTGAACATAATTACAAAAGTCAAATCATTTATTTCAAATAGGCACACATTAAAGGCACTTTTGAACGTCAAAACTTACAGTAAATTTGAATTGATTCTAGTCGCCCCTTCCAAAAGGTAGTGTTCGTATGGAGAAGAATGGACAAGAAACTCCACCGTTACTCTTTTAAAATATTTTACAAGGTTTTGTATACATAATATAATTATATGTGAAGACGATGCACCTAGAATAAAATTAGTCTACCACAAAAAGTAAAAAGAATTAAAAATGAAGCAATTACAGGTAAATCAATTATGTGATAGATACCTGAAGGCCAATTCTCGTAATTTAAAACGTTCAAAATCTAGTCCCAGTCTCATCTCGGCGACAAACAAATGTCAAAAACTTGTCAAAATGTAGGGAAATTAGAAGTATTTTTTGACAGATTGAGACTGAGATCAGACTGTGAACGTTGTTAAAATTAGTAGAATTGCCCCTATGGTGCTCACATATTTATTAAAAGCCATGGATTAGCAAAAGCCTTCAAAATTATTCAGATTGACATTGATATTAGGTACCCAATTAGGGTACTGAGAAACTCAGATCTTTTTTTTTCCTTTTTGGCATCTGAGCCGATGTCGACTATTTAATTCTGCCAGCGTCATGTAGTGACAGTACCACAGCAAGATGAGCCGTCAAACGTTGCACTTTGTGGTAGGTAGTAGATAGCAAAATAGTTACAAACAGTTTATGGAGACGCAAGCAGGTAATTGATGTCATTATAAAGTCATCACACTGAAGTCTAAAATGACATAAAAGTGTCAAGCAGTAAATGTGTCATTAACAAACTGTGTAATTGGCAATTACGAGTTACCGTAATGGTCGTAAGCAGATTTAATGGCTTTTGTAGACAATAGACATATAAAGTAGTTTGGTCTTGAGTTTATAATTATATTTATAGGAAAATACGTAAAAGGTAGGCTTATTGTACTAAAATAATAAGTATGTCGCGGTCGTTCCATCCCTTTATGTCTTTGAATTGTGTAAATTCGTTAGAAACCACCTTTCACTTTTTGAGCAGGATGATAAGGCCCAATTTAAAAGGAAAATAGTACAAAAACCTGTGGTAGTACCTCGAAGCAGATTAAAGTTATGTGACAGAAACTGCTACGCCATGGCGGTGAAAATTTATACTAAACTACCGGAAAAAATAAGAAAAATTAGTAACTTAGAACTTTAACCAATTGGCTTTGTGACAGATGTTTTTATTCAATAGATGATTATTTAAATTTTAAACAGACATGATGTAAATAAATTAATGAAGACTTATTTAAATTTAAATTGACATTATTTATAAATTAATCATTGATGAATTGTCGTAACCATGAAATATAATTTTATTCCTAAAAATAGCTAATTTACTAACTACTTATTTTAATAATTATTTTTATAATGTAATTAATGTTCCTAACTAATACATATTAATCGAAGTAAGACTGTAAATTCTATTATGTATGACAATGATGTGTATATTGTGTATGACTAATGTCATTAAATGATATTATTATGCATGTACTTACTAGAAACATTTGCACGACTGATAAGTCGAATATAGTGGAACTAAAATTATTTTACCATATCATGTAAGCACCTATATTCTGGCAAATAAATTTCATTTCATTTCATTTCAACAAAGCCACCACTGCTCCCACTGCTACACTTACTATGCTGGGGCCGTATTACGAAGTACCAATGCCATCAGGATTCCAGTGCGAAAAGGGGATGGTGCTATCGGTCATGAATAGCTCCGTCTCCTTCTCTGGCTGTTTTGTTGTCGACTCTATTTTGACTGCCCCGTTGGTCTCGTGGTTGCAAGCGCGACCGCTGAGCGTAGGGTCCTGGTTCCAGGTTCGATTCCCGGATTGGAAATAATGTTATTGGGTTTTTTCATTAGGAATTTCTTAATATCAGTCTGGAGTTTGGAAGTTGGCGGTTTAATACCCCCGTGCCTGGGTTCGAACCCACGACCCACAACTCGGCAAGTAGCGGCCGTTACCACAGGACCACCACTGCTTTTAAAACGGCGTGACGATATTTATGCCATCATACCACAATACTAAAGTATGTTTTCAAAGAGTCTAAGGTTCGGTTCCCGACACTGAAACTCATTAGCATTATGCAACAAATCCTACTTAATTAGAGATGATACGGTTTCTGGTGGGTGTAGGGGGTGTACACGTTGAGGAATACGTGGGACACATTTTTTCTTGAAAGAAATAGTGAAATAACTCAACTGGCATGTCATGCATTGTGTGCAACTTTTCACAAATTATACCGTAATTACTTTTTTATGATTTTAGAATTGGTATATCCTACTTAATATTACAAACGTGAAAGTCGGTGATGATAGATGGATGTTTGTTACCCTTTCACACAAAAAGTACAGAACTAATTTGGATGAAATTTGGCATACAGATAGTTTCTATAGTGGCAAAATGTTTGTACACATATACATCTTCCCTCACTTTCCTTCTAGAAATGCTGATAAGATGTAGGTATATTCAAAGTCAAAGTCAAATCATTTATTTCAAATAGGCACATAAAAGGCAGTTTGTACGTCACAATTTCGAAAAAAAAATAATTGATTCTAGTCGCCCCTTCCAAAGGTCGTTTCGTATGCAGAATGGCCAAGAAATTATTCCTTTGCCTCATTTCCAAAAAAGAAAGAACAGAAAGAAAGAAAGAACCAGGACCAGGTCTATCCCCGTTCCCCATAAACCCATGGCCACCTAAACGTTCCGCCCCAGTACTTCGGCGTCACCTAATGCGTATTATACGTACGTTTGACAAATCCTATTAACGAGTATACTAGCCATTTAGCCATCCGAACGGAATAGGATTGGCTAAAGACCGGATTTGTGAGTCCGTCAAACAAATGTGGTTAATTGTTGGTTATTCATTATTTCATTGAGCTGCGGGACAAATTGCTTAACACAATATCAATCGGTTTCATTTTGATAGTTCTACAACATTCATTGCGGTATTAACGTGTTGAGCAGACACATTTTTAGAACGTATGAAGCAATGTATTAGTAATTTTGTTTCAAAATGATTCAGTTTCCGATTGATAGGGTTTTACGCAATTAGTATGTGCTGGTTTAATTTTGCGGAGCCTATGGCAATCGACAATTTTGTTAAAAAAGATCGTGAACCGTGGTCATTACCGTCCATAACTGTTAAGGCGAAAGCGCCAGGGCAGCCCGCGAAGTTCAATTTTTTTTAGGTTTTTTTGCAATTTGCTGGTCAGTATTAAGTTGTACGTTGATTAATAAAGAGTATTCTATTCTATTTTATTCTATATGATTCGCGGCCGTAACAAATATGTATTTACAGAATTATAATCATTCAAGTCATCAACACAACACTCGAAGACCACGTAACCCCATAGAATAACTGTTTCATGAAATCGTCATTCTTTGGGGCTACGGGCCTATTGAGGCTCTCCCCCTATTAGATGGGGCAAAACTAGCGAAACGTGAGTGCCTTACCCCTCTAGGGAAAAAAAAACCGTCGCGATGTTATGTCAAGTACCTACCTCTAAGTTTATTTGTGTCATGTCAAACATCTGTAGGTACTTAGACATTAGATAAGCTTCCTATATTTGTTACGTAGGTAACTTGTTAATAAAAAAATTGTAATTTAATACGTTTTTTTTTGATGTCGGGGGGATACCTACAAAAGGCACCCGACCTCCGGGGAGGGAGATCGGGGAGTGAGGGATTTTTACCTAACTAAAACCACCCCAGTGATCACCATCAGCACATAGGGGTGGTCCCGGTTCCTCTTAGAAGACCAATTCCGGAACTCCCCCGTGCAACGCCTGTAAGGGACATCCCTGGCGTCCCGCGGTTTTACCCACATAAATCCCGATCCCGTGCGAATATCGGGATAAAAGGTATCCTATGTCCTAATCCAGATCATGGTCTACCCATGTGCCAAATTTCATTCAAATCCTTTCAGTCGTTTTAGCGTGAAAGCAAAACACAAACATACAAAAAAAAAAAAAGATCTTCAGGTAGGTATTTTAAACAGTGGGTCTTTTGACCGTAGTTATCTTGAAAATAGAATAACTTGTGATATTATAATACGTAACCCGCTAAAGTATTAGGATCAAAGTTGATTGGAAAAATTTGACAGTTTCGAGTAGCTTGATGCGCTGTCGTCTGTATCTACCTATGTGTTTACTTAATATAATGTCATTTCGAACATGTGTACTTATGTAGCAGATAAGCTGCCTATGTTTGTTACGTAGGTAAATATTATAACTTGTCCGGACGATATGTAGCCCTATCTTGTAATGTGTCAGTTTGTTTGGCTCCCCCGATATCGGGAACTACCGATTTTAATGTTTGTCAATAGAGTTTGATATTGAAAGAGAAATTCGATACGACAAAGGTTAAAATTATTGACTTCTAAGATTTAACACATTGTTTGTTAGTTACAAGTGAAGCTAATAAAGGCGTGTTAATTACGTAAGGAACATAATACAGAGAGTGTAGTGCTAATGAGAATAAACATCTTTTAAAATGGCCCAACTCTGAAATATGAAAAAGAAAATTAGCTGTTTCACTTTTGTATAGAATAACTTTTTTATTTTCATATTCATGAGTACCTACTCCACTCTCTTATAGTACCTACCTTCTTTATTTTAAAAGGAGCAACTAGGCTGCGATGCCTGGGTAGATGATAATTACTTATCCTTTTGCCTACAAGAGTAATGTACCATGGTACCATGTACAGACGCCAGCACATGAAGCTTCCCGAAACTGTCAAATTTTCCCAATCAACTTTCAACCTTATGCTTCAGCGATAAAGTTGAACATCTATTAAAGAAATTTGACAGATTGTAATAGCTTGATGTGCTGGCGTCTCAGCTGCATCCGGTTAGACTGGAAGCTGACCCCAACATAGTTGGAAAAAAGCTGTACAGATGTTGATAATGATTGTCGTGACGTTATATTCAGTTACCCAAGGTAACATTAAATAATATTATTAGACAGTTTTTTTTTTGTTAGACTATATGATTCCTGCTAGGAAAAAGCTAAGCTGAAACAAAACGGACTCAAACTGTCGCCCTGAAAAATGCCTCGCTCGATCTTTACCGGCTCGCTATTCCTCTGGACATTTCCACATCCTGGATAGCGAAGGACGTCCTCCATTGCCCCATACACGACAGCAGGGGGCGAAGAAAAAAAAAAAAAAAAAGCGGGCCTAAAAAAGCCACTTTGGCAGAATCACAAAAGGATAACATCATGAATCATAATGGACAGATAACTGTTAAGTTAATCGTATCAAATCCCATTGGTGAAGGATGTTTCAGTATTTTGTTTTATCTGTGCTAAAATACCCAATCAATCCAAATCCAATCCCAATCTCTTTGATTATACCTACGTAGTGCAGCGAAAAAAAGAAAAACACGGACTGTCTTCGCCATAACATGATTCATAATGTTATCCATTTAGCATTCTATCAAAGTGGCCTTTTTAAGCCCCCAGGAAGGTTCGCAGAGTTGTATCTACTTTATACAACTCCAACACCCTCATGAGCCATGTATGTGGCACCAAGTCATAGGCCTTCTTATAATCTATCTATGATTTTTACCAACTTTAATTCAATAAAATTGTATACCTATCTATTAAAAAAAAATACATTTTACATTATTGTGCTAGCTATGTTTGGCTATAATTGAGTGTGCACGTTGTTTTTATGAGAATACTTCATCATTTATCATTCGTTAACAATCCATAGATAAATAAAATAAATAACAACCATAAAGGTAAAGAGGTACCACTAGCGCCATCTAGCGCCGTAGACGTGTAAAGGTAGATGGTAAAGAGGTACCACTAGCGCCATCTAGTGTTGTAGACGTGCAATCATAGAGTGCAAGTTTAAAGTTTCACAACATATTAGTAGGTAACTTAATATCTTCTGTTTGTTTGTTTGCTTTATTGATAGTCTGCACTTTAGGGTTGTGGGACACTGCAGTGTAATGCCTTGCAAACACTACAGCGGCAGTTAGGTACCCTGCGGTCGTCCCCAAATGCAAATCAGTTTTGCGGCGCTAAAGTTAGGTTTAGGCTGAGTAAAGTATCAAGGCTCCTTCAAACAGGCGCGACACGCGATAAAATCGCGCGCGACACAAAGGCACCACAAGTCGCGCAACGAGCAGTGCCACTGTGTCGCGCGCGAATCGCGTCGCGCGTCGCGCCTGTTTGTAGGAGCCATTAAGCGGGTGATAGTTGTCACCATTTAGTGCATTTTGTGCCATATTTATGTCTTAGACGAAGTATGTTTTTTTTTTAAACTGCAAACTTTTAGTCAACCTATAACTAGGAAAAAAAAAAACACATACTTTTTACTTTTACAAAATGCTGTAAAGGTGTCAACTATCACTCCCTTAAAGCTTTGCACTCAGCTTCCAAATATCCTGCAAATCCCAGGACCTCATGCACAGCAGTAATTTATCTCTGCTAAAAGCTTTTAAATTGCAAAGAGAGAGAGAGGAAGAGTAGTGTTACATCTCAAGACGTTCCAAAAAAGATAGTTTTACAAATGTTACGCCATAACAGAGTGCCACCTTAACACTAAGCCTCCAGTACTTAGCGTAGTAATATTACGTGTTTGCGCAACGTGTCAAGTATTCGTTAAAACATAACCTTAGTCTTCGAGTCCCAGTAGACAAAGGGCTTTTATTGGTTACCGAGAAAAATTTAAGAAAAATTGTTGATATTTTTGTGGTGTAAATGATAAATGATGTGTAGCAAAGGCTACGAGTATATAAACAAGGTTTCAGAAAAGTTTTATTTTTATTTCATACTAGCAGTGACCCGCGGTTTCACCCGCATAAGAGTCAATCCCGAGGGAATATCGAGATAAAAAGTATCCTATGTGTTATTCTGATGTATAAGCTATATTACTGTAAAATTTCATCAAAATCCGTTCAGTAGTTTTTGCGTGAAAGAGTAACAAAACTCCATCCATCCATCCTCACAAACTTTCGCGTTTATAATGTTAGTAGGAAGTAGGATTCATAGGTGTCTAAGTAGTAAGTACTAGTAAAAGCTATCAGGTAGGTTCCTGATAATTTTTACGAGATAAGCTTGAAATGAATGTTGTCAAACGTTGTTCTGCCAACAAATTTAATTGGCTGATGGTCATTTTATCCATATAATACTTCTTTACTAATAATATTATAAAGGCTCCTTCAAACAGGCGCGACACGCGATGAAATCGCGCGCGACACAATGGCACTGCAAGGGGTGCATCTCATAACGTATAAACTCATTTGGTCTAATTTCATTTTATTATCGTTCATAAGATATAATCAACGTGAGATATACCAACTGTTGATATAATTTCTTTACATATAACATTTATTTATTCTAAAACTTAATTAGTATAACGTTGTTTGATATAACGTTTATGTAATCGAAAATCATTTGGTCTAACGTTTAATATGTATATTGTTTATTTAATCGAAAATCATTAGGTCTAACGTTTAATATATTATGTATATAAAAACGTCATTATGGTTAACACCCCGACTCAGAGTATCCCGACTCGGATAGGTTAGGTTAGAAGGCTAAGGCGGGAGCGAAGCGTAGCGGAGCTCCCGCCTCGCTTCGTGGTTATTTTTTTTTAAACCACCCAGAAATAGGAGCCCCGCAAAGCGGGGCTCCGTCGACCTATCTTAGCGCAGGTGGTAATTAGTTACTAGTTATGTTTAATATCTACTTAGGTGACTATTACCTATAACTACGATAGAACTTACAAAGAATAAAACAAAGAAAAAATACTTTTAAATATGTCTTAAACAAAATACAAAGTTATTGTTTTATTAGACCAAATAAGTTTTATATGTTTTGAGTGGTATGTCAAACGATTTTATATTTAATGTATCTTATGCTTATGAAAATTAGTTATTTTAAAATTATATCAATCGTTCATTATATTAACTAATCGCTATATTAAATAAAATTATAGGTTCCGTTGTTAAATATTGTAAATATTAGAGATTTTGTTGTTATATCATCTATTACTTACCCCACCGCAAGTCGCGCAACGAGCGGTGCCTTTGTATCGCGCGCGATTCGCCTGTTTGCAGGAGCCTTTAAAAGGTAAAAGTTGTGATTGTTGGAACTATATATTGTACCGATTCCGAAAATTCTTTAACTAATGCTAAGATATAATATTGCTAAGTGTCATAGGTATTAGTGAAAACAAAAATATTCTGCTAAAACAGCCTAAGTCCCTGACTCCCAGAGGACAAAGGGCTTTTATTCATTACCGAAAAAAATTGAAGAAAAAATTGTGGATATTTGTGGCGTTAATGAAAAATGACGCCGTAGCAAAAAGCTGTAAGGTTTTCGAAAAGTTTTACTTTATTTTCATAGGCGTTTATGTAATGGGTACGGTGAGCAACAAAAGTCGATTAACACTTCAGTTTTTTTAATCTCAGTTATTGAGCAAAAATTTGTTCAAAATTGCAGCAGAAGCACAGACGCCATACATCAAGCTACTACAATCTGTCAAATTTCTTTAATAGATTTTCAACTTTATCGCTACAGCATAAGGTTCAAAGTTGATTGGACAATTTGAGTTTCGAGTAGCTTTATGTGCTGGCGTCTGTACAATGCGATTTCGAACAAATATTTTGCTAAATAACTGAGATTAAAAAAACTGAAGTGTTAATCGACTTTTGTTACTGACTGTACCTGATAACTTTTATGAAATAAGTTATAAAATGAATGTTGTCAAACGTTCTAACAAAATAATGTAATTGGCTGATTCAGTGGTAATTTTATCTATACTTCTTTTATAAAGAGGTAAAATTGATTTAACATTATTGATTTTTAGAACTACCGACCCGATTCCAAAAATTCTTTTACTAATGAGAAGTTACAATAGGTGTTGCCGAGTGTCATTCATACTTCCATAATAATATAAATTAATTCTATAATTCCATAATATTATAATTAATGCGAAAGTGTGTGTATCTGTCTGTCTGTTACCTCTTCACGCTTAAACCGCTGAACCGATTTAGATGAAATTTGGTATAAAGATACTTTGATTCCCGGGAAAGGACATAGGATAGTTTTTATCCCGATATTCCCACGGCATCAACACTTATGCGGGTGAAACCGCGGAGCACTGCTAGTGTGATATATTTATTTATTTATTTATATATACTTTACTTTACTTTACTTTACTTTTATGTCATAACAAAAATATCCTATTTAAACATAATAGCCAAAGCAAATAAGCTTCTAGGATTGGCAAGGAGTTCACTCCTTCCATCTTTCGCGAGCCCGCGCGACCTCTGTCCAGTTTTGACGGAACCTGTGCACCTCGTCACGCCATCTCTGACGTGGTCTGCCGTAACCCCGCCTCACTGTCTCAGGGCACCAGCTCTGTGCTGCTTGAGCCCACAGTTTGTAAGGCTAAACAGTTAAACTTAAAACAAAGAAATTAAACAATGCAGTTTGGGCCATTTTCAAATATCATTTACTGTTAGGTACAATGCGTGCCACGTAAGAAGAGACTTGACACACCACGTGGTTTGACATGCGCAGTACACGATTTTAGGTATCTTTAGCGGTATGAGGTCTGAGTGCGGGACGGGACCGGACGTCATAGGGGCGGCGGAAAGAGCGGGGGAGGCGGGGTCAAGTCTCTTCTTACGTGGCACGCATTGTAACTGTCGTGCTATCGACACGAAGAAGAAGATATCACAAAATACTTATAGTGACTTACCTACATTCTTGATAACATAACTTTCCATTATGTGACACTAGCTTCCGCCCGCGGCTTCGCCCGCGAGGTATGTCGATAAAAACTACCCTATGCCCTTCCCCGGGATACAATCTATCTCTCTGCCAAATTTTATCGAAATCCGTTCAGTGGTTTAGGCCTCAAGAGGTAACATACAGACAGACAGAGTTACTTTCGAATTTATAATATTAGTATGGATATGGATTACATTATTATAGATAAGTACCAACTATTCTTTATCATCTACTTTTAATAGGTTTTATTTTATTTATCATTTGTGGTTCATTTTCGGTTGGAGTGTAGCCAGGGGCACTACGGCGCGGCGCGAGGACTTAGAAAATTTTTCGTATTTTTTTTTGCGCCCCTAAGACGACCCACTGATCCCTTTTTCTATTTTGTTAAGAACCTGGTACTTGTTGACAGATTCACAGTATCCTTCCATACCTATTAACACTGTAAATTGAAAACATTGTAAAAGCTAATTATTTTTAAAAGAGTAACCGTGGAGTTTCTTGCCGGCTCTTCTTCATAGGAAACAACCAATTGGAACCGTGCACCTAGCTTCTGACGTTTCATAAGTGACCATAAATGAGTAAAGTGATATTTACGTGAAATAAAATATTTAGCTTTTGATTATTTCACACAAAGCCAATATTTAAAAAACTTCACAGACATTCCTTAAAAAACTCTTCTTTATTTAACAACCAAAACACTATAATGATTAGTATATGCCCCGAACTTTCCCGCCAGGTACAGCGAAGCCAGTTAGATATTCTAGACCGGCTGTGTATTCTAAAATTATCAGATTTCTGATCTGGACGCACAGTCTAGCGTCTACCGGTGTGTCTGGAAGTACAGGCAGGGAGAGAAGTGTCTGTAGATTAAATTAGTTATTTAAAACTAGCGACCCTACTTGGCACGATTTTTACGGCTAGACAAACCACCAAGATTTTTTTACAATACTTATGTATGTTAAAAGTGCCTGCAATGAGGGTTTTCGTGAAAATTTACGACACCAGTTGGCACAACTGTGACAACAGGTCTTTCAATATATAAAATATATTATGATGACGTTCATCATTCGATTCATTCATCATTCAGTCATGACTAAAGAAAATATAGGCTCTTTGACAGATGCCTGGACCTGACGTGTCAGTGCTGCCACCTAGCGAACGTCATTTCAGAAAACCCTCATTGGTTTATTTGAAATAAATGCTTTGAGTTTGAGTTTAAACGCGCTCATCTCTGTAACTACCACTTAGATTTGCATTAGATAGCCCAATTCTTGAGGAAGGTTATACCTTTAGGAGCTGACAAGAATAAAAAAAAAGTTAGAACGCTAAGCGAAAAAAAAGTAATAGCGCGTGTGATGGGATGCGACGCGGGGTTTTGGAGGCTGAAATTTTACACGGACGAGGTCGCAGGCAAAAGCCAAGATAGTTAATGTTACCATCGTGGGTTGGAAGGCTGGCACAGGAGCCGAGGAGGCCCGCAGTGGACCCGGCACCAGACGGGGGTTGCGAAAGGACCGTACGTTCCCGCGACCCACGGCGTAGGTGTGAGATGGAACCCCGGGGTGGTTTTTAGTCATTAAGAGTCTGACAGAGCCCCCGCCCGCCCCAGGGCGGCGGACATCCATGAAGATTTTCTACCTTGGAAACAAAAAAAAAAGGTTGGCACAGGAGCGTGGGGATTGGCACAAGAAAAAGGGGCCAATGCTCAGCAATGCGTGAAGTCGGTCTGGATGGATGATGATGATGATTATAACGTTGATAAATTGAAGAGTACTACTGTGACGTAGCATGACAATTGAATAGACTGGTGTTACGTTAAGGCGGTTAACCACATCACGTAGTTGTTTTTTTTGTTTTCCTTTATTTTACTACTTAAACCTATGGAGCACAGTTTAAATACTTTTTCTTTCAACTACGTAGTAAGGTTATAATCACTACAAAACCGATCACAAAGGACGTATTTTTTGCTTAGAACCAAAACAGTGCAGAAATGTTGTATGAAAGCTCATGGTTGCACAGTTTTTCATTAATGCACTGTTTTTTATTTCTTATTTAGATATAAATTTACGGCGGTTTAATGGCGCGCATTTTGTACCATTGTAAAACCACTTCATATTTAGCAAGAAAAGATTTAAAAAATGGAAATAGCGATAGCGATATGAATGCAACTCCAGAAATCATAAAAACAACTGCAAATGAAATTGTTAATAACCTTTTGCCGCAAAAGTCGCGGGATAAATATTTAAAAGCTTAGGAAAACTTTTGTTTTCATTAAGTTTTATCACGGTAGGTAGATTGATAGTTGAAAGAAAAATATATTACGCACCTTGCTAAAGTGAGTAATTAATACACTCTTGTTAATTTAGTGCCCTCGCTTGCGCTTGGGCACCAACATAACTCTCGTGCATTAAGGCTAGGTGGCCCCGAATTCAAGTTTTTTAAAACAATCTGAGACAAAGAATATAGGGTTTTAAATTAAAAAAAAAATATCTGTATTAGTTTGCGCTCGATGCAACAATCTACTATTTCTAACAATTTTAACAACCGTATGCCCTCGACTGTACTTACTTAAAGTTTCGTGTGTCAGTACAGTTGCTTTATTCGTCCACTTAGGTGTGTACAGACGCCAGCACATCAAGCTACTACAATCTGTCAAATTTCTTTAATAGATTTTCAACTTTATCGCTACAGCGTAAGGTTCAAAGTTGATTGGGAAAATTTGACAGTTTCTGGTAGCCTGATATGCTGGCGTCTGTATATCAGACTAGCAACGTGCCCCTGCCTCACGCGGTTTTTACGACTAGACAAACATCGAGATTTCTTCATTATACAGGGTTTTAGTATTCAAAGACCAGCCAAATTTAAGCGTGTGGTACAGACCATCAAACGGAACGGTTTCAAAGCTGAAAACGAAAATCGTTTACTTTTACTATGTTTGTAAATATGTGAGCACCATGTATCTATCAGATAATTAATTTATATGTCATGGTTTCATTTTTAATTCTTTTACCTATTGTGATATAGTAATTTTATTTTAGGTGCATCGTGTTCACATATTAATTAATGTATGCAAAATATTGAAAGAATTTTAAAAGAGTATCGGTGGAGTTTCTTGCCCATTCTTCTCCATACGAAAACTGCCTTTTGGAATGGGCGACTAGAATCAATTCTATTTGTTGTAATTTCTGACGTTCAAAAGTGCCTTTTATGTGCCTATTTGAAATAAATGCTTTGACTTTGACTTTCATAGATTTATATTTCAACTAGCTTCTGCCCGCGACTTCGTCTGCGTGAATTTTCTTGTTCCCCGACCCACCCCGTCGCATCGCATCGCCAGCCCGCGCTAGTACTTTTTTTGACTTATCGTTCTTTGTGACTTTTTTGTTTTAATCTTGCTCGGCTCCTAAGGGACCTAGCGTGATGTTTAAAAGATATAGCCTATAGCCTTCCTCAAGAATTGGGCTATCAAATACAAAAATACTTTTTTCAAATGCGACTGGTAGTTCCAGAGATTAGCACGTTCAATCATATTAGTGTGAAGTACTACTTTCTGTTTCTTGTTGATTAGATAAACTTCACAGAGTAAAATTACTCGGCCACGAGGTTTTTGAGTTTTTCTTTTGCCTTCATCACTGCTCTCAAAACGGTGAAGGCAAAAAAAACTCATAAACCTCAAAGTCAAATCATTTAATTCAAATGGCACATTAAAGGCACTTTTGAACGTCAAAACTTACAGTAAAATTGAATTGATTCTAGTCGCTCTTTCCAAAAGGTAGTGTTCGTATGAAGAAGAATGGGCAAAAAACTCCACTCCAAACTAACTCCACCTCGTGAGGAAACCGGCATGCCCTAAAACCAATCCAACTAATACTATAAATTTGAAAGTAACTTTCACATCGACACTTATGCGGGTGAAACCGCGGAGCTGTGCTAGTATTTCATATTTCTTTAAAAAAATCTTTCATCTTGTCACTCACTAGCAAGGCAAGTAATAAAGGAACTTTCTCTTATAATTAGTTTCCAGAAAGAATTACAACAACAGTCCATAATTTGCAACATTTAAAAGGACACAACAGTCCTTATTTACCGATAATTTTATGACAAGGAAACCCTTTTAGAAAGGGTAGAGGCACCGGTTAACAGCCCGACAAACAATTGTTTTATTATTTTATTCGTTCATTACGAACCGTTACAAGAAAGTTGGGAGAGGATACAAAAGATAAATAAAAATTACTTTCTCAAACAATTGCAGATGAGTAATAAATAGTAATAAATGCAACCCTTATTTTGCTGAGCGGTAAAAGATAAAGATACAATAATATTGACGGTATTTACCCTTTACCGTTCGCCGAAATATTTTTAAGAGATGATTCGTCATCACGGTTGTAAAATTCATGTGTAGTAGTAGTTTGAATGTTTGTAATTTTTATAAATGGACGAGAACTTTCTTGTCAAAACACGTCAATAATCTGCAGAGCCTTTTCCAAACTATGTTGGGGTCGACTTCCAGTCTAACCGTATGTAGCTGAATACCAGTATTTTACATGGAGGCCATGGAGCGTCTGCCAACCTGACCTCTACAACCCAGTTACTGGGTAACAAGATACCCCTTGGGACTTGTTTCCAGACTTTTGGGCTCCTGACGACCCGTAACGAATGTCAAAGATCTATGAGATGCCTCAAAGAGATGTCAGCACTATGTGAAGGGGCCCGTTAAGGCCGAAGCCTGCCGGATCAACGGGATTGTCCGAAAGGGTTACCGCTGGCCCGGAACATAAAGGGCTAAGGAAGGAACACGGGTGGGTTTTAGTCAGTAAGAGTCTGACACTCCCTTCCGCTCCACCCAGAGCGGGAGGGGTCATTTGATGATTTCACATGCTTCAAAAACAAAAGATCTACGAATGACAGCCGGAATCAACGGTTTAACGTGCTTTCCTAAGCACGGAGGCGTCTCGATATGTAATAGATGGTCCACGGATCCACGAACCGTCAATCGAACCGTGCGGCTGTTAGATATCATTTAGCAACCTTGTCAAAACAAGTAAATGAGGGTTTTCTGAAATGACGTTCGCTAGGTGGCAGCACTGACACGTCAGTTCCAGGCATCTGTCAAATAGCCTATATTTTCTTTAGTCATGACGGAATGATGAACGAATGAATGAATCGAATGATGAACGTAATCATAATATTTTATATTGGAAGACCTCTTGTCACAGTGGTGCCAACTGGTGTCGTAAATTTTCACGAAAACCCTCATTGGTGCCGATTCTCTTGTTCACAAACTAAACTGAATATAAGTTCAGTGCAACTTTTTCTTTCTATTTCATTAAGAAAAGGACAGAAGATACATTTTAGTTTAGTCCTGTCAAATTAATCAGCGCCTGACACTACTCCATACAAGTTTAGACATGATTAAAAAGTTGCCTACTAAAATTACGTCAATTTACGTCAGGCACTGATTGATGCTGAATGAGTTTTACCGATCGGCACAAGCCGAATGAAAGCCGAGTGTGCATAGTTATTGCTTCGGCTTCGGGTCGAATCTGTTATTTAGCAAATACTGCCGAATTGAATGTGTGTTTTATACAGAGTTTTAAAGTTGTGGTTAGCGTTAGAATGTCTAAATGATTCAGTTTTAATAACGAAATTACCAATAATATACTTTTAAAAACATCCTCCCCTTTATCAATCAATTTATCGTGACATTATCAATCATATACTAACAATCATGCATCAGGATTATGAGATTTATCAATGCATACAAAATTCTTCTCGAAAATCGATTTCAAACTTTGTCCCATTTAAAATAAAGCACAATTTTGATGTGAACTGGTAAATTCGTACAAAATTCTTCACAAAGCGTATTTTGTACATTATGGTGTAGGTATTAAGGTACAATTTTGAGGTGAAGTGAGTTTCGAACAGTAAAATACACAGGTAAATATGTCAAAATGTCGTTTTATACAAGGTATAAAGTTTTTCAGCCTTGTGGTTATTTTAAGGACGAGATTGTAATTACTTAGATGTAATTTAAAGCTTTAGTAATCTATGGAAAAAGCTGCAGTGCACATATCATCACAATACACACCTTGTCTATTTATACTAATAGTAACGCTGAAGAGTTTGTTTGTTTGTACGCGCTAATCTCCGGAACGGTACCAGTCGGATTTAAAAAAAATATTTTTAAGGCTCCTGCAAACAGGCGCCAAGCGCGACATCAAGGCACCGCTCGTTGAGCGACTTGCGGTGCCTTAGTGTCGCGTGCGATTTTATCGCGTGTCGGACCTGTTTGAAGGAGCCTTTACTTTAGGTGCCGAGAAAAAACAATAAAAAGTCGGAAAGAACGAATTAAGCGAAAACTAAGTGTTAGCGCGGGCAGGCGATGCGATGCGTCGGGGTGGGACGGGGGAACAAGAAATTTCACACGGACGAAGTCGCGGGCAAAAACTAGTATGTATTAAAATGGGATAGACAAAATTGTACAGACGCCAGCACTTCAAGCTACCCGAAACTGTCAAATTTTGTCCAATCAACTTTGAACCTTATACTTTGACAATAAAGTTGCAAATCTATTAAAGAAATTTGACAGATTGTAGTAGTAGTTAGCTTGATGTGCTGGCGTCTGTACACCTACATTTCGCCAGTAATGGTTAAGTCACGTGTAAAAAGCAGTACTTAATATATTGTGTTTGTTGCTAACTAATAACAGCCGCACGGATTGATCGATCAGCCGGTCGATTCTGTAAAAATCTCACCGTGAAAACTTAGGTGAAGTGAGTCTGTTTTTGCTAGGAATTGACACTATTGACAGCTCACTCCACGCTCACTTCACCTAAGTTTTCACGGTGAGATAGTTAAAGAATAGCAACGGAGCTTAAGCTACGCTTGCCGCGGTTGCTCCGCCAAAAAACTCAAACTCAAACTCAAAGCATTTATTTCAATTAAACCATTTACAGGCACTTTTGAATTGTCAAGAAGTCGGTCAGTCAGAAAATATGAAGCTAGTTGCCCATTCCAAAGCGTAGGTACCTATGGAGAAGAACTGGCAAGAAACTCCATGGACACTCTTTTAAATTATATTTTTACAAAAATATTAGTTACATCATTAATGTGAATTTATAATTATATGTGAGAACGATGTAAAAAAGACGTACGCGTTAAAAGCGTCCAGAGTACAGCAAATAGTAAGAAAACAACAATCAACAATCAAAATTAAAATAATTAAAAATAAGCCGGGGCAGCTAAGTGTTGATCACAGTGGGTGGGTGACCAACTTTACATACCAAGAAACCCCTCCATTCTTCGGAAAGCACGTTAAGCCTTTGGTCCCGGCTGTCATTCGTGAATCTTTGACAGTCGTTATGGGTCGTCAGTAGCCCGAAAGTCTGACAACCAGTCTTACCTGCAAGGGGTGTCGTATTACCCAGTAACTGGGTTGTGGAGGTCCGTTATGCAGTAGCTCCATGTAAAATATTCATGTGGTATTCAGCTGCATCTGATTAGACTGAATGGCGACCCCAACTTACTTGGGAAAAGGCTAGAAAAAGATGTTCAACTGGGCACAAATTCTGAATTCCTGATTCTGATAAAACCACGTTTCAAAATAAGGTACTTTAACCAGAATACCTTCTATAGAAAGTTGCTGTTTCTCTAATTGTTTAAAAAGTCTTTTGCAATTCACCGTTCGTAATCCCGTTCTTCGGTACTTGCACTGAGTTGCAACACTGTAACAAGCTAACAAGTTACACAAATTAAAGACAGATTTTAACAGCCCTCAGTCACGAACAATAAAAACACCCTTTCTCCAAAACAACACGGTTTTTTTTTTCTTTAAAAATACTTAAACCTCTTTTTTGGCAAAAAAAAAAAATTAGAAAAGAAAGTTTTTGAAAAGATACACGTAATCGTGTAACAATAACAAAAATATTGAAATGTCATTGCGCTGTTAAAGAGATTGCCCAATTTTTTTTCTTTGTTCGCGTAAAAAGTGGTGTAGGGATGTGCTTAGCTTATACTATCGATAAAAATTAACCATCAATAATATTCTAGTTGTTGGGGGTGGACTTTGCAACAGTTTCATTCCATGAAGTCGTCTTTAGTTAAAGTTACTACAATATTATATTTTACTAAGAATTTATAGATTTTTTAGTGTTCGAAATAAAATGATTTTATATTTATTTAATCACACTAATATTATAAAGGCGAAAGTTTGTGAGTGTGTTTGTATGTAAGAGTTTTTTTCTGAGGTAACGATACAAAACTGTACGGCCAAAGCCGACGTAATTTGAAGGGCAAAGAAGGTCAATCGTATTTTATCAAAAATATCAATAAAATACGAATATTTTTCATAATTAATTAGTCCGTAATGATCAGTAACGCTATTCCTCGAAATGGTTTTTCAATTACAACATTTAAAAAAATATGAACAATGCCCATTTCTTGTTCCTCCAACCCATCGCATCACCCGCCCGCGCTAATACTTCGTTTTTGCTCAGCACTTCTGACATTTTTTTTCTTTTTATCGTATGTATTGGAGCGTAATGTTCAATAGCATATAACCTTCCCCAAAAATTGGACTTACAATTGCAAATAATTTGTTTTCGAATCCGACTCGTTATTCCAGAGATTAGCGTGTCCAAATAAACAAACAAACTCTTCAGCTGTTTGTTGCAACTATGATGCGGAATCAGTATTAGTATACCTAATAAAATTATGATGATTGTGAGCATTATGTATTGTGCAAGCACGTTAGATATACAACGGACGTATCTAACGTACTTGACAATGCATGATACATTATCCACTACCTCATCTGAAATAGATAGTCGAGTCTCACACAAAATAATTTTACATTCTTTCTCCCAAAATCAAACTTATCGATACTTTTTCCACATCCCTACGCCAAAGCCATTAGCGACGCGATATCCCTGTCAACTGACATAGATCAATCATCATCATCTTTTGTTATCCGAGCCATCGGGGAAGCGGGCAGCGAGCAACTTGCCCGGACGAACTAATATATTGCCAGAATGATTTTCAGATGTAAAGATTATTGCTTCTTCGATTATTACCTTCAGAAATGGAAGAGATTCTCAATTTGACATGTTGTGTTACTATTTTTTTTTTATTGCGGAATGGTCTTGCTCTATACCTCGATCACGCCTGATAGAAAGCGATGGAAAGAGCATGCCCAGAAGTTGCCTGTTCACTCTTGCTTTAGGCAGGCGGGTTAAATGTGGAAGGGAACACAGACGCTAGCAGAGAGTTCCACACTTTGGCTGTGCTCATAATAAATGTGGACTGGTCGGGATATCAACCAAGTGTGGATGGTAACCTGTAGTACTAAGAGACATCAACCAAGAGTGAACAGGCTTCTTCTGGGTAAGCTCACTCCATCGTAGACTTTATCTGTGTCATCTTTGACCTAGATTAGAGTCAAGAGCAAACCCATTTCGAATAAAAAAAAAAAAAAAGTACGTCTGGGAGTCCGGTAGTAAAAGGGCGATGGTGGGATCAGTTCGTGGTGCTCCTGCGCATACTCCGAAGTACACTCTGTAGAATACCGATACGCAAGTAACATTACGCCGATGAGCCAGGCTGTGATACCCAATGATGTATAAAACTATAGATACGTTGTCCGCACTCTAAAATGGCAACATGAAATGAAGCTAATTGGCCACATTGCGCTCAGTCACGCACCAACCTGTCTAGTATTTTCGCCGTTTTTAAGCGCCGAGATGTTGGTTGATAACGTGTCTATATATAATACGTCATTGGTGATACCTCTATGCCTTTTTATCTGCGTTCCACCGAATCAATACATATTTATATCTTTATTTATTAACTAGCAGTGCCCCGCGGCTTAACCCGCGTCAGTTTCGATTCCGTGGAAATATCGGGATAAAAAGTATTCTATGTATTAATCCAGGAAATGGTCTATCTATGTGCCAATTTTCATCCAAATCTGTATAACGGTTTACGCGTGATTGAGTAACAAACATCCAAAACACTTAAATGGGATGGCATTTATCAGATATTTTTCCCGTTTTTGCAACATTTTCCATTGATGCTCCGCTCTGATTGGTCGTAGCGTGATGTTCTACAGCCTAGAGCCTTCCTCGATGAATGGACTATCCAACGCATTTTTCGATTCGAACCAGTAGTTTCTGAGATTAGCGCGTTCAACCAAACAAACAAAAATACTCTTCAGCTTTATAATATTAGTATAGATTATTTATATACACACATATATAAACAGACAAGAAATAAAAAGAAAACAGAAAAATAGGTACAAAGGTGATGCTTACTCCTAAAAAAATCACTTCCAGCACACTTGCAATAGGAAAGTAGATAAATATAGTTGATGTAGACAGCGTGTGTGAAATAAAATGACATAAAATTAAAAACAGTTCACATATTAAAATAAAACAAATAATATGAGAATATACTTACATACATACTAATAAACAGACATAGTCTGCGTTCACGATTTATTTGCCAAAAATGTAAACAAATATGAATTAATGGAAAAATAACTTTAATACCTACACAATAAAGTTCAGTTTACGCTACAACTTCATGAAACGTTTTATTAAAACATTTTTATAACTTAGTCAATAGTGCTAGTCACTCTGAAATCAACTTAATTCTCATAGGAATAGAGTTGATATTTGTTTAACTTGAAATAGGGTGGGGGTGTGCAGCAGTGCGCCCTTTTACTTTACATAACATACTTCTAAAATAAATACATATCACTAGAATGTTAATAATGATAACGTAATCAAAATAATAAATACATATACAAAAGATGAAATGGAAAGATAGTGTTCATTTACTCTTCCTTTAAAAACTGCAACAATTTGGCTGTATTTTTTTTTTTAAATCTATAGTTTTCTCAGGTTAGAATTTCCTTGCAAGTTTTTTTTATGATTGTTCATCATTATTCTTCCTAGTCTTTTCCCAATTATGTTAGGGTCAGCTTCCAGTCTAACTGCATGCAGCGAATAATCAGCCTATAATATTCCTACGGGGACACAGGCCTCCGCTCTGTTAGAGAGTGGGCCGTAATCTACTATGCGGGCCCATTGCGGGTTGGTAGATATCACATGTCTTCGAATTTTTGTTTCTAGGACATGCCAGTTTCCTCACGATGTTTACCTTCACCGTTTTGAGAGCAGTGGTGATGAGATAATTTACACAAAGTAAAGCGCTTTTTTTTTCAGGATGGGAAGTCATCGAATAACCCCTCCCGCTCTGGGTGGAGCGGAAGGGAGTGTCAGACTCTTACTGACTAAAACCCACCCGTGTTCCTTCCTTAGCCCTTTATGTTCCGGGCAAACGGTAACCCTTTCGGTCAATCCCGCTGACCCTGCAGGCTTCGCCCCTGCGGATGATGCTGACATCTCTTTGAGGCGCGCGTAGAACACGTACGCGCCGTCCGGCACGGGCCTGGTCCTGATCGGACGGTGAGCTACCCATTACTCTCCGCCCGCAGGCCCGCGCCTACGGTGGCCGGGAGTCGTCGCGTGGCTCCCGACGCCCGGAGCGTCTCCCGCGGCGGCTGGAACGGGAGGCTCTCTCCCTCAGCCATCCCGCCGACTCCTTCGCTAGCATGACTGCTTCGCAGAAGGAGGCGACTGCCCCCACTCCTTCTCGCCCCGGACCATGGCTTGAACCAGGTCCGGAAAAGTAAAGCGCTTGTCTGGATGCGAAATTGCGAACCTACGACCTACAACAAGTAAACCGCGGCTGTTACAATTTTTGCCCACCACTGCTCTCATCTGCATGCAGCAGAATGCCAGTATTTAACATGGAGCGATTGCCTATCTGACCTCCACGACCAAGTTACTGGGTAACACGATACCCCAAGAGGTATCGTCAGACCAGTCTGAACCAGTTTTATCAAGATAAAACTGGTTCAGACTGGTTTTTATAATTACGACAGCACTCGTGATGGTAAAGGGGTCCACCATCACCTATTAATTAACTCAGCCTATTGCAGTCCACTGCTGGAGATAGGCCTCTCCCAGACTGCGCCACATCACCCTGTCCTCCACCTTCCGCACCCAGTCTGTCCCAGCCACCTTCTTTAGGTCGTCCGTCCATCTAGCTGGGGGGCGTCCCACACTACGCTTGCTAATACACGGTCTGCACTCCAGGACTAGACTGCTCCACCGGCCATCGGCCATCTTTCCACTCTGCAATCGGCATTTTGTTTTGTTTTGATTGTTTAATTGTTGTCATTTGCCAGTGTCGCAACCATGTCGCAACCGTGTCGCCACAGAGCATGTCGTGTCGCAACACAGACTGATGTGTATTGTCTTTGGTCTCTGGCCCTGACATCAAGCAATGGACAGAATTGTCAAACTTTTATTGCTTGTATACGAGGCTTTTGGCTACTTTGTATGTGTGTATTTTATGTAAATTTTTTGTAATATATTTTTTTTGTGCAAAACTAACATTTTTTTTTCTTTTTCATATAATTTTAACAGGAGAACTAAATTGTAATTCCACAGTTTATTTTGGTCATATTAAATCAGGCGTTAGTTTACTGTAGATGACAATCAGTTTTATTTCACACTAATTATGGCACTGGTGATCTAGCTATTCATTATCTTCGTCATGCATTACTTATTCTAGGCTTGAGGTGTTCCTGTTCAATGCTTTGTTGATTGAATCTAGCATTCGATTGAAAGGCTCTAAAGTAATGCAATGATTTAGAGTTTCTCTCCAAACATAGATTTCTTCTCGATAGTTTTACCCGGAGTTCTTGGAGGGTTTATTTCGGAAGCACCAATTGGATTTCTTTCGTCGCTTAAAAGCGAGTCTTGCGAATAATCGGATTCCATTACAAATCCATAAACTTTTCTGTTAAATTTTGTCTGTGTTACCTTCTTATCTATTACTTCGTTTGTATCAGAATATTGTTGTTTCATTGTATCATCAAATTCGTCGGGAAAATAATACTGGTCAAGGTATCGGATCTTTTCCAAATCCGTGAAGCCTGACGATAATGATAGTCCTGGGCTTGATTTATACTGTTTTATGGGGTTTACAACATCATCAGAAAGACAGTCTTCTTCTTTTGGAATAAAATCACAAACTGGTAAATGACTTTCACTTGCCTGTTTGGTTGGTAATTCACACTTTGAGTATAATTCATAACTTGATATACTATCCATCTTTGCTAGATCTGAAAAAACTTCAGTAATGGAATTTAACGTTGCCGTTTCAAACCATTCGCCTGTTTCAAACGCTTCTCCATTTTCTTCTCCTGTTTCGTCTGCGTCCAATTCTTCGATTTTTAGTATATTGGCGTTTATAGCAAAGCTCTTGTGGGCAAC
Source organism: Luperina nickerlii (assembly GCA_963855955.1). Taxonomy (NCBI): domain Eukaryota; kingdom Metazoa; phylum Arthropoda; class Insecta; order Lepidoptera; family Noctuidae; genus Luperina; species Luperina nickerlii. The sequence continues at coordinate 5,122,127 of OY979689.1, read as the reverse complement.
TGGAGGAATGAACTCATCGTTGTAATCCGATTCATCAGGTAGTTTTAAGACTATTAAGTCCTTTTTCTCAGATGCTTTTGACAGCAGTTGTTTAAATTGAACTCTAGGCGATACTTTTTCTGAAGTTTCTGCTTTTGAGGTCTCATTAAGTGGAACCATTCGAACTTGTTGACTTGAAATTTCCTCCACTTCTGTATCTATTTTTGCACTATTGATCTCATCCTTCGTCTTGCTCTCATCTTCTTCCTTCTCTGTTGCTTTTACTTCTGGTGTAGTTTGTTGAGCCAGAATGTTTTTTAGAGAATCGGATGTCAAGTTTGTGATACGGTGGGTGTTCTGTTGTTCTGATTGTTGGTCTTTTTCCAATATATGTTGAATGTTTGATGCTATTTGTGGATTCTCCGAAGCTGCTGAGTTCACTTTAGGTACTGTTTCCTGCATTTCCTCGAATTGTTGACGCACATTAAGAGAATTAGTTTCTTTTGGATTAATACTTTCTTCTTTCGTGTTTTCTGTATCATTTGGTGCTAAATGTTGGTCCACGATGAATACTTTTTTACTTTCTGTTGGAAAATGAGGTTCGATATCTTTCATTACAGATACTAGTTGACTAGGTAGAAGTTCATCATCATGTAACAACATGTTCTTTACTAAATTCATGCCTTTATCCACTAATTCTTGCTTGGATATCTTTGAAGGCAAAAGCTCAGTTATTGCTTGAGTTTTTTCAACTATTTTTGCTGAGGACTGTATTTTATTATCAGGAAACTTACGTGGAATTGTCGCACTATATACGGCAACTAGCTGAAATGTTTGTTGCTGTTCTTTGACAGTTTTTTGCTGAGTCATATCACTGTTTATCATAGAACTTTCAGGAGCGTTATTTGGTACACCTGCTTTTCTGTCCTTACCGTGTTTTTCACGATACTCAGCTACTGATTCTGCTACAATTTTTTTCAAGAGTTTATCGATTATTTTTTCAGTTTTCTTCTCATTTATCACTTTTAATAAAATATGTCCTTCTCTTTCTTTCTTTTCTAAGTCTGCTGACATTTCATCTGTTATGCTGATGAGCCGTGGTATGATTTCTTTTGACAATTTCTTATATTCCCTGTAAATGTATGGAAGTAGTTGATTAGCTATTTATGTTTTTTTTTTTATATATTTTTGCTCAATGCCGGTGAACTCACTCTTCAAAAGATTGGATATCTCTTACATTTTAATAAGTAAAAAATGATAAAAAATAAACATAAAATCTACAAAGATATAAATGTAACAACAGGTCAGAAGAATGAGGAAAATATCGTGTGGAAAGTTTTGAATATGAATGTCTATGGCTATAAGAGTAGGGGAAGACCAAAGAAATGATGGATGGACTGTGTGAATGATGATATGGTTAGAAAGGGGGGAAAGGGGGTATGTTAAGAAAGGGGGGTATGGTTAGAAAGGGGGGGCGATAACAAAAAAACTGGCCAAGTGCGAGTCGGACTCGCACACGAAGGGTTCCGTATCACAAGGTAAAAACGCCGAAAAAAACACGTTTGTTATTATTTAAGGGGGGCTCCCTTAAATATTTATTTATTCTGTTTTTAGTATTTGTTGTTATACTTAGCGGCAACAAAGTTACATTATCTGTGAAAATTTCAACTGTCGACCTATCACGGTTCATGAGATACAACCTGGTGACAGACAGACGGACAGTGGAGTCTTAGTAATAGGGTCCCGTTTTTACCCTTTGGGTACGGAACCCTAGTACCTCAAATAAATTGATATAAGGGCAAGAGAATGTAACTGAATGTAACAGGTCTGGGGACTGCCTCGTTGGTTTAGTGATCCCAAGTATGACTGCTACAAGCGTGGGGGTCCTGGGTTCCAAGATTGGTCAAAGTGGGTTTTTCTATCTTTATCTATACAAATAATAAACCTCAAGAGTTTTTTTTGCGTTCTTTTCTCTGGAACTGTGGGTCGGATTTGATAAATTATTTTTGCGTTTGATAGTCCAACTCTTGAGGAAGGCCACAGGATATTTAAGAGGGTTGATCCGTTAGAGCCACGCTGGAGTCAAAATTGATGATTTCCGACGGACAATAAAACCATAATCTGTTTAATTTATAGATAAGATATTGACGTCATATTAATGGGAATTTCATAATCTAGTGCATGGCTGAAAAACATTTTCATTTATTCGTACAGTTTTCTCATTAGAACAGTTTTTATGCAAGCCTTTTTTTAAAATAGCGATCGACGGTCTACGCAAATGCAAGGTATTAGTAAAACCATATACGACAAACTTATAACAACGTTGCTTTATAAATGTGGTCGTCCAAATCAAAAGGGACCTTATGGCGGTAACTAGTTTCCGAGATATTAATAAATTTGTAAAATACCTCAAAAAAATCGTTTTTTTATTAACTGTATTTTTAAAAAGATGATTGTATTTACTACATGTAGATGTGTTCAACTTTTCGAAAAGTCAATTTAAAAAAGTTTCGTATTCATCTAAAGTTTAGTAAAAAAGGAACCTTATCGCGGCAAGACCTAACAAATCGTTTTTCTTGTAATTCAAACCATATATTATATCAACATTTTAATATTGCAAGGTAGGTATAAACTAAACTATTCATTCAGGATGGGAAATCATCAAATGACTCCTCCCGCTCTGGGTGGAGCGGAATAGGGAGTGTCAGACTCTTACTGACTAAAACCCACCCGTGTTCCTTCCTTCGCCCTTTGTTCCGGGCCAGCGGTAACCCTTTCGGACAATCCCGCTGACCCGGCAGGCTTCGGCCAATACGGGCCCCTTCGTTTAGTGCTGACATCTCTTTGAGGCGCGCGTGGAACACGTACGCGCCGTCCGGCACGGGCCTGGTCCTGATCGGACGGTGAGCTACCCATTGCTCTCCGCCCGCGCCTAAGGTGGCCGGGAGTAGTCGCGCGGCTCCCGACGCCCGGAGCGTCTCCCGCGGCGGCTGGGACGGGAGGCTCTCTCTCTCAGCCGTCCCGCCGCCTCCTTCGCTAGCATGACTGCTTCGCAGAAGGAGGCGACTGCTCCCCACTCCCTCTAGCCCCGGACCATGGCTTGAACCAGGCCCGGAAGCGAGAGGTCGCCGCCATGAGATCGCGCCGGAGGTCTGTCCGCTCCGCCGCAATTTGCTGCGGAAGCGGAGTTTCCCCCCGGCGTAGTGCCTCCGCGCGCCACTCATACAGGCGCGCGAGGACTATCGCCTCCAGATCCCATGGCGGCAGTCCGGCAAGGAGGCTTGCCGCCTCGCCCGAGATCGTGCGGTACCCCCGGATCAGCCTAACGGCTACCACCTTCTGGGGCGCGTTCAAATAATGGGCGGCTCGCCGCCGCAGTGAACGCGCCCACACCGGGGCCCCGTTATAGGGCCATGGACCGCACGACCCCCGCGTAAAGCCTCCGGCAGGAGGCGTTTAGCCCCCTCAGGTTGGGCAGGAGCCGCTTGAAGGCGGCCCCGGCCCGTTCCAGTTTGGGAGCCAAACGTCGGAAATGCTCGACTAAGTTCCACCGGCTGTCGAGGATGAGACCCAGGTATTTCATCGTCGTCTCGACGCCGATGTGAACCCCTCCTACCGTTAGTTGGGATCCCGATGGTGGCGTATTCCGGAACCCATGAAACGACATGGCCTCGGACTTGTGCAATGCCACCTCGAGACCCAACTGCCGGATTCTCTCCACGACTATCGCAACCCCGCGTGTCATCGCGTCGGCCGCCGCCTGATGCGACCTCCCCTGCGCCAGGACTAGCGTGTCGTCAGCGTAGCGTATAGCTGCCATTAGATAGTGTCGCACGCCGCCGCATGCGGCATTCTTTGTATATGCGTCTTAGGTCTAAGGTCCCACTATTGTAGTCCATATTTTGTTTAGGTACTTTTAATAGAGGTAAACAATCTTGTTAGGTATGTTTTTTATCATAAAATATATTTTTAAAATAGGCTAAGGCTAATAGCAAAAGTAATTCATTATAACATCTGTTATTTCATTTTGTTTTATCTTGTAATGGCTATAAATTATTTCATAAATATATTTTTCGTCAAAAACGTATCAAGATTGTTTACCTTTATTAAAATACTTAAATTAATTAACTATACTAAGAGATAAGTGTCAGCAGACTGCAATGGACCGCCTTAAGGGCCCTTTTTTACGTATATACTTGTTACGAATTTTCATACCTTGTGATAATAAAAAAAAATTGTTAAATAGGTAACATTTTCATACCTTGTGATAATAAAAAAAGAAAATTTAAGTTATCTTGAATGTTGCACTAAAATATTGATTATGCATGCTAAAAATAAAAAATATTGTTTAGTGCCCACCATTAGGGCCCTTTTTTAATTTGTTTGAAGAAATTGTTCAGTTCTCTATGTAACTTTACAAGATCATAACTAACAGTTATCATTGATCTCTTAGCTTTATTAGCATCTAAACCAATTATGTATAACCTATTTAGTGATTAAGTGTTGATTTTGTTACTGTCAGATCTCAAAGTTTATAAAAAATAAGAATTCTTGCTAGTAAATAAAAACTATTTTTTTTAAATTATGTGTTGTTTTTATTTACATCTAAGGCCTTTCGCAAATCTATGTAATTAGTAGCAATATAGAAACGATAAAAGTTTAGTGAGAAACAGGCGGTTTACTTATTTTTAATACTATTATCGATACTTTGCATCTCATTGATAATGCATTATGTTGGCGGGTCTAGTTCCCACAACAAACAAGTTTATGCAAGGATTGTAAGAATTTCCATTAGTAATAATCATAGTCAATCAAAGTATACCATCAGTTACATAACTTCACACTAAAACATAACTTTTTTGTACGGCATACTTAAATTGCGATTTTCTCGAAACTTATAATTTCGATCAGTGAACTTCAAAAATTCGTAAAAAAATAACGGTAGTGGTTAGAAGGTTGGTTCTTGGGTCTATAGTTCGGTACATTTATGTAGTTTTCAGCTCTGTAGATAACTCATTTCCGCCATAAGGTCCCTTTTGATTTGGACGACCACATATAGAAACGATAAAAGTTTAGTGAGAAACAGGCGGTTTACTTATTTTTAATACTATTATCGATACTTTGCATCTCATTGATAATGCATTATGTTGGCGGGTCTAGTTCCCACAACAAACAAGTTTATGCAAGGATTGTAAGAATTTCCATTAGTAATAATCATAGTCAATCAAAGTATACCATCAGTTACATAACTTCACACTAAAACATAACTTTTTTGTACGGCATACTTAAATTGCGATTTTCTCGAAACTTATAATTTCGACCAGTGAACTTCAAAAATTCGTAAAAAAATAACGGCAGTGGTTAGAAGGTTGGTTCTTGGGTCTATAGTTCGGTACATTTATGTAGTTTTCAGCTCTGTAGATAACTCATTTCCGCCATAAGGTCCCTTTTGATTTGGACGACCACAAATAATAATAGCATTTATTAGTGCATGGCTGAAAAAAAAAAACGATTACTGTAAGTTTTCATTCAAGAAAAGTATATTCAAAAGTGTCAATTTTAGCCACTTTTCGATATTTTAAACGCGTTAGTTTAGGATGAAATCTGAAATATTTATATGTTATTTTAGGCCTAGTAAACGAAGACATTTACGTTCTAAAACATGGTACAAATATTTTTTTAATAACTTATTTTTTTATTTTACTATGAATTATTTAGTGATGCTATATAATCAGCGCGGAATCACGCCGGCGCTCAGTGCCGGCTGAGGCCTTTCAGAGGTAGGACGTGTGTCGCTCCCGTCGCCGCGAGTCGCGTAAAATATTATCGTACTTTCGCGAGTTTTTAGCGCGTCTAGGACATGTTGATACTTTTTATTATAATATATTTTTATTATATTACAAAACTTTGGTGAGTACATATTTTAATGTAATGGTGTTCTATTAACTTAAGAAAGATTAAATTAGACTTCTTTATGTATGTTTTCATTTTACTTTTTTTCAGATATGGCTAACAAAAGGCGCTATATGGGAACAAAAAAAAAAACGAAAATTTGGCCAAGGCTAATGAAGCTAAAAGGTATGTTACCGAGGTTCTCTACTTATAAAAAATATATTTTTATTAGGTGTAATAAGAAACAATATACTTACTACTTTTTGAAGTAATTTTTTTGATTACTTTTTGTTTGGATATTTTTATGAAACACAGTAGTAATAAGATAAAGTTAATATCCAATTCGTTGTTATAGGCAGAAAAGAGAAGTTCAAATACTTCAAAACCAGGACTTAAATAAAAATGCTATTGTAAGTTTTATTTTTTTACTTTATATTTTACTAGCTGCGGCAGACATGTGTTTCCTTGGTTTTGATTGAGCAGTTGTTAAACCAAAACTAAATAAGACCTTTCTTCATTATTTATTTATCTCAAGCCGACAATCAATCGCCTGTCATGGTGCTTACTTTTTGTGTCACTATATTATACCCTACATATTATTTTTAGAATCAAGAAAATGAAAAAGACAGTGAAAAACACTGGAAATTCTGGAAAACTTGCAGGCATTAGAAACGGCTCCAATTCAAGATCCTGACGCAGGGAATCTTGTAAGAATTACTTGGTCATTTGTATACATATTTTAGCACAAAAATAACATTGTTAGTTATGTGCTATCTTAAGCCGACAATCGATCGCCTGTCATGGTGCATACGGTTTGTGTCACTATATTATACTCTACATATTATTTTCAGACTCAAGAAAATGAAAAAGACAGTGATAAAACACTGGAAATTCAGGAAAACTTGCAGGCATTAGAAACGGCTTCAATTCAAGATCCTGACGCAGGGAATCTTGTAAGAATGACTTGGTCTTTATAAACATATTTTAGGACAAATAAAACAAGAACCTTCAAGAACAAGTGCGTATTTACAGTATACTTTCATAAGTTCAGATACATGTTGTACATTGTTTCTGATAATATTAGACTTAAAAATATATTTCCAAATTTTATGTTATAGGTAAATAATAGACAAGAAGTTGAAAGGGATACTGTACTTCAGGCAGAGAGTGGCTAGAGCTACGACGTTGTTTATTGACAGCCTCTTCATTCTGTAAAGTATGCAAACGGCGATCGACTATTAGCCCAGCCCCTTTGGTTAAACAATTTCTTTACTCATATTCCTTGGACCATATCCCTAGTATTCAACATGGGAAAGTAAACGAAAAAGTGGCCATAGAACAGTTGCAGGTACAAGTTTAGATTTTTCTAACAAACAATTTATTTTTGTATTCTTAAATTCTATTAAAAAGAAGTAATTAGAGTATTGAGTTTCAAATTATTATGATTACAGGTGCTTCGCCGGATGGACTAATCGACGATGATGGCATCACCGAAATTAAATGTCCTAGTTCGGCATTTGGATTAGAGGCAGATTTTGCTATTAGCCAAAAAAAAATTAAATTCTGGAAAATAGATGGATCTGTGAATCGACGCCATGACTGGTTTTATCAGATACAGGGGCAGCTGCATATAACTAACAGAAATTACTGTCTGTTTGCTGTGTGGACAGGCAAAGATTTTAAATTGAAGACTGAAAACATAATCAGGGACGATAAAATTTTGGAGCGAAAATATGGAACATCGGCTAGTCAGCTTTTACAATAAATGCCTGTTACCCGAAATTGTTGATCCCCGAAAAGCTAGGTCCATGAAACTTAGAGACAACAAATATTAAGATTTTATTTTACACGAAATTGTTTTTATTTACTTTAACCTAACTAATAATAATTTAATTGCTCATTTATTACAATAAACAAAAAACTGAATCCCCGCTTACGGAAAACGAAAACATTCCCTACTAACTAAAAACTGGCTAAGTATCAAGATGATTCTAAGCGGTGTATGATACGCGCTCCAACACAAACGGCTGTGTGTGCGTTTAACTGTATAGCTGTGTGAGTAAATTTACCTAAACGCGAGGCGCGCCGCTCTGGAGTAACGCTCTTAACATCACGCGAGGACCAATAGGAACCGAGCAAAAAGAAAACGGGTCAAAAGGCGCGAGCAGGTGATGCGATGCGACGGGGTAGGTCGGGGGAGCAAGAAACATCACAAACAAGACCAGCAAAGAAAGTCGAGGGCAGAAACTGCACTGTGATTTTACTTTGCTCAATAAAATGATCGTCTCATACGAATATGAACTCTATTATTTTCACATTAATGTTCATATTCATTTGACACGCTTGTTCACTTTCGCTTATACTAATAAGAACATTACAAGCAAAAGAATAAGGTTTATATTCGTCTAAATAACTTACTAATAACTTCGGGTCAGGAGTCGCATCTGTCTATTTTAGTCTATGGCATCACTAATAGGTCTGTCTGTCTGACTGTCCATTTGCCCCTAAATGACGGTAATAGAAACTATTTTAAAACGGTTACAATGATTTTTAAAACGCTTTTCTGGTGTAGAAGTAGCCACCACCATCGCGGTTTTTTCCGCCTGATCACTTAAAATTATTTTCGCCTAAATCCTGCGGCGGCACCAAGCCATGCCCCCTTAATATTTTCGTCTATTAGGAAAGCGATAACGCTGAATGCGCATTTAGTTACAACCAGGGGGCCTTAAAAGGCCACTTTGGCGAATCATAAAAGGATAACATTATGAATCATAATGGACAGTTAACTGTCAAGTTAATCGTATCAAATCCCATTGGTGAAGGATTTTTCAGTTTTTATTTTTTTTGTCTGTACTAAAATACCAATCAATCCAATCCAAATCCAATCCCAATCTCTTTGATTATACCTACGTAGTGCAGCGAAAAAAAGAAAAACACGGACTGTCTTTGCCATATTATGGCGAAGACGACCACGATAGCGGCGATAAGACCCCTCTTTGAGGAGAGGCTAGAGAGGCGTCACAGCGCCCTCACCTACCGCCTGACGCAGGTCCTCATCGAACACGAAAGTTTCGGGAAGTTCCTGCACATCATCAGGCGGGAGGAAACGCCCAGAGGACACGGTGGAGCATACGGTGGAGGTCTGCCCCGCTTGGGTGGAGCACCGCCGTGTCCTCGTAGAGGCGATCGGCAGCGGCGCAACCTCTCGCGTCCGGCCCTGGTTCAAGCCATGGTCCGGGGCGAGAAGGAGTGGGGGACAGTCGCCTCCTTCTGCGAAGCAGTCATGCTAGCGAAGGAGGCGGCGGGACGGCTGCAAGAGAGAGCCTCCCGTCCAGCCGCCGTGGGAGACGCTCCGGGCGTCGGGAGCCGCGCGACGACTCCGGCCACCGTAGGTGCGGGCCTGCGGGCGGAGAGTAATGGGTAGCTCACCGTCCGATCAGGACCAGGCCCGAGCCGGACGGCGCGTACGTGTTCCACGAGCGCCTCAAAGAAATGTCAGCATCATCAGAAGGGGCCCGTCAGGGCCGAAGCCTGCCGGGTCAGCGGGATTGTCCGAAAGGGTTACCGCTGGCCCGGAACATAAAGGGCTAAGGAAGGAACACGGGTGGGTTTTAGTCAGTAAGAGTCTGACACTCCCTTCCGCTCCACCCAGAGCGGGAGGGGTCATTTGATGATTTACCAACCTGAAAAAAAAAGCCTCTTACTAATAACCAAGCACAAATTCGGTCAAATTCAGGCTTATATTAGGTCCCTAACCTATCTAGTTTTACAGAGGAGCCCCTCTGTAAAACTAGGCTATGGCTAAGTAATAACAGCCGCACGGGTCGATAGATCAGGTTAAGCTACGCTTGCCGCGGTTGGTCCGTGGATGGGTGACCATCTTCACACACCAAGACCCCTCCGTGCCTCGGAAAGCACGTTATGCCGTTGGTCCCGGCTGTCATTTGTGGATCTTTGACAGTCGTTACGGGTAGTCAGAAGCCCGAAAGTCTGACAACCAGTCTTACCAAGGGGTATCTAATCGTATTACCCAGTAAGTGGGTTGTGGAGGTCAGATAGGGAGTCACTCCATGTAAAATACTGGTATTCAGCTGCATCCGGTTAGACTGGAAGCCGACCCCAACATAGTAAATAAAAGGCTAGGTAGATGAAAAACCTACCTAGTTTTACCTTAAAAAATCTGATCTCAAACCCCTTAAAATTCTAAAACGTAAACCCGCATTTTTATATTAAAACCAAATAAAAAATATGGGGTAATCAGTATAATATTAAAACGCATCGCTCTTAAGCACGCCCCTTTGCCGTTTGCCACGCCCCTTTCGGTAATTTACGGCTAGCCAAGGTTATTTGTACCCGCACTCTTTAAATTTATTCCTTCAGATATATTGAGCATCTTAGATCTACATAATTGTGGTTAAATATCTCAGAAATTGCTGAAACGATTAGAGGAATCGAAATTGTCTTTACAGACTTAGTATCTAAACACACTATGCCGAAGGTACGCGACCGAAGTTCGGCCGGCATGATTACGCCTGCAATGCTATTTGAATTACTGACACTACTGACACTTACTGACATTATGCCGAAATTACGTTGTGTTACAGCGTATAGCTGAACTTCGGTCGGGCGTAAGCTCAGCGGCAAGTCGGCGGCAATGTATTCTGTAGAGCACACATTATACGCGACCGAAGTTCGGTTCGGTTCGACTCTTCTAAAGCGTCTGCAATTGCTATTACTGTAAAATAGTCCACTTTTCGGGTTTCACAGCTCAAAAGTAATAACGGAACCCTAACAGTATCACTTTGTTTTGCGTCAGTCTGACCGGCTGTTTAGATAACACGACACGAAGCCACGACAGCGCTCGAGATACTAAATACACACAAAGTTATGCTACTGAATTTCTGCTGCGTAAGTTCGGCACTTATGGTGTGTCATATTAGCCGAATATGAAGGAACGTCAAATCAGCCGCGGAACTTCGGCCGCTTTCGATTACGATTGCATCCGGGATGCAATTAAATGTGCAAATTGCAAATTTTATCGAAATCCGTTCAGTGGTTTAGGCGTGAAAAGGTAACATACAGACAGACAGACAGACAGAGTTACATTCGAATTCATAATATTAGTTTGGATAAATATTAACTAACTAGAGCAGAGGTGGCCTAGAGCAGTGGTTACAGCCGCGTCACACGAGTTGTGGGTCGTAGGTTCGAACCCAATCAGGCGCTTTACTTTGTAAATTATTTCATCACCACTGCGCTCAAAACGGTGAAGGAAAACATCGCGAGGAAACCGGCGTGTCCTAGAACCAAAAATTCGAAGACATGTGATATCTACCAACCCGCACTGGGCCCGCGTGGTAGATTACGGCCCACTCCTTTTCACAGAGAGGAGACCTTGTGTTTATGCCTGATTATAAACACTAACTGTATTTTGACGAAATTGGGCTATGCTGTCCTATAAAATAAGTCAACTACACCTGACTTATTTTAAACTATAACTGGACAGCAAATGACAAATTCGAAGCAAAAGGCCATTTTAATTACCGACTTGACTAATAATAGACAGCGTAGTTTCTCCGTAATCGGTATAGTATTAAAATCGATATCGGAACCGATATAATATTCATAATCGAGTCGCCCAGATTGTCCAGGCAAAGAAAATAGGCTAATTTTAGTTATACGACACGATTCCGTTACGATTGTTATACGACACGATTCCGTTACGATTGTTATACGACACGATTACGTTACGATTGATAGAATAGCATAACTATGCCTTAGAGTGAAAACCTCGTAAGTGTAAAAGAAGTAACTTCTCGGGAGGAAGAAAGAACTGCGTGCTGTAAAATTTTTGTATGGCGTCCTTTATGTTTTTTTTTACCGACTTCAAAAAAGGAGGTTCTGTATTCTTATTAATTCATATGGAAATTTGACCCGCTTTAATAGCCAGAACTGTTCGATACTATAAGATTGTCCGAAATGCATAAAATGCTACTTACAATGCGTGTCATGAAAGATGAGACTTGACACACCACGTGGTTTGACATGCGCAGTACACGATTTTAGGTATCTTTAGCGGTATGAGGTCTCTGAGTGCGGGACGGGACCGGGCGTCATAGGGGCGGAGGAAAGAGCGGGGGAGGCGGGGTCAGTCTCATCTTTCGTGGCACGCATTGTAAGTCGCGGCTGTTACCACTAGCCCACCGCTGCTTAACTTAATTAATCAAGTAATATATTGGGAAGGGCGGGAAATTGATAAATATGGTTTAAGAATAGGTACATGACAGTCGTCGATGTTAAAATTAAAATGGCGTCAGTCAGTTAGTTCCTTATGAATAGTTATTTCATTGCAGGGTTGTCAATGGTCTAATAAGAGAAAATCTATATAATGTTTCCGGTCATGGACTAGCGATATTCTAGGTACCTAGAATATCGTTATATAAGTATCTAGAATACCGTTATATAAGTACCTAGAATATCGTAAATAAGTACCTAGAATATCACCATATAAATACCTATAATATCGTTATATAGGTACCTAGAATATCGTTATATAAGTACCTAGAATATCGTAAATAATTACCTAGGATATCGTAAATAATTACCTAGAATATCGTTGTATAAGTACATAGAATATCGTTATATAAGTACCTAGAATATCGTTGTATAAGTACCTAGAATATCGTTGTATAAGTACCTAGAATATCGTAAATAAGTACCTAGAATATCGTTGTATAAGTACCTAGAATATCGTTATATAAGTACCTAGAATATCGTTGTATAAGTACCTAGAATATCGTAAAGAAGTACCTAGAATATCGTAAAGAAGTACGTAGAATATCGCTATATAAGTACCTAGAATATCGTTGTATAAGTACCTAGAATATCTTTATATAAGTACCTAGAATATCGTTGTATAAGTACCTAGAATATCGTTGTATAAGTACCTAGAATATCGTAAATAAGTACCTAGAATATCGTTATATAAGTACCTAGAATATCGTAAATAAGTACCTAGAATATCGTAAATAAGTACCTAGAATATCGTTGTATAAGTACCTAGAATATCTTTATATAAGTACCTAGAATATCGTTGTATAAGTACCTAGAATATCGTTGTATAAGTACCTAGAATATCGTAAATAAGTACCTAGAATATCGTTATATAAGTACCTAGAATATCGTAAATAAGTACCTAGAATATCGTAAATAAGTACCTAGGATATCGTAAATAAGTACCTAGAATATCGTAAAGAAGTACCTAGAATATCGTAAAGAAGTACCTAGAATATCGTAAATAAGTACCTAGAATATCGTAAAGAAGTACCTAGAATATCGTAAAGAAGTACCTAGAATATCGTAAAGAAGTACCTAGAATATCGTAAAGAAGTACCTAGAATATCGTAAATAAGTACCTAGAATATCGTAAATAGGTACCTAGAATATCGTAAATAAGTACCCAGAATATCGTTATATATAGTTAACTATTCTAGTACACAAGTACAATATACCCTCGCTAAACATCGTTCAGCTGTTTTACATAACGAAGCTGTTTTGTAAAGCAGCTAGCGGTTATGTAAAACAGCGGATTTGACAACTCATCAGCGACAGTTACACCAGCACCCATACCCTTCAATGCGGAACACAGCAACGCTGCTTGGCGGCAGAAATAAGTATGATGGTGGAATTTACTATTTTGAGCTATTGTACAAATAATACTTCTAGAAAAAGTAAGTTTTAGTTCTAAAGTCATGTTTGGTACCAGCCCTAGAAAATCATAAATAATACAATATCTTAGGTGCACGCCATAATGAAAATGACATGTACTTTTTAATTACGACACAGAAATAATACCTGTGTGAGTTCAGTATTAAGTAGCGGTTTTATAAAGATATAATTATTTTAATTACACATTCACACTCACAAACACACCCTCACACACATCACCAACACTATTTAAAAATAAGACGCGCATATAATTTCACATAGGCATACATCTACAGTTACACGAAGAGCTGTTCATCAGTTTATAAGTCATTTACTGTTATCTTTTATTCCTAAATTTTAGTTTTAGTCACCTTTTGTAAAAAAAACTGGCCAAGTGCGAGTCGGACACGCACACGAAGGGTTCCGTTAGTTCCGTACCACAAGGCAAAAACGCCGAAAAAAAAAACACGTTTGTTGTATGGGAGATCCCCTTAAATATTTAGTTTATTCTGTTTTTAGCATTTGTTGTTATAGCGGCAACAGAAATATATCATCTGTGAAAATTTCAACTGTCTAGCTATCACGTTTTGACCTACTTCCCTAAAAAACTTTAAAACCCAAATTTTAAGGTCCCAACCCAAAGAATCTAAAGGCTCCTTCAAACAGGCGCGACACGCGATAAATCGCGCGCGACACAAAGGCACCGCAAGTCGCGCAACGTGCGGTGCCTTTGTGTTGCGAGCGATTCGCGTCGCGCGTCGCGCCTGTTTGCAGGAGCCTTAAATAATTTTTGATTATGATGACGGCTAATAGAGATAAAAGAAGAAGAAATGCTGCGCCGACTACAAATAAATTTACATAAGGACAGGACTATGAAGGAGTTCCCTTTATATAATACAAGCAAAACGCGGGCAACAGATAACCAAATTAAATCGTTTCACAATAAACGCTGACCAATGACAAAGCTGGCTTCAAATAGACCTTCCACGAACGTCAGAGTTAGTAAAACTTTCAATTCAAAACTGCCATCGTTGGCCTTAACCAAGGAATATAGAATGATGAACGATTTGATCGATTGAAAGTCGTCTTGGCTTTTCAATCTTTTAAAAATGGATTTTTATATTACAGCTACTGACCTATCATGACTCATTTTCTTTAGTGGATGACTGACTCCTCCTCGCATACTCTAATGATGTAATGAATAAAAGTCATAACTTGGTACACCGTCTGCGAGGACACCCTTGGCCAAGTTATATGAGGACTATGCAGATTAATGTCTGAGGATAGCTTTTGAGAAAAACCGTCCAGATTTAAGTGGACTATTTCTAGATACAAATGTCAGCTATATAGCTGACTAGCTTCCGCCCACAACTTCGCCCGTAAGGTATGTCGATAAAAACTATCCTATGTCCTTCTCCGGGATGCAATCTATCTCTCTGCCAAATTTTAGCGAAATCCGTTTAGTGGTTTAGGCGTGAAAAGGTAACATGCAGACAGACAGACAGACAGAGTTACTGTCGAATTTATAATATTAGTATTGATGTTAATAGACGGCGCGGCGGTGCCTACTTACTAATATCAAGCAGACCGTCGCGTCGGCTTATTTGTCACAGACCTTTTTTTTTTGTCGTTGGTAACATTTAAAAGGCACCTGACCTCCGGGGAGGGGAGTGTGGGATTTTTACCTCACTAAAACCACCCCGGTCATCACCATCAGCACATAGGGTTGGTCCCGGTTCCTCTTAAAAGACCAGTTCCAGACCTATCCAATTTCCTTCATAAATCTACGTTTAAATCGAAGCTCGATAACCCGGCTAGGTAATTTTCTTTGTAGTACGCCGCAACTCAGAACTACCTGGCTATTTTCTTTTTAATAATTCATAGGGATCAAATTAGGGCGGTTCCGAGCTCACATTTTAGTTTTAAATTCACTATAAGTTCTATAAGCCTTGTCGTCAAAGTGGATAACTATAGATTATTTAAAAGGTCACTGGACTGTGATTACTGAAGTTGTTTGTTACGGGAATCAGTAGTATTAGCAAGTCAAAGTCAAAGCATTTATTTCAAATAGGCACTTTTGAACGTCAGAAATTACAACAAATAGAATTGATTCTAGTCGCCCATTCCAAAAGGTAGTTTTCGTATGGAGAAGAATGGGCAAGAAACTCCACCGTTACTCTTTTAAAATTGGCTATAAGAGTAGGGGAAGACCAAAGAAACGATGGATGGACTATGTGAGAATGATAATGATGGTCTTCTTCTTTTCATGTTCATGGTACTCTTCTTTGATATTTTATATTGTTTGAGCACAGTAGATAGCCACGTTGATTGCGGCATCAGTTGGATTCATCAAATCATCCAAGGTGCAGGTGAACGAGCACTTAGGGCACTTCAGGATGTGGTGAGGTGGGGTTTTATTAAGAAGAAATATGACAGTTTGACATATTGTCGAGGCGCGCGCGACACAAAGGCACCGCAAGTCGCGCAACGAGCGGTGCCATTGCGTCGCGCGCGATTCCCGTCGCGCCTGTTTGCAGGAGCCTTCTCATTTTTCTCATTTTTTGGCTGATTTGGGTTGGGACAGCTACATTTTTCTATTCGTGATTCTTAACACTTTTCACTAACCGTCGTACCTCTATGTTATTTGGATCTCAAAGAATAAATTGGATCTCAAAATATGACCATTTTGAAAGGGAACAAAATCTAAAGAATCACGAATGGAAGAGTGTAGTTGTCCTGACACAAATCGGCTAATAAATGAGATAGGACTTTTAGTCATGCGAGCGACGATATTTTCCTTAAAAAAAGCTGTCAAACCGCCATATTTATTCCTCAGAGAAAAGTTATCTGACTATTAAAAATCAGCCTTCAATCTAATTTTGTGGATCAAGATTTTATTTTATTTTTTTATCAATTAGTTTTAATCAAAATAATATTATAAATAAATGGATTATTTACAATGTCAAACCTTTTGTTTGGGTAAATAAATAGATTATTTACAAAGTCAAACCTTTTAATTAAGTATTTGTTTTGATTCATGTTACCAAAAGAAAAAAAAAATATTCCCAAGGTCGACATCATCTTCGTTTGACCCAACTCTGACCTGATTAAATTCTTCCATTGCGGGACAAAACACGAGAACATTACATTAGCATAGCAAAAAGATGTTTTCATTGAGGTTTATTCATCACAAAATAACCGGTGTGAAGTGCGAGTGACTCGCGTATTACGGGTTCCGTACACAAATATTTTTGATATTCGTAAACTGTAAAGATAGCTTAGGTATAATCACCGTTCGGTATCCTCGTGCGATACGAATGGCCATTTTCCGCTGCAGTCTATTAACTTTAGTCCTGCAGCGTCGGACGCCTGACAGTCTACCTGACCAAACAGGCGCCCCGTAAAGGACCATCGATCGCACGACACCCGCATAGAGGCGGCGAACTTCCTCCCGAGGTCCCCCGAGATTGGGCAGCAGTCTATGCAAAGCAGGCAGCAGTCTATGCAATCCTTTGAGGCGGCAACTCTCCTGGCGCGCTTTCCGCCGCTGGACATCCTGGCGGATATGGACGCGAAGGTCTACGACCAGATTCGCGATATCCGCCAAAGCGGGAATAGTGTGCCAGGAGGCGTATTCGTAAGGCTGAGGCGGCGGGAACGGCGACACGCGCTCGAGCGGTGGCGCGAGCGGCTACAGCAGCCGCAATATTCGCGTAAGCGCGTTGTCGTAGCCGTTCTGCCGCACTTCGAAGCCTGGCTGAAAAGAGGGGAGCGCATCTCCTTCAGGCTCACCCAGGTGCTCACCGGACATGGATGTTTCGGTGAGTACCTGAACAGAATTGGGCGAGAGGCCACGGCAAATTGCCACCATTGCGGAGGCAGCCTGGATTCCGCACAACACACGCTCGAGGAGTGCCCTGCGTGGGCCTCCGAGCGGCGGGTCCTGGTTGCCAAGATCGGGCGAGACCTGTCTCTGCCGGCAGTAGTGAGGGCTATGCTGGCAGAGACAGAGAATTGGACGGCAGTAGCCTCCTTCTGTGAGACCGTGATGGTCAAGAAGGAGGCCGCCGAGCGGGATCGGGAGAGGGCTGATCCTGCTCGGAGAAGGAGGCGTCGGGGTGGCAACCGCCTTGGCGCCTAATACGCCGAAACCCGCCTACCAAACAAGGTAGGTGGACCGTTGGGGTCGCGGGCGCACAGAGTGGGGACTCTGTCCGCCCACCAAGTGACCCCAGGGAAGACGGTGGCACAGTGATCACGTGCTGCCGTGCATAGCGAGGCTCAGGGGAGGCCCCTTTACAGTCTCCCCAGGGATGTGCCTTACAGGCGTTGCACGGGGGGGTTCCGGAATTGGTCTTTTAAGAGGAACCGGGACCACCCCTATGTGCTGATGGTGATCACCGGGGTGGTTTTAGTGAGGTAAAAATCCCACACTCCCCGACCTCCCTCCCCGGAGGTCGGGTGCCTTTTGAAGGTTTCCCCCCGACAACAAAAAAAAAAAAAAAAAAAAAAGGTATAATCACCGTTCGCGATTTATTTGCCAAACATGTAAACAAATACGAGTATTTGGAAAAATTACTTTAATGCCCACACAATAAAGTTCAGTTTAGGCTACTACTTCAAACGTTTGTATAACTTTTTAAACACTTTTTAGAGTCACTCTGAAATCAACTTAATTACCACTAAAATGAAGTTGATATTTGTTTAACTTGAAATAACAACAATTGGAAACATACATTGCATAACACACATAAAATGATAATTAATCGCAATCGGTTTCATTTTGACAGGTCACCCACGTTCATTGCGTTACGTGCGTTGTTGAGCAGTCGAATTTTTCAAACCTACGAAGCAATAGATAAGCAATATATTCCTTTTTTAATGTTGTTTAACTGTCAAAATGAAGCTATTGCCACTGGTGGTGTGTTACGCAATGACCTCGCTGATTCTCAATCTAGTTTGAATAAATGCGATTTTGATTACGATTTTAAAGATACAAAGCCCCATGAAAACAGACACATAGGCGGCGTAGTCTTAGAAACAAGGTCCCGTTGGCAACCCTTGGTTGCGGAACCCTAAAAAACGGGCAAAATAATGATGGAGGACTTGTGTAACAAAAATATTCGTAGGACTGTGTTCTTCTCAAGGGCCGGAACGTACTTCAATAATATCCATTTATATTCACAATAAGACATGAAATCATTTTTTCCTGTAACTGTGGTAGTTTGCATTCAGATATACCGATTTCACGATGTTTTGTAACAAATATGCGATTAGGTAAGGCGTAAGGGCCTGGCCACAGTCTCTGGCGGTGCGGCCGGAGACGCGGCGGGCGGCGCGATTTGCGATCGTATGCCACAGCTAGAGTAGTTGCGACCGCGGTGGCGTCAGCGGTGGACGTATTTAGAGAATGGGTGAACTATTAAAATGCCTACCACAAAAAAGGAAAATGGAAAAAATAAGGAAAAGGAAAAAAAAAGGAAAAGGGAAATTGGAAGGAAAAAAAAGGAAAGGAAAAAAGGAGGAAATTGTTGTTTTATTTCGGCCCACAATTTTTTTATAACATGCCTATATTTATGATGTGGATGTTTTGACATCCATATTGCTGGTCTACTCAATATTTCACTAATAAATTGTTCCATATCCATTATTTTTATGATACAACGCGCGACAAAAACAAAATGATTTGTTTCGGTCGCGCGATGTCTGAATGCGTCCACCGATGCCGCCGCGCGCGCCGCTCTGAGCTGTGGCCACCTCGATACTCGCTAGTACATTTGTTTCACTCGCACCCCGCGCAGCCCGTCGCCGCCGCGTACCGCGCGACTCTCACCGCGCCGCAAGTCGCGCCGCTGTGAGCGTCGCCGGTAGCTGTGGCATACTTCATAGTTTGTCTACCATTTGTTTTCGCCGCTCACCGCTTGCCGCGCCTCCCGCCGCACCGCAATCCGCGCCGCTCTTGGCTGTGGCCAGGGGGTAAAGGGCCTGGCCACAGTCTCTGGCGGTGCGGGGCGCGGCGCGGCCGGAGACGCGGCGGGCGGCGCGATTTGCGATCGTATGCCACAGCTAGAGTAGTTGCGACCGCGGTGGCGTCAGCGGTGGACGTATTTAGAGAATGGCTAAACTATTAAAATCCCTACCACAAAAAAGGTAAATGGAAAAAATAAGGAAAAGGAAAAAAGAAATTGGAAGGAAAAAAAAAGGAAAGGAAAAAAGGAGGAAATTGTTGTTTTATTTCGGCCCACAATTTTTTTATAACATGCCTATATTTATGATGTTGATGTTTTGACATCCATATTGCTGGTCTACTCAATATTTCACTAATAAATTGTTCCATATCCATTATTTTTATAATACAACGCGCGACAAAAACAAAATGATTTGTTTCGGTCGCGCGATGTCTGAATGCGTCCACCGATGCCGCCGCGCGCGCCGCTCTGAGCTGTGGCCACCTCGATACTCGCTAGTACATTTGTTTCACTCGCACCCCGCGCAGCCCGTCGCCGCCGCGTACCGCGCGACTCTCACCGCGCCGCAAGTCGCGCCGCTGTGAGCGTCGCCGGTAGCTGTGGCATACTTCATAGTTTGTCTACCATTTGTTTTCGCCGCTCACCGCTTGCCGCGCCTCCCGCCGCACCGCAATCCGCGCCGCTCTTGGCTGTGGCCAGGGGGTAAAGGGCCTGGCCACAGTCTCTGGCGGTGCGGGGCGCGGCGCGGCCGGAGACGCGGCGGGCGGCGCGATTTGCGATCGTATGCCACAGCTAGAGTAGTTGCGACCGCGGTGGCGTCAGCGGTGGACGTATTTAGAGAATGGCTAAACTATTAAAATCCCTACCACAAAAAAGGTAAATGGAAAAAATAAGGAAAAGGAAAAAAGAAATTGGAAGGAAAAAAAAAGGAAAGGAAAAAAGGAGGAAATTGTTGTTTTATTTCGGCCCACAATTTTTTTATAACATGCCTATATTTATGATGTTGATGTTTTGACATCCATATTGCTGGTCTACTCAATATTTCACTAATAAATTGTTCCATATCCATTATTTTTATAATACAACGCGCGACAAAAACAAAATGATTTGTTTCGGTCGCGCGATGTCTGAATGCGTCCACCGATGCCGCCGCGCGCGCCGCTCTGAGCTGTGGCCGCCTCGATACTCGCTAGTACATTTGTTTCACTCGCACCCCGCGCAGCCCGTCGCCGCCGCGTACCGCGCGACTCTCACCGCGCCGCAAGTCGCGCCGCTGTGAGCGTCGCCGGTAGCTGTGGCATACTTCATAGTTTGTCTACCATTTGTTTTCGCCGCTCACCGCTTGCCGCGCCTCCCGCCGCACCGCAATCCGCGCCGCTCTTGGCTGTGGCCAGGGGGTAAGGGCCTGGCCACAGTCTCTGGCGGTGCGGGGCGCGGTGCGGCCGGAGACGCGGCGGGCGGCGCGATTTGCGATCGTATGCCACAGCTAGAGTAGTTGCGACCGCGGTGGCGTCAGCGGTGGACGTATTTAGAGAATGGCTAAACTATTAAAATGCCTACCACAAAAAAGGAAAATGGAAAAAAAAGGAAAAGGAAAAAAAAAGGAAAAGGGAAATTGGAAGGAAAAAAAAAGGAAAGGAAAAAAGGAGGAAATTGTTGTTTTATTTCGGCCCACAATTTTTTTATAACATGCCTATATTTATGATGTGGATGTTTTGACATCCATATTGCTGGTCTACTCAATATTTCACTAATACATTGTTCCATATCCATTATTTTTATAATACAACGCGCGACAAAAACAAAATGATTTGTTTCGGTCGCGCGATGTCTGAATGCGTCCACCGATGCCGCCGCGCGCGCCGCTCTGAGCTGTGGCCGCCTCGATACTCGCTAGTACATTTGTTTCACTCGCACCCCGCGCAGCCCGTCGCCGCCGCGTACCGCGCGACTCTCACCGCGCCGCAAGTCGCGCCGCTGTGAGCGTCGCCGGTAGCTGTGGCATACTTCATAGTTTATCTACCATTTGTTTTCGCCGCTCACCGCTTGCCGCGCCTCCCGCCGCACCGCAATCCGCGCCGCTCTTGGCTGTGGCCAGGGGGTAAGGGCCTGGCCACAGTCTCTGGCGGTGCGGGGCGCGGTGCGGCCGGAGACGCGGCGGGCGGCGCGATTTGCGATCGTATGCCACAGCTAGAGTAGTTGCGACCGCGGTGGCGTCAGCGGTGGACGTATTTAGAGAATGGCTAAACTATTAAAATGCCTACCACAAAAAAGGAAAATGGAAAAAATAAGGAAAAGGAAAAGGGAAATTGGAAGGAAAAAAAAGGAAAGGAAAAAAGGAGGAAATTGTTGTTTTATTTCGGCCCACAATTTTTTTATAACATGCCTATATTTATGATGTGGATGTTTTGACATCCATATTGCTGGTCTACTCAATATTTCACTAATAAATTGTTCCATATCCATTATTTTTATAATACAACGCGCGACAAAAACAAAATGATTTGTTTCGGTCGCGCGATGTCTGAATGCGTCCACCGATGCCGCCGCGCGCGCCGCTCTGAGCTGTGGCCGCCTCGATACTCGCTAGTACATTTGTTTCACTCGCACCCCGCGCAGCCCGTCGCCGCCGCGTACCGCGCGACTCTCACCGCGCCGCAAGTCGCGCCGCTGTGAGCGTCGCCGGTAGCTGTGGCATACTTCATAGTTTGTCTACCATTTGTTTTCGCCGCTCACCGCTTGCCGCGCCTCCCGCCGCACCGCAATCCGCGCCGCTCTTGGCTGTGGCCAGGGGGTAAGGGCCTGGCCACAGTCTCTGGCGGTGCGGGGCGCGGTGCGGCCGGAGACGCGGCGGGCGGCGCGATTTGCGATCGTATGCCACAGCTAGAGTAGTTGCGACCGCGGTGGCGTCAGCGGTGGACGTATTTAGAGAATGGCTAAACTATTAAAATGCCTACCACAAAAAAGGAAAATGGAAAAAAAAGGAAAAGGAAAAAAAAAGGAAAAGGGAAATTGGAAGGAAAAAAAAAGGAAAGGAAAAAAGGAGGAAATTGTTGTTTTATTTCGGCCCACAATTTTTTTATAACATGCCTATATTTATGATGTGGATGTTTTGACATCCATATTGCTGGTCTACTCAATATTTCACTAATACATTGTTCCATATCCATTATTTTTATAATACAACGCGCGACAAAAACAAAATGATTTGTTTCGGTCGCGCGATGTCTGAATGCGTCCACCGATGCCGCCGCGCGCGCCGCTCTGAGCTGTGGCCGCCTCGATACTCGCTAGTACATTTGTTTCACTCGCACCCCGCGCAGCCCGTCGCCGCCGCGTACCGCGCGACTCTCACCGCGCCGCAAGTCGCGCCGCTGTGAGCGTCGCCGGTAGCTGTGGCATACTTCATAGTTTATCTACCATTTGTTTTCGCCGCTCACCGCTTGCCGCGCCTCCCGCCGCACCGCAATCCGCGCCGCTCTTGGCTGTGGCCAGGGGGTAAGGGCCTGGCCACAGTCTCTGGCGGTGCGGGGCGCGGTGCGGCCGGAGACGCGGCGGGCGGCGCGATTTGCGATCGTATGCCACAGCTAGAGTAGTTGCGACCGCGGTGGCGTCAGCGGTGGACGTATTTAGAGAATGGCTAAACTATTAAAATGCCTACCACAAAAAAGGAAAATGGAAAAAATAAGGAAAAGGAAAAGGGAAATTGGAAGGAAAAAAAAAGGAAAGGAAAAAAGGAGGAAATTGTTGTTTTATTTCGGCCCACAATTTTTTTATAACATGCCTATATTTATGATGTGGATGTTTTGACATCCATATTGCTGGTCTACTCAATATTTCACTAATAAATTGTTCCATATCCATTATTTTTATAATACAACGCGCGACAAAAACAAAATGATTTGTTTCGGTCGCGCGATGTCTGAATGCGTCCACCGATGCCGCCGCGCGCGCCGCTCTGGGCTGTGGCCGCCTCGATACTCGCTAGTACATTTGTTTCACTCGCACCCCGCGCAGCCCGTCGCCGCCGCGTACCGCGCGACTCTCACCGCGCCGCAAGTCGCGCCGCTGTGAGCGTCGCCGGTAGCTGTGGCATACTTCATAGTTTGTCTACCATTTGTTTTCGCCGCTCACCGCTTGCCGCGCCTCCCGCCGCACCGCAATCCGCGCCGCTCTTGGCTGTGGCCAGGGGGTAGACTGCGATTTTTTTAAGGGGCTTACATGACCTAAAGCGCGGTCACTGTCGGACTGCATAGAAAAGAAAGAGAAGCGCGATGACACAACGCTGGTAATTTATTGGGGGTCGGCTTCCAGTCTAACCGGATGCAGCTGAATACCAGTATTTTAATAGATTTATTGCTAAATATGAAGCAATTATTTAATTACAAAAAATCTATTGTTTGGACTAAAAAAATAAAAAAGTAGTGTTTTAGTATGTTGCTTGTAGAATAATCTGACAAAAAATCAGAATGATTGTATGTAATATTAGTATGGTTTTTATTGAAAACAGAAAGTTTTTAGAGGTATCTTCATGATTTTTTTCTATCGTATCAAATTAGTAGTATTATGTTTTCAACACACTACCTACCTAGCATAATATCCTGATGAATATAAACGAAAACGACAAACGACGACGACGATAATAAACGTTTTTTCTTTCTTTCTTTCTTTCTTTCTTTCTAATATCATATATTTTTCTGATTTTGTTTACTGTAGTCGATCATATACGGTCGTACTTTTATCGTTTCTAAAACTTGCGTTTTTTTTTTTTTGCGTTTAGGTCCTGTAAGCCCCTTAAGGGATATCTTTGAGTTTTAATAGATTAACAATATTGTATCTACTTCTAACTTTAAACATACCGTTCCGACACTCGTTCCAAGGAACATTTATATTATGTACTAGCTGCGCTCCACGGTTTTACCCGCGTAAATACCGATCCCGTAGGAATATCGGAATAAAAAGTAGCCTACATGTTAATCCAGGTTGTCAGCTAACGCTAATTGAAATTCACATTGTGAAAATTACAACTGTCTACCTGTTATGGTTCATGAGATACAGCCCGCAGACAGACGGACGGGCGGACAGGGAAGCCATAGGGTTCTGTTGGCACCCTTTGGGTACGGACCCCTTAAAAGAGGGTAAGTAATAGATGATATAACCACAAAATCTCTAATATTTACAATATATAACAACGGAACCTATAATTTTATTTAATATAGCGATTAGTTAATATAATGAACGATTGATATAATTTTAAAATAACTAATTTTCATAAGCATAACATACATTAAATATAAAATCGTTTGACATACCACTCAAAAGATATAAAACTTATTTGGTCTAATTAAACAATAACTTTGTATTTTGTTTAAGAAATATTTAAAAGTATTTTTTCTTTGTTTTATTCTTTGTAAGTTCTATCGTAGTTATAGGTAATAGTCACCTAAGTAGATATTAAACATAACTAGTAACTAACCACCTGCGCTAAGATAGGTCGACGGAGCCCCGCTTCGCGGGGCTCCTATTTCTGGGTGGTTTAAAAAAAATAACCACGAAGGCTAAGGCGGGAGCTCCGCTCCGCTTCGCTCCCGCCTTAGCCTTCTAACCTAACCTATCCGAGTCGGGGTACTCTGAGTCGGGGTGTTAACCATAATGACGTTTTTATATACATAATATTAAACGTTAGACTAATGATTTTCGATTAAATAAACAATATACATATTAAACGTTAGACCAAATGATTTTCGATTACATAAACGTTATATCAAACAACGTTATACTAATTAAGTTTTAGAAAAAATAAATGTTATATGAAAAGAAATTATATCAACAGTTGGTATATCTCACGTTAATTATATCTTATGAACGATAATAAAATGAAATTAGACCAAATGAGTTTATACGTTATGAGACGCACCCCTTAAAAGAAAATCGTATTTGAAAAAAAAAAAACACTTTCAGCAACCGATGTCATACAAATATCAACGACTAAAAATCGCAACATAAAGTCGCAAACTCTTCTGAAACTTATTACGCCGCTCGGGGAACAAGTTTCATTGCGATACCTTCATTCAGGAAATTGAGTTTGAGTAAAGTTGCATTAAATTTCAGTCGAGAGCACTTGTTTTATTTACTGTAGTTAGAAGCTACGACTCTGCTGAGACCGTTTTCGACGTAGGTTGTGAATATATAATAAGTATGTGATTCATCATCTCATCATTATTTCAGCCGAAAGACGTCCACTGCTGGACATACGCCTCCCCCAAGCACCTCCACTTCGACCGGTTCTGTGCTTCTCGCATCCAACGGGTTCCTGCGGCCTTCACAAGGTCGTCGGACCACCTTGTGGGAGGCCTTCCAACGCTGCGTCTTCCGGTACGCGGTCGCCCCTCCAGAACCTTTCGGCCCCATCGGCCATCTGTTCTGCGAGCAATGTGCCCTGCCCACTGCCACTTAAGTTCATCGTTCATCATCTGCTAAGTCGTTTTAGAGTCAAAGTACTCGTAGCGTGAAACAAACGCGTTGGGCGATAATCATAATTTGCCCAGCCTTTTCCCAACTGTCGGGGTCGGTATGCAGTCCGACAGTGACCGCGCTTTAGGTCATGTAAACCCCTTAAATACAGAATCGCGATCAGACGGAGTTGCATCTCTAATTCATCAGATTCATCTGAAGATTTGGTGGTTTGATTTGGCAGATTTATAACCTCCGGTTGGTGAGAACCACCGGAGGTTATAAATCTGCCTGATCTTTTCCCAACTATGTTGGGGTCGGCTTCCAGTACAACCTGATGCAGCTGAATACCAGTATTTTACACGGAGCGACTGCCTATGTGACCTCAATAACCCTGTTACTGGGTAATACGATACCCCTAAGACTTGTTGTCAGACTTTCGCGCTTCTGATTACCCGTAACGACTGTCGAAAGATCTCTAAATGACAGCCGGAATCAACTGCTTAATGTGCTTTCCGGGGCTCGGAGAGGTATCCGTATGTAATGGATGGTCACCCATGCATGGACCTCGGAAGCGTTACTTAAACTTGAAGATTGACCCGCCCTGCGGTTGTCATAATTTAGCCACTACTTTTTTTGAAGTGAAAACTTCTTTAGCATCCTGTGATTTGAAATTTCATGAAACAAAAAAGCAACAGTAAAAAGAGACATATAAGATTTAACGTGGGAGAAAATGAAATAGGAAGCATTATACAGTGTTTTTGTTTTTTATTAGTACAAATGACATCACATTTAATGGATGTGTGGATGTGGATGTGGACGTGGACGTGGACGTGGACGTGGATGTGGATATGGATGTGGATGGATGGATGGATGGATGGATGGATGGATGGATGGATGTATGTATGTTCTTTAGCATCGTTGTGATTTGAAAGTTTATGAAACGAAAAAGCGACAATAAAAAGAGACATGTAAATTCATAAGATTTAACGTGGGAGAAAATGAGATAGGAAACATTATATAGTGTTTTGGAAGGTTTCACTTCTACCACGTGTGAATTGCACACATGCTGTTTTAAATTATATAATCGTTAAATCCACTTTTTCTCATTAATTAGTCTTAGTAGTTCGTGTCAACTTATATTAATCACTATGATTGGCGATGGTACTTTGTAACACTTAGTGCTTGGCCAGACTGCAAACGCGGGCGCGAGGCGGGCGCGGCGCGGCGTACTCAAACATAAGAACTTCATTTGAGCGTCCATAGTGCCACGCGGGCGCGGTGAGCGGCGCGGACTGCTTTTATTTTGACAACTAAATAATATTCATTGCGTTCTTAACGTTGTCGAGCTGTCAAATTTTTCTTACTTTGGAAGTAATGGTTTATGAATTTCCGTCAATCGGATTCTGATTGTTACGCATTTGGGGTGCCCGCTTCAATCGTTCTTTGTTATATTTGGCGTATCCATTAAGTAGTCCTACCTATTAACGTGCAAAAAACCGGATTACAATCCCACAAAAGTCACAACACAACAACATGTGAACTAACCCTGGTGTCACAAATATAACTGACATTTGACATAAAAATGTAGGTTACAGAGTATTTTTATAAACATTCTACCGCTCCTAATTTTTAAATTCATAATCATGAAAACTCGCCAGCCTGTCCGTCAAATTGTTACATAAATAGCATTTCCCTTCAGCTTGCGCGGAAAACAGTGTTATTTTATTCTTTTTAAAACTACACTTTTTCTGACCTGCCTATTTTCTTTGAAATAACAACTACCTACCTACTTATTTATTGAATTAAAAGATAATTCTAAGAGTCCTGGAGTAGAATTTTAAAATCTTCAATACGCTTTGAAACCTGATATTTATATTTAATCATGTTATGTTTACATAATTTAACAGTCTTGAATTAATAATAATAATAGATTTATATAAAATGTATATTTATTTGCATTTTATATTGTAAATATTGCTGCGCCCTTGCAAATAATAATATGTAAAGATAATAGATTTATATAAAATTTATATTTATTTGCATTTTATATTGTAAAAATTGCTGCGCCCTTGCAGCCCCTCAAAACTTTTGTTACTGAATGAGAGCAATAAGTCCGCACCTGTACATTTATGTGCTTGAAGTATTAAATAAATAATATTTGAATTTGACATTTATTTTTCATTGTTGACATTGTTATACGGAACATATAGAATTTCTTATCTAAGGTGAGACTATGCTAATAATTTTAATGTTCCGGACTTCTAACGTTCCTTTAATGTAATTTAAACAAAAACCGCCTTTTTCAAACATCGACACATTCATCTAAAATATCTCCAGATTTATCCCGATGATCACTCGCCCTTTTAAGTTGTGTTATAATTACTAAGGGGGCGTCCATAAATTACGTGAGATGTTTAAGGGGGGGAGGGGGTCGAGTCAAATCTCATCTAATCTTACGTTGGAGAGAGGGGGGGTCTCGGCAAATATCACGCAATTTTTTTTCTGATTGAACAAAAAGAAATTGTACTATTTTGGTCCATTTAATCCAGATTGTACATGCTTAAGATTAAATCTTAAGCGTATATCGTAATACGATTAAGATCATTCACTAATTCGTTCGAAAGAAAATAATTTCATTCATACTTCGACGTTATACATCTGCTGACTGTCAAACCACCATATTTGTTTTATACCAAATAGCTCAATGTATTTGGATAAAATATGACAAAAAGATAGATCCCGTAGAAGGACATAGGATAGTTTTTATCCCGATATTCCCACTCATCGACACTTATGCGGGTGGAACCGCGGGGCGCTGTCCTAATTTGGCCAAAGTGTATTTAAAAAAAATCGCTACTCCCGCGCAAATGTGGAAAACATCCCCTTTTCATTTTCATACACTATCTTAATTTCTTTTCAACAAACGCCATCTACCTCCTCACCGGGGAACCGAACCCGGACCAACCCCTCTCTAACAGATCGATGTTGTTATAAATAAACCGTCTAGCCGGGGTGGGGCTACCCCAAGTCACAGAGTAGATATTTCTACAGAAGGTCAACTGTATACAACGAACGAGAACAGCGCACACATAGACACGCTTCACATACAGTGAGTGCAAGAGCACTCGCGTTTCGCGACTGGCATGCGTTTGATATGGCTAATGGCTATGTTAATAGCGTAGTTTGGCTTAGCTCTGGTGGAAAAGGGTTCAACGAAGCTACGATTTTGACAAAAAAAAACTCAAACTCAAAGCATTTATTACAATTAAACCTTGTACAGGCACTTTTTAATTGTCAAAATTAAATAGTCTGTCAGTTAGTCAGAAAGTTGAAGCTAGTTGCCCATTCCAAAACAGATCTTTATTAGTGTTGCCCAAATTCGGTCTTGGTCTTGCAGTCTTGGTCTTGTTCTTGCATTTTTGCAAGACCAAGACCAAGACCAAGACCGACTTATTGTAGCAAGACCAAGACCAAGACTGAACCCTGCAAGACTTGAGCAAGAACAAGACTAAGCCTGCAAGACTCTTGCGTCTCGCAGTTAAGTCAAACTGAGATTTGGGCGTTATAGTAGGTATTTGGTTTCAATTCTGATTTTGATAGACGTTCCCCAGACGTAACTCCAAAGTATGATGATTTTGGTCTTAGAGAGTTGTGTTGATGACTTTAATGATTATAATTCTGTAAATACATATTTGTTACGGCCGCGAATCATATATTAATCAACGTACAACTTAATACTGACCAGCAAATTGCAAAAAACGTAAAAAAAAAGAATTTCGCGGGCTACCCTGGCGCTTTCTCCTTAAATCGATGAATTTTAGAAAAATAATTATCCCCTCATAACGAATCTAAAATAAAAGTAGTAAATGGGTCATTCAATTATGTAGATGATTAAAATGCCTAATGTGACGCGTCTGTTAGATTCATTGGGATTCATGGCCGACTCGACGCCGCGCGGGGATTCCCACAACCTTCCGCATTTTTTGTCAGGTTCAAGCGTTTATGCACTTTATTGTTATAATTTTTAATGTTTATTTTCAATTGCGTTAATAATACGAGGAGACCGCTTGGCGCTGCGGTCCCTTTGTCGCGGCATTTTGAAAGCGAATAGCGTAGGTACGAAGATAGTGTTGATCTCGCAAATGAACTTTAGCAATACAGCTGATCAGGTAGCCCTTTCGAGTTTTATTTACATTGCTGTTTTAAGTGAAACAAGTGAATTTACTATTTTTTAATTAAAAATCTCATTGGGTCAGATAGAAATAATGATTTTATACAGTTTACAGTAAAAAAAATTGCAGAAAAAAACGTAAAACTTAAGAAAATGCCTACGAAAAATTTCAACGCAGGGGGGTCCAGAATCATGTACCTACTGAATCCATGGTAAGCGGTTGCGCGTCGATGTCCCCTGCCACCCTGAGCAATAGGCTAATAGGTATTTGAATGTAGTCTAGTCTAAGTAGTAGAGTCTCGCAAGACTTGCGAGACTCTTGCTGCAAGACCAAGACCAAGACCAAGACTGAGAGCGCAATACCAAGACCAAGACCAAGACCAGGTGTATTGCCGCAAGACCAAGACCAAGACTGGCTAAGGTCTTGTCTTGGTCTTGCATTTGGGCAACACTAATCTTTATGGAGAAGAACGGGCAAGAAACTCCATGGACACTCTTTTAAATCAAGATATTACAAAATCCTGGGTACATTATTCTTGTTGCTTCTATAATTGTGATAACAATGTAAAAAAAGGACACAAATGAAGAAACAATTCAAAATATAAGATTAAAAATAAGTCTTGGCAGTTAAGAGATGACCAGTCTCAACCGACAGCGCCCGTTCACGAACATGACGCGTGGATCAGCACCATCCAGCTCAACCATTTTGTGGGGAACCGAATGATCTAACACACGTTCTCAACTGCCATGCTCCGCCACAGTACATCTTACCCGCTCCGCTACACTTTAGCTCTAGCAGAAATAGACACCATACTTTCGTAGATTAGCTACACCGCTTAGCTACCTCGCACATCTCTCGTTGAAAGGTCTGAATTACACGGTGCGATTTAATTGCCCGTGGTATACCATAAGATAAAGCAACAATAAAAGTTGCACCGTCGTTTGTTGCTTCAATTTTATTGTAAGCCACAAGCAAGTAATGTCTCTTGGCCAATGCAAGTATTTTAAATTCACCAATGTAAATTCTAATAGTAACAAGACATAGATTCTAAAGCTCAGAGACCAACCTCGGAACATCAAAGGGATTTCTCTCTGCGATATTGAAGATCGTGCGGAGGAGTGGGGGATACCGCGGCGGGATGCGACGACATGCGGCGAGACGCGACAACATGCGACGTGAAGTAACGGCAGGTTGCGATAGCATGCGGCGGGATACGAAGGCATGAGACAGAATGGTCTTGACAGAGATATCAAACGAATGACACCCGCAAGTCGGTTGCAATTGATATTCGTAAAGTGTATGTATGTGTTTGTGCATTTTCTCTGGTTCATCATCACTCTCCTGCCTTTATCCTAATTTATTTGGGATCAGCGCAACATGTATTCCTCTTCCATACTTTTCTATTCGTCGGTTATCTTGATAGTCACCCCCTTTCTAGCGATATCATCTTTTACACGGTCCATCCATCGCTTCTTTGGTTTTCCCCTACTCTTACAGTACCCGGCGATAAATATTGCACATCGATCTTTGGAAAGAGACAATCGGCTAATTTTGGCTTCGTAGAGCGTTATCTCTGTCGCACGAAATACAAACAGTCCGGTATCTATTAGGAGCTGTTAAAACCATTATGATTTGCTTCTTTTGATAATTATTTTTATTCTTTGTATAAAATAAAAAAAAGGTAAAGGTCATGTGCAATATTTGTCGCCGTCGTACTGTGCTTTTCTTGTGTGTTTTCGCTCGCTGTTTGGAGCTGACCTTCTGCACCTATCTACTCTGTGGTCAAGAGTTCGATGACCTCAATGCATGGCCCTTTGATTCCTGCTCTACACTTTATGGGGTGACTTTTGCTTTAGTAAAGAGGCCGGTCAGGTGTGAGTTGTGTTTGCAGTGATTTTTTTTTTGAAGTAACTTTATGTTATAAAAAATAAGGATCATTCCTACTGCCTTCAGTATCATACTTGTTTCTTCCATAATGGTAAGATTTGATCAGATACCCGCGAGAAACGTGTATTTACTCGCAACAATAATACCTAAAAAATATTTCTTTTCTATTTTAACATACAATATACAGGCTAAGTACATAATTAAGATAATATTTACATAATATAACTAAAAAAAATATTATGTGCATGTATATAAAAAAAGCAAAAGAATCACAGGGCATCATAAAATTCGTCCGCATCGCTGGCAACCGGAACAGTGCCCAAAGAAGGCTGACTGGCTGGATGACGATGCTGTGTCTTTGGCCAAGAAAAAAGGCCAGCCCTCTCTTACATAATTAAATTTAATTATTTACAAGGTATTAATAATATTTTTAACCATATTCTGTGACAAGAAAGTCATAGAAGACGAAGTTTTTCGTTCAACTTTATAATAATGTTGATTCACTATATTCGTTGTATACCAACGCTGATTCACATTCATAAATGATATGTGATTTTATTTTTGTAAGTAGGTTTTCACAAACACTTTTACACGTCAATCATATATTTTTTAAACTAGATGAGGTCGGCGTTTCCTATCTGACTAGTCTGAGAAGAAAGACCGAAACAAACTCAGAGGTCATAAAATTATTCTGAATGTGAATCAACACAGTAGTGTGGTTTTTGCCAACACCACAATATCACAATTAAGGCTCCTACAAACAGGCGCGATGCGCGACGCCAATCGCGCGCGACTCAAAGGCAATGCACGTTGCGCGACTTGCGGTGCCTTTGTGTCGGGTGTCGTGTCGCGCCTGTTTGAAGGAGCCTTTAGCCTGTAATGTTCCCACTGCTGGGACACAGGTCTCCCCTCGGTGAGAGGGTGTGAGCCGTAATCCACCACGCGTGCACCAGTTGGTAAACGTCACAATATGTCTTCGAATGTTTGGTTCTAGGTCATGCCGGTTTCCTCACGATGTTTTCCTTCACCGTTTTCAGAGCAGTGGTGATAAAATAATTTACACAAAGTAAAACGCCTATCTGGGTTCGAACCCACGACCTTGCAAGTCTCGGCCGTTAAAACTGGGCCTCCGCTCCTATACACCTGTCTACCCTTTCGAGAAATGCAGGCGTGATGTTACATTATTAGATACCAGCTTTTGCCCGCGACTTCGTCCGCGTGAAATTTCCCCACCCCGTCGCATCGCATCGCCTGCCCGCGCTATTACTTCGTTTTTGCTTAGCGTTCTTTCTGACTTTTTTTTTCTCGGCTCCTAAAGATCATAGCGTGATGTTAAATAGCCTATGGCCTTCCTCAACAATTGGGCTATCAAATGCAAAAAGAATTTTTCAAATCCGACTGGTAGTTCCAGAGATTAGCGCGTTCAACCAAACAAACAAACTCTTCATCTTTATAATATTAGTATAGATATATAGTATAGATGTTATTATGTGCAGACAATTATGTTTCTATCTTTCTAAGATAGAAATGCTGGCAAAATGATGTACGCAAAATACACGCATTGAGGTGGAATTGCGGACACCAGCCCGTATTACTTATGCTGGAAAAATGTGTTTGACACTAATTCGTATTTCAAAGGATACCTTCAGGTAACCATAAACTATTATGTGGTTTAAACTAACCGTAAAAATATTTTCAGGACAAATCTCCTTCCTTGAGAAAAACTCTTTTGAGGAAAGTTTTTTCAACACCAGGATTTTTAACAAAAGCATTTCCGTTTTAGGGTTCAGCACGTAAAAGTGCCAACGCAATCCTCCGCTGTCCGTCCGTCTGTCACAGGGTTGTATCTTTTAAACCGTTACAGGTAGGCACTTGACATTTACAGTGTGTAGTACTATGGCCGCTATAATTACAACAAAATATAATAAAAATTAAATTAAATTAAAAACGCAATGTCCATACTCCCCATAAAAGACTCGTGTTAAATAAATATGTAGTGTTAAATATTGTACATGTATCATCATCATTACAGCTGACAAACGTCCACTGCTGGATATCTTTAAGCCTCCCCCACGCACCTCCAATTCGACCAGTTCTGTGCTGCTCGCATCCAATGAGTACCTGCGGCCTTCACAAGGTCATTGGTCCACCTTGTGTGAGGCCTTCCAACGCTACGTCTTCCAGTTGGCGTACTATTGAAAAAAAAATATATTGTACGGTGGCACGGAACCATTCGTTGTAAAGTCCGACTCGCACTTAGCCATTTCTTAACAGTAGGTAACTAAAAAGCCTAGCCAAGTGAAATAATTTAATTGAATTATTTTTCGAAAGAGATTTGCTAAATATCCTAGTAGTTGGGCAATTAGGGCATTCGTTAATTGGGACCTATTTTGAAAAGGTTTGTAGCGGTATCTACAACGCCATATGCGAACAACGCGTCATACTGACGTCACGCAAAATCCTGCATCTCGCAAGCAGAGTTTACCGCGCAACTAGCATAGATACAACGGCCCGACATGACTCAACGGGCAGTTGCCCGCCAGACAACACCCGTCTGGTCGGAGGATCCTCCCTTTTCCATGGAGGATGAGTGAACTTTACACCCTGGTCCTCATACCTCTATCCTGGTGACCCCGAGTATGAACGTCAGCGCAGCCTTCGTGCAAATACTTCAGCGTAACGTCATCATCACTCCCGCAAGCTTTAGAGCTGACGAGTCCCAGCCAGCACCCACGGTTTCAACGGGTATCCTAAACACCAGCATGCAGCGACCGCGCATACCTGGTCATCACCCTCAGCCTCATCAATAACCTTTACATTCGGATAGCAAAAATGGGAACTGACTTTTAGAACCTATTAATTTAGGTAATCATCTGCCTGGCGTTTTCCCAACTATGTTGGGGTCGGCTTTTAGTATAACCGGATGTAGCTGAATACCAGTATTTTACATGGAGCGACTGCCTATCTGACCACAACCCAGTTACTGGGTAATACCCTTGGTAAGACTGGCTGTCAGACTTTCGGGCTTCTAACGACCAGTAACGACTATCAAAGATCCACGAATTACAGCCGGGACCAACGGCTTAACGTGCTTTCAGGGGCACGGAGGGGTCTTGGCATGTGAAGATGGTCACCCATCCAAGCACCAGCCGCGGCAAGCATAGCTTAACCAGATCGATCGACCTGTGCGGCCATATTACTTAGCTTCCTATTAAGTCTGGTGTTTATACAAGTTTCAATTTGAAAACCGTCGTGAAGGGCTGGCCACCTTAACCGTTGCGACTAGGTACCGGAAAAAGTTTTCGGAGACCATTCAAATCTTAGAGAAATTGTTCACTTTTTGTCATTTATGTCGTTCATTCGGCATCTTTTACTCGAAGTGAAAAATGAATCCATATTATATAACAATATTGGATTCGACATTCAGTATGTATCACTCACGCTCCGAATGGTCGAAAAATGAAATAAAGTGAGCAAATGAACATTAATTTCTATATAGTTTTGGCAGTATCTTGTGAACGTGGAATGAAACAACCACTCAGTAAACCATTCACTCGAGTGAAGCGTCTGCTTACTCCGTAGGTATCAA
Organism: Luperina nickerlii; assembly: GCA_963855955.1. Taxonomy (NCBI): domain Eukaryota; kingdom Metazoa; phylum Arthropoda; class Insecta; order Lepidoptera; family Noctuidae; genus Luperina; species Luperina nickerlii. The sequence continues at coordinate 5,086,476 of OY979689.1, read as the reverse complement.
ACGTAATGGCCAGGGGGGGTAAACTTCCCTACATGTTAACAGCAGTTTTTCTAGCTACGCCATCTATTAAACTTGTTCCTAAACTTACAGGAAAATTATTCACAAAATACCAGTATTATAGTGTACTCTGTGGTAATGGCTATCAGTATCAATGAGGGTTTTCTGAAATGACGTTCGCTAGGTGGCAGCACTGACACGTCAGGTCCAGACATCTGTCAAAGAGCCTATATTTTCTTTAGTCTTGACTGAATGATGAACGTATGAATGAGTCGAATGATGAACGTCATCATATATTTTATATTGGGAGACCTCTTGTCACAGTGGTGCCAACTGGTGTCGTAAATTTTCACGAAAACCCTCATTGCTTTAATTTTGACAATTCAACAATATTCATTGCGTTATTTCATTGTTGAACAGACACATTTTTTGAACATATGAAGCAATGGATTAGTATTATCCTTCAAAATGTCTCAGATGAGATTGGTAGTTTTTTACGCAACTAGGATGCAGCTTAACCGCATTCATAGAATTTGGGAAAATGCTACAGTCAGCTAAAAAATTATGAGATTCAAAACAAAACCTGTTTTCGTTTAATACCTTATAAAAATTAAACAGTGATACCAATTTGCAGGGGTTTTCGTATTCATTTACATTTGAAGTGGCATAATTAGGAGACATGGCTCTTTGGAGGGAAACATAATTTTATTTTATGACCTTTTTCGTGGACGAATTAACTTCACCAAAAAATAAGTACTTTTGTAACATTTAGGCGCTCCACCCACTGCACTACGTTGGCAGATTTTACTATTGTATACAAGTATCTCAATTTATATAGAAATCACGCCTAGCACAACACACTGCCGACGCGGAAACGCGCGGGAAGGCACCCCGCGCGCAGTTTCTGCCAATCTGCGCGGGAGCGTGGGGCTTGCCGCGGGATATGAGTGACCCACCGGCTTCCCAGTCCCGAGCGTGATTTGATACTGTTCTATGGACGCAGTGTCTTTTAATTCTTGTATACAAAAACCAAAATGACAATATAACTGCAACATCATGAAATTGAATAAGTTCGACACCGTTAAGGCGAAAGCGCCAGGGTAGCCAGCGAAATTCAATATTTTTGAGGTTTTTTGGAATTTGCTGGTCAGTATTACGTTGTATGTTGATTAATATATGAATCGCGGCCGTAAGAAATATGTGTTCACAGAATTATAATCATTAAAGTCATCAACACAACTCTCTAAGACCACGTAAGTCCAAAGAATAACTGTTTCATGAAATCATCATTCTTTGGATCATCTTACCAAGGGGTTTCGTATTACCCAGTAACTGGGTTGTGGAGCTCAGATAGGCTGTCGCTCCATGTGAAATACTGGTACTCAGCTGCATCCGGTTAGACTGGAAGCTGACCCCAACATAGTTGAGAAAGAGACTAGACAGATGATGAGCCATCGACTTTAATTTACACTTTTTAAAACGCGTTTGATTTTTTTTTATTCGTAGGTAGATGATCATTGACGATTTAACTTCTCGTGGTCCACTTGGAATTCCGCAATTGTCTCCGGTCCCAAGTGGGAAGATGTAACTCCAACCTGATAAAGTGTCTTCATCGTGGTAGACTCACTTTGAAAGAAGCAACTTTCTAAGTAACTGACGGTTTCACATTGCAAAATTACCCGTAAATGGTTTGAATGAAATCAATAAAATAAAACCAGGTTCATCTGTAGAGCCAGGTTTAAACCAACGAGAGATTTTTTTAAATTCGAATTTTAATCCGAAAATATTAAAGTTCGAATTATATTTACGTTAAAACCGAGTCTAAATAGTAAATTTTACATGAAGAACTTTATGTTAGCCGGAATAAAGTTCAAAATACAGTAACAGCAGTACAGTACCCGGCGATAAACATCGACCTATTCGATCCTATCGATTTTATACAAAGAATAAACCTAATTATCAAAAGAAGCAAATCATAATTGTTTTAACAGCTCCTAATAGATACCGGACTGTTTGTATTTCGTGCGACAGAGATAACGCTCTACGAAGTCGAAATTAGCCGATTGTCTCTTTCCAAAGGTCAATGTGCAATATTTATCGCCGGGTACTGTATGATTTTGTAACTATCTCACCGTGAAAACTTAGGTGAAGTGAGCGTGGAGTGAGCTGTCAATAGTGTCAATTCCTAACAAAAACAAACTTACTTCACCAAAATTTTCACGGTGAGATTTTTACAGAATCGACCGGCTGGCTCGAAGGTTTATGGTAGGTCTAAAGTTAGGATTCGTTTTTTAGTAAGACAGTTTGAGTTTGATATCCACCCGATCGATTCTGTAAAAATCTCACCGTGAAATCTTAGGTGAAGTGAGTTTGTTTTTGCTAGGAATTTACACTATTGACAGCTCACTCCACGCTCACTTCACCTAAGTTTTCACGGTGAGATAGTTACAGAATCGCACTGCAGTTAGTCACCAGCTTCAAAATCAATATTCAAAATTGACGTCGAATCCTACGAAACACATCATACTCGTACAACGTTTGGTTTGCGACCTAAGTCGGATCGTGTGGTTGCCTGGTTGCCGTCACCGCCCGGTTGACTGGTTGCTCCTGATTATTCGGTTACAATCACACTGATTAGCACCTGACGCTCAGCTTTTTGGGGTGTGGTGCAAAGAGAGGCGGAAAGCGATTTAAAGGAAAGTATTGGTCAAAAATATTTGGTTTTATTCGCCTATTACTTTATTAACTTACATACATTACATAATCAGCTTATATATAATGTTTCCAGTGCTGGGACATACGTCTCTTCTCTGTGAGAGGTAGGCAGTAATCAACCAAGCGGGCCCAGTGCGAGATGGTAGATGTCACAGTCATGTCTTCGAATTTTTGATTCTAGAACAGGAATGGTAAACCAGGTATGGCCACAAATGGCACGCGTACCATTTGTGGCACGTAACAACATAATTTGGGCACGGCATCATTTCAGTAATGTTGGTACTCTAGTTTGCAACAGCAGAAGTCGTACTAATTTTTTTTTTAATTAAATAAATATAATATAACACTGTTAATTGTGTTATCTTTGCTGTATATTATATATTAATAATGGTATTATTATGAAAGTTTATAGTTTAGTATTATTGTGAAAGTATATAGTATTTTTCCAGTAGTTAAGATTGTTTGTTGGCACGGCATGGCCATTGTAATATTTATTTGGATAAAATAATGTAGGTACGCTAGTAATATACAGGGTGTTCGGTAATTAAAATTAATAGATAACCTCTTAAAGGGTCATTGTATAAGTTAATAAGAGCTGAGAGCAATGGCCTAGTGGTATCGGCCCTGACTTACGAGTTAGGTCGTGAGTTCAACCCCAGACAGGCACTTTATTTTTGTGAATTATTAATTTCATCACCACTGCTCGAAACCGGCATATTCTAGAACAGGAATGACATTTTTTATAATGAACAACTTTTACTACGGGGCCAAACATGAAGTCGCGAAAAAAAATCTGCTGTTCCCGATATTTATGTTCGCTTATCTCGTCAAAATGTAGGAAACTGCTGATTCTTTTTTCGCGATTTCAGGTTTGGTCCCATAGTAATAGTTGCTCATAATGATAAGTACAATGACCCCTGAAGAGGTTATCCATTAATTACCAGAAGTCAATGGAAAAATGACACAAAGATGTATAGATACCCCCACAAACCCTGTATCATTGCATGCACCCATAAGCACAATTTTTCACGTGCGTTGCATTGCGCACTACCGCAAACAGCAAATTTTCACACCTGAAATAAAAGTCGTTTTCCCGCAATTATTGGTTGTCAATGTTACTTAGTTTGATGTACAGAATTCGTAGTTGACGGTTATATGTCGGGTCTTTTTACACCCTGTATATACCTACTTTACGTTTGTTTTTGTGGAAAGGTAAATAAAAAAAATCAAATCATCTGCCTAGCCTTTTTCCCAACTATGTTGGGGTCGGCTTCCAGTCTAACCGGATGCAGCTGAATACCAGTATTTTACATGGAGCGACTGCCTATCCACAACCCAGTTACTGGGTAAAACGATACCCCTTGGTAAGACTGGTTGTCAGACTTTCGGGCTTCTGACTACCCGTAACAACTGACAAAGATCCACGAATGACAGCCGGGACCAACGGCTTAACGTGCTTTCCGAGGCACGTAGGGGTCACGTTATGTAAAAATGGTCACCCATCCACAGACCAACCGCGGCAAGCGTAGCTTAACCTGATCGATCGACCTGTGCGGCTGTTATTATTTAGCCAAGGAATAAAAAAATAAAAATAAAATAAATGTCTGTAAAACCTCAGTTTTCGAAAAACGTCTCCTTAATAGAGCGTTGTCTTTGTCACTCCGGGTGACAGTCTCTTTCTAAATCACGATAATTGTCCTTTTAACGGGCGGAGGTAGTGTAAAATCGCTACCCTGTCCTACCTTGTACCCGATATACATATATGTAGACATGTTCGCGTGACATGACAGGGAGTGGCGATTTTCTCACAGAATTGATTAATTTATTAAGTTTCATAACATTACGGCGTCTTATTTGATCGGTACGTCGTAACTTGTAGCTTTTAAAGCGATTCGATACTAAATAAGGATATATCCAAGTTAAGTTATTTAACGATACACCCAAATAATTTCATAATGTGTCGCAATGGGGATTTTCGTGAAAATTTACGACACCAGTTGGCACTACTTTGACAAGAGGTCTTCCATTTCGACATTGAATATAAAATACATGGTGTTATTGACAGCCCTCCGCAAACTGATAGAGTGGCTTCAGTACATCATATTAAGATAACAGGCACATGAAATTCTTTCAGGAACATTAAGGGAATCCAAAAAACTAGATTTGTTTTATTACCGTGCACGCAATGTATCGTTACCGTGGCAAAACGCATGTAGCGGACGGCAGCGCAGCGAGCTTGAGCGAGGCTGCCCCCGCCCCCCGCGCGCTCCCCGGCGCAACATCCATTGCTGTTTTTTTTGAATTCAGCTGTTTTATTTACATAAATGGAGTGTTGCATACAGAGAATGTAATTTTACATTGAAATAAAGGAATATCAGCAGAAAAAACGGCATATTTTTTTTTTTTGAGAAAAATTTCCAGTGGGATATGATTCAGAATAAGGAGCTGAATCAATCCTGTGTTTTTGTGGAGGGCTGTCAAAAACACCCGGTATATGATGACGTTCATCATTCGATTCATTCATTCGTTCATCATTCAGTCATGACTAAAGAAAATATAGGCTCTTTGACAGATGCCTGGACCTGACGTGTCAGTGCTGCCACCTAGCGAACGTCATTTCAGAAAACCCTCATTAGGGTGCAGGTTACAACCATACACCCTAATTTTAGATTTAGACGAAAACTAAAGTGTCAAGCTATTTTGAACATAAAGGCTCCTGCAAACAAGCGCGACGCGCGACGCGAATCGCACGCGACACAAAGGCACCGCTCGTTGCGCGACTTGCGGTGCCTTTGGGTCGCGCGCGTTTTTTCGCGTGTCGCGCCTGTTTGAAAGAGCCTTAATATGCGGTGAAAATACCTATTACCTAAATGTCACTTTGACCTGTCCTGCTTATCAACCTTGCAAACGATTATACATAGTACCTGAAAAAATACTGCCCCAGATCGAATCTTCGGGAAAAGTTTCTTAATGTTGACTGACATATTGGATGTGTCTGTCAGGAACTGTCTGTCTTAATTAGGGAGATAACAAACTTTTACTGACATTAGGAATCGAAGATGGCCGATTGCTGATCTGCGAATTTGTATCCGAGCGTTGATTTATTGGAATGATGTGAAATTATTTTGTTCTGTAAATAGGATATCAGAATAACTTTTACACGTCATATTTTTAAAATAAAAGCTAGATGGATTCAATATTTCCTATCTGATTTACCGTTGAGAATAAATTGCGAAACAAATTGACCCAAGGGTCAAACTTTATTTTAAAGTCCAGACATAATCTTGGTCAGATCACGTGAAGACAATCGTCGTTGCGCGTGCAAAAGTCGCTATGTGTTTTTAGTGAACTTGTTTGAGCTATATGAATTATAACACTTAGCGTGTTTATACGGAACTTTCGATGTATGGATATCACATAGCTACATTCCTTAACTCTTTAAATATTGCACTTAGCACACAGCTGTTTATACAGTATGTGTCTATTGAAATAACGATTAAAACTGCGTTTAAGAACCGAAAATAACTAAATAACACATAGCGACTTTTGCACGCGCAACGACGCAGTGTAGATGAGTGCCTGAAATGGTCTTTTGAGGAAAGTATCACACAGATTTGAGTGGACCAGTCAAGTCAGTACAAGCAATTGTTAGTAATTGTCTCATTAGCGGAGCTTGAGAAGATAACTCTGAACTTGAGGATTAAATGGGATACTTTTTGCTCTACTTCTAAGGGTCTTAGCGTGATATTAAACAATTACCTTGAATAGCCTTCCTCAAGAATTGGGCTATCAAATGCAAATTTTTTTTTTATTCGACTGGTAGTTCTTGAGATTAGCGCGTTCGAAGTAACAAAAAAACACAAACACTTCAGCTTTTTTATAAACTAGCTTCTGCCCGCGACTTCGTCCGCGTGATATTTCTTATTCCCCCGACCCACCGCGTCGCATCGCATCGCCTGCCCGCGCTATTACTTCGTTTTTGCTTAGCGTTCTTTCTGACTTTTTTTTCTTTTTGCTCGGTTCCTAAGGGTTATAGCGTGATGTTAAATAGCCTATAGCCTTCCTCAAGAATTGGGCTATCAAATGCTAAAAGATTATTTCAAATCCGACTGGTAGTTCCAGAGATTACCCCCTACATACAAACTTTACCTCTTTATAATATTAGTGTATTGTTAGAGTTTTCTGACAGCAGAAAGGGCGGGGACATAACGTCGCTGCGATGACGCTGTCAGTGGAGGGGTTGACACACTATATAAGCCGTGTGCTCACTCGCCTCTAGGACTAGTCCAGATCTCCCACATCCTCCAAACTTCAGTCAACAAGCTCGCTGACTGGTTTAGGAAGTGGAGAATAGAAGTAAACCCCGACAAAAGTCAAGCGGTTCTCTATTCGAAACCGAGACACAAACCCATCCCCCCCCGACCTATCACCATGTTCGGCAAGCCGATCCCTTGGGAGAAGCAAGCCAAATATCTCGGTGTTATCCTCGACAGGCACCTCTCCTTCGCAGAGCACATAAAGGCGGTTCGCTCGCGCGCCGCCTTCGCCCTCGGTAGCCTCCACTCGATGCTAAATGCACGCAGCAAATTGTCACTTAAGTGCAAATTGCGCATCTACACAGCGTGCATTCGCCCTATCATGACCTATGCCTGCGTAGTCTTTGCACACGCAAAGCCCCACCACATCCATAGGATGCAGACCCTCCAGAACCGTTTCCTCCGAAAGGCTACGGGAGCCCCTTGGTTCGTTCGAAATGAGATCCTCCATGTCGATCTCAAAATCCCCACTATCCACCAATTCATGAAGCGCCTTTCCAAGCACTTCTTCGACTCCGCCCCCAACCATCGAAACCCGCTGGTTGTCGAGGCCGCCAGATATACTCCCTCCCAAATCAGTAAACTCCGCCGTCCAAGGCACGTTCTCACCGACCCAGATGACCCTATAACCGTCCTCCAAGAGAGCAGTAGGGCAACCAGCACGCTTAGGAAAAACAGATACAAGAAACCGACATACCGGCCTCGCCGACGAGGTCCCTCGCGACGTCCCCAAGTAAATGCCCCCCACCGACCCTTGCTCGATGTAGTGCCAGCCCGCGCCGCAGCTGAGCCAGTAGATTTAAATTCCCGACTCTGACCTCTGAGTTTGTTTCGGCATTTCTTCTCAGAGTAGTCAATTAGGAAATGCCGGCCCCATCGTTCGTTAAATAATCAAAATTAGATCCAGCCTGTCCCAACTTCCTGCCCTCCCCCCCAGCGACGCCCTAAGCCGAGGCTCGTACCCCACAGGGGGTGCCCTTAGCGTGTAGTCGCTTAGTTTATTTAGTTAGTTTTAAGCCCCTGGCTGGAGGCTTTGAGTTTTCTCAAGGCAGCCGCAGGATTGTCCGGTTAAGTAGTCACGACCTCTCAAGGTCAACTACGAGATGCCATATTCTAAAAAAAAAAAAAAAAAAAAAAAACGCCTCTAGGACTCTTGCTGCGGAGCTCGGACGGGACGGACGCGTACTAGTGATCGTATTGAATTATTTTCTTGTAACGGTTTTTGTAATTTAAATAAATAGTTGTGTAGGCCGTGTCGTGTTTTCTTTTTAAAAAACTGTCCTGACTTCTGGTTTCTAAGATCAGAAGTGGGATTCGTTTCAACTACACGCGACTTAGATCGTTCGCCATCTTTTGAACCGAAAATAGTGTTTTTGGGGCTATTTAAAATTTTTCACCACGTGTTGTTGATTTTGTCCGTGATTAGTTTCTGTGATTTTAACGTGATTCGCCACGTGTTATTTCTTTATTTCGCGGTTAGTGTTGCCTATAGTCATAATCATGTCGAGTCGTGGATGCACGCCGCGTGAGAATACACCTAGGCGTAATTCTCGGGAAAACGATTCACATAGCTGTCGTGATGTTTATAAAAGGCGTCGTGACCGTTATCGTCAATCGCGTAGTAGATCTCCTAGGCGTCGTCGTGATAGATCAGAGTACTCTCAAAGTTCACGTAGGCGCCGGGATAGTTCATATGGGCGTCGGGATAGCCTTCGACGCGACCCTTTGGATGAAGTGCTGGTTCGATCGAGCGCTTTAGAGGAGCATTTGCCTTCAGACGATATACGTGCGTCTACTCCCATGTGGTCGCATCCGGGCGGCGCTCCGCCGCTGACGGCTTCGGTGGTTGCCGGGGCACCTGTTGCCGCTGGTGCGGAGGCGTGTGCTGCGGATGGAGCCGTGACCGCTGAGACATCGCGAGAGGCTGATGCTGCGGACAGGATTGTGGGGGCACTTTCTTCCCTAATTCAAGTAAGATCTAAGCATTACTACATTTCTAATTTTGACCCCAATGTGACTTTGACATGTGGTGTGCGGAAGTCGATCGTGGGCGCGAGATATGTGAGCGGGACGATCGGGAATGTCCACTTTGTATGGATGCACCCTTATTTAATTTCCGTGAATTATCTTTAGAAGTAGATCTGTTTTTTATTCCCCCGGATCGTATTCAGGCTCCGGTTTTGATTGGCACTGATGTTTTAAATCGTAGCGGAGTTACGTATACCTACTAGAACAAATAACTCTCAACGGTTAGTCAGGGTTTCGCACGTTAATAACGTGTTGACTGTAAGCTCTGTTAAACGAGTATTCTGATACGTTTACTACCGGTACAGCGACCTCTACAGTAAACACTGGTTGTATGGAAATAAAAGTTAATAGTGACATCCCAATTTACTATCGACCTTATAAACTCTCCGTAGACGAAAAGCGTCGCGTTCACGAGATAATGATTTGATTAGTAAGGGAATCATTCGCGAGTCGCAGTCTAATTACGCGAGTCCTATCATCCTCGTTAAGAAAAAGGATGGGTCTGATAGGATGTGCGTCGACTACAGAGCTCTAAATGCCATCACTATTAAAGAGCGGTTTCCGCTACCGTTAATCGACGATCACATTGACAGACTGGGCAGTTTTAAATTCTTTACAAGTCTTGATATGGCAACAGGCTTTCATCGGGTGCTGATGAAGGATGATGACTCTATTAGTAAAACTGCATTCGTAACGCCTGAAGGGCATTAATAATATTTGAAAATGCCTTATGGGCTCGCTGATGCACCTGTTGTCTATCAAAGAATCATCTCCAAAACCCTGATAATATATCGACGATGTGTTAATAATGTCGAAATCTGTCGGTGACAGTCTGAAAACTTTGCGAGAGGTATTAAAAAACACTCACTGAGGCGGGATTTTCAGTAAATCAAAAAAATGCGCGTTCTCAGACACAGAGTTAGAATACCTAGGTAGGCTTATTGGTCACGGTCAGGTACGGCCGAGCTCTAGTCAAACTGAAGCTTTAGTGAAGTCTCCTAAGACCATAGAATCTTGGACGAAGCCTGAGGTACCCTTTTCGGTGGTTCACACTGACGTCCTTGGTCCACTAACGGAGTCAAACGGTTTCCGATACATACTTCTTGTGGTAGATGCTTTTACTAAGTACTGTCTGTTGTACAAGATACCACAAGATCCCTGTATAGACAAGATACCAACGAGTTAAACGTAAAAGACTGTGAGGATAGTTCCTCCACCGAGTAGTAGAGCACATACCATGGCTAGGTCGCACTGTACGTACTTGTCTGTAGTCGTAACTGCAACTCACTTGTGAGTTGTTCAGGGAGCGATGGGCAGCGGGTGGTGCAGCGGGGACCAGAGTCTCAAAGGAGACTATTGTTGTGTTGGTTTTCTAATGACCTGAGAGTCGTAGACTCAATGGGAAGTGATGTGTGTTGGTCGTATCACTTAAAGTGATGACTATATGGGTGGCACGAGTGTCACTAGCTGCTGCGGCAGCCGGGCCATGACTGTTGTATGTGATCTACTCTTAAGTTTATGCAGTTCCTGAACAATTATTACCAAGGCTTAGAGGAACCTTTTGTTATCAATGATTGTTATTGTTTTTATTAAATGTGGTCAGAATTGGCCGAGTGGAACATGCACTGCTGTTGATTTTTTTTTGGGTTACATGTTAACACACAAGGACGTGTGCAAGCAGAATGACAGTGGTGGTACGAGCGCTACCACATCACCGGTACTAGCTCGAGCTGCCTGCTGGCTCATGCGACGGGAAAGCCCGGGCCGCCGCAGAACATATGGTTCAGTGGCGTGGTGAGTGGACTCTGGCATGCGCGGTCCGTATAAGATCGTGCGTGCACTGCCTTATCAGAGCTACGAGCTCGAACTGTTGGCTGGCTCGTACGGCAAAAAGACGCAAGTTGCTTGCCGAAAATCAGCAGCGGCAGGATGCGTACGTCAACGAGCGTCGCCGTCAGCTGCGTACAAGGTGGTGCGTACAAAGTGGTGCGTACAAAGTGGTGCGTACAAGGTGGTGCGTACAAGGTGGTGCGTACAAGGTGGTGCGTACAAGGTGGTGCGTACAAAGTGGTGCGTACAAGGTGGTGCGTACTAGGTGGTGCGTACAAGGTGGTGCGTACAAGGTGGTGCGTACAAGGTGGTGCGTACAAGGTGGTGCGTACAAGGTGGTGCGTACAAAGTGGTGCGTACAAAGTGGTGCGTACAAAGTGGTGCGCACAAGGTGGTGCGTGCACTGCCTCATCACCGTTACGAGCTGGAACTGCTTGCCGGGTCATATGGCAAAAAGACCCAGTCAGCTGCAGTATACATGGGGCTGTGGCGAGGCGAGTGGACACTTGCTCAGCCTTCTATGAGGGTGGTGAGTGACGACGACGACATGCGAACTTTGGGCCTCTGTCGTGATTACATGTATGACATGCAAACTTTGGGCCTCTGTCGTGATTACATGTATGACATGCGAACTTTGGGCCTCTGTCGTGATTACATGTATGACATGCGAACTTTGGGCCTCTGTCGTGGTTACATGTATGACATGCGAACTTTGGGCCTCTGTCGTGGTTATATGTATGACAAGCGAACTTTGGGCCTCTGTCCTGGTTACATGTATGACATGCGAACTTTGGGCCTCTGTCGAGGTTACCTGTATAACATGCGAACTTTGGGCCTCTGTCGTGACTACATCTATGACATGCGAACTTTGGGCCTCTGTCGCGACTACACCTATGACATGCGAACTTGGGGCCTCTGTCATACCCTGCCATGAAATCCATAACAGCTTATTACTCCTCATATGAATTTACTAGTTCATGAACCCATATTATGCGAACTTGGGGCCTAGGTATGTGTTCATGTGGGTGACACGCAAACTTGGGGCCTCTGTCATATAAGACTATGGAGTGTGTGGGGCGTTATGCTTTTCATGTGTATTTAACTTTTTACGGGTGTTCGACTGACGGAAGTCCGGAAGCCCATCATTCGAATTTACTCGCTTTTAGTTTTGTGAAGTTGCTTATGATCATAAGCACTTTTACTTTACACACTTTACTTGTGGGCGCTTGAGTACACGCTTGCGCCTGCAATGAGAGATCAGTTCAAGTAATACTCTTAGAGTTTACCATAGCTGTGACCTTCAATAACTTAATTGCTTTAAATTTAGCTTTCATGTATAACTAAGGTCAAAATTAAACCTTGCTGGTCTCACTTTTTTTTAACGTGTTATGCTTTTCACATTGCAGGAGATGACATAACAAATTGTAATCAAGACATAGCTGGGGCTAGCACGTCAAGTAGTTGTCAGCTGATGTTAATTACTGGAACCCCGATAGTGGTTTCCAGGTGAATTTGTTGTTGTTTCAGTAGTGATTGAGGTCCGGAACTCTTTCATTGGTGTAACAATAACCTATCTGCTACCTATTTTGATGTTATTGCTGGAAGTTGTAGTAAAACGCTTGTAGTTTCATTACAATGGATAGCTCCAAGTTAAGCTTTCAAACTGCTGTTGTTTTTTTTTGGTATGTTCCAGATGACGAGTCAAATGATGATGACCAGGCGCAAGGAAGCCTACCATTGGAGAATCCATCCAGTGGTGACCAGACGGGCGAGGAGCCGAATCCAGGAAGCCAAGCTGACGAGGACGTTCAGCTGTCAGGAGAGGCCGTGTTAGAGTTTTCTGACAGCAGAAAGGGCGGGGACATAACGTCGCTGCGATGACGCTGTCAGTGGAGGGGTTGACACACTATATAAGCCGTGTGCTCACTCGCCTCTAGGACTCTTGCTGCGGAGCTCGGACGGGACGGACGCGTACTAGTGATCGTATTGAATTATTTTCTTGTAACGGTTTTTGTAATTTAAATAAATAGTTGTGTAGGCCGTGTCGTGTTTTCTTTTTAAAAAACTGTCCTGACTTCTGGTTTCTAAGAGTATATTATATTTTACTTTATTTTATTATTTTATTTATATAGTATACACAGATAGATTAACATGAATAATTTTTAACTTAACCTAGATATTCCTTGGTGTGAAATCACTTTAAAATATCCACCGACTTTTAATCTACCGCGATTCGTCCAGGAATTCGGACTAGTGCCAGAATTTGGTTTTTAGTGCACTGTTTATCAAAAATATTATATGGAATCGTTAACCTCGTTTCGTTGTGCACCTATCAAAAGAACCTTTTTTTTTCATGCAGTGTTGGCCAAGTAGTAACAGCCCCAAGTTACGAGCTGTCGTGGTCGTGGATTCAAACCCAGGCGCTTTACTTTGTATAAATAATTTAATCACCACTGCTCTTAAAACGGTGAAGAAAACATTGTGAGGAAACTGGCAAGTCTTAGAACCGAAAAATTCGAAGACATGACATCTACCAACCCGCACTGGGCCCGCGTGGTAGATTACGGCCCACTCCCTCTCGATGAGAGGTGGTCTGTGTCCCAGTAGTAGGAAAATTATAATCTGATTATGTTTATGCTTTTTCTAAACTAATATTGTTAAGGGGCTTACATGACCTAAAGCGCGGTCACTGTCGGACTGCATAGAAAAAAAGAAAAGCGCGATGACACAACGCTGGTAATTTATTGCAAAACATGAAGCAATTATTTAATTGCTAAAAATCTATTGTTTGGACTAAGAAATTAAAACACTAGTATTTTAATATGTTGCTTGTAGAATAATCTGACAAAAAATCACAATGATTATGTGTATTGTATTAGTATGGTTTTTATTGTAAAAAAAAAGTTAATAGACGTATCTTTCATGATTTTCTTCTATCGTATCAAATTAGTTGTATTATGTTTTCAACACACTACCTACCTAGCATATATCCTGAAGAATATCATATATTTTTCTGATGTTGTTTACTGTAGTCGATCATATACTTTTATTGTTTCCAAAACTTGCGTTTTTTGTGTTTAGGTCCTGTAAGCCTCATGAAGAGAAAAGATTAGATTTTTAGATGTTTGTAATCGTAACGACGCTTTCACGCTGAAATGGCTGAACGAATTTGGCACATGGGTAGACCAAGACCTGAATTAGAGCATAAGATACATTTTACTCCAATTTTTCTACGGTATCGAGACCTATTACCTATACCTACGTACAATGCGTGCCACGAAAGATGAGACTTGACACACCACGTGGTTTGACATGCGCAGTACACGATTTTAGGTATCTTTAGCGGTATGAGGTCTGTGTGCGGGACGGGACCGGACGTCATAGGGGCGGCGGAAAGAGCGGGGGAGGCGGGATCGTCTCATCTTTCGTGGCACGCATTGTATCTAGTAAGTATCTTATAAGTTATAAGGCAACAATCCACACAGGTATTTCCCTAATGCATAAGTAGAGATCTACTGCTGAAATATGAGCTCAACTAATTCTAAAGGGCTTTGAAGGTCAGTAGCATACCTACTGTCCGCCATTTTGTTTTTTTTTCAAAATTCCGTTTATCGTGCTTGGTCTTATCAAGTTTTCCATTTACATTGATGTCAGCTCTCGATTTATAAAGGGTTCATCACAGACTTAATATAAGTCTGTGGGGTTCATGCATGGCCGAATAAAAAAAGAAATAAAATGGCGGACACTGTCAATATGCCAGCCAAGCTCCTTATAAAAATCTTCAATCTCCTTACTAAATTATTTGTAAGAAAACGACCATTAACGGAAAAACGAAAACATCTGTTAGTATTATTTATTACCTCTGAGAATTTTCCTAATCATTATGGAAAGTAATTTAGTTTTTCCCTGTCAAGGGACTGAACCCGAGTAACCAGACTTCAGAAATCTTATTAGTCGTATTCAGTGGTCTAATTACCTTGTGACAAGTAAATCAGTACCCACTTACACCTACATCCATAGATATCCAATCTACATCATCTATACTACTTATAAGTAAGAAGAGATTTGATTTTTTGTATGTTTGTTTGTAATGGATAAACTAAAAAAATACCAAAACTATTTTAAAAATTATTTAACCCACAGAAAATAAAATTATCAGCGAGTAGCATGGGCCTCTTACCGAGAGGAGACCTGTGTCCCAACAGTGGGAACATTATAGGCTAATTATGTAACATGGACTGTATTATTTTTCAAAACAATCGAGGACTCTAAGAAAATTACAAAAATTATAACCCAAGGGATCAAAACATAGCCTATAAAAGTTATTATCATTAAGGCTCCTACAAACAGGCGGGACAAGCGATAAAATCAAGCGCGACACAAAGGCACCGCTCGTTGCGCGACTTGCGGTGCTTTTGTGTCGCGTGTCGTGTCGCGCCTGTTTGAAGGAGCCTTTAGCCAAAGACTTTTTTTTTAGATTTTTTTTCACGATTTCAGTGTTGGTCCCATAGTAAAAGTTGTTCATAATGACGAGTACAATTTACCCCTTTTATGAAATAAAACGATCAAAATGTAAGGGTGTAAATAGACAAAGTCTCAATAACCGTTTTTTGTTAAATTAGTCAATCAAAACACGGGTAGAATCGAAAGATGATTTCATGACAATCGTATCATATAAGTAATTGATCTTTATCCAACTTAGGGCTAATTTCACCAAATTTTTATGCCTAGAATAAATCTTACCCCTCTTTTTTTGAGCATGGAAAATGAAATGACCCCTCCCGCTCTGGGTGGAGCGGAAGGCAGTGTCAGACTCTTACTGACTAAAACCCACCCGTGTTCCTTCCTTAGTCCTTTATGTTCCGGGCCAGCGGTAACCCTTTCGGACAATCCCGATAAAAAATTTTGAATTTCTGACAGGTTTTCCATACTAGAACTGTCAGACGTCAATTTTATTCCACGGAAAAAATATCGTAAGATCTGCCCCTAATGTTAATCAAGAATGTTATGTAAATTCCTCTTTAAATTATTCGAGTTGGAACTTTCGTTTACTTACTTAAGTTATATATGTTACGACTGGTATAAAAATGCTAAAAGTAAAAAAATGCCGCGATGTGAGCGAACATCCCCACGCTTACGGCCGAACCCAATAAACCTATTGACTAATAATATAATCATACAGATTGCTGCTGACACAGATTATTGGGACGTTAAAACCAGAGACATAATTATAGGTTTTTCTACCTACTTACAGTATGCCAAAACTGGCGGTAATTAGGTAAAGGCTCCTTCAAACAGACGCGACACGCGATATAATCGCACGCAACACAAAGGCATCGCTCGTTGCGCGACTTGCGGTGCCTTTGTGTCGCGCGCGATTTTATCGCGTGTCGCGCCTGTTTGAAGGGGCCTTCATTATCGTATGTCATCTCCACATTGTATAGATATGATTAGATAGATTATTATCAACCGCTTATTAACCAATCTCTCCTCGACAAAACATGTCAGCTTACATCCAGAATCCCTGTTGACGACTCAATGCGTCTCGCGTGCACCTACGTAATCTGTGGCAGACTGTAACGTATAATGTTACAAGTAACTCGACACGATCTGTGCATAATATCACGCTATAGAAGCTGCGCAATGTTGTGGTGTAATATGGGAGTTATTTTGGGTGCCTGTAGTCTCCGAAAAGTTTGGCAGAGGTGTTTGAATTGTAGGCCTTACGACTGTAGGTAGTATCAAAATCACACTAATATTATAAAGGCGAAAGTTTGTGTGTGTGTTTGTGTGTTTATATGTTAGTTACTTCTTCACGCTCAAACGGCCGGACCAATTTTGATAAAATTTTGTATGGAGATAGCTGACACCCTGGATTAACGTATAGGCTACTTTTTATCCCGGTATTCCCACGGGATCGATATTTACGCGGGTAAAACCGCGAGGCGCAGCTAGTAATATTATAAAGGAGAAAGTTTGTGAGTGTGTTTGAAAGAAAGAAAGAAAGAAAGAAAATACATTTATTTAGCACAGACTAAGAGACACACAATACACCAGACAGTTAGATAATTATAGTCATACATCAGGAAAAAAAAAATATAAGATAAAAATAAAAAGTGCAAAGTCCGATGTAAGAAATTAGCAGGAAAGTGTGCCTCACGGCTGCGCTGTTTGTATGTTTGTTACTTTTTCACGCACAAACGGCTGGACCAATTTTGATAACATTTTGTATGGAAGTAGCTGACACCCTGGATTAGCACACAGGCTACTTTTATCTCAATATTCCTAAGGGTTCGACACTTATGCAGGCGAAACCGCGGGGCACTTCTAGAAAACATAATTATGATTTCTATATAAGAAAGAAAGAAAATAAATCTTATCATCACTATTACATGAAGTCCTAATTATTCGTTTGTTTGATCGCGCTAATCTCTGGAGCTACCAGTCGGACTTTAAAAAATCTTTTTGCATTTGATAGCCTAATTCTTGAAGAAGGCTATACGGTAATAACATCACACTATGACGCTTAGGAGTCGAGCAAATTGAAAAAAAGCAGAAAGAACGACAAACGAAAACGCAGTAATAGCGCGGGAAGGCGATGCGATGCGATGGGGTGGGTAGGGGGAACAAGAACTGCAACCCAACAGCAACCTTATCATAACAGCAATAAGGGTCACTGTGATTTTGACAGACTTGGCAGTTTCTTATTTATTTATTCTTTAAATAAAACGGTTTACAACCAATTACAGAAGTTAAAGACAGTTTACATATACCTACACATAAAACATTAAATATAAAATCAAGTAAAAAGTTAACAACACTTTCATACATCCCTCTCACAGTAGTTCTGACATGCCGACAAAATCTTCGTCCATTCGTCCGCAAACAGATCGTTTGTTGGATTAGAGTCCAAGAGATCATTCAGTGCGGCCAGAGTACGTGGTACTGGGGACTTAGCACGCGCAACTGTGCGACATGGAGGCACAGCAAACAGCCTGTGCCTTCTGCCGCGGCAGTAGTTGTCTGGCACAAAGAAGCGAGCCAGAACAGCATCAATGCGTGCCACGAAAGAAGAGACTTAACACACCACGTGGTTTGACATGCGCAGTACACGATTTTAGGTATCTTTAGCGGTATGAGGTCTGAGTGCGGGACGGGACCGGACGTCATAGGGGCGGCGGAAAGAGGCGGGGGAGGCGGGGTCAAGTCTCTTCTTTCGTGGCACGCATTGTAGATCAGGCGCGTCAATAGTGCCACGGAGCGTCTTCTCTTCTCTTCTACAGGCTATGGTGAGCTGTCTTACAGTTGCAGCTACCCCACAGCAACCTTGTAATTCCTTTCACTTCGACAGTTCAACAACATTCATTGCGTTATTTACGTCGTTGAGCTGACACATTTTTCTAACTTATGGAGCAATGGATTAGCAACTATCAGCAGGGCTGCAAATTGCTAATGCATTGCTTCATAAGTTCGAAAAAATTGTCCGCTCAACACGTAAATAACGCAATGAATGCTGTTGAATTGTCAAAATGAAACCGATTCCGATTGATAATGAGTTACGTAATTGCCCCGCAGGACTGTTTGCGAAATCTCTGGCAGAAAAACCCAACTTAAGAATGAAATGGAACACAGGACTTTTTTTTTTTTTCAGGATGGGAAATCATTAAATGACTCCTCCCGCTCTGAGTGGAGCGGAAGGGAGTGTCAGACTCTTACTGACTAAAACCCACCCGTGCTCCTTCCTTCGCCCTTTATGTTCCGGGCCAGCGGTAACCCTTTCGGACAATCCCGCTGAGGAACAGGACTCACGCTGAGTATTCGCACTGGCGACCATTTAAACCTACGGCCATTTTGTTAAAAATGTTCTACAATACTTGCTTTACTTGTTGTGTACTTGCAATAATAAAAAAAAAACGATTTTTAAACGCTGCAGGTAATGTTTTGCAAAGCCCTAAAAAATAACGTTTAAGGGGGAAGCGCTAAGGTAGCCCGCGAAATTCAAATTTTCTTACGTTTTTTGCAATTTGCCGGTCAACAATAAGTTGTACGTTGATTACCTAATGTATGAATCGCGGCCGTAAAAAATATGTGTTTACAGAATTATAATCATTAAAGTCATCAACACAACTCTCTAAGACCACGTAAGTCCAAAGAATGATGATTTCATGAAACAGTTATTCTTTGGACTTACGTGGTCTTAGAGAGTTGTGTTGATGACTTTAATGATTATAATTCTGTACTTAAATACATATTTCTTACGGCCGCGATTCATATATTAATCAACGTACAACTTAATACTGACCAGCAAATTCCAAAAAACCTAAAGAAAATTGAATTTCGCGGGCTACCCTGGCGCTTTCGCCTTAATAGCAAAATCTCAAATTCTTTCATACCTTCACGCCATCCACTTTTTATGCTAGACAGATATCGTGTTACTAAGCACGCGATTCAAACATAGAACGGCCGCCATATTTGATTCTTTGACATAATGATTATTGACAGGTTACTGAGATGTGGTGGGACAGACTGACACGCCAGTTTGGGTAGTCAGCTGTAATGGTAACTTAATGTAAAGATCGTACTATTGGTACTCGAATATTATTCACCTTAAGGCTCCTACAAACAGGCGCTACGCCTACAGGCGATTTTATCACGTGTCGTGCCTGTTTGTAGGAGCCCTAAAGCAGGCTAGCTATACAGCACTCTAACCCATAATAACTACGTGTAGGTATTACCTAAAGTTCTGCCTACACCATAAAATAATTCAGGGCGTGATACAGATCATATCAACTACATTATATTGGCGCGTCAGAATAAATATTTAACTTTTTAATGGTTATACTTAATTGATATTTCATCGAAGTAACCCACACAATGTTTAAGGCGAAGTTATTTGAACACAGAGAAGCGTTCACAACTCGAGCATTTTTAGCGAGTATTTATTTATTAAAACTTTATGCACAATTAAAAAACTGTACAAAGGCGGTCTTAACGCCTTTGGCATTTTCTACCAGTCTACCTTAGGGTGATGCAGAGACAATATTCAGTAGGTGCAATAGCAAAAAAGACAAATAGAAAATATTTATAAGTAAAATATAATAATAAATACATATATACATACATACAAAAAAAAATATAAAACATACAAAAGAAGAAGTTATGAGAGATAAACAAAGAAACCTACAACAACTTAATTCTCGAGACGAATCTGCCAACTTCTTAGCAGCTTCTTAGTATTCGAAGGCGTCTGAAAAAAATGCCTGAACGAACTGCTGCAGGGTACAGTACCCGGCGATAAATATTGCACATCGACCTTTGGAAAGAACACCCCTCCATGCCTGGAAAGAAGCTTTTCCTTTTATACCTAGTACTAGCTTCTGCACGCAACTTCATCTACGTGAAATGTAAGGTCCCCCGACCCACCCCATCGCATTGTCAGCCCACAAGCCGAAATTAGCCGATTGTCTCTTTCCAAAGGTCGATGTGCAATATTTATCGCCGGGTACTGTACTACATTCTGCAATTTTTTTTTAATAAATTTTCAACTTTATCGCTAAAGTATAAGGTTCAAAGTTGATCGGGAAAATTTGACAGTTTCGGGTAGCCTGATGAACACATTACCAATAGTAATAGCTTTCAGTTTGACAGATGAACAACATTCATTGCGTTATTTACGTTCTTGAGAAAAAAAATCGAACATATGAAGCAATGGATTAGCAGTATCCTCCAAAATGATTCAGATTGTGATTCATAATGTGATACGGAATTAGGGTGCGGGTCCATAAAAGAGCTTAAGGCTCCTACAAACAGCCTTTAAGGCTCCTTCAAACAGGCGCGACACGACACGCGATACAATGGCACCGCAAGTCGCGCAACCAGCGATGCCTTTGTGTCGCGCGCGATTATATCGCGTGTCGCGCCTGTTTGTAGGACCCTTTATACGTATAGGTATGCCATAAAGGTGTGGTTGTCAGCGGGATTGTCCGAAAGGGTTACCGTTGGCCCGGAACATAAAGGGCTAAGGAAGGAACACGGGTGGGTTTTAGTCAGTAAGAGTCTGACAATCCCTTCCGCTCCACCCAGAGCAGGAGGGATCATTTGATGATTTCCCATCCTGAAAAAAAAAAATACGTATAGGAAACCTTCCTTTGCCACTCAAGCGAAAAATTATAGGAATGTGCATCCTTCCCATTTTGACAAATGGATCCCAGACTTGGTCTTATGACAACCATTCAAAAGTCCAAACTCAAGGTTTGTCAACGTACAATGGAACGCAGTATTCCAGGCACCAAATTGACAGACCTCATTCGCAAGACCACACTGCGCTCCAAAACACAGTGACGTTCCTCAAAAAGCCGCAAAGCTGAAGTGGGATTGGGCTTGCCGCATGGCCACAGTCCCACTTCAACTTTGCGGCTTTTTCACATTTTTCTCATTGGGCATATGTGTGCGGTATGCCCAATAAGATCCTATCCGTACTTAAGAATATACCTTACTCGGTAAGCACATTGTAGCGGTATCTACAACGCCACATGCGAACAACGCGTCATACTGCCGTCACGCAAAATCCTGCATCTCGCAAGCAGACTTTACCGCGCAACTAGCTTAGTTACAACGGCCCGACATGAATCAACGGGCAGTTGCCCCCCAGACACAACACCCGTCTGGTCGGAGGATCTTCCCTTGTCTATGGAGTATGAGTAAACTTTACACCCTGTTCCTCATACCTCTAGGTATAACATATTTCATTGAAACACTGGCATTTGGACTTTATTCCACCTGATGGCATAACCTGCTTATAATGGTCTCACTGCTGGGCTTCTCCGTGAGAGGGAGTTGGCCATAATCCACCATGCGGGCCCAGTGCGGGCTGATAGATAGATGTAACATAATGTCTTTGAATTTTTGGTTTGAGGTCTATGCCGGTTTCCTCACGATGTTTTTTTTTATCGTTTTGAGAGCAGTTGTAACGAAATAATTTAGACAAAGTAAAGCCTTTCTGGGTTTGAATCTACGGCCTGCAATTCGTAAGTCGCGGCCACCACTGCTCCATGTGCATGCTTGCCTTTAAGTAACTCAAGCGCTCAAGACTTGGCGATAAACGTAGAACATTCGCCTTAACACCGTATAGTGTGCAAAAAAAGACCGACCACGCCCTTTTCAACCGCGATGCTATCAGCATATTGGATGTTGTACTCAACGTTATTAAGTAAGCCAATGAACCATCAATGTTTATTAAAAACAAAACTATTAACTTCACGGTGTTTTAAATAACGATACAAAAGAAAGAAGATAGAGAAAAAATAGGTTTATTTGTCACAGAAACACGTGCATACAAAAAGATAATTAATCCTAATGAAAAAATAAAAACAAAATACATATATATAAAGAAAAACAAAACAAATCGAAAAAACAACAAAACAAAACTATTAAACATCAACCAACAACTACAACACACCAACACACACAACACAACACCCACACACACATATCAACTTTTATTTTCTTTGATAAAACTATTAGGAGAAAGAAAGAACAAGATATGTAGGTACTGTAGCTTGCACGTCTGTGGTAAAATGTTGACCTTGAGCTGACCTAGTGTAGTACGGAGTTTCAATAGAATACAATCGTTTTTTGGGATGCACGAAGAAGCCTACTCGTGTAGCGCAGTTTGTTCCGCCAGCAGAGCGCTCGCATCCTGGACAGTCACACCCAACACCTTATTTGACTGGCCAATTCTTCAATCAATTTAATAAGTTCAATTCCAATCCTCCAATCAATCAATTCAATTCCAATTCTCCAATCAATCAATTCAATTCATTTCAAACATCATTATTTCATTACAATTCTTCAATTTAAATTTATCGGGCTAACGCCCGCCTACGCCTGGTTTGCGACCACCCTCCCACCGGAGTCCTGAAATCATCAAATGACTCCTCCCGCTCTGGGTGGAGCGGAAGGGAGTGTCAGACTCTTACTGACTAAAACCCACCCGTGTTCGAAGGAACACGGGTGGGTTTTAGTCAGTAAGGAAGCTTCGCCCTTTATGTTCCGGGCCAGCGGTAACCCTTTCGGACAATCCCGCTGACACTGTTTCGTCGATGAGTGGGAGTTCCAGTGCCTTAAGCATCTTTCCAGAAGATGCTCGTTCCATCATAGACCTCATCCATCGGTTTCCATCAGGCGTGGTCGAGGTCAAGAGCGGGGCTGACACAGAAATAAAAAAAAATCGAACACGAGGCCAGCTTAAAGAAATATAAAAGCAAAAAAGATAAAATTAGGAATGAATTTATCCGGAAAAGAACCGGAGTTATCGACATAGCTTGCTTGTTGAGTAAGCAAGCCACCATGGCAGTGGGCTGGCCATGTCTGTACTACCGCCACGTCATCGCGGGCTATCTGCTTCTTGGTCATTCCATCATCATCTTTTCTCATCTATGTTAAGGTTGACTTCCAGTCTAACCGGATGCAGCTGAATACCAGTATTTCACATGGAGCGACTGCCTATCAGACCTCCACAACCCAGTTTGGGTACTCCTTGGTAAGGCTGGCTGTCCGATTTTTGACGACCCGTAATGACTGGCAAAGATTTACGATTGACATTAATATGTAGCTATTATACATTCCGATTGCATAAAACACAACAAAGCATGACACACAATAATTACCGAAAAGTGAAACGGATTGCCCAAAGAACATAATATCTAATAATAGGTGACAAACAGTCGAGCCGTGACCGGCTTTTAGGCACATAATGGCTTGAAATGCGGCCGGCATTACGCCATGGACGGACGCCATACGAATCGTATTGTGACAATTCTATTATTTCTAATCACTTATGGTAAGAACTTGAGTACATTTTTGTTAAGTAACGAATTCAATACCTAAAGTAAAAGTCCGCAGTACTTCACACCCCCACCCTATTTCGAGTTAAAAAATACAAACTTTATTCCAATGACAATTAAGTTGATTTCAGAGTGACTAGCACTATTGAAAAAGTTATAAAAATGTTCGAAGTTGTAGCGTAAACTGAACCTTATTATGTAGGAATTAAAGTTATTTTTTCATTAATTCATATTCGTTTACATTTTTGCCAAATACATCGCGAACGCAGGATAGGTACGTGTTTTTTGTTATGCCAAGTCACGATTTCCGTAACTTTTGTTTTTTCTAGACTGAACAAACAATATTAAACTAGAAAATATATTATTTATAGATACGTTTGGCAATATAATTCTACCTTTGTTCCAGTTATTTAGGGTCGGCACACAATGTTTTTCTCTGCTATTCTGCCTTATCAGTACCTACTTTTTCATGTGACTCTTTGCTCAGTAAGCGCTTTTATCATTTTTAGGGTTCCGTACCCAAAGGGTAAAACGGGACCCTATTACTAAGACTCCGCTGTCCGTCTGTCTGTATGTCACCAGGCTGTATCTCATGAACCGTGATAGCTAGACAGTTGAAATTTTCACAGATGATGTATTTCCGTTGCCGCTATAACAACAAATACTAAAAACAGAATAAAGTAAATATTTAAGGGGGGCTCCCATACAGCAAACATGTTTTTTTGGCGTTTTTGTCTTGTGGTACGGAAGTCTTCGTGTGCGAGTCCGACCCAAGTGAGAGTATTAATGCTCCTTCAAACAGGCGTGACATGCGATAAAATCGCGCGCGACACAAAGACAACGCAAGTCGCGCAACGAGCAGTGCCTTTGTGTCACGCGCGATTCGCGACGCGCGTCGGGCCTGATTGCAGGAGCCTTTCCTGTGGACATCCACGTTAATGATGATGAGATGTTTGATTACTCTTTCAGAGTGATTATTTCAAACATCTAATCAACAAAAGTTACGGAATTTCAAAAAAATATGGATGTCCCGTGATCAACGTTTTACGGAAACGTGACACTTTACTGGGTTTGGTCTTAATATGTTATCTGTTTGCATTGATGTCAGCTATCGATTTCCATAAAACCATGAGTGGACGCCATTTTGAAAAAAAAACAAAATGGCGCGACAGTAGGTATGCCATGGACCTTCAAAGCCTATACAGATCATTAACTTTAATTGACTATTATAATTTATCAGAACTACACGAGAAGAGACGGCCTGCACGCGGTTATTTTGATATCCGGATGATACTTGACGTCGATGACATTGACAGCATCAAATGGCGAGCCGCGGCGCCAACCTAAACAACGCTAAACTGTAATGTAGGTTTGATATTTTAATTGATTGGCGCTAATAGTGCCAGCGTTCTAAGTTTTCATGGTAACCCTGTCGGTATCTGTGACCAATACTTATCGTTGAGACAACAATCGCGTTGCAGAGTTGATTATTGCATTTGGTTACTAGATGGTTAAGGCGAAGGCAGCACTCAGCAGAATTTTATCTTAACTGTGATAGCCACTGGTGCCGATTCCCTTGTTCACAAACTAAACTAAATTTAAGTTCAGTGGATCTTTTTCTTTCTATTTCATTATGAAAAGGACAGAAGATAAATTTTAGTTTAGTCCTGTCAAATAAATCAGCGCCTGACACTACCCCATACAAGTTTAGACGTGATTAAAAACCTGCCTACTAAAATTACGTCAATTTACGTCAGGCGCCGATTAATTTGACAGGACTAAACTAAAATGTATCTTCTGTCCTTTTCTTAATGAAATAGAAAATAAAAGATGCACTGAACTTAAATTTAGTTTTGTTTGTGAACAATAGAATCGGCACCATTGACCTCTATTAAACAAGTACGGTGACTTTTAAGGCTCCTTCAAACAGGCGCGACACGACACGCGACACAAAGGCACCGCAAGTCACGCAACGAGCGGTGCCTTTGTATCGCGCGCGATTCGCGTCGCGGGTCGCGCCTGTTTGCAGGAGCCTTAAAACGGTCGTCGCCTTAACTGAGCTAGTTTAAGATCACGACTTGACCGCTATAGCTTGGAGCTAACAAAACATTGCAACATTTAACTCAACTTATTATGTTCTGGGATTCCTTTAAATAGTTACAACCAACAAAGATATTATTTAACTAGCTTATGCCCGTGCCTCCGTCCGCGTGAGAAACATTTTAACATAAAATATATCCTACCAGCTTCCGCCCGTGGCTACGCCCGCGAGTTATGTCGATAAAAACTATCCTATGTCCTCCCCGGGATGCAATCTATTTCTCTGCCAAATTTCATGGAAATCCGTTCAGTGGTTTAGGCGTGAAAAGGTAACATACAAACAGACAGACAGAGTTACTTTCGAATTTATAATATTAGTATGGATAGTTCGAAACCGGCATAATCCTACCAGGGCCGTCTTACCATATTGGGCGCCGGTGTGCAAGAATCAGCCTGCGCCCCCCTTACAACAAAAAAAAAAACGGTTAGGTGCCCAAGTTGTCACCTATTTAGTTCATTAACTCCGAACTGGCTAACAACTGGCGAATATACCTAAAGCTGCATGAGGCGTATATCAACAATATTTGGTGGTGGTGCCTACATTTTTAAAGGTGTAGTGAATATTTGTTCAGTAATTTTTAAAACTGATTATGATTACGCATGGTATGTGTAGGTATAAGGCGATTGGCTTAAAACTTACGCCACTAAAACCCCGCGCCCGGGTGCCACGCACCCCTTGCACCCCCGGGTAAAGACGGCCCTGTGTCCTACAACCGAAAATTCATGTGACATCTATCAACCCGCATTGTGCATTGACACTGATTACTTACAGCCCACTCCCTCTCACAGAGAGGAGGCCTGTGTCCCAGCAGTGGGAAATCTATAGGCTGATTATGATGTACGTACAAAAACTTAATAACCCTTATTGTTATTTGCTTTAAGGTAAACGCCGCGCAATTTTACAAGCCGAACAAAAATATAGCCGGTCGATTCTGTAAAAGTCTCACCGTGAAAACTTAGGTGAAGTGAGTTTGTTTTTGCTAGGAATTGACACCACTGACAGCTTACTCCACGCTCTCTTCACCTATGTTTTCACGGTGAGATTTTTACAGAATCGATCGGCTGTACAATGAGTGCCACGAAAGATGAGACTTGACACACCACGTGGTTTGACTTGCGCAGAACACGATTTTAGGTATCTTTAGCGGTATGAGGTCTGAGTGCGGGACGGGACCGGACGTCATAGGGGCGGCGGAAAAGCGGGGGAGGCGGAATCAAGTCTCATCTTTCGTGGCGCGCATTGTACCCGGCGATAAATATTGCACATCGACCTTTGGAAAGAGAAAATCGGATAATTTCGGCTTCGTAGAGCGTTATCTCTGTCGCACGAAATACAAACAGTCCGGTATCTATTAGGAGCTGTTAAAACAATTATTATGATTTGCTTCTTTTGATAATTATTTTTATTCTTTGTATAAAATACAAAAAAGGTAAAATTCTATGTGCAATATTTATCGCCGAGTACTGTAACATCCACCTTTGCGAGTATTTCAGTCCAACGCTCCGCGATTCCACGTCGGATCAGACGAAGATATTTGATAGTACCCCGGTATAATTATACAGTTCGTCGGTAGGTGTCGTAGGAATGCCCTGTGACGTCACAGACAGTCGGCGTACTATGTTTTGGGCGCGCGCCAAAAGACATCTAGGGCTGTCCATTGAACAGAAGTGTAGATAAAAGATTCGTCAAAGCTGGATTTGGTGAAAGTTATTCGTGGAGCGCTTACGATGTACGGCATTTCATACAAACTTCCAAGCCCTTGTTTTTCGAAATGAATGAACCGATTGTAATGAAACATCATATGCATAAGCAGGATACAAAGGTCTAAAAAGTTAGTGAAGGACATTTTCGAAATGTCTTATTTAAAAAACCGGCCAAGAGCGTGTCGGGCCACGCTCAGTGTAGGGTTCCGTAGTTTCCCGTCCGTCACAATAAGTGTTCCCACTTATAAGTTTAAAAGTGGGTATCCATTATGTTCGCGCTCCAGCAGCGCTCCGCGCTCCTGCAACTGCTCCCGGTAGTGGGTACGTGCGCGAACACGGAGCGTGCATCATTGCACGCTCCGCGGCAGGCGCTGCAACTCGTGACGGTTTTTAGCGCGAACACAAAGGGATACGTTCAGGATAATAAAATATGTAAACGAAGTTAAAAAAATGCTTGCATATACGATTATACTACAAACTTAGTCCAGAAATTATTTTGTACAACTTTTTGTCTTTTTTGTACAAAAACTGTTGTTTCCATCAAGTTCAAAATAATTTTCCTAGAAAGTCCTTATAAAGTTCTACTTTGCAGATTTTTTTCATATTTTTTAAACTTATGGTTCAAAAGTTAGAGGGGGGGGACACATTGTTTTTTACTTTCGGAGCCATTATTTCCGAAATTATTGACATTATCAAAAAATTATTTTAGTAAACCCCTATTCATTTTTAAATACCTTTCCAACAATATATCACACGTTAGGTTTGAATATAAAAAAAAAATCACTTCCCACTTTACATATAGGGGGGCTACCCTAATAAAACATTTTTTTCCAATTTTTATTTTACCACTTTGTCGGCGTGATTGATATACATATTGGTACCAAATTTCAGCTTTCTAGTGCTAACGGTCACAGAGATTAAGCGAGGACGGACAGACGGACAGACAGACATGGCGAAACTATAAGGGTTCCTAGTTGACTACGGAACCCTAAAAATGATAACTGGGAATCTCTGTTTCTATGGAAAATTTAAAATCGTTCTAATTTGGCTGTAACACTATTTTTCGAAAATGTTCTCTACTAATTTTCTAGACCTTTGGATCTGCATTAGATATAATTTCGTATATCTAATGCAGATCCCAGTCTTCATACAAAAAATCAACTAAGTGTAATTCAATAGTTTAGTTACACTATAGTGTATAATAATATAGTTTAGTCAAAGATTGGCATAACCCATAGTCGACTGATGTCTACTATTTAGTTAGAAAAACCCCTTATTTAATTATTTCAATGATAGGATTTATTTGATAGTTCCTAAATATTCGCAGGATCAATAGTGGAACCAGTGGTAAAAATCAACTAATAATTAATTGAATTTGGTTACATTACAATTTCATTTAATACTAGCAGCGCCCCGCGGTTTCACCCACAGGAGTCTCGATATACCGTGGGAATACCGCGATAAAAACTACCCTATGTCCTTTCCCGGGACTCAACTGTCTCTATACCAAATTGCATCTAAATCGGTTCAACGGTTTAAGCGTCAAGAGGTAACAGACAGACAGACACACTTTCGCATTTATAATATTAGTATGGATTATTTATGATGGCTTCTGTAATGTTGGCAACCCTACACTACAAATGCGTAAGCTGCGCAGACGCAGAAAAAAACGTCTCCATTACTTCGTTGTTTTATCTTCAACTAATTATCCGTACCAAATGCCAAACACTAAGACAATGCTAACTATTTATTTTTATTTAGTCGCTTTTAGTCTATTTAGTTTTACATAACGTCTAGACTAAGAGTGGCTAAAATTAGTCACTCATCTGGACGCATTCCTTAGCCCAGATTTAGACCACCCTGTGGAACTTCTAGTGATTTAGCCGACTTCAAAAAGGGGGAGGTTCCCAGTTCGTATTCGATTTTAACGTTAGTGATAAACGAAAACATTTTTTAATTGTTGTAAATCATAGAAATACAACGGTAAATGATTATATTTGTCTCTTCTGTGGACAAATAAGATATTTCCTGTGGAATCTCACACTTTATTTTTTTATTGATTTTCTAAAGGCATCTGTGGACAAATCTGGGGGCACTACCGTGCCCCCGCCAAGACGAGCCAAGCGAAGCGCAAGGGCACCACCTACCTTTTCTCGAAGTGTTTCGTCGTTTTTTTGAACCCTCATAGAGTTGGTTTCCGATGTACCAGATAGTTCATATTCTCAGAATATGATGTCAATAATAGACTAATTAAACATACAAAGTCTCAATTGAATAGCTTTAATACTTTAGATTTTATTGATATCTAAAATACACCGATTTCGTCACTGACACACTGATGATCATTAAAATGTTTGGCTACTTCCTGAAGTGCTAGAAAGCTGAAATTTGGTATAATAAGTTTAGTATACAACGAACAAACAAATTCATAAACTTATAACTTTCGCCCCCATCCCCTAAAATGGGGGGGTGGAAGTTTGTATGAGACTTCAAAATGTTAGGGTACTTCCTGAAGTGCTAGAAAGCCGAAATTTGGTATGTAAAC
Organism: Luperina nickerlii; assembly: GCA_963855955.1. NCBI lineage: Eukaryota > Metazoa > Arthropoda > Insecta > Lepidoptera > Noctuidae > Luperina > Luperina nickerlii. The sequence continues at coordinate 5,056,396 of OY979689.1, read as the reverse complement.
AAAGTTCAGTATACAAAAAAGCACTACCGTGCCCCCAGATACACTTATAACTTTCGCCCCCATCCCCTAAAATTGGAGGGGAGGGGTGGAAGTTTGAATGAGACTTTCACCAATTTTATGAATTAGGTCATGAAAGTTTACACGGGAGTGTAGACAGTAACTAAAAAACCTATTAATAAGTACTTACAAGAATCTCCCTCCGCCTTAATCAAGAGTCTCATGGTAGGTCTCAGTTATTTACGCCCTTTAACGACGAGGTGAGCAAATCGACTGATCGACTGTAAGTACTTAATTAATACGATAAGATATAATACTAAAGTTAGGTAATTTTATTAATAATACCTATTTAATACACTAAAAAGACTGCCTAGAAACTTACAAAAAGAACTGAAATCCCACCAAAAACATTTCATGTAAAATGCCAAGACGAAAACATAAGGTTTGCCCTGTGAAAAAGATATATTATCTCATGTAGAGCCAAGCTTCTGAATCTACACGGCCTAACTCTACCGACCCTAACTTCATAAATTCTACATATCAGTAAAAATGTATGGCTTGGCTGTTTCGTTACTTACTTCAGAAACTAAATACAGTAAAAGCTCTTTATTCGCGGGGCATATGTTCCAAAAATATGCCGCGAATACAGAAACCGTGAATACGGAATGGTAATTTATATGGGATTATATGGGATACGATCCTAGGTGACAAAATAAAAAAAAGCAAATGTATAAAAAAAACAACTTAATTCAAGTTTTTGAACATTTTGATTAAATTATCTTATGGTTTGAAGAATTTTGTAATTTTCTCTTGCTTGGCAGTTTTTAAAAGCTCCTTCAATTCAGACTGAATTGAAGGAGCTTATAAAAATAAGGAGCTTCATATTTACGCACCATTGTTATGGTAGAATGTGACGGGATTAGAATTACCTTACCACCATTATGTAACCACATTTCTTGTGAATAAATGATTATCTTATCTATCTTATCTTATCTGATACGCAGCAGTCGCATTAGCAATTTGCCTCTTAAAAATTAGACTTCGTTCCATAGATGGATCAATGTTCATAAAGAAATCGCAGAGCTCATTTGCTATTTTACAATAAGATCTATTTTACTGTTTTTATTAGTCCATTTGACGGCATTGACAAAGAATATTGGGTAGTGTCGTTAGCGGGGTGCGGCATTCTTTGACAAGAGGCGGCAGTGCTAAAGCCGCAGTGCTAAGGCGGCGCGATCAATTAGATCCGCGAATAAAGAAATTTTTAGCCGCGAATATAGGAATTGGGTCGCATTTTTTTAATCCGCGAATAGTGAAAACGCGAATGTAGGAAGCGCGAATAAAGAGCTTTTACTGTATTCGCATCACCTTCACGACGGTAGCGGCGGACGGTATTACGGTGTGTTCTTCAAATTCAGCGGCCATAACATATTCCATGCTAAATAAGCTCTTCCAGACATTATTTTGACTAAAAATACTCAAAAACGTATATAATTTCAATATAAACGTATGTTTCACTCGTCAAAATGCTAGTGAGTTAAGTTTAAGTTATAGGTAACGTAACGTAAACGTATTTTTCGTTAGCGTCTGTCAAATTAGTGACTCGTGGTGCCCTTTTGTATGGCGACAGCTGAAAAAAGTCAGTGACTATCGAATAGATTATGTTAGGTGTCTTACCTATCGAAATCTATAGTGCTCATGGTACGAATTTCAATTCTTTCCGTGACCGCTAGGGCCGCTGTACAATATATTTTCATACATATTATTTACGGAGACGCTAGCGAGTTTTGGCTGTGCAAACTCATGGTAGAGCTACTGAGCTTTGTCGGTACGGACTTGGTTTTGAAGATTTTATAGTTGTTTTGTTACTTATTTACACCCAAAGTTATGTTAAAAATAGCAAGAAAAACGAATCTTTGTTGGCTCATAACTTTTTAATGGCTTCTTATTTTACTATTCTGTTTCCGTACAAACAAAATTAACAAATAGGTAAGTCAAAACGATAACATGTTTAACTTTAGATTTATAGACGCCAGCACATCAAGCTACCCGAAACTGTTAAATTTTCCCAATCAACTTTGAACCTTGTGCTTTAGGGACAAAGTTGAAAATCTATTAAAGAAATTTGACAGATTGTAGTAGCTTGATGTGCTGGCGTCTGTACAATGTCAAACAGTGGAGTAACTCTCTCTCTCTCTCTGTCTGTCTTTCCGTATGGAAAAAATACTTGGGTATTGCTTGCGTTCCAGGTTCTTTAGTGGAGTGGTAGATGTAGTATATTTATGTTGTCCCAAAAGCCGTGAGGTTGTATCGGAATTACGCAATAAGTTATCTGCCGGTCGATTCTGTAAAAATCTCACCGTGAAAACTTAGGTGATGTGAGTTTGTTTTTGCTAGGAATTGACACTATTGACAGCTCACTCCACGCTCACTTGACCTAAGTTGTCACGGTGAGATGGTTACAGAATCACACTGCTGTAGTTGAAATGTGAGCGGCTACACAGCACGGTAATTGCGTAACACAATATCAGTAGCAATGGGTTTCATTATGACAGTTCAACAACATTCATTGCGTTATTTACGTTTTTGTGGAGACAAATGTTTCTAATAAAATATATGAAGCAATGTATTAGCAATATCCATAAAAATGATTCAGCGGTGCTATTCTGTAAAAATCTCACCGCGAAAACTTAGGTGAAGTGAGCGTGGAGTGAGCTGTCAATAGTGTCAATTCCTAGCAAAAACAAACTCACTTCACCTAAGTTTTCACGGTGAGATTTTTACAGAATCGACCGGCAGATTGAGATTGATTGTGTGTCACGCAATTAGGGTGCATGGTAGCTTGTTCGTCGATATGTCAAGCTGTTATCATGGATTCGCTACATGATTCTGAACCCGCTAAGAAATTTTACGTCTGTCATTCAAAAAAAAAATTAGCTCTTCCAAACATTTTGACCGCATATGCACTTTTCTATGAAACAGATTTTTTTTTTAAACCGACGAAAATTTGCTTGGCTAGGTGTCTAGTGCTGAATAATTCATGGTTTCAGTTGGCGCGTCAATGTCCCTGCTAACTTGTATTTGGTTATCACCTCACGAGATTATTTCCATACAAACCCTGTTCCCGATGAGAATTTTCATACAAACTATATCCACTTTTTAAACCCTTTCGGCCTTGGATTTAAAAAAAATTCTTCGTTTATGCTTAGATTTATTATAAATGTGGTCAGTGATTTTTGAAATACCTTCTATATATATTTCTACAATTTAGTACCTTCAGGATTTAGTACTCGTATCTATACTAATATCATAAAGAGGTAAACTTTGTGAGGTTGTAGGGGTAATCTCTGGAACTACTAGTCGGATTTGGAGAATTCTTTTAACATTTGATAGCCCAATTCTTGAGGAATGCTATAGGCCATTTAACATCACGCTGTCTCTTAGGAGCCGAGAGAAAAGAATAAAAGTCAGAACGCTAAGCGAAAGTGAAGTGATAGCGCGGGCAGGCGATGCGATGCGACGCGGTGGGTCGGGGAACAAGAAATTTCACGAGGACGAAGATGCAGGCAGAAACTAGTTTTAAATAAAATTATAGAATACTATTATGGTTATCAATGCAAGTATATTCTTAATTTGATGTATAAATCCATTACAGCTATTGACCTAATATTTTTTAAATACAGTATAGGCAAAAAAAGTAATATGTTTTCGTATTTTTCTAGTGCTGGATACTTGATGAGCTTACTTTGCGAACCAAATCACATTTATCCTGTTCATTTTCTAGATGAGTGTCAGTACTGCTTGAACACAGCCGCTGAATAACCCTTTCACGATCTTGATCGTTGTAAAGTGCCTCAAATGGATTGGAATCAATCTTGTCTTGTGGCGCAGTTGATGTCATGGCGTCTTTAAAACATGTGGGCGTTCCAAATATAGGATACCAAATATTGCTTGAACTAGGCGAAAATGATCCTGCATTTCTAATGTGATCAGCTAAAGCAGCAACAGCTGCCTTGCATTCAGCTAAGACAGCACATGCTGCTGGTTCTGGTGTAATTTTAAACGAAACAGACTGGGAGCCACAAGAGTGCATGCCTGGTGTATAGGATATGTCCGTCTCTACCTCTGATTCTTTAGTCGCTAGACACGTTAAACATTCTGGATTTAGCTGAAACTGAGCTTGACAGATCTTGATTGATGATGCCGATGTCTGAGAAGATGCACATAGACATGTATATGACGACAAGTTCGAGACTGAAGAGATTCCTCCAATATGACAATCCATCGAATTAACTGATGGTAAAATCATCTTTCTCAGTGCATTTAGCCTGCTACCTCTGACAACTATAACACTATCATTGCTAGTTTCTTTTGTGTTTGATGATGTTCTTGTGCTATCTGACTGGCCAGCTTTTGCATGCTGTAAGGAATTGCTTGTGGTACCTGGAGGCGGGCTTGCAATTGCAAACAAACATTTTGATTGGTTACTACTGGCATTTTTACCTATCCGAATAGCGCCGCAATTCGGAATGCAGTAAGCACTTTTATCTCCTGAATGATTTTCTGCAGGCTTCTCTTCAGGCTTTTTTAGAGGATTTACTGGTAGATTTTGAAAGAATGATTGCGAGGATGTTGATTCAGATTTGAATGTGAGTTTTGTCTTCGTGGTATCTGGTAATTCTTTAGACTGATTTTCGCTACCAGATACTAAAATACAGGAACACGTGGTTGATCCCAATAACGAGGACGCAGTGGATTTGGATGAACATGTATTCATCACGAGTCTTTTGGGAGAACCGACGCATGAAGACTGCTCATTTCTCGGAAGGGGATAACTTGTTGGAGTCACGTAAGACCCAGTTGTGCTGAAACATGACAACCCACAAGTACAGGTATCACTGGACTGACTGGTTGCAGAGGCTTTAGAGGGCACAGTCGCAGAGCACCCACAGGGCTTAAGAGTTACATTAGGCTTTGGGGTCCCACTGGGCGTAGTGGTCATTCTGGGCGCAGGGCATCCACACGGCTTTAAGGTTTCACTAGGCTTTGGGGTCCCACAGGGCTTAGAGGTCTCACTTGATTTTGAAGCCCCACCGGGCTTAAGAGCGACATCAGGCTTTAGGGTCCCACTGGGCGTAGTAGTAACACTGGTCGCAGGGCATCCACAGGGCTTAAAGGATTCACTAGCCTTTGCGGCCCCACATGGCATCAAGGTATCACTAGGCTTCAAGGCCCTACTCAGCTCAGAGGTCACACTAGACTTTGAGGCCGCACAGGGCTTAGGGGTTTCACTAAGCTTTGGAGCTCCACAGGGTTTCGACGTGTCACTAGGCATCGGGGTCCCACATGGTTTTGAGGTGTCATAAAGCTCTGGGGTCCCACAGGGCTTAGCGGTTTCACTAGGCGTTGAGGCCCCACAGATCTTACAACGCTTAGTGATTTCACATTGCTTTGGGGTCCCACACGGCTTAAAGGTTTCAATTGGTTTTGAGGCCACTTGGGTCCAACAGACTTCACTGGGTACACGGCTCATACCGGAGCTAAAAACTTCATTGGTAACACGGCTGACATTACAGGTACAGGTAGAAGTAGGAGATCGGGACTCACTGGTCTTAGAGGTACAACTGGGCGTTCGGGACCCACTGAATTTAGACGTACGACTGGGCGTTTGGGACCCACTGGTTTTAGAGGTGCAACTGGGCGATCGTGTTTCACCGCGTTTTTTGCCCCCATCGCTCCCATCACCTCTTTTGCCATGACTGTATTGACCTCCACTACTACATGGGCTTTTGGCTCCACCACCATCTTTCTCAAGACGAGGCTTTCGTGTTTCAGTTTGTATTGTAATTATTTGTTTTTTCTCGTTTAGGCTACCATCTGGATTCCTCGTTCTCGTCACCTTGATTTTTTCTTCAAACCTCTTCTCGAATTCGCCTAATGTCGTTTTGTTAACTGGTTCTAATTCGAAAACATCTGACTGTACTTTCAATGGTGCTGACAGTGTTACCGATGGCTTACTGCATATTGATGGTTTTTCCGATGGCTTACTGCATATTGATGGTTTTTCCGATGGCTTACTGCATATTGATGGTTTTTCCGATGGCTTACTGCATATTGATGGTTTTTCCGATGGCTTACTGCATATTGATGGTTTTTCTGATGGCTTACTGCATATTGATGGTTTTTCCGATGGCTTACTGCATATTGATGGTTGCTTGCTGGATACTGAGGGTTCACGGGAGACCATAATTGGTGTTTCAGAACACACTTTAGGATCACCACGCGGTGATGGAGCGAAGGATAAGTCCTTGATTTTACCTTTGACTTCATCACAACACTTGATAAAACTTTCTATTCTTGGAGTTTGTTTCGAACCCTGCAATTCCTTTGCTATTTGTAAGATTTCATTTACGTGTTTCATGAGATGATCCAAACGTTCCTGAGTTGCAGTTGGTGAAGCTTTTTCTTCTTTAGGTGGCGGCATTTTTGTGAAACAACTACATGGGTCGACTTTAGGAGGTGATGGGATAATTGGTTCGACTTTAGGTGGTGGCGGTATTTTTGTGGCACAAATACATGGGTCGACTTTAGGTGTTGGCGGGATAATTGGTTCAACTTTAGATGGTGGCGGTACTTTTGTGGCAATACAACATGGGTCGACTTTAAGTGTTGGCGGAATAATTGGTTCAACTTTAGGTGGTGGCGGTACTTTTGTGGCACTACTATATGTGTCGACTGGTGGTATTATTTTTTCCGATTCTGGCTGTATCATTGGTTTGCGGGGACTAAGTTTTGTCGGTTCCGGTTCCTCTTCTTTTAACAAACAACAGATAGGTTCTTCTTCAGAGTTTTCAGTATCTGTTGATTTTGGTTTTACATTTTTATACTTCAATTGTTTGAATCGTTTCAATCTGAATGACTCTTCTCTCTCTTGTTCATCCAGCTCAGACAGAATGTATCTCATTGTAATAATAATCCTTGGTATAACGCACCTCGATAGTACATTCTGTTTCCTGCGAATTTCATAAAAACCTTTTGTTTATATTCTGCATTCTTTTATAAATCTGCTGAACTCACCCTTCCTTACTCATATAAATTTCGTTTATCGCTTATAATGTTATACTGATATATTAAAACTGATATTTAAAAAACAAAAACTTGTATAGTATTTGTCATGTTAGCAAATTGGCTTGTCACTTTTTTTTAATACCATTATGCCCACCTATCATAACCATACCATTGTCATTGTCATTGAAATGGTGAAAACATACATTGATTGTATGTGTCATTATAAATATTACATCGCTTTGCAGTGTTTCATTTCTAACAGGTAAAGAATATCTCTATGTAAGACATGACAGTTTATTTTTTGTTTTTAACAGACTTCAAAAAAGGAGGAGTTTATCAATTCGGTTGAATATATATTTTTTTTATACATCAGAACTCCGTTATTTATAAGCCGATTTGCAAATTTCTTATTAATTTGAAAGGATATACTTTCAGATTGGTTCTATAGAAATTTCATCAAAATCGGTTAAGTGGCCTTTTACAGTCCACTATCGCCGCCAATCGAAAAAATGTCATAACTCGTAAATAGAATCAAAAATACAAAATGTGGTCTATTATTACTGTAGAAAAGGCAATAACGTAATTTTATAACACATTGTCAACACTTGAAATATAGCTGTTTAGCTAAATCGTGCATTTGTAACAAAAACGGCCGTTTATGTTTTGAATGCACGATTTAGTTAAACAGCTATATTTCAAGTGTTGATAAGGTGTTATACAATTACGTTATTGCCTTTTCCACAGTAATAATAGAACATATTTTGTATTTTTGATTCTATTTACGAGTTATGACATTTTTTCGATTGGCGGCGCTAGTGGACTGTAAGAGGCCTCTTCAGTAGTTTGGTTTTTAAACTAAAATTGCTGGTAAAAATACAAGTTAACAAAGATTTTCATATGTATTTTACGCGATATCTCCGGAAATTGTAAATCGATTTCAAAAATTATTATTTTAATGGCTAAGGTACCCTTCAGGGGTGGTCCTAATATTAACTTTGCTTGGGTAGTTTTTCAGTTAGCTTCAATAATACGTATTTTTGCCGTTATAATAACCTGCTGGTCGATTCTGTAAAAATCTCACCGTGAAAGCTTAGGTGAAGTGAGTTTGTTTTTGCTAGGAATTGACATTATTGACAGCTCACTCCACGCTCTCTTCACCTAAGTTTTCACGGTGAGATGGTTACAGAATCGCACTGCTGTCCCTGATATTTACATAGTAAGTAGTGTTATACGAATTTCTGTGGGGTAAGTACAACTTAAAAGTGAAAAACAAAATCTTTTAAAAAAAAAACAACAGACTTCCAAAAAAGACACTGCAAATTGAAATTTAACTTTAATTTCGGAAGTCAGTGGCAAACAACGAAAATGCGAACGCAACGACACCGACTTCCGAAAAATAAAGTTATTTTTTACTTTACGGTATCTTTTTTGGAAGTCGGTTGTTTTTTTTTTTATGTACAGACGCGCTACTACAATCTGTCAATTTTCTTTAATAGATTTTCAACTTTATCGCTTAAGCATAAGGTTCAAAGTTGATTGGGAGAATTTCACAGTTTCGGGTAGCTTGATGTGCTAGCGTCTATACTACATATATAAGTTTTTTTAATAAAGAACTTTGACTAAACCTTAATTAGTTTTTTTCTTTAAAATCCGGCTCACTCTATACTAAAGGAAAATGGGGACTATTAAAGTAACTTTAATGTTCTTTATTTCCTATCAGTATTTTTTTATTACTATGTATTTAAGGAGGAAGCGCTACGGTAGCCCGCGAAATTCAAATTTTCTTACGTTTTCTGCAATTTGCTGGTCAGTATTAAGTTGTACGTCGATGAAAATATGATTCGCGGCCGTAACAAATATGTATTTACATAATCATAATCATTAGAATCAGTATTAATACAACTTGTTAGGTTAGTATAATCCCAAAATTTCAAGATTTCATGAATATTAATAGTTTACATCCCAATGTATTATTTTTTTCCAGTGTCAGATTCTCACCGTTTTTGTAAAAATCCGCCCTACACTTTGTCCACTTGGTTATTCGTTTTTTGACAGCTGCTTTAAAATGTAACTGTTCCAAATTACGTAAAAGTTAACTTTAAAATGCGTAGTAAAATAAATGTAAAATAAAAACCTGCCTTATCTTATTAAATTATCTTATTTATGACTTCTTACCACAGATATATATAGACCTAGATAACGCAAGTATAACGATCTGTATGAAAACCAAGCATGCCATTTTTGACTACCTACTATGACGTCACAAGCGCTGTTTAGTGATGAGAAAATCAAATCGATTCATAGACGCAGCCACGTGCACTCGTGCAGCACCCGTTTTGCAATTTTTTTTAAGTTAAATTTTCATACTCTGGTTGGCTCCCGGCGATTTTTCCTTACTTCCGTCCTGAAACCCCAGGTAAAAAGAGGTTCGAATCCTCTGTAAAGTAGAAACAAATAGCTGTATAGTAGTATATGACATGTAGACTTTAAGATACTTTATAGACATTTTATTATTGTAATAAGATGATAATAAAGACTTTACATTTATGCATTCCTATTATGTCGCGGATAGATGGCGCCACAGTACAGTGAACAGCGCCACAATTTGATTGGTAAACAAAGACTCATGTGATTGTAAACGCAAGCGAGCCCTACCGCTTGGACACGATCGTCGGTGGAGGGGATGCAGCGAGAACTGGCCGAGATACCGAGTAGTGCGACAGTCTACACTCGACAGTCGAGCTCGGACAGTCTTGGCAAACGCTCAATACCAACGCACGTGTTTATTTCCGACACACGTGTGCATTTCGGTTGTTAATCGCTAAAGTTACCGTACATTCAAATTATCATTTCCTTCGAGTACCCACTGCAGTGCCCACACCTATCTAAACTATGTCGGATCGTGAAGAAGACCCGCTGTTTCGCATCTCGGCCACCCAGTGATATGCGACATAATCGTATAATTTACATCATGTTATAATAACGGCCACCTAGTATAAGTACGATGATGATAAATCTGTTTGGATAAACTGTATTTTAATGACTTAAGCTGCATAATAGCGAACAATGTTCCCACTGCTGGGACACAAGCCTCCTCTCTGTGAGAGGGAGTGGGTCCATAATCTATCACTTGTTCCCAGTGCGGATTGGTAGATGTCACATGTCTACAAATTTTTCATTCCGTTTTGAGACCAGTGGTGATGAAATTAGATACAGTACCCGGCGATAAATATTGCACATCGACCTTTGGAAAGAGACAATCGGCTAATTTCGGCTTGTGGGCTGGCAATGCGATGGGGTGGGTCGGGCGACCATAAATTTCACGTAGATGAAGTTGCGTGCAGAAGCTAGTACTAGGTATAAAAGGAAAAGCTTCTTTCCAGGCGTGGAGGGGTCTTCTTTCCAAAGGTTGATTGCAATATTTATCGCCGGGTACTGTACACACAGTAAAGCGCCTGTCTGGATTTGAACCCACAACCTTCATCTCGGTAAGTCGATCCGCGTAGAATTGGAACCAAACAGACCGACGTTAGGTTAAGTTAATTATAAGGTAATAATTTTTCACTTCTCATGCTCTGAAAGTGCTTCTTTGTGCAGGGTATAGGCTGCACAAAATCGAATTTTGTGCACAAGGGCATTAACGTATCTACTCATAAATGTATTATATTAAGGCAAAGAAAATGAGCCATACAGCCAAATGCAATAAGAAGTTCATAGATAGAATTTGATATTATATAATATTAACTTTAATTTATTTGCCTTATGTGTTTTTTAAGATATAATAGATATTAAAATTTTAATTCAAGTACGGTAGGTTAGTTGATTTAAGAAAATTATTATTACAAAATTAATTTAATAGTAGGCTGTATAGGTCTGCAGCCTAATATCAATGTCATAAGATTTAAAAAAAAATAAAGCGGCGGGAAACAGCTCTTGTTCTTTTTTCGTGCATTTATTAATTTCTTCAATTTGCTAAAATTGTTAAAAATGTCCAGTGAAGAAGAGGATTTAACAGTCTCTCCTAATACGCATATGGAAATGAATGCACAGAGAGTTGTGCAATAGATATTACCGCCAAAGTCTCGGGAAAAATATCTCAAAGTTTACGATAATTTTGTAAATTGGAGAAAAGAAAAAGTGTTCTTTTGAGTTATTTTGATGAATTATCCAAGAAACTTCAGCCGTCTACACTGTGGAGTATATATTCCATGCTGAAAGCAACATTACAAATGAAGGACAATGTTAATATACAAAATTATTCGAAGCTTACATCTTTGTTGAAGAGGCTTTCAAGTGGGCACAAAAGCAAGAAAAGCAAGGTCCTTTCAGCTAATCAAGTGAAAACCTTCTTAAATACCGCTCCAGATGAAACATATTTGGCTACAAAAGTACGTAATACACATTCCTTTCATATTTTATTGCTCATATACCTATTGCTCTTTTGTTCTAAAGTGTATAAAAGTTATTAATTTTGTTTTAGGTGGCACTTAAATTATAAGTATAAGCGGTGCGTGCCGAGCCATTGAACTTGCGAACATTACCGTAAATGACGTAAAGACGGACACGCTTTTGCAAGCAATAAACTTACCCGACACAAAAAACAAACGGGCGCGAATATTTGTTGTAAAAGGAGATTACCTAAAAATAGTTAAAAATTACCAATATAAATCTACGTCCTCAAAACGTGTCGACTAATAAATTTTTCCTCAATTATCAAAATGGGAAGTGCACTAAGCAAGTTATAGGAAGCAATAAATTTGCAGCCTTTCCCAAACAGATCGCAACTTTTCTAAAAATAGAAAATCCCGAAAATTACACGGGTCATTGCTTCCGCCGGACCTCAGCCACCCTTCTAGCAGATTCGGGAGCAAACTTAACAATGCTGAATAGACATGGCGGGTGGAAGTCTGATCAGGTTGCTGAGGGATACATTGAAGAATCCGTATAGAACAAAAGCAAGATTACCGACCGTATAACAGAAGCCATTAATTTAATCCCAAGCGAGCCCGTCCCTTCTACATCCAGAGATTCCTTGTTGTCGTCAGAGCCATCTTCTCATAATATGCCATCTTCTCACAATATGTCGTCTTCACAAATTCAGAAAAATACCGTTAATATGCCGAGAAAAACAATTTCCTTCAGTATTCAAAACTGTTCTAATATTACTTTGAATTTTAATTAAAGAAATGTTATGTTATACTACTGTTTTATTTCCTCGCAATCGAAGTGAAAAGCAGAGTTTATAACTCGTCCACAAAACCATTTTTATCCTCGACATTACTATCAGCCCTCGCCTTCGGCTCGGGCTGCTAAAAGTCTCTGATAAAAATGGTTTGTTTTGTGCACTTGTTGTAAAATCTACTATAACTGTAGGTGAAGCACAGTTGTACGAGCTCTATCTTATGTTATTAAAACATGTCAAAACCACAAAACATTCGCATGTTTCAGAAACGTAACCTGTCGGTAGCAAGTTCCAAATTGATAGAATATCACACTTGTTTCCTACGCTCACAACTGCAGCTGCAAAAGTACTTTCATTGTTGTGAAGCTATAACGCACATGGGATTTAACCACTCTAAATCATTATGCCATAGTTTTACTACACTCCGAAGGTATAAAAGGACCGTCTCTTGACATACCGAGTCAGTAGCGAGCTATCCTCCAGTGCTATCTGAGTGCTGAGCTATCTCCAAAGTCTCCGCCTACAACCGCGCTGCGCTCCAAATTGTGCCATTCAGTATAATTCATAATGTTTGTATTTTAGTGCGTAAGTTGAACCTACTTGTAACTGATTTGCCTGTGTCATGTCAGTGTTTATTGTGTGCCTGCATAGGACAATATAGTACTGTTTTAATACCTCTGACTAGCTGGTTTTAATTCACTCCTTCGTCACAGGAACACCATCACCTCCGCCTACATCACCTGACTCCCGTTGTCTTCAACAGTAGCATTGGTTCAATAAATTATGTAGGCAGATAAATCATACAAATTTCATATGTAGAATTGTCTGTTTTGCTTATGTTAAAATAGAGAAATTTCAAAATCACAAAGGAGGAGGTTCCCAAGTCGTCGGTATGTTTGTATTTCATATGTCTTGTGTTTGGGATTCATTATCACCGACTTGGATTTTTCTTTTGTTTAACTAGTTCAAAAATAAAAATATACATATATATATTTTGAAATCTTAGAGGTGGTTGTACTCCCTAAGCATGAAATCCGTAGTGTCTAAATTACAGTACAACTGTAATTTAGGCCGACACTCCGTATTACTTACGGACATAAGATTAGTTCGGCGCTCGAACTAAGATTGAATGTTTGAGTCAAACATCATCCTCTTTACTCCTGCAACTATCGACTATTATCTATCTGGTGTATTGTGTGTCTCTTAGTCTGTGCTAAATAAATGTGCTAAAAAACTGAAACCGAAATTATTATTATTATAGCATAAGGTACACACGCCAGCACATCAAGCTACCCGAAACTGTCAAATTTTCCCAATCAGCCTTGAACCTTATGCTGTAGCGATCAAGTTGAAAATCTATTAAAGAAATTTGACAGATTGTAGTAACTTGATGTGCTGGCGTCTGTAGATGATTCTGAACGTTCGTTCGTAGAAATTTAACGTCGGTCATTCAAAAAAAAAATAGTTCTTGCATACATTTTGACCGAGTAGGTATTGCACTTTTCTATGAAACAGCAGATTTTTTTTTGATGACCGACTAAAATTTCTGCGCTAGAGAAAAATTTCGGTTTCAGTTTTTTGGGTGTCGTCTCAGAGATTAGGTCAAAACAAACCCTGTGCCCGATAGAATGTCTCTCCGGTAAAACGATACACTTCAACACAAACTACATCCCTATTATATAACCACTTAAGGGCATGAATTTTCAAAAATTGTTCCTTCATGCGTAGCTTTGTTATAAATACGGTCAGTAAGATGTAGACTTTTTTATGTTCTAAAATTTTGTCCTTTGAGAATATTCTATTTAAAATAAAATTAAAGAATGAGGATAAACATGCAAGTACATATATTTCGTTTTTATTAAATCCAGATTTCCTAATTTGATGTAAAAATCCATTACAGCTATTGATTTAATATTTTTCAGAAACAGTATCAATAATTGACAAAAAATAATATATATGTTTTCGTTGATTTTTCTAGTACTACATACTTGATGAGTTTACTTTGTGTATCATATCACGTTGATCATTTTCATTTACAAGATGAGTGTCAATACTGCTCGAACATGGCCGTTGACGAACCCTTTCACGATCTTCATCGTTCCAAAGTGCCTCGAATGAGTTCGAATTATTCCAATCTTGTGGCGTAGGTGATGTCATGGCGTCCGTAAAACGTTTGGGCGCTCCAAATGTAGGATACCAAATATTGGTCAAACTAGGCGAAAATGATCCTGCATTTCTAATGTGATCAGCTAAAGCAGCAACAGCTGCCTGGCATTCAGCTAAGACAGCACATGATGCTGGTTCTGGTGTAATTTTAAACGAAACAGACTGGGAGCCACAAGAGTGCATGCCTGGTGTATAGGATATGTCCGTCTCTACCTCTGATTCTTTAGTCGCTAGACACGTTAAACATTCTGGATTTAGCTGAAACTGAGCTTGACAGATCTTGATTGATGATGCCGATGTCTGAGAAGATGCACATAGAAATTTGTACGACGATAAGTTCGAGACTGAAGGGATTCCTCTAACATGACAATCCATCGAATTAACTGATGACAAAATCATCTTTCTTAGTGCATTTAGCCTGCTACTTCTAACAACTATAACACTATCAATGCTAGCTTCTATTGTGTTTGATGATATTCTTGTGCTATCTGACTGGCCAGCTTTTACACGCTTTAAAGAGTTGCTTGTGGTACTCGGAGAAGGGCTTATAATTGCAAACAAACGTTTTGATTGGGTACTGGCATTTTTAACCGACTTAAAAAAAGGGGGTTCTTTACCTATCCGAATGGCCCCGCAATTCGGAATGCAGTAAGTACTTTTATCTCCTGAAGGCTTTTCTGCAGGCTTCATTTCAGGATTTTTTAGATGTGTTTCTGGTAGATTTTGAAAGAATGAATGCGCGGATGTTGATTCAGATTTGAATGTGAGTTTTGTCTTCATCCAATCTAGTAATTCTTGAGACTGATTTTCACTAACAGATACTACGATAGAGGTACACGTGGTTGACCCCAATAACGAGGACGCAGTGGATGTCGATGAACATGTATTCATCATAAGTCTTTTGGGAGAACCGACGCATGAAGACTGCTCATTTCTCGGAAGGGGATAACTTGTTGGAGTCATGTAAGACATAGTTGTGCTGAAATATGACGATCCACAGGTACACGTATCACTGGAGTGACGGGTTGTAGAGGCTTTACAGAGCACAGGTTTAGGGCACCCACAGGGTTTAAGGGTTACACTAGGCTTTGGGGCCCCACTGGGCTTAGTGGTCACACTGGGCGCAAGGCATCCACAGGGCTTCAAGGTTTCACTAGGCTTTGGAATCCCACAGGATTTAGCGGTTTCACTAGACTTGGAATCCCCACAGGGTTTAAAGGTATCACTAGGTTTTGGTGTCCCACAGGGCTTAGCGGTTTCACTAGGCGTTGAGGCCCCACAGACCTTACAAGGCTTAGAGGTTTCACTTGGCTTTGGGGTTCCACAGGGCTTGTAGGTCTCACTAGACTTTGGGGTCCCACAGGGCTTAGCGGTTTCACTAGGCGTTGAGGCCCCACAGATCTTACAGGGCTTAGAGGTCTCACTTGGCTTTGGGGTTCTACAGGGCTTAGAGGTCTCACTAGACTTTGGGGTCCCACAGGGCTTAGCGGTTTTACTAGGCGTTGAGGCCCCACAGATCTTACAAAGCTTAGAGGTCTCACTTGGATTTGGGGTCCCACAGGGCTTAGAGGCCACTTGGGTCCAACAGGCTTCACTGGGTACACGGCTCATACCGGAGCTAAATAATCCATTGGTAACATGGTTAACGTTACAGGTACAGGTAGAAGTAGGAGATCGGGACTCACTGGTTTTAGAGGTACAACTGGGCGTTCGGGACCCACTGAATTTAGAGGTACGACTGGGCGTTTGGGGGTCCCAAACGCCCAGTCGTACCTCTAAATTGGTTTTAGAGGTGCAACTGGGCGATCGGGTTCCACCACGCTTTTTGCTCCCACCGCGTTTTTTGCCCCCACTGCTCCCATCACCTCTTTTGCCACGACTGTATTGACCTTCACTAACACATGGGCTCTTGGCTCCATCGCCATCTTTCTCAGGACGGGGCGTTCGTGTTTCAATTTGTATTTTAATTATTTGTTTTTCTTCGCTTATGCTTCCATCTGGATTCCTCGTTCTCGTGACCTTGATTTTTTCTTCAAACCTCTTCTCGAATTCGCCTAATGTCGTTTTGTTAACTGGTTCTAATTCGAAAACATCCGACTGGGTTTTCAATCTTGCTGACGGTGTTACAGATGGCTTACTGCATATTAATGGTTTTTCCGATGGCTTACTGCATATTGATGGTTTTTCCGATGGCTTACTGCATATTGATAGTTGTTTGCTGGATTCTGAGGGTTCACGGGAGACCACAATTGGTGTTTCAGAACACACTTTAGGACCACCACGCGGAGATGGAGCGAAGGATAAGTCCTTGATTTTACCCTTGACTTCATCACAACACTTGATAAAACTTTCTATTCTTGGAGTTTGTTTCGAACCCTGCAATTCCTTTGCTATTTGTAAGATTTCATTTAAGTGTTTCATGAGATGATCCAAACGTTCCTGAGTCGCAGTTGGTGAAGCTTTTTCCTCTTTGGGTGGCGGCATTTTTGTGGAACAACTACATGGGTCGACTTTAGGTGGTGGCGGGATAATTGGTTCGACTTTAGATGGTGGTGGGATAATTGGTTCGACTTTAGGTGGTGGCGGTATTTTTGTGGCACAACTACATGGGTCTACTTTAGGTGATGGCGGGATAATTGGTTCGACTTTTGGTGGTGGTGGGATAATTGGTTCGACTTTAGGTGGTGGCGGAATATTTGGTTCAACTTTAGGTGGTGGCGGTACTTTTGTGGCACTACTATATGTATCAACTGGTGGTATTATTTTTTCCGATTCTGGCTGTATCATTGGTTTGCGGGGACTAAGTTTTGTCGGTTCCGGTTCCTCTTCTTTTAACAAGCAACAGATAAGTTCTTCTTCAGATTTTTCAGTATCTGTCGATTTTGGTTTTACATTTTTATACTTCAATTGTTTGAATCGTTTCAATCTGAACGACTCTTCTCTCTCTTGTTCATCCAGCTCAGACAGAATGTATCTCATTGTAATAATAATCCTTGGTATAACGCACCTCGATAGTACATTCTGTTTCCTGCGAATTTCATAAAAACCTTTTGTTGATATTTTGCATTCTTTTATAAATCTGCTGAACTCACCCTTCCTTACTCATTTAAATTTATTTTATCAATTATTGAATGTAATACTGATATTTCAAAACTGGTATTTAAAAATAACTTGTACAGTACTTGTCATGTCAGCAATTATTGGCGTGTCACTTTTTTTAATACTTACCATTATAAACAGTTAACTTATTATTAAAAAATAAGTGAAATGTTGAAAACACATTGATTTTATGTATTATAAATATTACATCGCTTTGCAGTGTTTCATTTGTACCAGGTAAAGAATATATCTCTGTTAGACCTTACAGATTATTTTTTTGTTTTAATAAAGGTCTTTGCCTATACCTCAATTAGATTTTTTCTTAAAATCGAGCTCACTGAATTCTACAAGGAAATAGGGACATGTTACGGCCCCGCCGCGCGCCGCCACCAGATGGCGTACGACAGGACTTTCTACCACCGTGCCTGCGGAACCGTACTGCGAGCCTAGCCGCGCCTCCACTTCACGCCGCCAGGGGCGCCAGTCGTCATCCCATCATAGCATTGCGGACTTCGCTAAAATTCCTCTTTTTTATATTCAGAACTTAGAGGTTCAGAGCTAGTATACTTAATAGATATATAGAGGCATGAGGAACAGGGTGTAAAGTTCACTCATACTCTATAGAAAAGGCAGGATCCTCCGACCAGACGGGTGTTGTGTCTGGCGGGCAACTGCCCGTTGATTCATGTCGGGCCGTTGTATCTATGCTAGTTGCGCGGTAAACTCTGCTTGCGCGATGCAGGATTTTGCGTGACGTCAGTATGATGCGTTGTTTGCTTGTGGTGTTGTAGATACCGCTACAGATACAATACAACAAATTCATACCAATATCTACCGTTAATTATTTCCAAAGACTATACATATATATTCTCTTTGATTATTTCGAAGCCTAACACAGCGGCAGCAGCCGAAACAGTACTAACAAAGAAACTTGAATGGTCCCTATTTTCTGTCAGTATTTCTTTTATAACTATGTATTTAGGCCATGGTCATATTTATTTTGTTAAATTGTACATCCGATTTTATTTATTTTTTTTCAATGTCACATCTTTCTTCCGTGGAACAAAATTGACCTCTGACAATTTTTGTGAAAATCAGCCTTAAATAATATGAAGCAGGATAGGATATTTAAGAATTGATCCCTTAGTAACTAGTTGATCAGATAGTGAAATAATAGTTATAATTTTTGCAATCTTTTTGCGAACGAACGTGCCGAAGATTTATTAAAATAAATAAATAATCACTTGCTGAATCGTGACCTGGATCTACCAAATATCCGGTAGTAAAGCAAAATGTACCATACGTAGGCATAGTATTATGTGTAAATCGTTTTTGTGCAAATGTGTAATAAGTGTAATAAGTAATCACTTATTACACTTATTAGTATTACACATTTGCACAAATTATTTTGTTAATCAACAATCACATAACTTGTATCACAATAGCAAACAGTCCCTTCAGCCGGGATGGCAGATGTGCTCAGAGCCCACCTCCTACACCCGTAGCCCCTCCAGCACCTGAACCTGCACCGGAGCCCGCACCCGCGCCTCACCCTCAACCGCCCAGCCAAAGAGACGATGTCATGATCTAAGCCAGGGGTTCCCAAACTTCACAAGTTGTAGCCGAGAGTCGAGAGCTCAGTCGGTGTCTAAGAGTCCTCCTAGCTAGATGAAATTACAAATCGCCCCCCGAAGCCTCTACACAACGTCCCCTTTTTTTTCTAGGTCTCTTACCACCCACCTTTAGGCCTGCAGTGCCCACAGGGGGGCGTTATCGCCCACTTTGGGAAAGGCTGATTTAAGCGATATCAACACCGGGAATCCAGAACTGGATGTCTTCCATTGAGCAGAACGGCAAACTAGTATGTATGAGGATGATGCTGATAAAACTGTATGTATAAAGTGTATTTTTATAGCTTTAGTTGTATAATCAGCCCACAATGTTGCCACTGCTGAGACACAGGCCTCCTCTTAGTGAGAGGGCACTCCCTCTCATATATCATAATCTATCACGTGGACCCAGTGCACATTGGTAGATGTCACATGTCTTCGAATTTTTAATTCTAGGGCATGCCGGTTTTCTCACGATGTTTTCGTTCACCGTTTTGAGTGCAGTGGTGATGAAATTAAATACACACAAGTGAAGTGTCTGGATTTGAGCCCACGACCTCTCTGTAACTCGAGGCCGATTAAACTGGGCTTAATTAAATTGAACTTTAAAATATGCACACTAAATATTTTCAACTCTTTTTAAAAAACATCACAAAGTTTAGTAGAAATCAGTAAAAAACAAACGACGGGAAGAATAATGTTTATTGGAAATGAAAACACACATTTACAATAAATGATTGTAAAAAAAAATTGACAGAAACGAAGCTCCGTATCTTTAACAATGCTAACATCTATCTCCTTATATCTTCTCCTTCTTGTCATTGAACACACTGTTTTACCATAAGAACCACCTTCTGATCCTTCCTTCTTTCGTTTCATACTATAAACTTTTACAAATATATAGCTTTCTCTTGCTGCACATAAATTGCAGTTGTTTGGATCAGAATTAGATTTTTCTGGAGCTGCAGATTGACCAGATTTGCATGAAATTTTCAATGGCTGTTGTGCAGTACTTTGACTGCTTATACCTCTATTACGATTTAGATTTGTTGGAATGTTGCGATTGCTGTATTTCAGCATTCGGACCGCATGCAGTTGTAGTACTGCTGCTCGGAAGCTGTTTAAAAGGAACTTAACCTCTGGCGCTGCAAAAATGTCTCGTACGAGTAATGGTCTGGCTGCATATATTTGTATCACATGTTACAGGTTCAGTTGATGGAGTTTTAGGCGGAGTATCGGGACAAATATTACCCCGCATATAAGCGCTACCTGGGTCTTGCAGCTGTTACGCTTAGCTATGATAATTTGACAGGTTTTATAAATTTTTCCGATGCTCTCAGATATGAATACCTCATTCTTATATTATTTTGACATAAAATTTATATATATAATATTTTATATAATTAATTTATATTAAATAGCAGGTTTTCAATGACTTGTGGTTTTAATAGGTACATTGTGGGTTCTATTATTGTTTTTATTCCGTTGCCACTTTCAATTAATTAATCTACGCTTGCATTAACCAGTATTGCGTAAAACACTTTCAATATCAATCTAAGGATTTTAAAGGATATTCCTCATCCATTGCTTCTTCGGTTTGAACAATTCGTCTGCTCGACAACTTAGATAACGCAATGAACGTGGCTAAACTGGCAAAATGAAAGCTATTTCGTTCAATATTGACATTTTATGTGTGGTTACGCAATTACCTTAATACCATGATATCATTTCAAACGGGTAGCTTTCATTGGTTCCATGTTGCTCAGTAGTTTGTTATCAGCTAAAATATGATTGAAATTAACTAAATAATTCTTGAATGGACTGTTTCATGATCACATCGGTAAAACTGAATCATCGTCACTAGTCGCTGGACTGGCACAAAAGAACGGATCTTGCTCAACAGTCTCATTTTCATGACTACTTTCCAGAGAAATCAACGTATCAGCAGATACACATGTCCAAAAAAACGGTGGGCATGGAGATGACAAGTCTAAGTGTCTGATTAAAGTTTCAGATTTGATATCCCTCACAGTTTGTATAAACCCTTTCGTCACAGGTATTTTACATAAATTAATTCTGTTGGCACTATTCCCTGAGGCACATGATCCACACAAACTGATCTTTGACGGCAGTTTCTGTGTATCGTTATCCCGTTGCTTTCCAGTTGATGCACATGAACCACACAAACTGATCTTTGACGGCGGTTTCTGTGAGTCGTCATCAAGTAGCTTTGCAGTTGATGCACATGATCCATACGAACTGGTCTTTGACGGCGGCTTCTGTCCGTCGTAAACACGTTGCTCTACAGTAATTGTCTCCATTTCTTCAACAATGCTACCATCGATCTCCTTATATGTTCTCACTGTTGTCGTTGTACTCACTTTTTTTGGGCCCGCCTGCAGATCCTTCTTTTTCTTTTTTTCTTTTGGTATTATTATAACTTTTACCGAGCTTTGGCTTCTACTTTTTACCGCAAATAAATTGCGACCAGTTTCTACAGATTTAGATTTTTCTGGTTGTGCTATTTGATAAGATTGAGAATTGCATGAATGTGTCGATGGTTGTTTATGGACGCAAGTAGATTCAGTACACGGTGGTGGTGCAGAATCTTCGGTAGACTTCGATTTGCAAGAATTTTGCGATTGCTGGCTGACAGCACTCTGACCGCCGCATGTAGTTATAGTGCCCTGTCCGGAAACTGAAGCTCCAGCGCTGCAAGAATTTCCCGAAGGCGCATGGCTGCTTGCTTTTATACATGGACAACTAGATTCAGGTGGTGGAATTTTTGGCGGGGTTTTGGGACAAGTGCTTTTCCCGCATCCCGCTGGTGGGCCTGCTTTGTAGCTGTCGAGCTTAGCTTTGATAGTTTGACAGTTTTGATAAAATGTTTCGATGCTATCCGATATTAACGCGCCATCTTTATATTTTGTTATAAAACCTATAATATCGTTTAGATTAAATAGCAGGTCGTCAATCACTTGTGGTTTTGGTTCATTGTGGGGTTCTATTTTTGTTTTTATTTCAATGCAACTTTTAATAAACTCCTCTACGCTTTCACTTACTAGTCCTTTATCTTTCGCTTCTTTGCTTAATACTATGCTATAATCAATTTTGTTCAATAGTTTTTCTACACTGCTAACGGAAGGCGTTCCTCTGCATGATTTTAGTCTGTCGAGTTTAGCCTTAAATTCTTTACAACACGACATAAAGCTGCTTACAGTTGCAGCCGACAGATCTTCTTTTTGTACAATAGTTGTTATTTTTTCCAAATTCGTGACTTTATCTTTCAAACGATCTAGTTTTGCTTTAACTATTTTCTGATATTGGAACTCCTGTATTTTAACTTTAACAGATTTACAACATTTTAAAAAGTCTTCTGCACTTTTAGTCAATAATCCCTCGCATTGATAGTGATTAGTCATGCAAATAACTTGATCAACATGATTTTCTAATTCTTCTATACGATTTTTGGACATTGTTTCCAAGTTCAAAGGTTTGGAGACACCCATCGGATCTACCATAGGTCTCGGTTTTAAAATGTACTCTGGTATCGTCGTCTTCACCTTGGATTTTGGCATTAATTTCATAGCAGTTTCAAAACCCTCAGGTTTGGGTGTCTTAAAATCACCAGTTTGCACTGGTTTAGGTGCTTCTAATTTCGTTTGACATGAGCACGAGCTCACGGTTCTCCCAATGATCCCACATTTCGAACATACTCTATCTTTGATCGGGCCTTCACTAAGTTCAATTAGTTTTTTTAACTGCACTTTCAGCTTTCCCAGGTCACACATAGTTAGCCCAAACTCCTTATCTGGTGTCGCTGCCAAAAATTATCAATATATCAATTATGGACTTTTGATATCATTAAAAAAAAAACAGCAGTTTAATACAAAAGTTCAATACCTACTTGACCAAAATGTATGAAACAGCTGATTTTTTTTTGTGGTTTCAGAGTTGGTCCCATAGTGAAAGTTGTTCAATGAATTCATGGGTAGAACACCCTGTAAAAATTTGGAACCAGTAAAAAAAATCACCTGTATAATGTCGGCCCATCGTATACGGTTGGAAAGGGCTTATCAAGAGCAATCGAATGGAACAAATAAAACCCCATAATAATATGACCGAGTCAAGCAGTGCCGGGAACATTAAAGAATTAATGCGGCCGAGCGGATCAACTACATTACGTAAACGTATTCACGTACAACACACGGCCGTGTCCATGACAAAGTCACACCCCATGTTTTATTGAAGAATTTTCTAATGTATTGTTTTCTTAGGTATGAAAATGTATTGTTATGACGCAGCTGACAGAAACAACAGGGTGGTTGTTACATATTGTATGTAACAGGTGCACTGTCATTTAAGGTATCTGCATTTTCATATAGGGTGTGATAGTATGAACTTATAATGTTACTAATCAATACCCCATTAGGTGCAAAGTCATAATTTTCGAGAAAGTGCAAATATCTAAAAAGACACCAATAATTGGAGATAGATACCTACCTACTATTCGTTTTGATTACGATTTGAACTTAAAGCTGGCATATTGTGAACATAATGTGGTAGCCAGCGGTTTGAATACATGGCATCGCAACAATAAACGCTTAGTGAAATAGGAAGGAAACCTACGTTCAGTTTCCAGTTTCTCTGCCAGTCGTACAACTTCAATAATATGATTCATGAGAAGTTCCAAAGGATCTAATTTTGGAGGCTCTGGCACTACTACTGGTTCTGGTATTGGATCTGGTATTGGTGCAGGTTTTGGTGCAGGTTTTAGTTCAGGTTTAGTTTCAACTTTTGGTTCAGGTTTTGGTTCAGGTTTTGGTGCAGGTATTGGTTCAGGCTTCAGTTCAACTTTTGGTTGAGGTTTGCGTTTCGGTTTAGGTTCAGGTTCTGGCTCAGGTTTTTTGGGTTCTTTTTCATCTTCATCTTCATCCTTCTTTCGTTTATCGGGACCTGCATTTTTATATTTCAGTTGTTTGAATCGTTTCAATCTGAATGACTCTTCTCTCTCTTGTTCATCCAGCTCAGACAGAATGTATCTCATTGTAATAATAATCCTTGGTATAACGCACCTCGATAGTACATTCTGTTTCCTGAGAATACAAACCTCATGTTTATATTCTGCATTTTCTTTTTTTGGACCGGTGAACTCACCCTTTCTTACATTTATCTTAAAATTTAATGTTTATTGTATATTTAATAAAATACTATAACTTATTTAAAAAAAGATTTTAGGCTTTGCAACTCAATAAATTAGCTTGGCAATATTTTTATTCAGTACCTTGGAGATTGGGGTTGGCCTAATTGAAAATATTTAAAAATAAACAAAATTGCTGATATATTATATTTGGGTTTTTCTGTCATTTATCATCGCTGATCAGTATTTAATTTCTCCCAGCTAGTACTTATATATCTTCCAGGTTTTATAATTTGTTCTCAAAACAATGTATTAGCATTTGCGAATGTCTTTTTAATAAAGAGCACAAATAAATACTCTACGTTGTACACTACATGCTTTCTCAGTTATTTTACTTCTAAATTTACATCACTGTCAAAATCAAAGTGATCTTTATACTTGTTACAGTAAGGTTGCAGTTGGGTTGTAACCACTGACTGACCTGCCAAATTGCCAAATTACAGAGATCTTTATTCACTTATAATAGGTTTTAGATGGGTTGCTGCTGTCAAAGGTAAATTAAATGCTAGATAGGACTGTAAAATAAGCTGTATGAAGTCTAATAACAATAGTGTAAACTATTTTAAAGGTGTGAGGAGATTAAGAAAATCTCATCATCGCGTAAATATTGCATCTGTGGCAACTTCTAATTTAATTTATACCTTTTTACCGTAAATGATCTTCCATATTATGCATTTTCAAAGAAATAACTATTTCCCATTTAGTGAAGCTCTTAATAAAAGTTCTAGAACCAAAAATTTGAAGACATGTGACATCTACCAACCCGCACGGGGCCCGCGTGGTGGATTACGGCCCACTCCCTCTCACCAAGAAGAGGCCTGTGTCCCAGCTGTGGGAACATTAAAGGCTAATTCTGTTTAATGAAAGGCCGGAAAAATTATATTTATTGAAATACATTTAAGTATAATAATTAATCATTATTATAAATTGAAAATTAAAAGAACTTGAAAAGAACTTAATATTTTGTAAACACAATGGCAAAGCAAACGCAATGCTTTGCTTCAAAGTCTTTATCAATGGGGGTGTTCGTGAAAATTTACGTTGGCACCACTTTGACAAGAGGTCTTCCATTTCGACAATGAATATAAAATATATGATGCCGTTCATCATTCGATTCATTCATTCGTTCATCATTCAGTCATGACTAAAGAAAATATAGGCTCTTTGACAGATGCCTGGACCTGCCGTGTCAGTGCTGCCACCTAGCGAACGTCATTTCATAAAATCCTCATTAGGGTGCTTGAATCATAATGGGTAGTTGCGACGTCCACAACCAAAATTGAATCAACAATTTTATTAATTTGATGATGGTCTTCCGTATTCTTGATAGCACAATTTTCTTGAGCACGATTTCTCTTCTGAACAAAACAGAATTTTTAATCGCTGCCGTAAACCACCCTCTCTTCTCAAGGACAAACTAACGGAATTTAAAACGGAATACCGGAACACTATGATTATATAAATAATAATGCTGAAAAAGGGAGAAGAAATCAGAACAATCAAACTGTAAATAAGTAAACCTTGATAGCATCGTAAGGCTTATTCTTTTCAAGGTTTAATTACAACTAGATACCTCTGCGCTCGTTACTAATACCACCCCTTTTTATTGAGATAATATTTATTATTCATTATTTATCACTGATTTATTATTTATTACTGATACCGCCCCTAATTTTGGTGACTTACAAATTATCATTTTTATTTTTACTGATACCGCCCCTAATATTTTTAATAAAATTTTTCGTTTGTGACATTTTCAAATCTGATTTATAAAAAACGTTTGGTTCAGTTCACAGCAAGTAAAAAATTAATTTAGGTCAAAATCATTTTAAAAAATTATGAATGAATAAGAATTAAAGTATTATCTCACAATCGATGAAAATATGTATTTCTTAAATTCATGTCATAATAGTTTCCTTTTTTCTGCCCGTATTTCGTATGTAATTATGGAAAAAGACAATTTGCGCCGACCTCAATAAATTGGGATGTGGGCAAGAGAATTATTATTTACTAGAAGCGCCCCGCTCGCATAAGTCTTTCTGATGTATAAGCTATATTATTGTACAGTTTCATCAAAATCCGTTCAGTAGTTTTTGCGTGAAAGAGTAACAAACATCCATCCATCCTCGGCTCACAAACTTTCGCATTTATAATATTATTATTAAATTATAGTTGGATTTCTGGCATTAAATTCGCAACATAGTGGGTTATGTGCAATCCATAAACAAAATGATTCCAAATCATTGATTTTGGTGATCTGACAAGGTACGTAAAATAGAACACCAATTAAAATAAATAAAATATACAATTACAAAAAGATGGTACGAACATGAAATATATGAAGTGGTAACATTCCTCTTTTTCGAAGTCGGTTAATGAAAGTCGTACATGTCGTGCAAATTTTCCACGACACGTCTTTTCGACACGACGACACGACACACGACTTTTCATTTTTTTTTTTCGGAATCTTCCTATCGCGAGTAGATATTAATGAAATAGAAGTGGACACTTACCAGAAAGTGAAAAAAATTGTAAAAAATTAAGTACAGATCAATTTGAGGTTATTGCATTCGATTTTTTTTCCTGTGATTATCAATAAAACAAAATTAGATAAAAGAGTACTCGGAAGTCAATATGACGCTTGGAGTTTCATAAACAATAGGTTTTTTTAACCTCGATGTGGATACTTAATCATTGGGAATAATGAAGTAGAAAATTAAGAAAAGGTCTAAGGCCTCATACACACTAGCGGTTGGCCGCCTAAGCCGGTCGTTTGAGCGGCCAGCCGCCCGAAGCGATTGGAATAGCTTGACCGCCATGGCGGCCAATCGTGATGTTGGAACGCGACAAGCAATTGGACCGCTCGCTTGAAGGCGGAGTAGATACCTACTGTCAGCCCAGAAACAGAATTGACGCCGATGTATGCCACAGTGGGCACACGCTTTAACGGCACCTGAGGTATTCCACATACGACACTTTTCGATATTTTTCGCAGGTGCCATTAGTGGAATAGTTTTTAGCTAATAGCTTGTGTTATCTATTATTACTCCCGAAAACAACGAAAGAAAAAAATACCCATTGTCTCCGTTGTAAATCTCTATTTTTATAATTATGCTGGTGCTTCTCAATTCCAAGTAGTTTCTTGTTGTTGAATTTCAATATTAATTCTCTGTGTTCAACTCACGAACGCGAACTTGCAAACTCACCGACTGCGGCTCATCGTAAACTAAACCGCCAATGAACCGCCTAGTGCGTATAGACAAGACGGCAGGTGGGTAGCTGTCAACCGGGCCGCGGCCCTCATTCAACCGCCGCGGTTAAAATTTTCAGGCGCTTAATTGCACGCGTAGAATCATAAAGTGGTTGCAGTTTAAAATGAAAAAGCGCCTAGCCGCGAGGTTAGCCACCCCCGCGATTAACCGCTAGTGAGTAAGTGGCCTAACAATTAATCGAGGTTATTTCATTAGACGTTGTTTCCTGAGAGTTTCAATAAAATCAAATACAGTACCGGGGAGTCAATATGGCGCAAACTGTATATAAAGAGTAAGTACAAAGTCGAACTTTTTCTTTTCCCCAACTTAAATGGGGTGAGCTTCCAGACTAACCGGATGCAGCTGAATACCAATACTTTACATGAAGCGACCGCCTATTTGACCTTCATAATCCATCAGTCACTGGGTAATACAATACCCCTTGGTAAGACTGGATGTCAGACTTTCGGGCTTCAGACGACCCATAACGACTGTCAAAATCGATACGCCATATATCAACAGCCAGGGGGGTAACTCTGCTAATTTACAAACATTGCAATGGTCTCTCCTTTGCGAGTGTTGACAGATTTGCGGGCTCCAGCATCATAATTGCGTAACACACTATTAATCTCAATCGGAATAATTTCGAAGGATAAGACCATAAGATAAGACTCTGTAAAAGATAGCTTGATCTCTGCGACAGCTGTCAGTAAAATCACGCCTATGAAGTTCTGAATTTCATAGTAGTACAGACAGTACCTGTAAATGTCATACTTTATGGGCATGCCGACGTACTTATGAATCAACGTGACCACAGACTATAAACTATCGATATTTTAAATAAAACTTAATTAAAATTAATTATTTTTTTAATTTTATTGTATATTTTATTTTAATATCATAACAAGAGTTAATAATAAATTTACAAGATTGTTCTAGCGATTCAGAAACTGATTCAGATATGGATTTGGGGTGTACTCCGTTACGAGAATAAATGTATTTTATATTCAAATATTCGTTTAATTTAGTAACGTTTGTAATTAAATTAAACCCAATTAAATGTTACATTAGCATCGATAATAGTAAGAAACGTCGATAATTTCTATCGACAATTTTTATATCATGACAACCATAGGAATGTCAGTTTGACTTATGTCGCAGAGATCAAGCTATCTTTTACAGACTATAATTTGTTGTTTCATATGCTCGAAAATTTTTTCTGCTCAACAACGTCTATGACGCGATGAATGTTTTTGAACTGTCAAAATTAACGCCATTGCTACTGTAGTGTGTTACGGAATTACTCCGCTGATACCGTACCAAAAAGTTTAGTATGATAAATTATAATGGTGTTAAGTCCACTAACGCTTTAAGTATATAAGTTAGGAATAATAAGGTGTTTTTTAGATATTTAAGCACCTAAATAAAGGTGGTGTCCAGTCCTTAGAGCTAAGAGAAGGAAGGGTGAGTTCATCGGCAGCCGGGCCCTAAATTAAGGACCCTTTAGAATTACTATACACAACTTCTAACTACATACCCCCTTACTAATAAACGTATTATATCAGATGAATTGTTACCGCACCAATTTCTCTCTTTTAGTCGTCAGTAATATGACGTTCGAAAGAAGAAGACAAAGCGCTGTGTAACTTTACAGACGTTATACAACGTTTGTTAGTAATGGGGATAGAATATAACTTTGTTTTAAGAAAAGTTAAAAGATACCAATTTTTTTTTAAGTAGTGTTAAACTTAAAAAGTTTTTTTTATAAAACCTCATTTAAAAATGGGGTTGATGCCATTTCATCATCATTTCCCATTTTATGAAACTGAGTTAGTTTTAAATGAAATCGTTTCGTAATCTCAAAACAATATCATATTTCTACTATTTTATTTTTAATGTCTACAAATAAAAACTACACGAAGAGAGTTTCAATTACAATTAAGCAAAATAATTGATAGTTTCATTATATTTTAAAAATAGAATTTAGGTAGTGCAGACAGCCAGCACATCAAGCTACCCGAAACTGTCAAATTTTTCCAATCAACTTTGAACCTAATGCTTGAACAATAAAGTCGAAAATCTATTAAAGAAATTTGACAGATTGTAGTAGCTTGGCGTCTGAACCAGGTTCATTATATTTGGCCACATTGTTCACACATTATTCATAATCATTCTGCAGCCCTTATCCCCTTCGATCAATATTGATCGAAGCTTATCCCAATTTATTTGTGGTTGGCGCAACATATATTTTTCTTCGATTCTTCTCTATTAGTCGCCATCTTAGAAGTCACCCCCTTTTCTAACCATATCATCATTAACACAGTCCATCCATAATTTCTTTGGTCTTCCCCTACTCTTATAGCCATCGACTTTCTTTTTTTTTTTTTTTTTCATTCATACCTACTCAAAACTTTACTCACGACATTTCGCTCATTTGGAGAAACATTGACAGACAGGGTATGTAACTTTTTTTTCCATCAAATAAATTGATGATTACATTACAGTGCAGCCGACGAGAGAATGCGTTCTTGACACATGACAGTTTCATACAACGAACAAGTGTTTTGCGAATTAGATCTTTATTAGCTACTAGAATTGTCGCACTGACACACACACACTGTGATATGAGCCTTTTGGCCTCGTATAGGACTTTCTGTTTCATTTTTCTTAATTTTTTTTAAATATAATTTGTTTTTTTTTTTTTACTGTGTTTAGTTTAGTTTGTGATTTTACTGTATGAGTCGCAATCAATACTGTATCTTTCTTTTTCTTTCTTTCATTCTCTCGACGGCCGGACTATAAGTTTGTATTTTCGAGACTTCAGCACCATTTTATTGATTTTGAATAAAATAAACAATTAAATGTACAATTATTTTACTTAATTTGTTAAACTCTTTCTCTTCAAATAGGTAAACAGGAATATTTCAAGAGTTTATATCTTAATAATTTAAAATGTTCTTGTTTTTTTCTACTGCATGTCTTACCTGTGTGTGCAAAGTTGAATAAGAATATTTATTTTACATATTTTTTTTACATTAACTAAAAAAAACTGATTTCTTTTGCATTTTTTTTGTGTTGCCAATTAAATTCCGTCTGTGTTTTTTTTTACCATCTGGATAAAAACGGGGCATAAAAGATGAACGGAGAAGAAGCCTATTTTCGGCATACAAATCTATTTTATGTTTTCAAAAACCGAAAAGTAAACTTTTCGTCCTAAAACAAAAAAAAAAGAAACATTTCTGTGCCATAGGCTTCTACTACGTTTACCTTTTATACGTTAACCTTGTTTTTGACCAGACGGTAAAAAAGTCAGCCGGCATATATACATTGCCTTAATAACAGAAAAAAATAAAAGTAAGTATTGATATTGTTGTTTGAGTAAATATAAAAAAATACCTAAAATTCTTATCTCACTTTGCGTTTGAAATATAAGCAAACAATACTGACGTAAATGTTAATGTAATAGCATGATCCAAACTTTACGTACATTTTGTCTTTATTTTATTAAAATATTAGCATGAGTGGCGACCCACCCCTGCAAAGGTGTAATGGCGGCATGTCAAAACATTGAAATGTCTGCGCTCTATGTAAGTTATTATCGTATAATACACCATCCAGCTTTCGAAAATAAATGCTCTAAATTACTCAAAACAGCAGCCTTCTTTCGTAACACTATCGATCTCATTCTGAATGATTTTGAAGCATACCTAATGCCAATCCATTGCACCATATGTTTCCAAAATGTGTCTACTCAACAACGTAAATAACGCACCCCGCTGAAATGGTGAAAAAACAGCTTTTCCTTACTGTTTTGTTGCGTTATCATATAATGTACGCAGCAGCAAATTTTGTTTTGCTTTTTTTTGTGTTGGTCTCATAGTGAACGCTGTTCATAAGTGGAGGTTCATAGGTTTTCAATTATTTCAGTATGTTGTGTACAATGCGTGCCACGAAAGATTAGACATGACCCCGCCTCCCCCGCTTTTTCCGCTGCCCCTATGACGTCCGGTCCCGTCCCGCACTCAGACCTCATACCGCTAAAGATAACTAAAAACGTGTTCTGCGCAAGTCAAATCACGTGGTGTGTCAAGTCTCATCTTTCGTGGCACGCATTGTATGTGGCTTGATTAGCGCCTAAAGCCTAGTGACTTAAGAGCGTTACTCCAGAGCGGCGCGCCTCGCGTTTAGGTAAATTTACTCACACAGCTATACAGTTAAACGCACACACAGCCGTTTGTGTTGGAGCGCGTATCATACACCGCTTAGAATCATCTTGATACTTAGCCAGTTTTTAGTTAGTAGGGAATGTTTTCGTTTTCCGTAAGCGGGGATTCAGTTTTTTGTTTATTGTAATAAATGAGCAATTAAATTATTATTAGTTAGGTTAAAGTAAATAAAAACAATTTCGTGTAAAATAAAATCTTAATATTTGTTGTCTCTAAGTTTCATGGACCTAGCTTTTCGGGGATCAACAATTTCGGGTAACAGGCATTTATTGTAAAAGCTGACTAGCCGATGTTCCATATTTTCGCTCCAAAATTTTATCGTCCCTGATTATGTTTTCAGTCTTCAATTTAAAATCTTTGCCTGTCCACACAGCAAACAGACAGTAATTTCTGTTAGTTATATGCAGCTGCCCCTGTATCTGATAAAACCAGTCATGGCGTCGATTCACAGATCCATCTATTTTCCAGAATTTAATATTTTTTTGGCTAATAGCAAAATCTGCCTCTAATCCAAATGCCGAACTAGGACATTTAATTTCGGTGATGCCATCATCGTCGATTAGTCCATCCGGCGAAGCACCTGTAATCATAATAATTTGAAACTCAATACTCTAATTACTTCTTTTTAATAGAATTTAAGAATACAAAAATAAATTGTTTGTTAGAAAAATCTAAACTTGTACCTGCAACTGTTCTATGGCCACTTTTTCGTTTACTTTCCCATGTTGAATACTAGGGATATGGTCCAAGGAATATGAGTAAAGAAATTGTTTAACCAAAGGGGCTGGGCTAATAGTCGATCGCCGTTTGCATACTTTACAGAATGAAGAGGCTGTCAATAAACAACGTCGTAGCTCTAGCCACTCTCTGCCTGAAGTACAGTATCCCTTTCAACTTCTTGTCTATTATTTACCTATAACATAAAATTTGGAAATATATTTTTAAGTCTAATATTATCAGAAACAATGTACAACATGTATCTGAACTTATGAAAGTATACTGTAAATACGCACTTGTTCTTGAAGGTTCTTGTTTTATTTGTCCTAAAATATGTTTATAAAGACCAAGTCATTCTTACAAGATTCCCTGCGTCAGGATCTTGAATTGAAGCCGTTTCTAATGCCTGCAAGTTTTCCTGAATTTCCAGTGTTTTATCACTGTCTTTTTCATTTTCTTGAGTCTGAAAATAATATGTAGAGTATAATATAGTGACACAAACCGTATGCACCATGACAGGCGATCGATTGTCGGCTTAAGATAGCACATAACTAACAATGTTATTTTTGTGCTAAAATATGTATACAAATGACCAAGTAATTCTTACAAGATTCCCTGCGTCAGGATCTTGAATTGGAGCCGTTTCTAATGCCTGCAAGTTTTCCAGAATTTCCAGTGTTTTTCACTGTCTTTTTCATTTTCTTGATTCTAAAAATAATATGTAGGGTATAATATAGTGACACAAAAAGTAAGCACCATGACAGGCGATTGATTGTCGGCTTGAGATAAATAAATAATGAAGAAAGGTCTTATTTAGTTTTGGTTTAACAACTGCTCAATCAAAACCAAGGAAACACATGTCTGCCGCAGCTAGTAAAATATAAAGTAAAAAAATAAAACTTACAATAGCATTTTTATTTAAGTCCTGGTTTTGAAGTATTTGAACTTCTCTTTTCTGCCTATAACAACGAATTGGATATTAACTTTATCTTATTACTACTGTGTTTCATAAAAATATCCAAACAAAAAGTAATCAAAAAAATTACTTCAAAAAGTAGTAAGTATATTGTTTCTTATTACACCTAATAAAAATATATTTTTTATAAGTAGAGAACCTCGGTAACATACCTTTTAGCTTCATTAGCCTTGGCCAAATTTTCGTTTTTTTTTTTGTTCCCATATAGCGCCTTTTGTTAGCCATATCTGAAAAAAAGTAAAATGAAAACATACATAAAGAAGTCTAATTTAATCTTTCTTAAGTTAATAGAACACCATTACATTAAAATATGTACTCACCAAAGTTTTGTAATATAATAAAAATATATTATAATAAAAAGTATCAACATGTCCTAGACGCGCTAAAAACTCGCGAAAGTACGATAATATTTTACGCGACTCGCGGCGACGGGAGCGACACACGTCCTACCTCTGAAAGGCCTCAGCCGGCACTGAGCGCCGGCGTGATTCCGCGCTGATTATATAGCATCACTAAATAATTCATAGTAAAATAAAAAAATAAGTTATTAAAAAAATATTTGTACCATGTTTTAGAACGTAAATGTCTTCGTTTACTAGGCCTAAAATAACATATAAATATTTCAGATTTCATCCTAAACTAACGCGTTTAAAATATCGAAAAGTGGCTAAAATTGACACTTTTGAATATACTTTTCTTGAATGAAAACTTACAGTAATGGTTTTTTTTTTTCAGCCATGCACTAATAAATGCTATTATTATTTATAAAGCAACGTTGTTATAAGTTTGTCGTATATGGTTTTACTAATACCTTGCATTTGCGTAGACCGTCGATCGCTATTTTAAAAAAAGGCTTGCATAAAAACTGTTCTAATGAGAAAACTGTACGAATAAATGAAAATGTTTTTCAGCCATGCACTAGATTATGAAATTCCCATTAATATGACGTCAATATCTTATCTATAAATTAAACAGATTATGGTTTTATTGTCCGTCGGAAATCATCAATTTTGACTCCAGCGTGGCTCTAACGGATCAACCCTCTTAACATCCTTCGATACACGCTAGGCGACTAGCGAAGGCGCCAACCGCAGTGCGGCTGATTGTGAAGATTCTAGAGGGTTCGTTCCACTTCGCTACTCGCAGGACTCTAGGCGCTAACCAAGCCACCTGCCAGTGCGTACGCAGCCTTACACAACACAACAACTACAATACAACACACAACAAAGAAACAATACAACGCATGCAAATTTTCATAGCAACTTGTAGCAAATTGTAAAGAATTTGTATCAATTTCGTTGCTACAATACAATTTTTGACAGGCGGCTTCATGATGCTTTGTCTCTTTGTTCCAAATAGCGTTCCTTGTTTAAACCCGCCATTTTGAAGTTTAATTCTTGTTGGGTTTCCGTTCCTAAAGGGTGCCAACGGAACTCTAGTACTAAGCTTCCGCTGCCCGTCCGTTCCGTCTGTCTGTTAGGGGACTGTATTTCATGAACAGTAATAGGTAGTCTGCCGGTCGATTCTGTTAAAATCTCACCGTGAAAACTTAGGTGAAGTGAGTTGGTTTTTGCTAGGAATTGACACTATTGACAGCTCACTCCACGCTCACTTCACCTAAGTTTTCACGGTGACATGGTAGTAGCCCTTGCGTTATCTAGATGTATCTATATCTGTGATGCTAACGGTTTTAAAAATACGGGAATTGCTTCTTAGCTTAGATTGTAGCGGTATCTACAACGCCACATGCGAAGAACGCGTCATACTGACGTCTTGCAAAATCCTGCATCTCGCAAGCAGAGTTTACCGCGCAGCTAGCATAGATACAACGGCCCGACATGAATCATAGGGCAGTTGCCCGCCAGACACAACACCCGTCTGGTCGGAGGATCCTCCCTTTTCTATAGAGTATGAGTGAACGTGACACCCAGTTCCTCATACCACAATACTGGTGACCCCGAACATGAGCGTCAGCGCAGCGTTCATGTATCTACTTCAGCGTGACGTCATCATCACTCCCGCAAGCTTTAGAGCGACGAGTCACCCAGTCAGCCAGCACCAACATGCTTCAACGGGTATCCTGACCACCATTATACAGTGACCTGCGATACCTGGTCATCACCCTCAGCCTCATCAGCAACCTTGGCACAGCACACTGCACTTTCGCCGGTCAACAGGTATAAATTACAAGTAGGTAAGGCCAGCGGGGTAATTAATTGCGTAACACATTAACAGCGGTGCTATTCTGTAAAAATCTCACCGTGAAAACTTAGGTGAAGTGAGCGTGGAGTGAGCTGTCAATAGTGTCAATTCCTAGCAAAAACAAACTCACTTCACCTAAGTTTTCACGGTGAGATTTTTACAGAATCGACCGACTGTAGCAATGGCTTTCATTTTAACAGTTCAACAACATTCATTGCGTTACTTATATTGTTGAGCAGACACATTTACGAATATATGAAGCAATGGATAGGCAATAAATATCCTTCAAAATCATAGATTGTGGTTGAAAGTGTTACTCAATGAAGGTTTTCTGTAATGACGTTCGCTAGGTGGCAGCACTGACACGTCAGGTCCAGGCATCTGTCAAAGAGCCTATATTTTCTTTAGTCATGACTGAATGATGAACGAATGAATGAATCGAATGATGAACGTCATCATATATTTTATATTGGAAGACCTCTTGTCAAAGTGGTGCCAACTGGTGTCGTAAATTTTCACGAAAACCCCCATTAGGGTGCAAGTATCAGACGATACTCTAATAATGTTTTAGTAATGTAAATGCACTTCTTGCTAAGAGATATTGGGGTTACTGTAATTTCTATTGTAGGTTTACCAATTTTCTCATCGGTCGCACGGTAAGAAAATGTAAGTACTTTGAATCATGCTATTTATTTTAAAATGCCTACATTAAACAATAAATTGTTTGCTGACAGCAACTAAGAAATTTTTGTGCAACCAAAAGCTTTATAAAGAACTTAGTTGAGATGAATATACAGCTAATAATAACCAGCCACCCAAGACAATAATCAATAAAAAAATCTAATCAATCATCATTATTAATGAACATATTTTTTTTGTAATACTTCTAACTCTCTCTCGCTTGGCGACTCAGGGAAGGTTACAATTCTCTCTAACGTTCTTCGCACTTCTCTAACTTAACGTTGTCACAAAGCGCCCTGTAGGAAACTCTAACCAACTTTCTTAAATAACATTTCAATGACGTCATTCGCCGGTAAATGGTAGACGACGCCCTAGTTTTTTTTTTCGGGATGGGATATCATCAAATGACCCCACCCGCTGTGGGTAGAGCGGAAGGGAGTGTCAGACTCTTACTGACTAAAACCCACCCGTGTTCTTCCTTAGCCCTTTATGTTCCGGGCCAGCGGTAACCCTTTCCGATAATCCCGCTGACGCCCTAGCTTTAGGCCTAATTGCTTGACATACTCTATAAGCT
Organism: Luperina nickerlii; assembly: GCA_963855955.1. Classification (NCBI taxonomy): domain Eukaryota; kingdom Metazoa; phylum Arthropoda; class Insecta; order Lepidoptera; family Noctuidae; genus Luperina; species Luperina nickerlii. The sequence goes on along the minus strand of OY979689.1, from coordinate 5,019,447 downwards.
GGCAAAGGATGACAGTTGTTATAGAATTAATTCTTTGGCAGTTGTCATTCTTTGACAGTTTTATGAAACGGCTATAACGCACGGGAAAGTGGGAATCTGACGTGGTGTGCCAATTTTAATAAACCATGATTAATTTCCCTGCACTTATCTAAACATTTTGGTTGGCTAATATCTTCGATATTTATGCACACAAATGTATTAGTTGCTGTCAAAATCATTTGACTACTGTCACTTACTTGGTGGCATTCTTGTGGGCCAGGTCAATCATCACGAATGTAGTTCGATACTGACATAGCAAGACCATCATTCTGAGGAGTTCCAGCCACGCTTGTTTACACTCCTTGATGACCATTCCACCCTTGCTCATCCCCAAATATCGGTAGGAATCACAGCCCATCTGTGAACGAAAAGACACTTGAATAAATTTGTTTAAGAATACCTCAATCTGCCTCAGCCGTTTTTGGTCCACTGACCAAAAACGGCTGAGGCAGATTGAGGTATTTTTACGTTTTTTAGACGAGCCACTGCTCGTCTTAGGGGTTTAGATTAGATAACCCTTACTGGCGACCCGCCCCTTGCTTGGCACGGTTTTCACTACTACTCAAAGTCAAACTCAAAGCATTTATTTCGAATAGACCAATTGCAGGCACTTTTGAATTGTTAATGGATCGGTCAGTCAGAAAGATGAAGCTAGTTGCCCATTCCAAAGCGTATTAGGTACCTATGGAGAAGAACGGGCAAGAAACTTCATGGACAGTCTTTTCTTTTCTTTTTTCAAAATCAAAACATTATTGTTACAAAGTATTGGTTTTTTTTTTATTTGAAATTAGGTTTGCTCTTGACTCTAATCTAGGTCAGAGATGACAGAGACAAAGTCTACGGTGGAATGAGCTTACCCAGAAGAAGCCTGTTTACTCTTACTTTGAAGAGATTCGGGTTGTATGCACTCGGAAACACAAACGCAGGTAGAGAGTTCCACTCTTTTGCTGTGTGTGTGTGGTTACATCATTCATGTTAAAAATTATGCATGTGAGAACGATTCAGAACGTTACAAGCACAGAACAGATAAAAGAGTGTTCCGTGGTTACAAGCGTAGGCACTACACTCTATCCACTAGGTTAACCGTTTTCTGGCAGATAGAACAAGTGATTGCAGCAATGTAAAATTTCGATTCATTATCATCATCTGCCTAGCCTTTTCCCAACGATGTTGGGGTCAGCTTCCAGTCTTACCGGATGCAACTGAATACCAGTATTTTACATGGAGCGACTGCCTATCTGACCTCCACAACCCAATTAGTACTGGGTAATACGATACCCCTTGAAACTGGTTGTCAGACTTTCGGGCTTCTGAATACCCGTAACGACTGTCAAAGATCCACGAATGACAGCCGGGAGCAACGGCTTAACGTGCTTTCCGAGGCACGGAGGGGTCACGGTATGTAAAGATAGTCCCCCCATCCACAGACCAACCGCGGCAAACGTAGCTTCACCTGATCGATCGACCTGTGCGGCTGTTATTATTTACACTTTCATTTGTATGTAGTATCGATTATCGATTTTTTGCTATAGAATAAAAATGGTTGCGGTTTCTACGTCTCTGCTAAAGTATTATTATTAAATACAATATTTATTTGGTTGTATAATTTATAATTAAGTATACTTTATTGATATATTTAAGTAGATGCAAAGTTTTTCTATACTGATTTACCTATACCATATAATATAAAATTATTATTTACGATTTATTCATTTGAAACTAACACTGTCTTTGTAGATATTTAATATGCAAAACATTTTTTTTTCTTTTTTGTAAGAATGATACACGCACAGTATTATAATGCCTGTAAGAAGTCATAATAAGGTCATTCAACAAGATAAGGCAATATATATACTTGTTTTACTACCCATTTTAAAGTTAACTTTTACGTAGATAATCTGGAATATTTACGTTCTACGCAGCTGTCAAAAAACGCATAACCTAGTGGACAGAGTGTAGACAAAACATTGAGAATTCTTCTAGCTTAATATTATTTGTAAATCTTCTAACATAAATTTTCTAAATGATGGTGAATACCGAAACAAAATCCGTTGCGCAGTTTAAAAGAACAATGCGGTCACACACGGGGACCCCCCTTTAATTATTAACTTAATTTTATAGTTATAAATAAACTTTTAATTTTATAATTATAAATAAATTATAATTAACTTATTTTTATAATTATAAATAAAACTTTTAAAACAATTAATTTAACCAAATCACTATCCTTCTTTTTATTGAGCGTGGAGTAAAGTAAGATTATTTTCTCTTCGTTTATTATGAACTAGCTGCGAACCGCAGTTTCACCTGAATTAAGTCTCGACCCCGTGAGAATATCGGGATAAAAATACCTTATGTCCTAATACAGGTCATGATCTGATCTACCCATGTGTCAATTTTATCCACATCCGTTCAGCAGTGTTAGTATGAAAGCGTTATAAACAAACATACAAAAAAAACAGAATATTAAGGGGGAAGCGCTAAGGTAGCCCGCGAAATTCAAATTTTCTTACGTTTTTTGCAATTTGCTGGTCAGCAATAAGTTGTACCTTGATTAATATATGAATCGCGGCCGTAAGCAATAGGTGTTTACAGAATTATAATCATTAAAGTCATCAACACAACTCTCTAAGACCACGTAAGTCCAAAGAATGATGATTTCATGAAACAGTTATTCTTTGGACTTACGTGGTCTTAGATTGTGTTGATGACTTTAATGATTATAATCTTCGATCAATAATAATTCTATAAAGACATATTTCTTACGGCCGCGATTCATATATTAATCAACGTACAACGTAATAGTGACCAGCAAATTCCAAAAAACCTAAAAAAAATTGAATTTCGCGGGCTACCATGGCGCTTTCGCCTTAAGTACAAACATAGAATTAAAAAAAGCATTTATTCCAGACTTAGGGCTAATCAGCCCTAAGTTTTATTCAATCGACACATAATTTTTATTCGTGGAATAAAATTGACATCTGACAGTTTTTGTATGGGGAAATGTCAAAAAAATCAAAATTAATCCTTCGACAAAATTATCTGGCGTTGGAAAAATCAGCCCTTAATGGGAGAGATTAATGGGGGTATTGATTTATTTTCATAAAACTTTGCCTTTAGTTCTTAAGTATAAGCAATTTTAATAACACCTGAATGAATTGTGATCATCATTTAGAACGAATTAAGTATCTGCATTAAAAAAAAATATAAATTGGCAATGGACAGGAAAAAATATTTTAAAATTCTGCTTTGTCCACTTATTTTTTCTTAGTTATCAATTAATATGTAATTAATAAGTACATATTAATGAATTAAATAATACAATATTCAATAGCCAAAAAAGTATTATCGCCCCCGGGTGGGCTCGAACCACCAACCTTTCGGTTAACAGCCGAACGCGCTAGCCATTGCGCCACGGAGGCTATTGTTATGATCTCGAAATTTCAAATTCCTTTGCAAGAGTAGGTATACACGAACACATAATATACTATATTTTAGCTGACCTGATATGGGTTTTCGTACAATGAGAAGTCAGCTTATACGGGAAATGTATAGCTTGCAAACAACGAAAATGCGAATCCGACGACACCGACTTCCGAAATTAAAGTTATTTTTAACTTTGTAGTGTTTTTTTTGGAAGTCGGTTGTTTTTTTTTTCTGTCACAATGTTTTTATTTTTCACTCATGTGCTTACGCTAGCTAATTTAGTTTAACGATTCGAAAAGATCTTATTCCTTCTGTTTAATCCTAATTTCGACATCGTTAAAAGCGGTCCCTTGTATGAGTATACAAAAAAATAATACCAGAAATCGGAGAGATCCCGAGAAATCGTGAGGCGAATCACATCAGCTCCTAAACAAGAAACTTCTATGAGGACCACGACCGCTCTGACAAGAGTGCTACGAAGAAGAATAAAAAGCAGAAAAGAGGCCCACCCATACATAAATATCACCTATCTCTACACTAATCCAATGCCTACTCTAGGATGCGGTACGGCTCAGAGGGGGCAATTCTGGTCAGCGGGATTGTCCGAAAGGGTTACCTCTGGCCCGGAACATAAAGGGCTAAGGAAGGAACACGGGTGGGTTTTAGTCAGTAAGAGTCTGACACTCCCTTCCGCTCCACCCAGAGCGGGAGAGGTCATTTGATTACTTCCCATTCAGAAAAAAAAGGGTACAATTTTAGTAATTTTAAGAGGAATTGCGGTCGGAGAGACTTTTAAAAAGCCTAAGTGAAACGTCATAATTCGAGGTTTGGCTTTCGCCTATTTCCTCCTCCAATATTGGACCAAATTAAAAAGATATTTCATAAACTGAATAAGAAGGATATAAACTGTGTGTTGTTGTATGTTAGTTTTTTTTTTTTCTTTAATAATTGTCAACAATTTGTACACTAGGCCTCTGTTGACAGCGGTAATTTTGAGCATTTTTTGAGGGCTCCAGTGCTTATAAAAATAATGTATCATCAAAAAGGAAAACATAGGGAATTAGGGACATACAAGTAGTTAATATTTATTATTCTGTAGACAATCATTGCTTTATGGTCATTAACCAGAAAGAAAACAGGCGAGAGCGTTTCTATGGAGAAAAGACCACCCGCATTTCCTCTTAAGAACGTTCACGTATCTTAGTCTCAATCTGTCAAAAAATCCTCTAATTTCCCTACATTTTTTGACAAGTTTTTGACATTTATTTGTCGCCAAGATTGACTGCGACTAGATTTAAACGTTTTAAATTAGGAGGGCTACAGAAATCCTTCCCTTTTCTAAGATCAAGTCTTCCCTACCATTACGGCGTAGATATGCAATGGTCTCTGTAGCACCATATAACATGAGAGGCTTCAGGGGCTAGTGCGAATCTTAGGGTTCATTCGATTAATCGAGTCTGGGGGCTTGCTCTCCAAACTAATTTTAATTCCAATGAGATGCCAATATGATTCCAATGTTAATTTTACAGTGACGTGATTCGGTACTCTTGAAAACAATATTGTTAACAATTACCCCACGCCAAGCCCGAACCCAATTCCACTTAGTTCTCCAAAATGGACACCCAATCTAAAAATCATTTGGCGCTAGCATCGAACTCAAGAGTACGAAACGTCACAATTCCAATGACGATCTATCGGAATTAAATTGAAGAGCACCCTGGTCAAACCACGCTGGGGGTCGGTGCATTTAATTCATCCATCACATTCATTCAAGATCTTACTCCTTCGGTTTGGAAACTTAATACTTGGCACAAATTATAATAAAAACAATTATTATTAACTATCTAAAACTACCTACTTGGAGTTTTTTTTTAATATTTCTATTTTATTTTATGTTTAATTTTGCGAATTTGATTGAAATTGTCTGTACTCCTCATCACTTGTCCCTAAAGGTTCATTCGAAAATCAGCGTCAGAGAGCATTTGTCTGGAATGAATTCTGACATGAACCTCTTTGGCGCAGCCGTGAGGCACACACTATTATTGTTTGAAAAGTTATTTTTATTTTGTAATTTTTTTTTTCGTGTTCCACGAACTGTGTCCAAATGAACTTTTTCTTTTTTTCTAATTTCAACACAGGGGGCTGTTGAAGTTGGCAGGGACATTTGTCATATTATTCCAATTGATTGAATATGAGACTTTTGGCTACTTTGTACGTGTTTTTTTTTGTCTTTTTTTTGGAATGTGCGTTTAGTTAGTGCAGGATAAACTATTTCTTATTCTTTTTTCTTTTAAGAGGACAGTACGAAATCCGTACAGTCTTGGGCGAATTGCTAGTAGGTACAAACGCCAGCACATCAAGCTACTACAATCTGTCAAATTTCTTTATTAGATTTTCAACTTAATCGCTAAAGCATAAGGTTCAAAGTTGATTGGGAAAATTTGACAGTTTCGGGTAGCTTGTTGTGCTGGCGTCTGTACATCATATAACTTACTTCCACAAGGTGCAGGTTTTTCACTTTCACTCCTGAAACACTTCTTGGAGTTGAACTAACTGTTACACATGCCTGAAACAAAGAAATACATACCATAAAAACACGCCTGTAATTACTGAAGGATCGGGCAGAGGTGTAACTTAGCACGCCTACATTTCGCCAGTTAAGGCTCCTACAGTACCCGGCGATAAATATTGCACATTGACCTTTGGAAAGAGACAATCGGCTAATTTCGGCTTCGTAGAGCGTTATCTCTGTCGCACGAAATACAAACAGTTCGGTATCTATTAGGAGCTGTTAAAACAATTATGATTTGCTTCTTTTGATAATTATTTTTATTCTTTGTATGAAATACAAAAAAAGGCAAAGGTCGATGTGCAATATTTATCGCCGGGTACTCGTAATCGTATCATGCACCCTAATATTGCGTAACTCACTAGCAATCTGAATCATTTTGAAAGATAGTGCCAACCATTGCTTCATTTATGTTCGACTTTGTCTGCTCAGCAACGTAAACAACGCAATGAATCAGGGGCGGATCTACTTAAAGGCTTTTTGGGCTGCAGCCCAGGGCCCCGTGGATACAGAGGGCCCCCAACCGAACTGAAAACAATAGACGATATTGTCAATAATAAAAATTATCTAGAATTAAAAAAATCGGATCATAAAAAAATGGCAATTGGTTGAGTAATTAGGTAGGGCCCCTAAGCAGTAAGCAGTATTAGCCCAGGGCCCCACAAATTCAAGATCCGCCCCTGCAATGAATGTTGTTGAACTGTCAAAATGAAAGCCATTGCTGCTATTAGTGTGCTACAATGCGTGCCACGAAAGATGAGACTTGACCCCGCCTCCCCCGCTCTTTCCGCCGCCCCTATGACGTCCGGTCCCGTCCCGCACTCAGACCTCATACCGCTAAAGATACCTAAAATCGTGTACTGCGCATGTCAAACCACGTGGTGTGTCAAGTCTCATCTTTCGTGGCACGCATTGTACGCAATTATTGTTTTAAATCAAATCATCATCGCTTTTAGCCGTACGCCCCATCCCATTCTAAAGGTTAAGATTTGAGCAACGCGATCGGCGACAGGTGAATGCGACTGGCGACTGCTACACAAGACCAAGACACGTTATTCTTTCTCTCTTTCTAGACACGCCCGCTTTGTAACAAAATGAAAAATATTTGGAGTGCGAGACAGAGACAGGCGACCACGACGAGCGACACGACTTAGTGTGCATACATAGGAGCGGTATGCGGAACGGCAGAGGAAACTGCAGCCGACACGTCTACGGCTGCTGTCGACACGTCTACGGCTGCCGTCGATACGTCTACAGCTGCCGTCGACAAGTCAACGGCTGCCGTCGACAAGTCAACGGCTGCCGTCGACACGTCTACGGCTGCCGTCGACAATGTGCCGCTCGTGTATTTGAGCACCGTACTCAATAACACGAGCGGCACCTTGTCGACGTCAGTGGCCGACGCCGCGCCGCCACTCGCTCGTCTGCTGCTAGAGACGCATCCCGACCCTAATCGCGTGTCGCACGTGGTTTCTGTCTCAAAAACCTAAAATAATGCCTGAATTTTCTGAAGTGGTTACCTATTATTCTTCTGTGTTTTCAGTCTGCTCTTCGTCGCATTCCACAAATAGCTGAAGCGACACTGTCGTGGTCCCCTGGAGTCGTATATGAAGCATTAATACCATCATGATTCCATGCGAAAAAGAGTTGGTGCCATCGGTCGTGTATAACTCCGTCTCTCTCTATACGGCACGTGTCTTGTGTCGTGCGTCCTAATCGCCTGTCTTGGTCGCGGAACTCAAATCGTACCTTTCAGACACGCGTGATGGGCGCCGCTACGCCATTGTCCGGCGGTAACAGCCTGAGTGTGGTCGTCGCGGCAACCGTGAGGAGTACAGTAGTACCCCAAGATACAGCAGACAATAAATTACCAACACCATAACATTGGTGGCGTCCTGGGAAAAGAAGAATCTTTCCATAGAAATTCTAATCTTCTCCATACGAAACTAGCTTTTAGAAGGGGCAACTACCAGAGTGCAAATACGAAAGAAACCTTTTAGAATCAACTAGCTGACCCGGCGTACTTCGTATCGCCTCAGAATCAATAAATACAAAACATATGAGATTTTTTACCAATTTTAAATAGTTAAGGGGGAAGCGCTAAGGTAGCCCGCGAAATTCAAATTTTCTTACGTTTTTTGCAATTTGCTGGTCAGTATTAAGTTGTATGTCGATCAAAATATGATTCGCGGCCGTAACAAATATGTATTTACAGAATCATAATCATTAGAATCAGTAATACCCTCACTAATACTAATCAGTAAGCCCATTCCAAAGCGTAAGTACCTATGGAGAAGAACGGGCAAGAAATTCCATGGACACTCTTTTAAATTATATTTTACAAAAATATTAGTTACATCATTAATGTTGAATTTATAATTATTATGTGAGAACGATGTAAGACGTAGACGTTAAAAGCATACAGAGTAAAGCAAAAAGAAACAAAAAAACAATCCGAAAATAAAATAATTAAAAGGCTAAGTGATGACCAGCCCCAACTAACGGCGTTCACCAACCAAAGATACCCAACCAGAGACAGATAAGTTTTACTACGTCCAGTATGCCAAAACTGGTGATAGGTAATTAGGTTCGGCCGTAAGATGCTCTGTGGCTACTGGCAGACTCTACTTCCAGACAAATAATTTTCTTCTTGTGCAATGTTTTAAATTAACTCTTCATAGGCGCCGTAGCTGTCTAGTAAACAGGAGATCGTGAGTTCGAATCTCGCAGGGGCCTGATTGACATTGATTTTTACAATCTGTGACTACAGTAACTCACACACTTGTTAAAATTCTAGAAAAATCATCTACTTTTCCAAATTTGTAAATATGTGAGCACCATGTATCTATCACATAATTGATTTACCTGTAATTGCTTCATTTTTAATTCTTTTTATTTTTTTGTGGTAGACTAATTTTATTCTAGGTGCATCGTCTTCACATATAATTATATTATGTATACAAAACCTTGTAAAACATTTAAAAAAAGTAACGGTGGAGTTTCTTGCCCATTCTTCTCCATACGAAAACTACCTTTTGGAAGGGGCGACTAGAATCAATTCAATTTTACTGTAAGTTTTGACGTTCAAAAGTGCCTTTAATGTGCCTATTTGAAATAAATGATTTGACTTTGACTTTTCCTGGGTAGATTACACTTTTTTTTGATCATGTTACCATGGATTCAACACATGATTCTGAACCCCTCTGCGTTAAGGCTCCTGCAAACAGGCGCGACACGCGTCGCGAATCGCACGTGACTCAAAGGCACCGCTCCCGATTCGCGTCGCGTGTCGCGCCTGTTTGAAGGAGCCTTTAAAATTTATCCAAAAAAAGAATCGCTGTTCCATACATTTTAACCGCGCAGATATTGAAACAGCAGATTTTTTTTTGTAACCTACAAAAACAATCTACGGGGTGTAGAATAATGTGCTAAATTAATGGTTATGTTTGCGCGTCGTTTTCCTTGCCAGCTTGTATGCGAATAGCTCACAAAAACCCAGTGCTTGTTTATCCAGTAACCACCGGATACGCTATCGACTTGATTGCCATATTTTTTATTAACCCCTCAAGCGTCAACTGTACACCAAGTGTACTGAAAAGTGCTCTAAACGTCAACGGTACACCAAGTGTCCGCAACCGTTGTCATTGTTCTATTGTCATTGTCATTGTGAAAACAATGACTTCCCTGCGTCCATTCAACTTCAACTACTTCGACACGAGGGGTGTGTCGACAGGTACGTGGGCAAACGTGTGAGAGGTTAAAAAAATACATATAATCCACCCAGGCCCCGGCGAGATTCGAACTCACGATCTCCTGTTTACTAGACAGGCGCTTTAACCAACTAAGCCACGGCGCCTACGAGCCCTTTTCTATAATAAAGCTATAGTTTCCGAGAAAAACGGTGACCGCTTATAACTGTCGTCCGCAGTTTACTGGTGAATGACGTCACTGAAACGTTCTTTATGAAATTGGTTGTTGTCTTTTCCAAGAAAGCGTTTTTGACACCGTAAAGTCAAACCCCGCTAGCCAAAGATTTAAATCGCTAGATTTGCCCACGCCGTACTTAGTCACGCGAAAAAGTCTCTATACCATTTTATTATATTTGAGGGGCCCGTGGCTAAATAAAAACAACCGCACAGGTCGATCGGTCAGGTTAAGCTACGCTTGCTACGGTTGGTTTGTGGATGGGTTACCATCTTTTATATATCGAGACCCCTCCGTGCCTCGGAAAGCACGTTAAGCCGTTGGTCCCGGCTGTCATTCGTGGATCTTTGACAGTCGTTACAGTCAGAAGCCCGAAAGTCTATCAACCAGTCTTACCAAGGGGTATCGTATTACCCATTAACTGGGTTGTGGAGGTCAGATAGGCAGTCGCTGCAAGTAAGATAATAGTGTGTTTAGTAGAAAATACTAGCAGCGCCCCGCGGTTTTACAAGCATAAGTGTCGGTCCCGTGGGAATATGGAGATAAAAAGTATCCTATGTGTTATTCTAATGTATAAGCTATATTACTGTAAAGTTTCATTAAAATCCATTCAGTCGTTTTTGTGTGAAAGAGTAACAAACATCCATCCTCAGAAACTTTCGCGTTTATAATATTACTAGTTTCTGCTCGCGACTTCGTCCGCGTGAAATTTCTTGTTCCCCCGACCCACCCCGTCGCAAATGACTTTTTTGGTTTTTGCTCGGCTCCTAAGGGTCCTAGCGTGATGTTAAGTAGCCTATAGCCTTCCTCGAGAATTGGGCTTTTAAATGCAAAAATAATTTTTCAAATCCGACTGGTAGTTCCAGAGATTAGCGCGTTCAACCAAACAAACAAACAAACTCTTCAGCTTTATAATATTAAAGTATAGATATTAAATAATTTAATACTAGCATCGCCCCGCGGTTTCACCTACATAAAAGTCGATCCCGTGGGAATATTGGAGATAAAAATATCCTATGTGTTAATCCAGGGTGTCAGCTACCTCCATACAGAATTTTATCAAAATTGGTCTACCCGTTTGAGCGTGAAGAAGTAAAAAACATATACACACACACACTCACAAACATTCGCCTTTATAATATTACGACACGGTTGGCGCAGTGGCTGCGTGATCGACTGCTGCGCTGCGTGTCGCGGGTTCGATTCCCGCACGGAACAAATATTTGTATTGCCTACAGGTATGTAGTTGTTTCGGGTCTGGCTGTTTGTGTATGTGAATTTAAATGTTTGTAAACGCACCCACGATACAGGAGTAATTCCTAGTGTGGGGCAACGTTTAAAAAAAAAAATAAATAAATAAAAATAGTGTGATTAGGCTGCGCAATGTACGTTCCCGCGACCCCCGGCGTAGGTGTGAGATGGAACATCGAGGTGGTTTTTAGTCAGTGAGAGTCTGACAGATTCCGCCGCCCGCCCCAGGGCGGCGGACATCCATGAGGATTTTCCACCACGGAGCAAACAAAAAAAAAAAGGTTGTCAGCTACCTCTATACAAAATTTTATCAAAATTGATCCAGCCGTTTGAGCGTGAAGAAGTAACAAACATATGAACACACACACACACCCCCACACACACACTCACAAACTTTCACCTTTATAATATTAGTGTGATAGTAGGAATTCCTAGGATAGGATATAGGATTGTGCGAAAGATAAACTTATAACTGGGAAGAAAGTGACTACCGAAATGTCTACTGGTAGATAGAGATATCTACCAGTAGAACTGGTAGATAGAGATGTATGAAAGTGGAAAACATGCCGCGCCAACCGTAAGTAAATTGGAATAAGGTCAAGGCAATAATTAATTTTGATTCTTTACATTTTGCGGAATCAATCAATCAATCAGCCTATTGCAGTCCACTGCTGGACATAGGCCTCTCCTAGACTACGTCACAACACCCTGTCCTCCGCCTTCCGCACCCAGTCTACCCCAGCCACCTTCTCTAGGTCGTCCGTCCATCTAGCTGGGGGGCGTCCCACACTACGCTTGCCGATACGCGGTCTCCACTCCAGGACTCGTCTGCTCCAGCGGCCATCGGTCCTTCGACAAACATGGCCAGCCCACTACCACTTTCGCTTGCACAGCAAGCTATGTCGGTGACTCCGGCCCTTTTCCGGATAACTTCGTTTCTGATTTTGTCCTTCAAAACTCTGAGCTACCTTAGATTTGTGATGAAAGATATCGATTCAAAAAGTTACTCAACTCAGCTCTCAAAGCATTTATTTCAATTCAGTAAACCATTTACAGGCACTTTTGAATTGTCAAAAAGTCGGTCAGTCATTTATTTGAAATGAATTTGCTCTTGACAGAGGTGATAGAGACAAAGTCTACGATGGAGTGCTTACCCAGAAGAAGCCAGTTTATTTATTTTTGGATTGTCAATTGGTCGGTCAGTTAATCTGAAAATTGAAGCTAGTTGCCCATTCCAAAACGTAGATCTCTTTGGAGAAGAACGGGCAAGAAACTCCATGGACACTCTTTTAAATCAAGATACTACAAAATCCTGGGTACATTATTCTTGTCAATCTAAATCTGAGCTAATTAAAACTCGCTATGTCATCAAAATAACTCGTTGGAGATGAGTAATGAGGTCGGTTCCCAAAAGCTTAACCCAAAAAATGGCTATTTTTGTAACATCTTGTTTTATTTGAGAGTCTTTCGTTTATTCACGCTGTTAAAAGGGAGAGATAAAAAAAATCGACTAACAGTGCGACCGACGAGAGAATGCATTCTTGAAACCTGTCAGCTTCATAGAAACGAATACATATTTTATGTTTTGCGAATTTGATCTTTATTAGCTACCAGAATTGTCGCTCTGACAGCGGTGCAATTGCGTTACACATTATCAATCGGAATCGGTTTCAATTTGACAGTTCAACAATATTCATTGCGGTATTTACTTGTTGAGCAGACACATTTTTAGAACGTATGAAGCAATGTATTAGTAATTTTGCTTCAAAATAATTCAGATTCCAATTGATAAGGGGCTGTCCATTAATTAAGTGAGGCTCGAAAGGGGGGAGGGGTTCATAAAAAATCACGAAATATCACAAAGGGGGAGGGGGTGTAGTAATATATCACGTGTATTTATTTTTTCGTCAAACGTGTACAAAATCGAAAGCGGCTTGTTGTGTGACCTAGTGTACTAAAAATACACGTGATATAAAAACATCACGTGATTATTGGACGGCCCCTAATGTGTTATGTAACTAAGATGCAGGTGTCAGGAACGCATTCTCTTGACAGTCGAACTGTATACATACTGTGTTTCTTTTATATCTAATAAAAATCTTAAATTCATACATTTATTCACTGACAGACAACACACAGCCTAAACCGCTGGTTCTAGAAGCATGATGTTTTGCGCTAGAGTTCCATATACGAGCGTTAAGGAATTATTTTTGAATATTCATCCCCTAAAGGGGTTAAATAGGAGATGAACGTTTGTGGAGAAGTTCCTAATTTTCGCTGATCAGAAAACCCATCGGACGAGCTTATGATGATATAAAAAACGGTCAAGTGTGAGTCGGTCACGCACACGAAAAACGCCTGAAAAATACCCGTTTCTTGTATGGAGACCCCCTTATTTTTTTATTTAATTTGGTTTATTTATTGGGTTAACTAAACTCTGTGAAAATTTCAACTGACAACCTGTTATGGTTCATGAGACAAACAGACGGACGGACGGATGGGTGGACAACGGAGGCTTAGTCGTAGGGTCCCGATGGCACCTTTTGGTGACAAAAAATAAATCATAAATACTAAATTGGTAAATTATATTAGACATATTGGCGAAAAAATCACAAAAGCTAACCGTCTCGCCGTGTAACAAAAACATTTTTACGTTAAAAAAAATCTTTGTATTGTCACATTAAAATTATCTCTAATATTTCAAAAAGAAACCACCAAGGCCCCGGCGAGATTCGAACTCACGATCTCCTGTTTACTAGACAGGCGCTTTAACCAACTAAGCCACGGCGCCTGCGAGTGTCAATATGAATTTTAGGTTTCTGGTTCTATGTATGCAGGTATCTATGTATATTTATATTCATGGCCTATAGAGGTTAAAATGTAGGTCATTATAGTGCTGGGGGCGTAAAAAGGAACACTTTAGCAGAATCGTAGAAGGTCGCAGTGACCAGATTGTCCTTCTAAACTGCACAACGGATTTTGATACGGTTTTCACGATTCCTTACTGACTGATATATCAACGCACAACCTAAACCGCTGGTCCTAGAGACATGAGATTTGGAGGGTGTGTTCTTTGTGAAGAGTAGGTATATCCATTAAGAAAGGGTTTTTCGAAATTCCACCCCTAAGAGGGTGAATGGGGGGAAGATGAAATTTCACGCGGACGAAGTCGCGGGCAGAAGCTAGTGTACTTATAATACATGAATACAGACAGAAAATTTAAAAGGTACATTTTGTAAACAAGCATATTACAAATTAGAGGATTATATCCAAGATAAGCATGTTTGGAAACATGCTGGTCCTGCTCCATAAGATAACCAAGAGTATAAACAACTGGTTGCTAATAACTGTAAAATTTAATATTTCTTTGATGTGAATTTACATTCTGTGATAACAATTTGCTTTAACTCACACAATGACTTACTTTACCTGTTAAAATTTTAGGAAAATCGTTTTTACTTTTCATCACGAAACTAATAATTTATCTGTCATTGTTTATTTTTTTATTTTTTTTACCTACTATATGGTAATTTTATTATAGGTATAAACCATACTATATGTAATATCCATACTAATATTATATATATCTTTGATGTCGATTTACATTCTGTGATTACAATTTGCTTCAACTCACACAATGACTTACTTTACCTGTTAAAATTTTAGGAAAATCGTTTTTACTTTTCATCACGAAACTAAATTTATCTGTCATTGTTTATTTTTTTATTTTTTTTACCTACTATATGGTAATTTTATTATAGGTATAATCCATACTATATGTAATATCCATACTAATATTATATATATCTTTGATGTCGATTTACATTCTATGATTAAAATTTGCTTTAACTCACACAATGACCTACTTTACCTGTTAAAATTTTAGGAAAATCGTTTTTACTTTTCATCACGAAACTAAATTTATCTGTCATTGTTTATTTTTTTATTTTTGAAGTGAAAACTTCTTTAGCGGCGCTGTGTACTTTTTTTGGAATGGGTAAAAACTTCTAAATTCGCGTCAGGTCACGTGACCCTGATCGAAAATTCGTAAGACGTGACGCGCGTTGTTGAGGACAGCGCCATCTATGCACATCGGGAAGAACTACGAGGGCCTCGCGTACTAACTACGTAGGCCTCGCGTACTAACTACGTAGTTCATCCAACAAGACGAGATGGCGCTGAACCACGGATATATAACTGACGACGAGCAAATCTGAATAAATTCCTTTCACGAGAAGAATAAACCAGTCACTTTGGTCATCATACCTGATTTGCAAAAAACCCTATAAAATAAGGAACACACCTTAACACGCGTGTTTTGTTTATAAGACGATTCACAAAATACACTCGTAATTGTTCAAGTTTTCACTTCTGTCGGCACTACCGGAGTGCCAGTGTTTTTTTTTTTTACCTACTGTACGGTAATTTTATTATAGGTATAATCCATACTATATGTAATATCCATATAAATATTATAAATGCGGAAATGTATCTGTCTGTCTGTTACCTCTTCACGCTTAAACCGCTGAAACGGTTTAGATGAAATTTGGTATAGAGATAGTTTGAGTCCCGGGAAAGGACATAGGATAGTTTTTATCCCGATATTTCCAAGGGATCTAAACTTACGCGGATGAAACCACGGGCTACTGCTAGTATAATAATATAATATAAAAATAATATAAATAAACGAAATAAATATTGTAAAGGCTCCTACAAACAGGCGCGACACAAAGGCCCCGCTCATTGCGCGACTTGGGGTGCCTTTGTGTCGCGTGTCGTGTCGCGCCTGTTTGAAGGAGCCTTAAAGCATTTTAAAAGAGTAACGGTGGAGTTTCTTGCCCATTGTTCTCCAGACGAAACTTCCTTTGGAAGGGATGACTAAAATCAATTCTATTTCATAGTAAACTAGCTGCACTCTGCGTTTTCACCTGCATAAGTGTCGATCGAGTGGGAATATTGGGATAAAAAGTATCCTATGTGTTATCCTGGTTATAAACTATCTGTGTGTCATATTTCATGCAAAACCGTTCAGCCGTTTGTTCGTGAAGAAGTAACAAACATACAAACACACTCACAAACTCGCCTGTATAATTTAAGTGTGATTTGAAATAAATACTTCGCCTTTGCATATTAAACTCACATATAATTTAAAAAAATCTCGTTGTTTTGTTTAGTCTTAAAAACCGTGCCAAACAAGGGCGGGTCGTTTGTTAATTATCTAATTAGTGACGTCACGATAGACAGTGTCCCTAGTATTTGATAGTTCGGACCTTTGTACACGACACGGTTTCTTTGAGGCTCCTTCAAACAGACGCGACACGACACGCGACACAAAGGCACCGCAAGTCGCGCAACGAGCGGTGCCTTTGTGTCGCGCGCGATTATATCGCGTGTCGCCCCTGTTTGTAGACGCCTTTACGGTACGTCGTATAAATCGCGCCGTAGGAAAAACGTGTCCGTCAACAAGCTTCCACAGTGTATCTGTTCCGCGCTGACGACCGTGCCTACACACGGCGAATAAACCGTAGCTTTTCACGACAAGAAAAACGTGTGTGTAAACATTACTGTGTCGTGTTGTGTCGTGACTCGGGATACCCAACAAACCACGACGAGTTTTGATTGGCTAAAGGCTCGTACACACTGGTGCGACGCGACACGCGACACAAAGGCACCGCAAGTCGCGCGACGAGCGGTGCCTTTGTGTCGCGCGCGATTCGCTTCGCGCGTCGCACCTTTGTGTAGGAGCCGTTATACTGCGTTAGAAGGCGTCACGACACGACACGACACGACACAGTAATATGAGTCCGGCTCCAGTGCCTTGTAGACGTATTTTCAAATGCAACAGTAGTGTGTAATTGTTTAATAACATGTCATGTTAACCCTGTATTATTAAAATGTAGTGTAAAGTAATTTTTAACAATGAGTAACAACGCCTCCGTGGCGCAATGGCTAGCGCGTTCGGCTGTTAACCGAAAGGTTGGTGGTTCGAGCCCACCCGGGGGCGATTATTTTAGCATCACGTCAATTATTGATAAGCATATTAAAATGGTAGGTATTATTATTGACGTGTGAGATAAAATATACAAAAGCAATTCGTTTTTGGTGATAAAGATAATTATGTAATAATGTTATCACTAAGAAGTGATAATTACTTAGCTTGTATTAACTTTAATCAAATTCGACATGACAAGTTTTCTTATCTAAACAGGGGAAATACCCACAACAATAATAAACTTATAGATACAACATATCCCGAAATGAACGCATACAGGCTCCTACAAACAGGCGAGACACGCGATATAATAGCGGGCGACACAAAGGCACCGCTCGTTGTGCGACTTGCGGTGCCTTTGAGACGCGCGCGATTTTATCGCGTGTCGCGCCTGTTTGAAGGAGCCTTAACGGTCCATTATGATTCATAACGTTATCCTTTTATGATTCTACCAAAGTGGCCTTATTAGGCCCCCAAGTCAGTCGCATACCTATAATTGTACGGTACCTACTTCCGAATCCACTGCAAGACTGTATTTCAGAGCAATTTGCTGGTGGATAATCCTGCTAAACTACTGCTATCTATCTACTTGGGTTAGGTTTATCTTTGGTTTATCCGACATAGCTTGCAGAGTAAGCCAACTGAAGTGGCAGTGGGCTGGCCATGTCTGTCGAAGGCCCGATGGCCGGTGGAGCAGACGAGTCCTGGAGTGGAGACCACGTATCGGCCAGCGTAAGTGTGGGACGCCCCCAGCTAGATGGACGGAGGACCTAAAGAAGGTAGCTGGGACAGACTGGATGCGGAAGGCGGAGGACCAGGTGTTGTGACGTAGCATGGGAGAGGCCGACGCCGATGTCCAGCAGTGGACTGCGATATCCTGAGTTGATTATCGCTTAACACAACAAAATGCAATTGTTCCAGTTCAAAATATCTAATTTTAGGATTGGAGATAAAAATATACACACAGGTTAAACTTGGAATCTATACTTATAATAAATCTGTAGAAGTGAAAATTCTGTACATTGAAAATATCAAAAAAATAAATGGCAGGGGGTGTTACTATACCGACACCGAACCCAAAAATGTGATTAAAAAAATTTTTGTCTGTCTGTCTGTCTGTCTGTCTGTCTGTTTGTTCAGGCATCACGCAAAAACTACCGGTTAGATTACGATGAAACTTGGTATAATTATTCTTTAATATCCTGGGCACCACACGGGGTACTTTTTATCCCGGAAAAGTATATACAAAAAAAAACAAACTTAATTTTGCGGTTCGATCCCTAGACCCGATTACTGTACCAACCGCAAATAATAAGTTTGTCGTAGGTTACGTCACCCGCAGTGGAGTTCACTAAGGGGCGCTGCACACGGCTAAGATACTATAATATTTTATCTTAAGGCGAAAGCGCCAGGGTAGCCCGCAAAATTCAATTTTTTTTAGGTTTTTTGGAATTTCCTGGTTAGTATTAAGTTGTAGGTTGATTAATATATGAATCGCGGCCGTAAGAAATATGTATTTACAGAATTCTAATCATTAAAGTCATCAACACAACTCTCTAAGACCACGTAAGTCCAAAGAATAACTGTTTCATGAAATCATCATTCTTTGGACTTACGTGGTCTTAGAGAGTTGTGTTGATGACTTTAATGATTATAATTCTGTAAATACATATTTGTTACGGCCGCGAATCATATTTTGATCGACGTACAACTTAATACTGACCAGCAAATTGCAAAAAACGTAAGAAAATTTGAGTTTCGCGGGCTACCTTAGCGCTTCCCCCTTAAGATACAATATCGCTCGCCATACAATTCAATGGACTATCACACACGACGAAGATAATAAATAATATTTCATATTTTCGTATCTTAAGATGAATTTGAATGGAAAAAAAAATGTATTGTTTTTATTTCTCATTTTCTAATAGGGTGAATGAGGGGAGGGTGAAATTTCACGCGGACGAAGTCGCGGGCAGAAGCTAGTTCTAAATAAACTAACAAACTTTGTTTAATAGTTCTTCCAAAAAAGATATCGCCCCCGGGTGGGCTCGAACCACCAACCTTTCGGTTAACAGCCGAACGCGCTAGCCATTGCGCCACGGAGGCTACGAGTTCAGGTTTCATAATATAGACTCATTTTTTATACATTAATACATATTAATACATGTGATATTGATAAATTATAATATTTATATTTAGAAGTGGGTTTATGCAAACACTTTAAAGGCGGATCTACACCTATGCCCGTGTAGCGCACGCGCACGAACCGTGCACCGCACGCGCACGAACCGTGCACACTACGCGTGTGCTACTACGCGCCTCGAGCAGCTATTTGCAAATTGATGTCTTTTTGTAATGTAGAAATACAATATATTTACTGAAGTATGCTTAAGATAATGGTTTTAATTAATATAATTATTTTTAAATATATATACGGTACTTATAACAAAAAAAAAAAAACAATTCTAAAATGTTTATATTAAGTGTGTGTGTTTGTTACGGCTTTTCTCCGAAACGGCTAGATCGATTTTGACGGGACTTACACTTGCAGATGGCTGATGTTATAAGGAGTACTTACTTTTATTTTAGAAATAAAAAAATAAAAAATGAAAGCCCTTAAAATCCATTTTGTTGGTTGACATGCACGAGAACAAAGGCGCGAGTACAGCTTGTACTAAATCGCCCCCGGGTGGGCTCGAACCACCAACCTTTCGGTTAACAGCCGAACGCGCTAGCCATTGCGCCACGGAGGCTGTGATTTTAGGCCTTATAACATTCACTCATTTTTTCTATGAATAATAGATAGAGGAGAGATAATGATAAATTATATTTATATCTGGAAGTAGGGTTGTACAAATACTTTACAGGCGGATCCACACCTGCGCACATGTAGCGTACGGGCACGAACCGTGCACACTACGCGTCACGAACGATTATGGACACGTCACAATCTGCGCGCGTGTGTCGCAAACTGCTTACGCGCAGTTCGCGAGAATTGATTTGTTTGTGTTTCATTGGCTGATTTAGATTTAGACACGTTCGAGAACACTTCGCGAAACTTGGAAAATGTACACGTCGCGCGTTGTGATTATTACAAGTTGCACGCGAACCGCTCTTTAGTCTCTGGCGAACATGTCCAAAAGAGTGTTCGTTGAGTTTCTCTTCCGTTCTTCTCCATATGTACGTAGTGTACCTACTACGCTTTGGAATGGGCAACTAAGCTTAATTTTTCTGACTGATCGACCCCTTTTTTGAAGTGAAAACTTCTTTAGCGGCGCTGTGTACTTTTTTTGGAATGGGTAAAAACTTCTAAATTCGCGTCAGGTCACGTGACCCTGATCGAAAATTCGTAAGACGTAAGACGTAAAACGTAAGACGCGCGTTGTTGAGGACAGCGCCATCTATGCACATCGGGAAGAACTACGAGGGCCTCGCGTACTAACTACGTAGTTCATCCAACAACGACGAGATGGCGCTGAACCACGGATATATAACTGACGACGAGCTCCATGCGAGACCAACACCACGAACTGAAGTCTATCCTGTGTGCTTATTTGTAAATCTGAATAAATTAATTTCACGAGAAGAATAAACCAGTCACTTTGGTCATCATACCTGATTTGCAAAAAACCCTATAAAATAAGGAACACACCTTAACACGCGTGTTTTGTTTATAAGACGATTCACAAAATACACTCGTAATTGTTCAAGTTTTCACTTCTGTCGGCACTACCGGAGTGCCAGTTTTATTTTTTTGTTTTTCAGGATGGGAAATCATCAAATGACTCCTCCCGCTCTGGGTGGAGCGGAAGGGAGTGTCAGGTCAGACTCTTACTGACTAAAACCCACCCGTGTTCCTTCCTTCGCCCTTTATGTTCCGGGCCAGCGGTAACCCTTTCGGACAATCCCGCTGACCCACTGATCGACCCCTTAACATTTCAAAAGGGCTGTAATTGGTTCACACTAATATTATAAAGGCGAAAGTTTGTGAGTGTGTTTGAATGTTTGTTACTTCTTCACGCACAAACGACTGAACAGATTTGTATAAAATTTGGCGCACAGATAGTTTATAACCAGGATTAATACATAGGATACTTTTTATTCCGATATTCCCATAGGATTGACACTTATGCGGGTGAAACCGCAGGGCGCTGCTAGTTTGAAATAAATGCTTTGTGAAATGTGCCCTGTCCCTATCTGTTCCTAAGATGCACGCGAAAAGCACTGTTCATGCACGTGAGTAGGTGTGGATCCGCCATTACACGTCATGAATATGTTAAAAACCAGATGATGTCGGTGTTTCCTATCCAACCGCAAACTCAGAGATCACGGTGTCTTTTAAAGTACAGAGATAATCTTTCTTTTTTTTTTCTTAAATATTGATTACTAGCCGACTTCGCACTGCCTCAGAATCAATAAATACAAAATGTATAAGAAAATCATTAAGGCTCCTACAAAGATGTAGCGTGTCGTGTCGCGCCTGTTTGACGGAGCCTTTATTCCTTATCATTATTCGTTCTTCATTATTTTGAAATATTATCTTCATTTTTTTTCGTGAATTTTGTCAAGTTTTAATAGATAATCGGGGCGGACACAAATCCAACAAATCAAAAATAATCATAAAGATCGGTCCAGCTGTTCTTGAGTTATAAATGGTATGACTAACCCGACATTCTTTATTTCTATTAATATAGATTACCACATCAATTTGTTTTCACAAGTGCGAACCCAATACAACAATGTAGTCACAATTTCCAGACTCAGTGACGTCACCCAAAAACCAACTGAACACCACCATCAACTAACATGAAATGTTTTCAATGATATCGGTAATTTATTATGCTTTTGAGCCGTTTGAGGTTGAAACCCTCGGGCCGTGGGGTCAGAGTGCTCGTGGTTTGTTCAACGAAATCTCCAAATGGCTGGTTGACACTTCCTGTGACCCAAGGGCTGGCTTTTACCATGTGCAGAGGCCAAGCATTGCTATACAACGCGAACGTGGCATTGCCGCCAGTCTCTTGGGTACATTACCACTCGACAACGAATGCGGAGGAATATTGCGACGCTATGTTTTGTTTATATTTTAATAGTTTGTTAGTTAAAAAAGTTTAGTTAGTTATAAAAGCAAAAGTTTGTGTGTGTATGTGTCTGTGTGTTTATATGTTTGTTACTTCTTCACGCTCAAACGGCTGGACCAATTTCGATAAAATTTTGTATGGAAGTAGCTGACACCCTGGATTAACATATAGGCTACTTTTTGTCCCAATATTCCAACGGAATCGACACTTATGCGGGTAAAACCGCGGGGCGCAGCTAGTTAGGGTTAAGGTTTCCCAAGTTAAGACTCCACTGATTCCCATCTGTCTGTCTGTCACCAGGCTGTATCTCATGAACCGTGATAGCTAGACAGCTAATTTTCACAGATGATGTATTTCTGTTACCGCTATAACAACAAATAATAAAAATAAAATAAAGTTAAATTATAATTTAAAGGAGTATAAAGGAAATGCTTTTTTCGGCGTTTTATGCCTTGTGGCAGGTAAATATTGGTATCGATGTGCTACAGATAGATATTGGTAGCGATGTACTACAGGTAGATATTGGTAGCGATGTGCTACAGGTAGATATTGATAGCGATGTGCTACAGGTAGATACTAGTAGCGATGTGCTATAGGTAGATATTGATAGCGATGTGCTACAGGTAGATATTGGTAGCGATGTGCTACAGGTAGATATTGATAGCGATGTACTACAGATAGATATTGGTAGCGATGTGCTACAGGTAGATATTGGTAGCGATGTGATACAGGTAGATACTAGTAGCGATGTGCTATAGGTAGATATTGATAGCGATGTGCTACAGGTAGATATTGGTAGCGATGTGCTACAGGTAGATATTGATAGCGATGTGCTACAGGTAGATATTGGTAGCGATGTGCTACAGGTATATATTGGTAGCGATGTGCTACAGGTAGATATTGGTAGCGATGTGCTACAGGTAGATACTGGTAGCGATGTGCTACAGGTAGATATTGGTAGCGATGTGCTACAGGTAGATATTGGTAGCGATGTGCTACAGGTAGATATTGGTAGCGATGTGCTACAGGTAGATACTGGTAGCGATGTGCTACAGGTAGATATTGGTAGCGATGTGCTACAGGTAGATATTGGTAGCGATGTGCTACAGGTAGATATTAATAGCGATGTACTACAGATAGATACTAATAGCGATGTGCTACAGGTAGATATTGATAGCGATGTGCTACAGGTAGATATTGGTAGCGATGTGCTACAGGTAGATATTGGTAGCGATGTGCTACAGGTTGATATTGGTAGCGATGTGCTACAGGTAGATATTGGTAGCGATGTGCTATAGGTAGATATTGGTAGCGATGTGCTACAGGAAGATTGTGCCGGTAGAGTTTACCTTGCCGGAACAGGTCTAGGATAAAGAGCCAGACCAAGAGAGATACAGAAACACGCAGGGTAGCATGTGGCGAGCTGTTGGGCAGTAGCGACCCCACGGACCCTATTATGTCCTTAAGTGACACGGAGCAGGAAACGCCTGTATGTTCGAAAAAACTACGAATTTCGTGCTTAGGGCATACGTAGACCCCCTGACGAGAGGCGTCGATGGCGACAGGGGTAGCAGTGCAGGGGTAGGGAATCAAATTAACTCTTGCGGGATGTACAGACACCAGCACATCAAGTTACTACAATCTGTCAAATTTCTTTAATAGATTTGAAACCATAACGTTCAAAGTTGATTGGGAAAATTTAACAGTTTCGGGTAGCTTGATGTGCTGGCGTCTGTACGTACGTAAACTCTATTCAAACTTATGGTTCAAATTATATTATTATTATTTCAGGTTAAAAAAATATCAACATTCTTTTAATGGTAATTAAGTTGATTTCAGTGTGACTAGCACTATTGAAAACGTTATAAACATGTTTGAAGTTGTAGCGTAAGCTAAACTTTTTAGTGTAGGATTTAAAGTTACATTTCCTCACATTTGTTTACATTTTTGGGCAAATAAATTGCGAATGCAGATTAGATTGAACAGACGTTTGTGTGATGTGATCATTTTTGTAGAACTGTAAGTAGCTCATAATAATATTAAAACTAGTGCTTACTTGCTTCGTAATACCCTCAAGAACCGTTGTGTTCATGTCAGGGAAGAAGTACCTGGCGCGAGCCAGCAGCATGAATGCGGTCTTCAATTTCACTCCGTAATCTTTCATGAGTCTGTAAAATAAAGAGAAAGTTTGATACGATAATGATATATTGATGTCTTTAGACAGCAGTGCTGCTGGGGAGTTTCTTCGCCACTTCTTACCAGCGAGAGCACTAGGAAGTGGTGAAGGGCTAGCGTTTTGGGAACGGTCTTATGAAGTCTTAACGTTCGAAAGTGCTGATTCTCAGCCTAACGTGAATATACGAGTTTTGAGTTGATTTTTTTTATCTCCCAATAGCTTTAGCCCGCGGCATTACCCACGTGAAGATAGGCAATTACCACCGGCATAAAAAATATCACATATCATAATCACAACCCAGGTCATGTCTGTCCGTTTGCCAAAATTGAATCCAAATTTGCACCTGCGAACGTGGACGAATATAATATGTCGGTAATCTTATCTTAGATTAGGACTTACGTTGTCATCTCCATCGAAAGTCTCCGGAGCTCTTTGCCAGTAGCCAGGGCGGTCCATTTCATCAGCTTTTTCCCCAATTGTGCGAGATGAAGTCTGTTCCTCATCTGCTGCAAGGCTACCAGCGAGGGCATGACGGGATACCTAACGGCACCCAACGAAGCTTCTTCTTCCTCATCTGGAAAAAAAAACCGTGTTAAAATCAGTTCATCAGTTTGGGAAGGCTGCCACGGACAGACAGATAACAACTTCTTAGTTATAACACGCACTTTGAGCGTTGGGGATTTATACCTTAATTAAAAGAAAAAAAGAAAATGCATTTATTGGCTTTCACACTCGCATTGATCGTTCTGTAGCAGTATTTACAACACCACATGCGAACAACACGTCATACCGACGTCACGCAAAATCCTGCATCTCGCAAGCAGAATTTACCGCGCAACTAGCATAGATACTCGTACAACGGCCCGACATGAATCATCGGACAGTTGCCCGCCAGACACAACACCCGTCTGGTCTTCGGTGGTCGGATTCTACGACCTGTAACTACATTATTCTGTAACTACGTGTTGTGTCGTGTCCTGTAAGTACGTGTGATCACTGAGGTGACGATTAAGACATCAAATGGCCAGTGCGATGGCCATTTAATGTCTTAATATATTTCAAGGCAACCGGTCCACTTACGCCAACCAAACCCATCAACTCCCTAGCCTTTGCCAACTATTTTGGGGTCGGCTTCCTAACTGGATGCAGCTGAGCACCAGTATTTTGCATGGAACGACTGCCTATCTGACCTCCACAGCCCCGTTACTGGATAATACGATACCCCTTGGTAAGACTGGTGGTCAGGCTTTTGGGTTTCTGACGACCCGTAATGACTGTCATAGATCCACGAATGAAAACCGAGACCAACGGCTTAACGTGCTTTCCGAGGCACGGAGGGGTCTTGGTATGTAAAGATGGTTACCCATCAACGGACCAACCGCGGCAAGCGTAGCTTAACCTGATCGATCTACCCGTGCGGCTGTTATAACTTAGCCACCCATAGTCTAAAATCTTTGTTTTCATATTCTGCAATAGTGCTGCACCAACCGGGGGTTTGAAAAGGGTGCATTTGCGTAGTGTATAAGTAGGTACATATATTCAAAACATCTAACGGGCCTCTGTGAGTTAGCTTCGGCCCCACGAATGCCTTGCAAAGGTCCGGGACCTTGCCTTGGGCAGAAATTGCCGAAGCAAGGAAAACTTGTTCTGATGAAGATTCACAGACGACTCTGCCTTGTGGAACAGCCTGTCCCACAAACGATGGGACACTTAATATCGTGTCCTGCAGGTCCTGTCAGCTGCACGTTACAGGATCTGATGGACGCTAGTGATGGCGCCAAACACGTAGCCGAATTCTGAGCCGAGTCCATTTAGATTGCTAAAAAGAAGAATGTCAAAGATATAAAAATACTTACCACCCATGTTTGTTTACTGATTGGTTTCGGTCTCGCCTTCTTTCTAATATGTGTGGTGTCGGTGTCCTTACTAATATGGCTGTGCTTGAAAATAAAACATTTTTCTTACGACTATTTCATTTTGAGGCATAGACAGACGGACGAGCATTAGGTGCAAATATGCAACTGCATATTTTTACTTTACTCCATTGTGATTTGGATAATTGAAAACTTTGAAAAATGCAAATTTTTTAGGCTGGCATTGTGACTTGTGACAGATTTTTTGTATTTATGTCATTTATATTATGAAAATATTCTTCGTCGTTTTATGACGTTAGCAGAAAGTAAAGAATTTTTTTAAGAAGTTTTTTATCAATTTCTTTTAAGTTAACTCTTAGGGCACGATCAGACGTACCACAACCGCGACACCACGTGGAAAGCCGCTAATTTGTATGGAAATGAACAGTCTAAAATCATACGGACCAAAGATCGTCATAATCAACCGTTTGGGTGATACCGACCACATCAAGACGAGCTGTCTGTCTGCAAACACTAGCGTAGGCACAATGTAACCATATCGCAAAAGCAAAAAGTGGCAGCGACACTATATACACGTAACCACTGCTTACCAGGCCCGGATCAACGGCGCGTTGTATTCCATGCGCGCCGCAAAGAGATGTCAGCACTAAATGACGGGGTCCGCTAGGGCCGATGCCTGCCAGGGTCGCGGGTTGTTCGAAAGAGATACCGTGGCCCCTGGCACAGGCAACTGAAGGAACACGGGTAGGTTTTAGTCAGCAAAAGTCTGACACGTCCTCCCGCTCTGCCAACAGCGGGAGAAGTTATTTGATAATTATCCACCCAAAAAAAACCACTGCTTACCCACAATTAGTTGCTGCGATATGGTGTGGTTGTGGTACGTGTCAAAGGCCATACACTTAAGGATGATTTCCATCAAACGGCTCGCATCGCATCGGATCGGAACGGATTTTACAATCTATACGATACGATATATAATTAAATCGTGTACACAGTATTGGAAGTCTACGAGTATATTATCAAGCCGCGCACAGCAGCTCGACCGCGGGCGTCTCCTGCGACACGCGATCGTAGCCGAAAGTATGCTGCGACGCGCGATCGGCTCCGTACGTCTGTCGTCGTATCCGATCGAATCCTTTCGGCTATCGTCCAAATTTTTCTTTTCCCCTTCTGTGTTTTATGATTATTTTTACGCATCTAATAGCAATTCCAGTGTCGCCATCTACCGGCACTAACACTACTTTCAAAACCTAGTCTTTAACTGAGACGAAGACTTAATACCTACATCCCTTGAGCCTGGGAATTTAGCTAAAATTACTAATCACTTAGTTCCTGAGAAATAACGTCTTGTTCACACTGAGACACTCTTTGTCGCACTAAGTTGAAGTGTTGTGTTAGCACTTTTAAGCTCTGTACGAGTCGAAATAAATACTTTTTCTTTCTTTCTTTCTTTCTCTAGCTTCACTGAGGCGAATAGTCGCGTAGTACTCATAACTAACGAATAGTTAACAAAAAAAGTTAATTAGGTATCAACTGTTCCACACAAATCTCCAATACTCGACCCAAATGTAGGTAGTACCAGCTGAATTTTTTTCACGATTACGATGTTGGAGAAAGTTGTACAATTTAATGGTCTGTACCACACCCTTACATATGACCACATCTATTTGACAGGGTTATTTTAAATTTAAGACGCGATGGGTCTGCCGGGTCAGCGGGATTGTCCGAAAGGGTTACCGCTGACCCGGAACATAAAGGGCTAAGGAAGGAACACAGGTGAGTTTTAGTCAGTAAGAGTCTGACACTCCCTTCCGCTCCACCCAGAGCGGGAGGGGTCATTTGATGATTTCCCATCCTCAAAAAAAAAAAGTCGCGGTGGGTATGGGGTTATGGGGTCTTACCGAGGGGTATCGTATTACCCAGTAACTGGATTGTGGAGGTCAGATAGGCAGTCGCTCCATGTAAAATACCGGAATTCAGCTGCATCCTGTTAGACGAAGCCGAACCCAACATAGTTTGGAAAAAGGCTAGGCAGATGATGGTGATCGATACCTATCGCGTCTGCGGAGTTTAGCTAAACAATTTAAAATAACTCTACGTGTCTCCGTCTGTGTAAGATTTTAGACACTTTAAGCGCACTCTCTCAGGATTAAAGCGCGGCAGCGCGGCGGCGCAGTAATTGCCTAAAATTGCCTTTTTAATACACTTACCGTAACACCAACTTGGCAAGGGAAGGCTAAATAATGAATGAACTTGGCTACAGTTTTAGGATGTGTTCTTCTTAAAGACTTTCTCTCTGGGGTGGGCAAGCATAATCAGCATATAGTGTTCCCACTGCTGGGAAACAGACCTCCTCTCTTTGAGAGGGAGTGGGTTATAATCTACCATGCGGGCCCAGTGCAGGTTCGTAGATGTTGTCTCTGTCACCTCTGACCTAAACTAGAGTCAAGAGCAGGGATGGGAAAACTTTTTCCTTCGCGTGCCAATATTTACTAACGAAAATTTTTGGCTATATCATTTACTGAAATAAAAATATTGATATCTATGTATTTTCTGAAACCCTAATTTATTGTGCAATATTATTGCAATAAGAAAGAAATTGCAAATTGCAATTCAATTTAACTTTTAAGTTAACTGCAAAGTAGAAGGTTGAGGAACGCTGTCTTTGTGGGGACAAGTTTGGACACATTTATGTCTGGGTATGGTCTTACCCATTCTCCTTTCTAACAATACGAAAACTTCACTTGATTTTTGTTTGATGGTCGCGGGTCGGATTTTAACGTTCCGTGGGCCGTAGTTTCCCCAGACCTGGCCAAGAGCAAACCCATATTCAAATAAAAAAATAAAAAAAAACACGTCTTCGAAATTTTGATTCTAGGACATGCCGGTTTCCCCACGATGTTTTCCTTCACCATTTTGAGAGCAGTGGTAATGAATAAGTTACACCAAGTAACGCCACTGAGTAGGTTCGAACTCACGATCTACAAATCGTTAGTCGGGGTCGTTACTACTGAGCCACCAATGCTCTCTAGGGTGGGCAAGTATTCTGTTATTTTCTATATAACTATTTGTCATTTTCGGGTGACCACTGAAAATCAATCTTGTACTGTGGGGGACCCATAGCATCTTGCTGAATGGAAGTCTTCTTGTTGCAGTCACGACATGCAGATGCCGACTTTTTCTGTTCCGTTCGAACCCACGACCTTACTACTCGTAAGTTGGGATTGTTACCACTGGGCCACCCTGATCTATAACATAAACCAGTTAAAGCTGACCTCGTATTATATTACTACGCTAGTTCATCTCAAAGTCAACACGCAAGTTATTCCACAAACGTGTGCTTGACTGCAACGTAATGGAGGAGCACACCATAGGCGCCGTGGCTTAGTTGGTTAAAGCGTCTGTCTAGTAAACAGGAGATCGTGAGTTCGAATCTCGTCGAGGCCTTGGGCAGCATCCATTTAAGTTTTTTTTTTTGAA
This sequence comes from Luperina nickerlii, assembly GCA_963855955.1. Lineage (NCBI taxonomy): Eukaryota > Metazoa > Arthropoda > Insecta > Lepidoptera > Noctuidae > Luperina > Luperina nickerlii. The sequence continues at coordinate 4,989,638 of OY979689.1, read as the reverse complement.
ACATTACACTCTTATAGACATAAGATTTGTTTGGGACCCGACGCGTAATCTCATCTCAGCGACAATCAATATCAAAAACTTGTCAAAAACACATGTCAATGAGGGCTACCGTTTTTTTGCTCACCAGTTGGCGCCACTGTCGAGTAAGGTCTCGAAGTTTTCGCTCTTAAAGTTTGTTATTGCGGGCGTGAAGTTTACGTTTAAATCATATAATAAGAAACAAAAAATGTCTTTGTAAACAGTAAACAAACTAACCTCTGAATCAGCTGTTATTTCAACCCTCTTAATTTTGCACCTCTTTTTCTTAGCTCCGCTTTTAAAGCACTGACATTCATTGACCCGTAACTCATATTTGCCATAATTAGTCTCAGGTATTGTAAAATATTCACTACACTATTCTAATTCTAGCTTCATATTTTCTGACTGACCGACTTCTTGACAATTCAAAAGTGCCTGTAAATGGTTTAATTGAAATAAATGCTTTTGAATTAGAAATAAACCCGCGTAGCCCACCCCACAACATTTGACATTTCGGAGACCTCAAGCTACGCTAGCGCCACTTGCGACAAATTCATACGCGATAGTCCCACTGACCTGTATTATACATAATTATTATGATGGAAGTCAGTGGATAGCCCTCATTGATTGTATTTTTGACAGATTGAGATAAGAATGCGTACGTTCATAGAAATACGGGAAATGGACCTCTGAGTTTAGTTGTAATTTCGATTCAAAATTCTTTCGAATATACGTTATGTTACGTACTACGGCCCCAGATAATAGAAGATAGATAGATATAGATTTTTTCCATAATAGGGACCCCAACCGTACTAAATGCGTATACCTACTTCGATGCCTTTATGTGCAACTCATTGCAACGCATCCACCATTGAACTAGTGTTGTATGGGACCTATGGGGTGTGTTCTATGGTAAAAGCTATGTTCATTATACAAATTATGGAGTCGCACAGTTCTCGAGTGGCGCGCTTGTCACCATATCTAGAGGTGTGAATGATTGTAAATGAGCTACGATGTTTTATGGAGTTGGTATTCAATTTATTGCATGCGTTGCGGACGAATTTTTTGATGAGCCAATGAGCTCCTGCCTTTTTCTTTGATTTTTTATTAAATACATTTATAAACACTGTGTTCTTCACGTTATGCATAAACTTTGGCAAACGCTTCTTTAGCTTTTACAAATCAAATCTAACAAAGGAAGTAGTACCTACTTAAAAAGGCTTCGTTACAAAGATATTTGTAATTTCATTTAATAAAATTTAACTGAGCTATGCAGTACGAAAGGTAATACTTAACTTAGTTTTGACAAGTTTCAGCCCGCCAAATCTTATTAATAAAAATACGGCGTTGCCAATTCGGATAAAGAGGCATGCATATCGGGTGATTTACGTCAAGGTATTTAGTTTGTATTTAGTTTGTGTTTGTATGAAAACTAACAAAAAATAAAAAATAAGAATTTATTAATGTGTCCATAATGAAAAATGCTTATTTCCTTGATCTGAACATCTGGCCAAAGTTTATGTATATCGTCCGGAACACGGTGTATACATTAGTGTTATCTTGTAAATTGTAATTGTTGTGTCTTTGTGAATAAATAATATTCTTCATTTATTGCATATGAATAATGATTAGAAACAAGGTTTTTTTTAGAACAAGGTGCACTATGCTTGTATATTGCTTTTATTTTAAGGATAAACAGTGTAACAATTGTAGATAGGCCATATAAATAAATAAATCAGAAGCGAGTTTGTTTAAAATCGAGATTAAAATCGATTACAATCTGGCCGTCGAGAAAATGCGTTCGTGACAACTGTCAGTGCCTGTATCAAAGATAAAAATAAGAAATTACGACTGACAGCTGGAACCAACGGTATTTATTCCTATAAAGCCTGATTTTTCAAACGACAGATAATTTTTTTTCATAGAATAAAATTGACGTCTGACAGATTTTGTACGGGAGAACTGTCAAAAATTCAAAATTATTCCTCGGATAAAATTATCTAGCGATGGGAAAAATCAGCCCTAAAAATGGTTAAAAAAAACACTATGACACGTCAAAACAACTTATGATTTAAAACTAGATGAGTTCCGTGTTTCCTAATTGACTACTCTAAGAAGAACGAAACAAACTCAGAAGTCACAGTTTCTTTTAGGTCACAGTCAGGTACTTCTTCGTGTCGCTGGCTGGCACGACTGTATTTCAGATCTTGTTGGCTCAAAAGATCATTTCAGACACCAATCTACATGGTCCTCAAAGATTATGTCCGGATTTTTTATATACATATTGACATTGATAAATTTTATATATAAAATGACATGAATATTTACTTTGTAAAGTTTTTGTAAGTTTTTTATAAAGTTTCTTTGGTATTGTTCTTCGAATCGTTGAGCTCCTCAAGTTCTGAGTTGAGCTGCGCGATTTTTGACAAATGTGTGCACTGATTGGACAGGTCTGCTCAATCAGTGAGGTTCTTTCCTCAAAAGACCATTTCAGACACCAATCTACATGGTCTTCACACGATCTGACCAAGATTTTGTCTGGACTTTAAAAGAGACTGTGACCTCTACTGAGTTTATTTCGGCCTTTCTTCGCAGAGTAGTCAGATAGGAAACGCCGACCTCATCTAGTTTAAAAAATATATAATTGACGTGTAAAAGTGTTTGTACAAACCTTACAGAAAATAAATCATTTATCAAAACTTCGCCATTTCCACGGCGTCGTCGATGGCAGTGCAGACAGTGGCGTAGCTAGGTAACCAAGGGCCCTGGGGCAAATCAAAAAATGGGGCCCCACTGCTATCTAAACTGGTTAGGTTTTATCAAGTAAAAATATTAAATATACAAATACTTTAAAAATGCTAAGCTACTTTATCATCAGCTCTTTTTCGTGCACTGCAGGGCAGGTAATAAAAATATTAAACAATAACAACATAAATTACAATTAATACTTGGTGTAGGTATTGAGCAATAAAACGAATTAGAACTGATATTCCTTTGTGAAGCAAATAACCAGCAGGGTTGACAATAGGCAGCGTCTAGTATTTTGGAATAACACAACCAAAAACGATTAACTGGTCCATATTTAGATCTTGAAACGTAGTACGATTTTGAAAAACACCTATTGTTCTGTTTGATTTCTGTTGGAAAAGGTCCTGAAGGCTGTAAAGGCCCCATATCAAGAATTAGACGTTTTTCGTTATCACTTAATATTTTGTTCGTGAAGTTTCCCAAGTCATAAGATTTATCGTACACATTTTCGAAAAATGTAGAGGTCTGTGGTTCCTCCAAATCCTCCGCTCTTATGTGTGCCATGCAATCATCATCCACATTCACATGATCGGTGGCGGAGGTATCTCCAACTGCAATAATTGTCGAATCTTCTTCAGTAGGCTTCTCAACCAACACTGCAGTTACCACATTATTTGAGTCACTATCAATAGAAATATTTTGTCCAGAAGTACTTATAGAAGGCTGACTAAAAAACTTGTCAATTTTGTGCAATTTTTGTTTACTGTGTTCTCTTTCTTGGCGTTGTTTGCGTTTAAATGCACCACTGGGATTCTTCTATTTGTCCATAATTTTAGTTTTCTAATTTATTTATGCAATATTTATATTAGATTGTGCTCGAGTAGGTACTCACTGTTCACTGACGACGTTAAAAGTAAAAGGAAGGAGAAACGTAATGATACCTACGCTACAAGACGTCGTTGGGGAATCCCCGACAAACATTTTATCGCCGCTAGTGTTACCACATTCAACGGTGGAGACCAAGAACGATCTCCTCGCGCGCGGACCTGAATTAATGCACCTACTGCAGGTGACCTGCATTTTTTTCACGATATTTCGCGTTATACAATGAGTAGCCGAAATCCATAGATTTGACATGATTGATTGACGTAACAGACATCAATATGAGTGGTACTAAAATAAAATAAAATTGAACCACTATATTGACCAGTACTAAAAAGTTTATTAACATCAGCTTACTTATTCCTGAGACAGCATTAATTTTTTAACCGTTCTCGAAAAAAAAATCTTGACTCGAATTCACAATAAAACGCACATATCGCTATCCGTCAAATTGACAACACTGCGAACCCACAGAAAGAATTTAGGGGAAATCCCTAGGTATAACTTTCGAATTTCTCTCAATTGAGTTGCCATGATTAAAGTAGGGTTGCAACCTGTCATATTTATTTTGAAAATGGGAGAAATTTTCAAAAGTTCAGTTCGATCGAGATTATCTGGTAAGGATTCGAGGGCCCCCTGAGCTTGAGGGCCCCGGGGCACTGCCCTGCCTAGCCCCTAGGTAGCTACGCCACTGAGTGCAGAGGTCACTTTGACTACATGTTTTGGCACACAGAGGGCAGGATAGGTGGAGCATGGTTTGTGACATACGAGTAGCTCCACAATTACACCCTACCGCCGTTCCGTCAAGGTAGCCCCACTTTACTAGGTTAGAGTAACACTTTCCCATTTGTGTCCGAAGACGGTTCAGGTTTAACTTGCTTACCAAGGTACAGCCGGTCGATTCTGTAAAAATCTCACCGTGAAAACTTAGGTGATGTGAATTTGTTTTTGCTAGGAATTGACATTACTGACAGCTCACTCCACGCTCACTTCACCTAAGTTTTCACGGTGAGATGGTTACAGAATCGCACTGCTGGTTCAAATGCAAAATCAATCCATTAGTAATTCCATGTACGCACATACCTCATCGGATTGAAAAGCGAAGGAGGTGTGAAAGAGGGTTGCAGGCTCTTTGTCAGGTTATAATAGCCATTGTACAGCTGTGTCACGCGTTCCATGACCCACCCAGCTTACAAAGACCCCTCAACACCCCTTAACAACCCCCCGCGGTAGAATAAAACTGGAATCGCAAAGGGGGGAAGGGATCAAGTGAAAATGGTTACGATATTCCGTATTATAAGTGAGTTTATTATTTTTAAAGTAAGGAATCTCTTTCTGTTTTAAGAGGGGTTCGAAGTGTCGAGAAATTCCTTAATGAACCTCTATGAGTATCTTCGTGTTTTTTTTTATCCATGTACATGTTTAATTTGATTATTGTGTTTTCGTTCTCACATATAATTATAAATTCACATTAATGATGTAACTAATATTTTTTGTAAAAATATAATTTAAAAGAGTGTCCAGTCCATGGAGTTTCTTGCCCGTTCTTCTCCATAGGTACCTACGCTTTGGAATGGGCAACTAGCTTCATATTTTCTGACTGACCGACTTTTTGACAATTCAAAAGTGCCTGCAAATGGTTTAATTTAAATAAATGCTTTGAGTTTGAGTTTGAAAAGTGTAGGATTTATCTCGGCTCAGTTGGTGTCAAAATGAACACGAATCTTACTTCTTCGAAATAATACCTACTTGTGAATAACAATCTTGCGTCAGCAACACCATTCAATTATTAACTTTGTGTAGTGTCACCAAGATATGAAAGGAATTTACGGAATCGGAACAATAGTTCCGAAGATTACTCCCTACATACAAACTCAGAAATACCTCTTAATAATATTAGTATTGACAACACAAGTCTATATAAAATAATCTGTGTGAATTATGTGAATTCTATGCGAATTTTGATGATTCTTCTAGTCGGTGTCTTCAATTCTTCAATACACTAATGTTAATTGAATTTGTGTGGGGTAGGTACAACTAAAAAGACAAAAATAAAAACTTTTTTACAAAAAAAAAACAACCGACTTTAAAAAAAAATACTAAGTGATAAATAACTTTACTTTCGGAAGTCGGTGTCAAAAAACGAAAATGCGGTCCAACGACACCGACTTCCGAAATTAAAGTTATTTTACACTTTGTAAATTTTTTTAAGTCGGTTTTTTTTTCAACACAAGAACTGGCCTTTTGATATTGACCTGCACATTACAAAAAATGTTGGAAAAATTTAATTTCGCTGGCTACCCTGAAACTTTCGCCATAAGAAAATGCTGTAGCAATATAGCGAGTAACTAATGAAATACATATACAGCAATGAAGGTATGTACTTAGTTTAATATGGAATTTAACAAAGAGGCTTTTGAGACGACATTCCTTATCGATTGCAAAGATATTTTGGGTACGTCTATGCTGAGCGGGTGAAGGGCCTCGAGGGTCATAACTAAATGATGACAGTCGCATGGGTCGATCGCAGGTCAAGCTACTCTTGCCGCGGTCAATTTCTGGATGGGTGACCATCCATGACGTACTGACACCCCTCCGTGCTTCCACGTTAAACTACTAGCCCCGGCTGTCATACGTAGATCTTTCTCAGTCATTACAGGTAGTCAGCCGGAAAGTCTGGCAACCAATCTTGCCAAAAGATATCTCGTTACCCAGTAACTGGGTTGTGGAGGTCAAATAGGCAGTCACTTCATGTAAGATACTGGTATTCAGCTGCATCCAGTTAAAACTGGGAGATAAATTAAAGAGTTAAGTGTTACAATATTGTCTATTGCTTGATGTCAGGGTAGGTCACAGCATAAATGGTCACATCAAGACGATAGACTGCAAACAGTGTTGCCTTCCCTACAGATTTGCACGGACAAATCAGTAAGTCAGGCAACACTGTTAGTTCTACGGAGATTTACAGATTTTTGGACTCGCCTAATCTACGAAGTTTCGGTACATCAAACCAAACGAAGGTGGTTGTTTAGTGATTTGTGTTGCGTTTGCATAACAGCATATTACTAAAAGCCAAAGTAATTTCGCGCCATTCAGAACAACATAGCCGTTTCACATGACATTTTCATACTTGTGATAGTTAGTATAATAATAGAATTTCTAATAATTGTGAAGATTTTCACTAATCACAATCATGTTTTAAAAGTTTGTCGGGCTGATTTGTCAATAGATTGATAACTTTTATCTTAAGAATAAATATTGCGGTTTGACAGCGTTTGCTTAGAAAATATATCAAACTGTCATAATTAATCTTCTGATAAAAGTTATTTGACTATTGAAAAATCAGCCGTAAATTGTGATAAAATTCTATATTGTTTGTGTCACTACAGTCAGATTTGATTTCAAACTGTACGGAATCATAATCGTAAAAGATGAACTTCCCTGGTGCCCAGGGTGTGGGGAGGCTCCAACACATGGTTACGAGTCGAATTGACTGTGTTTACGTGGGTCACTGTTGTGCCGTGTCTCATGGGATGTCGCAACGGTGACCAACCGTTATTTCTTGTGTTTTTGTTTAGTGTCTGTGCTTACTAATATAGTCGTAAGATTTACTAACAATCTGAGTCTTGGTCACTTTGAAATAAAGAAATTCTTATTCTTATAATCACTATTGTCAATGTATAGGGCCGCGGCCCAAACGAAAGAGAAGAGTCAGGTCCGCATAAAGTTGGCAAGATGAGGAAGGTAGAATTGGAAAGTAAATCATGGCCATGGCTGATAAAAGCAAAATACCAGTGAAGAGCAAGACGGACTCGCACACCGTGGGTTCCGTATAAATTTGTAGGTATGTAAATAGTTTATCACGGGTTTTTTTTTAATGTAACTAAAAATTTTTGGTTTCCGGATTTTTCCCTTTACTTGTGCTATATAACCTTGCTTCTTGCCGAATTTCATGATTCTAAATCAACAGGAATTACCCTATACATTTTCATTCCCTTGAGAGTGTTGAAATATACGTTTTTTGCCTCATAAACGGCCGTATCTTTTTTTTACGTTCACTTAGAAGTTTGATTTTAACACAGCTTCAAGGAATTGCAGGCCTATGATTTTAATTTCAACTCAGTACCTCCACGCGTTCCCGAGATAAAGGGTCTTGACAGACAGACAGACGGAGAACAAATTGACTGTATAAGGTTTCCGTTTTTCCTTTTGAGGTAAGGAACCCTAAAAAGAAACACTGGAAATTAGTTGAGGTCTAAACAGTACAGTAAAATTAAAAACTTCATTTTCGTTATTTGTTTGAATAAATAAGGAATATTAAAGGCTTTTTCAGTGTTATTTATTTTATTTTATAGCGCCGTTATTCCGAAGCCATAAGAGCGACTTTCGTAGGCCTCACTACAAATACATATGTTAATGAAGAACCCATAGTGATAATTGTAAAAGTTCAAAGGTTTAAGGTCAAGCTCGATAGATGGCGTTGGCGTCGAAATAGATCGCGCTATGGTTTCGTTACCACAATTTGGTTAGGGTCTCGCAATTTTAATTAAATATACCAGCTTAGACCAGGACACAATTGTGGTTTTATTTTCAACCCTATTAGTGTTCTCACAAGTGCGTTAGTCCACAACGTATTTACCATCTCGGTAATAAACAACATAAAAACATTCTGTTTTATAAAACAGCATCAAAATACAGATCTCCAGCCATATTAAACCACCCTCAGCTCAGTCACCACATAATTATATCCACGACTACTTTTCTAATATTTTGCACTAGCTCACCCTTCTCCCCTATTTCCTAGGCATGTGCCAACCCTAGTAGAAAGTAATTCAAAAGTACATAGTGTATGCTTTGCGAGGGGACATCCCTATGTAGCAGATGCTTTGATGTAAATGAATAGAAATATGTCAAGAGATATAGGTGAGCCCATCTCAGTATGCGTGTCTTGTGGGTAGATTCAAGTCTGTCTTTTAAAGGCTCCTACAAACAGGCGCGATAGGCGATAAAATCGCGCGCGACACAAAGGCACCGCTCGTTGCGCGACTTGCGGTGCCTTTGTGTCACGATTTTTTTTCACGATGGGAAATCATCAACTGACCCCTCCTGCTCTGGGTGGAGCAGAAGGGAGTGTCAGACTCTTACTGACTAAAACCCACCCGTGTTCCTTCCTTAGCCCTTTATGTTCCAGGCCAGCGGTAACCCTTTCGGACAATCCCGCTGACCCGGCTTTGTAGGAGCATTAACCCAATAAAAAAGACTTTTTCAAATGCAAATGTTCCCACCGCTGGGAAACAGGCCTCCTCTCAGTGAGAGGGTGTGGGCCGTAATCCACCACGCGGGCCCAGTGCGGGTTGGTAGATGTCACATGTCTTCGTATTTTTGGTTCTAGGACGAGCCGATTTGCTTCATGTGTTTTCCTTCAACGTTTTGAGAGCAGTGGTGATGAAATAAATAATTTACACAAAGTAAAGCGCCTGTCAGATTCCGAACCTATGACCTCTCGTAAGTCGCGGCCGCAAGAACAGGAGACAAGCAGTATCATTATACTTTTTTTTGTCCTTACCACAAGTATTCCTGAAAGCACGGTTTGAATGTATTACACTACCCTGAAATGTCTGTTATGAATAATACATGGACTCCTTGCTCCACGTACTTATCTTGCGTTGACGACTTGACAAGAAACTTGGATGATAAACAACGATGAAAATGCCATGTTTTTCTTCCTTGATGAAAGTGATATTCAATTTATGGCTACTTCACCCGTGCCTAGAGCTGTTTTAATAGGTAGATCGAAGGGTCTCGAACCCAAACAGACACTTAGTGTAATTATTTTATCATCACTGCTCTCAAAACGTTAGAAAACAAGCATTTATTAAAAAAAAAACTGGCCAAAAGCGAGTCGGACTCGCACACGAAGAGTTCCGTACCAGAAGGCAAAAACGCCGAAAGTGAAATCTTCTTTTAGGCGCATTGGGCATTTTTTGAGATGGGAAAAAACCATTGAACTCACGACACTGTTACCGTAACCGACACCTCTGTTTTAAGTTTTGGCCATTATAAAGACATCAACGCGCGGTACATTTTCTTTGGTAAGAATGAACTTCAAACATATTTATAAAATACTATGCTTTTTCAAGTTTTCACTTCTGTCGGCACTCCTGGAGTGCCACGGTTTTTTTTTCAAAAATGTGTTGTTTTCACCACCACCAGGAATTCTTTAAAAACTTTTCCCTCTATATTCATGTAAAAATTATCAAATCACGCGCCATTTTGAGCCACAGCTTAGGCCGTAACTGGGACACGATGAGGCTCGGAGTGTTCACATTATGCGAGCAAGCGCACAGCTAAACACCTATTACTCGCACACGCAGCCACTACAGAGGACATAGACCTCGCCATGTGCAGCTAGACTTGGAAAGAAATAGACCAGTCAATCTATTCGGTAAAACCCTCACCGTGTTTAGGTGAAATGAGCTGTCAATAGTGTCAATGCCTAATATGACAGCTGTCAGCTAGGAAATGCTGGCGCCATCTAGTTTTAAAATATTGACGTGTAAACTTTTACACGTCGTCTTAAAAGATCTATTTACAGAAATAAACATTTCGTTTCAATGAGGGTTTACGTGAAAATTTACGACACCAGTTGGCACCACTGTGACAAGAGGTCTTCCAATATAAAATTTAACACATTGAAGGACACTGTACGAGACACAATAGAAGTTTTATTGTTATTACGTCGAGGGGCGTTCAGTGTCCTTCAATGGGATATGATGACGTTCATCATTCGATTCATTCATTCGTTCATCATTCAGTCATGACTAAAGAAAATATAGGCTCTTTGACAGATGTCTGGACCTGACGTGTCAGTGCTGCCACCTGGCGAACGTCATTTCAGAAAACCCTCATTCATCCACTTCAAGTTTACTTCATCTGATGCAGCAGGGTAGTACACCAAAAGCCGCAATGGCTTTCATTTTGACAGTTGAACAACATTCATTGCGTTATTTATATTTTTGAGCAGACTTTCGAACATATGAAGCAATGGAATTTTCTTTTTGTTTTTGTATTGTTTGTCTGCAACTAAATTTATCACACTATAATATAATATAATATAATATAATATAATATAATATAATATAATATAATATAATATAATATAATATAATATAATATAATATAATATAATATAATATAATATAATATAATATAATATAATATAATATAATATAATATAATATAATATAATATTGTTAGAGTTTTCTGACAGCAGAAAGGGCGGGGACATAACGTCGCTGCGATGACGCTGTCAGTGGAGGGGTTGACACACTATAAGCCGTGTGCTCACTCGCCTCTGGCACTTCTGCTGCGGAGCTCGGACGGGACGGACGCGTACTAGTAATCGTATTGAATTATTTTCTTGTAACGGTTTTTGTAATTTAAATAAATAGTTCTGTAGGCCGTGTCATGTTTTCTTTTAAAAAAAAAACTAATTAGGCTTCTGATCCCTAAGAAAGCTTCTGATCGCTAAGAATATAATATAATATAATATAATATAATATAATATAATATAATATAATATAATATAATATAATATAATATAATATAATATAATATAATATAATATAATATAATATAATATAATATAATATAATATAATATAATATAATATAATATTCATCATTTCAGCCGAAAGACGTCCACTGCTGGACATAGGACTCCCCCAAGCACCTCCACTACGACCGGTTCTGTGCTTCACCCATCCAACGGGTTCCTGCGGCCTTCACAAGGTCGTCGGACCACCTTGTGGGAGGCCTTCCAACGCTACGTCTTCCGGTACGCGGTCGCCACTCCAGAACCTTTCGGGCCCATCGGCCATCTGTTCTGCGAGCAATGTGCCCTGCCCACTGCCACTTAAGTTTGGCAATTCTTCGGGCTATGTCGGTTACCTTGGTTCTCCTGCGGATCTCCTCATTCCTGATTCAATCACGCAGTGAAACATATAATATAAAATTACAAAGGCAGATTAAAAATCTTCAACATTCACACCTTAGAAGAGCGAAAGCGTTTAAACGATGCAATGTTTGCCTGTAAAATCTTTGAAAGGTGATATTGACTCACCGCCGCTGCTCGCACTTATAAACTTTCGTGCTCCCTCAAGAATTCCACGTAAACCCATAACTCCACTTCGTCCTCCACAGAGAAGAACGGTGTTGGGTTCTAACTCTCCGTGCGCTAGGTTCTGTAGGGTTTTGAATAGTAGGTTCTGTAGGGTTTTGAATAGTAGGTTCTGTAGGGTTTTGAATAGTTGCAGTCACTTAATCGATTTCCACTTTGATTCTCTGACTAAGCAGAAATCTAAAAGCTGATACCCTGGATTAACATATAGGCTACTTTTTATGCCGATATTCTCACGGTATCGCCATTTACGCGGGTGAATCCGCGGGGCGCAGCGAGTATGTCATAAATTGCAAAACATGTAGCCACCTCATATTAATTATAAGACTTTCACAGGCTCATGTTTTACAAAACAAATATTGTCTTATCTTATCTCGATTAACAATATCAAACTTACCGATGTATGGTGCAGGAACCGCATTTTTATTTTTCAGCCGCCTCTAAAAGATTCCTGAGCCTACCCGCCTCTTTGATCGTGCTAGGGCTGGGGAAAGCATACACTTTTATAGTTAAATTAGACCACACCGTCGCATTAATGTGATTTTCCGTTGCATTCGAATACGCACTACATGTACGTACTAAGTTTTGGAGAAGAATTTAGTGTATTTCATTTATTTATTAAGATCTTCCTTACAACTATCATTACAAGTGATATGTACCCAATGCGACAGTGCGGTCATTTTACAAATCTATACTTATTTATTATTTAGTACCTGACCCGACAGACGTTGTCCTGTTTTTGATTCGAAAGACACGTGGCGCCATCTATTATCATAATAACGTTATTGTTGTTTTCCTCGGAAACAGCCCTTTTTTTTTGAACAGGATGTGAGGTTATGTACGTTTCTGTACACCTGGCAACGTATATGCAAAATCTCAGGATGATCGGTTCAGTGATTTAGGCGTGAAAAGGTAACAAACTTACTTTCACATTTATATTAGTGAAAGTAAGTTTTTGTTGTATATATTGTGCTTATGATATTTGGAAATGCAGTCATTATGAAGAAGGAAAAAGTCGGCAAGTGCGAGTCGGAATCGCACACGAAGGGTTCCGTGCCACCGTCCAATATCACAATAACAAAAAAGTTTTGTAAATAAAACACGTTTCTTGTATGCTTACCCCTTTATTTTTTTAGATTAATTTATTTTTATCATTTGTTCTTATAGTACACGCACACTCTTTGAAAATTTCAAGTGTCCCATTACAATTGAAAAGATACCGCCTGCCCTGTGACAGACGGACGGACAAACAGCGGAACCTTAGTAATAATATCCGTTTGGCATCCTTTGGGAACGGAATGCTACAAATTAAGGTGTGAGAAAATGTGTTTAAAAAAAACGGTAACGTGAATCAAAAAAAAAACTGGCACTCCGGTAGTGCCGACAGAAGTGAAAACTTGAACAATTACGAGTGTATTTTGTGAATCGTCTTATAAACAAAACACGCGTGTTAAGGTGTGTTCCTTATTTTATAGGGTTTTTTGCAAATCAGGTATGATGACCAAAGTGACTGGTTTATTCTTCTCGTGAAAGGAATTTATTCAGATTTACAAATAAGCACACAGGATAGACTTCAGTTCGTGGTGTTGGTCGCGGCAGTGGTAAGAGAAGCAAGCCGCTCGCATAGAGCTCGTCGTCAGTTATATATCCGTGGTTCAGCGCCATCTCGTCGTTGTTGGATGAACTACGTAGTTAGTACGCGAGGCCCTCATAGTTCTTCCCGATGTGCATAGATGGCGCTGTCTTACGTTTTACGTCTTACGAATTTTCGATCAAGGTCACGTGACCTGACGCGAATTTAGAAGTTTTTACCCATTCCAAAAAAAATACACAGCGCCGCTAAAAAGAAGTTTTCACTTCAAAAAATTACTTCATAATATTATTTTACACCGTCGTCGCCATATTTTAATACCTCGGTGACATTTACGCAATATCTTGTTAGCGGGTGAAAAGCGCGTGAATTTATTTTTTCTTTTTCGAGTGTCATTTCAAATGTTCAGCGCTTGTTTATGGTTCGAGGAGTCTCCATTGACAAATAGTTGACATTTTTTTTAATTTTTTTTTTAAAGTAATTCAAGGAACAAGCACCTTTTTGATGGGAAACTGCACCCCAATTGCGTAACACACTTTCTATCATAAATCCATTGCTTCACTTGTTTGAAAAATTCATCAGCTTGACAACGTAAATAACGCAATGAATTTTGTCGAATTTTCAAAATGAAAGGCATTGTTATTGTATTTGTCAAGCATGGATTCGTAAGTACAGACGCCAGCACATCAAGCAACTAGAATCTGTCAAATTTCTTTAATAGATTTTCAACTTTATCGCTAAAGCATAAGGTTCAAAGTTGATTGGGAAAATTTGACAGTTTCGGGTAGCTTGATGTGCTGGCGTCTGTACCTAATTCTGAACCCCATACGCTGAAATTTTTCGTCGGCTTTTTTTTTGTTGTTACACACTTTTTGACCGCAAAATACTGTTATTCAGCTGAAACTGAAACTGAAAGCCGATCCCAAGATAATATAGTTGGGAAAAGGCTATGCTGATGATGACTGAGCCTGACCGCGTAGGTATTGCTCTTCTGTAGCAGTTCTTTTTGAATATTCTGTGACTTAAAGTCGGACTTTTAATTAGCTGCAGTAAAATGACAGGTTATGTGTTACATAAATTACTGAAATTGACGTCTTTTTTGTTTTTTTTTTTGACTGCGTAGGTATTACTCTTTTGTAGCAGTTCTTTTTAAATATTCTGTAACTTTAAGTCGGACTTTTAATTATCTGCAGTAAAATGACAGCTTACGTGTTACTTAAATGACTGAAATTGGCGTCTTTTTTTTTGCGGCCATCAACCAAATCTTTTTTTAGTACAGAATAGTGTAACAAACGAAACTTATTTGACATGCATATCTCTGAACTCAGTCCGAAATGAGTTATTAAGAAGTGTCATTTTACTGCAGCTAATTAAAAGTCGGAATATACGAGTTACTAGACAATTTACTATTAGTTAGTCAAGATAGTCATTTAAATACTCAAGAGACGATTACTATTTACTAGCTTCTGCCCGCGGCTCCGCCCGCGTGGATGATGGAAAAGGTAGCCCTTAACATCAGCTATCTGCCAGTGAAATTCCCGTCAAAATCGGTCCAGCCATTTCGAAGATTAGCCGGAACAAACAGAGAGAGAGAGAGAGACAAAATTAAAAAATAATTATGTCGTCACTGTGAACGACGAGGTATAAAATGATCGGAAATAATCGATAAAAGCAAAAAAAAACATTCCATTCGTTTTCGTCGACACTGAACGAATAAAACTTTTTCCCAGATCAGTAACAGTGTGACGCGTTATCGACAAGGTGTTACTGACCGGGAATATACGAAGAATACCTACAATTAACAATCCAAAATAACCTAACATGATAAAAATATATGGTTTCAAATAATTATCATTTTTTTTTTTATATAACCTTGGCTTCTAAATAATAAAAAGAATGTCTATTTTACTTTGGTCCCCGGCAGACTACGGAACTTTATTGAAAATGTACTAAATTTGAAAAACAACCTTTACTGACAGCGCCGCCCTGAAGTTTCAAGAAATACTGTTTTTAACTATTAACTATTGAATCAACTTTTAATTTATGTGTTTTTACAGCTGCTTTCTAATCTGCATTCGCGATTTATTTGCCAAAAATGTAAAAAAATATAAGCTTATGGAAAAATAGCTTTAAATCCTACACAATAAAGTTCAGTTTACGCTGCAACATCAAAGATTTTTTTACTTTTTCAATAGTGCTCGCCACTACGAAATCAACTAAATTACTATTAAAATAAAGTTGATATTTGTTTAACTTGAAATAATATTAATGTGAAATATAAGTTTGAAAAGACTAGGAGTATTTTCTTTTTACATACGTACTGCGAAATTGATTAAATAATTTCCATAGGTATCGTGCATAACTTGTATACACAGCCGTTCTTGATAATGGATGCCTGACGCATAATTAATATATTAAGGGGCTTACAGGACCTAAACGCAAAAAAAAACGCAAGTTTTAGAAACAATCAAAAGAAACAAGCATAAAACAAACAAACAAACGAAAGATCGACTATAGTAAACAAAATCAGGAAAATATATGATATTCTTCAGGATAAATTCTAAGTAGATAGTGTGTTGAAAACATAATACAACTAATTTGATACCATAGACAAAAATCATGAAGATACTTCAAAAACTTTTTTTTTACAATAAAAACCATAATAATATACATACAATCATTATGATTTTTTGTCAGATTATTCTACAAGCAACATAATATTATAGCACTAGTGTTTTAAATTTTTAGTCCAAACAATAGATTCTAGAGAAATCTATTGTTTGGACTAAAAAAATGCTTGTAGATAATTGCTTCATATTTTGCACTAAATTACCAGCGATGTCATCGCGCTTCTCTTTCTTTTTTATGCAGTCCGACAAAGACCGTGCTTTAGATCATGTAGTCGCCTTAAAGAATGAGTGGTTTTGAATAGGACCGAACTCAAAACTTTTCATAATAATTATGTACCTGTAGCAGTGTTCATAATCTCAGATAATTTACATTCCAAGGCCACGTAATCAGTTCTCTACTTTAGTGAAATGTATTCTAAGTTGATTTTTGAGTGACCATTTGTAACAAAAAGGTCCTAATAGTTTTTGGCTGCAATGAAATTATTATAACTTTGTTAGGTATTGTCATACAGTTGTTTTTCTATAACTTGCCGCCGCAAGGTTGCCTCCTTGTCGGTCTTTTACAGATTGTACTTAGGTGAGTGTGCCCAAGAACTCCACGACCTCATTCTAGCGGCCCCCTTCTACCTTCGGACATCCAGACGCACTGCAAGTTACCATCCCTGCCTAGTTGCTATTCCACCAATTCGCACTAAGCGTTTTCAAATGTCCTTTATAATGCGCACAGCAAAAGAGTGGAACTCTCTACCTGCGTCTGTGTTTCCGAGCGCATACAACCCGAATCTCCTCAAAATAAGAGTGAACAGGCCTCTTCTGAGTAAGCTCACTCCATCGTAGACTTTGTCTCTGTCACCTCTGACCTAGACTAGAGTCAAGAGCAATCCCATGATAAATAAAAAAAAAACTAGAAAATTATCTCAAATTCTTAATTCAAATATACTTACCTTGATGAATATAAATGTTCATGAATGAAGAGGATGATGAAGGCCAAAGAAAAGAGGAATGAATTGAATGAAGAATGATCTAAAAGAGAAGGGAGTGAATGATAGCGTAACGGTTGACAGGGGAGAATGGAAGAACAAAACGTGTTGCGCCGACCACAAGTAACATGGACGAGGGCAGGAAGTTGATGAGTTGTTGGTTGTTGTTGTTTATCTTGTAACCGAAACACGGCAGTATTGCTTGAACGCCCTTCTTCCCATGGGGGTGAACAGAAGCTACAGAACGCCACCCGCTACGATCCTTAAATACTCTTTTTGCTTCTTGTACGTTCATACATCTGGTCATACACGCACGCCGGTTGCGAGTACCTGGGCACCTGAGCACCTGGGGGCCTTAAAAGGCCACTTTGGCAGAATCATAAAAGAATAACATTATGAATCATAACATACAGTTAACTGTTAAGATTTTTCAGTATTTTTTTTGTCTGTGCTAAAATACCAATCAATTCAATCCAAATTCAATCCCAATCTCTTTGATATTATACCTACGTAGTGCAGCGAAAAATAGAAAAACACGGAATGTCGTCGCCATATTATAATTCATAATGTTATCCTTTAATGACTCTGCCAAATTGGCCTTTTTAGGCCCCCTGGTTTTTCTTAAGAACATCACCAATAAGGTCACTATATTTGTATCCTCCTAAAGCGTCGCCAGTGTCGCCACCCGGCAATCCCACTAACTAAACAATAAAAAAAAATTAAGGATGCCTTAATACATCCCTGTAATTCAAACAATTTTCTTTAATATAAATGTAAAGAAAATAATTTAAATTATTGTAGTTGCTAAAGTATTGTTGTGTCTTAAACAGTTTTTGGCAGACTATCGTTTATTCAAAATGAAACTATTTTGCTTTCTTGTAATTTTATTTGTAGGAGTTGTCTACGCTGATTTAGGTAAGTTTCAATAGACTTTAACACACGTGGCAAACGCCAAAGAAAGGATAAGAGTGGCAGTAACATTGATAAGCAAACTGTAACCATAAAAAAAAGTTTCTTTATTTACTTCAGTCGTACAAAAACACTTATCTAAAAACTATGCAGCGTTACAACTAAGGGATAGAGTGATTTCGATGAACTCTGGCACCCAAAGTAAGATTTAACTAGTGTTTAGGGTGCCATGAGTTCAACACATGATTCTAGACTCCCATAGCGTAGAAGTATGTGCAGACGCCAGCACATCAAGTTACTACAATCTGTCAAATTTCTTTAATAGATTTTCAACTTAAGGTGAATGGGTAGTTGAGACCGCGAAATTCAAATTTTCTTACGTTTTTTGCAATTTGCAGGTCAGTGTCAGGTTGTATCTTGATCAAAATATGATTCGCGACAATAACAGGTACATATTTAGAGAAGTATAATCATTAGAATCAATAATCCATCTTTCTAAGTTAGATTTCTACCACTAACACTTTTCCATAAGAGATTGGTGGTTGGTGGTAGAAATCTAACTTAGAAAGATATATTAATGATTCTAATGATTATAATTCCTTAAATATGTACCTGTTATTGTCGCGAATCATATTTTGATCAAGATACAATCTGACACTGACCTGCAAATTGCAAAAAACGTAAGAAAATTTGAATTTCGCGGTCTACCACTACCCATTCACCTTAATCGCTAAAGCATATGGTTCAAGGTTGATTGAGAAAATTTGAAAGTTTCAGGTAGCTTGACTTGATGTACTGGCTTCTGTATTAAATCCATGGTAACAGGTTGCGCGTTGATGTCCCTACAACCTTATAATGTGTGTTTGAAAATATCATAACCGCTCTTCTAAAAAACAGCTTAAGGGGACTACATGACCTAAACCGCGGTCATTGTCGGACTGCATAGAAAAGAAAGAGAAGCGCGATGGCACAACACTGGTAATTTATTGCAAAATATGAAGCAATTATCTATTTACAAAAATATCTATTATTTGGACTAAAAATTTAAAACGCTAGTGCTTTAGTATGTTGCTTGTAGAATAATCTGACAAAAAATCAGAATGATTGAATGTATATTAGTATGGTTTTTATTGTCAAAAGAAAGTTTTTAGAGGAATCTTCATGATTTTGTTCTATCGTATCAAGTTTATTTATTTATAACTAACATACCTTTACAACCCTTTACCCCCAACCCCTCAACCCCTTTACCTTTACAACTAACATAGCAGGATTAACCTAATACGATGGTGTGGTATTTATATACTTACAATATTAAATTAGTTGTATTATGTTTTCAATACACTATCTAACTAGCATAAATCCTGAAGAATATCATATATTTTTCTGATTTTGTTTACTGTAGTCGATCATATACTTTTAGATATTATAAAACTTGCGTTTTTTTGCGTTTAGGTCCTGTACTCCCCTTAAGAAAGTGTGTGTGGAAGACGAAGCATATAACTCAAATAAATGAGGATAAGGGATAGACAATGATGATGTTGTTGTTTTTTTTTTTAATTTTCATTTGGTATGTGCGTTTTTGTTTGTGCTGCATAAACAAATTTTCTTTCTTTCTTTATGTAATAGACACTCTTTTCATTTAATGATGTTTTCTGTTTCAGATCCTATATGCTTGCAACCGCGTGAAATCGGAATGTGTCGTGCTGCCATTCCTAAGTACGCATTCACCGTATTTTCCATTTTTTTTTCATTAAATTATTATAGTACATACTAATTCCATGCATTTTTCAGATACTTCTACAACTCTACTTCTGGCAGTTGTGAAAGTTTTCTCTATGGCGGATGCGGTGCAAATGAGAACAATTTTGACACTTTCTGTCAGTGTCGCAGAGCATGTCGTGCCTAAAGTATTAAAAACATTTTCACAACAAAATTCGAGAACAATTACTATAACCTCTTAATGATAAATTATTGATCGCATACAAGGTCAGATTAAATTAACTAGCAATACTTTACAGATATGAAAGAAACATGACTTACTTTAAACTCATGCTTATTATTTCAAGAACATCATCCGCAAGGGTCAATCATCAAGGGTAAGCAACGCTTGCCGAGGCCGGTTTATGGATGCGTTGCCGTTTATTCCATACCGAGCTCCGTGGCTCGGAAAGCACGTTATGCCGTTGGTCCCGGCTGTCATTCCTAGATCTTTGACAGTCGTTACGGGTAGTCAGAAGTCCGAAAGTCTGACAACCCGTCTTGCCAAGGGGTATTGTGTTACCCAGTTACTGGGTTGAGGGGGAAGCTCAGATAGGCAGTCACTCCATGTAAAACATTGGTATTCAGCTGACTGGTCGCCTATCCCAACATAGTTGGGAAAAGGCTAGACAGATTGATTTCTTTATTAAATCAAGTACTTAACTACACTTCCAGCGGCCGTTTTATTCAACGGTAGGTAGACTTAAAATTATGAGTTTTTTTATGGTTTTATCTTCATTGGACATTGACGCCATCTTGTCTGTGAAGTTTCGCTACTGAATTTAATTTGACCTTGTATAGTAACTACTGTTCTGTTTTATTTTATTGTTGAATTCATACATTTTATACTTATTTCAATTTGTTTTGTTTTAATTGTCCTGATGCTCCTTTAATTCTTAATTAAAAACTGAAAATACCGGTTTTTTTTTGTAAACTGATATTTCAAGTAAATACAATAACAGCGATCGATGACACCACAAAAAATATCATTAAATTATTTTAGTTTTTATTTAATCAGGTTTAGATATCCCCATCCCCCCCTCCCCCCACCCATCTGCGGAGTTTCCCTAGCTAATCTAATTTGACCCGGTATATAAAATTTGAAAAACTATTGACATTCTCTTTACCCTGAAGTTTCAAGAAACATTAGTCATCCACTATTGACTATTGAATCAACTTGTAATTTGTGTGTTTTTACAGTGGCTTTAGGATTACGTATTTTTACATAATAAACGTAGGTACTGTGAAATGATTTATATATTTTTTATAGTTATCGTGTATACACAGCCGTTACTGATAATGAATTACTGTCGCTTAACATATTTAACTATCAGTAGTTTGAGCAGGGCCGGACTAAAAACTTATAATACGTAGGTACATCTAGTTACCTACAAACCGAAACACAGTAGTAAGTACACACACACAACAAAACACACAAACACAGTGGTAAGTAAGTGGTAGGTTGGCTGCAGATATCTATAACTGTGTATACTAGCCCCCTTACTAATAAACGTTGTATAGCGTCTGTATAGTTACACAACAAGAGAAATCTGTGTGTAACTATTCATCTGATATAATACGTAAGGTGGTAATAATAACGCTGAAGAGTTTGTTTGTTTGAACGCGTTAATCTCTGGAACTAGCAGTGGAATTTGAAAATTTTTGTTTTGCATTTAATAGCCCAAGTCTTGTGTGTCAACAAAAACAAAAAAAAAGTCAGAAAGCACACAGCAATAGCGCGGGCAGGCGATGCGATGCGACGAGGTAGGTCGGGGAACAAGAAATTTCACGCGGCGAAGTCGCAGACAGAAGCTAGTACTAAAAGTAAAGCTGAAGAGTTTGTTTGTTTGTACGCGCTAATCTCTGGAACTCTTCACGTCAGATTTGAAAAATTCTTGTTGCATTTGGTAAAACAATTCTTGAGTACGTACGTAGTGCAGCGAAAAAAAAGAAAAACACGGACTGTCTTCGCCATATTATAATTCATAATGTTATCCTTTATGATTCTGCCAATGACCTTTTCAGGGCCCCTGGTCATACACGCACGCAGGTTGCAAGTATTACGCACACGATCTTTCTGAAGAACATCTGATAAGGTCATTATACATATGTCCTTCTAAGGCGTTTGCCTCCCGGCAATTCCACTAGTGAAATAATAAAAAATACTTAAGCTACGCTTGCCGCGGTTGGTCTGTGGATGGGTGACACACCGTGACCCCTCCGTGCCTCGGAAAGCACGTTAAGCCGTTGGTCCCGGCTGTCATTCGTGGCTCTTTGACAGTCGTTGCGGGTAGTCAGAAGCTCGAAAGTCTGACAACCAGTCTTACCAAGGGGTATCGTGTTACCCAGTTACTGGGTTGTGGGGTGAAATAGACAGTCGCTCCATGTAAAATACTGGTATTCAGCTGCATCCGGTTAGACTGGAAGCCGACCCCAACATATTGAGAAAAGGCTAGGCAAATGATTTGACTTACTAAAAATTAGGGCTGCCTTAATACCTCCCTGTAATTCAAACAACTTTCTTTAATATAAATGAAAAGAAAATATTTAGTTATTGCAGTTACTAAAGTATTGTTGTGTCTTAAACATTTTTTGAAAGACTGTCGTTTTTTCAAAATGAAACTATTTTGCTTTCTTGTAATTTTATTTGTAGGAGTTGTCTACGCTGATTTAGGTAAGTTTCAATACACTGCTAAAGAAGGGTAAGGTTAGAAAGTATGTTTGAAAAGATCACATTACTAACTAATGTTTTACAATGCTTTTTTTTTGTTGGGAACCTTCTCCGGCGCATCATAATCGGTCAAGTCATTTTTGAGTTTGCATGCACGGCAATTGATTTTTATACTTATGATATTTATGGCTATAGCGTACTAATAGAGGTATGAGGATGGTATAAAGTTCACTCATACTCCATAGAAAAGGGAGGATCCTCCGACCAGACGGGTGTTGTGTCTGGCGGGCAAGCAATTCATGTCGGGCCGTTGTATACATATATTACTAAGCTAGTTGCACGGTAAAGTCTGCTTGCGAGATGCAGGATTTTGTGTGGCGTCAGTATGACACGTAGTTCACATGTGGCGTTTGTAATAGATATCGCTACAGTACCTACAAAGATATCTTGGCGCGTGGCCAAAATCGGATGTAACGCCGCCATTTTCTTTGTTTCAATACATTCCACAAAACCACAGTAGGTACCAGGGACAACGCTACCCGTTACCATAGATTCAGTAGGTACACACGCCAGCAAATCAAGCTACCCGAAACTGTCAAATACCAATTAAGTTTCAACCTTATGCTATAGAGATAAAGTTGAAAATCTATTAAGCGGAGGCGCTAAGATAGCCCGCGAAATTAAAATTTTCTTATATTTTTTGCAATTTGCTGGTCAGTGTTAAGTTGTACGTCGATCAAAATATGATTCGCGGCCTAGGTACCTAGTAGTACTAGTAGTAGTAGATTTACAGACGCCAGCACCATATCTACCCGAAACTGTCAGATTATCTCAATCAATTTTGAACCTTATGCTTTCACAATAAAGTTGAAAATTTATTAAAGAAATTTGACAGATTGTAATAGGTTGATGTGCTGGCGTCTGTACCTGTTGCACTTTTCTGTGAAGCAGCTGATTTTTTTTCTATTATAACGGTCTGTATCTAGTAAACATTCTTTTCATTTAATGATACTTTCTGTTTCAGATCCTATATGCTTGCAACCGTGTAAAATCGGACCTTGTCGTGGTGCCATTCCTAAGTACGCATTCACCGTATTTTTTTTTTCATTAAATAATTATAGTACGGACGCCAGCACATCAACCTACCACAATCTGTCAGATTTCTTTAATAGATTTTCAACTTTATCGCTAAAGCTTAAGGTTCAAAGTTGATTGGGAAAATCTGACAGTTAGGTGTAGCTTGATGTGCTGGCGTCTGTACATACATACTAATTCCATTATTTTTTTCAGATACTTCTACAACTCTACTTCTGGCAGTTGTGAAGGTTTTATGTTTGGCGGATGCGGTGCAAATGCGAACAATTTTGACACTCTCTGTGAGTGTCGCAAAGCATGTCGTGCTTAAAGTATTTATGACCAAAAATTCGAGAATATTTTTATAACCTCTTATTGATAAATTATTGATCGCATACAAGGTATTTTCTGGTGTACAATAAAGTATATATAAATAAATAAGGTCAGATTAAATTAACTGGCAATACTTTACAGTTATGAAACATTACTTTAAACTCATAGTTACTATTTCAAGTACTTACAATAGCCGTTACGGGTAGTCAGAAATCCGAAAGTCTGACAACCCGACTTGCCAAGGGGAATCGTGTTACCCAGTTACTGGGTTTTGGAGGTCAGATAGGCAGTCGCTCCATGTAAAACACTGGTATTCAGCTGCATTCGGTTAGACTGGTTGCCAATCCCGACATAGTTGGGAACTCAGAATACAGAAAAGTACAAGGCATATTGATTTCTTTATTAACTACACTTCCAGCGGCAGTTACATTCAGCGGTTTATCTTCATTGGACATCGACGCCATCTTTTCTGTGAAGTTTAGCTACTGAATTTAATTTGACCTTGTATAGTAACTACTGCGGTGCTATTCTGTAAAAATCTCACCGTGAAAACTGAGGTGAAGTGAGCGTGGCGTGAGCTGTCAATGGTGTCAATAGGGAGTATGCATGATTTTTTTTATTTAAAAAATTAATCCTCATTCATGTAATAAACAGTTTAGTAAAACTGTTTTTCGGATAACTATGAAATTAAAAAAGATATGAGCCATCGAAGATTTGTTTGTATCTCTTTCTCGCAAAACGAAATTTAACACGGAGTTTATATGGCCGTAGTGACATGTGACGTCACAGTCTATGTCGGATCTCTCTGTCTAATTGGTGTGTAATCAATAGTTTTAAATGCTCATATCGGCCGTGTTTCTTGGCCGATTTTAATTTTAATTTCACTTTTTGTCGTCTCTACTACGGTATTTTCATATTTTTTTAATAAATGCCATGAAAAAAATTCATGCATATTCCCTATTCCTAGCAAAAACAAACTCACCACTTCACCTAAGTTTTCACGGTGAGATTTTTACAGAATCGTCCGGCTGTTCTGTTTTATTTTATTGTTGAATTCATACATTTTATATATCAATTTGTTTTGTTTTAATTGACCTGTTAGTCCTTTATTTTTAGGGTTCCCTACCAAAATGGTAAAAAGGAACCCTTATGGTGAGACTAAAGGTCATAACACACGTATCAATTCGGAAAGGGATCGTCACCGTATCGCCTTTCGCCTCGCCGTCAAACAGGCGTCAACCTAACGTAAGCACGTAACCAAAGCGGATCAGAAGCTCCGATACGTCGACTCGGCTACGGCTATGCGACGCCGCGCTTACGGCTCACCGACCGCTGGTTGATGGTGTAGCAGACAGGCCGGAGGGGTTAGAAGGGCAAGGGTGGATGAAGAGACGTAAGCTCAGGTAAGGAGAGACGTAAGCGCGGGGACGACGAGCCGTAACGCATCGCACCGCGGTTCATGAGCTTGTCCCGAGGCGAGGCGATTACGTTACGATTCCGATTAGTGCGCGTTGTAAGGAGTTTCATACAAAGAATACTGAACGGCTCGAATTAATACAGTGCCGATCCGTTTCCGGTTCGATACGTGTACTATGACTTTCAGTCTGTCTGTCTGTCCGTCTGTCACAGCTGGATATCTCAAGAACTACTAATGCTATCAATTTTAAATTTACAATAGTCTTAGATGACGTTTGCCCAACTATTTTGCAAAAAAGAAAGAAATAATTTTGGTTTTTTTTTTTGCAACAGACACTGAAAGGTGCTTTTAAAAATTCGAAGTGGGGCTGCTAGGGCATGTGGGGTATCATATGAAAGAGCGCTGTTTGCACATTCTCAAACATTTATTTTTTAGGCCGCATAGTTTTCGACGATTGATGAAAAATATAAAAAATACCATTCCCCCACTTATCTCCGAAGTTTGCATAGAGAAAAATCAGATATTATTTTATGTGATAGAAGTTTATGTAAAGAATACAGGAAAATAAAGACGATGTCTCTAAATAGCACACTTTTTCAGAAATCAACAAAAATTACATTAGCTCGGCTATCGGTCAAAAGATGGCTCTGACCTAAAACTACAATATTCCTCCCTTTTTCTTATGCACTTCCTGGACAGGTATAAAATATTAGGATGGACTACCTACAGACAGGTGGTCCGACGACCTTGAGAAGGCCGCAGGAACCCGTTGGATGCGAGAAGCACAGAACCGGTCGAAGTGGAGGTGCTTGGGGGAGGCCTATGTCCAGCAGTGGACGTCTTTCGACTGAAATGATGATGACCTACAGACGATAGTTCCAGATGAAGGTTTATCTATATGCTTTTGAGAATTGCTTCTGCAAAATATGCACTCATGAATCATAATTATATTGGAGAAGAAAATGTATAGGAAATGATGAATCTAATTTGAAAAAATTTCTTAGTACACACGGCTACACATAAAGCTATACATAACCAGTATAAGCTGACTTCTGATTGTACGAAGAACCTATACAATGCGAGGTCAGCTTAAACTAGAAATGTATGTATAGCTTGATGTGTCGCCGTGTGTACACAGTCTAAATATTTCTTTTCTTTTAACTTTGTCCCTCACTTGGATTTTGTCTTGTATTGTGGTTGCGTTTATAAACATTTTTAAACTCACATACACAAACAGCCAGACCCGGAACAACTACTTGTAGGTCATACAAATATTTGTTCCGTGCGGGAATCGAACCCGCGCCACGCAGCGCAGCAGTCAACTTTGGCTTCTAAGTACTAAAGCTATTACCTAATCAAATTGTAACACGGAAGAATTCGGAAGACTATCGAAAATGTACTAAGCAGGAAAACTGTTGACATTTATTTTTCTTTACCCTTTTTTTTTTGAGTTGGAAATTATCAAATAACTTCTCCCGCTCTGGGCGGAGCGGGAGGGCGTGTCAGACTTTTACTGACTAAAACCCACCCGTAATGTACTAAAGAAAAACTATTGACATTTTCTATACCCTGAAGTTTCAAGAAATATAAGTTTTCGACTATTGAATCAACTTGTAATTTGTGTGTTTTTACAGCTGCTTTAGGAATAATTGTATTTTTGTTTACATAAAATACGAACTTACTATGAAATTGGTTAAATAATCCATAGTTATCGTATATACACAGCCGTTACTGATAATGAATTACTGTCGCATACCTAACATATTATGTGGTCTTGAACAGGGCCGGATGAAGAACTTAAAGAAAAATATTTTATTTTATACAAAATATAGTAAAAAAAATTCAACTTCGAGTGCCACACGAGCGCTGCGATGACGTCACCGCTCAGGCGTTGCAGCGCCTTACTTACCTTCAAACCGAAACACACACACCAGACGCCAGCACATCAAGCTACTCCAATCTGTCAAATTTCTTTAATAGATTTTCAACTTTATCGCTAAAGCATAAAGTTCAAAGTTGATTAGGAAAACTTAACAGTTTCGGGAAGCTTGATGTGCTGGCGTCTGTACTAATTATACGGCAGATATAGGTAATATTCAACATTAGGAGGTGCTCGTGCCTAATTGATTACAGCAGCATGGTTCGATCGAAGGTTAAGCTACTACTCTTGAAAATCCACAATAGAACTCTACGTTCATCACACAATCGTCTTTTTTAATGTCCCACTCACCGCACAGACTTCATTCACTCTTCCTTCTTCGTTCAGTCTATCTCTCTATGGAATGCGCTCCCCCAGGAAATCAGGATGGCTACCAACCGATTATCCTTTAAAGTTAAGGTTCGCGAGCACATTCGCAAGAAGCTGGCAGTGTCATCACAACGGTAATATTTTCTCATTGTTTGTCTTATTTCTTTTTATTAAGTATATTCATGTATTTATGTATACGTATATTTATTTGTGCTTTGTGCTTTATTTATTTAGGTATATATTATATTCATACTTTTAATAGGTATAAGCGTATCTTTTAAAATATTTATTCCTCAATTTTCATGATAGCACCTACCACTGTTTGTCTCTGCATCGCCCAAAGGTTGACTGGTGGAAAATGCCTATGGCATTAAGTCCGCCTCTGTACATTTATGTGCTTGAAGTATTAAATAATCATAACAATAAAAACATTGCTAAAAATTAAGGCAGCCACAATACGTCCCTGTTATTCAAACGATTTTCTTTAATATAAGTAGCAAGAATATATTTTTAGTTATTGTAATTTTTATAATACTGTTATGTATTAAGTACTTACTTTTGTATCTTTAACATTCAAAATGAAACAATTTTTCTTTCTTGTAATTTTAACTGTGGGAGTTGTTTACGGTGATTTAGGTAAGTTTCAATCCATACTTCCATACTAATATTATAAATGCAAAAGTGTGTCTATCCGTCTGCAAAAAAAAACCTTTTAGACCTCTTCACGCTTAAACCGCTGAACCGATTTAGATGAAATTTGGTATAGAGATAGTTTGAGTCCCAGGAAAAGATATAGGGTAGTTTTATCGCGATATTTCCACGGTATCGACACTTATGCGGGTGAAACCGCGGGGCGCTGCTAGTACATTTTCTAAGAAGGGAATCGCCAAAAAACGGATGGATAGAATGTGTGTTTGAAAAGATCATAATACTAGCTAAATGCATGCGTTGCAATGTATACCTTTTTTTTGGAACCTTCTTCGGCGCGCACCACAGATATATGAAAGTACATTTCTATGGCACGCACACATCACCTAACAAAGTCACACGGACGTGCCATTTTCGAATTTTTCCAAGACTAACTAACGGCAATTGATTTTTATACATTATGATGATATAAAACTTGCGTTTTTTTCTATTTAGGGCCTGTAAGCCCTTAAGGTGTCAAAAACCGCTCTGTATTTGGACAGCTGCAGTGCGATTCTGTAACCATCTCACCGTGAAAACTTAGGTGAAGTGAGCGTGGAGTGAGCTGTCAATAGTTTCAATTCCTAGCAAAAACAAACTCACTTCACCTAAGTTTTCACAGTGAGATTTTTACAGAATCGACCGGCAGATATTGTGTGACCGTTCACCGCTTTCTTAGCAAACCACAGATTAAAAAAGATGTAGATATGGTAAACGAACACTTGCGCACACTTGAGCTCAAATAAATTAATGAGGTTAATGTTGTGGATAATGATGTAGATAATTATCTTTTTCATTTAATGATGTTTTCTGTTTTCAGATCCTTTATGCCTGCAACCGTCTGACGGGGGACTGTGTTTTGGTTACTTTACTAGGTAGGTTAAGGTACAGACGCCAGCACATCAACCTACTACAATATGTCAATTTTCTTTAATAGATTTTCAACTTTATCACTAAAGCATAAGGTTCAAAGTTGATTGGGAAAATTTTACAGTTTCGAATAGCTTGATGTGCTGGCGTCTGTACTATTTCATTTTTATCATTCTTTATTTTTTTAAGTGAAAGCTTCTTTAGGCGCGTTGGGCATTTTTTGAGATAGGAAAAACCATTGTACTCGCGCCACTGTCACCGTAAGGGACACCGCGCGTGTTTTGTTTATAAGACAATTAAAAAAATACCCGCTTCGGAAGTGTTCGGCTGTCCTCGGGATGTACTCGGTTTTAATGTATATATCCGATATATCAGTTTTGTTTTCACTTCTGTCGGCACTCCCGGAGCGCCACTGTTTTTTTTTAAATCATATCCACTTTCAGCTAGGGGTCCAACTATTGGACGAATACAAATTACAATGGCGAAATTAAACAGCGGTGTATTTGCGTTACCTACAATAAATAACCTTAACCTGCAATAGCTTTAATTTTGACAGTTCAACAACATTCATTGCGTTATTTACGTTGTTGAGCAGACAATTTTTTTTAACATATGAAGCAATGGATTAGCGGTATCCTTCAAAATGATTCAGATTGTAAATTGATAGTGTGTTACTCAATTAGGGTTGCTGGGTGTAAAAAGACAAAGTCAAATTATTTATTTAAAAAATATAAAAAATAGGGTACTTTTGAAAAACGTCAAAATATACAAAAAAAAAATTGAATTGATTTTCGTTGCTCCTTCCAAAGGGGAGTTTCGTATGGAGAAGAATGGGCGAGAAACTCTACTCCACTCTTTCCCATCTCTAAGGCCAATTCTTAGTGTCAAATATATATATATATATATTTATTGTACACGGCATTGTTTCTTTAAGGTATGGCGTATAAAACACGCGGTAGAAAAAACATATGAGCTTGTAAATAACACGGCAACTGGACGAGACGTTTGTTTTTTTATGTACCAAGTCGGAGACGTACGTCATGAATCATAGTAGAAAAAGATTCCTGATAGAAATCAAAGAAGAAAAAAGAAAAAAAATGGAAAAGAAGGTTTTGGATACATCCGATCATGTTATTCCATATTATACAGGCCCTTCATAAATCAATTAAATTAATAATTCTTGATTTATCTCTTTAAAACAAGCCGCGCCGGTTGTCGCTGAAAACCTGGGGCTGGGTCTCTATCTTGCATAGGGTCGCAGCATAATACTGGGCAATAGCCGTTTTGCGTAGATGTGTCGTATGTTTCCCCCAACCCTTTCTTATTTTTTTTTGTTTAGGTACTTTTTGCGTCATGTTTATCACAATTTCTTTTTTTTAATTAACACACACCACCCCAATTAGAATTTTATGTTAAAATCTTAAGACACACTGATTTTATACTAGATGTATAAAACTTGTTTTTTTTTAATAAAAACTTACATTGATTGTGGTACACATTGTATAGTACATACTAATTCCATGCTTTTTCCAGATATTTCTACAACTTGACTTCTGGCAGTTGTGAAACTTTTACCTATGGCGGATGTGGTGGAAATGAGAACAATTTTGAGACTTTTTGTCAGTGTCGCAGAGCATGCCGTGCTTAAATTATTATAAACATCAATTTCAGAACATTCTTAAAACCTAATTATTAATATTCATGGCTCAAATTAAAGCGAGTGAAACTTCGCAGACATGAAAATCAATTTTTTTATTATCTTATTCAATGATATTCGAAGTAAATTTTTACACTTATAATATCATTGCTCATATTACATATTTTTAGTAACTGCACTACGAGCGGCGGTTTTAGAGATAGAGTAGAAATTATGAGTTTTTAAAAGTCTTTTTTTCATTTTATACCATTAGACATCGAAACCATTTTGTCTGTGAAGTTTCACCCCTGAGTTTAATTTGACTTTGTAAAGTCACCACTTTCTGATTTATACCTATTGTTGATGAGTTCATACACATTATTTTTGTATTTGTTTTGTTTTAATTATCTACATGCTCCAGAAACCGTTGATAACCAACCAGAGCCCCACAGACTACTTAGAGATATGCAGAGCCCTAATTCAATATGACCGCTTAATGGTTCCTTACTTCGAATCACAACATCTGCTATTAACGTACCTATTCTCTAGACACAATGAATGAATGAAACTTTGAATGAAACCGCGCGAAAAAACGCGAAGTGGGCGTGGTTTGAACTGTCAAAATATACCACGCTTGACAATCGTACGTATACCACGTACGGTTGTCAAGCGTGGTAAAATTACGCGGGGAATAATAATTACAATAGAGAATTGAGGCCATGGCAGCTAAGTACCTATTATTAATTCAAATTGATATCATTCCAATTTCCAATACCTACTGAAACAGAACTTTATTCCTTTAGTGTGGTGATTACGATATCACATGAATAGAAACTACGTGTTCTACATTACCTGTTTTAAACATGCACAATCAAAATAATTAAGAACAATTAACATTCTAGACGTGGGACCTTTTTCGTTTTAGTATTTAAGTAACAAAATTAAACTAAGGGCTGATATTTCAATAGTGAGATAAATTTTCTAAAATTAAAGTAATAAATTGGACAGTTTGACATTATTCTCTACACAAAAGCTGTCAAACCGCAATATTTATTCCTCAGATAAAAGTTATCTGACTATTGAAAATTCAGCCCAGATAATTTGGTAACATTAAGTATCATAAAGTTTATGCTGAATTGTCGACACCATCTGCATTGCCCCGCGCGTGTTTAGTAGGTAAGTACCTAGTCCTACCGTATTATCAATTTCGTGCCAATTTTTACATTATTAGTTTTGTTGGAAAAATTCCGTTTTCTATTTTGAGTAAAATTGTTTATTTTATTATTATAACAGAACGATAAAAACTTGTAATAACCGCTGTACTATTTAAAGTGACCACCTAATCGCCACTCCGTTTACATTGAAATGATTATTATACAATAAATAACGCAACGATTTATACTAGGTAGGTACTAAATTAAATTACTAATTATCTAAATATACAAATAAATTCAAAAAATAAAAAGAAACTAAGACTTAGGGCGTTTGTGCACTACAAGGAATTTTACCGTCCGGCAGTCCGATTTTTTACGGTCCCATATGACACGACATAATAAAAAAATAAGATCGGACATGCCGGACAATAAAATTCCTTGTAGTGCACAAACGCCCTTAGTCGTCGAAGCACTCGTCTGCATCGCTGTCATCCGGAAACGTTCGCGCCCAGTAGACCAGCAGCATTGCCACCTAGCACTAATCTTATTAGTAACTACTTCCCATATCTGAAACAAAAAAAAACATCAAAATCCATCTAACAACAACCAAAAAACATAAAAGTAAGTAAAACATAGATAAACAAAAAATAAATAAGTAAAGCTAACTCCACACAAACGGAGAATAGACAAGAAAAAATCTGAAACATTTTCTTATTGTGAGCCGCTTGGCAAAGGCAACTACGTTCTGCCTCTCATCATAAACCATGTAAAAATAATATGGAAAAAAAGAGCGGGATACAGTGCTCTCGGTATAAAGACAGTGAAGAGAAACTGAAGGAAAAAAATGCTCTTATGCGATACTGAATTGCGTAAAAGCGCCACAAGACCGCATTCAGTGAGTAAAGGTAAGCATTTTGTGTGAATACGTTTATTTATTTATTTTTCTTTCATTTATTTTTGTACATGCGTTGCCTTGCGAAGCATATGTGCTGTAACTATGAGTGATAGTCTGAGAAATTGTGTGATAAGGTAACCGTACGTTTTGAAAGAAGATGTAGTGACAAAAATTTGTGAGTATGCTTAGATGGATTGGTAATGCTGAGAGGATGAGTGAAAGGCGACTAACAAAGGGTATTTTCAAGGCTGTTCTAAGTGGAAACGCTGGAAGTAGACGCCCTAGAAGGACATAATGGTGACTTTATTGATAAAAATTATTTGCAATTGATAAATTATAAATTACAGAGAAATTTATATTATTTTTTATACTCCCATATAAATAATTACTAAATTAATTTTATAAGTGGTGATGTTCTTCAGAAACGTCAGGTGCGTAGTACTCACAACCGGCGTGCATGTATGACCAATTAACGTAATTAAAGACGTTCAAAATTGCTCGGTGACAATCAATGTCAAAAATGTAGGGAAATTAGAGGTATTTTTGACAGACTGAGACTGTGATCAGACTGTGAACGTTCTTAAAATTACGAGAATTGCCCCTCAGATGTAAGAAAGTAAACGAAGCAAAAGGAGCCTGCAAAGATCGTAGCAGGTTTTAAATATTTAGTTATCTATTTAATAACATCTACGATGAAAAAAGGTCAAATGTAACTCACATAAAATGAAAAGTGATCTCCATGTCTTTCAATTTGACAGTTCAACCACGTTCATCGCGTTATTTACGTTGTTGAGCAGATGTTTTCTCAAACCTATGAAGCAATGGATTAAGAATTTCCTTCACAACCTTTGGATTGTGATTGAAATTATGTATATTACGCAATTAGGGTGCAGGTCAATATCAAATTGAATAAAGCTATCCCCTCATTAAAATAGGTACATACCTACTTCGTTATTGTTTGTGGTACATGATTGAAAACATATGGCCACAAACACTTTCACTGGTCAAGCCCCAAACAAAAATAACAATAAACAAAAGACCACGAACATAAAAAAAACAAATACACAGCATTTTTAATTGAAATCACGAGCAAAACATTTTTTTAAACTGCGAAATAGTTTTATGTGAACACGGCCAAACTCAACCCCATTTAGTCCATAGACAATGGACAATTTTGTTTTTCTATAACACGCACTGGCCACTAGTTGGGTCACATTTAATAGCGCGGCATAGAATAAAATTCTAAATTGGAATTGATTCATATTAATGGGAAAATGGTGGCGTGATTTTGACAGAGTAAAAAGGATTTTATTAAAATAAAATTAATGGTTATTCAATTTGTTTTCGTGACCTTTAACCCTTTTAGTTTTAATTGAATATGAAATAAATAATTTTAAACCTAAACTAATAGTCAAACCAGAAGTCTAGAAGAGACGACGATGACCATGTCGACGTCAGCGTGTGTTGTTCAAGGTCAGGTTTTTAGTGTCTAAACACACAATGCCGAAGGTATGCGACCAAAGTTCAGCATGATTACGCCTGCAATGCTATTTGAATTACTGACGACACATTATGCCGAAATTACGTTGCATTACATAGCATTGCAGGCGTAATCATACCGAACTTCGGTCGCGTAGCTTCGGCATAGTGTGTTTAGACACTTACGAGTTATTGACACGCGGATAGGAGATCTTTCCGAATGTAGCTGTGAAATTCTTAATCAAGATCCCAATCTTGATTAAGAATTTCACAGCAGTAGTGTTTGTTATTCTCCATCCCAATGGAGAATAACAAACACTACTTATAAACTGTATGTGGTGGCCACTTGCAAAAAGCAATAAAATTTAATTTGTCTGGGAATTGAACGCGATATCTGCGTGTCACTGATTAAATACGCACACTAAATAGGATTCACGTATATAATATACACCCAATATAATAATATATAATTTAATCAGCGCCTGACGTAATTTTAGTATGCAAGTTTTTAATCACGTCTAAACTTGTATGGAGTAGTGTCAGGCGCTGATTAATTTAACAGGACTAAACTAAAATTTATCTTCTGTCCTTTTCATAATGAAATAGAAAGAAAAAGATACACTGAACTTAAATATAGTTTAGTTTGTGAACAAAGGAATCGGCACCAGTAACTTTCAAAGTTAATGACTGAGTCACGTGATCATAGATCGATATCGTGGCAGTAGTATGCCATTCTCGGTAAAAAAATCTTCAAACCCCTTTGAACATCTACACAGTACGAGAGACCACAACCAAAATTATTATCATGGTCGGTAACACAGTCAAAACGGTATAAAATATTTGTAATAAAACCCATAATGAGGGTTTTCTGAAATGACGTTCGCCAGGTGGCAGCACTGACACGTCAGGTCCAGACATCTGTCAAAGAGCCTATAGTTTCTTTAGTCATGACTGAATGATGAACGAATGAATGAATCGAATGATGAACGTCATCATATATTTTATATTGGAAGACCTCTTGTCACAGTGGTGCCAACTGGTGTCGTAAATTTTCACGAAAACCCTCAAAGAGATAAATTGAGTTTTTAGTATGAAAATAC
This sequence comes from Luperina nickerlii, assembly GCA_963855955.1. Classification (NCBI taxonomy): domain Eukaryota; kingdom Metazoa; phylum Arthropoda; class Insecta; order Lepidoptera; family Noctuidae; genus Luperina; species Luperina nickerlii. Next base: position 4,954,380 of record OY979689.1, on the reverse strand, counting down.
ATAGGTAAGTCGTTTCTACCCCTATAATCTTTGATGCCGGACGACAAACAATCGTGCAATATAGACTTATTATTAATTGAAGCCACGAGAGGAGGGTCGCATGCTTTAGTGGTCCAGCTGCTTGCCTAGACCAGGGGTCAGATGCTGAGGGCCTTGTGGGGTTGTCAGATTACAAAAATAACATCAAATCAGTAGTTTTTTTTTCATAGTTGTAAGTAGTTAAACGCATAATTTGATAAATAATATAATTTATGAAGTTTTTCCAGTGTATATTTATTTGTATCCTCTTTAATAAATACTAGTTTCGCCCCGCGGTTTTACCTACATAAGTCTCGATCTCGTGGGAATATCGAGTTAGAACGTCAAAATCACAATTTTGTCGTGCCGTGATAACTTGGTGAAGTGAGCTTAAAGTGAGCTGTCATACCACCTTCCGGTCGATTCTGTATAAATCTCACCGTGAAAACGTAGGTGAAATGAGTTTGTTTTTGTGACAGCTCACTCCACACTCACTTCATCTAAGTTTTCACGTGTGTGTTTTAACCGGACGCAGCTAAGTACCAGTATTTTACATGGAGCGACTTATCTGTCCTCCACAACCCAATTACTGGGTAAAACGATACCCCACCCATAATGACTGTCAAAAATCTACGAATGACAGAATAGCACCGCTGATGCTCGGGATTGACACTATTGACAACTCACTTTAAGCTCACTTCACCTAAGTATTCACGGTGAGATTTTTACAGAATAGCACTAACTGGTCATCCATGTGCCAAATTTCATGTAGATCCGTTCAACCGTTTGCGCGTGGAAGAGTATGAAACAAAAATACAAAAAGTCAAATATTTTCTCTAAAAACATGGTTAGATAATTCGCATAGAAGCCGGTTATGTAGAATTCAAAAATACTCCTCCACGTCCAAAAATATATTAATTTTTTATTTTTATAAATCTGTAGAGGTGCGGTTAAAGATACCTATACAATTTTTTCTTTTTGCAATTTTCAAACATATTCCATGCCCACACGTAATACCCCGGGCCCATGTCATATTTTGACGTGAATACGTCTTTAAAATTGCTTCCCTAGTGGGAGGCAAGTCAAAAAATCAATGATAACAAAATTGGGGGTTAGAGTTTTGTATTGCAGCTTTATATCTATTATCTCCATCCTAAATTCAATTACACCATTGGATAGCTAAAGGATCAACAATTTCATTACGGCAAGTAAGAACTGTGACGCATCGCGCGCGGTGTAGAGGTAAACGCCGCCATTTTGAGGTCATTTTGCTGCGTATCGAGATTTCCACTTAGACTTTTGACTGTCGGCCTCTACGCGTCATAAAGCGAAATCAAAATACAGAGATCGTATACGGTTGGAAAGGCTTCTCAAGAACATTCGAATGGTACCAACAAAACATCATAATATGACCGAGTCAAGCAGTGCCGGGAACGTAAAAGAATGAATGCGGCCGAGCGGATCAACAACGTTTACTTACGTAAACGTATTCACGTCACGGCCTTTTCCATGACACAGCGACACCCCGTTTTTTTAACTGTCATTTTCGTTTAAAATATTGTCAACACCTAGGCGGAAAGATAATAAGCGACAAGTAAAAATCAACCTTCCTGTGCGGTAGCATTTTCATTCCTTGATTTGGACAATCCCTACTAATTTTATAAATTCGAAAGTAACTCTGCCTGTCTCTCTGTATGTATGTTACCTTTTCACGCCTAAACCACTGAACGGATACTTCGATAAAATTTGGCAGAGAGATAAATTTGCATCCCGGCAAAGGTCATAGGATAGTTTTTATCGACAGGAGAGGGCGGAAGCCTTTACTTAAAAAATATATATATTAATTAGGGACTTTTATTACCGCAATGCGACGGTTCCATCGCACCCTAAATACACACTGCTACGGATTACATTAGGGCCATGAACCAGAACAGACTCTTCGCATCATCATCATTTGGTTGAACAAAATCTTATGGAATGTACCCATATCAAGTCGATTCGACCTCAAGACCCCAAACAAACAAATCACGTTTACGAAACTCATATCGAGCACTGTCCACTGTCCAGTGTCCATTAATAAGTGATAAACCTACATAAGTCACATTAAAACAAACAACATTGAAAAAAATAAACATTTTTTAAATTGCGGCGAAGGCTGGCAACATCACTCCATGACCCTTCCTATTTTGAATAGTAAGTGCTTCTCTAAAAATTCTATGGTCATTATTTTCTAAGTATGATTTCTAATCTGTGGCTAGGTCCTCTAGGTTTATGGTTGTAGTGGGACTGGACCTAACGGACACACGTAAAGGTTCATTATTCTTATGATTGATGTGGAAAGGAGAGTGAATACGGGAAATACAGAGAATGGGGCTATAAATACGATTGTGCCAGTCGATGACCAAAAAGTCTCGACTACAAAAAATAGAATTGATTCTAGTCGCCAAAAAGTAGTTTCGTTTGAAGAAGAATGGGCAAGGAACTCCACCGTTACTCTTTTAAAACGTTTTACAATATTTTGTATACATTCATTATTATTTAAAAGGTGTTTCAAAATTAACCCAACAAACTTTGAGGCCTGAATAGGGTAGTTGACTAAGAAAATATATTTAGTCCATCAGTTAGATTACTAAAAAATATTGTATACGTATTTTTTCTTTTGTCTGGCAAACAAAAAATTACGAAGATACAGCGCTTGGAAATTTCGTATGATGTCACGCCGTGCTACAAATTTTAGCACGTTATTACGTCAAAGCCCCCCACTCCTGAACGTTGATGTGATATATCTTTGTAATTATTTATCTAATTGATAAAACAAAAAATACGTGTTCAATATTTTTTAATAATCTTACTGAGGGACTAAATCGAATCGATTTATTTTTACCCAGGCAACATTGGCGTCGGTCGCGCGTGTGAATATACATTGTGTTCTATAACGCTGAAGTCAGCGGCGCGTATGTTGATACTGACCGTACCTACGCGACCGACATCAGCGTAACAGGAATTCAGGCCTAAGAAGTGTTCATCATGAGGAGACCATCGAACTAAACAACTTTCACTATGGGACCAACGCTGAAATCACGAAAAAAAAGCTGAAAAAAGAGTAGAAAAATAGAAAATAGAAAAATATTTATTGTCCAGGTAATACAGTAAGCAGGTGTTAACAGTAAGTTAAGACGACATGAGTAGCTTAAAATATTACCTACAGCTAGGTTACAATATAGTATTAACTAGTGAGCCCCAAACTAGACAGTTAGTCTGTATCTTGGGGCTCGAAGTATGAGTTCCAGAGTGGAGACTAGAGAGGTGATTTCAGGTATGGTATGGTATGTGTGATATTGTGTGGTGTGTGTGTGTATATGTGTGACGTGTAAGTGGTGTGTGTGCGTCTGGTGTGTGTGTGTAAGTGTGCGTGTTTGTTCCATTGTGCTTCGTTTACTTTGGTGTCAGGTGAGGGTCTTTATATTAATTGTTCCGAATCATCATAGCCAATGTTATGCAAAATTTCCTTCACAATTTTGTTGCAGCCGAATGAAGTAGTATTTTTGATTTCGCAGCGTTTGCAGACTTTATTGTACGTATTAATGAGAGAGTAGGCCGGGGAGCGTCTAGCTAGCAAAGAGGTGTTGTCAGGTGTTGGTATTCTGTAATTTCTTTTGCTTATGATAGATTCGTAGTCGGGTCTCCTTTTAATATTTTTGTGCGTTTTTGTGCAGGCAGAAAGAATGAAAAGCTGGCGGACTCTGAGGACTCTCGTTTCGCGGTAGAGTAGATCAGTAGAGAACCGGAAGGGCTTCTTGAAAGTTACTTTAAGAAGTTGGTCCCATAGTGAAAGAAATAATAAAAAGATGCATTGCAACTTAAATTTAGTTTAGTTTGTGAACAACAGAATCGGCACCATTGTGAAACGAAATACACACTAAAGGCTCGTACACACAGGCGCGACGCGACACGCGACACAAAGGCACCGCAAGTCGCGCGACGAGCGGTGGCTTTGTGTCGCGCGCGATTCGCGTCGCGCGTCGCTCCTGTTTGCAGGAGCCGTAAAACGTACACATTGTCCCTCGAAATATCTATATATACTTACAAATAAACAAAATTGAAGTGTCTGATAGTAATGTCTAACAGCTTATGAAAGTATATGTATAGGGTTAGGGGGTTTTTTTTTGAGGATGGGAAATCATCAAATAACCCCTCCCGCTCTGGGTGGAGCGGAAGGGAGTGTCAGACTCTTACTGACTAAAACCCACTCGTGTTCCTTCCTTAGCCCTTTATGTTCCGGGCCAGCGGTAAGCGGTTATGTTCCTTTCGAACAATCCCGCTGACCCGGCAGGCTTCGGCCCTGACGGGCCCCTCCGAATGATGCTGTCATAACGGGCCTGGTCCTGATCGGACGGTGAACTAATATAGGGTAAGGGTTCCGCGTAAAAAAATAATTAAAAACCCATGAAATCCAATTTATTTTCCGTCGTGCACGCGAAAGAAGTCGCGGTATAAAATAGATGAAAACGTTTTAGTTGTAATATACATTGTATCTTTACGCGGCCATATCAGCCATTTTGTACACGTCACTGGTACCAAGCGGTAATTAATTTGTGGGAACCTACAAAAGTGGAAGCGCTAAAAAGTGTGGTATAAGTGAAAAATAACAGCGATTTTTCTTTGAAATGCTTGGTTGTATTAAAATAGCCTCCACAATACTTAAAAAAAGATTAAAATCATTATTTAATCTGAGCCCTCTTGAAGATTAAAAAATGGCAAACTCAATACATAGATTGGTTTTAAGGTTTTAGACAAGCTCCACCCTATGGCCGATTGAAATATTTGGGTCGCTATTGAACATTTAAATCCTTTCAGAGTATTTTACCTCTGACAGTATCAATCCATCTAACAGCAACCTTATTGTAGCCAGAATAAAGATCAGTGTGATTTTGACAGGTTTGTCAGTGGCAACAACCCGTCAGCAAGACTATTATAATGAGAATGTGGATCACTGTGATTTGGACAGTGATGAAAAATCATAGGTTTTTTTTCACAGGGACCATAAGTACCTAAGCGTTTTTGTAAAAAAAAATACATTAAGGAACGCAATAAAATAATAATTGTGATTAAGAAAGAAAGAAAGATAATATGTTCATTGGCGGTAAACATAACGCAGAGAAAAAACACACACAAAAAAATAAGTTCGAGGAAAATATTTATGCGTCACATCCCCGCAAAACGGCCGTCGCTCAACATAATATTCTATTACGACCCTATTCGAGATAGAGCCCCAGCGCTGGTTTTCAGCGACAGCCGTCAGATAGAAGTCAACCGGTGCAGTATACGAAGTATAATATATATAATACTCTTAATAAGCATAAATAACACAATAGGATAAAAAAATACACAATACCTAGTTCTAAATGAAGTAAAATAACTGAGAAAGGGCTGCAGTTTCGGGTGCTTAATGTTATTGTTAGCGCGTTATGAAATCAATCATGGTAGATAAATGTTTTATTTTTGTGTACCTTCCGGAACACAGCAACGCTGCTTGGTGGCATAAATGAGCATGGTTAACGTTGGTATTAATGTAGAGAATAGAGCCTAGTTGGTGCTTAAATGCAACCTTGATGGCAGAACTAAATCAGAGACAAACATTGATTTAAAGCAGTAGGCGTCAGATTTGGCTGACAAATCTGACAAGCCAAGTGACAAGGATAAAAATTTTAAAACGTAGAACTTATCTTATACCTTGACATTGGCAAAATCATCGAAAGTAACCGATGGAGCCAGAACCTCAAAAATAGAATAGAATAGAACTTATCTTCTAGGTATAGTTTTATTGAAGTAATATGACAAACTGTGGTTTACCATCTGCTTTACAATGAGGCACACAGGCATATTACTACCTATTGGTTTTATTTCGCTTTTCCCTCCTAACTTGTACCACACACAAATCGCGAATCAAGTGTCGATATATTAACCGTCGATATGGCCGACGTAAATGGCGCGCAAAAAAATCCAGCGTTTTTTTTTAATATGCCACCGAGAGGCACCGAATCTACCGCGTAGTGCCAACTTTGAAACTGGAACTCCATTAATTGAATATTGGAAGTTAAATATGGGAAATGAGGATTTAATGGATACTGTTTTTAGAAGAAAAAAAATTCTACGAATATAATTGCCTAGTCTAGTACTCGTGGCTAAATTATTACAGCCGCACGGGTCGATCTAAGGTTAAGCTATGCTTGCCGCGATAAGTTCGTGGATGGGTGACCATCCCTTACATATCGAGATCCCTTAGTGCCTTGGAAGGCACGTTAAACTGTTGCTCCAGACTGTCATTCGTAGATTTTTGACAATCGTTACGGGTAGTTAGAAGCCCAAAAGTCTGACAATCAGTCTAAGATTCTAAGGGGTATCGTATTCCCATACACGGGGTCGTCTGGCGCCCATGTGCTGGTTTGGTCCCTGGGGTGGTCACGGCGTGCTATGTGTTCTGGTGCGCCGGTGATGGGAAGAACTCCTCAGAGGAGGATCCGGTACGGACAGCCGCCGCGCACCCGTTCACGGATGAGTGAGCACGCGTGCGCGTGTTCCCGCCCTAAGCGGCAGAGGAGGACACCGTGGAGATTTAGTGGGTTAGAGTCCCACATAACTGCACTATCTCCCCGTGGTAGACCAGAATGCATGAGCATTTCTCGAAGATATAAAAAAAAAACAGTGGCACTCCGGGAGTGCCGACAGAAGTGAAAACTTGTACTTGTGTTGTTGAAATGGTGTATTTTTTAATATTCTTATAAACAAAACACGCGCGGTGTGGGTTACGGTAACAGTGTCGCAAGTTCAATGGTTTTTCCCCATCTCAAAAAATGCCCAACGCGCCCCTAAAGTAGTTTTCACTTAAAAAAGGGGGTATCGTGTTACCCAGTAACTTTGCTGTCGCTCCATGTAAAATAATGGTGTTCAGCTGCATCCGTTTAGACTAAAAGCCGACCCCAATATAATTGGGAAAAAAGGCTAGGCAGTATTACATTATATACGCAAAATTGGTCTAGTAATTTCAAGATATGGACTAGTCCATATCTTGAAAATAACTAGACCAATTTTGATGAAACTTGCACTGTTCCCTAAGTTGAAGTAAATATTTGCCAATAAAAAAAATGGTCACGATCCTATTAATAGTTTCGGAGAAATGCGTGGACAAACATACATCTATAAAATTTTGTATATTTGTTTGGAAGCCCTAATAGATTGTCATAATATGTGAATAAATTGCAGCAGGTCGATTCTGTAAAAATCTCACCGTGAAAACATAGGTGATGTGAGTTTGTTTTTGCCAGGAATTGACACTATTGACAGCTCACTCCACGCTCACTTCACCTAAGTTTTCACGGTGAGATCGTTACAGAATCGCACTGCAGCAGTGCGATTCACTGACTACTCACTCCACGCAAGTTTTCACGGTGAGATTTTTACAGAATCGACTTACAGTAACAATAATATTACATACATGTGTCGAATTGATAACCGACTTTTTTTTGGAAGTCGGTAAAAAAATTGGTGAATTTCTCAGTAACAACCCGGAGTCCTGATTTCTACCCGGTAGATGGCAATAGGCTTGCCCTATTACATGAGACTTAAACAGGCACACCTCTGCTTAATCGTTCAGGGCAACAAGCGTGATGTTATGTTATCAGCCACGGCTGTTGACGGAGCCGCGCGCTCGGACCAATCTTTTCAAATTCAAATTCTTTATTTCAGACATGAGTCCATAGTGTTAGTAGCACTATATAGTTTTAAGTGGGGCGCCACTGACGCGTGCACTCCGCACTCTCAACCTCATAGCTAGTGACACGGACCAGCCGGTCGATTCTGTAAAAATCTCACCGTGAAAACTTGGGTAAAGTGAGTTTGTTTTTGCTAGGAATTGACACTATTGACAGCTCACTCCACGCTCACTTCACCTAAATTTTCACGGTGAGATTTTTACAGAATAGCACCGCTGCCTGTCGATTCTGTAAAAATCTCACCGTGAAAACTTAGGTGAAGTGAGTTAGTTTTTGCTAGGAATTGACACTATTGACAGCTCACTCCACGTTCACTTCACCTAAGTTTTCACGGTGAGATGGTTACAGAATCGCACTGCTATTCTGTTGTTCTCTGACTGAGTTCACAAAGAATACATTGTTTGCAATAAGTTACAAAATTTAATTATAATAAGGAGTTAGTAATAAGTTAGGATACGAGTTTAGATAACATGTACACTGTCGCAATAGGTTTCCCTGTAAGGATAGATGTAAGTTGGGAAATAAATAAATAAATCTTATAATTCTCACAAGCACTGTGTTCTCTTAGTTTAAAATACTTATAGTATTTCTCTACCGTAATTCTTTTCTATTGCACGTTCTAACAACAAATCATTTCTATTCGCGCCAATCATTTCATCTCAATTTCGAACATGTCAAAAATCATTGAACCTTTCATTTTTATTCACACCAATTTTTAATAAAAATTAAATTTAATAAAAAAAATATTCAGTCGACTGATTTTTAACGGCCATTATTATCCCACAGCGTCACTAGGCAAGACAATGCTGCTATTTATTAATAGTGCGTCATAGACAAAAGACTTCTCTATGGTTGAACGCCTCTACGATATGGGGGCTAAATAATGGGGTGTCGGTTTGAAGTTTTTAATTTATTGTGAAATATCAAACGGGAATGGGAAAGTACCATCTCGTTAATATGCGGGATCAAAGACTGTTGTGCAGTCAGGGAACTTGACTGTTGAACAAAATTTGACTAATCTACGACCGCGATTTATTTGCCAAAAATATAAACAAATATTAATTAATGGAAAAATAACTTTAATTCCCACACAATAAAGTTCAGTTTACGCTACAACTTCAAACATTTTTATGCAATAGTCACTCTGAAATCAATTTAATTATCATTGAAATGAAGGTGATATTCGTTTAACTTGAAAAAGGGTGGGGGTGAGCAGCACTGCGCACTTTTACTATACCTACGTAAACTGTCCGTGTATTCAAATTTTAATTGTCATTCTTTGACAGTTGTATGAAATCATTCACTGCAAATTGACGCAAGGTGTCAAGTCTGTCTATGTGATCGTGTTGATCTTTTAAACTACGCAATGAATTTATGCGGTTTTACACATTAATTAGGTACAACATTTATTCCGGAAGCTTATGATGTAAATAGTTTCATATTTAACTTATTTATAATAAAGAAATGTTGATGAGTTTTAAAGTATGTAGTTTAAATGGTGCGTAGCGGGGGCGGGTCGCCAGTTGCTTAATAAATTGTGGAGCAGAATGAATGACACACTACAGTACCCGGCGATAAATATTGCACATCGACCTTTGGAAAGAGACAATCGGCTAATTTCGACTTCGTAGAGCGTTATCTCTGTCGCACGAAATACAAACAGTCCGGTATCTATTAGGAAATGTTAAAACAATTATGATTTGTTTCTTTTGATAATTATTTTTATTCTTTGTATGAAATACAAAAAAGGTAAAGGTCGATGTGCAATATTTATCGCCGGGTACTGTACATCAATTTACCGTGTTAGTCAAAGAGGGAAAGCAGATCTTAAAGCTAATATTAACATAATTAGGAAAAACTATTTTTGAAGTGAAAACTTCTTTAGCGGCGCTGTGTACTTTTTTTGGAATGGGTAAAAACTTCTAAATTCGCGTCAGGTCACGTGACCCTGATCGAAAATTCGTAAGACGTAAAACGTCAGACGTAAAACGTAAGACGCGCGTTGTTGAGGACAGCGCCATCTATGCACATCGGGAAGAACTACGAAGGCCTCGCGTACTAACGTCAGACGTAAAACTTAAGACGCGCGTTGTTGAGGACAGCGCCATCTATGCACATCGGGAAGAACTACGAGGGCCTCGCGTACTAACTACGTAGTTCATCCAACAACGACGAGATGGCGTTGTAAATCTGAATAAATTCCTTTCACGAGAAGAATAAACCAGTCACTTTGGTCATCATACTTGATTTGCAAAAAACCCTATAAAATAAGGAACACACCTTAACACGCGTGTTTTGTTTATAAGACGATTCACAAAATACACTCGTAGTTGTTCAAGTTTTCACTTCTGTCGGCACTACCGGAGTGCCAGTGTTTTTTTTTCAGCCTGGGTTAATTTAGGAATGGTCACATGTGTGGGGGCTTGTGGCGAAGTAATAACATCAAGTTAAGCACGCTTGCCGCGGTTGGTCCGTGGATGGGTGACCATCTTTATATACCAAGACCCTCCGTGCCTCAGAAAGCACGTTAAGCCGTTGGTCCCGGCTGTCATTCGTGGATCTTTGACAGTCGTTACGGGTCGTCAGTAGCCCGAAAGTCTGACAACCAGTCTTACCAAGGGGTATCGTATTACCCAGTAACTGGGTTGTGGAGGTCACATAGGCATTCGCTCCATGTAAAATAATGGTATTCAGCTGCATTCAGTTAGACTGGAAGCCGACCCTGACATAGTTGGGAAAAGGCTAGGCAGATGATGTCATGAGTGTGTGTGTAGTACTAAAAAATTCCATGGTTATAGATATTCCATACAGCGGTGCTATTCTGTAAAAATCTCACCGTGAAAGCTTAGGTGAAGTGAGCGTGGAGTGAGCTGTCAATAGTGTCAATTTCTAGCAAAAACAAACTCACTTCACCTAAGTTTTCACGGTGAGATTTTTACAGAATCGACCGGCTTTTTCCCCTAAAGAGGTTACACAATCTAATACAAATTCTCAGTCCATTTTACGACTTGTTCTTGATAGATAGAGTTAATAAACCCTACGCTCTTTTACAACCAAATCAGTAAAAAAAGAAATAAAAAGGTCGCGAAACCAACATAAAAACAATAAAAACCGACCTGAGACTCCACGAAAAAATAATTTAATTGTTTTTTTATCACCATTTCCTAACCTTTTACGAGGTATATTTTATTTCGCGCCATTTTCAACGTCAAAATAAACGAATTGCCTCCAAAAGTGAATAAGTTTTTCATTAGACAAGATATTTTTTTCTAATGTCCTCAAAATGCGTCGCGAAGATCCTATCTCGTCCTTTCATAAGGCTCTCCATAAACATTAAAAAATATATAAAGAGTTCTTAGGAAAAAAGTTGAAGATTTTCCTTCGGAGAAGCAGGAGGGATGAATATTTGTTTTAAGGCGGATGCGGTAATGTTTTTTGTCTGTGTGTTTTGAGAATAATCAACCTTTTTTAGGTTATAGGTACAGACGCCAGCACATCAAGCTACTCCAATCTGTCAAATTTCTTTAATAGATTTTCAACTTTATCGCTAAAGCATAAGGTTCAAAGTTGATTGGGAAAATTTGACAGTTACGGGTAGCTTGATGTGCTGGCGTCTGTACCTAGATGATGTTATAAATATTCCTCTTTATCTTCTAACTCGCTGGCACAGCGATCTTTGTACCGCCTCAGAATCAAAAAATCCGTTCCATCCATACAAAATGAATAAGAAAATTAATAACTTATCTTCATTTTTTTTTTGAGAAATTTCCCTTATTTACAGGATTATTCTGCTATTCGAGGCGGTGACAAATCAAACAAATCAAAGATCATAAAACCTAGATCCAGCCGTTCTAATTTATTTATTAATCTGCAGAATGTTTACTCTTTGATTTTGCTAACACATAAAATACAATATTAATAACAGTAATAATATGTACCTACAAGAAAATAAAAAGGAGGGAAAAAAATCAAAAGGGCATCAAAAAATTCATCCGCATCGCTGTCAACAGGAAACGTGCCCAAAAGACTGGCAGCATTGCCACGTTGTATGGCAATGCTGATTCTTTGGCCCAAAAATAAGCCAGCCCTCTGGTCACGTGAAGAGTCGACCAATCGCTTGGCGATGTCTCGAAATAGCCGTTCTTGAGTTAAAATGGTGTAACTAACCCGACTTTGTTTTATTATATAGATAACTAGCTGCGCCCCGCGGTTTCACCTGAGTAAGTTTCGAATCCAAAAAAAAATCTGGAGAAGGCCACCCTTATCACCTAGGGGTATAAGAGAAATAGCCTACGACCTATTCTCAGACGTACCAAATATACACAAAAAAATTCATAAAAATCGGTCAAGCCGTTTCGGAGGAGTTCAATCAAACACGAGATTTTTATATATAAACATTTCGAAAAAGGGCGTCCTCTCTGTAAAAGGGAGTGGGCTATAAACCACCACGCGGGCCCACTGCGGGTTAGTGATGTCACATCTTCGAATTGTTGGTCCTAGGACATGCCGGTTTCCTCACGATGTTTTCCTTCACTGTTTTGAGAGCAGATGTGATGAAATGAAATGGACCAGCACTGCTCTCCAAAGCCTCACAAGGGATGCGCCGAATGAAAAAATAAACTATTTATAACAATTAGTTATATATAACAAATCAATAACGTTTATATTTATATTGCTTGCTGAAGCAACTCTCGCGAGTACCGAAGGGCCGGCCGAGGAGACTTGTTTTGAACAATTTATTTAATCTACTTCCCATGAATGAAATACAAATCTTTTGCAATCATTTTGAAGGACATATTATAGTCTACTTTATTTATAATTTTTATAAGTGTTACAGATAGCATATTTTAATCACGAAAAAGAAAATTGCCGGGAAATCGGAAAAAAATATTTACTTTTTTAACTTTAACATTTTTTTTCTCCCTTTACGATATACTCTTTTTTTTTCAGTTTAGTTTTTTTTACAATTTTAATTGTTTGTTGTGTGCACTTGTGGCTTTGTGCTAAATAAACATGCATTCTTTCTTTCTTTCTTTATATAAAGTAAAAGTGCGCAGTACTGCACACAACCCTACACCATTTCAAGTTAAACAAATATCAACTTTAGTTCAATGGTTATTAAGTTGATTTCAGAGAGACTAGCACTATTGACAAAGTTATAAAAATGTTTGAAGTTGTATCGTAGACTGACTTTATTGTCTAGGTATTAAAGTTATTTTTCTATTAATTCATATTTGTTTACATTATTGGCAAATAAATCGCGAATGAAAGAAAGAAAGAAAGAAAAAGTATTTATTGCGACTCGTACAGGAAGATCACAAACTAAACTAAACACAGCAAAATAAAACTCCAAGTTATATAAAAAAAGTAACAAAAGGAAAATGAAACAGAAAGTCCTATACGAGGCCAAAAGGCTCCTATCTCAGCATGATGCTACGACATTTAAAAAATGAATGTTGCAGCGCTGGTATATGGCTGGTATTCTGATAGGGCCCGCTGTGATGTCACGGGCAGTTACGGAAATAAATAAATAATATCGTCGTAATGCACGATAGGTAGTTTTTTTTAATGGAAAATATTACCAAATTCGAAACAATCGTTTCTTTCTTACTTCCGAGCCTCAAAACTTCGAAGCACCGTAAATAATGTAGGTATTATTGCATATTTCTCGAATATAAAGTCGTCCACCGTCCGCCATCTTGGTTCTCTCAATGAGGCAATACAGCTGAAGTGTTGCCCACTTAGAAAATGTTGCCAAGTTAAATTAATACTTAACGCTACGCACTGAAGAGGGTAGGCTGGTCATTTTTTTTATTCCGGTATGGAAAATATATCATGAAATATTTTTGGGTTATCGAGAAGGCATTTTTTAGAGAAATGTTTTTTGAGATGATGTCGGGTCTAAGTGAGGGCTGATTGTTTCGATATTTTTGAGGACAAATTCACTCTTCAAAAGTGCTGATAAAAATCTCTTCTCTTCGAATGAATATTGTTAAAAGCATAAGTCAACACTGATGGACGTAGACGTTAAGAAATTGTAGAAAATTTAGAAATGAAATGAAAATGTTGTCCAAAGCGCACAAAATGGAAATTTTCAAATTCAAAGAAGACTCATTGACTCATTTTTGCTTAAATTTTTTTCCGGATATTGTTTTGTAAGTACTGCTAGAAATTACAAATGTAGCGATTCGTCACACCTTTGAAAACATTATATTTTTTATAATATTTGTAGATTTTTTTAAAGCTATTTTAAATAATTCTATACCCTGACAGACTGATTACACCTGCAGTATTGAGTCTCTAAATTTATCGAAAGGTTGTCTTTAAAAGATTGTTTTTAGCGACAAGACCGCCCATTACGAGTATGTCACCCCTTGTAAATCTACATTTATGTCTGTAATTTATACGGTGTACATAACAAAGAGTGTTCTATTTTATTATATTTTGATGCAAATACAAAATTTATACCGTAAAATCATCACTAATTATTAAAAACACCCTTCGAATTTCATCATCATTTCAGCAGAAAGACGTCCACTGCTGGACATAGGCCTCCCCCAAGCACCTCCACTTCGACCGGTTCTGTGCTTCTCGCATCCAACGGGTTCCTGCGGCCTTCACAAGGTCGTCGGACCACCTTGTGGGAGGCCCAACAACGCTACGTCTTCCGGTACGCGGTCGCCACTCCAGAACCTTTCGGCCCCATCGGCCATCTGTTCTGCGAGCAATGTGCCCTGCCCACTGCCACTTAAGTTTGGCAATTCTTCGGGCTATCTCGGAATTTGGCTTCGAATTTTAAAAAAAGCTCACTCGAATTCCTGTTAGCAACACTAAAAAAAACCACTAACCAAAGAGTCTGTTACACATTAGATCAATGCTAATGTGTGCCAACCTCGTCATGTACAAGTCGTGATGGTAAATTAATGACGTAGTTAATGAAATGAGCACATAGCACTTGTGATTGTTGCGAATCTATAGATGTCTACAGAGTGACGTAGGGGCCGTATTCATAGTGTTGTGCGGCCACAATGCAATGGTACTAATATTGATACACATCGAGAAAAAACATTTGCTCGGTCTCCGTAACTCCAAACATAATGTTATGTCACACTGCTGGGACACAGACCGCCTCTGTGAGAGGCCGTAATCCACAACGCGGGCCCAGTGCGAGTTAGTAGAAACTCTAGAACTCCATTCATATACCTGTGTGAAACGCTCTCTCTAAAACACGATGTGCCATATAGTCCAAGTAGGTAGGTATTCAGTTTTATTACGAACATTTACATAGCGTAATTTACTTGCTACCACCACAAAGCTCGTTTCCAAATAAACAACTGAAGGTAGGGTCAATAACACGTTTCAGAGTAACCTGCGGGGTAATTACGTAACACAATATCAGTAGCAATGAATTTGACAGTACAACAACATTCATTGCGTTATTTAAATTGTTGAACAGACAACTTTTTCGAACATATAAATCAATGGATTAGCAATATACTTCAAAATTATTCAGATTGAGAATGATAGTGTGCAGGGTGTAGAACTATTAAAACGCCATTTACCATCATTATCATCTTCATTCTGCTTTCCCAATTTATTTAATGTCAGCGCAACAAGTCTTTTTCTCCACTTCTCTATTAGTCGAAATCTTCGTTGACGAATCCTAGAGTGGAAACCGCGTATCGGCAAGAGTAGTGTGGGACAACCCCAGTGGATGGCCTTAAAACGGTGGCTGGGACAGACTGGATGCGGAAAACGGAGGACAGGATGGCACAGCCTGGGAGAGGCCTATGTCCTGCAGTAGACTGCGATAAGCTAAGTCAACAACAATCAACAACAACAAACAACAACAACAAACAACAACAATCAATTATGATTGTTGTGTCGTCATCTCGATAGTCAATCCCTCTCTAGCCATGTTATCACCTTTGACACAGCCCATCCATCGTTTCTTTGGTCCTTTACCACTACGAAATAAAGACGCTGTCAATGTCCAAACTTTTACCATGGACCTCTGGTTGACTGTACGCTCACTTAACGTCGCATGACCATTTCATTAGGTGTAATAACAATAAAATGCTGTTGACTGTATACCGTAGCCTAAGTGTGTTAACGTAAACACACTTTTACTATCCATCTAATAGGAATTACTTGGCACACTGCCAATGCATCCTGTTCAACTGCTTAATTATACTGAGGTCAAATTAAATGTCGTTGTATCAGCACCCTAATTGCGTAATACCCTTTTAATGACAATCTGCAGATCAATTTGAAGGATATTACCAAGAAGCTTACAGATAAAAGTGGAGGCAACACTCTAAATACGTAAGTGAAGACGACTATGGTCGGACACTCTCTTTCTAAATACACACTTATAAACGAGACAGTGATATGTGTTTTCTTTGTCATATGTATGTATTTAGAAAGAGAGAGTCCGACCAATTTGGCATTTAGAGTGTTGCCTCCACTTTTTTATCTATAAGCTTCTTGGATATTACTAATCCATTGCTTCATATGTTCGAAAAATTTGTCTGCTGAACAACGTAAATAACGCAATGAATGTTGTTGAACTGTCATAATGAAAGCCTTTGCTACTGTACCACGCTTGTTCACAGGTTTCTGCCAGCGAGTCATAGGAGTTTCTTGGTTATTAATTTGTCCTAATGTAAGGTAAAAGCCTCTTCTAATACAAAGAAAGATAAAGCAATATTGTTAGGTTTCAGACCAGCCGGTCGATTCTGTAACCATCTCACCGTGAAAACTTAGGTGAAGTGAGTTTGTTTTTGCTAGGGATTGACACTATTGACAGCTCACTCCACGCTGACTTCACCTAAGTTTTCACGGTGAGATGGTTACAGAATCGCACTGCTGTAAGTCCTAGGTATCCTCTAAATATATTTTATTTTCCAAAGAGTCATAGATTGTCTGACATAGTCGGTAAGTACTGGAAGCCTTACCATTTGCACGGCAGTAGAGTTGCACCACACACATAGTAAAAAATAGCATGTCCCTTAAATTTTCATCTAAGTAATATTCCGTGCTGTGTGTATAGTAAAAGTGATTTAAGATACAGGAAAACATTATCAGTGTGAATATTTTTCGTCAGTTATAAAAAAAACTGCTGTTTCATAGAAAAGTGTAATACAGACCTACGCGGTCAAAATGATACGGAACAACATATTTTTTTTTTACTATTGACGATAAATTTCTATCCTCCGGGGTCTAGTATCACATGGTGAAATTCAAGTCTAAAGTTTGCGCAATGGTAAAAAAAAATCCTGTATAAGTGGTACCCCTATAATGTGACATTTATTCAACTCTATGTACAGACTATGAATACGGACGACTGCGTGTATTTCTATATTACCGTGGTACAGCAGTACGCTCTTTGACGAACCCACAGTTCGATAAAATGTAACACAGGGCTGTCACCTACGCCATGTTTTAATTATTTTTACAATCATCATCTGCCTAGCCTTTTCCCAACTATGTTGGGGTCGGCTTCCAGTCTAACCGGATGCAGCTGAATACCAGTATTTTACATGGAGGGACTGCCTATCTGACCTCCACAACCCAGTGACTGGGTAATACGATATCCCTTGGTAAGACTGGTTGTCAGACTTTCGGGCTTCTGACTACCCGTAACGACTGTCAAAGATCCACGAATGACCGCCGGGACTAACGGCTTAACGTGCTTTTCGAGGCACGGAGCCGGCTCCTACAAACAGGCGCAATATATGTGCGCGACACAAAGGCACCATTCGTTGCGCGACTTGCGGTGCCTTTGTGTCGCGCGCGATTTTGTCGCGTTTCGCGCCTGTTTGAAGGAGCTATGGTTGCGTAGAAGAGTGGTGGCCGCCAAATAGCGTCTACAATTCACCGTTAAATGACGTCACTGAAAAGTTATTTATAAAGTAAGTTGGTGTGTTTTCTTAGAGAGCGTTTTTTGACACCGTAAATCAAACCCCGTGTTTTGGCCAATAATATAAAAGTGTCAACACACAAAATAATATTCTTTTCTAAACCTTGTTTGACAGCCCTACACCTAGATCCCCTCCCACTAGGGTTGTGCAACAATAGCGCCGTGGGGTTGTAATTAAAAAAAAGCGCGTAACGTGCTGGCGTGAATTTTCACGCGTACCACTCAATGGGTTGTCTGTGTGCGTATTTATAATATTGCGCGCGTATGTGTTTGAATTAGGAACGCGTGTTCGCGATTTGAAATATATCTTTTCCTTTTTTTTGCCTCTTTTTTTTTCTTTTCGAAATACTTTTCTTCCTTTTCTTTTTTATTATTTATTGTCTTTGGTAGTGGTTTCTTTTTTAATTTAGTTCTATCTAACAAACTAATTTTATAAAATATTATGCAAAATAAAACTTACTTACCTTTATTTTTCAAGAAGATGGAAGTATGGTCTATGGCCAATTACCAAAAAAAAAAAAGTTACAACCAAGGGATAGAGTGATTTCGATGAACTCTGGCACCCAAAGTAAGATTTAACTTGTGTTTAAGTAAAATCGCAAAAACAAAAATTGCCCCTGTCGCATGTGTGCACCGAGCCTAAAATCATGAGATATGTTATAAAACGTGTCAGTAAGTAATTAAAACACTACCTCGTGTGTAATCAGCCCTTATTTATTTAAATATATACGACTATGGTGTCACTTGGGGTGAAGAGATTTACTTATGTACAGCAGGCGGTTGTATGGGACATCGAGACTTCTTAAAAAAGAAAGAATTAGAGATTTTCACTGTGGGAGACAGAGATATTTTTAACCGACTTCAAAAAAGAAGGAGGATTGGTTGTATTTTTTGCGGTTGAACTTTATTACAAAAAAAAACAACCTCAGTATGTTAAAAATAAAAATAATAACAAAATACTACAAAGTGGAAAATAACGGAAGTCGGTGGCAAAAAACGAAAATACAAAATCAAGGACACCGACTCAAATTCAAATTCTAAACGACTACCATAAAAAAAAACTATTCAGTGAAAATTACACTAAAAGAGTTTATTGTAATTCGATTCTTAGTTGTGGTTCAACCCACACACAAATTAGTACAAATACCGCTAATTGCTTGCTGAACTGTGAGAGGAAGCTATAACATACCACAAAGTGGATTAAAGCCAAAAAAAGGTCGACTTGTATTGACAAAAGTGCGCCCGTTCAAACAGTATGCATGCGCATTGCACTTCATAACAGGGGGCCTAAAAAGGCCACTTTGCCAGAATCATAAAAGGATAACATTATGAATCATAATGGACAGTTAACAGCAGTGCGATTCTGTAACCATCTCACCGTGAAAACTTAGGTGAAGTGAGCGTGGAGTGAGCTGTCAATAGTGTCAATTCCTAACAAAAACAAATTCACTTCACCTAAGTTTTCACGGTGAGATTTTTACAGAATCGACCGGCTGTTAAGTTAATCGTATCAAATCCATTTGGTGAAGGATTTTTCAGTTATTTTTCTTTGTCTGTGCTAAAATACCAATCAATCCAATCCAAATCTAATATTACTCAATCTCTTTGATTATACCTACGTAGTACAGCGAAAAAAAGAAAAACACGGACTGTCTTCGCACTATTATGATTCATAATATTATCCTTTTATGATTCTGCCAAGGTGGCCTTTTTAGGCCCCCTGGTATCTAATTGCTACAAATTAAAACCCTGGAGGCCTACATTTTAGGACCTAAACTGAACTGTTCTTCTAATTCGTACCATGACGTCAGTTTAACGATTCAATTTAAGCCATGTCATCTGACAGCGATTGTCGCAAACTGAGTCGCAAGTTTTGGTTTCATTTATTCAATTTTGTACTTTTTTGGTACCATGACGGTTATAGAGCAGCTCAACTGAAACGCTCAACTGTCAATATAAGCGATTCAATAAAAGTTACTATTTCTCTAATATAAACTTGCTTCATGCACTACTTTCGTCGAACATAGGCACTTTGTTCGACGACACTACTTTTAGCCTCGCTGCTTCCCTACGATTAGGCACTCCTTGCTGTTCTCCCCATCGCTGTCACTGTGGCGAAGATGTTAATAGCCTCGGACACCACGGCCTGTCTTGCAGTCGAAGTGAGGGTCGCTTAGCGCGGCACGCGAACATTAATGACATCATCCGACAAGCTCTTGTCACCGTCGGCGTTCCAGCTGTATTA
The DNA here is from genome assembly GCA_963855955.1 of Luperina nickerlii. Lineage (NCBI taxonomy): Eukaryota > Metazoa > Arthropoda > Insecta > Lepidoptera > Noctuidae > Luperina > Luperina nickerlii. Next base: position 4,934,423 of record OY979689.1, on the reverse strand, counting down.
GAACCCAATGGCTTGGCACGCGACAATGGCAAGAGACCGGACGGTATGTCTTTATTTCCATGGAAGGTGGGTAGGCCTTTAGTGTGGGACGCAACGTGTGTCGATACTCTTGCGCCATCCCATCTTCCTGGCTCGGCATGCTGTGCTGTTGCTGCTGCTGCGGCTGCGGAAAACCTCAAGCAGGGAAAATATACCTTATCGGAAATTATATTTTCGAGCCGTTTGGGGTTGAAACTCTCGGTCCGTGGGGTCCGAGTGCTCATGGTCTTTTTAATGAAATTTCTAAACGGCTGGCTGACACTTCCCGTGACCCAAGGGCTGGCTTTAACCTTGGCCCGAGGTTAAGCATCGCCATACAACGTGGTAATGCCGCCAGTCTTTTGGGTACATTACCAGTCGACAGCGATGCGGATGAATTTTTCGACGCAATTTTTTAGTTTCTGTGTAGTTTTAGTTAGAATTTAATTATGTTATTTTTAGTTTTTATTTCTGTATATAATATCAACTACGTTTTCTCTATATACTCGTATAATTGTATATAATATAACTGAAACGTTTGGTGAATTATTGACGAAAATAAAGTGTATTAGTGCTATTTTGGTGGAATTTAACAAAAAACCAATGTAAGTGTACTCTAATCTTTCTTTTAAAGTATAAAATATATATCTTACATGCCTTTTTTACCCGCATTTGTTTTTCTTGGTACGTTCGAAACATAAACATGATTTGTTTTATTACGTCGAAATAAAAAAATCGTATAATAAATAGCAAAAGGTGTCTAAATAAATATCTACTTTGACTAAGAATTATTTTAACAATAGATTACCGTATTAACGTGGAATCTTAAAAACAATTGTTGAGTGTCTTTTTTACTTTAAAGTAATGATACTGAATTAAGAACAAATAAAATGTTACTTGCTTCTGAACGTGTCTGACACTAAAATTTGCGCAAAACAAACTTATTTGATAATAATAGCGTTGTCTCTTTTTCACCAAAAACGTTTCAAACGCGGTTCAGCCACAAATTGCGATCTTTCATTCAGTTTTAACGATCCAAATTCCGCTGAGCGTATTGGACGTCATGGTACGACTTTGGTGCGATGCAGTTTAGGAACCTAAACTGAAATGTCTTGCTTTTGAATCGTTTTTAATTAGATCATGATAGGCCACCTGAAAGCAGTGTCACTGAACTCACCAGGCTAACACAAACACAACATTAATTCGGGGTTGTTCGTTTAGTACCTACTCGATGTAAAGAGGTTGTATAAAATTTAAGAATGGTTTTCATTTTGATAGTTCAACAACATTCATTGCGTTATTTACGTGGTTGAGCAGACACATTTTTCTAACATAATTATGAAGCAAAGCAATATCACTTTAGCACTAATCTAAACTACTATTTTCAACCTCCTACGCTACAATATTCACAACGCTAGCAACTCAACAAGCTTGGCAAATAAACATAAAATAATTACTTCCACCTAATGTAATGAAAGAAAACTTATATAAATATGTACTTTTTAATCACATGACGCGTATTTACAGCTTAGTGCATGTAGCTAGGTTTAAAGTACCTAGACGCCAGTGCGGGCCACACGCACTTTTCAAGACTAGCTACTGTTTCCATTATACCCGTGAAAATGTCTAATATAATGTCACTACCACAGCTTTAAGATACACCTAGATAACGCAAGTGCAACTACTTCGTGTGCCAAAAATCGCACCAACTTACGTTCAAAAATCGTAAGCCGCCACTTTCGCGCTCAGTCCGTGTACAGGAGTGCGATTCTGTAACCATCTCACCGTGAAAACTTAGGTGAAGTGAGCGTCGAGTGAGGTGTCAATAGTGTCAATTCCTAGTAAAAACAAACTCATATCACCTAAGTTTTCACGGTGAGTTTTTTACAGAATCGACCGGCTGCTGGCTGGGTAAGCGTGAGCGAGAGTGCGCGCTTGTGACGTCATAGTAGGTAGTCAAAAAACGCTTGGTTTTCATACAGTTCGTGATACTTGCGTTATCTATGTCTATCTATATATGTGGTCACTACAATAAATTCAAGTCATCATCATCATCATCCACTGCAGGGCATAATCCTTTCTTTTCTTGTGCCGATCACCACGCCCTTGTGCCAGCTTCATCCAGTTTTTGCCCGCGATGGCAACAATGTTGTTTGCCCGTCTTGCCGTCGGACGACCGACATCTCGTCTTCCATTCCTTTTTTAAATAATTCAAGAAGATATTTTTATGTAGCGTGATGATGAACAGCTTATAACCTTTTTTAAGGCAGAGATTTCTTGAAAACGGTAAAAAAATTGGTTTTTTTAAAGCAGTATATCTAGCCCGAAAAAATCGGTTGTCTGTAAAGTCGGTTTACTGACGATGGTTGAACGTGACAACGTCATAAGAAAATACTGATGGAATAGTTGCATTGCATTTGTTATTTTGAAAAAAATTTGTAAAAATACTGATGGAATAGTTGCATTGCATTTGTTAGCATTGCATTTGCATTTGTTATTTTATTCGCTTGCACTTCAAGCCGCTATGGAACGCCTCCACGCTACAGAGCGAGGCCGCGAGGTAACGCTACATGAGTTATGTTTTTTCGTGAGTGCAGCCAGCTTCATCGATTTATTAGACGTTGTCACGTCAATATCATTTTTTTTTGGGTAAAATAATTTTACCCAAAAAAAATGATATTTTCAAGTCTTATTTTAATACAGTGATCGAACTCGAATTATAATTAAACATACTTTAATGCATCAAAAAAAATCTTCAAATACGTTTGTAATAGCAGTTTATCTCTTGATTAACAATTTTAATTATAATTAAAAAATACCATTAAATTTCTAATGCCAAACAGAATTTAGTGAATGGATTATTTATTATTAAATAGTTTTTGTAAATAGACAATTGCTTCAAATTTTGCAATAAATTACCAGAGTTGTGTCCTCGCGTTTCTCGTTCTTTTCTATGCAGTCGGACAGTGACCGCGCTTTAGGTCATGTAGTGCCCTTAAGAATTGGGCTATCGAATGCAAAAATATTTTTTTAATCCGACCGGTAGTTCCAGAGATAAGCGCGTTCAAACAAACAAACTCTTCAGATTGATTATTAATAATAACAATTGACCAAGGTGGCGATGATCACTTACCATCAGGTGGGCTGGGTGGTTGAGATCCAATAATAAAAAAACCGCCACCGCAATACAATGGAAACCAACCCCAGTCATTCTTAACGAGCCTAGCTCCCCTCTTACACACACACACATCACTCACGCACTTTTGCACACACATACGCATATTTACAAACACACACTCACACAGCCACTGTTGAGGATCGACGTATGTTGATATTTCAGAGCGTTGACTTTCCTAGACCAGACCGACCTAGTTAGGGGTCTTATAAAATTCAGTGATGGGTGAAAAATTGTGTACAGTACCCGGCGATAAATATTGCACATCGACCTTTTTACACAAAACCATTTTAAAGAATAAAAATAATTATCAGAAGAAGCAAATCATAATTGTTTTAACAGCTCCTAATAGATACCGGACTGTTTGTATTTCGTGCGACAGAGATAATGCTCTACGAAGCCGAAATTAACCGATTGTCTCTTTCCAAAGGTCAATGTGCAATATTTATCGCCGGGTACTGTACACAATTTTTCACCCAGCTTGGGCTTAGCTTGGGTTCTTTAGAACCTTTTAGATTGAGATTTCTGAGAGGGGCTAAGTAATACCAGCCGCACGTGTCAATCGAACAAGTTAAGCTGGATGGGTGACCATCTGTACATATCAAGACCCCTCCGCCCCTCCAATCGTGGATCTTTGGCAGTGGTTACGGGTCGTCAGAAGCCCGAAAGTCTGACAACCAGTCTCACCAAGGGGTATCGTATTACCCCGTAACAGGGTTGTGAAGGTCAGATAGGCAGTCGCTTCATGTAAACTACTGGTATTCAGCTGCATCCGGACTGACTTCCAAAACCCAGTTAGACACCGGGTTAAGGCTCCTACAAACAGGCGCGACACGAGCGGTGCCTTTGTGTCGTGCGCGATTATATCGCGTGTCGAGCCTGTTTGTTTGAGCCTTTACACAATACCCCTTGGTAAGTTGGGAGCAGTGGTTGTAACGGCTCCGTCTTACGAGTAGGTCGTGGGTTCGACCCCAGGCAGGCACTTTACTTAATGTAAATTATTTCATCACCACCACCCTCAAAATGGTGAAGGAAACATCGTGGGGAAGCCGGCATGTCCTAGAACCATTTACAGTGCACAAGGCCAGCAACGTCCTCCAAAAGGCGGAAGTTATTATGTCCAACTAGACATTTCCACATCCATAAACCGTTTCTTTGCGAAATAAGTAGACTCCCAATCGATATGTAATCGTGCATTCAAATAGAAGTTCCGGTAAAAAATGAACACGGAAAAATATGTTAGAGCAACCTGTACATGTATACAGGATGTTTCCGGCGCACTGCCGGTGGGTGTCTATCAGACCGAACCGTATCGTTTCGTGTTTAAAATAATGTTTTGACAAGAAATTTGGATGCCAATCACCCACCCATCCACGATCCGACCGCTCGACGGCTTTGATCATTTAGCCCCTGCATCCAATTTGCAAAATTATTATTAAAATTTGTGTCGTGGCGAGCTACGGTGTAACAGTTTCCCAATATAAAGGCATGCACTCACTCCAGGAAGCGCACACGACTGCGCTACAAATGCAATTGAAACTGTCTCCCTCACACGGTTACCCGTGTTGGATTTTTTGAGTCAGATTAAACGTCATTTTCAAACATTATAATATTATGCCTTGTTCAGACAGAGCCGGTGGCGGACTACTTCTTCGTCTTCGTAGTGTCGATGATTCCATGTATTTTAAATAAGCTTCGACCAGAATTCGGCCACTTCGACAGCGTTGTTCAGGCTCACCTGCTGCCTGTTAACTAGCAGCGTGGGCGATAAATCACATTGCCTTAACGAAATGGCAAGGCGCGATTTCTGTGGCGGTGTGAGGAGAAAAACTTTAAAGTACCAACGTCACTTCGCAACTTGTCAACCGCGCGAGCGGCCGATGTATTTTTTGTGTCCTTTATAATCTAAAATAAACAAAATTTCCAAAAGTTCATTAAAGTAATTATTGAAGAAACCAAATTCCCAATAATTCAACCCTTTATGTCGTAAATAGACATAAAAATTGGCGACCGTGACAGGACACAAAAAACTACAACAAAATTTCAACTATTGGTTCATCGACGTGGCGTGATCATCGAGACCACTAAAGGCCGAGTTCCCGTCGTGAAGCTGAAACCAAGAACTTCCTGAAGCCTAAGCATTCGATGCAGCTAAAGTATCGACACAGGTGTACCTACTGAAGAAAAAGCAGTTGCAGAAGATTCGTGTGAAGCGGATCACCATAAGTTAAGTGCCCTTCCTTCCTCATTCATACCTTCCTATCTATTCTCCAAATCATACCATCAGCTATCCTAACTAAAACGTGCCTTCCACTTGTGCAATAATTTCAATTAATTTTTACCTATTATTGAAGGATCATTCGGGATCAAAGTTTTACTTGATAAAACTTATTTGTACTACACCTAATTCACTATAATATCGGTGTATTTCATTAAAGGCCATCATTAATAGTCCATATCAGCAAGTTGGCATGCAATTTATCCAAATAATCGTCCGAAAATTCCATTTTAAAATATATTTTTTTCCATTTTTTCATCTACCTACATCGTGCATTTCTCATGTCATTCTAGGAAAATAGTTCCTAATCAGTTTTTAACATTGTTCGTCAAACTTTTCAGATACCTCGTAACATCACGCTAGCACCATTGGTATCAGCAGAGCTTGCGTTCCGTGCTTGGCAGTGTGAATCCGGTTTCCCGGTCGGCGGGTGACGTCGAATTGAGGGGCGTGAGATTCTTTATATAACTTACTAAATTATATTTTTACACTGATACGTGGTTGAGTCTGCTTGCTAGTCAATTATACTTAACATATTTTGCTTAAATAAGGTGTAAATAAAAAATAAATATGTCGCAAGAAGTCGATGTAAAGAAATTACGTGAATTGACTGTCAGGCGTAGCTCAATTAAAGGTCAAATTACCAAGTTTAAAAACTTTTTGGATATATTGACGTCTTTGGACTCATTGTCAAATAAGGATATTGCTGAATTAAAGATTAAACTTGGTAGATTCGAACAATTATCAGCTAAGTTTGATGAGTTGCAAAGTCAGATTGAAGTCTTAAATAGTGAGAGCCTGGCATTAGAGATTGAGGAGCGGGACAAAATTGAAAATGATATGGTGAGTGGGCTTGCCATTGCAAAAGGTTTGTTGGACAGCTGTGTGCAATCATGCAGTCATGACTGTCATGAATCCCGATTCGAATCTCGTGACTCTGGTATCAGGTTGCCACGCATACAAATTGATAAGTTTGACGGTGCATATTTTAAGTGGCTCGAGTTTAGAGACTCTTTTTTGAGCTTAGTTGATCGTAATAAGCAACTCTCGCCGATACACAAATTTCATTATTTAATATCTTACCTGGAAGGAGACGCGGCACGTATAATTTCTAATCTTGAAGTATCATCTGAAAATTATAAGGAAGCTTGGAAATTATTGTGTGCTCGTTACGATAATAAAAGACTTCTGATTGATTATCACATGAATTCATTGTTTAACACACGTTCATTTAGCAAGGAAACTGTAGGGTCATTACGATTTTTAGTTGATCATGTCACGAAAAACTTAAGAGCATTATCTAGTTTAGGAATGCCCACAGATAATTGGGATATGTGTGTCATATTTAATTTAACCTCAAAGTTAGACCATAATACACTTCTAAAATGGGAGGAAGTTAGAAACCAGCTTGGTGACAAAATTCCAACCTTAGAAAACTTTAAGCAAGTTTTAATAGATCGCGCTGATGTGCTTGATGCTTTAGATAGGAATAAAACAGATAATAGCCACCAAAAGGGTTCACAAGCACAAAATAATCACCACAACAAACAAGATAAATATCAAAAAATCTTTATTAAGGCAGCGACAGCTACTAATAACGACACTTCAAGTTCATTTGTATGTATAATTTGCAGTCAAAATCATAAAATATATGAGTGTCCTATCTTTAAAAACAAAACTATACAAGAAAAATGGGCAGATGTAAATAAATATAAACTTTGTTCTAATTGTCTTAAACAGGGTCATCCAGCAAAGGCTTGTGGATTTGGACCATGTCCTGATTGTAAACAAAGACATAATCGTCTTCTGCATAACTCTAAGCAGTCAGTTAATAATAATCATGCATATTCAGAATCAGAATCTATAAACAACTGTTTAGAATCGGAATCTGTATACGTTAGCTCATCGGAATATCAATTCAATCATGTTTTGTTATCCACTGCCTTGATTGAGGTTCATAATCCTAATAACAATAAATATGAAACAGTGCGCGCATTGCTCGATTGTGGTAGCCAAAGCAGTTTTATTACAAAATCGTTAAGCGATAAACTTTCACTTAATTCCATTCCAATACCTAGTATTAATATTATAGGTATAGGAAATCACTTGTCTAATAGAGTAGAGGAAAGCTGCACTGTTAAAGTGCAATCTATTTATAAACAGTTTGATGTTACTTGTACCATGCTTGTCATGAATGAGTTAACTGGTTATTTACCGAAAAGTCGGGTTAACATTAAATTCAAAATACCTAAACACATAAAATTAGCCGATCCTAGTTTTAATGAACCCTCTCAAGTTGATATCTTGATTGGATGTGATCTTTTCTGGGATATCCTGGGAAATGAACAAATTTCCATAGGCCCAGATAATATAAAGTTACGAAATTCCAAATTTGGCTGGTTGATAGCCGGTCCGATAAATAAAAATAGTTTGAATAGCATATATTGCAACAATAGCATAATTACAAAAAATAACAAGATTCAAGAGTTTTGTATTGATAAATTACTTACCAAATTCTGGGAGATTGAAGAACTCCCAAACAAACCCATTCTCAGCGAAAGGGAAAGGGCTTGTGAAAAGCATTTTTTGAAAAATACGGTCCGTTTGAGTGACGGACGATTTAATGTTAAATTACCTCTAAATAGTTCTCCAAGCAACTTGGGTGAATCTTATAATATTGCAAAAAAAAGATTGCTTAATTTAGAATTACGTTTTAGGAAAAATCCTACACTAAAGGCACAATACGTTGATTTTATGAAAGAATACGAAGAGCTAGGACATATGTCTTTAGCACCTAAAGGTAAACAATTTCCCTCATACTTCTTATGCCACCATGCTGTATTTAAGGATAATAGCGAATCAACCAAGGTCCGTGTCGTTTTTGATGGGTCCGTCCCCACCTCCTCGGGTATATCTGTCAACGACATTCTGATGGTGGGCCCAAACATACAGGATTCTCTCTTCTCCATACTCATAAGAGCACGTCAATATAAATATTTAATAACTGGTGATATTGAAAAAATGTACAGACAAGTGAGAGTGGATGAATCCTGTAGAAACTTGCAATTAATTCTATGGAGAGAAGATGAGTCCTTGCCTATCAGAACGATGCAAATGAATACTCTTACTTATGGCACCACAAGTGCGAGCTATTTAAGCACTCGCTGTCTATGGCAGGCAGGCGAGGAGTGTGGGGATGAAACCATAAAAAACATAATACAACATGACTTTTATGTTGACGACTTAATCACTGGTTGTGATGATGAAAAACAATTAAATTACATTCAAAATTCCATATCCTCCGCTCTAAGGTCAGCCTGTTTTAATTTACGCAAATATAAAACTAATTCTAAAAATCTATTCAAAAATTCATCTCTAAACACTCAAGACAAATTAACTATAAGTGAAGCGTCAAGCACGCTGGGTTTAGGGTGGGAGCCAAAAACTGATAATCTAAATTTTCCTATACAACTATCTTTCAATCATGATAATATAACAAAAAGACGTATATTATCAAATGCATTTAAGATATTCGATCCATTAGGTCTGTTAAGTCCGTGTATAATTACAGCAAAAATGATACTACAAAATTTATGGCAACAAAAAGTGGACTGGGACCAACCTATCCCTCAAGAAATAGAGGAAAGGTGGTTAGAATTTGCGAGTAATTTGAAATGTTTATTGAATTTACAAATACCTAGAAGAGTGTTGTGCGACTCACCAAAAATGATAGAACTTCATTCTTTCAGTGACGCTTCACAGAAGGCATACGGAGCTTGTGTGTACATGAGAAGCACGGAAAATAATCGTAATTTTACGGTACGACTATTAGCAGCCAAATCTAAGGTAGCTCGTATAAACCCTATGACCATACCGCGATTGGAACTTTGTGCTGCGTTGCTGGCTGCTAAACTATGCAAAGGTGTCCTTGAGTCTATTCGTTACAAGCCGTCACGAATCGTTCATTGGTGCGATTCAAGCGTTGTGCTCGCATGGCTCATAGGTGATCCGACTAAACTCAAAACATTTGTCGCGAATAGGGTGGTTGAAATAACCGAGCTCACTGACGCATCCTCATGGCGATATGTTCCCACGGACATGAACCCAGCCGATCTCATTTCTAGGGGTATAAATGCCAGTCAAATAATAAATAATAGCCTATGGTGGTCAGGTCCAAATTATTTAATTAATAGTGAAATAGATTGGCCAAAACTAAATTACATTGATATCGATGATGTACCTGAAACTAAAAATACATCTAAATCCAAAACTAAATTTAAAATTACAAATAAAACCAAATACTCACCCACGACCGTCCCAACTGCTACGACCGTCCCAACTGCTCCGCTCGTCTCAACTTTGCCGCCGGCGACGCAAGCAGAGCAATCAGCATCTGAAACAAAAACTCATAAAATACAAAATTAATTCGTTACACCTAATAACACCTTAATTGATCAAAATAAAATAAATACTTACCTTAATACTAACAACATACTGCAACCTATAATAGATATTGAAAAATATAGCAAACTAAACAAACTTATCAGAATAGTCGCATGGGTAAAAAGATTTTGTTTTAACATTCGTAATATTGATAACAAACAGGTTTTGCCTCTCAGCGCTAATGAGTTAGATGACTCATTTCATTATCTATGCCGTGTTGCTCAGAATAAATGTTTTCCTATTGAATACAAGGCGTTATCTAAAAACGTACCTTTAAATGTTAAATCTAAATTACTATGTTTGTCACCTTTTTTAGACGATAACAATTTGATTAGAGTTGGAAGACGAATAAGTTCTTCACCTTATAGTTTTGATAAAAAACATCCCATACTACTTGATTCGTCCCATCATTTGACTAAACTTTTATTTGAAAGAGAACATTTGAGACACCTGCATGCTGGCCCGCAGTTGCTGTTATCACTGATAAGGGAATCAGTATGGCCGCTAAATGGCAGAAGGTTAGCTCGGCGCACAGTTAACAATTGTGTGCGATGTTGTCGTGTCCGAGGCCAAACTCTTTGTCCTAAAATGGGTGATTTGCCATCACAACGTGTGGGCGCAGACTTCCCATTCAATTCAGTAGGCATAGATTTTGCTGGACCTTTTTACATAATTAATCGTAAGGGCAAGGGTGCAAGGGTGAGCAAATGTTACCTTTGCATATTTGTGTGCTTGCGATATAAGTGCGTTCATTTGGAAGCGGTCTGTGACCTTACCAAGGACGCATTTATAATGACATTACGCAGATTTATTGCCCGACGTGGCAAACCCAATGAAATATTTTGTGATAACGGGGGTAACTTTGTAGCTGCTGCTAAAGATATAGGGGCTTTTCTTAAATTACATAATAGGGACTTATCTGAATTTGCAACTCAAGAAAATATAAAATTTGTATTCTCACCTGCTCACGCTCCTCATTTTGGCGGCATCTGGGAAGCCGGAGTCAAATCTGCAAAATTCCATATAAAAAGAGTTATGGGAAATACCCATCTTACCTTTGAAGAAATATCTACACTTTTCGCACAAGTGGAGGCCGTTTTAAACAGTCGCCCCTTGTGTCCTTTGTCCTCCTCTCCTGATGACTACCTTCCTTTGTCTCCAGGGCACTTTCTCATTGGAAGACCACTGATGGCACTGCCTGAACCTAGCTTGGAAAACCTGAAAGAAAGTCACCTGAAACGATACGCTCGACTGCAACAGATTCATCAGCATTTCTGGTCACGCTGGCAGCGTGAATATATACACGAGCCACAACAACGGTTGAAGTGGAAGACGAACTCAAGATCCCTACATATTGGAGACCTCGTGCTTATCCATGAAGATCATGTACCGCCATTGTGTTGGCGCCTTGGACGAGTTATTAGATTATTTCCTGGTCTGGATGGAATTTCGAGAGTGGCTGACTTGAAAACGACTAGAGGTGTTCTACGTCGGCCTGTTATCAAGCTGTGCCCGCTACCCACTGCTGAAGATTTACGGTTGAAAGACAAGCCTTTCAACGGGTGGGAGGATGTTCAGGCTCACCTGCTGCCTGTTAACTAGCAGCGTGGGCGATAAATCACATTGCCTTAACGAAATGGCAAGGCGCGATTTCTGTGGCGGTGTGAGAAGAAAAACTTTAAAGTACCAACGTCACTTCGCAACTTGTCAACCGCGCGAGCGGCCGATGTATTTTTTGTGTCCTTTATAATCTAAAATAAACAAAATTTCCAAAAGTTCATTAAAGTAATTATTGAAGAAACCAAATTCCCAATAATTCAACCCTTTATGTCGTAAATAGACAAGCGTTAAGGTAATTACATGCTGAAGGTGCCTCACTGCGATGCCTCGCGGTCACGGTTTAGCTCGCTACCTCGATGTCCTCTCCGTGTAAAACATTAAGTGCATACAACCCGAATCTCTTCAAAGTAAGAGTGAACAGGCTTCTTCTGGGTGAGCTCACTCCATCTTAGACTTTGTCTCTGTCATCTCTGACCTAGACTAGAGTCAAGAGCAAACCCATTTCAAATAAAAAAAAAATGCATGCTTTGTGGAGTGAGCAATATATCCTTCTAAGATGGTTGGATTACCTTGCCGAGCCAGCTCCATAAGTCAGGTAGTCCTGCGGAACCCTAGAATTATAGCTCGATCATATGTTTGTCAACGGTTTATAAACTTCTTACATTCATTTTGACAGCGATAATAAATACACACATTGACAGTAACTCGATAATGTCTGACCGTCACAATGGATCTACGAACAGGTCCCGCTGCCTATGCCTACGAGCTACTCCTTATCGACTAGGCCATAAGTCAACAGGTTCATCGCCCAGAGGACACGGTGGAGCATACGATGGAGGTCTGCCCCGCTTGGGCGGAGCTCCGCCGTGTCCTCATAGAAGCGATCGGCAGCGGCGGCGATCTCTCACGTCCGGCCCTGGTTCAAGTTCAAGCTATGGTCCGGAGCGAGAGGGAGTGGGGGGCAGTCGTCTCCTTCTTCGAAGTAGTTATGCTAGCGAAGGAGGCGGCGGGACGGCTGGGGGAAAGAGCCTCCTGTCCCAGCCGCCGCGGGAGACGCTCCGGGTGTCGGGAGCCGCGCGACGACTCCCGGCCATCGTAGGCGCAGACCTGCGGGCGGAGAGTAATGGGTCGCTCATCGTCCGATCAGGACCAGGCACGTGCCGGACGGCGCGTATTCGTTCCACGCGTGCCTCAAAGAGATGTCAGCATCAAGTGAAGGGGCCCGTAAGGACTGAAGCCTGCCGGGTCAGCGGGATTGTCCGAAAGGGTTACCGCTGGCCCGGAACATAAAGGGCTTAGGAAGGAACACGGGTGGGTTATAGTCAGTAAGAGTCTGACACTCCCTTCCGCTCCACCCAGAGCGGGGGGGTCATTTGATGATTTCACATCCTGAAAAAAAAGGCTATAGGTTATTTAACATCACGATAGGACCCTTAGGAGCCGAGCAAAAAGGAAAAAACGTCAGAAAGAACGCGAAAACGAATTGATAGCGCAGGCAAGTTATGCGATGCAACGGGGTGGGTCAGGGAAGCAAGAAATTTCACGCAGACGAAGTCGAGGGAAGAAGCTAGTATTACATATATTATATGACTATTACCTATGATTTATTCATAATTTAATATAATTAACGTTTACATGAAATTTAATCATGACAGATTATTTTCGCATCATTAATTTCACGGTAGAAAAAATAATTAAAAGATTTAAATTACTAAATTATCAGCTGGTATTACCTATATTAAATAGCCATTAAAGTGTTCAATAAAGACACAATTCCACTGCGGCGTAGGATGTTACCAAAGACTACTTATATTCTCTATGAATGTTACGCACGTAAGTTGCGCGGATTCATTTGTTGGCCAATTGGTAGGTACGTTACATAAGATAATTCTATTTCTATGGCCGTAACGTATTTCTATGGTACGGTACGTATATAAATTGACTGTCCATTCCATTCCATAAATATTATATTTCTATGATTCATTCCAAGGTTGGAAACATGCTGGTCCTGCTCCATACATAGGACAATCTAGAGTCTAGACAAAATCAAACTGTTTCCTAATTTAATTTATATTTTTATGACATTGATTTTTACAATCTGTGACTACAGTAACTCACACACTTGTTAAAATTCTAGAAAAATCATCTTCTTTTACAATATTTGTAAATAAATTGTAAATTAATATGTGAGCACCATGTATCTATCACATAATTGATTTACCTGTAATTGCTTCATTTTTAATTCTTTTTACTTTTTTGTGGTAGGTTATTATTTCATTCTAGGTGCATCGTCTTCGCATATAATTATATTATGTATACAAAACCTTGTAAAACATTTTAAAAGAGTAACGGTGGAGTTTCTTGCCCATTCTTCTCCATACGAACATTTTGGAAGGGGCGATTCAATTTTACTGTAAGTTTTGACGTTCAAAAGTGCCTTTAATGTGACTATTTGAAATAAATGATTTGACTTTGACTTTGTTGTCTGGAAGAGATCGCACAAAGCGATAAGGCCACCCATTTGTATATTTTGTAGTGTTTGATGTATTTTTTGCAATAGTATCTTTCTGTACAATAAAGTATAATTATATAAATAAACCAGCATCCATCCATCCATCCATCCATCCATCCATCCATCCATCCATCCATCCATCCTTATTATTATTATTGTTTGTTGTACTTGTGTGCACTTGTGGCTTTGTGCTAAATAAACATGTTTTCTTTCTTTTCTTTCTTTCATCCATCCATCCATCCATCCATCCATCCATCCATCCATCCATCCATCCATCCATCCATCCATCCAAGTCCAAGTCCAAGTCCAAGATGTAATGTGTGTGTGATGTCATTTGTACTAATAAAAAACAAAAACACTGTAAAATGCTTCCTTCTCATTTACTCCCACGTTAAATCTTATAGTATGTCTCTTTTTACTGTCGCTTATCCGATTCATAAAATTACAAAACACAACGATGCTAAAGAAGATTTCACTGAAAAAAAAAACGGAAACATCCTTCATCAATGGGATTTGATCCGATTAACTTAACAGTTAACTGTCCATTACGATTCATAATGTTATCCTTTTATGATTCTGCCAAAGTGGCCTTTTTAGGCCCCCAGCTTGTCCTTCATACCTGCGTGACAGTCTCTTTCAAGCTACTCGTAGATCTGTCTTAATAACGCCTGGCAAAAAATGTTGGTATAGAAAAATAAAACTGCATTTAGAAATCAATAAAATTTATTAAATCTTAACAAGCCGCTTGACAGTCCTCTAAGGTAGCAAAACGGTTATCGTTACCCATGCAACCTCCATAGACGAAACCCACACATCGTTCAGCTACATTATCGAATGTAAACCTGAAAAAAATAATCAGATATAAGTAGGTATAACCTATAATCTAATCTGTGACCCGCCCCCGCTTGACACGATTTTTAATTACGACTTAACAAACATCGAGATTTTGATGTGAAACATCTATAGCCGCACGTAAAACAAATTTCTGGCGTGGCGACGCATGCCGTGGCGACGCGTCGCCACGCTATATGATGGTGTAGGTATATATACAGTCACAGTCTTGAGTACTGTGTGGCGACGCGTCGCCATGCGCAATCGACTGCGATTCAAAAAAAAATTCGCGAAATCGTAATATTTTATTTTATCATTATGCCATATTTAGTTTATATCGCAATCTGTTCTTTTCAATCACATTACTTTTACAAAATAATGTCGATGTTTCACATCTGCCAGGCGTCCCGTGTTTTTAATAAGAAAGAAAATTCGTTTATTTGAACGCAGAGATCTTTCTCTGCGTTCAAATAAACGAATTTTAAAAAATCGAATCGTTTTCGAATTTTTTTTTCCTGTCTTACACGAATACAAAAAAAGAACAAGTTGGGGAAATATATGATGCGTCAAATCCCCGCAAAACGACCATCGCTCAGCATAATGCTCAGACCCTATGCGAAACAGAGCGCTAGTTTTCCGCGACAGCCGGCGTTATCTATGTTTACCTAAATAACAGTGAGATGACTCATATGTAAGGTAGGTATATTTTTATAAATCTCATGCATATATATATATAGGTATAACTATCTGCTATGCTGTTCATAATGATAAGTACAATGACCCCTGAAGAGGTTATCCATTAATTACAAAACTATTATAAATATAACTATTATATTGTATATAACTATTATATACAGGGTGTATATAAAATAATACATACATAGGTTCGTGTCCAAAGCATAATCCTCCATCTGTAGGGAGTAGGCACCTAGGATCTGAAAGCAAGTGGTCTATTTTATTAAACTGTCGTGATCAATCAATATGCCTAGCATTTTCCCAACTATGTTGGGGTCGGCTTCCAGTCTAACCGGATGCAGCTGAATACCAGTATTTTACATGGAGCGACTGACTATCTTGACCTCCACAACCCAGTAACTGGATTAATTTGCAATTGAACGTAAAATTTGTAACGTTATCTGCCAAATAACCAAACAGCGGTGCTATTCTGTAAAAATCTCGCCGTGAAAACTTAAGTGAAGTGAGCGTGGAGTGAGCTGTCAATAGTGTCAATTCCTAGCCAAAACAAACTCACTTCACCTAAGTTTTCACGGTGAGACCGAAATCTCAAATTCAAAATTCAAATTATTTATTGTGGTACACAGGTAAAAATATGGTGTTACAGTTTATGAAATGAAGTACATCTATGACCCGCCTTTAGGCATACAATAGTTAAAGACTAGCAACATTATAGTAGTAGTCAATACACGAGATTATCAAGGCTTAATGAGAGTCCAGAAAGTCGTGCTCAGCGGCTCAATTTGATTCGTGAACGATTATCAAACGAGACTCAAGAGCAACGTTCTCATCGTCTTGATATCATTCATGAACGTTTGTCTCACGAGACCGAGGAGCAACGTTCTCATCGTCTCGGTTTGATTCAGGAGCGCTTATCAAACGAAACCGAGAATCAAATCCGGACCGTACCAAACCGGGACCACAATAAATAATTTGAATTTTGAATTTGAGATTTTTACAGAATCGACCGACGACTGTAGCTTATACGGAAAGGTGAAAAAGATTTTCACTGAACGGCTTCCTTTTTTTGTGTCAAATACAAGTTAAAATGGTTATAAAACTTACCCCTAGCCTCACTTAAGGCAAAAGCCACAAACACCAGGACAAGAAAATATAATAATTTCATTGTAATTATGTAAAGTTGACTCGTTCACGTCGATACAATGTATGCGCTGATTATGTTGATATTATATACATTGCGATGTATATATTCGGCAATTGTTTTTAAAGCAGGGACGTATGCAGTTAGGCTTATATCAATTTGGCATATACTGGGGCCAATTAAATTATCTAGCGAAACTCCGCAGGTGTGATGGGTCTCGATATTTTTTTTTTTGTTGGGTCACCGACCGCAGTTACTGTAGTCACTAGAAAATCAATAAAAAAATCAGCTTTATATTGTGTAAACTTCACAGACGTGATAGGTATCGAAGTCTAAATACGATAGAAAAAAACAGATCTTCTAAACTCGTAAGTACTATAAGTTAAAAGCAGTTTTTTTTTTTTTTGAGGATATAATCATCAAATGACTCACAGAGAGGAGGCCTATGTCCCATCAGTGGGAACATTATATGCTGATTATGAATCATCAAATGACCCCTCCCGCTCTGGGTGGAGCGGAAGAGAGTGTCAGACTCTTACTGACTAAAACCCACCCGTGTGCCTTCCTTAGCCCTTTATGTTCCGGGCCAGCGGTAACCCTTTCGGACAATCCCGCTGACCCGGCAGGCGTCGGCCCTAACGGGCCCCTTCAATTGAAGCTGACATACAACAAGCCTAACAGCGGCCGTTGACCTCCAAAAAAACGAAATCCTTTTATTTTTTATTTAATCGTGTTAGATATATCGATATCTAACACGTCACACGACACGTCACGTCACGTTACGTCGATATCTCTGCAGACGTCACGTGTATCGAATATCGATTCGATACACGTGACGTCTGCAGAGTTTCGCTAGCTAATTTAATTTGACCCTGTATTTAATTGAACCCCTACTAACTTGTACGCAAAATACGCGCATTGACGTGGAGTTGCGGATACCAGCCCGTATTACCTATTACCTACCTAATCGAACCCCTAATCATTATTTTATTTACACAAAGTAAAGCGCTTGTCTGGTTTCGAACCTACGACCTACAACTTATAGTATATGTCGCGGCCGATACTTGGCCGACACTGCATGGTCTCTACTACTTTGTTGGGGCTTCGGGCTCATCTTAATGTATACAGAGTTGATATGACAGAGGGGCATTAAATTACACTACGTATACTATACGTGCATAGTATTAATTCGATACAGTACAAAAATAGAAAGCGCCAAAAATGAGATTTTTTTTTTTCAAACAAACTAAATAGCTTAAAAGTCAGAGTGAAACGCACCACCCTTTATAAATAAATTTGACTGACCTTAGATGCCTAGGTAACAAAGGAGCGCGTGTGCGTGTGTGTGATCTCGTGGCGGGCGGGTGGGTGGCGCGGGGTGCGGGCCGTTTTTGACCGCTCGCGCTGGATTTTATGTTAGGTAAGGTTGTAAAGTACGCGCACACACAAAAACACAAAATTTTTAAATTCTCGATGTGTCCTCCATTCTTATTAATGCACAAATTATACCGACGGAGAATATTGTTATTTATTTTTCTAATTAAATCACTGTCCGTCGCTAAGCACTTTAATTCCCGTAATCTTTGTACTGCCAATTGTATGGTCGCGCCGGTCACCATACCTTTCTCGGTATGTTCGCAGAGCTAAAGCTGCGTTTCCACGGCATTCACCGTAAATTAAAATCATGTAAGTGTATTCTGACGCCGTGTAAGTTACACGAGGCATTGCTGAACACTTTAATTATTACACACACACACAACCAACGTTTAATTACGTATCCTATCACAATAAAAACAGTCAATAAAAAAAAACACTAACACTAAATAATAATAATCCCAAGTTACGTATCCTGTCACAATAAAAAAAGAAATACTGTCTTAAACTTATTTAGTGTCTATCACAATAACAAAACAAAATCACAATTATTGTCAGCGAGTTCGACAAAACATAACGGCGGCGGGGCTCCCGTGTTACGTAACGTACATCCCGGATGGATGACGCGTGCGCACTGAAAGAACAAGTTTTTTACCAAATTCGCAAGGATCTAGGATGCAATAGCAACACACTGACCTATTTCTATTCCTTTTACGCGCGGCAAAAAGGCGCGGGGGTTTTGCTATGATTGTCACTCTCATAGTGAAAGTGCAAGTGTGTGTGTATTTATTGCTTCGTGAAATATTTGGTTGTACTTGTGCGGCAACAATGTATTTTATACTCGGATTAGGTGCATGACCTATGCGTATGAGATAATCAGCTGTTAGGAATATACATCGTGTTCAAACGTAACAAAAACTTAAAAAATCATTTGTGACTAAAAAATTGAAAAATTGAATTGATTGATTGAATTGAATTGAATTGATTGATTGGTTTGTGTGAAAAATCAATTAAATAGGAGCAGTAGTTTACTACTGCTCCTATTTAATTGATTTTTGGTACAGAGCTTGAAAATGGTATCTAGTATAGGCAGTTTAAAGGAAAGCCCCTCTGTCGTATCAACTTTGTATAAATTACGTGTCACAGTGTTTGTCCGCGATGGACTCCTAAACTACTTAACCGATTTTACTCAAATTTGTACACCGTGCGCAGTTTGATCCAACTTGAAAGATAGGATAGCTCACATCTCCATTTATAATCGCAATATTATTTTATTGCAAATTATTTTTCTACCACAGCAACGCGTGGCCGGGTCAGCTAGTATTTTATAATTTTGATCAAATACGGCCCGTAGCTAATATCACTGAGGTCAACACATATCAGCAAACATTGACCTCAGATTCGATAATGAAAGACATTTGACGATTTACGTTTCACTTCCATCTTGGTAAACAATTTTAGCCCCTTCTATCTTGAAGCTTCGAAACATGACCAGCTCTTGCTTCAGATCCGTCTGCATATCGAATTGTTATCTGCCCGTCGTCGTCATGGAAGAAGACTTCTGGCCGCAGGACGTGGTGTTCCGTCGCTTCCGTGGACAAGTACCACAGAGCAGAACAAGAACAAGCTAGTGAAATCCCAACTAGCAAAATAATCCTGGATTGCGATTTTATAATGCTACTTGGACTTATAAAGCTCCGAAGATGGTTTTGGTGGTTGCTACTGCGCTTTTAACAGCATAAATACATGCTGGTTTTACTCAAGTACACTTAATCCTATAATTTGTACTTATATCGGTATATGGGATCATATTTCCTGACAAACATAGGATCAAGACTCCTATAAAAGCATGAAACAAGAGTAATTGCACTCAAGAGTAATAACTCCGGTAACTCGGACTTATATGCGCCTATAAGATAACATCTGCGGACCATTTAAATCCTAATACTCCTGTAGGAGCATGTACCAGGAATATATGCACTGAGGAGCCATTACTCTTGTTATTTTAACTTATAACCTCATATAAGCTAATATTTTATGGCCAATATAAGTAAATTAAAGTTAAATTACTGTAAATCATTTATGGTTTGGTTTTACATATTCTTAAAAGTAAGTGTTAAATGAATTTCATATCCATGTTTTAAAAACAATAAATCACCAAAATTACACAGCATGCAGCACTCGGTAGGATAAATTGTTCTCTATATCGATTTATCGTATGCCGTTTTAAACCTAGACATATTTATATAGGCATTCCACAGTAGTGTTTTTGTCCAAGAAATCTCAAAGAATCCTGGTTAAAACTCTTATGAAGCCACTTTTGCTTGTAACGACAGTACAGGCGAAAACACGCTTTATATAGTTTTGCAAATTCTATTGTAGGATTTGACATCAGCCATTTTGATTAGGTACAACTGTTTTTGTTTACAAATATTGAAAATAACTGGTGAAGACCGTATCGCGAATTCTAGCGAGGGTTCCGGACAAGATAATTGTAGTACTACTTTAGATGGAAGAAGTTCGGACAACGAAAGTAGGTACCAAATCTTTGAGCGATATTGAAAGCGATAACAAAAAAGATCTTTCGGATTATAACAAAAATTTAGAACTGCGTTATTTTGTTAAAAACTGGGAATTCCCCGAACCACAAAGCCATGCTATTGAAGTTTAGCAATGTTGCGCGTGATCGGGCGAACCTGCGAGTATTATGCTGTCGATTTGAGATGGTCAAGAAAGTACCATGAACTCCTAGTAAACGACTTCTTTTTAATTTATCGTAGTTGCTACCATAGACGTATAAAAACTAATACAATTCATGAAGAAGTTCATGGTACTTTTTTGACCTTCTCAAATCGACAGCATATAATACTCGCAGGTTGATCGGTTTACCGACGACGTTGCCAGATTTATCAGCATGGCTTGTAAGAAAATAGAGAAGACTGTGCCCGTACCTATTGAGTTATTGTAGGAGATCCATAAACATTTGTGTAATATTGCCCAGACATCAGATTAGACTAGTTACAAATTTCACATTCATCTCTTGGGAAGTGATCATAAACTGCGTAAGTAGAACAATTCTCACACCAAAACCAATCTTGATATAGCAATGATCTGATGTGCTCTTGATTCTGAGTAAAATGTTAATCTCTAGTGTAAATAGAAACCAAGCTGTGACAACCGGGACATATCGCCGATAACAAGAAATGTGATCGGAAATCTTTTTTGGTTAAAAATCGATCGATATCCAGGAACATCGGCATAGTCTTGTTTAAATCGTCGGCAACCTCTTATATAATTAAGTTAAATAAAAACAATGTTTAAACTAATGTTTAACCTAGCACGTAGAACAAACCCTTAAAATATTCCTTTAACTTACTTATCTATAAAATATATCAATCGATTTTCATCGGGCATTGCGGAACCCTAATCGGTAACAATGGCGAATCTTCTTCGGTTTTGAGATAACCCAATATAGAACCAATATGCTTATATTGGTACTATGTCACACTTGGAAATGCTAAAAATACTTATATTAGCACTATGTCACACTTGGAAATGCTCACCAAGAAAATGGCAGCTGCCTTCACAATATTTATTTAATATTAATTAATACTAAAATGTAAATAAGCAAATTTCAAGAGGCGCTTTAAAATTTTTATCGAAACCATGATAGATTTCACAGAAAATTCAAGTTCCCCTATGAATAAGCTATAAGTAAGACTAACAATTTGACAACAATAAGTTTGTGTTTCTAATATGGTTGACATGAATAATATAACCCTCAAGATGTTAAAAATATTTTTTACAGAGCAAAACAATGCGCGATACACTCACTTCGACTGTTCGCAACATATGAGATTATAGAAACATTTCTAGGCGTGTATTAATCTAATTTTTTACTATAATTTACTTATAGTGAGATTTACAGGAGTAATTGTATTCACGTAATTCAATTACAGGAGCAATATAGGCGTATATGGCATTTCAGCGGTCTAATATAAATACGTTAGAAGTAAAAGTAGACTTATAAAGTGGGCCCTTTTCGCAACTTATATGCGGATAAAAGCCTCATATAATCCTCGATAAATGATGGTTCTAGGATAGTTTAAAAACCACTTTTTGCTAGTTGGGATACTATCTATAAATATAATAAAAATGATAAGATGTTTGTTAGTCTCACTAAAACTCGAGCACGGCTGTACCGATTTCGCTAATTTTGGTTTTAAAATATTTGCAGAAGTCCAAGGAAGGTTTAGAAGGTGAGAAAATATGAAGAAGTTGTAAGGAAAATAGTAAAAGCAACAATTTTATTATCTCATACCACTGACCTCTATCATACAAGTGTATAATACAGGCCAGTTATCATTTCAGCCGAAAGAAGTCCACTGCTGGACCTAGGCCTCCCCCACGCACCTCCGTCTTCTGTGCTTCTCGCATCCAACGGGTTCCTGCGGCCTTTACAAGGTCGTCGGACCACCTTGTGGGAGGTCTTCCAACGCTACGTCTTCCGGTACGCGGTCGCCACTCCAGAACCCTCCGGCCCTATCGGCCATCTGTACAGGTCAGTGTCCCATACAAACTGTTCGTACGGACGCCAGCACATCAATCAACCTACCACAATCTGTCAGATTTCTTTAATAGATTTTCAACTTTATCACTAAAGCATAAGGTTCAAAGTTGATTGGGAAAATCTGACAGATTGTGGTAAGTTGATGTGCTGGCGTCTGTACCTCTCAAACAGGGTGCGTTCAGAAATTAAATAATACCACAGAATAACTAATAGAAGTTGATATTTGGTAGTTATTTTATGTTTATTTTAAGACAATCTTTATTTATTTTGTTAAGTTTTAAATACTTTAAATAACCTTACACTATTTATATTATGTACAAATAAGGAAAAAAAGCTAAGTTCTAACACTTCTAACTGGTCAGAAGAGGGAAAAGTGCCCAAAACCATTTTACACAATTGCTGTTCAAATATTTGGTTTCGTTACATTGTTAATTACGGCGAAAGGGGATTGAAAAATTTTATAGGGAACTTTAACTACTTAACCGTCGCGACATTTTGTTTTTTTTTCCAAATGGCGGCCATGCATGAGACTTATGTAAATCTATAACTAAAATCAATGCAAACAGGAAAAATAATGATAACAAACTCCGTAAAACGGACCGCCGTCATTCAAAAAAAAACAAAATGGCTGACCAGTAGGCATGCTTTGGACCTTCAAAGCCGTTAGGTAATTGATTATTAAACTATAACTAATTACAGGCACACATTTGACACAGAAACAGATGAATGCTTTACGTTCATGGGATTCCAGGAAAATGCACTTCGAAACCATAGACGATTGTGAAAAGCAGAAGAAACTTGTAAGGTATAAATAATAAATAAAAATATTACTGAGCAAAAGTGAAATAGCTCCACAATCACCCTACTGCCGTTGCGTCGAGGCAGCCCCACTTGACCAGTTTGGACTTACATCTTCCCACTTGTGTCTGGTGACGGTTCAGAGATTTCCATGTAGATCACGGAAGGTTACACCCTGCAGGGAGATGCTCCTTTGGTGGTAGATAGTAAGTAGGAGGGGGAGGAGTATCCTGCCATAGTTTCCTGTATAGACATACTAACAAGCCACAAATCTGGAACAAGGATTTTTTTAACAGTGCCATTCTTTACCAAAATGAATGAGCTATTGTTTATTTTCCTCATGATTAATTTTTTCCTAATGATTTATTTTCATTATCCTCATTCAACAATTACAGTATCCATAATTTCCTAAATCCATAACTCATTTTTTTTAACAATTATAATAGAGCTAATAAATGACAATTATATCTTAAATTAATAATGGTTTGCGCGATGACCTCAAGTGGCATGATTCAACATAAAATGGAGTGACTAAAACTCATGAGGAAGTTTTTTTGGTCCAAAGCAAGGTTTTAAAATGATTTATTCTGATTCGAGGTGAAATTACACCTCGAATTAGATTAAATAATTTTAATGGGGCTGCTGCACGTCTTTGTCATCTCCGATTCCCGGGCGTAGGTACCTAAACCGCCTACAGCCATCCGTTGCCGAGTAACGAGCAGGTAATACTATACAGGGTCCCATTAAAATAGATGGACAAATTTTAACATAGCGCTCAGTAGGTACGTCTAACTAAAGATATCCAAGAAAAAATAAAACACTGATTAAAGTAATTTTATTTTGACCTACAATAATAAATTGCCGGCACATTAGTGTATTTTCGTTAGTTGGTTACTTTTCTTATAAGTATCTATGCGTTTTTCTGATATATTCTTTTTACCATCGTCCTAATTTTGGTCTGAATGATTTCTAAAAGTTTGTAGTAAAAAAAATACGTACGTGTCTGGTGTTCTGTGAGAGAAAGTATGCAAGGAAGTCTACTGTTCCATGTTAATTTTTTATTAAAAAAAAGAAGAACATCCCGCTGAAGATAAGTCACCTTGGGTAACCAGGAAGTCTTTAAACAGACTCCGACCCAGGTTGGCCGAAGCAAGGAAAACCGGTTTATGTGAAGAATCATAGACGACTCCGCCTTGGAGTGTAAATGTGGTGCTGTTCCACCAAATACATTAAATTATTTACTTGTAAGTATCTTAAATCTCTTTGTGTTCCACAAACGTTGGGACACTTAATATCGTGGCCTGCATGTCCTGTCAGCTGCACGTTACAGGAACTGGTGGACGCTGGCGATGGCGCCAATCAAGTAGCCGAATTCTGGGCCGAATCCATTTAGATTGCTCTCGACAGGCTAAGAAGAAGATTAAATTATTTACAACATTATGTGGGTTCCTTTTTATGTTTCTATGTATGTGTGTGTACAGTGCGTGCCACGTAAGAAGAGACTTGACCCCGCCTCCCCCGCCTCTTTCCGCCGCCCCTATGACGTCCGGTCCCGTCCCGCACTCAGACCTCATACCGCTAAAGATACCTAAAATCGTGTTCTGCGCATGTCAGACCACGTGGTGTGTCAAGTCTCTTCTTACGTGGCACGCACTGTATAGTTGGTGTTAAACCGTTTTATTTAACTGTAAATAAATAAAATCATTAGGTACTCCATTTTCTTCTTACTCTATGTAAAATTGTGACAATGTTTCAGTAACCTTCTTGTGACAATTCTATTGAGGTAACTGCTTAAAACAATTGGTATTTATAGAAGACTAGACTTTACTATCAACTAGATTTCTTTGAGGAGCTATAAATTATGTTCAAATCTTAAAAAAATATAATTAATTGGTGAAATTCATAACGAAATTCTTTCTTTATAAACGAAAGAAAAAATACTGCAAACTACATAGTTTAATTTTATTTTATTGTTTTTTTACTACCAAATACATCGTTTATTTTGAAAAGAATGTCGACTTTTGGAGTTTCTGTGCCTTTTTGACACTCGTCACTTTGGCGAATACACAGCAAATAAATGGTATGTATCGTAATCTATTTATTAACCGATTTCTAGAAAGGAGGACATTCTCAATTCGGATGTTTCTCTTTTTTTATGTACGTTCGGGCATAACTCCATTGTAAATAGACGGATTTGCACAATTTTTTTTTGTTCGAAGGGGTTTTATTCCGAAATGGTCCCATTAAAATTTTTGGAAGACGCTTGTTTTTTTTTTTTTTGTGAAAATGTTTTTTATAGAACAAAGTCGGGTTATTTAACAAAATTTAGGTATAACTCAAGAACAGCTGGACCTATGATTTCTATGATCTTTGATTTGTTGGATTTGTCTCCGCCCCGAAAAGGTAGCAGAGTAACTATAAAAATATGGAAAAATATGGAAAAAAATTTAAGATAATTCATTTTCACATACATTCATCCTAAGACAGTACGAAATTCAACTGGTAATTTACTAAAACATAATTTCAGACACTATAGGTTAACGGTAGCCCAGACAGTAGAACTTCAAGGGTGCACACTTGTTCGGTTCGGCATGATTCGGCATTTCGGCCCGGAATCACCCACTGCTGAATAATAGGCCCCCCTTTTTTTCTTACTTACCGGTTCCGTGCCGCCCTCATCCTGATGTTTCCCGTAACTTTGACGGTTGGGCGGCACAATCACACTAATATTATAAAGGCGAAAGTTTGTGAATGTGTGTGTGTTTATATGTTTGTTACTTCTTCATGATCAAATGGTTGGACCAATTTTGATGAAATTTTGTATGGAGGTAGCTGACACCCTGGATTAACATATAGGCTACTTTTTATCCCGCTATTCCCACGGGATCAATATTTACGCGGGTGAAACCGCGGGCTGCAGCTAGTCGAATATAATAATGTAGAATTGTAGATAATGTGTACGTGAAAAGCCGCTCGACTTAGCTCGAATCGAATTGTGCCGAGCGAACCCGAACATGATTCGGCGAGGGTAGCTGGACGAAGTTTGGCACTAGCCGTATGAAAGCCGAATATGTGTAGAGATTACTTCGGGTCGGCTTCGATGTGTAACAAATACTGCCGAACCGAATGTGCCGACCCGAACATATGGTTTTGTTTAAAAAGAGGTCTTTTTAAAAAATACAGACAAATGAACCTAACACTTATTCTTCTGGGTCTGCGCACTGCGAGATTCCAACACGATACATTACACTATTTACATAATCTTGAGTGTATTTCCAGGTGGTTCCTGTCAATTACCTATCGATCCAGGCAACTGTGGCGTGCTGGCTGTTCTATCCACTCCTAGTCTTAGGTAAGATACGTATCTGTAACATTTTGTTTACTCTAGAACCACTTTTAACAATACGGCCTACCTTGAAATCGTGAAATCATTTTGTCGATTTATGAACACATGAACAGCCGAATTGTTTTTCGTATCTTCATGTTTGGTCCTTTTGTAGTAGGTTCAGGTCATAGCACACGTATCAAATCGGAAAGGGGTAGTCACCGTATCGCCTTTCGCCTCGCCGTCAAACAGACGTCAACCTAACGTAACGTAAGCACGTAACCATAGCGGATCAGAAGCTCCGATACGTCGACTCGGCTACGGCCCCCACACATCTGGACCCGAGGTGGCGGCGCAATGTGTTCCACGCGCGCCCCTCTTAGACGTCACGGGGGGAGTCAAACACCTCACTCCCCCCCCCTGACCAGACGGGGCCCGCTGAGGCGGGCCGGCACCAGCCGGGGGTTGCGGAAGGATCGTACGTTCCCGCGACCCCCGGCGTAGGTGTGAGATGGAACACCGGGGTGGTTTTTAGTCAGTAAGAGTCTGACAGACCTCGCCGCCCGCCCCAGGGCGGCGGACATCCATGAGGATTTTCCCCCCGGATCAAAAAAAAAAAAGGCGACGCCGCGCTTACGGCTCGCCGACCGCTGGTTGATAGTGCAACAGGCAGGCCGGAGGGGTGAGAGGCAAGGGTGGACGAAGAGACGTAAGCTCGGGTACGGAGAGACGCAAGTGCGGAGACGACGAGCCGTACGCACCGCACCGCGGTTCGTGAGCTTGTCCCGAGGCGAGGCGATTACGTTACGATTCCGATTAGTGTGCGTTGCAGTAGGGAGTTTCATACAAAGAATATTGAACGGCTCGAGTTGATACGGTGCCAATCCCTTTCCAGATTGATACGTGTGCTATGACCTGAAGTCGGCGACATCTTTTTCGCTCATTCCAACCACTCAAATATGTGCTTTTTTTCTCTTGTTCAGATATGGCTACGACAGAGCTAGCGCCCGCTGTATCCAGTTCACCTACTCCGGCTGCGGCGGCAACACAAACAGATTCACCACCTACAACCAATGTCTGACTACTTGCTTCTCATCTCAACAGGTGTCTTTTAATGACCTCGTTAACTTAGTTGGTTATGTATTGACTGGTCAGACTAATATAAATCGTTTAGTTGGGTGATATTTTGTTTTTATTTACTAATCCCACAGTCCCAGCGCTCCCAGCGGGGTAATTGATCAGCCGGTCGATTCTGTAAAAATCTCACCGTGAAAACTTAGGTGAAGTGAGTTTGTTTTTGCTAGGAATTGACACTATTGACAGCTCACTCCACGCTCACTTCACCTAAGTTTTCACGGTGAGATGGTTACAGAATCGCAGCCCCGGATCTACGATTTTTTCGAACCGGGGCAAAACCTTGATAGTGGCGCCCCCTCCCTTCAGTGTTTGAGAAAAACTTGCAAATTGTTGATTTCCACTACGATAATAAACACACTAAACGATTTGATTGCGTTGATTTCACTAATAAATTACTTATTTTATTAACGCTGATTACTCGCAAACGCAATCAACCACATAAACAAACAGTGTTGTCACTTGACGTTCAACTGTTTGAATTTATTCGGCTCGGCTCGTATAGATATGTGACGGGGATTCCCCTTGGCAGAAGGATCACGGACACTACGCACGCGTTCAAAAATTTACTTGATCTGTTAGATGCGTTCATAAATGCACTTAGCACCTATGTGTTCAAAAACTAACGGGGCGTATGGAAATAGAAAAGTTTGTTTTTCAAACATATTATATTAAGATTCGATTACTTGTTAAAAACCTATGAGATTGTAGGAAAAGAGGCTTCAGTTCAATATTTCGAATTCTTGTCTCAAGGATTTGGCGCCACAATGAAGCTGCCGCCCGGGGCAAGTGCCCCGGTTTGCCCCCCCTTAGATCCGGGGCTGCAGAATCGCACTGCAGTAGCAATGGGTTTCATTTTGACAGTTCGACAACATTCATTGCGTTATTTACGTTCTTGAGCAGACAAATTTTATGAACTTATGAAGCAATGCGTTAGCATATCCTTCAAAATGATTCAGTGGGGGTTTTCTGAAATGACGTTCGCTAGGTGGCAGCACTGACACGTCAGGTCCAGGCATCTGTCAAAGAGCCTATATTTTCTTTAGTCATGACTGAATGATGAACGAATGAATGAATCGAATGATGAACGTCATCATATATTTTATATTGGAAGACCTCTTGTCACAGTGGTGCCAACTGGTGTCGTAAATTTTCACGAACACCCTCATTGGTGATTGATATTGTGATAAGCAATTTTGGTACAGGTAGCACGGGCGAGTATTTTGGCTCGGCGATTTTTTTTTCGCTAATTTTCAACGAACTGCTCAGCGCCGCCGCGGAGAGTTGAAAATTCAAGAGTTAGCCTTTATCCGCTACTCGCGTGGCGGGTAGACCACTCGCCGAGAGACTTACGCTCAGTGCATTGCATATGCATATACATAGTATTTTTATCTCAAGAAGCGACGCGCGTTTTACTTGTGGTTATCAAGTGTACAAACACGCTGTGAATGTGTGTGTAATAGCGAAGTGGGAAGAGTGTGTGTTATATGTTGTTGACGTTACTCGTTTTCACGCACACATTCGCTTCTCGTTAATCGCCGGCGGTGGGCTGCCTTAAACCTTGGCAATCTTTACCCTAGAAAAACCAAAAATTCGAAGTTATGCCGCCCGCATGGTGGATTACGGCCCACTTGCTCTCACAGAGAGGAGGCCTGTGTCCCAGCAGTGGGTACGTTATTGGCTGATGAAAGGTGACCGGATGTCACGTGAGTGTTTCCGGGCGGTTATGAATGAACTAACGCGGTAATCGTTATAACCAAACATAAGCGGTAAAGTCAAACAATGGAAATGTAAACATTGTATACAGGATGCGGACATACTTATTTTTTCTTTTGACGACACGGTTGGCGCAGTGGCTGAGCGATCGACTGCTGCGCTGCGTGTCGCGGGTTCGATTCCCGCACGGAACAAATATTTGTATTGCCTACAGGTAGTTGTTCCGGGTCTGGCTGTTTGTGTATGTGAATTTTAATGTTTGTAAACTCACACACGATACAGGAATAATTCCTAGTGAGAGGCAACGTTTTTAAAAAATAATAATAATAAAAAAACTTATAATATATTTTTTCACGTGAAAATGTTTTAGTGAAACTTTTTAGTTGACAACTCTTTTCAAATTGATATTCGAACAAGTATGTTTTTTTTTTATAATGACTTGTCATCTTGTGGAAAACTTAATTTAAAAAATCTTCTCTGTCAAACAAAGTTGTTATTTCCATATCCTAGTTATTGAGTGAGAGGCTTGTGAATAAGAAATAACAGCCACACGGGTCTATCGATAAGGTTAAGCCATGCTTGCCGCGGTTAATCCATGCATGGGTGACCATCTATACATTGTCTTACGTAAGAAGTGACAGCCCTAAGCAGAATCAAGACGACACAGTCGAGCATATTGACGTTTTTGACAGATAAACAAATCGGATAACGTTTTTGACAGTAAATCTTTCAGATGACGTTTTTGATAGCAACAGATTTGACATTTACTTAGAAAAATATTTTCGAATTATGCTTTTGACACTTACTTAAACACGAAACATTTAACTAGCCTGCTGTATAAGGAAAGGAAATTGTGGACGCCATAGAAAAACGAAAAACCATCCATGACTGAACACGTGCGATTCGTAGCTGAGAATCCAATTTAAATGGATTATTTTAAAAAAATAGTTTAAATGAATAATTATTACATATTATCATAACCAACTGAAGAAATTACCATTGCAGTTACTTAATCAATTAATTGTTTAGCTAAGAGAAAACAGTGCATTTTTTCATGTTTGTGAAGTTGTGAAAAAAAAACCACAGACAATAATGATTAATTTCAGCAATTACTATTACTGCTTAATTATAGTATTAATTGTTAAAATAACCATATGCCTAACAAATGATTCCAACACTACAGAAGAGGTTGAAGACTCCGATGGTAAGTAGAATTTATCATTTTTTTTTCTATAAGTACTAATAATAAAACCGAAGTTTGTTTGTTTGTTTGAACGCGCTAATCTCTGGAATTACCAGTGGGATTTGATTTTTTTTTTTTTGTGTGTTTGATAGCCCAATTCTCGAGAAAGGCTGTGTAACATCACATCTAGGAGCCTCAGGAGCCGATCAAAAATAACGAAAAAAAAAATTTTGTAACAAAAAAAAAAAAACGATTTCCAAAAAAACTATACTCTCGCTTTTTAGTGGGTCTGCTTATAATTTATCTAAGTTACAATGGCATAGTGTCAACTTGCTCATCGCCTTTTACAAAATGTTGCTTTTCCCGATCCTGCGACGTTAATTGTTGAAGTTCTCCTGGTATTTCACCATAAGCTCCATTTTACCATTCGCATTGTGACGAGCATAAATTGCTTAGCAACCATATTAAAATAATCGAATCGCAACCCGTGAAATACGAGTATTATTGAGTAGTGTTGGTGGCCATCTGTGGTCTTCATCATCAGTTTCACTTCACCAAATGGTGCTTTCCGAGGGCAAATGCATGAGTTACTATAAAATACACCCAAATCGCTATAAGTGTGCCCATAATATTTGAATAGTTCCTTCGATTTCTCCAGGATCCCATCATCAAATCCTGACTTGATGACAAGGGAACCAATCAGAAAGTATATCCTTTTAGATAAAAAAATAATTTTGCAAATCGGCTAATAAATAACGGAGTTCTGAGGTAACACACATTAAAAAAAAAACAACCGAATTGATCAGGATTCTGTCGTGATCCACCTGCTTATATATAGTTCACCTCTGGGTGGATCACGGGCAGTTTTTCTTGCCGGTGGATCATCTACCTAGGTGGACCATGGGCAGTTTTTCTTGCCGGTGGTCCACCTTTTTTTTCAGGATGACCCCTCCCGCTCTGGGTGGAGCGGAAGGGAGTGTCAGACTCTTACTGACTAAAACCCCACCCGTGTTCCTTCCTTAGCCCTTTATGTTCCGGGCCAGCGGTAACCCTTTCGGACAATCCCGCTGACCGGTGGTCCACCTTTGTAATAATATTACAATCTCTTTCCTCTTGAGTTTTGTTTAGTTATTAATAGAGGAATAATTATCCTCCTTGGCGACCTGCTCTTGCACAAATGCGACGCACGGCTTAATTGTCCTCATTATTGTTTTTTGTTTGTTACAAAAGTATTTTTCCACTGTGCAATTGGCATTTTGTTTTTATCCTCATTTTTTTGAAGTCGGTTAAAAAAAAAACGATAAGCGAAAACAAAATTCGTAATAGTGCGGCAGGCGATGCGATGCGACGGGGTGGGTCACCCCGGGGATCAAGAAATTTTGCGCGGGCGCAAGCTAGTTATTAATATACATTTATACATAGTCCGCCAGACCCTAATTCAGCCAAGGCGGCCAATCTCAACAGAGACTACTACCGCAAAAGGCTGAACGCACAATTATGATTTGCTTCTTTTGATAATTATTTTTATTCTTTGTATAAAATACAAAAAAAGGTAAAAGTCGATGTGCAATATTTATCGCCGGGTACTGTACATAGGTAAATGTCCTTCATTGACATGATAATATTCTAGCATGTAATCATGTTTTTTACATTTTTCTGGATCAGCTGATGATGTTTCTGGATCAAATTTAAAATTTGTTTCAGACGTCTGTGAGCTGCCAATCGACGAAGGGGACTGCAGGAACGAAACCCTGGGTACCGATGAAGACATTAAAAGTGTCAGTGACGTCAGTGACAACAATGAACTCTATGAACTCAACGAACTTATCGACATCAACGAACTCAACGAAAGCAATACTTTCTAGTAAGTTAAAAAAATACGAATTATTGAAGCTACCCAAGCAAAAACTATCCAAGAAAACTACCCAAGCAAAGTTTATAAAATTTATAAGGGACCACCCCAAAGACAAATTATTTTTTAATTCGAAATCGATCCACAATTGCCGGAGATATCACGTAACATACATTCTTACAAAAAATAAAACAATCGAATTGAGAACCTCCTTTTTGAAGTCGGTTAAAAACGATATATGTTTATGTAAAAAAAAATATATGTAAAAAATTATAAATTGATAAAATCGATGCCAAATACCAATTTTATCATTTTTTATCAACATTTCATTAATTTTTATTTCATTTTAAAGGCTCCTACAAGCAGGCGCGACACGCGATATAATCGCGCGCGACACAAAGGCACCGCTCGTTGCGCGACTTGCGGTGCCTTTGTGTCGGGCACGATTATATCGCGTGTGTGCGCGTGTGTACCTACCTTTTACCATATCTTTTACCCACTGACCTGTATTATACAAGGTATAGAATAGAAGATAGGTAGGTATGATAGAGGTCAGCGATTTTACCTTTGTTTTTAAAATATGATTGACGTGTAAAAGTGTTAGTGCAAACCTGCTTACAAAAATAAAATCATTTACCAATTACTTGTTTCAGTTTTGGCTACAACAAGAGTACGAAGAAATGCGAACAATTTAACTTTGACGGGTGTGGAGGCAATGCAAATAGATTTGACACTGTTAACGACTGTAGGAAAACCTGCTACACACCACTCAAGAATTTCCTAGCTAAAGTCACTGACCTCCTCGTGTTCAGAGTCACAAATGGGCGTTTTCGTGAAAATTTACGACACCAGCAGTGCGATTCTGTAACCATTTCACCGTGAATACTTAGGTGAAGTGAGCGTGGAGTGAGCTGTCAATAGTGTCAATTCCTAGCAAAAACAAACTCACTTCACCTAAGTTTTCACGGTGAGATTTCTACAGAATCGATCGGCAGTTGGCACCACTTTGACAAGAGGTCTACCTATATAAAATATAATAATATGATGACGTTCATCATTCGATTAATTCATTCGTTCATCATTCCGTCATGACTAAAGAAAATATAGGCTCTTTGACAGATGCCTGGACCTGACGTGTCAGTGCTGCCACCTAGCGAACGTCATTCCAGAATACCCTCATTGCAGTAATGGCACTTCTGAATTGCCCACCACGTGATTTGCATCATCGTCTGCCTAGCCTGCGGCTTCCAGTCCAACAGGATGCACTCGAATCCCAGTATTTTACATGGAGCGACTGCCTATCTGACATTCACAATCCAGTCAGTGGGTAACACGAGTAAACCCACGTTCGCACAGACGTAAAAATATCGCGACGGGATTATATCGCGCACTGGAATTTCAACTCTCGTTGTTGAGCCGAGCGTTGAGAATCCAACATAGCCATCTTTCTTCTTTCTTCTTTCTTTCTTCTTTCTTCTTTCTTCTTTCTTTCTTCTTTCTTTTTTCTTCTTTCTTTTTCTTTCTTTCTTTTGCGTTTCAAAAGTAATATTGTGTGTCACGCGCGATTTTATCGCGTGTCGCGCCTGTTTGAAGGAGTCCTTACGATTTTACAAACAAAAAGTGACATACGCGACGATCGCGTATTCGCCCTTGGGGTTAGGCAATTTTAATTATTCTAGCCACGTTAAAATAATTTAGAGACAATACATTATTGACAATGTAATTTATTTACCTATGATTGAATTTAATTAAAAAAAAATTTGTCGTTACGGGTAGTCAGAAGCCCGAAAGTCTGACAACCAGTCTTACCATGTGGTATCGTATTACCCAGTAACTGGGTTGTGGAGGTCAAATAGGCAGATGACAGACAGCAGATGATGATGTTGATAATTGTTTTTATATAAGAATAAAGTATGTTTGATATTATTTGTCGTTTAATTAAAATAGTTTCTTCTATAGCTAAGGAGACAATTAATTGTTAGTCTTTAACCCGTCTTGTTCTGGAAATAGAGTTTCTTGATTTTCCTCCCTGACATCAAATGGCTCGCGGAAACTGTGAAGAAAAATGGTTTTAATATAGGTACTATTTGTTCACACAACGCTTTGATTATACAGTGCGCTCAGTTATTTTTCCTCTGATTTTGCATCTCTGTCAAAATCACAGTGATCTTTATAACTGTGGCAATAAGGTTGCTATTGGGTTCCAGTCATTGCCAAGTCTGTCAAAATCCCAATGACCTTTATTTTCGTAGTAATAAGGTTGATATTCGATTGCTACTGTCAGCATGGATACTCATCGAGCTATACATAACCAGTAGAAGCTGACTTCTGATTGTAAAAACCTATAATTACAATGCGAGGTCAGCTAAAACCGGAAATGTACAGACGCCAGCACATCAAGCTACCCGAAACTGTCAAATTTACCCAATCAACATTGAACCTTATGCTTTAGCGATAAAGATGAAAATCTATTGAAAAAATTTGACAGATTGTAGTAGCTTGATGTGCTGGCGTCTGTACATTGAAAAATCGAGAGATCAATCAGAACAGACAAATCTGAGGGGCAATTCTTTCACAGTCCGATCTCAGTGTCAATCTGTCAAAAATATCTCAAATTTCCCCACACGACAAGTTTTTGACATTAGGTAAGTAATTGTCACTGAGGTGGAATTACGACAAGATTTTGAGCATTTCCAATTACGGGATTTTGAATGCTTTCTAATCCGATCGGTCTGACTCACAAATCTAACCACTAGACCAGCCATTGTGTCACCCTTTGCACAGTTTCTGTATTTATGTCTGTAATTTATATGATGTACAGACGCCAGCACATCAACCTACCACAATCTGTCAGATTTTCCCAATCAACTTTGAACCTTATGCTTTAACGATAAAGTTGAAAATCTATTAAAGAAATCTGACAGATTGTGGTAGGTTGATGTGCTGGCGTCCGTACATAATAAAG
This sequence comes from Luperina nickerlii, assembly GCA_963855955.1. NCBI lineage: Eukaryota > Metazoa > Arthropoda > Insecta > Lepidoptera > Noctuidae > Luperina > Luperina nickerlii. Next base: position 4,898,852 of record OY979689.1, on the reverse strand, counting down.
AGTATTCTATTCTAAAAAAAATATTTAGGGTCGCCACGCTTTTATGCCAAACCGGGAGAGCCCCGTGACCCGAACAAGGGTATTCTACAAAAAAAAAATATTTTTCTAATAGGTACTCAATTAATTAAATTTACTTACCGATATTAGTTACTAAAACATAAAAGAACACTGTTAATAACAATAACATAATTAATGTCTTCATTTTTGTATCAACAAACACGTTTGTTCAGCGGATGTTAATATGAATGAATGCTTGCTTGACACATTCGTTATAAATCGCAAAATTAATAGTAGCACTTTACCCGCGACTTCGTTCGTCCGCATGGGTTTCGAACTTTCCTCAAAAAATTGAAAGGTAGTTTTCGAAATTTAATGTTTACGATCTTTATAATTTATTTTCTCATTTCACCACGACGACAGGACAGGGCTTGTTTAAAAAAAAAAGCGTTTGGTACGTTTCCATTGTATGACTTAAGATTATTTATATAAATTTTCGAGTTAATGGAAGCAAGCAGTAAAATGTACCCCTTAAACATTATTACCTTTTTCCACCCCCCCCCCCCCCCCCGGTAGGAGTCGATTTTCGAAAAACCTTAAAACACTTTAGGTAGGTATATGTTGTACTATTTTATTTTAGGGATTTGTTTCGAGTTTCGAATTAATCCGACAGCGGGTTGATTATTTTTCTTACCTATTAACTTTGTCACCCCCTTAATCCTCGGTGAGGGGTTTTTTGAAAACTAACAGTGACAATCTTTATTATTTACTGAGGCAAATGTTGCCAAGATTCAAGTTTCTTAACCTTTCACCCTCACAGAGGGGTAGAATTCTAAAAAATCTATTAGGATCTTTCCATAATTTGACTCAAAGATTATTTACCTATAAGTACCTATTTTTGAGTTTATCAAGCCACGCAGTAAATGCACCCTTTAAAAAAAAATTACTTGTCCCTTTTTGCTCCGTCAGAACCAAAGATTTTAGAAAGACCCAAAAACTTGTCATTATTTTTTGTCAGAACTATTAATACTGAGTTTCAAGTTAATCGAACCGCGCCTTAATATTCTTAGGCAAGTATTCGTGTCAAATTTAGTATCGATCGGCATCAAAAGTATCCTATGTGTTAATCCTGGTTATAAATTATCTGTGTGCCAAATTTCATCTAAATCCATTCAGCCGTTTGTGCGTGAAGAAGTAACAAACATACAAACATACTCACAAACTTTCGCCGTTAGTGTGAAGTGTGATAGTGTGATACCCTCATGACCTGCCGCCTTGCGGAGTTATTTTAAAACTATGATAACTCCTAAGATATTCATTGAAATCAAATGATTTCACGGGCAATTTTGTTCAAAATTAAATACTTGAGATGAATAACATTTTTATTTGGATGTATAAAAAAACACCTTCGCAAATAATGTATTATTTTAGAGCGATTACCATAAAAAAGGTTATGGTGAGTCAACCTTAAAAGATAAACATATGATGTCCCGGATTTTTTGAAGTGAAAACTTCTTTAGCGGCGCTGTGTACTTTTTTTGGAATGGGTAAAAACTTCTAAATTCGCGTCAGGTCACGTGACCCTGATCGAAAATTCGTAAGACGTAAGACGTAAAACGTAAGACGCGCGTTGTTGAGGACAGCGCCATCTATGCACATCGGGAAGAACTACGAGGGCCTCGCGTACTAACTACGTAGTTCATCCAACAACGACGAGATGGCGCTGAACCACGGATATATAACTGACGACGAGCTCCATGTGAGCGGTCATCATACCTGATTTGCAAAAAACCCTATAAAATAAGGAACACACCTTAACACGCGTGTTTTGTTTATAAGACGATTCACAAAATACACTCGTAATTGTTCAAGTTTTCACTTCTGTCGGCACTACCGGAGTGCCAGTGTTTTTTTTTTTAGAACTTTTAAAGTGGAGTATTAGAAAATGGGATACGGTTGCAGGAAGATAATACTTATTTGCAGTGCAACAGAAAAATATAATTTTTGAATAAAAGTTACTACGGTTGCTAGGACACACACAGCAGTAGACAAGATGCAGTTTATTTTAAACTTATAGGTTTGCAACCTCTAACACTGCCCCTTAAACTTATCTTGTAAACATACATCGGTAGCCAAACCTAACTCGTTTACAAAAAACTTATGGTTCTCTACCGACAAAGGTTTAGTTAAGACATCCGCCGTCATTTTGGACGTTGCGCGTTGGCATGTAATTTATTTTTACTTCACCATTGCTGACAGCCTCCCGGACGAAATGATGACGTATGTCTATATGTTTTGACCTTCCATGAAACATACTACTTTCAGTCAATTTTAAGGCCGACTGATTATCATTGAAAATAGCTATTTCAATGTTACTACCTATACATTCATGCAAGAAAGTTTTTATAAACAGTGCTTCTTTACAAGCATCGGAGAGCGACATGTACTCCGCCTCAGTACTCGATAACGCAACGGTACGCTGTTTCTTACTTTCCCAACACGTAATTGAATTCCCAATTTTGAAAACATATCCCGTATAAGAACTTCTATCAATTTCATTAGAAGCCCAGTCTGCGTCAGTAAAACCTGTCACAGATAAGCCAGTTTTCTTGTAGGTAATGCAGTAATCTACTGTACCTGTAAGATAACGCAACACGCGTTTAGCTGCTTTCCAGTGGACATCGGGAAAACAGTTATTGAACTTACAGCGTGACATATTATATCAGGGCGCGAACAGACCGCTACATACATAAGACAACCGATCAATTCTCGATACTCCAAACTGTCATCCTTTTCTTCAGCTTTGTACAATTTTTGGCACTGCATTGGAGTTTCAACAGATTTGCAGTCTTGCATTTTGTATTTCTCTAATATCTTTTTAATATAGGCACTTTTATCTAGAGTTATCTTGCCATTCTCTTTCCTGATTCTTAATCCTAGAACTCATTCTACAGGACCAAGATCTTTCATCACGAATTCTTTCATCAGCAATGATTTAGTTTTAGTTTTTTCCGCATTACAATTGCTAAAAATGACTAATCTTCTAGATATTAAGGTTTAAATTTCAACTTCCGTGTTATATTTAATGCTAGCACCTTACTGTCTTGTTTTACAAAATGCAATACGCAACTCCTCAATTATCTAAAACATAAGGTTGAAATTGGCATAGATTTCTTGTTTGGTTGAATAGAATGTGTTGATTCCGATTGTTGCACTACCCTAATTTTACTTCAGAAACTTAACTGCTGTATGAACTGCGAGTTAAGGTTGAATTTAGAATACTTCTTCGCCTTATTTACTAAACTGTGATTGAGGGTATTTTTACATTTCAAATGGTTTCATTTTCGTGCCGATTCGCTTGTGTGTAATTATCTTCATCGTAATATTATCTAATTTTTTAAGTTTTTGACCAGTTGATTTTATTAATCGATGGTATGGTTCCATTAACAACTTTATTGAAGGCTAAAATTGTTGTTCTGTGGGAAAAGGAACAAATCATAAAGAAAATAGCACACGAGATATAAGCATAACGGTAAGATTTACGTTATTCTTACACATATACCTATTTATTGTTGCAATCATGTTGCATTATTACTTACAAGTTGGATTTTTTTTTTATGTATTTCTAATATTATTATTTTCATTACAGAGAAAAACAGTTCGTAGATGGATACAAAGTTATCAAGCGACGGGTGATGTGAAATGTGATCACCAAGGCTCTCGCCCGATTGCTTACACTAATGAATCGGAGCGACAACGTAATATTGTGAAAGTTCACTCAGTGGCACCCTTCAAAACTATGCGTTCAAGTGCTGACTTCAAGATGTGGTAGACAGTGACGGCCATCCTATCCGTTATGAATAGGCAACTCGGCAGATTGACTGTGTAACTTATTTGATAAAATTACATTGGAACATATCGTCGGTTAAATAGAAAAATGACGTAATTCAGAAAGTACAAATTTTACAGTACAAGCGTTTGAAGTTTTTATTCATTAAAATTCGTTTTTCTATAAAATTGTTATTTTTACATATAAGTGTATCATTTAAAAGGTATTTACATGGGGATTTAGGTGGTGTGTTATTTAATTATTTATTTTTTAATTAGAATCAATTTTTAGCAACAAGACAGTGTCTTTTTGGGACATTTTTCTACAATCAAAATGGCGGATCACCACAGAGAATCGAAATGACACTTGCGACATCTGGTGAACTATTTAAAGTGTCGTTTTTACATATAAAATAATCTTGTTAGTAGACTCGTTTTATGTAATAATCTTATTTTTCAAAAAATTTGAAAAATGCCATTTTTCCATTTAATCGACGATATATGAGCAAGTGTTAATAATTCCCAATATCATTACATAAACAGTGGGTTCATTATCTCGTAGTTAATCAAAAATAAACAACCTTTATTATTATCAATCCAGTTACTCTTGTTTACAAGTAGTCTATTAATGTGTTAACGATTCATATCTGACCTCACATATTTTTCTAATGTTCTGTAAAATAAGGGTTATCAGATAATGTGATAAAAGAGAAAGATGTATATTGCTATACTGTTATAGTTTAGCATGTTGGTTCTTCCTCTGTAATTCACAGACACAAATGACAACATTTCATTTTTTAACCAGGCTTGTTTCCGATAAGATCATACAGAGTATAAAAAATGTATGTTTTCACAACTTTAAATAAATAAATATTATTGTAGTTATGGTTCTAGAAATATCAATAAACGAACCGTTATCTAATGTTAAACGTTCTAAACCAAACTAGGGTATCTATTTTGTGTTTTTTTGTGTTTAATATTCTAAGTAAATAACCCCAATTTAACACAGACAGAAATCTGTATATTCAACCAGGAAGTGGATTCCATGAAGTCCTAGAAATGTAATTAAAAAAATAAATGAATAATTAATTATTGTTTATGCAAAATGCCTAGCTTTTATTACCAACCTCCATTTGATTTCTTAACAATAATTAACGAAAAAAACTAAACTAACTACTAAAGAAACTGAAAAATAATAATAAAGGTAATAAATAAAATAAAGTCTTCTCACCCGCGGATTGAACTCGAGACCATCGCATTGTTAAGCCGCAGTGTTAACCACTATAGACCAACACGCCACTTATGTTACATTGCAAAAAACTTAAATAGGTTCGATGTCATTAACTCATTACCAAGGGGTAACCGTTTCTATGAAGCGGAGTGTACTAGCTTCGCTGCCCGCGACTTCGTCAGCGTGAAATTTCACCCTCCCCCCCATTCACCCCCTTAAAGGTTTAATTTCCAAAAACCCCTTCTTAGTGGATACCTATACTCTTCACTAAGAACACACCCTCTAAAATTCATGTCTCCTGGACCATCGGTTTAGGCTGTGCGTTGATATATCAGTCAAGACTTTGAATTTTATACATATATAGATAGATACGTAAAAAATAAATATTTGTAGGGTCAAATTAAATAAGCAAATCTCCGGGATGGGATGAAAACTGAGCACTCTGACTCGGACCCGGTTTTATCGATGAGCGAGCAAAGTGAGTTCTAGAATTGGCGCATTCTGGACCAGCCGGTCGATTCTGTAAAAATCTAACCGTGAAAACTTAGGTGAAGTGAGTTTGTTTTTGCTAGGAATTGACACTACTGACAGCTCACTCCACGCTCACTTCACCTAAGTTTTCACGTGAGATGGTTACAGAATCGCACTGCTGTGCCCTTATTGCGTAACACACTATCAATCTCAATTTGAATCATTTTGAAGGATATTGCTAATCCATTGCTTCTTATGTTCGAAAATGCTGTCTGCTCAACAACGTGTTGAACTGTTAAAATGAAACCCATTGCTACTGATAGTGCGTTACACAATTACCCCGCAAGATAAGTTTGGTTTTGATTTCTAAGAAAAATGCAAGAGCAACTGAAGTGAGCTAGAAAATTGGAGAATTCTGACTCTGATAGAATTGCTTAAAGAATGCAAAAGCGAGCAAAGCGAACTTGAAAATTGGTTCAACCCTGATTTCGGTAGGTTAGATTTCTGTGTGATTTTAATAAATGAATGCAATAGTTTGAGAATGAGGGTTTTCGTGAAAATTTACGACACCAGTTGACACCACTGTGACAAGAGGTCTTCCAATATAAAATATATGATGACGTTCATCATTCGATTCATTCATTCGTTCATCATTCAGTCATGACTAAAGAAAATATAGGCTCTTTGACAGATGTCTGGACCTGACGTCACAGTGCTGCCACCTGGCGAACGTCATTTCAGAAAACCCTCATTGGACCGCACCTATTGCTTGAAGCTTTGGTAAGCCATCAAAATTTCATAAGTTGTTTAGTGTTCACTCATTACGGGCCTTATCAATAAGATACCTATACATATAGGTACTAATCAGATCTAATGATGTTTTGGAATATATTTTACGAACTTTTACTTACACACGTTCCGTAGGGAGGCGCCTGTAGTTTGGGGCGCTGTATAATTGATTCAGCTGATACAGCGGTAGCTACGCCCCGCCCCTCCTCTTACATGATCCGGTTTTATACCTCTGGTTTTTACATTCATGTCCTATGATGATGACATTTTTTGTTGTAAATATATATTTTGCATCATGCCTCTAGGTGCAAGTTTAGTTAGAATTAATGCTATTTTGCATCTCGAGCAATAAAGCAAGTTGACGCCTTTGGATTTTAAATGCATTACAAGAAAACCAAGTTTCCGAACGAACAAGCTAACGGTTAGCTGCTAACAACACTGTTCATGTACTGTCAGTGTCAACGTCAAGTAGACAGTTTTATTACAAAATTGTCAAAACGTCAATCAATTCTTCATTTTAGTTTGGGAAAAAAGCGTGTAATTCCTAAATTAAGTTGAATTCGTTCGTATTACATCTCCACTACCACTTCTAAATGTAAGTATTTTACACGTTACGACCTTTCAAACGGTTAGTCCGTAAATAAAAATGTGATATGTAGTTTTTCAGAGTTCTGCCTACTAAGGCGTTGAGGTTATTACAAATAGAAAAAGGTGTGCCAACGACGCGTTAAATTAAAAAAACAAAGGAAATGTTTCTTTTGCTTTCACAAAATAATAAAAAGTCGACCCACTGACCAAAGTTAGCTTGAAAAGATCAGTTTTTTTCTTTGATCATTGGTAACCTACGTCTTTCATACAAGCGTTTTGAACGTTTCATTGCACTCGTCAATAATAGTATTTCCTCCACAAAGTCATAGAACAACAATGTTGATTTTACAATTTCTAGTAACTCAATCAAATCAAATTATTTATTAAGATTACATAGAAATAGGCATTTTGTTAAAAAAATAACAATGTTTTCTCCAAAACTAAATAATAACATTGGGGTATTTCGTACAGCATATTTTGTACAGCAGTTGTAATATACAGTACTTAAAACCCGCTCAATATGATCATGCTTAATACAATTTCTCACATAATATGCCATTTTATGTCAGTCCCTGCAACTTCCGTGCATTTTAACACACTTAATAAAATGTATAACATAATAATATGTCACCAGAACAACAGCATTTGTATGCCATTTAATATGTCTTCAGAACAAGATGTTGATAACGGATGGCAACACTTCCTGCATTATTGCAAAATTATGAACTTTGAAACATTTTTAACACAGACAAGTTCGGTTTCTTTTTTAAATTGATGCCAGGTAAATTATATGTCTTGAAGGGAGAAACTTGCCCAGATGGCAAAGCATTCATAAATGCCCCGCTCGACCAAAAGATAAAAGCACTCACTCAGAGCGATGGATTACAAGCATTATCCTTAGTTTAAAGCTGGGTGCTATATTAAATACCATCCCACACTGGGCCCGCGTGGTGGATTACGGCCCACTCCCTCTCACAGAGAGGAGGCCCGTGTCCCAGCAGTGGGAACATTATAGGCTGATTATGTGCTATATTAAATTGATTTTCACTCCACTGCACTGTTCTATTTAATATTTAAAGACTATTTTGTGAAAAATTAAACATCTCTCTTAACATAGGTCATCTTGTCATAGGTCTGACTCGACTTGTAAGAGAATGCTCAGTTCACTGCTTTCACACAATTCTGGCTCAAGCTAATTTCATTAAATAACTTGCGGCTGCCTGTGACAAAATGTAACTTATGTACAGTAAATTATGTGGTATATCGAATCCTTAATGGTGGACCACTATTTACGCCACGCCCTGTATATACTAGCTGACCTGACATTGTCCTGTTTCCTAGAACTATACTCCTTTTGCCTCGTTTCATTCATACGTCTGGTCATAAACGCACACCAGTTACAGTATCACACACCTGACCTTTCTGAAGAACATCACTAATAATGTCACTGTCAAATTAAGCCATACCATATTGATTGGTATATTTAAATATACAAATATCGACCGTAGCAATTAACATTGTCAGATCTACATTTTTGCGATTTTCATTTTATTGCATTAAAAGCCTTAGTTTATAAGCATAAGCATATACTACTACGTTAGGTAATTAGTATTTATACGTCACACCAAATTTGGTTAAGGTACATTGACATAATATTTGATACATATTTGAAGCTTTGAACGGCTGTACCCTTTTTTTTTTTTTTTTTTATAATCTTTATTGAGGAGCTTGGTCAACATGACTAAGTCGCTCCGTAAGGCTATCTTATAATATTATAAGCATCATTTTATATACATAATACAGTCCTTATGTGAATAACTATCTTCTACTAATACCAATCCGTACAAGTTTGTACAATAGCCTGGCTGTTTCTGACAAGGGGAATGCTAAAATATTATTGCACCTTCCCACCTCTCTAACATCAACACCAAAATGAATTACTAACTCAGCTCTAAGATCTTCGTTCCGGGCACACTCCACCAAAATGTGAAGAACGTCTTCCACTTTCCCACATTGTGTGCAGTTGGGGGAAGGAACTTTTTTCATTAGAAATGCGAACTTATTTAAAGGGATATGTCCAGAACGAAGTCTGAGAGCTGTCACAACCTCTCTTCTGCCAAAACAATAGGAATCGAACCATGGCGATTGCCATGGTTCTGATTGTATTGTCTTATACCAAATCCCCTTCTCCACAGATCTCTGATCAAAGTGTTCTTTCCAGTTTAAAAAACAATGTTCGCGTATAAGTCTCATGCAATCTGTATAAAAAGGCTGGATGTCTAATGGCATGCCGTCACTTGAAGCAAGTCTTGCTAATTGGTCTGCCCTTTCGTTACCTACTATACCTATGTGGGAGGGGATCCACTGTATGATGACATTTTTCGAATTGGCCCTCAATCTGACAATGGAGTCTATAATTTTGTAAGCTATCGGTGTTCCTCTGATGCCAGAGGTACATCGAGCTAAATGTTGGACTGAACTTTTAGAGTCTGTTAAAATGATAAAATTGGTACGTTCAATAGATTCTATATAAGCCAATGCTTCACCAATTGCTAAAAGTTCTAAATACATGATCGAAATATTGTTAGAAATATTGAATTTCATGAAGGTGTCAGATTGAGGGTCAAAGAATGCTACTCCCATGAAATTATTGTCTTGCTTAGACCCGTCGGTATAAATTTTAAAGAATCCTGTATATTGGCTTTCAAGAAAATGTATGCATTTATTACGTAATGATATAGTATCGCAAAATCTCTTTGGACAGGTGATGATGTCTATCTGTGGTTTTAGTATTTCTGTGACATTATAGTAAGTCATCCAATAGTTTAAGGAGTACATGTCCAACAAATCACTAGAATGAATTACATTATCTTTGAACTTATTGTGAATCGTAATAAGTGTAGGGATCTTTTTTCGCCTCCAGTATCTTTGATCTATAGAAGAACTAAGTTCGTTTAATACTAAAATGGTAGGATTATTAATAAGAGACCTGGATTTCATCCAAAATTTACCGGCTAGATACATTCTGCGAATGTATAGTGGAGGCAAGCACAGGTCGCTTTCCATAACGTGGATAGGAGTGCTTTTCACATATCCCCCGACAATGCGCATTGCTTGATTTTGCAATTTATCCAGCTTATATAACTTAGAATGACAGCTATTATCAAATAAGAAACTACCGTAGTCCAAGCGACTTCTTATAATTGCAATATATAATCGTCGTAGATGCTTGGGGTGAACTCCCCAACCCGGACCAGCCAACACTTTAAAAATATTCAAAAATTTCATCGTTTTTTCTGATGTCTCATTTATATGCTTTCCCCACCTTAATGACCGGTCAAGCCAAAGCCCTAAGTATTTTACATTTACTACTTCCTGTAACTGCACGCCATTAATCGTAACGTTGGCTTGGAATCTATTTGAACCTTTCTTAAAAACACAAATGTTACTCTTAGATGGTGAGACACTTAAACCCAATTCTTCCAATAACTTAACCATTATATTTATAGCTGGTTGGAGAACATTACAAGCAGATTCAACACTTTTATCCATAACATAAACAGCAAAATCATCAGCGTATTGAGAAACATATGCATTATTTATTGAATTACAAATATCATAAGTTGCCACATTGAACAACAAGGGAGATAGAGGATCACCCTGAGCCAAACCACGACCGGTACTTCTTGTGACGTCCGAGTTATCTAATTTAATTTTAAGAAACCTTAAACTTAGAAAATTCCACAAATAAGTACATATTTTTGAGCCAACTCCCAGTGAATCTAAAATGACTAAAAGCTTTTTTAAGTCAACATTATTATAGGCATTGTCAACGTCGAGGAAGCACGCAACGGTATTAAGATTCTTTGAAAATCCCAATTGAACTCTGGAGACCAGACGTGTCAAACTATCCAAGCAAGATTTAGACTTTCTAAAGCCAACTGTCTCTTCTGAAAACGTACGATTACTCTCAAAGAACCACTCCAATCTTTTATTTATGACTAAATGTAAGATTTTACAAACACAAGAAATTAAAGAAATTGGTCGAAGAGACGAAATCAAAGTAGGATCGCGACCTTGTTTGGGGATAGGGACTACGCTAATATCTCTCCATTGAGTAGGAACAAACCCCGAGGACAGGAAATAGTTATATAAATTTAAAAGAACGGTTTTCCCTGACGGAGGGAGATGTTTGATCATTGAAAACGAAATATTATCATGGCCTGGTGCAGTATCTTTTGGTTTTATACATGTCTCAAGTTCATGCATAAGGATAGGTAGCTGTAATTTTACGTTGTTGGAGGTGAAAACAGGTTGGGCCGGAAGTGCAAAGTCAGGACAAAGGCAATTAAGTAGTCTTTGGGCTTTATTTACATCTACATGGGTTTTCTGGCATCTATAACCCTTCAGCCATCTCATCTTTCTCCACATTTCTGCAGAGGAAGAGACCTCATTAAGAGAATCACACACTTCCTGCCAGTTTTTATTTGAAGCTACCCTCATAAGTCTCTGAGCTTCCGCATTGTATTCATTTAATATATCTAAATGTCTGGGGGTAGGGTTACCTCGAAATTTAGCCAATGCCAATCTTCTTCTAGCTACTGCGCGGGACAGCTCAGAGTTCCAGTAAGGTTTTGGTCTGAATTTATTTGTAGGATCTGTACAAAACTTAACAGTTGGGATGTATTTGTCAGCAGCCTTATTTAATTTACTAATGAACTGATCATAAGATACTTGAGGGTCCTCGTGATATTGGAAATCCACAAACAATTCTTCCAGATATTTATTATATTCCGACCACTTGGCCAATTTAAAATTCCTTTTTTTATAAAATGTTCTGGTTAATGTCATGGCTAAAGAAATTTTTATTACCAGATGATCACTTCCTAAAAACTCATTCGTGACCTTCCAATCTAACATATGCGCAATATCGGAGGAGGCCATAGAAATATCGGGGCTGCTTTGTTGTAAATTGCTCATCACTAACTTGATACGAGTGTATGTACCATCGTTAAGCGTACAAATATTATTTTCACTTATAACATCGTAGATTTGCGAACCTCTTGTGTCTGTTTTATGTGACCAGTTGGAGTGGTGGGCGTTATAGTCTCCAAGAAATAGACATTTACTAGAAAATTGTGAAAAAATGACCTCCCAATCTCGAAGTCTAGTGTGAACCCATTGCGGACAATAGATACCAACAATGTTCTCTATATGTTTACAATTTAAAATCTTAACATTTATGACTTGAATATCAGGATTACTATTTTCCATGTGACACAACTGTGATTTAATTGATATATGTGTTAGTATCGCAATCCCACCATAACTATCGCCCCGATCTTCCCTGTACACATTATAGTTTTTGATCCTTAAAGCCTTTTCCGAATCCAACCACGTTTCACTCACTACAGCTATATGAATTTTTTCTTGATACAACAGGTTCTCAAAAGCCAATATTTTAGGACGTAAACTTTGTGAGTTCCATTGCAATATATTAATTTTAAAATTAATACCGGCATTGTTACTATCCATTGGCAACGGTAGAAAAATCAAACATTTCTTTTAACCCAGATAAGTCCACAAAACTTGACACTATAAACGATACAAACCATTGGGTAAACATTTTAAATGCTTTTTCGATTTTAACCTTCCATGAATGTTTTCTAGCAAACATAACTCGACTCAACTTTGTCACCAGTAGCTTAAATGAGATACTTTTGTTATTAAACATAACATGAGGTGTGTCATACGAATCACAGTTATCCGAGTGTGCCCTCATATCGGCTCGGCTCGACCGGGACTGAGCGCGGTGAGTCTGTGCGCCTGCGACTGTGTCCCCGCCGCTGGCGTTCGACGGCGACGCACGAATCGGCTCCGTGGCTCCGCCTTCCCCTTTGTTCTTCATAATAGTGTGTGTTTCGGAATCAGATGATTCATTAATTGTTGACGAACTCGATGTACTTGCACGTTTCTTCCGTTTCTTTCTCTTTTTCGTCTTGTTAGTTAGTGTTATTGGTGGAGTGACCTTTGATGTTGTAATTGATGCATATGATGTAGGTAATATTGGAGACTTACTACGTTGCGGAGGCTGCTGGTGATCGCCTATAGTGTTCTGTTCATTACGACTTTGAGAAAAAGGTGGAACATATAAAGACAGTGCACGTCTATAACTGCAATTAAATTGAGACATGAGTTCGCGTATTTTCCTTTCCTTTAGATATGCTGGGCAAGTTTTTATTAAAGCCATGTGATTTCCGTGACAATTACAACACTTATACGAAGTAGTCTCACAATTCGTATGATGTTTACCGCATTTAGGGCAAATTACCTTATTAGAAGGACATAATTTCGAAGTGTGCCCATAACGCCAACATCTTGAGCATTGTGTGACGGGGAATATATAACTTTCCACTTTGATCCTTAGGTTATGGATGTATACGTATTGAGGCAGCGACTTCCCTTTGAAGCAAATTCGTATTGTCTCGCTCTCTTGCCAACCAGAAGACTCAAAATTTCTGCGGTTTAATCTTTTGACTGAAAGGATTTCGAGTCCATTGCATGATACACTTTTTAGTATTTCAGAGTCCGACAATCCAATGTCAATATCTTTTATTATTCCATAGGACACATTAACTTCCCAAGGCATATATATTCTCCATCCCAATTTTTCAAATTCTTGGCAGTTCATTAACTTCTCCGCACTTGTTTCGTCAGCAAAACTAACTAAAACTTTAAATGGATTTACATATTTCACCCTATTGATTCCAGCAATTCCTTGAGCTTTAAACATCTTGGCCAAGGCGAATTGTTTTGGTAATTTGTCTGTGTATGCTATACAGATATCAATTTGGTTGACCTTGGTTTTTTTCTGAGCTCCCACTACCGTCCACTGTTCAACTTGCCTATCTCCACCATTCACATCCTCAATCATGTCAATCTCGGCATCAATTTGTTCCTGTTCAGCATTTTGTGTTAAATCCTCTACATTTGTACTTCCACCGTCCATGTCGGTCTGAATATGTCTGCCCATGTCATTCTCCATAGCGTCTTCATTCATGTCACCACAAGATACATTATTCCTCACAACAACACGAATGTTGGCAATTGGCGATACGCACACGAGCGTGTCACCGCCGCCGAGTAGCCGGAGTTTTAAACTATAGCAAAGTATCAGACCGATTAGTGTGCGATAAACACGTCTTAATCACACCGCTAGCGATTAGACATTCACGGCTGTACCCTAAAGTAGCTATTTTTCACATAAGACTATGTTAATTGCTACGGTCGATGTGTGAGTCACAGTTTGAAACCGTGTGTTGTTAATTGGTAAATATTAGCTGTGCGTGACATCCATTGTAGATCATGTGACTTCTTTATGTAATCCTTTTTTATAATATTATGTAGGTACATATTTATTACCTACATGTGTGTTGAGGTAAAAGATCTAATAGATAAATTGCTGGGGAATTTTAGGCCTTTAACATTTTGAAGCCTCCGGTAGAAAATCTTCAGTTCAACATTGGTCTTTACTAAAAGAAAATTAAGTGTGTATCTATTTTAAAAAAACCCAGGGTATGATGTGGGGCGACATATTAAAATTGTACCCTGTTAACAATTTATGTTTGCTTAAAATGAAACCAGATTTTTAATATTATTTTATTTGTGATATTTACAGATGTCAGGCCGTGAAGGTGGTAAGAAGAAGCCGCTGAAGGCGCCAAAGAAAGACTCCAAGGACCTCGACGAGGATGACTTAGCTCATAAACAAAAGTTAAAGGAACAACAGAAGGCATTACAGGTTTGTACCTAAAGTATTTATAACAATACCTACTTTTGTTTAAGCTACTAAACAGACCAGTAACACATACCAGCCATTATTTTGTCCTTATAATTATTTGTTATTCTCTATGATTGCTGAGAAATTCTAATAAACAAAAAAATACATGTATGCTGCATGATCGAGAATGTCATCCCGCATAATACCTTTGCCAAATAATTTCGTGTAACAGGGTAATTTTTTATTTTTTAGGAGGCGAAAGCAAAGGCCTCACAAAAGGGTCCGTTGGCAACTGGAGGCATAAAGAAATCGGGAAAAAAGTGACACAAATAACTTTGTAATTTAATTATAGGAATATAAATTCTAATGTAAGAATTATTAAAAGATCTTTGTTGTTTTTATTTGATGAATACAGCTTAAACAATGGTTGTTTACTACTATCATGTAATTATCGTTACTGGACATCGTCGTACTGCCATAATGTGGCCCATATAAACGTTTCTAACATACATACCAAACTTGTAACATGCATTTTTATAAATAAAAAAGCATTTGATAACTAGATTTTAGTTTTTATTTACTAGGCTGTATGAATTTTGACCTTTGCCTGCATGCTCATTTCCCGCCTTTTCGAAATTGACATTTAACTGATTTTATGTAAAATTGTTTGCATGTTGAGCAAATTAAGGAGAATTTAAGTAATATATTTAAACCAAAGACTGGATATTTTTTTGGACAAAGTGAGTACCTACCTAATTAATATAATGTTACATAAGTGTATCCAGAACAGCAATCACTATTGAATACTTAGGTACATAATTTCTTAATCAATGTGTCAATAGCATAGTACTGCACTATTAGGATGATAGTTCGAGCTGGAGGCCCCGTACCTATGCAAAACGTAGGTAAAAGTCGGGTGCTAAAAATTTTCGAGCTCGCTTCGGCCGCTCTCTTAGTCCTAAGACATTTTACATAGATAGTCTACAAAGCAACTCGTCTTTCCCAACGAATACGACCAATTGTCAAAAGACCTGTCCGAATATTCAGGGTTAAGGTGTAAAATATTTCGATTTTCGAGCTCTTGTCACTCGCTCTCGCATCCTTGCTTGCTTTTCTTGAACAGCATAATGAGATGAATATGCATCTCCCTAAAAAAATATCCTGCTGCTTGCTTGCGAGGCCCATGATAAAGATAGAGTATAATTATTACGCACGTTGAACTTTCTTTTTAGGCAATAGGTATTCTTTTTTTACAAAATGTAACTTAAGTACAAGAAATACAAGTAGGTTATAAGCTGAGAAGGGGGTCTCTTTTTGTTTTACCGCCTCGGGCCCCCGACAAGCTTAGTCCACCACCGGCTTAGTCGTATAATGCGTGCCACGAAAGATGAGACTTGACACACCACGTCGTTTGACATGCGCAGAACACGATTTTAGTTATCTTTAGCGGTATGAGGTCGTGAGTGCGGGACGGGACCGGACGTCATAGGGGCGGCGGAAAGAGCGGGGGAGGCGGGGTCAAGTCTCATCTTTCGTGACACGCATTGTATGTCTTAGGTGGGCCTGTAAGTATTCCCTTAGTATAGTAGGTATAACGGGCGAGTCCACAGCTCCAAGTCCAAGCTCGTATATTGCGTACGTTAGGCATGCCCTTAGCCATAAGTATAAGTACCTAGGTATGCTTATAATTATATTTAAATAAACTCCTAATATTCCAGCATACAATGAACTTCTTTCGAATTTTTGAATTATTTCTACAAACTCATGGAAACACACGGGAAAATAATAATACAACGAGAACTAAAAAAACGTCTATTGACCAATGTCATTCACAAATAAATGATAATAATTCAAATAAACCTGAACCTGAAAATAATGTTACGATAGATAATAATAAAGATTGTACTACAAATGATTATTCTGTTGTTAGTATTGAAGAATTCGGTGTTACTAAGACTTTTCATAATTTAGTTAATATTGCTCCTGTTGATATCAGTCTTAATGATAATACTTACAAAGAACCTAAGGAAAATGAAATAAGTTTAAATGATGATGTTGTACCTGAAGAAGAAACCGATGCATTCAACAATGTTATAGATGATGAAACTATTGAAAACCTTAAAGAATTTGAAGAAGCTTTAAATAATATAGACAAAACTGCTTTAACTGATGATTCTGGAACAGAGTTGATCAATTTAGACGATTATATCGAACTATTTGATGAACTGAACACTGTAAATGACGATTTGGTTTCTGTAAACTGTTCTCTTATAACTGATTTTAAGAATAATGAAATTGCAACTTATTGTAAAGAGAATGAAATAACAAATTCTAATAAAAATGAAACAAATTCTAATATAAATGAAAATATCGATATTATTTCAATAAATTCGTCAACTGATGACGAGAAAAGTCAAATAGAAGAAATAAAAGACAGCATTTCAATCCATGCTCCGTCTGATAAACCGGATTCTGATGACTACAACTCATCAGATTTTGAATTCATATCAGAGACTGAGGCAAACATGGCTGGATTTGTAATCAATTGCTGTCTTAAAGACCATCAGAATCTATCTAGTTCTGAACCATTAGTTTGTTCTTCTGGACATTATTTTGATGATAAGGGCGAAAAAGAAGCGTTAGATCCAGGCGAAGGCCCTAGTAAACAAGATAGACCAAGAAATGAATTTGAAGACAGGAGTTACAGAAATGATCATCATATTCCTATAGGGGACGATTATTTGGGGTTGTTTCAAGGGATTTACAACCCACAGCTGCCTATGTCTGAGATATATTTTTTGGAAAATAAGTCCGTTAGAGCTTCGGCGATGAATAGCCAGTATGATGGCATTGGGTTTGATAGACAGCTGGCATTGAGGAGACATCAGCCTGATAGCTCTGAAGATGAATGTGAGTTATATTTTCTTATTGATGTTAGTTTTAGAGGCGACAAACGAACTACTGATGATAAAATTGCTTCAAAGGAGCAGTAGCTCCATTCCAGAGAAATATCCTTAAATTAGGATTCACCTCATTCGGGTAAAAATAATGAAAAAACCTTCCTTTCTTTTAGCAACATTATTGACCTTTTGTTTGCAAAAAGTTCGGGTTCGATTCCAGGGTAAGCAAGAACGTATTTTCTGTCATTTCGCCGGAACGGGTGCCCGTTCTACTGAAATTTGGTGAGCCCAATCAACGATGTAAATGGATGATTCTTTTTATTCTGGCTTTATGTGTATGTCATTTTGTAATATTTGTATGTTACTGTGTTAGGACACAGACACGCCCCTTATAATTGGTAACAACCTTTATAATTATAACCTGTGTCTAGTAAAATAGTTTTTTTTTCTTTTATTTGATGGAGCCAATCACCAAATCTGCTGCCAAATTGTTTCTTGTGAGTTTCCTAAAGATGTGTTATTTTTCAGTCGAAGATGAAGCAAAGGAATCTGCCAAAAAGATCCTCAACATGTATCCTGGAGAGAACAGAAAGAGAAGACGACGATATTTATAGATTTTTTTTATGTTTAATAAGTAAATTATAAGTTTATTAAATATAATTTCGTGTTTAATTTAAATCTGGAGGCCTAAAAAGGCCACTTGGGCAGAATCGTAAAAGGATAACATTATGAATCGTAATAAAGACGAAGACAGTCCGTGTTTTCCTTTTTTTCGCTGCACTACGTAGGTAATAATCAAAGAGATTGGGATTGGATTGATTGGTATTTTAGCACAGACAAAAAAAATAACTGAAATTAACTATTAGAAAATTTAGGTACATACCTAAAAGGGTTATGCATGTCACTAGGCCATCCCCTTGAGATAACCTAGCAGCGTCTTTCTATCCACTATTTCTAGTTGATCGCTGACTGTTCACACCGCCCCGCTGGCGAGAACTCTTCCGCCACTAGTTTGTCGCAGTGACAAGAGCTATCAAAGAAAATACTCGCTCAGCGACGATCGCTTGACGGGCAGAACACATGCAGAGACTCTCGCATGATACATACGCATACCAGCAAGTGACTGGGCAGCAGCTATTTTACTTGTCGCACTCCTCGTTCATACACAATTTTATGCTGGAATTTATTTATTAGGTACGCCCCGAGCGAGTTGTGAGAGTAATCGCTCGTCGTACTCGCTTATAGCCCAGCGACAAAACTATCCCAATTGCACACTCCCTGCTCGCTTCTAGTCGCTAGCTCTATTTTCGCTTTTCACTCATCTTCGGTGGGACAGGCGCCTGATTGAAACAAACTACAATCACTAATTTACCTGCCAATACGGAGAATGGAAGAGCTGCGTATATGGTTTGAGGAATTTTGGGAAAGATTCTGCTTCTTTTACACTCTTGAGTAAGCGTGCAGATCAGGTGAAATAATGCGGTTCTAACGCAAGACACAAGGGAAATCTGGAAGTGTGCAGCTTTTACCAAATAAAACCAAAATTCATATAAGTAGGTATGTTTATTGTAAATATTTACAATGTAAATTATAACTAACATTTATCTCTATTATATGTCTAATACAGTAAAAAATGTACTTTAACTATAAAGATTGTTTCGAACAGATGAAGTTGAACAAAGTAAACTTTTTGAAAAACTTCCATAAACCTACATATTTTTAAACGTTCCCAATGTATGCTGAATTACTATTTACCATAAGTATACAATTTTCTGAAAACCAAACTATGTAGTACCTACTCGTATCTCTACTTTTAATCACCCAGTAAACATGATATTTCTTGCAAAAGCTATGCATAACATATGTAGTTATTTTATATACATTCTGTTTCATTTCAATCAAAAAACAAACATAATGAATTAAAGGAATAACTAATTTTCTCAAAAAGGAACGTAAGTTTTTAACAGATGAATGCTGCAAGTTCCAAACAGAGGGGTAATTGCGTAACTCACTAACAATCCCAATACTGCTGGTCAGTTCTGTAAAAATCTCACCGTGAAAACTTAGGTGAAGTGAGTTTGTTTTTGCTAGGAATTGACACTATTGACAGCTCACTCCACCTAAGTCATCACGGTGAGATTTTTACAAAATAGCACCGCTGTTCATTTGGAAAATTAAGAGAATATCATCTTTAATTAAAAGATAATTTACCAATATTGATTGCGTTGTTTACGTTGACGAGCTGGTTAATTTTCCAAACATGAAGTAATGGATTACTAATTTCCTTCAAATTTCTTTCGAATTGAGATTGAAGGTGTGTTACGCATTTAGGGTGCAGCGGTGCTTTTCTGTAAAAATCTCACCGTGAAAACTTAGGTGAAGTGAGCGTGGAGTGAGCTGTCAATAGTGTCAATTCCTAGCAAAAAAACAAACTCACTTCACCTAAGTTTTCACGGTAAGATTGTTACAGAATCGACCGGCTGGTTAGTTAGTCAAAATAAGGCATATTACTATAATAGTCCACGCGGATCTAGTTGGCCGCGCCTTAGGTGGTGACGGGGGTGAGGGCGACGGGGTTGCCTGTTTTTTCTTTGTTGTTGTTGTTATTGTTCGCAACGCACGGACGGAGTAGTGACAAAGCGCCCCCGCCCCTCCATCCCACCGCTCATATACCTAAGGCGCGGCCAACTAGTTCCGCGCGGACTATAGTAGATCTATTGCGCAAAACTAAACAATGTTATATAATTGATAGAATTAACAAATAAAGGACGTTAAACTGATATTTACTTCGAAAATGGCCGCAGATTCATAATAGGCAATACTTTTCGTAAGGCAGATAGACATTATTATTTATTCTTGAATTTGAGCAATGCCACAACACCGTATTAGTTTTGCAAATTATTAATTTTATTAATTATATTAGCTGTTTATAACAATTTTGATATGAATTAATTTGTCGATGAATTCTAATATATTCATAATTGAAAGAAGAAAAGAAAGATAATTAATTTTAAATATTATAAGCGCGATCGCGAAAGACGGAAGGAGTGGGGGGATGCCTTTGCCTATGGGACAGCGTAAGTTAGTAAAAAAATCGGTTCTGGATTTACCACAATGGTTCAGTAAGTTACTCATAGAAATACACATGGAAGTAGGAAACGAAAAAACTCCTATTAAAAAGTTGCATACATAACTTATGTAAGAATCATAAACTTTGTTTTAAAGATTCACTTTGGAAACTTTAAAGGCGTCTTCATACAGGTCATACTAATCTATGATTATCTCAATTATTTCATACAACTGGTTTACGTTAAATTTTTTACATAAAAACTAGCGGATTGACCGCTTTCTCATTGTGGTTGCATTTTTATATAGTATTTGAAAAAAAAATGTTAGAATCATAATGAGCAAATAAAAACCATTTTATAATTTGTAAATTAGACGATCCACGTACAACATCTGAAAAGTCAATTCATTTTAATGAATATAAAGTCATATATCTCGTGTAATTTTGTCATATCTAATGTTAACTTATTTTGGTCAACACACAACAGGCTGTAACCATGACATTTGACAGAAGTTTTACTGATCTAAGGGACAAGCGAATCCCGCGCGGGACGCAGGACTTGCCTGCGCGCGTCGTTTCGATTCGCGCCAGTTTGAACGCCTGCAGTGCGATTCTGTAACCAACTCACCGTGAAAACTTAGGTGAAGTGAGCGTGGAGTGAGCAGTCAATAGTGTCAATTCCTAACAAAAACCAAGTTTTTACGGTGAGATTTTTACAGAATCGACCGGCAGCATACAAGTTCGGTGACACAATCGGCGCGAGCGGATTTCGTTCGCTTCCCGTGCAGGGTTGACCAGAGTTTAAGACTTGGTTATCAGAAATCGTGAGGTCAAGTAAACTTCTGACCAAAGCTACAGAAAGTTGAAGCATTCAAATACTTATAATTTGATAAAATATCATAAAAGAATAAGAATAATTATGATGAAAGTATGAGATCGAGCAGTAAGGAAACACTAAATAATTCTCAAAATTACCTTTACTGATAAAATAATAACCATTTTACAAAGCCCGTGAATGCAGTTAGCATTGTTGAAAAGATATGAACAGTATATGAAATAAATGATTTTAAAAAGACCTCTACATTTTACAGCACCTGGCCGAAAATATAACATATCGATTTTTTTTTTTTTAATTCTGCTTGTAGAGCCTCGTCCTTGTCACTCACACGATAATAAGAGACTCAAACATTGTCATGTGTGACAGTTTTTTATAACCCTCGATATGTCATATTAACTCTAGTACAGACGCCAGCACATCAAACTACCCGAAACTTTCAAATTTTCCCAATCAACTTTGAACCTTATGCTTTAGCGATAAAGTTGAAATTCTATTAAAGGAATTTGACAGATTGTAGTCGCTTGATGTGCTGGCGTCTGTACATAGTTTTAAGGGCTTTTTTAATATTATAAGCGAAGACTTTACTGCCCGATTTTCATCCATCTTTCTTGGCAGATACATAATATAAAATAAGGTAACGCCTGTATTCCCCTAAGGGGTACGCAGAGGAATGCACCCACATTTAGCCAATTATGTTAAAAGTAATACATATTCATTAAAAATATTTATTATTTTTCTAATACAACATAAAAATGCACCCACATTACGTAACAATACCGCGCCGCGCGGCGTTCGTATAAAAATAAAATCCAATGTTTGCTTTATAAAACAAGATTGTTTAAAATTTTGACTTTCGCTTAGCAGGTGACCGTGGCGGCGGGGGTTCAGTCTTCTTGCTCTGTAAATAATTATAATTTTGTCAATACAAAATTATTTAAACATATAAAGGCGGCATTTGGTGCCCTGCGACGGACGCCAGATGACGCGAAGAAAAAATATGCCCTGTTTTTACAGAAAACATATGAATAAGAATTTAGAAAATTGCTAAACCAATAACCCTGAGTTTACCATGAATACGATGCGTTTACATCTTGCTAGTAACACTAACATTCCATGCTGGCAGTAACATATTTAACGCAACACAAAAAAAAATCAAATTGATGTTCAGAATACTATATATATGGAAAATATAATGGTATTTTTTTTTCAGGACGTTAAATTTTAACTTTCGTGTATCAAGAGTTGTGTACTAAATCCATGGTAAAATCTTTCGTTACAATGTTCCGTACACCGTGTATTTTTATTAGCAAAGTATTGTCGCAATGACGCTGCGGCAGTGTCGCTGTCTTCTGCCGTTTCCCGTAGGGCACCCAATGCTACATAAGTTATATCCACAGAGTTTTGGGTCAGGGCCTTCTTGGCTCCGGGCCGTACATGTATAAACGGAAGGGAAGTCCCTGATGAGGCACTGGTAGCCAGGTTCTAATTTGAGAATTTAAAGTTGAGGACTTGCCAAACGATACGTAGGCACTAGGCACTAGTGTAGCTCGCGAAGTTAAAAATTTCTTACTTTTTTTTGCAAAAAGGGGATAGAAGATTCTTTAAGTATCCTGACATACCTATAGCGTCCGCCAATTTGCTTTTTTTTCAAAATGGCGGCCACGTCTGATACCGATACAAAAAAAATCTGCTGTTTTATACATTTTGATCAAGTATTGAACTTTTGTATTAAACAGCAGACTTTTTTTTTCGTGATTTCAGAGTCGGTCTGGTCTAAACCTCTTAAAGTTTGTCGGGTTAATTTTTTAACACCTTATATAAATCGATAGACTGATGTTTTCTGTTTTTCATAACAAAATGGCGGGCAGTAGGTATGTCACGGACCTTCAAAGCCCTTTGAATGTCGCGTTCGTCACCTTAAGTGACGCCATAGTAGATTGACATGTTAATTTAAAGATAGAATCTTCGAATTCTCAATTTAGAAACCATGAACGAACTTGAAAGACCCAGACCTTGATATGTACAAATAAGCAATAAAAAAAAATTATCCGAGCAATTGTTGCACATGTATGTATAACTTAAACACGGGTTAACAACGGGAAAAGTTAAAAGTAAGTTTTATCATATCGGGTATTGTTCATCTTTCTTAAATAATAATCCTTAAAGATACACAAAACTATGTTAATTAATATAGTAAGAACCAGCATCAAAAATATAGGGACAAACGATTGTTCAAAATGATCAGGGCAACGTAATCTACTTGATAATAATCTTAAGTTCACTGACAAGCAACGCACAGCCTAAGCCGCTAGGTCTAGAAGCATCACATTTTGTACAGAAATTCCTTACATAACGATAGTGAATGATAAATTTAAAAAAAAAAAAAAATTTGAAAATTCGTCTCTCATCAGGCGGACGGCTTTCTCGATATATTTTCCGCGTCAGAAAGTCCGTGCGCTGTCGAGTACTGTGTTAATTCTGTTTAATTTTCTTAGTTGTTCTTTATTATTTTAAACAGTCTTTTGTTTTGCCGCTGGCTGAATAAGAAAGGTGAACTTCACTGATAACGCTGAACGTTATCAGCTATTTCAAACCGCGTTCAAGACCTTTAATTGTCATAATTGTTTTGGAAATGTTGACACTGTTTAAATTTGCTGATCACGTTCAGTTTCATTGGTGAAATTCGGCCTAAAGTTGTTGAAATCTTTGCATGCCATTATCAACCCTCATTGGCGACTATAGTCTATAATACGTTAGTAGTTACTTTTGTGTTACATTACAAATAATGCATATAAAATGTTAGTGATTATGTCTTTATTATTTTACTTATAAATTACTAAATCGATTACTTTTATCAAAGGCCGCTTCAGGGTAAACAAAACTTGCATTCCATTGTCGCAACAACATTCACAATTGCAACATTGCATGCAGTATACAGAGAGGCAGGGATCGACATGCAACCTGTTAGCATGGGATTCAGTAGATGATTCTTAACATAATTTAAAACAAAAATTTACTGTTCCATCCATTTTGACCGCCTTTTCTATGATTTTTTTTTTATCCGACGAAAAATTTCTACACAAAGGGTCTAGACTCTAGAATAATGTGTTAAATTCATGATTACAGTTAACACGTCGAAATTCCCTCCCACCCTGTATTATGTAACATGTTTCCTGTAACACAGAATCGTGTTGTGCGACAGTGGTTTCCTATATATCTGAAGGAGCAACCCTTTTTGGCGCAAAGGTGTCCAGATCGGTTACACACCCAGATTTCGACAGTTGAACATGAATCCCGCTTAATAGTGTGTGTAGCCTGTAACCATTTAGTTCTAATCTTTAAACACAATATTATCTTAAAGACAACTGTTAAAACGCCGAAATTAACACAGTTTATACCAAATCCGATTTGAATTTTTTTGCTTAAAGCTAATTTTTGAGTTCTACCCATTTTTATAGGATTTCTAAGATCCTTATAATACTAAATTTTTAAGATCTAATACTCTGTGCTACTTTCAAAGAACCATTTAGTCTTTGTTAAAGGATATTTTATTTGAGATCAAATTATTCTATTCACATACATAACCAGCCTATATCCCTATGTCCTCACTCCTCAGTCGTTTCTGTAAAGAGTGGGCTCTTAAATTGTGATAATTTTGTATGCCAACTGTGCCAATATTATTATTTTTTTGAGAAATATTTTTATAATCACATCTTTTTTTTTTTGCTAGCAACATTATTTTTGTGCATGCTAGCAACACTAACCTAACTAACGTCAATTGAAAATGACATATTACTATGTTTATCTTTAAATAAATATTTTCTCCCTAACAATTGATAAAAAAAAAAATTAAAAATAAATCTTATTTTGTATGATACAATTTTAGTTTGTGCAGTAATCAGGTCATAATTATAAAGTATTACGGCCATCATGATTATGTTGCGAGGAATGGTGCTATCGGTCAAGTATAGCTGTCTCTCTCTCTCACACTGAAATAATGATGGCCATTAAAGGTTTGCGTCGACAAATCCGGTTGCTGCCGAAACAGTGGACGCATTATGAAAAACTAATCCGATTGATGCGATGCATCCGATGCGTGCGATGCGGAACCGTGGACGCTTACCTTTAGACTTCATACATAATACGACCACTGACAAATTAAACATATTAAGGCCAAAGCGGCCGAGTAGCGCGCTAAATTCTAATTTTCTTACGAGTTTTTGCTATCTGCAGGTCAGTATCTGGTTATTTGTTGAACAAAATATAATTCGCTACCGTAGCCAAATATTTTTTTACAGAATTATAATCATTTAAATCAGCAACACAACTTGAACTTTATTTATTTATTATCAAAATCTCCCTACCACTATCATTACAGGTGTATACCTAATGCGATAGCGTGGTCATAAAATTAACTTAAGAACTTGCAATTTAAAACTATGAAAAACGTAAAAACTAGTAGTACAAGTATTAACATCTAAAAATAATATTATGCACTAAAATCCCTAAATAAAATAAAAACAACAACATATAGACTACTCTAATCTACATTATAACATAAAAAGAACATCAGTATTTTTGCGAACTGACTGATGACTATGTCATGAAACATGAATCTCAAGCTGGCAGCTCCGTAGGGCTGGCGCGCACGATCGGGCCAGGGCCGAATCGATGGCCCCGGGCGCTTTACTAGAAATAGAGATTTTAAGCAAGACCCAATATGTTCTACATAAAAACTCTAAATTTACTGAGAAGCAACAATTGGTAGATTTTTTATAAACAATAGAAAGCAAGAAAAGGCTTACTTTCTCCAGTTCTCTACCTCTAAACTATAGAAAAAAGACTCGGAAAATTATGAAAAAAATCACAGATGATCTTTCTAACATGTTCTACTCGAAAACCCTTGATTTACTGACTCTGCCTCTAGACTACGGAAAAAAGACTCAGAAAATTATGAAAAAAATCACAGATGATCTCTCCAATATGTTCTACTCGATAACTCTGAATTTACTGAGAAGCAACAATTGGAAGATTTTTTATAAACAAAAGAAAGCAAGAAAAGGCTCACTTTCCACAGTTCTGGACATCTACACTATGGAAAAAAGACTCAGAAAATTATGAAAAAAATCACAGATGATCTCTCCAATATGTTCTACATGAAAACTCTAAATTTACTGAGAAGCAACAATTACAAGATTTTTTATAAACAATAGAAAGCAAGAATAGGCTTACTTTCCACAGTTCTCTACCTCTAAACTATAGAAAAAAGACTCGGAAAATTATGAAAAAAATCACAGATGATCTTTCTAACATGTTCTACTCGAAAACCCTTGATTTACTGAGAAGCAAAAATTGGAAGATTTTTTATAAACAAAAGAAAGCAAGGAAAGGCTTACCCACCCAGAGCGGGAGGAGTCATTTGATGATTTCCCATCCTGAAAAAAAAAAAAAAAAAAAAAAAAGGAAAGGCTTACTTTCCGCAGTTCTCTGGCTCTAAACTACGGAAAAAAGACTCAGAAAATTATGAAAAAAATCACAGATGATCTTTTCAATATGTTTTACTCGAAAACTCTAAATTTACTGAGAAGCAACAATTGGAAGATTTTTTATAAACAAAAGAAAGCAAGAAAAGGCTTACTTTCCACTGTTCGGGACATCTAGATTATGGAAAAAAGACTCGGAAAATTATGAAAAAAATCACAGATGATCTCTCCAATATGTCCTACTCGAAAACTCTGAATTTAGAGAGAAGCAACAATTGGAAGATTTTTTATAAACAAAAGAAAGCAAGAAAAGGCTTACTTTCCACAGTTCTCGACATCTAGACTATGGAAAAGAGACTCGGAAAATTATGAAAAAAATCACAGATGATCTCTCCAATATGTTCTACTCGAAAACTCTGAATTTACTGAGAAGCAACAATTGGAAGATTTTTTATAAACAAAAGAAAGCAAGAAAAGGCTCACTTTCCACAGTTCTGGACATCTACACTATGGAAAAAAGACTCAGAAAATTATGAAAAAAATCACAGATGATCTCTTCAATATGTTCTACTCGAAAACTCTGAATTTACTGAGAAGCAACAATTGGAAGATTTTTTATAAACAAAAGAAAGCAAGAAAAGGCTTACTTTCCACAGTTCTGGACATCTAGACTATGGAAAAAAGACTCGGAAAATTATGAAAAAAATCACAGATGATCTCTCCAATATGTCCTACTCGAAAACTCTAAATTTACTGAGAAGCAACAATTGGAAGATTTTTATAAACAAAAGAAAGCAAGAAAAGGCTTACTTTCCACAGTTCGGGACATCTAGACTATGGAAAAAAGACTCAGAAAATTATGAAAAAAATCACAGATGATCTCTCTAATATGTCCTACTCGAAAACTCTGAATTTAGTGAGAAGCAACAATTGGAAGATTTTTTATAAACAAAAGAAAGCAAGAAAAGGCTCACTTTCCACAGTTCTGGACATCTACACTATGGAAAAAAGACTCAGAAAATTATGAAAAAAATCACAGATGATCTCTCCAATATGTTCTACTCGAAAACTCTGAATTTACTGAGAAGCAACAATTGGAAGATTTTTATAAACAAAAGAAAGCAAGAAAAGGCTCACTTTCCACAGTTCTGGACATCTAGACTATGGAAAAAAGACTCGGAAAATTATGAAAAAAATCACAGATGATCTCTCCAATATGTTCTACTCGAAAACTCTGAATTTACTGAGAAGCAACAATTGGAAGATTTTTTATAAACAAAAGAAAGCAAGAAAAGGCTCACTTTCCACAGTTCTGGACATCTACACTATGGAAAAAAGACTCAGAAAATTATGAAAAAAATCACAGATGATCTCTCCAATATGTTCTACTCGAAAACTCTAAATTTACTGAGAAGCAACAATTGGAAGATTTTTTATAAACAAAAGAAAGCAAGAAAAGGCTTACTTTCCACTGTTCGGGACATCTAGATTATGGAAAAAAGACTCGGAAAATTATGAAAAAAATCACAGATGATCTCTCCAATATGTCCTACTCGAAAACTCTGAATTTAGAGAGAAGCAACAATTGGAAGATTTTTTATAAACAAAAGAAAGCAAGAAAAGGCTTACTTTCCACAGTTCTCGACATCTAGACTATGGAAAAAAGACTCGGAAAATTATGAAAAAAATCACAGATGATCTCTCCAATATGTCCTACTCGAAAACTCTAAATTTACTGAGAAGCAACAATTGGAAGATTTTTATAAACAAAAGAAAGCAAGAAAAGGCTTACTTTCCACAGTTCGGGACATCTAGACTATGGAAAAAAGACTCAGAAAATTATGAAAAAAATCACAGATGATCTCTCTAATATGTCCTACTCGAAAACTCTGAATTTAGTGAGAAGCAACAATTGGAAGATTTTTTATAAACAAAAGAAAGCAAGAAAAGGCTCACTTTCCACAGTTCTGGACATCTACACTATGGAAAAAAGACTCAGAAAATTATGAAAAAAATCACAGATGATCTCTCCAATATGTTCTACTCGAAAACTCTGAATTTACTGAGAAGCAACAATTGGAAGATTTTTATAAACAAAAGAAAGCAAGAAAAGGCTCACTTTCCACAGTTCTGGACATCTAGACTATGGAAAAAAGACTCGGAAAATTATGAAAAAAATCACAGATGATCTCTCCAATATGTTCTACTCGAAAACTCTGAATTTACTGAGAAGCAACAATTGGAAGATTTTTTATAAACAAAAGAAAGCAAGAAAAGGCTCACTTTCCACAGTTCTGGACATCTACACTATGGAAAAAAGACTCAGAAAATTATGAAAAAAATCACAGATGATCTCTCCAATATGTTCTACTCGAAAACTCTGAATTTACTGAGAAGCAACAATTGGAAGATTTTTATAAACAAAAGAAAGCAAGAAAAGGCTCACTTTCCACAGTTCTGGACATCTAGACTATGGAAAAAAGACTCGGAAAATTATGAAAAAAATCACAGATGATCTCTCCAATATGTCCTACTCGAAAACTCTAAATTTACTGAGAAGCAACAATTGGAAGATTTTTTATAAACAAAAGAAAGCAAGAAAAGGCTTACTTTCCACTGTTCGGGACATCTAGATTATGGAAAAAAGACTCGGAAAATTATGAAAAAAATCACAGATGATCTCTCCAATATGTCCTACTCGAAAACTCTGAATTTAGAGAGAAGCAACAATTGGAAGATTTTTTATAAACAAAAGAAAGCAAGAAAAGGCTTACTTTCCACAGTTCTCGACATCTAGACTATGGAAAAAAGACTCAGAAAATTATGAAAAAAATCACAGATGATCTCTCTAATATGTCCTACTCGAAAACTCTGAATTTAGTGAGAAGCAACAATTGGAAGATTTTTTATAAACAAAAGAAAGCAAGAAAAGGCTTACTTTCCACAGTTCTCGACATCTAGACTATGGAAAAAAGACTCGGAAAATTATGAAAAAAATCACAGATGATCTCTCCAATATGTTCTACTCGAAAACCCTGAATTTACTGAGAAGCAACAATTGGAAGATTTTTTATAAACAAAAGAAAGCAAGAAAAGGCTCACTTTCCACAGTTCGGGACATCTAGATTATGGAAAAAAGACTCGGAAAATTATGAAAAAAATCACAGATGATCTCTCTAATATGTCCTACTCGAAAACTCTGAATATAGTGAGAAGCAACAATTGGAAGATTTTTTATAAACAAAAGAAAGCAAGAAAGGGCTTACTTTCCACAGTTCTCGACATCTAGACTATGGAAAAAAGACTCGGAAAATTATGAAAAAAATCATAGATGATCTCTCCAATATGTTCTACTCGAAAACTCTGAATTTACTGAGAAGCAACAATTGGACGATTTTTTATAAACAAAAGAAAGCAAGAAAAGGCTTACTTACCACAGTTCGGGACATCTAGATTATGGAAAAAAGACTCGGAAAATTATGAAAAAAATCACAGATGATCTCTCTAATATGTCCTACTCGAAAACTCTGAATATAGTGAGAAGCAACAATTGGAAGATTTTTTATAAACAAAAGAAAGCAAGAAAAGGCTCACTTTCCACAGTTCTGGACATCTAGACTATGGAAAAAAGACTCGGAAAATTATGAAAAAAATCACAGATGATCTCTCCAATATGTCCTACTCGAAAACTCTGAATATAGTGAGAAGCAACAATTGGAAGATTTTTTATAAACAAAAGAAAGCAAGAAAATGCTCACTTTCCACAGTTCCGGACATCTAGACTATGGAAAAAAGACTCGGAAAATTATGAAAAAAATCACAGATGATCTCTCCAATATGTCCTACTCGAAAACTCTAAATTTACTGAGAAGCAACAATTGGAAGATTTTTTATAAACAAAAGAAAGCAAGAAAAGGCTCACTTTCCACAGTTCGGAACATCTAGATTATAGAAAAAAGACTCGGAAAATTATGAAAAAAATCACAGATGATCTCTCTAATATGTCCTACTCGAAAACTCTGAATATAGTGAGAAGCAACAATTGGAAGATTTTTTATAAACAAAAGAAAGCAAGAAAAGGCTTACTTTCCACAGTTCTCGACATCTAGACTATGGAAAAAAGACTCGGAAAATTATGAAAAAAATCACAGATGATCTCTCCAATATGTTCTACTCGAAAACTCTGAATTTACTGAGAAGCAACAATTGGAAGATTTTTTATAAACAAAAGAAAGCAAGAAAAGGCTTACTTTCCACAGTTCTCGACATCTAGACTATGGAAAAAAGACTCGGAAAATTATGAAAAAAATCACAGATGATCTCTCCAATATGTTCTACTCGAAAACTCTGAATTTACTGAGAAGCAACAATTGGACGATTTTTTATAAACAAAAGAAAGCAAGAAAAGGCTTACTTACCACAGTTCGGGACATCTAGATTATGGAAAAAAGACTCGGAAAATTATGAAAAAAATCACAGATGATCTCTCTAATATGTCCTACTCGAAAACTCTGAATATAGTGAGAAGCAACAATTGGAAGATTTTTTATAAACAAAAGAAAGCAAGAAAAGGCTCACTTTCCACAGTTCTGGACATCTAGACTATGGAAAAAAGACTCGGAAAATTATGAAAAAAATCACAGATGATCTCTCCAATATGTCCTACTCGAAAACTCTGAATATAGTGAGAAGCAACAATTGGAAGATTTTTTATAAACAAAAGAAAGCAAGAAAAGGCTCACTTTCCACAGTTCCGGACATCTAGACTATGGAAAAAAGACTCGGAAAATTATGAAAAAAATCACAGATGATCTCTCCAATATGTCCTACTCGAAAACTCTAAATTTACTGAGAAGCAACAATTGGAAGATTTTTTATAAACAAAAGAAAGCAAGAGGTGGCTTATTTTCCACAGTTCGGGACATCTAGACTATGGAAAAAAGACTCAGAAAATTATGAAAAAAATCACAGATGATCTCTCCAATATGTCCTACTCGAAAACTCTGAATTTACTGAGAAGCAGCAATTGGAAGATTTTTCCCGATCGCGATCCCGATCGTGCGCGCCAGCCCTACGGAGCTGCCAGCTTGAGATTCATCATGAAACCTTGACATTTCAGGACAATTCTAACTTAGGGAGTTCTATTAATTCTAGTGATTACATAATTCTGTAAAAACATGTATTTGTTAAGGTCGCGAATCATATTTTGATCAATATACAAGCTGACACTGACCTGAAAATTTTACAAAATTGTAAGAATATCTGAATTTCGCGGGCTACCCTGGCGCATCCCAGGTAGGTGATAGCCCACACAGTAATAACTAGCATAAAAAGGCACATGTCAAACGCACTTCTAAATTTCATACAATTTTCGTCATCTACCGCGGTAACTAACGTGTCTACGCTTGAGGAGCGGAAAAAAGGGTACTCCTTCTTACTCATACGATGATACGTAAGAACGAAAGAGACGGAATATTGTCGGAACGATGTATAGGTGTGTTTTATGGCTTCTGTGTTAGTTATTTCTCTGAAGGATAGTCGTGGCAAATGATAGCGCGGTTCATGTGACTCTTATGTGCACTGACATTAGTTTCAAATTACAATTATAACGCGCGCACATGACATACTACCACTATATCATATTTTTTTAAAGTTTATAAATATGTATAATGTAATTTTTTATTATTATTGTGTATTAATATCATAAAAAATCTATCCCTAATGCAGATTTGCTCCTACCAAATGCAAAACTCACATCACAATCGATTTATCAATAGTGAAAACCGATTATCGCGAACAAATCTAGACTAAAGCTTTGGTTTACTAAGAAAGCGGTGAACGGTCCCACAATAACGGCTGTCCAAATACAGAGCATTCTTCGACACCTTAATGACAAATACTGGTGAAAATGACAGATTTACATGACGGCCGTTATATGAGACGGCCACCGCACTCCTAATAAACCTTAGGCTTTATCATGCTAAACTATCCAAATGATTTAGCTTAAATCTTCTATAGACAACCGACTAAAATAAAGCAGTAAATCCTAATCCAAAAAGCAGCATGTAAGAAATGTCAATAAAAAATAATTAGCTAAACTAAATTCGCGAATGCATTACTTCAAAAATTGGGTACTTGACTACTTCGTAAATACTTCGTGCATAGAGAAAATCTTTTAAAAAAAACCTGACCCTTTCCGCGATAGAATGTTTTGTCTATAGGTAACATCATCATATTACATGGATTCGTCTCCTTCTAATCTGTAAAAATGAAATTATTTTTTTAACTTTTTTGTCGTACATTTTTTCATGCTTTTTGCTTTTTTTTACTGCATAGAATCTTTAATTTCTTAACAACGACCTTTGTGATAGCTATGGCAACCGTGTGAAAAACATAACCCTTTCTTTTGGCTTCGCCGTAGTCGGGTTATAAGGACAGTAGGATAAAAAATGTAATATCTTTATTTTTAAAAGCATATCTAATCCTCAATTTAGGTTAAAAATATGTATACAAATCCTTATAAGCAATTTTAATTAACTTGAAATAATTTAGGTGGATTTGTAACCCTGTATCCTTTTAACGATTGGCGCAAAGCTGTCAAAGTGATCCCAGTTAAAAAGATCACCTACTACTACCACTAGTTTAAGCAATTTCGAAATCTAGATTGTTACTATCACTACCAAGATTAGCTTATTTTATGCATGCAAAAAGATTATGACTCTTGACTTTCACTTTGAGGACTGACTTTGACTTTCGATTGGAGCAACCATATTGTGACATGAAAATGAGAAACTAAGATTAAATTTTATGAAACTTATAGCTCTGATAGATCAAGTTATTGATATAGGAGCACACCTACACTACAACTAAAGGCGACGCGTTTTTAGTGAAAGAAAAATATTAATATGGTACTAATGTAAACTCGCCTTTGTATCTCATCATATTTGGTTTGACGACTTCGCCAAAATTACGTGGCATTAGGTTTCATAATTAACGATGCACACTACTAGACCATTTCAGACACTAATCTACATGGTCCTCGCATGACCCGACCAAGATGATGTCTCGACTTTAAATGGGACTTCGAACCGTGAGTTTTGTTTCGCCATTTCTTTTCAGGAGTAGTAAAATAGGAAATGTCGATTCCGCCTAGCTTATATTTTTTTTTTAATATGACATGTAAGCGTGACTCCGAAATACTATTTACAAGAATAAATAATTGAATTTCAGTACAATTTCTATTCATGATAAAGTACCGCCCATTGTATCACCTTTCATTTGTTTTTCCTTTATTGGTCGTGCAATATAGGAGCATTCTATCTATTTCCTAATTAAAAATAGTCAAGTACCCAATATTAAAAGTAACCAATATAAATAGTTACCGGAAATGTACATATTTTACTACTAAAAGGGAAAAAATTGCTCTCACAATTCTCTGAATGCTCACAAAAAGGTTGGATTATGTTAAAATTTGATTATAGTGAGCGTTAACAAGTCTTATCAAGGGGTATAGTGTGGGCAGTCGCTCCATGTAAAATACTGCTATTCAGCTGCCTTGGCGGTAAGACCGGAAGAGGACCCGACAAAGTTTGGAAAAGTCTAAATAAATGATTATGGTTTTTTGTAATCAAATAGGTACATTTCTGGTGAATGTCTAAACAGCATCCATATTAAAACAGCTGACAAGAACTAACCTCTCTCGATCGCTTCACTCTCGGCTCACCAATATCTTCCTTTTCTTTAACTTTCTCCACTTTCTCCGCTTCATTCTCCACAACTTTCTCTTCTTCGTCCTTCTCAACTTCTCCATTCTCTTCTTTCTCAGCTTCTTTGTCTTCTGGGGGACTTTCTGTCTCTTTTTCAGGTTCCGGGGATTTTTCTGGTGTTTTTTCTGGTGTTTTTTCTTGGTTTTCGACTACATGTTCTGGCACTTCCTCGTCAGGTTTTGTCGCTTCTGACTCCTCTGTCGTTGCTTCCGGTTGGGTGTCTTCTGTAGTTTCTTTCTCTTCTTGTTGTAGTTTTCTAGAAGATTGCCGTTTGACTGGCGGTTTTGATGTGCTGTTCGCTTCTTTTTTATCTTTCTTTGATTTTGCTGTGGATAGGTTTTCGATATTAGCATAATATTTGACACTGGAGAATGAAGGTATATACTGTTTTAGGAATGTTTTTAATGGGAAACTAAAATACTATAATGTTCCCACTGCTGGGACACAGGCCTCCTCTCTTCGAGAGGGGGTGGGGTGTAATGTACAGACGCCAGCACATCAAGCTACTACAATCTGTCAAATTTCTTTAATAGATTTTCAACTTTATCGCCAAAGTATAAGGTTCAAAGTCAATTGGGAAAATTTGACAGTTTCGGGTAGCTTCATGTGCTGGCGTCTGTACCACGCGGGCCTAGTGCGGGTAATACATACATGTATTTACACAAAGTAAAGCGCATGCCTAGGTTTGAACCCATGACCAACCACTCTAAAAGTCGGGGCCGCTACCACTGTACTCTGAATGCTTTAAACGCTTACGTCTTTTTTATTTACATAGTTCTCACATACAATTATAAATTCACCGTTAATGATGTAACTAATAATTTTGTAAAAAATATAATTTAAATAAAAGAGTGTCCATGGAGTTTCTTGCCCGTTCTTCTCCATAGATACCTACGCTTTGGAATGGGTAACTACCTTCATATTTTCTGACTGACCGACTCCTTGACAATTTAAAAGTGCCTGTAAATGGTTTAATTTAAATAAATGCTCTGAGTTTGAGAGTTTGAGTTTGACTGGGTCACTACTGCTCCTAAACTGAAATGCTGAGCCGTTAAGTTTACGTTTATACTTTTGTTTCAGTTTCTTACAGTGCCTGGTGCAGATAGGCTTAATATCTGAATATTCTGAACACACTATACGCCGTGTAAACAAGACCCTCCACGAAGACGTCATCTACGTATTCTGTACAGACGCCAGCACATCAAGCTACCCGAAACTGTCAAAAATTCCCAATCAACTTTGAACCTTATGCTTTAGCGATAAAGTTGAAAATCTATTAAAGAAATTTGACACATTGCAGCAGCTTGATATGCTGGCGTCTGTACATCAAACTAAGTAACTTTGCGCAAAAATAATTGATGGAAAACGACCTTTAGGTATTTTCGGTAGGAAAATTGGCTGTCTACAGTAGTGTGCAACTTAACGCACGCAAAACATTCTGCTTAAAAGCGGTGCTAGCAACGGTACACGGACCGTGGGAGTATTAAATGTTAAGTTATAAGATTTAAAACATCATCAGGCAGAAGTACACCCATATTTCACCAGTGATGTTTGTCCCATGCAATAGGGAGCGAGACTAATGCCATCGCGTTGGCACAAATCTAGACTCAATAATAATTATGTAAGCTGCATTCGCGATTTATTTGGCAAAAATGTAAACAAATAAGGGCATGTACACACCACGTTTTTTAAACGCGCCGTTGACGCGCGTTTTTAGCGATACAGACGCAGCCTGTAGACCTTCTGTAGGATAAAAGCGCGCCGTCGACGCACGTTTCTAAAACGCGCGTCAACGGCGCGTTTAAAAAACGTGGTGTGCACAGGCCCTAAGAGTTTATAGAAAAATAACTTTAAATCCTACACCAATAAAGTTCAGTTTACGCTACAACTTCAAACATTTTTTATAACCTTTTCAATAGTGCTAGTCACTCTGAAATCAACTGAATTACCATTAAAATAAAGTTTATATATGTTTAACTTAAAATAATATTAATTTGTAACATAAGTTTGAATAGACGATAAATATAATATATAACCTGGCGTGGATTTCTTCTTGGCTTTTTCTGTTGCATCTTCTCCTTCTGGTTGTGTCAGTTCGAGCTGTTCCGCTTCATTGGCAGCGGCGACAGCCTCTTTCATATCGTGCGAAGTGGGGACAGACATCTCTGAAATATTTAGAAACATAATATCACGCTTGTATTCGCTCGAAGTCGTGGACGAGTATGTTTACCTAGGACAAACTGTGCAGTCAGGTAGGTCTAACTTCGAAAAAGAGGTCAATCGTCGAATCCGACTCGGCTGGGCAGTGTTCGGGAAGCTACGCAATATCTTCTCGTCCCACATACGGCAGTGTCTCAAGACGAAAGTCTTTGACCAGTGCATGTTGCCAGTGATAACTTATGGCACTGACACGTGGTCGCTCACAATGGGCCTTATAAGAAGGCTAAAAGTCACCCAAAGGGCAATGGAGAGGGCTATGCTTGGAGTTTCCCTGCGTGATCGAATCAGGAATGAGGAGATCCGCAGGAGAACCAAGGTAACCGACATAGCCTGAAGAACGATTATAATTTGGCTGCCATTTACCATACCTAATGGATCTTTGCGGACGGTGTCATACATCGACCGCGCCAAAAAGTTCGCTTCGAGTATAGCACTACCCTCCGAATAACTGAATAGGTTATTCTTGAAGTTTCTAACTACGTTATTTTTACACCTGTCCAGAAGAACTTATTCGAGTACTTACCGAGTGGTTCATGTATCATCTCTAATAGCTCATCGGCGCTTATTGTCGATGTGGCTTTCTTGAATTTGAGCACTCTATTCGTGAAGAACTCCCAGAACGATAGACCTTCTAGTGGAGTGAACAGGTCCTGCAAGAAACCATCAAATTGGTAAGCAATCATCTGTCTAAACTTTAACCATGGCTAAGTAAAGGCCGCACGGGTCGATCGATCAAGGTTAAGCAACGCTTTCCGCGGTCAGTCCGTGGATGGCTGACCATCCATCTCACAAAGGCTGCGGGTCCCGGCTGTCATTCGTAAATCTATGACAATCGTTACGAGTATTCAGAAGGCCGCAAGTCGAACACCAAATTATTTTGTCAAAATTTACATGAAAATAGAACTAATTCTGTTGCTCCAGCACACAGCCTTGTGAAGAGGCATCGTGTTACCCAATACCTGGGTTATAGATGACAGATATGCCGTCGCTCCATGTAAAATACCGGTGTTCACCTGCATCCGGTTAGAT
Source organism: Luperina nickerlii (assembly GCA_963855955.1). Classification (NCBI taxonomy): domain Eukaryota; kingdom Metazoa; phylum Arthropoda; class Insecta; order Lepidoptera; family Noctuidae; genus Luperina; species Luperina nickerlii. The sequence goes on along the minus strand of OY979689.1, from coordinate 4,860,865 downwards.
TGGAAGCCATCTCCAACTTTTTTTTCAAGGAGTGTGGGCGGCGACTAGAGAACGCACACAACCTTTCTACGATTATTAAATACTCCATTGCTTCGTCGACGTTCATAAATCTAGTAATACACTAGCGCCGGTGACGAGTAGGTATAACCCTTGTCGTTAACGAAATGAAATCAAAATGGCTGCTAATCATCCCCTCTCTTGAACATTCAAGACAGGAATAATGTGCGAGCGAAAGAGCATGATAAGCGTCTTTTCTGGCCGCCATTTTCAATATTAATCGATTTTCGTCGCTACATTATAATAATAATTTATTTCAGATTTCTCCATATAAATTGTTAGTAACACGAAAATACTTAAGCTAATGTCAGTAAATATAATAAAATATAGATTTTAGGATAATCCGACACCAGAACGCATGTATGCTACTTCACTGCGTGCAGCCGCATCCAGCGCTCAAGCATCGGAGAATCGCACCAGTCCGTCAATACGCTCAAGATGCTGTTGGAACTAGCTCGCATGCGAGTTAGGGTCGATATGCAACGTTTACGCATGATTATTTTTAGCCCGTTCTATAACCTAAAAGTTTATTTATTTATTTCTTGGTGGATGCCAAGCTTCACAGCTTGGCTCATCGCCGCAAGGTTGCCTGCTTGTCGGTCTTCTACAGATTGTACTTCGGTGTGTCCAAGAACTCCACGACCTCATTCCACCGGCCCCCTTCTACCTTTGGACATCCAGACGCACTGCAAGTTACCATCTCTACCTAGTTGCTATTCCACCAATTCGCACTAAGCGTTTTCAAATGTCCTTTATAATGCGCACAGCAACAGAGTGGAACTCTCTACCTGCGTTTCTGTTTCCGAGTACATACAACCCGAATCTCTTCAAAGTAAGAGTGAACAGGCTTTTTCTGGGTAAGCTCACTCCATCGTAGACTTTGTCTCTGTCACCTCTGACCTAGACTAGAGTCAAGAGCAAACCCATTTCAAATAAAAAATAAAAAAGTTTTAGTAAAAATGTTAATTATACCTTCATCTTCTTGTAAACACAGTCGGCCTGTTTCCTGATGCGGTGAGCCTGCTTAGTGAACACGAGCGCCGCGCTCTCCGAGAGCTCCCAAGATGGCGTGTTGCCGACGTAGGCGCGCATACGTTTGATAGTCTCCAAACATGTCGGGTGTTTTAGCAGCATTAACGGTTTTATATCTAAACCTGTAAGGATTTATATTTATTTTTATTCGACTAACTCTGCCACGCTTCGCTACGGTTATTTTTTTTTTGTATATAAAAACAAATCACACTAATATTTTATAGGCGAAAGAGAGTGTGTGTGTGTTTATATTTTTGTTTTACTTCTTCACGCTCAAACGGCTGGACCAATTTTAATAAAATTTTGTATGGAAGCAGCTGATACCCTGGATTAACATATAGGTTACTTTTTATCCCGATATTCCCACAGGATCGACACTTATTCGGATGGAACCGCGGGGCGCAGCTAGTAAATTATAAATCTGCTTTATTCCTCTTTTGAATAACTAATAGCTATACTTTAATTAATCGATCGAGTGGTATGAATGCTACACAGACTACAATATTTTTTATATGCAGAGTAGAAAAAAAGAAAAGCAAGTAAAATTTTGATTATCTTTTACGTAGTAAAGCATTTCTCAAATTTTTTTTAGTCCAAATATAAGTGTGCATGCAAAAATTTTTAAAGGCTTTCTTCAGCCGGGTGTCGAACCGACCACAAATGCGTGAAAATAACTTTGTGTTTTTTTTTTTCCACCAATCGCTAGATTATTCTATCAATCAAATCTCTATAATAAACTTTAATGGATGTTTGTCTGTAATATGTGGTCGTTTTAGAAAAAAAAAACCTTTATTTGCGGTAAGTTATGAGTATGACACAGAAAAAAAACAAATTCAAAAAAATTAAATGTTGGTGGAAAATAGACAGAAGATAGAATACTTTTTATTATGTAAGTGCATCATAAACATTATAGATATAAATGTAAAAAAAACCGGCCAAGAGCGTGTCGGGCCACGCTCAGTGTAGGTTTCCGTAGTTTCCCGTCCGTCACAATAAGTGTTCCCACTTATAAGTTTAAAAGTGGGTATCCATTATGATTCGCGCTCCAGCAGCGCTCCGCGCTCCTGCAACTGCTCCCGGTAGTGGGTACGTGCGCCAACACGGAGCGTGCATCATTGCACGCTCCGCGGCAGGCGCTCCAACTCGTGACGGTTTTTAGCGCGAACACAAAGGGATACTTTCAGGATAATAAAATATGTAAACGACGTTAAAAAAATGCTTGCATATACGATTATACTACAAACAGTCCAGAAATTATTTTGTACAACATTTTATCTTTTTTGTACAAAAACTGTTATTTCCATCAAGTTCAAAATAATTTTCCTAGAAAGTCCTTATAAAGTTCTACTTTGCAGATTTTTTAAACTTATGGTTCAAAAGTTAGAGGGGGGGGGACACATTGTTTTTTTACTTTTGGAGCGATTATTTCCGAAATTATTGACATTATCAAAAAATGATTTTAGTAAACCCCTATTCATTTTTAAATACCTTTCCAACAATATATCACACGTTAGGGTTGAAATTAAAAAAAAACCCTAATAAAACATTTTTTTCCAGTTTTTATTTTACCACTTTGTCGGCGTGATTGATATACATATTGGTACCAAATTTCAGCTTTCTAGTGCTAACGGTCACAGAGATTAAGCGAGGACGGACAGACGGACAGACAGACATGGCGAAACTATAAGGGTTCCTAGTTGACTACGGAACCCTAAAAAATGACAAGGGGTGACCGCTAAAAGCGAAAATATGCACTACAACCACCTAAAACACCCATCGCTCAGATGCTGTCACCCTATGCCAGAGCGCTGGCTTTGGCGCTGACGTGATGACGCACAGAGCGGCCGATTCCCAAAAAGCTGGCCAAAACTCGAAAAATCAAGTAATTGATTTAAAATTTCTTACTCGGGGGTTTTCGGGGTCGCTGATTACGAATTTGATATTAAAATTTTTAAAAGCCACCCCCTTCCTCCCCTATTGACTACCCCCTCGCGTGAAATAGCGTATATTATTCAACATAATCAAGATGCATGTCAATTCATATGTTTTCGTAGTCGCTGATTACGAATTTGATATTAAAAATTTTAAAAGCCACCCCCTTCCTCCCCTATTGACTACCCCCTCGCGTGAAATAGCGTATATTATTCAACATAATCAAGATGCATGTCAATTCATATGTTTTCGTAGTCGCTGATTACGAATTTGATATTAAAAATTTTAAAAGCCACCCCCTTCCTCCCCTATTGACTACCCCCTCGCGTGAAATAGCGTATATTATTCAACATAATCAAGATGCATGTCAATTCATATGTTTTCGTAGTCGCTGATTACGAATTTGATATTAAAATTTTTAAAAGCCACCCCCTTCCTCCCCTATTGACTACCCCCTCGCGTGAAATAGCGTATATTATTCAACATAATCAAGATGCATGTCAATTCATATGTTTTCGTAGTCGCTGATTACGAATTTGATATTAAAATTTTTAAAAGCCACCCCCTTCCTCCCCTATTGACTACCCCCTCGCGTGAAATAGCGTATATTATTCAACATAATCAAGATGCATGTCAATTCATATGTTTTCGTAGTCGCTGATTACGAATTTGATATTAAAAATTTTAAAAGCCACCCCCTTCCTCCTCTATTGACTACCCCCTCGCGTGAAATGGCGTATATTATTCAACATAATCTAGCTGAATGACAATTTATAGGTTTTCGTAGTCGCTGATTACGAATTTGATGATGATCTATAACTTATTATGATCTATAAATTGGTATATATGGGTTTTTAGGGTCGTTTATCATGAATCTGTTATCAGAAATAGTGAATTCCAAATGGCCGTCTCACTTGCTCATTCTTGTAAATAAATGTACAAAAAACAGCATGTGTGCAATTCACACGTGGTAGAAATGAAACCTTCAAAAACACTGTATAATGCTTCCTATCTCATTTTCTCCCACGTTAAATCTTATGAATTTACATGTCTCTTTTTACTGTCGCTTTTTCGTTTCATAAACTTTCAAATCACAACGATGCTAAAGAACATCCATCCATCCATCCATCCATCCATCCATCCATCCATCCATCCATCCATCCATCCATCCATCCATCCATCCATCCGTCCATCCATCCATCCATCCACACCCACACCCACACCCACGCCCACGCCCACACATCCATTAAATGTGATGTCATTTGTACTAATAAAAAACAAAAACACTGTATAATGCTTCCTATCTCATTTTCTCCCACGTTACATCTTGTATGTCTCTTTTTACTGTTGCTTTTTCGTTTCATAAAATTTCGAATCACAACGATGCTAAAGAAGTTTTCACTTCAAAAACTCAACGGGCAGCTACGGGCAGCTAATTTTTCTTTTTTCTGGTACATAATAATATTATTAACAACTTTCAATAACTTAAAGAGCAGGATCTATCAAGATAAAAAAGTTTTCACTCGACTATATAGATAACAAAAAAAAATAATATTAATAAAACACAGCCTGGGCATATCTCTTTTTAACAATATACTATTTAGTATTTTATAAGCAGAAATTTTTTTTAAGTATTGCACTTACCTTCAGATTTAGAATCCATTTTTTTGTTTAAGGTTTTCTTGGCTGTAAAAACTTTCACACGTGTTCAATGCAAGCGTTTATTAATCGATTTTCCCTACGCGTGGCTACACGTGCCGTAACGGCCACATTCAGACTAAGATTATGGAAGGGATTCGAGGCAAGGGACCTCACTCCGAACATTTTTCGTCTCTTAGGGGACTCCTTAAGCCAACTTGATGACAAAAAAACCCTAACTAAAAACTTTAATTTTGGAGTTTTGGCCGCAGAAAGCGGCCTTCGGCCGCGTTGTGTGACGTCAACCGTGTGTCCTGCTGTCGTGTCGTGTCCGTGTGTCGTGTGGTGTGTGTGTGGTGTGTGTGTGGGGGTGTGTGTGTGTGGGGGGGTGTGTGTGTGGGGGTGTGTGTGTGTGGGGGTGTGTGTGTGTGTGGGGGTGTGTGTGTGGGGGTGTGTGTGTGTGTGGGGGTGTGTGTGCGTGTGTGATGTGTATAGTTATGAAGCACTTACCCATTAAATCGTCCAAAAGTTTCAAACACATATCAGTATCTGCCTTTTCGAGAGACAAGCACGTTTTAATTTTAGCATCTAGTTCTATCAATTTCATCTCAGTCTTCAGAAATTGTACGCGGGACTTTTTCTCTTCTGTAAAAGAATAACAAAACATTTAAAACATAATATGTATTGGACTATATCCAAGATAAAAACCGTTGGAAACATGCTGGTCCTGCTCCATAGAACAATCGAAGCCTGGACAAAATCAAGCTAATTTAACTGGAAAACTTATTATTATTTGACATTGATTTACATTCTGTAATTACTTTATTTCACACACTGAACTGAGTGAACTTGTTATTTTTTTAATGAAAATCGTCTACTTTTACAATATTTGTAATATGTGAGCACCATGTATCTATCACATATTTAATTTATCTGTCATGGCTTCATTTTTAATTCTTTTACCTACTGTGGTGTAGCGTAAAGGTGGAGTGTCTTGCCCATTCTTCTTCACTCGAAAACAAAAATTACAATAAAATAGAATTAATTTTATTGTAAATTTTGAAGTTCAAGTGATTGAAATAAATGCTTTGACTTTGACTATGGAATAGAGTCCCGGAAAACGTTGTAACGGCACCCACATTGAACTGATTGATTGACTTCTGATTCATACAAGACACGGATCTCACCATTGTTTTATAACTCTTCGCCTAAGTCTAAGAAGAATACGGGAGTCGCAGATTGTTCCCGCGACCTGCCGCCATTTCATGCATCTAGTTTTAACTCCGTGCTTAACAGTCTGATGTGTAAGAAAGAAAATTAAATTATTTCGTATATTTCGCGGTAAATAAGAATTATACTATCAGTCTTTCAAGTTCATACCAATAGTACTCCGGCGGAGTCCGTAGAACGTCAGCGTCCAGGGATACTTTAGCATTTTTTACGTGACATATAACCTCTAAATAGTCCTTTGTCCAGGGCTTTTTTACGATTCCGGTTTGTGATTTGCAAAATGTGTTTAATTCCGTATACTTAATAAATGCCTGATAAGTATTTCTTCCGATTTATCAATTGTTTTCACTGCCTTATAAACACTTGAATACTCGACGCCATTTTGTGTTGATTAGCAGTGCTACAGGTGGTTGAAAACGGAACAAGTTTTTTTTAATTTGCTACGGAATAAGGGAGTTCGGATCGCCAATTGGGTGTTATGGACTTTTACGAAAATGTGCATGGTACATTTTGCCCTTCGGCATTTCACACAGCAGCGAGCGTTTGCATAATAAATAAAAATGTATAATGCCGAATCATTCAATATAAAGACGCCATTTAGAACACCTACATTTTGCCAGTTATAAACTCCATGTTAGGGGGCGAACCCAACCCAATAAGCATATCGGAAGGGTCATGAGCACGGGATGACAATTGACAACGAAATACAAGTGTGAAGTTGGCGCGTTTCGACCGATTCTAGCCTGAGGTTCGTGCGAATTGACGAGCGCGCTACAGCAGCGTGGCACGGTGTTCCTTTTGCATCGGACATACCACGGGTGCCTAGAAACTGTCCTACGTTTCGTTTTATTACATTTTGTCAAGTTCAAATATAACCTAAAAACAATAATCAACTTCAGACTTTTACTTCTCGCCTGCAACACATCTACGCTCAGTACGTTCTACGCAAAATGCGGCTCCAATCGGTCTCCAAACCCGACAAGCATATATCCAGACTCCAGGTTATTACTGAGAAATTCCTTAGAAAAATCTACCCGAACTGGGGTTCTCATGCCCAACACGCGCGCTTACGACCACTAAGCTAGGCAGTCGGTATCGGTTACATTATTTTGATTTAAAAAAAAATTCGTACATTCAGTACGTGGCCACTATTATGGCACACCAAGATTCAGAAAAAAGTTATTCTTTTTAGAGCATCGTGTGTACATAGAGCACGGAAACGCCTAGAGATGGCAACATATGATCAAATTCGCGGCGTCGAAAGTCCGTTGAGCACAAATTTTATGTCATGGACCGCTTTGAAAGCCATCAGTTTCTTGATGTCATTTGCGTCGCTATGCGAGTAAATGCTCATACATACGAACGACACCCGTCGACGACAGAGGCAACTGCATCCGCCGACACGCATTGACGACAGCCGTCAACGCATGCCGCCGCGTCGGCGACTGCCGTGGACTACGTGTCGCTCGTGTATTTGCCGTCCTTAAATACACGACCAGCATGTTGTCAACGGCAGCCGCCGACGCGTTGACGGGTGCAGTTGCCTCTGTCGTCACCGCGTGTTCCTCGTGTTGATAATGCCGCCTCTAGCACCGGCCGCAGAGACGTCTCCGATCTGTGTGCTTCTAAATCTTGATGCGTCATATTGACGCGCGGACACATACATACCAGTTTCTCTTTCCTTGTCGAGGGTCGCTTTCTCTTCGTCTGTGAGGTTAAGGTCTGTCACCAGCTGCGCTAGAACCGACTGCGATGTTATATGGCCTTTTTCTGTTGACAAAAAACATTATCTTTAGAAGATTTCAACTTTATTATGACACCATTGCCAACAGTTATTGTTTGAATAACATTATCATGTTTAAGTTAATACTTACAAAAGCTTACAGTTTTTAAATGTCCTTTATTTAATACTTACTTTTCTACTTAAATTTTAGGAAAATATTTTAAACATGTTTGATTATATTCTCCTACGACGCATACGCATATCTACACTATGATACTACTACAACCACGTGTTTATTTCATACGAGGAGTTAACGTGGTAGAATCAACTAAGATATACAAATACATATTTAAAAAAAGGGGTAAAAAATTATTTCGCATCGCTGTCAACAGGAAAAGTGCCCAATACCCTGGCAGTGTTGCCATGTGAAGAGTTGACCAACCGATTCGCGATGTCTCGAAAAACTAAGTGGGCAACTCGGACCCATGGTCCTAGTGTTTCAACCCCAAAAGGCCCGAACATAAGTCCCAAAAAGATTGGAGTATTTGCCACGTTTGAGGTTATAAAATTAACCTCAATCCTAACTAATATTATAAATGTGAAAGTAAGTTTGTTTGTTTGTTACCTTTTCACACCTAAACCACTGAACCGATCATCCTGAAATTTTGAATATACGTTGTCAGGTGTACAGAAACGGACATAGGGTACCTTTCATCCCGAAAAAAAGTGCTGTTCCCGAGGAAAACAACAATCAACGTTATTATGATAATAGATGGCGCCACGTGTCTTTCGAACGGGATCGACACTTATGCGGCGTGGAACCGCGGGGCGCTGCTAGTTGTCAAATAAAAAGCATATCTGTGGTGATTTAAAATTAAAGTTTCAGGTGTATTCCAATAATCAAATCACAGCACTCATTGGCATCCACAGGTCCACAGGTTATCTGATCAATTTGTTTACTATTTTATCAGATACTTTTGGAACAGACTATAATATAACTAGCCTGTGTACTCTTGCCTCTATTCTCCTTTCCACACACTTGTATATTTTGATATGATGTAACTAATATTTTTGTAAAAATATAATTAAAAAAGTGTCCATGGAGTTTCTTGCCCGTTCTTCTCCATAGGTACCTACGCTTTAGAATGGGCAACTAGCTTCATATTTTCTGACTGACCAACTTCCTGACAATTCAAAAGTGCCTGTAAATGGTTTAATTGAAATAAATGCTTTGAGTTTGAGTTTTGCTAGTGCGGCCGAGACGTTTAAGTAAGTGTCAAATTCGTGCCACCATCTTCGCCATGATTGGCCGCAATGTCACCTAGCATAATCAGTCTATAATTCTCCCACTGTTGGGACACAGTTTTCCTCTCTGTCAGATGGAGAGGGCTGTAATCCACCACGCGGGTTTGCCACGTTCACGCACACAAAGTGTGAATGTTAGTCCGCGCCAGGGGGACGCGCGGACGCGCGGAGGGCGCGGCGCGGTGCGGGACTACACCGCGACAGCAGGCTCCATTACCGAACACGGTCGAAGACGCGCGCGCATATTTGTAGTCCAAAGTTTAGTCCCAACATTGTATTGTCTTTTAGAAGCATATTATAAGTGTTTACAATCCACTTTACTTTCATTTACGAACCTTTAGTTAGGTCCTTAACACACATGTATTCGAATTTTTGGTTCTAGGGCATACTGGTTGTGTCACGATGTTTTCCTTCACCGTTTTGAGAGTAGTGGTGATGAAATAATTTAAGTACAGAAAAAAAGTGGCTGCGGTTCGAACCTACGACCAATTCGTAAGTCGCGGCCGTTCCCACTGGACCACCACTGCTCTGATGTCTCTGTCGCCTAGCATTCTAACACAAAAAAAAAAACAACCGACTTCCAAAAAAAACTACAAAGTGAAAAATAACTTTAATTTCGGAAGTCGGTATCGTTGGTTGTGTATTTTCGTTTTTTGACACCGACTTTCGAAATTAGAATTGAATAGAATACAATACTCTTTATTATGTACACCAAAAAAAAAAAAAAGAAATGAAATTGAAAGTTATTTTTCACTTTGTAGTGTTTTTTTTGGAAGTCGGTTGTTTTTCTTTGTAAAAAGTTTTTATTTTTCACTTTTTATTTGTACCTACCTACCCCAAACAAATTCATATAACACTACTTGCTATGTGAATATTAGTGACAGGAAGCTATTGAACACATCTGCCTACCCCTTTAAAGGGTACAGGCGTGATGTTACGTTGTGTGATTGCGTAAACAAGAGAATCTCCTCCTTTTTTGAAGTCGGTTAAAAACAACTTACCCAGCTGCATTTTGAGTGTGACAGCATTCAAAGCAGCCTGCTTATCCCACTGTAGCCTTGTAGATTCGTTTTTGAAGCTGTTAGGTCTTGACTGGAACAGTTTGATCCCGATATACTGCCCCGAAGGCAGGTAAGCTATTAGAATGTTTTCTTTCTCGGCGTCTTCTGCAAAAAGAGATTGCTACGGTTATGTGATTGGAAAATTAATAATACGTAGGTATTATGTAATATAGATAAAAATAAACATGAGAATCAATACATACATTGAATTTACAACTTTCTCAGCTCATAGAAAGAGACTGTCACACAGAGTGACAGAAACAACGCTCTACAAAGCAGAACTTTTTTTCACTTCATGTCATCATCATCTGCCAAGCCTTTTCCCAACTATGTCGGGGTCGGCTTCCAGTCTAACCGGATGCAGCTGAATACCAGTATTTTACATGGAGCGACTGCCTATCTGACCTCCACAACCCAGTTACTTGGTAATACGATACCCCTTGGTAAGACTGGTTGTCAGACTTTCGGGCTTCTGACTACGCGTAACGACTGTCAAAGATCCACGAATGACCAGCCGGTACCAACGGCTTAACGTGCTTTCCGAGGCACGGAGGGGTCTCGGTATGTAAAGATGGCCACCCATCCACAGACCAACCGCGGCAAGCGTAGCTTAACCTGATCGATCGACCTGTGCGGCTGTTATTATTTAGCCACTGTGTCATGTAATCAAAGTTCGCGTACTATACGTGACTATTTATTTGGATAGCAAGTTACCTCAATGTGTTAAGTAAATATGTAACATCACGCCTGTATTCCCCGAAAGAGTAGGCAGTGCTGTACCTAAAGTCTACTTACATTTTGTCAGTTATGTTCAAGTCCCATGTCAGTAATAGGGGGTACTCTAATGCCATTAACCGGTCTCAAATTTAGACTAGGCTGCTAATGAGAATTAGCTAATAGAAAAACTGCGCTACTTACATAAACTTTGTCTGATTTTGTTCAGCCAAAATCTACGAAATGAAAATACAAAAAGTAACCATAAACATTTTATTTCTGCAATTCTACTTGAACATTTTTTTCATCAATATACTGTTCTCTTTAGGATACATATTTATAATCTTTAAACAAGTTTCTTTTTCTTCCTCAGTTTGTTCATCAATTAATCCAAAATCTTTCATAATATCAGAATATTTTGTATTAAAACCTATATCACCAAACTCTGTACTCATGGCTACAGGCTTAATTTTTTCACAGAAATTATTTTTAAATAAATCCAAAAACTCATTTCCTTTTGGTATTCTATGGCCGCCATTTTTAAAACTATCGTAGTCTAAGTTTTTATATGTCTTACTCAAAGAGGTTACAGAGCAACAAGATTGAGTTTGTGATAAGTTCTTTATGCTTTCCTGATCAGAATGAGCCTCTAAAGAAAGATTTTCTGTAGGAATTATATCTTCATCATCCAATATGTTTAATGAACTTGAAATTATGCTGCCAAGTATGTTTGATTTAATTCTCTTTGGTAGTGAAACTCTATTGTTGAACGTACTTTTTTCTTTGAGGGACATCCCTTGTGAGTCTGGTAGGCCTTCTGTAATTGATGTATTTTCTAATGTATGATCAACTTTTTCAATTCTTGGCTGTGTATCGAATAAGTCCACTCTACCTATGTATATAGCATCATCTAGGGTAGTCAGTAAATTAGGATAAGAATCAATATTATTAATATTTTGAGTGATCTGCGTCATATCTAATCCTATATTCCTAGTATCCATATTTTGTTGGCTCAGATTAGGCTTGGCTTGATCCAAGTTGGTCTTAGGTGTTGGTTGCAAATGTTGGTCCAAACTTTCTTGTATTTTACCAGTAATATTAGATTTAGTTGAATTTTGCTCATTATTTGAAATCTTTTTAACCGGTGGGACGAATTTCTTAGCTTTTACAGCTGGTTTTTTAACATCTTTCTTCAAATTCTTCGGTTTGCCGAAATTCGGTATTATTCTAGTTTGGGAAACACTCAGATCTATCCTTTCTTTGTTTGAGTTCGAATCTAAAAATATTTATAAAACATGAAGATGAGGTAAAAAAACACGAAAGCGTCGTATACATAAATTTCTATTTTTTTAAGACCGTTTATACCAATCGATTTTCAATAAGTGTCTGTCATATAGAATGCATTTTAAGAGAACTTATATTATCTGAAGTGGAATTTAAACAACTCTCCGAATGCATAACCTCCTACTTCTTTTGAAGTCGGTAAAAAAATAAATGCATAACGGCAAACAACTTTCATTTATCTCACACTAGCTTCCACCCGTGGCTTCGCCCACGAGGTATGTCGATAAAAACTATCCTGTGTCCTTCCCCAGGATGCAATATATCTGATTGCCAAATTTTATCGAAATCCGTTCAGTGGTTTAGGCTTGAAAAGATAACATACAGACAGACAGAGTTACTTTCGAATTTATAATATTAGTATGGATTATCTGTTGCTAGTAGTAATTATGACGTCTTGTCAGAAAGAAGATAATAACTACGCTCAACAAAAGTTATATATATAGGATCAAAATAATTTAACTAAACTGGATCAACGATTACGATTTATTTACGAAAATTAAAAACTAATCATAAAAAAATCAAAATCAGCCTATAATGTTCCCACTGCTGGGACACAAGCCTCCTCTCTGTGAGAGGGAGAAAAAAAACTTGAAAAAGAAACTAATTAGGGAATCATCGAAAATTATTATAACAGATGCAACACTATTAGCGAGTTGCATCAAAACAAAAGAATTTATGAATTCGTTTAGCTTGACGTCTCTCTTCGTCGAAATTAACATGACATTTTTCACGAAATTACAGTGTAATTATTAAATATGATTAATTTACGTAATTATATGAATTATAATGTGAAAACAAGTTGAATTTTGATGCAACACGATCTTACTATTCGTAAAAATTACCTTCACGCATTTTCGCGTCTGCTGATCTGATATTATTCTCATAGCTCTTCAAACAATCTTCCGTAGCAAAATTATCGTCATATTGACTGAATATGTCATCTTTGAAACTAAATTGACTATTTTCATTACTTTTATCGTCCATTCTTGAAGTAATTTTAATAAAAACAAAATAATAGCATTTAATTTTTGCAAAAATAATTTGTGACGTTGGCGGTAAAACAAAAATTTTGAAATTGGAACTCTTATTGGAGGACTGGAAGTTTCTTTTTTTTTTTGCAAAGGTCAGCACTTTTTCAGCCAAAGTTAAATAAGGATTTAGTCCGACGCCATTTCAACGTATATAGATTTTAGGGTTTGAATACGGATATACTTAAATTCGTAGCACTATTAATTTTACTGGTTCGATCACATATTATATAAATGAAATAAATACTAATGTTTTATTGTGTTAAATAAAATATTGTATTAATTTTTCTTCTATTTTATTTTACTTAAAAATAATTCGTTCTTTTTGTTGTTTGATAAATATATTTGCAGAACAAATCTTAAGTGTTTACTGATTGCTTCTAACTTTTCATCGGGTACGTCTTTAATGAGTTTATTGACCTCTTCGACTATTGCTGTCCTACTTATCTTGGTATCGGTCGTTCCTGAAAACGACACCTATGCCACAGTATAAAGACATACAGTATTGTGTCTGGGCCGTAACCTTGAATTAAATGCCTACAGCCGCGCGGTACGTAAACATGCGATAGGGCTGCCCGCCTCCAGCATTTTAATTACATTTGCCTACTTTGTGTTTCCATTTAGTTTTGTTATTGTATTTTACTGTGTGTACATAAATAATAAAATAATTCGTCATTTCGAATTAACCATTTATTTAACATTAATCTGATTACAGTTTATTTCTATGAAAACTTGTTCATGTGTATTTTTAAACAAATTATGTTAAATTATTATTATTATTATAGTTAAATCAAACGTTCAAGAACTACAAATAAAATTCAAAATTTGTATATTAATGTTTTTTTAATCTTTCCTATCATCGTCCTATCCTTAACAGAATAACACAGATTGGAAGAAGTTAAATAGCAAACATGTATAATATAAAAATTATAATTAAAATAATCTGTTCATTGAAGTAATAAACATATTTAAATTAATGAGTGCAAATAAAAGCAAATTTATCAATTAAATTGTAGATTTCATTTCACTCCTTCCTCCTTTCTTTCCTCCTTCTTTCCTCCTTCTCCTTCATTCATACAAAATATTAATAATTCAATAAAAATAATTAAATTTTATTCATAAAAGTATGCAATCATTTCATTAATGTATTGTTATGATGTTGTCACGTTAAACTATCGTCCGTAAATCGACTTTACAGACAACCAATTTTTTTCTAGTATTATTCATACACACAGTACAATAAACAACTATTATTAATAATAAAAACCACGTCTTTACTTGGAATTATACAAACTAACAAAACACACATGCCCCGAGGTTTTAACACCAGCGTACCTACCGTTTAATGATTCATGAACCGCCTATAACTACCTACCTCACTCGTGTTTATCACTTTCCTTTACTCTATTCACTTCATTTATTAATCCAGACATCTTTTTTTCGGGAGATAAAATCAAATACACATTATGTACCTACCTACAAGTAAGTAAAATTATTTTATAGTCTTACCTTTCAGAGTTTCCAGGTAATCTAAAAAAAGTTATCTCTGGATGCGTTATTGACGAATTCATGCAACCAAAAACAGCACAATATAGCCTACTCGTCATATTAAATATGTACTTGAACTTATTTTTAGTGAAAAAATCGCGCGGTTATTGTTAAAAAAACAACACACCGTCCGTTCGTCACTGCAGCACAGTCGAGACTGTCATCATGCTGAGCGCATGCCGTGGTCGAGGCGCGTAGGTATAGCTCGCGTTTCGTCCGTTTGTATGAAGACGACGTACTGTATGTCTTTATTTATACTGTGCCTATGCTTATTCAATGCGCCATGCCCCGATGGTTCAAGCATGAAAAATATACTTTTAATTAGGGATGCCACGATACGCCTTTTTGCCGATACGATACCGATACCGATACTCTTATAAAAATATCGGCGATACCGATACCGATACGCTTACTGAATTCAAAAAGGAAGGTAGATTAAATAAAACACATTTAATTAATAGTTTTAGTAATCAAAATTAACATTAATAAGATTTTATGGAATTATCAATTGTCGAAATTTCAAAGTGATTCCATATAGCACTTTTGTATTTTGAAGTTGATATGACTA
Organism: Luperina nickerlii; assembly: GCA_963855955.1. Classification (NCBI taxonomy): domain Eukaryota; kingdom Metazoa; phylum Arthropoda; class Insecta; order Lepidoptera; family Noctuidae; genus Luperina; species Luperina nickerlii. Next base: position 4,845,685 of record OY979689.1, on the reverse strand, counting down.
CTATTTATTTTATTTGACTCAAACGACTAACGAAATGGGATAGATGTGCGATTGCGAGGCCAAAGCGGGCGGGCGAAACAAAACACTGAATAAAGCGCGGGGTTTCCCCGAGCATAGTTAGTTCGTGCCTCGTTTGCAACGAAATAGACGGGACAACACGCGCGTTTACATTACATTTTTAAAGCGCGAAATTGGAAAAGTATCGTTGAATCGGCCATAAAAATATCGCCGATACCGATATATCGGCAAACCTGAAGTATCGCCGATATATCGGTATCGGTATCGGATGCATCCCTACTTTTAATACAGTTGCTCAAAAAGTGGCGTATTGCAGGGACGTATAGCGTTCGGGATGTGGGCTATTACATACTCGTGCTTTTTTTTTACCTTTCCCGAACTCGTGCGTTCTCTTTCCCAACTGTCAAAATATTGTCTATTAAAAAGAAAAAACAACCATGAAGTTTTTACTAAAAAAATTCATAGAAGTTTTTATGATTCATGCAAATATGTACGTATATTTCTAAAAAGAAGCTACTAATTTGTTTCAATATCAGATTTAATAATTTGATTGAATGAGTTAGGTTAGGTTTCATTTCATTTCATCTCATTAAATTTCATTTTCATTTCATATCAATAAAAAAATTCTACTGAACACTTGGCTGTATGGACATAGTTCCCTTTGCCTACCAGAATGGGTGAAGAATAAAAAATCTCTGCTTATATTCTACGGTTGGCGCCATTGGTTAGTTGAGTTTATTTTGTTTTTATTATTTTATTAAATTGCTTCATTTTTTCGCAAATGTATTAAAAATAGTCGTTCAGTACACGTGCGAAACCGTCATTGCAACTTGTTCCGACTGTCAACCCTCGCCTTCGGCTGCGCCTCGGCTCGGGTAGACATTTGTCAGAACTCTTTGCAATGACAACCTTTCCGCACTTGTAATGAAATATACTACTATTTCGATTATTAGATAAGTATTAATTTACATTGATGCAGTCCGCACGACATGTAAATTTTCGCATACCTCCTATTATATAGGTGAGATGTGTATGATTATGTGTGCACTTTCATGGGTTTTTTTTTTCTTCTAATACAGAATTAATCGACATTCAGTCGGCCCGTAAAATTTTATTTATATTCAATATTTTATATTTTACGTAAAAACGACTATCGATTATTATGATCAACTTAGACTAATGGGGTCTCACATTAATGTAAGTTTATCATATGAAATAATAAAGTGTGTGTTTCTGGGTTCGATTCCCGGTTCGGCCAGTGTGTGATTTATACGTAGGTAATTTGAATTCTCAGTAACAATCCAGAGCAGAGATTTGTGTCCGGTAAATGGCTAAAGGATCGGCCCTTATGACAAGGGATTTATAAAAATCTGGCAAAATGTGAGTGTACTATGCATATACCTTTGCCTACCCCCTCATGGAACACAGGCATGGTGCTATGTTATATTAAATATTAGAACTCTTACCTGGTTTAAACGGCTCTTTCAGATCTTCAAGTTCAGACTGTAAAAAATAAATACATGTCAATAGTAATTTTCTCCTGACCAACATGACATACGGTCATAGCAGCCAATCTCAACAGAGACTAGCAAAGGAAGCAGGAGATATTATAGTGAACAGACAGATTCCTTCTTCCATTTTTCTTGTTCTTTTTGCATAGTACGATGGGACGACAATACAACACGAAAGGAGAGATATAAGCGATGGAGGAGATCTGCCAGCCGATTGTGTAAAAATCTCACCATGAAAACTTAAGGGGCCGGCGGAGCATGCGTAGTTCATACAAACGTAATACCAAAATAATTTGTAAATCAAAATTCTTCAGGTGTGTGTATTTATTCCGATTGGATTACAGATTATCTAGGTTCCCAAATATATATTTTGAATGGAAACTGATTCTTTACTGACGAGTTATGAGAAAAATAAGTTTTCTATAGAAATTTGAAATTCCTCATATTTCGTCTTTATATCAGAGTCCTTTAAAAATATATATTTGGGAACCTAGATATTCTGTAAACCAATGGTAATAAATACACACTACCTTAATAATATGTTTGATTTACAAATTATTTTAGTATTACGTTTGTATGAACTACGCATTAGCATGCGTTGTTCGCCGGCCCCTTAAGTGAAGTGAACTGTCAACAGTGTCAATTCCTAGCATCGGCTGGAATGACAGCTCAATTCACCTAAGTTTTCACAGTGAGATTTTTACAGAAGCAACTGGCTGTTCACTTTTACATGTCGATATTTTCAACGGCCCCACCCCCGGGGCCTAGCGCCAGCGCTCACGCTCCCCCAGCCAGCAGTACACAGGAAACGTGGCGGCTTACGATATTTGTACATAAGCTGGGCACGCGAAGTAGTTACTCTTGCGTTATCTAGGTGTATCTATATCTGTGGAATGCACTAACCTGAGTAACAGCATTGAAGTGTTTGATATTCTTTTCGGCCACCTTCTCCTTCTCCTTGGGTTCGGGCTTATCCTTCTCTTTGTCAGAAATGGGTGAGCCGCCGCGTCGCTTCTTCGGCGCAGGCGACGGTAGTGTTGTGTTCTCTTCTGTTTGTTCGTCCATATACCTGGGGATGTGTCGTTGTTTGTATTATGATGCAATACTGGCATTATTCATGCAATTTTAGTCAATACTAATTAGTCTAGTCAATGCAAATTTAGCCGTACCCACACGGGTCGATCGAAGGACGCTTGCCGCGATCGATTCATTACATATGGAGACTAATCCGTGCTTCGGAAAGCACGTTAAGCCGTTGGTCCCGGCTGTCTTACAGGTGAAGCTAAAAGGTCTGACAACCAGTCCTACCAAGGGGTATCGTAATTGTGGAGTTCAGATAGGTAGTCGCTCTATGTAAAATACTGGTATTCAACTGCATCTGGTTAGAGTGGACCCTAACATAGTTGGGGAAGGACTAGGCCGATTTTCTGTCGTATTTCCGAAACAAAATCGTCACATCAGCGTTTCTTAGAACTATTTTTGTTTAGCAAATTAAATTAAATCATAACTGTCATTCGTTGATAGTCGTATGAAGTATGAACGTACGTCAAATTGACGTAGTATTTAAATCTGCTCAACAATGAATTTCCCTGACTGTACTTTTATGTATTTGTACGTCACAATCGCTACCACAGTTTAGAACTCAAAAACTGCACTACGGCACGAGACGATTTTTTATCTATGGATTTTATTTAGACAAATTGAAAACTTTACAAAATGTCTTACATAATCCAATGTTAGTAAAAAATAAAACAAAATATAATTGCTGTACTACGAGTAAATTTATGCGCCTCGACAATCTTCGTGTTTCAAAGTAGTGCGAAGCGCGGGAGCCACGTGACGTCTCCCGGCCACCGTAGGCGCGGGCCTGCGGGCGGAGAGTAATGGGTAGCTCACCGTCCGATCAGGACCAGGCCCGTGCCGAACGGCGCGTACGTGTTGCACGCGCGCCTCAAAGAGGTGTCAGCATCAAAGGGCCCGTTCCGTTAGGGCCGAAGCCTGCCGGGTCAGCGGAATTGTCCGAAAGGGTTACCGCTGCCCCGGAACATAAAGAGCTAAGGAAAGAACACCGGTGGGTTCTGAACTCCCTGCATTATAATTTTTCGTCGGTTGTTATTAACAAAAAAATTTGCTGTTCCATACATTTTGACCGAGTAGGTACGTTAGGGGTTTACAATAAAGTTGGGGCGCGGGCGCAGGTGCGGGAACGCGCGTGGGCTGCCTGTCCGCACTGGAGCGCGGCTGCGTTCTGCGTGTTGTCGTGTCCAGTGTTTATCAAAATATACAATGGATGAAGACTTATTTTTGCTAGAAAAAAGCTCGAAATAGTTTGAGACCGGCGCGGCCCCGGTGCCCGCGCCCGCGCCGCGCACCCACTGCGGCCACTTGTATGGACGAGCTATGAACACTCAAAAGAAGTTCATATGTTGGAGTACGCCGCGCCGCGCCCGCCCCGCGCCCGCGCTGCCATTCTGGCCAAACACTAAGTTTGCGCGGCGATGTCACTGCCACCCCTTTTGAATAGATTAAATACCTCTTCGGCCGTATCTTCCGTCCGCTTCTGCTGACAATCTCCTCCTCTTTCTTCCCTGCCTCTTCATCATCTTCTTTAGCGGGCTCGTCCTTCTTGCCTTTGCCCCGCGGAGTCTTGGGCTCCTTCGCTGGTTTGACGGGAGTCTCTTTTGCTTTAACGTCGTTCTTTGTCTTTTTGGTCGGCTTTTGCTGTAAAATAGTTCACTGGGTATTTCTTTTTTTTGTGCCATTTCATTTTAGATATTAATCTATAAAGTTGCGTAAAATAGTGAAATATTAATGAGAAATTGGACCCAGAAGAGGCGCTAAAAATGGACTTTCTTGAAATTGAATGTATAGGAACTTTTTGGATTATGGCAAATTCAGTTTTAAGAGACTGCCACACATATAAGTGACAGACACGGCGCCCAAAAAAAACCAGACGGGTACAATGCGTGCCACGAAAGATGAGACTTGACACACCACGTGGTTTGACATGCGCAGTACACGATTTTAGGTATCTTTAGCGGTATGAGGTCTGAGTGCGGGACGGGACCGGACGTCATAGGGGCGGCGGAAAGAGCGGGGGAGGCGCGGTCAAGTCTCATCTTTCGTGGCACGCATTGTAATTCTCGTAATTTTAAGAATGTTTACAGTTGATCTCAATTTAAATCTGTCAAAAATACCTCCACTTTACCCCACATTTTTGACAAGTTTTTGACATTGATTGTCGCTGTGATGAGGTTGCGACTAGTTTTTTTATATTTTTATTTTAATTACGTGAATTAGCCATCTGAACTTTAACTGGACGCGCCATATTAACTGCCAGTTACTAAGTAATCTTAACAAGTATTCCACATACCTTCCCTTCATCTATGACCAAGTTTCCGGTATCATCTGAATCTTCGACTGCCGTGTCATTCTGAGTAGCGTTGAGGGTAGTCTGCAAAATAAAACAAGTAAACTTAGACTATGCCATTGTAATTACAGGCACAAGAGACGTTTCAGCTTTGCCTCTGTGATGACAATGCACTGGACTTTAAAAAAGATACAGGGTTTGAAATACCAGATATTTTGGAAAACCAGTATCATTGGCTTGGTGTGATGCTGGTACCAGGCACCGGTAGGTACTTGTTATGTGGAGTACCAGTACGCGTCTGAAATTGGTACAGGTAGCAAGTACCGCTACATCCCAGTATGGAAGCAGTACTTTTGGTACTGGTTCCAAGCCCTGATCATGACTCGTGTGTTTGTTTCGCAATTTCTTCTCAGGGGTAGTCAGTTAGGAAAGGTCGATTCCATCAAGTTTTTGTTTTTTTAAGTGATTTCGATATATTATCTTACTATTTAAACAATAATTTCATTTTCGTTTTGCAGATGTCCATAGTTCCACCGCCTACCTGACCACTTGGATAATATGCCTACACTATCCCCACTGCTAAATAAATGTATTTTCTTTCTTCTTTCAAGAAACAGGCCTCCTCTCTGTGAAAGGGAGTTGGTCATAAATCCACGGTTGGTAGATGTCGATGATGATGGGACTCCCTTTTCCGCACTTAGACTCCCATTCGGTCCGTTGTGTGGAGGTTGGAAATACTCACATCATCAGCTATAGTGTCATCAGCAACGGTAGTATCAACACCGGTGTCATCCAACGTATCATTTGTTGTTGAATCATTGGCAGAGTCGTTGGTTGAAGATTCAGCTGGTGGTACCTATAACGGGACAATATTTTATTAATATTTCTTTATAACTTAACTGGCTTATTGCGTGATAAACCATGACACATAGCATTGTAAAAATCCTTTTTACATTACTCGGTAAATTTTATGTGAGCTATCCCAAACTAGGTGCCGCACTATGGCCCAATGCTACAGGAATATGCGCTGTATTCGATCCGATGCTACATAATCTGTGCTAGCCTTTATACACCTCAATCTATGATATACATGAATCTATTCCACAATTTTGTTATATTCTATCCTTTTCCCGCAAAACCGATCATTGTACTGAATGGCGCCGAAGCTGCGATGGTGTTTTTGTATTCCGACTTCAAATCACAGTTGTGCTGTCTCTGACTAGCATAAAGTCAAAGTCAAAGTCAAAGTCAAAGCATTTATTTCAAATAGGCACATTAAAGGCACTTTTGAACGTCAAAAATTACAACAAATAGAATTGATTCTAGTCGCCCATTCCAAAGGGTAGTTTTCGTATGGAGAAGAATGGGCAAGAAACTCCACCGTTACTCTTTTAAAATGTTTTACAATATTTTGTATACATTAATTATATCATAATAATATGTGAAGACGATGCACCTAAAATAAAATTACTATACCACAATAGGTAAAAGAATTAAAAATGAAACCATGACATATAAATTAATTATCTCATAGATGCATGGTGCTCACATATTTACAAACATGGTAAAAGTAAACGATTTTCATTTAAATAAAATAAAATAAAAATTACAAGTAATAAGTCAGGGTGTAAGTTAAAGTTATTACAGAATGTAAATCAATATCAAAAAAAGAATATATTTTACAATTAAATTAGCAACCAGTTTGATTTTGTCTAGACTCTAGATTGTCCTATGGAGCAGGACCAGCATGTTTCCAAGCGTTCTTATCTTGGATATAATCTTCTAATTTATAGTATGCTTGTTTACAAAGTGTACGTTTAATGTGAGTTTTAAATTTTCTTTCATTTAATTGCAATATATCACAAGGTATTTTATTGTAACATTTAACACAGTACCCCATAAAAGATGTGTGTACCTTGGCTAATCTGAAAAATGGTTGATGTATTTTATCTTTATTTCTAGTATTAAAATTATGTCTATCGCTTATTTTATTAAAAAGATGTAGATTTTTTCTTACATACATAATATTTTCATAAATAAATTGGCAAGGTACCGTCATAATATTAATCCTTTTAAAAAGTTCCCTGAGAGATTCGCGGCGACGTAGATTATAAATGGCTCTGACAGCTCTTTTTTGCAAAATAAAGATGGATTCAATGTCAGCAGCTCGACCCCATAGTAAAATGCCGTACGACATAATGCTGTGAAAGTAGCTGAAATAGACTAAACGTGCGGTTTCTACATCAGTTAACTGTCTTATCTTTCTAACAGCATAAGCGGCCGAGCTAAGCCGCCCCACAAGAGATGTTATGTGAGGTCCCCATTGCAATTTGTCGTCTACCGTGATTCCCAGAAAAACAGTTTGATCAACAAATTCCAGTTTTTCTCCATTCAATATGATGTCACATTCACTACTTCTAACATTAGGTAATTTAAATCTAATGCATTTGGTTTTCTTTTCATTTAGTACCAAATTATTTACCGTAAACCAATCTTGGACCTGAAGAATAGAGTTATTCACGTCGTCAAGATTTTGTGCCCGTCTGTCTATCTTAAAGATCAATGAGGTGTCATCTGCAAATAACACCATCTTCGGTTGATTTTGAAGTAATTGGGGTAAATCATTAATGTAAACTAAAAAGAGGAATGGACCCAATATCGAACCTTGAGGAACGCCCATTGCTATTTCAGACCCTAATGAGTTTACGCCGTTTACTTGAACTTTAAGCTTTCTATCTTTTAGGTATGACTTCAGTAAATCAAGAGCTAAATTCCTAATCCCATAATGCTCAAGTTTCAGCAGAAGTGTCTCATGATTTACGCAATCGAACGCCTTAGAGAGGTCGCAAAAGATTCCAATGGCATCTTGTGCTTCTTCCCAGGCGTTAAAAATGTTCTTTATTAGGTTGACACCGGCGTCAGTGGTACAACGCCCTTTGGTGAAACCGTACTGGTGTTCATGAAAGATGGAATTTTTATTAAAATGGCGTAACATTTGATTGAGCATCAACTTTTCAAACACCTTACTGAGAACCGGCAGAATCGAGACAGGCCTAAAATTGTTGGGGTCTTTACTATCACCGGATTTGAACAAAGGAACTACTTTACTGTGTTTCATGAGATCTGGAAAGACTCCTTGGTCTACACTGATGTTAAATATGAAAGCTAAATAGGGCGCAATCGTTTCGATGATAGATCTACAAACTTTTACAGACATTCCCCAGAGATCTTCTGTTGATTTAATTTTAAGATCTTTAAAAGCTTTTATAACAGCCTGGGGGTTTGTATGTTGAAACCCAAATTCCGAAGGGCATGCCTCAACATTCTTTCTAAGTAAGTCAGCAGAAAGCGCGGGTGAGGAATTTAAAGCTTCAGTAGTTTTAATGGGAATATTAGCAAAAAAATTTTCAAATTCCTGAGCAATTTCTATATCTGAATTGATGGGGCCACGAGCAGTCTCTAAATTAAATTCAGTATTACGCTGTTTTTTCCTACCTGTTTCATTGTTTATTATTTGCCAGGTAGTTTTTATTTTATCATCGGCTGATTTTATTTTATTGCTAATATAAAGAGCTTTAGCTGTTTTGCATACTCTTTTGAAAGTCTTAGAATATGTTGCAACATACTGATGAAAGCTTGTGTTATTCATATGTTGCTTCAGGCCATAAAGTTCAAAAAGGTTTTCCCTGCTTTTACGAATACCTGGAGTCGCCCAATCACTAAATAAAAACTTTGCGTAAATACTTTTAGTCTTTAGTGGGAAAGCGTCATTAAATTGCGTGTTTAATAGTGAAAAGAAGTCGGCGTAGAACTCATTTGGGTCACATAAATTATTAAAAGTCTGAACACATAATTTACTGGCCAAAGAATTATTTAATTTTTCTAAATTTTTACATGTAATTGGCCTAAACCTTATTAAGAATTTTTGTAAAGGCATGTGGGAGCAAAATGTTATTGTTTGTCCACTGTGATCAGATGGCAACTTATTTACAATTTGTTTGTGTAAATAATCACAGTTACAGAAAATATTATCTATACAAGTGGCAGTGGAAGCTGTTACTCGAGTGGGTTCAATAAAAACATTTGACAAATCAAATGACCCAAAAAGACTTAGTAATCTGATAGTATTCGTGCTATTTTCTAATAAATTAATATTAAAATCGCCACATATTATTATTGACTTACTACTAGCAGAAAGTTTCTTTAGCACATCTTCCATTACAGAATCAAACATAGAGTCACATAGAGTCTACAGTCTGAAAAATGGCTACTTTTTATAACTATTTACACATAACAAAGTTGCCATTTTTAAATGTTTATTCTTTACTTTTTTTGCTGTTGTTTATTTTTAATGTAGGTTTCCAGAAATTTAATCTAAAAAACCTGTCAGACCCTATTTGCTTCTAAATGCAGCAAAACTGTGAAGTGGGAATAAACATGTATCTTACCTCAACAGAAACCCCTATCACTTGCTCTAGCGGCACTTTGTTCGCGAAGTCATGTTCAATCTGCTTTACACCATCGTTAAAGTCTCGTCTCTTCACAGTTTTAGTCAGAAACTTGTCTTTATTGTCCGCATAGTCAAATATCATGTTCGGGGAGAGGTTTGCACTGAAAAAAAAAAACAAATATTAAAGATTATAACTATAGTCCGTTCAAAAAGTATCTGATGAAAGTTTAAACAAACCTTGTTCAGGTTAAATTCCTACACGATCATTCACATGGGAATTAGGAATACATTCATCTGCTTTTAGAAGGTTTCAGCTTAAAATCTCATCAGTTTTCCAAACAATTATTTTTGAATAACATTACTAAATTGGAATTGAAAAATAATCTATAAAATTTGAGATGAAAAAATTAAACTCAATTGTTAAATGGACAGCATTGTTAAGGTGATTTAAAATTAGAATTTTGGGTTAAGATAAAAATATCAAATGATCAAATCAGTTTTCTAAGTTGCACTACAAATTGGCATCCGTATGTTTTCTGATTTGTTTACATACTCGTTAGATTTTGAAACAGACTATCATGAGAAAATATGCATGTCCTGAAACTAAGATTTCGAAGATCTGAGACTTCCACTAGCCCAGACTGGACCATACATTATAGCTAGCTCTATCGCACTGAGAGGAGGCCAGATTCCCAACAGTGGGAACAGATGTTGCGTTTTAATAAAATATTTTGTTTATTAAATAGTCTTAAATGAAAATAATTTACAAAAATGCATGTTTGAGTTCCATTGAAACAGGGAATTGACTGTGATATTTTAATTGATAAATTGAATGTTTTCAAATTTAATCATTATGTTAGGGAGAATTGTTACAGAATTATTTGGGTTAATATGAGAGAAGTAAATAAAACTATAAGCATATTAAAAGTAATTCCTTCAACATAGCCTGCAAAATTCAATATCTGTTCAGATTCAATTCAAGAAATTTTCAAATTCACAGCTACAAAATGCAAAATTGAAAATGTATAATGTAAACATAATTGACACAACTCGAAAGAAATTGTGTTCAGTTGCTTTCATATTATAATTGTTTTTGCAAATAGAATAACAAATTATGCAAATGTGTTTTTTATGAACATTTTTATTTCACTAAAGGATCAAAAAAAGATTTTTCTACACTTACGTTTCTCCAGTTCCATAGAAATATACAAAATACTTCTTTCCATTCGGCTTTTGCACCTGAAATTAAAGAATTACATTTTAAAAGTATCTAATTATGAAACAGTACAAATTATGTTTGTGTTTGTTAATTGGTTGAAGGACACTCAATGAGACGCAATAGATGTGTAGTTGTTACATCTGGGGGTGTTTAATGTGCCTCGAATTGTTAATGTATTTGTTAACAATTCCTAGTACTATGAAATAAAAAATATTTTTACATAATATTTTATGTGTTTGTGGGTGAATTTATACACCAATGCCTACCACTGCAAGCTGTACAGGCATGATATTATATGTTTTGTTTGTTTTTATGAATGCAGCATTTAATTCGGTGTTTCTTCATAACATAAATGTTTTAACTAATTAATGTATGTTATCAAAGTAGGTGATGAAGGTATCATATTTACCTCTGAAAAACAAAAATAATTTAATTATTTTATTAATATCACATGACCATCTCTATAAAAATTCATATAAATAAATGTATGTAGTTTTTTTCTGAATACAATAATATTAGGTGCATTAAATTGCCTATCTCAGATTTCACATCATCTATTTGACTTGGTACAAACAGTATCTAGATAAAATGACAGCTAAGGGTTATCATCAAATGTTTGTTGATGTCAATAATTTTACATTAATTATTAAAACTACAACAAAATAAAGCTATGAGGAATTACAACAATACAAAACATGCTTGGATATTTTATCTAAATCCTTGGAAAATTTATGAGCAAAATGGTTTGGTTCTATGTATTTGTAAGTGTCATTCACCCATACAATGGTGAATTGGTGACAAAATTTTATCTTTAGAATTAATTTTTTGTTAATATTCAAGAATAATTATGTTAGGTAGGCACAGCAAATTATGATTTGAATGCAAAAATTGCTCAATAATTTGAAAAGAGTCAAGATAATATTAATAAAACAATGTTATCAGTAAATTATTGATCTGATGCTGTGTCAATATCAAAAATGCAAATTGTGTGGAAAATATAGTCTCTATTTGCTTTCTGAGACCTTGGGTCAGTGCGAAGGCGTCGGGACCGCTATACAACATGTCTTCCCGCGCTTACACCCAATTAGAACACAAAGGGTACAGCTTTTTCATTTTAACACACAAAAGCAACAGAATCATTTATATTTCACACTCACCCTAGCCGGCCATGCTGGATATCCTTTTACTTTGGCGAAGATGAAGTCGCCAGCTTTATATTCCTTTACTTTTTTGCCCATTTTCAACGAACGCCGCTGCAATACCTAATGTATTCTTGAAATTTCCAACTGGTCACTGCCTTTTCACAGAAACTGGAACCGAAACGTTATTGCACCGGTAATTTTTACTTGTTTATCAACGCGTTTCTGATGAATAATCTGTAATTATTGAGCTTATTCATAGAGACGCCAAGATAAGTAATAACCTATAAAAAAATCCTTACCGCGGCAACGAATTGACGGTGAAGAAATAAACATGGCGTTTGTCAGAGTTACCATGTAAAAATATTCGTAAATCTACCACGGAAATCTACTATTATGCCGATGCTCCACAGCCTCATACATAGCGATGATATTCTATTCATGCTTGAAAATTCTGTTTAGATCCGTAAAAATTATTCGTGACATTTTATCAAGAAGACAGCATACATATACCCAATAAAATAAAAGACGAAGTGGTCGAATAAATAAGGCACATCTTCTTTAGAAAATGACAAAGACACTTGCGAATAATCTTGTGATAATATCCTAATTTTAACTATTGTTTACTTTTGTTTGTTTTTGTGTTTTTTTTTATGCGTCATGTTTGCCGCAAATAAACGTACATTTTCTTTCTTTTATTCTGTTTATTTTTATATTGTTCTTTCTAACAACTAGTAGATCTTAGTATTAGGTGGATAACGTTGTGAGTAGTGTATTTGTTACCTCTAAGTTCTAAGCTATGTTTACTAATAATGATTAGTTTATTAGTGCTTGGATTTGTAGCAACATAGGTACAATTTTTACTTTGTTCTGTAGCCCTCTCATGTTGAACAGCTGCTTGATGTAGAGTACACATTCTTTTTTAAAATGGTACACTTGGTTTCGTTTTTTGCTGATCGTGGTGTAACTTACGCGCCTCAACACCCTGTCCTCCACCTTTCGCATCCAGTCTGTCTGTCTGTCCCAGCCACTTTCTTAAGGTCGTTGGTCCATCTAGCTGGGGGGCGTTCCACGCTACGCTTGTAGATACGTGGTCTCCATTCCAGGACTTTTCTGCTGAAGGACCAATGGTCCTTCAGCAAACATGCAACTTCAGCTTGCTTACCCTGCAAGCAAAAGCAAAATAAATTCAAATAGTATTCTAACATGGATAAAATTAGCAGAAAACTTAACAACGTACAGACACATCAACCTACTAGAATCTGTCAAATTTCTTTAATCAATTTTCAACTTAATAGCTAAATCATAAGGTTCAAAATTGATTGGGAGACAGTTTCGGGTAGGTTGACGTGCTGGCGATGGCGTCTGTACAGTAACTATTCTAAGTTATACAGGGAAAGGAAAGGTAGAAATATAAAACAGCTATATAAAAAAAATAGGTACGCACGGCTACACATCAAGCTATACATAACCACTATAAGCTTACTTCTGATTGTACAAAAAACCTACACAATACGAGGTCAGCTCTAAAACTAGAAATGTATAACTTGATGTGTAGTCGTGTGTACATATTTTTTTTCCTATACCTGTTTTATATTTCTACCTTTCCTTTCCCTGTATAACTTATACTTATTTCCCAATCATTTCTGAACCTTATGATATAGCAATAAAGTTGAAAAATTATTAAAGAATTTTTTTTGTAGATTAGTAATAAAGACAGTAGTTAAAAGTCTATTCTAGGGAGTTTTCAAAATATTAATTAATTGAATAAAAATATTTTTCTAATAGTAAATTTCAAAGATGCGTCACATTTAGGCACATTTCGTTACATGAGAGAGAAGAAAGATTTTACTATCTTGTCTCTTTATTTTTTTAAGAAGTTTCACTTCCATAATGTGGACAGACATAAAGGCCACTGTAACATTGGGCCAACGTGCTGGGCGAGTACGTTGGGCCAACGTATAGAGGGCTACAGTGCGTGCCACGTAAGAAGAGACTTGAGAAACCACGTGGTTTGATATGCGCAGTAGACGATTTATAGGTCTCTTTAGCGGTATGAGGTCTGAGGCGGGAAGGGACCGGGCGTCATCGGGGCGGCGGTAAGAGCGCGGGAGGCACGGCACGGCACCGCGCATGCGCGTTAGTCGCCTGCCGCTCTCTTCACCCCGCGCTGGTACCGCTTGACTCCGCAAGTACAGACGAGTGCAACCTGTATTTATTTTCTACTTTGTTTATAGTTGTGTAGTTTAAAACGAGTGCAAGTAAAATATTAATTATGCCTCGAGGTAAAATCTTAAGAAGGCATAGTAGGAAGATGGTTTACGAAGTGTACACCTATAATATGTCAAAAGAAGCAAAGGAAGGTGTACAAAATAGAGAATAGAATGGCAATCTGCTGCGTGACAGGGACAAAATAGCATGCTATGCATACAAACTAGCTATCTCTTTCTATCATATACGTTCCGTATTATCTATCGCTGTCGTACCTTTAAGTTAGTACTTATAATAACAACGATATCTGAACGCCATTCAGTATGAACATGGCGTATCTTTCTTTATAATATCATTGAATGTTATAATATTATTCTGTAGAATTTTAATCTAAATGTCATCGAAAAATGCCTGTATAGGTAGCCACACAAAATATGAATAACTATTTCGTACATGACTGTACCTGCGCAAGATCCTCACTACTGACACTCGTCAAGTCTCTTCTTACGTGGCACACACTGTACTTGGCGCAAGTTCGGTAGTTGTCGCCAGCGCTGGCCGACCAACCGTTTTTCGTGCACACATCAAAGGATTTTGGCGAGCTCCGCAAACAATGTTCACATACTGGCGACTTATTCAATATATGTATATATAATATATATTCAGTTCGTTTTTATTTATCAGCAAAGGCGAAATTTATGTTCCCGATTTCCGATGACAATAACAGCGGTGTGGACAAGCAATGAGATATTACAATTTATAGAAATGTATGTACAGATATGAACCTACAATAATTATGGCATTCAAAACATATACAACATAGGAACAAAAACAAAGCAATATTCTATTCTTATAATAGTTATGTAGATAAAACACATTTTTAATAACACATACTTATACTATCCTATTTGATTTACATTATATAATATAAGCAGTAATCTGCGTGTTGTGGAGTCTTCATAATCGTCTTCTATTCTATTATTTTTATCTCATCTTCTGCTTAGCCTTTTCCTATGTTAGGGTCGGCTTGAGCTGAATACCAGTATTTTACATGGAACGTCTACCTATCTGACCTCTACAACCCAGTTACTAGGTAATTCGATACCCCTTGGACCTTGGTAAGACTGGTTCTCAGACAGTCAGTTTTCGGGCTTCTGACGACCCGTAACGACTGTCAAAGATCCATGAATGACAGCCGGGACCAACTGGTTAAATGTTGCCGCGGCTGCAACTGTTTCCACATGCATCTTTTCCAAAGTGCCAATGCAGAATGATCCAGGGATGCCCAATACGATGCGATATATCGAAATATCGATACAGCGCTATACGATATATCGATATTTAATACGATATTTTGGCCAAACGATGCGCCTCGATATATCGTATTCCAAAAAAATATCGCAATAACGTATCGTATTAAACTATAACTTTGTTTAAAATTTATTTCATTTTTGTTTATATTAAACCTACCTACCTTTAGACATAATATTGTTATTTGTAATAAGCAGAGGTCGGGATTATTTAGAGTTATTTATGTACTACACCAACCTTTCATAGATATAAATACTTTTCTTCGATAACTTACAATATATTGTAAAAATTAAAGAAAGGTATGTCTTTCTTTAATGTTTACGATATATTTAGGGTTGTAATAATATTTTACCTACGAAATAACCTACCCAATTGATATACCCAAGCGATACGGTTACGATGCGATATATCGATACAAAGGGATACGATAATATTGCGTATCGATACAAACGCATTCGATACGGTTACGATGCGATATATCGATACAACAGACTTTTTTGGGCATCCCTGGATGATCATACGCCAATGTGTACAATGCGTGCCACGTAAGAAGAGACTTGACCCCGCCTCCCCCACCTCTTTCCGCCGCCCCTATGACGTCCGGTCCCGTCCCGCACTCAGACTTCATACCGCTAAAGATACCTAAAATCGTGTACTGCGCATGTCAAACCACGTGGTGTGTCAAGTCTCTTCTTACGTGGCACGCATTGTAAACAGCGACCGCTGGTTATCCAATTTTTTGATTTTTTTGGCCCAATGCCTTGGCCCGTAAGTACAGCGGGCTAAGACTGTTGACGTTTCTATATTTGAGTTTTGACTGGGGTACCTTATTTTATTATAGATTTGTGGAGACTTGTATATGCTTAGCTTGGCACTTTCGAATAAATTTCTCCTACTGTAAACATTTGGTTAAATATTGTTTTTGTTACTAAAGCATTTGTTTTCTACGTTTCTAACAACGGTAAACATTTTGTACAATGCAAAATATTTGAAGACACAAACAATATCCCCATTAATTTGCCGATAACAGCTCCATCCACCCACTTATCTCTATTTGTCTATACGCAAAAACATTAATATTTTAATTGGCAACCCAGTTACTATGAGTGGTCGTGTCAGACGGATGCTTCGGGCGAGCATTTTCGCGTAAACTAATTGATTTCTTCTAATTAAATTATAGTGAATCATTGTGTAAGCAATGCAAGTGTGATGTGAGCCATGCGAATTAATATTGTGCTAATATACAACCGAGAGACTTCAAAATAAGGGATGTAACAGAAAAATAAAAATGGCTTCAGGAGACACTGATCATATCGAAGTGATGGACACTTCGGCTTCTAAAAAGTCTGATAGCGCGACTGGACCTTCGGGCGCTGACGAAGATGGTAGTGTATTGCTAAATCTAATAATACTACAGCGCATTCCATTGTTGTAATCCCTTTGTAACAAGATAATAACGTTGTCAACTGGGACGATTTTCACAATACTCATCGGCCCATTTTTCTTCTTTTCAGATCGAGACAAGAGTTCAATCGCCGAGAAAAATGTACCGTACGATGTAAGTGGTCGTTTTATTTGTTATTATTTTGACTATTTCATTCATAACTGCATGAAAAGTTGGAAATATTGTGGAGAAAGTGTTGTAGAGATTGGTTAAATGAATTGTGTGTAATTAGCATTCAAGATTCATTAACAATTACGCGGTGAAAAACTGCTAGGTAACACTATTGTGCGTACAATATAATCTTCGCAACACATACATACACAGTTTATATATTTAAGCCTATCTATAGCTAAAAAGATACAAAAACAGCATCCAATTTATCTAGAACAATACTATGGTGAAATTCCCATCAAAATATGTCAAGCAGTTTTTGGTTTGTGTCTGTACAAATTTGTTTTTTATTGTGTAATGTAATAAATACAATAAAGATAAGGTGTATTACATCATTGCCAGATTTAATTTAATCTTTACAATCACAAATGTTTTAAGTGAATTGTTTATACATTCAAGGCCTATTATTTGGACATTTATTCAGGCCCTTTCTCCCAATTTACTGGATTTCCGAACTCATTATAGCCAATATTCTCGTTATTTCTATTTAACACTGACCTATACTGCCGTGCTAAGCACAAAAGCGGTATCTCAAAAAAAATTGTAAAGTTGATTTTTGTGGCATCGGATAGCTTAAAGAAATATGCATCCAATGAGCTCAGCCAAATAATGGTGTCTTAATAAAAAAGTCCTTAGAAAAGTGTTCCCTATCTCAGCTTTACCTCAAATCACTGAGAGAATAAAAAACAAAACTTCAATTTTCTCGAAACTAGCTTTTCCTGAGATACCGCTTTTGCGTTTAGCACGGCAGTATACTGGATTTAAGTATGTCCTTAATTAAGCCAGTAATAAAAATATGAGCATTGTCCATGTCCAAGATTAAGATTGGTACACATAGCTGTCACTAAAACAAAAAAAAAAGAACAGTCTTCCTGCCAAATTCAATAATTTAAAAAACAAAAAAAGAATGCCTTAGCAACCAGCACTTAAAATCCATTGTAATCAACAATAGTGCTTACTTTGAATGCTAATAAAAAGTTGTTTTTTTTTTTGTTGTCTAATTCTCTTTTTTTGGTAGATTCTCCTTTTTTGTCCATAGTTTAACTTATACTGCCTGCTTCTAACAGGTTTATTGCTATTATTTTTGAGTAAATTACAGACTTGAAATAGTAATGTAGTTTGTCAAAACACCAGTATTATTACTAAAAGTATCCTCAAATAAAAGATAGTAAAATCCAGAAAAATTAAAACATAAATGTAAATACTTGAACTATCATAAAAACTGATTAAATTTTAACATTATGCAATTAATTTCCATAAGATTAATAGTATCACTTAGTAACAAATAAAATTTTAATTATTTAATTTTTGGTTTCCTACTATGATGCTGTGCATGTACTAATATTATACCTTCCTTTACCTGCTATATAATATTAGTACTTAAGATTAAAATTTGTGGCTGAAATAAGGAAACAAACTAGTTAAATCGTTATCATCAAAGGTTGCTTAGCTTATTCTTTGTTGAAATCATTACAGAATCAAGTTTTCTAACTTATCAGACAGCTGTGTCGCTGGGGAGTTTGTTGCACCAGATCTTCCCAGCTAAAGCACTAGGAAGTGGTGAAGGGCGGGATTTTACGGGACGAACTTATGTAATTTTGCTGTGCTCAAAAAAGTGCCTTCTCCGCTTTATTTCAATTAACAACTTTTTAATTTTGATTACCTATCCATTCAATATGTCAGATATTTGAGGAAAATGTTTCTTCTTATTTTTTATCAGCAAAATAACATTTTCCTATTAATATTATAAATGTCAAAGTTTGGGTGTTTATTACCTACTTAATCACACTTTAACAGTAAACAGATTTCATACAATTTTGGATTAAATATACTTTTTATTTGGCATATTATATGTAATATGTTTGCCGCGAGAGGGTAGTACATATGTTTGTCCAAGAGAGCAGTGGTGGCCAAGTGGTAACAGCCGCGACTTACGTGTTGTAGGTCGTATGTTCGAACCCAGACATTCGCTTTACTTTGTGCAAATTATTTCATCACCACTGCTCTCAAAACGGTGAAGGGAAACAGTGAGAAAACCGGCACGTCCTAGAACCAAAATTCTAAGACATGTGACATCTGCTAACCCGCACTGGGCCCGCGTGGTGGATTACGGCCCACTCCCTCTCACCGAGAGGCCTGTGTCCCAGCAGTGGGAACATTATAGACTGATTATGTATGTCATCCGATTTATGGGCCAAATCTACCACCATGTGGGTGCCAGAAAACATTTGGCGAAATTCAGACAGGCCCAGGAGAAGATGGCGGGACGAGCTTGACGCCTACAGACAGGATTGGTACAGTCGGCAACAAAAGTCGATTACCACTTCAGTTTTTTTAAACTTAGTTACTGAGCACTGCAAAATATTAAACACTTCAGTTTTTTTTTTTATTTCATTTATTGAGCAAAATATTTGTTCAAAATTGCAATGTACTTCTACTTTAATTTTGAACAAATATGTTGCTCAATAACTGAGATTAAAAAACTCTAGTGTTAATCGACTTTTGTTGCTGACCTTACACACTAGCCCAAGATAGGAGAAAGGGAGGCCTTTGCACTGCAGTGCGATGAAAAAGGCAAAAAATAAATGAGTTGTTTCCCTAGAATGCTAAAGAAACTGCAGGCAAGACAAGCATCTTAGTAGCAATCTGGTGTTCGGTTTTATAGGATAATCCATACTAATATTATACATTCGAAAGTAACTCTGTCTATCTATATGTTACCTTTTCACGCCTAAACCACTGAACGGATTTCGATAAAATTTGGCAGAGAGATAGATTGCATCCCGGGGAAGGACATAGGATAGATTTTATCCCGATATTCCCACAGGATCGTAACTTACGCGGGTGAAACCGCGAGGCGTTGCTAGTGGCAATATGAATAGGAGTGAACAGGCGTAATGTGGATTGTGGGTTCACTATTACTCAGTCTACCCCTTTGCGGAATACAGGATGGTGTGATATTAGGTACCTATGTCATGATTGAAAAAAGTAAATCATTGAAAAACACAATCTTGCTCTTTCACAGTGATCAGTGTAGGTTCTTGTAATTATTTTTATTATTACTTAGTTTCATGGTAATTAATGATATTGTTATCTTTATACGTGAGTAATTATTAGTTTTAAATGAGATTAAATCCTAATAATATTAAAAATGCGAAAGTTTGTGAGGATGGATGGATGTTTGTTACTCTTTCACGTAAAAATTACAAAAATTTGCCACACAGACAGCTTATAACCGTTTATGCCTTTTATCCCGATTTTCCCACGGGATCAAAACTTATGCTGGTGAAACCGCGGGGCGCTGCTAGTAAGTAATAATATACTTATTAACTATTTCCAAAAAAAATAAAAAAAACAATTAAGTAGGTATGAAATAATGTACCCTATGCTGTCTTAGGGAAAAAAATACAAATTATAACCTAGACAGCAAACAAATCCTCTATAACTGGCGAAGCGTTTGTGTACAGACGCCAGCACATCAACCTACCACAATCTGTCAAATTTCTTTGATACATTTTCAACTTTATTGCTAAAGCATAAGGTTCAAAGTTGATTGGGAAAATTTGACAGTTTCGGGTAGCTTGATGTGCTGGCGTCTGTACAATACACCTTTGCCCAATCTTTCGGGGAAATATAAGCTTGATATTATGTGAATATAATATGACATGTCTATACGACGCTAGCGCAGCGTCGACGCGGCGTCAACCAACGCTTAATGCGAAGGCTCGTCCCTATCTCATTGATTCAATTAATAATTGATAATCTCTTATTTAGAAACGAATTATCACTTGTTTTTTTTTTTCAAGTCAAAATTTTAGCGCAAGGTCAATGACCCACACTGATAAGACAGCTCTTTATCAGTCCCGTGGGAAAAAGTTGGGACTAGATATCACAACAAACATAACATCACGAGTTCACGACTATTCATGGAAGAGCACGGTAGAGGTGCCCAATGATTCTTCATTATTCCCTTCTCCTTATCCCATTGTACTAGGGGTGGGAGCAACATGTCTTTTTGTTCCATGTCTTCTCTATTAGTAGAGAGGCCCGTGGTTAAATAATAACAGCCGCACAGGTCGATCGATCAGGTTAAGCTACGCTTGCCGCGGATTGGGTGACCATCTTTACATACCGAGACCCCTCCGTGCCTTGGAAAGCACGATAATCCGTTGGTCCCGGCTGTCACTCATGGATCTTTGACAGTCGTTACGGCTAGTCACAAGGCCGAAAGTCTACCAACCAGTCTTACCAAGGGGTATCGTATACGCAGTAACGGGGTTGTGGAGGTCAGATCTAGGCAGTCGCTCCATGTAAAATACTGGTATTCAGCTGCATCCGGTTAGAAAATTACCATCTGAGGAATTACCAGTTTGTTGATACGTTCACTTCATGCCTGAGGCAAAAAATTTAATGTTTTTTTTTTCTGTATTTATAAAACAAAACCTTGGAAAGCTTCCTTTTAAACACTTTTTTTAGGGTTCTCTATAAGGAATACAGAACCATAAATAAAATCACTTAACATTAAAAACATGTTTCTGTCTGTCGATCTTTTATTTACAGACGTTCTTTCTCAAAAACATCGTTACGTAGTAATAAGGTAAAACGCTCGTCATCTACAAAAAAGCTTAAAACATAACTGGCTTAATGTGTGTGTACAAACACTTCTGCTTACTCGTCCTGGGAATACAGGCGTTACATTACGTTTATCACGCAAAACATCGACCTACAGTATAATCCGACAGACCAAGGCAGTCTACACAACCTAAGAAATCAGTATTCAGCCTTTATAAATATTATCTATGGGGAAAAATGAATACAAAGCTGGCATACGGCCAGTGCTGAATAAAGAGTAATTTTTCCAATGAAACTGCGCGAATAATTTATCTTCATGGTTTTATGGCTGTGCGCAGACGAAGTTAAAACAATTTTGTCTGCCGTTGTCTAAACAGCAGCCTAATCCCCTTTGTACGGACGCCAGCACATCAACCTACCACAATCTGTCAGATTTCTTTAATAGATTTTCAACTTTATAACTAAAGCATAAGGTTCAAAGTTGATTGGAAAAATCTGACAGATTGTGGTAGGTTGATGTGCTGGCGTGTGTACATGACACGGTTTCTTTACGGTACGGCGTATAAACGGCGCCGTAGAAAAAACGGGTCCGTCAATAAAATTCCATAGTGATCCATACAACACTGACGACCGTGCCTACACACGGCGAATAAACCGTAGCTTTTCACGGCAAGAAAAACTAGTTCGAAGGACCTCATGGCGTAACACACTTACTTACCAGCCACTTAAGCAAGCGCACATATTTATTATGACACCCTTTGAAGGCATTTTTTTTAATGAGTGTCGTTAATCTATAACTCAATTCACACAACCTGCGATCACACGAACCTCACGCCTTTGGCCGTCGAGATACTTCGGCAGTAAGCTAGAAACGACAGAACGCCACATCATTTCAGCCGAATGATGTCCACTCCTGAACATAGGCCTCCTCCAAGGACCGCCACTTCGACCGGAACTGTACTTCCAGCGGATTCCTGCGGCTTTCACAAGGTCATTGTTCCACCTTGTGGGGAGGCCTTCCAACGCTACGTCTTCCGGTACGCGGTCGCCACTGCAGAACTTTTCGGACCCATCGGCCATTTGTTCTGCGAGCAATGTGCCCTGCCCACTGTCACTTGAGTTTGGCAATTCTTCGGACTATTTCGGTAACCTTGGTTCTCCTGCGGGGATCTCCTCATTTCTGATTCGATCATGTATGGAAACTAAAAACATATCACGAAGTTACCTCAATCGTGACCCCTAGTAGTCCTAATTTTTGTCGTCTTAATTCTGGTCCATTAACGCATCATTGAAATGGATATAAAAAACTGGCCAAGTGCGAGTCGAACAAGCACACGAAGAGTTCCGTACCACAAGGCAAAAACGCCGAAAAAAACACGTTTGTTGTATGGGAGCCCCCTTAAATATTTATTTTATTCTGTTTTTAGTATTTGTTGTTATAGCGGCAATAGAAATACATCATCTGTGAAAATTTCAACTGTCTAGCTATCACGGTTCATGAGATACAGCCTGGTGACAGACAGACGGACAGTGGAGTCTTAGTAATAGGGTCCCGTTTTTACACTTTTACGGAACCTTAAAAATTTGTGTCTCGGATCATCTACATTACTACTGCAGCAACGGTGAAAGAGAATTTTCAATACGTATCATAAACATAACATCACGCCTGTAATCTCCAAGGCAGAGCTGCATCTATAGTACACACATATTTCGCTAGTGATGTGAGCCTAATGCCATGAACCGGGTACATATCCAGACCCAGACTCGGGCTGCTAGAAATGCCTGATCGAAAAACCCAATAACACTTAGGTCGACCTGGGAACCGAACCCAGGACCTCATGCTCAGCTGTAGCGCTGCGACATCAAGACCAATGAGGCGGGGTAATAGGTATCATTTCGAGTGCACTTGGGGGAAATCAAATTCTATCAAGAACTCAAGGAAAAAGCTAAGACATTAACAAAAACTCACAATACAAGGATTTTAAAGTAAAATTCTTCACATAATGGCGTGTTAAGTCCTTCATACAGTGTGAGAACCAACCTTACAATCCATTGTGAATTCTGAGTCAACCACTAAGCGTATGGAATCACAATGTATTGTAGAAGCGAGATTTAAGTAATGTATTATGATGATGATTTAACCTCTTTGTGATGAAATGATCGCTACCTGAACGGACTGTCCCTTTCGGGGGGACACTGGGTGGCGACACTCATGCGACTGAATAAATAAAATTTAATTTTTGAAAACTAATAATACTGACCTAGTTACCTAAGCAGTATTTTAACTAACATCAAAATGCTAAGGACCTTAGTCGGAAATAAAGTTAGTTTAATTTAATTTTGTGATACTCTGCGCCTGCGGGTACATTGTCGCGATAACGCGCACTTCACAATTATTTTACTTCTGACAGCAGCACCCTTCTTGTAACTGCAATAAAGATCATCAACCACATGACAATGACTGACTGACTGAATGTCTGTCATGACTGATCCTATCTTTTTTATGTTATCCTGCATGCATATTCTTATATGTGTACACATGTTTGAGCAAATAAATAGATCTTATCTTATCTTATCTTAAAGAGTATAATAATAATATGGGAGAAGATCACTGTGATTTTGACAGACTTGTCAATGGCGGCAACCCATCTGCAACCTTATTACGACGACTATAAAGATCACTATGATTTTGACAGTGATTCAAAGTCAAAGGTAAAATAAATACCTGAGCCCATATTCTCTATGAAGCTGTGCCGATGGGGAACCCTATCGGCACACGGCTTCTTTAATGATATAATAATAATAATAATTTTTATTTCTGAGTATATGGTACATTAGGATCTTAATATTAAAAAGTTTCACATACACTACCGTCGCCGGTGTAGAAATATTACTAAGTTAATAATGTCAAGTTTTATAAGCACAATTTTTGTATAATATATTAGTTATTTATCTGACAATACATTATTTGTCATAAAGTTACAAAATATACACATTTTCGCGACAGGTGCTGTTTATTATAGCACTAAAACTATGAAAGAAACCTAAAATGGTCACCTGTAGATTTGATTAAATAGGTCCCTGGTACTAAAGAAGCCCAAAGGCAAACAATTTATCCTCACGAGGATTCCGTACTTATATACCATGACAGAAACCGGGACTTCGCATGACACCCAGTCTGTAATCAGCGTTACATTTGTCGGGACAGAACGACTATTACTGATCTAGACAGTCGTCTTAATAAAGTACCTAGTTGGCTACAACAGTGTAGGAACTCCAGGATATTATGTCAGCCTTGATATATGGCTATGGTTTTGGCAAAAGAGGCTATATTTAAGCCTACACTTTAGGGCGGAATATGGCTTAAAAGCATTTAGTTGTCATAGTGGAAGTTAGTATGTAAACTGAACCCTTTTAAGGATAATAGCGCATTTTCGCTGGGCGTTAGTTTATTTTGGGTTAGGTATGTAAATACGTACGGTATCTGGGCATATCGAGCTTAAGAAAGAGACTGTCACATAGGTATGAGTGATAAAAAACTCTACAAAGCCGAACAAACTTATGTGTCGTGGTATAAAGATTAGCCAGTCAGTAGGTTGGTAGCGGTGCTGACTGCTCAGCTTTCACAAGCAGCCTATAATGTCTGCCGGGATACAAGCTTCTTCTCAGTGAGGGAGTGCGCCATTATCCGCCACGCGGGCCCAGTGCGGGTTGGTAGATGTCACATGTCGTCGAATTTTTTGCTCTGGAACATGCCGGTTACCTCACGATGTTTTCCTTCACCGTTTGTTGACATGTGACACCCACTAACCCGCACTGGACTCGCGTGGTGGATTACGGTTCACTCCCTCTTACTGAGAGGTTGTGTCCCAGTAGTGGGGAAAATTATAAGCTGATTATGTTTATTATGCTTCATCTCAAAACCAAAAACTAAAATCAGAGAAAATGTTACACTTTTATCTACCGGATTAAAAACACAAAGAGCATTAAAATGTATCAGAATATAACGACTCAGTCTCGTTACGACTAACTCATTGTTTGGGACCATTGACCTAACCAATTTAGGTGGTGCGGCCATGTGAGAGTCAGTGGCAGAAATACCACTTAAAATTGTGACAAACTCATGCAAAATATGGCCAGTTGTTTGGTGTGGTATCAAAATCAAGTCATTTATTCAAATTGGGTTGAGATTCAGCAATTTTTGAACGTCAACTTTACACAAGACAGTCCCCCAAAACGCTCGTCCTTCACCACTTCCTAGTGCTTGCTGGAAGAAGTGGCGCAACAAACTCCCCAGCAGCACTGCTGTCTGTTAAGTTAGAAGAACTTGATTCTATACAAAAGTATGCAACGTGATTAAAATTACAATAAAATCGTTTTACATACCGATTGAAAACATCATCAGTTTCAAACTCAAACTCAAAGCATTTATTTCAATTAAACCATTTACAGGCACTTTTGAATTGTCAAAAAGTCGGTCAGTCAGAAAAAGTTACGCTTGCGACCACTGGACTGATGTGATAGTCTACACCAACAACAATTACCTTCTCCCAATTATACTGGGGTCGGTTTCCAGTCTAACAGGATGCCTGCTGAATAATAGTATTTTACATGGAGGTTTTGTAGGTGATCCTGGTATTCACATGGTATACATGCATGCGACCACGGCTATAACTTAACCATTTTTGTAAGACCTATGTCTTGATTTATGTCTGAAATGTTTTCGTGTTTCATGTTTTTTAGAATACTTTTATTTTTCCGTAGTCGGGTTGCAGTTTTTTAAACTTATTTTTTTATGTAGCTATTGTTATTATATTGTAGAATATAATTCTCTTTGTTATGTACTGACGCCAGCACATCAAGCTACCAGAAACTGTCAAATTTTCCCAATCAACTTTGAACCTTATGCTTTAGTGATAAAGTTGAAAATCTATTAAAGAAATTTCACAGATTGTAGTAGCTTGATGTGCTGGCGTCTGTACATCTTATGGATTATAAATGTCGAAATTTTACATAGAGTGACATTAGTTTGGAGCCCGACCTAAGAATGAATGACACCACGATTTGACAGTTGTCCTTACTCCCGATCTTGTATTGTCAGTCCGAAAAAGATAATTAATCGGGTGTAGTGTTCACTCCGAAGCTTCGAACTAATTTCGGATGGGTCCGTATCTTCATTGACGTACTTGGGGGCCCCCCAGAATTGAGAATTATTTTACACATTTTGTCAGAAGTCATTCTTCTGTTCTGTCCCTGTAAGTGGTTGTTGGCGCGACGATGGTGGGTGTATGGCTATAAATAAACGAATGTAGGTGAAAGAAAGGTGGTAGGGGAACTACAAACAGCCAAGTTAGGAGACAAAACGGTTGTCTGAAAGTTTGTGACATATTATTAAAAAATTTTGGATTTGTGTTAGTTCTGCGTTATAATATCAAATCTAATACTAGTATTACCTGGTACTTGTTGACAGGCCTACGCTGTCCTCCCATACCTGCTGTAATTTGAAAACATTGTAAAAGCCAATTGTTTTTGAAAAGAGTAACCGTGGAGTTTCTTGCCGGCTCTTCTCCATAGGAAACGACCAATTGGAACCGTGCACCTAGCTTCGGACGGTTCATAAGTGCATAAGTGTAGGTTTATGTTAAATATAATTTATTTATTAAAACCTCCCTACCACTATCATTACAGGTGTATACCTAATGCGATAGCGTGCTCTTAAAATTACTCGTACAGTTGGCTGTTGGCGTACCAACCATCTATTGAATGAAGCCCATAGGCTTTATTACAACATCTTTTAGTTACCATATCAATATTAAAAATATTTTTATGTTTTAAATAAATAGATTGACCTGGCAATCGCACTAAACAATGTGAGATACATTGTGTTTTCATGCGATGGCCAAGTCAAATCTATTTATTTAAAACATAAAAGATTTTTAATATTGATATGGTCATTATAAGATATTGTTAGGTTAGCTAATTACGTAATAACTTAACACAGAAGGTCCCTTCAGTAGGGATTGAATAAATTAACCGACTTGGATCTCACAACTTTTTACGGTAGAAGAACTGAGTTGCGAGACTGGTTTATTTTTACAAGTTATGTTTTTGATGGTATTGCAGTTTCTAGTACCCGTACCTATGGGTACTAGACACTACTATAAACTGCGATTAACATGATGTACGGGAATGATCTTACCTCACCAGCGGAGTAATTGCGTAACACAGTATCAATAGCAATGCCTTTGATTTTGACACAACATTCATTGCGTTATAAACGTTGTTGAGCTAAAAATTTTTCGAACATCATGAAGCAATGGATTAGCAATGTCATTCAAAATGATTCAGATTGAGATTGATAAAGGACCTTCCCAATTTGCATAACAGCAAAGAAAAATCATATTACGTTAGTTTAACGAATAAATGCACTTTTTTGTATTATAATATGTATATATTATATTCATATTTTTCTCTTCTTGTTCTCACGCTATTGTCTACATTTCTTTTTTTAATTTCTCTTTTCGCAGGTCTGCTGGAAGAAATTTCTAAAGAAATAAGCGGTACCTTTGTTCTCAAATTACAATTATGTCGTATGCCTATATGTATTTAACTGCGTGTACATAAATAAATAAATAATATGCATTTACTACTTAGCTTAAAATTTGGACAGATAAGAATACTCTAAGTCCGGTCGCCAAACTAAAAGTTAGCACAAAACCGTTTGCTTGCATGGACGGAGCTACCGGAAGCGAGAGGTCACAGACTGCCGACACGAGGTCAGCGTCGTCGCACTTGTCACGCTTCCCTTCTTTGTGCCAATTTTGTAACACCATCGCCAGACGTGTAGCATAATCAGTCTAGAATGTTCTCACCGCTGCCATGCTGGAGCACAGCCCTCCTCTCTGAAGTACGGTTGGCAACCCTACAGA
Organism: Luperina nickerlii; assembly: GCA_963855955.1. Lineage (NCBI taxonomy): Eukaryota > Metazoa > Arthropoda > Insecta > Lepidoptera > Noctuidae > Luperina > Luperina nickerlii. Next base: position 4,817,340 of record OY979689.1, on the reverse strand, counting down.
TAATCCACCACGCGGGCCCAGTGCGGGTTGGTAATGTCACATTTCTTCGAACCTTTGGTTCTAGGACATACCGATCGCCGATCGCGTGATAGCTCTTATTTAATTTTTATTTCCTCTCCGTGCATTGAATTAGCTGTCTGTCTATTTATAGCTTGCCATATTTTCCTTATAAAAAAAAACACCTGCAAGGAAAATGTTGAGTCAGACTGTGAAGAAAAAGTTAAAAATAGGTGCAGAATAAGAAGCTGTGGAAGAGGAATATCTGTATTATACAGAGGAGTAGCTTCTGCCCGCGACTTGGTCCGCGTGAAATTTCTTCTTAGACCCACCCCGTCGCTTCGCATAGCGCGGGCAAGCGATGCGTTTTCGCGCAGCGTTCTTTCAGACTTTTTTTATTTTTGCTTGGCTCCTAAGCTCCTAGCGTGGTTTTTAATAACCTATTATAGCTTTCCTCAAGAATTGGGCTATCAAATGCAAAAAGAATTTTTCAAATCCGACTGGTAACTCTAGAAATTACCGCGTTCAAACAAACTGAGAGTTGTGGTGACCCAGTGGTAACGGACCCGACTTACGAGTAGTAGGTCGTGGGTTCGGACCCAGACAGGCGCTTTCCTTTGTGTTAATTTATTTCATCACCACTGCTCTCAAAAACGGTGAAGAAAAACATCGTGAGGGAACCGGCATGTCCTAGAACCAAAAATTCGAAGACATGTGACATCTACCAACCCGCACTGGGCCCGCGTGGTAGATTACGGCCCACTCCCTCTCCTCACAGAGATGAAGCTTGTGTCCCAGCAGTGGGATGAGTATAGGCTGTTTATGTAAACAAACTCTTCAACCTTATCATTAGTATACATATAGATAGATATAATCTCCGAAAATGGCGTCTGAATTTGTGCCCTGTTGATGACAATACGCGACCTAAACGTAACTGGTCAAATATGGAAGCACTAAACACGTATCCCTTTTTGCCTATCACTTAGGGTATATTTTCTTTTTCTCTGGATGGGAAATCATCAAATGACCCCTCCCGCTCTGGGTGGAGCGGGAGTGTCAGACTCTTACTGACTAAAACCCACCCGTGGTCTTTCCTTAGCCCTTTATGTTCCGGGCCAGCGGTAACCCTTTCGGACAATCCCGCTGACCACGGACAATCCCTTACTTAGCGTTACTGAGACCTACCGAAAACTCCGCGAAATGAATTTAACGTGGTTACGCCTACAAACCTTTTTAAATTCCCTAATTAGTTATATCACATAGGACCGAAATTACGTCGCGTAATTTGCATTCTAAATTAAACACGGCGAATTTTCGACAGGTGTGTCGCTGCGCTTAGCACAAATCACCACTGGGAATTGAGAATTGCCTAATTAAAGAACCCTATACCATTGATATAGGCAATGTTAGCTTAAACTACGAATTTAGAGATTTCGCTCACGACTGTCACCTGATCCCCTAATTTAGAATAGAATAATTATATTTATTTGTTTTAAAACATGGTAAGTACACACATATCCTCCCCGAAACTGTTAAATGTTCCCAATCAACTTTGAACCTTATGCTTTAGCAATAAAGTTGAAAATCTATTAAAGAAATTTGACAGATTGTAGTAACTTGATGTGCTGGCGTCTGTACATTAATGACGTATTAGTATTGTTTGTTATGATCTTACATGTTTCGCCATCGACTGGCATACAAATATTTAAAAATGTTAAACAAAAAAAAATACACCACTTAAGTCTGTTGAAATTATAATTTTAACATGTCTAAGTAATAAATAACATTGGTATAACGGCTCCTACACAAAGGCGCGACGCGCGACGCGAATCGCGCGCGACACAAAGGCACCGCTCGTCGCGCGACTTGCGGTGCCTTTGTGTCGCGTGTCGCGTCGCGCCTGTATGTACGAGCCTTTATACAGGGGCGACGCGCGACGCGAATCGCGCACGACACAAAGGCACCGCTCGTTGCGCAGCCTAAGGGTTTTGTATCTCTTTGAACAATAATAGGTACACAAAGTAGTATAATGAAATCTCAGTCCGTAAAATATCTCATCTATTACTTTTTTATCAAAAAATTCTTTCACGCTGTAAAAACAATTACGAACAAGTGAATGGAGTTCCCTAAAAATCCAAGATCTTTACCAGCCACTATCACACCAAGGTCTATCCCATAGATACTCAACCTTTTTCTGACCACCCACTTTGAGAATTACATTTTTTCTAGAGCCCCCCAATTTTGTTTACTGCGTCAGATAATGGTGCCGATTCCCTTGTTCACCAACTAAACTAAAGTTCAGTCCATCTTTTTCTTTCTATTTCATTACGAAAACGAAAAGGACAGAAAATAAGTTTAGTCCTGTCAGATTAATTAGCGCCTGACACTACTCCATACAAGTATAGACGTGATTAATAACGTGCCTCCTAAAGTTACGTCAATTTACGTCAGGCGCTGATTAATTTGACAGGTCTATACTAAAATGTATCTTCTGTCCTTTTCTTAATGAAATGGAAAGAAAAAGATGCACTGAACTTAAATTTAGTTTAGTTTGTGAACAACAAAATCGGCACCAGTATCTGACGCAAATCTGAAACAGCTATTACCAAGATATAGTCTTAAGACAGGATAATACATAATTTTCTCTGGGTCCTCTACTGCCCCCCCGAAAGTCTCAAACGCCCACGAGGGGGCGTTATCGCCCACGTTGAGAACCTATGCTCTATCCCAACTAAGGAATGGTTGTCACATTCACAACGTCAACATGATACATATGTGTACTTCACTATGTACTTCAATTTTCGTTCGAGATAAGATGATTTTTTTTTAGAATAACATTGTTGTGTTGTAAAAATGATTACGCAATGTTTACCTATATTAGTCATGTTTACCTTCGTATTTCTGAGGATTCAAGAAGAAAAATATTGTGCACAATTTCGACTTACCAAAATGACTTACTGAGAACCGAAAGTTGACAAATACATATCTTTTTCGTACATATTGGCGCCATATTCTTATATCAATGAGCAGCAGAGCAGCAGTGGTGGCCCAATGCTATCGGCCCTGACTTACGAATTGTAGGCCGTGAGTTTGAACCCAGAAAGGCACTTTATGTATTTATTTATTTAATTTCATCACCACTGCTCTCAAAACGGTGAAGGAAATCATCGTGAGGAAAAAACCGGCAAGTCGTAGAATCGAAAATTCGAAGACGTCATTGTGACATCTACCAACCCGCATTGAGCCCGCGTGATAGATTACAACCCACTCCCTGTCACAGAGAGGCCTGTGTCCCAGCAGTGGGAATATCACAAGTTTACAACATAACTGGCAAAATGTACAGACGCCAGCACATCAAGTTACTACAATCTGTCAAATTTCTTTAATAGATTTTCAACTTTATCGCTAGAGCATAAGGTTCAAAGTTGATTGGGAAAATTTGACGGTTTCGCGTAGCTTGATGTGCTGGCGTCTGTACTTGTATTAAATCTGTACCTCTTCCTATATTTTACGCCATTCAATAAAATAAACCATAAAATTCTAATGAAATTTTTCCTTACAGCCGGCCGTGGGCCCCTCGGGGGCCATCAGCAAGGTGCACAAATCGGACAGAAAGATCGGTCATCGGCGAGTCGGCGAGGGTGGCGAGATCACCTACAAGAAAATACAGTCCTCTCAGATTATGGGATCTATACAGCTCGGTAAGTCTAATATAAGTATGTATTATGCTTTAAAAATTATGTTTCGTGCAAAATAGTTTTGCTATAGTGCAAAATTAACTTTGTGTGTGCAAAATAGGTGAGTGTCGTGCAACTTGAAAAAATATTAAAGCCGACGGAAATTGTCAATGGACTGCGATAGACTGAGTGGATTGATTGATGTGCAAAACAGACCATATCGACATGTTAGCATGAGCATAGTGCACATAGCCGGTGGCCGTTGGAGCAGACGAGTCTTGGAGTAGAGACAGCGGGTCGGCATGCGTCGTGAGGGTCGCCCCCCAGCATGATGGATAGGCGACCTCAAAAAGGTGGCTGACACAGGCTGGATGCGGAAGGCGGAGGACAAAGTCTTGTGGCCTATGATTGTGGCACAGCATGGGAGAGGCCTATATCCAGCGGTGGACATCAATAGGCTGAGTTGATTGACATACCAAAGACTGTCTGTGCATGGATAGGATTTCTGCATGCCTTTTCATACAGAAATCCTAATGTCTCCTATCGGGTATTGTCTAAGCTGTATTCTAAGGCACTTTGAGCTGAAGAAACTTGTACAGACGCCAGCACATCAAGCTACCCGAAACTGTCAAATTTTCCCAATCAACTTTGAGCCTTATACTTTAGCGATAAAGTTGAAAATCTATTAAAGAAATTTGACAGATTGTAGCAGCTTGATGTGCTGGCGTCTGTACCTAATGGTCAGATATCGCCTGTATCACCAACTCAACGAAGTTTGGCCTACAAAGGTCTTTGCTTTACTGTAGGTCAGTTATGCCCGTTTTCACGTACACTATTAAATGTAATCTAAATGAGTATTATCAAGAGATAAGATTAGATTTTTTGTATGTTACGCTTTCACACTCAAACGGCTGAACGGATTTAGATGAAATTTGGCACATGGGTAGACCATGACCAGGACTAGAACATGGAATACTTTTTATCCCGATATTTCCACGGGATGGAGCCTTATGCGCTTGAAACTTCGAGGCGCAGCTAGTGCCTAAATAAAAACTCTGCTCAGGGGGCTTACTCTCCAAACTAATTTTAATTCCAATGAGATGCCAATATGATTCCAATGTTCATTTTACAGTCACGTGATTCGGTACTCTTGAAAACAATATTGTTAACAATTACCCCACGCCAAGCCCGAACCCAATTCCACTTAGTTCTCCAAAATGGAAACCCAATCTATAAATCATTTGGCGCTAGCATCGAACTCAAGAGTACGAAACGTCACAATTCCAATGTCGATCTATCGGAATTAAATTGAAGAGTAAGCACCCAGATCGTTCAAAATCCAACAGTTCAATAATTATTCAGACAATACATTTAGGTGTCGTTTTATGTTAGTGAAAACGGGCATTACCTATAAATTACAATCTTATATTCTGTGCAAAATAGGCGACAAACTGGGTATTTCAGTCTTACCGCACTACTTTATAAATATGCAAATACACTGATGACTACTCATTTCCAACTAACTAAACTCTAATGATAATGGCGAATCGTCAGCAGCCACATGTGACATCCACGTACATAATACGTGTTATGTATAGACTGTATTTACATGCTAATAGAAACCATTACATGCCACATAATGTGTCCTTTTATTGAGTGGGTACTTATGTGATGACAGGTCCATCGTAGATTGAACTTTGTTGCATTTTCTAAACAGGAGTCTGTCTACTCTCTTAGCTTGAAATCCGTAGTTTACGCCTAAGATTGCCTACGGACTTATGATTAATTTGGTACTTACTTCGAAAGTGTTTTCGCCCGTCCGAAAAAGTTAATTAACCTTTTGACCGCCACAGTCGTGTATAGATGACAAACCAAAATGTGCCCAGCACGCCAACTACATGACAGACTTGCGCCGAGAACACATTTTTGATTTATTGACGTGTGGCGGTCAAAAGGTTAAGCATAAGTAGGGATTTTCAGGATCCCGAATATCTTGACCCTGCTTCCGCCTGGTCAAAGGGTCCTGGACTCCTAGTGTAACTCTCCTGTTTCCTAAAACATGGTCCCATTACACTAAATTTTCTCGTGTTTTCTGTATCCGTCTTAAAATACTATGTGTCATAAGGGGATCGAAAAAATGTCAGTCTGGTTAATTTTCACCTGAAAAAGGTGATCCTGTGTGTCCTTGTAACTTGTTGTCTGTCCTCTGCGACCCTCGTCAAGGATGGCAGGCGACGATATACGTCCCTCAGTGAAAATCTAGACACCTACGGCATGTTCGAAGGAGTCTCATACGCATACAACATCTTTAAGGCGATAGGACAGCTCAGTCGCAAAATGACAACTTCTCAAAATGTCTACCGCGGGGTAATTGCGTATCACACTAACAGTAGCTATGGGTTTCATTTTGACTGTTCAAGAACATTCATTGCGTTATTTACTTTGTTGAGCAAACACATTTTTCGAACATATGATGAAGCAATGGATTAGAAATTATATCCTTCAAAATGGTTGTGGTTGAAAGTGCAGCGTTACGCAAACGAAAACCCTTTTCGTGAAAATTTACGACACCAGTTGGCACCACTGTCACAAGAGGTCTTCCAATATAAAATATATGATGACGTTCATCATTCGATTCATTCATTCGGCCATCGTTCAGTCATGACTAATGGAAATATAGGCTCTTTGACAGATGTCTGGACCTGACGTGTCAGTGCTGCCACCTGGCGAACGTCATTTCAGAAAACCCTCATTAGGGTAGTCTGATGCATGTGTTATTCTACCGGTCAATCCAATCTGGCGCAAAGTCGTCAGTTTAGAATGCCTCGTCGAAAACCGCAACAATGATACCAGTTGATATTCTTTTTCATTTCACGATATTAATAACGTAACCCATATTTAAAATGAACCGTTCTAGCCGGATGTTGACAATCCAAACAGTATTTTTATATTATTACTAACGGTCTTGCGTTGACCTGAGACATTTAAATGTTTTTCACACGCAACCGTGGGACTTTAGTATGAGAATTGGGCAATTTAACGTATATGACAATTTAGCTAACTCTACAATGTCAATTAAAATTTCTACTTTAGAATTTTCTGCATTCTTGGTCTAGTAGAAATTAGTAGTCAAAAGCCCGACTGCTGAACATGGGGTACCGCCGTACCGAGAACAATCCCTAGTTTGGACTGAGTGTTATTGGGTTCCATTGAAAAATTGTTCGGGAATATGTAAGGATCTTAGCACGAAGTGTTCTGTAGTTTCTACCTTCATGGGAAAGTGTGTGTACGTCATCACCATCGTCCTCTTGTCCTTACCCAATTATTAGTGACATGTCTTAACGTTGTGTTTAGTATGGTATAGTATATGGTGTCCGTAACTCCACGATCAAACGCGTATTTTGCTTATTACATTGTTTTAAGTGTCTGCGGAGTTCGCGTAGCTGAATTCTGGGCCAGACTGTGCTGCTGGGGAGTTTGTTGCGCCACTTCTTCCCAGCTAAAGCACTAAGAAGTGGTGAAGTGCGGGCGTTTTGGGAGACTGTCTTATGTAATTTTGACTTCCAAGAAGTGCTGATACCCTACCCAGCCTAGTTTGCATGAATGACTTTTGATTTTGAAGCACATTTGAACTTGTTGCCATAGATGCGCTCAGTAGAAGCGGTACTCAATAATTTTCGTCGGATTCTTCATCTTCACACCTTAACACAAACCTTCTAGTACTTTCTATGCCAGTACTAAAAATACAAACACATTGTTGAATGTCAATAAACAAGCGTTTAAAGCCATTACAATGTTTATTTACTCGATTCGCCGATTAAACGCCACTTGTATTGATCAAGGCCGCGCATTTAATGGTTCGTATCATCTAATAGCTGGTGCATTATAGTGATAAGAGTGTGAATAGTAATTACAATGCACTTTTCTTTCAATGCTTTTGTTTGGAAAACAAACACCCCTATGGGGGATTACCATACACCCATATATGGTATATAACAGGTTTTTCTGCTTTTCCGGTACGCCCGCGTGGAGGTCAGAGATGACCCCACGGGATCGTACTACCGGGATAAAAAGTCCTATGTCCGAACCCAGGCCATGGTTTATCCGTGTGCCAAACATACAAATCCGTTCAGACAACACAGGCTTATAACAATATGTATTAGTATAGATCAATATTAGGACGATGTGATGTGGCCTGCGGTTTTGTGCCGTGCACCAGGGGATGTGCTGCAAATTATGGTGGTAAGCGTTCAGTCTCACACATCTGCAATACCAGAGGCGTTGTAAGTGCGTCGCATTCCTAGAGTTAGGCTAAAATGTATCATGTTACAGGTTCTCAAATACGATTGCCATGTTTTGCGAAATCATTTTGATTGACTTTCTTTTTTAAGAAGTAAGTAGTGTAGTGACATTGTTATAGTGACAACTTTTGCAATGTTGCTCGATTTGCACTTTCTCCTTTATGAAGAAAAAGTAACTACATATATTAGCACCTGTAACAGTAAATCATTTGTGAAAGAGTTCGCCCGGTGAAGTACTACCATCTTATTTCTGCCTTCAAGCAGCGTTGCTGTGTTCCGTTCCAAGGACATGACAACTTCCGCTTTGATCCTGGGAAGGTAACGTACAGCTGTGATTTTTTTTATTTTGTGGTAATCCTCATGGATGTCCAACACCCTGGGGTGGGGGTGAGGGGTCTGTCAGACTCTTACTGATTAAAATCACACGGTGTCCCGCTGCTACCTTTAGCCGAAGTGCTTGCGCATTTCGTCACGCTCCCCCGGCCAATTGCTAGCCCGCATGAATCCATGCGGACCACGTCATTTTAGCGGTCGCATACGGCCACCATTTCTCTAGACAGAGGCGCGCGCGGAATACGACGCGCCGTAGCCGCGCCGGAACGGGCCTTTTACTGTTCAGGCAACAGACTCCCCAAGTCTATTGCCTGCAAGCCTCATCCCAAGGCGGTCGCAGATCGTTCCGCGTCCTCTGACGCCCGGTGCGTCTGCTACGGATTGAAAGGGAGGTTGTATCCTCCCTCTCCCTTTCTGTCGCCTCCTTCGCGACCATTACTTCCTCGCAGGAAGCGACGGCGTCCCACGAACGCACCCGCCATGCATCTGGTGTTGGTCTGCTGTTGGTGTAGCAGCCTGCTTGTTTGCCACGTCCGTCACTGCCATCATTCTCCTGTCCTAATCCCAATTTATTTGGGGTCGGCACAACATGTCTTTTTCTTCCATATTTCTCTCATCATCATCATCATCATCACCATCATCTGCCTAGCCTTTTCGCAACTATGTTGGGGTCGGCTTCCAGTCTAACCGGATGTAGTTGCTTCCATACCTCTCTATTAGTCGTTATCTCGATAATCACCTCTTTCTAGCCTTATCATCTATCACCTGATAGTATAAAAAGCTACCTGTCTACCAATCAGACGGCTTACCGCCTATACGGAAAGCCATAATCTGACCCTAATAGCCATAGGTGACTGCTGAGCAAGGAGTCCTTGGTTATATTCTTAATCCCTGGATCATTTACTGGGGTTACTTGCATCATCCCACTGCTGTGCAAAGGGTTCTCCCCATGACTTCCCGCTCCTTCGCTCCAGGGCTAAAGTGGACCACTTGTCGCTTACCATCAGAAATTCCTTAGTAGCAGCCCGGAGTCAGTAATTGTGCCCGGTTGATGGCAATGGGCTCGCTCCCATTACATGGGACTAAAACATTAGTCCCATGTAAGGCTGCGTTTCCACCAGAGATGAGCGAGGATGCGTAGCGAGGGATGTGTGTGAAACCAACTAATAACATCGCTTCATTTTTATAGCTTGAGCTAAGGTAGCGTTGGTATTGGTTAGTTTTACACACATCCCTCGCTACGCATCCTCGCTCATCTCTGGTGGAAAGGCAGCCTAATGGGCTGTGTTACTGGCGAAATGTGGGTGAATTATTACACTTCTGCATACTCTTTCGTGGAAGTACAAGTGTGATGTTATGTTAACCTTAACACTGCTGCGTTTAAAACATAATTTTCCACTACCGTTACTATACAGTTTATTTTGTAAACAAACCCGTAGGATGTTAGCTTGGGTAATGGTTAAAATTAGATCGCCAACTGTGGGTTGAGTTGTAAAGTAGGAAAATAATGGATGTGGCAATATTTGAAAAGACTCTTCTTCGTTTTTATTAACTTCTTCCCCAAATATGGAACCGGATGCAGCTGGATACCAGTATTTTACATGGGGCGACTGCTTATCTGACCTCCACAACACAGTTACTGGGCTTAGTTTTTTTTACCACTACGGAGAACCAGCCCAGCCCGCACTATGCGTACTTGTTGGATAACGCCCAGCTACTGGGACACAGGCCTCTGTGTGAGAGGCCTCCCTCAGAGAGGCCTTTTGTTTTTTCAGGATGGGAAATCATTAAATGACCCCACCCGCTCTGGGTGGAGCGGAAGGGAGTGTCAGACTCTTACTGACTAAAACCCACCAGTGTTCCTTCCTTAGCCCTTTATGTTCCGGGCCAGCGGTCTGAGCGGCCTGAGTTCCAGCTGTGAGATTCTAGGGTTGCCAATCGTACTCTAATGTAGGATATTGTACGCTATTTCGCGTAAGCGTACTTTATAATCTACAAAAGCAGTAGAGTACGCTTAAGCAATCTATTTATATAGACTCTGACTTCGAATTGAAACGATTATTTTCCTGCCAAAGTGGCAGGAAAATAATCTAAGCTTCTCTATTTGCTGAGAAAAAGCTGTTTGAAAAATTATAATAAATAATACGCTTTTTTATAAGTCTGTACTCTTGATAGGCCCCTCTGACATCCGATATACAGAATCAGGATCGAATGTATGACAATGTATACTAGAATCATATATACCACTTGAAAACTTATAAAAAGATAAAAGTTCTAGAAAAAATGGTAAAGACTCACTTTTTAAACATGTTCTTCACATTTTATGTGCAATAGAATGTAAAAATTATATAGTTGACGATAACAACGTTTTGTAATGTTCTAGCGATATAAATTATACCTTTTATGGTTTTCCTTGTCTTGATACGGGTCATGGCGGGTCAATGTGTTATGTAAAAATTACGTGTTCAAACAAAGGTAAACATTTATTATAAGTGTTAGAAGAAGATTATATAATTTTCTTGTTATGATTAGAGAAGTTTTGCGGATATCAGTTTCCATGGTACGGGCGTGTGATGCGGTGGGAAAAAGGAACAAGTCGTAAGGAAAGTTTTTAGTATGATTGTGAAGGGTACAACAGTTGAAGAGACCTAAGAAATGATGGATGGATTATATGTGAAAGATGATACATATTGGCTAGAAAATGGACGACAACTGAGATGTCAGCTAAAAGATGTGAATGGAAGAATTATCCCAATTAAATTGGAACATGATAATTATAAGATATATGAGGATAACAGTATGATAATAATAGTTTTAGAAAATGTCTCCAAGCAGAGACACCTATTTCAAAGTACAATGTACTGCGAACACGAACGGTTTAAATGTTTCAAACTGCTGTAAAAAATGATTTATACGTAAAACGTTGCGAAACAAATATGCCATATCCATTATTTACCCCTGCATGTCACAGTAATAGCACTAACCCGAATCGTAATGTTATGGTTCATCTGAATATTGCACAAGGTCGATTTAATTGACGGATGAGCGTACTTAAACCTACTCTAATCGTGCCACATCCAGGAAAAGTGCAGCTTGGTAAAAGAGTAGGAAAAATAAAAAAAAAAACTACGGAGACAATAGCCAAATACGCAGGAGATGGTAGATATAGTGCAAAAGTGTGTGCGCACACAGTTGCACTCTCTCTTCCTTCACTCGCAGTCCGATGGGACGGCAATCCGACACGAATGGAGAGAGATTATGCGCAGGACCGAAGGCTTTACATGTTCTGGCTTCCGGGTTGAACGAAAAATTCAGTAAGGCTAAAGTCTCCCATTGAACGCTTTCAGTGACGTCTGGGATCAGCGTAAACGGCACAAAGTATTTTTAGAAGGAAACAGAATACATTTATTTAGCTGCAGACTAATGGCCGATTCCTATAACAGACGGACTGTTAAAGGTTAAAATTAAGACTCTTTTATCTTTACCAATAATGAAGCAAAGACCTCAGAGCTTTGCATAGTAGACCCTAGTAGACCCATAACTATGGAAGCAGCTATCACAGGTACAATTAGCTTACGGATCTATTTATATTCCCAGTTTGGCAACAAGAAAATGCTACTATTGGTAAGCAAAACCATCGTTTTTGTTTATAGGAACCGAGCATAAAAGGCATATCAAATAATTATAATTTGATATGTGCCTTTTAGTCTGCATTAGAGAGCATCTCGAGACCAAATCAGTACATTTCCATGGAAACCATTTTGATGCAGCATACTGTGACCCTGTATGCGATGACATTAATAGGAGACCCCATTATCATCATGTCAGCCGAAACACGTCCACTTGTCGACATAGACCTCTTTATAGGAGACTCCAGCCTAACTTTTGGCTCGACCCGGTGCCGGGACCTCTAGATTCTCTCGATCTGTCCGTACAAGCTAGCTACAATGACCAGACAAACGTGCCAGTTAACTGTAGACCAGAAAAGTAACAATATGACACCATGAAGGTCAATCATCAAGGGATGCTCAAAGCTTATTATCATAATCTGATGCCTATCAGTCATTCATTTGTTATACCTGACGAGCAAGTACCAGGTTAGCTAGGAAATAAGCTGTGTTTACATTACAGTGTTTATTTATAGCAACATCGATGTGTTCACCTCGAGGATACGTTGCTTGAGGTAGGCTGATCATCGATACTAACAGTGATAGGGGTCAAGATCATTTGTAATGGAAAGAGTAAAGAAGAGGTATTAAGAGGGAACAGGGCGTGCGATTCTCCATACAAATGTGTTCCCCTTTTTTCTTCCTGAATAATGCCTCTAGTAGAGCAATATATACATTTTTTTTTTGACAAAATAAAGGTCTCCTGTAAACACGTCCCTGTCATTTTCTTTTTTTCTGCAACTAATTAGTAAAGACGACGACACGGTTGGCGCAGTGGCTGAGCGATCGACTGCTGCGCTGCGTGTCGCGGGTTCGATTCCCGCACGGAACAAGTATTTGTATTGCCTACAGGTAGTTGTTCCGGGTCTGGCTGTTTGTGTATGTGAATTTTAATGTTTGTAAACGCACCCACGATACAGGAGTAATTCCTAGTGTGGGGCAAAGTTAAAAAAAAAATCATCCAATTTCAAGCATCCTGGCTCATCTCTGGTGGAAAGGCAGCCTTAACGTATGCATTCTGCGCAGTATTCGTGCAACCCGCTAACCAACCATTATCCTCAAAAAGTGAATGGAATATAGAAATGAGAAATGCCATATTAGTATCTAAATCATAACCAACTGCACCACAAAACATTGATATAGCATGATTCATCAACCACAAAATATATAAACACACTATGTTACTCATTGTAGGTAACCTGATAATTTCTGCTACAGATGTCATCGTGGTAAACAATAATTTTATCGTTGTTTTCATTTTGTTTCGGAATCGGCTGTCGCGAATGTAATGAGTTCGCCTTACCAGTAAGGGCTTGTACACAAAACTGCGAATCAGTGCGATGCGAATTCGCATAGCAGAAAACTGCAACACGAATTGCTGCGATGCGACTTCGCATCGCAGTTTTGTGTACAGACGCCAGCACATCAAGCTACCCGAAACTGTCAAATTTTCCCAATCAAATTTGAACCTTATGCTTTAGCGATAAAGTTGAAAATCTATTAAAGAAATTTGACAGATTGTAGTAGCTTGATGTGCTGGCGTCTGTACAAGCCCTAAGGTGGAATCTTAGCTGACTGTCCAGCAGCCACACTATCAATCAGAATCTGAATCATTTTGAAGGATATTTGTAATCCATTGCTTCATATGTTCCAAACATTAGTCAGCTCAACAACGTATATAACGCAATGAATGTTGTTGAACTATCAAAATGGAAGCCATTGCTAATGTTGGGGTGTTACGCAATTACCCCGAAGGGTACCCCAGATTTACATAACTCTTTCACCATCGAAAGCAGACACAATAGTTAAACATTTCCCTTGAACCTTTTGAGTTTTTTTTCTAGTCGTACAGGGGTCCTACCGTCCTATCATATCATTTGCAGGGCAAGTCATGATGACAGTTAGGCGGATCACACACCACAACGCACCACGCGACGGTACGCAGATAACGTGCCGTGCCCCCGCGCTTGGCTTTTTACATACAAATTCAATAAAAACGCGCTTCCGTGCGGGAAATTTGGCTCCGTTTCCCGCGCCACGTCGCGTGGCACGTTGCAGTGTGTGATCCGCCTTAACAGTTCGGTTGGGGCACATGGTACAAAATCTCATGACTCTTTACATGTTGTCTAATATTGCGCTCACCACACTTTCAGTCATGACCTGAAGGAATTTGAAATAGCTTATCCATCTATACTAATATTATAAAGCTGAAGAGTTTGTTTGTTTGGTTGAACGCGCTAATCTCTGGAACTGCCAGTCGGATTTGAAAAATTCGTTTTGCATTTGATAGCCCAATTCTTGAGGAAGGCTATAATAGGCTTAACATCACGCTATGACCTTTAGGAGTCGAGAAAAAAGAAAAAAAAGTCAGAAAGAACGCTAAGCAAAAACGAAGTAATAGCGCGGGCAGGCGATGCGATGCGACGGGGTGGGTCGGAGTAACAAGAAATTTCACGCGGACGAAGTCGCGGGCAGAAGCTAGTTACTTCATATGTTCGAAAAAATGTCTGCTCGACAACGTAAACAATGAAATTAATGTTGTTGAACTGTCAACATTTTAGAAATAGACTATTCTATAATAGTATAAGATTAATTTACTGCTATCAATACTATTCTTCCACTACAGACAGCATTAATCAGTCTTCCAAATCAGACATCGGATTCCAGCTAATCTTATCACACCTTACAGTACAGATTCGACAGACTGATAATCTTATCAAAGTCGAAGATAATTTATCTATACAAATAAATAAAATTGAAGTGTCTGTTTGTTATGTCAACATAAACAGCTGTTTATTAATTGCATACGAAGAAATATATGCGGTACAAATGACAAAAAATAATTCTGTCTGTTTGTTCCGGCTAATCTCTGAAACGGCTGGACCGATTTTGTTCTGGACTTTCATTTTACGATAGCAGTTGTTTTAAGGGATAATTAATAAAAGGGCGAAGGAAGGAACACGGGTGGGTTTTAGTCAGTAAGAGTCTGACACTCCCTTCCGCTCCACCCAGAGCGGGAGGAGTCATTTGATGAATTCCCATCCTGAAAAAAAAAAGGCTACTTTTATTTTAGAAAAAGAACTAGGGTTCTGTGCACAAAAATAGAACCCATGAAATCCAATTTGTTTTCCGACACGCACGCGTCGCGGGCACAGCTAATTTGTAAATAAATGAGTTTGTATCACAGTCCACAGATTATCAGTGTACGTCACGACGCGGGCGTCACGATATGTGAACGGTCTACGTCACTGCTTGATATCTTTTGTTGATCTACGTCATTGGTCAGTTATCGAAGGTCAGGTAATAACGTGACGTAGGGTAAATATTTATGAGTTTTTGACATGTGTAATGGGGATAGAATAGAATACTCTTTATTATGTACACCATATAAATTACAGACATAAATATAGAAACTGTACAAAGGGTGACACAATGGGCGGTCTTATCGCTAAGAGCCCGGGATCCGGGTGGGATCTCGGGTGTCATGCGCTCCGGGAATCTATCGGCCAACAAGTTGCTTTGCTGTGAGCGATTCCATAAATCGACAGGGCGAATTCGGGTGCTCGGAGAATTTTCGCATTTATTCAGCACTAGTTGCGCCCCCCGGTTTCACCCGCATAAGTCTCGATGCCGTGAGAATATCGGGATAAGAAAGCATCCTACGTCCTACTTCAGGTCATGGTCTACCTATGTGCCAAATTTCATCCGAATCCGTTAAGCCGTTTTAGTGAAAACGTAACAAACAAACATACTAAGAATCGAATATTTTCTCTATACAGTAGGTATGCCACGGCCCTTCAAAGCCCTTTGGCACTTGCTTGAGTAGACCATGATCTGAATTACAGGATACTTTTTTACCCGAAATTCCCATAGGATCGGGACATAAGGCTCCTTCGAACAGGCGCGACACGACACGCGACACAAAGGCACCGCAAGTCGCGCAACGAGCGATGCCTTTGTGTCGCGCGCGATTATATCGCGTGTCGCGCCTGTTTGCAGGAGCCTTTAGGCTGAGGCTACATTAGGCCGCGACGCGACCTGCGACACATGAGCGATTAAAACAAGTAAATGAATGCTCACGTATATGGCTACACCGCACATCAAATATTACTAGCGATCTTTGATTTCTTTATGCGATAGGAACAACATTACTGAAATCACGGCATCGGCTACATCAATGAGCGAAATTGAAGCGAATTTATTAGAAAATTGCTTTTTTTTTCGCTTGTAATGTAGCCATACCATGTTTTTCTCGTTTCGCTCTTCCAGTCGCATCGCAAATCGCTGCCTACTGTAGCCTCAGCCTTAAACGGGTGAAATCGCGGGGCGCAGCTAGTTTATAATGTTTATAGTAATAGATTATTATCCATTACATCGTCAGCTTAATTAAAACAGTCCACAGATCTTCTATAATTCTTTAATTTGCATAAGCATCTTTGATATTACACAGCTTCTCACCAACTCCTCTACGACCTTCAAACGGGTTCGTGTATTTGACTTTTGTAAATGTTACCGCACCAACGATGCAGCAATATAGGCAAAGGATTTATTCTAATAAATATGCAAACATGCCAGTATTATAAATTATTAGTATGACGTAATCATACTTTTCTAGTCTAGACTTTAACAACACACTGCTGTGAAAAAGCTTTATGCTAAAGATGTCCAATATATTGTTACGGGCTTCAGGCTCGTGACAATAAACACTGCCGATTTATTAACCAAAAAATAACACTTTAATCAACAACACTAATAACAACTCAGTCACACTAATTATAAAACACAATTGCACTACTGATCGCTCTAAGTCGCACTTGAAGATTGCTTTCGATTTAATCGCTTGTATCGCTTTATCCAGTCTGTGTCGCTCGCGGACTCGCGGCCCACACCGGCCTTATATAGTGCCTCAGAGAGTTCTAGAACCTTCTACTGTAGAATCGATATCTTAACATGATAAAACAAAAAATAAACTAATTTTACACGTCTTTTTTTTTTGTATGGTCATCGACCGCTGTTAGTGTGTATTTACTTAAAATATCAATTTATAAAATCAGTTTTATTTGTGTAAATTTCACAGGCGTGATTGGTATCGTTATCTGAGAACGATAAAACACATTATCTCAACTCATACTTCAAGTAAAAACACAACCAGCGGTCTTTTCGTCTTTATTTCATCATGTTTAGATAACCACCACGTATGCAGTTTCCCAGCTAATTAGCTAGGAAACTTTGCAGTCGTGATAGGTAAGTTATAGTAGATACCTGAAGAGGTTTTGCACCTTTAAAGGGTCAAAAATTTAATTTAACCCTCCAAAGGTGCAAAACCCCCCAGGTATCTATTTTTGCCCCAATTCATAACGTAACCATATAATAATTTCATTCTCCGAAAACCCAGTCACAATTCAAGAACTTTTTGTATTATTTTCGATGAGTCAATATATAAGGAATTCTTTCCTGATAATATTCTGACTCAGACGAGCCATGTGATTGGCACTGACATTCATCAGCCAAATTCACCGAATATATCCGTTTCCGATTGTCATTGTAAACGGTTGTGATCATTGTCTAAATTAATTGCTGTTTATTTAAATAGCTGTTTGGCTCTCTCTGTACTAGGGGCTCGTGGCTCGTGGCTAAATGGTAACAGCTGCAGGGGTTGTTCGAAGCTCAAGCTACGGTTGGATACGGTTGGCTCTGGACGCTTTTAACGTGTACTTCTTTTTTACATCGTTGTCATATATAATTATAAATTCAACATTAATGATGTAACTAATATTTAAAAAATATATAATTTAATAGAGTGTCCATGGAGTTTCTTGCCCGTTCTTCTCCATAGGTACCTACGCTTTGGAATGGGCAACTAGCTTCATATTTTCTATAATAGTATAAGATTAATTTACTGCTATCAATACTATTCTTCCACTACAGACAGCATTAATCAGTCTTCCAAATCAGACATCGGATTCCAGCTAATCTTATCACACCTTACAGTACAGATTCGACAGACTGATAATCTTATCAAAGTCGAAGATAATTTATCTATACAAATAAATAAAATTGAAGTGTCTGTTTGTTATGTCAACATAAACAGCTGTTTATTAATTGCATACGAAGAAATATATGCGGTACAAATGACAAAAAATAATTCTGTCTGTTTGTTCCGGCTAATCTCTGAAACGGCTGGACCGATTTTGTTCTGGACTTTCATTTTACGATAGCAGTTGTTTTAAGGGATAATTAATAAAAGGGCGAAGGAAGGAACACGGGTGGGTTTTAGTCAGTAAGAGTCTGACACTCCCTTCCGCTCCACCCAGAGCGGGAGGAGTCATTTGATGAATTCCCATCCTGAAAAAAAAAAGGCTACTTTTATTTTAGAAAAAGAACTAGGGTTCTGTGCACAAAAATAGAACCCATGAAATCCAATTTGTTTTCCGACACGCACGCGTCGCGGGCACAGCTAATTTGTAAATAAATGAGTTTGTATCACAGTCCACAGATTATCAGTGTACGTCACGACGCGGGCGTCACGATATGTGAACGGTCTACGTCACTGCTTGATATCTTTTGTTGATCTACGTCATTGGTCAGTTATCGAAGGTCAGGTAATAACGTGACGTAGGGTAAATATTTATGAGTTTTTGACATGTGTAATGGGGATAGAATAGAATACTCTTTATTATGTACACCATATAAATTACAGACATAAATATAGAAACTGTACAAAGGGTGACACAATGGGCGGTCTTATCGCTAAGAGCCCGGGATCCGGGTGGGATCTCGGGTGTCATGCGCTCCGGGAATCTATCGGCCAACAAGTTGCTTTGCTGTGAGCGATTCCATAAATCGACAGGGCGAATTCGGGTGCTCGGAGAATTTTCGCATTTATTCAGCACTAGTTGCGCCCCCCGGTTTCACCCGCATAAGTCTCGATGCCGTGAGAATATCGGGATAAGAAAGCATCCTACGTCCTACTTCAGGTCATGGTCTACCTATGTGCCAAATTTCATCCGAATCCGTTAAGCCGTTTTAGTGAAAACGTAACAAACAAACATACTAAGAATCGAATATTTTCTCTATACAGTAGGTATGCCACGGCCCTTCAAAGCCCTTTGGCACTTGCTTGAGTAGACCATGATCTGAATTACAGGATACTTTTTTACCCGAAATTCCCATAGGATCGGGACATAAGGCTCCTTCGAACAGGCGCGACACGACACGCGACACAAAGGCACCGCAAGTCGCGCAACGAGCGATGCCTTTGTGTCGCGCGCGATTATATCGCGTGTCGCGCCTGTTTGCAGGAGCCTTTAGGCTGAGGCTACATTAGGCCGCGACGCGACCTGCGACACATGAGCGATTAAAACAAGTAAATGAATGCTCACGTATATGGCTACACCGCACATCAAATATTACTAGCGATCTTTGATTTCTTTATGCGATAGGAACAACATTACTGAAATCACGGCATCGGCTACATCAATGAGCGAAATTGAAGCGAATTTATTAGAAAATTGCTTTTTTTTTCGCTTGTAATGTAGCCATACCATGTTTTTCTCGTTTCGCTCTTCCAGTCGCATCGCAAATCGCTGCCTACTGTAGCCTCAGCCTTAAACGGGTGAAATCGCGGGGCGCAGCTAGTTTATAATGTTTATAGTAATAGATTATTATCCATTACATCGTCAGCTTAATTAAAACAGTCCACAGATCTTCTATAATTCTTTAATTTGCATAAGCATCTTTGATATTACACAGCTTCTCACCAACTCCTCTACGACCTTCAAACGGGTTCGTGTATTTGACTTTTGTAAATGTTACCGCACCAACGATGCAGCAATATAGGCAAAGGATTTATTCTAATAAATATGCAAACATGCCAGTATTATAAATTATTAGTATGACGTAATCATACTTTTCTAGTCTAGACTTTAACAACACACTGCTGTGAAAAAGCTTTATGCTAAAGATGTCCAATATATTGTTACGGGCTTCAGGCTCGTGACAATAAACACTGCCGATTTATT
Organism: Luperina nickerlii; assembly: GCA_963855955.1. Classification (NCBI taxonomy): domain Eukaryota; kingdom Metazoa; phylum Arthropoda; class Insecta; order Lepidoptera; family Noctuidae; genus Luperina; species Luperina nickerlii. Next base: position 4,797,343 of record OY979689.1, on the reverse strand, counting down.
AACCAAAAAATAACACTTTAATCAACAACACTAATAACAACTCAGTCACACTAATTATAAAACACAATTGCACTACTGATCGCTCTAAGTCGCACTTGAAGATTGCTTTCGATTTAATCGCTTGTATCGCTTTATCCAGTCTGTGTCGCTCGCGGACTCGCGGCCCACACCGGCCTTATATAGTGCCTCAGAGAGTTCTAGAACCTTCTACTGTAGAATCGATATCTTAACATGATAAAACAAAAAATAAACTAATTTTACACGTCTTTTTTTTTTGTATGGTCATCGACCGCTGTTAGTGTGTATTTACTTAAAATATCAATTTATAAAATCAGTTTTATTTGTGTAAATTTCACAGGCGTGATTGGTATCGTTATCTGAGAACGATAAAACACATTATCTCAACTCATACTTCAAGTAAAAACACAACCAGCGGTCTTTTCGTCTTTATTTCATCATGTTTAGATAACCACCACGTATGCAGTTTCCCAGCTAATTAGCTAGGAAACTTTGCAGTCGTGATAGGTAAGTTATAGTAGATACCTGAAGAGGTTTTGCACCTTTAAAGGGTCAAAAATTTAATTTAACCCTCCAAAGGTGCAAAACCCCCCAGGTATCTATTTTTGCCCCAATTCATAACGTAACCATATAATAATTTCATTCTCCGAAAACCCAGTCACAATTCAAGAACTTTTTGTATTATTTTCGATGAGTCAATATATAAGGAATTCTTTCCTGATAATATTCTGACTCAGACGAGCCATGTGATTGGCACTGACATTCATCAGCCAAATTCACCGAATATATCCGTTTCCGATTGTCATTGTAAACGGTTGTGATCATTGTCTAAATTAATTGCTGTTTATTTAAATAGCTGTTTGGCTCTCTCTGTACTAGGGGCTCGTGGCTCGTGGCTAAATGGTAACAGCTGCAGGGGTTGTTCGAAGCTCAAGCTACGGTTGGATACGGTTGGCTCTGGACGCTTTTAACGTGTACTTCTTTTTTACATCGTTGTCATATATAATTATAAATTCAACATTAATGATGTAACTAATATTTAAAAAATATATAATTTAATAGAGTGTCCATGGAGTTTCTTGCCCGTTCTTCTCCATAGGTACCTACGCTTTGGAATGGGCAACTAGCTTCATATTTTCTGACTGACCGACTTCTTGACAATTCAAAAGTGCCTGTAAATGGTTTAATTGAAATAAATGGTTTGAGTTTGACTTGCCGCAGTCGGTTTGTTATCTGGTGACTATCCATTAAATATCGAGACAGACTCCACCGTACCTTTTTTTTTTTTTGAGGATTGGAAATCATCAAATGACTCCTCCCGCTCTGGGTGGAGCGGAAGGGAGTGTCAGACTCTTACTGACTAAAACCCACCCGTGTTCCTTCCTTCGCCCTTTATGTTCCGGGCCAGCGGTAACCCTTTCGGACAATCCCGCTGACACTCCACCGTGCCTCGCAAACCGTTGGAAATAAAATAAAAATTCTGTTTGGATTGTCAACATCCGGCTAAAATGGTTCATTTTAAATATTGGTTACGTTATTAATATTGTGAGATGAAAACATGGGCGTAGCCAGCCTTGGGCTCAGGGTGGGGCAGCAGTCAACCTATCCCCCCCCTCCCCGGTAATTTTTTTGTAACTTGAGCCGTTTGGGCTCTGTGCCTTTGCCAATTTGTTAATCTGTTTTAGAGGTTTATATTTTCGGGTGCAGAAAATAAACAATTACACACAGGACAGATATTATAGTTTTATTTATGAATAGTCGGTGTTTATAAATTTAAGGTGAAAGCGCCAGTGTAGCCCGGGAAATTCAATTTTTTTTAGGTTTTTTGCAATTTGCTGGTCAGTATTAAGTTGTACGTTGATTAATATATGAATCGCGGCCGTAAGAAATATGTATTTACAGAATTATAATCATTAAAGTCATTAACACAACTCTCTAAGACCACGTAAGTCCAAAGAATAGGTAACTGTTTCATGAAATCGTCATTCTTTGGACTTACGTGGTCTTAGAGAGTTGTATTGATGACTTTAATGATTATAATTCTGTAAATACATATTTGTTACGGCCGCGAATCATATTTTGATCGACGTACAACTTAATACTGACCACTGACCAGCAAATTGCAAAAAACGTAAGAAAATTTGAATTTCGCGGGCTACCTTAGCGCTTCCCCCTTAAGTTTTAACTAACTTTATAAGTAATATTACTTCCAGAGAAGCCGGCGTGGGCAGAACCTATTTAGCACTTCTTCTACAAATGTATTTTTTGATTCGGCGATCCTCGTTCTGTGCACTTAGCATACACAGGCCGCTGAGACGATTTTCGCTCATGGATGAGCGAAGCCACGTTTTGACCCGCCGTAATGTGCTGAATGATCGCTCTAATGTACAGGTCGTACATGGCTGGGCAAGAAAAATAGCGAGCATAGTATTTACGCTGGGATAAAATTGCATTTCCGAAATTTTGATCAGATCCGCCACTTCCATTTCTTTCAATGCATTAATTTCCGTATTTTTTTCTCGTCAGCCAGGGTGGGGCAAGCGCCCCAGCTTGCCCCAGTGTGGCTACGCCCATGGATGAAAAAGAATATCAACTGGTATCATTGTTGCGGTCTTGAACGAGGCATTCTAAACTGATTGATGACTGCGCCAGATTAGATTGACCGGCAGAATAACATATGCATCAGACTTCATTCATCCTAATTGCGTAACACAATATCAATCACGATCTGAATCATTTTGAAGGATATTTGCCAATCCATTGCTTTCTAAGTTCGATAAATTTGTCGCGACAACAACGTGAATAATGTAATGAATGTTATTGAACTGTCAAAATGAAGCTATTGAAAGCGTGTAACGAAATTACTCCGCAGAATCCGCTGCATAGTTTAAAATAATAACCAGCGGTGCTATCCTGTAAAAATCTCACAGTGAAAACTTTGATCAAGTTAGCGTGGAGTGAGCTGTCTATAGTGTCAATTCCTAGCAAAAACAAACTCACTTCACCTAAGTTTTCACGGTAAGATTTTTACAGAATCGACCGGCTGGTCACACAGACAGCCGCGAACAGTGCATAATCAGTCTATAATGTTCCCACTGCAGCTGCTGTGACACAGACCACCTCTCTTCCAGAGGGAGTGGACTGTAATCCACCACGCTGGTCCAGTGCGGTATCGTAGATGTCACATGTCTTCGAATTTTTGGTTCTAGGACCTGCCGGTTTTCTCACGACATTTTCCTTCACAGTTTTGAGAGCAGTGGTAATCAAATGATTTACACAAAGTAAAGCGCCTACCTGGGTTTGAACCCACGAACTGTAACTTGTAAGTCGGGACCGTAACCACTGGGCTACAACTGCGCACTGCTGAAAAGCGACTTATAGCGACAAATAATTTAGTATAGATTATATAAATACAGACACATAATATGAGGGTCTACAGTTTTGGGTTCACTGGCCCTTCATGGATGGCGAAAATATAGCTTGCGTCGTGGTGTGCATACATTTTATATGAACTTGTTCATACATTTCCGCTCGACCGGAAATCCCTTAGCCGGAACAGTGTAGATATAGCTAAAAGCTGTCAAAATTATTAACGTACCAGGGGAAACGCAAAAGACTGTAAAAAAGCCGATGAAAAACCTGAAAGTCATACTAATACTTAATATAAATCGTCAAATCACAATGGGCCTCATTAGGACAGGCAAGGTCACCCAAACGGCAATGGAAATGTCTGTGCTTGGAGTTTCACTACGCGCTCGAATCAGAAATGAAGAACTCAAACTTAAAGCATTTATTTCAATTAAACCTTGTACAGGAACTTTTGAATTGTCAAAATTTAAATAGTCTGTCAGTTAGTCAGAAAGTTGAAGCTAGTTGCCCATTCCAAAACGTAGATCTCTATGGAGAAGAACGGGCAAGAAACTCCATGGACACTCTTGGAACTCTTGGACACTCGTGGAACGGGCATGAGATCCGTAGGAGGACCAATGTAGGGCTTTCAATACCGGTATTCCGGGATCCCGTAATACCGTGATCACGGATTTTATTTTGGCCTTTTACAATACCGGTATTGGCGCCCCAATACCGTGATTACGGTATTACAAACATTAGATCTGAAAATTATGTGATCTTATTCTTACACTTGTTTTCTTCAGCGCAAGCGTCCCGCTGTTTTCTTAAGCTCACCCTCCCGCACCCCGCCTGAGACAATGCCCGAAATCGAGCTGTATTTATGTGTCGTTTTTGTTATTGTCACTATTGTCAATCAGTTTCGCAAAGGCGACGGGATAACGCGTCTATAATTACTTTTAATTTTTTTTACTGTTTTTCAGAAATTGTTATTAACGCTTGATTTATTTTGTTACTTGTTTAGTTTTTGATTGTTTTTTTATTACATACTTATTAATAATGTTACTAAAATTATTGCTAGCTACTTAGCTAGTTAAGCTATACTTAACTTACTTGCATTTCTACAAATAATTATACCTATGTTGATTCTTGATTTATTTTCTTACTTGTTTAGTTTCAGATTTTTTGATTGTTTTTTTTACAACTTAATTATTAAGAATGTTATTAAAATTATTACCAAAATAAATGATTGCTACTAGCTAGTTAAGGTATACTACATACTTTACTTACTTAAATTTCTACAAATAATGATACCTATATTGATTTTTACATGAGACATGATGACATTTAGGTTAAGGAAATATATATTATTTTATATTGTGCAAACAAAGTCTATGTGAAATGCCTTCCTGCAAAAAGAGTAGATTCAGTTTAAGTTTTCATTATGTTCCTAATTCCTAGTCCTACCGAAATAATCAACCAATGCCAAATTATTATAAAAGAATTAAGAAAGCTACGTATAACGTATTTATTTTAATATTTTCAATAAAATAATAAGAACAATACTGATTTGAAAATACAAAAAGGCGTATTTTATTGGTTTTATTAATGTCACAAATTCCTAATTGAACTTGCGTTCAATACCGGACAACCGGTATTGATACCGGGATCACGGTATTGACTTTTCCAATACCGGTATTGATACCGGTATTGAAAAAATCCGGTATTTGAAAGCCCTAGACCAATGCAACCGATATAGCCCGAAGAACTGCCAAACCTAATTGGCAGTGGGCAGGGCACATTGCTCGCAGAACAGATGGCCGATGGGGCCCGAAAGATTTTGGAGTGGCGACGGGCGGCGTCCCGGAAGACTAGCGTTGGAAGGCCTCCCACTAGGTCGACCGATGACCAGGTGGAGGCCGCAGAAATCCACTGGATGCTAGAAGCACAAAACTGGGCGCATGGGGGAGGTCTATGTTCAAGTGGACGTTTTTCATCTGAAATGATGATGATGAGATGAAATCGCGGGCAACCGCTAGTAGTACAAAAAATGCTATTCATCAAAACCAACTCCTGCAAAAATCAATCATACAAAAAAGATCTGTCAAAAATCGGTCACCGTTAAAGAGTTTGTCTGCGATAATTTTAATGCACCAACTGATGATGATAAATCAAAAATAAAACCACTTTCCCTAACACTTCTTGTTTGTTTCGATCAATCAACTCATGCGCTCTCAACTGGACATAAGTATTTCCCAAGTTGCGGTACAATACTTGATTTTTTCCCAACTATGTTGTGGTAAGCTTCCAGTCTAATCGCATAATACGACAAAACCCCTTGGTAACACTGAATGTTAGACTTTCCGGTTTCTGACTACCCGTAACGTTATTCAGCTACTTTTGGTTTTAAAATGAATGAAGTATTAGTTATCCTACCCGTTAATTGAAGTATGACTGGTGGTCAAGCTTTCGGGAGTCTACCAATAACGATATTCAGCCACTTTCAGCCTCTGGTATTTAAGGATCGTAGCAGACGTTCTGTAGTTTGGGCCTACGCCCATAGAAGAAGGTATGGAGGTATGAGGAACAGGGTGTAAAGTTCACTCATACTCTATAGAAAAGGGAGGATCCTCCGACCAGACGGGGTTGTGTTCTGGCGGGCAACTGCCCGTTGATTCATGTCGGGCCGTTGTATCTATGCTAGTTGCGCGGTAAACTCTGCTTGCGCGATGCAGGATTTGCGTGACGTTAGTATGACGCGTTGTTTGCATGTGGCGTTGTAGATACCGCTACAAAGGCATGAGTTTATGTATGTATATTGTTGTCTTAAAATTATCTGAAGTTTTAGTTTTACCTACCCAATAATTCCCAACTCAACGTTATAATTAGTTAATTTAGCTACAAACCAACGTAGTCGGTGTGAACGGTTCAATTATCGGCATTCGTTTACAGTTCAAGGTTTTCCTAAGGCATTGAGCTCGTTTTCATGTGTGTGTTATTGTAATAATATCGTTTGTTCAAATTAAACGAAAAATTATTTATTTATATTATGATTGTATTTCCTTTAAGGGCTTACAGGACCTAAACACGAAAAACGCAAGTTTTAGAAACAATAAAAGTATATGATCGACTACAGTAAACAAAATCAGAAAAATATATGATATTCGATAGAAAAAATACAATCATTTTGATTTTTTGTCAGTATATTCTACAAGCAACATACTAAAATACTAGTGTTTTAATTTTTTCGTCGAAACTAGATTTTTTGTAATTAAATAATTGCTTCATATTTTGCAATAAATTACAAGCGTTGTGTCATCGCGCTTCTCTTTCTTTTCTATGCCGTCCGACAGTGACCGCGCTTTAGGTCATGTAAGCCCCTTAAATGAGAAAAAGGGTTGGTACAGATTTTTGGAGTAGCATAACGACTGATTCGAGGATGCTGGGGTCTCTTAGCATAATCAGCGTAAAATGTTCCCACTGCTGGGACACAGGCCTCCTCCCGGTGAGAGGTAGTGGGCCCAGTGCGAGATAAGGATGTCATATGCTCAAGCTCTAGACGTGAAGACCTGTAATTGGCTGTCAGATTATCATACTGTTATTTATCACCATTGTATTTAGCTGTAAGTCTTCCAAAGTCCTTAAATAAATAAATAAATAAATATGTCTTCGAGTTTTTGTTCTAGGACATGCCGGTTGCCTCACATTGATTTCCTTCACCGTTTTGAGAGCAGTGGTGTGTGTTATTAAACGCTATTGGAGACGTCTAGTTTTCGAACACTAAATTATATTTTTGGAAAAGTTGTACTCATTATCTCGGCTACCCTGTGAACATCGTCGCTCCCACCTAGCCTGAGGGCGTTCTACCTCAAGTTTGCCGATTGGCGGTCTCCACTCAAGAACACGTCTACCCTAACGGTCATCGGTTCTACGGCTAATATGGCCGGCCCAACGCCACTCCAGCTTGCTTATTCTTTGAGCTATGTCGACAGCTTTGGTCAAAAGCCAGCGATCTTTAATTCTATAGGAAAAGATTGGAGGTAGTTAAGGGAATTCATTCATGGATTTTTGGAGAGAATTTCTGATATGAAAAATACTCATAATTACCAATTTAATCTACAATAACTATACTACTAATAAAACCGAAGTTTATTTTGTTTTTTCGAACGCACTAATCTCTGGAAGTACCGGTCGGATTTGAAAAATTATTTTTGCATTCGATAGCCCAATTCTTGAGGAAGGCTATAGGCTATTAACATCACGCTACGACCCTTAGGAGCCGAGCAAAAAGAAAGAAAAAAGATAAAGAACGCTAAGCGGAAACAAAGTGATAGTGCGGGCAGGTGATGCGATGCGACGGGGGAACAAGAAATTTCCCGCGGAAGAAGTCGCAGGCAGAAGAGTGTTCGTTTATATGCAGTGATAACCTTATAAAAAATGACTAACTATTAACCAATATCAAACATTGGACGCAATAACATTATTCAGGCCCCGCTTCCCGTTGTAGCAGATACTGAAATCAGTCACTCGCCAACCGCCAATTAAAAAGGGCAAAACACAGTCATTCTAACCAAGTTATTACTATTAAAATTAACAGGAAAATATGCAATAATCCAGCTGGTGGTAGTTTTAAGGAAATAATTTGTGAATATTAACATTTTGTGCCAGTTGTGTCGCGTTATGGACATACTTTAAGTGATTTAGTGCTGAAAAGTTCAGTGTAAATGGTGTTTTTTAAGAGTGGTTTTGGTTAGGTGGTCAAAATGGATTCTAAAAAGTTGATGTATGATATTGTGTGGGGTAAGCTTTAGTTGTTAAATTAAATTAGTCTATTGTTCTTGTAATATATGATGTGTCTTAAAATAGCCATAGGTGTGGCTTTTAATGGAAGAAAGAAGAAAGAAAATACATTTATTTAGCACAGACTAAGAGACACACAATACACCAGGTAGTTAGATATTAGTCGTACATCAGAATAAAAAATAAGATAAAAATAAAAAGTGCAAAGTCCGATGTAAGAAATTAGGAGGAAAGTGTGCCTCACGGCTGCGCCAAAAAGGCCCAGTTCAGCAAAAATGCCAGACAACTGGTGCCTGACGCAGGACGCTGGTTTTCAACTGGACCTGATGTGTGAGGTGACGGATGTAAATCAGTTTTATACTGCATCGTGATGTGTGTAATGTGTATGCATAATTAAGTAAATAAATAAAAATAAATTAGTGTCACATAAAAACAGTAAAGAGTAGGTACCTATGTATAAAAAGCGTGATATTGAGTAACATTGCAAAACTAAACAATAAATAAATAAATAACGATAAATAGATAAGTGACATGACCGCATGATAGACCTTCTTATGCAAATAAAGAAATTCTCCGAAACGAGTCAACAGAAACCTGTTTTAATTTAAAAGATGCCTGACTTCCATGCTCCAACACATTGTCATAATAATTTATTAATCCGTGCACTGTAATGTCATCGCACAATACGTTGCAAGCAGCCGAGCGCGGCGGACTATTTTCGGACAGTTTGCATTTTGTGTGTGCTGAATGGCGTTCAATTAACATGGTTTGGTGAGGAAACCGGCATGTCCTAGCACCAAAAATTCGACGACATGTGACATCCACCAACCGACACTGGGCCCGCGTGGTGGATTATGACCCACTCCCTCTCACAGAGAGGAGGCCTGTGTCCCAGCAGTGGGAACATTGTAGGCTGATTATGTGTTTGTGTTTTTAATACTAACGGTTCTCTACTTGAAACAAAGAGACAAATGTGGAGACCGTCTAACAAACTATAATCATAGAAAACCTCACTGAAATCGGCCCATTCGTTATGGAGTTGCTATACCACCCACAGACAAAAGCATCAAACTTATACAGTCCTTGGGGAGATTAAACAGAGATGACTCCTAAAACAATTTTTATTAGAAAGTTCCATAGAAAACCAGCGTCAGACAGCATTCGTCTGGCATTAATGCTGAAATGGACCTTTTTAACACAGTCGTGGGGCACACGCTGTAGATGTTTAAATATTATTTTCACTTTGAACTCCATACATACATAAAAAATCCTTTTGCCTCGTTTACGTTCATATATCTGGTCATACACGTACGCCGGTTGCTTACTACGCACGTGACCTTTCTAAAGAACATTACCAGAAAGGTCCTATATATCCTCCTAGACCAGAGCGTCCACTCCCAGCGTTTCCACTCACATCTGCCTTTTGTTAGTCGCAGATGGTGGTTGAGCATACTCTTTCACATCGAACTGTGTCTAAATAAATGTCATTCTTTCTTTCTTTCAAATTCGCCACTATTCCGTTCAGCATTAACCAAACTTAAGTACCTACCTACACAGTAACGAATAACTATAAAACAAGAGGAAAAACGTCAACAGCAGTGTTTCCTGTGGCGCATAGGAAACCGATATACATCCAAGGGCGCGCTATCGTCCAGTGCCAAGTGTGTTACGGCCACATACATCACGCTTGTGCTCTCCGAAGGAGTAGGTAGAGCCAGAGGAGGCCCTCATTTTGTTGCCATGTAATAGGTGGCGTGAACAAGATATACTTCTGTACTAATATTATAAAGAGGTAAAATTTGTTTGTATGTAGGGGGTTATATCCGGAACTACCAATCGGATTTGAAAATATATTTTTGCTTTTGATAGCCCAATTATTGGGGAAGATCACGAATCTTTTATTATTAACATCACGCTACGACCCTTAGAAGCAAAGAAAAAAGTCAGCCCCTTTTTTTTTTTTTGAAAACGCAGCCCGGGTGAGCTATGGGATGCGACGCGATGGGTCGGAGAGCGAAATCTATGTTATATGATTTTCTAAGCTCATCATTTGCAGTGATTTATTACCTTCTGTTGACAGCGACGCGGGCGTATTTGTATTGCCCTATGATTCCTTCTCCCTTTTTATGCATTTACATATGATTTACATATACTTATCATTATTTTACGACGTTAGGTCATAAATTATGTGAATATCTTGTCTGAAAATTAATATACGTATTCGTTATAAGATAAAGACTTACTAAAACGTAACAGAGTTGCGTCAAAGACTGATTTCTAGCTCAACATAGTGGTCACATATCCAATGTACCGCAGATGTAACAAGTCAACAAGTAACAACTATCATAAAATACTTAGGGCTGATTTTACCAGTCTGAGGTCTGACATAGTATGGAAAAGTTGTCAACAATTCAAAATTTATTCTAGCTATAAAAGTTTGACGATATCGTCAAAGTCGCGGGAAACACCTGGATGAGAGACGCACAGAACCGGGAAATGTGGTAGACAAAACGGAAGGACTTATACCCAGCATTGGTGATTCCGATCTGAAATGATGATGATAAAAATTTGGTGAAATTCTCTCACATGTGTTCCCTTTCAGCAACACTTCGCCAGTAATGCTTAAGTCCCATGTGATAGGGCCCAAGCCTATTGCCATCAACTGGGCATAAATCCAGAATCTGGGAATCTGGGAATCACCCATAGTCTAGGTGGCTAATCCTTTCACCACGATGAGACGAACTGGTCTTTCTCAAGACCCCAAACGGCTCTTTTAAGAGCCAAACCATGGAATTTAACCTGGCTCTGTAAAACAATATTGCTATGTTTTTGTCATTAAATGTCGGATTCACTGTAATTAAAATAATAACAATATTTTCCTCTTAAACTTTTGTTATGTTTTGATGTGTCATACATAATCACTGATCATAATAATACTCATAACAAAAACGACACTGGGTGTCTCTTGAAAAATGGGGATATGTAACTGACCTAACAATTTGAAGGGAAACAATTAATTTAATGGTCCTTGGACACCAATTTAAACATACAGGGAATTGGAATGACAAAATATTTTAAGAGGGTTGATCCGTTAGAGCCACGCTGGAGTCAAAATTGATGATTTCCGACGGACAATAAAACCATAATCTGTTTAATTTATAGATAAGATATTGACGTCATATTAATGGGAATTTCATAATCTAGTGCATGGCTGAAAAACATTTTCATTTATTCGTACAGTTTTCTCATTAGAACAGTTTTTATGCAAGCCTTTTTTTAAACTAGCGATCGACGGTCTACGCAAATGCAAGGTATTAGTAAAACCATATACGACAAACTTATAACAACGTTGCTTTATAAATAATAATAGCATTTATTAGTGCATGGCTGAAAAAAAAAAACGATTACTGTAAGTTTTCATTCAAGAAAAGTATATTCAAAAGTGTCAATTTTAGCCACTTTTCGATATATTAAACGCGTTAGTTTAGGATGAAATCTGGAATATTTATATGTTATTTTAGGACTAGTAAACGAAGACATTTACATTCTAAAACATGGTACAAATATTTTTTTAATAACTTATTTTTTTATTTTACTATGAATTATTTAGTGATGCTATATAATCGGCGCGGAATCACGCCAGCGCTCAGTGCCGGCTGAGGCCTTTCAGAGGTAGGACGTGTGTCGCTCCCGTAGCCGCGAGTCGCGTAAAATATTATCGTACTTTCGCGAGTTTTTAGCGCGAATAGGACATGTTGATACTTTTTATTATAATATATTTTTATTATATTACAAAACTTTGGTGAGTACATATTTTAATGTAATGGTGTTCTATTAACTTAAGAAAGATTAAATTAGACTTCTTTATGTATGTTTTCATTTTACTTTTTTTTCAGATATGGTTAACAAAAGGCGCTATATGGGAACAAAAAAAACGAAAATTTGGCCAAGGCTAATGAAGCTAAAAGGTATGTTACCGAGGTTCTCTACTTATAAAAAATATATTTTTATTAGGTGTAATAAGAAACAATATACTTACTACTTTTTGAAGTAATTTTTTTTTATTACTTTTTTTTGGATATTTTTATGAAACACAGTAGTAATAAGATAAAGTTAATATCCAATTTGTTGTTATAGGCAGAAAAGAGAAGTTCAAATACTTCAAAACCAGGACTTAAATAAAAATGCTGTTGTAAGTTTTATTTTTTTACTTTATATTTTACTAGCTGCGGCAGACATGTGTTTCCTTGGTTTTGATTGAGCAGTTGTTAAACCAAAACTAAATAAGACCTTTCTTCATTATTTATTTATCTCAAGCCGACAATCGATCGCCTGTCATGGTGCTTACTTTTTGTGTCACTATATTATACCCTACATATTATTTTCAGAATCAAGAAAATGAAAAAGACAGTGAAAAAACACTGGAAATTCTGGAAAACTTGCAGGCATTAGAAACGGCTCCAATTCAAGATCCTGACGCAGGGAATCTTGTAAGAATTACTTGGTCATTTGTATACATATTTTAGCACAAAAAAAACATTGTTAGTTATGTGCTATCTTAAGCCGACAATCGATCGCCTGTCATGGTGCATACGGTTTTTGTCACTATATTATACTCTACATATTATTTTCAGACTCAAGAAAATTAAAAAGACAGTGATAAAACACTGGAAATTCAGGAAAACTTGCAGGCATTAGAAACGGCTTCAATTCAAGATCCTGACGCAGGGAATCTTGTAAGAATGACTTGGTCTTTATAAACATATTTTAGGACAAATAAAACAAGAACCTTCAAGAACAAGTGCGTATTTACAGTATACTTTCATAAGTTCAAATACATGTTGTACATTGTTTCTGATAATATTAGACTTAAAAATATATTTCCAAATTTTATGTTATAGGTAAATAATAGACAAGAAGTTGAAAGGGATACTGTACTTCAGGCAGAGAGTGCACTTTGGCTAGAGCTACGACGTTGTTTATTGACAGCCTCTTCATTCTGTAAAGTGTGCAAACGGCGATCGACTATTAGCCCAGCCCCTTTGGTTAAACAATTTCTTTACTCATATTCCTTGGACAAGGAATATGAGTAAAGAAATCCTTTCCTTCTATCCCTAGTATTCAACATGGAAAAGTAAACGAAAAAGTGGCCATAGAACAGTTGCAGGTACAAGTTTAGATTTTTCTAACAAACAATTTATTTTTGTATTCTTAAATTCTATTAATAAGAAGTAATTAGAGTATTGAGTTTCAAATTATTATGATTACAGGTGCTTCGCCGGATGGACTAATCGACGATGATGGCATCACCGAAATTAAATGTCCTAGTTCGGCATTTGGATTAGAGGCAGATTTTGCTATTAGCCAAAAAAAAATTAAATTCTGGAACATAGATGGATCTGTGAATCGACGCCATGACTGGTTTTATCAGATACAGGAGCAGCTGCATATAACTAACAGAAATTACTGTCTGTTTGCTGTGTGGACAGGCAAAGATTTTAAATTGAAGACTGAAAACATAATCAGGGACGATAAATTTTGGAGCGAAAATATGGAACATCGGCTAGTCAGCTTTTACAATAAATGCCTGTTACCCGAAATTGTTGATCCCCGAAAAGCTAGGTCTATGAAACTTAGAGACAACAAATATTAAGATTTTATTTTACACGAAATTGTTTTTATTTACTTTAACCTAACTAATAATAATTTAATTGCTCATTTATTACAATAAACAAAAAACTGAATCCCCGCTTACGGAAAACGAAAACATTCCCTACTAACTAAAAACTGGCTAAGTATCAAGATGATTCTAAGCGGTGTATGATACGCGCTCCAACACAGACGGCTGTGTGTGCGTTTAACTGTATAGCTGTGTGAGTAAATTTACCTAAACGCGAGGCGCGCCGCTCTGGAGTAACGCTCTTAAGACTACTAAAATATTAATTCTTCTTATCTGATATGTTTCATTATTTAGGAGAAGTGAACTGGATACCTACCAATATATGCAGAGTTAAGAATTGCTGTGTCGCGATCTGCACCCAAATTGCGTAACATGATTAATCACAATCTAAATCATTTTGAAGGAAACAATTGCTTCATATGTTTGAAAAATTTATCTTCTCAACAACGCGAACGTATAATAATAAAAAAAAAACGTAAATAACTCAATTAATGTTGTTGAACTGTCACAATGAAATAGCCATTGCTACTGATAGTGTTACGCAATTATAATGCGTGCCACGAAAGATGAGACTTGACCCCGCCTCCCCCGCTCTTTCCGCCACCCCTATGTCGTCCGGTCCCGTCCCGCACTCAGACCTCATACCGCTAAAGATACCTAAAATCGTGTACTGCGCATTTCAAACCACGTGGTGTGTCAAGTCTCTTCTTACGTGGCACGCATTGTACCAGCAATACAGTCACTCGTGAAAACCAAATCATGTCAAACGCCAGAACATAACGATACATCAATCAGTTTGACACAAAAATCTAAACTACCCAACAAAAGAACAATCATTGAAATCCATTTTAAAAGTTTTTGTGAGAACCGGAACTAATATTTCTATTCACAAAGCTCCATATTTCACTGTTAATGAACTGAAAACTTTTTATCCACGTTCATTGGTTATAGATTGTCTGAATCAATAATGGTTAGGAACGATACGTCGTAGGTACTTTAACTACATATACAGGTTTGTAGTGACATCGACGCGAAAACTGTAACTATGAATTCAGCACATAACTCTAGACCCCCCACGAGTAGAAAATTTTCGTCGGTTATCAAAAAAAAAAAACAATCTGCTGTTTCATAGAAAAGTGCAAAAAATATACATATGTATATTTTTATTTCTTTCTTATTTGCAAAATAGTTGGGCAAACGCCATCTAAAACTATTCCAAATTTCAAGTTGATAACATAAGTAGTTCTTGAGATATCCAACTGTGACAGACAGACAGACAGACTGACTCTCACCATAAGGGTTTCGTTTTACCATTTTGGTACGGAACCCTAACAAAGTCTTCAGCATTATTATTAATTTATTAGTATATGTCAGTATAGATAGTTTCGAATATAGCCCGTAAACAAGTTAGCGAAGTAACTGAATCATTCATTTGAAGTTTCGATCGTCACTTAAACGGAACAAAGCAAAGCTATTTTTATAAGTACGGAAGTTCTTGAAACGTCTTTACTTGAATATTTTATAAACGCGTAACAATCGGGTCTTACCGCTTACGTTACACTCTTATAGCAGGACAAAATTAGTCCTAAAGTAAATTGTCACGCGATTCTGTACCATATACGTAGTAATTGCTGTCACCTTGACCTTGACATTATCAATCACAATCTGAATCATTTTGAAGGATATTGCTACACCATTGCTTCATATGCTTGAAAGATTTGTCCGCTTAACAACGGAAATAACGCAATGAACGTTGTTGGACTGTCAAAATGAAAGCTATTCCTACTGTTATCGTGATACGCAATTACCCCGCTGTCCTGCACATAACCTGGTCATCAAATGAACGCCAGGGTTCGGATCTCTCTACCTTTAAGCTGGGAGAGGCGGTTCTTTTTTATTTTTTTAAGCTTCTGCCCGCGACTTCGTCCGCGTTAAATTTCTTGTTACTCCGACCCAACCCGTCGCATCGCATCGCCTGCCCGCGCTATTACTTTGCTTAGCGTTCTTTCTGACTTTTTTTCTTTTTGCTCGGCTCCTAAAGGTCATAGCGTGATGTTAATAGCCTCTAGCCTTCCTCATGAATTGGGCTATCGAATGCAAAAAGAATTTTTCAAATCCGACTGGTAGTTCCAGAGATTAGCGCGTTCAACCAAACAAACAAACTCTTCAGCTTTATAATATTAGTATAGATTTGAAATGGGTTTGCTCTTGACTCTAGTCTAGGTCAGTGATGACAGAGACAAAGTCTACGATGGAGTGAGCTTACCCAGAAGAAGCCTGTTCACTATGGATTTGAGAGAGGCTAGCGGTTTTGATTACTTTTCTGTAACTTCTACTGCAGAACAAAGATCTTATGAGAGAGAAAGAACGAGCATTGGTCATCATACTTATCCATAGCATTATCAGCCCACAATGTTCCCACTGCTGGGACAAAGGCCTCTTCTCTTCGAGAGGGAGTAGGCTATAATCCACCACGCGGGCCCAGTGCGGGTTGGTAGATGTCACATGTCTTCGAATTTTTGGTTCTAGGACATGCCGGTTTCCTCACGATGTTTTCCTTCACCGTTTTGAGAGCAGAAATATATAGTTTACTTATTGACTTATCTATAGCTTTTGGCGAATTCGGTCTACGTGTCAATTCTGCTGTCTTCTCGGTTCGATTTCAGTTTTTTTTTAATGGATGGATAACATAGATTTTGCGTTAGTTGCGAACGTACTACCGGGATGAAAAGTCCTAACCCAGGTCCTGCAATGGCTTGAATATTGACAGTTCAACAACATTCATTGCGTTATTAACGTTGTTGAGCAGACAATTTCTTCTAACATCCGAATCAATGGATTAGCAATAACCTTCAAAATTATTAAGATTATGATTGAATTGTGTTACGCTATTAGGGGGCTGGATATATGCCCGGTTTATGCCAATAGACTCGCCCTCTTTATATGCAAAACTAGCTTCTGCCCGCGACTTCGTCCGCGTGAAATTTCTTGTTACTCCGACCCACCCCGTCGCATCGCATCGCCTGCCCGCGCTATTACTTCGTTTTTGCTTAGCGTTCTTTCTGACTTTTTTTCTTTTTGCTGGGCTCCTAAAGATCATAGCGTGATGTGAATAGCCTATAGCCTTCCTCAAGAATTGGGCTATCAAATGCAAAAAGAATTTTTCAAATCCGACTGGTAGTTCCAGAGATTAGCGCGTTCAACCAAACAAACAAACTCTTCAGCTTTATAATATTATTGTATACTAGCGACCCGCCCCGGCTTCGCACGGGTGCAATGCTGATACTAAATACACTACAGAAAAACTGTGAACGTTGTATATAAAAACATAGCGGCCCGCTCCGGCTTTTTTATAGGCACGCTCTTGCCGCACCGGGCGGCCGGCCGGTACCGCCGCAAACGCTACGTCCCACAATTTTTAAATCTGTAATATCTTCGAAAATTTTCACTTAAATCATACGGTGTAAAGGGCCATATAGATCTATATTAAATGAACAATGTATTCAAGGTATTTAATTGGTTAAGGATTAATGCTGTATTGGTTAAAATCGCTTCGAAAATTAACCATTATTTGTCGTAAAAAGTAAATGACAAAAAAAAGTTATTGTGGGTTATCCATAAGAGATAGATATATACCATCACGGACTTTTCTGTAGACCTTTTCAATGTGTACAATACTTAGTACATTATTTTGATAAAACTCGTAGGGTTCAGCCTGCGTTTGCAATGTAAGCGGAAAAAATGTAATTATTTACGACATCACATTAGAAACCTCAAAAATAACAGTACTTTTCCACTATTTAATGGATGTTATTATACATATAAACCTTCCTCTTGAATCACTCTATCTATTAAAAAAAACCGCATCAAAATCCGTTGCGTAGTTTCAAAGATTTAAGCATACAAAGGGACATAGGGACAGAAAAAGCGACTTTGTTTTATACTATGTAGTGATAGTAATATAGTATAAGATGTAACTGTACTAACTATGCCTAATGCAGTCGTGATATTATGTAAAAATACCCACTGCATAACCTCTTTTCCAACCTCTTCAATATTATGCAAATATTCGTTTATTTTCAAGGTCGATTTCTCTAGAGTAGCCTTTGACCGTGGACCCGTGGTGTTACTAATGACTTGGCATTAGCATCGTATAATATAATTATCTTGTCAGCCATTACATGTTACCTGTTGTGTCAGCAAGACAAATGGCTATGAATGAATGAATGAACACTTTTTTATGAGTTGAAGAGTTTTTGTTGCGGTAGCTGTGGTGATTTTGGCGGATTTGTTCATTGATGTATTTTATTTGTTTGGATCTTGTTTCTATTCAAAGAAGTAAATTATACTTTACTGTTCGTGATTTACTTTCCAAATATGTGTTTTTGGCTAAACAATTTTAATTACCCATTTATAAAGTTCAGTTTACGCTACAACTGTAAATCATAAACTTTTTCCATAAAAATATTCATTCCGAAATCTACTTATTGATACCAGCATAAACTAGATATTCATATTGATGGAAATGGACTTGAATATATTGTTATAGGTTTCAAATCGCCACCCTTCTGCGTGGTGTGGTGTGGTCATGAGTCCGTGGTTCCGACTCGTGGCTCTGGCACGTTTTGCCACTACAAGACAGTAAACAATTTTTATTTCGGGATACTACATTTAGGGTATTTTCATTTCTGAATTGTTTTCTTTTTTTTATCACGGATGCTGTTAACGTGCACGACTACATCGTTCTCATATGTATAATTTCAACATGAATGATGTCACCAACATTTTGAAACAATATTTTGATTTAAAATAGTATTCTTGCCCGTTCTTCTCCTTAGGTACAGATATTCTATTTCACGAAGTCCGTTCGGCTTTGATTGTAGTAGTGACGTATCCCGACAAGCGCGCTCCCACAGCGGCTGCCCCTTGCTGCCGTCGCATGAGGCTATTTCCGCGAATGTGTACCGTTTTACTTCACCCATTGTTGAGTCTCTGTTGATCACAATGTGCATGTGCACGCTTGACAACATTCATAGCCAAACGGACTTCGTGACATAGAACATCTGTATCTACTACGCCAAATCAAAATCAAAGATTGGCAACTAGCTTCATCTTTCTGACTGACTGGGACTCCTTGACAATTCAAAAGTACACACGCCAGCACATCAACCTACCCGAAACTGTCACATTTTCCCAGTCAACTTTGAACCTTATGCTTTAGCAATAAAATTGAAAATCTATTAAAGAAATTTGACAGATTGTAGTAGCTTGATGTGCTGGCGTCTGTACCTGAAGGACAATCGTAATTAAAATCGTTAAAAATCTTGTCGCAATCTTATCTCAGCGACAATCAATGTCAAAAATTTTGGGAAATTAAAGATATTAGGTACGTTCTTAAAATTACGAGAATTGCCTTTCTTCAATTGTTTTATCTATACCAGGGATTCCCAACCTATTACCCTATGCGCCTCCCTAAAGTTTACGCTAAAATACTAAGCCCCCCCTATCCCAACTCAACTACAATGGACAAAAAAAAAACGATGAAAACTTTAATGGACTTTATTAATCGTGTACACTGTACAACGTATAATAATGACCATTAGTGAGAACATTGGGCCTGCACTTTATTAAACAATTTATCAATTCTAGGCTTCATGTTGGTCAGTGCACAGCGTAGATCATTTTCGACATGAAGTCTATTTCTTTGCTTCGTTTTTATACCCACCAGAGCGTCGAAAAACCCCATCCACAAAGACAGGTAGTCGAAAACGGTAAAAGAATACGCAGTGCTTGCTTGCCGACAACAGTGTAAATGGCCTTATATTTTATCCAAAATTCAGTCAAATCCATGTGGCTGAAATTATCGTGAGCAGACGAATCTTCACGTCCAAAGCTTCTTGCAATATTTCGGGCAATTGCTCGACATTAATCACAAATGAATTTCTTATTAATTTATGAATTGGGTTTTCAGAAAAGTTTTCGGGAAAATATCTACAAAATTCAGCAGCAAGGCTTTTCAAATGACATATTATGTGTAAAGACAAATGTGCAATTTCTTGATTATCATGTCATCCAGCATTGAGGATAGTTTAGGAAACGCTGAGTAAGCTTTTTAAGTCGCTCGTCGCGCCCCCCTTTGGATCACCCTACGCCCCCCAAGTGGGGCGCGCCCCACTGGTTGGGAACCCATGATCTATACTAATATTATAAGAGGTAAAGTCACAAACAGCCGCTCGATTCTGTAAAAATCTCACCGTGAAAACATAGGTGAAGTGAGTTTGCTTTTTCTAGGAATTGACACTATTGACAGCTCACTCCACGCTCACTTCACCTAAGTTTTCACGGTGAGATGTTTACAGAATCGCGCTGCTGTACCTCGTTCGGTATGTTGTAGGGGGTAATCTTCGGAACTACTGATTCGATCCCGAAATATTTTTCACTAACGAGAAGCTACATTATCCCTGAGTGTCATAGGCTATGTTTTATGTTAAAACGAGAAACTTCACGCAAACGAAGTCGCGGGCAGAAGCTAGTTTGAAAAAACACTTTTGAGTTTAAGGAATTCTTCTCAAACCTCAAGTTTTTAGACAGTGATATAAAACAATAATCAATTATTTATGCTCTGCCTACACTTTCCACCCAATTGTTGTCTGGAAAAGATTGCTCATAGCAATAAGGCCGTCATTTATACCGCTCTTTGTTATTCTTGATGTTCCTAAGTTTTTTACTAATATTAAAGCTCCCACGCGATAAAATTACGCGCGACACAAAAGCACCGCAAGTCGCGCAACGAGCGGTGTCTTTGTGTCGCGCGCGATTATATCGCGTGTCGCGCCTGTTTGTAGGAGCCTTAACAAAATACCTTCTCTTGTCTCCCACAGGAATCCAGCATGCAATCGGCGGGCTGGCATCCAAACCCGAGCGAGATCTCCTCATGCAAGATTTCATGACCGTCGAAACGACGAACTTCCCACACGAAGGATCCAATCACACGCCTGCACATCACTATTCGGAATTCAAATTCAAGACTTACGCGCCAATAGCGTTCCGTTATTTTCGCGACCTATTCGGCATCCAGCCCGATGATTTCTTAGTAAGATTACTGTATTAACTTCTTTCCAAGCTTTATTAGATGTTCTTCTGTTTGGTATTGTAGAATTGAAGACTCGTTTTTATGGCGATTTACTGTCAATTTCACCTCATCTAAACTCCGTTCAAGAGCTGTCATTGTCAATATTCCACAACAATGATGACACTGACAGCTCTTAAACGCAATTTAAACTTTTGCTGCCTAATGAAGATGAGTCTTTACACTAGAGGCTGTGGTTTGCGACATTGTAGAGATGAGAAATGAGCGTGTCCACGAGGTTAAAATATCCAGGTGGCTAATGTATCCATGAGGCTAATAGCCATGGGGAGAATGTGTTCAAAAACGATTTCCTTATAAAGTCCTGGGTTCGATCCCTGGGTCGGAGAGTGTCTGGATTTGTGTTCCCTATAAATGGCAATTGGCTCCCTTCACACGGGCGCTCAAAACTGACGGGCGATATGCAGGTATGCCTCATATGTATAGAAGAAGTGCAATACACGGCTCACCGTGCCTACCCCTTGAAGAGAATACAGCGTTATAATTCGCTCTGCTCCGTTCCGCTCCGCTCCGTTCCGCTCCGCTCTTGCACTTTAGCAGTATCGCAAGCTGCAGCCTTCCAGTAGATGTGATAGTTTCGAAACTTAAAAGCACCGATTTAGATAATTATTTTCTTTCATGTCCTTTAATAAATTCACGTAGCTTTGATCAGTGTGTTTAGCACGATGCATGTAAAACCAAATGTGTGACACGTAGCGTTTGTTAGCCCACGTACCTACGTAAAAATACCGCGGCTGGTTGTTATAGCGCACTAGATTTTCAACCGTTAGTGTTGGGCCGAACGTTGAGAATCCCGCAGAGTGCATCACAGCGCGTCAAAAAAACTGTTGGTTTTTCAACTCTCGGTGGTAAGCAGTCCATTGCGCGAAAGATAATCGCCGCGGGAAAAACAAGCCCGTAGCTAACCTAGGCTTACAGTACAGTACAGTTAGTGACAAAAAGATATTGACGAACTGACTGTTCAAAATGATTCGCCCAAATAAGAAAATCACACAACATCTCAATTTACACTGCTGCAAGGATCTTTTGTCGAAAGACGTTGAATGGGAGCCGCAGCTGTTGCTAAACACTTGTGCAATTATTTTGTGAAATCTATATATATAACATATAAAATTCAAAGTCCTGACTCACTGACATATCAACGCACAGCTTAAACAGCTGGTCCTAGAGACATGAAATTTGGGGTGTGTTCTTTGTGAAGAGTAGGTATCCACTAAGAAAGGGTTTTTCGAAATTTCACCCCTAAGAGGGTGAATGGGGAGAGGGTGAAATTTTACGCGGACCAAGTCGCGGGCAGAAGAAACTATTTTGCTGCTGCTGATACTACTGGTACTCAGCTGCATCCGGTTAGACTGGAAGCCGACCCCGAAATAGTTGGGATAGGCTAGACAGATGATGTGTATTGATAAAACAAGATGGCCGTGTTAATTCCGATTTTAATCACACGCCAAAAGATCCTTGTACAGCTCCACAGTCCGTTCATAGTTATTTTCTACCTTTACCTTACCGTTACCTTATTTGAATGAGAATAAAGATCACTGTAATTTGGACAGTGATGCAAAATCAGAGGTAAAATAATTGTGACAAGCCTGTACAAAAAGCGTCTTTCAAAGTGAACATAAAGCCTGTCATTTTGACAAGAATTTTATCTAATTGAGATTAAGTTTCATTTTCTTACCTGTTCAGATCATTTTGGACAGTTTGAAGTTCCATTTTTTGATGCTGATTGTAGCTTCAGTCGAGTAGATCCCCTGTGCTAGTTTGTTGATTATGATAGCATGAAAACGAATACACATTACGACCACACATTTGGTCTTAGACTAATATAATCAAAGAAAATAAATATACGATTTCAGTAGGTAAATATCTTGTTATTAAAGCATTAGAACTCACCACTCAGAGTACCAATTCTTTGGTAATACAAGTCTTTTTTTAACAGAAAACACTTTACTAAGAATTTGAGATAACTTTTAAATTGGGATAACAAACTGAATGTCATATTTAACAAAGTTCAAATTCCATTGCAGGCAAAAACTTTGGTAGTTAAATAACGAACTCCGTGTTATTTTGATAGTTGGTGTTTAATTAACAACTTTTACAATGAGTAATAGGAAACAAATAAGAAATACTGACACAGAAACGCATGTCATGTCATTTTCTTCAACGGAATGGCGCGGGAAAATAGCCGGCCGGCACTCGCAGTTCTTTTGACATCTCGATGACAGTGACAGAATCACATTAGCGATCCGCGGTGCCAACACTTATTAGGACCTTTATGTTAAAAATGGTCATTTAAAAAATCGACTTAGAAATACATTTCACTAAAGTAGATAACTGATTAAGTGGCGATGGAACTGTAAATTATCTGAGATTATGAAAACTGCTATATATCCCTGGGGCTTCAGAAACCGGGGCAAAATTCTAAACGCATATTTTGCCAACTATTATTTTATTTTCACGTTATTTGCTCAATATAAAATGTACCCTGTACCAATTCAGTTAAAGTACATTGTGGATTAACCAATAACTGTTATGCTGCCCTAACATTCATCCATACTAATATTATAAATTTGAAAGTAACTCTGTCTGTTTGTATGTTACCTTTTCACGCCTAAACCACTGCACGGATTTCGATAAAATTTGGCAGAGAGATAGATTGATTGCATCCCGGGGCGCCTAAACCACTGAACGGATTTCGATAAAATTTGGCAGAGAGATAGATTGCATCCCGGGGAAGGATATAGGATAGTTTTTATCGACATACCTCGCGGGCGAAGCCGCGGGCGAAAGCTAGTTCTCATATAATGAAGACAAAACAAAATGATGTAGCTATCTATGCTCATAAGAGTATTATTACTTACAAAGTAGACATGACAATTAATATATTTGTTTTGTGTGTAACTTTTTCCAAGAGTTATGGCAATGATGACATATTGATATTATATCTGCTGTGTTTAAACTACAATAATTTTATACAGATATTATATACATACATAGATATTATCATCAGTCACGATTTTTCCTTATAGGTGTGTTAGCGAGTTATTAATTTGTATCTGTAGATGAGTTAGTTACCTTAAACGTCCAATTTACCTAAATGCATAGGGAAATCACATTTTCAATTTAAATTGGTATTTATTAGTGATTATAATATGGAAAATGGCGTGTGTTATGAAGTGATTATACAACAACAAACAACAACAACATTCAGCAACAAAAGGCTATTAACTCTTCAGTTTTTTAAATCTCAGTTATTGAGCAAAATATTTGTTCAAAATTGCATTGTACTTCTGCTGCAATTTTGAACAAATATGTTGCTCAATAACTGAGATTAAAAAAACTGAAGTGTTAAACCACTTATGTTGCTGACTGTACGAAACTGTATCCTCAATGATTTTGGTCAAAATATAGTTGACCTTTATTCCGTTACAAAGTTGGTGGCTTTTAAAAGTTACATTTAGAACAATTTTATACAAAGATATTTTAAGGGATTTCAGAAATAATCATATTATTATAGCATTTGGGGAAAATTATTATGGGATTAAGGAAATCGGGGCACTGAAGTGTGGAACTCTGCCAGCGTCTGTGTAACCCGTCCACGTATAACCCGTCAGCCTTCAATCCAAGAGTGAGTAGGCATCTTCTGGGCTCGCTCGTTCCGTTATAGACCTCGTCCATCGCTTTCCACCAGACGAGATCGAGGTCAAGAACTGGCCCATTTAGCAATAAAAAACAAAATTCATGGTAAACAAAAGTTTTGTAGCGTTGTTGCAGAAACATGTTTGTGTGTTTCTAGAAACATCAATGCATAATAAAGTAAAAATAGTTTAATGATAAAACAAGTTTAGGTATAAACAACATTATTTTCATTGGATTCTCCTTTTAGGCAGCATTATGTGTACATACACCGCACACAAAATCATTTAGGTGCAGCAATTAGGGTACGGACACTAAGATTTCAGAAACTTACATTCATAAAATGACATTAAAGGAAAACTATACAATTTTAATACTTTTACTTATAATGACTGATTAAATTGACTTAAAAACTATCACAGAAAGACAGTCTGGAACCTACAGAAGAACATCACAACCACACATATTAAACCAACACATGTCACTATGGCGCCATTCCAAACCATATTATGTTAATCGATTTCTACCAGATGTCAATGTGCAGCGCCCCGCTGCGCGAGTTAAGCAACCCGGGCGCGAGCGGCAGCATCTTCTACCTCACAAACGATGACGAGTTCATCATCAAGACGGTGCAACATAAAGAGGGGGAGTTTCTTCAGAAACTTCTGCCTGGATATTACTTGAACCTTGATCAGGTGAGTTGTTTTGGACCTTATTTACTGGTACTAGAACTCTTTATGAAGGAGCTCGTCTGGGGAAGTACTACCACTCTTTGCTGCGCGAGTTAAGGCGGTGCAACATAAAGAGGGGGAGTTTCTTCAGAAACTTCTGCCTGGATACTACTTGAACCTTGATCAGGTGAGTTGTTTTGAACCTTATTTACTGGTACTAGAACTCTTTATGATGGAGCTCGTCTGGGGAAGTGCTACCACTTTTTGCTGCGCGAGTTAATCAACCCGACAGTGAGCGGCAGCATGTTTTATTTGACAAACGGTAATGAGTTCATCATAAAGAGGGGGAGTTTCAACAGACTCTTTTGCCGGGATACTACTTAAACCTTGATCAGGATGGACGATCTTTTTTTTTTGGTCACAGACCTAAAAAAAAGACCTACCTATACAATCAAAGAACTGCCTCGATGGTCTAACTACACTGTGATTGAAAGTGTGAGTTTTAAGCATGAGGTCCAGGGTTCGATCCAGTCTAGATTCATTTCCGGTTGCTGGCAATAAGTCTCCCCCTATTACACGGAATTAAAACCTATGTAACTGACCCAATGTGATACACCTCTATCTACCCAGTCGAGGATACAGGCGTTATGTTGCCTAATTATTTCATATCTAAAAAATTCCTCTATTTAAGATGTTAATTAAAAATCAGCAGTTTTGCTGACTCGAGAGATTGTCATGCATTTAACGCAGATCAATGACAAAAAGGGAATTGCCAAACTGTTTTGAACCATTCACGTTGCAATTGTTAAGTGTCCTCTTGGCCTGTTCTGCAAATTATGCTGGGCCCCAAAATACTAATTACGTTTTTCTCATAAATTACAGAACCCACGCACGTTATTGCCAAAATTCTTCGGTTTATACTGCTACCAATGCAACAGCAAGAACGTTCGACTGGTCGCCATGAACAACATACTGCCTTCATCCATCAAGCTACATATGAAGTACGATCTCAAAGGGTCTACTTATAAGAGGAAGGTATGTAGCATACCAGACCTGAGGGCTATTTCCGTAATTTTGAGAACGTTAACAGTCTGATCTCAGTCTCAATCTGTCAAAATAACTCTAATTTATATCCGTTTACTAAACTAAAAAAATTGACAATGATGTTTTGGTGAAACATTAGTGAACCGCGTAACACACTATCAATCACAATCTCAATCATTTTGAAGGATATTGCTAATCCATTGCTTCATAAAGTCAAAGTCAAAGTCAAACTCAATAGTCAAAGTCATATGTTCGAAAAATTTGTCTGCTTAGCAACGTAAATAATGCAATGAATAAGAAGTCTTTGGTCTTAAAACAACACGGTAAATCTCTCAATATTGTGCTTACCAACTTACATTTTCAGTTGGAATTTATAGGAGAACATGTTTTTCAATTACATTGATAAGTTTTTTTTTTAATTACCACAAACAAACTTTGGTCAGATTTAAAAAAACATGGTAGATAAAATATTCATCGTACGGAACCCTCTCCACACGAGTTCAACTAGCACTTGACCGATTTTTTTATAAGCAATGTTTATATCACCTGGTTTACGTTTCCAGGCGAACAAAGGTGAGCGTCAGAAGACATCACCTACTTACAAGGACTTGGATTTCATGGAGCACCACGCCGAGGGACTGTTTCTAGAAGCGGACACGTACAACGCGCTCATCAAGACTATGCAGCGTGATTGTCGAGTGCTAGAGAGCTTTAAGGTAAACAACATATTTTGACTACTTGGTGGAGAGAGGTAAGGTATCTGTCAGAATACCAAAATTTGGTACAGTACTACTACTTAATGTGTGCGCCTCGGCAATATTCGTGTTTCTATAGATAGACAATGATTACCGAGGCGGACATCTAAACAGTATATTAAAAAAAAAACTGGGAAAAAATTTACCCTTATCTATATGTAGCCATCTTATAACATACACTAGGTTGGTGGACATGTCTCTTCTACTAACTAGCACTCCCTAAGCGACCACACTGTATCCTTTTAATTCTTACAATAACTCTATAAACATTATTATCCCCAGATCATGGACTACTCTCTCCTAGTCGGCATCCACAACCTCGACGAAGCTCAAAGGGAGAAGACGGTAGCCCGAAAGCGTACGGACTCCGGTCAGAGCGAGGGCGACGACGCCGAAGGAGAACCACGGAAGGGACTTAATAGAACGAGGTTTGTAACTAAAAATAATTATATATTCAGAATAAGACAGAGTAACTAAAGAATAATTGTATAGTTGTACAAGGATGCTTTGGCGCGTTGAGGTGAGTATACACTATGGCTTTCAGTCTCGATGCATTACTGAGTCCCGGGAAAAAGAAACAAAGAAACGAGACTCGATGTGGTCTCGAAATTCCCGGGGAAAACGAGACTTGAGACTATTCAAAATTAGGTTTCTTACTTATAGGCTATGCAATTAGGTACGGTCAGCATCAAAATTCGATTAACACTTCAGTTTTTTTAATCTCAGTTATTGAGCAAATATTTATTCAAAATTGCAGCAGAAATACGATGCAATTTTCAACAAATATTTTGCTCAATAACTAAGGTTAAAAAAACTGAAGTGTTAATCGACTTTTGATGCTGACCGTACTCAAAACAAGAGATTTTGATCAAATACTTTATTAAACAAACGCAAATTAAAACTGTTAGTCTCGAAAATACCAAAAAATCTTCGAGACTCGAAAATTTTCGGAGACCGAGATTCCCGGGATGAAAGCCTTAGTATACACTAGAGCATTTCCATGTTATGTAACGTTCTTACGAATGCTCGACGCTGTGTTCGACGTAATACTCACAGCGAGTGAGCATTTACCTATAACACTTATTTCTATCTTGCGTTCATTTTGATGATCGTGCGGTCTTGCGCTCGAACCTTTGCTCGATAAAATGCTACACCAATAAGCTCATTGGTTTTTTTTTAAAATGAGGTGGTAACAAAACATCGAGCGCCGTGTTCGAAGTGTGGTTGGATAAAATTTAAAAACGGCGAATTATCGATGTTGTGTTACAAGTTAATGCTCTAGTCTATACTCACCTAAATTTGCCGAAGTCTAAACTAACGCCGCCATCTTGTTTTTTTTTCAAAACATTTTCAGAAATGTTTACCAACAACGCTTCCCTGTCAATCTAATTCAAGCGCCATAAGATCCTTGTACAGTCCTTTCACAGCTATTTTACCTCCGAGTGCTGCAACTCAAAGGCAACCTTATAACAACAACAATAAAGTTCACATTGATTTTTAGTTGCTGCAACCAAACAGCAACCTTATTGTCACGAGATTAAAGATCACCTTGATATTGACAGTGATGCAAAATTAGAGGTAAAATAACAGTGAATAGACTAAGCACTGTATATTTCTAAATAAGCCACAGACTAAGAAGAATGTGTTTTGTTCAGCATGTAATGCAAGAAACCATAGACAAAAATAAGATAACTTTTTATTAATAATAATATCAAGTATTTTTTTTAATTGTACAGACGCCAGCACATCAAGCTACTACAATCTGTCAAATTTCTTTAATAGTTTTTCAACTTTATCGCTAGAGCATAGGTTCAAAGTTGATTGGGAAAATTTTACAGTTTCCGGTAGCTTGATAATATGCTGGCGTCTGTAGCACTGTTTTTGTTAGGCTGTGATCAGAGGGGCAATTCTCGTAATTTTAGTCTCAATCTGTCAAAAAAGCCTCGAATTTCCCTACATTTTGACAAGTTTTTGACATTTTTTTTTCTCGCTGTGGTCAGACTGCGACTAGATATTGACGTTTTAAATAACGAGGATTGAACCTCTGTCAGTAGTCGATCGAATTTAGAGAATGTATTTTTATTGTTTCTGAAATTCCAATATAGGTTTATATTTATAAAAAATACTTGCAAGATAATTATTACTTCAAATAAATACACATTAAATGAAATATGTAACACTAGACAAACCATTACTGTTTTTTTTTTTTCAAAATGTCAGGTCATGTATAATCTATTATTATTTATTTAAAATGTTTTGTATTTCGTGTTAAATTGATTATTTAATTGTCACATAATTTTGATTTTCCTTATTATTATTAAGCAAAAAAAAATCGTGTTTTATTATAAATTCTCGTGTTTTTTATAAGTACCTATTCTATCGCTGACGGTACTCTATCTATTTTTTTTTATTATAAAACCATTTCAGATCAGAACAAGGCAGGGAGGATTTCACCGCGCAAGTCAAACGGACGCAGTACGATTGAGTTTTATACGTTTTGAATGTTTCTTTTTAACAATACGTATTATTATTTATTATTATCTAACATTTTCGTATGTCTTTTTCTTATTTTTATTTTTTTGTGGTGTGTTGGTTATTGGTTTCTTGGGTGGTTCGATTGGGTATTAAAAATGTGTTTTGTCGCATTGGGATGAAAATTATTTGTGGTATAAATATTTGTAGCATGTCTGGCTTTTTGTGCAATTCTGGTGTGTGTTCACAATACCAGAATTGCACAAACAGTTTCTTTCTGGCCTGATGTCTATAAATGCTCAGAGTGGTGGACTATCAAATTTATCGGTCGTCTTTAAGGGAACTACAGGACCTGAACGCAAAAAAACGCAAGTTTTAGAAGCAATAAAGTATATGATCGACTACAGTAAATAAAATCAGAAAAATATATGATATTCTTCAGGATATATGCTAGGTAGATAGTGTGTTGAAAACAATACAACTAGTTTGATACGATTGAGAAAAATCATGAAGATACCTCTAAAAAGTTTCTTTTTACAATAAAAACCATACTAATATACATACAATCATTCTGATTTTTTGTCAGATTATTCTACAAGCAACATACTAAAGCACTAGTGTTTCAATTTTTTTGCCAAACAATAGATTTTTTGTAAATAGATAATTGCTTTATATTTTGTAATAAGTTACCAGCGTTGTGTCATTGCGCTTCTCTTTCTTTTCTATGCAGTCCGACAGTGACCGCGGTTAAGGTCATATAAGCCCCTTAAAGAAGTTTTAAATTAATGCTATAAGTTTTCAGATGAAAACAAAAGAAAATTTTAAAGCCACGTGCACTGGGACTGGGACACATAAAATTGATATAAAATAATTAGATAACAAGAGCAGTGGTATCCGCCCCGATTTACAAGTTGAATGTGGTGAGTTCGAACCCAGACTGGTAATATTCTTTGTGTATTTAATTTCATCACCACTGCTCTCAAAACGGCGAAGGAAAACATCGTGAGGAAACCGGCATGTCTAAGAACCAAAAATTCGAAGACATGTGACATCTACCAACCCGCACTGGGCCCGCGTGGTAGATTACGGCCCACTTCCTCTCACAGAGAGGAGGCCTGTGTCCCAGCAGTGGGAACAGGCTGATTATACGCATTCGGTTGTAAAACATAAGAATATCGACTAGGAATCGAATGAACTCGACTAACCGGTAATCGATACACCACTACTCTACTCGTCATGTGATCTAATAGTTAGGTATTATTAACTCGAATAACTGGAGACAAACTACCACTATAACTGTTAATTATTATGCATGTTTTAACAAATATATTGAGGCTCCATTGTGAAATGATTAAAAAATCATCATTCCGATTCACACTTTATGGCGGCTCTAAAGTGCGCTACTCGCTGCGCAATACATCACCCCCCCACCCCACGGCTGATAGATAGAATCTGTTACTGCGCTCGCCCACAGATAGACCTAGATAACGAAAGTATCACGATCGGTATGAAAACCAAGTGTGCCATTTTTTGACTACCTACTTCATAGTAGTAGGTAGTCAACAAATGGCCCGCTTGGTTTCGCGTCACAAGCACTATTTAGTGATGGGAAAATCAAATCGATTCAAGACGCGTGCGGCAGTGCCAGCGGTCACGCTCCCCCAGCCAGCAGTACACAGGACTGAGCGCGAAAGTGGTGGCTTACTATTTTTGTATGTAACCTGGGCACGCGAAGAGTTGCTCTTGCGTTATCTAGGTGTATCTATATCTCTGGACTCGCGTCATGTTCCGAGCAGCCATAAAGTTTGAATCGAGTTGTTGGTAATAATTACACTATTTCAACGATGCTTAGTAATTCATCGTTTACACAATGACTAGCATGAATGGCTTGGCGATTCTCGTATACGAGTCTCGCACGGACATTCCCGCACCTCTCGACAATCGAGTGACTCGCCTTGTACAAAACGTGCCATAAAAAAAAAATTGATTCTTGACCATCAAGAATGTAATCCGGATGCGATGCGCCACACTGGATCGATCTAATTGACCTGATACTCTGGAGCCTCAAAATGTGAATGTGTATGGAGATCTAAAAGCATGCGTCTACATGTTATTGAATGCATTCGCTCATTCAATTGTCCGTTTAAGGTTTTTTTAGTGTACTGAAGTGTGAAATACATTATTCTTGACTACATAACATAATACCAGGGTGGCAGAGACATAGAAGCGCAACTTGTTACCATATATTCAATACATGATTCTGAAACTCTTGCGTTGAAGTTTATATAGACCGACCGCTTAACTGAGACATTGCCTGAGGTAGCGGCGCGGTGCGGGAGGGGTGATAGCTGTCACTAGTTGACGAATCACTGAGCTCTCGCATCACGTCACCACTCCCCTCCCGCACCGCGCTGCTACCTCAGGCAATGTCTCAGTTAAGCGGTCGGACTATAGTCAGTTATTAAAAAAAATTTGCTGGTCCATACCACATAAGTCGACTTTTTTATGAAATAGCTGATTTTTTTTTATAACCAACGAAATATTTTTACGCTAGGGGGTCTGCCTAACACGCCAAAACCCCGCCTGCATCACCTAAGGCAGGCTAGAATTCGGGGTCGCGGGCAATTAGAGTGGAGACTCTATCGGATCACAGAATGACCTCCGGGAAGACAGCGCACAGTGGTTACGTGCTGGCTTGCACACTTGCACAGCTATACTGCGTTCGCGATTTATTTGCCAAAAACGTAAACAACTATGAATTCATAGAAAAATAACTTTAATTCCTACACAATAAAGTTCAGTTCACGCTACAACTTCAAACATTTCTATAACTTTTTCAATAGTGCTAGTCACTCTGAAATCAACTTAATTGTCATTAAAATAAAGTTGATATTTGTTTAACTTGAAATAGGGTGGCGGTGTTCAGCACTGCGAACTTTTACTACAGGTTTCGGGGAGACCCCTCTAAAGTCTCCCCCGAGATGTGCCCTAACTGGCGTTGCACAGAGGGAGCCCCGGATCGGTCTTTTGCGAAGTAATGGTGCCCCTTCCGTGTGCAGATGGTGGTTTTAGTGAGGTAAAAATCCCACATTCCCTGGTTTTATCCCCAAAAACCGGGCGCCTTTTAAAGGTTTCCCTCCGAAAACTAAAAAAAAAAACTGACCAAGTGCGAGTCAGACTCGCACACGAAGGGTTCCGTACCACAAGGCAAAAACGCCGGAAAAAAAACACGTTTGTTGTATGGGAGCCCCCCCCCCCCCCCTTAAATATTAATTTTAATCTGTTTTTAGAAAATTTCAACCGTCTAGTTATCACGGTTCATGAGATACAGCCTGGTGACAGACAGACAGACAGATGGACAGTGAAGTCTTAGTAATAGGGTCCCATTTTTACCCTTTGGGTACGGAACCCGAAAAACGGGGTCTAGAATAAGGTGCTGAATTCATGACTACAGTATGTGCGTCGATATCCATGCTACCCTGTATAATATCATTATACCTGGAATCCCTGAAGAGGTTGGTAGAGAGACTACTTACATGTTCTTAGCATGTTTTGTGAAAACAAATGCGTCATAACGATATTCTATACCGTTAACGGCTGTTGCAAAGACTTGCAAATAATATTCATACTAAAATCACTAATAACTAAAACCAGAATCTTGTATTTCACACTTAGGAGAATAAACATTTGTTGCACCGCTCAAATGTATCTACAAAGATTTATTTCAAGTGTCTTTGTGTCTAAAAATGCTGATTGTATGCGCAAATTTTATTTAAAGTTAATACTACAACTCTCAAATAATAACTAAGTAATAACAGTCGCACGGGTCGATCGATCAGGTTAAGCTACGCTTGCCGCGGTTGTTCCGTGGATGGGTGACCATCTTCACACACCAAGACCCCTCCGTGCCTCGGAAAGCACGTTAAGCCGTTGGTCTCGGCTGTCATTCGTGGATCTTTGACAGTCTTTACGGGTCGTCAGTATCCCGAAGAGTCTGACCAGCATTATCGTATTACCCACTAACTGGGTTGTGGAGGTCAGATTGGCAGTCGCTCCATGTAAAATACCGGTATTCAGCAGCATCCGGTTAGACTGGAAGCCGACCCCAACATAGTTTATTTGCACCCAAAAAACAAAAAGCTAGGTTTTGTTCTCAATCCTTACAATTTGGATCGAAATGAGAACTATTTTTTTTTGTCTTATTTCTCACAAAAATAATAAATTCTTAACCCTCATGTCAGCTTTCGTAACAGCACGAGTATGACAAAATCTCATATCTTGGTGACATGTTGCATGTTGCTAATGTTATGCAACATTTGTTTCCCATAAACCCTCTTTTTACCCTTACCCTTGTGCATACAATCGGCTCTTTACCCTTTACCCTTCGCTCCTACTAAACAAAACCGTCTATTCCAGATCTATCAATCGTCAGCGACTGGTGGCGCACTCCACCGCGATGGAGAGCATACAGGCTGAAAGTGAACCTATTGATGAGGAGGAGGATGTACCGTGAGTATTTTGTTTATTCTAGATCTATCTTTAGAATATAGCTGTATCCAAGTTTACTTATAGAGTAAATTACTATTACATAAAAAAACAATAAGCAGTGGCAGGGCCGTCTTTACCCGGGGTGCAAGGGGTGCGTGGCAGCCGGGCGTAGGGTCTTAGGAGGCGCAAGCCAATCCTTAAACCTACACGTACCATGCGTAAACCTTCTCGAAATTGAAATGAATAAAAAACTACTTACGATTAACTATGACTCAAATCAAGATAGATTGACAAAGGCTATAGTATACCTACCTATCGAATTGAAAGTTGATTACAAAACAGACGATATAAAAAAGATTGTCGATTTTAAAGCCGGAAAATTCAAATTTGATGTTTGAAATGTACCTAATTTTATTGTAGAGTAGGTAACTAAATAAAACAAAAATTGGGGCGCACGGTGATTTTCGCACCCCGGCTCCCAATATGGTTAAGACGGCCCTGAGCAGTGGTGACTAGTATACCAACAGTTCGCCAGTTAGGGGTAAGTCTACGACCAGTAACGAGGCACAAACTCAATTTCACACTATTGTTTGTGCAATTACTGAAAAAAAAAATGAAAAACCTATACGAGGCCAAAAGGCTCTTATCTCAGCATGATACAGCGACATTTAAAAAATAAATTTCGCATCGCTGGTATTCTGATAGGGCCCGCACCCAATAAAACTGCCCCACCTGGGAATACCCCATGCTCGGCAGTTGCGAGGCATATCAATAACGAATTAACAATGAAGTTGTAATGTCTAAAGTATTTGTAATTCGTCCCGCGACGGAAAAATATATATTTGAATACAAATGTGGTCGTCCAAATCAAAAGGGACCTTATGGCGGTAACTAGTTTCCGAGATATTAATAAATTTGTAAAGTACCTCAAAAAATCGTTTTTTTATTAACTGTATTTTTAAAAAGATGTTTGTATTTACTACATGTAGATTCAACTTTTCGAAAAGTCAATTTAAAAAAGTTTTGTATTCATCTAAAGTTTAGTAAAAAAGGAACCTTATCGCGGCAAGACCTAACAAATCGTTTTTCTTGTAATTCAAACCATATATTATATCGACATTTTAATATGTTCCCACAACAAACAAGTTTATGCAAGGATTGTAAGAATTTCCATTAGTAATAATCATAGTCAATCAAAGTATACCATCAGTTACATAACTTCACACTAAAACATAACTTTTTTATACGGCATACTTAAATTGCGGTTTTCTCGAAACTTATAATTTCGATCAGTGAACTTCAAAAATTCGTAAAAAAATAACGGTAGTGGTTAGAAGGTTGGTTCTTGGCCCTATAGTTCGGTACATTTATGTAGTTTTCAGCTCTGTAGATAACTCATTTCCGCCATAAGGTCCCTTTTGATTTGGACGACCACAAATATATATTTTTACTACTAAACTTACCAAAAAGCAAATTTATCCGTAGACTGTTCAGAGAGCCGTTAATCCTGCTTAATATTATAAAATAATGTAAAAGTTTGTGAATATGTTTGGATGTTTGTTACTCCAATCACGCGTAAACCGTTGAACAGATTTGCATGAAAATTGACACATAGATAGACCATTTCCTGAGTTAAAACATAGGATCTTTTTATCCCGATGTTCCCACGGCATCGAAACTTACGCGGGCGAAACCGCGGGGCGCTGCTAGTTAATTATATTTTCTATTCCTCCCAAAGTCCTGGCGGCATTCCTGCAAGGAACGCGCGTGGCGAGCGTCTCCTCCTGTTCCTGGGTATCATCGACATTCTACAGTCGTACCGCCTCCGCAAGAAACTGGAGCACACGTGGAAGAGCATGATACACGATGGGGTAAGTACCCGCAGCTAGGGTAACACAGGGGGATTGTTGGAAAATTTTACCAGAGGGTCAATTCTTGTAATGTTCACACAGTCTGATCTCAGTCTCAATCTGTCAAATTTCCCTAAATTTTTTTGACAAGTTTTTGACATTTGCTTGTCGCCGAAATGAGACTGCGACTACATTTTGAACGTTTTAAATGATGAGAATTGGCCTTCTCACCATCTGCCCAGCCTTTTCCCAACTATGTTGGGGTCGGATTCCAGTCTAACCGGATGCAGCTGAATACCAGTATTTTAAATGGTGAGATTGCCTAAAAAAAAAACAAACTGGCCTTCTGATGTGTAGAAATAAAAAAAAAACATTTAAAAGGATAGCTATCAATTGAAGTACATCAATAGTAGTACAGGCAACCGCTGGTCCATGAAAACAGTTTGACTTATGGACAGCGCCGTTATTTCGTAACAGCATGAGTTATTTTCGTAATAATACTGACATGCGATAGACAGTACGTAGCTTGGAAATTAGAAGCCCTGTAGTTTTCTTGGCTCATTTGTGTCCTTGCTACTGTCAACCTGGCATTTGTTATGTGTCTTTATTAGGGTCACACAGTGGTTTCTAGACTAAAGAAAACATAATAAACTAGCTGACCAGACAGACGTTGTCCTGCCCGAACAGCGCCATCTACCGGGTCCGATTGTAAATCTAAACCATCCAGCGACCCACTGAAACACACACAAAAAATAATCAAAATCGGTCCAGCCGCTTAAGAAGAGTTCAGAGATATACACACGTATAAAGGGATTATATAAGATGGTGGTTATTACAATAATTTAACTTATATTTTTTCCATAATTTCAGGACACAGTTTCCGTGCACAGACCGAGTTTCTACGCACAGAGATTTTTAGATTTCATGGCAAAGACCGTGTTCAAGAAAATACCTTCGTGTAAGTATTACTCTATGCTTTCCATAACGTCTATCTACTCTGTGACTATAACCAAAGAGGTTCCTTTCACTATGGTATTAAAAAGTTGCCATCTAAAATTTTGGGTTACCAGTCTGAATAATTTCAAGTGTTTAAATTTTCTCTTTTTCTATTAAAATCCTGTCATTAGTTAAGCTCTTTATCATGTTGCTATTAATTCTCTTATAGATTACCAAATAGTAAGTCCTAATGTTATTAGAAATATATGTTTTTGAGGTCAATTTTGGAGATGGGTCGGCAGCAAATTTATAGTTTGTGATTGCACAAACTATAAATTTCTCGTTTTAATAATTTCTTACGTTTAAAGATTTATATTTTTAAACGCACATAATTTTATTCTTGAAATTAAGGTAAACTACTGAGCGTAATAAAAAGAAAATTAGTTTTGAAAATCATTGCAGTTATCTTGCCTTCCCATCTCCAATTGAACCATAGAAAGGTCCCTACTGTAGATCCATAGTTACTATGAAAGTGTGAACACGAATTGTTAGCGTTAATATCAGCTGTCTTCAGGAAAACAACAAAGGTAACATCACGCCTGTGTACCTCGGAAGGGGTAGGTAGATATATATTTGTCATGTCATGTCAAGCTTTTTGCCATTAACCTGGTACGAATCTAAACTCCAGGCTACAAGTGAGAAATATAATTCGGTATAAGGCAACTTCGACAGACATGTTTCAGATTTATTGTTTACCAAAAATCTTGTAAAACTTGCAACAAAATCGAAGAAACTTCCTCTATTGATTGATTAATAAAGCCGTGTTCACACCCTCATAGTACACTCGATCTCCGATAGTTCAATGCTAACATTGTGTCTAAAGTCTAAATGTTGCCTAATCCATAGGGGGTGGTGTTATATTTGACATAGTTTTAAGACTCCATATCATTTTTAAGAAGTTTATAACAAAAAAGTCGTATTGAGAAAAGGTTGAAAAAGTTTGTTTTGTTAAAAGTTCGCCCCGGTTCAAATTTGTTTTGTAAAAAGTTCGCCCCTGTTCAAATTAGTTTTGTAAAAAGTTCGCCCCGGTTCAAAATCGTTTTGTAAAAAAAGTTTTTTTTTGTTGCATTTAAAAAAAAGGAACTTACAATGACAATATTTTATTACTGTAAATAAATGGAGTCTTAAAAGTATGTTAACAAATATGCTACTAAAAATATTGTAGCCTAATGTGCGTTCTAAAACAAAGTTAAGAAAATTCCCCTTTTTTTAACAAAATTACGTTCTGTGGCGTGGCCTAGAGAATGGATTTTGGGAATTGGCCTCGGGTTTTAACGTGAATACAAATTAGAATAATAATCATTTTCAGTATTAAAAAAAAGTCTTTTAGAAGTGAACAACTGTTTGTTTGGCACAGCATTGCAAACATTTTGGCTTCTTATACCATACTATTAAAAAAATGCAGTTGCTGATGTAGACTAAAAAAAAACTGCGTCAATCCTTTTCCCAACTACGTTAGAGACAGTTTCCAGTCTAACGGGAAGATAAATAAACAAGATAAAACATTATTATGGTTCTGAAATTTAGGCATCTATCAACCACATTTATATATTCATGGAATTTCACATTGAAATCTTTGCAAACTTTACAATAACCAATGTTGTTTCGGCAACGTCAAAAATATCGGAACGAGACTGCTGAAAATGTTAAACAACCAAGCAATTTAACTATATGTCATTACTAAAACTATATCACCTCCACGTAAAAACTCGACCAATTCCCACCTCCAGGCCACGCCATCCAATAAACTTACTAAACAAAAAATGTATGTGTTGCATCAGTGGACCTACCAGAGATCAAAGGAAACCATCGCAAGTTCCGAACGCTAGTCACCTCTTACATAGGTACCGTAGGGATTACTGTGTTACTTGTATTATTATTATGTGTGTGGATGTGAATAGGGGGGCGGGTGTTGGTGGAATATTGTTAGAAATCATTTGGTAGTAGTAGAATAATATCCGTTTAGAAGAGCCGGTGAACAAAATTATCGCTGCGTTGTTGCTGTAACGTCAGTTTGTGTTGCTGGCAACTAATTCCGCCATCAAACTGTATAAAAATGTTGTTAAGTAACATGTTTTCCGCAACACAAAGCAATGTTGTGCAATTTTCGTGTTCCATGAAGCCACGGGGCCATTTCTAAAAAAGATCGTTTTGTTACGGGAATAGTTTATCAGGAGAGAAAAATCTGTTCGGTAAAGTTGTTTTAGTATACATATTTGCAAGCAGCGTTGCTGTGAGATTAAACAGCCTTTGTCGAATAAAGTTCGCATAATGACGAAGTATGTTCGCAGAATTTTAGTATGTCAAATGGCAAAGACAAAACAAAAAAAAAATAAGCAGAGAAAAAAAACATTCTATTGGTATCTATTCAAAAAAATTTCATTATGTCGCAGTTTTATTTGGGAATACTATTTATGACCAGGTTTAATAAAAAAGTAGTGAAGTATATTGTGTGTTATTTATTTAGATAAAGGCATGGTGTGTTGAATTTATAATATTATTTGTGACTAAGCCGTGTTAATGACCACACAAGTCGATTAATTTAATGTTATGTGGTAGAATAAATTAAAAAATTTATTCGATAGAAGTATGTACTGATATTTACGTTCCTATGTAGTGTATTTATATTTAAAAATTAAAGCTAAAGTATACATTTTATTATGAGAAGTATGTTTATGTAATAGTATAAAAATTAGCTTATAAATGTAGTATATTCTTCATAGTCGTATCGTGTTTTTAGTAGAAAAATGTTTTATTTTGGCGTTAGAAAGGGATAAAAAACCAACACCTAAACCTCATATTTGTAGGAATTAGCTGAATAACGTGGTTTTTATTTCAACTAAATATTTAATTTCGTTTTTTTTTTTTTAATTATTTTTCGTTCTCAGCAATATAATCAGGCATGTATTTAGACACTTTTAATTTTTTTTTTAATTTTTTTTTAATTTACAAAATATAATTGGATGCAATAAAGCATGACGATATAACGGAGATCATGCACGCCCTTGAATAATGTTGCCAGCCGAAAATAATATCTGTGTTTTTTTCCATTTTTCTTCCCGACAATTGTCCGTAATCGGATACTCGCGCGGGTCCGTGGAGGTCTGAGTAAGTCCCAGTTGTTTTGGGGGTCCCAAAGCATGATGATGTGACCTTGTGACCCTGACCCCCCATTTCATGACCTAGACCCCTTGATGTTTTTTGGATTGTTTCCAGTATTTTTGTGCGTGATGTTGTTGTAAATATGATTTTTGAAGGAGTATTATGGTACTGAGCCTGGAATTTTCTAAGATCAAAACGTAATATAAAAAAACAGACAGTAATTTGAAGACAAAAAGTAGACATCATAAATTGTATTTTTTTAACTATATTTTTTTATTAAAAAAATGTTTTTATTTTATTTTCTTCAATAAAAGTATCATATACTGCTATCATTATTTACGACAACCACCCGCAAATGTGTTGTGGTCTTGTATTAGTAATCCCCGACATCGCAAGTGGCTCCATCTACCGAGCTCACCCCTCATTCATTCCCTACCGTAGTTAGCTACCTCTCTGTGGTTTCTTTCGACATTCGACGAAGCACGTGTACTCTGTCCGTTTCTTCTTTTTATTTTTTTCGTTTGACAGATGTCATTTCGCAGTTGTTTTTTCTCTCTGGATTGACTTTGGAACTTTTTTGTTTTTAAATGGTTAGTGCGAAATGATGTCAGATGGAGTTTTATGATGACGTTAATTGTTATATAAATAATCAGTTTTGTTTTTATTTTATTTTCTACTTTTGTGGATAGTAACATCGGAGATAAATATTATGTTTCGTTACTAAATAATTTACAAATAAGTTTTAATTGCATGCAATTTTAACAAAAAATGCGGGTTCCGTTTAACTACTAACACCGTTTTTAAAACTTATTTATAATAATTTCTGATGTTACTATCCCCTCTAACATATTTTTATAAAATTCTTCACTGTATTAGAATGCTTTTTGAGAACATTTTGACAATTATTTTGCGAATTTAAGCGTTCACGCTGATTTGTTTTATTTTTGAGAAAAAAGAGCTTTTTTTTCAATTAGTGAGCTGATGTTTTTTATTTTAACTGTTTTTCTTTTAAGTATTGTAAATATTTTGGAATATTATTGTGGTCTGCGTCAAATAATTACTTAATAAAAAAAAAATTATAGATATTGTTTTGTGTACTTATCCGAAATTGAAAGTTTCAGTCATCACTTTCATTAGAAATGCTTTTACATGCCTTTCTAAATTATTTTTAAAATTCCTTGTCATGTAAAACAAACGTTATATTAAAAAAAAAACTGTTTTGTATATTTTATTAAATTGCAACAAAATACTGAAGGCGGCCTTTTAAGCTTTTATGTTTTTTTGCAACTTTTAATCTCTCAAAACGTTCCATTTTTCACCCTAGCTTGAAAAATATTTTTTGATAATTTCCATGGAATCAAACCACAATAATATTCCCTTCTCCGCCCATCACCACGTAACCTAACCTCTTCATCTTCAACTCCACAGCTCTGAAACATTCTCCGTCGAAGAGGAAGAGCATCGCCAAGCCATCGAGACCGCAGGAGGAGATTGATACACCAGGTATGATAGAAACCATTGTTTGTAGTACTCTTAGTAGGTATATCTATCTTTTTCTTAGTTTTTTTTTTGCGAAGCGAGTTGACGAAGTCTTTTTTTTTTAATTATAAAAGGAGGTTTCAATGCAAACTTGTTGATAGCATCAAAAGTTGGGTTCACAATTTTTTTATGGTTTTTTAATAAATAAAGTAAAGCTTATTTGCAAATATCCATTATTGGCAAAAATGAAATAATTGCGTCAAAAAGAAAGTGTTTTTTTTTTTTTAAATAAAAAACATCTCTTAATATTAAATTATTACAATGGAATGTTATTTATTTTAGCATAATATTCTAATGAGATTTCAATAAATGAATTAATATAGTAAACCGTCAACTCGCTTCATAATGAATGCTCCATTTTTCAAAAACTAATATTAGTTTATTATTAACCATTACAATTATTTTAAACAAAGTAGTTTTCACCCCAACTTACCCTAACATTGAATGCGAATTATGTTGGTACCTATATATTATTATACATTTCAGTTTATTTTATCCCCCACCCTTCCCCCCTTTCCGGTGTTTGTTACCCCGCTGTTGTGAACCGTCCTATTTTTCGTTTCCTTATTCTCGTAGTATTTTTTTCCAATTTTTATACCCGCGATTGACGTTTTACAAAAAAAAAAAAATGTGATGTGTTTTTTGTGCTAATGGTGTTGGTGGTCAACATGTTCAAAGCATGGTTTGCCGACGGGGGAGCGAAATAAACTGAAATGTACCATAAAAAAAACGTCCAAACGATACAACCATTTTGACAACGACGTTTTTTATTCAGGACGTATCTACATCGGCAGACCGATTAAAGATTACAACCCTGACCTCATGAGGCAGTCGAGGCTATCGCCAAGATCTTCAATTAGATCCAGTATGAGCGATTTTACTGACACTACCATATCAACTTGGAATCAAAGGCATCCGAGCATACAGCAGCCTACCGAGTACCCCTCAGTCCTTTCTGACAGACTAAAGATAGATAGAGACAGAACGTTTCCTAGACGTATAGAATTCGATACGTCAAACTTAACTCGAGACCCAGGAACGTCGTATGGTAACAATGTATACAGAGCCTCGATTCAAGACAGAATGGATACGCTATCTGACCAACTAACAAAAGTCTTGAGCACAGGAGCGGGAAGCTCCCATATAAACGGTAGCCTAGCCGACAGCGGAATCCAAACTGACAACACAAGCACAAGTGTACCTCAAATATACGTAGAAGCACACAATAACTTCCCGAAGAAAAAAGATGCGGCCGTAGACACGAGGAATGAAAACAATCTCCAAGATATACCATTTATAGACGACGAAGACGATGACGCCAAATGGAAAAGACGATCGAATATTCTAGAGAAACACAAAAGCACTTCTAACATACCTGCGAGAATCGATGAAATAAAAGAAACTTCGAATGAGAGGTTAACCAACAGTCTCAATCGAGCGAAATCTCCAACGTTCGTAGAAAAATTCAAGAAATTTTTCGTCGATATAGGCTTAGTAAAGACAGATAGCGTTTTGAATGCTGAAACGTCGAACACCTTACCAAAAAACCTGACTTCTAGCTACAGGAAGTCAGCAACGCCGAGTTTAGAGGCCAGGGAAACGGCGACTCTGCCCAAAGACATGAGATTTCGTAAAGTTATATCCACACAAACGGTTTATATTAAACCAGAATCTCCAATTATGGGGGAGAGGAATCTACAGTTAACCGAACATGTGTCCGTCGTACAATTGAACGGCGATGAACATATTAGAGATTCGGAATCGAAAGAAGAATTTATTAAAGAGGTTGTCTACATCAGAAGTATAGAAAAAACTGAAATATATTCTGGAAAAGACAGCGGGAGTACTATAATTGTAGTACCGCCAGCAGATTGAGGAAGATTACACAATAATTTGGTATCACACAAATTCGATAGTTTTGTCGACCGTCTCAAATATATCTGACGTCACTTTACTATTGATATATCGATAAATTTTTAGTGTGTATGTCGAAAATTATCGATAGAGAAATTATTGACCTAAGTTATTGTTAGAAAGCGTGTTTTGAGAATCGATATTAGGGATGTTAAACGATGAATGTAGTGATGTGTATTTGTGTATCGATATTGTACGATTATCGAAGTATGTAGTTCAGTTAAAAGTAAAAGACATAGTTCATAGTAGCTTAGAATTTGTTAATGCTTTATATGTGACTAGTGTAATCCTTTGTAACTTGGCTAGTATTTGCTAAGTCAATTCCCACATCGAGTATCGATAAATTTTATCGATAGACCACATTGTCTATGTCTAGTAAATATAAAGCAATACATATTTAACAAATGTCAATGAAAATACAAGGCCTTAGATAAAAATAGACTTGACATTTATTTTTCTATCATATTCCTGAACTATTGTGTCGACTTATTAAAACTGAATGAAAATTCGAATTCAACTAAAAGACGTAGGTAGTCGATTTAGTCTGTTTTGTTACCTATATTTTATTCCTATGTAATACGCTCCCGGATACCTAAATTGCGCCACCCTGTACTTTTTGTATAGATTCCTATAACTTTTTTAAATGGTCGTGAATTCAAATTCGGAACAATGACGACACCAAAATGATGGCCAGTATGTCAGCTTCAAAACTGCATAAAAACTTTTTCTTTGATTCATCATTATTTTGATGTTGTAGACCTTTAGGCTCCATTGTGGAGTCCGGGAGTGTATTTTAATTTTAAAAGATTGTAATATATGCAGTATTTTATTTCGAATGATTGTATGTGCGATTAGGTTCTTTTTGAGGTTAAAGCAAGTTCTAGTAGAAGTTTCTGTTGCATCGTCTGACTATTAGAAGACTATCAATTTTGAACAATGAATGAAACTGAACCGAAACGCTCAAGTTGGTTACACTGAATCGGGTATACACGGCTCCAGTTGGTCGGTGACGCTGAATCGTGTATACTCGGCACTGAATCGCGTATACTCGGCACTGAATCGTGTACACTCGGCTCCAGTCGTAAGTTTTCACTTCTACCGGTGTGGTCATAAGCACACGCGCTCTTTCTTTTGTACACTGATCAAGAAAATGTATTGAACTTCATAAAAATAACCTTCTTTCGTATCAGCCGTGGTATAAAATGTTAGCCAGTCAGCAAGATGGTTGCGGGCGGACTGTCCAGGGTGCGCGGGACGTACCCAGTCTTAATACATATGGGCACATTTAATTTTCATTTTATAAATTAAAAAAAACCAGACACTTTGAAATGAAACTTGAGACCGAGTGATACAGTATTTTTACCTCACGAAGCAACGCGCACTTAACTTGTGGTAACCAAGTGACATGTGCGTGAAGACGAGTAGCGTCTGCATAACACACACACGCACACGGATAAATACACTTCCGACTTCGCCTGTGTCTTGGACGGAACCGCGAGCTTCTGCACTGTGTGTGTA
This sequence comes from Luperina nickerlii, assembly GCA_963855955.1. Taxonomy (NCBI): domain Eukaryota; kingdom Metazoa; phylum Arthropoda; class Insecta; order Lepidoptera; family Noctuidae; genus Luperina; species Luperina nickerlii. The sequence continues at coordinate 4,752,365 of OY979689.1, read as the reverse complement.
CACACATTCTCAGCGTGTTTGTACACTTGGTAAGCATATGTAAAGCGCGCGTCGCTTCGTGAGATAAAAATACTATACGGTCTTGTCTAAAGTGACAAATAAGCCAAGAAAATGCCTTTAGTTTAGAACGCGCTGTACCGCTATTTTAAAAAAAGGGGTTATTTTTTTATTTAGTACTTCAAGCACATAAATGTACAGAGGCGGATTTAATGCCATAGGCATTTTCTACCAGTCAACCTTTGTGTTAAAAAAAAAGTGGTTCATAGATATTTTCTGATCAGTGTATTTTTTGTGCTAAAAATATGTGATGAAAAAATCATCAATGAAATGTGATGATATTCAGCCCAGTGATGAGACTAAGTTTTTGAAGACTGCACTTCAAACTGTTTTTTTAAATACATAATTTAAAAGCTGCAAGCTGTACAAGTATACAAAAAAGGGAGGGGAATGAATCACAGGGCATCAATAAATTCGTTCCCATCGTGGTAAAAAAAAAGGTGCGTGATATTTCGTTAAATACTAAAATGTCAAGATGTGTTTTATTAATATGACACAAATACCAGTAAATATCAGAAAAACCATCTAAGTCTAAATCTAACTAGACTGTTTTGTCCCACTGCAGGCTTCCCTCTCTCTTTTCCACAGAATTCTATCTTTTGCCAGTGGCCAGTCCCTACGGTAGGAGACAAGCTAGTCCCGCCATCTTGGTCTTTCAGAAAAACATATTGCGCAATAATTATTTGACAGTTTTTACATAAACTCAAACTCAAAGCATTTATTATTCTTATTCAGCTCAACTATTTTGAAGGGAGCTAAATTATCCAACACACACGCCACCGTCAGCGAGACATTTGAGTGAGCATGACATATTATCAGCTGCCAGAGCACATTCAAGTCAATGAAAGACATATTATTACCCGGCAAATGGTAGATATAGGGTACATAGAACTCACATCTGTGCTATGCAACTATACAAAACAAAGGCAATTGATTCCATACAATGCAAATATAGTCTTACAATCTTCAGCAGCTCCAACAGTACCTTCATGTGTTAGTCAATTTTTTTTTATTTTTTTTATTTATATTATCAAGAAACTTAATAAAATTACAATTATTGACAAAATATACGTTCCAGAAAACCACAGAGGTTTGTTAGGAACGTTGATTCATAAAAATATAGGTATGTACATCATGTTACCAACCAATCCATGCAGTTCATATCCGCGCGGCTCTGTCGTCAGTCAGTAAGCATATTGTTCATTACAGTAGGTTTCCAATATATCTGCCTGCATAGATATGTTGGTCGCACTAGTACTACAAACAGTAATAGATAGATACAACGGGTACGGCACACATCTATGGTTTGCTAATAACCAGTTACAATATTATTAGTTGTGGTTGTGGAGCAGGACCAGCAAAAAGGGACAATGAAAGATGAAAAAAAATCAATGAAAGAGACAATGGCGAAGTGAAGTCAAATTTAAATAAAGTACAACTTGTATGTGACGTCCACCGACCCGTACTGGGCCCGCGTGGTCGATTACGGCCCACTCCGTCTCAACGAAAGGAGGCATGTGTCCCAGTAGGGGGAACATTATAGGCAGATCAAGGTATTACGTAGTGCAGTCTTTAAAATAAAAAAAAAAATGACTGAAATAATGTCTTGGGACATGATGTACAGTACCCGGCGATAAATATTGCACATCGACCTTTGGAAAGAAGACCCCTCCATGCCTGGAAAGAAGCTTTTCCTTTTATACCTAGTACTAGCTTCTGCACGCAACTTCATCTACGTGAAATTTCTGGTCCCCCGACCCACCCCATCGCATTGCCAGCCCACAAGCCGAAATTAGCCGATTGTCTCTTTCCGAAGGTCGATGTGCAATATTTATCGCCGGGTACTGTAAGAGTTTGTATGAATTGATTATTATTTATTAGAGAAATATTATTTTTATTGTTTTATCTTAATTTACTTGTGGTGTCTATATTTTATTTTTTCTGTGTGAGAGTTTTTTTTTTTTTAATGTAATTAGGTATTTATTCAGGCTGCCATTCAATTTACGAATGACAGAATGTGAATAGATTCCGTTAATTAATGATACTTTTCATCCAAGATATTTGACACTAGCTGCGTCCCGCGGTTTTACCCGCATAAGTCTCGATTCCGTAGTCACACCGGGATAAAAGTATCCTATATCCAGGTCATGGTCTACCCATGTGCCAAATTTCATCGAAATCCGTTCAGCCGTTTTGGCGTGAAAGCGTAACAAACAAACACAAAAATCAAATATGTTCTCTTTATAATTAATATAGTTTAGAAAAAGAAGATTGACGTCACAAAGTATGAACTGAATTATAAAACTATTAGTTGCTAAGTTAAATATTGATATTTATGTCAGCACCTTTGGGTATTCTATTAAAAAAACAACAAAGTCTTCCTAAATTCTAAGTAATTGTGTGGTACTTGTAATTTGAAAAAATACTCCCTTAACGAAGTATATACCTAGTTAATAAGAATTGTTATCCAGACCGAATTTCGGCCATGGCGGCGAATCTCAGCTGAGACTAACCTTCGACGCGGGAGCTATTTAACGCACAAGTGTGTGCATAGACACATATGCACTCTCTCTCTCTTCCCTCACTCACTCACGTGATGGTGTGGAAGTAAAATTGAGTTATTTAAAACCCTTTACAGTTAGTCACATTCCTTTAAAAGAAAAAAGGAGTATTGATCTTGTCACAATTTTAATTCCGATCACTCATTTAATATTTTATTTTCATTGTACCATTATTTTTATTACTATTAATTTCGCAACGACACCCTTCACACAATGTAATGAGATTAATTAATTGAATGAATAATAGTATATTTAAATATTTAATTTTTAATGGCTGATAACATTTTTGTGTGCGACTGTACATTTTTCAGTTTTGTTATAATTATTTGTAAAAAAATGCGATGGAATTGTAGCGATTTGGAGAAAATAGAAAAAATAAATATTTTTCGATTACTTGTACAGTCACGAACAAAACTGTTGTAGTTATTTAAAACTGAACCAGTGTAAATTATGGTATACTTGTGTGGTAGACTGTTAATTATATTGTATATCGCTTGAGCTGTTTGACCAAAATTTTGTATATTATATAATACTATGGTAATAAATGTGATTTTTTTTGGCTGAACGTTATTCGTTTTATTTACTATCTCGTAACATTGGAGTATCACGTTTGAGATTTAAAATTCACGAAAGTGTATTTATTATACAATGTTCTCGTACTGCCGGACCTATTCTGTAAAAATCTGACCGTGAAAACTTAGATGATGGGACCTGTCATTCCATCTGATGCTAGGGCTTGACACTATTGACAGGTCACTTCACCTAAGTTTTCACGGTGAGTATTTTACAGAATAGACCAGTTACAATGCGACTTGACGCTAATTTTTAGAGTAAATGCAACCGCGAAATATAATCTACCACACCATTTAATTTAGAAGAAAAAAAACCTATGGCATTAAGTCCGCCATTTATGTGCTTGAAGTATTAAATAAATAAAAAAACAACTAATTTTAATTTCTATTTTATTATGTGGTATTACTGGAATGGTTACTTTCAATTTATTTGAACTATGTAAGTTAAAAAAATGACTTTGTCGAACCGAAACATCTGGTAGCACGGTAGTGCATCAACCAAGTTCGAAAATACTTTTGCAAAATTAACGTTAATATTTTTATGAAATTATGCTCACGAATATGACGTAATATTTTCACGCTATCAAACGGATAGGAGCAGGATCGAGTGGTGTCGCGAGCGTCAAAGCAGGTGAGACTGAATATCGTATTGTGTTTTGTCGTAATGTGACAACTTATTGTCGATTTTCGGCGACAATTTTTAAGAGATGAAAAAAAAAATGAAATTAATACAAAATATAAATTAATTAGTGTTTGAAAGAAAAATGTTGGTAGGATATGAAAGTACAGAATAGAATAGACTGTCTCGTGATTCGATGCTTAGATCAGGCAAATGCTATCGAGTTTTTCGTTCAGGGGTTTCGAGAATTCTTTCCTGCGGGGTAATTGCGTAACACCACTATCAGTAGCAATGTGTTTCATTTTGACAGTACAACAACATTCATTGCGTTATTTACATTGTTGAGCGGACAAATTTTTCGAACAAATGAACCAATGGATTAGCAATATCCTTCAAAATCATTCAGATTGAGATTGATACTGTGTTACGCAATCAGGGTCCTGCCAGTCGATTCTGTAAAAATCTCACCGTGAAAACTTAGGTGAAGTGAGTTTGTTTTTGCTAGGAATTGACACTATTGACAGCTCACTCCACGCTCACTTCACTTAAGTTTTCACGGTGAGATGGTTACAGAATCGCACTGCTGTTAATGATAATTGACTCGCCCCCTATAATATGGGAGTTTAAATGTAGAATACAGCTCTACTGAACCCTTCGGGGGAATACAGGCGTGGTGTTATGTCATATAAAATAGTATTACGCCCAAAATAGTTTCATTTGAAATAATAACTGAAATTACAGTTCAATTAAGGACAGTGTGTAATGCAAAAGATTAACAATTCTGTACTTTCCTATGCCACAAGACATTGATCAATGAATTTCTACCTACATGAAGTACTATCTATCTATTTACAATAAAATATAATATAACAAAAAGTGTAGCAAGGAGTACACTTTTAAACCTCAAAATTATATTAAATAAAATTTTGTATAAAACTGTTTCCACACCCATTAATCGCTTGAATCAATCAATAAATTAAATATTCAGATGTCATTAAATTATACATTAAATCAATCAATTGGCTAAATGTAGATTTAAAATTAATTTGCTGCTTTATCGTCGGTGCCAAGTGTATTTTATATTTCATAAATAAAATCACTGTTGCTTTTGCTTTAAATGTCGAGTCACTAATTGGATTACACGCGAAAATATATTCAAAATGTATTCGCACCTTTTTCAAAATTCTTGTCACTATAATAAGTTTAGCGATAGAGTTGAGTTGAGCTGTATTTGAAAGGTCTGGATCCCTTGCTACGCTTTTTGCTTAGTAAATAAAGGCTGTTTAAAAGATTTTCATAAATGTACCTATTCATAGTACCAAAACAGATGAATGATTGATCACCAACAGAAAAACCAGTATCACTATCTCTCTGTCACTAAGAAGTGCAATTCACTAGAGCGAGAAGTCCATCCGCACGTAAAAGTGCTTCTATGTGAATAGCATAATCACCCTATAATGCTCCTACTGCTGGGGCACATGCTTCCTCTCGGTGAGAGGGAGTGGGCCGTAATCCACCATACGGACCCAGTGCGGATTGGTCAATGGGAGTTTTCGGGAAAATTTACGACACCAGTTGGCACCACTTTGACAAGAGGTCTTCCATTTCGACAATGAATATAAAATATATATGATGACGTTCATCATTCGATTCATTCATTCGTTCATCATTCAGTCAGACTAAAGAAAATATAGGCTCTGACAGATTTTGCCTGGACCTGACGTATCAGTGCTGCCACCTAGCGAACTTTATTTCAGAATTGGTATTTCTATGTGAATTATCATCTCCCTCATTGGTATTTCTATGTGAATTAGCGTGAATAATACGAGCGATCTCCTCGCTCTAGAAAATAGTTGCTCTAATGGAACTTATACAATGTACAATGACAAACAAAAGTGTTAGTAGTTAGAGTACCTAACCAGTGTAAGTTATAGTATATTTGTTTGGTCGACTGTTAAGTGTATAGAAAGAGATAGAGATACAGATTTGTAATTGTGATTCCGGCCTTATCCTCTTTGATACTAAAATGGGTACATTTCTGGTAAGCATTAAAATTGTAGCCGTAAATAAATAATAAAAAAATTATAAAGAAACTTATGGTCATGTTATCTCTCCTTTTTTCATGCTGCTGTGGCCTTATTGGAACTTTTTTCTTATTGGGTATACCATCAATCTTCGCTTTTCTTTTTACTCCCTAAATCTGCATGCTGTAATTTATTTTAATGTCTAATACATAAACTTGATGCACCAATAAAAAATACGTTATTTAAACGGTCAAGCTCCATCTAAAAAATATAAATTCAAACACGCCATTTTGGATATTTAACGATATTACGTAAAACCCGTCTGTAAATGTAACAACGCTTCCAATGATACACAAATCTTTTAATATTTTTATTATTGTTATAATCTGTTTTTCTAATGTGCCAAATTTTTCGTTTATACATTTTATTAATGTGTATTTTAATTATTAATAAACCTTTACAACATTTTGAGCGTTTTTGTCGATCGCCAGTTTCTTTATCGGATGTGACAGCGCATATAACGCCGATATCGGTGACGTCACCGGTCTCGACTGCCGCTAAAGTCACCATGTCGTCGACTAAGACAACTATCGCCGTGTCAGAGCCCGACATCGCGTTCCCCGCCGTCTTGAAAGGCTCTCAAAAGCAGAGAGTCCCCCCTCCGGTCCCTCCAAGAGGGTCTCCTAAAGCTAAACGTGGAGGCGCCTCCTCCCAAGCGTCTAGCATCGACACGAAAGGTGATTATCCGAATTTAAATATCTCTGTGAGTGATATCCCTCCGCAGACACCTATCACTAGCAGTGATGACGATTTCTGCTTTTACGGGCATGATTTTAAGTTTAAAGAACCCACTGCATGTCGCATCCCACCATCTGTATCAAACAGTTCTGTTAAGATCACAAAATTAGTTGCTTCGAACTCTTTCTTAGACTTCGTAGAAGAAGCTGACAGTATCACGGAGAGATCTCATCCCGGTAAAGATTTGGTTGCTCAAACTTCAATGATGGCTAAATTCAACATCGACAAAGTATTGAGAGAACATTTGGACTCAGGCGATTACGATGATACGTCTCTTACTGAATCTAGTAGCGAAGAACGGATTGTTATTCAAGATACACGTGAAGCTGTCGAAGATGTTAGAGCTAAACAGTCAAAAAGTTCATCGCAATTTGTAAAAGAAGTTGTGACCCAGATAGGTGACACACTGACGGGAAAAACTCAGATAAGCTTAGATTCTTTAAATGAAAAAGTCAGCGTTCACAACGTTAAATCATCAGATCTGATATCAGCGGCCAGAACATTGAGAAAAGTAGCTCCGGCTGATACAACGAAGGTAGAACAGATCCTAAAACCAGATATGGAAGTTAACGTAGAAAAGAACGGTTCAAAACCAGGAATTATATCAGGCATATCGAAAAAACTCAACTTCACTCAGTCTAAAAGAGACAAAAACCGTTTGCAAGAGAAGAAACCTAAACCAAAAGTAGAAATTAGAACCTATCAACGTGGAATGACGAAAGACGAAGCTATATGTCACAAGAAAGCTAAAACCAAGATCGATATGTTCCAAAAACATATCTTTAAAGTCCAAACGGACTCTGATAGTTCAAGAAGAAGCTCTTTATCGTCTTCACAAGACAGTAAACAATCAGAAAAGAATATTGACACGCAAAGATTGGTCAAAGAAACTAAGAAATTGTTCGAACCTATTGAATACACTCACGGTAGTTTGACCGCGATTGACAAGAAGCATTTCTCGTTAGCAACAACGGTTGTAAACCCAGTCGTTTCGAAATCAATTAGTGGCAATGTCTACGAGAAAATTAAACAGTTTTCCGAAACACCATTGACGAAAACGCCAAATAAAATACCGAGACAGAAAAAGAAAGGAAGCTTTAAAAGAAAATCGGATAAGAGGAAGATGATTATCAAAATGAAGAAAGAATTTGAGGAGATGCTCTAGAGGAAACTATTAAAAATTTACGAGAAGATGAAAGTATTTTAATAAAAAAAGAAGGAACTTATGATATCCTAATAGTTTAAATCGAAAAGATACAAATAAAATTACAAGACAATATTATAGCAAGTTGGATCGAAGATATATTTAACGAATTAAAATTACAAGACAATAATTTAGAAAGATGGATTGAATATATATTTCGTTGAGGCTCAAAGCCATTTTAAATACTGTTGTAGTCAAGCATGTAGATGTTTCTAGATTGTGTTGTGATCCGTAATGACTGCCATTTTTTCTATATTTACGTTATATTTGCTCGGTCGTTGGATTTTCATATTTTATTAAACTCCTCTCCTTAACATAGTGCATCATTTTTAATAACACGTTGTACATTATATATTTGTATGTATTTAGTTGCTACATTATCAATCACTTTAGTTTTTACTTTAGATTGTATGTAAATGTCACTGTCTATTTCATGTATTTTCTAATTTCTGAAAAGTGGGTTCTTCTCGTTTTAAGTCATAAATTGGTTATATGTGGAAAATCGATAACGGTAGAAACTTGAACCAGATAAAACAACTTCATAGATGAAATATTTTAAATTTTACTAAAATATTGCCAGATTGACCTTTAATTTTTGTCAAATGATTTATAGAGTGTTAAAATTCACAGAGTGTTTATAAAAATAAAAGACAAAATGGGATATATTTGCAATACTTCAAGCTGGGCAAACCTTCAAATTATATCTATGCAGTAGATATTCTCAGTCTTTGAAGTTTTGTTAACAATGACAGAAGAAAAATCATACTTTGTTGAAATAATTTTTCATACTGCCTATTATTTCAATATCCTCAATTCCAATAGTCTTTAATTCAATACATACTTTAAGAAGTTTGGCTGTAGAATTCTAAATATTATATTGTATTAAGGCATTAGGGATTGAAGATTTTTATATGAAGCCTGGCATACTTACAGGGTCCCTCATTTTGATTTGTTTTTCAAAGTGGCGAACAGTTGGTATGCCGCGAACCTTCAAAGCCCGTTGCAGTGTATTTCTACAGTGAAACTTCACTGAATTTCACAGATTTATAGCTTATTATTAGTAGATTTGGAATTCCACGGCATTTAAAGTACAATAGAAAACATAATATATCCAACTTTTTTTTTTAAACAAGCACCTATTTACATGCAAACATAAATTCTTTTAAAATCTTACTAGCTAGAACTAGAATCAAACTAGGATTTAGTAACCTAAACATTACAGTAGAAATAGCTTGAATCTTTTGAACTACCATTAAACTACACAAGCGTAGCCATTTTTGAATTGGGAGTCATAACCAACTAACATAAATAGTAATTTAAAGCTGCGTTCATATTTAAGACAATTTAATGGACCGCACTGTGACCGCGACAAATACGCGTGGCATAAACAGTTACAGGCAATCAAAAGCCACAAAGCGAATCATTCCGAGGCCATATAAAAATACACACATCCTTGCCATTGTCACGGAAGATTGTTTGTTAAAATGTTACGCAATGTGAACGCAGTCTGTAACAAAACTGTTCAAAAAGCTACGCGTGTGCTCATCATCATTGTTACCACCGCAACCATTCCACCTTTACCAACCAAACATTAGCCCACCTATCCTCTAAGACTGTTGTCTTGCTAGTGCAAGTAGTAACGCTAGCTTACCACCAGGCGGTGCCCCTCTCTCGTGTTGTTCGACGCCTCCACCGCCTTTCGAAGAAGCTCCACCTCCCAGGACAAGTCGCACGAACTCTTCATCAACGACGTCGTCAAGTGCGTCTGGTAGACGTAGAGGCGCGTCCAGTGCGGCGAGTGTGATGACGACGTCTTCCGCGTCGTCTTTGGCGTTGACGCCGGCTGCGTTGAGCAGTGCGCGCAGTAATGATGCCAGGTAACAATATTTGACGTGAATTTTTTTCAGAACATATCTAGACTTTGTAGGTAATGTCAAGTGGCTTCTGTCATTCATCTTCCATTCAAAAACATCAATGAGCGAGCCAAAACCATCACTCCTCAACAATCAGATTTAGACGTATTTGCAAGATCTTGCTGTTGTACAGACGCTAGCACATCATGCTACCCGAAACTGTCAAAGTCCCAATCAGCTTTGAACCTTGTGCTTTAGAGATAAAGTTGAAAATCTTAAATAGAAATTTGACAGATTGTAGTAGCTTGATGTGCTGGCGTCTGTACATACGATATTTTGCCCTATTTTCTCGTTCTTTCGTGGTCTACTTACTTATAGATGCCACTGCTGAGCGTGGGGTCATGGGTGTGATTCCTGAGTCGGGCAAAGTGTTATTGGGTTTTTCCATTGGGAATTTCTTAGTAGGGTATTTCCCCCGTGCCTCGGAAAGCAAGTTAAGCCGTTGGTCCAGCGCCTGATCTCTCTCCGGTCGTGTCGGATTACCGTCCCATCGGACATTGAGAGTGAGGGAAGAGAGAGAGTGCACCTGTGTTTGCGCACATACTTGTGCACTATAATATCTCCCGCGCCGAAGGCTGGTCTCCGCTGAGATTGGTCGGAAATTCGGTCTGGACTTTACTTAAAGATGTGCATGTGTTTTCTAGTGTGTGCTGGACGCCGCCCGCGTCTGTTGAAGGTTCCACTCCGACGTGGACGGAGGGCACGCCCAGCTTCACAGAGTCTAGTAGTAGTGAACAAGGTACGTCACCATTTAAAACTATGAATAATATCATTAATTAAACTCTCCTTAGTCGAGCTTTGGTAGGCAAAATCGCTGTTTAACAAAATAAAAATTGTCGTTGAAGAAAGATATTATTTCTCTACAGAAAAAGACCCCACACAACAATATTAATTATTATGTAATATTACTTGATAATACTGAGGGGCCCGTGGCTAAATAATAACAGCCGCACAGGTCGATCGATCAGGTTAAGCTACGCTTGCCGCGGTTGGTCTGTGGATGGGTGACCATCTTTACATACCGTGACCTCTCCGTATCTCGGAAAGCACGTTAAGCCGTTGGTCCCGGCTGTCACTCGTGGATCTTTGACAGACGTTACGGGTAGTCAGAAGCCCGAAAGTCTGACAACCAGTCTTATCAAGGGGTATCGTATTACCCAGTAATTGGGTTGTGGAGGTCAGATAGGCAGTCGCTCTATGTGAAATAATGGTATTCAGCTGCATCCGGTTAAACTGGAAGCCGACCCCAACATAGTTGGGAAAAGGCTAGGCAGATGATGATTACCTGATAATACTATTCTTAGTAAGAGCACGCAACGATCAATCAAGAATCAAGCAACGCGATTATATAAACAAGTATTTTTTTTTTTTAAACTTATTCTAAGCCATAAGCACAAAAAAGTAACTTACTCAATAATGAAGAAAGGAAAGAAAAAAATATTTATTGAGAACAAAAATAAGCATAAGCTCATGGTCTTTTCCACAGGCTACCCAATAACGCCAGCTCGCGGCGCCACGCCGTGCGACTCGCGCGAAGGGCGCCGCTCCCCGCGCCCCCCGGCGCCGCCCGCGCGCGCCCTCCCTCCCACCACTATCAACTGCCTGACCAGTGAAGTGGTGAGTGATTTATACGCTGTCTCAATTGTCTGATTGATTCAAAACTAGGTGATTGGCTCAATTTTGGAGAGATGGTTTGATTGATTCATTGGTTCAAGAATTGTAGTTCAATGTTTCATCTCGAAATAAATGTTTGATTTTAGATATATTTTCTATTTCAATTTCGACGTATAAAATATCTTTGAATTTTTGATCAATGGTCTCTTCAAAATTTTGGTACTTTTGACTACATTACTAGAAGGAACGGGTAAGTAAATAATGTCACATGATTTGGTAAAGGATTTAATATACTAACCACACTGACAAGCATTTTACACGCTACAGCTTCTATCTGATGCGAAAGTGAACGATAAAAATTTATAATAGGTTTTGTACCGAACTTTGACGGGTGACACTACCATGCACCCAGGTTTTCCTATATTTCGTGATATTAAAGATATATTTTTTGTTTTTGTTTTCATACCAAAAAAAGGAACATTCAATTTATTTTTTTTAATGTCAAATACATGGTGGATATTTTTTGTCGTTCATTTTAACTACATGTGTTGCCAGAAATTGTTTGTTTTATAGTACAAAATAAATGATTTCAATGATAACATTTTAAGTAAACCGAGCACAAGTCTGAAATAACTTTCTCATCATAATTCGAAAATATTACACAAATAATTTAACTGAATTCGATGAGGTTATTTTTCTGATAACAAATTCTGGCCTATGTACAGACGCCAGCACATCAAGCTACTACAATCTGTGAAATTTCTTTAATAGATATTCAACTTTATCGCTCAAGCATAAGGTTCAAAGTTGATTGGGAAAATTTGACAGTTTCGGGTAGCTTGATGCGTCTACAATTTTATATTCATACATACAATGCATACTTTATTTTTTATATTTATATAGCGCATACGCCATATTAATGAATGCCCTTTTTCTTTGGACGCTGCTTACGGTGGGTTCTAGTTGCATCTTAAAGAGAGAGTAGAAAAGGATTACAAATGATTAAAATATCAATAAACATATTTATAAGCGCTTATAACTCTGTTTTTACGACGCTAGCTTTATAGGAACATTTTTTGTCATGGCAATCTCAATATATAATAAACACAAAATTGGGTGCTTCCATTTTAAGGAATGCGTAATAATAAATGAAGCTTTTTAAATAAAAAAATGGCGCAGGGATGTCTATTTTTTTTTAATAAAATTAAGCAATAATAACTGTTGCGTGAATATCGGCTGGTGTAACTTAATTTTAAACTAAGTGTTGCAATTATCTTGTTGAAAAAAATATCGTAAAATGAAACGCTAGTTGATGTGTGTTGTGCTGCGTGCGCCGTTTTTGAAGTGTTTTAATAATTGCCAAAAAGAACGGACCCATTTTTTTAAAACAAAAAATGTTTTTAGACTATGTAACTTAGCTATTGTGTAGTAAGTAATAATTTTAATATAATTTGTGTACTTTGGGACTTATTTGATAGTTATTTACTTAATAAAAAAATCAGTTCAAACAAAAGAAGGTGTATGTAATTTTTTTTTAATTATATTAATAGATTTGTTAAGTCCTTTAAAAACCTCGATTTTTTGGCTAAACAAAATAGTAATAACAGTTTTTTAACTGTAGCAATTACAAAATTAATTTCAACCTATTAAATAAGTCCCAAAATAAAGGTTTCGACTGACTTCATCTAATCATATTCAGCAATCGACTGATCTCGACATATTAGGGGAGTTAGAGATAAACAGGGTGTTATGGTGAAACAAGTATGTGTGAATAACGTGAATATACTAATATCTATATAACACAACTTTGCACACCCTGTATTTGAATACCGGCTTACTACCGCTCACCAATGATTTTTTTCTTCAATTTAATCAGTTGTCGTATGTCATATACAATACGACAGTCGATTAAATTTGTCAAGAAACAGATAGACGCACATAAAAAAATATGGCTAAAAAGACACTCGTTGAAATATCGATCTCTTTCTAAAAGACTTTAATAAAATAATACGTTATAAAATCCTAACATCCATTCAATTCCAGCAAAGCCGGTATTGCCCGTAGTTATTTCGACAACTGATAGTTTAACAATTTAGTGTTTTTTGTAATTTTGTGATCAGCAGACAGTATGCGCGTCCAGTCGTTCGTAAGAAGTCATATCAATTCGTTGCTAAAGTACAAAATTAAAAAGACGATTGAAAACAGAACTTCCTTTTTTTGAAAAATAACTGCTACGAGATCCAGTGTTGCCAACACTAAGTCGACCAAAGCTACCACTTTCGTATTTATAACTTCCGTTTAAATGTATTGCTAATAATAAAATAAAGGTTGTCAGTTAACAAAAGCAATTCGTTGTACGCTTTTGAAATAAATATAATCCGCTTTCATGTGAGTGTAATAATATTTATGAAACTGTATGAGATCTGTAAGTATTTTTACCGAAAAATAAAGTTATAAAATATTAATGTTACTACATTTCCGGCGGCTTTAAAAAGTTACAATTTATTTGACCATAAAGCTTATGGGCAAGGCTGAGGTCAAATGTCAGCATTTTCTATATAAAAAAAATCGCAATAATACTGCATCTTAATCGAAAATAAAACAAAATTATAGTTATACAACTGATCATTTTAATGTGTAGAATAGATTTGTTCGTTATAATCAAATATTGTAAAAGTGCTTACGGATCAAAAAACTAAATTATACCCTTTTTGTAAGTGGTGACCTTTCCTTGATAATAATTAATTAAAAACAAATGTGTTCATTGTAGGATCACTGGTGCAGTACAAATTGTATATCGATTAGTGTAGTAATATTTCAATTTAAATCACACCTAATTTAATGTTAAAATTGACTAAAATTAATTACTTACGGTGTGATGTTAATTTTAGTACGATATAAATATGTGATATTCACATATTTTTATTAGAAATTCAACAATTTAAGAAATGAAGGTAACGTTTTCTCTTCCACATTCATTCAAGGATAATAAATGCTGAAATCTTTCCGTAAGATATATATCTTTATATATAGATATTCATCTCTATCTATATAGATAGAGATGAAAAATACACAATGATTTCAAAAATGTGCTACCTCAATACGAGATGGCAACGTACCTATGGGTTAATTACATGAAGATGCCTCACTGCGATACCTCCATGTAAAAAAATGCAGGCCAGACCAATCTACATGGTCTTCACATGATCTAACCAAGGTTATATCTGGACTTTATAGGAGACTGTGACCTCTGTGTTTGATTCGGCCTTGCTTCTCTGAGTAGTTAGACCTCTATAGACACGCTCGCACATGCCAGGCATCGAAGTAAATCCCCCAGCAGCCCGCGATGTATCGCAGTGAGGTATCCTTGGGCATGTGCATGGGCGTCTATTAGAATGCATTTGTTTTACATGGAGGTGACATCGAGGTAGCGAGCTAGACCGCGAGGTATCGCAGCGAGGCGTCTTCGGCATGTAATTACTCGTAGATGCCTCTAGTTTTGCAGTTGTTCATAGGCGTCGGTGACAACCTCAGGCTATCAGTTTGATCGCCTGCTTGATTGAAAAACAAAAAAACATCGAGTTTACAATATAAATAAAAGAGTAAATTATGTTGAACAATGATTATAATGGTATAGATTACCCTTTCATGAAGTCTTAGTAATTATTGCAATTTGGACCTTATGTCATTGTCATAAGAGTAACAGGATTTCGTGAAATGGTCTGACTTTAGTAAAAAATACAGATCAAACTGATTTTTTCCACTGGTCACCCTTACAAAAACGTAGTCTGGTGTGTATAAACTGTTACGTTTCTCGTCGTTGTTACTATATATCAATATAATGTATATTTTGTTGTTGTTAACTATTTAAAACGACCGACATGTAGAATAAACATTTGAGAAAAAATTAACCGAATATTTTTAATCCTTTTTATGACCGTAGTATGCATGACGACATACCGAGCTATAATTTCCCCTATCGCCCCCTATTCATTTCTGCCTTACTTCAAACACAAAATTGGTTTAATAAGGCATTCAAAATACACATGGTTTTTTTACTTTCCATAAATTAGATTTTGGGCGCATTTCATAACAATTCTCTAATATTGTCATAGAATAAGCATTCACTACAGATCATTTTTTAGCAACCTTTTTCAAATAACCATAGCTAAATTAAACTTAAATATTTATTTGACAGTAGTTACTCTAACACATATTGTAATTAGGAAATTAACCATTTTAGTCGGGTTAGTTAGTTTTGGCAGTTGAATTAATTCACTCCAATTATTAAAAAAGAAAACATAATAATAGTGAACATATTATAATTAGTTGCCTGTTCTAAAATTTTCTACCATTTAGTCTTACCATCATTTGAAAATACTACTAAAATAGAAATCATGCTTAAACCTTACCTATGGCTGGCTTAAAGCGGACATTCTTAAACTTAGTTTAATATGGATACCTGCTTGCAAAAGGTAAGAATTTTATACTGTATGATATTATATTATAAATATGGCTTAAAAGTCATGGGTAAATTATAATTAGCAGAACAAATTCTTAGAGAAAATAATTGAAAAGATATGATGGCTTATTCCGTTTATCCACCCTAAAAACAGCCACCCTAAGGTGGATACTCGGAAACACATGTCCGAGAATCCACCCCAAGCCTATAAATGACGTTTATCCAAGGAGGCCTAGTGTGGATTCTCGTTTTCTCTTTAACTTAAGAATCCACCTTACGGTGGATAAACGGTATAAGCCAATATGATCCATTTCTTCTCTTGTATATTACCCGGTCACCAAGCTGGGTGCATCAGACTCAAAAACATTAACTTTTACACGAGGACGCTATGTAAATTCACCTCGAAATATACCATGACTTTTATTTTAAGTCTTTTCTATAATTTCCCTATGACTTCACTAACGTGGAATTAACATAAATTAAAATTTAATTAAATCTTAGTATAGTAAAGTATCAATGATAAGACTAAAATGGGGGCACAAGAGTGCTTCGTTGTTATTGCACAAATATACAGGATCAAATTAAATTAGCTAGCTAAACTCCGTAGACTATATGGATATCGATATCTAAAACAAAAATGAAGTTTGATTACTTTTTTTGTGAGTTCATAGACCGAAGTTAGTTTAGTCACTAAAAACATCAGTTTAACAATTTTTTTTTGTATACTTCTCAGTAATTTAGATATCGAAACCCATCATGTAGAGTTTCGCTGACTAATTTAATTTGACACCATATAAGGCCTCATCAAAGTATTAGAGTATCTACCGGGACAATGAACTTAATAAATGATCATCAACATCTGTCTACCCCTTATTTTAATGATATATTTGTGGTCGATGCAGCATGGCTTCTTCCATAATTATATCATGAACTGTGATCTCATAATGAATTAGTCCCCGTCATTCCTGCCCTTGTCCCAATTTTAAACTTCCACTTTTGTTTCATACTTCTCTATTAATCGTCATCTCGGTAGTTCTCTTTCTAGCCAAATCATCTTGCACCCAGTCCATCCATCGTTTCTTTGGTCTTCCCCTACGCGTATAGTTCAGAATGAATTAATGCAGTTTGTAATATAAAAGGATTTTTTTTTTACTTAAATTGGCAAGACGCATTGAACACAGTACAAAATAATGGAACAAAAATTTTGATGGGTCCTTAAATAAAAAACAAACATTTTAAGAAGTCGTAAGTGTAATAATGACTACACAAACTGATTATAACTTTTGATAACAGGTGGAAATTACGCACTTAAGATCTGAAACATCAAGAATAACAATATCAAGTTATGAAATACACACAGATGCAGACGACGAGTAACCATGTAGATTATTGAATAAAGTAACTATGTTTGTAAGTTTAATGCAATATAATTTGATGAAATGGTAGAAAAAAAATGATACTTTGAAAAAAATTAGAGCGAGTTACTCCGATAAATCTGAATGCTATCTGGTGCCGTATTATGACGGTTTAATGCCATCATGATGCCAGTGTAAGAGAGAGACGGAGCTATATACCGATAGCACCATCCCTTTTTCGCACTTGAATCATTGTGGCATTAATCCAGTACATCTAAAACCGCATTTAAAAGCTGTCAGTGTCTCTGCTGTTGTGGTATGTGCTAATCACGTTAAGATTCATTGGTAAAATTCGCTCTTAGAGAGATTCGAAACTTTCTTTACAACTGAAAATATATTGCAATAAATTAATACAATAAAACCTATTATCCTTGCTATTGAAATGTAATTGTTACGAAGCTTAATGTAAACGTTTAAATCAGTATTTTGTAATTGGTGCTTTACCAATAAAATATGGCTTTACTGGAGATCAAAAAATGGTAAATGTACTTAAATGAATCTCTTTTGTCTTAGTAAAACGTAATATGGCAACTACTGAGTCCACAATATCTAAGATGTACTTTAATTTTTGTTTTCTGAAAGTCTCGGATCAGCAAATCTGCTGTAAGCTCGGGCCATACTGTGAAGGTTGTGTAGCTAAACTGGACAGATAGTTACACTTCGCAACGCAACATTGATGACTGTAAAGTTGTTCCTGATGCAATTTAATCAAATCAAATCTGCCTGCTGGACAAAGGTCTCTCCCAGGCTGCATCACAACAGTCTGCACTCCGCATTTCGTATTCAGTCTGTCCCAACCAGCTGTGACATGTAAGCTGAATTCCAAAAAACCAATAATGCAGGCAACAGACTTTTTTAGAAACCGAGGTACTTTTTTGTTTTAATATGTCCAAGTCATATTTTGCAAAAAAAATATGCTACCTTTTAAATAAAATAAATATTACGGTCTCCAGAGTCCAGTTACTATAAAAAGCGAACTTAAAACTTTTCTTAAAACCCCATGTAGCCAAATGTTCTGAAGAAGCATATTAATGTTGCCATCTTTATAGTAATTGTATCAATAAAATTATATTAATCGATATATTAATAGGTGTACAAATAAGTATCCGCAGTTTTTTACAAAAAAAATAGAGGTTTATTCTGAAAGCACAGTACATTATGTTTTATTCAAAGGTATTTTATTATTTTTTATTACTTGTAATGTAGGTGCGAGTTCTTATTGCGTTTGGCGCGAATCTTCCATTTTTCATTCCTTTGTCTTCCACATCAAAATCACAGTTTTTAAACTTTTGAAACCACTCACGACAACTTCTCTCGCTCAAAGCAGCTTCACCATAAGCCTCTACAAGTAATCGATGGGCCTCGGCTGCAGTTTTCTTCAAATTAAAGAAGTAATACCAGTTCCCGCAAATGACGCTTATTCGGTACAAAACTTGACATTTTTGCACAAAAAGAAATATGTAATATGGATAAAGAGTCACTAATACTCTAAGTGTATGTTGTTACTAGATGTCCAAACTCACGATATCACATGTTACATCTGACGATTTTTACGTAACCTCTTAGTGAGGACATCTTTCGTTAAACGGCGGAAACTTATTTGTACACCTAATATTTTTAGGATAAGAATCTACCCACTGCCATTGTTGTTAATTTGAATATTATAGAGGGCAATTTGTGAATGGTATTCTTAGGTACCTACTAATTTATTTAAAAAAAATACTGTAGTACCTGATACGACAGCTGATTAATTACACAGTGAATGAATACTGCAGTCGGTTTAGTAAAATTAAAATACACATTTTTTTCTTTCATTAATTATATCTCAATTATGATAAAACAAATGAATTATAAAATTATTTAAACGAATTTATATAATGGCGAAATAAAATATAAAATCGATTATAAAACTTAAAAAATAAGGTGCCATTCATAAATACCTAAATATTTTACATTAGTTAAGAATAAAAATACCGTAAATCAATTATTTGAATGGATTTATTTGTATTATGGTGTAGTTATAGCTCCAGATCAGTATTTTTAATCTCATATTTTAGGCAACTATATTTTCTTGCCTATATCGTCGTATAACACACTAGGCAGATGGTTTGTTAGCCAATAAGAAATATATCTTTATATTTTTCTACATTGTAAAACACAATTATAATAATGATCGTCATTATTGTCTCACTGCAGGCCAAATATGGCTCTTCCCATAAAATCAAAAGTCTTTATTCAAACTAGGCTAAGAATGAGCAGCACTTTTTGAACGTCAAAAATACTTAAGACAGTCCCATAAAACGCCTGCACTTCACCGCTTCTTAGTGTTCTAACTGGGAAGAAGAAGTGGCGCAAAAAAACTGGCCAGCGGTACAGTTGTCTGTACAATTACAATACAGCCAATAAATCAAAGATATCTAAGATAAATAAAAAGTCTCATTGTTAGGGTTTCTTATTTTTGAAGGTAAAAACTTCTTTAGGCGCACTTTGCGCTCTTTCTGATCAGCGAACGAAACTGTACCGTCACGCTTGGGTCGGTGACGCTGGTTCGAATATATTCTGCTCCAGTCGTAAGTTTACACTTCTATCGTATCATCATAGACACACATCCTTTTTATTTATTTTTACTTTTCTTTTATTGTACTTGTATCTACGTACTATTGGTTTCCAAGCCAGGTTGCCAGTGTGTTGTTTAGCTATACTTAATTTAGTTTATTTCGGTATGTTGGTTTTGTAAGATGTTAAGTTATTATAAAAACTGTTATAATGTTCTATTAACTTTTATACTCATCAAAGGGATACATTTAGAGGCTCTTGCACACAGAAACATTGCTAGATTTATAACCATTAAATGGAGCCATTATTCTTCTTATTTATTAAAGTCTGAGCCAATGAATGATAATTATGTGTGTTGTCAATGACATTTTTTTAGAACAAACACCAATTCCCATAATTAAAAACTTTCAAAATCTAGTCGCAATCTCGTCTCGGCAAAAAACAAATGTCAGAAATTTGTCAAAAATGTAGGGAAATTAGAGGTATTTTTGACAGATTAAGATTGAGATCAGAATGTGCGCGTTCTTAAAATTACGAAGATTGCCCCTCTGATATCTTAAAAGTGTTATCAAGTCTGCAGTGTTATTGGTGGATTGATATAACAATCAGTCTGCCAAGCCTTTTCCTAACTATGTTGGGGTCGGCTTCCAATCTAACTAGACGCAGTTGAATACCAGTATTTTACATGGAGCGACTGCCTGTCTTACCACCACTACCCAGTTACTGGGTAACACGATACCTCTTGGGAAGACTGGTTTTCAGATTTTTGTTCTTCCGTAACGACTGTGAATAATCTACGAATTACAGCTGGGACCAATGGCTTAGCGTGCTTTCCGAAAGATGGTCTCCCATCCACGGATCAACCGCGGCAAGCGTAGGTGAACCTGATCGATCGACCCGTGCGGCTTTTAATACTTAGCCACTGACCCCTGACTGATATAACATCAACCAAAAATATCTTATTTGACAACAGTTAAAATAGAGTAGGTTTTCAGACAAAGGGTGCAAATGTTGGTCATCAACTAATTGTTATGTCACTTTTATAAATAAGGGGATAATTTATTAATTAATCCATTTGATGTGTAAAAAAGTAGTTCATTCAAATGATTGAATCTGAATTTTATCTTTTTTTTCTAAGTTCGTCAGCTATTATATGTTTTACCTTTTATTTTAATTTTTTATTCTTTTGATCGACTGATTATCTTAGATCTGTGTTTTTTTTTTATTATTTTAATTTATAACAATTAAATCGGTTTTTACAAATTAATGATCAGTTATGATACAGAAACGATATCATTCTTTTAATTTTTAAGTAGACCAATCTTATTTTATCTTTAGTAAATTATTATAATCATGCTCATTTTACTTATTTCTTTTCAATTTTGCATGTTGCAAAATATTTTAATTAATCTGAAAATATCATTGAATTAAAATAATTAACACAGTATATTTAATTAATTTACTGTTGATTTTTGAACCGATAGATAATTTTTATTCGTAGAATAAAATTGACGTCTGAAAGAGTTTGTATGGAAAAACTGTCAAAAATTCAAAACTATTCCTCGGATAAATTATCTGGCGTTGGAAAAATCAGCCCTTATATAAATAAATGTATGTTACAAAATATCTAAACATATTTGGTGGCATAGGTATCATGTTTTGAAGCTCATATATTTTGTAAGTAGTTGTGGCAATGTCTAAATTTTGTTGTGGGTTTAAATGTACGATATGAACGTTTCTAAACTAAATAAATAAAAACTTTTGTTTTCAATAACTTTTTAACCGAAAATCCGTTTTGTTTAAAAGGACTAACGTTGCCTACGTTAGTCCTTTTAAGCAAAACGGATTTAAGACAGCGGGGTAATTGCGTAACACAGTAACAGTAACAATGGCTTTCATTTTGACAGTTCAACAACATTATTTGCGTGATTTACGTTGCTGAGCAGACAAATCTTTCGAACATATGACGCAATAGATTAGCATTATCCTTCAAAATGATTCAGATTGTGAATGATAGTGTGTTACGCAATTAGGATGCTGATCACATAAGACAAAGCCTCCTGTTACAGCTTTCTAGAAACTAGGACGAAAACATTTCATTTCATGAGGTCAAATGGAACATAAATTTTACTTGCCATATATTTCTAAGCATAAACCCGTATGTTATAAATTTTCTAAAATATAATAAAGCCATATCTGCATAGACAAGCCACAAATTATGCACGGTCACACAATACACTTTCACATGCTAAACACATTAATATGTTAATGCTTGTCCAGAGTGAGTGGCAAACTCGGGTGTTGAACTTGCTTCCTCATTTGTGTCATTTTAACAGACAATTCTCCGTGACAACTAACGATATTAGCTATCATATTTTTATCTTTCGAAGCGACGCGCGATTTACTTGTGGTTACCAAGTGCAAATGTGTGCGTGAAGACGCCATTGTGTCGGACCGTACCGAGAGATCCTGCGCTTATAGACTACAGAACGCCACCTGCTACGATCATTACATAGTGTAAGGATCGTAGCAGTTGGATCTGTGCGTTTTGTGGTTCCTGCCTACCCTCATGGGAAAAACGCGCGAGTTTATGTATGTATGTGTACACTTTGATAAATAGACGCGTCGTGCGTACCTAGTCACTCTGGACGAGCCCTTATAGCTAGTATTATTATTACTTATATGGCAATAAGAAAGTCAACTTTACCTCTGATATTTTTAATCTTACACTTTCAAACAAGCCAATAAAAAGGTATGAAATACTCTGTCATTACCCGTTTACCATTCTCCAGTCAAATATCGTTTTAGTTTTATTAAAGAGATTTCTAATAGGTACCTTATTTAGTAATTCATGTGAAAATCTACTGTGTGCTCGTATTGTCTTGCAAATTGTACTGTACATACAGTACTCAATCTCAGTGTAACTGAGACTAGATTTAAGTGTTCCTGCCCTAATCTACGCACTGCGGTGTGACATATTGGAAGTATTTTAACAGTTATTCAATTAAACACCCAATATGCAAGCTTATTCTTCATTGGGCTCAACAATCATAATGTGGCATTACAGTTGAAGTGGAAAAATGTCAACTAACTTTTAGAAGCCACTGTACATGTATGAATAAGTGTCGTTTTACAATGATTATAATGTTTTAAAATTTAAATATAAAAATGTATCCAGTTTATGAAGAAATCTATATAAGGCCGAGGCCGCAGTACGGTTTTTGCCAGCAAGTGATTACCGCTACAACCGCGAAACCGCCTCGAGGCGCACCCAATACGATTAAAAACCGCGAGACTGCCCGCGGTTTTGAGATGTTTTGTGTCAGTTTCGAGATGGATTTCAAGAGAGCAGTATGTATTGTTGCTCTGGTACTAAGAAATAGAAAAAGAAGACGTCAACGAAAAATTCACAAATATTCAGTCCATTCACTCACTAGCCTTATTTATTTATTATTTAGATTATTTACTACATTCATAATTATTGAATTGTATACTTCCTCCCAAATTTTATTTTTTCTGTTTCTATCATATTGACGCAAAGTTGTGTCATAAATAGATGGTCTTTTTTGTATGTACTTTGACAATATTTTTTGCGATAAACTTTCATACTCTGGTTCGTTTGAAACAGACTCCGACTCGGTCGACGACATAATTGCAATGGCGCGACAACACAACCTCTCTTCCATGCGGTCTGCCGAATACTGGCCAAAAAACCGTCCGCGGTCATCGCATAGTGCGTGTGCTCAAAATTATACTGAGCCTCTTTTAACGAACGTACGACATTTGATTAATTAATCAGTACTACATATGATTAATTAATTTGAATTGGATAAAGGTCTTATCAATTTCAGCTATTCCACCGATGTAATCAATGTTTAATAGAATTAAGAAAGGTGTCATCACATTTAACTTACTTTAACATCCGAATTTAATGGAATATTAATTATCGATCTGACTTTAGGGTTATTTTAATTGAGATCTGCGTATAAAATCTATGCAAATTAATGTTGAGTTAGTCGCAATACATTTTTTATTCCCTCTCACAGAGGAGGCCTGTGTCCCTTCAGTAGGAACATTGTAGGCTGGTTATATTATATTATTTATTTTTAAATAATGAAATGTAATCTTTAACATTTTTTTTTCATATCAGTCTTACACATATGAATTACAAACCTGTTTATTTTATTTTTCTTATGTAATAAGGTAAGCTAAAACTGATTATGTCATAATTGTTGTTATATAATGTGAATGTAAAAAACTTTTTTACCTATCTCGTTGAAGTTTGCTAGTGCTGTACCTACATGTTTATCGATAAATGTATTTGTATTATCCTGTGTACTTATCTGTATATCGCGAGAGATATTTGAATTAAATGCGTATTTCCAATATGTGATTTTTTATTTACCTCAATAACCCTAGCAGTTTAAGGTAATCAGAGGAAAGTACAACTATTAAAACATAATAAAAAAAAATAAAACCAATTTATTTTATCTGATAAAAAAGGAGACTGGTAGCAAAATTTAATAGACACTACACTATGGGGCGAAAACCAAATCAATTTATTGTCTCCTTAGATTTAAGAAGAAAATATTTTAATTAAACGACAAATAATATCAAACATACTTTATTTTTATTAAAAACAATCATCATCATCTGCCTAGCCTTTTCCCAATTATGTTTGGGTCGGCTTCCAGTCTAACCGGATGCAGCTGAATACCAGTATTTCACATGGAGCGACTGCCTTATCTGACCTCCACAACCCACTTATTGGGTAATACGATACCCCTTGGTAAGACTAGGCTCGCGCTCGCCTAATCTCTAGAATCGACCCTATACCACCAATCTTTACAAGTCTACAAAACTGTCTAACACAGAAATTACGTTATAATGTTATAGCTTCTGCCCGCGACTTCGTCCGCGTGAAATTTCTTATTCCTTTTTTTCTTTTTGCTCGACTCCTAAGGGTCATAGCGTGATGTTAAATAGCCTATAGCCTTCCTCAAGAATTGGGCTGTCAAAAACAAAAAGATTTTTTCAAATCCGGATGGTAGTTCCAGAGATTACCCCCTACATACAATCTTTACGTCTTTATAATATTAGTACATATTATTTTTATCCTGTCACTACAATTTACATAATTATTTGTTAGGTTTTCGCTTACAAATATGTGGCTTAGAGTTTTGTGGTACACACACTTAAGTTTTACAAATTTGTAAACTGTAATTGTGAAGTTTGCCCAGGTGGAATAACAGTAGTGCTATTCTGTAAAAATCTCACCGTAATAACTTTGATGAAGTGAGCTGTCATTAGTGTCAATCCCTAGCATCAGCTGGATTGACAGCTCACTTCACCTCGTACTCACGGTGAGATTTTTACAGCATTGACCACTCGGTTTTTAAAGAACCCACATTTATTAAGGTCACACTGAATGAAAATTCTACAGGTATACACTTCAGTTCACGATTTATACACTTCAGTTCACAGATATACTCTGGGCTCAATCTTTGGGCACAATTAATGTCTACCATTGTTCACATTTATTCGGCACTTTTGTCTTTTTGTGTTAACCACTGGTGGTTGGTGATCTAAGGTAAGCCGGGTGTGTTTATGTTGCATGTTTTTGTCGTTTTCGTACTACGTTTATACAATTTACAGTGTCTAAAAAAATGTGTGGTCATATCTAAGGGTGTGGTACAGAACGTCAAACTGAACATCTGTCCCCATGGGTCGGACCAACATCGTAATTACGAACAAATAATCAGCCGTACCATACAAATCTTCAATACCTACTCGACGCAAATGTATGGGACAGTTGATAATATTTTCGCGATTACGATGTTAGTGCCATTGAGAAAGTTCCTCAGTTTGATGGTCCTTACACCCCCTTAAATATGACCACACATTTCTTACACACGCTGTATAAAATGTTTTTATAATTGAAATGTAATATGTCGACATATTATGTTGAGTTTTTTATAACGGCAAGCCGGGCATTTATCTTGTAATATATCATTTATAAATAGTAACGTTACCTACGTTACTATTTTGTTTTGTATTTATAATTCATTACCATTTACAGTTCGCGTCAAATAGTTTTGCCGCTCTGAAACTAGGCTTTTCGCTAGCCGCGCATGCGCGCTGCTTTATTCATACGATTAACTACTGCGCAGTGTTTTGTTGCCTACTTCAGAGCGGCAAAGTTATTTGACGCGAACTGCGGTGCTATTCTGTAAAAACTTAGGTGAAGTGAGCGTGGAGTGAGCTGTCAATAGTATCAATCCCTAGCAAAAACAAACTCACTTCACCTAAGTTTTCACGGTGAGATTTTTACACAATCGGCCGGCTGTAGAAGATTGTTTTGTATTTTTTTTTTTGTATGTAACGGTGAGTATAGATTTAGCATTTAATTGTAACAGAAAAGCCGTTTTTAAATTTTATCGAACCACACGACGCTCGATGTTACCTATGTTACAACCTGATTTTTAAAAATCAACGCGTTTATTGATGTAACATTTTATCGAGCAAAGAGCACGAGCCTGACCCTGTAGGTCCGACATTTTAACGTTACACGCGTAGAAAGAAACGTTACAGGTCACTCGCCGAGAGCATCGGGGATGTTCACGTTGTTTCGCACTGATGGCTTTCATGCCATCATGATCATTCGCAAAAGGACGGTATCCCTGATCTGCAGAATGCGTGGCAGCCGCAACATAATCTTGAAGACTGTGGCTGACAGGGTATCAT
Source organism: Luperina nickerlii (assembly GCA_963855955.1). Taxonomy (NCBI): domain Eukaryota; kingdom Metazoa; phylum Arthropoda; class Insecta; order Lepidoptera; family Noctuidae; genus Luperina; species Luperina nickerlii. Next base: position 4,725,826 of record OY979689.1, on the reverse strand, counting down.
CTCCGCTGTGGAATTCCCTTATTAAATCAGTCATTTAATTGTATTTACATTTTAATTTTGATTTTCATTTTAATCTAAGTACATTTTATTTTTTTTATTTTGTTTGTGTAATATTGTTATTTATAATGTAACCTACGGATCCTTGATATCTGAATTAAAATATTTTTTTATTAATCACGTCGAACGCAGCGTCGTCAAGCATTCGCAGAAACGTTACATTACATGGAAATGCGCGAGAAAATGCTCTAGTGCAGGGTGGCCAACCGGTCTTTCGCGACTATTAGTTCAGTCGATCGTGCAGGCAAAGAAAAAAATATGAATGCGTAGATCAGACTGCGCAACATACATGTGCTGCATGCATCATCTTGTATTATTTTTCAATCGCCGTACCGTCACGTTATTTATCCTCTCTTCTATGCAGTTTAGCTCTCTTTTGTTTTCGGTGCGCGATAACAATAAGCGGGAAGCGTATGTGACGCTGGAATGGGGCGCGGGCGGTTGTCAATCCGTCACTCAGTTGACGACAGACTAGCGGAGTTACGAGTGGTTACGAGTTATATTTTCCCTCTTAGTAAAATTAAAAAAAACTGAGATGATTTGATGAACATTTCAAAAAGTATGTAATTGGTAGATCGCCCAGGGTATCGTCAGTGAACAGTAGATCTTGGGTCTAACCAAGTTGGCCGCCCCTGCTCTAGTGTATTATACTCACCTTAAGAGGAAGTCTGAAAGTGGCCAACGACGACCGAGAAGAGGTGTGGAAGAACATCTTGTTATTTTCGTAGACATATATAGAATATGCATTATTGTTCATAATAAATGTTTACTTTGTGCTGGCGTTGCTATAATTTAATAAGAACAACATTATGATTCCAGACTCGGCTGTAAGAAGACCGATGCAGTCCTAACTTCATGCCAAAGGAAACTATCTCTAATGTTATACTAATTAGAGCATTTTATTGAATGCGGATCCTATACTTAGCATTTATGTTTTAGCTCAATTTTACACTTATTCGCAAATCTATACCAAAAATGATTCTGAAGACTTGTGTATAATATTTAATTAAGTATTTTAAATAAGAATTAATTCATCCATGAAAGAATTTTACTGATTACACTATGTTTGGAATATTTTCGTCATTTTCTTTAGTTATAAAATGACGAAAAATGTAATGGAGAAAGGAAACAGTAGTATAATAGTATTAATATAACAGTCTTTCCAGAGAGGGCATTTTACCCGTGTAACTGAGATACTAGATTTAACTAATTCCGTCCATGTCACGTTGTGCACGTGATTTTACGAACGTATACGCGCGTTTCCAGATTGTCTCGCATCACGCTCGTAAATAGCCCTATCTCACAGGCTCTAAAATATAGTAAAGTCCGGAATACAGTTATGCCTGTAACCTGCACAAAAGAATGCAAGCAACTTGCATGTCGTGTGCCAAAACAACTTCTCATTGGTGAATACCATAATGGCATGCCAGCTATTTGCATACTTTTGTGCGAGTTACGTTACGTTTTCTTTTCGTTAGTTAGGCAAGTGTATTCCAGGCTTAAGGGGCCGGCGAACTACGCATGCTAATGCGTTGTTCATACAAACGTACTACCAAAATAATTTGTAAATCAAACATATTCTTAAGGTAGTGTACGCATTTATTCCGATTGGATTACAGAAAACCTCAACTATATATCCACTATAGATCCCAAATATATATTTTAAAGGATATTATTAATATATCAACTATAGATCCCAAATATACATATATTTTAAAGGACTCTGATATATAGACGAGATATGAGGAATTTTAAATTTCTATAGAAAACTTATTTTTATTATTTATATTTTTTGAAGTGAAAACTTCTTTAGCGGCGTTGTACATTTTTTTTTGTCATGGGTAAAAAAATGTTAAACTCGTGACCTGATCGAAAATTCGTAAGACGGATGGCTGTATGTATACGGTACCGCGCGTCTTTTGTTTATAAGACGATTCACAAAATACACACGTAATTATTCAAGTTTTCACTTCTGTCGGCACTCCCGGAGTGTCACTGTTTTTTTTTTTTTCTCTTAAGAATATGTTTGATTTACAAATTATTTTGGTAGTACGTTTGTATGAACTACGCATGCTCCGCCGGCCCTTAAAGCAGATATAAGACTTAGAAATTTTTACAGAATTGTAAGATAGAACCCCTTACTAATAAACGTTGCATAGCGTCTGTAAGTTACACAACACTTTGTCTTCTTCTTTTGAAACTCAAATTACTGACGACTGAAAGAGAGAAATCGGTGTGTAACTATTCATCGGATATACATAATACGTTTATTGTTAAGGGGGTTAATGCGTGTCTCTCGTAAGAGTATAAGTTTTGTATTTTTCAAGTATAAATTATTATGATATTTCTATTGATCTTATTTTCTAGTGATTGAATGTAGTTATTTTTTTTTTGTGTATTGTGGATTTATTAAAATATATTTTTACAAAGCTTGTTATTTTCATTTGCAATACCTATGCCCAAAAAAAGGTGTGAAAAAAAAAGGATCGGAAAAGTTTGTCTTGGTTGTTTTTACACGACTGCCCAAAAAAAGGAGTGCACGGTAAAAGTATGTGTATTTTCATTCGGTCGCTGTTGCATCCTGTGTCGACGGCAGAAATAGGACCGCCGCCAGGCGGTTTTAAAGAAAACGTCTCGTGGACACGTGCCTTTACGATCTACGTTTCCACCAGAAATGAGCGATAAAGGTATAGCACACGTATCAAATCGGAAAAGGATCGGCACCGTATCGCCTTTCGCCTCGCCGTCAAACACGCGTCAACCTAAGGTAAGCACGTAACTAAAGCGGATCAGAAACTCCGATACGTCGACTCGGCTACGGCTAGGCGACGCCGCGCTTACGGCTCGCCGACCGCTGGACACTGGTTGATGGTGCTGCAGGCAGGCCGCGGGAGGGGTGAGAGGAGCAAGGGTGGACGAAGAGACGTAAGCTCGGGTACGAAGAGACGTAAGCGCGGGGACGACGAGCCGTAACCCGCGGTTCGTGAGCTTGTCCCGAGGCGAGGCGATTACGTTAACATTCCGATTAGTGTGCGTTGCAGTAGGGAGTTTCATACAAACAATACTGAATGGCTCGAGTTGATACGGTAACGATCCCTTTCCGATTTGATACGATGACCTTGTAAACTAACCAATAACAACACTAAGGCCCTTTACACAATATCGTGGCTGCGGCAGCTGCGGCATAGTGTGTAAACGGCCTTACATAGCTCAAGCTATGAAAATGAAGCGATGTTATTCGTTACTTTTACACACATCCCTCGCTACACATCCTCGCTCATTTCTGGTAGAAACGCAGTTTTCTACAAAGAGTGGTGGCCACCACAGCATGGATTTACCGGTGAATGACGTCACTTATTTATGAAAGTTGGTGCTGGTGGGTTCCTATAGAGCGTTTTTTTAAACCACCATTTTTCATGACCGAAAACAAAGCTTTTACCTACAATCAAATTAATAAAAACAAGAAACAAATAACGTATATTCCAAAAAATAAGAACCTAAACAATCTACACAGATTCCCATAAAAGACAATAAAAAAGCTACTTTAGATATCACTCACTATCTCTTGATAGCCATCATAATAATATTTTTTTTACAAACTGTTTTATAGGTGTTGGTCGCCATAGCTTCGTAATTCGCCTGAATTTCTTGCTCCCTGTCATATACAAACTTCGGTAATTTCGCTACCAAATGCTCTCCGTCGTCCGTAAGAGTTTTCTCTGTATATATCTCCAATACGGCTTTCTTGGCTTCGTAAGACTGCAATATATCTGAAGCGTGCATCACTGTCATATTTTTTTTCTCGTCTCGAGTAGATGAACCACAGAATAATACTAAATTTTCTTCGTCCGATATATTCAAAATTGCGTCTCTGTTGCGTTTTCTCATTTCACATTCTCTGATGTGGCACCTTTCAGGAGAAATCGTCTTTTTCAAGCTCAACTGTTTGGAATCCACGTTTAAAACCCCCGAATCTGCTTTTATACCTGCTTCTTTAAAGTTGAAGCTGCCGCCTAAACTAGGTCTAATACTGCTGTGTACTGATAAATTGGTGCTATTAATTTTGCTCGTCAAATATCTAGAATTTTGCGTTTGTACGTCCACAAATTCCGCTGTTTTGTAGTTGATTTGCGTGTAGTCGGATTCCCTCTTCAAATCGCAAGTGGTTTCTTCATTTTTCTTGAATACTTCTTTAGCAGCGCAGCAACAGCCACCTCCTTCGCATCCGAGTCTTGAAGCTAGTTTCAATCTGGCAGCCACAGTGCTGCACATGCATCCTCCTCTTTTCGATTCGTTCTCAGATGATAACACGTCGACACTGCGGACGCTGTTACTACAATCACTATTATTCTCGCCTGATGGGTACACAACTTGCCTGTTGATTGCTGCTTCTGAAAGCACAGTTTTGCTATCCACTTTATAGTAATTATTCATGCTGTCAGTATCTCTAAAATAGTTGGGTTTCAATGAAGCGTAAGTGACATCTTTAGCTAAGTCGCTTGCCGGTACTTTGTTGTCCTCATGATCACTGCTATCAGAAGTTAATATGACTTTAAGCATATCCCGTAGTTTTCTCATTCGAGTTTTGTTCTTGTATTTAGTATTATCGTGTACTCTTTCCATCACGTTTTTTAACATTTCTTTCTTTTCATCTTTAGTTTGGGGTTTGACGATGACGTCTAAACTTTGTGATTTCTTTATTTCTGGTAGCGTGTCCGGTTCGTCGGTATCTGTAGTGGCCATGAATGTATCATATTTTTTATTAGGCTGTTTTTCCGTATCTGTCTCGGTATCATACTTCGGCGGGTCGACTTGTCTGTCCGTGTCCGTTTCTTCCGTGTCGTATTTCATTGGTTTGTCTGTATCGGTGTCCTCATTATATTCATACTTGTGATCTGTCAGTTGTGTATCGGTTTCTTCTGCGTTCTCATGAACTTCTTTAGTATTACTGTACTTTTGACTTGGATATGACTTCGGCTCATTATCTTCACTCTTTTCCTCCTCTGTCGTAACGCATCTACATACAGAAATTTCAGAAGAGCCCATTAAATTTGCCCTTCCGATTTCGTTTGCGGGTTTGTTCATTATTTCTACGCTTCTGTTGCTGTTCACGCTTTTCTTGATGAGCATGCTTCTGTTGCTGTGCATGCTTGTGTGGTTCGTCTTAGTGTTATCAACTGAAGATGTTAGATCAACAGTAGCTCTATGAACTGAAAAAACCTTATCATCGTGGATAATGTCACTGTACCCAGTAGAAACTGTGTGGAACTTAGCAGATATCTTCTTTGAAAAGTCATTATAGTCCTCGTGTTTTCGGTTCACAGACTTTTTCTTCCCCGATTTAGATTTAAAGTTTTTTATTACTATGCGAATGTTAATATCGTTCTTTTGATCCGAATGCTCAGCAGGCTGTTCGCCTTCATTTTTTACTACGAAAACTTCTTGTGTAGATTTATTTTTTGGCTCTTTGCGCTCAATATTGTATTCATTTTCACTGTCATTCGCTATATCAATTTCAGTCGTTTTTTCTCCTTGCGTGACTTTGAGTTTAAACTGAATTTCTATTAGATTTGCTATACTAGCATCGCTTGCGACTTCCTTAATTTCTTTGCGTTTGTCTTTATCTGTTCCTATGGCTTGTGCAGAGTCATTTGTGGTTACTCTACGTATTTCGGATGCCTTGTACATTTCACCTAATAAAGAAGAGCGCTTGCCTAAACTGCAATTTGCGTGTTGCAGTCTGTAATCTTTTCTCTCAAATAAAGTCATACCGTCTTCATCTTGCACTTTTATATTAAGGCCTTCTCTTATCTCTTCTGTGCTTGGCGTTTCTTTTTTTAGTCGTATGGTAATTTTCTCTTGGGAATTAAGACTTATATTCCCGTCATCTAGTTTTCCCTTCTCCCAACCTAGGCACTCATTAGAGCACATTGGCTTTTTAGTTGAAGGCATCATTTTGAGAAAAAGCCCAGATATTTTTGATTTGCTTTTACTTGGGACTGGAGTCGATACTTTGATAGGTTCCGCGGGAGGCGATGGACGATGGGCTGGTGCAGGACACTGCATCCCAGGTATCTTAATCAAACAGGGTAGTCGTGGCGATCCCGAATAATTTGGACAACTTGTCTTGCAATCTATCTTTTTGAGTGTTTTGAGTGAGGGTATCGTTTCACAAGACATTCTAGGCATCAATGGACAATCTCTCTTACATTGTCCTTTTGACTCTTGATTATTTTGACCAAGCGATGTTCTCGACGACTGATTAGACATTTGGTTTTTGATTGGCCATGGGATGTCATCACTGGTATTACAAGGTGATGTACTACACTTCTTAGATTTTGGCTTCTTAGGCTCTTCTTTCGGCGGGCAGGGATGAATGGGGGAATAGTAGTAGGGTGCGTCAGGATGGAGTGCCTTATACGAAATCGATGTCATAGAATGCTGGCACGCTAGTGATCTACAAAAAGATTGTGCACAGGGCGTTGGTTTGCACGGGGATGAAGCTGGGCACACATTGGGTGGCTTCCTTTTGAAGAGTTTTTTGATACCATTTGATGAAGTTTTGCAAGGAGGGGGAAGAGCAGGGCATCGATCAGGGTCGGTACAACATTGCGGAGGTGATTCAGGGCAAGTTGGAGGAGCCTTTGGACATTTTTTATTACTTTTAATGCAAGGTGGTGGAGTGCACGGTGGTGTGTGTGGGCACGGCGGTGTGTGTGCGCACGGCGGTGTCTGTGGGCGTGGCGGTGTGTGTGGGCACGGCGGTGGGGTTGATGGGCAAAGAGGGGGAGGAGACGGTGGGCAAGGAGGGGGAGACGACGGGCAAGGTGGTGAGTGTGGACATGGAAGGGGCTTCCTTGGATACGGTGGAGATGGCAATGGTGGACAGAAACACGGTTTTGGTTTTGGGGGTGGTAGACAAGAAGGTGGTGGTGGGCAAGGTGGTAAAGGCGCACACGGTGGTGGGGATGGTCGGGGATATGGTGCGCAAGGTGGCATGTGGGGACATAGCGTTGGTAGCGACGGCTTTGGCGGACACTCCACGATTTGGATGTTGGGGCACGATGGATGCGGAGGACAACGGGCTGGCTTTAAACAGGGAGGAGGTGATGGAGGACAAGATGGTGACTGTATGCAGCAAGGTGGTGGTGATGGTGGGGTCAGTGGACAGGATGGTGGGGTTGATCGATCGAAAGGTGGGGATCGTGGACAGGGTGGTGGCTTCCGACAGCAAGGCGGAGGGGATGGTGGACAGCTAGGCGGGCTTTTTGGCGGACATGGGGGAGAATGGGGACAGCTTGGTGGCTTTTTTAGCGGATATGGTGGCTTTTTCGTTGGACATGGAGGTGACGGTGGAGTTCTCGGAGTAGGGGGACAGCTCGGTGGCTTTTTCGGCGGACATGGTGGAGAATGGGGACAGCTCGGTGGCTTTTTCGGCGGACATGGTGGAGAATGGGGACAGCTCGGTGGCTTTTTCGGCGGACATGGTGGAGAATGGGGACAGCTCGGTGGCTTTTTCGGCGGACATGGTGGAGAATGGGGACAGCTCGGTGGCTTTTTCGGCGGACATGGTGGCTTTTTCGGTGGACATGGAAATGACGGTGGAGTTCTCGGAGTAGGGGGACAGCTTGGTGGTTTCTTTTTCGGCGGACAAGGCGATGGAGGGCAAGGTGGCTTCTTTTTCGGCGGACATGGAGGCGACGGGGGGCTAGGTGGCTTCTTTTTTGGCGGACATGGAGGCGACGGGGGGCAAGGTGGCTTCTTTTTGGGCGGACATGGAGGCGACGGGGGGCAAGGTGGCTTCTTTTTCGGCGGACATGGAGGCGATGGAGGGCAAGGTGGCTTCTTTTTCGGCGGACATGGAGGCGACGGAGGGCAAGTTGGGGGGGAAGGGCAAGGGGGTGGGGTATTAGGGCAGGGTGAGTAACTGCACGGCGGAGGCCTTGGCCCACACGGCGAAGGCTTCTTACAAGGCTGTGGAGTAGGAGGACAAGAGGGAACGGACCTCAAAGAAGACGATGGACATGGCGGCGGCGCCTCGCAAGACTGTCTAGACTCTGAGCAAGGCGGCTTCTGCATCAGCTCACACGAATCCCTGCAAGGGGAGCGCGGGATCTCACAAATCGGAACTGGATTCACTTTCGCGTGCTTAGGACACATACTACCCTTTTTCTTACATATGTCGCAACCACTCCCTTTGAATGCCAAAATGCTATCTGGCATCTTAGTGCTTAACTGCCTCGCTAGCATATCGTTCATTGTATCGCAGTCAGGCAGAGATACATGCTTTTTGCTTGGTCGTTTTCTTGGTTTAGGCTGAACTGGCCTGCAACAAGGCTTCATTAGCTTTGGGCACGCAGTTTGTGGCGTTGTCTGCCCGCCCTTCCCACCTGTAACTGCCATAGTCTCACAACTCTGTACAGTCGACGGCGCATCAAAGTCCGGATTAGGGCAACTCCATTTGGACTTCATACTCGCTGCGTATATCTTCCTTCTTTTAAAAACTTCTATGGAATCCTTGGGTAGTATTCTTCTATCGGGGTCGGACTTTTTGCCATCATTTTTGTTTTTTTTTTTGTTTTTTTTGTCGGAACCATTGTCTTTAAGTTTGTAGCACTGGCTACAAGAGGACGCGCCACACGAGGAGACGATGGCCGATGTTTGGAAGTCTTCGAAAATGTTGGGACAGGACTTTGTGCCATCTCCCTGATTGTGGTAGCTAGATCTGGAATGTTCTGACGAGCACTTGAGCTGTGAATCGCTGACGCACCAAGAGTATAAGTCGATACCAAGAGGCGTCCAATGCCGATAGTATTCTTGTAAGTAGCTCTCGGCAAATTCACATTTTTTCGTGTGGGGTTTCAGAAGATTATGTTCTGATTCTTCGTCAGAAAAGTCATCTTGGATCTTTAAACTGCAATTAGTAAAATATAGTTTGTAATCATTTAAATATGCCTCCTACAACGTAGCTGAAAACGGATGTGTTAAGTTAAACGCATATTACAGTCGAGTAGCCGCCACAGTGCATTACATTTCAATTTTAAAAAGTGCGGTGCGTCCCGCCTGTAGCGTGCAATGTGAGCTTTTAAGAGACAATGCGGACAGCGTCAAGTCCATGATCAATAAATTAAAATAACTGACATAAAATATACCTAGAACACTCAGCGAAAAAAATTTTTAAGGAAATTGACTGCCAACTTAAACTGTCCGTATAATAAAATCACAATTGTCATTCTTTGACTGCTTTCGGAAAATTTACATAGGGTATCAATTTGGTTAACATTAATTTCCCTGAAATAATTTCTCATACGCAGTAAGGCTTTCAGAAACCATGTTTAACCTAAAAAATAACATACCTAAGTAAACGTCTACACTTACATTGGTTTCCGTACTTGGCTCAGGTCTCTGTGAGTGATGATTCCAACTCCGACTACATCGCACCTCTTCGGTATGTACACATTACTGCCTTGTACCACCACATCTCGTCGCGTTGGCTTCGTTATCGTCGTCTCTAAAACGTCTTCTACACATTTTTTACTTTCCTTCACACTGACAGTCACTTTAATCTTATTTTGTTTGTGATCGCCTATGTTCAAGTTACGAGTTGCTTTGTCCTTCTTCAAGTCACTGCCAGTTTCATATTCTACAATTTTAAAAACCTCTTCGTCACTAGATTGGTTCGTAGTACGTTTGTTGATTTCATCATTACTAGAATCAAGAAAGAATCCTTTCGGGATATCGATTCTTAGGTATTCTGAACTTTCCTTATTAAGTTTACGGAAATTCTTCGAATGTAATACAACCTCTATTTTATGTGAGAATGCTTTAGATTTGTCTATAAACCATTTCTGATCTGAGATTCTAACTTCCATGTTATCTTTTCTGTCTTCGTCTGATCTACATGTCATTTGATGTTTAATTTGCTTAACTGGAAGCTGTAAGTTCGGTCTGTCTGTAATAGTTTTTGGAACCATCCAGGCTTCTATATTCTGTTGCATAAAATTTACATGTTGCCTTGTATAAGATTTATATGATGACTGAACTGTCACTTGACTTTTTGATCTGAAGACTATGCTAGTATCTTTATAGATATTGTCCATCAGTTCGAAGATAGTACTACTGCTTGGGGCATAAGTTTTGTTGTTCCACCGGACCTTGACACTATTTCGTGAATCAATCGAAGGAGTAAGGAATTTCTTAAGCCATGCTTTCCTTACAATTTCTTCATAATCATCAAGCTTAATTTCAGGATCTTTCTTAATATCTTCAGGGTCAAAAACATTACCGCCAAGTATTTTGATGACTAGTCCATCCCTAACTTCACAACGTCCTGCAGTAACGCCTTTCTTAGCTTTAAAAGGTTTTTCTTTGGTCTTCTTTTTATTTTTAAAGAAGAAGAACTTTCTGCCTTCTTTCTTCTCATCTATTTCTGGTTTACTAGTCGGGTTATCTTGTGCTTTGAGTACCGCAGGTTTCTTCGAAGGTCCTTTCTTTGAAGAGTTATATGAAGGTTTTGGAGTGCAGCGTCTCTTATAATGATCTTCTTCTAAGTTGAATTTCTTCCCCCATAACTTAAACATGCCTTTGACGCCTTGGCTTTCACTGTCGTCATCAGCAGCTTTTGAAGACCACTCGGCGCTACCTCTTTCCTTTTTGTTAGTAGTTACAGACCGTCTATAGTGTGAAGGTCTGGGATTGTACATTGTTTTGTCTCGACTGTACCTCGTTGCGAAGGGACTGTATGGTTTTGTGTTGGAGAAAGATCTTCCTTCTAAAGATGGTGGATCAGAATTTATCGAGACGTCCTTACGGCTCCGTGCGCTAACCTGACTCGATACTTTACTGACAATAACAGCGTTCTTCTTCGAGTCATCCTTCTTAGACAAACCTCGCCGTAGAGCTTCAAATCTTCGTTTCAACGTTGAAGTACTCTTAAGATCAGATGTGTGTGAACTATGTTTTGATTCTTTAGACTTGGACTTGGCTGCAAATATATTTCGGTACTCCATCTCAAGTTTATTCTCCATAAGATCTTCGGCCTCTAAGGACATAGGGCTATTACGTTCAGCACTGGGATTCTCGAGATTATGGACATGTTGTAGCATTGAATCTGAAGAGGACCCTTTCTCTATTGGTTTCACTTTCGTTTCCGCAGCTTTACGTGAATCTACTGTGATCGTTTTCATCTCTATCGGATCGTCCTGAATTATTATTATTGGTTGTTCTACCTCTTCTGTTGACTCTATGACTCTGACTTCAGATTTTATTTCAATATGCTTTTTGATTGAATTGTCGACTTGTGTTGTTGTATTTGTTAAACTTTTCACAGCAGAACTACTTCCTATTTCTATGGTTTTATTGAAAGTGGATTCTTTGTAGCTCGTCGATCCTGACACAGTCTGTATTATAGGGGACAGTTTTTCATTTATGACACAACCTGTATTATATTCTAATATTCCTCCGACGCACTTTGATGATGTTTTTTTATTTTCATAATAACTACTTGCCCGATGCTGCTTGGTTCTTTCTGAAAATAAAAGTCAGTTTATTGATATTTTGTTCGAAAATCACCTAGTTGGAGTGGGTAGGGTTTAGGGCTTTCAATACCGGTATTCCGGGATCCCGTAATACCGTGATCACGGATTTTATTTTGGCTTTTTACAATACCGGTATTGACGCCCCAATACCGTGATTACGGTATTACAAATATTAGGTCTGAAAATTATGTGTTCTTATTCTCACACTTGTTTTCTTCAGCGCAAGCGTCCCGCTGTTATCTTAAGCTCACCCTCCCGAACCCCGCCTGACACAATGCCCGAAATCGAGCTGTATTTATGTGTCGTTTTTGTTATTGTCAGTCAGTTTCGCAAAGGCGACGGGATAACGCGTCTATAATTACTTTTACGTTTTTTTACTGTTTTTCAGAAATTATTATTAACGCTTGATTTATTTTGTTACTTGTTTAGTTTTAGATTTTGATTGTTTTTTTATTACATAATTTTTAATAATGTTATTAAAATGATTGCTATCTACTTAGTTAGTTAAGCTATACTTAACTTACTTGCATTTCTACAAATACCAATTCATTTCTATACCTAGTTGATTCTTGATTTGTTTTTTTACTTGTTTAGTTTTAGATTTTTTGATTGTTTTTTTATAACTTAATTATTAATGTTACTAAAATGATTACCAAATGATTGCTACTAGCTCTAGCTAGTAGCAATCATTTGGTAATCATTTCAGTAGTCTACTACTACTAGAGAGCTACTTAAATGTAAGTAAGTAAAGTATACCTTAACTATCTAGTTAAGGTATACTTTACTTACTTACATTTCTACAAATAATGATACCTATATTGATTTTTACATGAGACACGATGACATTTAGGTAATAATAAGAAATATATATTTTTTATATTGTGCAAACAAAGACTATGTGAAATGCCTTTTTTTTTTTCAGGATGGGAAATCATCAAATGACTCCTCCCGCTCTGGGTGGAGCGGAAGGGAGTGTCAGACTCTTACTGAATAAAACCCACCCGTGTTCCTTCCTTCGCCCTTTATGTTCCGGGCCAGTGGTAACCCTTTCGGACAATCCCGCTGACCCGGCAGGCTTCGGCCCTTACGGGCCCCTTCTTTTAATGCTGACATCTCTTTGAGGCGCGCGTGGAACACGTATGCGCCGTCCGGCACGGGCCTGGTCCTGATCGGACGGTGAGCTACCCATTACTCTCCGCCCGCAGGCCCGCGCCTACGGTGACCGGGAGTCGTCGCGCGGCTCCCGATGCTCCCCACTCCCTCTCGCCCCGGACCATGGCTTGAACCAGGCCCGGACGCGAGAGGTCGCCGCCGCTGCCGATCGCCTCTACGAGGACACGGCGGTGCTCCGCCCAAGCGGGGCAGACCTCCACCGTGTGCTCCAGCGTGTCCTCTGGGCGATCCTGGCAATGGTGTCACCATTGCCAGGATCGCCCGGGCGTTTCCTCCCGCCTGATTATGTGCAGGAACCTCCCGAAACTTCCGTGTCCGGTGAGGACCTGCGTCAGGCGGTAGGTGAGGGCGCCATGACGCCTCTCTAGCCACTCCTCAAAGAGGGGTCTCACCGCCGCTATCGTGGCGTGCCCTGCGCTGGGTTGCGACAGTCGCTCTTTCCATGCCGCCATGAGATCGCGCCGGAGGTCCGTCCGCTCCGCCGCGATTTGCTGCGGAAGCGGAGTTTCCCCCCGGCGGCGGCGTAGTGCCTCCGCGCGCCACTCATACAGGCGCGCGAGGACTATCGCCTCCAGATCCCATGGCGGCAGTCCGGCAAGGAGGCTTGCCGCCTCGCCCGAGATCGTGCGGTACCCCCGGATCAGCCTAACGGCTACCACCTTCTGGGGCGCGTTCAAATAATGGGCGGCTCGCCGCCGCAGTGAACGCGCCCACACCGGGGCCCCGTATAGGGCCATGGACCGCACGACCCCCGCGTAAAGCCTCCGGCAGGAGGCGTTTGGCCCCCTCAGGTTGGGCAGGAGCCGCTTGAAGGCGGCCCCGGCCCGTTCCAGTTTGGGAGCCAAACGTCGGAAATGCATGTGAAATGCCTTCCTGCAAAAAGAGTAGATTCAGTTTAAGTTTTCATTATGATCCTAATTCCTAGTCCTACCTAAATAATCAACCAATACCAAATTATTATAAAAGAATTAAGAAAGCTATGTATAACGTATTTATTTTAGTATTTTCAATAAAATAATAAGAACAATACTGATTAGAAAATACAAAAAGGAGTATTTAATTGGTTTTATTAATGTCCTAATTGAACTTGCGTTCAATACCGGACAACCGGTATTGATACCGGGATCACGGTATTGACTTTTCCAATACCGGTATTGATACCGGTATTGAAAAAATCCGGTATTTGAAAGCCCTAGTAGGGTTAGATCTTCAAGGGGATCCGCGAAGATAGCCCGCGAAATTAAAACTTTCTAAGTTTTTTACAATTTGCTGGTCATTTTCAGGTTGTATGCTGATCAAAATATGATTTGCTAACGTAACAAATGTGTATTTACTGAATAATAATTTTAAGGATGATCATTAATATAATATAAAATGATATGATTTCATGAAATAGTCATTAAATAGGGTAATTTGAAATTAGAGAGTAGTATTGATGATTTTAATGAATATTATTCTGTAAATCTTTGTTACGGTCGCGAAGTATATTTTTAATCAATCAATATACAACCTAATACAGACCTGCAAATTGGAAAAAACTTAAGATAATTTCGATTACGCGAGCTACCCTGGTGCTTTTTCCTTATGTCACTTTATCCCACAGCAAGATACCCTTAGTTTGTCGTAAAGCAATGATGTCAGGCAGTTTGTTGTCCACCCTAGCGATCCTGCAACTGCAAAAACAAACTCTCGGCGCCCAACGTCTCTTGTACTGTACGACAAGTTTGACCGAAATATTCGAGGGCGAATGGAAGAAGAGCTTGTTAGTATGATATGAGTTATTTGAGATGAGCTCATCACTGTGATTAACTAATTTTATTTGCCTTTGCAGCTATTTATGTATATAAAAAAAGACTGAAAGGTACGTGGAATGCAGGTCCTAAAATTTTGGAAGCCTTAAATTGACAGTTATCAGATAATTTATGTCAATTGAGCTGGTTATCATCACGCACTACTTCAACAACTTCCAATTTTGACTTACGTAAGAAATACGCAGACAAATCAGAACTACCGACTCCTCTCTCGATTGTCTCTGGTAAATATACCCTTTTCACTTTCTTCCTCTGCAGTGCCTTCACACTGCCCACTCCTATATCAGTGTAGCTCCTTGACCTTTGGTATGCGTAGATTTGTTTTGGCGACCCGAAGTATCTGATTTCTTGTCTCCTTCTAGGCGGTGCCAGATACCTACAAGTGCATATCAGGTTATCCCGTTTACTATCGTACTGGCAACCCACTTCTTGGGTTTTCTGGTCATCTCTTGCAGGCTCGGGCAAATATTCTACGTCCCGTACGATCTTCGTAGCGTAGAATTGATACTCTCTATTTAATTTTGCGTTAATGTCACGTTTTCTCACATAAACAGCCTTACTCTCTTTCATTTCTTCTTATTTATCATAGTTTATTTTGCGCACTTGCATGTTTCTTCACTTTTATTGCGTTGATCTGAAGTTTTATCTGCAATTTAATTTCATGAAAACGTATGACTTGATATGGAATGCAAATCAAGAATGAAATGAAAAAGGCTTATGTGTCATTTATTACTTGTATTCTTAGACTATCAATAACATGAATATTGCGAGTTTATTTTGTATGTTTTGTAAGCTCTGACTACACTACATTTCAACAAATGTCGAATATTCAATGGGAATCTAAATTCAATTTTTTTCTAATACTAACATATTTGTAAATATTCTTGCTCTCACAGGCTTGAAGCTAGAAGCTTTCAGTTTTTTTAAATCACTTTCGGATATATTATAAAAATTTAACTGTGAATTTGACAATTTTACAAAGATTTTTTTCGGAATCTTTCCCTTTATTCGATTTTATTGACGTATACCTTATTGTTTTCGTGGTGACGGTTTTCGGGGCATCCTTAGGAAAAGAAGAATGTATTCATAGACTTTTGAGAAGGTCGGTTAATAAGACCAGTATTTTCTTTATGAGGTGATTCATAATCATCATCATTACAGCTGAAAGTTGTCTACTGCCTGGACGGATACTCCCAAAACGGGTACGCATTTTGACGTGAAAAGGTTTTTGTCTCGGTATGCTGGTGGTAGTTTATTTTTTCTGAGAGAAAAAAAAGCCGTTTCAATCGCTAATACAGTACCTGGCGATTAAAAAAAAGTCGAAGCCCCACACTAAGAATTTCTCCTGTATTGTGCGTTCGTTTACAAACATTTAAACTCACATACACAAACAGCCAGACCCGGAACAACTACTTGTAGGTCATACAAATATTTGTTCCGTGCGGGAATCGAACCCGCGACACGCAGTACAGCATTAATCGCTTAACCACTGCGCCAACCACGCAATCTAAGCAATTAATGATCTTATTTTACTTCATTATAAGATAAACATTAACCGGACTCGGACGGCGGCGTTGGGATCACCTTCATGGCAGTATACTAGTTAGTATAACTCCGAAAGTACTGACTTTTAACCTTAGTCGTAATATTAAGTTTTATTCTGCATAAAAATACCTATTCATTCATGAATATCTTATTTCTATTTAGAGGGGGGCCCGCCACACCATATCTCATTGTTCTTTACAGTTGGAGAAATTACCGTATATGAGAGAAAATGTTTTTCAACTACATACAATGTGAGGTTTCTTGTTGGGTTAAATTCATACCAACTGCGGAACCCTTCATTGCGCGTGGTTCGACACGCACTTGGGCGGTTTTTTACAGTCAAAATTATTGTGAACCCTAAAAGGAAAGGTACATATTATTCTAACTTACAAGAAGGTACTCATATGCTTACACCTTGTCGAAAGGACAAAAACAAGATAGACTTTTGATGAAAATATACTTCTGTCAAATTCAAATATATTTTTGACATAGGCCAGAAGTATTTAATTTTTTATTGAGAGATTTTTTATGAATTTATTCAAAAACATTTGCTGGCACGAAATATGAAAAGGGATATATTCGTTCCTACTCGTGGAGTAAGATCTTTTTTGTAGATATTATATATTAGATACACATAGTTACTTTTGGACCTAGATTTTGTAACCGTGCCGGTGACGTTAATTTAACACACGTATACGGTGTCGCGTTTTCGCTTTAAGAACATATTTTAATTTCATTACCTAA
The DNA here is from genome assembly GCA_963855955.1 of Luperina nickerlii. Taxonomy (NCBI): domain Eukaryota; kingdom Metazoa; phylum Arthropoda; class Insecta; order Lepidoptera; family Noctuidae; genus Luperina; species Luperina nickerlii. The sequence goes on along the minus strand of OY979689.1, from coordinate 4,708,959 downwards.
ACATTATTATTTATTTATTTTAAATTTTCTAAAATAGCATCTTGGAGCAACCAGTAGGTACTTACTTAAAGAACTGTAGCGCGGGGGCATTTTATGTTTTTACTAGCTTCTGCCCGCGACTTCGTCCGCGTGAAATTTCACCCTCCCCCCATTCACCCTCTTAGGGGTGGAATTTTGAAAAACCCTTTCTTAGTGGACTCTGCACAAAGAACACACCCTCCAAATTTCACGTCTCTAGGACCAGCGGTTTAGGCTGTGCGTTGATATCGTTGACTGAATTCAATAGTGGCATAAGACAAAATTCATCAATTTGAGAAATCGCACAATCTAACTGTCGTAGACAAATGCGTGCGCACTAATAAGCTCTTTGTTACTGCACTTTATGGAACATATAGTTGATGTTGGGTTTTTATTAATCTTAAGTTATAGCTTCAGTTACCAGCAGTAATGGTTTTGTGATAATTTCGTTATTTTGATTAATATGAGGCTCAGAAGTTAGTGACTCGGAGTTGTGCCAGTTTTGCATGTATTTCTTTTTACGTTTTAGTTTAATGCCAGAAATTACATTTGATAAATTAAGAAAATACGAAATCTATTTTGCAAAAAAACTAGCTAACTACCTAGAGTTTAAAACTAGAAGGGTATCAAAGGAATTGTTAAATACTAAATAAAAAAAAAAGTAATTAAAAAAAATAAAAACCCGGCTGCGTAAAAAACTTAAGTTAATAAAAAAAATAGAAAAGCTAAAAACAAGCCCATTTTAAATAAAATTAAAGTTGGGTGCAGGCGGGACCCACTTGAATTTGAAAATATAATAAAAATGGTATGGGTCCCGCCACTTCGAATTACTTTTAACCATATAATTTGTATATATTTTTGTAATCGCTGTTTAAAACCCTTTATTTTGATACCCCAATCGATAGGTTTGTAAAAAAAACATTTTTTTATAACAATATGGCGCAAAAAATCGGCCATTTTATATTTTTTCAATTTTGATATATTTCCAGTGTCACTCTCACAGTAAATACGAATCTAACGACACCTCTCAAGCTAAAGTCCATCGAGCCGTTCAGGCTGCAGAGCGTACCAAACAATTATACATACATACATACCTACATACATACATACTCTCGAAAAACATAACCCTCCTTCTGGCGCAGTTGGGTAACTATTAACAAGTTTAGTAATTGAATACCTATTTATTTCTAAAAGTTCTGAATCTGTGACTTCTTATAAGCGAACAACTACAAACAATGACATCCTATATGAAAAATCTAATGAAAATTAAAATATTTGGGATTTTTTATTGTAAAGTACCTAAGCACATCCTGTAGTAAAAATAAATTGACGCAGGGATACATAATTCAGTCAAAAGAAAACGTACTGACAATCGGTTCTAATCATAATTAACTAATTAATCAAATCAACAAATGAAATTTTGTTTTTATACTGTAATTTTAAAACATCAAGCGTGCGATAGCCGCGAGCACAATATGCGGCCGACTGGACATTGGACATGAGCCAGTGTTGCATGAAAGAGATGCCATATTATTGTTTATTCACTATTGACTCATATGCCTCCTACCAGCTAGCTTATGAACTAATAAGTTGGGTCTTGAATGCATAAAATAAAGCTTCTAATTTAGAATAAGAATCTAGAAATAAGTCAAATCTCCATAATTTTGACTTGTGCCACTATTGAATTCAGTCAACGATATATCAGTCAGTCAGGACTTTGAATTTTATGTACATCGTTGACTGAATTCAATAGTGGCAGAAGACAAAATTCATCAATTTGAGAAATCGCACAATCTAACTGTCGTAGACAAATGCGTGCGCACTAATAAGCTCTTTGTTACTGCACTTTATGGAACATATACATAGTTGATGTTGGGTTTTTATTAATCTTAAGTTATAGCTTCAGTTACCAGCAGTAATGGTTTTGTGATAATTTCGTTATTTTGATTAATATGAGGCTCAGAAGTTAGTGACTCGGAGTTGTGCCAGTTTTGCATGTATTTCTTTTTACGTTTTAGATTAATGCCAGAAATTACATTTGATAAATTAAGAAAATACGAAATCTATTTTGCAAAAAAACTAGCTAAGTAGAGGTTAAAACTAGAAGGGTATCAAAGGAATTGTTAAATACTAAATAAAAAAAAAGTAATTAAAAAAAATAAAAACCCGACTGCGTAAAAAACTTAAGTTAATAAAAAAAAATAGAAAAGCTAAAAACAAGCCCATTTTAAATTAAATTAAAGTTGGAAGCAGGCGGGACCCACTTGAATTTGAAAATATAATAAAAATGGTATGGGTCCCGCCACTTCGAATTACTTTTAACCATATAAGTTGTATATATTTTTGTAATCGCTGTTTAAAACCCTTTATTTTGATACCCCAATCGATAGGTTTGTAAAAAAAACCATTTTTTATAACAATATGGCGCAAAAAATCGGCCATTTTATATTTTTTCAATTTTGATATATTTCCAGTGTCACTCTCACAGTAAATACGAATCTAACGACACCTCTCAAGCTAAAGTCCATCGAGCCGTTCAGGCTGCAGAGCGTACCAAACAATTATACATACATACATACTCTCGAAAAACATAACCCTCCTTCTGGCGCAGTTGGGTAACTATTAACAAGTTTAGTAATTGAATACCTATTTATTTCTAAAAGTTCTGAATCTGTGACTTCTTATAAGCGAACAACTACAAACAATGACATCCTATATGAAAAATCTAATGAAAATTAAAATATTTGGGATTTTTTATTGTAAAGTACCTAAGCACATCCTGTAGTAAAAATAAATTGACGCAGGGATACATAATTCAGTCAAAAGAAAACGTACTGACAATCGGTTATAATCATAATTAACTAATTAAACAAATCAACAAATGAAATTTTGTTTTTATACTTACTGTAATTTTAAAACATCAAGCGTGCGATAGCCGCGAGCACAATATGCGGCCGACTGGACATTGGACATGACATGAGCCAGTGTTGCATGAAAGAGATGCCATATTATTGTTTATTCACTATTGAGTCATATGCCTCCTACCAGCTAGCTTATGAACTAACAAGTTGGGTTTTTAATGCATAAAATAAAGCTTCTAATTTAGAATAAGAATCTAGAAATAAGTCAAATCTCCATAATTTTGACTTGTGCCACTATTGAATTCAGTCAACGATATGTAGATAACTTTTATGATTACGCCAGTAATCATCAAAATAAACACACTAGTCCACCCGTGTGTTAAATTAATGTTGCCAGAGTAGCGGCACGTTATAGTAGAGGCTTGGGGGTGAGTAATAACAGCCGCGCAGGTCGATCGATCAGGTTAAGCTACGCTTGCCGCGGTTGGTCCATGGATGGGGGACCTTCTTTACATACCAAGACCCCTCCGTGCCTCGGTAAGCACGTTAAGCTGTTGGTCCCGGCTGTCATTCGTGGATCTTTGACAGTCAAGCCCAAAAATTTGACAAACATTCTCAAAAAAAAAAAATCTAATTTGCAAAATAGTTGGGCAAACGTCATCTAAAACTATTCTAAATTTCAAGTTGATAGCATTAGTAGTTCTACAGTAGACAGACAGGCTGACTGAGTCTCACCATAAGGGTTCCTTTTTACCATTTTGGTACGGAACCCTAAAAACGGCACAATGTCGTTTTAAACTATTATACAGATGACACTTAGAAGTAGGAGTATATTGTAACTATCGGGAGCGAAAAAGACGCAGGGTGCCGGGGAGGCAGGGAGGACGGCCTTTGCGCAGGAGTGGGACAGCATAGGTTAGCAGAAACCACTGTATGATGGGCACACACTGGTGGGTGGGTATATTTAAACTGGCGCGAGTAGTCGCGCGAAGTCTAAATCGTTACAACAATCGCCACGCCCAGTCGCATCCCGCGCGGAATTCGTCTACGTGTGGCCGGAGCTTAAGAATAAAGGCTCGTACACACAGGCGCGACTTGTCGCGCGACGTGTCGCGTGGCGATTCTGCGAAATTATCGCGCCGCAACACCTTTCACACAAGCGCGACGCGAATCGCGGCCGCGACGCGACACAACCTAACCTAACCTACCCAGGTACTTACTCATGTCGCGTCGCGGCCGCGAATTCGCCGCGACACCATACAAAATGAACATTTAGTATGGAGTCACGTCGCGCCGCGAATCGCGGCCGCGACGCGACACAACCTAACCTAACCTACCCAGGTACTTACTCATGTCGCGTCGTGGCCGCGAATTCGCCGCGATATCGCCGCGACACGAGGGTATTATAAAAGGCAGTGCAATCCAAACCGAGCTCAGTAGTAGACGATCTTCGTCAGAGGACGAAGGCAGGTCTGTGCGTGTTTGCTGAGCGTGGGTCCCAGGTTCGATTCCCCGGCCGGCCGACATAACCTAACATAAGTTTGACCACACAAGCACGAACGACGACACTGAGGAATTCGACCAAGGTGCTAAGTGACTTAGGTATGTGTAATTAAGTATTTTTATTACGGAGTTTTCAATTTATATAATATGACTTCGTAAAAGTAACTTTTACTCATAAAGTACTCTAGCTAGCCTGTAACACATGTTTATGGCTTTGTTAGAGGACAACGGTAGATCTAGGCGTGTTTGCTGAGCGTGAGGCCTAATGATGGGTTCTTCATCAGATGACGATGACCTTTTGTTATTAGCAGTAGCTATTGATGAAGATAGAAGACAAGAACACAGTCGCATTAAACGCTGGTAAGTCGCAACATTAAATTATCTATTTGTCTAGCTGTTTCTCGCCTTGTTGTTATGTGGGGTACCTAGGTACGTTTGAATACCTACACAGTTGGGATGCATCGTAGGTATCTTTTATAGCTTCACTATAATAAAGCTCACGGCTGAAGTTTTTTGGAAAGGTTTTTAATATGGAATTAGTAAAATGCGATAAATAGCTACTTAGCATCAATACGATTAGTAGATGATTCGATAAAATAATTGTATTTGTATAGGTAGTGTTGTTGTTTGTACCTACTTATTATAATTTGATTTCTTCTTGCAGGAAAACATCGGTCCACCCAATAAATGTTATTTTTGTATTAACAAACAAATTAAATACCTATTTTATATTCAATCTATGTAGGTACTTAACTCTAAATGGGCGGGCTGTGGCCCGTGTGTCGACCTGTGAACACGAGGCATTAGTGTAGGATCCTCAACACATTCTGCACGTACAGCCTAGTTTCGTAAAAACGCTCACTATTTCTGCCCCGCATTTCATCAGCACTGTCGCATTCCCAATAATCATGTTGCCGTATTCACGAGCACAGTTCAGTTCGCGTTAAATAACTTTGCCGCTCTGAAGCTAGGGTTTTCCCTAGCCGAGCATGCATTATTATTTATTACTTACATACCATTCAATAGCTATCGATCGATTAAACGTAACGCACGTTCGCTCGCGAACCGAGTCGGGAAGGAACTAACTAAGTACCTACTAACCAGATTACTAAAAATACTAAAGAATTAGGTACTAAGAAGATCAAACATATATGCCGCCTGCGTGCGGGGCCCGCTGTCAAACGTTACCGCTGCGCGGACGCCGCCGACGGCGAGTCTTTTGATGTGCAAAGGTCAACAATTTACAGAGGAGAAAATGTTTAAAGAATAATTATTATGAAATCAGAAACTGTTAGAAAATTGTACATAGGCTTTATTAATTATTATTACACACTGTTTTCATTTTCTAACTTTTAAATACGATTAACGGGTTTCTTAGATTAAACTAAGTTAATTATCCACTTTAAATTGATTGGGTTTACTTACCTAATAAATTTGTACCTATATATGTATTTATATTTACAGTTAGGTATTGCAATAAACGAGCGCGCGTCGTGTGACTCTAATTACATTGATATAAAGTTCAAATTCAAATTGATTCACGATTCAATAGACTCATGATGAAGATTTTTTAGTCAATCACGGCTGAAGTCGCGATCTTTTATTTTATTAATTCACTAAGTATCGATTATCGACTGACATAAGTACAAAACTTTTATTAAATGCACGACCCAGTGCATCAATTTGTTAACGGACGGCCCTGTTAAAAAATCTTGGTTACTAAACAAAAATACTTCGTAAAAGTACGTACGTCCGAATTCACCAGTGTCACAGTATAAATAAAGACATTTATACTGTGCCAGTGTCGTCCTGTGTCGTCGTTCGGCTTAGGTACCTAATCTAACCTAAGTGTGTAGATGCACATGCACATAGTTTCTGTGTGCGTTAGCTCGGGAACGTTCAGGGCTCAGTCAGTATCGTCCACAAAACATAAAATAATATCCTAACGGGCTACTAGAGCTATTTTGCGCCAAAATTTTACAGGCGTAATGTATGTAAGTATGTGTGTATGTTTAAAAAATATGTCTAATGAATGAGTGACCTAATTATAAATACCTAGACTGCCTCGTTGGTGTAGTGGTCGCAAGTGCAACTGCGCGTGAGGTCCTGTGGGAGCTGTAATGTACCTGAATGTAACACAGCCGTTGGCATTCAGACGTCGAACTCGAACTGACTCACGCACAGCTGATATCACTAGCACTCGACTGCCAGCGGAGCCCAAGCGGCTCTCAAATGACTATAATAAAATGTACTATAACAGACCGCGTCCGCTAAAAGTACGACAAACGCAGATCGTTCCAACTCGCGTCGAGAGTTAAGTAGGTATACATAGATTAGATATACTTAATAATAATTTAATTTGTATTTTAATACAAAAATAACAAACAATATTTGTATTGAACATTTAATGATTTCAGATGTCTTACACAATGTTAATTATGAGTTGCAGGCAATAAATTGTAAAATTAGCTTCTGCCCGTGACTTCGTCCGCGTGAAATTTCACCCTCCCCACATTCATCCTCTTAGGGGTGGAATTTCGAAAAACCCCTTTCTTGGTGGATACCTACTCTTCATAAAGAACACACCCTTCAAATTTTGTCTCTAGGATCAGCGGTTTAGGCTGTGCGTTGAAATATCAGTCAGTCAGGACTTTGAATATAGTTATGTCGGCCGACCGGGGAATCGAACCTGGGACCCACGCTCAGCAAACACGCACAGACCTGCCTTCGTCCTCTGACGAAGATCGTCTACTACTGAGCTCGGTTTGGATTGCACTGGCTTTTATAATGCCCTCGTGTCGCGGCGATATCGCCGCGAATTCGCGGCGCGACGTGACTCCATACTAAATGTTCATTTTGTATGGTGTCGCGGCGAATTCGCGGCCGCGACGCGACATGAGTAAGTACCTGGGTAGGTTAGGTTAGGTTGTGTCGCGTCGCGGCCGCGATTCGCGGCGCGACGTGACTCCATACTAAATGTTCATTTTGTATGGTGTCGCGGCGAATTCGCGGCCGCGACGCGACATGAGTAAGTACCTGGGTAGGTTAGGTTAGGTTGTGTCGCGTCGAGGCCGCGAATTCGCCGCGACACCATACTAAATGTTCATTTTGTATGGCGTCGCGGCGATATCGCGGCCGCGACGCTATTCGCTACCTGACGCGCCGCGACACGGTCGCGGCGCGACAAGTCGCTCCTGTGTGAAGTGTCGCGCGCGTTTCCATAGAAAATGTTCTACGGATATATATCGCAGAATCGTGTCGCACTGTCGCGTCGCGCCTGTGTGTACGAGCCTTAACGATACTGCGTATGCGGATTCGTCAATATTCTTATCGTGGACAAAAGGCCTTATGATTCCACTGGTACTGTATAGCACGTTCACACGAGAGTTTATAGGTATTCAAAAGATTTTTAAAAACCCACAAGATAACTCAAAGATGTAAATCTTATTTAGCTCGAATCCTCTTACGCAGTTAGTTGTTCCCTCAAGAATGAACAGTAATACATAGTATAATTTTAGGGAACCGCAGAGGCAGGGATACAATATTAATAAGTCTTCTATAATTTCAGACCTTCATATGATATCGGGAGCAAGAACAAAACGCATTCGTATAGACATTACAACTTACAAAAATCATAAGTATTACCCAGAAGACGATATGGAAGACAAAATAAATAAAAAATGTTGTAGCAAGGGCCATCACAATAAGGAGTATTACCCAGGAAACGAAATGGACGACAAAGCAAATAAAAAATGTTGTAGCAAAGGCCATCACAATAAGTATGTATGTGCAGTATGCCTGAACTCGAGAACGGAAGGGAATGGTGGCGAATGTTGTAAAAAAGTACCTAAAAGTTGCCCCATTTGTCAGAAAAGTAAAGATTGCAGTGGAAAAATGAAAGAAAGAGAAACGGTAGTATCAGAAAAAGAAACGTTTTGTATGATGAGAAATAAAACCAAAGATTGTAGGGAGAAAAGTCCTGACACACAACACAAGTCTTCAGAAGGCAATGAGATCATGAAAGGAAGATTGGCTGTAGAAAAAGACAGTCAAAAAAGAGATCCAAATGTTAAAACAGTTCAGACTTCGGATACGAGTGTGGCCCAAGGTTTAACTCTCCTAAATGAAGTGTTAACAGTCTTCCAAAATAACAAAGTGGATATCAACAAGGAGAAAGTTAAATCTGGACTCCTAAAAGACGCCGCCGTTTCTACAACTAACAAAAACAATGAAAAGAGTCCAAAAGATAAACCTAGATTATCTGTCAGTACCTTCCAATATTCCATCGATGATAAGAAAAATGTTATAGAAAACGGCAAATTCACACTCGTAAACTGTTGCCAGCCAGTTTATCTGAAGACACAAAATTCACTAGACCTAATCAAACATAAGTCGTGTTCCATTCCTCAAATGAAATTGGAAGAATTAAAGTATTCTTTAAAAGAGAAATCGAGGTCGAAAGACGCTATTGAAGAAGTTAACAGAATGTTCGCAACTGTTAAGAAAAGTAATAAGAACTCGGACTACTCAAACCGACCCATGGTCCGAAGTGGACCCAGAGTACTGCCTTTAGTCAAAAGTCACCCAGAAAAAAATACAAAATATTTTGGAGGTGAACAAAATGATAGCTGCAAGTGTTGCCAAACTTGCATGTCCAGTGGAGACTCTTTTGCGAAAACCGAGTGTTGCCACCATACGGACAAGGAGACGTGCGACAAATGTGTCTATATGCTATGTTGCCACTATGAAAAGAAACACAAATTGCAGACCGGTGTATTGATTTGCGAGCACTGTCGGGATTTGAATGATGAACAGTGTTGCCAGAACTGTGTGGATGACAGTGGTTAGTTCTTTGACAACTCAGAACAATGTTGGTGACAGACTTTATTTTGATGGTGTGGTGACTGCCATTGTTTTTATAGCTTTTTTTATTTTTTGCCTGTGTTTTTAATAGAGCTGATTTATTTTGAACTTAACACTGGATATTTATTTCTTCATTTTCTCTAAAGCACGAGTTTGAAACTATTTTTGATAATTAGTGTTGCCCAAATTCGGTCTTGGTCTTGCAGTCTTGGTCTTGTTCTTGCATTTTGCAAGACCAAGACCAAGACCAAGACCGACTTATTGTAGCAAGACCAAGACCAAGACTGAACCCTGCAAGACTTGAGCAAGAACAAGACTAAGCCTGCAAGACTCTTGCGTCTCGCAGTTAAGTCAAACTGAGATTTGGGCGTTATAGTAGATATTTGGTTTCAATTCTGATTTTGATAGACGTTCCCCAGACGTAACTCCAAAGAATGATGATTTCATGAAACAGTTATTCTTTGGACTTACGTGGTCATAGAGAGTTGGGTTGATATTTGTTACGGCCGCGAATCATATATTAATCAACGTACAACTTAATACTGACCAGCAAATTGCCAAAAACCTAAAAAAAATTGAATTTCGCGGGCTACCCTGGCGCTTTCGTCTTAACGTGGGAAAAAAATGAGATAGGAAGCATTATACAGTGTTTTTGAAGGTTTCACTTCTACCACGTGTGAATTACACACATGCTGTTTTTTTAATCTTCTTTACTTAAGGGGGAGCGCTAAGGTAGCCCGCGAAATTTAAATTTTCTTACGTTTTTTGCAATTTGCTGGTCAGTATTAAGTTGTACGTCGATCAAAATATGATTCGCGGCCATAACAAATATGTATAATCATTGAAGTCATCAACACAACTCTCTAAGACCACGTAAGTCCAAAGAATGATGATTTCATGAAACAGTTATTCTTTGGACTTACACGTGGTCTTAGAGAGTTGTGTTGATGACTTTAATGATTATAATTCTGTAAATATATATTGTATTATACATAGTAAATGGGTCATTCAATTATGTAGATGATTAAAATGCTTCATGTGACGCGTCTGTTAGATTCATTGGGATTCATGGCAGACTCGACGCCGCGCGGGGATTCCCGCAACCTTCCGCATTTTTTGTCAGGTTCAAGCGTTTATGCACTTTATTGTTATAATTTTAAGTTTATTTTCAAGTGCGTTAATATTACGAGGAGACCGCTTGGCGCTGCGGTCCCTTTGTCGCGGCATTTTGAAAGCGAATAGCGTAGGTACGAAGACAGTGTTGACCTCGCAAATGAACTTTAGTAATATACCTAGCTGATCAGGTAGCCCTTTCGAGTTTTATTTACATTGCTGTTTTAAGTGAAACAAGTGAATTTACTATTTCTTAATTAAAAATCTCATTGGGTCAGATAGAAATAATGATTTTTATACAGTTTACAGTAAAAAAACACTGGCACTCCGGTAGTGCCGACAGAAGTGAAAACTTGAACAATTACGAGTGTATTTTGTGAATCGTCTTATAAACAAAACACGCGTGTTAAGGTGTGTTCCTTATTTTATAGGGTTTTTTGCAAATCAGGTATGATGACCAAAGTGACTGGTTTATTCTTCTCGTGAAAGGAATTTATTCAGATTTACAAATAAGCACACAGGATAGACTTCAGTTCGTGGTGTTGGTCGCGGCAGTGCTTCGTTAATCATTTCTAAAGTGGTACTTAACTAGATAAACTAATAAGGAGCCTGTATGAAATTTTACACAATGTTACCTTTGTTCGATTACCATAATGTTTGCAGAGGCGTATTAGAAGAGGACGTAGATGGTACGATTGATATTAGTTACATTTTTACATACTATTGGCCTTGTACATAAAATGTATTTGAGCTCGTCGTCAGTTATATATCCGTGGTTCAGCGCCATCTCGTCGTTGTTGGATGAACTACGTAGTTAGTACGCGAGGCCCACGTAGTTCTTCCCGATGTGCATAGATGGCGCTGTCCTCAACAACGCGCGTCTTACGTTTTATGTCTTACGTTTTACGTCTTACGAATTTTCGATCAGGGTCACGTGACCTGACGCGAGTTTAGAAGTTTTTACCCATTCCAAAAAAAGTACACAGCGCCGCTAAAGAAGTTTTCACTTCAAAAAAATTGCAGAAAAATCGTAAAACTTAAGAAAAAGCCGACGAAAAATTTCAACGCAGGGGGGTCCAGAATCATGTACCTACTGAATCCATGGTAAGCGGTTGCGCGTCGATGTCCCCTGCCACCCTGAGCAATAGGCTAATAGGTATTTGAATGTAGTCTAGTCTAAGTAGTAGAGTCTCGCAAGACTTGCGAGACTCTTGCTGCAAGACCAAGACCAAGACTGAGAGCGCAATACCAAGACCAAGACCAAGACCAGGTGTATTGCCGCAAGACCAAGACCAAGACTGGCTAAGGTCTTGTCTTGGTCTTGCATTTGGGCAACACTATTGATAATATATAGATTGCCTTTTAATATCGTGAAAACTCAAAAGTAAGGATACACTCAATGACAGTCCCATGCGACAGTCAGCGTCTCCGTCTTGTCGAGCTGCCGCAGGAAGGCGAAACGGTATAAGTATAATATGTTTTTAGTGCGGATCTCAACATAGATAACGACCATGATATTTTCCTATCTGGCATTGAATACTTAAAGAAAATTATCACTTCCTACACGACCTATGTCAAACGACAACTTTGCGTCTTGTTGGAGCGTTGAAAAGAGAGAAAAGTGGCACAGGACTTTGTCCCTCAGCAGTAGGATAGACTGATTATGCATGTACAAGTACCCGGCGATAAATATGGCACATCGACCTTTTTACACAAAACCATTTTACTTATACAAAGAATAAAAATAATTATCAAAAGAAGCAAATCATAATTGTTTTAACAGCTCCTAATAGATACCGGACTGTTTGTATTTCGTGCGACAGAAATAACGCTCTACGAAGCCGAAATTAGCCGATTGTCTCTTTCCAAATGTCGATGTGCAATATTTATCGCCGGGTACTGTAACAAAAATATATTGATACGAGTACAATCTGTATCTATACTGTTAATAAAGCAGAAAAGTTTTGTTTTTTTTTATGAACGCGCTAATCTCTGGAACGTCGGCGTTGAAAAATCCCAAACACTTTCTTTTGATAGCTTAATTCTTGAGGATGGCTATATAATATCACGCTAGGGCCAATCGGAGCCGAGCAAAAACAAAAAAAAAACAGAACGCTAAGCTAAAATGAAGTAAAAGTGCAGACGAAAGTCGAAATTCCACGCGAATGAAGTCGCGGGCAAAAGCTAGTCTACAATAAAAGTACTATAGCTATAAAATAAATAATAGTTTATTGTTAAATATCTTAAAACTGTTCACAAATTATTCTAAATTAGAAGTAAAAACTCTCCGATGAAAGCTTCTTGTCACCTCTGAAACAGTGCATTAAAAATATGTTAAAATAACATTCCCATAGTGAGATGCTGAGTTTTGTGTAGTAGATTCATCTGCCTAGCCTATTCCCAAACTATGCAGGGGTCTGCTTCCCAGCAGAATAACTGCTATGCTGCAATCCGACCTCCACAACCTAGTAACAGGGTAACTCCATAGACATTTTTTTTGGAACGATGTTCTTTATCGCGGATAGCGGTATGACTTGACTGGTAGAAATCGTCACGCAAGGTAAAAGCTTTATGCTCCTAAATGCTACTTTCTTTCTCTCTCTATCTAATCTTCGAGTGTGTGTGGCGTGCCAGTATTGCGTAAGGAACTTCATTTCTGACGGCGGTCCCCTTATCCGCACATGGTTTTTTGAAGTGAAAACTTCTTTAGCATCGCGCATCGTTGTGATTTGAAAGTTTATGAAACAAAAAGCGACAGTATAAAGAGACATGTAAATTCATAAGATTTAACGTGGGAGAAAATGAGATAGGAAGCATTATACAGTGTTTTTGAAGGTTTCACTTCTACCCGTGTGATTTGCACACATGTTTTTTTTTTATTTAGTCCATACTGTCCCATTGCTGGCAAAGGTCCCTGAAATCCTTCCAGGAACTCTTTTCATGTCACCACCTCTTTCTGGGCCGGTTTCGACGGCGTCGTCCATCTTCAGGCACCCACGACAGAACCAGGAGATAAACGGCCCATTGAGAAAAGGCTAGGTAAATGAGCATGACCGTACGGGATATTCCTCCTAAGGTGGGAACGCGGAAACGCATGTCCGAAAATCCACCCTAGTTGGATAAATGGAATTTAAAGGCTTAGGGTGGATTTTCGGACATGCGTTTCCAGGTATCCACCTTAGGGTGGATTTTTTTAAAACTTAGGGTGGATAAACGGAAGTAGTGAGAGTAGTGACGGCACAGTGGTAACGGTACCGAACCCAGGCAAGCTCTTGACTACGTGTAAATTATTTTATCACTACTAATTTCAAAAACAGTAAAGGAAAACATCGTGAGGAAACCGACATGTCCTAGAACCAAAATTTTGAAGACATGTGACGTCTACCAACCCGCACTAGACCCGCGTGGTAGATTACAGCCCACTTCCCTTTCGAAGGGAGGAGGCCTGTTTCCCACCAACGGGAACCTTATATGCTGGTTATGCTAAATGGAATAACCGGACTATACAATAAGTATTAGATAAAAAATATTGTAAAAGCTAAGAAGTACTAACTTATTTATTATCACCATACTTGCTTCTGCTCCTGTCCATCTGATCGCTGTGAGCTCGGTCCCACATCCGTGGCGTATTTCTGCTGCTTGATAAAAATACGTCATTATTATTATAACACACGTCAGTTTTTAACGCACGTTCTTTTTACCTCGCATTGAATGTTCACCTCTCGGCGTTGAACCGAGCCCTCTACAATCCAAAAGTGCGCTATACGCAGCTTGCATGAGCTCTGTAACTTCTCAATGCTCGACTATACGCCGAAAGTGGATAATCCAGTTTGCGGCAAAAACGTGGCGTTAAAAAAAGCGTTCTTGCCACCAGAACTAGAAAAAATCGCCTTATGGGCTCTGGATACCAGGCCCCAATGGAAGTCAGTTTGCGTGGCAGTTCGGTCACTTTCGTTGACTGTGTATGAATTAGTAAATTTGAAGACAGTTCAGTACTGACTGGCTTCGTAACTACCCCGACTGACCCGTTGGTGTCATGGCTGGTACTTCGTGTACGTGTCAGTCAGCGGTACAATCTGCTGCACTGACTTACAAAACTGGAGTCGTAAATGCCATCATGATTACGTTGCGAAAACAGGAATGATGATATCGGTCATGTATATCGGTCGGCACCTTGCTAGACCTCTCTCTCGCCCAGACACGCGACTAAGACTGCTCGACGACGCTGACCTATCGCAAGCGACTGTCATTGAGTGTGCGCGTATACCGTGCGTCTAGACGCTGCGACAAGTTGCAAGAGCGTGCGACTCTCCTAGCCTGTCGTTGAGACTCTGCAACTCAACGCCAAAAGTCCGCAGCTTTGAACAAAATACATATATGATAGAGCTTTGAAGATCTGTGGCATACCGCTCCGCCATTTTGTTTTTTTTAATGGCGACCACGCCTGAATCCTATTTAAATCGATAGCTAACATTAATGCAAAACGAAAACATAATTAGACCAAACCCCATAAAGCGCCACGGTTCCGAGATACCTATTAACGTTCAAAAGTTGATCACGTGATATTCCTATTTTTTTAAACGTGCTTACATCTCGTTGCTTAGATGTTAGAAATAATCACTGAAAGTTTAAAGTAATCAAATATCTATGCAACATGAACGTTAATATCTCGGAAAGGTGACACTTTACGGGGTTTGATCTTATTATGTTTTCCGTTTGCATTGTTAGATATTGATTTACTTTGGTAAAAAAAAATGGTGCATATCAGACTCCTTATAAATATATGCAATCCCTTTTGTCGGCCGTAACCTGTCGTTGCGTCTAGTCGCATAGAGTGCGAGGTGATTAAAGGTAATAATCATAATGAGGCCCCTGACTTGCAAACTGGCCTCGTGTCTGAAGCCCATTAAGGTCATTCCTGATTCCTATAAAAACACCCCTTTGTCGTACTTAAAAATCAATACATTGTACCCACAATGTGACCCCAGCTAGTATACTTACTCTCCTAAGCACAAATTGAAGAAAGGCTGTTCCGACAACAAGTCCTCACGTACATTATACTTCGAATTCGAATCAAACTCTTTAGCCAAAACCTTCTTCAATGTGTTCGAAGAATCCACGAACTTGCACATGCATTCATTCAGAGTTTGCATTTTGCACATGAATTCATCTTTGTCACATTTCTCCAAAGGATACTTAATTAACTTTTCTAGCTCCGCCGTTATCATTTGGCAGTTGTTTTTCAAATCTGGGATGTCTGACCATTGAATTTCAGTATTCGTTGACGCATGTTTCAAAATCTTTATCTTAGGTGTCACAGTTTCTATGATAAATTCGCCATCTTCAATCATTTGGTCTGGGAGCTTATAGTAAGGTCGTCGTATGCCGTACAAGGACATTTGAGGATCATCTTCAGATAGACCATCTTTTGTTTTTGCCATGACCAGTTTGAGTAGGTTCTCGAGACCTATTTTGTGGTCGTTTAGGAGGTGTCTGTCTAGGACTGTTATTCTGTAAAGAAGATTTAAAACTTTTGAACCATTATCATCATTCTCCAAGCCCTTATCTAAATTTATTTGGGGTCGGCGCCACATGTCTCTTTCTTCCATACTTCTCTATTAATCGTCGTCTCGTCAATAGACACCCCCCTTTCTAACAATATAATTATTCACACCGTCTATCCATCGTTTCTTTGGTCTTCCCCTACTCTTATAGCCATCGACATTCATACTCAAATTGATTTCTGGAAAATTGATGTCTGGGTATCTGTATCAGTATTAGGTAGGTAAAGGGTTAACAGTGAATGAATAATGCTGCCTAATTTGGTATCCATTAAATTTTAAAAGAGTAAATTTACAGTCGTTTCAGCGTATGTAGGCTTCATTATGATAATTTCAGCGTAATGACGTCCACTGCTGGACATAGGCCTCCCCCAAGGATTGCCGCTCCGATTGTATTATCTGCTCCAAATTCAGAAATTACCAGACTAAACCTCATAGTAAATAAAAGATCACTGGCAACTTGTTTCACACTCAAACTTTACCAAATGTTGCTTGCAACGTAGTTCCAGCAAGAAAACACAATAGCTGCAATAATGCAGTGCAAGTTTTGTGAATACTAGGCTTAATACATTTATAGAGGCATGAGGAATAGGGTGTAAAGTTCACCCATCCTCCATAGAAAATGGAGGATCTTTCGACCAGACGGGTGTCGAGTCTGGTGGGCTACTGCCCGACGATTGATGTCGGAATGTTATATATGCTAGTTGCGCAGTAAACTTCGCTAGCGCGATGCAGGATTTTGTGTGACGTCAGTGTGATGCGTAGTTCGCATAAGGCGTTGTAGACGCCGCTACAGATTTAAAAAAAATGGTTTTACCGATCAGCATCAAACGAGCACATGTGACATCCAAATGTCTCTTTATCGTCTATCAGCTTGTTGACATTAATATCAGCTATACGGGATATCGAGGGTTCAGCTTTAACCGGCTTCGGAGAGCACTTGCTCCTTATTGATGTGTCCTGGTGGGGGAAAAAATAGAATTTAGTTAGTCCCACGCAGTTTTAGCCGTTAAAGTCATCGTTCAGCCGTTAAAGGTCATCGGTTGACAGTCCCGAATTCACGAGCTGTGTAATGGTCCAGGTCATGTATCCTATGTATGTCCTATGTCCTAATCTTAGGTCATGTATCCTATGTCCTAATCTTAGGTCATGTATCCTATGTCCTAATCTTAGGTCATGTTTTCTCTTTGTAATATTAGTTTAGACAACATTTTACTGTCTCAGCTCTCACTACAAGAAAAAAGTATATCCGGGCTGTCATTCTGACGGGACCGTCAAAATTAGCCACGGCCATAAAAAAATAAAACAAAATGATAATGAAAAGTCGAGCATGACGAGAATCTTGCAAAAAGCAAGAACAAAACAGAATTTTAAAAAAAATCGTTCTTCTAATGATCGTATCTTTTTTGTCGGGACTGAAATGTTTGATCGTCAGAGTAAAAGTTGCTACTGGCGATATGATCTAACAATTACCTACCATTGATCGTGGTTTTTTGGGAAAAGTTGATTTATCCTTTTTTATAATGAAATATTTAAACAGCCGCACAGGTCGATCGATCAGATTAAGCTACGCTTGCCGCGGTTGGCCTGTGGATGGGTGACCATCTTTACATACCGTGACCCCTCCGTGCCTCGGAAAGCACGTTAAGCAGTTGGTCCTGGCTGTCATTCGTGGATCTTTGACAGTCGTTACGGATAGTCAGAAGCCCGAAAGTCTGACAACCAGTCTTACCAAGGAGTATCGTATTACCCAGTTACTGGTTTGTGGAGGTCAGATAGGCAGTCACCCCATGTAAAACACTGGTATTCAGCTGTATCCGGTTAGACTGGAAGTCGATCCGAACATAATTGGGAAAAGGCTAGGCAGATGATGATAATGAAATATTCAAAAAGAAACGGCCAAGTACAGACGCGAGCACATCAAGCTACCCGAAACTGTCAAATTTTCCCAATCAACTTTGAACCTAATGCTTTGGCTATAAAGTTGAAAATCTATTATAGAAATTTGACATATTGTACATTGGCTGCACTAAAAGTATCGGGAATGAAATATTTCCACTGTTCCTGTCATATTAAAATATTTTTAATTGAAAACTTGGTTTTAAAAATCGAATACCATTTATTTATTTAAAAAAAGATTCTCGGTCTTGTCACAAGGTTTTGTCAAACTTGTTTAGTCGTTGAGAAAATGGAATTGACTCGAGAAAATTCAAGAGCGATGATTTATTATGACTTTAGAAGTGGTTTAACACAAAAACAGTGTGTTGACCGGATGATTTCTGCATTTGGTGATGAAGCCCCATCCAAAACCACAATTTATCGCTGGTTTGCTGAATTTCAACGTGGACGTGTCAAGCTCAGTGATGATCCCCGTCAAGGTCGTCCAAAAACTGCAGTCACCCAAGAAAACGTTGATGCTGTGCGTAAGCTGATTGAGGAAGATCACCATGTGACATACCGCGAAATTCAGGCAACTTTAGACATTGGCATGAGTCAAATACAAATAATCTTGCATGAACAATTAGGTGTAAAAAAGTTGTTTTCCCGATGGATACCACATTCGCTCTGTAAGAGCAAAAAGCGGCTCGCGTTACTTGGTGCGTCAGAACTCTCGAAAGATTCCACGCAGGATCCTCAAATGCTGTATACAACATCGTATCAGGTGACGAATCCTGGATATACGCGTACGAACCCGAAACAAAAAACCAGTCACGAGTTTGGGTGTTCGAAAATGAGTTAAAGCCAACAAAAATTGTTCGTTCACGGAGTGTTGCAAAAAAAATGGTGGCCACGTTTGTCTACAAAACCGGCCATGTTACGACTATTTCTCTTGAGGGACAAAGAACTGTTAATGCAGAATGGTATGCTAGCATTTGTTTGCCACAGGTCGTTTCTGAACTCCGTAAAGAGAACTGCAACCGCCGCATCATCCTCCATCACGACAATGCGAGTTCTCACACCGCGCACAAAACAAAAGAGTTTTTAGAGCAAGAAAACATAGAATTATTAGACCATCCGCCGTACAACCCCGACCTAAGCCCTAATGATTTCTATACTTTCCCTAAAATAAAGAATAAATTGCGTGGACAGAGATTTTCATCACCTGAAGAAGCTGTGGACGCCTACAAAACGGCCATTTTGGAGACCCCAACTTCCGAATGGTCGCTTCAATGAGTGGTTCCATCATATGGAAAAATGTGTCAAATTTCGCGGAGAATACTTCAAAAAGCAATAAATACATTTTTAAATAGTAATGTTGTGTCACTTCCTTGATTCCCGAATTTTTCAGTGCAGCCCTCGTAGTAACTTGATGTGCTGGCGTCTGTACAAGTCGGACTCGCACACGAAGGAAGTTCAGTACCACCGCATTGAGCAAAAAAACACCGGGGAAAAACAACACGTTTCCTTAGATTTTTTTATTGTTATAGCGGCAATAGAAATCCACACTGCCACAACTGCCTACCAATTAAAAATCTTCATGACATATAGCTCGCTGACAGACAGACGGACAGATGCACGGACGGATGGACAGCGGAGGCTTTGTCTTTGGCACCCTTCGGGTACGGATCTTAAAAATAATTGAACGGGATACTAACGATGAAACTCGCTGCAGCTCCACCGGGGTCGTTAATGGTCGTAGCAGTAGCATCTAAGTCTTCCTCCGGGTGTGAGAACAGTGTTCTGCTCCGACAGATGCGCGCACGCAGCTTGTCTAGCAGCCGCGTCGCTGATGATGTACGGCCTAGCGCTATGGGAAAGGGTAGTTATAAAACTAATTACTTAAACTACATTAAACATATACATAATATAGTCGACTTAAGGTGGAATTTTTGCAATGTGCTATACATGCTGTGCTATGCATGCTGTGCTATGCATGCTATGCTATGAATGCTGTGCTATGCATGCTGTGTATATTGTGCTATGCATGCTGTGCTATGCATGCTGTGCTATACATGCTGTGCTATACATGCTATGCATGCTGTGCTATGCAAGCTGTGCTATGCATGCTGTGCATGCTGTGCTATGCATGCTGTGCTAAGCATGCTGTGCTATGCATGTGTCTGGTTCAATCCGAATCCTATGGCCGAGGTCAGCCGACGAGTATGAGCATAGTTCGGCCGATGACGGATTAGGTGTACGCGTACCGTTAGCCTAGTATGAATGACGCGGGCGGGACGCTAGTTATGGTGCTGTAAGATCGCTCAAAGAAATACTTACATTTTGCGTCTTTGTCTGCCTTGACAACATTATTGTACGTTGGGCTCAGCGAAGATGCTCGGGGAAGTGTGGTGGACTTTTTCTGAAAAAAAAAATTTTTTTTAATACTAGCTATTGCCCGCAACTTCGTCTGCAATTCATGATGAAAAGTAGCTTATATCCATCTCCAGGTCCCAGGATAACTATTTGTCAAATAT
Organism: Luperina nickerlii; assembly: GCA_963855955.1. Lineage (NCBI taxonomy): Eukaryota > Metazoa > Arthropoda > Insecta > Lepidoptera > Noctuidae > Luperina > Luperina nickerlii. Next base: position 4,688,625 of record OY979689.1, on the reverse strand, counting down.
CATCTAAATCCGTTCAGCCGTTACAGAGTGAAGGCGTAACCAACAAACTCACTTTCACATTTATAAATTAGTTAGTATAGAAATAATGATTTTTTCTATGAAAACAAGAACAGTTAGGTACATTATGTGCCCTCTAAACAGTCGAGAAACTGCCCCCTAGCTTAAAAGAAACCCTAAATAAAAAGACTATGAGAGTAAAGGAACAGAGAGTGCACCTGTATTTACGTACAGTGCGTGCCACGTAAGAAGAGACTTGACCCCGCCTCCCCCGCCTCTTCCCGCCGCCCCTATGACGTCCGGTCCTGTCCCGCACTCAGACCTCATACCGCTAAAGATACCTAAAATAGTGTTCTGCGCATGTCAGATCACGTGGTGTGTCAAGTCTCTTCTTACGTGGCACGCACTGTACACACTTGTGAATTTTAACATCTCGATTACCACCGTGACCGAAATCGGTCGGGAGGATATTATAGGGGAAATGTTTTTTTTTTTTTTCATTCTCACCGCTGTCAGTCTGTGTGTCTTGCTGAGCACCGAGCAGCTGTCCTTAGTATTATGATGAAGTTGATTATGCATCTTCAGAGAACTTTCGAATTGGGCAGTGAACGCGCAATGTGAGCAACTGAAATGAAATAACATACAGGGTCAATTTAAATTAGCTAACGAAACTCCGCAGACGTGATTGGTATCGATACTATTTTATAATATACAGTGAAACCTGGTTAAGCGGGACCTGGATAAGTGAGAAACCTCTATTATTGAGAGTTGCAATGAGGTCCCGGTTCTTTTTCATTAAATTACCTCTATTAATGGGACTTTTTGAACCTGGTTAAATGAGATTTGAATTATAAGAGTTTTTCCAGGTTTACCTTTAATTGAGACTGTAGCTCAATTTTCTGTATAAGTGAGACAAATTAATCAGGTTTTAACACGTTTTGAAGTGTTTGTTTACATACAAACACCAAAAATACGCATATATATTAACATTTCCACTTCTAAAAATGGAAAAACGCACATTTCGACCTCTGTAAGCCCTCTGTAAATGAGACAACTATAATTTTAACCTGCTTAATTGGAAAACTGGTTTATTGGAAACCCTCAATAATTGGCACATATGTCTTGGTCCCTTGAGATCCCAATTAACCAGGTTTCACTGTATAATATACGCGCCGCACTATGTAGGTACCATTTTGTTGAAACTCAGATGTGTCTTCTCGACATCCGTGTGTCACTAACGGGATGCAGCAGAATACCAGCGTCAGGTATTGTACCTGGCATATGGTGAGCTGGACTCCCATTTGGTGCAACCATAAGACACACACCGCCCAGTAGTGATCAACGTTATAGATGTTTATGAGCTAGGTGTCTATGGTTCAATTTATGTTTTTAATCTTTGTTATTTTTATTTTTTTTTACCTTTTTTGATGTTTTTAATACCTGTATTGTGTCTTTTGTTGCACTAAATAAACGTTTTATCTATCGATACTTAAACATGATAGAACAAAAAATTAATTAATCTGATGTTTTTTGTGGGGGTCATTGACCTTCATTTAGGGCATATTTGTACACTTGGTAACCACAAGTAAAGCGCGAGTCGCTTCGTGAGATAAAAATACCATAGGCGTCGTGAAGTCACATAATCAGGCTATAATGGCCCCACTACTGGCACACAGGCCTCTCTTTTTGTGAGGGAGGATCGTGAAATGAATCATATTAATAAATGGTCGGCCCAGAAAAGGGTGCGAGATGAAATTCGGGGTAATTGCGTAACATACTAACACGCAATGGATTTAATTTGACAGTTCACCATACATTGCGTTATTTACGTTGCTGAGCAGACAGATTTTTCGAACTTATAAAGCAATGGTTTAGCAATATCTTTAAAAATTATTCAGATTAAGAGTTATAATGTGTTACTCAATTAGAGTGCCGAACGCGTAGCGCGAGTGTCATCTCAAACCAGCCAGTTTGAGATGATGCGGGAAAAGAGTTCCTGGAAGGAATCAGGTCCAGTTGAAAACCAGCGTCAGGCACCAGTTGTCTGGCATTTTGCTGAACTGGGCCTTTTTGGCGCAGCCGTGAGGCACACTTTCCCGCTAATTTCTTACATCGGACTTTGCACTTTTTATTTTTGTCTTAGTTTTTATCTGATGTACGACTATTATCTAACTATCTGGTGTATTGTGTCTCTTAAGTATGTGCTAAATAAATTTATTTTCTTTCTTTCTTTCAAGGAATTGGGGGAGGCCTTTGCCCAGCAGTGGGACAGTATAGGCTAAACAAAAAGAAAACAGTGGCACTCCGGGAGTGCCGACAGAAGTGAAAACAAAACACAAACAGAATACTTTGCCATCACTCACTGACATACTTGTTATAGGAAGTCGGAAACAAAACACAAACAGAATACTTTGCCATCACTCACTGACATACTTGTTATAGGAACCGGTATAATCGGATATACACTAAAACCGAGTACATCCCGAGGACAGCCGAACACATCCGAAGCGGGTTTTTTTTAATCGTCTTATAAACAAAACACGCGCGGTGTCGTTACGGTAACAGTGGCGCGAGTTCAATGGTTTTTTTCCCATCTCAAAAAATGCCCAAAGTTTTCACTTCAAAAAAAAAGAAGTTGATATTTTATGTGCTGCGTAAGTGCGACTATCATGCAGCAGGCGCTTAAATACCTTTTTTATTGTATTCGATGGCAAACAATCTGACGGCTTACCAATACAAGTGCGCCCGTATTGGGTCAGCATTTAATCTGGCTACCTCATCAACATCTGCCTAGCCTTTTCCTAACTATGTTGGGGTCGGCTTCCAGTCTAACCGGATGCAGCTGAATATCAGTATTTTACATGGAGCGACTGCCTATCTGACCTACACAACCCAGTTACCGGGTAATACCCCTTGGTAAGACTGGTTGTCAGACTTTCGGACTTCTGACGACCCGTAACGACTGGCAGGCTGTCTTGCTGTTATCTGGCTACCTGTTATGGTTAATTAAAGACAGCCCTGCCGTGACAGACGGACGGGCAGACAAACAAAAATGCCTTTAAATAAATAGGTTAAAAAAAAACAATTTTGAAAACTGGCCCAAAATTACACACTCATCACCATCAGCTAATATTACTCAATCAATTAAGAACAGGAATAATTACTTACGAATGTGTCATCATAAATTATAATTAATACAATAGTACAAATATTTGTAAATGATCAAATTAACGTTATTTCTTTGACAGTTGTATCGAAAGTGTCAACGGACATGAGGACAGAATAAAAAATAAGTCATATATTCTATACGGTACCAAGGAGTTTAATCGTAATTTGAATTATTAACGACTTCAAAAAGGTTCTATGTTCATCTGTATGTATTTTTAACCCCCGACAGAAACAGAGGGGTGTTATAAGTTCAACGTGTGTATCTGTGTGTCTGTCTGTGCCATCGTAGCTCGCAAACGGCTGCACCGATTTTGATGTTTTTTTTTAAATGTATGTAGGAGTTTGGCTTGACCAGAGAAACACTTTTTCAGGATTTCTTCGTTTATTTTGGCTCGTTAAACACAAAAATCTTATATTCTTAATCTTCGTAACGTCTTGTTCGTTTTTTCACCATTTTCATTCTCTGTTCTCATTCACCCAAACCCATTCAGCCGTTTTTGCGTGAAAGAGTAAGAAACATCCATCCATCCAGCCTCGCAAACTTTCGCGTTTAAACAATATTAGTAGGAAATTAAGATTTCATTCTTTTATGTACAGACGCCAGCACATGAAGCTACCCGAAACTGTCAAATTTTCCCAATCAACTTTGAACCTTATGCTATAGCAATAAAGTTGAAAATCTATTAAAGAAATTTGACAGATTGTAGTAGCTTGATGTGCTGGCGTGTGTACGACTAGCTTTTTGCCCGTGTGCAGGTCGGAAATTATTCCACTACCGGGATAAAATGTATCCCTAGGATAATTTTATCCGCTGTGAGTCAAATTTCATTAAAATCCGCTCAGCCGTTCGCATATTGCATATAATATTAGTGTGGATTTCATCGTTAAAAAATGTTTTCATTTCATCATCTTCCTAGTCTTATCCCAACTACAGTACCCGGCGATAAATATTGCACATCGACCTTTGGAAAGACAATCGGCTAATTTCGGCTTCGTAGAGCGCTATCTCTGTCGCACGAAATACAAACAGTCCGGTATCTATAAGGAGCTGTTAAAACAATTATGATTTGCTTCTTTTGATAATTATTTTTATTCTTTGTATAAAATACACCAATCAACCAAGGTCGATGTGCAATATTTATCGCCGGGTACTGTATTTTTTAGGGTCTGTTTCCAGTCTAACTGGATGCAGCTGAATGCCAGTATTATAGATTTTATATGGAGCCATAAAGTTTGGTTCAGGCTGTACTACGTTACAATGCTTTGCCACTACATCTCCGCGCTGTCAGGTAAAATGTCACGGCTAACTACAAAAGAAAGGTGTTCAATGAGAAGTCAGTTTTATAACAATGATTTGGTTACCTCTACATTCCATAGCTGCAGGCTGTGCGTATTTTTAACAAGCCAAGCCTGAGATTTTTCAGCAGGATTGTCCGAAAGGGTTACCGCTGGCCCGGAACATAAAGGGCTAGGAAGGAACACTGGTGGGTTTTAGTCAGTAAGAGTCTGACACTCCCTTCCGCTCCACCCAGAGCGGGAGGGGTCATTTGATGATTTCCCATCCTGAGAAAAAAAAGCCTGAGACTTTGCCTACCTGGAAATGAAAACAGAGGGGCTCGTGGCTAAGTAAGTAACAACAGAACGGGTCGATCGATCAGGTTAAGCTACGCTTGCCGTGGTTGGTCCATGGATGGGATCGCTTATGAGTCATCATCTTTACATACCGAGACCCCTCCGTGCCTCGGAAAGCAAGCTAAGCGGTTGGTCCCGGCTGTCATTCGGAGATCTTTGACAGTCGTTACGGGTAGTCAGAAGCCCGAAAGTCAGACAACCAGTCTTACTAAGGGGTATCGTATTACCCTGACTGAGTTGTGGAGGTCAGATAGGCAGTCGCTCCATGTAAAATACTGGAATTAAGCTGCATCCGGTTAGACTGGAAGCCGACCCCAACACAGTTGGGAAAAGGCTAGGCAGATGATGAGTGTGTTACGCAATTTGCGTACTGCAGTGCTATTCTGTAAAAATCTCACCGTGAAAACTTAACTAGCTGTCAATAGTGTCAATTCTTAGAAAAAACAAACTCATTTCACCTAAGTTTTCACGGTGAGATTTTTACAGAATCGACCGGCTGGTTAGGTTAGGTTAGTGATTAGTGGAAGCCGCCCCCGACATAGTTTGGAAAAGGCTAGACAGAGGGTAAAAACGGTTCATAACGTTGAGTACAATGACCTCTTCAGCTGACGTTGTATTGTATTAACACAGTTACACAGGCATGTGACTATAGTCAGTCTTCTTAAGGCGAAAGCGCCAGGGTAGCCCGCGAAATACATTTTTTTTTACGTTTTTCGCAATTTGCTGGTCAGTATTAAGTTGTATGTTGATTAAAATATGATTCGCGGCTGTAACAAATATGTATTTACATAATTATACATCAGTCATCAACACAACTCTCTAAGACCAAGTAATCCCACAGAATGACTATTTCATGAAATCTTGACATTTTGGGATTATTTGTATTACTGTCTACTGATTCTAATGACCATGATTCTGTAAATACATATTTGATACGGCCGCGAATCATATTTTGATCGATGTAGGTACAACTTAATACTGACCAGCAAATTGCAAAAAAAACGTAAGAAAATTTGAATTTCGCGGGCTGCCTTAGCGCTTGCCCCCTTTTTTTTTCAGGATGGGAAATCATCAAATGAAATCATCAAATCAAATCGCTGTTTTAAACCTTATTTGTCGCGATAGGCTATTGTAGTTTATCTAAAAATCTTCTTTTTACCGCGTCTTAATGCCTGTTTTAACTAACATTGAACTGTTACCTAGATTTTCAACTTTCGGCGCTGAGCCGAGGGTCGAAAATCCTAAAGTGCGCTTTCATTTGGGCATTCATTTAGGTGGTCTCCGTTAGTAAAAACGGCCATAAGCCTTTCCTATCTTATCTTGTACAGTGTACAGAGAAATTACATTACAGAGTGAACTACACTAACTCCTATGTCAACAGTAAGTGCATTGACACGATTCTACACGACATACAGTGGAAGCTTATCTGGCGATAAGCTGATGAGAGATGGCTCTCTTAAAACAAAAAGCACATTTAAGGCTCCTTCAAACAGGCGCGACACGACACGCGACACAAAGGCACCGCAAGTCGCTCAACGAGCTGTGCCTTTGTGTCGCACGCGATTATATCGCGTGTCGCGCCTGTTTGTAGGAGCCTTTAATCAGCTTATAATGTTCCCAGTTCTGGGACCCAGGCCTCCTCACTGTGAGAGGGAGTGGGCCGTAATCCACCACGCGGGCCCAGTGCGGGTTGACGGATGGCACTTGTCTTTTACATGTAGGTTCTAGGACATGCAAACTTCAGACTCCAGACGCCCCGAATGAGGGTTTTCGGGAAAATTTACGACACCAGTTGGCACCACTGTGACAAGAGGTCTTCCAATATAAAATATATGATGACGTTCATCATTCGATTCATTCATTCGTTCAACATTCAGTCATGACTAAAGAAAATATAGGCTCTTTGACAGATGTCTGGACCTGACGTGTCAGTGCTGCCACCTAGCGAACATCATTTCAGAAAACCCTCATTGTGCAACTTCAATAACACACACTATCAATCACAATCTGAAGCATTTTGAAGGATATTGCTAATCCATTGCTTCTTTCGAAAAAATTACGTAAATAGCGCAATGGATGTTGTCGAACTGTCAAAATGGAAGCCATTGCTACAATGCGTGCCACGAAAGATGAGACTTGACCCCGCCTCCCCCGCTCCTTCCGCCGCCCCTATGACGTCCGGTCCCGTCCCGCACTCAGACCTCATACCGCTAAAGATACCTAAAATCGTGTACTGCGCATGTCAAACCACGTGGTGTGTCAAGTCTCATCTTTCGTGGCACGCATTGTACTCGTAGTGTGTTACGCAAATACCCCGCCACTCCTGGGACTCGGGCCTCGACCGTATGAGTGGGAGTGGGCCGTAGTCCACCACGCTGGCCCAGTGTGGATTGGTGGATGTCACTATTGTCACTTATCATTTTATGAAATTAAGAAAATCTCAATATTACTGGGTCATACACAAGACCCCAAGATTACGAACACTTTGGTTAAACCAATGAGCAGCTTTTAATTTAATTAATTTAACACTTAGGTAGGTACCTACTCTTACATAGGTATATATTATGTCATTGCTTACAACTAACTAAATATATTCAATGAACATTGCAATTGCAAGAGTCACTTTCTAACCCTATAATTCGATACGGATTTAGTATTATAAAACCAATACCAAAACAATAACGTTGTATGTGTAAGTACTACAGTAACCTAACGAGCGAAATACCGTTTCTGTATGTTATATTTTTGAAGGTAGTTATAGAACTTTATTGCCATTTAATTAAATGAATGTTGTATAAAATGAGTCATTCTAAAATTATGTTTCAAATAACGAATACCTAGTAGGTACGTACATAAATGGAATATCGAGTACAATTAGGTAGGTACTCATAAAAAACCAATAATATTGTAAGTATTCTAAATTGTATGTGGTTTCAAATTCAAAATGAGTTTTAAATCGTCGTGATTCGCATAGAGCGTATCCGTTACAAGTCCTTAGTATTTGTATTTATGCAATGCAACTGGGAACGAAGCTACCTGCGGGTCAGCGTTTACCACCTGTTTTTGGTGTTGCCGAGTTATAATGTTCGCTTGTTTTGTGGGTAATGTTGTAGAAACTGAAGTTGGTAGCCGTGGTGGATATTTTTATAAAGTGATTTTGTTTGTGCAGGGACTTGAAACGTTACTCAAAATAACGTTACGCGTAGTTACGGTAACGATAATTAGTACCGTTCCACCGGGATCATAAAAAATTAATTCCTTGGCTATAACGATACTGACAAACGGAACGAAATGTTAAACTGTTCAATAACAATATTATCAATATATCGTTATTAGTATAACGATATAATAACGTTATTAATTTCGGTACCTATTCAACTTTGACAGCTTCATGATTTATAAGATGACGAAAAAGTATGAAGAATGACGTTACAAATTAATTTGTAACGTTTCTCCTGTAACGTTATTACATTACTGATACCTATAACGTTACTTATAATATTGTTCTTCGAAAATGATATTCTATAACGTTTTCTTTTGTAACGTTATTGACATTTTTAGGTTTTAGTATCGTTACAAATTTTTGAACGTTATACGTTAACTAGATATGAGCGCCGCGCCGGCGCGCCGCCGTCGCCGTGAGTTCATGTCGACGCGTCGTCGCCGAGTGAAGCACGCGGCGCGCCGTCGCGACGAGTCGCAACTTGCTCTCCCGCTCGCACACGCGGCCCGGCCGTATTAGTTCGCCTAGTCGCCTCGCGACGCTACGCTCGCTCGTCGCTCACACTCAGTCGAGTCGAATATTTCACCGAGTGAACGTGTATTAACATAAAATGGCTGTTTCTAATAAAAAAAAATTAGTGTTCGACCGAAACAGGTTTTTCAGCCGAAACCGAAACCGAACTTTCGGCCTTGCTCTTAGTTTCGGCCGAAACCGAAACCGAAACTTACTTAAACATATTTAAAATTTCTATCGTATACAGAAATCTGGTGTGTTTTTTACACATTTATTTGAATATACAATGTATATTATACATACAGACAGTTGAATACTTACCTAATCATTTACGAGGTCGGTCCCATAATGAACTGGCCTGATATAGTTCTACGCGACATGTCGCTACATGTTGTGTTGCATTAAATAGTACGTTTATCGTGCACTTAATATAAGAAACACGCATCGACATGAAATGCTTAGTCTTAGTTTAGCAGGCATTAGCATAACGAGAGTCGCGTATTTTTTGAAAATGTCGACAACTGAGTATCGAAGTGTCATAAAGTTTTTGTTTAAAGAAGGTTTATACCCTGCCCAAATAAAAGAACGATTGGATGACGTGTATAAGGAGTCTGCCCCCTCCTATAGCACAGTGAAAAATTGGGTGAAAGAGTTTCGCCTCGGAAGAGAAACCGTCGAAGACATTTGCCACGACGGTCGACCTGTGGAAGTGCTCACTCCCGAAACGATTGCTCTTATCGAAGAGGAGGTTCTGAGTGACCGCCGTTTGAAGATTAGAGAAATTGCAGCTAGGCTTGGGCTCTCTAAAAGTACGTATTCGTGCGATCCATAAACATCTTCACATGAAAAAAGTGAGTGCAAGATGGGTACCGAAACTTGAATGGGTACCGGAGATTTTGGATCTTTGTGGCGAAAATTCAAAGACTGTGATCGAGCGGCTAGTGACTGGTGATGAAACTATGATCTTGTATTATGACCCACAAAGCAAGCGCGAATCAATGGGATGGCGTTATAAGGGTGAAAAGGCCCCTAGAAAGGCAAAGGTGCAACAATCGGCTAAAAAACTGATGTGCACAATCTTTTGGGATTTTCAAGGCATATTGATGGTGGATTTTAAAGAACGTAATACAGTCGTGAACGGCTAATATTATGCTTCTTTAATATATAAATTACGAGACAAGATAAAGGAAAAACGAAGAGGCAAGCTGTCTAAAGGTGTTACTCCATGACAACGCCCCTGTTCATACCGCTGGTGTTTCGAAGGATGCAGTTCGTCAATGCGGGTTCACAGAAGTTGAACATCCACCTCACAGTCCAGACATGGCCCCGTCTGACTATTATTTTTTTTCCAAATTTAAAGCGAGACTTAAGAGGAAGAAAAGTTTCAAGCGATGAAGAGTTGCAAGCGGCCGTCTTCGGTCATTTTGAGGCTAAAAATTGTGATTATTTTTATAAAGGTTAAGAGATGTTGATTCACAGATGTCAGAAGTGTGTTAGTAGTATTCATGGTGATTATATTGAAAAATAAAATTGGTTTCGTTTCATTTCCTTCATTAGTTCATAGTTAGGCCTATTCATTATGGGACCGCCCTCGTATGTGCAAAACACAACCTCAACTCCATGCGATTAACGATGGACGGCGGCGAACTGGGCCGGCGCGGGCGACGCGACGAGCGAGCACGAGCTAGCCGCGAAGTTCGCCGAACGATGGACGATAATTCATGAACACTCAACTTTCGGCGCGGCCGAATGTTTCGGCCATTTGCTGGCCGAAACCGAAACTTAGGCCGAAACTAGTTGATTTGGCCGAAACTGGCCGAAACCGAAACCGAACTTTCGGTCGGTCACTAGAAAATATTGAAATGATTATTATTCAGTAAGTAAACGTGATCTCCAATTTTATTTAAAAGACTGTAAAATTATATTAACAATTATTAAAAAATATAGGTAAAGCTTTTTAATACGGTTTTCTTTAAGTTTTTTTTAAGAAATCTTTCCCTGATAATAAAAATTCTAAGGCCCACGGCCGGCCACGTCGCGCCGCCGCGACGCCGCCGCCGCCGTGGAAATTTTAAGGCCACGCCGCCGCCGTGGCATTGGCCATCGGCGCTCATATCTAACGTTAACATACGGAACGAAATTAATTTCGTTTTCGAGTCTCTGGTTATGATGATTTTATATTCTTGTGTCAGTAAAATTATTTTTGACGTTAGTGTTTTGGATAAAATTGGGAAAAAGCATTCATTTCTTCTTTGCCTTTAATGTAGGTAATGAACACGGTAAAGGGGTCACAAATTATTTTAACTTAGATTACCTCATGTAGCGTAAATATTGCATTAGTGCTGCGTCTACGTGGTGTCTACGCAACGTCTAAGCGACGACTAGGCAGCTTCAATGATACGTCAATACCTTCACAGGACATACTCTTAGGCCGAGATGTTAACATTGTTAACACATGCTATATCTCGCACTAGAATCATGATGGCATTACAACGTCATAATACGACACCTGAATCTGAAAAAAAAATGTTTGCCGGAAGTAGTAATTAATAATTATAATTCTAGAACTAACTTTGTCACAAGTAGTTAGAACTGTGCAGATAACTTAGTCAATCAGCAAAGTTAGTTATAGATTTTTCCTTATTACGATTTTTTATTACCGCCAACATTAAACAGCCGGCAACCCAGCAACAACTTCCAAGTGATCAACTTGAAAAACTGACAAAAAATGCTACTTACAAAAAACGCGCAGGTGTCGATATATGACCAAGCGTTGAAGAAATTCAAGAGTCGTTTTTAATAGTTTAGTATCTAGGTAGTATTTAATTCCGATAGTAATGAGTTATTGTATTTTATCAAATGCAACCAAAAAAATACCATAGATAGCTGATTAACTAGTTTGAAGTCCGCAGACTCAGAGGCAAAAACATGTTACATATTACGGAATCAAGATTAGCATGTCGATTCTGTAAAAATCTCACCGTGAATACTTGCGTGGAGTGAGCTGTCAGTGTCATCCCACTGATGCTAGGGATTGACCATGCAAACATTTACAATCATAAAAGAGATTTTAATAATATTTTTTAATGCTAATCCTATTGATATTTTTATATAATTCAAAGCTAGTATTTTAGTGGTCAAAACATTCGCCAGCGCCTAACGCGCTTGCGCGGCGTGAAATATGGCTCATTCCGAATTAAGTCATCATCGCTCACATGAATAATTTGCTTTCCGATTTAGATAAATGACCACTATGGCAGCTGAGAGTCAGTAATATACCTATTCACTTGAATGGTTACGCATGGTTGGATTATAGTATTTATTTGTGTATACACCACGAATTTCCTCTTCTTTGGTAAGGTGGCGACTGTAGCCAGAAGCACAATTTCGAAAATGCCACGTTAGTTTAAAGATCGGTGATAATTATTAATTTAGGGCATGGTCGGTAGTCGGCGTTATCGCAAGATGGCACATGCCATGACTTCATATTTATGTCGATTCACGGGACATCGTTATCGCGTTCACGTTAATTCAGAAAAGGGCCCTAATTCACTATGACCACTTAATGATTCATTCATTCGAAACCACGTCAATTCCTTAATAACCTAATCACTACATCTGCTATTAACGTATTCTCTATGACACAATGACCGAAACCGGTTTGAACTGTCAAAATACCACGCTTGACAACCGTACGGCGTGGTAAGATTATGCGGGGAATAATAGATAAATACCATACAGCAGAATTGGGGTCAAGGTGTAAGCACGCTGTAGTCGATTACAGTGCAATTCGGAATGTACCATATATCACTCCACTCGAATCTCGTAACCATGGCAACACCACCTCGGCGTCAACACCTCCACCAGCCGCGTTTTGATTGGCGAATACCTCGTCTTTTTCTACTTTAGAGTTACACATTTTGAAAATCGCTCAACGAAAACTTTGCTTAATCTGCCCCTTGGCAGACTCTAAGGCAGGGTCGCCATATCGAAGGTCGCCATGAAATGTTGGGGGTTCAAGGGTCGTTAGAATTAGACAACCAGCTTGATAGAATGTACTTTAATGAATATCTAGTGAATTTATGTTACAATGCGCATTGATGTAAACTGCTTACTTATATTCTAAAGGAGTGTAGGTACTTACTACGTTATGCACTATTAGGGACCATACATACACTTCAGGGTTGACACCAACCACTTCTTCATTTAAGGGTTACTAGAGGTGCAGTGCAAACACGGGCGCGCGATGAGCGATAAAATATTTGCACTTATTTGACGTTGGTATTGCATTTTCCTAATGTTCTTATACATGACGCCTTACAAGTTAAATATGTAAAAACAAATCTCTAATGTGATAATGAGTGACTAACGCGCAAGCGCGGCGTGATCTTATCACTTCACCTTCACTCCACCCGATTCACGACATTAAATGTCGTGAATCGGGTGAAGTGAAGGTGAAGTGATCACGCAATCTGCAATGTGATAATGACAGTGATTAACGCGCAAGCGCGGCGTGATCTTATCACTTCACCTTCACTTCACCCGATTTACGACATTTAGTGTCGTGCATCGGGTGGAGTGATCACGCCACACAAACTACGTGGGATTACATTCTATGGTCCGTCAGCTAGGCATCCGTTAGCACTCGACGACTTGACACACTCGGTTATCTCTTCTAATCCAATAGATTTGGGTTAATAACAACGCTGAACATCGTCGCAGTCTTTACTAGACTCGATCTACAATTGCTCATAATAACCAAACAATGTCGATGCGTATTTTCATCAGTCTAGCTGTCATAAACGTGAATGTTTTAATTTTATTTACTATTCGTGCGTGACGCGCTCGCGCCTCAGTCTATATAAGGACTTACTAGACTAGGGAAAAAATAAAAAAAAACAGGATTGAGATTCTGACTGCGCTTCTGTTTTGCTATTTTATTGTAAGTAAAACCCCACAAAATATTAATGTTATGACCACTAAAATACTAGCTTTGAATTATATAAAAATATCAATAGGATTAGGCTAAAAAAATATTATTAAAATCTCGATTATGATTGTAAATGTATGCTTGGTCAATCCCTAGTATCTGGTAAGATGACACTGCCAGTTCACTCCACGCTCACTTCACCTAAGTTTTCACGGTGAGATGGTTACAGAATCGCACTGTAGATAGCCTTTTTGCGTCTAAATCATAACAAAATGACCATTAAAACAGCTCTAGGTACTAATTATCGACAAACAATTCTCTGTATTTAAACAACAAATAATGAATAATTAACTTATCAACACATTGAACTGGGCTAAACGCACTTAAACGTGTGAAATCTTCATTTTTTTTTCTTCCTTTAATGTCATTCAATTATGTATTTTTTATTCGTTTTCAAAACGATAAAATACTCTTTGTACGCGTTCTATCACGATTATGATTAGAAACAAACTTTTATTTTCATGTAAAATGGGAAAATACGGATAAAATTGTACCTTATATCGGTACGATAAGGAAGTAATAGATTTTTTGATTTGTAAATCTAAGTTTGCATTGGAGCAAAACCTTCTTCGTACACTGGTAACACTACTTTGGCTGGAGCCTGGAAGTCAGTTGTGTGCGGGGGGTCGATGCGATCGCGCGTTGTGTGCTTTTCTTCATTTTTATTTCAACACGCCAACAAAAATCTCATTGTAAAACAAACAAATAAATAATATTGACATACTAATTCTATAATTAATCAAACGTAACCGTGAGTTTCGCAAATCAAATTCTAATATCTAAACTCGTAAAAACCGGTTGGAAGTATAGGAAGTAACAGTTATATAAAAGTTAGTTTTCTTTTGCAAGTATACGGTTTAAGGCGAGTTTTTGTTTGTGATTTTTTATAAAAACAGTTTTTTATTGTTGTTCTGAAAGTGTTTTGAGAAGTTTAGTCAGTGAAATCAACGACTACTGATACAGGTGAGGTTTTATTTTATCTAGAGCAGTGTTTCGACCGCTTTCTCTTGGTAGTTGCAGGGTTGAATAATTATGTTACTTTTAACTACTAGTGCAAACTATTTACTGTTGAAAGAAACTTCATTCGTGTTTACGAAGTCCTGTGTATAAATATTGAGTAACAACTTGTGTAACGTACCGGTTTTTTTAATGTAATCAAATAATATTTGTTTTCGCATAGAGATTGGCGTGTTAAATTGTGTGTGGGTAATTATTTTAGTAGGCTTCACTTCCGGCTGAGAGGGGCCCACAAACGGCCTTAAAATAGCACAAAAACAAGACGAATGTTCTATCATGACACAAAAAATAGTCAATGGAAATACATTGACTGGTGATTACTCATTTGTAGGCAAAGTAACATTGTTTTACCTCTAAAGAATGAAGACCTCTTACATACTAGGCAGGATTTAGGCATAACATTTACCAACGCTTTAGATTAAAAAAAAATTTAAAAAGAAGAATGTCTGTCGAAAAATGTTTTATAAACTTAATCCGTTAAAATCGTAATAATCTTAAAATTTAATTGATTAATAACACTATATGTCAGTCAGA
This sequence comes from Luperina nickerlii, assembly GCA_963855955.1. Classification (NCBI taxonomy): domain Eukaryota; kingdom Metazoa; phylum Arthropoda; class Insecta; order Lepidoptera; family Noctuidae; genus Luperina; species Luperina nickerlii. Next base: position 4,673,551 of record OY979689.1, on the reverse strand, counting down.
AACGATATCTAGAAATCTTAACTGTATTATTTACAGTTCCTGTGTCAGTAATTTATTGATTTCATTAATATCTTCTATCAAAAGTTTGTTAACATTATGGCCTGCTAATTGAAAGCCGTTGAAATCTCATTTAAAACAGAAAACAACTTTAAATAATAATTATATGTCGGTACTAAGTTTTTTTTATTTTTATAAAAGACTATTTTTGTAGGCACACCTTTCGATTTTATTTTATAAATGACAAAAGTCCACTCCATTGTGATTCTGACTTCTAGACAGTTCTAGAAAACTCGTCACTTTTTTTTCACATTGCGCGCCATTCTAAAGTTTTTATGTATTTTCGTCGCCGCCATTCTCTGAGCCATACTGTCATTTTGTGGTGAAAACTTAAATAGTCATTGCTGTGTAATGAGAGGTTGCTAACCCATCGGTTACTGGCTCTGCGGTTACTTTTCCCTGTAGATTTATGATTGACTTGGTATTATAAATAGCTTGGAACCTACCTACATTCTACTCGTTGTGATTAAATAACGTCTCTATAGAAATTGAGAAACTTATTGGTGGCCAGTTATTAACATCCTAGACTGCTTGTAATTAGTGGTTTACGTTCCTACATATTTTACGCCTTTATCCCCCAAGGTAATAGGCAGTGGTGAGGTGTTGAAATGTTAAGTCCTACGTCACAGAGGGCGCGCTCATTCAACCCTGACTGTTACTGTGAAATTCCAGATGAAAAACCTAATTACACAGCCTGACCTGAGAATGGGACCCAGAGCCTCATGCTCAGCAGTAGCGCTTGCGATCAGCAGACCAATGATGTTACTTTTAACTAATGAATTGAAAATTGGAATGGGAATATTCCACGGACAACCAGTTTTTTGGTGCGGTAATCCTCATTGATAGGTCGCCGCCGCGCCGCCGTCTGAGGAAAACGAAGCGTTATGTCGGAGTCGTACGGACTAAGGGGCCGTCTCCACGAGCGAAAGAATCGCGACGATATTATCGTCGAGCCACGTATTTCTATACACTCTCTTAAAACGTGTCTCCACACGGCGATACCATCGCGGCGAAAATTTTATGGCACGGCGAGACAATCGCCGCGATTCTCTCGCTCATGGTTACGGCCCCTATTATGGCTGGTTTTCCACCAGAGATGAGCGAGGATGCGTAGCGAAGAATGTGTCTAAAACTAACCAATACCAACGCTAACTTAGTTCAAGCTATAAAAATGAAGCGATGTTATAGGCTGGTTTCACACACATCCCTCTCTACGCATGCTCGCTCATCTCTGATGGAAACGCAGCCTTATGCTCGGTTCTTACGAGGGGAGTTCAATGTATTCTCGGTATCAGGATGATTTACTAATGATGTGGGTAATTTGACAAATTAATGACATTAATTATCTAAGGGTATATATAGAGGTAAAATTCCATATTACGTAGTTATGATCATTATTTTGCTAGTTATCCTTAGTCAACGACAACTGGAATGGCTGACGTGACAATGTTGAAGAAAATCGAGCAAGGCGCTGTTATTAAATTCCTTACCAAACAAGGAAAAAGCCAAAAACTATTCACAAAGAGATAGTGGCTGGTTACCAAGATTCTGCACCTTCGTTATTTACGGTTCAAAAGTGGTCAAGTGAATTTAAAAGGGGCAGAGAGTATTGAAGACGACTCTCGCTCGGCCGGCCAAAAAACAATAGTACATTACTTCAGAGGGAAGAAAGTGACAGTTCCATACCGAGATTATGGCATTTGCGCCACGAGCTTGCGAGGGGCGCAAACCATTTGAGGTATGGAACTGTACTTTATCCTGAGGGATGTATAGTGCTTTTTATTACACCTACGAGGAAAATTATGGACATAAATGCATAGAAATGTTTATATTTAGTTAAAAGTGCAGCTATTAAGATGTTACATTTTGTCCGGGTATCTTGATATTTTGAGACACGGCAACAGATTATCAACAACTTCTTGGGCCGTCTCTAATAGTTCTGGCGGTGTGTTAAGGATAACATCATCACTGTCGCTCGAAGTATCCATATTTTACAAAAAACACAAAGATAAATGTGTTTTTGCGAAAATGCGCGGGCTTTTCCATTTTTTATTCGCCCGTTTCTGGAGTAGGCTAAGATCATAAGGTCATGCAGCCACTTCTTCCGTGATTCCGCGCGTTTTATATACAAAAATAATTTCGTTTTTAATTTTCTGTATGCACCAAGGAGGTTGGTAACTGGTAAAAAAAAAACTGTGGCCAGTAACAATTTACTTGAAATTTAATTAGTAGACAGTTAAAGTCTCTTGGCAGTATGACTGCTGACAAATTAAAAAAAAAAGAAAAACCGGGTATGTAATGGAATTTCATACATATTTCCCACCCTTGGGTCGGAAGGATTTTCATACAAACTTCCATACCTTGGGATGAAAGGATTTGAAGGGCGGGATAAAGGCGTTTCTTCCCTCTAATTGGTATAATTAGTATGTATTTTCAGAGCAGGTGTGATAAAAAAGATTTTAAACTCAAAACATTTATTTCGATTTACCAACGTTGGCAAGCGTTGCTTATGATGATGTCCATCCAAGCATGTCCTCACACAGCTCGGCTGCCTTTAATAAATGACCACCATACAGGGATGTTAGGATAAACCGTCACTTTTGAACTGCTAGTAGTTGCCCTTTCCAAAGCATAGTAAGTTCCTATGGAGAAAAACGGGCAAGAAACTCCACGGACACTCTTAATAAAAGTTACCACGAACCTAATGAAATCGAAACCAGAAGAACTTACATAGGAATAATTGAATACATCATAAAGTTATTGCATCTCATTAATTCAATTAATTAGGGCTGTAATCGGTTCCTTGTTTCATTCTGTGTTTTCTTCATTCTTAATATAGGTAACGTCCTTTTCTTAAACTGGTTTTACTTTAGCCTTATCTATATCTATGTATATGTCGCAGCCAACTGGTAAAAAAAACGAAAACACTTACGTCTTTTTTTACATCGTTCTCACATATAATTATAAATTCAACAGTAATGATGTAACTAATATTTTTGTCAAAATATAATTTAAAAGAGTGTCCATGGAGTTTCTTGCCCGTTCTTCTCCATAGGTACCTACGTTTTGGAATGGGCAACTAGCTTCATATTTCCTGACTGACCGACTTTTTGGCAATTCAAAAGCAAAGTAAAGTAAATATGCTTTGAGTTTGAGTTTATTTGGGTTCGGCGCCATATGTCTTTCTTTCCATGCTTCTCTATTATTTCGGTTGACGTCATCACGTCAACACCGGCTATCGCTGGTTTTCAGCGTCAGCCTACTTAGCATTATACCTACTGAGTGATGGCCGTTTTGCGTGGATGTAATGTAAAGTGAAGTGCGCATAAACTCCTTTTTTATGTTTGTGATTTTTGTTCTTTCTTTCAATAAATCTTACGGGTATTTTACATTGTAATGAAGTCGGTTAAAAAAATGAAGGTCAACCATTCATAACTATTCCTGCTTACCCCACTAACATACCGCTGTGATGAATGGAATCAGCTGGTACCACAACAAAAAAATAGCTAGAATTCAGTTAACGGTAAACGCAGTTTACTGCGAACGTGTGGGCGAGATAGCCTGTCAGTTTTACCAAGAGTGAAAGAGAAGGTATGACGGTTGTCGGCGCTCAGAATGAGCTTAAAATTGTCGTCTCCGGTTGTGTTTTGCTGATGTCATTATCTTGACTATTTAGATTAGGACAAAACGGTGTGGACCACTTTGGTTCGAAGCTTGTTTGATATAATTTCGATGATATTAAGAATTGCGTATAGTTGGCCCGAACACTTAAACATACAGACGGGTCTTTAAGGTTTTACTGGGCTTTTTTTTTTGAGGATGGTAAATGCCCCCTCCCGCTCTGGGTGGAGCGGAAGGGAGTGTCAGACTCTTACTGACTAAAACCCACCCGTGTTCCCTCCATAGCCCTTTATGTTCCGGGCCAGCGGTAACCCTTTCGGACAATCCCTCTGACCCGGCAGGCTTCGGCCCTGACGGGCCCCCCCTTCGTTTAGGTTTTACTGGGCTAAGTCGGTCAAATTGTTGACTTTCTAGTAGCAGCGTGAATATTTATTAAAACATACCCGCAAATATTCCTATTTTTTACTAGCCGTTAATGACCCAATGCTGGGCAAAAGTCTCCCTACTCTCTTTCCAACTCTCTCTGTTCTGAGCTGCCAAGGACTAATCTTTATTAAATATTTATATTTATCAATAAGTATTCCTATTAAGGCTCCTTCAAACAGGCGCGATACGACACGCGACACAAAGGCACCGCAAGTCGCGCAACGAGCGGTGCCTTTGTGTCGCGCGCGATTATATCGCGTGTCGCGCCTGTTTGTAGGAGCCTTTAACCGCTTTATATTTTAACCCAGCAGACGCCTATTGCAAACTGTGGCAGGATACTCTTCCTCGTCCCACTTACTATCTACCACCGAAGGAACCTCTCCCTGCAAGGTGTAACCTTCTATGGTCCACTTGGAAGTCCCTGAACCATCTCCGGACACAAGTGGGAAGATGTAACTCCAACCTGATAAAGTGGGGCTACCTTGACGGAATGGCAGTAGGGTGCTTCGTCCCTAACTATGCCCCACCTCCTGTCCTGTCCTCTGTGTCGGAAAACTAGCAGTCAAAGTGACCTCTGCGCTCCACCGACGACGCCGTGAAAGTGGCGAAGTTTTGGGCCAAGAAGATCGGAGAAAACTTTACCCTAGCTCTGGTGTTCCCATTTTTGACCTACGCCTCATGTTTCTGGCAAATTTATGGTTTCATAGCTTCAAGCAATAATTACCAACTTTGCTATCATTATACAACGTCATTTGTGTTTATTATACTGTTAAAGATGGCGGACTAGCTAGCAATAACAATACGTATTTCATGAGCTGTTTTGACCTTTTCGACCTTACCTACAGCTGCGAAACTTGGCTATGTGCTAAGAACAGCTGTGTTCACACTTCTACTGTATCAACACCACTGGTATTGTATCTGCATATCATCACGACTGTTTGCCTAGAATGATGATGTTATTTTATTGCACTTCTGAGTTTTACATCTAATCTCGGACGTAATCTTCTAATCTCGCTTGAATTACGTCCAAAGAACAACGCACGTCCAAGAGGTTAGAGGTCAAATTCCATCTATCATTGTAGATTAACTCGCTAAGCAAAAACATGTTTGGCTTAACTTGGAATAATAATACCAGTCTATTATTGTCACACTGCACTTCTTTTCATACAGGGAAGGTACAGTACCCGGCGATAAATATTGCACATCGACCTTTGGAAAGATACAATCGGCTAATTTCGGCTTCGTAGAGTAATCTCTGTCGCACGAAATACAAACAGTCCGGTATCTATTAGGGGCTGTTAAAACAATATATGATTTGCTTCTTTTGATAATTATTTTTATTCTTTGTATAAAATGGTTTTGTGTAAAAAGGTCGATGTGCAATATTTATCGCCAGGTACTGTATGAGCATTGATCACCTCGCTTTCACAAGACAGGCTATTCAAAATTATATCAACTAATAGCTGCGCCCCAAGCCTTCAAGCGCATAAGTCTCGACCCCGTGGGAATATTGGGATAAAAAGTATCCTACCTCCTAATCTAGGTCATGCATTGTCTACCCAAGTGCCAAATTTCATACAAATCCGTTCAGTGGTTTTAAGCGTTAAAGCCTAACAAACATACAAAAAATCAAATCTTTTCCTTTTATAATACTAGAGACAGACAAGTCCAGGTTTCCTCACGATGTATTCCTTCACCGAAGTCAAGACAAACTCGGAAAGTACATATGACCTCCACGCGGGCAAATCTGCGGGCAAAATCTAGTAAATAAATAAAAATTACCTGTCTTATCTCCTTGACATGCCCCTGTACAAGCACATCACCCTGCAAATGGTCCCCTGATCTACAACAAAACTCTTAACACCACAAACTTTAAGCTTTTAAGTCAACAAACAATAAGATTGTCCCCCAAAGCCGTCCAACGGCTCTGACGTCATCACCGACCTGAGACCTACACTGCACTTACATACTTTAGCTATGACTCACCAAGCAGCCTTTGTACTAAGCACACAGATATTAAATTGTAGACCGTGTCCAAGTTTTAAGCTTCAAAGCGCTTCGGTATATATTCCTTAAGAAGTTCGTAGAATCATACCAGCGCTGATTTGCTAGATTCGTTTTCTCCTCTACCTATTGTTATTTCTCCTGACGAAGTTTATCTGTTTTTATGTATGTATCTATGTATTCGTTTTTTTTTTGAGTTTAAATATAACCTTTTTATTGTACCTGGCATGTTTTGTATCTATCTGAGAAAATGCCTCAGGCATTAAGTCCGCCTTTGTACAATATTTTTGTACTTGAACTGACACTTTTAATAAATAAATAAAACATCTGTGCACATAATAACCGCTAGATTTGGGGCCTGTTTCACAGTCATCATCAACTTCTGCGTAGCCTTTTCCCAATCTGTCTATGTGACCTCCACAATCCAGTAACTGACACCACTATAGTCTAAAAAAAATCTAAATTGATAGCGACAAACAAAAATGGCTTCTCTACTCATAACAACAAGAAAGTAACAATAGAACGAAAATTATTATCATGCCATGGTAAAAATATTAGTCAGTCAGTGTTAGCTGATAGGAAGGCTGATTGCTACTAGGAGTAGTGATGACCCAGTGGTAATGGCCGGACTTACGATTAGATCATGGGTTCGATCCGAGCAGGTGACGAAATTATTTACACAAAGCTTTACTTTGTGTACCTAAAATCGTGTACTGCGCATGTCAAACCAGCTCGGTAGACACAACTTTGAGAAAGAGGTGGTGGTGGTGGTGGTAGGTGGTGGAGATGAAATGCAGCCTAACATTGAATCTCTAAAGAGTGCATACATACAGTCCGTTCATAGTTATATTTTTACTATGACGACAACTTCGATGCCACAAAAAACAATCCATGCAATACCGAATGATAATGACTTGGGTGAGGATAGTTTGCGACTTAGCACCACATCCGAAGATCTATCTATCATCAGTGGTATGCAAATAAAAAAAACATCAATCATCAACTCTCTAAGTTCTTTGTGTAAATTATTTCGTCACCTGCTCGGATCGAACCCATGATCTAATCGTAAGTCTTAAAGGCTCCTACAAACAGGCGCGACACGCGATATAATCGCGCGCGGCACAAAGGCACCGACCGTTGCGCGACTTGCGGTGCCTTTGTGTCGCGCGCGATTTTATCGCATGTCGCGCCTGTTTGAAGGACGTTTAAAGCGATATAGGAGAACATCCTGAGGAAAGCGGCATGTCCTAGAACCAAACTTTTGAAGACATGTGACATGGACATCTAAATCTACTAACCCGCAGTGATCCCGCGTGGTAGATGTCCATCCATAAACAGCCTGTAATATTCCCACTGCTGGGACACTGACCTCATCTCGGTGAGAGGGAATGGGTCGTAATCCACCACGCGGACCCAATGCCGGTTGGTTCTGGGACATGCCGGTTTCCTCATGATGTTTTTTTTTTCGCCGTTTTGAGACCATTGATGATGAAATTATTTACAAAAAGTAAAGCGCCTGTCAAAATGGGTTGATTGATAGATGGAATCACAGGTCGCCTCGATCGATCAGGCCGCACGGTTCGATCTTCAAGGTTAAGCTACGCTTGCCGCGGTTGGTCTGTCGATCGGTGACCATCTTCACATACCGAGACCCTCCGTGCCTCGGAAAGCACGTTAAACCATTGGTCACGGCTGTCATTCGTAGATCTTTGGGAGTCGTTACGGGTATGAAAAGTCCAATGGTCTGACAACCAGACTTACCAAGGGGTATCGTATTACCCAGTTACTGGGTTGTGGAGGTCAGATAGGCAGTCGCTCCATGCAAAATACTGGCCAACATATGTAGTTGGAAAAAGGCTAGGTAGATGATGATGAGAATCGCCAATATACAGGCCGATGACGATATTGTTAATAATTATGATGATTATAATGCGCGCACGCAATTTAGCAACGTATTCAGAGTTTTGACCCCCTTTAATTATAAGCACTTATTTCTTAGGCAAGGTCTCGATGACCTAGTTCATGTTATGATGCGCAGACATTGACCTGAGACTGTTATTGTGTTGTACCTTTAGTACTTGACTTGACTAGTAAATTATTTATATTACTCGTATATGCTTTGACTAGCTGTGTCCACGGATATGCCTTTGAATTTCTACTAGTTTTGAGATGGTCTAAAAGTTTACTATGAAAATGGTCTTATCTATCTTAGGCAGATTTTAAAAAGTATATGTAAGTTATATATGCAATATCTTCATATCTACATAAAGTATATTCTAAATACAGTACCCGGCGATAAATATTGCACATCGACCTTTTACCTTTTTTTGTATTTTATACAAAGAATAAAATTAATTATCAAAAGAAGCAAATCATAATTGTTTTAACAGCTCCTAATAGATACCGGACTGTTTGTATTTCGTGCGACAGAGATAACGCTCTACGGAGCCGAAATTAGCCGATTGTCTCTTTCCAAAGGACGATGTGCAATATTTATCGCCGGGTACTGTATCTATCTATTAGTAAGACCGAAGAAACGATGAATGAACTGTGTGAAAGATGATATGGCTACAAAGGGGATCACTGCTGAGATGATGTAGAGAAGTATGGATGAAGAAGATTTGCCGCGACCCAAATAAATTGGGATAGGGACATGTGAATGATGACATGCAATATCATCATCATTTAGTCAAACGCGAACTCAAAGCATGTATTACAATAAAAGCAATTAAAGCCGATCGATTCTGTAAAAATCTCACCGTGAAAACTTAGGTGAAGTGAATTTGTTTTCGCTAGGAATTTACACTATTGACAGCTCACTCCACGCTCACTTCACCTAAGTTTTCACGGTGAGATGGTTACAGAATCGCACTGCCGGAACTTTTGGTTTGTCGGTCAGTCAGAAAGTTGAAGCTTGTTTCCCATTAATGCGTAGTAGGGTCTTATGGAGAAGAACGGGCAAGAATCTCCTTGCGAATAACATCAGGTTTCCTTGCTGACTGGATAGAATTTACACCACTGCATGAGATATCGTATAACTCGTGCCAACACGAGACGAGAACAAATAGATAATATTGGAGCGGAGAAGGCAAAATATTAGACGTATGACTTGAAGATGAACCTTTGATTCAAAATCTATGTATTGAAATGTCATGATTTGGAATGCAATTCACGACCCATTCGACACATCATTTAATGTTAGCACACTATTTATAAGATAATGCATATTGCTTACCGGTTTTATGTCACGACTGTTCAACATATTATCACGCTTGTACTCCTCGAAGGGGGAGGCAGAGGTGTGGGTGCTACCCATAGACATAAGAAAGAAGTTTTTTTTATATTCCTATGGTGGGTACCTTATAGAACTGTAACCTCATTTAGCTGGTTATGTCTAAATCCCATGTAAAAGGGGACGAGCCTATTGCCATCTTTTTTTTTCCTATGGGTACTCTCCCACTGCTGGGAAAAGGCCTACTCCAAATCCGTTCAGGTTCAAAATGTCCAATTCACAACGTTTTGAGAATTGGACATTTTGGGAATTGGACGTTGGACGTTTTGTGAATTGGACATTTTTTAAATTGGACGTTTTGTGAATTGGACATTTTGAGAATTGGACGTTTTGAACCTGAACGTCCAAATCCTTCCATCAACTCTTTTCCCGCGCCTAGTCGCGGGATGCATGCAGCTCATCTCGCCATCTCTTTTTGGCCGGCCTCGGGGGGGGCGCCTTTCATCTTCAGGCACCCATTGTGTGGAGACTTTTGCCCAGCACTCATCGCGCATGCGGCTCATGTGACCCGCCCAATCCCTTGCCATCTGTCGGGCGCAAATTCAGACTCCCGGCTGCTTCTGAGAAAAACATAATAGAAACACCCAATACCCAATGACACTTTGCATGAGCTGAGAATCGAAACCCAGGTCGCTCACCATTCGTACTTGCGACCACCAAGGTTGTTTAAACTCGATATAAAACCACAAACTAGGTCGCGTCTTGACAATTTTGTCGAACTGTTTAGAAAATTAAAAAAAAAACGGCTAGCGTAGCCAGCGAAAGTCAAAGTCATAGGCAATTAGAGAAAGCAAATGATTGTCGTCCGCCATTACGCTCTGACCAATTAAGGGTCAAAGTTAGTTTGTGAAGCCAATCACGTGCGTCGAAAGTGTATAGCGCCAAAATTGGCGGCTGCTGATTGGGTGGCGTGTTGCTAATTCGAATTTCTATTTTTTTTCTGATGTTTCTAATGTGGGAACGTTTATTTTGGTGCGTCCGTTATGGGATTGTATTCAATTGTTTATTTCTTGGTACAGTTCTCGCCAAAACTGGGCGCTTTGGAGTAAGTGCTACCTGGGTTCGCACCTGTTTACATTCGCACCTCCATACAAAGAGGGACCAATCTGATGGGCCATCGTCTTATTTACCATTCAATTGCCTAACAATAGACCGTGTCTCGGAAGGCACGTTAAGCAGTTGGTTCCGGCTGTCATTCGTAGATCTTTGACAGTTGTTACGCGTCGTCAGAAGCCCAAAAGTCTGACAACGTCTAAGACTGATTCAAATTTTATGGCGGCTCTGAAGTGCGGCGCTTAAATACTGCTATTCAGTTGAATCCGGTAAGACTGGAAGCCGACCCCAACATAGAAAAAGGGAAAAAGCTAGGCAGATTGATTGGACAGTAATGAACACAGTTGAAAGTAAATGTACCATAAAGTAACAAGAACGGCTATAGACCAGTGAAACTTGTACGTGTCATAGACTTACTATATTTATGGTACGTGCATAGACTATCAAGCTTCTACAGCACCATGATTGACACTTGACATCTCTATGAATGAAAGTGTATAATAAAAATAATAATCTATGGTATAGGTAACGTGATCATTCGTCCCGCTTTGGACGGGACAGTCCCGCTTTCAGGCTGTCTGTCCCATTGTCCCCAACCAGAGCAAAATGTCCCGCATTTACAAAGAGAGTAAGAGACCAAATGAAATGTCGTTTGGTCCCTTTGTAAATGCGAGACATTGAAAATGAAAAAATGTTTTTAACCGACGAAAAAACGGAGGAGGTTTTCAAGTCGACGAGTACTTATATTTTTTTTATGTATGACCACGCATAATTTTTATTCATGAACAATTTACATTGTATCTGAATATCAAATATAAGACAGCTCAAAACATAAAACATAAGTAGGTAACTACCTAGTCGATAAATTATAATTACAAAGACGAACATCGACAATAATCATGTGATAGCTCCCATTACTACTTAAAAACTCGACCCGACATTTTAAAACAAAGGCTCGTACACACAGGCGCGACGCGACACGCGACACAAAGGCACCGCAAGTCGCGCAACAAGCGGTGCCTTTGTGTCGCGTCGCGCCTGTGTGTACGAGCCTTAATTTGCTCCACCGACAAATACAAAACAAATGCGTCTTCAACCGCAATATAAGGTTAAAATTACATCATACTTAGCTAATGTTTATTATTTTTCATGTCCTTTTCTCTTTTTAATAAATACCTAGTAAAATAAGTTTTTTTTTTTTGTTTAATCTGGCAAGCGTCCTGCTCTGGCCAAAAATAAATAAATCATCACGTTAGGTATAGGTATAATCTATCGTTGCATTAACGCTATGATTTTGAAATTGTGGATAAAGGCTCCTGCAAACAGGCGCGACGCGCGACGCGAATCGCGCGCGACACAAAGGCACCGCTCGTTGCGCGACTTGCGGTGCCTTTGTGTCGCGTGTCGCGTCGCGCCTGTGTGTACGAGCCTTAATATGCAGCTTGCTAAGTCAATAAAAAATATATGAGGTATGGAAAAATAACTTTATTTCCTACACGATAAAGTTCAGTTTACGCTAGAACTTCAAACATTTTTATAACTTTTTCAATAGTGCTAGTCGCTCTGAAATCAACTTAATTTCCATTAAAATAAAGTTGTTCTTGAAATAACATCAATTTGCAACATATAAAATAGACTTTAGATCATTTCTGATCGCATGTTGCTCCCGCGTTGTTCCAGTGGTCGCAAGCGGTACTGCTGAGCATGATGTCCTGTGCCTGGGTTCGATACCCGGATGTCCAATGACACTGCCCGATTCGGGAATAGAAAACCAGGACATTAATTACTTTTCGAGCTTTTTACCAGTTTTGTTAATTGGTAGCCTCTACAGGGTGTAAAAAGACTCCCATAGCCGTCAATACATTAAACTAAGTAACATTGCATAAGAATATAATTGCTGTGAAACGACTTTTATTTTTGGTGTGGTAATTTGTTGTTAGCAGTAATGCGCAATGTAGCACACGCAAAACATTGTGCTTAAAAGGGTGCATGCAACGGTACAGGGGTCGTGGGGGTATTTAAAATTGTGCAAACAGACGCGACAGCGATCCCCACCGACCCTTGCTCGATGTAGTGCCAGCCCGCGCCGCAGCTGAGCCTGTAGATTTAAATTCCCGACTCTGACCTCTGAGTTTGTTTCGGCATTTCTTCTCAGAGTAGTCAATTAGGAAATGCCGGCCCCATCGTTCGTTAAATAATCAAAATTCGATCCAGCCTGTCCCAACTTGCTGCCCTCCCCCCAGCGACGCCCTAAGCCGAGGCTCGTACCCCACATGGGGTGCCCTTAGCGTGTAGTCGCTTAGTTTAATTAGTTAGTTTTAAGCCCCTGGCTGGAGGCTTTGAGTTCTCTCAAGGCAACCGCAGGATAGTCCGGTTAAGTAGTCACGACCTCTCAAGGTCAACTACGAGATGCCATATAAAAAAAAAAACGCGACAGCGATATAATCGCGCGTGACACAAAGGCACCGCTCGTTGCGCGACTTGCGGTGCCTTTGTGTCGCGTGTCGTGTCGCGCCTGTTTGAAGGAGCCTTTAGTTACTAACCGTCAATGGCGCCAATACCTAGATAATACCGTAGAGACAGGGCGGATTTTGTTTTTGTCTTTTGGCTTCGTACGTTTGGGTCATTTAGCCAATGTCACGTCAGGGCCGTTTTTATGGAGGCCCTGGGTACTTTTTACTACAGGGTACTTCGTTGCGCGACTTGCGGTGCCTTTGTGTCGCGTGTCGTGTCGCGCCTGTTTGTAGGAAGCTATATCCAACATTAATTATGGGTTATTAATTATTATAATAGATAAAAGTCACGAGATTATTCCCAACAGACAATTTATTAATACTTCGTCTTGCGTTTCTAAAACCTTGACCAATGCTACTAAATACTGATAACTATCCGCTATCAGTTTTAAGTACCCGAGAAGTCGTAATGCTATCGATGTGCATTTTCAAATCTATTTCCAGACTTAGCCCCTTTTTAGGAAGGTCCCAAGTCCTAAAAAGGGGCTCGTGGCTAAGTAATAACACCCGCAAGGATAGATCGATCAGGTTAAGGTACGCTTGCCGCGGTCTCTGTCCGTGGATGGGTGACTATCTTTACATACCGAGATCACTAAGTGCCTCGGTTTCAGCATCTTTGACAGTCGTTACGGGACGTTAGAAGCCCCACTCTTCTTAGCGCGTCGATGGCAAGAAATTAAAATATTTTTGACCCAAAATTCAGATGCGCGTACTCCGCTCACGCAGAATACGAACTGGGTAATACGAACCACTCTTACCAAGGGTTATCGTGGTTGAGGTATTTATGTATGGGCCTGCGTCGCCTGAAATAAATTTAAAAAAAAAATTACCCAGTAGCTGAGTTGTGGAGGTCAGATAGGCAATCGCCCCATGTAAAATACTGTTTTTCGACTGCAGTCGGTTAGACCAATATAGTAGACGGATAATGTGGACTGGGACAGTCCGAAAAATGTAGCAGTTCGTCCGGGAAAGTCATAATTTCCGAAAGACGTCATAGGCCTCCCTCAACCACCGTCACGTCGCATCCAGCAGATTTCGCACAACCCCGCGGCTGTTTGCCAACCAATAATATTATATACAAAACAACTTCTGCCTATGATAAGCCGTTTCAATCATAATATTATTGGTTTTCATCAACTTCCCGTAAGATAAACGGCGGGCAAGAGGTATTTCCGATGTTTTTTTGTTTTCCAAAAGTTGGGAATTCTCATCTTTATTTTTAACCCTGGTCATCACACTTAATATTATAAAGGCGAAAGTTTGAGAGTGTGTTTGTATGTTTGTTACTTCTTCACGCACAAACGGTTGGCCTATTTTGACAAAATTTGGTATGGAGGTAGCTGACACCCTGGATTAACACATAGGCTACTTTTTTTTATCCCGATATTCCAACGGGATCGAAACTTATATCGGGATAAAAAGTATCCTATGTGTTAATCAATCCTGGTTATAAACTATCTGTGTGCCAAATTTCATCAAAATCCGTTCAGTAGTTTTTGCGTGAAGAAGTAACAAACACACAAACTTTCGCCTTTATATCGTATCAAACTCTGTACATATATTATTATGTTTTCAACACACTATCTACCTAGCATAAATCCTGAAGAATATCATATATTTTTTTGATTTGGTTTACTGTAGTCGATCATATACTTTTATTGTTTCTAAAACTTGCGTTTTTTTGTGTTTAGGTCCTGTAAGCCCCTAAAATAATAAAAAAAAGAAATGCTGCTCGTTGGTAAGCGCATGACATGAAAACGGCTAGACCGATTTGGCAATGTTTTTTTTTAATGTTGGTAGTAGTCCAAATCAAGTTCTTACGGAAAAAAATCTGAATAGTGGCCTGGAAAATTATAAAATTCGCGAAAAAACTGATCTTCCTTTTTTCTATGAGATTTTCGTATGGACGTCTGTCCGGTAAGCTAGCAGCCAATATAAACAACACAATACAGGTCATAATAGCTAGCTATTTATCTGTGTTCATGTATAGAATGCACATAATATCACGATAAGCGTAAATAGAATATAATAACGTTTTAACGTTAAATTTCATTTCATTTCATTTATAAATTGTCTCCAGTATTACAGCTACTAGAAGTAAGTACAGACGCCAGCACATCAACCTACCACAATCTGTCAGATTTTCCCAATCAACTTTGAACCTTATACTTTAGCGATAAAGTTGAAAATCTATTAAAGAAATCTGACAGATTGTGGTAGGTTGATGTGCTGGCGTCCGTACATACACAAAGCCGGAATACCGGAAGCAAAAAGTTCAAGCGTCAGCATTATGCTGAAAACCAGCGCTTGGCAACCCGCTTTTAGCGATTAGAAGGTTGCACAGCGCTGGTTTTCAGCGTTCACAAAAAAGAAAACAGAAGAGGTAGGTACATTAAGCAAAAATGGATTAATAAATGATAATTATACATTTAGATGGATAGATAGATAAAACGTTTATTCAGTGCAATAAAAGACACAATACAGGTATTAAAAACATCAAAAAAGGTGAAAAAAATATAAAAAAATAACAAAGATTAAAAAGATAAATTGAACCGTAGACACCTAGCTCATAAACATCTGTAACGGTAGATCACTACTGGGCGGTGTGTGTCTCATGGTTGCACCAAATGGGAGTCCAGCTCAGCATATGCCACATTTATAATAATGAACATACATTAATTAATACGATTGAATTAGAAATAATTTTTTTTTTAAATACCACGTTACATACCAAGAATACCAGAATTACGCCCCCGTTCTACCTACCATTGTCAGGAAAAGTACGCCCCTCTAAATGTTTTGCGCGGTTTTACCCGAAAAACGCGGATGACACGGCGTGGTACAGTACAACACACAGAGATTACTAGTGACGTAGTGGACGGGCTTATGTGATATGGAACCAGGAATGTAAATGTTTATTAAGTTTTTTTTTTTATTTTTTTTTTCACTGCTATGTCCTAGAACCAAGATTTCGAAGACACGTACCAACTCGCACTAGGCCCGCGTGGTAGATCACAGCTCACTCCGTCTCGAAGAGAAAAGCCCAGGAGTAGGAACTTTATAGGCTGATTATACTGGGACGATAATGATCATTAAAGTATTGACGTAATTTGTAATCTTGATCCCTTATTCGTTGGGTGATTAAGATACTCTCCCGGTCGATTCTGTAAAAATCTCACCGTGAAAACTTAGGCGAAGTGAGTTTGTTTTTACTAGGAATTGACACTATTGACAGCTCAATTCACCTAAGTTTTCACGGTGAGATTTTTACAGAATAGCACCGCAGGATTCAAATTTTTGCTCATACCAATATCGTAGTTAAAACAGGAAAACGCTGTTTAGGTACTTGTTTATTGTAGTCGTAAGCCATATGTTTACACAATTATTATTTACTAGCTGCGCCCCGCGGTTTCTCCGGCGTAAATGTCGATCCCGTGGGAATATCGGGATAAAAAGTAGCCTATATGTTAATCCAGGGTGTCAGCTACCTCCATACAGAATTTTATCAAAATTGGTCCAGCCGTTTGAGCGTGAAGAAGTAACGAACATATAAACACACACACACAAACTTTCGCCTTTATAATATTAGTGTGATATTCTGTCCAGAAAGTTCGAACAAAGTTATCAGAACTTTTTTTTGTCCGTTGTTTATATTACTTTGCCTTGTTTAAAGGTCACAGGAAAACAGTAGGTGTGCAACTATCAATTCAGGATACATAAACATAATATCCAGCATAATTTTAATTCATTAAAATTAATTAAAACTAGGTTAAAACTTGTTAAAATGTCAATAGACATATTTATCATATTTTTCCGCTACAGATTATTTAGCCAATACATACATATTACGTTGTTTGTCGTCAACAGAATTGATCAATGGTTGCGAGTTAAAATAAAAACGTTCACAGATGTTTCAACGGACATATTTAGACTCGACAATTAGTCAAAATCTGTATCAAAATTAATATTAATAATATTATTGCCAAATGAGTAACAGTAAGTTTGTAACTGCTTAAGCGTCAGCTGTTAATATGGAAATCATAAGGAGTTGTGCATATTTTTAATTTTCGCTATCGTTAGTTTTTGTATGTGCATATTTTATAAATACTGAGGTTACTGAAGCATCGAATGTAAGACTAACATTTCCTCGTAAGAGAAATATTTTCAGCCGTTTTCATTAATAATAAAATGTCTGAAAGGACGTATCTACGACCTTTTGATAGACTCTGAGGAGGACCTATCTAGCAGAAAAGAACAATCGCCTAGAAATCCCCAACAAACGGACAGGATTAATAAAAAATTAAAGAGGGTTCTATAGTTGTAGTCAGAGGGTGTAAACTGAATAATACGATGATGATGAAGCTGTGGACATAGAGAGCCTGAACCAAATAGTGATGAGACAATGATGAAGGCTTTACGAATGCAGGCTAGAAAGGAGTTGATGAACCAGAACGATACAGTAATGTATTATCACCAACCACCCCTAAACTATACCCTTGGTAGGAATTCCTTAGGCTAAAGTAGCCCTTAAATGTATCCCTTAATTTAATTCATTTTAACCAAGCTAAGGGACACCTAAATAGGGGCCTAAGTCTTTGATTATGTGAGTATGAATCTGGATGGCTACAGAAAAAAAAAGTTAGATGAGATCGGCGTTTCCTATCTGACTACTCTGAGAAGAAAGGCCGAAACAAACGCAGAGGTCATAGTCTCTTTTAAAGTCCAGACATAATCTTGGTCAGGTTATATGAAGGCAACCAGAAGAAAAGATGGAAGGATTGTGTGCAAGGAGAATCGGCTGGAAATATAGTGAATTTTGAGATGACGACTGATAGAGATGTCAGTATGGAAGAAAACCCCTAAATAAATTGAGAATAAGTATAGGAGAATGATAATGATTTTGCTTTAGCCAAGTATAATGAGAATGTAAAAATGACGGTGTATAGTTTAACCTTTTGACCGCCACAATCATGTATAGATGACAAACCAAAATGTGCCCAGCACGCCACGGTTCGATTACATGACAGATTGACGTCGAGGGCACGTTTTTCATTTTTTGACGTGTGGCGGTTCAAAGGTTAAGAAAAGCAAAAGAATAGAAAGAAAATACGTTTATTTGCGGTTAGCATGACGCAAATAAAGAACACGACTACAAAAAAGAACAAGTTGGGTGAAAATATGCGTCACATCCACGCAAACCGGCCAATACTCAGCATAATGCTTCTACCTACTACTAAGAAAAAGGCGTAAGATATGTATGTAATGGTTACGCCTTCTAAAGGTGGATTTCTGAGTACTGCAATCGAGGTATCGCCGAGCGATATCACCGATTTGTTTTGTTTTGCTCAACACAGAGCTGCAGTGTCGTGCGCCAATACGTTCTGACTATCGCTGTACACTTGGGTAGTATTGAGTGCGGGAAAACCCGCTACTGCACTTTTAATACTAGTAAAGGCTTACTTTTACTTATTATTGAGATTGAGATTAATAGTGTGTTAAGGCTCCTACAAACAGGCGCGACACGCGATATAATCGCGCGCGACACAAAGACACCGCTCGTTTCGCGACTTGCGGTGCCTTTGTGTCCCGCGCGATTTTATCGCGTGTCGCGCCCGTTTGAAAGAACCTTTAGGCAATTAGGGTGCATTTTTTTTGCCTAAGCAGGCAGGTTTTAGGCAGGGAAGCATGGCACGAACGAGAGGAGGCTACTCAACAGTGTGTGGAACAAACGACGATGATGACGAGGCAGTTTTAGATTGTCACCCAAAAATCTGATGGTGGAGAATGCAAAAGTGATAGTAGGTTTTTGCATTCTCCAGAGACCAGTCCCAGTAGCACCCCCAGAAAACCCCTTTCCTTGAAAGGGAACAGTTTGATTTGAAATACCACTGCAGGAACACCTTTTTTGATGCAAGAACTGTCCACTCATTACGTCTGATTGGCTATAACGCGTTTGTCTAGCGGTTTTCTACCTCACAACACGTACAGAATACTAACAACCAACTGCTTAACTCGCCTCACTGTTTTCCTAATGTCATATCAATCCGGAAATACACATAATACATCTGTGTGTGTGTCTTGTTACGTGAACAACTCACTCAGGCATACGCCCAACATATTCGGTTAGCGTATTAAGTAATACATTAAGTGGGCCAAAGAAGTGGGTGGACAAGTATTGTTTAAAGAAATAAAAACTGTACTTGATTATACTAGTGGTACTAGTCTGTACAGGGTTTGGAGCAGTATCTCAGTATAAACAGGAAGTAGGACAGTTTAAAATTGTATGATACACGAGTCTTCCCTGAAGACTTGCAAGCATAACTCAAAACTCAAAGCAGTAATTTCAATTAAACCATCCACATGCACTTTGGAGCTGTCAATGAGTTTGTCAGTCGACAAGTTGAAGCTGGTTGCCCATTTGAAAGCGTAATAGGCCCCTATGGAAAAGAACAGACGAACACAGAATGGTCAAAATGCCTTAGGTAATATTGCCTAATCCTAACTAATAATAATTATTATAAATGCGAAAGTAAGATTGTTCGTTTGTTCCGCTTTCACGCCAAAACGACTGAACAGATTTGGATGAAATTTAACACATGCGTAGACCATGACCCGGAGAAGGACATAGGCTACTTATCATCCTGGATCGCAGTCGAAGTCGCGGGCAACATCTAGTAACTAATATGGCGCAATGATCAGTTGCACCAATCGTAAACAAAGAAACGCAACAAAGACATTTCAAAGAAGTTTTACAAGAATAAAAATTTGATGATTGTGATGCTGTGGCGTGCGTCAGCTTTGCATAAACCAATCCAATTATCAGTGCCACAACATCGTCCAGCGGCCATCACACGTTATCTGTATGAGCGTCCATCATTATATTAACATCAATAAAATAATCGTAGAATAGAAACGTTCAGTGCATCGCCGAACGCCGCGGAGACGGGTCGTGCGCGCAAAAACTGTTACGTTATTTACCTCAACAAAAAGTAGTTTCGCGTTTTATTAAGTGCTTTATTAAAAAATGGCAGAAGGCGACGTGCCTTTGGTTACAAGTTTTGGCGGCAGTGAAATTGAATTTGGCGGGAACGGATCTAAAATGACGAAGGCTAATTCGAGGTTTGTTTTTTTTTTTGCTTCGGTATTTTGTGTTCGGTCTGAACTGTCATCGTCGTTTTTCTAATGTGACTACAGAAAATTAATGGTGTCTGGGAATTTCCTATTTTTTTTCATTCTAAACAGCGTTTAATACAATAATTATTAAGTAAAAACACAACGCAAGCAAAAACCTTGAAACGTAATCATAAGTTGACTTAGCAAAACTTTATGCTCACTTTGTGTTCAATGCTAAACCTTTGTTTTTCTCGACAACCTTTTTTTGTACGATTCTCGACTTTAAAACCATAGTATAACTAAGATATGATGAAATATGATCTATATTTACATAGATTCTCTTGGCAAGTTTTGTAAATATCAGAACATCGGACGTGCACAATCATTTTAAAATGAAAGGACAATGTACATATATATCAAAACAAAGAGCGCATAATGAAAATGGCTAGCGGCAGTAAATAAACACAATACAGAGTCACAGACAAGGCATTTTATTTTTGACTAGCTGACCCGACAGACGTTGTCCTGTCCTTTTTTAATTATTCATAGAAAAATCCTATAGAAAAAGGACGTTTAGTTTTTCTTAAATTTGAAAATAAATCCGCTATTTTCTTCTAAAAATAGCCATATTGATCCAGTCATTCTCAAGTATTGCGCTGACCAACGTACAGTAGTTCATTTTTATTTATGTGTAGATAAAGGATTATAATATTTATAATACTTTCGTCACAATAATTCTGGTTTTTAATTAGCGTTTTTTTTTTGCATAATGCCATCCTACCTCCTTCGTATCATATTCAAAGACAATTATTTTTTTTTTTCAAAATTCTGTCTTTAAAATCCGGATTCAAAATATAAACAAAATGGCCTCTAATGCAACGATTATAAATTGATGTCATAACCTACATTAATTAAACTGAAATGGTTACTTTATTAAAATGTGATAACAATATTCTAATATGTCTTATCAGCTGATCGCGAATGACGGGAAACCGCTATCAACGACAAAAGTCTATGCTGTATTGAAGTAATGTTTAAAGTTTTAAACATATGTTTTACGTATACTTATAATCACAATGTAGGTAGATACCTAGTTACCTACATAATAATAGGATCACGCTAATATACATATACTATAACAAAAAAAAAATGCAAACGATAATGCGACCTATTTTATTGTTATTATAGTAGGTACTTAATGGATCTCCTTTTTTTCTCTCGAATCTTCACAATTTATGAGACTATCCAGAAACTATGGTCAAATATTAGTCGGTCACCAAGATGGTAGCGGGGCTGACTGTCCAGCGGGGTAAAGGCTCGTACACACAGGCGCGACGCGACACGCGACACAAAGGCACGCAAGTCGCGCCACGAGAGATGCCTTTGTGTCGCACGCGTCGCGCGTCGCGCCTGTTTGCATGAGCCTTAATTGTTTGGTTTTCATTTTGACAGTTCAACAACATTCATTGCGTTAAGGCTCCTACAAACAGGCGCGACACGCGATAAAATCGCGCGCGACACAAAGGCACCGCTAGTTGTGCGACTTGCGGTGCCTTTGTGTCGCGTGTCGTGTCGCGCCTGTTTGAAGGAGCCTTTATTTACGTTGTTGAGCAAACAAATTTTTCGGACATATGAAACAATATCCTTCAAAATGATTCAGATTGTAACGCAATTAGGGTGCAGGGTGCGCCTGCACTAGGATTTAAGTATCGCCTCTAGTAAATTCTATGATATTTTATTAATTAATTTAAACTTTATACACAAGTTAAAAAAATACTGAACAAAAGCGGACTTATGCCTGAGGCATTTTCTACCAGTCATCCTTAGGGTGATGCAGAGACAAAACATGGTAGGTGCACCATACGGGATAAATAACTCGTGATTTTAACCCCATGGTTGACCTCATCGACGGCGATGGTTGACAGGGGAGAATGGTAGAAGAATTAAAAACTAAAACTGCAGTGCGATTCTGTAACCATCTCACCGTGAAAACACAGGTGAAGTGAGCGTGGAGTGAGCTGTCAATAGTGTCAATTCCTAGCAAAAACAAACTCACATCACCTACGTTTTCACGGTGAGATTTTTACAGAATCGACCGGCAGGACTACTGAAAAGGATGAAACAAAAAAGTGCCTTCCCGTGGACGCATGCTACCATAGTTTATAAGTATGTTAATACAGCGGCAGCGGCGGGCTTATTTCAGCAATATTTTTGAAATGTGCTAATTAAGCCCTTTCATTTGATACCCATCACGTCATGAGTAATTTTTTTTAGTTCATGACTTTATTTCCGCTAGAGGGCGCCATATTCAATTAATGTGACGTCACATAGCCTATAATCAGCGGACGATCAAGACGCTTCCAACGATACCTCATTTGCCAAATTATGACAAGTTTAGAAGTTATGAGGGAACAGATGAACATACATACCGGTCAACATCATAATCCTCCTTTTTGCTTCGCCGTAGTCGGGAAAATAGTGTTGCTCTGACCCCAAGTAACTTGGGGCAAGGACAGGAAGATGATGGTCATGATGATGATGGTTAACCCCATCGTAGCACAAACAGTAGTCAGAAATTTCAATTAAAACTGCACGGAACTTTATTTCATTGATAAAAATACAATAAATAATAATTATTATGACAGGCTATCAACCCCTGATAAAGCAAAGTCAATAAACCCCAGTCTATTTTTATAAAGTTGTCAATATAAATTATAATTTCTGATTCCTTTTCAATTACAAATGTGGGTAGAAACTATGAAAAAATATGGCATGTTTTTTAATTGAACCACTATTAGTTTAAATTTTGCGCTCCTAAAACTATTATTGAACACTTAATATAATGATTGCGCCTCTTTTTATTACCCGACTATGAAACTCAAATAATTCCTTTTTTGAGTCTTAAAAATTCGTCTGTAGTGTCATCATTAGAAGCGCAATTTTTTTTAAAGGTTCATTAATTTTAAAAAGTGACCATTATTTGAAAGTCATTAAGTTTTTAAAGGATATGTAAATTATTTCCCAATATTTTTTATATTTCCCAAAAATTATAAAAAATGGTGTCTAGTGTACCTACTATCTTCTATCTACCTAACTTCATTTTTACCTTTGAAATTTATGCCCTGCAAAATACTGATATTTGACTTAACCAGTACTTACCTACCGGAAAACTTCCCTAACATAAGTATTTAGGAGAAGGTTATTTTTTTATAGCTGCAACCTTTTACAGCACCATCTGTGTTTAAAAGCATTTTTCCTTACACTATCCTTGCACTTTTAACTCGTCTAAGTATGTACTTTTCCCCTTCACTGCAAAATAGAGCTAGTGAATGTCTTATGCCCGGGCATTTAGGGCATCTTGGGCAAAGACCTGCCCAAATTACCCTATAATATGCCCAATTTGCCAAGGCATGATCATACTGTTCGAATTGACGTTTAGAGATTCCTCACCACTGACAGCTGTCAAACTTTTGATCCCTATTCGTTCGAAGTTACAATACATTAACTGAATTGAAAAATAGCTCTTGGTCGCAAGTAGGTCATCATGGTTGTTGGCCCATTGTCTACGGCTATACGCTACGTATGACCTGGAATTAAATGATTACAACTAACCTACTGTTGTTGTTCGAATCAAATGGGAAGTTCCATGTTTATCTTTTAATTCCTAGAATTTTATTATACACTGTATGTAATTAGATAAAAATTTTGTTTGTTTATAATAAAAATTATACTCGTAGTTGTTTATTTTTAACGTGTAGTGTTGTGTACATTAGTTACTACTGGGTTTTCTAGTTAATTTTATAGAAAACTAGCCGTGCCCGCGACTTCGTTCGC
Source organism: Luperina nickerlii (assembly GCA_963855955.1). Lineage (NCBI taxonomy): Eukaryota > Metazoa > Arthropoda > Insecta > Lepidoptera > Noctuidae > Luperina > Luperina nickerlii. Next base: position 4,649,638 of record OY979689.1, on the reverse strand, counting down.
GTGCATGTCGTAAAACAAATTAGATTTCATATTTTTTGCGCGGAACCCAACTTTTTTTCTAAAATAAAATTAACTTAAGTTACTACTTATGACATCAGCTATCTGCCAGTGAAAGTCACGTCAGAGATTAAAAACAAAACAGACAGACACAAATATTAAAAATTGTTTTGTTGTTATAAGTAACAATTAAAGTAAAAATTGTTTTGTTGTTACATGTAACAATTTAGATACTAGTGTTTGATGTAAATTAGGGTAGTTTTCTTTTAATTTTTTCTCTATTGTACGTACAACTTTCGTTTTGCATGCTGAGTTTACCTTTAAGTGATTGTACACTATTGTTTATCTGTTTTTGCTTGTTTTTTTGCCCATAACTGGTGTAAACAATCGTTGGTAGACCAATAAATAAATAAAAAAAAATAAATAAGGGCCGTACCTATATTATTTATGTATAACAGCGTTTATTTTGACGTTACAAACATACACTTCAATTTTATGTATTTGTATAGATAATATGATTATTTTAAAACTAACCAAAAATAACATTTTTAATACGATGTCACGTCAAAAAGTATTAGGCTTATAGCACACACCTTTACTCAAGTTTTAAAACGAAAAGGGGGCAATATTTTCAGTTATTTAACCGTATAGTTTTGTGAGAAACTGCGCAACAAGAATTCTCATGTTTTGATACGATACCGGTCGGAACACTAAAAGATTTACATATCTGGTAAGGTCGTGGCCGTTTGACGCAATCTACCATATGTTATTTGGAAATACCTATCTGATATTTGCTGTTTTTTCTTCTATTTATTACTAGTTATTTTAAAGTACGTAAGTATTTCCTTGAAATATCATTGTTTGTCTGACTGCCTCATTGATCGTAAGGGCTACTGCTGAGCATGAGGTCCTGGGTCAGATTCTCGAGTCAGGCAGCCTTATTGGGCTTGAATTTTTCATTAGCAGTCCGTCTCTCTGGATTTGTCCTCGGTTGATAGCAACAGGCCCGCCCCGTATTAAGGGCTCCTACAAACAGGCGCGACACGCGATATAATCGCGCGCGACACAAAGGCACCGCAAGTCGCGCAACGAGCGGTCCCTTTGTGTCGCGCGCGATGATATCGCGTGTCGCGCCTGTTTGTAGAAGCCTTTACATGGGACTTATAAATAACTGGCGAAATGTGGGTGTACTATATGTACAGACGCCAGCAAATCAAGCTACCCGAAACTGTCAAATTTTCCCAATCAACTTGGAACCTTATGATTTAGCGTTAAAGTTGAAAATCTATTAAATAAATTTGACAGATTGTAGTAGCTTGATGTGCTGGCGTGTGTACATCTCTGCTTAACCCTTCATGGATTACAGGCGGGATGTTAATTATATTATGTTTGCTTTATAAATGGGGATTATTTCTCTACTTCTTTAAAATGCCTTAAATACGATCCAAATCCACGAAAACCGTCCATCCATACTAATATTATAAATTCGAAAGTAAACCGGTCTGTCTGTTTGCATGTTACATTTTCACCACTGAACGGATTTCGATAAAATTCGGCAGAGAGATAGATTGTATCCCGGGGAAGGACATAGGATAGTTTTTATCCCGATATTACCACGGAATCGACACTTATGCGGGTAAAACCGCGGGGCGCTGCTAGTAAGTGATATTTTGATGGTTTCTCAAACTCAAAAATTGACAATTAGTTTTAATTATGGTAAGCTCGTGCTTGACCACTATCTCACCTGAAATGAAGCCTAGGCATTTGTCCTTTTACTCAAAAACACACGCATGGCCATATGAATGTAATTTTAATCGTTCCATTTCAACAAGTGACACGAAAATTCAATCATTTGTGTATGTGGTCTAGATTCCGTGCGTTGTCTGTGGTTTAGTTTCCCGCGGTCCCGCCGAATGTGATAGTGAAAAAGAAAATGTTTAGGCACAGATGTTCCGCCGTGTCTGGTCTATGCGTTCCAAATATGAGGTGAGACATCAAAATATGTATATTTTTGTTCCCTCTCCAACATGGAAACTGCAGTGCGATTCTGTAACCATTTTACCGTGAAAACTTAGGTGAAGTGAGCGTGGAGTGAGCTGTCAATCAATAGTGTCAATTCCTAGCAAAAACAAACTCACTTCACCTAAGTTTTCACGGTGAGATTTTTACAGAATCGACAGGCTGGTATTTGCTTCTTTTCTTTTTTTAAATATTTTGGGCATAATATTTGACAAATTTTACCCTTAAACCATTTAGGTCTAAGATCTTACCAAAAATAAAGTTTCTTTTTTAAACTTTAAATTGTGCCCATCATAGTCCAATATGTAAATGGAATGGAAACATTATATTACCTTCGCTTTTTTGTGTTAGCAATCTTTTAAAATTACGTAATCACAATATGAATTTAGCAAGTTGCTAAACTCAATTTTAAAAGTGGTTCTACAACTGTATAATTCATTTAGAAAAGCCAAATTTTATTCAGAGGCCTGCTTTTATCTGTTTCGATGTAGAAGTAAACAACAAGGTATCGTTATTGTAAAAAATACAAATACATTAGTATAGGGATCTATTAATTATATTGAGCAAACAATCTTGCGTGGAGAGGAAAAATCAACCTAAAACCAACTACTTAAGTGTTATTTTTTTTTACTTTTTGGAATTATTTTTAAAGACTGGCAATATGGCTTGTGACTTTTTTCAATCATTCGTATAAAGGCTACTGCAAACAGGCGCGACGCGCGACGCGAATCGTGCGCGACACAAAGGCACCGCTCGTTGCGTGACTTGCGGTGCCTTTGTGTCGCGCGCGATTTTATCGCGTGCCGCGCCTGTTTGAAGGAGCATTAATATGTATTCAATGTGTACTACTTGTTTACAAGCAAAACTGCCTAATATGTTCGCATGTTCTTTCTCTTCTTCTTCGTGTCATTGGCATATCTGTATTTTAGACCTTGTTGGCCCAAAACTTCGCCGCTTTCACGGCGTCGTCGGTGGCAGCGCAGAGGTCACTGACTACACGTTTTGGGACACAGAGGGGCAGGATAGGAGGGGAAGATGAACCCCAACCTGGTAAAGTGGGGTTACCATGACGGAACAGCAGTAAGATGAGGTTGTGAAGCTATGTCGCTAACCAGGCTCGTCCTCTCACTCTCAGTCGCCTTATGTCACCATTTAGTTCCTAAAAAATGTCACTGCGCAACCTTCTGCGAAGTTCGGACCGGCCACGATACATCGCCCGTTTGTACTGTAGCTATAAATATGTGTGTTATTTTGTTAATAATACAGTTAAGGTATTTAGTTATTTACAAGAACTCGCGTGTTACATACGATGTATCTGACACGAAGGTTACATTACGAGCTGAATGGAATCGATCATTCAAGGATTCCGTATGCTTGTATGAAATTGTTAAACATTTGACAAATTAGTCATGGTTGTACTTCCGCTTGGTTTAATGTCATATTATTTTAATAAAAGAGTATTAATTGTCGCTTAGTATTGGACTTATGTTGTAAGGGATGCGCTAAGATACTCTGCAAAATTAAATTATTAGTAAAATTTTTTTTACCAATTTCAGCTCTGCACCCTAATTCCGTATCACACTTTCAATCAAAATCTCAATCATTTTGAAAGATATTGGTAGGTAATCCATTGCTTCCTATGTTCAAAAAATATGTCAACGTAAATAACGCAATGAATATTGTTGAATTAAAAGCCATTGTTACTGTAAAGGCTCCTACAAACAGGCGCGACACGCGTAATAATCGCGCGCGACACAAAGGCACCGCTCGTTGCGCGACTTGCGGTGCCTATGTGTCGCGCCTGTTTGAAGAGGAGCCTTTAGCAAATACCCCGTTGTACTAGATCGCATGATGAACAAAATGTGATCTCGAGTGCTTTCTCTTACCTTGGCCATCAACCCTGGTTTTGTCATGGTTTTTTGTTTAACTTACTTTGGCAGAATTTAATAAGTAACTTATTATCTATTTAGAGAACCCAACAACAGCAATTAACAAGTTTACATATACGTATTTCTGATAATTGCACACGAAAACATTGAATTTGCAAGATTTTGAGGTTATTTTCGTGCTATACAAGGTTACTTTTAAGTGTTACATATGCGGGTCAAATGTTTTAGATCGATTGTCAGATAACACGGACATTCGCGTACAATAAAATAGAACAAATAAAATTAAAGATCCTCTAAAAGTGAGTAATTAAGTTCGTAGGGCAATTTGGACTAGGCTAAAGGCACAGGCGCGACGCGACACGCGACACAAAGGCACCGCAAGTCGCGCAACGAGCGGTGGTGCCTTTGTGTCGCGCGCGATTCGCGTCGCGCGTCGCGCCTGTTTGTAGGAGCCTTAACCCACGTATCGTGGGGGCAATTTGGGCAGTCAGCCCCACTTGCTGCTTAAAATAGAGTAGAACAAGATCTTCCACGAGTGACATATTGTTCGTGGGGCAATATGGGCAGACTGCCCTACTACCGACTCTGGAAACGAGGGGTTACTTGGGCAAGCAGCCCTAATTCTTGGCTAATCTTGGCTTTAGGTATGTAGTTTTTCCGAGTCAAAAAACCACAAGATCACTTCGACCTCAACTCAGCTGTTCAAAGTTCATATTATGATAAATGACATAAGTGCTAATAAAATGAACAAATCAAACACAGTGATGTCACATTTAGAACATGTTTTATAAGTGCTCACTTCAAGCTGTAGGCAGGAACTTGGGGTCATGTGCAAACGTCATGAAACTAAAGTTCAAGATCAGAAAATAACGACGGCGAAGTGCCAATAACTCCTAACTGACAAAGTCAAAAATTTACACATACTGGAAAAAAAACGTTCAAAAATAGACACGTTGTTTTAGTTGGGAGGTTTATATTTCCACATTTTAATTTAATGCTGTTGCATCTAAAAATACACTAAGGCGATTTCACTAAAACATGCGAATAACGCCTTTAAAATGAAGAAAAAGAAAATTTCTCAAAAAAAAATCAGTTACGAGGTATTGGCACTTCGCCGTCGATAAGCACATTTATTCGCGACAATTGAAATGACATTGACCAGATTTAGATAACATAACATAACAATTTGTGTTTATGGTCAATCAACAATTGTTTACAACACCGTTACAATTTTAAAATCATGTTATACTTAAATCTAAGGTTAGCGTAACAATATCTTATAGTTTAGCACCGCAAGCCCCATAAACGTAATAATTGGACCACAATCACTATACTTTAAAATTTATAACTAGGAAAAACAAAAGAAGCAAGTTTAAAATAACGTGAGATAGTGAGAGTTTAAAGGCTCCTGCAAACAGGCGCGACACGCGACGCGAATCGCGCGCAACACAAAGGCACCGCTCATTGCGCGACTTGCGGTGCCTTTGTGTCGCGTGTCGCGTCGCGCCTGTGTGCACGAGCCTTAAAAATGACATCAACCAAAAAAAAAAGGTTTGGGGCCAGGCCCCCACTGGAAAAAAGCCTTAGATAGGTACGCCAATGTAGTGCACCAATCATTAACAAGATGGAAGGAATGGAAGCCTTTGCTCAGGAGAAAATAAAAACAGGGAAAGTTAAAGAAAACAGGAGTGGGACAGAGCTGGCTGAAAAAAACGTAAAAGCTAACACAAACTTGTTCAAGCTTACAGAAACTACTGGCTACACGATTAATTTAATCATTAAAGATGGATATCAAAATTTAAAAAAATTCAAATCTACCTCAAATCCGGTAATTTTTCATAAGCATGCTAAAATTAACTTACCAAATGAGTAGGAAGGTCCAGGTGACCTTCCTACTCATTTGGTAAGTTAAAAGCGAAAGCACATCCTATAATGACGTCATCCAATGTCGAGTATCTAAACTTGGAGTAAACTCATTGTTAGCGTTTTCCTGCATTTAAATATACACCTTGTTACGTGAGTGTCAGAGTTTAAAGTACATTGGAGGTTTTAACAGGATTGTATGTAAGGATATTTTTTTTAGATAAACTTGATTAAGTTGATTTTTAAGTGTATGTAGATACTTAGTGCAAGTATTAACGACTCTAAGATATTTAGGCAGACCAAATAAGGAAATAAATTGAAATACAGGTACTTCTTCTTTGCCTGGCTCGTCGATCTAGTGGCTGCAAGCAAGGTCCTGCCTGATTACCAGCCGGTCGATTCTATAAAAATCTCACCGTGAAAACTTGCGTGGCGTGAGCTGACAGTGTCATCCCACTGATGCCAGGGATTGACCAAGCAAACATTTACAATCATAATCGAGATTTTAATAATATTTTCTGTTAGTTAATTCTATTGATCATTTTATAATAATTTCAAAGCTAGTATTTTAGTTGTCAAAAGATTACTATTTTGTGGGGTTTAAAACAAATAGCAAAACAGAAACTTAGCATCTCAATGTTGCTTTTTTTTTCTTTTTTCCTAGACTGTGCAGTGATCACGCCACACAGACAACGTGGGATTAAATTTTATTGTCCGTCACAAAAAAACATAAATAATCAATAAAATTAGCATAAAAAATATTATTAAAATCACGCTTATGATTGTATTCGTGGTCAATCCCTAGTATCAGGTGGGATGACACTGACAGCTCACTCCGCGCTCACTTGACCTAAGTTTTCACGGTGAGATGGTTACAGAATCGCACTGCTTCTCGGGCAAAGTTTTGCCCATTGGGTTTTTCCATAAGGAATTTCTCAGTAGCAGCACGGAGTCTGGGCTTGTGCTCGGGCTCGCCCCCTATTTTATGGGATTATGGGATACAGTCATAGCAGCAGTTGTTACCCTATTTAGGGAAAATTGGGCATTTTTAATGCCTCATTTTCATGTTTTAGATTAGCGCGTTCAAACAAACCAACAAACAAACTCTTCAGCTTATTTATTAGTTCTCTTCAGATTATTAGTATAGATTCACAGTTCTATTCAATTCCATTATTAATTATGCCAAGTAAAGCCGATGTCGACTATTCTGCCAATGTCAAAAGTGAATTGGAAAAGTAGTTGTGGGATGAGTTTTTATGACTACTAAAGAAGGTTTTTTTTTACTATTGTTTTTGATTGTCGTCGATTTTTATTAGATTTTACACGAATATTATTGAACCGTCCAACGTTGCCGAGTATACTATTTTTACATTTTTTATTTTCACCGTCCAAATTTCTTTTCACTGAACAATCTCCTTCGTTTGATGGTCTATCATTCTAAGTACGTGAAATTGGCGAAATTGTGGTGTTTGTTCCACAGAAGCCATTAATCATGAGTTGAAGTTGAAGTAGGTGTGCATTATGTATCAAAAAAATTGATTTACAGTTATTTGTCGTCTGATTTTGCATCACTGTCAAAAGCACAATGTACTTTATTGTCTTTGCAATATGGTTGCTGCCATTGACAAGTCTGTCAAAATCACAGTGATCTTTATTGTCGTTATAATAAGTTTGCTATTACGTTGCTGTTGTCAGAGGTAAAATAACAGAAAGGACTGGATAGGTTCTTTAAAAAAAAGTGTCACAATATTTGGTTTACCGTGGGAACTAGAAGACGTTATGAAATTGGACAAATTGCCTATGCGTGGACAGATTAAGTATGCTCAAATGGCCAAAGTGTAAAAAAAACTTTGGTTGAGTAAAATCAGACGAGAAAATTCTCTTCATTTAATTGTTGGTCATTATCGTCATCATTCTCATGCTTTTATATCTATTACTTTGTGGTCGGCGCAACATGTTTTTACTTCCACACCTCTATTAAGGCTCGTACACACAGGCGCGACGCGACACAAAGGCACCGCTCGTTGCGCGACTTGCGGTGCCTTTGTGTCGCGTGTCGCGTCGCGCCTGTGTCTACGAGCCTTTAGACGTTATCTTGGTAGTCACTTCTTTCTAGCCATTATCATTTTTCCCAGTCCAACCATCGTTTATTTGTTGGTAAAAGTTAAGTGATTGTCTCATAAACATAATTGTTTAATTATTCGCCATTGCACGCAAGCAAAGGTCTAAAACCATACAGCCTTGTCTATCTTGATTGTCTTCATTTTACTTGCGAAAGTCCAATGACATTTGTGGAGCATTTGACATTTCGGCAGCAAACGTCAGTCAGAGTCATGGAATTAGTAAGTACTATACAAAGTCATATTGTATATCTGCTATACTGACCTGTATTATGTAAGATAGAGGGTCAGTGATCTGCTAGTAATACCATAGGCAGAGTATTAGAAAGTGCGTTACTATCCCAGAGATATAGCCGAGATGTACGTGCTTATTTTGGCGGCAAAAATATTCTACACCATATTGGAGTACGTAATGCCCGCTTTCACTATACCATGCACACCTAAATTAATGCCTGTTGGATTTCCAGCCCTAAGCTTAGCGTCGAAAGTGTAAAGTCCATCAGCTTGCTTTTAGTAGGAGAGCTTTTCCAGAGATATCTCTGGACGAGCATTTACACAAAAGGCTCTTCTATAACTAAGGTAGTAGATAAAATTAAGTCACCCTTTAAGCCATACCGTTCCTAATGTTTGAGGCTTCCGTAGACAGACGCGAAGTGACTGTAATAGAACAATTTCTATGAAAACTTAATGGAAACTGTTCTACCAGAATCGCGTAACGCCTTTAACTGGGAAGCCACAGTGCAAACGCCGCAGCAACGCTTCAAAGTAAATATCAAGTTTTATGTACTGTAGTTTACCTCAACATAATACCATTTTGTTGTACACAATTGCGGTGGCTGCTCGATTAAGTAATCAACTTTCTCGTTTATTATCATAATCATGAATTCTGTACCATAACCAACGAAGTATGCCTTTTGAATAGTTTTTGTCTGTTTATTCATCTTTTATCTATGAGAAAAAAACTGAAAAAATAAAAGAAATTACTTTATTAAAGCAAGATAGAAAAGAAAAAAATCACTACCTAAAGATTTTCCTTCTATTGTGAATGCTTATTTTTTTATCTGTCGTCTATCAAACCTCATGTCAACCTGTTATTGTCAAGTGATTAGAGGAACTTATAGTACATACTAATTCCATGCATTAGACTTACTGTTTCATTCAAACAATCACAAGTACCAACGATTTGGCGGTAATTGGTGGTGGTAAGCGATGCTGGTGTGCCAGGTAACAAATTAATATCACCCGTTACAGTAGGTACAGGAATCATAATAAAATATCAACATCCTATTTCCTTGTCCAATACATTCTCTATTTCGCACGGATATCCTAAGAGGTGAAGCGGACTTCCATTCCAGCAGAATCTATTTTTAAAGCGAGCCATTCACTCGTTTTTTTTCGCGCTCAAATTTTTAGAATCCATTTAATTTGCCAGACTTGAACTTTTGACAATCTAATAAATTGTCATTGAGAAAATTTTCGTTTAAAGCTTGGCCATTGCGGTCGTTGACAGCTGCAAATGTAAGTTTGTCAACTGAATTGAATGACTCGCTTTCGAAAGAACCCGGAAGGAGTTGAATCAGAAAATATTATTGTGTAAAGTAAAAGTTTCAATTATTTTTATTTGAACCAATTCAGAAATATGGCTATTCAGCATAACATTTATTTATTATTTTTGTACCATGTTATTTGATACAGTCCGGCCGTCGAGAGAATGCGTTCATGACACCTGTCAGTGCGATAATTCTAGTAACTAATAAAGATCAAATTCGCAAAATACATAAAAACGAATAAGGTATTCGTTTTTATGAAACTGACGGTTGTTAAGAACGCATTCTCTCGACGGCTGGCAGTAGACAATTTTCTGACTAAGATCTGTACTTCTTCTCAAACCTTTCCGGATCTGACCTCTTTAATCGATGGATACATCAATCACTATTCACTGTGTTTATTTTCTTTATATAATAAAATTATTCATTAAAGTGATCTGCCGATCTATTCAGTGAAAATCTCACTTTGAAAACTCAAGTGAAGTGAGCTGTCACTACTAGTGTCAATCCCTAGCATCAGGTGGAATGACAACTCGCTTGAAGCTCACTTCACCCTAGTGAAATTGTTACGGAATATACTTGATGATATCGTTTTGCGATATTCAAATCCTTTTAGCACTTTATTCAATGTTGCTTTTGTTTTCGTAACAATCAAGGCTGCGAAAAATTGCTTTAAATAACAATTAGATTATTGTTAAACTATTTTAAAGCTTAAATATCAGCCTGTCTGAAATCGTTGCAGTTCGCTGCTTACCCTTGAATATCTATAAAAAAATTTAGCAGTACCGTTCACTTTTGGTGATTTTGAAAGTACTTGTTTGTTTATATACCTACCTAGTGTTATATTTGATACTTATTTGATAGTTCAAATTAAAATCGTTCGTCTGACGTGATCTTTAATAATTTGTTTCTTTTTGTGGATACAACGGGCTTAATAATATAATTGATGGGACTACAAAGTTAGCATACGTAGATAAGGGTATATTAGCATGGATGCCAAGAATTATGAGATGAAGTCTTCAGAGCGTTTACGCCCGTACGGCATTTCATTCAAACTTTCAAGCCTTTGTTTTTCGAAATGAATGAACGGATTTTAATGAAACTTCATACGCATAAGCAGGATACAATGTTACTTAGAAAATTTTCGAAATATCTTATTTAAAAAAGATAACTGGAAATCTCTGTTTCTATGGAAAAATTAAAATCGGTCTAATTTGGCTGTAACACTATTTTTAGAAAAATTTCTTAAGTAACTTTTTAGACCTTCGTATTCTGCTTATGAAGGCTGCAGGAATCCGCTGGATGTGAGAAGCACAGAACCAGTCGAAGTGGCGATACTTGGGAGAGGCGTATATCCAGCAGTGGACGTCTTTCGGCTAAAATGATGACGCTGATTTATAATTCTACTCTCATAAGAAAACCTTTATGGGTAAGCTCACTCCATCGTAGACTTTGTCTCTGTCACCTCTGACCTAGACCAGAGTCAAGAGCAAACCCATGGGCGTAGCCACACTGGGGCAAGCTGGGGCGCTTGCCCCACCCTGGCTGACGAGAAAAAAATACGGAAATTAATGCATTGAAAGAAATGGAAGTGGCGGATCTGATCAAAATTTCGGAAATGCAATTTTATCCCAGCGTAAATACTATGCTCGCTATTTTTCTTGCCCAGCCATGTACGACCTGTACATTAGAGCGATCATTCAGCACATTACGGCGGGTCAAAACGTGGCTTCGCTCATCCATGAGCGAAAATCGTCTCAGCGGCCTGTGTATGCTAAGTGCACAGAACGAGGATCGCCGAATCAAAAAATACATTTGTAGAAGAAGTGCTAAATAGGTTCTGCCCACGCCGGCTTCTCTGGAAGTAATATTACTTATAAAGTTAGTTAAAACTTAAGGGGGAAGCGCTAAGGTAGCCTGCGAAATTCAAATTTTCTTACGTTTTTTGCAATTTGCTGGTCAGTATTAAGTTGTACGTCGATCAAAATATGATTCGCGGCCGTAACAAATATGTATTTACAGAATTATAATCATTAAAGTCATCAATACAACTCTCTAAGACCACGTAAGTCCAAAGAATGACGATTTCATGAAACAGTTACCTATTCTTTGGACTTACGTGGTCTTAGAGAGTTGTGTTAATGACTTTAATGATTATAATTCTGTAAATACATATTTCTTACGGCCGCGATTCATATATTAATCAACGTACAACTTAATACTGACCAGCAAATTGCAAAAAACCTAAAAAAAATTGAATTTCCCGGGCTACACTGGCGCTTTCACCTTAAATTTATAAACACCGACTATTCATAAATAAAACTATAATATCTGTCCTGTGTGTAATTGTTTATTTTCTGCACCCGAAAATATAAACCTCTAAAACAGATTAACAAATTGGCAAAGGCACAGAGCCCAAACGGCTCAAGTTACAAAAAAATTACCGGGGAGGGGGGGGATAGGTTGACTGCTGCCCCACCCTGAGCCCAAGGCTGGCTACGCCCATGAGCAAACCCATTTCAAAATAAAAAATACCTGAGCAAATACGACCAGAAATTGCTAAGGATCAAGTTATTATTTATAATAACACCAGACAATGTTATTGCGAAGCGATTGTTATCTGAATCCGAGAGTATTTTGCAACTCATACTTACTATAAATGCAACTGGGTAATAATGTGTGTCAGCGGCTCAGCGTACGTGTAATATGTGACTGTTGTTGTGTATGTCTAATCTAGGTAATGTTATATGTTATCTTTCCAGTATTAGAATTAGTAAAAACAGTTTGTGTTATTTGTTCGTTAAGGCTCCTACAAACAGGCGCGACACGCGATATAATCTCGCGCGACACAAAGGCACCGCTCATTGCGCGACAAGTGCGGTGGTTATGTGTCGCGCGCGATTTGATCGCGTGTCGCGCCTGTTTGAAGGAGCCTTTAGTATCTTGTGTCTATCTATCTGCGTGGTACTTTTCTCGAAAAGACCATTTCAGTCATCAATCTACATGGCCTTCATAGTCTGACTAAGATTATAATATCTGGTTTTTGAAAGAGATTGTGAACTCTTGGGTTTGTTTCGGCCTTTCTTCTCAGAGTAGTCAGATAATAAACGCCGACTTCAGGCTCCTAAAAACAGGCGCGACGCGATATAATCGCGCGCGAAACAAAGGCACCGCTCTTTGCGCTACTTGCGGTGCCTTTGTGTCGCGCCTGTTTGAAGGAGCCTTTCATCTAGCTTATTATTTTTAACTAGCCTCTGCCCGCGACTTCGTTCGCGTGAAGTTTCTCGTTTTAACATAAAACATAGCCTATAACACCCTGAGTGTGATATTGTAACTTCCCATTAGTGAGAATTTTCTGGATCGAATCATAGTTCCGAAGATTACCCCCCTGCAACCTCACAAACTTTACCTCTTTATAATATTAGTATAAATAATATGACGTGTAAAGTGATTCCGATGTCCTATATTTACAGAATAAACAAATTTATTTTATTTCCTCTGTTGTTATAGTGCAAATTATCTTGGTCCCAAAGAATTTAGGCTTCAGTTTTGGGTTCTTGTCCATTCTTCTCCTTCTACCCTAATACTATGCTATGGAATTGGCAAATAGCTACATACTTTGTGGCTGACCGATCCTAGAGGGGCAATTCTCGTAATTTTAAGAAAGTAGTCTGTTCTCAATCTCAACCTGTCAAAAATACCTGTAATTTCCCCTAAATTTTTGACAACTTTTTGTCATTGATTGTCGCTGAGATTTTTCCTTTTGGAACATCTAACGTGGTCGGACCTCGGTCGGATAGCTGTCACACGTGTCAGAGAGATTTAATTTTTTTTCATTTAGTGGATTTTAGTACGTGAAATTGGCAAAATTGTGGTATTTATTCCACAAAAGCCATTAATCAAGAGTTGAAGTTAAGTTTTCGACTAGATTTTGAACGTTTTAATTACGAGAATTGGCCTTCTTGACAATTCGAAAGTGTCTGTAATAGGTTTAACTGATATAAATGCTTTGATTTTCGGTCAAAACTTTTAGATCTCGCTCGTTGGTTTGAATGAATTTTTGATACCTTTAGGATCCTATATTAAACAGAATAAAGAGATCACTGCTTGAGACCTACCGTCTTGTGGTACTTCAGTTTAATTCTCATCGAAAACAAGACCTCTATAGATCACCATTTTTCATGTTGAAATTCAACCAAAATACAACGCCTAAATGCATAATTTTGTTGATCCAATTGTCTTAATTGCGCAGTGTCCGCCCCGCGTCCTTCTCGGTTGAGTTTAATTCTCACTTCGAGACAAATATTTGTGGGACCTAATGATGTTTGCTCTGCATCCGAATGAGTGTTGGCTGTTGAATGATATCCATGTTCTTAGTGCGCTCCTTGTGTCGAATTATGAGAAGAAAACATTTCTTTTCACTAGATTATCTAATGGACTTGTGGAAATTAACTATTCTTTTAATGATCGGTCGTTCGAGTTTTGCTAGAATTATCTATTTTTGGTAATTAAATTGATTCTTTTCGATATTGCTACAACATGAGGATATTATGTCTAATCCTGTTCATCTTTTCCAAGTTTACGATATTCATTGAAATAAAACCGAACCTGCTCTGGAGTAAGTTGCGCCAATTCTTCTTCCCACATAGAGCACTAAGAAGTGGTGAAGGCCGGGCGTTTTAGGGAACCGTCTTATGTAATTTTGACATTCAAAAAGTGCCTAATTTTAATAAATGACGTTGACGTGGTTTGGCACCTAACTTATCTTTAATAAAATCACAAAAACACGATTCTTTGAATGTAAATTACGACTTTGACATTGTACACATTATTTTTCACAAAACATTGACTTTAGCGAGGTCATAATTACAATTTGTGTTCTTGCAAACAGTATTGAGCAAGCCTCATATGTATGCACGATTCTAATTGTTGCAGCGCGCGACTTATGCAATAAGTACATTAGACAAACAGTTGCCAGAGCATAATATTTGCAGCACAAAGAGTTTCGCTATTTGTTTTTTTTTTTTTTTTCAACTGTTTTGTTTGACAAAAGCCTAAGTAACTGGCTGGTTTTAACTAATAAATTGTTTTCAATAATAATTTGCATAAATAGTGCAAAATTTGTAGTGCATGACGTCAATTGGTAAAGCGTAAGTAAATAAATAAAAACTGCTTGTTGATCATCGCGTTTGTGTAGAATACTGATTTCATAGGTTACACAAATGGCGTGACTAGACTAATTGCTTGAGAATTAGCTTTAGGCTGAAGGTACTTAAGAAAAAATCTGGCAGCTTTGTTTACTATTTAATTATGATAACTTTTATGTGGGTGGGTATTCCTTGAAACGCACCAAAGGAAACATCTGTCGATATCATTTATTACGAATCCTTCATGCTCTATGTTTCATCGTTGATGCCTTTCGAGGAATAAAATTATAATAGTTTTTATTTAATTTTTTTTTTAAATTTTCGAGGATTACTTTTGGTGCGTTTCGAATAATAAGTACCCCCTTTTAAGAACGTAGGGAAAGACGAAATAAGGGATAGAATGTGTGAAAGTTATAGTTGAAAGGGAGTGACTACCGAGTTGACGACTAAGAAGAAGAAAAAGAAAAGAAGAAGTATGAAAGAAAAATAAATTTGCGCCGACCTTAAAATAAATTAAGATGAACAAGAGAATGAAGATGATGAACTTTTAAAAACGTCTTAAAGTAGTAAAATTGTCGTTTGAGAATTCACAGGGACATACTATATAATATTCGCCCATATTTTACTTATACTTCGGCCAACAATTATGATTAACTAGCTGCGCCCCGCGGCTTTCACCCGCATAAGTGTCGATTCCGCGGGAATATCGGGATAAAAACTATCCTATGTCTGTTCCCGGGACTCAAACTATCTCTATACCAAATTTCATATAAATCGGTTCAGCGGTTTAAGCGTGAAGAGGTAACATACAGACAAACACACTTTCGCATTTATAATATTAGTATAGATGGATGGATTTCATTCATTATTACTCCAACCCACCGTTATTCTTGTGTCTCCAATGAACACGCATGCGATTTACAATATTATTGTAATTAATTCCTTTATCTCGTAAAGAACCGCACAGATAAACAGCAAACTAAAACAAAGGGTGTTATTTCGCTTATACCCAAGACAAATCACCTTTGTTGGCGGCCTTATACGGAAGTCGGCTTATTCCGTAATCGTACGTGAATGGGTCGCTTTATGTCTTCAATTTGAATTGATGTTCTAAGAATTTGATGATGACAATGGCGCTAGTGTTGCGGAATGTCATAGAGTATAGAGTGACCTAGTTATAATTAGAGGTTATGTTTATTTTTTTCGCGCGCTATTTTAATGGCGTTGATTGAATCGTCACCGGCGCGAACGGATTAGTTCGGACTCGTTCAGTAACCCACTTGTTTAGTGCGGTGATTTCGAATATGCTACGGATATTTTAATTCAGTTTGGTATTTTAACTTTAAGACGCCAGCACATCAAGCTATTACAATCTGTCAAATTTCTTTAAGTAATAGATTTTCAACTTTATCACTAGAGCATAAGGCTCAAAGTTGATTGTAAAAATTTGACAGGTTCGGGTAGCTTGATGTGCTGGCGTCTGTAACATAACATCACGCCTGTATTTCTCGAAAAACCTGGAAACTGAAATCACCTTTTACTAATCACAGGCCAAAACTTTCCTATCCAGCCTACTCGTCCATTGAAACTACAACATTGAATGGGGGTACCTTATTCCGAGCGCACGAATCAACCTTGTCAGTGCAATCTCAAAAACCGATTTATTGCTTTACGTGACTTAGAAATGTAATTGTTTTACGTACATTTTGATAACGTTTAATTAAAACTCCACACATAATTTTTGAGTTATCGTTACGGTACGTGTTTTGCGAGATCGACAGATTAAGAGGTACTTCATACGGTACCCTTATCACTTAGGGGAAGGGGGGGGGGGGGGTGGAAGTCCAACACCCTAATTGCGTGAATACTCTATGAATTTGAATCATTTTGAAGGTTAAAGGCTAATTCATTGTTTCATAAAATTTCAAAAAAAATTGTCTGCTCAATAACGTAATAACTCACTTAATGTTGTTGATATTAGTTAATTAGTTTGTGAGAGTAATTAAAACACCACGATTACGATTATTCACTTGATCTTTATACGTTTATTAATCGTTTTAATATTGTATATTTGGAAGTAACGGCTCCTACACAAAGGCGCGACGCGCGACGCGAATCGCGCGCGACACAAAGGCACCGCTCGTCGCGCGACTTGCGGTGCCTTTGTGTCGCGTGTCGCGTCGCGCCAGTGTCTACGAGCCTTAATGCGTCTAGCTCCTATCACACAAGCGGGATGAATGAATGGAACAATAGAGGGCAGGCGCGTACAGAGCTTCGTTGTTTTGAAACTTTTTGTTTATATTAATTTTTGTAACTAATATATGAAGAAATTCAACAGTTGAACTGTCAAAAAGAAAGCCTGAAGCGATTGTTAGTATTTTACGCAATCATCCCGCACAAGGCACATAACACGTTTTATTTATTAACACTTCAATAAATATCCTTGATTCTAGATTTATCAATCGACCTATTCTGTAAAAATCTTATCGTGAAAACTTAGGTGAAGTGAGCTGTCAATAGTGTCAATCCTTAGCATCATCGGGTGGAATGACAGCTCACTTCAAGATCACTTCACCTAAGTTCTCACGGTGAGATTTCGGCAGAATCGATCTGCTGATATAGTGACGGTTGCGGGTAAAAAAAAAAACAGTGGCACTCTGGGAGTGCCGACAGAAGTGAATACAAAACACAAACAGAATACTTTGCCATCGCTCACTGACATTACGGATATACATAACATACATAGTACATTAAAACCGAGTACATCCCGAGGACAGCCGAACACATCTGAAACGGGTATTTTTTTAATCGATCTTATAAACAAAACACGTGCGGTGTCGCTTACGCTAACAGTGGCGCGAGTTCAATGGTTTTTCCCATCTCAAAAAATGCCCAACGGGCTTATAGAAATTTTCACTCAAAAACATGCGTTTTTTCTTCTAAACTACTATGTAAAGATGATACATAAACATAAGTGCTTCTCAATCCACATAGGTACTTATAAAGTTATCTTCTCTGATACGTAACTAATGTCGTTTTTCGTCAAGATTAATTTATTTATGGGCATAGCCCAACATCCAGCGTGATAATTACGTTAAGGCTCCAACAAACAGGCGCGACACGCGATATAATCGCGTGCGACACAAAGGCACCGCTCGTTGCGCGACTTGCGGTGCCTTTGTGTCACGTGTCGTGTCGCGCCTATTTGAAGGAGCCTTTATGGTATTGACCGACGGGTATCTTAATACACGTGACCCTAATATGCTCCATTTTCAATAACATGTCATCGACTTCCTGGCCTTGTCCCTTAATACTAGATACAACGGGCTCAATATTACAGGGTGATTGGAAGATGGGTCCAAAGCTTTAAGACGAAGATAGTATAGACAATTTAGAACCATTGAAGCCATGTTTGTCTTAGACGAAGTCTTACCAAATTTCTTTTTACAAAAATTTTTTTTGTTCGAAAATTCCCAAATTTTCAAGTAAATTTCTTATTTATTGCCAAATTGAATGATAAATGAATTCATTTTTATTTAATTTCATTAAAATAATATGTAAGCAATCTAGCAAAACGTGTTTTAGGCCTCTGTGTCAGACATAAGAAACATAAAAAAATCTGTTCAACAAAATTCATTGCGTCATTAACATTGTTGAGCAGACACATTTTTCGAACACATGAAGCAATGGATTAGCTATACATATACTTCAAAATGATTGAGATTGATAGTGTGTTAAGGCTCCTACAAACTGGCGCGACACGCGATAAAATCGCGCGCGACACAAAGGCACCGCTCGTTGCGCGACTTGCGGTGCCTTTGTGTCGCGTGTCGTGTCGAGCCTGTTTGTAGGAGCCTTTACGCTATTGAAGTGCGGGTGTTATAGTGTGAATATTATCGCCTCAGTTATAAACGGTCTGTCTGTACAGTAGGTTCCATCAATGAATTATGCTATCTAATATAGCTCCATCATGGCCCAATTCATTTGCTCTCGTTTGTTTTAATATATCAATGAACAAATTTGATAACACACTGACCTGTGTGTAACCTTTTCGTTATAACCTTTGTTGTAAGTGGGTTACTGTCTTATATTTGTATCAGCCGATCTTCTGTTAAGGGGATTACAGGACCTAAACTCAAAAAACGCAAGTTTTAGAAGCAATAAAAGTATATGATCGACTACAGTAAACAAAATCAGAAAAATATATGATATTCTTTAGGATATATGCTAGGTAGATAGTTTTGAAAACATAATACAACTAATTTGATACGATAGAAAAAAATCATGAAGATACCTCTAAAAACTTTCTTTTTACAATAAAAACCATATTAATATGACATACAAGCATTCTGATTTTTTGTCAGATTATTGTAGAAGCAACAGATTGTTTTAATTTTTTAGTCCAAACAATAGATTTTTTGTAAATAGATAATTGCTTCATATTTTGCAATAAATTACCAGCATCGTGTCATCGCGCTTCTCTTTTTTTTATGCAGTCCGAAGTGACGAAAACTCATCTGAAGTGAGCTGTCAATAGGCATTAGGTGGAATGATAGCTCACTTCACCAAAGTTTTTACGGTGAGGTTTTTACAGAATAAACCGGCTGCTTCTAAATACGTGTGAGAGTTAGTAAAGGGAAACTAGGTAATGTAGTTAATTAGACATATAACATGTATTGCGTAGACTCCCCTTCCCTGTAATGTTACATCATCATAAATCTTTCTGCCTCTATATCTCCATTAATTTTTGTTAAAGAAATACTAATATTTTATTTGGTACATGCACAAGAAATAGAAACAATGAAAACGAAAATTTTAAACTGGCCAAGTGTGAGTCGGACTCGCACGTGAAGGGTTCCGTACCACAAAAAACGTCGAAAAAAACACGTTTGTTGTGTGGGAGCCCTCCTTAAATGTTTATTTTATTCTGTTTTTAGTATTTGTTGTGATAGCGGCAACAGAAATACATCATCTGTGAAAATTTCATCTTTCTAGCTATCACGCTTCATGAGATACAGCCTTGTGACAGATAGACGGACAGTGGAGTCTTAGTAATAGGGTCCCGTTTTTACACTTTGGGTACGAACTCTAAAAAAGAACGGCATAAGTAGGATGTCTTCTTTTATCTCAAATAGCTGCTATTCTAAATGATTTTTAATGTAAATAAAATACCGTTTTATTTGGTTATTTTTTTAAGTATTTCGCCATGTTGCCATATTCTTCGTCCGATTCTGTATCAACATTCTTTGAAAAATCAATTGAACACTATATTTTACAATAGCACCACCTGAGTTAACCTGACCCATTTAAATGGCTGCCGTATAACTGCACATCACACAAACGCGCGAATTTGCGTTTGAATTAAATACGGCCAGGTATTGTTCCGTCAACGGGGCGTTGACCTCTACAACGCCATCTTGTAAACATCTGTATTTGAAAATCGAAGTGTTTTGACCTGTTGTGACTTTGTGACAGCATTATTTTTAACCGACACTGACATGGCTCATGAACGTGGCGAAATAAACATGAAATTAACAGTGCTATAAAGATCTTTTGGTACCTGAATGATATATTGGGGCGTTGTTTGTGAAAAAATGTGATATTGAAATGAAAAAACAAGATGGCGATGTTAGTTCCGATTTTGGCCACACGTCATAGGTATTTATTTGACCTCTTTCTTCACAAGCAGGGCTTTCCACAGAACAATGTAGTACTTTATTTGACTCCATCAAAATAGCGACATTTGCTATTCCAAATAACAACGTGTAGCTAGCTAGACCCTGACTCAATTTTTCGAAGAAAATAACAGATCCATTATCAACGTCGATGACAAAAAGGTGTAACGACTAGGTACCTGGCCAGTAGCTAAGCGTTTCGTCGAACCGTTTATTCCAAGACGACAGTAGCAATACCGGGATATTACGAGTATAAGAGGAACATGGTCGATATCGTCGACGTTAAGATGTTGGTTCCATGGAGAAAGTTCTTCAGTTTTGATGGTCTGTACCACACACCCTTATATAGCCACATCTTTCTGATACATCTTCAACATTTCAGCGAAAAGACGTCCACTGCTGGACATAGGCCTTCAGGGGCTAGCTATGAGCTTTTTAAAAAATGTTAAATTTTCAGTCAGTTCACAAAATCTGGCCTGCTCTGCTAATAATCGTATTATGAGAGTAATAAACGCGAACAACTATTGAACGAAGTTCACCGAAGTTTAATCTTAAATAGTTGTCTTTGGCCTGCTGTAATGTCATTGTCTTTTCAATATGCAACGTTCAAAAACTTAAATCTAATTATATTTTCACTATACTTGACATGCTGTAGTAAATACTAATAATAATACTAATTCTATTATTAGTATTTACTATACAGCATGTATTGTATCAAGGCAACTTTTTATACAATAATAGTTTAAAAATGTTTAGACCCTAAAAAATCAAGTTTCTATAATTTTCAAAACACCGGGTAAAGTGAAAATAGTTTTTTTATTATATAAAACTTTGGTCAGGCAGGGGCTATAGACTTTTCATAGTCCTAAGTAACCCGTTTACTTTAGCCACCGAAACCCATAATCTTTGTTTTCATATCCTGAAATAGTCCTACACCAACCGAGGTTTGTCCTTGGGTGCACTTGCATAGTGCAAACAGGGATAATCGTCGTTTGGTGAACGTCTAACGGGCCTCTGCGAGTTGGCTTCGGCCCTTCGTACGCCTTCCAAAGGTCCGGGACCCCAGGGTCTCAAGAAAATATCAAAATATTAATTCCATAATCGTCGGCTTCTCTTATCGAACTGCTACCAGCCACCAGCCAGTGTTATTGACAACATATTTTGAAGTCCCATTTCCGTTTCATTCTGTAGCATTAAGATTTAAGCCTCCTGCAAACAGGCGCGACGCGCGACGCCAATCGCGCGCGACGCAAAGGCACCGCTCGTTGCGCGACTTGCGGTGCCTTTGTGTCGCGTTTCGTGTCGCGCCTGTTTGAAGGAGCCTTTACGGGGTCCATAATAACCAGCAGACGTTAGCATAGCATATTGTTCCCACTACTGGGACGCAGGCCTCCTGTTTTTGAGACGGAGTGGGCTGTAATCCACCTCACGGGCCCAGTGCGGGTTGGTAGAAGTCACATACCTTCGAATTTGTGGCTCTAGGACAAGCCGGTTTCCTCACAATGTTTTCCTTAACCGAGCAGCTGACCATAATCAACCTGTCCATCCGTATGCACAAATTAACCTCAGAAACGGCTGTCCCGTCTGAATTACAGCCGCCTTGATTACTTGAACGGAGAGCATCCTTATTGGTTCAAATTGCATGAGTCACGTTCAAAGATAGCTATTAGAGGTACAGGTAACCAGTTCATCTTCGTTACTTCTTTTGCTGGTAACCGAGAATAGCTGCCCTGGGTTTCTACCATTTGCATGGAAGGTAATAGTTGAAAGGCATATGGTTCCAAATTGTGTGACACTTCAATTTTCGTTAATATTGACTTGCTAAAAGCGGTAGAGTAACCTTCTTGAAAAATATAAGCCTGCCAGCAACGTTGTCAAAGAGCTGACTGCCAGGGATGCACACCGGCAGTCATAGGCCATATCTTCCACCATGTGGGTCCCAAAAAACGTCCGGCGACATCGAGAAAGGCCCAGGAGAAGATGGCGGGACAAGCTTGGCGCCTACAGACAGGATTGGTCCACCCTAGCTCAAGACAGAGAGGAGTGGAAAGGAGAAAGGGAGACCTTTGCCCTACATTGGGACAAAATAGGCTATAAATGAAAGAAAAAAAACAGTGGCACTCCGGGAGTGCCTACAGAAGTGAAAACAAAACAAACAGAATACTTCGCCATCACTCACTGACATATCGGATATACATTAAAACCGAGTACATCACGAGGACACCCGAACACATCCGAAGAGGGTATTTTTTAATCGTCTTATAAACAAAACACGCGCGGTTTCGCTTACGGTAACAATGGCGCGAGTTCAATGGTTTTTGCCCATCTCAAAACATGACCACCGCGCGGCGCGCCTAATGAATTTTTCACTTAAATAAAGAAAAGAAAGAAAATACGATTATTTGTACAACTCTGTGCAAACATGATGATGTGACCTAAAGAAGAATCTCTTTGTTATAAACTAGAATTATTTAAAGCGGATCATACTACGGTATTCGCTATTTATAAGCGTTGACTCAGTCTCATAGTTCTTGCGTAAGATAGCCTATTAGGCTAGTCGAATAATCTTAGCGTATATTAGTTTAAGTTATCCACTGGTTTGTGTGCCAAGCTGCTGACAAAATCTTTACCTACAGGTAATACTATAGTCGGGCTTTTAATTAGCTGCAGTAAAATGACAGCTTATGTGTTACATAAGCTGTCATTTTGTTATGTTGGCGTCTTTTTGTTTTTTCGCAGCCATCAAACAAATCTTGTTTTTATAGTACAGAATAGTGTAACAAATGAAACTTATTTGACATGCATATCTCTAAACTCAGTCCGAAATGAGTTACTAAGAAGTGTCACTTTAATGCAGCTTATTAAAAGTGGTACTATAGTATATCTGCACTGTAATTGAAGTTTCGCAAGAAAATGTTTCGGAATTCCATCATCTATATAATTTAGCACGTAATGTCCCACTGCTGGGCAAAAACTTGATTTTCCTACTTTCACACACGTCGGTCCAATGCCATTAAAGGACGGTAGGAGTCAAGTTCGTCCCGCCAATCTTTGTGTTGGTCTGCCACAATGTCGTCTAGCATTGTTGTCGTAACGGTGTTTCTTGCGCAGTAGGTATTCCGAAAGATTCTGGGGGGAATGTGCATACTTTTTAGCACACTTTAGCTTATTGGTGGCTTGGATGCGACTATAAAGGCTCCTGCAAACAGGCGCGACGCGCGACGCGAATCGCGCACGACGCAAAGGCACCGTTCGTTGCGCGACTTGCGGTGCCTTTGTGTCTCGTGTCGTGTCGCGCCTGTTTGAAGGACCCTTAAAGTTTTTGACAACAGTGAATTAAACTGAACCGACGCGACGCGCTCAGGTCGGCGACGCTGAATCGGGTATACTCGGTTTCATTCGGTCGTCGTCGGTGACGCTGACTCGCGTATACTCTGTAGGTTTTCACTTCTACAGTGTGGTCATATGTACACACCTTTTTTTTAAATTTGACTGTTTATCTGTGAACCTCAGAAACTTCATAATAATGGTTTCTGCCCTTTCAGGTCCTAAATTGTGGAAATTACGCCAAATGGCACGTGCGTAAAATGCGTATTTACAACTTTAGTGATTTATAGCATACACTATTAATGCGTAATATCTTTACGCCGCGCGCCGAGGCATTACGAAGGAGGAAGAAACTGCTTGCAGTGCGTGCATTTGGAGTCTAATCGGTAATTAACCGAGTATTATATGAATTATCTGATGAAAAGTATGAGAATATTATTGTTAGGTACATGTAACATGCAACGCTTTAAGACTCCTTCAAACAGGCGCGACACGCGATAAAATCGCGCGCGACACAAAGGCACCGCAAGCTGCGCAACGAACGGTGCCTTTGTGCCGCGCGCGATTCGCGTCGCGCCTGTTTGCAGGAGCCTTTACTTTAATTGAATATCTGTATAAATGTAAAACAAAGACGGGTTAGTGAGTTACACCATTTATAACTCAAGAACGACTGGATCGATTTTTATTCAGACCTTTGCTTTGTTGGATTTGGCTCCGCCCCGGCTGTGAATGAATGTTAACCTTTTGTATACCTATAGAGTGTTATATTCGCATTTAGCGAAAAAGCTCTTTAAATTAAGATTTAAAAAAAGCACATAGCAGCAGCGCATTATAGAATAACTATTAAAACGGGAAAAATTCAGGAAATAAAATTTATGAAGATTGATTCTGAGGCGAAATTCGCGGGTTGAGCTAGTTTCAAATAAGTAGCAGTGCTGTTCAACAATAACCTAAAAATACCATCGACGAATTCTGGAACCACAAAAGTCAAATCAAGAGTTGAAGTTGACTTTTGACATTGACAACCATTTGACAGGAGCTGTCAGTTGTCTCATGTGACGTTTCTAGTTGATATATAGCTGGTCTGTTTGCCCAGGGTGTATTGGACTTAACTGAAAAGCATAATATAATGAATCTTTTTAAATGTACTTCATTCCATTTAATGACATTCAAAACGTCTGAAAATAAATGTCCATGTCCTCAATTCTTTTCTTATTTTCCGTACAACCTACGTATATGTAGGTAATGTTTTTTTTTATTTAATACATAACATATTAATGTATGTTTTCTGTTTATTTGCAGGTAATTTCTTGTTCTACGTTGACCTGTTCCAACTTAAAGGATCTTTGAAGGTAACTTTTGTTAAACCTATATTACAAATGGGGTTACGTATTTTAACTACTTACATCGCCTACAAAGATGACTCATTCTACATTTTTTATTTTCACATTTTTTTTTTCTAAATTTTTTTAGTCTTTTGTGACCGAGGAATTTTTTTTTGTGACCTATTTTGAAATTTTCTATGGAACGAAATTTTGAAACGAACAATTTATTTTTCTTTTGGAATCACGTAAATTGGATTTCATCCTAATTAGATACAGTTTCATTTTATTACACTACTAATACGTACGTACCGTAAAAGATTAGGTTTAGATAGGTAGCTACCTAAACCTAATCTTTAAATAACTGTTCTATACAAAACTTACGTAATCAAGATTACACGTCCATTAATAAACCATAGACAATTTAAGAATATCAAAACTGCGCGACCCACAACTCACCCAAATTGAATATCGAACGCGTTACACTTTTTTTAAACGGCCATCAACACCTAGCACGGGTATATGACACATTCATTCAGCCTCTAATCGATTACGGACATCGGTATGACTAAACGATTCATTACATTGTAAATTATGTTGTTGATGTTGGAAAGTCATCGAGTTATGCCAATAAATATTTTTGTTTGTTTTGTATACAATGTGTTACCTATACATCAATATTATGTGACACAGGAGTTGTCTGAATTTCATGTTTATTCTTCGTGTCGTTGGCACGACAGTTACCTTTTGCTTTTGTGGTAGAGAGTAATTTTATTTTAGGTGCATCGTTTTCACATATAATTAATTAATATACTATACGAAATATTGTAAAACATTATAAAAGAGTAAAGGCTCCTTCAAACAGGCGCGACACGCGTTATAATCGCGCGCGACACAAAGGCACCGCTCGCTGCTCGACTTGCGGTGCCTTTGTGTCGCGCGCAATTTTATCACGTGTCGCGCCTGTTTGAAGTTAAACTGGGCACAAATCCATTCACCGGGTTGCAACAGAAATTAGTATAAAAACGATACTCGGTGATACTCTAAAAGCTAGTTTCACCCCACACAGTGGGCCAATCTTGTCCATTTAATGGTCCTATCATCACGTTTGTAAAGCCAATTGCTTGTCAACAGTGCAATATTGAACAGATGTGCATTCATGCAATTCACTATAATCGGTACATAGCACGGCACTGGAAGAAATAAATATACAGGGTGTTTGGAAGCTGAGTGCAAAGCTTTAAGGGAGTGACAGTTGACACCATTTACAGCATTTTGAGCCATACATGTCTTGACGAAGTATGTTTTTTTTTATTTTTTACCCAGTTAAAGTTTATAATTATATTTATTTGTTTGTAGGAGCCTTTATCGTACTTTTTATAATATGTAGGTTATCTTCTGCCCAGCCTTTGTCAACTTTTGTGGTTAGGTTCCAGTCTCAACGATACATCCGTATTACCTACTGGAAACCAAACCAACCCCAAAAGCCAGTACCTACATATTTAAAAATGAATGTCCTACACTTCCTTAGTTCTTTTTTCAAACACCTAATTGCTTACGTCACGACACAACATAGTCGGGGAGTTACGTATATATTTAAACACATCATCGACCCAGTTGTCTGTCCGTATGTCCCTAGAAAGAAAGTTGGTCGAGCATTACGTTAAATCCAATTTCTATTCTGGCTCCGTGTCATTTGCGTGGCCCCGCCATGTTTATGCTAGCCGCGTTGCGAATATAAGACTTGTTTTAAGACATGGTGATAAGCATCATTTTAGACTTTGTTGGGGGCTTTCAGTTTTAACAAGATGTACCTAAATATTTGTTTACTTACATTATGTATAGGTATTATGTATGTATAAGTAATAAATAAAATATTGTGACGCACATCATCATTCTCCCGCCCTTATCCCAATTTATTTGGGGTCGGCGCAAATATTGTGACGCACATGAACAGAAAAAATTAAAGCAAATGTAAATAATAAACAACGTTGACTGGATTTTTTATATAATTGAAAAGTTTGTGGTATTGTGTAACTGGTATGAAGCATGGATTTTTTGGGTGAACATAGGCTAAATCCAAATTGAGAGCATAGGGGAAATGAGCTATTATTTTCTAACCGACACACAGGCAACGTCATTCGTGGATCTTTGGCAGTCGTAACGGGTCGTCACAAACCCGAAAGTATGACAACTTCTCTTACCAAGGGGTAACGTATTATCGCAGTCGCTTCATGTTATGTTAGTCAGCTGCATCCGGTTAGACTGGAAGCCGACCCAACCTAGTTGAGAAAAGGCTAGGCAGTTGATGATGATGTCACATGCGACATCATGTTTGGATTTTGGGGCTACCTTTACGATCTCCCACAGACAGAGAAAGCATGAGTTCCACCAGTGGGATCATTATTGGCAGATTTTGTAGTCTGTGATCTGTCTTACAACAACTCTCAGCCTTCACATCCCTTGCTCGACATCATGGTCATGATTTCAGACCGTTAAGTCTAAGTTTCCTTACAATGTTTCCTTTACCGTAAGTGCAATTAAAGTCACATTGAGTCTGACACAGAAAATATCTAGCAAGACAATGACAGTACGTAATTACCTACTGACCTAAGTAATAACTTCGCGAAATCTCACCAAATTTATATTGTATATAAAAATCATACCGCCTACTTATAATGAAATAGCATTTATTGTTTTCCGCATTTTTTTAGGGTTTTTAACATAAAAACATCAAGCCTGTATTCAACGAAGGGTTGGGTGATTACAACAACATTTTGCCCATGTAATAGAGGGTGAGCCTAATGCCATCAACCGGTAGACTCCGGGCAGCTACTGAGAAATCGCAGTTGGAAAAACCCAATAACACTGCCCTATCTGGGAATCGAAACCAGGAGCTCGTGCTCAGCAGTAGCGCGACCATTAATTAGGCTGAGGCTACAGTAGGCAGCGATTTGCGATGCGACTGGAAGAGCGAAACGAGAAAAACATGGTATGGCTACATTACAAGCGAAAAAAAAGCAATTTTCTAATAAATTCGCTTCAATTTCGCTCATGTTGATGTAGCCGATGCCGTGATTTCAGTAATGTTGTTCCTATCGCATAAAGAAATCAAAGATCGCTAGTAATATTTGATGTACGGTGTAGCCATATACGTGAGCATTCATTTACTTGTTTTAATCGCTCATGTGTCGCAGGTCGCGTCGCGGCCTAATGTAGCCTCAGCCTTCGACCAACGAAACATACTGACAACCGCTGACCGCATGAAATCCACATGTAAATTTTCTCGTCTAGCTGATGACCACAGTACCTATTTGATACTGAAACAGGAACTACAACTAAAGTTTAGGGTCTCTTTCTAACTCATAGGATATTTTGTAAGGAAAAGAACACATACCTAATTGTTGGAGTGTTTATCTTTTTATTATTGACCATGTTTTAACAAACTCATAGGATGTTTCGTAAGGAAAAATACACATATTTGTTGAAGTGCTCCTTTTTTATAATTGTCCATGTTTTAGTTATTTTGTGAGTTATTTTTCATTTCCAAAAGTAACAAACTCAAAGTTTAAGCTGCAAAATAATCCATGAATAGACACAGATTGCTATCTACCTACTTGACCGGGAAAAACCAAGTAACTACATAGTTGATAACTGAAATTATTCACCACGTAGTTTCAGACACAATAATTTATAAATGATGTCAGCAAAAAGTCATGACAAAAACAAATTATGGATGGAAGTCCTTGTTTTAAAATAAGTCTTTATTCCAATCTATTTTTGAAGTATGTCTCTTTGACTATTCAATTCACTTCTTTCTAAAAGGTTGCAGGTACGGTACATACAGTTTGAAAAAAAAATGAATTTTCAGTCACATTAACGTTAGGTAAGCACTTTTTGCAAGGTGGTCCGACGACCTTGTGAAGGCCGCAGGAACTCATTGGATGCGAGAAGCACAGAACAGGTCGAAGTGGAGGTGCTTAGGGGAGGCCTATGTCCAGCAGTGGACGTCTTTCGGCTGAAATGATGATGAAGCACTTTATTCTTGCAAGGCCTTACTGGTCAATATCTGAAGTCCAATTCCCGTATTTTTAAGAACCTTCGCATGTCAGTCTCAAACTGTCAAAAATACCTCTAATTTTCCTTTATTTCTGGCAAGTTTTTGATATTGATTGTCGCCGAGATGAGATTGCGACCAGATTTTGAACGTTTTTATTTAGTACAGACGCCAGCACATCAAGCTACTACAATCTGTCAAATTTCCTTAATAGATTTTCAACTTTATCGCTAGAGCATAAGGTTCAAAGTTGATTAGGAAAATTTTACAGTTTCGGGTAGCTTGATGTGCTGGCGTCTGTACAAGATTAGGCCTTCTGATTAAAACTGAAGTGTCTGGTAAGTGGCAACACTAACTGTAAACTGTCACCTTGACGTCTGCACACGACTTGCGTTGTAAATGATTATGGCAGGTCCCCCACCCCCAGGTTTACGCTATATCATACGTTTCTTTCGTAGTTCAGTCCGAAAAAGTGAGTGATCCTGATCGTATATGATTCACAGTAACAGCTTCACAACACTTCCGAATTCTTCTTATCATGAATTCGACGACGGAAATCCTGGAAGTGGTCCTGAAAATAAACACTGCGTAATAAAGCGTCATGTTTTCCAATTTGCGGTAGTGGTACGTATTACACACTTAGTAAAATGAAAAGAAAATAATAAAAATACGTTTATTTTCGGTAAACCATGATGAAAGGAAATAGAAACTCAAAACAACAAGTTTGGGGGAAATATGCGTCACTGCCACGCAAATCTCCCATCGCGCATAATCCTGTAAGCCTGAGACCTTATGCGAGACAGAGCCATAGCGCTGGTTTTCAGAGACAGCTGGCGTTGACGTGGCTGGTTTTCAGAGACAGCTGGCGTTGACGTGATGACGCCTACCTACGCTTTTTTCCCATGAAGGTATAAGTAAATATTTTCTAGACAAAAATCTTTGCCTTGTGACATCCACCATCCCGCACTGTGCCCACGTGGTGGATTACGGCCCACTCCCTCCCATACGGACGAGGCCTGTGTCCCAGCAGCCAGCAGGAGGAACATCATAGGGTGATTATGATGAGTCATAAGACGAGTACCTACCTAAGCATTTTATGGGAGATAATGTAATGTCAACCCACCCTTATCACAGAAACTATTTTCATATCACTGTTTGTGTATGTGAGTTTAAATGTTTGTAAACGCACCCACAATACAGGAGAATTTCTTAGTGTGGGGCAACGTTTTTAAAAAAAAAAAGAAGAAAGAAGTCGGATGCCTGTGTCCCAGCAATGGAAACATTGTAGGGTATGGTGACTGGTTCGGTATTTGTTGGTCGGCAACCTATTGTATGGTAGATATGTAAGCAAATATATACTTAAAATGGATGTCTAGTCTACCCCCATTTCTGCAACAATGAACAACAGCTTAAAAGTAATCCAACACTAAAGCGATTACTACTCGTAGCAAAAATTGTTTGAAGTACTGAATACACTCCTTAGGTACATAATCAATTTTGCACCCTATCTCCTAGACTATACTGTTAAAATTTCATTAGGTACTCAGATATTAATCGCTTTACCAAAAAGCTCAATGAAATTGCAACTCTATGACTGAAATGTTTAAGGTGTAAAGTTCAATGTAACTGAAAACTAGATACTTACTTTTGCTTATTCAACCGTATAGATATTGGATACTGGACATTATACTTTACTGTAAAGTGTTTCGTTACTTTCATTAAAAATAATACGAGACGAGTCATTTTCTCTATGGAAAGTTGTAAGTCATTTTACACCTCCATCTTGTCAAATGGATTACAAAAAACAACGACTCGCCCACTTACCAGCGGGGTATCTGCGTAATGCCGGCGCTACACATTGGCTTTGTCCATTGGTTCAGACTTGGCACCACATCCAATGTTGAGCAAAATCAGTATAATGTCCAATGTGTGGCCCCAGCATAACACACTAATGCTGGGGCCACACATTGGACATAATTTGACCCAAGATGTAGCCTTGGAGCATTGGCTCCAATGTGTGTATCGGGCCTAGACAAATATTGGGCAGGATTTTACTGATTTTGCTCAACATTGGATGTGGTGCCAAGTCTGAACCAATGAGCAAGGCCAATGTGTAGCGCCGGCATAACAGTAGCAATGGCTTTTATCTTGACAGTTCCACAACATCCATTGCGTTATTTACGCTGTTGTTCGAATTATGAAGCAATGGATAACCAATATCCTTCAAAATGATTCAGATTTAGATTGATCCTGTGTCTACTCTATTCTGTGGCTACTCTACAACCTGCTTCAGTCAATAACCTTTTTATCTTACACTCACAATAACAAGAATGTCTGACAAATTCTCATGGTAATAATAGAGGGCGTGATCTCTTTCACTTTTAACCTCAAACGATTGCCATTTTCGCGCCATTCCGTCCGCCATCTTGTTTTACGTGACCTTTTTGCCGCGTTCCTGGTTATGATCTAAGTAATTAAATCGTCATAGATAACCTAGCAGTAGTATATTACTAGTTAAACTGCTTACTTTAGGATGCATATCCTGTAGGCTCTTAAAGCCATGCCTATCTATCTATTCTATTGTCTATTCCTTGATATGCATGCAATGGTCGCTGTAGCACCATGAACATGAGGCTACAGGAGCTAGTGCGAATCTTGGGGTTCATTCAATCAGTCTGATTTATCCACGCTGGGATCGTCGGTGCAATTCATTCATTCATCTATTTATATTGCTAGTGTTAAAAATACTGTTTTACTTTTCGTGTGAAACGAAGCCTGGCTTTTGATAGTTTGTTAAAGTTTTACGAAAAATCGTAGATAATGTTGTGTAGGGAACACAAAATCAGTACATAGTATCCATTAAAATTAATGTCTGCTAATTGCATAGGAATATACTAATTAAAGACTTTAATTGCACGCAGAACACACAAAATAAAATTCAACATCAACAGAAAAAATCGAAGTATTCTAAATTTATTCCATTTTTTGCATTGTTGCTCTTTTTTTTCTCACTGTCATTGCGTTAAGCCTTAGCACACACATGCGACTGTCAAGGCCGTGACTAATTAACTTAGTTGTGACGTGCAAAGTTAATTACGGTTGTGGTTTAAGGCTGTCTTCTAATTTTGACTCACTGAGATGATAAATGCGTCCATCGATCTTGTCAATGTACTCCTCTTCCCTGTTCCTAGTTTTATTTATTAACCTGCTCGGAGAAGGAGGCGTCGGTAGTAAAGTAGGTGGACCTTTGGGGTCGCGGGCGCACAGAGTGGGGACTTTGTCCGCCCACCAAGTGACCCCAGGGAAGACGGTGGCACAGTGATCACGTGCTGCCGTGCATAGCGAGGCTCGGGGGAGGCCCCTTTACAGTGTCCCCAGGGATGTGCCTTACAGGCGTTGCACGGGGGGGGTTCCGGAATTGGTCTTTTAAGAGGAACCGGGACCACCCCTATGTGCTGATGGTGATCACCGGGGCGGTTTTAGTGAGGTAAAATCCCACACTCCCCGACCTCCCTCCCCGGAGGTCGGGTGCCTTTCCCCCCGACAACAAAAAAAAAAAGTATCTAAGAACAAACTGACGAGCCGTTGGGTTTACTCTACTCGTATGACTTTTAAATTCATTCAAATTAATGTATCCTAGTCTACTACAGCAATTTCAAAGGTTTTTGTAACAGTAAAGATTTTATCATTTATGTACCTGTTTATTATTTATCTGCTAAAGCTATAACTGCTGGTAAACCAAGCCATTAAGTAATGGACATAAGAGACTCTAAAGGCAAAATGATACTGTGGAACCTCCTAAGACGATTGCTATAAAGGCTCCTTCAAACAGGCGCGACACGCGATATAATCGCGCGCGACACAAAGGCACCGCAAGTCGCTCAACGAGCGGTGCCTTTGAGTCGCGCGCGATTCGCGTCGCGCGTCGCGCCTGTTTGCAGGAGCCTTTATCCGGTTAGTTCCGCCATACAGTTAAATAGCGATAAGCTCCTGCCTTATCACATCATAGTGGGTGTTCGATTCAGTTTATAATGAAACTGGCGTAATGATTGTGTTATAATAAGTAGATCAGATACTGTATCATAATCATCGTCATCAGCCGGTCTTACTAAATACTGTTATGACTTTTGCTTGTGACTAAGCCAGCACCCTAATTGGGTAACTCACTATCAATCACAATGAAGACATTGTATATAATATGTTCAATGTAATATGTTCAAAAACTTTGTCTCTTCTCTTTGTCTCTTTTTCTCTTCTTCTTTGTGTCTTCTTTTGTCTTTTGTCTTCTTTTTCTTCTTCTGTCTTTTCTTTTTGCTTTGCTGCTGCTGCTGCTGCTGCTTTTCTTTATTTTAACAACAAAATTGCTGACTTACGAATCTTGTTTCTAACATTCTAGCTAGCTTTACCTTTGAATTAGAAATGTGTTTGCCAGTTGCCTATAGTTCAACCGTTTAGAATCACGCGAACCTTTGCCTGCCAGTCATTGACCGAAGCTTATGACCTTACAGTAGGTAACTTTTTTTTTTCTGTTCGGAAAAGTCCTACACATGAAGTTCAGGGACATTGATATGGCAAAATATAGTCATTAAGTCCAATAGATAATGGGTAACTTTATGAGTCAAAGTCCGTTGTATGTAAGTTGGTGTTATGTTATACAAAGCTATTTTCGGGCAAAAATATTTGGCTTATTCTTTTCTCATGTTAGTACCAGTTAAAAGTCAATAAATGCCAAGTAGAGAACATTTGCGATCGTAATAGAGTAAAATTAACTACAAATAGGCGCGACACGCGATATAATCGCGCGCGACACAAAGGCACCGCTCGTTGCGCG
This sequence comes from Luperina nickerlii, assembly GCA_963855955.1. Lineage (NCBI taxonomy): Eukaryota > Metazoa > Arthropoda > Insecta > Lepidoptera > Noctuidae > Luperina > Luperina nickerlii. The sequence goes on along the minus strand of OY979689.1, from coordinate 4,615,844 downwards.
ACTTGCGGTGCCTTTGTGTCGCGTGTCGTGTCGCGCCTGTTTGAAGGAGCCTTTAAACCTGCATGGGAGCGGTTTTCTAAAATAGACACTAGGCATGCTCTTTCGTTTAATTAAATGCGTGACATTATGTCAAATAGAAGCTGAAGACAGGGCGCTATGGCGCTCATTGGGGGAGGCCTATGTCCAGCAGTGGACTGCTATAGGCTGATGATGATGATGATGATGTCAAATAGTACAATTTTACAGGTTTTCAAACTGTAAGTACTATACTTTCTCCAAATTAGAAAATCTAACGCTGGCAAAGATTTCTAGATATTTCAGTCTGGTCAATAGAAATCCATTTCCTAATGTTTTCTATACCTAACTCATCTCGCCGCCATATTAAAATCCAAAGCCATAAAACGACTATCAGCATATCAATAAAATATTCAACCAATTCACACCAAGAAACGGTAATGCCATTAAAATCATGCATGTACATTGTACAACTGGCCTTAATATTTATATTTCACGTTAGCACCTTACGTCTTCTATTAGCGAATACTGAGCGGTGACCTAGACACACATTGTGTGTACTATGCCTTACAATGCATTATACGCATGTGGCCAATGCCGATGCCGACCGGTCGTTTAAGAAAAATCAATTATTGCTTTTGGTTCTTGTTTTTAGATTGGTTTTTTTTTTAAGGTTTAAATTGTAAGGTTCTAATTTGGATGTAAAAGGTACTGGCCTAAAATATGATAAATATTTTTAGTACCTATCTATTATAATAAGCAAAAGGTCTAATAAAACAAAGTCGGGTTACATACACCATTTATAACATTCAAGAACGGCAGGGCCGATTTTATGATCTTTCATTTGTTAGATTTGTCTCCGCTCCGAATAGCAGAATAACTATTGAAGATTGAGAATAAACACGGAAAAGTTCACGAAAAAAAAAGAACAAATCAGAATCTATCTTTTGTTCTCTGAATTTTTGCCTTTTTTGCCTCAGAACTCAGAAGGCGGAAGAAATTCGCCCGATCAGCTAGTAACTAATAAACAAAAAAGTGAATTTATTGGCACGGTTTAGAAAGACTTTTCGAGTAGGTACCTATATGGAATGACAACCTCCAAAATTGACATAACAACGAAAATGTTTTATTTTCTGGTATTCTTTAAGTCACTGCCAGTTCCATAGAAATGTCATATATATCTATGGCCAGTTCTAAATATGTAGAATCGAAGACCATCTTACAATACCGTCTAAAGAACGCTCTCTCTCCTCTCTGAGTACTGGTATTCAGCTGCATCCGGTTAGACTGGAAGCCGACCCCAACATGTTGGGAAAAAACTAGACAGTTGCAGTTTAACGGGATTTTCGCTAATTTATAACAGCAAAAACTAACTAAACAACAAATTTACAAAGTACCTATCTCAATTCCGTCCATACAATGATGTTTGCTGCAAAAAAACTAAATAACAAAGTATTAGTAGCATTTGACAATGGACAAGAATGGGCGTGCCAAGGCCGAATGTTCAAATGGCGGTAATATACGTACTACAACAAAAACAACATGGTTTCTATATCATGACCAGCAAATTATTGACTGTTTGTTTCAGTCTCATTTAATAAGAGGCGTGCTTGTTACCATTAGCATAACCAGCTTAAAATGTTCCCATTCCTGGGACACAGGACTTTGAGAAAAAGTGGGCTGTAATCTATCACGCGGGTTGGTAGATGTCTCATGTCATCGAACTTTTGGTTCTAGGACATGTCGGTTTTTCCTCACGATGTTTTCCTTCGCCGTTTTGACAGCAGTGGTGATGAAATTATTTACACAATGTAAAGAGCCTGCCTGGTTCCAACCTACGACCTAAAAACTCGTAAGTCGTCGGGCCCACTAGGCCATGACTGCTCTATTGCCATTACCAGGGCACAAATCTAGAAACCAGGCTTCTTTTTAGCGTGTCGATTGCAATTGAAATAGAGTTGGTCCAGAATTTGGCAACGAGTTGACTCATGGGCTGAGAAATGCCTAAGAGAAAAACCCAATAACGCTTTGGTAATCCTGAGGAACTAATCCAGGAATCTCTTAGGGTCTAAACAGAAAGACTGCATTTCAGCTGTAACATTGCAGTTTGGATACAGTTGACATAACTAGGTTTCGAAGCAGTTAAGTCAACTGCATCCAAACTGTGATGTTGCAGCTGAAATGCAATCCGTCTGTGTAGACCCTTAGCAGAAACTGCTGATTTAATCAGCCCGAATCATAATGTTCCCGCTGCTCCGGGATCCTGCTGTCATTCGTAGAACTTTGACAGTCGTTATGGGTAGTCAGAAGCCCGAAAGCCTAATAACTAATACCCAGTAACTTACTTGTAGAGGTCAGATAGGCAGTCGCTCCATGTAAAATACTGGTGTTCAGTTGCATTCTGTTAGCCTGGAAACCGACTCCAATATAGTAAGGCAAGACAGATGAACATTCTCACTGCTGGGACTCAGTCTCTGAGAGAGGGAACGTATCGAAATCCACTTATCCACCACGCAGATCCAGTGCTGGCTGGCACAATCTACTACTACTCACTATTCTAAAAATAACTAAGGTTATAAATGAAAGGACCTCCGACCTTCCAGCACCCGGTACTGCCTCGAACGGAACTGAACGACGTCACAACCAGCAAATGGTCCCTATAATATTTGGACAAGTGACCCGTAGATGACCCTAATAGAATCATCGTTCTAGAGGGGAACCAATTGCTTTGGAGCGTTCACATGACTTGTGACCGGTTCCTTTATTTAACTAATAGTTAGGTTTACTGTTCGTTGTTCGTAGCTTGTAAAGTTTTGAAGTTATCAATAAAAATAAATGATAATTATGATGAACTAGCTGTATCCCACGTTTTTACACGCATAAGTATCAATCCCGTGGGAATATCAGGATAAAAAGTATCGTATATGTTAATCCAGGGTGTCAGCTACCTCCATACAAAATTTTATCAAAATTGGTCCAGCCGTTTGAGCGTGAAGAAGTAACAAACATAAACACATTCACAAACTGTCGCCTTTATATTATTAGTGTGATTATTTTCTAACTATAAACCAGTCGTTAAAAATACCGGTAATGAAAACGATCCGTTAGGTATAACCCATCTTAACTCGTAATTCACAGGACGCTAGTGACGCATGATGGGACTAAAAATAGATGATTCTCTGCGATAATATAACAATGAACTATATGATACTCACTTTGGTCCATTGATACAATTCTACTACATGATACTCGCTAGAAATCGGAAAAAAACCAACCAGAACCAACCATACGTAGCGGGATTGTCCGAAAGGGTTACCGCTGGCCCGGAACATAAAGGGCTAAGGAAGGAACACGGGTGGGTTTTAGTCAGTAAGAGTCTGACATTCCCTTCCGCTCCACCCAGAGCGGGAGGGGTCATTTGACGACTACTCATCCCGAAAAAAAAGGGGTGGTATTATACCCACAAGATCGTCGCCGCATCGATGCCTTGGAAAACGTCGAGCTAAGATGATCGATTATTATCTACAGATTGCAAAACAATTGACGATATTGTGATTTGTTCTTGTTATTTTGGTCTACCAATGACAGGTACGCTTAATCGGATAGCTGGAAGCCATTCTCAACTTAGTTGGGAAAAGGTTAGGCAGATGAACTTTCAGGTCCATTGATACAATTCTACTACATGATACTCGCTAGAAATCGGAAAAAAACCAACCAGAACCAACCATACGTAGCGGGATTGTCCGAAAGGGTTACCGCTGGCCCGGAACATAAAGGGCTAAGGAAGGAACACGGGTGGGTTTTAGTCAGTAAGAGTCTGACATTCCCTTCCGCTCCACCCAGAGCGGGAGGGGTCATTTGACGACTACTCATCCCGAAAAAAAAGGGGTGGTATTATACCCACAAGATCGTCGCCGCATCGATGCCTTGGAAAACGTCGAGCTAAGATGATCGATTATTATCTACAGATTGCAAAACAATTGACGATATTGTGATTTGTTCTTGTTATTTTGGTCTACCAATGACAGGTACGCTTAATCGGATAGCTGGAAGCCATTCTCAACTTAGTTGGGAAAAGGTTAGGCAGATGAACTTTCAGGATTCCTTTCTGTAAGAAAGAACCGGCCTTAAAAGCTGAGATGTGATGCACAGAAGAGATGATGGTGATGGATGGTGTACAAGGTGATACCTTTGGCTAGGAAGGGGAGCGCATACTGAGATGGCAGCTAATAGAGATGAGACCACAGATATACATAGATAGACCTAGATAACGTAAGTATCACGATCTGTATGAAAACTAAGCGTGCCATTTTTTTACTACCTACTATGACGTCACAAGCACTATTTAGTGTTGGGAAAATCAAATCGATTCAAAGCGCCACCCGTCTCGCCCCACCCCCGGAGCCTAGCGCCAGCGCTCACGCTCACCTGACCCAGCCAGCAGTACTCAGTACTTTAGCAATAAAGTTGAAAATCTATTAAATAAATTTGACAGATTGTAGTAACTTGATGTGCTGGCGTCTGTACGTAAGCTGGTGCGATTTTTGGCACGCGGAGTATTTATCATTCTCCTGCCCTTATTCCAATTTATTTAGGGTCGGCGCAACATGTATTTTCGTTCCATACTTCGCTATTAATCGTCATCACGATAGTTACCTACCTTACTAACCATAACATATACAATTATAGAGATGCGACCAAATAAATTGGGATAATGGCAAAAATGGTATACATTTTAGATCAGCCAAATGATAACTTAGGTTTTAAAATAATCCCTTAGGAATAAGGAATAACCACGTCAAAAACTGCAGCCAAAGAAAAAAAGAAACAAACGAAAATATAAAAATTCTCTCTTAGCAAACAATGGTGTTGGTACCAATTAAAATGCACAGATTATAAATAGTTTTCCCACGACTTGGCTACTCTGTGAATGTTCCGAAGACAATGGTTCTCATTCGTGTGACGAAAAAACACATTTACGCAACCTCCTTTTTGTTTTGATTTGAGTCAGGAGTTCAGGACAAATGATTTATTTTGATATTATTAAATAACTCCTAGATGACGAACACCTGCACCCCAATTGCGTAACCTGAGACAGATTGTCAGACTTAGCGCTTCTGACTACCCGTAACGACTGTCAAAGATCCACGAATGACAGCCGGGACCAACGGCTTAACGTGCTTTTCAAGGCACGGAGGGATCTCGATATGTGAAGATGGTAAATTGGTCATCCATCAAAATCCTAAAAACTATGGATGGTTTGTCAAAGGCCGCATTGGCCGGAATGTTTCGCTTTGATAACCTTCCATCGATTTTAAGGCTTTCCCGTAATCTTATAGAAACACACATTAATACTAGAAAGTTCGAAAGTGCCAAAGTCAATGGATAGCATTTGTTCCATGTAAAACCCTGATATTCAGCATCTACAAACGTGCCAGCCATTTATTTTACTTTTTAAATTCAATAGCACGTCGCCGGTGTCGAAATGAAGCCGAAACACAATGCTAAAGTGAAAGGAGTCAAGGAAACTGAATTCAATTGGAAGGTATATTTGTAGCAGATAGGGTGGCGGATCGGTTACGATGAATATAGCATATCATCACGACTGTTTTATGGAAGGGGTGGGCTGAAGTCTACACTCACCATTTCGCTATTTATGTTTAATTCCCATCTATAGTCCTCCAGAGTCCAGACTGTATTTCGGTCATGACGGCCAATCCTAACGGAGTAACGGAGACTAGCCTTCGGCGCGGGAGATATTATGGTGCACAAGTGTGTGCGCGCAGACACAGGTACACTCCCTTCACTCTCATAGTCTGATGGGACGGCAATCCGACACAACCGGAGAGAGATCAGGCGCAGGACCAACGGCTTAACGTGCTTTCCGAGACACGGGAGTATCACACCACGAACTTCCAAACACCGGGCTATTACTAAAAAAATCCCAATAACTCTGCCCGATCCGAGAATCGAACCCAGGACCCCACGCTCAGCTCAGCAGTCGTGTTTGCGACCACGAGACCAACGGGGCAGTCTGATTCCCATCTAAAAGGGGACAAGCCACTAAGACTCCGCCTACCGAGAAATTGTCGAGAGTAGTGCAAAGATTGGAACCTTAAAAAACCGTGCTAAGGTTTTTTTGCTAGCAACATAATATCATCTCCTTCTCCCTTTTAAATCAACCAAAGGTTGTCTTTAAAAGATCGCTTTTAGCAATAAAACCATTGTGTCACCCTATGTACGCACGGCTACACATCATATATATAACCAGTATAAGCTGACTTCTGATTGTACAGACGCCAGCACATCAAGCTACTACGATCTGTCAAATTTCTTTACTAGATTTTCAACTTTATCGCTAAAGCAAAAGGTTCAAAGTTGATTGGGAAAATTTGACAGTTTCGGGTAGGTTGAGGAGTATTCTATTCTATAAGTTGGAATAATCAAGACTTTCGGACTTCTGACTTGGAATTCTGACGTATTTTTACGTGGATAATGGTCTTTTCAAGTTTCAAAGTAAACAATCGCTATGTTATGTTTTCTCAACTACTTATAAATCATGTATGGGAAAAACCGTCACCATTACGGTAACATTTATCGACTACGTTCCATTCTTCATGATTACAGTTTAAAATCATCATAATTAATCTATGGTACGTACAACAAAGGTGTACACAGGTAAAGACATTGATACATATGTACATAATTATTTATTTATGATGTTTAACATTCGATACGTGTAGTCGATTCAATATTCATATTGTGATATCGATAATGAGGTGGTACATCACTATTGCGCAGTGCGCTCAGCTGATTGCTGTGCGTTTGTTTGTACGCCATCTTGAAAATTGTTTGATTGTTTATGTTATGATTACACGTTTTTTGCTATAAAACTTTCATTTTTCTGCTGAATACCTGTATTTTTCATGTAGGGAGTCCCTATCAGAGGGCAATTTTCGTAATTTTAAGAAAGTTCACTGTCTGATCTGTCTGAATCTGACAAAAATATCTCATAGTTGCCAAAATTTTTGATAAGTTTTTAGCGTTGATTGTCGCTGAGATGAGACTGTAACTAGATTTTGAACGTATTAATATTAATTAATTATTAATTAACGGGTCATCCTTCATCTTTCACCCAATCCAAAGAAAAGATGTATGTCTTTTCTTTAGTCTGTCTCTTTCTCTAATAAGTTCCTTTTTTATTCTATCCTTTGTTAGTTTGTTAATAGTTAGCTCTAATGACTTTTTCTCTAAAAAACATGTTCTCATGTGAACAGAACGCTAGTTATCCAACAACGAGAAATACATGAAAATTTAGACTTTCGTCCCAATTTTGTCTTTTACGAAATTCATTACTAATTCACGACACACTAGATTTTCAACTCTATTCTTGTTAGTAAAGGATGATTATTCAGTGTGTGCGAAATTGGGTTGTGATTTCGGTTTTGCAATGTGCTTTATACTGTATTTTCGCGGTTAGTCGCAATTTGAAGATAGTTAAATCTAAGTTGGGTTTGGTAACGTAAAATGAGGTTTGTATCAAAATGGACGTGGAATACTTATAATACCTGGGCCTGCAAGGCAAAAAGCAAAGGCATTTTCCCATAGAATCGAGAGTTAATCAACACGGTTGCTCTCTAGTGGCCGATTCCTATAACATACGGACTGTTAAAGGTTAAAATTAAGTCTCTTTTATCTTTACCAATAATGAAGCAAAGACCTCAGAGCTTTGCATAGTAGACCCATAACTATGGAAGCAGCTATCACAGGTACAATTAGCTTACGGATCTATTTATATTCCCAGTTTGGCAACAAGAAAATGCTACTATTGGTAAGCAAAACCATCAATTCCGTAACACATCAATAGCAATTGGTTTAATTTTGACAGTTCAACAACATTCATTGCGTTATTTACGTTGTTGAGCAGACGCATTTTTCGAATATATGAAGCAATGAATTAGCATTATCCTTCAAAATGATTCAGATTGAGATTGATAGAACGTTACGCAATCAAGGTGCTGGTTCCATTTCCTGGTCAGCAAGTGTTATTGGGTTTTCCATCAGGAATTTGTCAGAAGTAGCCCTAAATCTCGAAAGTCTACTTCCCAAAGCAAGAAATCCATAGATTTGGCCGAAGTTACGAACGTTTCATCTACGGGTATAATATTAGTCCGGAGCCCGAATTAAGAGTTAATGATAACACGATTTGACAGCTGCAGTGCGATTCTGTAACTATCTCACCGTGAAAACTTAGGTGAAGTGAGCGTGGAGTGAGCTGTCAATAGTGTCAATTCCTAGCAAAAACAAACTCACTTCACCTAAGTTTTCACGGTGAGATTTTTACAGAATCGACCGGCTGTTGTTACTACTTGCGCGATGAGTAGTGCGCGTTCGAAAAATTGAATTTGTCACTTGTTTTAACAGATCAACTATACGGGCGCGTATCTTCGTTGTCGGACTGAGTAAATCGGGTCGCGACAATAGGCTCGCCTAATATTACATGGGATATACACATAACACGTGAAACATAGTTTTCTGCCGACCCCGTCGTGGAATATAGTGGTGACATGATATAATATTATAGAGGTATGAGTAACAGGGTCTAAAGTTCACTCATACTCTATAGAAAAGGGAGGATCCTCCGACCAGACGAGTGTTGTGTTTGGCGGGCAACTGCCCGATGATTCATATCGGGTCGTTGTATCTATGCTAGTTGCGCGGTAAACTCTGCTTGCGCGATGCAGGATTTTTGAGTGACATCAGTATGACGCGTTGTTCGCATGTGGCGTTGTAGATACCGCTCTACAATATAATTAAAACGCATTTCAGTGACCTTTGTATCTGATAAAGAAATGGCGCATCAAATTTTCTATGCCACGAAAAGAATACCAGCTAATCAGACTGATAAATTCTTATTACTTTCAAGAATTAAATAACCCAATTCTTCTGTTAAGGATGAAGAACTACGTGATAACCTTTCTCCTTTTGCAATGCAGACAAAGCGCAAAAATATTGGTTCAGAAAAGATAAAATAATTTACATTAATTCTTGATACGCAAATAGATTCTTGAATTCAAGTAGGGTCATGTCACATGTGATAGTCTGTCTGGATTTCAGACTCAATCTGTCTAGCTTTTTCAAACTATGTTGGAGTCGGCTTTCAGTGTATCCGGAATCCGGAAATAGGTGAATACCAGTACTATACATGGAGCGGGAGTCGCTCCATTTAAAATACAGGTAGTATCTGATCGCCAAAACCCATGCAGTTACTTACTGGGTAATACGAATACGATACTTCTTGCAAAGACTGGCTGTCAGACTTTCGGGCTTCTGATGACTCGTCAACGACTGTCAAATATCCACGAATAACAGCCGGGAACAATGGCTTAACGTGCTTTCCGAGGCACGGAGAGGTCTCAGTATGTAAAGATGGTCAACGATCCACGGACCAAGAGTGGCAAAGCTCATCAATCGACCCGTGCGGCTGTTATTACAGCCCGATTCAAACTTTATGGCGGCTCTGAAGTGCCTGACTCTGAAGTGCCTGACTCTGAAGTGTGAGTGGGGGTGAGGGGTGAGGTACTGCGCAGCGAGAAGCGCACTTCTCGCTGCGCAGTACCTCACCCGTCACTCCCACACACATGTGAATTTGTTACTGCGCTACGACTCGCCTCATGTTCTGACCCGCCGTAAAGTTTGAATCGGGCTTGATTAACCACGATCCTCTGTTTATCGCATCCAAATATTCCCAATGTGTTCAATCCAATGTATTTTTTTCTTCTTTCCTTCATTTCCATTCTAACAACGGAAACTCGATCTAGTTTAACGACATATTACGTATTAAAATAAAGTTTAAAAAGTAATTTCGTTAAGAATTACGTAAGGACACGTAACCGAGGCAGTTAAAGGTAAACTACCAAATGTAACCGTTTAGTTTTTTTAGACGTGTCATCGCGGGTTTTTGATTGGTTAATGTTGATTGGTAAGGAAATGGGGATAGAAATTGCCGATATCGGGATGCTACTAAAGCTACAGTTTAGAAGAATCGTGGCTGCCGCAATTTACCGGTAAATGACGTCACTGAAACGTTACTGAAAGTAAGATGGTGTGTTTTCCTAGAGAGCGTTTTTTGACACCGTAAAGTCAAACCCCATTATTTTCGTGACAGCTGTCACTGCGGCCACCGCTCTTCTACGTCACCGTTTACTTAGAGGGTTTTCTGAAATGACGTTCGCTAGGTGGCAGCACTGACACGTCAGGTCCAGGCATCTGTCAAAGAGCCTATATTTTCTTTAGTCATGACTGAATGATGAACGAATGAATGAATCGAATGATGAACGTCATCATATATTTTATATTGGAAGACTTCTTGTCACAGTGGTGCCAACTGGTGTCGTAAATTTTCACGAAAACCCTCATTGGATGAGGCGGTAGAAGCTCAGCTCATCATTCAGCCGAAAGACGTCCATTGCTGGGCCATAGGGGCACGGACGGGGCTCAATATGTAATAGATCGTCAATTCGTCACCCATCCACAGATCGACTTCGGCAAGCGTTGCTTAACCTTGTAGATCGACCCGTTCGGCTGTTATTATTTTGCTAATTGCAAAAGAACTAAGTTATGAGATATTCTTAGAACAAGAAGAGCCCAAGATATGAATCTTGGGAATCCCTAGTTCAAACCAAACGTGTTTGCTTACAAAAACAGTAAGTCGAAACTCTAAACATGTTTATATAGTCTAAAATCATCTTGCAGTTCTATGAATAGAACCGGTCAAGCGTGTTTTTATTGGATACACGCGCGATGATTTTGGCTTCATACCTTTAAATTGAATTTTAAGTAACTCACTCGACTGTTTCGAGGATTTTGACACAGGATATGCACTTTTATCTTTACAGAGACATTTTTGGGTTGTACCGGGTAGAAATGACAGGCACATGATAGATTCTAGCGTTGTTTTTGGAATGGGAATACAATATCTGTGATGCGGTCAGAGAGGTTTTGCGCAACACACATAAAATGACAATTGAAGCTTTCAGTTTCTGTCAAACTGAAAGCTGCCTGCGCGCCTGTTTGAACGAGCCTTTATAGTGACTTTACAGAATGGAACTGCAATGTCTCTACGTCTATCCTGTAAAACTCTTACCGTGAATACTTTGGTGAAGTGAGCTACCAATGCTTGACATCAATGATTGACACTATTGTCAGTTCACTTCACCCAAGTGCTCATACACACGAGCGACCCGCATCAAAGGCAGAGCCAACTGCAGTCGTCGACACCCAACGGCGGATCCAGCGGGGGTCATGGGGGTCATGACCCCCCTGAGCTGGTTCCAGACTTAGGTTTGCGGACTTTTGCGTCATACCCCTCGACATACCTCTAGCTGTTATGACAAATCATTCACCACGGTTATGGAATATAAATAGGCTGCCCCATTCCGTGCGTGATAGTGCTTCTCTGGATGTCTTCAAGAGAAGATGGCAATATGTCCGTGAAGTTCTTGACTTGACCACGAATATGTGACTCCCTCCTGGGGCCAAAGCTGGATCCGCCCTTGTCGACACCCGTCGACGCGGTGAGCAGCGGTCGAGTACGGTGCTCAAATAATCAAATGGCATGTTGTCGACGGGTGTCGATGGCTACCGTCGACGGCTACAGTTGCCTCCGCCGTTGACGCTTGTCGCCCGTGTGTAGGCACACTTAGTTTTCACTATGAGATTTTTACATAATAAATCGACTGCGGCTTGTAGCGGGGTGAAAATCTAGTTGCAAGATACTAAAATTAGAGAAATAGTGACAGGTCGAGCCTTCACATTATTTTCAACGCTTCAATGACTCTAAACAAAAGTGAAACGCTGTGGGAACCTCGTTGATCCAAAACTTCACTAGTTCACATTTTACTTGCAATACCTACATTGGTTGAAGGGGGGGGTAATGTGTTTTGCGTGTTTTACCGAAGTGATATCTTTCAAACTAGAGGATTAGGTAACCGATTGCAGTATAGTGCAGTTGGTTGATTAACTTTTGTCTGCGGTTTTGCTTGGTGGTTTTGAGTAATCGAAAATTACACCTACAGTATCGAATTTTTTTTACCTCTACCTCTTTTTCTTTAATAATTTATAATTTATTGATTTGCCAATTTATACTAGAATTTATTATTATTATATTTTATTGGAATGCTTATTTTTTTATTTTGTTTATTTGAAAATGTTTATTTTTTATTATTGCAATTTGAATTTGAATTTTATAGTAATGTGTGTTATTTGTTTAATAATTTATTATAATCAGCATGTTTTTTTTAAATTATTTGTATGTCGACAACGGCTAGACATAGCGTTCTTTAATAATTACAACATCTGTACCTAACCTACCTATGTTCAACAAATAAAAACATTTGTATTTGATATTTGTATTTGAAATGCATTGATGATCGATGAATAAAGGCTCTTACAAACAGGCGCGACACGCGATACAATCGCGCGCGACACAAAGGCACCGCTTATTGCGCGACTTGCGGTGCTTTCCGAAGCACGGAAGGGTCTTGATATGTGAAGATGGTCACCCATCCACAGACCAACCGCGGTAAGCTTAGCTTGCTCTGATCGATCGGTCCGTGCGGCTGTTATTACTTAGACGTAATGTTTATGTTATTTAATGCATGTAAGATTATGTTCTATTCAATATTTATTTGAAAAAAAAAACCGATGTAAAATGCGTGCCACGAAAGATGAGACTTGGCCCCGCCTCCCCCGCTCTTTCCGCCGCCCCTATGACGTCCGGTCCCGTCCCGCACTCAGACCTCACCGCTAAAGATACCTAAAATCGTGTACTGCGCATATCAAACCACGTGGTGTGTCAAGTCTCATCTTTCGTGGCACGCATTGTAATTCAAACTATGCGTAATTATTAATTATGAATAGGCTGTGTGCAATCTTAACGAAACTGGAATCTAATTAAAAATGTTGTTTTTTTTGCAACGTATTTTTTATAATGATTGTCTGAAATACTAACATAGTTTCTATTAGGGCGGAATTTTTATTGGGATTATTTTAATTAGAATGCCATCTCAAGCGGCTTGTGGCTAAGTAATTACAGTCGTACGGTCCGATCGATTAGGTTAAGCTGCGCTTGCCGCGATTGGTCCGTGGATGGGTGACCATCTTTACATACCAAGAACCCTCCGTGCCTCGGAAAGCACGTTAAGCTGTTGGTCCCGGCTGTCATTCGTGGATCTTTTGACAGTCGTTACGGGTCGTCAGAAGACCGAAAGTCTGACAACCAGTGATTACCAAGGGGTATCATATTGCAGTCACTGGGTTGTGGAGCTCAGATAGGCAGTCGCTCCATGTAAAGTACTGGTATTCAGCTGCATCCGAAACCGACCGCAACGTAGTTGGGAAAAGGCTAGGCAGGTGATGAACGCATTGCAAGCGTTTTTAAATTGTTTTGTATGTTTAGATACTAGAGACAAAGCTGAAATGTTTAATGTGTTTGTAATTTAATTACACTGGCAACCATACCGTTCAAACCGGAACACAGCAACGCTAATTGGCGGCAAAAGTGACAGCACTTGTCAGAACTGTCAAAATATTGAGCACTCTATGGCTCGGATTTTATTTGTTTGCAAAGGTATCAAAATCCGTACAGCCATGTTGCAACTTAAACCCACTAGTCTAACGGCACAATATAGCATGCATTGGTTTATCTCACGATCCTAAAACGTTCCATGCATAATATATATATTCTGAGTCACTATGTCAACACACCTTTTAGCTATTTTAGTCGAATACCCGCATTGTTCTTTATACAATACAGTTTAAGTACTAAAACAGTAAAATGACTTGCAAATGTATTAAGCAATGTATGTAGAACACGGAATGGAATAACTGTCAAAGTGAGCAGTTTTGCGCGCAAATCGTGTATTCGAATTTAGAATTTAAATAACGGGCGTTCCGTTTATGCAATTGTGTTTTAAGTGATGTGTTCTTTATTTAAATTCGTTGATTTATTACTAAATCGGCCTCCCGATTCAGAACCTTACGATACTTCTTTAGAAGTAAGCATCACCTTTGTATACTTTTTCTGTTCAATCTTTCTTTTTTTTAAAAACATTGCCCCACACTAGGAATTTCTCCTGTAGTGTGGGTGCGTTTGCAAAAATTTAAACTCACATACACAACACACAAAATTCAACAACAACAAGTCAACAGTCAACAGTCTTCTTGTCTGTTTATATTCGTATGTATAAAAAGGGTTAAATCAATTAAATAAAAGACAATTCATTGTGACGTTCGATTCGTATCGACAACGATTTGACGCTACTGTGGTCACTAATAGGTACAGTCGCCAGCACGTCAAGCTACTCCAAACTGTCAAATTTTCCCAATCAACTTTGAACCTCATGGTTTAGCGATAAAGTTGAAAATCTATTAAATACATTTGACAGATTGTAGTAGCTTGATGTGCTGGCGTATGTACCTACCGGCCACTGCACTGTCCTAGGAAATCGTTTGGTATATAAAAAGTAACATGCATTTAAACAATCCACAAATAAATCCCATTTTGCTTGCCCAAAATATGATTTAACAATCTAATATAATGAATGAGCCTCTTTTTGTGAACCTCGAGTAACCTAGCCCTAGCTTAGTTAGGTACCTACTTAGAAAACGTCAGAAAGTTAAAAAGAAGCTCATTTAGTTTAAAAAAGTGTGCAAGACAGACGCCCAATAAGTTTATAGATTTTATTTAATTTAAAAAAGCCTTCGTCATTGGAACGTCATTAAGTTTTAGAGGATCAATGAAATATTTTTGATAAACATTTTGCGAAATTCTAAACCGGGGGACGGGGACGGCATTTCCCCTTCATATTCTAAGAATAATTTACGAAATCAATACAACATAAGATTTTATCCTTATATGAGCAAAAACAATCGATATTTTACGCTGGGTAATAGAAAAAGGCGCTTTTTCATTTTAAAAACCTGTTTGTTTGCGTCTTGTTTACAAAAACTTCTATATCTCTAAAGACTTTGAATGTCAACGAACCTATTAATATAGAGGAATATCGGTTCTGTACAATATTTACGTCGTCCCCCAATCAGCTTAGAACATACTACAGTATCCTCCAAAAGATAGTTGACATTTTTCCACTTCAGGACCCTAATTCACTATGAGTTAAGGCTCCTACAAACAGGCGCGACACGACAGGCGACACAAAGGCACCGCAGTGCCTTTGTGTCGCGCGCGATTATATCGCATGTCGCGTCTGTTTGTAGGAGCTTTTAGGAGCTTTTGGAGACCACTGTATGTAATAAGATGATACAGGTGAGACATAGTTGAAAGTATAATTATGCTTACTAATACCACTTCTGGAGAAGTCTAAGCTTACTTATGTGTCTTCTGTGAACATTTAACGATCTTCTTAGCGTGTCGATGGCAATTTAAATAGAGTCACATACCTTCAGTAGCGTCCTTCATCAGTTCCTGTAACGTGCAGGCAACAGGACACGCAGGACACGATATTAAGTGTCCCATTTAACAATTAAATAGCTGTCTTCTCTATGGATTGTGGAAACATCAGACATGAATGATAAGTAGGTATTATCACCATCCTTTTGCCCTTCTTCCAATTTATTTGGGATCGGTCCCCATATTGTCTTCTTCTTCTAAACATGGCTCTCTATCAGCTGTCATCTTAGTGACCTCCTTTCTAATCATGTCATCTTAAACGCAATCCGTCTATCATTTCTTTGGTCTACTTCAAGAAGTATCTATCACAATAATCATTTCAGCCTAAAGACGTGTTTTGCTGGTCATATCCTGGGACCAAGCGTCGCCATCGACCGGTCCTGTGCTTCTTGCATCCAAATATGACCTCTGTGTACATCATCTGTCTTGTCTTGTGTACATCATCCTAACTATGCTGGAGTCTGCTTATTTTACATGCAGCGACTGCATATGTGACCTCCACAACCCGGTTACTGGGTAATACGATATTGGTAAGACTGGTTGTCAGGCTTTCGGGCTTCTGACGACCCTCCACTACTTTTACATACAGCCATCCGTGATGAGCTCAGTGAGTGCAGTATACGTAGCTGACTTTTGGGCCAAACATGGTATATGAACTTTTTGCCATCGCTACGCTAAGCAGAAGATTCATGGTCATGCTTAATTAAAACTTTCCTAAATATTCCAAAAATGTTAATTGGGGATCTCTAAAAAATATATTCAGTAGGTATTTCTAATTATAAAATTCATCGGAATCAAAGTAGGAAAATTGAGAGCAGTATCCTCAATGGTTATTTTTGTCAATAACAAAAAATATTACATATTTTGAATATTATTTTCCTTAAGCAGATATACTTGAGACATATTATATCAGCTTTGTCGTTGCGATGTCAACGCAATTTCGATGCTACTGTTATAGCAGCCGATCTATTCTGTTAAAATCTCACTGTGAGAACTTAGTTGCAGTGAGCTGTCAATAGTGACAATCCCTAGCATCAGGTAGTGACAGCTCACTTCAAGCACCTTAGTTTTACAGAATACACCTCCTGCGGGGTTATTGCGTATAACACTAACAGTAGCAATGGTGTTCATTTTGACAAATCAACAACATTCATTGCGTTATGTTGTTGAGCAAACAAATTCGAACATTATGAAGCAATGGATAATAATAATATCATATAATATAATATCCTTCAAAATGATTCAAATTGTGATACGCAATTATGGGAGCATATGACCACCCTTTTTGCCACCTGATAATATTTCTACTTCATCTCGACCACCATCAAGATATTTACTGCTTTGTCGATAGATAAATCGATCTATAACCTCAGACCACCCATAAAGACCACACTAGATATCCTAACAAACTACCTATAATTTATTTCCCATATTGTTCTCGTCACCTAATAAGGAAAAAAGTGACAACAAAGATATTGCCTCAGTGAACTCGACACAGGTTATCGTTATACGCTCGGAGTGCAATTACTCTGAAGAAGGACATGACACATCGCTCTGACGTCACAGTTAGTCTAGGATACCTATCCTAGAATACTAAGGTTGGACTGTAATCTTTACATTATGGTCAAACCGATTACATCCCAAAAATGATAAAGTAGGTAGTAAGTAATAACAAAGGGGCAATTCTCGAATTTGAAGAAGTTCGTTCACAGTCTGATCTGTCTCAGTCGGTCAAAAATATCTCTAATTTCCCTAAAATTTTTGAAAAGTTTCGGTGAGATTACGACTAGATTTAGAATGTTTTCAATGACGGGAATTGGTCTTCTGCGGTGCTATTCTGTAAAAATCTCACCGTGAAAACTTAGGTGAAATGAGCGTGGAGTGAGTTGTCAATAGCGTCAATTCTTAGCAAAAACAAACTCACTTCACCTAAGGTGAGATTTTTACAGAATCGACCGGCTGATATTTTGGCGCGCCCGCTCGCTGTTCACAAAACTCATGTTCTAATTTCAAACAGCTGTCAAAATTTTACATCTGTAAAACATCTGTATGGTCTGTTCCAATTTTGAAGAGAGAATGACAATTTGTTTGAAGTAGTACTAAGATATAGAAACTACACTGAATACTCTGAATTAATTTGTTTTTAGGCCAAGTAAAGAGCTTCTAAGGTTTCATTAGAAATAGTATGTGCCATAATGGCTACAAATTAGACAATTACTGAGTAGAACTCAGGGCGGATTTCACTTGAATATTCCCAGACTTCCAACTTTTGTTTTTTGGGGGCACCTTCAAAAGGCCGATCTTTGGGGATAAACCAGGGAGTGTGGGATTTTCACCTCACTAAAACCACCATCTGCACATGGAAGGGGCACCGTTAGCTCTCAGAAGACCAATCCGGAGCCTCTTCTGTGCAACGCCTGTTTGAGCACATCTCTTTGGAGATTGTAAAGGGATCTCCTCGAAAGCTAACTGCGCAAGTGTGCATGACCAATGTGCGCCGTCTTCCCCGAGGTCACTCCGTGGGCCGCTAGACACAGACTTCGGCACTGAGTACCAATTTCACCAATGAAACTGAACGCGATGATCGAAACTGCATGTCGATTCTGTAAAAATCTCACCGTGAATACTTGCGTGGAGTGAGCTGTCAGTGTCATCCTACTGATGCTAGGGATTGACCAAGCAAACATTTACAATCATAAAAGAGATTTTAATATTATTTTTTAATGCTAATCCTATTGATATTTTTATATAATTCAAAGCTAGTATTTTAGTGGTCAAAACATTAATATTTTGTGGGGTTTTACTTACAATAAAATAGCTAAACAGAATCTCAACCTTGTTTTTTTTTTCTTTTTTCCCTAGACTAGTAAGTCCTTATATAGCCAGACAGCGCCAGCGCCTAACGCGCTTGCGCGGCGTGAAATATGGCTCATTCCGAATTAAGTCATCATCGCTCACATGAATAATTGGCTTTCCGATTTAGATAAATCACCACTATGGCAGCTGAGAGTCAGTAATATACCTATTCACTTGAATAGTTACTCATGGTTGGATTATAGTATTTATTTGTGTATACACCACGAATTTCTTCTTCTTTGGTAAGGTGGCGACTGTAGCCAGAAGCACAATTTCGAAAATGCCACGTTAGTTTAAAGATCGGTGATAATTATTAATTTAGGGCATAGTCGGTAGTCGGCGTTATCGCAAGATGGCACATGCCATGACTTCATATATGTCGATTCACGGGACATCGTTATCGCGTTCACGTTAATTCAGAAAAGGGCCCTAATTCACTTTGACCACTTAATGATTCATTACTTCGAAACCACGTCAATTCCTTAATAACCTAATCACTACATCTGCTATTAACGTATTCTCTATGACACAATGACCGAAACCGGTTTGAACTGTCAAAATACCACGCTTGACAACCGTACGGCGTGGTAAGATTATGCGGGGAATAATAGATAAATACCATACAGCAGAATTGGGGTCAAGGTGTAAGCACGCTGTAGTCGATTACAGTGCAATTCGGAATGTACCATATATCACTCCACTCGAATCTCGTAACCATGGCAACACCACCTCGGCGTCAACACCTCCACCAGCCGCGTTTTGATTGGCGAATACCTCGTCTTTTTCTACTTTAGTTACACATTTTGAAAATCGCTCAACGAAAACTTTGCTTAATCTGCCCCTTGGCAGACTCTAAGGCAGGGTCGCCATGAAATGTTGGGGGTTCAAGGGTCGTTAGAATTAGACAACCAGCTTGATACTTTAATGAATATCTAGTGAATTTATGTTACAATGCGCATTGATGTAAACTGCTTACTTATATTCTAAAGGAGTATACTTACTACGTTATGCACTATTAGGGACCATACATACACTTCAGGACACCAACCACTTCTTCATTTAAGGGTTACTAGAGGTGCAGTGCAAACACGGGCGCGCGATGAGCGATAAAATATTTGCACTTATTTGACGTTGGTATTGCATTTTCCTAATGTTCTTATACATGACGCCTTACAAGTTAAATATGTAAAAACAAATCTCTAATGTGATAATGAGTGACTAACGCGCAAGCGCGGCGTGATCACTTCACCTTCACTCCACCCGATTCACGACATTAAATGTCGTGAATCGGGTGAAGTGAAGGTGAAGTGATCACGCAATCTGCAATGTGATAATGACAGTGATTAACGCGCAAGCGCGGCGTGATCTTATCACTTCACCTTCACTTCACCCGATTTACGACATTTAGTGTCGTGAATCGGGTGAAGTGATCACGCCACACAAACTACGTGGGATTACATTCTATGGTCCGTCAGCTAGGCATCCGTTAGCACTCGATGACTTGACACACTCGGTTATCTCTTCTAATTCAATAGATTTGGGTTAATAACAACGCTGAACATCGTCGCAGTCTTTACTAGACTCGATCTACAATTGCTCATAATAACCAAACAATGTCGATGCGTATTTTCATCAGTCTAGCTGTCATAAACGTGAATGTTTTAATTTTATTTACTGTTCGTACGTGACGCGCTCGCGCCTCAGTCTATATAAGGACTTACTAGACTAGGGAAAAAAGAAAAAAAAAACAGGATTGAGATTCTGATTGCGCTTCTGTTTTGCTATTTTATTGTAAGTAAAACCCCACAAAATATTAATGTTTTGACCACTAAAATACTAGCTTTGAATTATATAAAAATATCAATAGGATTAGGCTAAAAAAATATTATTAAAATCTCGATTATGATTGTAAATGTATGCTTGGTCAATCCCTAGTATCTGGTAAGATGACACTGACTGTTCACTCCACGCTCACTTCACCTAAGTTTTCACGGTGAGATGGTTACAGAATCGCACTGCTGCTTTCGAGAGCTGTCAGTGTCAAAAACTAGTCAAAAATGTAGGGAAATTATAAGACTTTTTGACTGAGCTCAACCTGTCAATACCTCTAGTTTGTATTGTTTTACACTAGCTTCTTCCCGCGACTTCGTCCGCGTGAAATTTCTTGTTACTCCGACCCACCCCGTCGCATCGCATCGCCTGCCAGCGCTATTACTTCGTTTTTTTTGCTTAGCGTTCTTTCTGACTTTTTTTTATTTTGGTTCGGCTCCTAAAGGTCATAGCGTGATGTTAAGCGTATAGCCTTCCTCAAGAATTTGGCTATCAAATGCAAAAATAATTTTTAGAATCCGACTGGTAGTTCCAGAGATTAGCGCGATCAACCAAACAAACAAACAAACTCTTCAGCTTTATAATATTAGTATAGATAGTATAGATTTTAATGACACTGCGACTAGATTCTAAGGTTTTTAATTACGAGAATAATTGGCCTTCAGATGTCTTCCAATTTTTATTTCTAAGATTCATTCATACTCAAATCTCAGCATATCCATTCAAAATTGCGCAGTCATTTCAACTGGTTTTCTTTTTGCTCCACAGATTTGCATGTAAAACCTACGTATCTATAAAAACTGCTTATCTCCAGTATTCCTTCGGCAAAGGATAGTTCGCAATAGCCTAGTCTCCTCGGCGCGACGTCCGGCGGTTGTGTGCGTATGTGTTATGCAAGTTATAGTGATGTGCCTTATCGATTATCGTGGGTAACTTGAGATGGGATCATTATTTGTGAGCAGTAAAGATTAGGTTCAGACCTTTGTATTTATTTTTTTATTTATTCTTTAACTAAAACGGTTTAAAACCAATTACAGAAGTTAAAGACAGTTTACACATACACATAAAACATTAAATATAAAATCAAGTAAAAAGTTAACAACACTTTCCATACATCACTCTCACAGTACTTCTGACATGCCGACAAAATCTTCGTCCATTCGTCCGCAAACAGATCGTTTGTTAGATTAAAGTCCAAGAGATCATTAAGTGCGGCCAGAGTACGTGGTACTGGGGACTTAGCACGCGCAACTGTGCGACATGGAGGCACAGCAGACAGCCTGTGCCTTCTGCCGCGGCAGTAGTTGTCTGGCACAACAAGCGAGCCAGAACAGCATGTATATCAGGCGCGTCAATAGTGCCACGGAGCGTCTTACAGGCTATGGTGAGCTGGTCTTTTGCTCGCCTTACCTCTAATGAGTTATATCCGAGGCGTCCCAGTAGAAATTTAGTCAATATTGTCTTTGGTTTAGAAATCTCTAATCGGTATATAGTCCTGTAGCAATACTGATTTTTGAGGTATTAGAAGTTGTCGAATTTGTGCCCGGTTGATGGCAATAGGCTCGCCCCCTATTTATTACATGGGAGTTAACTGACGAAATGTAACTCTACTACCAGCCGGTCGATTCTGTAAAAATCTCACCGAGAAAACTTGGGTGAAGAGAGTTTGTTTTCGCTAGGAATTGACACTATTGACAGCTCACTCTACGCTCACTTCACCTAAGTTTTCACGGTGAGATGGTTGCAGAATCGCACTGCAGGTACACCTCTGTAATACAGATGTTATAGTATATCAAAAGTCTTCAACGAAGCAAGGGTAGTATGTCAGGATCGTAGCAGATGGCGTTCTATAGTGTCTGCCTACCCCCATGAGGAGAAGGCGTGAGTTTGTGTTTGTAATAAAAGTCTCCATGTCAATCAATTGTTATCTCAGTGTTTACATCTTTTTTCCTGTCTCTTTCGTAGACATTTAAATATTAAAACAATTTTTAATGATCCAATGAATCCAAGGTACGGAACCTTCCCGTGGATTCAGGAAATATATACAGGGTTATTGCTTAAACATTAACAACCTCTTAAGAGGTCATGGTACTCATCATTATGAACAACTATTACTATGGAACCAAACTAAAATCGCGAAAAAAAATAAGCTTTTTATTTTTTCGTACGTATAACTCGTCAAAATATAGGGAACAGCTATTTTTTTCGCGATTTCAGGATTGGTTCCATGGTAAAAGTTGTTCATAATGATGAGTACCTACAATCACCTCTTAAGAGGTTGTAAATGTTTTACCAATAACACTGTATAACATGCACAAGTATCTTCATCATCTAGATGACCCCAGTTTATTTGGAGGCAGCGCAGCATGTCTTCCATACAGCACCATGAATAATCTCTATGCTCACCGCCCCCTTTCTACCTATATTATCTACGATCGGATCCAGCCGTCCCTTTCTGCCATCCCCCAGTGACGACCTAAGCCGAGGTCCGTACCCCACGGACAGGACATGTGTATATAGGACAGTCCGGTTGCGAGATGCCATACCCAAAATTTTCACCCGAAACTCAAAAAAAAGTCGGAAATGACTATGGTTCTTGTTATGCTTTAGTATGAAATATTAGAAAAAAATTAGTTATAACATACACGGTGAAGACATATTGTAGTATGTAGCTCGGCACTCAATAACCGAAGTTAATTACTGCCATTATTTTTACGACAGTAATTACTATTTTGATTAAATGTTGTAGAGATTGTGATGGTGTAGTATTAATTTTTATTTTCCATTCATGTTAATTATGATTGCATTACTTAGCTTTAATTGTGTTCAGAAATACAGCATGTTATCAGTTTCTTTGTTAGAGGTCTTGGTGGTATTGGTCTTAGCTGTCTAGCTGTGCTGCTGGGAAGTTTGTTGCGCCACTTCTCCATCCCAGCTGAAGCACTAGGAAGTGAAGAAGGGCGTTTTTTGGCGGACTGTCTTATGTAATTTTGACGTTCAGAAAATGCTGATTCTCAGCTTAGTTTATACTGATTTTGTTATTGCTAAAATTTGTGTGGTACCTGGAAAATTACATTAAATTAATACTTTAAAAAGTAGATGCTTGACAGCTTTGCATTCGATGAGCCGACCAAAGCCAATTTGCTAAGTAATAAAAATAAAACAAAACACAGTTATGAAACTAGCCAACGGTTTCATTCCAATATTTTTATGTAAAACAAAAACTATCAAACTACTACAAAAAATATTAAAAAGAGTTGTTTTATATAAAAATATACAATAACACATAGGTCGTTGAACGTTTACATAAGATTGAATTATTTTAAAGAAATATCTAGGATTCAAAGGTTATTGTTAGCATAAATCAAGACAGTATAGATTTGTACATAAACAGACTTAAGATTCGAAGCTAATTTTAATATTTTGACCTTTAAAAAGCTAAATAGAAATGTAAAAAAAAATATATAATTAGAAATTCTCAGTAGCAGCCAGATATCTCGAGTATAAAAGGGGTGATTTTATGTTAATTATATAGGTGAGTTATATTCTAAATATAGAATAAACCAATGAAATTAAGTAGTGTAGCCCAAAATTGTGTAATGGCTAGATAATAAAGCGAAAGATTTCTTTTGAAAATAGTCCTATTATCAAAAAGTAAAAAAACGGGCCAGCTACACCTTGTTTTAATCAAATAACTTGTCTTAGAATAACTAAGTCAAATGAAAAAATTAATATTTTACAGCAGCAACAAAAAAAAAACAGTTAATACTTATCCAAATAACAAAATTATCGTCGACAACCATCGAGCATGTCCCATCACTACGTTTGACAAGTGTGAATGAACGGCGTTCCGCGCATGTGTGAGTAAGCGCCGTATCAGCCGGTACTAAGTACGGAACTTCGACGCCATCCGCATTGCTATAACGTAACAACCGCCATGCCATCATCAATTGAATGTAGACTTTATTTCTATTCTTATAAAGTTGTATTTAAATCTGGTGGTGTAAAGAAACAATGACAAAAATTATTTTGTTCGATTCAACTTTATCATCTTTGCGATAAGGTTGCTTATTGCATGCGTTTTGTAAGTTGTAGAATAGTGTGTGGTCTACAAAGAAGATTGTGATCTATTCTTAGGGGGTAGGGTAGAATTTGGTTTGTAGGTGTCTCATTAAGACCAGATCCTTCAAGTAAGAACAGATGAACTGAGTTTATATCGGTAATGGTTGGACAGTTTGTTTTTCGGGGTTATTGCAATTTGTTGTTGAATTAATTAAATACACGGTGTAATTTTTTGGTCTTAAAACTGGAAAATGTATTCAACCAAAGGTCTTCCCATTGCAAAGCACAAAACGTTTAAAAAAAATCATGCAAATTTTACAACATGGACGGATAGGTATATCATTTCTTTATTAGGCACTAGCTATTGCCCGTAACTTCGTCTACGATCCAGGATGAAAAGTAGGTAACCTACGAGTATGTCCGTCTCCAGGTCATGGTCTACATCCATATGCCATTTCATCTAAATCTGTTCAGCCGTTTTAGCGTGAAAACTTAACAAACAAACATACTTACAAAAAAATCAAATCTTTTCTCTTTATGATATTTCAGTGTATATATTACTAGCAGCGCTCCGCGGTTTCTCCCGCATAAGTGTCGATACCGTGGGAATATCGGGATAAAAACTATCCTATGTCCTTCCCCGGGATACAATCTATCTCTCTGCCAAATTTTATCGCAATCCGCTCAGTGGTTTAGGCGTGAAAAGGTAATATACAAACATTCAGAGTTACTTTCGAATTTATAATATTAGTATGGATAATAGTTTTCTCTAATTATTAACCTATCAGTAAAATCATTGGTAAAATTATTATTTATTCTGTTACTTAGGTACCTTATCTCTGTGCAGGGTCGTCTTTTCCATTGGCCACTTCGGGGAAGTGCCCAGGGCCCCGCGACTCATGAAGCCCCAAGCAAGATTCTTGCCAAGTCGTAGCCAGGGGCTATCAAAAGCAGGATGATAAAAATGTCGAGCTCACTTCGCTCGCTCTTGCATCCTAGATCCAGTATCCTAAAGTACCCAGGGCCTCCAGAAAAACGGCCCTGACATGACATTGACTAAATGACCCAAACGTGCAAAGCCAAAAGAAAAAAAAAACGGCCCTGTCTCTATGGTATTACAATACCCGGCGATTTAATATTGCACATCGACCTTTACCTTTTTTTCATTTTATACAAATAATAAAAATAATTATCAAAAGAAGCAAATCATAATTGTTTTAGCAGCTCCTAATAGACGGACTGTTTGTATATCGTGCGACAAAGATAACACTCTACGAAGCCGAAATTAGCCGATTGTCTCTTTCCAAAGGTCGATGTGCAATATTTATCGCCGAGTACTGTATCTAGGTATTGGCGCCATTGACGGTTAGTAACTAAAACGACCGGTTAAACATAAAAACCAGTACTTAAATTTTTGTCTAACTTTAAGTCACCTTGCTACGTCCTAAAAAATCTAGCTTACCTAGATACGTAATTTAGCAACACTAAAAGGATTAACTATAATTAGTAGTCACACAAAATGATGCATTAAGGTGAATGGGTAGTAGTAGACCGCGAAATTCAAATTTTCTTACGTTTTTTGCAATTTTTAGGTCAGTGTCAGATTGTATCTTGATCAAAATATGATTCGCGACAATAACAGGTACATATTTAAGGAATTATAATCATTAGAATCATTAATATATCTTTCTAAGTTAGATTTCTACCACCAACCACCAATCTCTTATGGAAAAGTGTTAGTGGTAGAAATCTAACTTACAAAGATGTATTATTGATTCTAATGATTATACTTCTCTAAATATGTACCTGCTATTGTCGCGAATCATATTTTGATCAAGATGCAACCTGACACTGACCTGCAAATTGCAAAAAACATAAGAAAATTTGAATTTCGCGGTCTCAACTACCCATTCACCTTAATTGCACATGGTTTCCGACATTTTGCTATTATCTTAAAATCTTTTATTCTCAGTGTTGCCGTCATGATAATTAAATGCAATTTTAGTTGGCAACCCCGATTAGCTGGTTAGACACACGGAAATGATTGCATCACTGTGTGTTATGTGAATATAATCAAGTTTAGTCCCTTGTGGGTTAGGCACATACAAAGACTACAAAATATCTTGAGACAAAGAGCAAAAATGATATTAAAATTCACGATACGCAATGGCAAGCATTCTCAATAATATTCCGAAGCCAAAGGAAAAAATAACGTCACACTAATATTGTAGAGGCGAAAGTTTGTGAGTATGTTTGTATGTTTGTTACTTCTTCACGCAAAAACTGCTGGAAGGATTTGGATGAAATTTGGCACACAGATAGTTTACAACCAGGATTAACACATATGATACTTTTTATCCAGATATTACCACGGGACCGAAACTTATGCGGGGAAAACCGCGGGGTACAGCTAGTAAACAAATAAAGTAACGGAATAATCGGACATTGACGGACGTGTTTTAAATTAAATTCGCTTTATTTAAATGTGCCAAGTCAAGGTTTTCAACTGACCTCACCCGAAGTGACGCGTGGTCCGCTCATGTTTACCAACATTCAAATAATGACGCTACAATAAAACATGGCGACTGCACATTCTACGTCTTCTCTTTTCAAATTCAAAGCATTTATTTCAATAAATCCACTTTTCAATTGTCAAGGAATCGGGCAGTTCAACTTTGGTTTGCTAGAAACGTGGTTCCATCATATTACGTATACAGGTCTTCATGAAAAGCTGTCATTTTCACCAGGATTTGACTTAAGGTGTGTCAGTAAGATACCAAAGCTTTAGTCACAAAGTTGAAGCTAGTTGCCCGTTTCAAAGCGTAGATTCCTTTCGAGAAAAACGGGCCGGGAACTCCGTGGTTACTCTTTTGGTTAGCGGGGTTGACGGTCCGGCCTGTAGTATCCAGGACGTATCAGAAGTGCTTAGGTACAGTAGTGCTTTTCATCATTATCATCATGATGCCGAAAGACGTCCTCTGCTGGACATAGGCCTCCCGCAAGCGCCTCCACTTCGACCGGTTCTGTGCTTCTCGCATCCAACGGGTTCCTGCGGCCTTCACAAGGTCGTCGGTCCAGCTTGTGGGAGGCCTTCCCAAGCTACTTACAGAAATAACATTATTTATCTGTGGTCGTGAGCGCTACTGTTGCTCCACGGCAAGATCCTCAACTCGGGCCATTGAATTTTTCCATTAGGAATTACTCAGTAACAGCCGTTAAGATTAGTGCCGCTATAATAGCAACAGAATCGCCCCAATTACATTAAGAGGAAATGCGGTCGGAGAGACTTTTGAAAAAGCCTAAATAAAAAGTCATAATTCGAGGTTCGGCTCTCGCCTATTTCCTCCTCCAATATTGGACCAATTTAAAAGATATTCCATAAACTTAATAAGAAGGATATATCCTGTGTCTCTATGTTTTTCTTTTTCATTAATAGTTGTCAAATTTGTACACTGGGCCTATGTTGACAGCGATTTAAATCGGCATTTTTTGAGGGTTCTAGGTTCTAGTGCTTGTAAACATAATGTATCATCAAAAAGGAAAACATAGGGACATACAAGTAGTTAATATTTATTATTCTGTAAAAAAAAATCATTGCTTTAAAGCTCGTACACACAGGCGCGATGCGACACGCGACACAAAGGCACCGCTCGTTGCGCGACTTGCGGTGCCTTTGTGTCGCGTGTCGCGTCGCGCCTGTGTGTACGAGCCTTTATGGTCATTAACCAGAAAGAAAACAGGCGAGATCGTTTCTATGGAGAAAAGACCACCTGCATTTCCTCTTAAACCAAATTGGGGAGATGTGGGAGGGAGTCTGAAGTACATAATACACCTCAGCCAAAATTTTGTATACTGGCGTAACGTTATGTTACATTTCCTATCGTCAAACTTTATTCCTTCAATCATTGTAGGTATTTACAAGAACATTTCAATTAAGCTTGTCGTCAACAGTCCAATTAGGATCACACAGTAGGTAGGTACTAGGTATCTACATTTCACAGTCCATGACGTAAGCTTCCTCTGTAGTCTATGATTTCGTCACCATCCGGTACAAAGAAATGATTGGGCAACAGTATCTTTCGATCTCGGATAAGGATTTATTTAAAGGAAATCACCGGTCAATAATAAACAGATACAGTCCGTTCTCAGTTATTTTACCTCTGACAGCAGCAATTTAACAACAACCTTATTGCGACGAGAATAAAGGCTCCTACAAACAGGCGCGACACGCGATGAAATCGCGCTCGACACAAAGGCACCGCAAGTCGCGCAACGAGCGGTGCCTTTGTGTCGTGCGCGCTTCGCGTCGCGCGTCGCGCCTGTTTGCAGGAGCCTTAAAGATGTCAATAATTTTGACAACCTATTAGGATGAGAATAAAGATCACAATGGTTTTGACAACCTATTAGGATGAGAATAAACATCACACTGATTTTGATAACCTATTAGGCTGAGAATGAAGATAGATCACAGTGATTTTGACAATCTATCAGGATGAGAATAAAGATCACAATGATTTTGACAGACTTATCAGTGGCAGCAATCCAACAGCAACCCTATCAGAATGATAAAGATCACTGTGATTTGGACAGTGACGCAAACTCAGAGGTAAAATAACTCTGAACGGACTTTAGATACTTTCTAGAATTTACATGGAAATGACGAAAAATGTAAGAAGGAGAATAAAGGACATGGACATAGTGAGAAAAATTTTGATTACAAATATGGGTCAGCAGGGCCGTCTTTACCCGGGGGTGCAAGGGGTGCGTGGCACCCGGGCGCAGGGTCTTAGGAGGGTAGCCCCTGAAATTCAAAATGACTATTTCATGAAATATCAATCAATATGGTTATATGAACTTAGAGGGTTATATATCAATACAACCCTCTAAGTCAATTGCAAGACAAAATATAAAACCTGACTTTGGTGCTTCTCCCTAAAAACTGGTCAAGTTTTTTTTTTTGTTGCCGAAAAACAGCCTACGCCCAGCCCAGACTGTTTTTTGCACCCCAGCGCCCAATATGTTTAAAACGGCCCTGTGGATCAGCTCTGTCGCAGTCCTCTGCTAGACCTAGGCCTCTCCCATGCTGCGCCAGAACAGCCTGTCTTCCGCCTTTCACATCCAGTCTGTCCCAGCCACGTTTTTGAGGTCGTCTGTCCATCTAGCTGGGGGGCGTCCCACACTGCGCTTGCCGTTACGCGTTCTCCACTCCAGGACTCGTCTGCTCCACCGGCCATCGGTCTTGCGGCAAACATCGTCAATCTACTGCTACTTCAGCTTGCTTACTCTGTCAGCTATATAAGTACAAATGTGGTTAGTTAAAAGAATTGAATGTGATGCGGAGGAATGTGGCTATGTTGCCATCTTATCTCTCTAACATTGGTTGACCGGTAAAGAATGCATACCTAAGGCATTAGGTCCGGCTTTGTATCTTATAGTGTGCGAGAAATTTAAATCACACTAATATTATAAAGGCGAAAGTTTGTGAGTGTGTGTTTATATGTTTGTTACTTCTTCACGCTCAAACGGCTGGACCAATTTTGATAAAATTTTGTATGGAGGTAGCTGACACCCTGGATTAACATATAGGCTACTTTTCATCCCGATATTCCAACGGGTCCTCCAATAAGCTCACAAAAATAATCTGTTGTTAGTGTTAATTGTAATTATAATGATACAGCAGACATCACGTTGGACCTTGGCGTGTCTGATGAAGCGATAGCCGGCATAAAGACCAATTAATATATTATATATACGTACACAATCGTGTGCCACGAACACGAACATTATTATTATTAATAAGATGAGACTTACATACTTAAATAATAAATAAATTTTATTAAAAAATAAAAACACATTTTTGGGTCACAGAAACAATGTTTCAAGTATAAATATAACATTCCAGAAGTAAGAGTATCTTTAGTGTATGTACTAATGAAAAAATCATTGTATCACAAACACCACTACTAAGAAATTACACATGGAAAACTCCAATATCAATTTGCATCGAACCTTGGACCTTATTCTCAGTAGCCGTGCTTGCGACCACTAAACCAACGAGGCATTTAAATACAATGATATAAAATTACATAAATCACAAAGAATCATAGCTTCCTGATTAATAATCATAATATATGCACATATTATGCGCATCAGCATACATAAAGTATTTCTCAATTTTTACTATCATGGAAATCTTTATTGCAATTACCATACCTACATAAGATTCCATCAGTTTCCATCTACATGATCTTAAAACAATAATACTCGTTAAATAAATTTTATGTGTTATAAAAACCTTAAAAACATACCGGAGCAACAATCCTGCAAAATACGTCTGGTGCCTCCTTTATCGTGTCTCATTTTGTTTTCTGTGTTTGTTCCAGGATGTCTACCCTGCTGTTCTGGCAGGGCAAGGGGAAGCAGAATGGCGCGCCCAATGGTCGGACGTGGATACACGCGCCCGATGCCCTCGTCAAGGGACATGTCGCGTATCTTGTTAAGGTATGTACTTGTTGTGTTACTCTTTATCCATACTAATAATATAAACGCGAAAGTGTGTCTCTCTGTTACCTCTTCACACTTAAACCGCTGAACCGATTTAGATGAAATTTGGTCCCGGGAAAGGACATAGGATAGTTTTTATCCCGATATTCTCACTGGATCGACACTTATGCGGGTAAATCCGCGGGGCCCTGCTAGTTATTGCATAATCGTCTGTCATGCCGTGAGAAAGTTTTGGAAATGGGGGCTGTAACAATAGAGGGCGACCAAGCAAACGATAGCTAAGCCGTGCGAAAGAGGAAGAAACTCTTTTCGGAATTAAAGTTGCACGGTTATATTTTATATCCGCTTAATCCGGCTTGTGACTAAGTAATAACATCCACACGGGTCGATTGAACAGGTTAAGCTTCGCTTGCCGCGATTGGTCCGTGGATGGGTGACCATCTTTACATACCAAGACCCCTCCGTGACTCGGAAAGCACGTTAATTCGTGGATCTTTGACAGTCGTTACGGGTCGTCAGAAGCCTGAAAGTCTCACAACCAGTCCTTACTAAGGGGTTTCGTATTACCCAGTAACTGGATTGTGGAGGTAAGATAAGCATCAGTCGCTCCTTGTAAAATACTGGTACTCAGCTGCATCCGGTTAGACTGGAAGCCGACCCGAACATAGTTGGGAAAAAGCTGCGCTGATGATATAATAAATATAATAATAAAACATTTATTCAAAAAAGTAAAGTAAAAATAGGATTTACATTAATGACAATCGAGGAAAAATTAAATTCTAACTGTAATGTAGACCTGCCTGATCTAGGTTTATGGAAAACCTGTGTTTCAGGCCTGTGTTGCAGGCATGATGATGATGAGATGATGGTTATATTTTATATCTTAGTCGAGACTATGATCTAGGACTTTAGTGCTTATTCTGTAACCAATAAGCACTAAGCTTTATTTCTGCCATGCTATCTACCAGTGCCTAGATAACACCGCAGAACACTGACATAAGCTCTACGCCCCCTGCATACCACAGATACGGACCATCTGCTATTAGCACGTGCAATATGCAATGATGATAGCGTTATCAATTGTTTATTGTTCGATTTACAGACTTTTGTGTTTATGGTTAGTCTCTGTGCCTCGTGCATGGGAATAACGCCTCTAAATTCTTGGCAAAACCACCAATTATTACGCAAAATACGCGCATTGACGTGGAGTTGCGGACACCAGCCCGTATTACCTATTACCTATTAACCACCAATTATCCCTTTGTACACACACGTATACACACGTTTTTCTTGTCGTGATAGCCGACGGTTTATTCGTCTTGTGTAGGTAGGCAAGGTCCTCAGTGTTATATGGATCACTAGCAGCGCCAAATTTTGATCCCGTGCAAATATCGGGATAAAAAGTATCCTACGTGTCAATCCTGGTTATCCTAACTAATATTATAAATGCGAAAGTAAGTTTATTTGTTACCATTTCACGCCTAAACCACTGAACCGATCATCCTGAAATTTTGCATATACGTTGTCAGGTGTACAGAAACGGACATAGGGTACCTTTCATCCCGGAAAAAAGAGCTGTTCCCGAGGAAAACAACAATAACGTTATTATGATAATAGATGGCGCCACGTTCTATCGAATCAAAAACAGGACATCGTCTGTCGGGTCAGCTAGTAAACTATAATATGTTTGCCAAATTTCATCCAAATCCTCAGCCGTTTGTGCGTGAAGAAGTAACAAACTTACAAACACACTCACAAACTTTCGCCTTTAAAATTTTAGTGTGATAGTACACCACAAAAATACAATACAATAAAAACTTATCGAACTCTAAAAATATACAATGGGCGGCCTTATCGCGCTGCGATCTCTTCCAGGCAACAGATATTAGAGTTTGGTAGGGGGTCAGATATTATTGATTGACAGAACTCTCACGGCCCTACCCTGACCCGTATATCTTTAAATCAATAGTTAAACATAAAGACGCCATCTTAGTTATTAATTGTACACGTTCGCACTTACAAGCAATTGTTTTTAATTGTAATTGTCTTGTAACGCTTATATTTTAACTTCCTTTTAAGATAAAATTTCTTGTATGGTTGACACGCACTGCTTTATGAGCAGAGGTAGCTGGGGTGGTAGGTCGTGGGTTCATACCCAGGTAGGCGCTTTACTTTGTGTAAATAATTTCATCAGTTGCAGAGGTGCGCGTCGCCCCACACCTGCGCTACTGGAGCAATCCTCTAGGTATAACCTGAACAAGTTTGCCCCCTTGTCACGCGCCATAAGACTGTTAAGGCGACGCATTGTTAAACAATAATTCCAAAACCGGGCACGCGCGCCCCGCAACCCGCTCACACCTCGATAAGTAACGTAAGTATTGCGAGACGCGATGCCGCAAAGTGAATGAATTTCGTGTTTCATAGACATTCAAAACCTTTTTTGCAAGAGAGAGAGAGAGATATCTCCGTTATCGCACAAATTGGGAAAATGCATGTTTTTTTTTAATTTTAATTCACTTCTTACATTATTATAAAATAGTAATAAAAAATATAAATACTGTTGGAAATGATAAAAACCTTATTTTGTTAGTTTTCAATCCATCATGGATGGATGGATGGATGGATGGATGGATGGATGGATGGATGGATGGATGGATGGATGGATGGATGGATGGATGGATGGATGGATGGATGGATGGATGGATGGATGGATGGATGGATGGATGGATGGATGGATGGATGGATGGATGGATGGATGGATGGATGGATGGATGGATGGATGGATGGATGGATGGATGGATGGATGGATGGATGGATGGATGGATGGATGGATGGATGGATGGATGGATGGATGGATGGATGGATGGATGGATGGATGGATGGATGGATGGATGGATGGATGGATGGATGGATGGATGGATGGATGGATGGATGGATGGATGGATGGATGGATGGATGGATGGATGGATGGATGGATGGATGGATGGATGGATGGATGGATGGATGGATGGATGGATGGATGGATGGATGGATGGATGGATGGATGGATGGATGGATGGATGGATGGATGGATGGATGGATGGATGGATGGATGGATGGATGGATGGATGGATGGATGGATGGATGGATGGATGGATGGATGGATGGATGGATGGATGGATGGATGGATGGATGGATGGATGGATGGATGGATGGATGGATGGATGGATGGATGGATGGATGGATGGATGGATGGATGGATGGATGGATGGATGGATGGATGGATGGATGGATGGATGGATGGATGGATGGATGGATGGATGGATGGATGGATGGATGGATGGATGGATGGATGGATGGATGGATGGATGGATGGATGGATGGATGGATGGATGGATGGATGGATGGATGGATGGATGGATGGATGGATGGATGGATGGATGGATGGATGGATGGATGGATGGGCGCAGTTTCCAGGGCCTTCATCCGTTTGCTCAGTTCGAAGAGGATCCGCAGGCTTTTATCCGACTGTTTCTCCAGGAAGGCCTTGATGTCTCTCCTCATCTGAGGGTAATCTTTGATTCGGGATGGGATATCCTCGAAGGTCTTCATGACCTCCTGGAGAAGTTGGTCGTTTGTTGAAGCAGCATAGGTGTCCGTCTGCTGCTTATAAGCCTCCATATTGTCGACGGATCTCCTCTTTCGTTCCGGTCTCCGGATGAAGGTCCTGGCGGCGTCCGGCGCCTGTCCAGACGGGCCCGCGGGGCTGGGAGTGGTGTTTCGGGCGACAGCGCCAGAGGTCCCCGCCGACGTCGGCAGTGGCATTTCGGCTGTTTCCGCTTGGGTTCTCTGAACAGCGTCTTTTCTGCCGAACGTCAGGGATAACCCCTTTGGCGCATCGTGCGCTCCGGAAGGACCCTCATTTCCCGGGTGGGCAGGCGACGTGGACTCTTGTAGTCCGCTGGTGCCAGCTACCGGCTTTCTCTTCTGGACTGGGGTGTGTATTCCGAATACCATTTTTATTTTGGGCTGTGTATGTTAATGTACCTACTACCTTGTGTGGTTTGTGTGTATAGGGCACAATGAACGGGGAAAGTTGTCTAATGTGTATAATAATTGTAAAATGTATAAATTGTAAAGAAGAAGGTAAAGAAGAAGGTAATTAAATAGGATGCAAGTTTCAAGACGAAACCGCAAGAGTCTTAAAAACTATGGTGACTACACGCACCGTACACTCAGGATATACCCCAGCACCAGGCGAATAGGTATATATTATTATATAAATAAATATAATAAATAGATCAGGAATAGTTTTTCTGTGATTTCTCCGGAGCCAGAAGAGAGATCTTTTTCTCCTGGTTTCGGAGAGCCCAAGCTCGGTGGGTCTATGACTTCTGGTTCCGAAGTTATGGCTCGGGGGGGTGAGGTAACGTGAAGGGTTGGGGGGGGATTAATACAGATGGATATTTAAAGGATTTTGGAAGGCTACAGGAGTCCGCCAGTGGGAACGGAGAATGTTCTAGAGGTTCCAGGAGTCACAGTGTGTCACGGGGTTTCGTTGGAGGCGGGGGGAGGGGGGGGAGGTGTAGGATATAATGTATAATATAATATAATATAATAGCTCTATGGTATATAACGTATAATTTAAAAGTTAGGTGCTAGGAAATTTTTTGGGGTCTATAATGGGGGGGTCAAAAAGGGGGGTCTAAGGGTCTTATACCAATATATGTTGTAGATGAGAGGGCGGTTATAGGGGGGGGGAAAATTTGGTCAGAATTTTGATATTCCCAGCCGTTCCCGAGATATCTGGATTTTAAGTGGGGGAAGGGGAAATTTTCGGTACTCTAATATTTCTGCCTTACGAATAAGTGGCGTATGACGTATGATGTGGAGGATACGGGGAATTTGGAAGTGGTCTCAGAGGGGTAGGGTGGGGGGGGGGGATTTGAAGGAAGTCTTAATATATAACATAGATGATATATAGCTATGGTCATAGATGGCTATCTGGGCTGGGGGGGAGGGGGAGGGGGGGGGGGAGTCAGTCTGATAAGACATATTAAAAGATCATACCATCCATACTAAAAGAAAATCATTTAGTATTCTTCAATCATTGAAAGTACATACAAACACCATGGCAAGTATCGTTACAAACTTGGATTTGTTCGTTATTTTGAAAGGCGCAATTGTGCGATAACGGAGATATCATCATTTATTGTGTCGACTCCATACAATATTTTTCGAAATAAATTCTAAGAGCGCTGTTTGCAATTACAAACCCAAAAGTTTATCATAACAGGTACATAGAAGGTATTCCCGATCGTATCCAAGTATAAAAAAGCGTCGCTTTCAAAAAAGGATTTGAATGTCTATGAAACACGAATTTCAGCCCACTGTGTGCCGTGGCGGCGGGGAAACATAGACGTCTTGCACATTTTTCTAATAAACAAGCTCTTCTTTTCCTTTTGGAACATCTTTCTTTGTTTTTTTCCCATTTTTATTTTATAAAACCGCCAAATAAATTCGCGCAATGCTTAATGTCGTCCGGAAGCCGACTAGCACAGACCCGTCGCTGACAATGGTCAAGAGGGGACTGAGAGTCTGAGTGGGGCGAGGATTGTATACGCGCGCTAGCTTATAACTAAAGGACATAAGCGACAAAATGGTTTTTGTTGTTTTATTTAGATAGAAACGATAATTTGAGAAATTCCTTTTGGTATTTTAAAGAGTATGTATAGACTCATCTACATAGAAAATTAAGAGGCTTAAATCGGTCCCGTTTGCCCATAATATGTGAATCTCTTTTTAAAAAGAGGTATGTTTGATATATTTTTCTCTGTTAAAAAAGTTACCTAATCATGTATTGAAAACTGACAAAATAAGGTTTTTATCATGAACTTTCAGGTCACCAACTTATATTTTGATCCGTTTTGTATTTACTGAGAAAAATTGAGATCCTTGGCGCCAATATCTCCAAGGCGTCCTCTTAAATATTATTTCAGATGAGAGATATATTTCACTGCACTCTGATGAAGTTTACAGGAGTAGCACTGAAGTGCATTGAGAATGTTTAGATGTGTGTTAATTGTTTTTATTTTTGTATATGTAGGTATCTTGGTAGTAACATCGCATTGGCGTCATAGCTGTTAAGGTCTTATTTACGTAATTTTAATTAAAAAAAAAATATAAATCACCATTGCTCTCAAAACTTTGAAGGAAAACATCGTGACCATGCGCTAACATCAGACATAGGCGATAAATATCATCATAATTCCATTTAACTGGCTTTATTTTTCATGTAAACTTCCTACTTACAACAAAACTCGCCTATCGTAGTTAAACATCATTATCATCGACCTACAGCAGTCCACTGCTGGAGATAGGTCTCTTCAATTACACGCCATTCAGCTAGATTCTCGGCAACTCTTAGGCGATTGGCACACTGCCGGTGGATTCTGTTAAAATCTCACCGTGAAAACTTAGGTGAAATGAGTTTGTTTTTGCTAGGAATTGACACTATAGACGGCTCACTCCCACGCTCACTTCACCTAAGTTTTTACGGTGAGATTTTTACAGAATAGCACCGCATTACGCAGCGGGGTGCGTGAAACGGAGCCAAATCACGGAAGCGCGTTTCTATTTTATTTTTAAGTAAATAATCATGCGCGAGGGCACGTTATCTGCTTCCCGCTGCGTAATGGCTCCTTCAAACTGGCGCGACACGCGATAAAATCCCGCGCGACTCAAAGGCACCGCAACCCAAGTAACACAAAATCGATATAATGGAAAAAGTGATGACCAGAAAATTTCTTCTAGCTTCGTTATAGAATTTGAAGGGTTTTAGCAATGTCTTGCTTCTGTATAACAGCATTTTATTAACTTTGTAGTTCCTAAAGCTATATAATCCTCTTTTTCAATCTTTTGTGCAGCTAAAGGTTTTGTTTTAGATATAATTTATGTCTCTTTACAGCTTCTAATACAGCTGTAAGCATTATACAAAAGTGTAGGCCGTATGTAAGCATTAATTACGGCTTAGGCTATTAAAAAGCATTTTAAAATTCTTTAAAACTGCTCTATGTTTTATAACGACCTTTCGCATGGGTCACAACTGTTTAACGGTGTACATTGGTGCTGTTTTAATGCCAGCTTTTTAAAAGCATTTCATCATAATATTATATAGCCTTTATCTATACAAACGTATAATGACAAGAATTTTAACAAGCAATAAGTCGTATACCGGAATCCGCATGCCTAAAGTTTTTAATTATGTTTACGCCATTTCGCTTTTTGTCTCGATAATATTTAAAATTTAATTTTATGGTAAATAGTCCTTTAGAAAGGACTTCAACCTATGGTATTGACCGGCCGGTACAATACAGGTATCATAATGACTAAAACTAAAGATTTCTTCGTAAGAGCATAATTTTTTTTACAATTCCACATATTTTTATAATATTTTTGTAATAAATAGCTCTTTAATTTGAAGGCGCATGAAATATTTGATTCAAATATATACATACTTTCACAGTAAACTGATACTCGCAACCTTAATTCACTCATAGAGAACAAAAACAAGAGGTTAATTACTTACCTTGTAGCACTTATATTTTTTTGTTGAAAGTGTCCATGTTCTTTTTACAAAAGATTTATTAATAATAACAGAAATTAAAAATAATATTTGAAAATGTTTTTATTTTGCCTTTGTAATGGTACAAGCTGTATAAGAGCCACATTTAACATATGCGCACTGCTTTAACCTGTTTTCACAGCCCATTATAATGCGTTTATCATTCCGGTAGACAACCAGTATAATGCTGCTAAAATGCCATTCTAACACTTAAGTCTGTATAATTTGGGGCCCAAATTAGCATTACAAGAGCTGTATAGTGGTTTATAATGCCTATATGTAGACTTCTTATAAAGCTATAATAATATGCTAATTCTGTTATCCATCGATTATAAAGCTATTTTGTGCTACTTGGGAAATCCTGCAACGAGCGGTGCCTTTGTGTCGCGCGCGATTATATCGCGTGTTGCACCTGTTTGTAGGAGCCTTAATGCGGTGTAGTGTGCCAATCGCCTTACCTAGCTGCTATCAACCACCTGCGAAGATCGTCTTTCCAACTTGCCTGAGGGCGTCCTACCTTACGTCTCCCGATTCGTGGTCTCCACTCAAGAACACGTCTACCCCAACGGTCATTTATTACACGGCTAATTTGCACATGTCTAAATTAATTTTTTTCTTCTTCCAGTTCCTCGGCTGTACGCAAGTAGAACAGCCCAAAGGCATCGAAGTGGTGAAGGATGCTATAAAGAAGCTCCAGTTCACACAGCAGCTGAAGAAGTCGGAGGCCAAGGATGGCGCCAAGTGCAAGAAGGTCGAAATTACGATATCCGTCGATGGAGTTGCGATACAGGTCAGTTTTTGCTTCAACCTTATTAGCAGTAGAGCTCTTTGTAAAGGAGCTCGTTCGGGGAAGTGATATTATCATCATCTACCTGCCTTTTCCGAACTATGTTGAGGTTGGCTTCCAGTCTAACCGGATGCAGGTATATACACAATCGATGAATAACCTTAACCAAGCGAGGAGTCAGCGGGATTGTCCGAAAGGGTTACCGCTGGCCCGGAACATAAAGGGCTAAGGAAGGAACACGGGTGGGTTTTAGTCATTAAGAGTCTGACACTCCCTTCCGCTCCACCCAGAGCGGGAGCATTTGATGCTTTCCCATCCTGAAAAAAAAACCCAACCGAGCAGGGATTTGAAAATTCTTCCTTTAGAAGATTGAACTTTTCTAGGGTTAAAATAGGGTAGGGTATGACGATGGGAAATGCCAACTGGCTCGTGTGTTGTAAGGAAAGAAAGTTTCATAGGAAAGTTAGAAATACGCAGACAAAGTCGGCGACAACGTGCTAGTCTAACAATAAATAAACAACAAAGTGCTCCATGAAATCATTTTACGACATCAAAATCATCACTGAGGTAACAAAAATTTTTATTGACAAGACAGCACAATTTACAATCACGGTAAAAACGCTACTACCTTCACAAAAAATAATATTCTCATCCCACGACACCTCGATCTCAGAAACAGCGCGAAATCAATTGCTGCACAAACTACCCGCAGATATAATCACTTTTACTTTTATTCAGTTCAACCGTTCTCAGATCTGTGTTACTTGGTACTATTGTAGTATTCGCACGCACGCACTTTGGTTTGTACTGTTGGCAAAAGTGATTGGTAGGCGGGCTACCAATTACCTATACATGAGACATTATAGCTTATTACTAAGCCTGCGCTGTATGTCCGTCCGTCCGTCTGTCTTTCAGCGGGCATACAAACATACATACGAGTCGAATACAGAACTTCCTTCTTTGAAGTCTGTTAAAAAGACACACCAATCGCAAGTGATTTTCTGTTTTCGATGAAGAGTTTAATTATTTAAGTCTGAAGCGCATTTTCACATAAAAACTAAGATAATAACCCTATACATTACAGTAGAAAATCCAAATCTGTAGTTGTAAGGGAAGGGGTCACACACGTAAAATAGAATAGGTTTATAAGTTGAGAATTTTTATAACATATTAATTCAGTATGAAGTTTCTTACAGTCTATTTTCTATAAGATCTTTGAATTTTAAGTAGTTGAAATCTTCAAGCCACACAAATACCAATGCCTGAGAATATCACGCTCATAGTCGGACTTTTAATTAGCTGCAGTAAAATAACAGCTTATGTGTTACTTAAATGATTGAAATTGGCATTATTTTGTTTTTTCGCGGCCATCAACCAAATCTTGTTTTTCTAGTACAGAATAGTGTAACAAACGAAACTTATTTGTCATTTTACTGCAGCTAATTAAATGTCGGACTATAGATGAGTGTTGTTACCCTGCATACCAAACCCTTTTGCCGCGAGTACATTTGATTTCACTTTTAACCGCTTATTGTATGAGCAATCATTGTTTACATATAATTGCGCAATACGTAAGCGTCACGCTTGTTAATTGGGAAGGGTATGCTGAGCTGTGTATCTCGTGTCGGCACGAGAATATCTCATGCAGTGGTGAAATAGCCAGTCAGCAAGCAGGGCTGACTATTGTGCGTCGGATGTTCTTAGGTATGTGATAAATGGCAGTGAATGAATCAAACTCAAGCTCAAGGCATTTATTTCAATTAAACCATTAACAGGCACTTTTGAATTGTCAAGAAGTCGGTCAGTCAGAAAATATGAGGCTAGTTGCCCATAATAGGTAATAGGTAATACGGGCTGGTGTCCGCAACTCCACGTCAATGCGCGTATTTTGCGTACGGTAGTTGCCCATATGTACTAGGAATATGTATTAAATCCAGAAACAAAACTCACCGAATAGGTCCAATGTTATATGCGCACGGTGAAAAACGTGACCCTGTCTGCTTGTGCGTCTACCTTCAAAGCAAGAGTGAACAGGTATCTGGGTATGCTCGTTTCATCGTAGACCTTACCGTGGCTCTCCATCAGGTGACATCGAGGTCAAGAGCAGTTCTATCAATCAATAAAAAAGAACCGAAACCCATCCCATAACCCATTAATAATCACCCTGTAATGTTCCCACAGCCAGGGACAGAGGCCTTTTCTCGGTGAGACGGAGTGGGTCGTAATTCACCACGCGGGCCCAGTGCGGGGTGGTAGATGTCACATGTCTTCGAATTTTTGGTTCCAGGACATGCCGGTTCCCTCACGATGTTTTCCTTCACCGTTTTGAGAGCAGTGGTGATGAAATAATTTACACGAAGTAAAGCGCGTGTCTGGGTTTGAACCTGCGACCGATGCCACTGGGCCACCCACCACTGCTCTCACATACATACATATATCTGTCATCATCATCATCAGCCTATAATGTTCCCACTGCTGGGACACAGGCCTCCTCTCAGTGAGAGGGAGTGGGCCGTAATCCACCACGCGGGCCCAGTGCTGGTTGGTAGATGTCACATGTCTTCGAATTTTTTGGTTCTAGGACATGCCGGTTTCCTCACGATGTTTTCCTTCACCGTTTTGTGAGCAGTGGTGATGTAATAATTTACACAAAGTAAAGCGCGTGTCTGGGTTTGAACCTGCGACCGATGCCACTGGGCCACCCACCACTGCTCTCACATACATACTGACATATATCTGTAAAATCAATAAATCTAATATGACAGAACCATAGTGTACTATCTTGTGCACCTGTGGCAGAGAACACACAAATCGTAGCATGTTTCACATCGTGTAAGCTAAGCAAATAATGAACATTATATACTCAACACGTACATAATTCAGTATATAACTACCATAATCGCTTCCTGCGATCAATCTAATTTTATCCGACTTTGAAGACAAGAGGAGGGTTATGTGTTTAACCTGTGTGTAAGTATGTTGGTTGTATCTTATATCCTTAACGGCCTTAACGGATCGACCGATTTGGACAAATTGAGGTATCTATGCAAGGTGGAGACGACATAACGACAACAAATTAAACTGTTTAGGTATATCTAATGAAGTTTGCAGTCTGTATCCAAAAAATTCAAACTTACATTATATCCAATAGTTCAGTCACTATAGTTAGTCAAACAAAGACAAAATCCATAGTCGACCCATCACTACTATTTAGTTTGTTAGAAAAATTCACTCTTTTTATTACAATGTTGGAATTTATTTGATACAAGAAAGCTATATTATTTCTTTATTTCGCATCAGTAAATAAAAACTATTTACACTAGATACTGAATTAAATGACTAACTAACTTACTACACAAATAAATACAAAAATAAAGGACAAATCAGGCGTCGAAGTACTCATCCGCATCGCTGTCATCCGGAAACGTGCCCAGAAGACTGGCAGCGTTGCCACGTTGTATGGCAATGCTAATTCTTTGACCAAAGAACGACCCAGCCCTCTGGTCACGTGAAGCGTCGACAAGTCGGCGAGAAATTTCCTTAAAAAGGAGACGCGCACTTGGGCCCCAAGACCCGAGCGTTTCGACCCCAAACGGCTCAAAGCTGTAATTGCCCAAAAGGTTACAGTATTTGCGCCGCTTGAGGGTCTTATTTGATACAAGTAATTCCTGATTCATAACCAGCCTACAATGTTCCCACTGCTGGGACAGGCCTCCTCTCAGTGACAGGGAGTGGGCTGTAATCCACCACGCGGGCCCAGTTCGGGTTGTTAGATGTCACATGTCTTCGAATTTTCGGTTCTAGGACGTGCTGGTTTCCTCACGTTTTTCTTCACCGTTGTGAGAGCAGTGGTGATGAAATAATTTATACAAAGTAAAGCGCGTAAATACTTGTTCTTTTGTCTA
This sequence comes from Luperina nickerlii, assembly GCA_963855955.1. Taxonomy (NCBI): domain Eukaryota; kingdom Metazoa; phylum Arthropoda; class Insecta; order Lepidoptera; family Noctuidae; genus Luperina; species Luperina nickerlii. The sequence continues at coordinate 4,572,813 of OY979689.1, read as the reverse complement.
TGCATTAGTGTTGCCAGTATTTTCATTTATTGTCGTATTGGGCATCAGAGCTGTAAGGTCAGCGGAAAAATCTACGAGTATAATGAAAAAAGTGCCAAGTAATCATAAATTAATCCCTCCTTGCAACTGTAGACGTCAACAAAACAATTAAAAGAAACTGTCAATGCTATCACTTGTTCATTATTTCCTTCCATTGTTATCATTACAAAGTATTATTGTGCCTACTGAGAAATTCTGCGCCGATGACAGTTTTCTTACGCAAAAATGAGACGTAGATTAGTGGTTTTAAGGGTTCGAATTTATAAATTAAACCAACCAATTGGACTCTGAAACGCTCCTACCCTCTTACCCAGAATAGGATGTGGCACCCCGACCAAATCAGGTTAACTTAGGTTAGATCAGAACTGTGAAAAACCAGTCCAATTTGGTTGCAGTTACTTTTTACGGCTATCTCGTCTGCTCGACGTCCGTATGTCACTGCCGGGATCCTTTAGATTTTTGGGATGCATGGCAAAGCCTCGTCGTGTAGCGCAGTTTGTTCCATCAGTTACTCAACTGAACTGAGCGCTCGGCGCATCCTGGACTGTCACACCCAACACCTTATTTGACTGGCCAATTCTTCCCTTGCGGTGGAAGGGCTAACGCCCGCCTGGTTTGCGACCATCCTCCCACCGGAGTCCGGCTGTGTTTCGTCGATGCGTGGGAGTTCCAGTGCCTTAGGCATCTTCTGGGCACGCTCGTTCTATCATAGACCTCATCCATCGCTTTCCATCAGGAGTTATCGAGGTCAGGATCGGGCCCATTCAGCAATAAAAAAAAATCCAACAGAATATCAGCGTCAGGTACATTTGCCTGACACATGCTGACCTGGACGGCTGGACTCCCATCTGGTGCAACCTTGAGACGCGCGTTCATATTAGAGTGTTCAATAATATTTTTAGGATAGCATATGAATGATTTGATGTTCGATATAACAAGCCTTAATGCCGCCATGTGCAACATGCAATAACTGCAATATGCAAAACATCCAACCGTTACGCAGAAACACTAATTAGAAAGGGTAAATACCAAATAGTCGCACAATCACACAGCTGTAATCAATGGTGGTTAGCCGAGTGCGTTCGGGCGAACTCGGGCGTTTCCGCCGCTTTCACGTCACGGTGCGCAAGCGCAAGGTCACGAGCGAAAAGCGTCACCGCTCTCTATTGTCAAAGCGGTCATAGGCATAGCGTTATGATTGTTTGAATGTTTGTTTGATGACAGTCAGCTGTTTATATGTTTTGATTATATTGCATTTATGAATGACAAGCTGTGTCCGCGAATTCGTTCGTGTGAAGGGCGGTTGTAAAAAGATGTAGAACAGTAGATAACCAAGGTGTTTCTTGTCTGAAGCTATTTGAATACACCCATTTATGCATCGAAACCCGCATTTTTGCTTACCCTCTCATTTTCACGATTTCAGGAGCCAAGATCAAACAACATCATGTACCAGTTCCCTCTTCATCGGATATCCTACTGCGCCGACGACAAAGGGGCCAAGAAATACTTCTCTTTCATCGCGAAAGGGGGCAGCACTGTCAACGCGGTGAACGGCCATGATGGCCCGGCGGAAAAACACGAGTGCTTCGTGTTTATTTCGACGAAATTAGCGTCAGAAATCACGCTCACCATTGGACAGGCTTTTGATCTGGCTTACAGGTGAGTTCAAAGAGGTTTTGATAGGCCGTGGTCAGGTTTGAAGGGTATGCGGCCATTCATACGGCGCTGTCCTGAAATCCACGATATTTTATAGTAAAAAGTTAAGATCACACGTCAACACATTCCACTATTCATACGGTTGAAAACAAATGCAGTATAAAACTGCCATGTAATAAAAATTATACAGTAAAAAAATCTATGATCATTGCCTCTTGTTCGGGACCTGTGGGTGGCGGTGTAACAAGTGAAGCTTTGGATTCCTAAGAAAGGGGTGCTTAACTGGATTATGGGTCATGACCATGAGATATATTGTCTCTGTGATGACAACGCAGCTGTGATGCCTCTGGTATTGTAGATGCTCATTGGAGGCGGTGACCAAGTGACCACTTACAATAAGATTGGCCACCTGATTAAATCCCACCAAAAACAATAATTTTTTTTTTTTTTAATGAAAACTTATTGCAAGCCATAAAAACTTTAAGCTGACAACAAAGTGCATCGTTATCATTATGGATTTGAGTCATGTACAGACGTCAGCACATCAAGGTACCCGAAACTGTAAAATCTTCCCAATCAAATTTGAACCTTATGTTTTAGCGATAAAGTTGAAAATCTATTAAAGAAATTTGACAGATTGTAGTAACTTGATGTGCTGGCGTCTGTACATAAAAATGTCACATTGTCACTCCAAAGCGGTTGCATGAGCCTCTTTGTGCCAAAACCCACATAGTGACAATGGCTTTAAAGACATCATTGTTTAAATGGCCTTGTGGGACAATGGTCGACCCTTTCGGTGTACAGACGCCAGCACACCAAGCTACTACAATCTGTCAGATTTTTTTAATAGATTTTCATCTTTATCACCAAAGTATAAGGTTTAAAGTTGATTGAGAAAATTTGACAGTTACGGGTAGCTTCGTAGCGTCTGTACCTAACCGTTTATTTCCGAGGGTTTACTGTGACTCCCAAAATGGTCATAAAAAAGGTAATCGCTACTGCTTTGTTTTTATGACGATTTCTTCGACCATTTTAGTTAGGCCCTAAGAATGAACAAAGCCGTCAGGTTAAAGAAAGAAAATAACATCATTCAAATATACCACTGGGCTAGTCTTTACCCCAATCATATTATACATATGTATCGCATGAACACAATGAGAATCCTAACTTAATATTAGAAATGTGAAAATAAGTTTGTTACCTTTTCACGCCTAAACCACTGAACCGATCATCCTGAAATTTTGCATATACGTTGTCAGGTGAAACAGAAACGGACGTAGGGTACCTTTCATCCCAAAAAATAATGCTGCTCCCGTGGAAAATTGCTTGATGTACAGACGCCAGCACATCAACCTACCACAATCTGTCAGATTTTCCCAATCAACTTTGAACCTTATGCTTTACCGATAAAGTTGAAAATCTATTAAAGAAATCTGACAGATTGTGGTAGGTTGATGTGCTGGCGTCCATAACTTTACACTATCATAACGTACATAACTTTTATCAGTTTCTTACATATTTTTCTGTACGTTTCAGACGGTTCTTAAACGATAACGGCAAATACATCGAGATGCAGAAGATGCAGCTACAGAATAAGAAGCTAGAGCTACAGATGAATGCTTACAAAAATCGTTTACAGGTAAATATTGAAATACACATTGCACAGACGCCAGCACATCAAGCTACTACAATCTGTCAAATTTCTTTAATAGATTTTGAACTTTATCGCTAAAGCATAAGGTTCAAAGTTGATTGGGAAAATTAAAAAAAAAATCTAAAAGGTTGATGTCAACGGACAAAGGTGAGAAAAAAAATGCTAACCACTTCTTCTATGGTTCCAGGAGTTATCAAAGATCACGTACAAGGATGACCTCTCGTCCTACCTCTCTCGGAACAAACTGTCAGACATCACAGAGTTCAAGCCGCCCCCTGAGTTGGAGAAGCAGATCGCGTCTCTAACCATGGCCAACGGATTCGCCAATGGCGGTGGCAACAGCAATGGCAACGGGAATAATAATACTGAGATGGGTGAGTTTAAACAAAAATAATAATAATATATTTCATAAAAAGGGAGATTGTAGTACATGAGACATACATTAAGTTATACATATGTTTGTACCATGTCAAACACAATCTGGTGGGTGAAGTTCTGCTTTCCTTGCTAGGCTATAGAATAACCCGTGTTAACGAATAACAGTCCCTGTCCCTTACAATAAGTTACAATAAACTAGTACAATTATATATAATACATTATCAATATCTACAATAGCGCCGATTCCCTTGTTCACAAACTAAACTAAATTTAAGTTTAATGATTTTTTTTTTATTTCATTAAGAAATGGACAGAAGATAATTATTACTTTAGTCCTGTCAAATTAAGATACTCCATAGCAACTTTAGACGTGATTAAAAACATGGTACTAAAAATACGTCAATTTACGTTAGGCGTTGTCTAATTAGACAGGACTGAACTAATATTTATTTCTGTACCTTCGGGTAGCTAAGTACTAATAAAAAAAATAAAAAAAATATTTATTTGACACTAAGAATTACATGTTACAAACCAGTCATCATAATATAAACATGAATGTATTGCCACAAAACTGATCCTAACCCCCAAACTAGGCCCGGACCTGTATTTTGGGGGTCAGACTAGGAATTATTCATGGAAATACCTAAAAACACTTGGATTCAGTCCTCCCAGAACTCCAAGCACGTCAGTCGCGGTTGCGACGACTTTACTAGACTAACGAAGCTGAACTTAACTGTTTCATTCTTCCACAGGCACAGACGCGTTGTCAAACAATTCGACGGACACGTTCAACTCCAGCAACGACAACAATCTGTTGTTATCGACGCCGCCGCCGCAACACAACGGGAAGCACAACTTTGGCACAGGGTAAGAAATCAGCAGACTTTCGGGCTTCTGACTACCCGTAACGACTGTCAAAGATCCACGAATGACAGCCGGGACCAACGGCTTAACGTGCTTTACGAGACACGGAGGGGTCTCGGTATGTAAAGATGGTCACCCATACGCAGACCAACCGCTGCAAGCGTAGCTTAACCTGATCGATCAACTTTGTGCGGCTGTTATTATTTAGCCACGCCCCCCTTCCTGCTCCCCCCGGTGATGGCGCCAAACAAGTAGCCGAATTCTGGTCCGAGTCCATTTAGATTGCTATCGACACGCTAAGAAGAAGACCGTGAAAGCTTTGGTGAAGTGAGCTGTCATTCCACTTGATGCTAGGGATTCACACTGTTGACAGCTCACATCATCCAAGTTACACCACCCCCCTTGTGATATTTCGTGATTTTTATGGACCCCTCCCCCCCCCTTTCGAGCCTCACACGTGATTAATGGACAGCCCCTAAGGAAACCGGCATGTCCTAGAACCAAAAATTCGAAGACATGTGACATCTACCACCCCGCACTGGGCCCGCGTGGTGGATTATAGCCCACTCCCTGTCACAGAGATGAGGCCTGTGTGCCAGCAGTGGGAATATTATAGACTGATAACGCAAAGCAGAAATTAATGCCGCCATTTTTTTTCTTGTCAATATAATTTCTGTGACAATTTCACAAATGTTTATCAACAACGCCCTGTTAATGACATTCAGGCGCCATAATATGATCCTAACTTACTAGTAACTTATTATGTCAGCGCAAACTGTTTAGCATACAGTTTACTCTACTTCGCCTTTAAAAGACTTTGTTAATAATTGAAATAATCAAACAATGTATTTGGTTTTCCAGCAAACTCCTGGGTGATTTGTCGTCAAACAAGAACCCCTCTGTAGGAACCAAGCTTGAAGGTCTACTGCTCAACTCTGATTCAGACAGTGGTAAGCAATCATGTTATTAATTTTATTGAAAAAGTTGTCGAATTTGTGATCTACATGGTATAGACGCCAACACATCAACCTACTACAAGCTGTCAAATTTCTTTAATAGATTTTCAACTTTATCGCAAAACCATAAGGTTTAAATTTGATTGGGAAAATTTGACAGTTTCGTGTAGCTTGATGTGCTGGCGTCTGTACATTTTTTATCCTTAGCCTTTGCTGCTTTGACTCCGTTCACAGTTATTATACATCTGATTTTGGATCACTGTCCAAATCAAAATGATCTTTATTCTCATTCTAATAAGGTTGCTGTTGGGTTGCTGACACTGACAAGTCTGTCAAAATCATTGTGATCTTTATTCTCATACTAATAGGTTGTCAAAATCATTGTGATCTTTATTCCCATCACAATAAGGTTGCTGTTTGATTGCTGACAGAGTTAAAATAATTGTAATGGACTGTACAACTTACAAGCAATATTTGACTACGTTCATAGACCTCTAATAACCGACATTAATTTCGTTAAGAATTTATTTTTTTCCATCTGGCAACTCTTTAATTATTAATGGTCTAAGTAAGTAGAATTTTTCAGACAGTGTTGCCATCTTTCACTTAACGTTTTAAACAATGTATTGCAGACTTCGATCCGCGTGCGTTCGAGTCGGAGCCGATGTCTCGATTCTCAGCGCCGTCACACGACAACGCACCCACTACCACGCCGCCGCTTTGTAAGTATTACATCCTTTTTTTTTTGTCGCTGAGAAATTCATTACGCATTCCCACTCGCGGCGGACGGGACGGGGTATGTGGGACTCCTGTCGGAATGACACCGACAGTATACCCACTAAAACTCAGCGGTGTTCCCACATCGTCGTGATGGGAGGGCCATGGGACAATGGCTCGGCCTTTACTTCCACAACCCTCCCGGCGCATGCCCGCCTAGCTGGCGGGCCCCGCAGCCCCCCAGGCTGGGGGGCTACGGGTATGGCAGGGAACACCTGGCCATTCCCGTCCGACACTGGTGGAGGCCTGTGCAATAACTAATTAACTAATTAATACAGGCAAGGGTGCCCCCGCACCCGTTGCCTGCTGGCCTCCTACCTTATCTTTTGTAAGCGGCATCGCGACAACTAGATCTTGAGATAACCCTACCCCGAAAAGATTCGACTCCGTTAACTAAACCGCAACACAACTAAACGCATTCAGAACTCCGCCCGACTACTAGACCCCCTCAACTTGACTCTGACCACTCCATCCAGACAACTTGACTTCGTAAACTCAACCCAGCCATCTTGCCCCCCCCCCCCCCCAGGTGGCCCCAGAACGAATATCCAGGCATTACGATACCATTCTAAATGTCGATATGATTTGAAATACTAGATCACGTGACACGTCTAATTTACCATAGCCATATTAAATACGCTTACAGCAACTAGGCGCCGTAACACGAAGTATTAATGCCATCATGTTTCTAGTCTGAAAAAGGGATGGTGCTATCGGTCATGTATAGCTCCGTCTCTCTCTGACACTAGAATCATGATTGCATTAAACTGTCATAATACGGCACCAGGGGTCAGTCATATATACTTACATAGTACTTATAAAAACACTATTTATGTATATTGATGAAAAAAACTAACACCATAATTTTCATTCCAGTGGCGCCCCCACCAAAAGCGTCGAAGCGCAACACTCCACAACAGTCAGCCATAAACGGGAGCGACCTATTCGGTTCCACTCCCTTTTCCGTCCCCAGCCAGCAACCCGCGCCCATTTCTCACCCCCAATCCCAGCCGTTCGCTGCCTCAAACAAACCGACCCCAAACGGACCGATCCCAAACGGGCCATACCCGAATGGGCCGTACCCAAATGGAATGAACCCAAACGGGCCGAACTACGATATAAGCGACTTTAACCTGCAAACGTCAGTTTTCAACACAACCTCGTTCACGAATGGCCTCAGCGGTTTCGACCCGTTTGACACCCAGAAGAGTGGCAACATTTTTGGCAACGGATTCAATCCTACCTTCAATGGATTTGGCAACCTCAGTGAGAAGCCGGTCGTAGAATTGGACAGCAATTTCAATGGGTTCCTAGACAAAACTATTTCTGAAATGAAGGTGCGTATCTAGTGATTTTATTAGTCTGTGGTAGAATGGGTGTCCTGTTTTATAAACAACTAGCGGCCCTCCCCAGCTTCGCACGGGTGTAATTTTTTTTCGAATTTCCGAATTTTTTTTCATGAAAACCTTGTCCTGGCAACACCGAACACAACAAAATAGAATTGGCCAATTTGGTGCAGTCATTCGGAAGTTATGCGCGTTTGTTTTATAGTAAGGAAGATAACGGGGATCTAAGTAGTGTTAAAGCAACAGAAAATGAAATTTATGTAAAAAATTACTCGTGAGTTATCATGGCCGGTAGAAAAATAAAGAAATTATAATTAGTGATCAAAAAAGTACACAAATATACAGTCACCAACAAAAGTATTGGGAATGACGAATTTATGTAATAGATTTTTTATTGGACAAGCACTTTCTTTTTTATGCTTGTTCATCATTTATGCTGAACTTTTTCCCAAATATGTTGGGGTCGGCTTCCAGTCTAACCGGATGCAGCTGAATATCAATATTTTACATGGAGTGACTGCCTATCTGACCTCCAAAATCCAATTACTGGGTAAACACGATATTCTTGTTGCTTTAAAAATATTCTATTATTTGTTTACTAGACAGGACACCTTATTCTTATAAATACTTAGTTTATATACTTTTAGTTACTATTATTTTGTTAGTCATAACAAAGATTTGCATTATGAAAAAGATTTTAAAAGTATTTTTATTCATTTTGACAGCTTGGGGATCGGTAAGTTTCAAAAATATAATTTACAAAATACGATTGTGATCGTCAAGGGGTAATTGTTTGTCGAAAAGAAATCGTTTTGTCTTTGTTTGATGTGATGTGATGTGAAATAATGATATTATTTACAAAGTGCCAAAGCATATAAAGTGAGGATTTCATCAATGAAACTGCGGTGCTATTCTGTAAAAATCTCACTGTGAAAACTTAGGTGAAGTGAGTTTTTTTTTTTGCTAGGAATTTACACTATTGACAGCTCAACTCCACGCTCACTTCACCTAAGTTTTCACGGTGAGATTTTTACAGAATAGCACCGCTGAACGCGATCAGCACAAACTGCGTTCAAGAGCTGTCAGTGACAATATTTCACAACAATTTTGACACTTTTTAACCGACTTCAAAAAAGGAGGAGGTTCTCAATTCGACGGTATGTTTTTTTTTTTGTGTGTTTGTTACGCGATTACTCCGCCAAATGTGGACCGATTTTCAAAATTATTTTTTTGTTCGAAAGGAGATACTTCTGAAGTGGTCCCATAGTCACCAAGTCAGGATCTGATGATTGGATCATGGAGAAATCGAGGGCAACCCTCAAATTTTATGGGCCCAAACATCGTTTTTCGCAAATCTTATGAAGTAATTTAAGTACTTGCGTATGGTGATCATCATCTCATGTAGCTGAGCTGATGATGGAAGGTACGACTCCTTAACAGTAAGGAGTAGGCATCGACTGATTTAGTAAATTATTTTTTTTTGATGTTTGGAAGGGCGTTTGCCATTTTGGTCTCGTGATCATCAGGTCAGGAGGTGATGGACTAACCATAGACGATAGAAATCTTTAATAATTAAATAAAAATCGACAGCACATGTCTCGCGATTGCTGCGATTGTTTGTGTATGCATAGTTTAAGCCATACCATAAGATAACATTACGCCAGTTTGCTTGTAAGGGCGCTTTTAAATTGTCATAACAATAATACAGCAAAGGTGTAATTTATCATTGATAAATCTACATTTTTTTTTTTACAGTTGTATATGTGTTGTGTATGTGTATAATTGTAATCCTTGTGTCAAATTAGCTAGCTCCTGAGGTATAGCCGCGACTGTCATTTTATTCCAGAAAGCTGCTGGTGGAATTTTTCGTTTCCTTATATTATTTTGACAGCGAGAGCATGTTACGATTTTACCCAGACGCACCAATTCTTCGGGTATTAACGTACTGTACATAGCAGTACGTAAATTACAGCGTTGTGGTGGATACAAAGCTTTATAACAAATAGCACATGGCAAGTCAGCGAAAATGTTAATAGCCTGTTCAAAACCATTTACTGATGATACCTCCCTACGATTACGACTAGCTTGTCGCATAATATCTAATCGAGTCGCTCTGGATTCGGCAGATTCATTGGATAGACGCTCGTATTGCACGTGTAGACGACGGGAACTTTGATTCTCGGTTTCGTTTGATAAGCGCTCCTGAATCAAACCGAGACGATGAGAACGTTGCTCCTCGGTCGCGTGAGACAAACGTTCATGAATGATATCAAGACGATGAGAACGTTGCTCTTGAGTCTCGTTTGATAATCGTTCACGAATCAAATTGAGCCGCTGAGCATGACTTTCTGGACTCTCACTAAGCCTTGATAATCTCGTGTTTGCTCTCTTCTGAGAAAGTCTATACGCTCGCTGCTCATTTCTCTCATTTAAAATGTTTCTAGTATTTCTTTCCCAACTTTTCTTTAAACGTTCTTCCTTTTCGTCGTTACTTTCTTCCAAACGGCGCTGTCTCATTTGAGCAGCGCGTTTAGTAGGCCTACCCATATTATACAAAATTAATTTTCTTTCTATTAAACATTGAAAAAAGAAACTTCAAACTATGAATTATGTACAAACTTAAACTAAAAACTAGAAAATAAAATTATTTTTAAACAAAAAACAAAAACCGACTTCAAAAACCTAATAAACACTAAAAACTTAAAAATAATATTAAATTGAAACTATAATTAAGAATAATTTAACCTAAATAACCTTACCTAACTTTAATCTACACTATATTTTACAATTTAACAGTTTTTGGAGTCGGTGCCAAGCCCGCACTCGCAAAATATTAACCAAAAAAAAGGTACTATAGCAGCAAAAAATATTAACAATCAACAAAACAAACTGAAAAAAAAAAATTACAACACAAGACAGAATATCAACAGAAGACGGAGTTGTTCATAAAAATTAAGGGAGAATATTTTATGGCCCAATTAGATAGACACTTGGCTTGGCACCGACTCCAAAAACTGTTAAATTGTAAAATATAGTGTAGATTAAAGTTAGGTAAGGTTATTTAGGTTAAATTATTCTTAATTATAGTTTCAATTTAATATTATTTTTAAGTTTTTAGTGTTTATTAGGTTTTTGAAGTCGGTTTTTGTTTTTTGTTTAATTCTTCTCAACGTGTCAATGGCAAAAATAGCACGAAATAATAAATAAATCGTTTTTTAAATTTGTTTGGACCAAAATTCAGCAACGCGGATACCATTCGCTGACTCAGCCATTAGGTCCTCACGTGTGTAGGTGACAAGGCATACGGTGCAAGATGGGGGGTGAGGGGGTTGTCTGTGGACGTGTGTGTGCGGAGGTCTGAGCCCCACTTGTGGAGGTTGTCCTTGCTGCAGCCTACTTTGACACTGACAGCTCTGGAACGCGGTTTAGATGTGCTAAACGCGATTAGTTTAGTAATAAAAATAATGTAGTCTGTTATTAAAATATCTTGACTTTTATATACGCTTTGTATGCTCTTGACAATTAGAGGTTATTTTATTATAATTAACGTCAAATATGCAGGGCACTCTGTAATAAATATCAGCCGGTCAATTCTGTGAAAATCTCACCATGAGAACTTAGTTGAAGTGAGCTGTCATTCCAACTGACACTAGTAACAGCTCACTTCACCTAAGCTTTGACGGTGAGATTTTCACAGACTAGATCGGCTTTATAAGTAAGGGGTAAAGGTACACATAACTGCCGAATAACAAATTAGGTATCTACATGTTCGCTTTAATTATCAAAACTAATTTTGTGTAGGTAGGTAGAGGTACGCTTAAGAGCCTATAACACAGTACAGTCAGCAACAAAAACATGTCGGCATGCGGAGAATGTTAAAACAAAAGTAAATTAACCTTTTGATTAATTTATTTAGAAAAAAAAAATGCATGTATTAGAAAAAAAAAACAGTTATTGTGTAATTTGCATTTAAGATATTTTTTTTAAAGTAAATGGTGAATAGATTAAATTGCTTTTCATTTCTATTTATCGTTTAACGGAACTTAGTATACGTTTATATCGAAATAACTTAGGTTATAACCGTTATTTGTCTAATTATAAATGGAGTAATAGGTATTGATAGTATTTACGATTTTAAAAACAAGAGATATTTTGTAAAATTGTTTCGATGCTAAACCGCTAAAGAGACATGATTTTGGCGAATATGTATGTATACAATTATTTTATCCTGTTACATATTTCTGTTTATTTTATTTACAGGACGGATTCAGCCGAGGGATCTCCTTTGGAAACGATGATTTTTCAATAGATAACCTTGATCCCCTGAAGAAAAATTAAAATACACCATTTTTCATAAAATTAAAATTGAATAGTTAAAGATTTAGGTAAATGAAAACCCTTATTTCAGCTCATACAGCTTAGTATAGACAAATGCAATAAATTTATAAATTTTTTGGAAGGAACTGTATTTGTGGATTAATGAAATTTAATTTTAAGTGCTGTTTGAACTCAAATAAACGTTTTTTTTTTTGTACACATGTGTTGCCATGTTATTGGTTACAAATATTTTTGATGCGTTCGTGATAATAGATTAGAAATATAAATCGTCTATCAACATTTCCTTACTAGATCTTAAAACTCGAAATTATAACCAGTAATATGACAAAACATAGTACGTAATGTAAAAAAAAACTAAATTTTTATCGGTGATATATTTTAGATTACGCGCGAAAACGCTCAATGTCATTCCAAAAGTGCCTTTATAAGAGTTTTTACAATTTTAATAAAACTTATTAAAAAAAAAAACATTTCTCCAATAGATTTTTCAGGATTAAAAATGTATTTTGGTAGAGATTATGACAAAAAATGTTTTAGGTAGGACCAAATTTTTTACAAAACGATTATCGAAATTTGAAGATCGCCTCATAATATTCTGTGATAATTCTTTTCAAGTTGAGGTTCTTCAAATTGTATTAAAAGAAAATTGTCCAAAATTCGACTGAATCGAAAATGATTAGAATCGTCTAACAGGGTGTGTAAATAAACTAACCTTTAATGTAAATTAACGTCATTTAATGTTAAGTTGAAACTGGCAACTTTGACAAATAAAAACCCGCGAGAATGCGGGAATACCGTAAAAAAATCACTAACTGCCATGTCGGGCAAAAAACATAATTGTAATTTTCTTTCAAGAAAAAAATATTGTAGCCGTTAAATAACAGAATCATCCTTTATTAGTGAAATAAGCGCTACGATCAATGCGCGAAAACTTAACACTTAAAAACAAAGTTGCCAGTTACAAAAAAAAATATCGTAGTTATACGGATGACATTGCAGCACATAGGGCAACATTCCAAGAAAGAACATACCTATTATAAAATTAACTATTTTTACTCCTGATTATTATAAATAAATAAAAATGTTTTATTTTTAAACGTGTATGATAGTGGTCATAGAACTGTTGTATTGAATATGTGTCATTAGTGTTATTATTTGTTTTAGTATTGTGTACACTAATGTTACTATAAGGCCAAAAGATACATTTACATAATTGTGTATTTTCAATAATAAAATTTATATTTATAATAGATTTTATGTTTTATTTGCCTACACACATACATACCCACACAAACGGCCGAAAGAGCTGGATAAGATAGAATCGACTTCAGAACGTCACCTGCTAAGATTCTCTCCCATCTTTGCTTATTTTGTTAGAACTCTTACAAACGTATTATGGGCTGATACGTAACGGTAAAGGTACAATGAGCGTTAAAAATATTGGGACGAACAGAGAATTACTGAAAATTATCAGAGCACAACCCTATGGGTAAAAAAAAAGCTTATTATACAAAGTTGATACGACAGAGGGGCTTTCCTTTAAACTGCCTATACTAGATACCATTTTCAAGCTCTGTACCAAAAATCAATTAAATAGGAGCAGTAGTTTAGTCACAAATGATTTTTTAAGTTTTTGCTACGTTTGAACACGATGTATATTCCTAACAGCTGATTATCTCATACGCATAGGTCATGCACCTTAAAACGATAATCCGAGTATAAAATACATTGTTGCCGCACAAGTACAACCAAATATTTCACGAAGCAATAAATACACACACACTTGCACTTTCACTATGAGAGTGACAATCATAGCAAAACCCCCGCGCCTTTTTGCCGCGCGTAAAAGGAATAGAAATAGGTCAGTGTGTTGCTATTGCATCCTAGATCCTTGCGAATTTGCTAAAAAACTTGTTCTTTCAGTGCGCACGCGTCATCCATCCGGGATGTACGTTACGTAACACGGGAGCCCCGCCGCCGTTATGTTTTGTCGAACTCGCTGACAATAATTGTGATTTTGTTTTGTTATTGTGATAGACACTAAATAAGTTTAAGACAGTATTTCTTTTTTTATTGTGACAGGATACGTAACTTGGGATTATTATTATTTAGTGTGTGTTTTTTTTTTATTGACTGTTTTTATTGTGATAGGATACGTAATTAAACGTTGGTTGTGTGTGTGTGTAATAATTAAAGTGTTCAGCAATGCCTCGTGTAACTTACACGGCGTCAGAATACACTTACATGATTTTAATTTACGGTGAATGCCGTGGAAACGCAGCTTTAGCTCTGCGAACATACCGAGAAAGGTATGGTGACCGGCGCAATTGCCCTAGGAACACCGGCACCATACAATTGGCAGTACAAAGATTACGGGAATTAAAGTGCTTAGCGACGGACAGTGATTTAATTAGAAAAATAAATAACAATATTCTCCGTCGGTATAATTTGTGCATTAATAAGAATGGAGGACACATCGAGAATTTAAAAATTTTATGTTTTTGTGTGTGCGCGTACTTTACAACCTTACCTAACATAAAATCCAGCGCGAGCGGTCAAAAACGGCCCGCACCCCGCGCCACCCACCCGCCCGCCACGAGATCATACACACGCACACGCGCTCCTTTGTTAACTAGGCATCTAAGGTCAGTCAAATTTATTTATAAAGGGTGGTGCGTTTCACTCTGACTTTTAAGCTATTTAGTTTGTTTGAAAAAAAAAAATCTCATTTTTGGCGCTTTCTATTTTTGTACTGTATCGAATTAATACTATGCACGTATAGTATACGTAGTGTAATTTAATGCCCCTCTGTCATATCAACTCTGTATAAGTTATTTAATTACAAACAAAATAATATTAGCTCCAGTGATGGATGAGTGAGTTTTTAATGTTGATTGTTGAATTAAAGTATATGGTGCTAGTCGTACCGTTGTACGAATTCAAAAAAGAAGCTCTGATCCTACATATAACGGCTCATGAAGGAGAGGCGCCAGATGATGTGCTAAATTACCGGCAACTCAATAGACGGATCTCTAAGTCCTTGAAAAGCGATCTTCGTCGCTTTAATACAGACCGTATTAAGGACTCGATAGAACGAAATAAAGGCTCCAAGGTCTTTGCTAGAGATCTGTCTACTGGGCAGAGTCAGCTTACGAAACTGAAGACCGTTGATGGCAGGATTGTATCCGCCAAACCTGAGCTGTTGAGAGAGATCGAGAGGTTCTATGGACAGTTATACACGTCTACAAGTAACCCCGTTACGAATCTGGCAAACGACCCAAGAGCTAGATTGACCCGATACTATACCGAATACATCCCGGATGTCAGCCTGTACGAGATTAGGATGGCTCTGAAGCAGCTCAAAAACAGCCCGGTGATGACAGAATTACGGCCGAGCTCCTGAAGGCCGGCGGAAAACCCGTTCTTAAGGCCCTTCGAAAGCTGTTTGGTTCCGTCATACTCGGGGGTAAAACACCACAGGCATGGAACAGAGGTGTGGTGATACTTTTCTTTAAGAAGGGCGACAATGCCCTTCTTAAGAATTATAGGCCCATCTCACTTCTGAGCCATTTCTACAAGCTGTTTTCGAGAGTCATCACGAACCGTCTCGCGCGCAGGTTTGACGACTTCCAGCCTCCCGAACAAGCCGGATTCCGTAAAGGCTTTAGCACCGTAGACCACATACATACGCTGCGACAGGTTATACAGAAGACCGAAGAGTATAACCTGCCTCTCTGCTTAACGTTGGTGGACTACAAGAAAGCCTTTGATTCGATCGAGACACGAGCTGTGCTGCAGTCTCTGAAGTGTCTGTACGAAATCACCATTATGTTAGTCCGACTTCAGGATCAGACCTCCAAACCTATCCTTCAGGAGCGAGGTGTGAGACAGGGAGACGTTATCTCTCCGAAACTGTTCACCGCAGCACTGCAGGACGTCTTCAAGGTTCTGGACAGGAAATGGGCTGGCATTAACATCAATGGCGAGTACATAACTCACCTTCGGTTTGCCGACGATATCGTAGTCATGGCTGAGACTATGGAGGACCTCAGTACAATGCTCGATGACCTCAGTAGAGCCTCCGAAAGAGTGGGTCTTAAAATGAACATGGACAAAACGAAGATTATGTCAAATGCCCATATAACACCCACTCTCATAAAGATCGGAGGTACGCTACACTCGAAGTCGTGGACGATATGTATGTTTACCTAGGACAAACTGTTTAGTAAGGTAGGTCTAACTTCGAGAAAGAGGTCAATCGTCGAATCCGACTCGGCTGGGCAGCGTTCGGGAAGCTACGCAATATCTTCTCGTCCCACATACCGTAATGTCTCATGACGAAAGTCTTTGACCAGTGCGTGTTGCCAGTGATGACTTATGACACTGAAACAAGTCACCCAAAGGTCAATAGAGAGGGCTATGCTTGGAGTTTCCATACGTGATCGAATCAGGAATGAGGAGATCCGCAGGAGACCAAGGTTACCGATATAGCCCGAAGAATTGCCAAATTAAAGTGGCAGTGGGCAGGGCACGTTGCTCGCAGAACAAATGGCCGATGAGGCCGAAAGGTTCTGGAGTTGCGACCGCGTACCGGAAGACGTAGCGTTGGAAGGCCTCCCACAAGGTAGTCTGACGACCTTGTGAAGGCCGGGCTTACCCTAAAAAAACCTGTCACAGAGGGTACCGTGCGTGAATGTGATTTTTTGCGACTACTGTTCCTGTTACGGTAGGGCGCTAAGCAAAAGAAAGAAGAAAACTCTTACAAAATGAAATAAAAAAACAGATTCAGTCCACATTTCGATTTAGTTTTAGCCACTAACCTCTATTAAACAAAGTTTTAGCCACTGACCTGTATAATACAACTTGTATGATAGAGGTCAGTGGTTAGCAAACCATCTTTTTGCATGGCATAATCCTGACTTGGATTTCCAAACTCAAAAGACTAGTATTCGAATCAAATAATCAATGCGAAAAACAGTAAAACTTTTTGTCTTGTTGTCGTTTGCGTTTCATATTTTGCGGATCAAAGATTTTGATGAATTTTGGAGAAAACAGTTTTTCTTTTAATAAAAAATGGTATATTTAATGATCTAAATAAGTGAATTGACCGTTTTATCGCAGTATTAGGCGGTAATATCTCAGTATTAAACAACAATGGTGGATCTAAGTGGCGGGTCTGAAGGCCCTTTGGAACACGCATTTTCCAACAGTGTTTTTATCGTTCCTGGGATTATTGTCATCAGTTTATCAGGTAAGACGATTCTCTAATTATTTTCCTATTATTTAATACCTCTACTGTTAAAAAAACATAAGTTTCTCTTCGTTGCGATCTCAAATTGTTTGTAATATTTTTGCACAATTTTCGCGGAATTTATCGCGTTAATTTCTATTATATTTTATTTAAAAAATGTAGGACGTAAAATTAGGTTTTAATATTCACGCAGATAATAAAGGGACGCCCTATGTCTTCAACGTAAAACTTTAATAAATATAAAGTTATCACATCTAACATCTTAAAATTATTAAAGTTACATCTGTTTTAGAATTCTGTGTAAAATCAAAACCATATACCTACTTATTAATGAATGTACTTATACTTACTTACTTACATGTTAAAACTAATGCCACCATCATAGCCATAACCATATTTGGTTGAGTCCAGCTATACCAACTGATGAATTTGATCAACTCTTGAAAGAGTGGTTATTGACTTCCATGAGTCAACAATTTATTGAGTATGACCCTAGCATCATGCCCAGCAGAAAAAGTTGTCAACGAAGACTTGTTAGTAGTTGAAAAGGAAATACAGTTCAAAAGTTCAGTCACCTCATTATCATGACAAAAAATAGCTGAAAGGAAGTTTCATTTACAAAAAATGCTTGGCTGTATTACTGGGCTGTGGAGGTCAGATAGGCAGTTGCTCCATTTAAAATACTGGTATTCAGCTGTGTCCGGTTAGACTGCAAGCCAACCCCAAAATAGTTGGGATAAGGCTATCCAGATGATGATGAAAGATCAAATATTAGATCTAATATTCACATGAACAAGCCCCAAGTTTGTCATACAATGTGATTACCTATATTAACCAGTGGCGGTACCTTCATAGAAGCCGAAAAGCCCGGCTTGCCCTAATAAAATCATAATTCACAACAACAAACGTACTTAAACCTATCAATAAAAAATATATTTAAAAAAATACCAGTCAAACATTCGCAACACACACATACACAATAAGAAAATCAGTCAATCCCTCAGTTGGCCGTTTTTTTATACGTTAAAAATCCCGTACAATACGTTGAAAATGGCTTTCCCTAATTTTGACCCCTAGGCACGCCACTGATATTAACAACATAGACTCAGGAATTAAAAGATTAGGCAAAGAATCACGAATAGAAAAATCTAACTGTCCCACCCCAAATCAGTCAAAAAATGAGATAGGACTTTTAGTCATGCGAGTGACGCTACAAGAAGGACTGGGCCGGATTGTGACCACCACCAACCTGCACTGGGACTGCATGATGGATTTGCAGTCCTAGTGTAGTTTGGTGGTGGTTACAAGTCTCTGAAAGTTTTGGTTCTAGAACATTTCCTTCACCATTTTAAGAGCATTGAGGTACTAACCCACAACCTGCAACCACTACCACCTCTGGTAAACTGAGTTATGTCCAGTCTGATAAAAATGATGATGCATAAAATCCAGTCGAATTTGGTTAAGGCACCTGTCCCACTGGCAGCGATTAACGGGAAGCGAGTAGAGCTTAGCAATTTTAAACGAGTTGGCGACCAACGGGCAGCTGTGCACGACGTCGACGAGCGATTACTCACTAGAATGCTGATGTGCCAATGCCAACCGTGAGGCCCTCAATGAGTGCTCTTCCCGCCAAGCGAGGGTTGCTGAGCGAGTACAATGCGTGCCACGAAAGATGAGACACACCACGTGGTTTGACATGCGCAGTAGGTACACGATTTTAGGTATCTTTAGCGGTATGAGGTCTGAGTGCGAGACGGGACCAGACGTCATAGGGGCGGCGGCGGAAAGAGCGGGGGAGGCGGGGTCAAGTCTCATCTTTCGTGGCACGCATTGTACTCTCTTTGATAGCTCTTTTTGCTGCGACAAACAAATTTAGGTATGTCTGCGGTGTGAACAGTCAACAATCAACTATGTATTATAATATATAAAAAAATGACTCAATTAATTGATTTTGTCGCAAGCTACAATATTTTCAGATTTCACACTTAATTTAGGGGAAAATACAATGGTATATTATCATGAATTCATAATGCAGAAGGAGAACACAAAACAAAAAAAGTAACAAGTTGGGCGAAAACATGCGTCAAATCCTCGCAAAACGGCCATCACTCAGCATAATGCTAAGACCCTATGCGAGACAGAGCCCCAGCGCTGGTTTTCAGAGACAGCTGACGTTGACGTTGTTACTTCAACCAGTGCCATACGATAAGATATTAATAAAAAACAAACAGCAGCTCTACATAAAGTCTATTCAAATATACGTGTCAAATTGAAGGTCAAATTGATGTTATTTCAAGTCAAACAAATATCAACTTTATTTTAATGGTTATTAAGTTGATTTTAGAGCTACTAGCACTATTGAAAGAGTTAGAGAAATGTTTTAAGTTGTAGCGTAAACTGAACTTTATTGTGTAGGATTTAAAGTTATTTTTCCATAAACTCATGTTTATTTACATTTTTGGCAAATAAATCGCGAATGCAGATTAGGGATGATTTATGCTAGATCATGCAGCACCCTAATTGCGTGCACTATCATTCCTGAATCATTTTTAAAGGATATTGCTAATCCATCGCTTAATATGTTCGAAAAATGTGACTGCCTCAACAACGTAAATAACGCAATTACACTGCGTTCCGAGTTGGGAAATAATCGATTTAAACGAGCTTAAACCCGTACCGAATTAGCGTGAGCGCGATAACGATGTCCCATGAATCGTCATAGATGACGTCATGACATGCGCCATCTTGCGATAACGCCGACCGTGCCTTAGAATCGTAGACAGAGAATAGAGTTATATTATCTATATTCTCAGTCTACGCTTAGAATAATAGCACCGCGAGCGCTGTCAAAAATGACAGTGCGTGTGTGAGAGGATGTGTCAGTGTGTGTTTTGTTTTGAGTTGCATCATCTTTAAATTAAACTAACGTGGCATTTTCGAAATTGTGCTTCTGGTTAACCAAAGAAGAATAAATGTGGTGTTTATACAAAGAAATACTGAAATAATATCGTTTTTACATTGAGTAAGCACTGTGAGCACGCTCACGAGTGTTCCGAATTATTGACAGCTCTCAGCTGTCATAATCGTAATATCTAAATCGGAACGCATGTGAGATGATGTGAGCGCTGTGAGCGATTATAGCTAATTCGGAATGCGGCCTTAATATTGTTGAACTGTCAAAATGGAAACCCATTTGCTACTGATGGTGTGTTACGCAATTACCCCGCAGGGCACGAACCGTGCCTCGTAATAAGGTCCCATTAAAATAGATGGACAAACTTTTAGAAATCATTCAGACCACCAAAATAAGGACGATGGTGAAAAAATATATAAGTAAAACGCATAGATACTTACAAGAATAGTAATCAACTAACGAAAATACACTAATGTGCCGGCAATTTATCATTTTAGGTAAAATAAAATCACTTTAATCAGTGTTTTATTTTTTTGCTTGGATATATTTAGTTAGACGTACTGAGCGCTGTGTTAAAATTTGTCCATCTATTTTAAGGGCCTTACTCTCGTTTAGTACCGTAACACGGTCACTTTATGAAGCTTATAACTCATTAACGGTTTGGTTAGAAGGTCTGTAAAAAATATATGTTTGCTATAGATTCATGTACTGCATTTTTGAAACAGGGTTTTTTCATAAGGCTAATACTTTTGCCTTAAAAAAATATTTACCAAAACGCTATTTTGGCTAACATTTGCTTATAACTTCTAAACGGCTTTGATGTTTGGAAATATTTTTACACTGAAAAATTGCTGGTTAGAGGCACTACATATTTGAAATAGCGTTTTTAAATCAATCAACAGTTGCAAAGACAATGCCCCACTTTGAGATATAGGTTCAGAGGTGCTCTGCGCGGGCGCAGGCGGCAGTCGTGCGTTAGCACTGAAACGGGGTGGCTGTGTCGCTCGCTGCTCCGCCCCGGCTATCGATCGACTACGCGCGTTTGGCTGTGTTAGTGCAAATATTTATGAACGAATTGTATCAGTATGCGTTTATAGATTAGCTCGCTGCAGAGGGCCCGTTTCTATTGTCCGCGTGGACGCTTTATTAGTGGTGCCATTTCTAAATACTGTTTTTGTTTATATTGTTTATTTTGTAAATATAAGATAATTTGTAAATAAATAAAAATGCCACAGCAAAGCAAGTCAAGAAAAATACGTTTTCTTTACGACGACGCACCGTTTTATAGATATTAGCGAAAAACTCAAAAGTGGGAATTTTTATACCCCCCACTCCGGCTCACCTCCTAGACGCGGGGACTTTTAGTATGTTTACTCCCTAAGCACTCTGAGCAACTTTCTGAAGAAATGGCTCAGGGCCCAGCTCACGCACTCTACACCTCTTTTTGGGTTATTCGTTGAGTGGACTAATAAGTATCTATCTATCTATAGGTACGAATAAATAAAATTGGAGTGTCTGTTTGTAATATTAAAACAACCGCTTCAGGCCATTTTATTTTGACTGTTTAGAAAATAACTACTTACCCACAATAAAAAAAAATGTTTTCAAACACCATAATTTATAAAAAATGAGCGTTCTTAGTTGTCAATCTACGAGTATTTGCATTACTGAGTTTATTGATTACTACCTTCTCATATTCTTGTGCGGATTTATTTCTGTGACTGGGACTTTCACTAGCAGATAGGTGAATAAGGAGTAACTTAGGCACTTTTATTTTAGAAAAAAAAAAGAAACTAGGTTCCCACGAAAAAAAATTAAAACCTATGAAATTAAATATTGAATATTTATCCGATTCAAATAGGGAGGTTATATACTACGTTTATTTAGGTACTTAACCAAATGTAAATAAATCATAATAAAGAAACGGAGTATAGTTTTTTTTTTTATAAGTGGATCCTATACGTGAAGATTCCTTAATCTCCAATGAAATTGATTGAATAAATAATAAAATAATATAGTGTTTTTGTTTTAGCCCAAGGAAATCGTTCACCAAATATTGTATATAAAAAAAGGCTAATACGAAAAACTAAAAATAAATAATAATTAAACTAAAAATGCAAAAACGATCAAAAAGAACTAAATGGAGAAATATTAGAAGAATTTCATTAAAATTAGCATAGGTATTTCTTTACGTGGCGGTGAATAGACGACTTTTATGTATTTGAGTTTACTTTTATGTAAGTGGGATACGAATAGTCCCCGCCTACGGCGGGGTGCACCGCGCGAATTTTGTCGATGAGCGACTTCCATTATATTTAGAAGCGTAATTTCGCGACTCGAACAAGATGCACGATTGCCTCCGCGCTCTATTGTCCGGATCCTCACTGCGTAATCACCAGGTTCGAATCTCAGTGGACGCATATCTCTTTTTGTTATTTTTTTATTATAATGTGCTTATCATTTGTTTTGTTATTTTTTAATTATAATGTGCATATTTTTATTTTCTTATTTTTAAAATAATTCAATAAGTAATTGTTATTTTAATAAAAACAATCATTTTTATTCTTATAGTTATTTTTCTTCAGAATCTAGAGTAATATAATAAAAATAAAATAAAAACGTCCACCAAGCTTGATTCGGAAGAAAAATAATATACCTACAGTGTGTTACAAAAGAGTATAAGCAATAATAATATAGTCTGAAAATTTTCAAACAAGAAAATCGGCAAAAAGTAAAATAATAATTAAAAAAACATTTATATCAAATAAGAAAATCAACAAAAAGAATATGTAAAAAGTTTGGATTTGAACCCGGACATTAGGGACTGATACAGAAAACTATAGTGACGCACGAGACCACTAGACCAATCGAGCTGTTGTAATGTATGTCGAAATTACGCGTCTATAGATAATCTATACAAACAAAATATGGTGTGTACAAAAAAGTAGGTACCTACCTACTTACGTTACAATTTGTTTCGTCAAATAAGATCTTTTTATTGCCTTTCGTTTATTTTCTTGTTGACCATTTTTTATAAGGTGCATTCGGGTAATATCGAATGGTTTTCAGACAAATTGATGGAATGTGTGTATTTTGATGAACCAGGCAGAAGCAGTGGATTATATGTCTTCTAAAGAAGTCATTTCGTCTTCTTGAATGTATAGCCTAGAGCTCTATTCGGAGATCTTTCATAAATATTGTAGTAGTTTAAAAAAAAAAAGTGTTTAAAAACTTACTTTTTTTTTCTTTGCACTAGTGTAATTTCGAATTATGTACGGGCAATTCCGAATGACGGTTAAAAGTGGACTTTATTCACTTTTGACAAAATGTACATATTTCTTTTTATATCGTTATTATCCTCCAAAAATAATATTCACGATATTTGTCATAGAATAACCTAAACACGTTTGTGTGACACTTGTATTTCGGAATTACCCGTCGCATGGGTAAATGGTTCTCAATCTTTTAGCAGGTACAGAGCGGATATGATTCTTTTACTCACGCGATTATTCTCATAGTTTAAAAGATATTAT
Organism: Luperina nickerlii; assembly: GCA_963855955.1. NCBI lineage: Eukaryota > Metazoa > Arthropoda > Insecta > Lepidoptera > Noctuidae > Luperina > Luperina nickerlii. The sequence goes on along the minus strand of OY979689.1, from coordinate 4,549,107 downwards.
TATATCGTAATCAAAATGATCGCATATCCTACTAAAAGTAACATTCAGATCTTTGTATGGATTTGTATGCTACCCCTTCCGATGTAGGTACGCGGTCGTGTAGCCCGACCCGGCAGCGCGGGGACGGGCAGCTTGCATCGAAGAGCTTTGCATAAAAATCCATACAAAGAGGTGGGCAGTTTCGGCAATTGCGACTCGGCAGCGCTGCCGGGTCGCGACTGCTGAGATCCGATCAAAATGTTTAAGATTTTCTGTAATAAGAATGGAAATAATCATGGGTCTTGGGTTTGAAAATAAGACTTAATATAATAAAAAATAATGATTTATTTGAAAATTAAGTAAGTAATTAAACTACTACTTATGCAGCAAAATTACAAATAAATAGTCAAATTGAATTATAAAATTAACCCACTTCTACTTGTAAGTGGGTTAATTTTATAATTCAATTTTTTGACATATAAATTAAACAAAAATGTTAACTTGATATCTCAGTTGTGCTCACTAAAATAGTTGAGCCTCTCTCTGACACCTGAATAACATAAACAAATTATAAAGCTTTATTCGAGGTTTTAGATTTAAAAAAAAACTAAACAAAGAAGTTCTCAAAACTTATAAAATAAATTTTGACAAGTTATAACAATCAGTGTTTATAATTATTTTTGTGTATGCTTTATTGGTTGTCCTTAAATAAATAAATTACGAAAACTATCAATAATAATTTGCAATGACGTACCTATATTTTACTGTCAAGTTTGAGTAGCACAACAAGAACTCCGTGTCTTGATTGTCAAAAGAACAAAAATAACTCCGTCTGTATAGCGATTGTATTAAAAAACTCATGTAGATTAGTGCTTATATCACAGTATTAGTAATAGAACTAGCGTACAAAAGGATCACTTCTGAACAAAATACAAGTTTAGGTATAACAAATCACTGTCGATACGATATTCAAATACGCGCGAGACATGTCGAGCATGCTAGCCGAGTGGCAACCGACTGCCATTTGCTTACCAATAGGCGGGCCGGCCGATCAGACCTAAACTGTGAAATGACACCCCCCTGCTTAGGTATATCACGTTTAGACAGAACTAACCTACCATCGAAATTACCCAAATAAATTATAGATTGAGAATATTGAGAACCACTGACAATCTCCATAGAAAAGCAACATCGGCTAAATCCGAATCATTTTTGATTCGGATTTACCCATCTTCGGGTAATTTCAATAAAAACAGAAAAAGATACCTAGGATGCGCGAACCCATTAAAAACTATATTAAAAACGAAAATCTATTAAACAAAAAAACAATCAGTTAAATAACTTACCAAATTTCTGAGATAACAATGTTCGTGTAATTTCCGATAACTAGAAAACGCGCGAAAAATGACACACTGCGAGAAATGCGGCGTTGTGACTCGTACATTTACAAGTAGCGACTTGAGTCAACAGAAGCGGGGGGAGTATTAAACTGGCGTCTAGGTAAATGTTGCCACATTATAAGATATCGTCGCGTTTGGTAGGAAATTGAAATTTTCGGAATATGCCGATTTTCGACATTACCCGAATGCACCACTGATTGCTTATTTATACAACTTATGAGTAGAACCGAAACAGTACAAACATTTACACCAACAACATTACTTAGAAAAAACTAATCATAAAATAAAATATGTATGTATAATAAACAGCTTTCATCAACAAACAGATACCAAAGTACGTACACTAGGTACCGACCCGAAATAATTGCAAGACTTCAAAGTATTTTAAATACGGCTACTCGCTCAACTACATAGGTACCCAACTGCGTCAGTTTTCGGAAATGCGATCATGCTCCTTATCAATTAGAGTCTACGGAACAATTTCGTATGAAAGTATTTTTACTTTAATGGTTTGTGAAAATATTAATTGTAAACGCGATTATGCTCCTTATTCATAGAAGGTAACGGGTCAATTTCCTATGCAAGTATTTTTACTACCAACAGGGCTTTTGAATACGCGATTGTATTTCTTATTTGTATGAAGTCATGGATCAATTTTCGATGCAGATAGAAAATACTTGATAGTATCTCGAGCTATGGTTTTTTAAGGTGGACGTACTTTGTAGTTCTGGTACTCGATTTTGCAAGTACGTCCCATGCCTAAACGCGATCGTGCTCCATAAGTAAGATTTTAGAGTTCAATTTCCTATGCAAGTTTTTTTCTTCTAACAGGGCTCTTGGTTGGAATAGTAGTAGAAACTTTAATCGTCTATACTCTATAAGTACGTATTTATTTGTAAAAGCGATTTTGCTCCTTATTTGTATACAGTTAAGGTTCAATTTAATATGCAGATAGAAAATACTTGAAAGTATCCCGAGATCTAGTTTTAGGACGTGGTTTCTTAAAGAAGTCGTACTTGTAAGCCCTGGTACGCGATTTTGCAAGTACGACCCATGTCTAGTCACTGCTTTTTAGTTGGGTACTTATACCCTCCCATAGAGTATAAGTACCTAACTAAAAAGTACTGTCTCACCCCTCCCTTAGAGTATAAGTACCTAACTAAAAAACAAGACTCACTGTCTCGCTCCGCGTAGAAATGAAAGAGAAGCTAAAAAGACGCCGCGATGGCGCAACGTTTCGTTTGAGTTATTTATCATTAAATACAATTAATCCTTACAAATATCTTATTACAATCGATAAATAAAAACAACAGTTCCCTTTATTATTATACATCACTGTTATTAATTTTATCAAGATTTGTTTATAAATAACACAATTACAATTGCAACGATTTCAATTTTAATGGTTATTTTATGATTTTTTTCTATCGAGAAAATTTACCGAAAACGTGTTTTGAACACAATGGTCCACTCATAAATATGATCAAGATTAACATTTTTTTTTGCTGTTCTAAAATGTATACATTTGGCTAAAATATTGTTTTGTTAAGCCTATTTTGACTAAGTACAGCGCCTTAATAAGTTATCGTAAACTCTGCGAACTCAACAATAACTTTTTTGTTAAATTCCACACGGACGATTAACAGCTAGTACAAAATATATCAGCCTTGCATCCACCATTCCCTTCTGGAATCGTAGGCAAAAATGGCGACCTACGTGCGGCATTTCTGCGCCTCTTCATATTCTTTGATCATAGTTTTAGTGTCGCGCGCCACCGCACACATTTTACGTATTCGGGAGTAGGGCGTTTAGCTCCGCCCACATGCACAAGGTCAGTGAGCCATCTATACACCTTAATGGGACCCTGTATACGCCAGACACGTACGAGACACGGCCCGTTTTAGCATAAGATAATCATTCCAATGCGTAAACTTAGTCACATATCGACCAGACGATAAAATTATGTCGTGCTACTCTTGTAGAATGGCTGGAAACAAAAGCTTAAAAAAGTATCTCTTAATTTTACGACTGCGTCCTTGATCACAATCACTATAAAAAAAAAAATCTGCCTAGTCTTTTCCCGACTGTGTTGGGGTATGGCTTCCAGTCTAACCGGATGCAGCTGAATACCCGTATTTTACATGGAGCGACTGCGTATCTGACCTCCACAATCCAGTTACTGGGTAATACGATAACCCTTGGTAAGACTAGTTGTCAGACTTTCGGGCTTCTGGTGTTGAACTTTCAAAATGAAAGCACGGAATGTTGTCCCTGAGTGTATGATTCCTCCTCCAAGAATAACCGCTCGGCTCCTAGTGCTTCTGCTTCAACTGGAAGCCAGACTATGTGAACGGATCTGATCACATACATCCGGCGCCAAGTTCTCCTGTGTGCGAAAATACATTTTTCTCTGCATTCGCCGACGCTTTCGAGTCTATATGAACGGACGTGAAGATGGATAATAGTAGCACCAAGGTAGAACACTTGTGTAATCATAATCAATGCTTCATTATAATAATAAGATGGAAGTCAAAAGCGGTAGCGAGAGCGTTTGGAGATTTGGTGCATAATAATTTTTCCCACGCACGAGTCATTATTATCATTCTCCTACAGCAGTTCACTGCTGGTTTTGGGCTTCTCCAATCGCACGCCGTTCAGCTCGATACTCGATAACTCTCATCCAGCTGCTACCAGCCATCCCCCAAAGTGCCATCTTCCACGAGCGGTACTCAAATGTACGTCTCGCGTACCCTAGGGAGTCAGTCACGTTAAAGAGAAACCTGACTGTGAGTACCATGCAGGCTAGACTGAATACATGACCTTATAACTACGTGACGGGTCGTTGAGCTTTCTAAAATAGGGTTGAGCTACACGATGACTAATGTCTGTTGGGACAGGTTAACTCAGAATTGCAATGGCGGCTTTGAGTTGACCTGTGGCTCTTTAAGTGCTTGGCCAGACTGGGCCGCGCGTACTCAAACATAAGAACTTCATTTGAGCGTCCATAGTGGGCACGCGGACGCAGTGAGCGGCACGGACTGCTAGGCGCGGGGAGCGCGCGGGCAACTCACGCCATTGCTCGTTCATACAAGTGGCCGCAGTGGGTGCACGGGCGGCCCGCGCGGGGCTGGGGTTCTCAAACTAGTTTGAGCTTTTTTCTAGTAAAAATAAGTCTTCTTCACCCATATTATATTTTGACAAACACTGGACACGACAACACGCAGAATGCAGCCGCGCTCGACTGCGGACAGGCAGATCGCGCATTCCTGCACCCGCGCCGCTCCCTGTCCCGCACTGCCAGTCTGGCCAAGCACTAAGGCCCTTCTAGACATGGCCCTGCATTGTTAGACTCACATTAAATCCTAATAATATAATGTTTGGACTTTAAATGAGACGTTTAAGTTTGTTTCGGATTTTTTCTCAGGAATCAGTCAGCTAGGAATTGCCGGCACAATCTGGTTTGTAAAAATTGCCCTGTAAAAGTATCTCAAAATATCTACTACAGAAATAAACATTTCATTTCACTACCACCTTGATATCTGGCTAATGTTTTAAAGACTGCGTGAGCTATTCTCATTTCTCATGTACAAACATTATTTTCTTAGTAACAATATTCATTGCGTTATTTACGTTTTTTTTTTTCTTTAAAAAACGTTGCCCCACACTAGGAATTACTCCTGTATCGTGGGTGCGTTTACAAACATTTAAATTCACATACACAAACAGCCTGACCCGGAACAACTACCTGTAGGCAATACAAATATTTGTTCCGTGCGCGAATCGAACCCGCGACACGCAGCGCAGCAGTCGATTGCTCAGCCACTGCGCCAACCGTGTCGTCGTACGTTGTTGAGCGGACTAATTTTTCGAACATACGAAGCAATGGATAACAATATCCGATTGTGATTGATCCGATTACGCATTTAGGATGCAGGGTACGACAGACATGAAGAGGCTTTATTAATGCACTAGCTGCGCCCCGCGGTTTTACCCGCATAAGTGTCGATCCCGTGGGAATATCGGGATAAAAAATAGCCTATGTGTTAATCCAGTTTATAAACTATCTGTGTGCCAAATTTCATCTAAATCCGTTCAATAGTGTTTGCGTGAAAGAGTAACAAACATCCATCCATTCATCCATCCTTACAACCTTTCGCATTTATAATATTAGTAGGAAATAGGAGGTAGGATTGCTAGAAATAATTAAAAACAAAAGAAAATTAACGCAAGCAAAAATCATGTACTTATATTACTACTGAAATATTAATTATCGCTTCCACCCGACCGTATCTTAAAGCTTATCAAACCCGCCGATATCTGACACTCTAGACCGCTCCTTGCCTACAACGTGGAATCCACGTTTCATTGCAGATAATGAGCTCACAATCGTATCGTTAAAAACTTTAATGTGACGAAAATATTCACCCAGGATGGACACTCTCGATAAAGAAACTCTGGACAAGCTCCAGGATTTGATATCAGCCAATTCTGAACCTGGAAAACAACCTTCTAGAAAGGTGCTGATGGATTTACTGGATACGGTGGAGTTGGCTGATGATGTAAAGGAGAATCTGAAGGCCATGCTCACTGGGGATGTGCCAAAAGTGTTCGGGGGTTATGCCGGAGGAACGCTCTTGGCTATTGTTTTTATTTTGCTGGTGTTCGCGTTGATCAGTAAGTTATTTTTGTGATTTTATGTTTGTTGTGATTTTTCGAAATTATGATTGTGGTTTTGCCCTCTTTTCGGCATGTTCACGCTGGAGCGGTAAATCTGTAGACCAAGGTGATCAATCTGCCAGATTTCTGTATGTGTGTGACATGAAACGCAGGCGAATTTTGGTATTTTAGTGAAAGTAGTATGTTGGTTTTAGATAACATTTATCTTGATAAGAGGTCAATATGTTGCCACGAGTGGTTTTATTTTAGGCTCTTTATCAACATAAAAATTTGGTTGTTATAAATAGGGCGATAAAATATGTTGTAGCCGGCAGGATTGACTTTTTAAAAAAAACGCGAGAATCTAGGCCTACGTACGAGGCCGAGGGGCGTTCAATGTATTTTCGATATCAGAGTGATTTACTTATGATGTAGGTAATTTGACTAATAAATTAATATAATAACATTATAAAGGGTATAAAGGTAAAATTTCATAATAGTTGCTATCGTTAGTTTGCTAGTTATCCTTAGTCAACTATAACAGCCGGTCGATTCTGTAAAAATCTCACCGTGATGGCTTAGGTGGAGTGAGCTGTCAATAGTGTCAATTCATAGCGTGTCTCTTTAGCAAACATGCCCTTGAAGCGAGTCTCAAAATTTAAATACCGGGTCACTGGGTCACCGAGAATTTGTGTGATGACTTGGACATAGAGAGGGAGCGCAGGGCGCTGTCTGTTCGAAGCAATATGCTGGCTCGCAGGTTTGCACGGTGTACTTGTGAGGTTAAAATGACGCTTTTTAGAGCTTATTGTCAGACTTTTTACACCTGCAGCCTGTGGGTCAAGTATACGCAGAAGGCATACAGCGCTCTGCGTGTCCAATATAATAATGCCTTCAGAATGCTTGTGGGGCTGCCGCGTTTTTGTAGCGCTTCGGGTATGTTTGCCGATGCGCGGGTAGATGATTTTTATGCCATCATTCGTAAACGATGCGCTTCTCTCCGACGCAGAACAGATGTCAGCTCCCACAGCATGTTGAGGGCATTGAGTGGTGCCCGATGCTTGGCCGTTGGATGAGACAGCACACACAGGTCGACTCAAAGTAGCTACTTTGAGTTGACCTGTGTCGTATTTAAGGTATACGTCATTTATGTGCTTTTATGTTCTGTTTTCTACATTGTGTTGTATATTATTGTCTGTTGTTATTTGAATTGTACTTGTTGATTGTGTGTGTTACTAATATTAGTTAAGTAAGTCTGTTTCATGTATTACTAACATTATGGACCGAGGTCTGCAATAAAGTTTTTATTATTATTATTATTATAGCAAAAACAAACTCGCTTCACCTAAGTTTTCACGGTGAGATTTTTACAGAATCGACCGGCCGATCACAATGTGGTATTTCGGCCCCGGCCATATTTTTTCCTTTTTCCATTGTGTTGGACATTGTTGTTCCAATCACAATGCGGGATTTTTTGACTTACCTGGAATGGCTAAGGTGACAATGTTGAAGAAAATGAGCAACGCGCTCTTATTAAACTCCTTACCTAACTAGAAAAAAGTAAAAATAAACTAGTCAAGAGATGGTAGCTGTTTACGAAGATTTTGCACGTTCGTTATTTACGGTTCAAAAGTGGTCAAGTGAATTTAAAAGGGGCAGAGAGAGTATTGAAGACGACAATCGGTTGGCGGCCCGGTTACTGCCTCCACGGAAGAAAACGTGAAAAAAAAATGAGAAGGTTATACTGGAGCTGGAGGATGTCCGAATTAAGATCAAAATAATAGCAGAGATGACCCACCTCTCTGTTGGTTCAGTGCACACTATTCTTTATGACTTTTATCTTTCAAAAGTCAGTGCAAGATGGGTGCCGCGAATGCTCACGGCGCGCGGCGCCTCAAAGGCAAGTGCGAATCGAGTGCTGAAGAGAGTTTTTAGAGCTCTGTGGTGAAGTACCATCAAGTATTTTCGATCGAATTGTTACTGGAGATGAAACGTGGGATCATCATGACCCTGAAAGTAAGCAAATGTCCATACAGTGGCACAAGACGTTCCGTCTGCCGGAAAAATCATGGCCACAGTGTTTTGAGACTCAAAGGGAATTTCGCTGATTGAGTACACAAAAACAAAGGTGAAACCATAAACGCAGCATCCTACGCATCCACTTTACGAAATTTACGAGAAGCAATTAAGAAAAAAGACGGGGTAAACTGACCACCGGTGTGTTGCTGGAGAGTGGAATTCTACCTGCGTTTGTGTTTCCGAGTGCATACAACCCGAATCTCTTCAAAGTAAGAGTGAACAGGCTTCTTCTGGCTAAGCTCACTCCATCGTAGACTTTGTCTCTGTCATTTCTGACCTAGACTAGAGTCAAGAGCAAACCCAATTCAAATAAAAAAAAAAGTTGCTTCTTCACGACAACGCCCCGGTCCACACGGCGCGTATTTTCAAGGTTACTGTGCGAGTTTGTGGTTTCGAAGAAATTAACCACCCACCCTATAGCCCGGACCTAATCCCGAGTGATTATTATTTGTTCCCTAATTTGTAAAAAGAACTTTGGAAACGATTTTCCAACGACGAAGAGCTCGTGGCGGTCAATAAATGCGCATTTTTCAGAGAAAGAGTAAAGTTATTTTTATAGAGTATTGAAAAGTTAATTTCGAGATGTAATAAGTGCATTGGGGTAATGGGGGATTACATTGAAAAATAAAAATTATTTTAATTGAATTTACGTTGTTTTTCACGCCGATGTCGAAAATACATTGAACGCCCCTCGTAAGTCTAGTGTTATGCGAGATCCTTAGGATATTTTTGTTTGTTTACTGTCTTTTATTTTTTGGGTGACGGATAGTTTCCTTTTTTTATTTGAAATGGGTTTGCTCTTGACTCTAGTCTAGGTCAGAGGTGACAGAGAAAAAGTCAACAATGAAGTGAGCTTACCCAGAAGAAGCCTGTTCACTCTTACTTTGTACCTACAGACTATCATAGAAAATGGCGCCAATTCTGGAATATTCCTGTCTTTATTCGCGCGCATAACGCTAAAATTTAATATCATTTCATCTTATACTTCCCGACCTTCATTAGCTTATCGCATTCTACTGAAAACATTTATACTTAATTAAAATAACGGACATTACAAATCAATTTAATCTGGAAGTTGTGGAACCAATTTTTTTTAATGAAATGTTAAAATACTCTTACTAAGGTGAATGCGCAGTTGTAGCCCGCGAAAATCAATTTTTATAACGTTTGTTCACCATAATGGGCAGTTAACTGTTAAGTTAATCGAATCAAATCCCATTGGTGAAGGATTTTTCAGTTATTTTTTTTTTGTCTGCGCTAAAATACCAATCAATCCAACCCAAATCCAATCCCAATCTATTTGATTATACTTACGTAGTGCAGCGAAAGTAAGAAAAACACGGACTGTCTTCGCCATATTATGATTCATAATGTTATCCTTTCATGATTCTGCCAAAGAAGCCTTTTTAGGCCCCCTGCTGTATAACATGGGTCTTGTAGCTTTATTCACGACATTTTCTTTCTAGGCACAAAACTTCAACACTTCCAAGGTCTAAGAAAGGTGTGGTCACATTTAAGGGTGTAAGTACAATGCGTGCCACGAAAGAAGAGACTTGACCCCGCCTCCCCCGCTCTTTCCGCCGCCCCTATGACGTCCGGTCCCGTCCCGCACTCAGACCTCATACCGCTAAAGATACCTGAAATCGTGTACTGCGCATGTCAAACCACGTGGTGTGTCAAGTCTCTTCTTTCGTGGCACGCATTGTGTAGACCATCAAACTGAACAACTTCCAATCAGGCGTGATCGAGGTCAAGAGAGGGCCCATTCGCCAATAAAAAACAAAAACTTTTTCCATGGGACCAACAACATCGTAATCGCGAAAAATAATCAGCCGTCCCCAATGACGTATTATATATAGACACGTTATCAACCAACATCTCGGCGCTTAAAAACGGCGAAAATACTAGATAACTACTTATACGCGTAAAGAAAGGGAAAGAAAATATGACACCGTACGGCGGGATGTCTGTTGCTAGAGGGAGATAAATAAACATCTTCAGTTACGTCACAGGATAAGTAATAGTCAAATTACATGCTCATTGGTCGAGCGCATGAGTGACGTAGCTATCAGAGTCACTTCATGCGCCGGCCGCCATTAGACGCAGCGTCGTACAAAATAAAATAAAATAATCTAGTTTTGTAAACTTACGCGTGAAATGACACATTTTTGTCTTTAACTTTTGGGGTATAATTTTTATATCCTCTGAAAACACACGACGGCATATTTTCTTTATGTTTTGCACAGGTTTTCACATACGATATAAATTAAAAACAAACATACGTCGCGTCGCGTCGCGCGACAGGTTGGTGCGTGACTGAGCGCAATGTGGCCAATTGGCTTCATTTCATGTTGCCATTTTAGAGTGCGGACAACGTATCTATAGTTTTATACATCATTGGCCGTCCCATACATTTGAGTCGAGTTGGTATTGGATTTTTATTCGAACCCACACAGACGCTTTATTTGTGTATTTATTTTCATCACCACTGCTCTCAAAACGGTGAAGGAAAACATCGTGAGGAAACCGGCATGACATGTGATATCCACCAACCCGCACTGGGCCCGCGTGGTGGATTACGGCCCACTCCCTCTCATAGAGAGCCTATGTCCTAGCAGTGTAAACATTATAGGCTACTTCTTCACTTATAGGAGACTAGCTTCTGCTCGCGACTTCGTCCGCGAGAAATTTCTTGTTCCCCCGACCCACCCCGACGCATCGCCTGCCTGCGCTTTTAATTCGTTTACCCTTTTTCTGACTTTTTTGGTTTTGCTCTGCTCCAAAGGGTCCTAGCGTGATGTTAAGTAGCCTATAGCCTTCCTCGAGAATTGGGCTATTAAATGCAAAAAGAATTTTTCAAATCCGACTGGTAGTTCCAGAGATTAGCGCGTTCAACCAAACAAACAAACTCTTCAGCTTTATAATATTAGTATAGATTACAGCATACCCAATAAAGTTAACAACTATAATAACAAAGTAAAAACATTAATAATAGTTGTTTAAAAAGATAAATGCATTCATTAGGGATAAAGTGATTTGGGGTCGTATTACCCAGTAATTGAGTTGTGGAGATGACATAGTCGCTCCATGTCAAATACTGGTATTCAGCTGCATTCGATTAGACTGGATGCCGCCCCTACACAGTTAAGACAAAGCTAGCTATGTGACGCTGATCGTAATTTTAAGACTGATTGAATGACGTTATTTAGGAGTATGTATATTGATTCAGGCTTTCGGTTTTTCAGAACTCAGGTCGTTTGTATAATATATATATGTAGTAGATTTTACTAAGTTCCAAACCTCTATAATATAAGTATACTTTTCACAAAACGCCCAAATATCAGATAGAAGTTTTTAAGATACTTAAAAACATAAATAAAAAACAATAGAGTTTACGCCTTGGTATACGGTATACAATACTGTATGTAAGTGCATTCTAGTCGCTTTCTCAGCGCTCTACTTAAAAAACGGTTAATCTTACAGAAAATTGCAAGAGGCATTTTTTGTAGATAATTTCACGACAAACAATTTTATAATGACCTGTATTGACCTCCAAGCAATAGGTCGCGAGATATTTGCAAAAAACTGATTTTCGTGACCTTTTGACCTTTATAACTCTTTTAGCCGGCACGATATTAATGTCGATTTTTCACATCTTCATTACAACGTCGTAATAAAGGTGTGTACAAAAATTCAGCTCACTAGGAATTTTTCCGCAGATAAATCTAAAATGACTGGGCTATTACGGTACGGCGTATATACCGCGCCGTAGAAAAAACTGTCAACAAGCTTCCATAGTGCAGTTAGCACTGACGACCGTGCCTACGCGGCGAATTATACCGCAAGAAAAACGTGTGTACAAAGGGCCTAAGAAAACGATACAAACTGTCAAATAAAATAACAATTTTGAATTTTCTCGCTTCGACATCTAGGTCACATATTTATCAATATTGTTTCTTAGCTGGCCTGGAACATACAAACTTGTTATATATGTAGAGATAGTAATGTGATGTTTATCAATGTATCCAAAGAGACTGTTACGTAAGTGTGATAGCGATCATGGGTTTAGATTACGTGTAATATTGCTATTGATATTGTGTTTTTTTACATGTTCTGGACACGCGCTAATTAGGTGAACTTTCACATAATAATATCGGTAAAGAAAAGACAAAGATAAATAGGTATTTAATTTGGGACACGCACAGGAAATACAAACAGTAAAAAAAAAAACATTTTATATTAACAAAATTAGCATTACTTTTTAAAAAAATAAGACATGTGCGAGGCCGAAAAGGCTGCTATAAAAAAAAATTATAGCCCTATCGCGGCCTTCTGCTGTAAGTACAGACGCCAGCACATCAAGCTACTACAATCTGTCCAATTTCTTTAATAGATTTTCAACTTTATCGGTAAAGCGTAAGGTTCAAAGTTGACTGGGAAAATTTGACAGTTTCGGGTAACTTGATGTGCTGGCGTCTGTACACAAGTCTGTCTGTAAAGTCGGTTTACGGACGATAGTTTAACGTGACAACGTCATTTCGGCAGCGTTCGACATCATCTGTCTCTCATCGCTCGTTCCGCGCTCTCGCTTGCACTTCAAGCCGCCATGGAACGCTACAACGCTACAGAGCAAGGCCGCGAGGTAACGCTACATGAGTCATGTTTTTTCGTGTGTGCAGCCAGCTTCATCGATTTATTAGACGTTGTCACGTCAAAAAAAAACACCGATAGTACGATACCATTCTTAAGCCGGTTTCGAAATTCAGATAATACAACCTTATCAATGGAGAGATAAATAATTTTCCAATTATATGTAAACACGTAATGTGGTCTAGCGATAAGTCTTTGTCTTTATAGCTAGGGTTAGTTTATCATTTAGTGTCAAACGAACTGGTGAGTCGAATGACTATGTTTTTATTTGACTTATTTACTTTTCTGATATAATACTTCTTTATAAGTCTAATTTTTTTTATGCGCTTACGGTCTGGTGGTCTTACACGGAGATAGTATTATTTCACTTTTATATTTGAGAGAGAAAACATGTCATCCAAGTATATTAGCTTTATCATAGCAAAACATTAATTTTGCTATCTATATAACTTCAATTGCTTCCCGATATGTAATATTTCTATACATAGTTGATACTTTTTTACACCAAGTGAATTGGGTAAGGTCAAGGTGCTTTTTAAGGCGCTACCTCGAAAATAAATCGTAGCGACTGATCTACTAAGTGAGCGAAAGTGATGCAATTACTTTTGAAATGCAAAAGAAGAGAGATGGCTGTAATGTGCGTGCGCTCGGAATAAAACGACGTATGTGCCAAAACGAATTTACTCCTTTTTTAACAAAATAAATGGATTAAATTTAAAATTTCTTTGAGTAAACTTTGATGTGATAATTCTCTAAGTTTTATTGTAAATTCTATTGAATAACTCTTAAGCGTTACGCTGTGATGTCGAAAAAAGTAAAAAAAATAGACGATAACTTTGCAATTTTTTTGTATCGAGAAAAATTCATTGAATCGTGTATTCCTTTTACATGATGTCAAAAAACATATACCAACATGTAAAGTCCCTATTCCACATACTCTTAACAAGTTACACGAAATAGAAAAACCACATTTTTTCAATATTGATCCTGAGACGCCAGTCCTATTTTTAATTTGTTGGGTAACTAAAAGATGCAAACAAAGCCCAATACAATAATTCTAAGTATCTAAGTAGCTTGCATTGTCCCACTATAAGGCAAAGGCCAGGCAGTTCCATCTCTCGTCTCCACACAAGCTCGCTCAGCCATCTCGGCCTTCAGCCATGCCGTCGTGCATTTAATGGGACTCGAGTGGTTATTTTTAGCCCATTTCGCGTCTGACATGCGGCAGATGTGTATGTGCAGTATCCTGGGGGTTCGAATTTCAGACCATATCTTACTTTCAATAAGGAACAATTTAATAATTATCATCGATGAATAGGTACTTCTCTGTTTGACCCTTTTCAAATAAAAGTGATATTGTATGTCCTTGATAGTTTTAATATCGCTCGGGATGCGAGTGGGCGATAATGATAAGTATTGAATCAAGGTTGGTTGCAAAATTATTGTAGGCAATACTTTGTTGGATCATGCGGGCACGAACTATTTCCATAGTTATAAAATGGTACTTGTATTCGAAAGGTTCTTTACCTAAATAAGCCTCCTCTGGGTACAAACTTCCTTCTCGTTCTGCTATATTTTCCGATTTCGTGCAAGTATAATCCCACATCCAGGTGTTTCCCGCGACTTTGGTGAAATTGTCTTCCCAAGGCGCTTTTGGGCATCCTTGGTTTCTATGGCCTAATTTTGGGCGCCATTTGGTTAACACGGCCATCTCCGCGTCTCTCTCTTACTTCCAATAATACAAAAACATATAGTTAAAATACGTATTAGAATCTCCTCCATCACTTGTAAATCTGAATATCAATCCTTGATTTTCAAATACAGCTTTTGAAAAAAAGAAACATTAAATCGGAGCAATCATGAGCAGTTCTTGTCTCTTCTAAAAAGGGGATCCCCTTGTCCTAGAATTAAACCCCAAAACTCCCTTGTTATCACCAGACCGATGCGCCATTCTCAAAATAAATTACGCACAGTATTTTTGGCTGACATTATATGAGCGAAACTCGGTGGCGCCACCCGTATCTAATGCAGCTGCTATTCATACAAGATGCACTAGTTATTTTTTTGAATCAGAATCTATAATATTGCTCAAATATAAAGTTAAAAAATTAAAGTCACCGTAACTTTTTCCCGCGTAACAGAAAATGGAGGACGAAGAGCAACAAGATGTTCCGGATAGACTCCAACTCAGCAAAGTCATCGGCGAAAAATTAACAGAATCCATCCAAAATATGGACCTTTTAAATACACTCCAAAAAATGGTCGCCACGGAATCTGGTGATGAAGAATCAGAAGTGATCAAAGATAAATTAAAAGGAGTTCTGCAACAGTTTAAGGAAATGGGTCCGGAAGACAAGGCTAAATTCGCGTCGAAAATCAAGGAAGGTTTAGCTAGTAAACTAAGCATGAGGCTGAAGGATAATGCAATGCTGGCTAATGTAGAAGATGCCATAAGAAGTGCTGTGATGACTAAACTTTATATTTTTGCAGCTGTGGTTTTGCTCGTCATATTTTTGTTAGGTATGTGTTTAAATAATACAAAAGATTTAGATGGAGATGTGTCTCGTCTTTTTCCGTATCGTGTCGTTGTTAAAATATAAGCTAAACGGTAAGGTTGGTCTGACTGCCTGACGAATTTAAGTAAAGTCACTGAAAGTTAATGGACGTCAAAACTTGCTGGTTTGGGTTCATTGTAAAGTTATAATTAATCTAATACCAGATGTTCGATTTCCGTAATTGAAAAGCGTTCAAAATCTTGTCGCAATTTCATATTTTTAAGTTTGACACAGATTAGAATGTGAACATTTAAAAAACACGGGAATTTACCCTCAATAATAATTAGTCGGACTGGTCCTGTGTTCGCCTAATTTAATTTTATCGCTACTTTAATAGATATCTGCCTCGGATATCTAAATTATTATATTTCGACACTGATTTCAGCATTAAGTGGAGCGGGTAAACAAATTATTTGATCTAATCTTGAAATTACCAATTTGATAATGATAAAATAATTTTATAGTAGCTATCTAGCTACTTCAAATATTTTATTTAAATTTGATACTGATAGAAAAATTGGTAATAGGTATTATCTAATACCTATTATTATTCTTCATATTTTCTAACGTTGCTTTATGCTCAGTTCCTATAAATAAAAACGAATTGTTTTGCTTACCAATGGTAGCTTTTTTATTGCCAAACTGGACATATAAAACAGATTCGTAAGCTAATTTTACCTTGACAGCTACTTCCATATGAGAGGGTCTACTATGCAAAGTTATGAGGTATTTGCTTTGTTATTGGTAAAGATATAAGCCTTAATTTTAACCAATAACGGTCCTTAAATTATAGGAATCGTCCATTTGTCAACTGATTCCATCAAGGAGGTGATTCTACACGTGATTCTAAACAACTGTCGCTGTGAAGCTCATACAAGACATATATAAAAAAAACATGCATCGAAATAGTCTGTCTACAGCCGGTCGATTCTGTTAGAATCTCACCGTGCTTAGTTAGGTGATGGTGAAGTGAGCTGTCATTCCATCTAATGCTAGGGATTGACACTAATGACAGCTCACTTCACCCGAGTTATCACGGTGAGATTTTTACAGAATAGCACTACTGTTGTGAATATGATTTTTTTTCACGAATGTTGTATGTGAGTGTGGCGAAATTTGTTTAAAATCACACTCCTTGACGGATGCTGGTGACTAAACCGCGACCCTGTATTTTGGCAAGAAGCAATGTCATGTAGCCCAAATAAAGGAAAAAATCCGAGAACCGTAAATTTGTAGTTACATTACAAAAAAAAAAATAAAACTATTTAGGTACATACCTACAAATTTATACGAAACCCTCGGTGCGCGAGTCCTACTCGCACTAGACCGATTTTTATTTTCATACAAACGGTAATAATTTCGGGTGCCATTGTTAATTCTGTATCAACGTTTTATACGAAGAGAAACTTATGTGTTCAAATTATTTTTATTTCTTTGTATATGATAAGACTTCTATTAATAAATTACGTTTTTAAATTCGTACCTTTCTACTGTATGGTGTTTCCTGTTGTCCTTCCTCTCAATGTACAATTAGGAATATCACATTATCTAGAGTAGTCTAGACTACCAAAAACTCGATATTCCATTTTTACACCTAATGGCCATATGGGATATGAGAAAGAAGATATTTATTTCTATGGGCCAGGAAATCCATCAATTACATCATTAATTGTCAAAATAACTAATGATATGTTTTTCTCTCTATTCCAGTATTCTTCGGCTACAAACTTTACAAATCGATAAAAGAAAAAGAAATTAAACGTGAAGAAAAGAAAAAAGCGAAGCAGATGAAGAAAAAGAAATGATGTGAAGACCCAGCGATATATGGAGTGAGGCTTTCATGGCGTTGTGTGTGGAAAATTATGTAAATATTATCATTTATAAAGTGTTTTAAGAGCAAGCATTTTGAAAGTTGACAACGTCCCAAATAGCTGTCTGTTTCGCTGTTTTGATTCATTTATCAATACATATTTCTGATTGAAGTTATGAAATATTGCTCCGTAATCTAGCCTTTTTCAAACTTCCCATGTTGGGTCGGCTTTCAGTCTAACCGGATGCAGCTTAGTACCAGTATTTTACATGGAGCGACTGCCTATCTGACCTCCACAACCCAGTTACTGGGTAACACGATACCCCTTGATAATACTGGTTGTCAGACTCTTTGGGCTTCTGACGTTGCCTAATTTCACAATGGACTCTCTTAACTTTACGGTAACAGTAATTTACCTAAAAAATAACGAAAATATAGTACCTCTTTTGTCAAAATCGGTCCACTAGCTTAGAGAAAATCTATAAAGAATTTCATTTATCAATGTGTAGGTTCTGTGAAAGTAATTTTACCTTTGCTGTGCGTAGCCCGTTAATAAATAGAAAAATATATTGTTATTTCTAATTAGGTACAGTCAGGGAAATTAACGGTTAAGCTAATTAAAGAAAAGCTAAGACACCCTACGTCAATTTGATGTGTTATAGACATTTCATACAACTGTCAGGGCCTTAGCACACCTCCGACGGGAAAATAATTATGGGAAACCGCTTAACGAATTTCGCTAAGAAACATTACTACATCATGTCGAAATTCGAGTAGCAGAACATCATGAGAGTCAGTTGAATTGTAGCAGTCGGAAAAAAAAAATACTGTATAGTAGTATTAGATTAGTTTTTCCGTAAAATCAACATCCATTTTTACAAAAAAATTGAAGTTTCGCTTTATAAACTTGCCGACACTGCCACAGACAGATACGTGCGAAACAAACGCGGCACCGCAACAAAATAGCGAGCTGAGTGTAGAGGTGTCACTGACTTCCGAGCAGATCGGCGAAATAACGCGGGAAAGAGATAGAATCATAGTCAAATCTGTGCGTTAGAACAGGCAGTTCCGCTTCTCGTACAACTGCCTTGTCATGGCCGAACTACTGCGGTTTCGCGGCGGAGATGTGATACCTGCCTAAAAGAATGACAGTTGAGATTTGAATATACGAACAATTTAAATTGGTGTGTAATTAGTTGGCTTAAAAAATATTTTCCCTGACTTACATACCTATACTTTAAATCGTTAACATGACATTTATTGTAATATCTTACCTTACCTGATTTCTTCAAATTTGACTGTAAAATATTGCATATTTTTTTTATATAGCACTGTCTGACCTAAACCCGCACTTAAGTCATGCTTTTCTGTAACTTAATTAGTCCATTTTTACGCAGCAAATCGTAACTGAAGTGCGGGTTTAGGTCACACGAGCTATAGTGTACTATTTCTTCATTTGTTGATAATTATTATGGATGTTCTTGATTAGTATTGTGTTAGAATGTCTCATCGAGTACCTGCCTAAGTACAATTTTCGAAAAGTATACCTATTCCTGAAAAAAAATGTTTAGACATTTTGGTTTTTTTTTAGCAAAATGTCGAAGGTCTACAAAATGGTATAGAATTGTATTGTTTTTGATAAATGACGAGGTAAAATGTGAATTTAAAAGTTAGAAATTAAATACGTAATTTTCCGAACACAACCCTTAACTGACTGATTAAAAACTATTTAATATTAAACTTTTTTTTATTTATTCCTGTTGTATTAGTGAAGATAAAAATAATATTGTAACTTCCTTGAAATATTCTAAGCTGGCAACCCTAGTTTATATAAACGCACAAAAAATAAGGTACTTCTACAAATTAATGGCCAAAAACATTGCTCAAAAAAAATAGATCACGATTTTGGAAAACTGTGGGTTAAGAGCGAAAGTATACTTGCTTACATTTTAATATTGCAAGTTTTATTTATTGATATTGGAAATACAATCAATCTATTTACCCAGCCTTTTCCCAATGTTGGGGTTGGCTTACAGTCTAATAGAATACATAATACCAGTTATCTTACATGGAGCAATTGCCTATCTGACCTCCACAACCCAGTTACTTCCATTGGTAAGACTGGTTGTCAGGTTTTTGGGTTTCTGAATACCCGTATTGGAAATATAATCCTATTCCAATACAAATAATCCAGTTTATTAATTGTCAGTTGTAAAAAAACTGGTCGTTTTCGAAGACTTTCAGTATAAAAATTAAGCAACAATGAAAATTCAAAGTGTGTTTAATTTTATCAATGTATGTTTAATATTAATACTTAAAACATTCCTTGACAGTGTAATTCTTTTAGATCGTGTTATTGTTATTACTAAATTACTTCTCTATCTTTGTTACTTATTTGTTTATTATTGATCTTTGTGAGCTCAGCTGATTTTCTGTTGATAATACATTTATTTTTACATGACTGTGGTAAGTTTTATTTATCCTTGCAACACCAGCAACACTGCATGTTTCCCGAAGATTCAGCGCGGAGAAAATTAGTTTCTTATGAAATTGAGTAATGAACTTTATTGCAAGGGCCTTAAAGTACAAATAACGAACGCGTGTTAGCTTGAGGCGTCTGAAGCCGTCCGTTTGATGACTGCGTTAATGTTTGAACAACTTTGCACTTAATGAATTTGAAAATAATGCGTGATCGAATCAGAAATAAGGAGAACCAAGGTAACCGACATAGCCCGAAGAATTGCCAAACTTAAGTGGCAGTGGGCAGGGCATATTGCTCGCAGAACAGATGGCCGATGGGGCCGAAAGGTTCTGGAGTGGCGACCGTATACGGGAAGACGTAGCGTTGGAAGACCTCCCACAAGGTGGACCGACGACCTTGTGAAGGCCGCAGGAACCCGTTGGATGCGAGAAGCACAGAACCGGTCGAAGTGGAGGTGCTTGGGGGAGGCCTATGTCCAGCAGTGGACGTCTTTCGGCTGAAATGATGATGATTTTGAAAATTAAGTGTCAATGTCATTACAAAATCATCTCAGCTCTGCCCTCCTCCCGGTCTACCTGGAGCCTTGAGATAAAGTTGAAATGCCTCGTGATGATCTGACTTTTAATGATTACAGTGCCTTCAGTTATTTTACCTCTGTTAGCATCAACCTTATTGTAAGGAAAACAGAGATCACTATGACCTGATGCAAAATCAGAGGTGAAATAACTGAGCAAAGACTAATTATTAGACTGGTACTCATACGCATCCAACCGAAACCGTAGCCACAGAGCAGGACCAGGACGGCGGCGGCGTGTTTCCCCTGCCGTGTTCAATTCGAAACTTGGGTAGCGTCAAATTACCATGCTTTTGTAGCACGGTACGCCCGGCGACATATCAAGCTTTCCAATTTAAGCTGACTTCTCATTGTACGAAAAGCCTATAAAATGCGAGGTCAGCTTAAACTGGAAATGTATAGCTTGATAATTATGTCGTAGTAATTATGTAGTAGGTGGGCAAACCGGGGCACTTGCCCCGGGCGGCAGTTTCAAGGGGGCGCCAAATCCTTGAGACAAGAATTCGAAATATCGAACAAATGAAGCCTCTTTTCCTACAATCTCATAGGTTTTTAACGAGTAATCGAATCTTAATATAATATGTTTGAAAAACAAACTTTTCTATTTCCATACGCCCAGTTAGTTTTTGAACACAAACTAAGTGATTTATGAACGCATCTTAACAGATCAAGTAAATTTTTGAACGCGTGCGTAGTGTCCGTGATCTTTCTGCCAAGGGCAATCCCCGACTCCCCGTCACATATCTATAAACAAATTCAAACAGTTGAACGTCAAGTGACTACACTGTTTGTTTATGTGGTTGATTGCGTTTGCGAGTTTATTAGTGAAATCATATATTATCGTAGTGGAAATCAACAATTTGCAAGTTTTTCTCAAACACTGAAGGGAGGGGGCGCCACTATCAAGGTTTTGCCCCGGTTTGAAAAAATCGTAGATCCGGGGCTGCGCACAGTCGTCACGGGTAGTCAAAAGCCCAAGGCTGACAACCAGTCTTACCGTTGGGTGTCGTGTTACCCAGTGGCTGGATTGTAGTTTTAATATGGCAGTCGCTCCGTGTTAAATACTGGTATTCAGCTGCATCCAATTAGACTGGTAGTCGACACCAACTAGTTGAGAAAAGGCTACGCTAAGGAAAATGAAATGCTCATCCATGCTGCACTACCACGAGGAGATAGTGTTATGTGGGACTCTTCTAACCCACTAAAACTCCACGGTGTCCTTCTCTGCCGCTTACGGCGGGAACACGGGAACGCGTTAGCACTCATCCGTGAACCCGCCGCGATTGTCCGTCACCGGACCTTCCTCTGGGGGAGTACTCCCCATCACCGTGTCCAGACACAGCACGCCATGACCACTCCAGGGTCCAAACCAGCACATGGGCGCCAGACGACCCCGTTTCTGGGCTGGACAAGGATGCCCAATGGCCTGAACCGTCTTAGGGGGACCTACGACGGGTCAGGTCATTGGCCGCCTGCCAATTTTCGGCCGCAGACGATAGAAAGATCGGGCCAACGTCATACCAACACTCCTCCTCCCCTGCGGCCCCACCGCGTCCGCAGTCCGACGGTGGCGACCTCAAGGCCGCGGAATGTAGGGAGAGCGGCGCACCGCAATACTCTCTCCCCCGCCGCGGCCTCGCAACCCTCAGCCGCAATGCTATCCATACGACATGGCGGCCCGCCTTAGTTGCGATGTCGCCCAAGCGGCCCCGCAACCTACTTGTTGGCCGCTATGTCGTCGGCTTACCGGCAAAAGCCCTGACGAGGGGCTCCTCCTCGGATTCCTCTTCGCTTCACAGTGGGTGACCAAACCACGGCTACTGAGCCGAGTGATTGTGAACTATTGACTGTGGGTTATAATAAAACACATTTTACAGAAAGAATGCTTTTATTTTCCATTAAAAACTATATATACAACATTATTGGCAGCACTCCTCCCAACTTTTTTCTAAAAAAATAATCCAGAGCATACATCTTTGGAAAAAAAACTAATGTTCAATAATAATTGTTGTTTTAAATAAAAACTTGTTAGTCCGAGATATATCAGACAAATTAAATGATACCAGTCGGTTTATTCTGTAGAAATCTCACCGTGAAAACTTAGCTGAAGTGAGCTGTCAATAATGTCAATCCCCCTAGCAATTAGCATCAGATAGAATGACAGCTCATTTCACCTAAGTTAGCGCGGTGAGATTGTTCGCAACAGATCGGCAGAGGTCCTAAGACCAACATCAACACAAAGTCATACTAAGATGTGAAAAGCAGAAGTTTTTTTCTAAGTTAAAATAATTACAATAAATAATCTCCAGTTAACTATAATTTTATCAAATTCCGAGTACTTTTAGCGTTTTATTGCCAATTTTTTTAGAAAAGCTTATTTTTATATACCTAGTCAAAAACTACGAAATGTCGTCACACGTAACGGCGTATTAGTTCGAAACGTATTAGTACTAAACTGCGAAACAGCGTATAATGGTACGAAACGGCGTATTGGTACGAAACGGCGTTTTGATGAACTTTGCTGTTTCGGATGTTGTCATTTGAATGCCTTATCTGTTGCTAATCAAATTAGGATGAAGACAAAAAGTCTGATCAATGCATATTATTATTTTTTAATTAACAACTATTTGGAGTTGATAACGCCTTATAGTATTCAAATTCAAATAATGGGTACCACTAAGGGAAACATTCAAACCGCACTTAGATAGGTAAAGCGTCTCATACTAATGCGAACCTCATTATTATGTGAATAATGTTCATATTCGTATGAAACGCTAGCACATATTCGTTAAAACAAATATTACTTGCAAGCATTAGAATAAGGTTCAAATTATTTCATAAGAAAAGCTTACGTAGCAATTCTGTGGAACTCGCCCTAATCCTGCGCGCCAGAAATAATGGAAAACAAAGTGCCTTTAGCGTTAGAGAGTAAGGGTTCAAAATTGCTTTCTTTATGGGAGATTAGTGTAAAGGGCTGTTGAGTGCCATTTTTTTTATTGGAATTTGTTTACAGTGTAGTCCTTTCAGTTATTTTACCTCTGAGAGCGGCAACCACAAACAACCTTATTGTAACAAGAACAAAGATCACTGTGGTTTTGACAAACTTGTCAGTGGCAACAGTAACCCTAATTGAATGAAGATAACGATCAATGTGATTTTGACATGGATCCAAAATCAGAAGTAAAATCCTGTGAAGGACTGTAGGGTTTTTCTTCCATAAACAAAGCATTTCTATTAGATATTATAAACAGAATATACCTAACGTCTTAGGGGCGTAATATGAGCATTTCAATTGGGTTTAAAATAAGAGGGTCTGTTTATGACCAAACGATAGAAGTGAAAACTTCCAAATGGAGCCGAGTATACATGATTCAGCGTCACCGACCGAATAAAGCAGAGTATACCCGAGTCAGTCACCGACCCTAGCGTGACGCTTCAGTTTCGTTCTGTTCAAAAACTTGCATAGGTAATTTGCAATAAATTGCTGGCTGATAATTCAACCACGGATTGCCAGTGAAATGTCATATTGACACCCCCGTAGGCAAGTTTATAATATATCCTAGATTGATTACAATTGGATTTAAATGGTATAATTGTTTATATTTTCTATTTAAAAAAATCAACTTTTGGAAAAGGATATCAGAAAAATCAGAATACGTCTTAACCTAAAAGGTGAAGAAAATCTAAGAAAATTATTAAAACATTCATCCTATGAAAATTAGAAGCAAGTGTTTTAGTCAATACTTTTGACGAAGATTTCACACAAGCGTAGTTTGACAGATGTCAACAAGGTCCTTATAAAAAACCTTGTTTTTTCTGTACAATTCAACATTGTTATTAGGCTAAGTCAATTTTAATTTGAACTCAATCTACCATACGAATTGAAACTGTTGTTTTGCAATCAGCCCCGGATCTAAGGGGGGCAACCGGGGCACTTGCCCCGGGCGGCAGTTTCATGGGGGCGCCAAATCCTTGAGACAAGAATTCTAAATATCGAACAAATGAAGCCTCTTTTCCTACAATCTCATAGGTTTTTAACAAGTAATCGAATCTTAATATAATATGTTTGAAAAACAAACTTTTCTATTTCCATACGCCCAGTTATTTTTTGAACACATACCAAGTGATTTATGAACGCATCTTAACAGATCAAGTAAATTTTTGAACGCGTGCGTAGTGTCCGTGATCTTTCTGCCAAGGGGAATCCGCGTCACATACTATACGAGCCGAGCTGAACAAATTCAAACAGTTGAACGTCAAGTGACAACACTGTTTGTTTTTGTGGTTGATTGACGAGTAATCAGCGTTAATAAAATAAGTAATTTATTAGTGAAATCATATATTATCGTAGTGGAAATCAACAATTTGCAAGTTTTTCTCAAACACCGAAGGGAGGGGGCGCCACTATCAAGGTTTTGCCCCGGTTCGAAAAAATCATAGATCCGGGGCTGTATTGCAATCAATCAGGCGGTCGAGCCGGTGGTAAGGGCAAAATTCACTGATAGCACGTTTGGTTTCACATAGTAAGCGTTCCAAACAATAATGTTCACATTTGTATGTGACGCTTACTTTGTGTATCTTGCCAAAAGTCGTCACCGCCGCGCAGCGCCTATGAGCACATATTATAAAGTCGCTTTTGGCTTCTTCTAAACTGCACAACGGATTTTGATGCGGTTTTCATCATTTAGTGAATTGATACCGGAAGATTTGTGTAATTTATTAAAATTAAACTTACTTGTAATAATCAAATCTCGATGTTTTTGTTAAGTCGTAATGCTATGAAAAACTACGCTTGCTAGAAAATTATTAACAAAAAATTGCAGTCAATAATTTGTAGGTAAAATAAAAATACTAGATTTTTCCCGCAACTTCTTAGTTTCATTTGTCTATCTATTTATTTCTATTTCTTATTTGTTAGATTTTTTACAAGACTTGACGAAGCTTGCAAAAATATTTTTTATGCCTGTTCTCACTACACGACAACTAACTTAGGTAATGTCTAATAAAAGCGTGCTGTCGAATTTGCAACTTTCGGCGCTAAGCCGTGCGTTGTTTAGTTGTCGCCTAGTATTAGTGAACAGGAGCATGAGATGAGGTTTTTTTATAGTGAATCTTCTCAATAAGTATTATCTAGAGGGGATATTTTAACTATAGAACGCCCAACCCTACTTGTCATTTTGCCAGTACAATCCTTTCAGTTATTTTACCTCTGATTTTTTAACACTGTCAAAATCATTGTGATTTTTATTGCCATTGCAATTAGGTTGTTGCTATTGACAAGTCTGTCAAAATAACTTTGATCTTTATTTGTGTGACAATAAAGTTGCTATTGCTGAGATAAAATAACTGTGAAAGTACTCAAGACGTGGTTTTTTTTCAAAATAATCTCACTCATCAATGAAAATAAAGGCAACGAAAGTGAAAATGCAAGTAGGTATTTACAGAAAACAAGTTATTACTTACACACCTAGTAATTGTTTTGCAACTCTAAAATGACAAGGTCACCTAAAACCTTTGGTTTCCTAAGAAAACGGTGAACGGTGACACAATAACGGATATCCAAATACAGTGTTTTTTGACACCTTAATGTCAAATACAGAGGGGTAATAGGTTTTTTTTCTAACACACTATCTGTAGCAATGGCTATTATTTTCACATTTCAACAACATTCATTGCGTTATAAATTTATTTTTTAATACAGTTGCTCAAAAAGTGGCTTATTGCAGGGACGTATAGCGTTCGGGATGTGGGCTATTACATACTCGTGCTTTTTTTTTTACCTTTTCCGAACTCGTGCGTTCTCTTTCCAAACTGTCAAAATAATGTCTATTAAAAAGAAAAACCAACCATGAAGTTTTTACTAAAAAAATTCATAGTTTTTATGATTCATGCAAATACGTATATTTCTAAAAAGAAGCTACTAATTTGTTTCAATATCAGATTTAATGATTTGATTGAATGAGTTAGGTTAGGTTTCATTTCATTTCATCTCATTAAATTTCATTTTCATTTCGTATGGGCATAGTTCCCTTTGCCTACCAGAATGGGTGAAGAAAAAAAATCTCTGCTTATATTCTACGTTTGGCGCCATTGATTAGTTGAGTTTATTGTGTTTTTATTATATTTTATTAAATTGCTTCATTTTTTCGCAACTGTATTAAAAATAGTCGTTCAGTACACGTGCGAAACCATCATTGCAACTTGTTCCGACTGTCAACACTCGCCTTCGGCTGCGCGCGCCTCGGCTCGGGTAGACATTTGTCGGAACTCTTTGCAATGACAACCTTTCCGCACTTGTAATGAAATATACTATTCCGTTATTTCGTTGTTGAGCAGTCAAATTTTTCGAACAAACGAAGCAATGGATTAGCAATATTCTTCAAAATTATTCAGATTATGATTGACAGTGTGTGTTACGCAATGAGGGTATTCTGAAATGACGTTCGCTAGGTGGCAGCACTGACACGTCAGGTCCAGGCATCTGTCAAAGAGCCTATATTTTCTTTAGTCATGTCGGAATGATGAACCAATGAATGAATCGAATGATGAACGTCATCATATATTTTATATTCATTGTCGAAATGGAAGGCCTCTTGTCAAAGTGGTGCCAACTGGTGTCGTAAATTTTCACGAAAACCCCCAATGTTACAGACAGATGTACAGACGCCAGCACATCAAGCTACCCGAAACTGTCAAATTTTCCCAATCGACTTTGAACCTTATGTTTAAGAGCTAAAGTTGAAAATCTATTAAAGAAATTCGACAGATTGTAGTAGGTTAATGTGCTGGCGTCTGTACATGACGACCACTATAATATGACCGAGCGGCTCTTCTAGGAAACTATAGCTTTAGACCTTAGGTAAGTTTCATGATGCGTCATACAATGACAGATGTACAGACGCCAGCATATCAAGTTACCCGAAACTGTCAAATTTTCCAAATCAACTTTAGTGATTAAGTTGAAAATCTATCAAAGAAATTTGACAGATTGTGTAGTAGCTTGATGTGCCGTCTGTACATTTTTTGCTTCTATTATAATTATTAATTAATTATGAAACAGAAGCCTAGATTTAATAATATAGGTACGTTTCTCAGCTATTTACAATTTTCTTATAAAAATACTGAAAAAGTTACAGGAAAATATCTAGTACTTTTTAAAATACTTAATAAAAAAAGAAAAAGAGAGGCGAATCTTATCCCCTTTTTAATAGTATTGTTTCATAAATACGTTTATTTAGTATTTTTTTTGGATATTACGTTTGAAAATTTGGAAATTTAGTCTTAAGTTTGCTTAAAGATATATATTTTTATAAAATGGCTATATTGAATTTAGGTGAACTCATCTTCAATCTTATTCATCTTTATACTGTTATGAATTTGTTATAAAATGATGTCAAACGAAAAAGGAGTTTGAAAGATAGAGAAACAAAATATTAACGCGAATAATTTTATTTCAGTTAAATAACATTCGCGCGTTATTAGATTTAGAAGACATTTTTATCACATTTATTTTACAATTTTTAATACATTCCTAGATAATCTTCTGGTTCGGTACATACATAATTTTCAACGTTATTTACCCAGTTTCATATGAGTATTTGTATAAGAATGGCATATTTGATTTACATAGTGTGTTTAAAGTACGCCAACAATACAAATATTTCATATAGGTATCAATATTTCAAAGCCACTCTCTATCGTGCTAAAATATTTCAAGCAATACTACGCCTGCATAATTTCAAGCGACATTTTTTAAAGGGCTCCCACACAAATTACTTATATTTTTGTAAAAAGTTTGATACATTGCACATGAGTTCACCCAAATTCACTTGCTAATCAAAATTGTCACCTATACGACCAGCAATTTGAAAGGAAACTTCGTTTTTTCCCATAACCTGAGTAATGCCAAGTATATTTGTATAAACACTATAATTTAAGCTGGACTCTGTAGCTTTTGTAAAATTAACCTTATTCTTTTTATCATATGAAGCATTTTAATGTGTAGCATGATAGAGTTATTTTCAAATTACCGTATTCTTAAAGGTTTATATTGGAACTGTCATATTCATTAATTTGTTTAAATTCTACGGTCTGCTACGGAAAAATTCCTGATAGAAACAATACTGCTCTACCTGGAAACCTAGCCCAGAAACTCGCGCTCAGCCGTCGCGCTTCTGACGACCAACTACGTCTATCTGTAGTAAGATTGTCTTCTTACTACTGGAGATCCATAGGATCTAACGAATAAAACGGATTTTGATGAAAAAATAAACAACTCATGTGAAAGCGCATTTAACAAGTTATTTCTACAAAAAGCTACAGACGTTTAAAATATTTGTAGAAAGCTTTATTCTACCACAAAGTTTCAGGGCCTTGCGTTAATATATAATTTTTAGTCCAGTTTTAATTCCAAACAAATCCCAGATTCTGTCTGTCATCAAGTAATAGGGAGCGAGCCTATTCGTGAACAATAAAAATCTAACAACTATTTCATTCGACGTCAACAAAAAGATTTTATTTCGAATCAAATTATTTTTTTGGCGGGTAGTTTCTATTTTATAATGTTATTCATCTGGGTGATAGGAATTTAAGGATTTTTTTCCATCTAATTGAATCCGTCTTGCCCATTGATTAAAGAAATCTATAAGAACTTAATGTGATTTAAATATCGAAATGGATGACCTCTCTTAGATTTGATTCTGGCAGCTAGATGGCAGTGGCAGAGAATCGAGTAAAATTTCATGCGCTTATAGAAGCATATAATATGTCCAGCAACCGACTGCTATAAGCTATGGGAGTGAGGGAAGAGAGAGTGCACCTGTCTCCGCACTTGTGCACTTTAAAAGGGCGCTGACCAAACGCCGACCGCCTAGTGGCGCCCTCATCGTTTGTTTGGTTATTCAAACTCACGATTCTCAAACAAACGATGAGGGCGCCACTAGGCGGTCGGCGTAGCCTTAATGTCTCCCGCGCCGAAGGCAGGTTTCCGTTGAGATTGGCCGCAATAGCCGAAATACGTTCTAGAGGACTATTGCTATATATAGGCTAATCTATGTAATTAAATAAAAATTAAATCGACGGCGAAGTGCCAATACCTCCTAACTGATTTTTTTTTGAGAAATTCACTTTTTTTTCGTTTTGAATTTAAAGGCGTTATTCGCATGTTTTAGTGAAATCGCAAAGTGTATTTTTATTACAACAACATTAAATTAAAATGTGGAAATACATATTACCCCCCAACTAAAACAACGTGTCTATTTTTGAACGTTTTTATCCAGTATGTGTAAATTTTTGACTTTGTCAGTTAGGAGTTATTGGCACTTCGCCGTCGAAATGATGTTCGTTGGTAAGAGCATCACTTGAGAACGCCTGGACCGCGTTGGCAATTTTGTTTTTAAATGTTCCTAATATTCCGAAGTAGGTAATACGGACCTAATATGGAACTCGAGTGGAGTTGGAGGTGACACGACAGGTGGAGTAAGGGAGTGAACGAGTGGCGTCCAAGGATTGGGAGACGAAGTGTCGGTCATCTGGCGGCGAGATGGGCGTTCGACATTGTTACCATCGCGGGTAGAACCTTGAAAACTGAGGAACTTAAAAATAGAGGTCTGTATTCAGCAGTAGTTAAGTCTGAAAAATTGATAAAAAAAAAACGTCCTTTTTCATGGGATTTTTGTTTGGACAGAACGTCTGCCACTAGTCTAGAATAAAACTGGACTAAAAAATATTAATTTCGTTATAAAATCAACTTACGTATAGACATTACAACAATATATATGTTTACAACCATTATTTACCTGAATCAAAACATCTATTATATCACATTTTTAACATATTAAGAAACCTGGCCGATTCTTCGCTTATATGTTTTTCTTTATACAAAATTACTTCTTTTTTTTTCATAAATACATTCGACTAATTTGGAGTGTGTTCAGATAGTTAGACGACTGTGGCGCAACTGTTGGGCAACTAAAGAGAAACGATTATTTCCGAGAATACACATTGGAAAAGCTCACTTCAAATAAAAACGCTTCATAAATAACCGTAAAAAATCACTACTCTAACCTTATTTCAGTTAAAACTAAATTAAAAATCTCTAATTAAAACGCAGTGTCGCATTCTTACCCCTGCAAGGCTCAAAAGATTAAAAAAAAGCGCCAGCCAATCAGAGCCAAGTATTCACAAGCTGACCAATCTGAACACACTCTTTGTTCACGGGCGGTACATTTTGAAACTTAAAGCATGTAATTCATGCCAGTTTACTACTGCTACGACTACATTGTCGCGATATCGCGAACTACATTTCGCGCGCTCTCTGTTGTACAGCGAGACGTCGAGCGGTGTGCGAGAGAGCGCGCGCCAAGTGTAGTTCGCGTTATTGCGACAATGTAGCCGTACCATAACAGTTGACGTTCAGTTTCAAAACGGGGTAGGTGCGAAGGCTAGAATTTCAACTACATTGAAATTACACAAATTATGTACACTTAACCATACCTAGCCTTAGGAAAGAAATTAACAAGATTTTCTTTTTTTTTTAAACAAATTGCTAACGTCTAACTAATTTAAAAAAAAAAAGTCGGGCTGTTGGTGTGATGGGCGACTTTTTCGCGCGATTCTCTCTCATATACACCCAGACTTTCAGCTAGGAATACAATATGCCAGTATCTTGTGCAAAAGTTTGAAAGTAGATTGCATTCAACCTTGGGGGCCGTCCATTAATCACGTGATGTTTTTTTTTGGTATTTTAACCCCCCCCTCCCCCTTGGTGATATATGGTGAGGTTTAAGACTTACCCCCCCCCCCCTAACACGTGTATCTTTAGTACCTACAAAGAATCGGACCTTTTTTTTATGTTTATAAAATACAGGTATAATCATCTAATTTTATTAGAAAGTTTGCAGGATGTTTTTAAAAAAATAAATACACGTGATATATTACTACACCCCCCCTCCCCCTTGTGATATTTCGTGATTTTTTATGGACCCCCTCCCCCCCCTTCGAGCCTCACGTGATTAAGGGACAGCCCCTTGTCAGCATGTCGGGGTTGGCTTCTAGTCTAATCGGATGCAGCTGAATACCAGTATTTTACAGGATGCGACTGCCTATCTGACCTCCACTACCCAGTAACTGAGTAACACCTCACCTCACCTCTCTGTAAGTCTGCTTGTCAGACTTTTGGCCTTCTGTCTACCCGTGACGACTGTCGAAGATGTACGAATCACAGCCAACGGCTTAAGGGTGCATACACACGCGCGGCACGTTGTCGTCGGTAGCCGCCGACGCGGTGACAGCTGTTGCCTCTGCCGCTCGTGTGTACGTACACTTAACGTGCTTTTCGAGGCACGGTGATGTCTCGATATGTAATGGATAGTCACTCATTCAGGGACCGACCGCCAAGCGTAGCTTAACTTTGTATCGATCCGTGCGGCTGTTATCACTTAGTCACGAGCCACGAGCCACGAGCCCTTCTGAATCTTCTGATTAGTGATAACATAGTATATCACGAGGTACTTGCATACTTTTGTACAAGTTACTGGCACATGAATTCCTGGCTCTGGAAAGGTTTAAGAAATTATACGGTTTATAAATTAATAGTAAAATCGATATGTAAGGTTATAGAGAAATAATAAGGGCTTTGAAATAAGCGTAGGACTCGTAAATGAGAATTTCTTTTTACTTATTACACTACAGATCGACAATACAAAGTTTAATTGCAGATGCGATTAGTCGCAAAGCCAACATATTGCATGAAAACTCGTAATTTCTTAAAAAAGCCATTTAAAATGTTAAATGGCTTTTTTTACTTTATGGATGTATGTATAAATGTATGGAATATCGTATGGTGCAATCGTACACATTTATTTCCTATACACTACCGCTCAAAAGTATTTGGCCACCTGCATTTTGTTTAAGTTACAAACATTATATTTAAAAAAAAATCATTTATTGGGTTTCATTGTTTGTATATCACCGGAATATACTTATCTACAGTACAATCGTAAATAGCTATTGTTATTTGCTGACTCCTGGTCATAAAACCATAATAGTGTTATTGTCGGAATTTTTTCGAAGTGAATCTTTGGAGTCGCAATTTTTTTTGGATTATGTTATTGAGAAATAAACACAAGTAAAATAAAAAATAACTATTGAAAATATTTTTACGCTAGTTATTTGATGTCATTTGACCAGAAAACACGCTCTGCATAGCTCAGTACTTAAAGTCTACCAATATTTATTTGATTTTCCTTTCTGGGTTTCATTTTTTAAAGAAAATGGGTAAAACTAAGGAATATTCGCAAGACGTCAAGGGCATAATAATCGGCCTTCATATATCCGGTAAAAGTAATCGTGAGATTTCAAAATTACAGAAGATACCAAGACAAACTGTCGACTATATCGTTAAGAAGTTTGCGACTGAAGGAACAACTTGCAACAAAAGTCGTTCAGGTAGACCGAGAGTTACAACTTCGCGTGAAGATTTGAAAATAATAATTAATAGCAAACGGAATAGAAGATTAACTGCACCGGAAATAGCAGCACAGTTTAATGCGGATCGTGATAAACCAGTCAGTGTATCACAGTTAAAAGAAGACTTTGTGACGCAGGACTCAAGGGATGCATAGCGGTCTCAAAACCACTTCTTAAACCTATTAACAAAAAAAAGAGACGTAATTGGGTGAATGAACACAAGAATTGGACAATAGCAGATTGGGAATAGGTCCTCTGGACGGAAGAATCAAAATTTGAAATTTTTGGAACTAAACGAAGAGTTTTCGTAAGGCTGCAGACAAATGAAAGGGTAAATGACGCTTGTACTGTGGCTTCAGGTAAACACGGGGGAGGCTCTGTGATGGTTAGGAGCTGTATCGGTGGCTCCGCCGTTGGAGATCTTGTGCGAATACAAGGAATCTTAAAAAAAGATGGTTACAAATAGATATTGGAAGATAATGCAGTGCCTTCTGGAACCCATTTAATTGGGCCGGGATTTATATTTCAACAGGATAATGATCCAAAACACACTTCAAGACTATGCAAGGACTTTTTAAAAAGAAAAGAATAACAACAGGTGTTAAAACTCATGATATGGCCTCCACAGTCCCCTGACGTAAACCCGATAGAACTATTGTGGGATCAGTTGGATAGAGAGGTGCGAAAACGTTGTCCCAAATCTCAGGAAGACTTGTGGAAAAAACTGCAAGAAGAATGGCAGAAGATAACCAAGACAACATTGGAAAAAATAGTAGCCAGGTTGCCGAAGCTTTGTAAGGCTGTCATTAAAAACAAAGGTGGACACATAGACGAGTCCAAAAATTTAAAAATTATATTCTTGCTGTGTCTAAAAATGGCTATTAAACATGTTAAAAAAGTTATGAAGTAGTTTCACTCAATTAGACTTTTACAAAATGTATTTTACTAGGTGGCCAAATACTTTTGAACGGTAGTGTACATTCCATACATTTCAAGCAAGTATCAATTGTATTGAACACTGTTTTATTTAGTCTTTGAATATACGACGGCTATCTTAGAAGGAATAGAGGGACCCATAATAATATTATACGAATTTACATATTTCTTGTACAAAATGTATTTCCTCATATATTTTACACTAAATGCGAGACAAACACAAACTTAAAAACTATTCGTTGAATTTACAGTATTTCCGTTCACTTCAAAGTAAAGTCGCACGAAAAAGTCGCAGCGACTAATCGCCGGTTTGCAACAACCCTAAAATGATACTATTTTAAAAATTCACAATTGTCTAACTAACGAATCTTAAAAGCTAACTTTCGATACCTATACATCGTATTTTGCTTTTTTAATTTAATGTTTGCAATTCATTCGT
Source organism: Luperina nickerlii (assembly GCA_963855955.1). NCBI lineage: Eukaryota > Metazoa > Arthropoda > Insecta > Lepidoptera > Noctuidae > Luperina > Luperina nickerlii. The sequence continues at coordinate 4,515,079 of OY979689.1, read as the reverse complement.
CCAATCACTCAACGCTACGTCATAATATTTTTGTTTTGTATTTTTTAAAATTTATTTTTAACACCTAATCAGAATTATTCATAAGAATCGTCATATACATAAAGTAAGATTTTGTTTATCGTAGAGTATCGATATTTATAGAATAATATAATTTATCGAAACTTCAACAATGCGGGTAGCAGTGACATTGGCATGCATCGTTGGTGACGTCATTAGTCTTAGCTTCGGGATCATTCGTGTTTTACGAAGTTCACCGATGTCACTGCATCCGCGTCGTACGATAAGTCTTGGGCCAGCCAGAAATAGGAAAAAAAAATACTATAAAAATCTAGACAGGCCCTAATACCTACAAAATATACACTTACATTTAAATTATTTAAAACAAAAATCTCACCATTTTACAAACAACAATCACTGTCGCCAACCAACCGAAAAGTTGCCATTTTTGTCATTTTTATTTTTAGTTTTTTTTTTTAGTTTCGTAACTTCTGGTTGGCTGTCGATTTTATGTGAAAAAATGTGTATATCAGAATCAGATTGAAACAGAATTAATTCAATAATTGTTAATTTTACTAAAAGTACAAAAGAAAAAAAAATAAACATAAATTGACGAAAAAATCAACTAACTGTCCCTCCCTTCTATGTATATTAAGTGAGTAGGTCCCATTTTGCCTTTGAAAAATTTTGTTGGAAATCTATCTACCACAGGCCTTAAAAATATCGATTAAATGACACTGATATACATATAATTTCAGGCCCATTCATCCCCAGGGTGGGTGACGGCGTCAGTGGCCGTTTTATTAGTATAGCTAGCATCCCCGCACCTAGATCCCGCCATTTTGAAATCGGACACACGATTTTGACTCCAAAAACAAACAGTCCGTTTGGAAAACCGTCACAACTGTTCGCGTTCTATTTACAAAAGTGCTGCAATTAATTAATGATAATTTACATTACAGTGTTCATCTTTAATTTTTGACACAGCTGCGACGTCAAACATTCGAATTTCGAAAACGAACCAAAACCGTGCGCCGTTAAAAAAAGAGAAGAGAAAAAAAATAAAAACAGGTGATTATTGATTAAAAAAAAAGGTTTTAACCGTAGGTACACTACACTATTGAGGTCCGATAGTTGTTGCTTGAGGAACGTCGACACACGAAGCGCTACCGCGGACGAGGCTGACGTCACTTGGCCACGTGACCGTTGCCCATCGCCTGCTCGACGACCTGCAAACGTTCGACCAGTTCAGCGCACAGCCGTGTGTCGTCGTTCCTAATGAGGCTGCAAGGGTCACGCACAGCAATGGGACGAGAAGAACTGTAGAAAAGTAAATGAAATGACTTCCCTGGTTTCAAAAAGGCCCATCGAATATCAGTCGATCTGTTCCGTTAAAATCTCCCTGTGAGAACGTAGGTGGAGTGAGCTGTGGATAGTGTCAATTCTTAGCATCAGGTGGATTGACAGCTCATTTCACCTAAGATTTCTCGGTGAGATTTTTACAGAATACCAGAGGGGCAATTCTACTAATTTTAACAACGTTCACAGTCTGATCTCAGTCTCAATCTGTCAAAAAATACTTCAAATTTCCCTACATTTTGACAAGTTTTTGACATTTCTTTGTCGCTGAGATGAGACTGCGACTAGATTTTGAACGTTTTAAATTACGAGAATTGACCTTCTGATCAGTAAATCTGACGTCTCTCTCTAGTTGGCTGTCGAAAATAACAGTCAATAAAATTACATGACATCACATTTGCCAATAGATTAACATCCAGTTTCTGAAGGCGAAACAACGCTAAAGTGCTAACAGACTCTTCTAATGTTGAGTTATTTGATACTTCAGTTACAGCCAATCACATTAGCCGATTTATTCTGTAAAAATTTCACCGTGAAAACTTAGATGAAGTGCTTGCAGTGTGCTGTCAGTCCCTAGGACAAGGTGGAATGATAACTTACTACAAGCTCATTTCACTCAAGTTTTCACGGTCAGCTTTTTACAGAATAGACAGACAGTTAACAAGAGTTTGGGAGTCAGATAGCATTTTTTTTTTGTGTTGATAAGCCTTCCAGAAATAGTGTCAATCTGTTATCAAATGTTCTGTTAAGTAATTCGAATAGCTGTTGTTATTCCCGACAACCAACAACGTTTGACGTGAGATGTGGCATCAGATCAGACGATTTATTCTGTAAAAACCCACCGTGCAAACTTTGGTGAAGTGAGCTCTCAATATCTGTCATTCCGACTTCATGATATGGATTGACACTATTGACAGCTCACTTCACCCGAGTTTTCCCGGTGATATTTTTAGAGGATAGATCGGTAGAGATTTGATTGGTCTTTCTAAAACCGGTTGTCTGTCTGAAACTGGTTTGGGCTTCTCGGAATTCATCTATTTTTTTTAAATAAAAAGAAAAACTAATTCCAATTAAAACAGAATCATAGACAGTATGTAAAATCAAAGAAATTATCCCACCGCTGTGTGTTTTTCTTATACACATTTGCAGCTCGGATTGCCATAGAACCAGCACTCTAATTGCGTAATACACTCGTAATGTCAATCACATTCATTATGACATTACAACGAAATTCGCAAATACACAGGCCCGTAATTTGCACGAAAGTATGCAAGTAGATGTATGTCATTGTGACATCCACCATTGAGAAGACCAATTCCCGTAAGTAAAAGCGTTCAAAATCTATTCACAATCTCATCTCAGTGACGGTCAGCGAGGGAGGTATTTTTAACATATTTAGTCTGAGATCAGACTGTGAACAAAAATTAACAAAATTTAAAATTACAGGAATTGCCTCTCTGAAGTTGTCATGGCACAATAGCATGCACACTTTCGTGCAAGTTACAGGTTTGTAACGCAATGAATATTGTTGAACTGTCAAATTGACAGGAGCTGTCATTACGTGTGTATTACGAAATTCGAGCGCTGTTCTTTTTACAAATCCGAAATGCTATGTGCCTCCCGCCACCAGGGTTTTAAAAAGCGAGGGTACCCAGCGAATAATGTGCGTTTGCAACCCAAAATGGACTTTTTCAAAGTAAAGAGGTTTTGTTTGAAAAAGCCTTGAGCCCCAGGAGGTCACGATATACACAGCTGCGCGCAAGCTATTATTTAGCTGTTACATTTAAAACATCAATCAGTTTTAAGACTAATTTTTTTTTTATTATAATGAAATAAATAGGCAACCAATTTTTTTTTTTATAAAAACATACTACTGTTTCTTTTCAATATGTGTGTTCATATTTAGCAGCGCGATTCTTACTCAACTGTTGTGCGATAGTTGCGCTGCAAATTGTCGTTCAAATATTAAGCAATAATAGTATAATTTCTTTAAAGCTGTTTTTAATATTATTTTTTTACCTGCTACTTATTCCATTATAATAGAAAATAAATAGCCCAAAACTGTGAAAAAAGTGCCGGCAGACATTGTCAAGTATTGTTCAGTCTTTCGGCTGAAAAGTCAGCAACCACATAAAAGTTGCTAGCTATAAAAAGAATTACACATAATTACTGAAGACATTTCCTATACAAGATAAAAATGACCAGTCATTGAAAAAAAAAATACAAAAATAATCAAGAAAATTATACAAAACGAAAAAAAAAATCTGAACCAAAAAAAGCAAATAAAAACAAAAGAAATCATCTTTTTATTACAAAAATAAAAACAATTGCATTAAAATAAATATAACAGCTAAATAATAGTGAAAAAAGTGCTTTTTGACAGACCAGTGTTATGAAAAATATGTAAAGCAACATCATCATGCATTATATTATAACAATATTGTGTTAATTATAGAGCCTTAGTAATAAACGCTTTAAGAAGTTATGACAAGCTTTTGCAAGTTTTAGCTTTTTTCCCTTACGTTAAAATTGTTCAGTAGTTTTTGAGAAAATCACAACATACACGCATACGGGTCGAATACAGAGCTATGTTTTTACTGTTTGTTTTTTTTTTTCCTGTTTTTTTGATTTTGTTTCCGTGTTTGTTATGTTTTTTTTTATATTCATAATATCATAACTATATTCAAGCGTTTATCATTAAGGGGAATGAAACTATTATTTAAAACGTTAAGCTTTTCAGGACTTTCGTAAACTATGAGTATAATTTGTATTTTTTTAAATTAATTGTGGTAAAATGTTACTGTCATTTAAAGGGCGTTTCGCAGGACAGTTGTCAAAGTGTATATCTCGAAAAAAAGTGGTGTTGTAGATGAACATATTTTGACACCCGTTACCTTTTGTGGTTTTACAATGCTGTGCAAAATTCCCATTTTCTCTTATAGGCCGACCGCTTAACTGAGACGCTGCCTGAGGTGGCAGCGCGGCGCGGGTGGGGTGTGGTGACGTGATGCAAGATCTCAGTGATTCGTCAACTTGTGACAACTATCACCCCTCCCGCACCGCGCAACTACCTCAGGCAACGTCTCAATTAAGCAGTCTGCCTATGATCTATTTTCACAGTTTACGAAAATCTGTTCACTTTTGTCAGAAGATCATTGTTACTTTCTTTATCAAAATATGTTGGTTTTTAAACTCAAATAAAATGCAAAACTCTTCAGATTACGAAATCATACCTTTTAATTAAATAAAATCGATTTGAAAACATAATAAATTCGATAGATTCAACTTATGCAAACAGTACTGCTATTTTACAAAAATAATTATGAAATTCGTAATGGTAATCTCAGTTTTAAATGTTTACACATAATTCGACACTACACATGTAAGTTTTAATAAAATAGAAAAACAGAACGACAATACTTTTTGGTAAAAATAGCTTTCGAAAAACGCAAAAATTAAACAAAATTAAATAGAGAGTACAAACAATAAATAAATAGCAAATAAATAGATTATTAATAAACGCAAGCCAAATTATTGAACTGTATTCTGATACTTACTTAAATTTATATTTTTTTAAACCATTACTGAAGGACTATTTTTTTTCTGCAGCTGTGTCAAGCTTAATGCAAAGTAATAAACGATTTATAATGATGAGTCTAGTATCGAATTATGACTAAACATTATCGATTTAAATTAACAGCTCTCAATCTTATAGTTAACACAGCGTCACACTATCAACATGTACTGTCAATATAATTTGACAATTATCCTGTCAGATTTTTATAAAAAATATTATTATTCATTACAAAGATTTTCACAAAATACTATGTACTTAAAATATTGTCAATTCACTGACAACGCAACGCTGAACGTTATGATTATGAAATGGTTATTCAAAAATAAGAATCTCTAGGAAAGGATAGATGAAAAAAAAAATCTACTGATTGAGCCTCTAATAACTTAAAAAATAATTATACAGTAAAAGGATTTTATAAATGTTTACTTTCCAGAAAATTTTAAAAATCTTGAATAATCACGACATATTTTTCAGGAAAACAAAACTAACATTTTTAGACAAAACTATAAGAAACTTAGAATATAAACAATTAAAAATATTTCTTGTCATTAGCAACGAACAAGCTCTAAGTACTTTCGTTTTGAAAAATATATCAAAAATATAACTTTATTTTTAATGTTTATTTCTACTACATTAAAATGGTAACAACAATGGCACCATATTCAGATATTTTATTTACAAAATTTACAAAAAAAAAAAAAATATACATACAATTGATTTCATAGATGATTTTTAAAATATGTTCTTTTTTATTATAATTTTTTCAGAAAAGTTATGTAAAGTATATATAAAAGTCTGCCATAGGAGCTTTTAACAAAGTAATTGACGATTTCGTCTTTGTTTTTGTTTATTTTTATAAAACCTACGAAAACATTTGTATGAAAAACAACAATTCCGTAATACTTGGAATTTAGCTTTGAACTTGAAAGCTTATGTTTTAAGGAACATTAAAGATAATCCCTGTATAATATTTTTTTTTACTTTTTGATCATTTTTGAGCAAGCATTTCTTTATTTACATATTTTTACAACTTAAAAAGGAATATTAATTAACAAATCAACTTTTAGCTAAAGGAAAATCTATTATTTTCATTAATAATGTAATTAAAGCTGAAATGGTAATCTGTTCAGATAGTTGCCTTAAATTTGTTGTTTAATTAGCAACTTTATAAATCACTTTATAAAATAGAATATACTATAAAAAAAAAAACATAGTAAACATTTTAAAAATGTTGTAAAAATATTAGAAAAACTATGAAAAGTCCTTTTTTATGGAATGCTATAATAGTGAAATTCAAGTTCTATACAAGGTGGACACGACAATACTACAATAAATTTAACTTCGTATATCTAATGACGTTCCCAGTTTGCATACAAAAAATGCACCAAATATATCCAATACTTTAGTCACCACTACTATTTAATTTGTTGGAAAAAATCACTGTTTTATTTCTATGATAAGATTTATTAGATAGTTTCAAAATATTCCTATCCCATTATTATTGTCAGTGTTTTGATTTATTGTCGTATTGTCTTCTCCACGTTGAATAAAATTGTTAAATTATCTATAAGTTATACATTTAACAGGCCTACGACTTACAACTAAATAAAAATATCACTCAATGTGATGTTATAAACTATAATAGTCAAAAATGTAAATAATTCTTTTTATATCTTATAAATTTGTAGTATATCGTACAGTCGTATAGATTTATTAAATATAGTAGCTATCAAGCGACAGAATAGCAAAAAGCTATATGTTTAAACTACAGTAAATATTTACATTAAATGTATAATATGAATATACTTTGCCAGACATATTTAGGGGAAAGTGGAATTTGTAAAGGCGGATACAGACATTGCGAGGCATGCGCAGCGCACGGCGCTCATCGCATGCTTCGCAATGTGTGGACGTTCATATTCGTGGTGAGGCGACTCGTTACTCGAGGAAAATTAATATCGAGGCGTGTGTTGCGAGGCGTGGGCGGCGGTGGGCGGCGTATGCCTCGCAATGTCTTGTATCCATCCGCCTTAAGATTCCTTTGAGTTTTTAATTTACTGTTGATAATATTTTAAACAACCTGTAATATAATAATTATATTTTTCGGGCTGCACTGAGTTCTGGTACTTACAGGTTAATATTTCACCCATCGACTAGATAAATGATACACAAGTCTTACGAATTATGTCACAAGGTGCAGAATTTTCTTAGTTATTTTTTTTAAGGTATAAAGTGAATTAGTTTTAATTTTCAAAAGTATTTTTTATAAAACAATATGATTCTTCCCCTAAATATAAATGACAGTGTAAATATAAAATATATGTATTTTAGCCCTGTAAATGTATTATAATCCTACATTATTTGTACATAAGTTAGATATTCAGCTTGTATACATAGTTATAAATAGTTTATTTTTATATGTGATCGCAAATTGTGATATTGCAGTGTAAATAGTGGCCTTAAAAAGAGTTATGTTTAATTAATTTGGCAACTCTGTTCCTTTTTAGTGTACAACGTGGCTGTGGTTATAGCTGCCATAGAGGTATATTTTTTTTAAGCAATACCATAACGGTGTATCTAGAAGTTTAATGTATTTAAATAGGGCAATCTGGACCGCTACAGAAAAAAAAACTAAATAACCCGGCTCGGTGATCGAACCCAAGCGCCGTGTTATGTATACGTTTTAATGCCATCATAATTCTAAGTGCGACAGAGCTATATGCATGACCGATAGCACCCATCCTTTTTTCGGACTGGAACTATGATGGCATTAATACTTTATAATACGGCCCATGATAATCATCTTCACGTTCGAAATTATAGAAATTAATTATTAGAAATTATAACCAAGAGAAAATGGCGGGGGCGAGCTTGACCCATACCTACAGACAGGGTTGACGCACACTAGCTCAAGACAGAGAGGAGTGGAAAAGGGAAAAGGAGGCCTTTGCTAAGCAATGGAACAACATAGGTTAAAAAATAAAAATAGTGGCACTCCGGGAGTGCCGACAGAAGTGAAATCAAAACACAAACAGAATACTTTACCATCACTCACTGACATATCGGATATACATTAAAACCGAGTACATCCCGAGGACAGCCGAACACATCCGAAGCGGGTATTTTTTTTGCCCAACGCTTCTGAATTTTTCACTTCAATAAAATAATAATCAGTAGATTAGGGAATTCAAACGAGAAATTGTTCAGCTGCACACATTTCGATAAAAAGTTTGCAGGATTTTTTTTCTAACCAAAATTAAGTAACAAGTATCAAATAGGCCAGCCATAACCACAACCCGTTTACCCTTAAGTCTTTAAACTAGCACAAGTTGAATACTAAACCCATTCAACCACAGATAAAGATAAACGCAAGAGCAACTATTTCGTGTGCCAAAAATCGCACCAGCATACGTACAAAAATCGTAAGCCGCCACTTCGCGCTTGGTTTTCATATAGATCGTAATACTTGCGTTATCTAGGTCTATATTATCTGTGCATTCAACAGAATATATTCAGTACTTATTCTAACATTTATTTAAGTCCAACTTATTATGTTAAGTCACAAGTCTCTTGTTTATCCGACATACATCTTAAAATATACCAATTCCCTTAATAAAAATCACACGCGAATACAACGTGATCAATTCAAAAGCTGGAAATCTACCGTCAGATATTATAGAAACTATCACACAGCATGTGTTTTTTTTTGACGCGCTGGGATGCGCTCTGGTGCATTCTCAACGCTCGGCTCAACACAGAGGGTTGAAAATCCCGCCGCGATATTTTGACGTCCTATGATATTTAAAATAAGATCGTTTATTTGTTCAAAACATGACACACACATGGGATGCTTGATATTACTTTAAAGCTTTGGTCACACAGTAACGGCGGCTGTCCAAATACAGAGAAAAAAAAGAAAGAAAGAAAATACGTTTATTTGCGGCAAACATGACGCATATTAAATAAAAAAAAAGCGAGAAAAAAGAGCGTTTAATAATCGCAAAAAATCTGTTTACGTAATACTTGAATGGCCCCAGGTGTACCATCGAGGAAACTTACAACTGCCCAATTTGAAAACAAAATCCCGTGAACACGATGACCACATCTGTTAGCAAGTGTTTACTATAGCGGCCGAACGCTGTAAGCAAGAATAGCCCTTACGGTGTATATATGTAAGTTTCCTCGATGGTACCTAAGAGTACACCCCCGTTCGTAATACTTTGCCTGGCCTAGGACTCCAACCATCATGATCAGCAGTAGCGTTTGCGTCCAATAGACCAAAAGTCAGAGATGGTTTAAATATGTATAGCGCTAAACGTATTTAAAGTCTATTCAAATTGTTGTGTTTTTCAAGTTAAACAAATATCAACTTTATTGTTATGGTAATTAAGTTGATTTCAGAGTGGCTAGCACTATTGAAAAAGTTATAGAAATGTTTGAAATTGTAACGCAAACTACACTTTATTGTGTAGGAATTAAAGTTACTTTTGCATAAACTCATATTAATTGTTTACATTTTTGGCAAATAAATCGCGAATGCAGATTAATGATTTGTGGTGCAAGCGATTTTTCAGGTATTTCAATAAAGGTAAACAAACTTGATATATATGTGTATCCACAATTGCGAACTACATATTTGTATGTTGCACCAAGATGTATACAACATTTTTTATCAAAATTTTCTAATGGACAGAGCATGCGGCTATCAAGACTTCTAATTATTTCATTTGTACGAAGGAGGAGACGGGGTTAGCGATTAATAAACCCACCAATAGAATTTCCGACATTTTAAATACGAGGCTATTGTACAGGTGAATTTTTTCTGCGCTGTACTGCCTCGCACTGCATACAGCTCAGGTAGAAAGGCAGCCTTCGTGACGACTAAGGGCACTGGCGGTCAGGTCCACTGGAGACACGGCGGCACGGCAAAGGATTTTTATGCGACAAATAAAAACACGTATGTCACTAAAATTGAAATTTCAGTGTAGAGATGTATAAGGATACCGCAGTATCGATGCCGTTGAAATTTCAATTTTACTGTCATATTAGTAAATTATATTTCTATTCGTCGCATTAAAATCCCTTGTCATGCCGTGCCGCCAGTGGGCCCTTAAAGTACCATTTAAGAATTCGACGTATATCTTCTAGAATATTCTTGTGACTACATATCTGACGATAGACTCCCAGCCACACACACACACATAACTTTACCAACAAATTAACAAATTGTATCTAGCGTTAACACTACTTAACTACAACGTTTGTGACACTATTCCGGCGGCGGCGGAGGCACAGGCGGTGGCGGCATAGCGGGTAGCGGGGGCTGAGGAGGTTGTGGGGCCCGCGGCGGAGGCCCCGGGGCCCGGAGCGGGGGCCGCGGGGGGTACATGAACCCCTCCATACCATAATAATACCCGTCCATACCTAACCCGTAATACAGCGGCGGGGGAGGTTGCACCATAAAATAAGGTAGAGGTTGTCTAAAAGGGGGGGGTACATTCCAGTTGCCTACCTTAGGGTGGTGTGGAGTTCCATTGTGGCGCGCGACTTTGGGAGGCGGGCCGGGCTCGTGGGGCGGCGCGCGTTTCCTAGACGCGTCGAGAACATCACGAGAGATCTTGATCTTCAAGCTCGAGGTCTGCGGAGGTGGTGGAGGCGCCGCTAACCTTTCCTTAGGAATTTTAATCTTCAATCCAGGACTTGTTGATAACTTTTCTTTCGGAATAGTTATCCTTAAAGCCCCGTCTTGCTGCTGTTGGGTCTCTATTGGTTGAGGAGCGGGACTATCTTTTCGCTTCTCTCTGTCTTTCTTATGTTTTTTGCGTTCTTCCTTAGATTTGTCCCGGTCTTTGTGTTTGTGTTTGTCCTTTTTCTTTTTTTCTTTCTTGTGTCTATGTTCCGGTACTTCTTCTACAGGCGGAGGGGGTTCTACGACTGGCGGGGGAGGTAAGACGGGCGCGGGAGGGGGTTCCGCAACCGGCTCGCGTTTCACTTCAGGCGATTTGCGCTCTGTTGCGACTGTAATAGGGGCTGGTTTGGCTAAACTTTCCTTTAGTAAGTTCGATACTAATGTAGGATCAGTTTCGATGCCATTCACCGGCCGTGCAGGCGCTTCAGGCTTTCGTTCAGGCCCTCTGGTCTTAATCGCATTACCCCTTTGCGAATCACGAATAACATTCTCATATCCAGGTGTTTCGTCAATTTTCTTGACAACCGGCACTAACTCCGGTTCAGAATTAGACTGTTGGCGTTGTCTAGGCTTCTGTACTTCCTTCGGTGGAGGAGATAAGGGAGACAGTATAGCCGGCGGCTGCATTTCTCTGATAGCCGCTGAAGGATCCGGCCGCTTTCTATGCGGACTCGGCGGCCTTTGCTCTTGAGTTTGTACGGGAGGTTGAGGTACTGGCGGTGCAGGGGTTGGGGTTGCTCTGACTTCAGGCTTAGGGCGATGTTGGGTTGGTTGGGGAGGCCTGCGAGGGGCTTGAGCAGCCGCCGCGCTCGGCGTAGTCGCATTCTCAGGAGAGAATAAAGAAGGAGGTCGAGTTCTTTGAGGAACCACTTCGGGTTGAACAGTTGGTGGATGTGAAAGCGCTGGCGTTACAGACGCAGATGTTGCCGTAGAAGTGGCAGCTGAAGGCCCAGGAATGGGAGGACGGTGGTGTCTATGATCATGTGGCGGTTTCTGGTGGTGGGGCTTATGTGGGGGCCAGGGATGGTGTTGTTTATGGTGGTGTTGACCAGACGGTCGCTGATGATGAGGCGGCGCTTGAGCATTCGGTCTTGGTTGAGGAGCGCCTGGCCTTGCCTGTTGCTGTTGTTGTTGTGCAGCTTGTTGCCGTCTTTCTCTCTCCTCCCGTCTTTCCCGTTCTTCCCTCTCCCTCTTTTCTCTGTATAGGGTGTAGTCTATCTTCTGTGGTTGCGACTGCGGTGGTGGTGCAGTTGTTGCTGGCACGTAACCGCCAGGGACTGGTTGTCGTGTTCTTTCCCTTTCGTACTCTGTGAGGAAATATTTCAGTTAGGGATTCGAAGGTATAAATATTAAGATCACAGTGTAAGCTTAACAGATTCATCCGACTTGCAGCCTATTTGAGTAAATTACTCATATTTTTTTAATAATACATCAAAATGTACAGACGCCAGCACATCAAGCTACTACAATCTGTCAAATTTCTTTAATACATTTTCAACTTTATGGCTACACCATAAGGTTCAAAGTTGATTGGGAAAATTTGACAGTTTCGGGTAACTTGATGTGCTGGCGTCTGTACATTAGTCCATTTGTTCGTTTTTTTAGGGTTCCGAACCCAAAGGGTAAAAACGGGACCCTATTACTAAGACTCCATTGTCCGTCTGTCTGTCACCAGGCTGTATGCTCATGAACCGTGATAGCTAGACAGTTGAAATTTTCACAAATCATGTATTTCTGATGCCGCTATAACAACAAATACTAAAAAAATAATAAAATGAATATTTAAAGGGGGCTCCCGTACAACAAACGTGTTTCTTTCGACGTTTTTGCCTTGCGGTATGGAACCCTTCGTGTGCGCGTCCGACTAGCAGTGACCAGTTTTTTTTTTTTTTACTGTCACATCTACGCAGTGATATCGCTGAACTGTTGAAAGAAACATCGATTGTCGCTGGAGACACGAGTCTAGTCTTTATTCTGAATAGAGTTTCGCATCAAAATCTATTAGTGATATCCGGCTTCGAGGAAAACTTCACAGAATATGTTGTAAGCTGTTGGGCAGTTTTAAACATTCTACTACATACAGTAGGCATGTAAACGGTATACTCATGGAAACCATCTTGGCGTAGCGTAATGACTAGACGCTAAGTGCGCCTATTTTACGCTAAATGCGCCTATTTTACGCTAAGTGTGCCTATTTTACGCTAAGTGCGCCTATTTTACGCTAAGTGTGCCTATTTTACGCTAAGTGCGCCTATTTTACGCTGACTCAATGGTTACGTATACAATAAGACTCTTTGTTATTTTAATCTTTAAGGCAAATAGTATTTAAGTAAACTAGGTATAAAATAATGAATTAGTAAAATTTTGTCATTAATTCAAGACTTCTACTGTTAAATATTGTTAACAATTTTATAGTCCTACAATTACCATTGAGTATGCTCTTGCCGCCTGTGATACAGATTTATCCTAGTACAGGCATCTAACATTAATTCCATTGTAAATAATTTCTAAGACTTTATGTAATAATTTTACCAATTCTGATACTGAATAAAACATTTATTTATTTTTGATTAGAAGACATCACCTTCAGGAATATTTAACCTAAAGAGTCTGGCGAATGTAATCGGTCAAAAATGTCTCGAAATTGTAAAAATAAACGTACCTTTATCAAATGACTTGTCAATGTCATCAACGCCGGCGGAGTGTTTCTTATCAAACGGTGAGTTTGCGACGCCAGAGCCGGATGCGTTCGGTAACGAGTGGGGCGAACTGCCGTCTGCTGTGGAGAATAAAGTTAGTTATTGCTTGAATTTTCAACGATTTTTTAGAGGGCAAGACGTAATAAACTGATAAAAAAAATTATATAGTACGATACACAAACGGTGTGTATTTATTTAACCAATGTACGGACGCCAGCACATCAACCTACCACAATCTGTCAGATTTCTTCAATAGATGATCAACTTTATGGCTAAAGCATAAGGTTCAAAGTTGATTGGGAAAATCTGACAGATTGTGGTAGGTTGATGTGCTGGCGTCTGTACAAAAAATAATTTTATTTATCATTTATATACTCAAGAACGTTTTTAAGTAACTCGTGAGTGGAGGACTAAATCTGGGATTAAATGCATTGAAAAAAAAAAACAACGTTATTAAAAGTTAACTCACCAGCTTTAACATTCATCATCTTCCTCTTCAGCCTCGAAGGACATTTCTCGAAGATCAGCAGGAACTCCGCCGTCAGCTTCTCCAGCAGGTCGGTCGTGACTGACCGATCTACGTAAGAGAACCAGTGGCGGCCCTCGTTTGATTGTGGTATCTGTGCGTACGTTTAGAACCGGGATCTTAGGGAAGTTTGTATAAAAAAGGTCGGTTAAATAAAAACTTATTTTAGATTTAGGCCCCACACATAAATTCGTTTAGCGCTCAACGTATTTAAACCATCATTCTGTCTTTGTCAATTTCAAAGTAATAACAGAAATGAAGCAGCTGTTTTAAATTCGACATTTTAGAGGAGAGTACTACAGCATAACTTGATCTGCTGCTCTGAGCTGTCGGCATATTCAGTACTCAAGAGTAAAATGTTACTCTGAGTACTGAATATGCCGACAGTCTGAGGGGTAATGACCCCTTTTTTTTCAGGGTGAGAATTCATCAAATGACCCCTCCCGCTCTGGGTGGAGCGGAAGGGAGTGTCAGACTCTTACTGACTAAAACCCACCCGTGTTCCTTCCTTCGCCCTTTATGTTCCGGGCCAGCGGTAACCCTTTCGGACAATCCCGCTGACCCGCAGGCTGTCGTTTACAATCACCAAAAGAGAGAAGTATCCAGGGTCGTCGGATATAGTTGAAGTTTAGTAAGGAACCGATAGATGTTTTCGAATGAAATTTAATTTGATTTGTTAATCAAACTAAATTTGTTTTTTTTTTTTGTTTTTGTCCTGTTTGTTTTTTACTAATTACAAATTAAATTTTATTCCAAAATATCCATCGGTTTCTTTCTACACTTTAACTATATCCGAATACCCTGGTTACTTATCTCTTTTGGTGGCCGTATTTATAGTCTAAACATAATTATTTAGTTAGTTATTTTCAAGTCCCATGTAACATGGGGGGAGACTATTGACACCATCTGGCCACATAAACAAAAAAAAAAACATGTGTGCAATTCACACGTGGTAGAAGTGAAACCTTCAAAAACACTGTATAATGCTTCCTATCTCATTTTCTCCCAGGTTAAATCTTATGAATTTACATGTCTCTTTTTACTGTTGCTTTTTCGTTTCATAAACTTTCAAATCACAACGATGCTAAAGAACATCCATCCATCCATGTCATTTGTAATAATAAAAAACAAAAACACTGTATAATGCTTCCTATCTCATTTTCTCCCACGTTAAATATTATGAATTTACAGGTCTCTTTTTACTGTCGCTTTTTCGTTTCATAAAATTTCAAATCACAACGATGCTAAAGAAGTTTTCACTACAAAAATTTGGTGAACAAAAAACACAACAACAGTAAAATACTCACTGCCCAATTACTCCATTTGCTCGCTAAATGTATACAGAAACACGCGACGACCGTCGGTCTGTACTGTAGGCACATCGTCGTCAAGTGCAGACTGTTCGACGCCATAAAGTAGGAGGTCTGGGCGAGGTCCTTCGGCGCTAAGGATGAAGATATTGCTAATGATAATAAAGAATGGAGGTTTCGTTAAAGGTGTGCGATTTTGAACTTTATTTCTTGGGTCTTAGGGTAGAAAAAATGCCTTTTTACATGCTCCGGTTGCAGTTTTATGAATAAGTACCAACAGTTTCCGGGCATTGATATGAAACATTAAGGGGCTTACATGACCTAAAGCGTGGTCACTGTCGGACTGCATAGAAAAGAAAGAGAAGCGCGATGACACAACGCTGGTAATTTATTGCAAATTACAAAAAATCTATTGTTTGGACTAAAAAATTAAAACACTGGTGTTTTAGTATGTTGCTTGTAGAATAATCTGACAAAAAATTAGAATGATTGTATGTATATTAGTATGGTTTTTATTGTAAAAAGAAAGTGTTTAGAGGTATCTTCATGATTTTTTCTATGGTATCTAATTAGTTGTTTTATGTTTTCAATAATAAAAATTGACAGGATTTTCCACACAACACTGTCAGACGTATTTTTTTTTATTCGCAGGAATAGGAAAGCAAGACTGGTACTAGGTTTAAAATTTTGGTCAAATTTTCCCTTACCCATACAGTCTTCACCGGGTATCCTTCAACCGGATCATGTGAAAGGAGCTTATTCATTGCCGCAATAAGACCCAAGAAAATAAGTGTAGTATCGTTAGTGTTTATGGGTACAATCATAAAGCTAATGGACTTAACGGTATAAGCAGATCAGGTTATACGGATTTCTCTAGCTCTCAAAAATCTAAAATGAGTAAGAAGTACATTCTACATCGATTTTCGCTAAAGTAGTTGTAGAAGATTATACAGGCTGGCAGGTACAGACGCCAGCACATCAAGCTACTACAATCTGTCAAATTTCTTTAATCGATTTTCAACTTTATCGCTAAAGCATAAGGTACAAAGTTGATTGGGAAAATTTGACTGTTTCGGGTAGCTTGATGTGCTGGCGTCTGTATATCGAAGCGCAACTTGTTACCATGACTTCAGTACACAATCTGAACACACATTGAAATTTACCGTCGGTTAGATAAAAATAAAAAACAGTGGCACTCCGGGAGTGCCGACAGAAGTGAAAATAAAACACAACCAGAATACTTTGCCATCACTCACTGACATATCGGATATACATTAAAACCGAGTACATCCCGAGGACAGCCGAACACATCCGAAGCGGGTATTTTTTTTACTCGTCTTATAAACAAAACACGCGCGGTGTCGCTTACGGTAACAGTGGCGCGAGTTCAATGGTTTTTTCCCATCTCAAAAAAGCCCAACGCACCTAAAAGATCACTTAAAAAAAATCTGCTGTTCCATACTTTTTGACCGCGTCGTAGGTATTACACTTATCTGTGAAATAGTTTTTTTTTTATATAACCGACGAATATTGTCTACACTAGAGGGTCTAAGATGGATGCGCTGAAATCATGGTTACAATTTCAACCTGTATTTCAGTGAAACGAGCTATGAGAACTGAATAAGAATAGGATTATTTTGGTTCTACAAAATACGCGTTTGGACGTTGTGTTGCGGACACCAGCCCGTTACAAAATACAATACAATACTTAAGGTCATAGCACACCAGCCGGTCGATTCTGTAAAAATCTCACCGTGAAAAATTAAGTGAAGTGAGTTTGTTTTTGCTAGGAATTGACACTATTGACAGCTCACTTCACCTAAATCTTCACGGTGAGATTTTTACAGAATACCACCGCCAGTGGCGAAGGTACAGACGCTAGCACATCAAGCTACTACAATCTATCAAATTTCTTCATTAGATTTTCAACTTTATCGCTAAAGCATAAGGTTCTAAGTTGATTGGGAAAATTTGACAGTTTCGGGTAGCTTGATGTGCTGGCGTCTGTACCATACAACTCGATTCCCACCGACTTCCCTTCGCAAATTCAGAATGATGATAAATTGACTATATAGTCAATTCATCATTGAAATATAATCATATCTTACTGCAGGTATTTAATACACCATAAAATTAAAACATTGCAAAACGCCTACATGCATTTGTTTTTTTTTGCTCCGACTTAATTCTTTTATAAATTCACCTTTCGCCACTGTAGCACACGTATCAAACTGGAAAGGGATCCGCACCGTATCGACTCGAGCGGTTCAGTATTCTTTGTATGAAACTCCCTACTGCAACGCACACTAATCGGAAGCGTAACGTAATCGCCTCGCCTCGGGACAAGCTCACGAACCGCGGTGCGGTGCGTTACCTAATCCTAGTATTACAATTCGACGTGATTGATATACAAGAACGCAACGTATTTTCGGCGTGTTGCTACGCTTCAATCTGCCTAGCCTTTTCCCTACTATGTCGGGGTCGGCTTCCAGTCTAACCGGATGCAACTGAATACCAGTATTTTATATGGAGCGATAACTATCTGACCTCCACAACCCAGCTACTGGGTAACACAATACCCCTTTAGTAAGACTGGTTGTCAGACTTGGGCTTCTGAGTCCGGTACTCACGACTGTCAAAGATCTACGAATGACAGTCGGGACTAACGGCTTAACGTGTTATCCGAGGCACGGAGGTCTCGACATGTAATGGATGGTGACCCATCCGCGAACTGACCGCGACAACCGAAGCCTAACCTTCGATCGCCCTGTGCGGTTGTTTTTATTTAGCCACGAGCCTCCCAGCATGTCGCTGTTACGCACGTGAAACGACGTGGACAAGATCTTAGGTAAAATTATTGCAAAGGGCATTGAAAGTCCGTGGCATACCTACCTGTCCGCCATTTTGTTTTATTTTCAAAATGGCGGCCACGCTTGTATTGTATAAAAATCGATAGCTGACATCAATGCAAACCGAAAACATAATAGGTTCCAAGTGTGACCGCCATTTCGAAAAAAAAAATCAAAATGGCGCGACAGTAAGTATGCCAGGATTGCCAGACTCCATATAAAAATCTTCAATCCCGTTATCCAAACGTAGTTTTAATACTATTCCAATCCTATTCTCATTTTGTTCTCACAGTATGCTAAGCATCGTCACTCATTTATCACTTTGTCGTCGGCGCTAGCCATGTCATTAACACCTAACAACAATTGGCACATCGTAAACATCTTAGAATTTTCCTTTAAGACATGACTTTTTATTAAAATTCTACTTCTAATACTTCCGTG
The DNA here is from genome assembly GCA_963855955.1 of Luperina nickerlii. Lineage (NCBI taxonomy): Eukaryota > Metazoa > Arthropoda > Insecta > Lepidoptera > Noctuidae > Luperina > Luperina nickerlii. The sequence goes on along the minus strand of OY979689.1, from coordinate 4,496,632 downwards.
ACTTTCAAGGTCTTCTTTGTTTTAAAATATTTGAGAGCTTAAAGCTTTCACAAAAAGAATAGCAGAGATATTTTTCTTTAATTGGTAAAGTAATAAATTATTATTTTTAATAATAGTAAATCTTTACTAATTAAAGAGCTTTGAAAGTCCGTCCAGGGCATAGGTACCGTCCGCAATTTAGTCTTTTTTTTTAATAAATCAAAATTATGAACACTGTAAGTATGCCAGGCTCCATATAAAAAGTCTTCAATCCTCTTTACAAAAAAAAAGACTTGCTTCTTTTTCTCTTTTACTTTCAAAACATAAATCCCATTTTTTACTGGTAAAGTAATAAATGAGTGACGACCCTAATTCATAAAGAGACATTGTATATTCACTCGCAAAACTACCTACACGATTAATTTACATTAAAAAATTAACGTATAATTTACTTTAAAAAATTAACAACTATTTATTCTTGTAAACCAAAGTATGAGCGGCAGAATACATGAAAGTGCAAAAACTATCATGAAGCATGGTGACCATATCGCAGCAATTTTATGGACATGTGATTAGGGGTGACACTCAAACAATAATTCCATTTTTTATCCACATACCTGTAGTATATTTTCTTATGAAGTACGTATACATTGCCTGTTGAAACGCGGCATATTTTTTTGCCACCGGACAGGTTCGGTGCGGCTAACGGAAACGGTAACGGTTTTGTCTCGATTTTTATTACAACGTGTGGCTTCCATACTTTGTGGGTGAGTTTGATTTTAGCAAAAATAATGAGGTTTTTGAGTTTTGAGTAAAATGTTTTTGGAATTTCATTGCGGGAATATTATTTGAAATTAGTTTGGAAGATGGAAAAAATTATAGATTTATTTTCTGAATGAGACAAAAATCAGGTAACAATTTTTTTTTTTACCTATTTAATTTTATGACAAAACTACAGGGTTGTGTTAGAAATTTTTTAACAAAACAGAAGATAGGGAAAATTAATCATTTTATTTTTTGGGGAAAATCTTTATTTTCATTTTTTTACAATAAATTTTTCATGTCACTAATTTACAATAAAATATTCAAAGAATGGAAGTCAAACGCTGCATTCGTAAGAAAATAAAACGTTATACCACATGTAATAATGAAAGCATCTATAAACATAGTATTCAAATTTATCACAGGTACATACAGCAAAAGAATTAAATATACAACAGTCACTGGACATAATATGCCCAACAACTAACCCACAGACCATCTCTTAAAACACAGATGTCAGACATGTACACCTAATACCTTCGCTGGCAGTACTTTTTAATTCAAAATTACACTGTGGTATAACAAAATACATAAACAAAATAAACACGCGAGAAAATTCGAAAAAAAAAAAAGAACAGAAAACCGGCCCGAATCCGACCCACAGCCGTTTAAAAAACCCGAACGTGCCGACCTGAACGCAGTCGCGTCGCCCGCACGTAACGCATCGGTCGTGTCGGTCGCATGACGTCATCAGGACACAATAGGACGCTTGTCTCACCTTTGACAAGGTGACACGTCCGTACGACGTGCGTGTGGGGGTGGTCGATGGCAACATCGAACCCTAATGTCTGTAGAAGTACATTCTCGTTGAAAACTAGGTCCTGCGCCTGTAACAATGAAACAAATATGGTTTTATTAGACGACAATAATAATATTTTGAAGGACACGTGCAAATAAATTGGAATAAGAAGGTCAGGAGAATTATGATGATGTAAGACATGGGCAGCTAACATGAACAGCTATCAGCAAACAGCTGACAGCTAGTGTTGCCAAGTTAGCACTTTCGGTGCCAGATCTACCATTATTTTCGTTATTCTAGCATTGAAATCTGACATTTAGCACCTAGCACTAAATAGAAAAATGCTGATTATTTTTCGATTACTGCAATACAAATAGCAGTTACACGAGCAGTAATCAAACGCTTTGGCTTCGTTGTTTGCTACACTTTACCTAACAAAGTGTGGATTTAATGGATTTCCCACCAGGCGATTAAAAAAATAATGGATTTCCGTAATCAAGACAAAGACGAGGTAATATAAAGCTATATTAATTGTATTGCTTACTGACAGTTAGCAGCTTCAACAGTTAATCATTTATGTACTTAGAAACTTAAGGCACGCGCGAAATTACTCATTGTGGACAATTTTGATCATTTTATGTGAGAAAGGGAAAATAATTTAAACTATGTTTTTGTTATTACATAATTATAAGAATCGAGTTCTAATTCTTGAATGTGCCCATCAATCCATACTAATATTATAAAATCGAAAGTAACTCTGTCTGTATGGTACCTTTTCAAGCCTAAACCACTGTACGGATTTCGATAAAATTTGGCAGAGAGATAGATTGCATCCCGGGGTCCTTCCCCGGGATGCAATCTATCTCATAGGATAGTTTTTATCGACATACCTCGCGGGCGAAGCCGCGGCCGGAAGCTAGTTCTTTATAAACTTATTAAACTTTACACATTGCTTTAGTAAACTTGCCGCAAACGGACTGTTTTCATAGAAATGCTTTCAAGCAAGTGATTTTTTTTAAAGTCACCTGATTTTTATCGTGATTTAAATCATCTCAACCCTGATAGTTTGACGACAAAACGTCCAAAACCATACACGAGATGTGGCGCATCAAACTCCCCAGCAACACATTCCGTTATTTACTCATATTAATCTGCATATACATGAATACACATTGATAAAAGAATTAATAAAATAACCATCATGATTATTCTGGCTGAGATAAGCTTTTATCAATATAATGTTATCACTTATAGCCGAAACCCGGAACTAGAAGATTAGCAGATCCCGAATCTAAGGGTAAGCGCTCACTGCGATGCGATTTTCGCATATGCATGGGAAATAAAATCGCGAATGCTAACATAATTTTTCGAGGGATTACTTACCGCAGTGCGCGGACTCTTAGGTATATTGGTATTGTTCACAGATTTTTTTTGTATGTTTGTTACGCTTTCACGATAAAACGTCTAAACGGATTTGGATGAAATTTGGCACATGGGTATACCGTCTGGATTTGGACATACGATACTTTTTCTGTCTCAATATTCCCACGCGATCGAGACTTATGCGAGTGAGACCGCGGGGCATAGGTAGTCAAAACTAAATCTTTTGCGCCAGGCTGGCGCTTGCTCAGAACAAGATTAATGACGTCACATCGGTGCGTGTTGGTACACATTAATAAAACGCATGTAACGTAACACCTAACACGGGTGATTGAGGTCCAAGTACTACGTGACACGCACGAGATATTGGATAACTCAGGCTTCCCATATGACACGGAAAAAAACTGTGCTTCTAGAAAAGTACTGGCTGACATGCGATACCCACATTTCGCCAGCTATGTTAAAAGTTCCATGTAATTAGTGGGCGATTTTAATGCTATATAACGGGCACAAACCAAGGCTCCCTTCACGGTGAAGGAAAACATCGTGTGGAAACCGGCTGCCCATCTGACTTCCACAACCCAGTTACAGGGTAATACAATAACCCCCTGACAAGACTGGTTGTCAGACTTTCGGGCTTCTGACTACCCGTAACGACTGTCAAAGATCCACGAATCACAGCCGGGACCAACGGCTTAACGTGCTTTCCGAAGCACGGAGGGGTCACGTTATGTGAAGATGGTCACCCATCCACAGACCAACCGCGGAAAGCGTAGCTTAACCTGATCGATCAACCTGTGGGGCAGTTATTATTCATCCACGGGCGTCTCCCGTCCTCGCTATGTTATAAAATGATAATTACCTGTTCTTGGTATTGTTCTGGCGTCAGGGCGGTGAGACTTTCACCTCGGTGGAGGCATACATGTGCCACTTTTATTACATATTCTAATTTTCTTGGCTGTTCCTCGACCTGAAAATACAAAATGCAAGGTCATTAACTACATGACATACGAATGTAATTTTTTATATTTTACAACTTGGGTAGAGTACAATTAGACATTTTTTAAGGGGGAAGCGCTAATGTAGACCGCGAAATTCAAATGTTCGTACGTGTTTTGCAATTTGCTGGTCAGTATTAAGTTGTACGTCGATCAAGATATGATTCGCGGTCGTAACAAATATGTATTTACAGAATCATAATCATTAGAATCAGTAATACAACTTGTTAGGTTAGTATAATCCCAAAATGTCAAGATTTCATGAAATAGTCATTTTGTAGGATTTCTTGGTCTTAGAGAGTTATGTTGATGACTTTAATGATTATAATTCTGTAAGTATATTTATTAATCAACGTACAACTTAATACTGACCAGCAAATTGCAAAAAAAACGTAAAAAAAATTGAATTTCGCGGGCTACCCTGGCACTTTCGCCTAAGTTTAAAAAATAATATCACGTAAAAATGTAAGTTATGGTTCAGGTTGTAATTGATAGTGTGTTCTGCAAATGGTATAGTTTTTTTTTAATAAAAGATTACGGGAACGTTACGTATGGTGTATTTCAAAAGTATCTGATGAAAATGTAAACAAATGGATCAGAAACCGTACATAAGGATAACAATATGTAATCTGCGTTCGCGATTTAGTTGCCAAACATGTAAACAAATATGTAGTAGTTTTTGGGAAAATAACTTTCAATCCCTACAAAATCAAGTTCAGTAACTTTCCGGGTTCCGGGTTCTGTACTGTAGACAAAATAGATAAGTAACCAGGCAGTATACTACAACGAACTTCTTATATTTGTATATGCAGGCAAATTCTAATACTTTTTAGTACTGTGAGGAAGTATGATTTTGTTTTATACAGGGGGGAAACTTTCAGCGGGGCAGTAAGGGGAAGTACCTTATCCGTTGCAGCTACGCGAAAATGGTCTTAGGAGACTATCCATAATTTTTTATGGAATTTTGATCCCCATTCACACTTCACAGATTAAAAAAAAAATTACAGTTAGCAAGAAAATAGCCATTTTACACAAAAACATTTTTTGATGCCAATCGATCCTGTTTCTAATACTGATCAAAAACTTGTATGGGACCAACCATCGTTGGAATACTCAAAAAGTCACAAATTGCAAAAAACTTGGGGAATGGGGATCAAAATTCCATAAAAAATTATGGATGACTCTCCTAAGACCATTTTCGCGTAGCTGCAACGGATAAGGTACTTCCCCTTACTGCCCCGCTGAAAGTTTCCACCCTGTATAGTTTAAGGAAAGGTATACAGCCTTTTGCTTTTATTTTGCCTCTACCAGCAGCATCTCATTAACAACCTTATTGCAACGAGAATAAAGATCAGTGTGTGACTTTGACTGACTTGTCAGTGGCAGCTACACAACAGCAATTTTATTATAACGACATAAAGATCACTATGATTTTGACAGTGAAGAAAAATCAGAAATGAAATAAGTTTGGAAGAACTGTAGTTTAGACGTGTTCTGCTACAGATGTTACAGTTTTGAATCACAATCAAGACCAAAAGAAATAAAGAAAACCTTATCGGCGGAACAAACAATCGAATTAAACATCTGCGAAATCTCTCGGCTGTAGAGTTTACTACGAAATTGAAAGATTGTTCAAAAATAGGTTGCAAATACAGACAAAACTATATCTTACTGCATCGACTTAGCAGTCACGTAACACGAACATAATTGGGTCTATAGTCTGTTTCAAAAGTAACAGATAGAAGTGTAAACAAACACTGCAGGCTAATTGCATAACACATTCAAAAGTAGCCATTGCTACTGAAAAAAAGCCAAAGCCAAAAGAAAAAGCCATTGCCAAATGAAAGCAATTGCTTTCATTTTGATAGTTCAATAACATTCGTTGTGTTATTTACATTGTTGACTGACTCTTGTCTGAACTCCGGAACCCAATGTGGCCGTTTCCAGATAGCGAAATTGGTATCCTGGTTGACGGAATGCAGTTCGGTTCGTTGTTATTTATAAACGTAAAGGTAAATGCTCCTCTTGAGATCTTACGAACGGGAGAGGGGCCAACATTCGGGTATTCTAACCAACGGATTACTATACGTTTTATTTCCAGTTTCCGAAATAGTTTGCTCGCATGAGGCACACTGTTTTCCGGTCTGGTAAATTTTGGCACGTTACTTACTTCTTTAATCTTTATGAAAATTACTCGGAAAATCGTTACCTGTGTTTATTAAAAGAACTGGATATACTTCGAAATGCAAGTCCTGTTTCTCCTATAAGCCCGCAGATGCGCACGGGCGATTTTTTTCGCGTACTCGATTTTCGATTCTCTGCGTTGAAATCGAGAGTTGAAAATCCAACACAGAGTGCTCTTGACGCACTGGGTTGCGCTCTCTTGGATTCTCAATACCGAGAGCTGAAAATCCAGTGCGCGAAAAAAAAACCTTTTTACGTAATAAAATAATCAAAAGTTACATGACATTGTTTTAGCAACTTTGTTTTGTGAAATTGCGAGAAACATTGTGATTTAGGGAAATCAGTCATTACAGTGCGGCCAACGAGAGAATGAGTCCTTGACACCTGTCAGTTTCATACAAACGAATACGTGTTTTGCGAATTTGATCTTTATTAGCTACAAGAATTGTTGCACATGGGTGACAGGAACACATTCTCTCGTCGGACTGTAGTTTGAAGGAGAAGTATTTTCATGTATTGTACAGCCGACGAAAGAGGTAAGTAACCGGGTAGATTACTACAACTTGTTTTTTTATCTGGGGCGTGTGCTCAACAGTCGAGGGTTGTCCTCGTGTGACGTCGTGTAAATACCTTTTAATTAATTGACTGGTTAAGTGGTTACCGATCTGTTTCGTCGTCTGTATTGTAGAGCAGACGACACATCAAGTTATACATTTCCAGTATAAGGTGACCTCGCATTGATTGGGCTTTTCGTACAGAGGTATTTTTTTGGAAAATAAAAGTTGACGTATCGACTCTCTTCGTATTCAAGTACGCACGGGCGTTTTTTTTAACGCCACGTTTTATTTTACCGCGCACTGTTTTTTTTTTCAAATCTCGACGAACGTTGAAAATACAACACTGACATTTTTAGTCGCGTTAAAAAAGCGCCCTTGCCGTGGACTTAAATAGTACAAATTAACAAAATAAAGTACGTACCTTTGCGGCCAGGAACAGCGCCGCAGCGGCTATAGCGTTCCTGTGGAACTGTGTGAACGAGTGGAAGGCGTAAAACCTGTGCATATACACTATCGCTGTGTTGATACATAGTTGAGAGCTGTGGGGGACTGGTTAAGGAAACATTTGTCAAAGTATGGCTGAAAATGTACACAAAAAACACTTAAATATAAAGTCGAGTCATGTGTTTTAATTAGAACATTTGCGTCTCATTAATAATAACATAATCAGAATAAAGCGGTCCCACTGCTGGGACACAGACCTCCTCTCATTGAGAGGGAGCGGGTTGTAATAAACCACGCGGGAGGAGTCCGCAACTATTGTAAACACTGGCATTATGATCAGTCTTGCCTTGCAAAATTGAAATGGGGCGTTGTTGGCGACCTGTCCTAAGTCTATGCTCTTTTCTTCTCTGTGAGAAGGGGGTCTACAGCCACAGACACATTACTGTGTGGTGCAATCGTGTTATGTCGTGACTCGTGGTACACCAATCAAACGAATCTGTACAGGACTACATCAAATCCCAATGAGTTTTGATTGGCTCACACTACGTCAGAAGGCTTCACGACACGACACAACACAGTAATATGCATCCGGCTTTAGCCCGGTAGTGTGATAATTATTACAAGTATAATAATTCTTAATCGATTGTAGAAACAAGTTCTTCTTACTAAACAGACGGCTTTGCTGCTGGGGAATTTGTTGTGTTACTTCTTCCCAGCTAAAGCTATAGGAAATCGTGAAGCTCAAATGGTCTTATGTTGTTTTTTTTTTCTCAACAAGTTCCAATTCTAAGCGCAATTTAAATAAAGGACTATTGAATTTGATTTGTAGTTTAGCCAGCAGACTGACAATCAGCACAGGCAAAGGGTTTGCGGTTGTATTGTGAATTTAGCAACAAGTCGAAACATCTCGGGTGCCTTTCCCACTGGCACCTTTTAAACCGGAACATAGCAATGCTGCTTGTTCGACACAAATTAGTATGACGTTAAGACTGACCCCCGACCAGCCCTTTCACATACAACTCTGCATAATTTGCATTTTAGGCACACAGGAAAAATTTACAGGAAACTGCCACCATTCGGTGGCAGGTTTCGCAGAACGGTTAATCGCTTCTTGGAATTTGAACTCAATTATGTATCGAGGAAAAACCGGCACTTAACTCGGGAACACATTCGCGAAACGAGACGCGAATTTCGCGCTCTCATTGGCCTCATTTCAACTCATGCGCCTTCGAAATATGAATCAGCCAATGAACACACGTCAGGTCATATAAATGACATTAGCTTTCATGATTTACGGATAGATGTCGCTAGTTTTAAGGCGTGTTGTGACGGCGACAATTTAGCATGATGATTATAGAATTCCTGTGTATGGAATGTTTGTAATTTAGCATGAAATTCAAGGTCACTGATTTATAATAAAATTCTTGACTATTTCTTACTTCATTGATACGTGATAACATTGTAGTTGGAGTGTGTTTACGCTTTTATAGTACATTCTATTACTACAAGTTTGTTTGGCTTCCAGTTCGAAAATTGTGTATCTGATTTGGTATTTTTAAGTCTATTTGCTGCTAAGGAGAGACAGTAAGGTTCTTTCATAAGAAAATTCGCAGTAGTAGCCGAAAGTCTGAATATGTGCTCTGTTAATGTGGGTGTAAAAATTCAGTTACCATCTTTAAAGTAACTGAATTTGTACATAGGAGAAAGCATGTTAAACTGTTGGTCCCGGCTGTCATACGTGGATCTTTGACAGTCGTTACGGGTAGTCAGAAGCCCGAAAGTCTGACCACCAGTCTTACCAAGAGGTATCGTAACCCAGTAACTGGGTTGTGAAGGTCAGATAGGCAGTCGCTGCATGTAAAATACTGGTATCCAGCTGCATCCGGTTAGACTGGAAGCCGACCCTAACATAGTTGGGAAAAGGCTAGGCAGATGATGACAGAGGTAGGTATATTGGTTAGGTTAATTTTTGAAGTTTACATCTATTATCAACGCAAACCCGGTGACTATTATTATTGAAAGTGTCTTTGAAATTTCTCGGGGCCCTGGGCTCTCGGACCTTTAGAAGGCGTACGAGGGGCCGAAGCCAACTCGCAGAGGAGGTTAGAAGTTTTCAATGAAATGAGGCACCAACCGAAGATTATCCCTGTTCGTACTGTGCAAGTGCACACAAGGACAACCCCCGGTCGGTGTAGGAATGTTGAAAGATATGGAAACAAAGATATTGAATTATGGCTCCTACAAACAGGCGCGACACGCGATATAATCGCGCGCGACACAGAGGCACAGCTCGTTGCGCGACTTGCGGTGCCTTTGCGTCGCGTGCCGTGTCGCGCCTGTTTGAAGAAGCCTTAATGAGTTTGGCTAAAGTGAACTGGCTATCTAGGACTATGGAAAAACTATAGCCCCTGCCTGACCAATGTTCTATATAAATTACTTCCTTCTTATTAAAATGGCAGGGGGTGACTTCCACGCTCGATAATGGGCCCCCGAAAACGGCCGTTAGCACATAGTCACATAGTGTCGTAGCGACAAGGGAGCAACATGTCTTGAGGTGCTTATGAGGAGGATAGGTATTCCACGGCTATCAGGACAATCCCGGAAATACGGTCAAGATCCCTACCAACATCTTACTGGAATACTTCCTTCCTCCGAGGACGTTTGGTCTTGCGAATCTCCACTCAAGCTGGCCTATAAAGAGGTGGGAGCTCTGTACCTCGTCATTGTTTACTCCAGCCGGCCAATAAAGGCAAGCCAGAGGTGAGGAACAAGACTTCTCCCGGGAGATAGGGTCCGTGGGGTCGCTACTGTCCAACAACTCGCCATGCTACCCTGCGGGTTTCTGTATCTCTCTTGGTCGGACTCCACACCCTAGTCCTGTTCCGGCAAAGTAAACTAATCCCGCCCCCCGGATCCCCTGCTAGTTATTCTTCTGTTTTGATCTCTGTCTTATCCACTTTATCTAGGTCTGATCCCCTTAGTCTTTTTGACAGGTAAGTACAGTCAAGAGAAAAGAAACGTTTCAAGTTTTACAAACGGTGGCGGTGGCGATATTATTATTATTCAAAGTCATAGTCAAAGCATTTATTTCAAATAGGCACATAAAAGGCACTTTTGAACGTCAGAAATTACAACAAATAGAATTGATTCTAGTCAACAATTGTTGTTTTGTTGTTCTATTTGTTGTTTTTAGTCTTTGTAATTACAAAGACTTATCAAACAAACTTAACAAACAGACTTAGCAAACAATATTATCACCAGTGCCGACGCGACCCAGTATGAATGTCAAGATCTTGAGAAGCTAACCTCTGTGCTACAAAGACAATGACCTTTATTACCATAGATAAAAGAAAAATAATGAAGAAAAAAAACGCGGGAGATGGAAAACACGTTGCTACTGCGTTTATGCGTCATAAATACAATTACCTAGGTAGTTCAATTAACAACATAACATGTCATCTCAGATGGACAGTCGCTACATGTGAAATCCGGCATCCGGTTAGACTGGTAGTAGGCGGCAACAACTTAGTTGGGGATAGGCCGATGATGATAACATTACGCCTGTATGATATTGCCCTAGGGGTTAAGCAGAGGTGTGTACAGACGCCAGCACATCAAGCTACTACAATCTGTCAAATTTCTTTAATAGATTTTCAACTTTATTACTAAAGCATAAGGTTCAAGGTTGATTGGAAAATTTTACAGTTTCGAGTAGCTTGATGTGCTGGCGTCTGTACCTAGTAAACCTTCGTTTCGCCAGTTATGTTTCAGTCCAATGCAATAGGAAGCGAGTCTCAAATCCAGACTGGGCTGCTAGTGGGAAATTCTTAATGAAAAATCTCAGCAACACTACGATCGAAACTGACAACTGCGCTTGCGATCACTAGACAATCGAGGCCCGCAGCCATATTACAGCAGACATTTTTTTTCTTGCCTGGCAACCGATGACGTGTTAAAAACTAGTACAAACATGTATTTACATACCTACCTACTTAACCTTTGAAGAGCTTACGTCAATGAAACACGTTAGAATGTTTTCTAGGCATCTACAAAACTGTGCCTATAAGGAACTCTCTAGAAAATGGACTATTGTAACCACAGTTAGGTGATGGGAGATAACTTTCACTAAACGAAAGTTAGATTAAACCATGTAACGGACTTTCTAAAATGGGCTACAGTTAGGCTATTTGTTATGGGGTGGTCTATGGTACAGCTTTAAACTTTATGGCGGTTCTGAAGTGGGCTACTTGCTGCGCAGTACCCCACCCACCCCTACACTGAAAAAAAAATAATGATTGATTTTACTAAATTCCGCGTAAATTTTATCAAATCCGCGGGTTATTTAGGTCCTACACACAAAATTGTTGATTTTACCGAAGGATTTTGTTTAATTCACTCTTGTTATAGTAAAATTAACTATGAAAAGGGTTGGCTATGGTAGTTCATTACTCAACCTACGCTACTTTAGTACATTCAACAATTCTTTTTTTTCAGTGTAGGGTTGCCAACTTTTTTTGAGAAAAATAACGCATCACATTCTATGATTAAGAAAAAAAAATAGGAAAAAAAAAGTATTTTTCAAAAATTTTGTATGTAAAACACATATTTTTTGTCTTCACAACTGGTTTATCATAAGCATAACTCCCAACTCTCGATCTTGGTCCCATGGACAAACATTGTTCAGTTTAATGGTCTGTACCATACCCTTACATTTGGCTGGTCTTTGAAAACTAACCCTGTATATGTATAACATCACGCTAGGACCCTAATGATCCGATATAATAATATCTAGCCTTATGAGAAATAACGGAATGTAGCCTTTGATCAAGGAAATAACCAAGTTGCACATAATTTTACATAATATCTGCTCATAAAACTGATAAATTGTTTGTTGCTAACTTTATTCTAAGGGCGTTAACAGACTTTGTACTTTATCATCAGTGTTCGCCAATTCTACGACTTTAATTAATTTTGGTAACCTTCCGGAGATCGGTCGCGATAGTAAAAACGCGTTTCAGCGAATGCTTCCGATGCTGTATCGTGTTTTGGCTACTTGCTGCGTTTGAGAGTGGCGAGTCCGTTACTGGAGGCGAATCCCTTTATCACGAAGTTCGTAATTTTGACAGATGTTACGGGTGTTCACTACACCATATGTCACTTACGTACTGAAGATTAGTTCAGACTCCGAATTAAGAATTAATGACAATACGATTTGACAGTTGTCCCTACAACCGATGCCTTTTACTTTCGGACGGACCCGTATCTTCGTTGACGGACTTGGAGAGTAGACACCCTAGCGTCAAAATTGCTTCAAATGGTATTCGATTGTGTGCACTGAGTGAAGAATTCAGACGCTGTTACGAGCTTCCAAAAACCGAGTAAACCGCTGATGCTAAAAGTAGCATGACTGCCAAGGTCCGAAGCAACGGTGAACAAACCAATAAGATAATAATAATTACAACAAGGAAATCCGCGATACAACAACAGTAAGCCACAACTCAATTTGCAATTGATTGCACTATTTCAAAGTATGACTCAGACATTTTTCCCGTAAATGTATATGTCGCAGTAAATACCTATGTATAACGAATTTATCTTGGTGAATCATACAAACTTGTATGCACAGTTGAATCCATAATACTTATTGCTTTATTATTTTTGTTGTGTTATTGTTAATAAGTAGGTACAATTTCTTTGATAAGGATCTGTGTTATGCTAGCGGTGTGTACGTGAAGAAATGTACCTATTTTGATGTGATAAAACTGAAAATATTTTGAAGTGATAAGGATTTTGTTTGAATTCTGTCTTGTACGGTAGGTCGCACGTTTTGACATCGTACCATACCTTATAGCAGGGGAAGACCACAGTCTTAGTAGAGGCGATATCTATACTAATACATATTATAAAGCTGAAGAATATAAAGCTGAACTTTGTTTGTTTGGTTGAACGCGCTAATCTCTAGAACTACCAGTCGGATTTGAAAAATTCTTTTTGCATTTGATAGCCCTATTCTTGAGGAAGGCTATAGGCTATTTAACATCACTCTATGACATTTAGGAGCCGAGCAAAAAAAAAAAAAGGGATAAGGACAAGAGAATGATGATGATAACGGTAGATCCACAGATATAGATAGACCAAAATAACGCAAGTATCAAGATCTGTATGTAAACCAAGCGTGCCATTTTTTGACTACCTGTTATGACGCCACATGCACTATTTAGTGATGGGAAAATCAAATCGATTCAAAGACGCCGGCCGCGTGCGGCACCTGTCTCACCCCACCCCCGGGGCCAAGCGCCAGCGCTCACGCTCACCCAGCCAGCAGTACACAGGACTGAGCGCGAAAATGGCGGCTTACGATTTTTGTACGTAAGCTGGTGCGATTTTAGCACGCGAAGAAACGTTGCATTTGTCGATGTTAGTGCGTCAATGATGGATTTAGATTTAGAGAACTCTGATGAGGGCAAAGATACTCTCTGTTAGCAGTAGTTTTATGTGTACTATAATAGAGGTTAAAGCTCATGTCATTAGTATCTAATTATAACTCAACTATAATCACGGTGATTAACAAATGAGTTACTTAGTTCTTGAAATGCAAAAAGTAAAGTATTTAATCAATACCGTCTTTAATTATTCTCATCATAAAAGTCATTAGCAGCCTATTAACTAACGATAGTATACGTAAATCGACCGGCAACTTCATTTAACCACGTCAAAAATTACATGTCGAAAATTCAAAATTTCAAGCTACACTCAAAGCGGCACCCAAAGGTGCATGAATTGGATGTCATCTTGATCGCCTTGTATGGTATAATAAGTCGTGTGAGGACAAGCCCTTCAGTTCCATTCAATTAAAAAAAAATGTACTTTTGTTTTCTCCCATACAAAAAAAAAATACATTTTTTTTTCTCACACTTGACACTTGAGCTGCTACTACCATCCATACGTGTTAATATCACATATGTATAGGGTATACCAGAGACATTACCATTTTTTTTTAAATTCCTGTCATTAAGTTTCTACGAGTATGGAGCTCGATTTTCAGACCACTGTGCGGCGCCCCGTCTGCACCCTGTTCGCGCCCCGTCCTCGTCTTACGTCTTTTCTGTGTCCAGCGCTTAACGTAATCCGATTTTTTTTGCAATTACTAACCCCCTCCCCCTCGTCAGCAAAACTCAGCAAAGCGCTTACCCCCTCCCATACTTTTTTTTTTCAGGATGGGAAATCATCAAAAGACTCCTCCCGCTCTGGGTGGAGCGGAAGGGAGTGTCAGACTCTTACTGACTAAAACCCACCCGTGTTCCTTCCTTAGCCCTTTATGTTCCGGGCCAGCGGTAACCCTTTCGGACAATCCCGCTGACCCGGCAGGCTTCGGCCCTAACAGGCCCCTTCAGTTGATGCTGACATCTCCTTGAGGCGCGCGTGGAACACGTACGCGCCGTCCGGCACGGGCCTGGTCCTCTCCTGATCGGACGGTGAGCTACCCATTACTCTCCGCCCGCAGGCCCGCGCCTACGGTGGCCGGGATGCTTACGTAAACATTGGTAAATGCAGTTTTCAACGTGTTCTGGTTTCTTTATTTATTCATGAGCAGCAGTTATATTATGCGTTTCGTTTTCAAGAACAGACAAGTAGGGTTGCCATGTGTTCAAACCAAAATCGACCAAATTTTGTAGAAAATCCGAAAAAGTAATCACCATTCGGACCCCCACATCCCCCATGTCATTAAAAAATTAGCAAAGCAAATACCTCCCCGTTCCCCTATAGTGCTTACCTAATAATTGAATGGCCTTACTGTTACTATTTAAAGTCATATTTTCTCTACGTAGTCATCTTAAAAACTGTGAAGAACTGTGTGTGTTTGGGATGCATGAAGAAGCCTCCCGTGTAGCCCTTTATGTTCCGGGCCAGCGGTAACCCTTTCGGACAATCCCGCTGACGCCACGGGCCCCTTAATCAGACTTTAGAACTCATTATTGTGAAATAAATCCTCTAAAAAAACTTGCAGCACAATTACCAAAGTTGCGTAACACGGACGCAATCACAGTAGCTATAATTCTGACTTGTCAATCTACTAACAAAGCAACAGCATTAATCTATTTTCAGTATAAACGGAGGGAACGTGCCTAACGCAAAACCTCCCCGTTATTATCAAGGTCGGCTCAACCCGTGGCGCCGCCACGTGATCAGCTCACGATAAGAGGATCGCGTCAGTAGGGGGAGGTCGTAATAATCGGGCATCCCGAAATATGCATGTGGCTAAATGCGTCACCAATGATATCAAGTTTATAGGCACAAACATTGGTTTTATAATAAAGTCTCAATGGAATAGTGTGTGTTACTCAACTATGCAAGAGAGCAGTGGTGACTCCGTGGAAACGACCGCGACTTACGAGGTTTAGGTCGTGGCTTCGAACTAGGGCTTACATTCGAATAATAAACTATTTCGAATATTCGACTATATTCAATATTCGACCAAATTCCATAAACCAGACTGAGAACTCTGTACACTGATGTATACACACAAAATACAGTTTTAATGTTTGCGCGTGACGTTCATTCAAGTGTACACAGGGATCGTCAAAACTCGGGAGGCGTTCGGGAACACTCGGAGGATAAGTGCATTGTAGGTAGTCGAGCTGCACTGCACCTTCGCGCATTTGTGTATTATCCGGATTGCTCGCGGTTGTGGTCATATTATATTATTTGCCGAGAAATATTTTTTGCATCACCACTGCTCTCAAAGTCAAGTCATTTATTTCAAATAGGCACATTAAAGGCACTTTTGAACGTCAAAACTTACAGTAAAATTGAATTGATTCTAGTCGCCCCTTCCAAAAGTTAGTGTTCGTATGAAGAAGAATGGGCAAGAAACTCCACCGTTACCCTTTTAAAATGTAAAGCAAAAAAAAACATCGTGGGGAAACCGGCATATCCTAGAACCAAAAAATTCGAAGACTTGTGACTTATACCAACCCGCACTGGGCCTGCGTGGTGGATTACGGCGCACACCCTCTCTCAGAGAGGAGGACTGTGTACCAGCAGTGAGATCATTTTAGACTGTGCTACGCAACTTTGATGCTTTTGATAATAATCTAGATGCTAAGCTGCCAAGTTGTCCTTTCAGCTAATAATTAGTAACATTATACGTATTTAAATTCTATTTCTATTACAATTAGGCTATTTACAATTAGGTACAGACGCCAGCACATCAAGCTACTACAATCTGTCAAATTTCTTTAATAGTTTTTCAACTTTATGGCTACAACATAAGGTTCAAAGTTGATTGGGAAAATTTGACAGTTTCGGGTAGCTTGATGTGCTGGCGTCTGTACCTTGACGTATGTAATGGCTCGTACACGCCTCCATACTTAAAAAAAAAGTTATCTTGTTATTTACTAAAATACATACAGGCTACCGACTGACAGACTGAGACCTCAGATAATTTACATTTCATCACCACTTCGATGTCGTCCAATACCTATTGTAATTTGAAAACATTGTAAAAGCTAATTATTTGAGAGTAACCATGGAGTTTCTTTCTGACCCTTCTCCATAGGAAACGACTAATTGCAACCGTGCACCGAGCTTCTGATGTTTCATAAGTGCTCATGTAGGTTTATGTGAAATAAAATATTACTACTATTAAGACTTAGGGCGAATTTCACCAAACTTTTATACCTAGAATAAATGGCTTATTCTTAACCTGAGAATCAATTTTGATTTTTTTTTGCCGTTTTTCATACTAGAACTGTTAGACATACATTTTATTCCCCAGATAAAATCTATCTGACTTTGGTAAAATCAGCCCTTAAAAGTTATCTACTTTAGTGTAATGTATTCTAAGTTGATATTTTTAACAAAAATGTATGAGGCTGAAACTAGCAGCTACGCGCCGCGGCAATCAAAGCCAGGGACGAACCGCAGCGTGGGGCCCGGGCCCAAAACAGCTCTTTCAATAATAAATGACTGGATTAGTATTAGCATCAAACATTTTATACAAAACATACTCATAAACGTATTTTCTTTCTTTGTTTCTTTCTTTCGTTCATCTCCCAATGTATAAAACGTTTTTTATCGGGAGAGATATGGTATTCAGTGTTAAAAATTCATAACTCTGGTTCTTGCCACCAGAATCTTATAAAACCTGACTAAAGAAGTTCTAGGGCAAATTTCAGCAAGTTCGTATGTGTAGAAGAAAAGATATAGCTTTTTAAATAAACAAAAATCATTTTACTGAGACAAAATAGTTTTTTACAATTAAACTATTAGAGTATCTTGGCTGGTATTACACTCACAACTTTTTCACACTAAAAAGAAGTTCTAGGGCAAATTTTAGCAAGTTCGTATGTGTAGAAGAAAAGATATAGCATTTTAAATAATCAAAAATCATTCTACTGAGACAAAATATTTTTTTACAATTAAACTATTAGAGTATCTTGGCTGGTATTACACCCACTAATTTTTCACACTAAAAAGAAGTTCTAGGGCAAATTTCAGCAGGTTCGTATGTGTAGAAGAAAAGATATAGCTTTTTAAATAAACAAAAGTCATTCTACTGAGACAAAATATTTTTTTACAATTAAACTATTAGAGTATCTTGGCTGGTATTACACTCACCACTTTTTCACACTAAAAAGAAGTTCTAGGGCAAATTTTAGCAAGTTCGTATGTGTAGAAGAAAAGATATAGCTTTTTAAATAATCAAAAATCATTCTACTGAGACAAAATAGTTTTTTACAATTAAACTATTAGAGTATCTTGGCTGGTATTACACTCACCACTTTTTCACACTAAAAAGAAGTTCTAGGGCAAATTTCAGCAAATTCGTATGTGTAGAAGAAAAGATATAGCTTTTTAAATAATCAAAAATCATTCTACTGAGACAAAATATTTTTTTACAATTAAACTATTAGAGTATCTTGGCTGGTATTACACTCACCACTTTTTCACACTAAAAAGAAGTTCTAGGGCAAATTTTCGCAAGTTCGTATGTGTAGAAGAAAAGATATAGCTTTTTAAATAATCAAAAATCATTCTACTGAGACAAAATATTTTTTTACAATTAAACTATTAGAGTATCTTGGCTGGTATTACACCCACTACTTTTTCACACTAAAAAGAAGTTCTAGGGCAAATTTTAGCAAGTTCGTATGTGTAGGAGAAAAGATATAGCTTTTTAAATAAACAAAAATCATTCTACTGAGACAAAATAGTTTTTTACAATTAAACTATTAGAGTATCTTGGCTGGTATTACACTCACTACTTTTTCACACTAAAAATAAGTTCTAGGGCAAATTTTAGCAAGTTCGTATGTGTAGAAGAAAAGATATAGCTTCTTAAACAATTAAAAATCATTCTACTGAGACAAAATATTTTTTTACAATTAAACTATTAGAGTATCTTGGCTGGTATTACACCCACTACTTTTGCACACTAAAAAGAAGTTCTAGGGCAAATTTCAGCAGGTTCGTATGTGTACAAGAAAAGATATAGCTTTTTAAATAAACAAAAATCATTATACTGAGACAAAATATTTTTTTACAATTAAACTATTAGAGTATCTTGGCTGGTATTACACCCACTACTTTTGCACACTAAAAATAAGTTCTAGGGCAAATTTCAGCAGGTTCGTATGTGTAGAAGAAAAGATATAGCTTTTTAAATAAACAAAAATCATTATACTGAGACAAAATATTTTTTTACAATTAAACTATTAGAGTATCTTGGCTGGTATTACGCCCACTACTTTTTCACACTAAAAAGAAGTTTTAGGGCAAATTTCAGCAGGTTCGTATGTGTAGAAGAAAAGATATAGCTTTTTAAATAAACAAAAATCATTCTACTGAGACAAAATATTTTTTTATAATTAAACTATTAGAGTATCTTGGCTGGTATTACACCCACTACTTTTTCACACTAAAAAGAAGTTCTAGGGCAAATTTCAGCAGGTTCGTATGTGTAGAAGAAAAGATATAGCTTTTTAAATAAACAAAAATCATTCTACTGAGACAAAATATTTTTTTACAATTAAACTATTAGAGTATCTTGGCTGGTATTACACCCACTACTTTTTCACACTAAAAAGAAGTTCGAGGGCAAAATTCAGCAGGTTCGTATGTGTAGAACGAAAGATATAGCTTTTTAAATAAACAAAAATCATTCTACTGAGACGAAATAGTTTTTTACAATTAAACTATTAGAGTATCTTGGCTGGTATTACACCCACTACTTTTTCACACTAAAAAGAAGTTCGAGGGCAAATTTCAGCAGGTTCGTATGTGTAGAAGAAAAGATATAGCTTTTTAAATAAACAAAAATCATTCTACTGAGACAAAATAGTTTTTTACAATTAAACTATTAGAGTATCTTGGCTGGTATTACACCCACTACTTTTTCACACTAAAAAGAAGTTCTAGGGCAAATTTTAGCAAGTTCGTATGTGTAGAAGAAAAGATATAGCTTCTTAAACAATTAAAAATCATTCTACTGAGACAAAATATTTTTTTACAATTAAACTATTAGAGTATCTTGGCTGGTATTACACCCACTACTTTTGCACACTAAAAAGAAGTTCTAGGGCAAATTTCAGCAGGTTCGTATGTGTAGAAGAAAAGATATAGCTTTTTAAATAAACAAAAATCATTATACTGAGACAAAATATTTTTTTACAATTAAACTATTAGAGTATCTTGGCTGGTATTACACCCACTACTTTTGCACACTAAAAATAAGTTCTAGGGCAAATTTCAGCAGGTTCGTATGTGTAGAAGAAAAGATATAGCTTTTTAAATAAACAAAAATCATTATACTGAGACAAAATATTTTTTTACAATTAAACTATTAGAGTATCTTGGCTGGTATTACACCCACTACTTTTTCACACTAAAAAGAAGTTCTAGGGCAAATTTCAGCAGGTTCGTATGTGTAGAAGAAAAGATATAGCTTTTTAAATAAACAAAAATCATTCTACTGAGACAAAATATTTTTTTACAATTAAACTATTAGAGTATCTTGGCTGGTATTACACCCACTACTTTTTCACACTAAAAAGAAGTTCTAGGGCAAATTTCAGCAGGTTCGTATGTGTAGAAGAAAAGATATAGCTTTTTAAATAAACAAAAATCATTCTACTGAGACAAAATATTTTTTTACAATTAAACTATTAGAGTATCTTGGCTGGTATTACACCCACTACTTTTTCACACTAAAAATAAGTTCTAGGGCAAATTTTAGCAAGTTCGTATGTGTAGGAGAAAAGATATAGCTTTTTAAATAAACAAAAATCATTCTACTGAAACAAAATAGTTTTTTACAATTAAACTATTAGAGTATCTTGGCTGGTATTACACTAACTACTTTTTCACACTAAAAATAAGTTCTAGGGCAAATTTTAGCAAGTTCGTATGTGTAGAAGAAAAGATATAGCTTCTTAAACAATTAAAAATCATTCTACTGAGACAAAATATTTTTTTACAATTAAACTATTAGAGTATCTTGGCTGGTATTACACCCACTACTTTTGCACACTAAAAAGAAGTTCTAGGGCAAATTTCAGCAGGTTCGTATGTGTAGAAGAAAAGATATAGCTTTTTAAATAAACAAAAATCATTATACTGAGACAAAATATTTTTTTACAATTAAACTATTAGAGTATCTTGGCTGGTATTACGCCCACTACTTTTTCACACTAAAAAGAAGTTCTAGGGCAAATTTCAGCAGGTTCGTATGTGTAGAAGAAAAGATATAGCTTTTTAAATAAACAAAAATCATTCTACTGAGACAAAATATTTTTTTACAATTAAACTATTAGAGTATCTTGGCTGGTATTACACCCACTACTTTTTCACACTAAAAAGAAGTTCTAGGGCAAATTTCAGCAGGTTCGTATGTGTAGAAGAAAAGATATAGCTTTTTAAATAAACAAAAATCATTCTACTGAGACAAAATATTTTTTTACAATTAAACTATTAGAGTATCTTGGCTGGTATTACACCCACTACTTTTTCACACTAAAAAGAAGTTCTATGGCAAATTTCAGCAGGTTCGTATGTGTAGAACGAAAGATATAGCTTTTTAAATAAACAAAAATCATTCTACTGAGACGAAATAGTTTTTTACAATTAAACTATTAGAGTATCTTGGCTGGTATTACACCCACTACTTTTTCACACTAAAAAGAAGTTCGAGGGCAAATTTCAGCAGGTTCGTATGTGTAGAAGAAAAGATATAGCTTTTTAAATAAACAAAAATCATTCTACTGAGACAAAATAGTTTTTTACAATTAAACTATTAGAGTATCTTGGCTGGTATTACACTCACTACTTTTTCACACTAAAAAGAAGTTCTAGGGCAAATTTTAGCAAGTTCGTATGTGTAGAAGAAAAGATATAGCTTCTTAAACAATTAAAAATCATTCTACTGAGACAAAATATTTTTTTACAATTAAACTATTAGAGTATCTTGGCTGGTATTACACCCACTACTTTTGCACACTAAAAAGAAGTTCTAGGGCAAATTTCAGCAGGTTCGTATGTGTAGAAGAAAAGATATAGCTTTTTAAATAAACAAAAATCATTATACTGAGACAAAATATTTTTTTACAATTAAACTATTAGAGTATCTTGGCTGGTATTACACCCACTACTTTTTCACACTAAAAAGAAGTTCTAGGGCAAATTTCAGCAGGTTCGTATGTGTAGAAGAAAAGATATAGCTTTTTAAATAAACAAAAATCATTCTACTGAGACAAAATATTTTTTTACAATTAAACTATTAGAGTATCTTGGCTGGTATTACACCCACTACTTTTTCACACTAAAAAGAAGTTCTAGGGCAAATTTTAGCAAGTTCGTATGTGTAGGAGAAAAGATATAGCTTTTTAAATAAACAAAAATCATTCTACTGAAACAAAATAGTTTTTTACAATTAAACTATTAGAGTATCTTGGCTGGTATTACACTCACTACTTTTTCACACTAAAAATAAGTTCTAGGGCAAATTTTAGCAAGTTCGTATGTGTAGAAGAAAAGATATAGCTTCTTAAACAATTAAAAATCATTCTACTGAGACAAAATATTTTTTTACAATTAAACTATTAGAGTATCTTGGCTGGTATTACACCCACTACTTTTGCACACTAAAAAGAAGTTCTAGGGCAAATTTCAGCAGGTTCGTATGTGTAGAAGAAAAGATATAGCTTTTTAAATAAACAAAAATCATTATACTGAGACAAAATATTTTTTTACAATTAAACTATTAGAGTATCTTGGCTGGTATTACGCCCACTACTTTTTCACACTAAAAAGAAGTTCTAGGGCAAATTTCAGCAGGTTCGTATGTGTAGAAGAAAAGATATAGCTTTTTAAATAAACAAAAATCATTCTACTGAGACAAAATATTTTTTTACAATTAAACTATTAGAGTATCTTGGCTGGTATTACACCCACTACTTTTTCACACTAAAAAGAAGTTCTAGGGCAAATTTCAGCAGGTTCGTATGTGTAGAAGAAAAGATATAGCTTTTTAAATAAACAAAAATCATTCTACTGAGACAAAATATTTTTTTACAATTAAACTATTAGAGTATCTTGGCTGGTATTACACCCACTACTTTTTCACACTAAAAAGAAGTTCTATGGCAAATTTCAGCAGGTTCGTATGTGTAGAACGAAAGATATAGCTTTTTAAATAAACAAAAATCATTCTACTGAGACGAAATAGTTTTTTACAATTAAACTATTAGAGTATCTTGGCTGGTATTACACCCACTACTTTTTCACACTAAAAAAAAGTTCGAGGGCAAATTTCAGCAGGTTCGTATGTGTAGAAGAAAAGATATAGCTTTTTAAATAAACAAAAATCATTCTACTGAGACAAAATAGTTTTTTACAATTAAACTATTAGAGTATCTTGGCTGGTATTACACTCACTACTTTTTCACACTAAAAAGAAGTTCTAGGGCAAATTTTAGCAAGTTCGTATGTGTAGAAGAAAAGATATAGCTTCTTAAACAATTAAAAATCATTCTACTGAGACAAAATATTTTTTTACAATTAAACTATTAGAGTATCTTGGCTGGTATTACACCCACTACTTTTGCACACTAAAAAGAAGTTCTAGGGCAAATTTCAGCAGGTTCGTATGTGTAGAAGAAAAGATATAGCTTTTTAAATAAACAAAAATCATTATACTGAGACAAAATATTTTTTTACAATTAAACTATTAGAGTATCTTGGCTGGTATTACACCCACTACTTTTTCACACTAAAAAGAAGTTCTAGGGCAAATTTCAGCAGGTTCGTATGTGTAGAAGAAAAGATATAGCTTTTTAAATAAACAAAAATCATTCTACTGAGACAAAATATTTTTTTACAATTAAACTATTAGAGTATCTTGGCTGGTATTACACCCACTACTTTTTCACACTAAAAAGAAGTTCTAGGGCAAATTTCAGCAGGTTCGTATGTGTAGAAGAAAAGATATAGCTTTTTAAATAAACAAAAATCATTCTACTGAGACAAAATATTTTTTTACAATTAAACTATTAGAGTATCTTGGCTGGTATTACACCCACTACTTTTTCACACTAAAAAGAAGTTCTATGGCAAATTTCAGCAGGTTCGTATGTGTAGAACGAAAGATATAGCTTTTTAAATAAACAAAAATCATTCTACTGAGACGAAATAGTTTTTTACAATTAAACTATTAGAGTATCTTGGCTGGTATTACACCCACTACTTTTTCACACTAAAAAGAAGTTCGAGGGCAAATTTCAGCAGGTTCGTATGTGTAGAAGAAAAGATATAGCTTTTTAAATAAACAAAAATCATTCTACTGAGACAAAATAGTTTTTTACAATTAAACTATTAGAGTATCTTGGCTGGTATTACACTCACTACTTTTTCACACTAAAAAGAAGTTCTAGGGCAAATTTTAGCAAGTTCGTATGTGTAGAAGAAAAGATATAGCTTCTTAAACAATTAAAAATCATTCTACTGAGACAAAATATTTTTTTACAATTAAACTATTAGAGTATCTTGGCTGGTATTACACCCACTACTTTTGCACACTAAAAAGAAGTTCTAGGGCAAATTTCAGCAGGTTCGTATGTGTAGAAGAAAAGATATAGCTTTTTAAATAAACAAAAATCATTATACTGAGACAAAATATTTTTTTACAATTAAACTATTAGAGTATCTTTGCTGGTATTACACCCACTACTTTTGCACACTAAAAATAAGTTCTAGGGCAAATTTCAGCAGGTTCGTATGTGTAGAAGAAAAGATATAGCTTTTTAAATAAACAAAAATCATTCTACTGAGACAAAATATTTTTTTACAATTAAACTATTAGAGTATCTTGGCTGGTATTACACCCACTACTTTTTCACACTAAAAAGAAGTTCTAGGGCAAATTTCAGCAGGTTCGTATGTGTAGAAGAAAAGATATAGCTTTTTAAATAAACAAAAATCATTCTACTGAGACAAAATAGTTTTTTACAATTAAACTATTAGAGTATCTTGGCTGGTATTACACTCACTACTTTTTCACACTAAAAAGAAGTTCTAGGGCAAATTTCAGCAGGTTCGTATGTGTAGAAGAAAAGATATAGCTTTTTAAATAAACAAAAATCATTCTACTGAGACAAAATATTTTTTTACAATTAAACTATTAGAGTATCTTGGCTGGTATTACACTCACTACTTTTTCACACTAAAAAGAAGTTCTAGGGCAAATTTTAGCAAGTTCGTATGTGTAGAAGAAAAGATATAGCTTTTTAAGTAAATAAACAAAAATCATCCTACTAAGACAAAATAATTTTTTATAATTCAACAATTATTGTTAATAAGCAGATGTCATGTTAGTTTTTAATATTATTTGTAATTTTGCAATGAAGGATCCTAATTTTTCAAAAATATTTAGGGGCCCGGGCCCCTATCTGTTATGTTTCGTCTCTGTCGGCTGCTAGCTGGTAGCTGCTAGTTTCAGTTTCATCAAAAATGTCCTAATAAGTTCTTGGTTGCAATGGAATTTGAACTTTGCTAAGTTTGACATTCAGTTTGTTGTTGCATAACTTGAAATTCAAATATAGTTAATGATATGAAGCTATTAAAAAACTTCCATACAAACTTATGTAAGTTATTGTCATCTTATAAATAAACATAAACGTGATAGCATCTTGAAAGCGTCATCCACTAAGATATTATGTAAAGTGCACTAGAACAGTCACAGGTCACTGACCTGTTTATATATTATCATCATGATTGTAAAAGCATTTACGTATGTATATGACTGATTTACATAATAATTATTTTTATAGTATCCTGGTAATCAATATCTTAAGACAAATCCATAGGTTCCATACCGAAAGGGTGCCAACGGAAACCTATTACTAAGCCTCTGCTGTCCGTCCATCTGTCAGCAGACTGTATGTATCACATGGACCATAACTATTATAAAATTTCAACTGCCTACCTATAGGCATTTGACATTTTCACAGAGTGTGTATCTCTATTGCCGCTATAACAACAAATAATAACAACAAAATAAACTTAATAAAAATTAAAGGGGGCTCTATACAAGAAATGTATTTTTTTGGCATTTTGTGCCTTGTGGTACAGAACCGTTCATGTGCGAGTGCGACTCGCACTGAGCTGGTTTTTTTATTTTATTTATTTATAGCCTTACTTCAGTCAACAGTGATAGTTGTGTACGACACATTTATTTTACCAATTGGTTCAGTCTCTGTGTGCCTTTTAGCAAAGTCGTCCTCTAACCCCTTCCACCTGTCCTGCCTTGTTGTTGTTATGAACATAAGGTCCAAATTGCAATAACATGACTTTGTGTAATGCAACAACTAATAGAAGTAATACTCATTAGCGTTTTCGTAACCATGGTGGGCTCGAGTTCCAGTCTAATCATATGCAGCGGAAAACCAGTAAGTTACATGGATCGGCTATCTGTATGACTTGTACAACTCAGTTACTGGGTAATTTGATACACTTTGGTAAGAATGTTATAAAACTAATGATGCTTAATGCTTATTAACAAGACAAATAAGTCCTTCTGTTTTGCAAATAAATATTTAGAAATAAACAACATTTTCATTCACTGAGTAGTGAATGAAAACATGTAGTTTATTTCTTATATTTAAATAGAGTAAGTACTCCATTTAGATTGTCATTTATTGCACAACATTGTGAATTAGAATGTGTACATAACCTTGCCGGGGTGTCTCGAAAGAGACAGGATAACTTTTATTATGCATATTGATTAACATAACTTTTAAATTTGAAGGTAGGTTTAAGGCACATTATAGAACCAAACATTCAAACATATGAGATATCCACGAGCCCATATCAGACCTGCATGGTGGTATATGACCCACTCCCTCTCACAGAGAGGAAGCCTGTATTCCTACTAGGCTACGTATTATTGAGTGCTAATAAAATAATAACACATTCTGTAGGTATAATTTTGGTTTAATAAGTTTGTGACACAATAATACAACACAAGTATCTTTAAGGCACTTCTTCACAAAGGAAAACATTTAGCATCATTAGGCAGTTATACCCTTTGCTGACTGGTTAATCCATATATACCAAAGCTAAGCTATTTTTCAATCGGCTTGTGCTGGTACAGACACCAGCACATCAAGCTACTACAATCTGTCAAATTTATTTCATAGATTTTCAACTCTATCGCTAAAGCATAAGGTTCAAAGTTGATTGGGAAAATTTGACAGTTTCGGGGCACAAGAGAGAAGAATATCAACATAAGTTGGAGTTCCTTGCCCATTCTTTTCCATAGATACCTATACCTACTATGCTTTGAAATCGGCAACACTAGCTTCACCTTTCTGACTGACTCCTTGATAATTCAAGTGCCTATAATAGGTATAATTGAAATAAATGCTTCCGAGATTCAGTAGATGATTGGCAAAGTTGATAAACACACCACCTAACATACCTAACATATTGCCTACATACCTAATATATTGCTATCAATTATCATAAAACAAATACTAACACTGTTAGTTTTGATGTGATAAGCATCCTTTGTGTTGAATATAAGATTATTCAAGATACATTGTACTTTTATCAAATTGGATCATCTCTTTCGATTTCTGATATACCTACTAGACAACAGTCGGTTATCTTTTTCTTGTTTATTCTAGAACATTCCTGGCTGGTTCTATTGCCATTTCTAGGGAGAAAGAACTGTGTACCTTAATCCTATCCCGTTGTTAAGTTATTTTTTACACAATGTGGCCATACCTTTCCACATCCAAGCATCTTCAATCTGCCTATGCTTTGCCAACTATGTTGGGGGTCAGGTTCCAATCTAACCAGATGCAGCTGAGCACCAGTATTTTACATGAAGCAACTGCCTATTTCACCCACACAATCCAGTTACTGGGCTACACAATACCCCTTGGTGAGGTCAGACTTGTGTGCTCCAAGCATATTGTTCTGGATTATTTGAAAAGTTCTAGGTTAGTTAAATTTTTTAAAGCTGTCCATATGATGATGGTAATGAATTTCGGTGATTATGGCAACTCACACTCCAAAAATAACAGTGAGTGATTGAATTGTCTATTTCCAGCAGTTCAAGCATTGTACATTCTTCATATACTCACATTATGCTTGAATTTTCAAATTAAGTTTTTTTTTGCTTTCTCAGTCATTGCATGGTACAGTTACTACTTTTGAAAGTCATCTGCTTTAAAGATTTTAAACTAAGCAGTACCACCCTTGGGTAGAGGTCACACAATTATAACAGTAACTGATCTTGAATGTAATCTACACATCTTTACATGAAATTATCGTCAAAAACTAACTTGTCAATGTAAAACACTGTTCACAATGCCAGTTATTTAATCAATGAGGGTCAAGGTTTCTGCCTTGGCATTCACAATGCAAGGTCTTACATACAATAGACATAATTTGGAGTTAAAAATGGTGAGTTTTATTGAAAAAACCTGTATAACTTTTCAATGTTACTGTGATGGATTCATTGGGATTTTTGCAATAGTGTATTATTGGGGACTTGTAAGGTGGCCTAGATGATAAATGATTTCATTTCTGTAAGTAGGTTTGTACCAACACTTTTTGTGTAAAAAAAACTAGGTGATGTTAGCTTTTCCTATCACAAATTCTCTGAGAAGAAAGGTTGAAATAAATTCAGAGGCCAGTCTCTGTAAAATTTCTGAATTTTACAGAGACTGGCCTTTGAATTTAATTACATGGTATTTTTTTAAATGGTCATCACATGATCTGACTAAGGTTATGTCTACATAACCTTAGTCAGATCATTTGATGACCGTGTAGATTGGTGTCTGAAATGGTCTTTTGAGGAAAGAACCACACAGATATTAGCAGAACAGGGGGCAATTCCCCATTATTTTAGGAACATTCAGTCTGATCTCAGTCTGTCAAAAATACCTCTAATTTCCCAACATTTTTGACCAGTTTTTGACATAGATTGTTGTTGAGATGAGATTGTGACTGGATTTTGAACATTTTTAATTAAGGGAATTGACCTCCAGATATGAATATGCCTAAGTTTAGGAATGTGTTTATCACCTAAATCATGGTGATAGCAACTACTTTTGAACTGTTATTATATTAATTAATTAAGCAATGAGGGATTGCCTTATAGGAGCATTCTTTTCCAACTTCTGATGTTCAGAAAGTGTTGATCCTCATACTTACATAGCAAAAATAAAGTCGCTTTTAGTGTGTCTGTGTGACCGAGTAATCTTCGTAACTACACAATGGATTTTGATGCAGTTTTCACCACCATTGAGAGCATTTATTTAGAAAGGTTCAAGTGTACATAATGCATTAATATTTTGAAACCTCAATGTTTTGATATGTTGCCATAAACCTGTGCAAAGCAGGAGCTGGTTAGCTACTAGTAATAAATAATTTATTTCTCTTAATATGACATTTTCAGTCCCTTTTGTGCAAATCTGGGGTCTTCAGGGGTAATCAGTAAACTTTCGCAGAAATATCCTTATGAAATTTATATCACGAATCAGAAAGTTAGTCTCACAACTATTGCATCATACATTTTGGAACTGGAGAGAAAGTGTACTTGTAAATTGGGTTTATCTTCCAAGTAATTTAACGAGTTAACTTTTGTAGAATGAGTACAAGAGGCAGGCCATCTTTTTCGACACATGAATGAGTTCCTATAAAAAACCTTGCCTTATCTCCGAAAGTACTTTAATTTGTGTTTTCCACAATGAATAATTTGTTTGATAGTCGGGTTCAAGTTTCAACAGGAAAAATTAACATTACATTGCAGTTATGACTGCATCTTTGTTAATAATATAATTATCTATGTTTTATTTATTCCTACATTTTCCTCTAACGACAATATTACTTATAATATTTATGATTGATGACAGAATTGAGCTTCAAGATGCGTTATTCCGTGTTTTAAAGTGTATTGTGATCAAGATAAGGGTAAATACGTCAATTTTCGAGCCAAACTGGAAGAAATTACATACGTTATCTGTGTTTATAACTTGCATGTATCAGGAAAACACGATAAGGTGAAGATCACGACCAATTTACGTAGAAATACGCGCCACGCGCGTGTTCAATGTAAAAATCGTTCGTATCGAGTAATTTTAGCCTGGGCATGCAGGTCGATCACTCACACGAGCCCTACGTCACCCGCGCAAGCGTCCCGTCGCCTCACAGCTGTAGGATCAGTGACCTCGAGAAAAAACCACGCTATCATGCGTGACCCTAACCTAAATACAAACATTTCATACATTTTAGGTCCTTTCATACATGTTATAACTGTCTTACCTGTAGAAAACGAGCCGTTACTCACTGTCAGGCGGGAAATCCCACACTACCGAGCGAAAGTGGCCACAATGACGCCTCGAGCCAGTCGAAGTTTCGTCATCTTTTCACTATATTTCACCGTCACAACACACTTTATACACTTCTTTAAGCATTCGAACGCACGGTAACGATAACTACACAAATAAAAACACCTATCGTTGGCGTGTTTTACGCACTTTTAGCACATGACTCGACAAAAACATTGAGCTGAAAACACCACATTTTGAAAAAGGATACACTTGAAGCCTCTGTCCCATATCCTGTATTAAATTTGCGGCCTGCTGCCGATATGCTAATTCTTTATCTGCATCTAAACCGCATTTTCTGCTTGGAGAACTCAGTAATTGTTCTTTTGTAAAATACCATTTTTCTTGCCCACCAGCCATTGAACGGATGTTCCGACTGCGCGCGAGAAAGCACGACGGAGAGCAGAGCTCCGTCTAAGTGCGTGAGTGGGAAAGGGATAGCGCTATGACAGCGGCGACCGGACGTAGACGACGTTAACATTTGAGAGATTTAAAACGAATAATTTAGCATTTTGAATGTACAACACTGATATTAATCACTAATTATGGACTAAAAATAAACTACGTTTTTTGAAAACAACAAATTAATTATATAACGATCGAGAAAATTTCGTCTCAACATAAATTCTTGATAGGTATTCTCAAACGGACGCCATTGTAAAACTTGGTGGTTAACGCAGTGAGGTCTCCGGTGACAGAATGTGGATCTGCAACAATCACAGGTATGTTACACTTTATCACTACGTTTTATTTTATAGTATAGACATTTCTCTTTCTTTTGTGCATATTTTTAATGTGATTCATTAACTTTTGAACGATAATATACAACTTTAAAATTACGGACCTAAATACTCTGTCACACCGTGCAAATGGCCGACCCACCACTGTTTACAATACACTTTACTATTTCTTTGGTGGAAAAACATTAGTTAATAACATAAGTGACGACTAATGATGCCATAATTAACTAATTAATTTTTTAGACAATGTAATGTGGTCAGGATTTTCGAAATATTGGTAATTCACTAATGAGAATGAGTATTGACAATGTACTAACGAGCCGATGAAGTGAAATTTTGCGCGGCTACGTGGATTTGCATGAGTGCGACGAAAACAAGAATAATATTTTTTTGCTGCCCTAATTACGTAATAATAGTAAAGTATTCGTGTTATAATTTCTACTAAACACATTTCTAAGTTGTGGATATTTATTTATGTTGCGTATTAGTGCTAGATACTCTTATTTCATTAGCAAATATGTTTTCGTTTAGAAGTGAAAATTCCAACAAACTCTATGCTCATAATATAAGGATTACCGAACGTAAGTTCACCATTATGATAAGAAAATAAATTCAAGCCCATTTTACATTTATTTAAACCATGACTGAACAAAATAGAAGCATAAGCATAAATCGTATTTTACGACTTACTACGACCAAGCTATTTATCACCGTGCTCGTGCCTAATATTCTAAAAACATTTAATTTTCAAGGTTTTTCATTTACGCTGATTTATAAACATTGCAATTTTCTAGTATCAATCTTCTTTTTTTTTCTCATAATTTGCAAATCGTTTACTTACATTATTTTCGGGCCAAACACAGGCAAAGGTCAAAACTAATTCTGTTTACTATTTTTTCAGTTAATCCGTCAACGTTAACAATGTCGCAGCCTCCTCGGAAAGTAATTCACCTTCCCAAAGTCAGGATGCTCAGCCGCGGAGGTCGAATGGCTTCCGGTGTTCGCATCACTAATGTCAAGTCCATCAAACCACCAGACCCTGAAACTGTGAAGAAGCAGGAAGAGGACAAGCTTAGAGCTCAGGTATTTTCTTTGATTTAGTTGTCACATATGGAACTATGGGTTGCCAACTGTAGATTGTCAAGTGTTGCCCTTATGTTTGATCCATAATAATCAAATCTGCACGCGATTAAAATAAAGTCGAAAATATGATAAGGATTTTATGAAGAAAGCACAGAAAGTATTGTATTGCATTTGCAATAAATGCCTGGCATTTATTTCAATTAGGCTTGTCAATAGGTAACATTAATGAGATTTCCTGCAGCATTAATAAACAATATTCTGTTCTAAGGATATGCATCTTTTTTAACCAGGAATCTGGCTGATCCAGGGTATAAAGGTTGTTGTGTATATAAAATCGTCAAGTGCTTCCGTCCTCGCAACGAGGCCCGCCGCGACGCCCCAGTCCATGTCCGCCCCGACTCTTGCTCGAGCCAGCCCGCACGACTGACCCTGTAGTGTAGCTTTAGGGGCCGTCTCCATGAGCGAGAGGATCGCGGCGATATTATCGTCGTGCCACGTATTTCTATACACTCTCTTAGAACGTGGTCTCCACACGGCGATATCATCGCGGCGAAAATTTGATGGTACGGCGAGACTATCGCCGCGATTCTCTCGCTCGTGGAGACGGCCCCTTAAATTCGTCCCTAAATAATTCCAATCCAACCTGTCCCCTGCTGCCCTCCCCGAGCGACGCGAGCCGGTTGCCCTTAGCGTACACAGCCCTGGCTGGAGGCCTTAATTTATTGAGACACCCACAGGCAAGACCAGTTAAGCAGACGACAACCTCCTAGGCTGACCAGAGAAAAAGAAAAATGATTTACAAAGTAATCCTTCTTTCTCCCATACACAGCTCCAGAAAGAAATAGTCTCCCGTTCCCAAATTTGCGCCTACAAGAGCTACGAATGCCCCCTGCCGGTGATCTCGGGCCGTCAGTACTGTTACCGACATATAGTGCGTGACCCGACGGCGCCGTATCGCCCGTGTGCGCACACATACGCGAACGGAGAGCGGTGTACTATGCCTGCGCCGAGCGATTCGAAGGATCACAGGGATCCGGGGTGAGTTTATACTATTAAAAATTTTGTTTATGGGAAATCATGCCCCATTCTGTCTAGTCATTCGACTAACGGTCCCGGGACTACTAGACTCTAGTGATAGTAAGCGTGATTGCTGAGTGAGTGATCCTGGGTTAGATCTCCAGGGTCCGTACTGTATTTCTGGTAAATTTTTATTCAGGGCACGAAAAGCTGAAGTTGGCATGTCTTCAGCTCTTCGTTAGTGACTTTAGATACCACAATTTGGCCTTTATCAAGTAGGTTACTCTGACAGACCATTAAAAGTTGACAGTAATAATAGCACTGCATAAGGGTCAACATCGTTTGACTGCACTGCACTGCACTGCTTGTTTAATATTGACCTGCTGTCTGTTAAAAAATGAGTGTACGGTCGGGAAAAGTGTTCTGTCTCGGGCCTCTTGGGTGTGATTCTAGTTTCAGTTTGAAGGGCAATTCATTTAGCCAGTAAAATTTGCACCAATTAAAGGTCAAAATCGCTTGACACTTCGCTTTCTGACAAATATTGAGTGCTTAGTAATAGCAATCCTGGAAAGAGTTTTAGGGTTCTCAACAGAAATTTCTCAAAAGCCGCCCGGAGTTGGTAGCAGTAGGCTACCCTTCCAATACGGTATGTATTATACGAAATACGGGTGTTCTAAACACTTCAGCCTATCCTTTCGCAAAATAAAAGCGTAATGTTATGTTTAGCGTTGAAAAAAGCAGGAAAAAATTAGCAAAAAATAAAATTTACCGTTTCTTTCCAATTGCGTTGTTTTTTTTTTAATGTTTCATTCGAAAGTTTCAAGAGAATTTGCCAGTATATATTTCATGTTTTTTTTTCAATATAACCGACAAAATCCGAAGAGTTTATGAAAGAAACGGGAAACATTAAACGTTTTTTTTTTTTCCAAATACTTACGTAGGTAACCTACGTATATTTAGCTTAGGATATCTATGCTTTAACTCTCCATAATAATACATACTAATAAAATGCGAGCGCGGTGATATTTTTATTTCATTTTACCCTCTAAAATGAAATAAAAATATCACCGCGCTAGGCGCGCCGTCTTCCAGCTTGTTTACGAGCTAAAAAGGAAACTCGAATTCGAGCTCGAGCCTGCACGGTAATTGCGTAACACACGTAACAATCAAAATCTGAATGATTTTGAAGGATATTACTAATCGATTGCATCATAAGTTTGAAAAATTTGTCTGCTCAACAACGTATTCAATGAATGTTGTTAACTGTCAAAATCAAACCAATTGCTACTGATAGTGCGTTACGCAATCACCCCGCTGGTGAAGCTGACGACTCTTCGGACAGTGAAATTGAGATTGTGGCCGAGGAGAGCTAGATGGATCTATTGTTTTTGACCTACTTGTTCCTTAATTCACCTACTTATTAAAAAAATATGTGAATAAAACTTGTTTTTATTTTTTCAACTTTTCAAAACATCAAGCGAAAAATTCTAAAGAATCCCATTTCTTTCCAAAGGATTCTTTCTGGTAATTTTTCTATGTAACATGCGAAAAAAACACGAAAAAAAAACAAGTTTTCGTGAAAATCACAAATTGTTTTTTTTTTCGGTATTTTCAACGCTAGTTATGTTGTCGTGCTAATATACATAATGTGTATCAAGTTAAACAAATATCAACTTTATTTCAGTGGTAATTAAGTTGATTTCAGAGTGACTAGCTGTTGTGATTGTAATAGGTATGATAATAGATATGAAGAATCACGTTCGTGGAAATAGGGAAATAAGAAAGGAAAAGAAAAACTCAGAAAACATTGTACGATGGTTGCTATTCAAACGTCAAGTTACAAGCATATTAAATTTCGAATATCTTTTTATCGACATTACAAATGACATAAAACCTAACAAAAAGTATCTTCCAAATAGATTTTACAACATCCGCCCTTAATGGAAATAAAAAGATAAAGTAGTAATGCTAAACACAATAGAAAATAATAAAACATTACTACCAGACTAAACACAAATACAAAATATAAACCGACGAAAAATAAATAAATAGAAGATTATTCTACTTGTTTATCACTAAACCCATATTAACAACGCACCTAAGATGAGCTATGCGCCTTAAGGGCTTGGTTAAAACATCGGCTGTCATTTTATCCGTAGGTATAAACTTTATATTTATAACACCCTCAGTAACCTTTTCACGAATAAAATGATATCTCGTATCAATGTGTTTGGTTCTATTGTGGTGGATTGGATTTAGCACAAGTTTCTGTGCACTTTGACTGTCGTTGTATAGCAACACCCTATCAGAAAAACCAGTAATGTCACACACTAACCGTCTGAGAAAAATAGCCTCCTTTGCAGAACTGGTTAAGGACATATACTCAGCTTCTGTAGACGATAAGGCTACCGTCGGCTGCTTCTTACACTCCCAGCTAATAGGTCCGCCCGCTAGCGTGAAGTAGAAACCAGTGTACGACCGACGGTCATGTACACAGTTCGCCCAGTCAGCATCCGTGAATCCACACAAACGTCTACCGACTTTCCTGTAAGTAATACAGTAATCCATAGTACCCTTCAAATACTGTAACACTCTTTTAGCGGCCAACCAATGCCTCTTATCGTAACAGTTATTAAACTGACTTAAATAGCTTGTGGCATAAGCTATATCGGGTCTCGTATTCACAGCTAGGTACATGAGACATCCTATCAAGTTATGGTAAGGATATTCACCAAGAGATGATGGATTACCTTTCTCCAACTTGTTATTCTCCAAAGGTGTAGACATCTCCTTACAATCTCTCATATTAAACCGCTCCAACACTGCCTGAATAAAGGTCTTCTGACTGACCATGATTTTATCGTCAACACGGTTAATATTTATGCCTAAACAATATGATAATGCACCTAAATCTTTTAGCGAGAAAAATTTTTCTAAGTCATTTTTGACAGCGTCAAACAAACATTTTTCTTTGTAAAAGACAATTAGATCGTCAACATAGACTGCAAGTATTATGATTTCATTACCAAACTTTTTCAAGTAAACACATGATTCCGCAGATGTTCGTGCAAAGTCAATTTTCGATAGAACTTGATGCAATTTGATATTCCAGGCTCGAGCTGCCTGCTTCAAACCATAAATTGATTTTCTGAGCAAACAGACTTTACCTTCGGCCCCGCGCTCAGCAAATCCCTCAGGCTGTTGCATGTACACCTCCTCCTCTAAGTCCCCATTGAGGAATGCGGTATCCACATCCATGTGTTGGATCTTTAAATCCATTTCTGCCGCCAACGCTATAAGCGTACGTAGAGATGAATTTCGAACTACAGGGGCAAAAGTCTCGTTATAGTCAGTCCCCCAAACTTGACTAAAACCTTTCGCAACTAGTCGCGCCTTATGCTTAACTATTGCACCGTTCGCGTCCCTCTTTACCTTGAATACCCATTTACATGGTATAACCTTTTTATTTGGTTTATCCACTAATGTCCAAGTCTGCTTTTTCAATAAGGCATTGTACTCATCCTTCATTGCGGAAATCCAGTTATCTTTATCATCGCTATTAATAGCTTCACGATAACTTTTCGGATCATCACACAACAAATCAACACCGTGAGTGCCATATGAATAATAATCTGGAGGTTTACGTACTCTATTAGGATATCTTCTCTCAGGACATACATCGTTGGGTTCATCTGAAGGAACCAAGGACAGATCACGTTGTTCACCTGAATGTAGAGACTCTGTGTCGCCAACCCCACCAGCTTCATCAGTCGCGTCCACAAAATCGTCAATTTGCTCTACCTCCATGTCCACACTTTCTGAAGTAGGTGAAGAAATAGAAGCAGATGAGATAGAAATCTCCTGTGGCGATGTGGTATCTGAAGAAGTTTGTGAAAAAAGATTAATGACATTAGGGCTCACAACAACTTCAGGCTGAACAGATTTATCCTTCAATCCTGAAAAATTATTTTCAAAGAACGTAATATCCCGTGACTTAATCAACCTCCGAGGGTTTTCCGCGCTACGGAAATAATAACTCCTTGGATCGTCTGAATATCCAACAAAGATATGTTCAGAAGTTTTCATGTCAAGCTTAGTTCTCTGACATGAAGGCACGTGAACTAAAGCTCGGCAACCAAACACCTTTAAATGAGACAGGTCGGGTTTACTACCACACCACATTTCATATGGCGTCTTACCATCAAGTGCACGATGAGGTGACCTATTCTTTAAATAAACACTAGTCTCAACAGCATCCTGCCAAAAAGCTTTCGACAGAGAGCTATGTGCTAGCAAGGAACGGGCCTTCTCCACAATACTACGATTGCAACGTTCACTTACCCCATTTTGTTGAGGGCTGTATGGTACAGAGGTTTCATGTCGAATCCCTTGAGCCTGCAAATAATCTGTCAGCTCCTTGTTGACATACTCAGTACCATTGTCTGACCGAAGGGTTTGAATCTTACTGCCAGTCTGTCTCTCAACAAGTGCTTGGAAAGCACAAAAATACTTCTGAACTTCTGTCTTAGATGACATACAATAAAGGGATATAAAACGTGTATAATCATCTACAAAAATAATAAAGTATTTATTACCTTTAAAAGATTCAGTGGTCAGGGGACCACAAACGTCCGTATGGACCAATTCTAATGGTGACGAAGCCTTCTTATACTTTATCCCTTTGAAAGGCTTCCGGGCCTGCTTACCTTCTACACAAGGTACGCATGGTTCTTTGTCAACCTCAGTATACTCAACACCAACAGCTAGACCTTTTTTGAGTAGATCCATACCAATACGGCAGAGATGTCCTAGACGCTTATGCCAAAGCTGAAACTGGGACAAATTAGTGTGAACATTATAAGCTGAAACACCTTGCGGTTTTACTGTACAATCTAAAGTGTACAATCCACCACAAATAGAACCATGTAAAACAGGATCATTTATAAAAGAAACATCATTAGAATAATAAAAATTACAGCCATTCGTATCAAAAACAATCGAGAAACCTTTCTCTACTGCCTTTTTGACTGAGAGTAAATTACAATCTAGGCCAGGAACATGTACAACATTTTTAATCTTCTTGAAATCGGTTTTTGTGTCAATAGCAACATCTCCTAAACCCACAGCCGGCAAACTTTTACCATTTGCTACAGTTATCTTCCCATCACAGGGTCGGTAACTATTAAACCATTCAGCATGTGGAGTCATGTGAGTAGACGCACCAGAGTCGATAATCCACTTCTCAGACATCTGAATACTTGGTGCAGACAAAGCCAATTCCTTGACACCATCCAAATCCAATTCCGTGACACATGCATCCATATTCCCTGAACTAGAAACATTCATTCCCTTATCTTTAGAACAATTTTCTATAGAGCAACTCGCCTTTGCCTTTTTCTCCTTCTTTTTGAGAGGACAATTAGGACTCTTGTGCCCTGGCTTCTTACAACGATAGCAAATAACCTGCCTGTTAGCATTCAACGCAGCCACATCATCTTTAGTCTCCTTCGTCATTTCACTCAACAACTTAGTCCTCACCAAATCTGTTGTGACTTCAACGCTCCCATTCTCAAGCGCCATTATCATAGGCTCGTAGCGAGACGTTAGACCTCCCAATATAATAGCTGCTAAAGAACTATCTTCTATAGTTTTGCCAATATCGGCCAGGTCTAGTGCTGTTGTAGTTATTGCATTTATGTAAGCTTCTAAATTAGAAAAGTCAGATAAGGTGTACCTGTACAACTTACGTTCCAACGACAGTTTACGACCCAAACTTCGATCCTCGTAGGATTTCATAAGAGCATCCCACGCTTGCTTTGCGGTCTTAGCTGGTCGAACAACCGAAATAGCAGCGCCATCCACAGTAAGGCATATTTTAGAAAGAGCCTTTTCATCCTTCCGTACATCGTCGGCCGTCTTATTGCCTTCGACAACTACTCCGCTTATGGTTTCCCACAATCCTTCATGGATTAATAGCATTCTCATTTTAAATTTCCACACAGTGTATCCTTCTCTATTACAAAGTATCGGAATACCATTTAGTGACATACCAGAAACTGCAGACGACATATTTTCACCACCAATCTCCTTTTAAATTCGATCGTAGATAAAATATACAGAGCTTCGTGCTGATAACGTGTTGTGATTGTAATAGGTATGATAATAGATATGAAGAATCACGTTCGTGGAAATAGGGAAATAAGAAAGGAAAAGAAAAACTCAGAAAACATTGTACGATGGTTGCTATTCAAACGTCAAGTTACAAGCATATTAAATTTCGAATATCTTTTTATCGACATTACAAATGACATAAAACCTAACAAAAAGTATCTTCCAAATAGATTTTACAACACTAGCACTATTGAAAAAGCTTATAAAAATGTTTGAAGTTTTAGTGTAAACTGAACTTTATTGTGTGGGAATTAAAATTATTTCTCCATAAACTCATATTTATTTACTTGTTTGGCAAATAAATCGCGAATGCAGTACTCATACATAAAATCACGATTTCTTCCCATGTGGGTAGGTAAAAACTACAGAACGCCACCCGCTACGATCCTCACATGCTCCTTTTGCTTCGTTTACGTTCATACATCATTCATCTTTCGCATCATCAGCTTCGTTTACTTTCATCTCGGCGACAAACAAATGTTCAAAAGCTTGTCAAAATGTAGGGAAATTATTTTTGACCAGATTGAGACTGAGGTCAGACTGTGAACGTTCTTAAAATTACGAGAATGAGGGTATTCTGAAATGACGTTCGCTAGGTGGCGGCACTGACACGTCAGGTCCAGGCATCTGTCAGAGAGCCTATATTTTCTTTAGTCATGACTGAATGATGAACGAATGAATGAATCGAATGATGAACGTCATCATATATTTTATATTGGAAGACCTCTTGTCACAGTGGTGCCAACTGGTCGTAAAATTTCACGAAAACCCTACCGTACTAATGTAATTTCCTTTAATTTCAGTCTATGCTTCGAGCACGCCCGCGCAGCTCTCTACGCTCGTCAGCGCAGCGCGGCCGCCCCTCCGCCCGTCACTACTACGGAATCACTACTCAACCAGCTGCAGCATTATGTCAAGTGAGTTTGATATTATCATCCTCATCTTTTAAGCTGAGAGACGTCCACTGCTGGACATAGGCCTCCCCCAAGCTACGCCACATCGACTGATTCTGTGCTTCCAGCGCATTCCTGCCGCCCTCACAAGGTCATCGGTCCATTTTGTAGGAGGCCATCTTACGCTGCGCCTTCCGGTAGGTACTTTTCGCATCTCCAGAACCTTTTGCCACCATACTGCATTTTTTTATGTATTTGATAAGTCCATCAATCATTAAATAAAATAATTTATTATCTTCCCTGAAAACTTGACTATAAACACATGTAAGGTTTTGGTAAGTGCAACGACTAATCTAAGCTCTTCAATAATTAAATTATGATAATATCGCGTTTCAGACCAGAACGTCCGCGCACCACATCCTGCGCATCATCAGTGTCGGTGGTGAGCGATCCAGCAGAACAGGAACAAGTCGATCCTCAGGCTGTTGATCCATTTAGTAAGTATCTTAATATTATACTAGCTTTTAACCGCGGTTTCAACCGCGTGGAGGTCAGAAGTTATCCCACAGTACCATACTACCGCAATCAAAATTATCCTTTTTAACCCAGGTCTTGGTTTTTCCGTGTGCTAAAAACTAAAATTCATGCAAATGTGTTCAGCCATTACTCCAGAAAACCTACACATTCCTAGGTCCATCACCCTTGTACCGAGTACCGGTACTTTTACCTCTTACGGTAATCTATTTCTCTGCCAAATTTTATCGAAATCCTTTCAGTGGTTTAGGCGTGAAAAGGTAACATACAGACAGAGTTACTTTCGAATTTATAATATTAGTATGGATGTTTTATCTTAATTCCAGAACAAATCGACGCCACATCAGTAAATAACGCCTACTCCACCTCTCTAATGGAATGCGCGAGCTGCAGCGACTCTGACGGCGAGTCTGTGACCCTGGGCCCCGACGGAGATTGTCGCGCGGGAGACCACGAGGACTTGTCTGATGCTGAAGACACTCCCTGCGAGGAGATGCCGCTGTGGTAAGTCGTCATCATTTTTTGAAATGCATGAAGACGAGGAGGTTCCTCGCGCAGCGCAGTTTGTTCCGCCAGTTACTCAACTGAACCGAGCGCTCGGCGCGTCCTGGACTGTCACACCCAACACCTTATTTGTCTGACCAATTCATCCCTTGCGGTGGTAGGGCTAACGCCCGCCTGGTTTGCGACCACCCTCCCACCGGAGTCCGGCGTCAAGCAGCCTGCTGTTTCGTCGGGTATGGGTGACCATCTTTCATACCAAGACCTCTCCGTGCCTCGGAAAGCACGTTAAACCGTTGGTCCAGGCTCTTATTCGTGCATCTTTGACAATCTTTGACAGCCGTTACGGGTCGTCAGAAGCCCAAAAGTCTGACAACCAGTCTTACCAAGGGGTATCGTACCCAGTAACTGGGTTGTGAAGGTCAGATAGGTAGTCGCTCCATGTAAAATACTGGTATCCAACTGCATCCTGTTAGACTGGAAGCCGACCCCAACATAGTTGGGAAAAGGCTTGGCAGATGATGATGATGATGTCTGAGTGTGGAAATTGTGACTACAGTACCCGGCGATAAATATTGCACATCGACCTATTCGATCCTATCGATTTTATACAAAGAATAAAAATAATTATCAAAAGAAGCAAATCATAATTGTTTTAACAGCTCCTAATAGATACCGGACTGTTTGTATTTCGTGCGACAGAGATAACGCTCTACGAAGATGAAATTAGCCGATTGTCTCTTTCCAAAGGTCGATGTGCAATATTTATCGCCGGGTACTGTACATTGTTGTGGGTCCCACCTGTAACAACAACTGTAAGTGGTAATAGTAAATAAATAAATAAATATTGACAAATATCATAATAATTATCTTTATTTTACAGGAGAGCAGGTGTCTACACGGCTGAAGAAGCGGTATGCGTCGCTAAGAGTGCACTAAAGTTCCTTCAAACTGCCTACATTAAACAGATGACCCGTCTCCGCGTGTTGCTACAAACTGCCCGACTGCTATATCTTAGGCAGTTGAAGGCGGAGAGAGAACTGTACTGTAAGTGTTACAAAGCATCAAAAATCATTCGTTCAAAGTAGTTTATGATAAATGATTTCTTTTCTGTAAGTAGGTTTGTACAAACACTTTTACACGTCAATCATATTTTTTAAACTAGATGAGGTCGGCGAAACAACCCGAATCTCTTCAAAGTAAGAGTGAACAGGCTTCTTCTGGGTGAGCTCACTCCATCGTAGACTTTGTCTCTGTCATCTCTGACCTAGACTAGAGTCAAGAGCAAACACATTTCAAATAAAAAAAAAAAAACAAACACAGAGGTCACAGTCTCTTTTAAAGTCCAGACAAAATCTTGGTCAGATCATGCGAAGACCATGTAGATTGGCGTCTGAAATGGTCTTTTGAGCAAAGAACCACACAGATTGAGCGGACATGTCCAGTCAGTGCACGCATTTGTCAAAAATCGTGTAGTTCAACTCAGAACTTGAGGTTTAAAGTCAAAGTGCCAGAGTATCCCGAATTTTTTTAATTTCGTTACGTTTTTTGCTATTTGCAGGTCAGCCAACCTGATAGGTAGTATGTTAATCAAAATATGATACGATGGCCCTGTCGCCTTGTATTAATATATCGATGGGTAATGACAAAATTTTAAGCGTTTTGCCATTTGGCTTTGGTACCCTAAAAAGCATTAAAAAAATATTTAATTATGCATACATACAGTAAAGATCTGATTTACATCCGTCACCTCACACATCAGGTCCAGTTAAAAACCAGCGTCAGTCAGTTGTCTGGCATTTTTGCTGAACTGGGCCTTTTTGGCGCAGCCGTGAGGCTCACATTCCTGCTAATTTCTTACATCGGACTTTGTACTTTTTATTTTTATCTTTATTTTTGTTTTTATCTTATGTACGACTATTATCTGACTATCTGGTGTATTGTGTGTCTTTTAGTCTGTGCTAAATAAATATATTTTCTTTCTTTTCTTTAAAATTATTCACCTAACCAAACATTCCTCCACCCACAGGCAGTGTAAACGCACAAGCCCGCAGCGGACCGCTCACGGTGCGCGAGCGTCGACAACTGCGCAAGCTGAAGGCGTTCGCCAGCTACCACAAGAAGCACGGCAACGACGCTGTGTTGGCGCGGAAGATGCACCACAAGAGGGCTAAGGTATGAGCGACATTATAAAAACAAATCGTTAGTCGAAATTAGGCTGAGAATCAGCTTTTTGAACAACAAAAATTACATAGCATAAAATTAGAATAAATGCAGTGTACAGTACCCCGCGATAAATTTTGCTTACGACCTTTTTACACAAAACCATTTTATACAAAGAATAAAAATAACTATCAAAAGAAGTAAATCATAATTGTTTTAACAGCTCCTAACAGATACCGGACTGTTTGTATTTCGTGCGACAGAGATAACGCTCTACAAAGCCGAAATTAGCCGGTTGTCTCTTTCCAAAGGTCGATGTGCAATATTTATCGCCGGGTACTGTACATGCGTTTTTTTTGCAAAGCATGTGTGGTGGAACTATGAATGGTGTGGTAAGACAACTTTGCAGTTCAAAAGAATATGTAGTGACTAAATTTAAAAAGGGTGTGCTCAGATAGTATGGTCATGTTGAGAGGATGAATGAAAGGCGACTAACAAATAGTAGATTATTTGCCAAGGGAGCAAACAACTATTTTGATGGCAACAGTGTTTCTTCAAAGTACGTCACCGGAGCCTAAAATAGTGTTGCTCCCGAAGTGGACACACTTTTTATCACCCTCTATGAAAAAATAAATAAGTGCAACTTATGAATAAGAATAGTTTTTGTTTGTTTATTTATTTACATACAATTTTGAGTAAACAATTACGAACGAAGGCAGAATGCTTTTCGCTCTTTTATTTTTTCACAAACTTTTTTTAATTCGGTTCGCGCGTTTTACTTTCATACAGCTTGCTTGTTCGTACATATAATGTTCGTGATTGATCTCTATGGTGATTGGAACTTTTACTAACAAAATCCAAATTACTTTTAGTCCCTAGGGATTAAAGAGCTATTTTAGTCCCTGTTTACGAAGAATACACTAGTTCTTTTTGAATAGATGTGATAAAAAAAAGTATTTACAAGGCAGAAGTGTGTGGAAACGCTGGGAAGGGACGCCCTAGGAGGACACGTTATGGTGACCTTATTGGTGATGTTCTTCAGACAGGTCAGGTGTGTAGTGCTTGCAACTGGCGTGCGTGTATGACCTGATGTATGAACGTAAACGAAGCAAAAGGAGTATGTAAGGTCATCGGGATTGTCCGAAAGGGTTACCGCTGGCCCGGGCCAGCGGTAACCCTTTCGGACAATCCCGTTCAATGTTCCGGAACATAAAGGGCTAAGGAAGGAACACGAGTGGGTTTTAGTCAGTAAGAGTCTGACACTCCCTTCCGCTCCACACAGAGCGGGAGGGGTCATTTGATGATTTCCCATCCTGAAAAAAAAAGGAGTATGTAAGCTTCGTAGCGGGCGGCGTTCTGTAGTTTCTACCTACCCACATGGGAAGAAGGTGTGAGTTTATGTAATCTGCGTTCGCGATTTATTTGCCAAAAATGTAAACAAATATGAATTACTGGAAATATAACTTCAATTCCTGCACAATAAAGTTCAGTTAACGCTACAACTTCAAACATTTTTATAACTTTATCAATAGTGCTAGTCACTCTGAAATCAACTTAATTGTCACTGAAATAAAGTTGATATTTGTTTAACTTGAAAAAGGGTCGCAGCACTGCGCACTTCTACTATATGTATGTATTATATATGTAGAATATAGTATTAACTTTTGGAGTATGTATGAATAATTATAATACAATTTTCATCTTTATATCCACAGTTGAACGA
Organism: Luperina nickerlii; assembly: GCA_963855955.1. NCBI lineage: Eukaryota > Metazoa > Arthropoda > Insecta > Lepidoptera > Noctuidae > Luperina > Luperina nickerlii. The sequence goes on along the minus strand of OY979689.1, from coordinate 4,451,812 downwards.
CCCCTGCCCAAACAGGCCCATACCGTCGCAAGGTCGCTGCACCTTCACGGAGGGCGGAGTGCGATGTCCCGCGCACGTACTGCCGGCTGCCAAGCACTGCCTCAAGCATATCCTGCACGACAGGCATCAGGTGAACACTATCTTCACATGCATACGTCAGCACATCAAGCTATCCGAAACTGTCAAACTTTCCCAATCAACTTTGAACCTTATGCCTTAGCGATAAAGTTGAAAATCTATTATAGAAATTAGACAGATTATAGTCGCTTGATGTGCTGGCGTCTGTACAATAGTTTTACTGGTCAGGTAGGGCGCTCCATGTAAAACACTGGTATTCAACTGCATCCGGTTGGACTGGAAGCCGACCCCAACATAGTAGAGAAAGGGCTAGACAGATTGATTTATTAATATTATAAATGCGAAAGTAACTCTGTCTGTTACCTTTCGCCTAACCCATTGAACCGATCGTTATGAAATTACAACAATTGACAGATAGTTAACTTAAGGACTTGGGCAAGAACATAGGCTACTTTTTATCCTGGATATGTATATTAAAAAAATATGAAATTCATGTACGGACACCAGCACATCACAAGCTACTACAATCTGTCAAATTTCTTTAATAGATTTTCAACTTTATCGTTAATGCATAAGGTTCAAAGTTCGTTGAGAAAATTTGACAGTTTCGTGTAGCTTGATGTGCTGGCGTCTGTACAAAATGAACGCAGTTGAATTCGCAGGCAATATCTAAATAAATGTTACACTATTCTGTTGTTAATTTCCAGGTGTTATTCAACGCTTGCGGCGACATTCGCGGCGTGGCGTCGTGCAAGGAGCCGATACCGAAGCTCCCTCTGCCGTCGTCAGCTTGTCGCTATCACACCGACCCGCCAGTCTATACTGTGTTTACTTTGAAGGTAGGTTATTTCGACATTCCTTTATAGAAAGGCTAACGTCTGCCCGCGACAATGTTCGCGTGGAAGTCGTAAGACAACAAAATATAATGAAATAACAGCCACATTTCCCGCTCGCGTTATGATTTCGTTTTTGCCTAGCCTTTTAAGAGCGTTTACGCCGTACGGCATTTCATATAAACTTTCAAGCCCTTATTTTTCGAAATGAATGAACCGATTTTAATGAAACTTCATACGCATAAGCAGGATACAAAGTTCTAAAAAGTTAGTAGAGAACATTTTCGAAATGTCTTATTTAAAAAAAGATAACTGGAAATCTCTGTTTATGTGGAACATTTATAATCGGTCATTGATATTTGCAATATCACGAAACAATGCCAACTATGGACCACATTAACCTTTTTCTGATAAGTATGCTAATTTGTTGATTAGTCATGCTATGAGTTCTAAGAAATGTTTTTGACGATTATAATTTTCATTACTTAGCACATCTTTTAAAACTCTAATGAGGGTAGTTAACTAATTAGCAATTACCGACGTTTTGCAATAAAAGGATCTGGCTTCAGAAAGGTACGTGCAGACTTTAGCGTCGATCATTGTCATCATTACATTAGATGCCAGATCAAATGCATCGTGCTACCTGTGCTTAGCAAAACCTACAGAAATGAACCGCTTAGATTTAACATCAAAGACTATGTGTTCTGAAATATACGAATTTGGCTTGTCATCCCTACACGCCCGTATAATTTTTTTTATGTTTGAAATGGGTTTGCTCTTGACTCTAGTCTAGGTCAGAGGTGACAGAGACAAAGTCTACGATGGAGTGAGCTTACCCAGAAAAAGCCTGTTCACTCTTACTTTGAGGAGAATTAATTAATTATCTTACTCTACTTCAAACCGTGGACAACGAGAAGTAAAGAGCACAAAGAATACTTGAACCTACACCTCCCCACCTCCTCACCTCTTAAACTTGTACCTACATTGATAGCAAATAAATAAATCTGAATCTGAATAGTTCCAGACAAGAAAAAAAAAATAATCAAAATAAATTCAAAGATGAGCTCAATCTGTTGATTGATATAGTGAAACAAAGCTTGGGAACTACCAAAGACGGGAATACCACAAGAAAGTTTTTCGAATTTCCCAATAAAACTGCGGCTATTACCGGGTTGGATGAAGAGCTCATTAAAAGATTTGCTGTGATTTTGCAACTTATTTATAAAAACCATAATAATATACATACAATCATTCTGATTTTTTGTCAGATAATTCTACAAGTAACATACTAAAACACCAGTTTTAATTTTTAATCCAAACAATAGATTTTTTGTAATTAAATAATTGCTTCATATTTTACAATAAATTACCAGGGTTGTGTCATCGCGCTTCTCTTTCTTTTCTATGCAGTCCGACACATGACCTATAGATGACGGCGACATATACTCTAATTTACACTGTAAACCTAACCCATGTTTTTACAAATAAATTATCTTTTACACCTGCGTAACCTTGGAGAATACGAAGATGGTATGTATCATATAAACCGATTGAAAAAAAAAACTCCAAATGCATATTTATTCTCTATTCTCCTCTAACAATAAAACTGAGCCCAATCTGGGAATCTAACTCAGGACCTGATACTTAGCAATCGGGCTTGTGTTCACTAGACCAGCAAGACGATAGGGTTAAAAACTGAAAGCTTGTAATAGGTGGCAGCACTGGCGTTAGTCCAGAAACCACCATTGTTGTGTATGTGTTTACTGTTGTATCGATCACAAATTAAACGAGAACTATGGTCAGACTTTTAATTTTATTAGCTGCAGTAAAATGACATTTCGGACTGTTATTTCGTTAATAAATGTTGCCACACTATCACTACTAATCATGTGATTAAAACGCAATCAAACGTCGTTTTAATTATGATTCGAAAATGACCAATTTTGATCAATCAAATATGTTTTGTATTGGTCGGATAAAAATATAATGTTGTAGTTTCAAATCAGCGTATTGACGCTGATTTGAAACTAGTAGACTATGTATTGACATAGTCTACTAAAGATAATTTTGTTCCATTTTGACGTTGTGTATCGTTCTTACATGCATAATTTCAACATGAATGATGTAACCATATTATTTTGATTTAAAATAGTTTCTGTGGAGTTTTTTGTCCGTTCTTCTCCATATGTGCTTCATCTTTCTGACTGACCGATTTGACAATTCAAAAGTGCCTGTAATTAGTTTATTTGAAATAAATGCTTTGAGTTAGAAGCGAGCAAGTGGCAGTTTTTAACTCCATTCTAACACAATAGCCGCCAGAGCTTACAAAAATAATATGTCTTCTTTATTTAATCACAAACTCATTACTCATTTACAGAAAGACGGATCCGACAGCGAATCAGAACCACCATCATCGTCAGACGACTCGCACACCGAAGAACTACAAGACCTCGCAGAAGTCTCCACTGACGACCGCGCGGAGGCGCAAGAAGTGGACGTACAGGAGGCAGAGGTATCCCTACCTCCTTACATAGCGGACGACATGACCGACGAATGACAGATCGCCGATCTGGTTTACCAGATGTATGACGACTTCGGTGAGCAGTAATCCTTGTTGGCGCGATGTGTCATCCCAGGTACTTTACTGTAGCCTGTGGGAAGGTTTGAACACAGTGAATAGCTGGAAATAGTATTGAAAGTAGTTTCAGTACGAAGTAAACTAGTCTTTGTGTTTGCTAAAACACTTATAGGTGAAAAACAGACAATTAAGTGTTAAAAAAGTGTTAACGGTGACTTTAACTCTTTGATGGATGAAAAGCAGACATTTTGTGTTAAAAACCACTGAAAAATAGTGTTACAAGTGAATTGAATCTCTCCTAAGAGTGTACAGTCATTACAAAAATCATTAAATAACTAGAAGACCTCGCCGCTCTGGTCTGCCTGATGTACGATGATTTTGGTGAGCAGTATTCCTGGTTAGAGTTAACGTTTTGCGGCTATGAAGAAAGTGCTATAGCGATGGACAGTTGGATGCTCGGACTTTCCGCCTGGAGAGCAGTGCTGGCCCAGAAGTAATGGCTGCGACTTACCAATTGTAGGTCCTCGAACCCAAACAGGCACTTCGAATAAATTGTTTCATCACCACTGCTCTCAAAAACGGTGAAGAAAAACATCGTGAGCAAACCTAGAACGTCCTAGAACGAAAGAGAGACATGTGTCATCTACCAACCTGCACTGGGGATTAAGAACATCAAAACCAAAAGTCATTTATTCAAATTAGACTGAGAATCAGCACTTTCCGAACGTCAAAATTACATAAGACAGTCACCCAAAACGCCCGCCCTTCACCACTTCCTAATTCTTTCGCTGGGGAGAAGAAGTGGCGCAACAAACTGCCCAGCATCACAGCTGTCTGTTCAGTTAGAAAAACTTGCTTCTATACAATATGTATGCAAAGTAATTTTTTTATTTTTATTTGAAATGGGTTTGCTCTTGACTCTAGTCTAGGTCAGAGATGACAGAGACAAAGTCTACGATGGAGCGAGCTCACCCAGAAGAAGCCTGTTCACTCTTACTTTGAAGAGATTCGGGTTGTATGCACTCGGAAACACAAACGCAGGTAGAAATTTCCACTCTTTTGCTGTGCGCATTATAAAGGACATTTGTAAACGCTTAGTGCGAATTGGTGGAATAGCAACTAGGTAGGGATGGTAACTTGCAGTGCGTCTGGATGTCCGAAGGTAGAAGGGGGCCGGTGGAATGAGGTCGTGGAGTTCTTGGGCACACTCACCGAAGTACAATCTGTAGAAGACCGACAAGCAGGCAACCTTGCGGCGATGAGCCAGGCTGTGAAGCTTGGCATCTACCAGTTTAACGTCGCCAATGAGCCTCTTAGCTCTGCGTTCCACCGAGTCAAGCGCGGCAAGTTGGTATTTCGCTGAGCCATCCCAAAGGTGGCTGCAATACTCCATGCAGGATCGGACTTGTGCTTTGTAATTACGAGACACAGATTACAGCCCACTTCCTCTCATAGAAAGGAAGCATGTGGGTGCAGTGGGAATATCATAGGCTTATTTTGCATATGCTAATATAGAGTTATGAGGAACAGGGTGTAAAGTTAACTGAACCTCCATAGAAAAGGGAGGATCCTCCGACCAGACGGGTGTTGTGTCTGGCGGGCAACTGCTCGATGATTCATGTCGGGCCGTTGTATTTAGGCTAGTTGCGCGGTAAACTCTGCTTGCGAGATGCAGGATTTTGTGTGACGTCAGTATGACGCTTAGTTCGCATTCGGCGTTGGTAGATACCGCTACACTAATATGGAATATTGAGATTTAGAAAGAGTACCACAAGTATGAGTTACGCGCTAAAAAGACTATTTGTAAAACTCGCTGTGCTATCTACGGTCGGGTTCTGTGAGTGGATTGTCAAGATTTGGTGATTTGCATAGTGTTGAAACTGATAGTGACTACAGTATTTTTATCTCACGAAGCGACGCGCGCTTTACTTGTGGTAACCAAGTGTACAAGCTCGCGGTGAATGTGTGCATGAAAAAGAGTAGCGTCAGCACATAACACATACACCTTCAGTATTGAGAACTCCTGCGCTTGCTCACACATTTAGAGCGTATTTGTACAATTGATAATGTTGAAACTGTGTTAATATTGTAGGTAAAAAGCAGAAGTTTTAGTGATAAAAATAGTCTTAAAAGTGATTTACAACTCTTTGATGAGTGAAAAGTAGACATTCTGTGTTAAAAACCATTGATAAAGTAGTATTAAAGTGACTTGAATCTGTCGTAATGATCTCTGATACATTTTACATTACAAAAAACATATTTAAATCAATAAATGCATTTATTAATCGTGAATATTATTATAAGTAAGTACTAGAAAAACAATGATTGAATTTTTAATAGTATTAAATGTTACTTAACTCTTCATTGAATGTACTATAAGAACTGTAATGATGATAATTTGCTTCTCATATTTTACTCGTAAAAAATCGATTTATAATAATAATAATAAGACAAAAAAAAATCGATTTATAAGTCGATTTGTTGTTAATGTTATTTAACAAAAAATCAATGAAAAACTAAACATCACGAAAATTACAGACTGAACAGTCTGTAATTCTGTTGTTGTTTAGACGAAATTTGTCTCTATACCAAAATTTCATCTAAATCGCATCAGCGGTTTAAGCGTGAAGAGATAACAGACAGACACATTTTCGCATTTATAATATTAAGTATGGATAAGAATCAGACATAGATCTGTTGCATTACTAATGAGGTAAAATCAAATGCACGTTAATTAGGAACACCAGAGGGGCAATTCTACTAATTTTAACAAAGTTCACAGTCTGATCTCAGTCTCAATCTGTCAAAAAATACTTCAAATTTCCCTACATTTTGACAAGTTTTTGACATTTGTTTGTCGCCGAGATGAGACTGCGACTAGATTTTGAACGTTTTAAATTACGAGAATTGGCCTTCTGATCTATGAAATCTGTCTTTACTGCTGCGAAATAAATGCAATGTCAAAGTCAAATTGTTACCATAGACATGGAGTTGCAGTTGACAATACATAATGTAAATATTTCTGTGGCATATGGAAACTATCTCACCATAAAAAAGTAAAGAGAGTAAAGTGAGTTTGAAAATAGCTGTAGCTACTAGTTTTCCTATCGTCATGTATGACGGTACTCTTCAAGCTCACTTCAACCTAAATTATCATGGTGAGGTTTTTACAAAATAAACCGGCTGATCTATACTAATATTATAAATAAAATTTTTAAGTTTGTATGTAGAGGGTAATCTCTGGAACTACCAGTAGGATTTGAAAAATTCTTTTTGCATTTGATAGCCCAATTCTTGAGGAAGGCTATTGGTTAACGTCACGCAGGCGTAGGCAGGTGATGCAATGCGACGAGATGGGTCGAGGGAATGAGAAACACGCGAACGAAGACGCGGGCAGACGCTAGTGTTTTATAAAGAATGAAGGAAAGCATAGTAACTCAGATTTAGGACTGTGATATGGTTATAATGTATGGAAATCGCGTAATGATGTGTAGTATTTGTGCGCTTCTATAATTTCTAACGTCACGATATAATCGTGGACGTATTATCCTCGTACACGTCCACATAAAATATATGGAAATACGTACACGTTGTAACGTTATCGTGGACGGAAAGAATGATGGGCGTTTTGGCCGGTATGTCCAATAAAAAACACATATAAGTACATCAAAATGAAAGTTTATATCATAAACTTCAATTTTCATTAAGTTTGACCAGAAGTCTGCGAAATACCGGATTATAGAGATATCAGACCTGCAAGTACCATGTATCGTATTAGTTTATGACGCTAATGTTCACTGCAGTTCTCAATAATATTAGTTATTATCTCATAACATTGAGGAGGCTAAGTTATAACAGCCGCACGGTCGGCGGGTCGATCGATCAGGTTAAGCTGCGCTTGCCGCGGTTGGTCCTTGGATGGGTGACCATTTTTACATACCAACTAGCTTCAGCTTTCTGACTAACTGACAGACTATTTAAATTTTGACAGTTCAAAAGGGCCTGTACAAGGTTAAATAAAAAAAATATATATAAAAAAAAATATACAGAGTTGATATGACAGAGGGGCATTAAATTACACTACGTATACTATACGTGTATAGTATTAATTCGATACAGTACAAAAATAGAAAGCGCCAAAAATGAGATTTTTTTTTTTTCAAACAAACTAAATAGCTTAAAGTCAGAGTGAAACGCAACCACCCTTTATAAATAAATTTGACTGACCTTAGATGCCTAGTAACAAAGTCGCGCAGGAGCGCGTGTGTGTGTTATCTCTCTTGGCGGGGGGCGGGGGGGGGGGGGGGGCGGGGAGCGGGCGGTTTAGACCGCTCGCTCGCGCGGCTTTTATGTTAGGTAAGTTGTAAAGTACGCGCACACACAAAAACACAAAATTTTTAAGTTCTCGATGTGTCCTCGATTCATATTAATGCACAAATTATACCGACGGAGAATATTGTTATTTATTTTTCTAATTAAATCACTGTCCGTCGCTAAGCACTTTAATTCCCGTAATCTTTGTACTGCCAATTGTATGGTGCCGGCGTTCCTAGGGCTATTGCGCCGGTCACCATACCTTTCTCGGTATGTTCGCAGAGCTAAATCTGTGTTTCCACGGCATTCACCGTAAATTAAAATCATGTAAGTGTATTCTGACGCCGTGTAAGTTACACGAGGCATTGCTGAACACTTTAATTTTACACACACATACAACCAACGTTTAATTACGTATCCTATCACAATAAAAACAGTCAATCACAAAAAAAAAACACTAACACTAAATAATAATATTCCCAAGTTACGTATCCTGTCACAATAAAAAAAAATACTGGATTAAACTTATTTAGTGTCTATCACAATAACAAAACAAAATCACAATTATTGTCAGCGAGTTCGACAAAACATAACGGCGCGGCGGCGGCGCCGGGGCTCCCGTGTTACGTAACGTACGTCCCGAATGGATGACGCTTGCGCACTGTCCACTGAAAGAACAAGTTTTTTTAGCAAATTCGCAAGGATCTAGGATACAATAGCAACACACTGACCTATTTCTATTCCTTTTACGCGCGGGAAAAAGGCGCGGGGGTTTTGCTATGTTTGTCACTCTCATAGTGAAAGTGCAAGTGTGTGTGTATTTATTGCTTCGTGAAATATTTGGTTGTACTTGTGCGGCAACAATGTATCTTATACTCAGATTATCGTTTTAAGGTGCATGACCTATGCGTATGAGATAATCAGCTGTTAGGAAATATACATCGTGTTCAAACGTAGCAAAAACTTCAAAAATCATTTGTGACTAAACTACTGCTCCTATTTAATTGATTTTTGGTACAGAGCTTGAAAATGGTATCTAGTATAGGCAGTTTAAAGGAAAGCCTCTCTGTCGTATCAACTTTGTATATATACAATAGAATAAAAATAAAAAATGTTTTGAGTTTGAATTGCCGGTTATAAGCAATTAATTGACATGCATTAGAACTCAAAATAGTCAAAATCAAAAGTCATTTACAGTACCCGGCGATAAATATTGCACATCGACCTTTGGAAATTGATGTATTTTATACAAAGAATAAAAATAATTATCAAAAGAAGCAAATCATAATTGTTTTAACAGCTCCTAATAGATACCGGACTGTTTGTATTTCGTGCGACAGAGATAACGCTCTACGAAGCCGAAATTAGTCGATTGTCTCTTTCCAAAGGTCGATGTGCAATATTTATCGCCGGGTACTGTATTCAAACTAGGCTGAGAATCAGCACTTTTCGAACGTCAAAATTAAAAAAAGACAGTCCCCAAAACGCCCGCCATCTCATCAACTCTATTGGTCATCAGGCCAGGCTCCATACAAAAATGCCAATCATTAAAATCGTCTTCATATATTTCTATATATTTTACTTCCCCGTGTTATCGTGACGCCGTGACGTGGACGTCCACAATAATATCGTCACGTTAGAAATTAAAGATGCTGATAATAGCCATGGCTAGGAATCTGATGATCTAGTTGAGCTAAAATCTAGCCAGATATGGAGTTAAAATATTTAAAACTTACAAGTGACGCTGAAAGTTGGCGTAATAAATATTATGTAATGCTTACAAGGCGTAATTGTCTTTTGTGGTGAATATTGTTGTAATAAGTGTATGATTCTCAACTTTACAGGGTCTAATGAAATTAGCTATCAAAACTCTGCAAACGTGATGGGGATATCTAAACACGACAAAATGAAATTGGATCAACGACCGCTGGTAGAGTTGATACTTCTTGTATGAGTTAAGAAAATCTGTCTTTTTTTTCGTTTTATAGTTTTTTGATATCCATAGCGTTCACGTCAATAAAATTTACTAATTTAAAAAATAAACACCAAATTATAGGTCGACCGCTTAACTGATACGTTACCTGAGGTAGCAGCGCGGTGCGGGAGGGGTGTGGTGACGTGATGCGAGAGCTCAGTGATTCGTCAACTTGTGACAACTATCACCCCTCCCGCACCGCGCACCTAACCCAGGCAACGTCACAGCTAAGCCACAGTATAGCTAAGCGGTCGGCCTATAGTTTTTTTTAATCATTTCATTGGTTAACAGTTTCCCTGTCCTATGAGTCATATATGATTCATGTTGATTGTTTAACTATTGTGTCTACTTTATGGACAGTTAAGTTGTTAACTAATTTAATTGGACCCTGTATTATACTTAATGTTTTAGTAATATAAAATATTTAATCCTTAATGTTTTAGTAGTATAGGACAAAAGTACCAAAAACTCAGTAGGTAATTGTTTGTGTGTAAAGTTTTGGTTTCCTAAGAAAGCTGTGAACGGTCACACAGTACCGGCTGTCCAAATACAGAGCAATTTTTTGACACCTTAATGTCAAATACTGGTGAAATAGTACATCACGAATTACGATACGTGTGACAAGTCACGTATCGTATACTATTTTATAGCTCGTGTGACTTAAACCCGCGCTTAAGTCACGCTTTTCTGTGGACTACTTAAGTCACAGAAAAGCGTGACTTATGTGCGGGTTTAGGTCACATAGTGCTATAAATGACGTTTTTTATATTATTACTAGCAGCGCCCCGCGGTTTCACCCGAATAAATTTTGATCTCGTGGGAATATCGGGATAAAAAGTACCCTATGTGTTAATCCTGGTTACAAACTATCTGTGTGCCAATTTTCATCCAAATTCGTTCAGCCGTTTGTGCGTGAAGAAGTAACAAACATACAAACACACTCAGCCCCGGATCTAAGGGGGGGCAAACCGGGTCACTTGCCCCTGGCGGCAGTTTCAAGGGGGGCGCCAAATCCTTGAGACAACAATTCGAAATATCGAACAAATGAAGCCTCTTTTCCTACAATCTCATAAGTTTTTAACAAGTAATCGAATCTATATGTTTGAAAAACAAACTTTTCTATTTCCATACGCCCAGTTAGTTTTTGAACACATACTAAGTGATTTATGAACGCATCTTAACAGATCAAGTAAATTTTTTAACGCGTGCGTAGTGTCCGTGATCTTTCTGCCAAGGGCAATCCCCGTCACATATCTATACGAGCCCAGCCGAACAAATTCAAACAGTTGGACGTCAAGTGACTACACTGTTTGTTTATGTGGTTGATTGCGTTTGCGAGTAATCAGCGTTAATAAAATAAGTAATTTATTAGTGAAATCATATATTATCGTAGTGGAAATCAACAATTTGCAAGTTTTTCTCAAACACTGAAGGGAGGGGGCGCCACTATCAAGGTTTTGCCCCGGTTCGAAAAAATCGTAGATCCGGGGCTGAACACACTCACAAACTCTCGCCTTTATAATATTAGTGTGATAATACGATCGGAACGACGGCTTTCCTAGACAATCAAAGCTTTATTAATTAAGAAATCTAGCTACTTACAAGAAAATGTAAAAGTAGCATGCATTTTGTAGATTTTGCTGTAGAATTTCCACTTAGAGGATTTACAGGTAAAAACCATTTTTGAAACATTTTACCGTTAAAACCATGTTTGAAACATTTTACCGTTAAAAACCATGTCCAAGATGCCTTTTCAGTGATATTGTATGTACAGTCGACCGAATGTCAGTGGTGATAAAACCAGAGGGGTAATTGGGTAACACATCATTTCATCATCAGCATCGCGTTATTTTTTTGACGTGAATACGTCTTTAAAATTGCTTCCATAGTGGAAGGCAAGTCAAAAAACCAATGATAACAAAATCAGGGGATACAGTCTGGTGTTGCAGCTTCATATCTATCATCTCCATCGTAAATTCAATTACACCATGAGATAGCTAAAGGATCAAAGAATTCATTACGCCAAGTGAGGACGGTGACGCATCGCGCGCGGTGGAGGTAGAAGCGCCGTCATTTTGAGGTCATTTTGCGGCGTATGAAGATTTCCACTTAGTATAACTTTTGACTCGAAAAAGCGACGTTCGTTTAAGTTTCAATCGTCGCTCTCGTCAAAATCTATCGATTATATACAAAATATTAGTGTAAAATAGTGACGGTAAATAATAAGGTGTTACAATAAAAAGAAAAATAATATCAAAAATATATAAAATCGGCCAATACGCGTCTAAAAGCCAAATCCAAATACAAAGATCGTATACGGTTGGAAAGGGCTTTTGAAGAGCAATCGAACGGTACCAATCAAACACCATATGACCGAGTCAAGTATTGCCGGGAACGTAAAAGAATGAATGTGGCCGAGCGGTTCAACTCCGTTACGTAAACGTGTTCACGTACAACACACGGTCGTGCCTATGACACAGTCACACCCCCATTTTTTCATTTTGACTGTTCAACCACGTTCCTTACGTTGTTGAGCAGACGAATTTATTAAAAGCTACCTTCTGCCCGCGACGAACATCGAATCGCCTGCCCGCGCTATTACTTCGTTTTTGCTTAGAAAGAAAGCTTAGCGTTCTTTCTGACTTTTTTTTTCGTTTTACTCTGCTTCATAGCGTGCTTTTAAATAGCCTTCCTCAAGATTTGAGGTATCAAATGCAAAAAGATTTTTTCAAATCTTTTATTCTACCATCAAACAAGCAAACATACCCTTCAGCTTTATTCATCATCTGCTTTGCCTTTTCCCAACTATGTTGAGGTCGGCTTCCAGTATAACCGGATGCAGCTGAGTACCAGTATTTTACATGGAGCGACTACCTATCTGACCTCCACAACCCAGTTACTGGGTAATACGAAACCCCTTGGTAAGACTGGTTGTCAGACTTTCGGGCTTCTGACGACCCGTAACGACTGTCAAAGATCCACGAATGACAGCCGGGACCAACGGCTTAACGTGCTTTCCGCGGCACGGAGGGATCTTGGTATGTTAAGATGGTCACCCATCCACGGACCAACGCGGCAAGCGTAGCTTAACCTAATTGACTGACGACCCGTGCGGCTGTTATTACTTAGAACAAGATATGATGCTATGGGTTAGAAATATCCTTCAAAATTCTCGGATTGTGATTGAAACTGTGTTACTCAATTAGGGTTCCGTATAAGTAGGGCTCTCATTCTATTGAAACCTCTTACAACAAGTACCAGTCAGCTCAAGGTCAAAGTGTTCCAGCGACGTGCGGTCGACTGTACCTTTACGAATGATTGTAATTTGTAAGAATCTTCTGACAACCATTTCAAAAGGTTAAAAAAACGGTGTTAAAATTCCATTCTATGTGCTTAATATAAGAACAGTGTTCTTTTTTAATAAGAAATGTCATTGTCTGATACCAATTTAAATGTCGGTGTATCGTGCAAGTTAGGTAAAGTCAGAGAAATTTAGTGTTTATCAAATTGATTACCAACTTAAATTGTCCCTATATTCAATTCAATTCATACCTGTCATTCTTTGACAGAAAGAAAAGAAAAAAAAGGTAAAGTCTGCACAAACAAAACGCACATTAAAATAAAAAACCGGTCAAGAGCGAGTCGGACTCGCGCACCGAAGGTTCCGTACCATCATGTTTTTAATTTTTATCGGCGAGGTCTATATTCGTCAGAGAATTTTAACACTGCGGTCGCTGTGTAGAATATTGCAGTTTTAGGTCAGCGCCATCTCTTGACCGATAATGGAACTTATGTAATTTTTGTTGATGATGAATAAGTGTACTATTTATAGACATCGTTTTGTTTTTCCTATAATATCTGTTTGTTTCTGTGTACTGATTCTCATTAACTAGTATTGGATTTAGGTTTTTAATTTTTACCCCTTCGCACAATTATTGTTAATTGGCAGAACCGCAGAATGCGCGGGTTTTCTGAAATGACGTTCGCCAGGTGGCAGCACTGGCACGTCAGGTCCAGACATCTGTCAAAGAGCCTATATTTTCTTTAGTCATGACTGAATGATGAACGAATGAACGAATCGAATGATGAACGCCATCATATATTTTATATTGGAAGACCTCTTGTCACAGTGGTGCCAACTGGTGTCGTAAATTTTCACGAAAACCCTCATTGTCAACAACAGCACTATTGCCATAGATATATAGACGTAGTGTGTCAACTTGATAAACAGTTAATTTCCCTGACTACATAAAACAGTATTTCTTTGTTATGCATGCTCTAGTCTAGTGAACCATTAAAATATTGAATGTATTCCTACACAATATAATAATTTGTTGATCTGAATGTTCCAAAGAATAACAAATAAAATGCATTCCCAGTACTTGACTAGTTTTATTTCTTTAGTAGTACTATATACAAACCAGGGTTGTTGCGAACATCGGCATCAGCATCCGCGGAACTTCAACATCAGCATCCGCGTTGATCGATTCTGATTATTAGTGTCCAAACACACTATGCCGTAGGTACGCGACCGAAGTTCCGCGGCTGATTTTATGTTCCGACGTATTCTGCTGATATGACACAACATAAGTGCCGAACTTACGCGCCAGAAATTCAGTTGCGCACACGCGGGGCGCGGGCATGTCTGCCTCCCGCTGCTCCCCGCCCCGGATCTTCTTCGGCAATCGAACCGAACTTCGGTCGCGTATAATGTGCGCTCTACAGAATACATTGCCGCTGAACTTACGCTCGACCGAAGTTCGGCTGTACGCTATAACGCAACATAATTTCGGCATAATGTGTCGTCAGTAATTCAAATAGCATTGCAGGCGTAATCATGCCGAATTTCGGTCGCGTACCTTCGACATAGTGTGTTTAGACAAATAATGCTGAAGTTCGAGTCGTGAAAAAATTTCTGTCACCCCCGCCGGCGAGTGTTCTTAGCGAACAGTTATTCAGCAGTACTGGGATAATTTACAAACCTAGGAAAAATCCGAAAAAGCAGCACTACTTTTTTTTTTAAATACAATCTAACATTAAAAAAAAAATAATTCCATTATTAATTATACGAAATATAGATCTATCTATCGTTTGTATAATTAATATTGGAAATACTTATACAATGTAATGATACTACATTATTTTGTACAGGCGCCAGCACTCAAGCTACTACAATCTGTCAAATTTCTTTAATGGGGCCGTCACAAATAAAACTAAAGCAATAAAAATTCGTTTCAGTGTCGTCACCAACTCTTTATTCATTAACGGTTTCTCTCAGGTCATCAGTTATGGAGATCACGTTGGCCGAACGGCCTGATGTTCCGGGAATTAAAATTCATTTTACTTTTAACCGGTGGCATTACGAGTACCTATAGGTAAGTAGAGCAGTGGTTGTTTGTCACAACAGCGTCACTAACTCTCTATTCAGTAACAGTTTCTCTAAGGTCCTCAGTTATGGAGATTCGGGTATTGGCCGAACGGCCATAAATAAATGCATGTTAGCCATAAAAATAATTTGTGCCAAATTATTTGGCTGGCATCTTTATGCGTCACAAAATCGTCACTAAAACCCTACCTCGATTGGCCGAACATTCTGATATAAGTGCTGATCTTGGTAACTGAGATACTGTTTTCATGTTTTTATTAATTAGCAATGATCTTATGATGCTGATATCGTAATACATGATAACGCACTTGAGTACGTAGTTGAGGAAAGTAAGACATTTTAATATAATTAGCCTCCTTCATGATAAACAATAGGGCTTCACGAAAGGTCGTTCGGCTACAGATGCGGGTGTTGCTCTGCTGATTGAACCATATAATGAACGCATAGGAGATCTCTCAAATACTTTAGATTTTTTTTAATGGGTTTGCTCTCTGCTCTAGTCTAGGTCAGAGGTGACAGACAAAGTCTATGATGGAGTGAGCTTACCCAGAAGAAGTCTGTTCACTGTTACTTCGAAGAGATTCGGGTTGTATGCGCTCGGAAACAGACGCAGGTAGAGAGTTCCACTCTTTTGCTGTGCGCATTATAAAGGCCATTTGAAAAGGCTTATTGCGAATTGGTGGAATGGCAAATAGGCAGGGATGGTAACTTGCAGTGCGTCTGGATGTCCGAAGGTAGAAGGTGGCCGGTGGAATGAGGTCGTGGAGTTCTTGGGCACACCCACCTAAGTACAATCTGTAGAAGACCGACAAGCAGGCACCCTTGCAGCGATGTGCCAAGCTGTGAAGCTTGACATCCACCGGTTCTCCGTCGTCAATGAGCCCCTTAGCTCTGCGTTCCACCGAGTCAAGCGCGGCAGTGATTGTATACACCATGACACTTTTGCGTCAACTATGTCATTACGGTGTCCAAAACAAAACATGTGTAATGTCGATGGTGTAAAATCTTCCAATCCCAGTTCAGTTAGGTTTACCTCGAGGCTCAATAATGGCGTACATTCTTATTCTTTGTGTATATCAATGACTGACCATTCGTTGGTAGTAGCAGTTGTACTGTTTGCAGATGATACTTCTATCTTTAAAGCAGATAGGAACAGACAAGATTTTGACGACGTAAGCAGTGCATTCTCAATAGTTACGGATTGATCCGTAACTAATGGAATATGGCAAATAATGTAATGTTCTTTGTTTCGACTAATGTTAATTACTTACTTACTTTCTAATACGGGCTTCAGCTAGAGAATAAATAAAACAAACGCATGAAACAGAATTGTCGCTTTATTCAGCAATTTCCGGTTGAAAAAAATAATCAACAAAACTACACGTAAAATTGTGAACATGACTATTTTTACAAACATTTTTACAGCGATATTGTATAATTGCATCGCGTCGGGTTGTGAGCGCTCGCGTGCTCAAGTTCGAATGCTCGCCGTGCTCGCCTGGCCGAGCGCGCCGCACTAAACGATACCCGATAATAATATTTACAACAAAGGTAAGGGAGACAAGAATGGTCTCACGGGCGAGCGATCACAACGGGAACGCCTAAACTAGAATTCAGAAACTTATGAGGTACATCATCCTATCCACTTTACTAAGCGTATGTTATCGGCCCCAATGACAACATGAGGCCGATGTTTTTTTTTTACATTTTTTCCCAAATTTGCAGCCTTTTTGTACAGTATATGATACTTACTAATTATATATGTATAGACATAGTTAAACCGTTACTTTTTTTGTTGCGAACTATTTTTCCTAACAGCTCATTGGTCCAATGAACTACCATGAAAAACGAGCTCACTAAATTTTTTTATAATGGTTGAGACAACAGGACACTTGCGTAACACGACTCGATATAATTTTCGCATAGCTAGATTAAACCCCAATGTTTTTAGTTTACATTAAAATACACGATATTTTTAACATTTTTTTTTTTGCTTTTTTCTGCAAAAGTTCTAACAAGAAGTGAGTTGAACGGACAAAATGTTTTTTTATTATATATTTTTGTATCCCGAAAAAGAAACTACATTAACACTGAGAATGCAAATCTGTTGACATTTATTGTGTTTCGTGATCGCTCCATTTCTGTCATATTTAAATGTATCATAGTACACAAAATACGATCGCTTCTGGCAACACCTGGCCAGCGACCACGAACCACTTACAATGTTGCCACATTAAGAATGAACAAAAAGTATTATTTGTTTTATTTCTATCTACCTACATTGTGTCTCTACACGTTTATTTCTAATAATTTGAATGGACACACTCTTCCTAATATTCTACAATTATCATACCGATTACGTTTACAGATATTATAAATTGTGTTTCTGTATTTTGTTGTTTAATAATATCACTATAAATCAGTTATTTCGTGAAATTAATTTAATAAATTTAAAATAGTATTATGACTGGGGGTTAGGCAGAGGTGTAGGTACTATCGAGGAAACTTACATACATCTATACACCGTAAGGGCTATTCTTGCTTGCAGCGCTCAGTCGCTATAGTAACGCTTGCTAACAGATGTGGTCATCGTGTGCACGGGATTTTGTTTTCAAATTGGGCAGATTAAGTTTCCTCGATGTTACCTTATTATAACCACATTTCGGCTGTTAAATTATCAGAACGAAAGAGTGAAGCCGTATTCACATCATAACTTGTCCAACCGAGCGCCACGCGACATACACTGATTAAACAATATGCGCGAGCGCAATACAAAATGTAAAAATAACAATAATGTAATAGTAGCCGACCGAGGTAATTAGACAACTGGCGGTCGTGACCTTACCAATAATTAGATAACTCACTAGACCCGCCCCTGCTCCGCACGGTTTTGCGACTTGACAAAACTTCAAGATTTCTTTATTGTATGTAAGTTTAATATTAATGTGTTATACACATAAACCTATCGGATTTCGTACACGTTGTTTTCAACTTTATTGCTATTGTAATTTAGTTCATTCAAGATTGAGCATTTTGTTGCTCAGTGTGCACTAACCCTTACACTTAGTAATATTCTTTTCCAGTACGACAGATCTTTGTAGGTAGTTGTACAGTCTTACAATTTAACATTGAAAGCGCTTTTATGTCGTTGCAGTAAGGGCGGGATTCGTAGTTTAACTCATAGTTGGGAATGGCTAGGCAGATGCGTGCATACACCTCGTTGAGGCTGACTGTATGACAACTTTCTATATTCTATCAATAGAATCCTCCCAGTAGTCTAATTATCTCAGTGGGCTTATTTGAAACCACTATTTAGTAGATACGGTTGTCACTGTCAAACAAATATCGACCTGGCACTGTTGAAATAGAGTTGAAAATAAATAAACTCCCGTTAGCCCGACGGAGCATCAAGGCGGGAAGAGGTAAGAGTAAGAATTTATTTTCGACTTTGTTTCAAGGATCGCAATGTTCATATTTGCTTGCCAGGTGTACGGCGACACAGAAAATCAGTTGATATTAAAAACGGAACGTTTACAAAATGAAGTGTAGTTTCTAACCTCAAACAATTTCCATTTTGAAGTAGAAATACTACACGCACGCAGTTGGTTACAGTTCCAACCTAACCTAACCCGTTTGGTCGGGATGTCCTTGGCTTAGTTACTGCAACCAACTTTAACGATACAGATAGTTTTTTAAAAAGACCAGAAATTTTAGGCTTGGTCTCCTATTTAAAGTTATTCGTAACAATGAGTTCAACGACCCCTTTCGAGATTTTAGTTATTCAAATGACGCCACCTTGTATTGTCTCAATTGGCGCCCAGTGTGGGACACATTCACACATCGACTCGCAAACTAATTTTACTTACTATGCCTTCTAAGGAAAGCTGGTATTAAGCCGCGTCGATTAATTATAAAGTAGTTTTTTTTATAACACTACCGCCAGAATCTCAAGTATTGCCATAAACACGCACGATTTTGACAGTAGTGCTGCCAGACATATATATCGATTCACAATATT
Organism: Luperina nickerlii; assembly: GCA_963855955.1. NCBI lineage: Eukaryota > Metazoa > Arthropoda > Insecta > Lepidoptera > Noctuidae > Luperina > Luperina nickerlii. The sequence goes on along the minus strand of OY979689.1, from coordinate 4,432,630 downwards.
TTTTCAGTTAAAATCCACGTTTATTTGGTATCGGCGTCTCGTAATGGTTGAACACAAAATGGAATATATGCACTGGTTGAGTATTCAGTACATTTGTATATAACGTGGTGGCATCAAGAGTCGTGAAGTACCGGGGACTGAATATACAATGTCTAACAATAAATTAATGGTACAAACACAAAATAATACTAACTCTATGGGATCTGTCCTCAAGTACGGACCGCCTGACAACTCATAGCGCGCCGACAAGCGTCCGCTCAACTGGTCCGGCCAGTGAACCAAATTATTAAGTAAATATTTTCATTATTTATGATACACATAAAACCTATATGATACACAGTAATGCGGTTATTATTTTACACATTTTTTAAACAATTTTATTTCATTTTTTATGTTCATACACATTTAAAATATACACTCGCTCTCTATTCAATAACACATTAAAACGAACAAAACAAATGTTTTATTTTGCTAAAAAAAACTAGCGAGGGCACGCCGGCCGCGAACAAAATAATATAGACCCTTGCTAAAGTTTTCCACGTATTAACTATTTCACAGCCTTAAATAAGTGTCGGCGCTCGTGCGCGGGCGCATGGCGGCGTCACGTGACCGGCATGGGCAACGTGTCGCCGGCGCGGCGCCGCTCGTCCGGCGCGGCCGGCGCGCCCGACGGGGACGCGCCGGACGCGGGCGCGCGGCGGCGTCACGTGACCTGCATGGGCAGCGTGTCGCCGGTGCGGCGCCGCTCGTCCGGCGCGGCCGGCGCGCCCGACGTGGAGGCGCCGGGCGCGGGCGGTGCGGCCGGCCGCTTCAGGGCCGCGGGCGCGGCGAAGGCCACGGCGGCGACCTGTGGGCAAACATGGCTTTAACTACTTGGCCGTCTTTGGAAGCTTAACATTGAAATAGCACATCGGTATCTTTTTTAACCAGTTGTAGTACTTAATTTGACCTAATCAGAGCCAGAACCCAGAGCTTGTCATTTTGTCATCTTTGGTACATTGATGGTCGAACATCTTGTTCGTAACGGCTCACGAGCGTTGCCAAAGTATCATGTTTAAAATACGCTATTTACAGCGCGTTTTATTTATTTCGCATTTACAGTTTTATTTTATTACTAGCTGCGCGCCGCGGTTTCACCCGCGTAAATATCGATCCCGTGGGAATATCGGGATAAAAAGTAGCCTATATGTTAATCCAGGGTGTCAGCTACCTCCATACAAAATTTTATCAAAATTGACCCAGCCGTTTGAGCGTGAAGAAGTAACAAACATATAAACACAGACACTCACAAAGTTTCGCCTTTATAATATTAGTGTGACAGACTAGCGGCTCGCCCCAGCTTCGCACGGGCGCATGATGCAATTTTTTTTCGAAATTCCGTAATTTCCTTTCATACAAACCTTGTCCTGGCAATACGGGGCAATACCGAACACAACAAAAAGAATTATGCAATTTGGTGCAGTCATTCGGAAGTTATGCGCGTACAGACATTTCGATGACTTTGTTTTATAATGTGTAAGGATAAGCAGTTTATAGTTGTAAAGGGGGAAGCGCTAAGGTAGCGCGCGAAATTCAAATTGTCTTACGTTTTTTGCAATTTGCTGGTCAGTATTAAGTTGTACGTCGAACAGTTATTGTTTGGTGTTTTTTTTTGTTTTGTTTTTTTTTTTGAGCATGGGAAATCATCAAATGACCCTTCCCGCTCTGGGTGGAGCGGAAGGGAGTGTCAGACTCTTACTGACTAAAACCCACCCGTGTTCCTTCCTTAGCCCTTTATGTTCCTAGCCAGCGGTAACCCTTTCGGACAATCCCGCTGACCCGGCAGGCTTCGGCCCTGACGGGCCCCTTCGGTTGATGCTGACATCTCTTCGAGGCGTGCGTGGAACACGTACGCACCGTCCGGCACGGGCCTGGTCCTGATCGGACGGTGAGCTACCCTTTACTCTCCGCCCGCAGGCCCGGGCCTACGGTGGCCGGGAGTAGTCGCGCGGCTCCCGACGCCCGGAGCGTCTCCCGCAGCGGCTGGGACCCGCCGCCTCCTTCACTAGTATGACTGCTTCGCAGGAGGCGACTGCCCCCCACTCCCTCTCGCCCCGGACCATGGCTTGAACCAGGGCCGGACGCGAGAGGTCGCCACCGCTGCCGATCGCCTCTACGAGGACACGGCGGTGCTCCGCCCAAGCGGGGCAGACCTCCACCGTATGCTCCACCGTGTCCTCTGGGCGATCCTGGCAATGGTGACACCCGGGCATTTCCTCCCGCCTGTGCAGGAACCTCCCGAAACTTCCGTGTCCGGTGAGGACCTGCGTCAGGCGGTAGGTAAGGGCGCCGTGACGCCTCTCTAGCCACTCCTCAAAGAGGGGTCTTATCACCGCTATCGTGGCGTGCCCTGCGCTGGGTTGCGACAGTCGCTTTTTCCATGCCGCCATGAGATCGCGCCGGAGGTCCGTTCGCTCCGCCGCGATTTGCTGCGGAAGCGGAGTTTCCCCTCGGCGTAGTGCCTCCGCGCGCCACTCATACAGGCGCGCGAGGACTATCGCCTCCAGATCCCATGGCGGCAGTCCGGCAATGAGGCTTGCCGTCTCGCCCGAGATGAGCGGTAGCCCCGGATTAGCCTTACGGCTACCACCTTCTGGGGCGCGTTCAAATAATGGGCGGCTCGCCGCCGCAGTGAACGCGCCCACACCGGGGCCCCGTACCATGGACCGCACGACCCCTGCGTAAAGCCTCCGCAAGGAGGCGTTTGGCCCCCTCAGGTTGGGCAGGAGCCGCTTGAAGGCGGCCCCGGCCCGTTCCAGTTTGGGAGCCAAACGTCGAAAATGCTCGACGAAGTTCCACCGGCTGTCGAGGACGAGACCCAGGTATTTCATCGTCGTCTCGACGCCGATGTGAACCCCTCCTACGTTCGTTAGTTGGGATCCCGATGGTGGCTTCGGACTTGTGCAATGCCACCTTGAGCCATCAGGGAGGTCGGCCCGCAGCACCCAGTCGTAACCGATGTCCCACAGAAGCGGCCCCAGAACCGATCCCTGCGGGACACCGCACGACATCTCTCGCCGGTTCCACTCCCCGTCGCGACCGGGGTAGATGACGGCTCTGTTCGTCAGATACGCCCCGACTACTCGACGGAGGTAGGTCGGCACCCGGTGATACCGGAGGGCCTCCCCAATGCAGCCCCAGGGCAGGGTGTGAAACGTGTTGGCGATGTCGAGTGTCACCGCCACAACGACCCCACCCCGGGACACCGCGTCCCCCGTCGTGAGGGCTCTCACGCGCATAATAGCATCCACCGTCGAGCGCCCCTTGCGGAAGCCAAACTGACTGTCCGCAAGATCCGGCCCCGTTCTCACCAGGTGCCCGACGAGGCGGCCCGCAATTACTCTCTCAAAGAGCTTGCCGACCTCGTCGAGCAGCACGATGGGCTAGTATGCGGACGGAGAGTCCGCAGGGCGCCCTGGCTTCTGAATGAGGACCAGCTTCCGCGTCTTCCAACGGAATGGAAACTGGCCTCTCTCCATACATGCGCTTAAGAGCGCCTCCAGTCGAGGCCCGAGAGCCCTCGAGGCCAGGACCCAGGCTTTACCTGGCAAGCCGTCGGGTCCTGGGGCGGTATTTTTGGCCTTCAGTCTTCCTACCGCCGCTCTCAGATCTACCCCCGTCACTTCGGGGATGTCATCGTCGTGCACATGGTCCGCTTCGGGCACCGCAAGTGGCGGAGCCATAAGCGGTGGAGTGTGCTCCCCCCGTGAAGGGAACAGAGCGCTCACCACCTCCTCCACAAGCTGGGGGCGAAGACTCTGCGTCAGCGGGGGGGCCCAGGTGCGGAGTTTATTCCGCACCATATTGTAAGGGCGCCCCCACGGATCTCTGTTCAGTCTCCATCACCATCTCCTCGCGGGCCATAGCCTTGGCCCGCTGGACAGCCTCGTGGAGGGCGGTCATCGCCGCTCTGTACCCCTCGTACAGCTCCGCCTCCGTGACTTCCGCATCCGGAGGGCGGATGTGGAGCCTGCGGTGCTTGGTGTACAAGTGCCGCGCGTCGACGCACGCTTTGCGTAACGTCTCCACCTCCTGCGACCACCAGTACACCTGACGTCGGGCGCGTCCTGGTCGGACTCGGGGCATTGCCACTTCACGTATCTCGGACATGGCCTCCCGGAACCACTCCACCTCATCATCAATATCGGCAGGCCTGTCCAATGATGTCACCCAGACCTGCACGATCGAGGCTTCCAGGAGGAGCTAACGGTCCAGCTGCTTCAGCGTCCACCGCGGACCACTCGGGGCCTGTTGGGCCAGCGCGCTAGAGGTCTGGGTGGAGACGTCGAACCGGATATACCGATGATCGGAGTAGGTCTCCACCTCCTCCATGACGCGCCAGTCAATAACACGCTGTGACAGAGTGAGGCTTGCAAACGAGATGTCCACCACTGAATCACCCCGCATCCGCACACACGTGGGAACAGAACCCCGATTTAGGCCGACCAGGCCTGTTTCCAGAGCTCAGTCTTCCACCATCCTGCCCCGCACATCCGTGTAACGGGAACCCCAGGCCAAATTCTTGGCGTTGAAGTCCCCGAGCACTAGCACGAGGAAGGAATGGTTTCCAGCGACGACGACACTTAACTCTGTTAGAGAGTTGTGGAACTCGGCGAGAGTTTGGCTCGGAGAGAAGTACACTCCCACTAGTACAGTCTCTCCGAACCGTGCTGCTACGCACCCCCTGTCCCTTCGTGACGCTTTCGAGGGACGGGGTGCCAGCGGCGGCCGACGAAATGATGGCAACTGAGCCGCCCAGGTCCTCCACCCAGTCATCCCTGGACGGGACAAAGTACGGCTCAGCGACCACGGTGATGTTAATCGACCACTGCGCCATGCTCTGGAGCAACAGGTCCTGAGCGCAGGCGCAGTGGTTGATGTTCGCCTGGAGGAGGCGTAATGGAGCCATTACTTCTCCATTTTAGCCCCCTCCCGGGCCCCTTGCGAGGGCCCCTCGACAGTGTTGTCGGTGGCGGCGGCGGCGGAGGGCCTGCCTTTCCTCCTGGTTCTGGCGGGTGGAGCGCAGGTCTTACTCCCCGCCCGGTGATCGGCCGGCTTGCCAGCAGCCGCACATGCAACGCATTGCGGCGCGGCGTTGCAAGAGCCGGCCTTATGTCCAGGCTGACCGCAGCGGAAGCACAGTGTGCTGCGGTCTACCTCCGAGATGCACTGGACGCCAACGTGGTGCCCCACATGGCATCGGAAGCACCTCAGAGGCTTGGATTCCAGCAGTTTGACCTGCGCTGAAACCCAGCCCACCAGGAGCCTTCGGCCCTCCACAATTGTTCTGGCCGCCGTCACGGGGCAGCTTACCGTTACCGTTCGCATTCCCGTGAAGTCAGGACGTATGGTGCCCGCCTTCACCTGCTCGGCCAGACACCCGCCCGTCCTGACGACGGCGGCTACCACCGTTACAGAGTCATCCAGGCCCAAGACGCGCATGTCTGCGCACTTGACGGGCCTGGAGACTCCAGCCTCCTCTGCATTCAGAGACGCCCTTAGCTTCTCAGCTAAGGCGTCAGCGGTGAGGCCACTCGTCACCCCGGGGATCTCCAGCATGCGGGCGCCAGTGGCGGACACCCTATGCCGGAGTACCCGGTGATCCCCAGCTCTCGGAGGTCCACCGTCTTCCTCGATTTGGTGAGCACGTCGCAGTACGTCACGCCCCTCTTAACCGCGTCCGGCTGTAGCGTTATCACTACAGCCGCGGTCTTCGGGGCGCGAAGCCTAGCCGCGACGGCTCGCTTTTTTCTGCCTGCCTTGGCCGCCTTCTTCTTCTCCCCAACCACCTGCCATTCGGCGTCGGTCTTGGGAGAATTTTGGGAATGGGGCGTAGGCTCTGGGGCCTTCGCCTTCCGCGCCGTTCCGCCCCTTTTCCGGGCCGGGCGCGCCCCACCATTGAACGCAGATTTGGGATAGTCAAGAGTTGATGGAAGTGTCTCTTGGCAGCGAGGGAGGTGCACTAGGATGCAGATAGAGCAGGCAGAATAATCTTACCCTGCTGTGTTGTGCATAATAATGTGCATTGTGCATAAGGGCGCTCTGGAGTTAACCCAAGATGACTTTGAATCGGGGAACTCCCAGCAGGTGACATATCAGGCTGCTACATTTGCCACAGATACCTTAAGGAGGGTACAAAGAGAGAGGGAAAGACTGATACAATTATTAGAAAATAATGTATAAAATATATTTTTTACAATAGACACAACTAGAACAACAACAACAAACGACAACGACGACAACGACAACAAGAACTAATCTTCAATTGTTACAAGTAAAACTAAAAATAATATAGCATTCAGCGTGGTGCAAATTTATTCCTACAGTCGATGATTCAGCGTACGACTGTCGATGCTCCTCAAGTTGCCTTGGGCCAAATCTCGATGAGGAGAGCATCAATTTGTGCCGCTGTCGGTCTGGACATGGTGACTTGTTCTTGCAAAATGTTTATTCATAACTTTGATTTCTAAACTTCCAAAACACGAACATGAGAAAACGATAAACCCAAGGGGCACTTTATCACGTGTAAAGTGAATAATTTATGTAGTTTATAGTATATTTAGCTTGTTTTTTGTATACATCTCATACGAGTAACTTGACTTTAACACTTTTTAAATGGCCGAAATACGGTTATCGTTATAGCGATAGCGACAGATGAGACTTGGTTTGAGTTCAAAAGTACTTTTTCTCAATTTTGCAATAATAAAAATCACAATCTCTCTCCTTGTTTGTTTACTTGTCATCCTTTGACCTTTTTCTTTTTATTTTGACAATCGGCAAAACAATCTGTATGCCAGCAAGTAATACATTGTTTTTTTGAGAAATATTATAATGTTCTTAGGTATAAATAATGAATTAAAAGAAAAGTTCTATTATCTTACTATAAAAAATAATTTTAGTCTGTAATTCAACAGTTCAATTATATCGAAATGAGTATTAATGACTAATAAAAACATATCGATAAAACGTTCACCTCTGGCACTACATTTCGTTCGGTCCGACACTCTTTTCGAATATTGACTATGGTCCCGACCAAACTAAGCCAATCCGAACATTTTTCGTAGTAGGACAACAATATTCGGTTCGGTCGTGTGTCGGATCGTTCCGATCATTCGAATGTGTCACTTCGGAGTAGACACCCAGTATTCACAAAAAATTCTCCCAAATTATTCACCACAAATTCCACATCAGTCAATTTGAATCCGCCTTCAGGCCTGGGCACAATACCGTTTCAGCTGTACTTAAAGTGACCGACAATATAAGACGGGTAATGGAAGACACTAAATTTACAGTCTTAATGTTAATTGACTTCTCCAGCGCTTTTAACACAGTCGGTCACGAAGTCCTTTTATCCATTTTTTCCTATCTTATGGTCTCTCGGGAGGTATTGGAACGGTTTTCCTCTTAACTCTGGGTGCGTCAGCAGTATGTTCGTGCTGGAAACTTTTGATCGAGTTGGTGTGACCTAGCAGCTGGCGTTCCTTAAGGGATTCCGACTTGGAAATCCTTAAACAGACTTCGACGTCTCTTCACAGACAATTGCTAACCTTCCATCTTGACCTAATGGCTGCGTGCTAAGTAGATTGAACCAAAGATAGCTGGTCACATTTCAATAAACTAAAATGCGCCACCATTTTAGTTTATTGAAATGTGACCAGCTATCTTTGGTTACGGCCACTGAGTACGTAAATTTAAGTACTAAGAACTAAACTAGGTAAGAAATCGACGGAAATGGATATGCTCTCTCAGTATAAAGCTTATATATTATTAGCGAAATTAAGAAAATTGAGCTAAATTAAACGATCGAGTTCAGAAGGCTAGTTCTCGTAATTAAAAACGTTCATAATCTAGTCGCAGTCTCATCTCGGCGACAAATAAATGTCAAAAACTTGTCATAATATAGGGAAATTAGAAGTATTTTTGACAGATTGAAACAGATCAGACTGTGAACGTTGTTAAAATTACGAGAATTGCCCCTCAGTTTCATTGGTGAAATCCGTCCTAATGGATTTCACCAATAAATATGAACGGGATCAGCACATCAAGAGCTGTCAGCGTCATCACCAGTGGTCGGAGTAGGTAGAGCTGTTTGGGGTGAATGACCGCAAACATTGATGTTAACATGGATATACCTCTGAAATCCCGGGATTTTGAAATTGTCGATTGATTTAAGTGAGTTAATATGGGTAAGTGGGCAGTTATGAGCAGGTAGTAGGTGTGCACCCAAACAGTATATACTTACTTATACACACACACAGGGATCCTGGAATGTTGTTAGAGGTAGTTGCGTGAAATATGAATTAAGTAAGTAAATATGTTAGAAGCAATACTAAATTATACTTTACTGCACAAGGAATATTATTATATATTCCGAGAATTCCCGGGATTCCGGGAAATATTTGGCATATCCATGTTATGTCCGCATGTCGCAAGTAGCAAAAACAGATCTACCTACTCCGATCACTGGTCATCACTAAGAGTGAGCCGTCGTCGCCGTACCTGCGGGCGGTGCGCCTTGTGCAGCAGGTTGGCCACGAGCGCGCGCGGCTTGAGCTGCAGCGGGTGGCGCACGGTGAGCTGGCGCGGGTCCAGGCTCAGGCTCACGCGCCGCTTGTCGTCGGCGCGCGGGCCCGGCTGGCGCAGCACGTTCACGAGGTGCGGGCCCTTGCCCAGCGCGCCGCCCTTGATCTCGAACAGCTGCGCCACTGCGCCCGGCGCGGCCTGGACAGAAATCGTTCACTGTTGTAGTGTACGTGTAGCAAACAATAGTAACATTCCATAAACATTGGTTTCTTTGTGCTTAAATATAAAATCAAACTAAAGTATTTTTATTACAGGTGCAAAGAATGATGGTTAGTGTTGGCGCCGCGGATCGCTAATGTGACGCTGTCACTGTCATTGAAACGTCAAAGACCTACGAGTGCCGGTCGGCGATTCCCCGCGCATTCGGTTGAATACAACGACACCTACTTGTACTCGTTTCATTTACTCATTGTAAAAGTTTAATTAAACACAACCATAAAATTACCAAGGAGTTCGTTATTTAACTCCCAAACAGTTAGATAAATGATAGTGTTCTGCCCGATCTAGATTTATTCAAACCTGTTTCAGGTCTAAATGATATTAATTTCTGTAAATTGGTTCAAAAAACACTTTTACACATCCAAAATAATACTCGTGAGAAGAAAATCGATACAAACTTTGAGGGCACGTCTCTTTTTAAATATACTTCTATTTTTATTTTCCTACGCCGATTTCAGCTACGATGACTGTTTCTAACGACCAGGTTATGAGCTCTGGGTGTGGCTAATGTATCCTACCTTGGTAGTGAAGGTACTAGCACAGTGCGGACACGTTATAATACCATTACGATAGTGGTATTGTATGTTGGAGCGTGGCTTACTCTCGAGACGGTCTCGCCTGCTGCAGCAGCTCAGCAGTGTACAGTTACCTTGAGCAGCGCCGGCTTGTTGTCGAGCGCGGCCAGCGACACGACGGCGGGCAGGCCGGCCAGCGCGCGGTTCTGCGCCAGCAGCGCGGTGCGCTGGCTCTGCGTGAGCGGGTGCGCGTGCAGCACCTTGAGCTTGCTGGGCGGCACGTGCTGCAGGTGCTGCTGCTGCACCACGAGCGGCGCGGGCGCGTGCAGCACGTGCTTGTGCGCCAGCGACACCAGCGGGGCCGACACGCGGCGCGGCGCGTGCGCGCTGGCGCAGCTCACCGTGCCTGCGGACGAATATAACCTATTATCGAGGGAATATTTAACTGGTCCTCTTCAAACTTTAGACAAAATCAGCGTATAATGTGCTGGGACACAGGCGTCTTCTCCGTGAGAAGGATAAATGATAAATTAGAGTCCAGACCTCGTGATAATTCTTATAATAATTCGAGTATAGCATACCTGTCCCATCTCTCTGCTGCACGGGCACGGCGACCACGGGCGGGAACGGTCCGTTCTGAACCAGCACACCCGACTGAGTCGATAGCAGGTGATTCTGTAGGCGGACCTGCAACAATACATTATAAACTTTATAAACATACACAACTTCATAACATGTCTATATTCTGTGAAAGAGAAGACAGAGGTGTAGTCTACTTTACCTTTATGCCACAAAAAAAATGGGGTGTGACTGTGTCATGGACACGGCCGTGTGTTGTACGTGAATACGTTTACATAACGGGGTTGATCCGCTCGGTCGCATTCATTCTTTTACGTTCGCGGCACTGCTTGACTCGGTCATATGATGTTTTATTGGTACCATCCGATTGTTCTTGAGAAGCCCTTTCCAACCGTATATAATCTCTGCATTTGAATTTGGCGTTTTGACGCGTATAGGCCGACATTATATATTTTTGATATTATTTTTCTTTGTATTTTAACACATTATATTCACTGTCACTATTTTACACTAATGTTTTGTATACAATCGATAGATTTTGACGAGCTAACGATTGACACTTAAACAAACGCCGTAGCTTTTCCATCCTTTAGTTATCCAATGGTGTTTAGGATGGAGATGATAGATATGAAGCTACACTAAACTGTATCCCCCGATTTTGTTATCATTGGTTTTTTTTTTACTTGCCTCCTACTATGGAAGCAATTTTAAAGACGTATTCAAGTCAAAAATTTGTTGAAAATATTTTTTTGAGGGCTGATTTTACCAAAGTCAGATATGTATATTTAATCCGTGGAATAAAACTGACGTCTGACAGTCTTGTATGGAAACCTGTCAAAAATTTCAATTTTATACTGAGGATAAGACACAGAAGATATAAAAGTTTGGTGGAATTCGCCCTAAATGAATTCTGACTTGGCAGCGAGTATATTCCTTACCCAAAATGTTAGTATGTATTTTGGCCACGCGTAGGCAGACTCTTTGCGACTCAATCTAATGGGGATGTAATCCTGTCGCCTTTTGTCCCCGAAGTAGCCAGAAGTATAGAATGGTACACTGATATTTCACGAGTTTTATTTTAAAGGAAGCTAGCCCAATTTAAATTGTCCAATTTCCTGATGGAAAAACGCCAGGACCACACTCTCGCAGTCGCATTTACAACCACTAGACAGGAAATAACAATTACACAAAACATACCTTCAAACTGTCAGACACAGCAACAGTCACAATCTGCGGCTGCGATGTCTGCACTTGCGTATCCGCCGGAACTGACGTCACTATAGCGACGTCACTCGTCCTCCTATGCCCCGCCGACGTAATAATATGCTTCTTCAACGGCGAGTGTTTCGTCTGCACAGTCTTCAGTTGAACCCCGTGAGGTAGTTGAACCTCTTCGATAGTATCCTCTTTTCGTTTCTTCTCTATCTTGATGGTTGGTACTTCGTTGACTTCTTCTACTATTATGTTGGTACTGGGCACGGGAGTCGTGTCGGTGACCTTTTCTTCCTTCACTTTGGGCGTTAGTATCTTGATCGGCGGCGGCGGCGGTTCGATCTTGATCATTTCTACGTATATCGGGTCTTTATCCACGTTCGTTATGTTTACGACGGTCGAACCGAACGCGTCCGCCTGGAAATTAAAATGTTTTGTTTAAAATATGGCTATAATTTGTTGTTGCTTGTTCTACAATCTACAACTTGTTAACAGATAATTCATACATTTACGAATGTATCTGGTGGATGGTGCATCAGGTGAAACTGAAGCTATGTCGTTTAGAAACCAACCTGCCATCTAATCTCTTCACCACCCTTGGTTGACTGGTAGAGAATGCCTAAGGCATTAAGTCCGCCTTTGTACCTTTTTGTGCGAAAAGTTTAAATCCGTACTAATATTATAAATTCGAAAGTAACTCTGTCGGTCTGTCTGTATGTTACATTTTCACGCCTAAACTACTGAACGGATTTCGATAAAATTTGGCAAGGAGATATATGGCATCTCGGGGAACGGCATGGCTACTTTTTGTCCCGACAGGTCGTTCCCATGGGATAAGTTTCGACATCCACGCGGGCGAAGCCGCGAGCAGAAGCTAGTAAACAAATAAACAGGTATCCTCACCTTTCTCTTCCTCGGGCCAGAGTCGGCACGCCCGTCCGAACTCTGGCCGTGCAATAAAAAAGAATCCTTAGCGTCCACGTTGTTGACGAGCTCGTCCAGTATGTCGTCGGTGATCGCGATCTTTTTGTCGTCTTCATCCGCTAGAGCCTTGAGGTCCGTCTCTGAGAGTATGCTTTCTACTTGCGCTTCTGTCAGACCTGGAATGGAGCGATAGTTTGATGATTATTACGACAATTAGAGATTATTTTAAGCTCAGGACAAATCAAATCTAAGTGTAAACTGGCATGCAGAACCGATAATGCATCGCTTTAACGGCATTAAATCTAACCGAAACGTTTTGAAACAGCAAGAAAGCTTAGTTTTATTTTTTTATTTTGATGAAGTCATCATCTGTGTAGCCTTTTTCCAACATCTTGGGGTCGGCTTCCAGTCTAACCGGGTGCAGCTAAATACCAGTATTTTACATGGAGCGACTGCCTATCTGACCTCCACAACCCAGTTACTGGGTAATACGATACCACAAGTGGTATCGTATTACCAAGTAACTACTAACGTAAGATTGATAATCAACCGATCGATCGATCGAACGAATTGACTGTCAAAGATCCACGAATGACAGCCGGGACGAGCATGTACAATGCGTGCCACGAAAGAAGAGACTTGTCACACCACGTGGTTTGACATGCGCAGAACACGATTTTAGGTATCTTTAGCGGTATGAGGTCTGAGTGCGGGACGGGACCGGACGTCATAGGGGCGGCGGAAAGAGCGGGGGAGGCGGGGTCAAGTCTCATCTTTCGTGGCACGCATTGTACGTGCATATTTCCACTGAAAACTTTTCAGATTTACTACTAAATAAAAAACCATACAAAACTCACCTGTAAAATTCTCAGTTAACAAATCATCGCCACTAATATCCAGACTGTTGCCACTGTTGTCGACATCCGCGTTCAGATCCGGATACAGCTCTCCGAGAGTGAATTCTGAGGTAGTGAAGGTGTCTAGGTTGTCCGAGAGTGGCGTCTCGGCCGCTCTCAGCTCTACAGAGATCGGGGTGTCGAGAGCGACGGGGAATTGGTCGTCGTGTGTGTCTACGTGAGGGGGCGACGGTGGCGGTGTTTTTGGTCGGAAATGTAACCTGGAAACAGATTTATTTTTTTAATAGTAATATGTAGTTCATTTATTTGGCAGAATAATGTAACATAGTTCATAATATTCTGCCGTTTCCGGCGTACAAATATAATTTCAGGGTTTTTTGAGAATATTTATTGCAAACACAGCAGATAGCATAGATATGTTTTTGATTCTGCTCAAATTGAACAGAAAACAGAATTCTTCTATCTGCTAATAGCAACATAACATACACTTAATCTGCATTCGCGATTAATTTCGCCAAAAATGTAAACAAATATGAGTTTATGGAAAAATAACTTTAAATTCTACACCATAAAGTTCAGTTTACGCTACAACTTCAAACATTTTTATAACTTTTTCAATAGTGTTAGTCACACCCGACAAAGCCCGGACAAATCCGGACGGATGGTAACCCTAATTATACCTGTCTAACTCCTCAGGAATACATTAACCCGTATTCACAACGTATGCAGCACCACGTAAAAGCGGGTATTTTGCATACGGGATAGAGGTGTATCTTACACGCACTTGTGTTATAACTCCTGTGCACAATCCACTACAAAACCGTTCATCAGAGGATACATAATATAGTCCTCTTACTGCTACGAAATAAAAACGCTGCCAAATTGTTACGATAAACATACGGTCGGCTTTTCATTAATATCAAAACTCGTGATGTCTTCTTAATTACGAACACAAATATTTACATTCCAGATTATTAATGAAAATACACACCATTTTTTATTAACTTCATTGATAAACTGTTCAAAGTTCTTCTCCACAGGCTGCAAACTCTCATCCGAATCGTAACTGCTATCCGAACAGCCGCTCCAAGACCTTTTCCTCATGACGCTCTCCAAATTATCTCTTACTAGTCCGTCTAAAGTCCTCGCACTTAATAATCTAATATCACTTTTAACACTGTCTTGAATAACGTCTGGTAGATCCGATCTGTCAGTAAGGTTGGGTAGGACGTCCGATCTGTCAGATTTGTCGGCCGGTTCTTGTTTGATGTCGGATGGCTTGATTTCGTCGGTGGTTGTCCAGAGGTCGGGGTTTCGGGAGAGGTGTTTTCTGAACGCGTGTCGCCACGGGTATTTGCCGCTTGTGTGGTAGTCTCTCGACATTTCTTTTGGCGTTCTATGAGCCTTTGTTTCGAGTTCCACCTGGAATTGAAAGAAAGTTTGGTATTATTACATGTTAAAAACCTCTATTTCCGCGTATTCACGGGTTTCGGTTACTTTGAACAAGAAAGAAATTAACTACTCCGTAAAATTATGATGTTAGTCCCAGTTGTCATTTGCAGTTAATTTTTTTTTTTATTTTGTGCACAAAATCAAATTAAATTGATTAACTTGTCTTCAGATTAAGATTTTTTGTCTTGGGTTAGTCAGAAACTCGAACGTCTGATAACCAGTCTTTCCAATGAGTGTTGTCCATTAATGGGTTGTGGAGGTAAGACGGTCAATTTTCGTATTTAAAAAACGTTTAAATTCAAATCTTATCAACAATCAATGTGTCAAAATACATCCAATTTTCGTACATTTTTGAATTACGAAGAAACGAAATAAAATAAACTTACAAATGACCCAAGATACAAAAAACTGAGCTAAGATGTCTTAGATTGGGCTGGAGATAGGCAACATAATATAGAAAGAGAATACAAAGCTATGGAATAAATCCTGATTTCATTTCATGTACGATAACTACGATATCAGCTTTAAACCACCTGTTGCACCATTAACGATTAGGGAGACGCAAGTAGAGCTACCAACTAAAATCGAGTTATTTCTCGACCGATGGTGTGAACAGCCAGCGATCTCTTTTACTTACACGGGACTTACAATCTTTTATACGTTTGTTAAGAGGTAATAGGGCGAGCGCTTTTCCATACAAATGTATTCCCTTTTTTTTAGTGAATAATGCCTCTAGAGCAATATTTTTTCTTCATAAAATCAAGGTCTGCTGTAAACACGTCCCTGTTATTTTCTTTTTTTCAGCAACTAATTAGTAAAGAAAATATGACCCTCTAAAAATTACAAAAAATTCCCTATTTTTACCGCCGTTGTTAGAGGACTACCAGACAAATTAGAAAAGATTTAACATAAAAAAAAGTTAGAAACCTAACTATACTCTTTCTTAAAATGGTGATGTAAAAAAATAATTGAATCGACTCCGTTTTTGAGTAGAAAAAAGGGGAATAAGAAATGTCGATCTCGTCAAAATTTTTGTGATAACTTCGGTCTGAGCTGCAGCTGTCCCTATCACACACTACGAAGGCAGATTTGAAGTAAGGCGACGGCAATAGTTTCTTTTTATTTCTTGCAGGCTCCGTCCTCTCTCTTAAGCGGAAAACTCGTTAATCGCTACTTCGTCGGCGACGGTATTGCCTTAGGTTAGACTGACAGTTCACTTCACCTAAGTTCCAGGTGTGATTACTACAGATGAAACCAGCTAAAATAAAGCTCTGCGGTGCGATTCTGTAAAAATCTTACCACATAAACTTAGGTGATGTGAACTTGGAGTGAGCTGTCAATAGTGTCAATTCCTAGCAAAAACAAACTCACTTCACCTAAGTTTTCACAGTGAGATTTTAACAGAATCGACATGCTGTAGTAAGAGTGAGCGCGCGACGTGTTACCTCCTCGTCCTTCTGCTGGCGGTAGTGGTCGGAGGCGGGGAAGTGGAAGGGCAGGCTGGTGAACAGGTCGTGCAGGCGCGTGCGCGCGCGGTCCAGCGCCACGCGCCCGCCGCGGCACGCGCGCCGCCGCGCGAAGCCCACGCAGCGCGCGCCGCGCAGCGACGTCAGCGTGTACCTGCGGGGCAACGACCATTATCACACTGACGTTATGAGGCGAAACTTTGTAAGTATGTTTGTTACTTCTTCACGCACAAACGGCTGAACGGATTTAGATGAAATTCGGCACACAGATAGTTTATAACCAGGATTGACACATAGGATACTTTTTATCTCGATATCCCCACGGTATCGGCACTTCTGCGGGTAAAACCGCGGGACGCAGCTAGTATTAAATAATGGGAAAAAAATATACGCATAAGAAACAGGTAGCCAATTTTTACAGCTACAAAAACTAGCAAGCTCCTACAACTAGTAAGTTTCTATGCGGCCGTAAAAATAAGACCAAAAATGAAATCACACAACCCTACACAGTGCAAGGCGAAAACAAATTTTTCTCTAATCTAAGTAAACATTCCTTAATTTTTTCTTAAATAAACGTAACTGCATTCACAAGTTCTTGAAATCGCTTCAGTCAGGAATCGAACCGACACACGATAAAAAAAATCTGTAATTTTTGCTACCAACCAATAGGATTACTATTTTCCGTATCCAATTATCATCATAAAAATTTTACCACCAAAGTACATATTGTGCAATGCAATAGATGAGTGTGTATTGAAGATCTACTATCTCTGATAAACATTGTCTTCAGATTAAATGAAGACCACGAGACCTTCAATTTATCAAGGTGCTTTTCAACTTTCTGACTAACTGACCTACTCCTTGACAGTATAAAACGCCTATAAATGCCTTTTAAACGCTTTTAGTTCTTAAGAAAGTTTCTGTACACTTACCTATGCCTCTCATCAACCTCGTGTTCAAATAGTCCTTCCTTAGAAGGATCATCTGGGTCCAGGGGATCGCCGTACAGCGTTGATGTGGGCTACAAACATTAATAACATTACACACAAGAAAAACATAAGTCATTGCTCTCAGATGTCTACGAGAACTAAACTGGTATACACCAGTTTCAGTCAGCAGGCGTCATTTTAAGCCAATTAAGGTCAAATACTGGATATAGGCTTCTCCAAACTTATTGATGGTTGCTACCAGATACTTGAAAACTCAAAATAACGTTACGCGTAGTTCTGGTAACGATAATTTGTACCGTTCCACCAGGATCGTAACAAAATTAATCCTTGGCTTTATCGATACTGACAAACGGAACGACATCCCAAACTGTTCACTAAAAATATTATCAATATATCGTTATTAGTATAACGATTTAATAACGTTAACGTAACATTTCGATACTCAACTTTGCCAGCTTCATGACTTATGAGATGACGAAAATGTACGAAGAATAACGTTACAAATGAATCTGTAACGTTATTACAAGCGGATAAGCTTAATGTTACTGATACCTATAAAGTTACTTATAATATTGTTCTGCGAAAATAATAATTCTATATGGTTTTCTTCTGTAACGTTATTGATATTTTTAGGTTTTAGTATCGTTACAAATTTGGGAACGTTATACGATAACATTAGTTGTATCGGAACGAAATTCATTTCGTTTTCAAGCCCCTGGTTGCTACCATCCACTTAGCAAAAAACTTTGCTTTACGCAGTCGCCATTTAATAAAAAAATATTTATACCAACGGTAATAGATTCTAAGGCTTAAAATACGCCTATTGTCAGTTTAGTTTGCTACTGGCTGATTTTTCAATCATCTGATAGCTTATTCGCGGAATAATTTTGAAATTTTGACAGTTGTTTCATACAAAAACTGTCAGCCGTCAATGTATAAAAAGTTATCTGGAGATGGAAAAATCAGCCCTTAGTCTGTAAACTTAGTTTAGTTTTCTAAGCAGTTTTAGATGATAATTAAAATTTTGATTATGGGGCCATAGATTATAATTATATTTATTTCTATATATTCGCTTTAATAAACATCTTTACCCAGTGTAAGACTATGACTTTACTAATACACTATGCACGTAAAATGGCCTTAAAGAAAGAAAGAAAAACATGCTTAATCTTCTCATACCTCGGTTGTACAGACGCTAGCACATCAAGCTACCCGAAACTGTAAAATTTTCTCAATCAACTTTGAACGTTATGCTCTAGCGATAAAGTTGAAAATCTGTTACATGAAATTTGACAGATTGTAGTAGCTTGATGTGCTGGCGTCTGTACATAATGCCAAAAGTGAAACAGCACAAGGCTCATTTTCCATTTTTTCTTCCCCTTAACTTAGAAGTTAGAGACAAAAAGAAAAGAAGGAGAAGTTCCCCGTTTTAGAAAATATAACATCACTAAATCGCTTACCATTTCATAATAACATCCAGGCTTGCGTCGGAAGGCGAAGGGTCCGTCGTCAGGCGGCGTGGCGGCCTCGGCCCGGCCGCTACCCTCTTCCTCCGAAGAAGTATACACGCCCGAGTCTGTGGATGTGTGAGAGTGGTTTATGTTGAGGGATTTATGTTGAGTGATACTTCTTAAGGAATATTCGTGTTGTGATCATTTTTTGAAGACGAGGTTATAGTATTAGTACGACAAAGACAAAAGAGATTTTCTCATGGAATAACGATTGCAACTTTGAGATAAGACCTATTTAGACTTTTTTTTTTTTGGGGGGAAACCTTCAAAAGGCACCTGGACTTTGGGGGAAAAGACTAGGTAGTGACCTATTTAGACCTAAAGAAAATTCCTCAAGCACAAGTCCGTCTTTAAACAGTATTTCTTACTTGTGCATAAAGTTTTAATGAATAAATAATAATAGTATGGGTTCCAAAATTCGAAGACATGTGACATTTACCAACCCGCACTGGGCCCGCGTGGTGTATTACGGCTCACTCCGTCTCACAGAGAGAAGCCCTTAGTCCCAGAAGTGGGAACATTGTAGGCTGGCTGGTTAACTAACTGACAGACTATTTAATTTTCACAATTCAAAAGTGCCAAAACCAACCGAAACACGACTCCACAATCGAATTTCAATCTTACGTAGCAGACATAAGAGCTACCCCAGTACAGTACCCGGCGATAAATATTGCACATCGACCTTTGGAACGAGACAATCGGCTAATTTCGGCTTCGTAGAGCGTTATCTCTGTCGCACAAAATACAAACAGTCCGGTATCTGTTAGGAACTGTTAAAACAATTATGATTTGCTTCTTTTGATAATTATTTTTATTCTTTGTATAAAATCGATAGGATCGAATAGGTCGATGTGCAATATTTATCGCCGGGTACTGTATATGGTTTAATTGAAATAAATGCTTTGAGTTGAGTTGAGTTGCTGATTATGCTCATGCTATGTATGGGTCCCAAAACACAATGTTCTTAAAAACATTAAATTACAATCGATACAGTACGAGAAAATCACTTTTAAAAGTTACTAAGTGTATACATGTTTGTGCTCGTGGCTGTCTCAGATAAATAAACGCCGAGTCACCACACTACTATTTTATTGTGTGACAAGATCTTCATTACAACAAGAATATTCTTCCATTTAGCGCACCCAGAGATAACAGTTATTAAATTTCTACCCTCTTGCTTTTAAAAGTGATAATCGTTTGGCACGACATCCATTTTACAGGGGTGTTAGATGGTATACGTACAATACTGGCCGTATAACTTCCTTACTAATAAACGTTGTATAACGGCTGTATAGTTACACAACGCTGTGTCTTTTTCTTTCGAAAGTCTAATGCCCGCCTTCCACTGCGAGCGGAGCGGGCTCCGTACGGACTCCGTTTAACTCGCAACGGCTTTTTTCATAGAAGTGCTTCCACTGTGAATGAGCGGACTGAGCGGATCAAAAGAGTACAGCTTATTTCCCGCCTTACTCGCTCCGCAAAGCCCACTGGCAGTGGAAGGCAAAGTCTGAAACTATTTCTTAGTGGAAGTGTACAACTATTTTTACTCCGGTCCGCTCCGATCATCAGCTCAGTTTACGCTCATTAACCTTTTTTAGTGGAAGGCGGGCATAATTACTGACGACTGAAAGAGAGAAATCGGTGTGTATCTATTCATTTGATATAATAAGTTTATAAGTAAGGGACGGGTGGGGTGGTGTCTTATGGATAGGACAGTATCCAGTACAAGAGATTGATACGGGAAACACAAACTATTTCTCTATTGTAATATTGAATTAAAGAGAAAAAGGGCCGTAGGAGATATTTACATTCAAGATGAGTTTACTATGGACCCTTGTAACGCGATCATAAATGGTCAATTGTAGTTAGAATTACCGAATATTAAATCACCTTAAGGCGAAAGCGCCAGGGTAGCCCGCGAAATTCAATTTTTTTTTTACGTTTTTTGCAATTTGCTGTTCAGTATTAAGTTGTACGTTGATTAAAATATGATTCGCGACCGTAAAAAATATGTATTTACAGAATTATAATCCCGGGTATATAGTCTATTCAAACCCTTATTTCCACTCGATGGTAAGGGAGAAGCGACAGCCTAACCTGCGAAATTCAAATTTTCTTACGATTTTTGCAATTTGCAGGTCAGTTTCATGTTGAAAAAACGTAAGAAAATTTGAATTTCGCGGGCTCCTCTGACGCTTTCGTCTTAAACGGATATCAACTTTATACATACATACATAACCTCACGACATCTTATCAACTTTATGAAACTGTAAATTAAGATGATTTCAGAACGACTAGCACAATTTAAAAAAAAAAAACATAAAAATGTTTGAAGTTGTAGTGCAAACTCAAGTTTATGTGTAGGTATTAAAGTTGTTTTTCCAAAAAACACGTGTTTGTTTACGTGTTTGGATCTATGTCGCGAACGCAGTTTAGAAAGATACGTACCTCGCAGCCCCTGACCGGAGCCGACGACGGGATGCCTGTGTTTCCGTCTCTTGTACGGACGCTTTTCTCGCTGTAAGGCAACAGACCATCATGATATCGTACTCGCTTATTTTTCGTGTCAAAATGTTGTTTGTTTTGCTATTTGGACACTTTGTCTTAGGTGGTATTGTTCGCGAGTTTTGGAGGCTCTTGCAAATAACGGTCCAGGTTTAAATGCCACAGGCAGAGCAGCAAAATGCTCTTAGTAATTATTCATGAATAAATAGAAAATCAACTATAGTCCGCGCGGAACTAGTTGGTCGCACGTTAGGTGGGGCCGGGGGTGAGGGCGGCGGGGTTGCCTATTGTTCGCAACGCACGTACTGAGTAATGAAAAAGCGCCCCCGCCCTCCGTCCCACCGCTCACATACATAAGGCGCGGCCAACTAGTCCCGCGCGGGCTATAAATCTCAATTGAGATAGAGTTTAAATTAGCATGCGCAAACACGCTATAGGCAATTATTTCTTACAAGGTATTTTGAACTCTATTTTAATTCCGATTAAGTTAATTTTCAATTTACCAATGAAAATGCTACACAGTATTCGTCTGCGTCGACCCTACAGTGCAGCCGACGAGAGAATGCGTTCTTGACACCCGTCAGTTTCATACAAACGACTACGTGTTTTGCGAATTTGATCTTTATTAGCTACTAGATCTGACAGGCGTCAGGAACGCATTGTATTGACGGCCAGACTGTAGTATCTAATTTAGTTGGTGCCTAAACAAGGGAAGAGAAATACATAGGTGTCAATGCAAAACCTGGACCATTGTATACATAGAGCTATTGTATAATCATAATTTTAAATTAACGAGACAAACAAACACCCACACATACAAGTTGCCTCACTAATGGGATTGTCTTTAGACAGTTAGTGACAAAAGAATCCTGCCTAAATTATATTTCGTAGTTTTTTTTTCTCCCTCTCCTCACAATAACAGTAAGTGGGATGAGAAAGATTTCCCACTTGTCTAAACATCGTACTACTGGTTTCTGGAAACTTATTCGATAACCTGTGATTGGTTGCTGTTTTTTTTTTATATTTGACAGCAGATTGACCAATATTAGAGACTTGATCAGGCTTCCAGAGACCGCGAGGACATGTCATGAGTAAGTATCGAACAGAGACCAAGCTTCTTACAATCGCGTTATGAAAGGTAACCTTCAGTAGTCAGTAGTTACCAATTGAATTACAAAAAAAAAACCGCTCTTATTGCTACGAAATAAAGGCGCTGATAAAGTGGAATTGGCACCAACGTCGTGCGTTTGACTGTACATTTATTGATTACTTACTAAGTGTATGGCTGGTTCAACAGACCTTGTACTGTCAAAATTACAATATGATCGTGAGTTCTAACAAAAATACCATAGAAAAAAAAAGTGACACTCCAGGAGTGCCGACAGAAGTGAAACCTTGAAAAAGCATAGTAATTTTATAAATATGTTTGAAGGTCATTCTTCCCAAAGAAAATGTACAGCGCGTTGATGTCTTTATAATGGCCAAAACTTAAAACAGAGGTGTCGGTTACGGTAACAGTGTCGCGAGTTTAATGGTGTTTTCCCATCTCAAAAAATTCCCAACGCGCCTAAATAAGTTTTCACTTCAAAATACACTTTCAGTTTTTACTCCACTTTTCCAATTTCTCTTTCCATATTGGAAAAGTTGAGTAAAACTCAAAGTGTTTTTTGAAGTCCAGCCGTTCAGTCGTTCTCAAGTGATGCACTTACCAATGAATAGCATTTCAGTTTTATTTATTCAAGTATATAGATTTAACTTGTCATATAACAATTGAAGTTATTTTTAGCACCGCCATTAACAACAAAGAATGAATAAATATGGCCAAGTTGGTCGACTGTTGGTTTAGAGCAGATCTTTTTCATTTTAAAGACTATAATGTGTGTTTAACGCCGCACTAGTATGAAGCTTGGTTTTCGTTTTGATTTCACTCATGGGGTATGGGATGCCGTCACATTTGGCGCTAGCGCCACGTTTGCGCAGCGAACAACGAATTCCTACGCTCAGTGAGAAGACACTATCCTAACTCTCCTAATGCTTAGTATTATTAAAGAGGACAGTAGATATCCTTGTGATGTAGGTACCTGTCTGGGCTGGTCGACGGGCGTGGGCGGCGGGCGCGGCGGGTAGTGCGGCACGTACGCCTCGCGCCGGAACGACGACGTCAGCGGAGCCGCCGTGTAGGCCGGCCTGTGGAGAGGGCGATTTAAGGGATGAATAACATTATAGAATAAAGACGAGGGAATGTGGTTGCCCCTTCGGAAAATAGAAGCGTGATACCAGGGGTTTTATTTTATTTTATTTTATTTATTGAGGGATAATAAACAACTACAACATATACTATACTACATAAGTTTAACAAAGGTATAGGAAGCAATGTTGCAGTCCACTACATTATCCGCAGATAGGACATATTAAAAGATCACAGGTTGCCACTAGGCGAGCATTACCAAAATTAACAAGAAATATTTTAAAACAAATAAATAGGGTAAAATAGGGGTTCTTGTCTAAGTAAATCTATTCCACACGATACAATTCGAGTGATACTTTGATTTGCAATGGGAGTAAATTATCTTTTGTACTTTATTCTTAGGCCTAAAAGCTGCACGGGTTGATCTATCACGTTTAGTAACGCTTGGCGAGGTCGGTCCGTGGACGGGTGACCAATGACCATCCATTTCATACCGAGACCCGTCCCTCAGTACCTCGGAAAGCACGTTGAGCCGTTAGAAGCTCAAAAGTCTTACTAAGGAGTATCGTGTTAACCAGGAACTGGGTTGTGTGTGGAGGTCAGATGTCGCTCTATGTGAACTTGTATTCAACTGCATCCGGTTGGACTGGAAGCCGACCCCAACATAGTCGGGAGAAAGCTAGGCAGATGATGATGACCAGAATATTTTACCTTGGAGGTGGGTCCGGGAGCAGCTGGTTAGCGAAGTCCCCGGCGGCGTAGCGTCGCTCCGCGATGAGCGCAGTGAGCCGCACGAGCTCGCGCTTGGCGCTCTCCCGCCGCGCGACCAGCTCGAGTAGGGTGAGCGCTCGCGCCAGGTCCCGCCGGAGTTTCAGCATCTTCTCGTATGAGCTCTCGTCGTTTTTTCTGGAATTCAAAGTTAGAAATAGTTAGTAAAATGTTGATGTTTTCGTATTAGTTGCTCAAGAGAGAAGATGGCATGGCGTTAATTGCCTGTTCTTCTCCACGGGAACCTGCTACCCTTTGGCATTTAAAAACTAGGTTTATCTTTCTGACTGATTAACTTCTTGACAATTCAAAAGTGTCTGTAATAGGTTTTATTTAAATAAATTTGATTTTAGACGCAGAAAAGTAAGCATAATCTATCCGTGACGTAACATCTCATCTAAATCTGAAGCCTATCGTACATTGAAAAAAAATACTGGACAGGCTTATTTACATTGATTTGGCCTGTTTGAATAAATAGGTAATAAATAAATATTAAATAATAATAATCGTTTATTTATAAAATATGCCTGGACATTGATGAAATGATCCACGAATCTTACCACATTCCTTAAAAGAATAATACACTATTATAATACTGTTGTTGTATATTCTGTATGTTTAGAAGTAAGTATAGTCAACCTCGTAATTTCTCTACACCCTGAGGTTAAATGTCACTAGGACGTCCTAAAACGACGGACGGTGTATTTGTCTATGTGATAGTTTCAACCTTAGTGAAGATTCAATTTACTGGGAATTATTGACAAAAGTGATAAATCAATTACGAGTTCGACTATACCAATAAAAGGATCCATACCAGCACTATTTTATCTGATTTTTTAATGGTATAGCTGTTGGTATAATCATCATTATCATTTCAAATTTCAAAGACGTCCACTGCTGGACATAGGCCTTCCCCAAACACCGCCACATCGACCGGTTTCGTGCTTCTCGCATCCAGCTGATTCCTGCGGCATTCACAAGGTCGTCGGTCCGCCTTATGAGGCCTTCCAACTCTACGTCTTCCGGTACGCGGTCGCCACTCCAGAACCGTTCTGCGAGCAATGTGCCCACTGCAACTTAAGTTTGGCAATCCTTCGGGCTATGTCAGTTACCTTGGGATCTCCAGCTGTTGGTATATCAATAGTTAAATAAAATGGCGCCTAACCTGTTCTTCCTGGTTTGCATCTTTTCCGTCCGCCGTCTGAACGCTAAGTAGGGGTTGTTTGACGACTGGCCCGGCCTGTTCTCTGTTTTAACCGACAGGATCAGCGGGTGTTGCTGAAAAATACATATTGTTCTATTAAAAAGAGGTTTGATAAAGACTGCACTCTGGGATAAGAAGTGTTCTACAGTTGCAAATAAACCATTAGGGTTTGGGGAGGATAAGTGAATTTTGAAGGTGAGGAAAAGGGTGTAAATTCAATCATCTCTTATCCGTCTGATCAGAGGATCCTCCCTTTTCTATAGAGGTACACATACCTCTATAGAAAAGAGAGGATACTCCTCGGGAATTTGTATAGATGCCCAGTCACGCGATGCAAGATTTTGCGTGACGTCAGCAAGATGCGTAGTTCGCATGTGGCGAAGTAGATTCCACCACCGCCACAAATTAAATTAAATGATTTGCCACACGCCAATATACCAACAAAACAATGAAGACTATATAAATAGACCTGCGGACGGTCCTCTCCCTCTCACAGTGAGGAGGCCCGTGTCCCAGCAGTGGGAACGTAATAGTTTGATAGTGTTATTACTTTGATTACCGTGTTAAGTCTCTTGTTAAGCCAGTAGTCGTACACAGCGATGACGAGGTCGTCGTTCCTCTCGAGCAGCAGTTTCGCCTCGTTGAGGGTCACCACCGTTTGGCCCGAGCTCTTCTCTAGCTTGTCCATCATCTGTTCGAACTTTAGCTCTGGAAATAAACAGAAAATTCTCATCAGAAGTGGTCACAAGTTGGTGTGCCTAGAACGTAATAGTGATTTGATTAAATATTGAATGAAGAAATAGCCATCAAACTCTTTTTTTTTATTTAAGAAGTAGACCTCCTTTGGGTTTCTACAAGCTTTTATTATTGAGTGAAGCTCTCTGTTTACAATAAACTTCTGTCACCAATCCATTGGTCAAACATGGTGATCATGGAATTATTCTTCATCACGAACGCCCATGTTGCTAAGTTAGAAACATTCAGTGCTCAGTTCTCTTACTGACCTATTGGCAATTTGAAGTCGCCACGTTCATAAAGACGAGGCCATAGTAAATGACATGATGACGATAAATTGCTGTACTAGATTGATGCAGTCGCTAAGCGTTAGAAGTCAAGAGTTCAAGACGGATCGCAATGAACCAATTCTTATAGTCTGCTTGGGTCGGATACTATTGTGATTTAGGTATGCAAACGCAACCACAGATGAACTGAATCGCCATCACATCTGTGAAGGTTTGATGACCCCAAAAAAAAAACTCATCAAATTTATTGTTTTATCATGTTTAGACGATACTACAGTAGCTAATATAATTTGACCTGTATACTTGTAGTGACATCTATCGTTTGAAGATGAGTCATGAACGAACTCATGGAGTCGAGGCTTAATTTTTAGGGTTCCGTACCAAAATGGTAAAACGGAACCCTTATGGTGAGACTGTCTGTCTGTCTGTCACTGCTGGATATCTCAAGAATTACTAACGCTACCAACTTGAAATTTGGAACAGTTTTAGATGACATTTGCCCAACTATTTTGCAAATAAGAAAGTAATAAAAATATATGTATATTTTTTGCAACAGGGACTTCTGAAAAATTCGAAATAGGGCTACTAGGTTATGTGGGGTATCATATGAAAGAGCGCAGTTTGCACATTCATAAACATTTTTCCTTTTTTTTTTAGACCGCATAGTTGTCGACTTTTGATGAAAAAAATACCGTCCGCCCCCCTTATCTCCGAAGTTTGCAAAGGGAAAAATCTGAAATTATTCTATGTGATAGAAGTGATAGAATGTTTCATTGCGTTATTTCCGTTGTTGAGCAGATGCATGTTTCGAAGCAATGGATTAGTAATATCGTGATTGAGATTGATAGTGCGTTACGCAATTAGAATGCTGTACCCGAAAACCTGCGAAAACCTTCAGGCGAAAGCGCCAGGGTAGCCCGCGAAATTCATTTTTTTTTACGTTTTTTGCAATTTGCTGGTGCCGTATTATGACGGTTTACTGCCATCATGACTCCAGTGTAAGAGAGTGACGGAGCTATACACGACCGATAGTACCATCTCTTTTTCGCACTGAAATCATGATGACATTAATACTTCGTAATATGGCCCCAGGTCAGTATTAAGTTGTACGTTGATTAAAATATGATTCGCGGCCGTAACACATATGTATTTACAGAATTATAATCATGAAAGTCATCAACACAACTCTCAAAGACTAAGTAATAGGGATTTATACTAACCTAACAAGTTGTATTACTGATTCTAATGTTTATGATTCTGTAAATACATATTTGTTACGGCCGCGAATCATATTTTAATCGCCGTACAACTTAACACTGACCAGCAGATTGCAAAAAAACTTAAGAAAATTTGAATTTCGCGGGCTACCTTAGCGCTTCCCCCTTAAGAGTTCAAATGTCACTAATGAGACACGATTACTTTTTCTATTGCTACCGACCTTAATAAGTTTGCCTAGCAGACGAGGGGCATGGTTTTGGCTGCCAACTTAGCTTAAACTTAACTTAGGTTCTTCCGTTGAAGAATACGTCAAGAGGCTTTAAAATCAACAATGTTTGTGAGGCAGTTTTCTAAGAGAAAATTCAAAGGACAGTTATGAGAGAGAAGTGTTTACATACTCGTATGTAAGTTATACCTGTGAGCTCGGGATGCCGCTGTTGTTTGAGCCACCGCTCGTCCTCCGTGTCGATGTCGTATTCCGGCGCCTCTTGTTCTTCCCATAGCGCTGTAACAATACAAAATAGTTTATGAACAAATATTCAAGTTTACGAAGAGATTCTTTTGCACCATATCAGCCGAAAGTATTCTGCAGCGCTCTCAAGATTGATTTGAAAAGATGGCCGAAGTATCAAACAAATCTACGCGTTCTATTTGTTATTTCAGTTAATCCACACGTATTAATTTAGTGGTGGCCCAGTGGTAACGGCCGCGAATTACGACGTGTAGGTCTTAGGTTCAGACCCAGACAGGCGCTTTATTTTGTGTAAATTACTTCATCACCACTGCTATCGAAACGATGAAGGAAAAACATCGTAAGGAAACCGGTATGTCCTAGAGACAAAAATTCGAAGACGTGACTGTTGGGGATTTTAATTCTTGATTTGCAACACCAACATTAAATGTAAAACATTATGTAAATAGTGGCAACACTAGCCCCTTCCATCTGCGACACTGGTACAATATAGACGTGCATTGTATTACTTGTCTCAATTTATTTCATCTTCCTCGGTACCAATATACCAGCACCTCATCAGCTACCATCACCTAAATACAAGCTACACAGTGACATTTATCAACCCGCTCTGGGCTCGCGTGGTGGGTTACGAGTCGCTCCCTCTCACCGAGAGGAGGTCTGTGTCCCAGCAGTGGGAATATTATAGGCTGATTATGATGAGATGACACATATTAATCCACTTTGGAGCCCGGAAGGCCCTGGCCGGAAATAGCGTGGATAAAGGCTCCTACAAACACGACACGCGATATAATCGCGCGCGACACAAAGGCACCGCTCGTTGCGCGACTTGCGGTGCCTTTGTGTCGCGTGTCGTGTCGCGCCTATTTGAAAATCGCCTTAATGGCGCCTTAATGGTGAAAATTTTGAAGATGAGTCCAGCATAGACTCTCATAAATGTTGGCAATCCACTGAGCCTGTATATTACGAAGCCCTCCGTCTCCAAAGGAAGCAAGCGTTCCAGTAGTGGGACATTTACATTATATTGTGTCTTCTCGAATTGAAGAATACGAGGTTGATTGTTCTAAGAAAATCGCTTATAGCGAACAAGCCACGAGCCCACGAACGTAATTTAAACGAAAAAGTCAAAAACATCACTAATAGCTTTATCCAATGGCCCTATATTCCCAGAAACAGCTTCAAACCTAAAGTTTATTTTAAATTAAAACATCTAGCTAATAAAAATAAGGCAGAGGGTCAATCTCTATGGGCTGATCGAATCACGTTTCGCAGAACCGAGCGAACCTTTTAATTTCCTCCTTCCTTGTTTGTTGATAATAAAGGAATATGTAGCATTTTAATTAAACTTGATGGTCTTTGATAATGAAAAAATATTGTGTTTTGAGAAGATAATGTTTCATTAATAAAATTTGCGCCTGTCTGTACGCGTACCGCACATCGAGCTATACATAACCAGTATAATATAACGTATGAGCTGACTTCTGATTGTAGGAATAATCTATACCTACTTAACAAGACGAGGTCATCTAAAACTGGAAATATATAGCTTGATGTGTCCCGCTGTATATCTAACTGATTATGATTGAATAATTATTTAACACATCATCGTTTCTAGGTTTTCTATGATCCAGCTCAAACACAGATCTTTTTATAACCCCGTGGTCATAGTAGAACGGTTTTTGACATAGTTCGTGTTGACCACCATGTATTAACAGGACAGGTCCACTATTCTGTGTGGTTCTTTCCTCAAAAGGCCAGTTCAGATACCTATCTACATGGTCTTCACACGATCTGACCAAGGTTATGTCTGAACTTTAAAAGACTGTGACAGTCGAGTTTATTTCGGCTTTTCTTCTCAGAGTAGTCAGATAAGAAACGCATGAAAGAAACGCCTCATGATTGACGTGTAAAAGTGTTTGTACAAACTTACTTACAGATAGGTAACAATAGGTAATACGGGCTGGTGTCCGCAACTCCACATCAATGCGCGTATTTTGCGTACGGATACAAAATAATTTATCAAAACAACATTCTGTATCATAAGTTTTTTTTTTTATGTATGACATATCATACGATGCCAAATTAACATTTTAAGAAGAACTGAAAACGTAACATTTCATATCTATACCTAACCTACAGTCATCAGCAAGACAATCATATAACAAATTGTCAAATAAATCCAATCGTACTACATATTTCCGCTTATATGGCGTCCTCACACGTCCGCTCTCTGTCATCATTCTGCGAAGTGCGAAGGCCGAGCCTAGCCGACTCGAGCTCACAGCTGACGGCGCGGCGCCGACTAACGTAATTGAATCACCAGACGCGTGCGCGTGCGTAGACTGAGAAACGCACACGTGGTTACATATCGTGGGATAGATCTGTTTGTTAGACGGTGCATTCAAATATAATCTGGGGGCCTAAAAAGGCCACTTTGGCAGAATCGTAAATGGATAAAGCTATGAATCAAAATATGGCGAAGACAGTCCGTGTTTTTCTTTTTTTCGCTGCACAACGTAGGTAGAGATTAACTACGATAACATGGCGCGCCCCTCCAAAATTCAGAAACGTTTGAAAGTATTTGTGTAAGTATTTACAAAGCACCACCAACACTCACAACGCATGTGTGTGTAATGCAAAAACCGTCAAACAAAAACAAATCCACGGATATGTTGCTCGACTAGTGCCGTCATTAATCGCTCATTATTATTAGTATGGCGCTGCACTGAGGTATTCTATGAAACGAACACGTGCGTTGTCTTGCGCGGTCGGCTAGTTATGATTAGTTGACCAACAAATCTGGTAATAAGTGAGATATTACGAGTACCGATTGCACAAAACTATGAATAAATTTTATTGTGTTCAAATATTGAAATTTAATTTACTCTAAATCTAATATTTTGATGTTTAATGTTTTCAATAAAATGAATGAATGAATGAAATGTGACTCTTATTATTTTTATACATATTAATAATTTATGACTGTTTATTATATTAATCATTAATGCTTTATAAAATAAATATTTAATAAATGAAACCTTTATAATATACATATTTGTAACACATTTATTTTTAGTTACTAAGACATCAAAATCATTAATTAACAAAAATACGTAATCATAATTATTATAAAAAAGTACATAATATACATTATGGTCCAAGTGACAATGAGGGCATTATTCATACTGCCCGGGCGTTATTAATAATACCCTCATTAATCACTTGGCCCACAACATTTATATAAAATAAAAAATCTTAATTATCTCTATTAGCACAGGAACTAAAATTTTGTTCATCGCTGTCATAGAAGCTTGATGTGTCGTTTTCAGAATCTGATTCTCCTACGTGAATAATAAATTCTTGCTCGTCGTCGTAGTTATCCCAGTATTTGGATTCCGTCTCCTCCACATGTCTGCAAGTGTTGGTCCACATTGTGCAATCGATCATGTCTAGATGTTCATGAAGTAATTTCATTATAGATGTGTAGTTATGGTCTATATTTTTGTTTGCAACATAGTTTTTTAACACTCCCCAAATTTTCCATGACTAACTTATTTTGCAATCAGTACTTTCGTGTCACTGAGCGATGTAGTATCAACAACTTGACTGTCTCAGACCGCTGCCGGCCTGCTACTGAAGACGAACACTTACAACTACATACAAAAACTTTCGTAAGGATATGGCTAAACACATCGAAACAGTAATTTGGAGGGGCGCGCCATGTTATCGTAGTTTATCTCTATAATCAAAGAGATAGGGATTGGATTTGGATTGAACTGATTAGTATTTTAGCACAGACAAAAAAATAACTGAAAAATCCTTCATCAATGGGATTGGATTCGATTAACTTAACAGTTAACTGTCCATTACGATTAATAATGTTATCCTTTTATGATTTGCCAAATTGGCCTTTTTAGGCCCCCTGGTACTCTAAATGTACAATCGAACAAGCTATTTGGTAAACAGGCCGCCAACTTGCAACTACTTTATAAAATTGTTTTTTTGGTTGAAAGATTTTTGCCGCCTATGTACGAAACTCTTTGTTCAACTGTAAGTCCGGCGCACCCAGGGGGGCTCAGTTTCGCTACCATCTTAGGATAATCAGCCTATAATGTTTATATTATAATATGTATTATGTTGTTGTTGTAATATTTTAGACTGAAAATGTTGATTTATCTTTTCGGTCAAAAATATTAGCGTTTTATTTATATGCTAATCGGCACGAGTAGAAACGTTTTTAATAAAACTTGGAAAACTTCAACTTAGCTGTCTTACAAAATGACAATGGATGGAAAATCGCGTCTTAGTAGCAAATAGCGTACAAAAAGACAACCTATACAATGTGTTTCAGAGGGGTGTGACCAAACTTGGGGGTGTGGTACAGGCCATCAAACTGAACAACTTTTTCCCGGGGACAAACACAGTAATCGTGAAAAAAAAATCAGTCGTCCCATACATTTGGTCAAGAAGGTATTGAAGTTTTGTATGGGATGACTGATTTTTTTTTCACGATTACTGTGTTTGTCCCCGGGAAAAAGTTGTTCAGTTTGATGGCCTGTACCACACCCCCAAGTTTAGTCACACCCCTCTGAAACACATTGTATAAACTCGGCGTGAGTTTATGTACAAACGCCAGCACATCAAGCTACTACAATCTGTCAAATTTCTTTAATAGATTTTCAACTTTATCGCTAAAGTATAAGGTTCAAAGTTGATTGGAAAAATTTGACAGTTTCGGATAGCTTGATGTGCTGGCGTCTGTACGTTATCTTTTAATTTTTCTTCCCATACAGGTAGGCAGAAATTACAGCCGGTCGATTCTGTAAAAATCTCACCGTGAAAACTTAGGTGAAGTGAGTTTGTTTA
Source organism: Luperina nickerlii (assembly GCA_963855955.1). Classification (NCBI taxonomy): domain Eukaryota; kingdom Metazoa; phylum Arthropoda; class Insecta; order Lepidoptera; family Noctuidae; genus Luperina; species Luperina nickerlii. The sequence continues at coordinate 4,400,080 of OY979689.1, read as the reverse complement.
TGCTAGGAATTTACACTATAGACAGCTCACTCCACGCTCACTTCACCTAAGTTTTCACGGTGAGATGGTTACAGAATCGCACTGCAGAACGCCATTACTACGATCCTTACCATGCTGCTTTTGCTTAATTTACGTTCGTACATTCTGCACCCTAATTGGGTAACACACCACCAACCACAATTTGAATCATTTTGAAGGATATTCCAAATCCCTTGGCCTTCATATATTCGAAAAATTGGTCTGCTCAACAACATAGATAACGTAATGCTTGTTGTTAAACTGACAAAATGAAATTCATTGCTACGGTTATAGTGTATTCACGGAAACGAGTTAGTAGAGCGCTATCTCACTCACAAAATTTTTTAACTGCGATTGGTCAGTGATAAACGCTAAGGCGGTGTACACAGTACGAGTACTTCTTAGTCTACTCATACTTCCCGTACTGTGCAGACGTGCTCTTACTTGTGACTGTATGCTCAACTTGTGAACCGGCTGGTGTACTGGATTTTATGATTGATTGCTTTCTTGACGACTTGGCGGCTTGTGAAAAGGACTTTTCATTGTGAACTGAAATAGTGCGATAATGGTGGATATCGAACAACCTGCTGAGAAAAGAAAACGGCGGGCTTTTTTGTCTACCGAGAAGACTATGATTTTAAATATGTACCACGCAATGAGAAATGCAGACTCTTCGGCCTCCAAGGGTGACATTCTGAAAGCTGTTGCATCTTCTTTAGGTGTTCACTGGGCTTCTGTTCATAGAATTGTAAAAGAGAAGAGAAGAATGATAGTGGTGAGCTAAAATCTCCGAAGAAATTGAAGCAACGTTTGTTAATTGTTGATACGATTGATAACTTTACAAAATGTGCCATCAGATGTGGCGCAGGTGTGCTAATGACCCGTTTATTGTTCTTTTGTCATACATGAGCATTATCATAATAAAATACTTTTTCCCAATTTTTGTATAGTATACTGGCCCAGGTGCTTTACATCCATTGTTATTATTATCATTAAGTTATTGGTATATTCTCATTGTTGAAACACGTGTTTTATAACATGTTTTATATTCTCGTTACGACAGACGAAGCCGCAGGAATAAACTAAGCGAACTTTTAAGAAGCGCAGTGTGAACGCACATTTACATTTCTAAGGTATTGTTAACGCCCACTGACCCTAAAAAAGTATTTTTTGTCTTTGTCATTTGTATGACAATGTGCGATAGAGAAGGCGCTATACTAACTCGTCTCCGTGAATACACTATAGTGTGTTACGCAATTACCCCGCTGGTTATACAAAAAGATAATTTGATAGTATTATGAGCAATTTCATTTATAAGCGACATGACTACTCAACGGCTAATCATAAATTCATTACGGGGCACTTAGCTAATTAAGCTCTAAAACCTGGACCGTGAAATGACCACATAAGCATCTGTTCCAACTAGATAGGCGTAGGGCTAGGGGGTACTACGGTGCTAATTAATGTGATGTACGTATCTTTATACCTGTATTCAAGTTAGGGTGAACTGAGTTGTGATAGCCAGACAATTCAATAACAGGGTGCGTAGGTAGACTGTGGTTGGGGCCTTGGAGCACTTCGGCCGGATTTAGTACACGTTCGCACTGACGTAAGAATATCGCGGCGGGATTTTATCGCGCACTCAATTTTCAACTGTCGGTGTTGAGCCGAGCGTTGATAATCGAACAGAGCGCGTTAAAAAACACACTGTCGGATTTTCAACTCTCGTCGCTAAGCAGTGCGTTGAGAATCCAGTGCGCGAAAAAAAATCGCCGCGGGAATAACGCGCCCGTGTGTACCTGGGCTTAGTGAATTTGCCGCCTATTATTGGAAACTTTGGTTTCAGGATTTAATCACGTTTTTGTTATTAAGAGGGGAGGTTTGTTTGACAGGGTTTATTGTTTTGTTTATTTATCCGTGGCTAAATAATAACAGCCGCACAGGTAGATCGATCGCGTTTGGTCTGTGGATGGGTGACCATCTTTAGATACCGAGGCCCCTCCGTGTTTTGGAAAGCATGTTAAACTGTTGGTCCCGGCTGTCATTCGTGGATCTTTGACAGTCGTTACGGGTAAGAAGCCCGAAAGTCTGGCAACCTGTCTTACCAAGGGGTATCGTATTACCCAGTAACTGGGTTGTCAAAGTCAAATCCTTTATTTCAAATAGGCACATTAAAGGCACTTTTGAACGTCAAAACTTACAGTAAAATTGAATTGATTCTAGTCGCCCCTTCCAAAAGATAGTGTTCGTATGGAGAAGAATGGGCAAGAAACTCCACTTGTGGACATACACTTGTGGAGGTCAGATAGGCAGTCGCTCCATATAAAATACTGGTATTCAGCTGCATCCGGTTAGACTGGAAGTCGACCACAACATAGTTGGGAAAAGGCTAAGCAGATGATGGATGACTTACCTTTTGTATACTATTTATAAAAGTATACATAAGCTAACATCGCGCCTATATTCGCGGAAGGGGTAATGGTTACTAACATTTCACCAATGAGGGTTTTCGTGAAAATTTACGACACCAGTTGGCACCACTGTGACAAGAGGTCTTCTAATATAAAATATTTGATGACGTTCATCATTCGATTCATTCATTCGTTCATCATTCAGTCATGACTTGGTCATGACTAAAGAAAATATAGGTTCTTTGACAGATGTCTGGACCTGACGTGTCAGTGCTGCCACCTGGCGAACGTCATTTCAGAAAACCCTCATTCTGCTAAGTCTCATGTAACAGGGGCAATTTTATTAATCTGAGAGGAAACAGCAAAAAAAAAATTTGCAAAAGCTAAAACATACTCTTTACAAAAAAAAAAATCTAAAGGAAAATAAATCACGTGTAAACATTTTGGAAACATTTACAGACTCCATCGTGTGGTTTGTTTTCATCGATTTATAAAGCTTTCGTACCAAGTCAATGAAAGGAAGAAAAGAACAAAAGGAGGTGAAATAACTTTCAGGGGTGGAACTTTTAAAACAAATATTTTCCTTAACGTGTTGTTTCATACTTCAAACAAAATCATGACAAGTACTCAAAATAGCTTTTAACTTTTAAGTGTACATTTGTATACTTTGCTGCGGGTAGTGGATAACAGAAAGGCAGTCGCTCCATGTAAAATAGGTACTGGTATTCAGCTGCATCCGGTTAGACTGGAAGCTTACCACAAGCTTGTTAAAAATACTATAATGATGACTATATGATAGAATAATATGATGACTTGTGAGTAACCTTGAGGGTCCTTAAGAAAAAAAGTAGTATGTATTCTGATACTGTCCCATTCCTGGACAAAGTCCTACTTTGTTATAAAATCTAGCGATACAAATGGCACTCGTTCTGGCTTAGTACCTTGCACATTGGCTCTTATCGATATGTAAGCGAAGTTATTGGCTATATTTGGCCTTTTTATCACCGACAACCCCACATTTTCCATCCTATTAGCAAACACATCACGTCGACAGCACATAGGGGTCTCGCGAACCCCGTAGGTATAGAAATCACAAGCAACATTTTAGTCAAAGCTTTCATACGTCCACAACAAGCTATGAAAATTGTAGATCATATTTAAATGAATTCACGTTCAAAGGCAGATTCCGAATTCAATTTCATGCCATTTAAAACGCTGAATAACCGTCAAACATAAATACAAAATGGCTGCAAAAATAATCTTTTCATTTCTCCCTCGTGTTTTTTGTAGGTAGCAGGGAGGGAAATATTTCATGTTTTTGTAATTTTAATTATAAACATTCGGAAGCATCGTGCGATTTTCAATTAAGTTCAGATTGTACCACGTTATTTATTTTCATTAATTTATGTTTGAATCTAAATTCCGCGTAATTAATTTTAATCAGATAATTACACCTCACTCACTTTCAAAACAAGTGCCATGATTAACACAAATCCGACTTATCAAAATCTCACGAACACAAATCTTAAGATTCCAAATCTTCTAAAACTTCACCACATGTGCGTCAGTTATTTACGCAGAAATACAAAACTTTTACGAACATACACACATTCGTAAAGCACACACACAGCCACAAAGCGATATTGCTTGGTTCCATGAGTAATTTATATATCTTTTGGTATCGTTTGCAATTGATTCTATAGACGAATATTTTCTACAATAGAGTATAGTTTCTCTCACAAGTATTTTGAATCTTTAAAGGAAAAATACTTTTGGAGCTGTGATTTATTAAAACTTTTATATGGAGATACCTAAGTGACAGATTTATTTTTGGAGATATACATAAGAACTGGTTTTACGAACACCACAAAACAATTTTACATCAAGTCTAGATCTTCTAGAAATACTGGCAGTATTTTAGTTTTTTCTTCGCTTTGATGAGCAAATCGTCATACTCCTGATAACTGCCGAATCCAAAGCTAACGAGATAATTTATCTGAAGACCTTAGGATAAGATACAAACACGACACTTACCATAAACTGACGCTTCGATTGATTCGATTAAAAAACACACCAACATGTAGTGACTTCACTAAAATCACTAAGTAGTACATTTTGACGTGATGTTGACGGACCGAAGCGCAAATTTACGCTGATTTTCATAATATCTAATAAATAAACGTTATTTAGGACATACTTTGGCTACACGTTATTCCTGTCTGTCATACAACTTTCAAACTACAAGTGCTACATAGACATAGGGTATGTGTATTATAACCTATTTATGTACCTAGTTTTAATAGATTTTTTTTATCATTATTCCTCTCAATCAAAGCACCTGCCATCATCCAATCTCTTCACCACTCTTGGTTGACTGGTAGAGAATGCCTAAGGCATTAAGTCCGCCTTTTTGCCTTTTAGTGCGAAAAGTTTAAATAAATAAATAAATAAACATGACTTAGTCAAAAAGCTCGTGCTAAGTAACGTTTAGAGATCTGGACCTAAGTAACTTCTCTGCACCATACCCTTAGAAATTTGGCTCATCAAACAGGTACTTGAACTAGAATGTAATTTATATTATAACATCATCACCACCATTTGTTATTCGGTTTTTGCAGCAGGAATTTCTCAGTCCGGAGTTTGGATCAGTGAGTGTCCGGTTAATGACAATAGGCTTCGCTACCTTTTACATGGGACTTGAACATAAATGGCGAAATTCCAGTGTAGTGTAGTGTGAGTGCGCGCGTGTGTGTGTGTGTGTGTGTGTGTGTATACAGACGCCAGCACATCAAGCTACCCGAAACTGTCAAATTTTCCCAATCAACTTTGAATCTAAATGCTTTAGCGATAAAGTTGAAAATCTATTAAAGAAATTTGACAGATTGTAGTAGCTTGATGTGCTGGCGTCTGTACACCTCTGTCTAACCCTTTGGGGATTACAGGCGTGATGTTAAGTTATTTTATCATCATCATATAAATACAGGGCAAACGGATGACTCATAAGTTTTTCTCGGTAACAGTCGCCAACCAATGTTAATGAGGTCGTAAAATCAATCCGATATGGATAAGATGAGTTTTAAATGGTCGCTTTCTGAGCACTTAAACACGGTAATATGCGATGTGGCTCGTGCCTACACGTTTGAAGAAACGGTTAGGTAGGAAAGCCGTAATTGCTCAAAGAAGTGAAGGTTTGTTGGTTTGGCTTCCACACATTTTAGAGCTGGTATAGTGAGTCCCTCCAGCTCGAAAATATACAGGAGCCGTTGCTGAATCTGCCTACATTTGTAATCATCCAATAACAGTCTACTGGTGGCTAAGCCGCGCCAACTACTAAAGGTCACACATATCAACTCGGAAAGGGATCGTCACCGTATCAACTCGAGCCATTCAGTATTCTTTGTATGAAACTCCCTACTGCAACTGCAACGCACACTTATCGGAATCGCAACGTAATCGCCTCGCCTCGGGACAAGCTCGCAAACCGGGAAGGTGGTTGAAGGGTTGGCGAAGAGCTCACGTCTCTTCCTCCACCCTTGCCCCTCTCACCCCTCCCGCGGCCTACCTACAGCACCATCAACCAGCGGTCGGCGAGCCGTAAGCGCGGCGTCGCCTAGCCGTAGCCGAGTCGACGTATCGGAGCTGCTGCTCCGCTTTGATTACGTGCTTACGTTAGGTTGACGCCTGTTTGACGGCGAGGCGAAAGGCGATACGGTGACGATCCCTTTCAGGTTAATATGTGTGCTATGACCTTTAGTTAACTTCCATACAAGCTTTTAAGATTGATTTTGTTTTAATGGACTGTAGATCGTAATAAAGACCATGACAATGATGAAAGCCCGACATCGACAGCAGATTTACTGATCAGACTTGTGCAAATAGAAAGGAGGTAAGTAATCTGACTTTAAATGTAGGCAGTAACGTTTCTTCAAAGAACTCTTTAACTATTCAGTTAAAGAGTTCTTTGAAGAAAAGTTGTAATGCAATTTATTTTAATTTGCTTTAATTCAATTATTTAAATCTTACTCTTGACATTTATTTATTATGACTTTGACTTTATGTAATGGATTGACTATTGATTATTTCTTTTATTTAATTAACTTTATTGTTCTGAATTTATTATGACAATTGTATTGTTAATATAATTTGCATGCTAACATAGCTGAATATGGTGAAACTGTACCCGTGCAACATCTTTTGTAAATCCATATTATGCAAATAAAATTATTGATTGATTGCAGTAGTTTTTTTTTCGACCTATTACCACATGACATTGTTATGTAAATTCTGCCATTCATAAGTCCATCTGATCGCGGTTTAACCCTTTCAACGACAATGTCAACCATATCAAATATCAAAACATTTAAAAACGTATCATGTTTTAAATACACCCCAATTTTAAACAGGTTGGATCTGAGTGGAAAACCTCGAAATTGAGGGTTGAAAAAAACCCCTTAACAATAAATAACACTTGATCGCCTTGAACAATGGAACCCTAAAATTCAGAAGGGGTGGTAAGATGAATGTGTCGAAAACGGAATCTTATTGCTGAGAGTTAAAGTTTGTTTTGGGTTGTATTACGTGCCGATGAGAGTGGGTGGTCAGACAAAACAGATGGTTAGGTATGTTTCTGCAGATAAATATTAGTTTAATTGGCTTATGGTAAAATTGTTGGCTTCCCTAAAGGAATGGTAAAATACTGCTTTGTTGTACACCGTTTTTGGCCACCGCGCGGCCACCCACGGTCATCATGCACTAGATATTAATAAAGAGAAGTACTTTTCTCGGGGACCCCCGAGTGCTCAACGAGCTGCTCTAAAAGTAACGCCCGATGCACCCTGAACAGTCAGTCCTGCTACAGCCTTGCTAAATGAGAAGCATTTCTACCTCGGAATGAGTTATTCATAAAATAGTTCGGCTTGAGCCATTCTCACATAGTTCGTGCCCCTATACGAAAGTAGCCGAAATTTAAAATACATAAAGTCAGAAACGATCACGCGTTTCCCCTATAGGATTGGCAAAAATACGGACAGCATCATATTAATCTAACTATAATACGTAGAGTTTATTAACCCTTAATTTCGCAAATAGACGACCCTTTCGTGGGTGTTCAGAGACGAGTAAAGGGATCACAGACAGGAAGTATATATAATATATTTATGTAGCTATTTTATTTATTTTATAATTTATGTACAGCACACAGTAAAATACATAGGGATATGACATAATTATAATTTGAGTACAAAGGTACTGCTTATTTCTTAAGGAATTTCTTCCAGCAGACCTGCGAAAGGAGAAGTAAAAAAGAAGTGTAGACAATAGTGTGTGAGAACAAGAGAAAAATATGAATGTGTGAAGTCTAATACTAGAATATTAAATAAACCTACACATATCATGCGAAAAAATTAACATAAGTATACTAAAATAAATACATAATGCTAGCTATGTAGTAGCTATGTGAGACTTTATTAGCTTGAAAGGTTGTAAATTAAATCGGACTGTCGAATAATCGAGTCGAATAATCGCGTCGATAAATCGAGTGGACTTTTGGATAGGTCAGAGAGGACATTAAAATGCCTATTGATGTTTAGTGACGGTCAAAAAAAAATGATTCGTTGGGACTGGAATCATGAGAATGTTTTGCACATACCCAATCTCTAACATGTGATTACAAATGTGAGACGGAATAAGCATTGTTCACCACGCTCACCCACAGGCGATTCAGGTCTTTTGGTTTTCAGACATGTTTTTCATTATTGGGAGTCATATATTGGCTTTACAAACATCGACAATGTCATTAGTTGCTGGTTGCATGCAAGGTATCATGTTTTGATTCCACAGTTACTTCAAACACGCGAATCACATAGACACACGAATTTTTATATATATATATATATCTAAACTAGCTTCCGCCCGCGGCTTCGCCCGCGAAGTATGTCGATAAAAACTATCCTATGTCCTTCCCCGGGATGCAATCTATCTCTCTGCCAAATTTTATCGAAATCCGTTCACTGGTTTATGCGTGAAAAGGTAACATACAGACAGTGTTACTTCCAAATTTATAATATTAGTATGGATTGCGATGATAGTAAAAATATCTATCAATATAATATTAGTATGGATTGCGATAATAGTATATATATCTATTTGAATATAAAATGGGATAGGCTCTGTGTGCACTGATAACATAATGTTCTTTGAAAGTCTAATTTCCCTAGGGTTGGGTGGGTAGGTGCGACGAGTAATATCAAAATATTACCCTATCATGATGGCTTCGATAACGGCTAGTGATAAGCCTAGAAGAGCAGTTTATTTAAGCGAACTATTACGTTACTATAAAGATTTTAGACGTAATTTGACGTACGAAACGACAAACGATGGGACATGGTTGGGACTTAATATCATGTCCTGCGTGTCCTGTCAGCTGCAAGTTACAGGAACTGATGGACGCTAGTGATGGCTCCAAACACGTAGCTGAATTCTGGGCAGAGTCCATTTAGATTACCATCGATACTCTATGAAGAAGACTTCACGTAAGCAGTAGAACTCAAGTGAAGCAGCTCGTCCGAAGAAGTATATTATACTACTATCAAACATATTTCTGCCGCTAGTCAGCGTTGCTGTGTTCCAGGTTTTAGGAAGCAAAAGAAGTAAGAATCGTAGAAGGTTCAGGAGTCTTGTATGTAGTTTCTGCCTATTCTTACCGGACAAAGGCGTGCGGTTAGGCCGTTTACAAATCATCCCGTAGCTGCAGCCCTTATAATACAGCCTGTATTAGTCGCCCTTGGATTTGTATGGACCCTCACACATGGCACCGCCACGGCTGCGGTGAGTTTTCAAATGTCTTGATACCGCGGCGGCGAAAAACGCTATCATTGCGGCGCCATGTGTAAACGCTCTTATAGTCGTATCATCATCATCATCACTGGCAGCCACGGCCACGGTAATATTATCTATACAGTATTCTATCTTCATACAAACGGTCAGAACGTGAGTCATACCTACGCGCCTCGAGTTCGATTAAAACAGTCAACAAACAGACGAACGGACGCCGGACGGTGTGTTGGTTTTGTAAGCAATAAGCGTGCGATTTGTGACAAATATTCATTGAAATAAGTACAAGTACTTACTTAATATGGCAAATTGTGCTGTTTTTAGTTGCTTGAATTGATCAATAAGATTTTTTTAAATTAAACCTACTAATCAAAAAACACAACATGTATTTTTATTGAAGTGGAGGTGCTTGGGGGAGGCCTATGTCCAGCAGTGGACGTCTTTCGGCTGAAATGATGATGATGATTTTTATTGAACTCTTTCTATTTCATAAAAATATAATATTTACCTATACAATCACAAAACTATAAAGAAACTAAAGTACAGTACCCGGCGATAAATATTGCACATCGACCTTTGGAAAGAAGACCCCTCCATGCCTGGAATAGTATAGGTATTTCATTACAAGTGCGGAAAGGTTGTCATTGCAAAGAGTTCCGACAAATGTCTACCCGAGCCGAGGCGCAGCCGAAGGCGAGGGTTGACAGTCGGAACAAGTTGCAATGACGGTTTCGCACGTGTACTGAACGACTATTTTTAATACAGTTGCGAAAAAATGAAGCAATTTAATAAAATAATAAAAACACAATAAACTCAACTAATTAATGGCTCCAACCGTAAAATATAAGCAGAGATTTTTTTTTCTTCACCCATTCTGGTAGGCAAAGGGAACTATGCCCATACAGCCAAGTCTTCAGTAGAATTTTTTTATTGACGCGCCCGCGCCACCCCGACTCACTGGGGACATCTTCGCAGACAGTTCCGACTCACCGTGAACTATGCGGCAACCGGTTCCGACTCACTGGAACCTAAGTTGGCCTGGCAAGCATATTCCTCGCCGTTCTGGTAGGCGAGTTAAATTTCCTGATTACTATCAGGCAGGTGTTTCGTGATCTTTATCACTGGTAGGGGGGTACTGTGGGGACTGTGTCTCACGTACCCATCCCTTGCATAGTTTTAAGAATGTAATATTTTTATAGAGGAACTTATTGTAATTATTTTTAGAAAGTTTCATTTTTGTGTTTTTCCCACGTTGAACATCTGCAAGCAATTTAAGTTATAGGTACTATTGTCTTTCATGATTCTTTACTTTTAAGGTTCATTGTTCTATTTGTTTAGTTATCTTGTATTGTACCCATTTGCTATTTTTAGTTAAGGTTCATTGTTCTGTTATTTTCAGTTGTCTTGTATTGTACCCATCTGCATTTCTCGTGTTTTATTATACTTTTAAAAGGCAATCGTTTTGCCGCTTCCTTTGTTTAGGAACTGCAGATGTGGATTTGCCGCGTCCTTTGTTTAGTGAACGGCAGATTTGGGAGAGTTTTGGTTCTGAGCTTCAGTCTGTGCTGAACTACGATCGTGCGAGGTCCTCTCTGACCCCCGATCATATTTTACTCGCCGAAGCTCGCCGTAATAGTTTACGGCGAGCTTCGTGTTTCTATTAGTTTTACTCTTCTTGTAACATTATTTAATTTTACCTTTTCGTGTCAAGTGTAACTGCTAGCTTTAGTTACTTGATATCGTAATAAATTAATCGTTACTTATTTACAACTCACTTCAGTGTATCACTTGCCCCACGCCGTCACGAATTCCCTACAATATAAAAAGAAAATGAAATTTAATGAGATTAAATGAAATGAAACCTAACCTAACTTATTCAATCAAATCATTAAATTTGATATTGAAACAAATTAGTAGCTTCTTTTTAGAAATATACGTATTTGCATGAATCATAAAAAACTTCTAGGAATTTTTTTAGTAAAAACTTCATGGTTGGTTTTTATTTTTAATAGACATTATTTTGACAGTTGGGAAAGAGAACGCACGAGTTCGGGAATGGTAAAAAAAAGCACGAGTATGTAATAGCCCACATCCCGAACGCTATACGTCCCTGCAATACGCCACTTTTTGAGCAACTGTATTAAAAAGAAGCTTTTCCTTTTATACCTAGTACTAGCTTCTGCACGCAACTTCATCTACGTGAAATTTATGGTCCCCCGACCCACCCCATCGCATTGCCAGCCCACAAGTCGAAATTAGCCGATTGCCTCTTTCCAAAGGTCGATGTGCAATATTTATCGCCGGGTACCTACTGTAGGTTGATGAAATTAAAATACTGTAGGCGGGCAGCCCTAGCCAGTCTGTTCGAGTCTCATGTATACGACCTCTAAAACCGTTGCGTTGCCAGAACATTCACAAACAAGTTCCCAGAATCGCAAATCAATTTTTCATAGCACATTCTATTCGACCTTGCCGCGTCCGTCAGGCTAGGTACACCAAATTGATGTCAAACGATACGTCACAGTGTCACATTGGTGTCGAATCATGCGTCTATTGTGTGGACGTCGGAGCTTGCAATAGGAAACTTTAGAGTTTTTTGTCGATTAATTCTGTCAGTATAATATATCACGCCAATATTTCCCGAATGGGCAGGCAGAGCCTTGGTGTGTGGTGCACCGACAATTCTCCAAGTTGTGCTGTTCATGTATAAGGGGATACCCTGTTTGTTTTTGTTGCCTTATCCAGGGTCAAATCCAGACTTCGCGCTGAGGATTTTCTAATGGAAATCCCAATAGAAAATTGTCCCAGTCGAGGTGATAATCCCAAGCACCAATCGCCAATATTTAGTTTTTTGAAAAAGGCTTCTAGTTTATCCAAAGAATCGAACCTGTGAGCTGCGGGGTAGTTGCGTAACACTGTAACAGTAGTAATAGTGTCCACAGACTACCGTTTAAACTTCGGCAAGGAAACCGAAGACAGATGGGTGTCAAATCTCTCATGAGAACCACTTCAATGTAAGATGTACTCGACCCATTTCTAGTTGTTTAGCTCTGTCTATAGCTAAACGTTTGAAGCTTCGTTTAGAACTATAGTCGGACTTTTAATTACCTGCAGTAAATGACAGCTAATGTGTTACTTAAATGGCTGAAATTGGAGTCTTTTTGTCATTTCGCGGCCATAAACCAAATCTTGTTTTTCTAGTACCTACATAATAGTGTAACAAACAAAACTTATTTGACATGCATATCTCAGTCCGAAATGAGTTTTTAAGAAGTGTCATTATACTGCAGCTAATTAAAAGTCGGACTATACATAGATGGAGGGTAAGACATTCAAACAATAACAAATCGTGCCACCCACTCCAAACTTTGAGCTTGCACGTTTTGCCCAACATTGCATAGAATATTCTGCCTTTCTAGCTTTTCGATTGGTATGTCTCTTTATTTTCTTAGACAGGATTGATTTGATTTGATATGATCAACATCAAAGCGCTAAACAGATTTAAAGCTTCATTTCATCTCTGTCAACTTCAAACGAATGCCAGGCCAGCAACAGAACGATGTTTTAAATTTATTTAGCGCTAAACGCATCTGGAATGTGGAGGTCAGATAGGCAGTCGCTCCATATAAACCACTAGTAGTCAGCTCAGCTGCATCCGGTTAGACTGGAAGCCGACCCCAACATAGATGATAAAAGGCTAGCAGATGATGAGGAAGCGCTAAACACACATCTGTGGTGCAAGTGGACCTTAATAATGTATGTAACGCAATTGCTTCTGATTTTGGAGAATGTAAGTACTCTCTCTGCTTTATGTATGGAAAATCTACTTGGCCGATTTCTACTAGGAAATGGAAATGGAAAAGTCGATCGCTTTGCGGTTTCGGATATCGGATCCGACTGTGTTGTTAGCAGATTGTTTGTAGCGGTTTGCTGCACTTTTTAATTTCAGTTTCCATTTGTATTTGCTGTTGCAAGTTGCAATGTATGTTTTTTTATCCGAAACGTCTACTCAAAGCACAGAATCCAAGCTCTACAACTAACTCTATTTTTTGGCAGTTTAAAGAAAGAAAAAGTATTTATTGGCACGCGCACACGAAGATCACTAACTAAACTAAACACAAACATAAAAATAAAGTGTATAAAAAAAAACAAAGTTCTGTAAGAGGCCAAAAGGCTCCTATCTCAGCACGATGCTGTGAAATTTAAAAATAACTGTCGAAGTGCTGGTATTCTACTAGTTTACAAGGAATCAATTCAGAATAACTTCTTTTTTCATATCGTACCAACCGTTATCTCAGTATTTACCGCCTTTGTAGCAAATACCGCTTTTCACTTCCTATTTTTAAAATTTTCTCTTAATTATAAGGAATCGACTCAGCATAATTTTCTTCCTTCATACACCTCGCTCAACCGTCATCTCAGTATCGTCCCCTGTCTAGGCATATGTATCACTTTTCCAATATTCGTAATGTTCTCAGCAGCTTGTTGTTGGCAGTCAGAATCCTACTAATTTTACTACTACAGTAATTTTGAATGATGAAGTGAAACCCATGTGGAATATCAATCAGCTACAATGAATAGGTGTAATAAATACGCAGCGGCACACGAGGTTGGCAACATGATAAACTACAGTTGCCTCGCAGATACTGCCAATTATGACTAACGGGTTGCTTTAGGAGCATCAGTTATTGGTGACATGTGTTCGACACTGTTACATTTTTAATAGGATTGTTTTTGCCTATTTCTACCATTGACCACGACTATCTTGCTGCCGGGCAAATAATGATAAATAATAAATCATTATAATTCGAGTACCATTGACACATAATAGAAATAATACACTCATATAGTCACATTATATGTATATACACAACAGTACAAATTCAATTCAATTCACAAATAATAATAATAAAAAATAATGGCAATTAAATTAACAATTTACATAAAATTTAAATGAGGTATGTTAGTCGCATCAGCCTACAACAGTGGGAGATGATGGAGCAATCAAGCCTTAAGGCTACTACAAACAGGCGCGACACGCGCTATAATCGCGCGCGACACAAAGGCACCGCTCGTTGCGCGACTTGCGGTGGCTTTGTGTCGCGTGTCGTGTCGCGTCTGTTTGAAGGAGCCTTTACCGCGAGCGCGGCCAGCATGCTGTTAGCGCTGCAAAGTTCTCCCCATAGCATTTCTTCGTGTTGCCATTTCTAGCAAATCTTTCATAATCACATTCAAAGATATAGAAAAAGTATACGACTACCTGAGCTAGGCTCATCAGATCGGAATAAGTGGAATGAGGAAAGCGAGGACTTTGCCTCTGTTGGACAACATAGGCTTATAATAATTAATAGTGCCTGAGTACGTCTGGTGCACCCTGAGTTGTCAGCCCCACTACCAACCTTAAAGGCTCGTACACACAGGCGCGACGCGACACGCGACACAAAGGCACCGCAAGTCGCGCAACGAGCGGTGCCTTTGTGTCGCACGCGATTCGCGTCGCGCGTCGCGCCTGTTTGCAGGAGCCTTAATGCCCGCCTTCCACTGAGAGCGGAGCGGGCTCCGTACGGACTCCGTTTAACTCGCAACGGCTTTTTTCATAGAAGTGCTTCCACTGTGAATGAGCGGACTGAGCGGATCAAAAGAGTACAGCTCATTTCCCGCCTAAGGCCCGGACTCCACTGAAGCGGAGCTGGGCGGAGCGGAGCGGAGACGTACAGGAATCGACCAATCACAATGGTTGAAATCCTTATCACGTCACTCGTCGCGTCTGTGATTGGTCGATTCTTGCACGTCTCCGCTCCGCTTCGCCCAGCTCCGCTTCAGTGAAGTCCGGGCCTTACTCGCTCCGCAAAGCCCACTGGCAGTTGAAGGTAAAGTCTGAAACTATTTCTTAGTGGAAGTGTACAACTATTTTTACTCCGGTCCGCTCCGATCATCTGCTCAGTTTCCGATCATTACCCTTTTTTAGTGGAAGGCGGGCATAAAAACTGGCCTGTTTAAGGGAGTGTGTTGAAATTATTAGTTTCATATTTATAACTTCAAATCATTAATATCTTAAAAACTTTGGACGCTGGGACAAAGCAATAAAAGCAAAGAAATAAAACAGCCATGCCTCGTCGCTAGAAAGTTATTTTCTTGATCACGTTAATGAAGACCGACAAGAAAAGCAGGGGTGGCTCATTCTAGGTTAGTTTATAATATATGTACAACCAAATAGATTTTAAATGAAAACTTTATACGCGCATTGACGTGGAGTTGCGGACACCAGCCCGTATTACCTATTACCTAGTCCAACACATGGCCATGTGCCTTAAACCTTTAGATTTCCACTTAAACTTTTAATTATTTAGAGTTTTAGAGGTAGACTAGACTGGACCCGAACCTTTTGATTTGGAAGTGTACTCTATACAGGCTGATCAAAAAGTCGTGGATCAAACGAAATATGGGGATAAAGGAGGTTATTTTGCCGTCTGGAATTTCTCAATACTAGCCCGGAATCTGGATTTGTGTGCCGGGTTGATGACAATAATCTCGCCCATTATTAGAAGAGACTTGAAACTTATCAAGTGTACTCTATACAGGGTGATCAAAAAGTCGTGGATCAAACGAAATATGGGGATAAAGGAGGTTATTTTGCCGTCTCGAATTTCTCAATACTAGCCCGGAATCTGGATTTGTGCCGGGTTGGTGACAATAGGCTCGCCCATTATTAGAAGAGACTTGAAACTTATCAAGTGTACTCTATACAGGGTGATCAAAAAGTCGTGGATCAAACGCAATATGGGGATAAAGGAGGTTATTTTGCCGTCTGGAATTTCTCAATACTAGCCCGGAATCTGGATTTGTGCCGGGTTGATGACAATAGGCTCGCCCATTATTAGAAGAGACTTGAAACTTATCAAGTGTACTCTATACAGGGTGATCAAAAAGTCGTGGATCAAACGCAATATAGGGATAAAGGAGGTTATTTTGCCGTCTGGAATTTCTCAATACTAGCCCGGATTCTGGATTTGTGCCGGGTTGATGACAATAGGCTCGCCCATTATTAGAAGAGACTTGAAACTTATCAAGTGTACTCTATACAGGGTGATCAAAAAGTCGTGGATCAAACGCAATATGGGGATAAAGGAGGTTATTTTGCCGTCTGGAATTTCTCAATACTAGCCCGGAATCTGGATGTGTGTGCCGGGTTGATGACAATAAGCTCGCCCATTATTAGAAGAGACTTGAAACTTATCAAGTGTACTCTATACAGGGTGATCAAAAAGTCGTGGATCAAACGAAATATGGGGATAAAGGAGGTTATTTTGCCCTCTGGAATTTCTCAATACTAGCCCGGAATCTGGATTTGTGCGGGTTGATGACAATAGGCTCGCCCATTATTAGAAGAGACTTGAAACTTTTCAAGTGTACTCTACACAGGGTGATCAAAAAGTCGTGGATCAAACGAAATATGGGGATAAAGGAGGTTATTTTGCCGTCTGGAATTTCTCAATACTAGCCCGGAATCTGGATTTGTGCCGGGTTGATGACAATAAGCTCGCCCATTATTAGAAGAGACTTGAAACTTATCAAGTGTACTCTATACAGGGTGATCAAAAAGTCGTGGATCAAACGAAATATGGGGATAAAGGAGGTTATTTTGCCGTCTGGAATTTCTCAATACTAGCCCGGAATCTGGATATGTGCCGGGTTGATGACAATAGGCTCGCCCATTATTAGAAGAGACTTGAAACTTATTAAGTGTACTCTATACAGGGTGGTCAAAAAATCGTGGATCAAACGCAATATGGGGATAAAGGAGGTTATTTTGCCGTCTGGAATTTCTCAATACTAGCCCGGATTCTGGATTTGTGCCGGGTTGATGACAATAGGCTCGCCCATTATTACAAGAGACTTGAAACTTATCTGGTGAAACGTGGGTGTACTACAAATACACTTCCGACTATACCTTTTTATTTTAATGTACGAACGGGGCTTACAGGACCTAAATAAACAAAGCGCAAGTTTTCGTAACAATAAAAGTGTATGATCGACTACAGTAAACAAAATCAGAAAAACATATGATATTCTTCAGGATATATGCTAGGTAGATAGTGTGTTGAAAACATAATACAACTAATTTGATACGATAGAAAACAATCATGAAGATACCTCTATAAAATTTCTTCTTACATTAAAAAACATACTGGTGTACATACAATCATTCTAATTTTTTGTTAGATTATTCTACAAGCATGATACTAAACGCACTACATCGCACTAGTGTTTAAATTTTTTAGTCCAAACAATAGATTTCTTGTAATTAAATAGTTGTTTCATATCTTGCAATAAATTACCAGCGTTGTGTCATAGCGCTTCACTTTCTTTTCTATGCAGTCCGACAGTGACCGCGCTTTAGGTCATGTGAGTAATACTTTGAGACATTTGTTTGTTCTACGTCCGTAAATAATTTCTAATGATACATCTGTCAAATAAATATATTTTATAGTCTCGTATCCTTGGATAACATTTAAAACGAGTGTCATACTATAATAATATTATAGCTGTGTGATTGTATGTTTGCAAAAGCGTTTTTTTTTGCTAAAGTAAAAAGTTTCTCCTTAGTGAAAATCTTCGGATTGAAGTAATTAAACTAATAGGGGCCGAAACTTGAAACTTTATTAAATTATTTAAATTTTGCTGAGCGATGGCCGTTTTGCGTAGATGTGACGGACGCATATTTTCTCTCAAATTGTTATTTTGTTTGTTTTTTTTATTTTTACGCGTCAAGGCTCCTGCAAACAGGCGCGACACGCGACGCGAATCGCGCGCGACACAAAGGCTCGTTGCGCGACTTGCGGTGCCTTTGTGTCGCGTCGCGCCTGTGTGTACGAGCCTTCATGTTTGCCGCAAATAAACGCATTTTCTTTCTTTTAAAAAAACTGCAGCCTCGCAAAGTCGAGCTATAGCGTCGGTATGGCAGCAGGGTGTGGAAGTGGAAATGTGGCGAAAACTATATCCGACCTCCTATCCTGCCCTCTGTGCTCCAAGAAATGCAGCCATAGCGACCTCTGCGCTGCCACAGATGATGTCGTGGAAGTGGCGAAGTTTTGGGTCCGCAAAATTTAATACAGTGTCGTGCCATCAACACGGCGAAGAAGAAGAATCTAATCTCATATAACTAGACTGTATTTTTCAACTGCAGGGAAAAGGCCTCCCTTTTCTCCACAATTGCGTCTTCCAGTCCTTTCGGTAGGAGTCAAGCTCGTCCCGCCATCTTCGTCTCGGCCTGCCGCGATAGTGTCGTGCGTTTAGTGGGACCCAATCGGTGGTTCTCTTAACCTATTTGCCATTTGATAAGCGGCAGACAATGCAGATATGTCCGGCCGGTACTAGGCCGGACATGTCTCATGACTTAAGCTTCGCGGCTATCGAAAAAGAGAACGAAAAAAGATGAAACCCCTAAATGTAACTCGTTTGTCCTAAAATTCCTTTTCAAAATGGTAATTCCACGAAACCACCCAAAAATACTTGACACGATTCGCCCTTTAATAATCCCGATGAAAAACCTAACACGACGGGTTAAATGGAATTCAATAAAAAAGAACCTTTGCGTTCATTGTTCATATTACGGAAAAATAAAATATGAGGGCGTTTGAGCTGGACAGTGTTTTAATAATGAGTAACAAAGTAAAATGGGCGTAAAATTACTTACCTATATTTATTTATTTCGGTAGTAACAAACATGGTATGATGGTGATTATATTGAAGGGATTATTGAATTAATGAGGTAATAGGTAGGTAATACGGGCTGGTGTCCGCAACTCCACGTCAATGCGCGTATTTTGCGTACTTGAATTAATGAGTTTAGTTTCAGAACTACTACAAAGGCAAATTAAATTAGCTAGCGAAACTCCGCAGACTTAATGAGTGTCAGTAAACACGACAAAATAAAATATGGTTTCTTTGGGGTCCAAAGACTTGAAGTCGACTATGAGTCGAGAAAATCAGTTTTTTTTTTGTTTTATTGTGTTCAGATACGATACCCATTACGTCTGGGAAATGTACATTATGCTGTGCGTTGTGCTAATCACACTAATATTATAAACGCGAAAGTTTGTGAGTGTGTGTGTGTGTTTAAATGTTTGTTACTTCTTCACGCTCAAACGCCTGGACCAATTTTGATAAAATTTTGTATGGAGGTAGCTGACACCCTGGATTAACATATAGGCTACTTTTTATCCCGATATTCCCACGGGATCGACATTTATACGGGTGAAACCGCGGTACGCAGCTAGTAAGAAATAAAACATGGCCGTAAGGACTCGGTTTGTAGGTTCAGGTTATTCGATATTATATGTTAATCCCAGTAGCAGATTGAAATTGGCGTAGGTACTATTTGGGTTGTGTGCTGCTCAGAATTGGACATAATATTCAACAAAGAAAAGGCCCAAAAGTTTGTTTGCAGCAAAAAAAAACACCATTAAACAGGCTTACTGCAAAATTAAAATACATTCCACACAAAAATCTTTTCAAGAACCTTTCATACCTACAAAATGCTGTACACTCGAAGTAATTATGGTACCTACGACAAAAAATGACCTCAAAAAAAAACTTTCAAAAGGTACTGCGGTATAAGGGCTATTTAAAATTAACATATTATGTACGGTACGTTCGTTAACCGAATACTTGACGAGATTCCAACGAGGTAGAAATGCGGCCTGATGACTAATGGAAGCCGCGAAATGTATAAAAAAAATGTGAGATGTGAATGTCGGGTCGAGTAGATAGAATAGGCGTTCCGTATTCACATACATTCTTGACGCAAAGTTTACTCCGAAGCGTTACGTAGATGTGTGCCTCACCCACATTTCACCACTTTAAGGCCGCTATCCCACTGGCGTTTTACGAGCGTTGACGTCAACGTCACGTTGCGTCGTCGCGTGGCAAGCATTAACGTCCGCTGAACGCGACGTTAACGTCGCGCACATGTACCTGTTGCCAACAAATGCGACGTTAACGTTGCGCAGACGCGACGTCGACGTCGCGTTCAGCGGACGTTAATGCTTGTCACGCGACGTCAACGTCGCGTCTGCGCAACGTTGACGCTGCGCAGACGTTCGAGAGACGCCGACGCTCGTAATTCGCCAGTGGGATAGCGGCCTAAGGCTGAGGCTACAGTAGGCAACGATTTGCGATGCGACTGGAAGAGCGAGACGAGAAAAATATGGTATGGCTACATTAGAAGCGAAAAAGAAAAGCAATTTTCTAATAAATTCGCTTCAATTTCGCTCATGTTGATGTAGCCGATGCCGTGATTTCAGTAATGTTGTTCCTATCGCATAAAGAAATCAAAGATCGCTAGTAATATTTGATGTACGGTGTAGCCATATACGTGGTGAGCATTCATTTACTTGTTTTAATCGCTCATGTGTCGCAGGTCGCGTCGCGGCCTAATGTAGCCTCAGCCTGAGCTCCATGTAACAGGGGGCGAACCTATTGTCATCAACCGCACACAAATCCAGACTGGGCTGCTACTGAGAAAAGCCAGATGAAAAAACCCAATTTCACTTTTCCCGGCCCGGGAATCGAGCCCAGGACCTCATGCTCGGCAGTAGCGCTTGCGATCACTTGACCAACGAAGTTTAAACTAAGTCTTGGTTTAAGTCCATTGTTTGTGACGCTAAAACTTAAACAAAAACACTACTAAACTGGACTTACGCCCAAAATGCTAATAGATGTTTTTCAAATCTCAATCCCAATATTTGACTGCCATGCATGTCGTTCGATCTATCTCCTATACGCTTGCCAATCACTCTGCTAACGTTCGTGAACTGTCAAAATAAACAGTTACTATTTTGACATGCGTCAACTGTCACATTCGCGATCTTTAATCTATGGTCGGCCGGACCGCAATAATAATGATGAGAAAGTCAATTCAATGATTGGTACGCAAGCTTCACCCAAACATTGGCGTGTAATTTACAAGAATTGTTTTTATTTCAATCTAGCGGCCCGCCCTAGCTTCGCACGGGTGCAATTTTTTGTTTCGAATTTTCGAACTTTTCTTTCATCCACACCTTGTCCTGGCAATACCGAACACAACAAAAAAAATAACTATCCAATTTGGTGCAGTCATTCGGAAGTAATGTGGGTACAGACATTTCGGCGAATTTGTTTTATACTATGTATTAGGATAAGGAAGAACATGCAGTGAAGATCCTTGTATCAGTACTGAACCCTAACTAGATAGATACCATACCAGTTTGAAAAACTTGTGGTTTTCATAGTGGTGCTGACGACTGTTGATTGCAGTAAAAAGTTGATATCTCTAGTTCAATGCAATACAACATACATATACAATATACAATGTATTACAGGTGTTAATAACTGGTCACTCTTGTAGTATCCTTGCAGTGCCCAGTGAAGCATTTACTGTCAATATAAACTGTAGTACAGTATTTTTATTTCACGAAGCGACGCGCGTTTTACTTGTGGTTACCAAGTGTACCTTTACATCATACACGCTGTGAAGGTTGTACGTGAAGACGAGTAGCGTCAGCACGTAACACATATCGTCGCTTACATGACAAATGATTGAAAGTTTACCCTACTAGCAACACTTGACAAAAAAATACAATTAGAATTACATTTCCCAAAGTGGCAATCTAATAACAATAAGTTTCGAAGATTCACTAAACAATGTCAAAGTACGATTACATTGTTATAGAGTCAATTATACTTATAGGGACATTAATTAACACTACAGAAATAACATGTATATAAATACCTTTTCACGCCTAAACCACTGAACGGATTTCGATAAAAGTTAGCAAGGAGACAGATGGCATCCTGGAGAAGGACATATGCTATTTTTTGTCCCGGCAGTACGTTTTATTATATTATTATAAGCCTGTATTGTCCCACCGCAGGGCAAAAACGTCCCTTCCCTCTTTCCACTTTTCCCAGTCTACTGCTAATGTGGGCCAATTCTTTAAGAAGGAGGCCAGATCATCCCGCGATCTCTCTGGGCCTGCCGCGCAGTCCTTTCCTGCCATTGGGGATCAACTCATTGGTGGTTTTTGCATATTACTGCTCCGACATGCGACAGTTATGGCCAGCCCAGTTCTACTTTAGTCCGGCAGCTGTGCGGCCAGCGTCCGCTATTTGTGTTTTGGAACGGAGTCTTAATGCGGTCTGTGGGTTTGACACCTAGTATACTTCGTTCCGTAGCCCGTTGGCTTTGACGCTTTGTAAGAGACCATGTTTGCGCTCCGTAGGTGAGGGTGGGAAGAATGTACATGTCCATGAGCTTTCGTTTTAGTGTAGTACATTCTCGTGGGATGATTGTCGACCTCCCCGCAGTCCAATCCGCGGGTTAAAGCTAGTAGAATATAACTACACAATTCCACACCTAGTAGTTAACCAACTGTGTTGATTCTGGCACAGTATAAACTCCCATAGGACACGAACAACAGATTGTTCGTGTTCATAGTCAATAGAGAGGTAACAAACATAGTTTGGTAACACTCGAAGGAATTGATAGAACTACACATTATATTATACAGTAATTTTATCTCACAAAGCGGTACGCGCTTTACTTGTGATTATCAAGTGTAAAAACACGCTATGACTATGAATGTGTGTGTGAGCGCAGGAGCACACGAGACCGCGGGTGAGATGTGTGTGTTATGTCTTCACGCACACACTCATTGCGTGTTTGTATACTTGGTACCAAAAGTAAAGAGCGCGTCGCTTCGTGTGATAAAAATATATCTAACAACAGTCGTTAAAGGTAATCGGAAGCCCAAAATTCTGACAACCAATCTTACCAAGGAATATCGAGTTACCCTGTGGTGGAGGTCAGCTAGACTGTCGTTCCATGTAAAATACTGATATTCAGCTGTATCCGTTTAGACTGACTCCAACATAGTTGGGAAAAGGCTAGGCAGATGATAAAGCCATTACAAAAATAGGATCAGCTTTCTAGCTAAACAAATGTCAGTTCCTCCGTCCAAAATGGAGGCATTGACACTAGTTACCACCACATTTACCCACGATTATGTAGATTTAATACCATTACCCACGTTAATTTAGCATAAAATCCACCATAACATTCGTAGAGTATTGAACTATCGCAAAGCACGCCCACAGCCTGCATGGGAATTGCGAAACGTACGCGATGTTACTAATGAGTTTAGAACTAATAGCCGCATTGGTCACGGAGAAAAAGTGCGTGTCACTTCAAAGTTGTAAGTGGGTGTATTAGAGAGGATTAGTTAAGGTTTATAACACAGATATAGATCGACCTAGATAACGCAAGTATCACGAACTGTATGACAACCAAGCGTGCCATTTTTTGACTACCTACTATGACGTCACAAGCTCGCGCTCTCACTCACGCTTACCCAGCTACTGCTAGCTGGGTAAGCGTGAGCGAGAGCGCGAGGACCGAGAGACACAGGACCGAGAGCGAAATTGGCGGCTTACAATTTTTGAACGTAAGCTGGTGCGATTTATGGCACGCGAAGTAGTTGCTCTTGCGTTATCTAGGTGCATCTATATCTGTGGTTTTTAAGCAGTGGTGGCCCAGTGGTAATGGGCCCTAACTTAAATATAGGTCGTGAGTTCGTTCGAACACAGACAGGCGCTATACTTAGTGTAAATAATTTTATCACCACTGCTCTCAAAACGGTGAAGGAAAACATCGTGAAGAAACCGGCATGTCCTAGAAGCAAAAATTCGAAGACATGTGACGTCTACCAACCCGCACTGAGCCCGCGTGGTGGATTACGGCCCACTCCCTCTCGAAGAGAGGAGGCCTGTGTCCCAGCAATGGGAACATTATAGGCGGATTATGTTAGGTAAGATAGTAAGAAGAGGAACTAATAAGAAGTCACAAAGTAGTACGGGTGCTTAAAAAGTTGTATGGAAATCGGTTGTCATGGTCAAAGTCCCATGTAATAGGTGGCGAACCTAAAGTCGTCAACCACAGTTCACAGTGTCGTCTGCTGGCAGTTTCGTACCAGCAAATCGGTTCCCCTCCTTTCTATATGCACCTTCCAAAATTTACGAGTATATGACGATGACACTAACACAAAAAATGCTCGAGCGTTCATCCAATGGCGTCTCCCAAACAAAACTCTATAGTTTTCCTTATTCCCAGTGCTTGAAATGTACTCAGTAAACAAAAACTTCTGCATACTAATGAAAACTATAGAGTAGCTTCAATGTATGAAACTTTCCGTTAATGTTTTCCGAACTTTATAACTACTAACTCGTGCTTACGACTAAGGTAATGTTTACGTTTAAACTTTATTTCGTTAACATCTTAACTTGTTTATGGATTTCGTGACTACGTTTCAGTTCTATTTTATGGTTAATCATGTTGATATTGTGTTAATATTATCGTGTCTATGTTTAGCCCGTATCAAATTAATTGCTCAGATGAATGACTAAAACGATAGTCAACGAGGATGAATCATTCACTTGATACAGATCTTGTGTTCTGTTTAGTCACAATTGATAGTATGCACGAGCAGTACATTGTTTTCAGTTTGAACACAGCGGAGGCAAAAATGAAGAGCTAATAAGGTGCGAATACATCTCCCAAATATTCAACTCGCTTGTTAAGCCGGAGGAAAGAAACAGTGCGGTAGATGGTACACATAATCACGACGGAAACGTTTAATGGGCATTGTTCATATTTTATTAAATGTTGTAATTGAAAAACCATTTCGAGGAATAGTGTTATTGATCATTACGGACTAATTAATTATGAAAAATAGTCATATTTTATTGATATTTTTGATAAAATACGATTGACCTTCTTTGCCCTTCAAATTACGTCGGCTTTGGCCGTACAGTTTTGTATCGTTACCTCAGAAAAAAAAGTAAGATTGCCTACAAGCTGTCAAATGTCAAATTATAATAAATACATATGTTATAAATATAAACATTCTTGTTTATATTACATTACATATGTACATTATTTCAACACTCGACAATATTTAATATACTGGAAGAGTTATGGAATACAGGAAGTGCTTTGTTCCAACTTGCAGCAATAATAGTAATAATGTCGCCGCGTGCGTTATTATTCTATTTCTAAGTCGCCGCGTCGATTGTTCTAGTGACGATAGAGAGTAGTATATTCCTTGGAGGACACTTACACATAAAAAAAACCATTTGTAAATAAATACGCTAAGATAGAATTCGATTATTATGACGTCCATTCGGCCTATTGACACTTTGACAGATGTGACAGTACTCTTTGGATTGATGACGTTGTGTTGACAGATTAAAATTTTTAATTATGTACTAGTCAGGCAACGGCACTTAATCTTTATGCCACTGATGACGTCACCTCTTAAAATAATTCAATAATTTTTTTTAAATAACTATTGAGCCAATCATCAAAATATTCAAATTAGTTTCTCAAAATACTCTAAATTTTCAAAAAATAAAATAAAATCTAATGGTTAGAAATTTTGGACAATCCCCATTGCTGGCATTGAAGACTTGCCATCTTGTCATGCATTAAAACACTGAGCTACTTATTCCTCATTACCAACACATTGTAATGCTGCAATAGATAGACGTAAGAGGAAGTGAAATGGTTTAAAACTGCTTAGAAAATCTTGCATTACTCTCGAAAGTTTAAGATTGTGAGGCATCGTGCTACAGCTCGATTCAAACTTTATGGCGGCTCTGAAGAGTCTGAAGTTCACTACTCGCTGCGCAGTACCTCACCTCTCATCCCTACTGACACGTGAGTTTGTTACTGTGCAGCGACTCGGCTGATGTTCCGAGCCGACATGAAGTTTGAACTGCACTGTTTCTCGCATGTTAGCTGCACTTCACGTGCTATCTATCTCTTGTGTGCCTACCACACTCACATACAAACGCGATTAAAATCACACAAACAGTGTTTGATAGCTTTGTCCTAACATCTACCTTTATGTGTATAGTGAAAAGCTTTTAACCGAAGCATTGAACCAGAACTTTGGGTGCGACCGGATTAAATATAACTCCAGGTATTTAAGCAGTATTTTCGGGGTATGCAGCCTAAATCCGATTAAAAATTTCAAATGAATATTTTAATACTTGAAAACGAAACAGATATATGGGGCCGTTCAAGTATTACGTAAGCAGATTTCTTGCAATTATTAACAAAGCAAACATACCACATAAATGCTCCGATTTTAGATAACTGTGGTCAAAATGTTAATAAACGCACAAAGAAAACCCAGTACGAATGGTCCGGGAGCCACCAATCCTGAAAGCTTCGTGATCACGGATTCTAATATTTTTAATAAAAAATAAAAGTTAACGTTTAGACGAACAAGATTTGCTTGGTCGGCGTGGATTTGATTGGCCGGAAATATTTTAATTAAATTATTTATTATTAAATTTCCATAATTTTTTTTCCGTCATCACGGATTTTGATCAATCTTATATAGAATTTTGTGTGAAATTATGTTCAACAAGAAAAAATCCGGCCGACCAATGATTTTTAGCCGGAAAGGTCACGCATACCTATTTGAATGGTGTGATAAGGGGTAAAATTTATCCATTATCACGGAAACCTTTTTCTTTTTTTTTAATTCACGTGTTTTAATGTCGCATTTATAATTATCTTGGTATGCGTGCTTACAAACTGCCGAAAGTATCGCGCATACCAAATTTTATTGTGTGAGTGAGGATTATACTGTTATAGATTTCACTTACTTGATGACATTTCTTTTAGGGTCTTTCTTCTACCTCTGGTCTCTTCCTTAAGTTTTTAACTATTTATTATACTAATTAATATGGAAAAGAGGAAAAACAGGATTTTTTTATTTGGGTTGATTATACTATAATAAATGAAGGTTGATACAGAAAATATGTTCAATTCAAGTCTATTAATCAATAATCATCTACATCATTATCATCAAAATTATCATTCCTCTCTTCTTCTGATTCTTCGCTTTCTTCCTCATTCTGTTGGCAACTTAATATTTCCTCAACCTTTAACGGTGGCGATGGGCCAATGTACCACAATGGTTCGAGTTTACTGGATTCATTTACTTGCCATCCACATTCTGTTGGATCGTATAATGTACAAATAGGTTCGGTAGCATTTTGCCACATTGCGTTTACAAAAATGGTGCGTAATATTTTTTGCGTTAAAGTTTTCCAGCATGGTGGAATATTATTTGAATTGAAATTTATCATACCTTTGTAAAATTTTTCTTTGTCGGTTGTACTTGCAAAAAATTTTAAGAATATTTCCGGCCAATCAAATCCACGCCGACCAAGCAAATCTTGTTCGTCTAAACGTTAACTTTTATTTTTTATTAAAAATATTAGAATCCGTGATCACGGAGCTTTCAGGATTGGTGGCTCCCCGCCTAGAATGGAATTATTAAGATGCACCATGCATCAAGGCGATGTTTATCGACACAGCCGTTTCCGAGTAACGAGCGGTACATCTACAGATGGTGCGCGGCATAATATGGCGTTCAATTGTGCCGCAGACGTCCGGAGCTTTCTTTGAATTAAGTTAATAACAGTTTTTGAGTGAAAGGTAGAATATGGTGCAGCAGGTGTATTTTGCTATATAGTTAAGGTCACAAAGAGGGACTCTCCTTGACTACATGCATGGTCGCCGAAAAACGCAAAGAGCTTGGACCCTTGGTACACGGTGCGGTTTCTTTATGGTACAGCGTATAAACCGCGTCGTAGATAAAACGTGCCTGTCAACAAGCTTCCATAGTGATCCATACAGCACTGACGACCGTGCCTACATACGGCGAATTCAATTTACAAATCTTTGATTGAGATTTCAGAGATTTCATGACAAAGCTTTGATGAGATTTCATGACAAATCTTTGATGATATTTCAGAGATTTCATGACAAATCTTTTGATTGGCTTTTCGTATCTTCTCCCGCAAACTAGGGATTTCGTTCGCAGGTACGGCTAAAACTCTAGTTTCGGCCAAAGTCACGGGGATTTCTACTCTGTATTACCTGCATTAGATTAGTTAGATTAGATAGTTAGATTAGATAGATTAGTTTGGCGTCCGACCTAAGAATGAATGACAACACGATTAGACAGTTGTCCCTTCTCCTGATGTGTTTTTACCCGTCCGAAAAAGTTAATTAATCGGGTGTAGGGTTCGCTCTGAAGTTTCAAACTACTTTCAGACGGACCCATATCGCTGACGGGCTTAGAGACTTAGAGAGTAGACCCCCTGGGCTTCAATCCGTCAAAAGTACTTCTAATTTCTCTAAATTTTTTACAAGGTTCACTCTAATGACTGTCCATTCCTTGGTTGTCAGGAAGAGATCGCAGAAAGCGATAACTGCCCATTGTATATTTTGTATTGTTTGATGTATTATTTATGTTAAGTATTTTTGTGTTTATTATTTATGTTATACTTTTTTGTACACAAAAGTATAATCATAAATCTTTACATAGTATAAAACAAAGTCGCTCCCGCTGTCTGTAAGCTTAGATCTTTAAAAGATTTGTCACACTGGATGCGTTCTGCGGTCTGCGGTCAAAGTGAACACAGCCCGCATCATGTATGAACAACACTTCACTTTGACCTGAAAAAAATATAAGTTATCTAACAAGCTACTTTAAACAATACAGTATTATTCCTTAACCAATGAAATACATTAAATACGTTGTGCATTTCGTGTAGATCAAAATCGCCCTTTACAGCATATCATTAAAAGTAATATCTTAGAAGATATCAGAGATTTGAAAAGCGGGGGCAGAGCGGCTGGCGGGGCGGTATGAAGTTCGTCGGGTCATCTAGTAAATATATGAATAAAGTTTGGACGTTGATTGTCACTGAGATATGATTGCAACTAGATTTTTAACGGTTTTAATATCAGAATTGGCCTTCAGGTAATATGAGATTCGACAATAGATTAACTCACATCCGCGTCCTAATTGCGTTCCACACGGTGCGGATTTAGATGGAATATCATCATCATCATCAGCAGTCCACTGCTGGACATAGGCCTCCCCTAATGAGCGCCATAGCGCCCTGTCTTCAGCTTGACGCATCCAGCATCTGCCTGCAGTCTTTCGCAGATCGTCATCCCATCTGGCCGGAGGGCGTCCTACACTACGATACTACACTAGATGGAATATGGATATTGGTAATGCACTGCTTCATATAATATATGAAAAATTCGTTTGCTCCAAATTACGCAATGAATGATTGTCAAAATGAAAGGCGTTGTCAGTGCAATTTTTTTTTACTCAAATACCCCGCAGCTTTTTAGGAATTCGGGGTCAGTACAAGACTACCATTAATCTTAAAATGACAAACATCATACTAATGACAAAAACCTTGTTTGTCTAACATGTCTT
The DNA here is from genome assembly GCA_963855955.1 of Luperina nickerlii. Classification (NCBI taxonomy): domain Eukaryota; kingdom Metazoa; phylum Arthropoda; class Insecta; order Lepidoptera; family Noctuidae; genus Luperina; species Luperina nickerlii. The sequence goes on along the minus strand of OY979689.1, from coordinate 4,370,466 downwards.
CTACCAATCCGAGGGGACGAGATGACATATTTTTCATTAATTTCTCACAACACCCGTGTCATTCTGATGGAAGATGTGTGCTGACATGTTTACTTGGGGAATATTATTTTTCTAGCCAAAAGTTTATTTTGTACGGACATAAAATTTCTTCTCTAGAGCTTTTGGGGTAGTGCAGTGGCTCCATGTAAAAAACTGGTATTCACCTGCATACGGTTAGAAGCTGACCCCAACTTAGATGGGAAAAGGTGAGCATTTTGGGTAGCGGTAGATAATTAGAGCGTGCAAAAAAAAAAAAGATTGGAAGCAGAGTTCCATCTCTGCACCCAGTACACCGACACGTTATGTTTCAGCTTAGTCTCATGCGATAGGGGCTAAGCCTATTGCCAATACTTACTCAGACACGACTCCAACCTCCAAGCTACTGAGAAATTCCTGATAGATAAACTAATTACACTCCTGTTTATCATCATCATTTCTACCAAAAGACGTCCAATACTGGACATAGGCCTATCTAATGTGCGTTCGCGATTTATTTGCCAAACATATAAAACAAATATGAGTTTATGGAAAAATAACTTTAATTACTACACGATAAAGTTCATTTGTCTTCAAACATTTTCATATTTTATTTCAATGTTGCTAGTCGCTCTGAAATCAACTTAATTACCACTAAAATAAAGTTCATATTTGTTAGAAACATAAATTTGAATTGACCTTATAATAATATAGGTCTATCCTCCAAGGGTCCTGTGCTTCTGACATCCAGTGAATTCCCGCGAATGTTTATCAACGACAAACAAATTAAAAATTCACTGATACGCTTCAGCTTCTTTGAATCATTAGTTGTGTCGTTTCTTATATTGATACTTTCTTTTTAAGAGGTACACTTATGTACGACAGTTAGTTTTTTGATCCAAGGTAAAAGTTCTTATACTACGTCAGACTACGTGACACCCAGAGCGGGGCGGATGCGGTCACCAACCCGTTTGTATAGTATGGAGGACGTCGACTTCGCATACTTTGTTATTAGTCGCTTGCCTTCCAGAGACGGTGAGGAGAAAAGTTTTGATGTTAATGTTGTTATTCGAGAGCGAGCAACATTCAATTCAATTAGGCTTTTAAGAGCCTGCACGAGAGGTGATAGTTAAATGTACATCCAGGGCACACAAGGAACTCAGCCTAATATTTTTACCACGGCACGATGTATCATGCAGATGTGCTTGAATGTATCAAATGTCCGTTCACCTGCACCCTTGTCAATCTGAACGCCTGTAAAACCGCCATAAACGTGGTCACCTATTAGACCCAAACAGTATAATATTATAGATGTAAGTACCTACTGTCGAAACGAAAAGGAAGTGTCTTTCAGATTAGTCTTTCAGAAACCTCTGTGTAAATATACCGAAGATTTAAGGCTCCTACAAACAGGCGCGACACGACACGCGACACAAAGGCACCGCAAGTCGCGTAACGAGCGGTGCCTTTGTGTCGCGCACGATTACATCGCGTGTCGCGCCGTTTGCGCCTTTATGCGGATGAAAACAAAATTTCTACGTACTTACATTCATGATCAGCCTATAAAGTTTCCACTGCTGGGACACAGGCCTCCTCTCTGTTAGAGGTAGTGGGCCAGAATCCACCATGCGGACCCAATGCGGGTTGGTGGATTACTACGTACTTACATTGATTGATTAATATTTCTTAATGTCTAACACCAACCAAGTTACAAAGCTTGCAAACAATAGACAAAGAACACGCCAAAAGAATAGTCAGCAGAAAAAATACCTAGCAAAGGTCATAATCCTTTCTAATAAACCTAACCAATCAAAGTCAACTATTATCTATGACACCGAGTTGCAATCGACGATAACTATTTTGAGCTTTATTCACTGAGTAATAAAGGTTAAATAAAGTGATCGCAATATAGTTGTAATAGTTGTTTGATCATAAAGATGATAGATGTTTAGAGATTGGATGTGGCGTAGGAGCGAATTTTGCAAGAAGGGCTAATATTTTAACCCCTTACTAATAAACGTTGTATAGCGCCTGTATAGTTAGGTACTTAACGTTTTGTCTTCTTCCTTCGAAAGTCAAATTACTGACGACTGAAATAGAGAAATCGGCGTGTAACTATTCATCTGATATAATACGTTTATTAGTAAGGGGGCAAATGAGCATGCATTTCTTATTAGTAAGTGAAGAATCAATCCTGCAGTTAAACAAAATACAGGTTGACATCATTTATTCACTACCTTCCTCCTTGCTCTCTGCACAATTCATTTATAGAGTCGTTCCGCGAAGCAGCCGTCATCTCAAGCCATATCAGTTTTCACCACGATCCATCTTACATTGCTAGCTTCGACTTCATCCGCGTGAAATTTTTTGTGTTTTAACATAAAAATACCCAATGACACTTGGCAATGCTGTAGCTTTCCATTAGTAAAAGAATCTTCGGAATCGTATCAGTTGTTTCGAAGGTTACCCCCTATAAACAAACTCCCATCTCTCCATCTTACCTCTTTATAATTAACACATTTTTGGCAGTGATAAAAAGGATGTGTGTGAAGTAAAACCGTCGAGAATCATGTAAACTTTACCCGCTGCGAGGATTAGTTTGAATATGTACAAAAATGGTTCATACTAGATTACCATATAGAATACTTTGTAGCTTAGCGAAAAGATTTTTGATTGATAAAGGGTTTTCGACCAAAGGATGTTACACTATTTAATAAATCCTAACCTTAACTGGGTTTTATTCGTAAAAATATCTTAAAAACTATTTATAAAGATCACTTTATAACAAGCAGTACGATACAAATGTCCCTTTATAAAGGCTCTGTTTCCACTAAGATGTGACGAAAGCATCTGAGATCAATTCTCACTATACGAAAAGCCCATACTATGTAAGCTCAGCTTTTACTGGAAAAGTACAGCTTGTCGTTATGTGTTCCGACATATAGGAAGTTACTCCCTGCAAAAGAATTTGTCGTTTCGGGAAAATTTCTATAACAAAGAGGAAGCACGCTTGAAGTTTTTTTCCTAACAGGCCACATCTAGTTCCTCTCTATCTAGTGCGACGTCACGTCGTAGCTAAACGAAATCCCCGACAACGTCGCGAGTACAAATATTAAATGTTTGATTATGATATTTTGTTTCCACACGTATCTCATCATATTAGACGCTGCTACAAGTAAATTTTCACGATCCTGGTTTTGATATTTATAAGCAAAGCTTAAAAATGTTAAAGCTTTTCATCGCTTGAATCTTTTGCTAGAATTGCTTGAGCTTCATGAATCTGAAATCTTTATTCCGGTCATTCAAGTCATAAGTTCACATTGATGGCAAACTGGCAGCGACACCCTGATGGCAAGCAACTAATATGTATAAGTACAGACACCTTTACAAATTTGCATTACCAGAAGTCCTACTCTTTATGTCCGTCAACGAAGATACGGGCCCATCCGAAAGTAGATAGATACCTCGAAATGAACCCTGCTCCCGATAAATTAACTTTTTCAACGGGCGGGCAACAAACAACACATCGGGAGTAAGGACAACTGTCAAAGCGTGTTGTAATTCATCCTTAGTTCGGGTTTCAAACTAATCTTATGTCCGTAGGTGTAACGGAGTAGGATACGTTCGTAACTTCGGCTGAAACTACGGATGTCGTGTGTCTGCACAGCAACGTAGTTTGGCCGCAGAAATTTGTACTTTCCCGGAAACCTTGTTCCTTGATTCCTTAACAAAGAACTCGGCGGCTGCTAAATCATACGCGACTCAACCGGAGTCAGTACGACAGCTTCGTCCAAAAACATCGCAATATTTGGCCGCACAGTAAATGCAGTTAGTACGCATGGTCTAGCATATTAAACCTAGTAAGTAATTATGTTAGTCTATCCCGTGCCACGCATGGCCTATTTCAATACAGGCTTCATCGAGTTTAGATTTTTCAGCAGAAATATCCTCTAGCAGGGAATTTCGTGAAATAGTTATATGTATACGGATGAAAAACTATTTTCTGTGAGTTTTGCGCTTTAGTTGGAGAGCTGCCCTAGGCGGACATTAAATATGGCGGTATCACAAATAATTTATGCATGAAACATTTATCACGTTTAGAATTAACAAAGGATTAATTTTTAGTGCAAATTGAAGTATGGTAGTGTGTTTATGATGACTGTACTTATATAAAGATACTTATGAAACAGTAGTAAAGCAACACTTATAAACCAACCGTCTAACTCATCACTATCACTACATATTATAAAACAAAAGTCCCCTCGCCGCGTCTGTCTGTCTGAACGCGATAAACTCAAAAACTACCGAACGGATTTTCATATGATTTTCACCAATGGACGGAGTAATACATGAGGAAGGTTTAGGTGTATAATTCATTAAAGTTTTGTGTAAATTGGCTGAAATGAAATGCATGTTTTTTCCGACATCTTCAACAATCATCGTCATGATTGTTGAGAATCATTGTCATGATTGTTGAAGCGTTACTGGCGTGCGCCGCGTAAATCAATGGAGTATATGAAAACAATACACCTGTTTACCTGGATTAACACAAAGGGTAGGTAGGTACTTTTAATCAAGGTTTGTATGTTCTTGTGGGATATTTTCCGAAATCTCTTAGTATTATTATAATTATAATCTCAGGCAGAGGGGCTCAAAAGTCTTTAATGCCCGACCTATATAGGCTAGCCGCAGACAGTATTAGGCTCAAACCAAAGGAATTAGAAACTTGTTTTTATCCCTGCCTAGCCTAATTAGGGCATACATGAATTTACCTCAAATGGGAAGGGCTCATCAGCCCTGAATTAACCACCTATCAGAGTACCGCAGCCTGTCGTCGTTAGTCAATCAAAATGTATTTAAAGTACGCGGGTTTAGTGAAAATTGACTAATTAATGCTTCGTCTGCCACCTGGGTTTAACTGATTAAATAGTTTCGTGTCTCATTTTATTGTGTTAATTATTATGTTCTCATGTCAATGGCTACGTCATTATCTTAATTACGAGACTCTCTCGTAATTTCGAATCACCATAATTAGTTCACAAACGAATTAAGTCTCGCAGTGGAATTTTAAACACCAACCCGCAAGGTCACGCATGCGGGCCACTCCCTCTCACAGCGAGTAGGCCCGGGTCCCAGCAGTAGAAACATACAGGCTGTTATGCAATAGAATTTTCACAATCATGAATGCTCGTGCCTTCAGGCAAACCTCTTAATCCTTGAGTTTCAAAACAATAAGACTCAATTGCTTTTAAGCCTAGTCTATGACTTAAGCCTAACGCCTAAGCGTCTTTGAAGTTAGGATATCTCGACTAACAACGTTCAGACTTAATATAATGCTTACCAATCCTACCTTTCACGTATATTCGAGGGATTGTACCGTTTATTACTGAAAAGAGGACCAACGACCTCGAGGGTCGTTGACTTTTTCGTAGTTAATTTAGTTTGAAAGTTAAAACGGTGATCGTTTGACGTCTTTTGAGCTAGCTGAGCAATATATTCCATTTAATAACTTAAGTAAAGCTTTGTGTGTGGCGCTTCGCCGTCCCTGAATCGGTGATTTGGATGTCAATGTCCGAGTTAGTTTATTAAATTTTTTAAGTCTTCATTTTGACGAAAAATAATTGGGCCATGGATTCCCTGTAATCCATTTTGGACTGACATCATCTGCCTAGGAGGGTGGATAAGTAATAGCAGCCGCATGCGTCGATCGATCAGGTTATACTACGCTTGTCGCGGTTGGTCCGTGGATGGGTGACCATCTTCTCATACCAAGACCCCTCCCTCTGTGCTTCGGAAAGCACATTAAGCCGTTGGTCCCGGCTGTCATTCGTGGATCTTTGCCAGTCGTTACGGGTAATCAGAAGTCCGAAAGTCTGACAACTAGTTTTACCAAGGGGTAGCGTATTACCCAGTAACTGGGTTGTGGAGGTCAGATAGGCAGTCGCTCCATGTAAAACACTGGTATTCAGCTGCATCCGGTTAGACTGGAAACCGACCCTACATAGTTGGAAAAGGCTAGGCAGATGATGATCATCATCTGCCTTTTTTTTTTTTGTCGCTGAGAAATGACGTTACGCATCTCCGCTCGTCGGGGGACGACACGGAGTATGTGGGACTCCCTGCCAAGGTGGCAGTATACCCACTAAAACTCAGCGGTGTTCCCTCGTCGCCTTGATGGAGGGGTCATGGGAATCCGGCTCAGCCTTTGCGTCCACAACCCGCCCGGCGCATGCCCGCCTAACTGGCGAGCCCCGCATGTCCCCCCGGCTGGGGGGCTACGGGAATGGCCGGGAACACCTGGCCATTCCCGTCCGGCACTGGGATCATCATCTGCCTAGCCCAACTATGTGGCGTGGCGGTCGGCTTCCAGCCTAACCAGATGAAGCTGAATGCCGGTATTTTTCATGGAGCGACTGACTATCAAAGCACCACAACCCAGTTACTAGTTAGCACGACACCCCTTGGCAACAGTGGTTGTCCGACTTTCACATGTTTAATAAAAATCTATTGATAAATCGTTTTCAAGCAGACGTTGATTGACGTATTACTACAACGCGGTAGTATATCACGAAGCCACAAGTTTTGATGTGCTTTCAACTAGAGAGCTTACTTCCGACCGATACTATAAACTTCCGAGAGCACTATATTCGTCGTAAATTCTACTTTCAAAGGAGAATATTATATTTTAAGAGCGAGAGACGCTCATGATAATTCAAGTACGTTAGTAAGCTTTTAAGTTTGAAATAACCTTTTTATTTAGTTGTCTTCTAACTACTACTTTAGTTTAATTTTAGTTTATGTTTTCTTGTCTTGCAATAATTACTATGTACAGATGCCAGCACATCAAGCTACCCGAAACTGTCAAATTTTTCCCAATCAACTTTGAACCTTATGCTTTAGCAATTAAGTTGAAAATCTATTAAAGAAATTTGACAGATTGTAGTAGCTTGATGTGCTGGCGTCTGTACTTCACTCCGAAAATGTCGCAATTCCGACCACCAAGATATATAGGCAAATACCTAGTTTGGGGGCACCGTCCAATCTATTCTCATACAATATGATTATTAATAAATAAAATTGAAATACAACTACAGGATGGTAATGTGAGATGAAGCGCACCAACCTTAACCGTTGCTGTGATTCAGTTGTTAGTAATGACTCCAAAAGTTATGGATTTTCTCCAAAATACGTTTAGGCTCCTTCAAACAGGCGCAACACGTGATAAAATTGCGCGCGACACAAAGGCACCGCAAGTAGCACAACGGCCGGTGTCTTTGTGTCGCGCGCGATTATATCGTGTGTCGCGCCTGTTTGTAGGAGCCTTTTTCCTGTAGCTACAACGATTAAAGCAACTGCCCTTCATGCCCCATCCACAGTTACCGTCCTTTATACACATTTCTATATAAAGGTCGCAGACTTAAAGCATTCGCATAAAAAAGCAACACAGTGGAAAATTTTAGTCATAACTCAGATAAAAAACACGTTATGATGTCGCCAAATGTTAGAATTATACAAGGTGTGACAAAAGAGAAAATATAATAATATAGGGGATGAAAGCAGACATGAATAAAAAAACTTATGTGGGGGTCGATGAAAGTCGTTGTAAAATGTAAACGTTTGGTTTTGGTTCAGCGCTTAATGTTTATCGATGAAATTATAGACTCATGAAAATAGTACCCACTTTGTATACTATTTACTGAAAGTACCTAAAAGAAATCGTTACAAAAAAAAAAACTTAAAGTTATAATTATAATGGTCTGAATTTCCAGCTTCCATTGACCAACTTAGTCGTTCCTACTTATACTCCGAAAAAGAGCATTTACCCAGCAATGGAAAAAATACTGAACGTCGATTCGTAAAAACTACATACTTAAGAAAAAAAAATACGTTATCTACCAAGCGACATCGCGAAACGTCTGCATAATATCACGTTCCCAAAAAAATCGTGCTATTATACGACAAAATTGTATGGTTCGACTTACGCTGCATATGTATGTGCTGCTTGGGCATTTTGTAATCGGGCGGGTAACATCGCTCGTAGAACTCTAGGTCGCTGACCTGGCATACCTCAGGCGTTGGTATTATCAGACCAGTGCCTGATATCGCCCTCTGGAGATGGTGTTCCTGTGGACAAGACAAAATGTTCTGTTAGTTGGAGTATTTATGCAAGTATTTGGCAGAGACAAGGCTATAAAAACCTGTAAACTGATGGTTCGGGCTGATTGAAGATGCAATTGGGGAGTCCTATGACTAAAAGTGTTAATATTTCAATCCTTGAAGTCCAGAACCCTGAAAATTTTACGTACTCTAGAGGGTACAAAAACATGAACGAATTGTGGCGGACTTTATTGGTTTTCGTCAGCTAAGCCTTTCCTAACTAGGTTGTGTGGGATATTCTGCCAGATGTAGCAAAACTATTTTTATGCAAATATAGGCTATCAAACATATATACTTAACATATTTATGGAATAGCAACCCACACATAATACGGAAAAAGTTTTCTATTCAAAGCGCTCCCGCCAATGAATATCATTCCAAAGCTTTGGCTTTTCGTGTTCTTAAAATAAAACATCACCGAATATGTTTTAAGAGGATTACCATCTATAATGAATTGCTCTTAATTTGTTGATTCCAATTTTAATCGGCTCAGAACTTGGCTACGAGTTTGGCGCCATCTGTAGCGTCCATCGGTTCCTAACGTAAGTAACGTGCAGACAAACAGACACGCAGGTCACGATATTAAGTGGCCCTTAACTTGTGGAATAGCACCACATTAAATGTGGTGCTATTCCACAAGTTAAGGGCCGAGGTTCATTAATTATACGAGTCTAAATTTTAGACTCGTATAATTAATGAACCTCGTCTCTTCCACAAAAATAAGGTTCCTAGTAGCCTAGCTACGGTTAATTGATTTGACACACAGGGCCTATAAGAAGGCTAAAAGAATTGTCAAACTTAAGTGGTAGTGGGCAGGGCACATTGCTCGTAGAACAGATGGCCGATGGGGCCGAAAGGTTCTGGAGTGGCGACCGCGTACCGGAAGACGTAGCGTTGGAAGGCCTCCCACAAGGTGGTCCGACGACTTTGTGAAGGCCGCAGGAACCCGTTGGATGCGAGAAGCACAGAACCGATCGAAGTGGAGGTGCTTGGGGGAGGCCTATGTCCAGCAGTGGACGTCTTTCGGCTGAAATGATGATAATGATGATGACCGGGCCTATGTTTTAAGGAAACCTGCTTTTAGGTAAATCTCTTGCACTAATCCATTCCTATGATGGTTTTCAGTCAAACATACGAAGCTGGACACATAATTATGAACTGTTTCTTAAGGCACGATAACGTATAATTTCCCAAAGGGGTAGGCGGGGGGGGGGGGGGTTTATTTAGGCACACCCTTCGCCAGTTATCTTTAAGTCCCACGTGGAAGAGCTTATTGCCGTACAAAAGGTTTTTTTGTTTTACGCATTTGTATGGACGCTTGTGTTAATTGGTTACCCCACTTTTTTAAGGATAAAAGGTGCTCAATTAACGCACACATCTATAGAAGCATCACATCGTGAGTCACGAAACGCTAAATGCCTGCCTATCGTCGCTCATAAAAACCTACTTATTTTCCGCGTTTTATACCTATTAATTTTTTGGTAGCTCCATCAAAAAAAGGACTTTAAAAATTTGGCACCGAAAATTCAACATTGAGCCATCGATTGCTGTTCAGTTTAATATCAGCGTCTGAATGTTTCCCACGACTGGTTTTGAATATTAATAAGTCAAAACTTAAGGCTCCTACTACAAATATGCGCGACACGCGACATAATCGCGCGCGACACAAAGGCACCGCTCGTTGCGCGACTTGCGGTGCCTTTGTGTCGCGTGCGATTTTATCGCGTGTCGCGCCTGTTTGAAGGAGCCTTTATTGGGCTGGTTCAATGCCAACGAATCTAATGATGTACTAACATGAGTAGCTTTGAGTTATATGTCGTCTAATATTTATATTATTTTAAATGCCTTATTTGTTTCGCGTTTGCGACTTGTCAAGTCCTAAATCGACTTTAAGGGTGAGGCAAAGAATTTATTGGAAAATTCTTATTTAAAACTGAGGCTGGTATTTTTTGGGGGTCTTGCACGAATACAACTGGTTGCCTTGGAGAATAAAGGCATATTAAGACACTTCAACTTTAGGCCTATGATTGGCAATGCATCCACAAACCGCAACGCACCGCGTATAGCTGGTTTACGTAGGCGGTGTCCACTCTCCGTCAGGTGGGCCGTCAGTTAACCAACCCTACATAAAATAGAATGGTACGAGTACTCTCAAACAAAAGATGACCTAACACTGTAATTCTATCGAAAACAGCACCTCGCCCCAATAGCATAACAAACATTCAATCACAATTCTAGGATGGTGAAGGCACAGCAATTGAAACATTCCATTGCTGCATCCTAATTGCGTATCACGCTATCGACCACAATCTGAATAATTTTGAAAGATATTGCTAATCCATTGATTCATATGTTTGAAAAAGTTTGCTCAACAACGTAAATAATGAATGTTGTTGTACTGTCAGAATTAAGGCCATTGCTACTGTTAGTGCGTTACGCAATTCAATTATCCCGCTGGTTTGATAAAATCGTCTGCTCAACAACGTAAATAAAGGCTCCTACAAACAGGCGCGACACGACACGCGACACAAAGGCACCGCAAGTCGTGCAACGAGCGGTGCCTTTGTGTCGCGCACGATTCACATCGCGCGTCGCGCCTGTTTGCAGGAGCCTTAATGAATGTTGTTGAACTGTCAAAATGAAAGGCATTGCCATTTTAGAAGTCTTACGCAATTACCCCGCAGGTCTCATATGACATAGGAAGCAAGTCTATTACCATCCTGACAATTGCATCATAGACCGCATAGAGGATTACATAATTAGAACATTAATATGACTATGAGGCTTCATAGCGCATTGGCACACTGGATGCTCATGTGAAATGGTGGAAGAATACTAATTAGTTGCGAGTGAAGGAAAAGCATTATTAAATTCTCAAAAATCTGCAAACAATGCGTGCCTGACGATGACCGGCGCCGCCGAGGCCGGCCCAGCAAAAGATGGCGAGATGATCTGGACGCGTACCGCGCGGGCTGGTGGCGCGGGAAAAGAGGTCCTGGAAGGATTTGGGGGAGGCCTTTGCCCAGAAGTGGGACAGCATACACTAGCAAAAAAAATGGATTTCTATTTCTAGCTAGCCGTACATTAGTTGTCTACGAGAACGCTCCCCATCAAAATAGTAACATAGGATAGGAAACCTCTGAATTCTTTAGCAATTACGGGCAAAAGTCCGCAAGTTTATCAGAAATTTGATCACTGTCACCTTCCGCCAGAACCATATAGCAAATTAAAACATTTCGTCCTTACGGATAGGTCAGAGCACTAAAGGTACAATTGTGGATACACATCTGCAAAGATCATCACCATACTCAAATCCCATTTGTGTGAAAGCTGCTAGCATTGTAAAGAGCATAGTTCTACAAATCCTTCTCACACAGAGAAGGCCTATATCCCAGTATTGGGAACATTATAGGATTGGATTGGATTGACAACAAAAACACACACAAGCTGGTAGTCCGTTGGGTAAACGGTAAGCTAGAAGAAGATATAACTGACACACAAGCCGTCAAAAACTATTCAATACTTAATCCTATTTCGGGGGTTTAGATACAAGTCTAGCTGTGTATTACTTGTATAAAAGCTAGCAAAAAACGGGCAACAAGAACTAAAGAGCCGATTCTAGTTAAAATTTATTATTACGTAGTTTTTTCATATCCTTTGTAGACTTTCTAAGCGATTAGACAATAATGGAATTGAAGAAAACATTGAACGAATAGACTAAAGATTTTTTCCAAACAAAATATTGAAATTAAATCTGTTGATCTGGAAAATAAGTTACAAGAATATAAACGTTTTTAGATATTGCTTTGTGGAGTTTATAGGTCATTAAACAGATCATCATGCATTCGTAAAGAGTCTACATGGTTATTATCTTGATTTCCAGTATCATAGATTACTTTTAACCCTACTACGGCAAAGCCAAGGGAGGGTTATTATTTTTAAATTAGCGATCAGGGAAGGAAGCCACAAAATGAAAGAGCCCTTTATGTGAAAGACCTTCAATGAGTAGAAAGTAAAATATATTAAAATCGCAACCCTCTGTTGTCCTTTTGAACAAATAATGATATTTCATCATGTAGATATTGATATGTCAGTATACATTTTCGGCCTAAATTTTGATGTAACTTGACACGAATATTCAGAATCGAATCCGCAAACCGAACATCAGCACCACTGCAAACATATCACAGGGTTCTATATCATAAACTTCATTTTGGGGGCTAGGCATCAATTTGACGAAAACCAACTTGCATGACTATCACTTGATTTTAGAATTTGAAGTTGAGAACTTGTCAAGCTCTACTTTAGCATTATTTAAGGTCATCATCAGCTACAGAGCCTTTTCCCAACTATGTTGAGGTCAGCTTCCTGTCTAACCGATGCAGCTGAATACTAGTATTTTACATGGAGCGACTGCCTATCTGACCTCCAGTCTGAACTGGTTAATACGATACCCTTTGGTAAGACTGGTTGTCAGACTTTCGGGCTTCTGACGACCCGTAACGACTGCCAAAGATCTACGAACGACAGCCGGCGGGACCAACGGCTTAACGTGCTTTCCGAGGGTATGTAATGACGGTCACCCATCCTCGGACCAGCCGCGTCAAGCGTAGCTTAACCTAATCGATCGACCCGTGCGGCTGTTATTACTTAGCCGCAAGCCCCTTTCCATCCTCATCCTCATCATCCTTTCTTAGCATTACTTAAGGCTACGCCGACCGCCTAGTGGCGCCCTCATCGTTTGTTTGGTTATTTCTTTTATTTTAGAATGAAAATGCATAAAAATAAGCACGTTACGTTGTGCTCCATTAGATTATACGGAAATATTATTACAAACGGTAGTTTTATATTGTTTAGTTTTATTATAATCACTAAAACGGATAAACGTGCCTACTATTTTCCGTTTTAGTGATTATAATAAAACTAAACAATGTAAAACTACCGTTTATAATAATATCAACGTATAATCTTGTGGAGCACAACTTGACGTGCTTATTTTCTGCATTTTCATTCTAAAATAAAAGAAATAACGAAACAAACGATGAGGGCGCCACTGCGCGGTCGGCGTTTGGTCGGCGCCCTCTTAAGGTGAAAGTCCAAAATTTATTTGCAAAAAAAGGTAAACAATTAAGAAATTCGTAGGCTACATAAAAGGAATCACTATAAGTAATGCTAAAGTAGAGTTCGACAAGTTCTCAACTACAAATTCTCAATACAGAAACATACGTATATGATTTTGATTACCGAACAGTTTTCTCAGCGAAACATTTCAAGAAAACCAATTGAGCTGCATACATTCATCCACACGTCTTGGAAACGTTCCCACAAGTCGACAGCATCTCGAATCCGCAACGTTACGTCACTGACTCGCTGTTAACGTATGACAATGCTGCGGTAATATGTTATATCGATAACTTTGTCGGTTATTGATTAGCTTGATGGTGTAACACGCAATTTTGTTGCATCATCATTCCAGCCGAAAGGCGTCCTCTGTTGAAAATAAGCCGTCTATAAGGAATCGACCAGTCGTGTGCTGCCAGTATTTATTTATTTAAAAAAGCACAGCAACATCACGTACATTAAACTTATGCTAGAATAATCTTAAAACTAAAGTACTCATGTACATGACAATTACGGCGTACATAGTATTGTTTATAATAATAATAATAATAATAATAATAATAATTTTATTATCAGGCAACTAAGGCCCATAGAAAAAATACACAAAATAATCTTATACAATAATAAACTAATACATATTAAAGAAACTTAAAACTATGATTATACACGTAACGTTGTCGGTTATATATCTTGCTGCCTTGAACAGTATATTATGCTAAACTAAAACGAATATAAACTAAAATAGACTAGGAGTAAGGTAGGTTGGATAATAAACATGAACAAAAAGTTAAGAATAAAAACAATAATTAAAAAAAAGTTTCTAGCTTATTCCCGCCATCTTCACCAGGTCGATTGTATTGCAAGCTATGTGCCTCGTCCATTGGTCTTTAAGCTTAGCAAAAGCTAGCACATTGAGCAAAATAATTGAAATATATAAATTGTTAATTAAGGTGGTGACCTATTTATAGGTGACTTATCATAGGTTTTGTAAAAATATTAGTTTAGGTATCAGTCTTCCACAAATTAAGTACAAAACTGTATCTGTAGACTACTTTAACTTTAAGCTGTAATCTGTGGTAATACAAATATAAAATCTATTCTATTCTATTTTGAGTAAAAATATGACTTGGTATAAAAGCGAAATGGTCGTTTCTAACGCCCCTAAGCTCTGGACAATACCGCGATTTAGAACGTGTTCTGAGCAAGAGTTTCGTTGCAATTAAGTAGTAAATGTGGAATACTACGTAATATCATGATGTCGCCTGTAATCCCCGAAGGGTTAGGCAGACGTGTAATATTGCCAGTTATGTTTATATCTTTGTAATTGGGGGCGATCCTATTACCATCCACACTGAAAAAAATAATGTCATATTACAGCACATTAAAGCGATTTCATTAAGACTACTAACTTTATACAGTAAGGAGAGATGTTTGTAAAACAGTAACTTTTTATGATACTATTTACTGGAAAAAAAAACAACTAAAAAAAAAGGAAAACCACCATTGCTGTAATGTAAGCAAATTTCAATGGTTTGAACGATAGCACCAAATGAATAAAACAATTAATTTTGTGACGTTTTAGCTACTTAATACATTAAAGTTTACTGTCATGACGGTAACATTTTGCATCAAGCTTTAACTGTTTTCGGATTAGTTAAAAATACTGTTTTGGACGTTAGGCTCACATGGAGCTGTTTAAAGCAGTTCAGATGAATGTTTTTCATTTTTACATTATTTACTGCTTATTTCTTTCAGTGCACTGTAGAGACTGTGTAGCTCTACCTTTAGCAGTACATACAGGCTGGTTATAATTCCCGGTGCGTTCCATTCGAACGTTCAAGCAATTGTCAAATATTTTAATATGGTTTTCTTGTTTAATAGAGGCAGTGCTAGTAATAACGTGATAATATAAAGTCGTGAATGTTTTTTTATTCAAGTCGATGCTTCTTTCAATTATATTGTGAGGCTCCCACCTGGACCCCCACAGTACACAAATCGAGACTTCGGGCCGCTACTGAGAAATTCCTGATGGAACATCCCAATAACACTTTGCTTGTCCTGAGAATCAAACCTCATGCTCAGCAGTAGCGTTTGCGAGCACTACACCAACGATTCAGAGGCGAGACAGGTAATATTCACATTTACTGTACTTAACAGAATTACAACCGTCACAGGCCGTGTTCTGCAAACTTGACTGACACTGTTGTCTTGCACATTGGCATACCATTTATTCTTAATCCATGTCGCAATGATGCATTGTTTCACCCCACTTTCCTCCTTCATAGTTTCCTCGCAAAGTTACACCATAACGATATTAATATTATCATTTATCAACATTATTAGTTGGTTACTCCAGGCACGTCTTTCTGCATATTTTTACAAGCAAGCTATTGGGAGAACTGATATGGAAATAAAGTGGCGGAAACACTTGGAGCCATTTATTTCAACAGCGCCTAAGGTAGAGTCTTACTTTGGTAATAGTGAAGGGGCCAAACTTCTGCGAAGTGTAACTAGATTTTTTCAATAAAACTTTGCTAGCTGACTCTATTAGTCATCTATGTTTATGGCAACCAATCTTATGAGATTGATTGAACGATTCTTCTTCTTTTCTTGTCGATGGTACTCTTACTCGTTGTTTTTTTTTAATAAAATATATAGTTTGAGTTATGTCGCCACGTTGATTGCGGCATCAGTGGTATTCTTTAGGTCATTCGAGTGAATCATTATAAAGTGATGATTGTGTAGGTACATAATCATAACTTTATTGAAGTTGTAGAAAGCTGCAATTTTTTACGGTATAAGCTATTTTCGTACAGACTACACAGTATATTGTCATGAAGGTCAATTAACCTAATGATAAACCCCAGCTGAATAAAAATGTAAACATTCTACACACAGAATTCCAGCCAATATATTCTGAACATCGTGCCAGCACTGCATACAATTTCTTTAATACCTAAATCTGCATAGAGCCATTACAATAAATTTTTGACCCCAATTTTTCTAAATAAAACTAGGCAAGGAATGACCGTAGTCTATATTTTAATCAAGTCCATAATTTCTAAAAGAAATAACTGACCCAAACTCTTCGAAGTCACGCAAGCTACGGGTAAATTTAGTCAAAGGTGACTTGGCATTTTGTTGGAATGAACGAGTCACCTCATGGCATGTCTTCTTTGATATTAGTTGGAGAATTTAGCAGTTAATAGCTTTTATATCTCAAGTTTCTTGACGTTAATTAAGTAGTAAAATGATAGACCGCTTATAATGATAATAAAATGAAAAAATATCAGAGGGGCTTGTGGTTAAGACATAACAGCCGCACGTTTCGATCGATCAAGTTAAACTACTATTACCGCGGTTGGTCCGTGGATGGGTGACTATCTTTACATACCAATAGGTACCCCTCCGTGCCTCGGAAAGCACGTGAAGCCGTTGGTCCCGGCTGTCATTCGTGGATCTTTGATAGTCGATACGGGTCGTCAGAAGCCCGAAAGTCTGACAACCAGTCTTACCAAGAAGTCTCGTATTACCCAATAACTGGGCTGTGGAGGTCAGATTGGCAGTCGCTCCATGTAAAATACTGGTATTCAGCAGCATCCGGTTAGACTGGAACCCGACCCCAAAATAGTTGGGAAAAGGCTCGGCAGATGATGATAATAAAAAAATATCTTCAAGACTTTGTATCTGTAACAGAAACAATGCGTTGTCAAGGACGGAATTAATATTTTCTTTTGCATACCGTTTTCGAATATGGTCAGAGTAAGTATTAATATGTATAAGGAAGAATCTACACCGATACTCGATTTTTCTTGAAGAGTATTTGTGAGACCAAGAAATTGTTTTTAGTATTTATTACAGACCAAAGGAAATATGGATGGAATGTGAGTTAAGATGATATATGGCTAGGAAGGAAGTGAACAATGAGAATACGACTGATAAAAGATGTACTGTATAAGTATATATAGAAGAAAAAGACTAGCTGCTCCAACCCCAAATCATCATCATCATCATTTCAGCCCAAAGACGTCCACCGCTGGACATGGGCCTCCCCGAAGCACCTCCACTTCGACCGGTTCTGTGATTTTCGCATCCAACGCCAACGCCCAGATAAATTTTGAAAAATAAAAATGTATTTGGGCAAACATGGAACATTAAGGCTGATTAAGTTATACAGACGTCTAGCGTAATCAGCCTTAATGTACTGACTACTGGGACACAAGCCACCTCTCTTCGAGAGAGATTCGACTATAATCTACCACACGGGACCAGTGCAGGTTGGTACTTAGATGTCGCACCTCTTCGATTCTTTGGTTCTAGGACTTGCCAGTATCCCCACAATGTTTTCGTCCACAGTTTTGAGAGCAGTGGTGATGAAATAATTTACACAAAGTAAAGCGCCTGTCTGGCTTCGAACCCACAACCTACCACTCGTAAGGCGGGGCCGTTACCACTGAGCCACCACTGCTATTTCTCTGTCGATCTGCCATCTACGAAATCTTACATGGCTGAAGATTCAAATTTCAGATTCCCGACGATATGGTTAATAAAATTTCCTCCTATCACAGACAAACAAACAACGTTCACTAATCAGTAAACACTACAAGTTTTCTCACTCCACTGATCATATAAAAAACATCGGCAGCCTACTCAAGTTCCTTCATTAGCGAAACGGGAGAAAACTGAATTAACTAGAGGCAAGAGGAAAAACTAACAAGAAGGGATTGATTGTAAAGGAGGTGTATGTGATGGTCGACACGTAGATATTTCAACATACTTGTCTAGATAGATACTAAACTGTTTGCTAAAGCTACTGTTTGCTAGGAGAACGCCGCCACATAGCGTAAGCAATTTACCGGCGAATGACGTCACTAATACTGTCACTGCGGCTATCTTGAAAATGATGGCAGAGGTTTTAGTTTAGTGCTAAACGCATTCAGCGATTTGTGTGAGCGGGCTTTAGTATTTACGCCTGATAATAAATAATCTTTCAAACTCAAACCATTAATTTCAAATAAACCAATTACAGGCACTTTTGAATTGTCAAGGCGTCTATTAGTCAAACAGATGAAGCTAGCTGCCCAGCCCACAAACTCAGCCAGCAAACTCCACGGTTACTGTTTTAAATTATACTATTTAACAAAAAAAAAAACACTAAGTGAAAAATAACTTTAATTTCGGAAGTGCCTTTGGATCTGTATTTTAGTTTTTGCCACAGACTTCCGAAATTAAATTTATTTTTCACTATGTAGTGTTTTTTTTGAAGTCGTTTTTTTGTTAAAAAGTTTTTATTTCTCGCTTTTAAGTGGGTCTGTTTATAATGTATCTAAGTTACAATAGCCTAATGTCAACTTGCCCATAGCCTTTTACAAAATATTGCTTTTACCGATGCAGGGACGTTAATTGTTGAGGAGTTCTACTAGTATTCCACCATCAGCCCCATTTCACCATTCGCATTGTGACGAGCATAAATTGCTTAGCAACCATATTAAAGTAATTGAATCGCAACCCGTGAAATACTTATTATTGAGTATTTCCGTTGGCCATCTGTAGTCTTCTTCATCAGTTCCACTTCACCAAATGATGGTTTCCGAGAGCAAATGCACGAGTATAAAAAATACCCAAATCGCTATAGGTGTGCCTATAATATTTGAGGAGTTCCCTCAATTCAATATTGGTTACATCATTCATATTGAAATTATACATGTGAGAACGATGTAGGAAGAAGTGCACGTTTAAAGAGACCGTTATAAAACTGGCACTCCGGTAGTGCCGACAGAAGTGAAAACTTGAACAATTACGAGTGTATTTTGTGAATCGTCTTATAAACAAAACACGCGTGTTAAGGTGTGTTCCTTATTTTATAGGGTTTTTTGCAAATCAGGTATGATGACCAAAGTGACTGGTTTATTCTTCTCGTGAAAGGAATTTATTCAGATTTACAAATAAGCACACAGGATAGACTTCAGTTCGTGGTGTTGGTCGCGGCAGTGGTAAGAGAAGCAAGCCGCTCGCATGGAGCTCGTCGTCAGTTATATATCCGTGGTTCAGCGCCATCTCGTCGTTGTTGGATGAACTACGCAGTTAGTACGCGAGGCCCTCGTAGTTCTTCCCGATGTGCATAGATGGCGCTGTCCTCAACAACGCGCGTCTTACGTTTTACGTCTTACGAATTTTCGATCAGGGTCACGTGACCTGACGCGAGTTTAGAAGTTTTTACCCATTCCAAAAAAAGTACACAGCGCCGCTAAAGAAGTTTTCACTTCAAAAAATAAAACAATTCAGAAATTAAAATAAGCAGTGGCAGCTGACCAGTTCCTACTGACGGCGTCCGTTCACGAACATGACGTATGCGATCAGCACCATTGTTCCCAGTTCCACCTAAACAAAAGCCTATCCAATTAAATGAATCACACAATCACAAATTGAAAGTAGCAGTTCATTCGAATTTGGTTTGATCAATGAAAATTAATGGTGTCTATAAACCACTGCGATGGGAGGCGATCCCCTGAAACTAGGGTTAGTTTCGATAAATTGATGTGATTCAGAGTTGTTTACCCTTTGGAGCCGTTTAATTAATCATTTAAATATCTATTGTCTGTTTGTTGGTTTTCTGTCTTTGTTGACCTCTATTTATCTAGCGGCAGTAAGATGAATTGAGGTTCTGAGATATTTTATTCTCCGATTCCAAGTTTTTAAGCGTATCACTTGAGAACGGCTGGACCGATTTGCCTATATAGTAATCCGAATTAGGTTTTTATGAAGGAACAGTTGGAAAAGTTTCCCGATTTTTTTTTATAAATCTGAGCGTCATCTTTTGTATGGGTTTTTTGTATAAACTGAAGACGACATGACAACGTCTGTCGGGTCAGCTAGTTGTAAATAGAATATTTGTTCAGGACTGTACTTAATTCCTCATTTAGGAGAGAAAAATTCTTTAACTATTGCAATGCCTCGAATATTTCTCCCTAATCTGAATTATAGAAGCTCAATTCAAGAAACATTCCACATGTTTTAAAGCGGTCCTAATATGACTTATTCGCACCTCGTATATCACACACAAATCACATTTAATTGACCAGATGTGACACACTGCGGTCTAATCCAATCCTGAGCCTATTAATTTGAAAGACAATAACAGGGAGTTACTAAAGCCAAACATAGCTTATTAAAAGCCAGATAAAGATTATGCCTGCCTCGTTGGTCTAGTCCTCGCAAGAGCTACTGATGAGCATGAGGTCCAAACTAGAATCATTTACGAGAGTGACACTGAAAGTTCTTAGAAAATCAAAAAACTGAACAAACTAACAAGTTATTAGTTTTATTATATCTTTTCAAAATAGTGTCCATTTACATCAATACATTGCTGCATCCGATGGAACCACTGAGAAAAGCACTTTGCTCACTCGTCCTTAGGGGTCTCTTTGAAGGCATTTTGAAACGCAGCCACTGCTTCCTCGGCGTCCATAAAACGTTATCCTCGAAGTTTTTCTTTTATTTTCGGAAATAAATAAAAATCGCAAGGTGCGAGGTCGGGGCTATAGGGCGAGTGACCCAGTAATTCCACGTCTGATGTCGCCAAGTAGTCGATTGTTTGCTTGGCGGTGTGCGACGAGGCGTTGTCGTGGTGAAGGAGGATCCTACTGCGAGGTCGTTTCTCCCAAACTTTTTCCAAGACAAGAGGCAAACAATTGTTAATGTACCACTCTGCAGTAACTGTTTTTCGATCCTCTAAAACAATTGTTGCGTAATGACCTGTCCTTCCGAAGAACGAGGTCACCATCTTTTTCCCACGCTTCGACCTCTCTTCACTTTAGATTGTCTCTTAGTTTCAGGATCATAACAATAAATCCAGCTTTCGTCACCCGTAAATATGTCGAACGTAATCTTTGAACCATTTTACTACACCAAACGACGGAGTTTTTGGGCCTCTGTCAAATTATAAGGCACAAAACTTCCTGACCACTAAATGTTCATGGAGGATTTTGTGTACTTGACTCATACCGATGCCTAAGCTTGTCCGAATCTGCTGATAAGTCACTCTTTTGTCAGTCTCTATCATACGCCGCACAACACTGATGTTATCTTCAGTCGTCGCCGTAGGAGGCCGTCCCTCACGCAGATCATCGGTGAGATTAGTGCGACCACGTTTAAACT
This sequence comes from Luperina nickerlii, assembly GCA_963855955.1. Taxonomy (NCBI): domain Eukaryota; kingdom Metazoa; phylum Arthropoda; class Insecta; order Lepidoptera; family Noctuidae; genus Luperina; species Luperina nickerlii. The sequence continues at coordinate 4,349,016 of OY979689.1, read as the reverse complement.
CATTAAACCAGTCGCAAACAGTGGCACGAGATGGGGCTTCATCGTGAAAGGCCAATCGAAGTCTATCATAACTTTCTTGTTGACTTAAATGACATCAAAAGTTATAAAAAATCATTGTACGAAAATTTTCTCGCGTTAAATTCATGCTGACGTGACACAGACAATTTTCAATTTGCCGCCGAATCGTGACAAATTAATAAAATACATACACAATAACATTGGAGGAGTTCCATCTTCAAAATTTGAACTTATTTTTTTATTATATCGTTTACAAGTGGCCATTTCTAAAAACTTTCAGTGTCGCCCTCGTATCATCCCACGCGAGAGTCAATTGAGTTTAATAGGTAGCGGTCATGCATGAGTTATGCCTATCACTACTTACCGTGTATTGGTATGTTAGTTTCTCCAATTTGAAGAACCTAAATGAAAGGTAAGGTTTTACTAAGCTGATATAACCTCACTAATAAAGCCGTCGATATAATCCATTCTTAATATTATACCTAAATGCCAATTGCGAAAATAACTCTGTCTGTTTGTTATGCCTTAACGACTAGACTGATTGAATTTCGACGAAATTTGTTACACATGAATTTGAACAAACTAAATTTGGATCAGAACATGGGAATAATGAAAAAAAGAGTAAAGCGTCCGTTACCTACTAAAGGAAGAACTGAAGGAAGACTTTCTCACAAAGAAAGGTGAGTTTCTTTGACAATAACCTTTCAGAGCGATTTGACCTTTTCAAGCAATATTGTCGATCAAAGTAATAAGTTAGAGTGATATTTTTGGTTCATTGACCCACCTTAAACTGACCTTATTTTACAATTACTTAAAATGCCATATTTATTTACTCTGACACCAAACTCACGACTCCGTCAGACTGTTTTTTCATAGTGTCGATATCTACCTTGAAATCTTGTCTCAAAAACGTAAAGTATTCTGTTTTTAATAATTCTAGCTAGAGCAAAGAAAATGAAACTGCCATCTTAATTTCATAGACTTTATCCTTCGAAAAATAAGAGAATTATACATAATCTCAAGCTTCTCAAAATACGAATAGGCCGTCAAGCACAGACACGAGAAACGAAATAGTTCCGAACAAACTTTCCTCGAGACGAGACTTGGGATTTCAATCCAAAAACACGCGTCGAGTAATAATACGTCCGACTTCGCTCCCTCCTCAGGGAAAGAAGAGTAAATATAATAAATAATATAAGTACAGTGACACAAGCCTCTCGAAACGTCTCGAGAGTCGGTCCGATGTTATTTGAAACAGCCAGACAGCACGGTCTAACGCATACGGACGTTTGGTATAACGCAACCGAATTGAATGTTTGTGTAAAAGAAAATTGTGGGCAGAAAATAATAAAGAATTCATTTTGTGTATTTTAAAGATTGGTAATTGAAGACCACCTGCAACTGATAACCTATAAGACCGCAACACCAATAGATTTGCCGATGCAAACCCCAATTTGGTGGTGTGCGTTCATTCCGACTTGTTCTGCACCCAAAAGAGAACTTGTAGTAGAACTCCTTCAAACTGCAAACTCTCTTAAAACGAGCTGAAGTTCAACGTTATTTGTGTACTATACATATCAAGATTCTACCATATGGTACCTACCAATCTATACTAATATTATAAAGCTGAAGAGTTTGTTTGTTTGGTTGAACGCGCTAATCTCTGGAACTACCAGTCGGATTTGAAAAATTCTTTTTGCATTTGATAGCCCAATTCTTGAGGAAGGCTATAGGCTATTAACATCACTCTATGACCTTTAGGAGCCGAACAAAAAGAAAAAAGTCAGAAAGAACGCTAAGCAAAAACGAAGTAATAGCGCGGGCAGGCGATGCGATGCAACGAGATGGGTCGGAGTAACAAGAAATTTCACGCGGACGAAGTCGCGGGCAGAAGCTATAATTACATAAAATTATTATAATAATATAATTCCATAAATAATATAATATATATAATTAATAGTCTATATCATTCCCGTAAAAGCAACAAAGGTATTACAAGAGCGGAATGTATGAATCCATACTAATCATTTTTACAAAAAAATGTTATAACCACAATCTTAACAAAAAAAACACTGTTTCCAACCTCAATGTTTTTTGTAAAAAAATATGTGTTCAAAACTTAAATATTTAAATACTAAATCATAAAAGACTCTCTCTCTCTCTCTTTCTGATGTTACCTTTTCAGGCCTTAACCACTGAACGGACTTCGATAAAATTTGGCAGAGAGATTGATTGCATCCCGGGGAAGGACATATGATAGCATTTTTGACATACCTCGCGGGCGATGCCGCGGGCGGAACTAGTACCACATAAATTATAGCACCTCCAGAACTCCAGATTCAGATTGACAAAGTCAGAGTCCTCAAAAGGTTCGTACAAACGTGTCGGTAATTGAACCAGACAGTCGGCACGGTCCAACGCATACAGTCGCTAAGTACGACGAAATGGGACTTATTTGGATGCTCACGAGATTACTGGACGGAAATGAGAGTTGGGCCTTGTTAGGGATACTTCAGATACTTGGATGTATTTAGATTGGGTTGAGGGTTCGGAGTTTCTGTTTCTTATTATCGTGTTTGTAAGAAACGATGTTCTTTATTAGGTGTTGTCCACCTGCAGGGCAAATGCCTTTCTATTCTCTTTCCACTTTTCCCGGTCTCTTGCGATTGTGGGCCAATCCTTCAAAAAGGGCTCCACAAGTTTCAAGTTATTTATTCATAACAAAAATACATTTGTGTCGAAAATATATCATCCGGTAGAATCGAAATATAGATACGTATATAAATTAACTAGTAGCGCCCCGCGGTTTCACCCGCCCATGTGTCGATCCCGTGGGCATATCGGGATAAAAAGTATCCTATGTCCTTTCCCGGGACTCAAACTATCTCTATAACAAATTTCATCTAAATCGGTTCAGCGGTTTAAGCGTGAAGAGGTAACAGACGATGTAGCGGTATCTACAACGCCACATACAAACAACGCGTCATACTGACGTCACGCAAATCCTGCATCGCGCAAGCAGATTTTACCGCGCAACTAGCATAGATACAATGACCCGACATGAATCAACGGGCAGCTGCCCGCCAGACACAACACCCGTCTGGTCGGAGGATCCTCCCTTTTCTATAGAGGATGAGTGAACTTTACACCCTGTTCCTCATACCTCTATAGACACACTTGCATTTATAATATTAGTACGGATGCCTCATTTCCATGAGGTGAGGCAAATAGGATAGAGACTACAGAACGGGATGTGCATCCTCAATCCTTGCATACTCCTTACGCTCTGTACAAGTTCATATATCTCGACATAAACGCGCACTGGTTGAGACTCTTGTGGCGTTAGCGTGTTTAACTTTATTAAGACTACAAAATTTAAAAGCAATTTCATCAAAGCTGTAGAATTTATGAATCGAACTATTGGCGCGTGGCATGCTGGTGTCGATAAAGCTAATTATCTCTTAAACTGGACAATATAGGCAAATATGGATGTCGCTAACATCAGTTCCCTGCAAACTTTGGTTCATGCATCAAGAATACACAATTTACAACGCAATGTAGGATTTTTTGTGTGTTTTTTGATTGACTGCTGCGCTGCGTGTCGCGGGTTCGATTCCCGCACGGAACAAATATTTGTATGACCTACAAGTAGTTGTTCCGGGTCTGGCTGTTTGTGTATGTGAGTTTAAATGTTTGTAAACGCACCCACAATACAGGAGAAATTCCTAGTGTGGGGCAACGTTTTTTTTTTTTTAAAGAAAGAAAGAATAGGACGATGCGATGCGAAGGAATGACGGACATGCCGTGAGGAAAATTTTGAGTTTTGGCGATACGAGTAGGTGACACCAAAGAAACGACAGATTGATTGTAAGATAATCCCACCAAAAACATTTCATGTAAAATGTTGCCAAGACGACCACATAAGGTTTGCCCTGTGAAAAATATATCAGATCTCATGTAGAGCCAAGCTTCTGAATCTACACGGCCTAAATCTACCGACCCTAACTTCACAAATTCTACATACATATCAGTAAAAATGTTCGCTACCGTCGTGGAGGTGATGCGAATATTTAGTTTCTGAAGTAAGTAACGAAACAGCCAATATAGGAATTAAAGTTATTTTTCCATTAATTCTGTTTACATTATTGGCAAATAAATCGCGAATGCACCGTAGATATGTTTGGAAGAAGACGTGTTGTTGCCAATACCAAAAAATATGAAATCAGGACAGGACAATGTTAAGGTAAAATTCATTCACAAGCCAAACTTAACTTTGACCCAATTTTTATTCTGCACAAGCAAAGAGAAAATTAAGTCCGCAGCACTTATTCTTTTCTATCATAAATATTTCAATTGAAATTACCTGTGGCGGTGAAATAAAAAAACTAAGTCACAATCGTAATGTAAGTGAAAGATGAAAAAAAGCTGAGGACGAAGCCGTAGTACTGCACGAGGCAATGAAGAATTACTTTGCTTTTTTATTACGTAACGCCAGGTGTTTCCTGTGGCGCTGCCAAGGTGTGATGTTTTTATTTCTGAGGTTCAAATTACCCTTTGTCCTTGCATTAGTTTAATAAAAAATGGTTTGTTAGTGCTGCCTTTGTTCATAATATTAATTTGGTTGTCGCAATTGCAATTGGTGATAATAATAATGTTTCTTTGGATAATTCTTCGCTCGTAAAGGCTCTTACAGCGATACGCGATATAATCGCGCGCGTCACAAAGGCACCGCTCGTTGTGCGACTTGCGGTGCCTTTGTGTCGCCTGTTTGAAGGAGCCTTCACTGGTGTGGCTCGTGGTTAAATAATAAAAGCCGCACGGATCGATCGACGGGTGTGAGTGAGGGTTGGGTGACCATCCATTACTTATCGAGAGACCCCACCGTGCCTTGGAAACCGCGATAAGCCATTGGTCCCGGCTATTATTCGTAGATATTTGATTTTATTATTGGTCGTGGACGCACAAGTCTTACAAGCAAGGGGTATCATGTTACAATGCGTGCCACGAAAGAAGAGAGTTGACACACCACGTGGTTTGACATGCGCAGAACACGATTTTAGGTATCTTTAGCGGTATGAGGTCTAAGTGCGGGACGGGACCGGACGTCATAGGGGCAGCGGAAAGAGCGGGGGAGGCGGGGTCAAGTCTCTTTCGTGGCACACATTGTACCTAGTAACTCCGTTGTGGGGCTCAGATAGGCTGTCGCTCCATGTAAAATACTGGTACTGACCTGCATCTACTTAGACTGCTAGCCGACCCCAACTTATTTGAGAAAAGGCTACTAGATTTATTGAATGTTTCTTTGGATAATTCTTCACTCATATCATATACACATAAAGAAACCTCTGTGCCTTGCTGCCTAACAATGGCTATACAAGCAATATCATGTTTACAAATAGACTGACGCTTAAGTGATAAAAAGGTATATTTTACTATCAAAGAGTTTGCTATGATAAGCTTATCTTGGTATCAAAATAATTTGTATAACGATGTCCTATGTGCGTAGTTTTTAAAAGTAGCAAAAATAAATGTGTCCTCTGAGGATCTTGTCTGTTAAGGGGCTTACATGACCTAAAGAGCGGTCACCGTCGGAATGCATAGAAAAGAAAGAGAAGCGCGATAACACAACGCTGGTAATTTATTGCAAAATATGAAGCAATTATTTAATTACAAAAAATCTATTGTTTGCACTAAAAAACGAAAACACTAGTATTTTAGTATGTTGCTAGTATTTTAGTAATGATTGTATGTATATTAGTATGTTTTTATTGTAAAAAGAAAGTTTTTAAAGGTATATTCATGATTTTTTTGTCCCAATCAAATTAGTTGTATTATGTTTTCAACATACTATCTAACTAGCATATATCCTGAAGAATATCATATATTTTTCTGATTTTGTTTACTGTAGTCGGTCATATACTTTTATTGTTTGTAAAACTTGCGTTTTTTTGTGTTTAGGTCCTGTAAGCCCCTTAATATTCTTCTTCGTATCACCGGCATAACTGTACTGCCCAAAACTCCGCCACTTCCACAGCTTCGTAGGTGGCAACGCAGAGGTCGCTTTGACTGCATGTTTTGAGACACAAAGGGCAGGATGGTGGAGCATAGTTTGCGACATAGCTCTACATCCACACCCTACTCCGTTCCGTCGAGTTAGTATTACCAAACCACAAGCATCAAATTTGATGGTGCAGATATTTCTGAGTAAAATCTTTCCACGATATGAGCGTTTCTTAAATAGTTCGTGCCGATTAGATACGAGAGGAGTCTTCAAATTTTTCTGCCACGCCTATTATGTGAGAATGTTTACAGGCTCGTGGAGAAAAGTGTTAAATAAAATACACAACATCAGCCAGTATTTCCCTATGGGTCAGACAGATGTACACCACAAACCACCAGTAAACCCACATTTCATCAGACTCCAGCCTGGTACTGAGAAATTCCAAATGGAAGAACTCAATAAAACTTTTCCACATCCAGGACTCGAACCTAGGACCTCATGCTCAGCAGTAGCGCTTCCAACCACTGGTCCAACGAGGCAGTTTTAAATACATACGTAATGTTACAATACGCTATGTTATATCCTCACCCCCTTACTAATAAACGTTATAGCGTCTGTATAGTTACACTACGCTTTGTCTTCTTCTTTCGAAAGTCAAATTACTGACGAATGAAAGAGAGAAATCGGTGTGTAACTATTCATCTGATATAATAGGTACGTTTAATGTAAAGGGGTCATTATTTTATTGCGTAGTAGAAACGCTACCTTATCAGCACGTACCTAAAGCTAAAACCTGATAATTATCACGGAATTGACAGACTTAAGGCTCCTTCAAACAGGCGCGACACGCAATATATACGCCTTAAAGGTTTGCACCCATCTTCCAATCATTCTGTATAAATACCTTATTCATGAGCCACGCTGTTTCAATATTAAACTAAACGAATCATCATCGTTCTCCTGCCCTTATTCCAATTTAAGGACAATCCTACAAACAGGCGCGACACGCGATATAATCGCGCGCGACACAAAGGCACCGCTCATTGCGCGACTTGCGGTGCCTTTGTGTCGCGTATCGTGTCGCGCCTGTTTGAAGGAGTATTTAAGGCTCCTCAAACAGGCGCGACACGCAATATAATCGCGCGCGACACAAAGGCACCGCTCATTGCGCGACTTGCGGTGCCTTTGTGTCGCGTATGTGTCGCGCCTGTTTAAAGGAGCCTTTAATTTTAAGCGTACCATCCGTACCAAGGTCAATGAATGACAATCCATGTCAAATGCAAATGTTTTTATTAGAAATATATGTGGTCGTCCAAATCAAAAGGGACCTTATGGCGGTAACTAGTTTCCGAGATATGAATAAATTTGTAAAATACCTCAAAAAAATCGTTTTTTTATTAACTGTATTTTTAAAAAGATGATTGTATTTACTACATGTAGATGTGTTCAACTTTTCGAAAAGTCAATTTAAAAAAGTTTCGTATTCATCTAAAGTTTAGTAAAAAAGGAACCTTATCGCGGCAAGACCTAACAAATCGTTTTTCTTGTAATTCAAACCATATATTATATCAACATTTTAATATTGCAAGGTAGGTATAAACTAAACTATTCATTCAGGATGGGAAATCATCAAATGACTCCTCCCGCTCTGGGTGGAGCGGAATAGGGAGTGTCAGACTCTTACTGACTAAAACCCACCCGTGTTCCTTCCTTCGCCCTTTGTTCCGGGCCAGCGGTAACCCTTTCGGACAATCCCGCTGACCCGGCAGGCTTCGGCCAATACGGGCCCCTTCGTTTAGTGCTGACATCTCTTTGAGGCGCGCGTGGAACACGTACGCGCTGTCCGGCACGGGCCTGGTCCTGATCGGACGGTGAGCTACCCATTGCTCTCCGCCCGCGCCTAAGGTGGCCGGGAGTAGTCGCGCGGCTCCCGACGCCCGGAGCGTCTCCCGCGGCGGCTGGGACGGGAGGCTCTCTCTCTCAGCCGTCCCGCCGCCTCCTTCGCTAGCATGACTGCTTCGCAGAAGGAGGCGACTGCTCCCCACTCCCTCTTGCCCCGGACCATGGCTTGAACCAGGCCCGGACGCGAGAGGTCGCCGCCATGAGATCGCGCCGGAGGTCTGTCCGCTCCGCCGCAATTTGCTGCGGAAGCGGAGTTTCCCCCCGGCGTAGTGCCTCCGCGCGCCACTCATACAGGCGCGCGAGGACTATCGCCTCCAGATCCCATGGCGGCAGTCCGGCAAGGAGGCTTGCCGCCTCGCCCGAGATCGTGCGGTACCCCCGGATCAGCCTAACGGCTACCACCTTCTGGAGCGCGTTCAAATAATGGGCGGCTCGCCGCCGCAGTGAACGCGCCCACACCGGGGCCCCGTTATAGGGCCATGGACCGCACGACCCCCGCGTAAAGCCTCCGGCAGGAGGCGTTTAGCCCCCTCAGGTTGGGCAGGAGCCGCTTGAAGGCGGCCCCGGCCCGTTCCAGTTTGGGAGCCAAACGTCGGAAATGCTCAACTAAGTTCCACCGGCTGTCGAGGATGAGACCCAGGTATTTCATCGTCGTCTCGACGCCGATGTGAACCCCTCCTACCGTTAGTTGGGATCCCGATGGTGGCGTATTCCGGAACCCATGAAACGACATGGCCTCGGACTTGTGCAATGCCACCTCGAGACCCAACTGCCGGATCCTCTCCACGACTATCGCAACCCCGCGTGTCATCGCGTCGGCCGCCGCCTGATGCGACCTCCCCTGCGCCAGGACTAGCGTGTCGTCAGCGTAGCGTATAGCTGCCATTAGATAGTGTCGCACGCCGCCGCATGCGGCATTCTTTGTATATGCGTCTTAAGTCTAAGGTCCCACTATTGTAGTCCATATTTTGTTTAGGTACTTTTAATAGAGGTAAACAATCTTGTTAGGTATGTTTTTTATCATAAAATATATTTTTAAAATAGGCTAAGGCTAATAGCAAAAGTAATTCATTATAACATCTGTTATTTCATTTTGTTTTATCTTGTAATGGCTATAAATTATTTCATAAATATATTTTTCGACAAAAACGTATCAAGATTGTTTACCTTTATTAAAATACTTAAATTAATTAACTTTACTAAGAGATAAGTGTCAGCAGACTGCAACGGACCGCCTTAAGGGCCCTTTTTTACGTATATACTTGTTACGAATTTTCATACCTTGTGATAATAAAAAAAAAATTGTTAAATAAGTAACATTTTCATACCTTGTGATAATAAAAAAAGAAAATTTAAGTTATCTTGAATGTTGCACTAAAATATTGATTATGCATGCTAAAAATAAAAAATATTGTTTAGTGCCCACCATTAGGGCCCTTTTTTAATTTGTTTGAAGAAATTGTTCAGTTCTCTATGTAACTTTACAAGATCATAACTAACAGTTATCATTGATCTCTTAGCTTTATTAGCATCTAAACCAATTATGTATAACCTATTTAGTGATTAAGTGTAGATTTTGTTACTGTCAGATCTCAAAGTTTATAAAAAATAAGAATTCTTGCTAGTAAATAAAAACTATTTTTTTTAAATTATGTGTTGTTTTTATTTACATCTAAGGCCTTTCGCAAATCTATGTAATTAGTAGCAATATAGAAACGATAAAAGTTTAGTGAGAAACAGGCGGTTTACTTATTTTTAATACTATTATCGATACTTTGCATCTCATTGATAATGCATTATGTTGGCGGGTCTAGTTCCCACAACAAACAAGTTTATGCAAGGATTGTAAGAATTTCCATTAGTAATAATCATAATCAATCAAAGTATACCATCAGTTACGTAACTTCACACTAAAACATAACTTTTTTGTACGGCATACTTAAATTGCGATTTTCTCGAAACTTATAATTTCGATCAGTGAATTTCAAAAATTCGTAAAAAAATAACGGTAGTGGTTAGAAGGTTGGTTCTTGGTTCTATAGTTAGGTACATTTATGTAGTTTTCAGCTCTGTAGATAACTCATTTCCGCCATAAGGTCCCTTTTGATTTGGACGACCACATATGTTAATATTACGCTTATCGAGAAAGACACTAATAATGAAATATACAGCGAGTTCTTTTAAAGGCTCGTGCACACAGGCGCGACACGACACACGAAACAAAGGCACCGCAAGTCGCGCAACGAGCGGTGCCTTTGTATCGCGTGTCGCGTCGCGCCTGTGTGTACGAGCCTTAAGTCGTAAACTCAAATTTTGTTGTGATTCGGGTGACGCATATAATATAACAAGATTATGGCCAATAGCTCCTATTTTAGGATTTTAAAAGTTGTATTCAATGCACATAATTCTATAAACGAAAACTGCTTTTTACTTCTTGAAGACCTATACAAGTATACAGATATGTATACACACCACTACAATGATCTAATATTAGGTCCAAAAGCCAAAATCATTCCTCAAAACGCGGCCTGTAATCACAGCTCATCCACGCTAGTATCCGTCCCTATAGCATAAATTCTCCTATCACGACAAACCACAATCCCTGCCTTCTATCGAAGAGAAAGTACATCATTCAGACCTGCGCAATGTCATCGACCTACGTCATCGGAGTGTAAACCACGGAATAAGGATGCGGGAGGGGCTTAACGCTTCGCTACATCTCTCCAGCACATATTTAGTTACTACATCTAGTTTTTTCTTCAGGGATCGAGATATGGTTTTTAAATTAAATAATGTTGTTGCTTTTTACTTGCAGAGGCTAATGTAGAATGCATTAAAACTCTTTAGAATTAACTCAGATGGATTGAAGTTAATAAACGCCTGAAATTAATAAATAATCAATCCTGATATAATTTGCAACATTATATTGTTTTGTTTCATTATATTTCAATCTCGAAGATGAGACTGTACGAATCAAAATCTACAACGACAGTCGGAGCTGAATAAAATGGCGCGAAACACTATGATGTCAGTATTAAAAAAATATTGGCAAAATATTATTCAGGGATTTAATTCGTTCAGTCTTATTTTAGTGCTGAACTTACTACAACATACCTATTTTGAGTGAAGCTTTGAAAATAACTAATTCATGGATTAGGTCTGCAACTATAGCCAAGAAATGTGAAACAAATAATCAGTACCATTTCCGATTCCACGTGTTCCAAAGAAACAACAGATTTTATTTCGTCCCAACAATATTACAAAGAAATGAATTAGAACGGTTTGCGGTACAAACAAAAATATAACACAGTTTTTATACTCAACGGGATAAGAGAAAATTGTTTTCCAGCAGTGTAATAAAATTGTTGCCTTACTGCGAGGTTAATGTTGTGGACTTTCTCTAATCAACGCTTATTTAATTTGTGGAAAGGCTAGCTTTATTTCTTTAGCTTTATTTATCGGCTACAGTCTTATGTATCGTCAACAATTTTGTTTTCTTTCTTAAAAGAAAGAAAATACGTTTATTCGCTCGTTTTTTTGTTTCTTCGCTCAATACATCCCGAAACACAAAATGACTATTTACATTTAAAAAACAGTGTGGTGAACTCGAATTCACTTACTTTTATATGTACAGACGCCAGCACATCAACCTACTACAATCTGTCAAATTTCTTCAATACATTTTCAACTTTATCGCTAAAGCGTTAGGTTCAAAGTTGATTGGGAAAACTTGACAGTTTCGGGTAGCTTGATGTGCTGGCATCTGTACTTCTCAATTGTCCAGGAGTAATTTTCCTTAGGGATTATTATATATTTTCTTTTTTTTTGCTATTAGCATGTCAGTGTCAGGTTGCATGATGAACAGAATATGATTGGCGACCGTAACACGATGTATTTGTATGTGTATGTATTTACAGAATTATAATCATTATACAACCATGTAAGTTCATATAATTCTATTGAATGGCTATTTCAATGATACATCAATTTTGAGGGCTGACCTGGCGCGTCAATACGTATGGTCTCTAAACTTAAAGACGGCAATCAAAATTCTGTCTTTAAACTGAACTTGCGATAGAAGGATTTTTAAAACCATTTTACTCAACAGTCATCTACCCAAGCGAAGTCCAAATAAACGTGCTAGATGATTTTATTTTATTTTATTTTACAGTTTTTGGAAAACTTACAGCTAAAAACTTTTGCACAATTGAGAATAACAAAAATAAGGCCAATTACAAGTTTTCACAGATAGAAGAGAGAATATAAACAAAAAAAACATTTGAGAAGGTAGACAGCGTTTTGAGTGAATACACTGTTATAAGTACAAATGCGTTTCAAACAGCGTAAATTGTTATTAATTAGGTTACGTGATCAAAAAAGAAATTACAAACAGTCTTTTTTAATTTTGAAATACTGGTATTGAAAACATCGATGTCGACGTCCCGGTAGACCGCATTATACGTATGACTCGACTACGTATGATAGATAACTAAAGCCTTTATTAAAAGGGCATTTAGCCTGTTCACCATGAACTTAAGGCTATTAGATCTGTTAGCCACATCGAGAATGTAATACATAAGATCAAGGATGTAGGACAGTAGGTGAGTCAATGCTAATCCTGGTTTAATTATAAATGCCGATATAAATAATCAGTATGATTCAAGCAGATGGTAATTGTCTAGAACTCGACGATAGAAACTGCTTCAGATGTGATGTATGGTCTATTCAGTCAAAAATCAGCACTTATCTGAACATCAAAAACTATAAACTACTATACTTTTTGAACATCAATAGCAACAAGACAGCTCTTGAAACTCTAGCTAGTGCTGGAGTCATAAATGTGCTGCAGCAGCAGCGTGCATATGTGTAAAAACTGAAAATGAGAATGGCTGAGATTTTGCACTTTTTGACCGTCTCAAGTTACACCTTAGTGTCCTAGCTGGGAGGAAGTAGCGCAAAAAACTTCCCAGCAATGCTGGGGCACACGTACCTATATCATGTTGGGTAATCCTGCAAATTAAAATATAGAGTACACATTGCATTTCTATGTTGCATGGGCACGTGTCGCATATTTGAGACTAGCTTCTGCCCGCGACTTCATCCGCGTTAAATTTCTTGTTACTCCGACCCACCTCGTCGCATCGCATCGCCTGCCCGCGCTATCACTTCGTTTTTGCTTAGCGTTCTTTCTGACTTTTTTTCTTTTTGCTCGGCTCCTAAAGGTCATAGCGTGATGTTAAATAGCCTATAGCCTTCCTCAAGAATTGGGCTATCAAATGCAAAAAGAATTTTTCAAATCCTACTGGTAGAGGTCCAGAGATTGGCGCGTTCAACCAACCAAACAAACAAACAAACTCTTCAGCTTTATAATATTGGTATAGATATAGTATAGATTTCATATCGAACGAGCTATGACTATGATTCAGTGACGTAATACGATTTTGCTGGCAACACGTGATCCCTAACATTTGTAAACTGACCAAATTCAGTGCAAACACTGTCAAACCAGTGTAAGTGTAAACTGCTATGATTGGACGACTGAAATAACTATAGACAATCAAATCACTTGACATGCGTTTGAAAGTCTATCAGCTTTTAAATGTCTGCGATTACAACGATTCGCTTTTAGAAATCAGTGTTGTGATTGTCACATAGTAATTGCAGAGCCGTCAGAATTCTACAAAGATAAGCAGTCCATACATAATATTATATAAATGATGCTCCTGCTCTCTGTGTGATCTGTGTCCCAAAATATGCAGTCGAAGTGACCTCTGCGCCGTCACCGGCAATTTTTTGGGAAAACAAGATTTAAAATACAGTCGTGCCAGCGACACGAAGAAGAAAAATATTATAAACTAGCTACCGCCCGCGGCTTCGCCCGCGAGGTATGTTGATAAAAACTATCCTATGTCCTTTGCCGGGATGCAATCTATATCTCTGCCAAATATCGAAATCCGATCAGTTGTTTCGGCGCGAAAAGGTAACATGACATAAAGACAGACAGACTTACTTTCGAATTTATAATATTAGTATGGATGGATGCGGAAACCAGCCCCTCTAACAGAAAACGTAGATAGAACTTTGTCTGTCTATTACTTTTCACGCCTAAACCGTTGAACCGATCGTTATGAAATTTGACAGATAAAGAGCCGAAGACCTAGAGAAGGTCACAGGCTACTTTTCATTCTGGGTATACGTAAAAAAAAATATGAGATACAAATTACACGCAAATAAAGTCGCGGCCTAGTAGCAATACAAACTAAACATTACATAGAATGGAATAATCGGCACATTATAAATACACGAGTATGCCCACATTACAATATCTGCTCCTTTAAAAGGTTCTGCCTACAAACGTCATTGCTGTCTCCTCTCGACCTAGACAGGCGTTGGTTGTTGGGCAACGAAGCCCGGTAACATAAGCTCTATTCAAGGAAAAATGTACAGACGCCAGCACATCAAGCTACTACGATCTGTCAAATTTCTTTAATAGATTTTCAACTTTATCGCTATAGCATAAGGTTCAAAGTTGATTGGGAAAATTTGACAATTTCGGGTAGCTTGATGTGCTGGCGTCTAGTACCACAGAATAGTACAGAAGGTCGACTCCATACCGTCATCCATGCTAATATATTTTGGGTAGATGAATTCGTACTCTAATAGCTTTGGAAAATACTCTGCAATAACGCTTTGAACGTGCTGCGTGTGCTTTGTCATCTTCATCATAACCTGCTGAATGAGGCTGGTAAGTGATGTTCAGTAATTTTCCGCCCCGCATCTATGTATCTTCCCACATCAATTTATACCATAATCACTTCCCCATACTTTTTGGTCAATCTTCATCCCATTTTTAATTCTCATACATTGAGCTTGAAAACACAGACACGGTTTACATACCGTGGTAGGTGCAATCGCTCTCGCGAATGGCATTCGGCCCAGATAGAAAACTTACTACTCGATCTGTCACGCCAAAATGCACTGATCTTGACAGATCGAAGCGCGAGTAAATTAGTTTACGCTAGCTCGTCGTACGTAACTGAGTACGCAATTACGCGTCTATGTGTGCGTGCACAAGTCGTCCCATTTTGTTGTATGGACCCGACCTTCTGCACTGTTCTGTGGCACCTACCGGATTATGCCTACAATTACTAAACGAAATAGAAGTAATTTCGACTTAATGAGAAGACTTGGGTGTTTTCATTATGGCTAATTTGTGTGCTGAATAAGGCCTTGAGCGGGACAAGATTATATTAAAAATGTAATTAGATTAGGAGTCTTTGTCATTGGGTAAATGATGGAAACTAAGATTAATATTAAGCTCGTAAACGTTACCTGTCAACAACAGACTTAGGAAGCCTTTCTCATCGCTTAAGCAAAGAGATTAATGATCGAAGTATGTTGTTAGAACTGCTGCCCATAACATAACATCACCGGGCGGGAAATCCAGACGGCCGAGCTGCTAATGAGAAATACTTGATGGAAAAACTCCATAACACTTTACCCGACTTGGGACGAGGAAGAGGGGCTTGTGGCTAAGTTATAACAGCCGCTCGAGTCAATCGATCAGGTTAAGCAACGCTTGCAGCGGTTGGTCTGTGGATGGGTGACCATCTCTACATACCGAGACCCCTCTGTGCCTCGGAAAGCACGTTAAGCCGTTGGACTCCCGGCTGTCATTCTTGCATCTTTGGGAGTCGTTACGGGTTGTCAGAAGCCCGAAAATCTGACAACCAGTATTAGGTACCCAGTAACTGGGTTGTGGCAGTCGCTCCATGTAAAACACTGGTATTCAGCTGCATCCGGTTAGACTGGAAGCCGACCCCAACTTAGTTGGGAAAAGGCTAGGCAGATGATAACTTTGGCCGACTTGGAAATCAAATCCTCAAGGACCTCATGCACAGCAGTAGCACTTGCGACCACTTACCCAACGAGGCAGTCCGTCTCTTTATTTAATACCGTGGGCTCCTACCAATGCGAGGTTAAAATTTCGATTGCATGGAAAAACTATACAGCAAGCTTTTATGTCTGACTAGCTGCGCCCCGCCGTTTCACCCGCATAAAGGCTCGTACACACAAGCGCGACGCGACACGCGACACAAAGGCACCGCAAGTCGCGCAACAAGCGGTGCCTTTGTGTCGCGTGTCGCGTCGCGACTGTGTGTACGAGCCTTAAGTGTCGATCCCGTAGGAATATCGGGATACAAAGTAGCCTATTATGTTAATCCAGGGTGTCAGCTACCTCCTTACAAAATTTTATCAATATTGGTGCAGCTGTTTGAGCGTGAAGAAGTAACAAACATATAAACACACACACGATCACAAACTTTCGCCTTTATAATATTAGTGTAACTAGTGTGATAATCGTCCTGAAGAAGAATGAAACTTGATCGACCGCATCATAGTAAATAATGTGATGATTTCGGCAGACATTTGCGCCCATTTCCCATTACTGAGCCTCCCCTTTAGGCTTCCAATTTTCTCTATTAAAGGTATTTTTTGTCTACATCTGCTCTAAAAAACGGCACGGTCACGTCATCAACTATCTACAGCTGGTGGACATCCTTCATTTGTATGACCAGATGTATGAACGTAAACGATGCAAAAAAGGGTATGTTAGGATCGTAGCAGGTGGCGTTCTGTAGTTTCTACCTACCCCCATGGGAAGGAGGCGTGAGTTAACGTATCCTTCATGTCCTCAAAACCCAATACAACGTATTACCTCGTTAGGGACACATAAGACACCTATTATATAAAACTCAATCGATTTCCAATCATCTTAATGCGTAAGCACCTTGACCCTGGATGTATCCACGCTGGACAAGTCTTTCAACAGAAACTACAGTGCGTGCCACGTAAGAAGAGACTTGACCCCGCCTCCCCCGCCTCTTTCCGCCGCCCCTATGACGTCCGGTCCCGTCCCGCACTCGGACCTCATACCGCTAAAGATACCTAAAATCGTATTCTGCGCATGTCAGACCACGTGGTGTGTCAAGTCTCTTCTTACGTGGCACGCATTGTACATATGAATCAATCTATAGTCTATTGTTATCCACGTTTTCTTATCTCAGAAGGTTGATCACGACGGCCGTAAAGGACTTGAAAAGGAGCGATAAAAATAAATAGTAAAGTTCTATTATGTAGCACGATTACTTTGTAACATTCTTAAGGTTGCTGGGATTTTCTGACACAGTTTGTAAGGTTACGGTCTAGTTTCCAGTTATTCGTGTTAGGAAGAAAACGATCTTAATACTCCTGAATTTACCTTCCGGCATATGAATTGTTATAAAAGTAGGTGAAAACGAAATAACCGTCGGATGGAACAGTCCATTCATCATTTTGTGAATGATGATAATAAAATATGGCTAGAAAGGGGGTGACTACCGAGATGACGTTTAAAGGCTCGTACACACAGGCGCGACGCGACACGCGACACTAACGCACCGTAAGTCGCGCAACGAGCGGTGCCTTTGAGTCGCGCGCGATTCCCGTCGCGCGTCTGTTTGCAGGAGCCTTAAGGCTCGTAGACACAGGCGCGACGCGACACGCGACACAAAGGCACCGCAAGTCGCGCAACGAGCGGTGCCTTTGTGTCGCGCGCGATTCCCGTCGCGCGTCGCGCCTGTTTGCAGGAGCCTTAAGGCTCGTTCACACAGGCGCGACGCGACACGCGACACAAAGGCACCGCAAGTCGCGCAACGAGCGGTGCCTTTGTGTCGCGCGCTATTCGCGTCGCGCGTCGCGCCTGTTTGCAGGATCCTTTATGAGAACAATGGAGGAAAAATACATGCTACGCCGACCCCAAATAAATTGGGATCCTTAGGGCAAGATAATGATGATAAAGATGACTCCTGAATGTCTTCAAGAAATTCGAATTGGTTTCAAATTGCGATTCGTTGTTAGTGATATAAGTAATTTTTTTTAACGACTGCAAAGAACCATTACCATCATAAGCATTAACCGCTTATAATGATATCACTGCTGGAACACAGGCCTCCTTTCTTCGAGAGGGAGTGGGCTATAATCTCCCTCGCGGACCCAGTGCGGGTTGGTAGATGTCACATGTCTTCGAATTTTCGGTTCTAGAACAAGAAGTGTTAGTTTAAAAATTTTATTTTTGCTTTAAGTTACCGACATTTCTATGTGAATGCACAACAACCATGACTTTTGATCTATCACGTCTCCAGTTTTTGCATTTTACTGACTATTCGTTACAAAAACCAAACCAGAACC
Source organism: Luperina nickerlii (assembly GCA_963855955.1). Taxonomy (NCBI): domain Eukaryota; kingdom Metazoa; phylum Arthropoda; class Insecta; order Lepidoptera; family Noctuidae; genus Luperina; species Luperina nickerlii. Next base: position 4,330,865 of record OY979689.1, on the reverse strand, counting down.
AATCTCAGCTCATCATCACTGCTCATTAGTTAGATTAATCAATCATTGCTAGTGCATCCGTGATTATTACAGGTAAATAGACATTTAAAATGCGTTTTTACGTTAGAACATGAGATTATAGCACCATTTGATTTGAAGACGCTAATGAATAAAAGGTGTGGCCTTCATTTCCATTATTACTTATCAAAAAATAACCATTACTTTTAGGTAATCGATTTTCTGCAACAATCAGTGGCCTTAGTGTGAGTTTTTTCGAATCGCGTTCGATTGCGAGCGCGTTATAAATTTGTATGGGAAATTAGGTTTCTCCTAGTGACCACCAGGTGGCGCTATAACTTTTCCATATAAAATTCTAACACGCTCGCAATAGAACGTCAGTGAACTCACATTTAAGCCTTAGCTTATCAATGAGGGTTTTCTGAAATGACGTTCGCTAGGTGGCAGCACTGATACGTCAGGTCCAGGCATCTGTCAAAGAGCCTATATTTTCTTTAGTCATGACGGATTGACGAACGAATGAATGAATCGAATGATTAACGTCATCATATATTTTATATTGGAAGACCTCTTGTCACAGTGGTGTCAACTGGTGTCGTAAATTTTCACGAAAACCCTCATTCCACAACTATAGACTCCTCCCATAAAAGCTTATCTCTCAACTCTAAACAATAACCAGCTAGTTTCCAATTTCAATAGAAAGAAAGAAGAAAGAAAGAAAATTTGTTTATTCTGCACAAACAAAAACGCACATTGCAAATAAAAATTAAAAATGATTTAAAAGTAAAAAATAAAATACACACCCAACGTAGTCAAAAGCCTCGTATTCAAGCTTAGAAAATGTTGACAATTTTGTCCATTGCTTGATGTCAGGGCCAGGCACCAAAGACAACACACATTATTATTTGATAACTGACATTGACAATAGATATCACAACAAAACGTGAAAACAACAACAATCAAACAAAAACAAAAATGCCAATTTCAGAATGGAAAAATAACTACGTTTGTAACAAACAACATTAATAAGGACAATAATTAAGCTGTGCGTCGCATCTGTGCAAGAACAGGTCGTTGCTCAGCAAAATGCTGTGACTTCGGACGAACCTATCGTAAACAGCGCTGATTTTCAGCAACTACCTCTCGAATGACGTAATGACGTCTCACCGTAAATCGGTTAAGTCTAGTTTTCCGAAGTACCTAAGTGTAATTCTAGCTGAACATAGTGTGTACTTATAACTAAAATAAAGAAAAATATATATCTGTTAATAAGCATTACTCTTATAATTAATAAAATACATAAACTAAAAATATATAACCATAATACAATTTTATCAATCAGAATGGAAAGGATCACTCGTGAGGCCCAACGGCTGTAATCAACAAAAAGAACAGCAACCGTACAGCGAGAACCGGCCGTTATCTATTCCAAAGTTCCAAACCACTGGTTTTTATGTTTCAGGCTTGTGCTGACAAATTAGAAGGATTTATTGGATTTGAAATGGGAAGTTAGGGTTTTGGTTTGGTTAAATGGTTGAGCGAGGACGGTGAAGGTTATGGGGTTAACTAGGATGCGGGTAGAATAGGTCGTTGATAGCGATGATTGGGGAGGACATATGCCCAGCAGTGTTTGTCGTATGCCACTCGTCCCTGGTTGTCTACTCTCCAAGTACGATATCCGTAGTTCCGGCCGAAGCTACGGGCGTTTCCGACTCCGTATCACTTTCGGACATAAGTTTATTTCTAGGCCCGGACTAAGAACGAATGATCACACGATTTGACAGTTGTCCTTACTCCCGGAGTGTTTTTGCTCGACCGGAAAAGTTCGGGCTCGTATCTTCTTTGACGGACTTACAGAGTAAGCCCCTCGGGTGCACAGATAGATTCCACATTATGTATCTCGCATATGCCTTTGTTTTTGTGACGAAAAGAGTGTCGTCATCAAGAAAAGCAAACCCTTGCAACAAAAAAATAAGTCGCAAACGTCAAACCTTCAGAATGTTACAAATTTCAAAACAAAAACTTCCTTTACATAAACAAAGTCCACAAAAATATGCTAAATATCCACCAAAATGTCACATAATTTTAACCAAAAAACATAGGAACTCATATTTATAACCTAACAACATTCCCTCGGAACAGTACAGCCATTATTTTTTGTGAATAATCGGTTCCACCCATAATATATCACTGCGGAATTATGAGAGTAAACATAACACGAATTAGGGCAACTCCTACATACTTTTTAGGGGTATTAACTACTAACCCACTTTTATAGATATAAACGATAAACAAGGTGTTTTTTTTTTGTTGTGGCTGGTTTGTAGTATGTTTTCGGTGGTGCAAAAGAAGACATCGTGGTCACTCCTTTAATCCAATGAATTTTCGCCTATACATTATGGGGTGCTTAATTATTGCAAATAGGTCACACATCACGTCATACAAGGAATACATCTTTTAAGTCACCCTGACCCTTTAACGCGAAGATAGAACAGACAGTTTAAGCCAAGGTTACCTTAGACGGAGACTTACCAATTTTTTTAGTAGTCTTACAAATTCCCAAAATTTTAAGTAAACTGCTTATTTATGGCCAAATTGAATGATAAATGAATTCATTTTTATTTAATTTAATTAATGTAATATGTAAGCAATCTAGGAAAACATGTTTTAGGCCTCAGATATAAAAAAAACATAAAAAGTTGGTAAAAAAATTGGTAAGACCTCGTCTAAGACAATCATGGCTTAAATGGTTCTAAATTGTCTGTACTATCTTCGCCTTAAAGGTTTGCACCCATCTTCCAATAATCCTGTATAATACCTTATTTATGAGCCACGCTGTTTCAATATAAACTAAAATTAAACTAAACGAATCATCATCGTTCTCCTGCCCTTATTCCAATTTAAGGCTCCTACAAACAGGCGCGACACGCGATAGAATCGCGCGCGACTCAAAGGCACCGCTCGTTGCGCGACTTGCGGTGCCTTTGTGTCGCGTGTCGTGTCGCGTCTGTATGAAGGAGCCTTTATTTGGGGTCGGCGCAGCATGTCTCCCTTCTTCTCTATTAATCGTCATCTCAGCAGTCATATCACCCTCTTTCTAGCAATATCATCTTTCACAGTCCAACCATCGTTTCTTTTGTCTTCCCCGACTCTTATACCCAGAAAGTAGCAATGAATTGCTATAATCAATCTCACTGCTGAACACGGTCACTTAAGACCGATTAAATGATTGATATTGAAGATATATTGCCATAATTATCACTTTAGGCTGGCTAGATAAATACTCGCAATATGAAGATTGTTTTTAAAAACATTGGCTGAACATTACTCCTTCGTAGGATTAACGTGCTTTTGCTAAAAGCTCGTTTGCTCCCCATCCAAGCTAAGCTGGCCGATATGTTTATGTATGCATACTACATCAGTATAAAGGCTCCTTCAAACAGGCGCGAGCGCGACACGACACGCGACACAAAGACACCGCAACTCGCGCAACGAACGGTGCCTTTGTGTCGCGCGCGATTATATCGCGTATCGCGCCTGTTTGTAGGAGCCTTAAATAAAACAAAGTCGGATTAGTTACACCATTTATAACTCAAGAAAGGCTGTACCGATTTTTATGATCTTTGATTTGTTGGATTTGTCGGATACAAATCCCGAATAGCAGAATAACTATTAAAAATTAAAAGGAAAAATTCATAAAAAAAAATAATGAAGATAATTCGTCTTCTCATACATTCGTTCTTATTGATTCTGAGCCGGTACGAAGTTCGCCGGGTCAACTAGTACCCAATAATATTGGTATATCTAATATATTTTCTAGGCTAGACTAACTTAGCCTCAAGATGGCGGATGAGTCAATGTCAAGAACTGTCTGCCACAATGCAAAATTCAAGGCTAGCAAAAACGAATTGTATGTTTACAATGATATTATTTTTTATGTTACTGGAAGGCTCCAAGAAGTGCCTTTTGGAAGCTGGGGCTGCCGTATATGTATTTCAAAGAGCACTGTTCATTCTTATAATTATGATCAAGTAAAGAATCATCATATTCTATACTAAACGTCAATGCTACTTCCGTGACATGTTCAAACCTGAGGACACATCATTCCCATTCATTTATTTCATAATTGCCACCCTGACTTAACACACATACTGTAACTAGCTTCTGCCCGCGACTTCGTCCGCGTGAAATTTCTTGTTACTCCGACCCACCCCGTAGCATAGCATCGCCTGCCCGCGCTATTACTTCGTTTTTGCTTGGCGTTCTTTCTGACTTTCTTTCCTTTTGCTCGGCTCCTTAAGGTCATAGCGTGATGTTATATAGCCTATAGCCTTCCTCAAGAATTGGGCTATCAAATGCAAAAAGATTTTTTCAAATCCGACTGGTAGTTCCAAAGATTAGCGCGTTCAACCAAACAAACAAACAAACAAACAAACTCTTCAGCTTTATAATATTAGTATAGATTCTTAAACACCCTCAACATTGTCAACGTAACAAAAATTAATAATATTATGTAAAGCCGTGCCAGACAAGCCTGGCGACCGAACGATACCTAATTAGCATTTACAAATTGAGCCAGCTTTGTTTTCTTTGAATATTTCGAGCTAATTTAAGATGAATTTACATGATGATAACTAGTTGCTCTTTTAAAGGCAAACAGACGCGACTCGCGATATAATCGCGTGCGACACAATTGCACCGATTGTTGCGCGACTTGCGGAGCCTTTGTGTCGCTTGTCCTGTCGCGCCTGTTTGAAGGAGTCTTAAAGTGTCTTGGCTACATAAAAGCTACATTCAACGTAGATTTTGTTGAACTATAAGTAAGTATTGCTTCTTTACGAAACTAACAAACCTGTCCTGTTTCACACGGTTCTTACAACTTTACAAAACATAGAGATTAAAGAGAGAAGAAACTTAAATATTATATAGATATGATATTTAAGTTTAATATTAATATGTATACATAAACCTTCCTAAATAAATTCTCTAAATGACGATGAAAATCGGATCAAAAATCCATTGAGTAGTTTAGAAGAACGACGCGATTACACAAACACTTACGAAAAGCGACTTTCATTTATAATAATTATGTATAAAAGTGCTCAAAGAAAGCTATTCTACATGAAATTTAATCTCATAAAGCGCTTTAGAGTAGCGCTGTTGCCGCTTAATGTTATAGAAATCGGGACGCAGCATTTGAAGAGGGTGAAAATTCAAACGTAGGCGATATCTATTACATTTAATTTGGCTTAGAGTTCGTTACAAACGTTAAAAGATCTCGATATAAGATTAGCAAAAAAATAAGTTAAATTATGTTAAATTCCTAATTTAATACAAGTCTTACCAAGGGTTATTGTATTGCCCAGTAGATAGGTTGTGGAGGTCAGATAGGCAGTGGCTCCATGTTAAATACTAGTATTCACTTGCATCGAGTTAGACTGGAAGCCAATCCCAATATAGTTGGGAAAATGTTACGCAGATGACAAGGCGTATTTGGACAAGAATCCAAGCTCTGAGCTGCTGCTGACTTTAAACTGATGGAAAACTCCAATAACACTTAGCTCTTTGACGCAACCCGTCCTAAGTTCGATCATACACTCAGTAGTCTCGTCTTAGACCACTAGAGCGTCGAGTCAGAACTTAGAAATCTTGGCAGTCGGGCAGAATGTTAGAACCTCGCATTATATTCTAAAGCGTGGCTTGAAAAGTTAACACAAAATCAGTCTGTTGAACGTACTACATACTTCACAATAAAGTAAGGCCACATTTATTCAGTTTCTAAAGGTCGAGGTTTTACGCCGACAGCCACAGGCAGAATTTGATAAATCAATCAATTCAGCCTAATGCTCTGCCGGTTCCAAACACTGTAAATGAAAGCAGACATATCGGGGTAAACTGCTGAACGAATTGTTGGACGCTTTTGCCAGAAACTGCATGGTTTGGGAAAAATGTTCGTGCGTAAAACTGTGTCACAATAATAAAAATGAATGTGTTGAAAGTATGGATTTCGTATTTGGATGTAAGTGGGGGGCTTAGCGAGCGCTGGTGGCCAGCGTTGGCCCAGAAGTCGCAGTCGTAAGTTCGAGCTCTGACAGGCGCTTTACTTTGTATAAATTATTTCATCATCACTGCTCTCAAAACGGTGAAGGAAATTCAATTCACGCGAGGTTTAAGCTTGTCTGATACAACCCTGTGTTTAATTCTGGGAATTCATTTACGTATTTACAGCAGTGACTATTGTTACTGTTTCTCCGGATGTCTCCCATTTTTTTTATCAGCATGGGAAATCATCGTATGACCCCTCCCGCTCTGGGTGGAGCGGGAGTGTCAGACTCTTACTGACTAAAACCCACCCGTGTTCCTTCCTTAGCCCTTTATGTTCCGGGCCAGCGGTAACCCTTTCGGATAATCCCGCTGACCCGGCAGGCTTCGACCCTAACGGGCCCCTTCAATTGCTGCTGACATCTCTTTGAGGCGCGCGTGGAACACGTACGCGCCGTCCGGCACGGGCCTGGTCCGGATCGGACGGAGAGCTAGCTATCTATTACTCTCCGCCATATATTTTAACACCTTTGTGAGGCTTCTGATATTCGCAGAAACACTTGAAATAGTTATTTGGTAGTAACCATGTTAATTGCCCCACCATATTCGAGGAAATGACAGTCGCAGCAAAAACAACTCAATGTGCAATTTCAGTAGTTCTATTACTCCTGGAATAGGCGGCACTGCTATTAAAGTAGTTATCGTAAGTTGAGTACTTAACATCGTGGTTCTAGCACCTCACTGGTTTTAGAACGGGTTTAGAAAAGACAAATATAACATAACATAACTAGCCTATAACGTTCCCACTGCTGGAACACAGGCCTCCTCTCAGTGAGAGGGAGTGGGCCGTAATCCACCACGCGGGCCCAGTTCGGGTTGGTAGATGTCACATGTCTTCGAATTTTTGGTTCTAGAATATGCCGGTTTCCTCACGATGTTTTCCTTCACTGTTTTGACAGCAGTGGTGATGAAATAATTTACACATAGTAAAGACAAATATAAATGAGGTAGAAATAGGGTGGCAGTAAGAAATACACACTTTGACGTGGAGTTGTGAACACCAGCTCGTATTACCTATCTGCAACGACAGGGCTTAATTCAAACACTATGTTGATTTTAAGTATTGCTTAGGGCTTAAATCAGCCATTGGAAGACGCTCATAAATCAAGGATATCAAAGGCCCCTCTTTTATGAGAAGGTTAACGAATGGATTCAGTCGATAGGACACTTTTCGCCACACTTCTCCATAATTTTTGGTTCCACCCAGGTATGTGACTTTTCACGTGAGCCAGCTGCCTGGTAGTCTGCGCTAGATACCCGAAGGCTAAGGGTAACTTATGACAGATAGCTTCGCAACTGGGTTTTTACCCGGGGTCGATCCAGCAGCAGAAAGTGTGAAAAACCACTAACGAACCAGTTATCAGACAGAACATAAATCCAGAAACTCCCAAAAGCACACAAGTTCCCTTTTAAACATGAGCAATAACTCAAACTCCTACAGAACACATTATAACTACGTAACAGCCAATAAAATAATATTCATACTCCGTCTTTCCATCGGCAACGTATCCTTAAATTCGGGTGTTACGTAACTCTGGGGTCAGTGAACTGAGGCCCGGCCGAACCGCATGGCTTCTCGCGAACTAAAGTTTAGCGCGGATCGTGCTCAAATGTGGTCGTCCAAATCAAAAGGGACCTTATGGCGGAAATGAGTTATCTACAGAGCTGAAAACTACATAAATGTACCGAACTATAGACCCAAGAACCAACCTTCTAACCACTGCCGTTATTTTTTTACGAATTTTTGAAGTTCACTGATCGAAATTATAAGTTTCGAGAAAATCGCAATTTAAGTATGCCGTACAAAAAAGTTATGTTTTAGTGTGAAGTTATGTAACTGATGGTATACTTTGATTGACTATGATTATTACTAATGGAAATTCTTACAATCCTTGCATAAACTTGTTTGTTGTGGGAACTAGACCCGCCAACATAATGCATTATCAATGAGATGCAAAGTATCGATAATAGTATTAAAAATAAGTAAACCGCCTGTTTCTCACTAAACTTTTATCGTTTCTATATTGCTACTAATTACATAGATTTGCGAAAGGCCTTAGATGTAAATAAAAACAACACATAATTTAAAAAAAATAGTTTTTATTTACTAGCAAGAATTCTTATTTTTTATAAACTTTGAGATCTGACAGTAACAAAATCAACACTTAATCACTAAATAGGTTATACATAATTGGTTTAGATGCTAATAAAGCTAAGAGATCAATGATAACTGTTAGTTATGATCTTGTAAAGTTACATAGAGAACTGAACAATTTCTTCAAACAAATTAAAAAAGGGCCCTAATGGTGGGCACTAAACAATATTTTTTATTTTTAGCATGCATAATCAATATTTTAGTGCAACATTCAAGATAACTTAAATTTTCTTTTTTTATTATCACAAGGTATGAAAATGTTACTTATTTAACAATTTTTTTTTTATTATCACAAGGTATGAAAATTCGTAACAAGTATATACGTAAAAAAGGGCCCTTAAGGCGGTCCGTTGCAGTCTGCTGACACTTATCTCTTAGTATAGTTAATTAATTTAAGTATTTTAATAAAGGTAAACAATCTTGATACGTTTTTGTCGAAAAATATATTTATGAAATAATTTATAGCCATTACAAGATAAAACAAAATGAAATAACAGATGTTATAATGAATTACTTTTGCTATTAGCCTTAGCCTATTTTAAAAATATATTTTATGATAAAAAACATACCTAACAAGATTGTTTACCTCTATTAAAAGTACCTAAACAAAATATGGACTACAATAGTGGGACCTTAGACCTAAGACGCATATACAAAGAATGCCGCATGCGGCGGCGTGCGACACTATCTAATGGCAGCTATACGCTACGCTGACGACACGCTAGTCCTGGCGCAGGGGAGGTCGCATCAGGCGGCGGCCGACGCGATGACACGCGGGGTTGCGATAGTCGTGGAGAGGATCCGGCAATTGGGTCTCGAGGTGGCATTGCACAAGTCCGAGGCCATGTCGTTTCATGGGTTCCGGAATACGCCACCATCGGGATCCCAACTAACGGTAGGAGGGGTTCACATCGGCGTCGAGACGACGATGAAATACCTGGGTCTCATCCTCGACAGCCGGTGGAACTTAGTCGAGCATTTCCGACGTTTGGCTCCCAAACTGGAACGGGCCGGGGCCGCCTTCAAGCGGCTCCTGCCCAACCTGAGGGGGCTAAACGCCTCCTGCCGGAGGCTTTACGCGGGGGTCGTGCGGTCCATGGCCCTATAACGGGGCCCCGGTGTGGGCGCGTTCACTGCGGCGGCGAGCCGCCCATTATTTGAACGCGCCCCAGAAGGTGGTAGCCGTTAGGCTGATCCGGGGGTACCGCACGATCTCGGGCGAGGCGGCAAGCCTCCTTGCCGGACTGCCGCCATGGGATCTGGAGGTGATAGTCCTCGCGCGCCTGTATGAGTGGCGCGCGGAGGCACTACGCCGGGGGGAAACTCCGCTTCCGCAGCAAATTGCGGCGGAGCGGACAGACCTCCGGCGCGATCTCATGGCGGCGACCTCTTGCGTCCGGGCCTGGTTCAAGCCATGATCCGGGGCTAGAGGGAGTGGGGAGCAGTCGCCTCCTTCTGCGAAGCAGTCATGCTAGCGAAGGAGGCGGCGGGACGGCTGAGAGAGAGAGCCTCCCGTCCCAGCCGCCGCGGGAGACGCTCCGGGCGTCGGGAGCCGCGTGACTACTCCCGGCCACCTTAGGCGCGGGCGGAGAGCAATGGGTAGCTCACCGTCCGATCAGGACCAGGCCCGTGCCGGACGGCGCGTACGTGTTCCACGCGCGCCTCAAAGAGATGTCAGCACTAAACGAAGGGGCCCGTATTGGCCGAAGCCTGCCGGGTCAGCGGGATTGTCCGAAAGGGTTACCGCTGGCCCGGAACAAAGGGCGAAGGAAGGAACACGGGTGGGTTTTAGTCAGTAAGAGTCTGACACTCCCTATTCCGCTCCACCCAGAGCGGGAGGAGTCATTTGATGATTTCCCATCCTGAATGAATAGTTTAGTTTATACCTACCTTGCAATATTAAAATGTTGATATAATATATGGTTTGAATTACAAGAAAAACGATTTGTTAGGTCTTGCCGCGATAAGGTTCCTTTTTTACTAAACTTTAGATGAATACGAAACTTTTTTAAATTGACTTTTCGAAAAGTTGAACACATCTACATGTAGTAAATACAATCATCTTTTTAAAAATACAGTTAATAAAAAAAACGATTTTTTTGAGGTATTTTACAAATTTATTAATATCTCGGAAACTAGTTACCGCCATAAGGTCCCTTTTGATTTGGACGACCACAAATTTTTCGCTAATACTATTTTGTTTTTGTCGTGTTAACGTTTTTCGTGGAGCCAGTTCCACTTCACCAAATGGTGCTTTCAATACAAAATACACGAGTTACTGTAAAAAATACCAAAATCGCTATAGGTGTGCCTATAATATTTGAAGAGTTCCTTCGATTTCTCCTCATCATCAGATCCTGACCTGATGACAATGGGACCTTCTGGAAAGTATACCCTTTCAAACGAAAAAAAACACAAATTTTCAAACCATAGCTCTAGCCGTCTTCGAGTAATCAGGGAAAAAAAATTCCGACGAATTGAGAACCTCCTCCTGTTTTAGGAGTCGGTTAAAAATAGGACTAATTAAGATCAAAATATTATGTCTGTCTACATATCTAACATCGGCGTTATCCTTATTTCATCGGGTTGACTCGACTGGCACTTTGCACCTTATTAAAATTACTTCTCATCAAGGAAGTAAAGTAAAAACATCATATAAAAAGCTACAGTGTTATTTCCTTCGTCTTGTCCTTGCAAAAAAACGGTTTGCAAGCCAGCTGACGCTAAAGACGGGTTGCAAGCGGTCCGCGTGTCCATATGATTGAATTCTTTACATCACGAATCACGATACCAATTCATGCTTAGTGGCGGTGAATCAAAATATAAAATAAATGCATACTTAGATGATGAATGCAGGCTATTTATAAGGTTTTGGTTCACTGATGGCCATTATTTTCACTTATCCTATTGCGATTTGCGATACGCTATTTAAGTAGGTATAGCGAAATCTTGTGAGGACAAGACAACCAAAAAACTGGAACCTTTTTTTGGGCAGTATAAAACCAAAGTCCAGGGAGGCTATCTTTTACCAGTTTGGTCGAAACTGTCCTAAGCAAAAAACAAATGGTGGTATGGTATAACCACAGGCACACTTATGGCGGTTGATTCAATACTTTAGTTTGTAACGCTCCACCGGCCAGCTTTTCACCGTGAAACTTATGCAGGAGAAAGTAAAGAAACCCCACAATTTTCCTTCGAATAAATGGTTATTATTAGAACCCTCTGTTAATATGGGAATAAGATAAATTTCGTACGATACTGTTTTAATATAGATGGTGGGACTTTTTATATTATAAGAAATGAAAGTTTGATAGTGTTGACGGCAAGGTGAGCAGATCTGCCAATCTATTCATTCAAAAGCTCATCTGGTAAACTTAGTGTACAATGCGTGCCACGAAAGAAGAGTCTTGATACACCACGTGGTTTGACATGCGCAGAACACGATTTTAGGTATCTTTAGCGGTATGAGGTCTGAGTGCGGGACGGGACCGGACGTCATAGGGGCAGCGGAAAGAGCGGGGGAGGCGGGGTCAAGTCTCTTCTTTCGTGGCACGCATTGTACACAACGTGCCGCTCGTGCATTTGACTAAGTAGCCAAGCCTTTGACGCGTGCCGCATGTGTGTACGAACACTTAGGTGAGGTGAGCTGTGAATTGTGTCAATCCCTAGTATCAGGTGGAATGACTGCTTACTTCAACCGTGATCAGCGATTTAGCCGCTTTTTAGAAGCTAAAAGCATCGATACAGTCGCAAAATCGCAGATCGCCGATGCTAAAAGTAGCGTGTGTGTTTTGGCCCTAAGTTTTCACGGTGAGATTTTTATCGAATAGAACGATTCGTGCTATGGGTGTAGGTGATATGTAAAATATTATGTGAAGAACTGAATTCGTATTCTTTGAAACATACATTTAGGAAACATGGCTAGATTAGGTGCCAGTAGTCGATATTTTTCCCATACAAATTTCGGGAGAGTACTACTCCACTGTTTGACATTGTGCATTCAAAGTTAAACATGATATCGTTTTGAATTATTAAACAGAATAGCAAAATAAAAAGCCATTAAAAAGTTATGAGCCAACAAAGATTCGTTTTTCTTGCTATTTTTAACGTAACTTTGGGTGTAAATATAACTAATAAGTAATAAAAGAACTGTAAAATCTTCAAAACCACAACGACAAAGCTCAGTTATCGAAGAGTTCAATAAACTTTATTTGTAATTGATTTATGCAGTGGTTTTTCCATAAAATACGATTTACCAAAGCACTTTTCGAATTTTTTTACGCGCCTTCAGTTCGGAACGGTGTTTCTGTGCGTGAGAACTAGACGTTGTACGTGTAGACTAGCGTGTATCTACTCATCACTGATACTAGCTCTGTCGGACATGAAGCCAGTTGAGGCAGCGTGCTTTTTGGCCATAACCTCCAGTGAGTTCGAGCTCGCGACTAGTTTACTCTTAAGGATGCCATGAATATGAAAAGAAGCAATGAGAAGCACAGAGCACGGAGAAGTCTCGGTGGCCGCTGCTAGAGGCGGCATTGTCACCACTTTCCATACAAACCAAGGGTGTCACCGTTTACTCGCACTACGACACTAATGACGAATAGATACTGACGGCTTTAAATCCGTCTGCCAACAGAAGTTGCTTTTGGCGCCACGAATTAAATTAGTACTGCCGAATGCAGTCTCAGACGCTGTCGGTGCGGCTGTTCAAAAAAAATAATTTCCTAGCCATTTCTTTTACAAAAAAGTGTGACGTAAAGCTTCATTGCACATATACACACGTATAGTCTGTCCAATACGTTACAATTGATTTCAAGGCATTAACAATAAGTGAACCAATCTAATCGGACGCGCTTACTTATTAATTTAGAACGATTGCTATCGATAAAGTGGTGAAGCAATTGGATGCAGAAGATGTTGGGTTTTTGCATGTTAGCAGCAGATCGGAGTCTGGTTTTGTGGACGGTTGATGGAAGCTCGCCCCTATCCCTATTTCATGGGACTTATAACTGGCGAAATGTAGGTGCACTATAGGTATACATCTGCCTCACCTTTAGGGGAATACAGGCGTGATGTTTTGTTGCTGTTATTGACAATCAGCCGAGTGTCCGATGGGATTTCCCATCGGCAAAAATGACGAACTTCCACAAACACACTCACTTAGTGTTCTTTTTTTATATGTCAAATCATGCGTATACATGCAAATTATGCATGCAGGATATCACAGTATTAATATTTCGTACGTAGATACATGTTTCACCCGTAAGGCGCACAAATTAATAAAATTTACAAAAAATAAAAAACTAAATTACAAAATAAAAACTAAATTACTAAAGGTACTTTAATCCAAGTACATAATAGTCAGTAAAATTGTCACAAAATTTAAAGATTAAAAAAAGAAACTCTTGCGCAAAATTGCATGCTTCTAGCTAGACCCAGCGCGGTTAAACTATGCGTTCTCTGTCAGTGAATGAATTAAATATTTTTATTTAGTAGAAAGCCTAGGCCGCTAGTAAATGGGACTATTAAACTGACGATATATGAATTCATCCTTATACACAAACACTGACAAAAAAGTTGAAGGAGTTCTGAAATGTGACGAAAACTTAAAACAAAACGTTTTGAAATAATATGAGCGTTGCTAACAACGAAACGCTTTCGGAGATAACAACACAGCTGTTTCCACTGTTAAAGGATTGTCTTAAATACTTACATTTTACACAAACAATCCTGCTTATTATTTATTCTAAAGCTGACAAGAGGAAACAGTGCCATGGAACCATGACAAAGGTTAATTCTTAAGTCAATAATTCTAATAAAACATAATTCCAACAAAAATACACCCTTTCGAGTCATCTATCAGTCGTCAGCTTTAAAAATTATTATCATCGATAAGGCCGCCCATTGTATATTTTGTAGTGTTTGATGTACATATTTTTTCATGTATGTATTTTTGTGGTATACAATAAAGTATATATACAAAGTTGATACGACAGAGGGGCTTTCCTTTAAACTGCCTATACTAGATACCATTTTCAAGCTCTGTACCAAAAATCAATTAAATAGGAGCAGTAGTTTAGTCACAAATGATTTTTTAAGTTTTTGTTACGTTTGAACACGATGTATATTCCTAACAGCTGATTATCTCATACGCATAGGTCATGCACCTTAAAACGATAATCCGAGTATAAAATACATTGTTGCCGCACAAGTACAACCAAATATTTCACGAAGCAATAAATACACACACACTTGCACTTTCACTATGAGAGTGACAATCATAGCAAAACCCCCGCGCCTTTTTGCCGCGCGTAAAAGGAATAGAAATAGGTCAGTGTGTTGCTATTGCATCCTAGATCCTTGCGAATTTGCTAAAAAACTTGTTCTTTCAGTGCGCACGCGTCATCCATCCGGGATGTACGTTACGTAACACGGGAGCCCCGCCGCCATTATGTTTTGTCGAACTCGCTGACAATAATTGTGATTTTGTTTTGTTATTGTGATAGACACTAAATAAGTTTAAGACAGTATTTCTTTTTTTATTGTGACAGGATACGTAACTTGGGATTATTATTATTTAGTGTTAGTGTTTTTTTTTTTTATTGACTGTTTTTATTGTGATAGGATACGTAATTAAACGTTGGTTGTGTGTGTGTGTGTAATAATTAAAGTGTTCAGCAATGCCTCGTGTAACTTACACGGCGTCAGAATACACTTACATGATTTTAATTTACGGTGAATGCCGTGGAAACGCAGCTTTAGCTCTGCGAACATACCGAGAAAGGTATGGTGACCGGCGCAATTGCCCTAGGAACACCGGCACCATACAATTGGCAGTACAAAGATTACGGGAATTAAAGTGCTTAGCGACGGACAGTGATTTAATTAGAAAAATAAATAACAATATTCTCCGTCGGTATAATTTGTGCATTAATAAGAATGGAGGACACATCGAGAATTTAAAAATTTTGTGTTTTTGTGTGTGCGCGTACTTTACAACCTTACCTAACATAAAATCCAGCGCGAGCGGTCAAAAACGGCCCGCACCCCGCGCCACCCACCCGCCCGCCACGAGATCACACACACGCACACGCGCTCCTTTGTTACCTAGGCATCTAAGGTCAGTCAAATTTATTTATAAAGAGTGGTGCGTTTCACTCTGACTTTTAAGCTATTTAGTTTGTTTGAAAAAAAAAAAATCTCATTTTTGGCGCTTTCTATTTTTGTACTGTATCGAATTAATACTATGCACGTATAGTATACGTAGTGTAATTTAATGCCCCTCTGTCATATCAACTCTGTATATACGTATATAAATAAATCATCCTTCTACCCTTGTTTATTTGCCAAATGTTTTCATTACATAAATGTCTATTAGACTTGATCTCAGCAGTGAAAAATCTCGTGAAAAAACATGTATTTTCACACGATCTGTCATCTCTGACCTAGACTAGAGTCAAGAGAAAACCCATTCCAATAAAAAAAAAAAAAAAACGAAGAGGTTGAGCTAGTTTCGAGGCCCTAAAAATTGTACTGCGACATATGCTTTTCTTATCAATGGCTACTGATAACAGTCTATTATCAGCATACCCAGCCCTTGCCTCGTGTATTGATATAGAGTAAAGGCTCCTGCAAACAGGCGCGACGCGCGTCGCGCCTGTGTGTACGAGCCTTAATTTGTAGTATGTATGCCACATACTACACCCACAAATATTGTATAACACACATAATTTGACTTCGTCGTTTTCGAGGACACAATCAAAGTTGACAAAACAACAGTCGAGATTTCTCCTGAAAACAATTTGATTGTACTCAAAAATTACATTTATAAGTCTAGTAGTTAATACAAATAATTTTTTAAATCAACTTAACAATTGGTCACAACAAATCTGACGATACATAATTCGCTTCAATGATTAAAGAGTTAGTGGGTAGGTACAACTGCAAAGTAACCCACTAAAGGCTCCTTCAAACAGGCGCGACACGCGATAAAATCGGGCGCGACACAAAGGCACCGCAAGTCGCGCAACGAGCGGTTCCTTTGTGTTGCGTGCGATTTGTGTCGCGCGTCGCGCCTGTTTGTGGGATGAGCCTTTAGTCACAAGCATAAAGGCTCCTGCAAACAGGCACGACGCGCGACGCGAATCGCGCGCGACACAAAGGCACCGCTCGTTGCGCGGCTTGCGGTGCCTTTGTGTCGCGTGTCGCGTCGCGCCTGTGTGTACGAGCCTTAAAAATAAATAACCTGTAAGTCTCCTAACCATTCATATTGGTATTGAAATTCTGTCGTCGATTACTATTCACCTCAAATACTATAACTATGTATTCAATTTTTTGCCACACCATGAGAGCAACAGGCGTAAAATGTTATTATTATACGTAGGCCTGACGGCCTTGAAAAGGCAAGGTAGGTAAGTACATACATATTACATAGCAAATCACGGCCGTGTGCTAGCATGAACAATTTATTTAACATTGCATTAGCTCCATGACACATATTATTTTAAAATTAACTAGATAAATACTTTATCTGAGAGGCAGTCGCTCCATGTAAAATACTGGTATTCAGCTGAATCTAATTCGACTGGTAGCAGACCTGGGAAAGGCTAGGCAGGTGATGACGAAATACTTTATCCATTGTGATTATAAAGGCTCCTACAAACAAGCGCGGCACGACACGTGCCACAAAGGCACCGCAAGTCGCGCAACGAGCGGTGCCTTTGTGTCGCGCGCGATTATATCACGTGTCGCGCCTGTTTGTAGGAACCTTAAGGCGACATAAATTTGTGTTTATGATCGTTTCTGTTTTTCGGAACAGTCTGAATACTTCCACACGTGACCTTGCTGCGTTATCATCTAGCGCGGAAAACCGAAACTATCTGGTAAATCCCAAAACATCAAATGACACCGTTATCAATGTTATAAATATCACACTAATTTATAAAGGCGAAAGTTTGTGTGTGTGTGTTTATATGTTTGTTGCTTCTTCACGCTCCAACGACTGGACCAATTTCGATAAAATTTTGTATGGAGGTAGCTGACACCCTGGATTAACATATTATAGGCTACTTTATATCCCGATATTCCTACAGGATCGACACATATGCGGGTGAAACCGCGGGGCTCAACTAGTATACATATGTATAAATCGACTTGATGAAATGATGACATACTGGCACATTCGGATGATTTGCATTCGTCGCCATTAATTTCTTCTCTAGTATCGGCGAGAAAATCTATAAGAAAAGCTTATTCCATGGTAACAAAATTAGCCAGTCAGCAAGGTTGTGGAGGTCAGATAGGCAGTCGCTCCATGTAAAATACTGATACTCGGCTGTATCCAGTTATTCTGGAAGCTGGACCCAACATAGTTGGAAAAAGGCTAGGGCAGATGATGGTGAGCAAAGTAGCAGCGGGTCTAACTGTCCAGGGAGCGCCGGCCGTATATCTGTATCGCCACTCGTTTCATCAAGACTTTCGTCAAGAGGCTATTTTAAATAAACCTTTTCAAGGCTCCTACAAACAGGCACTGCTCGTTGCGCGGTTTTTTTTTTATTGTGGCCAGGAACCCGGAGAAGGACATAATATGCTTTATATTAATAACTAGCTTTTGCTAACGTAGCATCGCATCGGCTGCCTGCGCTTCGCTTGCTTCGCACTTGCGTTATCGCTTAGCCTTCTTTTTTACTTTTTGCTCGGCTTCCAAGAGTCCTAGCGTGATATTAAATAGCCTATAGCCTTCCTCAAGAATTGGGCTATCAAATGCAGAATTTGAAAAGATGAATCTAAAAGAATTTATCAAATCCGACTACTCCAGAGAATAGCGCGTTCAAACAAACAAACTCTACAGCTTTATATTAAGTATAGATGAAGAAATACAAAATACAATCAAATGAAGTCGCGGGCACAGCTAGTATTTTCTAAGGATAATCCTGTTCGAAAACTACTTACATATACAAAACGTGTAGTTTACTTATGTATAGCGTAAGTCACCCCAAAACTGTACCGACAAGGAATACAAAAATAAACATTTTTCCTTACGAGCAAAGTGTATTAGGATTCAGTAGGAAAAATGCGGGGTGAAAATGAAACTGTATCTTTGTAGGTTATATAGGGAGCAAAATATCACTAAGGAGAGCCGTTTATGTATCGAACTGTTGGAATTTAGTCCACATAAAGTAGTGCGAAACCTTTTTGAAACCTTACTTTGTATTTTCTTTTATAAATAACTAACTGACTCGGCGAACTTCCTACCTCCTCAGAATCAAAAAACTGGTCAAGAGCGAGTCGGACTCGCGCACCGAGGGTTCCGTATATGTTTTTAAATTTTCATTGGGAGGTATATTCGTCAGAATTTTAACACTGCACGCTGCGGTGTAGAATATTGCAGTTTTACTAGAAGCCGTTTGCATCAACGGTTTTCACGAATTATTGTCGTTTCGAGTGTATTTTTTTATGAACCGGTAGAGTACCTAATTCATATTCCTTTTAAAAAGTGCACATCGCATGTACACTGTACACAACAAAATAATTATAAGCGTGGACAAATAAAACGTATAGTATTACCCAAAGTTGTAATCGTAAAACGTCGTCTGTCGTAAATGGTTCTTACGAACAATTTACCATGTTTATTGCGAACTGCAACGACAGCTCTGTTTTAACGTTTTAAAACAGTATACCTACTGAGATACAGAAAGTGTTTTAGCAATTTAAAATCTTACTTAATAGTTCATTAATATAATCTGTGTCTGTTTTTCGAGTTTGTTTAAACTGTAAAAGTTGTTGAAAAGCTTTGAGCCAAGTAAATGGCAATAGGCTTGATAACATGAAACTTATTATTTTGGACCCAATAAAACCTTAGGTATACATAAATAATGTTACGTATAACATATGCATATAAACATTTTCGAGGAATAAATATGTCTACTATACATACATAAACTCACCCCCTTGTCCCATTAGAGTAGGCAGAAAATACATAATGCCTCGTTCCATTCTTTCTTTTTCGTTTTTTTACGTTCATACGTCATCAGTCTGACTGACCATAAATCCGTGTCCGTTTCACTAACACTAGGAAACACTAAATGAACGCTAAAATATTTTTTTATCACACCTAATTTGTGTCACACCTAAATTAATGCCTAAATATTAATTTTAGGTATGACACATATTTTGATAGTAAGGTTTATTCCAAACGTAGACTAATTAGTATAAGATAGAGCAGCATGTTGATCCCTATCAAGCTGAAATAAGTTCGTATTGCAGTATTGGCTACTTTTTATCAGCGTCACTTATTTATAACTTGAAAGTTAATTATTGGTTGTTGAACTTTAATTAGCACTCTTAATTTTTAGGGTTCCGTACCCAAGTGTAAAAACGGGACCCTATTACTAAGACTCCACTGTCCGTCTGTCTGTCACCAGGCTGTATCTCATGAACCGTGATAGCTAGACAGTTGAAATTTTCACAGATGATGTATTTCTGTTGCCGCTATAACAACAAATACTAAAAACAGAATAAAATAAATATTTAAGTTTTCCCATACACCAACGCGTTTTTGCCTTGTGGTACGGAACTCTTCGTGTGCGAGTCCGACTCGCACTTGGCCAGTTTTTTTTGACATTCTGGTCGAGACACATTTTTCTTTTTTTTTATAAAGTCTTTTGACGATACAGAATTTTCGTTTTTATTTGGATACGTTTAACAAAGATTGGTACGTGGTAGCACTGACAGAGAGAGGTGGAAGAGTAGGAAGAACTCTATCCAGCAGTGGGAGACACGGGCTTGCAAAAAATATATCAACAAATGGGTGTTTCAATCTAAAGAATAAAAGGTCTCAAGGTACATGGATGGATTATACCAGATCAGTAATCGTGCTACTTTTAATTCAAAAACATAGAATAAGCACTTATAGACAAGCAAAAATCGACCCAAAACCTAGACAAAATCTGAAACAATTCACTAGAGGAAATGAATCAGAAACTTCCGAGTTCTAATCGATGGCCTGGCCTTGACAGGAGAGACCTAGATACGTACCTACCTACTACAAGGCTGTATACTGTATAGCCTGTATCACAGAGCACGGAGCCGTCTCGGCGGCATTATAAAAACTTTCCATACAAAACAAGCGTGTCACCGTTTACTCGCACTACGACACTAATGACATATAGAAACTGACGGCTTTGCAAGCGATCCGTGACAGGGCCTACTCTTTAAGTCCGTCAACGAAGATACGGGCCCATCCGAAAGTAGTTGTACCGTCAAAATAAATGTCAAATTCAATTTTTCGGACAGGCTCAGGGACACCTGTCAAATCGTGTTGTTCTTCATTACTGTTCGGGCTCGAACGAATCTTCTGTCCGAGTGATACAGATTTGGTATCGACCGTAACTTCGGCCATAACTACGGATTTCGTGCATAGGGACTAGACCCCTCAGATAAGTTACGCTCAAATTTCGGCGCCACGAATTTTACTAGTACTGCCATCGGCGATGCGGCGATTCCGTGTACTGTGGCTTCTATAGTCGAGATCACGTTTCGCAAACATATTGCGAACGGCTCAGGACCGTTCATTATACCTTCTAGCCAGTTCTAGCTGTCTGTGAGCGATGTAGGTTTAGTTGGGGATGCTATTCTAACCTAATTTATTGAATAATAAAATGAATCTCAAGCTGGCAGCTCCGTAGGGCTGGCGCGCACGATCGGGTCAGGGCCGAATCGATGGCCCCGGGCGCTTTACTAGAAATAGAGATTTTAAGCAAGACCCAATATGTTCTACATAAAAACTCTAAATTTACTGAGAAGCAACAATTGGTAGATTTTTTATAAACAATAGAAAGCAAGAAAAGGCTTACTTTCCACAGTTCTCTGCCTCTAGACTACGGAAAAAAAGACTCGGAAAATTATGAAAAAAATCACAGATGATCTCTCCAATATGTTCTACTCGAAAACTCTGAATTTACTGAGAAGCAACAATTGGAAGATTTTTTATAAACAAAAGAAAGCAAGAAAAGGCTCACTTTCCACAGTTCTGGACATCTAGACTATGGAAAAAAGACTCTGAAAATTATGAAAAAAATCACAGACGATCTCTCCAATATGTTCTACTCGAAAACTCTGAATTTACTGAGAAGCAACAATTGGAAGATTTTTTATAAACAAAAGAAAGCAAGAAAAGGCTTACTTTCCACAGCTCGGGACATCTAGACTATGGAAAAAAGACTCAGAAAATTATGAAAAAAATCACAGATGATCTCTCCAATATGTTCTACTCGAAAACTCTAAATTTACTGAGAAGCAACAATTGGAAGATTTTTTATAAACAAAAGAAAGCAAGAAAAGGCTTACTTTCCACAGTTCTCGACATCTAGACTATGGAAAAAAGACTCGGAAAATTATGAAAAAAATCACAGATGATCTCTCCAATATGTCCTACTCGAAAACTCTGAATTTAGTGAGAAGCAACAATTGGAAGATTTTTTATAAACAAAAGAAAGCAAGAAAAGGCTTACTTTCCACAGTTCTCGACATCTAGTCTATGGAAAAAAGACTCAGAAAATTATGAAAAAAATCACAGATGATCTCTCCAATATGTTCTACTCGAAAACTCTGAATTTACTGAGAAGCAACAATGGGAAGATTTCTTATAAACAAAAGAAAGCAAGAAAAGGCTCACTTTCCACAGTTCTGGACATCTAGACTGGAAAAAAGACTCGGAAACTTATGAAAAAAATCACAGATGATCTCTCCAATATGTTCTACTCGAAAACTCTGAATTTACTGAGAAGCAACAATTGGAAGATTTTTTATAAACAAAAGAAAGCAAGAAAAGGCTTACTTTCCACAGTTCTCGACATCTAGACTATGGAAAAAAGACTCAGAAAATTATGAAAAAAATCACAGATGATCTCTCCAATATGTTCTACTCGAAAACTCTAAATTTACTGAGAATCAACAATTGGAAGATTTTTTATAAACAAAAGAAAGCAAGAAAAGGCTTACTTTCCACAGTTCTCGACATCTAGACTATGGAAAAAAGACTCGGAAAATTATGAAAAAAATCACAGATGATCTCTCCAATATGTCCTACTCGAAAACTCTGAATTTAGTGAGAAGCAACAATTGGAAGATTTTTTATAAACAAAAGAAACCAAGAAAAGGCTTACTTTCCACAGTTCTCGACATCTAGACTATGGAAAAAAGACTCGGAAAATTATGAAAAAAATCACAGATGATCTCTCCAATATGTCCTACTCGAAAACTCTGAATTTAGTGAGAAGCAACAATTGGAAGATTTTTTATAAACAAAAGAAAGCAAGAAAAGGCTTACTTTCCACAGTTCTCGACATCTAGTCTATGGAAAAAAGACTCAGAAAATTATGAAAAAAATCACAGATGATCTCTCCAATATGTTCTACTCGAAAACTCTGAATTTACTGAGAAGCAACAATTGGAAGATTTCTTATAAACAAAAGAAAGCAAGAAAAGGCTCACTTTCCACAGTTCTGGACATCTACACTGGAAAAAAGACTCGGAAAATTATGAAAAAAATCACAGATGATCTCTCCAATATGTTCTACTCGAAAACTCTGAATTTACTGAGAAGCAACAATTGGAAGATTTTTTATAAACAAAAGAAAGCAAGAAAAGGCTTACTTTCCACAGTTCTCGACATCTAGACTATGGAAAAAAGACTCGGAAAATTATGAAAAAAATCACAGATGATCTCTCCAATATGTCCTACTCGAAAACTCTGAATTTAGTGAGAAGCAACAATTGGAAGATTTTTTATAAACAAAAGAAAGCAAGAAAAGGCTTACTTTCCACAGTTCTCGACATCTAGACTATGGAAAAAAGACTCAGAAAATTATGAAAAAAATCACAGATGATCTCTCCAATATGTTCTACTCGAAAACTCTGAATTTACTGAGAAGCAACAATTGGAAGATTTCTTATAAACAAAAGAAAGCAAGAAAAGACTCACTTTCCACAGTTCTGGACATCTAGACTATGGAAAAAAGACTCGGAAAATTATGAAAAAAATCACAGATGATCTCTCTAATATGTCCTACTCGAAAACTCTGAATTTAGTGAGAAGCAACAATTGGAAGATTTTTTATAAACAAAAGAAAGCAAGAAAAGGCTTACTTTCCACAGTTCTCGACATCTAGACTATGGAAAAAAGACTCAGAAAATTATGAAAAAAATCACAGATGATCTCTCCAATATGTTCTACTCGAAAACTCTGAATTTACTGAGAAGCAACAATTGGAAGATTTCTTATAAACAAAAGAAAGCAAGAAAAGACTCACTTTCCACAGTTCTGGACATCTAGACTATGGAAAAAAGACTCGGAAAATTATGAAAAAAATCACAGATGATCTCTCCAATATGTTCTACTCGAAAACTCTGAATTTACTGAGAAGCAACAATTGGAAGATTTTTTATAAACAAAAGAAAGCAAGAAAAGGCTTACTTTCCACAGTTCTCGACATCTAGACTATGGAAAAAAGACTCGAAAAATTATGAAAAAAATCACAGATGATCTCTCCAATATGTCCTACTCTAAAACTCTAAATTTACTGAGAAGCAACAATTGGAAGATTTTTTATAAACAAAAGAAAGCAAGAAAAGGCTTACTTTCCACAGTTCGGGACATCTAGACTATGGAAAAAAGACTCGGAAAATTATGAAAAAAATCACAGATGATCTCTCCAATATGTTCTACTCGAAAACTCTGAATTTACTGAGAAGCAACAATTGGAAGATTTCTTATAAACAAAAGAAAGCAAGAAAAGACTCACTTTCCACAGTTCTGGACATCTAGACTATGGAAAAAAGACTCGGAAAATTATGAAAAAAATCACAGATGATCTCTCCAATATGTCCTACTCGAAAACTCTGAATTTAGTGAGAAGCAACAATTGGAAGATTTTTTATAAACAAAAGAAAGCAAGAAAAGGCTTACTTTCCACAGTTCTCGACATCTAGACTATGGAAAAAAGACTCAGAAAATTATGAAAAAAATCACAGATGATCTCTCCAATATGTTCTACTCGAAAACTCTGAATTTACTGAGAAGCAACAATTGGAAGATTTCTTATAAACAAAAGAAAGCAAGAAAAGACTCACTTTCCACAGTTCTGGACATCTAGACTATGGAAAAAAGACTCGGAAAATTATGAAAAAAATCACAGATGATCTCTCCAATATGTTCTACTCGAAAACTCTGAATTTACTGAGAAGCAACAATTGGAAGATTTTTTATAAACAAAAGAAAGCAAGAAAAGGCTTACTTTCCACAGTTCTCGACATCTAGACTATGGAAAAAAGACTCGGAAAATTATGAAAAAAATCACAGATGATCTCTCCAATATGTCCTACTCTAAAACTCTAAATTTACTGAGAAGCAACAATTGGAAGATTTTTTATAAACAAAAGAAAGCAAGAAAAGGCTTACTTTCCACAGTTCGGGACATCTAGACTATGGAAAAAAGACTCGGAAAATTATGAAAAAAATCACAGATGATCTCTCCAATATGTTCTACTCGAAAACTCTGAATTTACTGAGAAGCAACAATTGGAAGATTTCTTATAAACAAAAGAAAGCAAGAAAAGACTCACTTTCCACAGTTCTGGACATCTAGACTATGGAAAAAAGACTCGGAAAATTATGAAAAAAATCACAGATGATCTCTCCAATATGTTCTACTCGAAAACTTTGAATTTACTGAGAAGCAACAATTGGAAGATTTTTTATAAACAAAAGAAAGCAAGAAAAGGCTTACTTTCCACAGTTCTCGACATCTAGACTATGGATAAAAGACTCGGAAAATTATGAAAAAAATCACAGATGATCTCTCCAATATGTCCTACTCGAAAACTCTAAATTTACTGAGAAGCAACAATTGGAAGATTTTTTATAAACAAAAGAAAGCAAGAAAAGGCTTACTTTCCACAGTTCGGGACATCTAGACTATGGAAAAAAGACTCAGAAAATTATGAAAAAAATCACAGATGATCTCTCCAATATGTCCTACTCGAAAACTCTGAATTTAGTGAGAAGCAACAATTGGAAGATTTTTTATAAACAAAAGAAAGAAAGAAAAGGCTTACTTTCCACAGTTCTCGACATCTAGACTATGGACTTTCTATTGTTTATAAAAAATCTACCAATCGTTGCTTCTCAGTAAATTTAGAGTTTTTATGTAGAACATATTGGGTCTTGCTTAAAATCTCTATTTCTAGTAAAGCGCCCGGGGCCATCGATTCGGCCCTGACCCGATCATGCGCGCCAGCCCTACGGAGCTGCCAGCTTGAGATTCATTTGTTTATAAAAATCTTCCAATTGTTGCTTCTCAGTAAATTCAGAGTTTTCGAGTAGAACATATTGGAGAGATCATCTGTGATTTTTTTCATAATTTTCTGAGTCTTTTTTCCATAGTGTAGATGTCCAGAACTGTGGAAAGTGAGCCTTTTCTTGCTTTCTTTTGTTTATAAAAAATCTTCCAATTGTTGCTTCTCTCTAAATTCAGAGTTTTCGAGTAGGACATATTGGAGAGATCATCTGTGATTTTTTTCATAATTTTCCGAGTCTTTTTTCCATAATCTAGATGTCCCGAACAGTGGAAAGTAAGCCTTTTCTTGCTTTCTTTTGTTTATAAAAAATCTTCCCATTGTTGCTTCTCAGTAAATTTAGAGTTTTCGAGTAGGACATATTGGAGAGATCATCTGTGATTTTTTTCATAATTTTCTGAGTCTTTTTTCCATAGTGTAGATGTCCAGAACTGTAGAAAGTGAGCCTTTTCTTGCTTTCTTTTGTTTATAAAAAAATCTTCCAATTGTTGCTTCTCAGTAAATTCAGAGTTTTCGAGTAGAACATATTGGAGAGATCATCTGTGATTTTTTTCATAATTTTCCGAGTCTTTTTTCCATAGTCTAGATGTCGAGAACTGTGGAAAGTAAGCCTTTTCTTGCTTTCTTTTGTTTATAAAAATCTTCCAATTGTTGCTTCTCACTAAATTCAGAGTTTTCGAGTAGGACATATTAGAGAGATCATCTGTGATTTTTTTCATAATTTTCCGAGTCTTTTTTCCATAATCTAGATGTCCCGAACTGTGGAAAGTAAGCCTTTTCTTGCTTTCTTTTGTTTATAAAAAATCTTCCAATTGTTGCTTCTCACTAAATTTAGAGTTTTCATGTAGAACATATTGGAGAGATCATCTGTGATTTTTTTCATAATTTTCTGAGTCTTTTTTCCATAGGGTAGAATGTCCAGAACTGTGGAAAGTGAGCCTTTTCTTGCTTTCTTTTGTTTATAAAAAATCTTCCAATTGTTGCTTCTCAGTAAATTCAGAGTTTTCGAGTAGAACATATTGGAGAGATCATCTGTGATTTTTTTCATAATTTTCCGAGTCTTTTTTCCATAGTCTAGATGTCGAGAACTGTGGAAAGTAAGCCTTTTCTTGCTTTCTTTTGTTTATAAAAATCTTCCAATTGTTGCTTCTCACTAAATTCAGAGTTTTCGAGTAGGACATATTAGAGAGATCATCTGTGATTTTTTTCATAATTTTCCGAGTCTTTTTTCCATAATCTAGATGTCCCGAACTGTGGAAAGTAAGCCTTTTCTTGCTTTCTTTTGTTTATAAAAAATCTTCCAATTGTTGCTTCTCACTAAATTTAGAGTTTTCGAGTAGAACATATTGGAGAGATCATCTGTGATTTTTTTCATAATTTTCTGAGTCTTTTTTCCATAGTGTAGATGTCCAGAACTGTGGAAAGTGAGCCTTTTCTTGCTTTCTTTTGTTTATAAAAAATCTTCCAATTGTTGCTTCTCTCTAAATTCAGAGTTTTCGAGTAGGACATATTGGAGAGATCATCTGTGATTTTTTTCATAATTTTCCGAGTCTTTTTTCCATAATCTAGATGTCCCGAACAGTGGAAAGTAAGCCTTTTCTTGCTTTCTTTTGTTTATAAAAATCTTCCAATTGTTGCTTCTCAGTAAATTCAGAGTTTTCGAGTAGAACATATTGGAGAGATCATCTGTGATTTTTTTCATAATTTTCTGAGTCTTTTTTCCATAGTGTAGATGTCCAGAACTGTGGAAAGTGAGCCTTTTCTTGCTTTCTTTTGTTTATAAAAAATCTTCCAATTGTTGCTTCTCTCTAAATTCAGAGTTTTCGAGTAGGACATATTGGAGAGATCATCTGTGATTTTTTTCATAATTTTCCGAGTCTTTTTTCCATAATCTAGATGTCCCGAACAGTGGAAAGTAAGCCTTTTCTTGCTTTCTTTTGTTTATAAAAAATCTTCCCATTGTTGCTTCTCAGTAAATTTAGAGTTTTCGAGTAGGACATATTGGAGAGATCATCTGTGATTTTTTTCATAATTTTCTGAGTCTTTTTTCCATAGTGTAGATGTCCAGAACTGTGGAAAGTGAGCCTTTTCTTGCTTTCTTTTGTTTATAAAAAAATCTTCCAATTGTTGCTTCTCAGTAAATTCAGAGTTTTCGAGTAGAACATATTGGAGAGATCATCTGTGATTTTTTTCATAATTTTCCGAGTCTTTTTTCCATAGTCTAGATGTCGAGAACTGTGGAAAGTAAGCCTTTTCTTGCTTTCTTTTGTTTATAAAAATCTTCCAATTGTTGCTTCTCACTAAATTCAGAGTTTTCGAGTAGGACATATTAGAGAGATCATCTGTGATTTTTTTCATAATTTTCCGAGTCTTTTTTCCATAATCTAGATGTCCCGAACTGTGGAAAGTAAGCCTTTTCTTGCTTTCTTTTGTTTATAAAAAATCTTCCAATTGTTGCTTCTCACTAAATTTAGAGTTTTCATGTAGAACATATTGGAGAGATCATCTGTGATTTTTTTCATAATTTTCTGAGTCTTTTTTCCATAGGGTAGAATGTCCAGAACTGTGGAAAGTGAGCCTTTTCTTGCTTTCTTTTGTTTATAAAAAATCTTCCAATTGTTGCTTCTCAGTAAATTCAGAGTTTTCGAGTAGAACATATTGGAGAGATCATCTGTGATTTTTTTCATAATTTTCCGAGTCTTTTTTCCATAGTCTAGATGTCGAGAACTGTGGAAAGTAAGCCTTTTCTTGCTTTCTTTTGTTTATAAAAATCTTCCAATTGTTGCTTCTCACTAAATTCAGAGTTTTCGAGTAGGACATATTAGAGAGATGATCTGTGATTTTTTTCATAATTTTCCGAGTCTTTTTTCCATAATCTAGATGTCCCGAACTGTGGAAAGTAAGCCTTTTCTTGCTTTCTTTTGTTTATAAAAAATCTTCCAATTGTTGCTTCTCACTAAATTTAGAGTTTTCATGTAGAACATATTGGAGAGATCATCTGTGATTTTTTTCATAATTTTCTGAGTCTTTTTTCCATAGTGTAGATGTCCAGAACTGTGGAAAGTGAGCCTTTTCTTGCTTTCTTTTGTTTATAAAAAATCTTCCAATTGTTGCTTCTCTCTAAATTCAGAGTTTTCGAGTAGGACATATTGGAGAGATCATCTGTGATTTTTTTCATAATTTTCCGAGTCTTTTTTCCATAATCTAGATGTCCCGAACAGTGGAAAGTAAGCCTTTTCTTGCTTTCTTTTGTTTATAAAAATCTTCCAATTGTTGCTTCTCAGTAAATTCAGAGTTTTCGAGTAGAACATATTGGAGAGATCATCTGTGATTTTTTTCATAATTTTCTGAGTCTTTTTTCCATAGTGTAGATGTCCAGAACTGTGGAAAGTGAGCCTTTTCTTGCTTTCTTTTGTTTATAAAAAATCTTCCAATTGTTGCTTCTCTCTAAATTCAGAGTTTTCGAGTAGGACATATTGGAGAGATCATCTGTGATTTTTTTCATAATTTTCCGAGTCTTTTTTCCATAATCTAGATGTCCCGAACAGTGGAAAGTAAGCCTTTTCTTGCTTTCTTTTGTTTATAAAAAATCTTCCCATTGTTGCTTCTCAGTAAATTTAGAGTTTTCGAGTAGGACATATTGGAGAGATCATCTGTGATTTTTTTCATAATTTTCCGAGTCTTTTTTCCATAGTCTAGATGTCGAGAACTGTGGAAAGTAAGCCTTTTCTTGCTTTCTTTTGTTTATAAAAATCTTCCAATTGTTGCTTCTCACTAAATTCAGAGTTTTCGAGTAGGACATATTAGAGAGATCATCTGTGATTTTTTTCATAATTTTCCGAGTCTTTTTTCCATAATCTAGATGTCCCGAACTGTGGAAAGTAAGCCTTTTCTTGCTTTCTTTTGTTTATAAAAAATCTTCCAATTGTTGCTTCTCACTAAATTTAGAGTTTTCATGTAGAACATATTGGAGAGATCATCTGTGATTTTTTTCATAATTTTCTGAGTCTTTTTTCCATAGGGTAGAATGTCCAGAACTGTGGAAAGTGAGCCTTTTCTTGCTTTCTTTTGTTTATAAAAAATCTTCCAATTGTTGCTTCTCAGTAAATTCAGAGTTTTCGAGTAGAACATATTGGAGAGATCATCTGTGATTTTTTTCATAATTTTCCGAGTCTTTTTTCCATAGTCTAGATGTCGAGAACTGTGGAAAGTAAGCCTTTTCTTGCTTTCTTTTGTTTATAAAAATCTTCCAATTGTTGCTTCTCACTAAATTCAGAGTTTTCGAGTAGGACATATTAGAGAGATCATCTGTGATTTTTTTCATAATTTTCCGAGTCTTTTTTCCATAATCTAGATGTCCCGAACTGTGGAAAGTAAGCCTTTTCTTGCTTTCTTTTGTTTATAAAAAATCTTCCAATTGTTGCTTCTCACTAAATTTAGAGTTTTCATGTAGAACATATTGGAGAGATCATCTGTGATTTTTTTCATAATTTTCTGAGTCTTTTTTCCATAGTGTAGATGTCCAGAACTGTGGAAAGTGAGCCTTTTCTTGCTTTCTTTTGTTTATAAAAAATCTTCCAATTGTTGCTTCTCTCTAAATTCAGAGTTTTCGAGTAGGACATATTGGAGAGATCATCTGTGATTTTTTTCATAATTTTCCGAGTCTTTTTTCCATAATCTAGATGTCCCGAACAGTGGAAAGTAAGCCTTTTCTTGCTTTCTTTTGTTTATAAAAATCTTCCAATTGTTGCTTCTCAGTAAATTCAGAGTTTTCGAGTAGAACATATTGGAGAGATCATCTGTGATTTTTTTCATAATTTTCTGAGTCTTTTTTCCATAGTGTAGATGTCCAGAACTGTGGAAAGTGAGCCTTTTCTTGCTTTCTTTTGTTTATAAAAAATCTTCCAATTGTTGCTTCTCTCTAAATTCAGAGTTTTCGAGTAGGACATATTGGAGAGATCATCTGTGATTTTTTTCATAATTTTCCGAGTCTTTTTTCCATAATCTAGATGTCCCGAACAGTGGAAAGTAAGCCTTTTCTTGCTTTCTTTTGTTTATAAAAAATCTTCCCATTGTTGCTTCTCAGTAAATTTAGAGTTTTCGAGTAGGACATATTGGAGAGATCATCTGTGATTTTTTTCATAATTTTCTGAGTCTTTTTTCCATAGTGTAGATGTCCAGAACTGTGGAAAGTGAGCCTTTTCTTGCTTTCTTTTGTTTATAAAAAAATCTTCCAATTGTTGCTTCTCAGTAAATTCAGAGTTTTCGAGTAGAACATATTGGAGAGATCATCTGTGATTTTTTTCATAATTTTCCGAGTCTTTTTTCCATAGTCTAGATGTCGAGAACTGTGGAAAGTAAGCCTTTTCTTGCTTTCTTTTGTTTATAAAAATCTTCCAATTGTTGCTTCTCACTAAATTCAGAGTTTTCGAGTAGGACATATTAGAGAGATCATCTGTGATTTTTTTCATAATTTTCCGAGTCTTTTTTCCATAATCTAGATGTCCCGAACTGTGGAAAGTAAGCCTTTTCTTGCTTTCTTTTGTTTATAAAAAATCTTCCAATTGTTGCTTCTCACTAAATTTAGAGTTTTCATGTAGAACATATTGGAGAGATCATCTGTGATTTTTTTCATAATTTTCTGAGTCTTTTTTCCATAGGGTAGAATGTCCAGAACTGTGGAAAGTGAGCCTTTTCTTGCTTTCTTTTGTTTATAAAAAATCTTCCAATTGTTGCTTCTCAGTAAATTCAGAGTTTTCGAGTAGAACATATTGGAGAGATCATCTGTGATTTTTTTCATAATTTTCCGAGTCTTTTTTCCATAGTCTAGATGTCGAGAACTGTGGAAAGTAAGCCTTTTCTTGCTTTCTTTTGTTTATAAAAATCTTCCAATTGTTGCTTCTCACTAAATTCAGAGTTTTCGAGTAGGACATATTAGAGAGATCATCTGTGATTTTTTTCATAATTTTCCGAGTCTTTTTTCCATAATCTAGATGTCCCGAACTGTGGAAAGTAAGCCTTTTCTTGCTTTCTTTTGTTTATAAAAAATCTTCCAATTGTTGCTTCTCACTAAATTTAGAGTTTTCATGTAGAACATATTGGAGAGATCATCTGTGATTTTTTTCATAATTTTCTGAGTCTTTTTTCCATAGGGTAGAATGTCCAGAACTGTGGAAAGTGAGCCTTTTCTTGCTTTCTTTTGTTTATAAAAAATCTTCCAATTGTTGCTTCTCAGTAAATTCAGAGTTTTCGAGTAGAACATATTGGAGAGATCTTCTGTGATTTTTTTCATAATTTTCCGAGTCTTTTTTCCATAGTCTAGATGTCGAGAACTGTGGAAAGTAAGCCTTTTCTTGCTTTCTTTTGTTTATAAAAAATCTTCCAATTGTTGCTTCTCTCTAAATTCAGAGTTTTCGAGTAGGACATATTGGAGAGATCATCTGTGATTTTTTTCATAATTTTCCGAGTCTTTTCCATAATCTAGATGTCCCGAACAGTGGAAAGTAAGCCTTTTCTTGCTTTCTTTTGTTTATAAAAAATCTTCCAATTGTTGCTTCTCAGTAAATTTAGAGTTTTCGAGTAAAACATATTGAAAAGATCATCTGTGATTTTTTTCATAATTTTCCGAGTCTTTTTTCCATAGTCTAGATGTCGAGAACTGTGGAAAGTAAGCCTTTTCTTGCTTTCTTTTGTTTATAAAAAATCTTCCAATTGTTGCTTCTCTCTAAATTCAGAGTTTTCGAGTAGGACATATTGGAGAGATCATCTGGATTTTTTTCATAATTTTCCGAGTCTTTTTTCCATAATCTAGATGTCCCGAACAGTGGAAAGTAAGCCTTTTCTTGCTTTCTATTGTTTATAAAAAATCTACCAATTGTTGCTTCTCAGTAAATTTAGAGTTTTTATGTAGAACATATTGGGTCTTGCTTAAAATCTCTATTTCTAGTAAAGCGCCCGGGGCCATCGATTCGGCCCTGGCCCGATCGTGCGTGCCAGCCCTACGGAGCTGCCAGCTTGAGATTCATATAATAAATTTATCTTCAACTCAGGTAAGATGAAGTTACTGTGCTACTTCTTCTTTCGTATTTACAACTAAATCTGCTTTATTACAAATCAAGATTTATCTTTACACCCAGGTTGAAGAAACCGTGGTGGTTTCTTCAACAAGTAATTTCGGAATTTTAAACTTTTTTCGTCAATGTTACAAGATCGAAATACAAAAACTAATTGGAAGGTTGTCTTTAAAATATCGCTCTTAGTGATAAGACCGCCCATTGTGTCACCCTTTGTACAGTTTCTATATTTATGTCTGTAATTTATATGGTGTACATAATAAAGAGTATTCTATTCTATTCTATTCTGATTTTAAAAATTTTTTAAATTTTGTATTTTTTTTTTATATATTAGTTTTATGGCCTGGTTGCTAAGACCTTTTAGCCACTTCTTTGTTTCATAATTTTTCTTGAGTCTAACATGACATTAGAATATGGGTGTACACATTCTAATGTATTAGGAGTATTTGGCAGCAAATGTATCGAATCAAGTTTCCCGGTAAACTTCGCTGAGGTAGCCAAAACTACAATAAAATTCTCAGCTCCATTTTACCGGGATCGCGTCTGTTTCAATGATTACACATATTGTCCAGTTGCGCAGACATTTGAGATACAAAACTACACCAATTTTACATCATAATATCCACTAGGAATCAATTTGCTAATAATTAAAACAGCCAAATAGACTTCACTCGAAGAAATCCCACCAAAAACTCATCTTGTATTTTATAACTTTATTTCATCCTGACTAAGGTTCGAAACACAAACAGCCAGTATTTGTGTTTCAAACGTTATTCTGGCTGAGATAGGTGGGGTTTAAGCTCAGAACAAAGTTTGAACTTTTTTTGTACGCATTAGCTGTGCCGTGGTAAAAAAAAATATTTGCCAGTCAGCAAAACCGTATTGAAGGACTGACTGACCAGGGTGTTCCGCTGGATGCAGTCATCATTTCAGCCGAAACACGTCCACTGCTGGACATAGTGAAGGTGCTTGCGGGAGCCAAGCACCTCCACCTTGACCGTTTCCGACTGGATGTAGTATGTAGATACAAACATATAAAAATCTCGCCACTCGTGAAAGTAACTTTAATGCGTGTTCCATTATAACTTCAAAAGCTAAACAGCTTTCCAAATAAATCCTCTCTACGTAGCTTAAAACACCTGCCATAGACAAAACTAAAGTCAAACTTCGAGACAACCTAGCCGCACATGTCTAGGAGTGCCAAAAACACGGAAATGAGACGTCTTAGTTCCATAGAATTGGTTTGAAGGAGCATCTGTAACTCTACGAAGTAGTTGCGGTTCGAGGCTTCGCGAACTAAGCTACTATAAGACCTTTGCATAGCAACAGGTAATTTCAATGCAACATTAGGAGAACTTTAGGCGTCTTAGATGCTTATGTTCATAAGCTGGTGTAATTCATTAGACAGTTCAAGTTTTTATCAAAATCAGCCCCGAGACTCATACCGAGTATATTTCTTATAATGTCAGATTTGCCAATCCACACATACTTCATTCATCACGAAAATTCATCCTGTATGGTGGAAATACCGCATTGTGATAATCACTGATGAAGGATATATTAAACTATTAATGAATTATTGATACAACTAAATAATTGCTCCAGTTTTGCTGCAGTACGATACATAACCACATAGGAAACATCGATTAGAACTAACATACAACGCACACAAATACAAACGACCTTGAACATCTGTCTCGATCAGAAACATGGTGTATTATCGTCGTCAGCATTCGATTGTACCTCTTATTGCTCAGGACTTACGACACAACTTCGCTAACTTTAAAAACCGGTTTTGGCAGAAGTAATTATCTATCCTTATTATTATGCTGGCGTTTAGAAAAACCTCATTGTTGTGATACAATAGTATGTCTTCAGAGTTTAACGTCCGATGTACTTACTATACTTACAGACAGATTAGTTTTTTGACCATAAAGGTATGATTTCGATCTCGGCAGCACTACTGGTCCCCATAATATATTCACTATGGGTTTATACGAGATTACATTCCGAGCACAGCCGAAATGTGACGCAGCAATGTCGCGCAGCATTACTGCCGTGGTCGGAATGTAATCTCTTAATAGAGAATGTATGGGAACCAGTAGTGCTGCGACCGCACTGCCGCGGCAGCACTGCTGCGTGCTGCCGAGATCGGAATCATACTTTTAAGTTTGCCTGGTCATCATCTGTGTAGCCTTTTTCCAACATCTTGGGGTCGGCTTCCAGTCTAACCGGGTGCAGCTAAATACCAGTATTTTATATGGAGCGACTGCCTATCTGACCTCCACAACCCAGTTACTGGGTAATACGATACCCCTTGGTAAGTCTGGTTGTCAGACTTTCGGGCTTCTGACTACCCGTAACGACTGTCAAAGATCCACGAATGACAGCCGGGACCAAACTTTCCGAGGCACGGAGTTTTAGTTTGCCTGGTACTAGCAAAAATCGCTTTGTTGACACGAGCAGCCATTCTGATGCCTACATTTAAAACTACGGTTAGTTTTCCGTACCAAGACGCGTTGAACTTGAAGCTCTCAAAGATGTCTCGATATAGGTATCATTTCCGGAAAGAAACCGTATTACCGAGGAGAAACCGTATCAAGACCCGAGCTATGTGAATCGAATCCTAACATCTTTATTTTATATTCGTTCACGAAGATATGAGATATGATCTGTGGTTCTAGTTAACTTTAGTTGTATGGTAACATGCGAATGGTGAATTCGAAATTTAACGACTTAATAAGTAAGACTATATGAAAAAAAAACTTACTTTTGAAGGCCAATTCTCGTAATTAAAATCCCTCAAAATCCAGTTGCAATCGCATCTCAGCGAAAATCAATGTCAGAAACTTGTCAAAATTATAGGCGAATTAGGGTCAGCACAGACTGAACGGAGCGCAGCGGAGAGGATTAACGCACTTGAAAATAAACTTTAAAATTATTACAATAAAGTGCATAAATGCTTGAACCTGACAAAAAATGCTCGCGCGTCCTCGAAGATATACGGGAATCAGCTCGAACATACGCGATCCGTAATGAAAATGCCCGAGACCGCGCGGGGATTATTCCTTTCTGTCTGCGCGGACCTTTAGGCTAAGAACTCACGGAGCGATTTTCGCCCGCGTCCGCTGCGGTTGCGGGCCCGCAGCTTCTGTAGAATGCAAATATTTATATAAAAAATTAAAGCACATTTCACGACACGTTTTACGCCCGCGGTGTACGCGGTTGTATGCGGCTCCCGCTGTACCGGCGGGCAACTAGTAGAATCGCGCGGGCCGCGGTTACCCGCAGCCTCGGCGGGTGGCGCCCGCGCGCTTTGCGATCGGTTGGCGGGCGACCGCGGGGGCCGGCGGGCGGCGCGGCGGGACCTCAACTGATCGTTAACCGCCCGTCTTGCAATCTTGCGATCATCGCCCGCCACGTTTGCGGGCGATGATCGCAACCGCGGCGGCCGCGTAACCGCGCGAATAACCGGTCTCGTGAGTTTTGAAATAAAACCGCAGAACCACGACCGCGGCGGTTGCGGGCGAAAATCGCTCCGTGAGTTCTTAGCCTTAGGCTGAGGCTACAGTAGGCAGCGATTTGCGATACGACTGGAAGAGCGAAACGAGAAAAACATGGTACGGCTACATTACAAGCGAAAAAAAAGCAATTTTCTAATAAATTCGCTTCAATTTCGCTCATTGATGTAGCCGATGCCGATTTCAGTAATTTTGTTCCTATCGCATAAAGAAATCAAAGATCGCTAGTAATATTTGATGTACGGTGTAGCCATATACGTGAGCATTCATTTACTTGTTTTAATCGCTCATGTGTCGCAGGTCGCGTCGCGGCCTAATGTAGCCTCAGCCTTAGAGGTATTTGTCATAAATTGAAACCGAAATTAGAACGCGAACGTTTAGCAATTAGGAAATTGCCTCTCAGGTTTTTGAGAACGTTTTCCAGTTTAATCTGGTTAACAATCGCACGGGTCGATCGAAGGTCAAGCTACGCTTGCTGCGGTCTGTTCGTAGAAGGGCGACTATTCGTTACATATCGAGACACCTCCGTGCAGAAAGCACGTTAAGCCACTGGTTCGATTGTCATTCGTAGATCATTGACAGTCGTTACAGGCAGTCAGAAGTACAAAAATCTGACAACCAGTCTTAGGGTCTAAACAGACGGACTGCATTTGAACTGCATGCCGGCTGCAACATCGCAATTTGTATGCAGTTGACATAACTAGGTTTCGAAGCAGTAAAGTCAACTGCACCCAAACTGCGATGATACAGCTGTGTTGACCCTTACCAAAGGGTATCATGTTAACCAGTAACTGGGTTGTGGAGGTCAGATAGGCAGTTGCTCCATGTAAAATACTGGTAATCAGCTGCATCAGGTTAGACTGGAAACCAACCCCAACATAGAGAAATGCACATCTGATAATTAATTCACTGAATTATCAGATTAATCTAAAACCAATACTAATAAATTTATCATAATCTCGATGGCGGTCGGATGTCCACGGACGCGATTTATCGCGGTACAAATACAATTTCAAACGCGATTCGTCTATTTGGACATGATCGTTGATTTAATGGAGGGTCTAAATTTTTTTCTGTAATCTGTTTTATGGCAATAAAGAAATTATATAAATAAATAAACAAACTTTTATACCTAGAATAAGTCTTATTCTGAGAGTAAATTTTGATTTTTTGAGAGTGTTTCCATACTAGAACTGTCAGACGTCAATTTTATTCCACGGATAAAAGATATCCCGACTTTGGTAAAATCAGCTCTAAGTAGTTTATACGGTCTGTCATACACAAAAGCTTTTTGAACACCAATTAACAAGATAATGATACCAACTTGGAAAAAAAGTACAGCGCGCGATGTTTTTGCACCCCTCTATTTGATCTGCATAACTCGTTATACAGCGTGATGTCGACGATCCCTCTTTACAACTCAATCGTGTTTCGGAATACGAAACCCCTTTTACACTCTTTGAGCATTAAATTACGTTCAAGCAAATAAAAAAAAACATAGTCAACATTTTATCAGAATTTCCAAATATGAATTCAATTTTTTTTTTTGCAAAAGCTACATTTAAGCCAAAAATGCTGGCTGAAAAATACAGCTGCACAATAAATAAAACCTTCAGAGTATCAATACTATTCAGAAGGTTTTATTTTCACAATGTTTGGCGCGGGCCGTTGAAAACAAGTAGGGTGTTTTATGACATGGGCAGGCTCAGAGTACAGGGAATGCCAGATCGATGGCTAGAAAACACGCTTCATGGAAATTCCACGGCATTTTTGAAGTGAAAACTTCTTTAGCGGCGCTGTGTACTTTTTTTGGAATGGGTAAAAACTTCTAAACTCGCGTCAGGTCACGTGACCCTGATCGAAAATTCGTAAGACGTAAAACGTAAGACGCGCGTTGTTGAGGACAGCGCCATCTATGCACATCGGGAAGAACTACGAGGGCCTCGCGTACTAACTACGTAGTTCATCCAACAACGACGAGATGGCGCTGAACTACGGATATATAACTGACGACGAGCTCCATGCGAGCGGCTTGCTTCTCTTACCACTGCCGCGACCAACACCACGAACTGAAGTCTATCCTGTGTGCTTATTTGTAAATCTGAATAAATTCCTTTCACGAGAAGAATAAACCAGTCACTTTGGTTATCATACCTGATTTGCAAAAAACCCTATAAAATAAGGAACACACCTTAACACGCGTGTTTTGTTTATAAGACGATTCACAAAATACACTCGTAATTGTTCAAGTTTTCACTTCTGTCGGCACTACCGGAGTGCCAGTGTTTTTTTTTATAGTTTTGTCGTGGTTTTTCCAGGTAGTGAATGTTTGGGTAGTTTTAACTTTTGAGCTGTGTGTGGACTGAAGATGTTTCTTTGGGAAATGCTATGGTATCTATGCTTTTGCCGTCATGGCATAGGATAAGGAAGACACATATAACATCACGCCTGAAATCCCCGAAGGGTTAGACAGAAATGTACCTATATTTCACCCACATTTCGCTGATATGTTTTTAGTCCTATGTAATACGGGGCGAGCACAAATCCAGACTCCGAGCTGCTACTGAGAAATTCCAGATGGAAAAACCCAATAACACGTTGCACGACCTGTGAACCGAACGCAGGACCTCATGCTCAACAAAAACGCTTGCGACTACTAGACAAACGAAGAAACCTTCCACGCTCCATTGTATTTAAACCCCGGCCAGACTGTTGTAAACAAGCCCTCCACATCGATCTCCACCGGCGGTTTACAACAGTGTAAACACTTGTTTGCAACAAAAATTCGTTTGACCTTCAACAACCTCTGTGGACGGACGCGCGTTGCCAACCGCGTGTGGATGCCGCCGTTGTAAACACGTATTCCACAGTGTAAACGCTTGTTGTAAACCACGCAAGGGCAGTTGCGCAGCAGCAACCGTTGCGCCCGCACGTTACGCACATATTTACGAACTGTGTTTACGAAAATGGCGTCTACGCGGGAAAAAAAATTATTAGTGAGTTTATTGAACTCTATAGGGACCTGCCCTGTCTTTGGGACCTATCTTCAGAAACGTATAAGGACACGGGCCAAAAAAAAGTTGGGTGGGAAACGAAATATCGGCGAAGAAAAAAGTGGATCATTTAAAACTTAAGCCAACGTTTCATCCAAATTCTTTTCTTTTTTCTCCTCACTTGCGCACACAAGTGCTAATGCCACGCCAACTTTTTGAAATTTAGTTAAATAAGGAGCCATATCGCAACGCGTGCTTCCAAACAAAGAATCGCCAACAAACTGAGGTGGGAGCCTTGTTGTAAACAGTGTGGACGCAAACACCAACCGTGGGCTCCACAAACCTCCCACCAAGGTGACCCCTGTTGGAAGCTTGTTTAGAACAGTCTGGCCCGGCCTTAATGCTTATAATTAAGTAAGTCTTCCCCGCTCCATTGTATTTAGGCTTATAATTAAGTAAGTCAAGGATACAGTAGTGCTATTCTGTAAAAAGTCTCACCGTGAAAAATAGGTGAGAGCTGTCATTTCACCTGATGCTAGGGATTGACACTATTGACAGCTCACTTTAAGCTCACTTCACCTAAGTTTTCATGGTGAGATTTTTTACAGAATATCACTACAGATTATGAATAATAATATCATTTACTACTGACACAGTTTCAGAAGTCAATCCACTGCTACGCTATCTTCATATCCATCCATCCTCACAAACTTTCGCGTTTATAATATTAATTAGTAGGTAAGGTAAGTAGGAAAGTAGGATTTCGTACAGCGATAACGCCAGAGTCGAAGTAGATTTTTTTTTGGATTTTTGTCAGCTTAGATTTTTTTATAGCAAGTGTGTGCGCCGTCACTCTTTTCATAGCGCGAAAGTATGTCTTTAAGAACAGTCTTGACTCAGGTCTGCAACCAGTCTTAATCAACAGAGTCATTTATGCCCGTTTACACTAACACTAGTTAACACCTAAATAAAAGCCCACATTTGGATTTTCAACTCTCGGCGGTAAGTCGAGTGTTCAACAGTGCGCTTTTATTTTTTAGATGTAACCTGCTGTTAGGCCTGTTAGTGAAAACGAGCAGTCAATGTACTCGTCAATAGTCCTAACATCTTTGATAATACAGGCTGACGATTAAGTCACCTGCATCCTTTTTTTAATTTATTTACGATTTAAAAATTGGTTACATTTGTTTCAGCAGTAGCATTTTAAACTACTAAAGGTTTGTACAGACGCCAGCACATCAAGCTACCCGAAACTGTCAAATTTTCCTAATCAACTTGAACCTTATGCTTTAGCGATAAAGATGAAAATCTATTAGAGAAATTTGACAGATTGTAGTAGCTTGATGTGCTGGCGTCTGTACTTAATGATACATCGTAGTAAAACCAAATCAAGGTAACCAATAAATACAACATAATACCCTATTTCGAAATTTGGTAACTTCATCTCAGGTGATATGCTAGTTACTACGTCGGCTGCATTTGACATTGAGCATTCAATGTGTTGTAGGTAAGAGGGATTTAAGTTTTAACTTAATATTCCTTGGCGTAATGTCACTGCGCAAATCGGAAGGTAGGCTGTTAATTAACCGAGGAACTAGGTAAAAAGATAAGACCGATATATCCGACAAGGGATTCCTTGTACCCTGCCCCCGGTGCCCCAAATGATAAACCCAAAGTGATCTCTGCGCTGCCACCGATAACGCAGTGCAAGTATCGAAGTTTTAGGCCAACAAAAATTGAACAACGGTCGTGTTCGCCAGCGAAACGAAGAAGAATCCGTCAAGGGGTCTTGTCATATTGAACTACTTTCCCTATAAAAGCTATATACGCTTCGTGAAAAAAAAAAATTGTGGCACTCCGGGAGTGCCGACAGAAGTGAAAACAAAACACAAACAATATTTTGCTATCACTCACTGACACATCGGATATACATTAAAAGCGAGTACATCCCGAGGACAGCCGAACACATCCGAAGCGGGTATTTTTTTTAATCGTCTTATTTATAAGATGATTAAAAAAAATACCGCGCGCGCGCGACACCGCGCTTGTATCATTTACAATACACGTGCGGTGTCGCTTACGGTAACAGTGGCGCGAGTTCACTTCAAAAAATCTAAAACTATGTTCCCAAAACCCGGGAACAGCACATAGCCAGTCGCAACCTGATATGTCAGATGAAATTTAAATCTACCAAACAAGATATTTCCACCATAAATTCTCTCGTACAGACACCAGCACATCAAGCTACTTACAATCTGTCAAATTTATGTAATAGAATTTCACCTTTATCCCTAAAGCATAAGGTTCAAAGTTGATTGGGAAAATTTGACAGTTTCGGGTAACTTGATGTGCTGGTCTATACAATTAAAATTCCACCCTGCACATTGCGGTTAACTCGAGGCAACGGTAAACTCGAGCGTGTTTCAATTAAAAGTCTAAGTTAAAATGTTTTTGCATCAAAAGCGCAGGTGGTGGTGGAAATTAACATTATTATTAACATTCTAAAAATGTTTGCTACTACTCTACTAGTACAGATTTGCGCTTCGTTGTACGAGTGTTTTTAGTTTGTTTATTTTAAATATTCTGCGAGTGAATGTGTGTGAGTTAGAAGTTTATAAATAAAACACAAAAACATGATTGTTTAGTGTTCATGCAAGCTGGTGTACAAATTGCTTTTAACATTTTGATTGACACGATTTTAAAATTGAGCGCAGCACGCTTCGCAAGTGTGTGCGCTTTATTATGTTCTGTAAAAGCATTTCATAAGCCACATTTGCTTCTAGGTTTAACATTACCGTTAAGAAGCGCTGGTTACAGTGATATACTCGGCTCTGTACTTACCTGAAAAGATATAAACAAAAACATTAATGAAAACAATCTACAGGAAAAGCATGTTCATCGATGAAAGGCACTAAAAACGTGAAAAATAATCAGGTGTCGGTAATTTCTCTTTAATAAAATTTATCGTCTAGGATATCTGACGTACAGTCAGGGAAATTAATAGTTAAACAAAGTGACACTTTGTCAATTTGCCGTGTTATAACCATTACGTACAACTGACAAAGAATGACAGTTGTGATTTGAATGTACACACCATTATTGATATAAGTCAATTTGCTCAACACTTAATTTCATTGACTGCAATAAAATTTTATAACTGATAAGACCAAGTAACAGTTATCATTATTATTACCTTATCACAACATTATCGGTTACTTTATTCCTTATCACGATATCTATACCTACTCCGATCCGGGTAGTGACAACATACATAATAGCACAAAGAACTTTATATTTTCTCACGATCTTCAGCGGTTAGAATCATTTTTTTAATTTCAGAAATCGCGACGTCCCTAGACCCCGAGGTAGAGGATTATTTTAATAATTTATATCATACACGGTGGCGGTTTTAGAAGCTTCAAATAAACTGGCTGAAGCTTTCAGCGAAAAAGGTTTTTATAAAAATTCATCCAGTGGATTTTGAAATATACGCTCGAATTGACAGACTTAGGCTGCTAGGTACTTTATTCTGAATTACTTTAAAAGCGGTTGAGTTTCAGAAACGAAAAAACATGTCAAAGTACTTACACGTCAAATGTATTAATTGTATTCGAAAAGTCATGTGATATCCACCAACCCGAACAGGTCCCGTGTGGTGGATTATGGCCCACTCCCTCTTACTGCCTGTGTCCCAGCAGTGGGAACATTCTAGGCTGATTATGGTTTTTAGACCAAATATAGAAACATCGACATTTTAGAAAATAAATCGGTGTGTGCTTATAACGGATAACCACACGATAAAAGTTTAAACTTGGAACTGGAGTTGAATATACCCGATTCAGCGTCAGCGTCACCGACCCGAGCGTGACGGTTCGGTTTCGTTCACTGTTCACAAAGAGCGCAAAATGCGCCTAAAGAAGTTTTTACTTCAAAAGTTCGTCGAGCTTCGTGCCCTCGTCGATTTTCCGTATCAATGCCCGGGCACCAATTCTTACTCTGTTTTCGGCTATCAATATTTTAGTCAGAATAGTAAATCCCTATCGCCGAAGAGTTCCAACAAAAGGATAATTCTGAGGATCTATTTAATTAGAATTAAAGTTAAAGCCACACTCGACGCCGAATGCTTAATTAAAGTCTTGAAGAGAATTACTTATAAATCCGCCTGACTTATGATTCTTATGAAACAAGGTCGAAGTTGGAGGTCGGGAGTATAAGTACTATGTTAGCACATTTAGTTGTTGCTTGAAGGCACATCAATATACAGGTTGCCCCAAAAAATAGTGTCAAGCGGAAGTCCAGAGATAGAGAGCACCCCTTGGGGTACTCGAATCATCATCCCCATGTATGTTCCGCGATTTTTCATTGTTTTCGTGTTGTTTTTTTTTCTGAATTTTTGAGAATTTTTTACCTAAAAAACTATTTGTTTTAAAGTAGAAGACTTTTAAAAATTTTTCTATCTCAAACTGAATCATCTTAAATTGTAGTTACTTTTATGCAGAAAATAATCAGCTTCGTAACTTGACCAAAATTATGAAAAAGTTGGTGTAAAGCCAAAAATTTATGGTTGGTGAATAATTTCAAAAATTCAGAAAAAAAATTATTTCACCGAAAACTTTGAAAAATCGCGGGACATATATGGGGGTGATTCGGGTACTCCCATGGGTGCTCTATCTCTAGACTTCCGCTTGACATTATTTTTTGGGACACACTGTATTATGTATGTAAGTCGAAGAATCGATGTCGCTGATGGTAAGTGCTTACTCTGTGGAATCTAAAGGCATCGCAAGGCAAGTCAGGTATTGCATTCCTGCCCTATCTTTTTTCCCCTCTTATCGGTACGAAAGCTCGTGCCGTGGTAAGTTAGTCAGCAAGACGGAATTTGATAAAAATCGTTTGTTCGACATAAGAAATTTTGCATACACAAAAAAACAGTCAGAACCGGAACAACACTATCTGTTGGCCATACAAATATATTATCCGTGCTAGTATCGTGAATTTGCCTCATATAGCCGGATCGAAAAGTCACAGGAAAAAACTAAAATATCAAACTATAAAACATACAAATCACTTTAGTTAAAATCATCCCCAATTCACATTCATACTCCCACCAATCATTACTTTATTACGCTATGCAGCCAATTTAATACCACTTCAAGCAATTTTCGACATTTAATATGAGATTCATAGGATTCCCATCCGATCAATGTGCCACGTAATGATGGCACACGAGGGGATCGTCGCTATGGCAACCAGACACAGACTAACCGGCTAATGTATAGATACAACGCGATCAGATTGGAGGTGTATTTTGCAGCTCAGCGCTCTCGCAAAGTGACGTGTTTTCACAGAAATAATCCATTTTACCCTTCATTTGTTTGTTGAAATTTCATGGAGGTTTTAATCCTTATAACAATGCAATGTAATAAAAATAGGGGTTCATGGAAATTTTTGTTTAAAATAAAAATATATTTTCCCGAACTCCAATTTATAATGTATATAAATAAGGTCCCATTAAAATAGATGGACAAAATTTTAGAAATCATTCAGACTACCAAAATAAGGACGACGGTAAAAAATATATTAGAAAATCGCATGGATACTTAAAAGAAAAATAATCAGCTAACGAAAATACACTAATGTACCAGCAATTTATTATTTTAGGTCAAAATAAAATCACTTTATCAGTGTTTTTTTTTTTTGCTTGAATATCTTCAGTTAGACGTACTGAGCGCTGTGTTAAAATTTGTCCATTTATTTTAATGGGACCCTGTATAT
The DNA here is from genome assembly GCA_963855955.1 of Luperina nickerlii. Taxonomy (NCBI): domain Eukaryota; kingdom Metazoa; phylum Arthropoda; class Insecta; order Lepidoptera; family Noctuidae; genus Luperina; species Luperina nickerlii. The sequence goes on along the minus strand of OY979689.1, from coordinate 4,285,894 downwards.
CTGTCACGTATAAACGGCAAAAAAATTGGATTACACAATTTTTTTTTTAATTTATGTATGTAATCTACTTCACTAATAGCTTCAAACTGTATGCAACACACATCTCAGCGTCTTCTTTTTCGTGTAAAGTTTGGTAAGCCCAAGTGCATTAACATAATCAGCGTATAATGTTCCCACTGCTGGGACACAGGCCTCCTCTTTTCGAGAGGGAGTAGGCTGTAATGTACAGACGCCAGCACATCAAGCTATACGAAACTGTCAAATTTTCCCAATCAACTTTGAACCTTATGCTTATGCGATAAAGTTGACAATCTATTAAAGAAATTTGACAGATTGTAGTAGCTTGATGTGCTGGCGTATGTACTACGCAGACCTGTTGGTAGACGTCACAGGTCTTCGAATTATTGGTTCAAGAACATGCCGGTTACCTCACGATGTTTTCCTTCACCGTTTTAAGAGCAGTAGTGATGAAATTATTTACACAAAGTAAAGCGTCTGCCTGGTTTCGAACCCACGACCTACGACTCAAAAGTCGGGCTCAAGCCTAAGCCCAAGTGAATAATAAATAGTAAAAGGGTAAGTAATAACGCCTTTGGGATTTGGCGTAGTCGTAAGAAATACTTTAAAGGTAATTTATGTTGTTGATCTACGTCTTTGCGGTAAGCTTACCAAGCTCTGGCAGCGAATTTAAGCCCATGAGAAGTGTAAAATAAAATTTTATAAACTTTTCTTTTCCTTACAGGATTAATACTGCTTAAGATTAAAGAAAAGAAAGTGTGGCTCTGATTATGGTAATCGTAAACCTTTTTCAGATGATCAATAAAGACGTCAAAACATTTTGCTATTCTATGAGCTGCAAGTAAGAGGCGCCCTGTTCAGTAAGTAAATATGGTGTTTTTATAATGGTACTGGGAATATTTTCGCCAATTATTCTCTAACAATTCGACGGTGGTTCCGACTCCCATACAACTTGATATATTATGTTACACTAACCCGCGGATTCACCCGCAAAGTCTGAAACCGTGGGAATATCAGGATAAAAGTATATTATGTCCTAATCTAAGTTATGGTTTACCGGTCTATGTGCCAAATTTCATTCAAATCCATTCAGCCGTTTTAGCATTAAATCGTAACAAACATACATAAAAGCATGTTTTTTCTCTTTATAATATTAGTTAAGATAAACTAACACACAATGTTAACAATCGTATGGAAAACCGCAGCCAAACAATAGTACAGTCCTGGCCAAAATCCTTCATTCAACATTCAAGATCCTGCTGTGATTCCAAGCAGTATCTTAAACAAAACTTGGCAACCATATATTCTGGGTCTGGGTCTTAATTAAGTTGCTAGAGTAGCCAAATCGATACAACATGACCGTTCAACAAAAGAAAACCGACTTTATGTACTCATCTCGTTAGGCGGAGCTAAATGATCCTTGTAATTTGAAACAGAGTACAGGAGTACGTTGGAGCCAAAGAGAATGGCTTTTATGCGACTTAAGAAAATACTTGTTTGAACATGCTGAGAAATGGCCAGACAATTCATACTAATATTATAAATTCGAAAGTAACTCTGTCTGTCTGCCTGTATGTTACCTTTTCACGTCTAAACCACTGAACGGATTTCGATAAAATTTGGCAGAGAGATAGATTGCATCCTGGGGAAGGACATAGGATAGTTTTCATCGACATATAATGCGTGCCACGAAAGATGAGACTTGACACACCACGTGGTTTGACATGCGCAGTACACGATTTTAGGTATCTTTAGCGGTATGAGGTCTGAGTGCGGGACGAAACCGGACGTCATAGGGGCGGCGGAAAGAGCGGGGGAGGCAGGGTCAAGTCTCATCTTTCGTGGCGCGCATTGTACCTCGCGGGCGAAGCTGCGGGCGGAAGCTAGTGGGTAAATAAACTACTGTGCTGGTGTCTGTATTATACCAAGGAAAATAGTCATCATTTTAAGCTACATTGAAGTTAAGTAAATACCCGTAAGACCCTCTACAATGACAGAGCAAAAGAGCCTGGAAATTCGGCGATTAATCTATCATAGGCTCAAACCACTGTGACATGTGAGGCGTGATCTCTCTCCTTTTAGAGAGATCACGCCTATATTACCCTAAGAGGAAGGAGTTTTGTACTGCTAACTTAAATTTTTCTAGTTACGTTTTTAAGTGCCATTTAATAGCGGGCAAGAACTGGGCATGATACCGGGCGGCTAGTGAGAAATTGCGAATGGAAAAACCAATTGCACTTGCCCGTCTTGGGGATGGTCCATGTAAAAACCAGTTCATTTAGCCGCATCAAGTTTAACTGAATAGTGAATACTATCACTTTCCCTGCATGTTTCAGGCAGATCGGAACAGATAAAGTATACAGGGTGTTTGGAAGCTGAGTGCAAAGCTTTAAATAGACGAAGTATGTTTTTTTTTTAATTTTTAATTGCATACTTTTAGTAAAAAATAACATACCAACTTTAACTAGGAAAAAAAATAAAATACCTACCAACACCTCCCTAATAACACCTTTAACCTCTCTAATACTACTCACTCACTTTAATTTTACTCTATATCACGTGAATAATACCCCCCTCTAAAATCATGACAATGATAAATGTGATGACAGAACTTACTTACGGCTTTCTCTCGCTCATCTGTCGGTCAAACACCGTCCCACTCACTATAGTGACGTCATTGTAGTACTAATAATAGAACAAAGTGCGTGTCATGAGGTCAACGGAACCTTTCCAACTGGGCTAGCCTTACCTCAGTGCGGCAGGAAATTATAATGCGCTCTCGTGTTTTATGAGGACGGCTGGTTGAAAACTTAATCGTCTTATATCAAACGGTGGTATAAGTGTATAACGATAGTCTTGGCCTAGTCTTAGGATTTGTGAATTTTGTGAAAAATTATTAGGTAAACGATTTATTTCATACACCATAGTATCTCCGTATGTTTGTTGTATCATATTATATAGTTAAGTTAGATCAGCTGATCAGATCCCGTGGCTAAATAATAACAGCCGCACAGGTCGATCGATCAGGTAAAGCTACGCTTGCCACGGTTGGTCCGCGGATGGGTGACCATCTTCACATACCGTGACCCCTCCGTGCCTCGGAAAACAAGTTAAGCCGTTGGTCCCGCCTGTCATTCGTGGGTCTTTGACAGTCGTTACGGGTAGTCAGAAGCCCAAAAATCTGACAACCAGTCTTACCAAGGGGTATATCGTAATACCCAGTAACTGGGTTGTGGAGGTCAGATAGGCTGTCATCATCATCATCATTTCAGCCGAAAGACGTCCACTGCTGGACATAGGCCTCTCCCAAGCACCTCCACTCCGACCGGTTCTGTGCTTCTCGCATCCAACAGATTCCTGTGGCCTGCGGATAGGCAGTCGCTCCATGTAAAATACTGGTATTCAGCTGCATCCGGTTAGACTGGATCCGACCCCAACACAGTTGCGAAAAGGCTAGGTTGATGATGGCAGACGATGATGATGAGTTAGAATCATAGGTTCCCAACCAACCAAGTAGGTGGGCGTTAGAGACTTTCAGGTGGTAGTTGAAGAACTAGAGAAAATTATATATCCTTACGACTAATATAATATTACACGTTTAAATATAATCGTGGCAATAGTTGCTTCAGATTCGCGACAGATGGTACGTAAGTACAAAAAAAAATGGGGGCTTCTAGAAAAATATTCTCGAAGTGGGCAAAATAAGATTGAGAACATAACAGAACTTCAGGAACGAAGTCAATTGCGAGATTATAGGATGATAGAGATTATGGAAAAAAGCTGTCCAGCGTCAACCCATAATTAAAGGATAAGATCAGGATGACGATGATGATGATACAGTGCTCATACTTAAAACAAGGCGCTCTGATACGCGAAACATTAAGCACAGAAGTAACAATAAACTAGGGTTCAATCAAACGTTACTATTCAAACTACCCTTAAAGCTAACAAAGCTACGTTTAAACTCCAATTTATCTTTTCAAAACTCTCGTTTGTAGCGAACCTCACGGCAATACGAGCAACTTGAATGGTCTGTTTCCATTATTTTATTTTTAGGCGCAGAACGGACTTTGAATCCCGCGGGCCGAGTCCGCTTGAAAAAGCCGCTTTTTTTGTTGAAAAACTTGACAAATTTGTAAAGGAATGAAGCGAGCGGATTCGATAGATGGAACTCGTTTTGGGTGTTTTTGAAAGGTATTAGTTTTCGCTGTCAACTAGCTTGGTGGCGGTGATGACGATGTTTTTGTCGTTTTACACAGTAATATAAAAGTATCAACTGCTTACAGGTACAGACTCCAGCACATCAAACTATTACAATCCGTCAAATTTCTTTAATAGATTTTCAACTTTATCACTAAAGCATAAGGATCAAAGTTGATTGGGAAAATTTGACAGTTTCTGGTAGTTGATGTGCTGGCGTCTGTACATTAGCGTAGTTTGTACACCAGATTTTAACAGATCCTAATGATAAATGATTTTATCTCTGTACTAGCAGCGCCCCGCGGTTTCACCCGCATAAGTGTTTATCCCGTGGGAATATCAGGATAAAAAGTATCCTATGTGTTATTTTGATGTATAAGCCATATCTATTACTGTAAGGTTTCATTGAAATCCGATCAGTAGTTTTTGCGTGAAAGAGTAACAAACATTCGTCCATCCATCCACACAAACTTCGCATTTATAATATTATAGTAGAAAGTATTTTTGTGGAGCCCTGACACAGCTTGTGAAGGCGCTGCGGCAGACCTCGTAGATGGCGGGATAAGCTGGAGTACACAAACGACCACTGGTCCACTTTAGCTTTTTTTTTTCAGGTTGGGAAATCAAATGACCCCTTCCCGCTCTGGGTGGAATGGGAGTGTCAGACTCTTACTGACTAAAACCCACCCGTGTTCCTTCCTTAGCCCTTTATGTTCCTGGACAGTGGTAACCCTTTCGGAGAATCCCGCTGACCCTGCAGGCGTCCACTTTAGGCTTACATCGAAAGAACTGGAAGTCATAGGGAGAAGCCTTTGCCCAGCACTGGGATGATGCAGGCACACATTTACACGTCAAAAATGAATTGTTTTAAAACTAGATGAGTTCGGTGTTTACTATCCGATTACTCTAAGAAAGACCGAAAACTACTCACGAGGTCACAGTCTCCCTTTTTTTTCTTCTTTTTTTTTTCTCTCTTTACAGAGACGTAGACGTAGATTAGTATCTGAAATGGTATTTTGAAGAAATAACCACACAGATTTGAGTGGACCTATCCAGTCAGTGCATACATTTATCAGTAGTCGTGTAGTTTTAACTCAGAACGTAAGGAGCTCATCGAGTGGTCCAACAATATAAAAAACCCAGCCAAGTGCGAGTCGGACTCGCACACGAAGGGTTCCGTACCACAAGGCATATAGAAAAAAAAAACGTTTTTTATACCCCTTTAAATGTTGACTTTATTTTATTTTTATTATTTGTTGTTATAGTGGCAACAGAAAAATACATCATCTGTGAAAATTTCAACTGTCTAGCTATCACGGTTCATGAGATACAGCCTGGTGACAGACAGACAGACAGTGGACGGCAGTCTTAGTAATAGAGTCCCGTCTTTACCCTTTGGAACCCTAAAACGGACATTTGGGTAGGCCGCATAAAGTAGCAGGTAATGTAAACCTTTCAGCAGCGATTGAAGAATTGGTATAAGGCGCTTACATGACCTAAAGCGCGGTCACTGTCGGACTGCATAGAAAAAAAAGAGAAACGCGATGACACAACGCTGGTAATTTATTGCAAAATATGAAGCAATTGTTTAATAACAAGAAATCTATTGTTTGGACAAAAAAAATAAAACACTAGTGCTTTAGTATGTTGCTTGTAGAAAGAATAATCTGACAAAAATCAGAATAATAGGGTAGTTGACTAAGAAAATATATTTAGTCCATCAGTTAGATTACTAAAAAATATTGTATACGTATTTTTTCTTTTGTCTGGCAAACAAAAAATTACGAAGATACAGCGCTTGGAAATTTCGTATGACGTCACGCCGTGCTACAAATTTTAGCACGTTATTACGTCAAAGCCCCCCACTCCTGAACTTTGATGTGATATATCTTTGTAATTTTTTATCTAATTGATAAAACAAAAAATACGTGTTCAATATTTTTTAATAATCTTACTGAGGGACTAAATCGAATCGATTTATTTTTACCCAGGCAACATCCCTATTGTATGTATGGTTTTTATTGTAAAAAGAAAGTTTTTAGAGGTATCTTCATGATTTTTTTCTATAGTATCAAATTAGTTTGTATTATGTGTTCAACACACTGTCTGCCTAGCATATATCCTGCAGAATATCAAATATTTTTCTGATTTTGTTTACTGAGTCGACCATATATATTATACTTTTAGGCATTATAAAACTTGCGTTTTTTGCGTTTAGGTCCTGTAGTCCCTTAAGAAATGGAAAACCTTTGGAAACCCACAACTTAGAAAGTCTCAAGATAATGTTTTGCTGTAGCTTCGTTATTGATGTTAGTAGTTCATAGTCTTAGGAGCAAAGAAAAACAAAGTTTTTGCAGGGTCATGTTGAGCAATTTGTGAGCTCCTTTCTCTCAGAGAGATTGATGACGGGAAACAAAACTAAGTACCAGTGCATGTAACAAAACTTTTTCAAGTGAGTGATTAAAGGCTCCTCCTTCAAACAGGCGCGACACGTGATAAGATCGCGCGCGACACAAAGGCACCGCAAGTCGCGCAAAGAGCGGTGCCTTTGTGTCGTGCGCTATTATATCACGTGTCGCGCCTGTTTGTAGGAGCCTTGAAACGTTCGGATTGTAGTTTAGGTTTTTTTTTCCAAGTTACGTATACGCGATATGATCGCGCGCGACACAAAGGCACCGCAAGTCGCGCAACGAGCTGTGCCTTTGTGTCGCGCGCGATTATATCGCGTGTCGCGCCTGTTTGTAGGAGCCTTGAAACGTTCGGATCGTAGTTTAGGTTTTTTTTTCCAAGTTACGTATATGGCCTTGGTTTTTTAACGACCCAGTCTGGATTTAAATATAAAATGGCCGGCCTAAAGCACTTTTTTCCAGGGATGTTTGTTTACCGTAAGTACGTAGTCACACCGTACCGATATTTATTGGCATTTACTTATTTATATTTTAACTCTGTAACTAAAACAAATTACCCTTCAAGAAACCCAATAAAAACAAAACTACCCTCCCCGGCCCCTAAAAATCAGCAGCCGCACCAAACGCATAAACAATCAATCGAAAAACAGAAAATCAAGTTAAAACGGTGCCTGCAACTTCGTTAATTAATTCTGTAGCTTTTATACATATAGACTGATCCAATTAAATTAATTGGATTAATCACTGGTAGTGCCACGTGTTTGGCAGTGCACGGAAAACCGGGGATCCATAAAGGTTCCCTCCGACAGGCGCGACGCGACTTTGGTGGAACAATTTCTATGAAAACTGCATAGAAAATTTTCCACCAGTGTTGGGTCGCATCTGCCTGCGGGGGTCTTAAATCGGCCAATCGATTATTCTGGAATGGAATGGAATGGAACGGTACGTTAAGGTGTAAAGATGGCTCACTGACCTTGTGCATGTGGGCGGAGCTAAGCGTCCTACTCCCGATGCTTGCGGTGGCGAGCTACACTAAAACGATGATCAAAGAATATGCAGAGGCGCAGACATGCCGCACGTAGGTCGCCATTTTTGCCTACGATTCCAGAAGGGAATGGCGAATGCAAGACTGATATATTTTGTACTAGCTGTTACCCGCGACTTCGTCCGCGTGGAATTTAAGAAAAAAGTTATTGTTGAGTTCGCAGAGTTTACGATAACTTATTAATTCTGTATTCCGCGTAAAGAAATACCTATGCTAATTTTAATGAAATTCTTCTAATATTTCTCCATTTAGTTCTTTTTGATCGTTTTTGCATTTTTAGTTTAATTATTATTTATTTTTAGTTTTTCGTATTAGCCTTTTTATATACAATATTTGGTGTAAGTACGATTTTCTTAAACAAAAACACTAAGTATATTATTATATTATTTATTCAATCAATTTCTATGGAGATTAAGGAATCTTCACGTATAGGATCCACTTATAAACATAACTATACTCCGTTTCTTTATTATGATTTGATTACATTTGGAAGTACTTAATTAAACGGAGTATAATACAACCTCCCTATTTGAATCGGATATTATTCAATATTTCATTTCATTGATTTTAATTTTTTTTCGTAGGAACCTATTTTGTTTTTTTTTTCTAAAATAAATGTACCTAGTCTAAGTAACTCCTTATTCACCTATCTGCTAGTGAAAGTCCCGTCTTAATCGGTCTAGCCGTTTCAGAGATTAGCGGGAACAAACAGACGACAGACGGACAGACAGACAAAAATTGTAAAAAAAAATATTTTGGTATATGTGCAATTTAACAGTCAGAAGTCGACTAGCAATCTCACAAAACTATGGCATAGCAATATTAGTACTTATGACCTTCTATAAGAACGTTTGACAACACTACAAATTGGCAACATGATTGTTATTACAAATTTCAAAAAGTTTCGTAAGCGTTACGGTGGCCAAAGTGGCTAGCACTGTGCCTCGCATGGCGAACCTTCGGGTTCGAGTCTCACATCGAACATGAAAAATATTTTTTAAGTATTACATGTGAAATTAGAATGCCGAGTTGCTAACCAATAATTATGTTAAATATTCCACAACTAAACGAAGATTCTTTTGTTTTACAATTATTTTCAATCTTAGCGTCGTTTTTAAAACATGAGGGTAGATTTCAAACAAAGTGTTAAGTTCACTCTGTTTCAAATCTATCCTAATTTTTTAACTACTTTACTAGTTCACATAAATTATTCCACTATTCGCGGCAAAAATATCTGTGCAAATATTGTAGCGTCTATGTGTCGACGTCTCATTAGCTGTATCGAGGCTAACGGAGGTCACACGAAATATTAAAAATCCTAAACAGGTAGGGTAATTTTGTGTCAGGGGACATAGTGGTCGTAACTTACCAAATTAGTATTTATATTATTGTAATATTGAGGTTAAGTTTCAATCCTCTTTTCATTGAGAAAATGAATAATTAAGCTGTAACCTCTTAAATGATATCAGAATTTTCATAATATCCATAATATATAACCTAAAACCTTATAGTTCAGGCATAAGTATTCCGGCCTCAATTGATAAAGCTGCCTTATTTCGATTCGTCGTGAAATAGTGATCAACATATTCGCCACGGGATACAAGTAAACAGTTGGTCTCGGGGCATAGTGCCTGGTTAAGATTTCTCGCCGTGGGTTCGATCCCAGTCGGAGGATCTTCTTTGCGTCAATCAAGACATTTTGTTTTATTTTTATTTCGTTTTTTTGGTATACTTTGTTCTATTTTTAATTGTTTTTTTTATATACTTTGCTTTATGTTTATGTTGTTTACTTTTATTTGTTTCCGTTATTTAGTAATTAAGGTGTGTTTTTTAACATTCAATACTATAATAATAACATAAGTAAGTGTAAAGGATTTCTTATGTATAAAAAATATTACAATGTTACCACATCAAAATTTATTTCATTTGTTATCATATTATAATAATAAATTACCTTTATTGTAATATCTATTTGTTCAAAGTAATTTACAAAAATAAATTAAGTACTAACACATAATAATAATTATATAAAACATCAAAAAAAACTGGCCCAACTCGGATTTGAACTCACATCTATCCCGATCACATTAGCGAGTGCAGCCTCGTTACCGATCTAGCTAATGTTTACTTATGTTATGTTATCGAAATTTTGCATTACTATGAAAAAAATAATCAGATGGCGATAAAAAAAACAAGTTACTGATATTGTCATCCTTGTCTAGCATTGACCACATCTTTAACTACTCGTAGCGATGCTACACGGCATGTTAATTTGTTAGCGTTGGAGCATCATCACTCACACGGATAAATATGCGCATTGTGTATAGACGCCGCAGCCCGTATAGCGCAGGCGATAATGGTCATTGCGGTGTAAGTGGACGTCTAGAGGTTGACTGTACCGTGTATACATTCATATGCATTTAGTAAGAAGCGGTTGTTTTAATATTACAAACAGACACTCCAATTTTATTTATTCGTATAGATAGATAGATACTTATTAGTCCACTCAACGAATAACTATTAAGAGATAGAGATAAGAGGTGTAGAGTGCGTGAGCTGGGCCCTGAGCGATTTCTTCACAAAGTTGTTCAGAGTGCTTAGGGAGTGAACATAGGTACTAAAAGTCCCCGCGTCTAGGAGGTGAGCCGGAGTGGGGGGTATAAAAATTCCCACATTTGAGCTTTTCGCTAATATCTATAAAACGGTGCGTCGTCGTAGAGAAATAGTAGATTTTACAACAAGTGCACAAAACAAACCATTTTTATCTGAGACTTTTAGCAGCCCGAGCCGAAGGCGAGGGCTGATAGTAATGTCGAGGATAGAAATGGTTTTGTGGACGAGTTATAAACTCTGCTTTTCACTTCGATTGCGAGGAAATAAAACAGTAAGTAGTATAACATAACATTTCTTTAATTAAAATTCAAAGTAAAATTAGAACAGTTTTGAATACTGAAGGAAATTATTTTTTTTTTAAATCTTACGTCATTGATATTAGGCTGCAGACCTATACAGCCTACTATTAAATTAATTTTGTAATAATAATTTTCTTAAATCAACTAATCTACCGTACTTGAATTAAAATTTTAATATCTATTATATCTTAAAAAACACATAAGGCAAATAAATTAAAGTAAATATTATATAATAACAAATTCTATCTATGAACTTCTTATTGCATTTGGCTGTATGGCTCATTTTCTTTGCCTTAATATAATACATTTATGAGTAGATATGTTAATGCCCTTGTGCACAAAATTCGATTTTGTGCAGCCTATACCCTGCACAAAGAAGCACTTTCAGAGCATGAGAAGTGAAAAAGTATTTTTCTTGACTTGCTTTGCTTTGGCATTTTTATTTATTTACAAATTATCTTATATTTACAAAATAAACAATATAAACAAAAACAGTATTTAGAAATGGCACCACTAATAAAGCGTCCACGCGGACAATAGAAATGGGCCCTCTGCAGCGAGCTAGTCTTTAAACGCATACTGATACAATTCGTTCATAAATATTTGCACTAACACAGCCAAACGCGCGTAGTCGATCGATAGCCGGGCGGAGCAGCGAGCGACACAGCCACCCCGTCTCAGTGCTAACGCACGACTGCCGCCCGCGCCCGCGCAGAGCACCTCTGAAGCTCTATCTCAAAATGGGGCATTGTCTTTGCAACTGTTGATTGATTTAAAAACGCTATTTCAAATATGTAGTACTTCTAACCATCAATTTTTCAGTGTAAAAATATTTCCAAACATCAAAGCCGTTTAGAAGTTATAAGGAAATATTAGCCAAAATAGCGTTTTGGTAAATATTTTTTTAAGGCAAAAGTATTAGCTTTATGAAAAAACCCTGTTTCAAAAATGCTGTACATGAATCTATAGCAAACATATATTTTTTACAGACCTTCTAACCAAACCGTTAATAAGTTATAAGCTTCATAAAGTGACCGTGTTACGGTACTAAACGAGAGTAAGGCCCTTAAATTATGTGTTTAATTCGTAGGTCATTCAGTATGGCAGGTAGGTATTTAATTACAGATCCGAGTTGAATTCAGTTTGATTTTAAGGTAATAATGCTGCTATTCAGTTTAAGAATGGAAGCCGACCCCAATCCAGTTGAGAAAGGCTAGGCAGATGATGATGATGGCAATAGACTCTACCCCTATTAAGGCTCCTACAAACAGGAGCGACACGCGATAGAATCGCGCGCGACACAAAGGCACCGCCCATTGCGCGACTTGCAGTGCCTTTGTGTTGCGTGTCGTGTCGCGCCTGTTTGAAGGAGCCGTTAAGGCTCCTACAAACAGACGCGACAGGCGATATAATCGCGTGCGACACAAAGGCACCGCTCGTTGCGCGACTTGCGGTGCCTTTGTGTCGTGCCTGTTTGAAGGAGCCTTTAAGGCTACCGCAAACAGGCGCGACGCACAACGCGAATCGCGCGCGAGCGCGCGCGACACAAAGGCACCGCTCTTTGCGCGACTTGCAGTGCCTTCGTGTCGCGTGTCGTGTCGCGCCTGTTTGCAGGAGCCTTTAAGCATTATTGGCGAAATGTGTATGGGTATTATAAGTACATATCTGCTAAACCTTTTGGGGATTCCTATCAGTAGCGAAGGGTAAATATTTGTAAGAGATAAGCCGGAGTAGATATCTTTACTTAAGTAATATGATTATATTATTTGCCTATAGAATACTGACTGTGCCATTTTTCAAGGGAAGCCGGTAGGAATTGGAACCTTCGCCACTGATTTCTACCGTGATGTGATGTATGTATACAGTATAATTTACGAGATAAGCGAGGATGCGGGTCGCTTGATGTTAAAGTAATCACCGCTACCACTGAACATCCACATCCGCTACACATACGACCCTCTTATTGACTCCCCTTGCCGTGTATGTTGGGAAACCCACTGACCGGGCGGCTTACGAAATTATCGACATTACCAAATGGTTTCGTAGAAGCATTGATGGAGGTAATTAGAAGAATTGGGGAGGATATTAATGGTCCTTTGATATATAATCTCTTTGCCTCTTGACATGGGTGCTATTCATGACCTCGTGCTCAGCAGTCGCGCTTGCGACCACTATACCAATGAGGCAGTCAATTCGTAGTGCTTCGTACAACCCATCGATGGAACTTAAATCTACATACCGAAGGGCTATTCTTGCTTGGAGCTCAGCCGCTATAGTAGTAACACTTGCTAACAGATGTGGTCATCGTGTGCACGGGATTTTGTTTTCAAATAGGGCAGATGTAAGTTTCCTCGATGGTACATAAACTCACGCCTTCCTCCCACGGGGTAGGCAGCAACTACAGAACGCCACCTGCTACGATCCTTACATGCCCTTTTAGCTTCATTTACGTTCATACATCTGAGGGGCAATTCTACTAATTTTAACAACGTTCACAGTCTGATCTCAGTCTCAATCTGTCAAAAAATACTTCTAATTTCCCTACATTTTGACAAGTTTTTGACATTTGCTTGTCGCCGAGATGAGACTGCGACTAGATTTTGAACGTTTTAAATTACGAGAATTGGCCTTCTGGTCATACAAGCACGCCGGTTGCGAGTACATCGTCTGCACATATATTATGTAACAGACTATTCATTTCCAACTTCATTCACAGACAAATCCTTCCCAAATAGAGCTTTAAACTAAGCTAATTCAATTCCCTATCCGCACGGCAAATAAAAAGGTGCAAACTTTTTCTAGACTAGAATCGTGTTACTGAATAAAAGCTCCGAACTTATAATTAAGCTCCATTTAACTAACATGGAGATAAATTAACTGAACTCCCACGCTTTGGCGAGATAACGTCATCTCGCGATGTCATGGCCTTGTATAGATGGTGATATAATATGGTGATTTAATATATCTGAAAACCGGTAAGAGTACTTTAAAAGGCAAATTGATTCAAAACGGAAGGTAGTAAAAGTTACTTGACTACTTCAGTACAATTCGCTTTATGGATGACAAACACAGCAATAAAACGATCGGAAGACACTCCAGCAATTGTTAAATCGAATTAAAGTCGATACGATAAAAGCGGCAAGTGATTGGCAATTAAAAATTACTTCTGTACGCTTCGACTGAACTTTTCATGGTTCTTCGAATGCCTAGGAATGTATTCATTGCAAGTTCTGAAATAGGGTAGTTGACTAAGAAAATATATTTAGACCATCAGTTAGATCTAAAAAATATTGTATACGTATTTTTTCTTTTGTCTGGCAAACAAAAAATTACGAAGATACAGCGCTTGGAAATTTCGTATGACGTCACGCCGTGCTACAAATTTTAGCACGTTATTACGTCAAAGCCCCCCACTCCTGAACTTTGATGTGATATATCTTTGTATTTTTTTATCTAATTGATAAAACAAAAAATACGTGTTCAATATTTTTTAATAATCTTACTGAGGGACTAAATCGAATCGATTTATTTTTACCCAGGCAACATCCCTATTGTGTAAGTTTTTTAACTAAATAGGAGTCTTTTCTTGCTAAATATATCTATACCATAGATTGATATTCAGCAGGATTCAAGACTGGACTCTGAGGTTAAATTTGTGACTTTGTATGTAAGGACCACGATCCGTGCCTCGGAAAGATGTTAAGCCGTTGGTCCCGGCTGTCATTCGTGGATCTTTGACAGTCATTACGGGTAGTCAGAAGCCCGTAAGTCTGACAACCAGTCTTACCAAGGGGTATCGTTGTGTAATTGAGTTGGAGGTCAGAAAGGCGCTCCACGTAAAATACTGGTATTCAGCTGCATCTGTTTAGACTGGAAGCCGACATCTGCCTAGGCATGATGATGTATGTAGGGACCACTGATCCTATTCCGAAAATTCTTTCAATAATGTGAAGTGATAGTATTGTAGTGTCATAGAATAATTTTATGTTAAAACAAGAAATTTCAAGCGGAAAAAGTCGCAGGCAGAAGCTAGTATTTCATATTACCCGTATGCCCCGGGATGCAATAAAAGAGTATCTACGTGAACCGGTAATAGGCGTCCGTCTTCTGTAGAATGGGCTGTCAGCCACGCTGCTAACCTGAAGATTGGCTTATCCTTTAGCAAGGCCTTGAGCTTAGTATTCTTGTATAGCTAGCTAGCTAGTGCTGACACGAGCCAAGAAGTAAAGGATTATACCATGGGTATACCTATCCTACGCCATATAGGGGTTTATTTATAAACGATGATTAAAGTTAAGTGACATTTAAAGGTTAAAAATATATGGTTAAACAGTCGCTAATAACTATTTAACTTTAAGCAACGCTTATGAATAAAGAGGTTTATGTGTAATAAGAATAACTAAACCGTGAAGGCTGTTAACTTATCTTTTTATAAGCAACTTTTTCTATGACAACCTACACTTCTATCTATGTAAAAGAATAAAAAAACAGATTATTCAACGCTGACAATTTAGCTAAAAATGAACAAAGCATCAATACATACTACGGGTAATATCAAAGCACCAACTGTCGCAAGGGCAAAAGAAATAATCCAGACATCGGCCAGAGTAATATACACGTATATATGAACCAGATTACAAACCAATAAAGATGAATGTAGGCCAGCGTCGTCACAGTGCATGTAATTAATAGTAGAGCAACTATGAACAAAAGCCCGAATGTACGCAGTCACATAGACACGCGTTGCTACACGACTTATCTGAGCAATTTTCGCAATGCAGTCGGTGGTTATAGTTTCTGTAAGTCAAATAGCAACAATTTCTGCAGTGCGCTCCGTTCCATGATTGATAGATTATGATTGACGACCCTAACACATCGCTTCGTAGACAATAATCACAAAAATAGGCAAGTTGATCTACTGTTTTATACTCCTACTATGGCCGGGTGGTCCGTTTGCATAACACTATTATGTATTGTAGAGCGTCGGTTTTATAAAGGACTAAAGATTCTGCTTAGAACAACGAATTATTGGAATTGTAGAAAATGTACTTCGGACATTTTCTGATATTTCTTTTGAGATCTTTCAATAGGAGATTGACTAGATTTTGTTTTATTGCAAAAAAAAAATTAAAACGTTGAATTGTTTTGGAGGTAAAAAAAAACGAGGAGGCTTCTTCATGCATCCCAGAGGAGAATGTTCCAAGAACTAGTGAAAACGTGACTAAAACAGCTGTAGCAAGAATTGTCCTGAATGAAGCCTTGAACGTGTTATAAATACTCGTACATCTTATTTGCAGAAAAAAACTCAAGTTAACTCAACGAAAACTTAAATTTCGCCTACAATGTAAAACTTAGAAAATATATGACTAACGACGACAGAAAAACATTCACGGAAACATCCTACATCAATAAAACCGAGTAAATATAATATTTATTTCTTTAAACTACTTACTACTACAATGTGTCATATTATATTGAATTGAGTTATTTGGCTCTGTGGCTGGGTTATGTGGAATAAACCCGGTATTTTGGCCGTATTTCGTCGATGCCGATACCGAAACCGCAGATCACCGAGAGCCATTGCATGCAAATGTTTTGTGGCACAGTTGACTTCCACGCGGGCTGAAGTTATCGGTTTATAAAGTAATTGTTGTTAGCTAGCTGGTTATTTAAGAAATTGTAACTACAACATAACTAGAAAGTGCTTCTTGTTTGCCTTGTGCATCCAAAAATATACCTTGTGTCGGAGTAAACACAAAAACAGCTGAATAATTAAAATGATGACGTATAAATGTTTAATCACGTCGAATATTTGGAGTAAGTAAAAGTTACACAATATTTTATAAGACCGAGATAAAACGACAGACTTTTGTTTAATTATATTCTTTGATCAGACAGAATGTATATAATTATCTCGAAGTTTCTATAGAACACGAAAATGAATCACCCGCATGGATGGTGAATCAATTTTTTTTTTAGTATTAATAAATATTTCTGTCCGTTATATTTTTGTTTGTTTGTAAGTATGAACGGGATTGAAGATAACCTTTCTTAATTGCAGACGTGATAAGATTTATCGTAATTGTTTTTCAGTAACCTTTGTAATGTTTTAAAGTTAATTAAGTTGTCCGTTCGTCTCTGATGTCAGAGTACGAAATTCTCTGTCAGTCGATCGCCTTGATAACCTCATCTACCTAGCATTATAAGAATTATGTTGGGGCCTGCTTTCAGTCCAACCGGATACAACTGAAAACCAGTATTTTACATGGAGCGACTGCCTATCTGATTTCCACCAGGACCCCCTTACTAACGACACGTTTTGGTAAAACTGGTTGTCAGACTTTGGGCTTTTGAATACCGGTCACGACTGTCAAATATCTGCGAATGACAAAGCCAAAGTTAGCTCAATTTGTGCAATTTAAATTACTGGGAGGTTCACACAAGATTTAAGGTCAGATATCAGCGCTTTGCCTTTTTTCAAGGCATTCAAAAGTGGTCCACCTTTAGCCAACTTAAGGGGATTATAGAACCTTAACGCAAAAAATGCAAGTTTTAGAAGCACTCAAAGTATAATATGATCGACTACAGCAAACAAAATCAGAAAAATATATGATATTCTTCAGGATATATATAGTGTGTTGAAAACAATACAACTAATTTGATAAGATAGAAAAAAATTATGAAGTTACATCTAAAAACTTTCTTTTTACAATAAAAACCATACTAATATAGATACAATCATTCTGATTTTTGTCAGATTATTCTACAAGCAACATACTAAAGCACTAGTGTTTTAAATTTTTAGTCCAAACAATAGATTTTTTGTAAATAGATAATTGCGTCATATTTTGCAATAAATTACCAGTGTTGTGTCATCGAGCTTCTCTTTCTTTTCTATGCAGTCAGACAGTGACCGCTTAATAGAACGAAACCACAGAGGCCCTTTAAAAAGAATATCATCACGAAATCAGCGGAAGTTTGCACATTAAATGCGTGTCCCCGTGGTGCAATATAGCTACTGGAATGCTGCCCGCTTTTTTATTGTACGACGAATACATCTCCCCAATGTCGCATT
Organism: Luperina nickerlii; assembly: GCA_963855955.1. Lineage (NCBI taxonomy): Eukaryota > Metazoa > Arthropoda > Insecta > Lepidoptera > Noctuidae > Luperina > Luperina nickerlii. The sequence goes on along the minus strand of OY979689.1, from coordinate 4,268,236 downwards.
GGCGATTTACGTAACGTCTGGGCTTCAGACTTGACGGTTTAATTAAAACCCGCTTTTTATGTTACGATTATGTTCATCATTTCTTTTTTGAAGGGATGACTAAGATTTTGGCATTTACGGTGACTGAGTTTCTTTTTGTAGATTTTTTTTAATAATAAACGTCATTTAGGTTTTAGGACTGTACTGAAGAGCATTTTGTCTGAGTTAATTAAACACATCACAGACGACACGGTTTTTAGGGTTCCGTACCCAAAGGGTAAAAACGGGACTCTATTACTAAGACTCCTCTGTCCGTCTGTCACCAGGCTGTATCTCATGAATCGTGATGGCTAGACAGTTGAAATTTTCACACATGATGTATTTCTGTTGCAGCTATAACAACAAATAATAAAAATAAAATAGAGTTAAAATTTAAAGGGTTATAAAAGAAACGTTTTATTCAGCGTTTTATGCCTTGTGGTAAGGAACCCTTCGTGTGCGAGTCCGACTCGCATTTGGCCGGTTTTTTTATTTTATTTACTTATGTAAGGATTTTTGCTTCGTCTCTGGATGACGTTATAAAGACATCTAGGTCACCTCCTGGGCGGAATTGAATAACGAAGTTATGCAGTTGTAGTAAGCAAAAGTAATCGCTGGGCAAAACGAAGGGTCACTTGCTACTTTGCTAGTTCCTTAGGTAATAGGTAATACGGGCTGGTGTCCGTAATTCCACGTCAATGTGGGTATTTTGCAAATAACATGAAAGTAAAGGCTCCTACAAACAGGCGCGACACGACACGCGACACAAAGGCACCGCTAGTCGCGCAACGAGCGGTGTCTTAATGTCGCGCGCGATTCGCGTCGCGCGTCGCGCCTTTTTGTAGGAGCCTTAATTATAACTTTTTATAAGATATTAAAGCATATGTTATGCAGTGTATACGGCTCAATAGTACAGTCACAAAAAGAGATGGATCTTTGCGAGAAACCGATGGATGTTTTCTAATAAATGAACTGTTTGTTTTCTATAAATTTAATTAAATTTTATTCGAAAACATCTATCGGTTTCTTACTAAACATCCAATTATATCCGACGACCCTGGTTGCCTATATCCTTTGGTGGCCGTGCTATTACTACGGTATCCCTTGAAATCCTGGTCTGAAGCCGCTCTTCTCCTCATAATGAAGTTAAAAAGCAAAATTGCAACAACCAGTTATTAACTTCCACGCTTAATGGATGCATGTCCAAACAAACCAGCCGTTACGTCACATGTCACACATTTCATTAGCAATTCTCCTAGTTGATCACATTGACCTAGACTTTGTTTGTCCAGTTTGGTACAGAGGTGAGTTATCAAGTGTAAACCTTTCTATTTTTGATTTTATGTGGGTATTTTTAACTTATAGTGGACAGATGGTTGTTAAATGTGTGTCAATGTTTTGTTTAGTTTGTGCATTGATTGAATGTTGATAATTTAAGAGAAAGAAACTAAAACTAACGATGAAAAGCTCGTATCAACACAAGAATCTAAGAATAATTTGCCCTACTGAATCATTTGGGGTCAACTGGCTTGTGGCTAAGAAATAACAGCCGCACGGTTCGATCAATCAGGTTAAGCTACGCTTGCCGCGGTTGGCCCGTGGATGGGTGACCATCTTTACATGCCAAGACCCCTCCGTGCCTCGAAAAGCACGTTAAGCCGTTGGTCCCGGCTGTCATTTATGGATCTTTGACAGTCGTTACGGGTCCGAAAAAGTTGTAAAGTCTGACAACCAGTCTTAGCAAGGGGTATCGTATTACCCAATAACTGGGTTTTGGAGGTCAGATAGGCATTCGCCCTATCTAAAAAACTGGTATTCAGCTGCATCTGGTTAGACTGGAAGCCGACCCCAACATAGTATAACAAAACTATAGCAGCAAAACTTTTCTCACAACATTGTTCTACCGAGCCAAACCTTCATAATCATTTTCCTTAAATCATCAGTTTGCAAATTACCCGCCTGAAAATAGTAATCATCCGCTTTCCCTCCAATTAATGACGATTGCACAATGAAATCTGTCTAAAACCTTGTTAAATTTTCCAATAGCTTTCAATAACAGACACAAGAGTCCAATAGAGAAATTAATTGGTTTCAATTATTACAATGAAATCCGTTCCGATTAAAATCAATAACTAATATTGCATATAGTATTCCGTGAAGAGCGAATAAAAATTTTACATGGATTGATGTTTTTATTATCAGTTTGCAAATTACCCGCCTGAAAATAGTAATCATCCGCTTTCCCTCGACATTAAGGCTCCTGCAAACTGGCGCGACGCGCGACGCGAATCGCGTGCGACCCAAAAGCACCGCTCGTTGTGCGACTTGCAGCCTTTGTGTTGCGCGCGATTTTATCGCGTATCGCGCCTGTTTGAAGGAGCCTTTAATGACGATTACAGAATGAAATCTGTCTAAAACCTTGTAAAATTTTCCAATAGCAGACACAAGAGTCCAATAGAGAAATTAATTGGTTTCAATTATTACAATGAAATCCGTTCCGATTAAAATCAATAACTAATATTGCATGCAGCATTCTGTGAAGAGCGAATATGAATTTTACATGGTTTGATGTTTTTATTTTTTGTGTCACGTTCAATTGAGCAGGTTGTGTAACGACTTTAATGAAAGATAAATAAGGGATAAGTGCCTCTGTAGTATTCGTTTTATTTAAAATAATAATAATATTAGTGAGCTTCTGTGTCGGTCCGTTTGGTACGGTTTCAAGACTATAAAATCAATATGTTTTGAATTCTACAAGAAATGTAACTTAGTACCTGGATAGAAGTCTATAGGTTAGTTTTCGTACAGTAAAATTACAGACAAACCCGAGAGCCGCGAGCACAGTACCGAAAAAATATTTCAAGATGTCATCATCTAAGCTTCAGAATTTCGAATTTACTAGGGAGCTTCAGCGTAAATAAATTAGAGAAGTTCTTAGTCCTCTTTACAAGTTCAAAATTAAACAACTTTACCCGTAAGTCAGAACTTGGGAATTGGTATTCAATTAACATACACGTGTGTCAGTACTTTGCAACATATGTGCAAAATTTAAATGTATCGCCAAACGGCCAAGGAAAACTGATGAGGAAACCCAACACCGTTAATAATATATTCTGACCACGTAATATTGCCCTGACAACGGCCATAGGTGTATTTATTATCGGCTTCAGAACTTGTACAATATTCACAGCGTTATCCCGGTTCAATCCTCAGGTCGGGTGGGTTTTCCGTTAGGAATTTCTCAGCAGCAGCTTGTACCTAGATCGGAATAACATAGCATAATCAGCATATAATGTTCCCACTGCTGGAACACAGGCCTCCTTTATTCGAGAGTGGGCTGTAATCTACCAAGTGGTGCGGGTTGGTAGATGTCACATGTCTTCGAACTTTTGGTACTAGTCTAGGACATGCAGGTTTCCTCGCGGTATTTTCTTTCACCGCTTTGAGAGCAGTAGTGATAAAATTATTTACTGGCCTGCCTGCCTATAACTCGTAAATCGGGACCATTACAACTAGGCCACCACTGCTCTTCTCGATCGCAACAGGCTCGCTATGAATTACATGGGTCCTAATATAACTGAAGAAATGTGGGCGTATTATACACCGCCACCTAGTTTACCCCTTAAAAGGTAACAGGAGTGATGTTAAGTTATTATACCGGCTCCAAGCTCGTTTTTCTTTCCCTGAAGAAAACTTGGTCTTTCTAATACTAGGTTTTCTGGCTCATTGCCAGTCTTTCTGCTTAAGGAACAAGTTCTCAGCTTGGTAGGCAAATTTACGAGTCTTCGCGTTCATTTCCATACTTCTAGGTCGAATTTTACGACAGAGTGAATACCATTTCGGCAAATTCAAGCTGCCAATATCTCAGAAAGTAGTTTTATCGATGTGATTTTGACATGTAGGCTTGTCTATCCACTTGATATTGTGTGAAACAAATATGTGCTATGTTAAGAAGCTTCTATTCCGCGTCAATAAATGCCTAATACCGTAACACTAAAAGGACTAACCCTGAATGTTTAAAGAGAATATTAGCCATTACATTGACGAACATTTTAGATTTTTTATGTGTTTTATTTTGTTCAAAGTAAGAACAAGCAGTAGTATTGTAAATTATTTAATTGGAAAAAATAATTGATATCTCAACACATTGCAGTGTGGTGGTATTCAATTTTCCATCGCTCTCACACCTCCCAAACATTTTGCAGCGTAATATTGTTTTTCGACAATTTTCGGAACCGAAACTTTAATAGAAACTAGTCGGTAAACTCTACAGCATTTAACAAACATCTGCCCACTTTTCTCCAGGCATAACAGTTACGTGCGCATTCCGCCCTTTTAATAATGGCAATAACAGACCTGGATCCGATCCAATAGTTCGGAACGTAACAGTTGTTTTGTATTGAGCCCTTGATAGCCTCCTAAGCGACAGCACTGTTATGGAAGCTTTAGTGAAATTGTCACAATACCGTCACCAGCAGAGTAGAGTTGCGTAGTGATGGTGTTGACACGTTCTGATTTTATGTTAGTTTTATTATTATTATTTTTTTATTCATTTAATTATGTCAGATTACAAATGATCCATAATGGTTAGTACAACAGGAGCTTAAGATCTATGTTAGTAGGTACACAAATTAAATATAAATAACAATTACATTATAGTTTTTGAATCAATTACAACAAAAAAAATCAAAATTTAAATTACTCGTATAATATAAATAATAATTACATTTGATTCATTCACAATTAAAATGTCACTTTTCCACCCCAACTACGATGCGTACCCAAAGCGAGTGCATTGGACACTGAAATTTATCAGAAATCATCCTCAGAATATTGTTGCTGCTGCCGCGTAATCTACCCAGCAGCGACGAAACCCGCTTGCGTCTTATTGCGTAAAAGTCGTCTGTACGCGCTTCGGCAAACATCGCGGACGCACTGCAGAACCGCGGCAACCGCAACAATATCCTGAAGACGTTATTGAATTGTACTCGCAGAGCGCTGTACGTCCTTTGAGTATAGTTAACCCACAGGCTGCTCGTGTAGAATGATGTGCAATATGCTTTGAATAGCGCTACCTTGACTGCAGCTGAGCAACGAGCAAACCTGCGAGCCAACATATTGCCCCGGACCGGCAGCGCCCTGCGTTCACGTTCAATATCTTCGTTGTCCTTTAGATCATCGGTGACAATATGCCCTAGATACTTCACCTTTTTCACTCTTGTGAGAGGAGACCCGTTTAATAATATTGGTGGAGCATCATGAGGGTTCTTATCACCTAGACCAAAAATCATGCACTCGCTCTTGGCAGCATTATATTTGAGACCATGACTCTCAGCGTACCGCTCGCTTTTTGCAATGGAAAGTTTTGTTTTTGCTCTGGAAGCATACACACATACATAAGCTCACGCCTGCTTTCCATGGGGGTAGGCAGTAACTACAGAACGCGCAACTACGATTCTTACATAATCCTTTTGCCTCGTTTACGTTCACATATATCTGGCCGATTGCGAGTAAGACGCACCTGACCTTCTGAAGAATATCACCAATAAGGTTACTATTTATATCCTCCTAGGGCGTCCCCTCCCGGAAAGTTTTGTCTTAAGTGCGTTGGATGGAGGGTAGATATTGTTTTGATTTAGTAAAGATTACTATGTATAGACGAGACAGACATTGTTTACAAGTGTCTAAAATTCTTTGAGCGCTAAGTATTGTTTATGTCTGCAACTATTTTGAACATCTCTTGGCTTATGGACTTCGTTGAAATCCCTGCTACTGTGTTTATTACGTAAAATTGTATTGTGGATTGTAGGGATGTTGATCTTGTAGGTACAACATGACTGTGGCGATAGCGGTCTATTAGAAGACTCTGTGGTAGCAGTGAAGTTTTGTAGACTGATATAGTGGTAATTTATTCCTAATCGGTTTACTTTTTGGCCAAGTATAGCTAGAGATTTTTTTCCTCTCGTAAATTTTTGTAAGGTCAGCAACAAAATTCTCAATTTTACCAGCACGTGCGGTTAATAATAATACGTTCAGTCAAAAGGGTAACTCAGTAGGCGATGTCTGGCAACTAATCACGGCTCGTGTACTATGTCACCCGACACGTTCCGAACGTACACATAGATACACAGTTGCCAACTATTTAAATATTGCGCGTAACACGTAGAATATCGAAATCCGCTTTCCACGTTTAATTTTATAAGTTTTAGGTTTATTTGTGTTTAGCGAAATGGTTGGTTCGATTTATCGAATGTTTTAGGGGCCTACAATTCGCTTAAATGTTATCTCAAAGTCAAACAAAACCGATTACAATTCAAATTGTATTACAATCATTCGATAGTTTAAAGGCCTCCCGCCGACATGCGCGACGTAAACACTTTTTAAGAAGGATTATTTTCAAGGACGCCTTATATAATTTTTCTTACTCTTAATGCTGAGAAAATCGTAGAACCCGGACCTATGTTGTTATCACCATAGCTTATTTAGTTTTTTTGCAGCGGTTATTGGAAATTTAATGCTATTTTCATCGAAGTTACTTTACGAGATAAGGAGATCGGGTTTATCAGAGGAGCTTATAGACACGAGGTTTTTGTTGTATTTAGTTCTTCTAACTAAACAGACAGCTGCTGAGGAGTTTGTTGCGCCACTTCTTCCCAGCTAAAGCACTAGGAAGTGGTGAAGAGCGTTTTTGGGAGACAATGTTATGTAATTTTGACGTTCGAAAAGTGCTGATTATCAGCCTAATTCGTTATAAATAAATGACTTTTGATCTTTTGAAAACCTTATTGATTCGCAGAACCGGAATCTATACTAACATTATAAAGCTGAAGAGTTTGTTTGTTTGTTTGAATGCGCTAATCTCTGGAACTACCAGTCGGATTTGAAAAATTCTTTTTGCATTTGATAGCCCAATTCTTGAGGAAGGCTATAGGCTATTTAACATCACGCTATGACCTTTAGAAGCCGAACAAAACGAAAAAAAGTTAGAAAGAACGCTAAGCAAAAACGAAGTAATAGCGCGGGCAGGCGATGCGATGCGACGGGGTGGGTCGGAGTAACAAGAAATTTCACGCGGTCGAAGTCGCGGGCAGAAGCTAGTCTGCTATAAAACGAGCGGTAATTTTGTGATTGACGAAGTGAAAACACCCAGAGATCCATTCCAGAGATACCTCGGCATAAAAGTTCCCCTATATTTACAACACCCTAGAAGAAAGGTTGTTAGTAGTCGAGTCAGTACACAACACATTACAATTCAACTGTCATTGCTGTCACCGCGATCATCGCTCACGTTTTTCATCGCTTCCCCTTTGTCTGTGAAAACAATCTGAATGCCCCCGAATGCAGTCTCGCATAACATTTCCCGGATACTATGTTCCGAGTAAAATGTTGAAAACGGAGCTACGGTAGTAATTTTTCGGAAAATATTTCCGTTTTAATTAACTATGTCCATGAAACTGAAATAAAGATTAACAAGTTGAGACTTTTTCCGATATAACAATTTCGTGAAATTTATCAGATTTTATAATCTGATTTGCACTGGTTATTTCGCTTCGTGTTTTTGAAACCCTGTTCAGATTGACATTATGATTGGTAGCTTTATTATGATTGGTCAGTTCACTAATACCGCGCTCATTTATATTTGTATAGTAATTATAATATTCGTGTAGTAATTCGTATAGTGTACAATTGTACATACATTAATAAAGACTCACATTTTTTTAAGTCATAAAATGTGAGATTTCCAGGAGGACAGGAGTTACTTTCGCATTTAAATTAGTGAATAGTCTGGATATAATCAGTATCACCAACTATTTCTCGAAGAGACATGTTTAGATGTGGTCGAAATTGGAAGTTTAATGATTTAATCAGCAGAGTTATCGAATTAATTAACAAACTATTAATTAACTTATAAAGAACACACAACTATTATTTCGTGAAAATAATACAGACAGAATATGAAAGTTGACTCCTTTCATTTGTAACTAGCTGCGTCCCGCGGTTTCACCCGCCATAAGTCTCAATCCTGTGGGCGTGTTTTAAAGATTCTGTGAAAATTTCAACTGTCTAGCTATCACGGTTCATGAGATACAGCCTGGTGACAGACGGACAGCGGAGCCTAAGTAATAGGGTCCGTTTATACCCTTTGGGTACGGAACCCTAAAAATTGCACTTCCACACACACATAAACAAAATCCTAAGATAGTAGATAAGTTCATGTATTCTCATAGATGTGTCTACACTGCACCGATTCTAGCGATAACGACTGTCAATTTGTCTAATGGTTCCACACGGCTCGATTGTATTCATCGATATTGTCGCTCGATGTAGAGAAATGTCAAAGAAGACACCAGATATACTCGATTTGAGTTTATAGTGAGTTTGTTAAGTCACAACAATCAATTTACACTAATCATTACATATAGTTCATGGACGACAAACTATTTGGTAGGTGTACTCTTTCAATTACAAGAGACCACAGCATAGAAACTATATAGTGAGTGTCTGAGTGATCTTTCTAATTGGTCATGTTATTCAAAAAGGATAGGTGCGTAGTACTCGCCACAGCGTGCGTGTATGATCACATGAAAGTAAACGGGGCAAAAGAAGTATATATAAGGATTGTGGCAGGTGGCATTCTCCAGTTTCTGCTTACCCCTATGGGAAGAAGGCGTGAGTTTATAAATAAGTTAGATACAGTATATAATATACATGATAAAAATATGTCTCAAGAAGGCTGCACTGCTAGTGGAACCGCGTGCTCGGACCAACCTTTTAAGAGAAGCGCCCCTGACGCGTGCACTCCGCATGCTCAACCTCATAGCGAGAGGGACTTATTCTGTTGCTCTCTGAGTGAATTCACAAGGAATGCACTATTTATAATAAGTTATAGATTTTAGTATGTTTAAGTTAGGATAAGAGCATTTACCGCATTGGGATATATCCTATAATGGTTTATCTAAGTAGATAAATAAATAAATATTTCTAGATTACTATGTACATATTAAGCAATACAGAATCTGCGCTAGCGACACATCAGAATCTCCACATTTTTACCATAAACCGGTTTCTACTTTTCATATTTAGTTAAATCATTAAACTGCTTTATGCCCATGTATTATGTTAATTTTAGCGAATAGAATTCGGAAAAATAACATGTAGCCGTGTATGGCATAAGAAATCTCCATAATGGCGTAATATCATGGGATTTGATGAAGTCGTGGCGATTAGTGCCATAAATATTCTAGAAACATACAAAGCGAAGGTTTCCTATATTATTCTTTTGAAAGAAGACAAAATTACTTAAATCTGTCAAGGTTCCTGGTAAAATTGACATAAAGTTAGATTTGAGCAAAAGCGAAGTACTAAAACTTGAACACCTAATTTCTAGTACAGACGGCAGCACATCAGGTTACTACACATTGACCTTGAACGCGTTATGAGCAACAACAGCGAGAATCGTGCGAAAGAGATATATAGCTTTTTGTCTGTTCTTACTTGTAATGTTTCGTGCTGCAGCGCGTACGTGAGAGTGTGTGCGTAAGGTCATTCGTTGTGTAGAATAAAATACTGTGCGATAAAAAGTAGCGTAGCAGGTTGAACACTTGAATCGAATCGAAATAATTTCATAGTAATAAAAGCGGCGGCCCGCGCAATGCCTAAAATATCTATGAAAGCTTATAATCGATGTTTTTTATTTCAATGATCTTTTACTTAATCCTTCATTTTTACATGGTTAGGTATTATTGGAAAATTACTTACCTAAGTATAACATTTAAACAGGTAGGTAAGTACGGTGCACATTACACAATTAATTAGCGAAACTTCACGCTCTCGATGAATATTGTTAAGTAGACAGACAGGTAGGTATAATCTGATGTCAGAAAAACATTTCTTTTTTTTTAAATAGACCTTTTCCGACTTTTGTTACCTACTTACTGACGGGCTGGAGGTCACCTGTTTTAACGCGTTCCTTGCTCTTCTATTCTATTATTGATAGTTGCGCCACTGTTATAAACTTCTGTAGTTATCATCTATTAACTATTTTTATAATACCTATTCTGCCGTGCTAAACGCAAAAGCGGTATCTCAGGAAAAGCTAGTTTCGAGAAAATTGAAGTTTTGTTTTTTATTCTCTCAGTGATTTGAGGTAAAGCTGAGATAGGGAACACTTTTCTAAGGAGTTTTACATTAAGATACCGTTATTTGGCTGAGCTCATTAGATGCATATTTCTTTAAGCTATCCGATGCCACAAAAATCAACTTTACAAAGTTTTTTGAGATACCGCTTTTGTGCTTAGCACGGCAGTATTGTAGGTATCCGTTATTGTTCCGAAATAAACGATTTTTATTTTATTTACACGAAATTAAATGCTAAAAAGTAAAAACCCATAATACAATCTGCTTGAAATTTTGAAAAAAATATGGATACTTACCTACTTACCCCATCACGAACGTGTCACGTGTGTGAAGTTTAGGCAATTAATTATACCTACAAACAGCCTTTTGTCAGTCCACCGTCGCAACACGATCTTATTACTAAAACGATAAGGTTGAACTTTGTAAATTACCTATACCTACCGAAGTTTGCTTTTACATGAAGTTCAACATTATTGCGCTAGTTATGAATTTTCAAATCAAATTCTAATCTATTATTATCCCAGATACGGCGGAGCTACCCCCTGCTTTTGGTGCCATATTAACTACACAACCGATCATCATGGAATTTTGCACACCTACCAATCAGAAAAGGATATAGGATAGGTTCCTACAGGAACGCGTGTGAAACAGCGGGAAAAATATCATAATAAAATACACAATAACAATCAATAATCTTTTTATTCTTAAACATTAATATACTTAATTGGAAACATAAAAAACAAATACCTACTTGAAATTAAAATACATATAGCGGCCACTCATTTATTACGTAAGACTATTTTTGCTAGTTTTTGACTCCCACCCCCGTTGTATAAGAAAAAATAAGAATCGGCTGACCCCCACCCCCCTGTACTTATAATATTTAATACGTGAGAATCTAAAGGAAAAAATGAATAGGACACGTTTGGTTTATTGTAATGTTTATTTTCAAAGTAACAATTTTTAACTATCTACAATATTAAAATCATTAATGAGTATTGTTTACGCAAAAAGTGACAACTAGTTCACAAGCGGCGAGCTCCCTGAACCCCTCAGCCGCCGCCGTCGCCCGATGCTGATGCCGCAGCCCGCGCGCCCCCTCAGCCACCGCGCGCCTCCAATCGTAGGCATGCCATGCATAGACATGCTCCCAGGGTTGATGTGGACTTCAAAGAGGGAGTGGACAATTAATGTTGTTAAAGCCGCGCCGAATTGTCCCTCTCTTCGTCTTCAGATCCGCGACCCTCGTGACGCCATCGCGCGCCTCCAATCGTAGGCATGCTATGCATAGACAAAAGTACTTATTGTATTTTACCTTTGCACATTTTTGTGATCTTACGTAAGAACTATCAAGACTCCCTCCCAACCCCTTGGAAGAAAAAATAAGACATGGTCGACGCCACTCCCCCCTAAATCGTCTTACGTAATAAATGAATGGGCTTACAACAAACGTTATAAAACCAAAAAGATAATTTGTTTGCGTAAAACATGGTATACACAGGTTTTATTAAAGCATATGAGATTATATGTTTTGCTTAAAAATTAAAGCATGCAAACTTCACAAATAAACACATTTGAATTTATAAACATAATTTATGTTCAAAAAAACTCCTTAATATTATAGAAATTATATTCATTCAACCATTTATATAGTTTAATTCTGAATAACCTACAATTTAATATTTTTAATACATTAGGTAATTTATAATAGGTATACATGCTTCATACATAAAAGTTTCGATAACCTATTACGTCAATAAAGAATTTATTTCTATTATTTTTAAAATGTCTTTGACACATCTCGGAGACCTTTGGAAGGCGTTATTATTATTATTAATAGATATATTAAAAACAAGTACTTAGATAATATTTATTTGTTACAAGCTTTTCTTTTATTTGTAACAGATTCATTATACAGTTACATCCAACAATGGCTGCCAAGCAAAATCAAATGCGGTAGCATTTGATTGCCTAACAAAAATAATTAAGCTTTTAACCAGATTAGTATAATTTGACTGGGCTATATGTATAAGGTTCAGCACCCACTGGTGGCACGGCACGACAAGGGATTTTTGTAATACATACTTACAGATGCTTTCGAATCTAATTTAACATTATTAACACTCACATTGCATTGAAATGCCTGCTTTGGTATCCTTCGGCACGTTCTGGCATGCCGAATTGTGAACGCTAACCATGATAAAATAAGATCTCAAATCATTTGCGCTTACTAAAATCACTTGTCGTGCCATGCCGCCAGTGAATGACGGCCCTAACTCAAATTATCACCAACAATAGTAAAGAAAAATTCTCAAGAATATAACAAAAACAATGGTGTGAAAAGAAATATAAAATTTCAATTTATAATATTATTATCAATTATCTTTATCACTATATTAGAAGATCCACACTAATTATAAATGCAAAAGAACTTTGTGTGTTATGCCTTCGCGGCTAAACCGCTGGGCAATTGTGATGAAAAATATGGAGATAGTTTGAAACCTGGGGACATCGTCTTTCAGGCGCCTTCTGACTGTGTCCGTTGATATCTAAAACAAAGAATTTTTTGTCAATTTCAATACATACATAGGATTCTTTGTTAAGAGCTTAACTTATCTACATTCGCGATTTATTTGCCAAAAATCGTAAACAAAAAATGACTTTAGGGAAAAATAACTTTAAATCCTACATAATAAAGTTTAGTTTACGCTAAAACTGTAACTTTTTCAATAGTGCTAGTCACTGAAATCAACTTAATTGCCATTAACATAAAGTTGATATTTGTTTAACTTCAAATAATATTAATTTGAAACAAGTTTGAATAAACTTTAAATTAGTATGAGACGGTTAAAAAAATATTCTACAAAATATAAACATACACAAATAAACAATCTGCCGAATTGACAACTTCCACCTTTGTTGAGGTAGGTTGTAAAGAACTGAACCGCAACGAGCGGTGCCTTTGTGTCGCGCGCGATTATATCGCGTGTCGCGCCTGTTTGTAGGAGCCTTTACTCAGGACGCACACTTAGCTAGTAGGTAGGTATTATTTTAATCAATTTTGTTATTCACTTTTAAAGGAAACTAGGTTTTATGTTAGTGATGAATAAGTTAAGGTGATAGGTAAGTGTGATTATTACAATCTACACATGGACTCACGCTGTACGAAGTTGAGGTTACTCGTGTGCTTAAAAAAGGATCGGCAGAGTGGATCGGCGGTGATGAGCTATGCTTCCGCTTTCTTCCCACCGCCGAAGCCAGAAGTAAACTGTTTTTTTCTGGAACGAAACAAATAGCTGTAGTTTATTTGCCCATTATTATTACTCAATCACTATAGGCAGAGAGAACCTTGATTTTAAGCCATTTTTACATGTAATTTTCACACACACACACACACACACACACTGACACTTTAAAGCCCTTTTTTTTATTTCTTTATGCCTGTTCGTTACAATTTCTTTGTATTGTGTAGCCTATGTAATCTTCTTTCCTATCCTATCTCTATACAATAAAAACTTTCTAAAACATTCACTTACTGAAATCAAACTTTGGCATGTTTTCAATATACAAAATTCTTTCTATTTCTAAAACCCGTGGACCGATTTACATAATTCAAACGGGAATATCAGTTTTAAACATAATCCTCTCATTTGACACTAATGTCACGCATACTTTCCTATAAACGAAAAGCCACGTTTTCAAGTTACGTAATTATTCTACCTATAATTTTTCTTCGCATTAAAATTCTCAAAAATTCCTGTCAGATACAATGGAGCTGAAACTAGCGGCGATACACTTAAACAATTTCTGTACAGGTTGATTCTATGAGATCTAACCTTTTTTCGATAAATAAATGTATAGCAATGATTCAGGAGGAGAATCAATGAACTTCGAACATGCCTTCTATTTTTTTTATTGAATAAAGTATTCCTGAATGTCATCAGCAAGTGATAATTATACTTAAACAATTTCTGTACAGGTTGATTCTATGAGATCTAACCTTTTTTCGATAAATAAATGTATAGCAATGATTCAGGAGGAGAATCAATGAACTTCGAACATGCCTTCTATTTTTTTTATTGAATAAAATCCCTCTAAGTGTTAAAGCGATTACAACGATTGAGACGAAATCTGTAATTGCGTCTTATCAATCGATATTGTTCATTGAATATTAGTATAATGCGAAAATAAGATGTAATGCAGACGTAATCAATTTTTTAGGGTATTTTAACAACAAATGTTTACTGGGGCCCCTCGATTGTTTCGGCCCTGGGTTTTCCGCGTTCGACTGATACCTATCGCCGCTAGTTTCAGCTCCATTCAGATACATACTAATAATAAAAACAAGTTGGAAAGCTAATTAGAATAATACAAAATATTTAAATCGAATTAGAAATTCAAATCTAGTAAGATTTGAATTTCTAATTCGATTTAAATATTTTAGCGTAACTACATATTACCTACTGTTTTACTGAGTACAGTAAAACAGTAGGTAATATGTAGTTACGCTAGTAGTTTATAATAAGTCGATGGTTAATAGTCGGTATCAACTTGTGCCCTGGAGCGCGGATAGGGTCCTATATAACTATCGTATTATATTCCTATACTATCACTTTTATACTATATAATCATTCACTATTCGCACGCCCGGTGTTCGTTACAGTGCTTAATTGCGTAGGTATTTAGGGTAGGTAGGTAGGGAACAATTAGTTGAAATAGAATATTTTAACCATAAAAATAATGAAATCGAAAAAATCCGATCATATAGTAAAGCAATTAATGGCTCAATTCCTCAAGGAAGTGTCATAGGATGCCTCTTATTTTTACTTTATATTAATGACCTACCTAAGACCATAGAAGGGCCACGTGTCTTATTTGCGGACGATATATCCATATTGGTCTCTTCCCAAAACAATGAAAATATAGGAGAAACTCTCAATTCCATACTTACTAAAACATGCAACTGTATGAACAATCATAACCTCGAGATAAACTACTCCAAAACCAAATTAATAACTTTCCACCCTTACCAAAAACACCTATAACTTTAGATTTTACTTTCAATGACTCTAAATTAGAAACCATTAACGAATTTACTCTACTAGGACTAGTTATCCATTTATTTCAGGTGTCAAGGCCCATATAAAACACATACAATACAATAAACACACACACACAGACACACA
Organism: Luperina nickerlii; assembly: GCA_963855955.1. NCBI lineage: Eukaryota > Metazoa > Arthropoda > Insecta > Lepidoptera > Noctuidae > Luperina > Luperina nickerlii. The sequence goes on along the minus strand of OY979689.1, from coordinate 4,252,895 downwards.
TATAAACTGGAAATCACACATACAGAAAACTCACTCAAAAATTTCTAAATTCTCTTAAGCCCTTCGTGACATAAAAAAGACCACCAATTTACAAACAGCTCTCACCACCTATTATGCTTAGATGATAGAATCCTGGTTAACATTGAGCAAACAGATAGTGGCAAACCTTTCTTTCAAAAACATAATATTTGAACCCTTCCCTGTATATTTTAGAAACATGCAAATTTGACCGGAAACATCAAGAGTTATATTCAAAACGTGAAGACATTCAGACACGCTATCTATTCAGACAAGTTCTCAACTAAAAATGCACTCTACAAGTCCCTATGTAATGTCCATTAAATTATATAATGAACTACCCGCACTAATAAAAAAAGAAGAGAAAATTAACACATTTTTAAAAAAACTTAGACAATTCTTGCTGAATAAAAGCTACTACTCGGTAAACAAATATCTAAGTGATAGACTTAAGTCAGAACTTAAGAAGAACTTGATACTTTAAATTTTATTTATTTATTACTAGCAGCGCCAACAGACAGACACACTTTCGCATTTATAATATTAGTATGGATTATTACATCTCTTAATATTTATTGTTTATATTTTATATAGAAGCTATTAGTTTATCTCTAAAAATACCTACATCATTATTACCTATAATATAGTAGTTTGTTATGTAATGTTATAAAATTAACAAATGCTGCCTCTCTCCTAACTCACTTATTTTGCTGTGCCCGACAGGGTCCATATGATCTAACTATAAGTTTACCACCTAAGAATGCCTACATGTGGAATGCAATAAAAGTATTGAGTATTTACTTTAAAATCCCATCACTACCTACTGGAATAACTTTTGTTTAGAATGTCCCATGACAATGCAATCAAAAACAATAGATCATCGAATTTTGTTTACGTAGTTATAAATCTGAATATAAACTTTCTGTTACTTAACCTACATTTTGATGACGCTTGGAACAGCGGGCACTCATTAGGAAAGAACACAAAGAAGATACCTACTTATCTACCTACCCAAATTCTATAGAAAAACACCATTGACACTATTTTTCAATACTTACTAACCTTTATAAAATGATAATTACAAAAAATATTACTCACCGATATGCCCGTCTGCCGACAAATATCAATCTCGTCATCCACTCAATCGAAGGGCTATGATGCCTTTCAATTTGCGTCGATAAGCATATGCATTCGATAATAAGACAAACTTGTAAAATAATAAAATTAAAACACAACCGACTGAACCGACACAAACACGACTCCACCTGACGTAATGAATAAACGTCAAACGAACGATGTCAAATTGTCAATGTCATGAGTGACATTAGCGTGGGTGTGGCTTATTCCTAGTGAGACATGATAATTGGCTGCCAATTATTAGTATGTGCAACCATTGGGCAATATTAGAAACGTTGAAAACTCCACCAATCAAACCAAGAGTACTTTCTTTCTAACACTATACGGCGCGTCGTAGTTATAGATATGTATAGAGTTTACATCGATGTGCTGCCGTCTGTACATACAAGGGAACCATGACAAAAAAGAGGAAGGAGGTCTATACCTAGTGATGGGTAGAACAAAGCTGGTAATGAAGATGATGATGACAGCATCTGGCCGTAAATATAGCACATAGAGTTTAGAAAAGAAGTTACAGGCTGTGCAGAGCGTCGTCTCTGTTATTCCAACTTGAGTGACGGTTCTAAGCCCAGGTTCGCACTAGCTGAACATTGAGATTTAAACACAACAGAGTGCAAAAAAGCACTGCTGGATTTTCAACTCTCGACACTGAAAGTGCGTTGAAAATCCAGTGCACGAAAAAAAAAGTGCGTCCGTACGAGCCGAGGTCTTAAGCTCAAAATGCCTGGGTACTGCACAAGAAAATCTTTATTTAAATTAATTTTCATATATTTATTTGCATTCCATAATGTTGTAGAGGTGTTAAAATGTGGTTAGACTGGAAGCCGACCCCAACATAGTTGGCAAAAGGTTAGGCAGATGATGATGAACATGACTGCCTCTGCCTCTCTCTCTACCTATGTTGGTCTAGCGAGCAAAGTGCTATGGGTTTCTCCATTTGGAAATTCCCAGTCCGCAGTCAGGATTTGTGCCGCCCGCCGTCGCTCCCTATACATGAAAAGTGGCGAAATAGAATAGAATACTCTTTATTATGTACACCATATCCACACACATATATACCACGCACAACCGACCGAATGGGAGTCTAAGTGCGGAAAAGGGAGTCCCCTAATTATCATGTACACCATATAAATGTGGAAAAATGGATGTGACATGTGGGTATACACCTCTGCCATCCTCTTAATCATCCTCTAATAGTCCTGATGTTATTTTATATAACACAATAGTACTTCATTAGTCTTTACACCCACAGAGCGGTGTTTTGTTTTAGCATAGAAGCTCGCTTCTACATTTTACGTAGGCGACGAGCGGCGAAGGGATCCCAAGCGACTCATACATTATTCAGAATGAAAATTGTGTTTTTAGTCTGTCGCTAATAGTGGCTCGATATAATTGTTTTCTCACTTAGGTAAGAAAACAAATATATGGATATTTTTATGTTGGCACAATAATTTACTTTTCCTACAAAGGCATCGTACTAATAATAAATTATATGTATTTAAGATTCCACTTCTAAAGGCTTGATTTGGAATTTTATACTGCACTGCACATAATTATGTTATGACCTATGCCATTTCCTTTGCCATTAATTCAGTACATGATTTTGAACCTATTTAATTATTTATTATGGTTCGTTGCAATTTGCACGTCGCGTACATGTCCCTTCTTTCCTGAATAAACAAGTGACAAGAACATAAAATATTTCAAATTAGGGACACCTGTCACCTTGAGGAAGGCTACTATAAGGTACTTACAAAAACATACTCACCGACTACCAGTTTCGAAAGCCATTTTCAACTTCAATAGTACAAACGATTACTGGCGTCTGAAAAGTATAGTGGAAAACAAACGATTACTGACGTCTGAAAAGTACGCCTTCACACGAAACCAGTTCGAACTGGCGCAGACAGGCTAGCAGCCAGACTTCCAATAGACGTAGTAATATTTCAATACTGTTTAAGTGTTCACTAATTTCTGTTAATTTTGTGGTGTGTGTATATATATTTAATACGATTAAGTACAGAGGTTTTTGGTATGTTCCCGTTTACTACTTTTTTTTTTCATGATGGGAAATCATCAAATGACCCCTCCCGCTCTGCGTGGAGCGGAAGGGAGTGTCAGACTCTTACTGACTAAAACCCACCCGTGTTTCGTCCTTAGCCCTTTATGTTCCGGGCCAGTGGTAACCCTTTCGGACAATCCCGCTGACCCTGTTTATTACTTAATTGCAGTTTCGAAACCTTTAAGGCTCTTTCAAACAGGCGCGACACGCGATATATTCGCGCGCGACACAAAGGCACCGCACGTCGCGCGACTTGCGGTGCCTTTGTGTCGCGCGCGATTATATCGCGTGTCGCGCCTGTTTGTAGGAGCCTTTACTATCCAAGTCACCATTGATTCGAACCTGGGGTTAACCATACTCTCTCATAGCATGTCAATATTAGTAAAGAGAGGTGTAATTGTCATGCGATTTTGATACTAACGTGCGCTTTAACTATTAACTGTCACCTTGACCTGCCCTGCAAATGACTAGTAGGACCCTGGTCTGTAACCGTTAATAACGCAATGCGCAAGCGTGGTTAAAAGCAGCATTGAAAACGCTCATTCATTCTCTGTATGAGAACAGAGAAGCCTTTGTTCTTCGGTGGGCATCTGGCATTACTTAACAGTAAAATTGTAGTGCACAGAATATAAATCAGTTCATCTTCTGTGCAAATTCAATACCAATAAAATGCTGAGATGAAGATTCGTATATGCCTATACAAAACATTCCAGTCATAAGTTGTCAGTCTGCCAAATATCGAATAAATAGCATTCTTGATCAAAGGTCACCAGTTTCAATACCTATACAGAGAGAAAATATTCCACACGAGTTTAATTTTTCTTTTATTTAATTTATACTATAATTTACACCAGAAAATACATATAAAAAAAAATTTAACACTACAAAACATACAATGGGATTTCTTTCTTTTGTGCCATTATAGTCTATTCAAGCCCTTGTTTCCAATTGGTGTTTGTTTTGTGTGTGTTCTTTAAAAAACAATCAACTTTGTACTGGTATAAATTAGGTTAGTTTCGGAATAACTAGTAGTTACTATTGAAAAAGTTGTAAAAATTTTAAGTTGTATCGCTTACTGTATGGCACTGAACTTGATGTGTGTTAAAGTTGTTTTCTTTTTTCAAAATCAATTTGTTTAATTGGGAACAAAATCTCAACCGAAGTATACCTTTAAAAAAACAATTAGGGAATAGGGTGTTTTATTTCCATAAATTTAGTGGAGCCAGTAACAATAGAACTAATTTCAGTGTATTCTGTAACATTAAAGAAATCGCATTGTTATAATATTTCGCAACATTCGGCCAGTTCGCATCAGCTGAGTGCTGGGTAAAACACGGTATTGTGTGCGCCTGCGGCGACGAGAACAACTTGATATAAATATAGATTAATAAACAGAAAAGACTTTCATATTGTGTGAAGTATGCCTACTAATTAGTTTAAGTTTACAGGAAGTATTCAGAGAAAGTTAATCAGCTGAAGGATCATTGTTGACTAAAATATTTATGTAGGTACAGAATTTAACGATAACTTTATAATGACGTAAGCGTAACATTATCAACCTACAATGTTCCCACTGCTGGGGCACAGGCCTCATCTCTTCGAAAGGCAGTGAGCCTGTAATCTACCACACGGGCCCAGTGCGAGTTGGTAGATGTCACATGCTTTCGAATTTTTGGTTCTAGGACATGCCGGTTTGCTCACGCTGCACGCTGTCTTCCTTCACCGTTTTGAGAGGAGCGTCGTAGTGACGTATAATGACGAATTGTGATGTGTTAAAATTGACGCATCTATTACTATCATCTATTATTATTTTCGTTTTATTAAAAATGGTCTGACATTATCTCAATCGATTATCACGATCTCTAGTGTTTTTCGGAACCTTTCTTTTAGATATTTAGCACTTAATATTTAAATTCATATGGTAATAACAGCAACAAAAGATCACCACCTCACCACGAAATATACGGGTGCTCAGATTAAAACATTTCCCAAATTGAGCGACCCGCGATAACCTCCATATTTTCAAACTGTCTGATCCGCCATTTTTAATCTTTGGTACGTCTGACACGCAACGCACCACGTGATCGTCTGACTCACAATATTCATTCAACTATAAACGTTCGTGGTTCGTGTCAGCTGTTGCGAGCTCTCTTCGTAAGTTCGTATAATAATACGTACGCACTACGCACTTGGAATTCTGTCGTCTGAGATAGTTTCGTTATCTCGAAGTGGGGTTATCGTGAAGGAGGAAGGTATTGTAAAGTGTGTGTATGTTTGTGTAGTGTTGTTTGTAATTTATGATTTTATGAAAATACAATAGATGTTTCATTGGCTTAAATATATGCGTGAAAATAAAGAAAACTTTACAAAATGTTTTGAAAATTGACTAAGTTAAAATAAAATAACAATGAGTTCTTATCACGAGACTAACCTTACTAATTTATTAACACTATTAGTCATAGTTTATTTATTTTCCTGCAGAGAAACGTATACGCAAGCAGCGCATGAGTGTTCCAGCAACCTTTTTTTCCACGTTACCTTGTATCTATATAAAATCTAGAGTTGGCGTATCCATAAAATGGGTTCTCATGCTAAAAGTAGCACTCACATAACCTTTTAAATTAGTATAAACCGAACTCGAAGGTAAAGTGTGTAGGCCACTTGAACATGTTTACTTAGGTAGATTTACTTTTAAATCTTCAAAAAGTTAAGGTCTGTTTTGTTTAAAAAGGATTTGGCAGGTACTTGACTAATACCTGGAATAGAATGGGAGATGGCCAAGTCTTACAGTGGTAGGATGATAATATGTCGAGTGGTTGATGATAATGATGACTACATCAACGGGCCGCCCTTTTTTACATGGGACTTGAAAAATAACTGGCAAAATATAGATTTACTATAGGTATACCTCTGCTTCACCGTACGAGGAAAACATGCATGATGTTATGCTATGTTAATAACGGGATACTGGCAAAAAAAAGGGTTATATCGCCTACAGACTTTATCAATACAGCATTACAATGCTTTAAATAGCGGTCTATGACTAATCTCACTCGAAGCATCGGCGGTAGCGGTACCCGATTGCTGATAATAACTATACAAAGATAAACTCAAACCCAAAGCATTTATTTCACTTAAACCATTTAGATACTTTTAAATTGTCAAGGAGCCGGTCAGTCAGAGAGATGAAGCCAGTGGCCCATTCCAAAACGTAGTAGGTTCCTATTGAGAAGAACAGGTAAAAAACGCCATGTCACTTTTAAATCAAAACATTGTTTACGTCAATGATGTTGACAGATAGATAGAAGGCTCCCTAATATGTACACCATAATATAAACTACAAAGTATAATATCCTTAAAACTGTAATACATTTTTATATGAAACCACATACTTTTTCTATACTAGATGCCAGAAAAAACAGATCGAGCTTGCGAAACAGCGAGAATTCCTTTCAGCAAAGAGAATGTTAGACATAAGAAAAATGCTTTGAGATACAAGAGCACTTTTTTATCATCGTGGCATTTCCCGACTACGTTGGTGTCGTCGGTTGCCAGTCTAACCAGATGCAGCTGAACAGAATTTCACATCGTATCCAGTAGATATAAAGTTTATAAACTTACTACATATTGTTATTACTGGTATTCAGCTGCATCCGGTTAGACTGGAAGCCGACCCCAACATAGCTGAGAAAAGGCTAGGCAGACGACATATTGTTATTGGCTTTTTCCACTAAGAAATTCTCTGTAGAGCCACGTAGTGTGAATTTGTGCCCTGTTACTGTCAAAAATTTAGTCCTCTTTAAACCGCGTGCAGAGCTCTGATAATAAGAATATATATAAGAATGTGGATGGCTGTAAGAGTAGGGGAAGACTAACGAAACGATGGATGGACTGTGTGGAACACGATTTAGCTGGAAAAGGGGGTGACTAGTAAGATGACTAATAAAGAAGTATGGAAGAAGACACGCTGCGCCGACCCCAAACAAATTGGAACAGAGAATGATGAGACGTGGGAGGATCGTAAACGTAACAGCATCATGGAGGATTTTATTACACTTCCATGTACCAGAGACTACAGGCGTGCTATTATGTTGAGGAAAAACTTACATAAATCGTGAAGAAAACGTTATAATCATTCGTACTACGTTCTTATCAATTACGTATTCAAATGGCTAAGTACTTATATGTAGTGTTAGTAACTATTGAAGGTTCTTTCTATTATGTAATATGTTTTATAAAATGACATTATTAAACAAATTTTGTTATGACTGCATCAAACTCAAAGCATTTATTTCAATTAAACCATTTACAGGCACTTTTGAATTGTCAAGAAGTCGGTCAGTCAGAAAATATGAAGCTAGTTGCCCATTCCAAAGCGTACATCATCACATCATTGAGCGAGAGTTCGCGCAGCTGAATTTTGGCCCAAAAATTTATAAACATTTCCATCGATATGATAAGATGATTCACATGTTTATAGAAAAACCCACACCCAAATTGCTGAGCTCACTTGGGATGGCAATCAACAATATTCATTGTGTTTGTTTTGCAGCCGAGCAGACGAATTTAGCCAACATAACTATGGAGCAACGGATTTAGTCGTACTGGATTGCTTCGTTGGTCTAGTGGTCGCAAGCGCTACTGTTGAACATGGAGGTCCTAGGTTTGATTCCTAGTTTGAGCAAAGTGTTATTGGGTTTTTCTATCTGGAATTCCTCAGTAGCAGCCGATTTATGACCGGTTGATGGCAATAGCATAATCAGCCTATGTTTCCACTGTTGGAACACAGGCGTCCTCTCTTCGAGAGGGAGTGGGCTATAATCTAACACGCGGGCCTAGTGCGGGTTGGTACATGTCACATGACGGGCAAATGGCAATAAGCTCGGCCGGCTCCAATTACATTGGACTTAGGGTCTTAAGGGGGAAGCGCTGAGGTAGCCCGCGAAATTCAAATTTTCTTACGTGTTTTGCAATTTGCTGGTCAGTATTAAATCGTACGCTGATTAATATATGATTCGCGGCCGTAACAAATATGTATTTACTTATAATCATTAAAGTCATCAACACAACTCTCTAAGACCACGTAACCCCAAAGAATGACGATTTCATGAAACAGTTATTCTTTGGGGTTACGTGGTTTTAGAGAGGTGTGTTGATGACTTTAATGATTATAATTCTGTAAATACATATTTGTTACGGCCGCGAATCATATATTAATCAACCTACAACTTAATACTGACCAGCAAATTGCAAAAAACAAAAAAAAAAATTAATTTCGCGGGCTACCCTGGCGCTTTCGCCTTAACAGACGGACTGCATTTGAATTGCATACCAGCTGCAACATCAAAGTTTGGATGCAGTTGACATAACTAGGTTTCGAAGCAGTTAAGTCAACTGCATCCAAAATGCGATGTTGCAGCTGAAATGCAGTCCGTCTGTTTAGACCCTTAAACATTACCAGCGAAATATGGGTGTACCATAACACCTCTGTATAACATTTCAAGGCGAGATGTTGTTATGGATTTAGTTGTATTTACAAAAAGAATGGGATTGTAATCCCGAGTGTTCCTTAATTAGAATGCTGTTGTTTACCGAGAAAGTATATTTATATCTATTTTTATTACGATTCATTCATGCTTCGCATGTGAATGCCACGTGGCGGTTGTCAGCAGGGGATTTACAGAAATAGCGTAGTAGATAAAATAATAGGAAGTATTTCGTTGGCGTCTGCGCGTTTGACCAGAGGGGCAATTTTCGTAATATTAAGAACGCTTAGAGTCTGATCTCAGTCTCAATCTGTCAAAAATAAATACCTCTAATTTCCCTACATTTTGACAAGTTTTTGACATTTGTTTGTCGCCAAGATGAGACTGCGACTAGTTTATGAACGTTTTGAATTACGAGAATTCGGAAGACCGATCTTTACGATCTTTTTGAATTGATCTTCCGGGCTTTTTAATCTCATTTAAGAATTGATTCTGGAGCTTTACTGGCTACAGTAGAACATACACCCTCAAACCAAACGGAGAGTCCTTGTATTCTTCAAGGATGCTTTTAATCTTAATTAAAGTACGGCTGTTGTTAATCTACCGTTAATATTTTTTTTAATTACAAACCCGCATTCGTGCTTGAGCATAATTCTAGAATACTTTACATATTGCCATATTACCATACGCTATACGGCCATACGCCATATTGTATTAGGAAGAAAATGTACAGACGCCAGCACATCAAGCTACTACAATCTGTCAAATTTCTATAACAGATTTTCAACTTTATTGCTAAAGGATAAGGTTCAAAGTTGATTGGGAAATTATGACAGTTTCAGGTAGCTTGATGTGCTGGCGTCTGTACATGTCGTGTTTTTCTTCAACATCTATGACTCCCGAGATAATATTGTCATAAGCAATTACCTCAACAAAAACAAACAATTAGACTTATCACACGGAAGATTATTGAGAATAAAACAACGTTTCTTTAATTAGAACAACATAAATAGAAGAGAGAAAATAGATTTCTTGACACATTTGCGTGCAACAACGGAAGTTTCATCCTGGCCAGTCTTCGATTACCTCAAGCCTAGACAAAATACCAGGCGCCATTTTGACTCTAAATAGTCTATTTTTATTAATAAAAACTATGGATACTTTAGAACAACTGCAAATAAAGTACTCGTAGCTAACTTATGCTAACATTTTTAAGATTTATTTGTCCATGGAAAAAAGTTTTTGAGACTCAAGCAGACTTATGATTATGACTTTAAAGAACATATTACCGACATTTTGTCATATTAGTTAGCCTTCTGAATGTTTCCATTCTATGTTCTAAGTGTGACAGTTGGTGTATTCCATATATTCCGATCCGCCGGATCGTACCCGAGCCTCGGCCGTAATTCCACTGAATCGTTTCTTTAATTAAGGATTTACCTGCGTTAGGTAAGGGTCGGTCGAGTTTTTGCAGTATTAGGAATTTATGTAAGTGGAGTTTAATTCAAAAGCATTTATTTATTATGAGATATTCTGAATAAATCTTCTTAAGCTGCGGAAGCAAACAAAAGTTAATTTTCGACGCAGCGTGTTTTGGGAATTATCTTACGTAAAACTTCAGTAATAAAAATCCTGTTCCCAAACTCAAAGCATTTATTTCAATTAAACAATTTACAGGCACTTTTTGAATTGCCAGGAAGTCGGTCAGTCAGAAAATATGAAGCTAGTTGCCCATTCCAAAGCGTAGGTACCTATGGAGAAGAACGGGCAAGAAACTCCCATGGACACTCTTTTAAATTATATTTTTTTACAAAAATATTAGTTACATCGTTAAAGTTGAATTTATAATTATATGCGAGAACGATTTAAAGACGTACGCGTTAAAAGCGTCCAGAGTAGAACAAATAATAAGAAAACAACATTCCAAAAATAAAATAATTAAAAATAAGCCGAGGCAGCTAAATGATGACCAGCCCCAACTGACGGCGCCCGTTCACGAACATGACGCAACCCAGAATTGTTTACAGAAGAGGAGTCTAGATGAATGAATAGGACAAAGATATGGGGTAAGTGAACGCTGATACGGATAGAGGAAAAAGACGTATTATGGCGTCCCCTAATAAATTGGGATAATGGCAAGAGGATGACGAATCGTTATCTACTCTGAGAACAACGGCTCCTAAGCCCAATTGATCGGTGACCTCAACTAGAACGGGCATAGCTATTCACAACCACTCGATACGCTTCTGTACCGTATCGAACATCAATCAACGTTATCGTAGGAGTCCTCTAAACGCTCTGTTCACACTTGTACAAAACCCGAAAATGTTGTCAGTTTAAATCAAATAAACGACCGCTATTTAATTCTTCTGACAGCTGTTTGCTGTCGGAGGGAAGGCAAATTGGTTATTGAAATGTGTAATTTTCGATACGACAGCCTGTCGGATGGTTGTGAATAGCTATGCAGATGCGAAAGAAACAGCGATGTGTATTGCGCAACTTGGGAGAAGCCTTTAGCATCACGCCTGTAATCCCCAAAGGGTTACGCAGTGTACTTATAGTACCACCACATTTCACCAGTTATGATTAAATCCTATGTATAAGGGGGGAGCCTGTTCAATCCAGAATTCCAGACATCGGGCTGCTACTGAGAAATTCTTAAGAGAACTACAGGACCTAACCACAAAAAAGCACAAGTTTTATAATGCCTAAAGTATATGATCGACTACAGTAAACAAAATCAGAAAAATATATGATATTCTTCAGGATATAATGCTAGGTAGATAGTGTGTTGAAAACATAATACAACTAATTTGATACGATAGAAAAAAAATCATGAAGATTCCTCTAAAAACTTTCTTTTCACAATAAAAACCATACTAATATACATACATACAATCATTCTGAATTTTTTGTCAGATTATTCTACAAGCAACATACTAAAATACTAGTGTTTTAAATTTTTTAGTCCAAACAATAAATAGATCTTTTGAAATAGATAATTGCTTCATATTTTGAAATAAATTACCAGCGTTGTGTCATCGCGCTTCTCTTTCTTTTCTATGCAGTCCGACAGTAACCAAGCGTTAGGTCATGTAGTCCACTTAGTAGAAAAACTCAATAACACTTTCCCCGAGTATCGAATTGGTTCTGAACTCATACCCAGCAGTAACGCTTGCGACTAGACCAAGGAGGCAGTTATTATTTTATTAAAAAGCTATTCAAAACCTATTATAGACATTGCCAGGAACAACTTGTCTAAAAAGGTTCTAGTCGATCACTCACTAATGAAGGCAGGACCACATTTCTATACTTGCATCGATGGCCATATTTATTTCTATACTTCGTGGCCTCAGCAAAAAATACTAATAAGTCCCTACCTTACAGTACTTACCCATAATTAAATGAGTCCTTGTAAATAGAAGTATAAATTGCCACTTTATTCAAGCAACAAACGCAAATCGTACTGGAGTACGTTCCTGAACAATTTGCGTAGGATGTACTCGCAGGTAACAATGAAAAAGAAATCATAATGAGAATATTAAAGGTCAAGTGAAGTTACTTTCTTTATAAGTTGAAAGTAAAGATACAATCACGTTTGTCAGGTTCCAATTAGAGGACAAAAATTCTCCAATCTGTTAAATTAAAGTCCCAATTAGAGAACAAATAGACAGAAGCATAAAAAGTTGCAGAGGCATTTTATTTAAGTAATACTTAATTTGGTCCATAGAGACTTAGGTTATAATATGCAATCCTATAAAGAAGAGTCAAGAAACTATCTAACCTATGAATAATAGACTTCTCAGTCTATATCAAAACTGATAATTAGCAAGCCAAGCCTTTTTAGCCGAATTGACATTTCATGTAGGTAAGTGATTGGCCCTCGACCTCAAATCACGAAGACCTCCGGATGATTCCGAATATAGTCGGCCATCGCAGAAAATATAGCCATAATCTATACAGACTCACAATATCAATCTGCCTAGTCTTTTCCCAACTATCTTGGGGTCGGCTTCCAGTCTAACTGGACGCAGCTGAATACCAGTATTTTACATCGAGCGGCTACCTATCTGAACTCCACAACCCTGTTACCAGGTAACACGATACCCCTTGGTAAGATTGGTTGTCAGACTTTTAGGCTTCTGACTACCCGTACCGACTGTCAAAGATCCACTAATGACAGCTGGGGCGTGCTTGCCTAATCCGGTCCGGTCGGTTCGAACGGACCGCGGCAAGCACAGATTATATATACACTTTGACGACCCATGCGGCTTTTATCATTTAGCCACGAGCCCCTGCACAATCACGATATCTTATAATTTAGCATAACTAGCCTATAACGTTCCCACTGATGGGACACAGACCTCCTCTCTGTGAGAGGGACTTGCCCGCAATCCACCACGCGGGCCCAGTGCGGGCTGGTCATGTTTTTGGTTCCAGGATATAAGTTTTCAGTAATTTAATATCATACATTTAATAAAAATATTCTTTAGTTTAGAACAGGGATGGGGAAAGTTTTTCCTTCGCGTGACAATATTAACTAACGAAATATATGGCGGGCCAAGTTGTTGCATTTTTGACTATAAAAATAATGAAATGTATTTTCTAAAACTCTAATTTACTGTGCAATATTACAAAATAATTATTGAATTAAGAAAGAAATTACAAATTGCAATTAAATTAAACTTTTAAGTTAGCTGCGAAGTAGAAGGTTGAGGAGCGCTGGTCTTTGTGGGGACATGTATGGCCACATTAATTATTGTCTCTGGCTGGGTACGGTCTTACCAATTCTCCTTTCTAACAATACGAAAACTTCACTTGATTTTTATTTGATGGTCGCGGGCCGGATTTTAACGCTTCGCGGGCCGAAGGTGGCCCGCGGGCCGTAGTTTCCCCTTCCCTGGTTTAGACTAACGAATATTTTTTTCGACATCTCTAAAGCTACTAATAGTTTTAGAGCGAAAGAATGTCGTTTGAGTTTTCCCATTTCAAGTCTGGGAATGAGACATTTTAAACTTAAATGAGAAATGTGTCATTCCTTTGCTATTAAACATAGTTGCAGTCAAACAAGTCTTGATGAAAGATTCCAAAGAGATCTAGAGGTTTAACTAAACTAATATTAGAGAGAGGTAATGGTTGTTTGTTTGTATTGTAGGGGTAATCTTCGGAACTACTGATGCGATTCCGAAAATTCTTTCTCTAATAGAAAGCTGTAGGATAGCCGAGTGTCTTATGATATATCTATTTATATAAAAGAAAGTCGGGTTAGTTACAGTTAGTTATTTATAACTCAAGCACCTCGGGACCGATTATTTCTGATCTTTGGTTTGTTGGATTTGTTTCCGCCCCAAATAACAGAATAACTATTAAAACATGGGTAAAATTCACAAAAAAAAAGAAAATTCTCATACATTTTGTATGGATCGGCTTTTTTGATTCTGAGGCGATACGAAGTTCACCGGATCAGCTGGTTTTATGATAAAAACAAGAAATTCTACTCGGTCAAGTCGCTGGCACAAACTAGACAGGTAAAATTGTTTGTTTGTGTGTCAGAGGTAATCTCTGGAAGATTACTTCCAAGTTTTTTTGTAATTTGTAATCGGATCATTAGATCCGATTACAAATTACAAAAAAACTTTCATTGATAAAAAGCTACACTATTGCAGAGTGGCAAACGATATTTTTATGGTATACTTAACTTCCAAGCGGGCAGAAGCAATTAATCTAACAAGTAATGGAAAAAAATTGCATAGTTTTTTATCTAAAGATAAAACTATTCCGTTAAAAGGGTTCGGCGAGTTTACGCAAGAGATTGATCGATAACGTTGATATGTGTTATCAGCATCTAATAAAATACGTGACGTCATTATCTGCACGTAATCTGTATTAATAAAGATGACAGAATTAATTACCTCGAAGATACGAACTATCTGTTACCGCTGCTTTAGTTAGATCTTAAGGTGACACTAGTCGATATTTTTTTCCATAAAAATTTCGGGAGAGTATTACTCCACTGTTTGACATTGTGCATCCAAAGTTAAACATGATACCGTTTTGTCTTATTATTAATGTTGTCTGTACGGAAACAGAATAGTAAAATAAAAAGCCATTAAAAAGTTATAAGCCAACAAAGATTCGTTTTTCTTGCTATTGTTAACGTAACTTTGGGTGTAAGTTATAAAAGAACTGTAAATTCTTCAAAACCAAGTCTACACCGACAAAGCTCAGTTATTGAAGAGTTCAATAAACTTCATTTGTAATTGATTTATGTAGTGGTTTTTTCATAAAACTCGATTTTCCGAAGCACTTTTCGATTTTTTTTCACGCCTATTAGATTGGAACGGTGTTTCTGTGCGTGAGAACTAGACGTTGTTCGTGTAGACTAGCGTCTAACTGCTCATCACTGATACTAGCTCTGTCGGACACGAAGCCAAGTGAGACAGCGTGCTCTTTGGACATGACCACCAGTGAGTTTGAGCTCGCGACTAGTTTACTCTTAACTAACTATACTTAGATAACATGTTTTGAGGAGGGCTGTGTTCATCAGCCTTTTGGCAATATTATTACTCAATTACGGCGCAGAAAAGGAAGGGTGCAGAATGTATTTTAGTTATTATAGGTAGCCAAAGAGTTGCTTCTAATATAAAATGATTACCGCCTCGTCTAAACCTTAACACCAGGAAGTTTACCCATGCGTTGAATTAGGGAAACACGTAACTACCTGTAATTTTTCCGTCAAAATTTCAAAACATAAGAATAATGCTGTTTGACCTTAAAAATAGGTCATTGTACCATTCTACTGATGATGATGTGCATTTCATAATAAACCCAAACCCAAGTAATGAAGCGATCCAATCGTAATTTTTGGGCACATGTCCAATCTCGAACCGTACGAATTTTGGAAACCGACAAATTTAATAATTATGCCAGACGTCGAACTAAGCTCAAAGTCCACAGCCTGCCACCAGACAGCCACACTAATGACACGATATAATTAAACACACAAGGTAATTTATTATTCGAGAAATTGTTATACATTTCATCATAATATTTTAAATATTAACATTTTCTCAAAGAGAGCACCGAGCAATAAACCTTTTTTCCGCTAGGCTTAGTTTTCTTCGCAAACAATTTATTTAGGAAAATAAAAGATAAACAAATTGTGTCTTCTTTTCCATCGTAGTATTTATTCAGCGCATAGACAAGTTAGTACTGTTGTGAGATGGCCTAGCAACAAAGCTACAATGTTGAAATACTAAAAACTATACGAGACACGGATACAATCGAGTGCCAAGAATTTATCACGGCGACTGACTTCATATTATGTCCGCTTTTTTTCCTTTAGAGAAACGTGTTTCTTACTCTGAATCATTATTTTATTACCTACGTGGTTGTGTCGTCTTCAGTTACTAATCTATGCCATGATATGGCTCCGTTTCCACCACAGATGAGCGTGGATGCGTAGCGAGGGATGTGTGAAACCAGTCAATAACATCGCTTCATTTTTATAGCTTGAACTAAGTTAGCGTTGGTATTGATTATTATTGATAGTTTTACACACATTCCTCGCTACGCATCCTCGCTGATCTCTGGTGGAAAACTAGACTAAAGCAGCACATGTAAAACCTATATGCATTAAGTCTTGTGTCATTGTTATAAAGTAAAAATTATAACTATTGCCGCGAGTTTTATCAAACTCTCGGTAATCAGTCTAATAAAATTTATACCTTACATTACCGAGATAACAGTTAAATTACATTGTAATAACTTCTTAATGGTTTTAAGTCGATCGTGAATGTCCTACCTAAGTCATTTCTGATATAGTTTTAGGTTAAGGGACAGCTATCCCTAACCTTGAAACCTTTACCGGTAGTATAAAAAAGGGAGTCCCAAGGAGTTCTAATTCTGGAAAACTCTCTTTTGGTACATTCGTATGAAATCTTTATGTTAAATCGATATGCTAATTCGATTTTAAACGACCATTTCTTGGCCTCATATACGAAAACTTTACTCACTCAAATAAAAAAGTTCATAATGTCCAATGTCACTTCATTTTAATTATCCTCAGTGTTATAGAAATTTGTCCTAATTAATACGCGCGAATGCCTTGGCGTCGGGCTTGCCAGAAAATTAATGTTACCAGCACATAAACGTTTTAATAAAAATTTACTTGCACTGACTGAGAGTCTTAAAACATTTTCTAACGAGTCGAATTATTATGAAAGCGGTCCAGTGTGGAACGTAATCTAAAGTTATCATACGAAATATCCGATAAGTTTATTATTAATAGAGTTTTCGACATAAAAGTGCGGCGCGGATTGGTGATGATGTGGTGAACAAGATAGGCCGGTGAAATTAAAACTTTATGGAAGTAGTATAAGCATAATCAGCCTATATTGTTCCCACGGAGACAGGCCTCCTCTTTCTGTGAGAGGGAGTGAGCCGTAATCCACCACGCAGGCCAGGCAGTGCGGGTGGCAGATGTTGTCACGTTATGTCTTCGAATTTTTCGTTCTAGGACATGCCGGTTTTCTCAACATGTTTATGGAAGTAACATAACCTAAATTGATTCCTCTATTTCCCATAATCTGCTCGGTCAAAGACATAGGTACGTATTTTACAGAATAATTACTAAATTTCAATCAATTCATCATGACAATAAAATGTTCACATTTCCGGTTGAATGCCGTAATTTATCATCTGCCTAGCCTTTTCCCAACTATGTTGGGGTCGGCTTCAAGTCTACCGGATGCAGCTGAATACCAGTATTTTTAGTTTTGGTTGAATGCCGTAATTATAGTAACAATTAAAAAGCCTTTATGTCTAGCGTGGATCCACGTTCCATACGGCATGCGAAGGGTTAAATAGACACTTTCATGTCCCATGGTTAAAGACACATTAAAAGTCATATTATGGAATCAACTAATCATAAAATCTGATATTTCCTTCAGTCACACCTGCTGTTTACAATTTTCTTTCAGAATTTGCAGGTCAGTGTCAGGTTGTATCTTTATCAAAATATGATTCGCGACTATAACAGGTATGTTTTTACAAAATTATAATCATTAGAATCATTAATACATCTTTCTAAGTTAGATTTGTACCATAAGAAGAAATCCCTTATGGAAAAGTGCTTATGGTACAAATAATGAAATAATCGAACTTAAAAAGATATTTTAATGATTTTAATTACTATAATTCTTTAAATACATATCTATTATAGACGCGAATCATATTTTGATCAAGATACAACCTGACACTGGCCTGCAAATTGCAAAAAAACGTAAAAAAATTGAATTTCGCGGTCTACCACTGCGCATTCACCTTTAACACATGACCGCGGTCACTGTCCGACTGCATAGAAAAGAAAGAGAAGCACAATGAGGATGACACAACGCTGGTAATTTATTGCAAAATATTAAGCAATAATCTATTTACAAAAAATCTATTGTTTGGGCCAAAAAAATTAAATCACTAGTGCTTTAGTACCTACGTTGCTTGTAGAATAATCTGACAAAAAATCAGAATGATTGTATGTATAACAATTAGTATGGTTTTTATTGTAAAAAGAAAGTTTTTAGTTGTATTATGTTTTCAACACACTATCTACCTAGCATATATCCTGAAGAATATCATAATATTTTTCTGATTTTGTTTACTGTAGTCGATCATATACATACTTTTATTGCTTCTAAAACTTCCGTTTTTTGCATTTAGGTCATGTAATCCCCTTAAATATATTATGTTGTTCCGGCAATAGGTTCGCCTCCTTTTACATGGGACTTAAGGCTCCTACAAACAGGCGCGACTCGCGATATAATTGCGCGCGACACAAAGGTACCGTCCGTTGCGCAACTTGCGGTGCCTTTGTGTCGCGCGCGATTTTATCGCGTGTCGCGCCTGTTTGAAGGAGCCTTTAAATATAACTGGCGAAATTGTGTACTATAGGTACATCTTTGCCTGACCCTTCGGGGTGCAGGCATGCAGGCGTCAAGGTATGGTGTGTTTTTGCTCGTTATAAAAACTATTATCTTTTCTAGGTCCAGAGAATTCATGCGTCGAGTCTGCATGCACTATCGTACTATACTATCATGAAGTATCTAACGACAATATCTGAATATCAGTAGGTGCAGTAGACAGTACGTACGTGACAACATTTTGACCTTCAATTGACCTTGCGTACTGCTATTACACTGGTTTTGCTGCCACTGATGAGTGGCCTACAGACTGTCTTAAGCACACGCAACAAATCTGATTATATGTGTGATAGTAGCAACACTAGCGAAGAACCGTTTCAACGTGCAAGAATCAAACGATCATCTCCAAAAAGAAGTCAATGCTATCTAACCGAAAAAATAACAACAGTAAAAATAAATCTAGATATTTTAAACACCCATGTTCACAGCATCTACCGTGACGGCGGAGCGTCGCGGATGTATGCACCGTCGCTCTTTTCCAGAGTGAATGAAACTCCCAACGGTAACAAAACTAAGTGCATCAGTTACAATTGAAAACAAATGTTTGTTGGAATTAAATTGAAGTAGAATAGGCAAGAGAGACGGAAAGAATAGGATTTATTTAATGTTTCAGTTGGGGAGTAATCATTAAACAGTCGGACAAATAAATTTAAGGCGAAAAAGAAGTAAGTCTTAGAAAAAAAAAAACAATATCGTTGAAACCTCCACAGTGTCTACCGAAGCGAGGATTGAAAACTTAGCTGCAGCAATAAAACTTAATCATACTCAACTCAAATCAAGGAAAAGAATTATGAGCTTAAAATGAAAGTAGGAAAGACCTCCATTGCGCTACGGAAACTTGAGGATAACATGCAAAAATATAAGATAAACGTGGAAAAAAACCTAATCAAATAAAAACATACTTCCATAGAAGTCGACATACGTTCCATTTGAGTCACAGAAAATGTGAAATAAAATCGATTCCGGTTCTCTTGGAGTGACAAGATAAAGGCGGATGTCGAATTCAAGATACAAGTATCGTTATTTAGATCTTATACAGAATTGAGAAGAGTAGTGATGAAGTCGAGATATTGCCAGCCAACTCCGGGATCGCGTTAATCAGAGTATGCAATTGACCTCAAAAGTTGCTGATCCCCAATTAAAATAACAGAGATACCCTTTTCGAACACAGTCCGCCACCTTTCTTTGGTGATAATTAAATTCTTGTCTGATGGACTACTTAGATGTTCAAACTCTCAGATAGTCCAACATATATTTCGAAATCCGTGAACAAACTAAAGCCCAGCACATTTAAAATTAGACAAACAAAATTAAGTCGCATTATACAATTACACGATAAGATAAGGAGCTAAAAACAAATACGATATGGTAATGTTTGGAGTAAAAATGTGCTTCACGTTTTCCTTCCAAATTTCGGTGTAAATGATTTAATTAAAACAATGTACTTAATATGGGATAAACGTGTACGTTATGTGCCTTAATGAGGGTTTTCGTGAAAATTTACGACACCAGTTGGCACCACTGTGACAAGAGGTCTTCCAATATAAAATATATGATGACGTTCATCATTCGATTCATTCATTCGTTCATCATTCAGTCATGACTAAAGAAAATATAGGCTCTTTGACAGATGTCTGGACCTGACGTGTCAGTGCTGCCACCTGGCGAACGTCATTTCAGAAAACCCTAATTTTGCTAGAACGGTGACGTTTTGCCGGAAATTGGGGAGTTAGGGGAATCCAAAAAACTTCGCCGAATTTCACACCTCAGGGGTACTTAAACTCGCGACATGCGTCTCAAGACATGACACAGTTACCAAGTCCTGAGCTTACAGATTTTTTGTCCAAAACGGTGGCACAAATATAGGTACCTAGTGTATCTACAGTGGAAGTACTTTCCGGGCAAACTGCTTCACCGCTATTAAATTATAAGGTGTCGGACGCTTACAGGCTCCGTCAAACAGGCGCGACACGCGATAATATCGCACGCGACACAAAGGCACCGCAAGTCGCGCAACGAGCGGTGCCTTTGTGTCGCGCGCGATTCGCGTCGCGCGTCGCGCCTGTTTGCAGGAGCCTTAAACCTTATGCCGGCGCTACACATTGGCCTGGTCCATTGGTTCAGACTTGGCACCACATCCAATGTAGAGTAAAATCAGTAAAATCATATCCAGGCCCTATACACACATTGGAGCCAATGCTCCAAGGCTACATCTTGGGTCAAATTATGTCCAATGTGTGGCGCCAGCATTAGATACGACCTCTAATATAAGGCACAGGTGCGTAATAAGATGTTAATAAAGATTCCATACAATTTCCCTTTATAACAGACAGCCTACTAAGATAATTAAATAGCAAGCTACTTTTCTATGCGACCTAGCCCCTACGTCATTTGATGACGTCAGAAACAGTGTTGTTTCATTAAGTACTGAATATTGAATTAACTGTTCTAAATATAGACTAATGAGAACTAGACTACAGTTTGGTTAGGTTTATTTGCGTTCGAGATAATATGCTTCAGACCCCGAGCTTACTCAATGTTACGAGTAATTTAGTTTATTTATTGTTCAAGCAATTATATGAACCAGCATACGTTTTGACAGCGTCGTTGCCAATCAGAATCTTGCCTGGTCTCTAGATAGTAAATAGCCTACAAGAGTGGTGATATTTGAATGTTCGTGTCCTGCGCACCCTGGACAGTCAGCCCCGTTACCATCTTACTGACCGGCAAATGTTTTTGCCAGTAATTCCGTATCGATAAGGCCCAAAATGTGGACGTGGTTTCATTTTCGTTATAGATATGGTACCAAATTATTACTTGAGTTATAAGACGTTGACCTTCAGGAGCATTTTATCACATCATCAAGCAATAAACTACTAAATAAATGTTACAACAAAAACATTCACAAATATTTTCCATAGTGACTTACTTACCGCCTAATCAAGTCGTTACACGTGTTTATTTATACTACCTACATGCTTAGTCACTTAGAATATTATACATAGTCATGTATCTACGCCCTACAGTATTACTGAATCATCATAACTTGATAAGCCTCGTATTGACCGATTACATTAACATAAACGACTAAAGGCAAGGCGCGACATGCGATAAAATCGCGCGCGACACAAAGGTACCGCAAGTCGCGCAACGAGCGGTGCCTTTGTGTCGCGCCTGTTTGTAGGAGCCTGTATTTGGAAAAACGTTTGGCATGTTCCTACCTCACAGAAAATTGTTGCCATGACAGAATTTGTAAGGACTTTTATCAAGAAGTTAGTAGTTCTTGCCTTACAAATTTTGTATGCCCTCATAATGTTAGGTAGGCGAAGACAAAATTCGAATTGGCATACATTCTAAGACAACCATGCTTCTATCATTTTAGCGATTAGTTTACTAAAGACAATTATAATCAAATTCGCGGGAAGCACCTGGACGAGGGAGGCACGGAACTGGGAAGTACGGCAGTGAGAAAAACCCAGCAGTAGGTAATTTCACGTTGAAATTATGATGACAATGAATAAACAATTTAAAAAAAAAAAAATGTAGTACCACTATATCTGTTCCCAGGTGAGGCTCAAAGCACCAAGAAAAGACTGATATCTTCACAAAGAAACAATTAACTATGGCACAGACAAAAATGTTTCTGCATACACATGTGCATGATAAGTTAACAAATTCGACCCTTACAATTACCGGTCACGATATCCGCTCCCATGGTAGAGAGGAGAGCGATTAAGGGCTTATGTTAGCAAGATGGACACCCGTACCCACCCACAGTAGGTTATTAATTCTGTCTTACAATGTAATCAACGCTCGCCCAAGATTATGGTCGGATCTTCGTAATTGGAGGGGCTCCGAGTCCATTGGAACTTTTTGGCGAATATTATAAGGGGAGAAAAAGTGTTTTATACTCCTGGATATATTAATTACTTAAGTAATCTACAATCTTTCACTCGAGCCTCTAAAGAGGCCATTCAAGATTTTTTTCTCATTGTAAAAAAAATGTTTGGTACCGTTTGTATTTTCGACACGGAGTGCTAAATTTTCCTGGATATATTTTATTCAAACTTCATATCGATTTTAAATAGGTTTTCCTGTAGGTGCCTCACATTTTAGTTTTTTTTCCCTGAGGTTAACCGCAATTTCAATTTTAATTAACCATTGAAGGCTGAAAGCACAACAAAACAAGGTCCCCATAAATATTGAAGGCTTTTAAAAAAAGTTCTATTTTTTTATCGCCCCGCAATGAAATTTGCATTTTTATAAGGTAGGTTGTTGCTTACTTGTTAGAAGATTAACTTAGAAACATCTGTAGCAATATCCATTTTAAGCGCGCGCGCCTGTTAGTAGGAGCCTTTAAACAGATTTTAATTTAAGGCTCCTTCAAACAGACGCGACACAAAGGCACCGCAAGTGGCGCAACGAGCGGTGCCTTTGTGTCACGCGCGATTATATCGCGTGTCGCGCCTGTTGGAAGAGCCTTTATACCAAGAAAGTTGTTGTTGGACTTTTTTTCGTCTAGATATTAATTAATGACCGTTCATAATATTAATATTGTTATCACTCCCGACACCAGCGGGAAAATGAAAATCGATCGCATCGGCTTTTTCATTTTGACAGGCATGGCGATCAGCCATATGGTCACTGCGTTATTTACGTTTTTGATCAGACAAAGTTTTCCAACCTATGAAACAATAGATGACAATATGAAAGGCATTGCGATCGATTGCCATTTTATATGTTACGCAATTACTTCGCTCGTTTGTGATCATAGCTCTTTAAAGGTAATTATTTAATTAGGTATTGTGAGTGGTTGTAAAAAAATTCGGTCAGTTCGGAGTGTGACCTCCGTTTAAAGGCAACTCAAGATAATAATCAATAAACTAGTTGCCAGCGGACGCGTTAGGTAATAGGTAATACGGGCTGGTGTCCGCAACTCCACGTCAATGCGCGTATTTTGCGTTACAATAAGAGAAAATGTGTCTCATTTTATATCATTGATATCTGCAATTGAAATTTTATCGATAACCAATATCAAAGAATGAAGCTTATAAGTAAAAATAGAGGCGAAAAACAACCCAAAGATCCCAAGTATGATTTAAAAAGATTCCTAAAAATCAATACATCGCGTCACGTTTTACATTACGAGGGACAAAATATCCCAGGGGACTAACGTTCCTCTCAGGAAGCTATAGAAAATTCTTTATAAAAAGTTACGAGAAGACTTCCAATCGGATTCTTTCATCTTGTAAGACAAATATTTGAAAAAGCAAAAAATTATTGTTTTTAATCGAGAAAAAAAATAAGATGGTTTTCAAGTCGACGCGTATTTTTATTAAAGTGGAAAACTCTTTAGGCTCGCTATTTCTGGACAGCGAACAAAACTGAACCGTCACGCTCGGATCGGTGACGCTGATTCGGGTATACTCGGGTCGGTGATGCTGGTTCGGGTATAACATACATACATAATCAGTCTATAATGTTCCCACAGCTGGGACATGGGCCTCCTCTCTGTGAGAGGGAGTGGGCCGTAATCCACCACGATTCGGGTATACTCGGGTCCAATCGGTGGGCGACGCTGAATCGCGTATGCTCGTGCTCGGCTCATATATAAGTTTTCATTTCTATAGTGTTGCCATAAACACACCTTTTTTATAGCTTCGTCAGCAGTCACCTTATCACAGTCCAAACAGACCTAGCCTACTTTATTTCCAAAATTATATAATACTGTTCACAAAAACAATATGGCCGTAGAATTTCCAACTTATCCAATGATTCGGGGTTAGCTCTCATTAGGGATACAAGTGATTCGGGTTAGTGTTATTTTGGGCTGGAATAATTCGGGATAGCGTCCTTTACAAACAGTGATTCAGGTTTAAGGCCGATGAGTCCTTTTCTAGACTACCAGTAATACAAAAGAATCTACAAAAGAGTCGTAATAATAACAATGAAGATTTTATTTCTCTAGCATATGTGGCTTGAGTTCATAGCGGTTATCCTATGAGAATATCATTAGGTAAAAAAAAGAAACATTAGCTTACGTTACTTGAAAAAGAGAGAAACTGAGTACAACAACTCTTTCTTAAGAGGAAGCGCTGTCACGCGTTTATTCCATACATACGTTTTCCCGTGTTTTCTTCCTGAGTAATGAAATTACATTAGACCAAATTTTCATTACTATACATCTATATAGAATCTACGGCGGCCATGTTCGTATTCAATGTTTGGTTTCTTTGGGGTAGGGGTAGGGCTATCCCTATCCTTATGAATTTGTTTCAGATTTTTTTGCTAGATACACATTACATCGTAAAATAATATTTGGTCTAGTATCTTTAACCAGGGAGAAAACAGAGGACTACGTTTATATGGAAGAAATTCCAACAACCACGTTACCGTTTCCTCTTAAGTACTTCTTATAAGCTCACATTCATACAATCACTGTCCTACATTCAAATATACAATGCCACATAAAAGAATGTTACACAAAGTACGAAAACCTTTTACAGCGATAACAGGGGTTCTATGGAAACTAATATCTATCGTAAATCATACTTCCAAAAGCTGTCAACTTATACTTTACAAAGAAATGGTAGAATTGGAAATACGCAGATAGTAAAATGGTTCTTATTGGATTATTTTATACTATCATCACGGTTGAATACCTAAAAAGATAAATAATGTAAGTACTTTAATAAATCAATTAAATTACTGACTATACAAAAAAAAATCTTTTGTTTTTTCGTTGAAGTGCTCGTCCGCAACATGGCCGCAACGCTGTCATCCGGAAACGTGTCCAGAAGACTGGCAGCATTGCCACGTTGAATGGCAATGCTAATTCTTTGGCCAAAGAACGAGCCAGCCCTCGTCTTTGGTCACGAATTTTAAAACTATAAGTAATACTAGCTAGGTGTGGCAGGCCTTCCCGTAAGGTGGACCCTGTGGTCCGATGACTGATCGCGGTCTCAACAATGACCCGCTGAAGGTCGCAGGAATCCCCAGGATGTGAGAAGAACAGAACCGGTCGATGTGGCGAATCCTGGGGGAGGCCTGTGTCCGGCAGTGGACGTCTTTCGGCTTAAAGGATCATGAATAATAGCTAGGCCGGTTACTTTTAATCGGACTCCACATAATAGGTGCTTCCTAGATGATATCCTAGCCGAAAAACTAACCGTTTCTCTTTAAGAGCGTTTAACCGTACGGCGGATTTTAATGAAACTTCATACGCATAAGCAGGATACAAAGGTCTAAAATGTTAGTAGAGAACGTAGATAGAAGTAATTTGTCAAGAACCATTATTGAATCTACCCACCATTCAATTCAAATATCTATACAAGTTAAGGCTATAGCAACAGACGGACCATCATCATCAATATCAACCTCCATACTAATAACATTACAGTGTTGCCATCAATCCACCTGCCAGCAGTGAGGCGATATCCATCAAGATTATAGCGGGATCCTCTCAGAATTGTTCGCTGTAGGAAGCTTTGTACTGTACAATATTTATATGCAGTTATGGTGAAAACGGTAAGTTAATCTTATTGAAACGGTAGTGGTCGAAACAATGTAGAAAAAAAAAGATTGTGTGATTATGACCACACGATAGAATTCATAATTTATATGATGTTTTTTTAAATATGATGACTAGCTCCGTGTATACGCGAATCAGCGTCGCCGAGTTTACCCGGTTAGTTTCGTTCACTGTTCAGAATGAGCGCAAAGTGCGCCTAAAGTTTTTACTTCAAAAATTCGCCTTGTGTAATCCGGGAGTACGGAACAAAACTGTCAATAATGTTTTCTGTATTTTAAGCTGCCTAGCTTTTTCAGTGAACATTTACGAGTATTTTAAGGAAGTTTTGATAACTCCGAGAAAGACAATCAAATCTCAGCCCTTTTTATTTTAAAGTTTTATATGGTAAAGCATAAAGCATTGTGTATCATCTCTAAAGTCACCCTGAAATTCAGAGCTAAAGCTAACTATTTGGTATTAACACTTACGAACAGCTTCTTGCCTACCATACCCGCAATAAGACTCCTACAAACAGGCGCGACACGCGATATAATCGCGCGCGACACAATGGCACCGCTCGTTGCGCGACTTGCGGTGCCTTTGTGTCACGTTTCGTGTCGCGCCTGTTTGAAGGAGCCTATACATCCTTGCTGTTCCCAAACCCATGTCAAACATTGGCCCAACTGCAAACCTTTGGACAATTTAACAATGTTGACATATCGACCATTAACGAAGGTGTTAAACTGTTGTATGCTGCCATTGTTTAGTTAAATCTTCCAGAACGGTTAAGCTAAGCATGGTATACAGCCACAGTCTACCAATATCGACTCCTTACAGTAAGGCAACGCGAGCGTTTTCGCAGTGCGCGGAGAATGGAACCACCGAGTTTATGGCCCAAACTGTGGTAGCGCATACATGTAGTTGAGATAAACTTAACATCACGCCTGTATTTTCCAAAGAAGTAGACAGAATGAGGGTGCATTTACATGAAATAGAAGGGGACTAGGTAACTGCCAAGAAACGCTGAAGTCGAGCGTTCAACCACTAGACGAACGAAGCAGAGCGGATTAAGAATGTGGTTTTTGACATTCCTCAAGACCTTTCAAATGTCTGAGTTGAGACACTGCTTAGTAGATGCACTGTACTTTACTAGCTATGTTTAGTGTATTGGTACGTTTTAAAGTGCCGAAGTCGTTGCTAAGAACTAAAGCTAAATTTATGTGTAATAAGTGGGTGGAATAGAATTCCACGTAGCAAGTGGTATTACTGTTTACTGGCATACTGCTTGATATCACGTAAGTATGGGAGGTACGATCTCTTTTTATAAAGATTGACGTACATAATCTGCATTCGCGATTTATTTGCCAACAATGTAAACAAATATAAGTTTATGGTAAAATAACTTTAAATTCTACACAATAAAGTT
The DNA here is from genome assembly GCA_963855955.1 of Luperina nickerlii. Lineage (NCBI taxonomy): Eukaryota > Metazoa > Arthropoda > Insecta > Lepidoptera > Noctuidae > Luperina > Luperina nickerlii. Next base: position 4,225,279 of record OY979689.1, on the reverse strand, counting down.
CAGTTTACGCTACAACTTCAAACATTTTTATAACTTTTTCAATAGTGCTAGTCACTCGCATTCTATTATGTATGACAATGATGTGTATATTGTGTATGACTAATGTCATTAAATGATATTATTATGCATGTACTTACTAGAAACATTTGCACGACTGATAAGTCGAATATAGTGGAACTAAAATTATTTTACCTTATCATGTAAGCACCTATATTCTGGCAAATAAATTTCATTTCATTTCTGAAATCAACTTAATTACCATTAAAATAAGGTTTATATTTGTTTAACTTGAAATAATATAAATTTGTAACATAAGTTTTAATAGACTTTACATACAAATTTACGCCTTCTTTCCATGGGGGTTGGCAGAAACTACAGAACGCCACCTGCTAAGATTCTTACATAAACCTATTTTGCTTCATTGAAATTGAAATAGCTGTCGTAAATTTTAAAATCTCTACAAAGGGCATTAACTCCTGCTATGCTACATAGCAGGAGTTAATGCCATTTGTAGAGATTCGGAGACGACAGTAAAACCTGGTGCTGTAATGAAAAGAAAAGTAAAAGCTGAAAGAAAAAAAAAGAAAAAATTAACAATACCGTCATTTGTGATGGCTTTTTTTTTTTTTTTTTCTGTTTTTTTTTTCTGGATGGGAAATCATCAAATGACTCCTCCCGCTCTGGGTGGAGCGGAAGGGAGTGTCAGACTCTTACTGACTAAAACCCACCCGTGTTCCTTCCTTCGCCCTTTATGTTCCGGGCCAGCGGTAACCCTTTCGGACAATCCCGCTGACCCGGCAGGCTTCGGCCCTTACGGGCCCCTTCACTTGATGCTGACATCTCTTTGAGGCGCGCGTGGAACACGTACGCGCCGTCCGGCACGGGCCTGGTCCTGATCGGACGGTGAGCTACCCATTACTCTCCGCCCGCAGGCCCGCGCCTACGGTGGCCGGGAGTCGTCGCGCGGCTCCCGACGCCCGGAGCGTCTCCCGCGGCGGCTGGGACGGGAGGCTCTCTCCCTCAGCCGTCCCGCTGCCTCCTTCGCTAGCATGACTGCTTCGCAGAAGGAGGCGACTGCCCCCCACTCCCTCTCGCCCCGGACCATAGCTTGAACCAGGCCCGGACGCGAGAGGTCGCCGCCGCTGCCGATCGCCTCTACGAGGACACGGCGGTGCTCCGCCCAAGCGGGGCAGACCTCCACCGTGTGCTCCACCGTGTCCTCTGGGCGATCCTGGCAATGGTGACACCCGGGCGTTTCCTCCCGCCTGATTATGTGCAGGAACCTCCCGAAACTTCCGTGTCCGGTGAGGACCTGCGTCAGGCGGTAGGTGAGGGCGCCATGACGCCTCTCTAGCCACTCCTCAAAGAGGGGTCTTACCGCCGCTATCGTGGCGTGCCCTGCGCTGGGTTGCGACAGTCGCTCTTTCCATGCCGCCATGAGATCGCGCCGGAGGTCCGTCCGCTCCGCCGCGATTTGCTGCGGAAGCGGAGTTTCCCCCCGGCGTAGTGCCTCCGCGCGCCACTCATACAGGCGCGCGAGGACTATCGCCTCCAGATCCCATGGCGGCAGTCCGGCAAGGAGGCTTGCCGCCTCGCCCGAGATCGTGCGGTACCCCCGGATCAGCCTAACGGCTACCACCTTTTGGGGCGCGTTCAAATAATGGGCGGCTCGCCGCCGCAGTGAACGCGCCCACACCGGGGCCCCGTATAGGGCCATGGACCGCACGACCCACGCGTAAAGCCTCCGGCAGGAGGCGTTTGGCCCCCTCAGGTTGGGCAGGAGCCGCTTGAAGGCGGCCCCAGCCCGTTCCAGTTTGGGAGCCAAACGTCGGAAATGCTCGACGAAGTTCCACCGGCTGTCGAGGACGAGACCCAGGTATTTCATCGTCGTCTCGACGCCGATGTGAACCCCTCCTACCGTTAGTTGGGATCCCGATGGTGGCGCGTTCCGGGGCCCATGAAACGACATGGCCTCGGACTTGTGCAATGCCACCTCGAGACCCAACTGCCGGATCCTCTCCACGACTATCGCAACCCCGCGTGTCATCGCGTCGGCCGCCGCCTGATGCGACCTCCCCTGCGCCAGGACTAGCGTGTCGTCAGCGTAGCAAACCACGCTGACGCCATCAGGGAGGTCGGCCCGTAGCACCCAGTCGTAACCGATGTCCCACAAGAGCGGCCCCAGAACCGATCCCTGTGGGACACCGCACGACATCTCTCGCCGATTTGTGATGGCTTTAAATGCACATAATTTAGAAGCAGGCGTCCTCCAACTTTGTAAAAAACAACATAAACATGTTTTTGTTCCTTACCCCTAATCCTACACCTATCAACACAAACATCCGTCTCACTTTACGAGAAAAATACCTCCCGCATACCTCAACTTTGAACAAAGTTATCCGGTATCAAACGAGGTTTAACTACACATTGTTTCCGTTAACGGTCCCTTCCAAGCCCTTTATGCGTTGCTTACGTCATCGGCTATATCGCTCAGACAATTTCACTACGGGGATCTGCTACATATTAACTGTAATGGACAAGATTCGGAATGGTTAAGGTATGAGGTAGTGTAGCGTTTCTTATCTTGGGTTCAGAATTAAAGATGATTGGCATAGCTCTGGTCTGTGGGTGGGTGACCATCTTTACATACTGAGACCCCTCCGTGCCTCGGAAAGCACGTTAAGCCGTTGGTCCCGGCTATCATTCGCGGATCTTTGACAGTCGTGACGGGTAGTCAGAAGCCCGAAAGTCTGACAACCAGTCTTAGCAAGTGGTACCGTATTAACCAGTAACTGGGTTGTCGAAGGCAGGTAGGCAGTCGCTCCATGTAAAATATTGGTAATCAGATGCGTCCGGTTAGACTGGAAGCGGACCCCAACATGGTTGGGAAAAGGCTAGGCAGATGATGATGGGATATTTCAATTCTTTTACAGATCCGAAGTCACAAATGAAGTAGCATAAAGATGTTTAAAAAACAAAACACGTAGTAATAAGGAGTAAATCGGTATTCGGCCAGACTGCATATCGATAGAAATCTTGCTCCTAATATACTTGTAGTAACAGAAAACCTAGGATCCAAAACAGATGATAAAACTGACATTTATGGCCAAACGACAGTCGAAATCGATTCAATTTTGTATGCAAGTGTTTAAAGTAATGTCAGCCATGTTTTTCGACGAAAAATCAATCGTGTAGGTACCTGAGCGAAATATTATATTCTGCTGCATTCCAAAGTTACGATCGTTTTTTTTAATCATATTTGTGTTTTTGGACGAAGCTTTAAAGTTTAATAATCGGAATGTAGTGTATTAACCCGAGTTTATCTCTATTGCATAGTACATTTGGTACAGATTGTGTTTATAAACACTCACGTGTAGTAGGAATAACATCATTTACATAGGTGACTCCGTCGAAAAAGTAGCTATTGCGAGTGAAGAACCTTAAAAACTTCTTGTTTTTCGAGTTATCTACAACTACTTCTTCTACAGCCCGCCTTCCGTCTTTGTACAGTATTTTTTTACTTGTGCATAAAGTTTTAATAAATAAATAAAACCGGATTTTATCGAGCAGATATTTAACATTAGCAAGAGTATATCGACGATAGCAATAGAAAAACATCTTGTCACTGGATCTTGAAAGACAAGACCTTCATTTTATTTACCTCCTTCCTAGAAAAAACAAGCTTACGTAACGTCGCTCAATTCCTCCATAGACAGTCAGTTTTTTTTTATAGCCGTCCCTAGATAGATACATGGAGACGGGATATGAATAAAATTAAATCCACCAATAGCATATCTATCCGGCAGTAAGAAACTCGGGCAATACACTGAATACAAATTGAAATATTTATGTTGTTTTTATGTTAACGTGTGTGGAAATAAATGGAGCTTGGTATGTTTAAAGATGGGTTCTCTCTTGTTATTTATTTTGGCGTATCGTCTCATAGTGAGGGGGGCACCCCTTTTCTATAACGTATATTTTTATTTCATCTGCTTGCGGTAATGTACGGTACAGCTCGATTCAAACTTTAGGGCGGCTCAGAACATGAGGCGAGTCGATGCGCAGTAGCAAATTTACGTGTCTGCGGGGGTGAGGGGTGAAGTACTGCGCAGCGAGTAAGCGCACTTCAGAGCTGGTGTAAAGCTTGAACCGGGCTGTAGGCCCCACGTCAGTGTTAACAAAAGCAGTATAAGCTGGCATCTTTTCTATTGAAACTTCGTACTATGCCAGCCAACCAGCCAGCTCAAGTTCAAAGTGCTACCACCGGCTTATTGTGCTGAATCCCACCTGATGAAACCAACGGCGGTGCACGTTTGTCTAGAAGTAACCTATTCACGTATCTTGATGACTTTTAGTTTGATAAGTATAGGAATTTTATGAAGTACCTATAATAAATAAGAAAAAAAAAGCCTTACAATGGGGTTGGCATAGGTACATAAGCCCGTTTACACAACATAACGCGCGTCAGCTTTAAGGCTCCTACAAACAGGCGCGACACGCGATAAAATCGCGCGCGACACAAATGGACCGCTCGTTGCGTGACTGACTTACAGTGCCTTTGTGTCGCACGCGATTCACGTCGCGCGTCGCGTTTTTGCAGGAGCCTTTATGATACAGCAATGTAGTCAGAATCCAGTTTATTTTACCAGTGAAAATGTTTTAATTTTAAAAGCTCGCTCTTTGTGATCGCTTGCAGGTAAATGATTTATTAATTGGATGTCAGCGGAGAATGTTGAACCCATTTTTATGAGCACTTCGTACGTTTTAATAATAAAGATTTTGTAGAATATACTTCATGAAAATCAACGTAAAATATTAGATTTTTAATTTTTTATTACAAAATGAAAACCTACATGTATATAATATCCAGTTATGTCTCAATAATACGAAAATAATTTACTTTGATTCGTCATACAGGTTTAAAAAGAATCGTGCCCGTTCGAGACTAAATTAAGGGGCTAAATAGGAGGCACCCTTTCCAATTAAGGCTAGAGTTTCGTAAGAAAATACAGACCGTTGATGCTGGGTAAATAAATTACTACGGCTAGCAATGCCAATCAAACAAACCTTCTTTCCACTACCATTTTCAAAAGGAAACGCTCGCTTGGAGGACGTAAACCGCTCCCGGTGAACTAAAAGATAGGGTATATAAAATTATGTTTTAGATCTCGTAAGATGTTGGCAGAACTCGATGAAAAGGTAAGGCAAGGTATATACATATAACATTACCTAAATTGTAACACTCTAAACCCATTTAATTCGAGGAAATAGGTACATGTCCCAGTTAGTACGTACTCAATTCTAGATGGAAACGTAATGGTCCAAATAAAAAACGTGCCCCGCCGAGAGATGCTCGGTTCGAGACGAGTAAAGTAACAGTATGAAATATAACGGTTATCAGCTGTCTGCGGTAGATTTTTGTACGCGTTTTTGTGTTATTGTAGATCTTTGATGACAGTTGTTACGAGTTAAGGCTCTTTCAAACAGGCGCGACACGCGATAAAATCGCGGGCGACACAAAGGCACCGCAAGTCGCGCAACGAGCGGTTTCTTTGTGTCGCGCGCGATTTTATCGCGTGTCGCGCTTGTTTGTAGGAGCCTTTATCAAACTCAAAACTCAAACTCAAAACATTTATTTCAATTAAACCATTTACAGGCACTTTTGAATTGTCAAAAAGTCGGTCAGTCAGAAAATATGAAGCTAGTTGCCCATTCCAAAGCGTAGGTACCTATGGAGAAGAACGGGCAAGAAACTCCATGGACACTCTTTTAAATTATAGTTTTACAAAAATATTAGTTACATCAATAATGTAAATTTATAATTATATGTGAGAACGATGTAAAAAAGACGTACGCGTTAAAAGTGTCCAGAGTACAGCTAATGGTAAGAAAACAACAATTCAATATAAAATAATTAAAAATAAGCCGAGGCAGCTAAGTGATGACCAGCCCCAACTGACGGCGCCCGTTCACGAACATGACGCATAGATCGGCACCATTCAGCTCAACCATTTTGAAGGGAGCTAAATGATCCAACACACACGCCACCGTCAGCGAGACATTTGTGTGAGCATGACATACTATCAGCCGCCAGGGCACATTCAAGTCAATGAAAGACACATTACCCGATAAATGGTACATAGTGTATAGTATATACATAGAACTCACATCTGTGCTATGCAATTATACAATACAAGGAAATTGAGATTATACAATGCAAAGATAGTCTTACAATCTTCAGCAGCTCCAACAGAATCTTCAAGTGTTAATCAATTAGTTGTGGTTGTGGAGCAGGACCAGCCTTGAGCCAGGCATTTTTATCAGCGATGTAATCCCCTAACTTATAATATGCCTGACTGCATAGTGTGCGTTTTATACAAGACTTGAATTTTGTCTCATTCATTTCAAGAATGTGGGGAGGTATTTTATTATAACATTTTAAACAGTACCCCATAAAAGATGAGTCTACTTTAGCCAGTCTGAAACCTGGTTGAACTAATAGGTCCCTATTTCTAGTACTATAATTATGTCTTTCACCTCTTTTACTAAAAAGATGTAAGTTTTTTCTTACATACATGATATTTTCGTAGATATATTGACAAGGCACCGTCATGATGTTAATTTCCTTAAACAGTTCCCTTAGAGAATCGCGCCTGCGGAGAATATAAATGGCTCTGATAGCTCTTTTCTGCAGAATAAAAATAGAATCGATGTCTGCAGCCCGTCCCCAAAGTAAAATCAGAAGCCCGAAAGTCTGACAACCAGTCTTACCATGGGTTATCGGGTTACCCAGTAACCGGGTTGAGGAAGCCAGAAAAGGCAATAGCTCCATGTAAAGTACTGGTATTCTGCTGCATTCATATGTATAGACTGGAAACCGACCCTAACATAGTTGGGAAAAGGCTAGGCAGATACTGATGATAATAATGTTATTGGAGACGAAAACTAAGAAGATACTACTGAAATCGTCGATATTACGAGTATTAATAAAGTAGCAGCGCCCCGCGCCACGGTTCCACCCGCGTAAAGTTTCGATCCGGTGGGAATATCGAGATAAAACGTATCCTATGTGTTAATCCAGGAAATGGTCTATCTATGTGCCAATTTTCATCCAAATCTGTTCAACGGTTTACGCGTGATTGAGTAACAAACATCCAAACATCTTCACAAACTTTCACATTTATAATATTAGTAGGATTAAGGAAGGAAGATCCCAAATGAAACTGAAACTAGCAGCTACCAGCTAGCAGCCGACAGAGACGAAACATAACAGATAGGGGCCCGGGCCCCTAAATATTTTTGAAAAATTAGGATCCTTCATTGCAAAATTACAAATAATATTAAAAACTAACATGACATCTGCTTATTAACAATAATTGTTGAATTGTAAAAAATTAAAAAAAATAAACAAAAATCATTCTACTGAGACAAAATAGTTTTTTACAATTAAACTATTAGAGTATCTTGGCTGGTATCACACTCACTACTTTTTCACACTAAAAAGAAGTTCTAGGGCAAATTTTAGCAAGTTCGTATGTGTAGAAGAAAAGATATAGCTTCTTAAACAATTAAAAATCATTATACTGAGACAAAATAATTTTTTACAATTAAACTATTAGAGTATCTTGGCTGGTATTACACCCACTACTTTTTCACACTAAAAAGAAGTTCTAGGGCAAATTTTAGCAAGTTCGTATGTGTAGAAGAAAAGATATAGCTTCTTAAACAATTAAAAATCATTATACTGAGACAAAATATTTTTTTACAATTAAACTATTAGAGTATCTTGGCTGGTATTACACTCACTACTTTTTCACACTAAAAAGAAGTTCTAGGGCAAATTTCAGCAGGTTCGTATGTGTAGAAGAAAAGATATAGCTTTTTAAATAAACAAAAATCATTCTACTGAGACAAAATAGTTTTTTACAATTAAACTATTAGAGTATCTTGGCTGGTATTACACTCACTACTTTTTCACACTAAAAAGAAGTTCTAGGGCAAATTTTAGCAAGTTCGTATGTGTAGAAGAAAAGATATAGCTTCTTAAACAATTAAAAATCATTCTACTGAGATAAAATATTTTTTTTACAATTAAACTATTAGAGTATCTTGGCTGGTATTACACCCACTACTTTTTCACACTAAAAAGAAGTTCTAGGGCAAATTTCAGCAGGTTCGTATGTGTAGAAGAAAAGATATAGCTTTTTAAATAAACAAAAATCATTCTACTGAGACAAATTAGTTTTTTACAATTAAACTATTAGAGTATCTTGGCTGGTATTACACTCACTACTTTTTCACACTAAAAAGAAGTTCTAGGGCAAATTTTAGCAAGTTCGTATGTGTAGAAGAAAAGATATAGCTTCTTAAACAATTAAAAATCATTATACTGAGACAAAATAATTTTTTACAATTAAACTATTAGAGTATCTTGGCTGGTATTACACTCACTACTTTTTCACACTAAAAAGAAGTTCTAGGGCAAATTTCAGCAGGTTCGTATGTGTAGAAGAAAAGATATAGCTTTTTAAATAAACAAAAATCATTCTACTGAGACAAAATATTTTTTTACAATTAAACTATTAGAGTATCTTGGCTGGTATTACACCCACTACTTTTTCACACTAAAAAGAAGTTCTAGGGCAAATTTCAGCAGGTTCGTATGTGTAGAAGAAAAGATATAGCTTTTTAAATAAACAAAAATCATTCTACTGAGACAAAATATTTTTTTACAATTAAACTATTAGAGTATCTTGGCTGGTATTACACCCACTACTTTTTCACACTAAAAAGAAGTTCTAGGGCAAATTTCAGCAGGTTCGTATGTGTAGAAGAAAAGATATAGCTTTTTAAGTAAATAAACAAAAATCATCCTACTAAGACAAAATATTTTTTTACAATTCAACAATTATTGTTAATAAGCAGATGTCATGTTAGTTTTTAATATTATTTGTAATTTTGCAATGAAGGATCCTAATTTTTCAAAAATATTTAGGGGCCCGGGCCCCTATCTGTTATGTTTCGTCTCTGTCGGCTGCTAGCTGCTAGCTGCTAGTTTCAGTTTCATAGATCCCAAGTACCATGAAGAAGAGACTCTCCCTCGAGATCTTGCATTCGATGAGAAGAATGGTTTGTATATTGGTTTTTCTGTTGGGAAATTCTTCAATAGCAGGCTGAAGTGTAAGTAATTGTCGTTATAGCTAATCGACGGCGAAGTGCCAATACCTCCTAACTGATTTTTTTTTTGAGAAATGAACTTTTTTTTCGTTTTGAATTTAAAGGCGTTATTCGCATGTTTTAGTGAAATCGCAAAATGTATTTTTATTACAACAACATTAAATTAAAATGTGGAAATACATATTACCTCCCAACTAAAACAACGTGTCTATTTTTGAACATTTTTATCCAGTATGTGTAAATTTTTGACTTTGTCAGTTAGGAGTTATTGGCACTTCGCCGTCGTAATGTTATTATTTAGTGACGGCTCCTACAAATAGGCGCGACACGCGATAAAATCGTGTGTCGCGCCTGTTATTAGGAGCCTTAAATGTTAAGGCTATTAGAGTAATGACATTCATTTTGTGATAACTAACTAATACCAGGCCTGGGAACACATCGATGAAACCGAAGTAATTGCGTAACACACTTACATGGCAATATCTTTCATTTTGATTATTCAACCACATTCATTGCGAGTAGAGGCATTTTTCAAACATTTGAAGCAATGCTTTAGCAATTTCCTTCAAAATCCTTTGGATTATGTTTGAAAGTGTTTTACGCAAATGGTTCGCTGGTACGCTGGTTCTAAATTTATAAGCGAACTTACGTACAGTCAGACAGAGAGGAATTGCGATTGTATATATTTATGATTAAATCTATCACAGTCACGTGAAACAGTAATAATAACACAGTATCTTACATTCCTGTTCTGCCATTTGCAATAACAAATCCCAGTTGCGTTTTTTCCTACTACAGAACACATAACTGATAAGGGTATTTTAAATCGTAATATACCGTGTAACATTACACAATTACACTTACAGTTTGCATTAAAACAACGAATGAAAACGCGAGACTCGTCAGCTATCGATTGAGTCGATTCACTGGTAAAACCCTTGATACAGCTGCGTGTCACTCTAAAGCCGACTACATACATTATAATACCGTGAGATCGCTGTGAAAAATCTTACGGCCCAAATTGCATACTAAGTGGTCTTAAATGGAACCTGCCGGTCGATTCTGTAAAAATCTCACCGTGAAAAAATAGGTGACGTGTGTTTGTTTTTGCTTGGAATTGACACTATTGACAGCTCACTCCACGCTCACTTCACCTAAGTTTTCACGGTGAGATGGTTACAGAATCGCACTGCTGTTCAGGTAATTGATAGTACGAATCATGTAAGATCGGGGGAGAGGCAAACCAATGAAATGACGGAAAGAAGGGAGTGAATACTGAGATGGCGGCAGATAGAGATGTATGAAAGAAGACATGCTACGTCAGCCTTAAATTATGGATCCTCCTAAGAGAGTATCTACTACTACTTTATTTACTTTTTTTTTACTTTTTATTTACTTTTTTTATTTTATTTTTTATTTTATACTTAAGAAATATTTTTCAACTGAGCTAAACACAGTCCGACAGACAGTAGCAGGTATACAGGGACGGGTCTCGGAACAATAAAATACAGAACATTTGCCATCGGAGGTCGTTTGTACTCGTATAATATATATAGTAGATTTTACTAAGTTCCAAACCTCTATAATATAAGTATACTTTTCACAAAACGCCCAAATATCAGATAGAAGTTTTTAAGACACTTAAAAACATAAATAAAAACAATAGAGTTTACGCCTTGGTATACGGTATACAATACTGTAAGTGCATTCTAGTCGCTTTCTCAGCGCTCTACTTCAAAACGGTTAGTTTTACAGAAGATTGCAAGAGGCATTTTTTGTAGATAATTTCACGACAAACAATTTTTATTGACCTCCGACCAATAGGTCGCGAGATATTTGCAAAAAACTGATTTTCGCGACCTTTTGACCTTTATAACTCTTTTAGACGGCACGATATTAATGTCGATTTTTCACATCTTCATTAGAACGTCGTAATAAAGGTGTGTACAAAAATTCAGCTCACTAGGAATTTTTCCGCAGATTGGGGTTTAAAATGCCTAAAATGCTATACGTTATTCTACCCCTAGAATAATGATAGTAACATCAATATCGTCACTTGACAGGCATTATGTACAAACTCATTAATATATCAGATGAAACTGCCGTATCATTCATTAAGAAAACGCCTAATGACGTCATTAAATAAGCTTGTTTAGCATCGCACGTAATTAGGATTACATGATTGTGTTGTTTTGTTCTTAATTTCATGCTTCATCATTAATCTAGCTTTTGCAAACTGCCCCCGGAATCAGGACTTTTCGATAGCAAACAGAATCAATCTCGGTTTAAAGAAATTTATTTCGTATAAGAACTTACAGTCTCCTTGTAATGAGATACAAAGTAGTACGTATGAAAACACAATTTTCTCCAGAGTATTCGAAGTTACAATGTACAGTCAGCAACAAAAGTCACTGATGAACACTTCAGTTTTTTAAATCTCAGTTATTGAGCAAAATATTTGTTCAAAATTGCATTGTATTTCTGTTGCAATTTTGAAAATATTTTGCTCAATAACTGAAGTGTTAATTGACTTTTGTTGCTGACCGTACAAACACGTTTCTTAAGCTTATTTTTAAATGTATTCACGTTATCGCACTCTTTAATATCGTCCGGCAATCCATTGAACAGCTGTGCTCCTTCAAATAATATTGAATTTCTACCGTAATTAGTGCGTACGCTGGTATCTACCTACACACATATTATAAACTAGCTGCGCCCTGCGGTTTCACAAGCACAAGTCTCGATATCGTTGGAATATCGTGATAATTCATCCAAATCCGCTTTTTAGCGTGAAAGCGTAACAAACTTCTTTCGTATTTATAATATTAAGTTAGGATATTACTAGCTGCGCCCCGCGGTTTCACCCGCATAAGTTTCGATCCCGAGTGAGTATCGGGATAAAATGTATCCTATATCCTTTCCCGGGACCCAAACTATGTCTATACCAAATTTCATCTAAATCGGTTTAGCGGTTTAAGCATGAAGAGGTAACAGACAGACAGACACACTTTCGTATTTATATTTATTTTATTTTCATTTCGTATTTATATTAGTATGGATTAAAGTCGCTTTTCGTGTCTGTCTGTGACTGCGTAACAACGCAGGCCACATCATTTAGAGAATTTATTCAGAGAGGTTTATAATTTATGTGTATTTTTAATCTTAAAATTAACTTAAATATTAAAGAACTCTCGATGTTTTAGCAAGTCGTAAAAACCGTGCAAAGCAGGGACGGGTCGCTCGCTAGTAAATATTTTATTCTATTCTATGCTTTATTTCGTGTCACTGTTCGACGACAGCATAAATCTCACTGCCGTTTAGGTCGAGTTGGTTGACTGGGTATCCGATGGCTTATGGCCAGTTAATTTACACTCGCCACCAGTCCCATGTAATGGGCGACAAACCTATTGAAACGCACTAATCCATGCTGCGGACTGTTACTAGAAAATGTCTTATGAATAAACCCAATGAGCACCTCGCCCGACCTAGTAATCCGACCCGGGACGCCAGCAATCTCACTTGCGAACACTAGACCAACTAAAGTGTATTCAAAATGTTGCCAATTGATGTTCAATTCAAACAAATATCAACTTTATTTCAATGGACCTACCATTGAAATAAAGTTGATATTTGTTTAAATTATTTAATTAAGTTGATTTCAAAGTGACAAACAATATTGAAAAAGTTATAAAAACGTTTGAAGTTGTAGGGTAAACTGAACTTTATAGTGTAGGAATTAAAGTTATTTTTAGATTAATTCATATTTATTAGCATTTTTGACAATCAAATACCGAACGCAGATTAGATAATAAAATTCTAGTAGCAACACAATGATTACTAAAAACATGATACTATCAATACTCAAGACTGTGTTTACTAGTGGAAAAATGGCGTCAGCTGTTTATCGTACCAGGCACACTTAAGTATGAGTCAGTCGTGGAAATAATGTTTCTAGACGGACTTCGAGCGTAGCAATCTATTCAATTTTTTATCCTTGTAGTTATTGTAAATAACTGAGTTACAATAACAATTATATCTTATTTTGTATCCGCACGAACTATATGAGAATAGCTCAAGCCGTGGTAAAAATATTTGCCAGACAGCAAGGTGACGCTAACTGCCAGAATGTGCTGTCATAGCAGGAAAGTATCGTCACTTGTGGAGGATATTTTGATGTTCTTACAATACTTAATTCCTGCCCATACATGGTGATCAATAGTGATCGCAGTTCCCTATTGTTTTCACTAATTAACAGTCATCAGAGGAAGAGGCGGTGCTAAACCTCATAAAGCGACGTTTTCCTAACCCCCAATTTGTCAAACAAGACGTTCCTTTAAGGGGGAAGCGCTAAGGTAGCCCGCGAAATTCAAATTTTCTTACGTTTTTTTTGCAATTTGTTGGTCAGTATTAAGTTGTACGTCGATCAAAATATGATTTGCGGCCGTAACAAATATGTATTTACAGAAATAATCATTAAAGTCTGACGATTTCATGAAACAGTTATTCTTTGGAGTTACGTGGTCTTAGAGAGTTGTGTTGATAACTTTAATGATTATAATTCTGTAAATACATATTTGTTACGGCCGCGAATCATAATTATATTAATCAACGTACAACTTAATACTGACCAGCAAATTGCAAAATACCTTAAAAAAATTGAATTTCGCGGGCTACCCTGGCGCTTTCGCCTTAAGTATTCCTGTATTACACGGCGACATAAAATTGAGCGGGATTTGGAGTTTTCTTAAACCCAAAAATTCCTAAATGAGACATTCTTTTAAGTAATTCTGAGGCAACCACACGTTTTAAAGTGAAAGGGACAGCATGATGCATAACGGGGACTTAAAACTACGTGGAGATCTCAAACTCCACGTAGTTTATAAAGCCCTTCCTTAGTAGCCCCTTTCGAAACGCTACGAAGAGGCATCGTCCTCGGAGCCCCATAATTTTGTCAATTCACGTCATGCTAGCCGGATGGTGGGTTGAGTTGAGCGTACAAAGTGACGACAAAGGTCATCAACCCGACCTTGTGCAATGATTAGAATATTATACTTTGTAATGTAAAAGTGTACAAATTAACTGTCCTTATATTCGTAGAATTAGATGGAAGGAATAAATATATGAAGGGCTCAATAATCGTGAAAGTGAAGTTGGGGAAGCGGGAAGTGGCTCAATAATAACAGCCGCACAGGTCGATCGATCAGGGTAAGCTACGCTTGCTGCGGTTGGTCTGTGGATGGGAGACCACCTTTACATACCGTGATCCCCCCGTGCCTCGGAAAACACGTTAAGCCGTTGGTCCCGGCTGTCATTAGTGGATCTTTGACAGTCGTTTCGGGTCGTCAGAAGCTCGAAAGTCTGACAACCAGTCTTACCAAGGGGTATCGTATTACCAAGTAACTGGGTTGTGGAGGTCAGATAGGCAGTCGCTCTATGTAAAATACTGGTATTCGGCTGCATCCAGTTAGACTGGAAACCGACCCCAACATAGTTGGGAAAAGGCTAGGCAGATGATGGAAGGAATAAAATATAATGACGATATTCGTCAAATATTCTAACGTAAGTATCCATTAATATCTGAGTGACGCCGACGTTGGCATTAGCTAACAGTTTTTCCTTCATAAAACCACTTTAGAAGTTTACTAATACTATTTCTATCGCTTATCTCCGAATCAAAAGTTAACATCATAAAAATGTTATTTGTTTTTGCTACGGAGAGTATGACTAATATTTTTATAGTAGGTAGGTATTTTAGTGTGTAGTAAAGATTGATTTAATTACTTACTAGCATAGAGTTAATGTGAAAGATCAAGGTTTTAGAAACAGAATGAATCATTGCTCTGGTGCAAAATGCTCGAGAAGTTTTTCACAGATAAATTGATAATGAACTAAATCACTGTCAAAATAGATTTTAAAATAACGTATATTCCCTGTGGCGTACATTCGCGTATTTTGCTCTTTACCCTTAGAAACTCGACACACCCGACGCTAGTTTTAAAATCAATCAATCTTGTGCATATCCATTCCTAAAATTCTCAATACAAATTATTCTACGGAGAAGTATGACCGCTCCGCGTCTCTATTGGCGTTTGAAGCTCCTTCACCTATTAAAAAAAACTACGATCAAATCAATGTGCCTAGCCTTTTCCCAACAAAGTTGGAAACGGTTTCAAGTCTTCGCAGACCACACTGGAATCGAAGCTAAGGTCGTTTTGCTTCGCTCATGTATCTACCGCGTCTTTATTACATACTTCGGTTCATAGTTTGCGGTGTGTTCGAATGCAAACATGCGGTTGCTACAGGAGCGAAGTGCTATACGAACTTAGCTTCGTTGCCAGTGTGGCGTGCGCTTAAGCGGTTGCAGCTGAATACCTGTATTTACCTGGAGCGACCTCCACAACCTAGGTACTGGTTAACACGATACCTCTGGGTAAGACTTTTAAAATAAGAAAACTACGATCAATTGCACTCAATCGATTAGTTTACTTCCATCATCACATCTCAACAAGTTTTATTACTCTTTCGTCGTAAATATTTGCATCTCACAGCCATATCATCAACATGCTGACATTAGAGACTACAGTAGGTATATGAGTCAACGAGGACAATCGTTGTAGTGTGCGTATCTCACTAACTCCGCTAGCCCGCGAAATCCGGTGAGGCGATTCAGGAAATTGTTCGGTGAAGCCATTCTTAATTATTATTTTTCCAGTTATGCTTCTGCCACACCTGCGTCGTAAAGCGTTGAATAAGAAATTAGAACTACGCAGATGTGGCCAATATTTAATACGTTAGTTGAGATGTGACATTGTTAATGACTTTAGACCTTAAGGTGCCACTAGTCGATATTTTTTCCATACAAATTTCGGGAGAGTATTACTCCACTGTTTGACATTGTGCATCCAAAGTTAAACATGATATAGTTTTGACTTATTATTAATTTTGACTGTACGATACGGAAACAGAATAAGTAGTAAAATAAAAAACCATTAAACAGTTATGAGCCAACAAAGATTCGTTTTTCTTGCTATTTTTAACGTAACTTTGGGTGTAAATAAGTAATAAAAGAACTGTAAAATCTTCAAAACCAAGTCCGTACCGACAAAGCAAGTTATCAAAGAGTTCAATAAACTAGCTAGTTAGACTAGCGTCTAACTGCTCATCACTGATACTAGCTCTGTCGGACACGAAGCCAGGTGAGACAGCGTGCTTTTTGACCATGACCACCAGTGAGTTCGAGCTCGCGACTTGTTTACTCTTAAGCGATAAACTCGGATGGCGGGTTTTTTGTCTCATCAGGTTGAATAACGCACCAGCAGCGCAGCTGACCTCGCATTGTATAGGATTTTGGTACAATGAGTAGTCAGCTTATACTGGAAATATATAGCGTGATATGTCGTACCTAGATTAAACATACATTTTACACTTCGGTTTAATTAAAGCTTAATAGAAAATCTGCTGTCAAATGCAAAATTATGCTACACTGTGATGAACTGATGACTCAGCTCTCCTAAAAAAAAGTCAGTTGGAATATGTCCATAGCGGATAATTATTTAAAAAATAATCATCATGGGGCAAAGCCTCACGCTCCGTGGGCGGATCGACGATAGGAAATATGATATCTTAGGTTCAATGCCACCCAAGTGACGGCGAAACGATTAACTCGACGATTGCAAAATCAACTCCGGTTACTCTGAATAGGGCATAAATTGGTTTAACGACATAATTCTGCTGACCCTTAATTGCTTTACGACAAAAAGTGAATGCATATTTTATGCACTCGTAAATCATTATAGCTATTACTTTAAGCTTAAAGTACTTAAATGGGCGTTTCTCTATAAACTGGGCAACTCATTGTCTCAGGCTAATTTTGTCAAAAAAAATAAAAGACCGTAAACATTTCGTAGGTTATTCGAAAAATCAATACCTTAATCTACCGCTGCTTAACATAAAAAATCCACTAAAATAAACTTTACTATATTAAAAACGTTTTTATAGTTCTTAAAAACCAGTCCCCTGGCATGTCACCAAAGCAGTATAGTTACTTCAGACTAAATTAATCGAGATAGTATCTATTGGAATTAATCAAATTGTTGTATTATTAAATCAATATTGTTTGATTGTCAATGAGACCTATTTATTTTACATAAATATTATTTTACAATTTAAAGAAAGGCAATGAAACTTTGTCATCGCATTTAGTGAACAGTCCCCCTGTCTATATTTTAAATTACGTGTCACGTAGCCGAAAGGTTAAACAACGGCTTTTATGCGTGTAACGAAACGCAACAAGTTTGAAGTTTGCGCGGATGCCGCCATGACGATCCGAATGTCATCTTATTTAGTAGTGTTCGAGCGTCCTTCCGTGGAAGCCGCGTTGTAACCTGACAGCCAACAGTCCCCTGGTAAGGATTATTTTACTTCTATTTATGTATTTTAATGATTCCTTCAAATATTTAAATTGTTACAATAGATACATACTTCCTATGTGCAGCAAAGTAGCATAGATCAATTACATTTTGTACTACTCATCAATGAAATCAAATTAAACAGTCCCCTGGCAACAGTCCCCTGTCTCTCTACAGGACAGGGGACTGTTTCAGCATCCAGGGGACTGTCTAAATTATATTTGTTATTGTTTTAGATTTGTTTTGAGAACGGCACCAAAGAAACAAAAAGCCACTAAAGAGATTCTACAAAAGAAAAGGGAAGCAGAGCGAAAGAGATATGGGAAGATTAAAAACTACCCTCAGAAAAGGGAAGAACTTAAAGAAAAAGAACGCCTTAAGTACCTTAAGAAAAAAGAAAAGGGAACTAGAAAGCTTGTTGAGAATATGACTCCACGAGAACACCGAAATGCCAAGAAGAAGTGGAAAGAGCATTGCACCAAGTATCGCAATAAGAAAAAAGTGTTAGCAAATATTACTAACTCATTTATTAAAGACAATACTCCAGATTCTGATGTATCTACTTCATGTCAAATGTCAACACCTGAAGTTGCTGAAATAATTAATAAAAATAAAGAAAAGATGATTAGATATAAAATAAAGAAGAAAAAAGATGAAGAAATGCAGAAGAAAGTATTAAAGTACAAAAAACGTTTATCGCGACTAAAAAAGAGTATAAATCCAAAGCCTAAAAATAAAACAAATATGGAATATAGATATGCGAGCATAATTGACAAGATTGATGAAGAAGATGGCGAAATCCGGGTTACATTCTTAAAGCTCTGTGATAATAAAGGCCAATTATTTAGATACGATGATGATGATGTGGCAGACATTACAATGGACCAAGTGGTACAGAAGTTGTCTAATCCCAATATAGTTTTAAAAGGCAATAGAATGTTTTACAAGTTTGATTCACCTGTAGATGTTTTCGAGAAAAAATAATACTTTAAGGGGGAAGCGCTAAGGTAGCCCGCGAAATTAAAATTTTCTTACGTTTTTTGCAATTTGCTGGTCAGTATTAAGTTGTACGTCGATCAAAATATGATTCGCGGCCGTAATAAATATGTATTTACTGAATTATAATCATTAAAGTCATCAACACAACTCTCTAAGACCACGTAAGTCCAAAGAATGATGATTTCATGAAACAGTTATTCTTTGGACTTACGTAGTCATAGAGAGTTACGATGACTTTAATGATTATAATTCTGTAATACATATTTGTTACGGCCGCGAATCATATATTAATCAACGTACAACTTAATACTGACCAGCAAATTGCGAAAAACCTAAAAAAAATTGAATTTCGCGGGCTACCCTGGCGTTTTCGCCTTAAATACTGTTTTTTTTTTACCGATGTATGCTATATTTTAGAAATAACTAATTATTTTTCGAGACTGATTCTGTAGTGTAAGTTTCAAAGTACTGAAAGTCCTTTCAATATATGTGATTTTAATTAGTAAGTAAATATTAAGATTACAGTGCTAAGTACAATATTACATAAAGATAGCTGATTCTTTATTTTTTTATTATTCAGTTACTTAATTCTTAAGCTCCAAAGTTTATAATAATAAAAAAACATTTAATTTCGATACTTAAATTGTATTTTTTTATTTAAGTTCACAGTCCCCTGGCTTTCACAACAGTCCCCTGTATACATTTGTCAGAAAATGCTTAATATTTTCTAAAGTAATGGCAATATTTGTGGTTCATCTGCCCTATATAAATAAATAGATGGATACTTGTTCCCTAAATAAAATTTATTATATTATGAGCAAAAAAATTGCCTAGACAGTTTCCTTAGAACGAGTTGCCCAGTTTACAGAGAAACGCCCAAATATCAAAAGAAATCTGTTCAATTGTAGGTATAAAACTATATGACCAGGAGAAACAGACTGACATCGTCGCAACTTGTCTTTTTCGTCATCTGATCTCGGTTTTCACCCCCACTAACATAAATATTATTAACAACTGTAGTTTGGAATACAAGCTGTTGTCACTATTTCTATTATCTTTTAAATCATGATCAATTTAGCTACTACGGAATTTTGGAAAATCTATCTCTATAGTGGAAAAATAGAGAATGTAAGTGTTTCTTAAAACGCCAAGTCGCGTGTAATAGCCGATTTTTTTTTTCGTTTATCCTGATTTTTCCCACAGCTGGGCAAAGGTCTCCCCTTCTTTCTTCCAAACCTCCCTGTCTTGTGTGATCTCTGGCCATGTTGGCCATGCAAACTCTATCAGATCGTCACACCACCTTCACCATGATCTACCTTGACGGCGATGTCCTCCCTTAGGCGTCCAGTGGCAGTGAGTGACGACGATCTTTGCCCATCTCTATTTAATAGCTAATTAAAATTTGTAATCGTAAGGGAATCCCGGCAGTTTATCCTATGTGTGCATTATTGCAAAGATTTCCATACGTTCTATTGTCGCGGGCAAATTGTCCATCGTATGCGTGGCGCCAAACTTACAACTATATCTTTCAATGTATTCTTGACAGTGACACAGCTAACAAATTCGGTACATAACAAATTGTAGTACTATGTGCTAACTGCCTGCATGAGGTCACCATAACAAAAATAACACATTGTATGACCTCAAATATATGGTGAGTAGGTAGTTATAAAACGAGGTAAGTACTGACTTTAATTATAGTTTGAAAGAGGAATGTTAGTTGCCTACATTTAAAAGTAAAACAATTATTTTAAAACCAAGCTTAATTCTATAGGGAGGAAAAGACAAGAAAATTGCTGTTTGTCTCTAGTTCTCTACATACCTCTAACCCGCTGTATCATAGCATAACAACACTTCAATATACTCAGAGTTAGGCAGAGGTATAATAACATTGCGCCAGTAATATTTAGACCCACGTAATATGGGGCATGCCCTTTGCCATCAACCCGGCAGTAACACTATGAACAAAACATTTTTACAAAAAAAAAAAAACAATCAACTTCCAAAAAAAAAACACTACAAAGAGAAAAATAACTTTTATTTTGGAGGTCGGTGTCGATGGTTTATTTTCGTTTTTGACACCAACTTTCGAAATTAAAGTTATTTTTCACATTGTAGCGTTTTTTTTTGGAAGTTTGTTTTTTTTTTGTAAAAGTTTTAGTTTTCACTTTTTAGTTGTACCTACCTACCCAAAACAAATTCATATACCTAACACTACTACTTGCTATGTGAATATCAGTGACAGGAAGCTATTGAACACATCTGCCTACCCCTTTAAAGGGTACAGGCTATTTGATGTTATGTTGTGTGATTGCGTAAACAATGCATACATGGCTATAGCAGCAATCGCGGTTGATTTGCTGGTATTTATTGAAGAGTTCCGTTGTCTGTCTCCGAAACTCATCATCAGATCTTTACGAAATTTAAATGGGACCATTTCGGAATAAAGCTCTTTCGAACAAAAAAGAATTTGCAAATCCGTCTATTTACGATGGACTTAAGTATGCCCAAACATACATAAAAATAAATAGAAACATCCGAATTGAAAACCTCCTCCCTTTTAGAAGTTGGTTAAAAATGTATATAATAAAAGGCATAATATACAGATAACAAATAAAATAATGAAAGTAACATGCACACCAAGAATTGAATAAAAATACAGAACAGAAAAAAGTTTAATTTATTACCCTATTAATTTTAACTTAATAGCTTTTACAAACATAAAACATATAAAATTAGACATGCAAAATAATATAGAAAGCATGTAGCAGAATATTATTTAAATGAAATTACTTTAAATACGTCCAAGTCTACCTGAGTTGGTATTGGTAAACAAAATAATAATATAGGAAAAATAAATATTTAAAAAATTTAAACTCCACCACTGGATAAAACCCTTCCCTAAATTATGCCATTTCATCATCATCTGCCCAGCCTTAGCCAACCGTTGGAGTCCGGCATCCCTTCTAACAAGATGCAGCTGAATACCAGTATCTTACATGGAGCATCCGCCTGTCTGACTTCCACAACCCAGTTACTAGATAATAGTACTGCTAGTACAGTTACTAGATAATTTCCATTTCAATCCCCTAACTAGCTAAAAAGGCTATAAATAAGAATTACCATAACAGTTTCATTGCATTGGACTAATTACCTGATCCACTAATTAAGCAATGACACGGATATAAATACAGAAGTAAAGTCAAATTTTGTATAGGTTGAATTCTAAATCACCCTAGCCTTTACAGGACCATTGGGTCTGCTTCCAGTCTAACCGGATGCAGCTGAATACCATTTCATATGGAGCGAAAGACTATTAGACCTCTACAAACCAGTTACTGCATATATTAACTATCAGCAGATGCTTGCTGTTTTGAGCAAGCGTGGTGATCAATGCTCGTGCCCTCTCCATATGAGAAGGAACTTTGCCCAGTAGTGGGACAGTGATAGTCTGATATTATTAGATGCTTGCCGTCTAAATGTACTCTTTTGAAATCATTCAGACTAGTTTCATGAAGTTTTGAAGTGAAAACTACTTTAGGTGCGTTGGGCATTTTTTGAGATGGAAAAAGCCATTGAATTCGCGCCACTGTTACCGTAAGCGACACCGCGCGTTTTGTTTTAAAAATACCCGCTTCGGCTGTCCTTGGAATGTACTCGGTTTTAATGTATATCCGATATGTCAGTGAGTGATGGCAAAGTATTCTGTTTGTGTTTTCTTTCCACTTCTGTCGGCACTCCCGGAGTGCCAAACTTAATATGATTAGGTAAATCAATGTTAATGTCATTAGTGGAATAAAGAGAATTCTCTACTAGAATATGTAGTTCATAAGAGCTCTACACACCAAAGCCGGCTCTGCCATTGTGTTGGTGCCTAGCAGCAAAAACAACATGATTATAGCAAGACAGCCTAACCCGCCAGGGATAGATCTTTATCAATCGCAGCACTTAAAAGAACAGAAAGTAATTAAAATAAAGTTTAATTAGACATCAAATCAGTAACTTGATGTGGATATCAAGGTATTCAAATTATTATTGATTTTATATTAATAAATGTTTGAGTAGAATTTCTTCATTTAAATTAAACTTTAAAAAGAATAGTTTTTAGAAAGAAATTAAATATTCATCATATATTATCAGTCAAAACATAAGGTTAACTTCAATTGTTTTAATATTAACTGTGTTTAAATATTAACAGATGATCAACAAAATAATAATGATTGTTGTTTGTCATTATCGAAGTTGTAAGAATTTAAGAAAATTTTCAAATAATACGCGACAATAGTAGCATTCCCACGTAAAACATTCGTTACTCTCCAATAAATATTGATGATATCATTTGAAGTGTCGATAATAAATTAAAATGCTGCGCTTGCCGGCATCCATTGTTTGTAAACAAATAACAGATGACCCGGACACTGGTTTGCTATTGTTTTTACACCACAAAATCTACATAATTTCGCCAAGAACATATAAAAATTCCAGCAAAATCCACACACAAATAACCGAGATAACCGTATTTGAATGCTACAGTAACAGTATGTTAAAATCACCATGTGGTCGATTAACGCGCCAAAATTTGACAATAACTTTCGCATTCAAGATTACTACGATATATTTGTTGTCATTAATTATTAAGCCAGAAAAAGAATTTTCCTAAGATCTTACGTGCAATTAGAAGCCAAATACTACATAATTTTTGAAATTAAAGAATTTCCTGCGAAATTGTACCGCCCCTAGCGGTGAGAATAAGAAACATAACGTAATGGCCGACACACAGTAGTTTCCGATGACTTAACATCTAAATGCGCAAAATACTTACGCTTTCCTCCTCTTTTTCCATTCCAGAAGGCATCTGAGGTACTGCACGGTTAATCGCCGAGTAGTCCGGTAAATCCGGAAGCTCCTCGGCGAGGTATATGGGCATTGGTTTCGACGCATCCAGGGCCCTCGCCCTAAACGAGAGCTTCGACATTTTGTTGACAGAACAAAACACGCTAGCGTCGACACAAAAACGCACTTATAAAACACTTTATAGCTCCACTAGGAGGTCCCAAGGGACCGTAAACTGAACTTTGCACACTCTAGTTCGTTCCCATGATTAATTTTTGCACGCACTCAGTCACAATTAATGAAAAACAATAACGAAACTTTACATATTGAGCGTACTTTACAGAAAGCCATCATGGCGGCTTTCCGTTTGGCGGACGACCATGACCAACTTCCACCTAGCACGACGTGCGCGGGAAGGAAACACGCGGGACCAATTCCAACAATTTTTGTACTCTTATTGTATTTTAACAAATAATGTAATTATTTATCAAAAAAAATAAAAATAATATTAAACAATAAATATTTGATTTAAAAAACTTAAGTAATAATTATTTTTTAATTAAATGATTATAAAAGTACAGAAATGACGCTGGAGGTTACTTGTCAAATCATAGACTAAACCATTCTATACGTTACGTTTCTTTTTACGTAATATCATTTTGGCTGATGTTGTTTGTAAAATTTTCCCAACAAAATATAAAAAAAGTATTTTGTTTTTGTAGTAAAGTAAATTATCGCTACATTAGTATTTTAATTTATAAATTATAAAATTATTTTATTTTAAATATTAACCATTGACAATTGATTTTTAGCAAAGGTAAAATTTCCATTAGGCCAAGTTTTCCGTTGCGAAAATAATAAATAGATTACTCTCACTGACCTCTATCATACCTTGTATGTAATACAGGTCAGTGATTACTCTCTACAGAGAGATTTTATTTGTTGTGGTATATATTTTTTAATAAATAAAATAGAACCTCTGATTTCGGTATGACTTTTCATAAACTCCAAACATTTTGTCTATTTTTTTTATAATTGCTTCTGGTAAAGGTTCCCACGGTCCGGCACTCTATTTAAGGTGAATGGGTAGTTGAGACCGCGAAATTCAAATTTTCTTATGTTTTTTGCAATTTGCAGGTCAGTGTCAGGTTGTATCTTGATCAAAATATGATTCGCGACAATAGCAGGTACATATTTAGAGAAGTATAATCATTAGAATCAATAATACATCTTTGTAAGTTAGATTTCTACCACTAACACTTTTCCATAAGAGATTGGTGGTTGGTGGTAGAAATCTAACTTAGAAAGATATATTAATGATTCTAATGATTATAATTCCTTAAATATGTACCTGTTATTGTCGCGAATCATATTTTGATCAAGATACAATCTGACACTGACCTAAAAATTGCAAAAAACGTAAGAAAATTTGAATTTCGCGGTCTACTACTACCCATTCACCTTAATATTTATTAATAACCCTATTTAACCCCATCATATTGTAATTAGTCCTTATACACCGATGATCTTATGGGGCCGGCGGAGCATGCTTAGTTCATACAAACGTAATACCTACCAAAATAATTAGTAAATCAAGAATATTCATAATGTAGTGTGTATATTCCGATTGGATTTCAGAATATCTAGGTTCCCAAATATATATTTTCAATGGACACTGATTTAAAGACGAGTTACGAGAAAAATAAGTTTTCTAGATAAAATTTTGAAATTCCTCATAATTATCTTGTCTTTAGATTTATATTTATATTCTAGATATTATTCTGTAATCCAATCGGAATAAATACACACTACCATAAGATTATGTTTGATTTACAAATTATTGAAGTGAAAACTTCTTGGGCGCGTTCGGCATTTGTTGAGATGGGAAAAAAAACCATTGACGCGACACTGTTACCGTAACCGACACCGCGCGTGTTTAGTTTATAAGACGATTAAAAAAATACACACGTACCTACCTAATTGTTCAAGTTTTCACTTCTGTCGGTAACACTTTAGGGAAAGTCCGCCCCTACTTGCATTGTGTTGAACCCACGTCCTGTAACTGTTATGGAAATAAAAAAAAGCCAATTTGGTACTTTTTTTTCGTCGGTCGTAAATAACCATTCAATAGAAGTAATTTTTCAGCTTTTTCTAATTCAAGGCGTCGTCGAAGGTAAACCGTGATTGCGTAATGATTCAATTTGCATGATTATGTAGTTTATTGAAATGTAGAATCATGCTCATTAGCATACAATTTTCTTTGCAGATTAAATTTGCTTTAAAACCTCATTTTTATTTGCTTACTACAGTGCTACAAGGATCTTTTAGCGCTAGAATGATGTTGGCATGGGGGCGCAGTTGGTATAAACCCTTTGGCAGATATTATATTATATCATTTAATACAAAATGTATTATTTTATTTAGAGAAAATGTAACTAACTATTTACACTAGATACTAAATTAAATGACTAAATAAACTTACTATACAAATAAAGACCGAAAGTTCGGTTTCGGTTTCGGTTTCGGCCAGTTTCGGCCAAATAATCTAGTTTCGGCCTTAGTTTCGGTTTCGGCCAGGAAATGGCCGAAACTTTCGGCCGCGCCGAAACTCGAGTGTTCATGAATTATCGTCCATCGTTCGGCGAACTTCGCGGCTAGCTCGTACTCGCTCGTCGCGTCGCCGGCCCAGTTTGCCGCCGTCCATCGTTAATCGCATGGAGTTGAAGTTGTGTTTTGCACATACGAGGGCGGTCCCATAATGAATTGGCCTAACTATGAACTAATGAAGGAAATTAAACGAAACCAATTTTATTTTTCAATATAATCACCATGAATACTACTAACACACTTCTGACATCTGTGAATCAACATCTCTAAACCTTTATAAAAATAATCACAATTTTTAGCCTCAAAATGACCGAAGACGGCCGCCTGCAACTCTTCATTTGAAAAATTTCTTCCTCTTAAGTCTCGCTTTAAATTTGGAAATAAATAATAGTCGGACGGGGCCAAGTCTGGACTATGAGGTGGCTGTTCAACTTCTGTGAACCCGCATTGACAAACTGCATCCTTCGAAACACCAGCGGTTTGAACAGGGGCGTTGTCATGGAGCAACAGGACACCTTTAGACAGCTTGCCTCTTCGTTTTTCCTTTATCTTGTCTCGTAATTTATATATTAAAGAAGCATAATATTAGCCGTTCACGACTGTATTACGTTCTTTAAAATCCACCATCAAAATGCCTTGAAAATCCCAAAAGATTGTGCACATCAGTTTTTAGCCGATTGTTGCACCTTTGCCTTTCTAGGGGGCTTTTCACCCTTATAACGCCATCCCATTGATTCGCGCTTGCTTTGTGGGTCATAATACAAGATCATAATTTCATCACCAGTCACTAGCCGCTCGATCAGTTTTTGGATCTTTCCTGTCTCTGTACCGCTGAAAGAAGTTTCGGTACCCACCTTGCACTCACTTTTTTCATGTGAAGATGTTCATGGATCGCACGATGACGTACTTTTAGAGAACCCAAGCCTAGCTGCAATTTCTCTAATCTTCAAACGGCGGTCACTCAGAACCTCCTCTTCGATAAGAGCAATCGTTTCGGGAGTGAGCACTTCCACAGGTCGACCGTCGTGGCAAATGTCTTCGACGGTTTGTCTCCCGAGGCGAAACTCTTTCAACCAATTTTTCACTGTGCTATAGGAGAGGGCAGACTCCTTATACACGTCATCCAATCGTTGTTTTATTTGGGCAGGGTATAAACCTTTTTTAAACAAAAACTTTATGACACTTCGATACTCAGTTTTCGACATTTTGAAAAAATACGCGACTCTCGTTATGCTAATGCCTGCTAAACTAAGACTAAGCATTTCATGTCGATGCGTGTTTCTTATATTAAGTGCACGATAAACGTACTATTTAATGCAACACAACATGTAGCGACACGTCGCGTAGAACTATATCAGGCCAGTTCATTATGGGACCGACCTCGTAAATGATTAGGTAAGTATTCAACTGTCTGTATGTATAATATACATTGTATATTCAAATAAATGTGTAAAAAACACACCAGATTTCTGTATACGATAGAAATTTTAAATATGTTTAAGTAAGTTTCGGTTTCGGTTTCGGTTTCGGCCGAAACTAAGAGCAAGGCCGAAAGTTCGGTTTCGGTTTCGGTTTCGGCTGAAAATCTGTTTCGGTCGGACACTAAAATAAATACAAAAACAAAGGACACTTAGGCGTCGAAGTACTCGTCCGCATCGCTGTCAGCGGGAAAAGTGCCCAAAAGGCTGACAGCATTGATGCATTGCTACGTTGTATGGCGATGCTGATTCTTTAACCAAAAAGTACCTAGGCCAGACCTCTGGTCACGTGAAGAGTCGACCAGCCGCTTGGCGATGTCTCGTCTCACCTAAGTGTTTCAACCCCAAACGGCAAACATAATTTAAACTTCCAATAACGTTTGTATATTTTCGCCGTTTGAGGATTTTGGCACCTGTAGCAGCCGCCCCAGCACAGTTCGCCGCACTAGGAACTAGGAAGGTAGGGGCAAGGGTGTCGACACATGCTGCATCCCACAAAAAAGGCCTGCCTAACTTTCAAGCCATTATGGTCATTTCGTCTGGTAATATTGCTGGCCTACCAATATTTAACAGCTCTAAGCATAAATTTTGGCCGGTACCATGTAACATATTTGGAATCAACCAGTCGTCGTCGGCATACAGACTTACTATTAGACCGAAACTCGAAATCCCGAATCACTTTATGCCGAATGAACGCAATCGCGAAGATGGTTTTCATTCGGGATTTCAACTTTCGGCCTAACGTATAAGAGTCGAATAATCTACCATTATTGCTCTTACAAACAGCAAAAAAGGAAAGTAAATTGGGTCGTGGTGGGAAGTGTGAAATATATTTTCCGCAATTTTGCTCTCTTCTCACTCTTTATATTGTCACACTTTATACGAGTGAGTACAGAGTGAAATTCTGTAGAGGCCGATTACTGGTTGGCATAGGCATATATATATGGTCCGTGCCCACCCTAGAGTGGGTCTAGTGCCCACCCTAGGATGTTTGGGGACCTATTCGAAATTCTAAGCGGGATAGGTACTTACCTAATATAACTTCACACAAAAGCAATCAATTAAATAATCTATAACCAAGGCCTACACAAACTTATTATTACCTATATAATACATTCCATTTAATGGCACACCTCTCAAAAGGGTGGGCACTTGATAACAGAGGATTTACGTGATGATCCGGATATTGAACGGGAGCGTAGAGCGTTGGCGATAAGAGCGAATATGATCTCCAGTAGATTCAATCGGTGTACAGCTCAAGTCAAAGTTACACTTTTTCGAGCCTACCGTACAGACGCCAGCTCATCAACCTACCACAATCTGTCAGATTTTCCCAATCAACTTTGAACCTTATGCTTTAGCGATAAAGTTGAAAAGTTTGCGGTAGGTTGATGTGCTGGCGTCCGTACATCGCTGTACACCTGCAATCTCTGGAGTAACTATACGCAAAGATCGTTCAATGCTTTACGCGTCCAATACAATAACGCGTTTAGGGTGTTGTTGCGGTTGCCGCGGGCATGCAGTGCGTCAGGGATGTTTGCGGATGCACAGGTGGACGGCTTCTATGCCATCTTGCGCAAGCGGTGCGCTGCGCAAGGCGGCTTGCGCTGCAGAGTCCGCGCCAGCCCTAACAGCATTCTGGCGATGTTTAGAGCCCCCGCAGACCACAGACTTTTTATCGGCCGATAGTTTAGTCGGGTTGGTCTGCTAGTACGCACACCGAGCCAACTAAACAGTTCAGTCGGTGATGAGTGCGCAAACTATCCAACAGTCTGCCGACTATTTGCTAGTTTCTAACCAACTGTTGAAAAAAGTGGTCGCACTGCACAATGAAAATTAATAAAACATTGTATAGAATTGTTATTATTGCTCTCATACACCGGAGGAGGAAAATTAAAAAGAGAGCCCGAGAGTATTGGGTGCATCCTATCTTATCCTCTTTTAAGTTTTTCTTATAAAGTGCAGGGCGTTTTTCGACTTCCTCGATCAAAGTTACGATCGAAGATTCCGAAATAAGCGACTGAGAATTGGGCGACGCCATTTTACAAAACACGCGCGGCCGACCATTCGCTGTCGAAACTCGGAGCGAACTGAACTATCGGCTTAGTCGGCCGACTAAAAAATCGTCGTGTGTGCGCGTGTGGTAGGGAGCCAATACTGATTATACAGTCGGCCGATAGTTTGCCGACGGTTTAGTTTGAATTGAATCGGGAAGCCCATCAAACTTGTTTATCGGCCGATACCAAATCGTCATAGTGTGCGCACTTGCTTACATCTGCGTACTGATTAAGAGCCCGACCAAACTATCGGCCGATAAAAAGTCTGTGGTCTGCGGGGGCTCTTAGTGACAGACTAGACGGTCGGCTACAAAAGTTTTGGAGCAACCTACATTTAAGTTTAAATACTAACATAGCTAAGTAAGTTCTGTATTTTTACTAACAATTGTGAATTAATTTTGTGAACGTGAATATATGAATGTAACTAGGTACTTATATGGATCTTGGGACATCTGAATTAAATGATTTTATTTATTTATTATTTAATTACTTTTGAAATAACAAAATTAAAAATTAAATCTAGTAATAAGCAACGTAATAAGCTAGAGTACAATGCGTGCCACGAAAGAAGAGACTTGACCCGGCCTCCCCCGCCTCTATGACGTCCGATCCCGTCCTGCACTCAGACCTCATACCGCTAAAGATACCTAAAATCGTGTACTGCGCATGTCAAACCACGTGGTGTGTCAAGTCTCTTCTTTCGTGGCACGCATTGTAGCTACTTTTCGTGTCACAGACCACAATGCAAAGTGACAAGCAGGCGCACGTTGGAACACCTCACCGCGAACTTCCGCGCGCTGCCGCTTCGATCGATGCATTTTTTAATTTAGATCTCGAAAATGGAAAGCATTTTGTGGGGTATCGGGGTATTCTCCTAAAAACGTGCTAAAAGAAAAGGATCGGTCGTGAGATATCCCGCACTTAGGGATGGGGTCCGCTAGGCATGGCGGGCTGATATCAGTCGAGGGTGCGGCGACTGTACAAGTATCTCTCGGGGCTCTCGGGCCCCCGACGTATGGTAGTAGAAGGAACACTGGGGTTTTAGTCAAAGATTCGGGGCTAGGCCCCCCTGGAATAAAGCCCTAGATACGCCAATGCTGGTTGGGGACCGCGAGTTGGGTGTTTTACCATAGAATAGAAGTCATCGGAAAGATTTCTTGTACATTTCTTCCTGCAAGACAGAAAACGGATGGCAAAAAATATGTCTCCAAATTTGCCCCCTAGGTTCAAGCCTACTCAGCCTGCTGGTAAATCCGCCACTGGCTAATGGGATGCTCCCATTGACAAGTCTGTCAAAATCAAAGTGATCTTTATTCTCGCTGCATTATGGTTGCTGTTGTGTTGCTCACATTCACAAGTCTATCAAAATCACAGTAATCTTTAACATCGTTGCAATAAGGTTGCTTTAAAGCCTGAAGCACACTACTAGAGAAGTTGATCGAAGACTAGAACGTAGAAGGGTACTGCGGTTTGCTTTCTCCAAGCTCGGCTCGCCTCGGGCGACTTCCGATCGTTGTCGGTTTTTGCGACCGAATCAAAGGACTCAAATCGTCCCGTAGTTTTTAGCATGAGTGTATAGTCACTTGGTGAATTTTGACCAGTACACAGAGTACTTTTAATACTGGTAAGTGGTAGTAGTAGCCAGTACTTCGTCGAAGTAACTTCGCGGGTAGTGTAGTGCAGGTTTTAGGTTACTGCTGGTCTGTGAAAGCGTCTTGCGAGTGAGGTTGAGACTGAGGTGAATGTTGCCACAAAAATAAAAAATAAATAACCAATGTCATGATCTTTATTGTATAAATTATAATACAGCGGATAATTTAACGTTTATTAAATACAGGCGAGTTAATTCCAATGCGCTTTTATACTCAAACAAATTGTTTCTTTTTCTATATTGATTTTTATAGAAGATTTTGCTAGGATTATTTTTTCGACGGGTAATAATTACACTGTAAAATTTTCTACATAAATGTAACCGGAACGACGGGATACTGGGTAGGCAGAAGCGTTAAACTCATAGTTTCTCCACATTTCGCCAGATAAAGTTACTCCCCATATTAAGATGTTTTTATTTTAAATGATTTGATCGAATATGAATCGTTCGAAAGTGTCTGTATTATGAAGGCTTATGTCTGAAACCGGATGGAAATGGAAAGCCATAACAATATATAAATAATTTTACAGTGCAATTTTATAATCTCCAATCGAAATACAGTGAAATATATTATATATTATTTCAGTGTGTGCAATAATATAGTGGCTTAAAATTTAGTAAATTCGCTTAAAAATAGTGTTCATGTTGTTTAAACTTCATAATTGTTCAGTTAAAAGATAAAATAAATTAAAATCCTGACAAATGTAAAAGCATTAGACAATTTCATTTTAATATAAAAAAAAATTTGATAATATAATAAGCATGGCAACTTATCAACAGTGGTAGACTGCGAAATTCAAATTTACTTACGTTTTTTGCAATTTGCAGGTGCCGATTCCCTTGTTCAAACTAAATTAAATTTAAGTTTAGTCCTGTCAAATTAATTAGATATTTGTTGATATGGAACAAATCTAACTAAGAAAGATGTATTAATATTCTAATGATTATAATTCTGTAAATACGTACCTGTTATAGTCGCGAATCATATTTTGATCAAGATACAACCTGACACTGACCTGCAAATTGCAAAAAACTTAAGAAAATTTGAATTTCGCGGTCTACCACTGCGCATTCACCTAATACCAAGATCCAAGACCCAAGATCTTTTTAACGACGAAATTTTGATTTTAAATTTCAAGAATCTGATTAAAAGCACGTTTAGATTTCTGCAAAACATGATAATTATAACGTTTCTACTACTATTTCAATTCGAAAAATGCGTGTTGCCATGTAAAAAGAATCAAAATAAGTAAATCAGAGTATAAAAAAACCGTAGATTTTGTACAAATTAATATTTCAATTAGGTATCTTAACTAGTAATATGCATAAAATTCAATGTAGTATGCGAGTGACACGTCAATAAATATTCCTTCATAATTGCCTAGTATTGAGACTATAAGCAAATTTTCATATTTATTTTTTCCATCTTCGAGCAAAGCAATCTTCGGGCACTCTGCTCGGAAGGCCAAAAGTTTGACAACCAGTCGTATTACACAGTCATTGGGCTGTGGAGGTCAGGTAGACAGTCGCTCCATGTAAAATACTGGTATTCTACTGCGTCCGGTTAGGAGTCAACCGCAAAATAGTTGGGAAAAGGCTACGCAGATAATGATATGGTGGGCACACAGCCTTGCTGAATGGTTATTCTACCACGGCATGGACTATCTTTTACAGTTCGTATAAGAAGTTATAAAATCAATGAACATCTCTCGCATACCACCTTCATGTTAACTAAACTATCTTAACATTCACAAATTAACAAATCGACCACACTAACATACAATCATATAACATAACAAAACATACTATTTAACATTACTTATAGTTTTTCCCACTCAGTGCATTTTTCTTTATCATTTTATTTTTTAAACATCGATTTCTGGAGGCCTACACCGTACGTCTGTAAAAGTCATTTATCTTTTAATTTCAGAAAGAGATAGCGCTATTCATCTTGTATAGCTCAATCCCTTTTAGCACAGGAAGATAATGTTACCACAGCGACTCCTGGTCAATAAAAAATCTGCTGTTGAATCTAATGTAAGCTATTGAGATTGGTTTACTGAAATAAAAACCAATTTTATTTTACATTTCATTTGACAACTGATTTATTTGACGAGGCTTTCAGAAATCGGTTTGTTTTAAATTGTTTTTATCAATCGTTATTATAATATTAGCTTGCAAATTTCATCCTTCAACCACGGCAGTGAGCATTGTTATAATCACCATGCCTGGTGATATGATATGACTGGTGATTGGGGATCTTTATAATCACCATGTCTTTCAAATTGATTGGTGATTGCATTAAGTTGGAAAATGCTGCTATTGCATATCTCTAACACAAATTATATACGACAGTTGTTTGTGTGTTTGTCACATTTTCACTGTTTTCTTTAGATTTTACGTGCGTGATGATTTGGCCTAGCTATGATCAAAAATGGGAAATGCTTATTCTTTCCCGATTTCATACACCGACTGATAAAAACAATTATTGTCATTGCCATATCAAAATAGTCTTTATCGTTACTAAACTTTCCTAAAATACCTACTACAAACATGGGCTTCTAATTCGGTTCTACAAACCATTTCACGTGAATCAGTTATACTTTAGGACAGGACAAAACTTAGGATATTTTTCACACGTTTTTATCATTATCAGTTTTATTTTTAGTATTATAATTTTTATTTCAGAGCCTTTTTAAAGACGATAGGTATGATTTGAATGCTTGTCTCGCGAGCGAGAGGCAAATAGAAAAGTAGCAATTAGTTATTCCGAATAAAATAGGGTATTTGACTACAGTTGTTAAAAATGTATGAATTTTCTGTCAGTGTCGCATCAATCAGGGCCAAGTATTTTTTTATCCATACTAATATTATAAATTCGAAAGTAACACTGTCTGTCTGTCTGTATGTTACCTTTTCCCGCCTACACCACTGAGAGAATTTCGATAAAATTTGGCAGATAGATAGATTGCATCCCGGGGAAGGACAAAGGATACTTTTTATCCACATACCTCGCGGGCGAAGCCGCGGGCGGAAGCTAGGGTAAAATATACAATTCCATAAATATGCTATAATTGGCAATACTGTCATAGCATCGCCAACTATAGCATTTTTATAGAATTATATCAAATCCAGTGGTGTTGTCTCTATTTCTAAATTCAAAATTTCCGTTAAAAATTTGTCAAATACCCTATTTCTTATTAGAAAAGAACAATTAATCATTTTATCTGGATTTTAAATTATTGTCTGACAAAATTAAAATAATATATTGAGCAGTTACGTTAGATTTTTCTTGTATTTCGTTACATATTTTAATATTATGCTATTTCAAGCTTAGTGAAGCGTGCCTGCCGTTTTGAAACGACTAAGTTATATATTATAGGTATTTTAATATGATATATCCAATAGTGTAAAAAAGGCGATATCAAGAAAGCCATAGACGTGGCGTTCTGTAGTTTCAGCCTGGCCATAAGAGAAGAAGGCGAGTTTATGTATGTAAAGATGTGTTTGTAATTGCTTTACCTCTTTAGAGAACAATTCCCATGCAATTGAAACTTCATGGTTGAAACTAGACTCCTAGAAGAATCTTTTGGCGCCTGAATGACATTGACAAGGGGTTGTTCGTAAACATTTGTAAAATTAATGTCACTGAAATTGTATGGAAAAACTTTACCAGCCTTTTTGCAAAACAAAATGTATCTTTACACCCTGGTTTATACCATCGAGTCATTTTTTAATTACGATGTTTATCCCGAAAACGTTAAAGTACTAAATAAAAAAACTGATTTTAAACCAGTCCCAATTTGTCAGTTTTGTATGAAGAACTTTATCTCAGTCGGAATAAGGTTCGCAATACAAAAAATAGCTAAAAGGTTTGAGCTTGGACCAAAGTTATAACTCGTTTGGTAATAAGACGGTTAGGATTCAATGTTCGTGTGTGTGAATTACATACAAAATATCACTCCTTTCCATGGGGGTGACAGAAACTACAAAACGCTCACTCCACACATCCTTCCGCTTCGTATGAATTTTTGTATCTAAAAGCACTCGCAACATATGAGGCAGTCCCAGCATAGGCCATATTTGACACTATAAATTATATTTCTCTGTTTACACTTTTGGAAAGATCAATTAAAATCGACTATATTATTTAAAATAATGTGAAGAAAAATGCCAACAGCTTAGTAAAGATTCTATATTATTTAATTTATTACATAATTCGGTAAAATGAGTTGTCATAAAGAAAAAGTATCAAGATTTTGAACAAGACGTGTTATTTGTTTATCTAAGCATTAGTGCCATTTTTTGTGCCCGCAATTTGACCCACGTGTAAAGATCTTTATTTTCTGTGAATGAAACATTATTTTGCTCTAGTTACCAAGCTATATTTTAGACTAAATCGGCAGTTGTTTAGCGGTTAAGTTCGATCGTGAGATACTTCGGACACATTGCCCGCTGAGGTACAGACGTCAGCACATCAAGCTACCCGAAACTGACAAATTTTCCCAATCAACTTTGAACCTTATGCTTCAGCAATAAAGTTGAAAATCCATTAAAGAAATTTGACAGATTGTAGTAGCTTGATGTGCTGGCGTCTGTAGGTACATGGACCGTCCATATCGTCCCTCGCATGACTAAAAGTCCTATCTCATTTTTTAGCCGATTTGCGTTAGGACAACTACACTCTTCCATTCGTGATTCTTTACATTTTGCTGCCTTTCAAAATGGTTATATTTTGAGATCCAAATAACATAGAGGTACGACGGTTAGTGAAAAGTGTAAATAATCAAGCATAGAAAAATGTAGCTGTCCCAACCCAAAACAGCCAAAAATTAGAAAATGAGATAGGACTTTTAGTCATGTGAGCTGCGATATATCCAAGCAACTGGAGATTCCTATCAGCGCCGTACTCCACCAGGCTAATGAACGTAATAGATGGAGAAAAACCAAATTGACATATCACAACAGAGTTACGATTCTCAGCAGTGAGCGCGCGATTAGGAAGAAGAGAAGATCTACCAAACCGACAAACTCACCGGTTATTCGTCAAAAAAAAAACAATAATTTAAGTTGAAATGAGATTTGACAAGTTTAAAATAACATCTTGATACTTTATCTTCACAATAGAGGCATAATTTTGATACTCGTTATATCTGTTTAACAGTACATACAATTTTAGGCGCTTATACTATTTACAATATATAGCGAAAATGCGACAATAAGTTGTACAAACATGATTAAAAATAAATAGTTACTAATTTTAGAAGGAATGTGCAAAATCGTATTTTATATTTTATTTAGCGTTCCACACGAACGATCGTATTAGTTCATGATATTGGTCAAAAGAAAAAAGAATTTCATATTGTTACAAAAAAAAACCTAAGATTTTTCTATTATTGTAAAAAAAATGTTTTTCAAAGATTTCGTCGCTCGTGTGTATAGCCCATATGTAATGAATGAATATTTTTAAAATGATATTTTTATCATTTACAATTTTAGTCGATATGTTTATTAATTGAATTAAAAACAATAAATTAAAAGAAAAACATTTATTTCATAATTTCTTCAAATTGTCTGCAATTAAAAATTCATAGCAAACAAAATTAAAAAAAAAAAACAAAATTATTCCAAATCAATTAAAATTGTAAACAAAAAAATAAATTAGAAAAAAAAATTAAATGAATTAAAAACAATAATTTATTGTTTTTTTTTAATACGATTCCATATTCCTATAATGCTGAGTATCATAATTTCATTATTTTTTAAATTACATACATTTTCATACAAAATTATTTTTTTCATAGGACTTTTTTGTATAACAAAATTATCTACTAAACTATTTTGTACAATGCTTGAAGATTTTTAATTTATTACTTAGGAATTTGCTTACACCCTGAAAGAAAAGGCGTGAAAATTCATAGTACACAGAATTTAAGAAAAATCGCAATAAGAAGCTCACGGGGCAACATTTTTACGAATTATTATTTTTTCACAAGTATAAAGGTCATGGCACATTATACCGGCATGCGGCACCGCAACTGCATAGCAGCAGCACGGCGTCGCCTCGAATCTAGACCACGGATAGCCGCCAGCGCGATAACTACGCGTCGTCCGCGAGACGCAAGCTTGCTCTTACCGCGAACACAATTGTTATAATTATGGCATTTGTAATTTTGAACACGCCTAGGACTTGCACGTTTTCATAATGTCGCGGGCGACTCGGAGTCCGCTCGCTGTAAGTTCGCAGTCCGCTCGCTGTAAGTTCGCCATCCGCTCGCTGTAAGCACGCGGCCAGCTCGCTGTAAGCACGCGGTCCGCTCGCTGTAAGCACGCGGTCCGCTCGCTGTAAACACGCGGTCCGCTCGCTGTAAGCACGCGGTCCGCTCGCTGTAAACATGCGGTCCGCTCGCTGTAAGCACGCGGTCCGCGGGCTGCGAGTCAAGTTGTATGGTAGCGGCAAACGCGCTGACTGCCCGCCGTTGGGTTTTCCATATTGACATTATGAAATATATTATACGACACACGATTTAATGCTCTAATTTGAATGACAAGTTAATTGCTGGGTTGGAGCGGTGCCGGTATAGTGTGCCATGACCTTTAGTCATCTTTCGCAAACAACCACCGTTTTCAAAAATATCTTGTACTCATTCTCAAAAGTTACCGTTTCAGTAATTTGTCACAATTGTTCGCCAACCTTCACGCCATTTGTCTTAGGATGTAAGCAGAACCATAACGCAATATCCGGACAATAAGATGATACATCAAGCTTAACTCGTCGCGCGTCCAATTAGCAGACACAATAGAAATTTTATTGTTATCGGTACACATGGTGTACACTCGACTTGCGAAGAGTTAAGAAAAAGACGGTCACCACGTGTGTGTGCCACAGGCAACATTCTACAAGGACCAACTTTATCCAAAACAAGCGCCATATTAGCGACTGCAAACTGTACAATTCTTTGTATCGTGTGACCCAGTAAGCTGTATCATTGCGGTCAGCAGGTTAACAGCGTAACACTCTGTCAGTAGCAAAACATGTATTTTGACAGTTCAACAAAATTCATTGCGTTATACACGTTGTTAAGCCGACAAATTTTTCCTACATATAAAGCCATGGATTAGCAATTTCCTTCAAAATGATTCAGATTGTAACAGAAAGTGTGTTATGCAATCATGGTGTAGATAGGTAGTCGCTCCATGTAAAATAATGGTATTCAGCTGCATCCGGTAAGACAGGAAACCAACCCCAACATAGTAGCGAGAAGTCTGACTATACAATGACTTGGAAATCTTCAAGCATTTTTCGTAAAATGGTAAGCAGGGACATACATGCACAGTTTAGTAGATATTTTTTTATAGTTTAGTAAAATCTAAGGGTAGTGTAATCAGCTTTCTTCTACAATTGAGTCCTCAGATCGCTCGGTACTCATACAGTCTCCTTTCGGGGCTACCTTTGAAGGCTTCGCTGTCTTGCCTACGAAGATTTCAACCTCCTGTAATTAAAGAAAATAATGTTTCAGCATAATCAGACTATAATTTTCCCACTGCTGGGGTAGAGGCCTCCTCTCTGTGAGAGGGAGAGGGTCGTAATCCACCTCGGGGGCTCAGTGCGGGTTGGTAGATGTAGTTCTTCGAACTAATGTTTCTAGGACATGCAGGTTTCCTATCAATGTTTTAATTTGTTGTTTTTAGGGTATGGTGAATTATGTTATACTAGCTTCCGCCCGCGGCTTCGCCCGCGAGGTATGTCGTTAAAAAAACAAAGGACCCCAAGCAATTGCTAGTCACACTAATATTATAAAGGCGAAAGTTTGTGAGTGTGTTTGTTGCTTTATCACGCACAAACGGTTGAACTAAATTGGATGAAATTTGTCACACGGATAGTTTAAAACCAGAATGAACATGTAGGACACTTTTTATTCCTATACTCCCACGGAATCGACACTTATGCGGGTGAAACCGCGCGGCGCAGCTAGTTATTCACACCAGTGGTCGGAGTAGATAGAGCTGTTTGGGGTGAATTGATGTTAAGGTGAATGGATAGTGGTAGAACGCGAAATTCAAATTTTCTTACGTTATTTGCAATTTGCAGGTCAGTGTCAGATTGTATCTTGATCAAAATAGGATTCGCGACAATAACAGGTACATATTTAGAGAATTATAATCATTAGAACCATTAATATATCTTTCTAAGTTAGATTTCTACCACCAACCACCAATCTCTTATGGAAAAGTGTTAGTGGTAGAAATCTAACTTAGAAAGATGTATTATTGATTCTAATGATTATACTTCTCTAAATATGTACCTGCTATTGTCGCGAATCATATTTTGATCAAGATACAACCTGACACTGACCTGCAAATTGCAAAAAACGTAAGAAACTTTGAATTTCGCGGTCGCAACTACCCATTCACCTTAACATGGATATGCCTCTGAAATCCCGGGAGTTTGAAATTGTCGATTGATTTCAGTGAGTTAATATGGGAATGGGTAAGTGGGCAGTTATGAGCAGGTAGTAGGTGAGCACCCAAACAGTATATACTTACTTATATACACACACAGGGATCCTGGAATGTTGTTAGAGGTAGCTTCGTGAAATATGAATTAATTAAGTTAAACTGTTAGAAACAATACTAAATATACTTTACTGCACATGGAAATATTATTATATATTCCGAGAATTCCCGGAATTCCGGGAAATATTTGGCATATCCATGTTATATCCGCATGTCGCAAGTAGCTCTACCTACTCCGATCACTGTTCATAACACTTTCCTTTTTTCAGCAGTTGGGTTAAAGAAGATATAATGATATTGTATGTACCTGACTGCCTTCAATGCCCATATCCCTATGCTCCTCGCTGCTGGTGCCAGGCGCGGCCGCCCGCTGCGCCATCTGACGCTCACGGGCTACGCGTCTGGAAACAAAAACAAAATAAATCCATACTAATATTATAAACTAGCTTCTGCCCGCGACTTCGTCCGCGTGAAATTTCTTGTTACTCCGACCAACCCTGTCGCATCGCATCGCCTGCCCGCGCTATTACTTCGTTTTTGCTTAGCGTTCTTTCTGACTTTTTCCTTTTTGCCCGGCTCCTAAAGGTCATAGCGTGATGTTAAATAGCCTATAGCCTTCCTCAAGAATTGGGCTATTAAATGCAAAAAGAATTTTTCAAATCCGACTGGTAGTTCCAGAGATTAGCGCGTTCAACCAAACAAACAAACTCTTCAGCTTTATAATATTAGTATAGTATAGATTCGAAAGTAACTCTGTCTGTATGTTACCTTTTCACGCCTAAACCACTTAACGGATTTCGATCAAATTTGGCAGAGAGATAGATTGCATCCCGGGGAAGGACATAGGATAGATTTTATCCCGATATTCCCACGGGATCGACATTTATGCGGGTAAAACCGCAGCTAGTAAAGGTTAGTTCACTATTTTACTGTAAATTTCGACGTTGACCTAATGTAGACGCTGCGCTACTAGCAAGGCTTAAAATACCGGTATTTTTGGAAACCGGTACCATTGGCCTTGGTGTGATACCGGTACCAGAGTAGTACCTGTTTTATTCAAATCAGTAATCGGTACTGTACTGGTACCAAACAAATATTTCCGTAAGTTAGAGCGAGTAAACAGATATAGTAAGTAAAAAAAAACCGGGTTCCGTACCACAAGGCATAAAACGCCGAAAAAAAACGTTTCTTTTATTCCCCTTTAAATTTTAACTGTATTTTATTTTTATTATTTGTTGTTATAGCGGCAACAGAAACACATCATCTGTGAAAATTTCAACTGTGTAGCTATCACGGTTCATGAGATACAGCCTGGTAACAGACAGACGGACAGTGGAGTCTTTGTAATAGGATCCCGTTTTTACCCTATGGGTACGGAAAAGGATACTTAATAGGTATTAGAAAATAACTTCAAGGTTGCCAACCGTACGAGGTTCTTTGTAAAAATATGAGATTTGTGGTACGTGCCGGGTACCTGAATTTGGTATCGGTACTTTTTAAGTGGAGTACAAATACCCGTCTGGAACCGGTACCCAGGTACCCAAATGGCAAGAGCTGATTCAGAACCTGTACTTTTGGTACCGGTTCCAAGCCCTGGCGGCCTGGCGGTGGTTATCAAACAATATGAAAAATCATTTGGTCCTCACCTCCTCAATTCCAACATGGCCTTCCGATCGGCCTCTCTCTTCTCAGCCGCGAGACGTGCCTTCTCGTTCTTGATGACGGGAGTGACGCGGGTGCGACGTGGTGTTGACGTCACTGGGGTGGAAGGTACTGGCTTTACGGGGACTGCAATCTGGAAATGTGAAGGATAATATTAGTTTCACGACACAAGTATTGTATACTTCTTTTTGTCTCTGAACCTTTTGAATTCTTGTCTACATGAGAATTTATATTGTCTGTTTAGAATAAATGACTTTGTTTCTACCACAGATATAGATAAACCTAGATAATGCAAGTATCAAGATCTGTGTGAAGACCAAGCATGCCGTTTTTTGACTACTTATTATGACGTCACAAGCACTATTTAGTGATGAGAAAATCAAATCGATTCAAAGACGCCGCCGCGTGCGCCACCCGTCTCGCCCCACCCCCGGGGCCTAGCGCCAGCGCTCACACTGCTCACCCAGCAAGCAGTATTACAGGACTGAGCGAGAAAGTGGCGGCTTACGATTTTTGTACGTAAGCTGGTGCGATTTTTGGCACGCGAAGGAGTTGCTCTTGCGTTATCTAGGTGTATCTATATCTGTGGTTTCAACCTACATCAATAAGGAAGAGGTTATGCATTCGATTTTTTATTTTATCTCATGTACTTTTATGTTCTTTCTCTATGATTCCTGGCCTATTTATGAACTTTTATTAATCTGGTAAAGGGCTGATTTTTCAATCCACAGATAATATTTATTCATGGAATAAAACCGGGTAAGTAATCGACGTCTGACAGATTTTGTATGGAAGAACTGTCAAAAATTCAAAATTATTCCTCGGATAAAATTAACTGGCGTTGAAAAAATTAGCCCTAAGGACATTTACAAGAAATGAGAGTGTTTGCATCAAGTAGATAATAAACTATGTGGAAGTTTCAATAAGAGCAGCTAGAATTAGCAGATTGTCTTAACGCAGAAGACTTTGTATGTTACGTTGATCACCCATTATAAATGCAACATTGCTTACCTCCTGCCAGTTGTTCGCCTTCAGGTCTGCTATCTGCTGGTAGATAGCATCCACGTTGGTGACCTGCAGACACACCATGTCCCAGAACCCTTGCAGGTCTTCAACTGTGGTAGGGAACGGCTCATCCAGGCGTTCGTTTATATTGTTGTAGCATAGACCTGGAGTTTGTTGGAAATATGGATTAGTTTCAAGCTAAAGTTTTTGGTCCAAGTGGTGTTTTAAATTAATGGTAATCCACCTACAGTCTATTCAAACAAATATCAACTTTATTGTAATGTTAATTAAGTTGATTTCATAGTGACTAGCACTACTAAAAAAGTTTTAAAAATGTTTGAAGTTGTAGCGTAAACTGAACTTTATTGTGTAGGAATTAAAGTTGTTTATCCATAAAGATGGTCACCCATCCACAGATCAACCGCGGCAAGCGTAGCTTAACCTGATCGATCGACCTGTGCGGCTGTTATTATTTAGCCATGGACCCCTCATTTCCTCAGGTATGAGATATTATAGTTCACAAGAGTGCGCAAACACAGGTGAAATCCCTTTCCTCTCAGTTCGGTGGGACGGCGGTAACTTTCTACTAGAAACAGATAGATGTCTGGAGGTTTTTTTTTTTGAGGACGGGAAATCATCAAATGACCCTTCTCGCTCCGGGTGGAGCGGAAGGGAGTGTCAGACTATTACTGACTAAAATTGACTGGGTTTGTTAGCGTCAGCCTTTATAAGTATAAAATTATTACGCTACCTTCAAACTGCTGCATTTTCTGCGTGGCTAACAGCCTCGCCTTGCCGGACGCTGCGCGAAGGAAACCCAGGATCTCCTCACTCACATCCTCACGATTCTGAAAACATTAAGCGACATATTTAGGATACGAAATACATTACATAGCATTATTTTGAGTCAATGGAATAAGTACTAGTACAGTACCCAGCGTTAAAAATTGCACACCGACCTTTGGAAAGAGACAATCGGCTAATTTCGGCTTCGTAGAGCGTTATCTCTGTCGCACGAAATACAAACAGTCCGGTATCTATTAGGAGCTGTTAAAACAATTAAGATTTGCTTCTTTTGATAATTATTTTTATTCTTTGTATAAAATGGTTTTGTGTAAAAAGGTCGATGTGCAATACTTATCGCCGGGTATTGTACTTATTTAATTATTTGGGACCGTAAAATTCAAAGTCAAAGCATTTATTCCAAATAGGCACGTAAAAGGCACTTTTGAACTTCAAAAATTACAATAAGATAGAATTGATTCTAGTCGCCCCTTCCAAAAGGTAGTTTTCGTATGGAGAAGGTGAAGGTGCTGTAGGTTAATTACGCAGAATCAGTGGCGTTTTTAGATCCTCGAAAGTACAGGGTCTCATGGAGACTACAAAATGTTGATATCAGTAAAGGACAAATTTTGGTTAGAAGGAAGAACCGCTTTTTTTTCATGTTGGGAAGTCATCAAATGACCCCTCCCGCTCTGGGTGGAGCGGAAGGGAGTGTCAGACTCTTACTGACCAAAACCCTGATGATGCTCCTAATATTTAAACATTTAATTTATATGTATATGTATACTAGCGGCCCGCCCCAGCTTCGCACGGGTGCAATTTTTTTTCGGACTTCCGAAATTTTCTTTCATCCAACCCTTGTCCTGGCAATACTGAACAAAAAAAAAAAGAATTATCCAATTTGGTGCAGTCATTTGGAAGTTATGCGCGTACATATTTTGGTGACTTTGTTTATATACTATGTAAGGATGAGGATTAACGAAATAAAGGACATAAGTAACATTAATAATATAGCAGATCACATAAAATAGCAATTTAAAAGACTGTCTCATAAAAAACCACAGAATCAACCATGAATTTGGAAACACTGTACCAACAAGGTGAGACAGAACATCTTCGTCTACAATATTTGAATATTATAATGAGGTATTAACTAATTTGATGCGGTATATG
Organism: Luperina nickerlii; assembly: GCA_963855955.1. Lineage (NCBI taxonomy): Eukaryota > Metazoa > Arthropoda > Insecta > Lepidoptera > Noctuidae > Luperina > Luperina nickerlii. Next base: position 4,180,929 of record OY979689.1, on the reverse strand, counting down.
GTCATTATTATAAATATCATCCTTGAAACTTTGTGATCAACGTCACCTTTTATTGGTAGTGGACATATTTGTTGAGTTTTATATTTAATTTATTATATCAATTTAGCTTATAGTGTTATTATATCAATCTAGCTTAACTAGCTTCTGCCTGCGACTTCGTCTGTGCGAAAATTCTTGTTCCCCCCGACCCACCCCGTCGCCTGCCCGCGCTATCTTCGTTTTAGCTTAGCGTTCTTTCTAACTTTTTTCCCTTTAGCTCGACTCCTAAGGGCGTTAGCGTGATGTTAAGTAGCCTATAAGTATAGCCTTGATCAAGAATTGGGCTATCAAATTCAAATTCGAATGGTATTTCCAAACAAACAAAATCTTCAGATTTATTATTATAAAAAATTCAGAAAAAATGCGGGCAGGCGATGCGATGCTATGCGACGGGGTGGATTGGGAGAACAATTAATTTCACGCGGGTGAAGTCGCGGGCTGACGCTAATTTATGGATATGACAAGACAAGATGTAAATGTATAAATTCATACAGTGAATTGCTTGTCTAATACAGATAAAAATCTCAGAATATGGCAACATTTGAAAGCTATAAATCCTTTTGAGTATTCTTGCAAACAAAAACTTCAGAAGTGCAGACATGGCTCATAAAAAATGATTAATGACTAGCTTTAGTTGCAAAACATTCCATGGATACACTTATTCAAAAATCTGATGCTAGGGTTGCTAACTTTTTGAGCCTGACTGACAATGCACACAGGAAACTACTGAAGATTGAAAGGAAGAAGTGTTAGAAAGTATATTAACTAGAGGTTTTTGCATCATCTTGTTTGGGATGCATGAAGAAGCCTCCTCGTGTAGCGCAGTTTGTTCCGCCAGTTACTCAACTGAACCGACCGCTCGCTGGACAGTCACACCCAACACCTTACTTGACTGGCCAATTCTTCCCTTGCGGTGGTAGGGCGCTAACGCCCGCCCTGGACAGTCACACCCAACACCTTACTTGACTGGCCAATTCTTCCCTTGCGGTGGTAGGGCTAACGCCCGCCTGGTTTGTGACCACTCTCCCACCGGAGTCAGACGTCAAGCAAGCAACCTGATGTGTTTCGTCGAGGCGCGGGAGTTCCTATGCCCTGTTCGTCTTGGCACGCTCGTTCCATCATAGACCTCATTCATCGCTTTCCATCAGGCGTAATCGAGGTCATGAGAGAGCGCATAAAAGGCATAAAACGCCGAAAAATACGTTTCTTTTAAACTCCTTTAAATTTTAACTTTATTTTATTTTTATTAGTTATAGCGGCAACAGAAATACATTTTCGGTGAAAATTTCAACTGTCTAGCTATTACGGTTCATGAGATTACAGCCTGATGACAGACAGACAGTGGAGTCTTAGTAATAGGGTCCCGTTTTTACCCTTTAGGTGCGGAACCCCAAAAAAAAAATAGTAGTAAATTAAACAGCAAAAAGCTATGTTAGTTTTCTTAGTTTTCAATAGACTAATAACAACGGTCTTTAAACATAACAGAAGAAATTTAGGTGTAGGTACAGTACCCGGCGATAAATATTGCACATCGACCTTTACCTTTTTTTGTATTTTATACAAAGAATAAAAATAATTATCAAAAGAAGCAAATCATAATTGTTTTAACAGCTCCTAATAGATACCGGACTGTTTGTATTTCGTGCGACAGAGATAACGCTCTAGGAAGCCGAAATTAGCCGATTGTCTCTTTCCAAAGGTCGATGTGCAATATTTATCGCCGGGTACTGTACTAATAATACATTATGGTCTTTCTCTTTCCATAGTCCTAGATAACCAGTTCACTTTAGCCACCCAAACCCATAATACAATATCTTTGCTTCCATATCCTGCAATAATCCTACACCAACCGGGGGTTGTCCGTGGGTACACTTGCATAGTGCAAACAGGGATAATCGTCGGTTGGTGCCTCATTTATATAATTGAAAACGTCTAACGGGCCTCTGTGAGTTGGCTTCGGCCCCGCGTACGCCTTCCAAAGGTCCGGGACCCCAGGATCCCGAGATATGTCAAGAAACTTTTATTGAAACAAAAAATTACCGAATTAACCCTTGTCGCTTCGAATAATAGAGCAGTGTTGGCCCCTTGGTAATGGCCACGAATTACGAGTTGTTGGCCGTAGGTTCGAACCCAGACTGGCATTTTAATTTGCGTAAATAATTTCACCACCACTGTTCTCAAAACGGTGAAGGAAAACATCGTGAAAACCGGCATGTTCTAGAACGAAAAATTCGAAGACATGTGACATATACCAACCCGCACTGGGCCCGCGTGGTAGATTACGGCCCACTCACTCTCACTGAGATGGAAGCCTGTGTCCTTCCTAGCAGTGGAAAAATTATAAGCTTAGTAGAAAATTATTGCCTGCCTGCCTAGCCTTTTCCCAACTATGTTGGGGTCGGCTTCCAATCTAACCGGATGCAGCTGAATACCAGTATTTTACAAGGAGCGACTGCCTATCTGACCTCCACAAACCAGTTAGTGGGTAATACCCTTTGGTGAGACTGGTTGTCAGACTTTCGCGCTTCTGACTATCCGTAACGACTGTCAAAGATCCACGAATGACAGCCGGGATCAACGGTTTAACGTGCTTTCCGAGGCAGGCTAATTAGACTTCGAATAATATAGACAAGATTTCATTTCTTTCAGTTCTTAGTTCCGAAAAGATACTATGTTAAACAAACCAAATCAAATCAGGCAACCCTAATGAACCACAAACGTGGACCGAATTTAATTGTAGAAACATAACTATAACAATTATATGCGCCATAATGGACAAGGTCTTCACAACAATTATGTAGAGAGGTCAGTCAGATTTGTTGGTTCATTCAAGGATAAAAATCGAAGCTGTGTCTTTTCTCTGTAAGGATAATTTTAGTGGGTAGATCCTGTTGCACAGAAGCTGAGGCATATTTTATTTCAGGGTCTTTTAGTATAAGAAAAATAATATTTGCCAGCTATATTGCCATATCATTTCGAACTATGCAAAATATTTTGACTATCATTCATAGATTCATTCCCCATTAGAAAGGAAAGAGTGGAGAGTTAGGGGTTTATCTATATACTAACTGACCCGGCGAGCTTCGTACCGACCCGCCAGCCGCTCTGCCCCCGCTTTTTAAATCTCTGATATCTTCTAAGATGTTCATTTTAATGATATGCTGTAAAGGGCAATTTTGATCTCCATGAAATGCACAACGTATTTAATTGGATAAGGAATAATACTGTATTGTTTAGAATATCTTGGTAAAGAACCCATATTTTTTGTTGTAAATATGTAAAAGACAAAAGTGGTTACTGTGGGTTATCCTTAGGAGATAAACATATACCATCGTGGACTTTTTATCGATATTTTCAAGATATACAATAGGGAATATGCATGATTTTTTTTTTATTGAAAAAAATAATCCTCATTCATGTAATAAACAGTTTAGTAAAACTGTTTTTCGGATAACTATGAAATTAAAAAAGATATGAGCCATCGAAGATTTGTTTCTATCTCTTTCTCGCAAAACGAAATTTAACACGGAGTTTATATGGCCGTAGTGACATGTGACGTCACAGTCTATGTCGGATCTCTCTGTCTAATTGGTGTGTAATCAATAGTTTTAAATGCTCATATCGGCCGTGTTTCTTGGCCGATTTTAATTTTAATTTCACTTTTTGTCATCTCTACTACAGTATTTTCATATTTTGTTAATAAATGCCATGAAAAAAATCATGCATATTCCCTATTCCGTAGTACATTAATTTGATCTATCTCGTAAGGTCTACATATTTTTGTGACAAAAATATGTTTGTTACATCACATTACAAATCTTTGAATTTCTCGGCCTTTCTCTACTATAATATGCATGTATGTATTAAGTATACATATAAACTTTCCTCTTGAATCACTCTATCTAATGCTTGAAAACTGCATTAAAATCCGTTGCATAGTTTAAAAGATCAAAGTTAACAGGGAGCGGGGGCGACTGTTTTATACTATGTAAGTTGAAAGATGATGATTCAGTTAAAGATAGTGACGTTCAAACGTCAAAAATATATGGTTAAACAGTCGCTAATTACTAGTTAACTTTAAACAACGTTTATGAATAAAGGGGTCTAGGCCAAATTCTATTGACTAAACCCATTTGTCAGCAACCCTCCGCATATTAAGGGGAGTGAAGTCTAGTCCACAGAGAATGCACAGCTACCAAAGAAAGTAAGATTTTTACAGACAGCACTTATAATAGCAAGGCTGACAAAGATGAAACCACTAAGGGGCCGTCTCCACGAACGAGAGAATCGCGGCGATATTATTGTCGTGCCACATATTTCTGTACACTCTCTTAGAACGTGTCTCCATACGGCGATAACATCGCGGCGAAAATTTGATGGCACGGCGAGACTATCGCCGCGATTCTCTCGCTCGTGGAGACGGCCGGACGTGACGATTAAAATTCCTAAATTCACGAGGCCAATGTTGCGGGCAATTTTGTATATGACATTCATCTATCTATAAATAAATACAATTGAAGTGTCTGTTTATAATGGCAAAAAAACAGCTTTTCACTAAATGCATATGAAAGTTCAAAGTACTTAACAAAAAAAAAAAAAAAAATTTAATTTGGTGGTACTTATGTCTATCTGTTTGTTCCGGCTAATCTCCGAAACGGTTGGATCAATTTTGACGACACTGGCAGATAGCTGATAGTATAAGGCGTCAGATAGGCTACTTTTATTTTTGAAAAGGTATTAAGGGTTCCGCGCAAAAAAAATGTAAACCCATGAATCACTAGTAGAAAATATTATTCTAGTGATAACTCACTTGCAAGTCCTCCAACTCCTTCTCGGCGGTAGCGGCAAGCGCCAGCAGTCTCTCAGTCTCCTTCTTCTCCAAATTCAAGAAGTAATACGCATCCTTCACCGTCTCCATTCCATTCGAACCACCATTAACACTACATATCACCGCCTCATCACTTTCACCATCCAGTTTTATCACAGAAATACCATTTGTCACCGACACTACAGTTTTATCATCTTCCATCTCAGTCTTTTCCACTTTAGGAATGTCTTCTTCAACTTTTTGTGGAGACAAATCACTTTTCACACACTTCTTTGGCGATAGGATAGGCAACTGAGCTCGGAACTCAGGCCTTAAATGCCTAAGAACTGGTAGGGATACGCTGGAGTCCATTCCTCCGTTTGGACTCGTGTAAACTTGATCTATGTCCGTTTCTTCGTATTTTTTGGGGAGCCTTTCTGGCGTGTTCAAAGACTTTTCGGTCAAGACTTTTGGTTCGTCGTCTTCGCTGGTACTCTTTTGTTTGTGGCGTTTCTGGTTGAAGAAGCCTTGAGCCAAAGCGCCGGGACCATAAAGCCTCTCCACCCGCTGTTGAATGAAACTCTTCATTGGACTCGTGAGCTGTTCCCCATTCTCCTTCGTAATTTCCACTCGTTTAGAGACCCCATTTGAAGAAATGGTGTAAGACTCAGAGCTGAACCGAGTCTCCTTACCATTCGAGGTGACAGTCTTCCTGAAATTCGTTTCCGAATAACTGGACTTGAAGGTAATCTCCTTCGCGTTGTCCACCTCATCTGTCTTATGAAGCATTGAGGTCGCGAAGTTCTTACTCTCGCTTGATATGTAAGGACGGCTGGTAGTCGTCATGTTTCCTAGAAAATCGTTCTTCAACTGTTTATTTTCGGCCGCCATGTAGACATTAAACGGTGACGTGGCTAGGTATGGATCTGTGTGCGCCTTAGTAGGCGCTTTTTGTGTCAAATCGGCGCGAGTATCATGGGGACCGAAAGTCGGGACCAGCAGCTTATTCGCACTGACCGGAACAGGTACCAATAACGAATTATTTTCGCTTCTGTACTGGTAAGTATGTGTGATTGGTCTTATGGGGGAAGCTTCCCGACTTTTGTTAATATCCTGCCTCAATTTTGAATCATAGGTTGTAAGATTCGTGTATCCATTGACGGAGCAAGCGAGGTTAAGATAGCTCGGCTTCTTATGGGGAAGATCGTCTCTCTTCTTATGGTGCCCCCTTGATCTGTGACTCGAAGTGTCTACGTACACTTTTGGGGGCGGTTTGAGGAGATTCTCAGACTTTCTGGGGGTTGGTGTGATGTCTTCTGGGGTCCGGACGGGTGTAGCCACGGGGGTGGGACTGGCTAGGTAGTGAGGCTGTGGATTTGATCCTGCCCTCTCTTGGAGACGAGATGTGAAGTCCCGGATCCGGCTGGTGGTGGAAGACGGTGTTAGGAGATTCAAGCTTCCCGATGTGGTATCTGGAATGAGAATTTTGATTTTTAGTAATTTTGTAATAAGGGTAATGTTTTTAAAGACGTTTTTGGCTTGATTAGACTGGATACTCGCATGAAACAACTATATGTTCTACAGTAATGAAACAGTTATTATCCTGTACTGCTTATCCTGTACACTGATAACTACTTGGAGGAACTTATGACCGCTTCTGATAACGTTATAATTATAGCTTAGTTCTAGACTAACACAATTTAGATTGCCCTCAACATGCTAAGAAGTAGAATATAATTTTATTCTCATAAGAAAACTACAGCTTCTATCTTCTATACAAATATAATAAAGCTAGAGTTTGTTTGTTTGAACGCGCCTAATGTCTGTAACTACCAGTCTGATTTTAAAAATCTTTTTGCATTTGATAGCCCAATTCTATTTAACATCACGCTTCAAAACAAACATCTCGAGCAAAAAAAAACAAGGAAAAAAGGTAAGCTAAAATGAAGTACAGTACCCGGCGATAAATATTGCACATCGACCTTTGGAAAGAGACAATCGGCTAATTTCGGCTTCGTAGAGCGTTATCTCTGTCGCACGAAATACAAACAGTGCGGTATCTAGTAGGAGCTGTTAAAACAATTTTGATTTGCTTCTTTTGATAATTATTTTTATTCTTTGTATAAAATACACCAATTTGAATTAGTAGATGTGCAATATTTATCGCCGGGTACTGTAATAGCACGGGCGTTGCGATGCGATGCGGCGCGACGCGGTGGGTCGGGGGCCGAAAAAATCACGGGCAGAACCTAATTTAATTATATTCACGTTTCTAATAGAAGCTAACACCGTCAGTACATAAAACCTAAGATATGCAATATACCTACTTAAACTGACATTTTGAATTTATTGTTCAACATGACCATGCAGATTAGTTTAGGTATGCTATCTAATAGCAAACCTAAATTAAAAACATTTCTAAGAAATGTAAATAATCCATAGATAACTGAATCAGTATTTATTGAACGTTTAAAACTAATCTAATATGGGCTTAATATTTTTTATATACCTATCTGCTATTAAAATTTTCTATTCGGAATTTATATTCCTAAACTATAATTTTTTTAATCGTGTCATAAGCAAAAAGTCTGTTTCAAAATGGTCAAGCAAGAGCTTATAAATGTTATGCATAATTACTCTTTTGAAATAATATGCTAAATATTGCAATAACTTTCATAACAGAAACGTGAAATATTATGAAGGTTTACATAATATTTCTCTCTCAAAAAACAACATTTTAGACCACTAGCATTTTAAATAGATAGATATAAACACTAATATCATGTTCTGAAGGTCTTTTCCCGTATTTCAAAATCTAGTTGTAAACTCAGCGACAACCAATGTCAAAAACTTGACAAAAATTTAGGGATTTTTGACAGATTGAGACTGAGATCAGACTGTGTTCTTAAAATTACGAAAATTGTCCCTCCGATTATCAAGCCAAACATAAATGACACACATACAACAAAAACAACGCATGACACTCAACACATATCTACCACACAGATAATCCATAGATTAGCCACACAATCACAAAACTAAACACTGACCAAAAAGGTCGAAACACAGCTTAAAAACTACTTCGACACTCACAAGCATGAAAAAGAAGGTAATAGTCACACATTTTGAATTTAGAAACACCGAGGAGACAAATATAGATGTAATAAGAATTATTATAATTACCACACAGCATGTTTCAAGTATCTTATCACAGAGATATAAGATTAGAATATTCTTGGGACTATAATAATGATGTAAGAATTGATAAAATGATTGTGTTATGTGTGTGTGTGTGTGTTGGCATTGAACTGTTTGAGGGTAAACTAATCTTTAAAGGTTGCGTAAATGAGGTAAGGTGGAGGCCATATTTTATTATGAAATATTGTTGCTATACTTATACATATAAACAAGTCTAGAATGCTGATCTATGTAAAGGTCCAAGGTCAAGGTTTAGTCTAAGTCAAACAATTTAATTCAAATCACCTCAGATTAGGAGGATGGCCAGCATTGATGACTGAAACATTAGATTAAAAACAGGTATTTTCAAATGTTATTAACTTAGGCATATCCAGAGTGACACAAGCACGACTGCTAAGTGTGAGGTTCTGGGTTAGATCCCCTGGTTAAGCAGTGTTATTGGGGTTTTCCACAAGGAAATTATCAGTAGTAGTCCAGAGCCTGGATTTGAGCCCTGTGAATGGCGTTATCCTTGCCCTTTATTACGTGGGATTATTAATAGAACTGGGGAGGGGCCCGAGGCCAAGTATTAACAGCACGGGTCGATTGATCAGGCTAAGCTACGCTTGCCGCGGTTGGTCCGTCGATGGGTGGCCATCTTTACACACCGAGACCCAGTGCTTTCGAAAGCACGTTAAGCCGTTGATCCCGGCTGTCATTCGTGGATCTTTGACAGTCGTTACGGGTAGTCAGAAGCCCGAAAGTCTGACAATCAGGCTTACCAAGGCTTATCGTATTACCCGGTAACTGGGTTATGGAGGTCAGATGGGCAGTCGCTCCATGTAAAATACTGGTATTCAGCTGCATCCGGTTAGACTGGAAGCCGACCCCAACATATTTGGGAAAAGGATTGGGATGTAATGCCGATGTTCACGAACGAATATTGCCATAATCGCCCTATTTGCCGTCTGACAATCAGGCTTACCAAGGCTTATCGTATTACTCGGTAACTGGGTTATGGAGGTCAGATGGGCAGTCGCTCCATGTAAAATACTGTTATTCAGCTGCATCCGGTAATAGACTGGAAGCCGACCCCAACATAGTTGGGAAAAGGCTAGGCAGATGATGATGATTAAAAGAACTGGTGAATTGTGGGTGTACATAGTTACACTTCTGCCCAGGGCCGTCTTTACCCGGGGGTGCAAGGGGTGCGTGGCAAACAGGCGCAGGGTCTTAGGAGGCGCAGGGTCTTAGGGGGCGCAACGCAAGCCGAACGGGTCATCATTGATCACTCATTATAACCGCAACGCTCCAGGGCTGTAAACCACGTCATCGCCTCAAAAAAAATCATGATTCTGGCACCCTAATATGGTTAAGACGGCCCTGCTTCTGCCCAACCGTTCGGGGATTACAGGCGTGATGTTATGTCTAACTTCCGCAGGCGTGATGGGTAATGAAAACGATATCTATTCTAATGACGAAAAAACTAAAAACCCCCTTAATTTTAAGTAACTCCAGCGTCTACGGGGTCAACAGACGCAGCGTTGGTTGAGTAGTGAACTCAACCAACGCTGCGACTTGAAATGACGAATATAGTAAAACTTGTTTTTGTGTTTTACCGTTATACGATATTGATATCAATCACATCTACGGAGTTTCGCTAGCTAATTTATATACCTCTACCTATAATCTGTATACCTCTACCTACCTAGAGGAATACCTGTCTGATGTTTTGTAAATGACATAGAAAACAAGTATGAAGCAAGATAAAAGTGCAAGTTAAACCATATGCTAATATACATAGTCACTAAATAAGAAATTGACCAGTCCAACCGCCTACACACAATATGACTCATATGTCAATGTTGTATGTATGTATGTATGTCAACTATTTCTTTGTTCACATGTTTATTTCTTAAGGCATTGCAATAACATTTGCAAGTCTGATTTGTAATCTATTTTTTATGTAATGGTTAGCTGTGAATGTGCCGTCACCTGCTAATAAGGCTATTTGTTTATTGCATTAATATAGCGTCTATAAACTGCCATACTAAGAGGTATGCCTGGGTCGTCAGCCCCGATTTAACGTAACTGATATGAGGCAATATTTTTATCACAGCATTGGGTGTTCTCTTAATTTTTGTCGTAATAAGAGAGACAAACAAACAAGATACAGTGTAAACTATTTATAGCGAAACTCAAGGGACTGAGCATTTTTTGTTGTTATAGAGAGTTATCGTTATATGGAGTGAACAAAAAAAACAACCAAATTAACAAGTATCACACAAACTTTTTCGTCAACACTAATCGCTTTCCGTTTACTGGCCATGTTAACAGTTTCAAAGTAGGTTAACGAGATAGGTACCCAGTATGCTTGGTCGAAGACCATCACTTCCGAGAAAACAATGCGTCACACTGCACGTGTTCAAGGCAATTAAGGATAACAAAAGCTAGACCGACCTCGGATGTTTCGGAGCTTCAAAGTCTTTTGTTACCTGATAACATAACATAAACAATAATACCGATAATAAATATTTACTGTCTAAAAATATGAACACATTTCTTCGTAATAGAGAATGGCGTATCGCTATAAAGAGTGTCTCAATATGTGGGTTTTAACGCAAACCAACCAAGTTGGGCTCACTTCAACGTTACAGGGAGTTTATTGTTATAAAGGATGACGTTATAAAGAGTTTACACTGTAATTATAATTTAATTATCACTTTCACGTTTAGCATTCTCCCTAAATGCTTCTGTATCTATTCATAAACATTACTTAAAGTTATTAGCGACTATTTAACAATATATTTTTGAGGTTTAAATGTCACTTAACTTTAATCACCGTTTATAAATAAACCCCTATATATGCCTAACCGAAGTTGGGACATCCGGTTAGCCAGAAGCTGGTGGGCTTCCAGTCTAACCGGATGAAGCCGAGTACCAGTATTTTATATGCAGCAACTGCCGATCCAACCTCCACAAACTAGTTACTGGGTAACACAATACACCTTAGTAAGACTGGTTGTCAGACTTTTGGGCTTTCGAATACCTGTGACAACAGATCCATGAATACGAAAACTGCCAGCAATCACTGACAGCCTCTTTTCCAATTGGATATATGAGTGGCATTTTTCTAAACTGTGATAAATTCAGTAATTGAACAATTGTCATTCTCAACACATCAGCTTATTGAATGGTAGTGATTAGTTATACCGTAGCAAACTGCAATATGTTTAGCAGTGAAGAGAGTAAGTTCCAAAAGCATTCTTCCATTTGCCTTACAAAATCTTGCTATAACAATAAATTCTTATGACAATTATGTAAACTGAATTCAAAAAGTTTTAATGTCAAAGCAATAAAAAACTGTATTAACTGCCTGACTTTGAGAAGACAATGCCGATGGAAAGTGTTGTATAAAACATGCAAAACATACCTGTTTTGTATTGTGTAATTTCATATAGAAAATCAAGGGACAGAACATTTATTACGATATGCGGGCATTGATGAGGTACCAGTGACAGAAAATTGGAAGGTAACGTATGTGACTTAAACAGTGATGAATATAAATGTTGATGGATGGAGTGCGAGAAGAAAGGCAAAGATAACGGGAATGGATTATGTGAGATATGAAAGAGAAGGGAGTGAATGATAGCATGTCGGTCGAGAAGGGAGAATGGAAGAAGCATATTATGTGTTGCGTCAACCCCAAGTAAGATTAATAAGGTATTTGATACACATGCATCAGCTAATTAGCTGGTGTGTCTAACCAAATAAATTAATAAACACGGGAAGATGACGATGGGCATTGATAAGGCAAATGGATTATTTGGCATACATCTATGAGTAACATAGACAATGCTGTACAAAGCTAAACTTTTTATAAAAATTCATAAACATTCAATAAGTTTTTATTACATAACAAAGTCTTTATAAAGATAATTCCAATTGTTTTAAAATAACAATTTTATCCATGGATTCTATGCACTATTCATGTTTGTGATAGAAATCCCATTTAATTTACCTTACATTGTCCCACATATTGCCATTGGTGAAAACAGGGATGACGACTAATTGAGTAGAGAAGTATGGAAGAAAGTTGCGTTGACCCCAAATAAATAGGGATAAGGGTGCCTTTCCACCAGAGATGTGCTATGCAGCTATGCTGAGAGAATGTAAAAGCCAAGTTACGAAACTGTGTGACCGTTTCCACTGATGCTAAGCTATGTAACAGAGTGAGAAAGATGTGCTATGAAAATGCACCATCGCAAGGTAGCTGTGAGCTACTAACATTAACCAATAACAACTGCCACAAAGTGCAACGTCTCATCTTGCTGTGCTGCTGTCACTAAGTGATGCTAACAGAATAGTCGACATTGACTCAGTTGCCAAAAAGGATAAAGAAAAAAAAAAACGTAGCTGTGCGAGAAAGATCGAAGCTCGAGCTATGCGACATATCGACAATAGGAAAGATACACTGCACATAGCTACACATCCATAGCTCCCATCTATAACACGCATTATTTCATATAAAAAATGTAGCTTAGATGAATCGGTTTCCACCAGTGCTATGCTGTGTGGACCAATGAATATGATTGGTGGATATCAAATGCATCCATAGCAACGTAGCATAGCACATCTCTGGTGGAACAGCAGCCTGAGGGACTAACCACACTTATTCAGCTCCGTTCAGCTTTCTTTCTGCAGCTGAACGGTGTACACATCTCGTACAAAATCGTTATTTTCCACAGACAAAAGCTGAACAGAGCTGAATAAGTGTGGTTAGTCCCTCAAGGTAAGAGAATGATGATTGTTCCGCACATTATCCGATTCTGTAAGAAATGTCCATTATCTATTTATTAGACTGTTTTTACTTAGGTCAAAGGTTTCTTTGCATACAGAGAAGGTAAATGAATTAAAATCAACATGCTTGCTCATTGCTTGTGCACAACTTCCGACTGTTATAGGTCAACTGAAAATTTTACAAAAAAAAAAAGTGGTATAACACCTACTTAGTGAATCAAGATCATTTATCAATTAATTACAATTTATTGAGTGTCATGTAATGAATGATTTGTAGACATAGATAATTATCATCAATGCATTCAGCAATAATAATGCATGATAAGTTCATCACTTAAAATAACCTTTTGATAAGATTTTGAAAGTTATGGACATGATTTTTAAAAACCATGGAATAGTTGTGTTGTTGATGCATAAATTATGTAAACAACTAGGTAATAAATACAACAAATTATAAAATTTTTGGTTACATTGAAAAGAATGACAAAATAATATTTTTTTAAGTCTGTTATGTCTTTTAATTGTATTATGCATACTTAAGAATGTATAATAAAATGTAACATTCTTATGGTTATGAACATTAGTATACAAATTTAAAAATATAGAAGGCATGCAAAAGTAAAAGAAATAAAGATGAATCGTGTTTCTGTGAACTATTAAAAATAATCGCATTAGTCATCGACGTTCAGCCAATTGTAAAAAAATATACTACGTCATGCTGTTTTAGACAGTTTCATCATAGTTTTAAATTAATTACGACTCCTCGTTAAAATAAATTGGTTCTACAAAAAGTATAGTAAAAGTTCTTTTTAAATCCTTTTTGACATTGAAAACCAGCTCATAACACTTACCGATTGCTTTTAACACACACTAACTGAATTATACAATAAATAGAATGTTAAAATAATCAGTTTCTAACCATTATTTTTTAAACACCTCACATAATTTTTCACAGAACTATTTTATGACACAATGACATCAGTTCACAAAGAAATGTCAACGTTTTTATTTTTTTTCCTTCAGTCGACGACGCACACCCGTTTGCGGCCAGTCCACACCGTTCCGTTTCACGGTCGGCAAGTTTTGGATTCGTTATTCAAAGACTGTAGGTATAGATAGTGCGTTGTTAAAATTTTGCGAAATCATTTTATCTCAGGTGTGTTTAGGTGCGTATTCATAAGGAATATGACGGCAATAACCGAGCTATAAGTCGTGCGTGGGCAGAAAACGAGGTCGATACATAGATTATCCATAAGTGTATCTACTGTGTACGCGTATCCGATTGTCTTTTTGTTTGTGAGTTGCATTTTGCAATCCGCATTGTTTGCGATTTCTATGCACGACCTAGATTTAAAGTATTATAACAGCATATAAGGTGTTTTAGTGACGTTTGTGTTATATTGATCGGTCCAAGACAACATTGAATTAAATATTCATTGCTTCCGCTGGGAATGAGTAATGTTTTATTGTGATTGAGGTCATTTTTACTTGATTGCCTACTATATTATGATGATCAACTACCTATAGTGGTAATACTTTTTGCAATGACGGAACTATTTTTGAAATAAAATTCCCGCGCTTTATCTCGTCTTACGTTCGGTTTCACACAAAACTTTTAATACATGTTCAAGTATGAAAGCAAAACCAAACATTTGTGAAGCTAAAAATAAAAGCGCTCTTCACGGTGATTTACGAGCCGAAGACGTCTGTACTTAAACAGAAAGCAATCAGAAGATGTCGTGGAAAAACTAAAACAGACACGGAGTATTAGGGGGTACGATTTATTCCTAAATTTCCCGAAATTACGTTAACATGCCATGGAAAGATCTAGAAACTTTTCGAGCTTTGAATCGCAAGCAAATGCGAACGAAATGAATAAGATTTGTAAATAAACGATAGAATAGCGTTTTTTGGTGTGAAATTAAATAAGAAAACACCACAATCACGCTACAGAAAAGGAAAAAAAAAGAAAACACAGATTACAGATAACAGTAAAGACATTTATTAATATGAAAATAAATAGTTATTATACTATGATAATAAAAGCTACTGAGTTTATTGTAAAAGTTGATAAAACAATGCAGTCAATTAAATAAACTATTAGGTACGGAATGAAAAATTGAACTTATGATTATAATACTTTTAAAAATAAACTCATTCAAAATTGACTTATTATTACGATGATAATGAACTGAAAATAATCACAATCACGCATGCTAATAAATAAAATTTAAAGATCCAGAAAAAAACGAAACGAGTCCATTTTTTTCTGAATCTAAAGTAACTACAACAACAACAACAATATAAAAAGCCAAAAACACATTGACAACACTCTATTTACCTGAAAAATCTGTACTAGCGTCGACATCGAGAGAACAGCTGCCTATAGAATCCACTGATTTATCCATCACTTTGACTGTCAGATCCTTTGCTACCTTCGCTAAATCTGACTCCTTCACCTCAATTTCATACGCTCCTATGCTGTCAAAATCATCTATATTCGATTTAGGAGACACTGTAGAACTAGGCAGTCTTATATCCGTTTCGTCAGTGTTTATAGTCAGAATCGAGTCAGGTTTCAGTTCCTCAGAAGCGTGTTTGTCCAAAATCAGTGTGCTTTGACTTGTAAATGTACTGCGAATAGGTTCAATATATTCTACGTCTTCATCAAAGAAAAGATGATTAGTATGCCCGCTAGGACCTTGCACGTTCGTCGCGTCTTTAGGGACAGCGTCAATAACAGTCTGTGTCTTATGAATATTCTTATAGTAATGATTCTCTAACTTTTCTAACTGTCTCCGAGTGTCTGACTGCTTTTTTCTTACAGAGTCTATAATTACTGGTAAATTGAGGAGGTCTGGAGTCTTTTCTTCATTGTTTTCGCGTTTAAACAGAGGAGAATCATCACTTTCTAGCTCAAAACGCTTGTATTTCGAGGAGCAGTAATCGTCTATAGATGAGGTGTCAGACTTTTTCGAGTCGAAAAAAGTGTCGAGAGAGAAAAATGATTTTCGTTTCTTCTTTGGTTGGGATGTTTTATTAAAATTTGGAGCGACGAAATCTCCTGTTTTATATTGTTGCACACAAATATTGCTCGTGTTCACCAATGATTTGGGTCTTGATTCTTTGGGGAGGCTCACAACACGATTAGTTTCAACCTTTCTGGAATCTAAGCTCAAAGTCTTTCGGAACCGTTCGTTGAGATTCGCTAGCAGGAAGTGTCTCCTTTCCGTCGATTTCGGGGTGACATTGTAGCTTTGCTTGCTACTCGAAGGCTGAGAATGAGGAATGTGTTCTGTATATTTAAATTCGATGTCGTTTTCCGAAAAGTCTTTAGGTTCTTCGTAGTGTTGTGTGCCAGGCTCTGGTCTTTGAAAAGAGAACGACCCTCGCGTGGAGCTTTCTTTTCTGTCACAAATGCAACTGCCAACACAACTGAGCTTCATGCATCTTGCTTCTGGTTCTAAAGAAACCTCGTGATCATTGGGAATGTATGTGTCTGGTTTGCTTTTATGAACTAACAGATCCTGTCTTATTTTCTCGAGCCTTTCGTCACCATGGAGTCCTCTTGTATATTTCGATTTCAGTGGTCTGAAAAACCTTATGGATCCTGAAGTGTGTGGTTCTATGGACCGTTTTCTGATGAAGGATGGCGAGTCTGAGATCTTGTTCACGCCTAGGAGTAGGACAGGCGATTTCTTGTCCTCCTCGTCTGGTAGATCGCTGTAAAGAAAAGGTGCCAGTCAAATTGTGGTTGTAGACTAAGTATTATGTAGGGATGAATGTTCCAAATTGTTTGAATTGTGATACAGAAATCAAATTTTTACTTATTCTGATACTCATTTAAAGATATCAAAATTCGAATAGCTTTTAAGATCTCTTTCATTTATTATTCGGAAAATAATAGGTATACCTACGAAATATTTAATATTTTGGAACATTTTGTCATGAAAAAGCTTATGAATAATGAACGTGTTTTAAAGATGAAGAAATGGTTCGTCGCGTAGGCCATAGTGTTATTCCTTGAAAGCATGCAGTGCCCAATGTATCTTAGACTAGTAGATAACAAAACATTAGAGTTGCTTGTCCATTTGAAACGGAGAAGTGCGAGATAGTAGTTTAGGACAGTCAGTGGAGTATCCCTGTCCATTGTACTTACTAATCCCATGCCCTGTCACTGATGCCGAAATGACATAATGTCTTTATACGAAGGACAGGGAAATATGAATCAAGAATTTCACTAAATATCATATGAATTCTAGTTCTGCACTACTCTGCTCCTCTCCGTTCTTAATGGCAGGCAGTCTCCACATTGCGACCAGCGCAGTCAGATATACTAGGCATAATGTAGAAGCTGATGAATTTTGAATGGCCAAAAATAAATATATTAGTGCTGGCCGTGATTAATGTCGACATTATTTACAATTAGTAGTAAAAAACAAAAAGCATTGTCAAGCATATAAAACACAAAAACTTAGGTACTTACGAGTAAAAAAAAGAAATACAAATTTGCATTGTTTTTTTTCTGAAAATTATACTACAAGAAAGATAGGATCACAAAATTTAGACAATTATGTCATAAAAAAAAACACTGGTATAATACAGGTCAGTGGTAGTGATGGACAAGCTAAAACTCATGGAAAAAGATCAATGCCTAAAATATTTAGGTATTGCAACTTATTATGTACCTATGGGTATCAAACCAGACAAAGAATATTTTATTTGTCAGAATATGATACAATAAGTATGTAGGTATATGTTGCAGTTCTATCATCACCTCTTGCTCTTATCCTAATTCATTTGATGTCAGTGCAACGTGTATTTTTCTTCCATATTTCTCTATCACACCCCCTTTCTAACAATATCATCATTCACACAGTCCATCCATCGTTTTTTCTGGTCTTCCCCTAATCTTATAGCCATCGACATAATGTCGTAGCTCTAGTCATTTAGAAATCATTTGTTTGTTTTGAGCATTGAGATATACAGTCAAACCTGGCCGTGAGCGAGAACTATATAAACGAAAAAACAAGTGAAAGTGATTGCCCGACATTTTAAACCCACGAAAACCTCTATAAAACCCGAAACAGAAACACATTGACTTATATCAGGGATTGAAAACTGGTACGAATTTGGGTTCCGGTTCTTCATTTCGGTTCTTAAAAAGGTTCTTCTTTTCGGTACGGTTCCGGTTCAGGTTCCGGTTTGGTTCTGGTTCCATAGTACCGGTTCCAAATAAAGGTTCCAATATACCGGTTCCGTATCAACCGATTTAAAGGTTCTCTAAGAAAGAAGGGATAATGTTTGACGCGTGGCTAGCGTATCTTTTCTTTCAGTTAGCCTTCGAATTATTGGTGAGCAAATATTGACAGTAATTATTATTAGTTGTTTATACAGAGTTGATATGACAGAGGGGCATTAAATTACACTACGTATACTATACGTGTATAGTATTAATTCGATACAGTACAAAAATAGAAAGCGCCAAAAATGAGATTTTTTTTTTTTCAAACAAACTAAATAGCTTAAAGTCAGAGTGAAACGCAACCACCCTTTATAAATAAATTTGACTGACCTTAGATGCCTAGTAACAAAGTCGCGCAGGAGCGCGTGTGTGTGTTATCTCTCTTGGCGGGGGGCGGGGGGGGGGGGGGGGGCGGGGAGCGGGCGGTTTAGACCGCTCGCGCGGCTTTTATGTTAGGTAAGTTGTAAAGTACGCGCACACACAAAAACACAAAATTTTTAAGTTCTCGATGTGTCCTCGATTCATATTAATGCACAAATTATACCGACGGAGAATATTATTGTTATTTATTTTTCTAATTAAATCACTGTCCGTCGCTAAGCACTTTAATTCCCGTAATCTTTGTACTGCCAATTGTATGGTGCCGGCGTTCCTAGGGCTATTGCGCCGGTCACCATACCTTTCTCGGTATGTTCGCAGAGCTAAATCTGTGTTTCCACGGCATTCACCGTAAATTAAAATCATGTAAGTGTATTCTGACGCCGTGTAAGTTACACGAGGCATTGCTGAACACTTTAATTTTACACACACATACAACCAACGTTTAATTACGTATCCTATCACAATAAAAACAGTCAATCACAAAAAAAAACACTAACACTAAATAATAATATTCCCAAGTTACGTATCCTGTCACAATAAAAAAAAATACTGGATTAAACTTATTTAGTGTCTATCACAATAACAAAACAAAATCACAATTATTGTCAGCGAGTTCGACAAAACATAACGGCGCGGCGGCGGCGCCGGGGCTCCCGTGTTACGTAACGTACGTCCCGAATGGATGACGCTTGCGCACTGTCCACTGAAAGAACAAGTTTTTTTAGCAAATTCGCAAGGATCTAGGATACAATAGCAACACACTGACCTATTTCTATTCCTTTTACGCGCGGGAAAAAGGCGCGGGGGTTTTGCTATGTTTGTCACTCTCATAGTGAAAGTGCAAGTGTGTGTGTATTTATTGCTTCGTGAAATATTTGGTTGTACTTGTGCGGCAACAATGTATCTTATACTCAGATTATCGTTTTAAGGTGCATGACCTATGCGTATGAGATAATCAGCTGTTAGGAAATATACATCGTGTTCAAACGTAGCAAAAACTTCAAAAATCATTTGTGACTAAACTACTGCTCCTATTTAATTGATTTTTGGTACAGAGCTTGAAAATGGTATCTAGTATAGGCAGTTTAAAGGAAAGCCCCTCTGTCGTATCAACTTTGTATAATCTACAGTTACTGTTAATAAATTAATATAAAATGGACAAAGGTAAGTTTAATCGTATTGTATTCACTTAGATATTATCATCTCCTTTATTTATTGAATATACAGGGTTAATGGAAAAACACCAACAACCTCTTAAGAGGTCATTGTACAACAGACAAGTACACGAATGTATAATATAAATCAAACAATGAAACAAATATAGGGCGCACGCGTTGTTCATGCAACGAATGATGCGAATGATCTACAAATGCAATGTACCCCTCTCTCCTCTTACAAAATCTCCTATCTTGCCGCTATTGTCCTGCGCTGAGCGGCATCGTATGAACTCGTTCGGTCTCGTACTCGTACCGCTAAAGAACCGGTAAAATAAAGGTTCTAATTTAGGTACCGGTTCCGGTTCGGGTTCTAGCAACCGGAACCACTAAATACCGGTACTTTACCGGTATTTTAGGAACCTTTTCAATCCCTGACTTATATATTACTATCATTGCAGAAACCTCTGTATGAGGGGCTTGTTTTTCACAGTTGGACCTCTATAACTGAGACTGCCCAATAACTCTATGGGTAATTATGTCATCATCTGCCTAGCCTTTTCCCAACTATGTTGGGCTCGGCATAACGTAACTACATAGAATAAGTTTTGACGTAATTAGTATGTACCCGGTAATCATCATTACCGTCCACAAACGATGGAACACTTAATATCGTTCCTGCGTGTTCTGTCGTCTGCACGTTACAGGAACTCACGGACGCTAGTGATGCGCCAAAGACGTAGCCGAATCCGGCCGAGTTTATTTAGATTGCCATCGACACGCTTAGAAGATCTCCATCTGCCTGCCTTTTCGCAGCCTTGTTGGAGTCGGTTTCCAGTCTAACCGGATGCAGGTGAATACCTGTATTTTACATGGAGCGACTGTCTATCTCACCTCCACAACCCAGTTACTGGGTAATACCATACCCCTTAGTAAGACTGGTTGTCAGACTTTCGGTCTTCTGACTACCTGTAACGACTGTCAAAGATCCATGAATGACAGCCGGGACCAACGGCTTAACGTGCTTTCCGAGTCACGGAGGGATCTCGGTATGTAAAGATCACCCATCCACAGACCAACCACGGCAAGCGTAGCTTAACCTGATCGATCAACCTGTGCGGTTGTTATCATTTAGCCACGGGCCCCTCCTCTGTATGGGTAATTATGTGTTCAGTAAATAATGAATTTGAAATGTTGCATGTTGTTGTTGAATTGTTTTTGTAACTCAATATTTTATAGTAAAATCTCATCTATAAATCAATCCTATTTGACATTTGACGTTGTTTGTGGCATCGAGGTTGTATTTGTTGCTAGCGCTGTCTGTTGCGCAGTTCGGATATGAGCTCGATGAATGCGATGTCCCACAACACTATAAGCGAGAGTTGAGCGTATTTGTAAAAAAAATATACCTCTTAGGTGAGAAAAGCCGATCCTGTGGTGCTATTCTATAAAAATCTCACCGTGAAAACTTAGGTGAAGTGAGCGTGGAGTGAGCTGTCAATAGTGTCAGTTCCTAGCAAAAACAAACTCACTTCACCTAAGTTTTCACGGTGAGATTTTTACAGAATCGACCGGCAGCACCTCTTGGTTAAGGTGAATGGATAGTGGTAGACCGCGAAATTCAAATTTTCTTACGTTTTTTGCAATTTGCAGGTCAGTGTCAGATTGTATCTTGATCCAACTTGAGCCAACCACCAATATCTTATGGAAAAGTGTTAGTGGTAGAAATCTAACTTAGAAAGATGTATTATTGATTCTAAAGATTATACTTCTCTAAATATGTACCTGCTATTGTCGCGAATTATATTTTGATCAAGATACAACCTGACACTGAACTGCAAATTGCAAAAAACGTAACAAAATTTGAATTTCGCGGTCTCAAGCGAGAAAAATATTTCGTTCCGTTTAATTCTCGCTCATCCAAGTTTCGACTGTAGGTACTTTGTAAATCTTTGGTTTTGAGAAATAAGGTATGGATCTAAATGTTTATGTCAACTTATTTCGCTTTCGGTATAAGGCACGGACTGGCACGCCCTTATGCTAAGCTACACCCTTTATTGGCAAAAGCACGCGACTTTTTTGTATACTTTAGCAATGCACGATATGAAAAGAAACGATGGCTTTTCAAGTACATATTGTAAAAGGAGACTTGAAAACTGGAACACGGAAGCCAGCGGGATAATTATGTACAGTGCGTGCCACGTAAGAAGAGACTTGACCCCGCCTCCCCCGCCTCTTTCCGCCGCCCCTATGACGACCGGTCCCGTCCCGCACTCAGACCTCGTACCGCTAAAGATACCTAAAATCGTGTACTGCGCATGTCAAACCACGTGGTGTGTCAAGTCTCTTCTTACGTGGCACGCATTGTAACACATTATAAGTAACAATGCCTTTATTTTGACGGTTCAACAACATTCATTGCGTTATTACGTTGTTGAGCAGACATATTTTTCTAATATATAAGAAGAAATGGATTAGCAATATCCTTCAAAATGATTCATATTGTGATTTATAGTGTGGTACGCAATAAGGGTGTAAGTTGGTGTTGTAGCAAGGTTTTTGCGCTATAGCTTAGTAGCCAGTATTACGAGTTACAGAAATGATTTTCGCAATTTTGTATGAGGCCATGGCACTGGTAGTGTTTCCGCTTGTGACTCTACATAATGTGAGAGTTTTGTAAATAGAAGAGCCAAAAATCAATACAGATTAATGCAAATACCGAAGTGAGATTTCAAATGACTTGCATCGCTACTTGAGCGATAATATGTGTGTATGCCATGAACTGGCGAAATGTCAAGCTAATGATTGTAAATGTTCCAGTTTGAACTGAGATCTTCCTCGCAACTTCAACACTGCGCGTATTTAAACAATTTCTGATTGTGACGTCTTGCCTTAACTAACTTTCGTAACTGTAGTGGATAAAACTGTAAGATAGAAATGTAACATGTTCTTTCCGTGCTGGTGGCCTGCAGACAGTATGGCACGGTACAGCTAATGTGCTGGAACAGATAACAGTAACGCCGATGAAGCGTACCGAACGCGATGAGTTGACGATACTCTAGGGATGGGATATAGATGAGATTCTATCGATAGAATGTAATAATATTTTACCCCTGCACCATTTTCGACCGCATCATCGCTTACTATCAGATGAGATAGTAATCAAAAAGTGAGCAAACCATTAAAATAATGTAAACTAAGTTATGATCACTTGTATTTGTTCTTAAAATCGAGGTTTTCATATGCTGCGTCTTCATAACATTAGGCAAAAAATAAAAAATTTCAAACGGGTGATATTTGGGGCATAACTCTGATAAATATGTTAATTTTAAGGTAGTTAGGAATATTCAGCTTAATATCTAAAATAGAAAGTATCGATAAGTCGTCGACACATGTAACACCACTACCTGTCCCGTTGGCCCATCAACCACAAATAAATTGCTCTATTGCACGCAAAAGCTGATTACAGACGGTCAAACGGATTGAGTTATACACATACATACATACAATCGTAGTAACTGTAACAGAGGTATAAAGATTGAACACATGAGAGCGCCGCGCCGTGTATCCTCGTGTGTACTTTACTTAGTAAATTCAGTCGGGAAGCAGCGATGCTGTCTTTAGATTTTTTAAATTACAATTTCAGAAATATACCAGTATTTTATATGGAGAGACTGCTTATCTGAAATCCACAACCCAGTTACTGGGTACCACGATACCGCTTAGAAAAGACTGGTTATCAGACTTTAGGGCTTCTGATGCCAGGACCAATGGCTTAACGCGCTTTCTTATGCACTGGGGGGCCTCGATATGTAATGGATGGTCACCCATTCACGAAGCGACCGCGGTAAGCGTAGCTTACCTTCGATCGACCCGTGCGGTTATTATTATTTCGCCATGAGCCCCTCTATTAATTAAACAACGGATGTTAAATTCCAATCAAAAGAACTGTCATTTTCATCCGGTATTACGGCTTAGAATGCTTTACACATTAGGTTACAGTGCGTGGAAATATGCAGCGAGCTATTGATAGTATATATCTGTATTGTTATTTATGCTTCATCAGTTTTACTGTTGCCAGCACCTTCGATGTTCGAAACGTAAAGGAATTCGTTTTTTGAATGGAAATTGAATCATTTAAAAGCGGTTGTGGTTTTATAGTTGCACACAATGAGGGTTTTCTGAAATGACGTTCGCTAGGTGGCAGCACTGACACGTCAGGTCCAGGCATCTGTCAAAGCCTATAATTTCTTTAGTCATGACTGAATGATGAACGAATGAATGAAACGAACGATGAACGTCATCATATATTTTATATTAGAAGACCTCTTGTCACAGTGGTGCCAACTGGTGTCGTAAATTTTCACAAAAACCCTCATTGAGTGCGCCAAGTAGGTACGCCTAGAAGAATAAAATAAAGAAGAAAAAAGAAGAAGAAAAAGAAAGAAAAGAAGAAGAAGGAGAAGAATTATATTGTTATCAATTTATCATAATCAGCCTATAATGTTACCATTGCTGGGACACAGGCCTCCTCTTTGAGAGGATAATAATCAACCACGCGGTCCCAGTGCGGGTTAGCGGATGTCACATGTCTTCCAATTTTTGGTTCTAGGACATGCCAGTTTCCTCACGTTGTTTTCCGTCACGGTTTTGAGAGCAGTGGTGATGAAGTAATTTATACAAAGTAAAGTGCTTGCGTGGGGTTACCACCGATATTGTTATAGGCAGAGGTTTTTAAAATAGTAAACAAAACTAGCGCCATCTAGTCGGACGCGTACTATAACTATTGTACTATTGAAACAAACGTCAGTCTGTTGTAAGCCACTCTGTAGTTGTATTAGGATAAGTCAAAGTCAAATCATTTATTTCGAATAGGCGCATTATAGGCACTTTTGAACTTCAAAAATTACAATAAAATAGAATTGATTCGATTGATACGGGCTCAGTCCTGTGTATAGCGAATAATAATGTGTCTAAAGGCTCCTACAAACAGGCGAGACACGCGATATAATGGCGCGCGACACAAAGGCACCGCTCGTTGCGCGACTTGCGTTGCATATGTGTCGCGTGTCGTGTCGTAAATCGTTCTAAAAGCCGTGGAATATTGACTATTAGAGAACTGTAATTCGTGCCCATTTATATCCAAACCATATAAAAGTTCTGTTACTTTTTAAAATACAATAATTTCCCGCTCAAGAATAACTGCCTGGCCCCCAACCGAACTGAAAACAATAGACGATATTGTCATTAATAAAACTTATCTAGAATTAAAAAAAAATCCGATCATAATAAAATGGCATTTGATTGAGTAATGGTAAGGCCCCTAAGCAGTATTAGCCCAGGGCCCCACAAATTCAAGATCCGCCCCTGACCATAGCGGGTTGTTATAATACATTTTATATTATATTTTACGATGAATTAAACACCAAAATCATTAAAGCATGTGCCAATGAAGTGAGTGGAGTGTTGACATATCTGATTAACTTATCTTTTTCACAGGGAGTATTCCCAAACGCTTTGAAATTGTCTATTGTCAAACCATTGTTCAAAAAGGGTGAAAGATATGATGTGAACAATTATCGTCCTATAACGCTAATACCCATCTTGTCAAAAATATACGAGAAATGTATGTACCACAGACTAATTAAATACTGCGACAAATTTAATATCATAAGAAAAGAACAATTCGGCTTTCAAAAACGTAAATCGACTACATTAGCCATTTTTTCACTTTTGAAAACTATACTAAATGGAATAAATAATAACCAGCTGGTAACAGGATTATTTTTTGACTTATCAAAGGCGTTTGATTTGGTTTCACACTTTAACCTATTACAAAAATTAGAAGCTCTCGGAATTAGGGGAGTGCCACATCAATGGATATCTTCATACCTAACTGACAGAAAACAGTGTGTTTCTGTCACCAAAGTCGATGGGAATGGAGATATGTCACTGTATAAGTCTGAGTATAAATATATAAAACGTGGCGTGCCCCAAGGTAGCATATTGGGGCCTATCTTATTTCTCCTCTACATTAATGATATTGTTAATGTGACTAAGTACAAATGCTTTCTTTATGCTGATGACATTTCTATAATTGTAACTTCTGACAAAAAATATAAATCTATTACTGACCATGAAATTGACATAAATAAAACAATTGCTGACTTAATTAATTGGTTAAATGACAATAATTTATGTATTAATCTTGACAAATCTGTGTATGTACAATTTAACAAATCTCACAATAATAAATTCAATTTTAAGATGGACATATCAAAAATTAACCAGGTGACAAGAACAAAGTTTTTAGGTGTAATAATAGATGAACACTTAGACTGGAAAGCACAGGTTGAGCATGTATGTAGCAAAGCGAATAAATTTGTTTATGCCCTTAGAAAGATTAAGAACATAACGAATATAAAAACGGCGATAATGTCATATCGAGCGTATGTGGAATCCTCGTTGCGGTATGGAATAATGGTATGGGGAAATAGTACCGACTTTAATAGAGCATTTATCGCACAAAAGAAATGTATACGAGCCATATACGGGATTCCGTCAGATGAATCATGCAAACCGATATTTAAAAAGCTTGGTTTGCTACCACTGCCTTCAATATATATGTATGAAGTATGTATGTTTGTACAGAAATATAGAGAACTATTCAAAACAGCTGAGGATGTATGTTCACGAAGTCGGCGTGATCAATTCAGGCTGGTACTAGACGAGATACCCCGGTGTGTTAAATATAATAAAAATTGTGTAGCTATGTGTGTGCGTATATTCAATAAATTACCAAATGCATTTAAAGATCAAAATTACAGACTTTTTAAAATTAAATTGTATAACTGGCTGAATGAACATAGTTTTTATAATGTTAAAGATTTTCTCGAGCATAAACTATAATGTCGATACTTACTATAATTTTGCATGCTTTAATATTGAGCAAAACATGTTTGGTCTCATCTTGTATTGTAACATCTTTTAATACCGTGTTTTTTGCAAATAAATATTATTATTATTATTATTATTTAGACATTTTTGTTTTCCTCGGCCTAGCCGGATAGCTGATGGCACGGGCCTAAGCCAATATTATTATAGACTCGTCAACCTATCGTAGGCTCTAAAACTTAATGATGGATATAAGATTGTGTTGTAATAACACAATCTAACTATAACAATTCTATCTATAA
Source organism: Luperina nickerlii (assembly GCA_963855955.1). NCBI lineage: Eukaryota > Metazoa > Arthropoda > Insecta > Lepidoptera > Noctuidae > Luperina > Luperina nickerlii. The sequence goes on along the minus strand of OY979689.1, from coordinate 4,154,130 downwards.
TAAAATTGCATGTAACACCACATTCACAATATTTTACGGTTAATTAAAAACTAGAATAAAATTAATGTTCACTTTCTACTTAGTTTTTCCTTGTTTCAAACTTTCAAACGAACTTCTTTCTTCAAAACGACACTCAATATTTCATAGAAACATCAATATGCTATTCAATACTTGCGCAATAGAGGAAGTGATTAAAATGAAATGTTTTACGTAATCGAGCGATATCTATCGATTCCTCATTGCATACGATCATCGATCGATTGTTCCAATTTACCTACCGTTACATTTTAATGTTATAGCTGCTTTCTATGTAGTTATTTTTTTTTTCTTTTTATGAAAGTGTAACGCGATTTGGATTTAAAGAAATCTTGTCTACATGCATACCTACATGATGCATAGAAGAAAGTACTTCGTTGAACTATTGCAATTTATCCTCAGAGCCTCAGAGAATGAGACATTTTTTTTTGGTTGGTTTCTTTTCCGAATATATTGATTTTTACATCTCCAGGATGGCGTTGCATCACTGACTTTTAAAAAAATACATTGTTTATAGGTTTTGACCTAAAGGCGATACCAGGTCATAAAATTAAAAAAAAATAATAATATAGGTCAGTGCGTTGCATAGATCCTGCCTCCTGTCAAGATTACGGTATATTCTGCACTAGCTTCTGCCCGCGACTTCGTCCGCGTGAAATTTCTTTTTACTCCCACCCACCCCGTCGCATCGCATCGCCTGCCCGCGCTATTACTTCGTTTTTGCTTGGCGTTCTTTCTGACTTTTTTCTTTTTGCTCGGCTCCTAAAGGTCATGGCGTGATTTTAAATAGCCTATAGCCTTCCTCAAGAATTGGGCTATCAAAAGCAAAAAGAATTTTTCAAATCCGACTGGTAGTTCCAGAGATTAGCGCGTTCAACCAAACAAACAAACTCTTCAGCTTTATTATATTAGTATAGATGGAAGTAGTATGTACAATTCTGTCAATGGACATGAAATTATTATTCGTTTAATTACTGTTAGATTAATAAAATCGGATTATTACGGTTTTAATAAAACACCGCTTAGGAAAGTGATCAAACTATTTAAGTTACAACGTCATATAAAAAGTTTCTCACTCAAAGCGTGGGACTTTCAAAATGAGTAATTACACAATATTGATAGGTTAATTATGAAAACGTGTAATCTTTTTCTGCCATCTTCGAAAGCGTGTTGCTATTTAATACTTAATTTCATTGTTCAAATAAATTCCCACCGCAAAAACGCTTCGTCATTGTCTATGAATTTTTGTGTAAGTAAATAAAATACTTAATTGATTATCTCATGTAAGTACCTTGAATGATAAATTAACGTAATGTCATTGTCCCCCAGAATACTTAATTGAATTGAAAAGACCCTGCGGGGCAAATTATCAATCGGAATCGGTTTCATTTTGATAGTTCAAAAATGAGCAGACAAATTTTTCGAACTTATGAAGAAATGGATTAGCAATTAGCTTCAAAATGATTCAGATTCCGATTAATAATGTGTTACGCAATTAGTTGCGCGGCAGTACAATTATAATTTGCATCGAAGTATTAATTGTACCACGGAAAAAGGCGAACGAAAAAGCTGAAAAGGAAAAACATAGCGGAATTATGCGCACGACTTTTCTATTACCAATTACCATAGATAAGTAACGCCTGTTTTCAATAGTGACACCTAAAAGTCTAAATAAAAGCGCACTATTAGTGTTTCAACTATCGACTCGCAGCCGCGAGTTGAAAATCGAACAGTGCAATAAGCAATAATGAAGTACCAAAAAATCGGCCACGGGGATATAATCCGAGAGGATTGCCGATTTGAGAATTTCAAATTGAGAATTTGTCAATTGTCAAACTCTTCTTTAAGGTGATAGCCCGCGAAATTCTTTTTTTTTTTTTTGCAAAAAGTGCGAATAACGTTCGGGGGCTACACTGAAGGTAATGCTATTGTAGAGTTCGAGAAATAGTCGGGATGACTGCGTAACACACATAAAATGTCAATCTCAATGCACTTTGATTTAGATTTTGACATCCATTGCTTCACATGTTTGTAAAATTCGTCTGCTTCACAACGCAATGAATGTGACTGAAATGTCAAAATGAATTGCGATCAATTGTAATTTTATGTGTATTAGGTACGCAATTATTCCGCTGGTATTAGAAAGAGAGAAAAGCAATAAATAATTACAGCCTAATCATAGTCTCCCACGACTTTTCGCTTCTTATTACTAAATCCGTCTTAAAATTTACGTAAAACCATGTACTTAAGTTTTATTACTTGAGGTCAACAAACCCATTGTGAGGTAATTCGTGACGTTTACATGACGTAGTGTAGGTACAGACATTACAATACAGGCACATGAGTAGATATTGTACAGAGATCAAGCTTCAATCGCGCTACTCCCATTTTATTTTAATTTTTGAAGTGATAAGGAGGCTAGCGCTTCTTTAGGCGCGTTGGACATTTTTTGAGATGGGAAATACTATTGAACTCGCGCCACTGTTACCGTAAGCGACACCGGGCGTGTTGTGTTTATAAAACGCTTAAAAAAATACCCGCTTCGGATGTGTTTCGCTTCGGCAGTCCTTAGGGTTGCACTCGGTTTTAATGTATATCCGACTAGCTTCCGCCCGCGGCTTCGCCCGCGAGGCATGTCGATAAATTTGTGGTAATGGTACCTCCTTTACGAAGTTCTTGATGAAGGAGCTCCGACCTCGTTTGAACGACCACCATACCTATTTCTGCCATCACGCAGCTTTGCTGTGTTTCTCTTTAGAGGGTATGGAGGTTTCCATATCCTCATCCGGGGTGATTATAGGCACATACAAAATTTCAGCTTTTTCTATAGGATGACAGTGCTCCTACGATCCCTCTGGTATTGCAGATGACCACTTACAAACTCAGTTCTCCATTTGTTAATTGCTCACGTGCTTCAGGTGAATGACTTTTTATAATATAATTGTATGGTTTTGTCTATTTTTTGCTTTCAAAAACGGTATAACTAAGTAGTTAATTTACGAATGGATCAAGATTTCTAGTTGGAGAAAAATGTATTTTTTACAGGTTTAGCATTTTTGTGGAATTGTTTTTAGTAGTAGGCAATGGACTTGTTTTAAATAAATGAACAACGCGCTTGTAAGTCCGAATATTTTTTTCTTGGCTATAGTCGAATTATTATTTCACTGGAATAAAATGACAGGTCTGTTTTTAATAAGGGTGAATTCGACCAAACTTACCTATAGTCCGACTTTTAATTAGCTGCAGTAAAATGACACTTCTTAATAACTAATTTCGGAGTGAGTTTAGAGATATGCATGTCAAATAAGTTTCGTTTGTTACACTATTCTGTACTAGAAAAACAAGATTTGGTTGATGGCCGCAAAAACAAAAAGACGCCAATTTCAGTCATTTGAGTAACACGTAAGCTGTCATTTTACTGCAGCTAATTGAAAGTCAAACTATAGTTCGTCTTATTCAGCAAATAAATTTTTGACATCTGACAGTTTTTGTACAGAAAATCTATATATTTTTTTTTTAATTCGCAGGATAAGACTTAGGTATAAAAATGTGATCGAATTCGCCTTTTCGATCGAATTCTCTTCCCACAAGCACAAGTAAAACTGTATGACAGCTTTTTGCAAGTTAAATAAACCAAATCTGTCAAAAAACTTGCAGAAATCCAGTCTTCTATCTCAAATTAAACTTGCTTGCCTTCTACAAATCATTTGAAATATCTATATTTTATTTCTTTAGTGAAATGATCAAATATTAAACAACATAGTTTTTGTTTACTGTGTGTAACTCTTAGAACAAATAACCTAACACTCGTTTGTTATTTTTAAAAGCCGTAATTCGAAGTCAATTGTCCTAATCGTTTCACAATTGGCTGTTAAGGTATATTAAATTAGCGCCATCTTGATTGAAAGTAACAAATTGTAGGCCAGCATGAAAATGTGTGTATGTGTGCGGTAATCTCCGACTGGTGCTTATGGGTTTTTGTAAATAGAACCCAAGGAATTAATGGGTTTCGAATATAGGGCTTCCTTTCTTTAGATGAAAATAAATTAGTGATTTGTTTTAGGTAACAAGAAAAAAAAAGAAGCTAATAAGAAGGAATATTAGATACATACTTACACCAGACGACACGTCATCACTATTTCTAATGTGATCAAAGCATCGAAATTGTATGTACATACTATATACATAGTTAATGCTCGCGTCGGCGTCGTGTGTAACAAGCATGTTCTAGGATTCAATAAAAAGCTGGAAACTAGAAACTATTATTCCTGTAGTTATTTTAGGTACGCGTTTATCTTCAGATAACAGTTAACAATTGCAGCCGCAGACAACATCTAGTTTAGTCTGAATTACGGAAGATTTGATACGATTTACAGTTGTTTCCGCAAAGTCCGGCAATTTGAGTGAGTGGGCAGTTACTGGCTGGAATTAATGTCGCGGAAAATCTATGGTCAGGGTCTCTTAGAGATCTTCTCTTTTTAAAATAGACATTGCCTTCTATAAGAATAATCACTAACGTAAAGGAATAAAATTCTTGCCAAAAACAAATGAATGTATTTATTACAGCTGATTATCGGAAATGATATGAACGTTTATAAAATGGTAACGAAGAGGCATAACTACAGTAATGCTATTCTGTAAAAATCTCACCGTGAAAACTTAGGTGAAGTGAGCTTAAAGTTCGCTGTCAATAGTTTCAATCCCGAGCATCAGGTGGAACGACAGCTCACTTTAAACTCACTTCACTTAAGTTATCACGGTGATCTTTTTCAGAATAGCTCCGCTGTACCTTTGCCTAATGTTAACCATAAAGGCTCCTTCAAACAGGCGCGAAACGCGATAAAATTGACAAAATTGCGCGCGACACAAAGGCACCGCAGTCGCACAACGAGCGGTGCCTTTGTGTCGCGCGCGATTTTATCGCGTGTCACGCCTGTTTGTAGGAGCCTTAAATACCACGCGCGAATGTTTCACTTTGACACAGAGAAAAAATATCAGAGAGAAATGAGTTGAAATGAGAACCTAGCTATTGATCAATTTGATCACTAATTATGTGCACTTGCTCACTGTGTGTGTAAAGTGAGATCAATGGTAGATTGTAGACGATTTCATCGATTTCATCTTAGTTTCCCAGAATTTTCAATTTACTGTGCGTTAAAAATCACAATCCATGCCAGGTTTTGGCCCCTCGACCTAAACCTATCTGCCAAGTTATCCGCACCCGTATAAGAAAAGCGAAGGAAAGTAGAAAGCTACATACATACGTTTATATGTTTATGTCTCGTTTTATGTATCTGCAGTTATATACACATATAAAACCTGACTTTTAAAAGTTGTGGTAAAAAACATTTCAAGTATTTATGTAACGATTTTTTTTTTAAAACTTCTCTTCTTTATGTGATGAAACGAAAAGAAAATACTAGTTGCAATGTACAGACGCCAGCACATCAAGCTACCCGAAACTGTCAAATTTTCCCAATCAACTTTGAACCTTAAGCTTTAGCGATAAAGTTGAAAATCTATTAAAGAAATCTGACAGATTGTGGTAGGTTGATGTGCTAGCGTCTGTACAACCTGCAGGGTAATTGCGTAACACGCAATGGCATTCATTTTGACAGCTCAACAACATTCATTGCGTTATTTACGTTGATGAGCAGACCAACTTTGCGAACATATTTAAAGCAATGGATTGGCAACATCCTCAAATTTTTTTTTTTCTTTTTATTTATTTAGGGACATTTATGATCGCAATGCGTATGTCAGTCCCATTGTAACCTAAATACTCATTTCTCATATCTGGGCCATGAACCTAAACAGACTCGCCGCATCATCACCATTTGGTTGAGCCACGATTTTGTGGAATGTGCGTACTTCAAGTCTGTTCAACCTCAAGACCCTAAACAAATCCTTTCTACCAGACTCGGTCCGAACACAGTCCATCAATAAGTGATAATAATTGAAATAATTGAAAGTGTAGTGGTAATAATTGAAATGGTAAATAGGAAAATAGGGTGCTGATAAAAGTAAAATAATGAGATTTATCGAAAAAGATGACATCCTATTGTCAGATCTATCGAAATAAGTAGTTTGGTATCTACAAAATCTATACCTACTAATATTATAAAACTGAAGAGTTTGTTTGCGCTAATCTCTGGAACTACCAGTCGGATTTGAAAAATTCTTTTTGCATTTGGTAGCCCAAATCTTGAGGAAGGCAATAGGCTTTATAACATCACGCTATGACCAAAAAGTCAGAAAGAACGCTAAGCAAAAACGAAGTAATAGCGCGGGCAGGCGATGCGATGCGACGGGGTGGGTCGGAGTAACAAGAAATTTCACGTGGACGAAGTCGCGGGCAGAAGCTAGTTTATTATGTAAATAGGATATCGCAATCACATTAATTACACGACATAAAAAAAGCTAGATGAAGCCGATATTTCCTATCTCACTACCCCTGAGAAGAAATATGGCGAAACAAACTCAAGGATCAGTCTCTTTTACAGTCCAGACATAGATAATCTTGGTCAGATCATGTGAGGACCATGTAGATTAGTGTCTGAAATGGTCTTTTGACGAAATAACCACACAGATTTGAGTAGACCTGTCCAATCAGTGCAAGCATAAGATAGAAATCATTTAGCTCAACAGCATAATTTATGAGACTTTTCCTGGAATACATGGAAAAACCTTTAACGCAGACGAACATAACGTAAGAATAAACAACAAAATACGATAAAGCAACGCTCTTAGACAGAACAAAAAGACATGAAAAACTAATTTCAAGGATTTACTTAAAACTTTAAACAAAGAAAAAAATTGAACGTGTGAACAAATTATGTAAATGTTTTAGAAGAGCTGATTTTTTCTGCAAATATTATACTTAGAAATATAAATTATGTGTGTTTGAACTCTATGGTTAATACAATAAGTGGTAAAGTTGCTTGTTATATTTCTCTTGTCTATGTTTGGTAAATATTTCGATGGAGAGTCTTTCTCATGCGTAAAGATGTTATATGTTTTGATGCAAGGCTGAGTAGGTTACAACATAAATATTCTTATGTAAAGTTACAGTGTTAGTGCTAAGTGCACATTTCGTAGTCTATGGATTTTTAGGCAAGCGTGGGATGCATTGAAATATCTCATTATCATCCGCCTAATCATTTCCCAACTATGTATGTTGGGTAGGCTTCCATTCTACCCGGATGCAACCGAATACCAGTGTTTTACTTGGAGCGACTGCGTATCTGAACATCACAATCCAGTTACTGGGTAACACGATACCCAGATACTTGTTGGAATAGCTGACTAGCTAATAATTTAACCATGGTATGAGCTACTGTCATGAAGATCGATACTGCCGGTCGATTCTGTAAAAATTTCACCGTGAAAACTTAGGTGAAGTGAGTTTGTTTTTGCTAGGAATTGACAGCCGGTCGATTCTGTAAAAATCTCACCGTGAAAACTTAGGTGAAGTGAGTTTGTTTTTGCTAGGAATTGACACTATTGATTGACAGCTCACTACACGCTCACTTCATCTAAGTTTTCACGATGAGAATTTTACAGAATCGCACCGCTGTATTGACAGCTCACTCAACCTAAGTTTTTACGGTGAGATTTTTACAGAATAGCACCGCTGATACGAGAGGTTGGAGTTAACCAATTTGTCAGTTGGTTCATCATTCTCCTGCATAATCAGCATATAACTTTCCCACTGCTGGGACACAGGCTGCCTCTCGGTGGGTGAGTGGGCCGTGATCCGCCACGCGGACGCCGTGCGGGTAGGTGAATGTCACGAGTCTTCGAATTTTTGGTACTAGGACATGCCGGTTTTCTTCACGTTTTAAGAGCAGTGGTGATCAAATTAAATACACAAAGTGAAGTGTCCGCCTGGGTTCGAACTAGTGATCATTGACGGTCTTTTTCGTTAACGTAACGTCAACGTTGATTTACCAACCAATGTACCTATGTATTATTGTTCGTCGCTCGCAAGTCGCAATCTATGATGTTATTATCAATGTAACTTTTTAAATTTGCTCAGTTCGTTACGTTTGCATTCTCGAATTTAGTTTAGTTGATTATTAAACGAGCGACAGTCTACGTTAATACGTTGACAGGAAAACAACGCTTGATTCAACTAATTCGTTGATTCAACGCCCATAGTAAGTTCGAGCTACAGACCTCCAACACGTAAGTCGCGACCGATACCATTGGGCCAACACCGCTCGTAAGTGCACTTATCACATTTTCCTGTCCTTATCCCAATGAGGGTTTTCGTGAAAATTTACTCACCAGTTGGCACCACTGTGACAAGAGGTCTTCCAATATAAAATATATGATGACGTTCATCATTCGATAATGAATCGAATGATGAAAATTCGTTCATCATTCAGTCATGACTAAAGAAAATATAGGCTCTTTGACAGATGCCTGGACCTGACGTGTCAGTGCTGCCACCTAGCGAACGTCATTTCAGAACACCCTCATTATTTCATGTCGGCGTACGTCTTCTCCGTCCATACAACTCTATCAGCCGTTATCTCACTACCCACCTCTTTTAAGCCATATCATCTTTTACACAATCCTCACACCGTGTTTTCGGATTCAGAAAGCTTTCCACATTTAAACTCAAAACTTTACTCTTGACATGATCCTCATTCCTCCAATGATTTCACAGTTTACTGTTTCATCTTCTTCCTCCCATGTTACTTGTGGTCGGCGCAACCAGTTTCTTTTTCCATTCTCCCGTGTCAACCGTAACTCTATCATTCACTCCCTTCTCTTTCATATTATCCCTTACACAATTCACCCATGTTTTCTTCTTCTCATATTTATACGGTGTACATAATAAAGAGTATTAATTTATCTTTTATCTTCTTCCTCTCCATCCATCAAAATGCATTTTAAAATACTTTATTATTTAACTCATATATTCTGTATTCAGCAATTTTGTAAGCAATCATCTTAGAACTATAAACTTCTCAATTAAAATCTACATAAAAGGCAACTTGAATTAGACAGGCAACGAGATTACAACAAATTGGACAAATTCGGATGATACATATAATAAATATTAAAAACAAGTTCTTTGTTGTTAAGAACACGTTTTCTCAGACACACGTCATAATAAAATTTATTAAGTATCTATTTAATTATGTTGCTCGACATGTTAATTTGGCATTAAAATTTGAAACGTATTAATCTTTTGTGTTATTGGGTGGCGAATAAACAGGTGGCCAATCTGACGATAAGTGGTAATACCAGAAGCACAGCAGGTGCGTTGTCAAGTTGCTAAGACAAGGATAAAATGTCTCATAAGCTTTTAATTATATCAGCACCCATAGCCTTCAAGCCGGAACATAGGGTTGCTTGGCGGCAGAACAACTACCATAACTATTTCTGCCGCCAAACAACGTCGAGAGATCTTCGAGATGGAGCTCGTTCAGAGAAGCATGTACTACACGTACATACTTCTCCGAACCAGCTCCATCTCGAAGATCTCTGGTACTCTCAAAAGCATTCTTCTGACCTTATTCCAATTTTTTAGGTTAGGCATACCATGTCACCTTTTTATATTTTCTTCATGAGTTTTAATCTCAGTATTCGAAGCCCAAATCATCCTCAACACAATCCATATTATGTCGTTTCTTGATCTACCCCTACATTTGTCTCTCTAGATTCACGGTTCATCAAATCAGATAGAAATTGCACATTATTCCTGCCAAGTTTTGCCAGCATATTGCATTAGAATATGCACACAAAGATATTAGTGTCACCTCAATTCTAGTCTTCTCAAGCATTCATGCAATGCTTGCTCAAGCTTACATTAGGACATAAAAAACATTGAGGTTGTTGCATAAAAAAGGTCATTTTTGAGTTTGCTTAGCAACTTTAACCTACAGTTTTGAGCAAATTACTAACTTTAACTAGGTACTTACAACCCTTCATTATTGGCTTTTCTGGAAAAGATAGTAATGAAGATCGCGACACAAAGGCACCGCAAGTCGCGCAACGAGCGGTGCTTTTGTGTCGCGCGAGATTATATCGCGTGTCGCACCTGTTTTTAGGAGCCTTAATTTTGACAATATCCTGTAGGTACTCTATAATAGCTCATCAAAATCACGGATATTCAGATCATTGAATGTTTTATTTTGGCGGTGAAGAGAGAGAACATACATATATATAAAATAATAGATTGACTTCAGGCACTAGTTCAACTAATGTAATTTTTACATCAAATTCAGTGTTGACCAGTAGTGCTATTCCGTAAAAATGTCACAGTGAAAACTTATGTGAAGTGAGTTTGAAGTGAGCTGTCAATACGTCAATTAATGAAATGTCCGTTCTTCTCCATAGAGATCTACGTTTTGGAATGGACAACTTGCTTCAACTTTCTGACTATTCGACAATTCAAAAGTGCCTGTAAATGGTATAGTTGAAATAAAAGCTTTGAGTTTGAGTCAACAGTTCCTAGCATCATGTGGAATGACAGCTCACTTTAAGCTCACTTCACCTAAGTTATCATGGTGATCTTTTTACAGAATAGCACCGCAGCAGTTCTAAGTTTAAATAATTCCCGTATTTTTAAGAGCGTTCGCATCGCATTCTTATTTCATTTTCAATCTGTCAAAAACACCTCTAATTTTTCTACATTATTATCAATTTTGATTGTCGCTGGGATGAGATTAGTAACTACATTTTGAACGTTTTTAATTACGGGGAAAGGCCTGCAGAACAACACGATTTAGTGTTAGTAAGGTTAACATATTTATAAGCTTGATTTCTATGTCTTAACCGAAACGATGTATATTTCTTGCTACCAACGTTCAACAAGAGATTTAAATCATTACATGGCTATTGCAATGCAGTACAAAGGCCTCTCGTCGGCGATTGACTCAGTACATTGTTTAATTTTCTTTGAGAAACAAACGAAAACATTGAATATTTTCCCGTTGATATTTAAAACAAAATGGATTCGCCTTGCTCATTTAGGTATTCATGTCTTGCTGATGATATTTTGTTTCTCCAGGGCAATAAAGCTGAGTTGCGTAATAAAACTGAAGACTTTGTTTGTTTGAATGCGCTAATCTCTAGAACATCAGATTTGAAAAAAGCTTTTGCATTTTGCACATTGCATTTGATAGCGTAATTCTTGAGGAAGACTATATGCTATTTAACATCACGCTAAGAATCTTAGGAGCTGAGTAGAAAGTAAAAAAGAACTAATTTCTCAATAAAAAATTAATAATGTTACTTAATATAAAAAAAATATAAACATCTGAATTGAGAACCTCCTCCTTTTTAGAAATCGGTTAAAAATGGTCACCGGGTAGTCAAATAACATGAATGTTATTCGAACACCGGTGAAATTCTGTCATGTTCTTTGAGTTTGCTTTGTAAATTATATACAACTTAAAACGGTCATAAAAAGATGTAGGTTATTGTAAAGTAATTGTATACGGTGAGAATACGGACATTAAATGCTTATCAAGATTGAGAACATAAAAAGCAAAGGCATAGAAAAAAATAACGAAAGTAATCAACTGGCATAGATTATCAAAACAATACTAATCAATTGAATGTTATAAAAAAACTTATAAAATAGCAATCTTGACCTTAAAAATAAATCTTTACAACCTTGAACGGTATTAATGAAAGAAATTTCACTAAGTCGACCGAAGCCAATGATTCATCAGAATCAAGAACACTCTAATTGCAGTCTTAATGACAAGAAAACAGAGTTCAATACTCTTCGAAATGGACTACACAGTTTTTAAAACTCACAGCATCTCAAATAAAATACCGAACTTAATACTAGTACTTACACATTTCATTCATTTTGAGTGACAATCAAACCATTTCTTGCACTTGGTTCCCACTGTAGCGAACACTTAAAACCCGTGGGAATCTAATTTCACTTGAGCAAGTGTTCCAAAGATATATTAATTCACTCAAAAAGTACATAAAAACAAATGACACTCACACTTTTACAAATAATTGCAAAAGGCCCTAAATTAGTACCCTGAGGGATTCTATAACAATTTCTCTTCGAGTTAGAAGTTCTATGCGCAAGCGCAACGTCCGCTTACCGTGGGCGGTAGGACCGTATGACGCGTATTCGAAATTGACGTATTATAGCACGCTCGACCTGTTAAACCAACCGGTATCATCGATGTATACAGTATCCAACGCTTGTTCGAAATCAAGATCAGAATTTTTTGGTAGAAGTGAACCAGGGATGGTTTGTTTTGAATTGAAAGTTATAGTTTGGGGATTAAATTAGGTGTAAAGAGGTAGTGGGGTAAAAGAGGGGGATTGGAGACTGAACGGTATATGTTTATGTTTGATGGTACGTATGGCACGTGCCCTATGTCTGTGATGACTATCCCGTAACAGATGGTAGAGGAGAATCTCTTTATTTTTGTTAGGGACTTTTGAACTTGGTTTGGAAGTGTTAATTTTGGTACTTTTGTTATTGTGTGTTTATTTGAAGGTAACAAGGGAGGCTTTTAACTTGAATTTAGTGTAATTATGTTAACACTATATCAGGTTAAAAACTACGAGCGGAAGTTGCTTTGATTAGGAGATCTTCAATAACATGTCCATAATTTTAAATACTTGTATTGAAGGTAGTATTTAAAAGTGCGTTAGAGAAACTTCGTTTTTCTGTAAATAACTTTCTGTATTCTCGACAGGTTATTTTTTTAAATTTTCTACATAATTAATAAATTATAAGTGTTATAACCGAAAAAGAAATCCCTTATCTGATTCACATACGACATCCGTTCTGTCTGTTACAAATACTTAACCCAGATCGCACGAAGCATATTAATATGTATGTAATTTACATAAAGTATGTGCATTAAAAATACCTCTATTATGATCGACACCTAACCACAGACCTGTCTACGACGCAGATTCTGAGTAACGATAAAATAAGAATAATAAAATAAATAATAAATAAATATCTTTATTTCCCAAGAATAATACTGGTAATAGAACTCTTCGTGAAGGAACTCATCCTAGATAGTCCCATCAGAGGGTTTTCTGAAATGACGTTCGCTAGGTGGCAGCACTGGCACGTCAGGTCCAGGCATCTGTCAAAGAGCCTATATTTTCTTTAGTCATGACTGAATGATGAACGAATGAATGAATCGAATGATGAACGTCATCATATATTTTATATTGGAAGACCTCTTGTCACAGTGGTGCCAACTGGTGTCGTAAATTTTCACGAAAACCCTCATTGCGAAGCACACTAACAGTAGCAATGGGTTTCATTTTGAGAGTTCAACAACATTCATTGCGTTATCTACGTTGTTGAGCAGACACATTTTTCGAACATTTGAAGCAATGGATTAGCAATAATCTTCAAAATGATTCAGATTGATAGTGTGTTATGGATTCAGGGTACTGCAGTGCGATTCTGTAACCATCTCACCGTGAAAACTTAGGTGAAGTGAGCGTGGAGTGAGCTGTCAATAGTGTCAATTCCCAGCAAAAACAAACTCACTTCATCTAAGTTTTCACGGTGAGATTTTTCCAGAATCGACCGGCTGGTATGATTCGGTTGCAAAGCAGTGTTGCTGTTTCCCGGATTTATCGATATACTTAGGAGACGCTGTAATTGAAGCCACAAGAGACAATTCGCATTTAGCGATTGAGTTTCAAAAAATATTTCGTAGTCTTACTTAGGAACATAACTATATTAACGTTTCTGTTTGCATTCATTTAGGCTGCACCTTGCTTGTCAATAAGTCACCGAATCCTTCTTTCGGCGATTCACAGGTCAGGTAGAGTAGTTATAGGGTTTCATTAGGAATTTTCGGTTTCTACCAAATGCAAAGATATTCTTTGCAAATCCGACTGGAAATTCCAGAGGTTATAGCGCGTTCAAACAAACAAACTCTTCATCGTTATTATATTAAGTATAGATCTATGTATAGGTCTACCAGAATCTCATGGCATAAAAAAAAATATAAAACATTGTGATTTTCATATGGCAAATTGGCAACGTCTAATTCATATGAAAATCACTATTTTTTTATGCCATGAGATTCTGGTCGACCTATACCTCCTTTATAACTGATAGCTATCAGTCTACAACGCAGATTAAACTGAAACAATATAGGTGTAACACAATGACTTGGAATTAGCTGCGCAGCGAATTTGATGAAACGATCGTTTGTGCAGGAAACTGTTCATTTACTTCAGCATAATAAATGCGAGCGATAATGCACTTGTAATAATCGTATGTAATGGCATCAACAAGCTGATGGAGTTTGAAGCTTAGCAGGAACAAAGGCACGGTATGTAAGCATCGTTTGAATATGGGGCAATGTCTTCATATGGTGTCGTACGATCGAGTTGTTGTCCCGCAGAAATCATAATAACCTGTCAAATACTTAACTGTACAAGAGTTCGAGTTTCAAATTAAATAGTTTTCAGAAATCCATAGACTAAATTCATGATACAGACCTTTAGCCCACCTGATGGGAACATGTACCTTTTTTCTTGGCAATTGAGCCGATGATGACGACTATTCTGCCAAAACATGTACCTAGTTGCCGCTGTCTTTAAATACACCTATCACATTAAGCTTAGAGGCTTGCTGAAGCGTCGCCAAATGCTAATTCAAAGAAAAAAAAATACCAAAGGTAGATAAATTCAACGGCACTGAAACCCATAAAATTGGGCCACAGCAAAACAGCAGAAATGACAATGAAATCAACTTAATTATCATAAAAATAAAGTTGACAATTGTTTAACTTGTAAAAATTAAATGAAGAAATGACAATTGATCGCAATAGGTTTAATTTGACAGTTCACCCACGTTCATTGTATTATGTACGTTGTTGGGCATACGAACTTTTCAAACCTATGAAGCAATGGATTATCAATAGCCTTCCAAACTCTCGGATTGAAAGGTTTGTTATTATAGCAATTCGAGTTTCCGAAAAAGTTTGTCGTTGTAGTGATGTCTCTCTGTCCTGTCACTCATATCTGAGAGGCATTCAAAAGCTCGTTGTGTCATATTAACAGCGTTTACTGCAGTACGCATAGATTGAAAGAACTGGTTTTATATTTCTATGGCTATATCCTACAGGGTGGGACATGGACGCGCAACATGCAATCATGGATTCATCACATTATTCTGAACCTGCGTTGAAATTTTTCGTCGGTTATTAACATAGATATCCGGTTATTAAAAAGTAAAATAGATGTACCATAAATTTTGATCGCGTCGTCGATATTGCCCTTTTCTAAAAACTATTTTTCTTAAACCGGCGAATTGTTTTTACGCTAGGGAGTATAGAATCATTTGTGCTGAAATTGGGGGAAGCGCTAAGGTAGCCCGCGAAATTCAAATTTTCTTACGTTTTTTGCAATTTGCTGGTCAGTATTAAGTTGTATGTTGATTAATATATGAATCGTGGCCGTAAGAAATATATGTTTACAGAATTATAATCATTAAAGTCATCAACACAACTCTCTAAGACCACGTAAGTCCAAAGAATGATGATTTCATGAAACAGTTATTCTTTGGACTTATTAATCAACGTACAACTTAATACTGACCAGCAAATTCCAAAAAACATAAAAAAAATTGAATTTCGCGGGCTACCCTGGCGCTTTCGCCTTAAAGTTTGCGCGTCGATGCCCTGCCAGCATGTATTCTAACGTCAAAGCAAAAATACTTTGTTTAACTTTAGCTGTCAGCTGTCATGTACTAGTTTGTCCATAGGCGACGCGGGTATTAGCCTATTGCCGAGTCCGGAAAAGAAAAACCCGTTAAGAACTATGAGTCATTTCCCGTTTGAGTTGGAAGGGCCAATTAGCTTTATAGGTCACCATGGTCTGTATGGCTGTGATGTGGTGCGGGTGTTGCCATTATAATTATCAATATGGATATTATCGACAATAGGTAATGTAAAGTATTATCAGTTAGGTTAAAATCGAGTTGATGTAATGTTCTTTCAACTTAAGCTTTATGTTTTTACTATTCATTGAGTCTCTTATGTCTACAGGTATTTGGTTTAGCAAATTGGGTATTGTGAAGGAAGCAGTACGCCTACCATAAAAGTTATTTTTGCGTGGCACTTGAAATAATTTTGATTTAACTTGTCGTGTATTCACGTCATATTTAACTGGAATTTGAATATCACTGTTATCAAAATGCTCTATGAGGAGCATATACTCAGCGCGCGCTAGAACAGGCAATACTTTGCAGTGTTTAAATAACCCTGTGTAATTGTCTTGGTATTCATTTTTTACATAGTTTGGTACTACAAGTTTCAACAAACGTGTTTGCAAATTATGTATTTTGTCTAGGTATGTTTTAAATGTGCGTCCGTAGCTGGTGAGTCCATAGGATATTACCGATTCAGCAAGAGCTGTGTACATTTGAAGGAGGGTTCTGTACGGTACATTGCGCTTTATAATGGAAAATTTGGTGAGTATCGCACGCAACCTGCCGCAAACCGATTCCACCTGGTAACTCCAGTTGAATCGATTATCAATTACCAATCCCAAATAGGTATGATATGGGACTTGTTCTATAGGCGAGCAGTGGCAGTCTGGCATGTTTTTATGTAAACAATCATGACTATGGGCTATGATTTGAAAGGGATGGGAGGTACTTATGTGACTTGAGTGTACGTGTATAACTTTAGTTTTTTGTGGATTCAAAACAAGACCCATATCATGGGCCCACTTAGACATAGAAGTAAAATCTTTTTGCAAGCAATCTGCGGCTAAGTTAAGGTTTGAGTTAGCAGATAATAAACAGGTGTCATCAGCGTATTGATAAAGAGAACAGTGTGTTATAATATTTTCTAGGTCATTAACGTATGCCAGGTAGTGGAGTGGACCAGATACTGAACCTTGGGCTGTGCCTTTTGTCACGTTTACAGGTCTGCTAAGGCTAGGACCAATTTTGACGCGATAACTTCGGCTACGAAGGTATTCTTTGCACCAGTCGAGTAATTTTCCTCTTATACCCGAGTTTTCGAGTGTTTTTAATAGTGTTTTATGCCCTAGTGTGTCAAAGGCCTTGCTGAAATCAATGAATATGAGTATCACATGCTGCTTGTCATCTAGGTAGCTGTTAACTTCATCAGTAAAATTGGAAAGTAGCTGGGATGTAGATTTCTTACTTTGGAAGCCATACTGTGATTTGGAAATTATGTCATTGTCTCGATAAAAACTATGTATTTGGTCGCATATAAATTTTTCAACTATTTTATTTATGGCAGGCAGAGCAGCTGAGTACAGGTCATCAATGCGAGATCTCACGAAAATGTGGTCAATACAAGTTTTAGTGACTATATTACCTTTGGTTTCAACTCGCGTGAAGTCTGAAATCGCACATTCAAGTCCTAACTCAGCAAGTTTACTTAGATAATAACTGTTTACATTATTGGTAGTTTTAAGGTCCATATTTGTATCTCCTAATAAAATAAGATCGCTTCTCTTTACATAATTAACATTAATCACACTATACAGTTCATTAACAAACAGATGCTTGCTTTCTTTTGGAGGTCTATATACTGCACAGATATAAATATTATGATTTTGCTGTGTTGTTAATTTACCTAGTATACATTCACAATGTCTAGTTTGATTCTTTATCGTTTGAAACTTATGCTTATTATTAACATATATAATAATCCCACCACCTTTCCTGCTTTTACGCAACATACTATACATTGTAAATCCATCCAGTTGATACATAGATACAATTTGTTCAGATATCCCCACTTCCGTGAGAACTACAATGTCAATTCGTGATTTGACCGATATTAAACAGTTTACAAGATTAGCGAAATTTTTTATCAACGACCGAATGTTAACATGCACTACATTTAAGTTATTTGTGTTTTTTGGTAGTTTACCAACGTAGGAAGGTAAATCAATGCAATCAAACATTTCCTTAATATTACTAAATACAGCCATGATACTTATTAAAATATATGAAGAATATTTTGTGCTTGTTTTTATTTTGAGTTACTTAATCGATTTATTTTTGAGAAGATTTTGTATGTCGTCTTCACATCTAATTACAAATATCTTGTCTTTTCCAGTACTGTCGACCTCACCTTTCTTCACCAGCACTTTTCCATTTTGAAACCATATATATTTAAAATCCTGTCGTAGTTGTTGTTTAGCCATCCACATAAGTTTTCGGTTTATTTGTGATAATGCGAATCGCACGTATATTTTTGCAGGCGCTTCATTACTAGATACGTTGGACAATATATCAGCTGATGTCCAGTTAAATTGCTTAGCGGTACGTACCCAACATTCCACGTCCTTAGTGTTGCCTAGTTCTAACTGTAGAACGCCTAGGTTCTGGTGCGTGTCCGAACGTTTTACGCTTTTTATCACAGACTTATCTATGCTCATTTTTTCAGCAATATTACTTGAGATTTGCAGCAGTTCTTCATTTTTTATATAAGGGATTCCGGTTATTTCAATACAGTTGTTCAATTTATCTTGGTCTGACTCGTTTAAGCGCTGTTCTAAAGAAGAGATTTTGGTTTCGTAGTGGGTGATTTTATTGCAAAGATAGTTATTTTTATTTTCCATGTCTTTCAGATTTTGTTTCATCATTTTAATCGATTCCACAAAATCATCAATTTTCCCATTGCAAAATTCAATAGAAGACTGTAGGGGCTCCAGTTCTTTTTGAACTATTTTTTGAACCTCCTTGGAAATATTTGTTAACAATTGTTTCATATCTATCGGAAAGTTAGATGATGTGGTCGGTCTTGAGATTGGTTCGTCAACCTCATCATCGTCTTCCACTGGGACGATAAATGATTTCCTGACAGGAGTATGTCGGTGACATTCGCTGCAAGTCCATTCCAAAGTTTCTGAGTTGCGAATAGCTAGTATTTGTTTTTGTGTGAGCCCGGTGCAAGTTGTATTTGCATGCACGATTTTCCCACATTTGCAACATTCTAATCCTGGGCTTTTAGCTGTAATTGTTTTGTTACAATTGTCGCACTTCGGCATGGTATTATTGTTGGTTCAAATAGATTATAGTTGGGTAACAAATAAGATTCGTACGTACCCACACCGCCGCTAATAACGTATCGTCTCAGTAGTGAACGTCGCAACCAAAAGGTCATAAGCGCCGGGCACTATCCGTCGCTTACGCGTTTCAACACACACACGTTCAATGTTCTCACAAAACTAAATTTTATTTATTGTTTATTTTTAAGTTGTTTATATCACCACAATGGAATACGTTTATCAATTGGTTTATAGTTCATGTTTTTACAGTTGTTTTATAATAAAGATTTAACACAAAACTGTACTCAGACACTCGTAAAATACGATAGATTTAATATAAGGAAGCGCGTTGACCTTGCCGTGTACACGGTCGACGGTAAGAAGGAAGGCGTTGGTCAAATCTCAGGCCATGGCATGCTAGGACAGACCCCAGAGGTCTAATTGTGTGCCTTGTTTAAGTATAAGTAAGTAACTGTAATTTATAAAATAAATAAATAAATAAATAAATAAATAAGTAGGTCAGTAGTATTTGCACTGTTAGAACAAATGATATGTACCTATCAATAAATATGCAAAAAAAAAACAGTGGCACTAAGGGAGTGCCGACAGAAGTGAAAACTTGAACAATTACGTGTGTATTTTTTGAATCGTCTTATAAACAAAACACAAACAGAATACTTTGCTATCACTCACTGACATATCGGATATAAATTAAAACCGAGTACATCCCGAGGATAGCCGAACACATCCGAATGTAGCGCGATGTCGGTTACGGTAAGTGTCGCGAGTTCAATAGTTTTTTTCCCCATCTCAAAAAATGCCCAAAGCGCTTAAAAAAAGTTTTCACTTCAAAAATAACGGAATATGATCGACTGGTCACGGGAAGAGCTCGTGATTAATAGCCAGGCTGGTCGATCGAAGTTTAAGCTTTGCTTGCCGCGGTCAATTCGCGGATGGGTGACCATCCCCCGAGTACTACATCGAGGCCCCTCTGTGCCCTGGAAAGCACGCAGCAGTCCCAAGTGTCATTCGTAGATCTTTTACAGTGGTTACAGGCAGTCAGAAGCCCAAAAGTCCAACAGCCGGTCTTACCACGGGGTACCGTGTTAGCTAGTATGGTGGTCAGATAGGCAATCTCTCCATGAAAAAAGAAATACTGGTCGGTATTCAGCAGCACACAGTTAGACTGGAAGCCGACCCCGACATACAATGCTAGGCAGATGATGATGGTAGAGCTCTTTGTGAAGGAGCTTGTCCACGGAAGGACTTACCACCACATCTTTTTCTGCCACCTGTGCCGTAAGTAAAACAAAACAACAGAAGGCCAATTCTCGTAATTTAAAACGTTCAAAATCTAGTCGCAGTCTCATCTCAGCGACAAAGAAATGTCAAAAACTTGTCAAAATGTAGGGAAATTTGAAGTATTTTTTGACAGATTGAGACTGAGATCAGACTGTGAACGTTGTTAAAATTAGTAGAATTGCCCCTCTGAAATGTCTCATAATTATGTCTGTAAAGGCTTATGAGACATTTCAGTTTTGTCTCTGGGTTGTGAACGCACCTGTGATGTCACTGATATTGCAACCATAATAGCAACACAATAGTATTTGCGGTGAGACTTGTACAGAATAGCTCAAAGCGACGGTGATCAACTCTGGGCAATCTGTATCTTTTGTGTTTTAATTAATCTACTAAATACACAAAATGACACATGTATGGAATGTCATGATGCGTTTCTTTTTTCATATCAACAATGAAGATCACAAATGTCTGTCATAGATGATAAGGGCAAAGAAAAAAACGCAGTGTTTTCAAATTTACGATTGGAACCGCTCTTCAAACGAAAACGCAGCAAAGGTACTTTGAAGCAGAAAAAAAACAGCAAATACTACATACTTTAATGGCAAAGTACTACTTTTATTGCAGGTAGTAGTTTTTGGACGAAGTATTTTTAAACTTCAAAAATTTAGGAGGTTAATGAGGTGGATTCGATGAGTTTTACAAGGAGCGAGCGTTACAACAGTACCCGGCGATAAATATTGCACATAGACCTATTCGATCCTATCGATTTTATACAAAGAATAAAAATAAAATTATCAAAAGAAGCAAATCATAATTGTTTTAACAGCTCCTAATAGATACCGGACTGTTTGTATTTCGTGCGACAGAGATAACGCTCTACAAAGCCGAAATTAGCCGATTGTCTCTTTCCAAAGGTCGATGTGCAATATTTATCGCCGGATACTGTACTAAGATTGTCCAGAAAGCCATTCTGTTCATACTGTTAGTGTGTTACGAAATAACCCCATTGCGTAAAGGCTCCTAAAAACAGGCGCGACACGCGATATAATCGGCACCGCTCGTATTGCGTGACTTGCGGTGCTTTTGTGTCCCGTGTCGTGTCGCGCCTGTTTGAAGGAGCCTTTACACACTAAAACGGTAGGAATGGCTTTTATTTTGACAGTTCAACAACATTCATTGCGTTATGTACGTTGTTGAGCAGATATTTTTTTCGAATATATGAAGCAATGGATTTGCAATATCCTTCAAAATGATTCAGATTGTGTTATAATGTATTACGCAGTTAGAGGGCCGATCTTTTGGCCATTGAGAAACTGGACAATCTATACTACTAATATTATAAAGCTAAAGAGTTTGTTTGTTTGGTTGAACGCGCTAATCTCTGGAACTACCAGTCGGATTTGAAAAATTCTTTTTTTGCATTTTATAGCCCAATTCTTGAGGAAGGCTATAGGCTATCTAACATCACGCTATGACCTTTAAGAGCCGAGCAAAAAGAAAAAAGTTAGAAAGAACGCTAAGCAAAAACGAAGTAATAGCGCGGGCAGGCGATGCGATGCGACGGGGTGGGTCGGAGTAACAAGAAATTTCACGCGGACGAAGTCGCGGGCAGAAGCTAGTCTTTTTAATAAGACAGAAGCTATTCTCGTTTACCTCGTGCCGCCACGACGCGACAGATCATTGTCATCTCTCTAAGAACAAATTATTTGACGTATACAAGCATGAAGGTAGAGTATTGTTACAAAAACCGCTCAAGATGTCACAAAGCCCATACGCTAGCGTTAATATAGCGTAACGATATCAAAACCAATCCTTAGACTAATTAACAATGAAGTAATAGGGTTGCCCCTTAATTTATTTAGATGACTTTAGCTCTTTGTGAAAGGACTTGTGGAAAAGTACTACCATCATCATCGTATTGGCCATTTTGGATTCGGCGCACCTCTTTTTTAGGATTCCGTAACTCCATAGGTAAAAACGGAACTCTATAAGATAACATCGTTGTCCGTCTGCCTGTCAAGATCCTTTTTCTCAGGAACGCGTGGTGGTATCAAGTTGAAATTAATTATCATTACAATTTTTTTTTTCTGATTACGAACTTAACTACATTTGCATATTTTTTTCTGTTTAGGATAAATTCAACCCAAGTACGGAACCCTTCATTGTGCGTGGTCCAACACGCACTTGGCCGGTTATTTCTCTTTTAGACTTAATACATCTCTATCAGACCTCATTTCAGTATTCACCTTATTAAACCTTCCTTTAACCGTTGCCATATAAATTCAATGGCAAACTGTTTTCAGCCCCGGATCTACGATTTTTTCGAACCGGGGCAAAACCTTGATAGACGCGCCCTCCCTTCAGTGTTTGAGAAAAACTTGCAAATTGTTGATTTCCACTACGATAATATATGAATTCACTAATAAATTACTTATTTTATTAACGCTGATTACTCGCAAACGCAATCAACCACATAAACAAACAGTGTTGTCACTTGACGTTGAACTGTTTGAATTTGTTCGGCTCGACTCGTATCGATATGTGACGGGGATTCCCCTTGGCAGAAAGATCACGGACACTACGCACGCGTTCAAAAATTTACTTGATCTGTTAAGATGCGTTCATATATCACTTAGTATGTGTTCAAAAACTAACTGGGCGTATGGAAATAGAAAAGTATGCGTTCATAAATCACTTAGTATGTGTTCAAAAACTAACTGGGCGTATGGAAATAGAAAAGTTTGTTTTTCAAACATAAGATTCGATTACTTGTTAAAAACCTATGAGATTGTAGGAAAAGAGGCTTCATTTGTTCGATATTTTGAATTCTTGTCTCAAGGATTTGGCGCCCCCATGAAACTGCCGCCCGGGGCAAGTGCCCCGGTTTTCCCCCCCTTAGATCCGGGGCTGACTGTTTTGGTTGATTACTCTACAGTATGGCAGGCACTTTATCGCGTAAACATAAGGTACAAAGTTGATTGGGAAAATTTGACAGTTTCGGGTAGCTTGATGTGCTGGCGTCTGTACCCTACAGTCTTTTAGAGAGAGGAGAGCAGTGGTGGCTCACTGATGTTGGCCGCGATTTACCAAGTACAATGCGCGCCACGAAAGATGAGACTTGACCCCGCCTCCCCCGCTCTTTTCGCCGCCCCTATGACGTCCGGTCCCGTCCCGCACTCAGACCTCATACCGCTAAAGATACCTAAAATCGTGTACTGCGCATGTCAAACCACGTGGTGTGTCAAGTCTCATCTTTCGTGGCACGCATTGTAGTAGGTTGTAGGTTCTAACCAAGGCAGGCGCTTTACTTTGTGTGTAAATTATTTCATCACCACTGTTCTCAAAACGGTGAAGGAAAACATCGTGAGGAAACCAGCATGTCTTAGAACAAAAAATTCAAAGACATGTGACATCCCCCAAACCCGCACTGTGCCTGCGTGGTTGATTACAGCCCACTCCCTCTTACAAAGGAGAGGCCTGTGTCCCAGCAGTGGGAATATTATAGGCTGATAATACATTTTTGAAGTGAAAACTTCTTTAGCGGCGCTGTGTACTTTTTTTGGAATGGGTAAAAACTTCTAAATTCGCGTCAGGTCACGTGACCCTGATCGTAAGATTCGTAAGACGTAAAACGAAAGACGCGCGTTGTTGAGGACAGCGCCATCTATGCACATCGGGAAGAACTACGAGGGCCTCGCGTACTAACTACGTAGTTCATCCAACAACGACGAGATGGCGCTGAACCACGGATATATAACTGACGACGAGCTCCATGGGCTTGCTTCTCTTACCACTGCCGCGACCAACACCACGAACTGAAGTCTATCCTGTGTGCTTATTTGTAAATCTGAATAAATTCCTTTCACGAGAAGAATAAAGCAGTCACTTTGGTCATCATACCTGATTTGCAAAAAACCCTATAAAATAAGGAACACACCTTAACACGCGTGTTTTGTTTATAAGACGATTCACAAAATACACTCGTAATTGTTCAAGTTTTCACTTCTGTCGGCACTACCGGAGTGCCAGTTTTTTTTTTCAGGTTGGGATAACATCAAATGACCCCTCCCGCTCTGGGTGGAGCGGAAGGGAGTGTCAGACTCTTACTGACTAAAACCCACCCGTATTCCTTCCTTAGCCCTTTATGTTCCGGGCCAGCGGTAACCCTTTCGGACAATCGCACTGGTATAACAGGTCTTACGGTTAAAAATAGTACAAACATGTTTTGCCGGGCTTAGACTCAGCATGCAATTTCGAAAATAAAAAAGTACTCTAACATTTTGTGTCAAAGAACTGTTTTAGATTATAAAAGTTATATTTTTGTCTTAGCTAAACCAGTATCTCGTATTTAACAATTTAAAGTCACCAGGCAATTTATTATAAATCCGTACACACAAACACAAAAGCTGCTTAGCTAAGCAGCTTTTGTTATGTTTTGCAAGCCTAGGAGCATTGCTTAGTACGAACCTCTAAGGGTCTCGTCGGTTTCGTGGACATAGGTATCGTTCGCTGTTTTAAATAACTTTTTATGTTTTCATACAAACATGCATATTTCGTAGATGTTTATGTAGGCAAGATACTAAGTTTTTAAAATACTGGTTTGCATGATGATGCTATACAGTCTATTATGATGAGCTGTCAGCAACCCAACCACCAACAACCTAGGCGAAATCTCTCACAACCTAATACCTACTATTAATATTTTTGACAGCTGTCAATTTACTCCAAAAATGCAGGAAGCAAATTGCGGATGCTGCTAGCCCTAATGACTAAATAACAGGCATGCGTACGAGTTGAAATACATCACACAATAGTCAATTATTTGTCTTATGTCATTCTATTGTTTTATCGCCCTGTCGAGCTACACAATTTACTGGCATTTGAATATTGTCTGTGGATAGAAGGACGTGGCACAGACCGGAATGTAGGTAGGTCCGTATAATATTTTGTTTTTCATACCACCTGACGCAAAGGATTGACACTAGTGACAGCCTTCAAAACTTAAGTCTTCACGGTGCGATTTTTACAGTATAAATACGGAATACATAAATTAAAGTAGGTACTGATTAATAATTCAAAAACGCAACACAGTAATTAATCAAACGTTACAATTTTCCGACCGCTAAACGTAGCTTAGTGAAGCGGCAAATTGCTAAGTTTTTAACCAAGGAAGCGAAGAAAATAATGTACGTCTGTTGTATGTTATTTGTTGAGGTCTACATAACCTAGAAATTATGGGTCGTGGCGTGGGCATCCAAACTGGGGCGCGGGGCGGGGGCGGGGGCGGGCGCGGTACGGGCACGGGTGCGGGAACGCGCGCGGGCTGCGTGTCCGCACTGGAGCGCGGCTGCGTTCTGCGTGTTGTCGTGTCCAGTGCAGTGTGACCAGATTAAATGACACTAAAAAACCGAAACACCTTAAAAAATACTGAATATCTTATCTGAATGAAATATTATAGACTAAATCCGGGTAATTCCCTGAACATCAATGTTCGCGGGGCCTATCGCCACGGTGTTGCCGCAGCTTTTTATGCAAAATATAGTTACTTCCGCCAATATACCTACAAAAATACTAAATTACTGATGCTCGGAAAAGGCAATACTGAATCTGGTCACACTGGTCCAGTGTTTGCCCGCGCCGCTCACCGCTCCCGCGTGCCCACTATGGACACTTCAATGGAAGTCCATATGATTGAAATCGCCGCGCCCGCCCCGCGGCTCGCGGCCCAGTGTGGCCAAGCGGTGTTTAGTTGGCAGGTACACTGTGACAGTTAACTTGACGTTAAGTGATCTTCCCTAGACTAGTATCGTATTGCCCAGTAACTGGATACGCTATCCCTTGGTAAGGGGTATCGTATTGCCCAGTAACTGGATACGCTATCCCTTGGTAAGGGGTATCGTATTGCCCAGTAACTGGATACGATATCCCTTGGTAAGGGGTATCGTATCGCCCAGTAACTGGATTGTAGAGGTTAACTACAGTCGCTCTATGTTAACTAATGGTATTCAGCTACATCCGGTTAGACTGGAAGCCAACCCCAACATAGTAGGGAAAAGGCTAGACAGATTGATTGATTAACTGCGTTCCATACAACAACAAATTGCGATGACCAATATAACGTGACTAGCAATTTTTCGGTAGCAGGCCGGAGATTGGCTTAGCGCCCGGTTGATGGCAATAGGGTCGACCCCTATTACATGAGACTTAAGGGGGAAGCCCTAAGGTAGCCCGCGAAATTCAAATTTTCTTACGTTTTTTGCAATTTGCTGGTCAGTATGAAGTTCAGTATCAGTAATACAACTTGTTAGGTTAGTATAAACCCAAGATTTCATAAAATAGTCATTCTTTGGGGTTACTTGGTCTTAGAGAGTTGTGTTGTAGACTTTAATGATTATAATTCTGTAATTACATATTTGTTACAGCCGCGAATCATATATTCATCAACGTACAACTTATTATTGACCAGCTAATTGCAAAAAAAAGTAAAAAAAAATGAATAACGTGGGATACCCTGGCGCATTCGCCATAACTCATAATATTTTTGGCACATAAAGCCACCGTAATAAATCATTCAATAAAGTTACCAATTTACTTAAATCTGCATGCAGAAGCCATATTATCATGAAACAGTTTTTATACTTATTTTAAATTAGGTCAAACTGCGCTGAAAATTGCTGAAACTAGAAAACGCTGTCGTAAATTCAGCTGAAATTGATTCCTACTTGGAAGGTAGCCACGAAAGTGCAGTTAACAGTTTTGGTGCACTGGAAATGACTGAAAATCTGCTATTTTCAGCGAATTTGCAGTCATTCACCGTGGTATTTTGAATTTTTATTGCAAGTTTTTGGCGTTTATGAGAATATTTTAGAGTTAACTGTCTCATATTACACTGTGCTGTGTGTGGGGCTTGTGGTTAAGTAATAACAGCCACACGGGTCGATCGACCAGGTTAAGCTACGCTTGCCGCGGTTGTTCCGTGGATGGGTGACCATCTTTAAATACCAAGACCCCTTCGTGCTTCGGAAAGCACGTTAAGCCGTTGGTCCCGACTGTCATTCGTGGATCTTTAACAGCCCGGCAGTGTGTGATACCGGGTGGAAATGATGATGATGATGACTTCTGTATTAGTCGGGAATGCATGAAGGAAGAAGCCCCCTTGAGTTGCGCAGTTTGTTCAGCCAGTTACTCAACTGAACGCTCGCGCTCAGCTCATCCTGGACAGTCACACCCAACACTTCATTTGTCTGACCAATTCTTCCGTTGCGGTGGTAGGGCTAACGCCCGCCTGGTTAGCGACCACCCTCCTACCGGAGTCCGACGTCAAGCAGCCTGTTGTGTTTCGTCGAGGCGCGGGAGTTCCAGTGCCTTAGGCATCTTCTGGGCACGCTCGTTCCATCATAAACCTCGTCCATCGCTTTCGATCTGGCGTGATCGAGGTCAAGAGCGGCCCCATTCAGCAACAAAAAAAAGGGTCGTCATCTGGGTAGTCACCCCCTCGTTAAACAAATATCATCATTCACACAGTCTATCCATCGAAATTTTCCTCATCATTCCTCCGTATCACGCCCATACTATGACAACCGATACTCTCGATCAGTAAATGTGCTAACAAAATAATTGCATGTCAGCTGCTGTAATTGGGGTTTTCGTGAAAATTTACGACACCAGTTGGCACCACTGTGACAAGATGTCTTCCAATATAAAATATATGATGACGTTCATCATTCGATTCATTCATACGTTCATCATTCAGTCATGACTAAAGAAAATATAGGCTCTTTGACAGATGTCTGGACCTGACGTGTCAGTGCTGTCAACTGGCGAACGTCATTTCAGAAAACCCTCATTGGTTCGTCATTCGCATTTCAATGAAGAATAATACTGAAAAATTTATAGTGGATAAATTTTGCTAAGATATTAACACCACGCTAGGATCCTTAGGTGCCGAGCAAAAAGAAAAAAGTAAGAAAGAACGCTAAGCAAAAACGAAGTTATAGTGCAGGCAGGCGATGCGATGAGACGGAGTGAGAAAAAGGTCACGCGGACGAAATTCCGGGCAGAAGCAGTATAATCGATATACCTATTTATTATGTAAGTAATGTCTGGCAGTACAATAGTTTAAAGTAAAATGGTTTGTTGTCGTTATTATCACACATGACACAACTGACAGATAAGCGTCGCGCGTCGGTCGGTTCCTGTGTTGTAATCGTTATGAGTATGACCAATACAAATATTACATATCGTAGAACCCGCTTTCTTAGAACGGACCAACCCAACCTATCACTGTGAACTGGACATAGGCGTCTTCTAAACATGGACATGGAGTTAAACAAAGATTTAAATCCTTAGTTTCGACCTACCAAGTGAAAAAAAATCAAAATATTTTATTTCTCATAAACTTACCGGCCACTTATGAAACGTCAGAAGCTAGTCGTTTCCTATAGAGAATAACAGGCAAGAAACACAACGGTTACGCTTTCAAAAAAAAATGGGCTTTTACAAAAAGATAGTAGTTTCTGCTTCGTTTTGACACCACAATGACGTAGTGACTAGATTGTCATTGAAACGCTATTTAATAATGTGTGAACCCACTCTTCTCAGTATGGACACTCTTCGCGTGACGAAGTACCTACGGTGAGGGCAAAACAGGCGATTTTTGTTTTTGGAATTAAAATTTTATTATTTTGAAGGGGGCAATCAAAAGCCAGATCAATTGGAAACGACTCCAAGATTTTTGGATCAAGTTTAGCTTTTACGGAATTAGATATAGGTACGCACGGTATAATGGTACCTACTAAAAATGAAAAATCGATGCATCGCACGCAACGTTTGATGAAGAAGTCCAGTAAACAATATTATGCACATCATTCTTCTTCACCGTATAGCTTCTCATATTGGCCACGATCCATCAAAGATTGTTCATGCACTGTAATGATTTTATCATCCAGATAAACAATCACTTGTTAATCACAAAGAATCATATTTCAGCATTCATTACTTCTTACAGTAGATACATACTACTGCCATGCTTCTTCTTACAGTGTTTTAATGGGTTGAGGTCAAATTAGTCAACGGACGTCAAAAGTGCGCCAAAATTAGCCAACATGGATGCCATTTAAAGAGTTAATAAAAGAAAACACACATATTTCTTTGTTTAGTTGTATTGATGTTAATAACACAAAAACGTTGTTTAAATGAATATATTACCTTCTTATCCACCTGAAGAATCGATTCCCCCCTTTCTTCCCGCTATTTTTCTTCTTTTTCCCCATTCTTTTCTACAATAATTATCATACGGCACAAACACTTTTATACACTGTCTTTTAAAAAGTATTTATATCACTTAATAGTTTTTACGTAAAGACCACTAAGCTCACTTCGTCACGTAATTCTGACCGATACAGGACCCTTAGAGGCTCTTAGGATAAAAAATACAGAATTAGACACTAAAATTAGTACTGTGACCCCAAAAACAGTTATTAACAAAAGCGTTTATTTACAAAAATTACGGTTATTCTTAAAAATATTTACCAAGATGGCCGACGTTATAATCTATGAATTAAATCGAAAGTTTAGAAGCGCGCGTTGGCCCGTGCGCGCGCATACTGGCTTGTGCCGTCGACGAAATTAGACGCAAAAAAAAAACTATAGATGCACATCTCGAGAAATGCAGCGATGATTTTATTTTGGTACTGACTACTGAAGAGATTATTACGATTCCTGTAGACTGTTTGCCCTTTTGGTGTGTAGTTACATTAAAGGGCGGTTATCGATACATTTTTGATTCGATACAATTTAGCATTTTCTGCAAATGAATTAAAAGTAAAATAATGTTTAAACTGGTATTTCTAAAAAATCATTTAAAATCTACAAAAACTGTCCGCGCGAATCTTTGACAAGTGTTATTTACAAAAGATGCGCGCAATATTTATTCTTCACATGGTGCAAAATTGTGTCAGTTACGCGACAGCATTGCCAAACGAATGCCAGACGCAATTTTTGTACTGCACTGTTGTGTACTGGCTGCACTTGCTTATAACTTTTTACAGAGATGAAAGCGACGCTGTGACTTTCTTCAGCTGTAAAGGTACTTCTCCGCCCAATCACGTCAAACCTGTTGCAACCGAAACTTATGGCCAAATACTCCAATGGAACTAGACTATAAGTCGCCGTTAATTCTCATGCTGTTTCTGTCACTCTAAGGTGTCTTGGAGCGATAGAAATACTTTTAGGAACGTTCTAAATCTTTAAGTGTTCGGGTGACCAGGACTCCTTACGGCATTATTTTAAGTAGTTTCAATAGTTAAGGGCCAAATCTACCACAATTTGGGCCCCAGAAAACGTCTGGCGACATCGAGGCACACTCAGTAGAAGATTGCTGAACGAGCTTGACGCCTACAGACAGGGTTGGTCTACACTAGCTCAAAACAGCGAGTAGTGGAAAGAAGAAAGGGAGGCCTTTACCCTGCAGTGGACAACATAATTATACAAAAAAAAAAAACAGTGGCACTCCGGGAGTGCCGACAGAAGTGAAAACAAAACACAACCAGAATACTTTGCCATCACTCACTGACATATCGGATATACATTAAAACCGAGTACATCCCGAGGACAGCTGAACACATCCGAAGCGGGTATTTTTTAATCGTCTTATAAACAAAACACGTGCGGTGTCGCTTACGGTAACAGTGCCGCGAGTTCAAATTTTTTTCCATCTCAAAAAATGCCCAACGCGCCTAAAAAGTATTCACTTCAAAAATAGTCTATCGATTCATGGATTTAGATAAAACATACAACATCCCTGTCATGTAGAATAATCCCAAAAAGTAAAAGGGCAAATGAAAATATATTTAGATTCACTGCAGTGAGTCACAAAGAACTATATGAGGACGCGATGAGATTCAACATTATTTGATGTGGCTAACTGATGATGGTTGCTAATGAAAATCATGTTGAAATCGTGAAAGAAATGTAGTTGTGTAAGCAGATAGATTTTTTAAAGATGTGTTTAGTCTATGGGTCATAGAGGGATTGTAAATTAAAGAAGTTATGGGCGTGTTGAACTTATAAAGGGAATGTGTAAAATTATAACTTCAGCAGAAGCAGGGAGGTTAGGTTAAGCAAACAGTTTCTTGTGATATTGAGATTAAACACACATACGAAAGAAAACATGGAAAAGTTAAGCTACGTTTGCCGCAGTCGGTTCATGGATGGGTGACCATTCATTATTTATCGAGACCTCACCATGCCTCGGAAAGCACGTTAAGCAGTTGGTCTGGAAGTCATTCGTAGATCTTTGACAGTCGTTACGGGTAGTCAGAAGCTCGGAAGTCTGACAGCCAGTCTTACCAAGGGAGATCTTGTTATCCTGTTACTGGGTAGTGGACGTCAGATAGGCAGTTGCTCCATGCAAAATACTGGCTTCCAATTTAACCAGATGCAGCCGGCATCTGGTTAAATTGGAAGCCGATCCCAACATAGTTGGGAAAAGGCTATGCAAAATTCATTCATTGAAGGAGCTTTATTTCCGATGATTCAGACCAAATTCTTCTTAAATAAATACACTGGCAGGTGATGAAGGATGCACTGGTTTTTTGTATTTTTTTACACTTGCTATTCAGACTTCTGAAGCAATAGCACATAAAGAAAAACCAACAAAAACAAACGCATGATTGCATCAGAATGAAACACTATTTGGGAAGCTTCCAACTCGGCTGCAAGCTTTGATGCAGCAAGGAAGTCACGAAAACTAGCCAATATTTGTGTCAAACTAATAATTGGCAGAACATTGAGAATTGGAGACAAAAGGGGCCTTTACCTAACACCTATATTATGTGAATAATCTTGAAGAACGGGCTACATTTTTTGTCAGGTAATTTTGTAATTGTTTATCACGAAAGCTATCATTAGCAAAATCATGAAATGTCATCTATGTAAGATAGAACGCATCTGCCGTGATCTTTCTAGCATCAAAGCTTTCTACATCTGGTTATAATTTAAGTTAAAATGAGTTAGTTTCTTGCTGACCGCTTCAGATGCAAACACTGATTTATATGGAGAAGAATTCTTAGATCGATTAAGTCGAAAACTGGTTTAAAAGTTGAAGAAGCTTTTGGAAGCTTCTTATCTTTAAGTGCATCTATCTCTCTCCGAAAAAATCTGGTTAAACCGATATTCTATGTATGTGTGATGTATGATATTCTATGGTAAAACCCGGATACCAAACTTTCTAGTTTCAGTCTACAGTTCGGTCGACGAGAGAATGCGTTCTTGACACCCGTCAGTTTCATACAAACGAATACGTGTTTTGAGAATTTGATCTTTATTAGCTATGTATTAGAATTGTCGCACTAAAAGGTATCAGGAACGCATTTTCTCGACGGCCGACCGGACTGTAGCAACTGTCACAGGACTACGAAAAACGAAGAGATCTTGTGTTAAAATGATAATTTTTCTATGGGGAGGCTCACTTAATGACTTCGCAGGAAGATAAACAATCCGCCACGATTGCGGGATTCCACGCACTTAATATAAAGTATCAGAACCAACAAAATATAACAAAAAGGTAAACATTATTATGTCACCGTGATGCAACCTCGTTTGGGCAGCGTCCAACTCTTAGATAAGAATGAGGAAACGACTGAAATAGTCACCCAGTGGACGCGGATAATTCTAACCATTCATCTATTTGTAAATACTCTACGTTGACCAGTGTTTTAGCGAAAATTACGCAACTTTCGCACTAATAGACGCCTTAGCGAAATCAGTCGAAGAGGTCAAGGAGAAATATTTGGAGAAGATGGTCAACCTTACATAATTGGAGAGGCACCTAAGGAACAAGAAGACGAAGCAAAATCTGAATCTGGAGGGCGTAGCGGACGTTACATCTGCATGTGTGACTCCCGGGAGTAATGTAACAACAGATAATTTATTGTCTCTTATCAGTCAAGACTGAACAATCAATATTATTATCATGGGCTGAAATGACAGGAAGAGCGTGTTTCTTCATGTCTAAGAAAAAAAGTCGTTGCTTCAAAAATTCACATGATGTCAAAAATCTCTTTGAACCTAAACATAATCAGCTTGTAATGTTCCGACTGCTGGGACACAGGCCTCCTCTCTGTCAGAGGGAGTGGGCCGTAATCCATCACGCAGGCCCAGTGCGGGTTGGTAGATGTCACATATCTTCGAATTTTTAGTTCCAGGACATGCCGGTTTCCTCACGATGTTTTTCTTCGCCGTTTTGAGTGCACCAAGGGCGCAACATTTATTTGAACAACGTTGAGTGGACGCGTGCTTTTTTGGAAACGACGTAGAATATTAAGGTCACGAAAGTACGTGATAGTAGACAGCCATACAAAAATACAATGTTTAGTTGGTAGGTGTAAGTTTTCCCAAAGAATAGTTAAGATTAGACCGCTTAAGTATGATGAGTATAGTTTCGAGAAACCATAGTGGATTCCATGAAGATAAGGCTACCCACCTTTTTCAATCAACTAAATGGGTTTCTAGATAAAATACTCGAGTTTCGTGGGAATTGGGGTCTGCGTACTCTTGGTAATGGCGTTGACGATGCTGGTCAAAAACCTGTTAATTGATTCGATTAATTATCTTCATAGTTTGCTCAAAACTTTAAATCACTCTCTTATTCTTTATTTTTTAGGAAGATTGACTTCTATCACGTGAACGGTGCACGAGTATTTTTTTGTTAGAATAAGTTGCTTTCTGTGCATAAAATCAAAAACTCTAAAGATTAAACTTCTTCATTTAAACTAGACTGAACAACTAGTATTAGTGTTCTTTAATCTCCACAAAATCTTAGAAATTAAACCATAGTTAACCACGCCCGTTGCAAACTTCTTTAGTCATGCAACTGGCTCAAAACAAGCATAAATAAATAGAATGCATTCATTCCGTGTAAACGTCAAAGAAAATGATGACCAATATAGTTAGACCTCCCATTGTAATTAGTTTTATTTATTGAAGGAGGTGATTTTATGCTGGCCATACTTTCGCGCGCAGACGAAATGACATGCGTTCCATTTTCAAAAGCGTTTCCATTCGAAATCTCAATTTTGAATTGAATGTTTTTTTTATGGTTTCCACTTTATTTATTCACATCAGGACCGTAAGAGCGATTTCATACAATACCGTTTGCGAGCAATAAATAGTATAAATAAAAATCGGCTCAATCTAGGAAAGATTGAGCCGATTTTTATTTAGTCTCCAGATTTCTCGGTATTTTGATCGTTTTCTCCTGGCGAGGCCATTTATAAGTGACAAAGTTTAAAATTAGTATTTTTGGACGAGTGCGGTGAAAACGAATTCGTTTATTTAAATAAGTCTTTAATTAGAACAAAGAAGACGCTTGTTTTAAGTAGATATTTGAATGTTTGTACTTTTTTGGATCTTCGAAGTGATTGCTCCATTTTAAAGTGTATGCTGCCTATGTTGGTCATCCCAAATTAGATTTAATTGGTTCGCACTTTTTCAGATCAATTCGTACGCAAAACTAAATAAACATTGCCAAATTCACAACATAAACAAAACACTAGCATATTTTTTCATAATTTACCACCATAGTCAATACAAAAACCGTAAAGCGCGCCAAAAATAGCACTTGCAGGCCGCGCTATAAACAAGGCTGCGTTTAAAAATTTCGAATTTTCAAAAAACTAATAACCGTATTGTACTCGAGCGCTTGTCAAGAGTCCTGTAACGTCAGTCTATCGCAAGAAATCCGGCGCAACTGACCTGTGGGTTGTTAGAAAATACGTGCTTTTCGGGGAAGTCATAAGTTTAATTATAGTACGCTATGAAATGTTTGATACAGTATGAGCGCGGTTCGGGGATAAAATTGATTTATGAAAGAGCAGACAGTTCCAAATAGACGGGTGAAAATGTTGATGCTGCAGTTAATTACTGTTTCTTTTTGTCCTATTTTACTGAAATGTTTTAGCTTTAAATAACAACGTTAGGGACGGACGACGTTGTTTGTAGAGTAGTTAATAATCGGATACTTTAATATAATCTTTGTGAGGATGACGGGATGAATGCGCTAGCGCTCTCACCCCCTGCCGAGAGGGGGTAGAAGGGAGGTAGTTAGAAGAACACCGTGTGGCTTTAGTCTGTAAGAATCAAACAGACAAACAAACAAACAACAAACAAACAACAACAACAAATTTTCTTTCTTTCTTTTCAGTCTCTTCCATCCGCTCCAGGGAGGAGAAAATCCATTAGGATTTTCACATGAAAAAAACATTTTCTTATGCAAAATTGCAGGATAGGTAGGTTCATACTTTGCAACTTCTAAACTAAATGATCCGACAAACTTCTAAGGATGATTATGAGTCATCAGCACCACATAACATACATTAAAATGTACTTAATAACCTCTATAGAATTTCCTGCACTTCCCGCAAATAAATACTCCACGATACATATCGTACCAACCTACCAAATAAGACAATAGAATATCCTTGGAACTCGTAACTTCCGATTGCCATTGAAGAATTATTGTGAATCAGCCTTCAAAAGAGTAAGCACTGATTTATAGCTTTTGAATGGCAGTGACTAATAATGTACAATTGTTTTTCAAGAAGCCTCGGTATCGATGCATCTAGTCAATGAGTATATTTTTCGCCGTAGAAATAATATAACATTGAGATTATCAGCGTGTACCAATTGAGTTTGCTAATAGTTTTAGTTAAGTTAGGATATTAAATTTTGGACTTTATGATATATATTTTTATATACAGGTACTTTAATGTACACCAGAAAATACATAACAAAAAATAATTTGGCGCTACAAACATACAACGAGCGCCCTTATCACTTTATGTGATATCTTCCAGGCATCCTTGGAATGGACAATGATTGAGTGATGATGGAATGAGTTGGAAAAAAAAACAATCATTCTTTTTTTTTTTGGAATGGCAACCTATGCTGTGGTCATCCGCTTAACCGGGCTTGCCTGTGGATGCCTCAATAAATTAAGGCAGGACGTTGTCATTAATTATGTATACTGGTAACGGTAACTTGTTATTTATGTAGCTACATATCATTTTAATTCTGAATGAATCTATTTACAATGTTCATAATTTCAGGGTCCGAAGAAAGATGTAAAAGAATATAAGAGACGACCGATACACTTTGATGAAAATATCTGTTGAAAGTTTGCCTTTTTTTTTGGAAGTTACCCTGAGCTGTAACTGAGAAAAACACCATTACAAATTAAAGCAATTGTGCAGTATTTTAGTTAAAAGTAGGGATGCCGCGATACGCCTTTTTGCCGATACGATACCGATACCGATACTCTTATAAAAATATCGGCGATACCGATACCGATACCGATACGCTTACTGAATTCAAGAAGGAAGGTAGATTAAATAAAACACAATTAATCAATAGTTTTAGTAATCAAAATTAACATTTATAAGATTTTTATGGAATTATCAATTGTCGAAATTTCAAAGTGATTCCATATACCTAGCACTTTTGTGTTTTGAAGTTGATATGACTACTATTTATTTTATTTGACTCAAACGACTAGTTATAAATGACAAACAATTACGATATGTAATTCTTAATCTTATTTGCATGGAAAAATACTACGCCCAACAACATTCAACCTAACGAAATGGGATAGATGTGCGAGTGCGAGGCCAAAGCGGGCGGGCGAAACAAAACACTGAATAAAGCGCGGGGTTTCCCTGAGCAAACTTAGTTCGTGCCTCGTTTGCAACGAAATAGACGGGACAACACGCGCGTTTACATTACGTTTTGAAAGCGCGAAATTTGAAAAGTATCGTTGAATCGGCCATAAAAATATCGCCGATACCGATATATCGGCAAACCTGAAGTATCGCCGATATATCGGTATCGGTATCGGATGCATCCCTAGTTAAAAGCTCATATTAAAATCCCTTTAAAATAGCAATTTTGTCTGAAGTTTTAAAATATACTACATTAATTCAATAATGTCGTCGCCACTTTCCGGAGATTTTGGCAATGGCTGCTAAATAAATACGAGGCTTTTAGTGCGCCAGACTTTAATCAATTATTTACTTAATTATTGCATCGGCCTTCGAAATAAGAATACATGAGAACGGAGAATATATAAATTATGCAAAACCTACTCCTAATTAAGAGTGTGTAAATACTTTTATTCTATAATTTGACGCAATACACTTTACAATAAAATCCGATGCAACATGGTTTCGCAACACTGTTAAGTGTCTCCAATTCAAACTGACAGTTCCTGAAGGGCTCGTGGCAATGTTATAACAGTCGCACGGGTCGATCGATCAGATCAAGTGCTTCTTGCCGAAGTCGTTCCGTAGATGGGTGACCATCTTTAAATACCAAGACCCCTCCGTACTTTGGGAAGCACGTTAAGCACGTCATTTATTCATTATCTTCAATAGTCTTTACGGGTCGTCAGAAGATCAAAACTCTGACAACCAGTCGAACCAACATTGAGGTACTTATATACTTACGTTAGTAGGTACAGACGCCAGCACATCAAGTTACTACAATCTGTCAAATTTCTTTAATAGATTTTCAACTTTATCGCTAAAGCATAAGCTTCAAAGTTGATTGGGAAAATTTGACAGTTTCGGGTAGCTTGATGTGCTGGCGTCTGTACCTCCAGAGTTCCTCCATGCTTACCAAGGGGTCTCGTAAATACCCAATAACTGGGTTGTGGAGGTCAGATAGGATATTGGAAAAGGCAAACCAGATGATGTCAGTTCCTAGTAGGGTTCCACTTTGCAGACACTAAAAACATATATAAAACCTAAACCAGAGCAAAAAGTGCTCTTGTCGCGACGAAGTGCCGACGACAAATCGTAACATCTAAATTTCAACTACTGCCAAGAACACTGTATTATGATAATCATACATAATACAGCGGAAATTGGTCCAAGGTCAGGTATATAACGTATATATTTTAGTATACAAATACAACTAAAACTTATGACTAATCGGCCTCCTAGAGGGTAAGGAGATCTTCTATTGAGTCTATTTACATTGTCAAAAAGGTAAATAAATGTTTTCGTGACTAAAATTTTAGGTCATGTGTTTGTGCTCCTGAAGTTTCAAATACGATACATTTTGGGATATTTTTTTCATCAAAATCTATCTCTACGTTTATCGAATGTTTTGATTGTGAAATAATAATGTCTGAATAAATGTAACTCAACCTTTTCGAAAATCATAATGGAATAAGTGGAATGAAATATAACACATAGTTACTAATAACAAAAAAAATCAGGCACAATTGTAATAACATGAAAATGCCAACAACTGAAAAACCGGTGTTTACCGCAAAAACCGTTCTAAAACAAAATAGAACACATCAATGAAAATTCGTCGTAAAGTGTGCGGTTTGTTAATATTTCAGACTTTTATGACTCGCACTGCTTATAAATACTTCACAAGAGTCGTTAGTTATTATTCTGTAGTTGAGCTCGTAAGGAGTGAGGAGTCCACTTGTTAGTTTTATTATTATAGGCTAGCGCACATGAGAGCGGACCGCGTCGCACCGCAATGCATTTCCAAAATCCGTTGCGGAGTGGAAACAGTTCAAATTCAAATTTGAATCTGTCTGAAACAATTACTTTGGTGCGGTGCGATGAGGCCTGCTACGCGGTGCGATGAGGCTTCTAATGCGCTTTGGCGCATTTTTGCAATTTGGCGCACTGCGGCCCTCCTCTCCTATATTATGCGCTTAGCTTTACAGTAAGACAGCGAATCTTAGGTCTCAGGAGTGAACCGATCTCATTTTAAAATTACTACCTATTATTAGTATTTTATTTGGGTACAAGTTTTACCTTACATGGTGATGCAGCTTTTTTTTTAACTCGACGATGTGGTGTTATTGAAACACTAGTATTTCCAGTGTTTTAAGAACAATTTGTATACGTATTTCTTTGATTTAAAATCTTGATAATCTGAGAGACAATAAAAGATGATCTATTATCATTAAGTATGTAGCTATTCCTGCTATTATAACCAAGCGATAACTCAAACCAAGTTGCTAACACTAATGAAATATGAAGAACATTGTGAATAAAAGTTGTTTCAACATAAATAACTTGCTTGAAATGTTAGTAGACACTTAATTTCTCTGCTACAAGGGCTTAGGCTGTCTATTCTCGTTGACAGGGGTGCTATATCCGTTGCAGAAACTTCGATGGCATTTCAGTTTTCAGTACCTACATCGGTTGCATGAAAAAAGGATCCTTTATCTTTTATGGTAAATAAGCAGTGAAAATTAATAAAATAATCTTGAACGAGCCTTGTTTCGACAAGCCCTCGAAATTAGAAGTCACTCACAATATCATGAAAATGAGTACCATTTACTTCCATCAACTTCAGGGTTTTAATAAACCAAATATGACAAACAGCTGACAAAACAATTCTTACCTTTTCATGTTAACGGCAAAGGAACAAGTTCAATATTAAATCATAAACAACATGGAGACATAGATATCACGTTACATTCAACCAACTGTTCTACATCTCTGCTCCGGGCGCCATTTTCTATTAATAACTGTCAAAACAAGTATTAAGTTCGAAATTAATATTGCACTTACTAAAATTTATTAGACGTTGTATTTATTACTTAATTGGATAATTCATTTAATTAAAATTGTAGATCCATATTGTAAGAAGTTTATTGTATTCGCTTATTTAATGTTCAGAGTAAAATGATTGGGTAAGTATTGAAATACGACTTTAGTACCTAATTGAAATTAATTGACATCAAGCAACATAAGACCGCCGAGAAACGGTAGAAGGAGCACTGGCATGGGGTGGACGACCTACATAAGATCGCGGGGGAGACCTAGATGACACTACCTCAGACTAGGGAAGCATGGCATAAAGGGGAGGAGGCATATATTCAGCAGTGGGTGGAAGATGGCCCCAATGGTGATGATGATGATGAACATCTCACGCACAGATATAGATAGACCTAGATAACGCAAGTATCACGAACTGTATGAAAACCAAGCGTGCCATTTTTTGACTACCTACTATGACGTCACAAGCTCGCGCTCTCGCTCACGCTTACCCAGCCAGCAGTACACAGGACTGAGCGCAAAAGTAGCGGCTTACGATTTTTGAACGTAAGCTGGTGCGATTTTTGGCACGCGAATTAGTTACTTTGCGTTATCTAGGTGTATCTATAACAGTGTGATCTCACGCAAGAAAGTAAGAAGATGAAGTTATTCGAAATAGGGACTTGAGTTTGATTTATAAATACGAAATAAGTATCTATCAGAAGTTACTTCACGTGACTTTTTACTCTATGTTTTAACCAAAACGACATATTGTACAATACGAATGTTTAGGTTGATGTTAACGCATTGTATTAAAAGAATCGGTTTCCATTCATATTTGAGATATCATAATATATTATAAAACATAACACGTTGAAATAAGAGCAAAATAAGTAACAGAACCATTGATATTCTGTCATGTCAAGTTGTAACAGAAAGCTGCATTTCTAGAATACACAATATCATATTGATGTTCCTATTTTGCCAATATCTACCACAAGGATGGATGATTGAATATTTTTGAAGTGAGACTTCTTAGGCGGCGGCGATTCGGAGATTGAGAGTGAAATTTCAAGGACGCCTCACGTTTAGGCATATTTCGTTACATGAGAGAGAAGAAAGATATAACTCTCTCTGTCTCTCACACTAAATCTCTCTTATTCTTTATTTTTCTCTTCTATAATGTGTACGGTACGAGCAATTTTTTTTATAAATTTTTAGCATCGATACAATTATATATAATATAATAATAGTTCTAATAATAGTTCTGCAAATCAATCTAGGTTGAACGACCCATTGTATTCTAGAACCGTAACAAGTTACAGGTGACAATACATTGAAACTGAAAGTAATTCGACTTGATACAAATATTCTTCCATTTAAATACATACATTCAATGTTTAGAGCAAAAAATAACAACCTAATCAAAACTTCAAAACAGAAAGTTTCAATTTCTTGTGGTGCACCCAATAAAAAAGCTGAGATTCATAATTAGAAGACGCAAATAACGTCCGATGTTTATTGTCTACGGCTAGACTTGCACCATGCAGTTTGAGCATTTGAGTTTGCATGCAGTGCATCGCTGGCCGTCCGCCAAAACGGGTGCGTCGACCCTCCTCGTGTATTTCTTTTTCATGTCTGAGAATTCAAGATAGACACGTAATAGGAGG
Organism: Luperina nickerlii; assembly: GCA_963855955.1. Taxonomy (NCBI): domain Eukaryota; kingdom Metazoa; phylum Arthropoda; class Insecta; order Lepidoptera; family Noctuidae; genus Luperina; species Luperina nickerlii. The sequence continues at coordinate 4,112,543 of OY979689.1, read as the reverse complement.
ATAAGATTATAAATATTTAGGTTTAAAGATAGTTTGATGTATCATGATTGCAGTTTTTTGTTTATAGGAAGTTTTGATGTAAGGATTTATTTCTGGATCGAAATTGGGTAAGGGCGTTATCGGGAATTGAAGAAAGAAATGGTCTAATTTTTCTTTGATTTCTTTTAGTAGCTTAATTTACACCACGTATGTTATAGGTAGGTACTTTTCTCTGCCAGTAATGATAGTTAATAGCTTGATTTTATGCATTTATTGTTTCAATTATTATTACAAATCAAGTAACGTCCGGCTTTAATATAACTGAAGTTAACTTATTACACAACGTATTTTAAATTATAATTTATGTAATAAATAATTTTCCAGTGTTTCACGCAATATGACCGCAGGATACCTACATTACGCTGAAGCCACGAGACCACAACGTTGGCAAACGTATAACGAGACAGATCAAGTGGGTAAGACTTTTCGGTTATCGAAATGAATTATACCATAGAGCTCCGATTCCATTCATAACTGACTTACTTATCTAAGCCAAAAATATATTCTACATGCTGATAAGCAAACCATATAACCTAAACTAAAACTTTCAAAAGATCCAAAGCTAAGCTTTCTAACTTTCAACGCCAAATTAGTGGATTAGTCTGTCATCAACGCAAGGTGGGGGGGGGGGGGCTGCGGGCAACAGCCTGCAAAGCAGTTTCTTAAAAAGGATATATTCCAATGGATAAGTTCAGATAAATGCAACTGGCTTGCAGTTAATGTTGGCGCCCTGAGCAATGATTGAATGATTGACCCCATCACAATATTGATTACACTGAATTTTATGATAGCGAAACGAAGGAGCGATATCATCTGTCCCTTTGCATAATACAATGTCACATTTAAATACATCTACATATTAAACAAACAATACAAAACTCATAATTACCTGAACTAGACTCAAACCTTTACCCAAATAAAGCATATTGCTAAGCTAGCAGCTAATGACCGGCGATGCTAGCCCTCTCCATAATACATATATTTTTCTGCAGTTCCCGGAGAAGCGAACAAAACATATAATTTTCTGCCGCATTCACAATGACAGGAAGCCACGGTTGGAAAGGCTGTAGCCGACCGAGGAGCATTGACAAACGTATCAGCTGATCGAATGGCAGTCGACGGAAAATAATGGAAATATGTAATTAGTTGTACAATGAACCGAATACAACCGGGCCATATGAACTACGAAACCACCCTTATTGCTACGAAATACAGGCGCTGTCAATTACAAATTATTGTTACCGTGAATCTCCGGTTGACCGTACGTTTTATTTACTGCTTTTACGGTTTTTGTATGATGTTTGTGGAAGGTACTTGATGACTGAGTACTTTGTAACACTATTGTTGTATAATAAAATTAACTTAATGTATGTGAGAATTAATATACAATGTGCAAAAATTGCGAGTTCAATAGATTCTAGAAGAATCGAGGATGTTATACCTATTAGTTTGAAAGTTTTTGCAGAAAAGTACAATACTATTAATCCGTAATTTTGAGTTTCGTACGCAGTGTCCAATATTTTTTGGAACATCATGGTGTCTTGCTTGTTATGACGAAATGCAGCCATATGTCCATAATTATGTGACATACAGGACATTACAATTATTTAGTTTTCTGCTCCGCCGTCCAGCAAGATATTCCGGGTGCACATAACTTTCAAATGTCAAAAACGTAGGTACGTCCTTTGTAAATTAGAAAACATCCTACTACAAACATACGGTACTTGTAGAGAATAATTATTGGTATATTAACAGTAAGGGATCTAATTACTATGTTCACAATGGTATGTTAATTAGTATGTACTAGTAAAGACAAAGCAAACAAACTTAGCACAAAAAATATCGGCCAGAAAAACTAGACAGTCTACTTATGTTCAGCTTATTCAACGTTGCACTTCACTATCAAATCCACTTTGCATAAAATCAGTTTGCACGGTCCAAATCAAAAAGCAATAAAAAGAACAAGTTCAAGTGTAAAATTCATAAACTTTCGCGATCGAATACAACCTACATTCGCAAAAACTCATTTCAACACGCACAAAAAAAACCGAAAACTTTTAAAAAATTCGAACGCACGGTTCGCGTGTTCCATTTCGCGCCACTCACTGCACGAAAATATGGCGGAAAACGATGACCAACTAAAATGGTAATGTGATAAATGGTATCAATTAGGATTCATGTTGTGTTCCCGTCCAAATAAGAGTTGGTAACGTCGGAAGAATTTATGAAGCGTCGTCGGAAGCGGGTCAATGGATAAATAATTGAGTTGTCGATTATGGCACCCAGCGTTCATGATTGTGTTGTGGACGGTAAAATAACATCGATTGTCGAACGGTATCGTCACATTTAGGTAAGTAGTACTTAGAGGTATCTACTTACTTGAAAGTGATTAAGGGGGAAACGTCAGGGAAGCCAGCGAAATTCAAATTTTGTTTTGATTGATATTTCTATAGTCATTCAACAAGATTATTTTATTTATTTATTATTAGCTTCTGCCCGCGACTTCGTCCGCGTGAAATTTCTTATTACTCCGACCCACCCCGTCGCATCGCATCGCCTGCCCGCGCTATTACTTCGTTTTTGCTCAGCGTTCTTTCTGACTTTTTTTCTTTTTGCTCGGCTCCTAAAGGTCATAGCGTGATGTTAAATAGCCTATAGCCTTCCTCAAGAATTGGACTATAAAAATGCAAGAAGAATTTTTCAAATCCGACTGGTAGTTCCAGAGATTAGCGCGTTCAACCAAACAAAATCTTCAGCTTTATAATATTAGTATAGAAGTATATAGATAGTATAGATCAGGGGTGGCCAACTTTGTTAGACCCAAGATCTACTGTTCACTGACGATACCCTGGGCGATCTACCAATTACATACTTCTTGAAATCTTAAATGAAACAGCATCATTCAGTAGGTACACAATTAATTACCACAATCTGTCAGATTTTCCCAATCAACTTTGAACCGATAGCGATAAAGCTTGCGTGCTTTAGCGATAAAGTTGAAAATCAGAAATCTGACAGATTGTGGTAGGTTGATGTGCTGGCGTCCGTACATTGCGCAATCTGTTCTACGCATTCATATTTTTTTCCTTGCCATGATCGACTGAACTAATAGTCGCGATCGACCAGTCGATCGCGATCGACCGGTTGGCCACCCCTGGTATAGATACTAGTATAGATTATCAGCCTGTGATGTCCTACTACAAGGCAAAGGCCTTCCTACTCTCTTTCCACTTCTCTCTGTTCAAAGCTGCTAAGGACCAGTTCTTGTTGAAGGAGTCCAGCTCATGCCGCCATCTCCGTCTGAGCCTGCCGCGATGTCGCAATAGGATTATCTATACTAATATTATAAAGCTGAAGAGTTTGTTTGGTTGAACGCGCTAATCTCTGAGACCACCAGTCGGATTTGAAAAATTCTTTTTGCATTTGATAGCCCAATTCTTGAGGAAGGCTATAGACTATTTAACATCACGCTATGACCTTTAGCGGCCGAGCAAAAAGAAAAATAGTCAGAAAGAACGCTAAGCAAAAACGAAGTAATAGCGTGGGCAGGCGATGCGATGCGACGGGGTGGGTCGGAGTAACAAGAAATTTCTCGCGGGCGAAGTCGCGGGCAGAAGCTACAGTCCGCGACAAAACTTTAGCACGCCTAATAAATTTAACTTTATTTGCCAAACCGTACAAGTAACTATCGTCTTACAAATGCTTCTGAATTTCCGTACTTAGATTATTTCTATACGTTACTATTTTGATTATCGTCGCGCTGCCTACATGTCGGAACATGTTTACTCCCGACTTGTAGGCGCGACAAAACAATAGCGCAGTTGTAGCACAGTATAAATAAAGACATACAGTACGTCGTCTTCATACAAACGGACGAAACGCGAGCTATACCTACGCGCCTCGACCACGGCATGCCCTCAGCATGATGACAGTCGCGACTGTGCTGCAGTGACGAACGGACGGTGTGTTGTTTTTTTTAACAAGAACCGCGCGATTTTTTCACTAAAAATAAGTTCAAGTAAGTACATATTTAATATGACGAGTAGGCTATATTGTGCTGTTTTTGGTTGCATGAATTCGTCAATAACGCATCCAGAGATAACTTTTTTTAGATTACCTGGAAACTCTGAAAGGTAAGACTATAAAATAATTTTACTTACTTGTAGGTAGGTACATAATGTGTGTCTTTTTAATGGATAAGTATTTCATTTTATCTCCCGAAAAAAAGATGTCTGGATTAATAAATGAAGTGAATAGAGTAAAGGAAAGTGATAAACACGAGTGAGGTAGGTAGTTATAGGCGGTTCATGAATCATTAAACGGTAGGTACGCTGGTGTTAAAACCTCGGGGCATGTGTGTTTTGTTAGTTTGTATAATTCCAAGTAAAGACGTGGTTTTTATTATTAATAATTAGTGTTGCCCAAAATCGGTCTTGGTCTTGCAGTCTTGGTCTTGTTCTTGCATTTTTGCAAGACCAAGACCAAGACCGACTTATTTTAGCAAGACCAAGACCAAGACTGAACCCTGCAAGACTTGAGCAAGAACAAGACTAAGCCTGCAAGACTCTTGCGTCTCGCAGTTAAGTCAAACTGAGATTTGGGCGTTATAGTAGGTATTTGGTTTCAATCCCGATTATGCGAAAATGGATGTATTTTTTTTATGAAACAGTAAATTACATTGTTGAATTGCATTCAAAACTAAAATTATTGTTGATAATAAAAAAATATCGAAAAATTACGTGACTATCAATACACTTCTGCACGTTTTTTTAATCTTCTTTACTTAAGGCGAAAGCGGTATTAGGTAGCCCGCGAAATTCACTGACCAGCAAATTGCAAAAAACGTAAGAAAATTTTAATTTCGCGGGCTACCTTAGCGCTTCCCCCTTAAATCGATGAAGTTTTAGAAAAATAATTATCCCCTCATCATTATGAGGGGATAATTATTTTTGATGAATTGAATGACCCATTTACTAGGTACTTTTATTTTAGATTCGTTATCTAAAATAAAAGTAGTAAATGGGTCATTCAATTATGTAGATGATTAAAATGCCTCATGTGACGCGTCTGTTAGATTCATTGGGATTCATGGCCGACTCGACACCGCTCGGGGATTCCCGCAATCTTCCGCATTTTTTGTCAGGTTCAAGCATTTATGCACTTTATTGTAATAATTTTAAAGTTTATTTTCAAGTGCATTAATAATACGAGGAGACCGCTTGGCGCTGCGGTCCCTTTGTGGCGGCATTTGAAAGTGAATAGCGTAGGTACGAAGACAGTGTTGACCTCGCAAATGAACTTTAGCGATACAGCTGATCAGGTAGCCCTTTCGAGTTTTATTTTGCTGTTTTAAGTGAAACAAGTGAATTTACATTTTTTAAATTAAAAATCTCATTGGGTCAGATAGAAATAATGATTTTATACAGTTTAGAGTAAAAAAATTGCAGAAAAAAACGTAAAAATTAAGAAAAAGCCGACGAAAAATTTCAACGCAGGGGGGGCCCAGAATCATGTACAGACGCCAGCACATCAAGCTACCCGAAACTGTCAAATTTTCCCAATCAATTTTGAACCTTATGCTTTAGCGATAAAGTTGAAAATCTATTAAAGAAATTTGACAGATTGCAGTAGGTTGATGTGCTGGCGTCTGTACCTACTGAATCCATGGTAAGCGGTTGCGCGTCGATGTCCCTGCCACCCTGAGCAATAGGCTAATAGGTATTTGAATGTAGTCTAGTCTAAGTAGTAGAGTCTCGCAAGACTTGCGAGACTCTTGCTGCAAGACCAAGACCAAGACCAAGACTGAGAGCGCAATACCAAGACCAAGACCAGGTGTATTGACGCAAGACCAAGACCAAGACTGGCTAAGGTCTTGTCTTGGTCTTGCATTTGGGCAACACTATTAATAATAGTTGTTTATTGTACTGTGTGTATGAATAATACTAGAAAAAAATTGGTTGTCTGTAAAGTCGATTTACGGACGATAGTTTAACGTGACAACATCATAACAAAACATTAATGAAATGATTGCATACTTTTATGAATAAAATTTAATTATATTTATTGTATTATTAATATTTTGTATGAATGAAGGAGAAGGAGGAAAGAAGGAGGAAAGAAAGGAGGAAGGAGTGAAATGAAATCTACAATTTAATTGATAAATTTGCTTTTATTTGCACTCATTAATTTAAATATGTTTATTACTTCAATGAACAGATTATTTTAATTATAATTTTTATATTATACATGTTTGCTATTTAACTTCTTCCAATCTGTGTTATTCTGTTAAGGATAGGACGATGATAGGAAAGATTAAAAAAACATTAATATACAAATTTTGAATTTTATTTGTAGTTCTTGAACGTTTGATTTAACTATAATAATAATAATTTAACATAATTTGTTTAAAAATACACATGAACAAGTTTTCATAGAAATAAACTGTAATCAGATTAATGTTAAATAAATGGTTAATTCGAAATGACGAATTATTTTATTATCTATGTACACACAGTAAAATACAATAACAAAACTAAATGGAAACACAAAGTAGGCAAATGTAATTAAAATGCTGGAGGCGGGCAGCCCTATCGCATGTTTACGTACCGCGCGGCTGTAGGCATTTAATTCAAGGTTACGGCCCAGACACAATACTGTATGTCTTTATACTGTGGTTGTCATTCCATCTGTGGACGCGAATAGTCAATTTCGATAGTGAGTTTTAAGTCCTTAGTATTTGCTATTTAAATACGTGCTATTATTTAATATAATTTTTTACAATGCCCCACGGAAAAAGACTCAATAATACTGAAATAGACATGATTAATAATTGTAAGAAGAAACAATATAATATCAGTCAAATTGCTCAATTGATTAATCGAAGCCGTAAAGTGATTCAAAACTACTTGAAAGATCCTGAAAACTATCTCAAAAAAAATCGTGGAGGTCGTCCAAAGGCGATAAGTGACAGAGACAGAAGAGCAATTTTAAGGATTACCTCGAATTCAACTTTGACAGCCAGAGAAATAGCTGCACAGGCGGGTGTAGACACTAATGTTCGTAATGTTCAGCGTTTACTGAAGGGTTCTAAACATTTAGTAAGAAAAAAATTACAGCGTAAACCTGCTTTAACAGACAAGCATAAAGAAGCAAGATTGGAATTTGCACAAAGACATATTTCCTGGAAGAAAAAGTGGCGAAAAGTATTTTTTTCCGATGAAAAAAAGTTTAATTTGGACGGACCTGATGGTTACCAGTATTATTACCACGATTTGAGAAAGGAACCCCAGTTTTTAAGTCGACGTCATATGGGAGGAGGTAGTGTAATGTTGTGGGGCGGGATTGGCTACCACGGAAAAACTGACTTAGTTTTTTTTTCTGGAAATTTAAACAGTGAAAACTACTTAAGGATCATAGACGAGCAACTGTCGAAACACGGGAACAATATTGCTGGAGAACAATATATTTTCCAACAAGATAATGCCAAAGTGCACATCGCGAAGAGAGTTCAACAATATTTTTCAGATCATAACATTACAACACTGAGTTGGCCAGCAAGGTCTCCTGACCTAAACATAATGGAAAATTGTTGGGCAGACTTAACACGAGCTGTGTACGCCAACGGCCGTCAGTTTGACAATGTCAAAGACTTAAAAAAACACTTATTGCAGGAATGGGAAAATATGGATCAAGAAAAGATAAAAAAACAATTTGATTCACTTCCGGAAAGGATGATAAATATTGTCATGAACAAAGGAGGATCCACACGTTTTTAAAATGATTGTTTTAAAAAGAAATACATATTTCGTTTTAATATTTTTATGTGAGTGCGCTATAGTTTTGTCGCGATTATAATTATTAATAAAAGTAAAAAAATATACATTAAATATTACAAGTTACTCTTCATAGTCTATAAGTTAAGTAAACGAATAAAGAATAATAGCTGATTTTAAACTGCATCTATATATTATAAACCGTGGCATCAATCCTTAAGAACATCTAGTGTGCTAAAGTTTTGTCGCGGACTGTAGTATGAACTTATAGGGTAATATTGATGATTTTAATGATTATAATTCTGTAAACACATACCTGTTACGGTCGCGAATCAAATTTTGTTCAACATACCTACCATAACCGGACATTAATCTGGTCGCATAAAACGTAAGAAATTTTTAATTTTGCGGGCTACGCTTTTGCTTTCCTCTTAAAAGTTTCATGCGAAGGAAGCTCTCAATGAAGCTCTTGATAAAAGAGGTTCGGAGAATCGTTTGTCGATGAAAATGAGTTCATCTAATTACTAATCATTGGCTAATGATGTTGTGTTGACGAATAGATTGTTTGTAAGCGAATTTGTGAGGCTGATGAAGTGCCGATGGATATCATTTCGAAGCCCGCTTTACCGATTTATTTAGCATATCTCAAGGGTTCAATCACATCGGACTGTAAGATGCAAAGAGTATAAACAAATTGTTTTTCAATACCATAATTCGAGAGGGGCCCGTGGCTATTATAAGTAATAACAGCCGCAAGGGTCGATCGATCAGCTTAAGCTACGCTTGCTGCGGTTGGTCTGTGGAAGGGTGACCATCTTCACATAACAAAACCCATAAGCACGTTAAGCCGTTAGTCCTGGCCGTCATTTGTGGATCTTTGACAGTCGTTACGGGTAGTCATAAGCCCCAAAGTCTGACAACTGGTCTTACCAAGGGCTATCGTGTTACCTAGTAACCGGGTAGTGGAGGTCAAACCATGTAAATACTGGTATTCAGCTGCATCCGGTTAGACTGGAAGACCCAATATAGTTGGGAAACGGCTAGGCAAATGATGAATTCGAGAGTGCTTTTAAAGAAAATCAAACCTTTCATCCGATTCACAAATCAGTTGAAGTGTACTCTAAAAATGTCAACACATTTGTCTCAAGAAATTATTCATTCCGCCTGATCTCTAATAAAGTCATCAACTTAGTTGTCGAGTTGCATCGTAAATTAGCCGAATGTAGCATCACATGCATCAGTGTCTAAGATTAATGTATTTTTCAACAGTCCACGCGGAATGTTAAATGTATGAGACTTGCGAAGGATTCCTTTGTTTTGACAGGTCTAACGTCGAAGTCCACGTTACGATAATTTGTTTGAGAAGAGACCTGCCTTAAAAAGAAACAAATGTTAGCCCAGAGAGAGTCAAACACCAGTTTTCCTGCATTTTGATCGAGTTTACAGATATACACAAATCTCCCGAAAAATCTTTTTGATGCCAAATAAATAAATGTTTCGTGCTGTTATACCTTACCAATGATAGTGAAATGGCTGACCGCCATCCAGACTTGCCTAGTCAGCATTTAACAACTTAGACGTCATTCTCATTCAGTTTGTAAGTCAGTTCATCTTGAAACTCGGTACGGGTCGGAAGTCCTAAAGTCTTTGTTACTATTTTCCTATGTTCTAATTCAAGTGTTTCCTAAATCCAATAAACTCTGTTTCCAGTGAATCAATAATAGTTTTTTTTTAAAACAAGATTCCGAGATCTCCTATAATATTTGGTGGCAGCGGTGGGATACGAAAATCCCCTACCCGAATACGTCTCTGAAATAAAAACACTAAATCCGAAAGTGCCAGTGAAACTTAATCGTTCTAAAGTGCTCAAAATTAAGTGCCTTATCAAACCTCCACTGTGTCGTGTTTAAGTGCAATAAATCAAAGTGCCTGATCGACACACTGTCTTGTGTGTTCAACCTGCAACCGAGACCTGATTTCACCCTCTGCTGGTGCAGAGGTCTGCTACGACTGCTGTTCTGCTGGTTACCGCTGGAGAAGCGGTCACGATGATCCTGAGTATCCTCATGATGACGGCGTTCCTGTGAGTGATTTAAGAAATACTACAGCTACTACTATATCCTATTGCGAATACCAGAATTAACTCAGAGCCATCTTTTATCGACATATTTTTAATTCTAGTTCATTATTGCTAATACATTGTAACTGATAAGGACCTTACTGTATGGTTACTATACATTTTGTTTACATTACGCATTCATAACACTGAGTCATTTGTACAAATTAACTTAAGGCGCAGACGATTTCTTATAGTCAATAAGTTTATATTTTATTTAGTAAAATTGAATCATGACTTCCAAATCTGAGACAAAAGAGGAAAATTCCAGTAGCTCTAAGAGTGCAAAGATGGAAATCGAGGAAAAAATTGAACTTGGTATTCTATTCAAATTCATTAAGCCATTCGATGGCTCCAGGGAAAAACTAAATCCCTTCATTGCAAATTGCCAGAGCGCCTTTAACGCAGCCACGAAAACACAGAAACCTATTTTATTTAAATTCATTTTAAGTCAATTAATAGATAAAGCTGAAACTACATGCAGTGTCAAAGAGTTCGAATCCTTTGAGCAATTCATTGAGTTTTTAAAGCAGCAATTTGGGGAAAGGAAGCATTACGCTCACCTACTCACCGAACTTCAGGACTGTAAGCAAAGCTCTGTTGAAACAGTTAACCAGTTTGCACTAAAAATAGAAACATGCTTAGCGAAACTACTTACGGAAATAAATATTTCTATTCCGACGAAAAAGAAAACAGAATTAGCAGGACGTGTGGCTGCGATGCAAGATCTTGCACTTCATACTTTCATAATAGGACTCTTGCCACGGGTGTCACAAGTCGTTAGATGCCGCAATCCAGACTCGTTAAACTCCGCTATAAGCTTCGCAGTCGAAGAAGAAAAAATCATCTCTAGTATTTATAAAAGATCCAATACTTACTCCAATAACGATAAATCCAAAAATATGAACTCTCGCCGTGATTTCCAATCGCCACGTTTTCCTACTCCGCGATACCAGGTACCCGATCATTCAAAAGCAGTAAATACCAACGACATGATATGCCGCTACTGCAAAAACATAGGTCACACTATTGAAAATTGTCGCAAAAGACAATACAACAATAGCAGGAACCAATCTGCTGCTTCTACTTCAGATGGTCGTCAATCTAACCCTACACAAGCTTCAAGTTCTAAGCCAACTCGCAAGGTTTTTAACGTAAATCCGGAAGCCGATGAAGTCGACCAAAATGATTTAAACGAGTAAAATTTCCCGAACGGTGTCGCGCGGGAAATTCGTCCTACTATATCAAAGCCGATGCCTCAATTCTCACTGTATCCCATGAATCACGTACTAAATCCACTGTATCCCCTGAATCACGTACTAAATCCACTGTATCCCCTGAATCACGTACTAAATCCACTGTATCCCCTGAATCACGTACTAAATCCACTGTATCCCCTGAATCACGTACTAAATCCACTGTATCCCCTGAATCACGTACTAAATCCACTGTATCCCCTGAATCACGTACTAAATCCACTGTATCCACTGAATCACATATTAAACCCGCTGAATCCGCTGTTCCTGCCAAATCACTACCTAAATCATGTAAATTACCAAATTCTACAGCAAAATCCACCGATTCTGTTCTCGTTGCAAATTCCCACATTTCACCTTCAAATAACTCGCCAAACCTGAAACAAAACACAAATGTGAAAATCTATAAAATAAATAAAAATACAGAAAAAAGATACTTACCTCACGTAATAATCCATACCTCCGTCGCTGATAGGCCCTTATCCTTCCTGATTGACACAGGTTCCTGCATAAGCCTACTGAAACTAGATTCTATGTCCAAAGTCCCAAAATTAAATGATAATATAATAACCCTCAAAGGAATCGATCCTGGAAGTGAAACAACTCCAACTCTAGGTAGCTTCAAAATGCAAATATTCAAAAAATATGACAAACCTTATGCCCACGAATTTCACGTTGTCGAAAATATTAGCTTAAGTTTCGACGGCATCATAGGCAATGACCTCCTGAAAAACCTAGGTTGTCAAATCGACTATTGTCAGGAAACCTTACAGATAGATGGAGACTACATACAATTAAAATTCGCTGAACCAATATATAACATTCCACCTCGCACGGAAACTGTAATTGAATGCACAGTAAGTAATCCAAATATAAAAGAGGGCATGATAATAGACCAACACATCTCTGATTCATTATTAGTTGCCAATTGCATCGTTAACGTTAAAGAAAACAATCGTATTAACATCACAGTTGTCAACATCTCAGAAGAGTCCGTCGTACTCCAATCTAACCTTAATCTAACACTAGAACCTCTAGGTATGCAAGCTTGTTTGAATACTCAAACATTATCGCCTCTTACTAATGCCTCTACAAGAACCAACGAAGTTCTCAAGCAACTTAGGATTTCTCACCTAAATGAGGAGGAATCTAATTTTCTATTACAAGTCTGCTCAGACTTTTCCGACATCTTCCATCTTCCAGACGATCAGCTCACATATACTACAATTACCGAACATAATATCAGAACAAGTACAGATATTCCTATTCAAACTAAATCTTATAGATTCCCCGAATATCACAAAAGGGAAGTTGAAAATCAGATTAACAAAATGCTAGAACAAAACATAATAACCCCTTCAAATTCACCATGGTCCTCACCCATTTGGGTTGTGCCCAAAAAGCTAGATGCTTCGGGACAACGAAAATGGAGAGTCGTTATTGACTATAGAAAACTCAACGACGTTACTATTGGAGAAACATATCCTATTCCACAGATAACAGAAATTCTAGACCAATTAGGGAAAAGCCAATACTTCACAACTTTAGATTTGGCTTCAGGCTTTCATCAAATTCCAATATCCGAGCAAGACGCCCCTAAAACCGCCTTTTCTATACCTCAAGGTCATTTTCAATTTACAAGAATGCCGTTTGGGCTAAAAAACGCGCCTTCAACCTTTCAAAAACTTATGAATACATGTTTATGTGGACTTCAAGGCTCACGTTGCTTTGTCTATTTAGACGACATTGTAGTGTACTCTCCCGACTTACTAAGTCACATTCAAAATCTATCCGCTGTTTTCAATAGGCTCAGGAATTATAACTTAAAACTGCAACCAGATAAATGCGAGTTTCTATGCAAAGAAGTCGCTTATCTTGGTCACCTTATCAACAAAGATGGTGTACAACCAAATCCCAGAAAAGTCAAATGTATCACCGACTTTCCAGTACCAAAATGCCCAAAAGATGTGAAATCTTTTCTTGGACTCGTATCTTACTACAGACGTTTCATACCCGACTTTTCCAAACTCGCTAAACCATTAACATCCCTTCTAAAAAAGGATACACCATTCAACTGGAACAATGAACAGCAATTAGCTTTCGAAAATTTACAAAATAAATTAGTCACATCACCAGTGCTAGCATATCCTGATTTCACCAAACCCTTTATCCTTACCTGCGACGCTTCCAATTTCGCTGTTTCTGCCATATTATCGCAAGGTCCAATAGGAAAGGACCGCCCAATCGCTTACGCGTCTAGAACACTCAATAAGGCTGAATGTAACTATAGCGTTACTGAAAAAGAATGCTTAGCTATTATCTTTGGAACTAAAGCCTTTCGCCCCTATCTTTATGGAAATCGATTCACCATAGTCACAGATCACAAACCCTTGCAATGGTTATTTAACTGTAAAGATCCTGGTTCTAGGTTAGTGCGTTGGCGACTCAAATTAGAGGAATTTGACTATGATATTGTATACAAGAAAGGGAAAATTAATACTAATGCTGACGCGTTGTCTCGATTTCCAGTTAACCCCATCCAAGGTAAACCTTCGCAGACCTTTGACCCTCTACTACTAGATCCTGACACTGAACTCGATGATTTCACGGACGACCCTAATATTATTCTACCATCTCCCATTCCATTTTCCTTCGACGATAGCGACCTATTAAATCAAGAAACAAACACCGACTCTAACATACTACAAAACCCTATACCACAAGGTGAACCAACGCTAACTCCAGATCTCATAGATCTAGGGCCGAACTTACCTTATCTTGATATTAGCCCCAACAGTGCCGACCTCAACCTTGACTTTGACTCGTTACAAATCCCTTCGCCAAACGAGCAACCAAATTTAAACGACGATAATTATTCCCAATTTCTAAAATCAATTCCAAATAAAGAGAACATCTGCAACACAATTATAAAAGAACACAACGAAAATCTCCTAAAGACTACCTGCGAAATAATATTAATCCCTACGTCTATAGATTTAGACGAGTCAAATCCTTACATATCCGAAATTCTCCTAAATTCCGGCAACCAAGACGAAATCCTTAATTCTGAAAAAGAATTATACCGTTTTCTAAAAACTAAATATGATAACAAGATTGTTTACTTCATCTTCACGAAAGTTCACTACTTTGACGAATCATCTTATCCCGCTATCTATGACACTCTGAAACAAGTAAGAAACGAAATCCTGAATTCCGAACAAACAACAGACATTGCTATCTCCGATTTCAAAAACCCATTCGACCATCACTCCGACACAAAAATTTACAATATCCTTACTCACATTTTTAACAATACAAAAATTCAAATCCATGTTTACCTAAATAAAACGATATACCCTACTCTGAGCGAGCGACCTAAAATCATGCGTGAAAACCATGACATTCCTACAGCTGGGCACTTAGGGTCGACACGAATGTATAACAGAATCCGAGAACAATTCTATTGGAAGGGCATGCGAAGTGATATAGAAGACTATGTCAAGAAATGTAAATTATGTCAGGAAAATAAAGCACTGAGAAAATTAAATAAAGCTCCAATGGAGATCACTACTACATCCACAGCTCCGTTTCAGAGAGTGGCATTAGATATAGTAGGTCCCTTACCCGAATCTGGACCAGCTAAACTAAAGTATATTCTCACCTTACAAGATGACTTAACTAAATATTCTATCGCGTATCCTATACGTAGTACAACCGCCGAAGAATCTAGCGATTGTCTTATCCACTTTATATCCCTATTTGGAATTCCTAAATCTATTCTAACTGATCAAGGTACCAATTTTACGTCCGAACTTTTTAAAACAACTTGCCAATTTCTTAAAATCAAACAATTATGGTCATCACCTTACCACCCTCAGACACAAGGAGCTTTAGAACGTAGTCATTCAACCCTCAAGGAATATTTAAAATCCTTCGTAAACGAAAACCAAGATAATTGGCCTACTTATGTGTATACAGCTATGCTAACCTATAATACAACAGAACATTCAACTACAAAATTTACTCCTTATGAGCTAATATTCGGTCATAAACCCTTTATTCCTAACTCTATCTATGAAAATGAACTTAGTGCAACATATTCAGACTATATTAAAATGTTACAACATAAATTTAAATACACCAGAGGAAAAGCTCTGGAAAACATACTAAAATCCAAGGAATCTTCTAAATCCTATTACGATTCACATACTAAATCACCACCACAATACAAGGCCGGTGACTATGTCTATCTTAAAGCCCACCTGAGGCTCAAAAAGGCACTATCGCCTATCTGGAAAGGACCATACAAAATCATCAGGGTTCATGGTAATAACACAGCTACACTTCTTATCAACAGACGTCATGTGACTCATCATTTCGATCAAATGAAACCCGCGGTAGCTAAAGACCCTGTATTATTGTTAGAAATCGACTAGAATATTTTTTAGAAATAGTTAGTATGTAAGTATTAGTTGATAATTATAATAGGACTTTAAACGTAGTTTAATTGATTTTATTCATTCTATTTCAGCGCCTCGGTCAATGCGTATCAAGACCTTATCAAGCCACTTCCTTCTAACTCCGGCATATACTTCGATAGCCTAGGAAAACTGAAAACAATTAATGGAAAATTAAATATTATTAGTCACGTAAACATTTCCATTATAAATCCTCATCTTACTAACCTCAACGATATCTTAGGCATAGTTAAGAAAACATGTCAAAAATCGAGCAACCTTCAATGCGAAAATATACTATCTCCACTCACAGTTCGATACAACGATATTAAACGCGAGTTCGATTCTATCTCACATTTAATGTCAAAACGTAGTAAACGTTCAGCATGGTTCGGCGGAATAGGCACCGTATTCAAACATGTTTTTGGCACTCTAGACGAAGATGACGCATCAAAATACGATTCCGCGATTGAATCCATTCAAAACCACGAGAAAAAGCTTGCGGAACTAATGAAAGAAAACATCTTGATTACTACTTCTACTATGGAATCTTATAAACAAACGATTAATAAATTAAAAGATAACGAAGATTCACTTAAAAATACTTTAAGTCAACTCATATTGCAATTAAATAATATCACAGAAACTTCTAAAATTCTAATATCTGAAACAAAATCTATTCCATACTTGCTAACCTTGAAAGCTCTCTACTAGCATTGTCGTTTCAGCTTGAAGACATAACAAATGCTATCATGTTGAGCAGTCAAAACATCCTGCATCCAAACATAATAAGTCCGGCGCAATTATACAACGAACTCGCCGATAACGACCGGTACCTGCCTAGAGATACTGGAATTCCTTTAACGCTAAGTCTAGACAAGATCCACTTAATATTAAGCATATCTGAAGTTGCATGTTACTATTATAAGAACAAACTCGTATTCGTTTTACAAATTCCTTTAGTTACTAATGACGAATTTAACTTGTATCATAATTTAGCATTACCGACCCCTCACGGGTCAGATAACCCAAATACTTTTAGTTTAATTTTACCTTCTAGTTCGTATATTGCTATCTCTAAAGATAAGCTAAACTTTTGTAACATAGATAACTTAGATAAATGTAAAACAATAAGCTCTGAGTTCTTTCTGTGTGATATACCTACGGTACTGTTGACAAGCGGCACTCCTACGTGTGAAAGTGAACTATTAACAAAAACGATTAGTGCTATCCCCACGCAATGTGAAACCAAAACAATTGTCGGCGAATTGGACATTTGGAAATCACTCACAAACAATCAGTGGATTTTCGTGCAATCTCGTTCAAGTAAAGTGTCAGTGGATTGTGATAACTCCGAATTACGCGAAATCATAGTGTCCGGAACCGGTATATTACGAATCCCAAACCAGTGTACAGTGTACACAAAAAGTGCGAGACTTATTTCGTCTAAAGACGAAATCAATATAGACATTCCTATTCCTAGCTTAGACTTTAGCATTATCAATGATTCCTGTTGTAAAATAGATACTAAGACCACTAGTTTAAATAATAATATATCCCCTATTTTACTACAAAACATCGACTTGGATGATTTAACTATAAATAAACGAAATTATAAGATACTTTCAGACTTAAACAAATTTATTGATGAAGAACCTATTCTAGTAAAATACGGGACACATTATTCTATATTAACTATATGTATTTTAATAATAGTGATATCTTTTATAGCATTTAAGTTATATATAATTATTTCTAAGCATAGATCTAAGTTCTATATCTCCTGTACCAAACCGACGACCCATACCGACGACGATGTCAATAACCATAGTATAAATACCGAACCTGAAAACTCTGCAATCCCATTACCTAGATTACGGGAAATTATATAAATTCCTGAATTTCGGCTTTTATCCCCGAATTTCAGTCTTTTGGGGGGGGCTGTTATACCTTACCAATGATAGTGAAATGGCTGACCGCCATCCAGACTTGCCTAGTCAGCATTTAACAACTTAGACGTCATTCTCATTCAGTTTGTAAGTCAGTTCATCTTGAAACTCGGTACGGGTCGGAAGTCCTAAAGTCTTTATTACTATTTTCCTATGTTCTAATTCAAGTGTTTCCTAAATCCAATAAACTCTGTTTCCAGTGAATCAATAATAGTTTTTTTTAAAAACAAGATTCCGAGATCTCCTATAATAGTGCGAAAACAAAAACGGTCCCTCGACTGAAAGCGCAGTAGGTAAGGTAAGCCAATCAGCCACCGCGCCGACCGAGCTGACAGTATGATACGGAATAGTTATCTAAATCCAGGCATATTGATTTTATTCGATGCGATAGCGCTCACAGGCGAACCCCTTATTTATCTTTTGCCTGCAATCGCTAGGAAGTTATACTTCAGTGCAATTTGGTTCTGCATTTTAATTTTCATGACTCAACTACCCAGACGTGTGTTAAAAAAGTTGTGTTAAAAAAGTAGTACATGACCTGAAGGCCAATTCTCGTAATTAAAAACGCTCAAAATCCAGTCACAATCTCATCTCGGCGACAATCAATATCAAAAATTTGTCAAAAATGTATGGAAATTGCAGGTATTTTTGCAGATTGAGACAGATCAAACTGTAAACGTTCTTAAATTACGAGAATTGCCCCTCGAAACTGTTTTATTTATAAGATTTCAGTTCAAGACGTTTCTGAGATGATATCCCTCTATTTCTGCGGTAGTCATTTCATTTGTTCCCTTCTCAGCCATTATTTATTATCCACTTCCCATCGTTAAGTCTTGCTGACAGGACTGACACATTCAAGGTTGCATGACTCGAAACAATACTCTTTGTACTACAAATGGTCCATCCGTTTCGAATGTGGCGCTTACACACATACCTATGAACAGTACGATCACACAGGTACTATAAGCACAGGGCTTACTGCACTGGCCGTAGCATCGTAACAGATGTTCCATAAAGACTATAAAGCATCTTTTAGTCGTTTTTCACGAACATTCGTTATTTAGCAACTGCCTTTGTTGGTTGGTTCGCCCTATTACAATGCGTGCCACGAAAGATGAGACTTGACACACCACGTGGTTTGACATGCGCAGTACACTATTTTAGGTATCTTTAGCGGTATGAGGTCTGAGTGCGGGACGGGACCGGACGTCATAGGGGCGGCGGAAAGAGCGGGGGAGGCGGGGTCAAGTCTCATCTTTCGTGGCACGCATTGTACATTGGGACTTGAACATAACTAACTGGCGAAATGTGGGTTTACTATTAAGTACACCTCTGACCTTTGCCTAACCCTTCGTAGAAGTACAGGCGTGGTATTATGTTATGTTGTAAGATTAGTTTCGGGCTCAATCGGTATCAATAATCAGAACCAAGACACACGGTGAAGTCCTTATAATACTCCCTAAAGCTGTAGTAGATTCTGTGCTAAACACGTATTTAAGTCACGAATAACTTTCGTAGTTTTTGGGAAATACTCGTACGCTTTTTTGTCACACTTAGCCAAAAACGCTTGATCGTGCATGGCTACCCTTTTGATTAGGGTTTTGCTCCGATCCGATCTATCCTTGTTAGGTTGCACACAGCAGACAGCCCGACGCGTCACGCAGTATAGGTAAATGATTAATCAATCAATTGGACGCATCTACGAGCCGACCCCAACATGATAATGAGGTACGAAGGGTTTTGCGCCTCTATCAGCCAGTTCAGCCTTTCCATCAATGTAAGGATTGGCTTCCAGGCTAAGTAGACGCGGACCGGTATTAGAATTTCTTAATCTACGATTTTCTAGAACGGTGGCTGCAGTCACTACTACCTTCGTGAAAATGATGCCATGATGGGGTTTGACTTTACGGTGACAAAAAACGTTCTCTAGAAAAACGCACCAACTTTTTCAAAAATAACTTTTCAGTGACGTGATTCGATTTGTAAATTGCGGACGTTATATTATGGCGGCTACCTCAGTCTAAGGAATTCCTTTATTTTTGGTGCGCGGTGGAAATCCTCATGGACTTCTCAAATTCTACAGAATTACCATGTGGCATCGAAACTTGTAGACTTTTTTTTCCGGCTTTCAACTGTCCCTTTATTATAACGGTACCTATGTCAAATGTCAGTCAATGTCAGTATTGAGTATTTGAGTAGGGATTGATTGGACCCACCTTTGGCCGGCTTTAATTAAGTAAACAGATATCGATGGAATTTTAAAGATAATATTGCAGTCTTACATTATCTTTAATAGATTAGTTGGCTTTTGACCTACATCGATGATTCCTTTGCAATATTCCGAAGACCCTGATCATCGTCTATGATCCCGGAAGTGACGGTGCGGCAGGTGTTTACTTCAACAGTCTGACAACGAGGGTAGTTGGATATCACGTGACATAGTGACATCTGGCTGATTGATTACCCTTATTGTGTTATAGATTCAACTTTTGAGGGACAGAATAAATATGTACTAGTATTTCATAACTTAGTAAGGGTGATGGTTGCTAACGTCGTTGCGCGTGCAAAAGCCACTATGTATTATTTAGTTATTTTTGGTTCTTTATGCAGTTTTAATCGTTATTTCAATACACACATACTGTATAAACAGTGATAAGTGCAATATTTAACAACAAAAGTGCAACTATTGTCGCCAATAAGCCTGATACCTGATATAGTGGGGATAGATCGATTAGCGCGCCGCACAATGATTGTCGATGTTACCATTCCACATGACGGACACCTCGTGAAAGCTGAGAAAGAGAAACAAATTAAATAACTCGACTTAGCACACAAGGTTATTGACATCTGGAGTGTGAGCTCGGCTATCATTGTGCCGATAGTCGTATTGGCCAATGGTCTTATAGCCGAAAGCCTCGAACAACATCTAATGAGGCTCTCGTTAGGCGGTTGGATCAAGAGCCTGATGCAGAAGGCAGTACTCCTCGATACGGCTCGTATTGTGAGGAGGTTCCTGTCTCTGGAGCCCTAACCACCGGTAGCTTGGACCCTGCTCCCGACACCGACAGACTACAATTTTTTCATATTTTTAAATGATTTTTATACTCATTTTTATATTTTAAGAAATACATATTTAAAAATGTAATAAAATAAGATAAAAAATAAAGAAACGAAATAATAATTTATAATTTAAGTATAGAAGTATATAGTCATATGCTTATGATGAGATTGGATAGTGGATCTCAATAATCCTTAAATGGGTGCAGTCAATACAACATAGGATAATTTTTCAATCGTCACATAACTTTTATTCGAGGAATAAAATTGACGTTTGACAGTCTTTGTATGAAATAACTGTCAAAATTTGATTTTATCCCTCGAATAAAGTTATCAGATGATTGAAAAGTCAGCCCTTAATCGCTTAATCCCTGCTAATAAGACCCTTCAATTGATTTTCGACTGTAATAGGCCACCAGAGACCAGCGCCGGGACGGAGCGATTAATTTAATTACTTAATAATATTTTCGAGTTTTAGCAATTAACGCCATAGAACTAGGTAAGTAACTTCTAACCACAATGCACAAAACCTTTGGGAATTAAACTATTAACTAATTGTTTTAATTATGTGCTCATGCAATAAATAACTCGCATAATTGTAGGGTATTTGGGTCACATTCCTATCAACAGTAGCATGAAATGCAATGTATAGAACTGCCAATAGTTATACAATAGTGATTAGATTAACTTGACATATAACATCACATCTGTAATATCCGAAGTGCACCCACGTTTTGTTTAATTTGTGTTTAAGTCCCATGTAATAAAGGGCGACCCTATTACCATTAACCAGGCAAAAAAAAAATTAGGAGCCGGACTGCTACTGAGAAATTCCTGATAGAAAATACACAATAACACTGTGTTCGACCGAGCAATTGAACCCAGAACCCCATGCTCAGCAGTAGCACTATCTATCATGGGGTTTAGGTTTCCGCACTTAGTCCTTGAAGTGGACCATTGTGCGTGAGCCATGGTGGCCGATTACTCCAACCAGCCCACCTCCCTCCAGAAGCAGATTAGACTTCCCGGTCTCCTCAGGGCATCCGCAAGGGATGTTGGTGTTCCCAGGGTCTCCTCGCGAATCTTGGTAACTTGCAACTGCTAGACCAACAAGGCAGTCTAAAAGAGGCGTCATCAGATTACCACATTATGTATTGATATGCTATATAAGATCAAGAACCTAATCAAGAATGTTGGTCAAAGTAGAGGCTCAGAAGGAGTGTGGGAAGACTAATAGCCAGGTGGGTGGAAAACCTACAGAAGATCACTGGAAAGTCCTGGATGAGACTCGAACTGACTAGGGAAGCATGGTTCAATAGGGAGGAGGCCTTTACTCATTAGTGGGTGGAACAAGGGTTCCAATGATGATAGAGGAGCAGAAGCCAAGAAATATGTTATTACACATGACAGTATATACACGTGGTTACACATCAAGCTATACATGACCAGTATAAGCTGACTTCTGATTATATGAAAAACCCATACAAGGCGAGGTCAGCTAAAATTGGAAATACATAGCTTGGTGTGTAGCCGTGTGTGCATAATTTTTCAGTATTAAAGGTACCTACTTGAAAACATCATTTTAAGTAATATTCGAATCAAATATTTCAAGGTCGTGAGTTTTTTTTCTATTAATTCATCAAGAGTAGGTATAACTCTTGGTATAACTAAGTACGTATATATATTATTTTTATAATCTCTAGGTATGAAGAAATAAATAAATTGATTCGTACAAGATTTTGTTTTTAATAGTTTCTATCCACTGTAAAAATCAATACTTAACTACATTAGTTAAAAAGTAAGTAAGAATACACAATAATTTGTAATTGTAATATAAAATAAACGAGCTACATACGTTTATAATAAACAAAAGAAGTTCGAAAAATAATAATAGAAGAGAAATCAAAATAAAAAGCATTCGAAAATGTTTTTAGAAATATCAATAAAAACAAGTGACGCGACACTTGAAACAAGTTAATTAGAAGAAATACAATCCACAAGCTTCAACGACAGACAAAATACTTGTAAAAACGCATTAAAAATACAACAAGACGAAAGAAAATATTTATAAAACACGGAATATTTCGAAAAACAACATTGCACTCACCTTAGACCGAATATTTCTCGCAGTTATTTAATTTAATTTTCAGACACACAAATAAATACACAAACGAATATAAGTTTCTTTATAATCTTGTATACAGTTTGGAAACATAACTTCGCGAAGATATTTATTTTTTTGTAAAATAATGTTGTTTACGCACTTCTATCACATTCACAACACCACATTCTTGTCGATTGATTTGATTTCAAATCGAAAGGGAAGGAAGTAAAAATGTTGTCTATTCTTTTTTGATTTCTAGTTTTTTACATTATTCATATTAGTTAGGAATTATAATAACATTATTTTACAACTATAGGATTCAAGGTTTGTCACATAAAGGATGAACAAAAGGAAAAAATTATCGAAAATTGAATTCGCATGCGTAGACGACAAGTGGTATTGTCTATGTTACTGGAAAAATTGGCGGTAAACTTAAATAATTCCTACCCTAAACATTTTACTTTGGTTGGGTTCCTGAGTTCATCGAAATCACTCTATCCCTTAGTTGTAACGCTGTATAGTGTTTAGATAAGTGTTTTAGTACAACTAAAGTTAATAAAGAAACTTTTATTTTATATTTGAATCCGTGGAAAGACGATAAATTATAAATAGGCAATGCCGGATGCCCAGAAGTTGAAGTATTCATTGTATTCGTTTTATGAAAATTAAGAAGTTGCTGCATAATTATTTTACCTGTGCAATTTTTTTTTCCACTGAAAAATTTTATTAAGGCGAAAGCGCTGGCGCTTTCGCCTTAATAAAATTTTCGAATCATTAAAGTCATCAACACAACTCTCTAAGACCACGTAAGTCCAAAGAATAACTGTTTCGTGAAATTATCATTCTTGGGACTTACGTGGTCTTAGAGAGTTGTGTTGATGACTTTAATGATTATAATTCTGTAAATACATGTTAGTTACGGCCGCGATTCATATATTAATCAACTTACAACTTAATACTGACCAGCAAATTGCAAAAAACGTAAGAAAATTTGAATTTCGCGGGCTACCTTAGCGCTTCCCCCTTAAATAATCTAAAATACTGAATAGGAATACAGAATGCATACAGTTACAGATGGGCAATCCACCCGGGTTTAAACCTGGAGCTTTTTAAACACCCAATTTTCTGGGTGCTTATGGGTGTTTGTCGGGTGTTAATCAAAAGCACCGGGTTTAAACCCGGTGGATTACCCATCTATACATGCAGTATGAGGGGGATACGCTAAGGTAGCCCGCGAAATTTAAATTTACTTACGAATTTTGCTATTTGTAGAACCCAGTCGATGTCACCTTATTATTAAAGACCTCAAAAGGTTATCCCAGAATCCGTGTGCTCATCATTTTATTTTTGAAGTGAAAACTTCTTTAGCGGCGCTGTGTACTTTTTTTGGAATGGGTAAAAACTTCTAAATTCGCGTCAGGTCACGTGACCCTGATCGAAAATTCGTAAGACGTAAAACGTCAGACGTAAAACGTAAGACGCGCGTTGTTGAGGACAGCGCCATCTATGCACATCGGGAAGAACTACGAGGGCCTCGCGTACTAACGTCAGACGTAAAACGTAAGACGCGCGTTGTTGAGGACAGCGCCATCTATGCACATCGGGAAGAACTACGAGGGCCTCGCGTACTAACTACGTAGTTCATCCAACAACGACGAGATGGCGCTGAACCACGGATATATAACTGACGACGAGCTCTATGCGAGCGGCTTGCTTCTCTTACCACTGCCGCGACCAACACCACGAACTGAAGTCTATCCTGTGTGCTTATTTGTAAATCTGAATAAATTCCTTTCACGAGAAGAATAAACCAGTCACTTTGGTCATCATACCTGATTTGCAAAAAACCCTATAAAATAAGGAACACACCTTAACACGCGTGTTTTGTTTATAAGACGATTCACAAAATACACTCGTAATTGTTCAAGTTTTCACTTCTGTCGACACTACCGGAGTGCCAGTGTTTTTTTTTTATCTATAGCTTTGAGAACTCAGGGGAAATACCTAATTGGAATAAGGCACCTGTGCTACCGCCGATGAAAAAGCAACTAGCTATCAACGACTTTTCCGTTCAAGAAACGTATGAAAGATTGTCGGTCCAGTGTGAGTGAAAGAGATACATATATTAAGAGGGAGCGGGGCCTGCGAGGAATTAAAAAAATAGGTATTTGAAGAGACTATTGCCGTCGCCTTACCTCAAGTCTGCCCCCGTAGTGTGTGATAGGGACAGCTGCAGCTCACGAAATTATCACAAAAATTTTGACGAGATCGACCTTTCGTATTCCCCTTTTTGCTCCTCGAAAACTGAGCCGATTCAATTATTTTGTATGTTTAGGTTCCTAACATTTTTTTTTTATGATAAGAACTTTTCTAATTTGTCTGGTAGCTCTAATCACGGCGGTAAAAATCAGGTAGTTTTTGTAATTTTTAGAGGGTCATATTTTCTTTAGTAATTAGTTGCTGAAAAAAAGAAAATGACAGGGACGTGTTTACAGCAGACCTTGATGTTATGAAAAAAATATATTGCTCTAGAGTCTAGACTCTAGGTGCATTATTCAGGAAGAAAAAAGGTAATTACATATGCATGGAGAATCGCACGCCCTGTTCCTCCTTAATAGTTGATGGCCGACTGGACCTCTACCATGAGTTGCTATCGAAAACGTTAGTCGCTAGCGTATAGATTTCGATAGGTGATTTACCGTTCGACTCATACTAGTTTCTACAGTTTTATAAGTGACCGCCAGAGGCGCTGTACAATTCTCCATAGAAACTTGTTTACGCCCTCGCTAGCGAGTACGGTTACGTAAAGTTATGCCAACTCATGGTAAGGGTACTGTTCGCCGCCGGCGAGTTATCGACTGTCGTAGCGACAAGAGCTACCAAAGAGAGTACTCGCTCAGCGACGCTCGCTTGGGGGGCGGAACACCCATTGAAAGACTCACACTTGGTATATACGCATACCAGCGAGTAATCGCTCGTGGCCAATCATGGCCATCGCGCACTCGCTACTCGTTGGCGTTGCTCGCTAACTCGTTTTTAGTTGCTAATTCTACTCAATCTCATTAATCGCCGACGGTGATTACTGTGGTTTTCATTTTGATTTTTGTGAGTCAGGTGCCTACATCTTTTTGGAGAAAGTTATGAAAAAACAAAACACAATTTAATTAAATATCATGTTTTATTGATTGTTCATTATCCTATATTGCGTTTTATACAATCTACGTTTATTTAGATAGAGTAACGGATTGAACCGCTTAAACATTACTTGCGTCCATTTTATATTTTAAAACGTTTATGTACAAATCTAATCAAGATACATTTTATGAAATACATGAAAGTAAATATCAAGGTTTTAAGCTAGTGAGAAAACAAAGTTTTAATTACAGTGTTGCCAGTAGTTTTTGTAACAGCAGCGCTACTTGAAAGAAAAACAACAATCAAGTATTGTTATGACAAAAAAATTAGTTACGTTATTTTGCCGCACGCCAAAATATACCGAGCACACTGTATTATGCGAATTAATTATTAATTAATGAATCCAATTCCTACAGGAAATCTATATAATAGTTATTAGGAGTACTTCAGATAGCATATAAATTGATCCTTTTGTAAAGGCACTAACAAGAAGGGAATTTCTAAATGTTATGTAGTTTCTAATCATCGTAGTATTAATTATTCTAAGTAGCTTTTGCCCGCCGTTCCGCCTGCGCGGATGTTAAGAATTATTCCACGAGAACGTACTACCGGGATAAAAGTATCCTATGTACTAACCCAGGTGATGGTCTAACCGTGTTTAAAATTTTATCCACATCCGTTCAGCCGTTAAGGCGTGAAAAATTAACAGACAGACCAACAGATAGGCAAGAGTTACTTTCGCATTTATATAACATTAATATTATGACTAACATACAATTCAAATAAACCTTCTTATGCCTTCTATATAGTAAACCGTATCTAGAAAAAAAAAAGAAAAAAATTATATCATACAGTATGAAAATTGTTCTCGCATATCAGCAAGAATTTTATGAGGTTAGCTCATGTCGTAGTAAAATATTAGCATGCTTAGCACCCTAATTACGTAACACACTATAAATCATAATCTGAATCATTTTGAAGGATATTGCAAATCCATTGCTTCTTACATTCGAAAAATTTGTCTGACCAACAACGCAAATGACGCAATGAATGTTATTGAACTGTGAAAATGACAGCCATTCCTACCGCTAGTGTTTGTTCGTTTTGTTTTTTAAAAAAACGTTGCCCCACACTATACTCCATTTACAATAAGATTAGACATTTAAACAAAACTTTTTACAGTCGGTTCAACTGATTTTTACTTCTATTCCGTAGGCATAAGGACGGCATTAAAAGCAAAAACGTGATTATAATACCAACTGTTTATTGCAGCTGCCATTTGTCATGCCACTAACGCAATAGAAGTCAAAATCGGTTGAACGGACTGTAAAAAAGATTTATTTCAATGTCTAATCTTATTGCGAATGGGGTATAGGAATTTCTTCTGTATTGTGGGTGCGTTTACAAACATTTAAACTCACATACACAAACAGCCAGACCCGGAACAACTACTTGTAGGTCATACAAATATTTCTTCCGTGCAGGAATCGAACCCGCGATACGCAGCGCAGCAGTCAATCGCTTAACCACTGCGTCAACCGTGCCGTGTCTTACTCAATTACCCCGCTGGGTGCGTCAGGATCATATAATACATATATATATATATGTATATAGACTGAGCGTTCGCCTCACTAAAGTAGCCTCTCTAAAGAGACGATGCAACTGTGCGGCCAATACCTGTCTCTTTTCTGCAAGCTTGTAAAGAAAAAATCGATTTCAACGAATTCTCAAATTCATTCAATAGTTTATTCGAATTCAGAATTCTAGAAAGAGACAACTACTGACCTGGGCGCACAGTCGCTTTTGTCTCGTACTATTCGGTCTGTATACACTGCACAAATGAATACCAATCAGAACTCTAGAAAGAGGCAACTACTAGCAGCACAAAGAGACAACTTATTGGCCGGACATTCACTTTTGTCTCTCTCGTTCTATTCGGTCTGTATACACTGCACAACTGAATACCAATCAGAACTCTAGAAAGATGCAACTACTGGCAGCACAGAGACAACTTATTGGCCGGACATTCGCTTTGTCTCTCTCTCTTACGTTTCGGTCTGTATTCACTGCATAACTGTATACGGAACACTTTTTTTTTTCTGGA
The DNA here is from genome assembly GCA_963855955.1 of Luperina nickerlii. Taxonomy (NCBI): domain Eukaryota; kingdom Metazoa; phylum Arthropoda; class Insecta; order Lepidoptera; family Noctuidae; genus Luperina; species Luperina nickerlii. Next base: position 4,084,554 of record OY979689.1, on the reverse strand, counting down.
TGGGAAATCATCAAATGACCCCTCCCGCTCTGGGTGGAGCGGAAGGGAGTGTCAGACTCTTACTGACTAAAACCCACCCGTGTTCCTTCCTTAGCCCTTTATGTTCCGGGCCAGCGGTAACCCTTTCGGACAATCCCGCTGACTATACGGAACGTTCAGTTCATTCTCTATGTCTATGACCCGCGGAGTAATTGAGTAAAACACAATAGTAGGAATAGCTTTCATCTTGATAGTTCAATCCCATTCATTGCGTTATTAACGTTACTGAGCAGGGGGCCTAAAAGGGCCACTTTGGCGAATCACAAAAGGATAACATTATGAATCGTAATGGACAGTAAACTGTTAGTTAATCGAATCAAATCCCATTGATGAAGGATTTTTCAGTTTTTTTTTTGTCTGTGCTAAAATACTAATCAGTCCAATCCAAATCCAATCCCTATTCTCTTTGATTATACCTACGTAGTGCAGCGAAAAAAAGAAAAACACGGACTGTCTTCGCCATATTTTGATTCATAACGTTACCCTTTTAGGATTCGCCAAAGTGGGCGTTTTAGGCCCCCTGATAATGTTTTCGGATATATTATAATGAGACAGTGGATAAGCAATCTCCTTCAAAATTATCCATATTGAGATTGATAGTGTGTGATGCAATTAGAGGGCAGCCAGTCGATTCTATGAAAATCTGACCGTGAAAACGTAGGTGAAGTGAGTTTTTTTTTGCTAGGAATTGACACCACTGACAGCTCACTCCACGCTCACTTCACCTAAGTTTTCACGGTGAGAATTTTACAGAATAACTCCGCTGGTTCGACACACAAAGAGGCTTTTTTTAATAAATAGGAAGCAAGCAAGTTACAAATAAAAATAAGTTATTTTATACATTTTTTATTTGTGAATAATGTTGAAAAATTAAATAAAATTATATAAACATCTATACTAAATTCTCTATGGTTTTTTTGCATTGAATTTAAGCAATACTTAAAATATAATTATGATTTGAACTCAAATACTTATTCAAACGTCTTCTAATAGACATGTCTGTACGAAACAAATATATTTCTAATATCATTTAGTCTACAATAAATGGTAAAGTGACCTTTTTAACAGCCGAAATTAAAAACATATACCGCCCTTACTAATAAATGTATAATAAGAATAACAGATGAATAGTTACACACCGATTTCTCTCTTTCAGTCGTCGAATTTGACTTTCGAAAAAAGAAGACAAAGTGTTGTGTAACCATACAGAAGTTATATAACGTTTATTAGTAAGCTGTAAAGGGTATAGAATAATATTAGCCTCTACCCGCGGCTTCGACCGCATAGAAGTCGGAAATTATCCCACGGGAATGGGCTACAGGGATAGAAAGTATGTCCTTCGTGGGTTTGGGCTGGGTGTTGATGAGTCAGTCTGTGGAAGAGTGACTCAGGACTTTTAGAATAGGATTTATTCCGATCTCCCGAGTTATGAAAATGACTCACGATATTAAAAAAAAAACAATTTTTTATTTGAGATGTCCCATCAAAATCCATTTTGATGTCGCCTACAATAGATCTTTGAAAAAAAAAAACGATCCATGAACGGATGGTGGCGCAGTTGGCGAAGGAAGCTGTCAAACATCTGTCAAATTCAAATCATTTCATGTAAGTTCTCAATTTCGCCGCATTCATTTAGATCAATGTCGCACTGTACGTTACGCGCCATGTTGAATTTTGTTGTTGAATAAAATATAATTTAAGAGCCCATGGAAGAAATTCGAACATTTTTGTAAAATGTTTATACGTACAAATCCGATCCAGGACTTAACTTCGTAGATTCTGAGAGCAGTTCAATAGATCTAACTTACTACACTATCAAAAAATACTACACTATAATTATATAATTTTAAATACATTGTTTTGTAAGAATATTGTCATTATACATTTTTTAAAGTTGACAATACATTTTTGTTACGTACTATAAAGGATTCGAAAAGAAACCAATATTACAATATAAAGATACTATATTAAATAGACCGTCGCAAATAAGCGTCATACATACTGTATCGTATATCGTTTATATAATATTTTTATGAAAGTTAAGAGTAGGTATGAAGCGATTGTGTCCGATTTTAAGCCGGGTATCACATCTCCGCTGCGAAACCATAGCAGTTAAACCGCAGGAGTTCCGCCACGACTTGTCCGTTGTGCGACAAAATCATCAATTGCATTTCAAAGAATTTTACAGAATGCCTAGGCGTTATAAACTTTGTCTTAGGCATTATACAGAATGGCAACAATATGCAAACAGACGGCGCCGTATGTATAATGAAGAATTATACAATCTGCCTTCTATAGATACATCTTGCCATTTTTACCAATATATCCGGTAATAACGTAACACTTTCAATGATAATTCCTTTCATTTCGACAGTTCAACAACATTAATTGCGTTGTTTATTATGTTGCCGAGCTGACGAATTTTTCTAATCGCTGTTCGCGATTTATTTGCGAAGAACGTAAACAAATATGAGCATTTGGGAAATTAACTTTAATGCCCACACAATAAAGTTCAGTTTACGCTACAACTTCGAACATTTTTATAACTTTTTAGATAGTGTTAGTCACTCTGAAGTCAACATAATTACCACAAAAATAAAGTTGATATTTGTTTAGCTTGAAATAACAACAATTACAAACATACATTTGAACAGACCTTACCAGTCAACGTTAGGAGCTGCAGAGACAAAACATGGCAGGTGCCAACATATGGGATAGATAAAACTCTAAAAAGAATAAATAATAATACATAGATACATACAAATAACGAAAATAAACTTTGTCAGGAGAAGTTACAACACACTTTTTATAATTTTCGGTGTTTCAAAATCAGACACAATCACTCCACAAGCGACACAAGAACGTCTTCACCACAACATCGACACAGCTGATCCTCGTAGATCAGCAGGCCAGCAGGTCACCTAGCGCCCTCGCCCCACCCTCGCTGGCCCAGTACACCCCCCCGCACGAGTTGACGAGGCTCCACACGTAGGGAGTGAAGAACTCTTCTGGTCTCTCTTCTTCGACGTAGCGGAATTTCAGGTCGGGGAATTTCTGGAAAAGAAGATATTATTATTTTTACTTCAATATGGCACATAACTGTTTTCTAGCGTAGGCTAAGCATTGGCTTCTTCGTTTTCTTGTTCACGCAGGCTCACACTGACGGTTTTCATGCCGTCATTCGGAAAAAAGTCGCGTCACTTATGAGGAGGGTGCGGGGGAGTCAAAACAGCATCCTGAAAACTATAGCTGAAGATGTGCGTGCACCTGTGTTCAGGCATTTCGTTCGTCTGGTGATCTTTTAGGGGAGGTAAGTCCCTGTTGGTTATTTTGATGGGGCGGGGTGTCATAGCACAGGGGCATTTGTATTTGTGATGTTTATTATAAGTGTTATCCTTTGTTATTGTATTTAAGTAGGTACAGATGCCAGCACATCAAGCTACTACAATCTGTAAAATTTATTTAATAGATTTTCAACTTTATCGCGAAAGCTTAAGGTTCAAAGTTGATTGGGAAAATTTGACAGTTTCGGGTAGCTTGATGTGCTGGCGTCTGTACTAACAATAGTTTTATATGTTTTTGTATACGTTAACCGATGGATCTAGTTGTCCCAAAATAAATAAATTTGAATTTTTATGATGCGTCATGGTGGCATGTGCGTTCGTGGTAAAAGGCATAAATTTAAACCAACGAACTGAGAAGACGTCGATTACAATAAATCAAGATACATAAATAAATTTGCTTTATTCATTTGTAGCGGTATCTACAACGCCACACGAGAACAACGCGTCATAATGACGTCGCTGGTGACCCCGACGTGGTCCAAGATAGAGGTATGAGGAACAGGGTGTAAAGCAGGGTGTTATTTATTTATAATTTAATATTAATTGTTTTTTTTATTATTATATTTTTAGATTATTTGACTTTGTATATTTTTATTTTTTATGAAATCTTATTGTCTTCCGACCTAATTTGTACACCAGCCATGATCTTGATCAAACATGTTGTGCAAAAGAATATCCTGTAACACCTATAATAAACATTATACCATGTTGCACACATGTTTTTGCAAATAAATAAATCTTTATCTTATCTGAAATGTTACTCCAAATAACGTTACGCGTAGTTCCAGTACCTATAATTATTTGTACCGTTCCACCAGGATCGTAACACAATTAATTTTTTGGCTGTAACGATACTGACAAACGGAACGATATCTTAAACTGTTCACTAACAATATGATCAGTATATCGTTATTAGTATAACTATATAATAACGTTATTCATTTCTTTGCCAGCTTCATGACATAAAAAATGACGAAAAAGACGAAAAAGTATGAAGAATAACGTTACAAATGAATCTGTAACGTTTCACCTGTAACGTTATTATAAGCAGATAAGCTTGATGTTACTGATACCTGTAACGTTACTTTTAATATTGTTCTATGAAAATTATATTCTATAACGTTTTTCTTTGAAACGTTATTGATATTTTTAGGTTTTAGTATAGTTACAAATTTTGGAACGTTATACGATAACATTAGTGGTAACGGAACAAAATTCATTTCATTTTCAAGTCCCTGGGTGTAAAGTTCTCTCATACTCTATAGAAAAGGGAGGATCCTCCAACCAGACGGGTGTTGTGTCTGGCGGGCAATTGCCCGATGATTCATGTCAGGCCGTTGTATCTACGCTAGTTGCGCGGTAAACTCTGCTTGCGAGATGCAGGATTTTGTGAGACGTCAGTATGACGCGTTGTTCTCATGTGGCGTTATAGATACCGCTACACGATAATTAATCTTAGATTATTTTGTATTGTAAAAAGCATGGAAATAAATCTTATCTAAGAATTTACAAAAAAAAAAATGCGGCTGTATTACATTTATGGGAAAGTATAGAGCACTGGGTAAAAAAAGGAACATATAAAACTAAAGTAATAATCGACCCCCTTTTTAATGTGATGTGGGAATTCTCATTGAAAACCTCTGTCTTGGGAACGACCAAGCATGACATCAGTAAATTGCAGTTTGCCTTAGCACATGACGAGCTCTGCCGCAAGGTTCCAAGAACTTAGGTGGAACATACTTGCGTCTGAAAGGGAAGTGCAAGTCATAATTTTACCCGTGCGTAAAAGAGATGGCGTTATTCATTCTGTATATCACCAGCTCTTTCTCGCACTAGAACAGTGATGACTTCGACACTTCTGCCTGTCGTTTCTAATTTCTCTCGAGACAAATACAGTACCCGGCGATAAATATTGCTCATCGACCAATTCGATCCTATCGATTTTATACAGAGAATAAAAATAATTATCAAAAGAAGCAAATCATAATTGTTGTAACAGCTCCTAATAGATACCGGACTGTTTGTATTTCGTGCGACAGAGATAACGCTCTACGAAGCCGAAATTAGCCGATTGTCTCTTTCCGAAGGTCGATGTGTAATGTTTATCGCCGGGTACTGTACATTGCTTCACAAAACCAAATAATATTCATAGTATACCTTTAATCTATCGCTAGACCACTGCTCAGCCCCTTTCTTGATACACTGCAGCACTTCAGTGACGCCTAAGTCACCGCCCGCGCCCTCCTGCACGCGCTGTAGACGCGTTGAGAAGTAGCCTATCACCTGGAAAAAGAGTAGATAAGAATGTTTTTTTTTTAGTTATTTTTTTTTAATGTATTTTCTTTCTTTCTTTCTTTTATTTGAAACCAGCATCGTCCCGCGGTTCCACCCGCATAAGTGTCGATCTCGTGGGAATATCGGGATAAAAACTATCCTATGTCCTTCCCCGGAATGAAATCTATCTCTCTGCTAAATTTTATCGTAATCCGTTCAGTGGTTTAGGCGTGAAAAGGTAACATACATACAGACAGAGTTACTTTCGAATTTATAATATTAGTATGGGTGGGTTTTGCAGTTGACTCTAGGTCTGAGGTGACAGAGACATAGTCGACGATGGAGTGAGCTTACCCAGAAGAAGCCTGTTCACTCTTACTTTGAAGAGATTCGGGTTGTATGCGCTCGGAAACACAGACGCAGGTAGAAAGTTCCACTCTTTTGCTGTGCGCATTATAAAAGACTTTTGAAAACGCTTAGTGCGAATTGGAGAAATAGCAACTAGGCAGGGATGGTAACTTGCAGTGCGTCTGGATGTCCGAAGGTAGAAGGGGGCCGGTGGAATGGAATCGTGGAGTTCTTGGGCACACTCACCGAATGTTTTTCGTAGACCTTTTTTAACATTCCCGAAGTTCAGGTAAAATCAGAACCAGAACTAAAATTATAAATGCGAAAGTAAGTTTGTTTGTTTGTTTGTGACCTTTTCATACCTAAACCACTGAACCGATTATCCTGAAACTTTGCATATACGCTGTCAGATGTACAGAAACGGACATAGGGTACCTTTCATCCCGAATAAAAGTGCTGTTCCCGAGGAAAACAACAATAACGTTATTATGATATTAGATGGCGCCACGTGTCTTTCAAACGGCATCGACACTTATGCGGGTGAAACCGCGGGGCGCTGCTAGTTTCATATAAATTTCGATCAGTATTTTATAGTATAAGAATAGTGCCCAGTGATGTATGTTTACTAAATAGGAACATCACTAGTGGATAGTCGATGATAGATGGACAACACTAGTGTGGAGACTACAATGGCGTGCTAGAGCGATGTCTGTAAGCTAACTAGTGTTGAAAGAATAAGCTTGTTAAAAGAATAATGTTAGAAGTATTGAATTTTATTTATTGGAACCTACCAGCTTTTCAATAGAAAGAATAACAAGGTGACAACAATAGAGTAAAGATTCACAAACCATAACTTACTATACAGACGCTAGCACATCAAGCTATTACATTCTGTCAAATTTCTTTAATAGATTTTCAACTTTATCGCTAAAGCATAAGGTTCAAAGTTGATTGGGAAAATTTGACAGTTTCGGGTAGCTTGATGTGCTGGCGTCTGTACATTGGTACACACCTAATAAGTATGAATATACAACAACTAGAGAATGCCTATCTGAGCTCCAGAACCCAGTTACTGGGTAACCCAATACCCCTTGATAACACTAGTTGTCAGACTTCCGGGCTTCTGACTATCGGTAACGACTGTCAAAGTTCTAGAAATAAAAGCCGGGACGTACAGGCCATAACGTGCTTTCTAAGGTACGAAACCGTTTAGGTGTAGCGGTATCTACAACGCCGCATGCGAACTACGCGTCATACTGATGTCACGCAAAATCCTGCACCTCGCAAGCAGAGTTTACCGCGCAACTAGCATAGACTTAACGGCCCGACATGAATCATCGGGCAGTTGCCCGCCAGACACGACACCCGTCTGGTCGGAGGATCCTCCCTTTTCTATTGAGTATGAGTGAACTTTACACCCTGTTCCTCATACCTCTATATAGGTATGTAATGGATGGAGACCCATCCTCGCGTATCTTAACTTTGATCAAAATCAAAAACCGTTTATTCAAATTGGACTGAGAAACAGCTTTTTGTACTAACAGTCAAAACTACATAAGAAAGCCCCCAAAACACTCGCCCTTCACCGGATCCTAGTGTTTAGCTGAATTGATCGAGCCATGGAAAGAAAAAAGAATAAAAAGAAAGAAAATTTGTTTATTCTGCACAAACAAAAACGCACATTGCAAATAAAAATTATTAAAAAAAAAGACACGACACGACACACGAGACGACACGACACGACACACGACACGACACGACACGACTTAGCCACGAGCCCCTCACAGACTACTTACCATATCAATATTCTGTGCGACGGGGTGGTGCGTATGCAGAGTGAAGAGATGTCGCTTGTGTAACAACGCGTAGACAACGTTACAGTTGTTGCTGAGTTGGTGAGCGACGCAGGAGTTGATGATCTCAAGCAGCATGCGTAGGACCTCGTCCAGGACTGATATATGGTCCATCTGTAATAGAAAAAAATATATAATTATGAATGGTATAAATAAAGTAACTATAAAAGGTATTTCTTGGACAATAATGTCCGGCGTTGCAAAAATTTGCCAAAGATGTAAACAACAATGGCCGCTCGAAATTGTCTATGGTTTAGTGATGCAGTAGTATGAATTTGGAACATAAATATTTTTTTTTTCAATAAAGGAATGTTAAATACTCCTTGTACAAATAATCAATATTTTTTATGTCACTTGCATTTCAATGACAAGATAAATTTAGACAACACAAAAAAGGATGTCGGTAGTTTGATGTTTGTAAAAATTCAAAATTAATCCTAGTTTTTGCTTCTATTGTTAAATATAATAGAATATTTAAAAGTTTAGAAACACGCACAGGATGAAAATGTGGGTGTGATAATGTGTGTATCCTATTTAGAGCGAATTTAATCAGTGACACGCAGATATATCGCGTTCAATTCCCAGGCAAGCTCAATGTTTATTGCTTTTGGCAAGTCACTTCCACCTCCAGTTTAGGTAATTTGTTTTTGTTGTAGGTTTTGTCATTCAAAATTGTATTTTAATTGAATTAATTTATTTGACTCTGACTTATGAGAAAACGCAAAGACAGTTATAATTTTATATATACGGAATGGGTAGTGAAGATGAAATCTAATTTAGAGCGGTAATACTCACAATTTCTTCTGTCTTTTCCTCAGCATGATGTGGAAGCTCTAAACTATTTATATCTCCGCCTGAAACATATTTTTTTACATTTCAAGGGTGCTTTTATTTTATTTCTTCAGAAAACTTACAGGTAGGTTATTTATTGCATGTTCTTATTGTACAGACGCCAGCACATCAAGCTACTACAATCTGTCAAATTTCTTTAATAGATTTTCAGCTTTATCGCTAGAGCATAAGGTTCAAAGTTGATTGGGAAAATTTGACAGTTTCGGGTAGATTAATGTGCTGATGTCTGTATAACTCCACATATCACCTACACACGCTATTAACACGCTCATTATTGACAACATTCTCGCACATTATTGACACGCTATAAATAGCGTGTGTGTAACACGCTATTTATAGCGTGTCAATAATGTGGCGACACTCCTCTATAAAAAATGCTGTCTCGTCGGATCCCATGACTGAACACTGACCCCCAAAATGTAGGCCCAAGCCTAGTTTGGGAGTTAGGACCAATTCTTTGTAATGCATTCATATTGTAAGATTGTGATTTTGAGTGTCTGTCATATTTTTTTAAGGTGAATGCGCAGTGGTAGACCGCGACATTCAAATTTCATTACGTTTTTTGCGATTTGCAGGTCAATGTCAGGTTGTATCTTGATCAAAATATGATTCGCGACTATAATAGATATGTATTTACAGAATTGTAGTCATCAGAATCATTAATACATCTCTTTAAGATATATTTGTTCCATAAAGACTTTTCCATAAGAGATTTCTTCTTATAATTCTGTAAATACGTCAGGTACAGACGCCAGCACATCAAGTTACTACAATCTGTCAAATTTATTTAATAGATTTTCAACTTTATAGCTAGAGCATAAGGTTCAAAGTTGATTGGGAAAATTTGACAGTTTCGGTTAGCTTGATGTGCTGGCGTCTGAACGTATTTACAGAATTATAAGAACAAATCTCTATAGTCCCGAATCATATTTTGATCAAGATACAGCCTCACATTGACCTGAAAATCGCAAAAAACGTAAGAAAATTTGAATTTCGCGGTCTACAATTACTGCTCATTCACTGTAATGTATTTATTCTAGTGACAAATAAACGTTTTTATTTTTGTTCATTAGAAAATATAAATAATAGTGAAGGAAGGCAAATCACAAGTGGCAAAATGGTGGATAGCAGATGCGTTACGGTGAAACGGAAGATCTATTGAAGTGAAACGCAGCGCGGTTTTCTCCGTCAAACAAACATCAACATTGCGCGTCTTAAAATAAAGTCTAAAATAAATGAAATAAAATAACTTCTCACCTTCAATTTCACTGCATAGTCTTGCTCTTCGTTTTGTCAATGTTTCAAACAGTGATATTAACCTCTGCGCTACGTAAGGATGTAGATTTCTGAATTCACCTGAAAGTGAACAAAATTACATAATTATAATCATTATTTCATTGACAGGCGCCATTGAGCAAGGCGCCATCTGGTTTTTCAGGATGAGGAATCATCAAATGACCCCTCCCGCTCTGGGTGGAGCGGAAGGGAGTGTCAGACTCTAAGGCCGCTATCCCACTGGCGTTTTACGAGCGTTGACGTCAACGTCGCGTCATCGCGTAACAAGCATAAAACGTCCGCTGAACGCGACGTTAACGTCGCGCAGATGATACTATTGCCAACAAACGCGACGTTAACGTTAAGCAGACGCGACGTTGACGTTGCGTTCAGCGGACGTTTTATGCTTGTTACGCGATGACGCGACGTCAACGTCGCGTCTGCGCGGCGTCGACGTCAACGCTCGTAAAACGCCAGTGGGATAGCGGCCTTACTGACCAAAACCCAGCCGCGTTCCTTCCTTAGCCCTTTATGTTCCGGGCCAGCGGTAACCCTTTCGGACAATCCCGCTGACTGTTTCTTGCCCTTGGTTCGGAAAAGGCTAGACCGCTGATGAAATGACTTACAGCTCATATTAGCGATGGCGGCGAGGCAGTTGGTGTGCAGGTACTTGTCCCGCACGCGCACCATGTTGTACTGCAGCGCCCGAAGTATCACGAGGACCATCAGACCACCTAGCGATATCTCAGAGATAGCGCGCTCTGTGTACCAGGTTAGGTTTTTAAGCATCTGTGGACAAAATTAAGTATATTAGTATCATTCATCCATATTCTAGAACTCTACTAAGGCACTATATAAGGCCGGTGTGGGCCGCGAGCCGGACAGATTGGATGCAGCGATACAAGCGAACACATCGAATGCGATCTTCAAGTGCGACTTAGAGCGATCAGTAGTGCAATTGTGTTTCATAAATTAGTGTGTTTGAGTTGTAAAATTTAGTGTTGTTGATTAGTGTAATTTTTTTGCTCGTAACAGTACTTACAATTAAATGCACGCTCTTGATCAGCGCGTCGTCTTCGGTCAATATCAGTAGCACTATTAGCGACATGTAAATGTGATGATTGTTGTTGTCTGGCGCGTTGTACAGCACTTGTAGGATAGGCACTATCTGTGGAGCAAAAATTTAGGTTAAAATAGACAACTAAGGCAAAAACAAAAAGAAAAAAAAAATGGCAAGTCACTATCTAAAACAATCATTAATCCGATCGAAATGTAAATCAGTATAAAAGAGTAAAATTAATAAGACTCCACTGTCCATCTGTCTGTCTGTCTGTCACCAGGCTGTATCTCATGAACCGTGATAGCTATAGTTAACATTTTCACAGTTGATGTATATCTGTTGCCGCTATAACAACAAATACTAAAAACAGAATAAAATAAATATTTAAGGGGGGCTCTCATACAACAAACGTGGTTTTTTTCAGCGTCTTTGCCTTGTGTACGGAATCCTTCGTGTAAGAGTCGACTCGCACTTGGCCTGTTTTCCTCAAGATGTCTGCAGATATTCATATCTATACTATATTATATATTATAATATTATAAAGCTGAAGAGTTTGTTTGTTTGGTTGAACGCGCTAATCTCTGGAACTACCAGTCGGATTTAAAAAATTCTTTTTGCATTTGATAGCCCAATTCTTGAGGAAGGCTATAGGCTATTTAACATCACGCTATGACCTTTAGGAGCCGAGCAAAAAGAATAATAGAAAGAACGCTAAGCAAAAACGAAGTAATAGCGCGGGCAGGCGATGCGATGCGATGGGGTGGATCGGCGTAACAAGAAAATTCACGCGGACGAAGTCGCGGGCAGAAGCTAGTCTTGAAATAAATGGAGCCTACTCCTTTCCGACTCAAATAATATCAAAATACTGACCAGCTGATCGATCTGCGCCACATTGCTGATGTGTCGTTTGTACGCATTGCAGGAGTGCAGCATTAGATACAGGAGCAACGTCGAATGTTCGCAGCCGGCGGTTGCGCATAGAGCTTTGTGGAGCTGTAATAAACACAATATTTTCATTCGGTTTAACAACACAAAGTATTTTATTTTATACTAGAAAAGAAACCCATACTATCCTAACTTCCTAACTAATATTATAAATGCGAAAGTAAGTTTGTTTGTTACCTTTTCACGCCTAAACCACTGAACCGATCATCCTGAAATTTTGCATATACGTTGTCAGGTGTACAGAAACGGACATAAAGTACCTTTAATCCCGAAAAAAACGTGCTGTTCCCAAGAAAAACAACAATAACGTTATTATGACAATAGATGGTGCCACGTGTCTTTCGAATCATGATTGAATTATATTAAAAATCACGGGACCCGAGATTCATGCGGGAGAAACCGCGGGGCGCAGCTAGTTAATATTATAAATGCGAAAGTGTGTCTGTCTGTTACCTCTTCACGCTTAAACAACTGAACCGATTTAGATGAAATTTGGTATAGCGATAGTTTGAGTCCCGGGAAAGGACATAGGATAGTTTTTATCCCGGTATTCCCACGGGATCGACATTTATGCGGGTGATACCGCGGGGCACTGCTAGTTATTTATTATTATTGAAGTGAAAACTTTTTTAGGAGCGTTGGGCATTTTTTAAGACGGGAAACAACCATTGAACTCGCGACACTGTTACCGACACCGTGCTACATTCGGATGTGTTCGGCTGTCCTCGGGATGTACTCGGTTTTAATGTATGTCCGATATGTCAATGAGTGATGGCAAAGTATTCTGTTTGTGTTTTGTTTTCACTTCTGTCGGCGCTCCCAGAGTGCCATTGTTTTTTTTTAGGCCTATATGGTCCCACTTCACAGCAAAGGCCTCCCTTTCTCCTTTTCACTCCTCTCTGTCTTGAGCTAGAGTGGATCAATCCTGTCTAGGCATCAAGCTTGTCCTGCCATCTTCTCCTGGGTGTGCCTCGATATCACCGAACGTTTTCTGGGACCCACACAGCCTATGACTCGTTCGACATGTGGCCAACGTGTCCAGCCCAGTCCGACTTAAACTTGGCTGCTTTTTCGGTGACGTTGGCGATGTGTTTAAGCATTATTTTGTGATGATGATGACTTCACGGAGTAGTTGCACGAAGGCTACGCTGACGTTCATGTTCTGGGTCACCAGTATAGAGAGGGACAGGGTGTAGTTTGGGAAGTCTTTTTGGAATACTTAGGGAACAACCCGTAAAATTCAGTCATCCGCCAAAGAAAAGGGAGGATCCTCCGACCAGACGGGTGTTGTGTCCGTTGGGCAACTGCCAACTGCCCGACGATTGATGTTGGAACGTTATATTTAAGCAAGTTGCGCGGTAAACTCTGCTTGCGCGATGCAGGATTATGCGTGACGTCAATATAATGCGTAGTTCGCATGTTACAGTGCAGATAGCGCTACAATTTTAACATACTCTAAAAATTTAGTCTTAATTCATGTTATTAAGGAGTTAAACCGGTTAATAGAAATGTGCTAAGTTTACTTACAGCTGCCATGTCGATCCTTGGCGGTGTCACTTGTGATCCACTGTTTGATTCTTTATGTGGTGTTGTTGCTGATGTTTCTGCAAATAAATGAAGAAAACAATTGAAAATTGAAATAAAGGGCAAGCAATGAGGGTTTTTGTGAAAATTTACGACACCAGTTGGCACCACTGTGACAAGAGGTCTTCCAATATAAAATATATGATGACGTTCATCATTCGATTCATTCATTCGTTCATCATTCAGTCATGACTAAAGAAAATATGTATAGGCTCTTTGACAGATGCCTGGACCTGATGTGTCAGTGCTGCCACCTAGCGAACGTCATTTCAGAAAACCCTCATTGGGTGGTTTATTATCGAACACGCACAACATCAGACTGGACTAGCCTGTTAAATTTTGGCAAAATGCAGGGGATATTCTATGTGTAATTTTCACCCGTTCACTGAAAGGCAAATCAAGACGAAAATTGGCTAACAGACTGTCAAGTGATTTGATTGGTTCTTGTTATTTTCGTGAGCGAATAACAGCAGTTAAGCCGATATCGATCACAAACTGGATCAAAAGTGGAAAATAAATTCATTAGTAAACAGATCCAACCATGTTGGATTTCAGCATCAACTGAAAGGTCAAGTATCTAAGTTAGTTAGTTCTTAATATAGTGTTATTGTTGATCATAGGTACAGAGGTAGGCTTTAAATATACAGATAGTATTTTTTACTGACTTCAAAAAAGAAGGTTTTCTTACCTGCAGTATCTTCACAGCATAGTAACGCGTTTCTATACAAGTTGTCATCGTTCATACAATGATTGGCTAGCGTCAGTAGTAGGAGACACGACTGGTTGGCTACAGGGTGCTCCTTTTTCACTCGCTCCTGTAACTCCTGTCTATCTAGAGGGGGATTCGTGTAGATCGTCTGTCGAGATGTGGAGTTGAATGTTATCATGTTCCAAAGTCCGGCTGAAAAGAGAAGAAAGAGGATTGTTTTATTGTTATGCTTAGTATATATAAAAAGGAGACGGTCTGTTACAATGAGGGTTTTCTGAAATGACGTTCGCTAGGTGGCAGCACTGGCACGTCAGGTCCAGGCATCTGTCAGAGCCTATATTTTCTTTAGTCATGACGGAATGATGAACGAATGAATGAATCGAATGATGAACGTCATAATATATTTTATATTATTGGAAGACCTCTTGTCACAGTGGTGCCAACTGGTGTCGTAAATTTTCACGAAAACCCTCATTAGCAGAAGGACAAATTCGGCTATGAACGATAGCCAGCAAGCTCCGTCAATATTAGCACTAGCTGCGCTTCGCGGTTCCACTAATATAATTCTTTTTAATATAATTCAATCATGATTCGAAAGACACGTGGCGCCATCTATTATCATAATAACATTATTGTTGTTTTCCTCGGGAACAGCACTTTTTTCGGGATGAAAGGTACCCTATGTCCGTTTCTGTACACCTGACAATGTTAATGCAAAATTTCAGGATGATCGTTTCAGTGGTTTAGGCGTGACAAGGTAACAACCAAACTTACTTTCGCATGTATAATAATAGTTAGGATTGCCAAGAGCCTCCACCAACACCAGAGGAGGCTCTCGCTGGGCAGCTGGATAAAGGGCTTGATTCAGAAAGCGGTACTTCAGGACACGGCTCGCATTGTCAGGAGGTTCCTGTCTCTGGAGCATGACCGCAGGAAGCTAGGACCTTGTTCCCGATACCGGTGGGTTTTTTATATAGTAAAATAAAGGAAATTATAGAACTTACAAGCCAGGTTTATAAGCAGACTGCCGCCGCCGGCGTGTGCGCCGAACATGCTCGGTGGCGCGGCGAGCATGCTCGACAGATTGTTGAGCAATGTCTTCACTAGGAGCGGAGCGTGCATGCCGTAGCGGCCTTGGAAGAGAGTCCTGAAAAAGTTTGACGATATAGAAATATGGGGCTGTTCATTTATTACGTAAGATAATTATGCCCACTTTCTGACCGCCCCCTCCCCCTACGTAAGAAAAAATAAGACTTGGATGAACCCCCTCCGCCCTTTCAATCTGACGTAAGATCAGTATCCTCCCGCACCGCGCAGCTACCTTTTTTTTTTAACGTGGAGAAATGTTCATGCATACTGCACTACCACGGGGAGATACTCGTAGTGCAGTTATGTGGGACTCTAACCCACTAAAACTCCACGTTTTTTTTCTGTCCTCCTCTGCCGCTTACAGCGGGAACACGGGCACGCGTTAGCACTCATCCGTGAACCCGCCGCGGCCGTCCGTTACCGGACCCTCCTCTGGGGAGTACTCCCCATCACCAGCGCACCAGAACACATAGCACGCCGTGACCACCCCAGGGACCAAACCACCGCGCAGCTACCTCAGGCAACGTCTCAGTTAAGCGGCCTATAACAGGTTTTGCGTCAATTTAATCGCTCCGTCCCTGTGCGGGCCTCTGGCGGCCCATTACAATAGAAATTCAATTGTGTCTCATTAGCGGGGATCAAGCGATTTTATTTCTTACAACACCTATTATGACAACTTTCTACAATATTTTGCTTACATGGTACAGACGCCAGCACACCAAGCTACCCGAAGCTGTCAAATTTTCCCAATCAACTTTGAACCTTGTGCTTTAGCGATAAAGTTGAAAATGCATTAAAGAAATTTGACAGATTGTAGTAGCTTGATGTGCTGGCGTCTGTACATTTGTTTTATTTCCCTTTACCAGTATATTTTAAGTAGTATTATTATACACCGTGTTCCAGACGATATACATAAACTTCGACCAGATGTTCAGACCATGGAAATAAGCATTTTTCATTATGGACACATTAATGAATTTTATTTTTTGTTAATTTTCATACAAACTAAAAACCTTGACGTAAATCACCCTATATGCATGCCTCTTTATCCGAATTGGCAAGGACGTATTTTCATTCATAACATTTGATGGGCTTCAGAAACTTGTCAAAAATAAGTTAAGACCCTTTCTTACTGCATGGCTCAATTGAATTTCATTAAATGAAATTACAAATATCTTTGTTACGAAGCCTTTTTAAGTACTACTTCCTTTGTTAGATTTAATTTGTAAAAGCTATAGAAGCGTTTGACAAAGTTTATGGATAACGTGAAGAACACGGTGTAGATATTGTTGCGCGCCACCATTGATGCCTGGTACATGGTGACATTAGTTACCACTAGCGCCATCTAGTATCGGGTAGCAGAACTAGTAGGGTCAATATCCTAGAAATTCCGAGAACTATCGACATCGGGTCAGTCGGGACCGGTATGTACTCGAACGTTCTAGATGTTTATATAGTAGCTCTGTGGCACTATACAAGGCCGGTGTGAGCCGCGAGACAGATAGTTTTGAATAAGCGGTACAAGCGAGTACATCGAAGCGATATTCAAGTGCGACTAAGAGTGATCAGTAGTGAAATTGTGTTTCATAATTAGGCCGCTATCCCACTGGCGTTTTACGAGCATCGGCGTCTCTCGAACGTCTGCGCAGCGTCAACGATGCGCAGACGCGACGTTGACGTCGCGTCGTCGCGTGACAAGCATTAACGTCCGCTCAACTCGACGTCGACGTCGCGTCTGCGCAACGTTAACGTCGCGATTGTTGGCAACAGGTACATGTGCGCGACGTTAACGTCGCGTCGGCGCGGCGTCGACGCTGCGCAGACGTAACGTTGAAGTCAACGCTCGTAAAACGCCAGTAGGATAGCGGCCTTAGTGTTTGAGTTGTAATTAGTGTTGTGATTAAAGTGTCAATTTTTGGTTATTAAATCGGCAGTTTTTAATTGCCACGAACCCCAAGCTTGTAACAATATTATTATATACTTACCGGTATATTAAAGAAGTGTCCACCAGTCGAGTCTGTCCGTGAACGCCAGCGAACATGTAAACTGACATCAGTACCAACATCGTGTTGATACATTCTAAGTGGAGGTAGTATGTGTTATCTCTGTGAATAAGAAATATACAAGGTTATTGGTAAAACATTAACAGCTCTTAAGACGTCGTTGTACTCATCATTATGAACAACTTTTACTTTGGGACCAAAGGTGAAATCGCGAAAAAAAAATCAGCTGTTCCCTACATTTTGACGAGTTATACGAACATAAATTGTAAGGAGCAGCTGACTTTTTTTATTGCTCTTCGACTCTGTATCGTGTAAGGATCATTTTATTATAAGTATCAGAAGAAAAAATCGGGACGATGGAAGTTGGTCATATTTTGCAAAATATTTTTTCATACAATTTGTATACTTAATCAATTTTTTTTTATAGTAAGGACAAAAAAAATACTGTAATTAGTATGTAGATTACAAAAATGTACAAACGAATCCATAAGTCCGTACTTTTTGATTTCGTTCCACTGTGCGACGTTGCCAAATCGTTTGGCTACGTGCACGTACACATGTGCGGATCCCTTTCCTTATTGACGTGCTCTAAATTTACTTTATAACACATTGAATTAGCGTAGCCGCGAGGCACACTTTCCTTCAAATTTCTCAAATCGGACTTAACACTTTTTATTTGATCGGATTTTTTTTTGTTGTTTTTTTTCTGATGTATGTATCTGGTGTACCGTGTGTCTTTTAGTCTGTGCTAAATAAATGTATTTCTTTCTTTCTATATTATAATTTGGCTCACCTATTCATTTTCATTCTGTATAACAATGTACTTACGTTACAGGAACATCAATGATCAGTCCTATCAGTGCATCTATGAGCATTTCCACGCGGCTCTCGGTCCCCGTCAGTTTGGGGGATGTGGGGGGCTCGGGGACGTCCGGGGTCGCGGGGGCAGTCAGCGGCGATGGTGATGTCTCCTGCGAGGGCTGAGGAATAGAAAAAAGGTTTTAATAGGACAGTTTTAACTTGTGTAGTATTATTGGCGCAAAATCTAAAAGAAAAGATACGAGAAATATAAGTTTTCGCATAGTACGCCTTATGGCTTGGCATGTACGGACGCCAGCACATCAACCTACCCGAAACTGTCAAATTTTCGCAATCAATTTTGAACTTTATGCTGTAGTGATAAAGTTGAAAATCTATTAAAGAAATCTGACAGATTGTAGTAACTTGATGTGCTGGCGTCTGTACTTTGAGAGCATCCAACGCTCTTAGCATAGAAACCATAGAATGGAGATTATTAAAAGCGAGCATTCAACTGGTTGTGTCAAATTACTACTCAATCATTCGTTCGTTAATAGTTCAATCTATTTCTATCACCCAGATCACATATAATTTCTAGAGTCTTAGCATTTACTAGCAAATCTCTCTTAAATCCTTACCTCTCCTACGGGCACGTCTTCCCTACCATTATATCCTTGATATGGAATGCCCATGAATATGAGGCTACAGGACCTAGTGCAAATCTTCGGGTTCATTCGATTAATCGAGTCTGGTTTAGCCACGCTGGAATCGGTGCAATTCATTCATTCATTCTTAGCATTCACTAGCATATACAAGAAACCGGCTCAAGATTGGATTCTAATTCGGAAACTAGGGATGGGCCGAAATTCGTTTCACATTCGGTTTAACCGAATTCGGCAGTTTGAATCGAACTTCGCCATTCGGCCGAAATTCGGTTCAAATGAACATTCGGTTCTAGAAAATAAAAATTTACCACAGGGAGGCTATGGTGCAAAAACACCAAGGGTTTCTGGGTTATCTGGCAATCTGCCTGCATTTTCCCAACTATGTAAGGGTCGACTTTCAGTCGAAACGGATGTAGTTGAGTACCAGTAGATTACATGGAGCGACTGCCTATCTGACCTCCACAACTCAGTTGCTGGGTAATACGATACCCCTTGGTAACACTGGTTGTCAGACTTTCGGGCTTCTGACTACCCGTAACGACCGTCAAAGATCCACGAACGACAGCCGGGACCAACGGCTTAACGTGCTTTCCGAGGCATGGAGGGGTGTCGGTATGTAAAGATGGTCACCCATCCACAGACCAACCGCGGCAAGCGTAGCTTAACCTGATCGATTGACCTGTGCGGCTGTTATTATTTAGCCACGGGCCCTTCTTTCGGGCTTCTGAACCATTTCTGCTAAATATGCAAACAACTAACCATATTATCCAGCCCATCTCTGGTCTCAACAGGTCCATTCCCGACCCTCCGTTCAGCCTGAACGTCCAAATGCGTGCACAGTTCATATTCAGGAACCATCTTCATCTACCTACACTTTTCCATTCTATGTTGGGGTTGGCTTCCAGTCTAAGCGGATTCAGTTAGATACCAGTATTTTACATGGAGCGACTGCCTATCTGACCTCCACAACTCAGTTGCTGGGTAATACGATACCCCTTAGTAAGACTTGGTTGGACTATTGGGTTTCTGGGGTTGTTCTACTAAATATTTGCAAACTCACCGTATTATCCAAACCCTCCCTGCTCTCCACAGGTCCATTCCCGACCCTCCGTTCAGCTTGAACGTCCAAATGCCTGCACAGTTCATACTCAGGTACCATTTCGACTAGATATTTGCTGACGGCTCGAATCACGAAGAGGGCGTTGAAAGTCTGCCATGCTAGCATTACGCTATAACAAGAGAGAGAAAACTATGAGATGTTACTTGAAAGTAAGAAAAATAAAGAAAGAAAATATTTGGGACACGCACAGGAAATACAACCAGTAAAAAAGGAGCATTTAAAAGTAACAAAATTAACAATTCAAAACAAAAAAAAAAAAAAATTGACTCTCACACAAGTCAATTTTTATTTTTTTTGTTTTGAATTGTTAATTTTGCCAAAAAGGTTCCTAGGAAATATATTTATTTGCAAAAACACAGTGTAGTAATAATTTGACAAATATACAGGGTTAAATAAATAAATAAGCTAGCGAAACTCCACAGACGAGATGAATATCGATACCTAAAAATGATAAAACAAAAAAATTATGGCCGTTTTTTGGTGCCAACAACCGCAATTAGTGTACATGAAATATTTGTTTATAATTCAGTTTTTTTTAATGTTGTTTAGATATTCATACCTATCACGTACATATGTGAAGATTACATAAAAAAATAACGGTTTTTTAAACCGATACTTCTAGTATATGGAGTTTCGTTAGCTAATTTAATTTGACCTTTTACATAGACTCCCCTTATATTCTATTCGACAACTGGTGTGCAAATCTTAATTGCATGTAAGTAGTTTTGTTTTATTATCTACCTCGATGGTCTAGTAAGAGAAGCGTTTCTATGGCCTTTTCTGTAAACAAAAGGTTGCCAACGAGATCCTGTTACCAAGCTTGCACCGTCTGAAATCCTGATTCCTGTCTGTATCTGCCACAGGAATCGTATTACGAAATATTAATGCCATCATGATTCCAGTGCGAAAAAAGCTCCGTCTCTCTCTTACACTGGAATCATGATGCCATTAAACCACCATAATATGGCACCAGGGCTGTATCTTTTAACCGTAAGTGCTTGGCCAGACTGCAAACGAGGGCGCGGGGCGGGCGCGTCGCGGCGTACTAAAACATAAGAACTTCATTTGAGCGTCCATAGTCGGCACGCGGGCGCGGTGAGCGGCGCGGGCTGTTTGGCGCGGGGAGCGCGCGGGCAACTCACACCACAGCTCGTTCATACAAGTAGCCGCAGCGAGGGCGCGGGCGGCCCGCGCGGAGACCGGGGTTCTCAAACTAGTTCGAGCTTTTTTTCTAGTAAAAATAAGTCTCCTTCATCCATATTATATTTTGACAAACACTGGACAAAACAACACTCAGAACGAAGCCGCGGAAGCCTCCACTGCGGATAGGCAGATCGCGCGCGTTCCCGCACCCGCGTCGCTCTCCGCCCCGCGCTGCCAGTCTGGCCAAGCACTAAACGATACCTTTTTTTTCTTCACGGAATACTTGTTCAGTCATGATAGTGAAGCGTTTTTTTTATCATATAAGAATACATCGACGGCCGTTCTAGTAAAATCATTGGCTACTGATAGCGCCAAACTTGTAGCCGAATTCCCTGCCGACTCCATTTAGATTGCCATCGACATGCTAAGTAGAAGATTGCCATGTTTTTTAGTAATATAAATTATTTTATCTTTAAAACTTTTTACCCAACTACGACAAATCTAAAAGGAAGGATTTGATTTTATTTATATTGACGTACGTGAAATATGTGCAGAACTGCATTGTTTTTTCCCATAGCAAAATGCTGCTATTATTCTAACAGTTTTCCTTCAACAAGGTAAACCGCAAAAAAAAACAAGCTTTAGAAACAATAAAAGTATATATATAGAAGTATATAAATAATAAATGTATATATGATCGACTACAGTAAACGAAATCAGAAAAATATACGATATTCTGCAGGATATATGCTAGGTAGATAGTGTGTTGAAAACATAATACAACTAATTTGATACGATAGAAAAAATTCATGAAGATACCTCTAAAAACTTTCTTTTTGCAATAAAAACCATACAAATATATACCTTCAATAATTCTTATTTTTTGTCAGATTATTCTACAAGCAACATACTAAAGCACTAGTGTTTTAATTTTTTTGTTCAAACAATAGATTTTTTGGAAATAGATACCTAATTGCTTCATATTTTGCAATAAATTACCAGCGTTGTGTCATCGCGCTTCTCTTTCTTTTAAATGACGAGAACAATCTGTTACCATTGATGGAATATCGCAATGAAGGAAAGATGCAATAAAGGAAATGTCGTGAGAAATGTTTTGAGTATGAATGTGGATAGCCATAAGTTGGGGTCTTCCCCAACTCTTATAGCCTCTTTGGGGTCTTCCAAAGAATGATTATATGGCTACGAATAATAAAAAGGAGTTGCGTAACACACTACAAATCGGAATCTGAATCATTTTGAAGCAAATTGCTAATCCATTGCTTCATAAGTTCGGAAAAATGTTTCTTCTAAAAAGTCTGCTCAACACGTTAATAACGCAATGAATGTTGTTGAACTGTCAAAATGAATCCGATTCCGATTCATAATGTGTTACGCAATTGCCCCGCAGGTCTGCACCCCTGAAAGTATCTTTATGAATTTCAAAAATAGAACATTGTCATGCACGCGCGTTTCACTACCACAACGCCGTAATTTAAAAAAAAACTCTTATAGGTTATTCGAATTCACGTCGTATCCCGCCATTTTTGTTCGATATTAGTATTGCAATACTTTGTTGTTTACAAAAATGAGGAATGAGTGATACAAGCTTTGACACAATTAAACTTTCCATGAATTTACATGGAGTTCTTACAACACTGTAAACAAACTGTAAACACCCTATGGCAGGGGTAGCCAACCGGTCGATCGCGATCGACTGGTCGATCGCGACTATTAGTCCAGTCGATCGTGGCAAGGAAAAAAATATAAATACATCGAACAGACTGCACAACGTACCTAATCACTAACTGCTGCACGCATCATCTTGTATCATTTTTCAATCGCCGTTCCGTCACGTTATTTATCCTCTCTTCTATGCAGCATAGCTCTCTTTTGTTTTCGGTGCGCGATAACAATAAGCGGGAAGCGTGTGAGACGCGGGAGCGGGGCGCGGGCGGTTGTCATTCCGTCATTCAGTTGACGACAGACTTAAGGCTCCACAGTGTTATTATTGCCCCGAAAAACGGACATCCCCTTTTTATTAACTAATCCGATAGAACAGATTATTTAGAAAGTAAGAGTAAAATACCCGTGTGCCAATTTTACACCAAACACGAGTAAAAAAATTTTGTTTTTTTTTTACTTTTTCTAAATTAATTAATTACAAAAAAAATACGCATTATTTTACCCCTTTCTTTATTATGTGTAATAATACTATATTAAAGATATGTGAAAAAAAATACAAAAGGGTACTAACTAGTACAGATGTAAAGGAATATTGTTTTTTTATGTTTTTAGATTTTGATTTATCATGGTTGTATCTTTGCTTAGTTGGATTCAATATTTATTGTAAATCATGTTTAGACCCCAACCAATCACCTCAAAAAAAACCGCATCCAAATCTCGCGGTGTTTAAGAGTTATTCACTTCTAAATTTTATTCTGATAATTTTGATTTTAGGGTCATCACTTCACAAAAAACATTATTATTGTTTATAGATTTTAAATTTATGTTGAATTTTATTTATATCATAGAATAATACACATATACATATTTACGCCCACTCCCACAAAATTTTACAAATAATATTCTTAAATCTTTTTATTATTTTTACATCGGACAAAAATACAAATAATAGTACATTTTGATACAAGTGGAGAAAGTTTGTTATTGTATTCGAGGCGGAATTATAATGAATGTTTTTGAGCCGAGAACTGCAATAACAAATGTCCACGTGTATCAAACGACGTTTTTCAATACACTTTTGAAGAAATAAAATAAAATAACGAAAAATATTTTTGTCATGAATTAAGAAACTATGATTTTAATTTTCTTTTTTTTTCGAGCTTTGCATTCGCCAGGTTGAAGGAGAGGCAAAAGTATGAAGCCGTTAACAGCCTAATATAAAAAATAGATTAATTTTATGTTTTTGAATTCAAGTACCTACACAAATAAATATTAATTTGTTAAACACAACTAAAGTAACTAATAGTTTCTAATAATCATGTTTATCTATGATATTCTATTTATAAACACAATTTGAATTTTCACAAAATATTTATGCCGGAAAAACGCATAGTGCTTTGCCGAAATTAGAAAAAAAAACAATCACCTGAGATTAAGCATTGAACCAATTTGAACTAAGTATAGGTATAGTTATCTGTGGCAATTTTCATTCCCGCACACGTGCGGGAAAATGGAAAAAAAACGCACATGTGTGAAATCCTAGTGCCCTAATCGTAGTGCGTTATGGACCAGTTTTCAGCAATAGTATATTTCATTACAAGTGCGGAAAGGTTGTCATTGCAAAGAGTTCCGACAAATGTCTACCCGAGCCGAGGCGCAGCCGAAGGCGAGGGTTGACAGTCGGAACAAGTTGCAATGACGGTTTCGCACGTGTACTGAACGACTATTTTTAATACAGTTGCGAAAAAATGAAGCAATTTAATAAAATAATAAAAACACAATAAACTCAACTAACCAATGGCGCCAACCGTAAAATATAAGCAGAGATTTTTTTTCTTCACCCGTTCTGGTAGGCAAAGGGAACTATGCCCATACAGCCAAGTCTTCAGTAGAATTTTTTTATTGATATGAAATAAAAATGAAATTTAATGAGATGAAACCTAACCTAACTCATTCAATCAAATCATTAAATCTGATATTGAAACAAATTAGTAGCTTCTATTTAGAAATATGTATACGTATTTGCATGAATCATAAAAACTTCTATGAATTTTTTTAGTAAAAACTTCATGGTTGGTTTTTCTTTTTAATAGACATTATTTTGACAGTTGGGAAAGATTACGCACGAGTTCGGGAAAGGTAAAAAAAAAGCACGAGTATGTAATAGCCCACTTCCCGAACGCTATACGTCCCTGTAATACGCCACTTTTTGAGCAACTGTATTAAAAAGTTCATTTTTTACTTATTATCGCACAGCCTGAAACACTTGGTCGAAAAACTTGAAATTTTTAAAGTAAAATACTTAATACATATTTACAGAGTTCAGTTGCTTAAGTACCTTCTTTAATTATCATTTTCCGTAGGTCAAACTTCAATGCTATCGTCATTCCACCCTTCTATAAGATTTTGCATAACGTCTTCTTCGTCACTTAAGCTGTCGCTATCTTGGGCCGAAACATCTTCCTTTGGTATTTCGTATGGTTTTAATAACTGGAGAACGGCAGGTGGTAATGGCATCTTTCTCAATTTTTTTTTTTTTCAATGATAGTTTAACTTTTTTCAGATAACCGTGGCCACGTTATTATGTCCTTTGTTTATTTTAAACACATTTTACGTTTTTAAATATTACTAAACATAAAAATTCAATAAAAAAAACATCTTAAAAAATACGACTTCTGCCAACCCTAGCGCCTAAATTTCAAAATCCTGTAAGTTCTAAACACCATAAGATTTGGATATGATATTTTGAATTGGTGCTTCTTAGTGCCAAAGCAACATCTTGTCTCGATGTTGAATCCAAATAACATGAAATAAGCCCATAAAAAAATAAAATCGAAAATATATAAAATTCAATGTTACTCACAACATGTTAACGATAAAATTTGAGCGTTTGCTTAGTAATTTACTTAATATAAAGCATCAATTGTTTGCGATCAAAGACATAACAAAAACGCATTGGATCTAAAGTAATTGCGATTTCTATGGTTTTTATGGAAACCATAGAAAAAAGAAAAAAAAATTATATCTCCATATTGGGACAAAATTGCCACACGGGTATTTTACTCTTACTTTAAAAATAACCTGTTCTATCGAATAAGTTAATAAAAAGGGGATGTCCGTTTTTCGGGGCAATAATAACACTGTGGGCTCCTACAAACAGGCGCGACACGCGATAAAATCGCACGCGATTATATCGCGTGTCGCGTCTATTTTTAAGGAGCCTTAACGGAGTTACGAGTAGTTACGAGTTATATTTTCCCTCTTAATAAAATAACAAATACTGCATAATTGTGTACTGAACTATGCTGTTTCATTTATGATTTCAAGAAGTATGTAATTGGTAGATCGCACAGGGTGTCGTCAGTGAACAGTAGATCTTGGGTCAAGCCAAGTTGGCCACCCCTGCCCTATGGTTTCAGAAACTTTTATAGAGGCCTAGCAGCGCGCTGCGGTTTTATCCGCATAAGTGTCGATCCCGTTCACATGACCGCCCATTGTGTCACCCTTTGTACAGTTTCTATATTTATGTCTGTCATTTATATGGTGTAAATAATAAAGAGTATTCTATTCTATTCCCGTTCGACAGACGCGTGGCGTATTATCATAATAACATTATTGTTGTTTTCCTCGGGAACAGCGCTTTTTTTCGGGATGAAAGGTACTCCATGTCCGTTTCTGTACACCTGACAACGTATGTATATGCAAAATTTCAGGATGATCGGTTCAGTGGTTTAGGCGTGAAAAGATAACAAACAAACTTACTTTCGCATTTATAATATTAGTAAGGATGTTTGTAATAACTATTAATAAAATATATTATTATATGTTGCGCCGACCATAAATAAATTGGAATAAGGCAGGAAAATTATATAATAGGTATTAGTTAGGATTCATATCATGGGTGTAGATAAAGTCTTGTGTGCGACTGTACATAATTGGATATTAAAACACTCATGTGATACTATATCGCACTCTGCTTTTCCTCGTGTGATAAACCCACATTCGGTATTTTAACGCCCCTTATTTATACAACAGTTACATAAATAACTGATAATGATTTATTGATAAATAACTAAGCTTGCTTTATAATGACTGGATCGTATGACAATGACATAATATGTCATTGTCATAATATTATTATAAGGAAATAGTTTGAGGAGAGCAGTTGTGTTATGAGCATATTTTTCAATTTGTGTCAAGTACGTTTTTTGCTTGTCCCTAGGGTTTAACTTAATTTTATTCGTAAACCCATAAACTATTCGAGCTTTTAAACATACTGGATCAAAGAAAATACATTTAATTTATATTTAATTATATAATTTTCTGCTTAATTATTAATGATTTTGTTTAACCAGCATTTAAATAAACAGGAGTTGGCTATTTTTACCTGTCCCCATCTGAATTTGTATGATTGGATCACGAATATTGAGAGATTTTTCCAAGGACGATGTACTTTTTTTGTCGGATTTAGTTTCTAAATATCATCATTAAATAATATTCATCAATTAATTTTTAATAATCTGGATTAGTTACATAAAAAACCATATAAAATTACGATGTTGAAATTTTGATCCACCCGGAACATTCAGTATTGTGACCGCATTTTAAAGTACTTTTAACCACTTTTTTTGGGAAATAATACTTTAAAACAAGCAACACGTCAACGTATTCCTGCTCAGGAAGTCATTTTGGACTTAGTGTCAAAACGATTTTGAGTAACGTAGACGTCTTGTTGATGGCTCGGTACAAGAACGGAATTTATGTTCAGGTGTGTGTTTGAATTTTACTACAGCGTAACCAAATATTAGGATCGCTGTTTATTTCTAAAAACTGCCATTTCTTTCAAGTTACTGTTTAAAATGACATCAAATGGAAAAGAACCACGAATAATAATTTATTTAATTATTTAAATCGGCAAGTAAGAAAATGTGACTTCCGTTTTGTGACCATATCTGTGGACACGTACGGGCTGAGCTTAAAGTCACAACATGACTGAACCTATAAAGTTAAGTTCACGTGGATACAATGATGTTGTTTCAGAAAGTCAGAATAATAGTTTTATGCGGGAATCGATTTTCAAGAAATATAATATTGTGAGTACAGGTAAGGCCTAATTTTTGTTATTGTAAAAGGTTTCGTAATTAATTAATTGTTTATCATTATTAAATATTTCATACAGAAACTCCTGTTTTTTATCGAATACACAGGGTGTAACAGAATACCTTAGACACCAGAATTTGATCCTTATTAGCAACACTATCGAATGGTGTTACAATACAGGCTGTGTTTTTTTTTCAAAATCAGCTGGTTCGATTCCTGGCCAGCTTTATTGATTTTTCTAAAATCCAATGATGCAGTTTTAGTTTTCGTCAAAATCGGCCTCGAGACCCCTTTCAATGTTTTTCAATATTCCTCATAGCTTCAGATTTAGCCATTCACGCCTAGTTGAAAATTCATTCTGTATAATAATATAGATAATTAGCCGCCTTTTAACTATTGATAAATGTAAGAGATATTTCTGCAAGACTGATTCATTTAGGTAAAAAACAAAGCTTAGATAAGTATATTCGTGCTTCGATTTGAGACTGTTTATTATTACGATTACTATTTTAGATATTAATTCGTTATGTTATAAGTTTTAAAGAAGAAGCTTGTTAGTAACTTAATTCGATTTTAATAGGTATTAAAGGTAATGGCCCATTTAGTGTGAAAAATATACCCACGGCGTACAGAAATAAAATATGGCGGGAATCAAAGACAAATGATTATACTTTTCAATGATAAGTGGCGCATTGCTGTGGCTCATGGGGATCATGAAAGAATAATAATAAAAAAATGTAATCTACCTAGTATGAAAACTTAACTTATAACTTGTGGTTTTAGGGAGGAGAAAATAAAATACATTTTTTTAAATGTTTATTCAGCCCCATCAATGTCTAAAACATTGTCCAAGAAAGCCGCAGGTGTTTCAATATTTTCTTGATGTCTGGCCCAGGATAAAAAGTACACTATGCTCACAATATGGGCACAACTTCCTATAGTGCGGCGGCCGTGAATGCATGAGCAGTAGTAGGTATCCCTCGATACTCTCTCGACCATGTCGTGTTGCATTCACCAAAACATAAGTACCTATAATATTGTTTACTCCTGACATGTCGAGACTGTATTCTCCCTCTAATTAATATTTTGTTGTCAACCAACGTGCGGTGTCTGTATACTTCTAATGTGTACAGACCATTTGGTCGCATGTGCTCGTGGCAGTAAGATCTGGCTAATCTCAGACAGGCGAAACCGCTAATTATTATCCAATTTTTATTGGTCTGCTGCAAGATTTCTCCAACGAATAATTTTTTTTTTTTTACATATAATGAAAAGTGGGTTATGCTTGCATTATTTACCACCATTTTCGTTTTTGTACAAAAACATTTTTGAACCGGGTCGGATTATGGGCCATGACCTTTTTATCTTATTATTTTATTCATGTTAACAATAGTTATGTAAACGAGGTACAATATTTTTTGTTATTTATTGACTCCACTATTGAAAAGATATAGTATTTTTTAATTATTATTAAATGTTCGTCTGGAATATTACATATTATGAATAGTCTGATAATAGCGTCCATGTAGACGAAGCTTTACCTTATTAAGACGTTCAGTTGTGTGACTGTCCCTATTTTTTATTTGAAACAAAAAAATATTTAATATTCTTTATAACATACTGTTATTTTGTGTTTTCACTCGGTGGACAGGAATTTAATTTTGATTCATAATTAGGGATCCCTGTGGAAATATATTTGTATTACAACTAAATATTTATAAAAAATATATCCGATGTGGATCAAAAGTCACATAACTGAAATTGAAGCGTGATTTTTGTTATAGAATGTTCAAAGAATTATCGTGTTTTGTGTTTTTTCCTTTTGACAAAGTTGTTTTTTTTAATAAGTAATAAAAATATAAATAATATTTTGTGTAGTTTTTTGTTAATATCATACTTAATATAGTCACATTCTGGAAGTGATCACACAGCTTCTTCCACTATGTATTGGGATATTTTTTATTCTAGCTATAATTTTGGCGTTCTTAATTGCTTTTCGTTAATTTCAATCTATACACTATTTTAAAATAAACAATAGTTGTCATAAATTAACATTTTTTAAAAAAACGAAGTTGCTCACAGGTTGACACAAATAAAAAAATATGCTCTTATATCATTTAACAAACATGAACATTTTGTTTTTGTTATCTTTGTTATTTTTGTTGGTCGCTGCTGCCGCAGCAAACCCGCTCCCAGATCGTCTTTTGGTTTCGAACGGCAATAATCGTAAGTTTCTTAATTATCTTTGTCCGGTTTGATCCCTTCCATAGTTTCTAACCGTCAGATTTTTTTAGTTTTTTTTTTCGTCTAACAGATCGACTAAGTTTAGTCTAAATTTGAAAGCAGATTAACGTCTCGTTTCTGAAAACTTCATGATATTATCTATGGTAAATTTTCCTGTCAAGTGATTTCAATAGCAGTTACAATGGCAACCATCACAGCAACATAAGATCTGACAGTGAATAAGTTTTTTTTTTTGATAATCTGGCTTTTGAAATCGGGCATTACATTTCAAAAACTTATTCAAGATTTCAGTGCTACCACGATTTAAAGAATCATCATTTTAAAATTTTTAATTTAACAGATGGCGGCGGGAATAGTAGACCACCTACCAAAATTATTTGCAGCTACAGAGGAACTTGTGGGAAGAAATGAAATAAGAAGAAATTGGTAGTGTTGTTATGGACTATGATTGAAGACTGGGTAAAATATGGAATGACCACTGGGTCAGACTACAAAAACTGGTCCAGTTGAATCAAATATGTATTTTACTATGTATAACAAATTATTTCATCACCACTGCCTAAGAACCGAATATGTCCTACAAACAAAAGTGCAAACTTTGTGACGTCCACCAACCCGCGCTGTCGAAGTCCTTTTTTTTCGTAATTTTTAGTTTTAATTAAAAACTGGAATATTTGTTTGTAATAAGTAGGTAATAGTTTTGTTGTATATACTATTGCATTAGAATTTGACAAAGGCTTTGAGATGGTTTCCCTTTGACACTGCACCCGTAGCTCGTATCAACAAGCCAGGCAGTCACACTTACACGTATTAGTCTTGCAAATTACTGAATCGATTTTGATGAAACTTGCATTGTTCCCTAAGTTGAAGTAAATGTAAGCTAATAATATAAAATGGTCACAATTCGATAAACAGTTGTAGAGAAATGCAACAAATATTTTATAAGTTTATGTATTTGTATTTATGTATGTACAGACGCCAGCACATCAAGCTACCCGAAACTGTCAAATTTTCTCAATCAACTTTGAACCTTTTGCTTCAGCGATAAAGTTGAAAATCTAATAAAGAAATTTGACAGATTGTAGTAGGTTGATGTGCTGGCGTCTGTACATAAATACAAATACATACATCTATAAAATTTTGTATAGGTATGTGTTTAGAAGCCCTAACAGATGGTCATATGTGAATATATTGCAGTTCCAATAATATAACATACACGTGTCGAATAGATAACCTCCTTTTTGTCGGTAAAAATATATGTTGTAGTTTTAAATCAGCGTAATACATGGTTTACTAAAGATAATTTTGTTTAATTTTTTGCTCTAAAAATCCTACTAATTCGATATCACACTAATATTATAATTTAATATTTTGATAAAATTATGTATGGAGGGCTGACACACTTACGCGGGTTACACCGCGGGGCCATAGTATAAAGAGGGGAAGTAGGCTATCTCCGGCCCGATCCGCGATATAATTGCCTACTGTCTCAGGGTTGTTACTTTTAGCTTAATGTTAATTCAGTGCCTATAAATTGGCAAGGGTCGGGAAGTTGTATTTTTACTTGTATTGTCTGAGTACAGGGTTTGAGAGGTCGGTTTTACCTAAACGATGATGAAACCTTTCACGATAAAAGAAAGAGTGACGGGCCAGCAAACGGGCGGCGCGGGGCGGTGATGAGCACGAGAAAACAACGATCAATGGCAAATCAATTGACAGATCAAAAGTACCTAATGCATTCTAGTGAGAAAGTAGGTCTACCTACTTTCTCTGTCTGATATAAAATAATACTTACAACAAAAACTAAATAAGTAGGTATCTCATCATCAAGTAAAAATTATATGCTAGAACTTGCAAGCTGCAACTTGCTTACCTTTCCAGTTCAATAGGTAATCAGAACAGAGACAATTCTGGAATTACTTATTAAGACACCCAAACACACATCAATACGTTTTCCTGCGATTATCACACATTTTTCATTCATTTAGCGGTGCCGAAAGCCGTGACGCGCGAAGCTCATGCGGTGTTAGCCCCGACTGGCGCACTGAGAAACGGGTCGAGATTTTGTTAAGTGTGCGTGCGGCGACGCATAGCTACTATGACGCACACATACAAGCCGCGCGCGGTGCGTTTGTATGAAGATAACGTACTTCCCCTCTTTATACTATGGCGGGGCGCAGCTAGTATGAACATTTTTTTTTTAAGTTTTCATTATGAACTAGCTGCGTCCCGCGGTTTCACCCGCATAAGTTTCATTCCCGTGGGACTATCAGGATAAAAGTAGCCTATATGTTAATCCAGGGTGCCAGCTACCTCCATACAAAATTTTATCAAAATTGGTCCAGCCGTTTGAGCGTGAAGAAGTAACAAACATATAAACACACACACACACACACACACACACACACATAGGTACACTCATAAACTTTCGCCTTTATAATATTAGTGTGATAACGTTTACTATACAGGAAAATCTCAAACATAAGAATATTTAAAATAAAATGTTTGTGATTAGAATTACTGCGTTATAAAAAACCCAATCCGATCACTGATGTGATTACAAAACAATAATTAAAAATAATCGACGACACGGTTGGCGCAGTGGCTGAGCGATTGACTGCTGCGCTGCGTGTCGCGGGTTCGATTCCCGCACGGAACAAATATTTGTATTGCCTACAGGTAGTTGTTCCGGGTCTGGCTGTTTGTGTATGTGAATTTAAATGTTTGT
Organism: Luperina nickerlii; assembly: GCA_963855955.1. Taxonomy (NCBI): domain Eukaryota; kingdom Metazoa; phylum Arthropoda; class Insecta; order Lepidoptera; family Noctuidae; genus Luperina; species Luperina nickerlii. The sequence goes on along the minus strand of OY979689.1, from coordinate 4,051,698 downwards.
AAACGCACCCACGATACAGGAGTAATTCCTAGTAAGGCTTGTGGCAATGCAATGTTTTAAAAAAATATATATATATATAATAATATATTTAAGCATTGGGTGCTCAATTTAATTTGTTTTATTGCAAACTTATATTAATTTCATTATAAATAAACTATCCTCTTTTATATAATGAATTTAACATTGATCTAGTTTGAACTGAATGTTAATTGAATGAAAAAAATCTTTTATCACATCACTACTCTTGTATTTATGCAGGCCATTTCAAGTGTTGTTTTTTACGAGTGGTGCTGAGTTGTTTTGGTTTTGCGGTCTTTTGTCATATTTTTTGGTACACACGCCAGCACATCAATCTACTACAGTCTGTCAAATTTATTGAATACATTTTCAATCTTATCGCTAATGCATAAGGTTCAAAGTTAATTGGGAAAATTTTACAGTTTCGGGTAGCTTGATGTGCTGGCGTTTGTACCTATTGTTATTAGTGTTTAAGTTAAAGAGTGCAAATGAATTAATAAACATTTAATTACTCATGTTGGTAGTGTATATTTTTATTTTTATTATTACCTTCATATTTTTCTGGATGGGAAATCATCAAATGACCCCTCCCGCTCAGGGTGCTTACTATTCAATTTAATTCCGATAGATCGACATTCGAATTGTGTCGTTTCGTACTCTTGAGTTCGATGCTAGCGCCAAATGATTTTTAGATTGGGTGTCCATTTTGGAGAACTAAGTGGAATTGGGTTCGGGCTTGGCGTAGGGTAATTGTTGACAATATTGTTTTCAAGAGTACCGAATTACGTGACTGTAAAATTAACATTGGAATCATATTGGCATCTCATTGGAATTAAAATTAGTTTGGAGACCAGGGTGGAGTGGAGCGGAAGGGAGTGTCAGACTCCTGACCAAAACCCACCCGTGTTCTATGGATACCTTGAAGCCCGCGAAATTCACAACTTCTTACTTTTTTGGAAAATTACAGCCCTGCACCCTAAAAATCACAATCCGAATCATTTTGAAGGATATTGGCTAAACCATTGGTTCATAATGTTCGAAAAATTTGTCTCCTCAACAACGTAAGTAAATATCGCAATGAATGTTGTTGTGACGCAATGAGGGTTTTCGTGAAAATTTACGACACCAGTTGGCACCACTGTGACAAGAGGTCTCCCAATACAAAATATTTATGATGACGTTCATCATTCAATTCATTCATTCGTTCATCATTCCGTCATGACTAAAGAAAATATAGGCTCTTTGACAGATGCCTGGACCTGACGTGCCAGTGCTGCCACCTAGCGAACGTCATTTCAGAAAACCCTCATTACGAAGTTTTTTTGAGTTTTTTCACTAAGACATTTTTAGTAGGACGTCGTAATCTTGATTTCTGCACAGTTATTTATTTATTTATTTATAACTAGCGAAATAACATTCTGATTGTTCAGTGGTTATTTCAAATATCTGTGCAGCAACGTGTAAGCAAGTATAACGAATACGGATGTCACGTGACCAACTTTGAACGTTAAGGCTCCTACAAACAGGCGCGACACGCGATATAATCGTGCGCGACACAAAGGCACCTCAAGTAACGCAACGAGGTGGCCTTTGTGTCGTGGGCTATTCGCGTCGCGCCTGTTTGCAGGGGCCTTTACAGGGTTAGGTCTAATTATGTTTTTTGTTTGCATTGATGTCAACTAAGGGTTAATGCGTGGAAGCCATTTTGAAAAAAAAAACAATAAAAAAGGCGGACAGGTAGGTATGCCAGGCTCCATATAATCTTCAATCTCCTTTCCAACTTTTGATAACCCTTTTTACAAGAAAAGAACAAATCCTGTACTGTGGTATCTAAATATACACCCAAAAGCACAATGTGTTGCGTACAATACCTAGTATTAATATTTCAGTAACTACTCTTTTATAGATACATATGTCGAAATTAGCGTGTTTTTCCTCCTCTGGGAATACAGGCGTGAGCAAACGTTACTATTTTTAATTAATATAATATAATAATAATTTGTTTATTTCCATTTCAAGACACAAAAATCAGTGTGGCCTGCGTAAGTGGATTTCCCCGCTTTGTTTTCATTGTTTGCGGCTCAAGCAACATGTAGGTACTATAAATCGACCGCTTAAGGGGGAAGCGCTAAGGTAGCCCGCGAAATTCAAATCTTCTTACGTTTTTTGCAATTTGCTGGTCAGTATTAAGTTGTACGTCGATCAAAATATGATTCGCGGCCGTAACAAATATGTATTTACAGAATTATAATCATTAAAGTCATCAACACAACTCTCTAAGACCACGTAACTCCGAAGAAAGACGATTTCATGAAACAGTTATTCTTTGGAGTTACGTGGTCTTAGAGAGTTCTGTTGTCACAAGTTGACGAATCACTGAGCTCTCGCTGCTCGCATCACGCCACCACACCCCTCCCCCACCGCGCTGCTACCTCAAGCAACGTCACAGCCAAGCGGTCGGCCTATAATTCGATATTATGTTAAAGGACATGTTAGGTTTTTGTATGGAGGCTGGGCTTTTATTCGAAGCTACTGTGAACAGGAAAGAGATCATATTTTTATGAAAGTACATAAATTAAGGAGACTTTGTATATTTTTTAAATTTTTTTTGAAAGCACCCTTGCGTTAATTATTATACATTTTAATAATCATTATTTAAAAAATAAATTGCAACCCACAGTAATTATTGATTTTGGCAACACTTTTCGGTTAGATGTCATTATTGTCATTAACGTCAATCAAGTGTCAAATTCAATACAATTTTGACCTGTGTACTGACAGCTGACAAGTATGACAACCTTACTGGCACAGGTAATATTTTCATAGATTCCATTAGAAGGCAAAGGAATTAATGCCATACGTACAAATCATGGAGTTGGTTTTATTTTAAGCCATCTAATATTATTTTAGAATATTTAAAATAACAATAAGGTGTATAATTTGCTTTAAAAAATGATATTTAACCATTTTTCTTTGTTTCAATGTGCAAAAATAATATTATGACACCAAAAATATCTGGATTTAAAATATGTATTTATTCAATAACGGTGCTTTTAATATTTTTTCTGTTTTTGTCAGGCCATCCTGAATAAGTTTCCCTATCAGAAAAACCATACATGATAGCTGTTCAAAAAAATTATTATTTTAAGCCCATTTCATAACATGTCCTTTATTATTACAATTTTACAAATCTATACTAATATTACTAATATTACTAATATTATAAAGAGGTAAAGGACATTGTAAAAAATGGCCTATGAATCAACACTCATGAAACATTTACTATAATTACTAGTTCTTTTAATAATATACATTACAAATATTTCAATAGAACGGACACTTCTTAATTTCAAAAACATTTTAAAAAGTATTCACTTCCGTTATAATCATCGGTGTTATTATTTTTTGGTTCAATTTGAGGTTTTTAATAGGCAAAGGTATTATAGCTCATACAGCCAAGTCTTTGTAACAGCATTCTTAATAAGAGTTTGACACAGACAGGCGTCAGTATTCTCAACGCTTGATATACGATAATGGTTTTTAGTTACACACGTCCGCTATGATGTCGCGGAACCATAATACGGCTTATCAAAAAACTCGATTGAGCGCTGTTTGAAACGTCAAACGAGCAATAATATGGACACTGACAATTGATGAATTGACAGATGACATTTGACATTTGGTAGTAGGTAATGTCACTTGGCGCGCGCCTTCTGTTATTGCTACATACCGAATGTTTTTATTGACGTAATTATAACCTCAAAATCCGAAAGTGATTTGATTTTTTCCGAATTCACAAAAGTTTCCGTTGTTTTAATTTAAGTTCAATCGAATATATACATTATCTAAAACCCAAAAAGTAAATACACCTCCCTGTTGGATCTTAGGCCAACTATGTATGGACGACGAGCAATGTCCTTTGTATGTAGGGGGTAATCTCTGGAACTACCAGTTGGATTTCAAAAAATCTTTTTGTATTTGATTGCCCAATTCTTAAGGAAGGCTATAGACTATTTAACATCACGCTATGCCCCATAGGAGCAGAGCAAAAAGAAAAAAGGCAGAAAGAACGCTAAGCAAAAACGAAGTAATAGCACTAATAGCGCGGGCAGGCGATGAGATGCGACGCGGTGGGTCGGGGGAACAAGAAATTTCACGCGGACGAAGTCGCGGGCAGAAGCTAGTAATTAATAAATTAGGTACTTCATTTATAATGGCTGGATTTTATGCCAGTGATTTATTATGAGCCCAAGTCGCTAATGAGACACAATTACTTTTTGTATTGTTACCGAACTTAAGAAGCTAGTCTAACAGACGAGGGGATGTGGGGGGGGGGGAACCAAAAATGTCTCCCAGCTGTCTCGTCGCTACATACGCGCACTTTTATACAAACCCGTAGACTTGATGTGAGAGACAAATTAGTTGCGGAGACTTAAGTTGCTCGTGGGGGACGAGCAACTAATTTGAAAAAAAAAAATGAAAAAAAAAAATGTTATTAATCTTTATCCTGTCTAGGAGAAAGATTAATAACATTTTTTTTTCTATTTAGCAACTGAGCCGATGTCGACATTCTGCCAGCGTCATTTAGTAAAGGATGCTTTACATAATAATTATGTTCGTGTCAGCGTGATCGGCGCAGGCGGACGACAAAATATACAGGTTGGCTATACAATTTTGTCGTCCGGTTGTGCCGAATCGTGCCGACCCGGTTAAGTACGTAACTACGTAGCACGCCTGACATCAGCGCAGCAAGGTGAGCCATTGAACTTTGCACTTTGTGATAGATAAATGTAAGTAAGCTCTTTGGATAGCTAAAGCATCTGCCATGTATTTATAAATAACAGTTATTGAAAACAAACTGATAAGAATGTGTATAAACGCGAATTTGCTTTAAATTTAAAATAAGCAACTTTCAATGTTATTGTGTTCACGTTAAGGTCTAGTCTTAAAACATGGTCCGTCGCTAAAATTCATCTGTGGTTCATCGGTAAAGTCATGTCCGTGACTACCGCAGGACCACCAACGCCAATCGCTTCCATATTTGGTAAATAATTAGTGCTCAATTGGTACTAATTAGTACTCGAACAACAAAATTGGTACCTTAGTAGTTTTCGAGAAAATCGACTTTGAAGGTGGTCCTGCGGTAGTCACGCTCCCTTCAGCAGGACCACCATGAGCGCCGAAAAAGGGCCCACGCTACAGCTATTCTGAGTATACAAATAATTAGTACCCATAAATGTGATTTATTTCGTAAAAAAAACAGAACTGTAATATTTATATTTTCCGAGAAATCAACGATGATAACTTTCTCGCAATTGTTAAGCAGGGCCACGATTTTGAATATTGATTCCAAGCTAGAGAAGCTTGTCGCTTTCCTCAAACCTACATAGAAAATTAGTACCCTGCAAGATAAAATTAGTACCCAAAATTCAAAGTTAATACTCCAGTAGTTTACGAGATATACTATGCCATTGGTGGGGTGGCGGTAGTCACGGTGCCAAATTTTTATTTCAAGATTTCTCTATTAAAAACTCTGTGATTTCTTCCCAAATTTATACAAAAATTAGTACTCCTAAAGAATTTAAAGCGACTAAAAATCCAGATTCCTAGGTGTTGTATTTTAAGAGAAATTAGCTTTCATTACTTTTCCATACTAAATCTCCGCGTATAACCCGACCAAATTAAGTTGTCAAGGGTGCCAATTCCCTTATTCACAAACTAAACTAAATTTGAGTTCAGTGCATCTTATTTTTCTGTTTTATTATGAAAAGGACAGACAATAAATTTTAGTTTAGTCCTGTCAAAGTAATCAGCGCCTGACGCTACTCAGTACAACTGTACAAGTTTAGACGTGATTAAAAACATGCCTACTAATGTTACGTCAATTTACGCCAGACGCTGATTAATTTGATAGGACTAAACTAAAACTTATCTTTTGTCCTTTTCTTAATGAAATAGAAAGAAAAAGATGCACTGAACTCAAATTTAGTTTAGTTTGTGAACAAGGAAATAGGCACCACTGGTGGTATTGAGCTGTTTAAGAGATGTACACTCGTGCACATTATGGATGACAACAGTTCAATATCTAAATTGTTATACAAACTGTGTATCTAGGTAAATATTAAGAAAAAAATAACCCATCGCTATCCATGCCTTGTGATACCTTTGTTATTGACGTGGGCAGGTAGATAAGTACTCGAATAATTATTTTTGAAATTGCATACATTCATTTCTCTAACTAAAAAAAATCTTGAAAACATAAACGAATAAAAAAAGAACTCAATGTATCACGACACGCTTCGCTTGCTTTACTTCGGTAAAGGTCACGCGTCTCAATATTTAAAGGTTTCAGAAAATGATATAATTAATAAAGATTTCCTGAGGAACTATAATATTTATTAAAAAAAAAAAGTTTCTTTTTAGGGCCAATTAGCAATCTAAATTTACAGAAATATTTCGATGTTAACGACATTAAAAGTTGATTTAGCAGATATTTTATATACCTACAAAGTATTCATGATTATTCATGCAGCATACCTGAACCTCTGAATCCGATCTTTTTACGTTTTCGCCAGTATCTAAATCGCGGTATCTACATCCAATAAAAGTATAGGTGCTTGTCGAACATAATAGGTACATAATTAGTACACATTGATATGAAAACACTAAAATATTGTAACGCATATTATTCAAATATAAAAGGTACCTATTACTTACTTTTAGGTTTGTAATCCTTTTATACTTACGTTATTAGCAACATAGTAAATTATATATAAAATATATATTATATATAATTATATATTATATTGTATTATGATTATGATTATATGTGTGTGTGTGTGTGTGTGTTGTGTTGTTTATTTTATGTTTTTAATACCTATAAGTAATTGATGCACTGTTATTTTTACTTTTAAAAATGTATTATGTGGTTGTATTAGTGTAATTAATTATTGGTGAACCTAATAAAAATAAATAAATACTAAGAGCTTGTCCAGAAAGGGCGAATTCGCCGCGATTCTCTCGTGCGTATTACGCGCGACCGTTGCGTCCAGAAGGGGCGTACCAACGCGCGAGCATTTGGGTTCGAATTTCATTTGTCAGTAGAAAACATGGAGTTGAACGCTCTGAAGTTCGCGCGTCAACCGGACGCAACAAGGAGTCTCCAGTATCTGGACTCGCGCGCAATACACGCGAGTCGAGAGGCTGGCGAACTGCACGCGATTTTGAAATCGCGCGATGTATTGGCGGCTAGTATCTCGTTAACGCGCGAATGAATTCTCGCGAAACGTTTCGCGGTAGGTATTACTGCTTGCAGCAACGGTAAATTAGTGGGAAAGAAATAAATAAAAAATACCTATCGCTCTTTTATGATATTCATTTACAACAACACAGAAGGTACCTACTTAAAATACCTACAGAAAAATAATTATTCGAGTACTTACCTACCTGCCCACGTCAATAACAAAGGTATCACAGGCGATGGGTAGCGATAAGTTTTTTTTTTCTTAATAAGTATAAAAGTTCAGTTTTTATAAAAATTTTGATATTGAATGTTAATACTATTTCGACATCCATTTTATGTGCACGAGTGTACATCTCTTAACAGCTCAATACCATTGACAACTTAATTTGGTCGGGTTATACGCGGAGATTTAGTATGGAAAAGTAATGAAAGCTAATTTCTCTTAAAATACAACACCTAGGAATCTGGATTTTTAGTCGCTTTAAATTCTTTAGGAGTACTAATTTTTGTATAAATTTGGGAAGAAATCACAGAGTTTTTAATAGAGAAATCTTGAAATGAAAATTTGGCACCGTGACTACCGCCACCCCACCAATGGCATAGTATATCTCGTAAACTACTGGAGTATTAACTTTGAATTTTGGGTACTAATTTTATCTTGCAGGGTACTAATTTTCTATCTAGGTTGATTTCTCGGAAAATATAAATATTACAGTTCTGTTTTTTTTACGAAATAAATCACATTTATGGGTACTAATTATTTGTATACTCAGAATAGCTGTAGCGTGGGCCCTTTTTCGGCGCTCATGGTGGTCCTGCTGAAGGGAGCGTGACTACCGCAGGACCACCTTCAAAGTCGATTTTCTCGAAAACTACTAAGGTACCAATTTTGTTGTTCGAGTACTAATTAGTACCAATTGAGCACTAATTATTTACCAAATATGGAAGCGATTGGCGTTGGTGGTCCTGCGGTAGTCACGGACATGGTAAAGTCCCTATATCCATAGTGATGTGCTATCAGAACAGAAGTATCGATAATGTTGAAATAGTAGATATCGATAATACAAATATCATCACAATTTTCCTGCCTTATTCCAATTTATTTAGGGTCGGCACAACATATATATTTTTTAAACAGTTATTACAAACATCCATACTAATATTATAAATGCGAAAGTATGTCTGTCTACACTACATCATCACGCTTAAACCGCTGAACAGATTCAGATGAAATTTGGTATAGAGATAGTTTGAGTCCCGGGAAAGGACATAGGATAGTTTTTATACCGATATTACCACGGGATCGACACTTGTTGAAACCGCGGGGCGCCGCTAGTATTTTATAGAATAAAAATAAAATAGCCTCGATGACATATTCAAAAATGTGATGCTCTGTCTGGCCAAGCGCTATCTTATAAATGGGGCAGAATTTGAGCCTTACTCTTTCTTTTTCTTTCTTTCTTTTTTTAAAAACGTTGCCCCCACACTAGGAATTACCGACTCCTGTATCGTGGGTGCGTGCGAACAACTACCTGTAGGTATTACAAATATTTGTTCCGTGCGTGAATATATTCAGGAGTGGTGAATTAGGCCATATGTTAGGCCCTGATCTATTCACAATTTAATTATTTATTTAGATATTATACTTTATTAAGAGGGCCCCATTGGGTCGTAAGTTTGGTCCATTATTCGTCTGACATGCGGCAGATGTGTCCAGCCCAGTTCCATTTTAGCGTGGCGTGTTTTGACAGTGGTGATGAAATTATTTACACAAACAGGCCATATGATAAATGATATTGATTTCTGTGAATTAGTTTTAACAAAAAGAATGAAACAAAACGAGTTGATGTCGGAGTTTCCTATCTGACTACTCTGAGAACTTCAGTGGCGTGCGTTTCATAAAGGCAGAAAGACACTGCCTACCCTAGTTCTGATAATAGACCTAATATTATTTTATCAATAAACAAAACCACATACAAAAATTAAATCATAAATCAGCTCCATCTATCGAGTGCCGGTGGTATCATTAAGATCGATACAGTTTAAAGGCTCGTTCCGTTCGCATCATCGATTCGCGCGGCACTAGCGCCACCTCGCCTTTGCCACGGCAAAGACACAAATTATTCTTGTCTGAATGTTTTGTATGTGTGCTCTTGTGGTAAGTCGTGGTCATACAGATTTAATATGTGTGCGTTCCTATAGCTACGTGAGCTTTGGTGACACACAATGACAAAAATCACGCACACAACTGCATGAAAAGACAGTGTCTTTTTCTAGTTATTCTTTATAGCTAACACGAAAAATTACGACTCCTAGCGAACATTTCCGAAAGAAAGTTTGCTATGCAATGCAAATATTTTAGGAAGTAACATTGTTTCATTGAATTTTATATATTTAGATGGTCATAATTTTTTGTCGTATTACATTTCCCTTTTTACTAGATAATTTCAATAGTCAACAATAGTCGCCATAATTTGTTTGATGTGTGATCTGTTTGTGTGAATACGTTTTCAGATATTTAGGATTTTAACGTTGTTAATAGTGAAAAATGGATAATATTGTCTGTGAAAGTTGTTCAGATGGTGTGTGTATTGAGAAAATAAAATATGATGCGTTTTCAAAACTATCTTTCGGTGAAAAAAAACAAGTTATCGAGATAGGTCGTCGTACACCGGATTTGCAATTAATACATTATAAAAATGTACTCTGTGATTAATACAAACTAAAGGTAAAGTCAATCGTAAATTCAATAAAAAACAATATGATTCATATCATTGGCTGACAGGTTGCATAGGTACATAGTAATCGGTTATTTTGTTTCGTTTGTCTACTATTTTCAACATAGTAATAATTATGTATGACACATACAACTGGCTGTGCGGGTCTGTAAACACAATTAAATTATTTTGTTTTCCTTGCTTATTGTTTAGTAGTTCGAGTACAGTATGGAATTATTCGGGATATTCAGATTTACATAATTTCTATTCTGCAGTTTATTGTTACTATCCCAGCAAGCAGCGCATCGACAGAACGTTCATTTTCATCGTTAAAACGTATTCACACGTATTTAAGAAACACACAAGATCAACAACGACTCACACATCTTTCCATGATTTCGACAGAAAAACTTTACTAATTAATTTATTACTTAACTAATTATTGGTCGAATTAAAACGCAAACCAACTTTTTATGACGATGTTTTAAAATCATATTTAAAAAAGAATAGGCGCGTAGATTTAATTTATAAATAAGTTGGTTTACTTTATTTTTTTAACTGTTACCAAACCAGTAGTTTATGTACTTATTAAATATATTAATTATATAATGCAAATCACATGAAGAGCCTTTTTCTAGGCCACATCGAATATCTTTCAAGTGACGTGTTTAGTAATTTTCACTCACTTGGATTAGATATTTGAAGTGGCCGAAATTCCGTGCCGAAATTAGTGCAATTGCGAAAGACTTTTTTTTTGCGAAAAGAAAACTGCCTACCCAGGCATAAAACCCTGTGCACGCCACTGCTGAGAACAAACACAGAAACATACTCAGAGATCACAGTCTCTTTAAAGTCCGGACATTATCTTGGTCAGATACAAATTATCGATACTTTTATTCCCATCCCTAGCTTTACTGATCAGTAGTCTTAGGGCACGTACATATATTTTATGAATCATTTTGCATCAAAACGTTTGTACGTAGTTTTTGTAACCCACATTGTCAGAAAACATTTATCCTTGACAGACGTACCTTACTTGTTAAAACTATCAACATGAAAATAATGTATTTAATAATGCTTTTGTTTGTGGCGATGGCTGCGTCAAAGAAGATTTTATCAAATGCAAAAATACCAAGTAAGTTTTTTTTTTTTTGAGTTATGCGTGCCTTTACGTTTACGGTGGTTACGTTGGGGAGCAGTGGTGCTCCAGTAGTAATGGCCGCGACTTACGAGTTGAAGGTCGTAGATTCGAACCAAGACAGGAGCTTTACTTTGTGTAAATTATTCATCACCACTGCTCTCAAAGCGGTGAAGGAAAACATCGTGAGGAAACCGGCATGTCCTAGAACCAAAAATTCGAAGACATGTGACATCTACCAACCCGCACTGGGCCCGCGTGGTGGATTACGGCCCACTCCCTCTCACGGAGAGGAGGCCTGTGTCCCAGCAGTGGGACATTACAAGCTGATTATGCTATAATAATATGTGCCTTTCTGATATGATATATTGACAGAAATCTCCGTCTACTAGTGTGTGCTTTTCTCAAAAAAGGATGAAGATATTTTGTTGAAAATTCATCATTAAAACAGTGTTCAAAATCTCAAATAATTCACATTCCATCGCCACTTAATCTGTTATCTATTTTAATAAAATGTATTCTAAAGGCTCCTGCAAACAGGCGCGACGCGCGACGCGAATCGCGCCGACACAAAGGCACCGCTCGTTGCGCGACTTGCAATGCCTTCGTGTCGCGCGCGATTTTATCGCGTGTCGCGCCTGTTTGAAGGAGCCCTAACTTGGTTTTCGAGTGACCATTTGTTAGTGTTACAAAAAGGTCCTAATAAGTTTTTGGTTGCAATGGAATTTGCGCTTTGTTAATTATTGTTTGTTATTGTATAACTTGAAAACTATCTCGAATTCCTGTTTCTAATATAGGTGTAGTTTTTGGAGCTCAGATACGGAAACATTAATCACTTTTTGATCCGTCTGTCTGTTCGTCCCTTTCTCAAGAACGCTTTCAGTTAATATGATAAAATTATTGTTTAAAAGCCTTGTAATCCTGTATAATAGAAGTTTGCCGATCGGCACGAACCGAATGAAAACCGAATATGTGTAGTAAGTGGTTCGGGTCGGCTTTGTTGTTGACCCGAACATGTGACTAAGCCCACAACATCTGACGGGCGCGTTTTTCCCTCAGCGATTATTTTTCCCGCACTGGATTTTCATGCACTGCTTAGCGCCGAGAGTTGAAATTCCAACAATTTTTTAAAGCGCTGGGATGCACTCCGTTGGATTCTCAACACCTAGAGTTGAAATTCCAGTGCGCGATAAAAGCCCGCCGCGCGATTTTTTACGTCAGTGCGAGCGTGCACTAGCACCTCCATACAAGTCAGTTGAAACAATAGGCGCATGCGCGCATTTCGTCCCGTATCCCGCGAGGCATACGCCTGTTTGGCCAGAGACTTGATCTAGTTGTTCTTTACAGGTTTTTTAATACACCTTTTCTTATTTTTCAGTACTACCCAAGTCAAGATTTAATGCAATGAAACCTTCTTCACAAATTGTGAGACTTTATGAATCATACAAGGTTTGAAAAATGAGCGAATGTAATTTACTCGAGATGAAGCAAAAATAATATGAAATTACTGATGAAAGAAAATATTTGCAATAAAGAAATATTTAATGACGACTAATAAACACAAATTTGACATTATTTTTAATCCAAACCAAATCGACTTGAACACATACATATAACTTTTAATGTATAATTATAATTTAAAAAAAAATATTACTTTCAGTTGTACAAAAACACCTAAACACTACCCAAGTAACATTTTAGGTTTTAGAAAGGTTTTGAAAAGGTTCTAGAACCTTTGATTGGAAATCTGTTCGAAAGTCTTAATAGACTTAATAACGTTATATTAAGCTTATATTAACCTCCTGAGTGCAAAAAGGGCCCAAGTTTTAGAACCTTTCTGAGAGCTACAGCAAAACCTATAGCTCAAATTCAAAACCTTTCAAACTACACACATCAAAAGTGTCTAGGGATCAATATATATTTTTGCAATAACTTTTCTCCTGATTGATATTAATTAAAATTTTCTTTAAGGATTCATTAAATAAAGTGTTTTCGTTTGTCACAGTAACGATAAACCAAGTCACCTTTGCATTAATAAAGAAATTTGCCATTTTCCTAATAAAGGGATTTTTGACATTTGAACCACTAACATTAAAGTTCGAAAAAAGGACTGAAATAACAGTTTTCTTTAAAATTTTATTGGGTAACTTAAACAATTAATAATCCGTGCTTCTACCGCGAACACTAACAACACAAGAACATCGGTTTGGCATACTCAAAATGAGTTCATCCAAATCACGCTGTGGAATGGCCGCCCATGTTCGTTGCAACAACAAAAAAAGGTCTTCTTGCGACTGGATACCCTCCATATTCGGCAGAGCTCTTCTCTGTAGCATATCCCATGCATGCTCAATCGGGTTCAAGTCTGGCGACTGAGCAGGCCAGAGCAGGACATTGATGTTAGCTGCGGTGAGAGTCTGTCTTACAACTCTTGCGGTGTGCGGTCGTGCATTATCATGCATTAACTGAAATAAGGGACCGATTTGCACTTGTAGAGGAACGATGACGTCAGATACAATCGTCTCAGCATAAATTTGAGCGTTGAGGTTGCCTCTGATCCAAATCAACTCAGTTCTTCCGCCGATCCAAATACCCGCCCATACCATGATGGTTCCACCACTATAAGGATGGACTTCCTGGCAGGATTTTAATCGCTGTTGGCGTCCAGGGGTTCTCCAGTGTCGTATACGTCTTGTATCCGGTCTCATACCAAAACGAGACTCATCAGAAAAGCACACGAAACGCCATTGTTCTTCTGCCCAATTTCTGTGTTCAAGAGCCCATTGATATCGAATCCTACGATTGTGCATTGCTATAGGTGGTACCCGTAGCGGTCTTCGGGAATGAAGGTTCACTTCATGCAAGCGGTTTCTGACTGTTTGGTCGCTAATTAAGTTCCCTGAAGAGTGATGAAGCCTCACGGCTAACATCATGGCGGTTATTGTTGGAGCTCTTCGAGTTAAGATTTGAATGTATCGGTCTTGTCTCCGTGTGGTGCAGCGATACCGTCCTCCATGGCGCTCAGCCACGGTACCAGTGCTTCGGTAACGTGTCCAAAGTCGACTGATAACACTCTGACTTGTATTCAGAGCTAAAGCCACAGTACGTTGCCGGGAACCAGCTTCTATCATTCCCACGGCTCTGAGCATTTCTTCCCTGCTTAAATGACGTCGCCGCTCCATAAGAACGTTGGTTTTAATCAGTAGTAGGGAAACAGTAGCACTAATAATGTCTTCAATGCGTTGTATGTTTTTATAGGGAAAATATTGACAGCTGATTTTCATCTTTTACTCGAATTTGATTAACAGTTCCTGTTTCAAATTATGAAATGCACCAAAAAGGATCCATATAAATTTATAAAATCATAAATTTATTACAAAGCCACATCTCAATCTCAAGAAATCCGCATAAAAATGCTTGATCCCTAGACACTTTTTTTGATGTGTGTACTTACACAGAACCCAAATATAACCTTCACAACCTTAATTTAACGTTAATATGACCTAACAAGGCAGCTTTTAAGTTCTAAATTAGTCATGGATGTAACTCAATGACAACTTAAAACCTTTTTGATGGACATGAATTAATGCCTTTCCAGGACTCTCAGGTTTTAAAATGTTTCTGTGTAAGATTTATTTTACACAGAAACACCAATCGTGGATTTAAATACTTATTTATAATGCGAGCGAGCTTATGGTTTTCAATGCGGGTTCTAAATGTCCGGCGGAGGTTCCACCAGTAAAGCTATGTGGGGTCCCCTTGGAGCGGGTACATACTTTTAAGTATCTGGGCCATATTGTGACGTCCGACCTGAAGGACGATGCTGATATTGAGCGAGAAAGGAGGGCGCTGTCGGTGAGGGCGAATATGATTGCTCGCAGGTTTGCTCGTAGCTCCAAGGACGTGAAGATCACCTTGTTTCGAGCCTACTGCACATCTTTTTATACGAGTAGTCTGTGGGTGTCATATTTGCAGAAATCCTACAGCACTCTCCGCGTTCAATATAATAACGCGTTGAGGGGTCTGCTGCGGCTGCCTCGGTTCTGCAGCGCGTCGAGAATGTTCGCGAGTGTCCGCATTGACTGTTTTTATGCCACCATGCGCAAGAGGGCAACCTCGATAGCGAGTAGAGTGCGGGGCAGCGGCAACAGTCTTCTTGCCGTTATTGCCAACAGGTTGGACGGGCCTTTCATGCGGCACTGGCAGGGCTTACACGCACCCGTATATCGGGCGTGGGACAGGTAATAAATTGTATATCTGACATTTTATTTATTTATTATATTCAATTTTGACATTTTTATAATTTTATTTATGTATTTTTTTTTCTTTTTTTTTCTTTTTGACAAATTTAATTAGGTATGTATTATTATTATTATTTTTAAGTGATCACAATTTTATTCTGGGTTTTTAACTGTTTTAATATTATATTTTATAAGTAATTTTAATGTATGTTTTGAATCTATGGACTAGAATTATGTCTGAAATAAATAAATAAATTAAATTAAATTAAATAATGGCGCCATTCCCTGTCAATATACCAAGTTTCAAAATGGCTAGATGTAAGTGTTATTATATTCATAAAAAATGATAAGTTGCTTGCTGAAGTCAGGAAAAATCAAAAAAATAGTGCGACTGGCACTTTATCGTGAAACTTTAGAATAATAGTGCTGTATACGAGACGGGCCTTTCGTAAGTAAAAAATTTAGAAGATATTTTAATGAAATAAAAATTATAAAATTAGGTGGTTGGAAGTAAGTTGCATTAGAAATAAAACTTCTATTCATTTAAAAATCATATATTTTAAATCACATAGCACACGTTACTTAATTTTGCCATGATGACTTAAAATATTGCTTTTTGTTTAGATTTTTTTTCATTTCAGTAAAAAAATATGGCTGGCGTTAGGAAATTACTAGAAAGCATTAAAATTAACCTTTTCAGAACTGTAACAGCTAAAAGCTCTTAATGTTTGCCAAACTAAGAGCTACAGATCATCTCGCGGAGCTACTTAAAACTACAAGGCTGTTTTCGCAGCTTTAAGGTTATCGCCAGGAGTAGTTCAAGTTCAAGACTTGCGAGTCGCGAAAACAACTTCTGCGCATAATTAGTTGCTTTTAAGTTTTGGTTGTAGGAGGACGTGCGTTCGACGGTTTGACAAGAGTGCTGAACAAACAGCTACAGGCTGCTCTTAAAGTAAGTTTGTTGTTCAATGATCTGTAAAAATAGTCAAAATCGAACAGCCCAACAGCCTAGTTTTAATCAATAACCCATGAAGACCCCATGTCAAGATGAGCCATACTTCTCCATCTTTCAAACTCAAACCATTTAATACAGGCACTTTTGAATTGTCAAAGAGTCGGTCATTTAGTCAGAAAGTTGGAAGCTATAGTTCCCCAATTCCAAAACATAGATCTCTATGGAGAAGAACGGGCAAGAAACTCCACGGACACTATTACAACATTCTGGGTACATTATTCTTGTTGCTAGAAGTGAGATCAATGTAAAAAAAAATACTTAAAAACAATTCAAAATATACCTACTTAAGATTAAAAATAAACCCTGGCAGTTAGGTGATGACCACTCTTAACTGACGGCGCCCGTCACGACCATGACGCGTGGATCAGCACCATCCAGCTCAACCATTTTGTAGGGAACCGAATGATCTAAGGTCCTGGACACATCACCACGGTGCGGCGCCGCCACTGTGAAATGGCACGACGTCGTGCCGCGACACACACGGTACACGCACACGGCGCACGGCAGCAACCATCGCGGCATCGTTAGGTAATAGGTACCTAATAGGTAATACGGGCTGGTGTCCGCAACTCCACGTCAATGCGCGTATTTTGCGTACGGGTGGGAAAATCGGTCATTCGATCCACCCCAGCTCCTCGAGGAAGGCCAGCAACGCCTTGATGTTACTGACCGTCTCATGTAGGGTACCTGGGTTACCGAAGTACTTTGCCCTGTACGTGGCGACCACCGGGCAGTTTAGAAGCACATGTGCCGCTGTCTCGTCGTCCTCCATGCAGGCCCTGCACAGTGGACTGTCTGTCACTCCTATGACAAAGAGGTGTTTATTGAATGACCCGTGGCCAGTTAAAGCTGCAGTAACTATACGCAGCTTTTGTTTAGTTAGACGGAGAACCTGTTTCGTGAGGCGGCCGTCCAATCCAATGTGGGAAGTGCTTCCCTGGCCTGCCTGGTCTAATGTTCCATTTGTTTATTTACTAAACTGGTTTAACTATAAAAACAGGGTTCGTTGACCCCAAAAAAAGAACATCAAATCTTTCTATATTTTTGTTACATCGTGCTTAGATTTAGGTATCGAAATCGATAGTATCGATACCCACCACCTCTGCGGAGTTTTACTAGCTAACTTAATTTGACCTTTTATAGCTCTAGGGAAACAAACTTGGGTGTAGTTACGTACAATGACTACGTAATACATACTAACGTTACAAAGGTTTTTTAATGATATGTAAGGAACGGTTGCACGCAATGCGATGCGTTTGATGGCTGGTTTAAGGGGGAAGCGCTAAGGTAGCCCGCGAAATTCAAATTTTCTTACGTTTTTTGCAATTTGCTGGTCAGTATTAACACATTCCCTGTCCCATGAATCACATAGGATTCATGTTGATTGTTTAACTATTGTGTCTACTTTATGGACAGTGAATCTGTTAAGTTGTACGTCGATCAAAATATGATTCGCGGCCGTAACAAATATGTATTTACAGAATCATAATCATTAGAATCAGTAATACAACTTGTTAGGTTAGTATAATCCCAAAATGTGAAGATTTCATGAAACAGTCATTCTGTGGGATTACTTGGTCTTAGAGAGTTGTGTTGATGATTTTAATGATTGAGTAACAAACATCCAAACATCTTCACAAACTTTCACATTTATAATATTACTAGCTTCGGCCCGCGGTTTCACCCGCATAAGTTCCCGTGGGAATATCGGCATACAAAGTAAGTGTTATTCTGATCTGTAAAGTTTCTTCAATATCCGCTCAGTTGTTTTTACGTGAAAGAGTATCAAACATCCATCCATCCTCACAAACTTTCGCGTTTATAATATTATTATTTATATTATATTATAGTAGGAACTTGGATTATAGTTGTCTATTTATATGGTGTAAGTACATAATTAGTATCTATCCTAATGAGTTCTATCTTGTTAGGTATCCAGCAGGAAGTTCCATAATACGTCATTGCTTACGCTCAATGAACGTAATATTGAAAACAAATAAGGATAACTAGGTTCTCTCTTTAAAAAACAAACATTGGAATTCCAAAACAGATTATTTATTGGTAAACAAAAGGCTACAGCTTTATATAAGTTTTGTAGTATCCTGTAATATAATAAATTACTTAGCGTCATCTTGGAGTTAAGACGTGTCAAGTGGTTATGAGAATTTTGTTGTTTTTATTGCTGTTTTTTGTTATCGTTGCAGCGAAAATGGATGCAGATCAGAGTAAGTTTTTTTTTTAATAACCGCGAATTTTTTTCAGTTTTGTCTCCGTTTATTGGCAATAATCTTGCCCCAAATCTATAAAGCTGAAGAGTTGGTTTGTTTGTTTGAAAGCGCCTCAAGAATTGGGCTGTAATTTTTCAAATCCGACTGGCAGTTCTTGAGATTAGCGCGTTCAAACAAACAAACAAAACAAACTTTTCAGCTTTAGTATTAGGCGATTGGCACACTGCACCGCATTAAGGCTCCTGCAAACAGGCGCGACACGCTATATAATCGCGTGTTGCCACACCTGCGCCCGCCCCGCGCCCGCGCCCCAGTCTGGCCAAACACTTAGTGGTTAACCTGTGAACCTGCTTACTGTATTACTTGGACAAAAATATTTCTAATTAAGTTTTTTTTTTACAGTAGTACAATCGACAGACGAAATTGATTTCAAACCTGTTGCAGTCATCGTCAAGGAATATTCATCAGGGTCGCCATCGACAGACTCCACCACATCGCCGACTACCACTACACCATCATCATCACCTTCGGAAGCAGGGAAAGAAGAGTTATGATACCAACCCGTACTGGGCTCGCGTGGTGGATTACGGCCCACTGTCTCTGACAGACAGGAGGCTTGATTCCCAGTGGTGGGAACGTTACTGGCTGACAAGCTACACGATGGGATTTCCTGGCGACATGAATGTCAATATCGACGTACGAAAATCGCGTATTACGAGTAACCCCATTTTGGTGATGAATTTTTAAAAACTTGTGAACTCTTGTGCAAAATTTCGGCTTTTAATCCTAGCGGTTTATTAGGCTGTACTTGTAATTTTAATTAGAAGATTATATCCAAGATAAGAACGCTTGGAAACATGCTGGTCCTGCTCAATAGGACAATCTAGAGTCTAGACAAAATCAAACTGGTTGCTAATTTTATTGGAAATTTATACATTTTTTTTTACATTGATTTACATTCGATAACTACTGTAACGGCTCCTGCAAACAGGCGCGACGCGCGACGCGAATCGCGCGCGACACAAAGGCACCGCTCGTCGCGCGACTTGCGGTACCTTTGTGTCGCGTCGCGCCTGTGTGCACGAGCCTTGACTCACACCCTGACTTATTACTTGTAATTTTTTTTTATTTAAATGTAAATCGTTTACTTTTACAGTTTTACTATGTTTGTAAATATGTGAGCACCATGTATCTATCAGAAAATTAATTTATATGTCATGGTTTCATTTTTAATTCTTTTTCCTATTATTGTGGTACAGTAATTTTATTTTAGGTGCATTGTCTTCACATGTTATTATTATATAATTAATGTAGATAGATAGATAGAGCACATTCAGCATTCTGAGCAAATAAAATAATATTCTATTCTATTCACATTGTAAAAGAGTAACGATGGAGTTTCTTGCCCATTCCTCTCCATACGAAAACTACAAACATTAAACTTAACCACAAAAAGCTTTTGATGTTATAAGTATAACAGAGATATTAAAATTTATAATTATGTTTACCAACCCACCTTTATACAAATGATAGAAAATTGTTTGAATGTAGTTTTAAATAGGAGACTTCATTGTTATTTTGTTAAGAATATTTGTTATTAAATAATATTAGAAGCAAAACATGTTTTCTTTAATCCTTTTTCCTCCTGAACGGGAATATCCCTTTTGAAGTGAGTAGTATTCCACGTGCGCCTGTGATGTGTACCGTCTACGATGACCGCAAAGAATAACAACAATAATGTCGTCATTATCATCATCACCCTACAGCAGTCCACAGCTGGACATACGCCTCCCCAATTGCATGCCATTTAGCTCGATTCTGGGCAGCTCTCATCAAGCTGTTACCAGCCATCCTGCGGAGATCGTCGCTCCACTTAGCCTGAGAACGTCCTACCGTACGTTACACTTTCGTGGTCTCCACTCAAGAACACGTCTACCTCAACTGTCATCGGTTCTACAGCTAACATGGCCGGCCCATTGCCACTTTAGTTTGCTTATTCTGGGAGCAATAATTATTCTGTCTGTAGTGAGAATAATACAAAAACAATAAACAAACAGGTTAGGTACTTTGACAGGCTAACTAGTTGCAAGAATCATAAATTAACTAATATTTTATAAATACAGGTGATTAGAAATTCACGCTACTCTTTAGAAGCTTTAAGGCTCCTACAAACAGGCGCGACGCGCGACGCTAATCGCGCGCGACACAAAGGCACCGCAAGTCGCGCGACCAGCGGTGCCTTTGTGTTACGCGCGTTTTTATTGCGTGTCACGTCAAAAAAAAAAATATCTCGCAATTCAACCTTGTAGGTTATCGTCTGGTAAACCAGATTTGCCTGTACCCATTCCTCAATAAATTAAGGCCTCCAGCCAGGGCTTATTACATGTAAAAACTAAGCGACTACACGTTAGGGGAACCCACTGTGGGGTACGGACCTCGGTTTAGGCCGTCGCTGGATGAGGACAGCAAGGGACAGGGTGGATTGGATTAATCTGGCATTCTTGCCGAAAGGGGTCTATTTGGTACATCCACGAGGCACACTTTCTTGCTGATTTCTCACGACGCAAATTATACTTTTTAGGATTCCGTACCCAAAGGGTAAAAACGGGACCCTATTACTAAGGCTCCACTGTCCGTCTGTCCGTCTGTCACCAGGCTGTATCTCATGAACCGTGTTAGCTAGACAGTTGAAATTTTTACAGATGATGTATTTCTGTTGCCGCTATAACAAAAAATACTAAAAACAGAATACCCATGATATTGTAATATGTTGGAGGGGCCCGTGCTGGCTGAATGATATCAGCCGCACAGGTCGAAAATAAATTATTTACGTTAAAATAAATATTTAAGGGGGGCTTCCATACAACAAACGTGTTTTTATTCGGCGTTTTTGTCTTGTGGTACGGAACCCTTCGTGTGCGAGTCCGATTCGCACTTGGCCAGTTTTTTTTTCTTTTTTACTTTTACTTTATATGTCGTGTTGTGTGTCTTTAAGTCTGCGCTAAATAATGTATTTTCTTTCTTTATAAGTAATCGAAGTTAGTTTTTAGCAGACAGAAGAACGTTGACACATCGCTTGACTTGAATCTTTTTTTTTGTTTCAAAGATCATTCTGGCATCTACCCTTTCCTGGCTCTAGTCTCCCTACCATCATCAACGATAATTAAGTTATACACCCTTACATTTTGATCGTTTTAATCCTTAAAGGGGGTCATTGAGGTCATCATTATGAGCAACTACAATGGGACCAAACCTGAAATCGCAAAAAAACATAGCTGTTCCCTACAGTATGAACATAAATGTAGGGAACAGCTGATTTTTATTCCGCAATTTCAGGTTTGGTCCCATAAAAGTTTTTCATAATGATGAGTACAATGACCTCTTAAGAGGTTGTTAATGTTTTACCAATAACCCTGTACCTACACAAAAATAAACATTTTACGCGGTCGATCTAGTGTTTTAATATTTTTTTTTACTATCCTGCGCTGGCTCACTCCTGGGCAAAGGCCTTCCAGGACGCCCTACGTCCTTACCGAACGGCGAGCTACCCATTGCTCGCCGTCCGGTAAGGACGTAGGACGTGCGAATGGGTGAAAATACCAGTCACCCTGTATAGAAACGGGTCCCCTATTTATAGTCAAGATACATGCAGACTCCAGGGCATTGCTACGGAGGACTACTAGTGAAACACACGTTCAAGTTAAAAACATGAAGATATTATTATTTGTATCGATTATCGTCGTTGCATTCGTCGCGACCCAAACGCGACCACAGAAGGAACTAGCGAATGTGCCGCCGAATGTTCCGCCTTCGAAGAACGGTAATTATGTTTTTAATAATTCTGCAAAGTGTAATTGAAAGAACCTCATGGGGTAATTTTATAGTATTTTTATCTCACGAAACGACGCGTCCTTTACTTGTGGTAACTACGTATACACACACGCTATGAATGTGTGCGTAAAGACGAGCTGGGTAATACGGCACCCTTTGGTAAGACTGGTTGACAGACTTTTGGGCTTCTTACTACCCGTAACGACTGTCAAAGATGCACGAGTGACAGCTGGCACCAACGGCTTAACGTGCTTTCCGAGGCTCGGAGGGGTCTTGGTATGTAAAGATGGTCACCCATCCACCGACCAACCGCGGCAAGCGTAGCTTAAACTGATCGATCGATCCGTGCGGCTGTTAGATTGGCCACGAGCCTCCCTCACTTTGCCAAGAATTTTCTCTGTCTTTCAATTACTTTCTCAAAAAACTCGGGGCACCAGAGAGTAATTGGAGAAAACATTTGAATCCCATCGACCACGCAGATATTAAAAAAAAATTTTTTTTAGTTTTGTAAAACATGAAACGTTTATTTTCTCTTGACTGTACTTACCTGTCAAAAAGAGTAACCAAGATAAAGTGGATAAGACAGAGATTAAAACAGAAGACGAACTAGCAGGGGGTTAAGAAGGGGGGTGGAGGACGCCTAGAGGTTTAATCCTTTATTTTTACTTGCAGCAACACTTCCTGCATTTGCTACTGACTTTCCCATTGGACTGTTTCTACCTGCGCCAGCGATAATCCAGTCATACAAACAAGGTGGCCAAGTTGCGGATAAGGCGAAAGAAAACCCGGAGAACATCTAATATGCCTACACTAAAAGACGTGTCCAATTGTTCAAACATCTCTATCTATATTTATAAACAAGTTCTAACAGAATAAACACAAGTCTTGAAAGTAATTTGTTCATAATTGACTACTGAATCGATTTCTGTAACTTTAACTTTCGGTATTAAAAAAAAATGTGTTTTCGAAGCTAGTTTATTTATTCATTCATAACAATTTTTACATTGTGTCGAATATTAAAAATTATTTTATAACTTAAAAAATACAAAAAAATAAAACAACATTAAAAATTAATTAATTAATTAATTTAAAGCTTTTTATTTTTGTATGTACTAACAATAGGCTAAGATTTTACTAACATTATATGGATCAATTGGTCTGAAATAAATAAATTATTATTATTATTATTAAAAAACATGCCACTTAATTACTATGAGGAAGAGTAATAATAATAAATAAATGTCATTTAAATAACTAGAATAATACTGTTTCAAATAATTAAATATAGCCAATGTCAGATGTCCAATGTCAATTACTTACTTATATGTCATGAATGTATAAGAACAATAGAAGATTTTTAGACTAATAGTACCCAACAAAATTAACAATCATCATAAATTTCCAGTATAATATGTATGTTTACAATTTAAATATCATTAATAGAATAATAGCAGCCTTCCAGTAGGTAACGCTTCAATTTAGCCTTGAAGTCCTTTTTGTAAAGTATGTAATAATTTTATATCAACGGGAAGTTTATTGAAGATTTTCAGTGACATATGGCAGGTAGCGTGTTCGACTATGTTAAGTTTAGGAATATTAGTGGATTTAAAATCTTTTCTTCTCGTACTCTCTCTAAGCTTTCTTTCTTCTTCAGTCTCATATTGATGTACATATTTAGAAAAATGTGTTAGGAGCACCAATACGTATAGGGAAGGTACAGTGAGAATATTCAAATTTACAAAGTGCCCCTTACAAGATTCCTGCTGACGAATGCAAACCATGGTGCGAATGGCCCTTTTTTGCAACACAAATGCTCTCCGTATATTGTAATCGTAGCTGCCTCCCCAGCATAAGATGCTGTATCGTAACCTTGACTCGATTAACGCGAAATAGACTTTTTTAACTGTGTAATGTCAATATCATTTCGTAGGCTTCTCAGTACATAACATGCTAAGCTAATGGAGTTTTTCAAACTTTCAAGTTCTGGTTTCCAATTTAAATAACAATCAACGTGTACTCCTAAGAACTTTACTGCCTCAACCATACTGACTTGGACCCCATCCAAAGCACAATTTAGGTGACTTTTATTTTTGGAAGTGGTACGAAATAGGATTAAGTTGGTTTTACTAGCGTTCACTTTCAGTCCGTTGATAGTGAACCAATTGTGAAATACCTCTAAAGCTTCATTTTCGCGGCGAATTAAGAGATTGAATGTTATCTGCTGAAATGATAGCATTAGTATCGTCTGCAAATACCACTAACTTTGAATGTTCCCCTAAAATATTTTCCACATAATCTATTACATCGTTAATAAATATAATAAAGAGAATAGGACCCAATATAGATCCCTAAGGAACTCCTACACTAGTGTTTTTTAATTTAGACCTAATTGCTTGCCGATGAAAAGCATTGTCAGAAACATTCCTCTCATTGTTATTTTCAACGCGACTCAGTTGTTTTACTTCCACAAATATTTTTCTATTTTTTAAGTAAGATGTCAGAAGTTGTATAGCTTTGCCTCTCACGCCATAATGCTCAAGCTTAACTAACAAGAGGTCGTGGTTTATCAAGTCAAAAGCAGAACTTAGATCTAAAAAGAGACCGGCTACCATTTGCTTTGAATTTAGTTTACTTCTGACCTCCATAAGTAGTGTATCAATAGCATCTTGCGTTCCTACGCCATTTTGGTGTTGTGATTCCTGACCCAACCACGACATGGAACGGAGATTTTAGTATGGCACAAAATGGTTATTTTAATTGTGTTTTATTGTGACACTTATCCCAGGAATTTGTGCCTTGTACTTTTTGAGTAATAAGAGTACGATTGTGGTCGGGCTGGGGATCACGGTTCCTGACCCGACCACAACCAGATCTAATAAAATATCAATAGTGTAAAGTTACTGATTATGCCAAAAATATGTGTCAAATTGTGATTATGGCACACGAAATTCTTTTACTATTCATATCACAGAAAATATCTTGATTCGGATAAAATTGAATAATCAAGAAATAAAGTGTTTCAATCACACGCTATGTAATTTTATTACGATTTTGCAAGCAGTTTTATTTTGTGAAATTATGCTATATATCTTAATATATATAAATTAGGTGTCACGATGTTTGTCCGCGATGGACTCCTAAACTACTTAACCGATTTTAATCAAACTGTTTATAATTTAAGACCCAGTCTGTTTCTGTTTAAATGTGTAATAAGTCTAGTTTTTATTAACTTTTCGAAAATCTTTGATAAGGTTGGCAAGAGAGATATAGGTCTATACCTTTTAGGATCCTGAGTAGAGCCTTTTTTGTGGACTGGGATCACCTTTGCTATTTTCATTTGATCAGGAAAAATGCTGTCCCTGAAGCAATTATTATAAAAATTTTTTAGAGGTTCTGCTAAAATATCTATGTTATCTTTAAATATCATTATAGGTAGTTCATCAAAACCGCACGACGACATACATTCCATTTTATTTATTAATCTAACAATCTCACCAGTTGTTACGGATTCCCAAGTAATTTCTTTATCTAGGTACTCTTTTTGTACTTTGCTGTAATAATTCTAATGCCGAATTGCTTTCTATGCTTTTAGTGGTGTTTATATTTGTGTTTTCTGCAAATTGTTTTGCAAAGATATCGGCAACTTCAATAGACTCTGTAACGAGTTTATTGCCTACTCTTACCATTATACCTTTATATATAAAAGTATAATGTTAAGGTGAAACGGAACCCTTATGGCCCCCCCTAGGACCCCTAGGACCCCCTTTCAGTCCGAAAGGGGGTCTGAAAAATTCGAAGTGGGGCTCTACTAGGGCATGTGGGGTATCATATGAAAGAGCGCGGTTTGCACATATTCACATTTTTTTTAGGCCGCATAGTTTTCGATTTTTCAAATTACTGACGACTGAAAGAGAGAAATCGGTGTGTAACTATTCATCTGATATAATACATTTATTATTAAGGGGGTTAGTATATAGTTAAAGATAGATTAAGGGGCCGTGCACGAAATCGACTCATTTTGAACAATTTTGTTCATTATTTGTGAGAAAGGGAAATAGAATTTAAACAAAATCATTTGTGATTTGAAAAATCGTTATTTTGAATGTGGCTGAAAGGAATTTTCGGATGAATAAATATTCATGGAAAATCACTAATATACGAAACGAATTTTCCGAAAAGTGACTGACGTGAATGATTTAGCGACACGAAAACAGTAATTTTATAAGCATGCTTCAATTATTTCAATCTTTCTAAAAATTAAATAAGAAATTGACAAACGAAGGTTTTTTCGTGCACGAAGAATCATCATCATCTACCTAGCCTTTTCCCAACTACGTTGGGATCGGCTTCCAGTCTAACCAGATGCAGCTGAATACCAGTATTTTACATGGAGTGACTGCCTATCTGACCTCCACAACCCAGTTACTGGATAATACGATACCCCTTGGTAATACAGGTTGTCAGATTTTAGGGCTTCTGACGACACGTAACGACTGTCAAAGATCCACAAAAGACTGCTGGCACCAACGGCTTAACGTGCTTTCCGAAGCACGTTCCTGGTATGTAAGATGGTCACCCATCCACGGACCAACCGCGGCAAGCGTAGCTTAACCTGATCGATCGACCCATACGGCTATTATTATTTAAATATAATAAAGTAACCTTGTTGTTTTGTAGAGTCGAAAAACCCGTGCGAAGCAGGGCCGGCTCGCTTGTTTCACCTTCATTATTATAGAATTTTATACGACCAAGTAGTAATTTAAAAGCAAGGAAAACGCAAGCATCAAGACATTACTAAGAAATACTCCAAGTGGAACAGACGTCGTAGTTATAAACAATGAAGATATTGTTTTTCTTGTTTCTGGTGTTTGCGTTTGCGGCTGCGCAATACCAAAAGCAGAACTCCTCGGTGAATTCAGGTGAGTTCAGTGAGGTTCAGCGGGGTATAGAGACAGGGTAGTCCGCGAAATACAAAGGACATGATTCAATTCGTACCCCGAATTAAAATGCC
Source organism: Luperina nickerlii (assembly GCA_963855955.1). Classification (NCBI taxonomy): domain Eukaryota; kingdom Metazoa; phylum Arthropoda; class Insecta; order Lepidoptera; family Noctuidae; genus Luperina; species Luperina nickerlii. The sequence goes on along the minus strand of OY979689.1, from coordinate 4,024,256 downwards.
GAAAAAAATGCTGTTTTCTTAAGGCGAAAGCGCCAGGGTAGCCCGCGAAATTCAATTTTTTTTTAGGTTTTTAGGAATTTGCTGATCAGTATTAAGTTGTACGTTGATTTATATATGATTCGCGGCCGTAACAAATATGTATTTACAGAATTATAATCATTAAAGTCATCAACACAACTCTCTAAGACCACGTAACTCCAAACAAGAACTGTTTTATGAAATCATCATTCTTTGGAGTTACGTGGTCTTAGAGAGTTGTGTTGATGACTTTAATGATTATAATTCTGTAAATACATATTTGTTACGGCCGCGAATCATATTTTTATCGACGTCCAGCAAATTGCAAAAAACGTAAGAAAATTTAAATTTCGCGGGATACCTTAGCGCTTCCCCCTTAATAATCGTATTTTTTTGTTATGTATTTTCTGGTGTACAATAAAGTATACATAACATAACATAATTAGCCTATAATGTCCTCACTGCTGGGACACGGGCCTCCTCTATGTGAGGAGGTATTAAGTATATAGAAATAAGTTGAAAATCTATTAAAGAAATTTGACAGATTGTAGTAGCTTGATGTGCTACCGTTTGTACATTTACAGGCAAGAACCTATGTACAGACGCCAGCACATCAAGCTACCCGAAACTGTCAAATTTTCCCAATAAACTTTGAACCTTATGCTTTACCGATAAAGTTGAAAATCTATTCAGAATTTTGACAGATTGTAGTAGCTTGATGTGCTGGCGTCTGTACTTGCCCGGTTTTGAACCCTGAATACAACCAAACATAAAACAACCTCGTGAATGAGACGAGAGGCTTTATTTAACCAATAGGTCATCACGACACAGAATAATATATGAATTTTTTTTAGGCTCTTTTTCACGTCGTCTTGGCGGAGGGCATCTACCAGCATCGAGGATTATCGCGTCATACAAGAAAGTGGGTGGATAGATGAAGGGTTACGGAACCTTTCTGATCAGGAACAACGACATCCGCAAAAGAAACATGATCATTATAATGAAAATGATTATTGACGGAGAATATAACATATTATGTAGAGGCTTCGGAAACGTAAAAAATAAAAAAATCCAATTTAACCAATTAAAAAATAATGTTTTTCTAGAATTGCTGAATGACATTTATTTAATTAACTTTTGATTGAATCAAAAGTAAATAGTATAGCAATCCATATAAAAACAAAAATAAATTTAATATAATGTCAAAGTAATTCTAGAAAAACAATCTTTTTATAATTAAGTAGGTTATACATATAGGAATATAATGTAATTATTAAGTAGTGTAAATTAGGAAACTTAAAAAAATACGTTCTTTTTGTAATTTTATCCGGTTTAACCGTTTTATAAACATACATATTGGGCGTACTTGCATTTTCTTTTTGTTATTTGTATTTTGTGTTTTTTCGAACTGTGCCCAAATAAACTTTATTCTTTCTTTATAAAAAAATGAATATTTTGTATTAAAATTTTAATTGTTTGTAAACATAATTTGTTTTATTTCATTGATTTTGATTTCGTCGAGTCTTCTCATCTACATAATATACCTATATGTATCTATGTATATAAAATTCCTGACTGACTGATATATCAACGCACAGCCTAAGCCGCTGGTCCTAGAGACATGAAATCTGGAGGGTGTATTCTTAGTGAAGAGTAGGTATCCACTAAGAAAGGGTTTTTCTAAATTCCACCCCTAAGAGGGTGAAATTTCACGCGGACGAAGTTGCGGGCAGAAGCTAGTAGATAGATTTGTGCTATTCCACAAACGATGGGACACTTAATATCGTGTCCTGCGTGTCCTGTCAACTGCACGTTGTAGGAACTGGTAGACGCTGGTGACGGCGCCAAACAAGTAGTTGAATTCTGGGCGGAGTCCATTTAGATTGCTATCGACACGCTAAGAAGAAGTAGATAAATAATATGAACGTAGCTCTTACATTATTGAGGAAAAGTTCCGTAAGAAATTTTGTTAATTCTGTATAAGGAAAACGTAACAAAACATCGCGCCTGTATACACAGAAGGTAGGACTTCTGTGTGTACAGGCGTATACACAGAAGTATAGTTACAAAACATCACACCTGTATTCACAAAAGGTAGGCCTTCTGTGTATACAGGCTTCTTAGCGTGTCAATAGCAATCTAAATGGACTCGGCCCAGAATTCAGCTACTTGTTTGGCGCCGTCACCAGCGTCTACCTATCATAGGTGTATCTAGTATACCCACATTTTGCCAGCTGTTATGGTTTACGACTCGAATGCCATTAACCACGCACTAATGCAGACTTCGGCAGTTTGTCCACCGTCACCGTCAACGGGATGTCAACGAGAACGAGACGACAGCGTCAAAGTAGCGATCATGTAGCGATACATACATTGACTACGTACTAGTACGATTTACGTACGATTTACGGCTGCTATTTAAGAGTCTATATTATGCTGTTTTGGTGATATTGGGCGATCTAGATATCGGTATCTGTAAGACTTGAGAGTTTGCTATTTGGACACATTAAACTTGGACTTATAATCTTTAAATTTATAGAAGCGAAAACACGATTGGATAAAAAAATCTCGATAAAAAAAAATAACGAAAAAACCTCGTTTTGCACTTATTTTGAGTTAGATCTCTGAAACCCTATGGAATTTAATGATGATTTTTAAACTAATAGATAGGTAATAATATTATCTCAAATCGTGCAGAATTATTTTTTTATTTTTCTACTCGTTCTCCTCGTAATTAGCAATTCAGAGATTTGGCGCTTGCGTCATTTTATTCTAAGCGAGCATACTCTCTTTCTGTCTCTTGTTTTGCACGCGGTAGTACTAGCGCTATCCTTTTCAATTTATTCAATCAGTCTGCTACGGCATCTCTTGGAGGATGAACCTATGTTTGGCGACATTACAGAGAGAGGACTATTTTCGACATTTTTATTTTGTTTAGTGGTAGGTATTACCTACTGTAAAAAGGAGTTAAACCTGTTTGGTGTAAACATAATAAATTATTATCATTATTTAGTGTAAATAAAGATGGGCAAAAAGAAAACTCACGGAAAACACGACACATGGTTGGCGCCACGGAACAGAAAAAACAGTTTTTTCTGTTCCGTGGTTGCCGCAGTGGCTGAGCGATCGACTGCTGCGCTGCGTGTCGCGGTCGCGGGTTCGATTCCCGACCGGACAAATATTTGTATTGCCTACAGGTAGTTGTTCCGGGTCTGGATGTTTGTGTATGTGAATTTAAATGTTTGTAAACGCACCCACGATACAGGAGTAATTCCTAGTGTGGGGAAACGTTTTTTAAAAAAACAAAAACAAAACAAAACGTTTGAGGGAACAACTCCGTATTCTGAACGAAAGAAAGAAAAAAGTAAGTACAGACGCCAGCATGTCAAGCTACTACAATCTGTCAAATTTCTTTAATAGATTTTCAACTTTATCACTGAAGCATAAGGTTCAAAGTTGAATGGGAAAATTTGACAGTTTCGGGTAGCTTGGTGTGCTGGCGTCTGTACCTAACTACCGATTTATATAACGGTATCAATTCTTTTATTTCCTTAGCTACTTAGGTATTTCGAATGTCTATTGCCTAGGGAAAAAAAAGTAAGTAAATTTTTAATTCCCGTTAATATTTTTTTTACCTGGCTCGTTGGTCTAGCGGTCGCAAGCGCTACTGCTGAGCTGTGAGGTCCTGGGTTCGATTCCCGCACCTCTGCCCACCTCATCGGGCAATACAGGCGTGATGCTTTGTATTAATGTATGTAAATTTTAAATCGCATAATGTAACATAATTGAATCTTTCCCGTACAATGAGAGGTCAGCTTATATACTGGAAATGTATATAGCTTAATACGTAGCCGTGTGTACCTACCTATCTAGCGGTATCTACCTATATAATGCGGGTAAAAATACAATAAGTATCAAAATAATATCATCCTAGTTCAATCACTGATATTTTTACTAATTAATGTTACTTATTCAAACTGATGAATTTTATTTAAAGAAAAAAAAAAACTTTTTTAGGGTTCCGTAGTCAAAAAGGAACCCTTATAGTTTCGCCATGTCCGTCCGCAGTTTAGCTCAGAGGCTCTTAGTACTATTAGAAAACTATAATTTGGCATGGATATACTTATGTACAGACGCCAGCACATCAAGTTACTACAATCTGTCAAACTTTAATAGATTTTCAACTTTATCACTAAAGCATAAGGTTCAAAGTTGATTGCGAAAATTTGACAGTTTCGGGTAGGTTGATGTGCTGGCGTTCGTACATTATTAATCACGCCGACAAAGTGGTAAAATAAAATCTTGAAAAAAAATTTTTTTTACGCTATCGGTTTTTTTAGGTACACGTAAAGTGGGGAAGTTTTTGAAGTGAAAACTTCTTTAGCATCGTTGTGATTTGAAATTTTATGTGTTTTTGTGGATCGATGGATGGATGGATCGATGGATCGATGGATCGCCGGATCGCGATGGATCGATGGATTGATGGATGGATGGATGGATGGATCGATGGATCGAAGGATCGAAGCATCGATGTATCGACGGATCGAAGCATCGATGTATCGACTGATCGACGGATCGATGGACCGATGGATCGATGGATCGACGGATTGACGGATCGATGGATCGATGGATCGACAGATCGGTGGATTGACGGATCGATGGATCGACGGATCGATGGATCGACGGATCGATGGATCGACGGATCGATGGATCGACGGATCGATGGATCGATGGATCGACAGGTCGATGGATCGATGGATCCATGGATCGACTTCTTGACAGTTCAAAAGTGCCTGTAAATGGTTTAATTGAAATAAATGCTTTGAGTTTGAGTTTGACGGATGGATGGATGTATGGATGGATCGACGGATCGATGGATCGATAGATGGATGGATGGATGGATGGATCGACGGATCGACGGATCGATGGATCGACGGATCGGCGGATTGACGGATCGATGGATCGACGGATCGATGGATCGATGGATAGACGGATCGATGGATCGACGGATCGACGGATCGATGGATCGATGGATCGACAGGTCGATGGATCGATGGATCCATGGATCGACGGATGGTTGGATGTATGGATGGATCGACGGATCGATGGATCGATGGATGGATGGATCGATGGATCGACGGATTGACGGATCGATGGATCGATGGATCGACAGATCGGTGGATTGACGGATCGATGGATCGACGGATCGATGGATCGACGGATCGATGAATCAACGGATCGACGGTTCGACGGATCGATGGATCGACAGGTCGATGGATCGATGGATCCATGGATCGATGGATGGATGTATGGATGGATCGACGGATCGATGGATCGATGGATGGATGGATGGATCGATGGATTTAGTATGTTACAGTCGTTTGTAATTTCAGCTACGGAACCCACTATGCATGGCCCGACTTGCTTGGCCAGTATTTTTATTTATAAGGAAACATTTGTTCTAGGTACATAGTTATTATGGTTATGTTATGAGTTTATTTTTGTAGGAACATTACTTTTTGTTATTACGGTAATACGATATTTGTATTAGGTAATACATACCTTCGAATGTTGCGCGTCGCGTAATTTGTTGAAACCTTGTGAAACCACTTTGACTTTAATTTTTTTATGGGATTTTTATTGTTATTGTAATGGTATTATATAATTTTGAATATTAAATTGTTTAATAAATAAATATTGATGAATATTTACATATGTATAATATTTTATTTCATACTAACCTTTTAGGTAAGTACATAATATAAAGATTGAGTACCTACGCGAGGACTGAATAACGGATCAGACTAGATAGTCTCGAGTCCACGAAAAAAAAAAAACACGAGCCTCTAAATTTCGAAACTCGCGTCTCGGGATGGAAGCCCTAGTACCTATTTACCTACTATATTGGTGGTATGTCAGTTTGTAGGTCTATGAACGGAGCTTCCAAATAATTATGTATTTACCTATACCGACAATGAGCTTGTTTGATTATAATCAGCTATGTTATGCTTTACCTACACATCGCGATCGATCCGTCGTACCAAATACTTCCGTGAATTTGAACTTTATTTGAACGACATAATTTTTTACGAATACATTTTTATTGCCATACGAATCAAGTTCAAATTCACGAAACGGCATATTCACGGCCCGTCTTCGGTACAGAACGCTGCCGCGCTGTTGAACACCGGGCGGCCAGGGCACCGCGCAGTTTAAACTCGAACTCGACTCACGCACTCGATCGCGTTGCCGCGCGCCGCCTGCGCCGGTGGTGGCGCGCCGCGCGCTATGCCATCGCGTATTATTGTAGAGGGGGCGCGGGCGAGAGGTACGAAATCGCTCGCGTTGGGCTGCCAAGGCGCGCTCTTAATTATCCCGAATAACAAAGTGAAACAAACATATTATAGCATTTAATATATTTTTATTGCTCTTCAAAATATTCGCCACGATGACCGATGCACTTTTTCATAGGTTGGAACCAATTTTCGTAGCATATTTTCGATTCGGATTGAGGTATCTCCAAAACATGCATTTTTAACGCATCACCGGCCTCTTCACGGCTCGAAAAATGTTAATTATTACGTAATTTATTACGTAATAATTAACATTTTATTCTTCACCGACTCGACTTAGGCCCCAACGACTTCTATTACATACTTCCCGTAATAGAAGTCGTTGGGGCCTAAGTCGAGTCGGGGCTGTACGGCGGATGACCCGTTAATTCGATCTTTTGACCTACCAAATACCGAGTTGTTTCGGCCGATGTGTGGCAGCTAGCATTGTCATGTTGACGTGGCGGTGGACAGACGGCCTTCGGACTGCTATTGATAAAAACTTTTTTTTTTGGGAAAACACTTTGGCCGACTCAGCAATAGTGCTGCGACACCAACGACGCAGTCAAGCTAGAAAATTGTTAAGGGGTTACTTAGAACATGATTTTTCTATGGAATCTGGTACCTATAGTCATCTCATAGCCATTTAGATTTCAATAAACGTAAGAAAATCCGTTTTTCGTCAACTTAGCACAAACATTAATTAATATCGCAACAATCTTTACATACATAATGACATGTAGTTATTAAATACCTGATCATATTACCTACATACGAATCTATTCTTAGGTAGACATGAGGATAAAATCTTTATTACTCTGTAGGTAGGTACTAGTCAGCCTCAAAATTATGTAAACATAGACAAGAATTAATTTGATTGTCTACTATTTGTGTTAGATAATACTATAGAGGTACAATGCGTGCCACGAAAGATGAGACTTGACCCCGCCTCCCCCGCTCTTTCCGCCGCCCTTATGACGTCCGGTCAACTCCGGTCCCGTCTCGCACTCAGACCTCATACCGCTAAAGAGACCTAAAATCGTGTACTGCGCATGTCAAACCACGTGGTGTGTCAAGTCTCATCTTTCGTGGCACGCATTGTATGAGGAATAGGGTGTAAAGTTCACTCATACTCTATAGAAAAGGGAGGATCCTCCGGCCAGACGGGTGTTGTGTCTGGCGGGCAACTGCTTGATGATTCATGTCGGGCCGTTGTATCTATGCTAGTTGCGCGGTAAACTCTGCTTGCGAGATGCAGGATGCGGTCTAGTTTGGCTATAATACTATTTTTCAAAAATGTTCTTATTAACGTCAGTTACTTCATACGCATAAGCAGGACACTAAGTTATAAAACGTTATTTTTAGACCTTTGTATCCTGCTTATGTGTATGAAGTTTCATTAAAATCAGTTCATTCATTTCGAAAAACAAGGGCTTTGAAAGTTTGTATGAAATAAACTACACAAAGCGCCGCCAGCTTCGGTTCGAAGTTTCGAACACACGACCAATACCTCCTAACTCGTAAGTCGGAGCTGTTACCACGGGGCCAGGACTGTTCTTATCCTTGCGTATACAATGTAAAGTCATTCTTTCTGTCTGTCCGTCTGTCACAGTCAATTTTCTCTGAATCTACTGGACCGATTAAAATATAATTTGGCACACATGAGATTTTCTGACGTAGCGTTGAAAGGCTTCCCACAAGGTGGACCGATGACCTTGTGAAGGTCGCAGGAATCCGCTGGATGCGCGAAGCACAGAACCGGTCGAAGTGGAGGTGCTAGGGGTAGGCCTATGTCTAGCAGTGGACGTCTTTCAGCTGAGATGATGATAACGAGAATTTCTGTGACCCAAATACGGTTTGGGTGAAAATAGAAAAGTAAGAGACTACATGACCTAAAGCGCGGTCACTGTCGGGCTGCATAGAAAAGAAAGAGAAGCGCGATGACACAACTCTGGTAATTTATTGCAAAATATAAAGCAATTATCTATTTACAAAAAATCTATTGTTTGGACAAAAAAATTAAAACATTAGTGCTACTAGTGTTACTACGAGTATGTTGCTTGTTGAATAATCTGACAAAAAGTCAGAATGATTGTATGTAGTTATATTAGTATGGTTTTTATTGTGAAAAGAAAGTTTTTAGAGGTATCTTAATAATTTTTTTCTATCGTATTTAATGTGTTGTATTATGTTTTCCACACACTATGTAACTAGCTGCGATAGTTATAGTTACGTACGGTATACGGTAGTAGCTGCGTTAGTGGGGTATCTCGGGGAAATGACATTTCACGCGGACGAACGATGGCGAGAGAGGGGCTTCCAGAAAAGTAATAACAGCCGCACTGGTCTGACGATCAGGTTAAGCTACGCTTGTCGCAACTGGTCCATGGATGGGTGACGCATCTTTTACATATCAAGACCCCTCCGTGAAGCGCGTTAAGCCATTGGTCCCGGCTGTCATTTGTGGATATTTGTTCAGTCGTTACGGGTCGTCAGAAGCACGTAAAGGCTCCTTCAAACAGGCGCGACACGCGATAAAATCGCGCGCGACACAAAGGCACCGCAAGTCGCGCAACCAGCGGTGCCTTTGTGCCGCGCGCGATTATATCGCGTGTCGCGCCTGTTTGTAGGAGCCTTTACCCAGCAACTGGTTTACAGCAACTGGTAAATAAAATACTAGTATTCAGCTGCATCCGGTTAGACTAGAAGCCGACCCCAACATAGTTGGGAAAAGACTAGGCAGATGATGGACGCGGGCAAGAGCTAGTTCGTCTTGAAACGAGCAAAACTTGGAATTATTTCGCAGGGTCTCGCTCGCGTATAAGGAAAATGTTCATAAGATACATACACCAGGTAGGTACAGTCACGAGCACTAATATGTCAACACTTGGCAACTTTCAATTGCGATTTTTTCGTGAAATAACGAATGCAACGTTGAAATACGACAGTTTACACAAACCTATGGGTTCGCAAATACTTTGTTCGTAATAACATAAAATTTCATTCAAAACTAAAGGAGAAAATCGTCTTTGAATAAAGGTTCCTTCAAACAGGCACGACACGCGATAAAATTGCGCGCGACACAAAGGCACCGCAAGTCGCGCAACGAGCGGTGCCTTTGTGTGGCGCGCGATTCGCGTCGCGCGTCGCGCCTGTTTGCAAGAGCCTTAAAGCCAAGTGTATACATACTTATGCTCGTGACTGTACCTACATCTACCTTAAGGCTCGTACACACAGGCGCGACTTGTCGCGCGACGTGTCGCGTGGCGATTCTGCGAAATTATCGCGCCGCAACACCTTTCACACAAACGCGACGCGAATCGCGGCCGCGACGCGACACAACCTAACCTAACCTACCCAGGTACTTACTAATGTCGCGTCGCGGCCGCGAATCCGCCGCGACACCATACAAAATGAACATTTAGTATGGAGTCACGTCGCGCCGCGAATCGCGGCCGCGACGCGTCACAACCTAACCTAACCTACCCAGGTACTTACTCATGTCGCGTCGCGGCCGCGAATTCGCCGCGACACCATACAAAATGAACATTTAGTATGGAGTCACGTCGCGCAGCGAATCGCGGCCGCGACGCGACACAACCTAACCTAACCTACCCAGGTACTTACTCATGTCGCGTCGCGGCCGCGAATTCGCCGCGATATCGCCGCGACACGAGGGTATTATAAAAGGCAGTGCAATCCAAACCGAGCTCAGTAGTAGACGATCTTCGTCAGAGGACGAAGGCAGGTCTGTGCGTGTTTGCTGAGCGTGGGTCCCAGGTTCGATTCCCCGGCCGGCCGACATAACCTAACATAAGTTTGACCACACAAGCACGAACGACGACACTGAGGAATTCGACCAAGGTGCTAAGTGACTTAGGTATGTGTAATTAAGTATTTTTATTACGGAGTTTTCAATTTAATATGACTTCGTAAAAGTAACTTTTACTCATAAAGTACTCTAGCTAGCCTGTAACACATGTTTATGGCTTTGTTAGAGGACGACGGTAGATCTAGGCGTGTTTGCTGAGCGTGAGGCCTAATGATGGGTTCTTCATCAGATGACGATGACCTTTTGTTATTAGCAGTAGCTATTGATGAAGATAGAAGACAAGAACACAGTCGCATTAAACGCTGGTAAGTCGCAACATTAAATTATCTATTTGTCTAACTGTTTCTCGCCTTGTTGTTATGTGGGGTAGGTACCTAGGTACGTTTGAATACCTACACAGTTGGGATGCATCGTAGGTATCTTTTATAGCTTCACTATAATAAAGCTCACGGCTGAAGTTTTTTGGAAAGGTTTTTAATATGGAATTAGTAAAATGCGATAAATAGCTACTTAGCATCAATACGATTAGTAGATGATTCGATAAAATAATTGTATTTGTATAGGTAGTGTTGTTGTTTGTACCTACTTATTATAATTTGATTTCTTCTTGCAGGAAAACATCGGTCCACCCAATAAATGTTATTTTTGTATTAACAAACAAATTAAATACCTATTTTATATTCAATCTATGTAGGTACTTAACTCTAAATGGGCGGGCTGTGGCCCGTGTGTCGACCTGTGAACACGAGGCATTAGTGTAGGATCCTCAACACATTCTGCACGTACCTAGTTTCGTAAAAACGCTCACTATTTCTGCCCCGCATTTCATCAGCACTGTCGCATTCCCAATAATCATGTTGCCGTATTCACGAGCACAGTTCAGTTCGCGTTAAATAACTTTGCCGCTCTGAAGCTAGGGTTTTCCCTAGCCGAGCATGCATTATTATTTATTACTTACATACGATTCAATAGCTATCGATCGATTAAACGTAACGCACGTTCGCTCGCGAACCGAGTCGGGAAGGAACTAACTAAGTACCTACTAACCAGATTACTAAAAATACTAAAGAATTAGGTACCTAGGTACTAAGAAGATCAAACATGCCGCCTGCGTGCGGGGCCCGCTGTCAAACGTTACCGCTGCGCGGACGCCGCCGACGGCGAGTCTTTTGATGTGCAAAGGTCAACAATTTACAGAGGAGAAAATGTCTAAAGAATAATTATGAAATCAGAAACTGTTAGAAAATTGTACATAGGCTTTATTAATTATTATTACACACTGTTTTCATTTTCTAACTTTTAAATACGATTAACGGGTTTCTTAGATTAAACTAAGTTAATTATCCACTTTAAATTGATTGGGTTTACTTACCTAATAAATATTGTACCTATATATGTATTTATATTTACAGTTAGGTATTGCAATAAACGAGCGCGCGTCGTGTGACTCTAATTACATTGACATAAAGTTCAAATTCAAATTGATTCACGATTCAATAGATTCATGATGAAGATTTTTTAGTCAATCACGGCTGAAGTCGCGATCTTTTATTTTATTAATTCACTAAGTATCGATTATCGACTGACATAAGTACAAAACTTTTATTAAATGCACGACCCAGTGCATCAATTTGTTAACGGACGGCCCTGTTAAAAAATTTTGGTTAGTAAACAAAAATACTTCGTAAAAGTACGTACCTACGTCCGAATTCACCAGTGTCGTCGTTCGGCTTAGGTACCTAATCTAACCTAAGTGTGTAGATGCACATGCACATAGTTTCTGTGTGCGTTAGCTCGGGAACGTTCAGGGCTCAGTCAGTATCGTCCACAAAACATAAAATAATATCCTAACGGGCTACTAGAGCTGTTTTGCGCCAAAATTTTACAGGCGTAATGTTATGTAAGTATGTGTGTATGTTTAAAAAATATGTCTAATGAATGAGTGACCTAATTATAAATACCTAGACTGCCTCGTTGGTGTAGTGGTCGCAAGTGCAACTGCGCATGAGGTCCTGTGGGAGCTGTAATGTACCTGAATGTAACACAGCCGTTGGCATTCAGACTTCGAACTCGAACTGATTCACGCACAGCTGATATCACTAGCACTCGACTGCCAGCGGAGCCCAAGCGGCTCTCAAATGACTATAATAAAATGTACTATAACAGACCGCGTCGACAAACGCAGATCGTTCCAACTCGCGTCGAGAGTTAAGTAGGTATACATAGATTAGATATACTTAATAATAATTTAATTTGTATTTTAATACAAAAATAACAAACAATATTTGTATTGAACATTTAATGATTTCAGATGTCTTACACAATGTTAATTATGAGTTGCAGGCAATAAATTGTAAAATTAGCTTCTGCCCGTGACTTCGTCCGCGTGAAATTTCACCCTCCCCACATTCATCCTCTTAGGGGTGGAATTTCGAAAAACCCCTTTCTTGGTGGATACCTACTCTTCATAAAGAACACACCCTTCAAATTTTGACGACGACGACTGACGAAGAAACGGGCGAATTGATAATTGTGTCGAGAAACTGATCCTGGTTTGCACGACGAGGCTTTTCACACAGGTGATTGTGATTTCGATGAAGTGAACACTGGTGCAGCACACGTTTTTAGACAAGCGACAACAGTGAGGTGACACAGACAGACAACGTGTAAGCGGACACATCACGACTATGTTAATGATTCACATGTAGTGTCAGAAATTATGCAGACTGTAAATTAATTGGGAACTTCATTATAAGAGTCCATTTAATAGTTTATTTATATATATTGTGGTAATAAAATTAACACGAGTAGTCTTAAAGAGGTTTTTGGTGTAAATATAAATCAGTGTAGGTTAAAGAACTCTTCTTGTAGCCTTGGAAACCAAATTTTGGAAGCCTGCTTTTATAACCAGAATTATTACTAAATCAATGCAAATGAACTAACTTTGATCACTCGAATATTCATTAGCTTTTCTTTGTATCCTTTTTTATTCCTCCAAATTTTGGCTGTGCGTTGAAATATCAGTCAGTCAGGACTTTGAATATAGTTATGTCGGCCGACCGGGGAATCGAACCTGGGGCCCACGCTCAGCAAACACGCACAGACCTGCCTTCGTCCTCTGACGAAGATCGTCTACTACTGAGCTCGGTTTGGATTGCACTGCCTTTTATAATGCCCTCGTGTCGCGGCGATATCGCCGCGAATTCGCGGCGCGACGTGACTCCATACTAAATGTTCATTTTGTATGGTGTCGCGGCGAATTCGCGGCCGCGACGCGACATGAGTAAGTACCTGGGTAGGTTAGGTTAGGTTGTGTCGCGTCGCGGCCGCGATTCGCGGCGCGACGTGACTCCATACTAAATGTTCATTTTGTATGGTGTCGCGGCGAATTCGCGGCCGCGACGCGACATGAGTAAGTACCTGGGTAGGTTAGGTTAGGTTGTGTCGCGTCGAGGCCGCGAATTCGCCGCGACACCATACTAAATGTTCATTTTGTATGGCGTCGCGGCGATATCGCGGCCGCGACGCTATTCGCTACCTGACGCGCCGCGACACGGTCGCGGCGCGACAAGTCGCTCCTGTGTGAAGTGTCGCGCGCGTTTCCATAGAAAATGTTCTACGGATATACAATCGCAGAATCGTGTCGCACTGTCGCGTCGCGCCTGTGTGTACGAGCCTTTATTATGCAAATCTTGACCGCATTCAGTGCAAAAGTATAAATAAAGCTGCTTGAAATGTTTGAGGGTTTTTGAACATTGCGCACTACAATGAAGCTACAGTTTGTGTTATTATTGTTTTTTGTATTCGCTGCAGCAATGGAAGATAAAACGTCAAAAGGTAATTTGAATTTTTCGACGCTGTTTTTTAGTTTCTGTATAGTTTTAGTTAAGTTAGAATTTAATTTGGTTATTTTTGGTTCTAATATTTAATAAAGAGAAGCTATGTTGTAAAGAAAAAATTAATTACCATTTATTTACTTGGCCGTACTTGGACATAATTAATTTAAATATATCATAATTAAGAAGATCCGCAGGAGAACCAAGGTAACCGACATAGCCCGAAGAATTGAAAAAATCAAAATCGTACAGTTAAGTACGGATTTTTTGAAGTGAACACTTCTTAAGGCGCGTTAGGCATTTTTTGAGATGGAAAAAATCAACGAACTCGCAACACTGTTAGTTACCGACACCGCGCTACATTCGGATGTGTTTGGCTGTCCTCGGGACGTACTTGGTTTTAAATTCGATATGTCTGTGAGTGATGGCAAGTATTCTGTTTGTTTTCACTTCTGTCGGCACTCCCGGAGTGCCACTGTTTTTTTTTTATTGGAATAAATATCTTCTTAAAGCATTTTTTTTCCCCAGAACCCAATAAAGATCCAGTCAAGAGGCCGAATTCAACGCCATCTCCCTTCCTACCTGGTTCGAAGATACAACACTTATACAACATCCCTAGACCTAAGGCATAAAGAATGTACGATGAATAAGACAAAAGCTTCATACAGTATTTTTATCTCACAAAGCGACGAGCGCTTTACTTGTGGTAACCAAGTGTACGAGATACGCCGTGTGAATGTGTGTAAGTGGAGCTCTCGGTACAATCCGGGACAATGGCGAAGTTGGAAGTGAGTGAGTGTGTGTGGGTTATGCGCTGATGCTACTCGTACTCGTCTTCACGTACACATTCACAGCATGTTTTTACGTTACCACAAATAAAGCGCGCGTTGCTTCGTGTGATAAAAATATTGTAATGGTAACGTAAAAAGATAATAGTCAGTAGGAATTTTGATGATAAAGAAAAATAAAGTAATTTGAAGCAATCACTGTGTATGTTTAATTAACCCGTCCCATTCCCTACGGTGGCCGGGAGTCGTCGCGCGGCTCCCGACGCCCGGAGCGTCTCCCGCGGCGGCTGGGACGGGAGGCTCTCTCCCTCAGCCGTCCCGCCGCCTCCTTCGCTAGCATGACTGCTTCGCAGAAGGAGGCGACTGCCCCCCACTCCGCGTTTCCACCAGAGATGAGCGAGGATGCGTAGCGAGGGATGTGTGTGAAATCAACCAATAACTTCGCTTCATTTTTATAGCTTGAACTAAGTTAGCGTTGGTATTGACACAGTATAAAAATCATACAGTATTGTAACCCGGCCGTAACCTTGAAATAAATGCCTACAGCCGCGCGGTACTTAAACATGCGATAGGGCTGCCCGCCTCCAGCATTTTAATTACATTTGCCTGTTATTCTTAAAAAAAACAACACACCGTCCGTTCGTCACTGCGGCACAGTCGCGACTGTCTGCATGCCGAGCGCATTCCGAGGTCGAGGCGCGTAGGTATAGCTCGCGTTTCGTCCGTTTGTATGAAGTCGAAATACTGATATTATTACCGTGGTATTGATTAGTTTTACACACATCCTTCGCTACGCATCCTTGCTCATCTCTGGTGGAAAGGTAGCATAAGACCATATTACAGCTTTCGTACAATTCCGTTGACCCGGGCCCGGAACATAAAGGGCTAAGGAAGGAACACGGGTGGGTTTTAGTCAGTAAGAGTCTGACACTCCCTTCCGCTCCACCCAGAGCGGGAGGGGTCATTAGAAGATTTCCCATCCTGAAAAAAACAATACAAAAAAGCACGGTTGGGCTCTTACAGCTTTTCAGTCCAGGGACTGACCTCGGCCAAAAAAGAAACCCAAAAGTCTGACAACCAGCCTTACCAAGGGGTATCTTATTACCCACGTAACTGGGTTGTGGATGTCAGATAAGCAGTCGCTCCATGTAAAATTCTGAAATTCAGCTGGATCCTATTAGACTGAAAGCCGACCCCAAGATAGTTTGGAAAAGGCTAGTCTGATTGATTGGACCGACCTCAGCAAGTGTAGCTTAACCTGATCGATCTGTCGCAGCCAACTGGTTAAATTAGCCGTTTAGTTAACGGTCTGGCCTTTGGAAGTAGTGGTCGCTTCGCTTCGCTCTCTCGACTCGCACGCGGTCACAGTTCTAACCTAAGCGATTTGGTCCGGGTGCCCTGGTTTAGTTACTGCGACCAATTCGGCTCGCGCGTGATTGGTTACAGACTTCCAACCTAAACTATAATTGAATATCATTCAGGCCGTTAATTGGCTAGGCGGTTAACTAAACGGCTAATTAAACCAGTTGGCTGCGACAGATCGACCCGTGCGGTTATTTTTACTTAACCACAAGCCCCTCAATATATAAAATACGACCAAATGGACATATTTCGTAGGGTCTCACGTATCTTTATCTATAGTACTAATAAAACTGAAGAGTTTGTTTGAAAGCGGTTTTTCGAAATTCCACCCCTAAGAGGGTAAATGGAAGGGAGGGTGAAATTTCACGCGAACGAAGTCGCGGGCAGAAGCTAGTAATATATACAAACCAGGTACTGTGTCATCAACTTGTCATTATGTAAATGTTATAAGAACTCTCAGTATAAAGGCTGCATTGATTACTGTGTTGTCCGTACATTGAGAAGGTTTTTTGAACATAGCGCACTACAATGAAGCTACTGTTACTTTTATTACTGTTTTTTGTATTTACCGCAGTGATGGCTGATCAACCAACGAAAGGTAATTTTAAATTTACTTTAAACCCGATCGACGGCGCAACAACGATCATTGCGTTATTTACGTGTGGAGCAGACAAACTTTTCGAACTTATGAAGCAATGGATTAACAATTTGCTTCAAAATGATTTAGATTCCGTTTGATAGTGTTACGCAATCAATGTGCTGCTCGTAAGCATATTACTTCTTTAAAAGTGAGGCAGAAAGTACGTCATTACTGTTCTACAAAGCGGGTCGAAAAAGGGTATGAAAATCAATTTGTCAACGTGCTGAGCGGGCAGCAAAAGTGTATGAAAATCCATTGTTACCGTGCTGTTTTTTTTTGTGCAATTAAATTATAGTATAATGCCAAAGAGCAAAAAGTTTTTATCACCGAGTGCAAAATGATATTGGCAACATATTATGTACTTTTGCCGATCATTCAAACCAATAGTAATTCTCCCTGACAAAAACATTCGAGTTTTAATAACTGTAATATTTTTACTAAAACCTTCACTTGAAAAAATGGCTTTTATTTTCCTCGTAGCTATAGTATAAAGCGGTATGTATCACACGGAAGAAAGTACGATTCCCAACTCGTGTGCATTAAGGTCATCGTCTGAGCCTCAAACTACAGCCTCGTTAGTAAGCCGGTCACTTCTCCCCTCGGTGAACAATGTACTATACCTACCTATATTTATTTTGTTTACTTTGTTCCTTGGCCATACTTAAAATTAAGATATCCAAATGTTCAAGCGACACGTGTCGCTTGTGTATGCACGCTTAGCATTCTCATCTCAGCAGCATACAATGAGGGTTTTCGTGAAAATTTACGGCACCAGTTGGCACCACTGTGACAAGAGGTCTTCTAATATAAAATATATGATGACGTTCATCATTCGATTCCATTCATTCGTTCATCATTCAGTCATGACTAAAGAAAATATAGGCTCTTTGACAGATGCCTGGACCTGACGTGTCAGTGCTGCCACCTGGCGAACGTCATTTCAGAAAACCCTCATTGCCTTGCATTCATTCCTTTTGTGGCCCCACATATTTATGTGTAAATAAATAAAATCACCTTTCGATGATTTTATCGAAAGGTGATTTTTTTTTTAATTGTTTTACTCACTTGTACAGCCAGCAGGGAAAGTTGGTTAACACTTACCTAGAAAGAAAGAAATACGATTAAAAGGACACAGTTAGTGCAATACAAAAACAAAATATAAATTCTTTCACCATTTGAGATGGACATAGCGTCGTTGCGCATGCAAAAGTCGCTATGTGTTTTTAGTGAACTTATTTGAGCTATATGAATTATAACATTTAGCGTGTTTATACGGAACTTTCGATGTATGAATATCACATAGGTACATTCCTTAACTCTTTAAATATGTATTGCACTTATCACAGCTGTGTATACAGTATGTGTGTATTGAAATAACGATTAAAACTGCATAAAGAACCGAAAATAACTAAATAACACATAGCGGCTTTTGCACGCGCAACGACGATAGGCTATACAGGTTAAAAATAAATAAGCTAGCGAAACTCCGCACACGTGATGGGAATCAATATCTAAACACAACAAACCGATTTTCTGAACTAAGCTTCTTGTAAAAACATTACCAGCGGTCGTTGATCCCAAAATAAATTATCATGAAATATATATATTTTTTTGTTTTATTATGTTTAAATAATATGGATTTCTGTCACGTTTGCGGAGTTTCGCTAGCTAATTTAATTTGACCCTGTATTGGATATTGTAGTCTATGCATATTTAGTCTATGATAGATTAAGTGGCAACACTCTCTTCCGGTGACGCCTATATTGAGTAATGGCGTGGTAACGTTTTGTAATAATGAAAAATAAATTATCTGACTTGATTAATGGTGCTGCTTTTATTCCACTACATACTCTATAGGTTATGGGCCCAGTGAACCAAGGGAAAAGTGAAACAAGGGCACACAGTGAACCCAGAGCACCAAGATTAGGGTTGAAGTCAGTCAGATTGACAAAGGATAGAGTAGGAAAGTAAAATGGCTACAAGCACGATTTATACCTATCCAAGATTAAAGGATGGCTCAAGCTTTTCAAACTGGAAGTTTCGGGTTAAAACGTTATTAGAAGAACGAGGTCTAAAAGATGCCATAAACAAGGACAAACAATTAGACGAAAAAGTGAAGAACGAACTTGATGCTAAAGCGAAGAGCGTCATTGTTCAATGTGTCTCCGACAAGTTTATAGACATAATTAAAAAATGTAA
Source organism: Luperina nickerlii (assembly GCA_963855955.1). NCBI lineage: Eukaryota > Metazoa > Arthropoda > Insecta > Lepidoptera > Noctuidae > Luperina > Luperina nickerlii. The sequence goes on along the minus strand of OY979689.1, from coordinate 4,005,249 downwards.
TACAGCACTAGACATGCTAACAAAACTAGAGGAAATATTTGAAAGGAAATCAGTTTTCAACCAGCTATACTTACGAAGAAAACTACTGTCATTGAAATGTGGAAACAATGAAAGATTGACTGATCACTTTATTAAATTCGAGAATGTAATTTCGGAACTGGAGTCGTCAGGAACAGAGAAGAAAGAAAATGACAAGGTATGTCACCTATTGTTGACACTACCAGACCAATACAATACAGTCATAACAACGTTAGAGACGATGGACAAAGATTTGACGATTGATTTTATAAAGTCAAGAATGTTAGATGCTGAATTAAAAGTATTAGGTGATCAAAGCAACTCGACCAAGGAAGCCGATGCTCACAGCTTCCTCACATGTTTTAAATGTGGAAAAGAGGGCCACAAATCTTTTCAATGTAGAAGTAACCAAGCTAACAGAAGCAACACAAGAGGTCAAAGAGGAGGAAATTATAGAGGCAGAAGAAGACAAAATAGAGGACAAGCTACCAGCTCAGCGAATACTGCAGAACAGCAGGAGAATAATGAGAACACCTCTGTAACATTCTTCGCACAAGCATTCTCTACTAAAACAAATGACATGAATAGAGAAATAGAATTTGTGATAGACTCAGGAGCGACCTACCACATGATTAATGAAAAATATGAGAAACACATACAAAATGTAAGTGAAATACCTGAAATTAAAATTCAAGTAGCGAATGGAAATATCCTATCAGCAACAAGGAAAGGAACAATAATTGGAATAAGCAAAGAAAATATAAAAATAGAAATGGAATGCCTAATAGTCAAAAATTTAGCTCACAACCTGATATCTGTACTAAAATTAAATGAAAAAGGATTTAAAGTAACATTTGAACTAACAAGAACAGTAATTAGCAATAAAAGTCATGAAATAATATGTGAAAATAATGGGAGACTATGTAAAATCAGACTTAACCTGAATTTAGATGCAATGTTGACAAACAAAACAGATGAAAATCTATGGCACAGAAGAATGGGTCATTTAAACTATGGAAGCATGAAGGTACTAGGATTACCACTGTCAAATGAACGCTGCTCCATATGTATACAAGCTAAAGGTACGCGGCAACCATTCAGTCCAACTCCAAAGCCAAGAACAAAACAAATAGGAGAACTTATTTATTGTGATCTCGGAGGACCTGTCTCACCCATAAGTAGAAGAGAAGAAAGATACTATTTAACAATAATTGATGACTACTCACACTTTATGGAAGTCTACCTACTTAAATCAAAAGATGAAGCGAAAGGCTATATAATTAATTACATAAGAAGAATGAAAAACAATGGTACAAATGTTAGAAGAATAAGAACTGATAGAGGTACTGAATTTGTAAATGAAGAATTAAAAGTATTTTATAATGAAAATGGTATAAAGCAAGAAACCACATGTGCCTATACACCCCAGCAAAACTCAGTATGTGAAAGAATGAATCGAACATTAGCTGACAAAGTGAGAGCTATGTTATTGGAAACAAATCTACCAAAGAAATTATGGGGCGAAGCCATCAGATCTGCAGCATATGTTATAAATAGATCCCCAACAAAAGCATTACATGGTGATACACCAGCCAACATATGGTATGGAGAGAACAAACTTGATAAAATAAGAGTATTTGGCTCAAAAGCATGGAGTGTCATATTACCTAAACCAAGCAAACTAGAACCTAGAGCAAAACCTATGATAATGATTGGATATTGTGGATCAGGATACAGGCTATGGAATCCATTAACTAATGAAATAGAAGAATCTCGAGATGTAAAATTTGACGAATCAGATTACAAGTATGATGAAAGCCAATGGAATAAATCCATTACTTATGAAAAAGAAGAAAAAACAGAAGAACCAGAAATAGAATACTTAGAGAATGAAAAGGAAAACATTCCTGAATTATCAAATGAAAGAGACATGAGTATAAATCCAGGACAAGAGCAGAATAATTCAGAGAAAAGAAGACAAAGACCAACTAAGACACCAATAAGATTCCAAGATTATGAAATGTCAAATATAGCTTACGCACTACTGTTAGAAGATCCTATAAACTATGATGAAGCTGCAAAACATGAAGATTGGTCTGAAGCTATACAGAAAGAGCTAGAAGCACACAGAAAACATGGAACATGGGAAACAAGTGAACTACCAAAGGATAAGAAAGCAATAGACACTAAATGGGTGTGCACGCCATCGTGTGCACCAAGTATAATAGTAAACTAAAATAACCGTGCCTTACAGCATCTAACAACGCTCGCGGCACACCACTAAGACGTCGGCAGGGCGTGCGGGGGGCGCGGGACGGAGCACCGCGCCGTCATCACTTCACTGCACATCGAGTCGCGCCAGCGATCACTACTAGAAACTTAATAAACTCTCACGCGCATAAATGTACGCGTATAATATCAAGAATTCAAGATCAGTCATTGTAATACAAGTACTTAATAAAATCTCATATTTTATAGATGAAGAGGAGTTCATTTCAATCCCCTTCGAGTGGCGACCGTGAACAATCGAAGCTGCTGGAACGAATTGCTGTCGTCGATCGAACCAACAGAAAGGATTCCGTGTGTAACCAACATGGCGGCGGCGGCGGATCACCAGCTATAAAATGGAAGGAAGTAAGCCCGTTCCTTGTTCGCTCCCTATCCCTATTCCTCAGCTTTTGGTTGCGTGTAAATGCCGAGCTACATTTAAGCTGTGGGGAGAAGTGCCTAGCTATAGCTAGCTGCGTGTTTTAAGGATTGGCTATAGTACGCTGCGCACGCATGTCATTTTATATTTTTCCATAGAATTTTAATCCTAAGTATTTTTCATGCACTGAATGTGAGCACGCGGTCCTATTTATCGTGTCTTGATTTGATTCCCAGATAAAAGGCACCTAGTTATCTTATTTATTTAATTGGTTTCAATGGTTATTTGCCGAACATTCCAGACGATCGCGATCCACGCGTCGCTCGCGCCTGCGTCGTCGGTGCGCGGCAAAGTTAACGTGCTGTCAGCGTGCTCGGCAAAGCGGCGCCCTGCGGGCGCTGTACGTGCTGCTGGCTGAGCTCGGTGGCAGCTGCGAGGTTTGAGCTGATTGGCGGCTGGATTGCTTTGGTTAGAGTGAACATTTTGTACCTTTACCTTTCTCATTGGTGAAATTAGTGTCGTGTACGGGTACCTGCATTTATTTAGTCGTTAAACAAAATGTCGGTCAGTGATCAAGAAAACGATGATGCTAATCCCGTTTTAGTCAAATTAATTCGTAAACGATCTGGCATACGTAGTCGTGTAACTTATTTTAAAAACTATGTCACCAAGTTTCAGTTGGATAAGTTGGATGGCGTAACTAGTTTGGATATAAGGGAATTATCGGTAAAATTAGCACAATTACAAGAATTGGTACCAAAATTTGAAGAGGTTCAGACAGAAATTGAAGAACTTACTGTAAATGAAAATAAACAATACTCAGAAAGAGATGTCACTGAAAGTGAATTTTGTTCTCAAATTGCATTAGCACAGGAAATAATAGATCAGTTTTCTAAAACAAAAAGTTCAATAAATAATGATTCAATAAAATCAAGTTGTGGGGTAAATGCTTCAATAAAATTGCCTACTATTAATCTACCTACTTTTGATGGGGACTTTGTAAAATGGCTGGAATTTCGAGACACATTCCAATCACTTATAGATGAAAATGATACTATACCGATAATAAATAAATATCATTATTTGAGAAATTCGTTAGCAGGCAGCGCAAGGATTGCTATTAGTTCAATTAATTTTGCAGCTAAGGATTATAAAAGCGCATGGCAGGCTTTATGTAAGAGGTATGATAATCCAAATATTCTTATGAACTATCACTTAAACGCGTTAGTAAGTATAGCTCCTATTCAAAAGGAATCGTCCATGGCGTTAAGGGAGTTAAGTGATATAATTTTTAAAAACTTAAGTGCGTTAAATACATTGGAGATTTCTACCGATAGTTGGGATCCTTTAGTAATACATTTGGTGGCCGCAAAGTTAGATCCCAAGACTAGGAGTAAGTGGGAAGATCTTAAAGGTAGTTTGTCTTCCCGTCCATCACTTGAAGAGTTTCAGGATTTCTTAATGCAACGAGCTAACATTCTGCAATCGGTTAACCAAAGTCATAGTTATCATGATAATAAAAACTCTTCTAAAGATAATAAAACTAAGGAAAATAAATCATTAAGGTCTTTTGCTACCGTTACAGAAAACACTCAAAAAAAGGCATGTGTTGTGTGTGATAAAAACCATTATATACACCAGTGTTTTAAATTCAAAGGGATGAAATTAAATGATAGGCTTTCCTGGGTAAATAAACAAAAACTGTGCAACAACTGTCTTCGCACTGGTCACACACATACAGAATGTACTTTGAAGGGTTTGTGCCGGAAATGTCCGGATAAACACAACAGTTTATTACACAAAAACAGTACGGTTATAAATGTAGCCACTGAAAACACTGAGCCTCCTGTTACTAGCACCCCCTGCCCTGCTAGTTTATCTGCAGTGTCACCAGGACAAGTTTTATTGTGTACTGCGCAGGTTGAATTGGTTAATACAAAAACAAATTGTACTTACCTAGCTCGTGCATTGCTGGATACTGGAAGCCAGTCTTCATTTATGACTGGCAACCTGAAAGAAAAGCTAGGACTACAGACTGAAAAACTAAATGCCTTCAATGTAACAGGCATAAACAATGTAGCATGTGAAATAACAGAAAGGTGCAATGTTAAATTAAATTCAAAGGTAGGCAGATTTAGTGTGCATGTAAATTGTTTTATTCTTCCAAAAATTACTCGCAAGTTACCTAACGTTCAAGTTAATGTAGAAAGGTTTGGTTTCCCAGATAATATTCAATTGGCTGATCCTTTGTTTTACCAGCCATCGGAAATAGACATTTTGTTAGGTGCAGATCATTTCTTTAATATTATATTACCAAATAAAATAAGTTTAGGGGCAAACAGACCAGTCTTACAAGATAGCATGCTAGGGTGGATAGTGGCTGGCCCCACTGGGGAAGGTCACAATAATAAGAAAACACACTGTAACATTGTTCATAAAGGTGCAAATATTGGTCAAAATTTACATGATTCTTTAATCAAATTCTGGGAGGTTGAAGAAGTACCTTCGGAAGCTAACATTTATTCTGTCAATGAACAGTTTTGTGAATCTCACTTCAATAAAAATACTTGTCGCTTGCCTGATGGTAGATTTTCGGTAATGATGCCTCTGATGGAGGTCCCTGAGCAGGCACTTGGCAATTCATTTCCCTTAGCAATTAAGCGTTTTTTAAATTTAGAAAGTTAAATAAAAATCATAAGTTAAAGGAACAATATGCCAATTTTATAAACGAATATGCTAGATTAGAACACTTAGTTGAAACTGATAGGCCAGAGTTTGGATGCTTTTTACCGCACCATTGTGTGATTCGTGAACAACACGAAACTACAAAACTTCGAGTGGTATTTGACGCGTCTGCTAAAACCAGATCAGGCAAATCACTCAATGACATCCAGGCAGTTGGTCCAGTAGTGCAAAATGATTTGTTTTCGATACTTATCCAGTTTAGATTACATAAATGTGTATTAACAGCGGATGTCGAAAAAATGTACAGGCAAATCGAATTAAATGAGTCGCAGAGACATCTACAGCTGATATTGTGGAGAAACCAACCAACGGAGCCTATTAAAATTCTGCAACTAAAAACCTTAACCTATGGAATGGCATCTGCTCCATTTTTGAGTACTAGGTGTCTGTTTGAGCTAGGGAGCCAATGTAAAGATAAGGTTATTGCTGCGGTAATTAAGAATAATTTTTATATGGATGATTTAATAACTGGAGCCTCTTCTGAGGACGAATTAAGGCACATATATTTGGGTGTGTCACAGACTTTGAATGCCGCCTGTTTTCCGTTAAGAAAGTTTAGAACAAATTGCCCTGAAATACTTAATGATAATTCAGAGTCTACAAATTGCCTTACTTTTCATGATGAAACCACGGTTTTAGGGTTGAAATGGTCACCGTTGTCAGACAAATTACATTTTCCTAGTGAGATTGAATTCTCTAATAAGGTTACAAAAAGAATAATTATTTCTACTACGTGTAAGCTATTTGATCCATTGGGATTGGTTAGTTGTTGCATTATCAAAGCTAAAATATTATTGCAAAATTTATGGACTCTCAAGTTGGATTGGGATGACTCTGTACCAGAACATTATGTTAAAAAATGGTTTAGCTTTATAAAATATTTGCATTTGTTGTCAGACATTGCCTTACCTCGCAATGTTTTTTGTGAAAATCTAGATTTTCAGTCTGTGGAGATGCACTGCTTTGTTGATGCATCACAACAAGCTTATGGAGCATGTGTATATATGCGCTCCAATAGTAATAAAGATAATACAGTCACTGTTAGGTTACTATGTGCAAAAACAAGAGTGGCACCAATTAAAACACTTACTATTCCACGGTTAGAGTTATGTGCTGCTCTAACAGGAGCTGAGTTGTGCACTAAAGTATTAAAGTCAGTTCCATGCAATGTTAATAAAATATACATGTGGACTGACTCCACGGTGGTACTTGGATGGTTAAAAACACAGAATAAAGCCTTGCAAGCGTTTGTGCGTAACCGTATAAATAAAATAAATCAACTTACCGAAAATTATGAATGGAAACATGTTCCAACAAAATTTAACCCTGCTGACTTAGCGTCCAGGGGTGTTGATCCACAGCATGTGCAAGCATCATCATTGTGGTGGGAGGGACCTTCGTTCTTAAAGGAAGATCAATCTAAATGGCCTACCCAGCCACAGGTTAGCCTTAATAACTTACCCGAAACAAAAATATTAATATCCGTTGATCAAACATCGGATACCATTAATTCATTTATTCAGTTTGAAAAATATTCTAGTTATTTAAAAACAAAAAGATGCTTTGCGTATGTTCTACGTTTTGTAAATAATTGTAAGAAGAATACTGTTAAAGTGTTAGGACCTTTGCAAACTGAGGAACTTGATCGCTCATCAATATTATTGTTAAAGTTCAGTCAGCTAGAGTCATTTGCAAAGGAGATTAAAATAATAAAAGATGGTAAGGCTTTACATCACAAAAGCAAATTGTTGCCTTTAAATCCATTTTGTGATAATAATGGGTTAATTAGAGTAGGAGGTAGGATTAATAAGTCTGATTGTCAATATGATAAGAAACATCCAATTCTATTAGATGCTAAGCAACATTTAACTAGGTTAATAATGCACTATGAACATGGTAGATTATTTCACGCAGGCCCCCAGTTACTTTTGTCCTCTGTTCGTGAGAGGTTCTGGCCACTGGGTGGCAGAAACTTAGCTCGCACTATTGTTAGGACTTGTGTGGTCTGTACTCGATTTCGAGGTCAGCCGATACAGCCCTTAATGGGGGACTTGCCTAGTGTGAGGGTTAATCCAGGTTTCCCGTTCAGTACATGTGGGATCGACTTTGCGGGACCATTTATGATATCCTCAAAAAAGGGTCGAGGTAACCGCGTTACAAAAGCCTACCTATGCGTTTTTGTATGTCTAGCTACTAAAGCTCTACACCTTGAAGTTGTCAGTGACCTAACCACTGAAGCTTTTATATCTTGTTTACGTAGGTTTGTTTCACGTCGCGGCAAGCCTTACGCGATTTATTGCGACAATGGGAAAAACTTCGTAGGGGCTAACAATGAGTTGGGGAGAGTTATAAAAGCCAGCCGCCAATCAGTCTCAGATTTCGCGTCAAATGAGGAAATCAAATTCTTGTTTTGTCCAGCCTACTCACCACACTTTGGTGGAATATGGGAGGCTGGCGTTAAATCCGCTAAATATCATTTGAAACGCGTTGCTGGTAGTGCCTCACTTACATTTGAAGAGCTGGCGACGCTTTTTGCGCAAATTGAAGCGATCCTTAACTCCCGCCCCATTTCTCCTCTTTCGTCTGATCCAACTGACACAAATCCCTTGACTCCTGGGCACTTCCTTATAGGCCGCCCGTTGATGTCTGTGCCGTCGTTACCGGTTAACTGCATTAGACCCACCAGATACCAGCGAATCGAGCAGATCCGACAGCAATTCTGGGCACGATGGCGCAGGGAGTTCATGGCAGAGCTGCAGAACAGGACCAAATGGAGGAGAGATCAACCATCATTGCAACTCGGCGACCTGGTCGTGCTACGAGAGGACAACCTGCTGCCTCTCGACTGGCGCATGGGGCGCGTGATGAAATTGCACCCGGGTAAAGATGGAATTGTTCGGGTTGCGGACGTCCACACCAACAAAGGACTTATAAAACGGGCCGTTCATAAAATGTGTCTGTTGCCCACGACTCCATAGCTGTTGAAATAGCTTCAACGCCGCGGAGTATGTGCACGCCATCGTGTGCACCAAGTATAATAGTAAACTAAAATAACCGTGCCTTACAGCATCTAACAACGCTCGCGGCACACCACTAAGACGTCGGCAGGGCGTGCGGGGGGCGCGGGACGGAGCACCGCGCCGTCATCACTTCACTGCACATCGAGTCGCGCCAGCGATCACTACTAGAAACTTAATAAACTCTCACGCGCATAAATGTACGCGTATAATATCAAGAATTCAAGATCAGTCATTGTAATACAAGTACTTAATAAAATCTCATATTTTATAGATGAAGAGGAGTTCATTTCAATCCCCTTCAATGGGTATTTCGTACAAAGGCAGACAATACCAAGAAAACTAGAATAGTAGCAAAAGGATTTCAAGAAGAAACTACTGAAAATATCTATGCACCAGTTGCTAGAATGACAACTGTTAGACTATTTCTAAACAAAGCAGTACAAGAAGATTTACCTATAAAGCAAATGGACATACCAACAGCATTCCTGAATGGTGAACTAAAGTCTGACATATACATAAAGTATCCAGAAGGGTTAGCAGAAGAAAAAGGAAAAGTTCTAAAATTAAGAAAAGCATTATACGGACTGAAAGAAGCTCCAAGATGTTGGAATGAAAAACTCAATAATTTTCTCATACAGAAAGGATTTAATCGTTCACAAAGAGATTTCTGTCTATATACTGGAATTAATGTTTACATATTAATATTTGTTGATGATATTTTAATTATTGGAGAAGGAAAGAAAATAATAGAAGATTTGAAAGAAGAATTTAAAGCCAAAGATATGGGAAATATACATAAATTTCTAGGAATGGAAATTAAGAGATCTAACCATGGAATAGAAATAAATCAGACACAAATTATTGACAATATTTTATTAAAGTTTAATATGCAAGATTGTAAAGGCATAAGTACACCTATGGAAATTGGTTTACACATAGATCCAGACGAAGAAATTCTGACAAACATTCCTTATAAAGAACTTGTAGGCTCACTGATGTATCTAGCTACAATTAGCAGACCTGACATATCATATGCAACAGGATTCTTGAGCAGATACATGAATCGACCAACACCAACACTCTGGAAAGCAGGAAAAAGAATCATGAGATACCTGAAACAAACAAAGGAAAAAGGATTAGTCTACAAAAAAGAAGAAAATAATAATAATTACTTACATGCATTTTCAGACGCAGACTGGGCAAGTGAGAATATTGACAGGAAAAGTGTAAGTGGAATCGCCATATTCCATCAGGGCAATTTGATCAGCTGGACTTCGAAGAAACAGACTTCAGTTGCATTATCCACAGCAGAAGCTGAATATGTCGCTGCTGCATTAGCTGTAAGTGAAATCATTTTTATACTAGGAGTATTAGAGGATTTAAAGTTTTGTAAAAACATAAATTCTACATTGTTTATTGATAATCAAAGCACTATTAAAATGATAGAAAGTTACGAAAATAGTAAAAGATCCAAACATATTGATATTAAAGTACATTATATTAAAGATATCGTAAGCAAAGGTTTAATTATATTAAAATATGTGTCTACTAATGAAAACAAAGCTGATATACTCACCAAGTCGCTGTCTAAGGTTAAACACAAGTACTTTTGTAATTCTCTCGGTTTATTGTGTTAAATAATATATGTGTTGTGTAATACTATGTTCATTAAGGTACTCTTAGATAGTAACTTATGTGTAACTTTGTGAAATGCTCAATGTTTACAAATTATAATGATAACCTACAAAGAATAGTCATGTTGACATTAGTCAATTATGTCAAACAAATGTCAAACTAAAAGTGTCATGTATCAATTTTAATGTTGCCAGTTTTGTATGATTGTAACAAGTCCAAGTTTAGTGATTTTAGTAGTATAATTTAAAGAAAATAATAAACTTGAACTTGAGCCGTGGTATTGGATATTGTAGTCTATGCATATTTAGTCTATGATAGATTAAGTGGCAACACTCTCTTCCGGTGACGCCTATATTGAGTAATGGCGTGGTAACGTTTTGTAATAATGAAAAATAAATTATCTGACTTGATTAATGGTGCTGCTTTTATTCCACTACATACTCTATACCCTGTATACTATATAAATATATATATTGTTGCGCGCCGCAAATAATGTTTGATACATGGCGACATTAGTTACCACTAGCGCCATCTAGTATCGGGTAGCAGAACTAGTACCTCGGTACTAGGACCTTGACCCTACTTGACCTTTTTGTAAGTACTAGTAATTCCGAGAACTATCGACGTCGAGTCAGTCGGGACCGGTATGTACTCGAACGTTCTAGATGTTTATGTACTAGCTCTGCGGCACTATATAAGGCGGGCGCAAGCCGCGAGACAGATAGTTTCGATTAAGCGATACGAGCGATAACATCGAAAGCGATATTCGAGTGCGACTTAAGAGTGATCAGTAAGTGAAATTGTGTTTCTTAATTTGTGTGTTTGACTTGTAATTAGTGTTGGTGAGTAAAGTGTCATTTTTTTGGTTATTAAATCGGCAGTTTTTATTGTCACGAACCCCAAGCTCGTAACAATTGGTGTCAGAAGTGGGATTTAAAATGCCGATTTTACCCAAAGACGACATGGAGGGTATCCGTACCCGGAGTCAACGCCAGCAAAATCTGGTGCTGGTGATGCTGGAGCAGCTGTGGACGGGCCGGCCTCCGTGGTCGGTAGCTGGCCTTCCGACCCCTGTGGCATTGCTCCACCAAATCGCCTCTGATCCGTCTCTTGCTGGCGTTGACTCCGGGTACGGATACCCTCCATGTCGTCTTTGGGTAAAATCGGCATTTTAAACCTCGCTTCTGACACCAATTGTCACGAACCCCAAGCTCGTAACAATTGGTGTCAGAAGCGAGGTTTAAAATGCCGATTTTACCCAAAGACGACATGGAGGGTATCCGTACCCGGAGTCAACGCCAGCAAGAGACGGATCAGAGGCGATTTGGTGGAGCAATGCCACAGGGGTCGGAAGGCCAGCTACCGACCACGGAGGCCGGCCCGTCCACAGCTGCTCCAGCATCACCAGCACCAGATTTTGCTGCTCTGATGATGATGCTGCAGGAGCAGGCTCGCCGACAGGAGGAGCAGGCCCGTCGACAGGAGGAACAGGCTCGTCGACAGGAGGAACAGGCTCGTCGGTTGGAGGAACAGCTCCAGCGGGACAAGGAGGAGCAGGCCCGTCGACAGGAGGAACAGGCTCGTCGATTGGAAGAACAGCTCCAGCGGGACAAGGAGGAACAGGCCCGCCGACAGGAAGAACAGGCGCGCCGCCAGGAAGAGCAGATGCTCCTTATAAAGGACCTTCACGCTACCTTCAGGAAAGACATGAAGGAGGTGAAGGATAAGGTTGCTCAACATGACAACCGCCTGTCGGAAGCTGAAATCCGAATCGACCAAGTGAAAAACCAGGTTGACAACGTGATGGCTGACGTAAAGGAAACCGTGATGGCTGACCTGAAGGAAACCGTGATGGCTGACGTGAAGAAAACGCTGGATTACCTGAAACTGGGTGATGGAATCGCAGCTCCCGTAGCTACAACACCTTCGCTACGTGGATTCAAAGTGCCACCGTTCGACGGAACTTCTTCCTGGTCGGCCTACAAAATCCAATTCGAGGCTGTCATGAAGGCGAACGGGTGGAATAAAAGTCAGGCCATGACTGCCCTCACCCTGGGCTTGCGCGACCAGGCCTTAACTGTTCTGGAAGCTCTCGGTAAGGAAGTGACTTACGAGCAGCTCCTTGAGGCATTGGAGGCTCGGTATGGCGACGCTCACCTAGAACACGTGTTCCGTGCGCAGCTCAAGGATCGCGTGCAACGCAGCAATGAAAACCTGCAGCAGTGGGCCCTGGAAGTGGAGAAGCTGGTTCGCAAAGCTTACCACTCCGTACCTGCACTTATTGATGGGAACCTGGTGCAGGCATTCATCGACGGCATCCGCGACCTTGAAGTTAGAGTTGCTGTGAGGCTCGGTCACCACGGGACGCTGAAGGACGCCTTGGCACATGCACTGGAGGTGGAAGCTGTGCGGCAAGATCATCGTTCCCATCGCGTCAGGGAGGTTGCAGCGGCTACAGTTCGCGAGCGCAGTAAAGGATACAGCCCTAGGTGCTACGGCTGTGGAGAAAGGGGCCACCTTCGATCCAGTTGCCCTAAGCGAACTGCAGAAAGAGAAGACAGCAGATCTCCAGAGGGCAGTGCGGCTAACAGCACCGCCCAACACCAGCAGCAGGGAAACGAGTAATAGCCAGGACTGCGGGGCGGGTGCTGGCTGATGTTCAAGGAGCCCCAAGGATTTCGATCACACAAACCCATGATGGGAATAGCCTAATCATCAAGGGCGAGGTCAACGGAACGCCGTGTAAGCTGACCATAGATACTGGAGCCTCTCGTACGGTCGTCAGTTCCCAACTTATAAGTCGGTTCCTTGGGGACTCCGCACACAACCGAGAACACATTAATTTGGTTACAGCCACCGGTCAGCGCATACCCGTCCATGGAGAGAAGAAGATAGAGTTGAAGCTAGGCAACAGAATCTACCTGCATAATGTCATCGTGGCCGATATAATGGACGATTGCATCCTGGGCCTTGACTTTATGAGGAAGAATTGTTGCGAGATCGACGTTAAGCAAGGTGTTTTGAAATGTGGACAAGAGGAACTTTTCGTGGAAGGGGCGTTACCAGGAAATGTGTACAGCCTTAAGAAGATTGTTCTTCCGCCGAGATCGGAAACGATTGTGCCGGTTAGTCTTCCTCGGAATCCTGGTCAAACTCATCGTTGTGTACTCGTGGAAAGGGTAGACAATGACCTTCCATGGAAAGTGGCACGAACTTTGGTCAGAGCCACCGACATCTCAGGGGTACGTGTGCTGAACCTATGTGATCAGGAACACATTATAGAAAAAGGCACACTAGTTGGTACTTGCGAGAAAGTGGATTGGTTGCGACGATGCCAATATCTATCGACTGGGACCCTCAGCAAGGATGCACCAACGAGAGTGACCACCCTTTTAGAAGACTGCCGCAGCGCTCTGTCCCAAAGTGAAATGGTCAAGGCTAAGAAGATGTTACTGAAGTACGCCAATGTTTTCTCGTCCAACGATGCTGACATCGGAAAGACTGGCATAGTTCAACACAAAATAAACACAGGAGAAGAATTGCCTATCCGTCAGCGGCCAAGGAGATTGCCGGTAGCACGTGAAAAGGAAGTGGAAACCATGATTGAGGGAATGGTGAAGGATGGTGTTATTGAACCTTCATCTAGTCCATGGTGTTCACCTGTAGTGCTGGTAAGAAAGAAGGACGGCAGCATGCGGTTTTGTGTTGACTATCGTCGTCTGAACGACGTTACGAAGAAGGACAGCTACCCTTTGCCAAGAATTGATGACACGCTGGACATGCTTACTGGCGTAAAGTGGTTTAGCACGCTGGACCTGAAAAGTGGCTACTGGCAAGTTGAAATTGATCCTAAGGACAAGGAGAAAACTGCATTCTCGACAGGAAAGGGTCTGTGGCAATTTAAAGTTATGCCGTTTGGATTGTGCAATGCTCCGGCAACGTTTGAAAGGTTGATGGAACTTGTACTTACCGGGCTAATTGGCGATGCATGCCTGGTCTACTTGGATGACATCATCATCGTAGGCCGTACGTTTGAAGAACATCTACAAAACCTGGAACGCGTGCTCATGAAGATCCAGAGTGCCAACCTCAAGTTAAGTCCGAAGAAGTGTTCACTATTCAAACGACAAGTTAGCTTTTTGGGATATGTCGTGTCCGAAGAAGGTATCCGCACGGACCCAGAGAAAATCGCCGCTGTCAAGGATTGGCCAGTTCCAAAAGACAAGACGCAGGTCAGAGCATTTTTAGGTTTGTGCTCTTATTATCGGCGATTTGTCAAGAACTTTGCAGATATAGCCAAACCCCTGCATAAGCTAACCGAGGCGAAGCGACATTTCTGCTGGGATGATAGTTGTGACATCGCATTCCAGGAGCTAAAGGACCGTCTGTGCAAAACACCTATTTTGGGGTACCCTGATGCGGGCAAGGAATTTATAGTTGACACAGACGCAAGTGACATAGGACTTGGTGGTGTGTTGTCCCAACGGAATGGTGATCAAGAGGTTGTGATAGCGTACTTCAGCAAGTCGTTGTCAAAGCCGGAAAGGAACTATTGTGTTACGAGACGGGAACTGCTTGCTGTGGTAAAGTCATTGCAGTATTTTAGCAAATATCTTCTGGGGCGGAAATTCCACTTACGAACTGACCATGCTGCACTGAAATGGCTATTGCAGTTCAAAAACCCAGAAGGACAAGTTGCGAGATGGATTGAACTACTGCAGGAATACGACTTCGTGGTCGAACATCGCAGCGGAAACTCTCATGGCAACGCAGATGCATTGTCAAGAAGACCTTGTCCTGAAGACTGCAAGCATTGTACTAGGCAGGAGAGTAAGGAAGTGGTACCTGTGAGGATGCTTAAGACAGACCTCAACAACGAGTGGAAGGAAAGCCTACAACGTGCACAGCAGGAAGATTCGGACATCAAGCCAATTCTGGAGTGGATGAAGGCCAGAGCTCCTAAGCCCAGGTGGAGTGACGTCTCAGCGATGAGTTCGGTCACAAAAAGCTATTGGGCCCAATGGGACAGCTTGGTGGTTCAGGATGGAGTCCTGTGCCGTAAATGGGAAAATGCTCGGGGAGACAGCTGTCATTTGCAAATGGTTGTCCCTAAAGCTCAAGTACCGGATGTTCTACAGCTGTACCATAATGGTTGTTCAGGAGGTCACCTGGGTGTAAAACGGACTATACTGAAGATACGAGAACGGTTTTACTGGGTCCACTGTCGGGACGATGTCGAGGATTGGTGTCGCAAATGTACAAGTTGTGCAGCTGTAAAGGGACCTCAGACTCGTAGTAGGGGTGCATTGAAATTGTACAATGTTGGTGCACCATGGGAGAGGATAGCCCTTGACGTTGCGGGGCCGTTTCCGGAGAGTGAAAGTGGTAACAAGTATTTCATGGTTGTGATGGATTACTTCACGAAGTGGCCGGAAGTCTTCGCCATTCCAAATCAAGAAGCTTCGACAGTTGCGGATAAATTGGTTCATGAAGTCTTCTGTCGTTTTGGAGTACCTTTGGAGATTCACAGTGATCAAGGAAGGAATTTTGAGTCCCAAATATTCCAGGAAACTTGTCGAGTTATGGGTACTCATAAAACAAGAACTACTTCCTACCACCCACAATCGGATGGAATGGTGGAACGATTTAACCAGACACTGGAGAGGTACCTAGCAAAAGTTGTGGAAAATCGGCAACGAGATTGGGACAAGCACATACAACCGTTTTTGCTGTCATATCGAAGCGCTGTTCACGAAAATACATCGGTGACGCCTGCTTTCGCAAACTTCGGAAGAGAACTACGGCTACCTGCAGACCTGATCACCGGAATACCACCTGATGCCCCACGCAGTGTAACTGATTATGCGAATGATTTGCGGAACAAAATGAATGACATTTATGAGCACGTCAGACAATCGGGCCAGCAAATGTCTGAAAAGATGAAAACCCGTTATGACCGCAAAATGAACAATAAAGGGTTCGACGAAGGTTCACTGGTGTGGTTGCACAATCCAGTCCGCAGCAAAGGGAAATCTCCTAAGCTTCAAGCTAAATGGGACGGACCGTACCGGATTGTGACAAAGATCAATGATGTAACCTACCGGATACAGAAAGGTGCAAGAGGTACTCCTAAGATCGTCCATGTGGATCGACTGGCGCGTTATTATGGGGCCAATAATGCTCGGGACGAGCATGTCTAAGGAGGGGGCAGTGTTGCGCGCCGCAAATAATGTTTGATACATGGCGACATTAGTTACCACTAGCGCCATCTAGTATCGGGTAGCAGAACTAGTACCTCGGTACTAGGACCTTGACCCTACTTGACCTTTTTGTAAGTACTAGTAATTCCGAGAACTATCGACGTCGAGTCAGTCGGGACCGGTATGTACTCGAACGTTCTAGATGTTTATGTACTAGCTCTGCGGCACTATATAAGGCGGGCGCAAGCCGCGAGACAGATAGTTTCGATTAAGCGATACGAGCGATAACATCGAAAGCGATATTCGAGTGCGACTTAAGAGTGATCAGTAAGTGAAATTGTGTTTCTTAATTTGTGTGTTTGACTTGTAATTAGTGTTGGTGAGTAAAGTGTCATTTTTTTGGTTATTAAATCGGCAGTTTTTATTGTCACGAACCCCAAGCTCGTAACAATATAAAAAAAAGAAATATTGTCTTGAGTTCATGCAAGCCTAGTACTTTTTTTACGTTACTGCTCAGAACTTGTGCGTACAGCGTAAAGGCTAGTGCCGCCGGCATAGTGTGTAGGAACCTTAACGTGTCGTAAACTGAACACCATATTGACATGTAAAATTCTTACACTATCAATTTCAATCAAGGATATTACAAATCCATTGCTCCTATGTTCGAAAAATATGTCTGCTCAACAACGTAAATAACGCAATGAATGTTGTTGAACTGTCAAAATTACAATGCGTGCCACGAAAGATGAGACTTGACCCCGCCTCCCCCGCTCCTTCCGCCGCCCCTATGACGTCCGGTTTCGTCCCGCACTCAGACCTCATACCGCTAAAGATACCTAAAATCGTGTACTGCGCATGTCAAACCACGTGGTGTGTCAAGTCTCATCTTTCGTGGCACGCATTGTATATCCATCGCTACTGTTAGTGTGTTACGTAATTACGCCGCGGGGCGGGTTCGCTGTTTTAATAAAAAATAAAGGTGTTTGAGATTTTTCAAGTTTTAAAATAGAAACATGGCTTAGTTGTGTCTTTTTATTTTCAGAACCCAAAAAACCACCCCAGGAGCCAACTCCAAAACCCATCCTACCTGGTAAAACGATTAAAGGCTTATACAACCGACCTGTACCTAAGGCATATGATGTTTGAGATGAAAGCTTCACGATGTTAATGAAATAGTACATTATGATACGTGTGTCTTAAGTCGTCCATTATGGCACAGGGTGAAATTGCTAAACACCGTGCATTAAGAGGGAACAGAGCGTGCGATTCTCCATACAAATGCATTCCCCTTTTTTCTTACTAAATAATGCCTCTGTAAACACGTCCTTGTTATTTTCTTTTTTTCAGCAACTAATTAGTAAAGTAAATATGACCCTCTAAAAATTACAAAAAATGCCCTATTTTTTACTGCCGTGATTTGAGGACTACCAGACAAATTAGAAAAATTTTTAACATAAAAAAAAATGATAGGAACCTAAACATACTCTTTCTTAAAATGATAATGTAAAAAATAATTGAATCGGCTCAGTTTTCGAGGAGAAAAAAGGGGAATACGAAACGTCGAAATGAAATTTTTTTGTGATAATTTCGGTCTGAGCTGCAGCTGTCCCTATTACACACTACGGGGGCAGACTTGAGGTAAGGCGACGGCCATAGTTTCTTCAAATACCTATTTTTCAAACATCTCCGTCCCATCTTAATACATATATTACTAAGTCACACGTATCGTATCGAATACTATTGAATAGCTCGTGTGACCTAAACCCGCACTTTAAGTCACGCTTGTCTGTGTAAAAATGGACTACATACTTAAATCCACAAAAAAGCGTGGGTTTAGGTCACACAGTGCTACAAAAAGGTTTTAGTCAATACGAATTATGAAAAAAGATTTAAAATATTTAAATTCTTCACTGTGCATTTTTAATTTGCCCGTCCCATTCTAGTGTAAGAAACTTGTCCCACCAACGCGCGTGCGCGACGACGGCGACGCGCGATTACTCGCTGGTGGGCGGATTTCACACTACAACGCGCCACGCAACGGGGCGCGGGGAAACAGAGCCAAATGCCTCGCGCGGAAATGGGCTTTTATTGAATTACGAAGTGGTGTGACAGATATTTCTGCCAAGTTTTGAGCTGTCACACCGAGATATTTCAAGAGTAGAAGTAGAAAGGAAGAGATTAAAACCAAGAAAACCTAATTCCGCGATAAGTGCAAAATTTGTTGAACTTTCATTATTAAAAGTCGGTGTAACAGACATTTCTGCCAGGATGAGAGCTGTCACACCAAGTTTTTTAGAAAGTACACAAAATTTGCAATAAAATTATATATAAAACATGACAATCCGTGTAAGTGCAAATTATTAGGAATTTTTAAAAACATAAAAAAAATAAAAATACTTCTGCCAGGATAAGACCTGGCACACCGGGCTCATCTTGTACCTATAATTAAAAATACTATTTATTCGTATACGAAACTTTAGAATCCGTGTAAGTGCAATTTTACTGTCACCGGCTCCCGGACTATGACCAGTCTCAACCGACGGCGCCCGTTCACAAACATGACGCGTCGATCAGCACCATCCAGCTCAATCATTTTGTAGGGAACCGAATGATCCAACACACGTGCCACCATCGATGAGACATTTAAGTGAGCATAACACGTTCTCAACTGCCATGCTCTTTCAAGTCATCATCACAAAAATCGTAATAAACGGAAAATGGTTCTTACATTTACAAAATAAAAAAAATGCGCATAAATTATACAATACTATAGTTGACACCATTTACAGCATTTTGAGCCATACATGTCTTAGACGAAGTATCTTTTTTTTCAACTTCAAACATTTAAGTACCAAAAAATAACATACTTACCAACTTTAAATGCGAAAAAAAAACATAGTTCGTCTAAGACATGTATGGATCAAAAAGCTCTAAATTGTCAACTACCACACCTTAAGGCTTTGTATCCAGCTTACAAACACCCTATTAGCTGTTATTTTGGTCTAGCAAATTAAAAATTCAGAGTTTAGGTACAATTACGCAAAATTCAAAACCATTATTCTCGTAAAATAAACAAAGCAAAATTGAGGAGAGTCCTATTTTATAATAGTCTAGTTCCGATAATACTATGTTCGTAACACAAAAAAAAATATATAAATACTACGAGAAAATCGCCTTTAAACCTTGGCTTGACTGTAGGTATCAAGTTTAATTTTAATTCATGCAATAATTAAGCGCAGACGACGACATTTAAGCTAATCATTGCCAGTAGGTATAAGCTGACCTCGTTTTGGATTTCCGTATAGTGAGATCAGCAACCAAATTGAGTAGGTAACACACTATCTATTTCAATAAAAATCATTTTTAAGGATATTGCTAGGGGGCGTCCATAAATTACGGTGAGGTGTTTTTTTTAAATTTCTGTCCCTCCCTCCACCCCTGGTGAGATGTCGTGAGATTTTATTCAACCCCCTCCCCCATCCCCCAATCTCACGTGAGATTTTTCAAAATGTGGGTTTCTTACGTAAACGCGTTGGATTGTTATTTGGTATAAAACAAATACTTATGGTGGTTTGACAGTCAGTAGATGTATAACGTCGAAGTATAAATGAAATTATTTTCTTTCGAACGAATTAGTGAATGATCTTAATCGTATTACGATATACGCTTAAGATTTAATCTTAAGCATGTACAATCTGGATTAAATGGACCAAAATAGTATAATTTTTTTTTGTTTCAATCAGAAAAAAAAATTGCGTGGTATTTGTCGAGACCCCCCCTCTCTCCAACGTAAGATTAGATGAGATTTGACTCGACCCCCTCCCCCCCTTAAACATCTCACGTAATTTATGGACGCCCCCTAATCCATAACGAACATAGAAGCACTATGATCGAAAAATGTGTCCACACAACATCCCATGCCCTACTTACAGAAAAAGCATCGTAAATAACGCAATGAATGTTGTTGAACTGTCAAAATGAAACCCATTGCTGATGATATAAATAAATGATTTTATTATTATTATTGCTACAATACAAGATTGTGTGTTACGTTCCACCAGTGTGACCAGATTAAATTTTACGAAAAAGCCTAAGCACCTCAAAAAAATACTGAATATCTTATACGAATGAAATATAAACTAAATCCGGGTAATTCCCTGAACATCAATGTTCGCGGGGACGATCGCTACGGTGTTGCCATAGCTTTTTATCCAAAATATACCCAAAAATACTTACTTCCGCGCATATACCTACAAAAATACTGAATTACTGATGCTCGGAAAATTCGATAAAATATACCGAAAAAGTATTAAAATACTGAATCTGGCCACACTGCGTTCCACAGGTTGAATTTTAGAGATGAGGCAGTAAGAGCAGGTACTGTCAACAATAAAAGTCGATTAACACTTCAGTTTTTTTAAATCTCAGTTATTGAGCAAAATATTAACACTTCAGTTTTTTTTTATTTCAGCTATTGAACAAAATATTTGTTCAAAATTGCATTGTACTTTTTTTTTCATTTGAAATGGGTTTGCGAAAAAAAAAAAAAGCTTCTGCTGCAATTTTGAACAAATATTTTGCTCAATAACTAAGATTAAAAAAACTTAAGTGTTAATCGACTTTTGTTGCTGACCGTACCTTAACCGATGTAGCTACAGGAAAATGGTCAGAGGAGACTCTTTAAAAGGTTCCATAGTATAGCAGTATTCTTAATATCAGATAATTTACATTACATCGTCACTTAATCAGTGATGTATTCTAAGTTGATTTTTGAGTGACCATTTGTTACAAAAAAGTCCTAACAAGTTTTTGGTCGCAATGGAATTTGAACTGTTTTAAGTATGACATTCAGTTTGCTGTTCCAAAAAATGAAAATTATCTCAAATTCTTTATTTGACCCCGTAAAGGTTGTTTTGTTAAGGTTATAGCACATGTATCAAATCGGAAAGGGATCGGCACCGTATCGCCTTTCGCCTCGACGTCAACCTAACGTAAGCACGTAACCGAAGCGTATCAGCAATTCCGATACGTCGACTCTGCTTCGGCTAGGCGACGCCGCGCTTACGGCTCGCCGACCGCTGGTTGATGGTGCAGCAGGCAGGCCGGAGGGTGAGAGGGGCAAGGGTGGACGTAGAGACGTAAGCGCGGGGACGACGAGCCGTAACACACCGCACCGCGGTTCGTGAGCTTGTACCGAGGCGAGGCGATTACGTTACGATTCCGATTAGTGTGCGTTGCAGTAGGGAGTTTCATACAAAGAATACTGAACGGCTCGAGTCGAAACGGTGCCGATCCCTTTCCGGTTTGATACGTGTGCTAATAACCTTAACAATTCTTACTTTTGAAATTCCATTGAGTAGTACTTCGATCAATAATAGTACTAGATGAATGATCAGGAACAAAAGTAAGTCGCTAAAGTGGCCACGTTTGCACACACATAAACATTTATATTTCTTATTACGAACTGTAGAAAAACGTTTAATAACTTCAAATTATTATAAACCTTAACACTCTAACATAAAGTTGTATTACGAATGCAAATGATAAATATTTAAGTCCTTCTGTCATCGGAGATAGGTTAAAAGCAATAAATTTAAAATGTCACTTGAAAATAAAACGTCATTTTTATAATAACTACAAAAATATTTATTCTAAAATGAAACTTAATTTCTAAGCAATAAGGTTAAAAACATTTTGTTGACAATTTCGTGCTTACTGTATTTTGGAACTAGACGTAGTTCTTGGTATTGCATTTCAATGCTTAGAACACAGTAAGTATTGGAGTTGCAGAATATAATATTTTTAGGCGAAGGTTCGTTTTGTATGGTGGCAAATATTTTTAACCGATTTAAAAAAGTAGGAGGACTAAAATAGTACCATTGTGTTAATCGGTGTATTTAAACGTAATGTATGTTTAATTTCCTTTAAACAGATTCAGCTTGTTATAAAGTTATCTTTTGGAATCAATTTTTATTTGAGCGGTTTCTTTTTTACAAATATAATGTAATCTTACATCAATGAATTTTTCTATAATTAGTTTCATCAAGCTTATTTTATGGTTGTGTTCGTTTTCCCCAGAAAACACATCTTTTTCAATATATGCGTTTAAAACGTGGACACATATAAAGTTTTTATCATATTTTTTTGTATTGTTTACTATTTTAATACTTTATGATAATTACCTGCAATTTGGGAACCGCTGTTTTTAGTAATCTACGCCTTTGCGTGTTTCCTGTTATGTCCAATCTGTCAAAATGAATCGAACATATTGTCGAATTTTTAAAAGGTTTGTATATTTGTTCTCCCCTTTCTTTCGCGACAATAGATACCCATTCTGCACATCGAAATGGGTCGCTAGGATTTACAAAGATTTACAAACAAAAATAACATTTAAAATAACACCACTCCATGCCCCTGTTCCACAATAGTCGATGTTTGCTAAAATAGTTGGCGCGTTGTCGCAAACATTGGCCAAACAATCATAATATTTGCTAATTTATTTATATTTACTATTTAATTGTGTTATTATTTTATGAAAAACATTAAATGATAGAAACTTACCGAAAAAAGATATTCCTTCCAAAATCTTGGTGTTACGGTGGTTATTTACACAATTTTTGAACGCGCACTGAGGCATTTTGACGTCTTAACGTTGGCTATGATTGGACCATACTAATTTGAAATAAGAGCACAAAAGTATTTGTGCTCTTATTTTTCGGGCCGTTTTTGAAGCGCTTATCGGGCATCTAGTACAATTATTGATCGAAGGAGTAGTATGAATCACAGAGGAATACAAAAATAAACAAATGAATTATGTAAACATTCTGGCCGCGTAGACGACTTGTTTTGCGAAATGTTTTATCCTTATTAGAAAAACCAGTTGGAATTTTATAGTACTACAGCGTAAATATGTGATAATTATGTAGAACAAAGGAAGAATTGCTGTTTTTTGGTACAAGTTTTTGTGCTGGGTTTGGGCAGGACACCTGGCATGGCGGAGTGATGACAGAGGGAGTAACGCTGTGACAAAGCGGCGTCCAAGGACTGGAATCCGACATGCCGGTCGTCCGGCGCGGCGAGATGGGTATGTCGCAGCCAGCTGGTTAAAAAAAGCCAGGCGGTTAACTAAACGGCTAATTTAACCAGTTGGCTGCGACAGGTATACGACATTGTTGCCATCGCGGGCAAAACCTGGAAGGGGCGTGGGGGTTGGCACAATAGAAAAAACTGGCCAAGTGCGAGTCTGACTCGCACACTAAGGATACCACAAGGCAAAAACGCCGAAAAAAAAAACACGTTTGTTGTATGGGAGCCCCCTTAAATATTTATTTTATTCTGTTTTTATTATTTCTTGTTATAGCGGCAATAGAAATACATCATCTGTGAAAAATTTCATCAAGTGTCTAGCTGTCACGGTTCATGAGATACAGACTGGTGACAGACAGACGGACAGTGGAGTCTTAGTAACAGGGTCCCGGTTTTACTCTTTGGGTACGGAACCCTAAAACAGACCTGTGTCCCAGCAGTGGACACATTATAGGCTAATTAGGAGCGCATTTATGCATTTTAAGTGCACATTGTCAGGAGTCTAATAAAGTGACTCCTTCCTTTCCTTTACCCGTCGTGTGCCATATTACGTCACCCCCCCCCCCCCCCGGTAACTAAACATCCCTATCCATTGATAGGGATGTTTTGTTAATGGACATTTCCATTGAGTAATTTACATGAATCATAAAGGAATACAAAAGTAAACAAATGGATAATGGAAACATCCTGGGCTACGTAGAAACGCCACATATTTTATCCTTAAAGGAAAAACTGGTTACAAGTCTATAGTACAAAAAAATTGTAACCGATTTTTCCGTTCTAGAATGCAAATATGTAATAGATGGTACCAAAGGAAGAAATACTGTTTGTTGGTCAGTTGTGTTTTTTCCATTCCATCACCAAGTCAAATGAATTTGGAATGCTGTCACGCTAAAATGGAATGGCTGGACACATCAATCGCATGTCAGACGACCAATGGGCCAAACTCACGACCTAATGGGTCCCTCTTAAGAGCGTTTACGACGTACGGCATCTCATACAAACTTTCAAGCCCTTGTTTTTCGAAATGAATGAACCGATTTTAATGAGACTTCATACGCATAAGCAGGATACAAAGGTCTAAAAAGTCACTTAAGAACATTTTCAAAATATGTTTTAAAAACAAAAGATAACTGGAAATCTCTGTTTCTATGGAAAATTAAAAATCGGTCTAATTTGGCTGTGCTATTTGTGCGAAAATGTTCTAAGTAACTTTTTAGACCTTCTTATCTTGCATATCGTCGCCTTAGAGTGAAAACCTCGGGAATGTATGTAGCATTTTATGCATTTCGGACAATCTTATAGTATCGAACAGTTCTGACTATAAAAGCGAGTTAAATTTCCATATTAATTAATAAGAATACAGAACCTCCTTTTTTTAATTCGGTAAAGAAAACATAAAAGACGCCGTCCAAAAATTTTACACCACGCAATTCTTTCTTCCTCCTGAAAAGTTACTTCTTTTACACTTACGAGGTTTTCACTCTAAGGCGTCGATATGTATGGAGTTTCATTAAAATCGATTCGTTCATTTCGAAAAACAAGGGCTTGAAAGTTTGTATGAGATGCCGTACGTCGTATATAAACGCTCTTAATGGCAAACGACATACCGGCTGACCTAGGCGGAGATGATCTGGACACTTTCAACAAATACTCGTCCTTAGCAGATTTAAATAGAGAAATGGAAAGAGAGTAGGCACTGTTTTGCCGTCCAGTGGGACATGAAAGACATGTGAAATCGACCAACCCGTACTGGGTGCTTACTCTTCAATTTAATTCCGATAGATCGACACTGGAATTGTGACGTTTCGTACTCTTGAGTTCGATGCTAGCGCCAAATGATTTTTAGATTGGGTGTCCATTTTGGAGAACTCAGTGGAATTGGGTTCGGGCTTGGCGTGGGGTAATTGTTGACAATATTGTTTTCAAGAGTGCCGAATCACGTGACTGTAAAATTAACATTGGAATCATATTTGGCATCTCATTGGAATTAAAATTAGTTTGGAGAGTAAGCCCCTGGGCCCGCGTGGTGGAATACGGCCCACTCCCTCTCGAAGAGACGAGGTCTGTGTCCCAGCAGTGGGAACCTTATAATATAAGAGTTGAATTTCAAAGGAAGCAGTGTTTTTTTTTAATATCCTGGCAATTAAACAAATTAGATGAGGCCTAATATTTGTTCTGTGCACGAAAATACTCGAGCGATACCACAGTAAAAGCGAGTAGCATTAAATACATAAAATAATTTCGTATAAAGTAGGTAAGTTCTACAGGTAAAATATTATTCATACGTCTTGGCATAATCCAAGAGGGTGCTTGCAGAGTGCACGTGTACACCAGTTAAAAAAAAAAAAACATACGAGTAGAATTGAAAATCTCTTCCTTTTCTTGAATTCGGATAAAAATGCAGATGTTTAATCTAAAGTGTATATTTGCATTATTTTTGTTTTTTGCGATGGCTACGGCTGCGGTGATCAGGAAGAATAATTGTAAGTATTTTTGATGATGATGAATAAAGTTTCTAGAAAATTATAGTTTCGCCACTCTTTGCACAAAATTATCTCTAAATGATTAATATTACTTACAAAAAAGGTAAAATCTTGCTCTAATTAGTATCGGTTTTTTTTTTATGTAGCCCACTTTGTTTTAACCACAGATATAGATAGACGTTTTAACGGTTTAAGAGTTTAAATTTTCAGTAATCAGTTTTGTTATAAAATTATAAATAACTAGCTTCCGCCCGCGGCTTCGCCCGCGAGGTATGTCGATAAAAACTATCTTATGTCCTTCCCCTGGATGCAATCTATCTCTCTGCCAAATTTTATCGAAATCCGTTCAGTGGTTTAGGCGTGAAAAGGTAACATACAGACAGACAGACAGACAGAGTTACTTTCGAATTTTTAATATTAGTATGGATTTAGATTGTTTGCAAAAAACATATTAAACGTACGAACATAATTATGTACGCATTTTCTTTGTTATAAAAAAACTGATTGAAATCGGTAACTCCCAGTAGTATAGGCAGTCCTTATATTGCTTTGATTTTAAATAGAATAGGCAATTCAATTCTCTGTTCGTTATAATTTTGACTTCAATTCAATTCAATTCTCTTTTCTTTATAAACTTTATCTGTGTCATCTCTGACCTAGATTAGAGTCAAGAGTAAACCCATACCGAATAAAAAAAAATTTGACTTCTAAAACTAGGCAGTTTTCTACTTCAAAGAAATAAATTAACTTTTAACTTAAAAGCCATGTTTTTTTCTAGCACACAGAAACACTGGAAGTTCGGGGCATGGGATCCTGCCTGCGGTCAAATTAATAAAGATATATTCAAAAAACACAAGTAGCCGCGCGTTGGGATAAACTACACTACACGCCCTTGTAACCAGTACTCATTAAATGGGTTGTAGAGGTCAGCCGCTCCATGTAAAATACTGGTATTCAGCTGCATCCGGTTGGACTGGAAGCTGACCCCAATATAGTTAAAAGAAGATAACTGATTATATTCCTATATAAATAAAAACGAAATGCTGTTAGTAAGCGCATCACTTCTTCTTCGTGTCCCCGGCACGACAGAATTTTATATTATTACTAGCTGCGTCCCATGGTTTCACCCGAGTAAGCTTCGATTCCAAAAAAATTCTGGAGAAGGCCACCCTCACCATCTAGGGGTATAAAAAATAGCCTACGACCTATTCTCAGACCTACCAAATATATACAAAAAATTTCATAAAAATCGGTCAAGCCGTTTCGGAGGAGTTCGAGAACAAACACTGTGACACGAGATTTTTATATTATACTAGCTGACCCAGCAAACGTTGTTTTGCCATATGTGGTCGTCCAAATCAAAAGGGACCTTATGGCGGAAATGAGTTATCTACAGAGCTGAAAACTACATAAATGTACCGAACTATAGACCCAAGAACCAACCTTCTAACCACTGCCGTTATTTTTTTACGAATTTTTGAAGTTCACTGATCGAAATTATAAGTTTCGAGAAAATCGCAATTTAAGTATGCCGTACAAAAAAGTTATGTTTTAGTGTGAAGTTATGTAACTGATGGTATACTTTGATTGACTATTATTATTACTAATGGAAATTCTTACAATCCTTGCATAAACTTGTTTGTTGTGGGAACTAGACCCGCCAACATAATGCATTATCAATGAGATGCAAAGTATCGATAATAGTATTAAAAATAAGTAAACCGCCTGTTTCTCACTAAACTTTTATCGTTTCTATATTGCTACTAATTACATAGATTTGCGAAAGGCCTTAGATGTAAATAAAAACAACACATAATTTAAAAAAAATAGTTTTTATTTACTAGCAAGAATTCTTATTTTTTATAAACTTTGAGATCTGACAGTAACAAAATCAACACTTAATCACTAAATAGGTTATACATAATTGGTTTAGATGCTAATAAAGCTAAGAGATCAATGATAACTGTTAGTTATGATCTTGTAAAGTTACATAGAGAACTGAACAATTTCTTCAAACAAATTAAAAAAGGGCCCTAATGGTGGGCACTAAACAATATTTTTTATTTTTAGCATGCATAATCAATATTTTAGTGCAACATTCAAGATAACTTAAATTTTCTTTTTTTATTATCACAAGGTATGAAAATGTTACTTATTTAACAATTTTTTTTTTATTATCACAAGGTATGAAAATTCGTAACAAGTATATACGTAAAAAAGGGCCCTTAAGGCGGTCCGTTGCAGTCTGCTGACACTTATCTCTTAGTATAGTTAATTAATTTAAGTATTTTAATAAAGGTAAACAATCTTGATACGTTTTTGTCGAAAAATATATTTATGAAATAATTTATAGCCATTACAAGATAAAACAAAATGAAATAACAGATGTTATAATGAATTACTTTTGCTATTAGCCTTAGCCTATTTTAAAAATATATTTTATGATAAAAAAACATACCTAACAAGATTGTTTACCTCTATTAAAAGTACCTAAACAAAATATGGACTACAATAGTGGGACC
This sequence comes from Luperina nickerlii, assembly GCA_963855955.1. Taxonomy (NCBI): domain Eukaryota; kingdom Metazoa; phylum Arthropoda; class Insecta; order Lepidoptera; family Noctuidae; genus Luperina; species Luperina nickerlii. The sequence goes on along the minus strand of OY979689.1, from coordinate 3,976,890 downwards.
TTAGACCTAAGACGCATATACAAAGAATGCCGCATGCGGCGGCGTGCGACACTATCTAATGGCAGCTATACGCTACGCTGACGACACGCTAGTCCTGGCGCAGGGGAGGTCGCATCAGGCGGCGGCCGACGCGATGACACGCGGGGTTGCGATAGTCGTGGAGAGGATCCGGCAGTTGGGTCTCGAGGTGGCATTGCACAAGTCCGAGGCCATGTCGTTTCATGGGTTCCGGAATACGCCACCATCGGGATCCCAACTAACGGTAGGAGGGGTTCACATCGGCGTCGAGACGACGATGAAATACCTGGGTCTCATCCTCGACAGCCGGTGGAACTTAGTCGAGCATTTCCGACGTTTGGCTCCCAAACTGGAACGGGCCGGGGCCGCCTTCAAGCGGCTCCTGCCCAACCTGAGGGGGCTAAACGCCTCCTACCGGAGGCTTTACGCGGGGGTCGTGCGGTCCATGGCCCTATAACGGGGCCCCGGTGTGGGCGCGTTCACTGCGGCGGCGAGCCGCCCATTATTTGAACGCGCCCCAAAAGGTGGTAGCCGTTAGGCTGATCCGGGGGTACCGCACGATCTCGGGCGAGGCGGCAAGCCTCCTTGCCGGACTGCCGCCATGGGATCTGGAGGCGATAGTCCTCGCGCGCCTGTATGAGTGGCGCGCGGAGGCACTACGCCGGGGGGAAACTCCGCTTCCGCAGCAAATTGCGGCGGAGCGGACAGACCTCCGGCGCGATCTCATGGCGGCGACCTCTCGCGTCCGGGCCTGGTTCAAGCCATGGTCCGGGGCTAGAGGGAGTGGGGAGCAGTCGCCTCCTTCTGCGAAGCAGTCATGCTAGCGAAGGAGGCGGCGGGACGGCTGAGAGAGAGAGCCTCCCGTCCCAGCCGCCGCGGGAGACGCTCCGGGCGTCGGGAGCCGCGCGACTACTCCCGGCCACCTTAGGCGCGGGCGGAGAGCAATGGGTAGCTCACCGTCCGATCAGGACCAGGCCCGTGCCGGACGGCGCGTACGTGTTCCACGCGCGCCTCAAAGAGATGTCAGCACTAAACGAAGGGGCCCGTATTGGCCGAAGCCTGCCGGGTCAGCGGGATTGTCCGAAAGGGTTACCGCTGGCCCGGAACAAAGGGCGAAGGAAGGAACACGGGTGGGTTTTAGTCAGTAAGAGTCTGACACTCCCTATTCCGCTCCACCCAGAGCGGGAGGAGTCATTTGATGATTTCCCATCCTGAATGAATAGTTTAGTTTATACCTACCTGCAATATTAAAATGTTGATATAATATATGGTTTGAATTACAAGAAAAACGATTTGTTAGGTCTTGCCGCGATAAGGTTCCTTTTTTACTAAACTTTAGATGAATACGAAACTTTTTTAAATTGACTTTTCGAAAAGTTGAACACATCTACATGTAGTAAATACAATCATCTTTTTAAAAATACAGTTAGTAAAAAAACGATTTTTTTGAGGTATTTTACAAATTTATTAATATCTCGGAAACTAGTTACCGCCATAAGGTCCCTTTTGATTTGGACGACCACATATAGATTATTTCTAGGATTTTTTTTAAGTCGTTAAAAAAAATAGATAGTAGCCGATTCTCAGACCTACCCGATATGCACACAAAATTTCATAAGAATCGGTCAAGCCGTTTCGGAGGAGTATGGTATCTAACATTGTGACACGAGATTTTTATATTATATTTAGATCTTGTTGATCCAAAACATTGCCATTTCCACGACGTAGTCAGTGGCAGCGCAGAGGTCACTTTGACTGCATGTTTTTTTTATTATTTTTTTTATTTGAAATGGGTTTGCTCTTGACTCTAATCTAGGTCAGAGATGACACAGATAAAGTCTACGATGGAGTGAGCTTACCCAGAAGAAGCCTGTTCACTCTTTCTTTGAAGAGATTCGGGTTGTATGCACTCGGAAACACATACGCAGGTAGAGTTCCGCTCTTTTGCTGTGCGCATTATAAAGGACATTTGAAAACGCTTAGTGCGAATTGGTGGAATATCGACTAGGTAGGGATGGTAACTTGCAGTGCGTCTGGATGTCCGAAGGTAGAAGGGGGCCGGTGGAATGAGGTCGTGGAGTTCTTGGGCACACTCACTGAAGTACAATCTGTAGAAGACCGACAAGAGAGGGACACAGAGGACAGGATAGGTGGTGGAGCATGGTTTGCGACGTAGCTCCAAAATCACACCCTACTGCCGTTCCGTCAAGGGTGACTCCCAAGTAGGTAGGGTTACTGCAGTGTTCATCGGTGACACCCATCTAACTGATGATGTTCAGAGTGCGCCATCACTTGAACGTTACTCGTTATATTCCGAATGGGTTTTTTAGGGAATGAAATATAGGAAATGTTGCCTGGAAAACTTATTGGAAAAAACTTAAAGTTCTTTTTTCTATGAGATTTTTAGTTCTTTTACCTATTGTGGTATAGTAATTTTATTTTAGGTGCATCGTCTTCACATATTATTATTATTATACAATTTCTACAATCATCAGAATGATGAAGAAATAGAGTAACAGTGTATGTGAAATTAAGTGTTTTGATTTTTGATTCGATTGTATCGCGTCATCACACAGAAAAGAACGTCAAAAATTACAAAAAAAAGAATTGATTCTAGTCGCCCATTCTAAAAGGTAATTTTCGTTTTGATTATATAATTAATGTATGCAAAATATTGTAATATGTAGTATATTTCATTACAAGTGCGGAAAGGTTGTCATTGCAAAGAGTTCCGACAAATGTCTACCCGAGCCGAGGCGCAGCCGAAGGCGAGGTTTGACAGTCGGAACAAGTTGCAATGACGGTTCCGCACGTGTACTGAACGACTATTTTTAATACAGTTGCGAAAAATGAAGCAATTTAATAAAATAATAAAAACACAATAAACTCAACTAACCAATGGCGCCAACCGTAGAATATAAGCAGAGATTTTTTTCTTCACCCATTCTGGTAGGCAAAGGGAACTATGCCCATACAGCCAAGTCTTCAGTAGATTTTTTTTATTGATAATAATATGAAATAAAATGAAATTTAATGAGATGAAATGAAATGAAACCTAACCTAACTCATTCAATCAAATCATTAAATCTGATATTGAAACAAATTAGTAGCTTCTTTTTAGAAATATGTATACGTATTTGCATGAATCATAAAAACTTCTATGAATTTTTTTAGTAAAAACTTCATGGTTGGTTTTTCTTTTTAATAGACATTATTTTGACAGTTGGGAAAGAGAACGCACGAGTTCGGGAAAGGTAAAAAAAAGCACGAGTATGTAATAGTAGCCCACATCCCGAACGCTATACGTCCCTGCAATACGCCGCTTTTTGAGCAACTGTATTAAAAAACATTTTAAAAGAGTAACGGTGGAGTTTCTTGCCCATTCTTCTCTATACGAAAACGTACCTCTATGTCATGAGCATGACATTAACGACGCAACAATGCGTCCAAGTACCTATATGACACGTGCTAAATAAAATTGCGTGTTCACTTGCAGTTCTCAACGCAATTTCATTTACCGTGCGAGAAAATGATTTTCCACTCATTGAAAACTAAGTGAACACGTGGCTTTACAGAAACGAAACGAGTGCATTATCATTATTGTCTAGCCTTTTCCCAACTATGTCAGGGTCGGCTTCCAGGGTTTATTTTATTTTTTTTATAGGATTTATTGCCAGGATTCTTTACATAATTAGGTACGGGATGTTTAAAGAGTGGGAGCGACAAAAAGTAGCCTATGTGTTAATCCAGTGTGTCAACTACCTCCATACCAAATTTTATCAAAATAGGTCCAGCCATTTGTGCGTGAAGAAGTAACAAACATACTAACACACCCGCAAACTTTCGCCTTTATAAAATTACTAACTGCGCCCCGCGGTTTCACCCGCGTAAATGTCGATCCTGTGGGAATATCAGGATAAAAAGTAGCCTATATGTTAATCCAGGGTGTCAGCTACCTCCATACAAAATGTTATCAAAACTGGTCTAGCCGTTTGAACGTGAAGAAGTAACAAACATATAAACGCACACACATACACACACACTCACAAATTTTTCCTTTATAATATTAGTGTGATACGGTGCAATGGGCAGTCTCCTTAATGCTCGTACATATGTACAGACGCCAGCACATCAAGCTACCCGAAACAATCAAATTCTCCCAATCAACCTTGAACCTTATGCTTTAGCAATAAAGTTGAAAATCTATTAAATAAATTTGACAGACTGTAGTCGCTTGATGCGCTGGCGTCTGTACGTAAACTTTATCTCACATTCTATAAATAAAATGTAGTCCGTATTCCTTCTTCCCTATCCATTAAAGGAACTTGAAATGACGGGTGAAAAAAACCCGTAAATGAGGAAAAGGTTAGTTATAAATTAGTCATGGATTCTCATTGCTTAATATATACTAAACAAAATATAAACAGAAGAGCCACAGTACAGTCAGCAGCTTTTAATATGGCACATGGTGTGGAAAAAAGAAAGTCGCTCCATGTAAAGTACTGGTATTCGCAGCATCCGGAAGCCGAACCTAACCTAGTTGGCAAAAAACTAGGCAGATTGATTCAGTATGTTTGACAAAAATTTTGAGATGATTTTCAAGTTATTTATACTTCTATACTAATATTATAAAGCTGAAGAGTTAGTTTGGTTGAACGCGCTAATCTCTGGAACTACCAGTCGGATTTGAAAAATTCTTTTTTTTGATAGCCCTATTCTTGAGGAAGGCTATAGGCTATTTAACATCACGTTATGACCTTTAGGAGCCGAGCAAAAAGAAAAAAGTCGGAAAGAACGCTAAGCAAAAACGAAGTAATAGCGCGGGCAGACGATGCGATGCGACGGGGTGGGTCGGAGTAACAAGAAATTTCACGCGGACGAAGTCGTGGGCTTCTGCCCACGACTTCGTCCGCGTGAAATTTCTATGACCATGAGTTTATTGTTCCACTAGCTTCTGCTAGTGGAACAATAAACTGATGGTCATACTTTTTTTTCTTATCCCACTGCTGGGCAAAGGCCTCCCCCAAATCTTTCCAGGAACTCATTTCCCGCGCCACCAGCCCTCGCGGTACGCGTCCAGGTCTTCTCGCCATCTTTTTGTGGGTCGGCCTCGGCGGCGGCGCGCGCCGTCCATCTCCAGGCACCCATTGTGTGCTGATTTTTGCCCAGCGGTCATTGTACATACGGCTGATGTGACCTGCCCAATCCCATTTGAGCCTGGCAGCCTTCTTTCCTACATCCAGTATGCCCGTTTTGGAACGCAGCGTGGTGTTCCGAATTCTGTCCTGTCTTTTAACACCCAGAATGCTGCGTTCCATCGCTCTTTGGTAAATTTGAACTTTGTAAACAACGTCATACTTTAAAAAGTTCAAATTCCATTGCAACCAAACACTTATAGGACCTTTCTGTTACAAGTCGTCACTCAAAAATCAACTTCAAATACATTTCCCTAAAGTGGATAAAACGGACCCAGTTCGATGAAATGTAAACCTTTAGACTTCTTTTATATTTCTGCACTGCGTTACATATGGTGCGGCATACAATATGTATTAAAAGTCTAGACTGACTCATTCGTTGACACATCACAGTACGACTTGGTGCAGTAAATACTACAATAGATAAACATGAAACTGTTTTTCATATTATTGTTGTGTTTTTTCATCGCATCGGCAGCCGCTGGTAAACATTCACTACGTAAAAAAATGGAGGGTAAGTTTATTTTTGTTTTTTTTTTTCTGCTGTTAGCATTGAGATGATTCATCTAAGTTATCACCCTCTGTTGGTTTGGCTAGATGTTTATATCTTTGTGAGCAGTGGTGGCTCAGATTTCACGGTCGCGACTTATAGAGTTGTAGGTCGTAGGTTCGACTAAAGTCAGGCGTTTTACTGTGTGTAAATTATATCATCACCACTGCTCTCAAAACGGTGTAGGAAAACATCGTGAGGAAACCGGCATGTCCTAGAACAAAAAATTAGAAGACATGTGACATCTACCAACCCGCACTGGGCCCGCGTGGTGGATTACGGCCCACTCCCTCTCATAGAGAGGAGGCCTGTGTCCCAGCAGTGGGAAAATTATAAGCCGAGTATGTTGTATAATGTCGCTACGAATTCATTGAAAATTTCCGCGCGTAGAGAAACCCGCTGCCTTAAACTTGATTTTTTATATTATTTTGTAGTTTAATTCGCTTTTTTTTTTGTAAAAATAATACATTCTTTGCTGTAAGTTTCTACTCCGTTCACATTTTATACCCTATTTTTGTCCAGACGCCAAAATTAAAGGTGATCCGATATATAATACGTTTATTAGTAGTAAGGGAGTTAGTATATAATATTATGTAGATGAGTGTTGGCATGTTTCCTTTCACCTTTTTTTTGTTTTTTTTTTTTTCAACTTTAACTTAAATGTTTTACTATTTAAAATAACCGTTACATTTTATTTTTTCAGGTGTAAGAATCAACATTCACAAGAACATACTTTCAAGAAGTCAATTGATCGCCAGTTATAATGAATTAAATAAAAATAATAATAAGCATGGGTAGACAACGAAGCACATAACATCACGCCTGAATACTCCGAAGGGGGAAGCAGAGGTGTTTGACCACATTTTGGCAGATATGTTTAAATCCCATGAAATAAGTGGAGATCCTATTGCCAACAAGTGTATATAAATGCTCCGGGCTACTAGAGAGGAAATTTTTAATGGAAAAACCTACTAATACTTCACCCAACCTGGGGGCTTACTCTCCAAACTAATTTTAATTCCAATTAGATGCAATATGATTCCAATGTTAATTTTACAGTCACGTGATTCCGTACTCTTGAAAACAATATTGTCAACAATTACCCCACGCCAAGCCCGAACCCAATTCCACTTAGTTCTCCAAAATGGACACCCAATCTAAAAATCATTTGGCGCTAGCATCGAACTCTAGAGTACGAAACGTCACAATTCCAATGTCGATCTATCGGAATTAAATTGATAAGTAAGCACCCAGGCCATCGAACCCAACAGCAAAGAATTAAGATCCATGTACCTAACTACGAAACTATAGAACTCGCCAAAGATATGTTGTATTCATTTAGTTTAAATGTAAATAAAATTTGTTACATGTAAAATCGGTTTTAATTTTTTTTTTTTTCTTCTCTTTTTTTTTTTTTTTTTTGGGACTATTGTACGTACTATTTATTTCTTAATTAAAAAAGGAAAAATAACAAAATTAAATTCTAACTTAGCTAAAACTACACAGATAATTAAAAAATAGCGTCGAAAAATTCATCCGCATCGCTGTCGACTGGTAATGTACCCAAGAGACTGGCGGCATTACCACGTTGTATCGCGATGCTTAGCCTCTGGCCAAGGTAAAAGCCAGCCCTTGGGTCACGGGAAGTGTCAACCAGCCGCTTAGATATTTCTTTAAAAAGACCATGAGCACTCGGACCCCACGGCCCGAGAGTTTCAACCCCAAACGGCTCGAAAATATAATTTCCAATATCATATTTTCGCCGCTTGAGGTTTTCCGCAGCTGCAGCAGCAGCGCCAGCACAGGATGCTGATCCAGGAAGATGGGATGGCGCAAGAGTATCGACACACGTTGCGTCCTACACTAAAGGCCTACCCACCTTCCATGGAAATAAAGACATACCGTCCGGTCTCTTGCCATCGTTGCGTGCCAAGCCATTGGGTTCTAATACAGCTGGAACGCCGACGGTGACAAGAGCACGTCGGATGATGTCATTAATGTTCGCGTGCCGTGCTAAGCGACCCGCGCTTCGGCTGCAAGACAGGCCGTGGTGTCCGAGGCTGTTGACATCTTCGCCACAGTGACAGCGATGAGGAGAACAGCAAGGAGTGCCTAGTCGTAGGGAAGCAGCGAGGCGAAAAGTAGTGTCGTCGAACAAAGTGCCTATGTTCGACGAAGGTAGTGCTTGAAGCCAAAGACCCGACTCCCATCTACCCACAGCCAGCAGGCGCGCACGTTCCACAGAGGTAGCAGACGAGTCAAGTAAATTGTTCTGTACTACTCTGCAGAGCGGCTCATCCCACCGTCTCTGGGAAGATGGATGGTCAGGTGGATCTGTATTCGGGCAAGCGAGTCTCCAGGCATCCATAGCCTCGGTGAAACAAGGCACATCAGAATTAATCAGTGTGGATGCTAGGATTTTCCTGATTAATTTATCAGTGCCGTGGACCGAAGATATGAAAGCCGGTAAACTAATACTAGAAATTTTGCGGTTTTAATTGACTAAAGATTTAGGTCTTATCATAGGGTCGGGTCGGTAGGGTCGGGTCGGGTCGGGTAGGGTCTTTTAGGGTTCCGTACCAAAATGGCAAAACGGAACCCTTATGGTGAGACTCGGTATGTCTGTCTGTCACAGCTGGATATCTCAAGAACTACTAATGCTATCAACATGAAATTTGGAATAGTTTTAGATGACGTTTGCCTAACTATTTTGCAAATAAGAAAGAAATATATATTTTTTTGCAACAGGGACTGAAAGGGGTTCTGAAAAATTCGAAGTAGGGCAACTAGGTCATGTGGGGTATCATATGAAAGAGCGCAGTTTGCACATTCTCAAACATTGTTTCATTTTTTTAGGCCGCATAGTTTTCGACTTTTGATTTTTGATTTTTTTGTCAGATTATTCTATAAGCAATATACTAAATCGCTAGTTTTAATTTTTAGTTCAAACAATAGATTTTTTGTAAATAGATAATTGCGTCATATTTTGCAATACTTAAATTACCATAGAAAAAAAAGAGAAGCGCGATGACACAACTCATCGCGCTTCTCTTTTTTTTCTATGCAATCCCACAAAGACCGCGCTTTAGGTCATGTAGTCGATTTAAAAGGCTAAGCGGTTAACTAAACGGTTAATCATAACAGTTGGCTGCCACAAATCCATGGTAACAGGTTTGATGTCCTTACCACCCTGTTTAAGTTAATGATCACGATAATTAAATTATAATACCTCATTACACGTGAAGTGTCTTGTTGATATTATATTTTTTCCAGGCGCTTGCTACGCTTCCTAGTTTTAAGTAAACTGCATAGTTTAAAAAAAAACTTAAAATGAACACCCGACACTGCCGCAATGACGACTGTTATGACAAATGACAGCACCGCTATATGATGGTCATTACGAAAATGCCGCCCATCGTTTACGTCCACCTATAGGAACGGACCGCTATAATAATTATGACTGTCATTGTCATTTAAGGTGCCACTAATCGATATTTTTCCCATACAAAGGAGGAGGGAAATTCTGGGCCCAGCAGTTAACTAGTTGAAATGTGTATTAAAAAAACCGTTATATTTTTCTAAAGTAAATCACTAAATATAGTACCATGTTTCTATCTAGGAAGCGAGAAAAGTTAAATTAAGTCATGAAACTAAATAATCGATTAAACACAACTGAATTCTTAATAATCGATACTGAATAAATCGCTAAAATCACAGAACATGTATGAAAATCGAGTGACAAATGTTTATCAATCGTTTCGTGGAATCGATTCATGGCGAATCAAGTTCCTTTACTTTTTCTTCAGCTAGCAACACTGGTCATCGACTGACAGTGACAAGATAAAACCGTCCGTTTTCTTTCGTTTAGAGTGCGCACGTATTTTCCATGTTTAATTGTTTAACCCGACGACCGCGGCTTTGCATATTATAAAGAACTATTCGACGGATGCATTCCATGCATAAAACCATTACACAACCGAAGCCATTGTAAAATATTTCGCAAATAACATCAAAAAAGTACAATGTTATAATATAACCTCACTTTTACTATAGTTCATATAACTTGATTCCTGGATAGCCAAATTTCACCAAATTTTCAGTGAGGCCTTGCTATTATATCCTCTTACAAATAAGGCTAGTTTGATTGAGTTAACACCTGGGCCCAGAAAACTATGGAGCCCTTCCTTTCTCCTTTCGGGAGAGTATTACTCCACTGTTTGAAATTGTGCGTCCAACGTTGAATATGATAAATCGTTTTGTCTTATTATTAATTTTGTCTGTACGGAAACAGAATAGTAAAATAAAAAGCTAATAAGTTATAAGTCAACAAAGATTCGTTTTTCATGCTATTTATAACGTAACTTTGGGTGTAAATAAGTAATAAAAGAACTGTAAAATCTCCAAAACAAAGTCGGTACCGACAAAGCTCAGTTGTCGAAGATTTTAATAAACTTTATTTGTAATTGATTTATGCAGTGGTTTTTTCATAAAACTCGATTTTCCAAAGCAATGTTCGAAGTTTTTTACGCACCTTTTAGTTCGGAACGGTGTTTCTTTGCGTGGGAACTAGACGTTGTGTGTGTAGACTAGTGTCTAACTGCTCATCACTGATCCTATCTCTGTAGGACACGAAGCCAGGTGAGACAGCGTGCTTTTTGGTCATGACCACCAGTGAGTTCGAGATCGCGACTTGTTCCACCTTAAGCTTAGTTTTCCTACGACAGCGGTGGCCGCCATAGAACGGCCGCAGTGACGGCCGTTATGAAAGTGTTGGCACTGGCATCAAGTTGACGATGTCAAAAAACGCTTGCCAGAGAAACACACTATCTTACTTTTTTAAGTAACGGTAACGTCTTTCGACAGTAAATTGCGGACGCTATGTGGCATCAGTCTTATGAAACCATTGCTTTAGTGCCATCACGTTCTTACGTCCGTCGCAATATAGCGTCACCACTTTCATAAGAAACCTCTAAACTCTAAAAACACAATTCCCACTTACTTGTCACTGTTCGGTGCTGCAAGCAGTTCTGTCGCCCTGGTGATGAACACCTGAACCAAGGAGCCGAGGTTGCCGGTCTGAGGGTTGTTCTGCAGAAACTTCTGGAGTAGGGACTCCGTGCTGCCATCGAACATTAGCTGCTCGTCACTGGAATTTGAGAAGAAGGGCTATTTAGTAATTTTATTATTCTTGTGTCTTCTCTTATTCTAGTGGTTGATCGATGGTTGTCTGTTGGCTATCTACCCGTAACGACTGTCAAAGATTCACGAATGACAACCGGGAGCGGGACCAACGGCTTAACGTGCTTTCCGAGACGCGGAGCGTAGCTTAACCTGATCGATCGACTTGTGCGGCTGATTTAGCCACGTGTGGGTCTATATTTTTTTAATTTTCCTTATTATTCGAGTTAATTATCTTTTTGTATGCACGTGCTTCTGTGACAAAAAAAAAACTATTTTTCTTTCTTTATTTTCTCTTTACAAATCCGGACGTATGGCAACCCTAGGCACACTACCTACTTCTTCGGGAAGAAAACATAGGAATTTGGTAAATTGGTTATCTACAACAATTAAATTTTATCAGATTCACCATCAATCATTTTAACCACAAAATACATTTAAGCAACAGGTATCAGTAAAAGATAAAACTACATTATATTACATGTTTTGCTAAGTGAGCTTTTAACAAAATACTTTGTTTGATAAATATCTAGAGTGATATCGCGTAGTGTCACCGCGGCCACAGTGGATACTTAAAAAAAAAACATGTTTCTTGATAATCTGTACCATTTATATGTACAGACTCACATCAAGCTACTACAATCTGTCACATTTCTTTAATAGATGTTCAACTTTATTGCTAAAGCATAAGGTTTAAAGTTGATTGGGACAATTTTAGTTTTGGGTAGCTTGATGTGCTTGGCGTCTGTACTATACAGTACGTTTGTTTCGTATTTTTTATTTTTTTTACTTCCTTTTCCTCTATCGCAAATATTTTAGCTTACTTATTTAAAGACGATACATCCTTCGTATTTGGTTACTCCCAATGCAATCATAGGGTAAGTTTAAATCAGACACAAGATGCAAAGCAAACTGTCCGAAAATAGTCCGCCGCGCTCGGCTGCTTGCAGCGTATTGTGCGATGACATTACAGTGCACGGATTAATAAATTATTATGACAATGTGTTGGAGCATGGAAGTCAGGCATAGTTTAAATTAAAACTGGTTTTTGTTGTGACTCGTGTCGAAGAATTTCTTTATATGCTTAAGAAGATCTATCATGCGGCTATCTCACTTATTTATTGTCCTGTAATTTTTTTCTCCTGATCTGGCATCAAAATACAGGCATAATAATTATTTAAATTATGTGATAATAATTGTTAAATGTATTGTTTTATTTATTAATAATAATATAATAAAAATGGAAGTGTGTAGTATATAGGTATTATATTATAATATACTACTTGAAATAATATATAAATTTTAAAATTAATGTAATTTAAATAATGCACTTAAATTGTAATTTTTTGTGAAAACTGCATTTAATTGTTAATTGTATTGTTTTTGCATACCGTTAAAACGGTGAGACATGCAGCACTATGCAATGTTATGAACACCTTTGTAAACAAGATGTTTCTGGCAAATGAAAATTCTATTCTAAAAAAATATTCTATTTATCTGTTTTTTTTTTTGTTTGTTTTTGCAATGTTACTCAATATTGTTTCTATGGGACACAAATTTATTTTATTTAATTATGCATACACACGTCACGTTGCAGTATAAGACTGATTTACATCCGTCACCTCACACATCAGGTCCAGTTGAAAACCAGCGTCAGGCGCTAGTTGTCTGGCATTTTTGCTGAACTGGGCCTATTTTGGCGCAGCCGTGAGGCACACATTCCTGCTAATTTCTTACAACGGACTTTGCACTTTTCATTTTTATCTTTGTTTTTGTCTGATGTAGGTACGACTATTATCTGACTATAATATGGTGTATTGTGTGTATTTTAGTCTGTGCTAAATAAATGTATTTTCTTTCTTTCTTTCTTTCTTTACCTGTAATGAAAATTGTAACTCAACGAATAATGAAATATACTTAAGGCGAAAGCGCCAGGGTAGCCCGCGAAATTCATTTTTTTTTAGGTTTTTTGGAATTTGCTGGTCAGTATTAAGTTCTACGTTGATTAATATATGAATCGCGGCCGTAAGAAATATGTGTTTACAGAATTATAATCATTAAAGTCATCAACACAACTCTCTAAGACTACGTAAGTCCCAAGAATAACTGTTTCATGAAATCATCATTCTTCGGACTTACGTGGTCTTAGAGAGTTGTGTTGATGACTTTAATGATTATAATTCTGTAAACACATATTTCTTACGGCCGCGATTCATATATTAATCAACGTACAACTTAATGCTGACCAGCAAATTGCAAAAAACGTAAGAAAATTTGAATTTCGCGGGCTACCTTAGCGCTTCCCCCTTAAACCAGTTTTGGTGGCGCGACTGAGGAGTATAGTGCTGGGAGTTGTAGAAAATTTTATGAGCTTTCATTTGGTATAAAAATTTTTTTCACTATATCACCGCTTTTGAGATATTAGCGAAAACCTGAAAAATGGGGAGTTTGTGAGGAGTTTGTCACGCCAAAATTACTGAACGGATTTTGATCAAACTTACAGTAATATAATGTAGCTCATCACTCATGTATGCATCAGAATAACACATAGGATACTTTTTATCCCGAAATTATGCGACAGTTATGCGGTTGAAACCGCGGGACGCTTCTAGTATATTATATTCAGTGGGATAATGTAGACTAGCTTTTGCCTGCGGCGACGTCGCCAGCGTGGATGTCGCGAAATATACTTCGGGAACGCACTACCAGGATTAAAAGTACCCTAAGTATTAATACAGGTTATAAGGTTTTACTATACTATGTGGAGACAATTTTTTTTAAAATTAAATTATTTATTTCATTGGTTTGTTAGTCTGTAAGCCTTCTTTAAAATAAAATAAATAAATAAACTATCTGTGTGTCAAATTTCATCCAAATCGGTTCAGCCGTTTTTACGCCAATCCGGAACATACATCCATTCAAAGGCAAACATTCTAAAAACTATATTTTCGGCATCGGCATACTCGTTCCCATACCTCATTTAACAATCACTTATTTTTTTCTTAATAATTGTTTTATTGAAATTGTACCCACAAAATATTATTAACTAGCTGCGTCCCGCGGTTTCACCCGCATAAGTTTAGATCCCGTGGGAATACCAGGTTAAAAACTAGCCTATATGGCCTAATCTCCATACAACATTTTATCAAAATTGGTACAGCCGTTTGAGCGTGATGAAGTAACACACATATAAACACATACAAACTGTCACCTTTATAATATTTATTTATTTATTACTTTTAAGAAGGCTTACAGACTAATTACAAATAATAGGTAACAACAACACGTTATCAAGTTGCTAATAACAAGCCTCCACAGTTATATAACATACCGATTACTTAAAGCCGAACAATTAAAGTAGGTACATTGTGTTAGGTTAGTTTTTTTTTAATTTAAATAAGTAAGTACTACACACAAGTTTAAGAACCACTAGCCAGCGCATCATTCACAAAAAATGATTTGGCTAAGAGCATCCTTGCCGTGCCTATCTTAGTGCAAAATAAGTCAATATCATGTTTAGAAGACACATCATTGAAACTTCGAGCGCTTCTTATAAGAAAAGCATTACGCCTATAATTAGTAGTGGCAGAAGGCACACCTAGAAGCGGCCTTCTACGTAATCCAATAGTATTAGTGCGTAATCCTAACTTTGCTAATAGTTCAGGGCAGTCGATCGAGCCATTCGCTATGTTAATCAAAAAACACACATCATTAATGAGTCGCCTACGATCCAATGGAAGAAAATGGTACCTCTTGCAACGGTGACTGTAATCTATGGAAACCTGGTGTGCCTTATAATCAAGATATCTCAGAAACTTTTTCTGGATACCCTCAATGCGCGAATTGTAGATCCCATATATTAGTGTGATTTATGACACTGACAACATTACTAAATAAAACATTATTTTTTTCTGTTTTCATTAGGAATGTATTCCTTTTTATGATACTTACGCACTAGCCGGTGGATTAATATTGAACGCAAGCAGCTGATTCCAGAACGGGTCATTGGGACAGATGACTTCGGAAGAACAGAACCGCATCAGCAGCTCATTGGAAGACAACTCCGAGTATCTGCTCACTGCTACACCCATATTGATCTGGAAAATACATGGATAACGCACTATTATAAATATATTAAAAACTAGCGGCACACCCCGGCTTCGCACGGGTAGATATTGGTATTTATTTAATAAAAAATAAGATATAAGGATTTTCCGGCGTTACTATTGCATATTTTAACATGGAAAGTAGTCATTGTGACGTTACTATAATAGTTAGACATATGGTATCGCCATAGATATCCGGGAGATATGGCTTCACTCGTATATTTTTTCGAGTTCAAATGCCGCCACTTCCCACTGAAACTCACCCAAAAACAAAAGAAATAGATACGGCCCACATGATGCTTTTTTGGCACACATGCAAGAAAGTAGGCGTAACACTTTTGTGCTATCTTATTGTACAGATGCTCAAAAGGGGCGGGCACTAGAAAGTATAGATACAGTCACTGAATGCACACATGCAACTCTGCACTACGTACAATGCGTGCCACGAAAGATGAGACTTGACACACCACGTGGTTTGACATGCGCAGTACACGATTTTAGGTATCTTTAGCGGTATGAGGTCTGAGTGCGGGACGGGACCGGACGTCATAGGGGCGGCGGAAAGAGCGGGGGAGGCGGGGTCAAGTCTCTTCT
This sequence comes from Luperina nickerlii, assembly GCA_963855955.1. Taxonomy (NCBI): domain Eukaryota; kingdom Metazoa; phylum Arthropoda; class Insecta; order Lepidoptera; family Noctuidae; genus Luperina; species Luperina nickerlii. The sequence continues at coordinate 3,961,249 of OY979689.1, read as the reverse complement.
TTCGTGGCACGCATTGTAATACTCAGTGGCAGCCCAGAGTCTGTGAGAAAAATGTGGAACACACTATCAGTCAGTAGCAATGGCTTTTTTTTTTTTTTGTTGTTGATGGGAAATCATCAAATGAATCCTCCCGCTCTGGGTGGAGCGGAAGGGAGTGTCAGACTCTTACTGACTAAAACCCACCCGTGTTCCTTCCTTCGCCCTTTATGTTCCGGGCCAGCGGTAACCCTTTCGGACAATCCCGCTGACCAAAAGTAGGTACTTATGGAAGAAAAAGACGTGTTGCGCCGACCACAAATATTGACATAGGTATCTAAGGGCGAGCAGGGCTTTCAGTTTGACAGTTCAACAACATTCATTGCATTATGTATGTTGTTGAGCAGACACATTTTTCGAACACATGAATCAATGGATTACAATATCCTTCAAAATGATCCAGATTATGAGTGACTAGCTTCTGCCTGCGACTTCGTCCGCGTGAAATTTCTTGTTCCTCTGACCCACCCTGTCGCATCGCATCGCCTGCCCGCGCTATTACTTCGTTTTTGCTTAGCATTCTTTGCAACAATTTTTTTTTTCTTGGCTCCTAAGAGTCATAGCGTGATGTTAAATAGCCTTCCTCAAGAATTTGGCTATCAAATGCAAAAAGATTTTTTCAAATCCGACTGGTAGTTCCAGAGATTAGCGCATTCAACCAAACAAACAAACTCTTCAGCTTTATAATATTAGTATGGATGTGTTATGCAAATTTTAGGGTGATGGATTTTTGCCCAAATAATGAAACGTAACTGGTGAAACCAGAAATTTATGCGTTTTATAGTCATAATAGACCTTTTAATATACACTAAAGTTGTAACATACAGTTTATCTAACCCACAAATCAAGTTCTTCAGTACCCACTTGACACCAATTTATTCAAGTGCAGAGTCATTTATTAATCTATGTTTTAGCAGTATGAAAACAAAAAGAAGTCAAGAAAAAAATCTAATTTATTGTCATGACTGCACCATAATCGTCGGTAGACATCGATTAACGAAAGCCATATAGTGTAATTATTGTAATAAATATGATTTATAAAACATTTTGAAGTTAAGAATAAGGATTGCACTTACAGAATGCACGACGTTATAATTACTTATGAAAGTATGTTAACTCATTCACGCTAAATTTGTGATTTATCGTATCACAGCAACCAAGAAATATAAATTCGCTATCATTACAACAGATTTATACCAATGGCCAGATACCACGAATTTCACGAACAAAATGTTTCATTCAAAGTATATTTGCATTCTAAGCCTATAATATGAAAGACAAACATGTTAGTCAACAATAAAACCGTATCACAACACAATAAATAGAGTAATAAACAAAATTTGTTGTAATCAAAAACTGTTTTTTGATAATGAAAATACATACACAATTATCGTTATTACTTCACATCCAATCTAATTTTGCGAAACTTAATGAGTACATTATTCTTACCTGTTATTTTCACAGGTTGTAGATACAATACAACATTCAACAGCGATTTAATTATTTTTTTAAACCACAGTTTGTTTTTAGCAGCCACGAAATCATTGCCGACTTGTCAAATATTTATTTGACGTTTTTGTGACGGCAACGACAAGAGTAGAAGACGATGACAATATGAAAATTGGACGCGTTCAAATATTAATCAATCCGGTTTTTTTTTTTGGATCTTATCACCTTTTTTTTTTGAGGATGGGATATCATCAAATCGCCCCACCCGCTCTGGGTGGAGCGGAAGGGAGTGTCAGACTCTTACTGCCTAAAACCTACCCGTGTGCCTTCCTTAGCCCTTTATGTTCCGAGGTAGCGGTAACCCTTTGCCCGGCACGAGCCTTCACTGTTGCTGACATCTCTTTGAGGCATGCGTGGAACTCGTACGCGCCGTCCAGCACGGGCCTGGTCCTGATTGGACGGTGAGCTACCCATTACTCTCCGTCCGCAGGCCCGCGCCTACTGTGGCCGGGAATCGTCACGCGGCTCCCGACGCCCGGAGCGGTATAAATGTTTAAAAGAAAATTTAAACTAAGCGGGATGGGTTTTTCGATCCTTCGTCCAATGCTCTAATAGTTTTTCTGTTGTCGACATAGTATGTCCTATTTTGTATCACTAGTCAAAAGAAAACCTTTTCGAACGTTCCACATAATTCGACATTCATTTTGGGGTGAGAGGGCCCCAATTAGTTTCACCGCTCCGGACCCCGTCAGGCTTGATCAGTGGATCAAGCCTGACGGGGTCCGGAGCGGTGACAGTGTCTACCCATTACAGTTATAAAGATACAGCCCTGTGACTAACACACACATAGACAGGCAGTGCTTGTCTACAGGCAGCATAGGTATATTATTAATAGTCTTATTAATATCCAACTTTGGGGTAGGAAACCCTAGAAATTAATAAAAAATCGAATACATTGGGCTGATGATGAAATCTGTAGGGACGCAACTATCAACGAATTACCGTTCAGTTTAGGTCTCGTGCAATCCAAAAAACAAATTGCGTTGCCACAACAACCAGCACGTTAGGGATTTAATAATTTAATTTTATTCATTCTTTGCTGTTGTTGCCATACCAACTACAGTTTTTTTAATGAGCGAATACATCATTAAAATATTAAAAAAAAATCGGCCTATTCATCCATTTCACAAGTACATACATAGTAAATTCCAACTTGGTCTATCTGCAATAAAGATCTATTTGAATACACGAACACCAATTTTATACCTATCAAGTGAAATTGTAATGAATTGAACGTTCGATGAATAATACTTGTTGTGATATATTGTGAAGATTGTGGATATGTTGCTTAGTTATGAATCTAGGGTACGCACTACGGACCTACGCTTCTCCGGATCACAGAGTACTACTAGTACTACTTTATTTGGGACTAGCTTCTGCCCGCGACTTCGTCCGCGCCGACCCACCCCGTCGCATCGCATCGCCTGCCCGCGCTATTACTTTGTTTTTGCTTAGCGTTCTTTCTGACTTTTTTTCTTTTTGCTCGTCTCCTAAAGGTCATAGCGTGGTGTTAAATAGCCTATAGCCTTCCTCAAGAATTGGGCTATCAAATATCAAATGCAAAAAGAATTTTTCAAATCCGACTGGTAGTTCCAGAGATTAGCGCGTTCAACCAAATAAACAAACAAACTCTCAGCTTTATAAATTAGTATAGAAGTATAGGATACAGGTCAGTGTTAGTTACTCTTCGCTTATCTATTCATCACAAAAGATAATTATATACTCCTAACGGAGCTATAATCATTTGCTTTGCGTATATTTCTCAGAACAAATAACTATAGAGGTATGTATATTTTAATTTTCATTGACCCACACAGTGTCACAGAGCATCAGAGCCATCAGCCAGCCAGTAGGGTTGAGTAGAGCAGCAAAGAGTAAAGTAAGTATAGAGGTAATAGAGTAAAATGTTCCTTGATCAGGGCCGTAGACAGAGAATAGAGGTCGAGCATGAATTTACATTTTTTTTTTGTAACTGCATTCACCACAGACTACTTAGAGATACTTTGTAAGTCTACGTATGCAATCACTGTGGCTGCTGTGGCATGGCATTCGCCACAGGCATTCGAAACCATGTTCGAAACAAAGACTTGGCTAAAAGGTCTTAGCAACCAGGCCATAAAACTAATAAAAAAAAAATAATAAAAAAAAACAGGCATTCGCCCGACCTTGTTTTTGAATAGCTTGCCGGTTTGTTGAATTTGGTTATCTGAAATTAAAATACTATTTTTATTAGTTATGGAGCCTAATCAATATAAGGTGGACGTGCTCCATTATATTAATCCCCATTTGATATGGGTGTTGGTTCGAAAAAAAGGGGATGTAAATAGTTTTTACTTTGAACAAATTGGAATTTACGGGATTCTTCCGCAAAATGTAACTTTCGGGGAAGACTGCGTGGTAAAATCTGAGCCTTGTCCGCAATGGATGCCGGCAGCATCCGTTGCAATGCGGAGATGTTTCCTGGATGCAGACCATGTGATGTTTTCACCTACCTACATCGACGAAAAGTAAGTTGTTTGTTTAGATATCCGCAATTCAGCATTCTTTTGCAGTTTTCATTTTTCTATTTTGTTTGTCGGCATCAGCGGAGGCGTGGCTAAAATGACGATAAAATTTTACACGGTTTTCGGTACGTTTTTCCCGTCAGAGTCGATATAGGGCTCTAATTTTGCTTCCTTCACCTATGCTGTCAGCCAGTCACCGCGCCAGTGGAATTACGTTTATTCGGTAGATGTAGTTAGGCCCTTTCTATGTGGCCACTAGGTAAGGTTTAACCAATCAAAGGTTTTCTAATTATTTTCCAATCAATCTACCAATCTTCAGTTACCTAAATTATGTATGATTTTACGATTTTTAAGTAAGATCAGACCAAAATAATGTACAGACTCCAGCACATCAAGCTACTACAATCTGTAGTTGTTCAACTTTTTCGCTGAAGCTTATGGTTCAAAGTTGATTCGGGTAGCTTGATGAGCACATCAAGCTACCCGAATCAACTTTGAACAGACAAAACAATGTTATAACAATAATATTGTTTTGTTATTGTACAATATAGGATTTCTCCATCGGCAACTTCCCAGGAGCCTGGATGGATGGAGGGGAGTGGGTGAAATCAAAATTCCTTAAATAACAGAGGATTCGATAATTCATTTGTGACATACATAATAAATAAGGATAGAATGGATAATATAATTCCTGCTCATTATCTGCCATCATCTGCCTAGCCTTTTCTCAGCTATGTTAAGGTCAGCTTCCAGTCTTAACTGGATGCAGCTGAATACCAGTATTTTACATGGAGCGACTGCCTGTCTGACCTCCACAACCTAGTTACTGGATAATAATATTATTGCACTTGGTAAGACTGGTTTTCAGACTTTCGGGCTTCTGACTACCCATAACGACTGTCAAAGATCCACAAATGATAGTTGGCACCAATGGCTTAATGTGCATTCCGAGGCATGGAGGGGTCTCGGTATGTAAAGATGGTCACCAATCCACAGACCAACTGAGGCAAGCGTAGCTTAACCTAATTGATTCGATCGACCTGTGCAACTGTTATTTTTTAGCCACAGGCCCCTCAAATTCCTACTAATATTATAAACATGAAAGTTTGTGAGGATGGATGGATATTTGTTACTCTTTCACACAAAAACTGAACTACAGTACTGAACGTATTGTTGCGCGCCACAATTGATGCCTGGTACATGGTGACATTAGTTACCACTAGCGCCATCTAGTATCGGGTAGTAGAACTAGTAGGGTCAAGGCCCTAGAAATTCCGAGAACTATCGACATCGGGTTCGTCGGGACCAGTATGTACTCGAACATTCTAGATGTTTATATAGTAGCTCTGTGGCACTATATAAGGTCGGGTGGGCCGCGAGACACATAGTTTTGAATAAGCGATACAAGCGAGTACATCGAAGCGATATTCAAGTGCGACTAAGAGTGATCAGTAGTGAAATTATGTTTCATAATTAGTGTGTTTGAGTTGTAATTAGTGTTGTGATTAAAGTGTCAACTTTTGGTTATTAAATCGGCAGTTTTTATTAACCCCAAGCTCGTAACAGTATTTTGATGAAACATTCGTCGGTTTGTGGATGGGTGACCATTACACACAGATACGACATCTATTACATATTATCAAGCCCCTTCGTGGCTTGGAAAGAAAGCACTTTAAGCCATTGGTCCCGGCTGTCATTCGTAGATCTTTGACTTTCGTATATGGGTAGTCAAAAGTCTGACAACTAGTTTTCCCAAGGGATATATTCTTACCCAGTAACTGGGTCGTGGAGGTCAGATAGGCAGTCGCTCCATAAAAAATACTGGTATTGAGGTGCATCCGGTTAGACTGGAAGCCAACCTCAACATAGGAAAAGTCTAGGCATAATGCTGGTGATCTTTTGTTTCCTACTAAATTTAAATTCCTTTGTTACAGATCTTCAATTTTTGACGACAGCACCCACAAATATGGAGATTTAATAGTAGTGAAAAAGAATGGTGAAAAAGTAAATGTCGTTCGAGAAATTGTCAATTCAGAATTTGCATATGAGGATGAGGTTCTTTTCCATCAAGAGTTGAGCAGCAATAACCTTAATACCCAATTAAACTACATTACAATGCATCAAATTATGAGTAAAATTGAGGATGCCCACAAAACTCGAGACATACCAAAGAAAACATGGCTGAACATCTTGAGAAACCAAACTTCAGTCCATCATGAGCAAAAACATATTGAATCTTCCATAATGTCTCGGAAACTAGAAGCTCGTGACCGTGGCAATGTAGATATGTTACTCCAGAACAAAGTGAATGCTTTGAAGCTCTGCAAAGATGTTGATGAAGTCTCTGTGGGAAGAGCATGTGGTACGAGGATCTCTTCAATATCTAACCAGTCTAGCGTAGTCAGTGGGGCCTTCAGAAAGTTGCAATGGTTAGAATCTCAGAGCATTGACAATAAACCAAAGGAAGCCTACAAACTAGTAACAGATGATTCTGGAATCCTACCAATATCAGCCAGCATGCATGCAGCCGATGATAAGACAAATCACATTCACTCTGATATGAAAAACAATAATGATGATGATCAAAATAATAATGCGGTGTCTCCAAAAAACAAGAATCATAATAAACAAGACTATAATACCAAAATTGGAATAGGTAATTTTCTTTTTTAATTACACTAGACGACATCAACAGGCAGAAAGATATACCTGTCCGAAACGGCTGTACCGATTTTGACGGGACGGGGTTTTCCGACATGCACGCGAACGAAGTCGCGGGCACAGCTAGTTGTAAATAAATAAGTTCAATTACTTTACTTTTTATTTCAATTTCATATGAAGAACATCATAATTTAATTTTCCTCGTGTTTCTGCACTGCTTAATTATATTACCTGATAATTTTAGGTATGAAATCACGCAAGACTGCAGAGACACACACGGTCGCGTTTGGTCCAGCGGGACTTACAGCCAGCAAGTTCACCATTAAACCACAGATAACCAGAGAAGAAAAAGAAGAGCCTGTTATACAAGGAAAAAAACCTGAACCTGAACCAGAATACCAACCAAAGAAAAATGATGATGTGTATGCAAACACAGATTCCGAGGTAAACTTAAAAATATCTAACTTAGACTTACTGAAGCGGATAAAAGCTAATAATACTATACAAAATAATTCTGTGAGTAATAAGCATAGAAATAAGAATGAAGCACTAAATTCTATAAAACGTAGAATAAAATATATTGAGGAAAAGCAGTCAAAGATAAATGATAGTCTTTCTTCTTCACTTTCTGACAAAGATAGCTCGAAGTGTGACTTAGACTTGGATGTTGAAAGTTTAACAGGATTGGAAGAAAAGTTAGGTTTATCTATAAATAAAATTAAAAAAGATGATAACCTGGAAATACAAACTGATACTTTTGATGTAAAGAGACATAATGTAAACCCGTTCAAGAATGTAGATGGTACCATATCAATATTTGTTGACAAGCTAGTTAGCCCCGTACTAATGGTACATTGCAAGAAAGACAACCGGATAGAACCAGTTAGCAATATGAGAGACATTCCATTCGGGGAAGATATTCATGTAGTACTAAGAAATATGGGTGTAGAGAAGCCGATGAGGCCTCAAACCGTGTCCTGGCCTACTATTCTCCGGGGCAATAGCTTTTTTCTCATAGGTCCAAAGTTCAGTGGTAATACTATGGGATACTTGCCAGCAGTATGCCGTTTGGTGTATGATTTTAAAAATACACCAGACAAATTTGGTCTTAGCTGCATCATAGTTTGTGCAACGTCACATGCTGTAACATCAGTGCAAGCTCAATGTAAAATGTTCTTACACAGCATGAAAGTTTTTGCCTGCTACGCTGGTTTCAGTGATGTGGACATTACAACGGCGCTTCTGAACGGTTGTGATCTTCTCATTTGCACTCCTTCCATGCTAGTCCGTCTGATTCAGGGAAATTTAGGTCTTGACTTCCGTAACCTAACCACATTTGTAATTGATGATTGTGAACATATTTCAACTACTTATGACAGTGAACTTAAGTTTTGCCTTCTGAAGGTGATGGATATAGTCAAAAATCGCGCTCATAAAGAATGGAAAGTCCAGTATATCATAGTGTCTAGGGTATGGTGTGACTTCATGTCCTCTCTAGCTAGGAAAGCACCTGATTCCGTCGTTTGCATCAGTGCTTTCCAAGAATGTGTCCTATACTCAAAGGCTGCAACTTCAGTCGAATTTGTTGTCCAAGAAAACAAGTTAACATCGGTTATAAACTTTTTGCAAGGTATTGATAAGTCCAAAAAGACTGTGATAGTTTGTAAGGCTAATGAGGAAGTGAAACTCGTAGAAAAAGCCTTGACTAAATTGGGACATGTCGTGTTCTCTTGCGATAACACAATGACGGTGCAAGACTTGTACAATTTAGATAAAACTCTCAAAGATTATGAAGAACCCGTCCTAGGGCCAATTTTGGTGTGCTGCGACGGGAATTTGACCCATTTGAACGTTACGGATGCACAATATCTAGTTCATTATTCCTTGCCGCATCTATTCTCGATGTTCTGCAAACGATTTGCAGTGCTCATCGATAACTATGCGTCTATTTTCAAGAGTAATGAAACTAACATCAAAATTAAGATTTTATTTGACGATAACAACATTCAACAACTACCAAAAATCCTTAATTTCATTAAAAGATGCACTACGGATGTGCCACCGTTCTTGGATGAAATTTGCTCAAGGGTTAAAACTGAAAAAGATTTGATGAAAGCTCAAAACCTAGTGCCGATATGTACAAGACTTTTGACTCTTGGTAAATGCCCGGACTATTGGAATTGCGCCGAAAGACACACCATATTCAAAGAATTTGACTCTCCCAAGCCTTGGCTGCCGAAAGAAGGTATAATCACCTTCCGTATATTGCACTATCATTCAGCAGTAAATTATTCTGCTAGGTTATCCTCGTGTTCCATTAAAAGCAATATTACAAAATACCCACAAACTTACAGCTTGCTTTCTATTAAAATGGGAATGTACTATAGTAAAGAAGCTAATAGGAAGCTTCATGGTGAACCCAAAGTAGGTGACATGTGTGCGGTTACTCAAAAGCAGAATCTATTCGTTCGGTGCCAAGTGGCAAAGAAACTAACGGTTGTGAAAGGTAAACCTACTTACTTTGTGATCAAACTTATAGACGAAGAGATATACGAGACGGCACACGATACATGCTTATACTATTTGCCGGACGACTTAAAGAATATTGAAACTCATGTCGTTACTGTGTTTCTGGCTAATCTTATGCCCCATGACAAAGATGTAACTTTCTCAAAGTTAGCTTTAGACCAGTTAAAACAAATCACTGATGAAAACGACGAGCTTTACATGAGAGGTCAAATATCAATGGTTGTTGGTAATACTATATTCGTGGACACATTAGAGGCTTGTCAGGACTTGTCATCGTTAGAAGAAGTCGTTGTAAAAAGCGATTTTCGAAAGGAACTGTTAGATCGTCATGCAATACCTCACCCTGATCATATTGATAATTTAAGAAAAGTCTGTGATTATAAACGTGACATTCCCAAAGAAACAGTAGAACCTATTGAAGTTGCTAACCCTGTAAAGGCATTACCTAAAGGTAGATGGGCACATTTAGAAAGCGGTGGATTTTCGTCTGTATTCTTTATGTACGCTGAAAATCCATCGCAATTCTTTGTGCGACCCATCAAATTCGAAGAATGTATGACCATGTTGATCCAGGATATAAAAAAATACGTGAACGAGAACCCTGAACCTGTAGAAAGCGTAAACGTAGGTGACATTGTTTTAGCGGAGTTTCCTGACGACAATACATGTGAAAGAGCTAGAATTGATAGTAGCGTTAACAATGATAAGGTTAAATGTTTCTTTGTAGACCAAGGAGAATGGAGAGACGTCTCCATTATGAAAATTTACCCAATAACAGAAAAATTCATTATTCAATTACCTTTCCAAGCTATTGAATGTAGACTAGTAGGTATACAACCTCTCGGGGATAATTGGACAGATTTCAGCACTAATTTCTTCGTAGATTCATGTTTCGACTCCGTTGATAAACATAAACAGTTATTTACTAAATATTTCACTAAAGAAAAAGCAGAATTTACCGAAGGACACAAATATGGTGTGGTTTTAATTGATACGTATTCAGCTGAAGATGTTATTATTAATCAGATGATGGTGGATAGGAATTTGGCAGAAGAAAATGATGAAATTAAGTTGTTAGATGATTTAGGATTTGAAAGAAAATCTGAAGAATCCTCCGACTCAGATATAGATGACGAGCCTATTGAGACAGTTAACAAGATAGATAGGTCATTTCTGGTTGACGATAAGAATAACGATAAACAATATATCCCAAGTAATACGCTGAACAATTGCCGTAGCAAGCCTCTGGTCGATTCAGATAACAGTTTTGATGAATCTGACTTCGAGTTAATGGGTGATGAAGCTGACAAAATATTTTCCATACCCATAGCCCAGGTAGTTTCAATTACAGAACTCCCAGATGCAGAATGGAATGAAAAAGTTTTAGCGTCACCAATTGCAAGTTCTGAGCCTCTATCAAAAATAAATGATATTGATCAAGTTAGCAGACCACAAGTACAATGGCGTCAAAATAAAAATAACGTCACGATCAAAATAAAATTGATAGCTGAAGATTACGATCTTATAATTAAAGAAAGGTATATGAAGTTTACTGCAGAAGTCAAAAATATCAATTACGAATTTCATTTCGAATTATATGGTGTTGTAGACCTAAGTAAATGTTTTCACTACAACAAAGGACAGTACATACTAGTGAAATTATGGAAAATGATGGCCACAAATTGGTTAACGTTGACAAGGCATAACGAATTAATGAAATGGATAGTCTACGACATAGATAGCATCGATGTTTCATCGGACGAAGAATCTGAAATTTTTGACCATAGAAAGAATTTTATTAAAAGTCACGCTGACAGCGATAGTGATGATAACTTGCAAGATGACATTAGTTCTTTCTTTTAATGTTATTATTGAAAGGAATAACGGAATCCACATCTTAAAAAAACGTTCCATAATTTATATTTTTAAACTTTTTTATATAATTAACATAATGTCACATTTGCATTCAGTTGCATACGGTTAGACTGGAAAATGACCCCAACATAGTTGGGAAAAGGCTATGCAAATGTACCATAACATCACGACTGTAAAGACCCCAGCAGGGTTAAGGCAGAGGTGCTTGAGTAACCCCAAAATTCGCCAAAAAATAAAAATGAAATAAAAATATTTAGGAGTATGACTTTAAAAAAAAAAGGTTTTAGTAAGTGTAAGGAAATTGTGATAATGCAATAAAATTGCACGATTGAAGAGTTATTTTTTTTTTCAATTTTTTATTAGGAACTGTTAGAGCTGTTATCTATATAAAAAGAGAACCCGACTGACTGACTAACATATCAACGCACAGCCAAAATTACTGAGCCTAGGAACGTGAAATTTTGTAATAGGCTTCCTTTTATAATGTAGGTAACCCTAAAAAGGGTTTTTGGAAATTCAACCTTTACGGGGGTGACGAGGGGTAACTGGGCTCAAATACTCTCCTAAGCAAATTAAATAAATAATTTCAAAGGGGGTTTAAGTGATGTTAAAGGTAAAGTTTGTATGCAAGAATCTCAACGCGCGGCCCGATTAACTTGAAACTAGGTATAAATACTTTTGACAGAAAAGAAAGATAAATGAGTTTTTGGGGTGTTTTCCAAAATTAACCCCTACAAGGAAAAAATACCTTATTAAGTTTTAGGTTAGGATTTTACTGTGTGGCGTGATTAACTCAAAAATTGGTATAAATAACACAGGTCAACAAAATTTGAGGAACACTCTGTCCCAGAAACCAGACTATACTTTTCCGAAGGATTTTGATGCGCTGAATTCGAATTTTGAAATTTTCCAATAGACTGTGTATGTGTATGAATTTTCAAACGTAGAACAATCTACGTACACGAAAATTTCAAAATGCGATATCTCAGCGAAAAAAAAAAAGATATTTGAGTAAACTCCACGTCATTTTAAAGAGGAAGTCTAGTCCTTTGAGATGCTATTAATAATTTTTGAAAGAAAATAGGATCGGCCGTGCTACATAACCTCAAAAATGAGAAATACGGTATTTTTTGCACTTTTAGGTTAGGTTATCTCGAAACCCTGACGTGATAGAGCAATTTTGAGGCCAACCGGTCTTCTCTGTAAAAATCTCACCGTGAAAACTTAGGTGAAGTGAGTTTGTTTTTGCTAGGAATTGACACTATTGACACTCCACGCTCACTTCACCCAAGTTTTCACGGTGAGATGGTTACAGAATCGCACTGCAGATTCGAATTCAGCGCGTCAAAATCCTTCGGAAAAGTATAGTCTGGTTTCTGGGAAAAAAAATTGTTGACCTGCGTAATCTTTAAGTCAATAGGGAATATGCATGAATTTTTTTCATGGCATTTATTAACAAAATATGAAAATACCGTAGTAGAGATGACAAAAAGTGAAATTAAAATTAAAATCGGCCAAGAAACACGGTCGATATGAGCATTTAAAACTATTGATTACACACCAATTAGACAGAGAGATCCGACATAGACCGTGACGTCACATGTCACTACGGCCATATAAACTCCGTGTTAAATTTCGTTTTGCGAGAAAGAGATAGAAACAAATCTTCGATGGCTCATATCTTTTTTAATTTCATAGTTATCCGAAAAACAGTTTTACTAAACTGTTTATTACATGAATGAGGATTAACTTTTTAAATAAAAAAAAAAATCATGCATATTCCCTATTAATAGAAACGTCCCAAATGACTTTTCAAAATTCCACCCATCGTCATCATCATCATCGTCTTACAGCAGTTCATTGCTGGCCTCTCCTATTGCACGCCATTCAACTCGACTTTCGGCAACTCTCACCCAGCTGCTACCAGCCATCCTGCGAAGATCGTCGCTCCACCTAGCCTGAGGGCGTCCCACCTTACGTTTACCCATACGCGGTCTCCACTCAAGAACACGTCTACCCCAACGGTCATCGGTTCTACGGCTAATATGGCCGACCCATTGCCACTTCAGCGAATTCCACCCAGTGGAGGCTGAAAAGAGGGGATACAGTTTATGAGAAAAATCGTATTTCTTTGATCTGAAAACTTTAATTATAGCCCGAATACTTATCTAAATAATGTTGTAATGTAATTTTCGAAAGTTACCTGGGGTTGATGGGGTGCACAGGTGTGAGTACTATGTACTGCAGAGCTACCATTTACTGGGTAAATATGTCTTTCATTGACTTGAATGTGCCCCTGGCGGCTGAGAGTATGTCGTGCTCAAATGTCTCGCTGATGGTGGCGCGTGTGCTGTATAATTTACTTCCCTTCAAAATGGTTGTTTCATGGTGCTGTTCCATGCGTCATGTTCGTTAACGGGCGCTGTCAGTTGGGACTGGTCATCTCTTAGCTGCCATGGCTTATTTTTTTTGTTGTTTTGTTTCGTTTTGCTGTACTTTGGATGCTTTTAACGTGCACGTGTTTTTGCATCGTTATCAAATAAAAAAAACAATAACAAACATAAACAACAACAACAACATAAACAACAACAAAATGTCAATAAAAAAAAAGAAAAAGACAAAATTTCAATGTATGTGTGTGTTTGTGTGTGTGTGAATGTTATTAACATATGTAATCTATACTAATATTATAAAGCTGAAGAGTTTGTTTGTTTGTTTGTTTGTTTGGTTGAACGCGCTAATCTCTGAAACTACCAGCCGGATTTGAAAAATTCTTTTTGCATTTGATAGCCCAATTCTTGAGGAAGGCTATAGGCTATATAACATCACGCTATGACCTTTAGGAGCCGAGCAAAACGGAAAAAAGTCAGAAAGAACGCTAAGCAAAAACGAAGTAATAGCGCGGGCAGGCGATGCGATACGACGGGGTGGGTTGGAGTAACAAGAAATTTCACGCGGACGAAGTCGCGGGCAGAAGCTAGTTATAAATACAACATTAATGATCTAACTCATAGGTTCTCAACCTTATTTTGCCCCTTTGGAGATCAGTGGTGACTGATGGCCCAGTGGTCGCCATTTACCAGTTGTAGGTCGTAGGTTTGAACCCCTGACAAGAGGTTTACTTTTTAAAATTATTTCATCACCACTGCTCTTAAAACGGTAAAGGAAAGCATTGTGAAGAAACCGGCATGTCCTAGTACCAAAAAATCCAAGACCTGGTACATACTATCCCGCACAAATTTTTTTACTTACCATCTGTCACGAATCTGAAACAGTTATTGCCTTGATTATCTTTAAACGTGTATTATTATATAGTCATAAGATAGGACATATTATTATAGTCGTCTATTGCCCCCCAAAGAAAATCTCAAATTCCCACGAGGGGGCGTTAACGCCCACGTTGAGAACCTTTTGTTTTTTTTGGGTGGGAAATTATCAAATAACTTGTCCCGTCCTGCACCTGATCTCACGCCGCGCCCACACGGCGGCGATCTCTGACATCCGGCCCTAGTTCAGGCCCTGGAACGGAGCGAGAGAGCATGGGAAGCCGTCGCCTCCTTCTGCGAAGCAGTAATGCACTCGAAGGAGAAGGCAGAGCGCGTGAGGGAGAGGAAATCTTTGCGCTCTCACGCACCTTGTCGCCGCAGGAGACGCCCTGGGCGTCGGGAATCGACAGCCGATTCCCGGCCATCGTAGGCGCGGGCTTGCGGACGGGGAGCAATGTGCAGCACGCCGTCCGGTAAGGACCAGTCCCGGGTCGACGGCGCGTTGTTCCACGCGCGCCTCAAAGATGTCAGCACTAACTGACGGGGTCCGCTAGGGCCGATGCCTGCACGGGTCGCGGGCTGTTCGAAAGAGATACCGTGGCCCCTGGCACAGGCAACTGAAGGAACACGGGTGGGTCAGTAAGAGTCTGACACTCCCTTCCGCTCCACCTAGAGCGGGAGGGGTCATATGATGATTTCCCATACTGAAAAAAAAAAACACGTAGGTATGACTCGCGTTCACCGTTTGTATGAAGATACATAGAATACTGTATAGATAATATTACCGTGCCCCAGGTCATCGGCCATTTTATTTGGAACGGGCACATTATCCATACCAATATTAAACATTCGAAAGTAACTCTGTCTGTCTGTCGTCCTTTTCACGCCTAAACCCCTGAACGGATTTCGATAAAATTTGACAGAGATATAGATTGCATCCCGGGGAAGGACATAATAGTTTTATCAACATAACTCGCGGGCGAAGCCGCGGGCGGAAGCTAGTTCGCTATAAGTAGGTAGTATCTTGTAATAATAATAAAAATGGCCAGGAAGGGTTCCGTACCACAGTTCAATATTTAACACTACTTAAAAAAAAACACGTTTCTTGACCCCTTTAATTTTTAACTTCGTTTTGTTTTTTATTATTTGTTGTTATAAGTAACGATAACAGCACTCTGTGAAAATTTGAAGTATCTACCTGTTATAGTTCAAAAGATATAGCCCTGTGACAGACAGACGGACGGACGGACAGCAGAGCCTTAGTAATAGGGCACCCTTTGGGTACGGTAGGTACTGTGGGGGTCACAGAGTACATTTTATATAGCCGAGATAGAGACGTCACTCTAACAATTTATGGCGCCCTCTGGCAACAAGTAACAACAACAATCCGTTAAGCAAATCTGCAGTAGGCCCTGTACTATTTTATTATTTCCTTTAATTAGGTAGTTTTTATAGATTAACTAAAAATAAAACATCAGATAAAATGTCAAATATTTATTTCAATCTTTTTTTACAATAATTGGAGGCCAACTCCTGAATTCTGTCTTCCGCATCATAATCTTTACGTGATCACCAACTAAATAAGAATAAATTAATGCATATATCTTCAATTCTTGAAATTAATTGCACTTTGTGTTCGTTGCACTTAATAAAACTATAATCTATTACCACTGAAAATATTGTTTTCACTTTCCATATATTGTCGGATGTTTTTCTTTTTACTATCTTTTTGACAGTTTCACAACAACTTATTTAGTTTTTTTTAATCATATTTTTGGCATGGCTTCTGGCCCTTTGCTCTTTTTAACTTATTTTGACATTTACGCGAACTAAGTTCCTTATACGCCGTTTAAAAAAACAGTTTTAATAATTATCGTTTCATTACTGGATGATTTTATCCATCTAAACAAACGTTGTATGATAACACAATAAATTAAAAAGCTGTCTCAACTCCATAAATATTTTTATTTAGAATAAAAAATATACATTATTTTAAGACAATCTGAGTAAAATGGAGCGTAGGTTTAGACTTGAAGCTTGAAAATGTTGAGAACAGCGCTATCTATCAATAAGTAAATTAAACTTTTGAAATTACTATACGACTAAATTAAAAATCTATTCAACTGAGTAGTGTCTCTTCAAAAGCAGAAGCCTACCTTAAGTGGTGGGTTATGATTTCCTTACTTTTGTTCTAAGTTATAGCACCGTGGTGGGGGTCTAGATGGGAGCTTCACGATATAATTGAAAAAGGCTTCGACTTGAATAAATTATATTTACGACTTTACATTATCAAGTTATTACCAGCACCCTTCTACTAAAAAAAAAAACAGAATATTTGACACTTGCTTGAACGTTCGAATGAAACACACCGGCAATTATAACCAGCCTGTACTGCTAAAGGTAGGGCTACACAGATAGCCTCTACGGTACCCTAAAAACGCACTGCCAAGCAACTTGCATCTCATATCATATTATTATTAATTTATTACATAGGTAGATATTTTATTTTTATAAAAAAAAAGGTCACTGTCCATAGTTGTGTGGGGGTGGTCTATGAACCAATAGATATGTTGTTGATTTTTATATAAAGTTCTGTAAAAAACACTAAGCGGTGTTAATAGAAAAATTTGAACATATTTTTCGCTGTAATTTTTTTTTATTAGCATCTAAATAAAGGACACTGTCCATTGTTGTAGGAGTGGTCAATGAAACGATAGATACTTTGTAATATTTATTTAAGAACTGTTAACGACATTAAGCTGTGTTTGTATTTTTTAAAGTATTGTTACAGATGTTCTATGTCACGAAGTCCGTTTAGCTATGAATGTTGTCAAGCGTGCACATGCACTAAAACTTTTTAAAACCAAAATTTTATTTCGATTATTAAATCTCGACTTGAATATATATCAGATTTCTTTATTAACGTTACACACACAAGCGCGCTTGTCGAGATACGTCACTACCTACTACAATCAAAGCCGAACGGATTTCGCGAAATAGAATATCTGTAACGACATTGTGGTGACGGCAGCGAGCTACAGCTGTACCTACGTCATAGGTTCGAACCCAGATAGGCGCTTTACTTTGTGTAAATTATTTCATCACCTATGCTCTCAAAAAGATGAAGGGAAACATTGTGAGGACACCGGAATGTTATAGAACCAAAAATTCCAAGACGTGACATCTAGTACCCGCACTGGGCCCGCGTGGTGGATTATGGCCCACTGCCCCTCACAGAGAGGAGGCCGAGCAGTGTTAGTATTTTTTAAAGAACTATGAATAAGCGGTTTAGGAGAATTTAAATATTATCCTTCGCTTTCTGTCATATTTCTTTGTTTTATTATCATACAAAAAGACGACACTGCCCATTGTTGTAGGAGTGGTCTATAAAGCAATAGATATTTGGTATATTTTTTAAAAGTACTTTAAACGACATTAAGCTGTGTTAGTAAGATAATTTAAATAATTACATTATTCGCTTTTAGTACCGGCCTTAGGCCACGACTGATAACCTTTATTACGGTATTATTTAGGGAAGGATCGATCCTGGAAGAAAAGTACAGACGCCAGCACATCAAGCTACCCGGAACTGTCAAATTTTCCCAACAACTTTGAACCTTATACTTTAGCGATAAAGTTTAAAATCGATTAAAGAAATTTGACAGATTGTAGTAGCTTGATGTGCTGGCGTCTGTACACTAAAATATTGAACCTCGCATGTTTTGTTCAAAGGAAATTATTTTAAAACCAGCTACCCACCCCTGCTTCGCACTGGTCCAATGGTTCTTCACGTTAACCATAAGGAATAAGTTTTCTAAATGATTGCGAAATCTGCATCTAAATCTATTGTGGAGATGATTGATAATGATGATTAAGGGACTCCCTTTTCCGCACTTAGACTCCTATTCGGTCCGTTGTTTGTGGGGATTCTGGCTAACAGAGCCAGCCTAGCTCCGCCCAAAAGCACAGAAGCTTCCTGGGAACTTCACAGGCTTCGCGGAGCGACCTCATTGTTCCGAGGATTTCTGCACGTTGAGGAGCCATGGCCTCGCAATCCAGGATGACGTGGGTGGCTGATTCCTCGGCATTAAGGCAGCCCCTGCAAAGGGGGCTGTCCGTGGCGCCTATGTTGAAAACATGTTTGTTAAGGAGGTTGTGGCCCGTAATTGTACCTATTATTATTCTAAGGTTATTCCTACTCAGGCTGAGAAGTTGTTTGTTATTGGTTAATCGCGGGTGTATCATTGGTAAAGCCAGTTTTGACCATCTGTTGTTATGGAGTTCGGTTGATCTTTGGCGAATCCACGCACGAAATTGTGAGAAGAGCCTCTCTTCGCAAGTTCATCTGCAGCATCATTGCCCAGAGATTCACTGTGCCCTTTGATCCATTGGAGAGTAATACGATTGGACGTCGATAAACTCTCCAGAGCTAGATGGCACTCAAAAATTAGCTTGTTGTTTGTTTGTTTGCTTCCTAAAGCTTTGAGCACAGATAGGCTGTCAGATTAATGCCGTAGTTCCGGTTGCCTAAGCGCTTTACTGCTGTTGCAGCTTGTGTTAGGGCAACACATTCGCATTGAAAGATCGAACTATGTGTGCCAAGTGGTATGTGAAAGTTAATATTGAGGTCAAGGGAGTGTACGCCAGCGCCTGAACCGTTTTGTGTTTTTGAGCCGTCTGTATAAATGCGCACTTCATTGACTCCTGAGTGATTCCTTTCTTCCTGAACTGTTTGTATAATGTAGTTCTTGTTGAACATCGGTTGGTTTGGTGTTTTATCACACGGGGCAGCGATGAGAAGCTGGTACTCAATCGCCCGGTCCAGGATGTTAGCGTGTGGACTGGTAATTTTTTTGCCCCATATGCCCAGATGCATTAGCCTGATGGCAGCTAGCGCCGCTTCCTGCTGTATGTACAGGTCAAGGGGAGTTAATCTATTGTGGAGTTTAGATAAAATTAAAATCAAAAGTCATTTATTTCAAATTAGGTTGAGAATCATCACTTTTCGAACGTCAAAGAAGTCGAAAGAATTCCATCGACCAACAACATTTCAACGAAGTTTCAACGACTAATATAACAAAAAAAGTTTAAAAATTAAAACACGACTACCTGAAAAGGATGAAACAAGAAAGTACCGTCCCGGGGTCGCATGCCGCTGTCACCCGCTGTACTAACATGCATATAAGATATAAATGGTAGTATGCGACCACGGGAAGGTACTTTCTTGTTTCATCCTTTTCAGTGCACTTCGCCGTCGTCGATACATTCTTTCTAGTTCCAAGAAACATTGAACCATAAACCAAAATACATCAACGTATAATCTCGAAAATGTAGTCTTTAAATACATAGCAGTAAAGATGATATTGATCGCATTATAATGTCCGTTAGATTTCCGAGAACCGAAATCTAAATCACAAAATTCGCGGTATCTTTTTTACTCCGCTAATTTACTTTTAGTTAGAAAGAGAGAAAGCGAATTTCTAACAAAATCCAAACGCAAACTGGCCAGTTTGCGTTTGGATTTCGTTTGGTGATGAGATTCAGTGATTTTATTGTCGATTCGTTTGGTGGTAGATCGTTAGCGTTTGGTTCGCTAGGTAAATTTTTGAAATCCAATCTTCAAGTTATCAAAAATACAAAAATCGGATTTTGAATTCGTTTTGATATATCGGACCCATGCCTAGAGGATCCTCTGACCAGATGGGTGTTGTGTCTGGTGGGCTACTGCCCGACGATTGAAGTCTGGACTATACAAATGCTAGTCGCATATCGAACTTTGTTTGCGCGATGCAGGATTTTGCGTGACGTCAGTGTGATGCGTAGTTCGCATCATCACTTCAGCCGAAAGACGACCACTGCTAGACATAGGCCTCGCCCAAGCACCTCCACTTCGACCGGTTCTGTGCTCGCATCCAACGGGTTCCTGCGGCCATCACCGTAGCCAAGGGTAGGCGGGTAGGCGGGCCGCCGGGTACTAGGGGCCAAGTGTTTTTTGTGCTTGTCATTCTTGAGGGGGGTAGTTTGCATCTGGCGTTGTAAATGCCGCCACAACCTTATTCCTCCTGCTACACCTGCGACATTACGCGCATATCAACACGTTAAACCATTACGCAGATCTAGTCAATAAATATTACTTCTTCTAACTTAACAGACAGCTGTGCTGCTGGGGAGTTTGTTACACCACTTCTTCCCAGCGAAAGCACTAGGATGTGGCTGAGGGCGGGCGTTTTGGGGATGTCATGTTGGCGTTCAAAAAGTGCAGATTCTCAGCCTCATTTGAACAAATGACTTGGATTTAAATTGATTGATAGATTTAAATTGAAATGTGACATTGATAGAGCGCGTTAGACCTTACGCGATAACTCGAATGGCAGTTATTTTTTTCGACACATCAAAGGGTTTAGCCACACGCAAACAACCGCCGAACGTTAGGCTACCACATTTTAAGCACCGCATCTGCCTAATAAGTACCACAAGGTACCTTAGCAGCTGTTACCTTCATTTTGGTCAGGTCCTCTCATCTGTGTGGTTCTTTCCTCAAAAGACCATCTCAGATATCGACTTGCATGGTCTTCATATAACCTGACCAAGATTATGTCTGGACTTTAAAAGAGACTATGACCTCTGAGTTTGTTTCGGCCTTTCTTCTCAGAGTAGTCAGATAGGAAACGCCGATCTCATCTAATTTAAAAAATATATTATTGACGTGTAAAAGTGTTTGTGCAAACCTACTTACAAAAATAAAATCATTTATCATTTGAATGCGATTAACGCACTCGTTTTGTAGCAATAACTTTGGGAGCTTTTTCAACCTGTATTGTCCCACTGTTGGGCAAATGTCTCCCCCACAGCTTTCCACTCTTCCCTGTGTATTGTCTCTCGTTTCATGTGCTACGAGAGTGACACTGAAAGTTCTTAGAAAATCAAAAACTGAACAAACTAGCAAGTTATTAGTTTTATTATATCTTTTCAAAATAGTGTCCATTTACATCAATACATCGCTGCATCCGAGGGAACCACTGAGAAAAGCACTTTGCCCACTCGTCCTTAGGGGTCTCTTCGACGGCATTTCGAAACGCAGCCACTGCTTCCTCGGCGTCCATAAAACGTTTTCCTCGAAGTTTTTCTTTTATTTTCGGAAATAAATAAAAATCACGAGGTGCGAGGTCGGGGCTATATACAGGGTGGCCCATAAGTCGTGGATCAAACGCAACTAGGGGTTAGATGGGGTCATCAGCTGCAAAAAGTTGTTCTACGGGAGGTCTTTAAGTCAACCCCTGCAGAGTTATAATTTATTTTGTGTTTTTATGAGCAAATTGACTTTTTTAACTAATTCTTATTAAAATTCGAAAAAATCTACATACTGTATCTTTTTTATAATTTTCACTAGATTGGTACTGATGAGTCCTTGCCTTAGACATGCTATTTATGGTCGTTTATTGGGTGTGTTGAAGATAATATTAAGTTTTATGATTTTTATTTTTCTCAAATCATAACTTTTTATTTACTTCGGACCCCACTGTGAAAAAAAAATACTCTACCGAAAAGTGACCCTGTATTACAAGTTTTGGCGCATTTAATAGGGATTCTGAAAAGGTATTACACATGGCCATCAGTGACTCTAATATCTTTCTAGGACGAAAAAACAAAACAACGATTGTGAAATAATTGTTTTATTAAGCAAAACATTTTACAATAAATGCTCAAAATTCCTGCCTCTGACCAATCTGCACCGTCTAATAAAATTCCTACGTAACCTACGGAATGCATCTCTGTTGTTAGTAACTTGTACCCTAGCAAATTCGGGCTTTTGTCGTAGTTCTTGTTCGCTATTGTTCTCTCCTTGGTAAACTAGTTCTTTAAAATAGCCCCAAAGAAAAAAATCTAATGGATTCAAATCAAGCGACCGGGGTGGCTACGCAATATGTCCGCCTCGACAGATCCACTGGTTGGGGAAGCGCTCGTTCAAATGATCTCTAACTGCTCGAGCATAGTGAGGCGAGGCGCCATCATGTTGCAGCCACATTTCTGCTATTCTTTCTTCTGGAACTTCAGCTTCGTTAAGAATATGGTTTAAATTATTTTGTAAAAAAATTAAATACTGAGCACCATTCAGCCTTGCTGGCATTTCATGCATCACCAACTGGTGGCCAATTATACCAGCCCACATGTTAATACCAAACAGATGCTGGAATCGATCATTTCTTATGATATGGGGGTTCACTCTGGAGTAAAAATGTAGATTGTGGATATTGAATACTCCCATTCATCTAAAAGTTGACTCATCCGTCCATAAAACCTTGTTGAAGAACTGACGGGCGAACCGACCTTTTATTGACAAAGGATTAAATGGTTAGTGTAAAAGAGAGGCAGAGAGTCTTGCTCATTAATTGTATTAGTTCCAGTTTATTTTTAAATAAGCCTAACCGAGTTTTATGGTTGGGTTAACTTTGGCCTTGCTACGAATAATGGTCCTTGAAAGATATTAGAGCCACTGATGGCCATGTGTAATACCTTTTCAGAATTCCTATTAAATGCGCCAAAACTTGTAATACAGGGTCACTTTTCGGTAGAGTATTTTTTTTTCACAGTGGGGTCCGAAGTAAATAAAAAGTTATGGTTTGAGAAAAATAAAAATCGTAAAACTTAATATTATCTTCAACATACCCAATAAACAACCATAAATAGTATGTCTAACGCAAGGACTCATCAGTACCAATCTAGTGAAAATTATAAAAAAGATACAGGGTGTAGATTTTTTCGAATTTAAATAAGAATTAGTTAAAAAAGTCAATTTTCTCATAAAAACACAAAATAAATTATAACTCTGCAGGGGTTGACCTTAAGGACCTTCTGTAGAACAACTTTTTGCAGCTGATGACCCCATCTAACCCCTAGTTGCGTTTGATCCACGACTTTCGGGCCACCCTGTATAGGGCGGATGACCCAGTAATTCCACGTCTGACGTCGCCAAGTAGTCGATTGTTTGCTTGGCGGTGTGCGACGAGGCGTTATCGTGGTGAAGGAGAATCCTACTGCGAGGTCGTTTCTCCCGAACTTTTTCCAAGACAAGTGGAAAACGATTGTTAGCGTACCACTCTGCAGTAACTGTTTTTCGATCCTCTAAAATAATTATTGCGTAATGACTTGACCTTCCGAAGAACGAGGCTACCATCATTTTTCCCACGCTTCGACTTCTCTTCACTTTAGTTGGCAACTCCTCGGAAGCAAACACCCAGACAGCAGACTGTCTCTTAGTTTCAGGATCATAACAATAAATCCAGCTTTCGACACCCGTAAGTATGTCGAACACAGCATTTGAGTCACCTCCGTTAAATCTTTGAACCAGAACACGACGGAGTTTTTGACCCTCTGTCAAATTATGAGGTATCCACCGGGCACAAAGCTTTCTGACCGCTAAATGTTCATGGAGGATTTTGTGCACTTGACTCATACCGTTGCCTAAGCTTGTCTGAATCTGCTGATAAGTCACTCTTTTGTCAGTCTATCATACGTCGCACAACACTGATGTTATTTTCAGTCGTCGCCGTAGAAGGCCGTCCCTCACGCAGATCATCGGTGAGATTAGTGCGCCCACGTTTAAACTCATTAAACCAGTTGTAAACAGTGGCACGAGATGGGACTTCATCGAAGTCTATCAAAACTTTCTTGTTGACTTAAATGACATCGAAAGTCATAAAAAATCATTGTAAGAAAATTTTCTCGTGTTAAATTCATGCTGACGTGACACAGACAATTTTCAATTTGCCGCCAATTCGTAAACGAATGACAAATGTATAAAATACATACACAATAATATTGGCAAAGAGTTCCATTTTCAAAATTTGAATTTATTTTTTTATTATATCGTTTACAAGTGGCCAGTTCTAAAAACTTTCAGTGTCGCCCTCGTATTGAGCAATAAATATCTCATAAGTTAAGATTTTGTTACTTTTGTATTTTTAACGTTTAAGCAATTACTTTCGGTCATTCCATTTATTCACTCTAAGGTAGATGGATACGCAGAAACGCATGTCCGAGAATACACCCTAAGCCTATAAGTTTATCCAACGGGGCCTGGGGTGGATTCTCGGCGTATCCACCCTAGGGTGGATTTTTTGGGGCGGATAAACGGAATAAACCCATTTACTTTTTCTCGTGGGGAAATCCTCATAGACAAATACCTTCCTGAGGAGAAGGGACGGGTTGTGTCACGCTCCTACAGACTTAAAACCCTCGTTTGAGCTTTATCTCACCTAATGTTACGCGAATATAGTTTTAAGTTTTTTTTATTGGAATGTATTTTATCGAACCTTTATTAATTCATTGACACGCTAATAAAATAATGGAGCCACTTTGTGATTCTTAAAAAACAAAAATCTAAATCTTTATATTAACCACTTTTGATCAACTGTGCAATCGGTCGTTTACAGGCGATCTTACAAAAAATGAAAAACGATCTGTAATTAAATGGAATTCAGTAAACTCAAAACCTATTCTGGTCCACTGGAAATACGTACCTATTGCATTGTAAATGTTTAGAAATATATTTTGCTCCATGAAAACCTCAACAATGGGCTGTATGTTAAAAAATCTTGATTGTCTTTCATTAAATGTATAACAATTTCATGGATCTAATAGATTAATTATTACGGGGTGCTAACCCCGTAATAAATTTAATAGACGCTCATTATTAAAAAAGGCGGACATCATTTGATGTTCAATTAAATATCTCCCATTTTCATGTTTTTTTCCTTTTATTGTTAAGTTCTAAGTTTTCGTTAAAATCCAAAATATAATAAAATAAAAAAATACGTAAAATCTATTTTTTTTTTTTAAGATTTTGTATAAATAATTATGTTAACTTGACCATTTGACCGTGGCTTGTAAACCAAATTATTTTTTTTAAATTGGAATTTATCATTTGATGTAGTTTGTTGGACAATGTGTTTAAAATTCTAAATTATGTAAAAATAAATGGGTTTATTTTTTATTTTATTTTGTTTTCATTTGTATACTAACCATCACTAATACTAACACACACAGGGCTATTATAATTTTTAGAATATAAAATGGACTCCCTTAATAGCATGCGAAATTAATTTATCTCATTTAGATCACCTGTGACATAATTTTATTTGTTTAATATGTACAGACGCCAGCACATCAAGTTACTACAATCTGTCAAATTTCTTTAATAGATTTTCAACTTTATCGCTAAACCATAAGGTTCAAAGTTGGTTGGGAAATTTTGACAGTTTCGGGTAGCTTGATGTGCTGGCGTCTGTACATTAACTAGTATAACTGTACAATTGTTATATTAATAATAACGGTAACAGCCTCGTTGGTTTAGTGGGGTGGTCATGAGGTCCTGGGTTCGTTTCCCAGTTCGGGTAGTGTTATTGGGGTTTACCATTAGGAATTTCTCAGTAGAAGCTCATTCTGGATTTGCACCCGGTTGATAGTAATAGGCTTGTCCCCTGTTACAGTGCGTGCCACGTAAGAAGAGACTTGACACACCACGTGGTCTGACATGCGCAGAACACGATTTTAGGTATCTTTAGGGGTATGAGGTCTGAGTGCGGGACGGGACCGGACGTCATAGGGGCGGCGGAAAGAGGCGGGGGAGGCGGGGTCAAGTCTCTTTACGTGGCACGCACTGTACAAATGGGACTTCATAACTGGTGTAATGTGGGTGTACAACTCTGCCCACCCATTTGAGGATTAAGGGGGTGTTATGTTATAAATCTATATATTATATAAGATTCAAAAGTCCTGACTGACTGATATGCCAACGCACAGCTTAAAGCGCTGGTCTCAGAGACATGAAATTTGGAGGGTGTGTTCTTTGTGAAGAGTAGGTATCCACTAAGAAAGGGTTTTTCGAAATTCCACCCCTAAGAGGGTGAAATTTCACGCGGTTGATCCCGGGCTGAATTTAGTAACGGTATAGATAGCGGCCGGCAAGCGATTATGTTATTTGAATTTCACTTCAACGGCTATTGTTTCAAATATAATTCCATTTCGTTTGCTATTTACTTATCTTAATTAATGAGAAAAGAACTCGTTACATTCACACATTGTAACCCAGATCTGGAAAACAAGAGATCATGACGAAAAGATATTTACTCAAGTAAGTACTCCTTTTAATAAACTTTTATACACGACACTGGTTAACAATTTAACATCTAGTTGCATGGCAATCTCGTAATACAATATATTTGGTGTACCTCACAGGTCTACTTGGAGATTTAAAATCTATTCTCTGGTCGTTCCTTTCGTCTGCCATAGACATCGCTCTCTAGCATCAAGTAGTGTTGTCCTCAGTGGGAACCATAGACATTTAGTTTGGTTCGCCACAAGTCCAAACAATAGATTTTTTATAAATAGGTAATTGCTTCATATTTTGCTATAAATTACCAGCGTTGTATCATCGCGCTTCTCTTTCTTTTTATGCAGTCCGACAGTGACCGCGCTTTAGTTCATGTAGTCCCCTTAATATTAGTGTTAATTAATTACAAGGAGTGGAATAATAATCGTAAGGGTTCACAATATTTTACATCACCCTTCAATTCAAATCCTGATGGCTAAGCTACCAGTTAATTCCTGTGTCATAGAAATAATCTCTAGATCACCGAGTGTTGTCGTTATATGTAATAGTGGGACCATAGACAATTAGTTTGGTTCGCCACACATGTTTATTATTGTCCATAATAAATTGTTCCATACAGATAAGAACGATTTAAATGCGTCCTGCGTGTCCGCATCTGTGTTTATAGGTGCTGGCCACATTGATGTTTTGAGTGAGTGACTTTTGAGATAGTAGACTTCAAGAGCACAGATTGTTGCTGAATTACGTTCATTATCGAAGTTTCTTCCATTTTTGTGCTGCCACCATATTTTATAAATGAAAGTCTAAATAATTTTATACTTCACAGTATAATATAATCACTGAATTCAATCAACAGTTTTTGGTTCGTGCCTCAGATTCGCATACACTGACGTCCCAGGAAGCGGGCTGTCAAAACCTACATTTTTATGAATCTCACAGTGGCTATTAGCCTATACAACATTAATTTTTAGTTTAAAGTAAAAACGCAAAATTTCATCCAATTTCATTCAAACATTCTATATTTCACTGTCTTTCAAATAGCAATTTCCATTGATCTGGTCATATTTCAGGCAGTCCAGTTATCGATGTCAACGGATAGTCAGTGTTTGTGCGGTGCAAGAGTTTTCATGCCCCTTAACAACGATTGTGACAGTTTTTGTGACCCATCTACTATAAGAGATTGAGTCATACGTATTAAAGTCAGTTAATTCGATAGATTTCTCAAAACACATTCGACATTTTCTTTCTATACAATTAACATTGAGGACATTATTGCAGCATAAACTTTTAGCAATTTCAGTAGCATTTTTGTGTAAAATGCTACTGAAAAATTATTAGTCGAATCTATTTCCATCGATCTGGTCTTATTGTAGGTAGTCCAGGTACAGTTATAACTCTGGATAACTGGACTGCCTGATAGTACTTTATAAATATTTCACTTTCTTTTGAAGAATCTATTTCCATCGATCTGGTCTTATTGTAGGTAGTCCAGGTATATGTTATAACTCTGTATAACTGAGCTGCCTGGTAGTACTTATATGTATAAATATTTCACTTTCTTTTATAAAGAATCTATTTCCATCGATCTGGTCTTATTGTAGGTAGTCCAGGTATCTGTTATAACTCTGGATAAATGATCTGCCTGGTAGTACTTATATAAATATTTCACTTTCTTTTAAAGAATCTATTTCCATCGATCTGGTCTTATTGTAGGTAGTCCAGGTATCTGTTATAACTCTGGATAAGTGGGCTGCCTTGGTAGTAGTACTTTATAAATATTTCACTTTCTTTTATAAAGAATCTATTTCCATCGATCTGGTCTTATTGTAGGTAGTCCAGGTATCTGTTATAACTCTGGATAAATGATCTGCCTGGTAGTACTTATATAAATATTTCACTTTCTTTCAAAGAATCTATTTCCATCGATCTGGATGTAATGCTAGCCAGTCCAGTTTTTGGTACAGAGCTTGAAAATGGTACCTTGTATAGGCAGTTTAAAAGAAAGCCCCTCTATCGTATAAACATTGTATAGTATTAGTGCGGTGCGCAATAGTTGGTACTGCTGATGCATAGCGCAACATGAGATCTTCAGTTGAGGCTTCAGTGTCATATGCGCTCACACAACCATTTTTTAATATTTCATGATCAAGTTTCGATTCGGTAAGTGGACTTGTTTCTGTCCACTTTCTGCTCACCGCATCTAACTTGATACGGATACATATTTACAACTCGATTTCAATGAAATTCATAGTTACTGTGACATTTATTCGAGCAATCCTGACAGAAAAGACTGCTCGTTTTTATCAATATTTATAATTAGAAAAAAAGAAAGAAAGAAATCATTTATCTGGACTAAACGTCAAAGTCAAAGTCAAATAATTTATTTCAAATAGGCACATAAAAGGCACTTTTGAACGTCGAAATTTACAAGAAAATAGAATTGATTCTAATTAATTGCCACTTCTAAAAGGTAGTTTCTTTTGTAACAGAGGAGGCAGAGGCTCCAAGAAAGAAAAATACAAAACCCAAAAAAAATGTTGGTGTGATATTAGGGGAGTGGGCCCCATTATGAGAAACTTTTTTGTCGAACTGTAAAAGGAACAGCTTTGATAATTTATTGTTTGAACTAAGCTTATTCTATTTGGAATTTCGTATTTTTTATGTCCTATTATGCCTATCTCCCTAATAATGCTACTTTCGCCGCAAGATAAAAAAAGCAAGAAATATTCTTTTTAAAAAATAAATGTAAGTAAGTGTAAAAAAATGTAAGGTGTTTTCAAGATACTTTATTCAAAAACTAACGTCGAATCAACCTGAGATGTCACAAATAAAATTAATATTAGATGCTTCCACACCACCGCATAACTCGTGGCACCGTCGAAAGCATTTGGTACACTGAATCCATTTTTCTCCAGCAATGTCATTGGAGTACGGATTGCAGCAGTAAATGTATTCCACATCTTCGGTACTATCGCTGTCATCAGACTAGCAATAGTGGCTCGCCTTCGTCATCACTAGATGAGGATGAACTTGGTTGAAATATCTTCTTGACAGGCATATTCTTTGGTTTGGTTGTCGTAGCGGTTTTTTTCTTTTTGATTGTTTGGTTTTGCTTTAGAGTTTCCTTTTTGTTCTGCTGTTTTATTCTGAGTAAAATGACTTTCAAGTTCACCTTTATATAGTGAACTGGTCACTAACACAGCCTTTCCTGTTCTTGCCTGACGTGTCCCGTTTTGTCCACTTTTCTTGGTTTTTGATTTGGGTATAGGGCTAATATCAGTTGGTTTAATTACTCATTTTGTGGTATTTGGCGACTCGGTAAAAGCAGTCGACGTTGATGCAATTGATGCTATTGACGCTGGCGTCAGTAGCAATGGGTTCAGATGACACATTTGAGGAGGAGGCATCCAGAGCTCCAACGATACGTTCCCAATGTTATTGTGCGGGACCACTACTACGACCTCACTAGGAAGGTCTGTGTTCTGTGTGGTCTCAATGGACTGTCGGGAAAGCTCGCTAAGCGTGCTTCAAAAATATTGTTTCCAGGTGGTTCGTCTGTAATGGACGTAAACGGGCGACATTATAGTTATATCTCCTACACTACTACATCTCAATTGTTCATTATTTGCTACCGCAACTTTAATGTATTTTGCATTACAACTAAAGTTCACCATCATCCACTTTAGAATTTGTCATATGAGATGTACAACCAGAGTCGATGAAACACGCATTACTTTGATGAACTAACAAAGCTGAAGCGAAGCTTGTAGACTCATTCTTCTTGTCATTCTTCATCTTGTAGCATTTGGCCTTGATATGTCCAGGCTTATTGCAGTAATGACAGACCATAGTCTTCTTCTAGACAAAGTTCTTCGAAATTAAAGCTTTGTTGTTATTGTTCGATGCACCATCACTTCTCCGCAGCTCTTCTTATAAAAGTCGAGTTCGTAGAATTTCGCTGGTGTGATCATTGGTCATTGGTTGATCATTTACTGATTCAAGATTAGAAACCAAGTATTCGAACTCCTGCGGTAGACCGCTCAATAAAATCTCTGCGACTTCAGCATCATCCGTCTTACGGCAAATATCCGAGTCTCGAGAATCTGAATCCAATTTTCAAGAGCATTTTCTAACTTCTTATCTTCTATAATTTTCGTCAAGAGAGGCTTTAATATACAGAACTCTTCGTACAATGCATCAAGGTTAATATTAGGTATTTGTAATTTTGATACCATTTTGCACAAATCCTGGTACTTAACTTCTTTCATCAGTGTCAGCGGCTGCAAACAATGAAAATTACTATTTTCCGAGAAATTGAATCGCGATTCTATATAAGTCAGCACATTTTGATAACACTTCAAAAATATAGTGGTGTATATTTCAGCCGTAGAAGTAGAATTTTTTTTATAGAATTTGTTGCACTGCCATTCCAAAAAAGGCAGCTTCAATTCGCTGGTTCATCTTTTGTTTAAAATTATTCATGATTCTGTATACGTTGCACATTATGACGTTTGTGCCTTCAAGTTGACGAATAGTTTCTTCAAAAAGTATCAACGTGTTGTGAAAAAAAGCTAAATATAATTCAGCTTCTAACACCTCGGTGCCAGTTATGTTTGTCTCATAGTATTTCAAAATATGATTGGAGACGTCAGAGGCTGAAAGGAAATATGCTTGTACCGCGGGAAGATTTTTGTAGAGTCTACTCGTATCAATGGCAGGATACAATGACAGCCATCGTGTCGGCACGTGCCTCAGCAAAGGCGCATATTCGATGTAAACAAAGTCAAACAATTGCTTAAGCTCACTGGTCCTTTTTGCATGGCTGGAAAAATATGTGAACGTTTTTGTTACAAAGCTTTCAACGTCAAATTCCATCTTCCCAATAGCGTGTTTTGCGGTGTTGTGAACTAAATGAGCCAATCATCTAGCTTCGAGGTCATTCTCATTCGTTAGACGAGTGTACACCGAATTAAAACGACCGAAGTTTACGTATTAATATCCCCCGTTATCTTTGACTAAAGCACTAAGCTGCTTTTCCTCGAATAAGTGGGTCGGCGATGGAGGAATGTTGTGGAGTGCGTTATTAAGGATCTCATTCCTTGTCTTGAAAGCTTTACGACGACGGTCGATGGTTTCGGACCGAAGAGCGCACACAAACTGGAGAAGTTGGTCTGAGATAGTTTTAAAGTTATAGTCCTCCGTCACTAGCTGCTTAATTTCTACGCTGGCACTCGGACACTTCTTAATTATTGCGTTTAGACTATCCGAAAAGGCCCTGCGTTGTATCAGCAGCAAGTGCGTTAACGTTCCTAACAAATTTTCCTGCTTCGTCACCCAAGGAGACGGTTGAGAGGCTAGAGTGCCCAGCTCCATATTCACTTTGAGCGTGCTGAATATCGACGACGCCTGTAAGTGTTTTTCCACTTCTTTCTATCAGATTCGGTTCCAGCCATCGGTGCCCAATCTTCGGCACTCAATGCCCTCCTTAAGTAGCAGCGAAGGCTCGGGTATGAGGGGGTCCGCCTCTTTAGTTGTGGGTAGAAATTCAAGCACTTTCTCGTCTCCCTCAACTTGCCAATCTGGGTCCAGAGCCGGCGCTCTCCATGACGGAGAGTCAGAAGCCTCCGAAGCAGATTCTTCATCGCCGTCAGAAAAGTAATTCTCTTTGTCGGACTCGCAGTCGGACTGCTTTCGGTGCTCTAATTTTTCCAAGAGAACTGCCCTCTACTTTTTTCTCCAGAGCTTTCTATTCTGGCATCCTGCGATGTTGAGGGTGAGTCTGGATCTCTTCTGCGTCTACGTGCCGAAGTTTCTTGACTCTTTGACCTAGAAGAGGACGTGCTCCTTCTCTTCCTACAAGTTTCTTCGGTTTCGGTGCGAGAACCAGAAAGAATTTGATCGGTCTCGGCCCTAGTAACAACGGCCGCAGTGCCGCGACTGATTGCTTAAAGAACTCGGTACGCGCTGCTGAGCCCCGAATGCGGTTAGCCACAGCTGGTGGCCCTATAATAAGAGCCTGCGTAAAAGCCCAATCCATAAGCTTGCATCTTATCTCTCGATACCCTTTTTCCGAAAGATGATCAGCCTCTGGAACAAATGCCCGGACTAAGCCTACAGTAGGTAG
Organism: Luperina nickerlii; assembly: GCA_963855955.1. NCBI lineage: Eukaryota > Metazoa > Arthropoda > Insecta > Lepidoptera > Noctuidae > Luperina > Luperina nickerlii. Next base: position 3,928,633 of record OY979689.1, on the reverse strand, counting down.
AGCGAATACTAATTTGTTTAGTATATTGGGATCTATCTTCTCACCGAACACTTCTTCTTTTGTCGCTGTAGTCACCTCCCAGCGTGACCAGCCATCCGGTAGATGTTCTTGCGCTTACACCTTAACCCGGTTCAAAATCTCGTCTTCCTGGTCCGTAGCTGCATGTTCGTCCAGTAGTTCGCCGAGGGTTACCAGGATTCGTTGTTGAGTCATCTGAGTCAAGAGTGAAGCGGTCAAACAATAGTCAAGCAGGTGCATTCATCTGACCTCTAGCACCCATTAATAAGCAAAACACCTAGGACATTGTGAATGTGTGAGCAGTCGAGCCACGCTGCTCAATCTATGAGCCGTGCTGCCCAAATTTTGAGCGGCGCCGCTCAAACCTTGAGCCGCGCCGCCCAAATTTCGAGCACAATATTTACGACAAACAGAAGACAATCCTTGCCTTTTCTTCAATTCATGCTTTATTCACCTAGGTCTAGCGGAGGCACTAGTTTCCGGGACTCCTGTATTCACGAGGTAGTCAACCACCGCGGTTCTAAACTGGACGACAGAGAGCATCTTCTTGGTTGTTAATTTATATAAAATATATGAATTTACAATCGCTGTATTCAGAAATAGCTCCATCGCCAATCTCTTGGGCCATTTCATTGTCTTCCGAAGAGGGGTCGTGTAAGAGGACATTTTGTCTGACAAATCAACCGCTGATTTTGCATGATTATAATCTACCACAGTCTTCGGTTTTATTTTTTCTTTTCCTTTTTTAGTTATTCTTCTGAAACTTACGGAGTGCTTAGTAGACAGCAGCAGTACATCCCGCTTGTCCTTCCACTTCATAATTGTTATTCCGTCGTCATTTTCTTGAGCTGAGAATTCTCCTGTCTTCAGTTTGGTTTGGACAACAGCTGTTTGAGGTAAACCTCGTCTATTTTTTCTAAGTGTGCCTATGAGATGAGTTTGTCCTGCTAGTAGTTTTCGTGCCAGATCCAAACTGGTATACCAATTAATTATCTGTGCAAACCGTATATCCTTTATTTAGATAATTGTCACATAAGGCAAGGACAACTTTAGTCGGTGTAGTATTCACATTATCATAGTTTTTGCCAGCAAAAACTTGCACTTTTACAATGTATCCTGGGTTTGAGCACAGTTCAAAAAGTTTTATTCCATATTTGTGTCGCTTATTTTTATTGTATTGCCTAAAAATAACGCGGCCACCCCATTGGATTAGACTTTCGTCAACACACATTTCTTGATTTGGTGTATAATATCTTTTAAAATTAGCATTCAGCATGTCTGGTAAATGTCTAACTTTAAATAATCGTTATTGTGATTTATTTCATTATTGGCAAAGTGCAACATCCTCAAAATGAGTTCAAATCGATTTCGGCTCTTAACAAATTGTTGTTCAAAAGATTTGTTAGTGCCCCAGTACAAAGATAGTTGGGGTAGTTTCACTATCCCCATACAAATGAAAACGACAAAGAAGCGTTTAATTTCATGGCAATCTGTAGGCATCCATTTCTGCATTCGGTATGATTTTGTTGCACTTTTGTTCAAGGTTTGTAAAGCAAAGCGATTTGTTTCTTCGGCTATGTACTCGAATATACTATCAGGTACTAGCAATGAATAAAATTCTGCTGGTTTAGCTGAACTCATGCTGAATCGCAATGAAAATGGCTTAAGCCCAGGACATTCAGTATATGGAATAATGCTTGGTTGCTTACCCAACGGATTGAACCATACTTCTGTATTTCGTGAGGTCGGTAATATGGGAATCTGATCATCTTCACTGTCGGATAAAATCTGCCATCGATGATGATTTTGGTCCGTGCGATTGATACTGTATCAACGAGTTCAATGTCAAATACTTGTGGAGCATCACTATTCGATAATGTGTTACATTCTTGATTATACTCTGATAAATCTAATTGCGATAGTTCGTAGTCCAAATCGTCATCAAAATCTTCCATTTTTTGTTGAAAATCACAAATCAGTAACGTCTAAATCACTCACTGAACAACTATTTACTGCAGTCTCCTTCGATGCGCAGCGACAAATGACGCGCGGGGGGCAAACACACGACACGACGCTATAAAATCAAAATGGCGCCGGCGGCGCTCGTTTCGCGCGCTTTTGAAATCAAATGGCTGACAAAATGGTTGACGCGGCCCCATTGAGATTTTATTACAGTGGCGCCGCGTTAGCCATATAATTATGGTAGCCACCATTATTTATTTATTTTACTATTATAATATGTAAAATGTAACGAAAATAGTGAAATAATACATTCCTCACATCCACGAACAAATTTTCCAAAAAAAAAAATACGGTTAGTCATTTGTTAGTACGGCATTATGTGTGTTAATATTCTACATCACGCACATAGCTCAGTCTACAATCCGTACCTCTGCCAAAAAAAACTTACCCAAGTCAATTGAACATGGAAAAAATACCTGTGTTAACACTTTTTTTGCGAGTTTTATTATGAGTTTATGACCCATTAACTCTTGGTAACTGGACTGCCTGTAGTACTTATATAAATATTTCACTTCCTTTTAAAGAATCTATTTCCATCGATCTGGTCTTATTGTAGGTAGTACAGGTATCTGTTATAACTCTGGATAACTGGGTTGCCTGGTAGTACTGATATAAATATTTCACTTTCTTTTAAAGAATCTATTTCCATCGATCTGGTCTTATTGTAGGTAGTCCAGGTATCTGTTATAACTCTGGATAACTGGACTGCCTGGTAGTACTTTATAAATATTTCACTTTCTTTCAAAGAATCTTTCCATCGATCTGGTCTTATTGTAGGTAGTCCAGGTATCTGTTATAACTCTGGATAACTGGACTGCCTGTTAGTACTTTATAAATATTTCACTTTCTTTCAAAGAATCTATTTCCATCGATCTGGTCTTATTGTAGGTAGTCCAGGTATGTGTTATAACTCTGGATAACTGAGCTGCCTGGTAGTACTTATATAAATATTTCACTTTCTTTTATAAATAATCTATTTCCATCGATCTGGTCTTATTGTAGGTAGTCCAGGTATCTGTTATAACTCTGGATAACTGGACTGCCTGCTAGTACTTTATAAATATTTCACTTTCTTCCAAAGAATCTATTTCCATCGATCTGGATGTAATGCTAGCCAGTCCAGTTTTTGGTACAGAGCTTGAAAATGGTACCTAGTATAGGCAGTTTAAAGGAAAGCCCCTCTGTCGTATAAACATTGTATGTATAGTATTAGTGCGGTGCGCAATAGTTGGTACTGCTGACGCGTAGCGCAACATGAGATCTTCAGTTGAGGCTTCAGTGTCATAGGCGCTCACACAACCATTTTTTTATATTTCATGATCAACTTTCGATTCATAAGTGGACTTGTTTCTGTCCACTTTCCGCTAACCGCATCTAACTTGATACGGATACATATTTACAACTCGATTTCAATGAAATTGATAGTTACTGTGACATTTATTCGAGCAATCCTGACAGAAAAGACTGCTCAAGTTTATCAATGTGTATAATTAGAAGAAAAACAAAAGAAACAAAGAAATTAAATTTATCTGGACTAAACGTCAAAGTCAAAGTCAAATAATTTATTTCAAATAGGCACATAAAAGGCACTTTTGAACTTCGAAATTTACAAGAAAATAGAATTGATTCTAATTGCCACTTCTAAAAGGTAGTTTCTTTTGTAACAGAGGAGGCAGAGGCTCCAAGAAAGAAAAATACAAAACCCAAAAAAAATGTTGGTGTGATATTAGGGGAGCAGGCCCCATTATGAGAAACTTTTTTGTCGAACTGTAAAAGGAACAGCTTTGATAATTTATTGTTTGAACTAAGCTTATTCTCTTTGGAATTTAGTATTGTTTATGTTCTATTATGGCTATCTCCCTAATAATGCTACTTTCGCCACAAGATAAAAAAAGCAAGAAATCTTTTTTTTTTGGAAAATGTAATGTGTCTCCTAATATGGGACACCACATAGCCCCAATATGAGATATCTTAAGTTAAAAGAACATATTATTTTCAAGATATGGTGAAGTTGGGTATAGCGGCTTCCGAAGGACCAATAAGCGTTGTGTAATTTTAGCGGGAAAATATTGGACGACACAGATATCGAGTAAACTGGAGTAGGACTTACTTGGAGCACTGGATGGCAGGTGGGTGCAACGACTGCCGACGTGGAGGTTCACTCGTTCTTCTGGGTTGCACTCGCGCTCGTTAACTCTACTGTGTCGGCCAGCACGTTATATAGTTTATATTATAAAGCGGTTGCGGTTGCGGTGTTATGCGGTTGGGGCTGCTTGATGAGAACAGTGTGAATCTTCTTGGCGACCTCTATCAAGTCGCTGCGGGATGAGGGCAGGATAGGAAAGGGAACCGGAGTATGATTGGCTCAATACTGTGGTCCAATATGAATTCTACCCTCAATATGTGAGACGCGTTTGGATACATGATACCAAAATTTTATATTGCTAGCTTGCGTAAGCAAGATACTTTATTCAAAAACTAACGTCGAATCAACCTGAGACGTCACAAATGACATTAATAGTAGATGCTTCCACACCACCGCATAACTCGTGGCACCATCGAAAGCATTTGGTACACTGAACCCATTCTTCGCCAGCAATGTCATTGGAGTACGGATTGCAGCAGTAAATGCATTCCACATCTTCTGTACTATCGCTGTCGTCAGACTAGCAATATTGGCTCCCCTTCGTCATCACTAGATGAGGATGAACTTGGTTGAAATATCTTCTTCTTGACAGGCATATTCTTTGGTTTGGTTGTCGTAGCGGTTTTTTTCTTTTTAATTGTTTGGTTTTGCTTTAGAGTTTCCTTTTTGTTCTGCTGTTTTCTTCTGAGTAAACTGACTTTCAAGTTCACCTTTATATAGTGAACTGGTCACTAACACAGCCTTTCCTGTTCTTGCCTGACGTGTCCCGTTTTGTCCACTTTTCTTGGTTTTTGATTTGGGTATAGGGCTAATATCAGTTGGTTTAATTACACATTTTGTGATATTTGGCAACGCAGTAAAAGCAGTCGACGTTGATGCACTTGATGCTATTGACGCTGGCGTCAGTAGCAATGGGTTCAGATGACACATTTGAGGAGGAGGCATCCAGAGCTCCAACGATACGTTCCCAATGTTATTGTGCGGGACCACTACTACGTCCTCACTTGGAAGGTCTGTGTTCTGTGTGGTCTCAATGGACTGTCGGGAAAGATCGCTAAGCGTGCTTCAAAAATATTGTTTCCAGGCGGTTCGTCTATAATGGACGTAAACGGCCGACATTATAGTTATATCTCCTAAACTATTACATCTCAAATGTTCATTATTTGCTACAGCAACTCTAATGTATTTTGCATTACAACTAAAGTTCACCATCATCCACTTTAGAATTTGTCATATGAGATGTACAAAACCAGAGTCGATGAAACACGCATTACTTTGATGAACAAAGCTGAAGCGAAGCTTGTAGACTCATTCTTCTTGTCATTCTTCATCTTGTAGCTTTTGGCCTTGATATGTCCAGGCTTATTGCAGTAATGACAGACCATAGTCTTCTTCTAGAAAGAGGTCTTCGAAATTAAAGCTTTGTTGTTATTGTTCGATGCACCATCACTTCTCCGCAGCTCTTCTTGTATAAGTCGAGTTCGTACAATTTCGCTGGTGTGATCATTGGTCATTGGTTGATCATTTACTGTTTCAAGATTAGAAACCAAGTATTTGAACTCCTGAGGTAGACCGCTTAATAAAATCTCTGCGACTTCAGCATCATCCGTCTTACGGCCAATAGGGTCATGACACCCTGTATGTCTTCAGATATACTTGAAAACTGATTATAATCAATTTCTATGCAGTTTTGTCGAAGCAACACGCCGTAACAAGCCCTTATTTTCAAACGTATCAGCTAAATTTTTCCAAGCACCTTTTGCTGTAGTAGCATTCCTGGTGTATTGATAAAGTGCCAAAGTAACATTGTTAAATAAATGAAACTTCATAGATAAGTAAAACAATTTTCAAATATTTAGCAATTTGAACCAGGTAATTAGTCAACATAGATAACATTTTAACGATCTCTTATAATATTGGCAATGACAAATAATTAACAACATAAATTTAAAAAAAATACACTTAAATTCTGTACCCTAAGTAAAATAACAGCCTTTAAATTTTTACTCTTACTGACTAAACTCTTATGAAATCAAACTTAAAGCGACTCATCGCAATTTTTATCAAATCAAATCAAACTTAAAGCCCCTCAACGCAATTTTTGCTCATTTATGAATCTTAAAATATCGCAATGACTTTAGGAACTCAAAAACCCCGACACGTTTAGATGTTGATTTAAAAACGGGAGGGTTAAGCTTTTTTACCTCTTGGTATTTTGCGATTTCGCAAATGTAAATTTTTTCTGGCCACTTAAACTTTTTATCGTCAACTTTTTTCGCAATTTTTATTTCGAATCTCTGCTCTTCCGCTTTTGTTATTTGACCAACGTATCTATCATTCACTAAAATTGCCATCCTTAAATAATCTACAGAGCAATCAGTATTTATTTTGAAAGCGAAATCTCTATCTACAGTCCGGCCGTCGAGAGAATGCGTTCTTGACACTTGTCAGTTTCATACAAGCGAATAAGTGATTTGCGAATTAGATCTTTATGAGGTACTAGAATTGTCACACTGACAGGTGATCGCATTCTCTCGGCGGCGGCCGGACTGCAGTTAGGTACAGTGCGTGCCACGTAAGAAGAGACTTGACCCCGCCTCCCCCGCCTCTTTCCGCCGCCCCTATGACGTCCGGTCCCGTCCCGCACTCAGACCTCATACCGCTAAAGATACCTAAAATCGTGTACTGCGCATGTGACCACGTGGTGTGTCAAGTCTCTTCTTACGTGGCACGCACTGTAAAGGCACGGCGATACCCTCGCGTACAGCATGCTTCCAGAGTGGCGTGCACGCGTTTCTGTGATAGCCACCATTAAACATAATATGCAATGACCGCATATTTGCACGACATTGCAGAGGTACGCAAGTTGAACGCGTTGCTACGGCCGTAACTTGAAGGCAAGCGCAAGGCCGCACCGCAACGCATTTCAATACAAAAACCGCAGTGCGGCCCGCGTGTGGTGCGCGATGGTTCATACAAAATGTACGGACGCCAGCTGCAGCACATCAACCTACCACAATCTGTCAGATTTCTTCAATAGATTTTCAACTTTATCGCTAAAGCATAAGGTTCAAAGTTGATTGGGAAAATCTGACAGATTGTGGTAGGTTGATGTGCTGGCGTCTGTACAAAAGTCAAAGCAAAGACGAAAGTCAAAGAAACGCCAAGCAATCCCGAAACTTTGCATTTTCGCCCTGCCCAAATGTACGCCAGCCTTTAATTGCCATATTCACGTGTGTATAAACAGCGTCGAAATACACTGAGCACACTGACCCTATTTTTTTTTTATTTTTTTTTTGCTTTTATATTACCCTTTTTCACAACCAGGTGCACGTGCCAAGGCATATAACATCCAAAAGCTTGCTCCTCAGACTGTGTCGAGAGGTACGTGTGCACAAAATATAACACATTTAAAAACACAAAATCAACAGAATTTCCGGCTCTAAAATAAAACTGGACACAGCACACACTAATTTTTACTAATTTGTAGTTAGACCACCTTCAAATACTAACAATATAACAAGTAGAACGAATGATCGCAAAAAAGTTAATGTTTTATTTCGTTTTTTTAGTCATTTTTTTTAAATTAGCGATACGACTAAAAGCTGATTTTTCCAACCCCAGATAATTTTATCGGAGGAATAATATTGAATTTTTTGACATTTCTTCCAACCAAAAACTGTCAGACGTCAATTTTATTCCACGAATAAAAATTATCTGTCGATTGAGAAATCAGCCCTAAGTGTACTCTTATTAGAACCTCTAGGATCTCCCACGTATTAGATTCCTGTCGCATCGGCGATTGCACATCATACATAGTGACGCACCTCTGTTATAAGAAAGCGATTGAGATGAAGAAGAAAATTATAGGCAGTTTAACATAATAATTTCAAGATCAATATAACATAACATCACGCCTGTATAGCCCAAAGGGTTGGCAGAGGTGTATCTTTGTACAGTTTCTATATTTATGTCTGTAATTTATATGGTGTACATAATAAAGAGTATTCCATTCTATTCTATTCTACCTATAATAGTAGACACATATTTCCCCAGTTTTAATTAAGTCCCATGTATTAGGAGCGAGCCTATTATCATTACCCGGGTACAAATGAATTATTGTTGAAAAATTGCCACGGGCAGAACAAATTCGGATAAATAATGCTTAGAAACCTTGGTTCTTCCTGGAAAAAATAAAAGAAAAGTATTAAAAAAATATTTAAACCAAAAAATCTTAATATAGGTACATATATAAATTACGTGTCACGATGTTTGTCCGCGATGGACTCCTAAACTACTGAACCGATTTTAATCAAATTTGTACACCGTGTGCAGTTTGATCCAACTTGAAAGATAGGATAGCTCACATCTGCATTTATAATCGCAATATTATTTTATTGCACAAAAACGTTAGCCACAGCAACGCGTGGCCGGGTCAGCTAGTATTATATAACATTATATTTTATTTTAAATCTGTTAAAGAAAATAACCTCTTTTTCTGTAACTAGAGTGTAATTATTATAATATTGTTTATTAGGTAACAAGGTTTTTGATTTGTAACATTTGACTGCATTTTTTGCTTTAAATCAATCATGTATACCTGGTACCTACATTCATAAAATGTATTATAGTTATTAAGGATTTCATTGACTATATAACTATATATTATAATGACGGAAATAGAGCTAAAAAGTCTGGGAATAAGCATGCACGATGTTATTGTAATAAGTTACTTGTTGAATAAATATTTGTAGGTATTAAAAACCTTCATAGAGGCGAGAGTTTTTGAAAAACTTTTGGAATAAGTATACAGGAATAGAAATCATAAGGTAAGTATTCCAAAAGTTTTTTGGTTTTTTTTTTGTGCCGAGTCTTGCGCGATTTGGACTTCTATACTTTTAGGGATAGAAATCGCAAATGGCGCAAGACTCAGCACATAAGTAGAGAAGAGAGAGGCGTACTGTACCTCTCTCTCTAACTTGTTACTGATAACACAACCAACCCCTAAGAAGACCCACTGACCTAAACCTGGCCTCTATCCTATTCTATTAAAACTCCGTACTACGCTAGGTCGGCTCAAGGGCAAAGTTCTAGAGCTTACCAACGACGTGGACGTGCAGCCTACTGTACTAAAGAGTTGCAACGCGACAAGTCGCAACAGTATAAAGTTCGTTTTTTAATCCCAGAGACTAATCTGACAGGTGTAATGTCTTCTATATTAAAAAAACGCAAACACAACTTAAATGTCAGATTAGTCTCTGGGATAAAAAAAAACTATAGTGTGCCTAAAATTGTGATTGAAAATCATTGAAGGATTGTTTTTTGTATGATATAGAAAGAAAACTTAAGTCGTCTTACAACTTTTTTTTCGGGGTTTTCTGAAATGACGTTTGCTAGGTGGCAGCACTGACACGTCAGGTCCATGCATCTGTCAAAGAGCCTATATTTTCTTTAGTCATGACTGAATGATGAACGAATGAATGAATCGAATGATGACCATCATCATATATTTCATATGCATTGTCGAAATGGAAGACCTCTTGTCAAAGTGGTGCCAACTGGTGTCGTAAATTTTCACGAAAATGAGACTTCGACTGTAACATGAACGACCTATAACATAAACGGCTGGGTCTCAGGTCTCCTCTATGTGAGGAAGTGGGCCGTAATCCACCACGCGGGCCCGGTTATTCCGTTTATCCAATTAGCCCTGCGGTGGATTCTCGGACATGCTTTTCCGAGTATCCACCCTAGCGTGGATAAACAGAATAACGCGCCGGGCCCAGTAACCTATATATAAGTTATACGTTCTAAGATTGTTTGAAGCTATAAGTTCTATACAATTTTGTTATTTCTATGTAATTAGATGATAAGAAAACTTTTTTCTATTTGATGATTAGTTTCGCCTAGGCCAAATCAGGTCTCCCTACGCGGGTTGCATGGTTGCAGTCGGTCGATAGGCGATGTAGGATGCAAGAGCGAGTGAAGGGCACCTCGAGGTTAGGTTTGTTTGGGTTACTTTAAACCCTTTAAACAGAAATAGGAGCCCAGTTCGGGGCTCCGTCGAGATAGGATGCAAGAGTAAGCGAATGAGAATAAGGGCCTAGGCGAAACTAGTTCATCCTAAAATCGGGTTTGGCCGGTAACATCATTACTTAGTTATAGAACATCTCTGACAAATTAACCAAAACGATTTTGGTTTCAACTAGATGAAGCCCTTTGATTATACCTAAACTTAGAATTAAAAGGGAATCTGTTCACTTTGTTAAGAATTATGTTTAATTTTTTTTAATTAGGTTAAGGTTATATTGGGTCAAAAAGTAAAAAAAAAACAAAATAATAGCCTGTATTTGAAATTAAAATATTATACGTCTTGTTTGAACTGTTGTTTTACGGATAAGAAAATACAATCTGTTAAAATTGTATTATAAAGAAATGTTTTTTTTTTGCCAGTGAAATTAATTGTTAATAAAATTAAACCTAACGTCAATTTGTATTGGCCATTTCAGACAGCTGTCAAAGAATTTATAAATACGGATAATCTAAGTTGGTATTCAAGTTGTTAAACAATAATTTATTTCCCTGACTTAATTATGTAAAGTCAACGATTAGTGTTGCAACAGTACAGAACTACATTTGTTTGTAAATATTTCTCGTGTATCAACTACTTGTGAAAAGTAGATTGTATTACTATTGCCAAATTTTAAAATATACTTATTTTCTATAACTGATTTGTTTCATTTGAATCCTAAGTTAAACGGTGTTAATGAAAATAATGATGCATTCATTTATTCATATTATCATGATTAATATTTACATAATATAAGCTAACAATCCTCAAAACATATTTAATAGCACTGTGCGACCTAAGCCCGCACTTAAGTCACGCTTTTCTGTGACTTAAATAGTCCATTTTTACACAGATTGACTTAAGTGCGAAATTAGGTCACACGAGCTATAAAATAAAATATTAGCCTGCAACAAGGAGGCCTGTTGGTAAGTGGTCACTGCTGCCATCTGCAATACCAGAGGCATTCGCAAGTGCGTTGCCCTACCAGAGGCAAAGCTTATGTCTCATGTGCCTGTGACTACACCGACACAAAAATTTGTCTGCTCAACAACGTAAGTAACGCAATGAACGCCATTCGTACTGTTAGTGTGTTACGCAATTATAAGGGCCAAAACACACGCTACTTTTAGCATCGGTGATTTAGCCACTTTTTAGAAGCTAAATGCATCGATACAGTCGCAAAATCGCAGATCGCCGATGCTAAAAATAGCGTGTGTGCTTTGGCCCATAAAATTGCGATCACACTAACAGTAGGAATGGCGTTCATTTTGACAGATTAACAACATTCATTGCGTCATTTACGTTGTTGAGCAGAGAAATTTTTCAAACGTATGCGGCAATGGATTCGCAATATCCTCGCAATATCCTCGCTCGCAATATCCAAAATGATTCAGATTGTGATTGAAAGGCTCAATCCTTACTAATAATAAAGATGTGGAAGTAACTGTCTGTCTGTCTATATCAGGCGTGGCCAACTTGGTTAGACGCAAGATCTACTGTTCACTGACGACACTCTGGGCGATCTACCAATTACATACTTCTTGAAATCTTTAATGAAGCAGCATAGTTAAGTACACAATTATGTAGTATTTTTATTTTATTAAGAGGGAAAATATATCTAACTCGTAACCACTCGTCACTCCGCTAGTCTGTCGTCAACTGACTGACGGATTGACATTTGACAACCGCCCGCGTCCCACTCCCGCGTCCCACTCGCTTCCCGCTTATTGTTATCGCGAACCGAAAACAAAAGAGAGCTGTACTGCATAGAAGAGAGGATAAATAACGTGACGGAACGGCGATTGAAAAATGATACAAGATGATGCGTGCAGCAGCTAGTGATTAGGTACGTTGCACAGTCTGTTCTACGTATTTATATTTTTTTCCTTGCTACGATCGACTGAACTAATAGTCGCGATCGACCTGTTGGCCACACCTGGTCTATAGGGTATTAACTGCCCCGTTGGGTCTCCCCGGCCTGCCCGATTGGTCTGGTTGGTGAGGTCCTGGGTTCGATTCTCGGGTCAAGGCAGTGTTATATATTGTGTTTGTGTGCTGCTACTGAGAAATTTCTGATGGAAAAATCCAATAACACTGCCCGAAATGGGAATGGAACCTCATGCTCAGCTGTAGCGCTTACGATCACTACACCAACGAGGGATTCTAGTAAACATTACCTCACATACATAATAACCAGCCTATAAAGTACTTCTGGAACTCTGGGCCTCCTCCCTTCGAGAGGGAGTGGGCCGTAATCCACCACGCGGGCCCAGTGCGGGTTGATAGATGTCACATGTCTTCGAATTTTTGGTTCTAGAACATGCCGGTTACCTCACGATGTTTTCCTTCACCGTATTGAGAGCAATGGTGCTGTAATAATCTACACAAAATAAACAGTGCGACCAGTGGTGGCGACCACTGGTCACACACCAGGAAATAAAAATTCAAATGTAACATATTTATTGAATAACATTGATTACAGTGCCTTACAAGATACAAATAATAACAACATCAATTAAATAATACTTCAATAATCTTTAACATCACATTTTACATAAACATTAAAGAAAAATGCAATATTTCAACGTTAATTTTCTGTTCACAACAGAGTTCAGTATTTTCTTAAACATTGGAATAAATAGTTTAATTTAAATAATATTTTTAATACGTGGGGTTATAATTGTTAACATTAATTTATTTTAACATTTACACACATCGAATAATTTACAAATACACATTTTTTTTTCATTGACGGATTTGACAGTCAGACCACTTGAAGTACTTGGTCACCATTGCGTATGAACACTTGCAATACCAGAGGCATCCCAGAGACACGGCCAAAATGCCTCATACACAGAATTTAAGGTGTCATGCGTCTGTGAGACCGGCACCCATACCTAAAGCTAAGCTTTCCTGTTTGGAGGTATGAGAGACGGGTGTTAAGTTCAAAAATATTATGATTTTAGACTAATATATGAACTAAGCAAGTGTGTTGTAATAAAATAATCTTAGCACTATATAATATTTTGGAATATTAGTTAAGCTGAAAGCGTGGTGATTTTATCAATTTCATTCGTTGTTATAACAACACAATATGCTGATATTAATGCAATATTACACGGTTTACTGAGTTGAACTGAGTTGAAGTAATGAAATTTAATTGTGAATATCGGTGATCTCTGTACCTTTCAACCGGTGAACGGACTCGGTTGAACGGTTTGTGCACCGGTTGACGTCATCACGACAACGTCGGGTGTCGCTCGAAACCAGCGGTAGGGCTCTGTCTCGCATAGTTTCGTAGCATTATGCTGAGCGATGGCCGTTTTGCGTGGATGTGACGCATGTTTTCGCCAAGTTGTTATTTTTTTGTGTTCTTTTTCTGCGTCGTAAACGTATTTCCTATATTTCTAATTATATGACCTTTAGACTGAAAATCTGGAAAACTTTTTTACAAAAGTGTTTTTTTAAATTATACATTTTAAGCTCCATTTTCATTCTCGGCACAGCTTATAACTAATTATAATATGTATATTAATATTATAAATTAACTATTAATTAAATATACAATTGATGGTAACATTTTTTAAATTACTTTTTTCCAATTACATACACACATTAAAATAGCTTTATATTCGTGAACTTTTAGTACAGACGCAAGCACATCAAGCTACCCGAAACTGTCAAATTTTCCCAATCAACTTTGAACCTTATGCGTTAGCGATAAAGTTGAAAATCTATTAAACAATTTTGACAGATTGTAGTGGCTTGATGTGCTGGCGTCTGTACAAAGAAACCTTATTGTCGGTGTCAAAATATTTAAGGAAAATTCAGCTTGGCATAGTGGTAGATAAATCCATACTTTCCAAAAACAACATAGCCTAAAACATACTTTTCTGACGATACCTGGTCACCTTATTTTAATAGTTTTTAGTCTATTTTGGACATTAATACTAAGATATTTTAGTAATTTTAATACAATTGACAGCTTATAAGATATTGCCAGGACAAAAAAAAACCTTTCAATTTCTACTATTTTGCCAAGCTACAATTTTTTATCGACACACTACTAGCAACTAAAAATACAACAATCAAATTAAGGTCTTATATTAATTTTACAAATGACCTTTTGCGCGTTAAGTTAAATTGAACTCTATTATTTACACGTTAAACCTGGTTTCCGAACCATCTGCTAGCATTAGGGTGACCGTTCTCGAGTTTGTCCACACGAGTCTTGCTAAACGGGCCGGATTGAGGCGGGCTACGTCCGCCATTGGGGCTGTACTGTAGCATTTCACGCAACGAGTTTGAGCTGCGCCTAGGCCGAACATACCTGTGAAAAAAGAAGAGGATCGAAATTAGTAAGTATTTTGTCTAAACTTATCACCTGCCTAGCCTTTTCCCAACTATGTTGGGGTTGGCTTCCAGTCTAACCGGATGCAGCTGAATACCAGTATTGTACATGGAGCGACTGCCTATCTGACCTCCATAACACAATAACTGGGTAATACGATACCCCTTGGTAAGACTGGTTGTCAGACTTTCGGGCTACTGACGACCCGTAACGACTGTCAAAGTTCCACTAATGACAGCCGGGCCCAACGGCTTAACGTGCTTTCCGAGGCACGGAGGGGTCTTGGTATATGAAGATGGTCACCCATCCACGGACCAACCGCGGCAAGCGAAGCTTAATTTGATCTAGATTACTTGGTCACAAGCCCCTCCACAAGTATTTTATCACACAATACACACACAGACGAAATATTTTGTCTAAACTAATATTATAAGAAGATGCCTTCTGCGCTTTGGAAAGCATGTTAAGCCGTCGGACCCGGCTGTCATTCGTAGATCTTTGACATTCGTCACTGACTACCCTCAGAAGCCCTGTTGAGACCGCTCCTCCCCCGGGTGTCACCATTGCCAGGATCGCCCAGAGGACACGGTGGAGCACACGGTGGAGGTCTGCCCCGCTTGGGCGGAGCACCGCCGTGTCCTCGTAGAGGCGATCGGCAGCGGCGGCGACCTCTCGCGTCCGGCCCTGGTTCAAGCCATGGTCCAGGGCGAGAGGGAGTGGGGGGCAGTCGCCTCCTTCTGCGAAGCAGTCATGCTAGCGAAGGAGGCGGCGGGACGGCTGAGGGAGAGAGCCTCCCGTCCCAGCCGCCGCGGGAGACGCTCCGGGCGTCGGGAGCCGCGTGACGACTCCCGGCCACCGTAGGCGCGGGCCTGCGGGCGGAGAGTAATGGGTAGCTCACCGTCCGATCAGGACCAGGCCCGTGCCGGACGGCGCGTACGTGTTCCACGCGCGCCTCAAAGAGATGTCAGCATTAAAAGAAGGGGCCCGTAAGGGCCGAAGCCTGCCGGGTCAGCGGGATTGTCCGAAAGGGTTACCGCTGGCCCGGAACATAAAGGGAGAAGGAAGGAACACGGGTGGGTTTTAGTCAGTAAGAGTCTGACACTCCCTTCCGCTCCACCCAGAGCGGGAGGAGTCATTTGATGATTTCCCATCCTGAAAAAAAAAAAGACCGCTCCTCTCAACATCTTGGCGCACCAGTCAGCTGTTGGACGCCTTCTCTTCTTTCACGAAAGTCTTCTGTCTCCCTGTAGGGGTGATAACATACCAGCCGTGCTCTGCCAGAAGGACAGCCTGTTGTCGGCCGTGGCGTAGGACACGAGGTAGCGTCCGTCGGGGCTGAAGGCGCAGGCGGTGACGGGCCCGCTGTGGGCCGCCAGCGACTGGCAGCGACCTGCGCGCAGCTCGTACATGGCCAGCTGGCCTGTGTGACTGCCCACTGAGGAACACAATAATAATGTATAAATAGAATTTCAAACCCGCCTGCCAAGCGTGGCGGTTATAAGATGGGATAAGATTAAAAACTAAAACCCGACTACTGAAAAGGATGGAACAAGAAAGTACCTTCCCGTGGTCGCATGCTACCATAGCTTATATGTATGTTAGTACAGCGGCATGCGACAAGCGGCATGCGAAACAAGAGAGTACCGTCCCGTGACGGTACTTTCTTGTTTCATCCTTTTTAGTAGTCGGGTTTTAGCTTCTAATCTTATCCTATCTTATAACGATTGAAGTACTCCATCGGGGGTTGGATTCACGAAAAATTTGCAAGCGACAGCTGAAAAAAACGTGAGTATATCATACCTGCAATCCTCCGAGTAGCAGGACAGTGCGACACCTGGTTGTATCGGCAGATGGCCGGAAACACCTCGTTCAGACCTTTACTCTTCAAGTGCGACTGGTCAACGCAGTGCAAGATTATGTCCATTACCTGGAAATTAATACGATGTTTGTAATCCATATTAATACCAAATATTATAAATGCGAAAGTGTATCTGTCTGTCTGTATGTTACCTCTTCACGTTTAAACCGCTGAACCGATTTAGATAAAATTTGGTATAGAGATAGTTTGAGTCCCAGGATAGGACATAGGATAGTTTTTATCCCGATATTCCCACGGGATAGAAACTTACACGGGTGAACCCGCGAGGCGTTGCTAGTAAATAAATAAATAATTCATCACCTGCCTAGCCTTTTCCAAACTATGTTGGGGTCGGCTTCCAGTTTAGTCGTATGCAGCTAGATACCAGTATTTTACCTGGAGCGACTGGCTATCTGATCGCCACAAACCAGTTACTGGGTAATACGATACCACACGTAAGACTGGTTGTCAGACTTTCGGGCTTCTGACGTCCCGTAACGATTGTCAAAAATCCAAGAATGACAGCCGGGACCAGCGGGTTAACGTGCTTTCCGAGGCACGGAGGGGTCTTAAAGATGGTCATCCATCCACGTACTAACCGCGGCAAGCGTAGCTTAACCTCATCGATTGCACCGTGCGGCTGTTATTACTTAATTACAAGCCGCTCATATTATAGTAAATATATAGTATAAATAAATAAAATTGAAGTGTAGTACAGACACCAGCACATCAAGCTACCCGAAACTGTCAAATTTTGCCAATCAACTTTGAACCTTATGCTTTAGCGATAAAGTTGAAAATCTATTAAAAAAATCTGACAGATTGTAGTAGGTTGATGTGCTGGCGTCTGTACTTTCGATTCATAAAAGAACTTTTAATGTAATATGATAGTTATAACAAAAAAAAACAACTTTTTATATGTCTGTCTGTTTGTTTGTTCCGGCTAATCTCAGACACGACTGGACAGATTTTAGTATGGGGATATTTTGAACCCTTGGGAAGCACAAAGGCTACTTTTTATCAATACACCACGCGGGCGAAACCGCGGACGGAAGCTAGTATTAAAAAAGATCTCCTGCTCCTGTTTCATGTTTATTATTATATGGATATATTTACATAAATATATTCTAACAAATACATACATATGTATTTGTTGTATTATGTAAATGGTACAACCACGGACTACCTACAGTATTTGTCTGTCCTTCCCCCTTTTAAATCCATCCTAAGGTTGTCTTTAAAATATCGCTCTTAGCGATAAGACCCATTGTGTCACCCTTTCTACAGTTTCTATATTTATGTCTGTAATTTATATGATGTACAGACGCCAGCACATCAAGCTACTATAATCTGTCAAATATATTTAATAGATTTTCAACTTTATCGCTAACGCATAAGGTTCAAAGTTGATTAGAAAAATTTGACAGTTTCGGGTAGGTGGATGTGCTGGCGTCTGTAAATAATAAAGAGTATTCCATTCTATTCTATTCTATCTTCGCCCTGCTGGATGGGCGATGTTCTCGATCTTATTTCATACTAGAACACCACAAAACAAACGTACCTCAACCAGCAGCTCGGCGACTTCATTATGCATCCTGTCGATGAGCAGCTCGATGCCGCGCAGCACCTCGGCGCGTCCCTTCTGCAGCGCCAGGTAGGCCGGCGAGGGCTGGCCGGACTGCGCGGCCGCGGCGCAGCGAGCTACTTCACGAGCCATCGTGGTAATGAAAGCTGCGGGTCTGAAGAGAAACATATTAATAACCAGGAACTTGAAACGTTACTCAAAATAACGTTACAGTACCCGGCGATAAATATTGCACATCGACCTTTGGAAAGAGACAATCGGCTAATTTCGGCTTCGTAGAGCGTTATCTCTGTCGCACGAAATACAAACAGTCCGGTATCTATTATGAGCTGTTAAAACAATTATGATTTGCTTCTTTTGATAATTATTTTTATTCTTTGTATAAAATACAAAAAAAGGTAAAGGTCGATGTGCAATATTTATCGCCTGGTACTGTACACATAGTTCCAGTACCGATAATTTGACGGTACATATTAGGGTGGAACGGTTTCCACCAGGATCGTAACAAAATTAATTCCTTGGCTATAACGATACTGACAAACGGAACGAAATCTTAAACTGTTCACTAACAATATCATCAATATATCGTTATTAGTAGGTATAACGATATAATAACGTTATTCATTTCGATACTCAACTTTGCCAGCTTCATGACATAAAATATGACGAAAAAGTATAAAGAATAACGTTACAAATGAATCTGTAACGTTTCTCCTGTAACGTTATTACAAGCAGATAAGCATAATGTTACTGATACCTATAACGTTACTCATAATATTATTCTACGAAAATGATATTCTATAACTTTTTTTTCCTGTGGCAACACTACAGCTAACAGCTGTTAAAAATTTCTTCTTGTATAATTTTAATCTTAAATATTAAATTTCGTTGTTTTTTAGGCCTATTCCCAATTACTCTTCAAGTAAATAGGATAATAATGTGTATTTTGTGTGAGATTCACCTATCTAGTGCAAATTAAGTGTAAATATTTCAATATAAATCGGTGACAGTTACCGGCACAACCGGCACAAGTGAATTTTGCATTGTCATCTTGATATCAGGTACAATACCCTATATTTTACTTGCTATTAACTTGTTTACGTACTACATTTTCACTAGCAATTACTTTGTTCACTTTTAGTAAGGCTACTTATTGATGCCAATGACCTTTGAACGTAAACATAACCTTACTTTGGTTTGGTAACAGAACTCCTTAGAATCACATCTAAATTTCATTTTTCCTTTTAAACTCATCATCTCAACTGCTCCCTGTCACAACTACCTTCTCTCTTCTAATTTCTTGTCGCTTCCTTACTAGTTTTAATCATGATTATGACTCGCAGCGCCCGTGCTCGCCTCGGAGAGTCCAAACTCAATGAGGCTTTGAGCGCCTTAAAGGCGTCAAAGGAGTCCTGTGACCAACTAATTAAGGAAATAGATGACAATGAAAGAGTGCTCTTTGATGCTCATGAAAAGAACAGGAAGTTAAAAATTGAAATGGCTCAGATATATACTCAATACACTGATGCCATAGAAGAACGGGATAGACTTCAACTTGTTGTGGACGGGTTCAGCCAGTGTAGCATAGAGTATGAACAAGCTCTTAGTCAAAAGCATATTTTACAACAGCAGCTACATGAGGCTCAAAGTCAAATAACACAACTTGAGACAACCAATATTAACATCTCCGCCTCGCTGAACCAAAGTCTGTTCAATGAATTGATGCCTATTGCCCCGTCAATGGTTTCTACCATAAACCCATCATACACTATTGATTTGACAGATGATGATGAATCAAAATCACATAATTCAGTGAGGGTAGTAACCAGTAAAAACAAACTTAAGAAATACATTAAAATTAATAAATACATTGTTAAAACACAAAAAATGGTAAAAAGACAAAAGTTCTTTATAAAAAATGTTAAATTGAATAGAGAAAGGTTGAACTTACTGAAACAATTAGATATGTATTCTTTTAATTTGGAGCAAAGTACTAGGAAGTACAAAATTGACACAGAGACCTTGCAATCTGAACTTGACTATTTACAGGAAAAACTTAGTTCAATGACCAACAAATATAATACCTCTGAAGACCTAATGAGGGAATATGTGTTGGCAATGAATGAGCTGGTAAACTCAGAAAAAACCAACTGTGAGCATTGTCAAACACCATCCAATGTGCTTACACCAGACCATTCATTGACAACTTGCAATACCACCTTACTGCAGCCCTGTGTTGATTTGGTAATTCCTCCTATTGATAGTTCCTACAAACATTGTAAACAAACTTTTAATAATGATATTATATTATTTTGTGATGAGATTGGTAAGGACTTAGGTCACTTGTTGACAGATGAATACCCGGGACACACAATAACAAATTACTGTATGCCGGGTTGCTCTTTGTTTCATATTATGAAAGAAATTATTAAATGTAACTTTACCCCGGATACAACTTTAATAATTTTTATGGGTAATAGGGGAAACGTTAACAAAGGAGAACTACTCCAGTATCATAGAACTTTATGCAACCTTAGTTTAAGACAAGTTGTATTGTTTACATTCCCTTACAGTAACAGTTTGCCACAGGAAGAAAATAGGTTAAGATTTGAATTGAATATGACAATGCATAACTTGACATTTAATAATAACATGTTTCATTTAGTTGATATTAACAATTATGTTAATAATAATTTGTATTTGACAAAAGATAGATATAACATTGTTATGTACTATCTTTCTAACTACTATAAAAGACAGATAGCTGTGTCGCTATCTTATTTTTTTTCTATTACAGCCAAAAATTTGGCTAAACAACTTGCTTCTTTTGAGCAATGCAATGACATATTAAACAATTCTGCCAACAATTTGGTCACTTTTAATGACATTGATAATAATTTAAATTAGAAATTAAGACAATAGAGGCAACCTCTAGCTATAACATACAGAATTGCAAAAATAACTCAAAAAAAAGTTTAAAATCACTAAATAGTATCAACCTGGTGCATCAAAATATTCAAGGATTTATGAACAAAGATTTAGAAGTAGAATTATTCATGAATTTTAATAGTATTGACATTCTTTGTATAACAGAACATTGGCTGAAAAGCCACCAGTTTCTGTTCAATTTTAATAATCACCAGGTTGGTAGTTCGTTCAGCAGAATAAATGCTATACATGGTGGCTCATTAATTTTAGTAAGTAACCAGCTCACATTTAAAGATCGTAAAGATATTGTGAGCCTATCTGTTGAGCGTACGGTTGAAATTGCCTGTATAGAATTGGAGCACTCTATTGTATTAAGTGTGTATAGACCCCCGTCAGGATTGTATGACTGCTTTGAAAAGGTAATGGATGAAGTGTTACACAGGATTTGTAACTCAAACAAGTCCGTTATCATTTGTGGTGATTTTAATGTAAATTTATTAGAAAACTCAGGTTCTTGTAGTAAAATTTTAAGTCTGTTTCAGTCCTACAATCTTGTAAACCTATTTTTGGAGCCCACAAGAATAACCCCTACTAGTGCCACATGCCTAGATAATATTTATACAGATATTATACCAAGCCACAAAGAAATTATAAATTTACTAGATTCTGATCATTGCGGGCAAAGGATTACTATTCAAAACCAAAACAAAAAAGTGGCTAAAAAGGATATCACTGTTAACCCCAAAACTGCAAGTCGCTTGGAGGCTTTTAAAGTTAAACTCATTAATAAATTACCAGTTTTGTCTACTCATGCTGATCCTAATCATCTTTATGATAATTTTTTTAATATATACTGTAAACAATTTGATTCCACCTTTATTCCCAAGACTATCTCGGTTAATAGTAATGTATCGTTCAGTGATTGGGCTACCATTGGTATTCATAAAAGTAGAACACGGCTTTATGAACTGTACAATGAAAGGACTTATGTTAACACTGATGAATTTAATTTGTATGTTAGAAATTATTCAAAATTATTTAAAAAAGTTTGTTATATGGCCAAGTCACGTTATTTGGGTTCAAAAATTAAAAACAGCAGTAATGTAATTAAAACGACTTGGAACATTATTAATAGTGAAGCGGGAAGGTCTAGTAACCGAAATACTGATTACAGCCTGTCTATTAATGACAACATAATAAAATCTGACTCACAAGTCGCCGAGGCATTTGAAAATTTCTTTTCAGATATTCCCGTTTCAACTACTAAATCCCTAAACTCATCACCTTCTGTTGCTGAGTCTTTGCTTAAGGAAAATGTTAATGGTTGCGATTCGGATTTTAATTTTGAATATATTACATGTAGAGATATAATTAAAACCTTTCACACTTTAAATGTAAAAAAGACTGCAGATCTGTGGGGTAATTCTGTAGAAGTTGCTAAGTCTATTATTGACATTGTAGCACCTACTCTTGCTCTTATATTTAATAGTTGTATTGACAATGGGGAGTTTCCTGATCTTATGAAAAATAGTAAAATAATACCTTTGTTTAAATCAGGTAGTACATCAGACCCCACAAATTATAGACCTATTTCTGTACTACCTACCTTTAGTAAAATTTTTGAGAAATTAATTTTAGACCAAATGCAAAGATTTTTTAATAAATATAAATTATTACACAGCAAACAGTTCGGTTTTACAAGGGGTCGTTCAACTACTGATGCCGGTGTTGAACTTTTAGGACATATTTATAATGCATGGGAAGATAAATGCGATGCCTTGGGCATCTTTTGTGATTTGTCCAAGGCATTCGATTGCGTTCTTCACGAAACGTTAATCAGGAAACTCCACCACTACGGGATCCGGAATACTGCTCTGGATCTTCTTACTTCATACTTGAGTAAAAGGATTCAGAGCGTTGACGTTAATGGAGAAAGATCACCCGGATCTTTAGTAACGATGGGAGTCCCACAGGGCTCAATTCTTGGTCCTTTCTTGTTTCTTATTTATATCAATGACTTGCCGTACCTCATAAAGGATAATCATGATATAGTGTTGTTTGCAGATGACACTTCACTTTTGTTTAAACTTAAACGTCAGCAGTTGGTTACTGACGATGTAAATAGCGCGATTTCGAAAGTAGTCCACTGGTTCAATGTTAATAATTTGCTTCTAAACGAGAAAAAAACCAAATGCATTAAGTTTACACTACCCCACGTTAGGCAGGTGAAAACTAATGTGTTGATAAAGGGCGAGGAATTGAATCCTGAAGACAGCACAGTATTCTTGGGCATAACTTTGGATGCTAAGCTTCAGTGGGGTCCCCATATAGATAAACTGTCAAAAAAGCTAAGTTCCGCAGCATACGCCGTTAGAAAAATTCGTAATTTAACTGATATAGAGACTGCCCGTTTAGTGTACTTTAGTTATTTTCATAGTGTAATGTCGTACGGTATTCTATTGTGGGGAAATGCCGCCGATATTCAGACTATCTTTGTTTTGCAGAAGCGTGCTGTTCGATCAATTTATAAATTAAGTCCGAGACACTCTCTCAGAGACAAATTTAAAGAGATTAATGTAATGACTGTGCCTTCTCAGTATATTTATGAAAATCTTTTATATGCCCATAAAAACATAAAATTGTTCAAAAAATACAGTGATATCCATAATATAAATACTAGAAACAAACACAAATATGTTGTACCTACAACAAGGCTCAAGAAAATAGGTGGCTCGTTCAGATGCCAATGTATACACTTTTATAATAAACTACCAAGCCACGTTCAAGATCTAAGCCTTAATAAATTTAAATCGTTCATTAAACGTAAATTTTGCCAGAAAGCCTTTTATACCATTAAAGATTATATTGAGGATACAAAGGCTTGGGATTGAGTTGCTTCCAATTTCTGCATTTTGAGTGTTTTTGATGTTTTTTTTTTATATACACATTGACATTAATGTTTTTTTTTTTTTTTTTAACTGACATTTGCTTACTTTTTAAAGTATTACATTATTTTAATTATTGTGAATGTGAAGACGATGTGGGTCATTTAGTTTAGGCATTTTATATTTATTATTATTCTCTCTATGGTCTGGCAGTTTGAGTAATTCATGTGGCCTACCCAAATGTCCTTTCTTTGGTATTGTTCGTCGAATCGTTGAGCTCCTTAAGTCTTGAGTTGAGCTGCATGATTTCTGACAAATGCGTGCACTGACTGGACAGGTCCTCTCAATCTGTGTGGTTCTTTCCTCAAAAGACCATCTCAGACATCGACCTACATGGTCTTCATATAACTTGACCAAGATTATGTCTGGACTTTAAAAGAGACTATGACCTCTGAGTTTGTTTCGGCCTTTCTTCTCAGAGTAGTCAGATAGGAAACGCCGACCTCATCTAGTTTAAAAAAAATTATGATTGACGTGTAAAAGTGTTTGTGCAAACCTACTTACAGAAATAAATCATTTATCATTTATTTATCATTTAACGTTTTTCTTTGTAACGTTATTCATATTTTTTAGGTTTTAGTATCGTGACAAAAATTGGAACGTTATACGATAACATTAATGGTAACGGAACGAAATTCATTTTGTTTTCAAGTCCCTGTTAATAACTAAGGATAAACAAAAATATCATTTCATGGGACTTTGACATAACTGGCAAAATGTGAGCGGGTGTATTAAAATTTTTTTTTTCGTCTAGGTTCGCGTCGATAAATTATAATTTGTATCGAAAAAAAAATTGTTTTCATCAGTATTTTTTTTAAAATTACTGATGAAAAAATTATTTTTTTTCTACGATTTCATACAAAAGTGTGAGCACATTCAAAATATACGGAACAGCAGATTTTTTAGAAAAAGTGAAATAAAGTATTTGGACCTTCAAAAATTTACATATGTATATGAATGCGATACTTTCCCTGTGATTGGTTTCGTAAGAATATATATGTACTTTACTCTAGCTAATTTTGGAACAGAACACTTGTCAGTTTGATGTTTAATGATTACCTGGCAGTAGCTATGAGAGTGAGCGCGTGTCGGGCAGTGCGGCAGGAGTCTGCTTGCGGAGTGAGAGGGAGGCCGTAAGTCATTGAGGGCACGAGCTTGTCAGCGTCGCAGCACATCTCTAGTAGACCTGAAGAGAAAAGACGGTGGGATTAATACTTTCATTATTTTGTAAAATTAACAAATCTGTCATATTCTTCAAAGTAAGTCAAAAACGCGTTGTCGAGCAGGCGATTTTTGTGATACACATATAATGTAAAAAATATATAATATTATTATTGTATGTTTGTATAGACAACAGCAAAAATATAATTATGTTTTTTGTATTTCACTTACCCAACAACACATGACTAACATCCAAATAAGGCTCCCATACAGTGAAACCCCTGCCCAAAAGGTCCACAGCTGCCCTGCGCAGCGGCGTGTGCGCGGGCAAGCGCGGACACGCGGGGCTTAGAAGTAGATGGGTGAGCGCCAGAGCTGTCAGGCGGGCTAGGTTGTTGGAGGAGCTTAGAGTGAAGCCTGGAACAGAATTGGTTTTTTCTTGGTAAGTTTTTAATGTGATATTTTTACATTTAGTAAAATTATCAAAATTCATCATCTTTTATCATCAAAAATGATGATAAATTAATGAAAATTTTATTTCAGTTAAATAACAGGGGGTTTTCGTGATAATTTACGACACCAGTTGGCACCACTTTGACAAGAGGTCTTCCAATATAAAATATATGATGACGTTCATCATTCAATTCATTCATTCGTTCATCATTCAGTCATGACTAAAGAAAATATAGGCTCTTTGACAGATGTCTGGACCTGACGTGTCAGTGCTGCCACCTGGCGAACGTCATTTCAGAAAACCCTCGGTTTTTTTTTATCTGTGTAATAGCAATATACAATAGCAAAAATTTTATTCATTTGAAATAATTTTCAAATCTAGATATTTCAGAGCCCGTGATTGTCTATTTATTAAATACTAGCAACGTCCCGCGGGTTCACCCGCATATGTGTCGATCCCGTGGGAATATCGGGATAAAAACAAGCCTATGTCCTTTCCCGGAACTCAAACTATCTCTATACCAAATTTCATCTAAATCGGTTCAGCAGTTTAAGCGTGAAGAGGTAACAGACAGACACACTTTCGCATTGATAATATTAGTATGGATTGCCATAATCATTTTCTTCATAATTTATAGCTTCCGCCCGCGACTTCGTCCGCGTGAAATTTCTTGTTCCCCCGACCCACCCCGTCGCATCGCATCGTCTGCCCGCGCTATTACTTCGTTTTTGCTTAGCGTTCTTTCGGACTTTTTTTCCTTTTGCTCAGCTCCTAAAGGTCATAGCGTGATGTTAAATAGCCTATAGCCTTCATCAAGAATTGGGCTATCAAATGCAAAAATAAATTTTCAAATCCGACTGGTAGTTCCAGAGATTAGCGCGTTCAACCAAACAAACAAACTCTTCAGCTTTATAATATTAGTATAGATTACTGCCCCATTGGTACCATGGTCGCAAGCGCGAAAAATCGAACTGAAGGTTCTATTCTCAAGTCTGGCAGTGTTATTGGGTTTTTCTATTGGGAATTTTTTAGTAGCCGCACGGAGTTTGAAAGTTGGGGGTTGTATGATACCCCCGTGTCTTGCGCGCATATGGCGCCTGGTCCTGCGCCCTGATCCCCGCGAGTGTGGGATTGCCGTCTCTAAACACTATGAGAGTGAGTGCACCTGTGTCTACACACACGCCCCTACACTTACAAATTCTTATTAATTTTTTTTTTATTTAATGATATTAAAAATACAGAGGTGTTACTTAAATCTAAACTCTTTTACATAACAATATACCACCTTATTACATACCTACTTCTTATAATTATACTGCCTATGGTTCAATCTTATACAATGTAATATGCATTCACGATTTTTGCCAAAAATGTAATAAAAAAACGTAAAATGTAAATGTAATAAATCTCCCGCGCCGATGGCTAGCCTCCGCTGAGATTGGTCGTCATGCCGAAATTCACTACTCTCGGTTTCATCATCTGCCTAGCCTTTTCCCAACTATGTTGGGGTCGGCCTCCAGTCTAACCGGATGCAGCTGAATACCAGTCTTTCAGTGTATTTTTTTTTTGTGTTTTTCAGTCTGGAGGACCATATTGCCATAATCACACAATTGACAAGATTAGTGACTCAGTGTTACCTCACTTATCAGATTCGTGAAAGTCTATGATGTCTCGGATATATAAAGATCTATTATATGTCCACCTCGACACAAACGGTTTTATTTTGATAATTATTATCTTGAATTCCGAAGCCCCAGCTTCTTGAAATTCTGTTGTATATGGGCACATAAAAAAAACAGCTGTTTCATACAAAAGTTCAATACCTACTCGACCAAAAAACCAAAATGTATGAAACAGCAGATATTGTTTTTTCGTGATTTCTGAGTTGAACCCATAGTGAAAGTTGTTCATTTTCATGAGTAGAACATCCTGTGAAAATTACTGCAATGCATAAAAAAAATATCCTGTATAATGGAGCAAATGGAGCATATAGCATCCATACTAATATTATAATTTCGAAAGTAACTCTGTATGTTACCTTTTCACGCCTAAACCACTGAACGGATTTCGATAAAATATTGGATTTTGATAAATTTGGCAAGGAGGTAAATGGCTTCCTTGGGAAGGACATCGGTTACTTTTTGTCCCGACAGCATGTTTTCGTGGGATATTTTCCGACATCTACGCAGGCGACGCACAGTGAGTCGAAACTGCTATATGAGGGACAAAGGGATTTTTTTTACAAATTCTATTTAGAAAAAATACCTATCGAAGGATCTGACATTCTGATGAATCATTGTTATGAAACGTTTTTCTCTAAAACTGATAGTTTGCCCGGAAAAAAGATTTTCAATTTTATGGAATTACATTTTTGTTTAATTTTATTATTTGCTTTAATTTTGATAAAATATTTTTTTGTACTTTTCTCGATAAATATATGTTTTGAAATAATGTTTTTTTAATTATAAGTATTTAATTTAAGTATTAATGTAAAAAAATAAATTTATCTATGATACTATTAATAAAAACTACCTTTTACTTACTTTTTTTTCATTTTACTGAACCTATAACTTTTGAACGGGCAACTATGAAACAAACCGGTCAGACTAGGAGCCGTTCAATTCAAAGCAATTATTAACCCCCCCCCCCCTCCCCGTCGTCAGAAAAAGTAAGCAAAGCTGTTACTCCCGGGGTCCCATGCTTACGTAAACATTGGTACTCGTACATGCATTTTCAATGTGTTCTAGTTTCTTTATTGATTCATGAGCAGCAGTTCTATGCGTTTTGTTGTTAAGCATAGACAAGTAGGGTTGCCATATTATGTGTTTAAACCAAAATCGAGTAATATTGTAGAAAATCCGAAAAAGTAAAAAATAAATACTGCTGACGTAATCATCACCCAGACCCCCCCATCCCCCATGTCATCAAAAATAAGCAAAGCAAAGACCCCCCGCCCCCCTATAGTGCTTACGTAATACTTGAATGGCCCCCTATCAGTTTTAGAGAAAAACGTTTCATAACAATTATTCATCAGAATATCACTTTCGATAGGCATTTTTTCTAAATGGAATTTGTAAAAAAAAAACCCTATGTCCCTCATATATAGCAGTTTCGACCCACTGTGCGACGTCGCGAGCAGAAGCTAGTAGAAAATAATTTATTTAACTTACCTTCAACCACGGAGCTCTTCCTACTGTCGCCGTCCTTTCTCCTCTTATTGCCAGCAGCGCCTAAAACAAGCGAGCGAAGTAATGCAAATGATACAAAATAAACAAGCGAGCTTTTAATAATATACAGTACCCGGCGATAAATATTGCACATCGACCTTTACCTTTTTTTATACAAAGAATAAAAATAATTATCAAAAGAAGCAAATCATAATTGTTTTAACAGCTCCTAATAGATACCGGACTGTTTGTATTTCGTGCGACAGAGATAACGCTCTACGAAGCCGAAATTAGCCGATTGTCTCTTTCCAAAGGTCGACGTGCAATATTTATCGGTACTGTACATTTGTTTGTGAGAAGCATTTTTGAAACAATGATAACGAACATTTATTTGTAAGAAGCTTTTTTTAATACAACAGTAATATATGTACATTTGGTTATCTCGGGGCTCGTGGTTAAGTTATAACAACCGCACGGGTCAATCTTCATCGCTTGCCGCGGTTGGTGCGTGGATGGGTGACCATGACCATGATCTATTACATAACGAGAGCCCTCCGTGTCTCGGAAAGCACGTTAAGCTGTAGGTTCCCTGCTACCTGGTTAACCGGCGCTCATTCGTAGACCTTTGACAGTCGTTACGAGTATTGAAGAAAGAAAGAAAGAAAAGAAAGAAAGAAAAGAAAGAAAGATAAGAAAGAAAGAAAGAGAAGCCCAAAAGTCTGACAACCAGTATTATTAAGGAGTAACGTATGACCTAGTGACTGGGTTGTGAAGGTCAGATAGGCAGTCGCTCCATGTAAAATACTGGTATTCAGCTGCATCCGGTTAGACTGGAAGCCGACCCCAACATAGTTGGAAAAGGCTTAGCAGATGATTATGCTGCCTTGCATTGTTAAAGCATATACATACAATCACACTAATATTATAAAGGCGAAAGTTTGTGAGTGTGTGCGTGTGTGTTTATATGTTTGTTACTTCTTCACGCTCAAACGGTTGGACCAATTTTGATAAAATTTTATATGGAGGTAGCTGACACCTTGGATTAACATATAGGCTACTTTTTATCCCGATATTTTCACGGGATCAACACGTATGCAAGGTAAAACCACGGGGCGCAGCTAGTTCAACAATAAACAACCAATTTTTATTAAAACACTAGCGGCCCGCCCCGGCTTCGCCCGGGTAGATATTGGTATTTAACAAAAAATGAGATATAAGGATTTTTCGGCGTTACTATTGCATATTTTAACATGGAAAAGTAGTTATTGTGACATAACTGTAATAGTTAGACATATGGCATCGCGGAATTTTTTGTAGATATTGATGTCCTCTATAAAACTGTAGTACATCATTTTGCTCTATATATATATTTTTTATTTAAAATGGGTTTGCTCTTGACTCTAGTTCTAGGTCAGAGATGACAGAGACAAAGTCGACGATGGAATGAGCTCACCCAGAAGAAGCCTGTTCACTCTTACTTTGAAAAGATTCGGGTTGTATGCACTCGGAAACTATTGCAAACAAAAAACAAACTATTGCTATTGCCAATAGTTTCCGCAACGTACATGATATAAGGATTTTTTTCTCACCTTGAGTTACATTATCGAAGTTTTCACACAGATCCCTAACTTTTTTGAAAATATTCTATCGCATATGTTCATCAGGGATAATGTAGGATTCTAATGGTGAAAGAATTTTTTCAAATCGGTCCAGTAGTTTCGGAGCCTATTCAATTCAAACAAACAAACAATTCTTTCCTCTTTATATAATATTAGTTTTATAATATTAGCCGAAGCCTGCCGGGTCAGCGGGATTGTCCGAAAGGGTTACCGCTGGCCCGGAACATAAAGGGCTAAGGAAGGAACACGGGTGGGTTTTAGTCAGTAAGAGTCTGACACTCCCTTCCGCTCCACCCAGAGCGGGAGGGGTCATTTGATGATTTCCCATCCTGAAAAAAAAAAAGTGTAGACATACCTTCGCTAGTGATGTCCTGTCCGAACTCTGCTCCGATGACTCCCAGCAGTACGACTGCGGTAGTCTGCTTGCGCTTGAGTTCAGCTAACGACGACGGCTTGCGGATTATCTCTTCTTCCTCTTCTTCAAATTCTTCTTCTTGCTGTAAGAATAGAAGAGAAAGAGATAGAGATTAATGAGAGAAAAAGAGATTAATAAGAGAGAGAGAGAGAGAGAGTGAGATGAGAGAGAGAGTGAAATGAGAGAGAGAGAGAGGGATTAGTGGTGAGATTAATTGTTGAATTTGTTTCTGCAAGTTTTTTTTTGTCAGCCAGTGATGGGAAATAAGTCTGTGCTCCCCAATGATTTACTTAATATATAAGTCAATGGTGCTCCCAGATTAAAATTGTTGTTTTTTTACTGTCGATAGTCGTAATAGAAATATTCGATTTTTAATGTGCTTATACACTACCCTTTTTTTTGGGTGGGAAATTATCAGACAACAACAACTCAACGGGAAAGCGTGTCAGACTTTTACTGACTTAAAACCCACCAGTGTTCCTTCAGTTGCCTGTGCCAGGGGCCACGGTATCTCTTTCGAACAACCCGCGACCCGTGCAGGCATCGGCCCTAGCGGACCCCGTCAGTTAGTGCTGACATCTTTGAGGCGCGCGTGGAACACAACGTGCCCTCGACCAGGGGTCCTTACCGGAAGGCGAGCTGTCCATTGCTCGCCGTCCGCAAGCCCGCGACTATAGTGGCCAGGAATCGGCTGTAGATTCCCGACACCCAGGGCGTCTCCCCTTCTCTATCTGGGTACACTCTACCCTGATTGCAAGACGGACTCGCAATCACACTGGCTTTCATTTTAATATTTTAACTATAACATTCATAATTTGTAATGTTGTTTTAAAATCTGTGTTTAACCTTAACCAAACAAATGTAATGGTCACTGTTGAGCAAACAAAGTTATAGTGATTATGATTGTGAGCCCGATACCTAATTAGGGTTCAAGTTACATCCTTACCTGTGTAGCGTTAGTACCTTTTTAGTTACTATTACTCTATGGTTGATGCTCTGTGGTCACCTGTCGTGTCAGTTGGTTTTTTCATGTCAATGGAAAATATTTTTTTCTTTACGTAATAGGGAATATGCATGAATTTTTTTCATGGCATTTATTAACAAAATATGAAAATACCGTAGTAGAGATGACAAAAAGTGAAATTAAAATTAAAATCGGCCAAGAAACACGGCCGATATGAGCATTTAAAACTATTGATTACACACCAATTAGACAGAGAGATCCGACATAGACTGTGACGTCACATGTCACTACGGCCATATAAACTCCGTGTTAAATTTCGTTTTGCGAGAAAGAGATAGAAACAAATCTTCGATGGATCATATCTTTTTTAATTTCATAGTTATCCGAAAAACAGTTTTACTAAACTGTTTATTACATGAATGAGGATTAATTTTTTAAATAAAAAAAAAATCATGCATATTCCCTATTATATCGCATCACCATCCCTTGTACAGACTTTCATCTTCCTTTATTAATTTCATAAGTGTCTTTTATGTATGTGGACTTGATCATTATAAGTAATTATCGAACTATCATCTATCATTTTTATCACATACCTACCCACTTCACCTGTTCTTGAAAAGTGAACTTGTTACCCTCCGTGTCATTACGAAATTCTAAAAAAATTCACTGCAATTCACTTTGTACAGACGCCAGCACATCACGTTACTACAATCTGTCAAATTTCTTTAATAGATTTTCAACTTTATCACTAAAGCATAAGGTTCAAAGTTGATTGGGAAAATTTTACAGTTTCGGGTAGCTTAATGTGCTGGCGTCTGTACAACTTATTTAATCACCATTGCTCTGAAAGCGGTGAACGAAAACATCGTGAGGAAACCGGCATGTCCTAAAACCACACATTCCAAGATTCGTTGTGGATTACGAACCACTCCCTCTGACAGAGGGTAGGCTAGAATCCTAGCAGTGGAAATCCTATATGCTGATAATGTACAGACGCCAGCACATCAAGCTACTACAATCTGTCAAATTTCTTTAATAGATTTTCAACTTTATTGCTAAGGTTCAAAGTTGATTGGGAAAATTTGACAGTTTCAGGTAACTTGATGTGCTGCCGTCTGTACTATGTTTGTGTAGTATACGTACGACTTGTTGCACTTTCTCAGCGGGTTCCTTGTGCGCGGCGTGCGGGTTGATACTCTCCGTGTGTGTGTATAGAGGCAGGAACTGCGCCCAGTTGTCCACGAGAGTCTTACGCCCTTTTGGTCCGAGCCTGTTGAGAGGAATATTGTCTATTGAGGGTTTTCGTGAAAATTTACGACACCAGTTGGCACCACTGTGACAAGAGGTCTTCCAATACAAAATATATGATGACGTTCATCATTCGATTCATTCATTCGTTCATCATTCCGTCATGACTAAAGAAAATATAGGCTCTTTGACAGATGCCTGGACCTGACGTGCCAGTGCTGCCACCTAGCGACGTCATTTCAGAAAACCCTCATTAAGATAAATATCGATTGGAATACACTAGAAATAAGTTTAAAAGAATATGAAGCCAACGACATAAAAACAACTGACTTCCTAAAAATATTACAAAGTGAAAAATAACTTTAATTTCGGAAGTCGGTGTCGTTGGTTCTGTATTTTCGTTTTTTGACACCGACTTTCGAAATTAAAGTTATTTTTCACTTTGTAGTGTTTTTTTGGAAATCGATTGTTTTTTTTTGTAAAAAAGTTTTTATTTT
Organism: Luperina nickerlii; assembly: GCA_963855955.1. Taxonomy (NCBI): domain Eukaryota; kingdom Metazoa; phylum Arthropoda; class Insecta; order Lepidoptera; family Noctuidae; genus Luperina; species Luperina nickerlii. The sequence goes on along the minus strand of OY979689.1, from coordinate 3,895,185 downwards.
TCACTTTTTAGTCGTACTTACCTACCCCAGACAAATTCATATATCATTACTTGCTATGTGAATATCAGTGACAGAAAGCTATTGAACACATCTGCCTAACCCTTTAAAGGGTACAGGCGTGATGTTATGTTGTGTGATTGCATAAACTATGCATACATATGCTATAGGCAGCAATCGCGGTTAATTTGCTGGCGTTTATTGAAGAGTTCCGTCGTCTGTCTCCGAAACTCATCATCAGCTCTTTACGAAATTTAAATGGGAGATTTCGGAATAAAGCCCTTTCGACAAAAAAACAATTGCAAATCCGTCTATTTACGTTGGAGTTATGCCCGAACATACATAAAAAAAATGAAATATCAGAATTGATAACCTCCTCCTTTTTAGAAGTCGGTTAAAAATGAAATGCACAGATTTTAATGCCTTGAAGGTTTGACCTTGATTTTCTACAAAAAAAAGCCAAAACTAGTTATAGATTTTCATTAAATATGCAGCACACATTGATATACATCCGTCACCTCACACATCAGGTCCAGTTGAAAACCAGCGTCAGGCACTAGTTGTCTGGCATTTTTGCTGAACTGGCCCTTTTTGGCGCTGCCGTGAGGCACACTTTCCTGCTAATTTCTTACATCGGACTTTGCACTTTTAATTTTTATCTTAGTTTTTATCTGATACGACTATTATCTACATAGTGTATTGTGTCTCTTAGTCTGTGCTAAATAAATGTATTGTCTTTCTTTCTTTCTTTTCACACACGTTATAAGATCTAGTGGACACTTCTGGTAATGCTACTTTCTGAGATGACACTATAATTTAGATTGTTATCGAGCATGCTAAGATGACATAGGCTTCCAACGCAATAATTTACAATCTAAATTGCAGGTGCGTTCCCATTCCAGAGGCGAAGCTGAATTTTCTCGTGTGCCACTAATCAAACCGGCACTCATAACCTTCTTTAACCCCTTAAGCTCCGCTAGTGAGACACAATTGATTTTCTATTGTTTCGTGACCCATCGACCACACGCGGAGCTTTACCAGTTAAGGGGATTACCTCGCTCAAATCCTGAAAATACCGTGTGTTTAAAGAAGTTTGTAGATGAATTCTTTTGTGCGTTTTCAATATAAAAAATATATGTTAAACTAAAGGACATCATAAATACATCGTATTGTTTAAAATTTTAATAAACTTACTCAAATTTTATCAAAAAATCGTAACAAATAGGTCCTTTTTCAACCTAAATTGAAAAATTTCTCTATAACGGCTCAATAACTCGACATGAATTTTATACCAAAAAATACGTAATGACGTATTTAACATGTGTATTGATTTTTTTCTCTTATTTCTTTTAATATTTTATAAAAATCCGAAATTTCGCGAAAAGCACTATGTTACTCCCGCACTCGTCCCTCTCTCTCTCGTCGTTTCGTCGTAATTTAGTACGGGGCAGCATGCTCAAGGTCATTAGGCAATGTAATGCTCTTAATGTTATTTCATTCAACCGACCTGCCAAGCTCAGCGAGCAGTAACGCTTGTGCAGCCTCGCGCACTTCCAAACAGTGGTGTTGCCAGCGACGAGCCAGCATCTCTACTTGAGGGCGCTTGAAACTCTTGGCTCCTAAAAAATAAGAAGAAAATATAGTGACTAAAACATGCATAGAAGTATTATGTGTAACTCGCAGCGCCCCGCGGATTTACCCGCATAAGTGTCGATTCCGTGGGAATATCAGGATAAATACTATCCTATGCCCTTCCCCGGGACGCAATCTATCTCTCTGTCAAATTTTATCGAAATCCGTTCAGTGGTTTAAGCGTGAAAAGGTAACATACAGACAGACAGAGTTACATTCGAATTTATAATATTATAGTAAGGATTGCTTCGTTGGTTTAGGTAACAGACAGACAGACAGAGTTACTTTCGAATTTATAATATTATAGTAAGGATTGCTTCGTTGGTTTAGGTAACAGACAGACAGACAGAGTTACTTTCGAATTTATAATATTATAGTAAGGATTGCCTCGTTGGTTTAATGGTCTTAAGCGGTCACAGGCCACAGGTAGGTCAGTGTTTTTACAATAAAAATTGTCCTATTCACCATTTTTTTTTTGCCCGGACGCTCCGTCTTTGTTCAGATGTACCAGAGTGTCATTTGTAACTTTGACGTTCAAAAAGTGTTGATTTCAGCTTCAATAAACTATTCTCATTGAAACTAATCACACTAATATTATAAAGGCGAAAGTTTGTGTGTGTGTGTGTGTTTATATGTTTGTTAGTTTTTCACGCTCAAACGGCTGGAGCAATTTTGATAACATTTTATATGGAGGTAGCTGACACCCTGGATTAACATATAGGCTACTTTTTATCCTGATATTCCCACGGGATCGATTTACGCGGGTAAAACCGCGGGACGCAGCTAGTAATACTATAAAGAGAAAAGATTTATTTTTGTGTACAATGCGTGCCACGAAAGATGAGACTTGACACACCACGTGGTTTGACATGCGCAGTACACGATTTTAGGTATCTTTAGCGGTATGAGGTCTGAGTGCGGGACGGGACCGGACGTCATAGGGGCGGCGGAAAGAGCGGGGGAGGCGGGGTCAAGACTCATCTTTCGTGGCACGCATTGTATGTTTGTTTGTTATGCTTTCACGCAAAAACGGTTGGCCGGATTTGGTTGAAATTTGGAGCATGCATAGACCATGAGCTGGATTAGGACATAGAATACCTTTTATCCCAATATTCTTACAGGATGGAAACCTATGAGGGTGAAACCGCGAGGCGCAGCAAGTTTAGAATCAAATTTGTGTGTGTAATTTGCCAGTACCAACCTGCAGCAACCACTTTATCAGGCAACAGCACACAATGCAGCGTCGCCAACAGCGACCAACCCTGCTTGATATGCGCCTGTTGAGCTGCCAGCTGTTCCTCTCTCTCCTCGTCTGCTGCCCAGGATGAAGAGCTCCTGGTGGATCGTCTGGGAAGAACAGGAGTTGACGTCCCGGAAGAGTAGGTTATTGTTCTCTTACATAAATACATGAAGAAGTTTATACTTCGATAACTTGTACAGTCAATGTTAGGACTATACTTCGTAAAAGATAGCTTGATCTCTGCGACAGCTGTCAGTAAAATCACGCCTATGAAGTTCTGAATTTCATAGTAGTACAGACAGTAGGGTAAATGTCATACTTTATGGGCATGCCGACCTACTTAGTGATGGGCGATGAATCAACGTGACCACAGACTATAAACTATCGATATTTTAAATAAAACTTAATTTAAAATTAATTATTTTTTTAATTATGTTGTATATTTTATTTTATTATTTTTTATTTAATTTACAAGATTGTTCTGGCGATTCAGAAACTGATTCAGATATGGATTTGGGGTGTACTCCGTTACGAGAATGAATGTATTTTTTATTAAAATATTCGTTTAATTTAGTAACGTTTGTAATTAAATTAAACCCAATTAAATGTTACATTAGCATCGATAATAGTAAGAAACGTTGATAATTTCTATCGACAGTTTTTTATATCATGACAATCCTAGGAATGTCAGTTTGACTTATGTCGCAGAGATCAAGCTATCTTTTACGTAGTATAGTAACACTTGAACTACGAAAATCGTACTTAATGCTACACAATACCGGCAACGTTAATGTCGAATTTTTGCCACGAAAGGGCGGTAGACTGTACGTCCGATGAAAAATTCATAATAATCATTTCAGCCGAAAGATGTCCACTGCTGGACTTAGGCCTACCTCGAACATCGCCACTTGGATCGGTTTTGTGCTTCTCGCATCGAGCGGATTCCTGCGGCCTTCACCAGGACATCGGTCCATTTGTGGGAGGCCTTCCAACGCTACGTCTTCCGGTATGCGGTCGCCACTCCAGAACCTTTCGGCCCCATCGGTCATCCGTTCTGCCAGCTATGCACCCGGCCTAATGCCACTTAAGTTTGGCAATTCTTCGGGCTATGTCAGTTACCTTGGTTCTCCTCGACGAAAAATAAAACTGAGTTTTTTTTCTTATCGTGGTGGATATTTTTTTAAAGTCTGACAATCGGTCTTACCAAGGGGTAACTGGGTTGTGGAGGTCAGATAGGTAGTCGCTCCATATAAAATACTGGTATTCAGCTGCATCCGGTTACACTGGAAGCCGACCCCAACATAGTTGGGAAAAGGCTACACAGATGATGATGACGATGGTGGATATTTTTGTGATGATTTGTTATCGAAGAGTGCGTGAGTGCGAATGCGTTCAACGGCCATGGAGTAGATTTTCGACTATTGGTGAAAAAATCCGATGTTGCTTCTCACAGATAGATAGTATCACATTATCATACATCTACACCTGTGCTATCACTATGGTATCATCATCACCTGTGCAGGCGCCTGATGACCTCCTGCTCTGGCACGAAGCTGGCGTTGCTCATTGACATGAGTGTTTGCGAGGGCTACGATGTATAAATATCACTATGATATCACTGAGCTATCACTATGGTATCATCATCACCTGTGCAGGCGCCTGGTGACCTCCTGCTCTGGCACGAAGCTGGCGTTGCTCATTGACATGAGTGTGTCGGCGAGGGCTACGATGTATAAATATCACTATGATATCACTGAGCTATCACTATGGTATCATCATCACCTGTGCAGGCGCCTGATGACCTCCTGCTCTGGCACGAAGCTGGCGTTGCTCATTGACATGAGTGTGTTGGCGAGGGCCACGATGGAGAGTAAGTGGTTGGTTGTTAGAGTTGTGCTGAGCTCCCAGTGGAGTTTTGATGAGAAGAGTCTGGAAGTAAAGTAGATTAATTAGGTTTGAAATAATAGTGCTAGGTTAAAATGAATACGCATCACCTTTGTACCTATTTTTCTGTTCTGATTTATTTCGTGTCTGTTTATATATGTGTGTACATAAATAGTAAAATAAATACCGTTGCCATAAAGTGTAAAAAAGCATTGCATTGTAAGTAAATTCAGACTTGAATGTTTTCAAATTGCAAAAATGTAGTAAGCAAGCTTGAATGATAAATGCTTGCACCAGCTGTCAGTATGAGGAGATATTTGAATTACAGTTAAGAGAATTACAAAGTTTTCAAAAATATTTAAATAAGTTTAGTGCATCTCATATATTAAATTCTAATACTAATTCGATTCTTGTAGTTTATAGTTATTTCCTAGCTATTTATCCCGTATGTTACACCTGCCATGTTTTGTGTCTGCATATCCCTAAGGTTGACTGGTAGAAAATGCCTCAGGCATTAAGTCCGCCTTTGGTCCTCTCAATCTGTGTGGTTCTTTCCTCAAAAGACCATCTCAGACATCGACCTACATGGTCTTCATATAACTTGACCAAGATTATGTCTGGACTTTAAAAGAGACTATGACCTCTGAGTTTGTTTCGGCCTTTCTTCTCAGAGTAGTCAGATAGGAAACGCCGACCTCATCTAGTTTAAAAAAAATTATGATTGACGTGTAAAAGTGTTTGTGCAAACCTACTTACAGAAATAAAATCATTTATCATTTATCATTTATCATTTGTACTTACATTATTTTTAACTTGTGTATAAAGTTTTAATAAATATATAAATTGAGCTATCATGTAGGTCATAATTATAAGTGTTCATTACCCATTGATTAGTTTTAAGTTGATGAATGTTTTCTTTTACGGGGGTGACATTGAAATTATCACTAAGGGGGGTGACATTATCACTAAGTGATAAAACCCTTTCAAATATAAAGACTTAAAAAAAAATGCTTTTATGAAAATATTTACTGGGTAAGTCTATTCCAGGATCCACTTTAATTGAAGCAGGTTGTTAATTCATGGTTTCGTAAATACTTAGTTTCCTCTAGTGAATCTGCGGTCAGAAATTCAAATACTGGAAATTTGCCAATCCTACGAAATTCGGTTATTTTCAATTTTTGTATTCGATTTTAGTCGTTTCTTGTTAAATACCCATTTTTTTTTTAGTTTTTTACGACAACCCCAACACACAAATTTTACTCCCATTATCTTTGAAAACACAATTCCATATTATTCCTTACCTGGTCAACTTCTCTTGTCTCAACAGTTCCGGTGGCAGATCCGAGGTGATTAGCAGTGGGTCATCAGGGACCGAAGCACAGGCAGCCGACCAGCTTCCCAGCCAGGTGGGCAGTTGTACTGCCATGTGACCGTGACGGGAGACAACGCCGAAGCAGATTGGCACCTGGCGAAGAGTAAGGCGATGATAAGTATCTTGTTGAGCGGAGAAAATAATTATGCTGGTTTCCGTTGAGATTGGTCGCCATGGCCGAAATTCTGTCTTTTATTTAATTAATTTGTTTACTAGTTACTTCTATAGTTAATAATATAAAGCCTTCTTAAATAAACTGCTATAGCGAGTGTAAAAAGTCGCTTAACGAAGCCGACAGTCATTTATACTCCGCGTCATTGTGATAATCTTTATGTACTGGACAATACCAGCCGGTCGATTCTGTAAAAATCTCACCGTGAAAACTTAGGTGAAGACATTGACAGCTCACTCCACGCTCACTTCACCTTAGAAGTTTTCACGGTGAGATTTTTACAGATATTGGACCCTAATTGATTATAGATACGAGTATATTGATAGTCAAAGTTCCTACTTTTTAAGCTTTTTTTCACGAAAACATGTTTTAAAGGGTTTTACCGTGGCATACCCGCCATTTTGTTTTTTTTTTCTTCAAAATGGCGGCCACGCAATTAACTTATATAAATCGATAACTGACATCAATGCAAACAGTAAACATTATTAGACCAAACCTCGTAAAGTGACACGTTTCTGAGAGATATTAACTTTCAAAGTCGATCACGTGACATTCATATTTTTTGCGTATATCTTGTTGCATAGATGTTTGATTATTTTAAAAATCAAAATGGCGGACAGGCAGGTATGCCACGGACCTTCAAAGCTCTTTTATTAGTTTAAATTACAAGAACAACTCCTGTACCGTTGGATGCGGGTGCATCCAACTGATGTTGATAACGTGTCTAACCACAATGATTTGAGTGCATTACATTGCGTGTTACCATAATACAAATCACCTTCTAGAAACTGGTCCCAACTTACCATAGGTCTCAACAGTCCCAGCTTCGACTCACAGACCCTATCAAGGTCTGGATCCAGCCCCCAGGCGTGGAGCAGTGATATCAGGATCTGTGCTATTTCCATGGTGTGAGGGGGCTCTGCCAGCGACATATCGCGAGGTCTCGGGCGCTTGCCTTGGGTCGCTTCATCTGTAACAAGAGGAGAAGATGGTAAGTGGAGTTTTTGGAGATGTGTCTATTATATTTGGTAGGTTACCTTAATAGTGGTAAAATCATGGTAGATGTCTGGCGAGAATTCTTTTATTATTTATGACTAAACAGGGAATGGAGAAGTTTACAACAGTAAACATAAAAAATGCATAATAGCGTGGACTGCCAGCTCACCAGCAATGATGTAGGTGTGGTTTGTGTGTGTTTTGTCATGTAGGTGTGGGAGTGTGTTTTGTCAATAGGTGTGATGTGTGTGTGTTTTGTGATGTAGATGTGGTATGTGTGTGTTTTAGTGATGTAGGTGTGGTGTGTGTGTGTGTTTTGTGATATAGGTGTGGTATGTGTGTGTTTTGTGTTGTAGATGTGATATGTGCATGTGTTTTGTGATGTAGGTGTGATTGGTGGTAGGTGTTTTTGATGTTCCTGTGTAGTTTGGCTTGGAGACTCTTTCACTCATATCTGTGTGACAGTCTCTTTCTAAAATTCTATAATATACCATATTTACTACGGGGTTTCGTACATAATCCGATTTCTTTAGGAATAAGCACCTTTGTAGACATTTTTCTGTTATTTTCTTCTTGTCTGTTTGTGTAATGTGTGTGTACATAAATCCACACTAATATTATAAATGCAAAAGTGTGTCTGTCTGTCTGTTACCTCTTCACGCTTAAACCGCTGAACCGATTTAGATGAAATTTGGCACAGAGATAGTTAAAGTCCCGGGAAAGGACATAGGATAGTTTTTATCCCAATATTCCCACGGAATCGACACTTATGCGGGAGAAACCGCGGGGCGCTGCTAGTGATTACATAAATCAATAATTGCTATTAAAATTGATCCTTTTTAACGTCGACATTAATTGCTTAGTATGTATGTACCAAGCTTTAAATGTACGTACATAGATAATTACATAGTAAGCTATTTTTAATTGGATAAATAATGTCATAATCACCAAAGAATGTAGGCAAGTTAACTTCATAGTATTTTAATTGAGCTATCCGTTACCGACCTTGCTACGAGTAACACTCGAGAAATGAGGAAAACGTATCATTCAATGCATTTTTGGTTTGAATATGAAATGAAACAATGACAACGCAAAACCTCTTGCCAGTTGATTTAATATCCTGCAACCCTTAAGGCGAAAGCGCCAGGGTAGCCCGCGAAGTTCAATTTTTTTATAGGTTTTTTGGAATTTGCTGGTCAGTATTAAGTTGTACGTTGATTAATATATGATTCGCGGCCGTAAGAAATATGTATTTACAGAATTATAATCATTAAAGTCATCAACACAACTCTCTAAGACCACGTAACTCCAAAGAATGATGATTTCATGAAACAGTTATTCTTTGGACTTACGTGGTCTAATAAAATTTGAATTTCGCGGGCTACCTTAGCGCTTCCCCCTTAACGGAGGGGTGATTGTGTAACACGCTAACAGTAACAATAGCTTTCATTCTGACAGTTCAACGACATTCATTGCGTTATAAACGTTGTCGACAGACAGAGGTTTGCGAACATTTGAAGCGATGGATTAACAATATCCTTCAAATTTATTCAGATTGTGGCTGATGGTGTGTTACGCTTGTGGGTGCGGGTTCGTATACAATGGGGCCGACAACTGTCAAAGTGGCGCTAGTAGCGCAAAGACCAATAACAAAGCAGTTTTGTATGAAATTGTTATTGATTTCATAGTTAGAGACCATTATTGAGGAAATGCCTAGATGTTGTGTACCAACTTGTTTTCCTCGAGATGAGAAACTTAAAAAATTGTGGCTCAAAGCAATAAGGCGAGTAAAGTTTGAGCCTAAAAACGGGGCGAGAGTGTGTCATAGACTCAGTGGGTGGAAGCTCCATTGAAGGCTCATCTTCCACAACTTCAAAATTGAAGTTTTGGTCATAAGACTCTAATCTGTAATATAAAAAGGACACTTCTGCTATTTAAAATCATCCAGAATTATAATATAACCTCAAACTTTTTAACTCAACAGAAAAAGTAAGTTCCTTTATTTAAAGGTACTATTAGAATGATACAATATTATCAATGTTATCATACACTAGACTGCCCTAAGTAAGTTTTCAATATACCATGAAGCAAGTTAGACCATAAAATTGTAAAACCTTATGAAATTCAATTAACGTTTCAACTAGGTCTGCTTTCCTTCCACGTAAAGAGGCGCCTCTTTTTCTTAACTCTTCTTTTAACTCACATATTTTCCAAGTGGAATACATGTTCCGTGCGTGTTTCTAATGTTTATAATTGTCAAGAAATCAACGCAAATAAAAAATCCGAAGTTGTCTCAATGACAAGATTGACAAGGGTTCGTACAGTGGTGGCGCCATCTGAGAACGGCTTTCACTTGTCAGCCCCATTCGTAGATCTTTGACAGCTTCTTTACGGATATAGGTAGTCAGAAGCCTGATAGTCTGACAACCAGTAAACGTAAAAGGACAGACGATAAATTTTAGTTTAGTCCTGTCAAATTAATCAGCGCCTGACGTAAATTGACGTAATTTTAGTAGGCAAGTTTTTAATCACGTCTAAATTTGTATGGAGTAGTGTCAGGGGCTGATTAGGTAATTTGACAGGACTAAACTCCTAGGAGGAGGAGGAGTGGGCCGGACACGTCTCACGAATGCACCCGGAGAGAAGGGCAAAGATCGTCACTCACTGGACGCCTGAGGACATCGCCGTCAAAGTAGACCACGGCGAAGGTGGTGTGACGATCTGATGACGTTTGCAGGGAAAATATGGTCAGAGACCGCACAAGACAGGGAGGTTTGGAAGAAAAAAGGGGAGGCGTTTGCAGCAGTGGGACACAGGCCTCCTCTGTGTGAGAGGAAGTCAAGTGGGCCAATCCACCACGCGGGCCCAGTGCGAGTTGGCAGATTTTCCTCCATAATGTAAGACAATAGTTCTAGATTCTCTTCACAGATGGCGCCACCGTCTTACTTCGCACCGATATACCCGACATTTCCGCAATAACCTGACTTCGTAAGTACGTTAAAATGTCACAACCGGGCAGTGGGTAGTAGGTTCGGTTCAGAGCAACGCGCCGTGATTCCTACGTCGATGTCGCAAGCAGTATTAATGCCTCCGGTGTCGCATGGAATGTGTCTTAGTGCTTGGCCACACTGGCAGCGCGGGGCGGGGAGCGGCGCGGGTGAGGGAACGCGCGCGATTTGCCTGTCAGCAGTCAAGCGCGGCCTCGTTCTGAGTGTTGTCGCGTTCAGTGTTTGTCAAAATATAATATGGATAAAGAAGACTTATCTTTACTAGCAAAAAGCTCGAACTATGTAGTTTGAGAACCCCGGTCCCCGGGCCGCCCGCGCATTCATTGCGGCCACTTGTATGAACGAGCTATAGGCGTGAGTTGCCCGCGCGCTCCCCGCGCCAAGCAGCCCGCGCCGCTCACCGCACCCGCGTGCCCACTATGTATGCTCAAATGAAGTTTTTATGTTTGAGTAGGTACGCCGCGCCGCGCCCGCTTTTGCAATCTGGCCAAGCACTTACTGTTATGTTATTATGTTTTATTATTGCGAGTGTTTAAGAATTTGTTTTTAGATACTACTAGCTTTAGTCCGCGGCTTCGCTAGCGTGGAGGTCGAAAACAAAACCCGATCAAATAAAAACCTCCTTCCAAAATACTTATAAGTATATGCTAAATTGCTAACCTTTATGGTGGACGCCGGACAATCAAACGGTGTTGGAGTTTATCAATCTCATTTATACCAACATACATTTTTACCCGACTGCGATGGAGCCCAAAAGGAGAGTTATGTGTTTGTTATAAATAATCTTTTACCGCCCGAGGAAATATTGAAAAGGAATATTTGTACTTAGGTAGAACGCCTTGTGATGGAGCTCGTCGGGCATAATCCATATTCATGCTAATGTTATAAATGCGAAAGTGTGTCTGTCTTAACGCTTAAACCGCTGAACCGATTTAGATGAAATTTGGTATAGAGATAGTTTGAGTCCCGGGAAAGGACATAGGATAGGTTTTATCCCGATATTCCTACGGAATCGAAACTTATGCGGATGTGAAACCGTGGAGCGCTGCTAGTTCTACTACACTACTACCAAACAAGCCGTTGCTGTGTCCCGGTTTTAAAAGTATATACATATCTACTGTGCGGCTGACGAGAGAATGCACATTCAGCCATCCCGTGGGAAGTTCGCTGCAAAGCGCTTTAGCGCTGCTGGTACAGACGCCAGCACATCAAGCTACCCGAAACTGTCAAATTTTCCCAATCAACTTTGAGCCTTATGCTTTAGCGATAAAGTTGAAAATCTATTAAAGAAATTTGACAGATTGTAGTAGCTTGATTTTGAAGTTAAAACCAACTCCTTACTCAAACTTACACCAAAAACAAACAAGTTAAAATCACCAGTAGTAAATTAATGATTGTTTTACTGTGCCATTTTTCATAACCCTTCTAAGATTGGACCGCTGGCAAAGTTGCTCAACTACGCAGATTGGCCGGACTGCAAAGTAGCTCTACTTCACTATTAATAACTATAATTAAAATGTTGTTAAGTCCAAATAGTTTCTGGTTATTTCACGATCGTGATTTACAGATAAACCACTTCCGCTTCCTTGAGTCGTTTGAAGTTTGTAACGCAAATAAGTTTTTACTTATAATTGTGTTTTCAACTACCTGGGTCTAGTGGTCACAAGCGCTACTGCAGGCTGCAGGGCATGAGGTCCTGGATTCGATTCTCAAAGTCGGGCCAAGTGTTATTTGGGTTTCCATCTGGAATAACTCAGTAGCAGACTTTTTTTTTTCAAGTTGGGAAATCATCAAATGACCCCTCCCGCTCTGGGTGGGGCGGAAGGGAATGTCAGACTTTTACTGACTAAAACCCACCCGTGTTCCTTCCTTAGCCCTTTATGTTCCGGGCCAGCGGTAACCCTTTCGGACAATCCCGCTGACCCGGCAGGCTTCGGCCCTGACGGACCCTTTCTGATGATGCTGACATCTCTTTGAGGCGCGCGTGGAACACGTACGCGCCGTCCGGCACGGGCCTGGTCCTGATCGGACGGTGAGCTACCCATTACTCTCCGTCCGCAAGCCCGCGCCTACGGTGGCCGGTAGTCGTCGCGCGGCTCCCGACGCCCGGAGCGTCACCCGCGGCGGCTGGGACGGGAGGCTCTCTCCCTCAGCCGTCCCGCCGCCTCCTTCGCTAGCATGACTGCTTCGCAGAAGGAGGACTCAATAGTAGCCTTCAATCTGGATTTGAGCCCGGTTGATGGCAACAGGACTGCCCTCCACTACATGGCACTTCAACATAACTGGCAAGAAATGTGGGTGCAAGCAGGGACGAAGAAAGTGTTTACTATATAATACATACTAAAATTATAAACTCGAAAGTAACTTTGTCTGTCTGCCTGTATGTTACCTTTTCACGCCTAAACCACTGAATGGATTTCGATAAAATTTCGCAGAGAGATAGGTTGCATCCCGGGGAAGGACATAGGATAGTTTTTATCCCGATATTCCCACGGGATCGACATTTATGCGGGTAAAACCGCGAGGCGCAGCTAGTAATGTCATAAATTATAAACGTCCAATACGAAAAAAACTGGCCAAGTGCGAGTCAGACTCGCACACGAAGGGTTCCATACCACAAGGCAAAAACGTCGAAAAAAACACGTTTGTTGTATGGGAGCCCCCTTAAATATTTATTCTATTCTGTTTTTAGTATTTGTAGTTATAGCGGCAACAGAAATACATCATCTGTGAAAATTTCAACTGTCTAGCAATCAAGACGGTTCATGAGATACAGCCTGGTGACAGACAGACTGACGGACGGTGGAGTCTCAGTAATAAATAAAATAAAAAACATTTAATTCAGACCAGGTCCATATTTTGTTAGTAACAATGGTACTTAAAACTAATGTTAGTATTAAACAAAATAAAACTAAATAATAGTAATATGGTCCCGATTTTACCTTTTGGGTACGAAACTAATAAAAATGCCCAATACGAAAAATTTCAATAACATGCAAGGTATGCAAATGCCATCGCCGCGTCTGTCTGTCCGCCGCGCGTTTTTGCGGTAACGTGTGATTATACCTACCTACAAATGACACACACACACACACACAAAAGGAACACACAAAAAAAAAAACACAACACAACAAAAGGGAAAACAACAAAAACAAACAACAACAATCTGAATGATTTTGAAGGATAATGCTAATCCATTGCTTCATATGTTCGATAAATGTGTCTGCTCAACAACGTAAATAACGCAATGTATGTTGTAGAACTGTCAAAATGAAACCCATTGCTACTGATAATAGCGTGTCACGCAATGAGGGTTTTCTGAAATGACGTTCGCCAGGTGGCAGCACTGACACGTCAGGTCCAGACATCTGTCAAAGAGCCTATATTTTCTTTAGTCATGACTGAATGATGAACGAATGAACGAATCGAATGATGAACGTCATCATATATTTTGTATTGGGAGACCTCTTGTCACAGTGGTGCCAACGGGTGTCGTAAATTTTCACGAAAACCCTCATTACCTCGCGGTTCTGTTTTTCCCGCATCCAGCGGATTCCTGCGGCCTTCAGCAGGTTGATATTTCTACCAAATTCCGGCTCTAACATATCCTGCCAACCTCAACGACACAAAGCGAAACAATACATGTATTTAGTTAGAACAATAACTCGGTTATGTAAGGACATATAGTTATGCTATCCTTGGCCCGCTCCACGCCCCGGTCTGGCACAGCCGGTACGGAGGCCGCGTTACGCATACATACATACATTTGCTGGCGTCACGGTCGTCGGTCTCACGGGGGAGGAATTTCAAATATGCACGATTTTTGAGTGAAATCTTCTTCAGGCGCGTTGGGCATTTTTTGAGATGGGAAAAAACCATTGAACTCGCGCCACTATTACCGTAAGCGACACCGCGTGTGTTTTGTATTTAGGACTATTAAAAAAATACCCGCTTCGGATGTGTTCGGCTGTTCTCAGGATGTACTCGGTTTTAATGCATATCCGATATCATCATCTGCCTAGCCTTTTTCAAACTATGTTGGGGTCGGCTTCCAGTCTAACCAGATGCAGCTGAATACCAATATTTTACATGGAGCGCCTGTCTATCTGACCTCAACAACCCAGTTACTGGGTAATACGATACCCTTTGGTAAGACTGGTTGTCAGATTTTCGGGCTTCTGACGACCCGTAACAACTGTCATAGGTCCACGAATGACAGCCGGGACCAACGGCTTAACGTGCTTTCCGAGGCACGGAGGGGTCTTGGTATGTAAAGATGGTCACCCATCCACGGACCAACCGCGGCAAGCGTAGCTTAACCTGATCGATCGATCCGTGCGGCTGTTATAACTTAGCCAGAAGCCCCTCTATCTCCTTTTATATATCTATATACTAAATTGAATTGTTCAAAATCCGAGAGGCATTATTACGCCACGTCAATCGCACCTTCTATAGAAGTATAGACAGTTACAATAGATAGAAATAATACGTACAATGAAGGCTAAGCATTCCCTGGACTGTGTTAGACAGACGAAAAAAAACATATTGCAGAAGGCTCACTTGTTTGCCGGGTCAGCGGGATTGTCTGAACGGGTTACCGCTGGCCCGGAACATAAAGGCTCCTGCAAACAGAGGCGACGCGCGACTCGAATCGCGCGCGACAGCAAGGCACCACTCGTTGCGCGACTTGCGGTGCCTTTGTGTCGCGTGTCATGTCGCGCCTGTTTGAAGGAGCCTTAAAGGGCTAAGGAAGGAACACGGGTGGGTTTTAGTCAGTTAGAGTCTGACACTCCCTTAGGCTCCACCCAGAGCGGGAAGGGTCACTCAAAGATGTCCAATCCGCAAAAAAAAACTCACTTGTTACAATTTCAAGCCTATTTCGGCAAGGCCTACGTAAGTACGTAATACAAATGCAATTGTAAAAAAAACTGGCGAAGTGAGAATCGTACTCCCGCACCGAGTGTTCCATACAAATTTGTGGGCTAACTACCCCCAGGGATGTGCCTTACAGGCGTTGCACGGAGTTCCGGGGTTCCGGAATTCGTCTTTTAAGAAGAGCCGGGACCACCCCTATGTGCTGATGGTGATCACCGGGGTGGTTTTAGTGAGGTGAAAATCCCACACTCCCCGACCTCCCTCCCCGCAGGTCGGGTGCCTTTTGAAGGTTTCCCTCCAGAAAACAAAAAAAAAAGTTATGTAACTACAAAAGACATGTTAGGAAATGGGCTTAAAATAATTATTTTTTTGAACAGCTGTCATGTATGGTTTTTCTGATAGGGAAATTTATTCAGGATGGCCTACAAAAACCGAAAAAATATTAAAAGCACCATTATTGAATAAATACATATTTTAAATCCAGATATTTTTGGTGTCATAATATTATTTTTGCACATTGAAACAAAGAAAAAATGGTCAAATATCATTTTTTAAAGCAAATTATACACCTTATTGTTATTTAAAATATTCTAAAATAATATTAGATGGCTTAAATTAAAACCAACTCCATGATTTGTATGTATGGCATTAATTCCTTTGCCTCCTAATGGAATCTATGAAAATATTACCTGTGCCAGTAAGGTTGTCATACTTGTTAGCTGTAAGTACACAGGTCAAAATTGAATTGAAATTGACACTTGATTGACGTTCACAATTCACAATGACAATAATGACATCCAAGCGAAAAGTGTTGCCAAAATCAATAATTACGTTGGGTTGTAATTTATTTTTTAAATAATGATTATTAAAATGTATAATAATTAAGGAAAGGGTGCTTTAAAAAAAATTTAAAAAACATACAGTCTCCTTAATTTATGTACTTTCATAAAAATATGATCTCTTCCCTGTTCACAGCAGCTTCGAATAAAAGCCCAGCCTCCATACAAAAACCTAATATGTCCTTTACGGTGGTCGGATTTTTTCTTTTACTTGTACTGACATTGCTTCTTGCCAAATTTCATGATTTTAGTTAGGTCAGCGGGTAGTACCCTATCCTAGGTTTTGATTAACTTGTGTCAAAATATGCGGCATAAACGCCCGTATCTTTTGATTGCGTTGACTTAGAAGTTTGATTTTTTCACTGCTTCAAGAAATTGCAGCCCTGAGTATTTGATATTAATTTCAATTTGATAACTCAACGCGTTCCTGAGAAAAAGGGTATTAACAGACGAACAACGAAGTGATCTTATAGGGGTTCCGTTTTTCTTTTTGAGGTACGGATCCCTAAAAAAAAATAGGTAATTTTTACATGAGCATAATCAGCCTTTAATGTGTGTTGACCTTTATCAACTACACGGGACTCAGCGCTTTTACATATTTAAGTTGATACGAATTTTGTTTTCTTCGTTCATTTAAGAGTACATAATAAAATGTGAAGTGTGTAAGAGTAAACTTAGATAATGTGGATAAGATAGAGATTAAAACAGAAGTCGAACTAGCAGGAGATCGAGGAGGGGGAGGTGGAGGGGGGGGGGGTGTGTTCAGGGGATCAGACCGGAATAAATCTAATTTTCCTCTGTCTTGTCTTTCCTTGGTAGAGAGTATCCTTGAATTTGCGCACGCAACAAAGACCTAAATCCACCTATTGCATTGTTGACTTTATGAAATGCTGCTGATTTTGTTCCTGTAATTTAAAAAACCTTTGCCCAGCATTGGGATAATATAGGGTAATTGAAAAAACAAGAAAATCTCCATATTCTACTACCATTTTTTTTTCAGGATGGGAAATCATCAAATGACCCTCCCGCTCTGGGTGGAGCGGAAGGGAGTGTCAGACTCTTACTGACTAAACCCACCCGTAGTCCTTCCTTAGCCCTTTATGTTCCGGGCCAGCGGTAACCCTTTCGGACAATCCCGCTGAATATTCTACTATCATTGCAAAGACACGTACGTAAGATAGGCTAAGTATACCTTGGCAGGTGGGTATCTTCAGCAGGTTCCAGTTTGTAAAGTCAAATGGACCTTCTCCATCAAACTGCTCTGTGTCTAGACACAATCTAGCCCTGTCTAAGTGATCAGACGGCGGTCTGCCTACATAATTATTATGTCACGGTGTATATTTTACAAAATAAAGGATATTGAGGCTCGTGGAATAACTAGGTTCGTTTCAGGGTCGATGGAAAGTAAGTAGTGGGTAAAAACCAAGACCATTGTAGAGTTATGAACTAGTATACTTTGCAAGTAAAAAAAACCAGCTTAGACACGCTAAAAAACCACTGATTGGGGAATGCAAGAAGATATCACGGCGGACCAAGACGAAGATGGAAGGACTAACTTGACTCCTACCGAAAGGACTGGGTCGCAATAGCAAAGGTCAGATGCGTGTGGAAAAGGGAGAGAGAGGCATTTGACCAGCAGTGGGAATTGTCCCACTGCACCTAGTGGGAATTGTCCGACACGCCCAGTCCGACTTGTCCCACACGCCCAGTGGAAATTGTTCCACTGCGCCCAGTCGGACTTGTCCCACACACCCAGTGGGAATTGTTCCACACGCCCAGTGGGAATTTTCCCACACAACCAGTGGGAATTGTCCCACACGCTCAGTGGGAATTGTCCCACACGCCCAGTCGGAATTGACCTACACGCCCAGTGGAAATTGTTCCACTGCGCCCAGTCGGACTTGTCCCACACACCCAGTGGGAATTGTTCCACACGCCCAGTGGGAATTTTCCCACACAACCAATGGGAATTGTCCCACACGCTCAGTGGGAATTGTCCCACACGCCCAGTCGGAATTGACCTACACGCCCAGTGGGAATTGTCCCAGTGGTTTCTACCGCGCTTGTACCGCTTTTCTAGGAAACCGCAATTTAAGCTCGTGTAAACTGATAGAATACAAATTTTTATTTCAATTGTGACACAATCTATGTATATCTGTCATTCCATGATTCACGGAACTATATTATAAAGCTTCTAAAATTCCCACATAATACGTCATAAAGAAACTATATTAAATTGATAACAGAATGTGGGGTGGCCACCTTGACATTTAGCGTAAGCCGGTTTATACGCATGGCGGTTACGCGCATGCGTGCTCTCACGTCATCAACAGCTGACGCGAACCACATACTTTTACAAAAGTAATTTGTCTCTGTGTGAATGACGTGGTATTTCAAGGACTTGCTTTTTAAAAAGCCAAGACCTATTTTGTTGGGGTCGGCTTGCAGTCTAACCAAATGCAGCTGAATGCCAGTATTTCACATCGAGTGACTGCGTGGTAATACGATACCCCTTGGTAAGTACCTTATGCATCTGGAAAGTTATATTCCTTGGTTATAACTGTCATGCCATATAGGCAAACATCTTATGGAAACCTGGATATATTTGTCTGGAATTGACACCACCCAGTGCGCAAGCGTAGTGTAGTGATCACAGGTATAAGTGATCAATGCTTATTCCTTCTCAATACGAAGAAATATTTTATTTAGGGTGAGTGGGGGCAAGATCGAACGGTTTTTTGATGAGATGAGCAGTGTTGTATTTGAAGTCTTGTAGAACAGTACATATGAGCTTATGCTAAAAAATTATTTGTTTGAATAAAGAGCAAAGAGTATATTTTTCTATCATATTGATAACATCCTGTTAAATCTGCTCCAAAGCATAAAAAAAATTAAATTAAATGTTTTTATCACGAAAATGAACCAGGGGAAAGATGAAAGGGTGATGGGGAAAGATCGAAATAGTTTCTAAAATCGTTTAAATGATTGTCAGACGCTGTTGGTGGTCACTAGTCTATAGTTTGAAGTGCCCTAAAAACTGAGAACTGACTGAAGTGTCAAAATTCCTTTAGTTTAGAAAGATATAACGTTTTTATATTTTTATATATTTCAATCTTACCCCACCGGGGGAAGATTGACAAAGAGGTTCTCAAACTTTCCACTTTAATTGCTTAAGGTTATACTGAAAATAAAACATTGCTATCAATCAAATATATCCTTTAATTTTACTTTATCCTAATACTTACCGAGATATTACAAAACAGAGAGTTTGCATTTTTCTTTCATCTGAGTCTACAAATGTAGCGCAATACGTAACAAATAAAAGTGACAAAGATAAAATATTTCAAAATTAAATAGTTATCCAAGCAACATCTTAGAAAAATAAAAAATGTATTTCTTCATGCCCATAACAAAAACATAAAAAGACTCTTCAAAGGCAAAAAAGCAATAACAAATCACTTATCTTACATTAATTTGCCATATTTGGGATCAATATCTTTAAAGATTCAATTTTAATCTTTATTACATCTAAAGGTACGAGTTCGTAGTCGACTGCAGACAGCAGCAGCATACGACGTGTCGCTGCGACACTACTGGGGTCTATGTATTTCTATGAAAACAACGTGTCGCTAGCTACGGAAGGTATTTCATAGAAACACATAGAAACCAGTAGTGTCGTGGCGACACGTCGCCTGCTGCTGCTGCTTGCAGTTAGCTACGAAGTTGTACCTTAATTCTTAACATAATAATCTCGACTTCGGCACGGATTTTTCGGGATGTCTTGTTCTTTCACACTATGACGTATTATATTATAAAGATTCCTTCCGTTTTACTTTCTCTATGGCGTTAGCAATATCGTCATGGGTGTAGGAAGTTGCGCGTAGAGATGTCCGGACGTAGTTACGTGGCATGGTGATTCTGAGTTGACAAAATGCAATTATTATTGAATAGTCATTCGGTAGTCCTATGTTGGTATTTATAATAATAATATTTGTAATCACTAATCAATTATACACAAAATTAATTCATTCAAACTTTGCATAAACGATATTCTATAAGAACATCATAAAATCATAAAAGGGTAGGTACCGATTAATTTATTTTGTATACTTATCTTATCATGAACAGTTTGAGAACATCTGACTATTTGTATGACTTTTGAAAACGGGGTAAGGTCGAAACTTTTAAATGTTCTTCTTACCCCGTCAAATATTGGTGGGTAAAGATGGAAAATTGAAATAAATCCTAAAATACAAAAAATAGCCATATTTGGATGTAATAACACAACTAAGAATTAAAAATAATGAGTAGATATTCCAATAAAACATTCGTACCCACCTCGTAAGTAAAGTTACAGGACACGGGGTAAGATTAAAACACTCGATTAATTTGCGTAAAAGTCACTGCGCAGAAATTTGCATTTTTCACACAACCATTCACTCAAAGCGGTAAACGCTGATTGAGATGTGCGACGTAACAAAATGGCGATCTTAACAATGTTGCCATCACTGCAAAAACTGCATTAAGTCTGACGTTATGGACAACTTTTTGTGTTACCCCGTTTTCTATCTTCCCCCCACTCACCCTATTTATTATTATTATAATTTTTTGAAGTAAAAACTTCTTTAGCGGCGTTGTACACTTTTTTTTTGTAATGGGTAAAAAATGTTAAACTCGCGTCAGGATCCCTGACCTGATCGAAAATTCGTAATGGGCCTACCACACGCACAAGTTTCACCACAGTTTTGCCTGCGCAAGCCGGTTTGTACACGGAACACCGTGCGTGTGGTTGGTAAAACTGTATCGGTGTTCCGTGTACAAACCGGCTTGCGCAGGCAAAACTGTGGTGAAGCTTGTGCGTGTGGTAGGCCCATAAGACGGATGGCCGTAGCTGGTACCGCGCGTGTTTTGTTTATAAGACGATTCACAAAGTACACACGTAATTGTTCAAGTTTTCACTTCTGTCGGCACTCCCGGAGTGCCACTGTTTTTTTTTTTGCTGTGTTTAGTTTGTGATCTTCCTGTACGAATCGCAATTAATACTCTTTCTTTCTTTCTTTTTCTTTAAAAAGCCTCTGCCCTACAATCACAAATTATTTGAGTGTTCTATAGTGGAACATAATGGTTTGTTTAGTACCTTATGGCGCCAAGAGTCAACCTTTTATTGAAGAGTTTGTTTGTTTGAACGCGCTAAACTCGACAACTTCCGGTCGGATTTGAATTATTATTGCATTTGATAGCCCAATCCTTGAGGAAGGCTATAGGCTATTTAACATCACGCTATGACCCTTAGGAGACGAGCAAATTGAAGGAAAGTCAGAAAGAACGCTAAGTGAAGACGGGCGATGCGACGGTGTGAGTCGGGGGAACGAGAAATTTCACGCGGAGACTTTCGATACCTGTACCTATGAAACCTGTAACATAACTTCTAAGTTTAGTGTTACATGCGTGTAGTCATGCCAGTGGTATGCCTTCACTTGACCAGCCAGTGAGTCGTCAAGTGATATAGCAAGTTGTCACTTGATCTGAGGGCAGGGGAATAGGGAGGAAGGATGCTCGATAGTCGCAACTATCGACATATTTTTTTTTAATGCTGTTATGAAAGATCAGAAGTAGTACAAGAGTTTAGCAGTAGGTGATGATAGGCTAGAGGAGAAGAAGGAGTTAGTATCTTTGAGGTTTAAAAAGGATGTAGTGCAGAGATACACGATAAATAATTAGAGTTGAAGCAGTACCTATACAAGGAAAGTGAACATCATTCACCCTGATTGAATGCTTTTAGAGTGCAAAATAGCATTTGGTATCATTTTAGACTGTACGTACTTCAAAATAAGGCCGGTATCCGACAGGCAGAATAAGATTCATCGATTGTCAAATACAATAAAAGACAAAAGTAGCAATGCAACTAAAGTCCCGATAAATATCTTTTACTAGCTGCGCCCCGAGGTACCACTCGCATAAGTTTTGATTCCGTGGGAATATCGGAATAAAAACTATCCAATGTCCTTTCTCGGGACTCAAAATATCTCTATACCAAATTTCATCTAAATCGGTTCAGCGATTTAAGCGTGAAGAGGTAACAGACAGACAGGCACACACACTTTCGCATTTATAATATTATTACGGATATAAACACTAATACTCTATAAAAAAAACAAATTAAAGTAATACGCGAAGGTTATCAACACTAGTGTGTAAATTGTGTATGTAATTACTACAGTCCGTGCCTTAGGTGGGGACGGGGTGAGGGCGGCGGGGTTGCCTAGTGTTCGCAACGCATGTACTGAGTAATGACAAAGCGCCCCCACCCCCCCGTCCCACCGCTCACATACATAAGGCGCGGCCAACTAGTTCCGCGCGGAATATAACAAATTCGATTTTATGATTTGGAAAATATAACTTATTAACTTATATTTTTATTTTATCAAAAACATCGATACAATTTTTACCATCCCTAAGAACCAGTGCGGGGCCTTGCACTTTAAGAAAGTAGTCGCCACCTACATTGTACCCACACAAATCATATCAGGTGACATTGTAAACCAGCTGCCTTTTATCATACCTGCAGTCACAGTTACTTGTCTCTTTCTTAGCATTTCTCGGGACTATGGGATCCCGGTCCTTTGGAAGGCGTACGAGAGGCCGAAGCCAACTCGCAGAGGCCCCTTAGGAAATTTTAATGAAATGCGGCACCAACCGACGATCATCCCTGTATGCACTATGCAAGTGCACCCAAGGATAACCAACGGTTGGTTTTGGACTATTGAAGGATATGGGAAAATAACTTGGACTGTTGGTTTGGGTAGCTAAAGAGGTCTGGTTACCAAAAACTATGAAAGAACTATGACCCCTACCTGATCAATGTTCTCTAAATACACAGATAAAATGGGAGGGGGTGACTTGCACACTTAACACTTTGCGGGACACTTAACGCCCCTCGATGTAATAATAATAAAACTTCTATTGTATCTCGTTCAGTGTCCTTCAATGTGTTAATAATGGGCACCCGGAAACGGTCGCTAGCACATAGTGACGTAGCGACAAGGGGGCAACATGTCCTGAGGTGCTTATGAGGAGTGGAGAGGTATTCCACGGCTATCAGGACAATCCCGGAAGTACGGTCAAGATCCCTACCAGCATCTTACTATAATACTTCCTTCGAGCACATTTTGCTCTTGCGAATCTCCACTCAAGCCGGCCAATAAAGGCAAGAATGAGGTGGGAGCTCTGTTCCTAGTCATTGTTCACTCCAGCCGGCCAATTAAGGCAAGCCAGAGGTGAGGAACAAGGCTTCTCCCGGGAGATAGGGTCCGTGGGGTCGCAAGTGCCGAACAGCTCGCCACATGCTGCCCTGCGGGTTTCTGTATCTCTCTTGGTCTGGCTCCTCACCTTAGACCTGTTCCGGCAAAGTAAACTCTTCCGGCATAGGCCTAGAGTTATGTCTATTATTGTTCTCAAAATCAAAAGTCATTTATTTAAATTAGGCTGCGAATCAGCACTTTTAGAACGTCAAAATTACATAAGACGGTCCCCCAATACGCCTGCATTTCACCACTTCCTAGTGCTTTAGCTGCGAAGAAGTGGCGCAACAAACTCCATAAATTACGCGTGCGTATAATTGAGAAAATCTTTTTTAGATTCCAAATATTTCGGTGGTCCAACACTGGTCTAGGATTTGCACACACATAAATAAGGCTCAAAACCCCGTAGTTTTAACATTAAGGTAAGTAATTACGTGGTCAAGGTATAAAGTGTTTGACATTATGACCAAACATAGAGTAGTTGACTTTAATGTGTAGGTAGGTATTTAATATACATTACAATGTCACTGATTCGTAGGTACAGACGCCAGCACATCAAGCTTCTACAATCTGTCAAATTTCTTTAATAGATTTTCGACTTTATCGCTGAAGCGTAAGGTTCAAAGCTGTGAAATAAGTATGGGGTAGTGTTGTGCAGTTACCCATTACCAACCTTCTTTCTGGGTATTCTTTTTATCACGACACGAGCTGTCATGTCGTGTCGCCATGAGATATGATTGGACATATTTTAACATTCATGAAAATGGAATATTCTTAATAAATTTCTCAAGTAATTGTACAACAAGAGAGAGATGGTTTTAAGACAATTGAGTAATCAATTGTCTTAAGAACAATTAAACCAATTGAATAATTACACAACCTATTTTTAATTTTCAACGCTCTACCGCTAGTGTTGTACCGATGTATCGATAAACAAAGGTTATCGAGCATCTGTCGTAATCGATTCGCGTCGAGATAATCGCGACCGTAATTGCATGGGAACTAGACATGCAAGGCTCTTTTCAAAGATACTAGATTTTGAAAGGAATAATAATTGGAGGGATCTGTGTTATTAAATTGTAAGGTATGTCTGCCTTTTGTCAGCAAATGCAATGGTTAGTCACTGATTCGATTAATCGATTAGGCATCGATTTCCACATAACATAACACCACACCACCACAGATTCATAGACGACTACGCCTTGGAGTGTAAATGTGGTGCTGTTCAGAAACGATGGGACACTTAATATCATGGCCAGCGTGTCTTGTCAGCTGCATGTTACAGGAACTGATGGACGCTAGTGATGGCGCCAAACACGTAGCCGAATTCTGGGCCGATTTTAATTCGATTGCCATCGACACGCTAAGAAGAAGACCACATCACGCTTATATTTCCCAAAAGGATAGGCAGAACTGTGTGTCTACTGTACAGACGCCAGCACATCAAGCTACCCGAAACTGTCAAATTTTACCAATTAACTTTGAACCTTATGCTTTAGTGATAAAGTTGAAAATCAATTTATAAAATTTGACAGATTGTAGTAGCTTGATGTGCTGGCGCCTGCATCTACATTACATTCACATTTCGCAAGCTATGTAGTTATAGATATTTTACTACAAAAATGTGTTAGGTGTATATTTGGCTCTAGAGCCACCACCAGTACCCAGTAATCACCATCAGTACCTAGGTACTGATGGTGATCACCGGGGTGGTTTTAGTGAGGTAAAAATCCCACCCTGGAGGTCGGGTGCCTTTAGAAGGTTCCCCACGACAACAAAACAAAAAGGTACGCGCATATTTTCGGGCTACTCGACGACTGTTTTCTGACTGAAGCAGAGCCTTTAGCATTTAGACAACGCGATGAAGTCGCAAACAGTTAAGCCATTTCTGTTCTAAGTATATTTTTTTTCTACTGTTTAGTTTTCCCAAATGAAATAAACTGAATAACACGATGAGAAAAGCCTTTTAACTCAAACTGAGTCTAAAACTGTAAAGGCTCCTACAAACAGGCGCGACCCAAAGGCACCTCTCGTTGCGCGACTTGCGGTGCCATTGTGTCGCGCGCGATTTTGTCGCGTGTCGCGCCTATTTGAAGGAACCTTAAATTGGCCATAAACATAGTTTTAAAACCTGTATTTTTACTTTGTATACAGTATATTTCTAAGATATAGAAGTCATAGCCATCCTCGAAAAGGGGGTACATTGTTGAGTACATACATACAGAAAATAGATGTTGATGGTTTTTTTAGGGCATGGCTATAAACATTCATCCCCCCACCACATCCCATCTTCCAAAAAAAAAAAAACAAACATTTGCCTCCCTTTTTTTTTGAGGATGGTAAATCATCAAAAGACCGCGGTTCCCTTTAAGACAGGCGCGGATCTCGGGTTTTCACACATTTTCCCCCCTTGAGTAAAAACCAGAAATCGGCGCCTGCCTTAATGGTGCAGGCAGAGCAGAGGGTTACAGTTAGTTATAAAAAATTATAAAAAAAATAAGATGAGAAGATGATCTGTTATTAATAATCATTCTGACCCAAAGATCATAGAAGCTATGTGAACATCTATTAATTGGTTACTTCGTCAAACGCGTGACGGTCCCGCGTTCCAATTCACATAGCTTACACGAGGCAATTTGTGAAAATTAAAATAATATTAACACTAGAACAATTTTATGTAGTTTTGTAGCAATCTGGGAAGATATGTGACAATGGAGAGCCTTGGATTGTGGTCTGATTTTGGTGTGTCGTCCGTTTAGATGTGATTATGCAAAATCATACTGTAATCTGTCTAACTGATGAACTCAGAGCAGTCACTGATTTTGACTAAAGAAATTACAGGAATAACAGAAATTTTACTAAATTGAATTTGAACTAAATCTATCTCTCTCTCTCTGCCTAGGCTTATACCATTTCATTTGGGCACTAAATTCAATTTTAACTAAATGTAACAAACAATATAAGTAAATAAAATTATCAATCAATAACTTTATCTAATTAAGGCGCCACCTCGAAAATCAATCGTAGCGGCGAAAGTGATGCAATTACTTTTGAAACGCAAAAGAGGAGAGATGGCTATAGTGTGCGTGCGCTCGGAATAAACCGACGTATGTGTCAAAACGAATTTACTCCTTTTTTAACAAAACAAAGAATTAAATTTAAAAATCATCATCAACATTTCAGCCGAAATACGTCCACTGCTGGACATAGGCCTCCCCCAATTTAAAACTACTTTGAGTAAACTTTGATATGATAATTCTCTATGTTTTAAAGTAATTTCCATTGAATAACTCTTAAGCGTTACGCCGTGATGTCGAAAAAAGTAAAAAAAATAGATACAACTTTTCGATTTTTTTGTATCGAGGAAAATTCATTGAATCGTGTATTCTTTTTACATGATAATAGACCAAAGAGTCAAAAAACATATTATATGTGGTCGTCCAAATCAAAAGGGACCTTATGGCGGTAACTAGTTTCCGAGATATTAATAAATTTGTAAAATACCTCAAAAAAATCGTTTTTTTATTAACTGTATTTTTAAAAAGATGATTGTATTTACTACATGTAGATGTGTTCAACTTTTCGAAAAGTCAATTTAAAAAAGTTTCGTATTCATCTAAAGTTTAGTAAAAAAGGAACCTTATCGCGGCAAGACCTAACAAATCGTTTTTCTTGTAATTCAAACCATATATTATATCAACATTTTAATATTGCAAGGTAGGTATAAACTAAACTATTCATTCAGGATGGGAAATCATCAAATGACTCCTCCCGCTCTGGGTGGAGCGGAATAGGGAGTGTCAGACTCTTACTGACTAAAACCCACCCGTGTTCCTTCCTTCGCCCTTTGTTCCGGGCCAGCGGTAACCCTTTCGGACAATCCCGCTGACCCGGCAGGCTTCGGCCAATACGGGCCCCTTCGTTTAGTGCTGACATCTCTTTGAGGCGCGCGTGGAACACGTACGCGCCGTCCGGCACGGGCCTGGTCCTGATCGGACGGTGAGCTACCCATTGCTCTCCGCCCGCGCCTAAGGTGGCCGGGAGTAGTCGCGCGGCTCCCGACGCCCGGAGCGTCTCCCGCGGCGGCTGGGACGGGAGGCTCTCTCTCTCAGCCGTCCCGCCGCCTCCTTCGCTAGCATGACTGCTTCGCAGAAGGAGGCGACTGCTCCCCACTCCCTCTAGCCCCGGACCATGGCTTGAACCAGGCCCGGACGCGAGAGGTCGCCGCCATGAGATCGCGCCGGAGGTCTGTCCGCTCCGCCGCAATTTGCTGCGGAAGCGGAGTTTCCCCCCGGCGTAGTGCCTCCGCGCGCCACTCATACAGGCGCGCGAGGACTATCGCCTCCAGATCCCATGGCGGCAGTCCGGCAAGGAGGCTTGCCGCCTCGCCCGAGATCGTGCGGTACCCCCGGATCAGCCTAACGGCTACCACCTTCTGGGGCGCGTTCAAATAATGGGCGGCTCGCCGCCGCAGTGAACGCGCCCACACCGGGGCCCCGTTATAGGGCCATGGACCGCACGACCCCCGCGTAAAGCCTCCGGCAGGAGGCGTTTAGCCCCCTCAGGTTGGGCAGGAGCCGCTTGAAGGCGGCCCCGGCCCGTTCCAGTTTGGGAGCCAAACGTCGGAAATGCTCGACTAAGTTCCACCGGCTGTCGAGGATGAGACCCAGGTATTTCATCGTCGTCTCGACGCCGATGTGAACCCCTCCTACCGTTAGTTGGGATCCCGATGGTGGCGTATTCCGGAACCCATGAAACGACATGGCCTCGGACTTGTGCAATGCCACCTCGAGACCCAACTGCCGGATCCTCTCCACGACTATCGCAACCCCGCGTGTCATCGCGTCGGCCGCCGCCTGATGCGACCTCCCCTGCGCCAGGACTAGCGTGTCGTCAGCGTAGCGTATAGCTGCCATTAGATAGTGTCGCACGCCGCCGCATGCGGCATTCTTTGTATATGCGTCTTAGGTCTAAGGTCCCACTATTGTAGTCCATATTTTGTTTAGGTACTTTTAATAGAGGTAAACAATCTTGTTAGGTATGTTTTTTATCATAAAATATATTTTTAAAATAGGCTAAGGCTAATAGCAAAAGTAATTCATTATAACATCTGTTATTTCATTTTGTTTTATCTTGTAATGGCTATAAATTATTTCATAAATATATTTTTCGACAAAAACGTATCAAGATTGTTTACCTTTATTAAAATACTTAAATTAATTAACTATACTAAGAGATAAGTGTCAGCAGACTGCAACGGACCGCCTTAAGGGCCCTTTTTTACGTATATACTTGTTACGAATTTTCATACCTTGTGATAATAAAAAAAAAATTGTTATATAAGTAACATTTTCATACCTTGTGATAATAAAAAAAGAAAATTTAAGTTATCTTGAATGTTGCACTAAAATATTGATTATGCATGCTAAAAATAAAAAATATTGTTTAGTGCCCACCATTAGGGCCCTTTTTTAATTTGTTTGAAAAAATTGTTCAGTTCTCTATGTAACTTTACAAGATCATAACTAACAGTTATCATTGATCTCTTAGCTTTATTAGCATCTAAACCAATTATGTATAACCTGTTTAGTGATTAAGTGTTGATTTTGTTACTGTCAGATCTCAAAGTTTATAAAAAATAAGAATTCTTGCTAGTAAATAAAAACTATTTTTTTTAAATTATGTGTTGTTTTTATTTACATCTAAGGCCTTTCGCAAATCTATGTAATTAGTAGCAATATAGAAACGATAAAAGTTTAGTGAGAAACAGGCGGTTTACTTATTTTTAATACTATTATCGATACTTTGCATCTCATTGATAATGCATTATGTTGGCGGGTCTAGTTCCCACAACAAACAAGTTTATGCAAGGATTGTAAGAATTTCCATTAGTAATAATCATAGTCAATCAAAGTATACCATCAGTTACATAACTTCACACTAAAACATAACTTTTTTGTACGGCATACTTAAATTGCGATTTTCTCGAAACTTATAATTTCGATCAGTGAACTTCAAAAATTCGTAAAAAAATAACGGCAGTGGTTAGAAGGTTGGTTCTTGGGTCTATAGTTCGGTACATTTATGTAGTTTTCAGCTCTGTAGATAACTCATTTCCGCCATAAGGTCCCTTTTGATTTGGACGACCACATATATCGAAATGTTAAATCCCTACACATACTTAACAAGTTACACGAAATAGAAAAAATACACATTTTTTAATATATCACCTTAACCAAACACACTTGAATTTATACGTAGCAAATGCCACCAGTCTCTCGGTACATTACCAGTCGACAGCAATGCGGAAGCAGTTTTTGGCGCTATATTAACGCGGAAGAATTTTTTGGATATTATATTTTAATTTAAATGTTTTGTTAATTAAGTAAGGGCTGATTTTTCCAACGCCAGATAATTTTCTCCGAGGAATAATTTTGAATTTTTGACAGTTCTTCCATACAAAATCTGACAGACATCAATTTTATTCCATAAATAAAAATTAACGGTCGATTGAAAATACTATTCTAGCATAAGTTTAATAAATAAAATAAATAATAAAACCTTTATTTTCAGGTTACTTTGGCCCATAGATAAACCTTACAGACTAACATATATATTAAAATAGTACAATGTGTTAGTGTATTAAACTTAAAACTATGTAAGTAAAACTCACTTCACAAAATCAATGTAAACGTGATGTGGCTGTGCTTTTTTAAATAAATAAATAGTAAATATAATAGTATAATTATATTATATCATATCAATAATATAGTATAATATCAATAGTAATCAATTATATTTTTGGATGTTTACTGAAAAGTAGTGCAACTGCTGTAGTATTAAATAACAACCCACAAAAAAATATATCTCAAATTCAATCTTAAGCTAAAAAAAAAAAATTTTCTACTGCTTCTCCTTCTTGGCGTATCGATGGCCACAAGTTCAAACATCTTTGGCCCAAGATTCAGCTGCGCGAACTCCGCTCACTAACGCAGTCATAAGAACATAATGTAATTTAAGTAGTATTAATAAATGTCATGTAACCGGAACGAATCGAACAAAAATGCTGTTTGAGCTGAATCGGTTCAATAGTTACCGAGAATGCAGCATAAAAACATCGAGTAAAAAAGTCATCAGTCGCGCAAAGGGACATTCCCCTGCCGACAAATCAGTACCTACTAGGGAAAATCCTTCCGCAAATTGAGTAGCAAAGACATTCCCTTGCCATCACATAGCACTCCTCATAGCAGGGGTCAGGGGCCTTAACACCATCGGTAAATCAGTATCAGGGGATCTACCCCCATGGATGCCGATAGCCGGCAAAAGACCGATATAATACACCTTTCAGAAGCAAAAATAATTAAGGAAAACATCGTGATAAAACCGGCATGTCTTAAGGCGAAAGCGCCAGGGTAGTCCGCGAAATTCAATTTTTTTTACGTTTTTTGCAATTTGCTGGTCAGTATTAAGTTGTACGTTGATTAATATGATTCGCGGCCGTAACAAATATGTATTTACATAATTATAATCATTAAAGTCATCAACACAACTCTCTAAGACAAAGTAATCCCAAAGAATGTCTACATATTTCATGAAATCTTGACATTTTGGGATTATACTAACTTAACAAGTTGTATTACTGATGTAACTGTGTGTTACCTACTATCTATCTATCTATCATGGGGTTTAGGTTTCCGCACTTAGTCCTTGAAGTGGACCATTGTGCGTGAGCCATGGTGGCCGATTACTCCAACCAGCCCACCTCCCTCCAGAAGCAGATTAGACTTCCCGGTCTCCGGTGTGTTACCTACTGTGTGCTGGTGTATTCTGTTTTTGTGCAAACCTACTTACAAAAATAAAATCATTTGTCATTTATCATGGAACAGATAGTTACCGATGAAAATTTTCTACGCTACGTCTAGAACCATGTGCTAAATTCATCGTTACAATTCGCTTCTATGTTTAACTAACTTGGAACTTTAACGAGCACTAAAGTTGTCTTAGGTCACAATTCTTTCCATTAGATTAGATTGTCTGCCAAGTTTTGTAACATTCACTCACAAGTCCAAAAACGAAAAACACAGCTCTTTTGGTAAAAGAGAACTGGTACAGACGCTAGCACATCAAGCTAATACAATTTGTCATATTTCTTTAATAGAT
This sequence comes from Luperina nickerlii, assembly GCA_963855955.1. Classification (NCBI taxonomy): domain Eukaryota; kingdom Metazoa; phylum Arthropoda; class Insecta; order Lepidoptera; family Noctuidae; genus Luperina; species Luperina nickerlii. The sequence goes on along the minus strand of OY979689.1, from coordinate 3,863,709 downwards.
TTTCAACTTTATCGCTAATGTGTAAGGTTCAAAGTTGATTGGGAAAATTTGACAGTTTCGGGTAGCTTGATGTGCTGGCGTCTGTACTATGTCTCAACTTTTACCATATTAGAGACTAAGTACTTGCTAAATATGTACTAAGTTACGATACTATCGGAGGTCTAAAAAGGTAATTTAAAATAATGGTCTGTATGTGACCGAAATACCTACATTTTTTTTTAGTTGTTTTTTAGGATTCCGTATCCAAAGGATAAAAACGGGACCCTATTACTAAGGCTCCACTGTCCGTCTGTCCGTCTGTATCTCATGAACCGTGAGAGCTAGACAGCTGAAATCTTCACAGATGGTGTATTTCTGTTGCCGCTATGACAAAAAATACTAAAAACAGAATAAAATAAATATTTAAGGGGGGCTCCCATACAATAAACGTGTTTTTTCGGCGTTTTTGCCTTGTGGTACGGAACCCTTCATGGGTGAGTCCGACTCGACCTTGGCCAGTTTTTTGTGATATTTTGTTGCCTTGGTAATACAGGATGGTAGGGATTGATGCGTAACCAGTTACAATAGATTCAGGACATGATTCAGGACCCCCGGCGTCAAAAAATTTCGTAGGATATTAAAAAAAAATTGCTTGCCATACATTTTGACAGCAAAGGTACTGGTTTTGTACTTTTGTAGAAAATATAATTTTTCTTTTTAATTTGTGTAATGTTAGGTATTTTAATCATTCAGTAACATAATTTATTCAGGAATATAATTTAAACCTAGAATTATAATATACTTGTAGTCCTTTTAAATATAGAAGGCAAGAGTTTCGTCACATAACTAGAACGACGGAGGCTAGACATAAAGTTGTTAAAAAAGTTGCGCTCGCGCACCGTAGTGTTGCGTAACTCGAACTTGCACTTGAGACGCAAGCGCAGGGTTGGTAACTATGTTTTTGTAGAAATAAAATATCGATAAACATTTCAATTTAAAAATAAACTTTTTAGACTGTGCTCCGAGTTTATGATAAAAAAAATCTGCAGATTAGTTCGTTTATAAAGGCTTCATTTCTGAAATGGTTTAAGAACTCGAGCGTTCATCAATGACATAAATAATTATTATTGTTGCACGACTTCCGGGACGCCTGTGTCGCTTTGTGTATTAAAGAGCAATCAAAAAAACTACACATGATTAAAACCCTACATAACGTGTCTTATGGGGACCGTAAAACGCAATATGGTGGAAATACCAAAAGACGTGGAATATCGGTCAAAAACGTGACGCGGCCATTTTGTTAGGACATGCCAGGGAAACTGACAATAGATGTGTTGTAATTTCCGACGTATGGATCGTGCGTCAAAACCTTAGCCGTTGACCTGTTGTTGAGAAACCTGTCTTATATGTATGTGTCTTTCGTAGAACAGCTATTAAAGTATAGTCAGGTTTCTCGTTACAAAAAATGAAGAGCAGCAGTGGTCAAGTATCGAAGGTTGTACAGAATCTGTCTATATTTTCAACTTTATCGCTAAAGAATAAGGTTCAAAGTTGATTGGAAAAATTTGATAGTTTCGGGTAGCTTGATGTGCTGGCGTTTGTACCTACCTATTTAAATGCACACTTTCATTGTTCTATCACCACAGCCCTAAAAACAGCGAAGGAGAAAACGATCGTGAAGAAACTGGTAAGACCTAGAATAAAAAAAGAAGACGTGTAACGTCCAGCACACAAAGTGGATTACGGCTCACTCTCCTCTCACTTGGAGGAAGACTGAGTAGGAACATTATTAGCTGATTATGTATGTATTTTATTACTTTACTAGCTGTGCCTCGTGGTTTCACCCGCATAAATTTCGATCCCGTAGGAATATCGGGATAAAAAGTAGCCTATATGTTAATCCAGGGTGTCAGCTACGTCCATACAAAATTTTATCAAAATTGGTCCATCCGATTGAGCGTGAAGAAGTAACAAACATATAAACACACACTCACAAACTTTCGCCTTTATAATATTAGTGTGATTCATATCCGAAACTGGCAGCCCTACCAAGCAGACAACTGCCGCGTCATGGCGCAACGATCTACATTACCCACTTATTGTGATAGCCTTTTTATATCAGCATTGTCTTTCGGCGCGTACGCATAACACTTTATACGGGACTGGGTCTTAATTTTTTTTACTCTTTTCTTTAGCAAGATTTTTATAGAGATAGGTTTTTATAAGTTACGACGCCTACTATAACCTACAGGAAATTGAAGTTGCAAGATCTAAAATTGGTTATGACAGATTTGGCAACGACGTTCAAACAGATTCTTTCACTGTTTTCTTCAATGGCGCAAGTACAAAAAGAAATATAGCAAAAGACGCAACATTTAATTTGTCTGACCAAAAATTCTTACATCAATCATCAGAAAGTGTAGCATGTCTAGTCAATTCGATTTGAAATGTAGTCTTGTTAATTTTAACTGAAATACATAGTAAGAATTGAGGGACTCTTTTAGATAAAGACAGTCTCTCTTTTAGAACAAGCCATTTTCGTTTTCTACTATTATATAGAAGCAGAAGAGACAGATGTGCTGCTGGGGAGTTTGTTGCGCCACTTCTCCCCAGAGAAAGCACTAGGAAGTGGTGAAAGGCGGGCGTTTTGAGGGAGTGTCTTATGTAATTTTGACGTTCGCAAAGTGCTGATTCTCAGCCTGATTTGAATAAATGACTTTTGATTTGATTTGGGAGACCCAGTGAAACCTGGAGAAGAACAACGCTTACTTCACATGAATGAAAATTACATTTATATATCGTAGCTCCAAAAGCTAGCAACGAATGCAATTTACCGAAGGATTTTTGAAGTATTCTCAGTCATGATAGTAATAAGATCATTCAATAAGCCATTAGTTATAAGGTTGGCAAGCATACTAGTTAAAATGTCAAATATTGATGATATTCGGAGATAAATGAGTTACGTCGACATTTGGAAGAGTAATTTAGTTTTAAAGTTTGATCTGATTAGAAATGGTTCGTTAAGAAGTTTTGAAGGGTATACGAATAATGCTTTGATTTTATTTCTGACAAATAAATAATTGAGAGTAGTTGATGATGCAGCTTATGTGGCATGGAATTGAAGAGGCATTTATGTCCAGCAGTGGACAGGTGTAGGTTGGTTATAACAATCAAATAGACTACAAGACTGACGATACTAAGCTTTATTTCTGACAAATAAATAATTGAGAGTAGTTGATGATCCAGGTTACGTGGCATGCAATCGCAATTTGCAATTTCTTTCTTTCTTTCTTTCAATCGAAGAGGCACTTATGTCCACCAGTGGACAGCTGTAGGTTGGTTATAACAATCAAATAGTCTACAAGACTGACGATACTAAGCTTTATTTCTGACAAATAAATAATTGAGAGTAGTTGATGATCCAGGTTACGTGGCATGCAATCGCAATTTGCAATTTCTTTCTTTCTTTCTTTCAATCGAAGAGGCACTTATGTCCACCAGTGGACAGCTGTAGGTTGGTTATAACAATCAAATAGACTACAAGACTGACGATACTAAGCTTTATTTCTGACAAATAAATAATTGAGAGTAGTTGATGATCCAGGTTACGTGGCATGCAATCGCAATTTGCAATTTCTTTCTTTCTTTTTTTCAATCGAAGAGGCACTTATGTCCACCAGTGGACTGCTGCAGGTTGGTTATAACAATCAAATAGACTACAAGAGTGACGGTACTAAGCTTTATTTCTGACAAATAAATAATTGAGAGTAGTTAGTTGATGATCCAGGTTACGTGGCATGCAATCGCAATTTGCAATTTCTTTCTTTCTTTCTTTCAATCGAAGAGGCACTTATGTCCACCAGTGGACAGCTGTAGGTTGGTTATAACAATTAAATAAGACTACAAGAGTGACGATACCATCATCATCATTTCAGTCGATAGATGTCCACTGCTGGACATAGGCCTCCCCCAAGCACCTCCACTTCGACCGGTTCTGTGCTTCTCGCATCCAACGGGTTCCTGCGGCGACAATGCCAAGCTCAATAAACTAGTCAGCAAGATGGTTACATTCTGCATCAGCAGGTCAGGGCTGATTCAGGATGCAGTCTGGACCTTGCTGTCTTTGATCACGGCAGATAGGGTGATGACGGCTAATAGAGATGTACCCAGCACATCAAGCTACCCGAAACTGTAAAATTTTCCCAATCAACCTTGAACCTAATGCTTTAGCGATATAGTTCCGAATTCATGATAAGTAAGTAATAAAGTAGTAAGAAAGTAAGCCCCCTGGGCTTACTTTCCAAACTAATTTTAATTCCAATGAGATGCCAATATGATTCCAATGTTAATTTTACAGTCACGTGATTCGGTACTCTTGAAAACAATATTGTCAACAATTACCCCACGCCAAACCCGAACCCAATTCCACTTACTTCTCCAAAATGGACACCCAATGTAAAAATCATTTAACGCTAGCATCGAACTCAAAAGTACGAAACGTCACAATTCCAATGTCGATCTATCGGAATTACATTGAAGAGTAAGCACGGTAAGAAGGTTGCGACACTGACACGGGTAGTTTAATGAATCGCTGGTTCCAGATTTCGTTACGACTTCCTTTCCACCGTATACCAGGGTTCATACAGCCTTTTTTTTTTGTCGGGATGGGATATCATCAAATGACCCCTCCCGCTCTGGATGGAGCGGAAGGGAATGTCAGACTCTTACTGACTAAAACCCACCCGTGTCCTTAGTCCTTTATGTTCCGGGCCAGCGGTAACCCTTTCGGACAATCCCGCTGACCGTCAACAGCCTTCTTGATAAAGCCTAGACTATAAGGAACCTTTCACCATAAGTATTTATTAATTCGATGACGTACGTAACACCAACAATAAACTCCCGCGCACCGGATCTTAAATCAATCATTGTACGCCCTACTTCCTTATAAATCAATACTTGGAACTAGCCTTAGTATAATTAAAAAACCAATTTAATGTTACACTTGAAAAACTGCTGACATCACTCTTGTTGGTACTGAAATAAGATTGAATTTGGTATGGTCAATGTGATATAGAACAGTATGAAAAAAATAGTTACAGATCTGATATGACAAATATAATTTTGCGTCCGAAAAATGTTTTCATCACTCTTATTGCCCAAGAGATAAAGGTGATAATAAATTTTTTGAGTGGTGTTAAAAGATTGTTTTGTGGAAGGCAGTGTCCCCTTGCGAGGTCGAAGCTTATATCATTGGGTCCGGCTGCTGACCATGGTGAGGAATGTGGGGTGAAAGGCAGCATGATGAGAGGGTTTGAGGGGGGAAGGTGGAAATGTAATATGATAATTGTCTGCCGGAAGTTTGAGGTAGGCAGGGTTGATTTTAGCGGTGATAATAAAAAAAATTGGCTAATGTCTATTCAAACAACATTACATTAAAGTTTCAAATTAATATTATTTAAAGTTAAATAAATATCAATTCTATTTTAATTGTAATTAAGTTGATTTCAGAGTGACTAGCATTATTGAAAAAGTTATGAAAAATTTTGAAGTTGTAGTGTAAACTATACTTTATTGTGTAAGATTTAAAGTTATATTTTTCCATAAACTCATCCTTTCTTTTTTTCTTCGCAGATGGGAAATCATCAAATGACCCCTCCCGCTCTAGGTGGAGCGGAAGGGAGTGTCAGACTCTTACTGACTAAAACCCACCCGTGTTCCTTCCTTAGCCCTTTATTTTCCGGGCCAGCGGTAACCCTTTCGGACAATCCCGCTGACCCGGATAAACTCATACTAATTGTTTATATTTTTGGCAAATAAATCGCGAATGCAGATTAGATATATTTTTGTTGGAATTGGTATTGGTAGAATAGCCAGTCACTGTATTTAAATTGAATGAGTGGCCATGTCTGCGACGCGATGTTGGAATGGCTTGCAAACTTTCGAGTGGAACGAAAAATTGTTGAAAGTTTTTACAGATAGACTGACAAAAAAGATAAGAAAAATGAGAAACTGTCTAAAAGGATCCTAAAATGGGTTTTCTATTCGAGATAGAGAACCTTAAAATAGTGGTCATTAAAAGACAGTTCGCCTATAATCAGAACAGTAAACTGAAATACGGTAAATTAGGGCTGATTTTACCAAGACCAGATAACTTTATCATCATCACCATCTGCCTAGCCTTTTCCCAACTTCGGCTTCCAGTCTAACCAGATGCAGCTGAATACCAGTATTTTACGTGGAGCGACTGCCCATCTGAACCCCACGACCCAGTTACTGGGTAATACGATACCTCTTGGTAAGACTGGTTGTCAGACTTTCAGGCTTCTGATGACCCGTAACGACTGTCAAAGATTCACGAATGACAGCCGGGACCAACGGCTTAACGTGCTTTCCGAGGCACGGAGGGGTCTCGGTATGTAAAGATGATCACCCATCCAAAGACCAACCGCGGCAAGCGTAGCTTAACCTGATCGATCGACCTGTGCGGCTGTTATTATTTAGCCACGGGCCCCTCAATTGGAACCCAAAACCAAATCTAATGAAATAGATCACATTCGTGATGATTTTCTTTGTATTGCTATTTGGGCCCGATCTTGACCCTGCCCCCAGCCTGATAGAAAGCGATGGATGAGGTATATGATGGAACGAGCGTGCCCAGACGATGCATAAGGCACTGGAACTCAAAATTCTATGATGAAATTTGATAAGGAAAGCATAGGATAGAGAAGCCACACAGAAATTAGGGGTTTTATCCAGCAAAGGGGTTACACTGGCCGAGACATTCCGAGGAAAATCAACTCTATTTCCAAATAGGCACCTTCAATATCTTTGAAGTCGCAATCGAAAGAGACCCGCCATCGTCAAAGTTCCGTTCCGCATAGAAAATTCCAAAAGCTGGTCCCTTTAATTCAGTACACTATCTGATCTAGTCTCCTTTATCAATATCGACAGAATTTATGAATATTCATTTCATAGTAGCTGATCTAGACTACAGCGTTATTAGATCTATAAACTAGACTATGTAAATCCGCTCTCGCTAACGCTCATGAACAGTGTCCTTACCCGTAGTAGAGCAGAGTGAACGGCAGAGGGCGTGACTATTAGACAAATACAGAAGATAAACTTCACACGGTGTTTGAAAACGCAATAAGAAACTGATGCAAATGGAAGAATGCAAGCGATAAAAATGCACTGGTGTAATTAACAATTCATACACCAAATGCTATGGTATTCTTTTTATACGGAATAGGCATCTCCTTCACTCTAAGGTTTGTGTTTTTAGGGTTTCATACCTCAAAAGGACAAACGGAACCCTTATAAGATCCCTTCGTTGTCCGTCTGTCAATACCCTTTTTCTCAGGAACGCGTGGAGTTATCAAGCTGAAATTAATATCAAATACTAAGGGCTGCAATCCCTTGAAACAGTGAAAAAATCAAACTGATAACTCAACGCAATCAAAAGATACAGACGTTTATAATCCGTTTATGCCGCATATTTTGACACTAGCAAAGAAATATAAACCCCGTATTCCCCGGGTATTTCCCGTTAACCTAGAATCATGAAATTTGCCAAGAACAATTTCATGTAGCACAAGTAAAAGAAAAAATCCGAAAATCGTAATTTTGTAGTTGCATACCTACAAATTTGTACGGAATTTTTGGCCGAAGTTTTGGCGTGAAGTGTCATACAGACTGGCAGAATGACTAGATATGAATACTAGAGGAGAAGAAAATAGTGGGACTTTTCTACGTATTTTATTTTGTGTCGTCTTGTGACCCACTCTCAGACTGGTAGACAATAGATGCTAGAGTTTATATTGTAATTCGTTAACTGGCTTTATGATCTGAGAAGCGAAACGAAGAACAATGTGTAGGTACCGTAGTTTTTGTTAAAATATTACTTAAGGGGCTTACAGGACCTAAACGCAAAAAACGCAAGTTTTAGAAACAATACAAGTATATGATTGACTACAGTAAATAAAATCAGAAAAATATTCTTCAGGATATATGCTAGGTAGACAGTGTGTTGAAAAATTATTAATACATACAACTAATTTGATACGATAGAAAAAAATCATGAAGATGCTTCTAAAAACTTTCTTTTTACAATAAAATCCATACTAATATACAATCATTCTGATTTTTTGTCAGATTATTTGACTACAAGCAATATGTTGCTTGTTTGGACTAAAAAATTAAAACACTAGTGTTTTAGCATTGATTTTTTGTAATTCAATAATTTCTTCATATTATGCAATAAATTACCAGCGTTGTCATCGCGCTTCTCTTTCTTTTCTATGCAGTCCGACAGTGGCCGCGTTTTAGGTCATGTAAACCCCTTAATTGGGATGTTAATGATATGGGCAATGAGCTTGGAGATATCTTTTTAGAAATCTAGACTCTTTTGTAGTGAAAAAAAAAATTTTGTTTCCGTTTTCTTGGTACATATACATATTTTAGTATTGTACGAGGATATACCTAATTGTTTAGGCAGGAACACAAGGGGTATATACGGGGTTGAAAGTTAATTATATCCAGCACAAGTTGAAACGCATGTAGCTACCCGAAACTGTAAAATTTTCCCAATCAACTTTGAACCTTATGCTTTAGCGATAAAGTTGAAAATCTATTAAAGAAATTTGACAGATTGTAGTAACTTGATGTGCTGGCGTCTGTACACTGACATTTTATGCCCCATAACTTGATTACCGCAGACTGTAGTTATTGACACCAGAAATATTTTTTTTTTTTGTAATTTTAAGTTATTTATACCCACCACGTCTGCGGAGTTTCGCTAGTTAATTTAATTTGACCCTGTATGTATAATTCATATGCTTAATAAAGAGTATTATTTTCTATCTCAGCTCTTACCACTTTCTCACCATTCTCACATAACAGTGCTTCTTCCCTAGACTGTAATCGGCATTCGTGATTTATTTGCCAAAAATGTAAACAAATATGAATTAATGGAAAAATAACTTTAATTCCTACACAATAAAGTTCAGTTTACCCTACAACTTCAAACATTTTTATAACTTTTTCAATAGTGCTAGTCACTCTGAAATCAACTTAATTTTCATTGCAATAAAGTTGATACTTGTTTAACTTGAAATAGGGTAGGGGTGTGCAGCCTCATCCAGGTTTTGCCTCCGATGGCAACAATGTCGTCCGCCCATCTCGCCGCAGCTATCGTACTACTAGGTAGGTACATACTACGGCGTGAATCCGAGTTAAAAAAGTAGAGTCTTTTCATCTGCACCCGTGCGCTGTACTTCAGATCCATCATCCTCTTTTTTCAGTCATTTTCGTAGACTTATTCAGTCCATAATATTCGCACTGCTGGGACACAGGCCTCCTCTCAATGAGAGTGAGGGGACCGTAATCCACCACGCGGGCCCAGTGTGGGTTGGTAAATGTCTCATGTCTTCGAATTTTTGCTTCTAGGACATGCTGGTTTCCTCACGATGTTTTCCTTAACCGTTTTGAGAGCAGTTGTGATGAAATAATTTACACAAAGTAAAGCGCCTATCTGGGTTCAAACCTACGACCTACAACTCGTAAGTCGCGGCCGTTACCATTTGGCCACCATTGCTCTCATTTTCGTATGACAAGAATCTGGAATACCTCATAGGCTGCCCGCCTACGTCAGACTTTTTGTAGCACCGATATCGGGCCGATTTTTCCTCCGATTCTTACTACCGATTTTGTGACCGACTCAACGTACAGTATCCGGCGATAAATATTGCACATCGACCTATTCGATCCTATCGATTTTATTAAAAAGAATAAAAATAATTATCAAAAGAAGCAAATTTGTTTTAACAGCTCCTAATAGATACCGGACTGTTTGTATTTCGTGCGACAGAGATAACGCTCTACGAAGCCGAAATTAGCCGATTGTCTCTTTCCAAAGGTCAATGTGCAATATTTATCGCCGGGTACTGTACACGTCCGTCACTTTGTCTGTGGCTCTCGAGGGAGCAGCACGTCATGGACAGAGTGAACGTATACCATGCAGGGGCGGTACCTTCATAGAAGCCGAAAAGCCCGGCTTGCCCTAATAAAATCATAATTCACAACAACAAACTTACTTAAACCTATCAATAAATAAATATATTAAAAAAATACCAATCAATGAACTCGAACACAAACATTAATAACTGAAAATCAGCCAATCCCTCAGTTGGGCGTTTTTTTATACGTTGAAAATCTGTGGGCTTGCCCTAATTTTGACCCCTAGGCACGCCACTGATACCATGTCATGAATATAAGAAGGAAGGTGGATTTACAGAGGAAGATTTGTGTTTGGTTTTTGAGGAACAGAAGAGAGAAAAGAAAGAAAAAAAAAACAAACTAGAATAAAAAGAGAAGTATATTTCTCCCTATAATGTTTCCTTTTTGTTCCTATAGTAATACTCGGCCAATTCTGTGTCGTATAAAGCAGGCAGCTTTACTAATTCTTCTATTAAACTCTCAATATCAATCTCCATCGCTGAGCAATGACACTGACACAACGTCCTTCCCTAGCAAGTGCATGCGGCCGACTGTCGGTGAGTAGTCTGCGTTAACGCATACATTTCTGAACGTTCCATTTTTCACCGATATCAGATCGGTCGGGATGCACCGATTTTATTTCTGACCGACTTTTTGTGGGACGTGTGCGTTGCACTATTGCCATCAGTACCTTCTATTTTTCTCCTATAAAAATCAGTCACCGATTATTATCGGACGTGGGCGGGCAGCCTTAGTTTCCATTAAGGCTCCTACAAACAGACGCGACACGAGATATAATCGCGCGTGTCACAAAGGCACCGCCCGTTGCGCGACTTGCGGTGCCTTTGTGTCGCACGCGATTTTATCGCGTGTCGCGCCTGTTTGAAGGAGCCTTTATGGTTTTCCACTTTTCACACGAAAACATAGAAAAAACCTGTCTATTTAAAACAGCTTGTCAAATTCTAATGTCGCAACAATTACACGACAATTATCTAGCTAGATCAATCTATCTTATTAATTTCAGAGTAATTATATCTTTTGTATGTCAGCGTTATTGTTTTTCAAAAATTAATTATATGCTGTCGCAATGGTCGTGTGCTCGTGTGTCTAGGTTATTGTGAAGTAGGTTTGATGTCTGTGTTGTGCAAAGTCACCTAATATAATACGTCTTGTATCCTTAATAATTAGACTGTACCAACATCAAGCCTCTTATTAGGGTGCAACCAGACACTATATGAGGTGTCATGACAATTTAGCTAGCGAAACTCCGAAAACGTGATGGGCTCGTGACAATGTATTAACCGCCGCACAGGTCGATCGATCAGGTTAAGCCACGCTTGCCGCGGTTGGTCTGTGAATGGGTGCCCATCTTTACATACCGTGACCCCTCCGTGCCTCGAAAAGCGCGTTAACGAACGAAAAGCACGGTGGTGAGGTTAAGCCGTTGGTCCCGGCTGTCAGTGGATCTTTGACAGTCGTTACGGGTTGTCAGAAGCCGAAAGTCTGACAACCAGTCTTACCACGGGGTATCGTATTACCCAGTAACTGGGTTGTGGAGGTCAGATAGGCAGTCGCTCCATGTAAAATACTGGTATTTAGCTACATCCGGTTAGACTGGAAGCCAACCCCAACATAGTTGGGAAAAGGCTAGGCAGGTGATGATCGGTGGCCTTTGAGAATTCGGCCGTAAGTTTACTAAAATAGTGCTAATTACAAGTGATGGGATCTAAAGACGGTTAATAGGTTAGTGGCAGGTCGTTAGCTGACGTCAATAGTGTTATTAGTGTCCTAACTTGTACAGATATCCATACTATCCATACTAATATTATAAATTCGAAAGTAACTCTGTCTGTATGTTACCTTTTCACGCTTAAACCACTGAACGGATTTTGATAAAATTTGGCAGAGAGATAGATTGCATCCCGGGGAAGTCCTTCCCCGGGATGCAATCTATCTCTCTGATAAAAACTATCCTATGTCCATAGGATAGTTTTTATCCCGATATTTCTACGGGGTCGACACTTATGTAACTCGTGGAGTTATCAAGTTGAAATTAATATCAAATACTCAGGGCTGCAAACCCTTGAAGCTGTAAAAAAAAAACAAACTACTAAGTTAACGCAATCAAACGATACGGGCGTTTATGTTCCGTTTATGCCGCGTATTTTGACACTCACAGGGAAATCAAAACCCATAAGGTACTTCCCGTTGACCTAGAATCATGAATTTTGGCAAGAAGCAATGTCATGTAGAACAAGTAAAAGAAAAAATTCGAAAGCCTTAAATATCTATTTACATTACAAAAAAAAAACAAGGCAAAATAGCTACATCGGCAACAAATAATAATCTGTTAAAAACAGAAGCTTCATATAATATTTATTTAAAACTCAGTGAGTACTAACATCTGAACTTAGGTAGCATTGTATTTATCTGTATCTAAGTTCACGAGTAACTCACGCTCACTTGAATACAGGGTGTTTGTTTTAATATTAAGTTTGAATGACGCTACCACTGAACTGATTTTTACAGCGAAATGTTGCAAAAAGGAATGGTTTTTCTACTCTCATCTGGATGAAAATGGCAGGCTATTAGGTCAGCAAACAGCTAATAATAAAAAAAATGCTTATAAAGGGTAGCAACGATGCAAAGACATCGCTTTTAAGAAGGCTTATGGTGGAACCAAAAGAGAGCCTCCAGAAATGACAAAACTTAAATACGTCCATTGCATCGTGAGCAAAGCATACCTACTTACTTTGTAGACTTATTAATTTTGAGATCATGGCATTAACACTTCGTCTTGAGCCAATACCTCTCATATTGGCACAAGATGAGGTGACACAAAAGTGCGCAATTTTAAGCAGATCCACCATTATGAACATGACAGATTGAACTGCAGGGTAATTGCGTAACACTATCAGTAGCACTGGGTTTCATTTTGACAGCTCAAAAACATTCATTGCGTTATTTGCGTTGTTGAGCAGACACATTTTTCAAACATATGGAGCAATGGATTAGAAATATGCTTCAAAATTATTCAAATTGAGAGTAATAGTGTGTTACGCAATCACGGTGCTGGTTTGCTTGAAACACGAAAGAAGAAGTTTACACACACCCTGTATAACAGAACTAGAACTAACAGCTCAACAAAAGGTTACGTAAACTAACCGGTTTAAGGTTTTAAGTATAAAGTTACGTACATTTGAGACTTGGTAAACGTATTCTATTTCGTTATCGTTGGGATATACTGATATTCGCCACTGATGCAATCGGACTGGCTACGTCATCAAGTCTTGCAAGCGAAAATAGCCATGAGCGGCAGTGCTTTCCTCAAAAGACCATTTCAGACAACAATCTGCATGGTCTTCACATGATCTGACCAAGATTACGTCTGGACTTTAAAAGTTGGGAGTGGGCCGGACACGTCTCACGAATGCACCCGGAGAGATGGGCAAAGATCACTAGACGCCTGAGGGAGAACGTCGCCGTCGAAGTAGACCACGCCGAAGGTGGTGTGACAATTTGATAACATTTCCAGGGCTAACATGGCCAGAGATCGCACAAGACAAGGTTTGGAAGGAAAAAGGGGAGGCCTTTGGCCAACAATGGCACACAATATGCGCTAATGAAAAAAAAAAACAGTGGCACTCCGGGAGTGCCGACAGCAGTGAAAACAAATCACAAACATTATACTTTGCCATCACTCACTGACATATAGAAAGAAAGAAAGAAAGAAAATTAGTTTATTCTGCACAAACAAAAACGCACATTACAAATAAAAATAAAAAATATTAAAAAATAACATAAAATACACACACATAACGTAGTCAAAAGCCTCGTACTCAATCTTAGAAAATGTTGACAATTTTGTCCATTGTTTGATCATATCGGATAATTATACCTACATTAAAACCGAGCACATCCCGAGGACAGCCGAACACATCCGAAGCGGGTATTTTTTTAATCGTCTTATAAACAAAACACGCGCGTTGTCGTTTACGGTAACAGTGACGCGAGTTCAATGGTTTTTTCCCATCTCAAAAAATGCCCAACGCGCCTAAAGTTTTCACTTAAAAAAACATACGTCTACAAGAAGAATTCCTAATTTGCGTCAATTTTACGTTGTAACTCTGGAATCTAGTTTAGTAGTGAACCCAGCCGAGGTCATAATACGATTCTTGATGGTAGAATTGTCTTTACAACATCAAGGTCAACACTAACGTGTTACCATTAAGTAGAATAATTTAATTTAATTAATTTAAATTAATAAATAGTTTCATTCAATACGACAAGCTTAGATTAATGATAGTAGATAAAAGCCATTTTGAAATCAATTAATAACTTTGGTTTGTACTTTCAATTGAATGCATGTAGGAATTTAAAGTGAACTAAATTGGACATGTTTCTTTTTGAGTTCTAGTTACACATTCAATTTATGTTTTTATTTCTGCTTGGCTAAATAATAACAGGTCGATCGATCAGGTTAAGCTACGCTTGCCACGGTTGGTCTGTGGATGGGCGACCATATTTACGTACCGTGACCCCTCCGTGCCTCGGAAAGCACGTTAAGCCGTTGGTCCCGGCTGTCATTCGTGGATCTTCGACAGTCGTTACGGGTCGTCAGAAGCCCGAAAGTCTGACAACCAGTCTTACCAAGGGGTATCGTATTACCCAGTCGCTGGGTTGTGGAGGTCAGATAGGCAGTCACTCAGTAAAATACTGGTATTCAGCTGCATCCGGCTACACTGGAAGCCGACTCCAACTTAGATGGGAAAAGTTTAGGCAGATGATGATGATTTTTGCTTTCTTTTTCGTCGAAATAGGCAAACCGTTTATGAATATCTGCTGTACAAGAGCGAGTTAGTAGTAATAGTCATTTTACTTTCAAATTTTTCTATTAGGTTACAATAATGAGGTCTCGACCTGAGACCAAATAAAATGTGCGGGATTGTCCGAAAGGGTTACCGCTGGCCCGGAACATAAAGGGCTAAGGAAGGAACACGGGTGGGTTTTAGTCAGTAACGAGTCTGACACTCCCTTCCGCTCCACCCAGACCGGGAGAGGTTTTTTGATGTTTTCCCATACTCAAAAACAAAAAAAAAATAGCGCTGCTATTCTGCGAACAATACAGTGAAGCATGCAAAAACTACACCTCCGCTCTGTGCATACACGCTCACACGCGCACATTTACAATCAAACTACACCTCACTATGCTCACATGTTTACGAAACCGGCTCCACTTGACTGTTGACAGCCCTTTGTCTTGGTTTTTTATTTGTTCCGAGGTCTCGACCCCTAAATCTTGACGTTATGTCAGGGGTCGAGGTTGCTCCAGTTATATCGATCAACATGAGAAGGCTGAGACTGTATGCGATTTACACTTAGGTTTTAGGGTTCCGTACCCAAAGGGTAAAAACGGGACCCTATTACTAAGACTCCACTGTCCGTCTGTCTGTCACCAGGCTGTATCTCATGAACCGTAACAGCTAGACAGTTGAAGTTTTCACAGATGATTTATTTCTGTTGCCGCTATAACAACAAATACTAAAAACAGAATAACATAAATATTTAAGGGGGGTTCCCATACAACAAGTGTTTTTGTTTTTTTCGGCGTTTTTGCCTTGTGGTACGGTACCCTTCGTGTGCGAATACGACTCGCACTTGGCCAGTTTTTTTTTAAATTCTCTTCAGCCTATTTAAGGAGTTAGTTTCTTCCTAACTCTTAAGGTTGAAACAAGCTAATAATCTCAGCATTGCGACAGGCAGGCTCAGTTATTACTGCCGCCTGCCGTCGACCGTGGTATCGGTGCGTATTTCGTAAGTAATGATACTTTGATTATAACATGGATGTAGGCAAGGACTTTTCATTGTCTATGTTCTTATTTTAGAGGCTGTTTGTTCGTGGTACAACAGTTGTTTGACCGCTGATTTGATTGAAACATTTTTTTTTTCTCTTTATTTGTTTTGGGGTTTTTGTCTAAACAGATATGTCAACCCCATCGTGCCTTTTATCACTGTAACATTAACACTTATAATAATAACACTTATAATAATTTTAACACATAACACTAAACTAAACAGTTCAACAATCTATGAAACTGTGATAAAAGATAGAAGTCACCGATGAAGGACTGTTATTAAATGACATAGCTTTTTGGCACCTTCTGAGTTTGTTTGGGATAAAATTGATTGTATTAATCCCACGTTAAGCCTATTTAAGTCTAATTCTTTTAGAAGTAACTCCCTCTCGCGCCTGTTGCGGACACAATCCATCAGCAAATGCTGCACATCCTCAATCTGATTACAATCTCTGCAATTCGGTGAATCAGTTTTTTTCATAAGGAATGCAAACTTTGCTGATGGATAGTGTCCAGAGCGAAGTCTTAAGATTAATTTAACATAATACCTACTCAGTTGATCGACATGAAACCAAGGTACACGAGAAGGCTCGCCTTGTATGCTCCTACCCAAAGGGTAAAAACTGATGGACCCTATTACTAAGACTCCAATGTCTGTCTCTCTGTCTGTCTGTCACCAGGCTGTATCTCATGAACCGTGATAGCTAGACATTTGAAATTTTCATACGTGATGTATTTCTGTTGCCGCTATAACAACAAATAATAATCTTCAGACTAATCTCCGTTGAGATCGGCCGCCGTGACCGAAACTTGGTTGTTAACTTAAAAACAGATGGGATTAAACCGTTAATTTCCCAGACTAACTGTTTCACGAGGAGTAAAATAATGAAAATATGGAAATACAACTTTTCTAATACCTACCATTTTCCGTATTTGAACTAATTTACATTTCTTGTACAAAATAAACAAACTATGACTTCTCAAGCACTCGGCGAGATATTAAACGAGTGAATTATAGCTAAACGCAATATAAGAACATGCACTTTGAGATACCACTCAAAACTAAACTGTACTAACATATAATTTTAAGGCCCAATTCCCTTTGACTAAATACATGTCTGTTTTTGCAAGGTAAAATAGATTTTATGAGTAGTTTATAAGGTGGAAATTGGTGTGTAAGTATAACAAAGAAGTGGTATTCAGTGGGTCAGTAGCAAACTATTGCGAGAGTCCTAAGATACTTGATATATAAAGCTTGTACGTCTGACTTGTAAGGTGACTACAAAATAAAGTAAAGATTGGATATCTAGAAACCCTATAGGATCAGTCACAATTTGTTGGAGTACCTATGCCTGTGTTTTAAAACCTAAGCAATAGAGCTAAAGACATACTGAGATTCATCAAGAATAGACAATACTCTACCATATCAAACAGATAAGAGAGAAAGAAAATATGTATATTTATTTAAGCAGAGACTAATCTCTTGGAACTAACATAAGCCCAGATGCCAGGTGGTTTGGTATCGAAATATAAGTAAACAACAAACTATCTCAAACACTGTATATTTATAAAAATAAATCTGCTTAACATAACCATACTCGGTAGCCGATACGGGTCTACCGCAATAAAATGTGGTCTAAACGGAACCTTAAGAACTAATTTACCTTATTACTTATAAATTAGGTAGGTGATCTTATTATTGCCAGCCAGCTAAAATTTCAGCAGAAAGAGCTTTGGTCGTGGGGAGTTGGGTTGGGACACACAATACACCAGATAGTTAGATAATAGTCGTACATCAGATAAAAATAAAAAGTGCAAAGTCCGATGTAAGAAATTATCAGGAATGTGTGCCTCACGGCTGCCCCAAAATGGCCCATTTCAGCAACAAGAGTGATAACGTCGCTTTAGTTGGACATTGAAGAATGTTCTGAAGGCCAATTCTCGTAATTTAAAACGTTCAAAATCTAGTCGCAGTCTCATCTCAGCGACAAAGAAATGTCAAAAACTTGTCAAAATGTAGGGAATTTTGAAGTATTTTTTGACAGATTGAGACTGAGATCAGACTGTGAACGTTGTTAAAATTAGTAGAATTGCCCCTCAGATACTTGTTAACACCGAGACAGAAATTAGTCTATGGTACACGAGGCCCTTTGCATCGTTCTCTATTTAAAAGTCCGGAAATGCTGCCAAATAATTTCATACCTAAGCATTGTTTATGTATAGCCTATAATAAAGTAGCAAGTCTTTACGACCAAATTCAACTATAAAACTTATATCCCAAATATCAGGAGTCGTTGTCTTCGCTCTGAAAAGCAGCACATGTTATATAAGTTATAAGAGCGAACAAAAACAGGATAAATCTCACAAACTTCCATTACCAAAGACACATTACACCAAGAATCACGAACAGCCATGCCCAAGTTTCGCACGCCACACTATTACGACTATAAAAGATAAAAGTTGACATTTTTACACGATTCCACATAAACACAATGAATTATATTTTCTTTATTCACGGTTAAGTGCAAGAAGGCCGGCTAACAATTAGATTTTGTTATCTATGGTCATCTTGTCTATGAGTATTCGACCTCTTTATTGGGTGCGTTCTTATTTTGAATTCTTTTATCGGTTGCGAAATTGAATGGATGGAATTCGTGTAGTGTTGAGTTAAGATTTGCACAGATACGTTGATATAAGATTATTAATAGATTGTAGATTGTTTTCCATTTTGGTCTACTATCTATTGCAAGAGTTACAGGGTGCCCAGTAGGTGTCCAAGACTTGCATAATGTAATAGTTCATTTATTTCTCAGAATATTGTTACAGAGTTGTTACATAGTTTTAAAAGTTCATGATATGATGTGTGTGCTGACATAAACTGGCTTTTATCAACAACGGTCAGTTTTAATTTTAAATTCGATAATTCAACATACATACTTGTTGAATCTGTGTAAATTACTTGATATATTTTTTTTAACAAAGTTACAAACAAGGTTCCAAAAATTACATTTTATGTGCATTACACGACTTCCGATTGAAGCTAATTTACATAAAATAAAAATCTGATTGATTCAGAGGGGCAATTCTCAGAACGTAATTTTAAGAATGTTCACTTTCTGATTTCAGTCTCAATCTGTCAAAATAACATTTAATTTCCCTACATTTTTTTTACAAGTTTTTGACATTGATTGTCAAAAACATCTACATCATCATCATTTTTGTCATTGTTGCTGTTGTTTGTTGTAGTTGTTTTTGTTTTTGATGTATATGGTGTACATAATAAAGAGTATTCTATTCTATTGTCGCTGAGATGAGTCTGCGAATACATTTTGAACGATTTTAATTAGGTATCCATCTGGTCTACAGATTTCTAATTAATCATTCCAGTAATTACAAACAACTGTCAACTGTGGAAAAGTATCAAACAAAATTGCATTTGACATTTAGGTACAGTCGCCCGCGCGTCATGGGTAACCTTTTGACCTTGACCTGGCCGAGCTTAATACGAAGTTTCAATAGAAGGTCAGCTTGTACAGCTGGTAATACTCAGACACAAACCCCTCTCTCCTGTGACCTAACATGACTACCTAACCATTAATGCCCTACATACAAGCAAACCATTTTTTTTTGCGACTGACGTATGCCCTATTTTCTTAAGTAGTAGCTATGCACCTGTTGGGTATTCACCTGACCCAACAGTCCATACACAGTTCCGGGTGTGCAACCTTATCAATAAAATGTAGCAACTTCGGAGAGGCCTATGAATCACAGGCCTTTCCCAACTTCGTGGCAAGCCCGGTTTTCTGGCTTCCGTGTGCCGTTTACCCCAATAGTATTATGGTTGTTTGTCTGATTAACCTGTCCACTAGCAGTTTGCAACTTCTGGAATTTAAAAGAGACTTTGACCTTTGAGTTTGTTTCGCCATTTCTTCTCAGGGGTGGTCATGTAGGAAATGTCGACTCCATCTAGTTTTTTTTTTATATTTTGTGTAGGCCAAGAAATTTTTTTATGGATGAAAGGAAATGAAGGGATATTTCTATTTCTAATTACTAAAAGCACACTCACCGTTTTCAGCATATTGAATTAAAAAACTGGCCAAGTGCGAGTCGCACTCGCACACGAAGGGTTCCGTACCACAAGGCAAAAACGCCGAAAAAAATACGTTTGTTGTATGGGAGCCCCCTTATTATTTATTTTATTCTGTTTTTAGAATTTGTTGTTATAGCGGCAACATAAATACATCATCTGTGAAAATTTCAACTGTCTAGCTATCACGGTTCATGAGATACAGACTGGTGACAGACGGACAGTGGAGTCTTAGTAATAGGGTCCTGTTTTTACCCTTTGGGTACGAAACCTAAAAAGAACGCATTGGTACCCCTCGTTTCTATACCTTTGCCACACCCCAGGGGAAAGTGAATATTTTCATGTCATATTAATAATAATAATAATAAGGAGGTTCCTTTCTCTGGAGCCCTGACCGCCGGTAGCTTGGACCCTGTTCCCGATACCGGTGGGCTACAATTTTTTATATTTTTGAATATTTTTTTTATATTGTTTTTTGTAAAGAATATTTAAAAATGTAATTAGTTTGCAAGAAAAATAAATAAAGAGAATAATAATTTATTTATTTCACGGACAACAAAAGATCCATACTGACAAAAAAGCAAAAAATACATAAAAAGATGTTAGTAACAAATATCCTATGTTAGTACTTATATCCTATGTTAGTACTTGTATTAAGGACTCTACTTCCACAAGCCTGAAATTCCATTTTCATTATGATGCATGTCTTTGGTGCCTGGCCCTGACATCAAGCAATGGACAAAAGTGTCAACATTTTCCAAGCTTGAGTACGAGGCTTTTGACTACGTTGTGTGTGTATATTTTATGTCTTTTTTTAATTTGCAACGTGCGCTTTTGTTTGTGCAGAATAAACAATTTTTCTTTCTTCTTTCTATGCATCTTATATTGGTATTGTTCGTCGAATCGTTGAGCTCCTTAAGTTTTGAGTTGAGCTGCACGATTTCTGACAAATGCGTGCACTGACTGGACAGGTCCAATCAAACTATGTGGTTCTTTCCTCAAAAGACCATCTCAACTGCAAGTAAGTAAGCAAGTCAACTGTAGGTACTTACCACCTTTATAATATACACGCCGTACTATGTAGGTACCATTTTGTTGAAACTCAGATGTGTCTTCTCGACATCCGTGTGTCACTAACGGGATGAAGCAGAATACCAGCGTCAGGTATTGTACCTGGCATATGCTGAACTGGATTCCCATTTGGTGCAACCATGAGACACACACCGCCCAGTAGTGATGAACAGTTATAAATGTATATGAGCTAGGTGTCTATGGGTCAATTTATCTTTTTAATCTATGTTATTTTTTTCACCTTTTTTTGACGTTTTTAATACTATTACGTATTGTGTCTTTGGTTGCTCTGAATAAACGTTTTATCTATCTTCTATATCAGACATCGATCTACATGGTCTTAATATAACCTGACCAAGATTATGTCTGGACTTTTAAAAGAGACTGTGACCTCTGAGTTTGAGAGGTTCAAAGTTGATTGGGATAATTTGACAGTTTCGGGTGCTGGCGTCTGTACGTATTTTTCTGTTCTTTTCTTCTCGTCTGTTTCTATATAAATGGTTAAATAAAGCATTATTTGCTCGTATAAAACCGCACTCTGCTAACCCCCTCAAGCTATACTCAAACACAAGTAGCTCCATAATGTCAGTGACAGGTAGTTGGCCCTTGCGCCGACGTAATGATACATTTCCTTTGACTTTACAACTAGGAGCTACAAGCTACTCTGTGGGCTATAAACCAGGTGAAATACAGAAGGTCTACTGATATCAGCTTAAAAATGTTTATTGCTGAGAAAAAGACAAGTTTCTCGCTTCTCCAGCAGTTTCTATGGGTTCAACTTTCGCTTCATTTGTCAAAATCAGTGCGTTTTGGTGTGATTTGGTTTGACAGATCAAAGCGAAATCTTTCTTTTTATTTCTCGAGCTTTAACATCTTCTTACAACCATCTATCAATTGATTTAACAACGCAAACGAGAGCATTTGAATTGAATGCCACAAATTCCGTCAAATAGTGACAGAACATTTTAGGTTCTAAAAATCAGGTTAGAACTCGACAGCCTGGAATCATTCGCACTGATTCTTATACGCGGAAAGAGGTGGTTTTAGAACAAACCCGAGCTCATGAGCTGTGATATAACAGCGTTTCATAGTCCGCAAGCACTTTAAGATAAGATAAGATATATTTATTTGCTCAAACATGTGTACACATACAAGAACTTGCATGCAGGATAACATAAAATCAAAGAAACAGTTCAGCTTTGCTACGACAACTTGCTTCTCTCTCTCTCGTATCTTTCTCTCGCCACGAGCAATAGCAAACGAGCGCACGAGCAAAATCCAAACAATAGATTTTTTGTAATTAAATAAGTGCTTCATATTTTGCAATAAATTACCAGCGTTGTGTCATCGCGCTTCTCTTTCTTTTCTATGCAGTCCAACAGTGACCGCGCTTTAGGTCATGTAAGCCCATTAAGGGCGAATTTCACCAAACTTTTATACCTAGCAAGAACAAATATTGAATTTTTGACAGTTTTTCCATACTAGAACTGTCAGACGTCAATTTTGTCCCCAGGATAAAAAATATCTGACTTTGGTAAAATTAGCCCGAAATAGATGACCGCCATTCTTCCGACGCGGACGGCTGTTTGCCGTCGGGGGCAAGGCAAATCAGGTTATCGAAAGGTGTCATTTTATGCCAGTCGGATAGTTGTGAATAACTATGCTGACATCGTCATACGTGAAGCATCGTCATACGTCGTACGTTCTTCTCCATAGAGATCTACGTGTTGGAATGGGCAACTAGCTTCAACTTTCTAACTGACAGACTATTTAAATTTTTACAATTCAAAAGTGCCTGTACAAGGTTTAATTGAAATAAATGCTTTGAGTTTGAGTTTTAAGGATTTTTAAATTGCATTCACAGTTTGATATGAATCTTTGGAATGGCAGAAAGCATAGAACCTTTTGCAAATCTCTTAGGTACCATTCGTAACAACAACCCACACATTAACGTACATACTATGTTTACTTCATGTGATTTGTATTAGTCATGGTATTTCTTGTTTCGGTTTACAAGTCAAATAGTAGCTTAATGTCGATATTATCACTTGAGTTGATATCTTAAATTATGATACGTTCATTGCATCATTATAACTAGAAACATTGCTCCGAAGTCTGAAAGTGACAGCGGTGACTAAAATGCTGTATGGAAATCAGTTGTCATGGCATGTGATAAGGAGGAATGAGGAAAATTTTGAGTATGAATGTTGCTGTTGATTTTTTGTATGTTTGTTAAAAACGGTTGAACGTTTTTGGATGAAATTCGGCACATAGGTAGACCATGATCTGGATTAGGAATAGGGTACATTTACATATGGTATTTTTTATCCTGATATTCCCACGGAATCGAGACTTGCGGGTGAAACGCGGTGCACAGCTAGTTTACATATGTATAATACAAACAAATGAAGAAAAAATTTTTAAACAAAACCATCCAACACTTAATCAAATTATATAATTTCAAGACGATAAAGTAATCACCTTAATAATTTGAAGAACGCAAAAAAAAAAAATAAGTAGGCTTTATACGCATAGTTGCCTTGGCCGAGTTCTGTGTAAAAGTCACGTGGTTCTAGTGGACGGGTGGAGCGCAAAACAAATGCAATGATGACTCATACTATTTTCTTTCTTGGACATGGCTTGCACTATAATTTTTGTGAGGCAGCATGAATTTCAAAAGTTACTCCATTGTTGCGGTTTCTGCATTATGAAATAACGCATTATCAGCCAATAATGCTCCTACTGCTGGGTTGTCAATTATGTGTATAATGCGGAGTTACTGACATAGCTTGCAGAGTAAGCATCCTGAAATGGCACTGGGCTGGCGATGTTTGTCGAAGGAACGATGGCCGGTGGAGCAGACGAGTTCTGCTGGAGTGGAGACCGCGTATTGGCAAGCGTGGTGTGGGACGCTCCCCAGCTGGATGGACCGACAACCTTTTAAGAGGGGACAGGGCCTGCGAGGAATTTGAAAAATAGGTCTTTGAAGAAACTATTGCCGTCGCCTTACCTCAAGTCTGCCCCCGTAGTGTGTGATAGGGGACAGCTGCAGCTCAGACCGAAATTATCACAAAAATTTTGACGAGATCGACCTTTCGTATTCCCCTCTTTTCTCCTGGAAAACTGAGCCGATTCAAGTACATTAACATTTTAAGAAAGAGTATGTTTAGGTTCCTAACTTTTTTTATGTTAAAAACTTTTCTAATTTGTCTGGTAGTCCTCTAATCACGGCGCGCGGCGGTAAAAATAGGGCATTTTTGTAATATTTAGAAGGAGATTATTCAGGAAGAAAAAAGGGGAATACATTTTGTTAATTCAAATTAACAAGTTTTTTGTACATATTTTAATAATATTAATTGTAAGTTTTGGTTTCCATAGTTTGATCATATATTATCTGTATTCTGTATTGAAACTTAATTTTTCACTGCATGGAACACTAGTTCAACACTTGTGATAATCTGTGGACTGTCATGTCTCTCTCTCTCTCTGGTCAGAACAAGATCACGGAACGGTTCAACGCATCTCATGTAATAATTTTAATTCTCAAATACATCAGTTACGAAGTTGATATCATCCGAACTTTTATTTTATCTCGCCACCAATGTTCACGAAAATTCGGTCATCCACCTCATCCGAGACGCCGGTTGCGATTCGAACCCGCCAACCGGAGTGAACACATTTGGATAGAGAATCGCACGCCCTGTTCCCTCTTAAGGTGAATGGATAGTGGTAGACAGCGAAATTCAAATTTTCTTACGTTTTTTGCAATTTGCAGGTCAGTGTCAGATTGTACCACTAACACTTTTCCATAAGAGATTGGTGGTTGGTGGTAGAAATCTAACTTAGAAAGATGTATTATTGATTCTAATGATTATACTTCTCTAAATATGTAGCTGCTATTGCCTGCTATTGTAGCGAATCATATTTTGATCAAGATACAACCTGACACTGACCTGCAAATTGCAAAAAACGTAAGAAAATTTGAATTTCGTGGTCTCAGTTACCCATTCACCTATAAAAAGTGGCTGGAACAGATTGGATGCGGAAGGCGGAGGACAGGGTATTGTGACCCAGCGTGGGAGAGGCCTATGGCCAGCAGTGGACAGCTGTAGACTGAGTTGATTGATTGCTAGAACACAGGCCTCCTCTCTGTGAGAAGGAGTGGGCCGTAATTTACCACGCGGACCCAGTGCAAGTTGGGGTGAATAAGGCAGACAAAGGCATTGCGTCCGCCTTTGTACGGTTATTTTTATTTGTCTACTAACTTCTGTCCGCGGCTTCGTTCGCGTGAAGTTTCTTGTTTTATAACATAAAGGCTCCATCAAACAGGCGCGGCACGCGATAAAATCGCGCACGACACAAAGGCACCGCAAGTCGCACAACGAGCGGTGCCTTTTGTTTCTTTTTATTCTGTGGGCGGTATGAAGTTCGCTGGGTCAGCTTGTATATAGATATGCAAGCATCAAAACAATTACAAGTACCACATTCCTCATAGTCCAAATGGACCAGAGTACTGTCACGGTAATATGCAGGACAATACCACGGTAACAGATAATTTGTTACCGTGATACTGTCCTGCACAGGATTTGAGTATATCATATTTAAATTATACATAGTGCTAATACGACCAAATAATTTACAAGGACCACGCCAAAAAGGACCAGAGTACACTGCCGCGCACAGATATTAGATAGGTACATTGGTAAATAAAGCCTGAAACACATACATTACAACAACCGGTTTTGCCCAGTATTACAGGATATTAGCCAAGCGAGAGAGAGGAACACGATTATCGGCTAGTTCCGTGAACTTTACCTTAAATATATGCGTAGATATGTACTTATATTCTCATTAGACGTTTGGGTAATTTTATGTTTCGTTAGGAATCATAGACAAAGGTAATATGGTGTGATGTTTGTTTTTTTTTTAATCTAAATTTGACACAATCAAAGACAATGTTTTAGATTTATAAAAGATGGCGCTGTAACTAAATGCGAAAAAAAGTTTGTTTGTTACCTTTTCACGGCTAAACCACTGAACCGATCATCCTGAAATTTTGCATTAACATTGTCAGGTGTACAGAAACGGACATAGGGTACCTTTCATCCCGAAAAAAGTGCTGTTCCCGAGGAAAACAACAATAACAATTATTATGATAATAGTTGGCACCACGTGTCTTTCGAACAGGATCGACACTTATGCTGGCGAAACCAATCAATGGGCCAAATTTACGACCCTGTGGGTCCCGCGTAATGGCAAACGACATCGCGGCAGGCCCGGCGGAGATGGCGGGATCAGCTGGATCCCTTTAATAAAGTTTGGTCCTTGGCAACACTGGACAGAGAGAGGTGGAAAGATAAAAAAATATAAAATCACTTTTTTTAAACAATTATAATTGATTACTGCTCTTATCCTTTTATTATTTGGGTCGACTAATCACACTAGTAACCAAAGCTGCCTAAAGCAATTTCCGTTCATATGGATTCTATAAATTTTGGTGCAAGTTCTGACGTAACCTCAATTTTTTGAGATCAGTACTTTATGATCAAATTTTACCATGTGTTTATGCAAGGAAACTGCACTAATGTCTAAAACGGGACTGTGTATTGCAGTTTTGACATTCTCAGAAGGCTTATTCTTAGCCCAGTTTGAATAAATGGTGTTTTAAACGTGGTTGGTTATAATTACTATAATTTTGACTACAGTTTAGTTTTACTGACTGTTACAGAGCAAGCCAAACATTTCGGTTACTACATAACAACCTAATCTTAAGTGGAGAAAATTTGTTAATTGAAGTCCATGGCAATGAACTAAAAACAAGCAAATAGTAATTAGGCGTTACAATACATCTTACGAAACAGCCAGAGGGGTAATGACGTTTGACAGTTACATATTTTTTGTGTCTATAGTTGTGTTGTTGTGTTTTGTTTTGTTAAGTGTGTTCCTGTTATGGTTAACAAAGTCAAATTGATAATGGAATGCATAGAACTTCACGGTCTTCTAGCTTAGCTTACAACTATGAAAAAAGTTTTTATTCGTTTTTTGGTTAAGCAATTAAAAATTATTTTTTTTCTTTTTAAATGTGTCTTTTTACTGTTTCTATTTCCTGTACATGTATAAAAATAAAATATTTGTCCTTCTTTCTTAGAAGAGGTCCTTTTACTTTCACCGATATCTACTTCTTTTTACAATAGTTGAGCGTTTCTAAAGTTTATCAAAAGTTTTTGAGTATTTGGCATTACTCTGTTATTTTGGAGGTAAAAGTGCTAGAACAAAGAATGTGAATTTAATATTACCTACGTTACACATTTCTAGAGAACATTTTAAATGTAATTTTTCAAGGTAAGAAATATTCTTAAATTAGTACGTACCTATAGTTGAAAGACATAATTTACGCGGGCAATCTATTGACATTAAAATTAATATGAAAATTAGTTAATTAACTTCAATATCAAATCTATAGGTTCAGCTGTCATTTGAAAGTTCAGCTAAGTTCAATAACTAATTTAGTTTAGATTATTAAATGAAGCTTATATTGGTTACCGCAAACGACATTTTAAATACATACCAATATAGAATTATTCCTAAGGCCGAATAACATAATAAAATATATATATCAGTACCTCATAAAAAAGGTATGTACTACCATTATTAAAATGCCAATTTGAGCGTTGACATTATTCAAATTAAATCGAATGCACCTTCGTCGTTCCAATTTCAAAAAGTTGCCGGCCATTTCCTCGACATACGAATCTATCAGTCAAAAATGTTTCGCGCTTCCTATTCACCCTTCCCGCCCTTGAATACGGACCACTTACTTTTTTTACGTATAGAGCTCAAGCAACGTGCAATGGTATAAAAACTCGCGGCGACCAATCGAGAGCAGTCAGTAGCCTTCGAGCAGTCTAACACAGAAGTGCACGATGAGAGTTCTGGTGGGTTGAAACTTGAGTGTCCTTACTTACAACTCTTTAGTGCTTTTAACTATTACCAAAATTCCAAATTTAAAATTAGTGTTTACGTGTCAGTGTTGTGATTAGTGATGTGATTCGACATATCGATATAGGGATCGCTTGTGATATAATCGATGTTTTAAATCGGTATTTTTTCACAGATTGTCGCCGCCGTCCTCGCCTGCGCCGCAGCCGCGCCCTCCGGTCTGCTGGGAGCACCTTACGGAGCACCCTACGGTGGTCATGGCCTCGTCGGTCATGCCGGACTTGCGGTAGCCCACGCGGCTCCGTACGCAGTGGCCCACGCCCCGGTCGCCGTTGCCCACGCCGCTCCCGCTCTCCCCACCATCTCCCCCGGAGACATCCAGGGTGCCGCCATCGATGCCCATGTTGAAGCTTCCGACCATGTCCGCGCCGCCTCTGACGCCGCCCGCGAATACCACGACCAGGCCTCCGAGCTCCACGGACAGGCCGTCAACGCTGCTGTAGATCACTCTTGGCAATCGGTCGACGCTGTGCAGACCGCTCAGGCTCAGTTGGACGGTGCCGCCGCTGGCGTCGCCCCCGTGCTCGCTAAGCAGCTGGTTGGTCATGGTCACGCTCCCGTGGTCGCCGCCGGCCCCGCCGTCTATGGTGCCCATGGTATCGCCGCTCACGGTGTTGGCCCCGCGCTCGCGTACTCCGCGCCTGCCTACGCTTCCAGCCAGACCGTCGTTAGCCAGTCCCTCTCCCAGTCCCACCCCGCCCCCGTGGTGCACGCGCCCCTGGCCGTAGCCCACGCCGCCCCCTACGGTGTTGCCCACGGCGCGCCCGTCGCTTACGCTCATGGACTCCACGGACACGCATGGTAAACTGTGATAAAAGTTTAGATACCAAAAATAAATACTCAACGTTTTGGATTTTGTAAATAAATTATATAAATAAAAATACAGGCTAACAGAAGCGAGGATGTGTGAATAAATGGAATAGTAATTTTATACATTGTTGTTTCCTTTGATTCATATCTCGACACATTACATACATACATATTTATTACTTCCCACAAGCTCAAGAGCATTGACTTCACCAAGAAAATCACGAATGATTTCGAACAATAACACCGATCAAATCGAATCGGTAGTTACTTCGATTATTTAAAACAAATAAGTACATGATAATCGATACCTGTGATTCGATTCAAAATGTCAAGTTCAATTTTTAAGCCGTCGACCTTAACACACTAACATTCAATGACAAAATTTATAAATATTGTATTAGCAAATAATATCGAAATTATTGATATAATTTGATAACCCAACTCTACACACAAAGACATTTTCATTACTCATTGGCTTTATAATCTAATACCTTTGCATTAATAACGTAAAAGGCAAAGGCAAGACTTCCTGACAGCCAGTAATGTCAATAATAACTTTTTAATAACACAAAAAAGTTTTATAGTCGCCACGCCTCATTCTAAATGCGTCATTAGCTTTTTTATAACTTATATAAATGTGTTCAAGGTTATATGCTTACTTTAAACTTCCGCTTCTGTATCAGTTACCGTGTTAAATTAATTATTTACGTTCTAGCATAATATATTTGTTAGTTTTTATAAGATACGTTGACTTGCAAGGAGGTATTTTGTGGAAAAAATATCACGACTAAGGACAAAGGATATGTACAGGGTCAATAATAATTTAAATAATATTGTAACAAGGTCGTGATTTAACACATTCATAATGAAGTATTTAGGGGCCCGTATAAAGTAGAAAAAAATATAAAGTATAGAGAGGCAGTAGCTAAATAATAACAGCCGCACAGGTCGATCGATCAGGTTAAGCAACGCTTCCCTCCCACTGTTGGTCTGTGGCTGGGTGACTATCTTTTATTTTTGTTGATTTCTGAGTATATGGTACATTAAGATCTTAATATTAAACAGTTTCACATACACTACCGTCGCCGGTGTAGAAATATTACAAAGTCAAAGTGGCCAAGTTTTTTGCCGCAACAATATTATATCTAGATTGTCATCGAAACTCTAAGCAGAAGTGATATCCCATTAATTTAATTATAAATTAGTTCAGAAGGTGATTTTTATACAATGTCAAGTTTTATAAGCACAATTTTTGTATAATTATATTAGTTATGAATGAAATGTCAAAAAAGAAACGGTACAAGTCAATAGGTATACATACATACACAAGGTAATTTTAAAATGTAATGTCAAAATTTATAATTTAAAAAATCATTAACTGAATAGAAACAGTTGTCTAAAAGTCAGGCAAATATTGTTTTCCTGAATTTATTAGTGGGCAACACTCTGATGCAAGGGGGTAAATTGTTAAAAATTTTGATTGCCATACAATTGGAATTCCTGCTATAAAAATGTAGTCTCTGGCTAGGTGCAAGTAATTTATTTGGGCTTCTGCTTTCACTCTTTTCGAAATGTCTTGTCTTTGTATACCGAGACCTCTCCGTGCTTCGGAAAAGCACGTTAAGCCGTTTGTCTCGGCTGTCATTCGTAGATCTTTGACAGTTGTTACGGGTAGTCACAAGGCCGAAAGTCTGACAACCAGTCTTACCAACATCGTATAACCCAGTAACTGGGTTGTGGAGGTCAGATAGGCAGTCGCTCCATGTAAAATACTGGTATTCAGCTGTATCCGGTTAGACCTGAAAGCCGACCCCAACATACTTGGGAAAAGGCTCGGTATTCCCTCATAGCTCTAAGTATTCCCTCCCGTTTTAAATTGCTCTAAGATTGCATACACCTAAAACTTTTCACATTATTGTAATAATAACAGCTAAACAGTTCTAGCAAGAAATGGAGCGCTCAATACAAAATGGCCCCTTCCCACAACAATTAGAATCGTTATGAAATCGGTTCAAATGTGGCAACTAAATAGATATAAATTAAACTAAATGGCAAATGCTGCAGTGTAAGGACGTATGCAGAGTAAATACATAATGTCGTAAGTTAGAACCTGTGGTCTGTTCTAAAAGTATCTGACGAAAGTGTAAACAAACCCTGTTCAGGTTAAAATCTTACGCAATTACTCTCACTAAAGGGAATTAGTAACACATCTGAATTTAGGTTTCAGAATGAAGGTAAACAGTCCTATCTTAATCATCATTATAAAACTACTACTTACATAGAGCGACAGCCTATTTGACCTCAACAAGCCAGTTACGACTTTCCGGTTGTCAGACTTTCGGGCTTCTGACTTCCCGTAACGACTGTCAGAGATACGCACGCATGACAGCCGGGACCAACGGCGTGACGTGGTTTCCGAGGCACGGAGGGGTATCAGTATGTGCTCGAAATAGAGAACTAACATGAAATTTCCTGAATTTGACAAGTATTTGACATCTCAAGCAGAACCGCCATTACATTTACAAAAAACATAATCAGCGTATAATGTTCCCACTGCCGGGACACAGGCCTACTCTCTGTGAGAGGGAGAGGGCCACACATCCATCACGCGGGCCCAGTGCGGGTTGGTGACGTCACATGTCTTCGAATTTTTTAGTTCTAGGACATGCTGGTTTCGTCACGAAGTTTTACTTCGCCGTTTTGAGAGCAGTGGGGGATGAAATTAAATACACAAAGTTAAGGGCCCGTCTGGGTCCGAACTCACGTCCTACAAACTCGTAAATCGGGGCGGAAACCACTACTCCCTTATAAAGAACGTCGAACCATAACTACAGCTCCTTTTTACCCGACTGTAAAGAAAATGTGCGTGTGGTAAGTACCTACTTACCTAGTCAGGTCTTTGATAACGCTAAACATTTGTCATATGTTCAAAAACTTCTTGGTTTTTGCGCACGCAACAACAATGCACATTGCCTGCATAATACAAAGGCGTTAATTTCTTGTTTGCATAGCTTTTTGTTGACTATACGTGAGGTTGTATTGTATTGGGGATTCTCTTTAAGGAGCTTACAGGACCTAAACGCAAAAAACGCAAGTTTTAGAAACAATAAAAGTATATGATCAACTACAGTATACAAAATCAGAAAAATATATGGTATACTTCAGGATATATGCTAGGTAGATAGTGTGCTGAAAACATAATACAAATAATTTGATACGATAGAAAAAAATCATGAAGATACCTCTAAAAACTTTTTACAATAAAAACCATACAATCATTCTGAATTTGTCAGATTATTCTACAAGCAACATACTAAAACTCTAGTGGTTTAATTTTGTAATCCGAACAATAGATTTTTTTTAAATCAAGCAATTGCTTCATATTTTGCAATACTTAAATTACCAGCGTTGTGTCATCACGCTTCTCTTTCTTTTCTATGCAGTCCGACAATGACCGCGCTTTAGGTCATGTAAGCGCCTTAAAGGTTGGTCGTTTGACAACAGTTCTCATTAGTTAATGGTTCTTGGCAAAATACT
This sequence comes from Luperina nickerlii, assembly GCA_963855955.1. Classification (NCBI taxonomy): domain Eukaryota; kingdom Metazoa; phylum Arthropoda; class Insecta; order Lepidoptera; family Noctuidae; genus Luperina; species Luperina nickerlii. Next base: position 3,831,378 of record OY979689.1, on the reverse strand, counting down.
TACTGCTTAGATGTTCTTTATACGTATTAATTAATAACCTCCCGACGAATTCCGATGTGATGTTGTCTTATAACTTTACTAGCAGCACTGGTTTCACCTGTGTATGTTTCGATCCGGTGGTAATATCGGGATAAAAAGTATCCTATGTGTTAATCCAGGAAATGGTCTATCTATGTGGCAATTTTCATCCAAATCTGTTCAAAAGTTTACGCGTGACTGAGTAACAAACATCCAAACATCTTTGCAAACTTTCACATTCATAATATTAAGCGGGATTCTTACAGCATAAAACTCGTAAAATAGTCTAAGCTTGGGTTCAAACCAATAACACAATCTAGTCACGTCTTTACCTACATTCTAGCCTAGTCTGCCTCACTATATCCTAGATATTACGGCCGCCATATTGGATTGTTACGCCAACAATCAAACTGGAATACTATTTACTTTACCTTTGAAAATATATTTAGTTTTTGCTCCTATGAGATCATTTTGTAACTCCGGTCTGTTATTATATAGGTCAGCACCTGCCAAGCCTTTTTCTAACTATGTTGGAGTCAGCTTCCAGTCTAACCGGATGCAGTCTCAATACCAGTATTTTAATGGAGCGAACTCCACAACCCACTGGGTTACTCCTTGGTAGGGTTGATTGTCAGATCAACGAATGACAGCCAGAACCAACGGCTTAGCGTGTTTTCCGAGGGACGGGTCTGTTTTCATATGTAGTTTGTCATTATGGTCGTCCAATCCAATTTGGTGGACCGATTAAATGGTGAAGGTCGCCGGAATACTCTTGACTTCGAGTTACAGCATACGAACATAATCCAGCATTGTACACGAAGAAGGTATAGAAAAACCTGCAGTATAGGTCACCAGAGGGGCATTTCTCGTAATTTTAAGAATGTTCGCAGTCTGATTCGCAGTCTGATTCTCAGTCTGTCAAAAATACCTCTAATTTCCCTACATTTTTAACATTGATTGTCGCTGAGAAGAGATTGAAACAGGTTTCTGTTCTGACTCGTTTCGGAGAATTTCTTAATTTGCATAAGAAGGTCTATCATGCGGTCATGTCACTTATCTATTTATAAGTATTTATTTATTTACTGTTCAGTTTTGCAATGTTACTCAATATCACGCTTTTTATACATAGGTACCTATTCGTTACTGTTTTTATGTGACACTATTTTATTTTTATTTATTTATACAATTATGCATACACATTACACACATCACGATGCAGTATAAAACTGATTTACATTCGTCACCTCACACACCAGGTCCAGTTGAAAACCAGCGTCAGGCACCAGTTGTCTGGCATTTTTGCTGAACTGGGCCTTTTTGGCGCAGCCGTGAGGCACACTTTCCTGCTAATTTCTTACATCGGAATTTGCACTTTTTATTTTTATCTTATTTTTTTCCTGATGTACGACTATAATTATCTAACTATCTGGTGTATTGTGTGTCTCTTAGTCTGTGCTAAATAAATGTATTTTCTTTCTTTCTAGATTGCAACTAGCTTTTGAACTTTTTTAATCACGGGAATTGGTCTTCTGGGCCCTTATAAAGTATTAGAAGAAAGTAGGAACAGATAAGTACTCAAGTATTCTAATAGTCTTCCAATTAAGTGCAGTAACCTGTAATACCTTGCTTTTACTGCCGCTTAGTGCGTATGCCTGCAGATTTGTAAGTAGGTTAGCAATGTTTCAAGATACACACAGCATCCTAATGACGGCCGCACCAGTTTCTTTGTAATCTGACGCAGAGAAAGTGTAATGAAATCGTTACAATTGAAGTATCGTAACATTGCTGTTTCGAGGGTTGGCAAAAACAGGAAAATACACGTAAAATAAGTAAGTACTGCTGAAAAAACGATGACACATAATATTGTGTCCTGCGTGTCCTGTCAGCTGCACATTACAAGAACTGATGGCGCTAACACGAGCTGAATTCTGGGCAGAGTTCATTTAGACTGCCATCGACACGCTAACAAGAAGGAGCACTACCTCCATGTCTATTTTGCTATTTTCGGCTTGAAGGACCAAAAATTGTTGATCGAAAAACACATCAACCACATAATCCTTATGTTTGTAACAAGCGAAAAAAACAGACTAGCTGCGCCCCGAGGTTTTACCCGCATAAGTTTGGATCCCGGGGGAATATCGGGATAAAAAGTAGCCTATATGTCAATCCAGGGTGTCAACTATGTACATCCATACCAAATTTTATCAAAATTGGTCCAGCCGTTTGAGCATGAAGAAGTAACAAACATTTAAACACACACACACAAACTTTCGCCTTTATAATATTAGTGTGACTAGCTTCCGCCCGCGGCTTCGCACGCGAGGTATGTCGAAAAAAATTACCCTATGTCCTTCCCCGGGATGCAATCTATCTCTCTGCCAAATTTTGTCGAAATCCGTTCAGCGGTTTAGGCGTGAAAAGGTAACATACAGAGAGACAGACAGAGTTACTTTCCAATTTATAATACTAGTATGGATGAATAAGTTCTTTCATATCAATTTCTCTCTTTCAGTCGTCAGTAATTTGACTTTCGAAAGAACAAAAGTGTTGTGTAACTATACAGACGCTATACAACTTTTATCATGGGGTAGGTATGTGGTATAAACTTATAAGACATAGGTTTTTAATTTAACCACTGACGCGGTAACTGAAGTCTTTATAAAAACAAAAACGCCTGCTCTACATACACCGCAATCAAGCTTGAGTTTCAAGCTGATCCTGAACGCCTTAACGAATAGTTACTGCAAAGAGTAAAGAAGCACATTGCGTTACTAAAATCGCAAGGTGAATTGTGTCGTGTCACGTATAACGTATTAAAAGTCCAGAATAACTTTAAGCACCTGTAATCCTTTTCTACATACAGTGCCTTATAGCCCATAAGGAAGGCTGTTTATCACCAAGATATTACAAGACCCAAAAGTCACTCTAGAGTTGTGCGCCAATATTTACAAATCGCTCGTCGATGTTTTGGAAAAATACGAGGCGACTAGTGGATATGGGGGCCTACAGGTCTTAACCCGGAACTGCCGGTCAGCGGTATTGTCTGCAAGGGTTACCGCTGGCCCGGAACATAAAGGGCTAAGGAAGGAACACGGGTGGGTTGTAGTCAGTAAGAGTCTGACACTCCCTTCCGCTCCACCCAGAGCGGGAGGGGTCATTTGATGATATCCCATCCTGAAAAAAAAAACTCCCGGCACTGCCTACTTACTTACATATTTATAACTGTGAAAGTTTGTTTGTTTGTTACTCAATCACACAAAAACAGCTGAACGGATTTGGATATAAAGGGGCATGCAGATAATTTTTAACCTGGATTAACACATGTGACCCCCAACCTCGTATTCGCGGCGCACGACAGTACAATCATCATTGCTTCCTCATCTGCCTAGCCTTTTCCCGACTATGTTGGGGTCGGCTTCCAGTATAATCGGATGCAGTCTGCCTATCTGACTCTCACAACTTACTGGGTAATACGAAACCCCTTGGCAAGGCTGGTTGTCAGACTTTCGGGCTTCTGCCGACCCGTAACAACTGTCAAAGATCAACTAATGACAGCCGGGACCAACAGCTTAACGTAAGTAACAACAGTTTAAGGCAAGGAGGGGTCTTGGTATGTCAAGATGGTCACCCATCTACGGATCAACCGCGGCAAGCGTAGCTTAACCTGAACGATCGACCCGCGCGGCTGTTGTTATTTAACCACAAGCCTGTCTCACAAATCATTATTGCTCCCTGACTGGTTTTTTTTTGTTTTTTCAGGATGCGAAATCATCAAATGACCCCTCCCGCTCTGGGTGGAGCGGAAGGGAGTGTCAGACTCTTACTGACTAAAACCCACCCGTGTTCCTTCCTTAGCCCTTTATGTTCCGGGCCAGCAGTAACCCTTTCGGACAATCCCGCTGACCCGGCAGACTTCGGCCCTCCCGCTACCTGACTGTTTGAAATACAAGCGACGGGTTAGGTTCTGTTAATGTAAGTACTAATAGAACACTCACATTTTGTCAGTTATGTCTTAAGTCCGCGAACCCATTGCCATCAACCAGGCTCAGATCCAGACTCCAGGCTGTTACTAAGAAATTCCTGACAGAAAAATCCAATGACCCTTTTGCTTGACCCATGAATCGAACCCTGGACCTCACACTGAGCAGTTGCGCTTGCGACCACTAGACCAACGTCAGACCAATTAAAACACAACATTACATAACACTAAGTCATCTCTCATATATAAAACAAGTCTTTGACAGACACGTAAACAACGAATTACAACATCGAACATACCATACGTCACGATCATCAATCACAAACGTCACAAGACTCATGCGCATCACATTACACACCCATCTAAGCATAACATCTTATTACGTCACGAGATCATCGTCCGTAGAGGTCGGCGCCCGCGCATCTTCACAGTTCAAGATCAACGGAAAGTAATAACGGTTTCGTTTTGACGTAAAAAACGTCATGATTTTAAAGTAGCTGTTTTCTGTGATGTCCTTTGCTTTTCAGAAATCCACGATCGTCTAAAGGGTTATACAGTATGTAGACCACATACCGTACATTAAATTAGACCACATACTTGTTATCGCATTTTCTGATGATATGCAAAAAAAATGAATGGAATCGGTCGTGAAAAAAAAAATCAACTGTTCCCTACATTTTGACGAGTTATGCGAACATAAATGTAGGGAACAGTTTTTTTGACGTTCAAAAGTGCCTTTTATGTGCCTATTTGAAATAAATGCTTTGACTTTGACTTTGACATATTTTTATATTGGCATGCACAGCTCATATTTCAGCGATAATGGGCTGCAGTACAACATGATCCGCGTCCCTATCGGCGGTACCGACTTCTCCACACACCCCTACGCTTTTTCTTATTTTTTTTTTTGGGATCCCGCGATAAAAAAAATGACCCGAAAATGACCCGCTCTGGGTGGAGCAGAAGGGAGTGTCAGACTCTTACTGACTAAAACCCACCCGTGTTCCTTCCTTAGCCCTTTATGTTCCGGGCCAGCGGTAACCCTTTCGGACAATCCCGCTGACCCGGCAGGCTTCGGCCCTAACGGGCCCCTTCAAATGAAACATACCGAACCCCTACCCTCCTAAGCTTACAACGAACTCCCTGTTAATGACGCCCAGCTCAGCAACTACTCGCTCACTTACGAAGATTTTCATTATAAGGTGAATAACCAAATATGCACATTCACCTACTAACAAATCAAGGTTACAATTGATAGCTGTGTCATGCGTCATACGCAAATATTTGGCGGAGTGGAACAATAAGATATTTGCCAAGCTAAAACATAGCGCGGAACCAGAGACGCTAAGCAGGCGTGTAGGCCACACTTTATTTGAAAGAAAGAAAGAAGAAGAAGAAAAAAATTTATTAATTGCATTACTTTTTCATGAAAAGTCCCTTTTTGAGCGGTACCAATTTCATCAATTCTACTTTTTTTCCAGCAAAGTTCCTGCTAGGCAAAGTTATCCCCTTTTTCCATCCAGTGCTATTTCTGACCTTGTCTGCAGAATCGCCTCCTTCGCCAAGGTTGACCTTGAAGGCCCGACCTCCTTGCCCACCTGTCAGGGAGAATTCGAGCGAAATGTCCGGTCCATTGGTCAGTTGTAACATAAAGGACATCGCCCACTTATTCTAAGTTAAAGGTCATCATTTTAATTAACGTCTATATGCAAACATAATATTATAAATGCGAAAGTAACTCTGTATGTCTGTCTGACTATTCTTTTTAAATTCACTTTCCGTTTCTCTCTGTATCTTTCTATTACATACGAGTGTGTGCATGAGGGTATTGCGTAAGGAACTTTGTACCTGACGGAGTCCCGCGACCGCGCACGTTTATTTAGTTTCTGTGGCAATAAACGATGTTTTCTTTCTTTCAAAGACAGAGGTGTATAGTACCTACAATCTTATTTCACTAGTAACAAGCCACATGTAATAAGGGGCAATCCTAATGCTATTAACCTGGTACAAATCCGACTTCGGGCTACCACTGAGAATTTTCTTATAAGTACCTATATTACCCAGGACCTAAACAACACTCACCGGAAACTTTATTAAAATTGCAACACAGGTATGCGAAAGAGGGTGTAAACTTCATTCATCTTTCCTATTCACCCCGCCCGCCCTTGAATACAGACCACTTACTTTTTTTACGTATAGAGCACAAGCAACGTGCAATGGTATAAAAACTCGCGGCGACCAATCGAGAGCAGTCAGTAGCCTTCGAGCAGTCTAACACAGAAGTGCACGATGAGAGTTCTGGTGGGTTGAAACTCGAGTGTTCTTACTTACAACTCTTTAGTGCTTTTAACTATTCATAATATTCCACATTTAAAATTAGTGTTTGCGTGTCAGTGTTGTGATTAGTGATGTGATTCGACATATCGATATAGGGATCGCTTGTGATATAATCGATGTTTTAAATCGATATTTTTTCACAGATTGTCGCCACCGTCCTCGCTTGCGCCGCAGCCGCGCCCTCCGGTCTGCTGGGAGCACCTTACGGAGCACCCTACGGTCATGGCCTCGTCGGTCATGCCGGACTCGCGGTAGCCCACGCGGCTCCGTACGCCGTGGCTCACGCCGCACCCGCTCTACCCACCATCTCCCCCGGAGACATCCAGGGTGCCGCCATTGACGCCCATGTTGAAGCTTCCGACCATGTCCGCGCCGCCTCTGACGCCGCCCGCCTATACCACGACCAGGCCTCCGAGCTCCAAGGACAGGCCGTCAACGCCGCTGTAGACCACTCTTGGCAAGCGGTCGGCGCTGTGCAGACCGCTCAGGCTCAGTTGGACGGTGCCGCCGCTGGCGTCGCTCCCGTGCTCGCTAAGCAGCTGGTTGGTCATGGTCACGCTCCCGTGGTCGCCGCCGGCCCCGCCGTCTATGGTGCCCATGGTATCGCCGCTCACGGTGTTGCTCCCGCGCTCGCGTACTCCGCGCCTGCTTACGCTTCCAGCCAGACCGTCGTTAGCCAGTCCCTCTCCCAGTCCCACCCCGCCCCCTTGGTGCACGCGCCCCTGGCCGTAGCCCACGCCTCCCCCTACGGTGTTGCCCACGCCGCCTCCTACGGTGTTGCCCATGCCGCCCCCTACGGTGTTGCCCACGCCGCGCCCCTCGCTTACGCTCATGGACTCCGCGGACACGCATGGTAAACCGTGATAAAAATTTAGTACAAAAATTATACTCTACGTTTTGTATTTTGTAAATAAATTATTAAAAAAATACAGGCTAGCAGAGGCGAGGATGAGTGAATAAATGAAATAGTAATTTTATATATTTTGTTGTTTCTTTTGAATTATATTTCGACTAGAGGTGTGCGTCGGTGTCATTAGCAATTGGATCCAGAAGTACCTCAAGTACAAGGCTCCAGCAGTAATCTGCGAGCATAGCAGGCTCCCATCTTCCTTGGAAACGTTATTCGATTGCAGCTACATTTTGATGAAAATATTCATGTTTATCACTAGCTGAAACCATATTTTCGGGGAAAAATTCCCCACTGGGAATTAAGGAAATACAATTTTAATGACATATTGCATCCCATTTCAAAGCAGTGGTGGACCTGTGGTATCAGCACCTACTTATGAATAGGTCATGGAAGCCGCTGAGTGGGATCGGAAGAGGGCTGATCCGGCTCGGAGAAGGAGGCGTCGGGGAAACAACCGCCTAAGCGCTTAATACGCCGAAACACGCTTACCAATCGAGATAGGTGGACCTTTGGGGTCGCGGGCGCACAGAGTGGGGTCTCTGTCCGCCCACCAAGTGACCCCAAGGAAGACGGTGGCACAGGGGTCACTTGCTGCCATGCACAGCGAAGCTTAGGGGAGGCCCCTTTACAGTCTCCCCAGGGAAGTGCCTTACAGGCGTTGCACGGGGGGTTCCTGAATTGGTATTTTAAGAAAAACCGGGACAACCCCTATGTGCTGAAGGTGATCACCGGGGGGGGTCATAGGTCGTGGGCTCAAATCCAAGCAGATGCTTTACTTTGTGTAATTTATTTCATCACCACTGCTCTCAAAACGATGAAGGAAAACATCGTGAAGAAACCGGCATGTCCTAGATCCGAAAATTCGAAAACGTGTGACATCTACCAACCCGCACTGGGCCCACGTGGTGGATTACAGCCCACTCCCTCTCACAGAGAGGAGGCCTGTGTCCCAGCAGTGGGAATATTATAGGCTGATTATTGGATCCCATTTTATGGTAGCAGTCCAACATTAGTTTTATTTTTTCGCGAAAGTCAGCGGATATTAGATTTTTTTTTTGACGCGGTTGGCGCCGTGGCTGAGCGATCGACTGCTGCGCAGCATGTCGCTGGTTCGATTCCCGCACGGAACAAATATTTGTATTGCCTACAGGTAATTGTTCCGGGTCTGGCTGTTTGTGTATGTTTGTAAACGCACCCACGATACAGGAGTAATTCCTAGTGTGGAGCAATGTTTTCTTTAAAAAGAAAAGAAAGAAAGATATGTTGTTACCAAGAAAAAAAATTGTCACGTCAATAAAAGCGTTCGGAGAAGACTGCTGGGAATGTCAGTTTCGGGCTACTTCGTAGCGACTGTCAAAGTTCTACGAATGACAGCCGGGACCAACGTCGTAACGTGCTTTCTGAGACACGGAGGTGTCTCAATATGTGCTGGACATGGCCTCTGTTTTCGTCCGGGGTTAAAAATACTAAAGTTCGCTCAAAGTTCGTCGCCCGCGCATCGTGATTTCAAGGTCATCAGAAAAAGAGTTTGTGATGAACAGATTTTATTAAACGTCTTCGCGTTCTGTATTAAATGTGTGTTCCGCTTTAAAAGTGAAATGTAAACTGGAACATTACATAATTATAATTTTATTGTTTCTTTGAATCTTTCGGAGAAGTCTGGTGGTTAAAGAATCCACTTTTTAGCCGACAAAAAAGAGAGGAAGTTCTCAAGATGACAGTAGATATAGTATTTGTTTTATGCACTAGGATGTAGGTTTAAAAGTAGAGGTTTTGTCAGGGGCACCCCGAGGTTCGGTTTGGTTAGGTTCCTTTAAACCCTGCAGACAGAAAGAGTAGCTCTGCCCGGCGGGGCTCCGTCGACCTGACGTCGTTAGAGATAAAACGAGGGAGCAGTATTAATAAGCTGTAGGCGAGTCATCCGGTAGGTATTTCATACATAGTTGAAATATCCAATATCTTAAAAAACCATTAAATTAATCGTTCGTTAGTGCAATTAATTTTAGTTTAATCAAAATTAAGTATGTGAACCAGTAATTCAGTCGACCAATATGTGTTATGAACCTATGTGAATCAACCGTAGTTATATCGAAAATAGTTAGAATAACTGTAGTTATTATAATACGTAACCAAGCCTGGGGGTTGAGGGGCGAGCTTTCTAAGTACTAGAATGTCGGAAACTGGACAGGACTGAATCGAGGTGTCCTAACGATTTAAAAGTTCAAAAATTTTATACAATTTGAAAACCTATCTGCGAGAAATGATTTTCTAAATATTTTAGGACCAGGCCTAAAGTTTCCTAGTAACTCAAACTGCCTAACCTTTTACTATGTTGGGGTCACCATCTAGTCTTACCGGATGCATCTGAATACCAGTGCACTTTTATTTTCGGTTTTAACACTGTTCAATTTTATGTACTGTTGTGGCCAATCTTTAAATATAGTCCACTCTTGGGCGTCGTGATCGAAAATTGATAGATTTCCGATGATATTTGTCATTTTGCACGAACTTTATTTTTGAAGTGAAAACTTCTTTAGCGGCGCTGTGTACTTTTTTTGGCGCTGTGTATTTTTTTTTAAAAACTTCTAAATTCGCGTCAGGTCACGTGACCCTGATCGAAAATTCGTAAGACGTAAGACGTAAAACGTAAGACGCGCGTTGTTGAGGACAGCACCATCTATGCACTGATTTGCAAAAAACCCTATAAAATAAGGAACACACCTTAACACGCGTGTTTTGTTTATAAGACGATTCACAAAATACACTCGTAATTGTTCAAGTTTTCACTTCTGTCGGCACTACCGGAGTGCCAATGTTTTTATTTTTTATTTTTGTAAGGGTAACTCGTCGCCAGTGATCTGTCAGCTGCCGAATAAAACCACCGTTGCTATTGGATGCTAGTTTATTACTGGTTGACACAACATAATGGTAATGGTGCAGGCACGCACACATACATACACATCAGTTCTATATAGAGCGACTGCCTTTCTGACCTCCACAACCCAGTTACTGGGTAACACGATACCCCTTGGCAATACTGGTTGTCAGACTTTTGGGCTTCTGACTACCCGTAACGACTGTCAAAGATGTACGAATGACCGCCGGAACCAACGGCTTAGCGTGTTTTCCGAGGCACAGAGGGGTCTCGATACGTAGTAGATGGTCACCCACCCACGAAACAACCGCGGCAAGCGTAGTTTAACCTTCGATCGATCCGTGTGGCAGTTATTAATTAGCCACGAGCCCCTCCAAAATTTTCTAGTCACTACGACTATCGAACGTATAATCCATTTAAAAAAAACCCTACGCAACAAACCACGCATTTTAAAAATCCATACTTCCATACTTATTTATTATAAATTCGAAAGTAACTTCCAGAGATTAGCGCGTTCAACCAAACAAACTCTTCAGCTTTATAATATTAGTATAGAAGTATAGATTAATATTTAGCTTAGATATAGGACAGAAAATCTCGATGGTTTGAGATGTCGCAGACAGTAGATTGCACCCCGTGCGAGCAGAATCGGGTCGTCTAGCTAGAGAACAAGAGTCTAGCTAGTATTATAATCTATCTATCTATATTTAAATCTATCTATATCTATCTATCTACTATCCATACTAATATTATAAATTCGAAAGTAACTCTGTCTGTCTGTCTGTATGTATGTCACCTTTTCACGCCTAAACAACTGAACGGATTTCGATAAAATTTGGCAGAGAGATAGATTACATCCCGGGGAAGGACATAGGATAGTTTTTATCCCGATATTCTCACGGGATCAAAACTTAAAAGAAACCGCGGGGCACTGCTAGTATTCAATACACTGCGGAAGGCAAACTTATCAAGTAATACTGATTTTGAGAGCGATGTTGAAGGTTGCAAATTATTTACGACTTAAATACACCTTTGATATTTGTTCTTTTCCCAGAAATGAGACTAGACAATTTGCATATTAAGAAAAACATGCATATTTAGGCTATATTGCTTGAAGGGTTCAGTACAAATAAAACTAATGAGTCAATACTGCTGAAAAATAATTTTGAAGATTCCTAGACATCAGTAAAAGTTTTAGTGGTAAACTATACTTTCAAAGGCCGAGGTGGTAGAGTACCTACAATCCCATTTCACCAATGAAAAGCCCCATGATAACATGGGGTTAGGCAAGGTAGCTTATTGAAATTAACGAAGAACGAGATACAAGGAAGAAGATAATTATGAACTCGTCCAAAAATTCAATACTGCAGAATTAACCCATGATCGGGGTTGGGGTGAGGTCAAGATAAAATAAGATTAAAGATTATAAAGATACTAAATATTTCAGTAATACAAATAGGATAACGATTAAACCTAATGAGGTGAATGAGATGAGATTGAGTCGCACCCGATATGCTATCCGAATACGTAATGACTGTTTTTACTTAGGTTAATACATAAAATATTCATGGCATAAATTGCGGTGTCGCAATTACGCTAACATGTTTGTTATTGTTCGGTGATTGACCCGAACATGCTCCCGAGGGAGAAAAAGATGAGGTTAGTATGTAGGTATAGTTAAATGTTAATGAAATTAATATTAACAAGGTGAAAACAATGTTCAAGTAATACTAAAATGGTTATGTAGGGTTAGTTATGTTAAAAGATGAGATAAAAGTAACATTAGAAATTAAATAGAATCACTACAGTGTAAACCAGGAAGAGAAAACACGCGAAAGATCGGTGAAGAACTTCTATCGTCCTTTTTACCCTACTTTCGATTAATTAACTTTTCCGGACGGGCAAGGATACTTTGGAAGTAAGGACAACTGTCAAATCGTGTTGTCATTCATTTTAGTACGGGCCCAAGACTAATCTTATGTCCGATGATGATACGGAGTAGGAAATGACAAGTTGCAATTGCAAGTTACCATCCCTACCTAGTTGCTATTCCACCAATTCGCACTAAGTGTTTTCAAATGTCCTTTATAATGCGCACAGCAAAAGTGTGGAACTCTCTACCTGCGTTTGTGTTTCCGAGTGCATACAACCCGAATCTCTTCAAAGTAAGAGTGAACAGGCTTCTTCTGGGTGAGCTCACTCCATCGTAGACTTTGTCTCTGTCATCTCTGACCTAGACTAGAGTCAAGAGCAAACACATTTCAAATAAAAAAAAAAAATAATAATAAAAGCTCGTTTTTCGGACACGTAACTTTCGAAATTACGGATTTTGTGCTTAGAGAGTGGACTCCCTGGTAAAAATCCAGACTACAAGCCACTACTAAGAGTGTTTGCCGATGACCTACAGTCAACACTCTCGAGATATTTTATCAATATTGCAATAGAGGTATGAGGAACAGGGTGTAAACTTGATTCATCTTTCCTATTCACCCCGCCCGCCCTTGAATACAGACCACTTACTTTTTTTACGCATAGAGCTCAAGCAACGTGCAATGGTATAAAAACTCGCGGCGACCAATCGAGAGCAGTCAGTAGCCTTCGAGCAGTCTAACACAGAAGTGCACGATGAGATTTCTGGTGGGTCGAAACTTGAGTGTTCTTACTTACAACTCTTTAGTGCTTTTAACTATTCGTAATATTCCACATTTAAAATTAGTGTTTGCGTGTCAGTGTTGTGATTAGTGATGTGATTCGACATATCGATATAGGGATCGCTTGTGATATAATCGATGTTTTAAATCGGTATTCTTTTACAGATTGTCGCCGCCGTCCTCGCCTGCGCCGCAGCCGCGCCCTCCGGTCTGCTGGGAGCACCTTACGGAGCACCCTACGGTCATGGCCTCGTCGGTCATGCCGGACTCGCGGTAGCCCACGCGGCTCCGTACGCAGTGGCCCACGCCGCCCCCGCCCTCCCCACCATCTCCCCCGGAGACATCCAGGGTGCCGCCATTGACGCCCATGTTGAAGCTTCCGACCATGTCCGCGCCGCCTCTGACGCCGCCCGCCTATACCACGATCAGGCGTCCGAGCTCCAAGGACAGGCCGTCAACGCCGCTGTAGACCACTCTTGGCAAGCGGTCGGCGCTGTGCAGACCGCTCAGGCTCAGCTGGACGGTGCCGCCGCTGGCGTCGCCCCCGTGCTTGCTAAGCAGCTGGTTGGTCATGGTCACGCTCCCGTGGTCGCCGCCGCTCCCGCCGTCTATGGTGCCCATGGTATCGCCGCTCACGGTGTTGGCCCCGCGCTCGCGTACTCCGCGCCTGCCTACGCATCCAGCCAGACCGTCGTTAGGCAATCCCTCTCCCAGTCCCACCCCGCCCCCGTGGTGCACGCGCCCCTGGCCGTAGCCCACGCCGCCCCCTACGGTGTTGCCCACGCCGCCCCAGTCGCTTACGCTCATGGACTCCACGGAAACGCATGGTAAATTGTAGTAAAAATTTAGATACCAAAAAATAATACTCAACGTTTTGATTTTGTAAATAAATTATTTAAAAAATACAGGCTAACAGGCAAGGATGTAAATAAATGAAATAGTAATTATATACATTTTGTTGTTTCTTTGGCCATCGTACTGGCGTGAAAAAGCGGGATGTGAGACCCCCAAAATTATTTATAAATCAAGACACTAGACTGAACAATCAACGTGCGCAGCATCTCATATCTTCGCTTTGCCGATGACAACGTCATAATGGCAGAATCGCCTGGACAGCAAAACCTATTAATGAAATTAATCCTCCGGGCTCGGCACGAGTTCAGGAAAATCATAGGTGATTTACAAATTCGAAGTCTAGCTGAGACCAGTCCACATTGAAGGTTCGCTATTTGAAGTTGGGAAGATGTCTTTCTGGGAGTCATTATCACTACTTCGAGAAAGAAGCTGGCAGAAAGATCCAGTTGGGTTGGCCAGTGTGGAAAACTTCGTCAGGTTATCTCTTGGCCCACCATGTTCGAAGACTAAGGCCTTCTACCATTGCGTCCTGCCCGCTATTTAAATTATCGTCGAAATAAACCAATAAGCATATATCCAAGTATATATCTGCATTGATGGTAATATAATAATACTTTGACTTTAGACACAGATGACGCCGAGTGTCACAGTGTCTCAGTCGAATTACAATATCGAGACCCTTCCGTTGCACTTAGGGGTCTCGATATATGCTTAAAATGGCCTCTGTTTTCGTCAGGGGTTAAAAATACTAAAGTTCGCTCAAAGTTCGACGTCCGCACATCGTAAGTTCAAGGTCATCAGAAAGCGAGCGTCAGTGATGAACAGGTTTTATTGAACGTCTTCGCGTTCTGTATTAAATGTGTGTTCCGCTTTACAAGTGAAATGTAAACTGGAACATTATATAATTATAATTTTATTGTTTCTTTGAATCTTTCGGAGAAGTCTGGTGGTTAAAGGATCCACTTTTTAGTCGACAAAAAAGGTTCTCAAGTTGACGAATATATTTGTTATAAGCACTAGGATGTAGGTTTAATAAGGAGAGGTTTTGAAAATCATTTGTATTTTCTACGTTCTTAGGTCTATTTTGCCACCGAATAACTAATGATGAACTCATCAGCATCTGCTGCCTTTTTCGAACACTCTTGGGGTCGCCATTCATTCTAACCGGATGCAGCTGAATACCAGTATTTTACATGGAACGATTGCCTATCTGACCTCCACAAGCCAGTTACTTGGTAAGACTTACTTGTCAGAATCTGGCTTTTGACTACGCTTGACGACTGTCGAAGATCTATGAATGACAGCCGGGAGTAACGGCTACCTAATCATGAGACTATGAAATTCAAATTTTACAGTAGGACAAAGGTTTTTAATTCTGCAAAGAGACGTGTTTGATCAATTCTTTTCAGAGCTTATTGCGAGTTGGGGTTTTCCAACTATTAATTCCAGGTGTCCTCAAAACGGTGTGAAAAAACATCGTGAGGAAACCGGCATGTCTTAGAGCCAACACTTCGAAGACATGTGACATCTACCAACCCGCACTAGGCCCGCGTGGGGGATAACATTTACGACTCACTCGCTCTCGAAGAGCGTAGGCCTGAGTCTCTGCAGTGGGAACATTCTAGGTTTTTTTTTTTTGAGGATGGGAAATCATCACCCCGCTCAGGGTGGAGCGGAAGGGAGTGTCAGACTCTTACTGACTAAAACCCACCCGTGTTCCTACATCTCTTTGAGGCGCGCGTGGAACACGTACGCGCCGTCCGGCACGAACCTGCGGTGCCATTCTGTTAAAATTTCACCGTGAAAACTTAGGTGAAGTGAGCGTGGTGTGAGCTGTCAATAGTGTCAATTTCTAGCAAAAATAAACTCACTTCACCTAAGTTGTCACGGTGAATTTTTACAGAATCGACCGGTTCGTCCTGATCGTGAGCTACTATCCGCCCGCAGGCCCGCGGCGCCTACGGTGGCCGGGAGTCGTCGCGCGAACATTATAGACTAATTATGCAACGATAATTTAATTCCCAGACTAATAAAACCGGCCAAGTGCGTGTCGGATAACGCACAATGAAGGGTTCCGTTGTTGGAATGAATTTATCCCAAGAACAAACTTAACATTGTAGTTGAACACCATGTTCTCCGATAGATGGCCCTACATTCCGATCCATACAAGACAGCAGGTCTAATCATGGTCTTCTATAAATTCCCATTAAAATAGATGGACAAACTTTTAGAAATCATTCAGTCCACCAAAATAAGGACGATGGTAAAAAACAAGAAAAATAATCAGCTAACGAAAATACACTAATGTGCCGGCAATTTATTATTTTAGGTCAAAATAAAATTGCTTTAATGAGTGTTTTTTTTTTTGCTTGGATATCTTTACTTAGACGTACTGAGCGCTGTGTTAAAATTTGTCCATCCATTTTAATGGGACCCTGTATATCTTTCCCTTAAGTTTAAGGGGAATGCGGGAGTCGCAGATTGTTCCCGTGACCTGCCGCCATTTGCTGCCAAAGCGAAAAGAAGTGAAGCCGTAAATTATATTTTTTACGATTTTAAAAAAATATACGGTTTTATAAAAATATCAAAAAATGAAGGCAATCTTTCTGCCGTCTCCGACTCCCTTCAGATCCGCACTGAGCCCGGAAGACCCTGCACCTGATATTATGTACCTTTAATACTTCGTTGCTATTTGTCACGTAGGTAGATGAAATATCTAGCCAAGACCAGACCCGACCAAAAGATCACTTGTCCACGACGCTGTTATTTACTCTTTATAGCCCTTTTTTTTTCAATTTATTGCAATCGTAAAAATTTGATCAAGAGGGAAATTTTCTTAAACCGTGGTTCCGCATGCCATCACATAATATATTATGTAAAATATAATACCTAAGCGTTTTGTGAAGAAGTTTGGTAAAAAACGGCTGAACACGCTCTAACCTATGCCTCAACCAAGTACTACTGGAATACTTACCAAGCAAGTGATTTCCACATTCAAGTTGTTGCAACTGCGATCGTAACTCGGTGAGATAAAGTTCAAAAATCTCTGATAGGCACACGAGATTTCTAGGCTTTACCTCAGAGTCACCAACATGCTTCAACCGGCTACTTGGCGGCTGAGATAGCTTTGGTGGTATAACTCTCTCCAGCAAACGCTCGTTAGCCACATGTTTTGCTACGAAGGACCTGGAGTCTATCTCATTCAGCTGATCAAAACATGCACATTGCAAACATACTAACAACCAGCCTAAATAATTTTTTTAATACAGAATATGCAATAGAGTATAGATATTTTTCCTAGAGCTCAACTGTTACATACTAATGATACACTTTTACTTTTTCTATTGTTACCGACCTTAATAAGGCATAAACGAAAGACATTTTTCATTTTTTTTAACTTGCCACGTAAGTAATTCTACACGGAAGACGAGGCGGTATGGTCGAAAGACTTATAGCCTGCGAATTCAGAAAAAAAAAACTAACAGACGAGGGGGTTAAGACACATTTCAAAATGGAACAGAATGTTTATGAGTTTATGTGTCAGAAGTGGCTCGAACTTATCCCGAAGTGGCAAAATGGGCAAATGTAAGAACGTTTGGAAACATGCTGGTCCTGTTCCATAATTAGGACAATCTAGAGTCTAGAGCCTAGACAAAATCAAACTGGTTGCTATTTTAAATTGTAATGTAACCTCATGACTTGATAAAATTGAATGTAATGTAATTCTGTTTTAAATCGCTCCGTTAATATAAAAAAAATATTTCCGTTAATGAAAAAAAAAAATATGTAGGTAGTTACTTTGTAAAAAGGACCAGTTTCACCTCTTTACCCAAGGAACCCTACAATCTTGCACCGTTGACATTTACCAACTCGGACCAGATAAAGCAAGTAATGAGTTGCGCACAAAGAATTTACATAAAGAAAACAAAGCTATATGTTTGTTTGTCTGTGAATAAATATGATTGTTTATGGTAAGATATTAATGATGATAAGGCTGGTGTGAAATGACATTTTGGTCATGGAGATAAATTATGACCTGAACTTTCATAAATTCAATTTTTTTAAATAAAAAGTCGCTTGTAGAAACTGACTGGCAATTGTGGCTTAGATCCTTTGGTAGTAAAATAAAAACAATTGAAAAAGAGAGAAAAACCGGTCTCGCACATCGAGGGTTACGTACCATCATAATATGTTTTTAAGTTTTCATCGGCTAGGCTTATATTCGTCAGAGAGAATTTTAACACTGCGGTGTAGAATATTGCAGTTTTAGGTCAGCGCCATCTCTTCACCGATAGTGGAACTAATGTAATTTTTGTTGATGATTTCTGAATAAGTGTGCTATTTAGAGACATCGTTTGATTTTTCCTGTGAAATTAATCTATGTGATAGGAGTTTATGACTCCTATCAGATAGATTAATTTCAGATTTTTTATAAGCAAACTTCGGAGATAATTTGGCGGATTTTTTTAAAATCATATTTCATCAAAAGTCGAAAACTAAGCGGCCTAAAAAAAAGACCGAAAGGTTCCAGAATGTGTGAACAGCGCTGTTTCATATAATACGCCACATGCCCTAGAAGCCCTTTGATTTTTTAAGAAACCGTTTCAGTCCGTTGCAAAAAAAAAATTTCTTTCTTAATTGCATAATAGTTGGGCAAACGACATCTAAAACTATTCCACATTTCAAGTTGATAGCATTAGTACTTAGTTCTTGATATATCCAGCTGTGACAGACGCACAGACAGACAGACTGAGTCGAACCATAAGGGTTTCTTTTTACCATTTTGGTACGGAACACTAAAAATGGAAAGACGGAAGGGATTACTTTGCCCTGCAGTAAGAACACAACAGGCTCGTACCTACTAATATATGAGATGTGGGTATTCCCAAAAAAATTACCTACAGCACACCAAAAAGTACCTGTTTATCCATATTAATTACCTCCCAAGGGACAAAAGCCAAGACATTCGTCACCGCATGATCAGATTCCATTTAAAAAAAAAAATTAACAAATTTTTGCTACACTTTTTTCAAAAAAAGAACACCTAGTCGGAGCCAATGGCAGTGCTGAACCGGTTTCTTGCATGAAGCTATAATTGGAGCAAAGAAATACTTAGTAATGCCTGGTTTAAATTTAAAATAGGTTTTAATTAAATCCGCCTACAGGATACCTTAGAATCTGTGTTTACTTAATTTAAAACTTTTTGACAAAAAAAAAAACCGAAATTAAAGTTATTTTTCACTTTGTAGTTTTTTTTGGAAGTTGGTTGCTTTTTTTTTGTCAAAAAGTTTTTATTTTTCACTTTTTAGTTGTGGTACTTACCCCACACCAATTGCTTCGTCATAGTCGCTTAACTATCTTAATTGAAATATTATCTTATGCATCGAAATATTATCTTATCGCCACCCGAGAAATACTTAATCATTGAAAAGTTCCTGTGCCTATCTGTGGTCTCCTTCATCAGTTCCACTTCACCAAATTATACTTTCTTAATGCAAATGCTTGACTTGTTGATGAAAATACCAAAATTGCTATATGTATGCCTATAATATTTGAGGAGTTCCCTCAATTTCTCATGGATCCCATCATCAGAACTGGATTTTGACAAAAATGGGACCAATCAATCATCAAGAAGTCAATCTTAAGAACTATTATTACCCATATTTGCAAAATAAAATTCTATTCTATTCTATTATATTCTACGTATATCCTTTTAAATAAAAAAAAATCCAAATCGCTTTATAAATGACGGCGTACTGAGGCAACAAACATAAAAAAAAAATACAACCGAATTGAGAACCTCCTCCTTTTTTTGAAGTCGGTTAAAGAGTGCTTTCAATGTCATAGAGAAACCGTAGAATTTATCATAAGCCATAAGTGAAAAAGGAGTCAAGATCACCACCGCTCTCAAAACGGTGAAGGAAAACATCGTGAGGAAACCGGCATGTTCTAGAACCAAAAATACAAAGACATGACATCAACCAACCCGCACTGGGCCCGCGTGGTAGATTACAGCCTATTACCTCTCGAAGAAAGGAGGTCTGTGTCCCAGCAGTTGGAACATTATAGGCTCATTATAAACCTGCAGCGAGCAACGTGTGTCTCTCAGAAAACAACATTAAAATGAGAGACAAAATCATCATCAACATCATCTGCCCAGCCTTTTCCCAACTATGTTGGTCGGCTTCCAGTCTTACCGGGTGCAGCTGAATACCAGTATTTTACATGAAGCGACTGCCTAGTGCCTATCTGACCCCCACAACGCAGTTACTGGTTAATACGCAAACTGCCTAGCCTTTTACTATGTTGGGGTCAGCATCTAGTCTTACCGGATGAATCTGAATACCAGTGTTCTACATAGAGCGACCGCCTATCTGACCTTCACGACCCAGTTACTGGGTAATACGATACCCCTTGGTAAGATTGGTTGTCAGACTTTCGGGCATCTGACGACTCAACGACTGTCAAAGATGCACGATTCACAGGCGGAACCAACGGCTTAATGACGTGCTTTCCGAGGCTCGGAGGGGTCTTGTTATGTAAAGATGTTCCTTGCACCAAAAGTTCCTTGTCATGCACCAAAAGTTCCTTGTCATCAAAAAAGTATGTTCATTCTTTTTCATAAAAAATTTGCCAAATCAATATTTAAATTCAAACAAAACCCAATAACACAACTCGTTAATTGTTTGATAATAACGCTATGTAATGACGCAATGAGTGCACTAAAATTATTAACTCAAAATTCAAGATGGCGCCCGCTTGTCAATCGAAGCTTCCTGCATTCTTTGCGCCCTCGCCCGACCGCCCGGATCGGGGTACCGTCGAGAGAAAACGGGTTGGGAAAACCCTTTTAAAAAACTTAACATCACGCATGTAATTTCCCGAAGGGTTTAAGCAGAGGTGTGTTTATGGCAGGGTACACCCACATTACGCCAATTTTAAGTCCCAGGGGGCAAGACTGTTGCCATCAATTGGACACAATGACGACTCCTGGATTAAAGATTACTACTGAGAATTTCTGACGAAAAAAACAGATATCCAGTCAAATTCTCAAAAAAATAATATTTTATTGTGGGCATATGTTAGTTTACAGGTCTAAACAATAAATTAAAGTTTCAATATGTTCTGCCTAATAGGCATACAATCATTATGTAGTGGCATTACATTTAAAATTATTTTACATGTAAAATTTAGTTATCAAAATATCAATATACAGTAAAATTCATACATATATGGTCAACAATTCAATCAATGATGCAAGAAATCTTGGATTGTGTAGTAAGCTTTTTTAAACACTGGAAGTTTCATAGTGCTCAAAATGTCAATAGGTATTTTGTTGTATATTTTTGATGCCAAGCCAAAGAAGCTTTTGTTAAATACAGCCGTTTTATGTGGTACATTAGAAATTTTTAATATATATCTTCCCGGTTTGAGTTTATCAAACAGATTTTCATCAGTCGAATTTATTGAGAACCTCCTCCTTTTTTAATTAGGTTAAAAAAGCATTAACACTTTGCCCGATCTGGGATCAGGACTTCATGGTCAGCAGTAGCGGTCGGCGAAGCAGCCCCTTTTAAATGTCGTAACATTTTGTTGAAGGGGGGTCTGATTTGAATGAATGTGTAGGTCTACATTCAGCGAAGGTGTATGCGGAATCTATGAATTTCTATGGCAAACAAAGTACTTATGAGTATAAAGAAAAAGTTTGTCATTAGTAGCTTTCTTGAACGGTCTAAAGCCGTCACTAACAAAAATACTTGCTTGGTTAAAGAGGAGTTAGGCTGTAGTGATTCGGCTAAATTCTATAGAGAAGGTGTCTAATACCAAATCAAAATATGATGAACTGACACTGACAAAAGCTGCGATTGTTAACATCATAACTCAATTAAAGACTGATTTATGGCTAAATGATAGTCCTTTGAAGGTTAAGCTACGCTTGCCGCGCTTGCCGTGGATCGGTGACCATCCATTACCGAGTACCCTGCATGCCGGCTGTCATTTGTAGATCTTTGAAGCCCAAAAGTCTGTCAATCAGTCCGACCAAAGGGTTATCATGTTACCCAGTAACTGGACTGTGGAAGTCAGGCATTCTCTTCATTTGAAATTTTGACGACACGGTTGGCGCAGAGACTGAGCGATCGACTGCTGCGCTGCGTGTCGCGGGTTCGATTCCCGCATGGAACAAATATTTGTATTGACTACAGGTAGTTGTTCCAGGTCTGGCTGTTTGTGTATGTGAATTTAAACGTAATTCCTAGTGAGGCAACGTCTTAAAAAAAAAGAAAAAAATTACTGCATTCAGTTAGACTGGAAGCCGACTCCAATACAGTTGGCAGAGGCAGATTGACAGTATTTTTTTATGTAAAGAATGCCTTCTAATTATTTGCATCTCATGCAAAATCAAACATCAGACGCAAACGACCTCACCCACTCAGATATGAAGACTAGTTACTCATACAAGGATAATAAGAAAAACAAGTTCATTAAAGATGGTTCTCTAAGGACACCAACCCTACCCTTTAGAAAAAAACTTGAAATACATAACGTCACCAAGATCTGGCTACTAGTTCAAAACAACGCAAATCGATCGATATCTCCAAAACTATCATTATTCAAGAAATAATAACTACAGAACCCACGCCGTTTCCTACAAAGATATACTTTATACAATATATATTTTTATTTTATTTTGCTATATTAACCAACGGAGTAGCCCGTGTGCTCTATATTGTGGTCGTATAAATAGCATCGGATGGTCGCAGTGGTTATCAGTAGCCATCAACAGTTCCCGGGGACAAGATGAGAGTTCTGGTCAGTTTTTTTTACTTTTAAATAGTTTTTACTAAATAAGAAATTTTTGGTTTTGAGTGACAAGTGTTACAAGTTATAAGGAAGATGTCAGTGTTTTTTTTTTGTTTTTCAATATTCGTGGATTTTTTTGAGGATTTTCTTCGACAATTATAGTTCATTCTGATTTTTTATGATAAGTTTTTTCTAGATCTGTCTGGTCAATATTTTTGTGTTGATATTTCGTCTTTAAATTAATGATGATGTGGCTATGAAAGGGTGTGAGTGTACGGAGATGACGACTCATAGAGAAGTATGGAAGAAAAATACATGTTTCACCGACCACAAATAATTTATTGGGATAAGGAGAGATTATAATGATTTCGACTTTAAATTATTGATGCGTATTGGCGCCACAGGTGTAACGATTGTGTCACACTTTTTCATTAATAGTTGTCAAATTTGTACACTAGGCGAGGTTGACAGCGGCAATTTTGGGAATTTTTTGAGGGTTCTAGTGCTTATAAAAATAATGTATCACCAAAGAGGAAAACATAGGGACACAGTATATATCCTTCTTATTCTGTTTATGAAATATCTTTTAAATTGGTCCAATATTCCAGGAGAAAATAGGCGAGAGCCAAACCTCGGATTATGACTATTTACTTTGGGTTTTTCAAAAAGTCTCACCGACCGCATTTCCTCTTAAATAGTTTTTGTGCATGTTTTTTTTTCTTAATAATTGTTTTAAATACAAGTGTCCCAGCTGCTTTGTATATATACTAGTCGTATAAATAGCATTGGATGGTGGCAGTGGTCATCAGTAGCCATCAGACGTTTCCAGAGTCAAGATGAGAGTTCTGGTCAGTTCATTTTGCTTTTAATATTGATTTTGAAGTGAAAAGTGAATTATTTTAGAAATATTTTGTACTTAAGGCGACTACATGACCTAAATCGCGGTCTTTGTCGAACTGCATAGAAAAAAAAGAGAAGCGCGATGACACAACGCTGATAATTTATTGCAAAATATGAATCAATTATCTATTTACAAAAAAATCTATTGTTTGGACTAAAAAATTAAACATTAGTGCTTTAGTATGTTGCTTGTAGAATAATCTGACAAAAATTCAAAGTGATTGTATGTTTATTAGTATGGTTTTTATTGTAAAAAGAAAGTTTTTAGAGGTATTTTCATGACTTTTTTCTATCGTATCAAATTTGTTGTATTATGTTTTCAACACACTATCTACCTAGCACATATCCTGAAGAATATCACTATATTTTTCTGATTTTGTTTTTTGTAGTCGATCATTTTTATTGTTTCTAAAACTTGCGTTTTTTTTGCGTTTAGGTCCAGTAAGGCTTACAGGACCAAAACGCAAAAAACGCACGCTAAACGCTGATTAAGGGGCTTACAGAGTAAGCCCTTTAATCAGGAAGAAAGTGCTTTAACTTTGGTATCCACTTACATGAGCTTTACTTTGGTGTTGCTCTTGGTTTTCAACTTTGCAAAGATTGTATTTGACTTTTAATTTTTCACCAAATTTTTGGATTTTTAATCTACTTCAAAAAAGGAGGTTCTGTAATCGACCCGTATTATGTAAAAAAAATAAAGACATTTATTCAAACTAGGCTCAGAATCAGCACTTTTCGAACGTCAAAATTACAAAAGACAGTCCCCCAAAGCGCACCGCCCTTCACCACTTCCTAGTGCTCTCGCTGGGGAGAAGAAGTGGCGCAACAAACTCCCCAGCAGCACAGCTGTCTCTTCAGTTAATAAATACTTGATTGTATACAATAGGAGGTATGCAAAATAATTAACATTACAAGACACATAACAATAAATTATAATTAATTTGCCATTATGTTAGTTAGCCACGCCAATATACCAACAAATACAATAAAAAACATAACCCTCCTTCTGGCGCAGTCTGGTAAAACTATAAGTCCTCAAGCAAAAAAAAAATTAAAAATGTAAACAAAAACATAAGTAATACCTACTTAAATAAAACCCTCCAGCTAGTTATAAAGGGCGTGACAGCTTACATATTTATCGTCGTTGCGCGTGCAAAAGCCGCTATGTGTTATTTAGTTATTTTCGGTTCTTTATGCAGTTTTAATCGTTATTTCAATACACATATACTGTATAAACAGCTATGTGATAAGTGCAATATTTAAAGAGTTAAGGAATGTAGCTATGTGATATTCATACATCGAATGTTCCGTATAAATACGCAAAATGTTATAATTCATATACAGAGTTGATATGACAGAGGGGCATTAAATTACACTACGTATACTATACGTGTATAGTATTAATTCGATACAGTACAAAAATAGAAAGCGCCAAAAATGAGATTTTTTTTTTTTCAAACAAACTAAATAGCTTAAAGTCAGAGTGAAACGCAACCACCCTTTATAAATAAATTTGACTGACCTTAGTTAGATGCCTAGGTAACAAAGTCGCGCAGGAGCGCGTGTGCGTGTGTGTTATCTCTCTTGGCGGGGGCGCGGGGGGCGGGCGGTTTAGACCGCTCGCGCCGTCCGCGCCCGGCTGGTTGTTAAGTACGCGCACACACAAAAACACAAAATTTTTAAATTCTCGATGTGTCCTCGATTCATATTAATGCACAAATTATACCGACGGAGAATATTGTTATTTATTAAATCACTGTCCGTCGCTAAGCACTTTAATTCCCGTAATCTTTGTACTGCCAATTGTATGGTGCCGGCGCGCGGCGTTCCTAGGGCTATTGCGCCGGTCA
This sequence comes from Luperina nickerlii, assembly GCA_963855955.1. NCBI lineage: Eukaryota > Metazoa > Arthropoda > Insecta > Lepidoptera > Noctuidae > Luperina > Luperina nickerlii. The sequence continues at coordinate 3,806,201 of OY979689.1, read as the reverse complement.
CCATACCTTTCTCGGTATGTTCGCAGAGCTAAATCTGCGTTTCCACGGCATTCACCGTAAATTAAAATCATGTAAGTGTATTCTGACGCCGTGTAAGTTACACGAGGCATTGCTGAACACTTTAATGATTACACACACACACAACCAACGTTTAATTACGTATCCTATCACAATAAAAACAGTCAAACACAAAAAAACACTAACACTAAATAATAATATTCCCAAGTTAAACTTATTTAGTGTCTATCACAATAACAAAACAAAATCACAATTATTGTCAGCGAGTTCGACAAAACATAAAGGCGCGGCGGCGGGGGGCTCCCGTATTACGTAACGTACGTCCCGAGTGGATGACGCTTGCGCACTGTCCACTGAAAGAAAGTTTTTTAGCAAATTCCCAAGGATCTAGAATGCAATAGCAACATACTGACCTATTTCTATTCCTTTTACGCGCGGGAAAAAGGCGCGGGGGTTTTGCTATGATTGTCACTCTCATAGTGAAAGTGCAAGTGTGTGTGTATTTATTGCTTCGTGAAATATTTGGTTGTACTTGTGCGGCAACAATGTATCTTATACTCAGATTATCGTTTTAAGGTGCATGACCTATGCGTATGAGATAATCAGCTGTTAGGAAATATACATCGTGTTCAAACGTAGCAAAAACTTCAAAAATCATTTGTGACTAAACTACTGCTCCTATTTAATTGATTTTTGGTACAGAGCTTGAAAATGGTATCTAGTATAGGCAGTTTAAAGAAAAGCCCCTCTGTCGTATCAACTTTGTATGTAGCTCAAATAAGTTCACTAAAAACACATAGCGACTTTTGCATGCGCAACGACGTTATGCAAATCGATAGATCGATCGATCGACACTACTGACATATTATCACGGAGATTTTTACAAAACAGCATACAGGTTTAATCCCTAAAAACGTGTACCAACACCTGTGTCTACCCCCTCGAGAAATACATGCGTGGAATGATATGTGAACTATAGTAATTAGTTTTCCTACGACATAAAAACTGGTACTTACATCATACTTAGACACTTAGTTGTTATAAGATCGCCATTACAACCTAATCGATATTCATAACGTACGAATCCATGCATATTTATTCGTAACAAGTTTAAATATGCAACAGATAATAAATTCACCTTCGATAGTAAGTGATGGAATCATAAATTATTTAAAAATACAGTAGCAAAAACATTTATTTAAAACTAGCAGCGCCCCGCGGTTTTTCCCGCATAAATGTCGATCCCGTGGGAATATCGGTATAAAAACTATATCCTATGTCCTTCCCCGGAATGCAATCTATCTCTCTGCCAAATTTTATCAAAATCCGTTCAGTGGTTTAGGCGTGAAAAGGTAACATACAGACAGACAGAGTTACTTTCGAATATATAATATGTATTAGTATGGATAGTAGATAGATTTAAATATAGATAGATAGATTATAATAATAGCTAGACTCTAGCTCTCTAGCTAGACGACCCGACTCTGCTCGCACGGGGTGCAATCTACTTACTGTCTGCGACATCTCAAACCATCGAGATTTTCTGTCCTATATCTAAGTTAAATATTAATGTATCATACACCTAAACCTTTCATCGTATAGTAGCATATTGAGCCTATACTGTTCTACTGCTGAGACACAGGTCTCCTCTCCGTGAGAGGGAGTGGGCCATAAACCACCGCGCGGGCCCAGTGCGGGCTGGTAGATGTCACGATGTCGAATTTTTCGTTCTAGAAGATGCCGGTTTCCTCACGATGTTTTCCTTCACCGTTGTAAGAACAGTGTGGATGAAATTATTTACAGTACCCGGCGATAAATATTGGACATCGACCTTTGGAAACAAGACCCCTCCATGCCTGGAAAGAAGCTTTTCCTTTTATACCTAGTACTAGCTTCTGCACGCAACTTCATCTACGAGAAATTTATGATCCCCGACCCACCCCATCGCATTGCCAGCCCACAAGCCGAAATTAGCCGATTGTCTCTTTCCAAAGGTCGATGTGCAATATTTATCGCCGGGTACTGTACACAAATATGCCAATTCACTAACTCACATCCTTTCCTTCTAATGCACGGGTGAGGAATGGGAAGTGGCTCTTTCCTATCGGAAACCACACGATACTATCAGGACTTTCACAATATAAGGGGCGCAGACGCAAGGAATAGCCAGTCTTAGAAGTAGCATAAATTGTAAACATATACTCGTATCTAAGAAATGCCAGGAGCCAAAAAAACATTAAACAAGACACCTAATACCAAACTAGATTACCTTTGAAAAATTAAGATAGTCGTAATTTGCGAATTGCGACAAACAACTTTACAACTAATTCAATAAAAAAAAATTAAAGGTTAAATTCACTTGTTTTATAATCGACTAGCTTCTGCCCGCGACTTCGTCCGCGTGAAATTTCTTGTTCCCCGACCCACCCCGTCGCATCGCATCGCCTGCCCGCGCTATTACTTCGTTTTTGCTTAGCGTTCTTTCTGATTTTTTTTCGTTTTGCTCGGCTCCTAAAGGTCATAGCGTGATGTTATATAGCCTATAGCCTTCCTCAAGAATTGGGCTATCAAATGCAAAAAGAATTTTTCAAATCCGACTGGTAGTTCCAGAGATTAGCGCGTTCAACCAAACAAACAAACAAACAAACTCTTCAGCTTTATAATATTAGTATAGATTTTAAGACATTATCCTTCATATGAACTGCCTTTGGCCTTGTCTTAACCATTATTTTAAAGCTTTTAGACCAGCTCGCGTAGCATGACCAATTCCATCTCTATTCTACCAAGAATAGACAAAGTCTGTCTACCCAATTCGACATCACTTCTACCCGAAAATTGGGCGATCCGTAGACTCACGTTTCTATGAAGGCAAAGACATTTATCCTTTCCATAGCAACCGGGAGAAAATTTTAAAATCAATATAGATTCTTGTCTAAGTTCAATGTGATGTCTATTTGACACTTGATGAGACATTTCTTATGTTTGAAAGTAAAGAAAAATTGATCGTCATGCTTGACATTGTAGACTTCTGTCGTCTGAAGAATAGAACATTTATTATTTTCGTCGCCATGCTTAAGACGGTAGAAATCTTTCTACAATCTGTCATTTTGTATATTCTTCCGTCGATAAAACTCGTTTCTATATTGTCTAGGGCAACTAGCTTCAACTTTCTAACTAAGTGACAGACTATTTAATTTTGACAATTCAAAAGTGCCTGTACAAGGTTTAATTGAAATAAATGCTGTCTAATGTGAGTTTGAGATTGTCATGCTACGCGTTCTATATTTAAAGTCCAGATTGAAGCATAGTAAAACCGGCGTAACTACAGACACACAATACAACTCTTGTCTCTTATCACTCTTGAAACCCAGAAAGAGAGAGTTTGATCTAATTATTAACTGTTAACCTGACATGCCAATCTTTTCACCATGACAAGAGCTGTCCTTATTGCACTCCTGCCAAATCTACGTGCAACCAGAAGGCCAATTCTCGTAATTTAAAACGTTCAAAATCTAGTCGCAGTCTCATCTCAGCGACAAAGAAATGTCAAAAACTTGTCAAAATGTAGGGAAATTTGAAGTATTTTTTGACAGATTGAGACTGAGATCAGACTGTGAACGTTGTTAAAATTAGTAGAATTGCCCCTCAGATATAACGTCACACAATACTCAAACACTATCTCTCTCTTCCAGATTGTATCCGCCTTCCTCGCCGTCGCGGCCGCGGCCCCCTCTGGCCTCTACGCTCCAGCCTTGGTCCCAGTCGTCAAAGCTGTAGCAGTGCCCGCTGCGATCCCGACCATCTCCCCCGGAGACATCCAGGCAGCTGCCATTGACGCCCAAGTAAAAGCCCAGGACCAACTACAAGCAGCCGCAGACAAAGCCAGAGAACTAGCCGAGCTAGCTACTGAGAATGCCAATGAGAAGGTTATTACTGATGCTGCAGGCGCTAACGAACAGAATTTGGACGCTTTCTGGTCGGCTGAAGACAAGAAATGGCAAGCTGTTGATGCGCTAAAGACTGCTGAAGCTCAAATCGATGGCGCTGTTGCCAATAACGCTAATTTAATCGCTAAGTCCGCCATCAGTGGAGTCATTCCTTATGTAGCTGCTGTTGGCCCTATTTCACCTATCGTAGCGCCAATTCCTCCAGTAGTCTACTCTGCTTATGTTGCTCCATCAAGCTACTCGACCCAGACTTTGATCTCGGGTCAGGAAATCAAAACCGAAATCAAAGCAGAGAGCCAAGAAGCCGCAGTGAAAGCAGCTGAACCTGCCCCGGCAGCTGAACCTGCCCCGGCAGCTGAACCTGCCCCGGCAGCTGAACCTGCCCAGGCAGCTGAACCAGTACAGGTAGCCGAGCCCGCACCTATTGAGAAGTCGGCGGAAAAAGCCGGAGGCGCGGCATCTCCCGCTTTGAAAGGCGCTGTGAATTTGAACGAGAAACCAGCGTTGATCGCTCAACCTCTGTTCGCAGCCGGGCCTGTTGGTATCTCTAATGTGTACAGATATGACGTAACTGTTCCTGCTGTGGGACACCTGATTGGTCAGCCGATATTGAAGTATGCTACTGCAGTCCAACAAGTGCAAGGAGTGCTGACTCCTACGTTTGTCAAGGCGTGGTAAAAAGGAGTGAGGGCGGATTAATTAAAATGATAATTCGACGACACGTTTCCTTGTTTTATTTGGTGTTATCATTGATTCTACCTACACCCTTTAGATGCAACCTTCGATCACTCATCGCTAGATACTTTTCATTTGCGTTATGCCCACTTTGAAAAGAAGACTGATACAAAGATCTTTTGGCGTCTGAATGTCATTGAGAGGGGGGCGGTTGTTGGTAAATATTTGTGAAATCCCGTGGCCCCGACTTGACGAGTCGGTAAGTCGTTCGAACCCAGGCAGACGCTTTTCTTTGTGAAAACAACTTCATCACCAATGCTCCCAAAACGGTGAAGGGGAGTCCGTGGCTAAATAATAACAGGCGCACAGGTCGATCGATCAGGTTAAGCTACGCTTGCCGCGGTTGATCTGTGGATGGGTGACCACCTTTACATACCGAGATCCTTCCGTGCCTCGGAAAGCATGTTAAGCTGTTGGTCCCGGCTGTCATTCGAGGATATTTGACAGTCGTTACGGGTAGTCAGAAGCCCGAAAGTCTGACAACCAGTCTTATCAAGGGATATCGTATTACCCGGTAACTGGGTTGTAGAGGTCAGATATGCAGTCGCTCCATGTAAAATACTGGTATTCAGCTGCATCCGGTTAGACTGGAAGCCGACCCCAACATAGTTGGGAAAAGCCTAGGCAGAATGGCAGATGATGATGCTCTCAAAACGGTGAAGGAAAACATCGTGAGAAAACCGGCATGTTCTAGAACCAAAAATTCGAAGACATGTGACAATACCAACCCGCACTGGGCCCGCGTGGTAGATGACATGATTAGAAGGCCTGTGTCCCAGCAGTGGGAAGATTATAGTTGTAGTAATCATTACCTATAGACGCAAGTAACGCAAAGGAATTTGTATATATACATTGACAATCATAAAGGTCAAGTAAATATATCTCATAAACCTGTAATTACACCGACACCCATACCTTTCAAACAGCAATGTTACTTGTCCGCTAAAATAGATACCTTTTAGTGATAGTTCTTTTCTAGAATTGATTGATGAATGAAGGCTGATTGGTAATTGATTCCAACACACTCAGGCTGAGATTTGTAAACGTTACTTTGGCTAAGTGTTATTCCTGTCACTGCCGCACAAATGTCAAACTTCAAGTGTAAGATAGAGATGGGAATACGCCGGCTGACTTTTTTACCGTCAATAATAGGGTATAAAAGATCAACAGAGTAGAAAAAAAAAGAAATAAGAAACCTCAATCAGAGGATTGAATGTCGCTACGAATTTATTAATCCACGCGTAGAGTAGGGATTAAAGGACCTAAACGCAAAAAACGCAAGTTTTAGAAACAATAAAGTATATGATCGATTACAATAAACACAATCAGAAAAATATATGATATTCTTCAGGATATATGCTAGGTAGATAGTGTGTTGAAAATATAATACAACTGATTTGATACAATAGAAAAAAATCATAAAGATACCTCTAAAAACTTTCTTTTTATTACAATAAAAACCATACCAATATACATACAATTATTCTGATTTTTTGTTAAATTAATTCTACAAGTAACATGTTAAAACACTATTGTTTTAATTTTTTAGTCCAAAATATATATTTTTTGTAATTAAATAATTGCTTCATATTATGCAATAAATTACCAGCGTTGTGACATCGCGCTTCTCTTTCTTTTCTATGCAGTCCGCCAGTGACCGCGCTTTAGGTCATGTAAGTTGAATTTTTATATTATGTGTCGATTTTTTTACTTTTTAAGCCTGATTTTTCAATTGACAGACAATTTTTATTCGTGAAATAAAATTGACGTCCGACAGTTTTTGTACGGAACAACTGACAAAAATTCAAAATTATTCCTCGGATAAAATTATCTGGCGTTGGAAATTCAGCCTCTTTTTTTTTGTTTTTCAGGATGGGAAATCATCAAATGACCCCTCCCGCTTTGGGTGGAGCGGAAGGGAGCGTCAGACTCTTACTGACTAAAACCCACCCGTGTTCCTTCCTTAGCCCTTTATGTTCCAGGCCAGGGGTAACCCTTTCGGACAATCCCGCTGACTTGGAAAATCAGCCTTAAGTATGAAAAGTTTACTTCAAATAAGTAATAGTGTTTATTGTTAATTTATAGGTTAGTTTAATTTCATTTTCAGATAGGTTAATTTCATTTTAGATTAAAAAAAAAAGACTTGTCTGTGCCACATGCTTCTCTCCGTTCATATTAGGTATATACCCCGTTTTGTCCAGAAGGTAATAAAAGTTAGCCGGTAGACGTCAAAGCACGAGCTAAGTAACGTTTGTATGTCTCGACCTTTCGTTAAGAGTTGTCAGTGAACTTGGCGTTCAAGCAAATTGAGTTTAACAAAAATAACTAATTACATTCAAGGCTGCAATACATAACGTGAAACTTGTAAAGTGACTAGACAGGTTCTGGATAAGTCTAGGAAACAAAAAATAAACACTAAGTACAGACGCCAGCACATCAAGGTACTACAATCTGTCAAATTTCTTTAATAGATTTTCAACTTTATTGCTAAAGCACAAGGTTCAAAGTTGATTGGGAAAATTTAACAGTTTCGGGTAGCTTGATGTGCTGCCCAAGTAGCACAGAACTGCATTATAAATTTTCACATAAGGCCCACAGCGTAAATCTAAGCATTTATACCGACTTATTAGAGTTCACCCAAGCAGCAATAGCTGTTTAGAAAAAAAAGAGGCATAATATAACGCTTTCTTCTGTACTGTAAATCTATTAAACACCACAAACACGCCACAGCTGTCACTGTTATTCAGCGTTTAGTAGTGCAGTACCCTATCAGCTGCAAGAGCGCATGTTTGTGAACACAAATAATGCAATTCACTGAATAAAAACCCAAGTGTGTACAATAAAACCGTTGCATTTTAAGAGAGAACATATGAACTACTATATGGTAACCAATTACTTTGTGAAGTAATTTAACAAAGATTTAATGCTTTATGCCGCACACAGATAAACTTTTACCCTATTAGTCAGGTGTTACTATACAGTCGAATAACGGCATTTATTTAGGCCAAGACAGAACTTAAAGTGAACTTTTATGCAGTTACATAGCAGCAAACCTGTCAGCCATTCTGTCTTGGGCTGAATTATTTGACTTGTGTAGGCATTTATTCTGCTGATTGAATTATTATGTACCTAACCATGAAATTAATATTTCTATACCAGGTCATTTTGTCAGTTTCTTGACGTCTTTAGTTATTTTACAAAATGTGGAGAGCCAAAAAAGAACTGGTGGAATACGCCTTAAAATTAATGCAGAATACTTAAAAATTATAAATGGAATTCCATCTAATCCGGGAAAAAACAAACAACCTACAAATTTAAAGAGCCTTAGTCAAAACATAACAGTGAACCAAGTTTTAGAAAATTCAGGCTCCTGTTCAGGAGTAATGTTAGTATGGAAAAACATGGATTAAATTATGGCCACAGGTTAGCAAGAGCGCATCTAGATTTAGATGGAACAACGTGTTTTTCATCCGAATGTAATATTAGTATGGCCAAGAGCTAGCAAGCGCGCAACGAATATTGGACGAGACGGGTTCCGTATGTAATATTTATGATGACGAACGAGATTGTCCCAACGATTCAGACAGTTCAGACACGAGTGCTTCTGATAAACATGATAAAAGACAGGAATTTCAATCAAAACTAAAAAAATGGGCCATATCAAAAAATATTGCACAAGCAGCCTTGAACGACTTAGCAAAAATAATAAATGATTTTGTCCCTAAAAAGTTTCCAGTTGAACAATAAAGAAGAAGTGTTTACCTATCCAATAAAATCATCCCGATTTGGAATATATAAATCTAATAGCCTAAAACATTACGATACTAGTGTGGTTGTGTTAAATCCTAAAGATATAAAACGTAAATTTGTATGTATTCCTCATAAAGAATACCACTAGGACATACTGTTTGAAAATAATACACAAAATTGTATACTGTTTTAATTTTTATTTTCTTTCGTCATTAAAAAATTATCTTGCACATAGCAGTTTTATCATAATCATTCCTGACACATAAACTTATTTTTTTTTAATCTTCCGCAATTACTGAAAATCTGACATAGATAAATTCGTGTAAGTAACGCCCCAATAGAGCTTGCAAAATAGTACGGGCTAATAAATAATTTAACACAAACAAACTTTTATAATTATTATTAATTTATTAGGTACACGAATTTCCTACATCACACTAATTAAAAAAAAATACCACATCTTTTCAGTACAGTTGTACATAGTTATAAACATAACACGTTCTTCTATAAAATAATTTAGCAGAGAAGCTCCAATCAAAGATACATAATAAAAAAGTAAATACGCAGTTTAACAAAATCAAGTCAACACAAAAATATTAGGAAAGAACTAAGAAGTCGATTAATAGTCTTAAACTCTAGGCTCTCCGTCGCGTCGTTATCATCCCCAGCTCTTGGATCTGCGTCAGTATTATCTACATCTCTAGGCTTTTCGGCATTACCGTCATCAGTTTTAGTCTTCTCCGTATTACCAGTACAGGCCACCGTAGAAGTCCCTTAGTTTCCCACAGTGCAGGAACGACTGACAGAGTGGCAACACCTCCCTCTATAGTCTGAACAATTTTGTAAGGCATGTTCTGTAAAAAAACAACAAAATCATATGTACTTAGGTATTATTCAAGAAACGAAAGGTATGGGCTCCTTCAAACAATCGCGACACGCGATAAAATCGCGTGCGACACAAAGGCACCGCAAGTCGCGCAACGAGCAGTGCCTTTGTGTCGCGCGATTATATTGCGTGTCGCGCCTATTTGTAGGAGTCTTAAAAGTAGCAGGATCTTAAAAACACTTATTCAAACTACCTATTCAGTTTTTGTGGAAAATGATGCCACAAAAGTACTTGACCTCGAGTAATTACTAATTACTAAAAAGGGAATAAAAATGGTTTTAGCAGAACCACAGCGGGACCCTAAAAGCTTGGATCCATAAAGGTGGTTATCTGATTATGTGAACCACTACTACTATTCACATCGATCCATGGCTGATTTGTTTCTCACAAGTGTTTAACTATTTTACTATTTGCTGAATGATAGGCCACATGAGAACACCCGTACAGACCTCAGCATTAAATTAAGATTAAAACTGTTCACTTGCCATCCGCCATTTTCACTACGTGACTGTGAATTATTGTAAAATTTTATCTTTTTATTTTGGTTTATTTTAGAAGATATCGATTGGAATTGATTTGGTTTACAAATTATTTACACGTAGCCAGCTTTATATCAATTTATTTGTAAGAAACCATAACATTTATTTCGTTTACTGTCCATTTAAGTTAACTTTTTTTTAGTATTTAGTGGTATTATGAGGGCGCGTGAAAATTTTGAACTAAACATGTATGATATTTCACAGTAAAGTTACCTCCCCAATAAGATTTCAAACATAATAGGAAGAAATCGAAGTTTTACTTACCTTAAATTTTATTGTATTCACAAATGACACTTGAGATCTTGCACACAACACTTACACTTCATGTTTAACAAATTGACAGTTCATATTATTAAAGAAAAATAAATAATAAAGTTATTGCATTCCATAATTTCGCTCAGAGTGTACTTTCAACTGTGTAAAAGCATATAAAATGTACACATTCGTCTTTGTTGCTGTATTATAGGTAACACGTGGCTTGTTAATCAGGCAATTTTCAGCTCTTGGAATGATTGTTACACACATAAATGCTAATATGATGTTGATATAATTCAATTATTTTATAATGGGAATTCTTATACAGCTATGTGCTCTATTATTTGTGCCCAAATTAGAATTATATCAGCAGAGGATGCGCTGTCTACGCTGTTATGCAGCAAGTTTATGCAGCCAATGCTTTCACGGTGCACTGTGAAAATGCTGTTATAAAGCACTTTTGTGCTACTTGGGTGGCGTCTGTACCACTAAGATATCAAATAGTTATTTCTGCTAACTAGTTTGCGTAGAGCTTTTTTGTAGGAGTAATGGAATTCAAGATTGTTGCAAAAGGTACAAAAAGAAAGACCGCAAGCCAAACATTTTCATTTCTATGTTTTAAAAGTCATATGTAACCGTAACATTATTAGATGAAAAATGTAACAAAAATACCAAAAAAAAATATAAATAAAAATAAATTTCATTTAATTCAGGCAAGACCCATATTTACACAAAATTAAACATAAAATATCACAATGCCTACTGCCACAGAATAAAATTTCTCTAAATAAAATGCCTCTGAATAAGATTTCAATGTATACAAATAAAATAAATTAACGAAAACAAATTAAAAAGGTATCTGGAATTAAAATTAAAATACAATGTCAAGACAGTCTAGCGCCTATTAAAATGTTGTCACTTTAGTTTAGTTTCCCTGCGAAACAAAGTAAAAAACATCTTAGTAGGACAATACAGTGAGTTCGTGCTAATACCGCACACCACACAAACAGGCGTGCCATAATTGCGTACATCTTATTTTTTTACAAATAGAATTAACAGATATGTTTTAATTCCTGCTAATTATAGTAGAGGGGCCGGTGACTAAATAATAACAGCCGCACAGGTCTATCGATCAGGTTAAGCTACGCTTGCCGCGGTTAGTCTGTGGATGGAAGACCATATTTACATACCGAGACCCCTTCGTGCCTCGGAAAGCACGTTAAGCCGTTGGTCCCGGCTGTCAATCGTGGATCTTTGACAGTCGTTACGGGTAGTCAGAAGCCCGAATCTCTGACAACCAGTCTTAGCAAGAGGTATCGTATTACCCAGTAACTAGGTTGTGGAGGTCAGATAGGCAGTCGCCCCATGTGAAATACTGGTATTCAGCTGCATCCGGTTAGACTGGAAGCCGACCCCCAACATAGTTGGGAAAAGGCTAGGCAGATGATGAATTATAACATGACTTGTAACAGTAAGCCCAGACATTTTTAGGGGTATTTTTTAATTATTACATTAATGCTAAATATATTTTCATTTCGCAAGGACGCATCAAGATAAACTTTCTTCTATTAGTAAGATAGTCTGATGGATTCAAAACCTTTGAAATTTTATTTTCCAACAAAATGTTTCTTATTTTAGTTAATTAACATAAACAAATGACGCAATATACGCATTCAAGAATAGTCTAATGCATAGGGGTCAAATCATCGTTAATTTAATTCACATAATACCGCCAAGAAAAAAACTGGACATTATCAAAAATGTCACGCATTCAAATATTGCCAGCAACACATTATACAGCATGATACAGTTCCATCGCTAAACGCATTGTAATACCCGTTGACCTATACCGGTATGCGGTACAAACTAATGATCATTTATTATACAGAGTGTTTTTATTTAATATGTGGCTGTTTTTTATGGGTAAGATAACAGTTACATGTGAATTTATGGTTTGTAAGCTGTCTGTCGTCAGGCGGCGAGATGGGCGGACGATATTGTTACCATAGCGGGTAGGACCTGCGGGGCCATCGGGGTGATTGCAATTAATTAATTAACACACCATCAGTAGCAATAGGTTTCATTTTGACAGTTCAACAATATACATTTCGCTATTTACGTTATTGAGCAGACACATTTGTCGAACTTATGAAGCAATGGTTTAGCAATATCCTTCAAAATGATTCAGACTGAGATGTGGCTGGCACAGGAGCGTGGGGATTGGCACAAGAAAAGGGAGGCATATGGCCAGCAGTGGATGAATTCGGGCTGTGAATAATGATGAGACTTGGACCTCTTTCATATAAATGTTGGAATGATGATCCTCTGTCCATCACTCCAACATTAAAAATAATATCTTACAGTACCCGGTGATAAATATTGCACATCGAACTTTGGAATGAAGATCCCTCCATGCCTGGAAAGAAGCTTTTCCTTTTATACCTAGTACTAGCTTCTGCACACAACTTCATCTACGTAAATTTTTATGGTCCCCCGACCCACCCCATCGCATTGCCAGCCCACAAAGCCGAAATTAGCCGATTGTCTCTTTCCAAAGGTCGATGTGCAATATTTATCGCCGGGTACTGTACCAATATTTTAATTTTACGCTTCAAAAATGTTTATAATATCTCGAAAACTATTAAATTTCGGTCATACGTGAGGGGAGGGGGGGGGTCAATTTGTTGCATTTTGGTCCCTCTATCAGCTCCTGGTGGATATACGTCGAATTACAAGTAACCCTGTATATCGAGACCCCTCCGTACCTCGAAAAGCACGTTAAACCGTTTGTCCCAGCTGTCATTTGTAGATCTTTGACAGTCGTTATGGGTAGCCAGAAGCCCGAAAGTCTGACAACCAATCTTACCAGGTATCGTAGGTATCCAGACACAACTCCACAATTGGGTTGTGGAGTTCAGATAGGCAGTCGTTCCAAGGCTAAGCAGATAAGATCAATGTTCTAAGAGCAAATAACGGTTACCCATCCATTGACTGACTGCTAGTACAGACGTCAGCACATCAAGCTACCCGAAACTGTCAAATTTTCCCAATCAACTTTGATTCTTATGCTTGAGCAATAAAGTTGAAAATCTATTAAAGAAATTTTACAGATTGTAGTAGCTTGATGTGCTGTCGTCTGTACCACCGCTTAACCTTGCATATAAATCGATCCATGCTGTTATGACTTATCACTTTTATAATAAACCCGCGACTTCGTCCGCGTGAAATTTCACCCTCTTAGGGGTGGAATTTCGAAAAACCCTTTCTTAGTGGACACATCCTCCAAATTTCATGTCTCTAGGACCAGCGGTTTAGGGTGTGCGTTGATATATCAGTCAGTCAGGACTTTGAATTTTATATAAGATGTCCAGTGCAACATATGTTAGCCAGTAAGCTTTATAATAAATACTAGAGCACAACCTAAAAGAAACGACAAACAAAACAAATATGGTGGTCATTAATCATTAGTAACAGATATCTTAATGCAATGCGATGTGTTAATGCAAGAAAAGCTTTATATGGCTTGGAAATATTAATACTTATAATAATACTTCACTAGGGCGTACTAAAATAACCTCTAAAAGAGACGATAATTTAATATATCCGGCGCACCCAGAGCAGTCAGCCCTGCCTTGACTGCTAAGCTGACCGGCTACTTTTGTTACCTAGACATAAGCTATTCTTATAAGATCGTATTTTTTTAAAATGAGCTGCCAAGGGTCAATCTTTATTAAAGGAATCCAGCTTATCCTGCCATCTCCATCATGGGACAGTCATCGCGTCTGACATGCGGCGAAGTGTCCAGCCCAATAATAGCTCGTATAATCAATTATAATAGTAAAATAAACCATGACCTCTGAGTTTGCTTCGGTCTCTCTTCTCAAAGTGGTCAGGAAACACCGAACTCGTATAGTAAATAAACTCAAACTCAAAGCATTTATTTCAATTAAACCATTTACAGGCACTTTTGCATTGTCAAGAAGTCGTTCAGTCAGAAAATATGAAGCTAGTTGCCCATTTCAAAGCGTAGAGAAGAACGGGCAAGAAGCTCCATGGACACACTTTTAAATTATATTTTTACTAAAAATATTAGTTACATCATTAATGTGGAATTTATAATTATATTATGTGAGATGGAACGATGTAAAAAAGACGAACGCGTTAAAAGCGTCCAGAGTAAAGCAAATAGTAAGAAAACAACAATTCAAAATTAAAATAATTAAAAATAAGCCGAGGCAGCTAAGTGATGACCAGCCCCAACTGACGGCGCCCGTTCACGAACATGACGCATAGATTACCACCATTCAGCTCAACCATATTGAAGGGAGCTAAATGATCCAACACACACGCCAACGTCAGGGGGACATTTGTGTGAGCATGATATATTATCAGCCGCCAGGACACATTCAAGTCAATGAAAGACATATTTACCCGGTAAATGGTATTTTATACAATACCGGTAAATTATACAATATAAAGGAAATTGAGTTTATACAATGCAAAGATAGTCTTACAATCTTCAGCAGCTCCAACAGTATTTTCAAGTGTTAATCAATTAGTTGTGGAGCAGGACCAGCATTGAGTCAGGCATTTTTATCAGCGATGTAATCCCCTTACTTATAATATGCTTGACTGCAAAGTGTGCGTTTTATACGAGACTTGAATTTTGTCTCATTCAGTTGAAGAAAATCACAACCGCGGAAAGCAAGAGCAGGTAACTAGTTCATAATTATATAGACACCCATTTTCCCCAGTGCCTACACAAAGCTCATGTTACTTGCAATTACAACTAATTGCTTAGCGTTAACTACGTAAACGTCTAGGTAAGCCAGTGGTTGGCCACCATTTCCTTGAGCCCAACCTACATCATTTGTCAATAAATTATTATTATTATGTATAATCTGTGTATCTATTACGAGAAATTCTTGAATTATTTATAGGATTACACGCCCTGGTACAGTGTGTTGTTTTTAGTCAGTGGAATACGTGGCACATTTTAAAGAGTGACGCTATTAGAAGTAATTTGATTGTTGTACAGACGCCAGCACATCAAACTACCCGAAACTGTAAAATTGTCCCAATCAAATTTGAATCTTAATGCTTTAGCGATGAAGTAGAAAATCTATAAAAGTAATTTGACAGATTGTAGTAGCTTGATGTGATGGCTGGTATCTATACAGTAAATTTGTTGGCGTGTGCTAGGTGACATAATATGGCAAACCATTTAATTTAATGTTTTGTGTTTAACGTAATATTAACCTTGCATAACATTGTATAGATAGAATCAAGTTCTTAGAGGGGCCCGTGGCTAAATAATAACAGCCGCACAGGTCGATCGATCAGGTTAAGCTACGCTTACCGCGGTTGATCTGTGGATGGGTGACCATCTTTACATACCGAGACCCCTCCGTGCCTCGGAAAGCACGTTAAACCGTTGGTCCCGGCTGTCATTCGTGGATCTTTGACAGTCGTTACGGGTAGTCAGAAGCCCGAAAGTCTGACAACCAGTCTTACCAAGGGGTATGGTATTGCCAAGTAACTGGGTTGTGGAGGTTAGATAGGCAGTCGCTCCATGTAAAATACTGGTATTCAGCTACATCGCGTTAGACTGGAAGCCGACCCCAACATAGTTGGGAAAAGGCTAGGCAGATGATGATGAGAATCAAGTTCTCCTAACTGAACAGACAGCTGTGCTGCTGGGGAGTTTGTTGCGCCACTTCTTCTCTCCAGCGAGAGCACTAGGAAGTGGTGAAGGGCGGGCGTTTTGGGGGACTGTCTTATGTAACGTTGACGTTCAAAAAGTGCTGATTTTCCGCCTCTTTTGAATAAGTGACTTTTGATTTTGATTGGAGGTACCCTTGGCGGTGATCACCGCTACCGTTTTTGCTGAAAATTTTCGTCGAAACGCTGAAAGGTTAATCATTTGACTACAGAATGAGCTATAACATTATTGCTCATATTGGCATCGGAAATAGAAAAAGAAAGCAAGTGTGACATGAGACGGTGGGACGGACGGACGGACGGACGGACGGACGGACGGACGGACGGACGCACGTACGGACGGGCGGACGGACGGTATTCAACTTTGTCTGAAGTTACTTCGGAAAAAAAATGCGATAATTGAAATGGTGGCCTTAAATTCTTTATTATGGTCTAACTGTTGCGTTTTCACTAACATACACCTTAAAGTTACTGCAACCTAAAGCCATAAACAAATCAGAGCTTTGTTATTCAACAAAAAACATCTTTTACTAGGTCGAAAAGGTGGAATTACGGCTATCGGCCAATACCAATCAAATACTGCTACACCTTAACAAAAATGCCACCGTCACTAGCAAAAATAGGACACTTCACCAACTCACTAAGTCCAGGCAAAAAAGAGGCAAAGAGCTGTCGTGGCCCAGTGGCCTCGCCTTACGAGTCGTAGGTCGTGGGTTCGAACCCAGACAGGTACTAATTTATTTCATCACCACACTGCTCTCATAACGGTGAAGGAAAACATTGTGTGACATGTCCTACAACCAAAAATTCAGAGATATATGATATTTACCATCCCGCACTGGGCATGCGTGGTGGATTACGGCCCATTCCTTTTCAGAGGAGGCCAGTGTCCCAGCAGTGGGAACATTATAAACTGAGTATCGTCGCTGCGCGTGCAGAAGCCGCTATGTGTTATTTATTTATTTTCGGTTCTTTATGCGGTTTTAGTCGTTATTTCAATACACACATACTGTATAAACAGCTATGTGATAAGTGCAATATTTAAAGAGTTAAGGAATGTACCTTTGTGATATTCATACATCGAAAGTTCCGTATAAACACGCTAAATGTTATAATTCATATAGCTCAAATAAGTTCACTAAAAACACATAGCGACTTTTGCAGGCGCAACGACGGTATGCTTATATATATTTTTTTTTTCTTATCCTAGACTGTTCCGTTTCTGAGAAATAAGCCCGGAATACACATACCTATAACTTACACAAAAAGATGCAAGAAGCTAGCATACCAGTGTGGTATTCACCAATCAGAAGTTGTTATGGCACACGGCACGCAAGCGTCTTGCATACTTTTGTGCAAGTTACAGGCATGTGTATACTAAAGCTAAAGTCCCTCCCAATTCCTTCCAGGAACTCTTTTACCTCGCAGCCGAGGCCGGCCCAGAAAGAGCTGGCGAGATGACCAGCTGGACGCGTACCGCGAGGGCTGGTGCGACAGATCATTTGTACAGACGAAAAAAACGAGACGAGAAATCTGTCGTACTTTATCGCTAAATCATAAGGTTCAAAGTTGATTAGGATTTGACAGTTTCTGATAGCTTGATGTGGTAGCGTCTGTACGTCTTTTACCATTTGAAGTAATATGCTTATGCAAGAAAAAATATGACACTCCAACAACTTACTAAGTCAAGGTCAAACTGGCCAAATACTAGTCTTTTAAACAATTATAAAAATGTGTTCGCGAACCGTGAAAGACACGTTTAAAAGCACTAATTAAAATAAAAATGCAGTAACTACAATAATTAGTTTTTTTGTTTGAACAATGTCATTGGCACTGGTTTTTTAGCGCGAAATTGAGCAACATTCATTTATTGCCTTGTCAATTAGTTGAACGCCTTCATGTGACACATAAGTGCATGTTTTTTTTGCATTCTATTAAGACTTATTTTTTAGACAGTCGAAGGGTCATCTAGGAGTTTTCATGGGCAGAGGGGTAGAGGGGGGGGGGGGGCAAAGGGTGGGCAATACCCACTATCTATCATGGGGTTTAGGTTTCCGCACTTAGTCCTTGAAGTGGACCATTGTGCGTGTGGGCAATACCCACTCTAGAACCTTCTTTGCCCACCCTAGAAAAATCGACAGTATTGAAGAGTTACTAACTGTTTAACCACTTCTCCTTATAGGATTATTTCAATGTCCGTCAGTCTGTCTGTCAAGACCCCTTTTCTCAAGAACGCGTGGAGGTATAAAGTTGAAATAAATATCAAATATGTATGGAATTCTAAAAAAAAAAAAAACATGATTTTAGCGTTTTTATTTATTGCTAGGCGTCATAACATAATGTCATGACATATGGCAGTAAAACGTGGTCACTCACAATGGGCTTTATTAGAAGGCTAAAAGTCACCCAAAGAGCAATAGAGAGGGGCTATGCTTGGAGTTTCCCTGCGTGATCGAATCAGAAATGAAGAGATCAGCAGGAGAACCAAGGTAACCGACAGTGGGCAGGGCACTTTGCTCGCAGAACAGATGGCCGATGGGGCCGAAAGGTTCTGGAGTGGCGACCGCGTACCAGAAGACGTAGCGATGGAACGCCTCCCACATGGTGGACCGACGACCTTGTGAAGGCCGCAGGAACCCGTTGGATGCGAGAAGCACAGAACCGGTCGAAGTGGAGGTGCTTGCGGGAGGCCTATGCCCAGCAGTGGACGTCTTTCGGCTGAAATGATGATGAAGATGATGAGGCCTCATAATAAAAAAAAAAAAAAAAACTCTCATTGAATGACTGTGGTTGTTTCAGCTGGAAGGCTGCCCCCCTCCCCCCCTAGACAAAATCCCTAGCTACGCCAATGCCTACTTCATCATTATCATCCTTTCAAGAATCACCCACTGCTGCGTAATGTATAGAGGTATGAGGAACAGGGTGTAAAGTTCACTCAACCTCCATAGAAAAGGGAGGATCCTCCGACCAGACGGGTGTTGTGTCTGGCGGGCAACTGCCCGTTGATTCGTGTCGGGCCGTTGTATCTATGCTAGTTGCGCGGTAAACTCTGCTTGCGCGATGCAGGATTTGCGTGACGTCAGTATGACGCGTTATTTTTGCATGTGGCGTTGTAGATACCGCTACAGCCTCCCCAGAAATAACAAAAAAAAAAAAAAAAAAAAAAATTGAACAGACGCCAGCACATCAAGCTATCCGAAGCTGTCAAATTTTCCCAATCATCATTGAACCTTATGCTTTAGCGATAAAGTTGAAATTCTATTAAAGAAATTTGACAGATTGTAGTAGCTTGATGTGCTGGCGTCTGTACCATTTGAGTTGCCGAAACTAATACATATTATGTAGGGAAAAAAATTGTTTGTATGTTTGTTTGTTACGCTTTCAGGCTTAAACAGCTGAAAGGATTTTGATGAGATTTGACATATGGGTAGACCGTGACCTGAATTAGGACAGAATAGACAGAGAAGACTTTATCCCGATATTCGCACGAGATCGAGACTTATGCGGACAAAACCGCGTGGCGCAGCTAGTAACTTATAAAACAGCAGTGCGATTCTGTAACCATCTCACTGTGAAAACTTAGGTGAAATGAGCGTGGAGTAAGCTGTCAATAGTGTCAATTCCTAGCAAAAACAAACTCACATCACCTAAGTTTTCACGGTGAGATTTTTGCAGAATCGACCGGCAGATCCTAGAATTTCTAGTCGAAAAAACGTGGCATCATTCCGAGTCTTATAAAATAAAACTTTGCAACTTTATGTTCAAAGTTGATTGGGAAAATTTTCCAGTTTCGGGTAGCTTGATGTGCTGGCGTCTGTACTTGCAGTCTCATTTGTTTGTGATTGGAATCTTAATAGTTATTATAAAACGTCAAAATTACCATCACGTATCTAATCCGTGGGTAAACTAATACCTTTACAACTAACATTGACACCTCTTAAAGCACTGCTGACCACAAAACTACCAAAGACGGTAACATAAACCACGCCCCAGTTAAACTGGTACGTTCCATTGTGATCTGGTCGCATTGTTCCACAATCGACTCCGGCGCAACAGCAATTATTTTCGAGTAAGCTATCAATAAATCGGAGCTTTCAACTCTTGTGTGGATACTACAGGTACCTAGATTAATTTAGAAGTCTGGTTTTGTTTAGACTTAAGTCGGTAGGTATTTTATTGGGTACGGTCAGCATCAAAAGTCGATTAACACTTCAGTTTTTTTAATCTTAGTTATTGAGCAAAATATTTACACTTCAGTTTTTTTTAATCTCAGTTATTGAGCAAAATAATTGTTGAAAATTGCATAGTACTTCTGCTGCAATTTTGAATAAATATTTTGCTCAATAACTGAGATTAAAAAACCTGAAGTGTTAATCGACTTTTGATGCTGACCGTACATTCATTGTTGCAAGCGCAAACGCATGCGCTTTCGGGCATTTGGTAAAAATGCACGGGGTCAAATTAAATGAGCTAACGAAACTCCGAAGTAATTTGATAAATTCCCACGCAAAAAAAAAGAACAGCAGAATGATGACATTCTGGATAGACATGAAAACGCACTAAAGTTTAAGCCAGGCTTTAATCGCCAAACCTAAACGCACAAAACGACTCACGCGCAGCGTTCACGCACGATTGCGTTCACCTGCTTACAGCTGACAGCTACATCTTTGTAATATCACGTTAGTGCGGCGAGGGAGACTGTGTCATGAGCAAAGGCACCTGTTGACTGCAAGGAACAGAGTTGATTGATTTATTCAAAGAATCTATGAGTAACTGAGTTAAATGTCATCCATATTAAACTTCGTTGGAGCCTTTTATTACATACGCCACAATCACATACATACATCAACGCACGCCGTCATCCCTTAGCAGTAGGCAAAAACACTGTACAGAACGCCATCTGCTATGACTCTTAGTGTCCAAAGTTCCAAACACACTATGCCGAAGGTACGCGACCGAAGTTCCGCGGCTGATTTTACGTTCCGACATATTCAGCTGGTATGACACACCATAAATGCCGGAACTTACGCCTCAGAAATTCAGTTGCGCAACTTTGTATGTATTCAGGGGTGGACCATAAACCACGCGGGCCCAGTGCGGGTTGGTGCTTATGGCGTTTCAGATCTAGTCTTTCAAAGGCTATCAAACATTTATTATTTATAAAAGTGCAACCAAGACCTACTACAGCACTTAAGGCTCCTTCACATAAATTCAAAAGTAACTCTGTCTGTCTGTCTGTCTGTATGTTACCTTTTTCTCGACTAAACCACTGAACGGATTTCGATAAAATTTGACAGAAAGATAGATTGCATCCCAGGGAAGGACATAGGATAGTTTTTATCGACATACCTCGCGGGCTAAGCCGCGGGCGGAAGCTAGTCTACTATAGGATAACTAATTCAAAAGTTCTAAAAGATTGTTATCTTGAGGCGTTTATTATGTGGTCCAACTAGTACAGTCGCCATCAACAAATGGTAATTAATATTACCGTTATCAGTAACAGACATAAAATCTTATCCCCATAAAAGAAAAATATGTCGACACATATGTCCTGTCCATACAGCTCATATTTCATACATAAATAAAATAAGAATATTTTAACAAAGAAACTGTCACATTTGAGATTACGGTCGTTTCTCACTGCCGAGTGCCCCTTTACTGCACTTCCTGTCTGCAGGTTTTGTTATAATTAAATTCCATATTTATTGTTCTATTTTATTTAACTTCAGTTTTTAATATAGATTTTTTAATTTTTTTGAAGTGAAAACTTCTTTAGCGGCGCTGTGTACTTTTTTTGGAATGGGTAAAAACTTCTAAATTCGCGTCAGGTCACGTGACCCTGATCGAAAATTCGTAAGACGTAAGACGTGAAACGTAAGACGCGCGTTGTTGAGGACAGCGCCATCTATGCACATCGGGAAGAACTACGAGGGCCTCGCGTACTAACTACGTAGTTCATCCAACAACGACGAGATGGCGCTAAACCACGGATATATAACTGACGACGAGCTCCATGCGAGACCAACACCACGAACTGAAGTCTATCCTGTGTGCTTATTTGTAAATCTGAATAAATTCCTTTCACGAGAAGAATAAACCAGTCACTTTGGTCATCATACCTGATTTGCAAAAAACCCTATAAAATAAGGAACACACCTTAACACGCGTGTTTTGTTTATAAGACGATTCACAAAATACACTCGTAATTGTTCAAGTTTTCACTTCTGTCGGCACTACCGGAGTGCCAGTGTTTTTTTTAATATTTTATTTTATTTTATTTTACAGTTTTTGGAAAACTTACAGCTAAAAACTTTTGCACAATTGAGAATAACAAAAATAAGGCCAATTACAAGTTTTCACAGATAGAAGAGAGAATATAAACAAAAAAAACATTTGAGAAGGTAGACAGCGTTTTGAGTGAATACACTGTTATAAGTACAAATGCGTTTCAAACAGCGTAAATTGTTATTAATTAGGTTACGTGATCAAAAAAGAAATTACAAACAGTCTTTTTTAATTTTGAAATACTGGTATTGAAAACATCGATGTCGACGTCCCGGTAGACCGCATTATACGTATGACTCGCTCTGATTAAGTATGAATTTCGTCTGTAATTCGTTCCTACCATAGGAGTATGCAACACCTGAGGATTGCGCAGAAAAGCAGAAGGAACCCGCAATCCGATTTTGTTCAGCAATTCAGGAAGCTCGGTTGAACCGTTAGCGATTCTAAATAAAAAAGCCAAGTCTGCAATTTTTCTACGTTCAGAAAGAGGAAGTAGATGGAATCTTTTACAGCGCAGGAGATAAGTGGGAGAATAAGTTTTAGACCGGAATTGAATGAACCTCAAAAATTTTCTTTGTATGCCTTCCAAACGATTGATGTATATGTTGTAATTGGGATTCCAAACTTGAGAGGCATACTCGAGATGACTGCGAACAAAAGTACAGTAGAGAATTTTAATGGTTTTGATGCTTCTGAACTCAGACGAGACCCTCAATATGAACCCTAGTGATTTAGATGCTTTATTAATGATATTATCTATGTGTTGATCAAATAATAATTTTGAGTCAAAAACAACTCCCAAGTCTTTGACTGTGTTAACCCTAGCTAAGGATCTGTCTAAAAGTTTATAGTCAAATGTGATAGGAACGGGCTTCCTGGTGAAGGAGCACACGTAGCACTTGGAGACGTTTAAATGGAGCTTATTAGAGCTGCAGTAGTACTGGAACCTATCTAGATCTTCCTGCAATGATAGAGCATCAGATAAGGAGGATATCTTTGACATAATTTTCATGTCATCTGCATATAGAAGTATTTTAGAGTGAAGGAAGCAAGAATCGATATCGTTGACGAATAAATTGAATAAGAGCGGCCCTAATAAAGAACCTTGAGGAACTCCAGATGGGATACGCATTGATCTTGATGTATACCCATTCAGCACAATAGTCTGACACCTGTCCTCCACATACGACTTAAACCAACGAAATAGGTTACCCCTAATGCCCATCGACAGAAGTTTACGCATGAGAACGACGTGATCAATTCTATCGAAACATTTGGCATAGTCTGTATATATGACGTCGATTTGGGACCGATTAGACATAGCCTCTGACAAGAAGTCACTACAGAGAACGAGGTTTGTAGTTGTTGACCGACCACCCAAAAATCCATGCTGGTGTTCGCTGAAACTAAGTCTGAGTGCAGAGTAAACTTGCCTGTACACAATTTTTTCCAATATTTTGGCAAACACGCATAACTTGGATATCGGTCTGTAGTTTTCAACGCAGTTTCTCGGTCCTTTTTTGTGAATAGGAGTTATGTAAGCCGACTTCCATATAACAGGCATAACCCCAGAATTAAGAGATCGTCTGAATAAGATTGTAAGAGGAACCGAAAGGCTTTTAGCACAGTTTACTATGAAAACCGGTGGGAGCTTGTCTGGGCCAGCAGATTTATTTATGTCCAAGTGCTTTAGGAGTTTCATAACCTCGTCTTCACAAACCTCGATAGAAGCAATATCGTATGGACTGTGATCAGTCCACTCACTGGTATAATGGTATTGTGCATTATTCTCAGAGCTGGTGGATTCACGAAAGTTTGACAGAAAGTACTCGCCGAAGAAATTGCATATTTCTTCACCATTGCTAGAGGACAGGTCCCCAAACCGCAACACAGACGGGTAGGAGTTGTTTTGCTTCTTTGATTTTATGTAACTCCAGAAAGCTCGAGGGTTGTTGCGAATAGCGGATTCTACGTTTGTCATGTACTCATCGAACATGCACTTCTCCAGTTCCTTTGCACGTTGCCGTAATATTACAAAAGATTGGTAGTCTGAATCATTCCCATACTTTTTAAATTTAGCGTGGAATTTGGATTTTTCTTTAATAATTTTTACTAATGGACTTTTATACCAGAGGGGGTATTTAGACTGGGAAACAACTGTTTTCGATGGGATATAAGTATTGTGTACTTTATATAAGACATCATAAAAGAATGCAACGGCATCGTCCAATGACCCGAGGGCCAACTCGCACTGCCAGTCAACGATGTTGAGTTCATCTTTTATTGCTGCGTAGTCAGCAGACCGGTACAAGTATTTAACATAGGGACGAGCTGGCAGACTATGCAGCTGAACAAAGTCCGCCGTAATACACAGTGCGTTGTGGTGAGGGTCTTCGGGAACTAGGGGGTCCATGCTGCAGGAGACAGAAACTTCATTATTGGAAAATACCAAGTCCAAAATTCTATTGTTATATATATATACACAGTGTTCTTCACGTTATTCATAAACTTTAGCAAACGCTTCTATAGCTTTTACAAATCAAATCTAACAAAGGAAGTAGTACTTAAAAAGGCTTCGTTACAAAGATATTTGTAATTTCATTCAATGAAATTTAATTGAGCTATGCAGTAAGAAAGGGTCTTAACTTAGTTTTGACAAGTTTCAGCCGGCCAAATCTTACGAATGAAAATACGTCGTTGCCAATTCGGATAAAGAGGCATGCATGCATATCGGGTGATTTACGTCAAGGTATTATTTAGTTTGTATGAAAATTACCAAGAAAAAAAGCTTATTCCCATGGTCTGAACATCTGGTCAAAGTTTATGTATATCGTCCGGAACACGGTGTATACCACTAGTTATATCGAGAGGGGCAATTCTCATAATTTTAAAGAAAGTTCACATTGACAGTCTGATGAAGACTGATCTCAGTCTCAATCTGTCAAAAGTTCCTCTCTGTTCAGGTGGAGATTCATAAACGACTCCTCCTTGGGGTGTAAATGTGGTGCTGTTCCACAAACGAAGGGACATTTAATATCGTGTCCTGCGTGTCCTGTCAGCTGCACGTTACAGGAACTGGTAGACGCTGGTGATGGCGCCAAACAAGTAGCTGAATTCTGGGCCGAGTCCATTAAGATTGCTATCGACACGCTAAGAAGAAGAAGACTTTTAATTTCCGTACATTTTTGACATTTATTATACCAGATGGCGTTCTGTAGCTTTTGCCTACCCCCATTGGAAGAAAGCGTATGTTTATGTGTGTATGTACCGTGCATTCGCGATTCGCGCCAAAAATGTAAACAAATATGAATTAATGGAAAAATAACTTTAATTCCTACACAATAAAGTTCCGTTTACGCTACAACTTCAAACATTTTTATAACTTCGTCAATAGTGCTAGTCACTCTGAAATCAACTTAATTTTCATTGAAATAAAGTTGATATTTGTTTAACTTGAAATAAGGTAGTGGTGTGCAGCACAGCGCACTTTTACTTTAGATGCTGTGTATCTGTGTGTAAATAGAGCATTCGTTTTATTTCGTTAATATTACTAATACATTACCCGGCGATAAATATTGCACATCGACCTTTGGAAAGAGACAATCGGCTAATTTCGGCTTCGTAGAGCGTTATCTCTGTCGCACGAAATACAAACAGTCCGGTATCCATTAGGAGCTGTTAAAACAATTATGATTTGCTTCTTTTGATAATTATTTTTATTCTTTGTATAAAATACAAAAAAGGTAAAGGTCGATGTGCAATATTTATCGCCGGGTACTGTACGTAAATATGCGTATCTGGTTCTAATTAAGTTAATAAAATCGATTATCAACCTGATATATTCCTGTTATTTAAGTGAACCATACAAAAATTACTGCCGTGCGGCCGTCAAGATAATGCGTTGTTGATACCTGTCGGTTTCATACAAACGAATAAGTGTTTTGCGAATTTGTCTTTATTAGCTACTAGAATTGTCGCACTGACAGGAGTCAGGAACGCATTCTCTCGACGGCTGGACTGTAAGCCGATGTAAGATTATTTGAGTCTACAAAAAGAACTGGCTGGTGTAATCAACGGAGCAAGAAATATCAAATATATAAAAGTATTTAAAATAAAAAACACTAAAAATATTTTTTTTTAACGATTTCTGTATTAAAATTTATTCAGCAAAAATTTTATGTACGACTTTAATTTTTTTTTTAAGTCTTACTAAATAAGACAAATAAGTATGGTCCTCCAGGCCGAATTTGCGCCATGGCGGCCAATCTCAACGGAGACTAGCCTTTAACGCGGGAAATACTATAGTGCAGAAGTGTGTGCGTAGTCACAGGTGCACTCCCTCGTCTCCCTCTTCCCTTACTCAAAGATCGCGGCGAAGCCATACCTACCCCCGTGCCTCCGAAAGCACGTTAAGCCGTTGGTCCTGCGCCTGATCTCTCTCCGGTCGTGTCGGATTGTGTGCCGTCCCATCGGAAGACAAATAAATACTATGTTACTAAAACAACCAGCCACAAAAACAAGTCAACACCGCATATTCAAATACCCAACAATTTGCATACAAAACAAACGCATCCGGGCTTTTCGCAGAACGTCTGATTTCACAACATACCCGCAGCGTTAGCCAAGAACGAAAGTGCTACACTTAGTTCACTTGTTCAATCATTCGTTGTTATTCCCAACACGATTTGAACGAAATCAGGTGACCGGGACAGTTGGTTATATAACTGTATGTGATTTGAATTTGTTTATGGTAATATGGAAAATTGGGCAGTGAGTAATTATTAGCGGAACTCTTTCGAGGGGAAACTGGCTGGCAAGTACAGTGTGACGCGGACATTTCTGATTATATTAGTGGCGCCTCTGTCATTAAAGTCATCGTTTGTTTTTTATTTTAATATCTTTTATGGCATACTTGCCACTACTTTGGTAAGCTGAAACATAGTTTTGGCCCAAAAAGATCCCTCAGTGCCTAAAAACCCGCCTTTTCAACCAATGTTTCCTGCCAACAATGACCTACGGTGCCGAGACAGGATCACTCATGTCGTTCTTTTTCTATATATGTATGTATATATTCCTAACTAGCTTCTGCCCGCGACTTCGCCCGCGTGAAATTTCACCCTCCCCCGTTCACCAGAGGGTGAATTTCGAAAAACCCTTTCTTAGTGGATACCTACTCTTCATAAAGAACACACCCTCCAGATTTCATGTCTCTAGGAAACCGGTTTAGGCTGTGCGTTGATATATCAGTCAGTCAGGACTTTGAATTTTGTATATAGGCTGTGCGTTGATATATCAGTCAGTCAGGACTTTGAAGTTTATATATATATATGTATATTATACTAGCTTCTGCCCGCGACTTCGTCCGCGTGAAATTTCTTGTTACTCCGACCCACCCCGTCGCATCGCATCGCCTGCCCGCGCTATTACTTCGTTTTTGCTTAGCGTTCTTTCTGACTTTTTTCTTTTTGCTCGGCTCCTAAAGGTCATAGCGTGATGTTAAATAGGCTATAGCCTTCCTCAAGAATTGGGCTATCAAATGCAAAAAGAATTTTTCAAATCCGACTGGTAGTTCCAGAGATTAGCGCGTTCAACCAAACAAACTCTTCAGCTTTATAATATTAGTATAGATAGTATAGATATTTTACGTGGTGTACATAAAAAAAGAGTATTCAGTCTTTAAATCATAATAAGACGGTGGCCACTTAACGTCAGAAGGCCAATTCCCGTAATTAAAAACGTCAAAATGTAGTCGCATTCTCTTCCCAGCGACAATGTCAAAAAATTTTGGGTAAAGTATAGGTATTTTTGACAGAGTCAGACTAAGATTAGAATACGGTCGTTTCTTAAAAATACGGGAATCGCCCCTTACGCGCAGCATGACCACCATAGAAACGGGTTTTGTCGACGGAAGAATAGACAATATGACAGATAGAATAGTCAAATGTCAGATTTCTTTAGAAATAATAATAATATTTAGCCACCCAAACCCATTGTCTAACTTTTTATTTTTCCATATCCTGCAATAGTCCTACACCAACCGGGGGTTGTCCTTGGATGCACTTGCATAGTGCATACAGGGATAATCGTCGGTTGGTGCCGCATTTCATTAAAATTTCCTAAGGGGTCTCTGCGAGTTGGCTTCGGCCCCTCGTACACCTTCCAAAGGATCGGGACCCCATGGTCCCGAGATAAATGTAAAATCAAAAATAATAATAATAGATTGTTGTCACAAAGAAACATACATTAGTATCCATTGATTCTCCAAGACACTCTAGATATAGATCAGATGAAATCTGTCTACAATCTGCCATTTCGTCGACAAAACCCGTCCTATGCTACGCGAGCTGGGGGCCGCGTGTTTGTTTAACACATTTTTACACCCAATATGAAAAGCAATCATTAAAAATATCAACACACATGATTCACAAATCAATTTCATCAATTTCTAACTACCAAAACACAAGTAGGCGCCAAACAAAATGGCGCTTATGCCAACGTCAATCAAGTTTTTGTTAACTTAATGTCAAAGACACGATTCATAAAGAATAAAGTAACTGCATTTTTTGCTGACAAGTCTATTGTAAACACATTAAAGAGTTTAATGTCAATGGTATGCCGGATGTGCTGGATATAGATAGCATTGTAATGAATTTCAAGGACATTTAGCCGACGTCGGCGAAGTCAAAAGGAAGACAATGTATGCACGGATGGTAGCACGTGTTCTCTAGTTTCTACCAAACCCCGTCGGATAAAGGCGTCGTAGGTACAGACGCCAGCACATTAGGCTACTACAATCTGTCAAATTTCTTTAATAGATTTTCAACTAAAGATAAAGTTCAAAGTTGATTGGGAAAATTTTACAGTTTTGGGTAGGTAGCTTGATGTGTAACAAATTCATGTGTCAGCGGGGGTGAGGGGTGAGGTACTGCGCAGCCAGCCGGTCGATTCTGCAAAAATCTCACCGTGAAAAAATAGGTGAAGTGAGTTTGTTTTTGCTAGGAATTGACACTATTGACAGCTCACTCCACGCTCACTTCACCTAAGTTTTCACGGTGAGCTTTTTTGCAGAATAGCACCGCTGTAGCGCACTTCAGAGCCGCCATAATGTTTGACGCGAACTATATTAGTCGTCATACACTCGAGCGGCACGTCTCAACAACAGAAGTAACTGGAGCCATCAACGCGTGACAGCCGTCGTCGACGCGATTGCGGCTGCCGTCAACAACATGCCGCCCGTGTATTAGAACACCGTAGTCAAATACACGAGCCAGCACGTTGTCTATAGCTGGAGTTGCCTCTTTCGTTGAAGCGTGTCGCTCGTGTGCGCGTTTTTTTTGGCCCATTCATCACTGAGATTTGCAGTTAAAATTCTTCAGAAAATATATTCTTCGCAGGATAGGCATTATATGTCCAGCAGTGGATTATGACGGTGTTGACCGCAATATGAGTTCCAAATTACTAGAACTACTCCTTACCCTCCAAACATGCTTGTGCTTATGAGTTCATAACAGTTATCGAACGGGGGAGGGCTAAAGGAAGGATCAAACTCAATTTTTTTTTTAACTAATAAGTTACTTACATCGATTACAATATTTATATCTCACGAATCAACGCGCGCTTTACTCGTGGTAACCAAGGGTACAAACGCGCCGTAAATGTGTGTGAAGCGCAGGAGCTCTCGGTACCGTTCGAGACAATGGCGAAGTCAGAAGTGTGTGTGTACGTATGTGTTATGTGCTGACGCTACTCGTCGTCACTCACAGATTCATAGTGTGTTTGTACACGTGGCAACCACAAGTAAAGCGCGCGTCGCTTCGTGAGATTCATTTATTATTCACAAAATCCACAGGTCTTTGAAAGGAGAATGCCGTAAAATATATGGCGCCATGTACCAAACGAAAAAAGTCCGCTGTTACAACCAAAAAAATCAGCTGTTCCCTACATTTATGTTCGTACAACTCGTCAAAATGTAGGGAACAGCTGATTTTTTTTCGCGATTTCAGGTTTGGTCCCATATTAAAAGCTGTTCATAATGATGAGTACAATGACCTCTTAAAAGGTTGTTAATGCTTTACCAATAACCTTATAAATAAGCTAGTCTACTATATGATAAGTGACTTGTGTGATGACGAACGTAAACCCACTATACTTAGCCAGTCTGATACAGAAATAAGGTCACTAGACGTCCTCATGGGAGCAGACAGATTGATAATTCAACTTTCTTTTATCTCCAACCCAGTTAAAGGTGAACCTGATAATATAATGGAATGTATCAGTAATATAATTATACAAAAAGAAATTATATTAACGGCCAAAATGCAACTCTATATTTGGATACAAGTCTGGCCAGAATAAGGTCATGTGAAAATTTAATAGGTTATCTGTATGGTCGCAGAGCGATTTGCGGTTCTTAAAGGAGCTGCAAGGTCGAGATGAAAGAAAATGGCGAAATTATGGAGATCACGAAACTCAAGCGCAACTGTGTGAGGACAATGTAGATTAGTGCCTGAATTGGTCTTTTGAAGAAATACCCACACAGATTTTTTTAGTTCTAGGACATGCCGGTTTTAACACGATATTTTCCTTGACCGTTTTGAGAACCATACCGGGCATAAATCTTGACTCCAGGTTGCTACTGAATTTCATTGAAATTTCAAAAGCATGAATATTTTAGCGTTACCCTAAATACATCCGGCAGTGTATCTACATCGTGCTCACGATTCGGAAGGACGCCGAGAACGAAAGCTGATGAAATAGTCGCCACGGATTGCGGGAAGTGGGCGCGTTGAGGGGTAAGGGGGTTAAGGGGGGAGGTATTGAATTGACACCTTTGTTTGTACTGGTATTGGGTGCAAATTCTAAATAGTAATAGAACTAAGGGCTGGACAAACTCGGGACACGCTCTTGCACCAGAATAAATCATCTGCCTAACCTTTTTCCAATTTTGTTGGGGTCGGCTTCCATTTTAACCGGATGCAGCTGAATACCAGTATTTTACATGGAGCGACTGCCTATCTGACCTCCACAACCCAGTTACCGGATAATACGATACCCCTTGGTAAGACTGGTTGTCAGTTTTTCGGGCTACTGACTACCCGTAACGACTGTCAAAGATCCACAAATGACAGCCGGGACCAAAGGCTTAGCGTGCTTTCCGAGGCACGGAGGGGTCTCGGTATGTAAAGATGGTCACCCAGAATAAATGGTGTTTCAAAACGTTGAAAAGAGTAGAGTAATAATGTCATGTGTTGTAAAGCATATAATTTTTTTATTATATTATTTAAACTCGGGAAATGATCAAAATTTTTTTTTCACTCCGTGGCGGCATCCTAAGTAATTAAAATTTTAAGCACCGGTAAAAGATAACTTGCGTCTTATTATTTTTCTGACTACGTTACCTACTTATTGCTAACATTTTGAATGAAAATGTCAATCCGAAAATGACATGGCAATGAGAGTCCCTAATTGTTATTTTGTTTATTTTTTGTGCTTTTTTTAAGGGTCAAGTTTGCCTCAAATAAACGTATTGTCCCTCTATCTTAAATGCGCCCGCTTTGTGGAAAAGAATTTGTTGGACAAGTGTATCACGACTTTGCTCCATGGCCGTAAACTAAACAGACAAGACCCACACAGATACCAAACAATCCCACATTACAATAACCATTGCATTCCTCGTCAAAAACTATAGAAAAAAATCTCCCATACAAGCCTAAGTACACGACTTACACGAACACACTTCAAAAGGTAAATGACAACAAATTAAAATTCCTTATCACTCCGTTGAGAGATGCTCATTCCTTCAAATCCTTAATAAAGCTAGTACAGACGCCACGCCAGCACATCAAGCTACCCGAAACTGTCAAATTTTCCCAATCAACTTTGAACCTTATGCTTTAGCGATAAAGCTGAAAATCTATTAAAGAAATTTGACAGTTTGTAGTAGCTTGATCTGCTGGCGTCTGTACATCATGTTTTTATTAAATTATCGAGTGACCAGTTTATTTTGAACTGCGGTGAAATATGACAGTAGGAACTCGCTTCATCTCATAATATTCCTGCTATTATCCTAATTTATTTCAGGGCAGCTCAGCATGTTTTATTTATTCCGTAGATCTCTTATGACAGTATTCATCCCCTTTCAAGCCATCATCTTTATACCCAAGAGCCAAGAGGACCAAGGTTTGAAGTTTGAATCTGATGACAACGAATGTCACGTAGGAAAATAATATAACCTTAGACATCACTGACTGTTATTAAAATAAAACATTATAAGTAAACCTGAGGGTCCGAGGGCCTACACAAAGTAACATTTTATCAGCAATAACGATGGTAGAAAAGTCAAAATATGTGACTGATATAAGCTAACGAAAAACTTATGTGAATCCTGTTAAAAGTTGATGCAGAAATACGAAACGCTTTGAAAGCAATTGCCATTTGTCTGGGGCCCACTGGGCTCCGAGTCTGAAAACACCATACGCGGAAAGCAAAAGAGTTTCAGTAATTTAAAAGTGAGACTATTTCTTTTTCACCTAACAAAAGTGGGTCTAAGTCTAAGTCACAATATACCAAGACAAACTGGCCACAAAAGGACTTATAACAATTAAAACCGCAACGTAACTCTTGTCCTTAAAACTAATTGAGTAGGTTTCTTTATGTCACACCGACGCGAACTTGTGGCATTGGTCGGTATGTGAATATTATGACTAGATAATTACTTCTGAATATTTGAGGTTAGGTTTATGATTGCTAATGGTTCAAGCTTTTGCCTTTCTAAAATAAGATCACTATTTTAATTGGGTATCCTTGGAAAAAATGTTCCTTGCATGACATAAAACAAACAACTTGAAAGGATTTAAGACTAACGGCTCATAAATAGAATAACAGCTCTGCAATGCACGCTTAAATTGCATTCTGATTCATCGAATCTTAATAGTTAGTTAGCCCATTTGACAAAATATGAAGAAAAATGAAAATATGCAGGGAATAGAAGAATGCAATGGCGGGTGTTAATGAAACAGTGATCTTTATTTTCTTTAAAATAAAGTTGCGTTCGGGTTGCTGCCACTGACAAGTCTGTCAAAGTCACAGTGATCTTTATTGTTGTTACAATAAGGTTGTTGTTAGATTTCTGCTGTTAGAGGTAATATAACGGTAAAAGAACTGTAGATATGACTTATCAGTGAGAGACGACGGTATACAACACCGAAATTTTTCGAAAACTCGATAAATTCGGCATTTCGCCACGCGCGCTACGAAGTGCGGTGTGAGTGGCATCCAGGCGTATTCTTCTCGCCTTAAATGTCAGTATATACTGTGACAGTATTTTTTCTCATTTGATATATCAAAAAGCTTCCTGCTCCACCCAGGTGATCAGCTGTTGTTATAGACTTACTATGGTGTAGAGGCGGCGGTCTGTGTACCTATATTGGATCTAAAAGAAAAGTTGAGAAATGTATACAAATAAATAAAATTGAAGTTTGTAATGTTAAAATTACAGCTTTTTACTAAATGCATATAATAATAATAATAATTTATAATAATTTATTTAATAAAAACGTTTACAAAAGGTGTAAATTTAGCCAAAAAGTAGAAAAACTTTCCATACAATTAAACTGCCTAAAAATAAACTAAATATGGAAATATGGAAGTATTTACGGTACATATACCAAAAAAACTGTCTATCTGTCTGTCTATTTATTCCGGCTAATCTAAGAAACTGCTGGACCAAATTTGACTTCACTGGCAGACAGCTGATGTTGAAAGGAGTAGTGTTATTTTAGAAAAAGAACCAGCATTCGGCGAAAAAGAAGTTAAAACCTATGAAATCCAATTTGTTCTCCGACATGCACGCGAACGATTTCGCGTGCACAGCTAGTAAACCATAAAATGTTTTATGGTAAAGTTGTTAGACCTTGCAAATGAGTCGGTGCGACCACGCGTACGGTTCACTAAACAA
The DNA here is from genome assembly GCA_963855955.1 of Luperina nickerlii. NCBI lineage: Eukaryota > Metazoa > Arthropoda > Insecta > Lepidoptera > Noctuidae > Luperina > Luperina nickerlii. Next base: position 3,772,109 of record OY979689.1, on the reverse strand, counting down.
AATGAACACGAGACGCGACGATCGCTTTGGTTAGAACGGGCCGTATAGCAGCACTCATAGGCACTGGAATCTATTGTTTTTAGGGAACAAACCCCGATTCCATTCCTTAGTAATTAAATTAGTATGTCAAAAAATAAAACCTCTTTGACATACGGACAAGAAAGTGATCTTATAAAAGTTCAGTTTTCTTTTAAGGCCGAAGAATCCTAAGAGGAATGTTCTTTACGATGCCATTCTTGCACATACACGAATCAGTAACTTAAATCGACGGCATTATGACTAAGTGTGAAGATATTCGCATCATGATGACATTGTGGGTATTACGCCCATTTTTGTACTCTACGCACGGCATACTAATCGTTTGGAATGTCCAGATATAGGGCAAAATGACGATAAGTTTGACAAATGTTAATGCCAAGATACATATTAAACATTTTGACTGCAGAGAATTGATAAAAAACACCAATCTGCCTAGCCCTTTCCCAACTATGTTGGGGTCGGCTTCCAGTCTAACCGGATGCAGCTGAATACCAGTATTTTACATGGAGCGACTGCCTAACTGACCTCCACAACCCCGTTTCAGGATACCCCTTGGTCAGACTGGTTGAACTTGACTTCGGGAAAACAAGTATAAAAAGTTAGGAGGACCTTCAATATCTCCAAAACCAGAAGGTTCCTAGAAATGGTACAGACGTCAGCACATCAAGCTACCCGAAACTGACAAATTTTCTCAATCAACTTTGAACTTAATGCTTTAGCCCTAAAGTTGAAAATCAATTAAAGAAATTTGGCAGATTGTGGTAGTTTGATATGCTGGCGTTTGTACAAAACAAGAAATATCACACTGACGGGAAGAACAAAAGCCTCTCGGTTTCGTTAAGCGTTTTTTTACAACCGTTATTTTGAAACCCCTTCTAAAGATTATGAAGCCTACATTGGTCAATCTATAAAAATTACCTACAAGTATAAATAAATTCTTTCCTTTCATGACGTAAATTGTATTAACCACCAGTCGATAATATGATAACTTGTCTCCCCAAAGAATGAAGGAGTATATAGTTCTGCGAATTCCAAAAACTAGACTAATGAGGAAAATTAATGATTAGGTGCCGAATTGGAATGACAAAAAAAAACGTATTTAACTAAAGACGTGCTTTTTCGTCTAATTTTGTCCAAGTCTTTTTAAAACATCTTCTATTTCATAATAATGTTATACAGGGTTATTGGAAAAACACGAACAATCTCTTAAGAGGTCATTGTACTCATCATTATGAACAACTTTTACTATGGGAGCAAACCTGAAATCGTGAAAAACATCAGCTGTTTCCTACATTTAGGTTCGTATAACTCGTCAAAATGTAGGGAACAGCTGTTTTTTTTCTCTCTCTCCTGCTGACAAGTACTTATGAAATTAATAATTCAAAGGTAAAGTACACTTACTAGGTACATCTCTGCCTAACCCTTCCAGATTACAGACGCCGCCAGCACATCAAGCTACTATAATCTGTCAAATTTCTTTAACATATTTTCAACTTTATCGCTAGAGCATAAGGTTCAAAGTTGATTGGGATAATTTGACAGTTTCGGGTAGCTTGATGTGCTGGCGACTGTACATATCGCCATAATCACACACACTTTGCCGACCAGATGGTGATCCCTATACGTAGTTATTCTCACAATTCAAACTCAAAACATTTCGATTAAACCAATTAAGTACAGGCACTTTTGCATTATCAAGGCGTCGGTCTGTGAGAAAGATGAAACTAGTTGCCCATTCCAAAGCGCAGTAAGTAATTTCCTATGGAGAAGAACGGGCAGGAAACTCCATTGACACTCTTTTAAATCAAAATATTGTTCTATGACAGAGAAAGTCATCTTTACATAAAAAAAAACAACGACTCAGTCGTTTGGGAGCTACGATGGCACAGACAGACACACAGATACACACGTCAAACTTATAACACCCCTCTGTTTTTGTCGGGGGTTAAAAAGAAGAAGCCCTGAGTGTCTTCGGAAGTGGCCCTTTCTGTAGTGGGAAAGAACTAACAATTCCGAAATAGTTATTTGTGCAACAAGAGAGCAAAGTAGTTTTTTGCTGCGAGTGCTGATTTTGAATCCTGAGCAAGCGAAGGATTCAAAGATTGAATCACGAGCGTAGCGAGTGATTCTAAAGTTGAATCCTGAGTGTGGCGAGGGATTCAAAGGCACGAGATGCAAAGAAACTTTGCTCTCGTGTAACACACATAACTTTTCACTTCAGCAGCGAGAACACTTTAGGAGATAAAATAATAAACAGGAATAGATTGAAATAACTATTTATTGTGAATCAAAATAATTAACATTGTAGGTAGGTAGATACCAATTCTATAAAATCTGAAAAATAAGATAGCAACACCGTCTCCGAAAAACTGCTTGCACCCTTTGTAAGTCTCCATTCATTGAAGACATGGTATGCTTTCAGATATTTCTCGCGAGACTTCTCAGGTAGGAAACTTAATTCTGCATTAATAACTTGTTGTTTTAACTCTTCCGGTGTTAAAATACTGTTCTCGTCGCTAGTTTTACTCATATTTTACAATTATTTTAATATTTTTTAACTTATTCAACTCTGTACGCCAGTCACGCACGAAATTTTATTCCCGGTCTTTTATTTAAATTAAGGCGTGTTCGGAAATAGCACCCATGATATTTTATTATTCAAAATATATTACGTACCTACCTAACATTTTTATTGAAACTAGAAATAAATATTTACAAGTTAAATATCAGTTTTATTTGCAGTAAATACTTATTTTCGTTTAAATACAACAATAAGTTAAAAATTCAATAAATTACATTAAAAGAAATAATTTTCTTTTTGCAAAATTTCTTTTTTAGTACGAAATTCCGAACGTGTTTGTCTTTGAGGTCGAATTCAAAATCCGAACTTCGAAAGGGCTGGTCTTTGTCTCTCTCTCGTTCTAATGGCGGGAAAGAGATAGAGTGTGAATGTTTCGAATTGTATGATTAACCCAAGGCTCAATAATAAATTCGCGGCTTTCTGAAAAAAAAATTAAAAAGTTACTTTGTCTCACTCAGTGAGCAAAATCGCATTTTGCTCACTGATTTCACGCAGCAAAACCTACATGTTTGAGCTACTGAAGTGAAAATAAGTTTTATGTTATCGATAAAACTATTCTAAGGCTGTGTGAAATGCCGGGTTAGCGGAATTGTCCGAAAGGGTTACCGCTGGCCCGGGACATAAAGGGCTAAGGAAAGAACACGGGTGGGTTTTAGTCAGTAAGAGTCGAACACTCCCTTCCGCTCCACCCAGAGCGGGAGGAGTCATTTGATGATTTCCAATCCTGAAAAAAAAGGCTGTGTGGAATACCTAATATGCATGACTGACTGAACATTCCTCTATGAATTAATTAATAGCTTGATATGTATACAAATCTGAGTTAATCATATTTCCATTCATAGGTTTTCGCTTCGATAAATAATAGTCAAGTTAACAAGAATGCTCAAGTCCATTCATTAATAATATCACCATAATTACAGCAAGTAAACTTCCTCTGCTAAATACCATAAGCGAAAGATCTTCCCTCCAAAATCCTCTTGATTCAAACCATAATAACCTTTATCAGAACCCAAGACTAAAAATTACGACAACATTATCTACACCAATAATCACCACAAATTGCATCATGAACATTGAAAACAGGGCGGACCCTAGCAACAGCAAAAATAATTCGCGCCAATTCGGTACATCGGCCATTTTATTCATACTACGTTCCAAATATTCAAAAACTATCATCAACATTTAAAAGTACTTAAACTTTTTTTTTTTAATTTCATTTTTGAGGCCTTGTCCGTATCATTGGTCGGCCTAGTCTAATCCTTCATAGTAATATAACAGGTACTTCGCTACACTTTCAATAACACTATACGGCGGTTGTACTCGTATAAAAGACCAGCGTAACACCACCAAAGCATTCAGTAGCTATCCTGCAGTCAACCAAGAAGTGCAAGATGAGATTTCTGGTAATATTTTATTTTTTAATTCTGAAAATAGTGATACCAGATCGTTTTGCAAATGGCAACAGTGATAATCTTGAAGATTAATAATTTTGAATTCCCCTTTTTTTTTAATCACAAAATTCCAATTTTAAGCACAAAAAAACGATCCTTAAAAACAATTTTCTCAAGTGTAAAATGGCGCCAAAATCTTGTTTCAAACTTATCTCTTTCTATCTGTCAAATTTTCCCGCCAAGTTTTATTTTTAACTGACCAAGGAAGTGCATCAAACAGCCTACAAATACGTTCTGTTACAACTATTTATTTAATAACTTAACTGATTAAACCTTGTCACATTAATAAGAAAACGCTTAGAATGTTAATTTTTCCTATTTATCTTTTTAATTAACGTAACTATGCTTACACTAGCAATAGATCTTCCATTTATGGTATTTAGAAGCTCAAGACTGCATAACTGTCATACCTTTGCCATCCATATTAACCCAATTATGAGTAACTTGCAATTTCAATTAGTATGGCATGGTTGAATATAGAATACATTAAAATTTTACACCTTTAATCCTGTTTCTTGTAATGTCACCCGTCGTATGAAGACAAATAATTACTTACTTAATTTTTAATTCCTTTGAAAGGGCTTTTAATTGATCAACTTTTCCATTTGTGACCACAACCTCATTCATTACATTTCTTTTCCTCTCTGAGTCCGAATTTAGGCATTTCCTATCTTCCAAACTCACTTCTTTATCGAGTTCCTAAATTCATCAAAATATTGATATATATTACGCCTAAATTGTTCCACATTCTTTAACAAAATATCTCACTCCCACCTACTCAAACGACAAGTCAATATACAGATACATGTTTGTATTGCAAACCTTATCCCCCGCATTAACAAGCTATTCAAAATAATGTCCCAACATTAAAATTATATTGCAAAACAATTATCATTCAGTCACATTATCATAATAGTTGTCTATGACTAAGCATTGTTTATCTGTGGCGCGACAATACGCGTATAAAATGTCAATCATCTGGTTTATGGTACTGAGCACTGGTCTAATTTATCGAGGGATTAAATTACAGATATGGATATATGTTAATATGTGTGTATCGTATTAAAAATTAACGCTGTTTTGTTTGGCATAAGTCTATCAAGTTAAAATGAAAATTGTTTTCTACTAGTTAATTCACCAAATTGAAATTTTTTTACGCCAAAAGGGTAAGGTAGTGGTTCTTTTAACTCATTCGACTTAACTATGTCTCACCATGTTTGGATATGAAAATGCAAAGCAACTGTATATACTAGAACAAAAAGTGTCAAAATTACAGTGATCTCAATTTTCCGATACTGTCAATGTCATTATTTCCGCCAATTCGAAAACACAAGCTTGCCACATGATAATATAATAATTTATGATTAATTTAAACAAAAATTATCCCACGATATTCAAGAGATCTAATTGATTAAATTAAAACGCAATTAAATCTTCGCATTAATACATCGAGTTTTCACAATAAACTTGATTGATGTGAGAAAAGTATAAAATGACGTTTGTTATACGTATTCTTGCGTGATTATAAACAATTGAAGTATTATTGTAGTTGTTGCACGAGATCGTGTTATTATTGTAACAATTTTTATTTTTAAAATTTTGCTTAGGACGTAATTCCATTGGTTTTCTTTCTGAGAAAATTGTTTAAAGTGAAAATATGAAAACATAATACAAGATAATTAATTAAATTATAGACTTTTCCAGGCGATTTCGCACAAAATCTTCGAAGGCTATTTACACTGTGACAAATATTGTCATTTCCTGTTTTTCGCCAAATGTCATTGAAATACCAATAGACAGATGCTAGACTAAAATGGATATCCTGTACTTGATACGTGTCCAAGAAATTATCTTCCTAAAAAAAAAATCCGTGTCTAAATTAGTGTCCGGTAAATAAATAGGCTCTATGGCATAGGACTTAACTTTAGCTGCTTCATGTACAGACACCAGCTAATCAAGCTACTCGAAACTGTCAAATTTTCCCAATCAACTTTAAACCTTATCTATTAAAGATATTTGACAGATTGTAGTAGTTCGATGTGCTGGCGTCTGTACTGTGACTCCTTTGCCAACCTCTTCGGCGAATACAGGCCAGTTGTCATATTTATTTTAAAAAATTTAACTGCATCGATCGCCACGCCCAACTTCCGTGTTCTTCAAAGCAACTAGTCATAAAAACCTTCAGTTAATAAAAAAACTGATCTCATTCCATCATAACACAACCAAATTATTCAATAATCAATTAGAGCGCGTAATAACAAAAAATGTCAATCACATTCCGTTTCACGCAATGTCATTATCAAGGACAGGCACAGATGAAAAAAAAATCGTACCATAAACGGTATGTAATTATTTTTATGAGGTGCTCACCTACGTTCCGTTTTTGTTTGTTGATGAATATGGTCGTAATTAATGCGTGGTGAGCATGCCAAATTGCTATTAGTCAGTGTCAGTTTTGGTTTAGCGATTAAAATAAAGCAGGCGGATGAACCTGAAAAATTGACAGTAATTGGTTTAGTATATCGTTGTGATAAATGAAAAAGATCCAAGCATTTTCTCGGACTTCCTTCCTCCAAAGGCAATCATCTGCCTGCCCTTAACCCGATTTATTTGTGGTCGGCACAACATGTCTTTTCTTACATAAATCTCTAGTAGCATCTGTCCTCTTTCTAGCCATCTCAACTTTCACACAGTTTCTTTGGTCTTCTCCTACTCTTATAGCCATCCAGATTCTTTTCTCAAGTCCAGTCTTTCTCCAGTACCAGACATCAATTTGCATACTTACTGCAACCATAGCGCAATACCACGCTACTTTTCACACGTCCAATTTAGCACAACACTACGGTACACGCACAATATGTCATAATGCAAACGCGTGGTGTCAAGGTCCCTTATTGTTATTCAGAATGCAGGCACATCACTATTGTTGTGTTATAATATTGAATCAAGCGTTCCGTTATATTTGGAATGTAAAGGTCGTTAGGAAATTAATTTGACAAGAGCTGATTTAAGATTGATTGAGATCAGTAAATAAACTTTACTTTAAAACGTTTAAATAGGTCTAATAAAATATCTGAACCAAACCAAAGACTTAAAAAAATCTCTAAACGAACATTAAAAAAAGCCGAGTTGAAAACAAAATTATTTCTATCTTTCTTTCTTTATAATTGACGACATCACTTAATCAGATCCCAGCGACCCGTCATTGCTTCGCTTGTTGTGGCGACATGTCAAAATAACGCCGCCGTCGATTTTGCTGTATTTAGTTTAGTTTGTGATCTTCCTGTACGAGTCGCAATAAATACTTTTTCTTTCTTTCTTTCTTAAATATATAATATACATAAACCTTCCGGAATACATACTCAAGATAATGGTGAAAACCACATCAAATTCCCTTGTGCAGAACCAGGCCCCTCTTGTCCATTGGGCAGTCTGGGCAAGTGCCCAGGGCCCCGCGATCTTCGAGGGCCCCGGCCTGCTCTCATAAAAAACATTCTTTGCAGCCATCGTTGCATTCTACGCATTATTAGTAGGTACCCGATTCAATGACAAATTAAGTTATTTGCAGTGCGATTTACAATAAGTTTCTAGCCTAGTTATGAAAAATATTAGTAAGTTTCCCTTTTTGTCTCTTATCTACACAGGGGCTCCGTGACCCATATGTGCCCAAAGCCTCCAATAGGCTAAAGACGGCCCTGTGCAGAACATACAATAAAACAAAACATTGTCATCTCTTTTGTGATCTTCCAAATTGAAATCTGACAGACAAATTTTGTGACGTAAAGAAAATTTTAGGCCCATGTCAGAAACCATACAGCCTAAACTGTCAGTTGTTGTCCAACATAGCGGCTTGTGAAATATTTTGACTAAACAATTTAAGGCGTTGTCCTGTGTTAGAAATGTTAGCAGATAAAGTTTATTACGATATTGTAATTGTAAATTGAGTTCAGGTGAGGTTATTTTATAAATTAGGGATTGGTTCAACCCGTTTTGTGGTACTCACCTTAAATTATTAAATGGTTGAGGAAATCAGAAACGTTTTAGAGATCTTTGTCTCACTATAAATGTGACATAGATTATTAAGTATGCAAATAAGTATTTGTGTGCAACAAACTATTACATATTCCTAAATATTTATATTTTAGACTGACTGACTTGATTGCCTTGTTGGTCTAGAGGTTGCAAACGCTACTGCTGAGCATAAAGCCTGGCTTCAATTCCCAGGTCGAAAAAGTTATTGGGTTTTTCCATCAGAAATTCCTCAGAGGCCTCCCGGAGTTTAGATTTGTGACCTCGGACAAATTAAGTCGTGGTATGAAAAAAAAAATCACATTCCTATCTATTTATTTTTTAGAGAAATCAGTCTTAGCAGGCCCTCAATACGTAAAACTGTTTAAAAATCACATCACATCGTAAGAAACATCACCTTTAAACGCAAACTAGAACAAACCGATACTCAGAAACTAAATAAAGAATACTTTACACAATACAAAAGTACTGTTGCATGCTTCCTGCTAACCGATTAGCAAAAATTAACATCAACTCTTCATTTCACAACATAAACGTCGTGCGAAAAAAACATACAGACTGGCAACAAAAAAGTTGCCCAGTAAAATACAGGGTTTATTTTCAAAGACCTGAATTTTATTAACTGTCCCATCAAAAACTTCAATACCTACTCTACCTAAACAGTTTGAGGGTCAGTACCACACTCTTAAATTTGGCTGGGCGACTAGCGACCCGCCACTGCTTTGATAAAACATGCTTGACAAACATGATTTCTTTAGTTTCTGTTAGTTTAATATTAATGTATTTATTATACACATAAACCTTCCGGAATACATTCTCTAAATGATGTTGACAAATCAAAATCCATTGTGTAGTATAGTATAAAAGAACAACGCGGTCACACAGATAGACACGACAAGCGACTTCAATTTATGTGTGTATATGATTTATACTGACGTTAAAATGAGGCCGGTTACATCTAAATGACAGGTTTCAAATTGGAAGTGACAGTTGGGCTTTGAATTATTTATTGATGTTTTAGTTTGAGTAATGGGATGATCAATCACTGACAACAAAGTGTGAATTTGATAAATGGTATCTAATTTGGAATCTTAATCTCGGATGTTCACTCAATTGATTAATTTATAACTAGCTGACTCGGCGAACTTCGTAACGCCTCAGATTTTTATTGTTATTTTTTCCCATGTTTAATATTTAGGAACCCTCACAGGCGTCCCCAGAACACCCTACCAAAGTTTCATCACAATCTGACCTGTGGTTTCGGAACGCATAGAGGACCAACTTACAAACATTGATTTTTATTTAATAGATTAAATTATTGTTATATTTATAATTAAATATATCTGAAATCACCAACCCGTCTTGAACAAGCGTGTATGTATGGCTTTTGCCCTGCACAGGGATATTAATAGGCTGGTATTACAAAAAATTATTATAAAATTATTATGATGGCTAATAAATCAGCTTTTTTATGCGTCATGTTTGCCGCAAATAAACGTATTTTCTTTCTTTATTTCTACAAAAAGTTGCCGAACAGTTGCCCGCATGTAGCCACTTGGCTAATTCAATGCTAATAGAATTTTGTCATTTCATTTTTTTTTTTGCTAATTTCATTACTCGCTACCAGCAATCAAGTTTTCAATTACCAATATTATGGTAATGATAAGAAATAACTTATACTGGCATTATTCAGCCTAGCAAAAAAACAGGAAACACGCAACGCCGTAGGAAAATGCTTCTGCATTAAACTGGCTCAATCATCCATTTAGCCACAGCCCTTTACACACTGGCCCATCATGGCCCACTGGCCAACGGATATGTACGAGCAAACCCGTTATTATAACGTTAACAACTAGTTACTGTAACGGATAACTATAATAACGGAAGCGCCCATTGAGTTATTATAACGTTAATTATTTCCTAATCCGCATAGTTATTTCAAGACGTTAACGCAATGTTTCTTCGTAATAAAAACCTAGCGAGAACTAATGCTGATGCTTTCACGGTTTGTTTAGCAAATAATTATTCTTTTCTACGTTATTTACATATCTTGTTTATGATCTGATAATAGTTTGCACTAACACGTGTTTTTGAGTAACTGTTTGATTAATGATTTCATTGCTACCGTTTTTGCGTGTTAAGTGTAAATTGATGATGTATTGAATAATCAGCCTGCTGGGGCACCGGTCTACCCTTTCTGTGAGAGGGAGTAGGCCATAATCCACCACGCGGACCCATTGCGGGTCGGAGTACATTAAAATTACCAACAGACCGGGAGTTTACAATTTAAATACACCGGTAACGTTATTGTTGTAATCGAATCACGGATAAATGATGTTTGATCACGACAACTCCCTACGAAGCAAATCAATATTGACCGACCCGAAACCTCCCTGATACTCTTAAGACTTCCTTCATAACATCAAGAATTTAATTTCTTTTATCATACAACAAGCACCGTTATGTCCCTAGTAACGGGTGGTTAAATTTTAAGGGCCGATGTTGAATGTGAACCACACCTAAACGTCAAGTTTTTTTCTGCATTTCATTTGATATTTCTCAATTTTAGACTAACTCAATTTGAACCATGGAAAGATACACATCCGAGCAACGCGTTAAAGTTATTCAGGCTTATTATGAAAATGGTCGTTCAAATCAAAATGCATATCGTGCACTTCGTGATTTTTTCGGTCAATTTAATCGTCCAAATGTGCGTACAATAGAAAAAATCGTGCAAAAATTTGAGGTCTGGAGGAGATGTTAAAACACCAGTGCATGCTCGTACAGCTCGTACTGCAGAAAATATTGCTGCTGTTCGCGATAGTGTGGCTGAAGAGCCGTCCACCTCAACTCGTCGTCGTGCCCAACAATTGCACCTCTCACGCTCGTCGTTAATGAACATTATGCATAGACTTGCATTTACAGGAAGATATGGATGTGGACGGTATGTGGTTTCAACAGGACGGTGCCACTTGCCACACAGCTAACGAAACAATGGCTCTTTTGCGCGACAAATTCAATGGCCGTGTTATCTCACGTGGTGGCGATGTCAATTGGCCGCCAAGATCATGTGATTTGACACCGTTGGACTTCTTTCTTTGGGGTTATTTGAAAGAAAAGGTGTACGTCGATAAGCCAGTAACAATTTAAGAGCTAAAGGATGAGATAATTCGGCACATTAACGGCATAGAACCTCATTATGCCTCAGCGTCATCGAAAATTTGAACCATCGGATGGAGGTGTGCCGCCGAGGTCGCGGCGGCCATTTGACCGATATTTTGTTGCTTACATAATTGAATCATACCATATTATCATAATAAAAAGAAATGACAATAATTTCCTAAATAATTTGTGTTTTATTCAAAATCAACATCGGCCCTTAAAATTTAACCACCCTTTATTTAAAATTCGACCTGACAACGAATCTACCCACTCTTCATCATACCTCACCTAAGCTGACTTAGATAAAGGGCTTACAGGACCTAAACAAAAAACGCAAGTTTTAGAAACAATAAAAGTATATGATCGACTACAGTAAACAAAATCAGAAAAATATATGATATTCTTCAGGATATATGCTAGGTAGATAGTGTGTTGAATACATAATACAGCTAATTTGATACGATACAAAATAATCGTGAAGATACCTCTAAAAACTTTCATTTTACAATAAAAACCATACTAATATACATACCATCATTCTGAATTTTTGTCAGATTATTCTACAAGCAAAATACTAAAACACTAGTGTTTTAATTTTTTAGTCCAAACAATAGATTTTTGTAAATAGATAATTGCTTCATATTTTGCAATAAATTACCAGCGTTGTGTCATCGCGCTTCTCTTTCTTTGTATGCAGTCCGACAAATACCGCGCTTTAGGTCATGTAGTCGCTTTAAAAACTCTTTCTAAAACAACCCTTAATCTTCCGCAGATCGCCTTTGTTGCCCTCGTCGGCTATGCCTCCGCCAGCGTCATCAGCCCCCTAGTCTACGGGGTAAACGCTGGTGATGCCCAGGCTGCCGCCATCGACGCGACAGTCGCCGCCCAAGACAACGCCCGTGCCTGGGGCGAAAGCCAGGCTCGCGCCGCCGAAGCCGCCGTCCAGTACAACACTGAGGCAGTCCGTCAAGTTGCTGAAACCAACCGAGACCTCCACGAGAACGCATACTGGGGAACCCTTGCCGCTAACCAGAATGCCGTCGCTGCTGCTCAGTCCCAAGCTGCCGCTGTGAGCGGTGTTGTCGCTGCTCGTGCCGGACTCGTCGCCGGTCTCGCCGCTCCCCACGGCATTGCTGGCATTGCCGCCGCTCCCTACGGCATCGCCGCTCCCTACGGCATCGCCGCCCCCTTAGGCATTGCCGCCCCCTTAGGCATTGCTGCCCATGGCCTCCGCTACAACGGCTGGTAAATCGATAACCGAATCCAATAACGGTTATTTTAAAAATAACAGTTCTTGCAAAATAACTGTTACTTTTTTTGTAACTGTTCTTGGTAGTCCCTTTGTCGGTTGTATCTGGCAACACTGGTGATGTGTTTTTTTGTATTGTTAGTGTTGCCAGGTAGTAGTTGGCCAGGGGTTGTAACACCACCGCTCAACTGGAAAGAAACATGCTCAAACGAACAAAGGTCTCATATAGTAACTCTCTTTGTAAATAAAAGTAAATGAAACATGCCATCACTGCCAAAGTGTAAATAAACACGTTTTTACAAAACAAATGCTATGCTATTTGATTTAAACCTCCTTTTCACCTAACCTCACGAGTAACTAGCCGCGCCCCGCGGTTTAACCCGCGTAAGTTTCGATTCCGTGGGAATATCGGAATAAAAAGTATCCTATGTGTTAATCAAGGAAATGGTATATCTATGTGCCAATTTTCATCCAAATCTGTTCAACGGTTTACGCGTGATTGAGTAAACAAACATCTTCACAAACTTTCACATTTATAATTCTAGTAGGATGATTATGACTCCTACACATCCCATAGAAATACACACTAAGTAAGGTAGGCAAGAAAAGTTCCTAAACGCATTAAACATTTCAAAAACACTATCATTACAGTACCCGGCGATAAATATTGCACATCGACCTTTTTACACAAAACCATTTTATACAAAGAATAAAAATAATTATCAAAAGAAGCAAATCATAATTGTTTTAACAGCTCCTAATAGATACCGGACTGTTTGTATTTCGTGTGACAGAGATAACGCTCTACGAAGCCGAAATTAGCCGATTGTCTTTTTCCAATGGTCGATGTGCAATATTTATCGCCGGGTACTGTACACTAATATTCCTTAGGTAGACAGACCACCACAGATTATACATCTTCATCATCATCAGACATCATTTGATAGACTTGATCATCATGCTACAACATCAAAAATTTCAAAACCACTCACTGTTTCAGAATAGAATAGGATAGAATAGAATACTCTTAGTAATGTACAGACGCCAGCACATAAAGCTACCCGAAACCGACAAACTTTGCCAATCAACTTTGAACCTCATGCTTTAGCGATAAAGTTAAAAATCTATTAAAGAAATTTGACAGATTGTACACCGTATAAATGTAGAAATTTTACAAAGGGTGTCACAATGGGCGGTCTTAACTCTAAGAACGATATTTCAAAGACAACCTTTTTCAGATTCCCTATGCAGGCAGACCATCGCAGATATACATCATTTGATAGACTTGAGTATCTGGCGAAGAATGACAAGGACGGCCGACCCCAAATGAAATAAGAAAAGGCTAGGCAAAGAGAGAGAATCATACAATCAGCATTCAAAATTTTATCAAAGAAACATTTTTTTTTGTTAGCCTATTTTGTATCCCACTACTGGGCAAAGGCCTCCCCTTTTTTCTTCCAAACCTACTTGTAAAATCATTACAACAGAATTTTACTTCTTCTGAAATACTCTCGCTTTAGAATTTCTAAAATCATCAAAGAAGTTTCTTTAACATCATTATCCAAATAAAAAAAAATATACGAAATCACCTGTAAAACAGATAATCACTCTAAATTGTATTTAACTATAGGTACCGAGCCGGTAGAAGTATAAAATTAAATCCGATAATCTCAAACCGGTTTAGTACGAGATACGAATCTACTGCGATTTAAACTAATTATGATACATTAATAATCTGTCAGGTATAATGGACTTTAACATATATCGAATGAAACTGAAGTATATACCTTGGAATGGTATTTAATAATCATATTATAAGCCTGTAACAGTCCCAGGAAATGCAGGGGGTGCATTAAATATTTATTTATAAATATACTTTATTGTACACCAGAAAATACATACTTAACAAAAAATACAATTAACACTAAAAACATACAATGGGCGACCTTATTGTTAAAATAGCCTTTGGAGTGCATTAAAAATACTCTTGAGGTGCATTGAAGTAGCCGTTCTGAGTGCATTTGATTAAATAAACTCAAAGGGTGCATTGAAATAGCTTCTTGGGGTGCATTGAAGTAGCCTTTCTGGGTGCATTTGATTAAACAGCCTCGATGGGTGCATTGAAATAGCTTCCTGGGGTGCGTTAAAGTTGCCTTTCTGGGTGCATTGAAAAAGTCTCTTAGGCATTCAAACAGCCATTTGGGAACCACCAAAATAGCATCTGTAGATAACAAAAAAGAACAGGAATAGATAGAAATATTTTATTCCCGACACATTTGAATACGATAAGAACAAAGGCATCGTCACAAAAATCTATAGTTTATACGCTATTAGTAACTTTAATAGCGCACCTAGCGCCATCTATCGAGCAGTGTCCGAGGTACTTCATTTTCAGAGGCACTTAATTTTAAGAAAACTGAATATTACATTAAAGGAACGATATTACCAAATAGGCTATAATGTGGCATAGGTCTACCACAACACCTATGATATAGATAATCATCATCTGCCTAGCCTTTTCCCAAGTATGTTGGGGTCGGCTTCCAGTCTAACCAGATGCAGCTGAATACCAGTATTTTACATGGAGCGACTGTACCCAGTAACTGGTTTGTGGAGGTCAGATAGGCATCTGACCTCCACAAACCAGTTACTGGGTAATACGATACCCTTGGTAAGACTGCCTTCGGCCTTCTGGCTACCCGTAACTACTGTCAAAGATCCACAAATGACAGCCGGGACCAACGGCTTAACGTGCTTTCCGAGGCACGGAGGGATCACGGTATGTAAAGATGGTGGAATAAAACAAAATTAAAAATGGAAACAAAAACTTACTACCTAAATAAAAGCCTCCCGGTCTACAGGGCGTGACAGCTTACATATTTATGCAATGCTGGGTTCTGTTCACATATTTGAGTGTATATGTAGAGGACCCATACAAACAATGAAGACTATAATCCTTCTTAATAAAATAAAAAAGTAATTTAAAAAAATGAAATCGATTTCAAAAAGAAATTAACTTAAAATTATGAAATAACTTTTGTGCCGGACGGGCGTGATCGCTGGACGCTATGGTGTGTAGGGAGGTCGTAAACCCATCCAGGTTTATCCCGGTGTGAGGATAGGTCTCTCCCTGTCCAAGCGGCGCTGACGTCCTACACCGACGGTTCAGGATAGCTTCAAGGCTTGATTTAGGGATACCAGTTTTTGACAATGTTCTGAATACGTTTTTGACAATTTCTGTATACGTCTTTGACAATGTCTGCTGAAGAACTCGATGATCAGATGACCATGGTGATGAGGAACCTTACCTTCGAAATGATACACAAGTCTTCATGACTGTTCAGGAAGTAATTGACGGGACTCTAAGTATATAAAAAATAAAAATATTCCTTGCCGATGACTACAAATTTGTTCTATTTACTGGTTTGCTTACATTACTCGAAACTTTACCGTAACGAGAGCCGTCAATTACTTCCATTTTAAACCATTTTATTGATCTATTTTTTACTATGTTTACATGTTGTTTTACACTATATACCACTTATATACGAACATACTCGTATATTGTGATATGTCGTTGGATTCCTTATTAAATTTCCTATCTCCTGAAGTACCGTTTTCATCTATATCTGTTTCCGCTGAAAAGTTATTTCAGCGGAAACAGAAAAAATATTAAATTTTCAATAAAAATATTTTTTCTTGTAAGTTTTCTCAAAAACTACTGAACCGATTTCAAAACTGTTTTCAGGTACTTCAGGCTGGTCCAACGACCTAAAACAATGTAATATTTTAAACTGTAAAACTATATTTTTCAGGGCGTGACGCGCCCTGAAACGATGAATAATAAAAACAAATATTAAAAAACATTAGCCTATCGCAGTACGACACTTAAATCTCAATTAAGTAGGTTTATCGAACGACTAGATACACAAAAGTTATGTCCAGGGCTAGGTCTTGACCTAGGCTACCTGGATGTACTAAAATTTCAAACATTGAAGCTATATAGCCCACTTAACTGAGGTAAATAGGTGTCGTACTTACGGTTTTATTCTATCACTATTTACTAGCACTATTTACCCGTTTCACTTTCACTTGTTATCACTTATGTACTTGTGTTTATGTAAAACGCACTATATATTGTGTGGTGACGCATCGTCGCGAACATCTCTCCCGCCGTGCAGTGCAGTGACGACTCGTAGCGCAGTCGGCGCGGCGCTGCATCGCACCGGTGAGCGACGGCTGTGGTCGCGGCGCCCAGCGCCTCGACGCCCGCCGCCCCGACGCTCGCCGTCTCGACGCCAGCCGCCGCGACGCCTGCCGCCGCGACGCTCAGCGTCCCGACGCCTGCCGCCGCGACGCCTGCCGCCGCGACGCTCAGCGCCTCGACGCCTGCCGCCGCGACGCCTGCCGCCGCGACGCCTGCCGCCGCGACGCCTGCCGCCGCGACGCCTGGGCGCCCATCGCCTCGGCGCTCGCCGCCGCGGCGCTCGCCACGACGACGCTCAGCGCCTGGGCGCCTGCTGCTTCGGTGTTCGCCGCCGTGACGCTCGCCACGACGACGCTCAGCGCCTCGGCGCCTGCTGCTTCGGTGTTCGCCGCCGTGACGCTCGCCACGACGACGCTCAGCGCCTGGGCGCCTGCCGCCCCGACGCTTGCTCGCTGTTCGGCGCTCGCCGCCGCGGCGCTTGCCGCGGCGACGTACGCCGCCTGTTACTTTGGTAGTGGGACGAGTTTCTTCACCGGACGCTTCAAGGTGCCGCCGGCAGTGCGCACCTCAGCGGTCCGGACTTCTCCGTCGGCCCCGGGGAACACGGCGACTATGCGGCCTCGCGGCCACGTGTTGCGAGGCAGCTGACCGTCGGCGACAAGGATGGGGTCGCCGACCTGTAGGCCGGGCCCGCTGCTGTGCGGCTCCCGCCGGTTTTGGAGTTCCGGCAGGTACTCGCGGACCCAGCGACGCCAGAACATGTCGGCGAGTATCTGTGACCGTCGCCACAGTCGCTTGCTGTCGATGTCTCGCTCGGTGAACACGCCGGGTGATGGTAGTCTCGCCGATCCACCGAGTAGGAAATGATTCGGTGTGATCGACTCGTTGTCGTCGCTGTCTACGGAAACATGTGTCAATGGCCGGCTGTTTACAGTGTACTCCGCCTCACACAGCAGTGTGGACAGCACTTCTTCGTGCGGGTGCTTTTCGGTGAGTACAGTGTACAGCGCGGACTTCACGCAGCGAACGAGACGCTCCCAGGCGCCTCCCATAAATGGCGCCGATGGCGTTATAAAGCGCCACACGATGCCTCGGCGACTGGCCTCCTCTCGGAAGGCGTCTCGGAGCTCCTTGTCGGCACCGTGCATGTTGGTGCCATTGTCGGAGTGAATTTCAGTGGGGCAGCCCCGACGGGCGGCGAACCGGCGCAGCGCCAGTATGGCGGAGTCTGCGCTGAGGCTGGCGGCGATCTCGAGGTGGACCGCTCTTGTGGTGAGACACGTGAAGAGGGCCACGTACCTCTTCTGGTGCTGACGACCGACGGTGACGGATAGCGGGCCGAAATAGTCGAGCCCGGTGTAGGTGAACGGCCTCTGGTGATGCGCGAGGCGCGTCTTCGGGTGGTCGCCGGTCGCAGGCACGGGTGGCTGTGCCTTGCGAATGCGGCACTGCAGACATCGTCCGAGCACCTTCTTCGTTGTTGGTCGCAATTTAACGACCCAGTAGTGCTGCCGAACCTCGTTGATTGTGAGTTCTGTCCCACTGTGTTGTAGACTGCGATGTGTCCAGTCTATATATAACTGGGTGATGTGGTGATCGCCGTGTAATATCGGCGGACGTCTGACGTCATCGGTTATTTCATCGGTCGCGGCTATACGGCTCCTTAGCCGTATGACGTCATCTATGACTTCTATTTGTAGCGGCCGCAGTCTACTATCTTTGTCTAATGTCTTCTGTGCCCGTAGTTGAGTTATTTCTTGGGCAAAAGACTGTTGCTGTATGACTTGTATTAATAATTTCTCCGCTTGTTGAAGAAATTCTGCTTCTATTGTTTGTTTCTTGACGTGGGTGTCTGACGCCCTTATTGTTTGTTTTGAAGGAAGAGGCGTCGCTTTTTTCTGTTGTCGCCAGTCAGGGTCCTTTTCTGTGTTCTTTCTTGTTCTCTTGTAGAACGTTTTCTCTCTCTTTACTTTACAGAGAGATATAAATCGTAGAACGCTCGCTGTTGCTCGGAGTAGTCGCTCCCACTTCGAGAATCTTGTTGGATCCGGTATGGCTTCTGTTAGTTTTTTATTGTCTGTCTCTTCGACGGCCATGAGGATCCTTTCTTCCCCTGTTTCCTCTTTGATTGGAGGTTTCTCTGATGGCCATGACGACGGTTCTTCATACAGGAAGCTGGGGCCACAAAACCACTCGTGTTGTGAGTTAAAGTGGTGTGGTACGTCACGCGTAGCGATGTCAGCGATATTGATTTTTGTAGGCACCCATCGCCAGTCTTCGACTTTGCTATTTTCCTCTATGGCGGCTATGCGATGGGCGACGAAAGGTTTGTACGTTCGCGATCCTCTTCTTATCCACGTTAGGACGGTTTTACTGTCCGACCAGTACGTCACCGATACGGGCTTGATGTCGTGCTCGCGTATCACAGCTGCAGCCACGCGGGTTCCCATCACCGCGGCCTGCAGCTCGAGGCGCGGTATCGATTGCAGCTTCAATGGTGCCACCTTCGCCTTTGCCATGACGAGGCTGACTTGAGGCTTGCCATCTGTTGTTGTGGCTCGCCAGTATACTGCTGTCGCGTATGCCATCTCGCTTGCGTCGGTGAATACGTGTACTTGTATTTCTGTGGCTTCGCTGTACCCTGGATAGCATCTTGGTATGCTGACATTCTTGAGCTGTCGTAGGTGCTGTATCCAACTTCTCCATTGAGTCGCTAGGTCTGTGTCTAGCGACTGATCCCAGTCGACGGCTCGCCTCCATGCCTCTTGTAAGATTTGCTTGGCTCGAATGGTTACTGGTGAGGCGAGTCCGAGTGGGTCGTATAGTGACATGACGATCTTCAAAGCTTCTCTCTTTGTCGGCGACTCTTTCTCTAAAACGCCACTAGGTAGGCGTGCGAGCGTCAGGTTGAAACCCAACGTGTCTTCACTCGGTCTCCATATCAGCCCGAGTATCTTCTCTGTGTCATCTGTATCTCCGATTCTGACCACTTCAGTTCGGATCTGTGTTGGATCTATATTTTCTATAACTTGCGCACTGTTTGATACCCATTTTCTTAGTTCAAACTTCGCCTTCTGATGTATATTCTTTACTGTTGTAGCGATGCGCGTCGTTTCTTCAACTGTTCTGTAACTATCGAGGTAATCATCCATGTAATGATTACGTATGATGGCTTCCACTGCTTCTGGATGCTCTTCTATATGCCTTCTCGCGTTCCAGTTCTTCGCGAAGATGGCTGTGCACGGCGAACTTGCCGCGCCGAATATTATGGACGTCATGCGATATTCTTCAGGCGCGCCTTCTCTTCTATTCCCTCTCCACAAGTATCGGAGAGCGTCTCTATCTTGAGCTCGCACTTTCACCTGCATAAACATCTCCGCTATGTCCCCGGAAATGGCTATGTGATGTCGGCGGAACCTCATCATGACGCCGGGCAGTGACTGTAGCAGGTCTGGTCCAGTAAGAAGGAAATCGTTTAGTGACAGCCCTCTTGACTTGGCGGCAGCGTCATGAACTATGCGAAGCTTCTCAGGCTTCATCGGATTGAACACGTCGAAGTGAGGCAGATACCACGTTCTACCCGGTGTGCTCGTCTTGGGCGCTTTCTCTGCATACCTCTTTTGTATGAGAGAGTCCATCTGTTCTGTATATCTATCTCGAAGAGCGGGGTTGCTATCGAGTTTCTTTTCTATCGAGACGAGCCTCTTGAGAGCTGTCCCGTAGCTATCTGGCATTTCTAGGCTTTCATTTTTCCATAACATGGCTGTTTCTATGTGTCCATCTTCTAACTGTTGAGTGTGACGATTCAAAATATCCTCTGCTTTCTTCTCGGGATCGGAGTCTGGTCGTCTTGGATTGATGACCAGTGATTCTATAGCAAAGAATTCACGAAGTCGCTCGTCGAGGTCTTCATCGCTATCTGTGAGTCGGTTGACGTAATGCACCTGCTGACCCAATATTCTGGTGTGCGCGCCGTGAAGAGTCCAGCCCATCGTAGTGAGTGATGCAATAGGCTGGTGCTTCGGGCCTCTGCGGGTCTCACTGGCCAGTAATAGGTGCCAGTTATCCTGGCCAATGAGAATCTTCGGTGCGCCTGTGTGATATATCAGCTGATCCCTCAGGTCGTCTAGGTGCTTGCAATGTGCGACATCTTCTTCACTGACCGTCTGTGGTGCGAGATTGAGCTTCGGTATGGTGCGCGCTCTGAACGGCACCTTATTCTTCAGCGGGCTCGCAAGAGTGACGGTGATTCTTCGCGAACAAGGAGTGTCGATCATGTTATCACCGATCGCACCTATCTTCAGTGGGTCGATGCGGCCCTCTGCCCCGACTTGCTTTGCTACGTCTTCGTCGATCAGGGAAACGGTGGACCCGTCATCGAGAAGTGCGAATGTTGATGCTTCTCCCGCCGGTCCGATCACTCGGACCGGTATCATCTTGAGGTAGGCGTGACTTGAAGTTGCTCGCGAACTGGCCACCGTTTCCTGAGACTCCTTCTTCGTTTCCTGGGCATTGGGCTTCTCGATACCCACTGCAGCAGGCTTCTTGCTGTGGTGAAGAAGTCGATGGTGT
This sequence comes from Luperina nickerlii, assembly GCA_963855955.1. Lineage (NCBI taxonomy): Eukaryota > Metazoa > Arthropoda > Insecta > Lepidoptera > Noctuidae > Luperina > Luperina nickerlii. Next base: position 3,750,819 of record OY979689.1, on the reverse strand, counting down.
GTGGCTGTACACCCCTTGACGTCACACTCCTTACGTTTGCACGTGTGACCCAAACGACGGCTTCGCAGACAACGGAAACATAGGTTGAGTTTCTTCGCGAGTTCCCATTTCTTGTCACTAGATGCCTCTTTAAACTTTGAACAATCAGAAGCGTGGTGTCCTTCCTTCTCACAGACACGGCATTTCGTAGCCGTCTTGTCGGTAGCTGTGTGAGTTCTCTGTGTGACACGCTTGTTTGTTGTGGCTTCCGAATTGATGTTCTCAGGCGGAGCGAAGGCGCTGCAGAAACGGGCTTGCTCGGTGATAAACTCGCTGAAGAGTGAGAGGTCTGGCAGCGACTGGTACTTTTCTGTATATGTCCTGTACCACTGTACACGCAGGGAGTTCGGCAGCTTCTCTGTCAGCAGCCGCATCAGCTCAGCATTGATCAAGTAGTGTTCTTTCTTCAATGCACGCAGAGTGACTATGCCGCTCCTGACTCGACTCGCGAAGTTGCAGATGTCCTTAGGTGATTCACTGCAGCGCGGCAGTCCACGGAGTCTGTCTGTCTCAGCCTGAGCTATTGAGTCCGGACGGCCGAACTGCAGCTCGAGTTCCCTCATGATGTCATCTGGTCTGGCATGTCCAATGAGCTCCGAGCTCACTGTTTCCAAAGCGCGTCCACGTAGGCTTCTTCTAAGTCTTGCTGTATTCTCAACGTCGTTGAAGTATCTTCTTGTTGTTTCATAGATGGCACGAAATGAAAGCCATTCTGTATGTGCCCCACTGAAGTTCGGTAAGGTCATTATGACCTTTGACGCCGAGGGATGGTTCGATGTCCACTGTTCTGTTTTCTTGTCGGCGAGCGACGCTATAGCGGCAGTCAGCTCCGTTATGAAAGGACGGAGTGATTCTTTTCCCTTGGTGTCTTCTATCTCCTTCACTGGGACTACACTGTTCTTCACTTCATTCACTGTAGGATGCGACAAAGGTACTCGCGTCTGGAGGTCCGCTATAACGTCGACGTCCACAGGGGGGGGCTGTTGCTCTCGGCTTCTATTTCTATTTTCCCCCTCAGTGGCATTGTCCTCCTTCTCTGGCTCAGGCTCTGGTGCCTCTTCAAGCCATGATCGCACGTACTCATCGTTTGAGTTTCTATCATCCATATATTCGCCATTGGAATCTTCTTCCTCGGCTCTCTGAAGTGCTAATTGAGCAAGCTCCAACTTAATCTTCAGTAAGTCTTCGCGTGCTCTTGAAATTTTTCTATTGGTCCGCGTCGTTCTATCTGTAGTCGACGGCGGCTTGCTATGTTCGGTACGGGCGTCACCCCGGGTAGTCATCGGCATGGTTCGGCTGTAAGTTTGATCTAATTTCTTCTCTATTGTATCTGGTTTCAATGTTCTATCTGAAGTTCCTTCCAAGTTGGTCTCTTTCCTGGACGTAGACGGTCGTTCCGTTTCTTCAGGCTGTACTCGTACAAGTTCTTCATCCTCCCTTGAAGTGGAAGGGCGCTGTGGTTGTTGTAGCTGCTCGGCCCCTTCGATGGTGGACGGTGAACGTGGTGGTTGGTTGTGACGGATAGCTGATACACTACGTGCTCTATTCGCCTCCACTGTCCATGCTGCGGGGGCCTTGCCTTGTGATCTTGTAACCGGCATATTGATTTTCAGTTGATCGCGTCTTCAGTCTTCAAGTTGAGTCCCACCTTCAAAGGCCAACGTTCAATCTTCAAATTGAACCCCGTATCTTCAAGGCAAATCCTCAATCCAAAATCCGGATCTTCCAAGACGGATCTTCAAACGGATCTTCAAAGACGGATCTTCAAAACGGAATCTTCAAAACGGAATCTTCAAAACGGGACTTCGTTACGTAACTTCAAACTGGAACTCCGTTACGGATCTTCAATACCGGATCTTCAAATACGGATCTTCCAATAAGGATCTTCAAAGACGGATCTTCAAAACGGAATCTTCAAAACGGGACTTCGTTACGTAACTTCAAACTGGAATTCCGTTACGGATCTTCAATACCGGATCTTCAAATACGGATCTTCCAATACGGATCTTCAAAGACGGATCTTCAAAACGGAATCTTCAAAACGGGACTTCGTTACGTAACTTCAAACTTGAATTCCGTTACGGATCTTCAAAACCGGATCTTCAAATACGGATCTTCAAATACGGATCTTCCAATACGGATCCCCTCGACGGATCTTCAATACGGAATCTTCAAAACGGGACTTCGTTACGTAGCTTCAAACTGGAACTCCGTTACGGATCTTCAATACCGGATCTTCAAATACGGATCTTCCAGGACGGATCTCCAAACGGATCTTCAAAACGGGACTTCGTTACGTAATTTCAAACTGGAACTCCGTTACGGATCTTCAAAACCGAATCTTCAAACGGATCTTCCAGGAATCTTCAGCATTCCAGAAAAATGTTCCCGGTTTAAGTCCTCAGACGTAACTCTTCAGGGATACGTATCCAGTGATTAATAAATCTTTTGAAACGATCCGGCTCGACAGGACCATTGAATATGCCGGACGGGCGTGATCGCTGGACGCTATGGTGTGTAGGGAGGTCGTAAACCCATCCAGGTTTATCCCGGTGTGAGGATAGGTCTCTCCCTGTCCAAGCGGCGCTGACGTCCTACACCGACGGTTCAGGATAGCTTCAAGGCTTGATTTAGGGATACCAGTTTTTGACAATGTTCTGAATACGTTTTTGACAATTTCTGTATACGTCTTTGACAATGTCTGCTGAAGAACTCGATGATCAGATGACCATGGTGATGAGGAACCTTACCTTCGAAATGATACACAAGTCTTCATGACTGTTCAGGAAGTAATTGACGGGACTCTAAGTATATAAAAAATAAAAATATTCCTTGCCGATGACTACAAATTTGTTCTATTTACTGGTTTGCTTACATTACTCGAAACTTTACCGTAACGAGAGCCGTCAATTACTTCCATTTTAAACCATTTTATTGATCTATTTTTTACTATGTTTACATGTTGTTTTACACTATATACCACTTATATACGAACATACTCGTATATTGTGATATGTCGTTGGATTCCTTATTAAATTTCCTATCTCCTGAAGTACCGTTTTCATCTATATCTGTTTCCGCTGAAAAGTTATTTCAGCGGAAACAGAAAAAATATTAAATTTTCAATAAAAATATTTTTTCTTGTAAGTTTTCTCAAAAACTACTGAACCGATTTCAAAACTGTTTTCAGGTACTTCAGGCTGGTCCAACGACCTAAAACAATGTAATATTTTAAACTGTAAAACTATATTTTTCAGGGCGTGACGCGCCCTGAAACGATGAATAATAAAAACAAATATTAAAAAACATTAGCCTATCGCAGTACGACACTTAAATCTCAATTAAGTAGGTTTATCGAACGACTAGATACACAAAAGTTATGTCCAGGGCTAGGTCTTGACCTAGGCTACCTGGATGTACTAAAATTTCAAACATTGAAGCTATATAGCCCACTTAACTGAGGTAAATAGGTGTCGTACTTACGGTTTTATTCTATCACTATTTACTAGCACTATTTACCCGTTTCACTTTCACTTGTTATCACTTATGTACTTGTGTTTATGTAAAACGCACTATATATTGTGTGGTGACGCATCGTCGCGAACAACTTTAATTTCGGAAGTCGGTGTCTTGGGATCTGTGTTTTAGTTCTGGTTTTTTGCCACCGACTTCCGAAATTAAAGTTATTTAATAAATTTTGAGTTACGTAATATCTTTTTGAAGTTGATTTAATGTTTTTTATTAATTTTTTATTTCATAATTTTTAGTTTTAAGTAAAAACTGGAATATTTGTTTGTGATAAGTAGGTAATAGTTTTGTTATAAATATTGCACTAGAATTTAACCAAGGCTTTGAGATGTTTTCCCTTTGACACTACACCCGTAGCTCGTATCAATAAGCCAGGCCATCACACTTACACGTATTAGTCCATATCTTGAAAATTACTGAACCGATTTTGATGAAACTTGCACTGTGTCCTAAGTTAAAGTAAATTTAAGTCACGATCCGACTAATAGTTGCGGAGAAATGCGTGGACAAACATGCATACATACATCTATAAAATTTTGTAACTTGTTTGGAAGCCCTAACAGATTTTCATATGTAAATACATATAATGCAGTTCCAATAATATTACATACATACGTGTCGAATTGATAACCTCCTTTTATTTTGAAGTCGGTAAAAATATCGACACTCCAGATCCCCATAAAAAGTAAAAACCCACTTCCTGAACTTAAATATCGTTCAAAATACCACGAAGTACAAAGAAGGCATTCTGGCGTATTCGCCAAGCCCTGTTAAGAAATGGCAGGTCATTATGACCTTTAAGGGAATGATAATAAGAGCCAATTATGTTTATATGTGTGCGGTAAACAGGTTACTTGATATCTAGACTGCCTTGGTGAGGGCGTATGCTTTTGTTGATGGTGACTTACGGGTGGGTAGGTTGGTGAACTTGTCGGTTTATTTAACAATATGTTTATGGAAGATAAAATGAAAAAAAGAAAAATGGTGTGTTTTTTTATGGAGATTTTACTTGAAAATGGTTATCTATATATCATATTAAAGTTTAGAAAAAGCCAATAGTTTTACGCTGCTAGTTTAACGCAGATTCTTAGCGTGAGAAGAACATAGATATCGGAAGTGAGACACAAGATAAGAAGGAGGAGTGGGAGAGTTGAGAAGGGAGAAAAGCGTGGTCAAAGCGCGCAAACTTCTTTGGCGAATGGACATTCATTTGAGATTTTTTAAGGTTTTGCTTCTTTAGCTCGTCATTCTTCACACCCGTATGACTCAAAGTACATTTGGACGAAATAATTTATGAATGTAGATCACCTTGGGGAGCGTGCAGAATGAATAAAACAAGATCTCATTACGCATATATAATTAACATGCTAAATATACTAGCGACCCGCCCTTGCTTCGCACGGATGCGAGCTACTGAAGCGACATGTCAAAACGTCTAGATTTCTTTACTATATCTAAGTTAAATATTTAATGTATTATACACATCAGGAGCAATGGCGGACCAGCAGCATTGACTCCGTGAGCTCAAACCCATTCAGGCACTTTAATTTGTGTATTTAATCACTACTGCTCTCAAAACTGTGAAAGAAAACATCGTGAGGAAACCGGCATGTCCTAGAAGTAAAAAAAACTTTTTTACAAAATATCACTTTGTAGTGTTTTGTTAAAGTCGGTTGTTTTTTTTTTTGTAAGAAAGTTTTTATTTTTCACTTTTTAGTTGTACAGACAGCGTCAGTATGTGCTAACCCCTCAAGTTTTAAAATGATACACATTAAATTCCTTACAAATAATCTAAAGAATACTTCAAAAAGAACACATTGTTTCGACTCAGATTCGAACCATCGCATCACCGAACGTCGTCATACTCATACCGGCAGTTTGACGAACTAGCCAGCGAGCCCATATGAATTGCGTTGAAATTGTTATCTACTATGGTCTGAGTCATTTTATCTTTAGGTGGGATGTCTAATCGATAGATGTTATAATTTGAGGGTATCCATTAATTTTACTTACTTACGTTGTCTTTATAAAATTAATCCATACCCTCAAGTTATAACTACGACGTTTGATGTATACGTTCACTTAAAACGGCGAAGAGTAAACGACTACGATTTATCCATTAATTTTTAAAATGATTTATGATTTTATGAGAACTAAAATAGTTGTTCTGTGTGAACAAAATGTGAGTGAGCATAAAAGGAATTGCGAGACAGCTTGGCATAGCAGTAAGTTCATTATAATATTAATTGTGTTCTCCGATTTTTTTCTTGTTGAGCTATTTGCGGTATCTTGTGTGTGGTATTTAATAACTTATTTAAAACCATTTTTTTCTATACACAGACAAACGGTGCGCTCATGGGTGCGCAGATTTCAAGAAACCAGCGATGTTAAGACAATGTCCATGGGTCGGAGAACTACTGGGATCTATACGGACCAATCTGAACATCATCGGGATATTGTTAAGGTTCACACTACACCGCCGTTTACATCCACTCGTTACAGTTCGCAACGGCATGGACTATCTCTGTCCACGGTTCGAAGACATTTACACGCAGCGAACATTCACAGTAATCGACCTGCAAAATATGTCGAACAGAAGAACATCGAAGAGAACGATTGCGGTTTGCCCAGAAATAGCAGTTATATTAATTAAGTATGACAACAAAATAAACAACGAAGACATTTAACTCATTTGATCCCACTATTTTACTTTGTATAGCAAAATATTCTAAGTAGATATCATGAGCTAATAAGAGATGTTAATTGATTATCTATTGATAACATGTTTATTCACTTATTATGCTCATGATTGTAATCCTGCCAAACTAACTTCTAGTTCCTAGACAAGTTGCAAACGCTTCAAAACTTGTCTCTTTCGATGTCACTTGTCAGACTGTCAAATGTCAAATTTGTATGCTGAGACGACATGACAGGTCACGTGACATTTCGTTAGGTTATGTCAATCTAAAATATTTCTGCCGCTTACTGTTTTATCGTTTACGTTAATAGGATGCCACTTGTCTAGGAACCCAATTGTGTCAGTTGGCAAAATAGTATATTATGATAACTGTAAATAAAATTATCAAATCAAAATAAATCTTTGTTGTAAAATAAGATCATAGTTTTGTTAAATAATAGCAATAATAAATATTATTATATGATTATTAAGTTATTTTATTTTTCTTTATTTTTAAATTCTTTATAAATAATTACTAATTAAAACAAAATAGAAAAATATATTAAAATAATAATTATAATGAACAAAAAGCACATTTCGTGCCCATGATTTGAACTTCCACTCATAGGCACGGCAAGCGGTCTTGAAACCTCTAGTCTATTTAGACGATGAATAAAACGTTTGTAAATGTTAACCCTATTATTGCTTGTCGTTTTCGCAATAATAAAAGTATTAACGTTTTATTGAAAAAAACAATAATAAAAACAGAATTTAAAAAAATAAATACTATCTTAAACTTATTTATTCACAAAAACAATAAATTATTTAAAATAAAATGTTTTTGCAAAATACAAAAACCAACTTGGGCCTATCACGGATTTGAACGCACATGTCTTTTGGAGGGGTAATCACTTAATGGAGCGGTGTGTACCTACCCCACACAAATTCAGCGCATAGAAATGCCGGAGATGCAGTACATTTATGCATATAACATCGTACATAAGAATAATTACCTAATGTATCACTACATAGTATAAAACAAAGTCGCTTTCTCTGTCCCTATGTCCCTATGTCCCTTTGTATGCTTAAATCTTTGAAACTACGCAACGGATTTTGATGCGGTTTTTTTTAATAGATAGAGTGATTCAAGAGGAAGGTTTATATGTATAATAACATCCATTAAATAGTGGAGAAGTACTGTTATTTTTGAGGTTTCTAATGTGATGTCGTAAATAATTACATTTTTTCCGCTTACATTGCAAACGCAGGCTGAACCCTACGAGTTTTATCAAAATAATGTACTAAGTATTGAACACATTGAAAAGGTCTACAGAAAAGTCCGTGATGGTATATGTCTATCTCTTATGGATAACCCACAATAACTTTTTTTTGTCATTTACTTTTTACGACAAATAATGGCTAATTTTCGAAGCGATTTTAACCAATACAGCATTAATCCTTAACCAATTAAATACCTTGAATACATTGTTCATTTAATATAGATCTATATGGCCCTTTACACCGTATGATTTAAGTGAATATTTTCGAAGATATTACAGATTTAAAAATTGCGGGACGTAGCGTTTGCGGCGGTGCGAAGCCGGAGCGGGCCGCTATGTTTTTATATACAACGTTCACAGTTTTTCTGTAGTGTATTTTAGTATCAGCATTGCAGCCGTGCGAAGCCGGGGCGGGTCGCTAGTTATATACTAAAACCTTCCTGAAAGTATGTAGATCACATTAATGAAAGAATAATCAAAATTGCTTCATTAGTTTCTGAGAAAATCGCGGACATACAAAATACATACATACGGGTCCAATACAGAACTTCCTTTTTTTAAGTCTGTTGAAAATTCGAAGACATGTGACATCTACCAACCCGCACTGGGCCCGCGTGGTGGAGTATGGCCCACTCCCTCTCGAAGAGAGGAGGCCTGAGAAGCATTAGGGACATAATAGGCTGATTATTTATTATACAATACACAAAAACCTTCCGGAATCTATAAAATTCAAAGTCCTGACTGACTGATACATCAACGCACAGCCTAAACCGCTGGTCCTAGTGACATGAAATTTGGCTGGTGTGTTCTTTGTGAAGAGTAGGTATCCACTAAGAAAGGACTTTTCAAAATTCCACCCCTAAGACGGTGAATTGGGGGTGGGTGAAATTACACGCGGACGAAGTCGCGGGCAGAAACTAGTAGATTATAAATAAATGACGGTGAAACCGCATTAAAATCCATTGTGTCGGACAGAAAGACACGACAAACGACTTTATTTTATAATATGCTTGTAAATATTTGCACAGGCTGCATTCATTCGCACTTCCTCCATAAATATTTAAATAAGTAGCAGTGTATAAGTAAGCTGAATGGGACCTTTACTTTAAGTAACATACGCAGGCTGTTTATGTCATCGACATTTTGACAAGCGCGACTTACTGAATTTTGGCGGCAAAATATAATTTTGGTTGACATTTTATGAATCGTATTTCTAGAAGTATTTTTATTAAAAGTATTTAGTCATTTATCACTTCATTATTAACAAAATAATATTATAGGTTAACAAACAGGCCGAAAGCACACCCGCATAGCTATTCACAACCACTCGATACGCTTCCGTACCGTATCGAACATCAATCAAAGTTATCGTAGGAGTCCTCCAAACTCTGTTCACAAGTCCAAAACCCGAAAATGTTATAACTTTTAAACTTTTGAAATTGACGTTTGACAGTTTTTGTATGAAATAACTGTCAAAATTTCAAAATTACTCCTCGAATAAAATTATCAGATGATTGAAAAATCAGCCCTAAATCAAATAGACGATCGCTATTCTTCGGGGACAAGGAAGTCAGGTTATCGAAATGTGTCATTTTCGATAAGATAGCTTGTCGTACGGTTGTGAATAGCTATACAGATGGATAGTGGTTACCGGGACCCACGGACACCTGCACTGCACTGGTTTTTTGCAATTTGCTGGTAAGTATTAAGTTGTACGTTGATTAATATATGATTCGCGGCCATAACAAATATGTATTTACAGAATTATAATCATTAAAGTCATCAACACAACTCTCTAAGACCACGTAAGTCCAAAGAATAACCGACTTACGTGGTCTTAGAGAGTTGTGTTGTTGTTGTTTCTTACATCACATGGATATCTGACCATTGTTAACTAAATCAAAATTGTCTTGGTAAACTGGCAATTCCGTAAATGAATGCTGAGATAAATGTGTGAAACAAGTGAAGTTTATTAACGGCTAGATGAAGTCGTTATTTCACTTGCTAACAGAAATCGAATGAACTGTTTTACTGCTTGCGCATACTTGAACAGATTCTGTCTGTCTTCGTGCAAATACAGTTGCATTTTTAATCTTCCTAATGAATTTAAAATACTTGGAATTCATCAATAGTTTAAAGTTAAGTTCTGAATGTAATTAAAGAGTTTCGGGCATGTGTCCCAGATATCACAAAAATCTATTTATAGGTACTTATACTAATATTATAAAGCTGAAGAGTTTGTTTTTTTGTTTGTTTGGTTGAACGCGCTAATCTCTGGAACTACCAGTCGGATTTGAAAAAATCTTTTTGCATTTGATAGCCTAATTCTTGAGGAAGGCTATAGGCTATTTAACATCACGCTATGACCTTTAGGAGCCGAGCAAAAAGAAAAAAGTCAGAAAGAACGCTAAGCAAAAACGAAGTAGTAGCGCGGGCTGGCGATGCGATGTGACGGGGTGGGTTGGAGTAACAAGAAATTTCACGCGGACGAAGTCGCGGGCAGAAGCTAGTGTATTATAAACCTTCAATTAGTTTATGTTAAGTATGTTTAGTTATAATGTTTCATATGCGTCGTATTTATGTAGCATAAAACATTTTTCTTTCTTTCATTTGAAGAAGAAAGAACAATGATGTTTTGATCACACTATTTCATTAATAAAAAATCGTTCCGAATGCGTTTATTTTCAGCTGTTCCTACCATATTGTAATGATAATCAGAATAAAAACCGCCAGCCTCATTGTTACATGTAAAAAACACAATATCTTACTCCATTTTACAACCACACAAAACCGCTCAGACATTTCCCAAAAAGTCACTTCCACCAACATGCACCGTAACACACATTGACGTGGGCTAACCGGTGTACACAATACAAGGCTGTGAACCACGCCTAGACCAGTCTAGACTAGTTATGTTTATACCTAGGTTGCCTGAGCAACAGTAACTGGTACGTAGGCTTGAAGCAAATATCTTTGAGTTGGGCTCATGAGGTTTGACATTGAGAAGAATGTGGTGGCATTTAGTTAGAAAGAAGGTTTTAAGATAGATAAAACGTTTATTCAGTGCAACAAAGGACAATACAGTTATTAAAAATATCAAAAAAGGTGAAAAAAACATAACAGATTAAAAAGATAAATTGACACCTAGCTCATAAACATCTATAACGGTCGATCACTACTGGGCGGTGTGTCTCATGGTTGCACCAAATGCTGCTGCGGTGCTATTCTGTAAAAATCTCACCGTGAAAACTTAGGTGAAGTGAGCGTGGAGTGAGCTGGCAATACTGTCAATTCCTAGCAAAAACAAACTCGCTTCACCTAAGTTTCCACGGCGCGATTTTTACAGAATCGACCGGCTGAAGTATTAATAGCCAAAACTTTGGGCATTGTAAGTGATTCTCAAAAGTGTTTGTACAAACCTACTTAATAACAAAAAAAAATCATTTCATCATTTGTGAAAAATACGAATCAGATAAAGCTGTATGGTTATTTTGTTCTTATCTCCTAGTTTATGGTAAATGCCCACGGATTTATGCGTCAATAATTTAAAGAGCCGAGATAAAGCTGACCAATTTATTTGTTAAATTAGATAAGTAAGTTAAATTACAGCTGGAATTTAAGGCACAAGTATGCTGGTATTGTGAAAGTCTTGATTGTTATGCCGACAGCGTTAATCAAAGGCGAAGTAAACGGCTTGTTCGTGCGTATATGTCTGTGGTTTGGCTTTCGATTTATAATTGTTGAGTATTGAAGAGCAGTATTGTTATGAAAATCTAAATAAAAACATACATAAGCTTACGCCTTCTTCAGAAACTACAGAACCTTCTAAGATCCTTACATACTCCTTTTGGCTCGTTTCCGTTCATACATCTGGTCATACACGCACGCCGGTTGCGAGTATGTACAGACGCCAGCACATCAAGCTACTAAAATCTGTCAAATTTCTTTAATCGATTTTCAACTTTATCGCTAAAGCGTAAGGTTCAAAGACGATTGAGAAAATTTTACAGTTTCGGGTAACTTGATGTGCTGGCGTCTGTACTACGCACCTGACCTTTAGAATAGAATAGAATAGAATATTTATTTGCCAGAAACATCACTAACATCACCACTACATCACTAACATCACCACTACATCACTATCATCTTTCTGAGGAACTTCACTAATAAGGTCACTATATCGTCACTCGCATAACTAAAAGACTAAAAGTCAATCTAAAAAACTAAGAAGCATGACTAAAAGTCACTTTATGCCCGGTTTCTGAAGTCCCCAGATAAACTCTCATTAACTATGGATTCAATAAAGTTATGCATAAGATAAACGTCGGGTAACTGTCACTGCGTTTCTGGACACGCAACAAACCATTCAATAACTATGAAACCGATAACTAGGGGTCTGTATACGGGTTCGCGTAAAAAAATGTTATTTATGAGCAGTTTACGGCAGATGTTTGAACGACATCATTGTCATTTTTTTTTTAAAGAAACCTTAACTCAGCAGTTCATTGTTTTTGTATAGTATTATTTTTGCTTTGCCGTTTCATTTTAAGTTAAAAGTCTGTTTGTCTTTCCAATGGTTAGTGTTTTATTCATTATTTTGCAAAATAGCATGGAATCAAAATTTTACTGAAAGAATAATGATGCTTCCTATCGAAGTGGCTAATGAATTTGACTATATGATCGACAATGATGCTAACACTCATTGTATTTTTTACTGTATAATTATAATATGTATAAAAATATTTTAATATTTTATCTTTCACACGTCATTTAATTTCATACCTTCGTACATAAAATTCGTACCTCAGAAACCGGGCCTAACACACGTTTTTGATGTAGTTTTCTATGAAATGCAACATCAAATATAGTTATGGAACCGATAAACGGCGAACATTGGTCAGTTAAGTTAACTTGAGTTTAAACGGAGTTTATCTTACATTGCGGTGTTCGGAAACGCACTTCCACAAGTTGTCGAACCAATAGCGCTAATGGATAGATAAACCACTGACAAAAGTACCTCAGAAACCGGGCATAAGAGGCATGACTAAAAGTCACTCTCAAAGACTAATGCCCGGTTTCTGAGGTACTTTTGTCAGTGGTTTATCTATCCATTAGCGCTATTGGTTCGACAACTTGTGGAAGTGCGTTTCCGAACACCGCAATGTAAGATAAACTCCGTTTAAACTCAAGTTAACTTAACTGACCAATGTTCGCCGTTTATCGGTTCCATAACTATATTTGACGTTGCATTTCATAGAAAACTACATCAAAAACGTGTGTTATGCCCGGTATTTGAGGTACGAATTTTATGTACGATGGTATGAAATTAAATTGCGTGTGAAAGATAAAATATTAAAATATTTATATATTATAATTATACAGTAAAGAATACAATGAGTGTTAGCATCATGAATACTTCTTTTATTGTCGATCATATAGTCAAATTCATTAGCCACTTCGATAGGAAGCATCATTGTTCTTTCAGTAAAATTTTGATTCCATGCTATTTTGCAAAATAATGAATAAAACACTAACCATTGGAAAGACAAACAGACTTTTAACTTAAAATGAAACGGCAAAGCAAAAATAATACTACACAAAAACAATGAACTGCTAAGTTAAGGTTTCTTTAAAAAAAAAATGACAATGATGTCGTTCAAACATCTGCCGCAAACTGCTCATAAATAACATTTTTTTACGCGAACCCGTATACAGACCCCTAGTTATCGGTTTCATAGTTATTGAATGGTTTGTTGCGTGTCCAGAAACGCAGTGACAGTTAACCGACGTTTATCTTATGCATAACTTTATTGAATCCATAGCTAGTGAGAGTTTATCTGTGGACTTCAGAAACCGGGCATAAGAGGCATGACTAAAAGTCAGTCTAAAAGACTAATGCCCGGTTTCTGAAGTCCCCAGATAAACTCTCATTAACTATGGATTCAATAAAGTTATGCATAAGATAAACGTCGGGTAACTGTCACTGCGTTTCTGGACACGCAACAAACCATTCAATAACTATGAAACCGATAACTAGGGGTCTGTATACGGGTTCGCGTAAAAAAATGTTATTTATGAGCAGTTTACGGCAGATGTTTGAACGACATCATTGTCATTTTTTTTTAAAGAAACCTTAACTCAGCAGTTCATTGTTTTTGTATAGTATTATTTTTGCTTTGCCGTTTCATTTTAAGTTAAAAGTCTGTTTGTCTTTCCAATGGTTAGTGTTTTATTCATTATTTTGCAAAATAGCATGGAATCAAAATTTTACTGAAAGAATAATGATGCTTCCTGTCGAAGTGGCTAATGAATTTGACTATATGATCGACAATGATGCTAACACTCATTGTATTCTTTACTGTATAATTATAATATGTATATAAATGCTTTAATATTTTATCTTTCACACGCAATTTAATTTCATACCTTCGTACATAAAATTCGTACCTCAGAAACCGGGCATAACACACGTTTTTGATGTAGTTTTCTATGAAATGCAACGTCAAATATAGTTATGGAACCGATAAACGGCGAACATTGGTCAGTTAAGTTAACTTGAGTTTAAACGGAGTTTATCTTACATTGCGGTGTTCGGAAACGCACTTCCACAAGTTGTCGAACCAATAGCGCTAATGGATAGATAAACCACTGACAAAAGTACCTCAGAAACCGGGCATAAGAAGCATGACTAAAAGTCACTCTAAAAGACTAAGAGGCATGACTAAGTCACTCTGAAAGACTAAGAGGCATGACTAAAAGACACTGTCATAGACTAAGAGGCAAGTCTAAAAGTCAGTCCAAAAGACTGAAGCATGAGCATGTCTTTTTTTTCCATTGAATAACTCTTAAGCGTTACGCCGTGATGTCGAAAAAAGTAAAAAGATAGATATAACGTTGCACTTTTTTTGTATCGAGAAAAAATCATTGAATCGTGTATTCATTTTACACGATACTAGACCAAAGAGTCAAAAAACATACCAAAAATGTTAAATCCCTATTCCACATACTTAACAAGTTACACGAAATGGAAATACCACATTTTTTTTTCAATATATCACCTTAAAAATGCTTACGTTAAAATTGTAAGATTAATGTGCATTGTGCAGTTTGTGATTAAAAAGACATTTGGTATTTGCGTGTATTGTTTGTATTGATAAAACTAAGTTCGGGCTTAAATCAGTTTTCCTAATAGGTCCAGGGGTTAACAATATTGAAAAGGTTAGGTTAGGTTCTATCTATATCTATAGGTTAGGATCTAGCTTCAACTTTCTGACTGACTGACGGACTATTTTAATTTTAATTTTGACAATTCAAAAGTGCCTGTACAAGGTTTAATTGAAATAAATGCTTTGAGTTTGAGTTTGAGTTTGAGTTTAGGAACCACTGTGTTAATTAAGCACCGTAGTCATAATAGGTAAAAATAATACGAGTAATGAGCATCAATTAGTTAATACGGATATACTTTTAATTGATGCCAGTCACCTGCCATTTCGAGACACTTGGTCTAGAAATTGCAGGTTTTCAAACTTTTTGCATAGGAAATTGAAACAATTAAAACAGAACTGATAAACTGCCGCTTTCTTTATCGCTTAAGGAATACAAAAATTTAGCACTAATTACACTAATAATTAGTCTAATATATCTCAAAGATGTTTATTTTTAAGTTACACGTAATGTATAGTCAGCCACATGAAGTCAATGACCATTTCCTATAAATATTTCACTCAAAACCCGTGAAAACGTCTTCAGAAGATTCTAATTAGACGTGAAAAATGTAACTGTAATTAATTCCGTTTAAAATTCAAACTTGGACGCATTCTCCTTAAATAAGTAAAAAAAAAAAAACTGTATCAAACCGAAATGTTTTCGTGTCAATTTCAACCATCGACGCAAACACCTTAAAAATACGATACCTCCTTTAATAACGATGCTTTCACCTTAAAATTAAATACGACACCTCCTAAAAAACAGCTGTTCCTCTGCACCTATAGAAGCACCTACCTTTAGCGTCGATATGACCCTTGAGCTGATCTGCTTTCGCTTGCAGTTTAGTCTGCATATTTTCCGCACCCTCCTTCATTTTAGCCAGTATACCTGGGGAGAAATTGTGTCAATTAGTTTTATTAATTAAATATTATTATCATCATCTGTCTAGCCTTTTCCCAATTATGTTGGGGTCGGCTTCCAGTCTAACCGGTTGCAGCTGAATACCAGTATTTTACATGGAGCGACAGCCTATCTGATCTCCACAATCCAGTTACTGGATAATACGATACCCCTTGGTAAGACTGGTTGTCAGACTTTCGGCCTTCTTACTGGGTAATACGATACCCCTTGGTAAGACTGGTTGTCAGACTTTCGCCCTGACAGCCGGGACCAACGGCTTAATGTGCTTTCCGAGGCACAGTGGGGTCTTGTATGTAAAGATGGTCACCCATCCACGGACCAACCGCGACAAGCGTAGCTTACCCTGATGACACGTGCGGCTGTTATTACTTGGCCACAAACAAACAAAAAAAATCAATAAAAAAATATGTAAAATGAATCAAAAATACAAAACATGATCAAATCATCATTATTTCATCGTCGAATCATTAATACATCTTTCTAAGTTAGATTTGTACCATAAGAACAAAATTCTTTATGGTTTAGTGCTTATGGTACAAATCTAACAAGAGATATATTAATAATTTTAACGACTATAATTCTGTAAATACATATCTGTTATAGTCGCGAATCATATTTTGATCAAGATAAAATCATATTTGGATCAAGATAAAACCTGACACTGACCTGCAAATTTGCAAAAAACGTAAGAAAATTTGAATTTCGCGGTCTACCATTGCGCATTCACCTTAAGGGGCTTACAGGACCTAAACGCAAGTTTTAGAAACAATAAAGTATATGATCGACTACAGTAAACAAAATCAGAAAAATATAAAATATTCTTCAGGATATATGCTAGGTAGATAGTGTATTGAAAACATAATATAACTAATTTGATACGATGAAAAAAATCATGAAGACACCTCCGAAAACTTTCTTTTTACAATAAAAACCATACTAATATACATACAATCATTCTGATTTTTTGACAGATTATTCTACAAGCTACATACTAAAACACTAGAGTTTTAATTTTTCAGTGTAAACAATAGATTTTTTGTAATTAAATAATTACTTCATACTTTGCAATAAATTACCAGGCGTTGTGTCATCACATCACGCTTCTCTTTCTTTTCTATGTAGTCCGACAGTGACCGCGCTTTAGGTTATGTAAGCCCCTTAACAACATTCTCTATGCTAAAACATGCTAATTCTACAAATACCCACCATGTTTATCTTTTTCTTTTAATATCCTTTCCATATCTCCAGCTTTATCTTTGACACGGCCAAAGAAATCTATCCGTTAATGTAAGCGTGCGTAAAAATATTTATATAATACATACATTTTCGTCATACCAAAATGAGCTTTGTACACAGGTATTTAAAGTTGATATTTCTGTTAATTGCAATTCTAATATGTCGGTTTTTGTCAAGAATATTTGTTATTCTAAAATGAACTTAACTAACATGTTAATACAGTTGATGTTTATAATCACCTGATATTCTTTTGGTGGCGTCCGGACTTGCCGACTGCGTCAGGGCTGCTACCTTCATGTACTCGCTCGTTATCAATCCAGCGGCCTAAATGAAACATGAATTATTATTTAGTTTATTTATCTATTTACTTATCATAATACATTGATAAATATTTCTTAAAAAAATATAAAAAATAAGTATTAAAAAAAACATTTAAAAATAAAAAAAAATAGTGATCCACAGATGTCGGGAGCAGGGTCTAAGCTACCGGTGGTTAGGGCTCCAGAGACAGGAACCTCCTCACAATGCGAGCCGTATCGAGGAGTACCTTTTGAATCAGGCCCTTGAACCAACCACCTAACGAGAGCCTCGATAGATGTTCATCGTCCGTCGCGCGTTATTACTTTGCTTTTGCTTAGCATTCTATCTGACTTTATTCTGTTTTCTCGCTCCTAAGGGTCATAGCGTGATGTTAAATAGCCTATAACCTTCCTCAAGAATTGGGCTATCAAATGCAAAAAGATTTATTCACATCCGACCGGTAGTTTCCGAGATTAGCGCGTTCATACAAAAAAACTCTTCAGCTTTATTAATAGTAATAGTAGTATAGTATATAGACAGATATAGATATTATCTTTACCTCCAAACTAGCAGGACTCATGGCAGAATACTCCTCACTGAGGAGTTCCACTATCAAACCCTCGATATCGAAGAATAAGATGTGGCTTTCAGGATCTGGGGAATAAAAACAAATGTTAACGTAACAGTCCTAACCCTACGGTGGTCGTCGCAAAAGTTCCGCCTTGGAGTTTGCCAAAGAGCGACGGAACGCAGCATTCTGGGTGTTAAAAGACAGCACAGAATTCGGAACACCACGCTGCGTTCCAGAACGGGCATACTGGATGTTGGAAAGAAGGCTGACAGGCTCTAATAGGATTTTTTTTTCAGGATGGGAAATCATCAAATGACCCCTCCCGCTCTGGGTGGAGCGGAAGGGAGTGTCAGACTCTTACTGACTAAATCCCACACGTGTTCCTTCCTTAGCCCTTTATGTTCCGAGCCAGCGGTAACCCTTTCGGACAATCCCGCTGACCGGCTCTAATGGGATTGGGTCACATCAGCCGTATGCACGATGACCGCTGGGCAAAAGTCTCCGCACAATGGGTGCCTGGAGATGGACGGCATCGCCGACGAGGCCGGCCCAGAAAGAGATGGCAAGATGACCTGGACGCGTACCGCGAGGGCTGGTTCGAGGTGGCGCAGGAAAAGAGTTCCTGGAAGGATTCGGGGGAGGCTTTTGCTCAGCAGTGGGACAGAACATGCTAAAAAAAAACACAACAACGCCTGTATTCCCCGAAGGGAGAGACAGGTGTGTATGTGTTGACGACACGGTTGACGCAGTGGCTGAGCGATCGACTGCTGCGCTGCGTGTCGCGGGTTCGATTCCCGCACGGAACAAATACTTGTATTGCCTACAGGTAGTTGTTCCGGGTCTGGCTGTTTGTGTATGTGAATTTAAATGTTTGTAAACGCATCGACGATACAGGAGTAATTCCTAGTGTGGGGCAGCGTTTTTAAAAAAGCAAAAGCAAATACGCCTTAATTTCGCTAGTAATAGTTGTAATATATAAACATACAAACAATCCAATCTTTTTTCTTCAATATATAGTTTAGATAAGTCCAGAAGGGCATTTCTCGTATCTTTAAGAACGTTCAGTCTGATCTCAGTCTCAATCTGTCAAAAATACTTCTAATTTCCTAAAATTTCTGACAAGTTTTCGACACTGATTGCCGCTGAGGTAAGATTGCAACTAGATTTTGAAGTCGGTGGCAAACAACAAAAATGCGAACCCAACGACACCGACTTCCGAAATTAAAGCTGTTTTTCACTTAGTATTGTCTTTTTTGGAAGTCGGTTGTTTTTTTTATGTTCTTTTTTTTACTGATTCTTCTGTTTACATTTTCATCAGATACTTTGTGAACATACTATAGGAACTGAAACTCCTGCTGCAGCTCTACGAGGCTGCGCTGAGTTGCGGCGTTACTGTTAGATGGTTAGGAACGCCTATAATAACAGACTTCCGACAAGAGAAGGAAAGACTTGGTTTGCATAAAGCCTCAAACTAGACATGCGTTTGCTAATCGTTTTTATGTGTTTTTAGGACCTTTTCTGTATAATAGACTGAACAAGTTACTAAGCTTCTATAGTCTTAGCTATAAAAAATGTAGTACAATGTTATCAGAATACTTAGCGATGCTCAATTACACAGACACAGAAAAACTCCTAGAAATTTTGTCATGATCATAATTTGATTCCCTTGTAAGTATTTACTTTTGTATGTTTACATAGACTTAGTATTAGGTATTAATGTACCAATGTGCTTTTTCTCAGAATTGTTAATTAATTATTTTTATATCAGTTTTATTTAAAAATTAACGCTCCAATTTAATTGAAATGTAAAGGGATAGCCTGAAACACAGGTTTGAATAAACCTAGTTCAGGCAGGTCGCTACCAAACACTCAAATTCCGAACCATCACTACTTGCACCTGTAAGGAAAAGTATATTAGTTTTAGTTTATTTTTAGGCACTTTAATTGTATGGAAAGTTTTTCTACTTTTTGGCTAAATTTACACCTTTTGTAAACGTTTTTATTAAATAAATTATTATTATTATTAATTATTATTACTTACCAGCAGGGTTACTCCTGAAGCCCTGCACGGTGAGCTGCGCGCGACGCGCACGCGCGGGCTCGGCGAGCGGCCCCGCGGCGCCGGCGGGCCCGCTGTGCTGCAGCACGGCCAGGCCGCGCGCTGTGGCCGCGCGCATGGCCGTCAGGTTGCGGTGGCGGAGGCCTCTGCGCGAACGAGAACAGTCAAAGTCAAAGCATTTATTTCAAATAGGCAGATAAAAGGCACTTTTGAACGTCAAAAATTACAACAAATAGAATTGATTCTAGTCGCCCATTCCAAAAGGTAGTTTTCGTATGGAGAAGAACGGGCAAGAAACTCCACCGTTACTCTTTTAAAATTCTTTCAATATTTTGCATACATTTTATATAATGATAATATGTGAAGACGATGCACCTAAAATAAAATTACTATACCACAATAGGTAAAAGAATTAAAAATTAAACCATGACGTATAAATTAATTATCTGATAGATACATGGTGCTCACATATTTACAAACATGGTAAAAGTAAACGATTTTCATTTAATTAAAATAAAAAATTACAAGTAATAAGTCAGGGTGTGAGTTAAGTAGTTACAGAATGTAAATCAATTTAAATAAAAAAATTAAAAAATGAATAAATTTACAATTAAATTAGCAACCCGTTTGATTTTGTCTAGACTCTAGATTGTCCTATGGAGCAGGACCAGCATGTTTCCAAGCGTTCTTATCTTGGATATAATCTTCTAATTTATAGTATGCTTGTTTAATCAAAACATTCAATCATTAGTGCGTATTTGACAGGTCTTTAAGATTATTTCATAAAGACCTGTTAAATACGCACTAATGATAGCATAAAGGAACAAAATCTTTCAAAATTCTAGATTTTATCTCAAACTAGAGAAGTCATATAGAGGAGCCCGTGGCTAAATAATTACAACCGCACAGGTCGATCGATCAGGTTAAGCTACGCTTGCCGCGGTTGGTCTGTGGATGGGTGACCATCTTTACATACCGTGACCCCTCCGTGCCTCAGACAGCAGGTTAAGCCGTTGGTCCCGGCTGTCATTCGTGGATCTTTGACAGTCGTTACGGATAGTCAGAATCCCGAAAGTCGGAAAACCAGTCTTACCAAGGGGTGTCGTATTACCCAGTAATAGAATACTCTTTATTATGTACACCATATAAATTACAGGCATAAATATAGAAACTGTACAAAGGGTGACACAATGGGCAGTCTTATCGCTAAGAGCAATCTTTTAAAGACAACTTTAGGATGAGCTACGCTTGCCGCGGTTGTTCCGTGGATGGGTGACTATCTTTACATACCAAGACCCCTCCGTGCCTCGGAAAACACGTTAAGCTGTTGGTCCCGGCTGTCATTCGTGGATCTTAAACAGTCGTTACGGGTAGTCAGAAGCCCAACTGACAACCAATCTTACCAAGGGGATACCCCTAACTACCCAATAACTGGGTTGTGGAGGTCAGATAGGTAGTCCGCTCCATGTAAAATACTGGTATTCAGCTGCATCCGGTTAGACTGGAAGCCGACCCCAACATAGTTGGGAAAAGGCTAGGCAGATGGTGAGAGAGAAGTCATATGCAGGGTGAAACTAATTTTTCACTTCAGTAGCTCAAACAAGTAGGTTTTGCTGCGTGAAATCAGTGAGCAAAATGCGATTTTGCTCACTGAGTGAGACAAAGTAACTTTTTATTTTTTTTTTTATTCTACTTTAGGTTAATCATACAATTCGAAACATTCACACTCTATCTCTTTCCCGCCATTAGAAAGAGAGAGAGACAAAGACCAGCCTTTTCGAAGTTCGGATTTTGAATTCGACCTCAAAGACAAACACGTTCGGAATTTCGTACTAACTGAAGAAATTTTGCAAAAAGAAAATTATGTCTTTTAATGTAATTTATTGAATTTTTAACTTATTGTTTTATTTAAACGAAAATAAGTATTTACTGCAAATAAAACTGATATTTAAATTGTAAATATTTACTGCTAGTTTCAATAAATGTTAGGTACTTACGTAATATATTTTTTAACACCCTTGCTCGTAAAGCTGATGTAATTCCACCGGTTTTAAATATGTAAAGAGGGTCATAAAAAACGCGTGTGTTACCAAAGCAAATAGTTAAGTTATAGTCCATACAAATTCCATAACAGCATTATTTGCCATTTCAAATTTGGAACTGATCGCCCGCGCCGCCGCACGACTCCAGGGGCCCAATTCTGGTATTACAATAGTGTCAGAATGGTCGATCATTGATTTCATAATCGTTGACTTATTATTAGTTGATTACCAAACTTCAACAAAATCAACGATTATGAAATCAATGATCGACCATTCTGACACTATTGTAATAGCAGAATTGGGCCCCAGCTAGTGAGCAGCGCGCTGTTGCTATTCAAATTTCGAACTAATCGCCGCGCGGCGCCAGTCAGTAGGGCTCAGTAGGCAGCGCTAGCGCGCTGTTAAAATGGCAGGAAAGCAACAGTGTGCATTCACAGATTGAGTTTATTTAAAATTAAAAAAACAGTTTATTCGGTAATTTAAAGATTCCATCCAAAACAAAGCAAATATAAGTGCCAAAATAACTCAGACAATAAATTTGGAGCCACAAACGAAGAAGTTTTGCCCTGAGCCGCGCCCCTCTTCTACTGATGATACTTTTTTATTTACAACTAATGACGAATTACAATGCTCTTCTGCCGCCTTTCAAGAAGTTTCGTCGTCTCCAACATTTACCCTAACACAAAACAATGACATTATGAATAGTAATAATAATAATAAAAACATAATTAAAAAACCAACTACAACTACGTATCATTTTAACAATTGTAATTTCACTAACTGTTTCAATAATTAAAAATGAACAAAATATAAAATGTTTTTTTTTCTGTTTCCTCGCAAATGTGTTAAAAAACGTCGTACGATATACGTGCGTATGGTTATAACATGCTCGGCTCAATTACGCCCTCGCCTTCGGCTCGGGCTGAAATTCCGCCTCGCATGTTATAACCATCTTTACGCACTAATATCGTAATGTACTATTGAATAATAAAATATCATGGGTGCTATTTCCGAACACGCCTTAATTTAAATAAAAGAGCGAGAATAAAATTTCGTGACTGGCGTACAGAGTTGAATAATTTAAAAAATATTAAAATAATCGTAAAATATGAGTGAAACTAGCGACGAGAACAGTATTTTAACACCGGAAGAGTTAAAACAACAAGTTATTAATGCAGAATTAAGCTTCCTACCTGAGAAGTCTCGCGAGAAATATCTGAAAGCATACCATGTCTTCAATGAATGGAGACTTACAAAGGGCGCAAGCAGTTTTTCGGAGACGGTGTTGCTATCTTATTTTTTAGATTTTATAGAATTGGTATCTACCTACAATGTTAATTATTTTGATTCACAATAAATAGTTATTTCAATCTATTCCTGTTTATTATTTTATCTCCTAAAGTGTTCTCGCTGCTGAAGTGAAAAGTTATGTGTGTTACACGAGAGCAAAGTTTTTTTGCATCTCGTGCCTTTGAATCCCTCGCCACACTCAGGATTCAACTTTAGAATCACTCGCTACGCTCGTGATTCAATCGTTGAATCCTTCGCTTGCTCGGGATTCAAAATCAGCACTCGCAGCAAAAAACTACTTTGCTCTCTTGTTGCACAAATAACTATTGTGCAACAAGAGAGCAAAGTAGTTTTTTGTCTATTTTACGATTATTTTAATATTTTTTAACTTATTCAACTCTGTACGCCAGTCACGAAATTTTATTCCCGCTCTTTTATTTAAATTAAGGCGTGTTCGGAAATAGCACCAATGATATTTTATTATTCAAAATATATTACGTAAGTACCTAACATTTATTGAAACTAGCAGTAAATATTTACAATTTAAATATCAGTTTTATTTGCAGTAAATACTTATTTTCTTTTAAATAAAACAATAAGTTAAAAATTCAATAAATTACATTAAAAGACATAATTTTCTTTTTGCAAAATTTCTTTAGTTAGTACGAAATTCCGAACGTGTTTGTCTTTGAGGTCGAATAAAAAATCCGAACTTCGAAAGGGCTGGTCTTTGTCTCTCTCTCTTTCTAATGGCGGGAAAGAGATAGAGTGTGAATGTTTCGAATTGTATGATTAACCCAAAGTAGAATAAAAAAAAAATTAAAAAGTTACTTTGTCTCACTCAGTGAGCAAAATCGCATTTTGCTCACTGATTTCACGCAGCAAAACCTACTTGTTTGAGCTACTGAAGTGAAAATAACTATTGCTGATGAAGCTTCAGAGACGTGATGAGAAATTATATACGGTGACTGGTAATTAGTGACCAATACTTAAACACAATCATGATAATACTCACCATATTAAACAACTTTCCCAAAGAAACATTTTTTTTTTATTTACCAAGCCCATGGACCTCCATCTTTATGTCTTGTAAAGGATGTATAAATAACTAAAATCCACCTCACCTAAAAAAGTGCACAGCCGGATTGGCCAGTCCATCACTGGATCCAGTCGACAGCGACCCTCCCAGTTCATCAGCTATAGCCTCGTCACACGCCGCCAACACTTCTTCAGCTATCATACCTGGGTAAAAAATGGAAAATACTCGCTCAGAACTTAGGGGGCATCCATTAATTACATGAGGCGTTTAGGGAGGGGAGGGGGTCAAGCCGATTCTCACCCAATCTCACGTGGGGGAGAGGGGGGTCCTGGCTAGTATTACGTAATTTTTTTTCCGCAAGATGCAGTGTAAAATTGCGAGAAAACTGGGTTGAATTCAGCAAAACGTGTTTCTCTATTAAAATACAACTAAATTCTACACAACAATATTTATCACGGTCATAGATATTAGTTTATTAAATAAAAAGAAATAATTCAAGAAATAGTTTATTTTTATATTTGTAATAAATCCAACGCAATGAAGCATAGATTGACGTATTTACACTGAAAATACGCATTTTGAACAATCTCACGTGAGCCAAAGCTATCAGCACGATATCTCACTAAGGCGGGAGGGGGGATCCAAAAATCGCCAAAATCGCCTCACGTATTTAATGGACGCCCCCTTAGGTATTAAAGAGAAACATTTTAACTACACAGTGTTCTTCACGGTATCCATAAACTTTGTCAAACGCTTCTATAGCTTTTACAAAATAAATCTAACAAAGGAAGTAGTACTTAAAAAGGCTTCGTTACAAAGATATTTGTAATTTCATTCAATGAAATTTAATTGAGCTATGCAGTAAGAAAGGGTCTTAACTTGGTTTTGATAAGTTTCAGCCCGTCAAATCTTATGAATGAAAATAAATGTCGTTGCCAATTCGTATAAAGCGGCATGCATATCGATCGGGTGATTTACGTCAAGGTATTTTGCTTGTATGAAAATTAACTTTAAATTAAAAAAAATAATAATTAATGAAAAATGCTTATTTCCATGGTCTGAACAATTGGTCGAAGTTTATGTATATCGTCCGGAACACGGTGTATACACAAACGCGCAGTAAGTGGTACAAGTCTTCTAGTAGCATCAAAGAAGACTGGTGAAAGACAACCGCCTACCGCCAGGAAAATGGGCCTAAGTTCGTATACTAGAAACTCATTCAGGATCTGATGGATATGTTCGAGTTACAACCGTCAAAAACTCGTTTCAACTATATTTACAGTGATATGGTCCGACCACCAACCACCAATATAGAGAGGGACGTCCGCCAACTAAAAAAAAAAGTGGTCCTACCTACCACCAACCATCAAAACAGAGAGGGATGCCCACCACTTAAAAAAAAGTGGTCCTACCAACAACCACCAATATAGAGTGGGCCGACCACCAAATATAAAAAAGTGGTCCTACCACCAACCACCAATATAGAGTGGGCCGACCACCAAATATAAAAAAGTGGTCCTACCACTAACCACCAATATAGAGTGGGCCGACCGCCAAATATAAAAAAGTGGTACTACCACCAACCACTCACCATGTAGCACTCTATCCACATGTCCAGTCTCCATCTGCCACACGAACACTGTGCCATCAGAACAGCCGACCACCATGAAGTCGTCAGCTGGTCTCCATTTAATGGCCAGCACGGGGAACAGGTGCCGGGAGGCCAGGGTCACGCATTTACGTTCTGTTAGACCTGGTAAAAGAAATAAGAAAGTCTTCTGAATTTCTAAAGACTTAAAAGTGACCAGCTAAACAAAACTATTACCTACTTGTTGCAAACAAATATTCCAGTTTTTACTTGAAACTAAAAATTACGAAATAAAAATGTAATATATAAAAAAATTGAATCGACTTCAAAAAGAAATTAACTAAAAATTATGAAATAACTTTAATTTCGGAAGTCTGCATCTTGGGATATGTATTTTAGTTTTAGTTTTTTGCCACCGACTTGCGAAATTAAAGTTAATTCATAATTTTGAGTTAATTTATTTTTGAAGTCGGTTTAACTTTTTTTTTAATTACTTTTTATTTCGTAATTTTTAGTTTTAAGTAAAAACTGGAATATTTGTTTGTAACAAGTAGGTAATAGTTTTGTTGTAAATATTGCACTAGAATTTGACCAAGGCATTGAGATGTTTTCCCTTTGACTAAACACCCGTAGCTCGTATCAATAAGCCAGGCCGTCACACTTACACGTATTAGTCCATATCTTGAAAATATGTTTTGTTTCTTAATTTTGTGTTTACACATTTTTTTTTTCTTTTTATATGTATTTTTACCTTACTAGTTATGTATATGTGTAATTTTTTAGTTTATATTTGCAATGCACAGACGCCAGCACATCAAGCTACTACAATCTGTCAAATTTCTTTAATAGATTTTCAACTTTATCGCCACAGCATAAGATTCAAAGTTGATTGGGAAAATTTGACAGTTTCGGGTAGCTTGATGTGCTGGCGTCTGTACAACGCCTTAGTATTCAATTTCGAAATGTTGTGCATGTACTTAATCTTGAAAAAAAAAAACAATCTTTTTATCACTTTTAGATGGTACCATTCTTTTTCCAGTAGTAGTGTAGTTTTTTTTATTATTGAGGTTTTACAGAAACATAGACCAAAGTATAGATATTTCAACTTACTGAGTAAAGTCACGCTGTGATCCGAAGCGACGGAACAGATGCATTTTTGAATGCGAGGCTGCAACAAAAGTTTATGCTTTAACGATTTCTTCCAATTTTAAAATACAAACTTACAACTGAACGCCCTTTTTTCTATCAGATTTTTGTATGCATTATTAATTCACTTGTGGCTAAATCACACAGCCGCACAGTGTACCGTGTAGAACATGCTAGGTGGACAATATTATTTTATGATATATAAAGATACTTTTATATATAAGTAGTCATATTGAGGCATTATTAATAGTTTTTGGTATGATTTTGTAATAAAAAACAAAAAAAATATATAAAAACAGAAAATATTTATTTAAAAAATACAGGGAAAGTTTTGTATCATACCAATAACTGACTCCAAAAAATGAGCTAACAATCAGGGCCAACACAGAGGCACAGACACACCGGACCTAACCGTTTCAAAAATTAAAAATCTTTAAACTATGTGCGAAGTTACTAAGTAAGTAAGGAAACTAATAATATACAAACAACAAAATTGCATTAAATAAATAAATACCTACTATACAAATTAACCTAACCTAAACCTAAATAGTGACTTAACCTAATCATCATAATCATCAGAATCATCATCAAAATCTTCTGATGCATCGTCATCATTTTGTGGCAATGTGCGACAATATGATGACGTTTCCGGTCTTGATGCGGTCGTCGGGCTTACAATTAACTTTAATACCTCTGCACATATTTTTTCCGGCTTTTTTTGGGGAATCTCACGAAGGCTATTGATCAAAGGGTCAGATGTTATTATTAACATGGACAGCAAGTCTCTATTCGTGGCAACACGTGAGCACTTGCGGGTGTTGTACTCCCTAAATCTGCGGCAATCTTTGTTACGTGCTTCCTGAGCCTCTTCGGAAAGCTGCCCAATTGGAAGCAATGCCGCTTTGATAACCTCAGTACTGTGTACTAATATTTTATGTACAGTAGCAGGCATATAGTACCACGAATAGAGACTAAGGTAATGTCTTCTAGTTTCAAGACAAAATTTATTAAATTCAACTAAGTTTATCTCGAAACCAGAAGACAATGTCCTCAAAATAACATCAAATTGTTTGATAATAGTAACTTCCAACCCTGTGATCTGAGCACTCATCTCAGCATTCTTAAAAAAGCGACGGGCAGTGTTTCCATCATTGGAAGAACCAAATCCTGGCTTTGGTTTGTCTACAATGAGTCCCATCTCGTTTTTGAATTTCATCTTGATTTCGTCGGAACGAACCTTGATATCTGCTTTGTTTTCGTCGCTTCTAGCCTGCCATTTCTTAATATTCAACTTGTAGCTGATATGTAAAAGGCATTCAAAGCAACGAATCCAAGCATGAAGTGTAGATAAACCAAAGCCAAAATGTTCTTGATTGCTGTTAAAATTCGCGGGGTCATCGTTCATCGTCTTGGGGGTGGCACCACAGATGAAACACTTTTGAGATGAACGAGTTTCCGTTAAGGCGTTACATACCTTTCCGTCTGTCATTGTCAGAAGAAGTTCGTGTTTCACAGAGATTTGAGAATCACCAAAGTTGATAAGTGTTGGAAGAAGAGCATTAATTTCTTCCAACAATCTATTTGTCTCCGCTAACGTGAAGTCGTTCGTTTCCTTAGCAAATATAAATTTGATTGGGCGACAATACATAGTTGACGAAGGCCGAGGATTTTGCCAAATAATTTTGGACCCATCATATAACTTAAGGGGAACGAAAGAAAATACGAAAAGAAATTCGTCCGTATCTTCAGTGTTCTCGAATTTCTGTTTGTATGTGCTGTGCCCAGAACTTCCATCACATCCCCATTTACTAACAAGTGTAAACGTTGAACTTGTTGGGAGGACACTGCTGATAACTTCATTCTGTGCTAATACTAGACGTTCCACTGTTTTATTTAATAAGGCTTGCAAATTTATTTCAGCACGAGTTTCAGTTATAGCAATATGCTCCTCTGCAGGGTAACAGGCCTGTTTGGATTTTACTACACTCAAATATGACGGAAACACATTATGTCCTGCCATTATGGACCACTTCCTAGTTTTTTTGTAAGCATGTGTTGTTGATTTAGAATCTATATAGTATGCTAAGGCTTCGTCACTACTTAACTGCCTAGGATTAACGGAACTGGTATTTTGTGACTTAATAATATTCTCTGGGCTCTCACTAATGTCTCTAATCAAATTGGCAACTTTTCTTTGCCCTACTGAACGCACAGCAATTTCGGCAGCAGTCACTAATTCACTGGCACTTCGAGATTCTACGAGATCCACGACTCGACGTTTCTTCGTCTTAAATGACGATTCCTCGAAATCTTTGCGAGGTCTTCCTGCAGATGTAACAGCCTCACTCGATGTCGAAGGTTGTGGGGCTAAAGAACTCGCAGTAAACAGTATGTCTCCTTCATCCAGCCAATTCTTATTTTTAATTAAAAAACGCTCCTTCGATTTTCCCGAAGCCAACCATTTGGCTCCAATCTTAGTAGAAAAGTTGGATATTTTCAACTTTATTTCTTTTTGGCTGCTTTCAGTAATGTCACCAAAGTGAAATTTTGAAGAAAGATAGTCATAAATACGCGAATTTTTATCATTCTTCGTGTATTTCAACCACTCTTCGAAAAAGGCTACCCTTGAAATAGAGTAAACGTGTTCTGAAAAAATAAAAAAAATATATGTTGTACTGAAGTGTGCTGAACAATATGTGTCTTTTTACAAACTACACAGTTAGACCTACAATATATCTAAAAACTAGCCTGAATAGAGGCGAATAAAGGTATTTCCTGAACGTTCAAAGTTTTCTTTATGAAAAAAATTACGCTAAAATTTATGCATTATGTAAAAAAATGCTAAAAATTAATTTTAATAGATTCTGTTAAAAAATTATATTAAATAATAGTACATACCCTCAGTATTAATATCCATCACAAAAAACTTTCACAATATCACTATAAACCACTATGAGATGTGCACAAAAGTGTCGCTAAATTGCAACTGATCGACCGGAACGCTTGCATTAAACTCATTACCTGACTTCTCGACTCTATGACTCATCAGTTAAGCATTTGAAAAAAAATTTTTTCTCGGAATTTGGAGTTTGGGGGTGTTGTTTGTGTTACGCAATTAAGATTTCCTGGAAATGAAAACATGAATTTTGTCCACCTAGCATGTTCTAGGCGAAATACCGTGAGCCGCACGGGTTCGATCGACCAGGTTAAGCTACGCATGACGCGGTTGGTCCGTGGATGGGTGACCATCTTTACATACCAAGACCCCTCCATGCCTCGGAAAACACGTTGAGCTGTTGGTCTCGGGTGTCATTAGTGGATCTTTGACAGTCGTTACGGGTCGTCAGAAGCCCGACAGTCTGACAACCAGTCTTACCACGGGGTATCGGATTACCCAGTAACTGGGTTGTGGAAGTTAGATAGGCAGTAGTTACATAAAAAAAACTGGTATTCAGCTGCATCCGGTTAGACTGGAAGCCGACCCTAACATAGTTGAGAAAAGGCTAGGCAGATGAAGATTTATGTATGCATAATTGAAAATTTAACAGGACAGCGTCTGTGGCGTCAGCTAGCTATTAATAAACACTAATATTTATACTTACACTACAATTATGTGGCGGTACAATCAACTGTGTAATTTCACCGGCGTGCACGCAGAATCTATGCAACAGCGCACCGCTGAACAGATCCCAGAGACAAACCGCGAAGTCTATGCCACCCGAAACTAGGTGGGATTTGTCGTATCTGTTGGATAAAATCATAATATTAGCCAGTCGCATCACTGGGTGGCCGAGATGCGATACATCGGGTCTTCTTCACGATCCGACATTGTTTAGATAGGTGTGGGCACATGTAAAAGGAAAACACGATTCGATTAATTTTTCTCGATACAAAAAAATTGCAAAGTTGTATTTATTTTTTTACTTTTTTCGACATCATGGCGTAACGCTTAAGAGTTATTCAATGGAATTTACAATAAAACATAGAGAATTATCATATCAAAGTTTAATCAATAGTAGATTTTACAACAAGTGCACAAAACAGACCATTTATATCCGAGACTTTTAGCAGCCCGAGCCGTAGGCGAGGGCTGATAGTAATGTCGAGGATAGAAATGGTTTTGTGGACGAGTTATAAACTCTGCTTTTCACTTCGATTGCGAGGAAATAAAACAGTAGTATAACATAACATTTCTTTAATTAAAATTCAAAGTAAAATTAGAACAGTTTTGAATACTGAAGGAAATTATTTTTTTTTAAATCTTACGACATTGATATTAGGCTGCAGACCTATACAGCCTACTATTAAATTAATTTTGTAATAATAATTTTCTTAAATCAACTAACCTACCGTACTTGAATTAAAATTTTCATATCTATTATATCTTA
The DNA here is from genome assembly GCA_963855955.1 of Luperina nickerlii. Lineage (NCBI taxonomy): Eukaryota > Metazoa > Arthropoda > Insecta > Lepidoptera > Noctuidae > Luperina > Luperina nickerlii. The sequence goes on along the minus strand of OY979689.1, from coordinate 3,719,509 downwards.
AAAAACACATAAGGCAAATAAATTAAAGTAAATATTATATAATAACAAATTCTATCTATGAACTACTTATTGCATTTGGCTGTATGGCTCATTTTCTTTGCCTTAATATAATACATTTATGAGTAGATACGTTAATGCCCTTGTGCACAAAATTCGATTTTGTGCAGCCTATACCCTGCACAAAGAAGCACTTTCAGAGCATGAGAAGTGAAAAGTAGTTTTAACTTTAATTTATTTATTTTGTTAAAAAAGGAGTAAATTCGTTTTGGCACATACATACATACGTCGTTTTATTCCGAGCGCACTCACATTATAGCCATCTCTCTTCTTTTGCGTTTCAAAAGTAATTGCATCACTTTCGCTCGCTTAGTAGATCAGTCGCTACGATTTATTTGCGAGGTAGCGCCTTAATCTAGAAAAACTTTTAAGAAAAGATAAGTTGTCATACCTTTGGTGTACATGGTGTGGATAAAGTAAGCAGTTGACACGACCATTATGTCCTAGAAGTAACTGATGTGGAGGCCAGTCTGTAACAATAATAAAAAAAATATACGTGACAAAAAGAAATATGTTTAAACGATTCCTCACAAAATACTTAATTTTCCGCTATCTGGATTGGAATCTCTTAAAAATATTTTACGGAAAGTAATGCTTATACTTAAAAAATATTTTACGGAAAGTACATGCTTATATGTACTTACAAAATATTTTACGGAAAGTAGTTGCTTATAGAAAATATTTTACGGAAAGTAGTTGCTTATAGAAAATATTTTACGGAAAGCAGTTGCTTATATAAAATATTTTACGGAAAGTAGTTGCTTATACAAAATATTTTACGGAAAGTAGTTGCTTATTGAAAATATTTTACGGAAAGCAGTTGCTTATATAAAATATTTTACGGAAAGTAGTTGCTTATACTTACAAAATATTTTACGGTAAGTAGTTGCTTATACAAAATATTTTACGGAAAGCAGTTGCTTATACAAAATATTTTACGGAAAGTAGTTGCTTATACAAAATATTTTACGGAAACTAGCTGCTTATACAAAATATTTTACGGAAAGTAGTTGCTTATAGAAAATATTTTAGGGAAAGTAGTTGCTTATACAAAATATTTTACGGAAAGTAGTTGCTTATAGAAAATATTTTAGGGAAAGTAGTTTCTTATAAAATTTTTTTTTTCTTTCTATATTCAAAATGTAATTACGTTACATGATAATTACCGTCAAGTTGTTGATGATTGCCGTGCAACAGTTGCAGTTGCACGGTGTGCGTTGCATTCACTATTACGATGGAGCCGTCTTCTCTGCCGACCACCAAACGGTTAGCAGCTAGTAGATATATCGATGCTGTAAGTTTTATTTCTGGAACAAATAGAATTGAGATTATAAACTGTTAGCTATTTAGAGGAACTCCAACTAGACCAATAGTAAAAAACTGGCCACGTGCGAGTCGAACTCGCACACGAAGGGTTCCGTACCGCAAGGCAAAAACGCCGAAAAAAACACGTTTGTTGTATAGGAGCCTCCCTTAAATATTTATTTTATTCTGTGTTTAGTATTTGTTGTTATAGCGGCAACAGAAATACATCATCTGTGAAAATTTCAACTGTCTAGCCATCACGGTTCATGAGATACAGACTGGTGACAGACGGACAGTGGAGTCTTAGTAATAGGGTCCTGTTTTTACCCTTTGGGTACGGAACCCTAAAAGACAGGAAAGAGGTGAAAAAAAACGTTAACATAAACACATTTTTTAAGCAATTTAGTGTACGCAAAATCTGAAAACTGTTTAAAATTGTAAGTCCACCAAATTATACATACAATAAAAACCACACAATATTTTAAAATTGGTAAGTCAGTTAGACATTTTGTTTATAAAAACGATGATTAAAGTTAAGAGACTTTTAAATGTCATAAAATTAATGGTTACACAGTCGCTAATCACACTAATATTATAAAGGTGAAAGATTGTGAGTGTGTGTGTGTGTGTGTGTGTTAGTGTGTGAGGGTGTGTGTGTGTGTGTTTATATGTTTGTTACTTCTTCACACTCAAATGGCTGGTCCAATTTTGATAAAATTTTGTATGGAGGTAGCTGGCACCCTGGATTAACATATTATAGGCTACTATTTATCCCGATATTGTCACGGGACCGACGCTTATGCGGGTGAAACCGCGGAGCGCAGCTAGTGGTCGTATAAACTTCGTTATTAGGCTCTTTATACACATACCGTTTTTCTTGTCGTGAAAAACTATGTTCATTCACCGTGAAATGAAATTAAATGAAATGATTTTATTTTTGTAAGTACATAGTTTAGCACAAACACTTTTACACGTTTATCATATTTTTTTTAAACTAGATGAGGTCGGCGTTTCCTATTCGACTACTCTGAGAAGAAAGGCAGGAACAAACTCAGAGGTCACAGTCTCTTTTGAAGTCCAGACATAATCTTGGTCTACAAAGGGGCTGAAGCTAAAAAAACCACTATGACACAAGGGAGCAGTCAATATCAAATTGTTACCATTGAGTATTGACGTGTGCTTGGCCGTACAATATTGATAAGATGAACTTCGGTCCAGAAAACATTTATTATTTATTTATTCAGTAGTACACATACATTTTATACATTTAAGTTGGTGCCAACATAAACTCATTGGAGTTTTAACGTGCACCAAAATCATCGACTACCTAATTTAGAGAATTATAACCACTCAAGTAGTACTTAGACAAAAATGTTAATCTTAATAATAATTAAATGTTAATCTTGTTATATCTAAGGCAGGGCGCCCACGAGCGACTTTTGTCTCCGCAACTAATTTGTGTCTCACATCAAGTCTACGGGTTGTATGAAAGCGTGCGCATGTAGCGACGCGACAACTGGGATACATTTTTGTCCGCGGGTTTGGACGTAACTGTCGCCCGTCTATTAGTTGCAATGCGCAAGCACGGCGACAAAATAGTTTCCGACTAACCACGCCAGCAACACCTCGCAAACGAAAAAAGAAAACATTAAAAAAAACGTAGCGTTGCTGTCGTTCCCGTGTGCGCATCAAACTCAAACTCAAAGCATTTATTTCAATGAGGGTTTTCTGAAATTACGTTCGCTAGGTGGCAGCACTGACACGTCAGGTCCAGACATCTGTCAAAGAGCCTATATTTTCTTTAGTCATGACTGAATGATGAACGAATGAATGAATCGAATGATGAACGTCATCATATATTTTATATTGGAAGACCTCTTGTCACAGTGGTGCCAACTGGTGTCGTAAATTTTCACGAAAAACCTCATTAAACCTTGTACAGGCACTTTTGAATTGTCAAAATTTAAATAGTCTGTCATTTAGTCAGAAAGTTGAAGCTAGTTGCATCGTCCAAATTTCGGAGAGGAGACAGCGACAGGGTACAAAAAAGTTGCCGGGCAACTAAGTTATTCGTGGGGGGTGCCCTCCCTTACTCTTGAATAAACAGTCATATCCAAGGTCAGCTGATAGTTTGTTAGAAACAAGCATTACCTTCATACTTACTACTGTGTACTCTTTTCCTTCTTCTTATTGTCCCTAAATGATAAAATAAATAAATAATTTAAACAGTTAAAACCGGTTAACATGGTAAGCAAAAGTTGCAGAATATTGATCCAGCATCATGTTTTTGCGTGACGGGAACATGTTGCTGGCAACATTTTGAAGCCGTGCCACTGTTTCAAGCTACATTTGATTCTCAACTTTTGTGTTCCCTGTCAATCAAATATCAGCACTGCGTCTATTAAAATAAAGTCCAAAATAAATAACCATAACCGCGTACCCTCTGGTCGTGTTGAAGCTCTCTTGGACTAACGGAAGTTTAATTATTTTCAACTCTATTTTAACAAGCGCAAGTTTGATATTTCTTTGCGCCTCGACTTCGGCCGCCTGTGTTAAAGTAACAGAGTATTTTTTCAACTGCTTTGTACGTTTAGTCAACGAGGTGTATAGCAAGACGCTGTTCGCGGCCGAAGACGTTTATGGAGAAACTCCACCATTAAAAATCCAAATAGAATTCAAACGCGAGCCTATAAATCATACCTAATCCTAAGCCTTGTTTTCACCAACATTTAAATCAACTGATTAAATACTTAATCAATTCTGTATTTAAAATTTCTTTAGGAAATTTGACATAAACCAACTGTTTAAATACCTAACCGTTGGTTTGAATGTTGGTGAACTCAGGCCTAACTATTATATTTGCGAAAGTAAGTTTGTTTGTTACCTTTCACGCCTAAACCACTGAACCGATCATCCAGAAATTTTGCATATACGTTGTCAGGTGTACAGAAACGGACATAGGGTTACCTTTCATCCCGAAAAAAAGTGCTGTTCACACTGCTGTCCACGTGTCTTACGAATCAAAAACAGGACAACGTCTGTCGGGTCAGCTAGTAATAGATATAACTCCGAAACTAACCTTGTTCTTCCGGATGGTTCAGCTGGTCCAGTATACCGACAGGACTCGGGTTCATATCCTCCCACGCTATATCCAGACTCGTCACCACAATCGGTGCGTGCGCTGAGGACAAAACTCACAATATAATATATAATATACCTAATATTATAAAGGCGAAAGTTTGTACAGTACCCGGCGATAAATATTGCACATCGACCTATTCGATCCTATCGATTTTATACAAAGAATAAAAATAATTATCAAAAGAAGCAAATCATAATTGTTTTAACAGCTCCTAATAGATACCGGACTGTTTGTATTTCGTGCGACAGAGATAACGCTCTACGAAGCCGAAATTAGCCGATTGTCTCTTTCCAAAGGTCGATGTGCAATATTTATCGCCGGGTACTGTGTGTGTTTATATGTTTGTTACTTCTTCAAGCTCAAACGGCTTGATAAAATTTAGTATGGAGGTAGCTGACACCCTGGATTAACATATAGGCTTACTTTTTATCCCGATATTCCCACGGTATCGACATTTATGCGGGTGAAACCGCGGGACGCAGCTAGTATTTAATAAGATTAGATAAAAAAAAGGTTTTATTTTGCAGTATACAGGGTTATACATACATACATAATGAAATCCCACTTATTAATAGTCCTCCTTATCGCCTCTGGTTTAGCGATGTTCAAATCCGCTATAAACTGTAAACGTGTTATAAACTATATTCATATAGTCTGTTATTTTATACGCTATAATTATAGCGCGCTATTTCAAAACACGGGCGCAGTCTGAACGCGGAGACGCTATAATTTAGCAACACGCTATCAGTGCTATCACGCTAAACGGACTTGATGAATTGATGATGCGCGGTAGATATTATTTCGCAACGCGCTATACATTATAGTCGCTAACGCTATCTTGCTATCTCGTTCTGGCCCCGCTGTGCGAACGCTATCTTACTATCTCGTTCTGGCCCCGCTGTGCGCGTTTAAACTTTTATTCATTGAGTAGGTTGAGGCGCTATAATATAGCGCGCAGTCAGAGGCGCTATAGCACACGCTATACGCTATGTACAAATAGTCTGTTATATTTTGGCGCTATACGCTTTATTAACCACCACTACTCTGGTTGTCCTTTAAACATTCTGATGTAGCTTTGGGGATAACCTTTATTCAGCACTCGACGTTCATAAGCGAGAACTGACCCTAGAAACTGCGTTTTAGCTCCTATAGAATACCTAAGTGCTTGGCCAGACTGGCAGCGCGGGGCGGGGAGCGGCGCGGGTGCGGGAACGCGCGCGATCTGCCTGTCCGCAGTCGAACGCGGCTGCGTTCTGTTTGTTGTCGTGTCCAGTGTTTGTCAAAATATAATATGGATGAAGAAGACTTATTTCGACCGTAGCAATTAACATAGTCGTATGTGAAAAATAGCTACTTTAGGGTACGGCCGTTCAAAGTTTCAAATATGTATCAAATATATGTCAATGTACCTTAACCAAATTTGGTGTGACGTATAAATACTAATTACCTGACATAGTAGTATATGCTTATGCGTATAAACTTATTCTAAGGCTTTTAATGCAATAAAATGAAAATCGCAAAAATGTAGATCCGACAATGTTAATTGCTACGGTCGATTTTTATTAGAAAAAAGCTCGACCTAGTTTCAGAACCCCGGTGCCCGCGCGGGCCGCCCACGCACTCACTGTGGCCACTTTTATGAACGAGCTATGACGTAAGTTGCCCGCGCGCTCCCCGCACCGAGCAGCCCGCGCCGCTCACCGCACCCGCGTGCCCACTATGGACACTCAAATGAAGTTCTTATGTTTGAGTACGCCGCACCGCGCCTGCCCCGCGCCCACGCTTCCAGTCTGGCCAAGCACTATAAGACCTTCATGTTTTTATGTAACCACTCACTTGGCATGTCATTCGGCGTCGGGTTTGCGGCATCGTCTACACTCCATACGGAGACTACGCCGGCTGAGTCGCCGCGTAGCATCAAGCGACGTTGTTTGCCACCTACCGAGGTTATTACGAAACGCATGGCGGGCGGGCAAGACAGGAGCTGTGGAGAAAAATATATTTAAAAATTCAGTTTAAAAAAAATAGAAAATTTGGAAAATCCAAATTTGCATGACTCATAATGCTCATATGATCGTATAAAAAACCATAGATATAGATATCGTCGTTGCGCGTTCAAAAGCCGCTATGTGTTATTTAGTTATTTTCGGTTCTTTATGCAGTTGTAATCGTTATTTCAATACACACATACTGTAAAAACAGCTATGTGATAAGTGTAATATTTAAAGAGTTACGGAATGTAGCTATGTGATATTCATACATCGAAAGTTCCGTATAAACAAGCTAAGTGTTATAATTAATATACCTCAAATAAGTTCACTTAAAAACTCATAGCCACTTTTGCACGCGCAACGACGAATTATATTATATTATTAGTTAGTTTTTTATTAATTATAATTAAACTACTTTGAATAAAACCGGTAACTAATCAGTTCACATTTAAAGTGAAAGCTCTACAACACATACACAAGAATTTGGCAGATTCGTATCAGAATTAAGTTGTTGCAGGTTTTCTTGTTTATATCTCATAACTTTTTTTTGTTTTGTTTTATAGAATAAGTATAATAGAATACTCTTTATTATGTACACCATATAAATATATGCTATTATTTTTTTTATTATATTAATATATATTTTGTTATATGTATGTATATGTATTCATTCTTATATTTTAGTTATAAATATTTTATAAGTTGTTTTCTGTTATTGCACCTACTGTGTATTGTCTCTGCATCAACCTAATGTAGACAGGTAGAAAATGCCCAAGACAGGCAAGTCCGCCTTTGTAGTTTTTACTTGTGCATAAAGTTTTAATAAATAAATAAAAGCGCCTTTTTTAAATGGGGTTCCTCCGATGCGAAAGACAAATTGGAAGCTGCGGTTTAATTGAAATAAATGCTTTGAGTTTGGTTTCATTAAACGCACCTTGAGGCTGATACAGACATTGCGAGGCATGCGCATGCGCACGGCGCTCATCACATGATTCGTAATGTGTGGACGTTCATATTCTTGGTGAGGCACGTGCCTCGCAATGTCTGTATCCAACTTTAGGCAGTCAGGCTCACAGCCTCGCCATCAACCCCGCTAACAAATCTTACCATGACACGAGACAGAACAAGCAGTATTCAAAAGTCAACTATACCTTATTATCAGGATGCGAGAGTATCCCGAACAGTACAGGACTGTCATGGTCCACTGTGGGACCATGGAACCCTTTGTGATCCGGTACTGAGCTATAATATAACAAATATTTTGTTTAGTACATAAGTCCTACTGATAATAAAAATAAAGTTTCATATAAAAGGGACTTTTGCAGGAAGGGAATCATATCAGCACACTTACAATTTGTCAAATATGGTACATGTTAGGTTACCATGTGACAGGTTCATGGCGAAATTTTACAAAAATTAGAAGACAATCGGCCCATTTTGCTGACTGGCAAATATTTTTACCAAGACATGAGCTATAAGACTGGCAACATTTTTAATAAGAAAAAATAAGGGTGTTTGAGTATTAAAAATTTAGAATTTTATTGACGTGACAACGTCTAATAAATCGATGAAGCTGGCTGCACACACGAAAAAACATGACTCATGTAGCGTTACCTCGCGGCCTCGCTCTGTAGCGTTGTAGCGTTCCATGGCGGCTTGAAGTGCAAGCGAGAGCGCGGAACGAGCGATGAGAGACAGATGATGTCGAACGCTGCCGAATCGGCCTCCGCGTTCGGCAATTTCATTAATGTTTTGTTATGACGTTGTCACGTTAAACTATCGTCCGTAAACCGACTTTACAGACAACCGATTTTTTTATGATGAAAACATTTATGTTTCTTCTGGTCCATACTAGCCGAAATCATGCCACATGGGACCTAATACCAGAAGAGGACAGAAAGGAGTAATATTTTCAAAAAATAACACATTACAATCGAATTGAAACACAATACAATTTGTACATTAAAAAAAAAACTTTCAATTTTTTTTTTCTTTTCCAACTCAGTTTTGTAGTAACAATGATTGGCGTTTATCTTTATTTATAATTACGCCACACACCTTTTAAAGGTAGACAGAAACTATACAACTATCCCACGATTTCTGAAGGTCAACTCTCAAAGGCTCAATCTCGTCTCAGCGACAATCAATTTCAAAAACTCGTCAAACGGTAAATTGGAGGTATTTTTGACAGATTGAGACTAAAATCAGACTGTCAACGTTGTTAAATTTATGAGAATTGGCCCACTGAAAGCATACTCATTTAAATCTATAGTCAAATGTCATATCACCTTAAATGATGATTGACCATTATTATTTTAGGTAACCAATCACAAAAGCTGACATGATATTTGTCAGCAGATTTAGGGCAAGGATCACAAAACGCACTTTGACTGTACTTTGCTAAGTAAATTAAGCGTCGAATACGAATTGTGAACATGGACCTTATTCGTATAACGTTAATGTTCATGTTCGCTTATACCATAGGTTATCAACATGGGCGAAAACGCCCCCTCGTGGGCGTTTGAGACTTTCAGGGGAACAAACACAGAGAAAATTATATATCTTATCTTACGACTATACAGAGTTGATATGACAGAGGGGCATTAAATTACACTACGTATACTATACGTGCATAGTATTAATTCGATACAGTACAAAAATAGAAAGCGCCAAAAATGAGATTTTTTTTTTCAAACAAACTAAATAGCTTAAAAGTCAGAGTGAAACGCACCACCCTTTATAAATAAATTTGACTGACCTTAGATGCCTAGGTAACAAAGGAGCGCGTGTGCGTGTGTGTGATCTCGTGGCGGGCGGGTGGGTGGCGCGGGGTGCGGGCCGTTTTTGACCGCTCGCGCTGGATTTTATGTTAGGTAAGGTTGTAAAGTACGCGCACACACAAAAACACAAAATTTTTAAATTCTCGATGTGTCCTCCATTCTTATTAATGCACAAATTATACCGACGGAGAATATTGTTATTTATTTTTCTAATTAAATCACTGTCCGTCGCTAAGCACTTTAATTCCCGTAATCTTTGTACTGCCAATTGTATGGTGCCGGTGTTCCTAGGGCAATTGCGCCGGTCACCATACCTTTCTCGGTATGTTCGCAGAGCTAAAGCTGCGTTTCCACGGCATTCACCGTAAATTAAAATCATGTAAGTGTATTCTGACGCCGTGTAAGTTACACGAGGCATTGCTGAACACTTTAATTATTACACACACACACAACCAACGTATAATTACGTATCCTATCACAATAAAAACAGTCAATAAAAAAAAAACACTAACACTAAATAATAATAATCCCAAGTTACGTATCCTGTCACAATAAAAAAAGAAATACTGTCTTAAACTTATTTAGTGTCTATCACAATAACAAAACAAAATCACAATTATTGTCAGCGAGTTCGACAAAACATAACGGCGGCGGGGCTCCCGTGTTACGTAACGTACATCCCGGATGGATGACGCGTGCGCACTGAAAGAACAAGTTTTTTAGCAAATTCGCAAGGATCTAGGATGCAATAGCAACACACTGACCTATTTCTATTCCTTTTACGCGCGGCAAAAAGGCGCGGGGGTTTTGCTATGATTGTCACTCTCATAGTGAAAGTGCAAGTGTGTGTGTATTTATTGCTTCGTGAAATATTTGGTTGTACTTGTGCGGCAACAATGTATTTTATACTCGGATTATCGTTTTAAGGTGCATGACCTATGCGTATGAGATAATCAGCTGTTAGGAATATACATCGTGTTCAAACGTAACAAAAACTTAAAAAATCATTTGTGACTAAACTACTGCTCCTATTTAATTGATTTTTGGTACAGAGCTTGAAAATGGTATCTAGTATAGGCAGTTTAAAGGAAAGCCCCTCTGTCGTATCAACTTTGTATAATATTACACGTTCAAATATAATCGTGGCAATAGCTGCTTTAGATTCGCGACAAATGATGGTAATGGAAGTAAAAAAAAAATGGGGGGCTGTAGAAAAAAAAAACTCAGTGTGCGGTGGACAAAATAATTTGAGAACCTATGGTTTATACTAATAAGAACATTATTCACGTTCGTATGGAACGCTTACTTAGGGCGGGTTGTTTCACGTCCACTTGACGCACACGTATACGTCAAACATGGCGCTAACTATCGTCAAACCAAAAAAAGCGTTGATTCACAAAATTATGCCTTGATGTGCGTCAAATAATAACTATGACATAATCGTTATTAATTGACGTACAGTATGTTACGTTAACCAACCATTTGAAACAACCACCGGCCTTTAGTCAAGGAAAATCAATGTGCGGTCTGTGAATCTTGCCCTTACTGATCTACCTTTCAGAAAATCAGGGTTATTCTAAAAGCCAAATATACATCTTTGCTTCATACATCATTTCATTCAAGCCGGTTGCGAGTACTACGCACCTAATTTATAATTACATTATTTTTTTAATAAATACTTTTATAATAACACAGAACGATGGATATAATATGATAGTGCAACTGCAAATGAAAATAATACGGTCTAGTTTAGACTAATAATAAAATAAACAACCATTTTGGATCTAAATAAAATATTACAAAAACAAAATATAACAGGGCTTACTTACGGACAGACTAAGGAATTTACATACTAGAGGCGATAACAATTTGCTATACATTTTTTTTTAAACGTAATACAAATTCAGGTTGTTTTAATGCAGGCATTAGTCAAACGTTCGTATCCTACATTAGGGTGCATTCAAATTGCGAGTGGCAATACTTTTTTTACAGCCCTTGACCTCGATAAGATAAGATAATTTATTTGCGTAAAACTTGGTAAAGGTCTCTATACAAGAAACGTGTTTTTTTGGGAGTTTTTTGCCTTGTGGTACGAAACCCCTCGTGTGTTGGCCGGTGTTATAGTGTTCTCCGATATTAATTACAATAAGGCTCAATTTACACCGATGCGGAACGAAATGGAAGCGTTTTTTTTTTGTACAAAGCATTATGAACTTTATGTCAATAGTGTAACGCACAAATTAGATACACCCATACGCACAGGTCGCGTATCTTCTGGAGAATTATCGCGCGTTCTCGGGAATTCCCGCAGTAAGAAGTTCAAGTTTGTACGTTAGACAATTAACATAGAGTTCATTTTGCTACTAAGAAAACTCGATTTCACTCCGTTCCGCGACAATGGAAATTGATCCTGAGTTAATTATTCAATTTCATACTTTTATTGATATCGCTATTTTCACACTCAGCAGTTTCGACACGAACGTTTGACGAATGCTTACACTGGACTTAACACCAGTGCCTTCGGTCCGATTTTTCTTAAAAACTTGTATAACTGCTATCGCCACAAAAAACAACTAACCACTATCTATAAAAAAAAACCTGAAACAAGCCTTCAAAAAAGTGCTAGCAAAAAAATAACTCTATCTACATACAAAATACATATAAACAGACAAACATTGTGCTGACCTACGGATAGCCCGGCCTCGCAGTTTGCTATAAAAGAAATATTTATATCTTCAAATATTATCGTATGGTATAGCTTTAGAATTAGCTTAAAGTTAAAGCTAGTTGTGTCTTTTCGACAGTTAAGATTTTTTTGTTTTTTTATGTGGACGGAATTTGTGGGTTATTCATAAACAATGTATTTATTAAATTAAGAGCAGATTTTTCAATCGACCGATATGTTCAAGTTCAAGTTATTTATTTCATAACAAAAATACATTTGTGTCCCTTGGTAAGACTGGTTGTCAGACTTTCGGTCTTTTGACGACCCGTAACGACTGTCAAAGATTCGAAGGTCCCCCACTAACTACATTTAGCGCTAAACATATTTAGAATGTCTCATTGTCTCTATCAACTCCAAATGATTTTCCGAAATAGAACGATGTTTCCAATACGTTTAGTGCTAAATATATTTAGTGATTTGTAGTGCTAGCGAGCCTAAATTCATAAAACGCCTAAAATATTCATTAGAATGACTAAAATATTAACTATACATATATTATTATATTGAAATAATGTATTATTTTGAAACTTTTTTTGTGATTAAAATAATTCACTTCGGCGAGTTTTTCTTTAAAACATCCTTCTATAAATCATACATTGTTTATGTAAAACCCTTTAATATCCAAATAAACATCTATAACATAGGCATATAGTGCTCCAATGAGAATCTAATGATGATAACACTGCAACCAATGACATGCCAATCGAAACTAGACGCTTATTGTGAGACAAATAAGGTCTATATTTGAACACACGCTTGAACGAGCTAGTTTTATATCCAATTTTGACCTCAAATATAAAAAAAAATTGTTACCGAAATTGTATTATGACAATCATTATACTATTCCCACTGCTGGGACATAGGCCTCCTCTCTGTGGGAGGGAGTGGGCCATTATCCACCACGCGGGCCCAGTGCGGGTTGGTTGGTTAGGGGCAATGCAATGCCAAAAAGTCTCACTGCTTCGTTAGTCAGGTTGATCTAGTGGCGCAAGAGCGACTGCTGATTGTGGTGACCACAGATATAGATACACCTAAATAACGCAAGAGCAACTCCTTCGCGTGCCAAAAATCGCACCAGCTTACGTACAAAAATCGTAAGCCGCCACTTTCGCGCTCAGTCCTGTGTACTGCTGGCTGGGGGAGCGTGAGCGCTGGCGCTAGGCCCGGGGGGGAAAGGGGTGCCGCACGCAGCGGCGTCTTTGAATCGATTTGATTTTCCCATCACTAAATAGTGCTTGTGACGTCTTAGTAGGTAGTCAAAAAATGGCACGCTTGATTTTCATACAGAGCGTGTTACTTGCGTTATTACTTGGGTTCGAGTCCCGCGTTATACAACATGTACCTGTAATGTGTGGTCATGTTAGGGGGGGTGGATCATCAAACTGAACAACTTTTTCCATCGTAATAGCGAAAAATTTATCAACTGTCCCATACAAACTTTAATACCTACTCGACCCAAATGTATGGAGCAGCTGATACTTTTTTTGCAATTACGGCATTGGTCCCATGGAGAAACTTGTTGAGTTTGATGGTCTGTACCACACCTTTTAATATGACTACACGTTTCTGATACACGCTGTATAAAGTGTTATGAGGATATTCCATAAAAACTTTCTCAGTACCAGCCTGAATTCTAAACAAAGGCCCGGTTTATGACAATAGATTCGCCACCAATTACTCTACAGGAAACTTGATATATCCACATGTCTGAGCTCCAAAATTAGATACATTAACATTTCATTCAGCATTTGGTTCAATGTAGACATCCATTTTCATTTTTTATAGTATTACATTTTGATTGATTCATTTAGTTGCTATCAATTCTTAAGATATTTGCAATCTCAAATGGTCTCTCAAGTAAGGTTTTTATGATAATAAGGTTTATTATACATATTTCACACAATTATCTAAAATTAAACTATTACAGGACGAGTTCTAACTTTAGCCCAAGTAAGAAACCATCGAACGAGTTATTGTATTTTGAGCATTGTTCCGAGCAAGGTAAAGTTCTTAATAAAAAAAATACAACTCAAATCCGGTTTTACGCACCGTCGCACGTGCCGTCCGGCACGGGCCTGGTCCTGATCGGACGGTGAGCTACCCATTACTCTCTGCCCGCAGGCCTGCGCCTACGGTGGCCGGGAGTCGTCGCGCGGCTACCGAAGCCCGGAGCGTATCAGTTTTTCTAATTGGAACGTTCGCTTTGTCGGAATAAAGTTCAAAATTCAAAAAAAGCTCGATCGTTTATACCTGCAAGTTAATTGCGTAACACACTAACAATAGAAATCGCTTTCCTTTTGACAGTTCAACAATATTCATTGCATTATTCGCGTTGGTGAGCAGAAATTTTTTTCAAAGATATGACGCAATGGATTTGCAATATCCTTCAAAATAATTCAAATTGAGATTGATAGTGTGTTTCGCAATGAGGGTTTTCTGAAATGACGTTCGCCAGGTGGCAGCACTGACACGTGCGTCCAGGCATCTGTCAAAGAGCCTATATTTTCTTTAGTCATGACTGAATGATGAACGAATGAATGAATCGAATGATGAACGTCATCATAAATATTTTATATTGGAAGACCTCTTGTCACAGTGGTGCCAACTGGTGTCGTAAATTTTCACGAAAACCCTCATTGGGGTGCTGGGTCAAAAGAAATACCTTGTTTTGTATTAAGGCCGTTATTGACAATTTATTTTCATTTGAGATTGCAAACACTAGCTCAGTTAGCGTTCGTGTCAGTGTAAAACAATCCTTATGGCTTCCTAACCAATTCTGTCACAATATAAGTCAGTCATTAAGAATTAATATTCAAATATTCAAATTAATATTCAAATAAAATAAAGTATAATAAAACGGTTTCGTCAAGGAAGCAGTTACAAAGTAAGAAATGTAGTCAAGGAGTCGGTTAGACATTGTTGTCATATTGTCAGCAAATAAGTCAAGTTTAAATATGTCAAACCGGTAATCGATGAGGGAATATGTCAACTTGTACAGACGCCAGCACATCAAGCTGCTACAATCTGTCAAATTTCTTTAATAGATTTTCAACTTATCGCTAAAGCATAAGGTTCAAAGTTGATTGAGAAAACTTGACAGTTTCGGGTAAGTTGATGTGCTGGCGTCTGTACATCAGTAGAGTCAAGGAGTCTCTAAATAATTTGACACAAGTAATCAGTTAGTTTACATATGATGCCCACAGACTGTAAGTCAATTAGTCAAAGAGCTATCAACTAACTTAGTCAAGGAGTCGAGTCAGTTTAAAGTAGTAATAGGATGGACGAATACTCGGCCGAATGTTCGGCAGGATTTGGCGTCCTTTATCGTGCAACTGTTTGTCGAGCGCGTTGAAGCGCATATCCCTTCCGTCCGTTGACGCTGTTACCCCCGGACGATAGTATTCGGAAGAATGTTCGATATTAAGCCGACCGGCCGAATACCGAACATAAAACGAATATTCGGCCCCATCCCTAGTTTGAAGTAGTCAAAGTGTCAGCCATCATAAACAAACGTAGTCAAGGAGTCATCACTAAATAGATTAAGTCATCACATCTTAAGTTAACATTACCCACATTAGCCACATATAAAACATGAAGTTTATGGATAATTGACTAATAACTTACTTGGCAGGCAGTCTATAAAGGTATCCTTTGCCTTCAGTCGAACACACTAGTACTCTGTCCGGTGCGAGGAAGTCGCCCGACATCCAACGCTCACCAGATGGCGCTTGTATCGAGCAGAGGACTGAGAAATCACCTGAAAAATGTTATTTTATGTCATTATTTTATTATATTCAACAACTTTCATAATCGATCTTGTGGTGGTAATATAACACTGACCAAACGCGAATCCATCAATAACAAAAATAAATCTTCACAAGAATTAGGTATGTTTATTATGGCGGGATTTCAACACAAAACAGAAACAAAGTTACCGGTTTTTACAGTATATAAAAAATTATACATATATATATATATATATATATTAACGTCTCGCACAAAACACAGTAATAAAACAAGCGTAACTAAACACAATAACATACTAGCATGGAGTAACTGAACTTTTGGCGGGAACGTCTCAGTGAATTTTCACAGTCGTGGTTCAAGGTACACTGGTGCGGCGCGCGCCGGTCATTGCCGCATCGAACGGCGCGCGCGCATACTCAAAATGACGCACTGCGCATGCTTTATTCGAATAAATAGTACAAGTAGTAAAACTAACATAATATGATGGGTACCTATAACGAGTTGTCTACAAATTATATTCTGTTGTACAGACGCCAGCACATCAAGCTACCCGAAACTGACAAATTTTTCCCAATCAATTTTGAACCTTATGCTGTAGCGATAAAGTTGAAAATCTATTAAAGTTTGACAGATAGTAGTAAGTAGCTTGATGTGCTGGCGTCTGTATTTAATTCAAATTATCGGCTTCCTTCATGGTAAAAGTGTCCGTGAACATTAAAAACACTTTTGAGCTACGCTGTAGTCGTGTAAAAAAAAGAGTAGGAAGAATTTTTTATTTTTTTTGCTGAGTGGGCCGCTCTCGACCTCGAACACGCCTGATGGAAAGCGATGGATGAGCTCTATGATTATAAAAAGTTGCAGTAAAATTAGTAGTTAAAATAGTTAATCTAGATATTAATTAAAATAAAAACTATAAAATGTCATACCTTACTACATTCTGTCAGCGCGTATAGTACATAATTTGTAAAATGTAAATGTAAAAGGGGTGGGATCCTGGTGTCCTGAAACACAGGCCACGAGCCTACCTTAGGCACCAGTCTCCCGCAATATATACTCAACCGAATTATATGTCATTGTCGAATCTGACCGATGTAAATAACATGTATATTGTGGTGAGAAAATAAAGTTTTATTATTATTATAGTTACAATAGAAAATTAAAACATATCTCATTTCAACATCACCACTCTAAAAACCGTGTAGAAAAACATTGAGAAGAAACCGTCATGTCCTAGAACCAAAAATTCAAAGACATGTCACATCTACCAATAATCACAGATCCCTCTGTGGTAGATTATGAATATGGTTCACTATCTCACACAGAGATGAGGCCAAACAACCCAACTATGTTGGGGGCTTCCATTCTAACAGGATGCAGCTGAATACCAGTATTTTACATGGAGCGACTGACCTATCTGACCTCCACAACCCAGTTAT
This sequence comes from Luperina nickerlii, assembly GCA_963855955.1. Lineage (NCBI taxonomy): Eukaryota > Metazoa > Arthropoda > Insecta > Lepidoptera > Noctuidae > Luperina > Luperina nickerlii. The sequence continues at coordinate 3,702,326 of OY979689.1, read as the reverse complement.
TGGGTAGATACTATACCCCTTGATAAGACTGGTTGTCAGACTTTCAGGCTTCTGACGACCCGTAACGACTGTCAAAGATCCACGAATGACAGCCGGGACCAACGGCTTAACGTGCTTTCCGAGGCACGGAGGGGTCTTGGTATGAAAGATGGTCACCCATCCACGGACCAACCGCGGCAAGCGTAGCTTAACCTGATCAGCCGTGCGGCTGATCAGGTAAGCTCTAAGCCTTAATAATAATTGATGTATATAAACAAGATTATTACCCAACTTACCCGCGTCATAAATCTGACAGTACTTCGCACACACGATCAGCACGGTTCTCTGATTGTAAGCGCAGCAGTTGAGGGAGAGCGCGTTCAGACAACGGATCTGTTTCGATTCGTTCTCGTAGATCGGTTCCGATTGCTTGTTCTCGTGGCCTAGGAGGGACCAGACCTGCAGAAAAATAAATAAAATAAAATATACTTTTTTTACAGACACAGTTTCGTAAATAGACTAGTTGCGGGTAGTCAGAAGCACGAAAGTCTGACTACCAGTCTTACCAAGCGGTATCGTATTACCCAGTAACTAGCTGCAATACCAAGGGATTTGTAGCCAACTTAAGAAACAGAGTTGCAATGTCTCATGTTGCTATAAATTCACCGGCATAAAAAATGCATGGTAACAGCAAATTTCTCAGTAGTTTTTAACCGACTTCAAAAAAAGGAGGAGGTTCTCAATGCGGTAGTTTTTTTTTTTTTGTTACCTAATAACCCCGTTATTTATAAGCCAATTTGCAAAATTCTTTGTTTTTTTTTCGGAAGTCGGTAGCAAACAACGAAAATGCGAACCCAATGACACCGACTTCCGAAATTAAAGTTATTTTTCCCTTTGTAGTATCTTTTTTGGAAGCCGGTTATTTTTTTTTTTTTGTAAAACAGTTTTTGTTATCTATTTTTAGTGTCGGTACTACTACAAAAACATAGCAATACTTCTAAATCTGTGCAAAATGTGTCGTTCCTCGCAGTTACCGTAATTCGTTTCAATAACAAAAGTATACGACATTGATTACTTGTTTAACTCGATTTTATGTAATACAAACTTGAAATCGATAAAACAATGCACAACATGCAACAAACATTTTATGAAAAAAAAAGCTAGAAATTTTTAAGTAAATAGGTACATAGTCGATAAGGCCGCCCATTGTATATTTTGTAGTGTTTGATGTATTTTTTCATGTTATGTTTTTTGTGGTGTACGATAAAGTATATACAGGGTCCCATTAAAATAGATGGAAAAATTTTAACACAGGGCTCAGTACGTCTAACTAAAGATATCCAAGTAAAAAAAAACACTGATTAAAGTGATTTTATTTAGACCTAAAATAATAAATTGCCGGCACATTAGTGTATTTTCGTTAGCTGTTTATTTTTCTTGTAAATATCTATGCGTTTTTCTTATATATATTTTTACCATCGTCCTGATTTTGGTGGTCTGAATGATTTCTAAAAGTTTGTCCATCTATTTTAATGGGATCTTTGTATATATATAAATAAATAGCCGGATATTTAATGCTACTTAATATCTTGTCCGAAGCTTGAACGCAATGCTCACCTTAACTGTCCCAGTTATAGATATTGCAAGCACAACATCATCTTTTCTTGAAGAAGGACGGAGGACCTGGAAAAACATTTCAACAATAAATACTACAAGCAATGTGGGATTTGAACTCGGCGATCATTCTGCCGCTAGTCGTGACAGAGAATGGGTTAATAGCCAAGAGCCTCGACCAACACCTGAGGAGGCTCTCTTTGAGCAGCTGGAACATGAGCAGAAAGCGGTACTTCTGGACGCGACCCTCATTGTTAGGAGGTTCCTCTCTTTGGAGCCCTCACCGCCGATAGCTTGGACCCTGTTCCCGATACCGGTGGATTACTATTTTTTATATTTTTAATAATAATAATATTTTAAAATATAATTTATGTGTACCTATATAATGAAATAAAGCAATACTAAGTGCACACCATGGTATGGTAATTTTGGTACTCACTGATAATACATGAGAAAATAGTTTTATGTAACAATTTCATGACCAAAAAGTAGTATGCAAACCATTTTTGTTATAATTTAGACAACCAAGGTCCAAATAACAAAAATGGTTAGTATTTTTACCTAAAAGCAAGGCAATCGCCATCGCCGCCCATTGTGTCACTCTTTGTACAGTTTCTATATTTATGTCTGTAATTTATATGGTGTACATAATAAAGAGTATTCTATACTATTCAATTCAATCTGTGTGATAAATAAAATGGTGTATTCATTTCATTTATCAAACCTCGTAAATGCAACATTCACAATAAATCCAGTACCTAATCTGCATTCGCGATTTAACTGCCAAAAATGTAAACAAATATAAGTTTATGGAAAAATAAATTTAAACCCTACACAATAAAATTCAGTTTACGATACAATTTCAAACATTTTTATAACTTTTTTTCAATAGTGCTAGTCACTCTGAAATCAACTGAAGCATGTGGGGTTAAGAGCGTTGCTTAACAGAAACCCTAATAGAGAGTATTCTACTTACATGTAATGCTGAAATCCAGTCTGGATTCATTTTAGAGCTGAGAGAAAATAATAATTCTAGCGAGAATGGGTCCATGATTAGAATCTCTGCATAGTAACCGTTGCAGAATAGACGGAGATCTTCACTGTTGCACATGTGATATGCCTGAAAGTAATAGTGACATTCATTATGGTTGTTATCTTGAAGGAGTAGGGTCGGGGGGGGAAAGGTTTGGTGTCGTGGGGGTAGGGTTAGGGGACTTTTTTAGTTTAAATTTAGCCTATGCTGTCCATCCTTAGGCACCCACATTTTGGAGACTGTTGCCCAGAGGTCAATGGCTCAGATGAACCATGGGAATAACTTACCATTGCCTTTGATTTCACAAATACTATTTCATTGGAGAATTTGATCTTTATTAGCGATTAAAGCGCGATTATTATTTTTCAGCGAGATTATTGCTTAGTGCAATAAATAATACAAGATGGTAGTTTTGACATAAAGAGGAGTCCTCAAAAAGTCATAAAATGTAAATAGTGTTCGTTTAATTTAAAACGGAGCTTGTCGACCGCATTCTGTTTGACTTTGCTCTACTGCTCAGTTTCAGATTTCACCAAAAAGTCTAAACTCAACATTTTTCAGAAAGTAACTGGAATTAATCTATTTGATAGTAGTTAATAACTGGCCACATTGTGTTTCTGATCACTGAGTCATAAAAACGGAAGATATCTATCATACAACCTCAGAATCTAGTACTTAATAAACCCAACAAAATAATATTTACCTGTATATTAGTATGGACTTGTGACAGTTTGACACTCTCCCTGCATTTGCCATCAACCAGATCCCAAGTACACATCTCACCGGCTTCTGATGACGACACTATGAAGTTATTGTCCTGAAATGAGCAATAAAATATGGATACTTATTATAATAATGAGAGATTGAAATTGTTGCGGTTATAACAGGATTTTAATGGATATTGGGATATTTGGCCTATTTTAGTGTCCACTGTGACACTTACATAGCGTCGTTGCGCGTGCAAAAGCTGTTATGTGTTCTTTAGTTATTTTCGGTTATTTATGCAGTTTTGCTCGTTTTTTTAATACGCACATACTGTATAAACAGCTATGTGATAAGTGCAATATTTAAAGAGTTAAGGAATGTAGCTATGTAATATTCATACATCGAAAGTTCCGTATAAACACGCTAAATGTTATAATTCATATAGCTCAAATTAGTTCACTAAAAACACATAGCGACTTTTGCATGCGCAACGACGATATTAGGCCATTTGTAAAAGCTTTGCAAAAAAAATGTGTGATATTATCAATCAGTGCAGATGTTTATAATCATCCAGCTAAGCAAAATGGAGCTTATCCGTAGCTTATCAAACAGTCTATAGTTATATAATTTCTATAAAAATTCCCTGCTTCATACATTTGGCAAAATAATTTAATAAACAGTCCCTAAAACCCACCTGAATAATTGAAGCCCTGGACAAACACGTTACTGGTGCGGTATGTCCAACAAGCAAACATCTCGGTGTCATCTTCAAATTATCCGGATCCACCTGCCATATGCAGATCTGACCATCATAGCAGCCAGTGACGAGCGTCTTCTGGTCCCGGGACAGGTAGACGGAGGACACGCAGTGGGTTGGGGCGTGCTTGCCCCATAGCACTACGGGTACTATGAGGTTTGTGCCGGGCATGGCTGTGCAGACCAGAGGTTTATTTTAGCAATATTTCATCTACACCGATTAAAAAAATTGAAGTGTCCTTGCGCTATGGGAGCTGTTCAAGTATTACGCAAGCAGATTTTTTCCAATTATTAACCCCCCCCCCCCCCACCCCCTCGTCAGCGAAAGTAAGCAAAGCCCATACCCCCTTTGTTTACGTAAACATTGGTACATGCATTTTTCAATGTGTTCTGGTTTTTTTATTGATTCATGACCAGCAGTACAAGTGAATTAGCAAAGCAAGGACCCTCCCCCGCCCCCCTGCAGTGCTTACGTAATACTTGAATGGCCCCATGTCAAAATAACAGCTTTTTTTTAATGTGTAAGAAAGTATAATATATGTGGTAATTATAACAAAAAAAAATTGTCTGTCTGTTTGTTTGTTCTTAATCTCCAAAATGGCTGGACGGACTATGGATGAAATTTGGTATGGGGCCATAAGCTATTTTTGGATGGAAGGACATAAGCTATTTTTTATCGACATACCACATGGGTGAAGCCTTGGGCGGAAACTAGTAAATAAATAAAAATCTTTATTGTAGACCCACAAGATCCATAAAAGCATATTTTCACAATTTATATTTTATAACCCAGACAATCAGACATACATAGTTGAAAGTTTACTGTTTACTAACTTCTTACATCGGACTTTTTATTTTTATTTATCATTGTTTTTGTTTTTATCTGATGTACGACTATTATCTGACTATCTGGTGTATTGTATGTCTTTTAGTCTATGCTAAATAAATGTATTTTCTTTCTTTCCTTCTTTTCTTGTTGTCTGATATTGTGTGTAGAATAAGAATGTTAGTACAATGCGTGCCACGAAAGATGAGACTTGACCCCGCCTCCCCCGCTCTTTTCGCCGCCCCTATGACGTCCGGTCCCATCCCGCACTCAGACCTCATACCGCGTGTGTACCAGTCAAACCACGTGGTGTGTCAAGTCTCATCTTTTGTGGCACGCATTGTAAGTCTCTCTATAATGTGATTAAAAAAAAAGGTTTGATTTGCATCTGAATTTAATGAGGTCATCTTGAGATTTGGGGCATTGTCATAGAATATAGAACTTGATTAATGAGAAAGATAGGAGTGGCCTAGATTATAAGCAGGGAATTGGAATACTTATGTACAGACGCTAGCACATCAAGCTACTACAATCTGTCAAATTTCTTTAATAGATTTGCAACTTTATCACTAAAGCATAAGGTTCAAAGTTGATTGGGAAAATTTTACAGTTTCGGGTAGGTTGATGTGCTGGCGTCTGTACCTTTCAACCATAATAAATTGGTTTAAGGCCGGGAAGTCAATGGTGGCGACATTATTGAGACTAAAGATGTAATACAGAATCATTTTTATGATGTAACCATTTTAACTTTTTTCTCACTGCTGGACAAAGCTCCTATTCCCAAATAAATAAAAAGAAAATTAACTCTAGGCAAAATTTTATGTGCCTCCCACCAAGAGGGGGCCTTAGTCCCAGCAGTGAGAATGTTATAGACTATGCTTTTACTAAATTACATGTAATAGGAACTGCAATAATTTTGTTTCTATCACTTTTATATTATAGAAATGTATTAAGTACATTACAAGAAGGTAGGAAGGATATATTACAGATGCATTATATAGTTGAATATAACTAATTTATTGCAATACCGATTACACAATAAACCTTGTGATACCTGCCCCTCTCTAATACTTTTTATCAGGCAAAGGCATAGGCTGAAAGAACTTGAAATGTCATGTAAGTAACACATAATGGAGAAATCTAGGAAAATTGTGTCCAGCAGATGTAACAGTAGAAAAAATAATAATTCATAAACAGAATTATCTAGTAAGAAGTGAGTATTGATAAGAGATTTTAGTAATCTCGGTGTTTAAAAGCAATTTACAATCGGAGACAGCACTCAGAAGATAAATATTAAACAATTATTTTTCCATTCAATTTTGACATCTCTATGAGATTCCTATTGGTCACAATCATGTGACAAATCATATTTTACATAGCTACGTTAGGTAACAGCATAAATAGCACACAAATGTACCGCGAAGATGTTTTTTTAGCATAATAATATGATAAGACATAGCTTTCGAGGATCATCTGCCTCTAACCCAAGGACAAATCAATTTATTACCTGCCTAGTACTCTTAGCAACCGATAAAAAGTTTTTAACAACTTCTGCACTGCTAAACGTCCATGGAGGCTACCAAAACTTGCACTGAACTGCACTTATTCAATTTTAATTTAATAAAAACACGATTACTGCGACAAAAATCAATCGTCTCTGCTGTCACTCTTTTGACAGCTAGCTGATTTCACTTGACGTTGACAGTTATTATCGTAATGTTGGCGAAGTTGACATCTTACATTGTCCTGTTACACGAATTGAAAATAACCGTCTACAATATTAAATTCATTATTACATTTGCTTTTTTTATTCAGTTTCTGGGTCCTGCGTAGCTGATAATCCAAGGAAAGAATAGATTACAACCATTAAACAGTATGTGTGGTAAGTATTATTTAACGCACGCCTTTATTCAATTTTTTCATTATCAGACTACGATTATATTGTTTCAGTTTCTGTGCAATAGCTGCCCACATTATTATAATTGCTTATAGCCATCGATTCATACCTCTGCTTGTAGCTCAATTAATCCTCATTTCTCGCGCGTCTTTGCATGTCGTTAAGGGGGAAGCGCTAAGGTAGCCCGCGAAATTCAAATTTTCTTACGTTTTTTGCAATTTGCTGGTCAGTATTAAGTTGTACGTTGATTAATATATATATGAATCGCGGCCGCAAGAAATATGTGTTTACAGAATTATAATCATTAAAGTCATCAACACAACTTTCTAAGACCACGTAAGTCCAAAGAATGATGATTTCATGAAACAGTTATTCTTGGGACTTACGTGGTCTTAGAGAGTTGTGTTGATGACTTTAATGATTATAATTCTGTAAATACATGTGTGTTACGGCCGCGATTCATATATTAACGTACAACTTATATCAACGTACAACTTAATACTGACCAGCAAATTACAAAAAACCTAAAAAAAAATGAATTTCGCGGGCTACCCTGGCGCTTTCGCCTTAAATTAATGTCCCCAATCTACATAACTAGTTAAACCGACAAAGGAGGTCTGAAAGCAGTACATACAAAAGAGGCTTGAAATTAATTTTAAAACTCGAACAATATTTTACGTGATTTTACCCACAATGACAGTTTTCGTTACTGGGTGCAATGCTGATATTTTATTTGCATTTTAAATACGACAAAATAGTCAGAAACAATGACGGATAAAGGAAAATCAACTCGCTCGAAGCAGAGCGTCAAAGAAGACAAAGTTGTAGATTTAGCCGCTAAAATCGACGAAACTGATGAGATGAAACTCAAAATGCTGGCTGCATTAGACAAACCTGAGCCTGGTGATAGTTTGTACCCACCTGAACTGAATGCCCATTTGATTGAACAACTTAAAGTAGGTGAAATTACGTTTAACTTTTATATTGATAGAGTATACTAACAAGCTCCAATAATTAACTTTAAAGATTCTCCCGTTGCAACAAGTAATTTTCAGGAACATTAGACGAAAGGGTAAAGACTAAAGGCTTTGGCTTCCGATCTGGTGAGATCGAGGCCAAGAGCAGGCCTGCCAAACAATAAAAAAGGGCAGTAAAGCCGTTATCCAAATTGCTCGTCCAAATCCACATTACTCCATTTTTTGAGCTTTTTAGCAAGGCCATATAATTTAGTTGGATTGTGTAATCGTGTGACACATCAAGCTATACATTACCAGTTTTAGCTGACTTCGCATTGTATAGGTTTAGCGTAGTACAATGAGAAGTGAGCTTATACTGGAAATTTATTGCTTGATGTGTCACCGTGCGTACCACTACTAACTAATGTTAACATTTATTTTTATTCATTATACCAATTCTAGATAATGACGTGTGACAATAATGAACTACGCAAATGCGTGTACTTAAAAGACCAAAATGCGAAAGAGCTAAACAAAACTATAGCCGATCTAAACCAACGTATACGTGACATCATTTCTGGTACTGGTCCCGCCATATCCTCAAAATCCGCAGGTATCATCAGCGCAAAGATAACTGACCTCTGCAAACAAAACCGCCACTTGGTCGCTGAAATAGAAAGCTATAAGACGAAGAATGCAGCTTTAGAACGAAAAGTGATGCAGCTCGATATCCTTAACAAAGAACATGAAAAACTAGACATATGCTTGTGTAAAGACGAACCTATAGACGCAAGCCCTGATGAGCTAAAAGAGCTCAACAATAAACTGTCGTCAGTAAACAAAAAGCTTTACGACAGTAAGAACAGGAACTTGGAGCTAAAAAACGAAATACTGATGGCTACGAAAATTCTTCAGAATGAATTAGGGGATAAGTTTACTAGTATCAAAGAGTTGCAGAATGATGTGCTTGGTTGGAAAGGCAGGGCGCAGCAGATTGTGTTGCTGCAGGCCAAAGTGAGTGACCTTGAAAATAAATTGAATGGAAAACCAAAGACGGATGGCCAGTTACCTGATGTCAAGAGGAAGGATCCAAGTCAGGTATGGTAAACATAACGACATCATGCCTGTAATCCCCAGAGTTAGGCAGAGCAGTACCTATATAGACTACACGAGAAATGAGGGTGTCTTATGGAAGGACAGCCTCATTTTCCCAATAATTATTTATGTTTAAGTCCCGTTGGATGCGACAAGCACAGAACTGGTCGAAGTGGAGGTGCTTGGGGGAGGTCTATGTCCAGTGGACGTATTTCGGCTGAAATGAAGAATAGGGGGCGAGCATATTGCCATCAACTTGACACAAGTCTCCTTGAGACTACGGGCTGCTACTAGGAAATTCATGATAAACCCAACAACACTTTGCAGGAACTGGAGACCGAACCCAAAACCTCATGCTCAGCAATAGCTTTTGCAACCACTAGGCCAACGAGGCTGTCTAAAATGTATGTAGATAGGATAGGGTTTATTGTTTGTAAAATTGAGTACCAATTTAAATTATCTGTGTTTTTTTATCTGTTGTGTCTGTTGTCTGATGTGTGTTTCTTTATTTATTTGGTGTGTGTTTGTTGTTTGTGTTGTTTTCTGTTTGTCTGTGTGTTGGATTTTTGTGTGTGTTTTTTGTTAATTCGCCAAAGAAAATTGACGTACTGTGTAAGCAAAAAAAACAATAATATCCCTCACCATACATGGACGTAAGTTTTTGGGTTTTACATCAAGATTTTGCCCTCTTGAAAACGCATATACTGCTTTTCTTATTTCTGCTGTTTTGTTATTATGTACCTTTAGTTTCCCTGTCAGGGCAAAGGCCTGATTCCCCTCCTTCCACTTATCTTAATGCTGTTTGGAGCCACTACTCTAAGTAAGAGTCGAGTTCGGCCTTTTGGGCCGCCTGGCACTATCGTTCGAACGTCGAAAATAGGTACTTAAATAATAAACAGAACACTTTGCTAAAAGCTGTGCTGATCTCTTTGCACAGCTTATTCGCGAGATAGAACAAAAAAGAAAGAAAGAAGTGGAGCAGGCTATGAAGGAGATGGAAGGTCTGAAAGAAGAAAATCAAGATTTAAAGAGAAAATTGGAAGGTTCTAGATGCAGGATTAGAAATTTGGAATGCGACGCGACTACTGTTAGACAGAAGATGCAGACTTTCGTTGAGAAGAGCAGCCATGATGACTTGTTGATTAATGAACAGAGGGTGAGAACAATTTTGTTAAAATTCTGACCTATTTCACAAGTTACAATGCGTGCCACGAAAGATGAGACTGACCTCGCCTCCCCCGCTCTTTCCGCTGCCCCTATGACGTCCAGTCCCGTCCCGCACTCAGACCTCATACCGCTAAAGATACCTAAAATCGTGTTCTGCGCAAGTCAAACCACGTGGTGTGTCAAGTCTCATCTTTCGTGGCACGCATTGTACTTGTGGGTGGTGTAATAATTGAGTAGCAATGGGTGTAGCAATGGGTTTCATTTTGACAGTTCAACGACATTCATTGCGTTATTTACGTTGTAGAGCAAGTAATTTTTTCGTACATAATGAAGCAATGGATTAGCAATATCCTTCAAAATGATTCAGATTGTGATTGTGTTACGCAATAAGGGTGCCGTTTGTGTTCTTATAAGTTACCGGACACCCTGTATGTCACCAACATCTAGCTTTATTAGCCAGTTAACTGCCCAGCCTTTTAACTAAACGGCGCCGTTCAACTAGCAGACTGAATGAGATCTCATTCCAATCAAGGTGGTGGCAGAAAAATTTTTAGTTTGCTCCAAACCGAACATTGCCGTTTTCTTTGTAGAAGATTGGTATGTAGGTAACTTATTTTTTTATTAATTTACTTACAGAATCAAATCAAATCTTCAGAGCTTTACTATCAGGAAATCCTTAAAGAGAACACGGCTAAAATGAATAAGATGAACGTCGAAATCGGTGAATACCAAAAGCTAACAAAAAATACTGCTGCCAAAATAGACGCTCTTAGAAAACAGTCCACTGAAAAGGCAGCCAAAATTGAAGAACTAAGAGCCCAACTCTTGAGATATGAGGAATGTTCTCTTCAAAGCATATTTTTTACTCCAATGAAGACAGCTACAGACAACGAAATAAAAAAGCTATCAGAATTAGTAGTAATCTTAAATTCGAGGTTAGATGCCGAAAGACGCAAATGGGATGAGTTAGAAACCAGCAACAGGAAAATTAAAGAAAGAAAAAGGCGTTTGGAGAGAAAAATCGCCAGTTTAGAAGATGAAATAAGATCGCTCAGAGATTCCAGAAAAGGTTCGAGGATGTCAAAGACTTCAATCGTAAAAGACCATAATTTTGACTTCAATAACGGATCTTCGGTAGTTGTTAAAAAGTCTTCTACTGAAGGGAGCGGTAATAAGCCTAGTGATTCTGGAACAGGTTCTGATTCCCAACCTGGTGACGAACTTGCTTTGGATGATTTAAAATACAGACTAGAGTTGACAGAAGAGAAACTAAAAATCCTAGAGGATAAACTAAAGATGTTGGAAGAAGAAAAACAGTACGATTACAATCATTTGACTGAGATGATACAAACGTCAAAACAGTTGTTCAATGAAGCGCTGGCGGTGCTTCAAAGAGAGAAATGCCTATGTTCGTAGTTATTTTTTTACGATATTTATTTTCTTTTGTTCTAATTACATAGTTTTGAGATGCAAGCATTTTTAATATTAATATTAACGCGCTACAGCAATCTTTAGCGACTTCATGGGCTATTTAATTAAATTGAAACTATTTACCTAACAAACTGTAAATTATTAATTATTTATTTTATTTATAGACTAGCTTCTGCCCGCGAATTCGTCCGCGTGAAATTTCTTGTTACTCCGACCCACCCCGTCACATCCCATCGCCTGCCCGCGCTATTACTTCGTTTTTGCTTAGCGTTCTTTCTGACTTTTGTTCTTTTTGCTCGGCTCCTTAGGGTCATAGCGTGATGTTATATAGCCTATAGCCTTCCTCAAGAATTGGGCTATCAAATGCAAAAAGAATTTTTTAAATCCGACTGGTAGTTCCAGAGATTGGCGCGTTCAACCAAACAAACAAACAAACTCTTCAGCTTTATAATATTATAGTATATATAGTATAGAATAATTAGTATAGATAGATACAAAATTGAATTCATATTTTTAAATTACTATGTGGCAACATTTTTACTGGTTTTTATATGGTAGAAATATTTTGTAACGTTGGCTACCCCAACCGCCGCCATTTGTCATTTTTTTGGCATGCGCGTACGGAGATGCTACGAAAATCGTGCTCTTGAGTGTTTTCTTTCAATACCGAGTTTTAAACTTTGTTTGTGAATCGTGAAAACCCGTGTTGCTCTGTGAAATATCAGTGCTTTATTATATTTATTGTGTTTTTGTGTTAAAAACATTCATCATGAATAAAACTTGCGCAAGGTGTGAGAAAACAGTTTATCCGACTGAGGAATTGAAATGTTTGGACAAGGTAATTTTCACTTGTATTCCTTTTAAAACCTATTACGAACCGGTTAACTTTTTTATTGCATATTTTTACGAGAATTGCGATAGAAATGCCGATTTGAAAGCTGGTCATTGAATGTAATTTTCGTTGTTCTCAATTCAACTAACTTTTTTCGTAACTATTGTCGTGTGCCGGGCACATCAATTCATACAGCCGGACGCGTGACTCATTAAATTATATAAATTGCTGCTGATATCATTGTGAGCTCTTTTAATACCGCATCTGTACTTGCATCGACCTTTTTACCTAATTAGAGCCGTCTTAAGCAATACGCGACCTTGTGTCACATTATGCTATCGATTGTATTTAAATGATATCTCTTGGAAGAATGGAGCTAATTCCTTAGATAATTAGATAAAATTGGCGACCATATACCGCGAATTGTTTACATACTCTATTTCAATTTTATCATTTATCACTTGCCTAATATTTTATCTTTAAAGATAAGAACCGAAATTATGTACTTTAGTCTCCTAAATTAGATTACAAATCTTTTGAATGTCATGAAAAGTGATTTTTACAGGGTAAAAAAGGTTTTGACAAACTTAAAAATAACTTTCAGCCTACAAATTCTAAATCTACAAAATCAATCATAATGAACATTACAAGAAGTGTTGAAAGGAAAAGTTTGGCAATCTAAACATTGTTTTCATATTTTCATCTACAAACATAGACAATGAATGTCTGTTGTTTATGTTGCAACATTCATTACGGGTGCATAACAACCTGTTTGGAACACCTGTACTGTTTTGAATATGTATATTTGCATTGAGAACCATATTTTGCAGGAATTTTGTCACTAAAACTAGAAAATGATGAGATTTGCTATTATAAAAATTTATACATGTCCATGTAATGTTCAATTCATTGTCAGGTAATCTATGTCCATCCAAAGGTAGCCAAATTTATACATTTATACAAATAAATAAAATTGGTGTGTCTGTTCGTAATGTTAAAACAAAGGCTGTTTACTAAATGAAAAAAAAAAAAAAAATCTTTGTCGGTTTGTTCTGGCTAATCTGTGAAACGGCTGGACCGATTTTGACGGGACTTTTACTCGCAGATAACTGATGTTATAAGAAGTAACTTAACTTAGGGCTTTTATAGAAAAAAGATTAGGGTTCTGTGCAAAAAAATATAAAACCCATGAAATCCAATTCATTTTGTGACAGGCACGCAAATGAAGTCACAGACACAGCTAGTATTAATATATTTTATTTTTACAAATTGCTTCAGTAAGAGCTGATTTTCAATCTCCAGATAACTTTTACCTGAAGAATATAAATGGCGGTTTGACATAATTTCTATACAAAAACTGCCACATTGTCATATTTATTTCTCATAAATAAAACTTATCTGACAATTAAAAAATCTACCCTTAGTCAAAAAAGTTTATAGTAATTCACAGCTTCTAAAACTCCGTTTCATCCAATTCCATCTTCAATGTTAGGTACCAGAGGAATGAGTAGGCAGATGTTAAAATGACCAGTCTATCAAACATGCACTTTTATGGATTACACCAGTTCAGGTTCCACCAACACAAATAGGTATTTTGCAAGCCAAGAATGTGCTAATTTCAATATCTGGTTTGAAAATTGAATATTTTTAACATGACTCATGAGGTCTTTTTAGCCTCTTAAAACATTCCTTAGCCAGAAAATGCCTTTTTGTGATATATTTAAATTAGAATAGAATATTCTTTATTATGTACACTATAAATATTACAGTATATCATGTCAAAATTTTACAAAGCATAACACAATGGGCTGTCTTATCGCTAAAAGAGATCTAATAAAAATTTGCCTAAGAATTAGCACTTTAAAATTTTTAACAGACAGCCCTCAAAATGCCTGTGGGGTGTGCGGGGAAGGGTTGTTTATGCTTTTATGTTCAAAATAGTACTGATTTGCAAACCCTAAAATGCCTGCCACTCACCACTTCCTAGTTTATGAGCTGAGGATAAGGACTTAATGAGTGGGATATGGTCCTCTCCAGTAAGTCGGTATTTTTTTATGATTATGTAATAATCACCATTGGCGTGCTTTAGGACAGGCCTATGTCCAGGAGTGGACTGCTGTAGGCTGACGATGATAAATAATCACCGTACTTGAAAAAGTAAAGTAACTGGTGATTAGAGTTCTATATCATCTATACTAATATTATAAAGCTGAAGAGTTTGTTTGTTTGTTTGGTTGAACGAGCTAATCTCTGGAACTACCAGTCGGATTTGAAAAATTATTTTTGCATTTGATAGCCCAATTCTTGAGGAAGGCTATAGGCTATTTAACATCACGCTATAACCTTTAGGAGCCGAACAAAAAGAAAAAAAAGTTCGAAAGAACGCTAAGCAAAAACGAAGTAATAGCGCGGGCAGGCGATGCGATGCGACGGGGTGGGTCGGAGTTACAGGAATTGCACGCGGACGAAGTCGCGGGCAGAAGCTAGTTGCATATAAAAAGTTGTTACTAGCCAGCTCTCAACACGTTTGTTAGTCCTCTTCATTTCTGGCGACAGCAACCTAATTTTATTTTCTTTCCACTTGTGAGCTCTCTCATGACTACAACACCTTTGGTCTTGAAAACCGGGTAACACTATGTCATATGATCAGCATCACCGTTTGTGTAGGTATATGAAGGCTTTGGGCGACTTGCGTATTGGGCGCTACTTGTCTAGGACTTCCAAGACTATAAGTTTCTAAGCATGTTTGTATTATAGCTACGAAGGACACCTACCTATTAGGCCATAGCAAAAAGCAAAAACTATCTAGCTTTTTCCGAATGTCAACCTTCAGCAAAGTAGTCACAAGCAAAAAATAGGGGATTCGATTCATCACTATCATATCTTCCTTATGGAAAATTTTACCATTTAAGACCCTGTACAGACGCCAGCACATCAAGTTACTACAATCTGTCTAATTTCTTTAGCAAATTTTCAACTTTATCGCTAAAGCTTAAGGTTAAAAGTAGGGATGCATCCGATACCGATACCGATACCGATATATCGGCGATACTTCAGGTTTGCCGATATATCGGTATCGGCGATATTTTTATGGCCGATTCAACGATACTTTTCAAATTTCGCGCTTTAAAAATGTAATGTAAACGCGCGTGTTGTCCCGTCTATTTCGTTGCAAACGAGGCACGAACTAAGTTTGCTCGGGGAATCCCCGCGCTTTATTCAGTGTTTTGTTTCGCCCGCTCGCTTTGGCCTCGCACTCGCACATCTATCCCATTTCGTTAGGTTGAATGTTGTTGCGCGTAGTATTGTTCCATGCAAATAAGATTAAGAATTACATATCGTAATTGTTTGTGTATTGTATGTCATTTATAACTAGTCGTTTGAGTCAAATAAAATAAATAGTAGTCATATCGACTTCAAAACACAAAAGTGCTAGGTATATGGAATCACTTTGAAATTTCGACAATTGATAATTCCATAAAAATCTTATAAATGTTAATTTTGATTACTAAAACTATTGATTAATTGTGTTTTATTTAATCTACCTTCCTTTTTGAATTCAGTAAGCGTATCGGTATCGGTATCGATATCGCCGATATTTTTATAAGAGTATCGGTATCGGTATCGTATCGGCAAAAAGGCGTATCGCGGCATCCCTAGTTAAAAGTTGATTGGGAACATTTGGCAGTTTCGGGTAGCTTGATGTGATGGCCTCTGTACATCATAGAATTACATAACTATACATAAAACTCACGCCCTCTAATGGGGGTAGGCAGAAACTACAGGATGCCACCTGCTATTTGCTTTGTTTACATTGCATACATTAAGTTGTTATAATATTTTGCTTCTTTCCATGTGCTAACAATTACAGTGTTTTTGTCAATAGTGAATTGTGATTCACATTCAACAAACAAGTGGTTTTGTGGAAGTATCATATTGATCATCATTATCATAATCAGCCTCGAGGAGGGGCTCGTGGCTAAGTAATAACAGCCGCACGGGTCGATCGATCAGGTTAAGCTACGCTTGCCGCGGTTGGTCCGTGGATGGGTGACCATCTTCACATACCAAAACCCCTCCGTGCCTCGGATAGCACGTTAAGCTGTTGGTCCCGGCTGTCATTCGTGGATCTTTGACAGTTGTTAGTTACTCTCTAACTCTACTGGTCACCAGGCCAGCCTCCATACAAAAATGCCCATCATTCTTTGTGACCTCATAAAATATGTACAGCAACCTTTTTGATAGTGAAAACACAACTATCAACACAACACACTTCATAACTCACTTCACTTCATATTCTTTGTTTTTTAGGGTTCCGTACCCAAAGGGTGAAAACGGGACCTTATTACTAAGACTCCACTGTCCGTCTGTCTGTCACCAGGCTGTATCTCATGAACCGTGACAGCACTAGATAGTTGAAATTTTCACAGATGATGTATTTCTGTTGCCACTACTTATAACAACAAATAATAAAAATAAAATAAAGTTAAAATTTAAAGGGGTATAAAAGAAACGTTTTTTTTTTTCGGCGTTTTATGCCTTGTGGCACGGAACCCTTCGTGTGCGAGTTCGACTCGCACTTGGCTGGTTTTTTCATAACTTTTTCATATAACAGGACATTCTATTATACCTTAATTGTAGCTTATTACGAGTTATCCTTATTACGATTAATTAGTCATGAGGTGAAGTCATGATACCGACATTGTTAGGTCATTATTGCCTTATATGGGTAATCCATGAGGTAAATGGAATAAACTGAAGAATAAATCCAATTTTGTCAAGTTATCACTTGTAGACACAAGGACAATACCTAATAATTCACACAACTAACTAAGCATAATAATTGCCACGCAGTAATGTAATCTTTGAAGATTTTACTCTAATCACAATAAATGTTATAAATAATCCCCTGGTAGGTGTGGAAACATACAGAGTGACAGGGACATAGACGTACAGACACCAGCACATCAACCTACCCGTAACTGTCAAATTTTCCCAATCAACTTTGAACCTTATGCTATAGCGATAAAGTTGAAAATCTATTAAAGAAATTTGACAGATTGTAGTAGCTCGATGTGCTGGCGTCTGTACCTATATACCGCAACCATGACTTTTTTAGCACATGATTCTAGACTAGCATAGAAATTTTCCGTCGGTTATCGAAAAAAAATCTGCCTTTTCATAGACGTACGCGGTCAAAATGTACTGAATAGCTGATTATTTTTTAATAGCCGTCGATAAAAATTCCACCTCAGGGGTTTAGGTAATATTATGGGCTGGTGTCCGCAACTCCACGCCAATACGCGTATTTTGCGTACGGGTGGCAGATCAAGGAATGCATTTACTCCAAAATAAATGTATTGAACATTACATTACATTTGTTTTGTCATTTTGGAGTAGATGCTAATATAGTTTATGCACTTCAAGATGGTATGCGGGATTTTTCCGGCAGTTTTTGAGCGCGCATACCAAGCTATTTTTAAAAATGACAAAAATGAGTAAAATAAAAAAAATGTTTCCGGCATGATGGAGAAATTTTAGCCCTCATTATACACTTCAAATTGGTATACCAGACCTTTCCGGCAAGAAAAAGTGGTTTGAGTTTTTTTCTAAAAGCCAATAAAATTTACTGTCGAATACATAAAAAAAAAAAATATCCGCGATGACGGTAAAACATTTTCCATTTTTTTATTATTTTTTTTCACGATGTTTCGGCAATAGGAATCCACGCATACCGAGCTTAATTTATTCCTATACTTATGTTTTATTTAAGTATTTTTTTTTTATTCCGCTATGACGGGACTTTCAGTGTTAAGTACCGGCTCCCCGCCTACCAGAAGTGGAAAACTGGCAACCAATCTTTTCAGCGAAGTCGGGGGACCTGAATAGAACTGTTCCAAAGAACTATCCCCCGGCTGCATACATACAATATGCCCCGACTGCAATACATCTTTGACAAGTTTTTGACATTGATTGTCGCTGAAATTAGATTGCGCCTAGATTTTGAACGTTTTTAACCGACATCCAAAAAAAGGAGAATCTTTAATTACAGGATTTAATTCTCGTAGTGCGTGGATGTCCGCGCCACCCTATACAATACTGCCTTGTGAAATGATCATAAAAGTCACACCACACCCTTTAACAGACTTCGTTACTTCCTAAAGCACTGCTTATCCCTTTTTAGGGTTCAATACCCAAAGAGTAAAAACGGAACCCTATTACTAAGACTCCACGGTCCGTCTGTCTGTCTGTCACCAAGCTGTATCTCATGAACCGTCTTGATAGCTAGACAGTTGAAATTTTCACAGATGATGTATTTCTGTAGCCGCTATAACAATAAATACTAAAAACAATAAAATAAATATTTAAGTGGGGGCTCCCATACAACAAACGTGTTTTTTCGGCGTTTTTGCCTTGTGGTACGGAACCCTTCGTGTGCGAGTCCGACTCGCACTTGGCCAGTTTTTTCAAAACCTATTATTAATTAATTGCAAATAATTATCTGTAATTTTATCTTTTTGAAAATCATTAAGTAATTATGATAATGAATGATACAGGAAAAGTTCAGGGAACTAAATAATACATATAATGGTACCACTGATTAGCAAACTCAGGATATTGTGAAAAAATATCAATGATTGCGATATTTTTGTATTTTAAATACCCATGTAATTTTCTAATGGGCTTGAGATATTTCTGTGACAAAATAACACAGCACAGAACAGCAGATAATACAAAAAAACCATTGAATCTGATTGCATCTCTTATCAATAAAAAAGAAAAAAAATAAAGATGATTTTTACGTCATAAAATTTTTTGGGAATAAAGTTTCTTTAAACCGAAACCGAAATACAACTAAAAACATAATTTTTATTTCAAAATAAAAATTTATCCAAATGAGAAACCGCAAAAAGATATGATTCCGGCCAGGATCGAACTGGCGGCCTTCTGCGTGTAAAGCAGATGTGATAACCACTACACCACGGAACCAGTTAAGTACTTGCTCCAAATTCGCGACTACATCGTACACCCGCTTTCGTTTTTACATTGAATAGTTTGTTACGTTACACTATACAAAATTATATGTATTGGTAATTGGTATTCAGACACGCAACATGTAATCATGACTGTTTTGTTCATGTCTTACAGTGTTGTGTTGTAATATTCAATGCTTTGTTGATAAGAAAGTGTGGTATGTATCCATACTAATATTATAAATTCGAAAGTAACTCTTGTCTGTCTGTATGTTACCTTTTCACGCCTAAACCACTGAACGAATTTCGATAAAAATTTGGCAGAGGGATAGATTGTATACCGGGGAAGGACATAGGATAGTTTTTAGCGCCATACCTCGCGGAGGAAGCCGCGGGCGGAAGCTAGTCTACGCGTAGAAAAGTTTAGTAGGTTATTAAAAAAAAAAACAACGATTATCTTTATAGTTTTACTAGCTCGCGACTTCGACCGCGTGAAGTTTCTTATTCCCTCGATCCACACCTGCCCACGCTATTACTTTGTTCTCACTTATTGATCTTTCTGACTTTTTTCTTTTTGCTCGTTTTATAAGTGCCATAGCGTGATGTTTTAAATAGCTTTATAGCCTTCCTCAAGAATTAGGCTGTCAAGTGCAAAAAGATTTATTTAAATCGGACCGGTAGTTCCAGAGATTATCGCGTTCGAACAAACATTATTACTGGTAGATATAGATAATCTACTATCTGTGGAAGTACGTGATGTTTTCGTGGCCTTTTCATAGTATCGGCGTGGTTTCCCCATTCACACTGTAGTGCCAAAGCGCTAAATCGATGTTCTATTTTTTCATTGGTCAGAATAATTTAGCAAAATTGCGTTGGAACTTTTTATTGAAGAATTCATGTAGTTTTTTTGCCAGTGTTACTTTGTAGCTTGAATTGTTCATTGGACAAAAAGATTTGTCCATACAAGATGACAGTTTTTGTCCAACCACGCGAAAAAAGAAATTCGGCATTTTGCCGGGAACAAAAACTGTAAACAAACTAATATTTATTTATTTAAAAAAATATAATTACACAGTAGGTATGAGTATTACTTAATATACTATATTAGTCCTAAAGTATATACATTATACTTACAGGGTGGCATTGACATAACAAAACGTAACCACGAATTCAGCACAAATGATTCTTGGCGTAGAAAATTTTAGTAGGTTATCAAAAAAAAAAAACCTTGGCACTCCGGGAGTGCCGACAGAAGTGAAAACAAAACACAAACAGAATTCTTTGCCATCACTCGCTGACATATCGGATATACATCAAAACCGAGTACATCCCGAGGACAGCCGAACACATCCGAAGCGGATATTTTTTTTATCGTCTTATAAATAAAACATGCGCGGTGTCGCTTACGGTAGCAGTTGCGTGTCGATGTCCCTGTCACCCTGTATTTAATATCTTATCATCAGCCTAGCCTTTTCCCAACTATCTTGGGTTCGGCTTCCAGTCTAATCGGATGCAGCTGAATACCAGTATTTTACATGGAGCGACTGCCTATATGACCTCCACAACCCACTTATTGGGTAATACGATACCCCTTGATAAGACTGGTTGTCAGACTTTCTGGGCTTCTGACTATCCGTAAAGACTGTCCAAGAACCACGAATGTCAGCCGGGACCAACGGCTTAACGTACTTTCCGAGGCGCTGAGGGGTCTCGTCATGTAAAGATGGTCACCCACCCATCAACAGACAAACCACGGCAAGCCTAGCTTAACCTGATCGATCGACCTGTGCAGCTGTCATTATTTAGCCACAGGCCCCTCCTTGTATTTAAAATCTATTCTATCAAATCAAACCTCTAAATGAAATACTATTAAGTAACATCAACTTTGGCCCCACGACCATGTTCCTTACTTGTCAAACGAAACATTGCAATATCCGATTTCCGATACCTTATTAAGGCGAATAATATGCTCAGCTCACAACATTATACGGTATCAATGAATATTAATGATACGGTATTAGGTAACCAGCTATTAAATCATTTATCGCAACATTATAAACAAATAAAGCGTGAAAGTGTACCTCTACAGACCATAGACAACATTATGACGTAGAAAATGGCGGTAATTAGCCGCCTTTTTTGACAGTTACGACTTTGACGTAACAATTTGTAGGCGAAAGTTGCTTTCGTGCTTTCTTATGTCTAAAAGTAGCTCGATTTCGGATCAAGGAATCGGAACACAATCAAATAAACCTTAGCTAGAAAGGCAGAGTTATAAAAAAAAAAGTTTTGCATTGCATAGCTAGCATTGCCAGGTGTTCCAATTTGAGCTAGCTAGTCCCGGGGGCCTAGCATCTTACTTGGCGCCCAAGTAGGACTTCGTCCTTCCACAATAGGGCGCCAAGTGGGACTCTATCCAGAACCTCAACAATCCGTTGCTGTGATAAAAATGGTTTGTTATTGGTACATGCCTAGAATATCCACTTGTGAGATATAAATTCCTGTATGGTTGAAAATTCCTGGGCGTTTAGAATAGTTCCATAAAAGACGTGAAAACAAACGGGACTGAAGGTAAATTCCTGTAGAATATTCAACATATACAGTGTATAAATACTGAACTGAATTTATACAGACAATCAAAATAGTTTTTTTTATTGGGATGTTACGAGTAATCCTGGGTCGTTGAGAACCATTACAAACTTTACGTAACTTTTTTAAACTTATAATCCGTGTCGAAAGCGTTTATAAAGCTATCAGAAAATCTTTAATTGTGAAACTTCAAAAAATCTAGTGTCGAAATAAAAATATTTCAGAAGACTACGTCCATTACTCTTTTACTTTAATGACCCGTAAAACAGTAGTAATCGCTGTAACATACATATCATCACGCCTTGTTTCTCCGTAAGGTTAGGCAGAGTTGTACCTAAGTATAGTATCCCACATTTCGCCAGAGATGTTCAAGCCCCATGTTATAGGGAGCGAGCCTAATCATCCGGGCACAAATCCAGACTCCGGGCTCCCACTACGAAATTCCAGATAAGTAACACTTTTCCCGATCTGGGAATCTAATCCGAGACCTCATGGTCAGCAGTAGCGTTTGCGATCACTGGACCAACGAAGCAGTCGGTAACACAGCAATTAATTATGAAATTAGTTACAGTACAGTGCGTGCCACGTAAGAAGAGACTTGACACACCACGTGGTCTGACATGCGCAGAATACGATTTTAGGTATCTTTAGCGGTATGAGGTCTGATTGCGGGACGGGACCGGACGTCATAGGGGCGGCGGAAAGAGCGGGGGAGGCGGGGTCAAGTCTCTTCTTACGTGGCACGCACTGTACCCGGTGATAAATATTGCACATCGACCTATTCGATCCTATCGATTTTATACAAAGAATAAAAATAATTATCAAAAGAAGCAAATCATAATTGTTTTAACAGCTCCTAATAGATACCGGACTGTTTGTATTTCGTACGACAGAGATAGCGCTCTACGAAGCCGAAATTAGCCGATTGTCTCTTTCCAAAGGTCGATGTGCAATATTACTCGCCGGGTACACTGTATTTTAAAGCTGATACAGCTGCTGTTAAAAATGATGTAACTTCAAAAACATTAGGATTGGTTCTGCTATTTTGATTCATTAGTGCCAACTTGAAGAAATTCTTAATCTATTGTGTTGTGGGTCAACATCGTATGTTATTTGCCAATTAAGAAACAATGTAGGTACGGTTTTCATTATGTTTTTTATTACTTTGAACACTGATTGCATGTTTTACGTGTATAATCGAATAGAGGCGTAGCGATGATGCTCTGTGGTCATCTGTCATGTCAGTTGTGTTTGTATTATGTCAATGGAAAATATATTTTTCCTTACATAATTATATCGCATGAATATTCCTTGTATAGACTTTCACCTTCCGTTTTTAATTTTATAAGTGTTTTTATGTATGTGGACTTGTTCATTATACCAATTTGTCGAACATAAATCGTCATCATTTTTATCCATCGAGATATAAGTAACTACTATAACTAATAACTTATATCTCGATGTTTTTATCCCATACTTACATCTTCAAAGGTAACCACAACTTAGATTTTTTGCGGACAGTCTCGGCCTTATTACAAAACAAGAGTTATTTAAACCATGAAGGCAATTTTCAATTTCAAACTTTATTTCGACAGAATTAATGTTTTAAATGCAAAAACTGTTTTTGAAACCCTTATGCAAAATGGGCCAGCCCTTGACCTCTATCTCACCTGGTGGAAAGCGATGGATGAGGTCTGTGATGGAACGAGCAAGCCCAGAAGATGCAGTATTCACTCTTGCTTTGAAGGCTAACGGGTTAAGGCTCCTTCAAAAAGGCGCGACACGCGATAACATCGCGCGCGACACTATGGCACCGCAAGTCGCGCAACGAGCGGTGCCTTTGTGTCGCGTGCGATTATATCGCGTGTCGCGCCTGTTTGTAGGAGCCTTTATACATGTTACGGTTGTGAATCATATTTTAATCAACATAAAACAACCTGACACTGACCTGTAAATTGCAAAAAACGTAAGTTTTTGCGGACGACTAGCGCAGCCCTCTTCTATTTTGTGCACCTTTTTGATACTTTTGACAAGTTTTGTATGCAACTATGTCGTCTTATTGAAATGAAAACTTCTTCAGGCGCGTTGAGCATTTTTTGAGATGGGAAAAACCATTGAACTCACGCCACTGTTACCGAAAGCGACACCGACGATTAAAAAATACCCGCTTCGGAAGTGTTCGGCTGTCTTCGGGATGTACTCGATTTTAAAGTATATCCGATATGTCAGTGAGTGATGGGAAAGTATTCTGTTTGTTTTTGTTTTCACTTATGTCGGCGCTCCCGGAGTGCCACTGTTTTTTTTTTCTGTTTTTACCAATATCGTCCCACTGCTGGGCAAAGGCCTTCCTCATATTTTTCCACTTTTCCTTGTGCTGTGGCTGTAACTAGTCTTTACAACCTGTTTTAGATGTAAACGAAAACAGTAAAACAAACAAATTTTACCCAAACCACAACATATTCACAGACACTCATTTCAATATCACGCATAAAATGGAAATTCTACAATAAATAGAGCAGAAAAACCGAGATTCATGAAATAACTAGATCACGTTCGCAGCTTTCGTTAAAATTGTTTACCAGCCGGCGCTGTGGACATAGTAACTGGCAAGGTCGATTGATAAGAGTATATGTAAATAAAGATAACACACAATAGGGGTATATTCCCGGCGTTAAGTTGCATAATTGATGATAATTTTCGTTCAAGTAGAGCATCTGTTGGAAGAGTATTTGGCGATAGCTTCTTTGTAAGAGAAAAAAACCGGCCAATTGCCAGTAGGACTCGCATACGAAGGCTTCCGTATCAAAAGGCAAAAACGCCGGAAAAAAAAACACGTTTCTTGTATTAAAAAAAGAGATTTTTTATCTGTGCCATAGGCTTCTACTCCATTCACCTTTTATGCTCTGTTTTTTTTCCAGGTGGTAAAAAGTCATCCGGTATATTATTTCATTTTTATTATTTCTTGTTACAGTGGTAATAGAAATATGTACCTACACACTGAAAATTTCAACCGTCTATTATCTTTCATGAGATACAGCCTGCTGACAGGGGGACGGACGGCCAGCGGGCTTAGTAATAGGGTCCCGTTGGCACCCTTTGGTTACGGAACCCTAAAAATTAAAGAACAACAATAAACTTCTGTAAAGTTACTGCTGTAGGTATTACGATTTTCAAGGTACCTAGTAATAAAACCGGTACAAGTTGGTATTTTCCTCTATTAAATTTTCCGACCGTATTACGCTAGAGCTAGACCATCATTCTAATTGAGTACAGTACCCGGCGATAAATATTGCACATCGACCTTTGGAAAGAGACAATCTGCTAATTTCGACTTCGTAGAGCGTTATCTCTGTCGCACGAAATACAAACAGTCCGGTATCTATTAGGAGCTGTTAAAACAATTATGATTTGCTTCTTTTGATAATTATTTCTATTCTTTGTATAAAATACAAAAAAAGGTAAAGGTCGATGTGCAATATTTATCGCCGGGTACTGTAACACACTTTAAATCACAATCTGAATCATTTTGAAGGATATTGCTAATCCATTGCTTCATATGTTCCAAAAATTTGTCTGCTCAACAACGTAAATAACGCAATGAATGTTGTTGAACTGTCAAAATGATCTATTGCTACTGTTACTTGTTAGTGTGCTAAACAATTCCACGCTTCTCAAGGTCAAAGTGTTACCATCATACCACAAGCGTGCAGTCGACTGTACGAATGAGTGCCAGCCAATAGAATGCATACTAGGCTTATTTATTTTTTGTGTTGGTGGTACAGACGCCAGCACATCAAGTTACTACAATCTGTCAAATTTCTTCAATAGATTTTCAATTTTATCGCTAAATCATAAGGTTCAAAGTTGATTGGGATATTATGACAGTTTCGGGTAGCTTGATGTGCTGGTGTCTGTACAATCGGCAAAGCAATGACACTAGTGTAGATATTACCAGTTACCTTTAGCCCTATTGGCTGGGAATATAAGAAAAAAAAAACAATAGTATCAAGAACCTACAGAAAACAATTGGCCTTTTCAAAATCATCAAAATCAATCAAAAGTCATTTAATCAAATTAGGCTGAGAATCAGCACTCTTCGAAAGTCAAAATTATATAAGACAGTCCCCCAAAACGCCCGCCCTTAATCGCTTCCCAGTGCTTTCGCTGGGAAGAAGTGGCGCAACAAACTCACCAGCAGCACAGCTGTCTGTTCAGTTAGATAAACTTGCTTCTACACAATAGTAAGCGAGCAAAGTAATTAACATTACGAGACCTGCGGTGCTATTCTGTAAAAATCTCACCGTGAAAACTTAGGTGAAGTGAGCGTGGAGTGAGCTGTCAGTAGTGTCAATTCCTAGCAAAAACAAACTCACTTCACCTAAGTTTTCACAGTGAGATTTTTACAGAATCGACCGGCAGAACATTAAATATAAACTATTTGCCTTATGGTGGCTTTTGCGGCTTACTACGGAAAGGTTGTCCTCCTCCGCACATATTCCAATCATTCACCAATTCAACGCGTTCGATACGATTCCTCGAATTTGAGTCACATATTACATTCGTAACAATATAAAATGGGGCTATCCCTACATATTCCGTGCCGATTTTATCCCTATCCAAATTCTCTCTCCTATTGAACATATGCCTCCCCCAATCTTTGATAATGAACAGTTGCAATACGGAGGGGAGTGGTGTCTATTAATCTTTATCTAAGGGTGACGGGGTCTATTTGATTATTTTAGAACGTGTCTGTTTGAATTATCTTTCAAAACTTCATAGTTTTCGTTCGTTTCGTCTATTAAAGCAAAGATGGACGCGCACTGTTTCCAAAATTTTATAGGAAGTTATTAATAC
Source organism: Luperina nickerlii (assembly GCA_963855955.1). Lineage (NCBI taxonomy): Eukaryota > Metazoa > Arthropoda > Insecta > Lepidoptera > Noctuidae > Luperina > Luperina nickerlii. Next base: position 3,675,618 of record OY979689.1, on the reverse strand, counting down.
GTTATCTACACCTCAAACTCCCTAACTACTGACATTTTTTAATCATTCGCTCAACGCTGTCTAACTATTCTGTCCACAACACTTAGTATGTTCTCGACACTCTTTTAATCCCTCATTTAATATCTCAGATTGGGTCCGAAATGAATGTTATCAGTAAAACTAAAAAAAAATCGAGATATTTCCTGTAACCGGCAAATGTTCCCAACCAGTGAATTTTTTAGAAAACATGATTACAACACTGGGAAATGAATTTGGACTATGAGGAATATTTTCTACTAATGCAAAGAATATCTTATCACTCGTTTGTTAGAGGACACGTCCTCTAGACATCGTAATAAGTCCTAAAAGTACCTTAGTTTGTTTGAAGAGTATTCAGCGCATAGAGCCACACTCTCCCATCATCCAACCATATCAGACACCAGATAAATCCGCTGATTTATACCCGGCTTAGTAACGTTGTATGTCAACATTTGTGAGCGTTGAAGCGACAAGAGTCATTGTGCCCATGTTTAGAACCGTGACGGAATGACGGTAGTACGGTGACGACTCGTGTCCGTTTTGTAGGACATGAAGGAAGTCATGTTATACTGGAGCAAAAAAGTAGTGTAAAGTGGTCATTACTTATGATGATGAAAAGAAAAGTTATCTGACTGGAAATACTAGGAAAACAGTCGATTTGTTAATTTCTTTTTAGTTTTTTTTGCATCATGTCTTATAGTGATATTGTCCGTCTTACACGAACAGGTAAACTTAGTAATGGTGCAAATCATAAAGATACTTTAGGATTCATCATCGTTTTTAATAGGTTCGTTCAAAAATCTCTTCTTCACATTTTCTTCCTCTGTTGATATGGCTTCTCATAGGATTGCTAGGCATTTCGATCTTAACTAGCTGTGACTGCGACTTCCTTCGCGTGCATGTGGTGGGAAAACAAATTGGATTTCACGGATTTTATTATTTTGCGCAGAACCCTAATTATTTTTCTAAAATAAAAAAATAAAACATATAAAGTCGAACATATAACCTCCTCCTTTTTGGAAGTCGGTTAAAAAGTAACGTAAGTTATTCTCTATAAAATCAGCTATCTGTCAGTGAAAGTCCCGTCAAAATCGGTCAGACAACAATCTTTTAAATTGATTTTTTTTTTTTGTTATAAGTGCCGTATCGCATACATACTTTCATATGCATTTAGTAAAAAGCTGTTATTTTTACATTACAAACAGACGCCTCAATTTTATTTATTTGTACACATTGACTGCAAATTACAGGTTTTGTGCTCTTTAATGTATAGTGGGCTCTGACCAAAAACAACAACTTTTACAACAATAAAATACTTATTTTTAAAGCGATTCGTGTCCTATCCTTAGTTGTGAACAACTCATGGTGTCTCCATGTCATCGGGTGCGCCTACAAACACTATTATTGATTTAATAATTCAATTCAGACCACTATGTCTTGCGGTCACTGTGCAGCTCTATGTAATAATTGTATCTTCACGACATTTAAAGTTTTAGTGTAAGAAACATTTCTTGCCATTTCAAAACTGTATGTGATTTTGGGATTTTGTGAAAACGATAAAATAACGTAACTCTATTGGACCCTAAGAATTGCTAATTACACAGGTCGACAAAATTTGCCGAACGCTCTGTTACAGAAACCAGATTATACTTTTCCAAAGGATTTTGACGCGCTGAACTCGAATCTGGCATCAAAATTGCTCTATCACGTCAGGGTTTCGAGATATCCTGACCTAAAAGTGCAAAAAATACCGTTTTTTCTAATTTTTGAGGTTATGTAGCACAGCGGATCCTATTTTCTTTCAAGAATTATTAATGGCATCTCAAAAGTCTAGTCTTCCTCTTTAAAATGACGTTGAGTTTACTCAAATATCTTTTTTTTCGCTGAGATATCGCATTATGAAATTTTCGTACGTGTACGTGGATTGTTCTACGTTTGAGAACACATACAGTCTATTGACGAAAACACGAAAATTTCGATATCTCAGAGATCTCACGAGAAATGCGATATCTCAGCGAAAAAAAAAAGATATTTTAGTAAACTCAATGTCATTTTAAAGAGGAAGACTAGTCCTTTGAGATGCTATTAATAATTTTTGAAAGAAAATAGGATCGGCCGTGCTACATAACCTCAAAAATGAGAAAAAACGGTATTTTTTGCACTTTTAGGTAAGGATATCTCGAAACCCTGACGTGATAGAGCAATTTTGATGCCAGATTTGAATTCAGCGCGTCAAAATCCTTCGGAAAAGTATAGTCTGGTTTCTGTGTAAAAATTTTGTCGACCTGTGTTATCGACATAAATATGCTCTATTGGAGACTCAATCTGAGAACTCTTCAATAGAACAAACCCTATGTAAAGTTGTGACCAAAGAAAAAAGGTGTAGAGGGTGTAGCATGGTTCCCCGCAGTATAGTACACGCGATATAGTCGCGCGCGACACAAAGGCACCGCTCGTTGCGCGACATGCGGTGCCTTTGTGTCGCGTGTCGTGTCGCGCCTGTTTGAGGGAGCCTTAACGTCTTACCACGTAAAGGAAGACTCATGACCTTATTTTCAGCTAAACAACTCCTTATAAGTCGAGAACAACAAGTCATAAACCCAGCTACACACAGATGGTCGTCACAATATAGAAAGTAGCAAGTAAAGCGTAACTGCGACTGCGACCCGTTCGTGGCGCCTGGGGTTAAGCGCCGGTTGCACAATGTTAATCTTTTATTTAGCTAACCCAGTTCAACACCCGTTTAGCGTAGTCAGCAAGGTTAGTAGTCCCTCTCACAGAGAGGAGCCCTTTGAGACTGTGACTCAGCATCAGGAACATAGGCTGAGTTAAGGTTGGAAGTCGGGCTTAACGTTGAAGTATTTCCCCTGCCAAGTCTTATTCCGCAGAATCACTGTTAAACGACCTCCATTGAACATTGAACTTCTTATAGAACACTACAATGAACAATAGTTTATCGGCAAAATCACCACGCCTGACAGTGCGTAGCGTACGGAAAAACGGAAAATAATGCTGTGCATCCCATTAATTCTACATATAATCTTTTACTTAAAAATAATCTGAATTTAGTTTTCTTTATGACTTTAACCATTCTGTCTAGTTTTATCTTATACAGCTAATAAAGCATTACAGATAGTCGTCATAATATAGAAAGTAGCAAGAAAAGCACAACTGCGACCCGTTCGTGGCGCCTGGTTAAGCGCCGGTTGCACAATCTTTTGTTACTGTCGTTACTTTGACATTCAATTACGGGTTTATTGTTGCAGTTCTAAACGTTACGCGCGAAATACGATAATACTTAGGAGGTGTGGGGGAGTTGGGAACCGCATTTTCATACAATTCTGATGGGGCGACTTGCGCAGTCGGCAAAATTAGTTTGCCAAGATGTTAAGGGTTTTATTTATAAACGATGATTAAAGTTAAGTAACGTTTCAACGTCAAAATGTATGGTTAAACAGTCGCTAATCACTGCTTAACTTTGAGCAACGTTCATGAATAAAGGATTATGATTCTATATCTGTAAGTTGGTTTGTACAAACACATTTACACGTTAAAAATAAATTGTGGTCGTCCAAATCAAAAGGGACCTTATGGCGGAAATGAGTTATCTACAGAGCTGAAAACTACATAAATGTACCGAACTGTAGACCCAAGAACCAACCTTCTAACCACTGCCGTTATTTTTTTACGAATTTTTGAAGTTCACTGATCGAAATTATAAGTTTCGAGAAAATCGCAATTTAAGTATGCCGTACAAAAAAGTTATGTTTTAGTGTGAAGTTATGTAACTGATGGTATACTTTGATTGACTATGATTATTACTAATGGAAATTCTTACAATCCTTGCATAAACTTGTTTGTTGTGGGAACTAGACCCGCCAACATAATGCATTATCAATGAGATGCAAAGTATCGATAATAGTATTAAAAATAAGTAAACCGCCTGTTTCTCACTAAACTTTTATCGTTTCTATATTGCTACTAATTACATAGATTTGCGAAAGGCCTTAGATGTAAATAAAAACAACACATAATTAAAAAAAAATAGTTTTTATTTACTAGCAAGAATTCTTATTTTTTATAAACTTTGAGATCTGACAGTAACAAAATCAACACTTAATCACTAAATAGGTTATACATAATTGGTTTAGATGCTAATAAAGCTAAGAGATCAATGATAACTGTTAGTTATGATCTTGTAAAGTTACATAGAGAACTGAACAATTTCTTCAAACAAATTAAAAAAGGGCCCTAATGGTGGGCACTAAACAATATTTTTTATTTTTAGCATGCATAATCAATATTTTAGTGCAACATTCAAGATAACTTAAATTTTCTTTTTTTATTATCACAAGGTATGAAAATGTTACTTATTTAACAAATTTTTTTTTATTATCACAAGGTATGAAAATTCGTAACAAGTATATACGTAAAAAAGGGCCCTTAAGGCGGTCCGTTGCAGTCTGCTGACACTTATCTCTTAGTATAGTTAATTAATTTAAGTATTTTAATAAAGGTAAACAATCTTGATACGTTTTTGTCGAAAAATATATTTATGAATAATAATTTATAGCCATTACAAGATAAAACAAAATGAAATAACAGATGTTATAATGAATTACTTTTGCTATTAGCCTTAGCCTATTTTAAAAATATATTTTATGATAAAAAACATACCTAACAAGATTGTTTACCTCTATTAAAAGTACCTAAACAAAATATGGACTACAATAGTGGGACCTTAGACCTAAGACGCATATACAAAGAATTCCGCATGCGGCGGCGTGCGACACTATCTAATGGCAGCTATACGCTACGCTGACGACACGCTAGTCCTGGCGCAGGGGAGGTCGCATCAGGCGGCGGCCGACGCGATGACACGCGGGGTTGCGATAGTCGTGGAGAGGATCCGGCAGTTGGGTCTCGAGGTGGCATTGCACAAGTCCGAGGCCATGTCGTTTCATGGGTTCCGGAATACGCCACCATCGGGATCCCAACTAACGGTAGGAGGGGTTCACATCGGCGTCGAGACGACGATGAAATACCTGGGTCTCATCCTCGACAGCCTGTGGAACTTAGTCGAGCATTTCTGACGTTTGGCTCCCAAACTGGAACGGGCCGGGGCCGCCTTCAAGCGGCTCCTGCCCAACCTGAGGGGGCTAAACGCCTCCTGCCGGAGGCTTTACGCGGGGGTCGTGCGGTCCATGGCCCTATAACGGGGCCCCGGTGTGGGTGCGTTCACTGCGGCGGCGAGCCGCCCATTATTTGAACGCGCCCCAGAAGGTGGTAGCCGTTAGGCTGATCCGGGGGTACCGCACGGTCTCGGGCGAGGCGGCAAGCCTCCTTGCCGGACTGCCGCCATGGGATCTGGAGGCGATAGTCCTTGCGCGCCTGTATGAGTGGCGCGCGGAGGCACTACGCCGGGGGGAAACTCCGCTTCCGCAGCAAATTGCGGCGGAGCGGACAGACCTCCGGCGCGATCTCATGGCGGCGACCTCTCGCGTCCGGGCCTGGTTCAAGCCATGGTCCGGGGCTAGAGGGAGTGGGGAGCAGTCGCCTCCTTCTGCGAAGCAGTCATGCTAGCGAAGGAGGCGGCGGGACGGCTGAGAGAGAGAGCCTCCCGTCCCAGCCGCCGCGGGAGACGGCCGAAGCCTGCCGGGTCAGCGGGATTGTCCGAAAGGGTTACCGCTGGCCCGGAACAAAGGGCGAAGGAAGGAACACGGGTGGGTTTTAGTCAGTAAGAGTCTGACACTCCCTATTCCGCTCCACCCAGAGCGGGAGGAGTCATTTGATGATTTCCCATCCTGAATGAATAGTTTAGTTTATACCTACCTTGCAATATTAAAATGTTGATATAATAATGGTTTGAATTACAAGAAAAACGATTTGTTAGGTCTTGCCGCGATAAGGTTCCTTTTTTACTAAACTTTAGATGAATACGAAACTTTTTTAAATTGACTTTTCGAAAAGTTGAACACATCTACATGTAGTAAATACAATCATCTTTTTAAAAATACAGTTAATAAAAAAACGATTTTTTTGAGGTATTTTACAAATTTATTAATATCTCGGAAACTAGTTACCGCCATAAGGTCCCTTTTGATTTGGACGACCACAATTATGTTTTAAAACTAACTTGAATAACAGACAACAGTATCTGTTATTCAAGTTTATTGAGTTCGGTAACAATAGAAAAAGTATTTGTCTCATTAGTGAGCTCTTAACATGCGTTATGCGTCCTAAATTTCCAATGATACCTGAAAAACAGCTTTCTTTTCATGTAACAAAATTATTTGAAATCGGTGTCCGGATGCTAAAATGTAGCTGTATGACTCCCAGATGTTGGTTTCGTCTGACTTGTATCCACGTTGAAATGAAAATAAAAGAATCGTGAATCAGCTGTTAAACTTGCAAGCTGTTTAAGCATTCACAATGTACAACGTTAACTGCCATTAAAGTTTCTTTGTTAGAAAATGATGTATGAACGGCAAAGCCATTTTGAGCAGTTTTTTTTGTTTTGTCAGAATCAGAAGTCAATTTAAGAATGACCTTACTTAAAGGATTTCTAAGATTTATTGATTAAAATAGGAATAGGGATTCGTGTAGAATATAATCTGTCGGCCGTTGTTCTTAATTCATCGGGAGAAACAAAGTGACAGATGTTCCACCAAAAAATACGCATGGCGTAAGTATCCAGCAGAAAGAACAAGAAAAAAATGTTACAAAATCAAAGAAAGGCAATAAGTTTACTATCGGTAAAACAAGAGGCAAAAAAAAAGAACAAGATGAGGGAAAATTTGCGTCACATCTTCGCAAAACCGCCATCGCTCCACATAATGTTGTGACCCTATGCGAGAGACAGAACCACAGCGCTGGTTTTCAGCGCCAGCCGCCGCCGTTGACTATCCTTTCCTCAAAAGCTAGTCGATGCGAACCCATAAATGTGTGTTCAAGAGAACACACATTTATGGAGTTAAATTCGACAAATCTTACTTATTTTTGACCACACTATCATATAACACCCAACATTATATCATCCAACTAATAACCAGCTGTTCACCTTAACCTAAGCTTACCTTAACCTTATACGGTGCGCCCGACCGTTACAGTTAGTCACTTTTATCTCGGAATCTAAGTAAACTGTTCAATTGAACGCTACTTGGATGGAAATTGGGTCAAATAATGTTGTTACTTAAAGCTGTACGGCGTAGAAAATTATTGATGCCATCGTATCAGACTTTGGCTTCTCTTGTAGAGACGAGAGTAGTTCTTAGCATAATTACTCTATAATGTTCCCACTGCTGGGACACAGACTGTCCTCTCGGCGAGATGGAGTGGGCCACCACGCGGATCTTTACATACCGAGACTCCTCCGTGCCTCGGAAAGCACGTTAAGCCGTTGGTCCCGGCTGTTATTCGTGGATCTTTGACAGTCGTTACGGGTAGTCAGAAGCCCGAAAGTCTGACAACCAGTCTTACCAAGGGTTATGGTATTACCCAGTAACTGGGTTGTGGAGGTCAGATAGGCAGTCGCTCCATGTAAAATACTAGTATTCAGCTGCATCCAGTTAGGCTTGAAGCCGACCCCAACATAGTTGGGAAAAGGCGACGCAAATGGACTGTTTTGAGAGATTTGATGAAATTATCTATACAAAGTAAAGCGCCTGTCTGGATTTGAGCCTACGACCTTCAACTCGTAAGTCGCGGCCATTACTACTGGGCCACCACGAACTCCGCCTAACCCGGTGTCATGTGCCGGCGCGTACGTGTTCCACGCGCGCCTCAAAGAGATGTCAGCAGCAACTGTAGGGGCCCGTCAGGGCCGAAGCCTGCCGGGTCAGCGGGATTGTCCGAAAGGGTTACCGCTGGCCTGGTACATAAAGGGCTAAGGAAGGAGCACGGGTGGGTTTTAGTCAGAAAGTCTGACACTCCCTTCCGCTCCACCCAAAGCGGGAGGGGTCATTTGATGATTTCCAATCTACAAAAAAAAAACGGTGTCATGTGACACACAAAGTTGCTCTCTATAACTTCATAACAAGAGCAACCAGCATCATCGCTGTCCCTCAACTCTGACGTCATCAATTCGTGAGTACCCGTGTAGCATGCAGGCCCAAAGAGCGCCCATCCTGCGCAATTTGTACGTCTAACTGAGGTAAATAGGTCAATTTACTGTACTTGACCGTCGGGCAGCTAACTACCCATTACAGATGCTATTGTTGTCTAAATAGCCTGTTTATTACTAGCTTCGCCCGCGACTTCGTCCGCGTGAAATTTCACCCCCCACCCTCTTAGGGGTGCCATTTCGAAAAACCCTTTCTTAGGGGATACCTACTCTTCACAAAGAACACGCCTTCCAAATTTCATGTCTCTAGGACCAGCGGTTTAGGCTGTGCGTTGATATATATCAGTCAGTCAAGACTTTGAATTTTATTTATATAGATGGTCTTTGTGAACGAATAAATGTTGCATGGTTATGAAGTTCACATGGAGACTTCATAGTTTTATTTCCTACTCAAAACGGCGTAATGTTTATGTATAGAACGTAACAAAAAAGGTCCACACGGCAGACGGAGGTTACTCTGTAAGTGTCATAATCAAAAGGTAACACGATCTCAAGAGGAAATGGAAAGTTAGTCCTGCATCTAGGGCGAGTTAACTAGGGCAAAGAAATCTGTGCACTCCTATTTTTGTATTTAACACGAGAATTGCTTCATAAGGTGCATGTAAAAGCCAAATAAGAAAAGGCTATTGCGTACTTTATTGTGTTTTTGTAACGCAAGCGTAGTTTGCGTGTAGTGAGCCGTCATTAAACCAGCCGGTCGATTCTGTAAAAATCTCACCGTGAAAACTTAGGTGATGTGAGTTTGTTTTTGCTAGGAATTGACACTATTGACAGCTCACTCCACGCTCACTTCACCTAAGTTTTCACGGTGAGATGGTTACAGAATCGCACTGCTGATGCCAGGAGATTGACACTATTGAGGACTCACTTCACCTTAGATTTCTCGGTGTGATTTTTTCAGAATGGGACGGAAAAAAGAAAAAGACGCATAAAGTATATTTTCATCGCACATTTTTGCACAAATATAAGCTCTCTGCCCATGCCCAATATTTGTCTTTCCGATAATGCGTTTAGAATTTTCCTGCTAGAAAAACTTTACTCCAGCAGGAATTGTTTTTTTCCAAAACGACAAATCGCATTTTTTCATTTGGCGCTCGTTTACAGCAGATTACGCACTAATTATACGTAGGTACTATTACTCATATCACTTTAGGAGCTACTTTCCTGCTGGGGTAACGTACACCACAAGATTAGTAGCATCTAGTTACTCAAGCATGAATACTCCATCGTGATAGTCATGAGTCATAGCATGACAGAATTTATGAGGTAAAGTTCGTTTCACGAAAGGATTCCCTTCGCCGTAATGTTGGCACCATTGCTTTTCATTGAGAATTGTTTTACCTTCAATGAAAAGCAATGGTGCCAACATTACGGCGAAAGGAATTCTTTCGTGAAACGCACTTTAACTCCCATTTCGTATGCCACGAATGGCATCACTGACATGTCACGATAAACAACGCTGGCGCTATATGAACATATTCACTACCTAGATATGGTAACTGACACCAAACATTTGCTGAAAACTGTGGAATAGACTAACCACCTGGCTACACGTGTGCAAACTCTTTACGTCAAATCAAATGTGGTGTGAGGTAACGCATTTTTAGACAGGCCTCCTGTAGCTTCCCCATAATAGAAAATCATATGGAAGTCTTATGAAACTAAGGATTCTCAATTACCAATAGGAATCGATTTAGTTATCGCAACATGTTATTGGCGCTTAAAGGACAATGCTTATCTAAATGAAATAACACTTTCGCCATTATCGGAGCCTATCAGCTAAAGGATTACTATTAAAAAAAATTGTTATTATCATTTAGACAAAAATAATTGCTCTGCTGCTCTTAGCGATAAGACCGCCCATTGTGTCACCCTTTGTACAGTTTCTATATTTATGTCTGTAATTTATATGGTGTACATAATAAAGAGTATTCTATTCTATAACTGGTGAAATGAGCTCTGCCAATATGCCTGTTGCTTCGAGAAATAGAGACATAAATCATATCATGTAAGGCAATGTCCTAGAACCAAAAATTTGAAGATATGACATCTACTAAGCCGTATTGCGTCCACGTGGTGGATTACGGCCCATTCCCTCTCACAGATAGGAGGCCTGTGTCTGTGTCCCAGCAGTGGGAAATGTTATAGGCTGATTATGAAGGCAATTTATTACACCGATCACGATCAACAAAAATACAATGGACAGAAACCCATCAACAGCTGGTAACTCCACATAGCAACACTACAAAAGAATTTTGAACCACCAGCTTAAAATTCAACTCACTGAAGACACGTTACATAACGAAGCCAAAATTAAATATAATGTTGCGCGCCGCAAATAATGCTTGATACATGGCGACATTAGTTACCACTAGCGCCATCTAGTATCGGGTAGCAGAACTAGTACCTCGGTACTAGGACCTTGACCCTACTTGACCTTTTTCTAAGTACTAGTAATTCCGAGAACTATCGACGTCGAGTCAGTCGGGACCGGTATGTACTCGAACGTTCTAGATGTTTATGTACTAGCTCTGCGGCACTATATAAGGCCGGGTGGGCCGCGAGACACACATAGTTTCGATTAAGCGATACGAGCGATAACATCGAAGGCGATATTCGAGTGCGACTTAAGAGTGATCAGTAAGTGCAATTGTGTTTCTAATTAGTGTTTGAGTTGTAATTAGTGTTGGTGAGTAAAGTGTCATTTTTTTGGTTATTAAATCGGCAGTTTTTTATTGTCACGAACCCCAAGCTCGTAACAATTGGTGTCAGAAGCGAGGTTTAAAATGCCGATTTTACCCAAAGACGACATGGAGGGTATCCGTACCCGGAGTCAACGCCAGCAAGAGACGGATCAGAGGCGATTTGGTGGAGCAATGATACAGGGGTCGGAAGGCCAGCTACCGACCACGGAGGCTGGTCCGTCCACAGCTGCTCCGGCATCATCAGCACCAGATTTTGCTGCTCTGATGATGATGCTGCAGGAGCAAGCCCGCCGACAGGAGGAGCAGGCCCGCCGACAGGAGGAGCAGGCCCGCCGACAGGAGGAACAGGCTCGTCGGTTGGAGGAACAGCTCCAGCGGGACAAGGAGGAGCACGCCCGCCGACAGGAGGAGCAGGCCCGCCGACAGGAGGAGCAGGCCCGCCGACAGGAGGAACAGGCTCGTCGGTTGGAGGAACAGCTCCAGCGGGATAAGGAGGAGCAGGCGCGCCGCCAGGAAGAGCAGATGCTCCTTATAAAGGACCTTCACGCTACCTTCGGTAAAGACATGAAGGAGGTGAAGGAAAAGGTTGTTCAACATGACAACCGTCTGTCGGAAGCCGAAACACGAATCGACCAAGTGAATAATCGGGTTGACAACGTGATGGCAGACGTGAAGGAAACCGTGGTGGCTGACGTGAAGGAAACCGTGATAGCTGACGTGAAGGAAACCGTGATGGCTGACGTGAAGAAAACGTTGGATTACCTGAAACTGGGTGATGGAATCGCAGCTCCGGTAGCTACAACACCTTCGCTACGTGGATTCAAAGTGCCACCGTTCGACGGAACTTCTTCCTGGTCGGCCTACAAAATCCAGTTTGAGGCTGTCATGAAGGCGAACGGGTGGAATAAAAGTCAGGCCATGACTGCCCTCACCCTGGGTTTGCGCGACCAGGCCTTAACTGTTCTGGAAGCTCTCGGTAAGGAAGTGACTTACGAGCAGCTCCTTGAGGCATTGGAGGCTCGGTATGGCGATGCTCACCTGGAGCACGTGTTTCGTGCGCAGCTCAAGGATCGCGTGCAACGCAGCAATGAAAACCTGCAGCAGTGGGCCCTTGAAGTGGAGAAGCTGGTTCGCAAAGCTTACCAGTCCGTACCTGCACTTATTGATGGGAACCTGGTGCAGGCATTCATCGACGGCATCCGCGACCTTGAAGTTAGAGCTGCTGTGAGGCTCGGTCACCACGGGACGCTGAAGGACGCCTTAGCCCATGCACTGGAGGTTGAAGCGGTGCGACAGGATCATCGTTCCCATCGCGTCAGGGAGGTTGCAGCGGCTACAGTTCGCAACCGCAAGAAAGGATACAGCCCTAGGTGCTACGGCTGTGGGGAAAGGGGCCACCTTCGATCCAGTTGCCCTAAGCGGACTGCAGAAAGGGAAGGTGGCTGGACTCGAGAGGGTAGTGCGGCTAACAGCACCGCCCAGCAGCAGCAGGACGGCTTTGTGGTTAAACACCGCAGCGGGAAGTCTCTTGGCAACACAGATGCATTGTCAAGAAGACCTTGTCCTGAAGACTGCAAGCACTGTACTAGGCAGGAAAGTAAGGAAGTGGTACCTGTAAGGATGCTTAAGACAGACCTTAACAACGAGTGGAAGAAAAGCCTACAACGTGCACAGCAGGAAGATTCAGACATCAAGCCGATTCTGGAGTGGATGAAGGCCAGAGCTCCTAAGCCCAGGTGGAGCGACGTCTCAGCGATGAGTTCGGTCACAAAAAGCTATTGGGCCCAATGGGACAGCTTGGTGGTTCAGGATGGAGTCCTGTGCCGTAAATGGGAAAATGCTCGGGGAGACAGCTGTCATTTGCAAATGGTTGTCCCTAAAGCTCAAGTACCGGATGTTCTACAGCTGTACCATAATGGTTGTTCAGGAGGTCATCTGGGAGTAAAACGGACTCTACTGAAGATACGAGAACGGTTTTACTGGGTCCACTGTCGGGACGATGTCGAGGATTGGTGTCGCAAATGTACAAGTTGTGCAGCTGTAAAGGGACCTCAGACTCGTAGTAGGGGTGCATTGAAATTGTACAATGTTGGTGCACCATGGGAGAGGATAGCCCTCGACGTTGCGGGGCCGTTTCCGGAGAGTGAAAGTGGTAACAAGTATTTCATGGTTGTGATGGATTATTTCACTAAGTGGCCGGAAGTCTTCGCCATTCCAAATCAAGAAGCTTCGACAGTTGCGGACAAATTAGTTCATGAAGTCTTCTGTCGTTTTGGAGTACCTTTGGAGATTCACAGTGATCAAGGAAGGAATTTTGAGTCACAAATATTCCAGGAAACTTGTCGAGTTATGGGTACTCATAAAACAAGGACGACTTCTTACCACCCACAATCCGATGGAATGGTGGAACGATTTAATCAGACACTGGAGAGGTACCTAGCGAAAGTTGTGGAAAATCGGCAACGAGATTGGGACAAGCACATACAACCGTTTTTGTTGTCATATCGAAGTGCTGTCCACGAAAGTACAGCGGTGACACCAGCTTTCGCAAACTTCGGAAGAGAACTACGGCTACCTGCAGACCTGATCACCGGAATACCACCTGATGCCCCACGCAGTGTAACTGATTATGCGAATGATTTGCGGAACAAAATGAATGACATCTATGAGCACGTCAGACAATCGGGCCAGCAAATGTCTGAAAAGATGAAAACCCGTTATGACCGCAAAATGAACAATAAAGAATTCGACCAAGGTTCACTGGTGTGGTTGCACAATCCAGTCCGCAGCAAAGGGAAATCTCCTAAGCTTCAAGCTAACTGGGACGGACCGTACCGGATTGTGACAAAGATCAATGATGTAACCTACCGGATACAGAAAGGTGCAAGAGGTACTCCTAAGATCGTCCATGTGGATCGACTGGCGCGTTATTATGGGGCCAATAATGCTCGGGACGAGCATGTCTAAGGAGGGGGCAGTGTTGCGCGCCGCAAATAATGCTTGATACATGGCGACATTAGTTACCACTAGCGCCATCTAGTATCGGGTAGCAGAACTAGTACCTCGGTACTAGGACCTTGACCCTACTTGACCTTTTTCTAAGTACTAGTAATTCCGAGAACTATCGACGTCGAGTCAGTCGGGACCGGTATGTACTCGAACGTTCTAGATGTTTATGTACTAGCTCTGCGGCACTATATAAGGCCGGGTGGGCCGCGAGACACACATAGTTTCGATTAAGCGATACGAGCGATAACATCGAAGGCGATATTCGAGTGCGACTTAAGAGTGATCAGTAAGTGCAATTGTGTTTCTAATTAGTGTTTGAGTTGTAATTAGTGTTGGTGAGTAAAGTGTCATTTTTTTGGTTATTAAATCGGCAGTTTTTATTGTCACGAACCCCAAGCTCGTAACAATAATCTTGTTTAACGGAAACGCTAATGTTTACATTTCGAGTTATTTGCGAGGGCTGACTCATATAAAGCGGTCCATTTATTTTCGGGGCTATTATTAATTTAACTGCCTGCTTTAGAATTGGTTTCATTTGGGCACGAGCTTGCTAACTGTGCGGTTTCCGGGACGAAAAAGACTGACGTCGACATTTCTATTGTTAACCCAACATCTTATCCATGACATGAGTTCCTCGCAATCAATAACAAACAAAGCGACGTGGTTTCCTCATTCACACTAAAGTGTCAAAAATCGCGCAATCTATGTTCTATTTCATTGGTCAGAATAATTGTAGCAAAAATGCATAGAGAACTTCTTTAGGAAGATTTCATAATATTTAATGAGAGCATTGCTTCATCATGTGCCTAGCCTTTTCCCAAATATGTTGGGGGTCTTCTTCCAATCTATCGGATGCAACTAATACCAGTATTTTACATGGAAGGACTGCCTATTTTGACCTGCACAACCTGGGTTGTGGAGGTCAAAATAGGCAGTAAGACTGGTAGTCAGACATTTGGGCTTCTGATTACCTGTAACGACTGTCAAAGATCTACGAATGACAGCCGGGACCAACGGCTTAAGGTGCTTTCCGAGGCACGCCTCGTGTTTGGTAATAGTTTTCAAGAAAATTAATAGACAACTATATACTCCTATCATTCATCATTGGCAACATTCCACCCAATGCCGAGTATAGACTTCTCCTTTGTGCCATTTATCCTTGGTATGTGCGAGTCTTAAGAGGGCGCCGACCAAACGCCGACCTCGCAGTGGCGCCCTCATCGTTTGATTGGTTATTTCTTTTATTTCAGAATGAAAATGCAGAAAATAAGGATAATAGTGGCAACTATTTTCCGTTTTAGTGATTATAATAAAACTAAACATTGTAAAACTACCGTTTATAATAATATTAACGTTATAATCTTGTGGAACACAACTTAACGTGCTTGTTTTCTGAATTTTCATTCTAAAATAAAATAAATAACCAAACAAACTATGAGGGCGCCACTAAATGTCATTCACTCGTCTTGCTGTTGTTCACACTCATATCTACAAAAGACTAATGTGTTTTTAATTCATTAATTTTGTTAAAAAAGGAGTAAGGTAAAGTCACTAATGCCAGACAGTGACCTAAAGGATGACACCTACGAAAAAATGTTCTTGTATTAAAAACAATTTTAGTAAAATGACTCTTATTACAATATCATAGGACACCTAGCACCATGTTTGAATTGTTCTCAAAAACTCCCAAACAGTTTCTAAACAGAATTTCAAAATGTCGTCAGTCGTTGTCAATCATGTAATGAAGTGAGCACGCGTTCCGCGTTTTCTTATTTTTTATGTTAAGGACGCCAAAATTTAAAGGTGAGTTTTGAATCAATATTTATTAAAAAAATACTTTTTACTCATTTGTCAACGTATCAATGATAAGTTGGGATAGTGATAAACGTGCTTTTCTTGTGTTTGCTAATATTTTTCTGATAAATTATGATATGTCTACTATTAGTTCCAAAAAATAATGAATATCTAATAGATGACAGGCATGTCATCCATTGGTGTTTCAAGATATTAAACTCTTATGTTAGGTTCGGTACGGTTTTGAACTCTATTCCTAATGAAAAGATTACTGTAGAGATATCAACAATTTTGGATCACTTTAACTAAAGGTAGACATGGTGTCTATTATTGGGGTATACATGATGTCAATTATTGGTTCTATTGTTCCAGACGGATAATTATGCCGCCAATAAAAGGACAGATGTTTCGTTACTCTGAGCTAATATGGAAGCCGCTATTCAAGAATGCAGATGAGGAGTTCCGACGTCAACGGTCAACTGCGGCAAAAAAATTTGGGGTACCTAGGGTAACTCTGTTGAATGAAGTAAAGGGTAAGACACCAATGAAACGAAAAATTGGAAGAACATGCTACATCTCAGATGATACTGAAGCTCCAAACAAAACTCAGAAGAAAGAAGGATAGAAAAAGTGCCATCTGTTGTAATGGCATCTGTCTTTGGAATGGCAAAAATACCATGAAAACAAAGAGAAGAAAAAGACTGTATTAGAGGATGAGAAAAAAAGAAGAGCTGAGGAAAGGAAAAAAAGAAAGAAGAGACTGAAAAAGCACGAAAACTTAAGACTGATAAGAAGTTATTAAAGAAAAATAAAAATATTATAAAAAACAAACTTAAAAAGACTGACTATAATAGCTTATACCAAGAATTGGTAGAATCTGGAGACAGCGTGAATGATACTTCTGATGAAGTCACTGATGAGGAAAACAAAGAAGAAAGGTATGAGGAAGGGAGTAGAATTAAGCAAGGTGACTATGTTATCGTTAAGTTTCCTGGAAAAAAGAGATATTACAAATATGTTTGTATTGTCCAAACAGTAACTAAAACAGAAATTGAAGTTATGGCAATAGAAGCATGTGATGAGTCTAAAACAGTATTCAAAGAAAATGATAGGGATCAGTGCTATAACTGAATCTCAAATAATTAAAGTCCTTGATGAACCAAATATCACCAGCTATAATCATATTTAGTATAATAGTAAGTAGAAATTTGATAGTGCCTTAGAGGTTGATGGATAAGTAATTATTATCTAAGTTAATTAAGTATATCAAGCACACTGATGCCCTTAAAACTCCAACTGCATTAATTAAATATTATGTCAACTATTAGTGCATTTGACTGTCTACTTAAGGTGATTTTCTTTTTTTGTGATGTTATCTATTAGTACTTAAGACAATATAAAAAAAATAATTAATAATAATTAAAAGTATGTTGATTATTGGAAATTTTATTACTTAAGATAATTTTCTAAGATACACTGCATTCATATAAAAAAGCTGTGATTTGTTTTGTTTGATAAATATATAATTATTTTCATATAAACATAGTGTTTTCACTAAAGTGTCGAGCATTAGTGACTTTACCTTAAATTCGTTTGGGCACATACGTCGTTTTATTCCGAGCGCACATTATAGCCATCTCTCTTCTTTTGCGTTTCAAAAGTAATTGCATCACTTTCGCTCGCTTAGGAGATCATTCGCTACGATTTATTTTTGAGGAAGTGCATCAAGTAGGTAATACGACAACATAAAACTACTTATTTATAAACCATGACTCATACAAGCGCTCCATTTTATTCTGCCCGTGGTATTATGCTGTTAACTATTGTCTGCTTTCGTACAAACTGGGTCAGGATAAAAATACTGTTTATCTTAGGTGGTTCTGTGTGCTTTGTCGTGGCCAAGTGGACGTGAATGTTTCAAATTTACATTGACTATATTATATTTTTTTATTATACTAATATTTAAAATATTATTAAAAAATATATAAAAACATTTAATAATATAAAAAATACCGGTGGGCTCACCGGTATCGGGAACAGGGTCCAAGCTACCGGCGGCGGTCAGGGCTCCAGAGAGAGGAGCCTCCTAACAATGCGCTACCGTTTTCTGGTACCGCTTTCTGGATCAAGCTCTTGATCCAGCTGCCCAACGAGAGCCTCCTCAGGTGTTGGTCGAGGCTCTTGGCTCTTATTATTATTTATTATCAACAATAGTTCCTATAATAAAGTGATAGTGACCCTAATCTAATCGATAAGACAGGTGATTATAAACGGCCCTGTGCAGCTCTGTGTTGTAATTTATTTATCTACTAAAGCATGACCATTCGTTATCAGTTCAGATAAATTCTATCAAAATAATGTGTCTATCCTTGGAAAGTAGTTCTACCCAACCCGAGTCTTATTCATCATAATCAGCCAGCACCCTGATTGCATAACACAGTTTCGATCACAATCAGAATTATTATGAAGGATAGACTATTCTATCAATCATAACAAAAAAAAATAATTAAAATATTTGTTTTTTTTTTCTTTCTTTCTTTCTTTAACGTTTTCCCACACTAGGAATGTCTCCTGTATTGTGGGTGCGTTTACAACATTAATAGAATAAAATAAAATATCGCAAATCCATTGCTTCTTATGTTCGACAAAAAATAACGGAATGAATGTTGTTGAAATGTCAAAATGAAACCCATTAATTCTGTTAAGGTGTTAAGCAAGTCCCCGCTGTATTGTCTCACTAATGAGGGTTTTCGTGAAAATTTACGACACCAGTTGGCACCACTGTGACAAGAGGTCTTCCAATATAAAATATATGATGACGTTCATCATTCGATTCATTCATTCGTTCATCATTCAGTCATGACTAAAGAAAATATAGGCTCTTTGTCAGATGTCTGGACCTGACGTGTCAGTGCTGTAGACATGGGCGCCGCCTTAAAAATTCTCGGCGGCGGCGCGCTGACCAATTTCAATCGGCGGCGGCGTGGCGCCGGCGGCGTAGTTTTCTACTACCTACAACTAAAACTCGCAATCTACTACTACCCTATCTTCTTTAAGCCGGCCGGCTCCTTAATATCATTTCAGGCGGACGACAGGAAAATGTCAGTTCTATACAATACAGTAAATACCTTGTCCAGAATTCCAGATCAGGTCATCAGGTACAAAATAAAACTGTTTTCCAAAGGGACACTTTAATAGCTTCGTAAATTTTTTTTCAACATAGACACAGATAATCAAAGCATAAATACTAATTAAAGTTTGTCATTATTATCAATCTTACATATTTTATAATTATCATGAATAAATACGATTTTATTAACCCGAATCGAGCTCAAGCGAGATCTTTCGGCCATAACTGTTAGCCCAGCTACCGAGAATACCCTCTCACTCGGAGTGTTAGTGGCATGTATACAGAGTAAAGCTCTAGCAAGAGCAGCAAGAAAAGGTTCTTTTTTATTAGGTCCTTACATATGAAATTGGCGTTTTGTACGGGAGGAATATAAAGTCATTTTTTTTTTGTAAAATATATTTAATTAATCAAAATATGCACCGTCTTTATCTATGCACTTTTGCCTTCTCATAGGTAGTTCATTGATCCCTTTACTATGAAAACCATGGGGGCGAGAATCAATGAACTCTTTGAAGGCGGTTTGGACTGCCGCATCGGAGTTGAATTTTTTTCCTTGTAAGAAGTTGTCCAAATTCCGGAAAAATGTTAATCTGTTGGAGCAAGGTCCGGGGAGTACGGTGGATGCCGCAGACGTTCCAATTGTAGCCCATCTAACTTAGTGGTTGTTTGTTGTGCAGTGTGTGGTCTTGCGTTGTCGTGAAGCAGCAGTGGCCTAGAGCGATTGACCAATCTCGGTTGTTTAGCAGCTAGTTCTTCTTTCATGGTTTGCAGTTGCAGACAATAGATATCTGCCGTAATCGTTTGGCCAGATTTTAGAAAGCTGTAGTGAACGACACCGGCGCTAGTCCACCAAACACTCACAAGTAACTTTTTCTGAGTCAATTTTCGTTTAGGGCAGGATTTGGCTGGTTCTCCAGGGTTCAGCCATTGCGACGAGCGCTTCCGATTACGAAAACGTTGAAACAAAAAACGTACCGTGCTTTCTTTTGCGACACCAGCGCCGTACACATCATTAATCCTTCGAGCTGTTTCTGCAGCACTGGTGCCACGGTAGAACTCGTACTCGTAAATATACCAATATTTCATGTTTTCCATTGTGCGGTAATAAGCGACGCCAAAGAAAAAAATAATGAGGAAAAAACAAATGAATGACTGTTTTCAAAACTCAAATGTACCAGCTAAATGAATGTATAAATTTGGGAATTCTTAACCAAAGAGGAGATATTTCAGATCAAAGTGGTCAGTACGACAAAACGCTAATTTCATATGTAAGGACCTAATATTATTCCAATAGGATAATAAATCACCATCTTTTGGCTCTGTAGGAACAGCACCAGCAATGTAACGCCAAAATTCTTGCTCTATTGGATCACCTTGAATGCCTTGGCATGAACTCATACTGTTTCCTTGACAGTTTGTGCAATAATGATGTGTCAATTACATCTGGTGCTTGTACTGCCTGCGTTTTCGGCTAAAGCTTCTGGCTTGTTATTAATATTTATAATTTCCCTGATGTACAGACGCCAGCACATCAAGCTACTACAATCTGTCAAATTTCTTCAATAGATTTTCAACTTTATCGCTAAAGCTTATGGTTCAAAGTTGATTGGGAAAATTTGACATTTTCGGGTAGCTTGATGTGCTGGCGTCTGTACGAGGAAAGGAATGACAAAAAAACGTCTATGGAAAAGATTATTCACTGTAGTTTTTGATAATTCAGTCATTTTGGATGAGTCAATCACGAAAACAAATACACGTCTTTACGCCACTCACGCCGCGCGGTGAATGTCGGCGGCGGCGGCGGCGTGCCGCGGGCACGCGGCGGCGTCGCGCCGGCGCAGCGCCCATATCTACAGTGCTGCCACCTGGCGAACGTCATTTCAGAAAACCCTCATTGCAAAGGTCTCCTGTTCTTTTTTCAACTCAACTCGACGTTGAGCCAATTTGGACCAATCCCTTCTCTAAGCGCCTAGTTCAATCTTATTAAATATCGAAATATTTGCTTGTGTCCAAAAACGTTCGGGAATCCTTAGTGTTAGTAAGCACCAAAACAGCTCTGAAATCGGGAATTTACAACCCATATTGCAATGAGAAAACTCCCATGGAAATATACACACAGTCATACATGACTTTGACTGTCCTCAGTGTCCTCTGAAATGTATTCAAACTGCACCGAACATAGTATGCTCTAATCGACATGGAATGCATGTGTATTGTTAGCAAATTGCTTTATTGTACGCTCGTGAAGGTGTCAGAAATGCCAGATGGTTTGCCGTTCATAAAATTCATTCGACTCCTATAGGATAGCGCTTAGTAGATGAGACTGAGAGTTTTGTAATGTTGTGGATGATAACAGTTAGTTGGTTAGTTAGGAAGGCAAAGTTTTTCAAAGGAATCAGAGGAGGATATATTTGCGTACTGATGTCTGGCGTCCGGTAACCAAAAATTATCGTGAAGTACCTTCAGCATCATCATCTTTTCAACCGAAAAACATCCACCAACATCAATACATAGGCCTCCCCCGAGTATCGCCATCGTAAAGTACCTTAGGTAATAGGTAAAAGGTAAAACGGGCTGTTGTCCGCAACTCCACGTCAATGCGCGTATTTTGCGTACAAGTAACGTACCTTAAATGTAAAAAAAAATTAACGCTGTGTACAACTAGATCTCCAAAAATGCAACTAATTGCATGATATTCGATGTTCCTCTTATTTAAGAAAGTTTTTCATTCCACCTCTTCCTCAGCTGAGACCGTTAAATCTTCGCATATCTTTAATATTCCTTATTCCTTAAGAGAACTTCAGAATTCATAGGAATGAATTCTGAAGTTCTCTTTTAATAAGAAAGCAATTCACTGCGTTCAACACCGCGCACCGCAACGTCTTACCTCTTCCATAAAGGCTCCTGCAAACAGGCGCGACACGCGACATGAATCGCGCGCTACACGAAGGCACCGCTCGTTGCGCGACTTGCGGTGCCTTTGTGTCGCTCACGATTTTATCGCGTGTCGCACCTGTTTGAAGGAGCCTTATCTAAGAAGGCTATTTCCCAGCACGCATAAATTCTATCAATACCAACAAACGTCATTTGCAACAAACATTGTATAGCCAACGTAGCCCGTCACATCCACAAACGCTAATCGACGCAGAATACTGTGTATTGTTACCTAATTGTTGTATTATATGCTGTGAAGTGGGCCAGCGTTTGCGAAAACGGCGCTTGCGCAATGCTCGATGGACTGTGTGGCTCAATATTTTAGATATGACTGATATGGTGTTTGTTTCCCAAAAATTACATGGCTGTAATTTTAAGACCGTTTTATTTGAATATGAGATTTGAAGATTTGACTGAGCGAAAGATCAAAATTCGAAAGTAATGTCTAGTCTTTAAAGGAGACCTTCGGCTTATTTTGAAGGAACAGTCACCTGGGAAATATCAGCATCGTCTTGTTATAGTTATACACACCAAAGACAAAATTACCAGAATTAAAGGGATGCTAAAAACAATACCAACAACAATAACCCAATTACTTAACACGCTTTCCGTCATAGTCTTAATTTTTAAAGAGCTTCAAGACACGTACATTAGTACGTGTCTTGAAGCTCTTTAAAAATTTAAATTATAAATGCGAAAGTGTGATGAGGCCCACCCCGAGCTCTTAACGCGATCCATTTTAGGACCTAAACTGAACTGTTCTTCTAATTCGTACCATGACGTCAGTTTAACGATTCAATTTAGGCCATGCCATCTGACGGCGATTGTCCCAAACTGAGTCGCAAATTTTGGTTTCATTCATTTAATTTTGTACTTGTTTGGTACCACGACGTCCATAGAGCAGCTCAAGTGAAACGCTCAACTGTCAAATTAAGCGATTCAATAAAAGTTACTATTTCTCTAACATAAACTGAAACGTTTGGTGAATTATTGACGAAAATAAAGTGTTTTAGTGAAATTATTATACAAAAACCATGTAAGTGTAGGTACTTTAATCTTTCTTTTAAAGTCTAAAATACCTATTTTACATGACTTTTTTAACCGCATTTGTTTTTCTTGGTACGTTCGAAACAGAAACATACTTAATTTGTTTTATTCCGTCGAAATATTTTTTTTTTATAATGCATAGCAAAAGGTAAATAAATATTTACTTTGACTAAGAATTATTTTAACAATAGTTACCGTATTAACGCGGAATCTTAAAAGCAACTGTTGAATGTCTAAGAACAAATAAAATGTTACTTGCTTCTGAACGTGTCCGACACTAAAATATGCGCGAAACAAACTTATTTGTTAATAATAGCGTTGTCTCTTTTTCACCAAAAACGTTTCAAACGCAGTTCAGCAAGAAATAGCGATCTTTCATTCACTTTTAACGATCCAAATGCCTCTGAGCGTATTGGACGTCGTGGTACACGAATTTGAAGCGATGCAGTTTAGGAACCTAAACTGAAATGTCTTGCCATTGAATCATTTTTATTTAGAACATGGTAGGCCACCAGTCCATCATGCAATTAAAATACTCGTTCTTTCTACAAATACATTAAGACAGACCAGCTGTTTCACTATTAACATCCTAGGTGATTGACCAGCGCGTACTTATGATAATTTAATTGGACGTGGTGTATAGCACGTGATGTTAAGTACATTACACGCGATATCAATTGAGGAAAATTGCTTAACAATTCATGTACAGACGCGAGCACATCAAACTACAACAGTCTGTCAAATTTCTTTAATAGATTTTCAACTTTATGGCTAAAGCAGAAGGTTCGAAGTTGATTGGGAAAATTTGACAGTTTTGGGTAGCTTGATGTGCTGGCGTCTGTACAATACAAGTGGGTACTTGACACCTTTGGACTGCCGAGAAATTGTTTCATGACATAGTGAGGTGTAGGAAAAAGAGGTGACTATTTAAAAACTAGGTTTTGGGACAAAAAAGTTGATTCATGCAAAACTCACCTTTAATAACCTATAATAAACCTCCTTTGCTCAAAAGGGCAAGCAAAAGCATCATTACCGTTCTCCTCACTCTTGTCCTTATAATACTAATTTATTTAGAGTTCTCCACCTTCCGCATCCAGTCTGTCGCAGTTGCTCCACCTTCTAAGGTGCTTACAGGACCTAAACACAAAAAACGCAAACTTTAGAAACAATAAAAGCATAATTATGATCAACTACAGTAAACAAAAAAAATAAACATCCAAATTGATAACCTCCTCCTTTTTGGAAGTCGGTTAAAAATCAGAAAAATATATTATTATGATATTCTTCAGGATATATACTAGGTAGATAGTGTGTTGAAAATATAATACATACAAATAAAGTGATACATAACATAATTGGAGGCCCAACGGCCTCCAGTTATGTTGTGATCATTTTCATATTCGTATCACATAACATCAAGTCTGTATTCCCCAAAAGGTTGGGCAGTAGTCTGTAATAGTTCAGAGACTTATTTTTTTTTTTCAGGTATGGCACAAAGGGTGCTTCAAATGCCAGGAATGCGGCATGACACTCAACATGCGGACCTACAAAGGATATGGAAAACTCCCATACTGTGAATCGTAAGTATATTATCCTTATAATATTTAATCTAAAACAATATTTTCAACAACTCTGTGCATGTCCAAGATCAAAAGTGGGGAACTTGATAGCCAAAATAGTAGGATTAAAAGACGAATCCTGCAATTTTTGCTATCAAGTTTACCGCGAAAGCGTCAGGGTAGTACGGGAAATTCAATTCAGTAATTGTATTGATGATTTCATCACCACTGCTCTCAAAACAGCAAAGGAAAAACATCGTGATGAAACCGGCACGTCCTAGAACCAAAAATTCGAAGACTTGTGACAACCCGAACTGGGCCCGCGTGGTGGATTACGTACTCCCTCACAGAGAGGCCTGTGTCACAGCACTGGGAACATTATTGTATTTATAATGTTATTATAAATATAATGTTAATGTTAATTTATTATTATTTAATAATAAACCCATTTATTGCAGACTAACACATGTTGTACTAACAACACATGTTAGTCTGCAATAAATGGGTTCATATCAATTTCAATAAATCAAAGGTCTTAAAATTATGTTAGTCAGGACTAAAAATCAAAAACAAAACATCATTCATCTCTCAAAATTCAAATAAAATAAAACGCATAGTCAGTAATAGCGTCATCTCGTCACATGACGCTGGATGAATCTCCCCAGCACTGCAGACGCGTCTCAGAAAGATTCCGTTGGGCGTTCCCTCGAATCCGGCGCATCAGAGAAGCTGTTTTCTACGCATAATGGCATAAAAGTGATCGACTCTTGCCTTGCGTCAGCAAACATATCCGACGCGCTGCAGGATCGAGGGAGCCTCACCAGACTCCTATAGGCGTTGTTTCGTACACGTTGTATTATAGTCTAATTATTATGCATTATTATTATTATGCATTATTATAATTCTGTAAAGCCATATTTGTTACGGTCGCGACTCATTGCATACAATCTGACATTGACCTGTAAATATTTGCAAAAAACGTAAGTAAATTTACCTTAGCGTATTATCCCCCTTAACTATAAAAAAACAGTCACCATACAGTTTCACTATCGATCCAACAATAATAATATGTAAATTCGACCCATTAACTAATTTTAATAGGTGTTCTGTTCTGACCAGCCTATTCATAGCACGTACAGACTTCGTAAGGTCAAGGTCGGTAACACGTTTTTAATAGCTTTTAACCAACTTGCGTGGTGTTAAAGAAATTAGTTTTTGATTAATTACTGGTAAAAGGTGTGGTTTTGGGGGTATGCCTAAACTGAACATTTATTTTTTAACCCAAAACGGGACATGGGTTTATAAACGACAGTTAACAGGTTAAATGAAAATAAACACAACTTTTTAATTTTCTTTATTTAGAAAAAGTGTAACTTAATACAATTAGCGTTCTTCACTAGACTATAATTCGAATTAATTATAATTATTTTTATTCTAACAAATAGCCATTCAGCGTATAAATTGAAAATAAATACATAGTTATGGTTTCATTACAATTAGAAATCTTTTAAAAAAAATCCGAACAAATTATGAAAAATAAAAATCAATAATCGGTTCACCATTCGGCATTCTTATTAAATCAAATTTCCTCTGAAATATGTTTTTAAAACGGGACTATTTTGCGTCCCGAAGCTTTGTTTGGGGACAAAGGGACAGATGACTGAGAAAAGGGACAGTCTCGTTCAAAACGGGACGTATGGTCAGTTTAGGTATGCCCTGTGATGTGAACTCATGCCGTGGTAAAAATATTAGCCAGTCAGCGAAGTGGTAGCAGGGTGCGCCCCACGTATGTAGGGATGGGAGGATGGAAATCGACGCGCCAATTATAAACATGAATTCATCACATAATTTTATTATAAACCCCCTCTAGCGTAGACATTATTATAACCGACTAGCAGCGTCCCGCGGTTTCACCCGCTTAAGTTTTGATCCCGTGGTAATATCGGGTAAAAAAGTACCCTATGTGTTAATCCAGATTATAAACTATCTGTGTTCCAAATTTCATCTAAATCTGTACAGCAGTTTTTGCGTTATAGAGTAACTAAAATCCATCCATCCATCCTCTCAAACTTGCGCGTTTATAATATTAGTAGGGTAGGATGAAAAATTTGACCGCAGCGGGTTTCAGAATCATGTACAGACGTCAGCACATCAAGCTATCCGAAACTCAAATTTTCCCAATCAACTTTGAACTAGGGATGCATCCGATACCGATACCGATATATCGGCGATACTTCAGGTTTGCCGATATATCGGTATCGGCGATATTTTTATGGCCGATTCAACGATACTTTTCAAATTTCGCGCTTTAAAATGTAATGTAAACGCGCGTGTTGTCCCGTCTATTTCGTTGCAAACGAGGCACGAACTAAGTTTGCTCGGGGAAACCCCGCGCTTTATTCAGTGTTTTGTTTCGCCCGCCCGCTTTGGCCTCGCACTCGCACATCTATCCCATTTCGTTACGTTGAATGTTGTTGCGCGTAGTATTTTTCCATGCAAATAAGATTAAGAATGACATATCGTAATTTTTTGTGTATTGTATGTCATTTATAACTACCTAGTCGTTTGAGTCAAATAAAATAAATAGTAGTCATATCAACTTCAAAACACAAAAGTGCTAGGTATTGGAATCACTTTGAAATTTCGACAATTGATAATTCCATAAAAATCTTATAAATGTTAAATTTTGATAACTAAAACTATTGATTAATTGTGTTTTATTTAATCTACCTTCCTTTTTGAATTCAGTAAGCGTATCGGTATCGGCATCGGTATCGCCGATATTTTTATAAGAGTATCGGTATCGGTATCGTATCGGCAAAAAGGCGTATCGCGGCATCCCTACAGTTTGAACCTTATGCTTTAGCGATAAAGTTGAAAATCTATGAAAGAAATTTGACAGATTGTAGTAGGTTGATGTGCTGGCGTCTGTACAGCCGGTCGATTCTGTAAAAATAAAAATCTCACCGTGAAAACTTAGGTGAAGTGAGTTTGTTTTTCTAGGAATTGACACTATTGATAGCTCACTTCACCTAAGTTTTCACGGTAAGATAGTAACAGAATCGCACTGCAGGTGATAGTCATTAAAAAATCAGCGCTGTGCTGTGGGTCCCCCATAGCACCAAGCTGAAGTGGAAGCCTTTTTCTCATAGTCACGACGTGCAGCTGCCGACTTTTTTATACCAATTAACTTGCTTATCTTTTTATATGCACGTGTTTCTGTGACAAATAAACCTATTTTGCTTTCTTTCCTCTGCGAGCTCAAATGGCCATTCCTTCATGTCCATATTTAGGCATAACTTATATTTTCCCGTTAACTGATCGTTGTAATGGGTACCTATAATGAACAAGCTTTAAAAATAATGAAAAAATAATCTAATAATATACCTATAATATACCCATAAAGTCCCATGTTTAAAAAAACATGGGACTTTAAAGTCAAGTGTGCCTACGTCAGATCAACAGGACTGGTTCCAACTTGAATGAAATAAGAGAATCATTGAATAACGTCATAAAAATGCTTGTTGTCTGAAAAACGGCGTCAATTCTTATAATAACGGATACTTTTTTGTACACTTTAGAGCATATTTAGGAACTAGCTGTTTTCACGGTTGTACCTTTTGGATAATGTTAAAATTCCATTTTCACCACATTCTCATAAAGGCTCTTACAAACAGGCGCGACACGCGATATAGTCGCGCGCGACACAAAGGCACCGCTCGTTGCGCGACTTGCGGTGCCTTTGTATCGCGTGTCATGTCGCGCCTGTTTGTAGGAGCCTTAAAGTAATTACGTCACTTTCCCTTTATTATGTAAATTCGGTAATTCTATGAGAAGACTTTCTGAAGCTAAGCGCAGCCCAGCACAGCTACATCTCGAAAGTTTGAAAACCGACTGCAATCAGTCCATTCTATAAAAATCTCACCGAAAAAACTTACGTGAAGTGAACTGTGATTCCACCAGCTGTGCGATTCTGTAACCATCTCACCGTGAACACTTAGGTGAAGTGAGCGTGGAGTGAGCTGTCAATAGTGTCAATTCCTAGCAAAAACAAACTCACTTTACCTAAGTTTTCACAGTGAAATTTTTACAGAATCGCCGGCAGTAGTGCTATTTCGTAAAAATCTCATCGTGAAAACATAAGTGAAGTGAGCTGTCACTGGTGTCAATCTCTAGCAACAGATGGAATGGTAGCTCATTTAAAGTTCACTTCACCTAAGTATTCACGGTGAGTTTTTTTACAGAATAGGCCGGCTGGTGCTAGAGTTTATCACTATTTACAACGTGAGCTATCAATAGTTTCAATCTCTGTCAATGTAAATAATTTTTCCTCATCAAATTCCTAAACTAGACAATCCGCGGATTCTCATTAATTCTTTGACGGTAAAAACCAGTGTATATTTATGTGTCGTTACTCATAGCAATTACCGGCTTACTCACAACATAGTTGTTACGCTACACTGCGTAATGTGTGAATCATGCGTCTGCTATGGTAAAGAGTATATTTTGAGAAATACACATGAAATAACAGTTATTTTTAAAGAAAATAGTGTACGCCAGGCCGGTTCTTTCCGCGGGCCCAGTGCGGGTGTATCTACCAATCCACACTGGGCCCTCGTGGTGGATTATGGTCTAATACTTCTCACAGAGAGGAGGCCTGCCGATATATTCTGTAAATTCTTACCGTGAAGACTTAGGTGAAGTGTGCTGACAATGCCATGACGTGGAATGACAGCTCACTTCACCTATGTTTTCACGATGAGATTTTGACAGAATAGGTCGGCTGTTACAGCAATGGGTACGTTAGAGGCTGATTATTTAATTTATTGATTTACCAAGGCACCAAGTCCCAACATACAAATCACAACGATAAAATTAATTTAATGAGGGTTTTCGTGGAAATCTACGACACCAGTTGGAACCACTGTGACAAGAGGTCTTCCAATATAAAATATATGATGACGTTCATTATTCGATTCATTCATTCGTTCATCATTCAGTCATGACTAAAGGAAATATTGGCTCTTAGACAGATGCCTGGACCTGACGTGTCAGTGCTGCCACCTAGCGAACCTCATTTCAGAAAACCCTCATTCTTACATCATTAAAATAAACACATCATAATTCAATAAAATCATTAAAATAAAAACATTAAAACTGAATAGACATAAAATTTAATTAATCATGCTTATGCCATGCTGGTTTGCCTGATATAAGGTACTTATCAGCCCATTATAGTCCACGTAGACGACTCCGCCTTGGAGTGTAAATGTGGTGCTATTCCAAAAACAATGGGACTCTTTATATCGTGTCCTGCGTGTCCTGTCAGCTGCACGTTACAGGAACTGATGGACGCTGGTGATGGCTTCAAACAAGTAGCCGAAATCTGAGCCGAGTCCATTTAGATTGCTATCGACACGCTAAGAAGAAAAAGAGTGGACTAAGAGTGGACTTAGAATGGGCCTCTCCAATTGCACTCCACTGAGGGCAGCCACTTTTACCCACGGATTACCCTGCTTTGTCCGTGTTGTCCACTGCTGTTGTCGATTCGCGGTATCCACTTAAGAACACGTCTGCTCCAATGGCCATCAGTTCGATCGCCACATTGGCGGATTATCTTCTGTCGGATTCGATCCTTCAGAAAAACTCCAAAAATAGCTCTTTCCATAGTCTCAATACTTCGAGCTCTTACCTTACAGGCTTAGATCATGTCGACCTAAGCCGAGACGTATTCTACGGGCTATCGCACTGCTAGCCAGAAACAAAGTTTGAAAAGTCCATCTTTCGCAAAGTGCCGTTGCCACAGCGCCCCACGGCTAAGCTACACATGTGAACTTTTCTCCGCTTTGTGTGAAATCGTAGATGGGATCGTCCACTTCGACCCACGATCACGCTATGCACGAATGCGAGGCTATAAAACAAACGAACCGCGCAGCTATCGTGGCCAACCTTTCCTTGCACATTCTACGTAGCAATGGACGGTCGACTTTACTCTAAGGAAACCAATGTCACATTATTCAATGTCAAATTGAAGCGCATCACATTGCGAACGTAATCTCTAATCGCATTTATTTCTTCTAAGTGGATAAGATTGCGTCAGCAGATAATAAATTCTTTAATCTCCTCTTAACTTAACCCTAGAAATTTTTATGCAATTCTAAAAGAACAATGAAAATAAGTTTAATTGCGGTAATCATGCATGACGCAGAGAAATAACACACACAAAAAAATCAAGATGGGAGGAAAATATGCGTCTCATTTACGCAAAACGGCCATCGCTCAGCATCTGGCGCTATGCGAGATAGAGCCCCAGCGCTGGTTTTGAGCGACAGCCGGCGTTGATGTGATGACGTCAACCGGTGCATACGAAAGAAGAAAGACTACGATTCGAGTCTTAAGAGTATTCTCAGGGGCTTATGGGTAAATGATAACAGTCGCACGGGTCGATCGATTGTCGCGGTGGATTCATGGATGTGTGATCCATATCGAGACCCCTCCGTGCCTCGGAAAGCACGTTAAGCCGTTGGTGCCGGCTGTCATTCGTAAATCTTTCACACCATCTTTTCCATATCGAGACCCCTCCGTGCCTCGGAAAGCACGGTAAGCCCTTGGTGCCGGCTGTCATTCGTAAATCTTTGACAGTCGTTACGCGTAGTTAGAAGTCCAAAAGTCTGACAATCAGTCTTACCAGGGGGTATAGTGTTACCACAGATCATAGAAATTCAGGTGTTACCCGGAAACTGGGTTGTAGACTGGGGGTCAGATAAGCAGTTACTCTATGTTATGTGTTACTGGTATTCAGCTGCATCCATTTGGACTGGAATCCGACCCCAATGTGCATAGTTGGGAAAAGGCCTAGGCTTATTGATTTTCTTCTTCTAAGTAGATAAGGTTGCCTCAGCTTTTAATCCTCATCATCTGCCTAGCCTCAGCTTTTAATATATCGTATAATCTCATCTTTTTTTTTTTGGGTGGAGAATTATTAAATAACTTCTCCCGCTCTGGGGAGCGGGGGGACCGGGAGGGCCATGTCAAACTAACTTTTACTGACTAAAACCCACCCGTGTTCTTTAGAAATAAGCATCACCTTTGTACATTTGTACAGACGCCAGCACATCAAGCTACCCGAAACTATCAAATTTTCCCAATCAACTTTGAACCTTATGCTGTAGCGATAATGTGTCAGATTGTAGTATGTGCTAGCGTCTGCACGTATTTTTCTGTTCCTTTCTTCTTGTCTGATTACATGTGTGTAAGTACAATGTACATACATTCTTTATTTATCTGACTAACTTTTCCGTACAAGTAACTCTCAAGTGACGTAACGCTGCGTAACAACATGTTTGTTACGTATATTACGTCAAAACGGAGTGATATCCATGCAAATGACTGACTGGTCAACAACTTGTTAGTATTTATGCAACGAGACGCATATTTTCTCCCACTGTGGTCGCTATGTGTAGAGATGGGAATGTCGAATCAGATGTATCGATATTTTACGTGTTACATTATCGATACCGGTATCGAGTAAAAAAGAATCTATATTTTAAAGACATCATTTGCTTAGCCTTTTCCCAACTATGATGGGGTCGGCTTCCAGGCTTACCGGATTCAGCCGAATACCATTATTTTACATGGAACGACTGCCTATCTGACCTCTATAACCCAGTTACTGGGTAATACTATCGCATTACCCCTTGGAAAAACGCACCCGTGCGTACCTGGGCTTACTCTTCGTGGAAAACAGGCGAGACGAAATGAATGTAAAGAAAACAGAAAGAAAATAAGTTTATTTGACCCAGGTTAAGTAAGGTACACCATAATCACACAAAACAAAAAAAAAACTTAAAACAGTATTGTGTGCCTCACGGCTGCGTCAAATATATATCAGTTTAGCTTATGTCAAACGACTAAGTCATTAAAATTAGGTATCGTAAGACAAGTAACGACACTTATCGATACTTTTTCCCATCCCTAGTCTGTTATGGTCTGCAAATTTTCTGCATTTATTAGTACTTATTATGTCTGTTTGCCTGTCATCAATGGGTGGGACTGATTTGTAGTTAGCTTAACCTTGGCCTGATTCTCGTAACGATTACTTAATAGATTCAGAAAGATGTGTAGATGAAAAACTATTAGACGTATAGTCTGTTCCAAAAGTATCTGATGAAAGTGTAAATAAATGGATCAGAAAACGTACCTGTGGGTACTGGGTACCAATTTTTAGTGCCACATACTAGTATTTCGTAATTGTTGAACGAGACATGAAATTGTTTTAGGAGACAAATACGATCGCGAACGAAGAAGATCGAATCGGTTTTTTTTATTCGATTCGATGGACGTACGTTCCCCCCCCGACCCCCGGCGTAGGTGTGAGATGGACCACCGGGGTGGTTTTTAGTCAGTGAGAGTCTGAAAGACCCCGCCGCCCGCCCGCCCCAGGGCGGCGGACATCCATGAGGATTTTCCACCCCGGAAACAGAAAAAAAAGGGGTACCAGGCAATGTTGCTGATAAGATTACATATTTACTATACTGTAGGATGAGTGTTTTTAATGTACGAGTAAATCTGTGAGGAATGGAACGCAACGCATGAGAGAGAGAAGGAGACAGGTGAGGAATGGCGGATTAGTACTGGGGGGAACGTTTGTCATGGGAAAGACACTAAGATTTAATAAATTAAAATTAAGAGAATTTCCATTGTATCGATGACAGTAAAGATAAAATAAACCACCAGCCGGTCGATTCTGTTAAAAACTCACCGTGAAAACTTAGGTGAAGTGAGTTGGTTTTGCTAGGAATTGACACTATTGACAGCTCACTCCACGCTCACTTCACCTAAGTTTTCACGGTGAGATTTTTACAGAATCGTACCGCTGTAATTGTTTTGAAAAGCATTTTACTTGCCCCACAATCCAACATTCTACATTACTGTTGCTGATAACGATTAAATACAGCAATGTAACTTTGTGTTGTAAATCAAAGGAAATGTCTATTATTTCTAAATATCCTTAATTTATACCTCCAACGTTTCCTTACGAAATGTTCCTTAACAGTTGGTTCATTAATCAATGATAATTGAAGTGTATAATTTTACTAAATTATCCCACGGTGTTAAAGTAAATTCAACATAAATATTATAAACTTAATTTTATTTGTCATTTTAGTAAATTTAATTGTAATCGATTACCAAGTCATTTATTAAGTTGCAACATTGTGATCAAGCTTAACATTTTTGATGTCTAGCAACACTCTCACTCTCTGTGCATCACTGACCTGTATTATACAAGTACTGTACGATAGAGGTCAGTGCTCTGCATTCATGCTTCCAACCCGCAAGTCTATTTTTTCTACTTTTGTAATTTTTTATAAATCTTACCGTGAAAACTTTGGTCAAGTGAGCTGTCATTCCAACTGACAGTTTTGACAGCTCACTTCAGCTAAGTTTTCACGATGACATTTTTGACAGAAAGATCGCCAGTATTTACTTAAGGTGGAACTAGTCGCGAGCTCGAACTCACTGGTGATCATGGCCAAAAAGCACGCTGTCTCACCTGGCTTCGTGTCCGACAGAGATAGTATCAGTGATGAGGAGTTAGACGCTAGTCTACATGCACAACGTCTAGTTTTCACGCACAGAAACACCGTTCCGTACTGAAAGGCGCGTAAAATAAATCGAAAAGTGCTTTGGAAAATCGAGTTTTATGAAAAAACCACTGGATAAATCAATTACAAATAAAGTTTATTGAATTCTTCGATAACTGAGCTTTGTCGGTACCCACTTTATTTTGAATATTTTACAGTTCTTTTATTACTTATTTACACCCAAAGTTACGTTTAAAATAGCAAGAAAAACGAACCTTTGTTGGCTCATAACTTTTTAATAGCTTTTTATTTTACTATTCTGTTTCCGTACAGACAAAATTAATAATAAGAGAACGAATCATGTTAAACTTTGGATGCACAATGTAAAACAGTGGAGTAATACTTTCCCGGTATAGAAAAAATATCGACTAAGTAGTGGTACCTTAAGTAGAGAAAGCGCAAATAAAAATCATAATTAATTATCGTGTAAGTCCTTGACCTTACTTAACATTCGTACGTGTACGTTGCATGTTACAAAACATTACGCATATTAACATATCGTAATCAGCAGTAATTAGCATATTATTGTTGATACTAGAATGTTAGTATAGAATATGGCTTGTTGTGAATGATATCAGTAATGGTCACGCTATGTGTGAACTTTTATGGGATAGGCAGATGTATTATTTAGTAGGTCTAGGATCTAGGTAACTTTGGGAGGAGCCGCGACGTGCCCTCATCTCAGGAGTAGGCAGGCCGGCCGTAGTCGACTCGATGGTTGGCAGCGAAGAGTCCTGGGACGCGGTGGTTTCCTTATGCAAAACAGTCGTTTCGCAGAAGGAGGCCGCGGAAAGGGAGAGAGAGTTCTCGTCCACTCACCCGGCCCGCAGAGAGCGCACCGGGCGTCGGCGGAGGGCAGAGAACGCCCTCTTCCAGCCCCCTAAATGGGTCCAGGGGTGACGGACTCGGGAACGTCTGTCGCCCCCCACACATCAGGACCCGAGATGGCGGCGCGTAGTGTTCCATGCGCACCTCTTAGACGTCGCGTGGAGAGTTTAAACACCTCACTTCCCCCTGACCCAAGGAGGCCCGCAGTGGCGGTCCGGAAGCAGTCGGGGGTTGCGGAAGGATCGTACGTTCCCGCGACCGTTGACAGCGGTTTAAAGGCTCCTTCAAACAGGCGTGACACGCGTAAAATCGCGCAACGAGCGATGCCTTTGTGTCGCGCGCGATTATATCGCGTGTCGCGCCTGTTTGTAGGAGCCTTATATCGCGTGTCGCGCATTTTTGTAGGAGCCGTAAATCGGCATTTTTTGAGGGTTCTAGTGCTTTTAAAAATAATGTATCATCATAATGTAAAAACATGTAGTTAATAGGTAAGTCTTTATTAAATTATTCTGTAAAAAAACATTGCTTTATGGTCAAAACAGGCGAGAGCGTTTCTATGGAGAAATGACCATCTTTCAGCTTAATATAATAAAAAAATCTCGATGTTCCACCAAGTCGTTACAACCTTGCAAAGCGGGGGGGGGGGGGGGCACAGTCCGTTCACAGTTATTTGACCACTGACAGTAAAAACCTAACAGCAACCGTATTGTAACTAGAATAAAGATCACAATGTTAGTGACAGACTTGGTCAACCAGCAACCTTATTGCTATGAAAATAAAGATCACTGTGGTTTGGACATTGATGCAAAATCTGAGGTAAAATAACTGAAAGAAGTGTAGTCGCTAGTTTAAAATAAAAAAGAGACATGCCTACTATCTTCATTTATTTTGTCAATGAAAATAATGTCAATCTACAAAGTCTGTGCGTGACTTTGTCACACTGAATGAAAGTTGTTAGTCACAAATTATCCACACTTTTCCTGCCTAGAACGCGGAAGCTGTTTTGATTTTTGCTAACGGTGCGAATTATACGCTTGCCAGCAAATTGTTTTGTAATTAGCGCGAATTGTCAATTAACTGTTATTGATTGTTTTAAAAGTAAAAAATATTGGTCAAAGTTTTCAAACGAATGTTTTGTTTTTATATTGAAACTAGCTTCTGCCCGCGACTTCGTCCGCGTGAAATTTCTTGTTACTCCGACCCACCCCGTCGCATCGCATCGCCTGCCCGCGCTATTACTTCGTTTTTGCTTAGCGTTCTTTCTGACTTTTTTTCTTTTTGCTCGGCTCCTAAAGGTCATAGCGTGATGTTAAATAGCCTATAGCCTTCCTCAAGAATTGGGCTATCAAATGCAAAAATAATTTTTCAAATCCAACTGGTAGTTCCAGAGATTAGCGTTCAACCAAACAAACAAACAAACAAATTCTTCAGCTTTATAATATTAGCGGCCCGCTCCAGCCTCGCAGAGTTGCATTTTTTTTTTCGAATTTCCGATATTTTCTTTCATACGAACCTTGTCCTGGCAATACCAAACACGACAA
The DNA here is from genome assembly GCA_963855955.1 of Luperina nickerlii. Lineage (NCBI taxonomy): Eukaryota > Metazoa > Arthropoda > Insecta > Lepidoptera > Noctuidae > Luperina > Luperina nickerlii. Next base: position 3,639,287 of record OY979689.1, on the reverse strand, counting down.
AAAAAAAAGAATAATCCAATTTGGTGTAGTCGTTCGAAAGTTATGTGGGTACAGACATTTTGGCGACTTTGTTTTATACTATCCAAGGATCAGCGAAAACACGTCATTTGCATAGACCAAATCAAAGGTCAAAGGTTTTCCCTAAGCATTGTCACTACAACACTAATCATATACATATACCTAGTAATAGTCACTAGGAAAAATACTCACAAAAAAAAACTTAGAAAGAAACTTAAATAAAAACTTTTCCTTCTTTCTTTCTTCAAACGTCACAATTTCACAACGCAGACAATGAATTATGAATGGAACCACAAAAAACCACATCATCATCTGCCTAGCCTTTTCCCAACTAAATTTGGGTCGGTTTCCAGTCGAACCGGATGCAGCTGAATACCAGTATTTTACATGGAACGACTGCTTCTCTGACTACTACAACCCATTTCCTGGATAATACGATACCCCTTGGGCCTCTGATTACCCGTAACGAAGATCTACAAATGGCAGTTGGGTTTAACGTGCTTTCCGAGGCAGGGGGTCTCGATATGTAATGGACGGTCACCTATCCACGGACTGACCTCGGCGAGCGTAGCTTAACTTTCGATCGACTCGTGAGGCATATTTTATTGAGCCACGAGCCTACTACGTAATTAACAAAATTTCCCTCATAACTAAAACTACCATTAATATTTCCAGACATGTACCAAAAGCGAAGCACACGACGATGGCGGAGACGCCCGAACTCAAACGAATAGCCGAGAATACGAAGATACAGAGCAACGTCAAGTATCACGCCGACTTCGAGAAGAGTAAGGGGAAGTTCACACAGGTATGTATTACACTAGCACGGCCACACACCAATACTTATTAACACGGTAACAGACTTCTCACAATACTATAAGACAGGCATACCTACTTTAGGGGGATGCGCTAAGGACGTCCTCGAAATTCAAAAGTCAATAGTGGAAAGAGGTAACGTAGGCTTGGCTTTTGTCCTGCAGTGAGATAACGCAGGTTTACAATACTAATAATAATATTGGGCAATAATAGCGGAGAGCTACGACCAACACCCCAGGTGCCGTATTATGACGGTTTAATGCCATCATGATTACACTGTAAGAGGGAGATGGAGCTACTCATAACCGATAGCACCATCCTTTTTTCGCACTGGAATCATGATGGCATTAATACTTCGTAGTACGGCCCCAGGCGGCACTGCAGTACTCCTGGACACGGCACGCATTGTGAAGAGGTTCTTCTTTCTAGAGCTGGCGGCTTGCCGACGAATTTAACATCAAAAGACGGCCATAAAAAATTTGAAAAAAAAAACAACAGCATTGCAGATTTTAGCAACTATGATTATAATTCTGTAAAGACATACACATTGCTACAGTAGCGAATCATATTTAGACTACCAAAGAAACTGATACTGTCCTGCATGATTCCAAAAACCATGAGAAAAAATTAATTTCGCGGGCTACCCTGGTGCATCTTCATTAACACGTTAACACACTACTTACAATACTCCAGGCATATCTACTTAAACAATCTTCTTCCTTTCATCAGCAAAAACCCTATATCTTCAGCCGTAGCAGAAGGCCATATGACGGGAGTAAAAAGACACCTTCCGAAGCCGAGACTCACTTATATTCCGCATCATAGACTGGCCTGGGAACCTTCTGGTTACTGAGATATTGAAGGTCAAAAATCCAATTTTTACTGACTTTTTTTATGAAAACGACTTGAATGTTACAACACAACTTTGAATACTCCACAAACCCTATACCGCTGCATGTTTTGCGAGCCTTACATTGCGCACTACAGCAAATAGCAAATTTTCACACCAAAAATAAAAGTTGTTTCGCAGCAATTATTTTTAGGGTTCTACCCAAAGGGTAAAAACGGGACCCTATTACTAAGACTCCACTGTCCGTCTGTCACCAGACTGTATCTCATGAACCGTGATAGCTAAGCAGTTTAAATTTTCACAGATGATGTATTTCTGTTGCCGCTATGACAACAAATACAAAAACAGAAAAAAGGGGGGCTCCCATACAACAAACATGTTTTTTTCGGCGTTTTTGCCTTGTGGTACGGAACCCTTCGTGGCCAGTTTTTTTTTGCAATGTTATTTAGTTTGATTTTTATGTACAGAATGCGTAGTTGACGGCTATGTAATGTGTCTTTTTACACCCTGTATACAACGTGTAAATTAAATTAAATTTAAATCCTATATCTACATGTTAGGAACATATCGAACTCCTCTAGCAGCGGCCACCGAAGTCCTCCGTGCTTTGTAATAGACATTTTGCCATCCTCATTCTTATGCCAAAATGGAATTCTGAAAGCAGCACATACTTAAATTACTACCCACAATTGCAACTGCGAAAGGTATTCCTTCAACAGTTGCACTCACTAACAAACAGCTACTAAACTTCAATCCAGTACAAATCTTACTTACAGGTCGCAGACGACCCTGAAACCCTCAGGATCAAGGCCAACACTAAAATTATCAGCAACGTCGCTTACCACGGGGAGTTGGAGAAGAAGGCTCAGATGGAGAAACAACGGCAGATCAACGAGAATGGAGAAATCGTTGGTGAGTTGGTTACCAACTTTTGTTACAGTATTGGTGATGTTTGCTTCAATGTTGGTTGATGTCGTGTGTTTATGTTGGCACCTTGTGTTTTGGAGTGAATCTGGATACTGTTAAAATATAGAGGAAATAATTGTACGTTCTAAAAATATGTAAGTACTTACTTTAAAAAAACATAATATTTTTTCATATATTACAAAATCAAGAGGGTCGTCCTCTTATGCCTTCACTCTCAGAGATTTCAGGCGTGATAAAGATAGGAAAGATCATAATCTTTCCTATCTTTATAAACTACATCACATAAATCATTTTATATCTTTGATAGATAGACCCACAAAATCTGCAGTAGAAAAATGGTACTTAACTTCCATAAGGGCAGTCATACCATTAACCAATAACTTACTTACTTTTTTTAAATCTTTTTTTACTTTGTCAATATACTTTTAACAACGGTAGTGTATTCACAAATGGATTAACTCATTAATAAGTAATTAAGGATTATCCAGATTCATTCTGAGCACATTAAAAATCAATTCACATTTATCAGTACAGTATGGTCGTTAGAGCAAGATTAATCCTTATTTAAAATGATTTTAAAGGGTTACAGACAAACTGAACTACTTTTTCTATGCGACAATCATCGGAATCGCGAATAAATTATCAGTCGTCCCATACATTTAGATCGAGTAGGTAATGAGGTTTTTTACGGGACTGTTGGTATTTTTTGGGTGACCGCCTTCACATACCAAGACCCCTCCGTGCCTCGGAAAGCACGATAAACCGTTGGTCCCGGCTGTCATTTGTGGATCTTTGACAGTCGTTACGGGTCGTCAGTAGCCTGAAAGACTGACAACCAGTCTTACCAAGGGGTATCGTATTACCTAGTAATTGGGTTGTGGAGGTCAGATAGGCAGTCGCTTCATGTAAAATACTGGCATTCAGCTGCATCCGGTTAGACTGGAAGCCGACCCCAACATAGTTGGGAAAAGGCTAGACAAATGACGAGTTGATATTTTTTTCGCGTTTACGGTATTGGTTCCATGGAGAAAGATGTACAGTTTGATGATCTGTACATGTGGTGAGCAGTCATACCATCCGATTTGGGATTGCCACTTCACCTTTTATTTTTTCGTGGGGAAATCCTCTTGGGAAAACCCAACAGTTTTCTCCAGTACCATGAGTCGGGGCCCCAGGAGATATTAGTACATTCGCCGCACCCCTGACTGGAGCTCACTTCACCTAAGTTTTCGCAATAGTTCGGTTGTTGTCCGGTAGGCGGCGGTGACAACTTACCATCAGGTTGACGCCTGCTTCTTTACTAGACAATAACTTAGAAAAGTTTACCTAGTATAAAATGGGTATTATATTCTGGCTCAAACGGCTTCATACTGGTCAAAAAGACACTTATCATGTCGCACTATTCACAGTCGTATCAATGTGGGATGTCCAATCATAAGGTTTATGACCATATGTTGCTAACTCTCATTATATCGAACAGTTCATCGGAAAAATAACATTAACATTGGAAAAGATTTTAATTTTCATTAATACATAGGTACTCATAATGATTGACAGTCTTGTGGTTGCAAGTGCTACCGCTGAGCATAGAGCCTTGAGTTAAGATTTCCTGGCTCACATAAATGTTACATGGGAATCTTTACCCGTCCGAAAAAGTTAATAAACCGGTTTTAGGGTTCACTCCGAAGTTTCGTACTACTTTCGGATGGGTCCACATCTTAGTTGACGGACATAGAGAGTAGGCTACAAAATCTTACGCTCGACTCGACTACATAAGTAATGAACAAATTTAATGACAAAAATAGTATTAAAAAAGTCCCAAAGTCCCAATGTTATTTTTCCGACCCCCACCCATATGTTTCTAATACCTCTCCCCCCTAGAACTACCGTCGGATAACTACCATCAACAAATCGACAACTACGCAACAGAAATGCTGCCGCCAAACGTGCCACCACCGCATCTACCACCCAAGAACCACTACCAGACGCCATCAACTCAGTACCACCCGCCGCCACCGCAACAACAGCCCATTGTTCACCAACAACAGCAGTCCGTTGCCCATCAACAACATCAACAACATCAACAACATCAACCGTCAGGACACAATAGACAGTACCAAGAGCAGTACTACAAGCAGAAAGAGGAGCCATATTACCCTCAGTATCAAGAATATCAGGGTCAATATTACCCTCAGTATCAGAATTACCCAGCTCAACAACAGAATCAGCCCCAACCACAGCAACAGTCTCAACAACAGAAGATTGGAAGGATTCAGGATTATGATCCTATTAGTGATGGACCAAGAGCGCCTCCTAACACGCAAAGGGCGTCCGCTACGCTTATTTATAATAGCACTAGTAGTGATGGGAAAAGAGGTTTGTGTGTTATAAGTGTTTCTTTTTTTGGGTGTTTTACTATTTCTAAGAAAAAAAATGACCAGCAACTATTTAATATTGTGTATAGTATAATAATAATATAATGAATATATTAATATAATATACTATATTTCGATCATGGCGGCCAATCTAAGCGGAGACTAGAATCGGCGCGGGAGATATTATAGTGCATAAAGTGTGCGGCAGACAGGTGCACTCTCTCTTCCCTTACCCTCATAGTCCGATGGGACAACAATCCGATACGAACGGAGAGAGATCAGGCGCAGAAACCGGGGGTTTCCACATTGCCAACTAAAATAGAGAGAAATAAAAGTATAAAAATAGTTTCTGGTCATACCAGAGATCTATGATAGGGGTCATACTACACCTTTTCACAGATGTTTTACCTGTGGTATTGCAGCGCAATCACAGCGATCTTTACTGTCGTTAAAATAAGGTTGATATTTGATTGCCGCTGTCAGAAGTAAAATAACCGAGAGAGTTCTGTATGCTCAAAATGGTCATGTAAAAGAAATAGTCAAAAATCCAATCATATTTTTTTTTATTATTGGCTTTTTTATGTTGTAGTTCGAATCTCCATTCATTTTATGTTATTCATTATTTTTTGTTTGGTTGTGGGTTATATCTTTATACAAGCAAAGTTTTTTGCTTTTTACTGTGTTTTTTCTTTTCTTTTTATTTTGACTCTCCAGGCATTCTTTCCTCTACTAAAATGACAATAATTACATGTATATATACATGAAATTATTGTGTTTTTATGACTTTGCTTATCTACTATGACAAGCTTATATAAATACAAAGACTTAAGTGGTAACCATTTTGAACTAATTAAAAAAAAACTATTGAAATATAAAATTACAAGAAACCTTTAAAGACCACCTTTTTTACCGCTCCTAAAAGAGAGCTTATTTTTTAATATCTTCACGCTATATCCTCAGGTTCTCACCAGCAAACAGGGCACCAGCAGCAACAGAGCCGTCAGATCGGTCGCGTGACAGATCTCGACCCTCTCGCCAACGAGCTGCCCAGACAGACTGCCAATCATCATAATCAGGTAAATATACAGAACATAATAGTAGAAAAATACCCCTAACGAAGTCTAGAGTCACTCGTTCTTATGATATTTTATTCGTAATAGACCATGCCTGGGATCCTTCTGGTTACGAAGATATTGAATGTTAAAATATTATAACTTTTGACGTTTTTTTTTACGAAAACAACTTTAATTAAAATTTTACGTAGTACCAGATTGTTGGCAAATCCTGTTTTATTAAATTTTATTTGGCTCAATCGGCGGCGGTCAGTATGGCAAAACACATAATTATTGGAAAAAATACCTATATTAAAAGTTACTGAAATCGATTCAGTCAGTAGTCGATTATGAACAAACTATTTTCAGGACTTGCGTTTATTCTGTTACACCTTGTATAGCTAGAAAATGGAAGACTAATTTAATTTGTTTTAAAACATCACTGATCTGATATTATTCTAATTTTTTTTTTGTTTTTTCAGCGAGTATACGTCGCTATGTACGACTACGAAGCGAGCGACAGTGATGAGGTAAGATTTTACAAATATTTTTTAAAATGCGATTGATATCAGTCGTTCGAACCCCACTCGGTTGTACAATTTACATGCTGCTAAGAAGTTAGAAAAGACGGTACAAAGCAAGGCAAACATATTGATAATTGCAGTTTAGTGGTTTCAGCAGACCAGGTGATATTTATCACAAAGATTTGTCCTTTTTCCACAGTTAAGATCTTGCTTAAAATCTGATGGTAAAGTTAATGTACAGACGCTAGCACATCAAGCTACTACAATCCGTCAAATTTCTTTAACAGATTTTCAACTTTATCGCTAAAGCATAAGGTTCAAATATGATTGGAAAAAATTGACAGTTTCGGGTAGCTTGATGTGCTGGCGTCTGTACTTGGCTGTCATATAAATTACTAAAGAAAAAAAGAAAATAAAGTAATATTATTTATTTTGATGAATCACGGCCAGAGAGAACAGACATTTTCTAGGCACGCTCGTTCCATCATAGACCTCATCCATCGCTTTCCATCAGGAGTGATCGAAGTCAAGAAAGGACTTTAGCAAAAAAATAAATTAAAAAACAAACCTATCACTGCTCTTTTATATAAACCTTAAATAAAGCAAGCGAATAAGCTAATTCAATCTAATCCTACTCTTCCAGGTATCATTCCGCGAAGGCGACCTGATCTCAAACGTGACATCAATCGACTCCGGCTGGATGACAGGCCAGGTCCTTCGCACCGGCCGCACCGGCATGCTGCCAGCCAACTACGTCGAGCTGACGCCGTCAAACGCGGTGCCACAGCATTATGACAACTGACTGTCAATGAAGTGACCGGTGACCATCAGCTTCAGAAGAACTTGGTTGTGCGATAGTCGGTGATGGTTGCTTTGTAGTTTGTGATTGTTATTTACAACCATGAGCATAATTACTATCTCCCAATCCAGGTCTACCCATGCGCCAAAGAGGATTGAAGACTTATATGGAGCCGTATACCTACAGTTGCGCCATTTTGTTTTTATTTTTTCAAAATTGCGGCCTCATAAAACCTTTATAAGTCGATAGCTGACCTTAATGCAAACGGAAAATATAATAGGACCAAACCCAGTAAAGCGTCACGTTTCTGAGCGTTACGTTAACGAACGTTATATTTACGTTCAAAGTTGATGTCGTGACATTCATATTTTTTTTTACTTGCTTAAATCTTGTTGCATAGATATTCGATTACTTTAAACTTTCAGAGTGATTATTTTGAATATCTATGCAACACCACCCACAACCAACCGAACTGTTGTTCGTCAACAACTAACTTCTTTAAATATTATTTGGTAATTTACCGATTTGCCACTTAACCATGTGACTACCAAGATAATAACAAGCATGCGCTACAAAGTAAGTTCCTTTGCCATTCTACATAGTCGTTGAACACCGCAAATGATGATTTAAAAATATACTGCAATTATAAGGCTTTTTAAAATCTAAGAAAAAAAGTAATAAAAATGTAACGAAATGTGCCTTTGGTACGATATTCACGAATTTCACTTTTTTAAACCTTTAAAAATATAAATAAAAAACAATACCAAGTTTTTACTTGAGATTAGTCAAGTTTTTGGCACTTTTATATATTATCGTATTGATGTATAATAAATCTAACCGTGATTTCTACAACCTGTAGGTTTTAATGATTATTTCCATTTTAACTAACATTTCTCGACTACGCAAAAATATGTTTACCTAATGGCTGAACCAATTTTGTAATGTCAAAATAAGTTTTGGAAAAATCGCGAGGATTTTATAAAAATTTTGCGTAGCGGAATCATAAGAATTTTAGCTTTTTATAAATTGCCACTAGCATTTACACTATGTAAAGATTTTTGTATAAATAATAAGAAAATAAAATATACTTTTTGCGAAATTTATTTATAATATTAAGATTTAAAAAATATTACATGGGTTTATTTGGACCACCTTTTAAAAAGCTATTAACAATAATTTAAAATCGTACTCAACACGACTTTTTAAGGGGTAGTGCAAGTAAGAAACTTCCTTTTTTCATTCTCCTGTCAATAATTCGTTGCTTGAAAGGCGAAATCGACTAAGCGACTTATGGCTAATTTAACAGGAAAACAGTTTTAAGTTTGAACTTTTCAGAAAAAAAATCATAATTCTGATTCCGATGATAAAATAAGCAAAACATGATTACAAGATTTTTTTCTTTTTTAAAGTTACACTTTAAACTGGTCTGCTGTAAAGTTAATAAGTCGCTTAGTCAATTTTGCTTTTCAAACATCAAATAAAAATTTAATTAAGATTTTCGACGTGCATGAATATTTTAAAGTGGAATTGTGACTGAATTGAAATAAAAACTTATGTAAAGGCTGCATTGTAACTGCTGAATAGAGGCCTAAAGTTGTATGCAGGGTCAAATTAAATTAACTAGCGAAACCCAAATATATAATAAATATCTAAATATGATAAAATAAAACGATTTTGATGTTTTTTGGGGGTCGACCGCTGGTAGTTTTGTTACTTGAAGTTAGAGTTGAGAAACCTGTTTTTTTTTTTGTAGTGTTGATTTCGAAACCCAACACATCCGTGAAGTTTACACAAAAAAAAAAATTAAACTGATATTTCTTGTGGCTACACTAACTGCGGTCGATGACCCCACAAAAAAAAACCACCAAATTATTAATTTTATGTTCTACCATATTTAGACATCGATAACCCATCACGTTTTCGGAGTTTCGCAAATAAATTTATTTTGACCCTGTCTATCTGTTAGAAATAAAATAACGTTAAAAACTTGATTATTGAAAAAATAATTTTAACTACTTACTGCTTTTCCAATTTAAAATTCTGGCTCAACTTAAGATAGTTGGTTATAAATATTAGCAGTTTTAAAATATTTATTTTTTAATTTTAAATTATAATATTTTAGCGAACAAATTCTGTTTTGTGGTCCATACTCCATAGCGTAAGCATTTTATACCCATTCCATTTTTTTTTTAACATGACGGTACTTTTATAAAGATCATTCCGATATTTTATTGAGAACCTTTTTATCCATAAAAAGTTGTCTCACAGCGATGCCCGTTTTCACTAACACTAGGAAACGCTTAAATGAATGCCTAAATAAAAACGCGTTGTTGGATTTTCAACTTTAGACGCTGACCTGAGCGTTGAAACTCCAACAACGCACTTTAAATTTAAGTAAACGGGCATTTAAGTTCTGTATCTATCTCATTCTATCTTAGGCAACAATACAATGCTGATTTCTTATGGCCGAAGATGTTTCGTTTTGCCGGGGATTACGGCATTGCTTTTATTAAGTATTTATATTTTACTGTGTAAGCAAGTATCGGATATTTTTCCTACTAAATGTTTAGCCTTAAAGATAGTTTGAAAGTCAAAATTTTCACATATTATCTGAAAATTATAAATAAATTCCAGTAGGGTTACCCTAAAATCTATCTTCACTAAAAGATCCAGTAGGGTTATATATTTATCTTATGATCCCTAGGAACATGTCCGATACTAAAAAACAACTATTGTTATAACTTTGCTAAGAATTAACATTAAATGTACCTGGTTACTAAAGCAGGTCGAAAGCTTGTAAATACACCCTTTTTAGTTATAAAATACCTATATTATGAGATAAATTAAGATTACTTACGACACATGTAAACACTCCCGCATAATACTAGGCACTGTTTTATGTATAACATTCCATTTTAACTTTTTTACGACAATAATTAGGAAGCAGGTTCTGGATTAAATATAATAAGAACTGATTAAAATATCTCTGTAAGCATAATGTGCAATTTTTTTTGTATAATCATTGAGATTAGTAAATTAATTGCACTTGAATTTGCAAATATACATAGTCACTAGTTTCTGTAATCGATACTGGGGTAGAAATAAATAAATATCGGTAGGGGAATTAAGAAACCATTGATAGGGTCAATTTTAATCATAATTGGGGTCAGGGCAGACCCTTTGGGAGTTTATTTGTCCATAATGAGAGTAAAACTAGCTCTATAACGGGGTTAAAGTATCCTTATTAATAGGGGTAAATGTAGTCTGCTAAATGGGTAACAGTAGCGCGATAGTAGGGTTAAATTAGCCTTATAATGCGAGTAATGTTAATCCTGTAGTGAGGGTAATTTTAATACTGTAGTGGGGGTTATGTTAACCCCATAGTGGGGGTAATATTAACCCTATAGTGGGGTAAATATAGACCTCTTACTGGATAAATCAACAATCATTGTTTATTTAAATATTTCCTTAATATAAACTGTATATTTTTCTAAATAATTGTTTGTCGCTTCAGATGTTAGCCTGTTATAATAGGTTATAATAACTGCCTATTGTTGAATTAACTGTTATGCCTTAACCATCACAAATAAACGCTATATATTATATAGGACCAGTATTAAGTTACAGTGCCTTTTGTAATATTTAATAAATTTTATAAGCAATTTTTCTAGTATTATTGTATTTTTCCTGAGGCGTAGCTACCGCCGTATCTGCCACTTATTTATTCAAACCTTTCGCACAAATAGGTATAGACGCCAAGCACATCAAGCTACTACAATCTGTCAAATATCTTTGATAGATTTTCAACTTTATTGCTACAGCTTAAGGTTCAAAGTAGATTGGCATAATTTGACAGTTTCAGGTAGGTTGATGTGCTGGCGTCTGTATAAAAGCGGATTATGGGGCTTCAAACGAAAATTTGTGGAAATGTCCTCAACTTCAATTCTTCTGCTACTACGGCTACATTGTCGCGATAACGGAGCTCTCTATTTTACAGCGAGAAGTCGAGCGGTGGGCGCGAGACAAATTTAGTTAAATTCCTATCTTCTCAATCTCTTCACCGCACCTCGTCACATGTGCACCCTTAGTTGTATCCGTTGGTCTCAATATCCGTGCGCAGCTCGGTTGGTGTTGTAGAAGAGAGCAAGAGCCTTTACGGAGCGAATCGAAATCATTGGTGCATATCTGTGGCATGCCATAAGTTTTGACGATGTGTTATTTGTTGCTTTAATTTTAAATTATGCCACAAGCAAGAAACTTGCTTCGTGTAACATAATCAGTCTGTAATGTTCCCACTGCTGGGAAACAGGCTTCCTTTCTGTGAGAGGGAGTGGGCTGTAAGCCACCATGCCGGCCGTGCTGGTTCGTGGATGTCACGTCTTAGATTTTTGGTTCTAGGACAAGCCGGTTTCCTCACGTTTTCCTTCGTTTCGAGAGCAGTGGTGATGAAATTAAATACACATACTAAACTGGCTGCCTGGGTTCGTACTCACGACCTCATGTCCGTGACTACCGCAGGACCACCAACGCCAATCGCTTCCATATTTGGTAAATAATTAGTGCTCAATTGGTACTAATTAGTACTCGAACAACAAAATTGGTACCTTAGTAGTTTTCGAGAAAATCGACTTTGAAGGTGGTCCTGCGGTAGTCACGCTCCCTTCAGCAGGACCACCATGAGCGCCGAAAAAGGGCCCACGCTACAGCTATTCTAAGTATACAAATAATTAGTACCCATAAATGTGATTTATTTCGTAAAAAAAACAGAACTGTAATATTTGTATTTACCGAGAAATCAACGATGATAACTTTCTCGAAATTGTTCAGCAGGACCACGATTTTGAATGTTGATTCCAAGCTAGAGATGCTTGTCGCTTTCCTCAAACCTACATAGAAAATTAGTACCCTGCAAGATAAAATTAGTACCCAAAATTCAAAGTTAATACTTCAGTAGTTTACGAGATATACCATGCCACCGACCTCATCTAGTTTAAAAAATATGATTGACGTGTAAAAGTGTTTGTACAAACCTACTTACAAAAATAAAATCATTTATCATTTATCATTTATCATTTATGCCAATGGTGGGGTGGCGGTAGTCACGGTGCCAAATTTTCATTTCAAGATTTCTCTATTAAAAACTCTATGATTTCTTCCCAAATTTATACAAAAATTAGTACTCCTAAAGAAGTTAAAGCGACTAGAAATCCAGATTCCTAAGTGTTGTATTTTAAGAGAAATTAGCTGTCATTACTTTTCCATACTAAATCTCCGCGTATAACCCGACCAAATTAAGTTATCAACGGTGCCAATTCCTTTGTTCACAAACTAAACTAAATTTGAGTTCAGTGCATCTTATCTTTTGTTTCATTATGAAAAGGACAGACAATACATTTTAGTTTTGTCCTGTCAAAGTAATCAGAGCCTGACACTACTCAATACAAGTTTAGACGTGATTAAAAACATGCCTACTAATGTTACGTCAATTTACGTCAGACGCTGATTAATTTGATAGGACTAAACTAAAACTTATCTTTTGTCCTTTTCATAATGAAATAGATAGAAAAAGATGCACTGAACTCAAATTTAGTTTAGTTTGTGAACAAGGGAATTAGTCCAGTCACTTTAGGCAAAAAAAGGGGTCAACCTCGGAATTTGAGATAATAAGCTGGAAACTCGTATACAGCTATATTTTGGCGTTCTAAAAGTTGTCTCAAAAGTCACATATTATCTCGTGTCTGCGTCGTAAGTTATTCGAGGTCAAAGGTCACGAAAATCGGTTTTTTGCTATTATCTCCGTTTCTATTGCTCCAATGATGTTAGCATCCATTATCAAAATTGTAGAGCATAAAATTTGCGACAAATTTTGTTCTAAACATTTTTTCATAGAGTCAACCGTTTTTGAGATAGAGAGCGGAGAGCACCCAGCGCTCAGTCATATATACTGTAATACAAGGTCAACCGTGAATCTCGGTGAATAATACCTTGTATATAGTTACTAAATCATTACAATATTATCAACTATAAATAATTAGTATTATTTATTAGTTAATACATTGTATTGAATGATGTTAGATATTGAACTGTTGATACTATTCCGACATCCATAAATTTATGTGCACGAGTGTACATCTCTTAAACAGCTCAATACCACCATTGGTGCCTATTCCCTTGTTCACAAACTAAACTAAATTTGAGTTCAGTGCATCTTTTTCTATTTCATTAAGAAAAGGACAAAACATAAGTTTTAGTTTAGTCCTATCAAATTAATCAGCGTCTGACGTAAATTGACGTAACATTAGTAGGCATGTTTTTAATCACGTCTAAACTTGTATTGAGTAGTGTCAGGCTCTGATTACTTTGACAGGACAAAACTAAAATTTATTGTCTGTCCTTTTCATAATGAAACAAAAGATAAGATGCACTGAACTCAAATTTAGTTTAGTTTGTGAACAAAGGAATTGGCACCGTTGACAACTTAATTTGGTCAGGTTATACGCGGAGATTTAGTATGGAAAAGTAATGAAAGCTAATTTCTCTTAAAATACAACACTTAGGAATCTGGATTTCTAGTCGCTTTAACTTCTTTAGGAGTACTAATTTTTGTATAAATTTGGGAAGAAATCATAGAGTTTTTAATAGAGAAATCTTGAAATGAAAATTTGGCACCGTGACTACCGCCACCCCACCATTGGCATGGTATATCTCGTAAACTACTGAAGTATTAACTTTGAATTTTGGGTACTAATTTTATCTTGCAGGGTACTAATTTTCTATGTAGGTTTGAGGAAAGCGACAAGCTTCTCTAGCTTGGAATCAACATTCAAAATCGTGGTCCTGCTGAACAATTTCGAGAAAGTTATCATCGTTGATTTCTCGGTAAATACAAATATTACAGTTCTGTTTTTTTTACGAAATAAATCACATTTATGGGTACTAATTATTTGTATACTTAGAATAGCTGTAGCGTGGGCCCTTTTTCGGCGCTCATGGTGGTCCTGCTGAAGGGAGCGTGACTACCGCAGGACCACCTTCAAAGTCGATTTTCTCGAAAACTACTAAGGTACCAATTTTGTTGTTCGAGTACTAATTAGTACCAATTGAGCACTAATTATTTACCAAATATGGAAGCGATTGGCGTTGGTGGTCCTGCGGTAGTCACGGACATCACGACCTCTTACAACTCGTAAGCTGATGCCACTGGGCCACCACTGTTCGGTAAATAGGGCTAAGAGTTTATTCGTCCTGTCTCCGTGCACATCTCTAATAAAAAGACGATAAAAAGGTTTGTAAATCAAAAAGAAACACAAGAATGAGTCTTATACATTTATTGACTATATACTTCATACATTGACTAACCTAATCATGCAACGTAATATCTTATTCCAACACTATATTATAATTATAAAATAATCTTTAACATAATACTCCGTGAAGCAACAGCGCGAACCTCAGAGGTCGTGTTCAGGCACTTTGTAAGGCACCAGTTTTTAAATAAGTTTCAAGTTGTACAGGTGTGATGTTATGACGATTTAAGTAGTATTGTATCCTATTAAGATTAGGATAGCATACTTTCTTCTGAAAACTATAGACCTGAATTTGGTTATCCTAAGCTTAATCTCCTTTACCCTTTGCAAGGGTAAAAGGTCATTAATTAACATGTCGATTTCAATATAAATTTGAAACTTATTTGAAATAAAAAAAACATTTATTTATAATAAACATGCAGGTCGCCGAGCGGCGCTATATTAGACGTATCTAAATAACAATTATAATCTGTGATTACATAACAACCGAATTAATGCTAATTAACATAGAATATGGTGTATAGCTGCCTTTATTTCCTGCCATCCATTTTGCGGCGAGACCTTAATTTTATTTTAATATTGCACATTAATTTGAAATATGGCAAGGTAACATTTTTAGTCAAAAATCAACGTTTTACAGTTTTTATTTACATACTATTAAATTGAATGCTTGCCCCTCTTTTACATGAAATGCGAAATATGGATGTTATAGTACACCTCTGACTACACCTGCAGGCCATACAGGCGTGATGTTTTTCTACGATTTTCGGTCTCACTCGCTACTAAACAATAATCAACACATACCACCCACAGCTTTTCATTCTAAAATTGGTGACTAACCAATAAAATTGTCGTAATGTTACATTCGCACAAGATGGAACGACGACCTGCTGAAGGTCGTAGGAATCCGCTGGATGCGGGAAGCACAGGACCGGTCAATGTGGTCATGCGACGCCAAATTCCAGCAGCGGACGTATTTCGGCTGAATTACGATACCCACCTGTGTAGTTTCGCTACCTAATTTAACGTGACCCTGTGTACATACATAGTACAGAAGATCAAGCTACCCGAAATACCAGCACATCAAGCTACCCGAAACTGTAAAATTTTCTCAATCAACTTTGAACTTTATGCTTTAGCGAAAAAGTTGAAAATCTATTAAAGAAATTTGACAGATTGTAGCATGATTTATGTTGGCGTCTGTATAAAATAAATACATTTCTGTGTGCACTTAGATATTAGAAACTGCACAATGGGTTTTGATGCGATTTTGACCACCATTTAGAGAATTTATTTCGGAAGGTTTATATGTAAAGTACATTCATATTTAACTTGGATATCGGACAGAACCTCGATATTATCGACATGTCGCCACATCAGTAGATCACACCCGTGCCAAGCAGGGGCGTGTCACTAGTTTTGCATGTACAAATGTTCATTAAAAGATGTTATTTTTGCATTACGTTCAAATGATACAGTTCAGCCACCAGCTTAATACACTAAGGTGCAAACTGCACGAATTTATTATACGGAATTATTAACTTAACCAATTTTACAATAATATAAACTAAATAAAGATTAATTTTAGTGACATTGTACTTGATACAATATTGTCATTTGGAGATCCTTCACGACAATATTAGTATATTTTTGAAATAAAAACTTCTTTAGACGCACTTTACGCTATTTCTGAACAGTGAACGAAACCGTCACGCTCGGGTGGTGACGCTAAATCGTGTATACTCGTCTTCCAGTCGTAAGTTTTCTCACAATTTTTTTTAGTTTTCAATTCGAAATTAATTTACATTATTGTAAAAATACACAACTTAACATTATAGAGTATTTAAAACTAAGCATAGTTCGATGAAAAACTATACAAAATATCTTAAAAACTATACATATATAGATTTACAGTACCCGTGTGTTAATATGAGACATCGATTTAGAAAGAGACAACGCTCTAAAAAGTCGAAGTTTTCCTGAAGTTCGATATGTCATATTTCCTGTTGGGTACTGGGTACTTGAGTAAGAATGATAAATGAGGTGAACATTAATGACAAGAAATACTCCATGGCCCCTCTGCATTCGAAACATCATACCTTTTTATACCTTATTTATATTTCTAAAGCTTTAGATTCCTAAGACAGGGGTTCCGTCATATACTGCAGGGCCGTAACGATAGTTTGACATTTTCAGCCGTTTTTGACATCAAAATGTCAAAAAATAATCTGTATTTGGCCAGCCGTTGTGTGACCGTTCACCTCTTTCTTGGGAAACTAACGCTTTACATCCTTTTTTTTGGTTCTGCAGCAAAGTTTTAAGTAAACCTTTAACTTACATTATTTTTGTCAAATCCTTGAATTAAAAATAGTTTAGACGAGTCTAAAGTGACCTATTCACTTTCCAACAAGCTGACCACTGTCGAAAGTTGCTAGCACAGTGAATAGACCGATTTTATTCCCATATTCATTGGGAAACAAAAGTTGCACGACATTGTTTTAAAACATGTTTTCATGTTGCTTGCAACATCGTGAGGAAACCGGTAGTCTTACAAACAAAAATTCGAAGACATCTAGCATCCGCTAAACCAACCCGCACTGTGCCTGCGTGGTGGATTATGACCCACTTCCTCTCACAGAGAGGAGACTTGTGTCACAGCAGTGGGAACATTTTAGTCTGATTATGCTGGCAACATACTAATGTTCCATATTCATGACAAGCAAATGTTGCTAGCAACTGTTTCCCAGTGAATTCGCGGCCCAAATAAAACATCTATACATAAAAAAGTCTTCATAATAATTAGCGATTTATTAAACATCGATCCTCAACATAAAACGCCTATAAAGGTCTTTAGTTCACATTTTCAAGTTCTGGTTTAAAATTCCTTTCAAGGAATTTTTTATTTGGTACATATAATGTCATTTTTATAGTCACCCGTTTGTCCAGTGTGGTAACATCGTTATGGTTTAATCCCAGCAGTGGACAAAAGCTGTATTATATACCCTTACATTTTGATCGTTTTAATCCTTAGGGGTAATTGAACATCATTATGAACAACTTTTACTTTGGGACCAACCCTGAAGTCGTGAATAAAACATCTGTTGATCCATACATTAATGTTAGCATAACTCGACATAATGTATGGATCAACAGATTCTTTTTCCACGATTACAAGGTTGGCCCCATAGTAAAAGTAACATTCCAAAAAAGAACCCACACATCTTGTTGTCTCTTTTTATTTTTTGTTAGTGTTCCATGTCATCATAATTATTTTGTAAATGTCTATTGTAGAGTAGTATCCATCTATCCACAGAGCACAGAATGGCCGCGGCGACAGCGACAAGAAACGCCACTGCTAACAATATTCAAGCTCAAATTTGACGCAACTGACCTCAAATTCAACTCACAGGCATTGTCACGACCCGTTAGTTCATATGAGTATACGATGACGTTCACAGACACGCTTGGAAAGAAAAAGAAAAGAAAAGTAAAGAAAGAAAGAAAAATAAAGTGTAAAGGAAAGTGTTGACAATACTGCCGAACAAATTTATTCCCTTTCTTATCAGCGGCCGCTGAGGCGTCTCCATGCTCGGTCCATCGTTCTACCCTCCTAATTATTGTTGGTTGCACACAGAAGCAATGCACTGCAGTCGTCAACTCTCTCGAGCCTGTAGGTAGAGTTATCGGGCATGTGTCGGACGAGGTCGTCTGTGAGACGAACGCGAGCGCCGTTCGGGCCCGAAACTAGCACTGTTTCGCATTCCTGGGGACAAAAGACAGTGAGGTTACAAAAAAATAATCTATCGGTTACAGGTTTTTCTCATATGTACAGACACCAGCACATCAAGTTACCCGAAACTGTACAATTTTCCAATCAACTTTCAACCTTATAGACCGGGAGATGATGACACATTTTGGTAAGTCATTTCTTACAGTATGGCGCTTTCAGGGGGGTTCATATACGTAATAAGTGAGAGGAAAATGATGTTCTTACCGGTGGTGCGCGGGACGCAATTGCAGAATAATTAATTGAAATTGCTCGAAAATCCGGAGGTGTCAAACAATTTCTTTCACAAAATTTCTTCAATTTATCGGTATTTCAACAAAAAAAACCCGGCGGTCGCTATGTGCCATACTTCTCCGGTGGGTGTTTAGACCCGCCATACTTTTTTGAAAATGTTTTTTTTTTATTTTTTTTTTATTTATTTCTTACAGGCTGATTTTTTTTTAACAATTGCTTTTTATTAATCTTGTACGAAAATCACCATGCCATACCATTCCGACGGTCCAAAATACCCGCCATACCCCCTCAAACATGTCATTTTTTTAAATTCGAGAAACCATTTCTTTCAGTATGGCACTTAAGTCGTGGTCAGTTTATGGTACAGTGAGACAAAATTATATTCGCCATACTTCTAGTGCAGTATGAAAGTGGTGCCATACTTGAAAAATTGTATTTTTTAACCATTTTTAAAACACGCCTATAGAAGCCGTGAAATTATTTTTTACAGTATGGCATAAATGAAATCAGATTGTTCCCATACTATTATGAGTTGAAAAAAATATGCCATACTGTGACCATGGTACGAAAGACCGTCATACGCACGCTGCGGTGTAAAAAAAATTAAAAAAATGAAAGGATTTCTTACAGTATGGCATTTTAATTTTTGGAAAGTTTATAAAAAGTATGATTCAGGAAAATTATCCCATACTCATCATGAAGTCCAAAAGTGATGCCATACCCGGAAAACCGATTTTCAGCGACGTATTTCAGCTACAGTACGTCCAAGTTATATATATATATATTTTGAAAGCCATGCTTTTTTAGTAAATCGCTCATACTGTGGCATCTTGAATTGATTTGTTTAAAAAATCGTTTTTAATATCGCTAAGGGGGAACGCCACTGTGACGGGCAAAGAAATCGATTTTTTTTTCAATTTCCGTAAAGTATATATATTCAAAAATATATTTAAAAATTTTCACGCAAAATATCAAAAATTTTACTGAGATAGGTACACGTAAATGAAGAGCAGGTTGTCACAGTAAGCGAATATGGAATGAAAACTTTAATTGGTTTTTTGCAATTTGCTGGTCGATATTAAGTTGTACGTTGATTAATATATGATTCGCGGCCGTAACAAATATGTATTTACAGAATTATAATAATTAAATTCATCAACACGACTCTCTAAGACCACGTAACCCCAAAGAATAACTGTTTCATGAAATCGTCATTCTTTGGGGTTACGTGGTCTTAGAGAGTTGTGTTCATGACTTTAATGATTAGTGACGCCTGACCAGCACAGCTGCTGTATACCAGCATTAGAATTTGTATTGAGGAAGATAGTTCGAAGACGTTCGAGCGTAGAATATTATACGACATAACACATTATTTAATTAAACAAGATTGTCCCTACATACAACTTTCAAATTTCGTATTTACGTTCCTCACATAACCAACTTTAAAAAAAAAATGGTGCCATACTGTAAGAAATTGTTCAAATGTTTTATAAAATTTTACAATTATTTAATAACATTATATGTATATCACCCACTCTACAGGTATGGCATTATAACAATTACGTTTCTAATCATAAAAACAACTACACTATTTGCGCTGTAGCATGGTGCGGGTGACAGTTTCAGTAACATTTCGTTTCACTCTTGAAAGTTGCCGCGATTTACAATTTATGACTTAATATTTCAGTTGTACCACATTCGTAATATATTAAATAATTAATAACTGTAGTAAATTAAATTAAACCCAACCAGAATGTTCTAATCAAGAAATAAAATCAAATTGAATGAAAAATTAAGCAAAGTGTTATGCGTATAACGTAACGCCATAGACGTATTTAGTGATGGGATGTACTGCTACGATGGATAGTCGATATTTTTTATAATAAAAAACGTATATTGTGCGTAGGTCAATTTTTATTTTTAAAAGGTCTAATTATACAACAGAACATTTATAGGGTAAGGTTGCTTAAAAGGTTGCTAAAAAAAAATACATGTTATTCGTCTAAACTCATATCAGAGTCAGGAACATCTGAATTGTCACTCAATTCATCATCTGAATCTGTGACGGATATTATTAACGATGACTCAATTATGTTGTCAATATGTATGTCACGATCCCAATCAGACATAATGTCCCTTTTTGTTTTATTCACGACCTTCGACCAGTCTTCAGGTTGAACATTGTTGATGGCCTCTTGTAATAGGGCCAACATCTTATTTGCCGTAAATGGCGGCGAAGTATTATTTCTTGCGGCGTAACCTAAAAATAAACGAACTTATAAAAAAAAGTATTCAAATAATCATCAATCAGCCTAATCTAGTATCTGGTAATGTTTTTAAACTAGGTACATGCTACGATCGGAAAGCTGATTTTTTTATAAAGCTTCAAAATGGGAATTGAAATTAAAAGCATACCTTTTATTTGGGCCCAAATCAGCTCAATAGCGTTATACTGGCAATGGTAGGGTGGTAGTCGAAGGACCTGGTGGCCTTTTTCTTTTGCCATCTCGTCCAGAGCATAGGTAGGAGTTGGTGGCTTATGGCGTCGGACTAAGGCAATAAGCTCCGTCTTTAACATTTTTATATCTGCTGTAACTCCGTTTTCACTCAGCCACTTCACCAACTCGCTTTTGCGGTTGGATTGGTTTGGGGGTTTATTAACTTGCACCGAATGGTAGGGTGCGTTGTCCATTATTATGGTCATAGGCTCTTTTAAATTGTTTAATAGACCTATGAACCAATCTTTAAATTTTTCGTAATTCATCTCCTCATGATACTCCGTAGTTTTTTTTGACTTAAAAGCCAGCAAACAATCAGGGACGAATCCACTTGCTGTACCTGCGTGACAAATAATAAGGCGTTCGCCTTTGCCTTCCGGCACTTTGGTACACGATTGTGCCGTATCGTCGGTCCAACTTTTACCCACTGTGTGGTTGTCGTTTAGCCACGTTTCATCCAAAAAGACAACTTTGCTCCAATCACTTATGTTTTTGGCCTTCCTTAAAAATCTACATCTTGCTAGGGCAATGTCAGTCCTATCCATAATAATCTTTCTTTTGTTAACTTTTTTGTAAACAAAGCCAATATCTTTTATAACTTGCCGTAGCGAAGTAATACCTCCTTTGAACAAGTCAGCTTCTTTTAATGATTTTAGAAGCTTGAGCAATGTGGGTAGCTCCATTCTTCTATAATAATCATAAATATGATTTCTAATAGCAACCTTAGCAAAATCATCCAAATCTGTGATTGGCTTCACCTTGGTCCGCTTTTTGTTGGGTGTCGATAATTTATTTTCAAACATCCCATCTTGGCCAATTTTCTCACGTGTTATACGCGAAACAGTATTGCGGCCAATATCAAGAGCTTCGGCTACTCGTTCTACAATATGATTCAATGGTAACAACGGTCCATTATTTTGTTGTTCTCTTTCAAAGTAGTCTCGGAGGCGAACAACAAGCTCCCTGGCCTGACTACCCAAAACAGTTTTTTTTGTATGCTTAGGCATGGTAATAACAACAAACTCAACAAACTTATAACAAATAACAATTTAACAAAAATGAAAACAAACAATGAAATCGTAATACGTGTCACATTAAGTCACAATATAACGCGCTTGCACTCGTACTCGCACTCACAGCATCGCACGGGTAAACAACATGGCCGCCGCGCCGATGCACCATAGAGCAAAAATGTTGTCACGAAAAAAAAAACATAAACCCGATTTTGATTATTTTATATAAGTACAAAGATAATTATGTAGCCATAAAACATTTATATTGACAAGTTTATACACGTAGCACACACGTAGTTACACTGCACAACTGAATAATACACTAATTTTCATAACAATATTAAAGAGAACTAGATTCACGCTGCGAGTATCGTTAGCGATAAAAATGAATTGCATAACCTCACATCCCTACGTGGTACTGACAAATGTCAACGTCATACGGGCAACTGTCACCCGCACCATGCTACAGCGCAAATAGTGTACTAGACCAAATTTTAAGGTGAAAGAAATGGTTTCTCGAATTTAAAAAAATTACATGTTTGAGGGGGTATGGCGGGTATTTTGGACCGTCGTCGGAATGGTATGGCATGGTGATTTTCGTACAAGATTAATAAAAAGCAATTGTTAAAAAAAAAATCAGCCTGTAAGAAATAAATAAAAAAAAATTAAAAAAAAAACATTTTCAAAAAAGTATGGCGGGTCTAAACACCCACCGGAGAAGTATGGCTCATAGCGACCGCCGGGTTTTTTTTGTTGAAATACCGATAAATTGAAGAAATTTTGTGAAAGAAATTGCTTGACACCTCCGGATTTTCGAGCAATTTCAATTTATTATTCTGCAATTGCGTCCCGCGCACCACCGGTAAGAACATCATTTTCCTCTCACTTATTACGTATATGAACCTCCCTGAAAGCGCCATACTGTAAGAAATGACTTACCAAAATGTGTCATCATCTCCCGGTCTATTACGCTTTACCGACAAAGTTGAAAATCTATTAAAGAAATTTGGCAGATTGTAGTAACTTGATGTGCTGGCGTCTGTACCATAAGAATAATCAGCAAATGGGTATGGCTCAAAATTTTCATTATTCAAAAATTTCCATTGTGCGACTGCGCCTTACCCATATATGTGTAAGGCTCAAAATTTTTGCGCAGTCGCACAATGGAAATTTTTGAATAATGAAAATTTTGAGCCATACTCAAATAATGTACCCACTGCTGGGACACAGACCTCCTCTCTGTGAGAGGGAGTGGGCCGTAATCTACCACGCGGGCCCAGTGCGGGTTGGTAGATGTCACATGTCTTCGAATTTTTGGTTCTAGGACATGCCGGTTTCATCACGATGTTTTCCTTCACCTTTTTGAGAGCAGTGGTGATGAAATAGTTTACACAAAGTAAAGTGCCTGGCTGGGTTCGAACCTACGACATTCAACTCGTCGGTAGCGGTTGAAGACATGTAACATTCGCTCACTCACTCACTGAGGGCTTTCTCCCTCTCACAGAAAAGCCTGCATCACATCAGTGGGAACATTACAGGCCAATTGTGCTAAGTAGTGGTCCGTGGTCTAATATGACGGTGCAATTACCTTAGAAGCATGCACAAGTGAGTTCAGCTTGTGTAGTAATTCGTGCGCCCTGCAAGCGTGTAGATATAGCGCGCTATATATGTTGCTGCCCGCTGGACACACGTACACTGTGAGACGGGGCTCGATGCGTCTGGAAAAGTAAAAAAAAACATTTATTGTACCAACTGAATTGAATTAACTATTACTAGGTGTAACTCCTGGGTGGCTCCTGCTTTATGGCGAACGACATCGCGGCAAGCCCAGACGGAGATGGCAGGATGAACTGGATAATTTTCATAAAGATTAGGTGCTGTACTCTGGACGCTTTTAACGCGTACGTCTTTTTTACAACGTTCTCACATATAATTCGACCGTAGCAATTAGCATAGTCGTATGTGAAAAATAGCTACTTTAGGGTACGGCCGTTCAAAGCTTCAAATATGTATCAAATATATGTCAATGTACCTTAACCAAATTTGGTGTGACGTATAAATACTAATTACCTGACGTAGTAGTATATGCTTATGCGTATAAACTTATTCAAGGCTTTTAATGCAATAAAATGAAAATCGCAAAATGTAGATCCGACAATGTTAATTGCTACGGTCGAATTATAAATTCACATTAATGATGTAACTAATATTTTTGTAAAAATATAATTTAAAAGTGTCCATGGAGTTTCTTGCCCGTTCTTCTCCATAGGTACCTACGCTTTGGAATGGGCAACTAGCTTCATATTTTCTGACTGACCGACTTTTTGACAATTCAAAAGTGCCTGTAAATGGTTTAATTGAAATAAATGCTTTGAGTTTCGAGTTTTTGGGTCCTTGGCAGCTCAGGACTGAGAGAGATGGAAAGACAGTATGGATGCCTTTGCCAGTGCCAAGCAGTGGAACTTTACTGGCTAATGATAATGTGTAATTGTAATAACTGAAAACCTGTGAAACATCTTTGTGCCTATCATTATAAAAAAAACTACCAAAGTTTTTTTTTTTTTACTTTGGTCCTGACATCGCGAAAAAAAAAACTTCCGCTCCAATTCCTATTGCCTCTTTGGTCTAGTGATTGATGCAACAGCTGACCCTGAGGTACTGGGTTCGATCCTCTGGTCCGTCAAGTGTTATTAGGATTTTTCATTAGGAATTGTTTAGTGGTAGTCTTAAATCTGGCTTGCCCAATTAGGGCTTGTACACAAAACTGCGATGCGAATTCGTGCGGCAAGTAGCTCCCTAGGGTGACCATTCCTTCGACGACCGTTAACCGTACTGGACGTATTTTGAAAACTTTTTTCGTTTTCTTTTTCGTCGAAATTTGGAAATAAATTTTTACTTACGTTCTTCCAAGCTTCTTGTTTGATGAATTTATTTTTATAATCTTCGTTAATAGTGTCCCAAAGAACAGGCTACTCCTCAATCAGTGATATAAAAAAATCAACGTCGTACTCTGTCATTTTGTTTACAATAAATCATTCGTCTTGCCCACACGCTGTCTCAGAGCGAACTTTAAATAGCGTCAACAAGTGTGACGTAACATCGCAGAAATGCGCGATGCGAATCAATTCGTAAGTTTTTGCGATGCGCAGTGCGAGCTCGCAGATTTTTTCGTTGCGACGTCGCACCGCAGTTTTGTGTACAAGCCCTTAAAAGGAACTTAAAAATAACTAGAGATATGTATATGCGAGTTCAATTCTACAATACACTTCTGACTTTCTACGCTAGGACCCCTAGACCCTAGGAGTCGAGCAAAAAGAGAAAAATCAGAAAGATCGCGAAGCGAAAATAGCCGGTCGATTCTGTAAAAATTTCACCGTGAAAACTTAGGTGAAGTGAGTTGTTATTGCTAGGAATTGACACTATTGACAGCTCACTCCACGCTCACTTCACCTAAGTTTTCACGGTGAGATGGTTACAGAATAGCACCGCTGGCGACAGACGGGCAGGCGACGCGATGGATCGGGGGAACAAGAAATTTCACGCGGACGAAGTCGCGGGCAGAAGCTTGTGCTATATATTTTCTAATCTGACACATTGTCTTTTATCCTTACACATTGTTGATATATTTTGGCACCACACCAACTTCCTATAGTGAAAACCGACTCGATATAGAATTATCTAATTTTATTATTGTATCTGATATCTATTTGTGGTCGATCTGGAGATGTTCCAATATGGCGCATGTCAATTAGGTACATGTCACGCAATTAGAAATTACAATTACTATTTACATGTTGAGTTATTGGTTAAATTGCGAAGTAGGCTGAAGATATTTTGAAACAGGAATCGGTTAAATACAGAACCAAAATGTTGATCAACCTCAGGGCAAGATTCACAGATCATACTTTGATATTACTAAGTGATTAAAATAAAATGAACATTATTTACATGTTGAGTTATTGGTTAAATTGCGAAGTAGGCTGAAGATATTTTGAAACAGGAATCAGTTAAATACAGAACCAAAATGTTGATCAACCTCAGGGCCAGTGGCGTGCGTTCCATAAAGGCAGAAAGACACTGCCTACCCTAGTTATGATAATAGATCTAATATTATTTTATCAATAAACAAAACCACATAAAAATTTTAATCATAAATCAGCTCCATCTATCGAGTGCCGGTGGTATCATTAAGATCGATACAGTTTAAAGGCTCGTTCACGTTCGCACATCGAATCGCGCGGCACTAGCGCCACCTCGCCTTTGCCACGGCAAAGACACTAACTATTCTTGTCTGAATGTTTTGTATGTGTGCTCTCGTGGTAAGTCGTGATCATACCTTCGATCAATAATTGTACTAGATGCCCGATAAGCGCTTCAAAAACGGCCCGAAAAATAAGAGCACAAATACTTTTGTGCTCTTATTTCAAATTAGTATGGTCCAATCATAGCCAACGTTAAGACGTCAAAATGCCTCAGTGCGCGTTCAAAAATTGTGTAAATTACCACCGTAACACCAAGATTTTGGAAGGAATATCTTTTTTTCGGTAAGTTTCTATCATTTAATGTTTTTCATAAAATAATAACACAATTAAATAGTAAATATAAATAAATTAGCAAATATTATGATTGTTTGGCCAATGTTTGCGACAACGCGCCAACTATTTTAGCAAACATCGACTATTGTGGAACAGGGGCATGGAGTGGTGTTATTTTAAATGTTATTTTTGTTTGTAAATCTTTGTAAATCCTAGCGACCCATTTCGATGTGCAGAATGGGTATCTATTGTCGCGAAAGAAAGGGGAGAACAAATATACAAACCTTTTAAAAATTCGACAATATGTTCGATTCATTTTGACAGATTGGACATAACAGGAAACACGCAAAGGCGTAGATTACTAAAAACAGCGGTTCCCAAATTGCAGGTAATTATCATAAAGTATTAAAATAGTAAACAATACAAAAAAAATATGATAAAAACTTTATATGTGTCCACGTTTTAAACGCATATATTGAAAAAGATGTGTTTTCTGGGGAAAACGAACACAACCATAAAATAAGCTTGATGAAACTAATTATAGAAAAATTCATTGATGTAAGATTACATTATATTTGTAAAAAAGAAACCGCTCAAATAAAAATTGATTCCAAAAGATAACTTTATAACAAGCTGAATCTGTTTAAAGGAAATTAAACATACATTACGTTTAAATACACCGATTAACACAATGGTACTATTTTAGTCCTCCTACTTTTTTAAATCGGTTAAAAATATTTGCCACCATACAAAACGAACCTTCGCCTAAAAATATTATATTCTGCAACTCCAATACTTACTGTGTTCTAAGCATTGAAATGCAATACCAAGAACTACGTCTAGTTCCAAAATACAGTAAGCACGAAATTGTCAACAAAATGTTTTTAACCTTATTGCTTAGAAATTAAGTTTCATTTTAGAATAAATATTTTTGTAGTTATTATAAAAATGACGTTTTATTTTCAAGTGACATTTTAAATTTATTGCTTTTAACCTATCTCCGATGACAGAAGGACTTAAATATTTATCATTTGCATTCGTAATACAACTTTATGTTAGATTGTTAAGGTTTATAATAATTTGAAGTTGTTAATATTATTAAACGTTTTTCTACAGTTCGTAATAAGAAATATAAATGTTTATGTGTGTGCAAACGTGGCCACTTTAGCGACTTACTTTTGTTCCTGATCATTCATCTAGTACTATTATTGATCGAAGGATCATACGGATTTAATATGTGTGCGTTCCTATAGCTACGTGGGCTTTGGTGTCACACAATGACAAAAATCACGCACACAACTGCATGAAAAGACAGTGTCTACTCTGTTTCTAGTTATTCTTTATAGCTAACACGAAAAATTACGACTCCTAGCGAACATTTCCGAAAGAAAGTTTGCTATGCAATGCAAATATTTTAGGAAGTAACATTGTTTCATTGAATTTTATATATTTAGATGATCATAATTTTTTGTCGTATTACATTTCCCTTTTACTAGATAATTTCAATAGTCAAGTCAATAGTCGCCATAATTTGTTTGATGTGTGATCTGTTTGTGTGAATACGTTTTCAGATATTTAGGATTTTAACGTTGTTAATAGTGAAAAATGGATAATATTGTCTGTGAAAGTTGTTCAGATGGTGTGTGCATTGAGAAAATAAAATATGATGCGTTTTCAAAACTATCTTACGGTGAAAAAAATCAAGTTATCGAGATAGTTCGTCGTACACCGGATTTGCAATTAATACAATCTAAAGGTAAAGTCAATCGTAAATTCAATAAAAAAACAATATGATTCATATCATTGGCTGACAGGTTGCATACATAGTAATCGGTTATTTTGTTTCGTTTGTCTACTTAGTTTTGTATTAAGGGGCTTACAGGACAAAACGCAAGTTTTAGAAACAATAAAAGTATATGATCGACTACAGTAAACAAAATCAGAAAAATATATGACAATCTTCAGGATATATGCTAGGTAGATGGTGTGTTGAAAACATAATACAACTAATTTGATATGATAGAAAAAAAATCATGAAGATACCTCTAAAAACTTTCTTTATACAATAAAAACCATACTAATATACATACAATCATTCTGATTTTTTGTCAGATTATTCTACAAGCAACATACTAAAATACTAGTGTTATAATTATTTCATCCAAACAATAGATTTTTTATAATTAAATAATTGCTTCTTATTTTGCAATAAATTACTAGCGTTTTGTCATCGCGCTTCTCTTTCTTTTCTATGCAGTCCGATAGTGACCGCGCTTTAGGTCATGTAAGCCCTTTGAGCTAATACTTACTTGGCATGTAGAGCGTTGAACAGACGAATGCCGTCCGCCAGGCCGCAGATCTGAATGATGTCATCGCGGGACAACCTGCGCATAAATACACAGGGGTCGAAACAGGTTCAGTGTTCAAAAATACTGATTTTACTGACCAGAAATCTAAAAAAACTGACTTTTACTGACCATCTGAACTAACTTAAAATAAAAGTTTCATGTGGAATTGAAAAAAAAATATTATTGGCCTCCACCATCCCCATAGCCAACCATCACCACCTTTTTATTATTAAAAAGTTTACAAATAGTTATCAGTTTTAATATTTGTTAATAAGCAAATGACACACACCCAATCATGCAAATAATATTAAAAGTTAGAAACATTAGACATTATGATTTCTTGAAGAAGTTAGTAATCAAAGCATTTTTCTTTTTATCTATAATTTTTTGTACGTTTTCTTCTTCTTTAATTTTCTCCTCGTAGTCTAGTAGTGTAGTAACAAAAAACCTCATTTTCACCATCCCCTTTTCCCCATTCAGATATAAAGTGTCCATTTTTATCTTTTTTATTAAGCCAGTCCTCATTAAATTTACATTTCCCCATATTAGTTAGTTGGTTAGTAGCCACAAACAAATCACACAGCAGTCAAATTAAATCACATACAATGCAGGTTAAAAAGCTGAAGCTGTAACAAATATGCAAAGTTAAACATACAATAATAAAATATGTATTTATTTCGAGAAAAAAAGTAGGATTGGACTTTTTTCCTCGAAATAATGATGCTACAATATTAAGTTGCCACAAGACATCATAATAGAGCATCAGCTGTGCCCTCAAACCATCACTGGGCCCGGCTAAGAAAATTAGAAATGACTAGAAATTTGTTTTTTGTTGACACAATCTAAATGTATATTTAAAATGCTAATGTTAGGACGGGAAGACAGGGTTTTCTCTATGACCACCAACTCCAATCATCTCCCCTTTGGTCTCCTGGTGAAAGTAAGGAAGTTTGGTCGCGGTTGTGGGTGGCGAAAATGTGAAAAAGTGTTGCAACTGATGAAATGAATGGACTTGAAAGGTGAAACCCGAGCAACGCCGGGTTTGGCTGCTAGTAGGTATACTATAAGATATATATTTCTTAAGCAAAATCTAGAATGAAGAAGGTAGGCGTAAAAAGGAACGACACAGACAGGCAAAATTGTGTCAGTAAATAATTAATAAGGTTCCAAAAAAATATATGGAGCAATATACATATGTGTTGATCTCAAAAAACTGAAAAAACTGACCATTTTCTCAAAAAACTGACTTTTACTGACCATGCTAAAAAAAACTGACTTTTACTGATTTTACTGACTAGTTTCGACCCCTGATACAAAATACGTTATTATTTATAATCTGTGAAAAGGCTTCAAACTACACAACAAAGCTCCAAAAACCCCCATCTTCAAAGTGAAAAAAAAAATGACTTGAGAATTAATAATAACGTAAATCAACACAGAAATCTCGTAAAAAATCTATGTTCAATGGCATTTGGGTGGCGATTTTCCAACAAAAACGAAGCCAAAAAACTACTGCTGCTCCATACCTACAATGCGTGCCACGAAAGATGAGACTTGACCCCGCCTCCCCCGCTCTTTCCGCCGCCCCTATGACGTCCGGTCCCGTCCCGCACTCAGACCTCATACCGCTAAAGATACCTAAAATCGTGTTCTGCGCATGTCAAACCACGTGGTGTGTCAAGTCTCTTCTTTCGTGGCACGCATTGTATATTGTTCGTATAACTCGACAAAAGGTAGGGAACAGCAGAAGGCCAATTCCCGTAATCAATCGCATATAAGCGACCATCATTGTCAAAAACGTAGGGAGGTTAGAAGTATTTTGGATAGATTGAGACAGATCAAATTGTGAACTTTTAAAATTACCAGAAATGCCCCTCAAATAATTTTTCGATAATTTTTGTTGGTCTCGCAGTAATTCATCAAGTTTTCAGTTATTTCAATTATAATACTTCATTATCCCAGCTCTGTTGGTACCAGTTTCCAGTCTTACTGGACGTAGCTGACTACCAGTATTTTACATGGAGCGACTGCCTATCTGACCTCCACAACCCCTTGACAAGACTTACAAATATTCTCGATGCACATCTCGATGTCCAATATTTATTTAATTTATAGTTTCAACTCAGTAGGATTTTTCAACGAAAGATACGAACCTTAGCAGATCAGCGCCTGAGAAGTTGGTGAATGTGGTAGCGTGATGACCGAAGCGTTGTCGCGACAACCACGCCTGTGTCTCCGATGACGTTGCCTCCTTTGACAGCCCCGAGTTCTGCAGCAACGAAATAACGTTAATCATCTTATTCCGCATCTACATGGACTATGTGAGAAGCCAGTCAGCTAGGTGGTCGAAGGCTGATTGATCAGGGTGCGGCAGAAATATTCTGCAGCAATGAAATAACGTTAATTGTCTTTTAAATGTATGAGGGACATGGTGTAAAGTTCAGTCATCCTCAATAGAAAAGGGAGGATCCTCCGAGGGTGTTGTTTGGTGGGCAACTGCACAACGATTGCTGTAGGGTCGTTGTATATAACGTCACTCAATCTGTCTTTATTCGTGAACACAGGTATTACAATAAAGGTCTTATGTATACATTTTAGTTGAGCTGTATGTCCTACCAATGAAATTGTAAGTGTACAAATATATTAGTTTTTTCTGAAATATACCTATTACAGAAAATATCTAATATATTTATACAGACATACCAGTCTGAATCAATACAATATAAAGTCACAATCGAGTAAATAATGTCAATTAAATGTATTGATAGCAATGGTGGCAAAGTGGTAATTACGAGGTGTAGGTCGTAAGTTCGAACCCAAAGAGGCGCTTTTCTTTGTGTAAATTATTTCATCACCACTGCTCTCAAAACGGTGAAGAAAAACATCGTGAGGAAACCGGCATGTCCTAGAACCAAAAAATTCGAAGACGTGACATCTGCCAACCCGCACTGGGCCCGCGTGGTGGATTACGGCCCACTCCCTCTCACCGAGAGGAGGCCTGTGACCCAGCAGTAGGAATGTTATAGGCCGACTATGTAAATGTATTATGAATAAATAATTAATCTTAAATCAGTGCATCTTTTTCTTTAAATTTCATTATGAAAAGGACAGAAGATAAATCTTAGTTTAGTCCTGTCAACTTAGTCAGCGCCTGATGTAAATTGACGTATTTTTAGTAGCCAATTTTTTTTTAATCACGTCTAAACTTACCTATAGAGTATCTTAATTTGACAGGACTAAACTAATATCTATCTTCTGTCCTTTTCTTAATGAAATAGAAAGAAAAAGATGTAATGAACTTCAGTTTGTGAATAAGCGAATCGGCACCAATGGTAAATTATATTAAAGGACAAAAAAAAACCAGCTGTTGCCTACATTTATGTTCGCATAAAGGCTCGTACACACAGGCGCGACGCGACACGCGACACAAAGGCACCGCTCGTTGCGCGACTTGCGGTGCCTTTGTGTCGCGTCGCGCCTGTGTGTACGAGCCTTTACTCGTCAAAATGTATGGAACAGCGGATTTTTTTTGCAATTACACGTTTTGTCCTATAGTAAAAGTTGTTCATAATGATGAGTACAACAATCCCTTCAGATATTTAGTGTATGAATAGACAGATCTTAGAAATTGAAATTTATGCAGCTGCATGCTATCCAGGGGGCCTAAAAAGGGGGCCACTTTGACAGAATCATAAAAGGATAACATTATTAATCATAATGGACAGTTAACTGTTAAGTTAATCGTATCAAACCCCATTCGTGAGAGATTTTTCAGTAATTTCTTTTTGTCTGTGCTAAAATACCAATCGATCCAATCCAAATCCGATCCCAATCTTTTTGATTATACCTACGCAGTGCAGCGAAAAAAAGAAAAACACTCTTCACCATTCTTAATGTTATCCTTTTATGATTCTGCCAAAGTCGCCTTTAGGCCCCCTGTGCGCTTCGTATACTGAAGGTTTTGCCTAGCAATATAATAAGCATATAATATTCTCACTTCTGGGATACAGGCCTCCCCTCTGTGAGAGGGGGTGGGCGATAATCCACAGGCAGTATCCACACGCAGGCCCAGTGCGGGTTATCACAAATGTCTTCGAATTTTTGGTTCTTAGTCATGCCAGTTAGCTCACGATGTATTCCTTCACCATTTTGATGACAACATCTCTATTTTTACCTTTTCAGAATCCTCGGCGGGTTGTGGCAGGTCGGGCAGTATCGCGCCGGGCGAGTGGCACGGCGGCGAGTTCACTTTCACGTCGGTTGTTCTGGACAAGAAACATCATCCATTAGAGAGATGCTAAATCCAGCAACAGCATCCTGTCTATGATAGCGAGCAGGCTTGATTGTGCGTTTGTGAACCACTGCTGCAGGGTTTCGGCTGGGCCTGTCACCGTGCAGCAGTGATGTCACAATCTGTTTTTCTGTTTTTGGTTTTGTTTTGTAAGTGTATTACTAACATAGTTTGTAAGTATATTGTTACTAACACTGAGTCTTGCTGCTCGAAATAAAATTATTATTATTAAATGTTTGTTTTTAAGGCAGCTCGCCTGGCTCCGACTACACGCCTTAAGCCTCATTTGCAACACAAATCACTAAATGCATTTAACTCTAAACGTCAACGTTTTTATCATCTTCAAACGATTGACAGAAATAGTAACGCAGAAAGAGCCTTTTCGGCCGTTGGCTACACATGTAATTCTCTATGAAGTAGATTGGGAGATAATTCTATAGATGCTATTTGTTTTTTTTTTAAGATTTTTGTACCAAAAAGATGATTTATCATTATCACACTAATATTATGAAGACGAAAGTTTGGGAGTGTATTTGTTACTTCTTCACGCAAAAACTACTAAACGGATTTTGGATGGAATTTGGCACACAGATAGTTTATAACCAGGATTAACACATAGGATACTTTTTATCCCGATATTCACACGGGATCTACACTTATGCGGGTAAAACCGCGGGGCGCTACTAGTTATTTGATATTTTATAGTTAAAATTTTTTTGATTGTGTCTTTACTAGTAAGAAAAAATACAACAATCATATTATGATACACAAAATCTCGGAATAAAGAAGACTGATTATAATTACCTTAGATAAAGATTATATGCCCCTAATATTTTAGTTAACTAAAGTTTTGTACTTTAGTTAGACTAAAAAATTACCAAAATATATTAAAATTTATTATTGATTTTGAACTTTTTACGAAAATTTTAATTTAATTTTAATAAATACGTAGTCAAACAGTAATATAATTATTTAATTAGGTGCACTAAGATATTGCAATTAATATTTTTTGCAATTTTTAATACCATGTATATACTACTCAAATATTTATTTAAATAAAAAAAAAACGATGTCTTTTGACCCGACTGATCCAGCTGGATTGAAATCAATCCAGCAAAAATCCCGTTGGATTGATTGAACAGTACTGGACTGCCAACTGTCCATGAAGATTTATTCGGCCTTAAAACAGCATGATCCAAATCTCAAAAATTCACTGTTTATTCCGAATTTCTTCAACGCCACTGACAATACAATAACAGTGCACGAATTACGGCTACTGCCAAATTCTATTTATGTTATTTGCATGCGACCTTCAGAGCGTACTGACCGACATACACTATCTCTGAAATGTGTTTTTATTTACGTTTGAAATAGCTTGGCATGTTTTTTAAGCGACGAAAAAAAAGGAGAAGGTTCTCAAGTCGACACACACTTTTTTCTCTATTAATAAAGGTTTGTTTGTTTTTTTTTTGGCACTTAAAATATCTGCAACAAGCTGAATGTAAGTACATATCTAGAAATTGAGATTTTTATTTTTCATCATCTGCCTTGCCTTTTCCCAACTATGTTGGGGTCGGCTTCCAATCTAACCGGATGCAGCTGAATACCAGTATTTTACATGGAGCGACTGCATATCTGACCTACACAACCCAGTTACTAGGTAATACGATACCCCTTGGTAAGACTGGTTGTCAGATTTTTGGGCTTCTGACGACCCGTAACGACTGTTAAAGATCCACGAATGACAGCCGGGACCAACGGTTTGACGTGTTTTCCGAGGTACAGGGGGGTCACAGTATGTAAAGATGGTCACCCACCCACGGACCAACCGCAGCAAGCGTAGCTTAACCCGATCGATCGACCCGTGCGGCTGTTTTTACACACGCAGCCGAAGTTGCGGGCCACATCTGGCTAGGAATAAAGATTTAAAACAATAAAATACTCACTCTTGGCAATACGACGGCTTAATTTGATTGTTGGAGGCAAGAATTGCTGAAACAATAATACATTCACCAAATTAATCCATACTAATATTATAAATTCGAAAGTTAAACTGTCTGTCTGTCTGTATGTTACCTTTTCACGCCTAAACCACTGAACGGATTTCGATAAAATTGGGCAGAGAGATAGATTGCATCCCGAGGAAGGACATAGGATAGTTTTTATCCCGATATCCCCACGGGATCTACACTTAAGCGGGTGAAACCGCTAGGCGCTGCTAGTTTTAAATACGAAAACAACATAGTTTCAGAAAGTGATCCAAATAACCGTCAGCATTTATATCAATATATCTAGCCCGCTCTATATTAGCCCTTCTTGTTAGGTACAGACGCCAGCACATCAACCTACCACAATCTGTCAGATTTTCCCAATCAACTTTGAACCTTATGCTTCAGCAATAAAGTTGAAAGTCTATTAAAGAAATTTATCAGATTGTAGTAGCTTGATGTGCTGGCGTCTGTACGTTAGCGACAAAACTCTAAACATTACAGTTTTTAAGCCTTGATTTCAATTCTAATTATACAATTAAAAAAAGTATACAATAAACTCTTAGCTTACATAAAATGCTGAAATACTAATACTACTATTGAATACTAATATTTAAAAAAAATATATATACACATATAAACATCCGAATTGAGAACCTCCTCCTTTTTTGAAGTCGGTTAAAAATGAAGACTCACCATTATGTGGCTTGTTGACCGTTATTGGGCTAGCAACAGACTTGGGGGCCACACTGCAACAAAAAACAATCAGTTTAGTATTTTGTTACGTCAGTCTCATAACTCTTTTTGTGCTAAGAAAAGAAAAATGTTTAGCATAGCATATAATACATTCAACTCTGGGTTATCACAGAGACATTAAATTCACCAAAACCTTACAAGAATCAAAGTCAAGGCATTTATTTCAAATAGGCACATAAAAGGCACTTTTGAAAAATTACAACAAAATAGAATTGATTCTAGTCGCCCATTCCAAAAGGTAGTTTTCGCATGGAGAAGAATGGGCAAGAAACTCCTTACTCTTTTAAATGATAAATGATTTTATTTTTGTAAGTAGGTTTGCACAAACACTTTTACACGTCAATCACATATATTTTTTAAACTAGATGAGGTCGGCGTTTCCTATCTGACTACTCTGAGAAGAAAGGCCGAAACAAACTCAGAGGTCATAGTCTCTTTTAAAGTCCAGACATAATCTTGGTCAGGTTTAAAATGTTTTACAATATTTTGCATACATTAATTATATAATAATAGTATGTGAAGACGATCCTCTAGGATGTTACAAAAATATTTAAATAGTACTTAAACTAAATTACAAAACATTATTATACGCCATTATTATATTTTCAAATCATAAAAAAAAACAGAGTGGTCAAAAAGATAAAGGTCATTTTCACAAAACAGAACAACACAGAACAACTGAATGTTTTTTTCGTGATTTCAGGTTTGGTCCCATAGTAAAAGTTATTCATAATGATGAGTAAAATGACCCTTTCAAATATTTCGTGTATCAATAGATTGACCTTATAATATTATCTGCAGTAGGTTTGTTAGGAAAATTTACTACCCAATGGATTTCCAGAGAAAAAAAAAAAACATCACACCTGTTACTTCGAAGGGTTAGCCAGAGCTGTACTAGTAAAGTACACTCACATTTCGCCACTTACGGTTAAATCCCATGTCATAAGGGACAAGCCTATTGCCATCAACGATTGGTCCAATTCGCGATTGGTGCAATTCGCAGTTGATCCTATTCGCGATTGGTCCAATTCGCAGTTGGTCCAATTCGCGGTTGGTCCAATTCGCGATTGGTCCCATTCGCTGTTGGTCCAATTCGCGGTTGGTCCAATTCGCAATTTATCCAATTCGCAGTTGGTCAAACATTCCTGATAGAAAACCCCATAATACTTTGCCCGAGACCTGGGAATCGATGCCCAAGACCTCATGCTCAGCACAGTGGCGTTTTTGACCACTAGACCTAGATATTTTCATGCCTCATATTGAAAAACAACAATAATTATAGAATTTTCCAACCAATGGAGTGTTTACCCATTCTACATTATTTTAAAGACAAAAGTACTTGCATTGCAGATAGTGTGGAAAACAAAATATGATTTAATTCAGGAAGTGGAATGTGGCAGATTAGGTATATAATATGTGTTATCTATTGTGTTATGTTTACTGATAAGAATCTATTTTAAAGTGGTTGTAGGCTTTTGGTGTAGCTAAATGGGTGGTACAGTTAATAACAAAAGTGGACTAACACTTCAGTTTTTCAAGTTAAATCTTCTGTAGTCGCACTTTGCGGTCTTTCTCAACACTGAACGAAAGTAAACCGTCGCGTATACTCAGTTCCAATCGTAAGTTTTTACATCTATTGTGGAAATAAGCACACACCCATTATTTTAAAATCTTACTTATTAAGAAAAATATAAAAAAAAACAAAATGCTGAAAAACAATGTATCCAATAACTTTGTATCAATCAAGGGCTGATTTTTCAATCGACAGATAATTTTTGTTCGAAGAAAAAAATTTATTCTGTCCAGTTAATTCTTGAAGCAGTTCATTGTGGGAGCCGTCACAACCGGGAGCCTATTCCATGCTGTTGCAACTCTGTTAGACAAGAATTGTTTCAAGGGCTGTTTTTTTTATGAATTTTCCTATAGCTTTAGGGAATGCCCACTCAAATGTGTGTTCGCATTCAGTGTGTAAACATCTTGAAGGAGTTGAAGGCACTTCGTAGTGTTCGGTAAGTATTTTGTATGTCTCAATGAGTCTACACCTTTGTCTGCGCTGTTCCAGTGTGATAAGGCAAAGGTCTTTGAGGCGTTGTTCGTAAGGTAGATTATGCATGGTGCGAACCATCTTGATTGACCTTCTTTGTATGTTATCAAGTAGAATGATGTCTTTTATAAAATAAGGGTCCCAGATGACATTAGCGTAGTCCAAGAGTGGTCTTACGTGCTGAATTTATTGTTGTATGGTTTGCGCGTCGATGTCCCTACCACTCGTGTATTTATTTTGCCACTTAAAAAAATATGCTCAATACTAATTTGACCCAGATCTTCTGATTTGACCCTTGAGATCAATCTATTTGACATTTCATATTATGGCTGTTACATTTCTGGCCTATTGTTGTCAACTACGCATCTATGGTTCTACTATTTGGTATGTTGAGTAGTTGCTAAAAAAAGTAATGTTAATTTCATACATAATAATAGGACACAATGTTAATAATTTGTATTGTATGCTTAAAAGGCGGGACATAGCTGATCAACATCACTGTAATTCTTAACACCTGTACTTATGTATTTCTGTACCTATGATCCACAATAAACATGATTGATTGATTGCTTCCCTACTTACCAATTTATTTCAAATACTTTCTTTATTTTAAATCCAATACTTTGCACAATTTATTTCAAATCCATAGCATAGTTACTGTCAGTCACTGCTGGGACATAGCCTTCCCCTGTTAGAGGGAGTGGCACGTAATCCATCACGCGGATTGGTGGATGACACGTCATGTTTTCGAATTTTTGGTTCTAGGACATGCCGGTTTCCTCACGATGTTTTCTTTCACCGTTTTCGATAGCAGTGCCTACCTGGGTTCGAACCTACGACTCGTAAGTCACGGCCGTTTCGACTAGGCCATCACTGCTCTCAAAACGATGAAAGATAGCAATTGGAAAAGCATGTGATATCTATCTGGCAACTCGCACTGGTCTACATTCTACAAGATGGATAGTGAAAACAAGCAATTATTCTGTACATTTTGTCGAGTTAAATTTAAATATTCTGGAAGTCATATTCCGAATATTCATATCTTTATTTGTGTTCAGTTATGTTAACATGATCATACAATGTCTTAAAATTAAGGGACCGCCTTCTTCCCCTTTTCTTTGTAAGACGGGTCAGGTAATGCAAAGTACTGACAGTATAATTTTGGATCCAGCATCCTAACCATTATAATAACAATAATAATGTTTATTTCCAGAAAAATGATTACAAAGTTAAAAGTACAGTAATATGATACAACATAAAGTGCATTAAGTATAAATCTCCTGGCACCCAAACTAGGGGTCGAGAATCTGGACCCAGTGGAGAGGTTGCGCATTGTCTGTGAGCGAATGACTGAATCCAATTTTTTTTATTAATTAGACCAGTACTTACACAATAATATGCTAAGTCATGCATATTAAGTTTTGTTGATGATGACTCATTGATATAAATGATTATAATGGTTTCTTCATTGAAAGAATTTGGTCAATAGTTGTTTGGTCAATTGTTGTTTGTTGATTGTTGTTGAGGGGCTTGTGGCTAAGTAAGATCAGCCACACGGGTCAATCGATCACGTTAAGCAACGCTTGCCGCGGTTGGTCCGTGGATGGGTGACCATCTTTAGTGTCTCAGAAAGCATGTTAAGCCGTTGGTCCCGGCTAACATTCTTGGATCTTTGACAGTTGTTATGGGTCTTCAGGAGTTCGAAAGTCTATACAACCAATCTTACCAAGGGGTATTGTGTTACCCACTAACTGGGTTGTGGAGGTCAGATAGGCAGTCAAAAGTGTGGCACAGTGTTAAAAGTTAAGTAATGACCTATACATAACCAACTTCTGCTTAACCATACATACTTTGATGTTTAAATGTTTAAACAAACATACAAAAAATCAAATCTTTTCTCTTTATAATAGTTTAGACAATCCAAGTGTCATCATGTGCCCAATGGATTTTCTCAGCAAAAATTACAAACTCCTATCCCCTATACATATAACCCCTTTAGAGGATGAATTTTTAAAAATCCTTCCTTATTGTTCGCATTCATCATTTTAATGAAATCTTGTGAAAAATTTCATTCTTCAAGACCCAGCAGTTTAGGCTGTACTGTAGAAGCTATCTATGTAGCCTTACCTTTTATAGTGCAGGATGGTTATAATGGAGCGCGTGTTCCATTCAAACGTTCAAGCAAGTGTCAAATATTTTGATTTGGTATTTTTGTTTAGTTGAGGGAGTGCTAGTTTTAAGATGGAAATGTAAAGTCTTTCTCTCAATATAAAATTCAAGAAGTCCTATCGCTGTTTAATTATTTTAAGGGGCTCCTCTAGCCTTCTATAGTACTGTCTGTCAATGAGTAAAGAATTCATTTATGATTCTAAGTAGAATGTAGGTAAGGTTTGTGAATGGGGTACATAAAATTATGCAGTATCTCAACTACCAGTTCGCCCTTAAGGGTACTTTAGTCCTTTCATAAAAACAGATAATGTGTATGCTCTTGCAGTAGTGTTATGTTTACAAACTTATTATGGTGATGGAATGATATTAAAAACCAGTTCTTAAATTGTGAGGTTACCGGTTTTAGGCAGTATGTCACTGTCATCTGACAACACAAAACTTGAAAAACCAAAGCAAACGACTCTAAGTATGTTAGTTTATTCATTGTACTATCTCTAGCGTTTGATTTATCAGCATACCAATATGATTTTGGCAATATTGTGATGACCACAAAAAACATTAATGGATTGTTGAAAGTGGTTTAGTTTATCAAACATAGTGGGTACTCTACTTGCAAATGAAGACAATGTATTTCGGAATAAGGAAATAACCTAGTCTAAAGGGCTAACATTAAAATAATTTAGCATAACCAGTTTTACATTGTGGTTTAAAAAATAAACAATAATAAAAAGTATATTTACACCAATCTAGGGCGACGGGCGGGTCTGACGTGAACGTTAGCTGCATTCAGCCTCCTTGCGAGTTCCCTATACGTCACCGGGTCGGCTTCAATCTCGACCTCGGCCTTCAACAGGGAGAATTTCATCCGCCATCCCTGGGCCTCGACGCCATGCACAAGGCGAGCACTGAGCACTACCCCACGCCCCAGGTGCCGCGCACTCAGTCTTTGCTCGAGCACGAGCATATTACTCGTCAGCTATAGTCCTGCCTCGTTAAGTTGAAAAAGATGAATGCACCAGATCCAACGCGATACGCCCGCCCGCGTGCAACCACCATAGCTGGCCTGCAGCTCGCTTCAACAACCATTTGTCACGATTATATTCGCACTATGTACACCACAACACTAGGCTGTAAAGTCCTTTTACAGTTCGTAGCACCTTTTTACTTGTCCAACATATTTGATCAGTTAACTGCCCGCAGAAACCGATACGCGAATGGCGGTGATCGTTTCGGCAATGCGTTATTGTACACAGGATAATACCGGTTTGAGGGGGTGCAGTGAAAAATTCAACGATTTATCAGCGGAAAAATAAATGTGAATAGAAACTAGAAACAAAGGAGTACGTGACAGACGGCGGAGCGCGAGCGACTGGGCGTAATGGCCGCTGATTGGCCGCGAGTGAGGCGCGCACCTCGATTGGATCAAAACCGGTTGGAATCGGTTCGTAGAGGCTGCGGCCGGCTCGGGTCGGTGCATCGTGAGCTCGGCCCGCTAGTGCTGTGCTGTGACGCAATGTTGATATCGTATCGATTCGTTTTTTAAGTTTCATTTTTCAAATAAAAGCTATGGTAGACGTTTTATTTTAATTTTTAGTACTAATTTAAAATTTAGACTTAGGATATCACACTAATATTATAAAGGCGAAAGTTTGTGAGTGTGTGTTTATATGTTTGTTACTTCTTCACGCTCAAACGGCTGGACCAATTTCGATAAAATTTTGTATGGAGGTAGCCG
Organism: Luperina nickerlii; assembly: GCA_963855955.1. Taxonomy (NCBI): domain Eukaryota; kingdom Metazoa; phylum Arthropoda; class Insecta; order Lepidoptera; family Noctuidae; genus Luperina; species Luperina nickerlii. Next base: position 3,597,221 of record OY979689.1, on the reverse strand, counting down.
ACACCATGGATTAATATATAACTAGGCTTCTTTTTATCTAAACATTCCCACGGGATCGAAACTTATGCGGGTGAAACCCTAATAATAGCTTTATTCGGTTTCGCCCAATTGTGTGTCTTTTCGTTGTAAACTCATGCAATCCGGTTTCTGCAACTGGATTTACTCCAAGTAGTAATAGCTATTCTAAGATAGCTGATCAAACAAAAGAACATGATCATGCTCATTTTAGATTATAAAATCTAAAATGAGCATGATCTTGTTGGTAGTACAGTCATGTAATTAATAACGACTCGCATTATTCAACGCGCCGATTACAACACAAAAAATGAACCAAGAATAGCTGAACGGTTGAGTATTCTGTTTACCATATCATTGCGATCAAGATGAGTGTTCCTTAAATGTATTTTAGATTTGGTAAGTGGGCCTGATAAACATGCGAGTACCTACCTATTTTAAGTGGGTAGAGTACTTCTCGAGGTTGTACTCTTTTTACGGTTTTCCCAAGTAGGCTACACTACAGTACTACGTCCATTTAGGTTTGTTTTAACAGCGGAAGTGTGACTGTAATTTATGTAGTTTTAATTATTTTTTGGGATAAAAATTACCTAAATTAAAAATGTCGATTCAGTATTCAATTAAATACAAACTACTTTCATGACATGGAACAGAATAAACATTCTGTTAACTTATAGTATAACAAAATGAAAAACAAAATGTCATCATGTTCATAGGATTTTGGGTTTCCTAATGCAACGTTCATTCAAGTTAACATTTTCGATATTTAGCCCATATCAATTCGACAAACAGTTTCTGTGTCATTCTGTTGACATTCTGTTGACAAATAAACAAAACTTTCCTATTGATAAGTTCCTGATAACGATTGGATATAATGTATTTCGGTTCGGTAAAGTACGATTAACCCCCCTTTTTGAAAGCATGTCGTTGAGATAACGTTCGCCCTGGCAACCTATACGTTTATATTTCACGCAACCATCTCTTTTCTTCATTATTCCGTCCAGCGTGTCCTGCAGTGCGATTCTGTAACCATCTCACCGTGAAAACTTAGGTGGAGTGAGCGTGGAGTGAGCTGTCAATTCCTAGTAAAAACAAACTCACATCACCTAAGTTTTCACGGTGAGATTTTTATAGAATCGACCGGCTCTTGTCTGTACGTTACAAGAACTGATGGACGCTACGGAAGGTGATAATTCTGGGCCGACTATTCAGCTCGCTACCGAAACGCTAAGCAGAATATTATTACAGGCTCTTATCATCATCTGCCTAAGCTTTTCCCAACTATGCTGAAGACGTAACCTGATGCAGCTGAATGGGACTACCGAACAAAATCTGAATCTTTTTGAAAGATATTCCTCATCATCCATTGCTTCATAATTATGTTCCAAAAATTTGTCTGCTCAACAACGTAAAAAACTACATTAAAAAAAAATCTACTTATGCAATACTTTAAAAATGCCCTCGGCACTGGCATGAACCGCAGTAAAGCTTTTTCTCAGAAAGTCATTCCTCTTCTCCGGCATAGGACTTTCTACTAAAGATAGTTTTCCCTCTTCATCATAATCTACTTAACATTAATAACAACTTTTTTTTTTATTCAGGATGGGAAATCGTCAAATGACCCCTCCCGCTCTGGGTGGAGCGGAAGGGAGTGTCAGACTCTTATTGACTATAACCCACCCGTGTTCCTTCCTTAGCCCTTTATGTTCCGGGCCAGCGGTAACCCTTTGGGTCAATCCCGCTGAAACAGTAATAACAATAACAACTTGGACTGTGTTAGTGGATTGCTTAAAATTACTTTACACTACAACACGCTGTTTTCACAGAAGGTTTAGGCAGAAGTGTAAGTGAACAGAGAAGTGAATTGCAACACACCCGCATTTCGTCGAGTCAAGCTTTACTTTCTCCAAATAATTACAGACCAGCGGCACAAAATACAGAGAGTACAATGCGTGCCACGAAAGATGAGACTTGACACACCACGTGGTTTGACATGCGCAGTAGGTACACGATTTTAGGTATCTTTAGCGGTATGAGGTCTGAGTGCGGGACGAGACCGGACGTCATAGGGGCGGCGGAAAGAGGCGGGGGAGGCGGGGTCAAGTCTAATCTTTCGTGGCACGCACTGTACTCTCTGTATTTTGTGCCAGCGGGGTAGTTACGTAACACACCATCAGTAGCAATAGGTTTCATTTTGACAGTTCAACAACATACATTGCGTTATTTATCTTGTTGAGCAGACAATTTTTTCGAACATAAGAAGCAATGGTTTAGAAATATCCTTCAAAATGATTCAGATTGCGATTGATAGTGTGTTATGCAATGTTTTTTTATTCATACTTACTTTAATTTGCGATGTGGGAGAAGCTAAAGACGGTAGAAAATAACGTGCCGCACTGAACCCAGAAACTAATCAAGGTAACCGGTAAGGGCAAGATGATGCTGATGATGTAAGGCGGAGAAGAAGTCTGTCAGGTTGTCTGTTACCTTTTCAGGCCTAAACTAGTGAACCGATAGCGAAATTCGACAGATAGGTAAGCTGCGACCAGCATAGCTATTCACAACCACTCGATAAACGCTCCCACTCCTCTAAACGCTGTTCACAAGTCTAAAAACCGAAAAAATTGTCATGTTAAAATCGAATAGACGATCGCTATTCTTCCAACAGCTGCTTGCTGTCGGGGGCAAGAAAAATCAGGTTATCGAAATGTGTAATTTTCGATACGATAGCCTTTTGTATGGTTGTGAATAGCTATGCTGGAGAAGGACGTCGGCTACTATTAATTCTAGATATTTCTCTAAAAAGTAATGAAATACACAGACAAAGTCGCAGGGTAACAGGTAGTCTGTACTAAATAAAGTGCAGCTCTATCAAGCGATAAAATAGATCGGTACCGGACCTAAGACAACGTCGTCAGTGATTTCTTCAGTCACAGTTATGATACGGCAGCAGCCGTTATCGGAGATAAATAACTACTGAAAATAGTTTCACGGTTTCGTTTCACTGTAATTGGTGTTTTTTTGTGAATGCTAGCGTATTTGCTGTTATTCAGCACTATAGTCGGTGCAACTAACTGCAGGAAAATGACAGCTTATGTGTTACATATATGACTGAAATTGGAGTCTTTTTGTTTTTACGCGGTCATCAACCAAATCTTGTTTTTCTAGTACAGGATAGTGTAACAAACGAACTTATTTAACATGCATATCTCTAAACTCAGTCCGAAATGAGTTATTAAGTGTAATTTTACTGCAGCTAATTAAAAATCGGACTATAGTTACTTTAGCATTGTCAATTTTTTGCTGAATATCTCTTACGAGGTCATTGTACTCATCATTATGAACAACTTTTACTATGGGACCAAACCTGAAATAGTGAAAAAAAAATCAACTGTTCCCTACATTTATTTTCGTATAACTCGTCAAAATGTAGGGAACAGCCGATATTAAAAAAAAAAAAACTTATAACACCCCTTTGTTTTTGCCGGGGGTTAATTACTACAATTGCCCTTCTGATTAACCCTTCTGGGATTACAGGCGTGATTACGTTTATTTCGTTACTCGGAAGAGTAAGTATTGCCACTGTTAATGATATGGTCGTCCGGCGGCGAGATGGGTCGAAGACATTGTTGCCATCGGGGATAAAGGAACCTGAGGATTGGCACAAGCAATGAGAGGCCAATCTCCAACAGTGGGTAAAGTCAGTGGATGATCATGATAAAATCATATAAGATTTTACACGGATACTATTTTAACTTGCCAATGATTTTCAACTGTTTGAAATACCTAACAAATTTCATCTACACGATAAACCGGGAGAACTTTTTATAAATCAAACAAACCAAGTCTTATCTATCTCCATTCTATAATCTGCAATATATAATTACCAATATCAAGCGACCACGTCACATGGTCATGTCGAGTATATGAGTTAAATCAACAATGTGAGGGGTGCTCGCTAAAACCACTGCTAAGTTGGTTCATTCTGGTTAGTGCCACCTTCACACGACTTTGTGGCGAAAACTAATCTGTTACGCGTTTAGAAGCGGTAAGAATATGAGGGTAACCCAGTTTATTGCGAAACATGGTAAGTTAAGCAAGATAGGAAAAACAGCAAAAATATTATCCATATTAATATTATAAATTCTAAAGTAACAGTCTGTCTGTTACTTTTTCACGCCTAAACCACTGAACGGATTTCGATAAAATTTGGCAGATAGATTGCATCCCGGGGAAGGACATAGGATAGTTTTTATCGAAATGTATTAGTAACTATTTTTGCCCCACTGCGCTGCAGTCTCAATGTGAAGTTGGCAGAATGCTTCGCTCCGATCCGCTTAAATGCCAATAAAAAGTTTTTCTTATAGGAAACTAAGGCAGTTCCAGTACATCTTATATGTACTTATATTAAGATCTATTGCCGTGTGTTAGTCTCGTAAAAACTCGCAAATGGTTCGACCTATTGTGATAAACTTTGGTAAGTTGTTGTGTGCGCACACAACTACTTAGAAGCTGGAGAAGGTACATAACAAAAAAAAGGTATTGCAGCATTAGCTAGTTATAAATATTTCTTTCTTTCTACAAGCTTTAAACTCTCGTTTTACTCGTTAATTTCGATACAAGATAACATTTCCCTAATATCGTTTGACACTTAAAAGTCGAAAACGAACGATGCCTCAAAAACGGACAAGACAAGATCATTACGCTACAGATATACATAGCAAAATAATAAACAGCCAGGAACCCAAGTCTTGTTACCAAGTGCCAAGTGGGCAAGCATTTTTCATTGCACACGGGCGGATAACTGCATAATTATTATTTGTGAACTGAATTCGAGCTGAAATTTTGTCGGTGATTTGCAGCTAAAGTTGCCTCCGAAACCGGCCAATTTTGTTTGTGTAAATCTATTAGTTTTCATTCGGACTTTGTAGTTTTTGAAATCTTATTATCCACTAATATTCATCATTTGCCTAGCCTTATCCCAATTATATCGGGGTCAGCTTCCAGTCTAACCGGATGCAGCTGAGTGCCAGTATTTTACATGGAGCGACTGCCTATCTGACCTCCACAACCCCATTACTGGATAATACGATACCTCTAGGTAAGACTGGTTATCAGACTTTCGGGCTTCTGAAGATCCTTAACGACTGTCAAAGATCTAAGAATGACTTTGTCCGATACCTTTTGCGCCTTACCGGAAAACGGATTTGAATGACAGGCAAACAGAAATAGACCATGGCATGGGTTAGGTGTTTAGGACATAGGGTACTTTTTATCCTGGTAGAAAGATCTCATAGGATAGTTTCCGACGTCTATGCGAGGGATGTGTGTGCAGCGCACATTGCTCGCAAAACAGATGGCCGATGGGGCCGAAAGGTTCTAGAGTGGCGACCGCATACCGGAAGTCGTAGCGTTGACAGGCCTCCCATATGGGGGCCGGTGACTTGGTAAAGGCCGCAGGAATCCGCTGGAAACGCGAAGCACAAAACCGGTCAAAATGGCGGTGCTTGGGCGAGGCCTATGTCCAGCAGTGGAAGTCTTTCAGCTGAAATGATGATGATGATGCGGGCGATGCAGCAGGTAAAAGCCAGTTTCCAACATAATGAAGAAACATGATTGATATGAGACGCATGCTAGGTCTTCACTAGTCAATTAGGACGTCGTGTTTGCCAAATATATTACTTTTTTTTTTGGTCCCAAAAAGCTACGCTTGGTGATGCCAAGAATAAATGGAATCTACTATGCACGAAAGTAGAACAACGGTATTGCATAACTGCAAACCATGAAAGTCAACGACCTGAACAGACCCTGTATTCTAAATAGGTTACTACAGCTGAGAGCTCACCAATCAGAGAATTAGAAGAGGACAGAGATATAGCGCTATGCAGAAACAGAATTGTATTGAACTTGTTCTTTACTAGCTTTTCCTCGCGACTTCACTGGCGTGGAAGTCGAAAATTATATTACTATCGGAATAAAACGTATATCCTATAAAAAGTGCCTTGAAGTCATGGTCGATTCACGTACCAAATAAACCTACTTTTCTTGCTTTCAAATTTCATCCAAATCCGTACAGTCGTTCAAGCGTAAAAAGGTAGCAGATAGACAGGAGTTAATTTTGCATTTATAGGTAATATTAGTATGGATGTGACCATGAGAGCAACGAGATGAAATCACGGCCTCACGGGCAAGTGCATTGACGTTTGACATTTTATGGGGAAATGGTGGGAAACCTTTGCCTTGTTATGAGCGTAATAATGCGTGAAAAATTTAGATAAATGAAAGGAACTGTACGGAGAAGCTTGATTTGTAATCAAGTTTCAGAGTGTCCAAAGTTCCCGTACCTACTACTTCCCTTAAACACCAAGTTGACTTTCAAAACACAACATTAATATTCCCCCACCACCACCGCTCACTGCCACAAACTCAAAGTCAAAGGTTACTAAAGTGACAGGTCATAAATACAGTCGGCTTACAAGATACAATATCATTACATCCTTTTTAATCCGGCCCAAACAGGTTTCAAGTCGCGCTAGCTTCTAACCATTCTAAATATAGTCGGGTACAATTTACTGTTGTAATGGGGTCGGTAACTGCTTCGGATTCGTCTTGATGCAGGATGAATGGACGTGCCAGGTCGGAGTCGTGTAATTTTAACTGGTGATTTATTGGTTTTAGATAGTTTGTATGAAGAGAGTGACGGTATACTGGTTGTTTGGTAGAAGGACCGAGAAACATTTTTAAACGATTGTGGATGTCTTTTGCTAGCACAAGATTGTTTAATTTTTAATTTACATTATGATTTTTTAAATTGATTATTTTTGTTCCTTATCACGATTTTATGACTCCAAAGTCAATTATTATAAACGGTAGTTTTACATTGTTTAGTTTTATTATAATCACTAATAGTGATTCAAATAAAAATAAAACTAAACAATGTAAGACTACCGACGACGACGACGACGACGAGTGGTCGGTGTAGCCTAAACAATCATCAGTTGAAAATACAATGGTAAAATACAGCGACAAAAACGCAACAAATAGGTAAACTATATTCTTTAACCCATTATTATCCTATCAGTATCGCGTGCAACTGCAGCTGTTTATAACGTAAAACATAAACATAAAAACACCTTCATAATAACAACACGCTACGCTAGTAAAGACACGTCATTTCACGCTAGGAGTTGAGAGACCAAATTGATATGCAAGTGTCGTCGGCTGGTCACGCAAAACATGAGACATCAAGGGAGGCAATTGTCCGCTATTCAGAACAGCATACTAATTGTCCCTAATAGGGATATCAGTGAATTAACGTGGACGGAATTAGACGGAAGGGTTATTTTTGTATCGCTAGTGATGTTGCGATATCGACAGTTTTTTTGCGGTAATTATCGGTTTTTGCCGGAGTACGTTCCAGGAGTAAAAAAAAAAAAACATAATAACAACACGCTATGTTGGTAAAGCCACGTTATCACGTTATTCAACGCTGTTAGTACCAATTGCTATGGAAGTCAGCAAGTGTTGTCGGCTCGTCACGCAAAACACGAGACATGAAGGGAGGCAAGTGTCCGCTATTGTACGATCAGCATACTAATTATACCTAATAGACGACAGAGTGTAGTATATTCCTTGGACACCATTTACTCATAAAAAAACCATTTGTAAATAAATACGTTAGGATAAGATTCGATTGTTTACGACACCTATTCGGCCTATTGACACTTTGACAGATGTGAGATGGATGACGTTGTGTTGACAGATTAAAATTTTTAATTATGTACTAGTGAGGCAACGGCAGTTAATCTTTTATGCCACTGGTGACATGTGACGTCACCTACCTTAAAAACTTTTTTTTTTTTAATAACTATTGAGCCAATCATCAAAATATTCAAATTAGTTTCTCAAAATGCTCTAAATTTTCAAAAAATAGAATAAAATCTAATGGTTAGAAATTTTGGACAATCCCCAGGCTTTAATTTCGTAGTAAATTTCTAATTCCACGAAACCTGGAGAACGATTATATTTTTTTTTTGTGTATCGGCATAACGAACTTCACACCAGTGGCTATTATAATGACTATTTCATGAAATCTTGACATTTTGGGATTATACTAACCTAGCAAGTTGTATTTACTGATTCTAATGATTATGATTCTGTAAATAGATATTTGTTACGGCCGCGAATCATATTTTGATCGACGTACAACTTAATACTGACCAGCAAATTGCAAAAAACGTAAGAAAATTTGAATTTCGCGGGCTACCTTAGCGCTTCCCCTTAAGGTTTTTTTTAAGTATGTACAGACAGCGTCAGTATGTGCTAACCCCTCAAGTTTTAAAATGTTACACATTAAATTCCTTACAAATAATCTAAAGAATACTTCAAAAAGAACCCATTGTTTCGACTCAGATTCGAACCATCGCATCACCGAACGTCGTCATACTCATACCGGCAGTTTGACGAACTAGCCAGCGAGCCCATATGAATTGCGTTGAAATTGTTATCTACTATGGTCTGAGTCATTTTATCTTTAGGTGGGATGTCTAATCGATAGATGTTATAATTTGAGGGTATCCATTAATTTTACTTACATACGTTGTCTTTATAAAATTTATCCATACCCTCAAGTTATAACTATAACGTTTGATGTATACGTTCACTTAAAACGGCGAAGAGTAAACGACTACGATTTATTCATTAATTTTTAAAATGATTTATGATTTTATGAGAACTAAAATAGTTGTTCTGTGTGAACAAAATGTGAGCATAAAAGGAATTGCGAGACAGCTTGGCATAGCAGTAAGTTCATTATAATATTAATTGTGTTCTCCGATTTTTTCTTGTTGAGCTATTTGCGGTATCTTGTGTGTGGTATTTAATAACTTATTTAAAACCATTTTTTTCTATACAGAGACAAACGGTGCGCTTATGGGTGCGCAGATTTCAAGAAACCGGCGATGCTAAGACAATGACCATGGGTCGGAGAACTACTGGGATCTATACGGACCAATCTGAACATCATCCGGATATTGTTAAGGTTCACACTACACCGCCGTTTACATCCACTCGTTACAGTTCGCAACGGCATGGAATATCTCTCTGTCCACGGTTCGAAGACATTTACCTACACGCAGCGAACATTCACAGTTATCGACCTGCAAAATATGTCTAACAGAAGAACATCGAAGAGAACGATTGCGATTTGCCCAGAAATAGCAGTTATATTAATTAAGTATGACAACAAAATAAACAACGAAGACATTTAACTCATTTGATTCCACTATTTTACTTTGTATAGCAAAATATTCTAAGTAGATATCATGAGCTAATAAGAGATGTTAATTGATTATCTATTGATAACATGTTTATTCACTTATTATGCTCATGACAGTAATCCTGCCAAACTAACTTCTAGTTCCTAGACAAGTTGCAAACGCTTCAAAACTTGTCTCTTTCGATGTCACTTGTCAGACTGTCAAATGTCAAATTTGTATGCTGAGACGACATGACAGATCACGAGACATTTCGTTAGGTTATGTCAATCTAAAATATTTCTACCGCTTACTATTTTATCGTTTACCTTAATAGGATGCCACTTGTCTAGGAACCCAATTGTGTCAGTTGGCAAAATAGTATATTATGATAACTGTAAATAAAATTATCAAATCAAAATAAATCTTTGTTGTAAAATAAGATCATAGTTTTGTTAAATAATAGCAATAATAAATATTATTATGATTATTAAGGTATTTTATTTTTCTTTATTTTTTAATTCTTTATAAATAATTATTAAAACAAAATAGAAAAATATATTAAAATAATAATTATAATGAACAAAAAGCACATTTCGTGGCTATGATTTGAACTTCCACTCATAGGCACGGCAAGCGGTCTTGAAACCTCTAGTCTATTTAGACGATGAATAAAACGTTCGTAAATGTTAACCCTATTATTGCTTGTCGTTTTCGCAATAATAAAAGTATTAACGTTTTATTGAAAAAAACAATAATAAAAACAGAATTTTAAAAAATAAATACTATCTTAAACTTATTTATTCACTAAAACAATAAATTAATTAAAATAAAATGTTTTTGCAAAATACAAAAACCAACTTGGGCCTATCACGGATTTGAACGCACATGTCTTTTGGAGGGGTAAGCACTTAATGAAGCTCTGTGTACTAATTCGGTACATATTGCGTACAATTGTTACATGAATTCATAAACAGCAAAATAGATCATGAGGTGTCTGGGGAGCATGACGTGAATACTGTTTAAGGTAGTTAAAAAGTCATTAAGGGCTACAGGAACTGACGGATCCTTTAATTTAGTCTGAATAGCAAACTCAAAAGAAGATTCTTTTGCAGCTTCACTAGAACTATCCACACTTTCTTTATAATCAAAAAATTATTCGCGGCTTTCGTTCAAGTCTATCCACGATTCATTACGAAAATCGACAGGACTGGTAGGATTGCATGTATGTACGCACCTGGAAGTAAATCACGAAGCTCACCTACTTCCCTGGATAATATTTATCGTACCTACTTCTCGTATTTCGAGATCGTTTGGATTTTCGATGACGGTGGCGCATTGCACGTCTTCGTTTGCGGCTCGCCGAGTTACTTGTACTACTAGAGGGGGTACTACTTGTAGTCGTTGAGGTACTAGAACTACTGGATGTACTGCTAGTCGTACTGTCAGAAGACGTGCTCGGAGCCACTGACACTTTATCAGGATTGATTTCAGAAGGGACAGCCTGGTTATCCATCCTAGTACCAAACAAATCGAAAGAAATCCGCTATAGAAATAATTCGTCACGCAATCAGAGAATTTTTTGGGAAATATAAAACCTGAGGGTAGACAAAAACAAATATAAAATCATACAAAAGAAAAATCAGCAATGATCGCCTTTTGCTAGACTATAATATAATGTAGAAACGAACAGTATAACTGTTAGGAAATAATAATTGAATAAACACTCACATGTATGATGTAAACAGCTTTTCTGATACTTATTTAAACCTCAAATAAAATTCGGTTATCAACAATAGTATTAGGGTTCGTGATCGAACCTTAAACAGCGGAAAACAGAACGCCAATGACCAAGACCAAGAGACGAGCCCCACCAGGTGGCGAAAGAGAGGTGAAGGGTGAGGGATGTGCGAAAGAGAGGGATATATAGGGTAGAAAGAGTAGGGAAATAAGCGGGACCACAGTGTTGCTATCTCAAATAATTAAATAATTAAGCTTCGAACTTACGGTCAAGTTATTTAATGTCATATTTATACATGTATTGTATTGAAACGATTTCTACGATTTTAAGAAAAAAAACAACAGTTCGAGGTGGTAACAGAATCTGTTTCATAAATAAAAAAATGTACCATTGACGCTGTAGCGGGTCTTCCTGTGTTTAATCTCATATTTTTAAGTTTGCTTACTCCCGCCTAAAGTAGTACAAAAATCAACGTGAAACGGATTGTAATTTTTTCGTTGTTTGTCAGTTTGACTCTAGTGATGTTACTCAGTCATTAACGTTCAGACACACGATTTTCTCGATCGTTCGTCTTTGTAAAGAGAAATGTTATGTTTCTCAAAAAACAACCCATTAGGGCATAAACAATTTAACAAATAAGAAATTTAAAGTCATAAGTTGACAATCGTTTCAATGTTTGGTGTACAGCCAATAATTTAAAAAAAAAATTGATTAGGTTTACAATTAATTAAATACACAAAAAATAAAAAACAGATTACAATTAGATAGTAAATTTTTGAATTGTTAAGAATAAATACACACATAATTGTCAGTTTAGTTTATTACATTTTGTCAAGAAGGAATTCATCAATGGTATAGTAGCATTAAGTTTTTACTTGATTTTATACTTAATGTTTTATGTGTGTATGTGTAAACTGTCTTTAATTTCTGTAATTGGTTGTAAACCGTTTTAGTAAAGAATAAATAAATCTACCAAAATTGCGAAGAAAAAGTAGCAAAAAAAAAAAGTTATAATTTTTGATTACTTTTGTGATCTTACGTAATACCAATCTAGAACCCTCCCACCCCCACGTAAGCAATAAATAAGAGTTGTTTGGGAAATCATCAAATTACCCCTTCTGCTCTGGGTGGAGCGGAAGGGAATGTCAGACTCTTACTGATGAAAACCCAACCATGTTCCTTCTTTAGCCCTTTATGTACCGGGGCAGCGGTAACCCTTTCGGACAATCCCGCTGACCCGGCAGGCTTCAGCCCTAACAGGCCCCTTCAATTGATGCTGACAACTCTTTGAGGCGCGCGTGAAACACGTACGCGTCGTCCGACACGGGCCCGGTCGTGATCGGATGGTGAGCTACCCATTACTCTCCGCCCGCAGGCCCGCGCCTACGGTGGCCGGGAGTCGTCACGCGGCTCCCGACGCACGGAGCGTCTCCCGCGGCGGCTGGGACGGGAGCTCTTTCCCTCAGCCATCCCGCCACCTTCTTCGCTAGCATGACTGCTTCGCAGTTCGCAGAAGGAGGTGACTGCCTCCCACTATTTGTACTCTTGTCTATTTTTAGTTGCAATATCCAATTCCATGTGTAACATGTGTTTAAACAAAATCCGGAGTGCTAATCCTAAATAATTCAGTAATTATTTTAATAACAGTAAATTTAAAAACATGCTCATGATAAAAAAGAGCTACAAAATACTTGTCATCATTTTAGTATTTGGGTTAAGGACAGTTTGCTAACTTTACGCCGATAACAAATATGTCCTAGATTATATTTCAGATCTCAAGGCAAAAAATAACTCGTAACGAAAACGAAAAATAATCAGATATCATTTAATAGGTACTTACAAAAATATGGAAAATCTAAGTGTAGTAAGTCAACATCATCTGCCTAGCCTTTTCTCTACTACGTTACGGTCGGCTACCAGTCTAACCGGAGGCAGTTGAATACCTACCAGTATTTTATATGGAGCGACTGCCATCAGACCTCCACTACCCATTTAGTGGGTAATGTACAAGGAAGGCAAGGGTCGACTGACGCTGACGCTCCAATCGCGCGTTTGGAACGGTGCTACCTCATTCCCCACGTCCCGCTTGACAACCAAAGAGACCTAAAAAACTTTTTTTAAACTTGTTTATGGGCGTACAGAATCGATGTAAACGCCCTATGTGACAGGATTTGAAAGAACAAATAGGCCTAATGATCAATAATTTCATTTTTTAAAATCGTTTTGCTTTTCCATAATATCAACGCCATTTTCATATGTAAGGACCTAATAGAAACAGATGGCATTTTGTACCTGATTTGTATCATCAGTGAAAGAATTATAAACTCGAACACTTGTAAATCACTTTATTGGTACTCAACACTTTTATCGTCTCTAGCGAGAGGAAAATGTAATTCAACTTTTCCCGCCGTTTTTCATCATTTAAGTCATCTATGGGTTGCCAGAACTCACAAGCATAAAATGTTTAAAAATTACAATGTTGCAACCCACAAATAATATTAGTTAAATAGTCGTTTATTGTGTATGCTAATATCAGGTTAAATCATTAACACTTTGGTATGGTCCTAATAAAGTAATAATTGTCTCACATGATACCAATTGTTATTTATTGTTTTAAATTCATGGGCATGTGACAATGATTTTATGAATTGCATGCTCGTCAGTGTCACAGGTTATGGGTCAAATTGTGATATTGTCATCTGTTTATCTCTTTCGTACTTACAGCGCATCATCTGCCTAGCCTTTTCCCCACTATGTTGGGGTCGGCTTCCAGTCTAACTGAATGCAGCTGAATACCAGTATTTTACATGGAGCGACTGCCTATCTGACCTCCACAACCCACTTACACAATACCCCTTGGTAAGGCTGGTTATCAGACTTTCGGGCTTCTGACTACCGTAAGGACAGACAGGAATGACAGTATAATTGCCTTGTTTTTTTTATATTACATTATCATGTTTCAAATTATTATAGAATGATATTCGATTTTAAAACGCTGTCTAATCAGATGACGATACAGCAAGCAAAAGCAAAGAGCAGTAATATAGTAAAAAAATAGCGTAATTATGAATATAATTGTATTGTGGTAGAAGAACTGTATTTTAGGAAGTTAGAAAAGGGTAAAGGGGCCCTGAAAATTGTATTGCCTAGGGGCCCCGACATGGTTAATCTGGCCCTGACAATTAGGTAAGGTTTGGTTAGGTTGTTTAGGTTTTATTATTTTAAAATCAACTGGCCTCATTTGCACGGAGTTTTTCCCTGACTTCCTACCTAGGGAATTCTAGGAAAAACATATGCGTGTAGTTATTATAATTAATAGAAATAAATATCAGTTGTTGTTGAATTGAGAGAAATTGATATCCACGAAGAGTCATTAATATTCCTTCATTTGTTAGCAAAACATATCACTTCCTGGGAAATAACACACGATTCTATATACACTTGAGATTCATGACGTAAATTGTCTTCTTATCTAGGATCAGCTAAACAAATCTAATGGATTTGTGGCGACATCTACATCGCCACATGCGAACTATGCATCATACTGACGTCACGCGAAATCCTTCATCGCGCAAGCAGAGTTTACAACGTCCCGACATCAATCATCGGGCAGTTGCCCACCAGACAGGACACCCGTATTATTGTCGGAAGATCCTCCCTTTTCTATGGAGGATGAGTGAACTTTACACCCTCTTCCTCATACCTCTATAAATCTACCCTTTGTTAATTTAACGACACCAAATTGTCTTCTTTACTAGAATCAGTTTTTTAAATGAGAAGGTTCAAAGGCATCGAGAAAGAAATGGAACCTTGCAGAACCTATGTATATGGCAATGAATTTTCATCCAAAAATGATGGATTTGACACTTAAACTTAGTTTTTAGGCTCCTAAGATTTACTAGGCAGGTCCTACTTTATAAGTTTTGCGGTTATATGCTAAACTTAACAAATATTACGTCTTCATCGACATGGATGACTCATAGAGAATGCCTATGGCAATAAGTTTACTTAGGCGACTCTACTGTGTAAGGTTTTGGTGAATCAATTCTAAGCGAATGAAGACTGTCCATCTAAAAACATATACCCCTTCTTTGCAGTCATGTAAAAATAAAAAATAAATCATCTATAGCACTACTACTTACCAAAGTTCAGGCGAGTAGGGTGGTGACGTGGTGACCAAAGATGGCGGCGGCATTAGCGCGTCGTTTGACAGCTGTCAACAAAATTTTTTTTTCAATCCTCGATGATTCTTGATGATCACTGATTTCTTTCTGTCTTATTCAATTTAAGGCAGTGTCATGATAGACCGCGAAATTCAAATTTTCTTACGTTTTTGCAATTTACAGGTCAGCATTCAGGTTGTATATTGGTCTAAGTATGATTCGCGAGTTACCTTAGCGCATCCCCTTTTTCCCTACTTGGTTTCTGGGAAAATAAATAAAATGTGATCATCTTGTTTTAGCGTAATTAAGAAAGAGGAGATTCTCCTTATACCTCAATAGTTTTATTTTCTGGACAAGGGAAATAAGACTCGAAAAGAAGTCCCTCTCACTGGGAATGTTTTAGACTGATTAAGCTATTAATGCACTGTTATTTAATACATATAAAGGTGGTATGTGACGTGTCTAAGACCATTTGTCCATCGCCAATTCAATGAGAACGTGATGACAGCGCCGAAGTAGCGATACATACATTTTTTTAAATTAATTTACTAAGACCGCGTGTGCACCGCACGCCGTCACCGGGACGTCACGCTCGGTTCGAATAATCTCGTTTCTCGTTGACGTCCCGTTGGGTGATTCCGTTTATCCACCCCAAAAAATCCACCCTAAGGTGAACACGCGGAAACGCATGTCCGAGAATCCACCCTAGGCCTAGTTTGATAAACGGAATTTAAAGGTCTAGGATGGATTTTCGGACATGCGTTTCCGCGTATCCATATTAGGGTGGATTTGTTAGGGTGGATAAACAGAATAACTGGTTCCGTTAACGATGGTGGTGGACAAACGGTGGAAAGGTCTCACTACCACATAAGTAGGGTATGTATTACAGAATTGTATCCATACCGTAGTGAGGACAGTCGCTTCACACCCCGGCTGGTACTTCTCCAGGTCAGTGCGAGGTCTTCTCATCACCTTCTCACGATCCTGCTTGTGTTTCCGGTCGGCACCTTTCAGTTTGAAGACCTGGAGACAGAGTATAATATTCAGTTAAAGTATTTCCTTTTTCAAAGATAAAATTATTTTTGTTGTCATATCTCTTAGAGCAGTGGTTCCGAACCTGGGGGGGTAACAAAGAACCTAATAATTAAGACCTAATCTAATAAAATACCTAGCTAAAAAGAACAAATGATAAATCACCGCGTAGTAAGAACTGCACGTGGCATCTCTTTCAAGCTGTCATCGGGGTCGCCTCGCCATATCTCTTTTATCCTATTAAAGCTAACAGAGTTTCAAAAATGCTAATACCCTTTGCCACCACCTATAGATGTGAGAGTGGTTTTTTTGAACAAAGGCCAGAAACCATCTCAATGTGGAACACAACTTAAGATGCGCTTTAAACGAAACTAAACCTAACATATAAAAAATTTGTGAATGCAATACAATACCACATCACAGGAACAATTTTTATTTAATTAATTGTTTATTGATAACATTTGAAGGTCGGGGTAAAATCAGTTTTCCTAATAAGTCCAGGGGTAACAATATTGAAAAGGTTAGGAACCACTGTCTTAGAGTAATGCATGCCGAAGATGCCTCACTGCGATACCTAGTGCATGCGGCTTAGCTTGCTACGGCTCGATGTCACCTGCATGCTAATAAACACGCGCGCACATGCCAAGGGATACCTTAGGGGCCGTCCATTAATCACGTGATGTTTTTTTGGTATTTTTAACCCCCCCCCCCTCCCCCTTGGTGATATATGGTGAGGTTTAAGACTTACCCCCCCCCCCCTCATATCACGTGTATCTTTAGTACCTACAAAGAATCGGACCTTCTTTTTATGTTTATAAAATACAGGTATAATCATCTAATTTTATTAGAAAGTTTGCAGGATGTTTTTAAAAAAATAAATACACGTGATATATTACTACACCCCCCCCCTCCCCCCTTGTGATATTTCGTGATTTTTTATGGACCCCTCCCCCCCTTTTCGAGCCTCACGTGATTAATGGACAGCAATACTGCGATACATCGCGGGTTGCTTGGGAGCATTTGTTTTACTTGTTTGATTATTTTATTTATTACTAGCCCGCGGTTTCACTCGCGTAAATGTCGATCCCGTGGGAATATCGGGATAAAAAGTAGCCTATATGTTAATCCAGGGTGCCAGCTACTTCCATACAAAATTTTATCAAAATTGGTCCAGCCGTTTGAGCGTGAAGAAGTAACAAACATATAAACACATACACTCACAAACTTTCGCCTTTATAATATTAGTGTGATGTGATTTACCTTAATCTGACACGCAGCAGCATGCAATCGAGTATGTTCATCGCTGGCGAGGTAAGTCTCCACTTGAATGCGAAATGGTACACCTTTCTCGCCACCATGTTTCTTGGCTGTAAACTCTGTTGATATGCAGTTCACCTGGGAGGAGGAAATTATATTATATAATGAAGTTTTGGTGGTGCGGCTGGGAAGTATACTTCCTGGCCGAGCTACCAAAACTAACACACAGATTTTCAATTGGCAAAAATTACGAACTTCCATACAAACTTTTATCCCCTAATTAACCTCTTAAGGGTATGATTTTTTTTAAATTTTGCCTTAATACGTACCTTCGTTATATAAGCAAATCTTGTGCAAAATATCAAGTGTCTAGACTCTCTCTCTCAAAGTGAGTTTATGATTTGTAATAAGACGATTGTGTCAGCGAGGAATTACTTTTTTTATCACATTTATTCAAAAAGAGCTAGAGTATTCTTCGTAAACAGGGACTAAAATAGCTCTTTAATCCCCAGGGACTAAAAGTGATTTGCATTTGGAATGTGGATATTGTTATTAAGAGTTCCAATCACCAAAGAGATCAATAACGAACATTGTATGAACAGTCTGTATGATAAAGTAAAACGCGCGAGAGCTAAATAAAAAAAAGGTTTGTGAAAAAATAAAAAAACGAGCGATAAGCATTCTGCCTTCGTTCGTAATTGTTTACTCAAACTTGTATATGTAAATAAATAAACGTACTATTTTTATTCATAAGTTGTACTTACTTATTTTTTCATAGAGGGTGACAAAAAGTAGTGTCCATCTCGAGAGCAACACTATTTTAAGCTCGAGTGACGTACTTTCTACCTTTCTACTCTAGATTCCTTCGCACCACTCTGGATTCAAAGAAAAACTCTCGCCTTCAAAATAGTTGTTTGCTCCCTTGGTAAACAATCTACTATTTTTGATCAGTGCATCTTGGAAAATCTAGATGCAGGAGGCACAGGACCGGTTGTTGTGCCGATGCTTAGGGGAGACCTATGTCCAGTAGTAGGCAGTCTTTAGGATTAATAATAAAGATATTGAAACAGAGTTTAATGATGACTTACCTTGATATACACGCCGACATCTTTGGTAGGGTCCCAGTACACGTGTAACGCGTTCAAACAGGCCGGCTGCTCTATGCGGATCACGCCGTATGAGAGAGGCACGTCCACCTGAATAAAATAAAACACAGATTTGAGTGTTATACAGGGTTATTGGTAAAACATTAACAAACTCTTAAGAGGACATTGTACTCATCATTATGAACAACTTTCACTATGGGACCAAACCTGAAATCGAGAAAAAAAAAATTAGCTGTTCCCTACATTTATGTTCGTATAACTCGTCAAAATGTAGGGAACAGCTGATTTATTTTTCGCGGTCGCGGTTTTTCGGCGGTTCAGATGTGGAGAAGAGTATTCTATTCTATTCTATAGACGTTGATGTTTTATGACGTGCAAGTAACATTCTTCCTTAGGGTGATAAAGAAATTACGAGGTCGACTATACTGACTTGTACTGCAGTGTTCGTAAACTTTCTGAGAAGTGAAAAGTTTAGTGAAAGTAATATAATGTTTTACCTCCACAATCCTCTCTCCGGGTCTCTCGTTGTGCCACTGTGCAATCTGCTCCCTCTCCATGTACTGCAGCCGACGCTCGTGGAAACAGATCTTGATAATACTCTGTCGAGAAAGAATTGAATCAATACATTAAGAGTCGGAATGAATGAGTAGATTCTGCAAAGTTAGGACGAGAATGAGAAATAAATGCAACTAAGAGCAATTGAATGGGGCTTATGGTACGCTACGCGGTTTAACTGTTATAATATGTGTATTGACGATAAGTCAATCCTTAGTCATTATTTTTTTGTGTACAGACGCCAGCACATCAAGCTACCCGAAACTGTCAAATTTTCCCAATCAATTTTGAACTTTATGCTTTAGCGATAAAGTTGAAAATCTATTAAAGAAATTTGACAGATTGTAGTAGCTTGATGTGCTGGCGTCTGTACAATATATTACTTAAAGGGGCTTGTGGCTAAGTTATAACAGCCGCACGGGTCGATCGATCAGGTTAAGCTACGCTTGCCGCGGTTGGTCAGTGGATGGGTGACCATCTTTACATACCAAGACCCCTCCGTGCCTCGGAAAACACGTTAAGTCGTTGGTACCGGCTGTCATTCATGGATCTTTGACAGTCGCTACGGGTTGTCAGAAGCCCGAAAGTCTGACAACCAGTCCTACCAAGGGGTTTCTTATTACCCAGTAACCGGGTTGTGGAGGTCAGATAGGCAGTCGCTCCATGTAAGATCAGTATCTTTTCCGGATGGATCCGGATGCAGCTGAGTACCAGTGTACTCAGCTGCATCCGGTTAGACTGAAAGCCGACCCCAACATAGTTGGGAAAAGGCGAGGCAGATGATGACATGATATTTCGTAAGTGGGGCAAATGTCAATAGTAAAGTTATCTTCTACCTTTCTTTCCAGTCAGTAAGCTGAGTTTTTAAGAAAACTCACGTCACGTCACTACGTAAATACAACTAAGTGGATAACGAAACCAAGATACAGTACCCGGCGATAAATATTGCACATCGACCTTTGGAAAGAGACTATCGGCTAATTTCGGCTTCGTAGAGCGTTATCTCTGTCGCACGAAATACAAACAGTCCGGTATCTATTAGGAGCTGTACTATACCTTGAGTATCTTCCCCTTATAATGCGACAGGTCTCCCAACTTCTTGAGTTTGATCTCGTAAGGCTGTCCCTGGTTGAGGTAGGTCAGGGTCTCCTCGTTCTGTTTGGTGGCTATGGATGTGGCGGCTGCGAGGACGTATTGGAATCTGCAAATATAATGATAGTTTTATAATCTAAATAATACGTAATTCATAAAAACTTAAAATATTTTTTTTTGTTTTTTTTTTTTTAATATTTCTCGCTTTATTCTCATTAAAATAAAAAAAAAGATAAGCAGTGTTTATATTAACTTCTTATAAATATAGCGTGAGCCAATATTGAATTTCATCACAACAATTAAAGGCCCTCCCCCACAGACGCGTTATTATCGGTCGGTAATATCGGATGCGTTATTGCGATATCTGTTTTCAGTAAATTTTCTATTGGTTGTCTTTAAAAGATCGCTCTTAGCGATAAGACCGCCCATTGTGTCACCCTTTGTACAGTTTCTATATTTATGTCTGTAATTTATATGGTGTACATAATAAAGAATATTCTATTCTATTCTATTCTATTCTATTAGGACGACCACGAAGTTGACCACTGATGCGATAATAAGACGCAATAGAAGTAGGCCGTTTGCGATCCTCCGTCTTGCGATATTCCGATGAGTGTTCGAAAATTTTGTATGAAGACCACAGATGTAGATAGACCTAGATAACGAAGTATCACGATCTGTGTGAAAACCATGCGTGGCATTTTTTGACTACCTACTATAACGTCACAAGTACAATGCGTGCCACGAAGGATGAGACTTGACACACCACGTGGTTTGACATGCGCAGAACACGATTTTATGTATCTTTAGCGGTATGAGGTCTGAGTGCGGGACGGGACCGGACGTCATAGGGGCGGCGGAAAGAGCGGGGGAGGCGGGGTCAGGTCTCATCTTTCGTGGCACGCATTGTACTATTTAGTGATGGGAAAATCAAACCGATTCAAAGACACCCACCCCGGCCTAGCGCCAGCGCTTACGCTCCCCCAGCCAGCAGTACACAGGACTAAGCGCGAAAGTGGCGGCTTACGATTTTTGAACGTAAGCTGGTGCGATTTTTGGCACGCGAAGTAGTTGCTCTTGCGTTATCTAGGTGTATCTATGTCTGTCATTAGGACGCATACGATCTTACACACACCTGGGTTAATAACGTGTAGTGCGGGCGGGAGGGGGTTCTGTACAGTAGGTTATACGCACACGTTAGAAATATCGGACGATTAAAAACGCAGCTGTGTGGCAAGAAATCCGGACACATTATCGCAATAACGCATCCGATATTATCGACCGATAATAACGCACCTGTGAGGGAGAGCCTTAAAAAATTGCAAAAATGTGAGCAATATTTTACTGGCTTGGTCTACGTTTTACTCGCCGTACTTGGGTGTAGTAAAAAGGTAATTAGGGTTCCGTATCCAAAGAGTAAAAACGGGACCCTATTACTAAGACACCACTGTCTGTCTGTCACCAGGCTGTATCTCATGAACCGTGACAGCTAGAGAGTTGAAATGTTTACAGATGGTGTATTTCTGTTGCCGCTATAACAACAAATATTAAAAACAGAATAAAATAAATATTTAAGGGGGACTCCCATACAACAAACGTGTTTTTATCGGCGTTTTTGCCTTGTGGTACGGAACCCTTTGTGTGCGAGACTGACTCGCACTTGGCCAGTTTTTTTTTTACCTGGTGTCATCTTTGAAGCTCGGCTCAGAGCGATTCTGTATGGGGGAGTGCAGGAATCCATCCAGAGAGCCCACGGGAGAACACATTAGCAAGCCTGCATCTGTAAACAATGAAAAAGATGTTACAGTTTCAATTAAGTCGGTAATAGGTATGAACTTGATAAACGCGGTGGAACTGACAATGTGACACAAACGGGATTGAAGTGCCTGTCATACCTACCTGTCTGCCATTTTGTTTGTTTTTTCGAAATGGCGGCCACGCATGAAGCCTATATCTCGTTTACATTGATGTTAGCTACCGGTTTGATAGCTGACATCCATGCAAACAGAAAACATAATGAGACAAAACCCCGTAAACCACGTCACGTTTCCGAGACATTAATAATTATTATCGATTTATATAGGTTAAACGCGTGGGCGCCATTTTGAAAAAAAAAAATCAAAATGGCGGACAGGTGGGTATGCCACGGACCTTCAAAGCCCTTTTACCTTGGATTCAGTACCTGCATGGCACTAGAACCCCAAATTTGAATGTTTACATTGGTTTAAGAGCGTTTAAGACGTACGGCATTTCATACAAACTTTCAAGCCCTTGTTTTTCGAAATGAATGAACCGATTTTAATGAAACTTCATACGCATAAACAGGATACAAAGGTCTAAAAAGTTACTTAAGAACATTTTAGAAATATCTTATTTAAAAAAGATAACTGGAAATCTTTGTTTCTTTGGAAAAATTAAAATCGGTCTAATTTGGTTGCAACACTATTTTTCGAAAATGTCGCAATTTGAAGATAGTTAAAATAGGGGGGGGGGTCTAAATAGGGTTTGGTAACGTAAAATGAGGTTTGTATCAAAATGGACGTGGAATACTTATAATACCCATCTGTCTGTAGTTGTGCGAGATGCAAGGCAAAAACCAAAGGCATTTTCCCACAGAATCGAGCGTTAATCAACACGTTTGCTCTCTAGGTGATGTCGCAAATTACTGCTGGGTGCTTACTCTTCAATTTAATTCCGATAGATCGACATTGGAATTGTGACGTTTCGTACTCTTGAGTTCGATGCTAGCGCCAAATGATTTTTAAATTGGGTGTCCATTTCGGAGAACTAAGTGGAATTGGGTTCGGGCTTGGCGTGGGGTAATTGTTGACAATATTGTTTTCAAGAGTACCGAATCACGTGACTGTAAAATTAACATTGGAATCATATTGGCATCTCATTGGAATTAAAATTAGTTTGGAGAGTAAGCCCCTGAAAGGTCCTGCGAGGAAATTGCATAACACGCTATCAGTAGCAATAGGTTTAATTTTGACAGTTCAAGATCATCCATTGCGTTATCTACGTTATTTAGCAGACACATTTTTCGAACAAAAGAAGCAATGGATTATCAATATCCTTCAAAATGATTCAGATAGTGTGTTACGTAACTAGGGTGCTGTTTAAGCGACATCTATACTAATATTATAATGCTGAAGAGTTTGTTTGTTTGTTTGGTTGAACGCGCTAATCTCTAGAACTACCAGTCGGATTTGAAAAATTCTTTTTGCATTTGATAGCTCAATTCTTGGGGCAGGCTATAGGCTATTTAACATCACGCTATGACCTTTAGGAGCCGAGCAAAAAGAAAAAAAGTCGGAAAGAACGCTAAGCAAAAACGAAGTAATAGCGCGGGCAGGCGATGCGATGCGACGGGGTGGGTCGGAGTAACAAGAAATTTCACGCGGACGAAGTCGCGGGCAGAAGCTCGTTAAGAAATAAGTTATCGCTACTAACTTTTGTTCTCCTGTGCATTCGGCGAGTGATACCCGTTCATAGGTATCATGGTGCCAGGAGGCATGGTCGGCTGGCACTGCATGCTTTCTGGACTACCTGCGATTGAATGATGCATACATCTTTATTATTACATACTATAAATTTAACACATTCCCTGTCCCATGAATCACATAGGATTCATGTTGATTGTTTAACTATTGTGTCTACTTTATGGACAGTGAATCTGTTAAGTCGTTTTTCGTGTTTGTCTGTGTAACCGCGTTGTTCCTATAACTACGCAATGGAGTTTGATGTGGTTTTCACCAACTTAAAAAAAAATCCGGAAGGTTTATGTGTATAATACATTAGTATTAAACTTATTACATAGTAAAGGAATCTCCAGTTTTGTCAAGCCGTATAAACTGGCATGCTTATCATACTTAGGTATACTATTTTATAGCACGTGTGACCAAAACCCACTATTAAGTCACGCTTTTCACGTGAATTAATTGGTTCATTTTTAAACAGCTGTTACATAGTGTTAATGGGAAGTTTTTTGTTAAGAAAACTCTGGCAAAATTACAAATAAAAATATCTTTGAGAAGTTTTTAAAAGCCTTTCTGTTGCTACAATGTACAGACGCCAGCACATCAAGCTACTACAATCTGTAAAATTTCTTTAATAGATTTTCAACTTTATAGCTAAAGCATAAGGTTCAAAGTTGATTGGGAAAATTTGACCGTTTCGGGTAGCTTGATGTGCTGGCGTCTGTACCTTAAAGTGACAGAGAGAGCACAAGTATTAACGTCAATTTAATATTAAGTAACGTTTGAGAATTCGGCCGTTAGAGTCGTGGCGGACTATCGGGTTAGACCTTTTACCGGCAGTGGAATAATATCTATTTACATAAAATTCAGAGTCCTGACTGACTGATATATCAACGCACAGCCTAAACCGCTGGTCCTAGAGACATAGAATTTGGAGGGTGTGTTCTTTGTGAAGAGTATCCACTAAGAAAGGGTTTTTCGAAAATCCACCCCTAAGAGGGTGAATGGGTTGAGGGTGAAATTTCACGCGACGAAGTCGCGGGCAAAAGCTAGTAGGTGAATGAAACTTTAGGCTTTCTTGTAAAGTCTAATCTCTAGTTCAGAAAATAACTTTTTATCACGAAAAGTGTATATTGCTAATAAATTATATTGGGCTGTCGGTCAAATAAATCCATACTTCCATACTTATACATATTATAAATTCGAAAGTAACTCTGTCTGTCTGTATGTTACCTTTTCAAGCCTAAACCACTGAACCGATTTCAATAAAATTTGGCAGAGAGATAGATTGCATCCCAGGGAAGGACTTAGGATAGTTTTTATCCCGATATTCTCGCGGGATGGACACTTATGCGGGTGAAACCGCGGGGCACTGCTAGTATCAAAATAATTTAATAAAGGGTTTATTAAATTATTTTGATACTTGCGAGATGCAGGTGGCGTTCTGTAGTGTCTGCCTATCCCCATGTGAAGAAGGCGCGAGCTTATTTATCTGTGTATGTACTTGCGAGATCTAAAACTTATCACGCCATCCATCGGCGAACATTGAAACTACTTGGCTCCTCAGCCTCTAGATACTAATAACAGATGGCGCCACTTACCGTGCTGCACCATCATGGTCCCATTGTGTGGAGGCGACTGCTCACAACTACCGTCCTCCATGGCATCGCGGTTGCTATCAACAACCATGTTGGTAATCTGTGAAAGAAGGAAGAGTAGAACAATGTAGGTGATTTTGAAATAAAGTTGAGCTTTATGGGAACGTTTTGGAAAATATATTTAGTGTTACAAGAGTCTTTTTGCGCTTCAATGACATTGACAGGAGGGCGTGTTGGCGGTATATTTATATTTAATGAAATTGAAACATGATGGCGGCGTTAATGCCGGTTTTGGCACGCGTCTATGGAGGGTGGCAGAAATAAACAATAAAATGACAGATGGGGTCAAGATTGGAAGTCGTTGTCAAGGAACGGTACAATATAAGCTAGATAACGGATACTTGATTCTGGTGGCTTTTACTGATAAAAATTGAATCATATTATTATTTTACGTAGTTTAATCGAATATTTCTTCAACTCTCAGATCAGCTCGGATTTTGTTAATAAGGCTGTTCAATGTGCATTGTGAAAGTTGACAACGTCACTAAGAGCTGTCAAATTATTTATTTATTTTAACATAAAACGGCCAAGGCTAATTACATTAGTTACATTAACTAATGTGTCATTACACAAACACATAAGTTAAGTGCAATAAAGAAAAGTAGACATATATATCTACTTTTCTTTACTACTATCGAGTAGTTGTATACAACTACTCGATAGTCATACGCTTCTCATCTCACAATACTCACTCAGATAAGCCGATGCCAACTTTTAGAATGCACCCACTTAAGTGGAGTTTTTAGGCAGTTGATTAAGAATAAACCAATTTTATTAAGGGTTGAAGTAATTATTTACTTCAGCTCCGGCCCGATCTTTAACATAAGTTATTATTAACTTATACTGTAATCATTTTGTCCTTAAAAACAAGCGAATAATTAGTTTATTTCGCTCTTAGTCATAATATCAGTGAATGTAAACAAATGATAGCGAGTCTGAATGAATAAATAATGTCAAAACGCACTGTAGGCATGACAACAGATGATTTGCTGCTGGAAATTTTTGAATGGAATAAAAAATGCACACTCCAAAATCAATCTGCCTTGCCTTTTCCCATCTATGTTGGGGTCGGCTTCCAGTCTAACTGGATGCAGCTGAATACCAGTATTTTACATGAATCGACTGCCTATCTGACCTCCACAATTCAAGTACGATACCCCTTGGCAGAATTTTGACCTTCTGACTACCCGTAACGACGGTCAAAGATCTACGAAAGACAGCCGCGACCAACGGCTTAGTGTTTTCTGAGGCACGCAACTTCAATGAAATATAATAATTAAACGAGAGACAATTTAATCCAATCCCTTGTTGCCCTCCTCCAGCGACGCCCCAAGACGAGGTCCCTACACCACAGGGGGTGCCCCTAGCGTATCATCACTTAGTTTTTCAGTTTTTAAGCCCTGGGACGCCTTAATTTATTGAGGCACCCACAGACAAGCCCGGGTAAGCAGCTTACAAACTCCTAGGTTGACCGGCGAGATGCCATAATAAGAAACAAAAGACAAGAAGTATGTTCAAGCAATAATGCAGTCAATATAAGGAAATAGCATATTTTAAATCTAGTGTGATTTGAAATTTAGAACAGAGAGAACACGGCATTCGTGGCAGGCAAAGTGAGTTTAAAAAAGGAGAATTTAGGTTATGAGGTAATTATTGAAACCAAAGATTCGCAAAACTTAACAGAATTTGAAAGACGGAGTGAACAGAGCTGAGGCGAAGAATTGAATTGTTTCCAGAGTTTGTCATGCCAGGAGTACCAGCTTAGGGGTTTCTAAAGATGCGATAGTATATAATTAATTCTAGCATAAAGATAAGATATTTCAGGCTCCAAGAAGATAACGTATATCCACCTCCCATATATTCTTGAAATCCCTGTCAGTGACAGCCTGTCCTTGTTGTATCTCTGTATATTCCGCACTGATCTGAGAATAAGAAAGAAAACCACGGTCTATGAGCAGTCGGGATTATGATACATTTATTTTGCGAAATGTAGGCGAGCGTGAGTGGATTGATTTAAATGTGTATGATTGTAGAAGTATGTAATATGTATTTTTTATTAAACCTGCGTAAGTATCTGGTGAGATATAAGAAAATGAAGAGACTTACCGTAATACATAACATGCATTTTATTATACCTACGTATGGTATATCACAGGCTGCAGCAGCCTATGAAGGTAGCGACCAAAGAAATAGGAAGAACGAGCAGGTGGCGTTCACATAAACAAACCTACACGATTAATATTAAGAGGGTAGTAAATACGGAGACTTACAAAGAGTTCTAGGACAAACAATTGTTAAACAAGTGGGAAATGCCGCAACGACATCAATGGAAAAAGAAGATTACTAAAGCCAAGCGCAAATTACAGCCGCATTGTACCGCAGCGCATCGCATGTCAATACAAAAAAAGCGTATACAAACGCAAAGCGGCAAAATAGAACAACAACGAAACAAAAGCTTGGGATTTTCTGCGACATTCGCGAGAAAGGTAGCAGATCTTATAATAACAACAGCAAGTCAAAGAACTGAAAAGGAAAATAGACAATAGGAAAGCTGCAACAATTTTATTTAGTTTTTATTATTTACCTGTCTTTCATCAGGTCTTCGCGGAGGCCAGGCCCGTCGTGGGGGGGAGAGCACGGTGCCACCGCCATTCGGCGAAAGTGCCTCCTGCTTGAACACAGCCAGTGATGGCAGCGACAGCAGCGCCTCGCTACGTTGAGAAAAGGTACTACATGGTGAGTTTTTTGAAAGTTCGATAAGAGATGGGGCTGTATTAAGGCCTATTCAGACCTAAGCGGTATTCGCTACCGTCTGCGGCAGAGAAAACCCAGTGGGTATGCGGTAATATTACTGTTCACACCAAAACGGATTTCGCTATCCTTGTGGGTAGAATAACGCGCGGTAGTCGAGTTTCGCCGCGTTACTTGATACTAAATACCTCAGCGAAACCCGCGCGGTATGTACCTCTACCCACAGTGGCAGCGAATATCGCTCAGGTCGCCCTAGCCGCGGCAATTGATAAAATACCTGAGCGAAACCCGCGCGGTATGTACCTCTACCCACAGCGGCAGCGAATATCGCTCAGGTTTGAATAGGCCTTTAAAATGTGTGCAACTGGAAGCAAAGGTGCCTCCTCTTTTTGTAAATGAAGGAACTGCCCAAATTTCTGGCTCATTGCGAATACTCTACGCGTATTTGCACTGAGCCAGTCTTTATTATAAACAAAGTCAAATTACTCAGCAACAGCAATGCTGTTTCGCGGCAGAAATAGATGTGATTATTATTTTCCAGCTCGAGCTCCTTTCTTGAAACTGACTCTACCTAAAAGTAAGCACTTCGGCATAGACTTCGGTAACAAAACAATTTCATGTCAGACGGGTTTAAATAACAGATGGCGCTATATTACATGTTAACCTTAGCGCCCATTACTTTACCAGAGCATTCGATTTGTAAAAAGTTTCATAATTTTGAATAATAGGTGGCGCTGTACTAAACTACAATTTTCTGACAAGTTTTAGTGATACTCACTTCATAGACAGCTCACCGGGCAAGTCGAGGTCGAGGTCGTTGACCTGCCAGCCGGGAGACATGTGTGATGACGAGGAACTGGTGCCGCTGCCACCCATGTCGCTCAAGGCAGCTGGTGGAAAGAAAAAGGAATTATGATAAAACTTTTATTGATAGAAGATTTTGTGTAATATACCGGGTTATATTACTACTTACTAGAATTTTCGAAAAAACCATCGCGCTAGGAAACGACCGTTGAAGTGCAAATTAGCCCTTTGCCGAATATTATTAGAAACATTGCCACAAGTATAATACATTTATTAAACATTTTTTTCCAACAACTCTCTTTCAATAGAATTCACTAGATAATAGATGGAGCCGTTAGTTACAATGGATAAAAATACAACCCTTAATAATTATGTTTAAGAGACTTAATCATTATACGCTGGAGCCGTTAGTTACAATGGATAAAAATACAACGCTTAATATGTTTAAGAGACTTATTATACGTACAGACGCCAGCACATCACGTTACTACAATCCGTCAAATTTCTTTAATAGATTTTCAAGTTTATCGCTAAAGTATAAGGTTCAAAGTCGATTAAGAAAATTTGAGTTTCGGGTAGCGTGATGTGCTGGCGTCTGTACATAATGAATAGTAATTCAACATTCATGTCAGTCAGTCATGCTCACTTAAATGTCTCATCGATGCGATGGTGGCGTGTGCGTGGGATCATTCGGTTCCCTACAAAATGGTTGAGCTGGATGGTGCTGGCTGATCCACGCGTCATGTTCGTGAACGGGCGCCGTCGGTTGAGATTGGTCATCTCTTGAACTGCCAAGGCCTATTTTTAATCTTATATTTTGAATTGTTTCTTCATTTGTGTCTTTTTATTACATTGTTCTCACATATAGAAGCAACAATAATAATGTACCCAGGATTTTGTAATATCTTGATTTAAAAGAGTGTCCATGGAGTTGAGTTTGATTCAAAAGGCTAAAAAGCAAGGCCCTCTAAAGATTTATAGGGAATATTTATTATACATAAAGCACGCCCCTTAGCTGACTGCCCTTGAAGACAAATTATAAATTCCTAACCTTACGCTGAACGTTCGCACGGAACAGATTGCAAGAAAACTATATTTAAAAACAAAAACTTGGTACGCATAAACATGAAACTCATGCTCAAACCATTTACAGTCACTTTTGAATTTGTCAAGGAGTCAGTAAGCCAGAAAGCTGTAGTTGCCCATTCCAAAGCGTAGTAGGTTTCTATGAAGGAAAACGGACAAAAAACTCCATGGATACTCTTTTAAATGAAAGCCTCGAATAAGAAGTTTATCGTATTAACGTTACGTTAACGTCCATACTTCCATATAATGCTATCGGAAGCACCTAGGGAGGTAGAGGTATGAGGAACAGGTTGTTATGTTGACTCATGTTCCATTGGAAAGAGAGGATCCTCCGACCGACGGGTGTCGTATCTGATGGGCAACTGCCTGATGATTCATGTCTCGCTGTTGTATGCTAGCCGCACGGTAAACTCTCTTGCGCGATGTAGGATTTTGCGTGACGTCAGTATGATGCGTAGTTCGCATGTAGCGGTGTAGATGCCGCTACAGGTCCTAATTATTTTATTGCCTTCCACGGACACTGTAAATTCCTGAATACCGACAATTCGAAATCGTTTGTTATTAAAACAAAATAAATGAAATCATAAACAAGAGAACGTGTAAGCTTGATGAAACACTCGTATCCAGAATGAGGTGGTTCGATATTGTTAACTTATTGACCTCCGATATTATGTTCTTGTTTACTCTCACTAACGTTTGGTGTGCTGTTATCTTTCAAAGAGAGATTTTTAGGTCTCGTTGACAAATAAATAACGAAATGCGGTCGCGGTAAGGCCTACACCGTGATTACGTAACATACTCTCGATCACAATCTGCAGGATATTGATGTTGCCACGTTTCGGCAGTTATCTGAAGTCCCATGTAATGGGTAGCTCACCGTCCGATCACGACCAGGCCCGTGCCGGACGGCGCGTACGTGTTCTACGCGCGCCTCAAAGAGATGTCAGCATCAAGTGAAGGGGCCCGTCAGGGCCGAAGCCTGCCGGATCAGCGGGATTGTCCGAAAGGGTTACCGCTGGCCCGGAACATAAAGGGTTAAGGAAGGAATACGGGTGGGTTTTAGTCAGTAAGAGTCTGACACTCGCTTCCGCTCCACCCAGAGCGGGAGGGGTCATTTGATGACTTCCCATCGTGAAAAAAAAAATACGGGGGAACCTATTGCCATCAACAAGACATAAAATGCAGACTCTGGGAGTCTGGACTGCGAAACTCCTGATGGAAAAACCCAATAACTCTTTGTCAGTGTGTTAAGCAATTAGGGTGCAGGCACCCTCATCAATCGATCAATCACAATCTGAATGATTTTGAAGGAAATTCCTAATCCATTGCTGCATATGCTCGGAAAATTTGTTTGCTCAACACCATAAATAACGCAATGTACAATGCGTGCCACGAAAGATGAGACTTGACACACCACGTGGTTTGACATGCGCAGAACACGATTTTAGGTATCTTTAGCGGTATGAGGTCTGAGTGCGGGACGGGACCGGACGTCATAGGGGCGGCGGAAAGAGCGGGGGAGGCGGGGTCAAGTCTCATCTTTCGTGGCACGCATTGTATGTTGTTAAACTGTCAAAATGAAAGAGTTTGCTACTGACAGTTTGTTACGCAACTACCCCCCGCTGGGAATAGACCAACGAGGTTAGATAGATTATTCCAGTCTCAAGATCTAAACTTTCTAGTAACTTCAAGCTGGCATAGCTCGGAACAGCTGGAAATTCTTCGACGCTTCATGTACCACAGCAGTTATAGGTACAGACACCAGCACATCAACCTACCTGAAACAGTCAAATTTGCCCAATCAACTTTGGACCTTATGCTTTAGCGATAAAGTTGAAAATCTATTAAAGAAATTTGACAGATTGTAGTAGCTTGATGTGCTGGCGTCTGTACCTCAGATCTACGGTACAGCATTATAAATCAATGCTGATTACAATTTATCCTAGATTGTAATCAGCTTCTCGGTTGCGTAGACACACGAAAATAAAATACCTTGAAACAAATCCCCACTCGCTAAGTGCTGGCCCACAATAAAATATCAATCAATCCATTGAAACATACGTTAAACAATCTAGCTCTCTTGCAACCTTATCAGCTGCACTTTGACCGCGCGGGAATTGAACTAGTTGCAACTACTTCGAGTATCTATCAGTTTGAGTTGAGTCCAATTAATTTCGATTCGAATCGAATGATGATATTTGGAGGGGCTAATGGCTAAGTAATAACAGCCTCACGTGTCGACCGATCGGGTTAAGCTCCGCTTGACGCGGTTGGCTCATGGATGGTCGGCTGCCCCATTTCAAAACCTAGTAAGGACTTAAAATGAAATTTTACAGGAGAGCGCATAAACGTAATATTGGTCAGCATATTGGAATGTATTTTTTGAATTGGTTAAAGTGACTTAGTACTAGGTTTTAAAATGGTGAATTGGTGACTAGGGAGTGAAAGGTGCACTTACTAGGTATCGACAGGGGCGGATCTTGAATTTGTGGGGCCCTGGGCTAATACCTACTGCTTAGGGGCCCTACCTAATTACTCAACCAATTGCCATTTTATTATGATCGTGTTTTTTAATTCTAGATAATTTTTATTATTGACAATATCGTCTATTGTTTTCAGTTCGGTTG
The DNA here is from genome assembly GCA_963855955.1 of Luperina nickerlii. Taxonomy (NCBI): domain Eukaryota; kingdom Metazoa; phylum Arthropoda; class Insecta; order Lepidoptera; family Noctuidae; genus Luperina; species Luperina nickerlii. Next base: position 3,564,601 of record OY979689.1, on the reverse strand, counting down.
GGGGCCCTCTATATCCACGGGTCCCTGGGCTGCAGCCCAAAAAGCCTTTAAGTAGATCCGCCCCTGGGTATCGATGCTTAAATATATCTCCTTTAAGTAAGTTTAAAACGCTGGTGTTTTTGTATTTGGTAGAGACCTTCTAGGTTAGCAAGATTATGCAATAAAACGATTTTTGTAAAAAGTGTCCCTTACTAGGTTTTGAAATGGGACAGCCGTGGTTGACCTTTACATACCAAGATCTAAGACCCTCCGTGCTTCGGAAAGCACGTTATGCCGTTAGCCAGGCTGTCATTCGTAAATCTTTGACCGTCGTTAGGGGTCGTCAGAAGCCCGAAAGTCTGACAATGAGTCTTACCAAGGGTATCGTATTTTCCAGTAACTGGGTTGTGGAAGTCAGATAGGTAGTCGCTCCATGTAAAATACTGGTATTCAGCTGCATCCGTTTAGACTGGAAGCCGACCTCAACTTTATTGGGAAAAGGATAGACAGATTGATTGATTGATAATATTTTTGGTGTTGTGTTGTTATGTAATGACGTCCAATGAACGTCCGTGTGTCACAGCAGGGATCCAGCAGAATATCAGCGTCAGGTACATTTACCTGACACATGCTGAGCTGGACTCCCATTTGGTGCAACCTTGAGACACACACCGCACTGTGTATTCGTCATAGTGTCACTTTTATTTCGATGTGTTTACTTTTGTTTTATAATCATATATGTGGGTAATTTGGTTATCATCTAATATTGTAATTTTGTTGTGCTGTCTTCTTGTATGTGCCAAATAAATGGTCTATCTATCTATCTAATGAGGTTATGAGGGATAGGCCTGACAAGATAATTAGGCAGTTTTTGTTGGTAAACTAGTCACAAACGTACGGTGTCGCGCAGAAGTACTAGGAGGGCTACCCTAAATTAATTGGGATAATAGCCAGGAGAAAGAAGAATATGTTGGTAAACTAGAATAGAATACTCTTTATTATGTACAGACGCCAGCACATCAAGCTACCCGAAACTGTCAAATCTTCCCAATCAACTTTGAACCTCATACTTCAGCAATAAAGTTGAAAATCTATTAAAGAAATTTTACAGATTGTAGTAGCTTGATGTGCTGGCGTCTGTATACCATAGTATAAACTAACTAGCTGTAGTGAGTGTATCTATTTAATAGATATGTAAACACTGTCTCATTCACAAAAGCGGGGTAGCTGCTGTCACTAATGACATCTGTCAGTCACGAGGAATGGCGGGAAACAGGAAAGTGATGCAGGGTCTAAACGGTAGCGTTTGGTGTGGTAGTGAGCCAGTAAAGTGATAATATATTCAACACTAGCACCGTCCCGCGGTCTCAAACGCATAAGTGTCGATCCCGTGGGAATATCGGGATAAAAACTATCCTATGTCCTTTCCCGGGATGCAAATTATCTCTCTGCCAAATTATATCGAAATCCGTTGAGTAGTTTAGGCGTGAACAGGTAACATACAGACTGACAGACAGAGTTAGTTTCGAATTTATAATATTAGTATGGATAAATACGGAATCAACAGGATTCTACATTAGCATACCAGCTAAAATAAAGTTATTGGAAGAAAGATAGATGAAGTATTTAATGGGAATCGCAAGTTTGACGCCACTTAGAGACATCTCGCATACTTATTCACAAAAATTCGACACGCTTCCGTGCCGAATCGAACGTCAATCAATGTTATCGAAAAGAGTCATCTAAACGCTGTTCACCAATAATGAGGGTTTTCTGAAATGACGTTCGCTAGGTGGCAGCACTGGCACGTCAGGTCCAGGCATCTGTCAAAGAGCCTATATTTTCTTTAGTCATGACGGAATGATGAACGAATGAATGAATCGAATGATGAACGTCATCATATATTTTATATTGGAAGACCTCTTGTCACAGTGGTGCCAACTGGTGTCGTAAATTTTCACGAAAACCCTCATTTACAAATAAGAAAAAAGATGATCGTCCAACTAATAACCATGGTCCGTAAAGCATTAGATTCGATTTAGGACATAAAACTATTAAATTCAAACTCAAAGCATTTATTTCAATTAAACCATTTACAGGCACTTTTGAACTGTCAAGAAGTCGGTCAGTCTGAAAATATGAAGCTAGTTGCCCATTCCAAAGCATAGGTACCTATGGAGAAGAACGAGCAAGAAACTCCATGGACACTCTTTTAGATGATATAGTTACAAAAATATTAGTTGCATCATTAAAGTTGAATTTAATTCTTTATTTCATTGTTGTAACAATTCATGCCCAAATGGGCATGAATTGCTACAACAATGAAATAAAGAATTAAATTTAGTAAAAATTTAGTAGAAATAAAGTTATAAGTAAATACTTATAACTTTTTGGATTTCTGAGATCAAAGATAGTTTTGTTCTACTAGCTGCTAGCATAGAAATCAGTCTAGGACCTTAAAACAGAATCTACGAAGTGTTCATGTATCAAACTATCGCTTTTTACAAAACAAAAAATGTAAGGAAATAAGATGATTTATAGTATTTAACCTGGTAGTATTTGAATGGAAAATTCCTGCTGGCACTATCTCTGTAGGCACTGGTACCGAGTCGCAGTTACGTAAATACAGATAAGTGCCAATCTACCACGAAAAGTGCCACTTGAGAACATTTAAATGAGTCTTGAAACTACATTCGATCGTTGAACTTTTAGAGCCATCTAAATGATTATAAAATAGGTTAATTATCATCAATTAAAACGAATGTATAGATTCAAATGCCACGTTTAACATAGCTTATTACATTTTAAAGATATATTAAAGAAATCCGGGACCGTTATGGTGAAATTTGTACATAAAATGATATGTTTATTCGCAAATACAATTAAATTAAAGATTGCATCATATTGATGAACGTCATTAAAAAATGTTGGTTTCAACTGGCAAAACAGAAACATGGAAGCAAGGACGCCAACTTGTGAGTTGTGACTGAAATAGTGAGCATAGGGTGGGCACTCAGAGCAGAATCAAAAAATGAAATGCTATTAAAAAAACATATAAGTAATCCAGCAGTATAGACCTCCATAATTGCGAAAAAAAAAGGAAAAAAAGAAAAAGACATTATGCGCTGACGTTTCAGCGGATAATGTCCTTTTCTCAAAAGGTCCTTTCTTATGTCCTTTCTCAAAATGATCTTTTATCTAAATGTTCTTTTCTCTAAATGTCCCTTTTTCGTAATGACCCTTTATATATTGTTTAGGTTGCGGAAATCCGCTGGCTGCGAGAAGCCCAGGACCGGTCGTGGCGATGAAGGTTTAAAAGAAAGATAGAAAAAAAATATACCGTATGCATTGTAAGTGATGCTGGCAAAAGCGTGAGCTCCGAACTCGGTGAATCTCCTCCCCTCCCTTGCTTCTCTAGCAGCGAATTGCAGCACCGCAGCAGCGGAAACCCGGTCCTGCTGCGGCGTCGTATCTTCAACCATGTTCGACAGCTTGACGTCACACACCAATAGATGGCGCCACTAGTCTATTAGCACTCCAGCAACTTTCCGCTAGATGGCGCCACTAGTCTATTAGCACTCCAGCAACTTTCCGCTAAATGGCATCTCAATTTCACATCCAATGATTTCCACCATTGAAAATTTTAAGGCAACACTGACAGATGGCGTTGCTTCCGAAGAATTAATTTGAGTTTTCGAATAACAGAGGGAGGTAGTATCAAGTGTACTTTTACGTGAATTTAATTACACTATTTGATGGAATATCACGGCATGAATTCGTTTTTTTAGTCACTGTCAAAAGTACCAGTTACAAAACACACACTTAAACGTCCATGTACAGGATTGGCTAACGATAATATTTCTGTGATATTTTGTGGCGCATCGAAAATGTTCGAGTGTCATTTTATTAAGAAAAATTGTATTACACTTCACTTTTCTTGAGTTTATTGTTCTATATTTACTTCACTTGTTGAACTTTTGGTCAGGATTCATCGTGTTTATCATTATAAGGCTATAATCGTTTGCTGCTTTCATAAATTAGCCCGCGAACGTCCACTGCTGAACATAAAATGGAAGTAAGTAAAATCTCTACTAAGTATCAATATTAATTCAGCAAGTTTTGATCGCAGCCTACTTGCACTATAGCTATACAAACAGTACAATACGTTAACTTATTGACAGTTTCTAAAAATAATGCAAGAAATAAATTGACGCAAGTCGACTTGCTTCATAAATTCGACTTTATGGTGCAAGTTGTGCTAGTGCAAGCTAGAAGCAAAAAGCCAACGTATTAAAATTCACTACACTTTTTGTAAGATGTTATTGTGTTAAGGTGAATGGGTAGTTGAGACCGCGAAATTCAAATTTTCTTATGTTTTTTGCAATTTGCAGGTCAGTGTCAGGTTGTATCTTGATAAAAATATGATTCGCGACAATAGCAGGTACATATTTAGAGAAGTATAATCATTAGAATCAATAATACATCTTTGTAAGTTAGATTTCTACCACTAACACTTTTCCATAAGAGATTGGTGGTTGGTGGTAGAAATCTAACTTAGAAAGATATATTAATGATTCTAATGATTATAATTCCTTAAATATGTACCTGTTATTGTCGCGAATCATATTTTGATCAAGATACAATCTGACACTGACCTAAAAATTGCAAAAAACGTAAGAAAATTTGAATTTCGCGGTCTACTACTACCCATTCACCTTAAGAATTGATTACGAAATGACCTCAGATCAATAGTTGCTATACACACGAAAATGCTATATTATGTACGTGTCGATTAGGATGTTAGCTGATCGACGCGTGAATATTTTATTGCAGAACTGCATCATAGTAATCGTGCAAGCGAATCAAAATCCTTCATAGATTCAAGGCAATGTTCCTTTAATGTGCCAAGGCGTATCGCGGAAGGGGTAAGTACTATTAATATTCTTGAATAATTTGACACAGTCTAGCCAAGAGAGAGAAGAGAGAGAGACATAGCCATAAGAGTTACTAAGCTAAGAACTAAAATCCAAACGGCCTTACACAACAAGTTTTAAATTTAGACCCAGGTTTAAACCATAGATGTCTCTATTTCTATTCTTTTTGAATTTAGAACTTTATTCCGACAACGTTAAAGATATACATACCTACAAAAACTGATTTTATACCTGAGTGTCAGTTGTCAATTTTGTATTTAGAACTTAATTTCAATCGGAGTCGGGTCGGGGGGAGTCGGGTTCGAAACACAAAAGACGGTTGAAGCGTGAACTAAAGTTGGAATTCGTTTTGTATTTAGTAATCTGTGGTTTTGTATAGGGAAAATGTGTAAGTAAACTGAAGAGAGCTCTAAATTCAGTTTAAAATAAAACCGTCTAAAAAAACAGTGATCCTAAGAACTCAGTTTAGATATTTTCCCATTGCAAAACTCCTCGCTAAAGTCTCTAGCTACAGTACCCCGAGAAATAATAATTTCCATAAGCCATTATTGAAATAAAATTATCATAAAATATGTAGGTATAAAATCATAACAACACCGACGGGATTATGGAAACAAGTTAATTCTTTTTTATATTCTTAACGGAATCTTTGGCAGCGCGTGCGACTGTTTGCCAATTAGTATTTAGCAAAGACAAAAAGATAATCAGATAACACCGCTTTTATGGGACGCGAAAAGACATAACAAACGCGACAGATACGAAATTCTGCAAATACATCAGTATGTTTTATTTAGATAACTAGATGTGACGTCACATGCGATAATTGAGCGTGATAAAGTAATATGGTTTGTATGCTAAAACTCTTCAACAAAGATTTCTTTAGGAAACTATTCCCTTCCACGTGTAACCTTTCAGCCATCAAGGCAAGAGTGAATAGGCATCTTCTGGGCTTGCTCGTTCCATCGTAGACCTCATCCATCGCTTTCCATCAGGCAAGATCGAGGCCAAGAGCTGGCCAATTTATCAATAAAAAAAAAATTTAAATAAAAGTATTCATAGGATGACGATTCTATGTATGTATTACTCGAAGCGATACGAAACCAACTACAGTACCCGGCGATAAATATTGCACATCGACCTTTACCTTTTTTTGTATTTTATACAAAGAATAAAAATAATTATCAAAAGAAGCAAATTATAATTGTTTTAACAGCTCCTAATAGATACGGGACTGTTTGTATTTCGTGCGACAGAGATAACGCTCTACGAAGCCGAAATTAGCCGATTGTCTCTTTCCAAAGGTCGATGTGCAATATTTATCGCCGGGTACTGTATTGCAAAGAACGGTGATAAATATGCAGAGGTGTATAATACTAGGCACCCCTACCCCATTTCGCAAGTAATTTTTGTCCTAGAACTGCCTGTATGCCTGAATCCGTTAAATGCGAGAAGCACAGAACCGGTCGAAGTGGAGGTGCTTGGGGGAGGACTATGTCCAGCAGTGGACGTCTTTCGGCTGAAATGATGATGATGACTGCCTGTATTGGATTGGTTCGAATTGCAAGAAAAAAAAATGCAAAGACGGAATCCCAGGTCTTTGCCTTGCAATGGGACACAACAGGTTCTTAAAAATAATAATAGGGAATATGCATGATTTTTTTTATTTAAAAAATTAATCCTCATTCATGTAATAAACAGTTTAGTAAAACTGTTTTTCGGATAACTATGAAATTAAAAAAGATATGAGCCATCGAAGATTTGTTTCTATCTCTTTCTCGCAAAACGAAATTTAACACGGAGTTTATATGGCCGTAGTGACATGTGACGTCACAGTCTATGTCGGATCTCTCTGTCTAATTGGTGTGTAATCAATAGTTTTAAATGCTCATATCGGCCGTGTTTCTTGGCCGATTTTAATTTTAATTTCACTTTTTGTCATCTCTACTACGGTATTTTCATATTTTGTTAATAAATGCCATGAAAAAAATTCATGCATATTCCCTATTGTCTATGCCTCGAAACGGTCACAAACTTCGGGATGCTACTGACAACTGACTGGAACCACCAATTTACACTGACACACCCGACCATCTTACTGAAAACACAAAATGACAGCACAAAAAAGGCTAGAGCACTCAAACCAAATACGAACAACACAAGAAGCAAATGTTTGTTCATTTCATTGAACAAATTGTCACATTTGTCACAGCGCACTCGTCACGAATATTAGCACTATCCTATTATAAATGGTAACAATAGTATTGGCACTATGGTCAAAACTCGTTGAAAAATAAAGATCTATCGACTAGAGACAATTAGGGGTCTTCTAGTCCTTGAGTTAGTGTTGCAAAGATCATTTGGCACTCGAGGGCCAGGCAGGGGCAGGGTTTTTTTTTTAGGCAAATACATTTACATGCCATTCATATTGTAAAACTAGATGAGGTCGGCATTTCCTATTCGACTACTCTGAGAAGAAAGGCCGAAACTGACTCAGAGCTCACAGTCTTTTTTAAAGTCCATCGTTCTCACATTATATAATTTTAAAATCAAAAGTAATGATGTACTTAACTAATATTTTTGTAAAATATCATTTAAAAAGAGTGTCCATGGAGTTTCTTGCCCGTTCTTCTCCATAGGTACCTACGCTTTGGAATGGGCAACTAGCTTCATATTTTCTGACTGACCGACTTCTTGACAATTCAAAAGTGCCTGTAAATGGTTTAATTGAAATAAATGCTTTGAGTTTGAGTTTGAGTTTCCGGAAATCGTGGTCAGATCATGTAAGGAACTGAGGACCATGTAAATTAGTGTCTGAAATGGTTTTTTGAGGAAAGAACCGCCCAGATTTGAGTGGACCTGACCAGTAAGCTCAGAAGTTAAGGAGCTCAACGTTTGTAACACGAGTTGTAAGCCTAACCCGCGGACCTAAAGCGCGGTCACTGTCGGACTGCATAGAAAAGAAAGAGAAGCGCGATGACACAACGCTGGTAATTTATTGCCAAATATGAAGCAATTATTTAATTACAAAAAATCTATTCTTTGGACGAAAAAAATTAAAACACTAAACATTAGTATTTTAGTATGTTGCTTCTAGAATAATCTGACAAAAAATCAGAATGATTGTATGTATATTAGTATGGTTTTTATTGTAAAAAGAAAGTTTTTAGAGGTATCATCATGATTTTTTTCTAGCGTATCAAATTAGTTGTATTATGTTTTCAACACACTATCTATCTAGCATATATCCTGAAGAATATCATATATTTTTCTGATTTTGTTTACTGTAGTCGATCATATACTTTATTGTTTCTAAAACTTGCGTTTTTTGCGTTTAGGTCCTGTTAGCCCCCTAATCCGATCCAGCCTGTCCGTTGCTGCCCTCTCCCAGCGAAGCCCTAAGGCGAAGTCCGTACCCCACAGGGGGTGCCCTTAGCGTGTAGTTGCTTATTTAGTATGTGTATTAACCCGCGAAATTCAAATTTTCTTACGTTTTTTGCAATTTGCTGGTCAGTTATAAGTTGTACGTCGATCAAAATATGATTCGCGGCCGTAACAAATATGTATTTACAGAATCATTATCATTAGAATCAGTAATGCAACTTGTTAGGTTAGTATAATCCCAAAATGTCAAGATTTCATGACAGTAATTCTATGGGATTACTTGGTCTTAGAGAGTTCGAGCTCGCGACTAGTTCCACCTTAATTTATTTGAAGCACGGGTAAGCCCGGTTATACGAGTATAACCGACAACCTCCTAGGATGACCTGCGAGATGCCATTCACAAAAAAAAAGAGAACGGTAGTAATACTTCCCTAGTCTAGCCGTTTACGTGTATCTTGCCGTTTTACCCAGCCCTCCACACTGGAATGTTCCGATACTTCAATTATAACGGTTTCATGACAATTTCTCTGACCTAAGAATCTGAGTGGTAAACCTTACAGGGAACACTCGCGTGACAGCTAAACACATCACACACAGTCCCTTATCAGCGTTAACCTATAAAGTATAAAATCGCTTTGCATCCAGTATGGCTGGCCTAAGGCCCGAGGGTCATACAGTATCGGGTCGTTAATACCAACAGTTTCAGCGCTAAGAGCGGGACACGCGCGAGGTTAAAGTTCGATTATAACGACTTTTCCTATCTGCTTTTTGATTTGGATATTAGGTATTTGGGTAGCGTTAAAATAGTACATTACGATAAGGACTTAAGTAGTCCATTATTGCCCGTAGCACTCTCTCTACGGGCAATAATGGACTACTTAAGTCCTAACCTAACGCCGTGCAATAATGGACTATTTAGGTCACACGAATCGTATACTGTTTTATAGCTCGTGTGACCTAAACCCGCACTTAAGTCACACTTTTCGGTGTAAAAATGGACTACTTAGGTCACATAGTGCTATCATTTTAAATTACTTAAATATGTAGGTTAGAAACAACACACTGCCCTCCATAACTCAAGTAGCGGATGTTGGAGAAAAAACAGCCAGGCTGAAGTGGGAGTGGACCGGACACGTCTCACGAATGCACCCGGAGAGATGGGCAAAGATCGTCACTCACTGGACGCCTGAGGCAGGACATCACCGTCGAGGTAGACCAATACGAAGGTGGTGTGACGATCTTATATCATTTGCAGGGCCAACATGGCCAGAGATCGCACAAGAGAGGGAGGTTTGGAAGAAAAAAGGGGGAGGCCTTTGTCCAGCAGTCGGAGACAGATTAGGATAACAAAAAAAAAACAGTGGCACTCCGGGAGTGCCGACAGAAGTGAAAACTTGAACAATTACGTGTATTTTGTGAATCGTCTTATAAACAAAACACGCGCGGTACCGGCTACGGCCATCCGTCTTACGAATTTTCGATCAGGTCACGTATCCTGACGCGAGTTTAACATTTCTACCCATTACAAAAAAGTGTACAGCGCCGTTAAAGAAGTTTTCAAATCAAACAAAATATCGTCGTTGCGCGTGCAAAAGTCGCTATGTGTTATTTAGTTATTTTCGGTTCTTTATGCAGTTTTAATCGTTATTTCAATAACACATACCGTATAAACAGCTATGTCATGTGATAAACTGATAAGTGCAATATTTAAAGAGTTAAGGAATGTAGCTATGTGATATTCATACATCGAAAGTTCCGTATAAACACGCTAAATGTTATCTATACTAATATTATAAAGTTGAAGGGTTTGTTTGGTTGAACGCGCTAATCTCTGGAACTACCAGTCGGATTTGAAAAGTTCCTTTTGCATTTGATAGCCCAATTCTTGAGGAAGGCTATAGGCTATTTAAAATCACGCTATGACCTTTAGGAGCCGAGCACAAAGAAAAAAGTCAGAAAGAACGCTAAGCAAAAACGAAGTAATAGCGCGGGCAGGCGATGCGATGCGACGGGGTGGGTCGGGGGAACAAGAAATTTCACGACAATAAGTAAGTCGCGGGCAGAAGCTAGTTTAGAATAATTCTTATTCTGAGAATTGAATTTTTGACAGTTTCTCCATACTAGAACTGTCAAACGTCAAGATAATTTCACGAATAAAAGATATCGGACTAACGGCTGATTTTTCAACAGTCAGAGAACTTTTATCTGAAGAATAAAATATGACAGTTTGACATAATTTCTATACAAAAGCTGTCAAACTGCAATATTTATTCCTCAGATACAAAATATCTGACTATTGAGAAATCAGGCCTTAGGTATAATTAGTCCTAATGCATAAAACTTATTGAAATGTATACATATTGTCTCGGATTAAAAATTACCAGTAAAAATAAGATAAAAATTTCATGAGATAATAAACAAAACCGGTTATAATAACTGCCTTTTAGATGATTAACTAATCAATTACTGCACTAATTAGTGATGATGACTTTATGTACTTAGTGACTACTCAGTTAGTTAGTACAGACGACAGCACATCAAGCTACCCGAAACTGTCAAATTTTCTCAATCAACTTTGAACCTTATACTCTAGCGATAAAGTTGAAAATCTATTAAAGAAATTTGACAGATTATAGTAACTTGATGTGCTGGCGTCTGTACATAATTCTGAATGTTCTTAGTAACAACCCGGGGTTTGGAAGTTGGCGGTGTGATACCCCCGTGCCTCGGAAAGCATGTTAAGCCGTTGGTCCTGCGCCTGATCCAGAGTGAGGGAAGATGGAGTGCACGTGTGTCTGCGCGCACACTTGTTCAATATCACCCGCGCCGAAGGCTAGTCTCCGTTGCCCAATCAACATTGAACCTTACGATTTAACAATAAAATCGAAAATCTATTAAAGAAATTTGACAGATTGTAGTAGCTTGATGAGCTGGCGTCTGCACTTTTGCCCGGGCGCAGGGTTTACTCCGGAGTCTCGAATTACTTTCGGACGACCTCGTATCTTCGTTGACGGACTTGAGGGTAGGCAGATTATATTTCACTGAGGCACGGACTGAGGGACTGTAGGGTAGGCTCATTATATTTCGCTAACATAAAAAGTAGCATGTATATTATCCACATAACAGACGTTAGTCAAGATAAAAAGTTGAGTAATACAGTTTATGAGGTTACGGATAGCAACTAGAATAGGAAATAATTAATGATGATTCGTAAAAAATATTTACTCTTACGAAAAATGTTTATCAGTAACATAATTGAGCAAATGTAAAAATAGAAGCAATCACTGATTAAAATGAGAAAAGGCATCTTTTTTATTACTGAATGGACCCCTCTTGACCTCGATCACGCCTGATGGAAAGCGATGGATGAGGTCTATTATGGAACGAGCGTGCCCAGAAGATGCCTAAGGCACTGGAACTCCCACGCATCGACGAAACAGCAGGCTGCTTGACTTCGGTGGGTGTTCGCAAACCAGGCGGGCGTTAGCCCTACGACCGCAAGGGAAGAATTGGCCAGTCAAATAAGGTGTTGGGTGTGACTGTCCAGGATGCGCCGAGCGGTCGGTTCAGTTGAGTAACAAACTGGGCTACATGAGGAGGTTTCTTCGTGGATCCCAAAATTTTTTTAATGATTTTCTTTTGGTATGAAAGCGAGCGATGGGAAAAGATCGTCACTCAGACCTGAGGGAGAACATCGCCCTCGAGGTGGACCACGGCGAAGGTGGTGCGAAGATATGGTAACATTTGCAGGGCCAACATGACCAGGGCTCATAAGACAGGGAGGTTTGGAAGAAACAAGAGTGTGAACAACCTTTACCCAGAAGTGGGAAACAATGAAGGCTACCAAAAAAAAAAACAAGTTCTTCTAACTTTTTCTTAGCGTGTCGATCGATAGCAATCTAAATGGACTCGGCCCAGAATTCGGCTACTTGTTTGGCGCCATTGCCAGCGTCCACCAGTTCTTGTAACGTGCAGCTGACAGGACAAAGACTTCCAGTTTACCCAAGGTAACTCATGTCCAGGTGGGAGGTCTTCAGCGGGTGGGACGAACGGTTTGGGTAAGGAAGCACTGTCTCGCCTCAGCTTCAGTCTCTCTTGTGATGGTTCGCCAGTGAGTGGGACGACACACTTTTAAAAAACTGTTTCGGCTTTTCAGCCTTTGTGGCACAGAACTCTCTTCTAACTGGACAGACAGTTGTGCTGCTGGGGAGTTTGTTGCGCCACTTCTTCTCCCCAGCGAAAGCACTAGGAAGTGGTGAAGGGCGGGCGTTTTGGGGGACTGTCTTTTGTAATTTTGACGTTCAAAATTGCAAATTATCAGCCCAGCTTGAATAAATGACTTTTGATTTGGAGAATGTATGTAAGGGCTAATCTTACAGAGCCTCCCGTCCCAGCCGCCGCGGGAGACGCTCCGGGCGTCCGCGTCGGGAGCCGCGCGACGATTCCCGGCCACCGAAGGCGCGGGCCTGCGGGTGGCCCGTGCCGGACGGCGCGTACGTGTTCCACGCGCGCCTCAAAGAGATGTCAGCATCATACGGAGGGGCCCGTCAGGGCCGAAGCCTGCCGGGTCAGCGGGATTGTCCGAAAGGGTTACCGCTGGCTCGGAACATAAAGGGCTAAGGAAGGAACACGGGTGGGTTTTAGTCAGTAAGAGTCTGACACTCCCTTCCACTCCACCCAGAGCGGGAGGGGTCATTTGATGATTTCCCATCCTCAAAAAAAAAGGTCTAATCTTACCATAGTCAGATAACCATTATCCGAGGAATATATATTGCAATTTGATATTTTTTTGGTATATAAAATATGATAAACTGTAATATTTATTGTTCAGATAAAGTTATCTGACTATTGAAACCAGGGCCATCCAAAAGCGCGTTGGGTTGACGATATCGTCAAAGTCGCGGGAAACACCTGCACTACGCGTGCAGGTTTCCTGGTGTGGATGACCACCATAGGTACGGGTTTTGTCGACAGAAGAATACGACAAAATAACAGATTATAGAATGATTTCTACTGTCTTAAGCATGGCGATGAAGAATGCAATGCAAGGCAATGTTTATAATCTTCAGTCGACAAAAGTCTTAGTGCTGATCCTGTTGTTCACAAACTAAACTGAATTTAAGTTCAGTGCATCTTTTTCGTTCTATTTCATTAAGAAAAGGACAAAGATAAATTTTAGTTTACTGATAAACGTTGTGTAGCGTCTGTATAGTTACAGAACGCTTTGTCTTCTTCTTTCGAAAGTCAAATTACTAACGACTGAGAGAGAGAAATCGGTGTGTAACTATTCATCTGATATAATACGTTTATTAGTAAGGAGGTTAGTCAGAAAGATGAAACTAGTTGGTCATTCTAAAACGTAGATCTCTATGGAGAAGAACGGACAAGGAACTCGGATCTGCAGTGCGATTCTGTAACCATCTCACTGTGAAAACTTAGGTGAAGTGAGCGTGGAGTGAGCCGTCAATAGTGTCAATTCCTAGCAAAAACAAACTCACATCACCTAAACTTTCACGGTGAGATTTTTACAGAATCGACCGGATGCTCTTTAAAACCGTCAATTCGAACAGAGTAAACGCGGCACCTAGATGATATAGCAGTCGATGATCAAGGCTGATCGCTTCTCTGTACTTATATGAAAAGATCTATGCAACGCGACGTCAAAATTACAAGCTACTAACGGTAAAGGAGAAGATCGTGAGGAAACCCGCATGTCCTAGAACCAAAAATTCGAAGACATTTGACATCTACTAACCCGCACGGGGCTCGCGTGGTAGATTACAGCTCCCTCCCTCTCGAAAAGAGGAGGCTTGTGTCCCAGCATTATAGACTGATCGCTATTATCGTTAATCAAAAAGTGTAGTGAAACAATAAACTACTATTATTACGAAACAACTAACAAAATAATTATTCTGATTAAAAATACCAAAATAAATATCTTTCCCAATTCAAGTACAAATAATACACACACCATGAATCTTTAAACACACTGTTGTTCTCGACTTTTTCCGATTTTCACAACACAGCACTTTTATAATTCGCGACAAAATAATCGCAGGGTACGTTTGTCGATCGCGACGCCTAGTAAGCCACTGTTTTGTGTGTGACAATTCATATTATTCATAACTCATTAGTGCATTAACAGTGTTTGTCAAAGATTAATTTTATAAGATGGTAAATATTTCTGCCTAACATGAGCGTGACTCTGTGAGGTTTTCGGTAACGGTGAGTGAGTGTCAAGCGATTGATGTATCACATTCAGTATGAGCACCAACTAGAGTGCTTCAGTCCAACACTGTATAAAAACCATTGTGATCTTTATAGCTGTTGCAATTAGGTTGTTGTTGGGTTGCTGGCAGTTCGTCTGGCGCCCATGTGCTGGTTTGGTCCCTGGGGCGGGCACGGCATGCTACATGTTCTGGTGCGCCGGTGATGGGGACTTATCCCCAGAGGAGGGTCCAGTGACGGACAACCGCGGCGGGTTCACGGATGAGTGCTAACGCGTGCCGTGCCCGTGCTCCCGCCGTAAGCGGCAGAGGAGGACACCGTGGAGTTTTAGTGGGTTAGAGTCCCACATAACTTCCCTATCTCCCCGTGGTAGTGCAGAATGCATGATCATTGCTCTACGTAAAAAAAAGGGTTGCTGGCAGCAACTTGCACGCGGTCGACACAAAGGCACCGCTCGTTGCGCGACTTGCGGCGACTTTGTGTCGCGTAGTACAACGTTTACTAAAGATAATCATAGCTCGATTGGGTTAATTTATTTATTATTCACATTTAAGATTAGTCAAAAGTAAATACAAACTATTTACACTAGATACTACATTAAATGACTAACTTACTATACAAATAAATACAAAAACAAAGGACACTTAGGTGTCGAAGTACTCGTCCGCATCGCTGTCATCCGGAAACGTGCCTGGAAGACTAGCAGCATTGCCACGTTGAATTGCAATGCTAATTCTTTGGCCAAAGAACGACCCAACCTTCTGGTCACGTGAAGTGTCGACCAGCCGGCGAGAAATTTCCTTAAAAAGGAGACGCGCACTCGGGCCACATGACCCGAGCGTTTCGACCCCAAACGGTTCAAAGCTCTAGTTGCCCATAAGGTTACAGTATTTGCGCCGCTTGAGGGTCTCAGCAGCCGCAGCAGCGGCGCCAGCACAGCCCGCCGTGCGAGGAACATGAGATGGCGCAAGGGTATCGACACACTTTGCGTCCCACACCAGAGGCCTACCCATTTTCCAAGGCAAAAACGTAATGCCGTCTGGTCTCTACCCATCGTCACGTACCAAGCCGTTTGGTTCTAACACCGCTGGTACGCCGGCGGTATCAACGGCTCAACGAATAATATCGTTGATGCTGGCGTGCCGTGCTATGCTACTTGCGCTCCTGCAGCAGGACAGGCCATGGTGTCCGAGACTGTCGACAGCTTCTCACCGCAGTGACATCGATGCGGAGCAACACAAGGTGCGCCCAAGCGGAGACACATAGCTAGCCGAAACGATGAGTCATCATTGTGCCTATGGTGGATGATGGGAGCGCCTGGAGCCACTAGCCTGACTCCCATTTTCCCACTGCCAGCAGACGGGCACGCTCAAAAGTATTACGTGACGTGTTTACAAGGGTATTCTGTATAATATAATACTGCAGAGCGGCACGTCCCACCGTCTCTGGGAAGATGGGTTATCGGGCAAAACCGTATTGAGACAAGACATTTTCCAAGCGTTCAACGCATCGGTCAAACACGGTATGTACTTCAAAATCGACCAGCGAGGAAGATAAAATGTCCTGGTTAATTTATCGGTACTGTGGACCGAGTAGAGGAAGGCTGGTAAACTTATACCTGAAATTTTGCGGACGCCGAGACCGCCCAGCGAATGGGTAGTGTGGCTTGCTGCCACGCACGGTCGTCCAGGGCCACATTTAGGATGGAAGTTAGTGTGTTTCTAATAATTTGGTCTACTTTTTCTAAAAGTTGTGGATGCATCCATAGATGAGAGGAGCGAAGGCTAGAAGTAAATTTTGGTCCAAAACAACAGTAGGTACCGAATGAGTGTGAAGGCCGAATGAATATTAATTTTGAAAAGTCTTTCCGAGACATCATTAATACCATCACTCCAATACCATCTTGGCAATGATCGCCGACAGGCTGGACTGCCACTATATCCGGCATAGCTGTGACAGGCATATTGCTATTCGAATGCCGGTCAGGAAATTATAAGTATTATTATTTTATTTTATTTTATGACCGAGCTTGAATTAATTTTTATTTTGTGTTTGTATGTGTACCTAATTATTTTATATTGACATTGTAATAATTGTAGGAGTCTGTGTTACTCGATTAATAAATGAAAATAATCATTAAAATTTTGTATCTTATCCTCAATGAATGTTGGAAAGGATTTGTCAAAAATTGGAGGCCCTATTAGGTGAAGAGAGTTTCTTTCCGTAATTTTGATATTTGGAGCCAAATAAATGTTGCTATGGTAGTCTGTCTGTCAGACTGATGCTGCATTTATTTTATTGTAATTTATTCTGCTCAATTTATTTTAATGTAACTTCTATTAACCTTAATTTAATTATAAATCATCATCCTCTAATAATATTATCTTCTTTTATAAAATCAATTTAACATTAATCGATTTTGAGAAAACATCGATTCTTTTGTCACAACAGTAATTCAATTTCGTTAAAAACTGGTAACACAGGTGCTGTCATTTTACTACAGCTAATAAAGATCACACTGTCCTATCTACACCAAAATTATCTTTGTAACTCATCTCCGATTGGCAGACTTATATCAACAAAACTCGCGTCTCGTTATATAAAGACGTTTATATATTCTCAGTTATAACATTATATTTTGAGTGAAGATATTTAAACATTTCATTAGTAATAGGGAAATGCGGTCGGAGAGACTTTTGAAAAAGCCTAAGTAAAAAGGCATAATTCGAGGTTTGGCTCTCGCCTATTTCCTCCTCCAATAATGGACCAATTTAAAAGATATTTCATAAACTGAATAAGAAGGACATATACTGTGACCCTATGTTTTTTATTTTTTCATTAATAGTTGTCAAATTTGTACACTAGGCTTCTGTTGACAGCGGCAATTTTGAGCATATTTTGAGGGTCCTAGTGCTTATAAAAATAATGTATCATCAAAAAGGAAAACATAGGGACATACAAGTAGTTAATATTTATTAGTCTGTATAACATCATTACTTTACAGTCATTAACCAGAAAGAATACAGGCGAGAGCGTTTCTATGGAGAAACGACCACCCGCATTTCCTATAATTCTATGATCACTCAGTCATCTGCCTAGCATTTTCCCAACTATGTTGGGGTCGGCTTCCAGTCTAACCGGATGCAGCTGAATTATTATTATCTTTATCACTCACTATGATTACAAACTGCTTTATCTAAATGAGCGTCTTGTCAATGTACAGCGTGGCAGGGACATGAAAATTAAAATATTTTATTTCACAAAAACCTACATGGGCACTTATGCAACGTCAGATGCTAGGTGCACGGTTCCAATTGGCCGTTTCCTATGGAGAAGAGCCAACAAGAAACTACACGGTAACTTACTCTTTTAAAAATAATTGGCTTTTACAATGTTTTCAAATTACAGTAGGTATGGGAGGACAGCGTAAGCCTGTCAACAAGTAAGAGTAAGACCGTACTTAATAAAATATCCGACTAAAAATTTTAACGCAGGTTTCAGAATCAGGTACCTACTGAATCTATTGTGAAGTAAATGATAAGTGGTCAGGTCACCGTCGCCAATGAACATCTGCAATACCAGAAGCATCGTTGGCCCTTCTATATCCACAACGTTTTTCAATCGTGTAACGCCGGAATCGACACAACCCAGTGATTTTACATACAGTTAACAACGGACAGATGGCGCTGTTTGCAAGCAAAACCTTGTTTATTTTCGTATTAAATCGTTACTAGTGGCTCCATCTATTATAGCGGAAAGATACTAAAATATTCATTACAAAATGTGGAGATTTTGCAAAAAGTTGCAACACCTAGCTTTCTTAAATATTCTTACCTGGAGTTGGAGTTACTTAAGAGTTTTAGGCAATGCACACAGGTTACCAGCCTAAATACCAATTATAGGGTAGCAGCGTCAACCTGTCATGACGAGGGGCTTGGTCACAACAGCCTATAAGGCCCATGTTTTAATATAAGCGGCCGTTGCGTTTCTTCGAAAAACTGGACGGCGCGCTCTGTCGGCGCAACAACGCGTTCGGGTTCGCCGAAGAAAATGAACGTTGCCCGTTGTAGACACACGTTTTTCTGCCGCGAAAAACTACGGTGGATTCGCCGTGTGTAGGCACGGTCGTCAATGTTGTATGGATCATTATGGAAGTTTGTTGAGAGACACGGTGGCACTAAGGCATGGCGCCGTTGCCGTGTACCATAGAACAGGTAGTTTGCAATGTCATATACAAGTACAAATGATTATTTTGCGGAGCGGCTAGCGCGCCGTGCCATAAGGAAACCGTGCCGTATACACGACGACATATCAAGCTATGCATTTCCAGTTGTATTTTATGTCGTCGTACGTGCCAAACTAGCTAGCAGAAGAATCTAGGTAGACAAGAAATAAATACTTAAAAAAAAAACAGTGGCACTCCGGGAGTGCCGACAGAAGTGAAAATAAAACACAAACAGAATACTTTGCCATCACTCACTGACATATCGGGTACATCCCGAGGACAGCCGAACATATCCGAAGCGGGTATTTTTTTTAATCGTCTTATAAACAAAACACGCGCGGTGTCGCTTACGGTAACAGTGGCGCGAGTTCAATGGTTTTTCCCCATCTCAAAAAATGCCCAACGCGCCTAAAGAAGTTTTCACTTCAATAAAAAGCCACTCACCCATAACCTTCTTCGGCGGGACCTTCCTCTGCTCCTTCTCCTCGCTCTCATCCCTCCGCATCATCTTCCCGTCCCCCTGCCACTTCCGTTTCCGTCCCTCCCGTTCCTCCAGGTACATCCCTAGTTCCTCTTCCCTCCCAACCAAAGCCAACCTCACACTAGACTCCCAGGTATAGCTCTCCTCTTTCCTGCTATCATGCATACTATAGTCCTTATCTCCCGAATACAATTCCATCACAATATGGCCATGCCAACACAAAAGTCACTGAATGATGAATGAGAATGAATGAATGATTTAAGAAAACGGTTCACACGTTAAAATAGAACGAAGAATGAGTTGTATAACTTTTTGATTCCTGTCGTTTCTCTTTGGCGGTGACTTTGAAGTAGTTCGTTCTCTATTTTCATGAGCATGTTTGGGTTCCAGCGGCTGTGGTGGTAGTCTATGTGGGGTAGGCCCGGGAAGGTTGTGCTGAAGGGGGTTCGGGGCTGATGTGGCTGATGTGGCAGGTGTGCGAGGGTGGGCTCCATGTGGCACAGAGGACGACTGGGGAACCTTTCGATTCTTTGTAGCGTGAGGCCTGCGGGGCGGTGTACTACGGCTCCTAGAAATAAATGAAGATTGTGTTATTATTTTTCATCAATTAATAAGTTTGTTAGATAAGTGTTGTCTGCTAAAAAAAAAAATCGCGCTAGATTAAAGCGGTAAGGCCACCCATTGTATATTTTTAGTGTCCGATCATTTTCTTTTTATGTATTTTTGTGGTGTTCAGACGCCAGCACATCAAGCTACCCGAAACTGTCAAATTTTCCCGATCAACTTTGAACGTTATGCTTTAGCTATAAAGTTGAAAATCTATTAAAGAAATTTGACAGATTGTAATAGCTTGATGTGCTGGCGTCTGTGCATACAATAAAGTACACCGTTTTTTTTTTTTTGATATCTTTATTGGTTGTCTGCATAAAATTTATCGACATTCATAAGGGTGCTAGGCGTCTGAGCGCCTTAGATATTGATTAAACAGATCATAAAAAGAGGATGCTTAGTAGTTTTTTTTTTTTTGCGCATAACCAACGAGTATGCATGAACTAAGGTCCCTCGGATTACAGTGTCTCTTTTTATACTGTCTAAGTTAACCCATTAGAATATACGAACCCTTACTATTAGAGTAATACAAAAAAGAAATAGTTTATTCCGCACTAACAAAACGCACATTACAAAAAAAAGACAAAATATACACACATACAACGTAGTCAAAAGCCTCGTACTCAAGCATATAAAAATTGTCAATTTTGTCCATTGCTTGATGTCAGGGCCAGGGACCAAAGATAACACACATTAATTGACATTGACAATACAAATTAATCCACTATAATCCCTAGTAGTAAGGGCGAATATACGAGATTCCAATTGGTAAACTTCCACAAGTTAGCTTAAGAATCTCTTTAAAGCATTGACTTACATATTACTAGCTTTAAAGGCCCAGTCTGGAAAAGTTATCATTTTCTTGGGTAAAAAATCGCTTTAATTTTCGACCTTCGAATCCTGATACTTTTCATCACATCGAGTACCAAATTTTCTCTTAGTCGTAGTCAAGTCAAGGCTGACACCTTCAGACACTGACGATTACCCACAATATACATAACTCGAGCTGTCAAGTCTTTATCTATACTTCTATACTAATACTAATATTATAAAGCTGAAGAGTTTGTTTGTTTTTTTGTTTGTTTGTTTGTTTGTTTGAACGCGCTAATCTCAGGAACTACTGGTTCGAATTGAAAAAATATTTTTGTGTTGGATAGTCCATTTATCGAGGAAGGCTATAGGCTATATAACATCACGCTACGACCAATAGGAGCGGAGCATCAATGAAAAATGATGCAAAAACGGGAAAAAAATATTCCTTTTGAGAGCTTTCGTTGCGTACGCTGCGTAAACGGTTAAAGTTGCGCAAAAATCATGTATGACGGAATTGTTTCCCTTTAAAAGTTCTAAAAAAAAGTCAGCGACAGCATATGTCTATCTTTTAAGGTTTACTCACTATAACCTTTTTTATGGTAATCAAATTTCTTCTAAACTAATGCATTATTTGCGAAGGTTTTTTTATAAACATGATATTAATCCTTATCAAAATAAATACGTTATTCATCACAAGTATTTAATTTTGAATAAAATTGCCCTTGACATCATTTGATTTCAATGAATATCTCAGGAGTTGCATAGTTTACAAGTAATATAGTCGCATAGTTTACATGTATAAGTAATAATCTTAAGTAATATCTTAAAGTAATGGAATATATTTTTAACCGACTTAAAAAAGGAGGAGGTTCTCAATTCGGATGTTTCTATTTTTTATTTTTTACTAGCCTCTGCCCGCGACTTCGTCCGCGTGAAATTTCTTGCTCCCCCAACCCATCGCATCGCATCACCCGCCCGCGCTATCACATCGTTTTCTCTTAGCATTCTTCCTGACCTTTTTCTTTTTGCTCAGCTCCAAAGAGTCCTGGCGTGATTAAGCTTTCCACATGGATTGGACAATCTAATGCAAAAATAATTGATAATTCCAGAGATTAGCATGTTCAAACAAACAAACAACAGTTTGTTTTTCTGTTCTATTAACTGCTAAAGGTAACTTTATTTAATAATAGCTGTGCCCCGCCGTTTCACCCGCGGTAATTTTATTTTATTTTTTTATTTTATTTATTAGGGAAAACAAACAGTGACACATTACATTTTGTAGGAAGAAATACAAAAAAGATACGGCCAAATGTGTAACCAACAACATTTTCCACGGAATACATAAAAAATAATAATCTTTACAAACCATGCTATTTTAACTAAAACCTACAAACTACAACAATTTAAGTTAAGTAAAGAAAACATTTCTTGTGTTAAATAGTAAAAAAAAAAAGAAAGTAAAAGCAAACAAAACAAAAACTCGGAAGGCATGCAAATATTAATTAAAATTAAAATGACTATTGACTAAGTGCTTTGAGTACAATATTTTTGAATCTACCAGCAGAAAGAGCAAACATATCGATATGATGGAATTTTTTGTTGTAATTATTAGTAAGTCGCCGCAAAGGTGCCCGCATACCTGCGTTACTGCGACATGAGGTAACTGCAAACAGCGGCCGTGCGCGCACCCCGCGACATACTGTCGTTCTAGGAACTATGTAACTTATTTTATTACGGATATCAATACAGTCATAAACATTGCTACACAAATCAAACAAAAATACCGTCTCTAGGAGAGTGCGTCTTGATTTTAGGTCAAGTAATTTATACTTCTTAAGCAAATAATCATAGGATAAATCTATGTGGAAGCAACGGTAATGCATGGCTTTTAAAAATTTTCTTTGAACCTTTTCAATACGTTCTGAATACTTAATGTAAAAGGGATTCCACACAGGCACTGCGTATTCGAGCTGTGATCTGATCAGAGACTTGTACAAATATAAATAAGTAGAGGGGCGCACAAACTCCTTCGCAGATCTCATCACAAAACCGTACATCCGATAGGCATTATTTACAACTTTGTTAATGTGGGCATCAAGGTGAAGTTTATCGTCGAGGAGAATACCAAGATCACGAATAAGGGACACCCTTGATAGTGAAGTATTAGCCAAAGAATATGGGTGCTTGAAAACATTCTTATTCTTCGTGAAACTGATACAACAGCATTTAGACAGACTCAGTTGCAATTTATTACGTTTGCAATATTCACTGAAGCGATCCAGATCTTCCTGTAATAATATGCTGTCTTGCAGACTTTTGATGGGCCTATAAATTTTGAGATCGTCAGCATAGAGCAGACCTTAGAATGTTTAAAACAAGTGTCAATGTCGTTTATAAATAAGATAAATAAAAGGGGTCCCAGAATCGAACCCTGAGGTACACCGGAAGTTACACTAATAGTTGTAGCAGATCTGAAACCGTTCACTACGACCCTTTGAGTTCTGTTCGTGACATATGAAGAGAACCATCGGAGTAAGTCACCACGTATACCGTTAAATGAAATTTTATTCAGAAGCAACTCATGATCAACTTTGTCGAATGCCTTTCGAAAGTCAGTGTAAATGGCATCCACTTGAACACGAGAATCCATATTGTTGAACAGATAATCCACAAATGCCACCAAATTTGTGGTAGTTGATCTTTTCTTTACAAATCCATGTTGTTGTTGAATTATACTGTGATGAAGAACAGGATATACTTTATCGTGGACTAATCTCTCAAATAGTTTCGGCAGGGCTGACATAATGGATATAGGACGATAGTTCTCAACATCCTGCTTAGAGCCTGATTTATATATTGGTGTTATGTTCGCACTCTTCCATACCTCGGGGAAAATTCCTTGTGCCAGTGACTTATTAAACAAAATATGTATAGGAGTGCAAATATGTTTAGCAGTAGCTTTGAGAAACGTGACTGGAAGACCGTCAGGGCCTGGACCCTTAGCTGAGTCTAATGAATTAAGTGCCCTCAGTATCTCATTCGCGCTTAGCTCTATCTTACTGATGAGGGAACTGCGATCAGAATCCCCACTCGAAGAAATACCTCTCATGGAGGATTGTTCATACACTGAATTAAAGAAATCAGAAAAAAAGTTACAAATTTCTTCGGGGTCATTGGTACTATGGTCTTTGTATTTCATGTCAGAAGGTATACCAGAATAAGACTTCCGATTAGCAATGTACGTCCAGAAGTATTTAACATTACTGCGAATGCCGTCCTCAACAGATTCCATGTATTTGGTGTAGCAGGAATTGCATTCAATATGGAATCTAGATCTGTATAGTGAGAACTGTTCATAATCAGAGATATTATGATACACCTTCCATTTAACCCAGGCCTTTAACTTGTTTTTGTAAATATGTATCAGCGATGGTGAAAACCAAAACGGAAATTTTGAAGATTTAGAATTGACGAGTGGAACGTTAGATCTAATTATGCTAAAAATTATATTATAAAACTTATTTACTGCCACATCTACGGAGTTTTCCAACCCAATCTGCTCATTCCAATTAATTTTACTTAATTCCTCATTTATCTTATCGTAATTAGCTTTATAATAGTTGAATTTTTTCAAAGACTTTCGAATCATGCTTGTATGGGGGGGTTTAAACGGTATTAATAAACAGAATGGAGGGTGGTGATTGTCAAGTTGCAGTAAATAGTCCGTGGGGGGGGAAAACAGAGCAATCACTGTTACTGATGGCCAGGTCTAATAATTTCCCAGACGGATTGTTGATAGTGTTGTACTGATGAGCATTAAGGAAAGACATAAATACACTAAGATGTCCACTAATCGGAGAGTTGCCACTACAAACTAGCCCCGATACCGATCCATTATTATTATAGGTCCAGTCAATATCAGGTAAGTTGTAATCGCCCAAGAGATAGAACTGCTCTACGTCAGTGTCATCAAGTAAAGGTTGTAGAAGATCAAAATATTGAACATAAATGGATTCCGGTGTTTTAGGAGGTATGTAGGCCGCCCCGACAATTTGGTTCTTCCCTCTAGTCGAGCTGGGAAGTCTAAGGAGGACGTGCTCTATGTCAGTTTCTAGGGCAAACCGAGGAACCATTCTTACAGATCGCAATCCCCTCAATACAGCTACCAGGACGCCACCTCCGTCTTTTTTATTCGTGGCCGTACGGTCTCGATCGCACCTATGTACTACGTAACGAGAATCAATGAACTCACTATCAAATATTTCAGGTGTTAACCAGGTTTCTGTGAGTATTATAATGTCGTAGCAATTTGATAAAATATTCATGTATAAAATGTGCAGTTTAGTGCGGATCCCACGACAATTTTGATAATAAATAACCAAATTATCCGCCATTGAAATATTTAATTTTACAACAAGATATCAAGCCAGCATTGTATGATTCATTAATAAACAACAAATGAGCACAATATTTTAATTTGACCGAATGCAGCAAGACAGAGTTACATGCACGCAAACTATTCTGTAAGAAAAACCTATATACCAACAAAAATGTCCAATACGAAGCAGTGAGACAGTATAAGTAATAACATTTATCGACATAGCTATAATCTAAGAAACAAAGATACAATAAAACCATACATACTAACATATACATAAAGCCACAATAAGTTCAATAACGCAACAGTTGAGTAGAAATTATGAAGACAGAGTTAACAAATTGCACTCTCGGCAGCTGATAATATATTGATGAATATAATAATATATAAACACAAACAAACGCCTCTTTCCGCACCCTATAAATTAAATGACCAGCGAGAGGGAATAAGCAGTTTAGATATCTTTTGATTGCATATAAACAACACAGGAATAACATTACAAGCCTTAAAGCGCTAAAAACTATTAGAAAAATATACTGAGTGATGACTTTTACGTGGATACGCTCATTCTGCGATCTCAGGAATGGGGGTTGAGGTTGACTGGCCGGGCTTGATCTTAGCAATGTCTTCTGGATATCTAATTGCGAATGATTTTGCTCCCTCTTTTTCACGAACGAGGATGGTTCCGTGCTTGACCCATAAGAACCGGTAATTATTCGCTTTTGCTGCATCGCGACACTCACGAAACAACTTCTTGTTTTTTAAAGTCAGATGTTCGTGCAAATAAATAGGAAAAGATGTACCTGATAAGCCCAGTTTTTCGGTGTTGAGACCCTTAAATAAACGTTGAGCGCTAAGAATATTATCCCGTAATATGCGTGAGGTCAGTTTTACAATAATATTCTTGGGCCTATCATTATCTTGGTGGGCATGTGGAACCCGGTGAATTGATATAATGTCGCTCTGCTTTAAGCTGCAATTTATGGCGGAACCAATATTGATCATAAGTGCAACCAGGTTTTCATTACGCCTTTCGGGGATGTTACAAATTTCGATGTTGCAATTTCGAGCGCTCTGTTCTAAGGAGTCGATTTTAGCAACAAGTTGTGATATCACATGTTTAGATTCAGTGTATTCTTGAATCTGTTTACTAAAGTGACCAACTTTTTTCGAAATATCAGACTGTTCATTATCAGCAAATCGAATCGAGTCCTTCAGACAGTCAATCTCTTGCGTAAGATCATTATATTTAGTCTCTAGTTGAGAAACATTATGTTTTATAACAGATTGCTCGCCACGCAATGATTGAATGTCATTTTTAATTTCCGTTGTGGTCTGTGTAATTGTTGATAGTTCGGCTTTAATAGAAGTTACGCTGTCACATATCTTATTAATGCTGCAATCCAAATCGTGTCGCCATTCATTAAGGGTATTCTTAAATTCCATTGCCAATGTATTAATTGCCTCCGACCATTCCGAAACCGGTTGTTTACGTTTGCGCGTTGACCCACTCGAATCACCGCTTGTTCCAGAAGCTTTGTGTAGGTCAGTATCCGAATGAAACTTGTTATCAGGTGAACCGAGCATTTTATTGAACTCTGATATTTAATATTTTGTTCAATAGAGAAGAAAAAGCCAATTTGCAAATATTCACAAATTACTAAAATTTTTGCAGTTAGCAGGATCCGAACTAGGTCCGCGCCGTGCACAGCTCGTTTGACAAAAAGAGCCCCCGGCCACCACTCGACCAATCGTACTTAGAGAGTTGATACGAAATTAAGGATCTGAACTTAAAGCTCATGTACTTTAACGAAACAATAACTCGTTACTAATGAGTTTCTTTGTTCACAGTGTCGAAGTTTAGACCAAGTACCCACACACAAACACTAATTAGTCAGTAGTATTTCACTGTTTTTGATCGAAATTTAGATGTTTAATTGTTTATTACATGAACACTTTATTGAATTAAGCAACACTGAAGTTAGTCAATTAAACAAGCCACAAAAATTGCCTTATCTTGAGCGTTTTAATAACTTTTTTTAAATTATTGTTGTAGTGGTTGTCACAGAATGTACTTAGAGCAAAGTTCGAACGACGAATGAGAAGGTTTTTTCCTGAAATGTAATTTCAGGAAAAAACCTACTAAAAACTTGTTGACAAAAAAAAACAACCGACTTCCAAAAAAATACAAAGTGAAAAATAACTTTAATTTCGGAAGTCGGTATCGTTGGTTCTGTATTTTCATTTTTTGACACCGACTTTCGAAATTAAAGTTATTTTTCACTTTGTAGTATTTTTTTTGGAAGTCGGTTGTTTTTTTATTTTTAAGTTTTTATTTTTCACTTTTTAGTTGTACCTGCCTACCCCAAACAAATTCATATAACACTACTTGGTATATGAATATCAGTGACAGGAAGCTATTGAACACATCTGCCTACCCCTTTCAAAGGTACAGGCGTAATGTTATGTTGTGTGATTGCGTAAACAATGCATAAATATGCTATAGCAGCAATCGCGGTTGATTTGCTGGCATTTATTGAAGAGTTCCGTTGTCTGTCTCCGAAACTCATCATCAGATCTTTATGAAATTTAAATTGGTCCTATTTAAATTTCATAAAGATCTGATGATGAGTTTCGGGGTAAAAATATTTCCGGAATAAAAATATTTCGAATAAAAAAAATTTTTGCAAATCCGTCTGTCTATACATATTATATGAGGGAGTTATGCCCGAATATACATAAAAAATAAAAAATAGAAACATCCGAATTGAGAACCTCCTCCTTTTTTGAAGTCGGTTAAAAATATATTCCATTACTTTAAGATATTACCTACTTAAGATTATTACTTATACATGTAAACTATGCGACTATATTACTTGTAAACTATGCAACTCCTAAGATATTCATTGAAATCAAATGATGTCAAGGGCAATTTTATTCAACATTAAAGACTTGTGATGAATAACGTATTTATTATGATAAGGATTAATATCATGTTTATAAAAAAAAACCTTCGCAAATAATGCATTAGTTTAGAAGAAATTTGATTACCATAAAAAAGGTTATAGTGAGTAAACCTTAAAAGATAGACATATGCTGTCGCGGACTTTTTTTTAGAACTTTTAAAGGGAAACAATTCCGTCATACATGATTTTTGCGTAACTTTAACCGTTTACGCAGCGTACGCAACGAAAGCTCTCAAAAGGAATATTTTTTTCCCGTTTTTGCAACATTTTTGATTGATGCTCCGCTCCTATTGGTCGTAGCGTGATGTTATATAGCCTATAGCCTTCCCCGATAAATGGACTATCCAACACAAAAATATTTTTTCAATTCGAACCAGTAGTTCCTGAGATTAGCGCGTTCAAACAAACAAACTCTTCAGCTTTATTATATTAGTATAGATAGATAGTATAGAAGTATAGATGTATATTCGGTCATAACTCCCTCATATAATATGTATAGACAGACGGATTTGCAAAAATTTTTTTTGTTCGAAATATTTTTATTCCGGAATTATTTTTACTCCGAAACTCATCATCAGATCTTTATAAAATTTAAATAGGACCAATTTAAATTTCATAAAGATCTGATGATGAGTTTCGGAGACAGACAACGGAACTCTTCAATAAATGCCAGCAAATCAACCGCGATTGCTGCTATAGCATATGTATGCATTGTTTACGCAATCACACAACATAACATTACGCCTGTACCTTTGAAAGGGGTAGGCAGATGTGTTCAATAGCTTCCTGTCACTGATATTCACATACCAAGTAGTGTTATATGAATTTGTTTGGGGTAGGCAGGTACAACTAAAAAGTGAAAAATAAAAACTTAAAAATAAAAAAACAACCGACTTCCAAAAAAAAAAATACTACAAAGTGAAAAATAACTTTAATTTCGAAAGTCGGTGTCAAAAAATGAAAATACAGAACCAACGACACCGACTTCCGAAATTAAAGTTATTTTTCACTTTGTATTTTTTTGGAAGTCGGTTGTTTTTTTTTGTCAACAAGTTTTTAGTAGGTTTTTTCCTGAAATTACCGCGGGTGAAACGGCGGGGCACAGCTATTATTAAATAAAGTTACCTTTAGCAGTTAAGAGAACAGAAAAACAAACTGTTTTTTGTTTGTTTGAACACGCTAATCTCTGGAATTATCAATTATTTTTGCATTAGATTGTCCAATCCATGTGGAAAGCTTAATCACGCCAGGACTCTTTGGAGCTGAGCAAAAAGAAAAAGGTCAGGAAGAATGCTAAGAGAAAACGATGTGATAGCGCGGGCGGGTGATGCGATGCGATGGGTTGGGGGAGCAAGAAATTTCACGCGGACGAAGTCGCGGGCAGAGGCTAGTTCCCCTTATAAACCAGACTACCTTACGTAAGCTCCACACGGTCTGGATCTAAATTATTCACTTAGTTTTATATGGCAAAACCTTGAACATCAATTCTATTTGCACATGCAGCTCTGTACGTGGCAATTGAGAACCACGTGATGCTAAAATGGCGGTTCTAAGAAAGGAGATATTTTTCAACAGATTTATTTGCTAATTTTCATTTTTTTTTAGTTTTTTATATGCTACTAGCTTCTGACTGCGGCTTCGCCCGTGTAGTTTTTTCAAGTTAAACAAATATCAACTTTATTTTAATAGTATTTAAGTTGATTTCAGAGTGACTAGCACTATTGAAATAGTTATAAAAATGTTTGAAGTTGTAGCGTAAACTGAACTTTATTGTGTAGGATTATAAGTTATTTTTCCATAAACTCATATTTGTTTAGATTTTTGGCAAATAAATCGCGAATACAGATTAGACAAAGTGACATTCTATCATCGATAGGTAACGATGATGGAAAAGTCAAAAATGTATTGAATTGACATGAGCTACCGAAAAGCTTATGTCAATCCTGTTGAAAGTCGCTGCAGGAATACGAAACGCTTTAAAAGCGATTGCCACTTGTCTATGCCCGCTCTCAGGCAACTGAAAGCTAGCCTGTATTCTAAAAATATACACAATGTTTTTTTTTATTGCTGAATGGCCGCTCTTGACCGCTATCATGCCTGATGGAAAGCGATGGATAAGATCTATGATGGAACAAGCGTGGCTAAGGCACTGGAAATCCCACGCATCGACGAAACACAGCAGGCTGCTTGACGCCGGACTCCGGAGGAAGGGTGGTCGATAACCAGGCGGGCTTTAGCCCTACCACCGCAAGGGAAGAATTGGCCAGTCATATAAGGTGTCGGGTGTGACTGTCCAGGATGCGCCGAGGTTCAGTTGAGTAACTGGCGGAACACTGCGCTACACGAGGAGGCTTCTTCATGCATCCCAACGAGCCTATAATGTTTCCACCTCTGGGACTTCGAGAGTGAGTGAGCTGTAACCTACCACGCGGGAAGCGCAGTCGTGCGGAGTCTGCGGATTTTGAGAGCAGTGGTGATGAAATTATTTACACGAAGTGTCTGCCGGGTACTCACGACCTACAACTAGTAAATCGAGGCCGATGCCACTGTTATCCGTCCTAAGTTCAAGGATATTATAAAGAGCTTTATTGATAGTCTGATAGATGTTTGTACACGATTCATGTGGAGCAAAACATTAAATGAAATTGATTGTAATCAACTCGAATTCAGGATTTTCCCGATGCACTTTAAATTGGTCATGTTCGAGACAAAGAATGACGCTACGTTTCTTCGACTTTATTATTTGTTCGAAGAAACGTCGCGTCATTCTTTGTAAAATCAGCCAGTGATGCAATGATTTTCTCAGAAATGACTCCCAAGTACCCACGGGTGCGTTTTTATCACGGCGATTTTTTTCGTGGCGATTTTTTTTCGCGCATTGGATTTTCAAAGCACTGCTTAGCGCCGAGAGTTGAAATTCCAAAAGCGTGTTTTTTTGAAGCGTTGGCATGCACTCTGTTGGATTCCCAACGCTCGGCTAACCACCGAGAGTTGAAAATCTAGTGCGCGATACAATCCCGCCGCGTTATTGTTACATCCCTGCATCCGTGCGAACGTGGGCTTAGAATGACGTTGAGTAGTGCTTACAAAAACAACTAGCAAAGCTCCGCGGTTGCACCCCCATAAATGTCAATCCCGTGGGGATATCGGGATAAAAAGTATCCTATGTGTTAATCCAGGACGGCAGCTACCTCCACACCAAATTTTATCAAAATTCGTCTAGCCGTTTGTGCGTGATGAAGTGACGAACATACAAACACACTCACAAACTTTCGCCTTTATAATATTAGTGTGAATATGATGTTGATAGTATGAAGTGTGATTTGTACATTGAATCCCCTATTCTGCAGATTGCAAGTTGCAACGAGAATTGAGAATGGATTGAGAATAACAATTCTATTGACGCTCCGGTTGTGCAATTAATTAAAAAGGAGGGTCGAAAGTTCGATACAAATAATTGGTGCGTATGCCATTGTTCATAAAGAAAGAAGACGCAGCTGCACACTATGTGCTCATAAAAACGAGCGACACGTATCAACGACAGAAGCAACTGCAACCGACGCGCGACGGCATCCGTCGACAACCGGCCGCTCGAGTATTTGAGTACCTACGGTGCTCAAAAACACGAGCTGCATGTTGTCGACGGTCGCCGCCGACACTCGTTGACGGCAGCCGTCAACACTCGTTCACGGCAGCCGTCGACACTCGTTGACGGCAGCCGTCGACGCCCGTTGACGCAGCCGTCGACACTCGTTGACGCAGCCGTCGACAATCGATAACGGCAGCCGTCTACACTCGTTGACAGCAGCCGTCGACACTCATTGACGGCAGCCGTCGACGCCTGTTGACGGCAGCCGTCGACACTCGTTGACGCAGCCGTCGACACTCGTTCACGGCAGCCGTCGACACTCGTTGACGGTTGAAGTTTCCTCTGTCATTGAAGTGTGTCGCTCGTGTGTACGCCGACTAAGCAGGGTTATAGGTAGTTTTTGAGGACAAAGGATTAAATACCTCTGGGACGGGGTCAAAAGCCCGGGAGAAATCTCACGCATATAATCTAAGAACACGTCTGTTTTCCACGAAGAATAAGGCAGAGAGAATCTAAGACATTACACAAGCTGTGCCCCGCGGTTTTACCCGCGTTAATTTGAGGAAAAAACCTACTAAAACAATTATATTCCATTATTACTTACTAGCAGCGCCCCGCGGCTTCACCCGCATAATTGTCGACCCCGTGGAAATATGGGGATAAAAAGTTGCCTTTGTGTTAATTCTGGTTATAAACTATCTGTGTGCCAAATTACATCCATATCCGTTCAGCCGTTTGTGCGTGAAGAAGTAACAAACATACAAACACTCACAAACTTTCGCCTTTACAATATAATGATACCGTCATGACCGGCCGCCTTCCGGAGTTATTATAAAACTATGATATCTCCTAAGATAAAATCATGTCAAGGGCAATTTTGTTCCAAATTAAATACTTGTGGATGAATAACGTATCTATTTGGATAAGTATTAATAACATGTTTACAAAAATGCATTATTTTAGAACAAATTTGATTACCATAAAAAAGGTTGTAGTGAGTCAACCTTAAAAGATAGCCATAATATGCTGTTGCGAACTTTTTAGGGTTCCGTATCAAAATTGTAAAACGGAACCCTTAGGGTCAGCGCAGACAGAACGGAGCGCAGCGGAGAGGATTTTATTAACGCACTTGAAAATAAACTTTAAAATTATTATAATAAAGTGCATAAATGCTTGAACCTGACAACCTGACCTGACCTTGGCTTGCTTTGTGTGCGTTAATAAAATCCTCTCCACTGCGCTCCGTTCTGTCTGCGCTGACCCTTATGGTGAGACTCAGTCTGTCTGTCTGTCACACTTGAAATTTGGAACAGTTTTAGATGACGTTTGCCCAACTAGTTTGCAAATAAGAAAGAAATAATATGTATATTTTTTGCAACATGCACTGAAAGGGGGTCTGAAAAATTCGAAGTAGGGCTACTAGGGCATGTGGGGTATCATATGAAAGAGCGCAGTTTGCACATTCTCAAAAAAAAACTTCTTTTTAGGCCGCATAGTTTTTGACTTTTGATGAAAAATGTAAAAAAAAATACCGTTTCCATTATCTCCGAAGTTTGCAAAGAGAAAAATCTGAAATTATTCTGTGACAGAAGTTTATGTAAAGATTACAGGGCAAATAAAACGAAGTCTCTAAATAGCACACGTTTTCAGAAATCATTAACAAAAGTTACATTAGTTCCACTATCGGTCAAGAGATGGCGCTGAGCTAAAACTGCAATATTCTACACCACTGAGTGCAGTGTTAAAATTCTCTGACGAATATAGGCCTCGCCGATTAAAATTTAAAAACATGATGGTACGGGACCCTCGGTGCGCGAGTCCGATTCGCTCTTGCCCGGTTTTTTTTTTACTTTTAAAGGAGAACAATTCCGTCTTACATGATATTTGAGTAACTTTAACCGTTTACGCAGCGCACGCAACGGAAGTTCTCAAAAGGAATAATTTTTCCCATTTTTGCAACATTTTTCATCGATGCTCCGCTCCCATTGGTTGTAGCGTGATGTTATATAGCCTATAGTCTTCCTCGATAAATGGACTATCCAACACAAAAATAAGTTTTCAATTCAAACCAGTAGTTCCTGACAAACACTTCAGCTTTATAATACCTATTCGTATAGATTTATACCAGACGGAGGGTAGACGATATAAGATAGAAAGAAAGAAAGAAAGTAAATACATTTATTTAGCACAGACTAAGAGACACAATACACCAGATAGAGCAGAGAGCAGTGATGGCCCAGTGGAAAACGACTCCGGCTTTCGAGTTGGAGGTTCTGGGTTCGAATCATGGCAGGCGCTTTACTTTGTGTAAATAATTTCATCACCACTGCTCTCAAAACGGTGAAGAACCTCGTGAGGAAACCGGCACGTCCTAGAACCATAATTTCGAAGAGCTGTGACCTCTACCAACCCGCAAAAATCACTTGGAAGCAGAAAAGTCGCAAACAAAGCCTCACAATTTATTTTCGCCACTAAGGGCCAAAATCTTTAAGACAACTACAGACGCCAGCCAGCACATCAAGCTACAACAACCTGTCAAATTTCTTCAATAGATTTTCAACTGTATCCCTAAAGCATAAGGTTCAAAGTTGATTGGGAAAATTTTACAGTTTCGGGTAGCTTGATGTGCTTTGGCGTCTGTACAAACACAACGTCATGGAGATTTCCGTTCAACTGGTCCTAATACATTAATTGGCAGCCTAGCACGCTCAGATAATTGTCTTCGTTAAATTTTATGTTGTTATGGCTGTTAATTCATTGAATTTGAAACTTGCGAAAAATTGTTGGTTTTGATTGAAATCAAATGGTGTGCGTAGCACAGAATAGAATATACTAAGTAGTTAGTAATTTATCTTGTGTGGAAAATAGGCCAACAAAAAAAAACAGTGCCACTCCGGGAGTGCCGACAGAAGTGAAAACAAAACACAAACAGAATACTTTGCCATCACTCACTGACATATCGGATATACATTAAAACCGAGTACATCCCGAGGACAGCCGAACACATTCGAAGCGGGTATTTTTTTAATCGTCTTATAAACAAAACACGCGCGGTGTCGCTTACGGTAACAGTGGCGAGAGTTCAATGGTTTTTTCCCATCTCAAAAATGCCCAACGCGCCTAAATAAATGTATTTTCTTTCTTTCTTTCTCTAAAGAAGTTTTCACTTCAAACATTCTGAAAGGACCTGCTCTTGACCTTGATTACGCCTGATGGAATGCGATGAATGAGGTCTATGATGGAACGAGCGTGCCCAGAAGATGTCTGCCTGTCTTTTGACAAACGGATGCTTTCTGAATGTTAGTGATATTCAGGATTTTATGCGACAGTAAGTACAGACGCCAGCACATCAAGCTACTACAATCTGTCAAATTCCTTTAATAGATTTTCAACTTTAATGCTGAAGCATAAGGTTCAAAGTTGATTGGGAAAACTTTACAGTTTCGGGTAGCTTGATGTGTTGGCGTCTGTACCTAACCTACAGCTAAAACCCTAGGAAGTGGTGACGGGCGGGCTCAGGGGCTGTCTTTTTTAAATTTTGACATTAAAAAGGGCTGTTTCTCAGCGTAGTTCACTATCATTCTCTTTTCCATATCTCAATTTAATCGGGGTCGGCGCAACATGTCATGAAAACATCGTGAGGAAACCGGCATGTCCTAGAACCAAAAATTCGAAGACATGTGACATCTACCAACCCGCACTGGGCCCGCGTGGTGGATTACGGCCCACTGCCTCTCACCGAGGGGAGGCTTGTGTCCCAGCAGTGGGAATATTATAGGGAGATTATGTATATAAGTATATATTTTTAAGACTACCCACTGATCTCAAATCTGCAGATGTGCATTCTGCCGCATTAAGCGAAAAGGACGAATATCGGCCAAAAATTTATAGAAAAATAAACCTTACTAAACAAAAAAGGCGTCATCCATTAAGGCTCATTTTTCTGTATTCCCTTTCCTCAGATGCGCCCTTTTTACATACGGCGGCAGCATTGTCCATGGGATATAGGGGTTCATAATATCACAAAAGCAATTACTTACAATGAACGGTCAAAGTGGCATTGCCACTTGCCATTGATTATTTCAGATATTTTTCATCAAGCGTCGCTTGCGCAGAGCGGCCATTTAAGGCTCCTTCAAACAGGCGCGACACGCGATAAATCGCCTTTGTGTCGCGCTTGTTTGAAGGAGCCTTTATTCAGCTTTTAACAATGACATATTAATGAAAAGCCTGTCAGAAGTTACATGTAATTTTATTTTTCCCCGACTACGGCAAAGCCAAAAGGATGGGTTATGATTTTAGCAGTCTATTATTTTTGGTTGTTGTCAGTTAATATCTCAGTTTAGTATGAAAAGCAGATTATCATGAAATATGTTAGTAAGTACGACAGTACATAAAAGAAATACCTCCAAGAAAATAAAACTTGTGCCACACAAAAAATATTCCACAAGTAATCCACAGGTCATGTTCTCACCTTTTTAACGAGTCCTTAAAAACACAGAAAGAAAACTAACATTCAAAGGGGGTCCAAATAACTCCTCACAATTTCTTTTACAAAGCCATATTGGCGAAACACATGTATAGTCTATCTCCACGACCGTCCCAGTCCTTCAAAAATATCATGTCAGTCCACCATTTTAAATCCAATAAAAAAGACAATTTGAAATCGTTAAATTCAAATCACGCGCTAAACCAGCGGATATCCATTTATATTTTTTCGAAATCCAAATCAAATTAACGCGGGCAGCCGGCGCGCGCGGACGTCTAGAGTCTGAGCGTCTATTGCTAAATTGACGGTACGTACGTAGACGGTCAAAGGAGTAAGTACGCAATATTGTCATTAATTCTCTGGCCAATCGCGGAGTAGAACGCGAACGTCGTGTGGATGTTGGGAATTGGGTCCACTTGGCTGGCGCAGGGTCATACAATCGTCGGGTCAAGATGTTGATGGGTACTGTTCACTATACAGAGGGTTCCATACATTGCTCTTTTAAAATTGCCTTTTGATTGCTGTCAGCGTGTCGAAATGGATTGGACAGTTTATGTGACCCTCGTCAACTTTGAACCCGGCAAACACCTTCAAATCAATTTCGCTAGCAATTTGGCGATCTAAATTGCATTTATAAATAGCTTTTATTCCGAAACATTGGCCGAAAGAAGGCAGTGAACAGAGAGAAGTATATAGGGTGGTTTTTGCCCAACAATGGGAAGTGTTGGGCAGGAAATAATGATGTATATAAAAATAAAATAGACCAATGCGCTCACGCATGTTTCTTTAACGAATCATAACGATGGAGGGACTTCGTCACAATAACAACGGTACAGGTCACAAAAGTGTCAGAAAAAAATTGCCTAAAACCCATTTTAGCGATAATCCTACTAATACATATTATAAATGTGAAAGTTTGTATGTTTGGATGATTGTTACTAAATCACGCAAATACGACTGAACGGATTTGGCACACAGCTAGTTTATAACCTGGATCAACACATAGAATAATTTTCATCCCGGTAAACGCAGACGAATTCGCGGGCAGAAGTTAGTGAGCTATAAAATCAAAAAAATCTCTTCAAGTCATTGTCCCGCCAAAAAGACCCAATAACAACAGAGATATTAAATCCAAGATGGCCGTCACTGCACACGAGTAATAAATAATCCAATTGCCGCCATTTACTACTAAGTAATTTATTGGAAAACCTAGACTTTAGAACCGCGGGGTAATTGCGTAACACACTCGGTAGGAGTGACTTTCATTTTGACAGCTCAGTGACATTCATTGCGTTATTTACCTTTTTAAGCAAATACGTTTTTCGGACATATGAAGCAATGGACTATATCCTTCAAAATTATTTAGATTGTGATCGATAGTGTGTTATGCAATTAGCGTGTTGTCTTACATACTTATAGTCCATTCGAACATATGTTTAAAATTAAACAAATATCAACTTTATTTTAATGGTTATTAAGTTGATTTCAAAGTGACTAGCGCTATTGAAAAAGTTATGAAAATGTTTGAAGTTGTTGCGTAAACTGAACTTTATTGTGTAGGATTTAAAGTTATTTTTCCATAAAATCATATTTGTTTATATTTTTGGCAAATAAATCGCGAATGCAGATTACATATCCTTGTTTCCCCGAAGGGTTGGGAAGAGGTGTACCTATAGTACCATTAAGCCAGTTATATTTAAGTCCCATGTATTATTTACTAGGTTTATTATAAAAAAAAATTAAAAAAAGTAGGGGCGAGCCTATTCGGCTGCCCCATTTCAAAACCTAGTAAGGACTTAAAATGAAATTATACAGGAGAGCGCATAAACGTAATATTGATCAGCCTATGGCATGTATTTTTTTGAATTGGTTAAAGTGACTTACTAGGTTTTAAATGGTCACTAGGGAGTGAAAGGTGCACTTACTAGGTATCGATGTTTAAATATATCTCCTTTTATGTAAGTTTATAACGCTGGTGTTTTTGTATTTGGTAGAGACCTTCTAGGTTAGCAAGATTATGCAATAAAACGATTTTTGTAAAAAGTGTCCCTTACTTGGTTTTGAAATACGACAGCCCGGCTGTCCCATTTCAAAACCTAGTAAGGTTTCTAAAAACCTTTCACTCCCTAGTGACCATTAAAAAACCCAGTAAGTCACTTTAACCAATTCAAAAAAATACATTCCATAGGCTGACCAATATTACGTTTATGCGCTCTCCTGTACAATTTCAATTCAAGTCCTTACTAGGTTTTGAAATGGGGCAGCCGAGCCGTATTGTCATCAACCGGGTAGGAATCCTGTCTCCAGGCTGCTATCGAGATATTTCAGATAGAAAAACCCAATAACAATTTGCCTAACCTGAATCGAACCTAGGACTTCATGCTCAGCAGCAGCGCAGCCACTAGAATAACGAAGGCAGAACTGTATTATGTGCAATATAATTAACAAACGACGAAATTGATTACCATCTTGAATCATCATTTATCATCACATCCTTTAAGGGGACTACATGACCTAAAGCGCGGTCACTGTCGGACTGCGTGGAAAAGAAAGAGAAGCGCGATGACACAACGCTGGTAATTTATATGAAGCAATTATCTATTTACAAAAAGTCTATTTTTTGGACTAAAAAATTTAAAAAACTAGTCCTTTAGTATGTTGCTTGTAGAATAATCTGATAAAAAATCAGAATGATTGTATGTATATTAGTATGGTTTTTATTGTAAAAAGAAAGTTTTTAGAAGTAACTTCAAGATTTTTTTCTATCGTATCAAATTAGTTGTATTATGTAGAATAGAATAGAATAGATGTTTATTTCCCTGGTTCTTATGTTACATTATGTCCACAGGTCGGTGGTGTATTCGGCCTGTGGGTGTGTCAGCTACTTACAGTCTACCTATTTTTGTCTAAAGGAGATCTATATAAGTGTCGTGTAGTGTGTGCTGCGAGGTTGTTAGTATGTACAGAATAACTTTATATAAATTTATAGTGTTTTTCTATGTTGCCCTATCCTATTTACAAGTAATTACAGTTTATGGGGACGTGGAGCGGTCGTTCGCTTGCTGAGCAGCCGACTCCTGTCTTTTTTTGGTACATAGTCAATTTCACCTAGTCTAGTATTAGTTATGAGGGGGTTGTGCTGTCCGTATCCGAGGTATGCGTCACCAGGGGTCTCTAGATCCTCGATGTGCATTTCGCGGAGTCGGCGCAGCATGTCCTCGTTTAAGTCTTGTGCACGAAGGTGCCATGGATCCCAATCGAGCATATCCCAGAGTAGTGAGGTTTCTAGGCGTCTTGGGAATTGTCCGCTGGTCTTGAGAGCCATTCGGTATTGGCGTTCAATTTTAAGTAAGTTGCTCTTACTGTAACGTGAGAGTAGTTGTACCACGCCATAATCCAATATAGGAAGTAGGCAGGCCTGAACGACAGCAAGTTTCACAGTCATATCCGTTTTGGCGTGCCAGCCTATGATAGGGGCTAGCGCGCCGCGTGCTCGTCGCGCCTTCTGCACGACGTAATCCGTCTGTTTGCCCATGGTCATGGTCTTGTCTAAGTATACGCCCAGATATTTTATGCTATTTTTATATTCGATTATCTCGTCTTTGATGCGAATGGCTCTGCGGTAGTTTCTCTTGTGAGTGAACATAGCACACTCTGTTTTGTCTACGTTGCATTTTAGCCCCCAGCGACGGTAGTAGTTGATGACGGTGTCGGCGGCCCAACCCGCGCGGTGTGTCGCGCTATTCGGGTCGGGAGACCTGTTAAGGATACACAGGTCATCGGCGTATTGGGAGAGCTTGAGTCCGCGTATCCGGTCTCGTTGGTCCCAAACATCGTGTACGTATAGATTGAAAATTACCGGACCCAGGATAGAGCCCTGGGGTACCCCGTGTGGCACCGGTTTTTCGTCGCCGTCGGTGGTTCTAAAGCGTCCGTAGGTTTTGCGACCGCTCAGGTAATTCTCTATTGTTTTGATGATGTTGTTCGGGACGTCAGCTGTTTGAAGCTTCTTCGTAAGACCTTCATGGTTTATTGAATCGAAGGCCTTCGAAAGATCCGTCAGAACCATGGCCACACTTTCCTTCGCTTCCAGCGCATCTGTGATGAACTTGCCGGTGCGAAGGATCTGTGTTCCTGTTCCTCTATACTTGGTAAAGCCATGTTGGAACGGCGGTTGGAGTCTGTCGGCCGTCTGCCGCAGGCGCGACAAGAGCAGACGTTCGTGTAGTTTACCCATGATGTTTAGGAGAGTGATAGGTCGGTACGATTTGGCGTCCCGGTGATTCTTACCTGCTTTATGTAGGAAGATGCACTCCCCGATTTTCCATCTGTTAGGATAATAACCTGTCAGTAACAGGTAGTCAGCTATCACTTTGTACCTGATGAGAAAGGAGTCGCCTCCGAGTTTAAGGGCATCTGCTTTGATTTTATCCGGGCCAGGCGCCTTCCTATTTTTAAAGCGTCTCAGCGCGAATCTGATTTCCTCTATGGATGTTGGGTCGAGAGGCTGGAACGGTGTGGTCTTCTCTGTGCTCTTATCTTCGTTGTTTATTTCGGCTTCTGTGACTATCGCTGCGTCGACCAGGGTGTCGATGGTTTCTTTCTCACTGTTGCAACCCTCAATGTGGGGGAGTCTCTGTACTGGAGCCTTCAGGTTGCGTTGAATTTGCCACATGTGGGCTCTGTTATTCTGTGGATTGTTTATTATCTGGGTCCATTTTTCGCTGCTATATTCCACGAGTGCTTGCTGGACTTGGCGTTTCAGACGATTGTAGTTTGTTCTTTGTTCCGTTATTCTGTCCTGGTTAAGGCGTAGTCGCCACGCTTTACTTTTTGCTTGGTTTCTTTTATCGATCAATTCATTAATCTCTTCTGGAAGTTTATCTCTTCTGTTGTTTTCATGTAGTGGCGCATACTCATCCAAGGTTTCTGTGATGGCTTTTTCTAGTTGTAGTATATATTCCTCGCATTCTGCGCCGGTTGTGATTTCCTTTGGTAGGTGCGTGGTTTTTTCCCATAGGGTTTGTTGGAATCGTTGTCTGATTTCTTCGTTGTTTGCAATAGCGCGGGTATTTCTTACCAGTGTTTTCTCTCTGTCCACCACTATGCTTAGGTCCAGTAGCCAGGGCATATGATCGGAGCCAACCGATGTTGCTTGTCGGCATGTTATGGTATCGAAAGCTTGTGCATCGTGCGAGAAGATGGCTGCATCGAGGATGCCATAGCCCGCACTGTTAGGTCGTGAGGGTAGGCCCGTGTGGTGTATGGTGCAGACGTCGGAGTTACAGAGGTCGCGGACCAGTATTCCCGCCCCTTCGTCTCTCGTCTGGTTGAGTGCAGTCATTTTAAGGTTGAGATCCTCAATGGTGATGTTTGGAGCTTCGGTTATGATGTCTTCTAGCTCGTCATTAAGCGCTGCGGCGTCGAAATGCTCTGATCTGTGCGGTATGTATATCCCCTTAATTTTTAGGGAATCACCGGTCAGATGATCATAAGTGAGGTTGATAGCGACGCCTTCGATGAGGCGATCTCTTTCTTCGGTACCTGGGGTTACGTCGGTCTGACTCCAGCGTATTCCTCGCATCACATACATGGCTGTAGTTAGATGCGGCGCGATTGAGTGCGTAATCTTGTCGTAGTTCAAGAGATTCATGCGGATTTTGGAAAAGTCCACGCGGCACTCGTTGACTACGATTATATGTGGTTTATAACGGTCGGCTAAGGATTTTAGCTCGAGGAATTTACCTTTCAATCCTTGCGCATTGAGGTGCAGTATGCGTAACTTATGATATCGATTTCTCGGATTATTTGTTGAGAATTTTTATGAGGATTTCGTGTTGTAGCTGTAGCTGGTGTAATATTTGTTTCATAGTTGTTTGTAGCTCTTGCCCTAGGGGTTCTATGCTGTTTTCTTTGTTTGTTGTGTGTTCATTTTGCATTGGTGGCTGGTGCTGTGGTTGTGATTGTGGCGCCTGTTTGGGCAGCAGTGGAAATTGTGAAGTGGAGGTTATGTTCACGTACGAGACGTTTTCCCGACGGTATGTCAGTGCTGCGTATCTGCGTTCAGCTGCTTCTCTTTTTTTCCTTTCTTTTTCTTCGTGTTGTGCCAATTGACGGTCCACTGCCTTCTGGAACTTCTCGCATTTGGCTTGGTTGGCCCCATGGCCCGGTTTTTTGCATGCTGTGCATATTTCGATATCTATGCCTTCTTCGTTTTGAATTGTGGAGGTGGGGTGTTTCTTCTCACCGTGGCACGCCGATGTCGCATGCGTGAAGAGGAAACATTTCTTACATTGTACTACTCTCCTGGGGTCATCTTTGTATTCCTGAGGCCTAGCATATATCCTGAAGAATATCATATATTTTCTGATTTTGTTTACTGTAGTCGATCATATACTTTTATTGCTTCTAAAACTTACGTTTTTTGCGTTTAGGTCCTGTAATCCCCATAACACGTCAATATTTTAAAACTAGATGGCGTCGGCATTAGCTGACTGATCCCTGAGAAGAAATACCGAAACAAACTCAGAGGTCATGGTCTCTTTTAAGTCCAAACATTAGATAATTATTAGGCTTTTATGT
The DNA here is from genome assembly GCA_963855955.1 of Luperina nickerlii. Classification (NCBI taxonomy): domain Eukaryota; kingdom Metazoa; phylum Arthropoda; class Insecta; order Lepidoptera; family Noctuidae; genus Luperina; species Luperina nickerlii. The sequence continues at coordinate 3,521,947 of OY979689.1, read as the reverse complement.
GAGTCTAACCATACAGGGCCATGCAGCCCCGGATCTAAGGGGGGGCAAACCGGGGCACCTGCCCCGGGCGGCAGTTTCATGGGGGCGCCAAATCCTTGAGACAAGAATTCGAAATATCGAACAAATAAGGCTTCATTTGTTTGTCTTTTCCTACAATCTCATAGGTTTTGTAACGAATCTTAATAATTATACTTAATATGTTTGAAAAACCAACTTTTCTATTGCCATACGCCCAGTTAGTTTTTGAACACTTACTAAGTGATTTATGAACGCATTTTAACAGATCAAGTAAATTTTTGAATGCGTGCGTAGTGTCCGTGATCTTTCTGCCAAGGGAATCCCCGTCACATCTATACGAGCCGAGCCGAACAAATTCAAACAGTTGAACGTCAAGTGACAACACTGTTTGTTTATGTGGTTGATTGCGTTTACGAGTAATCAGCGTTAATAATATAAGTAGGTAATTTATTAGTGAAATCATATATTATCGTAGTGGAAATCAACAATTTGCAAATTTTTCTCAAACACTGAAGGGAGGGGGCGCCACTATCAAGGTTTTGCCCCGGTTCGAAAAATCGTAGATCCGGGGCTGGGGCCATGTTTAGAAGGGCCTTTTGAAAAAAGAGCCATTGCATCTTTGAGTTGACCAGTCCCAACTGTTATTCATCGTGTAGCTCAACACTATTTTACAGAGCTCAACAACCCGTCTCACGACGCTACCAGATTTGCAGGACATTTGCGAATTTCTTCTATGGTAAGCGCTTCACTTGAGAACGGCTGGATCGATTTGTCTATTTTTTGTTTTAAAATGTTCGTCATAATCCAAATTAGGACTTTATGAAAAGAAAAATTGAAATAGTTGCCGGGAAAATGGGAAAATTTAGGAAAAGCTTCAAGTGCTTCTTTCTAAGGGGGTTTTTTATGAACATCTATCGGGTCAGCTAGTTTTAAACAATAGCTCCGCAGTGCTATTCTGTAAAAATCTCACCGTGAAAACTTAGGTGAAGTGAACGTGGAGTGAGCTGTCAAATTCCTAGCAAATACAAACTTCACCTAAGTTTTCACGGTGAGATTTTTACAGAATCGACCGGCTGATAACACTAATGTAAAAACAAATAGGAACCAAGGAACATAAAAAATTAGAACTCCAGAAAACACAAAACTAAATCGCGACAGACTCCAAGCCACCTCTATTCCACAACTCCCTACTTAACCTCTAAAAAAACTTTTTGTTAATCCAAAAATCTTCAAGCCATCAAGCCAAAGAGGACGGGCAGACAATTAAATACAATCAGTAGTAATAAAACGGCGTACAGAGAGAACACAATCATTTTAATTGATACTTATTGAACACAATTAAAATGGACTCGCCGTGTGATGCGAATTTCAAAGCATGAGAATGTCTGAAAGGATTTCGCAAATTTTTGATTTCATATTTATTTATTTATCCATTTATTTCAAGCATCAAGGCCTTTTTTTAAGTTTTTTTTTATTTTTATGCATCATGTTTGCCGCAAATAAACGTATTTTCTTTCTTTCTTTTCTTTACATACAATACACTATTAATATAATTTAAAAATACTATAAATAAATACAACATTATAATAAAATTACACTAATAAACTAAAGCACACGTAGTGTCTGCGTCGTGTTTCCTTAACTGGTGTCATGTAGCCGGCCACGAAACCGGCAATACACAACACCCTCGGCCAGAACTCTTCCTTGAGGAACTTCTCGAGATGATGTGACGGAACACGCACCACGAACGACATGAAATTCGTGTTTTGACGCGTCTCCAACTTCTCGACCCTCAAACTCCAGTTGGATATGAAAGTGGTGGCATTTATTTCATCACAACTGCTATCAATACAGTCTACGCATAAGCAATGGTGGCCCAGTGGTAACGGCTGTGACTTACGAGTTGAAGGTCATAGGTTCGAACCCAGACAGGTGCTTTACTTAGTGTAAATTATTTCATCACCACTGCTCTCAAAACGGTGAAGGAAAACATCGTGAGGAAACCGGCATGTCCTAGAACCAAAAATTCGAAGACATGTGACATCTACCAACCCGCACTGGGCCCGCGTGGTGGATTACGGCCCACTCCCTCTCACAGAGAGGAGACTTGTGTCCCAGCAGTGGGAACATTATTGGCTGATTATGACATCCGTTCTGAATGGAGAAGTCTTGGGGTAAGCTTTTGCTCAGCGATGGGACCATACAGGATGATCGTACAGACGCCAACACATCAAGCTACCCGAAAATGTCAAATTTTCCCAATCAACTTTGAACCTTATAGTGTAGCGATAAAGTTGAAAATCTATTAAAGAAATTTGACAGATTATGGTAGGTTAATGTGCTAGCGTCTGTACGTATAGCAAACATTATTGAACAAACTAGCCAACGAAGTGAGGCGTTCGAGGATTATAAATCAATCGTTTGAAGATTATACAGACAGAATGATGTTTTTTTTAGGAGCCTCATTATCCAAGCTGAAACATTACCAACACTTATTTTCTGCAAGCCAGAATCAAGTTTTATGCTGTTTGGTCTCGGCATTTCCTAGAACCAAAAAATTCGAAGACATGTGACATCAACCAACCCGCACTAGGCCCCCGTGGTGGATCTCACAGAGAGGAGGCCTGTTCGCATTGCTGTGCGAACATTATAAGCTGATGATGCTTTCATGATAATAAAGTGGTACCTTGATGGTCTAGTGGTCGCAAGTACTGCTGAGCATGATGACCTGAGTTCGATTACTGGTCAGTCAGTTTTTTTTTTATTTGAAATGGGTTTGCTCTTGACTCTAATCTAGGTCAGAGATGACAGAGACAAAGTCTACGATGGAGTGAGCTTATCCAGAAGAAGCCTGTTCACTCTTACTTTGAAGAGATTCGGGTTGTATGCACTCGGAAAAACAAACGCAGGTAGAGAGTTCCACTCTTTTGCTGTGCGCATTATAAAGGACATTTGAAAACGCTTAGTGCGAATTGGTGGAATAGCAACTAGGCAGGGATGGTAACTTGCAGTGCGTCTGGATGTCCGAAGGTAGAAGGGGGCCGGTGGAATGAGGTCGTGGAGTTCTTGGGCACACTCACCGAAGTACAATCTGTAGAAGACCGACAAGAGGCAACCTTGCGGCGATGAGCCAAGCTGTGAAGCTTGGCATCCACCAGTTCTACGTCGCCAATGAGCCTCTTAGCCTCTTATTGGGCTTTTGTACCCTCACCCACATTTCCCCAGTTATGTTAAAGCCCCATGTTATAGGGAGCATGCCTATTGCCATCAACCGGGTTCAAATCCAGACTCCAGTCTGCTACTGAAAATTCCAGATAGAAAAACCCAATAACACTTTGGTTTACCTAGGAATCGAACCCAGAACTATAACCCTTAAGGTCATAGCCCACTTACACGACTCTGCTCCCACCCGGCAAAAAGAATATTATTTAAATATGGGCTTTAAATATTGCTCTTTAGATATATTTTACATTAGCATCATAAATTAGCAGACAGCTCGCTATCAGCGAGCTTACCGCCGTCAGACTGCTCGGTAGTTGACGCCTCGCTGGCCGCACGTTGTAGAAGAGCGGTCGGTGCGGTGTCCGCGCGCTCACTGCTAGCAGTCGCCGCCAGTTCCAACTAGCGATGTTCAAATCCGCTATAAACTGTAAACGTGTTATAAACTATAAACTATATTCATATAGTCTGTTATTTTATACGCTATAATTATAGCGCGCTATTTCAAAACTCGGGCGCAGTCTGAACGCGGAGACGCTATAATTTAGCAACACGCTATCAGTGCTATCACGCTAAACGGACTTGATGAATTGATGATGCGCGGTAGATATTATTTCGCAACGCGCTATACATTATAGTCGCTAACGCTATCTTGCTATCTCGTTCTGGCCCCGCTGTGCGAACGCTATCTTACTATCTCGTTCTGGCCCCGCTGTGCGCGTTTAAACTTTTATTCATTGAGTAGGTTGAGGCGCTATAATATAGCGCGAAGTCAGAGCCGCTATAGCACACGCTATACGCTATGTACAAATAGTCTGTTATATTTTGGCGCTATACGCTTTATTAACCACCACTAGTTCCAACAGCGCGGTTTGTACGCCGTACCGAAAAGCGAGAGCGGTCGGCGGGTGGATAGCTGGCCGTCTGCTAGCTGTCGCCGCGTGGACTGCTGGGTGCCTGCTAGCTGTCACCACGTGGACTGCGAGCAGTCTTCTTAGTTTAGGGCGGTGTTGGGTGGGAGCGGTGTTGGAGCAGAGTCGTTTAAGTGTGCTATAACCCTTAGTCTCAAGACCTCAAACAAATCCAAACACTCATATCCATGTACAGTCGTGCATGTACCTCCTTCATCTTATAGATCTTTCCAAAAAACCCTACCGACATCAGCTTCCTTCTAAAAATTCAGCCATACCAACCGTCCAATAAAAAAAATTTACAAAAAAAAATACAACCGACTTCCAAAAAAACACTACAAAGTGAAAAATAACTTTAATTTCGAAAGTCAGTGTCAAAAAACGAAAATACAGAACCAACGACACCGACCTCCGTAATTAAAGTAATTTTTTTCACTTTTTAGTTGAACCTACCCCAAACAAATTCATATATATCACTACTTGCTATGTGAATATCAGTGACAGAAAGCTATTGAACACATCTGCCTAACCCTTTAAAGGGTACAGGCGTGATGTTATGTTGTGTGATTGCGTAAACAATCCATACATATGCTATAGCAGCAATCGCGGTTGATTTGCTGGCATTTATTGAAGAGTTCCGTCGTCTGTCTCCGAAAATCATCATCAGATCTTTACGTAATTTAAATGGGACCATTTCGGAATGAAGCTCTATCGAACAAAATTTACAAAAATTTTGTAAATCCGTCTTTACGATGGAGTTATGCCCGAACATACCTACATAAAAAAAAAATTGAAACAGCCGAATTGAGAACCTCCTCCTTTTTAGAAGTCGGTTAAAAAAAAACTACTCACTTCAAAGCAATCACCAGTCAGTCACTCATTCACTCACACATACACATTCAATCAAACTACTTACATGACACAGATAAAGATCTGGAGCCAATTTAACGTCACGTGTCCGTGTTCATGAGGTGAGTGGTATCCTCCAAGGGCATGGTGTTCAATGGTAAATGGCTCAATGGATAATGGTGGGTGAGGCTGGTCAATGGCGGAAGGTACTATATGTACTAGGTTATCATGAGGTCAAAGGCATAGAGGTTTGCTATTTCATATTAAAAGTACACTATGTAAACAGGGATATTACAAATTAGAGGATTATAATTATTCAAGATAAGAATGCTTGGAAACATGCTGGTCCTGCTCCATAGGACAATCTAGTGTCTAGACAAAATCAAACAGCCTGTCGATTCTGTAAAAACCTCACCGTGAAAACTTAGGTGAAGTGAGTTTGTTTTTGCTAGGAATTGACAGTATTGACAGCTCACTCCACGCTCACTTCACTTAAGTTTTCACGGTGAGATGGTTACAGAATCGCACTGCTGGTTCCTAATTTAATTTATATTAAAAAAAAAATATGACATTGATTTTTACAATCTGTGACTATAGTAACTCACACACTTGTTAAAATTCTAGAAAAATCATCTACTTTTCCAATATTTGTAAATATGTGAGCATCATGTATCACATAATTGATTTACCTGTAATTGCTTAATTTTTAATTCTTTCTATTTTTTTTTTTGGGATACACTTCTTTTATTCTAGGTGCATCGTCTTCACATATAATTATATTATGTATACAAAACCTTGTAAAAGAAAGAAAGAAAGAAAATACATTTATTTAGCACAGACTAAGAGACACACAATATACCAGGTAGTTAGATATTAGTCGTACATCAGAATAAAAAATAAGATAAAAATAAAAAGTGCAAAACAAGTGTAAAACATTTTAAAAGAGTAACGATGGAGTTTCTTGCCCATTCTTCTCCATACGAAAACTACCTTTTGGTTTTGGAAGGGGCGACTAGAATCAATTCAATTTTACTGTAAGTTTTGACGTTCAAATTTACAATTTTATAAATTTCCTCCTTGATATGTAAAAACAATCATAACACCAGAATTAAGAAACAAAGAGTGATGTGCTACACCTCATTTGAATCGTTATTAAATCGGCAAATTTTTCTGATACAGAGTCACTTTTCCGTAGCACACTTTTTTTTACAGTGTGCCTTTAAAGTGAGAAATAATTTTTGGTTATGCTTCAAAATTTTTGGAAAAAAATTAATTGCCCTTGTTTGGTACCCAGACCCGTACTTTTGTAGTGCTGATACACTATTTAGTAATAAATAATACAACACCGTTTGTTTTATATCACATTTTTTTCACATAGGATGCTTTTTATCCCGAGCGACACTTATGCGGGTGAAACCGCGTAGCGCTACTAGTAAAAAATAAAAATATCCACTTACCATTAACAACGAATGGGCGTTCTTCAAAAATATCTCCAAAAGTCAGTATAATATCTTGAAGATGGCTAAATTGATCTTCATTACATGTGCAATATACCCGATACCAATAACTTCCATTAATATTCTATTAAGCGACGGAGGCGACGAAGTGTTGCTATCTCGCTCTGGCACGTGAGTTTTTATAGGTCTGTCTTTCTCTCTCTCTCTTCTGCAAGTAGTGTTGAAGTCGGCAAATTGATTCTGATTTATCTGTAATAGAAGAAATAGGGTATTTAGAATTGGAACTTTACGCTAAAAATACAAGGTTTTCTTACAACATATCACAATGAGCCTATAATGTTCCCACAGCTGGGACTCTGGTCTTCTCTCTGTGAGAGAGATTGGGCCGTAAGCCACTACAAGGGGTAGTTGGTGGGGGTTAACTTATAATATCAAACTCAAACCCGAAGTTACAGGAATACAGGCACTTTAGAATGATCAAGTAGAGGGTCAGTCAGAAAAATGACGCTAGTTGACCATTCCAGAGCGTAGTAGGTTCCTAGATAGAAGAACGGGCAACGAACTCCAATACTCCATGGACATTTTTAAATCAATCATAGTTCCCTAGAGCAGAGAGCTGAGAAAATTGAACTGACAAGGAGTCAGCTCGTCAAAAATATAAACCTAGTTGCCCATCCCAAAGCGTCGTAGGTACCTATGGAGAAAAACGGGCAAGAAACTCCATAGACAATCTTATAAATCAATCATAGCTTCATAGAGCAGAGAGCTATGAATTTGTGGACGAGCCTGTATGTTATACTAATCTGCATTCGCGATTTATTTGTCAAAAATATAAACAAAATACGAGTTTATGGAAAAATAATTTACGGCATTTCAAAATGCTCGTTGACCTCCACAAAAGGAAGCTTGTCGATAATGTTACCGACTTAGAAATTGACGCCTTCGACGTTGCTACAAGCGAAGGAACAGTACATGTCATAAGTTCCGACCAAGTATATTACGACATCTTACAGCGATACCCTGAAGTGCTTCGCCCTATGGCCCTATGACGCTCAAGGAACCACCGAAACCCGATATCATGCACCGGATAGATACAGCAAGTACCCCTCCGTTCTTCGGCCGAGCCTGTCCCTTACCGCCGGATAAATACAAGGGTGCAAGGGAAAAATTCGAGCACATGATGGAACTGGGCATATGCAGACCGTCAGAGTCCGTAGGCTAGTTCGCTACACATTGTTAAAAAGAAAGACGGAGGACTTCGAGTATGTGGTGACTATCGAAGATTGAACGCAGTTACTCAGCCAGATCGTTACCTCGCATACAAGATTTCACATACCAGCTACACAATATGACAATATACTCGAAGTTAGACCTCAAAATGGCATATTACTGGATCCCAATCGCAGAAGAGGACGCCAAAAAAACAGCCATTATTAAACCATTCGGGCTATTTGAATTCAAATGCATGACGTTTGGTTTGCACAACGCTAGCCAAACGTCAAATTTCAAGGGTTCATGCATCAAGGGCTGCGAGGCAGCGAGGAATAGACGACTACTTCTACTACGAACAATACTATGTCATATGAGGAGTGTCTTTTCAAAAGGGTTTATTTCTCATTTTGGAAAAATTCTTTTTTTTGATGCGATTCGATCCTAACACTATATTCTCAATGATTTTCATTGATATTTTGGTTCTAAACAGCTTATTTCCTTTAGAAAATCGATTACAAAAAGAGCCTTCCGCGTCAAATAGACTTATATCCATAGCATTTTAGTCAATTTAATCAATTTAAATATTCTCTTTCAAAACAGCTTAATTCTAATAGAAAATTGTTTTTTTCTAATATTTACGGAACAAAAGGGCTTATATAATTTGTATATGTACACTGCTGTCCTTTTTGATGCTTTTTTCCCCATTTAAGTTTTTGAACGGATACATCACACTTGGCTGTTTGGCTTATATGAGGCCCTTGCTTATTCTATATTAAGTTAATAAAAAAAAACGAATGTCAAACGGTGGAAGATTTTAGGCGCATTATTTTGCTGTCATAACGGTTTTATTTTACAACAACAGATGCTATAATACACTAATCAACTTTATCTAAATATAACTGGGTGAGGCTCACAGAAAATGTACCATCACACACGTGAACGTGTAACGCACGATAACACACTGGAAATAGGTAGCACACTGGAATTATTGTTAAGAGTAGTTCACACGAGACAAGATTATTTATTATAATGGAATTTAAAATAAAACACTATATAGACAAATGTATTAATATTAAACTCAAAAGCTTCGCTAACAAAGTTGCATAGCATTACTTATTATTTCTTAAAGACTAATCATTCAAATATTGAGATCAAGATTTGTACTTAAAAATGCTTAGAAAAAAACTAATTTTATACAATCAAACAATTTTTTTTGTTTGTTATACCTGTACTTGCACATAAATATCCTACTCAAAATAAACCTCGTCGCTAGTAGCAGCTAAAATGTATTCTTTTGGCTGTTTAATGTTTTGTGTAAGGCACTTCTTTGCTTTTCTTCTTTCTCTCTCTTCACTGCTTTCTAATATTTTCCTGCATAGAAGAAGAATATTCTGCTATTTTCTTTCTATTTCGTTTTGTCCTCTCAGCATTTTTTCTTTTCTGTGTTATGAACTTTTCAGGATTTTTTTCTTTCAGCCTTTCTCGATAGAGCTTCTGTCTTTCAGCAGGTGTTAGCGGCATCTGCAAAAAAAGTTATTGCTGGAAGAAAACATGCTATTTAAGCGTAATGTGGGTTGGCATTCCGCTACGTGAACCGACCACCATATTGGATACCGCTCTGATAATACAATACTGTTGTTACTCAAAATGCGCCTTTTTCGAAATCGATGAAAAATGTATTATTCACTTGATAAACATTATAAAAAATATTTTATTAGGTTAGGGTTTAGGTTTGTTAATATAATTAACGCAATTGTCATTTACCAATTATTCTAAAAATTACAGGTAAAATATTGTTATCTCAACATATTCTGAGTTAATTACAGCAGTATTGTACTATCAGTGCGATATGGAAGTTGCGGGTAGGCGTTGCATGCAGCTGGCTCAGGACTGCGTGTTATGGGAAAAAAACTTGGGAGGCCTTTGTCCAGTAGTGTACAGTATCTCACGCTGTTGATGAAAATATTACAATGTGCACTAAGCTTTACACTTATCACGTGTGTTACATAACACAAATTCGTAACACACGCAACACACGTGAACAAACACACGTGAGTAATATAACCTAAAATTCATGTAGCATATCTAAATGCAATGTAAAGTAGTGAAAAACTACATTATTCAATAATATAAATATCCCTCTTAATTGTCCTTGCCCTTAAAAAATGCTATTTTATTACTTACCATGCAAAATTGCTTCCGAAAAGTCGCTAAAATCTAAGTACGAAAATAACACACACGCGAGTACTGCCTTTTCCATAAAAACCAAGATGTTTGACAGGACACTGACATTTCATATTGATAGGAGTAATGTTGCCATCACAAGAAAAACGTCACAAGTGTTGCTACTGCCTATTACAAAAAAACTACTACGTAACACATTGTTTGTAACACACGTGAAATATTATAGGCACATTTGTTTTTGAAGTCATATTTTTATAATTTTTTGCATAATCAATTAAATCTACTATTGGGATAGTAGTTTTATTCCCATATATTTCATATATTAATAAGATGTTACTGTATACAGTATATACACGATGAAATAAAAAATAATAATATTCTATTAGGCGTGGGCACGTTTTAATTTTCTATGAAACAAGATGTAAGCAGTTTGTTGTACCGGTTTATTTTTGGTTAAATTCAAATAAATTAACAATTTAAATGACCCGATATGAACAAGTGAATAATATCCAACACAGGAAACAAATCAATTTATTTATTCAGAACTTCCGAAATATTTTATCTTTACTCAAAATTTGGCTCATGAAAAATATGGCTAAAGTACATTTTTTGTGAGCCTCACCCAACTAACTTAAAAATAATGATAAATTTATAAACTAAAACTAACTTAAAAATAATATTAAATTCATAAATTAAAACTACAAAATAAAAAACGTCCTCTAAAGGTCTGTCCTCTTTGTATGCTCTTACCATCTCTACGCACCACGCCACACTAGGCTCTAGAACGGCGGGTACGTTAGCGGTCACAAGGGCCCGGCGGATGACGTCATTGCTGTTATTGATTCTTTGTTTCATCGACGTTTTTATTAAAATTTCATTATGAAAGGGTTTTATTAGTACAGATCAAAACAGCTTATTTCCAACAGGTACTAAACAAAACAGCTTAATTCTAAAAGTCTTTGTCAAAAGTGCTTATTTCTAAGATACAGCCTTAAATACTTACTTATATATTTTCGTGGGGTCGGTAAAAAAAAACTAACAGTGCTATAAAAATCATGTCAACATTATGTAAACATAGTATTAAAATTCAAAATACATTGAATGTTCAAATCATTGTTTGAAGTTTTTTTGATTTTCTGAAAAATATGTTAGTGATGAAATAAGCCCTTTTGAAAAGACACTCCTCATATATTATTGTTCTCAGAAGATGAAGGAGACACACAAACAACTTCAATGTCAAGTATTGGAGCTCCTTAAAGAATACGGTGTCATGCTGAAGTTAGAAAAATGAGTTTGGAAAGAACGAAATCAATTTCCTTGGTTATGAAGTATCGCGAAACGGCATCAAACCCATGGAAAACGAACGAATGCGATATCCAACTACCCGAAACCCAAGACGATCGTGGAGTTGGGCCGTTTTCTCGGTATGCGCCTACCGCACCAAGCCGACTTACAAAATGAGCTTAACAAATATCTGCATAACCAGAAACGTCAAAACACCCATCGAATGGACACCGGAGGCCGAATCAGCTTTTGAGAAATGCCGTCAAACCATTCACCAGCGACTGACCTGGTGCATCTGCTTCCTGGAAGCCCCATTGCCCTGATGACGGACGCTTCAGACTTCAGCCTTGGAGCTATGTTACAACAGAAAACAGAGAACAAATGGAGCCACGTCGCCAACCACAGGCAATCCTACATTGAAATTCGAGATACCATTCTTAAAAAAAAAAATCGTAGCCAGTTCCTCGTGGGGGCTGAAACGAGAGTAGCAGATCAGTTTATTAAGAAATTGATACACTTCTTACGACTTGGCTGATTGGATGAACAACAGGATCCCCCTAATTATCCTAGAACTCAGCAGCGATCTATTATTACGGGTTCAATCTAGTTCAACCAAGAACGAGAAGGAATGACAGGGGCTCGTGGTTGTGGTTATTGCGCCGTTGGGAGGAGCCAGCACGTGGCTAGCTAAAATTGTTGTTGAAACCTGATCGTGGTTGTCATATTTCAAGTTAGTTGTTGTAATTGCGGTTGACCAAACAAAAACCAAACAAATGATTCTATTTTTAACAAGCCGGCTTTCTTCCCATGGGCAAAAATTACGACTTTTGAGCGAAAAACGCACGGAGGGGGCAGACGCTTTTTCCTTTTTTTTTGGGTGGGAAAATTATCAAATAACTTCTTCCGCTCTGGGCGGAGCGGCAGGTCGTGTCAGATTTTTCCTGACTAAAACCCACCCGTGTTCCTTCAGTTGCCTGTGCCAAGGCCACTCTTTCGAACAACCCGCGAGCGACCCTGCCAGGATACGCTTTTCCCTTACGTGAAGATTTCTACCAATCAACTCCTATCGCAAGCCGCTATGAGGGACTTCGATTCAAAAATCTTAGTGGTCACTATCGTTAGAAGGAACTCTTGTGCAAAATTTCATGAGACCCAACGGTTTAAGCTGTGCATTGTCTGTCAGTAAATGAATGAATTTAGGATTTTTATTAAGACGGTAAAAAGAAAACAACCAAGATGCGTTGCGGCAGACCAGATAGAAGACGAGCTGAACAAAATCAAAAACCTGGCCAAGTGTGAGTCGGACTCGCACACGAAGGGTTCCGTACCACAAGGCAAAAACGCCGAAAAAAGCACGTTTGTTGTATGGGAGTCCTCTTAAATATTTATTTTATTCTGTTTTTGGTATTTGTTGTTATAACGGCAACAGAAATACATCATCTGTGAAAATTTCAACTGTCTAGCTATCACGGTTCATGCGATACAGCCTGATGACAGACGGACAGACGGACAGTGGAGTCTTAGTAATAGGGTCCCGTTAACCCTTTGGGTACGGAAACCTAAAAACCATTGCCACATTCAAATTCAGCAGTAGTGGCCCAGTGGTAACGGCCGCGACTTATGAGTCGTTCGTAGGTTCGAACCCAGACAGGCGTTTACTTTGTGTAATTTTTTGTATCACCGCTGCTCTCAAAACGGTGAAGGAAAACACCGTGAGAAAACCGGCATGTCCTAGAACCAAAAATTCGAAGACATGTGACATTCACCAACCCACTCCGCACCCGCGTGGTCGATTACGGACCACTCCCTTTCACTGAGAGGAGGCCTGTGTCCCAGCAGTGGGAACAATATTGGCTGATTATGAGATTCGTTCTGAATCGAGAAGTTGTTGTTCCCACCAATGGGACTATACAGGATGACAGTAAGTCGTAACTATAGCAAACATTTATAAGCTTACCAGCCAACGAAGTAAGGCGTTGTTAGGTCAAAAGTGAGATCTCCCTATAGAGGTATGAGGAACAGGGTGTAAAGTTCATTCATCCTCCATAGAAAAGGGAGGATCCTCCGACCAGACGGGTGTTGTGTCTGGCGGGCAACTGCCCGATGATTCATGTCGGGCCGTTCTATCTACGCTAGCTGCGCGGTAAACTCTGCTTGCGAGATGCAGGATTTTGCGTGACGTCAGTATGACGCGTTGTTCGCATGTGGCGTTGTAGATACCGCTACACCCCATTAACTAATAAGCCTTGAAGCATCGCCTATCATAACAGGATTGATCTAGTTTGTAAAGTAGCTGTGTGAGTAGAAGAGACTACAATGTAACATGATACACAGCAGTGTCTGTTCACGCGTGATCGATCATATTGTGATGTAAAGTGGCTTTATATTTGACTACCTTCTGCCCGCGACTTCGTCCGCGTGAAATTTCTTGTTCCCTGGACCCACCCTGTCGCACCGCATCCCCTGCCCGCACTATCACTTCGTTTTCGCTTTCTGACCTTTTGCTCGGCTTCTAAGGGTCGTAGCGTGAAGTTAGCCATGCCTCCCTCAAGAATTGGGCTATCAAATGCTATTATAATTTTTCAAATTCGACTAGTAGTTCCAGAGATTAGCGCGTTCAAACAAACAAACAAAATATTCAGGTTTATTTTTAGTATCCTTTAGAATTAGATAATATCATGCCTGTATTGTTCCAAGGGGTAGGTAAGCAGACATGTACTTAACAACCACGTTTTGCCAGTCGAGTCATCGATACTAACATTTTTAGGTTTACATAATTGCAAAAGTAACTGTTTATTTGTTTATTTTTCAGGCCTTAACGGCTGAACGCAAAGCCATAGCCAAGTAATAGAGGGTGAGCCTATTGTCATTAATGAACCAGAGACAAATCCAGACACAGGGTTGCTACTGAGATTTTACTTATGAATAACCCATATACACCTGGCCGACACGAGGAAAGTCGACAATGACCACGTTCAGCAGTCGCGCTTGCTACCGTCAAACAAGCCAACTTTGCCCGTTTTTTTAAGAAAATCGAATATATTACAAGTTTTTTCTATGGGACTTAAGTATATTTTTTCATTTACTACAACTATATGACCATATGCACGCATTTGCTATGTAAAACATTAAAAAATTTAAAATTTAGACCAAGATTTGTTCGATTTTGATGGCGGGCAAAATAATCCGGACTTTTAGCCAACATTGCCCACTTGATTTTTGACGCAAATCAAGCTCTTATAAATACGTGGAAAGCACCACGAGTAGAATTTAAGGCAATCTTAACCTAAGTTTTAAAATACTGTTTGTAGTTTAAATATTTTCGTGATAAAAACAGTGGGCAATGTTACCTAGCGGTTAGTGCCCTTTTCCATACAAGGCCCAACAAGCGGTTTAAGATTTTAATGGTTGTCACATTGCAGTAAAATTATTAAATAAATGTTATTTTCACTTTTCTTTTGTGGGTGTTGGGTGCATATGAATAGACGTTAAAATGGTAATTAAATGAAACATTGTGTTCAAAATTAAATGTTTATTCCAATTTCGTCGACAGTTCGACATAAGATACCGTTGTTCTATTTTGAACATTTCAATAAAGTTAGCTTTAAGCTGTAAATGCTATATCAAAAAATAGGACAATATATGTCCAAACTTGAATCAACAGCAAAACAAATCAACAAGTAAGTACCTAATGACAATAATAAAAATCTTTTATAAGTTCCGTATGCATAGAGCCCATGAGGAACAAAATCACAATTAGTAGATAAATCACATCACATGGTATATATTACAAACAGTCAAAATCACCGCTAGAAATCGTAACAATATTCAGTCAATAATAATATTAAAATCAATACCGTTGTTCTGTTTTGAACACTTTAAAAACTGCTTCGCAGGCAAGCTTTAACATCACGTCGGAGTCATTTTTATATGCTCGGGACCCAATTTCACATCTTGGCTTTCTTGGTCTAATTCTAGACTTGTGTTTGTTTTTCTGAAATTAAAAATAACAATAAAATTAAAGCTAAGTGGATCTGCAATGTACAATAAAAGCTGCCATCTACTCTAATGAAATATACCCTATATCCTATCCCTATACACAAACAAACATACAATCACAAACTTCACCTCTATACATATACTGGGTGAAATTTTAATCACTGTTTTCCTCTTACGGGGTCATTGTACTCATCATTATGAACAACTTTTACTATGGAGCCAAACCTGAAATCGTGAAAATCGTTTCTGTGTTTTTGCGTTAATTCAACCTGTTACAAAATAACTAAAAGTGACAACCCTGAGTGCTTTTTGATAACGGGCAATATTGGCATGGATGGGTCTGAACAAATTAGGGTAACTTTGCCCATCATTAGAACTTTTGATTTATAAAGTCCTGAATAATGAAACTATATTTAAAATACTCAACAACTAATATTCTATAACATACAGTAAAATACAATTACCTGTGTTTTCGCCATGAGGTAAAATCCACAAACACTTTTCATAGGAAATTTGCCCGCAAAAAAATACACCGCATTCGACAAGTTCTGGCAAGTTACTAAATGAACTTTGGAACGAATGCGTTAGATAGTGCTGCCACAAATATAATCAACTTTCCACCCAAATAATAAATGTTGCCATAAAACTAAAATTGTTTCTTATGTTAGCGGATTTGCTTATAAATTGCTTTTAGGGCAAAGATACCTTGATTGGCAAAGTTGGCTTGTTTGACGGTACCACTAGCTTTGTAAAACAGTTTTGTGACTGGTAGCCTTTAAGTATCGTCCTAACGTCCACCCATCGCTCAGTCATCGCTCAGCGTAATAATTTTCGCACTGAAGGTCCATCATAAAGACGCATCCTTTATAGTTCGTGGATAATACGAGAGAAGAAAACCCAATAAATTGTTGCGTCATTGCGAAAACGGCGCCAAATCTGACAGCTATCGAGCGCCATTTTCTTTCATTATTTTTTAAACCGGCCGTACTTTCATTGCCCATACAAGAGAAGACACCCGTAATAAATGATTGCGTCATTTTGAAAACGGCGCCAAAACTGACAGCTATGGGGCGCCATTTTTTATAAACCGCCTTGTGTTTGTTTTGCCCCTACGAGAGAAGAAACCCCCAGTAAATTATTGCGTCATTTTGAAAACGGCGCGAACATTAATTTATTGTCACGTGAAGGAAAGAGCGCACTTCTTATTTAACGAATGGCAATAAAAAATGTGCCGTATTCAGACGCAATAAGATACACGGTCTACATGTGCGGAAGCCACCAACTACGATCCGTTCAAGGTACTTGAAAGCAAGATTTGTTGTAATAAAATTCAGTATGAACCAGTTTCTGCTAACTGGATACGGTTCTTTTTTCTGGGAGACAATTTCAGGCATTTTATTTTTAATATTTGCTGTTTTTCTATGATTTTTTAAGTTAATTAGACTAACACATTCATTTATATCTCGCAAAGCTACAGTTAAAATTATGTAAGATTTTGTTTATAAAAAATACAAATTTCTATATTTTAGTGTTAAATAATTGGGGGGTGCTTTTAATACCTGCTTGTCAATTAGTGTTTAATTTAGTTAGGTAAGGAGCTATATTTTGGTACCTATTAATTATTTAAACTATACATAAGAGTATTACCAAAACTTCGACAGTTCACAATCACAATACTAAACGCTAGATTATTTATTATTTAATGCAATTGGCATTCTCAATCGATCAACACAAGGCTGATGCAGAGATAAAACATGGTAGGTCCAACAAAATAAATGGTTTGGTAATTATCCGAATTTATCGTCCCCGAACAATTTTACGTAAAAACACAATAGAAAAAAAAACTCACCAAAACGCGTCATCCCCAGGACGGAAGCGGAGAAAAACGGCCATTTTTACTCCTCTATAACTGGCTACTTTTTCACAAAAAAAAAATCTCTTTACTCAAAAATGCATGCGTATGAGTTGCGTACAAATCCGGCAAGTGTCTGGATTGCAGTGGTCGGTCGTCCGCACAGTGAGGGGGATCACAATTGGTAACATGTTCGTTGAACATTAATAGTGATCACATTATTTGGGACAGTTTAAATTGACTAAAACCTTATGATTGGTTTGGTAGGTTTTGATAGCTCGATGTTGGATAGTTAAGAAAAATTAAAAGTAGATTCATTTACAAACGATTTTTGAAAAAGAATCGGAAACATTTTCCGTCATTCATCACCTGCCTAGGCTTTTCTCAACTATGTTGGGGTCGGCTTCCAGTCTAACCGGATGCAGCTGAGTACCAGTATTTTACATGGAGCGACTGCCTATCTGACCTCCACAATCCACTTACTGGGTAATACAAAATCCCATGGTAAGACTGGTTGTCAGACTTTCGGGCTTCTGACGACCCGTAACCACTGTCAAAGATCCACGAATGACAGCGGGCACCAACGGCTTAACGTGCTTTCCGAGGCACGGAGGGATCTTGGGTTATTACTTAGCCACATGAACATTTTCCGTCATTGAGCAGAGGAAATTGTGAAGAACAAAGAGATAAGTACTAATAGGTATGCTAAATAAAAAGTTAACAGTCAAACGTCAGCAGTTACTTTTTTTCCTTTGTCAGTTGGAATGCCCGTTTGCAGTAAGAATTAACAGAAATCATAAAACAGTGTATGGGGATTTGGTGGTCTTCTTGCAGTTTCTAACCAAAGCTATTCATAAGAAGTCAGCTAAAAGTCCATTTAAGGGAAACCTATAAAAAAAACCCGCACTTGGCCCATTTGCAAGGATTACTGCCCATTCCCTCTCAGAGAGAGGAAGTCTATGCTCCATAGGCAGTGGAAACATTATAGACAGATTATGACGTTATGCGTATACTTTCAAAAGATACCCGACGTTCTAAGAGGAAGACTTGCCACCAACGGAGGATTGAGGAACAGTGGATCCTTGCATGATAGAGCGAAACCTTCTAGCAGCATTAAACAAACCAAATAATACTGTTGCGCGCCACAATTAATACCTGGTACATGGTGACATTAGTTACCACTAGCGCCATCTAGTATCAGATAGCAGAACTAGTAGAGTCAAGATCCTTCTAGAAATTTCGATGCCAGAACTTTCAAAAAGTATCGACATCTGGTCAGTCGGGGCCGGTATGTACTCGAACATTCTAGATGTTTCTCTTCTACAGTAGAAGGTTCTAGAGCAGGGGTGGCCAACTTGGTTAGACGCAAGATCTACTGTTCACTGACGACACTCTGGGCGATCTACCAATTACATACTTTTTGAAATCTTACGTGAAGTGAATGAAATAAAAAATACTACATAATTGTGTACTTAACGATGCTGGTTAAGTACACAATTATGTAGTATTTTTTATTTTATTAAGATGGAAAATATAACTCGTAACCACTCGTAACTCCGCTAGTCTGTCGTCAACTGACTGACGGATTGACAACGGCCCGCGCCCCATTCCAGCGTCCCATACGCTTCCCGCTTATTGTTATCGCGCACCGAAAACAAAAGAGAGCTAAACTGCATAGAAGAGAGGATAAATAACGTGACGGAACGGCGATTAAAAAATGATACAAGATGATGCGTGCAGCAGTTAGTGATTAGGTATGTTGCGCAGTCTGTTCTATGCATTAATATTTTTTTCCTTGCCACGATCGACTGAACTAATAGTCGCGATCGACCAGTCGATCGCGATCGACCGGTTGGCCACCCCTGTTCTAGAGAGTCCCGGGAAAGGACATAGGATAGTTTTTATCCCGATATTCCCACGGGAGCGAAACTTATGCTGGTGAAATCGTGGGGCGCAGCTAGTTCCTAATAAATGAATGCCTCATCCAGTAAAAATTTCGCACATCCACACCATTTAATCAATGTAGTAGACACTTCGAGTTGCGTAGAGCGAGTCCACGCCATTATGGCGCTGTATAATGTACAGACGCCAGCACATAAAGCTACTATAATCTGTCAAATTTCTTTAATGGATTTGCAACCTTATCGCTAAACCATAAGGTTCAAAGTTGATTGGTAAAATTTGACAGTTTCGGGTAGGTTGATGTGCTGCCGTCTGTACCTACAATTATTTTTGCTAAAACGCAAAGCCAGCTCATTATTGGCTATCAGAATTGACTAGCCTATTAGGTAGTACTGTCTCTGGCATGGGCAGTTTACCCAAATGGAAATAGTACCTAATCTGAATTCGCGATTTATTTGCAAAAAATGTAGACAAACATGAGTTAATGGAAAAATAACTTTAAATCCTATAAAATAAAGTTCAATTTACGCTAGAACTTCAAACATTTTTATAACTATTACAATAGTACTAGTCACTCTGAAATCAACTTAATTACCATTAAAATAAAGTTGATATTTGTTTAACTTCAAATAATATTAATTTGAAATTATGGGATGGGACATCGACGCGCAAACTGAAACCAAGGATTTCAGCACATGATTTTAGACCCCTTAGCGTCGAAATTTTTCGTCGGTTATTATTCATCGTCCATCCAGTGCAGGATTAAGCCAGCGCGGGACCTGTAGCAAATTCTACCTAGGGGAAATATGGTAGAACTTAGTTTGTTTAAGGTTCTAAGGTTTACAAGACAAAACAGAACTTTTTCATAATAGTTGTGTAGTGATTTTTCACTAGTCAAACCAATGTTTCTTACCGTTCCATGTCAGTTGAAGCACTTGAGCCAAATTACTTTCTTCAAACAATACTCAGTAAGGTACTTTTGTAAAAACCTACTTACTTGCAAGTTCTGAGAGAACCTTGTATGCAAGAGCGAGCGAAGCGAGTTCGAAAATTTTTAGCATCCCATCTCGGAGAGATTAGGTTTCTTTTGACCATTCTTCCTAATATTTCAATAAACCTAAAGGTGCCCCACACTAGTAATTACTCCTGTATCGTGGGTGCGTTTACAAACATTTAAATTCACATACACAAACAGCCAGACCCGGAACATCTACATGTAGGCAATACAAATATTTGTTCCGTGCGAGAATCGAACCCGCGACACGCAGCGCAGCAGTCGATCGCTCAGCCACTGCGCCAACCGTGTCGTCACCATGGTTTAGGGTACCATGTCTTATTTTTTGTACGTCCAAGCGTGGGGCCTGTAACATTTGCACCTGCTAAGTGGCTAATCCGGCACGACATTCATCATCATCCACATCCCGATTTTAACCATCACTGAACACAGCCCTCTCTTTTCAACTGCCTGTGTCAGCCTCATCCAGGTTCTAACCGCGATGGTAACAATGGTGCCGATTCCCTTGTCCACAAACTAAACTAAATTTAAGTTCAGAGCATCTTTTTTTTCTATTTCATTAAGAAACGGACAGAAGATGTTTATTTATTTTCACAAAAAGCTTCATGTACAGACGCCAGCACATCAACCTACCACAATCTGTCAGATTTTCCCAATCAACTTTGAACCTTATGCTTTAGCGATAAAGTTGAAAATCTATTAAAGAAATCTGACAGATTGTGGTAGGTTGATGTGCTGGCGTCCGTACAATGAATTGTGTTTGGAGCCTCCTTTTAGGAAAGTGTTAGATGCTCTGTGCTTTTAGGCAAACAATGCCTGTGTCCTAACACACACACAGAACACACACAGAACTAAATTGTCGGAGTCTCCTAAGACTCCGACAATTTAGTTCTGTCAAATTAATCAGCGCCTGACATTACTCCTTACAAGTTTAGACGTGATTAAAACTTGCCTTTTAAAATTACGTTAGGCGCTGATTAAATAATGCCGTTGCTGTCCTCCCCAAGCGACGCCCTAGCCGAGGTCCGAGTCCGTACCCCACAGGAGTGCCTTACGGCGTAATATGGAGTTGTTTAACTGAGTAATGACGAGGCAGTTATCCCACCTAATATAAATCGATCATAAAAAAAAGATTTTGTCAGAATATATTTTATTGATAACTCAATTCACTTTTTTAATATACAAGTAGACAAAACATCAAACAATCTCTAAAAAGTCTGTAAACACTTCAAAATGATGGTTTAATGATGGCACGCAGTGTAATTTAGTTTTTGAACTCAGAGCTCCTTGGTGATAATTATTGAAGCAAAAAAACACCCTGTTAGCCCGGGCATGCACTAAACCCATTGAACACATAATACAAGGCTCTCTTATCATATAAATATAATACCCAGTACATAAATAAGGGCTATCGGAAGCATTCATTCCATTTTCGTCCAAAGCCTCCTTTGTGACGTAATTTCTGGCACCAAATTTGACATTTGGGAATTTATTTTTTAAATACAGAAACAGATTGTTGTCTATTCCGGGCAAGGACGGATCCTCGGTGCCGGCTGTGTTCCACGCGCCGCCATTTTGAGTTTTTGCTACATTGTCTATGGCTAGCATAGCTGAATGTTGTACAGGATGAGTTTGTCTGTCATCAAAAGATATGGCTACAATTGAGCTGATGGATGGATCCACCACAACAGTTGTATTTATATCTCTTAGTAAAATATCTGAAAGTTCCAAATTACTGTTTGTTTCGCTCAAATAAAATCTTGCAACTTCAAATGCAATGCCCATGTAGCAGCGTTGTTTCATAAGTTCAGCTTCTGCAAAGAATTCGCTCCCACATAATTTTTCTAAGTACTCACTAGGGTGGAAATTACAGGACCAGATCCTGCTGTATTCTGTATGTTGCTTTTTTAATTTTGGAGGCAGTGATGGTAAGCCCATTACTTTAAAATACTCAAAAGAGTCTTTAAGTTCATAAACCCTCTCTTCAACATACTCCTGGATTGATTCTTGCGTTATAGAGTTCAAGTACTGTACTGGGCATAGTAAAACCTCCTTTTTCCGGGCTCTTTTCAGATGCTGTAGTTCTTTGAGAGGTATTTTCTCATTCAAAATTGTTATAATCTTTGATAATTCCTTAACATTTTTCACTTGACCAACATAAACTTTAGTAAACATTATCGGTTTGCTAAATTCATCACTAACAACAGCTTGAAGGTTCTTTTTGGAAGACATGATGTTTTGTATAAAACTGTCTAAGGTTTCCGCCATCTTGGCTTTTTTAAATGGTCGTTCTGTTGTTTCTGACATAGTTGAGTGTTGTACTTTTTCAATAAATATCCAATAAGTCTTTATGTCATTTTCAGTATTGCCATATGGTTGTTTTTCTTGTGTTTGGTTAAGATGCCATAATTCTCTTGTAAATATCCAATGTCTCCCAAACTTGTTTTCGTCAGTAAGCGCTGAAAATAAACAAAGAACAACACTATTCATTACACACACTGCATTTGAACTGAATTTAACACAACAAAAAACAAACTGGTTAAAAACATTAAAATCAAATCAAACGTCACATTTTTTCTTTCAGTCCGAAAATATTTTTAGCTTTTTAAGTGTTTTATTTATTTCATTTTTGCATTTAACACGTTCCCTGTCCAATGACTCCAAAAGAGTCACGTTTGTGCCAAACTCGTACGTCCATGGCTCCATAAGAAGTCACACAATTTTTAGTTAACACATCCTTGACTCCTTTTGGAGTCATAAATTTATTTTTCAGTTTTGGCCTGAAAAATATAAAATTTTTGAACTGATATAGTATAGATGTAAACCCTTATATAATTATTGTCAACTTAAAAGAAACTGATCGAGGGACGTACGAATATTTTTTAAATTTTTGTTCTGGGACAGGGAACGTGTTAAAAAATTATTATGGATAATACTTGTTTAAATATTTTTTATTTAAATATAATATTGATTATGAAAACTCCAAACAATGTTTAATTTTCTTTTGCAAAGTGTATTGTTTTAGTTTTGAAAAATTGTATATCGGAAATAGTAGTCATTTTTTTTATTTGCTCAGGAAAATTGTGTGTTCTGGCTGAATAAAAGATTACCTTTGCCCAGCAACAGGTAAAATAAACAAAGGTCACATGTTAATTAATGATAAAGTATCTATAGCAGTACAGATATTGTTGTACAAACATAATAATATATCATTAATGCAAGAATTAATGGTCACAATATTAAACATTTATCTCATATAGGCCTATATAAAGATAATACCAAAAAGTTTCATCACCATAGATATTGGTTGATTAAGTTTCATCTAAACCTTCTAGGCGAGAACTAAATAAATTATTATGCAGCATAAAAACTCCTTTGTAAGATCTTATTAGACTCAGCAAGATAAAATTGGCATACTTAATTTTTCTCTCATTAATTCTATTTATAATTAGGCAAACAAGATAGTGTAACATATTACTAGTACAACGCATTGTAGAAGAATAAATTAGATTACAGATTATTTGCGTAGTCAATAATCACGACAGATCAAGATTCAAGATAGTAACATACCTACAAAACTTCTATCAAAAGGTTGTCGGATAAAATGTTGAAATTTCAGTCCCTACAACATTCAACTACACTAATTACCTGGCGACAGTTTTACTACATTTTAGATAATCACCCAGCTTGTTAATAATTACGGTTCGTTGTTGACAAAAAAACTGATAATCATACCTTTTAAGTTAGTGCACTTAAAAACAGTTAAAACCAGGCGTTTTTGTCGTAATAAGAAGCCGAACTTATAAACAAAGGTACCAGCAACATCTCTGTTACACGAACACGCCGGAATTACACGGATTTTTAGCTAAAATACGCAAAATAAATGTAAAATAATCTTAAATTTACCTCGAAATGGACTTCGGATTTAGACGTCAATTTCTCTCGTAGACGAAATGTTTTCTCATAGCTTTGGTAAAACTCTCACGTTGGATACTCGGTCAACACACAGTCAATCTTCATTAATTGGTTTAATAACAATGGAAATTTAATTTGCCACACACGTAAATCCCAAAAATGTAGCAGCCATTAGACAGATTATGATTTGTTTTCGTCATGAAAACGTGGTTGTTATTCGAATATTCTTATTGGTGCGGGAATAACTGAGATTATAACAACCAATGAAATGATCCAATTTTTTGACGTTTGTCTCACACAGGATTCCTCAATTTAACAAAACGTCATTTATTATCTTTTGTAATTTAGAACGCACTTATTATTTATAACATTCCGTTTCACTAAGGCGCCATGAAAATTTTTATTAAGCCGCGTTTTATTATTATTTTCTATGTGATATAATGATAGATTATTTAGGGTTCCGTACCCTAAGGGTAAAAACGGGACCCTATTACTAAGACTCCACTGTCCGTCTGACTGTCGGTCTAACACCAGGCTGTATCTCATGAACCGTGATAGCTAGACATTTGAAATTTTCACAGATGATGTATTTCTGTTGCCGCTATAACAACAAATACTAAAAACAGAATAAAATAAATATTTAAGGGGGCTCCCATACAACAAACGTGTTTTTTTTCGGCGTTTTTACCTTGTAGTACGGAAGCCTCCGTGTGCGAGTCCGACTCGAAGTTGGCCAGTTTTTTCAGTTTTGCTTATTGCCGTTTGCCCGTTTCAGCTCAAATAATCTAATCAATTAGCGCATATTCGTTTTCTTAGCGTGTTAATGGCAATCTATATTGACTCTGCCCAGAACTTAGAACATTGTTGTCTATTGTATTTAAAAACAAGCTAATCAAAAATGCAATTCCAGTAAAATAATTAACCAGATACAGTCGGTACTTATAAAAGGTGCAGATAACCTTTGGTTATCAATGGAAATGAACTCTTCGAATATCATTATCAGAAGTATAAAGGTATAAGCATTATTCCTACACACAGTCACACAGCCAAAGGCCAATAACCGCTTAATTGTAACGTTGCCTGAGGCAGCAGCGCGGTGCGGGAGGGGTGTGGTGACTTGATGCGAGAGCTCAGTGATTCGTCAACTTGGGAGTTCTGACAACTATCACCCCTCCCGCACCGCGCAGCTACCTCAGGCAACGTCTCAATTAAGCGGCCAGCCTATAGTTTCAGACCATAACATGGACCAATTTCGTACGCGTCCAAAACCGCTGTTAGTTTAGGAGACCATTAGCAGTAATCCTTGTACATACACGATGAAATCTCAGGGGTCCCTCAAGCAATTAACTGAGTTCCAACCAAGTCTGCCTGAGTTGTTGAGTGGATACTTGCTATGTGAATATTAGAAGGGTTAGGGCGCGTTCCTATTGATAGCAATATCTACTCTACTTACGTGCCAACGCGACGGTCACTCCACAAAATATAACGCAGCTTTAGGTTCTTGTTCAAGGGCCTCATTATTTTTGGAGAGTTCTTGTGGATGGAAACGAACAAAGTGAAAGATGATACATTATTTATTACGATTACATAAGTTTTGACTAAATAATTATATGCTAGGACATTATTATCACATCACAAAAGGCTGCATTTTATAAGTCGGTAGTTCCAGGGTAAAATGATACATCATTTACTTATTTTCTAAAGTTTGGTACCACGCCTGACAGGTTTCGGCGGCAATCTCGCATAAAGCCGACAGTGCTTTGCCTGTACTATCGTATTCTGAAACAGAGAAAGAAATGATTAATTAAATAAAAAATTAACCCAACAAACTTTAAGAGGTGCTTTTGACCATAAAACTGAACAACTTTCATTATGGGGCCAACTCTGAAATCACGAAAAAAAAAAATCTGCTGTTTCATACATTTTGGTCAATTGTAGGTATCGAACTTTTGTATTAAACAGCAGATTTTTTTTTCGTGCTTTTAGAGCTTTGGTCCCCATGAAAGTTGTTCAATTTGATGGTCTAAAGCACTTCATGTACAGACGCCAGCACATCAAGCTACCCGAAACTGTCAAATTTTCTATTCAATTTTGAACCTTATGCTTTAGTGATAAAGTTGAAAATCTATTAAAGAAATTTGACAGATTGTAGTAGCTTGATGTGCTGGCGTCTGTACATTAAATAAAACTAAGAAAAACTGATAAAAAATTAAAAATACTGAAAAAGAAATTGAAATCTTCGAATAACAAAAATTAAAAAAAAGCACTGGCTGGTAACCGCACCCTAACTAGTAACTGCATAACACACAATCATCGATCTGAATATTTTTTATGGATATTGCTAATGCATTAAATTGCTTCATATGTTCGAAAAATTTGTCTGCACAACAACGTAAGTAACGCAATGAATGTTGTTGAACTGTCAAATTGAAAACGATGAGCTACTAAAAGTGTGTTACGCAATGAGGGTTTTCGTGAAAATTTACGACACCAGTTGGCACCACTGTGACAAGAGGTCTTCCAATATAAAATATATGATGACGTTCATCATTCGATTCATTCATTCGTTCATCATTCAGTCATGACTAAAGAAAATATAGGCTCTTTGACAGATGTCTGGACCTGACGTGTCAGTGCTGCCACCTAGCGAACGTCATTTAGATAATTATATCATTATAGTCGATGACGAAAACTTGCCAACAACTCCTCGTTTGCCGAAGATAGAACCGTTGAAAGGGGGCTTCCTGTACGTAGCATCAGCATCATGGATGCACATGACGATGGCGAAGAGACACAGAGCTATGACGAAACGCATCTTTGTGGTGCTCTGAAAATAATGTAGGAAGAATATTGATTTAATGAAAAATAGCAAGTCAAGAATGAAAGAAGAATGCAAATCGAAAGGTGAGCACTGAAGATTTAGTCTAGCAGCCAGCAGGAAATAATTACATGGGCCAAAGATGACATAAAAAAAGGCATTTTCAATTGTGTGGTTAATTAATAACAGCCGCAAGGGTCGATTGAAGGTAAAGCTACACTTGCGGAGGTCGATCCGTGGATGGGTGACCATCTATTACATATTCAGACCCCTCCGTGCCTCGAAAAGCACGTTAAGCCGTTAATCCCGACTGCCATTCGTCGATCTTTGACATCTGTTGCGGGTAGTCAGAAGCCCGGAAGTCTGACCACCAGTCTTCCTGGAGAGGTATATATCGTGTCACCCAGTAACTGAGTTGTGGAGGTCAGATAGGCAGTCGCTCCATTTAAAATACTGGTAAACATTACATCCGGTCAACGTGGAAGTCGACCACGGTTGGAAAAAGGATACAGATGATGATGTTAAGCATGCTTGCTAAGATTTATAAAATTACTGTAATCCAACTTTGGAAGGTCTAACTTTAAGTTATGCTAAGTAAATATTGCATAACGGCGTTGCGCGTGCAAAAGCCGCTATGTGTTATTTGGTTATTTTCGGTTCTTTAAGCAGTTTTCAATCGTTATTTCAATACACACATACTGTATAAACAGCTATGTGATAATTGCAATATTTAAAAAGTTAAGGGATGTAGCTATGTGATATTCAAAAATCGAAAGTTCCGTATAAACACGCTAAATGTTATAATTCATATAGCTCAAATAAGTTCACTAAAAACACACAGCGACTTTTGCACGCGCAACGACGATAAGTATACTTCTGTTTCAGTTTATTATTTTCTTAATTTGAAGTTTACGATGTAAGCTAAAACTTACTTGATAACAAACTCAAGACTTCTTGAAGACTGAAGAGCTGAATACCAACTGATGCATCAATCCAGTTCCCATCCTCTTTTATACCACAACTAACCCCATAATTAAATTCACAACCAATCTACTGCAATTTTGTGTCCAGACGAAGTTAATGCGAATATAATGAAAAGGAAATCGTATTAGAAAAATATGGGTTAAATATTTTTTCTTAGTAACTTAGCTGTCCAATCTCTTTTGGATTTCAATCAGACAGTAATAATCCATTTATTCAAGGAAGACTTAATTGACAATCACAGCGCCTTTTATTTCGATGCGCAAAGTTTTGTTGGAAAGATGTCTCCAATTCTACATACCTACAAGGAGGAAGGATTATAAAGATAGCATATTTAATCAGCTATAATTTTCCCACTGCTGGGACACAGGCCTCCTCTCCGTGAGAGGGAGTGGGCTGTAATCTACCACGCGGGCCCAGTGCGGGTTGGTAGATGTCACATGTCTTCAAATTTTTGGTTCTAGGATATGCCGGTTTTCCCACAATGTTTTCCTTTACCATTTTGAGATTATACAAAATAAAGTGCCTGTCAGGATTCGGATCTACGATTTATAACTTGTAAATCGCGGCCGGTACCAATGGGCCACCACTGCTTACCACACACCACTGTAGGTATACCTAATAAGTCTTAATTATGATATATATTTTTTTTAATTAGCTTGAACTAATTATTTTAGAATTATTTATTCTATAATAATTTAGTACAAGCTATTTAAACAATAGCTAACAGACTTTCGAACGTATCTTCAAAACTACCTATTTGGTAGTTTTGAAGATACGTTTGAAAGTCTGTTAAAAAGAGAAAAGGATACTTATTAAAAACTAAAAAAACACTGGCACTCCGGTAGTGCCGACAGAAGTGAAAACTTGAACAATTACGAGTGTATTTTGTGAATCGTCTTATAAACAAAACACGCGTGTTAAGGTGTGTTCCTTATTTTATAGGGTTTTTTGCAAATCAGGTATGATGACCAAAGTGACTGGTAAATTCTTCTCGTGAAAGGAATTTATTCAGATTTACAAATCGTGGTTCAGCGCCATCTCGTCGTTGTTGGATGAACTACGTAGTTAGTACGCGAGGCCTACGTAGTTAGTACGCGAGGCCCTCGTAGTTCTTCCCGATGTGCATAGATGGCGCTGTCCTCAACAACGCGCGTCACGTCTTACGAATTTTCGATCAGGGTCACGTGACCTGACGCGAATTTAGAAGTTTTTACCCATTCCAAAAAAAGTACACAGCGCCGCTAAAGAAGTTTTCACTTCAAAAATTGGCTACTAAAAAGACGTCAATTTACGTCAGGCGCTGACTAGTTTGACAGGACTAAACTAATATTTAACTTCTGCCCTTTTCACAATGAAATAGAAAGAATAGGACGCACTGAGATTAAATTTAGTTTAGTTTGTGAACAAGGGAATAGGCATCGGTGATGGCGGAATCGGGTGTAACGGAATTACATTGCGGGGTTGTGTCTGTTATTGTCAATTTCCACCCACTCTGTGCCAGCGGTCTTTGTTTCACTACCCGCAATAGCAACCATGACCATACAATTTATTGCTATCGTGAGAAGACCCTGCCCTGAATGAAATGGCAGCCATGAGACGGACCAAAAATATTTTTTTAAATTGCACACGTATTGAAATACAAGCTTTTTTTTTTCTAGCTCCAAATAGGTAGGCCCTAGGTTATTTAATAATAAATTCTTATAACTCGTCCTCTTGATTATTTCTTTTCAACAGTGCTCCCCTCCAGACTGAAAGTTAGGTAGGTGAGTGCTCAGTGTGACCTTACAATTTCTGGCTCTATCCAGGAAATTGTAACGTTACAGACTAGCTTGAGGTGAACTTCTTCCTTTTCGGAGAAACAATTAGCCTTTTTAGTATAGATAAACTGATGCTCAGCGGGGTATTAGCGTAACAAACTATCAGTAGCAAACGTTTTCATTTTGACAGTTAAACTAAATTTACTTTAGCAATCATCTTTGCGCAGGTCATGTCATATTAATAACCGATGAGACATGAGATGCTATCGTTACCGTCAGGATGGCTGGACCAAATGAGATATGTACATGAGACCATGTGCACTGTTTAATACATATTTGCTACTATTTACCTACAATTAAATATTTGCTACCTTTGTGTTAAGAAATATATCAAAGAAATAAAATGGTCAGCCATTCTGACGTCAGGTTGGCTGACCACTTTCAAGTTCTCATAGTTTTAGCTTTGTACTAACCGCGTTGTTAATATAAATATTTACTACATATTTGCTACCTTAACATATATTTTTTACACAACTTTAAGGAGCTCCTATAAAAAGTTATTAATAAAAGCCAATAAAACGCCTGTACTTACATCAATTATTTACGTCTTTTCTTCTCAGAACAGTTATTGCTAACAATGTTTTTGCAGGCGCTTAGTGGCCCGTACCAAACGTTGAAACATTTGCCCGAAGCAAAACCAAAGAAAGTGGACCGTTTTCTTCGATGTTTCCCTACGGAACCGAAACGTAACCTTCTATTTAACACAAGACAATAGAAGATAAGTATATAATCTTTAGCAAGAACTGCTTAAACCTCTCGATATCTTTAATGAACCAACAGCTGACAGCCTCCCATCCGGGGACAAGTTACCGTGACCTACTTGGAAAACCATAATTAGACTTCGTACCCAGTAGGCCGAAGCGAGGACAACCTCCACATGTGGGGGGTCATGGAAGGCGCCAACCTCCGGTGTGTATTCGGCATCTATCCGCAGACTATGGCTTACCCCCCATCTTGCACCGCATGCCCTGTCACCTGCACACGTGAGGACCTAATGACTGCGTCAGCGAACGGTATCCGCGTTGCTGAATTTTGGGGCCAAACAATAAATCTAAAAAATTATACGACAGTCATTTTTGCTATCAACACGTTAAGAAGAATCTTCTTCTTCTTAACTTGTTGAAAATGACAGCAAAAATTACTATGTCGTATAATTTTAGGGCCACACTTCCCTATGTGAATTTAACTCGTTGATTAAAAGCTCTCTACCTACCCCTCAGCAATGTGTATCCAAGTCCAATTAATCCAAGATGGCCGCCATCTTCACTCTATTCCAACAACTAATCTTATGCACTAACGAAGTTATAATCCTTTGAGAATACTCGGGAATCTATGTCAATATGTGGTCACCATCCCAGTAATCCAATAATTGAGTGGACAGCCGCCATCTTTTGATTTCAGAGTATAAATTGGCAGGAAAATCGTCTCACAACATCAGTTGACATTCTACCACTTCAGTGTTACCAACAAGAAATACTTCGCTCAATACAAGGTAATTTTTCCGTTTTGGCTTTTCTGTATTTTTTCATTATCACATTCAGCTTTTAGTGGCGAAGTAAAATCTTCATTAAAATGGGTTAAGCCAAGTAATGCTAAGAACCAATGGCTCTATCATTGAAAATTATTGTGGTATTGGGCCTCAGGGAAAAAAAATGTATTAATGTTTTCTCAGTTTTCATAGATTTTAATGTTTTATTTGATGCATTTTATATAACGATGCAATCGGTCATTACGATTAATGGCATGGGTAATTATGCTTGCTGGAAAGAAAAAATACTTTCATTTATGTTTCTGGGTGTTAACTTGTGTATTCGAATAATTTAAATTCATAACATTGGCTTTGCTACTATGCAAACACATACGACTTACATCTTATTTGTCTCGCAGATGTCCGGAAACATGATGCGTTGCACCATTGGCGTCGTCTGCTTGGTGGCGGTGCTCCTCTCCTTAGCTGAAGTCAGCGAAGCCAACTACAAGAACGCACCCATGAACGGCATAATGTTTGGCAAGAGGGGACCTACTGGTAAGCTAAAATAATCAGAATAAAATTATGATTTAAAAGTAATTTTTCTAGTACCTTCATGACCAGTTGAAAACCAGCGCCAGACACTGATTGCCTGGCATTTTTGCTGAAATGGGCCTATTTTGTGCGGCCGTGAGGAACACGTTCCTGTTTTTTTGTGTTATAATAAAATGAATGTAAATCATAATGTCATACAAACTAGGAAAATTACTGTCTTAGTCTTTCTAGTGATGTATATTCTTTTGTCCCTAGTCGTGATTTGTATAGTTACGACTCGGTCTAGCTAGAGCGTATAAGCCACTCGAAAAAAAGTCGAACCTAATTCCCATCATGTGGACAGGTGAGGTGGCAAGTGAGTTTTGCCTTAAAGTAAAATCTGAATCCACCTAGAACTTTGAAGCGACTTGGTTACTGCAATAGTAGGATCATAGAACATAACCCACGTTTGACGTGCTAATGCAACGGATGAGGTTCGAAGTTTATAATAAAACATCTATTTATCTCCAGTTAAGAGTATCTAAAACTAGTCTAAATAATACCTATTTGCAGGCATCTATTTAGCCCGTATTGTCCCACTACTGGGCAAAGGTTTTCTTTTCCCTTTTCCACACACTTTTGCCTAATGTCATTGCGGATCAGTCCTTAACAATATATTTCATCATCATCATCAGGCTATAATGTTCCCACTGCTGGGACACAGGCCTCCTCTCAGTGAGAGGGAGTGGGCCGTAATCCACCACGCGGGCTCAGTGCGGGTTGGTAGATGTCACATGTCTTCGAATTTTTGGTTCTAGGACATGCCGGTTTCCTCACGATGTTTTCCTTCACCGTTTTGTGAGCAGTGGTGATGAAATAATTTACACAAAGTAAAGCGCCTGTCTGGGTTCGAACCTACGACCTACAACTCGTAAGTCGCGGC
Source organism: Luperina nickerlii (assembly GCA_963855955.1). NCBI lineage: Eukaryota > Metazoa > Arthropoda > Insecta > Lepidoptera > Noctuidae > Luperina > Luperina nickerlii. Next base: position 3,489,566 of record OY979689.1, on the reverse strand, counting down.
CGTTACCACTTGGCCACCACTGCTGACAATATATTTATCAGGACTCAAATCTACTTCTTTCACAGAATACGACCAACGCGGCAAGACTTTCACCGCTTTATGCGAGATCGCCACAGAAGCGTGCCAGGCGTGGTTCCCTTCTTCAGAAAACAAGTGAAAAACTAATATTCAAGACAAAAATATAACGACAATAGCATTATTTTGGATTTTGGACTGCGGTAGATAAATGTTAATTTGTAGGGAATTTTTGTATCGAGCATTGCAACACTGATGCTTCCGCAATTTTATAATTAAAATTAACGTTTATTCTTGTTTTATCTATCATAAAGGCTGGGAAATTATGACTTACTACGTAGAAAATAAATGCTTTTAAATTAAATACCTAATACTTTTATTTACTTCCTTATAATAAAACTACCCTCTCCGATTCTCCCCAAACATCCTTGACAAAAGGTTAAAAAAATAAGGTGTCTGTTATGGAGACGGGCAAGACCATAGCTGTGAGCATTTCACCAATGAAACTGACTTATAAAAAAAAAACGATCGATTCCTTTCAAAATCCTACGTGTAATGAAGCGTAAATTTGTCCTAAATACGTTTATTTTATCATGGCAGCCCCGACCGTGGGAACTTTATAGATAAGCGTAACTTTCGATTTGTATTGTTGTCATGTCATATGTTTTTGTCGTAGAATTAGATTCCAATAAGAATCACTTCCTAGTAGAAATCATGAAATACTCCCACAGTGAGAAATCAAACAGTTTTGTGCATTAATTTATTTGTGTTATTGATAAAAAACTGATAACACTGAAAATAAAATGTCAATAACATTTCAGTGACGTTTCGCATTCAGAAAAATTGTATTTCGAATCTACCTTACTTTATTAAAATGGATTATTTAAGTTCTGAACTCGTGGTGAAATAATGAGATAATATAAATTATTTGTTCAATTAATCAAGGATTATATAAAATATCAAGATGACTACGAAGGAGCTTTACACGAAGGTAAAATTTTAAGTGAAATGTTTTTGATTGTACTTTGTTTTTTTGTGGTAGATCCATTTCGAATTTAGAATGCAAAGTTAATTGAACTTTTCTCCTCCCTTGCATACATTTACCCCTTATTCGCATATTCGGGTTAATTAGCTATCGGAGCAATTATTTTGAATAATTACTATCAGAACTGGGAGTGTTTATGATTGACCTTCTTCACTCAATTTATTGAAAAGGACGTCATTCTCATTCGTTTACATAGCGATCGCTAATTTTTGCATCATTTATGAATATTTCGCGTGTCAATTCCTTGATCGCAAGTTCCGGAATGACGTCAGGCTCACGTCGCTGTAGTTCGCCCTACTGTTCCATTTTCAAAAACAATAAACACTGGCCATTCTTTCATTCAGTTTTCCAGAAATACTTTTTTCCGATTTATCGGATATCAACTTCATCAACTTGGTTTCCAATAATAATCTTGGTTGGACTGTATAATAAATTAACATAATCACTTTTGCTATCTAGATAAATGATTTTTCATGCTCATGAATTATTTATAAACTGTAATTTCACAGTATTTGAGCACTCACTGTCTATGAAGTACTTATCATAACATTTACAAATTGTTTAAATTTTGAAATGATTGTTATCTTGAAATAGTTACATTATTAAATTACTTTATCATCTGTCTCAATACATGTTGCATTATCTTGATGACAAAAATATGTCTTTTAATTGCAGTATTTGTTAATTGGTGACATATTTTTCTTTTGTGAAGCTTATGCAAACAGTTTAATCTATCGCCCACCAAATAATTCAAGACCTGGCTGGTCTGCCCTTCCTAACAGGGCATTAGATCTTAAAACTGGCACTAAGCTGCAATGAAATGACTCTTTCAGCTTCGGAGGAAACAAATTGAATACAGAGTAAAAAAATCACGTCTTGGCTGCTAAATGTCTTATCATGGACTATATGCCTATGTAACTAGGTCAATACATTCAAAGCAACTAGAATTAACATTACTTCAAAAATGTACACATACCAATTTGTAATAATTAATGCCGGATGTTTGTTTTTATTTTCTCTTTTTATTTATCTCTGTCATTATAACAGTTCTTATTTCATATGCACATGAAACATTTAGAATGGTTTATGCTGTTCTTAAGTTAAAAAAAACCAGATAAATATGATGGTAGATATGTGGATAAAAATGTGCGTTAAGAATCCTAGTTAAATGCACAGCATTTAATATATTTGTCATTTGTAAATATATTTCATAATTAGCAGCACAATCACCCCACCGTTTCACCCGCATAAGTATCCTATGTGTGAATCCTGCTTATAAACTGTGTGGCAAATTTCATCCAAATCTGTCCAGACATTTGTGCGTGAAGAATTAATGAACATACAAACACAATAAAAAACTTTCGCCTTATAATATTAGTGTGATTTCGACGGCGAAGTGCCAATCTATTTAACAAAAGCTTCTTTGGCATGGCATCAAAAATATATAACAAAATACCGATTGACATTCTGAGCACTAAGGAACTTCCAGTATTTAAAAATAAATTGCGTAAATTTTTAATTGAGAAAGCATACTACACGATCCAAGATTTCTTGAATTATTGATTGAATTGTTGACTACGTATTAATTTGACTGTATATTGATATTTTGACATTTATAATAACTAAATTTGACATGTAAAATAATTTTAAATGGAACGCCACTACATAATTATTGTATGCCTATTAGGCAGGACATATTGGAACTTTAATTTATTTTTTAGACCTGTAACTAACATATGCCCACAATAAAATATTTTGAATTTGAATACCTCCTAACTGATTTTTTTTTGAGAAATTCACTTTTTTTTCGTTTTGAATTTAAAGGCGTTATTCGCATGTTTTAGTGAAATCGCAAAGTGTATTTTTATTACAACAACATTAAATTAAAATGTGGAAATACATATTACCTCCCAACTAAAACAACGTGTCTATTTTTGAATGTTTTTATCCAGTATGAGTAAATTTTTGACTTTGTCAGTTAGGAGTTATTGGCACTTTGCCGTCGATTTAATACATATACTTACATTTGAAATGTTCTAAACAAATTTTGTATGCAATATTGTTTGTAGAGGATATTGGGTATACTTTAACTCAGATTGTCATTTAATTTCTAACAAAAATTTGTATACTTTATTGTAATTTTCTACTTGATATTTGTATGCTGTTAACTGCAAATCATAGAGATCTCTATACCTATTCTATTTCAAACACCTATTTTTACATCTACACAAACAAATAAAATACTTTGATGAAGTTTTAGCCAGTCAGCCTGGTACCTGGGCCCTGGGTTGACTACCCAGGATACACAGCACAAAGTCAAAAGTCAAATCATTTATTTCAAATAGGCACTTTTGAACGTCAAAACTTACAGTAAAATTGAATTGATTCTAGTCGCCCCTTCCAAAAGGTAGTGTTTGTATGGTGAAGAATGGGCCAGAAACTCCACTGTTACTCTTTTAAATGTTTTACAAGGTTTTGTATACATAATATAATTATATGTGAAGATGATGCACCTAGAATAAATTTAGTCTACCACAAAAAGTAAAAAGAATTAAAAACGAAGCAATTACAGGTAAATCAATTTTGTGGTAGATACATGGTGCTCACATATTTACAAATTATTTACAAATACATATTGTAAAAGTAGATGATTTTCCTAAAATTTTAACAAGTTTGTGAGTTACTGTAGCCCACAGATTGTAAAAATCAATATCATAAAATTAAAAAAAATATAAATTAGGAACCAGTTTGATTTTGTCTAGACTCTAGATTGTCCTATGGAGCAGGACCAGCATGTTTCCAAGCATTCTTATCTTGGATATAATCTTCTAATTTGTAATATCCTTGTTTACATAGTGTACTTTTAATATAAGTTTTAAATATCACATAAAGTGGTGGTTATAATTTTGTCAGTTGACCTCTGTTAGCCAGACACAGACATCTTATAACTCCACATAGCAGGGCTGTCGCAATGTTTTTGTGGTCCGCAACATAATAGGTTTTTACCCATTCACTTATACATATATTACTAGCGTATTTACCTATGATAAGTTTTGTTAATCTTTGTCTTTTCACTATATGGTGTCAGGTTTTGTATCTACCACAAATACGAAAATGTTTGTTTAAAAAGTTGTATGTATTTGTTTCTGCGGCCCTCCAATCTATGTATTTAAAAATTTATATTGGCCCGGGATTGTATTTAGTTTGGACAGCCCTGCCATATAGCATTATGAACTCTAAATGAAAACGGTTAAATATTTTAACAAGTGAACCTTAACAACTAGTGATGGGAGCCTCTAAATAAGCTAAAGCTCGCTAAGCTTTAGGTAAACAGATATTTTAAAAGTTAGGAATATATTAATATTATGCAATTTCTCTTAATTAGGATGGTTTTAGACTAAGCCATTGTTTTTAATCTTGATTTTTTCATGTTATCTAAGTCAAAACTGTACATTGAATATTTTTGAGGATTTGGATGAACTGTGTCTCACAGATAGTTTATAACCTGGATTTACACATATAGGTACTTTTAATCCCTATGGTAGGTAAGTGCTCATGGGATATTTTCCGACTTCCTTAAGGGCGAAACCGCGAGCAGAAGCTAGTTAACCAATACTTCCATCCACATTTTACAAGATTCATTGAATTTCATAACATTAATTGAATGTTTACTATTTTTTATTGTACTGGATACCAAATAATAGCAAGAATCCACTTATGTGCTTGAAAAGGATAATAATGTATTGAATTTTAGTTAAACGTCAAGTTATTTCAACTTGACTCTTACACACTTAAACGTAAGGTTCCGTTTCCCTTGACACACATGTAGGTACTCACAAAAACTTGAAGGATGTCTGATTTTAATGATGTCATATGTATCTTTATAAATACTTAAAGACTACATTTAATGCATTTGCTAATGCATTCAACTCTGTAGTCATCATTCCTAAGTGAAGGTCATCTGCTAAAAACAAATTAAAACTTTAATAAGTGAGGGAGTAAGCATTATTTTTATTTTAGCTGCATTCAGAAATGCTATTCAAGCAAACATATTAGGTAGATATACGTTATGAACAGCCGAACAGCGGTGCTATTCTGTAAAAACCTCACCGTGAAAACATATGTGAAGTGAGCGTGGAGTGAGCTGTCAATAGTGTCAATTCCTAGCAAAAATAAACTCACTTCACCTAAGTTTTCACGGTGAGATTTTTACAGAATCGACCGGCAGCACTCTAATTGCTTAACACACTATCATTTTCAAAGAATCATTTTGAAGGATACTTATTGCTATCCCATTGGTAGTCAGAAGTCCGAAAGTCTGACCACCAGTCTTCCTGGAGGGATATCGTGTTACCCAGTAAATGGGTTGTGGAGGTAAGATAGGCAGTCGCTCCATGTAAAATACTGGTATTTATAAGCAACTAGCTTCTGCCCGCGACTTCGTCCGCGTGAAATTTCTTGTTAGTCCGACCTACCCCGACGCATCGCATCGCCTGCCTGCGCTATTACTTCGTTTTTGCTTAGCGTTCTTTCTGACTTTTTTTTCTTTTTGCTCGGCTCCTAAAGGTCATAGCGTGATGTTAAATAGCCTATTAGCCTTCCTCAAGAATTGGGCTATCAAATGCAAAAAGAATTTTTCAAATCCGACTAGTAGTTCCAGAGATTAGCGCGTTCAACCAAACAAACAAACAAACTCTTCAGCTTTATTATATTAGTACCTAAGATGTTTCTTAACTATATAGCTAAGTACTTTTAAGTTTCTGAAATGGGTAAGTAATAGATGATATAACAACAAAATCTCTAATATTTACAATATATAACAACGGAACCTATAATTTTATTTAATATAGCGATTAGTTAATATAATGAACGATTGATATAATTTTAAAATAACTAATTTTCATAAGCATAACATACATTAAATATAAAATCGTTTGACATACAACTCAAAAGATATAAAACTTATTTGGTCTAATAAAACAATAACTTTGTATTTTGTTTAAGATATATTTAAAAGTATTTTTTCTTTGTTTTATTCTTTGTACGTTCTATCGTAGTTATAGGTAATAGTCACCTAAGTAGATATTAAACATAACTAGTAACTAATTACCACCTGCGCTAAGATAGGTCGACGGAGCCCCGCTTCGCGGGGCTCCTATTTCTGGGTGGTTTAAAAAAAAATAACCACGAAGGCTAAGGCGGGAGCTCCGCTCCGCTTCGCTCCCGCCTTAGCCTTCTAACCTAACCTATCCGAGTCGGGGTACTCTGAGTCGGGGTGTTAACCATAATAACGTTTTTATATACATATATTAAACGTTAGACCTAATAATTTTCGATTAAATAAACAATATACATATTAAACGTTAGACCAAATGATTTTCGATTACATAAACGTTATATCAAACAACGTTATACTAATTAAGTTTTAGAATAAATAAATGTTATATGTAAAGAAATTATATCAACAGTTGGTATATCTCACGTTGATTATATCTTATGAACGATAATAAAATGAAATTAGACCAAATGAGTTTATACGTTATGAGACGCACCCTTCTGAAATTCATTAGTAGTCAACCCAGGGGGGGTTCAGAGTCATGTACTGAATCCATGGGGTTGCGTGTCCCCGCCACCCTGTATGTATGTCCTTCTATGTCACCCCCCTCCTGGCGTTTCCACTCACATCTGCCTTGTGGTATGTGTGCCAAAAAATCTTTTAATTATGCCTTTTGGTTAAGATCTTAGGCCGGCCAACACGGACAGCTTGAAGCAGCCACTATCGACTGTTTCAAGCTGCGACTGCATAGCAAACTACAGTCTTCTACGTACACACATACCAGGGACCGCTCGAGCAGTCGCAACTGCTTCGGGCGGTCGGCAGCGCGGTGAAATATCAAACTCAAAGCATTTATTTCAATTATTAAACCATTTACAGGCACTTTTGAATTGTCAAGAAGGAGGTCTGTCAGAAAATATGAAGCTAGTTGCCCATTCCATATATCATATATCATCGTGCGGTCAAGCAGTCGCCAGGCATACACTGACTGCTCGAGAATTGTCGACTGCTCTCGTGCAGTTACCTCCGCCCGCGCTCTTCATTCTAAGACGCGTGTGTTAAAACCGGCAATAAAAACCGCAGAGCAGTTGATACCGACTGCTGCAGCAGCAAGCAGGCAGGTATCAATGGCAGCTTCAAGCGGTTCAATTTGACTGCACGGGCAGTCCGTGTATGTTGATCACTGGCTTACTGCTGTAGCAGTCCGTGTAAGGCCAGCCTACTCCAATAAATTTCTTTCTTACTTTTTAAATACCATGTGTTTTTGTACCAGGGTGCTCGAATATGGGTGGAGCATCCAGAGAAGGTATGGGAGAGCGCCACGGTGACGTCAGACTATCGGTCTGGCGTCCTCCTCGCCAAGATAGACCAATCCGGAGAGATTCGGCAGATAAAGGTCAGTATGCTGAATAAATTATTATGTGTGTCCTTACAGTAACATCAAACAGTGCACCTAAGCTTCTTGACGGGATAGGTAAAGGAGGGTAGACCCACTTCGAGCAGTCAGGCTCAAAGAGGTGGCACTGATTATGCGCATCTTAATGGAAGGACGTGCGGTCGTGAGATTGGCCGCACTTGGAGATGGGGCCCGCTAGGAATGGCGGGCTGATACCAGTCGGGGGTGCGGCGAATGTTCAAGTATCTCCCGGGCCTCCGACTCATGGTACTAGAAGGGACTGTGTGGTTTTAGTCGGTAGGAGTCCGACATAGCCATCCGTTTTTCTCAGACGGAGGGTATCCATGAGGATTGACCCATGAAAAAAGAAACAGTGGCACTCCAGGATTGCTGACAGAAGTGAAAACAAAACACAAACAGAATACTTTGCCATCACTTACTTTTTTCCCATCTCAAAAAATTCCCAACGCGCCTAAAAATGTTTTCACTTAGAAAAAAAAGCGTAGATCCATTTCAACAGATATGTGTATAATACATAGCCTGTTAAAGTCATAACCCCTCCTTTGGCTTTGCGACTACGTCGGATAAAAACGCCACTGACGCCGCGATCGGCGTGGCCACTTACTGGGCCCAACTCAATTAACATAAAGGCAGATTTAGACAGATCCAGTGACTGGCGCCGAAATCGAGACAAGCCAGCGCTGACCCGAAAAAAAACCCATGTAAATTGATTTCAAGTCAATCCAGTGGCGGGAAGTCAGCGCTGGCTTGTAAATTCGCACACGAATATTTAGAAGCCAGTCTAGGCGCGGGCACTGGCGCCGATAACTGACTTGTGCACTGACCCTGTCTAAAATTGCCTTAATACATTTCTTTGCCATCGACTTGAAAAGAACATACCAGTTATGTCTGTCTTATGTAAAATGAGCCGCGCACCCCTATAGAGCAGACGGGAGTCTGCTACTGAGAAATTCTTGCAGAAAAAACCCGATACCGCTTTGCCCGACCTGTAAACTCCGAACTCAGGACCCCACCGTTCAGAAGTCGTGCTTACGATCGCTAGATCAATAACGCAGTCTACGTCACACGTCTACGTCAAAATAACAAAATTGACAGTATACCGCGTGGACGAATCACGATTGAAACGATTAATAACAAAAGAAAATTAACCAATTATCAGCGTTAGTCGAATTCTGCTGCCAAATGGGGCAGGCAGGGGGAAGCAAAAGTCCACAGGTATTCTCGTTATTATGAAAAGACAAAACTCACATTCACAAAGCATCAAAATCAAAAGTAAAATGTTCTTCTTCTTCTTCTCTTCGTTTAATGGCTTTTGCGGAAAAACCACCACAATTTAGCCAATGTCAAGTGTAAAAATGTAAAAATAGTATACTCGGCAACGTTGTACGGTTCAATCAATAAAAATCTTCCAAAATCATTCGTAATCTTTGGCAGCCATCGTAATGGCTCAGTAAAATGTTTACGTTAAAACGAAAAATCAAACATTGACAAATGTCATGTTTTGATAGATCTTGTCATTCAGTGACATCGTTTTTCGTGTTTTTTTTTTATAAATCACTAGCGCCTCATGGTTTTTCAACCCGCATAAGTGTCGATCCCGGTCGAAAGACACGTGGCGCCATCTATTATCATAATAACGTTATTGTTGTTTTCCTCGGGAACAGCGCTTTTTTTCGGGATGAAAGGTAGGTACTGTACATGTCCGTTTCTGCACCTGACAACGTATATGCAAAATTTCAGGATGATCGGTTCAGTGGTTTAGGCGTGAAAAGGTAACAAACAACTTTCGCATTATTATAGTTTCCTAAATTCTCTTTGTTAGTTATCCATTCGGGAAGCTTGCGGGAGTGATGATGATGACGTCACGCTGAAGTAATTGCACGAAGGCTGCGCTGACGTTCATGTTCGGGGTCACCAGTATAGAGGTATGAGGAACAGGGTGTAAAGTTCACTCATACTCTATAGAAAAGGGAGGATCCTCCGACCAGACGGGTGTTGTGTCTGGCGGGCAACTGCCCATTGATTCGTGTCGGGCCGTTTGTATCTATGCTAGTTGCGCGGTAAACTCTGCTTGCGCGATGCAGGATTTGCGTGACGTCAGTATGACGCCTTGTTTGCATGTGGCGTTGTAGATACCGCTACAAGACCAAATGCCATTTTGTAATACGCAATCTTGTAGACGGTCTTTTTGATCTAGTAGCCATAAGTTCGAGTGCTAAATGTCCTGGGTTCGAACCCTGGTTCGGGTTAAGTGTTGGCAAGTTTTTCCGTAAGGAAATTCTCATTAGCAGCCGGGAGTTTAGATTTGTACAGACGTCAGCACATAAAGCTACCCAAAACTGACAAATTTTCCCAATTAACCTTGCACCTTGCTTTAGCGATAAAGGTGAATATCTATTAAGGCGAAAGCGCCAGGGTAGCCCGCGAAATTCAATATTTTTTAGGTTTTTTGGAATTTGCTGGTCAGTATTAAGTTGTACGTTGATTAATATATGAATCGCGGCCGTAAGAAATATGTGTTTACAGAATTATAATCATTAAAGTCATCAACACATCTCTCTAAGACCACGTAAGTCCCAAGAATAACTGTTTCATGAAATCATCATTCTTTGGACTTACGTGGTCTTAGAGAGTTGTGTTGATGACTTTAATGATTATAATTCTATAAACACATATTTCTTACGGCCGCGATTCATATATTTATCAATGTACAACTTAATGCTGACCAGCAAATTGCAAAAAACGTAAGAAAATTTGAATTTCGCGGGCTACCTTAGCGCTTCCTCCTTAAAGACTTTTGACAGATTGTAGTAGCTTGATGTGCTGGCGTCTGTAGAAGAACAACGGCTTAATTTGCTTTCCGAAGCAAGGGACCTTATTTTCTGCGCTCGCGTCGGATTGCGTGCCATCCCATCGGACTATGAGAGTGAGGGAAGAGAGAGTGCACCCGTGACTTCGCACACTAAAATATTTCCCGCGCCGAAGGCTAGGCTCAGTTGAGAATGGTCGCTATGGCCGAAATACGGCCTGGAGGACTATTCTTAGATGTGTGCCCTCTCTACGGCAATAGGATTGCCCCTGTAACATAGGACTTTTTACGGACGAAATGTGGTAGCTACACACCTCTGCCAACCGTAGTCTAATGCGACCTTGTTACTTATTTCTCAACAGATAAAGGATGAGGGCAAGATGCCGCCTCTTCGGAATCCTTCGCTGCTCATCGGGCAGAACGACCTCACATCCCTCTCGTATCTGCACGAACCTGCTGTACTACATAACCTTAGAGTTAGGTAAGTACTTAAAAAGTTTCTTTAATCAACTCAGCCAGTCATCAGCTGGCAGGCCTCTCCCATGCTGCGCCACAACCACCCTGTCTTCCGCCTTCCGCAACCAGTATGTCCCAGCCACCTTTTTGAAGTCGTCGGCCCATCTGGCTATTGGGGGCGTCCCACACTACGCTTGGCTCGTCTGCTCCACCCGGCCATCGGTTCTTCGACAAACATGGCCATGCCACTGCCATTTCAGCTTGCTTACTCTGCAAGCCATGTCGGTAACTCCGGTCCTTTTTCGGATAACTTCGTTTCTGATGTTATCCTTTAAAGAAACTACGAGCATAACCCGCTCCGTAGCGGGTAAATAGCTTCTTGGGTAGGAAATATTTCGCAGTTCCTCGAAAAATCTTGGGTAATCCCTTGCTGCAAGAGGCCCGTTAGGGCCGAAGCCTGCCGGGCCAGCGGGATTGTCCGAAAGGGTTACCGCTGGCCCGGAACATAAAGGGCTAAGGGAGGAACACGGGTGGGTTTTAGTCAGTAAGAGTCTGACACTCCCTTTCGCTCCACCCAGAGCGGGAGGAGTCATTTGATGATTTCCCATCCTCAAAAAAAAAAAATCCCGTGCTGCGGAACTAGAATTAAGTTATATTCAATCGTCTACCACCATCATCAACATCCGCGTACGGCAAACGTTTACTCGCCGCTACGAGACAAGTACTTACTGTTTTAAAAGTACAATATTTTTATATCCTCTTTGTGTGCTGGAACCTTGGACTTGTGGCACGGGGTCTTGTGGTTAAGTAAGAAACAGCCGCACGGGTCGATCGATACGCTTGCCGCGGTTGTTTCGTGGAAGGATGACCATCTTTACATACCCAGGCCCATCCGTGCGTTGGAAAGTACGTTAACCCGTTGGTCCCGGCTGTCATTCGTGGATCTTGGTAGTCGTTACTGGTCATCAAAAGCCCGAAAGTCTGAGACCAGTCTTACTAAGGGGCCGTCTCCACGAGCGAGAGAATCGCGGCGATATTTTCGTCGTGGCACGTATTTCTGTACACTCTCTTAGAACGTGTCTCCACACGGCGATACCATCGCGGCGAAAATTTGATGGCACGGCATGACTATCGCCGCGATTCTCTCGCTCGTGGAGTCGGTCCCTAAGGATTATCGTATTACCCCAGTATCTGGGTTGTGGAGGTCAGACAGGCAGTCGCTACATGTAAAATACTGGTACTCAGCTGTATCGTATATTAAAAGCCTGTGGTGTCCCACTTCTGGGTAAAGGCCTGATGAGGGATTCTCCACTCTCTTTCCACTTTTCTATATTGAAAGTCAATGGTAGATTAAAATATCGAACATTGTTTTGTGGGTATTTCAACAAATTCCGCCCCCACAAAAGGGGATTTCCTCTTCGCCATCACTGGATAATTTAACTCAGCTCGTGCCCAGTTTAATGATAAACCGTTCGTTTCCGTATGTTCTACGGTCATGACGAAATCATGAATCATGTCACTGATAACGGCTGATAACGTTTGTATTGTTAAAGACCAACAGTTGTTGTATGTGATATCTGTGCTCTGATTAGTATTATAGGAATGTGGTATTTGTTTGTTTACTCGTAAATCTTTGACAGTCTTTACGGGCAGTCTGAAGACTGAAGTCTGGCAACTACGGGGTATCGAGCTATTCAATAACTGGGTTGTGGAGATCAGATAGGCAGTCGGTCCATGTTAAATACTGCATTAAGTTGCGTCTGACTGGAAGCTGACCATAATATAGTTGGGAAATGGTAGGCAGATGAGCATAAGAGCACGAACTACAGTACCCGGCGATAAATATTGCACATCGACCTTTACCTTTTTTTGTATTTTATACAAAGAATAAAAATAATTATCAAAAGAAGCAAATCATAATTGTTTTAACAGCTCCTAATAGATACCGGACTGTTTGTATTTCGTGCGACAGAGATAACGCTCTACGAAGCCGAAATTAGCCGATTGTCTCTTTCCAAAGGTCGATGTGCAATATTTATCGCCGGGTACTGTAAATAATTCTTCGTTACTCTATTTTATTATATGTATAGATTTCTTGCACCTCAACACACGTTACATAAATAATAATTTTTCTGCTTTCAACCATTTGTGAATAACTGAACAAGAATTTCACACATATTTAAAAATTCTGTAATGTTCATAATCTCATAAGTACGTGCCACTTGTCCAAACACTGAATCATGTATGGCATTGTTAGTTTATAAATATTTGTTACTGAAAAACGAAAAATCAATCTTACGTGTTTAGGTACAGAGTTCCAAATTGTTTGGTACGAGTATTATAATTTGTGATACGACTTTGTGGATATGTAGGATTTTAAAGAGATATGGGGGCTAGAGTCCCTGTCTTAGGAATTCTGTATTTCTCGACGGGTTAGGCAGTGTTAGGGATTGTCCATTAATCACATGAGGCTCGAAAGGGGGTGGGGGGAAGGGTCCATAAAAAGGGGAGGTACTTGTATGAACGAGCTATGGCTATCACTATGTATGTAGTGAGTGCGCGGGCGGCCCGCGCGAGAACCGGGGTTCTCAAACTAGTTTGAGCTTTTTTCTAGTAAAAATAAGTCTTCTTCATCCATATTATATTTTGACAAACACCGGACACGACAACATTCAGAACGAAGCCGTGCCCGACTGCGGACAAGCAGATCGCGCGCGTTGCCTCTCCCCGCCCCGCGCTGCCAGTCTGGCTAAGCACTAGTGGTGGTTAATAAAGCGTATAGCGCCAAAATATAACAGACTATTTGTAAATAGCATATAGCGTGTGCTATAGCGGCTCTGACTTCGCGCTATATTATAGCGCCTCAACCTACTCAATGAATAAAAGTTTAAACGCGCACAGCGGGGCCAGAACGAGATAGCAAGATAGCGTTAGCGACTATAATGTATAGCGCGTTGCGAAATAATATCTACCGCGCATCATCAATTCATCAAGTCCGTTTAGCGTGATAGCGTGTTGCTAAATTATAGCGTCTCCGCGTTCAGACTGCGCCCGAGTTTTGAAATAGCGCGCTATAATTATAGCGTATAAAATAACAGACTATATGAATATATTTTATAGTCTATAACACGTTTACAGTTTATAGCGGATTTGAACATCGCTACTAAGCACTAAGAAATTTCTAATATCAAAACCCAATCACTCTTTGCCCGCTCCGAAAAACGACCTCAAGCTTGAAGATATAACACAACATCACACTTGTTATTCCGCGAGAGGGTTAGACAGAGCTGTACCTAGCTCACCCATATTTCTCCACTAGCTTCTGCCCCCGACTTCGTCCGCGTGAAATTTCTTGTTACTCCGACCCACCCCGTCGCATCGCATCACCTGCCCGCGCTATTACTTCGTTTTTGCTTAGCGTTCTTTCTGCCTTTTTTTCTTTTTGCTCGGCTCCTTAAGGTCATAGCGTGATGGTAAACAGCCGCACAGGTCGATCGGCTACACTTGTCGCGGTTGGTCTGTGGATGGGTGACCATCTTTACATACCGAGACCCCTCCGTGCCTCGGAAACATGTTAAGCCGTTGGTCCCGGCTGGCATTCGTGGATCTTTGACAGTCGTTACGGGTAGTCACAAGCCTGAAAGTCTGACAACCAGTCTTACCAAGGGGTATCGTATTACCCAGTAACTGGATTGTGGTCTTGTGGAGGTCAGTTCAGTCGCTCCATGTAAAATACTGGTATTCAGCTGCATCCGGTTAGACTGGAAGCCGACCCCAACATAGTTGGGAAAAGGCTCGGCAGATGACATAAGATGATGAAAAGGGCCTCATGCTTCAAGATATATTAAGTAAAAATGTTGTCTTGTCCACAGATTCTGCGACCGCAACGCCATCTACACATACTGCGGCATCGTACTAGTTGCCATCAATCCTTACTACGATTTACCTATTTACGGTAAGTTCTAAGAAAACTCGTGGAAATATACTATTTCGTACGATATCTCGTCCCATGTAGGATAGGAGACGATGTAATTCATACTAATATTATAAACGCGAAAGTGTGTCTGTCTGTCTGTTACCTCTTCACGCTTAAACCGCTGAACAGATTTAGATGAAATTTGGTATAGAGATAGTTTGAGTCCCGGGAAATCAGCCATCAAACTCAAACTTAAAGCATTTATTTCAATTAAACCTTGTACAGGCACTTTTGAATTGTCAAAATTTAAATAGTCTGTCAGTTAGTCAGAAAGTTGAAGCTAGTTGCCCATTCCAAAACGTAGATCTCCATGGAGAAGAACGGGCAAGAAACTCCATGGACACTTTTAAATCAAGATATTACAAAATCCTGGGTACATTATTATTGTTGCTTCTATATGTGAGAACAATGTAAAAAAAAGACACAAATGAAGAAACATTTCAAAATATAAGATTAAAAATAAGCCTTGGCAGTTAAAAGATGACCAGTCTCAACCGACGGCGCCCGTTCACGAACATGACGCGTGGATCAGCACTGCATCCAGCTCAACCATTTTGTAGGGAACCGAATGATCCAACACACGCGCCACCATCGATGAGACATTTAAGTGAGCATGGCATCAGCCTCCATGCAGGCCCTGCACATGGGACAGTCCGTTATGCCTATTGTGAGACGATGCTATTGCCATAAGGACACAAATTCAGACTGGGCTGCTAGAGAAATTCCTAATGTCAAACCCAATAACACTTTGTTCGAGACAGGGATCGAACCTTGAACCCTTACCTCCAGTCGTAGGTACTTGAGACCTGTAGACTAACGAGACAGTCTCTTCCACAAGAAAATCATCATAATACATTATTTTCCTTATCAGGTGATGAAACAATAATGGCGTATCGCGGTCAAGCGATGGGCGACTTAGATCCGCACATATTCGCCGTGTCAGAGGAGGCCTACACCAAGCTAGAGAGAGAGAGGAGAGATCAGAGTATTATTGGTAAGTTTTAGCATTCTTTATTTAACTTGGTGTGCATACAGACGAGCGACACGCATTGACAGAGGCAGCTATAGCCGTTGACAATATTCCGCTCGTGTACTTGAGCACCTTACTCAAATACACGAGCACGAGAGGGGCCTGTGGTTAAATAATAAGAGCCGCACGGGTCGACCGATCAGGTTAAGCTACGCCTGCCGCGGTTGGTCCGTGGATGGGTGACCATCTTTACATACCAACACCCCTCCGTGCCTTGGAAAGCACGGTATGCCGTTGTGGTTCCGGCTGTCATTCGTGGATCTTTGACAGTCGTTATGGGTCGTCAGAAGCCCGAGTCTACCAAGGGCTATCGTATTACCTTACCTAGTAACTGGGTTGTGGAGGTCAGATAGGCAGTCGCTCCATGTAAAATACTGGTTTTCAGCTGCATCCGGTTAGACTGGAAGCCGACCCCAACATAGTTGGGAAAAAGCTAGGCAGATATGACTCAAATACACGAGCGATACATTGGCATCGGCAGCCGCCGACACGTGTCGACGTGTGCATGAGCACTTACAAGCTGACGCCACTGATAAATCTGCCCATGTATGTGATTTCTTTGGGTTCGTACAAAATCAGGCCCGTGACTAAGGAAGCCACATGATGCGATTGTCCAAAGTCGATCACAATCGTTCAGGATCGTCCAATGACAGAATTTTTCATCCAAACATTGAAAATTCTGTGAACAAAAGAAAGCAGTGGCACTCCGGGAGTGCCGACAGAGGTGAAAACTTGAACAATTACGTGTGTATTTTGTGAATCGTCTTATAAACAAAACACGCGCGGTACCGGCTACGGCCATCCGTCTTACGAATTTTCGATCAGGTCACGTGTCTTGACGCGAGTTTAACATTTTTTACGCATTACAAAAAAAAAGTGTACAACGCCGCTAAAGAAGTTTTCACTTCAATATTTGATCATCACGCTTTTACGAAGGTTTCGAAACAAGACATCCTCATTTTGTTAGGGACTTTTAAAACACTCGAGTCATGGAATCATCTGTAAATACGTTAGTAAAGTAAAATAGAGCTACTTATTTCGGGTTTGCCCGTCAAGTTTCGACCTCGATTTCGATGTCGGTGAATAATAAAAATGTGAGTACAAACCGTTAAAAAACATTAAAATCAACGTTAATTTATTAAACTGCTAGACACCACTGCTGCACATAAGCCTATTAAACTAGGAGTATGTCCGGCAATGGCGCCGATTGCCTTGTTCACAAACTAAACAAAATTTAAGCTCAGTGCATCTTTTCCTTTCCATTTCATTATGAAAAGGACAGAAGATAAATCTTAGTTTAGTCCTGTCAAATTAGTCAGCGCCTGACGTAAATTGACGTATTTTTAGTAGCCAATTTTTTAATCACGTCTAAACTTGTCTATGGAGTATCTTAATTTGGTAGATTACGGCCCACTCCGTCTCGAAGAGAGGATGCCTGTGTCCCAGCAGTGGGAACATTATAGGCTGATTATGAAGAAGAAAGCTTTACCTACTTAAGAATAAAGCTGATTATTCTTGTGTCAAGTGGAGTGCGATTCCTAGCCCGATGGATTAGCCCGGAACATAAAGGGCTAAGGAAGGAACACGGGTGGGTTTTAGTCAGTTAGAGTCTGACACTCCCTTCCGCTCCATCCAGAGCGGGAAGGGCCATTTTATGATTTCCCATCTTGAAAAAAAAAGTGTGACTGCAATAGACTGAGTTAATTGAAGCTGTTAAACATGATTTTAAATATACAACAAAATTTGTAGACCGTATTTCGGCCACGGCGGCCAATCTCAACGGAGACTAGCCTTCGGCGCGGGAGATATAGTGCACAAATGTGTGGGCAGACACAGGTGCACTCCCTCTTCCCTCACTCTCATAGTCCGATAGTACGGTCAGCAACAAAAGTCGATAAACACTTCAGTTTTTTTAATCTCAGTTATTGAGCAAAATATTTGTTCAAAGTTGCATTGTACTTCTGCTGCAATTTAGAACAAATATTTTCTTCAATAACTGAAATTAAAAAAAAACTGAATTGTTAATTATTTTCCTCAATAACTGATTAAAAAAACTGAAGTGTTAATCAACTTTTGTTGCTGACTGTACAACTAAATTATACAGTAAAGCAAGGTTCTGATAAATGATAAATGATAAATGATTTTATTTTTGTAAGTAGGTTTGTACAAACACTTTCACTTCTAGCTTCTCACTTTATTTGAATGGTAATTAAGTTGATTTCAGAATGACTAGCACTATTGAAAAAGTTATAAAAATGTTTGAAGTTGTAGCTTAAATTGAACTTTATTGTGTTGGATTTAAAGTTATTTTTTCGTAAACTTATTTGTTTACATTTCTGGCAAATAAATCGCGAATGCAGATTAACTGTGAACTCCTGCTCCCACAGTGAGCGGTGAATCCGGCGCCGGTAAGACGGTGTCAGCTAAGTACGCAATGCGTTACTTCGCGGCAGTGGGAGGCAATGCCAGCGAGACGCAGGTCGAGAGGAAGGTGTTAGCTTCCAGTCCTATCATGGAGGTAAGATAGATCTAGACAAAGACGTACTTAATCCTACTATCCATACTAATATTATAAATTCGAAAGTAACTCTGTCTGTATTTACCTTTTCACGCCTAAACCACTGAACGGATTTCGATTAAATTTAGCAGAGAGATAGATTTCACCCCGTGTGTGTGGGTGTGTGTTTATATGTTTGTTACTTCTTCACGCTCAAACGGCTGGACCAATTTTGATAAAATTTTGTATGGAGGTAGCTGACACCCTGGATTAACAATTCGAAGGTATCTTTGTCTGTCTGTATGTTACCTTTTCACGCCTAAACCACTGGACGGATTTCGATAAAATTTGGCAGAGAGATAGATTGCATTCCGGGGAAGGACATAGGATAGTTTTTATCGACATACCTCGCGGGCGTAGCCGCGCGCGGAATCTAGTAAACTGTATGTGTGCCAATTTTCATCCGAATCCTTTCAGTAGTTTTTGCGTGAAACAGTAACAAACATCCATCCATCCATCTTTACAAACTTTCGCGTTTATAACATTACTAGCAGCGACCTGCGGTTTCACACGCGTAAGTTTTGATCCCGTGGGGATATCGGGATAAAAAGTATCCTATCTGTTAATCTAGGTAATGGTCTATACAATGTGTTTCAGAGGGGTGTGACCAAACTTGGGGGTGTGGTACAGGCCATCAAACTGAACAACTTTTTCCCGGGGACAAACACAGTAATCGTGAAAAAAAAATCAGTCGTCCCATACAAAACTTCAATACCTTTTTGACCAAATGTATGGGACGACTGATTTTTTTTTCACGATTACTGTGTTTGTCCCCGGGAAAAAGTTGTTCAGTTTGATGGCCTGTACCACACCCCCAAGTTTGGTCACACCCCTCTGAAACACATTGTATATGTGCTAATTTTCATCCAAATCTGTTCAACGCTTACGCGTAATGAGTAACAAACATCCAAATATATTCAGAAATTTTAACATTTATAATATTAGTAGGATTATGTTTTCTTCGCTGACAGAAATTCCTAATTACTCTGTCAAAAGTATAGTTTTTGTGGGGATATTATAATGAAGTCGGTTGTGCTTGCTCCGTGTCCACGACCGTTGTATAGTGACCATCAGAATAAAAAAAAACTACAGTATTAACATCTTAAATTAAAAACTTATTTTCTTCCCCAGGCAATAGGCAACGCAAAAACAACCCGCAACGACAACTCGTCCCGTTTCGGCAAGTTCATAGAGATTCATTTCGACAACGTTTACCGGATATCCGGCGCTAGCATGCGCACCTACCTGCTGGAGAAGTCACGCGTCGTGTATCAGAGTGCGGGGGAGAGGAACTACCATGTGTTCTATCAGCTTTGTGCTGCTGCCAGGCAATTGCCTGAATTACAACTAGGTAGGTGGTCTATAAATAAATAAAAAATACCAAGCTGTTTATTGATATTAGCCCGTAACCTACCTTGTGTAATAATATCACCCTGTATAGAAATATCACCCAGTATAGAAATATCACCCTGTATAGAAATATCAACCTGTATAGAAATATCACCCTGTATAAAAATATCATCCTATATAATAATACAAACCTGTGTGTAACTTCCACCTTGTACAAAAACTACCCTGTTTAAAACCATTTCTTTTGAGTTGTGTACCAGTCGTATAAAAATATTATATAAAACCCTGTATATTTATGCAACCTCGTGTAAAAATACCATCCATCCTAATATTATAAATTCGAAAGTAACTCTGTCTGAACGGATTTCGATAAAAATCTTCGTTTGAAACCACTTACATTTGTATTGTTTTGGCAAAGTCAAATAATTTATTTCAAATAGGCACATTAAAGGCACTTTTGAACGTCAAAACTTACAGTAAAATTGAATTGATTCTAGTCGCCTCTTCCAGAAGGTAGTGTTCGTATGGAGAAGAATGGGCAAGAATCTCCACCGTTACTCTTTTAAAATGTTTTGCAAGGTTTTGTATACATAATATAATTATTATGTGAAGACGATGCACCTAGAATAAAATTAGCCTACCACAAAAAGTAAAAAGAATTAAAAATGAAGCAATTACAGGTAAATCAATTACGTGATAAATACATGGTGCTCACATATTTACAAATATTGTAAAAGTAGATGATTTTCCTAGAATTTTAACAAGTGTGTGAGTTACTGTAGCCACAGATTGTTAAAATCAATGTCATAATTTTTTCAAAAATATATATTAAATTAGGAACCAGTTTGATATCGTCTAGACTCTAGATTGTCCTATGGAGCAGAACCAGCATGTTTCCAAGCATTCTTATCTTTTTACAGATCATCAAGAATCGTTCCACTATTTGAACCAAGGCGGCAGTCCAAATATAGACGGTGTTGATGACCTCAAGACTTTTAATGAGACGAGAAGTGCTCTCACCACATTAGGTAAGTCGTACGTACAGTACATTATCTCATATTCACTAGGCAAGAAATCACGAATCTAGTATCCTGGCTTCGAAAAGTATCGAACGAAATGATTCGCTTCACCAACGCGTTTTTTTTGACAATGTGTATGTCCTATGTTTTGATTTTTTTTTTTTGTAAACCATTTTTAAGAATCAAATGTTTCGCAACCCAATAGATGCTCACTAGCGACATCTATAAGTTGTGCTGATGTTGCTGATTAAATGTCAGAAGTATGAAACCTGCGTCTGTCTGACGGTTTTCCGAAAGACGGAGACGTCTCGATGTGAAATAAAGCCTAGAAAATATCAGCAGGATTGTCCAAAAGGGTTACCGCTGGCCCGGAACATAAAGGGCTAAGGAAGGAACACGGGTGGGTTTTAGTCAGTAAGAGTCTGACACTCCCTTCCGCTCCACCCAGAGCGGGAGGGGTCATTTGATGACTTCCCATCCTGAAAAAAAAAGCCTAGAAAATAAAAACAGGATTGGATAGGACCATACAAAACCCATTTCAGCTGGTTTATATACATTTTGAACTGAATAGCTATTCACAACCATATGACAGGCCGTCGAATCGAAACTTACACATTTTCAAACACTAATTTGTCTTGCCACCGACAGCGAATAGCTGTCTGAAGAATGGTTGTCGTCTATTTGATTTAGACTGACAAAATTTTCGGGTTTTGGATTTGTGAAGAACCTTTAGAGGACTCTTTTGATAACATTTATTAATGTTCTATTCGTTACGGAAGCGCATCGAACAGTTGTGAATAGTTATCCAGGTCTCGTAACAAACGTGAAAAAAGCCATACAGATTCTATCCTTATATGGTAACTTCACCCTTGACCCTTCAACGGGATTGTCCGAAAGGGTTACCGCTAGCCCGGAACATAAAGGGCTAAGGAAGGAACACGGGTGGGTTTTAGTAAGAGTCTGACACTCCCTTCCACTCCACCCAGAGCGGGAGGGGTCATTACATGATTTCCCAACCTGAAAAAAAAACAACCCTTGACCCTAGTATACCTTTATCTTCACAGGGGTAACAGAAACAGAGCAGCGCGACATGTTCACGATCCTGTCCACCATCCTGCATCTTGGTAATGTGGAGCTGAGCGCGTGCGACCCTGACGCGCCGGGAGATGATGACAGTGATGACGGCGCTTATATTAGTGTGAGTAACAGATTAACCTTCTTACTAATAAACAGTGATCGGAGTAGGTAGAGCTGTTTTTGCTACTTGCGACATGCGGACATAACATGGATATGACAAATATTTCCCGGAGTCCCGGGAATTCTCGGAATATATAATAATATTTCCTTGTGCAGTAATGTATATTTAGTATTGTTTCTAACAGTTTTACTTAATTAATTCATATTTCACGAAGCTACCTCTAACAACTTCCAGGATCCCTGTGTGTGTATAAGTAAGTATACCTATAGGTACTGTTTGGGTGCTCACCTGAAATCCCGGGATTTTAAAATTGTCGATTGATTTAAGTGAGTTAATATGGGTAAGTGGGCAGTTATGAGCAGGTAGTAGCTGCTCATAACTGCCCACTTACCCATATTAACTAACATAAATCAATCGACAATTTTAAAATCCCGGGATTTCAGAGGCATATCCATGTTAACATCAATGTTTGCGGTCATTCACCCCAAACAGCTCTACCTACCCCGACCACTGCTAATAAACGTTATATAGCATCTGTATAGTTACACAACGCTTTATCTTCTTTCGAAAGTCAAATTACTGACGACTGAAAGAGAGAAAACTATTCATCTGATATAATACTTTTATTAGTAAGGGGTTAGTGTAAAATAAGTTGTGATGACCAGTGTGTGTAGCCCCTTAAAAAAAAAACGTGGTCCCGCTGGCCTGGTGAAGGTCGCGGGCATCTGCTGGATGCGGTAAGCACTGAACCGGTCGATGGCTAGAAATGTTGCCAGTCGGCTGAATGACTTCTGATTTGTTGGGCTCAATTTATGGCTACGGTTTTCTCTGAAATCGAAGTCATGGCTTCATTTTTTTTTGGCCCGACAACCAATATTGTAAACTCACCCTGTGTGTTTATTTATTTATAGTCTATTTTCATCCCGATACAAAAACTTAACACGGATTTACTTTACTTAGGAAAAATAAGAAACCGATGACTTAATTTGGATTTACTTACTTATAGATAAATATCAAACTGATGAATTTATCTGAATTTACAAAAAAAAAAAAATACGAACTAACTGATGACTAGGCAGCATGGTCCCTGACCCTAGCCGGTTCCACAAGGAACAAAAGTAAAAAATAAAAGTACCTATGGTTAGTAGCAAAAGTTGTGTCCTTTTACTTTGACAAATTAGTAATGTTAAAAGTCTTTTCAGAATACTGCTAGATGCTACGGTAAAAATCTACATAATGAATATCTTTTTCAGTCGAACGACAAACATCTTGCCGTCGTGTGTTCACTCCTCGGCGTATCTAAAACTGAGCTGTCTCGATGGCTCACACATAGAAGAATAGCGTCTGCACATGAGGTAATTATTTTGTATTTTTGGTGTTATTTTTTTTGAAGCGAAAATCTTTAATTTTTACCAGACTGTGCCAGAAGGGGGGTTATGTTTTTCGAGTGTATGTATGTATAGGCGCATTAGACATTTTTTGAGATGGGAAAAAAAAACCATTGGACTCGCGCCACTGTTACCGTAAGCGACACCGCGCGTGTTTTGTTTATAAGGTGATTAAAAAAATACCCGCTTCGGATGTGTTCGGCTGTCCTCGGGATGTACTCGGTTTTAATGTATATCCGATATGTCAGTGAGTGATGGCAGTGTTCTGTTTGTGTTTTGTTTTCACTTCTGTCGGCACTCCCGGAGTGCCACTGCCATATTTTGAATTGACCAAAGAGTCATGGACTTAAATATTTTATTAACAATATTGTGTTAAAAATAACGTAACAAGAAAGACGTAAAAGTAACGTAACGTACGTTACGTTATTATTATTATCATGTAATTTAATAAATTACATATAAATTAGATAAAAAAAAGTATTTCATAAGAGTGAATCATATTTATAATTTCCGGAAAGGATGCGGTTATCAAAAAAAAAAAATTGGCTAAAGTTTCGGACTGCACCGAAAATGCCTAGTATGAATATAGGTACCTAAGGCTAAAACCGACTACATTTTTAACTAAATTTTGTAACTTTGTTAAATCTACTTTTTAAAGTGAAATTCATTTAGCTTAGTATCTAGCGTGAAAATAACGTCAGCTAAATTAACGTCATTTTTCTTTTTTTTCTCTAGGTAATAGTATCCCGCATGGACGTCCAAAGGGCGTCGTTTGCCCGCGACGCGCTCGCAAAGCGAATGTACGGCGAACTGTTCGCGTGGCTGGTACACGCCGTCAACAGGGCGCTGGACACCGGACATGCTAAGAAACACTTTATTGGTAAGTTTACTAAACAGCGTGGCAGTAAGGGGCCATTCAAGTATTACGTACGCAGTACAAAGCGTGCCACGAAAGATGAGACTTGACCCCGCCTCCCCCGCCTCTTTCCGCCGCCCCTATGACGTCCAGTCCCGTCCCGCACTCAGACCTCATACCGCTAAAGATACCTAAAATCGTGTACTGCGCATGTCAAACCACGTGGTGTGTCAAGTCTCATCTTTCGTGGCACGCATTGTACAGGGGGGCGGGGGGGCTTTTGCTTTGCTTATTTTTGATGACATGGGGGGTGGGAGGGTCTGGATGGTGATTACGTCAGCAGTATTAATTATTTTACTTTTTCGGAATATCTACAAAATTTAGTCCATTTTGGTTTGAACACATAGGAAGTTGGGAACCCTACTTGTCCATGCTTGAAAACGAAACGTATTAACTGCTGCTTATGAATTAATAAAGAAACCAGAGCACATTGAAAAATGCATGTACAGACGCCAGCACATCAAGCTACTACAATCTGTCAAATTTCTGTAATAGATTTTCAACTTTATCGCTACAGCCTAAGGTTCAAATTTGATTGGAAAAATTTGACAGTTACGGGTAGCTTGATGTGCTGGTGTCTGTACCAATGTTTACGTAAGCAAGGGAGGGGGGAGTAAGAGCTTTGCTTACTTTTGCTGACGAGGGGGAGGGGGGTTAATAATTGCAAAAAATCTGCTTACGTAATACTTGAACGTCTCCTAAACAGCGTGGCAGTTTAGGTGGGCAAGATCCGAAAGGTCGATGTGATTTTTCTTCCCAACTATCCTGCCATGATGGAAGTCTAGTTAGTATTCATGGGTAAAAGTACTGTTGGACCAACTCTGAAATATGGAAATTAGCTGTTCCATTTAAAGGATGATTTCTACCAAACGTCTCGCATCGCATCGGATCGGAACGGATTTTACAATCTTTAAATAATATTAAATCGTTTACGCAGTATTTAAAGTCTATATTCACAAATTTTCTTTCTTTTCTTTCTTTTTTTTCTATATTACCAAGCCGCGCACAGCAGACCGCGGGCGCGGGCGTCTTCTGCGACACACGATCGTAGCCGAATGTATGCTGCGACGCGCGTATATACGGCTCCGTTCGCCTGTCGTCGTATCCGATCGAATCCTTTCGGCTGTCGTCCAAATTTTTCTTTTCCTCTTCTGTTTTATGATTATTTTCTTCTTTTAATGCAATAGCCAACAAATAACAATACTACGTCAATTTCAACCATTTTCAAAAATTTTAACACGTCAACACAGTAGGAATGAAACCATTTGACTAGGCGCAGAAACGGATACGTTCGCAAGCGACGTACGGAGCCGATCGTATGCGTCGGCATGCTGCTGGACGCGATCGTCTGTCGCCGCATCCGTTCGTATCCTTTCCGATCCGATGCGGTGCGAGCCGTTTGGTGGAAATCATCTTCTAAAGTGCAATACTAACAGTCGAAATGTATCGAACAGCAGTTTGTCAAATTGAAAGAAAATAATTTTAATTGCGTCTTAAATGACCCTATAAAAAATCTCGTTAAGTTAAAATTAAGTACAAGAAATAAATATACATGGAAAATACATCCGTCACGCCAACGCAATACGGCCATCGCTCAGCGGTGCTATTCTGTAAAAATCTCACCGTGAAAACTTAGGTGAAGTGAGCGTGGAGTGAGCTGTCAACAGTGTCAATTACTAGCAAAAACAAACTCACTTCACCTAAGTTTTCACGGTGAGATTTTTACAGAATCGACCGGCAGCATAGTGATGCGACTCATGTGCAAAACTCGAATCGTCACTATAACTTTGGGTACAACCATTTCTTCATACTAAGGGGTACTGAACTGCTACAAATCCATGGTTCACTTTCCCCCAAATGTTATATAACTTTTATCCCATACTAACTGACTTTGTACCGCCTCAGAATCAATGTATGTCAAAATGAATTATCTTCATTATTTTTTTCTCGTAAATTTTTCGCATGCTTTAATAGTTATTCTGCTGTTCGTGACGGAGAAAACTCCAGCAAATTAAAGATCATAAAAATCAGTCCAGCCATTCTTGAGTTATAAATGGTGTAACCAAACCGACTTTGTTTTGTTTATAGTATAGATTTTGACCTTTGTCCCCAGGTGTCCTTGACATCTACGGTTTCGAAACCTTCGAGATAAACTCCTTCGAGCAGTTCTGTATAAACTACGCGAACGAGAAGCTTCAGCAACAATTCAACTCCCACGTTTTCAAGTTGGAGCAAGACGAGTATATTAAGGTAAAATTAGTAGAATTTTATAAAAGGCTAAAATAAAGTTGTAAATAAACAGTTCGTTTTTGCCCACTGACCATTATCACATTCTAAATCACAATAAAAAATCTTTAGTTTAGCCAGAGTGTACAAAATGGCGTCGACCGCGCTATTCGCGGCGAGCTCGCTGTGCGCCCGCGGCATGTTCGCGGCGAGCTCGCTGTGCGCCCGCGGCATGTTCGCGGCGAGCTCGCTGTGCGCCCGCGGCATGTTCGCGGCGAGCTCGCTGTGCGCCCGCGGCATGTTCGCGGCGAGCTCGCTGTGCGCCCGCGGCATGTTCGCGGCGAGCTCGCTGTGCGCCCGCGGCATGTTCGCGGCGAGCTCGCTGTGCGCCCGCGGCATGTTCGCGGCGAGTTCGCCGCGCGCTCGCTGCGAACACGCGATGAGCTCACTGCGTACTCGCCTCGCTTTGGACTCGCTTGCAAATCACCAGTGTGATAAGGCCTGTGGTAAAAGACAGTCCCCAAAATTACCGCCCTTCATCAATCTTAACACCTTTATTAATGTTAAAACATACTTTCCTACAAACAGGAAGAAATCTCCTGGAAGATGATAGAATTCTACGACAACCAGCCCTGCATTGACCTGATAGAAGACCGCCTGGGAGTGCTCGCGCTCCTAGACGAACAATGCCGAGTGCCCGGCGGAAGCGACTCCGGGTTTGTGGCCAAGTTGCACCAGTCTTGTGCCGGCTACCACCACTTTATGAAGCCCAGGTTCGGGAACCAAGGTGAGCCATCATTTCAGCTGTAAGACTGCTGGATAAAGGTCTCTTCAATCTTACGTTGTTCAACACGATTTTTGGGTAGTGTTACCAGCCACGCTGGGAAGATCATCACTCCACCCTCCACCTACCCTGAGTATTATTATTACCCCCCCCCTTTTTTTTCATAGTGGAAAGTCAAATCAAATCAAATCAAATGACCCCTCCCGCTCTGGGTGGAGCGGAAGGGAGTGTGAGACTCTTACTGACTAAAACCCACCCGTGTTCCTTCCTTAGCCCTTTATGTTCCGGGCCAGCGGTAACCCTTTGGGACAATCCCACTGACCCGGCAGGTTTCGGCCCTTAGGGGCCCCTTCCTTGATGCTGACATTATTACCCTGACTATGCATCTTGACAACACAATGTTAGCTAATTGGAAATATTGCCTTCCGGCAATATAAGCCCACTTGCCTCTGCTTCAAAAAAATGAAATTGTAAATTTAATTGAATGTTCTTTCATGTTACGTGATATCTCCAAAATGTTAGTGTTTTATTGTCTTATTAGGGTGACTAATAAAACGCGATAATTTTACAGCATTTCAACATCCACTTGACGCTGCTTTTTCTTCCACAGCCTTCATAATCAAGCATTTCGCGGACAACGTAGAGTACCAATCAGGAGGCTTCCTCGAGAAGAATCGAGACACAGTGTCTGAGGAACAGCTAGAATGCATCAAGACCGCGACCAGCTGTCGTCTGATCCACACCATCTTCGCGGATAGAACGGTGGAGGTGTCCGCTTCCGCTACTCTCCCGCCGCCTTCCAAGAGGAGGACCACGCCCTCCGTGCCTCTCGGCAGTCTCACAGTAAGTTCACTACTAGTTCATAACGTAGTAAAAAGATTTGGCAACAGATCAGCAAAATGAAGCTGGTCTGCCCAAGGTGGGCTCCCGGGCCGGATTCTCAATGCTGGGCTCAACACAAAGATTTGTAAATACAGTGCTTGAAAAAAATCGTCGCGTCAGTAAATCGCTTGTGCGTACCTGGCCCACATTAACCCCAAGCCATGTTAGCAATTTTTCCGCACACCAATCTCTTTGTCCACAGCAACCCCCTCGCCGCGCTTCCGGCCAGAAACACACAGTCGGTTCCCAGTTCCGTCAGTCACTGTCGGCTTTGATGTCAACGCTGTCAGCGACGACCCCTCACTACGTGCGCTGCATCAAGCCGAACGACACCAAGGAGCCCTTCATGTTCGACAGCGCCAGAGCCGTCAACCAGCTCAGGTATGGCAAACAGAAGGATTAGTTATTAAATATGACCATAATGGGCATAATGACTTTTAAAGGACAATTTTTTTTGAGAGGCCCGTGGCTAAATAATAACAGCCGCACAGCTCGATCGGTCAGGTTAAGCTACGCTTGCCGCGGTTGGTCTGTGGATGGGTGACCATACATACATACATACCGTGACCCCTCCGTGCCTCGGAAAACACGTTAAGCCGTTGGTCTCGGCTGCCATTCGTGGAACTTTGACAGTCGTTATGGGTAGTCAGAAGCCCGAAAGTCTGACAACCAGTCTTACCAAGGGGTATCGTATTACCCAGTAACTGGGTTGTGGAGGTCAGATAGGCAGTCGCTCCATGTAAAATACTGATATTCAGCTGCATCCGGTTAGACTGGAAGCCGACCCCAATATAGTTGGGAAAAGGCTAGGCAGATGATGATAAATGTGACCCTTTTGGCGAA
The DNA here is from genome assembly GCA_963855955.1 of Luperina nickerlii. NCBI lineage: Eukaryota > Metazoa > Arthropoda > Insecta > Lepidoptera > Noctuidae > Luperina > Luperina nickerlii. The sequence continues at coordinate 3,460,599 of OY979689.1, read as the reverse complement.
TTGCTGTGGTCGTCCATAACACGCTAGCAATCTCAATCAGAATGATTTTGTAGGATACTGCGAATCCATTGCTTAATATGTTCGAAAAATTTGTCTGCTCAGCAACGAAAATAACGCAATGAATGTTATTGCTGCTGATAAGTGTTACGCAGTTACCCCGCTGATCATAGTGACAAGTCTATTAAGCTACTCTGCTGCAAGTATCTTTTGGCGCTCAAATAATTTACATATGACCATACATGTGTCCCGTTCAGATTTCAATTGTTTGTGATAGTACCAAGAATTATGTTCACTATAATATTGTTACGAGCTTGGGGTTCGTGACAATAAAAACTGCCGATTTAATAACCAAAAAAATGACACTTTAATCAACACCACTAATAACAACTTAAACACACTAGTTATGAAACACAATTGCACTACTGATCGCTCTAAGTCGCACTTGAAGATCGCTTTCGAGGTTATCGCTTGTATCGCTTATCCAACACTATTTGTGTCTCGCGGCCCACACCGGCTTTATATAGTTCCACAGAGCTACTATATAAACATCTAGAATGTTCGAGTACATACCGGTCCCGACCGACCCGATGTCGATAGTTCTCGGAATTTCTAGGACCTTGACCCTGCTAGTTCTGCTACCCGATACTAGATGGCGCTAGTAGTAACTAATGTCACCAAGTACTAGGCATCAATTGTGGCGCGCAACAATATGCACAATAATTGTGCGCTGAACTGCGCAAGAAAATTAGAGTGCACAAAAGTAGAGCTGAATTCAGATTGCGGCAAAGTTCGGCGCGATCTCCGAAATACTTATTCTTTAATTTTTTACAGAGCGTGTGGTGTACTGGAGACAATCAGGATATCAGCCGCGGGTTTCCCATCAAGATGGCTGTACCAAGATTTCTTCTTTAGGTACGTAAATGATTATATTTTTGAAGTGATAACTTTTTTAGCGGCCGTTGTACACTTTTTTTGTAATGGATAAAAAATGTTAAACTCCCGTCAGGACACGTGACCTGATCGAAAATTCTTAAGACGGATGGCCGTAGCCGGTACCGCGCGTGTTTTGTTTATAAGACGATTCACAAAATACACACGTAATTGTTCAAATTTTCACTTCTGTCGGCACTCCCGGAGTGCCACTGTTTTTTTTTTGTTTGGACGTTAAAAACGTTCAGATACTTAAACATCCTGTCTGGTTGATAATTTTATTACAGGTTTTAATGTTGAAAACGTTGGCTCCCACCCAAAATGTTAAAGAAACCTATGAATAGAAACGGCTATCACTGTAGAAACAATCCAAAAAAAAAAAACAGTTCTTTATTTTTTTACAACTATCCAATAGCCAATCAAAATGGAATAGGGAATATAACTAATATTAGAACAAATAATGTAATTTCACGAAATGCATAGTAAAACGAAATAATCGAAAAAAAATCAGTAAAATCAATGGAAATTTGCTAAGCTACACGCTTTAAAAGTTTTTGGTGGGGATTATTCTCATCCTTGTCGCGCGGTACTGACAATGTATGGCGCTAGTATGAAGTTACACAGTCATGACGTCACTTCTATGGTAGTGCCGTCTTTGTCTAGCAGTTATTTTAAAACGTTTATGACTAGGCAATTATTAAAACTTTTTGACTTTTTGTAGTATTGTTTGCACTATTTGCAAGCAATATTTTTTTGATTTTAAAATAAAAAAAAATTACATTATCTCTATTATTAAAACGAATGAGAATTACTAAGAAGGTAGTCTGCTGATCGAATGATCGAAGGCCTTCAGTTTCGAAACCCTCTTTTTTATCTGTCATTGTCTATAGCAAAACTGAAGTATTCTGGTTAAAGACATTTATTTCTCAGAAAGAAATTTACATTTCACTTACATGAGAACTTTAAACATAAAGTAAAAACTAATCGTTGTCCTTCGACATTCGGACTTTCAATTTACCTGACGTATTTGACTATATATTACATTAGTAGGTATTACAAATTATTTAGGTTCGCGGGTACTCCCAAAAATCCAACACTGCGCCACTATGCGTAACTACCCTGCCTTGAGATACAGAGTGCGGTCCCGCTGTCACAATGCAGAAAAATCAGTCAGTAGTACAACTTTTGTTTAAGGGCTGGATCTACGCCATTGACCTTGCTCATGTGGGCGTTACCAAGACAAAGCCCCCCGCGTGCGCCTCCCCACCCCTAACAATAACTTCGTGCAACGCGTATATAATTTTGTGCTAAATGTTGCATCATCGCAGCGCCCGGCGCCCGGCCCCCGCCGCCCGCCGCATGCTATCGCTATCGCTTCCAGTAGCTGTATCTAATGCAGAGGTGTAAAACCTTTTGAATGTCCAAGACCGAAAGCAAGGGAAAATATAATTATGTATATTGTATAATTTATAGTTTTTACGCGTTTTAGGTTTAACTATGATGAAGAGACTTTTACATGTTACCATTGTATATCTTGATTTACTCGATAAAATTTACTACTTACTTTAAAAAAATGTGGGAATTATGAACCTGGAAGGACCGGTCAGATTTACCAAAACTGTCAATCTGACTCCATCCTTCCGAGACCGGGTTACCTATAACATCGCCAATTTGCGTGATTTTGAAGGGTTCTATTATACTAACAAAATGTATATGATGTTGCTGTTGTGTTACCATGACAACAAAATTATACCGTTGTCAGACTACTAAAACTGTTAGTTGAAAATATCTATTACTTATAATTACATTGGTAAAACTTATTGCAGAAGTATTAAAGGAAAATAAAAAATCATGGAACATAATATGTATGTATATATGAAAAAATTAAATTTTTTGTTTACAATGTTCATATGATAGTCGTACATTTTAGGCCGGATGTGATGTAATTTCTTGAAATTGATCGTGTCCACATCCTGCGACTATTGTACCAACCACACCACATGTATTTAGGTTATTTTTTTCTGGACTATGTTTCCATCGATTACAAAATCATATTGCATAAACGACACTTCAGCGTCAATTTAGTCATTAGGCCTGTCAGTGGTTCAGATATAATTTCAATCGACTGTAAGCCGCAATTCAAAGGCTCATGGGATGATAATTATATTCTGTAGTTCTTTAAAAAAATGGCTTACATTTACAATACGTCTACCAATAGATTTTAGTCTGAAACAAAATTAATTTAAGTTAATGGAACAAACTGTTCTATCTATTTCACTCAAGATTGTTAAAGAACATAAAGAACCTGGTATCTTCTGTTTCTTTATCATCTGTTATTTGGTTTCGATCTTGTTGCAAACTATGTTCAATAAATAGGTGATGACTCTTGAGTACTTGGGGGACTCTTGGTAGTAGAACTGAAAAGTCACGAAGATCATTGTGTAAGTGTAATAAATAAATGTCGTTGTTGCTATTACCCAATTTCTTTCCTCAATCTGTAATATCTTGAGTCGTGAGTTTATTTAAAACAAAATTATACATGTTTTCTCCATAATTTATTATATACACCGATTTTTGTTGTACGTTGGGTGATAATAATTTATTTATTTAAACTTTTCGCACAAAAAGGTACAAAGGCGGACCTAATGCCTTAGGCATTCTCTACTAGTCAACCAAGGGTGGTGAAGAGATTGGATGGCAGGTGCTTTGTTTGAGAGGAACAATGACAAAAAAAAATCTATTAAAACTAGGCTATTTATTGGCAGTGGAGCTGTAAACAAACAACGATTTTATAATGCAAAATGTTGGGTTCAATCACGGAATAGAAAAAAAAGAGTGAAACTGTCGATATTCATAAAATAACCGCTGTCACCAAACTGACACAATATTTGAGTGTACGTCATCATTGCGAAGTTCATTACCGCGATGTACGTTACTGCGAAAGTTTGTTATTGCAAACTTACGTTGCAATAACAAACTTTTGCTGTAACGTACATCGCAGTAAAGAACTTTCGCGATAACGTACTTCGCAATCAAGAACTTTCGCGATAACGTATTTCGCAGTAAAGAACTTTCGCGATAACGTAGTTCATAGTAAAGAACTTTCGCGACAACGTAGTTCGCAGTAAAGAACTTTCGCGATAACGTACTTCGCGCGCCTCAAAGAGCTCTCAGCAATCTGACGGAGCCCCCATAGAGGGCCAAACGCCTGCCCGGGTCGTGGGACTGTCTTATCAGGTAACCGTGACCCTGAAACGTAAAGGGCTATTGATGAACTCATTGGATGATACCTAATCGTACAGTGATTGTATTGTAATTCATTAATGATTGTATTGTGATAAAATTTAATTAAAATATTTTTGGAACAAAATATAACATGGGTGTAAAAATTATTGGAATCGATTCAGTTACTGATTCTGAACAAACTAGTATATTCAGGTTTCGCATATCCTAAGAATAATGTTGTAGATATCTACACAAACTTTATAAAAATAAAATTGACAAAATGTTTAACATCCATGTTCGTTACTTATACTTTTTGTTGACATAGTTTTACGTTCATAATACCGAAATATCAACCATAAATGATTTACAAAATAATAGTGCCCTTCAAAACATTTTTGTGTGACAATGGCGGATTGGCGGTGGCTAACGGCTTCTACAAAGGCAGATAATACGAACAGAATAATAAAACGTTTCTCCCGTCGAAATAGAGTTCATTATTAGTTGCGAGGTGCTCTTTTCTATGAAAATATTGGGCCGAAATAAGACCTTATTTTTATAAAGTTAACCGTGTAATTCGATTGTGCATCGGATTCTCAGAATAATTTTAGTAAACTGCGTACTTACCTAGTTTAGAAAAAATTTTAGTTTTCACCGTTTATGGTTTAGTAATAAAGACCTAATTCTCTTTTCGTATTAGTTTATGTTATAGAGTCTGTACCGTATACCTACTAATTTTGTGTATAGGTACCTACTTTAAAATTCTAATTGGTTGGGCTACCGACAATAATTTTGTTTCTTTCTTTCTTTTTAAAGAAAACGTTGCCCCACACTAGGAATTACTCCTGTATCGTGGATGCGCGACACAAACAGCCAGACCCGGAACAACTACCTGTAGGCAATACAAATATTTGTTCCGTGCGGGAATCGAACCCGCGACACGCAGCGCAGCAGTCAATCGCTCAGCCACTGCGCCAACCGTGTCGTCAAAGTGTGTTTGCGGAGAAAAGTATCACAGGTCCGTTCAGCACAGCGTCTCGTTCCGCACTGATTTATTGGGCGCCGGAGGGGTGGCTACGCGATCTGCGAGTAGCGATTACGTAAAAAAATCGATTATAAATAATTAAGAAAGTTATTGGCAAAAATAAGCCGAAGGGGACATCGGCATTACTTAATATAATATATTGGTGGCAATTAAAAGATCCTGTGATTGATAGTTTAGGAGAAAAATGGTAGTAAGTTACAAAAACAGAGGTCACTTTGCGTATTTATTTATGATATTTCAAATATATTTTTATTTTTTTTGAAGCGAAGAGGACATGCTTTATATTGTGTAGATTAATATATTTTTTTTTGAAAAAAAATCTTGTAAGGGTTACGGAATAAAAAGGTTCTAATGTATCCTAAATGAAGCCCAATTCACGTCTACCCACGCCTTAAGTATTACAGAAAGTATATCTATTTATTTACATACAATTTCGCCCACCAGGTATCGTCTCCTATGCTTGTATAAAGAAATAGACCGCGGCAACATTAAGGCCACTTGCGGCCGCATACTGGCGCGCCACGTGAAGGACCCCGACAAGTACCAGTTCGGAGCTACCAAGATATTCTTTAGAGCTGGACAGGTAACCAATCTAAAGCAGTACGGTTATGGAATGACTTGCCCGTGTCGGTAAGGCGTGCTCAATCTTTGTCCACGTTTAAAATTATGGTAAAAAAGCACTTCCTCTCTCCTTAAACATCATCATTATATTTTCTTTGCTCCTGTTTCATGGATATATTTATATGTATGTGTATATATCTATACTAATATTATAAAGCTGAAGAGTTTGTTTGTTTGTTTGTTTGTTTGGTTGAACGCGCTAATCTCTGGAACTACCAGTCGGATTTGAAAAATTCTTTTTGCATTAGATAGCCCAATTCTTGAGGAAGGCTATAGGCTATATAACATCACGCTATGACCTTTAGGAGCCGAGCAAAACGAAAAAAAGTCAGAAAGAACGCTAAGCAAAAACGAAGTAATAGCGCGGGCAGGCGATGCGATGCGACGGGGTGGGTCGGGGAACAAGAAATTTCACGTGGACGAAGTCGCGGGCAGAAGCTAGTTTATTTAGATTAGTGTAATATACTTCATATATGTATTTATTGTATTATATAAATGGTACACCACGGACTACCTACAGTATTTGTCTGTCCTTCCCCTTTTTAAATCCATCCTAAGGTTGTCTTTAAAAGATCGCTCTTAGCGATAAGACCGCCCATTGTGTCACCCTTTGTACAGTTTCTATATTTATGTCTGTAATTTATATGCTGTACATAATAAAGAGTATTCTATTCTATTCTAAAGCCTCAGATTTCTAGTCATGTGGTAAATCTGGGCAGATTTGGATTAATATCGCCAGGGTAAGAGATCTAAAGCCAAAAGGCTTCTTGCTAAACGACAATGTCAGTCTGATATTAACCTTTAGACCGTCACACGTCAAAAATTCAACTACTTCAACTTCAACTCTTGATTAATGGCTTCTGTGGAACGAACACCACAATTTTGCCAATTTCACGTACTAAAATCCACTAAATGAAAAAATTAAATCTCTCTGACACGTGAGACAGCTCGCTACTGCGGCTGATGTGTCTCCAAAAAATATGATGATGTGATGATGAAAACCGAATCCATTTTAGAAAAATTTTGGTCTCCTCATAAAATGTTATTCGTCAAAAATCAAAAACGTGCCCTCGGTGTCAAAGTCTGTCATGTAGTCGAACCGTGGCGTGCTGGGCACATTTTGGTTTGTCATCTATACATGACTGAGGCGGTCAAAAGGTTAAATATCGATTTAGAATTGTCTTAGATTTCTCTAACTAGAATCGAAGAACTGGTTCAACGTTTAGCGGGTGCAGCGGAAGACCATTTTGTCCGGCATACCAATTTCAATCCATAAAAAGTAAAAAAAGTAGTCTTTTAATACCTGTCATTCTTGTCTTCACATAGAGACGTGTAGTAAATAAACTATGCCAAATAAAATTATTCTAAATTATTATATGGAGTACCAAGCACTCGAAGTTATGGATAGAGAGAGTCCTTTGCCCAGGAGTGGCATTCAGGCTGACTGTAACAGTATATACCGAAAAATGTAGCATATCTTCACGGAAATGCTGCTACAATGAGGGTTTTCTGAAATGACTTTCGTAGGTGGCAGCACTGACACGTCAGGTCCAGGCATCTGTCAAAGAGCCTATATTTTCTTTAGTCATGACTGAATGATGAACGAATGAATGAATCGAATGATGAACGTCATCATATATTTTATATTCATTGTCGAAATGGAAGATCTCTTGTCAAAGTGGTGCCAACTGATGTCGTAAATTTTCACGAAAACCCCCATTACTCCTGTTACGTGTATGATATAATGCAAAATGGTCACTATAATATTAAAGTTTTCTCTCATCACCAGGTGGCGTACTTAGAAAAGATCCGCGCGGACATACAGCGCGATTACTGCGTGCGCGTACAGAGTTGTGTGCGTCGGTTCATCGCGCGACGCAAGTACCTGAGGATAATGAGTGCGTTGAGGGCGCTGCAAGCTCGCGCCAGAGGTTACCTGGCGAGGAGGTAAGTCATTATTCAATGACAACAACTGACATCATCTCCCTAGCCTTTTCCCAACTATATTGGGGTCGGCTTCCAGTCCAACCGGATGCAGCTGAGTACCAGTATTTTACATGGAGTGACTGCCTATCTGACCTCCACAACCCAGTGACCGGGTAATACGATTTCCCTTGGTAAGACTGGTTGTCAGACTTTCGGGCTTCTGACTACCCGTAACGACTGTCAAAAGAAAAATAAAAATTTTGGCTAGGAGGTGCAAACTTTTTTCGGGATAGCTGTATTTATAACTACAAATATCTCAACGATGCGCTTCGGGTATCACCGTCTATCTTTAGAAATAAAAGTATGGAATCGGAATTTAATCGGTGACTACAGGCTGACTGAGAAATGCTGCAGAATTTACTAAAAAACGCTTTTAGTAAGACACTAGAGAGAGATATTTTTTTAGATAATTAAAACACGCGTTTTCGATATAAACACCGTTTAATACAAACGTATTAAAAGGCATCAATTTGTTAATAAAAAACTCGATTATGTTGCTGCAGCTGTTCCTTACTAAAATATATTCTTATCCTGATCCGATTCAACTTCTGAAATTAATATTCACTTTGTACCTCTTAGGTAATAGGTAATACGGGCTGTTGTCCGCAACTCCACGTCAATGCGCGTATTTTGCGTACATGTACCTCTGTACCTCTTAAACTCATTTCTCATCCCAACAGACGAGCCCAAGAAATCCGACGCAAACGTGCAGCCATCAAAATCCAACGCAACATCCGTGGCTGGCTAGCAAGACTGAAGTACCAGAGAGTACGTCGCCTAGCCATCGGGTTACAAGCCCACGCTAGGGGTTACATGGCTAGGAACCTGTATAGAGACCGCAGGAAGGTCAAAGCGGTGAGTTACACCTTGGTTACTAGTGGTTACGTTGCCTAGCCATCGGGTTACAAGCCCACGGTAGGTGTTACATAGCTAGTTGCATGTGTATAGAGCACGGAGGAAGGTCAAAGTGGTGAGTTACACCTTGGTTATTAGTGGTTACGTTGCCTGGCCATCGGGTTACAAGCCCACGCCAGGGGTTACATGACTAGGAACCTGTATAGAGACCACAGGAAAGTCAAAGCGGTGAGTTACACCTAGGTTACCAGTGGTTACGTTGCCTAGCCATCGGGTTACAAGCCCACGCCAGGGGTTACATGGCTGCCGGCACCACTGAGTGTTGGCCCTACGGAGTTAATGGATACGTCGCCTTCCCAGCCTTAAAAGTTCTCCAGTGCAACCTGAACCACTGCCGCAATGCACAGAATCTGTTTTATCAGACTATTGTGGAGTGGTCGGTTGCCTTGGCGGTTGTAGCAGAGCCCTATGGCCTTCGGGATCATCCTCGTTGGTTCCGGGATACCGCGGAATCTGTTGCCGTCTACTGGGCTGGTGGAAGCGGTCGGCTTCACTGCTCCCTACTAGATAGGGGGCAAGGTTTTGTTGCCGTGGAATGGGGATCTCTAGCCGTAGTGGGCTGCTACGTGTCTCCCAATATTTCGCTCAGCGAATTCGAGGAATACATGGATGGGGTTGCAAATAGCATTCGACACAAATGCTTACCCCGTCCGGTACTCGTTTTGGGTGACTTCAACGCTCACTCCAGAGCTTGGGGAAACACCCGGGACACGCCGAGGGGACACGCGGTACAAGACTGGGCTGCGACACTTGATCTCCGACTTTTAAATCGGGGGTCCGTGTCCACATGCGTTCGGTGGCAGGGGGAGTCAATTGTGGATCTCTCATGGGCGTCTCCTTCTGTTGCCCGCATGGTGTCGGAGTGGAGGGTAGCGGAAGAGATGGTCACACACTCTGACCATCGCCACATCATTTTTGATGTGACACTGTGCCCTTCCGGTAGCAGGAGCCCTCCAGTTTCTAGCCCACCAGCGCGACGTTGGGCTCTCAAGCGACTCAATCGAGACATGCTCATTGCAGCCGCCAACGTCGCGGCGTGGCCGGAAGATGTCCATTCCCAGGGGATCTCGCCCGATCCAGAGGAAGAGGCTGCTTGGTTCCGGGACAGGATGACGTCGATTTGTGACGCTTCCATGCCCCGGGTCAGATGTGCTCAACGTCTTGGTGCGGTTTACTGGTGGTCGGAAGACATCGCGCAGTTGCGTGTTCTCTGTCTTAGGTCCCGACGCCAGTATCAGCACACTCGACGCAGGAGACAGCCAAGAGCTACAGAAGAAGAAATAGCTGGAACCTACAGAGTGTACCGGGAAGCCACTATGGAGCTTCAGCACGCCATCTCGAATTCCAAGTCTAGGTCTTGGGTGGAGCTTCTTGAGGGGCTGGATAGGGATCCATGGGGGAGACCGTACAAATTGGTCATGGCCAAATTGCGACCCTGGGTTCCCCCCCTCACAGAAACTATGGACCCGGCTCTACTGGAGCGAGTCGTAAACACGCTCTTTCCAGTAGCTAGAGACAGACTCTCGTCGCTTCTGCCATCTTCAGACTGGACTGACGAGTTCGGGGTGTCTGAGGGCGAGCTTGACCGGGCCGTAAGGCGTATGGGAGCTCGTAATACAGCGCCAGGCCCGGATGGTATTCCTGGCCGAGCGTGGGTTCTGGCTCTGGCTTCTCTGGGAAACCGCCTGAGACGGCTGTTCAACAGCTGCCTCCGTGAGGGCGTGTTGCCCTCTGACTGGAAGGAGGCTGGATTGGTCTTGTTGAGGAAGGCAGGCAGGGACTCAGAGTCTCCCTCTGCATACCGTCCCATTTGCTTGCTCGACGAGGTTTCCAAATTATTCGAAAGAATAATTGCCGAAAGGCTCGTCGAGCACCTGTCGCGTGTTGGTCCCGACCTCGCCGATTGCCAGTATGGCTTCCGGCGGCAGCGTTCGACAGTCGATGCGATCCTACGCGTCCGCTCGCTGTCGGAACAGGCAGTTTTCCGGGGTGGGGTGGCGTTGGCGGTAAGTTTGGATATCGTCAACGCTTTTAACTCCTTGCCCTGGGATGCGATAAGGGCGGCACTAGTACACCATAGGGTGCCCCCTTACTTGCAGTGCATCATCGGGGCTTACCTAAGCGACAGGTACATTCGCTATGTGGGTCGGGATGGTAGCGTTTATCGGAGGGAGATTACGTGTGGGGTTCCGCAGGGGTCCGTTTTAGGTCCTCTCTTGTGGAACCTAGCATACGACGCGGTCCTGCGTGTCGATCTCCCCGTCGGCATTAATATCGTTTGCTACGCAGACGATACTCTGGTGTTGGCCGGCGGGGACACCTTCGAGGAGACCATCCAGCTTGCCGAACTCGGGGTGGCAAAAGTCGTGGCGGCAATCCGCGGGCTGGGTCTTGAGATAGCGCCTCAGAAAACTGAGGCGTTATGGTTCCATAAACTGCCGAGGAGCAGAGAGCCACCCAGCTCGTTGGTCTATGTCGGAGATGCGCAAGTCCAGGTGGGGCGATACATAAAGTATCTTGGCCTCACCCTGGACGGTCGGTGGGGCTTCGAAGAGCACTTCGAGCGCCTAGTTCCCCGGATCGAGAAGGCAGTGGGTGCTTTGCATAGACTGCTGCCCAATCTCGGGGGACCTCGGGAGGAAGTTCGTCGCCTCTATGCGGGTGTCGTGCGATCGATGGTCCTTTACGGGGCGCCTGTTTGGTCAGGTAGACTGTCAGGCGTCCGACGCTGCAGGACTAAAGTTAATAGACTGCAGCGGAAAATGGCCATTCGTATCGCACGAGGATACCGAACGATATCCTTTGAGGCGGCAACTCTCCTGGCGCGCTTTCCGCCGCTGGACATCCTGGCGGATATGGACGCGAAGGTCTACGACCAGATTCGTAATATCCGCCAAAGCGGGAATAGTGTGCCAGGAAGCGTATTCGCAAGGCTGAGGCGGCGGGAACGGCGACACGCGCTCGAGCGGTGGCGCGAGCGGCTACAGCAGCCGCAATATTCGCGTAAGCGCGTTGTCGAAGCCGTCCTGCCGCACTTCGAAGCCTGGCTGAAAAGAGGGGAGCGCATCTCCTTCAGGCTCACCCAGGTGCTCACCGGACATGGTTGCTTCGGTGAGTACCTGAACAGAATTGGGCGAGAAGCCACGGCAAATTGCCACCACTGTGGAGGCAGCCTGGATTCCGCACAACACACGCTCGAGGAGTGCCCTGCGTGGGCCTCCGAGCGGCGGGTCCTGGTTGCCAGGATCGGGCGAGACCTGTCTCTGCCGGCAGTAGTGAGGGCTATGCTGGCAGAGACAGAGAATTGGAGGGTAGTAGCCTCCTTCTGTGAGACCGTGATGGTCAAGAAGGAGGCCGCCGAGCGGGATCGGGAGAGGGCTGATCCTGCTCGGAGAAGGAGGCGTCGGGGTGGCAACCGCCGTGGCGCCTAATACGCCGAAACCCGCTTACCAAACAAGGTAGGTGGACCTTTGGGGTCGCGGGCGCACAGAGTGGGGACTCTGACCGCCCACCAAGTGACCCCAGGGAAGACGGTGGCACAGTGATCACGTGCTGCCGTGCATAGCGAGGTTCAGGGGAGGCCCCTTTACAGTCTCCCCAGGGATGTGCCTTACAGGCGTTGCACGGGGGGGTTCCGGAATTGGTCTTTTAAGAGGAACCGGGACCACCCCTATGTGCTGATGGTGATCACCGGGGCGGTTTTAGTGAGGTAAGAATCCCACACTACCTGGTCTTTTTCCCCAAAGTTCAGGTGCCTTTTGAAGGCACCTGAACTTTGGCACCTGAACCCCGAAAACAAAAAAAAAAAAAAAAAAGGGGTTACATGGCTAGGAACCTGTATAGAGACCGCAGGAAGGTCAAAGCGGTGAGTTACACCTTGGTTACTAGTGGTTACGTTGCCTAACCATCGGGTTACAAGCCCACGCTAGGGGTGACGTGGCTAGGAACCTGTATAGAGACCGCAGGAAGGTCAAAGCGGTGAGTTACACCTTGGTTACTAGTGGTTACGTTGCCTAGCCATCGGGTTACAAGCCCACGCTAGGGGTTACATGGCTAGGAACCTGTATAGAGACCGCAGGAAGGTCAAAGCGGTGAGTTACACCTTGGTTACTAGAGGTTACGTTGCTTGACCATCAGTTTATAGGCACACGCTAGAGTTGCATGTGTATAGAGAATGGAGGAAGAACATTCGAGGTATTGTAACTTAATAAATAGGGAAAAATGTTTAAATAATACCAAAACTGGTAGTTCTGTACTTAAAATTTATATTTCATTCCCAGGTTGTCATAATACAACGGTACGCGCGTGGCTACCTCGCGCGTAAACGTGCCAAGAGGCTGAGGAGACAGATTGTCATTGCACAAGCTTCTGTAAGTATAATAAAATCATATTATGAAAAGAAAGTATAGCGAAAGTATAATAAAATGCGGGATTGTCCGAAAGGGTTACCGCTGGCCCGGAACAAAGGGCTAAGGAAGGAACACGGGTGGGTTTTAGTCAGTAAGAGTCTGACACTCGCTTCCGCTCCACCCAGAGCGGGAGGGGTCATTTGATGATTCCCCATCCTGAAGAGAAAAAAAGTATAATAAAATAAAAATACGTAACAATGTCCAGCAAAAAGAACGAAGTGAGAAAAACATTACTCTTCCTTTGGGTGTCGCCGAAATCGCGTAAAAAAGGCTGCATTACAAATCAATGGGCTTAAATTGATCGCATAGAATAGCTTTTCAAATGTTGGTGGATACCACGTGGTCAGTTTGAGCTACGCCGTAGCAGAGTGCAAGCTACGCCGTAGCTAAGCGCGTAGCAAGATACTGATCCCGACGCTACGAGTATTTTTCCTTTTGAGTGTTTTACGTATTCGTACCATGACAAACTCGAGATTCTGTTACTGAACCGTACGGTTCTGTGGTTATTGTTTTTTTTTTTTCTATTAATGAAGTCTCAAAACCTTTCTGTAGTCTGAATTTAAAGTTGATAGAAATAGCTTCGCTCCCTATATAAGGTGTTTCAAAATTAATCCATAAATCTTTAAGAGGCGCTTTAGATCATCGAACTGAACAACTTTCACTATGGGACCAACTCTGAAATCACAAAAAAAAATCAGCTGTTTAATACAAAAGTTCAATACCTACTTGACCAAAATGTATGAAACAGCTGATTTTTTTTTTATGTGTATGTATATATTTTTGTATACGTTAATTTTGAAACACCTTATATACAGGGTGAATTTTCCAAGTGACCGTGGTTCGCCAAGTCCGAAACTATGAGGAATAGCGAAAAGTAAAGTTTGCCGTATGTCATTACTTCCCTGAATTTGATCCTTATTAGGGACACTATCAAGTGGTGTAATAATACAGTGTGTTTTTTTAAATCAAAATCAACGGATTCGATTCTTGGCTAGCCTAGAAATATTGATTTTTTAAAAATCCAATGATGCAGTTTTAGTTTTCATCAAAATCGAGCCCGAGACTCCTTCGAGTACTTTTCGCTATTCCTCATAATTTCGGATTTGGCCATCCACGCCCACTTGAAAAATTCACCCTGTATATGTTACATAGAAAGAAAAAAAAGAAAGAAAGAAAAAGTATTTATTGCGACTCGTACAGGAAGATCACAAACTAAACTGAACACAGCAAAAATAAACATAGGACAACAACAACAACAACATAGGACTCAAAAACGTAACTTCCGAGCTGTAGGTGTACAGTGCAACACATTAGTGGTAACACTTGCACTACAAACACCATCCTTACTACTACGATATAAGGCGCTGTCAATGTCAAATTGTTGGTTGACTGTACTATTCTCCTCTGCTTGCTCCATCGTTAAAAACAAGCGTATTAAAACCATTTTCCTCCACACAGATCCGGCGCTTCCTCGCCCGCCGCCAATACAAGCGCCTGCGCATCGAGGCTCGCAGTCTGGACCACGTGAAGTCGCTCAACAAAGGCCTGGAGAACAAGATTATCAGTTTACAACAAAGGCTGGGGGCTGCCATGGAGAAGAATAAAGGAATCGAGCCGCTTTTGGCGCAGATTGCGGATTTGAAGTAAGTAATATACAAATTACATGGGTATAATAATCAATATTTAAAATTACGCGAACCTGTTTGTACTTGTTTACGCGCGCGAAATGGGAATTTGATTGAACCGAGTTACTCGGCCGAGTACTCGGTTGAAAAAAAAATTGAGCCGAGTAAAACTCGGTACTCGTTACTCGGCAAAAGTGTTACTTGGCGCATCTCTAATTTCCACCAAACGACTCGCACCGCATCGGATCGGAAAGGATACGAACGGATGCGGCGACAGCCGATCGCGTCCGGCAGCATGTCGACGCATACGATCGGCTCCGTACGTCGCTTGCGAACGTATCCGTTTCTGCGCCTAGTCAAATAGTTTCATTCCTACCGTGATGACGTGTTCTAATTTTTGAAAATGGATGAAGTTGACGTAGTATTGTTGGCTATTGCATTAAAAGAAAAAGAAAATAATCGTAGAACA
Organism: Luperina nickerlii; assembly: GCA_963855955.1. Lineage (NCBI taxonomy): Eukaryota > Metazoa > Arthropoda > Insecta > Lepidoptera > Noctuidae > Luperina > Luperina nickerlii. Next base: position 3,445,377 of record OY979689.1, on the reverse strand, counting down.
CAGAAGAGGAAAAGAAAAATTTAGACGACAGTCGAAAGGACTCGATCGGATACGACGACAGGCGAACGGAGCCGTATATACGCGCGTCGCAGCGTACATTCGGCTACGATCGCGTGTCGCGGAAGACGCTCGCGGTCAAGCTGCTGTGCGCGGCTTGGTAATATAGACTTTAAATACTGTGTTCACGATTAATATTGTTTAAATATTGTAAAATCCGTTCCGATCCGATGCGATGCGATGCGAGCCGTTTGGTGGAAACCTCAAGTAAATGCCAACTGCTGTCGTAACAGTACAGCACCCGAATTGCGTAACAACTATCAGTAGGAATGGGTTTAATTTTGACAGTTCACCAATATTCATTGCGCTATTTACGTTGTCGAGCATACAAATTTTTCGGACATATGAAGCATTGTATTAGCAATATCCTTCAAAATGATTCAGATTCTGATTGATGGTGTTTTACGCAATTTGGGTGCTGGTCATGAAATGAGAGAACGAGAACGAACGATACTTATTTACCGTTCTAGTCGCACATTTATGATCGCAACCGACTTCCTGTCTTATTAAAAAACGCTTTCTAACTTTAGACTTAGTCTAAACCTGCAAGACACTGTATATTAAACTTTATTTCGACGAACGTAAAGTTCTTAATGCAAAATTGACAACTTGGACTCGTGTTCAACGTCAGTTTTTGTAATAAGAACGTCATCTTTGTCGAATTACCGCCCATTGTGTCACCGTTTTGTAAAGTTTTTATATTTATATCTGTAATGAGGGTTTTCTGAAATGAAGTTCGCTAGGTGGCAGCACTGACACGTCAGGCCCAGGCATCTGTCAAAGAGCCTATATTTTCTTAGTCATGACTGAATGATGAACGAATAAATGAATCGAATGATGAACGTCATCATATATTTTATATTAATTGTCGAAATGGAAGACCTCTTGGCAAAGTGGTGCCAACTGGTGTCGTAAATTTTCACGAAAATCCCCTTGATTGGTCGTGTGTTGACTTGGTTTAATTTTAGAAGTAAAGAATCTTGTAGATCATTTTGAGGCTGAATGTTACTGTCAAAATCTCTGAAAACGTACTTATTAATTTCCCTCATATTTCCAAAAGAAATTAGTGTAACCGATATTTTATGCTGCTAAGAAAATACAAGGAAAAATGGACCAACAGTAGTAAAACTCCTAACCACACAACTATTTTATTTACTGACAATTTATAACCTTTCTTCCACAGAGCAAAACTAGAGGTCCTAAAACTAGTAGAAATAGAAGCAAAAACACTCCGAGTGGACATATTCAACAAGAACGATTTAGTAGCCTCTCTGCAAGAAGAGCTCGCGAAAGAAAAAGATACCAACAAACAGCTGATACACGAGAAGAAGGTGATAGAAGAGCAGTATAAGAAGGACAGAGTATCGTGGGAGGGAGAGAGTGAGAAACTGGAGAATGAGTTGAAAAGTGTTAAGGAGCAATATGATCTGGCGATTGAAGGTGAGTTTTAAAAATACTTTTTGCAGACAAATGAACAACAAAAATGACGAATAATACAAAAGGCGGGTCTCCACCTAGAAACTGATAGTAATACAGAAACATGGTGTTATTCTCCTCCAAATACACTAGATTTAGTTTTGATACTTAATATTTTACTTTGCGACAAAGCTCCATCCATTCGTAGTTCCTAGCAAACAGGTTTTAAAAGTCAGTCCGTAGTTTGAATTTGTGCCAGGTTAACTTCGATCAATAATTGTACTAGATGCCCGATAAGCGCTTCAAAAACGGCCCGAAAAATAAGAGCACAAATACTTTTGTGCTCTTATTTCAAATTAGTATGGTCCAATCATAGCCAACGTTAAAACGTCAAAATGCCTCAGTGCGCGTTCAAAAATTGTGTAAATAACCACCGTAACACCAAGATTTTGGAAGGAATATCTTTTTTTCGGTAAGTTTCTATCATTTAATGTTTTTCATAAAATAATAACACAATTAAATAGTAAATATAAATAAATTAGCAAATATTATGATTGTTTGGCCAATGTTTGCGACAACGCGCCAACTATTTTAGCAAACATCGACTATTGTGGAACAGGGGCATGGAGTGGTGTTATTTTAAATGTTATTTTTGTTTGTAAATCTTTGTAAATCCTAGCGACCCATTTCGATGTGCAGAATGGGTATCTATTGTCGCGAAAGAAACGGGAGAACAAATATACAAACCTTTTAAAAATTCGACAATATGTTCGATTCATTTTGACAGATTGGACATAACAGGAAACACGCAAAGGCGTAGATTACTAAAAACAGCGGTTCCCAAATTGCAGGTAATTATCATAAAGTATTAAAATAGTAAACAATACAAAAAAAAATATGATAAAATCTTTATATGTGTCTGTAGGGGACTGTAGCCTAATACCACTGCTGGTTACTTTTTCCTACAATTGGACTATTCTCTATATTTTAAAGTAAACGCCGTGATCGCCGGTGGTAGACTGATTTTATTCGTCAAAAAAAGTATCAAAAATAAACAGTATTCGAAATATAAAAAAACACTGTACAAAATACATTAAAAAGTAACTAAGAAAAAGGTGCGTCGCGCACATTCCTCCCCCCAAAGTTAAGCCTTCAGCTTGAGCAGCTTTTTCAAGGGCCTCCTCAGTGTGCCCACTGCAGTCCTGACGTCCGCCACTCGGATCACCCCATCGCGGCCCGGGTAAGTCGCTGAGATGCGCCCTCTCGGCCAGGAGCCCCTCGGTAGGTTGCCGTCAGCCACCAGGACCAGATCGCCCACAGCCAACTCTGGAACATCGCCTTGCCCTGGTCTGGGAATAAGATTCGGCAAGTACTCTTTAACCCAGCGCTGCCAAAAGTGGTCCGCCAGTCTGACCGCTTTGCGCCAGCCGCTTCTTGACACCAGATCTCGGTCCGTCAAGGTTGCTGGAACAGGACGTCCCGACGAAGCTGCAAGGAGAAAATGATTTGGAGTGAGCGCCTCTTCACTGCCGGGCTCTACCGAGACGTGCGTTAGGGGGCGAGAGTTGATGAGCCCTTCTGCTTCTGCCAGCACGGTTCGGAGAACTTCTTCTGTCGGAGCACGTTCGGTGAGGGTCGCTCGGAGTGCCGTCTTCACACTTCTCACCAGTCGCTCCCATACTCCACCCATAAACGGAGATGACGGGGGAATGAGGCGCCAACTGATTTTCTCCGTCGCTGCATATTCCATAGCTGCGTTCCCGTAGAGTGAACGGAGTTCTTTTCTTGCCCCGATGAAAGCGGTACCATTGTCAGACCAGATCTCAGACGGCGTTCCTCTGCGAGCCACGAAGCGCCGAAGACTCATTACAGCAGAATCCGTCGACAAGCTTCCAACAACGTCCAAGTGGATGGCGCGCACGACTAGGCACGTGTACAAGGCGACCCATCTCTTCTCCCGTCTTCGGCCAATAGATATCTGGACTGGCCCGAAGTAGTCTAGCCCAGTGAATGTAAAAGGGCGCTTGTGGTGAGCCAAACGTGCCTCCGGTAGATTCCCAGTGGGCGGCTGGAATTTCTCAGCTCGGCGAATGCGGCATAGCTGGCAACGGAAGGCAACGGAGCGGACGACGTTTCTTAAGCCGACCAAGTAGAAACTCTGACGAAGCTCGTTGACCACGGTCTCCGTGTTGGCATGGGCGGCTCGGCGGTGGTGGTGGTCTACCAATAGCTGGACAGCAGGGTGCTTCCCGTCGAGGACGATGGGATTCTTAGTGGCTTCAGGCACTCCTGAGGCTGCGGCGATACGGCTGGATAGGCGTAGGAGGCCCTCTTCATCCACAATCAGCGACAGTCGGAACAGCCGACTGATGCGAGGTATAGGCAGGGGTGGGAGTCTGCTCAGACGCATCATCTCATCGGGAAATGAGTCCAGCTGTGCCTGGCGCAAAATATGCGTCTCGGCCAGGCGCATATCGGCAGCTGTCTCATGCGTTGAGTGTGAAGAGCCAAAAGAGCTTGACGGCTGAAAAGAAAATGTTAATATCCCCCCTTGCTCACGCACTAAATTCTCTACATGAAACCCCCTACGTGATAAAGAATGGATTCTGATCTGAGTTAAATATTTATGAGCTCTGTATGTTGCTCGTACCAATCTCAGCCAAGAGCTAAACCGCTTGGGATCAGCTGAGACAGGTACATGCCTCTCAACGTTGCCGACGAGGTGAACTGTTGCAATGGTATATGCTGGATTCCTACTCTCTTCATTTACGCTTGGGTACTCTGAGAAACTACAAGGCTCACTGGGCCAGACAGAAGAAAGCAAGAATTCAGGACCAGTGATCCAGCGAGACTCTAGAGACAACGTAGTGCGTTTTAACCGGGTAGCATCGTCAGCGACGTTCAATTCGCTAGGCACCCACCGCCAATCACTGGCACTCGTTAACTCCAGGATCTCGCCGACTCTGTGCGAAACAAAAGGCTTAAATGAGCGGGCCTCGCTTCGTAACCAACTCAACACCGTCGTTGAATCACACCAAAAAACTTGCCTGACGGGACTGAAACGATGAGAATCGCAGATTGTTGAAGCGAGGCGCGCGGCGATCAACGCTCCCTGCAGCTCCAACCGCGGAATCGACACCGGCTTTAAAGGAGCTACACGGACCTTGCTGCCAATCAGTGCGAGCTTGACTTCTCCATCCTTAAGCACGAAACGCCAGTAAGCCACCGCAGCAAAGGCAGATTCGCTGGCGTCGGAAAAAACATGAAGCTCGCAGTGATTCACTTCACAGTCGGCTAGGCAGTAGCAGCGTGGGATCTGCAATTCGGCAACGCTAAACAAATCCTGAAACCATAGCCTCCACGCTGAACTGTCCTGCTGTGAAAGTTCTTCATCCCACTCAAGACCCTTGCGCCACGCATTTTGGAACATGATGCGACCGGTCACTACTAGAGGCGCAATAATTCCGAGCGGGTCAAAAACCCGCATCAAGTGGGCCAAAACCACCCGCTTGGTAAGCTTTTTTGGTAGCCCACCCTTTTTTAATCCAATATTGAAACCGATACAGTCTGTAGTGGGCTGCCAAATAAGACCAAGTGTCCTTACAGGAGTGGCCAGGTGGCCCAGGTCTACGGGTGACGTCACCGGCGTCTCCAGCAACGTCTCCTTCGGTAACAACGTCAGGGCCGAGACGCTGTTGGAGGCCCAGCCACGCATTTCGAAACCCCCGTTTTTATGGACAGCGTAAATATCAGCGGCCAGTTTTGCTGCTTCATCCACGCTGTCAAGGCTGCAAATGCAATCGTCCATATAATGATCGCAAATGATTGCACGCGCTGCGTCCGGGTATCGTGTCTGATGCTCAACCGCATTTTTATTTTTAATGTAAATTGCCGTAAAGGGACTAGAAGCGGCACCGAACATCATCGACGACATCCGGTAAACACGCAGCGGTTCGCGCGGACTATCGCGCCACAAAAACCTCTGCGCGTCGCGGTCTTCAGCACGAATTTTAATTTGCGGAAACATTTCCCGAATGTCCGCGGTCAACCCAATTTTACCTTCCCTAAAACGGAAAAGAACGCCTAGTAGTGGCTGAAGCAGGTCAGGACCCGGTAACAGCAACGAGTTTAGCGAAACACCCTCTGATTTGGCAGCGGCGTCGTGCACAACCCGCAGCTTATTGGGCTTGTTTGGGTTGACTACGCCGAAGTGAGGCAGGTACCAAATACGCGGCCCTGTGGGCGTCTCTGGACACAGTTCGGCGTAGCCCTTCCCAACCATATCGAGAACGTTGGCACGATACCGCTCCGCATAGCCACCATCCCTACACAATTTCTTCTCCAAACCTAAAAACCTCGATAAGGCGAGGTTGTAACTATCAGGTACTGATAAATCGTCAGACTTCCAAATCAGACCTACTTCAAAACGACCACTGGGCAAGCGGCGTGCTGTGTGCTCAACAATCTGGCCAGCACGTTCATCATCAGCATTGCGCGCCTCACGTTTCGAAATACCTATAGACTCTAGTTTATACTGCTCCTTAATAAGCTGCTCTAATTCGGAACGGTCGCTCTTGCCTACAGTCGCGGACTCAAAGAGTGTGGCGTGGCTGACAGTATCAACCTGAGAAGTCGAACTACAACCGAAACCGAACAAAACCCAACCTAGCGCAGTACGAATCGCTACAGGTTGTGACTTAGACCCCTTACGCGTGGCCCCAGATACGGTAAGATGCCAGTTGTCAGTGCCAATGATGAGCATTGGCTGAATTTTACCGTAACACAACTCACCTGCAAGATCTGCAAGATGAGGATATTTCGTGACGGCGTCCCTGTTGACAATCTGAGACGATACCCCTAGACCGCCAATAGATCTAGCCCTACGAATAAGGTGACTACCTTTCACGTGACGACCCTTGATGTAGAAGTCTACATAACGCACCAACACGTTCTTATTAAGGCCCCCTATGCAATCTACGTGAACGTGTCCTTCTGGCCCAATAACACCTATCTTAGCAGCGACCTCCGCATCAATAAAGGTAGCGGTCGACCCGTCGTCCAACAAAGCATAAGTATCGACACTACCAGACGGACCAGACAGAGTCACAGCAACAACTTTCAGTAACGGGCGAAGACTCAGCGATCGCGCCGGGCTTTCAGCTGAAAAAGAAGTTGACGCGTGAGACAGGATCTCTTTCCCTTCAGGAAGAGAAACTACAGGTACGTAGCTCGACGCGCACGGGGCGGAGCTCGACGTGGACGGCGCAGGGTCGTCGTCCTCTTCTACGCCTACATGAGCCGCGGCCGCGCGCTCACTAGCACTGTGCAACAACCTATGATGGCGGAATTTACAATCGCCAATGTCGCACAAACTTTTTGCTGAACACAAACTTAGTCTATGCCAACCTTCTTTGAGGCACCTGTGACAAATTCTTTTCTTTTTTATAAAATGCCACTTGTCATCTATTGACAAGGAAAGAAATTTGTCACATTGTGTCAATGAATGTTGTTGTTGACATAAAACACAATGAATTTTGCCTGCAGCAGCCGTGGATGAACTATTTTTAGATTTTGACCGAGTTTTCTCTCCATCAACGACTGCGTGCACCTTATCCCTGACTCGGCTATTACCAGCGGAAGTCGAACTCGGCGCGCCAGCCGATTCAGGGAGGAGGCCGAATCTAGACTGTAGCTCGACTATGTCGACCAGGAAGTCGGCGAACATGTCGAGCATGGGTAGCCCACTGGCCGCATGACTGCTGGCGTAGGCCACCCATTGTGCTCGTAACAGTGGGGGGACTTTAGAAATGACCGATTGAATCAGATCTGGCGATGTTAGGTAGTGAGGCTGGTCGAGTAACCGAATCGCTTCCACACAATTACGAACACGACTAGCAAAAATAGCAAGGTCTTTACCTTCACCCGAGACGCGCGGTAAAGCGCGCATTGCAGCTGCCTCCTGAGCCACTATAAGCTCGGGGCGGCCGAAGCGTGTATCGAGCGCGCGCAGCACTACATTAGGCTCGCGCGCCGTTGCCAGCAGCATCATGACCGCTTCACGCGCGCATCCCTTCAATGCTTTGTTCAACCTAGCTAGATTTTCCACTGCAGAATGCGAGTTCATCGTATCTAGAAAAGCTCTTTTAAAAGAAAGCCATTCTAGATGCGATTTACCGTCAAAAAATGGCAATGGAAAGTCTCTATCACCCCTACGGTGGCAAGCGCCTTTATTAACATTATCTATGAGAATGCCTAACGACTTCACAAGGCGGTCTGAATTGCTGGAACAAAGATGCATGTTAACATTTGTAGCTGTGGTGGCTAGGTCAGCCGGTTTTGTAGGCGATACTGGGGTTGGGGTAACTAGAGCCAGGCGAGAGGGGCCGACCGAGATAATAGAATTAAATTCAACAGGGTCAGCTAGGCCAACTGGATCAGCTTTCAGAGCAGCTTTTGAATTCTGTAGCCAGTCACTAACCGAACGGCTGCTTAACGGACTACGATGACTGGCATCGGCATCTATAGCCGCCAATTCCGCTCGGAGTTCCAACTCCGCTGCTTCGCGCTCTCTCGCGGCGACCTTTTCCGCGGCAACGGCGACCTTTTCCGCGGCGACGGCGACCTTTTCCGCGGCGACCCTCTCTGCCTGCCCTAATTCAACCATACGGCGAGCATGTAAAGCCTCTGCGGCTAACTTTCTAGCCACCATTGTAGCAGAAGAACGAGATGAAGTTCTACTTACTGGTCTCGACGGAGTCTGGGTGGTAGTGACGGGCCTCGGCGGGGTCTGATTGCCGGAGACGGGCCTCGAAGGGGTCTGGACTGCGGCCACCACACTGGCGGGTGGGTGGCTGGGCTCTGGTTGCTCCAGCTCCTTTTCCACAGCGTTCCCTTCAGCTCCCATCTTGGCACCCGCACGAGTACGCACCATCACTACTATCTACTAGATTGGCTGTCGAAGGACCACGATGTAGGGGACTGTAGCCTAATACCACTGCTGGTTACTTTTTCCTACAATTGGACTATTCTCTATATTTTAAAGTAAACGCCGTGATCGCCGGTGGTAGACTGATTTTATTCGTCAAAAAAAGTATCAAAAATAAACAGTATTCGAAATATAAAAAAACACTGTACAAAATACATTAAAAAGTAACTAAGAAAAAGGTGCGTCGCGCACATTCTCCACGTTTTAAACGCATATATTGAAAAAGATGTGTTTTCTGGGGAAAACGAACACAACCATAAAATAAGCTTGATGAAACTAATTATAGAAAAATTCATTGATGTAAGATTACATTATATTTGTAAAAAAGAAACCGCTCAAATAAAAATTGATTCCAAAAGATAATTTTATAACAAGCTGAATCTGTTTAAAGGAAATTAAACATACATTACGTTTAAATACACCGATTAACACAATGGTACTATTTTAGTCCTCCTACTTTTTTAAATCGGTTAAAAATATTTGCCACCATACAAAACGAACCTTCGCCTAAAAATATTATATTCTGCAACTCCAATACTTACTTTGTTCTAAGCATTGAAATGCAATACCAAGAACTACGTCTAGTTCCAAAATACAGTAAGCACGAAATTGTCAACAAAATGTTTTTAACCTTATTGCTTAGAAATTAAGTTTCATTTTAGAATAAATATTTTTGTAGTTATTATAAAAATGACGTTTTATTTTCAAGTGACATTTTAAATTTATTGTTTTTAACCTATCTCCGATGACAGAAGGACTTAAATATTTATCATTTGCATTCGTAATACAACTTTATGTTAGAGTGTTAAGGTTTATAATAATTTGAAGTTGTTAATATTATTAAACGTTTTTCTACAGTTCGTAATAAGAAATATAAATGTTTATGTGTGTGCAAACGTGGCCACTTTAGCGACTTACTTTTGTTCCTGATCATTCATCTAGTACTATTATTGATCGAAGCAGGTTAATGAAAAAATAAAGGTAAAAAAAAAGAAATACAACGAAAATATACGAAAATCGGGTCTCCACTATAAAAACTGTTAGTTATACAGTAAGAGAATTTTATTTCCCTCCAAAAACACTATATTTGGTTGTGACACTTAATAAAATATATTGGGGCAAAGCGGCATACATTCGTGGTCGTTTTCCCTTAAAACCGATTTTCTGGAGCAATGTTCAGTCATGAGTGTTATTGTATTTGTGGTTATTGGCAATAATTTCGCTTCAGGCATGATTATCGTGTTGTCCAGTAGCTGGGTTGTAAAATACTGGTATTCAGCTGCATCCGGTTAGACTGGAAGCTGACCACAACATGTAGTTAAGAAAAGGCTCAAGAACGCGGAACTCAAGTTTTAAAGAAAAAACAGCCAATTTCCAATAACATCGGTATTTTATCCTTGATCTAACTATGCTTGTTTTAAAGTATATCTTCATGTATTGTAAACTTTATCTTCAATGTTTTTATGATAATCATTATGACTCGCTTTTGTCCAAATAAGAATTTAAAGAATTGATTAAAAATATATTAAAGAACATTAACAATGAAAAACGATTAACCATCTTGTTAGGGGCCGTCCATTATACACGTGATGTTTGTTTTTGTCATTTTTAACCCTTCCCCTCCCTCCTCCTTGGTGATGTTTACGACTAACCCCCCTCCCATATCACGTGTATTTTTTAGTACACAAGGTCACACTACAAGCCGCTTTCGATTTTGTACGCGTTTGACGAAAAAATAAATACACGTAACGCCGCTTTTCGGTTCAAAATCGCGCGTTTGCCGAAAAAATAAATACACGTGATATATTACTACACCCCCCTCCCCCCTTGTGATATTTCGTGATTTTTATGGACCCCCCTCTTTGACCCTCGCGTGTTTAATGGACAGCCCCTTATAGGTTAAATAGAAATGTATGTGCTGGCAACCAGTGGTAACCAGTTGTATTACCCAGTCACTGGGTTGTGGAGGTCAGATAGGCAGACGCTCCATGTAAAATACTAGTTTTCAGCTGCACCGATTAGACTGAAAGCCGACTCCAACATAGTTGAGGAAAGGCTAGGCAAGCAGATGATAACCTACGCTGGCCTACCGATAAAAGAAAATAAAATAAAACATTTAAGAAGTTTCTAACCTTTCACATTACAACACAAAAAAATCATCAAATTAAGGAAGGAAGGTCGCAGGAATCAGTTGGATGTGAGAAGCACAAAACAGGTCCAAGTGCAAGCAAGTGGTGCTTGGGGGAGGCCTATGTCCAGCAGTGGACGTATTTCGAGTGAAATGATGATGACATGTACAGACGCTAGCACATCAAGCTACCCGAAACTGTCAAATTTTCCCAATCAACTTTGAACCTTATGCTTCACCGATAAAGTTGAAAATCTATTGAAGAAATTTAACAGAGTGTAGTAGCTTGATGTGCTGGCGTCTGTACCTAGTTATTTAAATATATAAATCTAATTGTGTCGGAATAGATCTGTTTTTCATAGCAAAATAAAAAGTTGCGAAAGTAATTATCGAGAACATTTTCACTTTGAAAACTGGTCACAAATATCCAAAACATTTTTTGTATTTACGATCCTAAAAGTAAGTTTGATAAATGTATTGATAAAACCAAACATTCTGTTAGATAACACGTTGATAAATGATTGATAACGAAAATGTTAATTACTTTCATGTTCCATCGATTTCGTTACAGCAGTGCTGGCAAATATTTTGGCGTACGCGCAAAAATACACGTGTTGCATATTCTTTTGAAATAAGTGAAGTTTTTTGAGAAATAAAGTTTTCTGTTGAGGTGTTGCTATAATGTGACGAATAATATGCATACTGTAATATTCGAGTTTTAAAAGTTATTTGAAAATGTGTGTGTGTGGTAATGTTATGATATGTAGTTGCTAGAGTAGGGAGTTGTTTACACTATCTCTTCATCCCAACCTAGCATAGGGCGGCGCTTTCTGCAATTTTTTGCCTTCACAATTTAAAGCCTATATATTTTGATGACTTCTGTCGGCATTCTCGGAGTGCCACTGCTTTTTTTGCAAAAAAAACGTTTGCGGGGTCAACTAGTAATTTTTATGATTATTTTGGATCAACTTCGTTCTTGGCGCTTCGGTCAGAAGTGAAAGTGAGCCGCCATCCAATAAAATGTATTTTTCACAAACGCGAAACGTTACGTCTCGAAAGAACTTAAAAATAACAGTTCGCTTAAAATGAGATACTTAAGTGATCAAAACTAGTACATTAGTTACCTCTAGGATACTGGAGACATTATATTAGCATAATTCTGTTTAGTTTATTTCCAATGTTGTGATGTATTGCCTTAATGTCCGTTTGAATGTGTTTATGTTGTCACATTTTTTATATCCTCACACAACAACCAGATTCCTTACTCCGAAACCACGTCAATTCCTTAGCCAATCACGACATCCGCTAATAACGTATTCTATATGGCACAATTAACGAAACCGCGTGAAATAAACGCTGAAGTTGGCGTGGTTTGAACTGTCGAAATACCACGCTTGACAATCGTACGTGATTTGCACGCGATTTACCAACCAACCACGGTTAACCATACGTGGTTTGCAGAATATTAATTACCATTCAGAATTGGGGCCCAGGTGTAAATAGTATCCATGTCACATAATAATTAGCTTTAAACTTGGTCACTTACACCGAAAAGTGACCAACAAATAAAAAACTAAAGTGTAAGCGATGGAATAACATTAATATCGACAATGTTAGTGTCGGAAGTGATAAGTGACGTGCCTAACAAGCACTATGAAAGTAGCAAAAATTATGACAATAACCTGATGGAGTGGTCGCAGGAGTTCAAAAATCGAGCGCAGTTATGGAAAGGTACTTCAAATATTATAATCAATAATATTTTTTAGTTTTCATAAGCCATTTGAATGGTTTGCCTCAAGTAAACAGGATAAAAATGGTTATAAAGGTGAATAGGATTGAAGGAGAAGCTTCTTTATATCCCATAAAAAATTCAAAAATGCATATTGTTTAAGAGGAATGTTTATACCAATAAGGCGATTCGCACACTGCACCGCATTACGCGGCGGGGTGCGGGAAACAGAGCCAAATTCCCCGCACGAAAGCGAGTTTTTGTTGAATTTGTGTATAAAATATCACGCGCGGGGGGGCACGTTATCTACGGCCCGCGGGGGGGCACGTTATTTGCGGCCCGTCGTGTGGCGCGTTGTAGTGTGAGATCCGCCTTAGCTGTAAGTTTACCCGAACAGATTAAAATAAAATAGTATAATAAAAAGGGTAAATAATTGAAAGAAAAAGTAAAAGTATTTTTGTGACTTACACACGAATATCACAAACTAAATGTATTAATAAAAACATAAAAAACAAAAGTACATATTATAAAAAAAAACATAGTACGAGGCCAAAGGGCTCCTATCTCCGCATGATGCTGTGACATCGCAGCGCTGGTAGAGTCGTTCCGGCCGAAGTCACGGGCGTTTCCAACTCCATATTACTTACGGACATAAGATTAGTTCGGGGATCGATCTAAGAATGAATGATACCACGATTTGACAATAGGGAATATGCATGTTTTTTTTTTATTTAAAAAATTAATCCTCATTCATGTAATAAACAGTTTAGTAAAACGTCAACGTAACGTCATCTTCGTTGACGGACTTACAAATTAGGACCCCTGGATCATACCTAAAAATTGTTTTTTTTCCACAGAGCGCGACAAACAGCACGAACAGGAGAAAAAGGCGCTGAACGCAGAATTAGAAGCAGAGAGACAGAGTCGACAGAAGTTGTTGTCAGCGCAATATGAGTTGCAGGAGAGGATCGACTCTTTGCAGAGGTGAGTTAAAGTCATGGCACACTACACCGCAACGGCACCGCTCCAACCCAGCAATTAACTTGTCATTCAAATTAGAGCATTAAATCGTGTGTCGCATAATATGTTTCAAAATGTCAATATGAAAAAGCCAACGACTCGAAGCCCGCGCGCTGCAAGCGAGCGGACCGCCTGCATAGAATAGAATAGAATACTCTTTATTGTGTACACCATATAAATTACCACTGCATACTGCGCGGCGACTCCGAGTCGCCAGGGAAACAACGTCAAACACACAAACACCATATACCGCTCTGTTGTCGCGAAATCTAAAGTTCGGTAACAATTGACTTTTTCAATTGGTAATTGTGTCTCATATTGACAGTTGAGCTATTATCAATTGTGTTTGCGGTGACAGCAAGCTTGCACCTCGCGGTTAGCGCGCGGACTGCGAGCTTGCACCTCGCGGATGACGCGTAGTTAGCGCGCTGGCGGCTAGCCGTTACGTAAATTCGAGGCGACGCCGTGCTGCAGCTGTGCAGATCCGGTGCCGGTATAATGTGCCATGACCTTTACAGTATTAATAATACTGTTGCGCGCCACAATTGATGCTTGGTACATGGTGAAGTTAGTTACCACTAGCGCCATCTAGTATCGGGTAGCAGAACTAGTAGGGTCAACCCCAACCCCAAGCTCGTAACAATACCAACCTACTACTGGCCCACTGCTGGGCTCAAACCTCTTCTGATACAGAGAAGACACGAGCATTGATCACTACGCTTGCTCAAAGCGCAGGCCACACTGGGAACGAAGCTAAGTTCGTTAAGCTTCGCTCATGTAGCTACCACGTGTTTGCGTACTTCGGTTCACACAGCGAACTATGAAAGTCGAAGTGTGAAAAGCGGTAGCCTGTGTGAACCAACAACATCAAGTGTTGAGAATCGAACCCAACACAACACCTTGCGCGTGGCCTGCACGCACAGGCAGCGTTATTAACAAGTCATCGGCGAGTTGAGATGCGGCGCGGCGGCGACACGGCTCGGCCCGATGACTACTCGCTTCCACGGACTCTACCGCGACGGACGATATTCCTAAGGTCCTAACTTAATTTACTGTTTGTCCGGAAGTTTATTTTGTTAATAAGAACGGAAATAAAAACCATTGGCCCTAAAAAACAGTCCACTCTTTTATTGCTCCCCACGCTAACATTGGTCCTTCGAGCCGGATCAATGTTAGCGCGGAGAGTAATGAAAGAGTGGACAGTATTTTAGGGGCCAATGGTTTATTGCTATTCTTATTTACATAAACTTTCCCGCAAAAACAATTAAGTTAAAAGTATCGTCCGTCACGATGGAGTCCGTAGAAGCGAGTGGTCATCGAGCCGAGCTGTGTCGTCGCCGCGCCGCGTCTCAACTCACCGATTATGCGCTGAACACGATGTCTGCGCGTGCAGACCGCGTGCAACGTGCTGTGCTAGGTTCGATTCCCAACATCAAGAAAAAAAACTTACCTCGAGGTTGAGTACCGTCCAAATAAGAGCCATAAGTGAACTATATTAACATAAATCTTCTAATTACAGTAAACCAGCACCCAAGGAGCATAGAAGATCATTATCAGATGCCAGCGACAAATCGCAACAAGAAACCACGGTTGAAGATGTAAGTTTTTTACTGATTTCGCATAATAATATTATTCCGACCCATGGTCAAACTCAAAAGCATTTATTTCAATTAAACCATTTACAGGCACTTTTGAATTGTCAAGAAGTCGGTCAGTCAGAAAATATGAAGCTAGTTGCCCATTCCAAAGCGTAGTTACCTATGGAGAAGAACGGGCAAGAAAATCCATGGACACTCTTTTAAATTATATTTTTACAAAAACATTAGTTACATCATTAACGTTGAATTTAATTATATGTGAGAACGATGTAAAAAAGACGTACGCGTTAAAAGCGTCCAGAGTACAGCATGGTTAATTTAGAATGTTAAAATTAAAACTATTCGAATTGGAATAATCTTGAGGAATATGAAGCATTTCTTTAGCACCGATTTATTCAGTCAAACTTTCAGCAAATTTGCTTTAAAATCTTATGCTAGCTTTGGACCTACATTGAGTTATAGGCCTATTAAAAAAAAGGCTTGCGGTCTGTTCGGACGGATTCCTATATTGTACTGATCTCAAAATCACAGTTTCCCAAAATGACTAATATTCTAAATGTCTTTGTTTTCGAATGTCGGAAATAAAATTGTCATATTGGTGTAAAAAACTTGTAAAATCAACCAATAAGAAAGCAAACCTAATTTCTAAACATGAATAACCTCCAACCCTGGCGGTTTCGCCTGCATATCAATTTGTTTAATATATACCATTTTCCTAGGACTATGGCTACGGTTCAGTCAGATCGGTGGAGTCGACTCGACCGGCGCTGGAAGCCGTCAACTGGTCGGCGGGTTCACACAATGGACCAACACAGCCTGTAAGTAATCAACGCCATGTCCACGGACAAATTTTTATTCAAGAAACTGGTAAAATATGGTACTTTTACTACTGATATTGTTAGCCTGCATCATCCCACTGCGGGGAAAATGACTTTCAGCTCTTTTGATCCAGGGCTAAAGTGGACCACTGGTCATCTGGTAGTTTTACTAATTAAATTTATATTTATAGACTGATATTCTATATAGAACAACCTCTGCGACTATAAATAGATGGACTAAATTAAACTATAGGCCGACCGCTTAACTGAGACGTTGCCTGAGATAGCCGACCGCTTAACTGAGACGTTGCCTGAGATAGCTGCGCGGTGCGGGAGGGGTGATAGTTGTCACAAGTTGACGAATCACTGAGCTCTCGCATTACGTCAACACACCCCTCCCGCACCGCGCTGCTACCTCAGGGCGCGTTCCCACTATGTCGTGACGATTAATTTATCGTTGGACGACTGTCGTATCTAGCTGTTCCCATTGGATCGTGACGACATTTTTACTGTGCCTTGTCATTTGCACAGTAGTCGCCTCTGCGTTCTTTTGAAGATCAGTAGTGGTACGACCGTATGTACGTATGAGTGATACGTGGCTACAATAGATAGTCGCTATAATGACACATGGTCGTGACGACAGTTTTTTTATCGTTTTACGACTGTCGTGCTAGCCGTTCCCATTGACTAGACAATCTGTCGTCACTGCAAAAAAAGTCGTGGACGACAGTTAATCGTGTAGTCTTTATATGTGAGCACCTCCATTAAAATACACAAGCCACGACGCTTTAAACGACACGATAATTTGTGGTCACGACATAGTGGGAACGGGGCCTACTAGAACGGGGGCGACTAGAATCAATTCTATTTGTTGTAATTTCTGACGTTCAAAAGTGCCTTTTATGTGCCTATTTGAAATAAATGCTTTGACTTTGACTTTTCCTAAGGCAACGTCCCAGTTAAGCAGCCGGTCTATCTCTATAGTAATGCCTGTTTTCAGTAACACTAAGCGACATCTTAATGAACCCATACTAATATTATAAATTCGAAAGTAACTCTGTCTGTCTGTCTGTATGTTACCTTTTCACGTCAAAACCACTGAACGGATTCGGGCGCTCAGTCCTGTGTACTGCTGGCTGGGTGAGCGTGAACTTGTGACGTCATAGTAGGTAGTCAAAAATGGTGCGCTTGGTTTTCATACAGTTCGTGATACTTGCGTTATCTATGTCTATCTATATCTGTGGCAAGAACCGACACATGAATATTTCCATTTCAGATGTAAATAGTCTTAAATGGTACTAAAAATTACGTTGTACTTATAGGTGGCAGATGCGGGTCTGGTACTCCGCATGAGGAACAGGATATCGGCTCTTCAGAGCGAACTGTCGAGGACACAGAAGAGATCTATCGACCTTGAAGAGAGGATTATGAGTAAGATTCAACGTGTTTTCTTTTCTTGTACTGGTGAAATCTTAGTCTACACACCCAAGGGAGGGGCGCCCACGACTAAATTTGTCTGTCACATCAAGTCTATGAAAGTGTGCCCTTTGTCGCGTCGCTACATTACATGCGCGCACTTTCATACAAACCCGTAGACTTCATGTGAGAGACAAATGAGATGCGAAGACAAAGGTTGCACATTTACTCTCTTACGTATATTATTTATAAACGTTGTATAGCGTCTGTATAATTACACAACGCTTTGTCTTCTTTCGAAAGTCAAATTACTGACGACTGAAAGAGAGAAATCGGTGTGTAACAATTCATCTGATATAATACGTTCGTTGTGAAACTGTATGTACACTATTTGTATGCCCATTGGACGGTAAAATGTGGAGAACTTGGGTTATAAATATGAAACATATTTGCAATGGAACAAAATGATTTGATTTTTTAACCAGAAAGAAAACAGGTGTGAGCGTTTCTATGGCGAAAAGACCACCCGCATTTCCTCTTAACGAGCTTTCCAACGAACGGAAAGTCAACTAACCACTAACAGGATTTGCTTTCGAACCCACGGAAAATTAACGTACAGGATTTACTGATAAGAAATATGATCCAGATTGCACAGAATATTAACCGTTGTTATCTTTCAATTACAAGTTTTATTATTTTCTCTACCAGACCGCCATTCATCGCCACCTACAAACCCGAACATAGATCGCTATAAACTAGAAGAGCTGGAAATTGAGAACAAGAAGTTACGAGAACACCTGGATAGGCTGCGAGCTGCTGGAGACACCATGCTGGTCTCCAAGGAAGTTATAGGTAAGAAATATAATATATCTATACTAATATTATAAAGAGGTAAAGTTTGTGAGGTTGTAGGGGGTAGGATAAGTGAACTTTACACCCTTTTCTTCATACCTCTAGATTATAAAAAAAAAATTGATTAAATGGTGATACCTATCACGTCTGTGAGGTTGCACCAATTAATTTAAAAAAGCCCTGTGTATTCTTTTTCTCAAACATGCTTAGAAAATCGAGCATTATTTTGACAACCTTCTTCGAGATACATCGAAAATGCTATATAATCCGCATCAGTTAATTTGAGACCCGAGCGGCTCCGACGCCCGCGCTGTTACCGCTCTCGCCCTCGACGCCTCAGTACCACGCGCTTACCTCATCCGAGCTAAATCTCGAGTTAACTCTTGTGGGTTGTAACCTAGTACAATCTGTCAAATTTCTTTAATAGATTTTCAACTTTATCTCTAAAGCATAAGGTTCAAAGTTGATTGGGAAAAATTTACAGATTTTGGTAGCTTGATGTGCTGGCGTGTGTACCATTATGACATCCACCATACAGAAGTAATCGTAGTTTGAAAAACGACAAAAAATAAACGAAAATTAAGTCCCAGATAGAATTTAAAGTTTAAGCTCGGTATAGGTTTGCCATAATTGATCCCTGTGTTATGTTAAATATTTATTCTTGTATCTTCTAGAACAAATGAACGTGATGCAGAAAGAACTCGACAGAAGAAGAGACGAATGCGTACAACTGAAGAGTGTTCTGACCAACCAGGTATGTAGTAAAGCCTTTATATATGACGCATCGCGCGCGGTGGACGGGGATGCGCCGCCATTTTGAAGTAATTTTGCTGCGTATCGAAATTTCCACCTTATATAACTTTTCTCTCTCTGAGAACTCGGAAAAGCTACGCCGTTCGTTTAAGTTTCAATAGTCAGCTCACGTCAAAATCTATCGATTGTATAGAAAACATTAGTGTAAAAAAGTGACAGTGAATATAATGTGTTAAAATAAAAAGAAAAACTAATATCAAAAATATATAATGTCGGCCTATACGTGTCAAAAAACCATATCCAAATACAGAGACCGTATACGGTTGGAAAGGGCTTTGCAAGAGCAACCGGATGGTACCAATAAAACACCATATGACCGAGTCATGCAGTGCCGGGAACGTAAAAGAATGAATGCGGCCGAGCGGATCAACCCCGTTACGTAAACGTATTTACATTCATTACGGACGTGTCCATGACACAGCCACACCCAATTTAAAAAAAAAAATAATAGAACCTCTCTTGACCTCGATCTTGCCTGAAGTAAAGTTGGTTATCCTTAAATAGTTTTTCTATTGGTATATTTATAAAATACAGGCTATGTATACATACGTCACACATTGGACGGACTTATCTTAAAAATGTATCCGGCTGTCACACTCTCATATCTCTGATAAGGCGTTGATATCATAATTGAGCTGTTTGCTCATGTCACACAAATATCTATAGACGAAAGCGCATCGTCTCTCTGTCTGTCCGTCGCGTCGCTGCACATAACTCGAACTTTTTATCCGATAAATGTAATTTTTCTTGTTTGGAATATGTCGTCGGCCTAAAGGTCGAGAGTGCGGCTCTGGGTTCGATTCCCAGTTCAGGCCAAGTGTTATTGGGTTTTAGGTCAGCAATTTACCAATAGCTATGTGGTATCTACGTCGCCATATGCGAACTACGCATTACCCTGACGTCACGCCAAATCCTCTACCGCGCAAGCAGAGTTTACCTCGCGACTAGCATATAGGGTCAAAATAAATTAGCTAGTGAAACTCCGTAGACGTAATGGGTAAAGACTCTCGACTGGGGTAGAAGACTCCGACCAGAAACGACACCCGTCTGGTAGCACGATCCTTCCTTGCTCAGGGGAGGCCCCTTTACAGTCTCCCCAGGGATGTGCCTTACAGGCGTTGCACGGGGGGGTTCCGGAATTGGTCTTTTAACCTCTGAAACGTCGCCGTTACACCATTGGATAATAAGAACAATAAAATTCTATTGTGTCTGCAAATTAGACGCGCGAAGGATTAAGAGGAACCGGGACCACCCCTATGTGCTGATGGTGATCACCGGGGCGGTTTTAGTGAGGTACAAATCCCACACTCCCCGACCTTCCTCCCCGGAGGTCGGGTGCCTTTTGAAGGTATCCCCCCGACAACAAAAAAAAAAGGAGGATCCTTCCGTAATAGAGTATGAGTGAACTTTACACCCTTTTCCTCATACCTCTGTCTGATCTGATTTAGTGCCCCGTCAATAAAATTAAAGAGTTAAATAAAAGAAATAAGTTACAAAAACTTATACTGGCGAAATGTGGGTGTAAAATACACTTCTGCTTACAACTTCTGAAGATACAGGCGTGATGTTATGGTTACCGCTTATATTATTAGTACTACTCAATATAAAAAGGAATGGATTTTTTTATCCGACTGTCCTAGATGTGGAGTAATGTTTTTTTTAATTCTACATGATTATTTTGTTCACTCGTAAAACCGGCACAACCGAATGAAAACATTAGTATGAAACCCAAATATTGTACCTTTTCACAACATCATGTATTTATTGTGGATCAAAAGTGACGCACATTTCTTTTGTAACAAGCGGAAATAGAAGGCGCTGTGTTATTTTGAAATAATTTCTTGTTTACTAAAAGTGTTATCGTAAGAAAAAAAGAGATAATCGTTTTGAGGATAATTTCTGTTTGAAAAGTCTAATGAATACTATAATAGTGTTGTTTTTACACACAATAGGGGAATTGTCCTGAGGCCCGAGTACTTTTCAAAATGTGGTGTTATCTTTGAGAGTGATATGACTTCATTCTTGTTACTGGCTAACTCAATATGATTGCTCTACAACAAGTTATCAACAAAATCAAGTGTTAAATCCAGTGACTAGTGCTAAATAGTACCTACCAAAATTACGCTTTGTTTCTCCAATATTTTATTTGTGCAACATAAGTGACATTTAAAGTTCCAGTGTCAAAGTGTCCAAAAAGACACTACCGTACCAGAAATTGGTACCCATCTACCAGATATGTCCATAGGCAGCGAAACAGGCCATAAGTGTTATTTAAAGTACCAAGTGCTATAAATGTTACGGTAAAAGTGATATAAATAGTGTAAAAATGGCACTACCTTTGACTGGAGTGAGAATATCAAAGCAATTGTACATAGACCAACCAGTACATAGAAGTAATTACTATTATTGTCAAAAAGAGGTGCAGGTGAGGTTCATTTATTGTAAAACTAGCTTCCGCCCGCGGCTTCGCCCGCGAGGTATGTCGATAAAAACTATCATATGTCCTTCCCCGCGATGCAATCTCTCTGCCAAATTTTATCGAAATCCGTTCAGTGGTTTAGGTGTGAAAAGGTAACATACAAACAGACAGAGTTACTTTCGAATTTATAATATAAGTATGTATAATATCCTAAAATATTTCGCCTATATTCCTGAAGGCATAGAAAGATGTGTTTCGTACGATCGGTGACCAGAGATAATTATCAACCTTACCTAGTAGATTGTTTGGTCAGGTGGATACTTATCTCAGCTCAAACTTAAAGCATTTATTTCAATTAAACAAATTACAGGTTTTTTGAAGTGAAAATTTCTTTAGGCGTGATGGGCATTTTTTGAGATGGGGAAAAACCATTGCACTCGCGACACTGTTAGCGTAACCGACGCCGCGCGTGTTTTGTTTGTCGATTAAAAAAAATACACACGTAGATGTTCAAGTTTTCACTTTTGTCGGCATCCATCCATCGGTTTCTTACTAAACTTCAACTATATCTGACGATCCTGCA
Source organism: Luperina nickerlii (assembly GCA_963855955.1). Lineage (NCBI taxonomy): Eukaryota > Metazoa > Arthropoda > Insecta > Lepidoptera > Noctuidae > Luperina > Luperina nickerlii. Next base: position 3,423,543 of record OY979689.1, on the reverse strand, counting down.
TACTTATCTCTTTTGTTGACTTTACATAGACAAGTAGAGCTTGTCGTTTTGTGACGTGGAGGTGACATTCAACCTTAAAGTGGTAAAGCAATTACGAGGTTGACTATACTATCACCATACCTCTTTCTGCAGTCAAACAGCCTTGCTGTGGTCAGCGGGATTGTCCGAAAGGGTTACCGCCGGCCCGGAACATAAAGGGCTAAGGAAGGAACACGGGTGGGTTTTAGTCAGTAAGAGTGACACTCCCGCTCCACCCAGAGCGGGAGGGGTCATTTGATGATTTCCCAACCTGGAAAAAAAAACAAAAGCAGCCTTGCTGTTTCCGTTTGAAGGTTGTGGGTGCCAGTGTAATAGCAGGCACGTGACGCTTTCACCTTTGTCTCTGACATGACATTTGTGATCCCTCTGGTACTGCAGATGTCTATATACAGGGTTATTGGTAAAACATTAACAACCTCTTAAGAGGTCATTGTACTCATCATTTTGAACAACTTTTACTATGAGTCAAAACCGGAAATCGCGAAAAAAAATCAGCTGTTCCCTACATTTTGACGAGTTAATGTAGGGAACAGCTGATTTTTTTGAAGTGAAAACTTCTTTAGCGGCGCTGTGTACTTTTTTTGGAATGGGTAAAAACTTCTAAATTCGCGTCAGGTCACGTGACCCTGATCGAAAATTCGTAAGACGTAAAACGTCAGACGTAAAACGTAAGACGCGCGTTGTTGAGGACAGCGCCATCTATGCACATCGGGAAGAACTACGAGGGCCTCGCGTACTAACGTCAGACGTAAAACTTAAGACGCGCGTTGTTGAGGACAGCGCCATCTATGCACATCGGGAAGAACTACGAGGGCCTCGCGTACTAACTACGTAGGCCTCGCGTACTAACTACGTAGGCCTCGCGTACTAACTACGTAGTTCATCCAACAACGACGAGATGGCGCTGAACCACGGATATATAACTGACGACGAGCAAATCTGAATAAATTCCTTACACGAGAAGAATAAACCAGTCACTTTGGTCATCATACCTGATTTGCAAAAAACCCTATAAAATAAGGAACACACCTTAACACGCGTGTTTTGTTTATAAGACGATTCACAAAATACACTCGTAATTGTTCAAGTTTTCACTTCTGTCGGCACTACCGGAGTGCCAGTGTTTTTTTTTTTGCGATTTCGGGTTTGGTCCCATAGTAAAAGTTGTTCACAATAATGAGTACAATGACTTCTTAAGAGCTTTTGGGCATTTAATGATACACGTTGTATAGACAGCGGTGACCACTTACCATTTACCATTCAATAACAATAAAACCATTACCTTCCTTCGAAGGCAGCTGGTTAAAAAGAATCTTTCTCTAAAATAAATATGTTTTTCTTATTGCAACGCAGAAACCGTGGTTCCAAGCTCTGAAAAATGTTGTGAGTAATAGAAATGAATGTAGTGATCAATGTTTTATAATCAAATGCTTGCCTTAGATGTTTTTAGTTAGCCATTGTTTTTATTTGTTTAACCATCTTGTGTTAAAATAGAAAGCTAAAAACTAAAACATAACTATGAAAAAAGAACGTCTACTAAAAAGGTGTAAACAAGACCTCGTAACAAAATTACGTCGGTCGTAATCGGGTCAAAAGGGGTTTAAAATTTGTTTCATAAAAGTGGGTTACATAGTTATAACTACACAAGAAATTCTGCGTCCCAATGAGGGTTTTCGTGAAAATTTACGACACCAGTTGGCACCACTGTGACAAGAGGTCTTCCAATATAAAATATATGATGACGTTCACCATTCGATTCATTCATTCGTTCATCATTCAGTCATGACTAAAGAAAATATAGGCTCCTTGACAGATGCCTGGACCTGACGTGTCAGTGCTGCCACCTAGCGAACGTCATTTCAGAAAACCCTCATTGCGTAACACACCATCAAACTCAATCCGAATAATTTTGAAGGATATTGTTAATCCATTGCATCCTAAGTTCGAGAAATGTGTCAGCTCAACAATGTAAATTACGCAATGAATGTTGTTAGTGTCAAAATGGAACCTATTGCGACTGATAATGTGGTACGCAACTAACCCGCTGGAAATGAGGGTTTTCTGAAATGACGTTCGCCAGGTGGCAGCACTGACACGTCAGGTCCAGACATCTGTCAAAAAGCCTATATTCTCTTTAGTCATGACTGAATGATGAACGAATGAATGAATCGAATGATGAACGTCATCATTATATTTTATATTGGAAGACCTCTTGTCACAGTGGTGCCAACTGGTGTCGTAAATTTTCACGAAAACCCTCATTGTTAAGAGCTGATTTTACCAAAGTCAGATATCTTTTATTCGTGGCATAAAATTGACGTATGACAGTTCTAGTAAGGCAAACTGTCAAAAATTTAAAATTTATTCTTAGTATAAGATTTCTATGTATAAAAGTTTGGTGAAATTTGCCATGAGTGTTGCGTTTATTATACCGATTTTTTTTCCGAAAATAAGTTATAATAAAATATTTTTTTTATTTTGCATTATTATTGTTGACTTTTTTTATTTTTCCATGCCATCTGTTGCTGTCATTGCATGGTACACAATTTTATTTTTTACGAATGTAGAAAGCAAAAAGTACATGTTACTTGTTTCTATTATGGGCTAGATATACATACTTACACTAATTGTTATTAACTTTTTTTTAGATTAGACTTCTTAGAAATATAATTTAGATTTGTTATTAATCAAAACCATAACCGTCTTATCGACTAAACGTGTTCTAACTTTAGATGTAGCCTAAACCTTGGAGCCGGTTATTGTATTTTGAGCTTTATTCTGACAATCGTAAAGTTCTTAATGCAAAATTGACAACTTGGACTCTGGTTTAACTTCAGTTTTTGTAGTTTAAAAGCCGGATTTAAAGATAACCCTCATTACAAAAGGAGTTCTAAAGTTGGTCTAAAATTAAACCTTTCAGACATTTTTTGTATTTCAAACCTTATTTATACTGAGATAAACTTCTTTATACAATATTGACAACTTCCACTCTGATTTAAAATCAGTTTTTGCATTAAGAACTACCTATATCTTTCGTCGCAGAAAATAGTTCGATGGTTTAAACATGTGTCTAAAAATAGATCTTAATTTGTAAGAAGACCGCAGTAGTCCAACTTGGATATTATTTAGAAATACTTACAATAATTAATATCACGGCATTTAAAAACAAGCATTAGACTCAAAGTAGTTCCCTCTACAAAATAACCTACTAACCTAAAACGTGCTATAAACTTACATTCAATATTGAATTCTATTCCAACAGACGGTGAACTTAAAGTCGCTTGCCACATCAAATTACGGATCGGACGTCGATATTATCAACGAGGATGGTGAATTGGCGACGGCTTATGAAGCTCAGAAGGGTATTAACAGGTAATTTGAACTAAGATTAAGAGAGAATTCGTTCTGTAATTAATAAATTAATGTAACAGTAGCGATGGCCCAGTGGTAACGGCCCCGGCTCACGAGTCGTAGGTCGTAGGTTCGAATCCAGGCAGGCGCTTTACTTTGTGTAAATTATTTCATCACCACTGCTCTCAAAACGGTGAAGGAAAATGTCGTGAGGAAACCGGCATGTCCCAGAACCAAAAATTCGAAGACATGTGACATCTACCAACCCGCACTGGGCCCGCGTGGTGGATAACGGCCCACTCCTTCTCACAGCTAGGAGGCCTTTTTTTTTTTTTACTAGTGCATCTCGTAGTTGACCTTGAGAGGTCGTGACTACTTAACCGGACAATAGCTAGGAGGCCTGTGACCCAGTACTTTATATAGGTACAGACGCCAGCACATCAAGCTACTACAATCTGTCAAATTTCTTTAATAGATTTCCAACTTTATCGCTAAAGCATAAGGTTCATTGTTGATTGGGAAAATTTGACAGTTTCGGGTAGCTTGATGTGCTGGCGTCTGTACTTTATAGGCGGTCTATGAAATGTCAAATTCACTTTTACAACGACGTCTGATGATTTTGCTTATTATACTTTACTAGCTGCGTCCCGCGGTTTTACCCGCATAAGTTTCGATCTCGTGGGAATACCGGGATAAAAAGTAGCCTATATGTTAATCCAGGGTGTCAGCAACCTCCATACCAAATTTTATCAAAATTGGTCCAGCCGTTTGAGCGTAAAGAAGTAACAAACATATAAACACACAAACACACACACACTTACAAGCTTTCGCCTTTATAATATTAGTGTGATAACAAGCGCAATCAAGTGCAAAATAGGGAATATGCATGAATTTTTTTCATGGCATTTATTAACAAAATATGAAAATACCGTAGTAGAGATGACAAAAAGTGAAATTAAAATTAAAATCGGCCAAGAAACACGGCCGATATGAGCATTTAAAACTATTGATTACACACCAATTAGACAGAGAGATCCGACATAGACTGTGACGTCACATGTCACTACGACCATATAAACTCCGTGTTAAATTTCGTTTTGCGAGAAAGAGATAGAAACAAATCTTCGATGGCTCATATCTTTTTTAATTTCATAGTTTATTACATGAATGAGGATTAATTTTTTAAATAAAAAAAAATCATGCATATTCCCTATTGTACAGACGCCAGCACATCAAGCTACCCGAAACTGTCAAATTTTCCCAATCAACTTTGAACCTTATGGTTTAGCCATAAAGTTGAAAATCTAACAAATAAATTTGACAGATTGTGGTAGCTTGATGTGCTAGCTGGCGTCTGTACCAACAGCTATGCAGACATCATTTTCCCTGTACTTGAATTATACCAGGCTAATCGCTAGTAATATATAAGTCAATGAGGCTAATAATACTCTTCTGTCTCTTAACAGGCAACTACAAGAAGAATTGATAGCTGAGAAGAAGTTTTATTCAGAACACATATCGAAATCAAAATCGGAGATTGAGAAGTTAAGAGAAGAGAATGAGAAATATCAAAAGTGAGTACAATCTTACAATTTGTTTCTGTAAATAATATTTTTTTAACATATGGAATTACGTTGTTAACTTTAATATTGGTTGGTTATATCTAAGTTAAATGCGTTGATTTCGATGTGCACAGCCTTAAACTATGTATGTTATTGAAACCTCTTACTCTTTCCTTTGTTTAATTATTTATGGACTTACATATTATATTTTTAAATATTAGATAATAAAAAATAGTAGCCCACTGGTATCGGGAACCAAGGTCCAGACTACTTGGTGGTCAGGGCTCCAGAGAGAGGAACCTTCTAACAATATAATATATATAATAATAATAATAGAATACTTTTTATTATTGCTATGGTTACTTAATAGTTTGCGAATAATTTCGGACTCATGCGCAGCTCAGTTCAGGACCTATGATACTTTTGAAGCAGTCAAAACTGGTCATTATCTTTTCTCAACCGGTATATTCTCTCAAAAACTCAGCGTGTAAACTTAGGTGTAAAGAGCTTGAAGTGAGCTGTCACTCCACCTGACGCTAGGGATTCACTGTGGCGTCATATACATCGCCACATGAGAACTACGCATCATACTGACGTTACGTAAAATCCTGCATCGCGCAAGCAGAGTTTACCGCGCAACTAGCATATGACAGCGTCCCGACATCAATTGTCGGGTTTAATCCGATCCAGCCTGTCTCTTTCTGCCCTCCCCCAGCGGCGATTAAGCTTCTAAATGGTTTCTAGACGATGATTATATCTTATAGTCAGTCAGTGCGTAATAGAACCCAAAGCCACTATCTAGTTAAGATCTCATGTCCTCATCTTCAATCTCACACACCATAATTCCAGTTGTATTCTCAACTCTGTATGCTTCAGCTGACCCTACAAAATCTATTTACCATGCTTGAAATCTTAAATAATATATGTACTTTCTTTGCCACTTTCTCTTTCTTCATTTTTTTTGTTTTTTTTTCGTTTTTTTTAGCGTCATTTAGTCTTAAGTTGATTTTTGAGTGACCATTTTGGCATACATTTAGTTTGCAATGGAAATTGAACTTTGTCATGTTTGACATTAAGTTTGTTTTTCCAAAACTTAAGAATTATCTAAGGTTCTGAATAGAAGTTTAGTTATAACACATCTACATTTCAGCGGGGAAAATTATACAAATATCCAAGTGGAATTCCGAAGACATTGCTCTAATGACTCGACGAAGTACATAACATGTACTTGGACACAAGTTATCGTACATTTGACACTGACAGTATTAAAAATTATATGTTTTTAGTTTATAAGTTGTTAATTTGATCTTTTTTGATTATGTTTAAGATTAAAGAGTATATTTCAGATTTTTATGTTATTCAAATAAATGATTTTTTGTCATTAAGTTGTCATTTGCAATTCATTCTCATCCAGATCGTTTTATCATCCTCATTTACACAGGTTGTTAGGTTATAACTTTATCGGAGTGTAGTACCAATGAAAATGATCATCTTTTACTATGAAACCAACATGAAAAAAAAAACACTGGCACTCCGGTAGTGCCGACAGAAGTGAAAACTTGAACAATTACGAGTGTATTTTGTGAATCGTCTTATAAACAAAACACGCGTGTTAAGGTGTGTTCCTTATTTTATAGGGTTTTTTGCAAATCAGGTATGATGACCAAAGTGACTGGTTTATTCTTCTCGTGAAAGGAATTTATTCAGATTTGCTCGTCGTCAGTTATATATCCGTGGTTCAGCGCCATCTCGTCGTTGTTGGATGAACTACGTAGTTAGTACGCGAGGCCCTCGTAGTTCTTCCCGATGTGCATAGATGGCGCTGTCCTCAACAACGCGCGTCACGTCTTACGAATTTTCGATCAGGGTCACGTGACCTGACGCGAATTTAGAAGTTTTTACCCATTCCAAAAAAAGTACACAGCGCCGCTAAAGAAGTTTTCACTTCAAAAAATTTTCTCGTAGACGTAACACCTTGTGTAATACACTAGTACTCTGTGTCTGCCAGCCTAAGCTTATCACAAGTCAGGAATTATATTAGATGTTGTTTTTTCCGTTAAAAAATAATAACAGCAAACTTGAGGTTTGTGGATCAGAGACACCGTCAGGTTTACAGAAATCAGCGGGGTAACACAGTAACAAAGTCAAAATCATAAGTCAAAGTCAAAGCATTTATTTCAAATAGGCACATATAAATCACTTTTGAACGTCAAAAATTAAAAAAAAATGAATTAATTCTAGTCGAACAGTAGCACTACTTACGCGTAGTAGTACTTTTATTTTGATAGTTCAACAATATTCATTGAGTTTACGTTGTTGACCAGACATATTTTTCGAACATATCGCACTTCCGATAAAATAAGGTTACAACTCGAAAAAGGAATTTTCTCGAAAAACACACACACTGACACATCCTCAAACACAAATTGTCATTTTTGACAGTGCTCACGGTGATATTATTCTAAGGCATGGTCGGCGTTATCGCAAGATGGCGCATGTCATGACGTCATCAATGACGATTCACGGGACATTGTTATCGCGCTCACGCTAATTCGGTACGGGTTTAAGCACGCTCACATCGATTATTTCCCAACTCGGAACGCAGAGTTAGTTTGTTTGAAAAAATCTCTTTTATTTTCGAAGCTAGGATTTATTTGATAGTTCACAAACTCATACGGAAAATCAAAGTCAAATCATTTATTTCAAATAGGCACATTAAAGGCACTTTTGAGCGTCAAAACTTATAGTAAAGTTGAATGGATTCTAGTCGCCCCTTCCAAAAGGTAGTGTCCGTATGGAGAATGGGCAAGAAACTCCACATTTATTGCCATTGCCACTCCGCATTAGTATTGACAGTGCTTTCATTTATTGTCGTATAGTTTTCACCACATTTGTATACAGGGTCAATTTAAATTATCTAGCGAAACGACGCACACGTGATTGGTATCAATATCTAAACATGGTGAAACAAAAAATAAATTTAATGGTTTTCATTGTGGGGTAATCGAGCGCAGTGAGTATAGTCACTTGAAATATCAGTTTGAAAAAATCTGTTTTTTTTTTGTGATAACTTCACAGACGTTTTGGGTTATATCTAAACACGATAAAACAACTCAAAATTCAAGTAACAAAACTACTAGCGGTCGTTGACCCCCCAAAAAAAAAACATCAAATATTTTATTATTTTATTTTACAGTTTCGTTAGCTAATTTAATTTGATCCTGCATGAGATCAAATCATAGAGATTGGAGGTGTGACAAGGAAAGAAGATCCTTCGAATGTAAACAAAATAGGAAGTATGATAATATATTGAAAAGATAAGCAACTATAAAAATATTATGGTCTTTTCTAACTTGTCTTGAAAGTAGATATGAGCGCCGCGCCGGCGCGCCGCCGCACATAGATAGGTTTTTAGGTTTTATGCGGCCAAAACTATTTTAATTGCTATAACTATTCTAAATGACATAATTGATAATAAAAAACAATTTTCTGTTGAAATTTTAAATATATATTGAAGAAAATATCATATTTGTGAAACAAAAAGTCAGAAACCTAAAGTCACAGACATAAAAAATATATTTCGTAAATGTAAATTGTAAGTAATTCATGAGCAATGAATTGAGGTATCCCCTCGACAGTCGACACCGACCAATGATGACAATGCCAATGCGCAATGCTAATTAGTTACCTACTCCAGATCCTCATCGTCTGAAGATTCTGGTGAAGCGGAGTCTGATTTGGTGGGTAAAAGCATATTTAAAGTCTCCGGAGAAAAGGATTTAGATATTTTTTTTCTCCTTCTTTGTTTTATACTAATACTACTAATAAGCGGATCAGAGCTCAATAGTAGTCTGTTATAGATGTCGCGGTTACACTGCTCGCGGGAAAATTTTCTTGCGTAATTTTCTCTATACATGCGAAAGTGCTTATTTCGGGCCTCTTGAGCCTCCTCCGACAATTGGCCTATTGGGAGAAGTGAATTCTGTATTATAGCAGCACCATGTATGAGGACTTTGTGCAAAGTAGGGGTCATCGGGTGCCACCCATAATGCTGCACGTATAATTTGGCAGTGTCTAGTGCATACTCATCATATTTCTTGGCGTCAATAATATAGCCACTTGATATCGTTTCTAAAATGACTTTTAGTCTGTAAATCAAATCGAAGTTTACTCCAGTTATGTCGGAGGCCAATTCGGGATTCTCGAAAAATCTACGGCTGGTGTTTCCATCATTTGTATTCCCATAGTTGGCCTTGGGAATGTCAATAAGTAACCCGGTTTCAATTTTAAATCTGTCTTGTATTTTTTGTTTAGCGGCCAATTCCAAGTCTTTTTCTTCCGTCGTTTTTTTCTGTCTGTATTTTTGAACTTTTAGTTTATAGCCCAAGTGCAAAATACTCTCAAAAATTCTGATTCTGGCATGTAGCACAGATATTCCAAAGTCTAAAGTTTCAGGACTTACATCATATTTTTTGTTTAAATTGTTAAAATCTTTTGAAGTGGCTTTACAAATAAAGCATCGACTGGTAGACTTGGTGTCGGTTGCAGCATTGCAAACCTTGCCATCAACCATAGTCATCTTGAAAATGTGCTTGTAGGTAAATTTATTTCCATTTATTTCGATTTCGGTAGGAACCAAATTCTTTACCGATTCTTCAACGTAACTGATTTCTTCTTTGGTCACATCATTGGATTCTTTCAGAAATCTGAATCTTATAGGCCGGCAATACCGGGGGGATGATGGAGAAGGATTCTCCCAAATAACTTTTTTGTTATCCTTGCCACAAAGTATTTGTAACGGGACAAATGAGCTCAAAAATATATTGGCGTCCGAATCAGCAGGATTTTCAAACTTTTGTTTATATCTGGCTTGCTGGGAGCCATCACATCCCCATTTATTTATAATAGATAAAGTCTGTCTATCTTCTTCACTGATAGTCAAAAGTACTTCCTCTAAGTACATTGAAAGGCGCTTAAGGGTTATGTCAATTAGACTTTGCAAAGTACTTTCTGCATACAGACTCGTCACTTTTATATGTTGTTCAGGTGGATAGCAGTCTTTTTTGGCCTCTAATAATCTGTCGTAGCAAGGATAAAGCGACTTATTTGTCTTACGTATGATTTCATATTGCTGTCTTGTAAGGTCGGCCTCTACAAACATCGCTAATGCCTCTTGAGGTGTCAAGATATTGTGTTTGTCGGGTTCACTCGATGACTTGTAGGCATTTCTGTATTTTTTTGCCCTTGTTGGCGATTTTGTGATTTCTTTAAGGAGTTCTGATGCATTTCAAAGTCCCTTAGCTCTCAAAGTTGATTGAGCAGCATGAATGATAACAGAGTCATCTATGGCCGAGCGAACCACTTCAGTTTTACGACGCTTGCTTCTCTCACTTGACTCTTCAAATGATTTTGAAGGGCGGCCTGGGCGATTTTGGGCTTGGACTGGGATTTGAAACGTCCCATTTAACCATGACTGGTTTGATTTTAAAAAATCATCTTCTTTTCGTTGTGCTTTAGACCATTTTTTCTTTATGGCAGTCTTGAAGTATGCAATATTTTGCTTTAGTTTTTTAATATTTTCCTCTGTGTCACCATAAGAAGAAAACAGGTAATTTTCTAAATAAGCCAATTTTTCATCCATAGTTATTAAATTCTGGCTTTGCATTTTATCGTAGAGAAATTGACGAGTGACTAATTGTATTCCGGATGAGCCAGGAGAACCTACGAAGAAAAAGAAAAAATAATATTTTTTTGGAACATTTTTCAACCTAACTTTTTTTACCCTATCTGCACCTACCTGCAGCTAATTTTTATCAGAATCATAAGAAAAGAGTGTTAAGTATTATAATAAATAAAAATTCTACGGCGAGAGGAAGCGATAATATAACTAAATTACTTTTAAATTTAAAAATCGAGAATATTTTTTCAAGAAAACTTATCGTAGTTAGGAGCTTTAAAATAAAGGTTTTTTTATTATACTAGGTTGACAATTTCTATAATAAATAATGGTACTTACCTGAAGCACTCGAATCCATATTGTTTCCTTTGATAACTGTTTTCAAATCAAAAATATTGACGACGAAAAACAGGTCACTTTAAAAGCGTAAAGAGCGAAAGCGCGTGCGTATCTGGAGACTAACAAGTTCCGACTACCTGCGCACGCACCCCGCGCGGGTATCGAAGCCGAGAAGACCGGTTTATTATCGCCTGTTCTATTGTTAACATAGAAAGATAAAAAAATTGTATTTGTAACTTGTTTAAAATGTTCAATTTTGGCCGCATAATTAAGCCAAATCTATGTTAGTGCGCCGTCGCCGTGAGTTCACGTCGACGCGTCGTCGCCGAGTGAAACACGCGGCGCGCCGTCGCGACGAGTCGCAACTTGCTCTCCCGCTCGCACGCGCGGCCCGGCCGTATTAGTTCGCCTAGTCACCTCGCGACGCTACGCTCGCTCGTCGCTCACACTCAGTCGAGTCGAATATTTCACCGAGTGAACGTGTATTAACTTAAAAAGGCTGTTTCTCATAAAAAAAAAATAGTGTCCGACCGAAACAGGTTTTTCAGCCGAAACCGAAACCGAACTTTCGGCCTTGCTCTTAGTTTCGGCCGAAACCGAAACCGAAACTTACTTAAACATATTTAAAATTTCTATCGTATACAGAAATCTGGTGTGTTTTTTACACATTTATTTGAATATACAATGTATATTATACATAGGTACAGACAGTTGAATACTTACCTAATCATTTACGAGGTCGGTCCCATAATGAACTGGCCTGATATAGTTCTACGCGACATGTCGCTACATGTTGTGTTGCATTAAATAGTACGTTTATCGTGCACTTAATATAAGAAACACGCATCGACATGAAATGCTTAGTCTTAGTTTAGCAGGCATTAGCATAACGAGAGTCGCGTATTTTTTCAAAATGTCGACAACTGAGTATCGAAGTGTCATAAAGTTTTTGTTTAAAGAAGGTTTATACCCTGCCCAAATAAAACAACGATTGGATGAGGTGTATAAGGAGTCTGCCCCCTCCTATAGCACAGTGAAAAATTGGGTGAAAGAGTTTCGGCTCGGAAGAGAAACCGTCGAAGACATTTGCCACGACGGTCGACCTGTGGAAGTGCTCACTCCCGAAACGATTGCTCTTATCGAACAGGAGGTTCTGAGTGACCGCCGTTTGAAGATTAGAGAAATTGCAGCTAGGCTTGGGCTCTCTAAAAGTACGTCATCGTGCGATCCATGAACATCTTCACATGAAAAAAGTGAATGCAAGATGGGTACCGAAACTTCTTTCAGCGGTACAGAGACAGGAAAGAGTGCGCTGCGCTTCGGAGTTTTTGGATCTTTGTGGCGAAAATTCAAAGACTGTGATCGAGCGGCTAGTGACTGGTGGTGAAACTATGATCTTGTATTATGACCCACAAAGCAAGCGCGAATCAATGGGATGGCGTTATAAGGGTGAAAAGCCCCCTAGAAAGGCAAAGGTGCAACAATCGGCTAAAAAACTGATGTGCACAATCTTTTGGGATTTTCAAGGCATTTTGATGGTGGATTTTAAAGAACGTAATACAGTCGTGAACGGCTAATATTATGCTTCTTTAATATATAAATTACGAGACAAGATAAAGGAAAAACGAAGAGGCAAGCTGTCTAAAGGTGTCCTGTTGCTCCATGACAACACCCCTGTTCATACCGCTGGTGTTTCGAAGGATGCAGTTCGTCAATGCGGGTTCACAGAAGTTGAACATCCACCTCACAGTCCAGACATGGCCCCGTCTGACTATTATTTATTTCCAAATTTAAAGCGAGACTTAAGAGGAAGAAAAGTTTCAAGCGATGAAGAGTTGCAAGCGGCCGTCTTCGGTCATTTTGAGGCTAAAAATTGTGATTATTTTTATAAAGGTTAAGAGATGTTGATTCACAGATGTCAGAAGTGTGTTAGTAGTATTCATGGTGATTATATTGAAAAATAAAATTGGTTTCGTTTCATTTCCTTCATTAGTTCATAGTTAGGCCAATTCATTATGGGACCGCCCTCGTATGTGCAAAACACAACCTCAACTCCATGCGATTAACGATGGACGGCGGCGAACTGGGCCGGCGCGGGCGACGCCACGAGCGAGCATGAGCTAGCCGCGAAGTTCGCCGAACGATGGACGATAATTCATGAACACTCAAATTTCGGCGCGGCCGAAAGTTTCGGCCATTTCCTGGCCGAAACCGAAACTTAGGCCGAAACTAGTTGATTTGGCCGAAACTGGCCGAAACCGAAACTTAGGCCGAAACTAGTTGATTTGGCCGAAACTGGCCGAAATCGAAACCGAACTTTCGGTCGGTCACTAGAAAACATTGAAATGATTATTATTCAGTAAGTAAACGTGATCTCCAATTTTATTTAAAAGACTGTAAAATTATATTAACAATTATTAAAAAATATAGGTAAAGCTTTTTAATACGGTTTTCTTTAAGTTTTTTTTAAGAAATCTTTCCCTGATAAAAAAAATTCTAAGGCCCACGGCCGGCCACGTCGCGCCGCCGCGACGCCGCCGCCGCCGTGAAAATTTTAAGGCCACGCCGCCGCCGTGGCATTGGCCATCGGCGCTCATATCTACTTGAAAGGGTGCCATTAATTATGGCTTTATTTTACAAAATTATAAACCTTCTGGAGCGTAGACTTAACAACATCATTCTATACATTAAGAACATACTAACATATTATCATTAAAATAGTAGTGACTCTTCTCCATAGAAAACTACACCTTGAAATGGGCAATTTTCTTCATCATTCTTGACTTCCAAAATCTACAAAGTCAAACTACTGGCGGAACTTCACAGATGTATTGGGTATTAAAAAAGATTTTCTAGCCCTCAAAATTTCTGTGAAGTTTTGCCAGACAATTTAATTTGACCTTTTGTTAATAGTTTTATAACAATAATATTAATTTTAAATTATTACTAAGTTCTTACCATACTGAATACTTTAACATAGTTTGTTGTTGTAGGTTACTTAGTTCAGATTTGAGCGCTGAACCCAAGAACAAAACTCAAGAGTTTGCGCAGAATGAGATCATCAGGCTGGCGGCTGAGAGCTTGGCGTTACAGGTAAATAAAAAAAACTGGCCAAGTGCGAGTCGGACTAGCACACGAAGGGTTCCGTACCACAAGGCAAAAAGGCCGAAAAAACACGTTTGCTGTATGGGAGCCCCCTTAAATATTTATTTTATTTCTGTTTTTAGTATTTGTTGTTATAGCGGCAACAGAAATACATCATCTGTGAAAATATCAACTGTCTAGCTATCACGGTTCATGGGATACAGCCTGGTGACAGACAGACGGACAAACGGATAGTGGAGTCTTAGTAATAGGTTTTACCCTTTGGGTACGGAGCCCTAAAAAAATGAAGGGTGGCGGGAAGATCGACGCGCAAACTGTAACCAACAATTTAGCACATGATTTTAGACTCCGTAGCGTAGAAATTTCTTTCACGCTAAGGCTGCGTTTCCAACAGAGATGAGCGAGGATGCAAAGCGAGAAATGTGTGTTAAACTAACCAATAACAACGCTAACTTAGTTCAAGCTATGAAAATGAAGCGATGTTATTGGTTTGTTTCACACACATCTCTCGCTACGTATCCTCGCACATCTCTGGTGGAAACGCAGCCTAAAACTGCTAAACGGATTATGTCCGTAAGGATTGAGGAGCCACATCAGTTACAATTGCTACTAAATGATACTAAATTTTCAAAAATATTCATCTATTACTTAACGAGTTCCAGGTGGCTCCTCAATTCAGACGTTTAGATTGAGGAGCCAATTTCGCATTAAATATAACGAGTGATATATTTTGCTGCTAAATCTAGAATTCATGCTGCAAAATCAGCAAACACTCACTCACAATCGCAGTCACTCTCTACCTGCGTTTGTGTTTCCCAGTGCATACAACCCGAATCTCTTCAAATTAAGAGTAAACAGGCTTCTTCTGGGTAAGCTCACTCCATCGTAGACATTGTCTCTGTCACCTCTGACCTAGACTAGAGTCAGGAGCAAACCCATTTCAAATAAAAAAAATCAACCACATAGCTGCTAAATAACGGTGAGATCAGATTTTAAAAATTTGATGTGGTTCCTCAATCCTTACGGACATAACGGATTTGGCTGAAATTTGGCAAATCGATACACCATGACTTGGACTAATTTTTATCCCAATATTCCCACGGGGTCGAGACTTATGCGGGTAAAACTGTGCGGCGAAGATAGTAATAAATAAATATCGATTCATATTTCTTCAGGAACGAGTGGACAAACTATCGGAAAGCTGTCGTCGGTACAAGAATCAAATACGACTGCTCGTCAACAAGCTGAAGGAATGCGGCATCGAGGATGTCAACGATATACTCGACAATAATGGTAATACAAATTTTCTATCTCGAAATAATATTTTAGCGGTATCTGCAACGCGTCATACTGACGTCACGCAAAATCCTGCATCTCGCAAGCAGAGTTTACCGCGCAACTAGCATAGATACAACGGCCCGACATTAATCATCGGGCAGTTGCCCGCCGGACACGACACCCGTCTGGCCGGAGGTTCCTCCCTTTCCTATAGAGTATGTAAACTTTACACCTTGTTCCTCACATCTCTATAATATAAAATACTGGTTTCGTCTATCTGTGTGTGAAATCGGACGAGGATTTAAAGTAGCTAGATGAATTTTGATGCCGAATTTCACGAATGAATAAATTTTTATCAGATATCTCAAGAAAGATACAAGAGTGAAAACTTCAGTTACCGGGGCCACTTTCAGACTTCCTCTTAGCCAAAGCCTTGTCTGTTGGCTTCAATTTTAAGGTTTTGTATTTCGTTTGATAATCAAATACACTTTTAAATACCAAATTTTGTAGGAACCTTGACTTTTCATATCAATAGGTTTTGATGAACAACCGGTCTGACAACCAGTCTTACCAAGGGGTAGGTATCGTGTTACTCAGTAACTGGGTTGTGGATGTCAGATAGGCAGTGGCTCCATCTCAATACTGGTATTCAGCTGCATCCGGTTAGACTGGAAGCCTAGCCCAACATAGTTGGGAAAAGGGCTAGGTAGATGATGATCATGTTTTAATTAATATAATAAATTTTTACCTATTTTCTGCACAGACTCAACAGTCCCGCCGAACGCGTCAATGACGCTAGAAATGGCGGCCGTGACGCGCAAGAAGGAACGCGAGTACCTCGGCATGTTTGAGTACAAGATACAGGACGAAGGACTCATTATCAAGAAACTTATCTTCGGTAAGGTTTTGTAATAAATAAAATGGGAATTGGTTATTTCGCCATTCTGTTCTAAACTTATACAAAGTGTTTTTTTTATATCCCATAACTCTAGGGTTTTATTCTATAAGAACCAAAACATGTGATATTCTAAGGTTTCTGTCGTGAGATGGCTTTTTACTATATAAATAACCAACATACCTTTTTTCTCTTAATATCTTTTGGAATAAAAAAAGCTGTTTATGTATATCAACCAAAATTCTACTTTACCCCCACAGACTTAAAGCCCAAAACTGCAGTAACTCTCCTCCCTGGTCTGCCCGCATACATTCTCTTCATGATGCTTCGACATATGGACCACGTGGATGATGAACCTAAGATGCATCAACTCATGAAAGCAGTTCGGACAGCCGTCAAGAAAACGCTGAAGAAACGTGCTGAAAGCGTCGAGTATAACGCGTTATGGCTCGCTAACATGCTGAGGTAAGTTAAAAAAAATATATACAGGGTGAAATTTTAATCACCGTTTTCCTCTTAAGGGGTCATTGTACTCATTATTATGAACAACTTTTACTATGGGACCAAACCTGAAATCGCGAAAAAACAACAGCTGGTCCCTGCATTTTGACGAATTATGCGAACATAAATGTAGGGAACAGCCGATTATTTTTTCACGATTTCCAGAATTTTCGGAAGTGCTTTAGATTTGAGTGTGAAAATAATGTTGTCATTTGTTTTTACAATTGTTTCAGTTTTTCATGTTTGGATTTTGTAGTACTTCAAAATACACACAGAATCGCGAGATTCATTTTTAATCACCGAAGTTTTACGACTGATCTACTCGGTTGGGAAATGCCAAAAATATTCGGTAATATACCTGAAAACATCGTCTTCTGTTTGGTCCCCGGGTTCAAAGTGTTATTGAGTTTTCAGGAAAATTCATCGGAGATGAAATCTCTTGAGCCGGTATTCGTGACCGGCGTAGGGAAGATACGTATTTACGCGACCAAGTTTTTACACCAGGTATTTGCTTTCAAGTACGCACACCCGATACCGACCCAAAATACTTGCAAGACTTGAAAGTATTTTATACGGCTACTCGCTCAACTAAGTAGGTACTCAACCGCGTTAGTTTTCGCAAATGCGATCATGCTCCTTATCAGTAAGAGTCTACGGAACAATTTCGTATGCAAGTATGTTTACTTTAATGTTTTGTAAGCATTTATTTGTCACGGATCAATTTCCTATGCAAGTATTTTTACTTCCAACAGGGCTTTTGAATACGCGTTTGGACTTTGTACTTGTATGGACTTCATATTTCTATGCAGACAGAAAATACTTGAAAGTATCTTGAGCCCTGGTTTTAGACCCTGGTTTCTTAAGGTGGACGTACTAGGAAGCCCTGGTACTCGATTTTGCAAGTACGACCCATGTCTAGACTGGCAATAGGTGTAAACTTCAATATTTTAATAATTATTGAAATGTGAGAGTTTAGTCCACCTTGCCTCCCCGATCAGAGTATAAAAGCGTGATTTTTATCTGTTATTTTCTTCTTACAGACTCCTAAACAACCTCCGGCAGTACAGCGGCGACACGATCTACCAATCAGCGAACACTCCTCGTCAGAACCAGCAGTGTCTGCGGATTTTCGACCTGTCGGAGTACCGACAGGTCCTCAGCGACATCGCCGTCTGGATATACCAGGGTAAGGAAGCTTTCATCATTACAATAAGGATTCTGCGCCCCAACCACGTCAGCTTTTATAACTTGAAATGTTCTTTGGCAGGTCTGATCCACCTGCTAGAGCGGCAGCTGGAGCGCCTCATCGTGCCGGCCATCCTGGAGCACGAGGAGATCTCCGGCCTGTCGGGCCCGGCGGCGCGCCCGCCCGCGGCCGGAGCCGGCCCGCAGCGCCTCAAGCTGGAGCTCACGGCCACGCACGACCATCTGCACACCTTCGCCGTCGACCAGCCGCTGAGGCTTATGATCTTTAAACAGGTTATAATGAATTAATACATATTGTTACGAGCTTGGGGTTCGTGACAATAAAAACTGCCGATTTAATAACCACAAAATGACACTTTAATCAACAACACTAATAACAACTCGAACACACTAATTATGAAACACAATTGCACTACTGATCACTCTTAAGTCGCACTCGAAGATCGTTTTGGATGTGTTCCCTTGTATCGCTTATCCAACACTATGTGTCTCGCGGCCCACACCGGCCTTATATAGTGCCACAGAGCTACTATACAAACATTAGAATGTTCGAGTATGTACTCGAACATTCTAGATGTTTGTATAGTAGCTGTCCCGACTGACCCGATGTCGATAGTTCTCGGAATTTCTAGGACCTTGACTCTACTAGTTCTGCTACCCGATACTAGATGGCGCTAGTGGTAACTAATTTCACCATGTACCAGGCATCAATTGTGGCGCGCAACAATATTATAATGCGGTTTAATATTGGTATACCTGTGCCTGCATGTTTAAAGCTTTGATTAGTGGATTTGCGACCGGTTAATGGACGCGCTCCTGCGCAAACTAACGATTTTATGGTGTCATTAAATAATACACTGTATTCGCAGAAGTTTAAAGTACAAAGTTGTATACACATTAAACGGCTCTGCAGATGTCATTGAGATCGAACATCATCTCGTTCGCAAGTAAATCGTAAAAAATCCTACTGATTAGGTGGCGGGACAAACTGGATAGGATCCATCCCACAGATATAGATAGACCTAGGTAACGCAAGTATCACGATCTGTATGAAAACCAAGCATGCCATTTTTTGACTACCTACTATGACGTCACAAGCACTATTTAGTGATGGGAAAGTCAAATCGATTCAAAGACGCTGCCACGTGTGGCACCCCCCCTGCCCCGGGCCTAGCGCCAGCGCTCACGCTCCCCCAGCCAACAGTACACAGCACTGAGCGCGAAAGTGGCGGCTTACGATTTTTGTACGTAAGCTGGTGCGATTTTTGGCACGCGAAGTAGTTGCTCTTGCGTTATCTAGGTGTATCTATATCCGTGATCCGTCCAAACTGGAAGGAAAAGCGCGGGCTCGCGAAAAATGGAACGAGTGTAGGGAGGCCTTAGCCCAGGAGTTGATAACAAAGGCTAGAAAAGAAAAAAGTTAAATTAAGTCCTCAAAAATTATACAAGTCAAATTAAAGTCATAGGTTCAGAATGGAGTCTTTTTGAAAAAAATGTACAGAGACTTACCAGCCAATCATACATGTAAATCATCTAAATCCAATCATTTGTTCAAATTAGAGAATCAGCACTTGGGGCCGGTTTTTTGATCCGTAGTTAACTCAACCAGTTGTTAAAAAAAATTGTAACTAATGATAAAATGTTGGCAAAATGTGTTTTTTGATCAATTGTTCGTCTTTGAATTGTCAGATAATTAACTATTAGTTGACCCAGTTGACCATTAGTTACTTACTATTTTTAACAATTAGTCGAGTTAACCACCGATTAAAAAACCGGCCGTTAGACAGCCCCCAACGGCCGTTCATCCCCCAACGGCCGTTCATCCCCCAACGGCTTCCATCTAACTGGATGCAGCTGAATACCAGTATTTTAAATGGAGCGACTGCCTATCTAATCTTTACAATAAAGTTACTGGGTAATACGATACCCCTTGGTAAGACTAGTTGTCAGACTTTCGGGCTTCTGACGACCTGTAATGACTGTCAAAGATCCACGAATGAAAGTCGGGATCAACGGCTTAACGTGTTTTCCGAGGCACGGGGTCTTGGTATGTAAAGATGGTCACCCATGCACGGACCAACCGCGGTAACCGTAGCTTCACCTGATCGATCGACCCGTGCGCGGCTGTCCCATTTCAAAACCTAGCAAGGGACACTTTTTACAGAAATCATTTTATTGCATAATCTTGCTAACCTAGGTCTCTACCAAATACAAAAACACCAGCGTTTTAAACTTACATAAAAGGAGATATAGAGGTATGAGGAACAGAGTGTAAAGTTCACTCATACTCTATAGAAAAGGGAGGATCCTCCGACCAGACGGGTGTCGTGTCTGGCGGGCAACTGCCCGTTGATTCATGTCGGGCCGTTGTATCTATGCTAGTTCCGCGGTAAACTCTGCTTGCGCGATGCAGGATTTGCGTGACGTCAGTATGACGCGTTGTTTGCATGTGGCGTTGTAGATACCGCTACAGAGATATATTTAAGCATCGATACCTAGTAAGTGCACCTTTCACTCCCTAGTGACCATTTAAAACCTAGTAAGTCACTTTAACCAATTCAAAAAAATACATTCCATAGGCTGAGGCTGACCAATATTACGTTTATGCGCTCTCCTGTAAAATTTCATTTTAAGTCCTTACTAGGTTTTGAAATGGGGCAGCCGTGCGGCTGATATTAGTTAGCCACGAGCCCCATAAACCAATATCCATAACCTTTAAATGACTCTCGACATGACCTAACAGCTTTTTTCTCCTCTTTCCAGCTATTCTACTACATCTGCGCGTATAGCTTGAACCAGCTTCTCCTGCGCAAGGACCTGTGCTGCTGGGCCAAGGGGCTGCAGATCCGATACAACATCAGCCATCTTGAGACCTGGATCAAGGAGCATCTAGCTGAGTATGGGCAGAAGAGTGTAAGTACCTTTTGTTTACTTTTCTAATACATAATATATTTCTCTTTGTGAGACAGAAAATGTCACATACTAATATTCTATATTCGATAGTAACTCTGTCTGTATGTTACCTTTTCACGCCTAAACAACTGAACGGATTTTGATAAAATTTGGCAGAGAGATTGCATCCCGGGGAAGGACATAGGATAGTTTTTATCGACATACCTCGCGGGCGAAGCTGCGGGCGGAAGCTAGTACATAATATATTTCTCTTTGTGAGACCGGAAATGTCACTTAAAAACGCCGAGGTGTAATTAAAATAACCTCTTAGGGGGTCATTGTTCAGCGGGATTGTCCGAAAGGGTTACCGCTGACCCGGAACATAAAGGGCGAAGGAAGGAACACGGGTGGGTTTTAGTCAGTAAGAGTCTGACACTCCCTTCCGCTCCACCCAGAGCGGGAGGAGTCATTTGATGATTTCCCATCCAGAAAAAAAAGGGGGTCATTGTAATCATCATTATGAACAACTTTTGCTTTGGGTTCAAACCTGAAATCACGAAAGAAAATTAAATGCTCTATACATTAAATTATGTTCGCATAAGTAGACATAATGAAGGGGGAAACATGTGTTTTTTTTTTACGATGACCACTTTTCATGTTTAAGTCAACTTCAATTGAACATATTCACTTATAAAACCTGATGTATTTATTAAATTTGTGGTGTAATAAATAAAGTATTTAGAAATAAATAAATTACAGAATAAATAAATTAAGAATAAATTATTTTATTTTGTTATTAGCAGACAAGAAGACGCCATTGGGCTTTCGTTTACAGAATCTTAGAACTAGAATAAAATGCCAAGATGACTGAATATCCAGAAGCTAATATTGTACCCCAATTATTCTTATATCGTCTTGTATTATTGCAATCATTGTTTACAATATTTTTTTTCAGGTGGAAGAAATCCTAGGCGTCCTAAAGCCGATAACGCAAGCAGTACAGTTACTGCAAGCACGCAAGTCGATGCAAGACGTGCAGAGCACCGTAGACATGTGTGCCAACCTCAACGCGATGCAAGTGTGCAAGGTAAGAATGTAAACTAAGCAAGGCTATAAAAGTATAAAACAAATATGTTACGTGTTTTTGTTTTGGATTTCTCACACAATACTCACACAGACCCATACACAACACCCCCCACCCTCACACTCATCTTTTATAGAAAAGGGAGGATCCTCCGACCAGGGTGCTTACTCTTCAATTTAATTCCGATAGATCGACATTGGAATTGTGATGTTTCGTACTCTTGAGTTCGATGCTAGCGCCAAATGATTTTTAGATTGGGTGTCCATTTTGGAGAACTAAGTGGAATTGGGTTCGGGCTTGGCGTGGGGTAATTGTTGACAATATTGTTTTCAAGAGTACCGCATCACGTGACTGTATAATTAACATTGGAATCATATTGGCATCTCATTGGAATTAAAATTAGTTTGAGAGTAAGCCCCCTGATGGGTGTTGTGTCTAGTTGGCTACTGACGACTGATGTCGGGACGTTTTATATGCTAGTTGCGCGGTAAACTCTGCTTGCGCGATGCAGGATTTTGCGTGGTGTCATGCTTATTTCGCATGTGGTAATGTAGATGGCGCCACACACTTAACATATTCAGGGCTGATTTTTCAATCGACAGATAATGTTTATTCGTGGAATAAAATTGACGTCTGACAGTTATTATATGGAAGGAACTGTCAACAATTCAAAATTATCTGGCTTTGGAAAAATCATTAATTCCGTCCATCCTTGCCCCTCTCCCCCCTCCGGCCTGCCTGCTGCACCACCCCCCAGCGGTCGGCGAGCCGTAAGCGCGGCGTCGCCTAGCCGTAGCCGAGTCGACGTATCGGAGCTTCTGATCCGCTTTGGTTACGTGCTTACGTTAGGTTGACGCCTGTTTGACAACGAGGCGAAAGGCGATACGGTGCCGATCCCTTTCCGATTTGTTACGTGTACCTTTAACGTGCTTTCCGAGGCACGGAGGGGTCTCGGTATGTAAAGATGATCACCCATCCACAGACCAACCGCGGCAAGCGTAGCTTAACCTGATCGATCAACCTGTGCGGCTGTTATTATTTAGCCACATTACAATCTATTATCACATTTCTTTTTCCTCTTTAGATCCTGAATATGTACACACCAGCAGAGGAGTATGAAGTGAAAGTAACTCGTGAGTTCATCCACGAGATACAGAAGAAGATGCTGGAGAAGGCTGGCATCAACCCTGACAAGGAACCGGTGAGTAACATTTTTTCCCTTACAATTTCAAACAGCCTCGCTTTGCCCACTCGCGTTAAGCGATGATGCAGTCAATAATTTTGCACGCGTGTCTGGAAGTATCCTAAAATTGATCACAATGATC
This sequence comes from Luperina nickerlii, assembly GCA_963855955.1. Classification (NCBI taxonomy): domain Eukaryota; kingdom Metazoa; phylum Arthropoda; class Insecta; order Lepidoptera; family Noctuidae; genus Luperina; species Luperina nickerlii. The sequence continues at coordinate 3,400,289 of OY979689.1, read as the reverse complement.
ATGGACTTGGAAATCTCTGGTTAAAAGCTATCGGAAAGCACAAAGACTCCGGCAGCAATCCACTCTTTAGCTATAAACGTATTCCCTTAAAGTTTTTTACATAAGAGTGCTCTGAACACCATATATATAGCGGGGGCACATAATCTGGTCGTCCGATGATTGAAAGCGGTTGAATTCCATCGCGCACTTCGAAATGCTTTCGAAAAAAATCACATATGCGGCAATCTTCAAGGCTTGCAACTCTATATCAGTTTTCAAAGTTCACTGCACACACTTACTGGTTTTTTACTGTTTCAGCAAAACCTTCTAATGGACTCAAAGATGATATTCTCGGTGCAATTCCCCTTCAACCCGTCTTCCATACGTCTGGAGGCCGTAGAGCTACCAGAAGTGCTAGAACTGGAAGGTCTACTCACCAAGATATAAGAAGACCAAGTAGACCAAATGAAAAGACCGTCGGAATAAGGTTAAAAAACAAGCCTATTGTTGTTATTATTTTATTTATAAACTTAGAGATAATGGTCTACTGGGAAAAACAAGTAGACCACGAGAAGACCGCAGTAAAAGCTTGTGTCAACATTGATTTATTATTTTATATAGGTTTTGCTCATAGCTAAGAAAAGACATAATATTAGAAGACCGTAGAAGTAAGAAGGTAAATAATGTTCAAACAATAGCATAGTTTGTTTTTAAAGTTCAATTCATAAACAATCTTGGTCTTTTCACGAAAAGACCGAGATAACTATAGATATAAAAAATAGTTGTTATTATTTTTAAACATAGAAAACGGTCTAATAGCTGCAAGAAATAGTTAAATAGATTAAAAACATCATAATAATAGGTTTATATGAATTTCACATTTTGTATAATTTTTTTGTGTCCATTCAGGTGTCATGGTTCTGGCCTATTAATTAATCATATACCTACGGATGTCCAATTTCTTAAACAAAATAAAGCAAACAAAAAAAAATTGATGATTATAAATTATAATATTTGGGTCAACCAGCAGATAGCGTAGTTGCTCAATTTTTTTTTTTTGTTTTTTTCTTGTTGTAATATTGATATCCATCAAAGCTAGCTAATTTAATTTGCTTTGTATAAGCGAAACTAGGCGTATCATACGTCAGAAACTGTATAGTAATAAGCGCGCATTTGAACGCAATATCTGTTCCTAAGACATATGATTTTTTAAACCAAAATAAACATAAGAAAAATGCATCTAAATGGGCACAAACATTTATAAAACATAGCTTGCCTTATACTACCTTCAATTAGCTTAACGTTTTTCGTTCCTACATTTTTATTGTCATACGAAATAATTGTTTAATATGGTGCCATTATTATATTCTATTAATTGGTGTTAAAACATATTATTATACTCAAGTTACACTTCATTCCTTTGAAAATATTATTTTCTTTGATTTCTGTTAATAATTTATAATCACAATGATTCTTATCTTTTTGCGAGCTCCGTGCCTACAATTAAAGTATTTTTGTCAATAACAATAAAAAATAACCTATCTGCGTAGTAATTGCGTAACGCACTATCAGTAGTACAATGCGTGCCACGAAAGATGAGACTTGACACACCACGTGGTTTGACATGCGCAGTACACGATTTTAGGTATCTTTAGCGGTATGAGGTCTGAGTGCGGGACGCGACCGGACGTCATAGGGGCGGCGGAAAGAGCGGGGGAGGCGGGGTCAAGTCTCATCTTTCGTGGCACGCATTGTAATCGCTTTCATTTTGACAGTTCCAACAACATTCATTGCGTTATTTACGTTGTTGAGCAGACAAATTTTTCGAACATATGAAGCAATGGATAAACAATAATCCTTCAAAATGATTCAGATTGAAATTAATAGTGTGTTACGCGATTAGGGTGCTGGAATTCAATATGTTTACTAAAATTAATATTTGTCTAATTTATAAAATTCTGGTGACATAATTGTACTGTATGAAAGAAAAAAAAAATGTTTGAATACCCGATCACTATGATAAATTTCATCCTTTTTCTATTCGACACATAAGAATAAATTAATAGGAAAATCCGGCCTATTCTATAAAAAATTCAATCATTCGTAGCGGTATTCATAGCGGTCGTTGTTTAAACTAAAAATTAAAATAATAATATCGTATTCAAAATTAGACCAAATCACGAATTACTGGAGTTCATTACGGCTTAATGAGATATTAGCAAGCGCAGAAATAATATACTAGTAAGTATAACATGATAGAGTAGGACTCTTAAGTTAATTTCTATTGACTTTTGAGTTTCAGTGTGCTGAGATATGGATAAGAAAAAGCTCTTACACTTGTATATTTTCTTCACCTCATAATATTTTTTAAACTTTAATCACTCGTGAGCAGCTTCCTAAGCTCTTTTCAGTTCCTATGTAAGTTACATGATTGTTTTTGCTTATTTCGATATTCTCCTTGTTATGTTTTTAAAAACATGATGACATCTAAAATATACATTCCAAAACTGCACTTCTGTTGTCAAAAATTTATATGAAAACTGGCTGACCCGGCCGACCTTCGTAACACCTCAGAATCAATAAAAAAGAATGCATGAGAAAATGAATTATCTTCTCGATTTTTTTTCGTGAATTTTCTCCATATTTTAATAGTTATTCTGCTATTCGGGGCGGAGACAAATCTAACAAATCGAAGATCATAAAAATCGGTCCAGCCGTTCTTGAGTTATAAATGGTGTAACTAACCCGACTTTGTTTTATTTATATAGATAGATTGAAAGGGCTCTCTAAGAACGATGTTCAAGAGTTTTTCTTGTGTTTGCCAAATGAGTTATAAATCAGTAGACTCCCAGAATAAGTCTTCCTTTTAATAAACTGAAAATAAACAACGATTCTTTAGTCATTCTAATATTTAAATGAATTGTGTTTTATTTAATGCCAGATTAAGCTTTTATAAGATGGCATTTTAAAGATTTACTTTCAAGTTGCTATAAATAGGCTATATTTAGCCTTAAACAAACTTTCCTTTGACTAACTTCTTCAAGTCATAAATTACCGTTGTGTTTCTTATCTTACATTTAAGAGTCTATCTCAGCCATTCTTATTTAAAAATAAGTTTTTAATCAACGAAGTTCTTTAGTTTCTTTTAAATTAAGGTTTATACATTTTTTAATTTAATTAGCTGTTTGTTATAATTTATTCTGATTAGTTCAAATTGTTCACCATTGTTGGACACCACATTTGATTTTGATTCTCAATCAACCATGATTCGATCGAACACAATTAAAACTTTAATATTCTTAGACTTTCGAAATGGTTAGTATTAAAAAATCTAAATTTTACCTAACTACAAGCTTGATGTTGTTCATAATCGTTGTTAAATACATAATGTATCGTGATTGTCGTAAAAATATAATCGATACTGCTTTGAGCTGATGAAAGGATTGAATGGAAACAAAAAACACCTTAAAACGATAAAAAAGATGCAGTTATGATTGGCATAAAGGCAGTAAGAGTCCAGTTAAAAAAAAATATCGTGTCAAAGTTTGGCAGTGAAACACTACAAAATCTGCCTAAAACATCTTAAAATTGTATAATAAAATTCACACTGCTGAAATTGAACCTTACGTAACTCAAAGTTTATAAAAAATATATGTGTTCTTCGTGTCCTTAAATGTATATAACGATGTTGATATATTAAATGTGGTAAAATTGTGGTGGATTATTGCCGATTTGTCCAAAAAAAGCGCTGTAAATGCTGAAACATATGAAACGTTAAAATAAAAAATGATGCAGCAGCTTTATTGACAAATGTTTAGTGTCATTCCATTATATTTAATTTAATGTTATTGTAGTTAATAAAGTTTATTAGAATATTGTTGTATAGAAAAATTATAGTTGATTTTGGAAAAGTTGCAAAAGTATTAAACACACCTGATCTGTAGGACGAAAAGATGTCCATAATAGCGCAATTTGAGAATCTACATGACTAACTTTCAAATACTTTTGCAACATTTCCAGAAAAATATGAGGACTCAATAAATAATAGAGAATATAATTAAATAATAATATGTAGACATAAAACAGTGTTACCATTTGCGCTAGGTGCTTTCGAAGCTACATTATATTTATTATGACCGCCTGTTTCAACATATACTGATGGCCTACTGTGTACTTTATTTTATACTAGCTGCGACCCGCGGTTTTACCCGCGATTATACAATTTTCCTATGTCCTAATCCAGGTCATGGTCTACCAATGTGTGGAATTTCATCAAAATCCGTTCAGTATACAAAAAATCAAATCTTTTCTCTTTATAATATTAGTTTAGATTAACAATAAACATCTGATTGTTCCGTTTCCAACCGTATCTTTTTGGTATGGCTTTACTGGACTCTTTAAACCCTGGTCGATGGTGTTGAAATGTAAAGGGGCCTGTCCGTTCACAGTTATTTGATCTCTGACAGCTGCAACCCTATTGTGGACGAGAATAAAGATCACAATGATTTTTACAGTCTTGTCAATGTCAACCCAACAGCGACCTTATTAGAATGAGAATAAAGATTATTGTAATTTGGACAGTGATGCAAAATCAGAGGTAAAGGTACCAGGAAAACATGATTAGGCTTAAACAATAAAATGACTTTTACTCTTTGTCGTGTTAAACTTTCACTCAATGTTATACTACGCACTTTCAGTATATGTTCAAATTGGTTGCTAGACTAGTAAAATGTCATTTCAAGCCGGCTAGAAATCATCTAAATATTTTGTATAAAATTACATGAGAGTATATCCGAATCATTGTTGGCCAATAAGGAAGCTAACAGGCGAACGCAATGTCATGTCGATGACCATCGCAAACGTCGCCGCCTGTCGTTAACGCCTGGCGTCGATAAGAAGACTGTGTCGGTCGTTTGTTAGCATCCTAAATGGCATTTACTTCACTTTATATTTGAGGTTGTAGCCTGAACTATTATGAAATGAACGGATCATATTAATCGTTTGTAGTGACATTTTTGGTATTGATGACAGCTGGTATTATGTTAAAGTAGGTATTTAATTATAGAAATGTCGTAGTATTTGAAATAGTACGTTACTACGCGAAGCAGGCACTAAGTACTTATTTAGAAAATTTTATAAATCAGTATTTTGTATGTAATAGTTATTATCTATTTATTTATGTGTTATGCATTTACGACAGTATGTTAATCAGTTTTCTCCTTCATGTAAAATTGTCGTATTCATTATTTAAAATGTAGAAGTGTGATATTTATGAATTACTACTCCTTGTTGTACTTAATGTATTAATAAATAGAGAAATATATGTATGTTGTATTGTATATACGTGAAATTATATTTATTAGGTGCTCAAGTTGAAATTATTCGAGTTTATAAATGCATTCCAAATATATACAAAATGTACTATTGTATCTAATTTGCCAATTTATTAAATTGTATTCCTGATTCTTTGCAAATTATATCAGTGTAATGTAAAGGTATTGCAAGAAAAAGTAGCAAAATAATTATCAATTCTAATGAATAACCACGATTGCACATGTAATCTATCCTAGCTTAATGGAATCACATTTCTATGAAACACTGCTACGTAGATACTGACAGATGGCTTGCTTAGTACCTAGAGCCTAGTGATTTAACATCTTTGGATAACGCTAAGCGACTAGCGAAGGCGCCAAGCGCGCAGTACAGCCGGTTGCGAAAATTTAGAGCGTTCGTTTAATTTCGCTACTCGCAAGGTGACTCGCTAGGCTCTCTAGGCGCTAAGCAAGCTACCTATCAGAGCGTACGTAGCCTAACAGTTTAAAGCTTGTCTCGCTAGCAGCTAAACGTGTTATATAATGTTATTTTAATTAAAACGATCATGACAAGGCGAAAACAAAAATAAAATTCTTAATAGTGCAGCATCAAACTCGATGCAAGTTTATTAAGGGCTGATTTTTCCATCGCCAAATAACTTTTATTCGAGGAATAAAATTGACGTTTGACAGCTTTTATAAGAAATAACTGTCAAAAATTCAAAATTATTCCTCGAATAAAGATATCAGATGATTGAAAAATCAGCCTTAAGTCAAATAAAGTATAGCCAATTAAGAAGGGCAGCTTATCTGCTTTTTATAAAATACCCCAAAAGCGTTAAGCGTTCCTGGAGAGAATTTCCCTGGTTCAAATACTGCATTAGCGCAATCTACAACACATTTACCAGAAAAATGTGTGGAAACAAAGAAAATGTGGTCGTCCAAATCAAAAGGGACCTTATGGCGGTAACTAGTTTCCGAGATATTAATAAATTTGTAAAATACCTCAAAAAAATCGTTTTTTTATTAACTGTATTTTTAAAAAGATGATTGTATTTACTACATGTAGATGTGTTCAACTTTTCGAAAAGTCAATTTAAAAAAGTTTTGTATTCATCTAAAGTTTAGTAAAAAAGGAACCTTATCGCGGCAAGACCTAACAAATCGTTTTTCTTGTAATTCAAACCATATATTATATCGACATTTTAATATGTTCCCACAACAAACAAGTTTATGCAAGGATTGTAAGAATTTCCATTAGTAATAATCATAGTCAATCAAAGTATACCATCAGTTACATAACTTCACACTAAAACATAACTTTAGTGTACGGCATACTTAAATTGCGATTTTCTCGAAACTTATAATTTCGATCAGTGAACTTCAAAAATTCGTAAAAAAATAACGGTAGTGGTTAGAAGGTTGGTTCTTGGGTCTATAGTTCGGTACATTTATGTAGTTTTCAGCTCTGTAGATAACTCATTTCCGCCATAAGGTCCCTTTTGATTTGGACGACCACAAATACTAAATTAATGAAGCTTGTCATGAAAGACATGACAGTTTATAAACCGCAATGTCATTAAAAATATGTGTCATAAATACTACGCACTGTTAAAAAGATACTAAGCGTGTCGCCATTTTATAAACGCTATGCCGTAAAAATAATCGTTGGTGTAAGCTACGATTCTCTAGAAAAGCGGTGGCCGCCACATAGCGTCCGTAATTTACCGGTGAATGACGTCACTACAATGTTATTTATGAAAGTAAGTTGGTGTGTTTTCCTAGAGAGCGGTTTGAAACCATAAAGTCGAACCCTGCTGCCCAAAGATTTAAATCGCTAGATTTGCCCTCACCGTATTTTGTTACGTGAAACTGTCCATCCTGAGAAGAGTGAGCTCGCTCACACATTATTATATTTTAGCGTTTCCATGACAATCAAGTCACTGCGGTATTGTGTGTCAGAGGTGTCAAAACTAAAGATTTAAAGATTTGTCGCTGTCATCATTTTCATGACAGCTGTCACTGCGGCCGTTATGTGCGGTCACCGCTTTTATAGGAAACTGTAACTCTACGCAAGAAACTACAAAAACATTGTCATTCATTTTAATCCCCTGTCATATTCAATATGACAAAAGATTAACAGATATCTGCTATCGTTTCATTTGAATTAATTATAAAAAGCAATATATTGCATATCTATCTATTTTAGAATTTAATTATTGAAACAATCTTATGATTACTAAGACAATTGCGGATTTAAAATCAGGGAATTATGTTGAAATTATTTTACGTGTTAACAATGTGTCCTGTACTGTGAGCACTTTACATTCCATATAATTATATAGATGTTATGTTATTAAAATCATTTATTAAATAAAAGTGGTTTTTATTTCTTCTTTACCAATTGTAACTGGTATCTGATTCTGCTCAATCTGATCAATCTGAATCATTTTGAAGCCAATGCCAATCCATTACTTCATATGTTCGAAAAATTTGACTGCTAAACAACGTAAATAGCGCAATGAATGTTTTTGAACTGTCAAATTGAAACCCATTGTTACTGATAGTGTGTTATGAAAACCCTGCTGATTTATTACCCATTTACAATGCGCTCGATAAGAATAGCAAATCGTGGATATGTAAGAACAACCGCACGCGTGCTGATCGAAGGTAAAGCTATGCTTGCCGAGGCCGATCCGTGGATGGGTAAATATCCATTACATAATTTACATACGAAGACCCCTCCGTCCGTGGCTAGTCCCCGCTGTCATTCGTAATTCTTTGACACTCTCGTTACGAGTAGTTAAATGCCCGAAATTCTGACAACCAGTCTTACCACGGCTAAGGGGTATTGTGTTACCCAGTAACGAGGTAGAGGAGGTCAGATAGTCAGTCGTTAAAGTACTGGTATTTACCTGCGTCCGGTTAGAATGGAAGCCGACCCCAAGATAGTTGGAAAAAGCTTTGGCACGTGTTGATAGGTTTATCAAGTAATCCTGCTAATGCATGTCATTCTAAGAAAAATGGGGTGTGGCTGTGTCATGGAGACGGCCGTGTGTTGTACGTGAATACGTTTACGTAACGGGGTTGATCCGCTCGGCCGCATTCATTTTTTTTTATATTAGTTTTCTTTTTATTTTAACACATATTCACTGTCAATATTTTACACTAATATTTTGTATATACTCGATAGATTTTGACGAGAGCTGACGATTGAAACATTAACGGACGTCGTAGTTTTTCCAAGTCAAAAGCTATACCAAGTGGAAATCTCGATACGCAGCAAAATAACCTCAAAATGGCGGCGCTTCCCCCTCCACCGCGCGCGATGCGTCATAATCCTCACTTGGCGTAATTAATTCTTTGATCCTTTAGCTATCCAATGGTGTAATTGAATTTAGGATGGAGATGATAGATATGAAGCTGCAACACCAAACTGTATCCCCCGATTTTGTTATTATTGTTTTTTTTTATTTGCCTCCCACTACGGAAGCAATTTTAAAGACGTATTCACGTCAAAAATAAAAAAGTAGAAAATGAAAAACAAGGCTACAAAAAGTTTTTATTTTTAAGTTTAAGAAATTATTTTATTTAAAAAAGTAGTTGAAATCTCGGTGTCGAAAACTAGAGCCGGGCGAGATCTCCAATGGCTAATCTCAACACCAGGCTTAGGACGCCGAGTTGCGAAATTTCTAGTCACGGACGCCCTTTAAAGCCATCAGTTTATACGCGTCATTTGAGTCTTATTGCGAGTAAACCTACACGCTTTGGTTTGTGTGGAAAGTTATGACAATGCCCTCTATAACAGCGGCCGCCAGGGGGTCTCCGTTCTCGGTGGTTCCGATTAAATATCTCTCCATGCGTGGTGAGGTTTGATGAGGTCATAACGGATCCGAAAGTTTAGAAATTATAACTGGCCATGTATGATAGCTGTTCGGTTATACTGCCCCCAAACCCTCAAGATATATCGCAACAATTTATCAGGCAATACCCTCCTCGCTTGGGGCATAGATACCAAGTGATCTACCTACTTACTAACGTAACATACCTATTGGACAACAGACTCAGTTTTACGTATAGGTAATACATATATTAGTAATATCTTGGATGATAGCTAATCTGTAACTATGCAAGGTATGTACTGATATGATTTGTCATAGATAGATTATTAGATAAATAAAAGACGTATTTTTTTAACCTTTACTCTACCTACGTTTTTTATTAATTCAATTTAAATATAGGTATTCATAGATAAGGTAAAACGGAAAATAGTGGCCACTATTATTTGTTTTAGTGATTATCATGTGATTATAATAAAACTAAACAGTGTAACACTACCGTTTATATAATAATATTAACGTATAATCTTGTGGAGCACAATTTAACGTGCTTATTTTCTGCATTTTCATTCTAAAATAAAAGAAATAACCGAACAAACGTTGAGGGCGCCACTGCGCGGTCGGCGTTTGGTCGACGCCATCTTAATTCCGGTTATTGCGTATTGCTAATTGTCCACACAGTTTGATATTAGTTCAATCACAAGCTCTATCCGACTTTGAAAATTCTTTCACTAATGTGAACAGTACCTACTGTACTGGCGAGTGTCATATCTAGGGATAAACAAGAAATCTCACGTGAACCAAGTCGCGGGCAGAAGCTAGTACTAGAGATTGTAACATTACACGGACATTTGTGGCTAGTTTCTCCTTATGAGTCATTTCTACTTTCTCTGTGACAGAAAGTTAGCCATGTATTTAATCGAAACTACCTAATAATTCCCATTTGCGCTCCTAAAAATATTATTGAACACTTAAACACTTGAATTATAATGATTGCGCCTCTTTTTGTGAACCTCGAATAATTCCTATTTTGGGGTACTAAAATACTATGAGAGCAGCGGTGGCCTAGGCTCTTTACTTTGTTTAAATATTTCATCACCACTGTTCTCAAAACTTAATATAATTGTTTAACTTGAAATAAGTAATATAATTAATTTGAAACATAAGTTTAAATAGACTTATCCCGTTTGGTCGGGGTACGAACAGACGCCAGCATATCAAGCTACTACAATCTGTCTAATTTTCGACTTTATCGCTAAAGCATAAGGTTCAAACTTGATTGGGAAAATTTGACAGTTTCGGGTAGCTTGATGTGCTGGCGTTTATCAACATTACCGTGACCTAACATGAATCAAACTTAAATATTGACGCAGGTGCTGTCGATTTCATTGTTTACAATTTTACACAACTGTAAACGACTCACTGTTTTGCAATTCAATCCGTGTGTATTTCTTTTTTCTTACTGGTCTGATAAGGTAAACAAAAAACGTCCATTTGAAAACTCAGTGTCAATTAGGTTGGTATGAATTGTTCGGGTTAATGGTTGAACACCAAAGGAAAGACCGTTCTAAGGATTTCAATAATAAGTTTATTAATCCTTTTATTTATTTATACATATATTAAAAGGTGTGTTTACTAATATTACGTGACACGTGTGATCCCACATAAGGCTAATAGAGTAGTACAGTTACTATGCGAGAATAAGGATTTCGGTAAAGTGGTTCAGGGCGGTCACGGATACATACATAACATTTATGAGTTAGAATGAGAAAGATGATAATGTTGAAGTAGGATCGATTTGTTTTTGCTATACTCCAACATGAATGTTCACCTTTGTAACAAACACCTCATCATCAGCTGCCTAGCCTTATGCCAACTATGCTGGGGTCATGCAGAGGTCGGGGGAAAAACATTGAGTGAGGAAATAAAAATTCGATAAATGATAAATAATTTTATTTCTGTAAGTAGATTTGTACAAACACTTACAAATACTTTTATTTTTGAAGAGAAAACTTCTATAGGCGCGTTGGGATTTTTTTAAGACTAGCTTCTGCCCGCGACTTCGTCCGCGTGAAATTTCTTGTTACTCCGACCCATCCCGTCGCAACGCACACTGGTCCCAAATTAAAAAAAAGTGGACATTGATAGTAGACCGCTGATATTTTTTTTTTATTGTTGATATAATGATAACAGATAAGGCAAAAAAATATTATTGTCCTACTTCAAATACTTTTCTCTAAAAAAAATATTTCTTTTTTTTTTGTATGGGAGTGATTACATTTTACTCAATTTCTCAAAAACCTTAAGTGATGTCGAGATGGCATTCACATATGTTAGAAAACTAATAATTCTGAGTATTTAGCTCGAAGAAACTTATTGCTTATCTCTGCGTACTTTCGAGATAATAGTGACAGAAAATAACAATTTTTTTAAATGTTAATTGTTCGCTTTTTTTTAATCATAGCCTTACTCATATCGCAATAGGTCCGCTGGCCAGCAAAATGGAGCTTCGACGCGAGTTTGCCGGGATAACAAGATGGCCGCCTCTCATGACGTAACGTAATACGGTCACGAATCGCGCGCGTACACCTCAGTGTACAACTAAATGTGGTTGCGATAAGACGTGTCCTTATTTTTTCTGTGCGCTTGAAGAAATGCTTGTTGTTTGTTTGTTTTGTTATTGTTGTATTTTGAATCTTTGGATTTTAAAATCAAATAATTTTTGTTTCTCTTTCTTTCGTCGAATTTGTTTTCGTAATTTTTGAAGTGAAAACTTCTTTAGCGGCGCTGTGTACTTTTTTTGGAATGGGTAAAAACTTCTAAATTCGCGTCAGGTCACGTGACCCTGATCGAAAATTCGTAAGACGTAAAACGTCAGACGTAAAACGTAAGACGCGCGTTGTTGAGGACAGCGCCATCTATGCACATCGGGAAGAACTACGAGGGCCTCGCGTACTAACTACGTAGTTCATCCAACAACGACGAGATGGCGCTGAACCACGGATATATAACTGACGACGAGCTCTATGCGAGCGGCTTGCTTCTCTTACCACTGCCGCGACCAACACCACGAACTGAAGTCTATCCTGTGTGCTTATTTGTAAATCTGAATAAATTCCTTTCACGAGAAGAATAAACCAGTCACTTTGGTCATCATACCTGATTTGCAAAAAACCCTATAAAATAAGGAACACACCTTAACACGCGTGTTTTGTTTATAAGACGATTCACAAAATACACTCGTAATTGTTCAAGTTTTCACTTCTGTCGGCACTACCGGAGTGCCAGTGTTTTTTTTTGTTAAAATCAAAGTCATTTTGTCTTTGATATCTTTGATTTTAATTTGTTTTCAATTTTCCTTAAAATTATAATATGTCCGCATTTGTCACCAACTTACGACTTATACGTTGTTCTTAAATCAGGAGGTGGTTTTAAAAATGTCGAATTTTTATTTAATGCCCTTATTGAACGTATTGGTGTTGAATTGTCTTCCGAAGATTTGAGTAATATTAAATTATTTTGTCGTAATTTTTCAAGTAATATCTCAAAAAGATGGTCTGCTTCCAGTAGAGCTCAAAAGACCTTTCTTAACAAAAATTTAGACTGGTTACAATCCCAAATAGTTTGGCCAAAATGTCAAAATATCGATTTAAACAGCATTTTTAAAGTTGCCGAGGAAGTAATTCCAAATTTCGAAACGCAAGTGGATACTCATCAATTAAGTTGTGGTACAAGTAAAAAACCATTTGTTGATATATCTGATAAACAGAAGAAAAGGCGTTCTCTAACACTTCTAGATCACACAGAGGAGGAATTAGTTTATGCTTTATGTGCCAAATTACTTTTAATTTGGCACATAAAGCATAAACTAATTCCTGCTAATTTTGTTTTTTTAGACTCTTTAGTCTAAAAAAACAAAATTAGCAGCTATATTAAACGAACTCAGCCAAAACAAGGAAAAATGTGAGATGGTACATGATGTACTATTCGCTAAAAAGACTGACAAACCGTGTTTAGCAGATGATAAAACGTTAGCGCTTTACACCTCAACAAATTTGTCAAAATGGCAATATCGAAATTTAAGAACTAAGTATTCTTGCTTCAGAGAAAATGTATGGTCTTCCATCCTATCAAAAGCTCCTGGAAGCTAAAAAAACTTGTTATCCTCCAGAGTCAGACATAACTGTAACTGAATCTGATGCTAAGATAAGACTTCAATCGCTTCTAGATTTGACAACCAATAGGATATTAAAAACAATTCAGCACAACTCTGCCGACAAAAAGTCGCTAAAACTAATAAGCAAATGGGGTTTTGACGGGTCATCTTCTCAAAGTAATTATAAACAAAAGTCACACTCCGACACTAAAATTGACGATTCTTCAGTTTTCATGATTAGTTTGGTTCCGCTTCGTTTGGAAGAAGAGAGTGGTACTATCTTGTGGCAAAATCCTGCTCCCTCTTCAACAAACTATTGTCGTCCAATTGGCTTTATATTTGCAAAAGAAACAAATGAATTGATAAAGAAGGAAAGTGCATCCTTAGAGGAAGAAATTCGTAATCTTGTTCCCACAATTGTAGATAATTTTGATATTAAACATGTTTTGTACATGACTATGATTAATGGGAAAATTTCTACTGTGATTTCCAATACTTCTTCTGCAGCTGTTTGTAATATTTGCAATACCCTACCTAGCAAAATGAATGACTTGGACTTTGTATCCAAAAGACTCATCAGAGAAGATATGTATAAATATGGTCTGTCTTCACTTCATATGTGGATAAGATGTATGGAATGTATTTTACACATTTCGTACAACTTAGACTTCAAAAAGTGGGCTGCACGAAAAGAAGATAGATTGTTAAAAGAAATTAAAAAGAATTTGACACAAGAAGAATTCCGGGAAAGAACAGAGGGGCAATTCTACTAATTTTAACAACGTTCACAGTCTGATCTCAGTCTCAATCTGTCAAAAAATACTTCAAATTTCCCTACATTTTGACAAGTTTTTGACATATCTTTGTCGCTGAGATGAGACTGCGACTAGATTTTGAACGTTTTAAATTACGAGAATTGGCCTTCTGGTTTGTTAATTGACATAGTAAAACAGGGATTTGGTACAACCAATGACGGTAACACGGCAAGAAGGTTTTTTGAAAATTATGAAGTATCTGCTGAAATAACGGGTATCCACCCTGATTTAATCAAGAGATTTGCAGTCATTTTACAAACAATTTCATCTGGTCAACTTATTAATACTTACCAACTTGTTTAGGGAATATTGTAAAGAAACAGCAATGCTGTATGTAAACTTATATCCATGGTATTACATGCCTTCAAGTGTCCATAAATTGTTGATACACGGTGCTGATATTTGTGAAAATTTCTCCTTTATTCCGATAGGCATGCTTTCCGAAGAAGCTTCCGAAGCGAGGAATAAAGATTTCCGGAATGTTAGAATGGCACATACAAGAAAAATCGGTAGAGTTCAGACTAATTTAGATATTATCCACAGCTTTCTAATTAGCTCAGATCCTTACATCAGCCATATCAAACCAAAGTTTGCTCGTTTACATAAACAGTTGTTTCCAGAGGCTAGTGCTTTGATCTTGAACAATGAATTGCTTTCGTTGGAAAACGAGGAAATAGAGATTCCTCAAGAGAATATAGACCCAAATATTAATCTTTCACCATAATATTTTTTCAGAATCGTTTGTGAACATATTCAACTTTATGTTTGCAGCTTTATTTGTCTTCATTTTGATTGTTTTTTAGAACTGATGAAAGTACTCCTTCAGAAAGGTCATAGCTTTTCAGTCATTAGTGAGCCCCCATAACCTCTTTTACAGAGAAGTCTCTTTTTATTTATTTGATTACGCATACATTATAATTATGTGCTAAAGTAAGGCTATGATTAAAAAAAAGCAAACAACATAAAAAAAAATTGTTATTTTCTGTCACTATTATCTCGAAAGTACGCAGAGATAAGCAATAAGTTTCTTCGAGCCAAATACTCAGAATTATTAGTTTTCTAACATATGTGATTGCCATCTCGACATCGCTTAAAGTTTTTGAGAAATTGAGTAAAATGTAATCGCTCCCATACAAAAAAAAAAGAAATATTTTTTTTACAGAAAAGTATTTGAAGTAGGACAATAATATTTTTTTGCCTTATCTGTTATCATTGTATCAACAATAAAAAAAAATATCAGCGGTCTACTATCAATGTCCACTTTTTTTTAATTTGGGACCAGTGTGCAACGCATCGCCTGCTCGCGCTATTACTTCGTTTTTGCTTAGCGTTCTTTCTGACTTTTTTTTCTTTTTGCTCGGCTCCTAAAGGTCATAGCGTGATGTTAAATAGCCTATAGCCTTCCTCAAGAATTGAAAAAAAAAATTGAGAGAAACAACAGCTTATCCAAACGACGTTTATTAGCGAAGTGAGTAAGACAACAGAGTGACAACTACCTTCTACTTTCAACTAATTTCTTAATCATATTTATACAAATACCTTACATTTACGAGTACAGTGAGAAATTTATTGTTATCATGATACTCCACGTGTCATGTCGTATGTTTAGGTTGTAGCGGTATCTACAACACCACATGCGAACAACGCGTCATACTGACGTCACGCAAAATCCTGCATCTCGCAAGCAGAGTTTACCGCGCAACTAGCATAGATACAACGGCCCGACATAAATCATCGGGCAGTTGCCCGCCAGACACAACAACCGTCTGGTCGGAGGATCCTCCCTTTTCATAGAATATGGGTGAACTTTACCTATACCTCTATACTATGTACTACTTACCAAATTTTATTTCCAAAAATGGACTGAATTTGGGGCTAGAACAGTAGTAATCGCTTTCAAAGCATTTCGTATTTCTATGGCGACATTCAAACGATTAAGGGGTTTGCGTTAGGTAGCCTGCGATTTCAAATTTACGTTTTTTGCAATTTGCAGATCAATGTCATGTTGAATGATGTTGAAAATTAACATAACGTAACGTCATGTTACAAG
Source organism: Luperina nickerlii (assembly GCA_963855955.1). Taxonomy (NCBI): domain Eukaryota; kingdom Metazoa; phylum Arthropoda; class Insecta; order Lepidoptera; family Noctuidae; genus Luperina; species Luperina nickerlii. The sequence continues at coordinate 3,384,138 of OY979689.1, read as the reverse complement.
TACGTATTTACAGAATTATAATCATTATTGGAGCGAGAGGCCTACCAATTGCCCTATAATTCTACTTGATGTATCAAGCAGTAAGACTGCTGCAGTATGAATGCTGTAATTACGTGAATCTAGGATGTCTCGAGGTTACGATATCAATGAAACATCTTAAAAAACCTAGATTAAATGGTCAATGAGCAAGCGTTGATCATCTTCATCAATGTTCGCTAATTCTCAGTAGTTAATAAATTTGATGCGGGTTTTCCCTGCAATTGGACAGTAAAATTACTGGCCGACATTTTTATGGATGGAACTGGGTTAGTAGTCCTGTAGATGTTACTAAGAAACTGTCAAATGGGAGAGATTCTAAGCGTGTTTTAAAGCAAAACAAGAATTTTATTGTAACCTCGTTATTGTAATTCAGAAAAATAAAAAAAATGTTGATTGTGGAAAAAGTAGCAAAAAGTCATAAAACCTTCAGTCGTTAAAGATAGCTAGCTATTGATAAGGCAGGTACAGTATACAGTTTGTTAATAAAATATAACGCTTTGTTTAATGTTAATTGACGCGCGAAATCAACTCTTTATACAATTTGAAAACGCTTCTCCGAGACGACACAGTGTAAACTACAAACCAGTATGTTGACGCCATTGGCGCGAAACGGACGTGTTCGCCATCTTTGCCATAGACAAAACGTGTGTTGAAAACTTTTTTAAATTAAAGTGCGGCAAGGATATTTAATTTTTTATTGGATTTAAAAAGAGGTGCGTTTATTTCGGTATTATTTTCTTAATTTTTTTTGTATGTTTATTTTATAGTGTTTATGGTTTTGTTATGTATTTAGGGTAAGGATTTTTACCACCAGTACAAAATGAGTGGTTACCTATACCTATGGTGAAAGAGATTTTTGTCATAATATTTAATATTACTAGTATTTGTTTATGTGATTGTGAATCAGTATCGATTCGTCTAGCTATATTCTAGAGCTAGACAATAATAAACTTGAAATGATGCGGCTAGAAAGTAGGAATAAATAAGTTCCTTAGATATAATGAGAGGAAGTTAATTGATGAGCAGCTACGGACCGTATTTACGAGTAAGACCAGCGGGGTATTTGCGTAGCACGCTATCAGTAGCAAGAAGGGCTTTCATTTTGGTATTCATTGCGTTATTTACGTTTTTAGCAGACACATTTTTCGAACATAAGCAAGGATTAGTCTAATATCCTTCAAAATTATTTAGATTGAGATTGATAGTATGATACGCAATAATTAGATTAGGGTGCATGATGACGGGGTGAATGGGGATGCAAGGGTGAATGGGACCGAAATTTGAAAATGGATTTGAACTAAATACATAATATAGTTTATTGCCAACAAGTAACCTTAATCGTAAATTATAATACAGTTAACATATTAGAATCCTTTTAGTATAAATCGGGTACTATATGAAGCTCTACGAGCTGTCAGGAAACCGGGAGGAATCAATTAAACACGTATTTTCAATAATTATTCCGAGAAATCATTCTACGTATTTCACTCAGGGCAAATTTTTCAACGCCAGATAATTTTATCGGAGGAATAATTTTGAATTTTTGTCAGTGTTTCCATACAAAAACTGTCAGACTTAAATTTTTTTCCACGAATAAAATTTAATAATTTTATCGGAGGAATAATTTTGAATTTTTGACAGTTCTTCCATACAAAAACTGTCAGACTTCAATTTTATTCCACGAATAAAACTTAACCACAAAGAAAAATCATCCCTTAGTCTATGTATTTAATTTTTTTTTCCTTTAGCTTGTCAGCCAAATCTGACGGCCTAAGCTCTTCTAATTTTAAACTAAGTTGATGTTTGTCTCGCATTTCATGCCAATAACTTTTACTTACTCGCGGAGGTTGCATGTAGGTAAGCACCAAACAGTCTCTACGATTGCACAGGGTAATTTTCTGTAATAGGACTGCAACATTTTCGCGACCAAAAGAGCTCATGAAACCGTTTGGCACTAGATTTTCTATGCTGGAGTGTTTTTCAGTCTTTTGTTTTAATTTAAAAACAACAAAAGCGTTGGGAAAATATTAAAATCTGTCTAAGTATAATATACTATCATGCCGGGCCAGCGGGATTGTCCGAAAGGGTTACCGCTGGCCCGGAACATAAAGGGCTAAGGAAGGAACACGGGTGGGTTTTAGTCAGTAAGAGTCTCACACTCCCGCTCCACCCAGAGCGGGAGGGGTCATTTGATGATTTTCAATCCGGAAAAAGAAATAAGTATAACTATGTATCTGTATTAATAAAAAAGTTCAGTTTGTTTGAACTTTGAACGCGCTCATCTCTGGAACTACCAGTTGAATTTGAAAAAAATATTTTTGCATTCGATAGCCCAATTCTTCAGGAAGGCTAAAAGCTATTTAACATCACGCTAGTACCTTAAGGAACCAAGCAAAAAGAGAAAAAGAGAGATCACAGAAGTAACGCTTAGCGAAACGAAGTAATAGCGCAGGCAGGCGATGCGAGGCGACGGGGTGGGTCAGTGGAAAAAGAAATGTTGGTGGACAGCACAGCACATCAAGCTACTACAATCTGTCAAATTACTTTAATAGATTTTCATCTTTATCGCTAAAGCATAAGGTTCAAAGTTGTTTGGGAAAATTTGACAGTTTCGGGTAGCTTGATGTGCTGGCGTCTGTTCATCTCTGCCTAACCCTTTGGGGAATACAGGCGTGGTGCTATGTTCTAGGTTAGTTATCGACGCTCACAATGTCTGTGAAGTTTCGCTAGCTATTTTATTTGACCCTGTAAAAAATATTATTTACAATGTTTCTTTAATAAAGATAATGTGTACTTACCTATTCATATCTTCAGATATGGACTAAAAAAAAAATTCAACCTACACAAGGTTATACATAGGATTATGATAACTATTAATCTGCATAATTAGGCTTGGAGTTAATATAAAAAATAATCTAGATAACTACATATACCTAAGTTCAATAAAAATAATTGGCACATCATAACGCCTATATGTTATGAAGAGTTGACAGACATGTTGATTTAATCGGCTGTCCCATTTCAAAACTGAGTAAGGGACACTTTTTACAAAAATCGTTTTATTGCATTTAATCTTGCTAACCTAGAAGGTCTCTACCAAATACAAAAACACCAGCGTTTTAAACTTACATAAAAGGAGATATTATTTAAGCATCGATACCTAGTAAGTGTACCTTTCACTCCCTAGTGACCATTTAAAACCTAGTAAGTCACTTTAACCAATTCAAAAAAATACATTCCATAGGCTGACCAATATTACGTTTATGCGCTCTCCTGTAAAATTTCATTTTAAGTCCTTACTAGGTTTTGAAATGGGGCAGCCGTAATGTACAGTCAACAAAACAGATAAGTATGCAGGCAGGAACGTTAGATATAGTTGAAGTTTAGTAAGAAACCGATGGATGTTCTCGAATAAAATTTAATTTTATTAATAGAAAACGAACAGCTCATTTGTGTCAAAAAAAATATGACTTTTTTGTGGGGTCATCGACCGCAGTCTCTTGAAATATTAGTTTTTTATTTTTTTGTAAACTTAACAGACGTGGTGGGTACCGATATCTAAACACGCTAAAACAAAACGAAACAGATTTTCTCAGCTTATACTTCAAACTAGCTTCTGCCCGCGACTTCGTCCGCGTGAAATTTCTTGTTACTCCGACCCACCCCGTCGCATCGCATCGCCTGCCCGCGCTATTACTTCGTTTTTGCTTAGCGTTCTTTCTGACTTTTTTTCTTTTTGCTCGGCTCCTAAAGGTCATAGCGTGATGTTAAATAGCCTATAGCCTTCCACAAGAATTGGGCTATCAAATGCAAAAAGAATTTTTCAAATCCGACTGGTAGTTCCAGAGATTAGCGCGTTCAACCAAACAAACAAACTCTTCAGCTTAATAATATTAGTATAGATGACAGCTCACTTCAAGCTCACCGGAGCTCACCTCACTTAGGTTTTCACGGTGAGATTTTCATACAGGGTCAAATTAAATTAGCTACGCGTGCGTGCAGACCTACCTATAATGAAAGAGAAATCGGTGTGTAACTATTCATCTGATATAATAGGTATGTTTATTTGTAAGGGGGTAAGTAAATAAATGCTTTGAGTTTATGTATAAATGAACATACATAAACTCACGCCTTCTTCTTATGTGGGCTGGCAGAAACTATAGAACGCCACCCACTACAATCTTTACATTCTCCTTCCAACAAATGAATTTGGCTAGACAAACTCCACAAACGTGATATCTAAACATGTAAAAAACCGGCTTCCAAAAAATACTACAAAATGAAAAATAACTTTAATTTCGGAAGTCGGTGGCAAACAACGAAAATGCGAATCCATCAACGACACCGACTTCCAAATTTAAAGTTATTTTTCACTTTGTAGTGTCTTTTTTCGAAGTCGGTTGTTCTGATAATTGAAACGCTTGAGTCACAGACAAGAACTAACGTTTTATTCAAAGGTTTGTATTACATAGTTTACGCTAGAGGGCGTCACTAGTTTCTTAATCTAAAATATTGACGATACAAAACAACACCCCCACTTATCGCAATATGCATTAAACTACAATAACCTAAATCATTCAATACAAACTATGCCTAGGCGCCACATAAATTTATAATGTATCACTTTCACAAGGTACATACAGTTCACCACTGTCTTCTGGGCTCAGGTTCTCCGATTGTTCAAGTGAATCTTCCTGAAGAATCACATCTTCGTCCCCCACTGGAACCGTATTCACCTCATCTGAACAACTTTCCTGTACCTCTACAACATTTTCTTCCTCTATCTTCTCCAATACTGTAACATCTCGACTAGTGGTGATGACATTAGACTTCGGGTTGTAAATCCTGTATCCTTTGACATCAGTGGAATAGCCAACAAGAATACACTTTTCAGACTTTCTGTCCCACTTTAATCGCTTTTGTTTCGGCACATGTACCATTACTGTACTACCGAAAACACGTAAATGACTTACATCAGGCTTTTTGCCCATCCATATCTCAAAAGGAGTTTTATAATTTAATGATCTGGTCACAGTCCTGTTCTGTAAGTACACTGCAGTGTGTGCCGCCTCTGCCCAAAATCTTTTCTCGAGTCCTGCATCAAACAGAAGACACTTAGCTTTCTCCACAACAGTCCGGTTAAATCTTTCTGAAAGACCATTCTGTTCAGGTGTGTATGGGTTTGTTTTTTGATGTACTATTCCATGTGTCATCAAAAAATCATCAAACTTACTGTTGCAGAATTCTGTCCCATTGTCACTTCTCAAGATTTTTATGCTGCGATTGAGTTGATTCTCAACCTCTGCTTTATACTGTTGAAAACATTTCAGTGCCTCATCCTTTGTTTTCAAAAAATAAATATATGTCATACGACTAAAATCATCTATGAACAGCATAAAGTATCTAGAACCACCTATCGACCGGTTTTCCATTGGTCCGCAGAGATCGGTATGCACAATGTGTAGTAACTCTGTACTTCTGCTACCTTCTTTGGGAAAAGGTAAGCGGCTCTGCTTGCCCTCACAGCATGCCACACATGATGACTTGGATATATCAGTCTTACCATCAAGTGTCAATCCCTGTACAGCATCTTGCATCTTGTTCAAATACTGGCTGTTGACATGACCTAGACGTCTGTGCCAAACTTCACTGGACACCATCACTGCAGCTGATGAGCATTTTTCAGGCATGTTTAGTTTATATACCCCATTCAACAGACTCGCTGTAGCCACCAGAACTCCTGCTTTGTTGAAAATCTCACAACCATCATTGTTAAATGAAATTCTGTTTCCTTTTGATATAAGTTGACTAACAGACAATAGATTTGTGGTCAACTTCGGCACGCATAATACACCTTCTACCGTAATATCATATTGACAGGTGCGCGTCTTTGTCGTAATCTGCACATCTCCAGTACATAATACAGGTACTTTATCTTTGTTTGCCACGACAATTTCCTTGATCATAAGATCCCGCGACACATTTGACAACCATTCTTCATTCGCCGTAAGATGAACACTCGCCCCGGAGTCGATATACCAATCACTTTTGCAAAATTTACCATTCAGGAACACGGCACTAAACGCATTACTGCTTGTACTTTCATTTTTATTTGTATTCGACGTATTTTTGTTTGAAAATGTACACTGGCTGCGGTAATGTCCTGTTTGTTTACATTTGTAACAAGTTATGGTTTTTTGTTTCGACTTTGTCATCTGGGCGTTGTCTTTGGTCGCAGAATTACCAACATTCCGGTTCTTCTTAAAACTCGCAAATGCGCCACTAGAGCTGGGAGCGCTATTGTCGCCGTTTCCGCTTTCTTCCATGTCTAACAACTTTGTTTTAATGGCGTCCGCTGTTAATGGTATTCCACAATGCTCGATCGCCATTATCATTGGAGAATATTTTTCTGTTAATCCCGCTAACAAAAGCGATGCGACCCACTCATCATTGATGTTAAAACCCGTACCACTCAATTTTTGGCTCGTTTCGATGATTTGTGTCACGTACGAAGTCATTGAAACACTATTTTCAAGTCTGATGGAGATCAAACTCCTCAGTAAACTGATTCTCCTCGTGAATCCTGAGTCATCAAATAGGTTTTTCAATTTTTTCCACAGCTCATGGGTCGTTTCTACACTTTTGATGTGCACGTACAGCGACGAATCTATTGTCAGAATCAGCTTGGCTCGGGTTTTCGCGTCACCTGCTGCTCCTATTTCTGCTGGTACAGTCTCCGATTTGATGCAATCAGACATTCCCTCTAGCACTAGGAAATTCTCAGCCGCGAAAGCCCATTCGCTGTAATTCTCCCGCCCTTTCAATTTAGGCACGCTGACAATGTAGTTTGTCGTCATTTTCACAGTCACAGCGTTAATCACAGTTTATCTCAATCTGCAAGATCTATTTCCACTAGTAATGTCCAAGAAAACTTGCGAGAAAACTTAAAATCACTGGGCACATAACCTCTGATAATTGAAACGCTTGAGTCACAGACAAGAACTAACGTTTTATTCAAAGGTTTGTATTACATAGTTTACGCTAGAGGGCGTCACTAGTTTCTTAATCTAAAATATTGACGATACAAAACAACAGTTGTTTTTTCTTTTATGTAATTTTTTTTTATTTTACCTTTCCCCATACAAATTCGTATAAAGGCTCCTTCAAACAGGCGCGACACGACACGCGACACAAAGGCACCGCTCGTTGCCTTTGTGTCGCGCGCGGTTCGCGTCGCGCGTCGCGCCTGTTTGCAGGAGCCTTAACACTACTTGATATGTATCAGTGACAGGAAAAAAAAATTTAGGACCACTCCTGAGGCCATACCCTATTCATTAAAAAAAGAATTTTTGAAATCGCGTCACAATTGCCGGGAATATTGCGTAACAAACATACAAAAATAAAACAACATACCAACAGTTGAATTGAGAACCTCCTCCTTTTTGAAGTCGGTTAATAAAAAAACAGCTTTAGACGTTTTCAACTCGTCAAAATAAAGAACAGGTATATCTCGTAGCCTTAGGTATAGTGGAGATAAGGAAAAAGAAACGAAAAATAACACTGACAATGATGCCCGGCAAAAAAAAGTACAGTAAGAAATCACCTTCAAATCAATCCGTCAATCAGTTAACTACAAGCTAAGAGCCTTTTGATTATTTTACTTCGATTTTCATAAAATATATAAGTAGATCAATAATCAAGATTTAAAAAAAAACTGAAGATTTTGGTAAATTCTGTCAGCGAAGAGCCGACGAAGTAACGACTTTTTCGCGGACTGTACAAAAACGATCTTTGAAGAAAACAACACTTTTTTATCAATATCTAAGAAAATGTACAGACGCCAGCACATCAAGCTACGCGAAACTGTCAAATTTTCCCAATCAACTTTGAACCTTATGCTTTAGCGATAAAGTTGAAAATCTATCAATGTTTGACAGATTGTAGTAGCTTGATATGCTGGCGTCTGTACCTGTTTAAATTAACAAACGTGCCTCTAACAGGAAAATAGTAGAGTCAATGTTAGTCGTCCTTATAACTGCATTACTAGCGAGGAAATTACGTAACACATAACATTAAGAATGGCATCCAGTTTGACAGGTCAACAACATTCATTGCGTTATTAATTTACTGTTACGTGCTTGGGGTTCGTGACAATAAAAACTGCCGATTTAATAACCAAAAATTGACACTTTAATCACAACACTAATTACAAGTCAAACACACTAATTATGAAAAACAATTTCACTTATGTGTCTCGCGGCCCACACCGGCCTTATATAGTGCCGCAGAGCTACTATATAAACATCTAGAATGTTCGAGTACACACCGGTCCCGACTGACCCGATGTCGATAGTTCTCGGAATTTCTAGGACCTTGACCCTACTAGTTCTGCTACCCGATACTAGATGGCGCTAGTGGTAACTAATGTCACCATGTACCAGGCATCAATTGTGGCGCGCAACATTACGTTGTTGAGGAGACAAATTCGAACATATGAAGTAATGGATTATGGCAATCATCATCTGCCTAGCCTTTTCCCTACTATGTTGGAGACGGCTTCCAGTCTAACCGGATGCAGCTGAATACCAGTATTTTAAATGGAGCGACTGCCTCTGACTCCCACAACGTAGATACTGGGTAACACGATGCCCCTTGGTAAGACTGGTTGTCAGACTTTCGGGCTTCTGAAGACCCATAATGACTGTCAAAGATCTAAGAATGACAGCCGGGACCAACGGCTTAACGTGCTTTCCGAGGCACGAAGGGGTCTCGGTATATAAAGATGGTCACCCATCCATGCACTGACCGCTGCAAGCGTAGCTTAACCTTTTCGATCGACCCGTGCAGCTGTTATTACTGAGCCACGAATTCCTCTTAAAATGACCGAAATGTGCTTCATAAATGCTCGTAATATGCAACAAAATCGCTAAAAACTGCAAAAATATGCAACGTCAAATTTTTTATAAGTACATAAGTACAACAAAATAAGGTTTTAATGGTATAGTAAATAACAGTAAAAAGAAAAAACGAACCTAATATTTTTTTAAAGCCCTACGAGTACCTATGGCTTTAAAAAAATATTAGGTTTTAAAAAATTAACGTACAATGCGTGCCACGAAAGAAAAGACTTGACCCTGCCTCCCCCGCTCTTTCCGCCGCCCCTATGACGTCCGGTCCCGTCCCGCACTCAGACCTCATACCGCTAAAGATACCTAAAATCGTGTACTGCGCATGTCAAACCACGTGGTGTGTCAAGTCTCTTCTTTCGTGGCACGCATTGTAAACCATTACCTAATTATATTGGTCTTGAAACGTAACTGTTGCTTCAAAAGCTCAGTAAGAATTGCCCCGTTGGTCTCGTGTTCGCAAACGCGACTACTGAGCGTGGGGGTTTAGATTCCCGGATCGGAAAAAGTGTTATTGGGTTTTTCCATTGGGAATTTCTTAGTAACAGCCCCGATTTTGGAAGTTGGCGGTGTGGTACCCCCGTGCCTCGGAAAGCACGATAATCCGTTGGCCCTGCGCCTGATCTCTCTCCGGTCGTGTCGGATTGCCGTCCCATCGGACTATGAGAGTGAGGGAAGAGGGAGTGCATCTGTGTTTGCGCATATACTATCTCCCGCGCCGAAGGCTGGTCCGCTGAGATTCGACGCCATGGCCGAAATTCGGTCTGGATGACTTTATTTATAATAATAGTAAGATTTTGCCTTCTATCCCTTATTTTTTTATTATTTATATTATTGTATAATACCTATGTTATACCTGTTGTTGTTACCTGTGCCATTTTTATATTTTTTCTAGTTAAAATATTATAGATAACATACACAATCAGCAGATTTTAGGTGAAATACGCGGTTATAACCTAAAAAAAGCTAAAATATGCAAATGCAATTTATGTGGTCATGCTTTTGCATAAAGTCCGGTTTTACTTATTTATTACCTTAATTTATATAACTTTTTTTAATGATAGTTATTGCCAACACGTATAACCACGTGCACGTGCAGTGTCACGGACAGTCAGGGTTCCGTACTTATTTAATGTTTCAAATCATAATATTTATGTAGCTCGATGATCTAATAAGAATAATATTATTCAATCTAGAGGCAATATTTAATATACACAGAGGAATGGTTTAATTACGAATCAACTCACAGCAGACAGCTCTGATAACTACTGTTAATTGATCGAAGGCAGACAAAGACCATATAAAAAATTGGCGAAATAGCCCACGGAATATTTTTATTTATACAATATCTACGTCGTTATATTTTAATAATCAATCAGGCATGTTATCTCCGGGTGTTCTCGTATAGCTAACGGAGAGTACTTGCATAGACACAACCTTGTAGCCAGGATAATCCATCAGCAACTTGCTCTGAAATACAGCCTTGTGGAATCGTAGGTGCCGTACTACAGGTATGCGCCATGCCCAGTTCTCGAAAATGGAAATATCACATTGTACTGGGATCGATCCATGATCGCTGACAGGACTATTAAAGCCAATAAGCCTGACATAGTGGTGATGGATCGATCAGAGCGGCGGCGCGCAATGATTGTTGACATAACCGTCCCGCATGAGTATGATGAGAACCTCGTGAAAGCCGAGAAAGATTGACAAATCAAGTATCTTGGCTCGCGAGGTTGCTGACATGTGGCATGTTGACTCAGCAATCATTGTGCTGATAGTCGTGACAGTCAATGGGTTAATAGCCAAGAGCCTCCACCAACACCTGAGGAGGCTCTCGTTGGGCAGCTGGATCAAGGGCTTGATTCAGAAAGCGGTACTTCTGCACACGGCACGCATTGTTAAGAGGTTCCTCTCTCTGGAGCCCTGGCCGCCGGTAGCTTGGACCCTGTTCTCGATACCGGTGGGCTACTATTTTTTATTATATTTTTATATTCTAATATTTAAAAAACCGGACAAGAGCGAGTCGGAATCGCGCACCGAGGGTTCCGTACCATCATATGTTTTTAAATTTTCATCGGCGAGGCCTATTTTAGTCAACTGTGCACTGCGGTATAGAATATTGCAGTTTTATATCAGCGCCATCTATTGATCGATAGTGGAACTAATGTAACTGTTGTTGATGATTTCTGAAAAAGTGTGCTATTTAGAGACTTCGTTTTATTTTTCCTGTAATCTTTACATAAACTTCTATCACATGGAATCATTTCAGATTTGTCTCTTCTCAAACTTCGGAGATAAGGGGGGAAAACGGTATTTTTTTTTACCTTTTTCATCAAAAGTCGAAAACTATGCGGCTTAAAAAAAAGAAAAACTGGTTGAGAATGTGCAAACTGCGCTCTTTCATATGATACCCCACATGCCCTAGTAGTATCACTTCGAATTTTTCAGACCCCCTTTCAGTCCCTGTTGCAAAAAATATACATTGTATATTTTTATTTCTTTCTTATTTGCAAAATAGTTAGGCAAACGTCATCTAAAACTATTCCGAATTTCAAGTTGATAGCATTAGTAGTTCTTGAGATATCCAGCTGTGGCAAACAGACAGATAGACAGAGTGAGTCTCACCATAAGGGTTCCGTTTTACCATTTTGGTACGGAGCCCTAAAAATATAATTTATATGTATCTATTGAAATAAAGGAAATTATACGACGTATCGATCAATGGCCTGATGGCCGAAAGCCTCGATCAACATCTCTCGAGGCTTTGGTTAGGCGCTTGGATCAAGGGCCTGATTCAAAAGGCAATTCTCCTCGATATGGCTCGCATTGTGAGGAGATACCGGAGTGTCAACACTGTGCGGGTTTCCCGGAGGATACGGCGCAGCACACGTTGGAGGAGTGCCCAGCTTGGGCAAGGCTGCGCCGTGACTTCATCGCGGCATTAGGCGGGAGCGATCTCTCGCTCCCGGCAGGCGATCGATCGATGGTCGAGAGTGAGAGAGCATGGGACGAGGTTGCCTCCTTTTGCGAGGACGTCATGTCTGCAAAGGAGGCGGCCGAGCGGGAGAGAGAAGCCGCATCCTCTCTCCCCTCCCGCAGGAGACGCACCAAGCGCCCGAGAAGGGTGCAAAACGATCTGCGACCTCCATAAGAAGCGGCCTGCGAGCGGCGGACTTGGGGCGTCCGTCGTTCGACCAGACAGGCCCAAGTTGGCGCCGCAGTGTTCCACGCGCGCCACTCGAGAGTGGGTGCAGCCATGGCCGCACGGGCTCAGCGGGTCGAGGCTTTTCGGCAGAGCGGTCAATGCTTACGCGAATCCCGCCATAGGCAGAGGTGGATCACCGCGGTGGTTTTAGCCGGTTACCGGCTAAAACCACCGCGGTGATCCACCTCGGCATGCCGGACTCTTAGAGTCCGGCATGCCCCTCTGTCATCCCCACGATGGAGGAAGTCCATGAGGATTTCCCCCGCTCACAAAAAAAAAGGTGGAGTGAAGATCTTCCTAGGGTGGCTGGTAGTAGCTGAATGATAGTAGTCGTAAAGAATCGATTTGAATAGCGTGCGGCCTGTTATACCAAAATTCTCTAAGAAGGGTTAAGGTTAATAGTCTCGAACGGTGGTTTGATATTGTTGCACCAGGAACCCTAAAACCGGTCTTCTACTGACCGCATTTAATAGTAGATTAGCAAGGTGCGTAATATACTTTCCTTTCAACTACCAATCTACCTACCGTGATAAAATATACCTACTCAAAATAAAAACTCAAGTTAATAAAAACAAGGTAGGTATTCATAAGCTTTTAAATATTTATCCCACGACTTTTGCGGCAAAAGGTTATTAACAATTTCATTTACTTACAGCTGTTTTTATACCTACTTTCTGGAGTTGAATTCATATCGCTATTGATGTCTATTTCCATTTTTTTTTTAACTTTTCTTGCTAAATATGAAGTATCAAAGTTTTACAATGGTACAAAATGCGCGCCATTAGTTTATTTTTTTCTCACCAAGTCGGTTTTATTCAGCCAATTTTTATTTTCAGCCAGTATCTTTTTTTTAAAGCTTAAACCTCTGTGGTAAATTTATATCTAAATAAAAAATAAAAAACAGTGCTTTAATGAAAAACTGTGCAACCATGAGATTTCATAAAACATTTCTGCACTGTTTTGGTTCTAAGCAAAAAATACGTCCTTTGTGATCGGTTTTGTAGTGATTAATGACAACATTACTACGTAGTTGAAAGAAAAGATGTTTGTCAACTTTTTAGGGACAAAATAACGACTTATAAATTCTCATGAGGACTTTAATTAAGGCACACAAAATTTGTAAAGATTTTACTTAGGTCAAGAACCTTTCAAACCAACTTTTTAAATGTCTTTGCAACCGCGGCGCGGCGGTTGCAGATTCCGGACTGCTCCCGAGAAATTCTTAACGAACCTGCCGATATGTGGGTCGAAACGAAATTTTATGCTCAGCAGTTGCACTTACGCTCGCAACTTCGCGAGGCAGTACAATAATCATTTCAATTAGCTTCCGATCGCGACTTCGTTTTGTGGAAGTTGACTAATACACTACATGCACCATGCATTCAGCACATGATTCTGAACCCCCCTTTTTTTTGGGTGGGAAATTATTAAATAACTTTTCCCGCTCCTCGTGTCAGATTTTTAGTGACTAAAACCCACCCGTGTTCCTTCAGTTGCCTGTGCCAGGGGCCACGGTAACTCTTTCGAACAACCCGCGACCCTGGCAGAATCTGAAACCCCCTTGCATTGAAATTTTTCGTCTGGTATTAAATAAACAAAATCAGCTGTTTCCTACGAAAGTGCAATACCTACGCGGTCAAAATGTAAATACTTAATATTTTTTTTAAACCGGCGAAATATTTCAACCCAGGGTTTACAGAATCATGTACCTACTGAATCTGTGGTCAATGCCCCAGCTACCCTGTATACAAAAAAAATACCTATCCTATACCACTCTGTAAGAATCTAGACTATTCAAATTGTGTTAGGAGTTTTTGGCGGGATTTCTTCGAGTGAAGTCTAGTTGCTGTTTTAATTATTCGCAAATTGATTCCTAGTGGATATTGTGATGTAAAATTGGTGTAGTTTTGTATCTCAACTGTCTGCGCAACTGGACAATATGTGTAATCATTGAAACAGACGCGATCCCGGTAAAATGGAGCTGAGAATTTTTTTGTAGTTTTGGCTACCTCAGCGAAGTTTACCGGGAAACTTGATTCGATACATTTGCTGCCAAATACTCCTAATACATTAGAATGTGTACACCCATATTCTAATGTCATGTTAGACTCAAGACATAAATAAAATTAAACAAAGACGTGGCTAAAAGGTCTTAGCAACCAGGCCATAAAACTATTATATATAAAAAAAAAAATCAAATTGTGTTAAGTATTTCAAGTTAAACAAAGACGAATTCTGTTTTAATGGTTATTGCTTTCAGCGTGACTAGCACTATTGAAAAAGTTATAATAAATTTGAAGTTAGCGTAAACTGAACTTTATCGTGTAGGTTATTAAAGTTATTTTTCCATAAACTCATATTTGTTTACATTTTTTGCAATTATAAATCGCGAATGCAGTTTTTTATCTGTGAAAGAATGAGGGTTTTCGTGAAAATTTATGACACCAGTTGGCACCACTGTGACAAGAGGTCTTCCAATATAAAATATATGATGACGTTCATCATTCGATTCATTCATTCGTTCATCATTCAGTCATTAATAAAGAAAATATAGGCTTTTTGACAGATGTCTGGACCTGACGTCTCAGTGCTGCCACCTGGCGAACGTCATTTCAGAAAACCCTCATTGATGCAATCGGATCAGTAGGTACTTCTAGAGATTGCCTTCGACAAACAAATCTTACCTGTTTATAATATTTGGTCATAGTTATTTAATAAATTCGTTTCGCGTTCCGTTGGGTGCAAGTTTACTCAATCGTAGCTGAGGTCAGGGGCAGTTATCGGAAGTGTCATGGACTACCGCTCCCTAATTGTGTAACACACTAGGTACCTATCAATATCAATCTCAATAATTTTGGAGGATATTTTGCTAATCCATTTTTTTTTATTATTATTTTTTTTTAATTTTGAATGGGTTTGCTCTTGACTCTAATCTAGGTCAGAGATGACACAGACAAAGTCTACGATGGAGTGAGCTTACCCAGAAGAAGCCTGTTCACTCTTACTTTGAAGAGATTCGGGTTGTATGCACTCGGAAACACAAACTCAGGTAGAGAGTTCCACTCTTTTGCTGTGCGCATAGGACATGCGGGTTCACGATCGATCACGCACGACATTCACGACGATAATTATAATAAAATCGTCGTTGCGCGTGCAAAAGCCGCTATATGTTATTTAGTTATTTTTGGTTCTTTATGCAGTTTTAATCGTTATTTCAATACACACATACTGTATAAACAGCTATGTGATAAGTGCAATATTTAAAGAGTTAAGGAATGTAGCTATGTGATATTTATACATCGAAAGTTCCGTATAAACACGCTAAATGTTTATAATTCATATAGCTCAAATAAGTTCACAATAGATTTGATGTCTTTTTTTGGGGTCAACGACCTCTGGTACTTATATTTTTTTTTTCGTCTTCGTCCTTGAGGACAGGCAAAGAACCTCTGGTATAGTTACTTGAAGTTTTGTTTTTTTTTTTTTGTTTTATCATGCTGAGACATCGATACTTACCCATTACCTACGTCTGTAAAGTATACACAAAAATAAAAAAAAATACTGATATTTCAAGTAAATACACTAACAAGACTCCGCAGTCAACCGCTCAAAAAAAAAATGTTTGTTTGTCATGTTTAGATAACCATATCTGTCAAATCTGCAAGGCTACGCTAGCTAATTTAATTTGATCCTGATATGCGATTCACTATAAAATTAGTGACCGTGTGTGCGATAACTATCTACTGTAGAAGCCGGACAGTATTTGCACATTTGTGTCATTTTCTCTATAAAATATTGACTGGCTTGTTTGTTTTAATTAATCATCAAGTACGACTGTTGATCTTGAATGCGAAAATTCGTGATTTTCGTATAGTTATGTTTTATCAAATTGATGTCAGACAGGGTGGCAGGGAAATCGAGTCGGAAACTATTACTAGAATTCAGTATATGATCCGAAATTCTGCGTTGAAAGTTTTCGTAGGTTTGAAAAAAGAAAAATATTCAAAAAAAAAAAAAAAATACCGCGCAGTTATTGCACCTTTCTAAAGCCTCCACTACACTACCAGTTGTACCAGAGTGTAGAAGGGTACTTCGGTTCGCTTCGTCCAGCCTCGGGTCGCCTCGGGCGACTTCCGATCGTTGTCGGTTTTTGCGCCCGAGTCAATGACTCGAACCATAGATATATGAAAGAAGGAGATATGCCCGGTAGTAGAAAATATATCGGACCCCGATGTCTATACATGTATTTCAGTAAAAGCAATAGATACACAGTCGCGCACACACTTGCAATTCATAAATCAGAACGTACTACACAATCAATTATAAACTTAACTCATCAGTCATCAGACACAGCGTGCATTTACCATGCACCGTACAACTTACACAAAAACATCTATCGCTATCGTTGTGCTGTGCAAAAGCCATTTATTTTACATAATTATACGCTAGTGATTGACTAAATCGGAAAGTTATCGATTCTTCCGTACTAAAAATAAATTATAGGGTCATGAAAATAAAATAAATAAAAAACAACATGTCCAGAACATAATATTATATTATATACATAAATAAAATGTAGCTAAAAAAAATAATTGAAGTAAATCCAAAAAAAAATAACATGATTTTACATCTTCTCAAGGGTCTACCAACCGGATTTAAACGTCATCTTTTCAAGTCTTCTATAAACCGGGTTAAAACAGTTGACAAATTGAAAAATTAACTTTTACTTACATGTGGTAAGTGATTCCATGAGATACGAAGTTTTTATTTTGACATCGGTTTTTACAAGAAACCACTGAACAACTCCGCATTTTTATATTTTATCACGATCACGGTCGAAAGCGCACTAGTTCGCGGAGACGGCCATTTGCCTAGTACAGGCATAGTACAGGCCCATGTTGCTCATGCCGCGTGGACACAGACACACCCCCTTGCCACTTCTCCTGTTTTTTTCATTTGTATGACTCGAACCCTCCCGTAGTTCTTAGCATGAGTGTATAGTCTATTAGTCACCTACTTCGGACTTCGGTCGATTTCGACCCGTCGAAGCAACTTGGCGAGTGTAGTGTAGGTTTAAAAATCTGCTGATTTTAACCAACAACAAACTTCTTCTTTATTGTAACTGTCACAGTCATTTTATGACAAGCAACTGACATTCAGCCTTAGGGCGGTAATACACTTACGGGGTCGAAAGAAAATATACAATTTACTATAGATAGGTCCTAACAAACAAGAGCTTCTCAAGCGGATATTTGTAGGAGGAAAAAGGAAACTATAACCTGCGGGGTAATTGTGTAACCCACTATCAGTAGTAATCGCTTTCATTTTGACAATTCAACAACATTCATTGCGTTATTTACGTTCTTGAGCGGACACATTTTTCAATTCTATAAAGTATAAAGCAATGGATTAGTAATATTCAATAGTGAGTTACGTACCTAATTAGGGTGCTGATAGTGATTACATTAGATACAGTTTATATTTAAGTAATAAAAAATATTCGATAAAATCTATGGATAAATAATTATCGAGATTACTGTCTTAATATCTTTATGAACCTATTTAACTTAAAGGTATATATAATCTTTAAATACTTTACTAAAGATAATACGTTGATTATTCTTGACAGGCCCCCAGGACTGAAGACAATTTATAAGTCGTGCAAAAACTTAGGTCAGTCATTTGTAAATTGATTGATACAGTAGGTATAGATAATTATTAAGTCAGAGTTTTACTTCGAAATTAGTTTTTCGAGACATCGCCAAGCGGTTGGTTGACTCTTCACGTGAGCAGAGGGCTGGCCCTTTTTTTGACTAAAGAATCAGCATTGCCACACAACGTGGTAATACTGCCAGCCTTTTGGACACTTTTCCTATTGACAGCGATGCGGGCGATTTTTTTGATGCCCTTTGATATTTACCCTCCTTTTTATACAGGGTCCCATTAAAATAGGTGGACAAAAATTTTTAACACAGCGTTCAGCACGTCCAACTAAAGACATCCAAGCAAAAAAAAAAAAACACTCATTAAAGTGATTTTATTTTGACCTAAAATAATAAATTGCCGGCACATTAGTGTATTTTCGTTAGCTGATTATTTTTCTTGTAAGTATCTATGCGTTTTTCTAATATATTTTTTTACCATCGTCCTTATTTTGGTGGTCTGCATGATTCCTAAAAGTTTGTCCATCTATTTTAATGGGACCTCATATACTTGTACATATTATTATTATAAGTAAGTACTCACTTGTGATCTAAACTAATATTTTGAGGAGAAAAGTGTTTGTTTGTAAGAGGTAATAATCTCTGGTAGTACTGTAGCCCAATAAAATTGCGTAACACACTATCCATCAAAATCTGAATATGTTTAAATTTATTTATTTGAAAGGTATTGCTCTGTATGTTGGAAAAATATGTTAGTTAATATTAAATATTAAATTAAATTAAATATTTGTTTATTTATGGCAACTAGGCCCAATTGTTAGTAACATAACATTATTCCTAAAAAACTATTGTTAGTAAACAAAAAACACAGAAACACAAAACAAATGTAACAAGTAAAATTGTAAGGTTAGGTGTGGGGTCTTCACCTCCACAGCGTGCGACAACCAGGGTGCGTCGAACTTCTACATCAACATACGTCCATATATGTCTGCGTAACAACGTTATATAACGAAATGAATATTGTTGAACTGAAATGATAGCCATTTCTACTTTTAGTGTGTTACGCAATTAATTACCCCGCAGAATGCAAATCTTATCTTCTAACACCTACAAATTAACATATCTACAGAAGTACAAATGAGTCTAATTGTAAAATGAGTCGTCAAAATGTACACAAGCGTTATCTTATTTAAATTTCAATGATATCTCAAGTATTCTCAACTGATATCACAAAACAATACAGTGTGTGTTCGGACAGCGAACGGTAAGTGCTTCCCTGGGGGCCTACCGCCATCTTTAACAAAACAATCTTATTTCAAGAGAGTTTTGTTTCAAGCTTTTAGAATAACAATGCTTTTATTCGATACCATGACGTTCAACGGTTAGGCGTTCAATAGTGCTGGGAAAGAACAAATTATAATTTGTCTATTGATTAATTTAATAGAAAAAAACAACGCTATATGAACTGTATAGCGTTATCTCTTTCACACGTTTTTTTTTGTAAAATCGCCAGAATCACATTTGGCAAGTTTACTACGTAAATATAATTATACATTTTACTTACTTTAATGACACGACATCACATTTTTATTATATTATAAATTTACAAAGCAATAACAAAGCCGTCCGCGCTTGAGTAATTATTTCTTAAAGGTTGTTAAATTTGACGTTAGAACAATAAATTGCGTGCTGTCAAAAGTCATGTCGTGGTACAAATTGAATGAACTTTTAAAGGTGACTTCGTAATGGTGTTTCTGTGCGTGAGAACTAGACTTTGTACGTGTAGACTAGCGTCTAACTCATTACTGATACTAGCTCTGTCGGACACGAAGCCAGGTGAGACAACGTGCTTTTTGGCCATGACCACCAATGAGTTCGAGCTCGCGACTAGTTTACTCTTAATGGGGAAGCGCTAAGGTAGCCCCCGAAATTCAAATTTTCTTACATTTTTTGCAATTTGCTGGTCAGTATTAAGTTGTACGTCGATCAAAATATGGTTCGCGGCCGTGACAAATATGTATGTTGTACAGAATCATTAGAATCAATAATTAATACAACTTGTTAGGTTAGTATAATCCCAAAATGTTAAGATTTCATGAAATAGACATTCTGTGGGATTATTTGGTCTTAGAGAGTTGTGTTGATGACTTTAATGACTATAATTCTGTAAATACATATTTGTTACGGCAGCGAATCATAGTAGACAGATTGTAGTAGCTTGATGTGCTGGCGTCTGTACATCTTGTAACAAAATATGCGTAGATACAAAGTCCCGAAAAACTAGTTTTTAGGGTTCCGTACCAAAATGGTGAGACTCTGTCTGTCTGCCTCTGTCACAGCTGGATATCTCAAGAACTATCAACTTGAAATGTGGAATAGTTTTAGATGACGTTTACCCAATTATTTTGCGAATAAGAAAGAAATAAAAATATGTATATGTTTTTGCAACAGGGACTGAAAGGGGGTCTGAAAAATTAGAAGTGGGGCTACTAGGGCATACTAGGGTATCATATGAAAGAGCGCAGTTTGCACATTCACAAACATTTTTTTAGGCCGCATAGTTTTCGACTTTTGATGAAAATTTAAAAATACCTTTCCCCCTTTATCTTCTGAAGTTTGCAAAGAGAAAAATCTGAAATTATTCTATGTGATAGAAGTTTATGTAAAGATTACAGGAAAAATAAAACGAAGTCTCTAAATAGCACTCTTTTTCAGAAATCACCAGCAAAAGTTACATTAGTTCCATTATCGGTCAAGAGATGGCGTTGAGATAAAACCGCAATATTCTACACCGCAGTGCACAGTGTTAAAATTCTCTGACGAATATAGGCCTCGAGGCCGATGAAAATTTAAAAACATATGATGGTACGGAACCCTCGGTGCGCGACTCCGACTCGCTCTTGCCCGGGTTTTTTTCAATTAAATTTCATGATTATTGTGTTAATTCATACATGGGACGTTCTTCTTTTTTATCGACAATCTGACCGGCAAATTTTAATATTTGATAAAAAAATTAACTTGTGACTTATTTAGTGAAATGTGATTTAAATTATTGCCTCATTATTGTAGATTACAAAAACATATAATGCAGCGAAGTATTACGTGTAATTTTCGTTTTATTTCAAATTTCGTAGGAATGGTATGAAAAAAATAACACCTCAGTCACAAAAGTATTTATTTTTTTTATGTCTCATTTTAAATCAGAACTTCAGTTTCTTATTACTTTCTTATCAAGAATATAAACATTTACTGTTATCTTGCTCCATTGGACGGAATTTTTTAAATATTCATTTTCATTAAATTATCCAATAAACTCTGTCACATTTTTGCTTCATAAGACATAAAACTTTTTAATATTATGAAAGTCGCCCAATAAAGTCGCTTAAAAATCAAGTGAACACCTTAATTATTTAGCATATAATACTAGAAAACGTTATTTTTGTAAATACTAACAATAAAGTGGTTCATAACTTACTTTGAACAAAAATTTTAAGGGGGACAAAATTGTGACAGAGTGGTTAACGAAGTGACGGAGTTGTAAACAATGTTTACGTCCGCCGAACAAAACTAACCTTATAACAATTTTTAATTTTAGAAAACAATAACAAACATACTATATACTTAAAATGTTACTACAAGTCTTGATGATTGGTGTCCATTCTTTGGTAGATATTAATTTAGTCTTTCTTTTCACTAACTCTACTTTTCAAAAACTTCTATTGGTTGATCGTATTCGTAAAACACGCGTTTTCCTCTTTTAATTATCTTAGAAGGTGGAATAATTTGTAACAAATTTTCATACATCACATCTGACACATCAGTCTCTACCAATTTAAACAATTTCCCAGTATCATCAACAGATTTATAAAACATCACTCGAACATCTCCATCTTCATCCACTCCACTTTTTGCTACTCCTAAGTAAGTGTACTCAATTTTTCTTTCACTTAGTACTTTGACTAAAAGATGTGTTCCATTTCTTATTAATAATGGATGGATCTTATCCACTAATAGATCGTGTGATGTACCTGGTTTTGTATCTACAGATTTTCTCAAATTAAGAAGAGGCTGGTAAAAATCATGAATTTTTTGTTTTAATATAGTATTTTTTGGCAAGATGGAACTATACTTTGTCACTCTCCTGATTCCAATGGTTTCTATTGCCAGTTGAAGTTTTTGTCCGGAACGTTGAATTGCTGGGTCTTCAAGTATACTTTTAATATAGCGTTTTATTTTGCGGTCTTTTGTGTGCTTGTAATGTTTCTTAATGGTATTTGATAAGATAGTATATTTTCTGTATTCTTCTTTGCCATGTTCATTTTCTTTTTTACTATGAGTTGTTGTTGTAAGCACTTTATTTTGTTTCTTTTTCTGACGCTGAAGTCTTTTCTTGTATTTCTGTACTTTTCTTAGTAATTCTTGTGTTTGGTTTTGAAGTTGAATATTTTGTCTATAAAGGCGTGATCTATCTCGTCGCACTTGTTTTCTTCCCCTGCTACTGGCAACAGACGAGGCTGGAGTCAGTGAACGAGTTCTGGGACTTAATGGAAGTAGTCTGGGACTTGAAGGAGGCGGTGTAGAAGCCGGAGTGTTAATCAAAACGTTCTGCAAAGTTTTCTGTCTTTCTCCTCTCTTATTATTTCTAATCTGCCATTGTCTTTTTATTTTTTTATGTTTTTTTGGTGTCATATCCTTAACTAACTTTTTGCGAGCATGATAACTTTCTAAATCTTTACGTTTTACTTTTGCAACAAGTTCAGGGTTAAGCTTTCTTTTTTCACAACACCGTCGCTGTCTTTCAGCTGCAGATAATGCCATTTTCTCATTTACTTGATGGTAATACCTTAAATTAACAAAATAGTTGACGATAAAATAAACCAACATAAAAAAACTAGCAATCAACTATTATGGATATTAACTAAGGCTCTAAGTTCCATATAAAAATGACCACTCCGTCACGAGTTATACCACTCCGTCACACATTTTCGTGACTGAGGTGCTACGTGACAGAGGTGTAAAATAGTAGTGTTCGAGATATTCAGCATTTTCCTAATTATAATTTACGCATAAAACTGGGTTAAAATGAAATATTTATCATAAATGAATCAAATAATGTTAAAACCCCGAAATTAGAATAACATTTGGAAGTAGTAACTTACGTGACGGAGCGGTCGCTAAATAAACACACGCACCTCCTTTTACTGTTTGCGAGCGACTGACTGGTATTGCCGGGACGTGGGAACGTATAGCGCGAGTGCGGGGTAGAGGGGGACTATTCTAGAACCTAGTGACCAAGGTCAAAGTTTCTAACGCACACTATTTTGTACCATAAAATGAATGACAGAAGGTAGCAACTAAAATCATATACATCGGGAGACAGCCAATAAAATATTTTTTTATTTAATAATATAAACATTAAAAATTATTTCTTCTTATTAATGTAATAAAAAAGGTTAAGTAGTTCAGTAAATGTTCTTGGATAGAAACTTTCAATGTGATTTTTTTTTACGAGAGCAGTTTGTTTACATTACTAGTCATAGAGGGACACACTTTATTTGTATATAAAACACCTCCGTCACGCTTTTTGTATACTATGTCACACTGATTTTGTAAAAAATAATTATGAATAAAATCTAGTTTTGAGGATATTAAAATTATTGCATTGTCAAGTGTATTTTTATATAAAAAAATTAAGTAATTTAGTATTTATGAGCAAAATATTATTACTTTTTGCGGAGAAGACAAGTCATTGTCGATAAAAAAGAAGAACGACCCACATATCAAGACGCTTACGAGCCTCGGAAAGCACGTTATGACGTTGGTCCCGGCTGTCATTCAAAGATCTTTGACAGTCGTTACGGGTAGTCAGAAGTCCGAAAGTCTGACAACCAGTCTTACCAAGGGGTATCGTATTACCCAGTAACTGGGTTGTGTAGGAAAATGGGCAGTCGCTCCATGTAAAATACTGGTATTCAGCTGCATCCCGTTAGACTGGAAGCCGACTCCAACATAGTTTGGAAACTAGGCTAGGCAGATGATGAAATCAGCTTGAAATTTTATTTCTTTCCTTTTTTCCTTCGATCAATTATTGATCGAAGTTTTTTTCTGTAATGACATCTTCCTCGTAAATTAACCCTCTGCCGAAGACTGCGACAAAACACAGATGTGCAGACGCCAGCACATCAACCTACCACAATCTGTCAGATTTTCCCAATCAACTTTGAACCTTATGCTTTAGCGATAAAGTTGAAAATCTATTAAAGAAATCTGACAGATTGTGGTAGGTTGATGTGCTGGCGTCCGTACGTTTAGAGTCGTAACAACAATAATTATTAAGTAATGTTAGTATACAGGGTTAAATAAATTAGCTAGCGGAACTCTGTAGACGTGATTGGTGTCGATATATAAATACGATAAAAAAATGGGGTCAACGACCGCTGAAGGTCTTGTTACTTAATGTATGCAGTCAGGCATATTATAAGTTAGGGGATTACATCGCTGATAAAAATGCCTGGCTCAATGCTGGTCCTGCTCCACAACCACAACTAATTGATTAACACTTGAAAATACTGTTGGTCTGTTGGAGCTGCTGAAGATTGTAAGACTATCTTTGCATTGTATAAAATCAATTTCCTTTGTATTATATAATTGCATAGCACAGATGTGAGTTCTATGTACCCTATAGCTACCATTTACCGGGTAATAATATGTCTTTCATTGACTTGAATGTGCCCTGGCAGCTGATAGTATGTCTACGTCATGCTCACTCAAATGTCTCGCTGACGGTGGCGTGTGTGTTGGATCATTTAGCTCCCTTCAAAATGGTTGAGCTAAATGGTGCTGATTTATGCGTCATGTTCGTGAACGGGTGCCGTCAGTTGGGGCTGGTCATCACTTAGCTGCCTCGGCTTATTTTAAATTATTTTATTTTTGCATTGTTGTTTGTTAAGTACTATTTGTTGTACTCTGGACGCTCTTAACGCGTACCTACGTCTTTCTTATTTTTTTTACATCGTTCTCACATTATATATAATTTTAATATCAAAAATTCAAAAGTAATGATGTAACTAATATTTTTGTAAAATATAATTTTAAAAGAGTGTCCATGGAGTTTCTTGCCCGTTCTTCTCCATAGGTACCTACGCTTTGGAATGGGCAACTAGCTTCATATTTTCTGACTGACCGACTTCTTGACAATTCAAAAGTGCCTGTAAAGGGTTTAATTGAAATAAATGCTTTGAGTTTGAGTTTATGAGTTGAGAATCTGTTTTCTTTTGTTTCATCGTGTTTAGTTTATAGATATCTAAGATCTTCTGTGAAGTATACTCGAAAAAAACCTGATTTTTAAACTGATTTCAAGTGAGTACTAACTGCGGTCAATGACCCTACAAAAAAGTCGTCAAATTGACTTCTTTTTTGTTATATCATGTCTTGAAATTGATACCCATTTCGTTTGCGGAGTTTCGCTAGCTAATTTAACCCTGTGTATTAAGGTCGATGCAGACATTGCGAGGCATGCGCAGCGCACGGCGCTCATCGCATGATTCGCAATGTGTGGACGTGGTGGAATATGAACGTCCACACATTACGAATCATGCGATGAGCGCCGCCGTGCGCTGCACATGCCTCGCAATGTCTGTATCCGCCTTTACGCAGTGAGCGTGGAAGGAAAGGAAAATAAGGAAAATGATTTAACTACAACCATTGTGTGTGCGACATTGACACAGTCATATCCACGTAGGTAATGTTCAACAGTTTATTGTTGCTATTAAACGGTTTACTAACTCGCAAGCGCAATGTTGATGTATGGAACAAAAAGTGACATCAATCTAAACGGAGTAGGAAATCAGTCAGACAGGTGTTCAATCTATAGGTACTAATATTATAAAGCTGAAGAGTTTGTTTGTTTGGTTGAACGCGCTAATCTCTGGAACTACCAGTCGGATTTGAAAAATTCTTTTTGCATTTGATAGCCCAATTCTTGAGGAAGGCTATAGGCTATTTAACATCACGCTATGACCTTTAGGAGCCGAGCAAAAAGAAAAAAGTCAGAACGACGCTAAGCAAAAACGAAGTAATAGCGCGGGCAGGCGATGCGATGCGACGGGGTGGGTCGGAGTAACAAGAAATTTGACGCGGACGAAGTCGCGGGCTGAATTTTTCAAATCCGACAGAGAGTTCCAGAGATTAGCGCGTTCAACCAAACAAACAAACTCTTCAGCTTCTCTTCTATAATATGTATTAGTATAGATGACAGCTCACTTCAAGCTCACCGGAGCTCACCTCACTTAGGTTATCACGGTGAGATTTTTATACAGGTTCTAATCTACCGCAACTCTACAGACGTGCGTGCAGACCCGCCGCTGCGGGCCTCCTCGGGGCCTACTACACACCTAGCTTATCAGACCGAACTTCTAGGTACTAACTCTATTTCTCTCTTTCAGATAAAATGGTGCACATCAAGCTAAAACACTTCACGGCAACACACATTACGAGAGACTTTGTTCACTTATAAACAGACAGTTTAACAATAAAACAGTGAAAAAAGTGATATTAGTTCTAGTCAATATTTATTAAAATTATATTTAAAATGGTTACCACGTCGTCGTCGGACCCTGAAGCTACGTTGGACTCGGTAAGTGTAAAGGCTCCTACAAACAGGCGCGACACGACACGCGACACAAAGGCACCGCAAGTCGTGCAACGAGCGGTGCCTTTGTGTCACACGCTATTATTATCGCGTGTCGCGCCTGTTTGTGGGAGCCTTAATTCCAATGATTAAAAAAATAGTATAAGGTTCTTTTTCGATGTGTGTGTGTCTGTGTGTGTGAAAAACAGACTGACAAACTTATGAGACAGAGTTGCCTATTGATGCAATAGGGTTTGTCCTGCCAACGTACATCATATAGGGTCAGGTTAAATTAGCTAACGAAACTGTCCGCTTTGTCATGTTTAGATATCGTATCCAAGACATTTGCGGAGTTTTGCTAACTAATTTTATTTGAGCCTGTATACAAAGTCGATTATTATGTCTTATGGGCCTGTATTTACACTAGCATCCTTAGGCTCAACTCACAACAAAAGAGCGTCGAAGCCGAGCGCAGTTTCAGTGTCATATAAATTTTAACTTTATTTTCATTACTATAATACTTATTATCGCATGAGAAACTCGAACGAGTCGCGCGGATGCCCGCGGCGAGTTTTTTCCTGCGAGTTCCATAAACGCGCCTTCTCTAACGAGCGGGTCGCTGCGCTTCGCTGCCCTTCGCCGCTCTTTCGGTGTGAGTTGACCCTTACCTTTCGAACTGGCGGCGGCGGGGTGATTGCGTAACACACTCACAGTAGCAATCCTTTTCATTTTGACAGGTCTACGATATTTCGTGCGGCTGTTATTATTACTTAGCCACGAGGCCCTCATGACTTTCAACTAAAATTGTTCATTTATTCAAATCGCAACTGTTATTCTTTGACTGTTGTATAAAACACGGTAGGTACAATAGTTTGAATTGAGCATAGGTACAGTGCGTGCCACGTAAGAAGAGACTTGACCCCGCCTCCCCCGCCTCTTTCCGCCGCCCCTATGACGTCCGGTCCCGTCCCGCACTCAGACCTCATACCGCTAAAGATACCTAAAATCGTGTACTGCGCATGTCAAACCACGTGGTGTGTCAAGTCTCTTCTTACGTGGCACGCACTGTACCTTAAAATGTACAGACGCCAGCTCATCCAGCTACCCGAAACTGTCAAATTTTCCCAATAAACTTCAAACCTTATGCTTTAGCGATAAAGTTGAAAATCTATTAAAGAAATTTGACAGATTGTAGTAGCTTGATGTGCTGGCGTCTGTACCTTAGTAAATTGGTCAAACACAAATGTTACTCAGGCTACGGACGCACTAACAGGTGGCTTGCTTAGCGCCTAGACCCAGTGATTGCGGTCGGAGAGACATTTGAAAAAGCCTAAGTAAAAAGTCATAATTCGAAGTTTGGTTCTCGCCTATTTCCTCCTCCAATATTGGAACAATTTAAAAGATATTTCATAAACCGAATGAGAAGGCTGGACAGCGTTCAAGAAGCTACGCAATATCTTCTCGTCCCACATACAGCAGTGTCTCAAGACGAAAGTCTTTGACCAGTGCGTGTTGCCAGTGATGACTTATGGCACTGAAATGTGGTCGCTCACAATGGGCCTTATAAGAAGGCTAAAAGTCACCCAAAGGGCAATGAAGAGGGCTATATAATTAAATATGACTTCAATGCCATATAGATTATGATATTCGATTATTTAGATAAGTAATTTTCTTTTGATCTACTGACAAGGAATAAAATTACGTTAAACTTGAAAAAAGTCCCTTTGAAAGTAATTCAAACATAATTTCTTTGATTAGATACTAAATAAGTAAGTAATTAACAAGATTATTTTATATCATCAAAGTGTTTATCAACAAAAACAAATGATAAAAAGTGTTGTTTACGCTTTCTGGGGACCAGCCGGTCGATTCTGTAAAAATCTCACCGTGAAAACTTAGGTGAAGTGAGCGTGGAGTGAGCTGTCAATAGTGTCAATTCCAAGCAAAAACAAACTCACTTCACCTAAGTTTTCACGGTGAGATTTTTACAGAATGGACCGGCAGCACCTTCAATTTCAATCTGAATTATTTTGAAGGATATTGGTATTTAATCCATTGCTTCATTACGTTTGAAACATTTGCTCAACAATAACGCAATGAATGTTGTATAACTGTCAAAATCATTCCTACTGTTAGTGTGTTATGCAAATACCCGTCATGACATCCTGCAGTTTGAAGAAATTTTGATTATCTGTGTTTTGTTATTTTATAAACTGATTCTGAGAGCCTTGTGGCTATACTTCGTAAAAGATAGCTTGATCTCTGCGACAGTTGTCAGTAAAATCACGCCTATGAAGTTCTGAATTTCGTAGTAGTACAGACAGTACCTGTATATGTCATACTTTATGGGCATGCCGACCTACTTAGTGATGGGCGATGAATCAACCTGACCACAGACTATAAACTATCGATATTTTAAATAAAACTTAATTGAAAATTAATTAATATTTTAATTTTATTGTATATTTTATCTTATTATCATAAAATTATTTTTTATTTAATTAACAAGATTGTTCTAGCGATTCAGAAACTGATTCAGATATGGATTTGGGGTGTACTCCGTTACGAGAATAAATGTATTTTATATTCAAATATTCCTTTAATTTAGTAACGTTTGTAATTAAATTAAACCCAATTAAATGTTACATTAGCATCGATAACAGTAAGAAACGTCGATAATTTCTATCGACAATTTTTATATCATGACAACCCTAGGAATGTCAGTTTGACTTATGTCGCAGAGATCAAGCTATCTTTTACGTAGTATAAGTAATAACAGCCGCACAGGTCGACCGATCAGGTTAAGCTACGCTTGCTGCGGTTGGTCCGTGGATGGATAACCATCTTCACATACCAAGACCCCTGCGTGCCTCGGAGTCGGAGCGGCTGTTACTCGTGGATCTTTGACAGTCGTTACGGGTCGTCAGTAGCCCGAAAGTCTGACAACCAGTCTTACCAAGGAGTATCGCATTACTCAGTAACGGGGTTGTGGAGGTCAGATAGGCGACTGCCTATATGACCTCTGATATCTTACATGGAGCGACTGCTCCATGTAAAATACTGACGACGACCCCAACATAGTTGGCAAAAGGCTAGGCAGATGATGATAATCTGTGATACTGGGTAGGTATATCATAGAAACGAGGAATATAATATAGGTATACCGATATATACCGTAGATCTTTGACAGTCGTCACGGGTAGTCAGAAGCCCGAAAGTCTGACAACCAGTCTCATGTGTTGAGTGTATGTGTCCTATCAATTTCTTTTTATTTATCTAACGACTAACAATTTATTATTTTATGACAAGGAGTCGATTTTAACGAATCCAATCAAAATCGTTTTTGTTCATTAATATTGTTAAATGACAATCTATTTCCAAACGAAAAGGACGATTTTATCGGCGTGGTAGATTAGAAATCATCCAACAATGTTGTAGCGGGGTTGACTGTCTATTATCCAGCCAGGGTTCGCCAACGTATACATATAATATACTTACTTAAATAGCTTCCGCCCGCGGCTTCGCCCGCGAGGTATGTCTATAAAAACTATCCTATGTCCTTCCCCGGGATGCAATCTATCTCTCTACCAAATTTTATCGAAATCCTTTCAGTGGTTTAGGCGTGAAAAGGTAACATACAGACAGACAGATAGACAGACAGAGTTACTTTCGAATTTATAATATTAATGTATATAGTATTTATAATATTATAGTATAATAGTATATAGTATGGATGTGGGGATTACAATACGACAGGAATTTAATCATCGTATATAAAGGTTATAGGTAATAGGTAATACGGGCTGATGTCCGCAACTCCACGTCAATGCGCGTATTTTGCGTACGGTTAAGGTTATATTACGGTTATCACACTACACTGCACTGCACTGTACTGCGATTTTTAAGTCGCAGACGGAAAATCCGCTGTTTTACATAACCGCTATCCGTTTTACAAAACAGCTCCGTTATGTAAAACAACTGAATTACGTTTAATGATTTTCCGTAATGACTGAATTGTAACACGCAGAATTGCATGAAAAGATAAAGATACTGTCAAATATTTAAAAACTTGACGGGTTGTCTCTGTCACTCATGCATGTGTGACAATGTCTTTCTAGAACTAGATGTCCTGTATTCAACGTCGGGTAGGTACTGTACATTTAAGAGGTAACGTCATTTGTGTCGTGGACGCTTTTGTCGCTGAAAAACTGTAAAACGGTATTTTCATAACGTTACATACATTTAGTACATCATTAAGTACTTATCTTTACTACTTAACCATGGCAATAAAGTTAACCAGAGTGCCCATAAACATTTGTAAAAGAACTGTTTGTCACGTCTCTATATTTTAAAATGATTTGAGTAACAATGCCGTCAAATTGAATGGTAAAATCAATAAGTATAGCCGACCTCGTAATTGCCTTATCACTCTATAGGTAGACTATCAATTGCACGTCATATGAAATTAAATAAAATTGTTTATTTTGTAAATAGGATATCGGAAAAACTTCTACACGTCTAACTATTAAAAAAAATATATGTGAAATAGCTATATGAGGTCGGCGTTTCCTCTCTGACTGCTCTGAAAAGAAAGGCCGAAACAAACACTGAGGTCTCTCAGTTTCTTTTGAAGACATAGGTAATCTTGGTCAGATCATGTGACGACCATGTAGATTGATGTCAAAAATGGTCTTTTGAAGAAAGTACCACACAGATTTGAGTGGACCAGTCGAGTCAGTGCAAGCATTCGTTAGTAATCGTGTAGCTCAACTCAGAACTTAGTAGCTCAACGACTCGACGAACAATACCAAAGAAAGGCATTAGGATAGGCCGCATAAAGTTCTCAAACTATCAGACCAACTATAAAAAAACCAGAGAAAGAAAAAAAAATACCCACATAGTCCTCACTTTCACAACAATTAAAGTAAAGTAATACTTTACAAAGTCATGTCAGTCTTTTTCTGTCATCTGTCTTTTCATGTCATCGTCTGCCCTAGACTTTTCTCTACTATGTTGGGGTCGGCTTCCAGTCTAACCGGATGCAGCTGAATACCAATATTTTACATGGAGCGACTGCCTATTATCTGACCTCCGCAACCCAGTTACTGGGTAATACGATACCCCTTGGTAAGACTGGTTGTCAGTAAATATTAATATTAGTAATATTAACTAATTAAATATCAATAAAGAAAAATGTTCTATTTTTCTATGAGACGATTAGATAATTCCAAACTTATTGAAGGTTTAATTTATTGGGAGTTGTACTTAAAAGTGATAAAGCAATTACGGGGTCGAGTGTACACTTAAATGGTATCTGAAATACTATAAAACTGCATTTTCACAACGTTATACATACATACGTTATCAATGTTTTTCTTTAAGATACTGACAATAAAGTAGGTACGATTAACCTAGAGTGCCCATAAATATTTGCAAAGGTACTATTTGTCACGTCACTATGTTGTTTTATTGAATAACATAATGCTGTTAAATGAAACTGTAATATAATAATATATTTATTTGAATAAAAACACTGTATAAAAGGATGGTAAAAGTGCAATTTATAACAAAACATGTTTTGCCAATCCCAATCCTACTAATATTATAAACGCGAAAGTATCGACTGACGGACGGACAGCGGAGGCTTTGTCATAGGATACCATTATATGGATATACTTATATGTATGTGTATATATTTATTTAGATCAGTATAATATGCTATATGTATGTATTTATTGTATTATGTAAATGCTACACCGCGGACTACCTACAGTATTTGTCTGTCCTTCCCCTTTTTAAATCCATCCTAAGGTTGTCTTTAAGAGATCGCTCTTAGCGATAAGACCGCCCATTGTGTCACCCTTTGTACAGTTTCTATATTTATGTCTGTAATTTATATGGTGTACATAATAAAGAGTATTCTATTCTATTCTATTCTACCATAGGCCCCCTTTGGGTAAGGGTAACGGGAACTCTAAAAAAGGGAAGAACTCTCAGCGCTTATTACTTGTAATTTTTTTTTATATAAATGAAAATAGTTTACTTTTACCATGTTTGTAAATATGTGAGCACCATGTATCTACGTATCAGATAATTAATTTATATACGTCATGATTTCATTTTTAATTCTTTTACCTATTGTGGTATAGTAATTTTATTTTAGGTGCATCGTCTTCACATATTATTATTGTATAATTAATGTATGCAAAATATTGTAAAACATTCTGTGGAGTTTCTTGCCCATTCTTCTCCATACGAAAACTACCATTTGGAATGGGCGACTAGAATCAATTCTATTTTTTTTGTAATTTTTGACGTTCACAAGTGCCTTTTATGTGCCTATTTGAAATAAATGCTTTGACTTTGACTTTGCAGTCGCTCCACGTAAAATACTGGTATTCAACTGCATCCAGTTAGACTGGAAGACGACCCCAACATAGTTAGGAAAAGGCTAGGCAAACTGACTGAGAATAGAAGGTTCTGAACTGACATTCATTGCAGCAACAGCATTCTGAAGTTTTTTTCTGATAGGTTAGAAGGGCCAACGATGAATAGGTTTATCAAGCTACATGTCAGAGATGGGACGTGATAAATCTTCCTTTAAATGGTGGCTGTGTTTTTTTTTCTTTTTGTTGTTGTACTCGTCTGTGCCTAGGTAGTCTACTAACATAGTTTTTAAGTTTTGGTAAAACTAACACGCTATGGGCCGCGTGACGCCTGGATAATAAACGATTTTTATTTTATTTATTATTGCGTTATTTACGTTGCTGAGTAGACTAATTTTTCGTACATAAAATGCAATATCCTTCAAAATGATTCAGATTGTGATTTATAGTGCGTTACTGAGATCATTTGTTTACATTTTCACAAGACAGCCGGTCGATTCTGTAAAAATCTCACCGTGAAAACTTAGGTGAAGTGAGCTTGTTTTTACTCGGAATTGACACTATTGACAGCTTACTCCACGCTCACTTCACCTAAGTTTTCACGGTGAGATTTTTACAGAATAGCACCGCAGACTGTGACTAATCTTAATATTGTTGACAATCAGTGGCATGCATGCTGTTTATTATTATTTACTTCATAGCAATAAGCTAAACATATTGACAAACATTATAATGTTATTTATGTTAATAACAATAAGAACTAGTGATCACATTTAATATACTTAATTCAGTCGAGTTTGTGCGCTGCAACGAAGCGGTTTATAAAAAGGTTTTCGAGTGCAATGTGGTGAGAAAACTATATAAATTGGAGGCTTTTATTGTTCGAAATCTATACTATATCTATATGTACTATAATATTATAAAGCTGAAGAGTTTGTTTGTTTGTTTGGTTGAACGCGCTAATCTCTGGAGCCGAGCAAAAAGAAAAAAAGTCAAAAAAACGCTAAGCAAAAACGAAGTAATAGCGCGGGCAGGCGATGCGATGCGACGGGGTGGGTCGGAGTAACAAGAAATTTCACGCGAAGTCGCGGGCAGAAGCTAGTTGTGAATAAGTTAAGGTTTTTTATACTAATATAATAAAGGCGAAAGTTTGTGAGCGTGTTTGTATGTTTGTTACATCTTCACGCAAAAATTACTTAACGGATTTGAATGAAATTTGGCAAACAGATAGTTTATAACCAGGATTAACACATAGGAAACTTTTTAACCCGATATTCCCACGGGATCAAAACTTATGCGGATGAATCCGCGGGGCGGAGCTAGTTTATCTATACATCCATACAATATGTCTATAGAAGAAGAAAAATATTTTATTTGGGATACACAGTCATACACAGGAAATACAAATAGTTAAAAAAGGAGCATTTAAAACAAAGTTATACGTTAAAAACAATAAAGTCAAAGTCAAAGCATTTATTTCACATAAAATACACTTTTGAACGTCAAAAATAAAAAAAAATACCTGTGCGTTTTGTATACATCATACAATAAATAAAATATCAGTGTCAGTTTGTAATGTCAAAATAACAATTTTTTACTAATTAAATGCATAATTATGAAAGTATATACGGCACTTATAACAAACAAAAAAAAATTTTATGTTAGTCTGTCTTTTTGTTTGTCCAGCCGTTTCGAAGATAGTCTCCGAAACGGCTGGACCCATTTTGATGGGGACTTTGACTGGCAGATAAAAAACGCTATAATTATTTTATGGCTGATTATAAAAGGAACTCCTAATATCACATCACAATATACATAAAATATATTTATTTACATTCGTGGATCTTTGACAGTCGTTACGGGTCGACAGAAGCCCGAAATCCTGACAACCAGTCTTACCAAGGGGTATCGTATTACCCAATAACTGGATTGTGGAGGTTAGATAGGCAGTCGCTCCATGCCTACTGGTATTCAGCTGCATCCGGTTAGTCTGGAAGCTGACCCCAACATAGTTCGGAAAAGGCTAGGCAGATGATGATGTTACCACTATCAAAAAAAAAAGTGTGACATTTTACGGCTCGTACAATGCGTGCCACGAAAGATGAGACTTGACACACCACGTGGTTTGATATGCGCAGAACATGATTTTAGGTATCTTTAGCGGTATGAGGTCTGAGTGCGGGACGGGACCGGACGTCATAGGGGCGGCGGAAAGAGCGGGGGAGGCGGGGTCAAGTCTCATCTTTCGTGGCACGCATTGTACCTACTGTAACCGCATAGATCTTTTGACAGTTAGTTTAACGTGCGTGACCAACTAGAAAATTGAACAAATAATTGGCGGGAAAATAAAATAATGTCGAATGTTTTTTCACTGCGAATAAATTAACATTAATGGGCTTAATAAACTAAAAAGTGGAGTTTGTTGTTGTACCATTCAAGAAAAATACCGTAGCAAAATAACAACTGAGATTGAAGCGGCTTAGGTATACCTACTAAAAAGGAGACAAAACGGACATTGGCATTTGATTTCAGAGTTTGGCCGGAAATTAGAATTTTGGGAGACTATTCCTAGTGTTTGTGATCTTTGTGTAAGGTTAGTTTGAAGTATTTGTTATTGTCCCGCTTTTAAACATTATTAATCGTAAAAATTTACTCCAAAAAGCCCCCTGATACCGACCCCTCTGACGAGCTTTTCAATCTATCGCCGTCACCGCCCCATCATGACACCCAAATACTCACGCAAGACCCCATAATGGATACCGAGTCGGCGAGTCCCCAAATCGGAAAAGGGTTGCTGTCTCCTCCCGTTACTCCAAATATTTCACCCAAGATAGCGAAAAACCTAATTGGCAGACTTACATATACAGCTAGGGATCTCTCTCTGTAGTCGGCTCCTCATGTCTGAGTATCGTGGTCAGCTTCGGAGTTGCATCTGGAGTGGATGATCTGCCTCCACTGGTTTCTGTCCAGCGCATCCCTTACCACTGTGTAGAATTTAGAGGACGATGATTCCTTCACCTGATCGGTCCATAGTGTTGGTGACACAGCTCCGGGTAATCCGCCGTATATTGTTCAAGATAGTCAGACTTCAGGCACTGTGTTACAACCAGTTAAGTTTGGTATGATTTTGACGATAAATAACATCAATTACATTCGCTTCGATGTGGTCAAACGCATAGGTAGAAATAAAATGTCGGTTAAATTTAAGTATGTACCATCAAGACGCAATCAGTTTTTTATTGAATAACCTATTAATTCAACACAATTTTATTGCCTCTATCCCGCAATTCAACATTACACGTATGGGTATTGTTAGGGATAATCCTATTGAATGGTCAGAGGACGAAATCATAGAAAACATCAAGGTTCCTGAAGGATGTGGTGCTGAATGATTACATGTACAATTGTCTCTAGCCTATGGAGATGGACTCTGTGAAAGATGATATGTTTAGAAAGGGGGTGACGATTAAGGGGCCATTCGAGTATTACGTAAGCACTACTACAGGTGGGCGGGGGGGTCTTTGCTTTGTTTATTTTTGATGAAATGGGTGATGGGGAGTCTGGATGGTGATTACGTCAGCAGTATTTATTTTTTTACTTTTTCAGATTTTCTACAAAATTTAGTCGATCTTAGTTTAAACACGTATGGCAACCCTACGTATCTATGCTTGAAAACGAAACGCATACAAATATACCTCTGCTGCTCATGAATCAACAAAGAAACCAGAACGCATTGAAAAATGCATGTAACAAGGTTTACGTAGGGATTGTCCGAAAGGGTTACCGCTGGCCCAGAACATAAAGGGCTAAGGAAGGAACACGGGTGGGTTTTAGTCAGTAAGTCTGACACTCCCTTCCGCTCCACCCAGAGCGGGAGGGGTCATTTGATGATTTCCCCATCCTGAAAAAAAAAGCATGGGGTAAGCGCATTGCTTACTTTTGCTGACGAGGGGGAGGGGGGGGGTTAATTATTACAAAAAATCTGCTGCTCTACTTGAACGGCCCCAAAAATAATGACATATTGACAAGCATGGAAGAAAAATCATGTTGCGCCGAGGTCAAATAAATTGGAATACGGACAGGAAAATGAGAATAGGTTCCTGCTGTCAGAGATGAATTAACTGTGGAAGGACTGAAAAAATCGAGCTACTACAACCTGTCAAATTTCTTTAATAGATTTTCAACTTTATTGCTAATGCATAAGGTTCAAAGTTGATTGGGAATATTTGACAGTTTCGTGTAGCTTGATGTGCTGGCGTCTGTACATGAGACATTGAAGAGCAGTGGTGGCACAGTGGTAATAACGGCCCCGCTTTACGAGTTGTAGGTCGTGGGTTCGAACCCAGACAGGCCCTTTGCTTTGTGTAAACTATTTCTTCATCACTGCTCTCAAAACGGCGAAGGAAAACAAAGTGAGGAACCGGCATGTCCTAGAACCAAAAATTCGAAGACATATTGTGACATCTGCCAACCCGCACTGGGCCCGCGTGGTAGATTATGGCCCGCTCCCTCTCACCGAGAGGAAGCTTGTGTCCCAGCAGTGGGAATATTACAGGATGATTGTAACGGTGGAGTTTCTTGCCCATTCTTCTCCATGCGAAAACTTATTTTTAGAAGGGGCGACTAGAATCAATTCTATTTTATTGTAATTGTTGCCCATTCCTCTCCATACGAAAACTATCTTTTAGAAGGGGCGACTAGAATCAAATCTATTTTATTGTAATTTTTGACGTTCAAAACTGCCTTTTGTGTGCCTATTTGAAATAAATGCTTTGACTTTGACTTTGCTATTTTGCTTATGCTAGCAGACAAGCAGTGCTGCTCTATCTTACCGCGGCGAAAATCGTTTTCGAAAATGACGCGGCGAAAATGATTATCGCATTACGCCGCAATACGCAATTACCCCGCTGTTCGATTGTCACACGATTAGAAAAATCAACTTGTCTTTTCTCTACAGGGTCTAATTAAATTAGCTAGCTAAACTGAAAACGCGCGATGGGTATGGATACAACGTTAAAAACCACTGTTAGTGCTGTCAATTGAAGTATGGGTTGAGAAAAACTGTTTAATCGATCGTTTAGTTATCGATAACAATCACGTCTGGAGTTTAGCTAAGCAATTTAATTTAATCTGACTGAGGACTGATTTTACCAAAGTCAATCTTTTATTCGTGGAGCAAAATTTATTCTCAGGATAAGATTTATTCTAGTTATAAAAGTTTGGTGTAATGTGACCTGAATCTGTTTATTAATAAAACTCCTTTGTATTCACAGCGGACGGAAGTAAATGACGTCGAAATGGATGAGGTCCGGAAAAATGGGAAAAATGGCAACGTAAGTTTTACACCAGTTGTTTAAATTACTATTAGTAAGCCCACGCCGTTCGTGCACTGACGTGAAAATATCGCGCACTGGGTTTTAATGGTTTTAACTCTCGGTGATGTACCGAGGGTTAGAACCCAAAAGAGCGCATCCCAGCGCGTCAAAAAAAAAAAACAGTTGGATTTTCAATTCTTGGCGCTAACAAGTGCTTTGAAAAAAAATCTTCATGATTTTTTTCTATCGTATCAAATTAGGTGTATTATATTTTCAACATACTATCCACCTAGCATATATATCCTGAAAAATATCATAAATTTTATATTTTTCTGATTATGTTTACTGTCGTCGATCATATAGGTACTTTTATTGTGTCTAAAACTTGCGTTTTTTGCGTTTAGGTCCTGTAAACCCCTTAATGAATTTGTAGCTGCAATACGCTGCAATACATAAACATACATCCGGCCGCCGCC
The DNA here is from genome assembly GCA_963855955.1 of Luperina nickerlii. NCBI lineage: Eukaryota > Metazoa > Arthropoda > Insecta > Lepidoptera > Noctuidae > Luperina > Luperina nickerlii. The sequence goes on along the minus strand of OY979689.1, from coordinate 3,345,516 downwards.
GCTGTGCGCGGGATCCTAGGGCTTCGCCCGCGCGCCACGCTCGCCGCCGCGCCGCGCCGAACAATAACACGACGGCGACCAGCGCGCCACCGAACGATTTATTTAGGAACTATAATGTATATCGAAACCGTATTCCTATTGGTAGATAATGTTAGTAAGTAAGTCACTACTTGTGCCCCTAAGTTTAGATTTTTAAGACATGTACACATTTTGTAGAACACACACGCACACGCACGCTCTTCCACTGTTCAATATTCCTCGTTTATTTTAAATATACATTCGTCGTACATCTGGAGTATTATTGTCTCTACACCACCTAAGCGCTACATTGGTGACCCCGACGTGATATTAAAAGAAATACCGACGTGATATTAAGAAGAAACATCGACGTGATATTAAGAAGAAACACCGACGTGATATTAAGAAGATACCTCCAGATCAAGTTGTCATCATGGCCAACAACAGTGAACAGGAACTTTCCGGTGTGTCGACGTCGCTGCGCATTCCACCCATTTGGCGCGACAAGATTCGTCTGTGGTTCGCGCAATTCGAAGCCATCATGTCCGTACAGAAGAAAGGCGATCAAGTTATGTTCGAACTCGTAATCGGACAACTTGAGCGGCAAGATCTCGACGAAATCTCCGACATCATTCTTCATCCGCCCGAAACCCACCGTTATGAAGCACTGAAAAATCGATTGTTCCAAGTCTACGAGGAATCCGAGCAAAGGCAAGTACAAAGATTGCTATCAGAAATGGAACTCGGTGACATGAAGCCTTCACAGCTGCTACGTCGCATGAAAAACCTCGCCGCCGATAATATCTCCGACTCAACGCTACGGATTATGTGGACAAACCATCTTCCACAATCCGTCCGAGCAGTACTCGCAGTCAGCGATAACATCGCGAAACACTCCGATATTCACGAGCTGGCGTTGATGGCAGATAAGATCCTCGAGCAAACACAACCACTCGGCGCAGTCGCTGCAGTTACCTCCGTTCCTGCAATCCCACATGCATCTACATCAATTGAGGAGAAAATCGACGCGCTCACGAGAGAAATTGCAGAACTGAAAACACATCAATCGCATTATCATCAGCATCGACGCAGACCTTTCGACAGACGGCGTTCAAGATCGCGTTCATCGAGCAAGAACAATCGCAGCCGCGCACATAACGACCAATCAGCGATCTGCTTTTATCATCGCAAGTTCGGCAAAGACGCACGAAAATGTACGCGTCCGTGCAGTTTTGATGACAGCAGCATCACTTCGGGAAACTAACGCCTGCGTTGGCTGAGGCGGCAACCGACGCAAGCAATATTTCTTACCGCCTATTTATAACAGACAAAAACTCGCGTCTATCGTTTTTGATTGATACTGGCGCCAACGTTTCCGTGATACCGAAAAGAAAAGGATCGACAGCAAAACCAACGGATTTTTGCTTGTATGCAGCAAACAACACGGTAATTCCAACGTACGGAGAGAAAACATTACAACTGAATCTCAACCTACGAAGACCATACACCTGGAAATTTATCATCGCTGCAGTCAACAAACCTATCATCGGTGCAGACTTCCTGAAACGTCATCAACTTCTTGTCGACATAGCCGGCCGATGTCTCGTCGACAAAGTTACCAACCTGACCGTCAAGGCACCAGTTACCTATTCCGCAGAACCTACAGTCCGAAGTATTGACGTTGAGCAGCCATATCACCAACTAATCAGCAAGTTTCCTGACATACTGCGACCGTCATGTATGAAGGATACTCCAAAACATCGGGTAGAACACCATATTGAAACCACTGGTCCACCAGTATACAGCAAGAGCAGACCACTTCCACCACATCGGTACCTGTCCGTGAAGAAGGAATTCGAGTCAATGGTGCAGCAAGGAATTTGCCGACCAAGCAAAAGTCCTTGGTCCAGCCCACTACAGGTCGTTCCCAAGAAAAACGGCGACATTCGCATCTGTGGTGACTACCGTAGACTCAATGACGTCACCAAACCCGACCGCTATCCAGTTCCGCGACTCAAAGATTTTACATACCTACTCCACGGCAAGAAAATCTTCACTACTCTCGACCTAAATCGTGCTTACCAACAACTACCTGTACACGAACCGGACATCGAGAAGACAGCTATCACAACACCCTTCGGCTTATTTGAGTTTCCACGTATGTGTCCAGGACTTAAAAATGCTGGACAGACATTCCAACGATTCATACATGAAGTACTCATCGGGTTAGACTACGCATTCCCATTCATCGATGATGTTATCGTCGCATCGGAAGATGAAGCAAGCCACATCGAAGATTTGCAGGAGGTGTTACGCCGATTAGACAAGTATGGCATCACCATAAATCCATCAAAGTGTGTCTTCGGCAAAGAAAATGTTAAGTTCCTGGGCTATGAAGTGTCGAGCAACGGAATCAAGCCACCACAAGACAAAATAACTGCTATCACTGCTTACCCCAAACCCGAAACAATTCACGACCTACGTCGATTTATTGGAATGGTAAACTTTTACCGTGATAGCATACCAAACGCAGCCCACTTACAAGCACCTCTCAACGCGTTCCTTCACAACTCTAAGAAACGTGACAAAACAAAAGTCGAATGGAACAAAGAAGCGTCACAAGCATTCGAGTTATGTAAAGTTAGCATACAGAACGCAGCTTTACTCGCTCACCCATCTCCATCAACAACCGACGCCATATCGCTCATGTGCGACGCATCGAATAACTGCGCAGGCGCCGTACTTCAACAATTCATAAACAAGAAATGGATACCACTTGGCTATTTCTCAAAGAAATTCTCCGAAACTCAACAACGATACAGTACATTCGACAGAGAATTACTTTCAATCTTCATGGCAATCAAACACTTCAGAAAAATATTCGAAGGTAGAGAGCTTATTGTTTACACCGACCACAAGCCGCTGACCTACGCAATTCGTAAGCCGCCGTCCGATAACGATACTCAACGGCGCACGCGTCAACTTTTGTTTATCAGTGAGTTTACGACTGACATCCGGCACATAAGTGGAGTAAACAACGTCGTCGCCGACGCTCTCTCACGTATCGAAACAATCGAATTGCCATCACCGATCAACTACGATGAATTATCGCAAGCTCAAGAAAATGACAGCTATATTCCATTATCATCACGACAAACAAATATCCAAATGAAGAAAATCGTCATACCCGGTACCAACAAGCCAATATTCTGCGAAACTTCTACGTCACATGTTCGTCCATACCTACCAGCCGACTTTCGTCGCATCGCATTCAACGCCGTGCACAATCCAAGTCATCCTGGAATACGAACTACCCGAAAACTAATGCAAGAACGGTACTTTTGGCCAGCAATGAATACCGACATTGGCGAGTGGACGAAAACATGCACTTCGTGTCAACTGTCCAAAGTACAACGACATAATCACAGTGACATCACAACATTCCCATCGAGCGAACGATTTCAACACATTCACGTTGATATTGTTGGACCGCTACCTACATCTTCATGTGGACATCGATACCTACTCACTATGATTGATCGTTGTACACAATGGCCCGAAGCCATGCCCCTTCAAGAGATAACCGCTGAAATCGTCGCAAGAAAACTGTACGAAGCCTGGATATCTCGTTTCGGTTGTCCCACAAGAATAACAACTGATCAAGGACGACAGTTCGAAAGTCGACTATTCCAAAACCTCGTACAATTACTTGGAGCAGAAAAAACCCGTACTACTGCCTACCACCCGCAGAGTAACGGTATAGTCGAACGCTGGCACCGAACACTCAAAGCCGCACTTATGGCTCGACTAAAAAACAGCAACAAGTGGATCTCCGAATTGCCTACTGTTTTAATGGGTCTCCGAGCCGCCACGCGCACCGACACCAACACAAGTGCCGCGCAACTTACCTACGGCCAAGCGATACGCTTACCCGGTGATTTTATATCACCTACACCAGCTGCAACGAAAATAGACTACGACTACGTCGATCACCTGCACGACGTTATCACGAAGCTCACACCTACATACAAACCACATTCAAACAAGCGATGTATGTTCGTACACAACGACCTACTGACATGCAGCCACGTGTTTGTACGCGATGACACAGTCCGCAAACCTCTGCAGCATCCATACAAAGGTCCATACAAGGTTATCGAACGTAACGAAAAATATTTCACAATTCAACTACCAGGAAGATCTAGCAATATATCAATCGATCGTCTCAAACCGGCGTACACTATCAACATCGCAGATCAAGAACAAACGGATAGTGAGACACGCCAATCACCTGAAGCTACAACTGAAGATCAATCCGACCTACTTCCAGCCTCGAATACGAAGGAACACCGCACAAGATCAGGCAGGATCGTCAAGACGCCTGTACGCTTCGCTAAGGGGGGAGTACTGTAGCTGCAATACGCTGCAATACATAAACATACATCCGGCCGCCGCCGCTGTGCGCGGGATCCTAGGGCTTCGCCCGCGCGCCACGCTCGCCGCCGCGCCGCGCCGAACAATAACACGACGGCGACCAGCGCGCCACCGAACGATTTATTTAGGAACTATAATGTATATCGAAACCGTATTCCTATTGGTAGATAATGTTAGTAAGTAAGTCACTACTTGTGCCCCTAAGTTTAGATTTTTAAGACATGTACACATTTTGTAGAACACACACGCACACGCACGCTCTTCCACTGTTCAATATTCCTCGTTTATTTTAAATATACATTCGTCGTACATCTGGAGTATTATTGTCTCTACACCACCTAAGCGCTACAAATTATACACATGAAACTTCCTCATGAATCACTCCGTCCATTGATGAAAACTGTATGAAAATACTTACGGTAGTGTTTATCGCGTTATAAGAATAAAAATATATAATATTGCGATTACAAACTTACATTTTTGCAGTTGGATATCGATGGATGGAGGACATGTTTTTCAACTACAGAGTCAAGTATGTTTTTGGGATAAATTGATGCCAACTACGCAACCCTTTATTGTGCGTGGTCCCAGTCATCCCAGCGATTTTTTTTTTTCTAAAAATGGCTTAAATTACTCACGACATCCATTCTGGTCCGACAACACTCAACCAATCCCTAAACGAAACTCCTGACCTGAATAGCATTGTTTATTTCAGATCATATCCCACGAGTACTTAGACTATGAGCCCACTGGTTGGCTGGAGACGACGCTGATGCGCGTGGGCAGCTCGACAGACGACTTTATGAAAGAAAACCGCTCGGCTGTGAAGACTGTTTCATTGTTCATACTAAATGGCGTCGTGATAGGATTTTTCTTCGGATGCCTGTATTACTGGCTTAATTATAGTGAGTATACTTTCTAAGTTGAAAAAAAAAATGAATAAGGCTGCGTTTACATTTGGACGTTAGCAGGAACAGGGTCCAAGCTACAGAGAGAGGAACCTCCTAACAATGCGAGCCGTGTCCAGAAGTACCGCTTTCTGAATCAAGCCCTTTATCCAGCTGCCCAACGAGAGCAATCTCAGGTCAGCTCGCGACTGTTAGCTATTAACCCATTGGCTGTCACGGGTATCTGCACAATGATCGCTGAGTCCACATCCCACATGTCGACAACCTAACGAACCAAGTCTAATAATATTATAATAAGTACATTATGATATAAGTGCGGTAAGTTGAAAATTACAGCCGAGGCGATATTGCTTGCCCGAGTCGTAGGCGAGGGCTAAAAGAAAAAAGCAGAGGCTGTAATTATCAAAGCGCACGTATGTCATACGACGTTTTATAACATATTTGCGTGGAAATAAATAAAACTCGGACTTTCTTAAACGAATAAATCTTTAATTAAAGCAGTTATGAAAATTTGAGCAATTAGTAAAATGTTTATTTATTATATTTTATCTCCCAAAGTTAATTTTATTCATAAAATGTTGACTACTTTTCTGGTATAAAAACTCTTTGCTAAGATTAAAAAAAGGTCCGTTCGTTTTGACGGAGCATCTTGATAAACCGTGCGATTTACACTACATTACCGCACAAGTACGTAATGAGATACATTACGATATTGAAATTGGTGAAATAAGAGACCCTTTACGAGCAAATGTGTTATAAAAACATTTATTTTTGTTCTCAAGGTAACGATCCCTTAGAACTATGCCACGGCTTCGGCAGTCTCATCGCGTTCTTCAGCATCATATACTTCTTCCTCACATACTTCTTGGTCGTGAAGAGGTTTTGTGCCGCCTGGTTCGAGAGAGTGGTGTGGAGTAAGGTGGAGGTGTTCTTGACGAAGATGTGGAGTATGATGTGAGTAGACCGATGATGGTGAAAGTTTTTAGCATAAGCATAATTAGCGTGCAACGTTCCCACGGCTGGGACGCCTCTTTCCATTCTATACAAGGCCAGAACGCAGCCACAGGAAACTGCTCGCGTATACTTTGTATTGCTGTTTTTAAATCTGCGATTACAATGTATATGTCGTAGGTTTTTCATAAAATTAGGTTTTTGATCAAAAACCTAGGCTATTGATCAAGAACCGGAAGAAGACAAAATTATTACTTTATGTTATCATAAACCTGAGAAAATCCAGTTTTTTTATCAAAAACCTAGACTGTATTAGTTTTATGATAAAAACAATGTTGGTTGCTATTTCTTTAAATAAATAAAACAATTAAGAAACAATAAGCAATGATTTATTTGTTATGAAATTACATACCTACATTTAAAAAATAATATGTGTGATGTGTGTGTGAAACGGCGAAAAACGAAACGGTTAAAAACGTGATTTTGTCTATTTTTGTGCTTTTGAACCAGAAGAAGACGGTCGACGTCAGGGGCACCCCGAGGTTCGGTTTGGTTAGGTTCCTTTAAACCCTGAAGACAGAAATAGGAGCCCCGCGCAGCGGGGCTCCGTCGACCTGACGTCGTTAGAAATAATACTGCGCGCTCGTTTTATCATAAAGCCAAACTAGTTCAGGTTTTTGATCAAAAATCTGGATTGTTAGAGGTTTATGATGAAATTGAGTTTAAAATGTGTCATCTTCCGGTTTTTCATCAAAAACCTCGGTTTTTCATCAAAAACCTAATTTTATGAAAAACCTACGACATATACACGAATTTTCTGTCATCATTTGCATGCCATTTTTAACCGACTTCAAAAATAAGAGTTTCTCAATTCGGTTGATTTTTTTTATGTTTGTTACCTCACCACTTCGTTATTTATAAGCCGATTTGCCGACCCCAAACAGCCTATGTCTGTCACAAAGGCTGCGTAGTGCATAACTCGCATAGGCGCAGGCCTACATTTTCTTACAAAAAAGTGAAGCTAAGTCTGTGCGTAGCTTTAACTGCTGTGGAGCAGCACCTTTACCCTAAACTTCCCTTGAATACTGAAATACCTATATTTTTTCTAACGAAGGTCATGTCAAATGCCCATGTAACACCCACTCTCATAAAGATCGGAGACGCTACACTTGAAGTCGTGGACGAGTATGTTTACCTAGGACAAAATGTCCAGTTAGGTAATTCTACCTTCGAGAAAGAGGTCAATCGTCGAATCCGACCCGGCTGGGCAGCGTTCGGGAAGCTAAGCAATATCTTCTCGTCTCACATACCGCAGTGTCTCAAGACGAAAGTCTTTGACCAGTGCGTGTTGCCAGTGATGACTTATGGCACTGAAACGTGGTCGCTCACAATGGGCCTTATAAGAAGGCTAAAAGCAGGGATTGAAAAGGTTCCTAAAATACCGGTAAAGTACCGGTATTTAGTGGTTCCGGTTGCTAGAACCCGAACCGGAACCGGAACCTAAATTAGAACCTCTATTTTACCGGTTCTTTAGCGGTACGAATACGAGACCGAACGAGTTCATACGATGCCGCTCAGCGCAGGACAATAGCAGCAAGATAGGAGATTTTGTAAGAGGAGAGAGGGGTACTTACATTGCATTTGTAGATCATTCGCATCATTCGTTGCATGAACAACGCGTGCGCCCTATATTTGTTTCATTGTTTGCTTTATATTATACATTCGTGTACTTGTCTGTTGTACAATGACCTCTTAAGAGGTTGTTGGTGTTTTTCCATTAACCCTGTATATTCAATAAATAAAGGAGATGATAATATCTAAGTGAATACAATAAGATTAAACTTACCTTTGTCCATTTTATATTAATTTATTAACAGTAACTGTAGATTATATAAACAACTAATAATAATTACTGTCAATATTTGCTGACACTGTACAGTACAGACTTCTACTCACCAATAATTCGAAGGCTAACTGAAAGAAAAGATACGCTAGCCACGCGTCAAACATTATCCCTTCTTTCTTAGAGAACCTTTAAATCGGATGATACGGAACCGGTATATTGGAACCTTTATTTGGAACCGGTACTATGGAACCAGAACCAAACCGGAACCTGAACCGGAACCGTACCGAAAAGAAGAACCTTTTTAAGAACCGAAATGAAGAACCGGAACCCAAATTCGTACCGGTTTTCAATCCCTGGCTAAAAGTCACCCAAAGGGCATTAGAGAGGGCAACGCTTGGAGTTTCCCTGCGTGATCGAATCAGGAATGAGAAGTTCCGCAGGAGAACCATGGTAACGGACACTGCCCGAAGAATTCCCAAAATTAAGTGGCAGTGGGCAGGGCACATTGCTCGCAGAACAGATGGTCGATGGGGCCAAAAGGTTATGGAGTGGCGACCGCGTACCGGAGGACGTAGCGTTGGATGACCTCCCACAAAGTGGTCCGACGACCTTGTGAAGGCCGCAGGAACCCGTTGGATGCGAGAAGCACAGAACCGGTCGAAGATGAGGTGCTTGGGGGAGGCCTATATCCAGGAGTGGACGTCTTTCGGCTAAAATCATGATGGTAATGATATTTTTTCTTCCACAGTTTGTTCCGATGGTGTGTCTGCATAGTTGTGCTGGGTCTGATCGCAATATACCTGTATATAGATGTGAGACACGAACCTGAGAGACTCATCTCTTTGCTTGGACTTGGTATTATATTGCTGTTAGGTGAGTGGAACTGTTCCTTTCGTTACATAATCTAAATTTCAATATTATAAAGAGATGAGATTTGTTTTTTTTTTGTATGTTTGTTTGTGACGCTTTCACGCTAAAACTGCTGAACAGATTTGGATGAAATTTGGCACATGGGTAGACCATGACCTGGATTAGGACATCTTTTTATCCCGATATTCCCACGGGGTCCAGACTTATGCGGGTGACACCGCGGAGCGCAGTTTTGGGTTTTGGTATTGTCTCTACAAAGCCAAAAGTTACGTTTTCAGTTTCGAAAACGAACATTATGTTGCTAAGTCCATAGATCCATCTTGGATCAAACCAGAAAAAAATCCGAAGACAGCGTTTAATCTACGTCATTTGCTTTTGCCCCAGGTTTCGTGTTCTCAGCCCACCCTGGTCGAGTGAACTGGCGGACAGTGTCCACTGGTCTGCTGATCCAGTTCGTGTTCGGAATCATATTCATCAGGTGGACACCTGGACGGGTCGCGTTGCAATGCTTCTCTGATAAGGTAAACCTTTAAACTGGATAAAAAGTGACTTGCTAAGTGAAAAAGTCCATTGATGAGAATTCTCCCTAAAATACCTCATAACGAGAACCTTACGTTTCTCAGAGAGTGATCATAGGAAATCTTAATTTTAGATGGGTCTTTTTTTTCTGAGGTGGAACATTCTCATGGATGTTCTCCGCCCTGGGGCGGGCGGAGGGGTTTTCTGTCTACATGTGTATGGGTCTGTCAGACTCTTATTGACTAAAAACCATTTCGCTGTTCCCTTCCCACACTTGGACCGGGAATCATAGGAATTTATGCAACTTCCACAATCCCCGGCTGGGGCCAGCCCGCCTGACCTGACTTCCACAACATAATTATCTTAAGTTTGGACTGGTTGTCATGGTTTGGGGCCTTTGTGTTACGAGTAGATACTTTTATAACAACAAGAATGCCGCAATGATTTAGCATGCACTCAGACTCCGAAGCTCGTAGAATTCCCGATGCATGTCCATTTTTTAACTGGCTGACTTCAGCAAACCCATTTTGTCTCTCGTAGACTTTTAGATCCAGGCTGTTGCCATTTACGTAGGAATTCTCTTCATTCATTTATTTTATTTCTCAGGTAGCGACGTTCCTGTCGTATGGTGTGGAAGGTGCTGCCTTCGCGTTTGGAGATCTGCTTGTGAGGACCGAAGGAGTCTTCGCGTTCAGTGTGAGTTTTGTTTTATTATTTCTTATGCAACTGTTCATACATGACTGGCGAAGTGACAATTTTATATAGATATAATATACCTCTGAGCGCCTACTTCTTCGGCGGGTACTGGCAAAATGATATCTTATTGTAACTGTGCTGCTAGAGAGTTTGACGCCACTTCTTCTCCCCAGCGAAAGCACTAGGAAGTGGTGAAGGGCGGCCGTTTTATGGGACTGTCTTATTTAATTTTGACATTCGAAAAGTGCTGATTCTCAGCCTAGGTAATACGGGCTGGTGTCCGCATCTCCACGGCAATGTGCGTATTTTGCGTTGATTATAGATTCTCAGCCTACTTTGAATAAATGACTTTTGAGTTAGATTTTTTTAAGTCTTAAACTGTCTGGCCATGCAATGTGTGCTTGATGTAGACTTACCGATGAGCCCGCTTAGAGCATTGGAACCGTATAACTAAGATACGACGGAAGCCTTAAATTCCTCATCCGACGTATCAATTGATTTATTAAGAACGAACTTTCCAGCCTGTCCCGTTGAAATTCTATTTAAACATATTAACCCCGTAGCCTCTGACACTCCCTTCCGCTCCACTCAGACCGGGAGAAAAAAAAGGGTCGGTCATTCAGAAAGATGAAGCTAGTTGTCCATTCCAAAGCGTAGGTACCTATGGAGAAAAACGGGCAAGAAACTCCATGGACACTCTTTTAAATCAAAATAATATGGTTACAAAGTCTTGGTTACATCATTCATGTTAAAAATTATGCACGTGAGAACGATGCAGAACGTTTAAAGCGTCCGTAATGAAAATACGAAAAAAAACAACAAATCAAATATTAAATTATAATAAAATAAGCCATGGCAGCAAAGAGATGACCAGTCCCTACTGACGGCGCCCGTTCATGAACATGACGTCATAACATCTTCTTCTCTTCCAGACCCTACCAGTGATATTCTTCTTCAGCATGCTGGTGGAGATCCTGTTCTTCTGGGGAGCGTTGCAGTGGTTCTGTTTGAAGTTGGGGCTCGTTCTAAGATCAGCCACCGGCACTACGGTGTGTGAGAGCGTCATCGCTGTTGGCAACGTGTTTTTGGGGATGGTAAGTTTTTTTTTTCATTTTCTTAAAGAAATTAATTCGATGACTTTTCTGTAGGATCAGCGACCGCTGTTAGTGTATTTACTTGAAATATCAATTTAAACAAATCAGTTTTTAGTGTTCCACACCTCAAAAGGAAAATACGGAACCCTTATAGGATCACTGTTGCCCGTCCGTCCGTACGTCTGTCTGTCAAGACCCTTTATCTCGGGAACGCGTGGAGGTATCGAGTTGAAATTAAAACCATATACTCAGGTCTAGTCCCTTAAAGCTGTGAAAAAATCAAACACCTATAGGGTAGTTGACTAAGAAAATATATTTAGTCCATCAGTTAGATTACTAAAAAATATTGTATACGTATTTTTTCTTTTGTCTGGCAAACAAAAAATTACGAAGATACAGCGCTTGGAAATTTCGTATGACGTCACGCCGTGCTACAAATTTTAGCACGTTATTACGTCAAAGCCCCCCACTCCTGAACTTTGATGTGATATATCTTTGTAATTTTTTATCTAATTGATAAAACAAAAAATACGTGTTCAATATTTTTTAATAATCTTACTGAGGGACTAAATCGAATCGATTTATTTTTACCCAGGCAACATCCCTATTATAAGTTAATGTAAAAAAAAGATACAGCCGTTTATGCCGCAAAAAACGTATATTTTGACACTCTCAAGGGAATGAAAATTTATAGGGTACTTCCCGTTGACCTAGAATCATGAAATTTGGCAAGAAGCAAGATCATGTAGCACAAGGATAGGAAACAATTCAAAAACCGTAATTTTGTAGGTACATTTAAAAAAAATCCCGTGGTAATGTTTATTATGACCGGGTTTTTTGTTTAGGTAAACTTCACAGACGTGATCAATAGGTATTTAAAAACGATAAAACATATTTTCTCAAATCATATTTCTAATAACAACATTGTCAGCGGTCGTTAAGGTGAATGGGTAGTTGAGACCGCGAAATTCAAATTTTCTTACGTTTTTTGCAATTTGCAGGTCAGTGTCAGGTTGTATCTTGATCAAAATATGATTCGCGACAATAGCAGGTACATATTTAGAGAAGTATAATCATTAGAATCAATAATACATCTTTCTAAGTTAGATTTCTACCACTAACACTTTTCCATAAGAGATTGGTGGTTGGTGGTAGAAATCTAACTTAGAAAGATATATTAATGATTCTAATGATTATAATTCCTTAAATATGTACCTGTTATTGTCGCGAATTATATTTTGATCAAGATGCAATCTGACACTGACCTGCAAATTGCAAAAAACGTAAGAAAATTTGAATTTCGCGGTCTACCACTACCCATTCACCTTAAGAGAAAAAACATCAAATCTTTTTAGTTTTTTTTTTATCGTGCTTAGATATCGACACCTATCACGTCTACAGAGTTTGGCTAGCTAATTTCATTTGATCCTGTATATCGAGAGTAGGTAGCTCTTTGTGCCGAGGTCTATAAAGTTCATTTCATTTCATTTATTTTGTTTTGTGAACATAGTTGATTACAGGTGTTTTTCAATATAAAATGTCAAGTGCACAAACCATGTTCCGCCGCGCGCCGATAGGCATACAAAATCTGAGTTGAAGTTATAGTAAACTTATATAAAAAGATTAAAACAAAAAATAAATTCATGCAGTAGTTATACCTAAACGAATTAACAATGTCAAAAACATATTCTTAGTTATGTCAAGTTATAAAATTGTCGTAATAATATAAGGAAAATGTCATGAAAATACACAATGTCAATAGATTAAAAAAAAAAAAGTTGTCTGTTGTACGGTAGCTGTTTATACAAAGTATCTTCAAAGCCTTCTCTTTTCAGTCAGAGTCAGTGCTGCTGGTGAAGCCCTACCTCCCTCTGCAGACACCTTCGGAGTTACACGTGGTCATGGCATCTGGATTCGCTACTGTGTCAGGTAAGTTGACACAATATAATTAGGTTTCTAATAAAAACTAGTTAAATTGGTACAGACGCCAAGCACATCAAGCTACTATAATCTGTCAAATTTCTTTAATAGATTTTCAACTTTATCTCTAAAGCATAAGGTTCAAAGTTGTATGGGTAAATTTGACAGTTTCGGGTAGCTTGATGTGCTTTATCTGTTCAACACGCGGCCGTAACTTAGGTCCAAGCACAGAATACATAATAGTATGGTCCAAGCTTAGACCTTTCAGCCAGTTAAGGGGCTTACAGGACCTAAACGCAAAAAAACGCAAGTTTTAGAAACAATAAAGTACATGATCGACTACAGTAAATAAAATCAGAAAAATATATGATATTCTTAAGGATATATTCTAGGAAGATAATGTTTTAATTTTTTAGTCCAAACCATATTTTTTGTAAATAGATAATTGCTTCATATTTTGCAAAAAATTACCAGCGTTGTGTCATCGCGTTTGTCTTGCTTTTCGATGCAGTCCGACAAAGACCGCGCTTTAGGTCATGTAGTCGCCTTAAGTAGTTTTTCTTCAATTAGCTATCGTGTTTACGATTCGACACTCTGGGCATTTGTCACAATTGATAACTGAACGTTATCGGACAAAAGCAAACCGGATTTTAGTGTCAACCGGTTCAAACTGGCCCAAACTGTTTCATGTTTATGAAAAAATCAGGACTATCCGATTCTATAGGAATCGTCTATTCAAAACACTATAAAGAAATCGACGAGGTAACTACAATGCGCGCCACGAAAGATGAGACTTGACCCCGCCTCCCCCGCTCTTTCCGCCGCCCCTATGACGTCCGGTCCCGTCCCGCACTCAGACCTCATACCGCTAAAGATACCTAAAATCGTGTACTGCGCATGTCAAACCACGTGGTGTGTCAAGTCTCATCTTTCGTGGCACGCATTGTACGTAGCACTATCAGTAGCAATGACTTTCATTTTGACAGTACAACAACATTCATTGCGTTATTTGCGCTGTTACGCAGACATATTTCTCGAACATGTGAAACAATGGATTAGCAAATAGCCTTCAAAATCATTCAGATTGTGATTGTTAGTGTGTTTCGCAATAAAATTAGAGTGCAGCACAGCTATTCGCAACCGTTCGATACGTTTCCGTACCGAATCGAACATAAATCATTATTCAAACTCAAAAACTCAAACTCAAAGCATTTATTTCAATTAAACCTAGGCACTTTTGAATTGTCAAAATTAAAATAGTCCGTCAGTTAGTCAGAAAGTTGAAGCTAGTTGCCCATTCCAAAACGTAGATCTCTATGGAGAAGAACGGGCAGGAAACTCCATGGACACTCTTTTAAAACAAGATATATTACAAATCGTGGGTACATTATTATTGTTGCTTCTATATGTGAGAACAATGTAACAAAACAAAAACACAAATGAAGAAACATTTCAAAATATAAGATTAAAAATAAGCCTTGGCAGTTAAGAGATGACCAGTTTCAACCGACGCGCGACGGCGCCCGTTCACGAACATGACGCGTGGATCAGCACCATCTAGCTCAACCATTATTCAACTCAACATATTATGAAAAGAGTCCTCTAAACGCTGTATTATACAAATCCAAAACCCAAAAGTTCGCAAAACTAAGAAGAAGACACGCACATATACATAGTATATTTTTAGATTTTCACACTCTATGCAAACTTCGGAGATACCTAACGGAACGGTACTTTTTTACATTTTTCGTCAAAAGTCGAAAACTGTGCGGCCTAAAAAAAAGAATGTTTGAGAATGTGCAAACTGTGCTCTTTCATATGATACCCCAAATGCCCTAGTAGCTTTGAATTTTTCAGAACCATTTCAGATCCTGTTGCAAAAAAAAATGTTTATTTCTTTCTTATTTGCAAAATAGTTGGGCAACCGTCATCTAAAACTTCCAAATTTCAAGTTGATAGCATTAGTAGTTCTTGAAATATTCATCTGTGACAGACAGTCTCAATTCGCATTCGCAATTCTCATTGCAATTACCCCGCTGAAGTCTACGTAGAGGAAGTTATAAATCAATTTTTTTTTAAATTATTTTCAAGCTAAAGTAAAGTTTTTATTAACTGTAACAAACTGACAACTCCATCGATTATCTTGAGCGAAAACATGATTAAACCATGAATGAAAATAATTGGCTATTGTTTACATTTTGACCTTAAATTAAACGTTGTTTTGTTACCTTCAGATGTCCGAATTGTCAGAAGGAACACGACTGGTTTTATTTTTCCATGAGTTTTGATTCAATGTCGTGGAATTATGGAGATCTTTACAAGATATTGTTCTGGCTATGTCGCATGAAGAATCTAATTGGTACACTTAGCAATAATAGTAGGTTTCGAACTACAGACGCCAGCACATCAAGCTACTACAATCTGTCAAATTTCTTTAATAGATTTTCAACTTTATCGCTGAAGCATAAGGTTCAAAGTTGATTGGGAAAATTTGACAGTTTCGGGTAGGTTGATGTGCTGGCGTCTGTACCAACAAAAAACCAGCGGGGTAATTGCATACGGTCTGGTGTCCGCAACTCCACGTCAATGCGCGTATTTTGCGTACAACCCCCTTATTAATAAACGTTGTATAGCGTCTGTATAGTTACACAACGCTTTGTCTTCTTCTTTCGAAAGTCAAATTACTGACGACTGAAAGAGAGAAATCGGTGTGTAACTATACATCTATACTAATATTATAAAGCTGAAGAGTTTGTTTGTTTGTTTGGTTGAACGCGCTAATCTCTGGAACTACCAGTCGGATTTGAAAAATTCTTTTTGTATTTGATAGCCCAATTCTTGAGGAAGGCTATAGGCTATTTAACATCGCGCTATGACCTTTAGGAGCCGAGCAAAAAGAAAAAAAGTCAGAAAGAACGCTAAGCAAAAACGAAGTAATAGCGCGGGCAGGCGATGCGATGCGACGGGGTGGGTCGGGGAACAAGAAATTTCACGCGGACGAAGTCGCGGGCAGAAGCTAGTATAATCATATTGAAGATATCTTCTCCGGCTTACCTCTTAGAACAATTGACCCTTCGCTACTGATACAGACCTCTGGGGAACACAGTCGTGATTATTTGAATCACAATTTGAATAGAACCAAAATTAAAGTAGATAAATTATTTACTATTTGTAAGAATTTTAGATAATACTTATGTATAAACTAGCAGCGCTCCGCGGTTTCACCCGCATAAGTTTCGATTCCGTGGGAATATCGAGATAAAAACTATCCTATGTCCTTTCCCGGGACTCAAACTATCTCTATACAAAATTTCATCTAAATCGGTTCAGCGGTTTAAGCGTGAAGAGGTAACAGACAGACAGACACACTTTCGCATTTATAATATTAGTATGAATAAGCACTTTATTTGAGATACCTGAGATACAGGTTTGTTCCTAGATCAGGTAGAATCCAATTATTTCTTACCTACCTCATGTAAATCAATAATTATTTCAAAGAGATTATCATTATCAATTATTTCTCTTTGGATCTTATATGTTTGAGCCGTTTGGGGTTGAAACTCTAGAGCCATGGGGCCCGAGTGCCCGCTTATTATTTCAAGACATCGCCAAGCGATTGGTCGACTCTTCACGTGACCAGAGGGCTGGCTTATTTTTGGGCCAAAGAATCAGCATTGTCATACAACGTGGCAATGCTGCCAGTCTTTTGGGCACGTTTCCTGTTAACAGCGATGCGGATGAATTTTTTGATGCCCCTTGCTTATTTTCCCTCCTTTTTATTTACTTGTATTATTTCAATAAACAATTTCAATTAGCCGTGATAAAAAAAATCTTGAGTCACGTTGTAACTTTAAATCCTCTCCATCAGGTACAATCCTGGCCTCCTACATTGGTTTTGGCGCGGAACCATCTCACTTAGTGACAGCTAGTGTCATGTCCGCTCCGGCTGCTATCTGTTACTCTAAGCTCCTGATGCCGGAGACGAAGAAGTCTCTCACTACTGTGGACAATATTCAGCCTGTCATTAGGTAAGTTGGAAATCATAGGCATAATCAGCACACACACCCACACCACTCCACTGCTGGTAAAAAAATAAATATTAAAACATTATCTATAGTCTCCGCCTGTCCCAGAAAGGGACGAAATGAACCAAAAAAAAAATATCTATAGTCTCCTCTTCTTTTCGAGAGGGAGTCGGCTGTAATCTACCACGCGGGCCCAGTGCCGGTTGGTATATGTATGTCATGTGACATCTACCAATCCGCACTAGGCCCGCGTGTCTTCGAATTTGTGGTTCTAGGACATGCCAGCTTCCTCACGATGTTTTCTTTCACCATTTTGAGAAGAGCGGTGATGAAATTATTTACACAAAGTAAAGCTAACTTTAATACCTTTTCACCAGCTAGCACCTTGCTCATAAGGCGAAAGCGCCAGGGTAGACCGGGAAATTTTTTTTTTAGGTTTTTTGCAATTTGCTGGTCAGTATTAAGTTGTACGTTGATTAACATATGATTCGCGGCCGTAAGAAATATGTATTTACAGAATTATAATCATTAAAGTCATCAACACAACTCTCTAAGACCACGTAACCCCAAAGAATGACGATTTCATGAAACAGTTATTCTTTGGGGTTACGTGGTCTTAGAGAGTTGTGTTGATGACTTTTATGATTATAATTCTGTAAATACATATTTGTTACGGTCGCGAATCATATTTTGATCGACGTACAACTTAATACTCACCAGCAAATTGCAAAAAACGTATGAAAATTAGAATTTCGCGGGCTACCTTAGCGTTCGACAACGACGGCGACGTGCTCATAGTGGAATTTTATGTATTTGTGATTTGTTTACTGGGACTTGAGGAAATAAATAAATAGTCATTTAGTTACTCAGTTCCTCTTTCTGCTAATACGAAAGAACAGACCGTAAGCCTTCTGCTCTGTGCTTCTGCTTGTTGAATTTGCTGGAACGATTGTATGTCAGATCCTGTTAACTCAAAACTTCGCCACTAACACGGCGGCGTCGTATGTTGCAATGCTGAGCGCACTTCGACTGCATATTTTGAGACATAGAAGACAAGATAGGTGGAACATGAACCTTTAGCGTACCAGGTCCAGATGGAGAGTGTTTACCGCTTCGCCTACTAACTGCAACTCCAAGGATTATGCCATAAACAACCAACTTTAGAGACAAACTAGGGAGATTCTCATATGCCTGTAAAAATATGTAAAATGTGGAAGGAGAGAACTTCTGGGCACGCTCGTTCCATCATAAACCTCATTCATCGCTTTCTAACAGGCGTGATCGACGTCAAGAGCCCATTCAGCAATAAAAAAAAACGATGCTTCTTCGTCTTATAGTATATTTCTTTTCTTCCACAGCGAAGACCAATCAGTTCTCTCCGCGGCCACCAGAGGCGCCACCAACGGCATAGCCTTAATCTTGAACATCATAGCCAACATTATCGCCTTTGTGGCCTTTATAGCCTTTATCAACGGCGCGCTGGGTTATTTTGGAGGAATGCTGGGCAATCCTGATATCAACCTGGAATGGATTCTTGGAAAGGTGTTCATTCCCCTGTCATGGGTTATGGGTGAGTACTACCTACAAGATATCGAATATATACATAATCTACAGGGTGCCTGGAAACTCGACCACTTTCTTGCAGGATCTGAAATGTGACAAATTTAACCCCCATTTATGTATGGCCGAAAACTAAGACTGTTTGTCAGACTTTCGGGCTTCTGACGACCCGTAACGACTGTCATAGATCCACGATTGACAGCCGGGACCAACGGCTTAACGTGCTTTCCGAGGCACGGAGCGGTCTTGGTATGTAAAGATGGTCACCCATCCATGGACCAACCGCGGCAAGCGTAGCTTAACCTGATCGATCGACCTGTGCGGCTGTAAAAGCCGCTGACTGCCCTTTGCTTTAACTAAAAGATAAACATAATAATTATGTTTAACAAAATAATATTTTATTACAAAGGCAAGGTGTATTTATTTCATTGTTAGTGCATGCATGTCGCATTAGATACCGATAATATTATAACCGTGCCTCGTATACTCAGTAACAATAAGTTTTTATTGTTTTGCGTTTCGCTGAGGCGTAACAAATCTCTTATCATTTCATTTTATTTATTTCTACTGAAAACGATACCTATACTTAATATTTTAAATGGTATTGTTTTCGAGGTTATTTTTGAAGTTGGTTTCGTAACGAATAATTGGCCATAGGTACTGTCATAATAAATATAGTTTGCCGTTAACCAAAAATTCGAAGACATGTGACATCTACCAACCCGCATTGGGCCCGCGTGGTGGATTTTTTTCTTTTTTTTTTTTTTAAAAACGTTGCCCCACACTAGGAATTACTCCTGTATCGTGGGTGCGTTTACAAACATTTAAAATTCACATACACAAACAGCCAGACCCGGAACAACTACCTGCCGGTCGATTCTGTAAAAATCTCACGGTGAATACTTAGGTGAAGTGAGTTTGATTTTGCTAGGAATTGACACTATTGACAGCTCACTCCACGCTCACTACACCTAAGATTTCATGCACGGTGAGATTTTTACAGATTAGCACCGCTGTAGGCAATACAAATATTTGTTCCGTGCGGGAATCGAACCCGCGACACGCAGCGCAGCAGTCGATCGCTGAGCCACTGCGCCAACCGTGTCGTCTGATTACAGCCCAGCCAGCCCTTTTTTTTTTTTTGATCCGGGGTGGAAAATCCTCATGGATGTCCGCCGCCCTGGGGCGGGCGGCGGGGTCTGTCAGACTCTTACTGACTAAAAACCACCCCGGGTGTTCCATCTCACACCTACGCCGGGGGTCGCGGGAACGTACGATCCTTCCGCAACCCCCGGCTGGTGCCGGCCCGCCTCAGCGGGCCCCGTCTGGTCGGGGGGGGGGGGAGTGAGGTGTTTGACTCCCCCCGCGACGTCTAAGAGGGGCGCGCGTGGAACACATCGCGCCGCCACCTCGGGTCCTGATGTGTTGGGGGCGACGGACGTCCCCGAGTCCGTCGCCCCTGGACCCGCTTAGGGGGGCTGGAAGAGGGCGTTGTCCGCCCTCCGCCGACGCCCGGTGCGCCTGCTGCGGGCAGGGTGAGTGGACGAGATCTCCCTCTCCCTTTCCGCAGCCTCCTTCTGCGAGACGACTGTTTCGCAGAAGGAAACCACCGCGTCCCAGGACTCCTCGCTGTCGACCATGGACTCGACCACGGCCGGCAGCGAGAGGTCACTGCCTACTTCTGAGATGAGGGCACGGCGCGGCTCCTCCCAAGCGGCACACTCTGCCAGCGTATGCCACGCCGTGTCCTCCCGGCAGTCGACGCAGTGGTGACACCGGACGTCCGGCTCCCTGTTAATGCGACACAGGCACTTCCCGAAGCAACCATGCCCCGAGAGCACCTGCGTCACCCGAAACGACAGGGAGCCGTGCCTCCTCCAGCCCAGCCAGCCCTGTCTCAACAGAGAGAGCATTATAGGCTGATCGCTGATTAGTTCTACGTCGATTCTCGGTCTCACAATATTTGTTGAATTTTCAGGAGTGCCGTGGGAGGAGTGTGAGCTGGTAGGTTCTCTAATCGGTCTGAAGACCGTCGTCAACGAGTTCGTGGCCTACCAGAGGATGGGAGAGATGAAGAAGGAAGGACTGTTATCGGTAAGTGATTACTTACTTATCGTATTTCTATTACGTAAGGACATCCTCACCGAGACCCAGCCCGAAGAATTGCCAAACTTAAGTGGCAGTGAGCAGGACACATTGCTCGCAGAACAGATGGCCGATGGGGCCAAAAGGTTCTGGAGTGGCGACCGCTTACCGGAAGACGTAGCGTTGGAAGGCCCCCCACAAGGTGGTCGGACGACCTTGTGAAGGCCGCAGGAATCCGCTGGATGCGAGAAGCACAGAACCGGTTAATGTGACGTTTCTTGGGGAGGCCTATGTTCAGCAGTGGACATCTTTCGGCTAAAATAATGATGACGATGATAAAAGACATCCTCATGGATTTCCTGTGCTTAGCAAGACAAAGTTTATAAAATCACACGGCAATCCTCCATCTAGAAGTAGGGCTTGTAGTGGCAAATGCCCGGCCTAGGTCCACGGGAGTACCCTTGGTCGTTATACTGAATTAGGGTTGGACCACATCTGGCAGCACGGAATCGCATTTGTTCCGCCTGTGCTACCACGTGCTGCAGTATGCGAACGCGCGCTGTCGCATTCCGCAGACAAAAAAGGCGAGCGAAAAATAATAAAAAGCAAGCAAAAAGCAAGTGATCGGCGGTGAAAGGATGCGTTAGCATGCCATCGCGCGCTTCAGCGTTCCGGAGTCTCCCCGCCGACCATTGCATTTTGTCCGTGATGCCGATCGCCTCGAGGATTCCGCCGCATGCTATCGCATTATTCTTTCTGTCTCGGTCTAGCAAATGGCAGTTCTAAGCGACAGAAAGAGAAAGGGCGACGGAAAAATGCGATTCCGTGCTGCCAGATGTGGTCCAACCCTTAATCACCAACTAGGTTCCTATCACACTAATATTATAAAGGCGAAAGTTTGTGAGTGTGTTTGTATGTTACTTCTTCACGAACAAACGGCTGGACGAATTTGGATGAAATTTGGCACACAGATAGTTTATAACCAGGATTAACACATAGGATACTTTTTATCCCGATATTCTCACGGAATCGACAGTTTGCGGGTAAAACCGTGGGGCGCAGCTAGTAACACATAAATTATGTTCGCCAAATATTGAAACAGTTTATACCCCAGAGAATTTTCCGACTATTTCTTCCTGAAGGTGAATGGATAGTGGTAGATCGCGAAATTCAAATTTTCCTACGTTTTTTGCAATTTGCAGGTCAGTGTCAGATTGTATCTTGATCAGAATATGATTCGCGACAATAACAGGTACATATTTAGAGAATTATAATCATTGATATAAGTATCTTTCTAAGTTAGATTTCTACCACCAACCACCAATCTCTTATGGAAAAGTGTTAACTTAGAAAGATGTATTATTGATTCTAATGATTATTTATACTTCTCTAAATATGTACCTGCTATTGTCGCGAATCATATTTTGATCAAATACAACCTGACACGTTTTCCTGCAAATTGCAAAAAACGTAAGAAAATTTGAATTTCGCGGTCTCAACTACCCATACAGTTAATCCACAACTTAATGGGAATACCTATGGCATTTACTATTTTTAGGGTTCCGTATCTCAAAAGGAAAAACGGAACCCATATAGGATCACTTCATTGTCCGTCTGTCAAGACCCTTTTTTTCAAGAACGCGTGGAGTTTGTCAAGTTGAAATTAATATCAAATACTCAGGGCTGCAATCCACCTCACCGTGAAAACTTAGGTGATGTGAGTTTGTTTTTGCTAGGAATTGACACTATTGACATTGACAGCTCCCTCCACGCTCACTTCACCGAAGATTTCACGCTGAGATGGTTACAGAATCGCACTGCAGCCGGACGATTCTGTTAAAATCTCACCGTGAAAACTTAGGTGAAGTGAGTTTGTTTTTGCTAGGAATTGACACTATTGACAGTCACTCCACGCTCACTTCACCTAAGTTTTCACGGTGAGATGGTTACAGAATCTCACTGCAGTAGTTAATAACTTACAATGCTATTCTTTTATTTTCAGCCGAGAGCCGAGCTGATTGCGACGTATTCTCTTTGCGGGTTCACGAACCCCGCGTCAGCCGGTATCATGATAGGAGCCATCGCAGCCATGGCGCCCAACCAGAGAGAAGTTCTGTCCAGTGTAAGTACTTACTTAAACAAGTTCATAATACCTACCTGTCTATTATTGAACCACTGCTGGGCATCGGTTTCTTCTTATACAGTACCCGGCGATAAATATTGCACATCGACCTTTACCTTTTTTGTATTTTATACAAAGAATAAAAATAATTATCAAAAGAAGCAAATTATAATTGTTTTAACAGCTCCTAATAGATACCGGACTGTTTGTATTTCGTGCGACAGAGATAACGCTCTACGAAGCCGAAATTAGCCGATTGTCTCTTTCCAAAGGTCGATGTGCAATATTTATCGCCGGATACTGTACAGAGCAGGCACGAGCAGTGATCACCACAAAGCATAGAAAAAAAAAAAATTCCCTCCATCACAAATTTCATACAGTAAGATTTTTTTATGGCCATCCAAATTTTTACAGGATGTTCTACCCATGGATATGAACAACTTTCACTATGGGACCAAACCCAAAATCGCGAAAAAAATCAGCTGTTCCCTACATATATTTTCGCATTACTCGTCAAAATGTAGGGAACTGCTAATTTTTATTTTAATTATAGGGTGAGTGGGGGGAAGATAGAAAACGGGGTAACACAAAAAGTTGTCCATAACGTCAGACTTAATGCAGTTTTTGCAGTGATGGCAACATTGTTAAGATCGCCATTTTGTTACGTCGCACATCTCAATCAGCGTTTACCGCTTTGAGTGAATGGTTGTGTGAAAAATGCAAATTTCTGCGCAGTGACTTTTACGCAAATTAATCGAGTGTTTTAATCTTACCCCGTGTCCTGTAACTTTACTTACGAGGTGGGTACGAATGTTTTATTGGAATATCTACTCATTATTTTTAATTCTTAGTTGTGTTATTACATCCAAATATGGCTATTTTTCGTATTTTAGGATTTATTTCAATTTTCCATCTTTACCCACCAATATTTGACGGGGTAAGAAGAACATTTAAAAGTTTCGACCTTACCCCGTTTTCAAAAGTCATACAAATAGTCAGATGTTCTCAAACTGTTCATGATAAGATAAGTATACAAAATAAATTAATCGGTACCTACCCTTTTATGATTTTATGATGTTCTTATAGAATATCGTTTATGCAAAGTTTGAATGAATTAATTTTGTGTAAGTATAATTGATTAGTGATTACAAATATTATTATTATAAATACCAACTTAGGACTACCGAATGACTATTCAATAATAATTGCATTTTGTCAATTCAGAATCACCATGCCACGTAACTACGTCCGGACATCTCTACGCGCAACTTCCTACACCCATGACGATATTGCTAACGCCATAGAGAAAGTAAAACGGAAGGAATCTTTATAATATAATACGTCATAGTGTGAAAGAACAAGACATCCCGAAAAATCCGTGCCGAAGTCGAGATTATTATGTTAAGAATTAAGGTACAACTTCGTAGCTAACTGCAAGCAGCAGCAGCAGGCGACGTGTCGCCACGACACTACTGGTTTCTATGTGTTTCTATGAAATACCTTCCGTAGCTAGCGACACGTTGTTTTCATAGAAATACATAGACCCCAGTAGTGTCGCAGCGACACGTCGTATGCTGCTGCTGTCTGCAGTCGACTACGAACTCGTACCTTTAGATGTAATAAAGATTAAAATTGAATCTTTAAAGATATTGATCCTAAATATGGCAAATTAATGTAAGATAAGTGATTTGTTATTGCTTTTTTGCCTTTGAAGAGTCTTTTTATGTTTTTGTTATGGGCATGAAGCCATACATTTTTTTATTTTTCTAAGATGTTGCTTGGATAACTATTTAATTTTGAAATATTTTATCTTTATGTCACTTTTATTTGTTACGTATTGCGCTACATTTGTAGACTCAGATGAAAGAAAAATGCAAACTCTCTGTTTTGTAATATCTCGGTAAGTATTAGGATAAAGTAAAATAAAAGGATATATTTGATTGATAGCAATGTTTTATTTTCAGTATAACCTTAAGCAATTAAAGTGGAAAGTTTGAGAACCTCTTTGTCAATCTTCCCCCGGTGGGGTAAGATTGAAATATATAAAAATATAAAAACGTTATATCTTTCTAAACTAAAGGAATTTTGACACTTCAGTCAGTTCTCAGTTTTTAGGGCACTTCAAACTATAGACTAGTGACCACCAACAGCGTCTGACAATCATTTAAACGATTTTAGAAACTATTTCGATCTTTCCCCATCACCCTTTCATCTTTCCCCTGCTTCATTTTCGTGATAAAAACATTTAATTTAATTTTTTTTATGCTTTGGAGCAGATTTAACAGGATGTTATCAATATGATAGAAAAATATACTCTTTGCTCTTTACTCAAACAAATAATTTTTTAGCATAAGCTCATATGTACTGTTCTACAAGACTTCAAATACAACACTGCTCATCTCATCAAAAAACCGTTCGATCTTGCCCCCACTCACCCTAATATTATTATAGAATGTTATTTACAATGGAATATAATCCTTTGTCTACAGATAGCGGTGAGAGCATTCTTCGCGGGATGCGGGATTTGTTTCATGACTGCGTGCATAGCAGGTGGGTCTTATATCACACTAAAGGTCCATAGCACACGTATACAATCGGAAAGGGATCGGCACCGTATCGCCTTTCGCCTCGTCGTCGTCAAACAGGCGTCAACCTAACGTAAGCGCGGGGAGGACGAGCCGTAACGCACCGCTCTTACGCCGCTGCCTTTTTTTTTTATAAATGGCATCTCGTAGTTGACCTTGAGAGGTCGTGACTACTTAATCGGACAATAACGCCGCTGCCTTCCATATAAATCTATTTATTGAAACTCGCCACTGCCCCCGCCGCCGCCGTCCCGCGCCCGCTGACTTCGTGTCCGTAGCCTTAGGGCGATGTCACACAGGCGTTGCGTCGGCGCTGCAACGCCTGAGCGGTGACGTCATCGCATCGCTCGCGTGGCACTCACTGCGCTGCGACGACGCCACGCATTGGCATCGCTCTTACCATGGATTCTTAACCTGTATTGAAATTTTTCATGGGTTATGAAATGGGTTGTTATGTAATGGGCAGACACAGGCAAAGATAATCTAAGATGGCGCCACCATAGCTGGTCTCAATCTGACCAATGAGGTTATGATATTTTGAAATATAAAATGACATTACCACATTTTCAACCAATGACGATGTTGGGGACCAGCTATGCTAGCGCCATTAGTTCCACAGTGTGTCTCCCCATTGGTATCAAATTCCATTGGTGAAGGATTTTTCAGTTATTTTTTTTTTGTCTGTGCTAAAATACCAATCAATCTAATCCAAATCCAATCACAATCTCTTTGATTATACCTATTACATAGTGCAGCGAAAAAAGAAAAACACGGACTGTCTTCGCCATATTATGATTCATAATGTTATCCTTTTATGATTCTGTCAAAGTGACCTTTTTAGGCCCCCTGATCGCTACTGATCGCCAGTATAATCATAACTGCCTGTATAATATAATCATACAGATCGCTACTGATAAAGATTATTAGAACGTTAAAACCAGTGAGATAAATAGGTTTTTCCACCTGCAGTATGCCAATTTAAAACTGGTGATACATAGGTAATTGGGTTCGGCTGTTATCCATCCACTAACTTAACATTCCTCTCAACATGATAACAGCAACCGAATACCAACCTTACCTTATTGCACCAAAAATAAATACCTATCACAAATGATATTAAACTACGTCATTGAATATCGCTGTGATTGCGACAGTGATCTTGGATAATCTATAAACTATAACAAACTCTTTTGTTTTGTTTCCAGGTCTGCTGATGCCTGATAGCGCGTTCGGTTAAAAAGTGATATTTATTAATTTAAATAAAACGTTTAAATGGGCCTACTTAATTTTATACAATTGTTATTTATTAAATAAAAGATTTTCGTACTAATTTTGGGTTTTATTAATCTGTTTTGTGGTCGAAATCTTCATTGCTTTATCATTTCCAGTAGGTAAATTGAAACTTCACGACAACACTACTAATCTGCATTCGCGATTTATTTGCCAAAAATGTATAGAAATATGAATTTATGGAAAAATAACTTTAATTCCTACACAATAAAGTTCAGTTTATGCTACAACTTCAAACATTTTTGTAACTTTTTCGATAGTGCTAGTCACTATAAAATAGGTAAATTATAAACACAAACCTATATATATTGCAACCTATTTTGAAAATCTGGCTGAACCGAAATACATTATTCTAGAAATATGAAAAAAAAAAACTATTTTTCTAACTGCCTTCCGTTTTCGAACACTAGGAAGCCGTCAAAAAAATGTCACTACACTATGCACTTAACAGAATTAAGAATACACTATTTGAAAAACCTTTATTTAATAACTGTGAAGCGGTACAGTTATGATACCATATCGAAATTGCGAAGTATTCGCTAGTGTTATTTTCTTTTTTGTAATCAAAATTTTCTGTAGTTTGGCTATTTGGTGTCGCGTTATGTATAAGAAGCAACCGACCCTAACTAGTATACCGGAACGCAACGAGGTGGAGGAGGAGCATCTCACATACAAATGGGTGCCTAAGAAAAAGCACGAGGTGCTCAAAGCTAAGTATAAGTGCTTGAAGAAACTCTTCCAAATATATGATGCAAGTGTCATTGGGATTCTACCAGAGTCTTACGGACCTGATGGGTACCTAGAGGAAGATGTAAAGTCTACCACCAAGAGGAAAAAACGCTCGCATCGTACGAAGACGGATGCGTGCGCTGGGACCACCGAACTGTCAAGCGGTGACGTTTCCCTTCACTCGGACGAGGAAAAGGATTCGATAGCGACAGCTGTCATCAGAGACCTGAAGATCAAGAAATGTCTGTCCACATCCACGCAGATGGAGACCCAAATGTCCAAAGAGTACAAGTACGCCGCCGGTACGCAAGAGTCAAGAGATAACTTAATACTAGAGCGAAACATGTCAGCGGAAGGCGACCTGGTGCGTGAACGCCAAGAGTGCGAGTTCACACAGACGAGCGACCCTCATCCGATCCCATACCTCCTGATCAACGAGAAGAGGACGCGGCTGAAACCGACCCGGTTCCAATGCTTCATTCAACGAATCTTCGGGATCCGTCAGGAGAGACCGTACAACTATGTCCTGCCGAATGGTCACATTTACGCGTCCAGCGACAATAATATTTCGGATAGTTTTTGCGACAAGCGACGGCGTAGAGGGCTGAGGTTTCGTAGGCTGCGGCGCCCTAAGAAGATCCAGTCGGAGATTGCACTGAGGGACATCAATAGTCCTGTGATCTTGAGTTACGTGCAGTCTGTGCAGAAGAACTGCTTGGCGGACACCACACCTCGCCACTGTCCTATCTTGGGATGCCTTATGATTTCTTACGGTGCGTGAGTACCCTGTAATAGTTTAGACAAGTCCCCGAACTGTCGTCTTCCCCAGGGCCGTCTTAACCATATTGGTCGCCGGGGTGCGAAAATCAGCTTGCTTTTTTGTTGGCAAGGCCCACCCCCCCCCTTGCCAACAAAAAGAAATTAAACTTAATATGTATTTGTGTTTCATTTTTAAGATGATTTTCACCAACTTTTTCCAAGGCATTTTTTTGAGGCGGTGACGTGCGGTTACAGCGCTGGAGCGTTTCGGTAATAAAGAGTGATAGTAATGACCTGATCGGCTTTCGCCCCCAAAGACCTTGCGCCTGGGTGCCGCGCACCCCTTGCACCCCCGGGTAAAGACGGCCCTGGACTTCCCCATACAGATTGTGGCAAGATGCAGCATTATACTTTCCTTCGGTATTTAACAGAGCTGCTCCACATTACATATGCTGGTTCTCATCTATTACTTCATCCTAATCCGTCTATAACTTTCCCACTACTGGGATACAGGCCTCCCCTCTTTGAAAGAGAGTGGGCCATTTTCCACTACACGGGCCCAGTGCGTGCTGGTGGAACCACTACTTACATAGGTACTGATTTTCTTTACAATTTCAGGGATAATAAATTACAACGACCACCTGAACCTTTGCCACTTCGCCGACAGGAAGTTCATCTGCCACTACTGCCACGAAGGATTCGAATCACAATACGCCAAGTTCGCTCACGAGAACGAACACATCGGAATCTCCAAGCTCGAAGGAACCAACGTCTCCACCCCTTCCACCGCCAGGCAGTCCGTCAAGAAGGCTAGTAACACCCAAACTGAGCCTGAAATGAAGTGTGATGTTCCAGAAGATAAACTAAAGAAAATCGTGTCGTTTTTCGATAAAATCTCGGATCCGGAGCAAATGTTTACGGAAATCAAGAAGAATAGGTTTTCGGAATGTAATTTGCAGCGGTCTAAGACTGAGGTTGAGACTATCGAAGAGTCCTCGGATTCTTCTGACAAGAGGACGGTCAGTTGCGTCAATCTTCATCGCAAGAAAGGTGCGAATGGCTCGTCGGACGAATCGGAGATGACCTCGAGACTCGCTCAGTACGAGTCTCCAATCCTTTGTCATATTTGTGGAGAAAATTTCAAATACAGGTATGTTTTGGATCGGCAGAGTAAGAACGTCCCTTCTCCCTCCTCTATCCCAGAATTTTCACAACACAAGTGAAAAGTGAAAATTTCAAAGATTATGTCAAAATATTTCTGGTACCGAACACATATTATCGGCAGCAGGTATATGCGGAACAGGCTCGATGTTGCGTCGCTGTCTCCACTCTGTTTGAATGGAGTTCAGATTGAATACGCTCATACGGTTAAAAACCTGGGGGTAACCATGGACTCTTACTTGTCGTGGACTGCTCATGTAGCACAAGTCAGTCGCAAAGTGCACTACACGTTCCATTCGTTGAAATGTCTCCAGGGCTTCTTGCCCTTGAACACCAAAATCTCTCTTGCTCAAACCCTCATTCAGCCCATTATTGATTACGCCGATGCCTGTTATTTGGATGCCACAGAGGAGCTTTTAAATAAACTTGAGCGTTTGCAAAATATCTGTATCCACTTTGTTTTTAATCTTAAAAAGTATGATCACGTCTCCAACTTTCGCAAGATACTCAAGTGGCTCCCCATTCGACTTCGCAGGAACTCTCGGATATTGTGTCTGCTATTCAATCTCCTTCACAATCCTAAAACCCCATCCTATCTGCGGGAGCGTTTTTCCTACGCCCGCCCTGCAGATGCGCCTTGCAGGTCACATCTTAAAAACCTTCTCAAGTCCCCTCCCCACTCCACCAACTTCTACTCCTACTCCTTCACAGTGCACGCGGTGCGGCTGTGGAATGCACTACCGCCTGAAATTAGGGACTGCCAAACTGTTGCAGTTTTTAAGAGAAGAGTAAAAGAACACTATCTTTCCACTTTATCATAGTTGTGTATGTATTTATTATTGTTTTTCTGATTACGTTTTAATATATTAACATTCTAGTGATATTTATTATAGAAGTATATATGTTTATTTGTATTTATGTAAGTATATATTCTTATAATATTTGTTTAGTTTTATTAAGTGAATTGTTTTAGATTAGATTGTATGTATTATTTTTGTCTCCTTTACTCTTTCACACGCTGTCTACATCTCTCTATTTATTGTCCTATCGCAGGTATGCTGGAAGAGATTTCTTATGAAATAAGCATCACCTTTGTACCTATTTTTCTGTTCTGATTATTTCGTATCTGTTTATATATGTGTGTACATAAATAGTAAAATAAAATAAAATAAATAAAAATAAAGGTACCTACACATTGAAACAGCAACGGTATCAATCCATTGAAATATCGGTCGCCTGATAAGTAATTGCGTAACACGCTATCTTCTGATAGCGTGTTACGCAATTAAATCATTTTAAAGGATATTGCTTCTGCAATGGGTTCCATTTTGACAGTTAACATCGATTTACGTTGTTGAGCGGGCACATTTTTCGAACACATGTAGCAATGAATTAGCAATAGGTATCCTCTAAAATGATTTAGATTGTGATTGGATAGTGTGTTACGCAATCAGGGTATTCCTAAATATTTTATTTAGTACATACCCATCTTTGAAATTCTCTACAACAGATCAAACAACAAACAACAACAACAATCAACAATCTTTCATAGAATTTTCATTTTTAACTCGCCATCTCAAAAAACAAATCACCACCTTCTCTGCATAAGAAGTGGCTCTAACCTGCAATGGGACAAAAAAAAAACTTGTTATTATTAGATATTATTAATAAACTCACATCTCTTTCTTGTTTCAGACGCCAGCTGAGTCTTCACGTGGACTTAGAGCACCGTGTCCACAACAAATTCTCCAAATTCCACAGCTGTGCTGGCATCCTAAACC
Source organism: Luperina nickerlii (assembly GCA_963855955.1). NCBI lineage: Eukaryota > Metazoa > Arthropoda > Insecta > Lepidoptera > Noctuidae > Luperina > Luperina nickerlii. Next base: position 3,314,163 of record OY979689.1, on the reverse strand, counting down.
ACAGATCCCAGAACAGAGTTGACATGGTCTCCGAAGATGGCAAGATCAACGTCCAAAGCATTGATAGGTCCCAGTCGGGGATGCGGCGGTCCATCTCATCATTGAGCCAGGAATCGTATTCTGAGCTCTCCCGAAGAAGGTCGGAGGAAAGCTTAAGTTGCGATCCCTCTACTAATATTGTCTATTACACGTCTATGGAAACTGTCAAAAAGCCGTCTATGGTTAACAATATCGTTCAGAAAGTCAGGAGCGGCTTCAACAGCTATAAGTGGGAGCCGGGAACAAAAATTATTCGTGTATAGTCTGCGTGCTATGTGGAGTGGCATTGTGTTTTGTCAATATAGTGAAAAGTCCAGTTGTTCGTTTTATTTTGGAGTCCTTCTTACATAATTTTGCATCATCACCAGCCTACAGGATCTATCACGCAAGCCTAGTGCGGGTTGGTCGTTACCGTCAAGATGGAGGGACCAGTCTTAGATTTTTCAAATCAGCCTAGATAAGTTTCAAGTTTCTTTAAAGTTTTAATACTGTAAATCTACTACTTATTTGCTACCTTTGCAATCTTTTCAACTTTGTCGCCAAATTATAAAGTTCAAAGTTGATTGGCGAATTTTTTTTTTCGGGTAGCTTGATGTCCTGGTGTCTGTAAATGGAATCTATGAAACACAGCCTGTATTCCACAAAGGGCTAGCCAAATTTTGTCACTTACAGGGGACGAGTAATAAAATAAAACAAAGTTTATAAAAAAACCACACATGTTTATTGTAGTTATTATTTTTATATAATATTCCTAACACATCCCACGCAGTGAGATCGCCGCAAATAAACCGTCTGGAAGCCAGAGAACAAAGTGTTACCGAAAACATATCAATATGTTACAACTTACACTAGTCATAACGTAATCTTATAACTAAATATACTACGTGTTGGCTCTCTATTACATAACACAAGCACTATTTCAACATGTAAATATGAGGGAACACAATGAATATAAAACAGAACACTCCTTTGACGCAGTTGGGTATAAAGAGATAATTTAAACTATCTGATCCACTATAAGGGACAGCATAAATAAATAATTTTCTTTATAAGAAGTTTTACAATGTCTGTGTCGCAGGTGGTTTGTCGAATCCGCTGTTTTACATAACCGCTAGCGGTTTTACAAAACAGCTCCGTAATATAAAACAACTGAACGACGTTTAGCTGTTTTTCATAATTACTGAACTTGAACACGCAGAATTGCATAAACATTTTGCATTTATCAATGCAGCTGGTCAAAGATTAGAGGTTAAAACAGTGTGAAATGAAACGTATCTGACGATTCATTTCACGTTATAATTTAAGTTCTAAATTCTGTCGCTTGTGGCTGTGTGTCATAACAACAATAATGGCGTCCGAAACAGAAATAAATAAAACGAGTAATATAAGTAAAAACTACCCTTAACTAGAGTAAAAACATTGATTAACCCCTTGTATGCCGGGAGCGTAGATCTACGCGAGACACAATAGTTTTTAATTGTTTTCTATAATTACGGCATACAACCGGTTAAGGACAATATTAATAAAAAGTTATCAGAGCTTTATGAAAGACGCTTATTGTGACTGCAGATAAGCCATTCTGCATTACATCTAAACTTCGGGAGCAGTATTGTTAAACATACGCATCGGCAATCCGGCTGAACGTTGCTTCAGTTGTTTTACATAACGGAACTGTTTTTGTAAAACCGCTAGCGGTTGTGTAAAACAGCGGATTCGACAATACAAACGAAGCAAGCGTGTTAAAACTGAACGCTAAGAAGAACATTTAAGCATTTTCTTATGTCATATCATGTAATAAACAACCAACATCTTTAACTACGATATAAAAGAGCCAGTAGGTATTTATAAATATTTCAACGCTGCATACAAAGCAACAATATTCTGCAGTTACTTTTTAAATCACAATAGCCCAATGGTTGTGATCGGGCTGGGAAACGAAGCGTTGCGACTTCGATCAGTTTGTAGCGACTGCTAAAAACTGCCTGCAATGTTGCAGCTGTTTTATATAACTGCAAAATATTATATGCAATGTATAATTTAATATTAATATGTAACTTAGAAAAATAACAAGCAAATTCAGTTGTCACTTATAAAATTCCTTATTTTCATCAAAACGCAGCTTGTTCTTACGCTTAAAGTTCAAAATAATATAAATATATTTTAAAAATTAAACAAAAATTATAATAATTGTATTTTTATAACAATAGGTTTTTAACCACTGACGGCAGAAATATTCAACCTTTTTCTCAAACATTTTTTATAGAATTTTCCGAATATAAACAATCAAATTGTCCTTTTTTACATTTCAAATGGTCACATTCACAAATTTTCATACAAAATTACCTATAAATTTTCCTCTAGGTTGAATACCCCTGCTTTTCCTAACAAATCCCCAAATGAGTGTTGTAATATACAAAACTGAGCTTACAGTATGTAAGTTTGTATGTCACAAGATGCGATCTCACTTCTATTCACAACTAACCAACCAACTAGCACCGTACCACGATATTAACCCTTACATTGAGAATGTATTTTTATTTAAAACAACAATTTGATATAATGATAAAAAAGTATTTTTGGTACAAAACTATAAGGACCTTTGTACAGACGCCAGCACACCAAGCTACCCGAAACTGTCAAATTTTCCCAACCAACATTGAACCTTATGCTATAGCGATAAAGATGAAAATCTATTAAAGAAATTTGACAGAATATAGTAGCTTGATGTACTGGCGTCTGTACACACACCTTTTTTATTGCCGTGAAAAACGTACGTTCATTCACCGTGTGTAGGCACGGTCGTCAGTGTTGTACGGATCACTTCTTTAGGCGCGTTGGACATTTTTTGAGATAGGGGAAAAATATCATTGAACTCGCGCCACTGTTACCGTAAGCGACACCGCGCGTGTTTTGTTTATAAGACGATTAAAAAAATACCCGCTTCGGACGTGTTCGGCTGTCCTCGGGATGTACTCGGTTTTAATGTAGATCCAACATGTTAGTGATGGCAAAGTATTCGGTTTGTTTTGTTTTCACTTCTGTCGGCACTCCCGGAGTGCCACTGTTTTTTTTCTACGGCGCGGTTTACACTCCGTACCGTAAAGAAGCCGTGTTGTGTACAAAGGGTCTTATGATCCGAAAAAGAGAGACACAACAGAAGTCAAAACATACGACTGGAGTCTAGTTTACGCGAATCAGTCACCGGCCGACTAGAGCCAAGTATACCCGATTCAGCATCACCGACCCGAGGGTGACGAGACCTTTTAGTTCACTGTTCAGAAACAGCACAAAGTGCGCCTAAAGAAGTTTCTACTTCAATAATTTGATACATGTTTAAAGGTATTTTTGGTACAAAAAGTATAATGATCGTCCAAAAAGTAGTGCATCAGATGATATCGACTTTTAGAGAAAAGTTGGGCGTTGTAGAGCGTTGTCTTTGTCACTCATACTTGTGTCTCTTTCTAGAGCTCGATGTGGCATATTAACGGTTTAACTCGTCGCGCGTCCACTTAGCAGACACAATAGAAATTTTATTGTTATCGGTACACATGGTGTTCTACACTCGACGTGCGAAGAGTTAATGAGAATGAGATCGGTGACACAAAAATTATAAACTACCCCATACAAATCCTCAATACCTTCTTCTCCTCTCTTCTCTCTCTCCTCCTTCGTCGGGACTACGATGTTAGTCAATGTTTTTCAGTTTGATGGTTTGTACCACACCTTTCCGATACATGCAATACAGGGTGGTGGCAGGAAAATCGGCGCCACAAATGTAAACAAATATGAGATTATGGAAAAATAACTTTAAATCCTACACAATAAAGTTCAGTTTACGCTACAACTTCAAATTTACATAACACTTTTCAATAGTGCTAGTCACTCTGAAATCAACTTAATTACCATTGAAATAAAGTTGATATTTGTTTAACTTGAAATAATATGAATTTAAAACAATAGACATTAAGTCAAAATAGTTATTCAAATGATGCATTACTTTTTTTGATCACTATTATGGAAGACTAACCTCGTAACGAGTCATGGCTCTTTAATTAGCGTGAGAGCAATATTTCGACCAATCTGCTTAGATATTCACAACCATTCGAGAGGTTGTCGTATCGAAATTGACACATTTAATTACTGATTTGCATTTGAACAGGAAATAGCTGTCGGAAGAAAGGCGGTCGTCTATTCGATTTAAATTGACAAAATTTTCAGTTATAGATTTATGAACAGCTGTTAGAAGACTCTTGATAACACTGCTTGATGTTCGATTTGGCACGGAAGCGTCTCGAATGGTCGTGAATAACTATGCAGTTGGTCGTTTCCAAAAACATCACACTATATATTTACAAACCCATACCTCGCTACGTTTATATTATAGGCATTAATTTAACATAACAACAAATTCATAGAATAATAATATTTATATGACATGATTTCGATGTAACTGATTAAAAAACAATAATTATAAAAAATTCTAAAGATATACATTCTCACTATACTTTATTACGAAATTGACGGCGAATTTGAACTGAAAAAAAATAAATAAAAAAATTGGCTTCCAATACTTCCCTGCCAACCCTTTTGAGGACTAGAGGTGTGATGTTATGTAACATTCTTCAAAGCCGCCGTCTTTCGTGGTCAACCCCGACAATCTACATTAAATTCCATTACTTTTGGTACAAACGGCAAAATTGATAAGTATGGAGGCGACTGACTGATTCCGGTCGTCAGGTCTTTTTATTTGCAGTGTTCAATAATCATACACAGCTGCAAAAGCTAATTTATATGACTCGCTGGATAGCTCTAAAGGCCAGAAGGAGTTCTACCGGATTAAAAAAGCAAGAGAGAAGAATGAAAGATATAAATCACATTAAATCTATGAAAGACGACGCCGCGCCGTTAAGGTTCTGTCCAAAGATGACGAAATAAAAGAACGATGGAAGCTTTATTTAAAGTTTATGAACAAAATGGATAAATGGAATAGTGTGCTCAAAGAGGTACAAGTAAATATGGGTTTGGTAAGGGAAATTAGCCTTGATGAAGTAAGAGAGGCAGTCCAAGGTATGAAAAATGGAAAGGCTATGGGCCAAGATGATATGCCAGTAGAAGTATGGAAGTGTTTGAAAGAAGATGGATGTATGTGGCTGACTTTATTCTTCAACAAGTTGTTGCATGACGGATCCCACAAGAATGGTGCAATAGTTCGCTAATGCCCATCTTCAAGAATAAAAATGTGATGTACAGTACTGCAACAACTATCGAGGGATAAAGCTCATGTCACATAGTATGAAGGTATGGGAGAAACTAATAGAGAAAAGACTGCGAGAGGAGAGTGAGATCACCCCAAACCAGTTTGGGTTTATGCCGCCGGGTCGAGGAACAATGGACGCCACTTTTGCACTTCGCCAATTGTGCGAGAAGTACAGACGTGCATACAAGAACTTGCACATGGTGCTCATTGATCTGGAGAAAGCGTATGAAGCGTACCTCGGGATGTGCTGTGGGCCTTGAAAGAGAAAGGTTTACCCAGGATGTAGGTAGTCTACGTTCGGTTTGCTGCTGGCAATACTGACAAGTTCAGTATGGCCGCCAAGGATCGGCTTTAAATCCTTACCTCTTCCTGTGATTATGGACGCTCTGACGTCGGACATACAGGAAGAGGCACCCAGCCTGGTGCATGCTGTTTGCCGATGACATTTTTCTTGTCGTTGAAGATACATCTGAGATCCAGAGCAGATAGGAGAAATGGCAACTGAAGCTGGAGAATATTAGCTTGAAAAGTAGTTCTCTCCAGTTCTGGAGTCACAGCGCTTGATGGCGTGTTTCTCAAGGCAATTGCTTATTTCAATATCTGGTGGGCAACTGCCCGGCGGTCGATGTCGGGATATTGTATATATGCTAGTCGCATGTCGAACTTTGCTTGCGCGACGCAGGATTTTGTGTGGCTTCACTGTGATGCGTAGTTCGTATGTGGCGTTGTATACACCGCTATGCCAATACGAGATAGGAATTACTTGTCTGCTTATTCCATAATTATTTTTTTTATTCGCCAGTCACCTGCACTCCAAACAATTTTGCCGCGTGTACATTTTAAAAACATGTCGAAAATAACCTCTCTTTTAGCTTTTAAAGTCAATATTAAATATATTATGTGCCATTACTTTCTACGTGCCAGGGTAAGTGTCTGCGAACCCCTGTCGCGTATTCTTAAAAATTAATTGCGAACAAATTTGATGATGGTACAAGATTTTGATCAACGAGGTACCTAATTTAAAAATATATATATTTCTTACTTCTTTTGAATGAAATTCTTGTTGCAATTACAAAAGTTTGTTTTAAGTCGTTGACAAACGTGAAATCGCGAAAAATAAACAATTGTTACGGAACAACCGATTAAAAAATCCTGGTCGCATAAATGGTGATTTTTCTTTCGTGATTTCAGCTTTGGTCTCATGTCATGTCCTAGAACCAAAATTCGAAGACACGTGACATCTACCAACCGTCAATGGGCCCACGGCCCACTTCCCATCACAGAGAGGAGGCCTGTGTCCCAGTACGTTACATGCTCATTATGCTCATGATGAATAGAAAGAACCCTTTTCAGTTTATCAGGTATACAAAAACTAATTTATTTTCATTGGTTTACCAAGGGCCGGTTTTTTGATCCGTAGTTAACTCAACCAATTGTTATTAATAGTAAGTCATGGTTACATTTTGATCATTTTTTTTGTCTTTGAATCGTCAAATAATTAACTATTAGTTGACCCAGTTGACCATTAGTCGCTATTTTTAACAACTGGTCGAGTTAACCACCGATCAAAAGACCCGGCTCTGAGTTTCGACATTTTTTTTAAACTAATATCTATCTTTTAACATCGTCAAATCTGTCCGCGATACACCGAAACGATTGTACAAATCTGTAGATAAATAACTTGCGATATACACTACGATTACATAATATTTTATAGAATAAAAAATAAAAAAAGAAACATGAAATCAAACCGTATTTACATTATTTTTATCATCTCGTATGTTTTGTGTGAATTTTTAGTTAATTTTATATAATATGACTTAGCTGCGTCCCGCGGTTTCACCTGCATAAGTTTCCATCCTGTGGGAATATCGAGATAAAAAGTAGCCTATATGTTAATCCAGGGTGTCAGCTACCACCATACCAAATTTTATCAACATTGGTCCAGCTGTTTGAGCGTGAAGGAGTAACAAACATATAAATACACACAAACTTTCGCCTTTACTATGATGGCTTCGGCCCCGGCTTCGTTCCCGTGTAGTTTCTCGTTTTAACATAAAACATAGCCTATGACACTCAGAGATAATGTAGCTTCTCGTTAGTGAAAGAATTTTCAGAATCGAATCAGTAGTTCCGAAGATTACCCCCCTACAGCCTCACAAACTTTACCTCTTTATAATATTAGTATAGATTATTATATAAACAATATGTAAGTAATTTTTTTTAACCTTTTGACCGCCACAGTCATGTATAGATGACAAACCAAAATGTGCCCAGCACGCCACGGTTCGACTACATGACAGACTTTGACGCCGAAGGCACGTTTTTGATTTTTTGACGTGTGACGGTCAAAAGGTTAATAAAAATAATAATATTAACCCCCACTCGGCTCGCGTAGTTCATTATAGCCCACTTCCTTTCAGAGATAGGCCTGTCTCAGCATTGAGAACGTTTAAAGGTTGATTATTATGCTTATAACAATAAAAATATTACTGAATTTTATTGTATCCGGCGTATCCGGTCGAATAAAACCATCTCTATGGCTTTCGTATATAGCATAGACAAAATAACTACCCAAGTTCGCCACACCCGCGAAGTAGAGATCGCATCAAAAATGTATATTCAAAAGCTCTTCGCATGGGTATCGAACTCGCATTCCCACAAAACATACAAGTACATATTAACCACACAACTATAGTTGACGAATAATAAAAAAACAATATGTATACAATACATTGGTTTTCATAACAAAATAAACTCGATAAATGCACAATGCGATGGCGAAACTAATCAAATAGTAATATTTCTTGTAAATCGGTAAACAATGTTGGTTTTGGTGACATATTCGCACAATACACTTCACTTACGAGTATTTGACCAAACATTGGCCTTAATGAGCCAATGCAAACTATACCTTATGTATATTAGTATAAGGTTCATTTTGTGTTAGCAAAACAAATCAAATATTTGCACAAATACGCCAGGTGTAGTGCCTGCATAATATAGAACATACGAATGTTATTTCAAATCATTGAAGACGCGGTCGCGGTCACAAAACGCGCGTGTAGGACAATATCGTGCCATCTAGCTCGCACAGTTTATGACCGCGCCTGCCACGAACTTTGGCGTTTAGTACATATAATTATTTCTACACATTTGTAAATTCTATATTATATCATTATGCGATATTGTAAATTGGTTTATATTGTAAAATAATTTCGTTTTTTTTATACAAGTATATAAAGGGGACTATTATTTGTGTTACATATTATTGACGAATCTCGCCGAGTCTTACCAAGAATAATCGTGTTACAAGGTAAATGGGTTGTGGAGGTCAGATAGGCAGTCGCTCCATGTAAAATACTGTTATTCAGCTGCATCCAGTTAGACTGGAAGCCGACCCAAACATAGTTGGGAAAAGGCTTGACAGATGATGATAACTCTCGCCAATAATATGCAAAACGTAGTTACTGACTAGTTTTCATAATGGTTCCATGCAAAAAGTATACTATGCTTGATTTGAATGATGAGCTACCTTCTTTGTCGCGTTAGAGATGTCCATTTTATCAATTATGTGCGGAAGGGGGCCCATTTTATGAAGAAATCAGACTTGCACGTTACTTTTCAGCATTTTTCTGTATCTCTATATTCTTTCTGTCACTTAGAGGCTTCATTTGCTAGCTCGACTAGCTCGCTAACATCCGCATACGTAAGGAAAGTGCTAATACGTCTGAATGAACTTCTCGTTTTAGTGAATTGCACTAATGAGTGACAGAAAGAGATAGAGAAACAGGAAAGTGCTGATCCGTGCGTATGCGCAGTTGAGTTAAAACGCCATAAAAGTTCCCAAACGAGGATAGCGCCGTAAAAAAATTGTTCGTGATTAATTTTTCCGCATATTTGTTTCTAAAGTTATGTCCAATATAAATCAATGACCCACTACCGCCATCTACCGACAGGAAGGCAACTCTTCACAGGAAAATGAATAGTCTATGCATAGTAAACTCTAATTTATTAAAACATTTATATGTATTGTTTATTATCAAATATTGCGTGTGACGGCGACACCGGTGTTCATAGATTTTGTTGTATTTTAAGCATTTTCTTAATTATTATAAAATATAATTATGCTGAATTACTTTATAAAATAGTACTTTAATTAGTACAATACCTTTTTGTTTCTGATTTATATCGATTTCTTTGCTCTAACATTTGGTCGATACTTCAATGTACAATTGCGGAATAAAACAGAACTTTACAATCAGTTTTCACACCATAAGAACAATCTTTTTCAAATTATTAAGTAGCGTTAGTGCTTCTAAAATTCTCTATGATTTTGTCAGTTGTCGGGCCATAAATAACCGAGTATCCGTCAACCCGCACTGGACCCGCGTGGTGTATTACGGCCCACACCCTCTCACTTTAGGCCAGTGATGAGCAGTGGGAACATTATAGACTTCTCATGTTATGTCAGTAACAAAGTGGCAAGAGAAAAAACTAGACTTCAAAGTACTCACCCATTACATTCCGCAAGTGTACCTTATTTTCTCAGTTATAAGGTTCAAATTTCTACTTCGTGTAAAATCTACATGCTACAACAAGAACTATGAACACCGCCCCACCGTCCCCTATAAGCCTACGACTCAAAAATGGAGGTATTCATTGTTTTGAGCTATCTCTGTACATTTGTGTTGATTGAGTATAACTTCTTTTGCTTTCTTTTCTTCGCAAGCCCCACCTGGAATGAAGAAACAAATCATAATGATAACAAATGCTTCGATTCTGGGGAGAAATGGCTGAAAAAAAAACTAAGAATCAGTTTCTCGAACGAAAATGATTAATTTGCTGCAGTTGGCTGTTGATAAATAATTAAATCTTAACGACCATTAATTTTTTTTTAATATTTTTATACCGACCATTCCGTTGTAATTTCATTTCATACTCCATTATATTTACATGTTAAACAGTCCACTCTACTTTTATTATGCTCCGCCAAATCAAATCACTACAATTTACATGCGCTCGACGATTTGTCACATTAATTTTGCGATAATTTTCATTTTAAAAACTGACCCTAAAACAATATTTTAATGGTGAATGTACTCGTAAATATAATAAACTTTTATGATCAAATCAACTTTCAAAATAGTAAAAATCCCGTTGTTATACAATGCAATATCTCATTCACTATTTTTACCCGGCTATGGCGAAGTAAAAAGAAGAGTCATGATTTGTTCACATGCTACTGTTGAAAGAAAGAAAGAAAGAAAATTGCGTTTATTTGGCAAAAAAAAAACCATAAAAATAAACAAAACAAATTCAAAATGATTAAGAATAATAATGCCAAAAGGGCCTCAGCTCAGCATAATGCCAGATGGCAACACAAAGTGCACCACCTGACGCTGGTTTTCAGCTGCTGCCCACGAGTGCCATAACACAATACACAACACATTAATAAACACAATACACACAATACACACACACACAATACATTAATAAAAAAATTAGTTAAGTACGCAATCTTCGACTGTCCCTAGGTTTTTCCGGTAGCACGTTGTCTAAAGTTTTTTTACTTGACAATTGGGAACCATACTACAGTACCCGGCGATAAATATTGCACATCGACCTTTTTACACAAAACCATTTTATACAAATAATAAAAATAATTATCAAAAGAAGCAAATCATAATTGTTTTAACAGCTCCTAATAGATACCGGACTGTTTGTATTTCGTGCGACAGAGATAACCCTCTACGAAGCCGAAATTAGCCGATTGTCTCTTTCCAAAGGTCGATGTTGCAATATTTATCGCCGGGTACTGTATGTATTATGTGTAACCCGTAAGCTTACAGGAGTCACAAAACCACAGAGCAGCAAAATGATCGTAATGTATATGCTGTTAAGATTTAATTCCGAGTGAGCGCGAGCATATTCGAACGCACGCCACATGGAATCATCTTTTGCTTTGGACACGATTGTTTTTAATTAATTTATTGAGCAGGGAAAAACTGCTTGAGCATTTTTCTCTGCGCTTAAACAAAAGTTATCTATGGCAGAGCAATATCGCCTGCAGAAATGTGTGCAATATTACCTTTTTTTTTTGAGGATGGGAAATCATCAAATGACCCCTCCCGCTCTGGGTGGAGCGGAAGGGAGTGTCAGACTCTTACTGACTAAAACCCACCCGTGTTCCTTCCTTAGCCCTTTATGTTCCGGGCCAGCGGTAACCCTTTCAGACAATCCCGCTGACCGTGCAATATTACCCTGACCACACACGACGACACACAGACACACACACGACGTCGCACACGACGCCACACACGACGTCAGGCGATATTACCAGCACTCACCTATCGGATTACGACATAGAGGAGCACGGAAGGCGCGGCGAGCCCATCTGTGTGAGCACGCGGTCGAGCCACTGCAGCGGGCCGTTCAGGTGGAGCTCGATCCAACACGGTGTTGACGTTACTGTTTGACGTCTGTAGACAATAAAACATGGGTAAATAAAGACCAAATCGTTATAAGTCTAGTAGCCATTAACCAGAAAGATCGATCAGCAGTCTTGGCATTTTGCTGAACTGAACCTTTTTGGCGTAGTCAGGAGGAACACTTTCCCGATAATTTCTAATATCGGACTTTTCACTTTTTAATTTGTTTTTATCTGATGTATATTAGACTGTATTGTTTTTAGTCTGTGCTAAATAGATGCATTTTCTTCTTACTTTTTCTTTTTCCTTTGAACCATGGGATTTTATCCATATACGAGCAAATGACTAACGTTACAAGGCCCAGTTCTGATATTAGGGCCTCCTTGTCGTGATCGGTCAGTATAAAGGCGTAGAGACAAGCGTGAAACATGCCCTTTCAGGACTAGTAATATAGTGTAGCGGTATCTACAACGCCACATGCGTCATACTGACGTCACGCAAAATCCTGCATCGCGCAAGCAGGCCCAGTTCTGATACTAGGGCCTCCTTGTCGTGATCGGTCAGTATAAAGGCGTAGAGACACGCGTGAAACATGCCCTTTCAGGACTAGTAATATAGTGTAGCGGTATCTACAACGCCACATGCGTCATACTGACGTCACGCAAAATCCTGCATCGCGCAAGCAGAGTTTACCGCGCAACTAGCATAGATACCACGGCCCGACATGAATCATCGGGCAGTTGCCCGCCAGACACAACACCCGTCTGGTCGGAGGATCCTCCCTTTTCTATAGAGTATGAGTGAACTTTACACTCTGTTCCTCATACCTCTATAATAGCATAGCATTATCAGCTTATAATGTTCCCACTTCTGGGACACAGATCTCCTCTCTGTGAGATGGAGTGGGCCGTAATCCACCACGCGGGCCCAGTGCGGGTTGGTAGATGTCACATGCCTTCGAATTTTTGGTTCTAGGACATGCCGGTTATCATGTCCTGTCATTATCATTAAAGTCATCAACACAACTCTCTAAGACCACATAACCCCAAAGAATGACGATTTCATGAAACAGTTATTCTTTGGGGTTACGTTGTTACGGCCGCGAATCATATATTAATCAACGTACAACTTAAGACTGACCAGCAAATTCCAAAAAAACCTAAAAAAAAATTGAATTTCGCGGGCTACCCTGGCGCTTTCGCCTTAAGGGCCTAGTCTTCTATTGCACAATTTAAGAATCGCGTGCGGCGAGTCCACGCGCCGTGCGTCTGCACCCGGGCTCCCTGCAGTCCCCGCATTCATCCTACCTAGCGATATTTGACACGGTCGGAAAGTTGCTCTACTAAGTAATAATCAATATTTATTTATATTTGAATGGTACCTTGGCGGGGGTTGCTCTTCCTTCGCGCCTCCGGTTTTTATATAAATTCGTTCATGCTAGATAGTAATACAAAAAAACAAGTTACGACCGATGAAGATTTTCAGATGACAAAAAAATAACTCCTTAAATAAACGGAACCTTCTGACCAAAAAAGAGATGAACTACAGAAACAGACGATAGACCAAAGTTTAGATCACATATTATGGTAGAGATAATGGACAAAAAGCATTATCTCTGCAGGAAAACGTCACAATTGCCAGCTGCGGTCTTTATATTAAACAAACAGTCCAATATTTAGGAGCCAGTCCCGATGGTATTTATAAACACAAAGATGGAAAACAGGACTGGTAGAAGTAAAATGCCCACTTTCTGCAAAAAATATGCAATCTGAAGAAACGATAAAAGAAAAAAATGGAAATGTAACATTAGGAGAAATACGTTTGCGATTGACAAAAACCACGTCTATTATTTCCATACTCAGAGCCAATTAAACATTACGGAGATGGATATGTGCTTATATGCCGTATGGGCTGGAGTGGACTACTCAATGAAAGTCGAATAATATAAAAAGAGACCCTACGTTCTGGCACTACAAAATGGTAGGCCCATTGACAAAATTTTATTTGCATTGTCTGCTCCCTGAGCTAATTGATTCCCGCCTTAAAAGACCCGCCATAATATAATTCAACCTATTGAGAAAAAAGTAAAAAGAAATAAGAACCACGTCTTTTACCGCAGACTTTGTGAAATGACAACACCCACAAGACCACGAGAATTATCAGAAATCTACCCCAATATAACCGTCGAGAGATGGTTGTATTCAAAATTGAAAAATTCCCTCAACGGAAGAAAAAAAACAATGCGCTAGTCCCAAAGAACGCCATGAAATCGCTCACACAGACACTACACATCACATCAGACACAACACAACACAGACACCAACACATGCTCATCGCAGACTTATATTTTATCGCCTTCAAAGTATGCTTCTTCAGAAACGATACACTTACGCCAACGAATAATCCAATCATCAAAGCATTTTTTTTTTAATTTGGAATTGGTTTGCTTTTGACTCTAGTCTAGCTCAGAGGTGACAGAGACAAAGTCGACGATGGAGTGAGCTTACCCAGAAGAAGCCTATTCACTCTCTCTTTGAAGAGATTCAGGTTGTATGCGCTCGGTAACACATTTTTAAACGCTTTTTCCGGAATTGAGTTTAGTTCTCGCCGCGAATATTCCTTTGTCTTACCGAATGAAAACGGTGCCACGAAGTGGTAATTTGAGGTTAGGAAAAAGAAAGAAGTCGGCTGGAGCCATATCTGGTGAATAAGGTGGTTGCTCGATAATCACGAATCATGTATTTGTTGAGCTTTTGGTCAAAAATTTGTTTACAAAGATGGCCTTGTGCGAAGGCGCATTATTGTGGTGCAAAATTCAACAATTTTCTTTCCACAAATCTGGCCTTTTTCTTCGAATTTGCTCTCTTAAATGCCGCATAACGCTCAAATAATATACTTTATTTTTTTCGATATACTTTATTTATTTCGAGCTTCTGACAAGTTGGTAACATCTGAAAAAGGTTGCCGAGAGCCAGCAGTGGACCTGTGAAAATAAAAAAGTCATAAATTATTAACAGAGTTTTCAGAAGTACCTATTAGTAAAAAATCATCGTACTAAAAGATATCCGACTTTGGTCTAAATAGCCCTAAAGTATAATAGACTAGCGATCTAATACATACATAAACACCAAAAACACAACCCACCCCATACATTCCCCTCACACACTCACCCCCCATACACACACCCCCACACACTCACTCCCCATACCTCATACAGATACATCTATCAACACATAATCACGCCCTCCCCACATACACTCACGCCCCCCACACACGTTTAGATATCGATACCCAACACTTTTGCAGAGTTTCGCTATCTAATTTAATTTGACCCTGTATACGATATTATCTAAACACGACGAAATACAAAAAATAAAGATTTGATGATTTTTTTGGGGCCAATGACCGCTGGTAGTATTGTTACTTGAAGTGTGAGTTGATAAAATCTGTTTCATCGTGTTGAGATATCAATATCCATCACGTTTGTGGAGTCTCGCTAGCTAATTTAATTTGACCTTGTAGTTAGGCCCTAAACATGAATACTGTAAACAGTTCTACTTACCTTTGGATTCTATTTCTCTTCATCAATTCTACGTTTGAGGCCAATTTTCTTTTTCTTGTACAGGCATATTTTTTTTTACGTTTACGATCCATTTTGAAGTCAAATATTTACAAAACTATTACTGATACACAAATATTTACAAAACTATTACTGATATACAAATATTTACAAAAAACTCGAAAAATTATATACAAAAAATAATAAAGTAGAGCAACTTTAGATACACAACAATGCGCATCCTATGTTAGAGCAGGAGCAAAGTTAGAGCGAGAGGGAACAGTTAAAATTCGTCGTGGACCACACGTCTGAACGCTCCGACCGTGCAGTGGCCACTATGAAATTTCTCTCTCAATTCTTGGTTATAAACCCCTTTTTTGTAGGTCTTTTGAAAATATTACTATTGTAAGGATAAGGTGATTTAGGTGCTATTTTTTTTTTTGTATTTGCTTATTGAACTCTTGGCATTAAAATAATCTAATTAATACATACATACGATGTATAGTTATTATGAAAAAAACCGTTTATTAAGAGATAAAAACAGAGAATTTTGATGAAATTGTGACGTCTAAATTAAGAAAATGGAATATAATTAGAAAAAACTAATCAGCACATTTTGAAGACGAGAATGTTGAGATAAATATGTGCTGAACAGATTTCCAAATTAATTCTTCATTGCCCTAAACTAAGCGCCCAAACAGAACTCGAAATGATGTTGGGCGCGAAAGAGCTGTATTTAACGCTTGATTTACCTAACTTATCCCATCTAAATGAACTTAAAAAAAATAACTAGCTATTACTTATATTGTGGTTATTTATGTGCAATAATAAAATTTCATGTTATTTCATTGCTTTGTTTAAAAAAAAAATACAAAGTTGCGCAAATAATTCGCCGCGAGTGAATTTTGCAAGACTGCAGCCTTAAGGCAATATAACCCAATTGTTTGGCGATATTACCCACCTGTACTCTGCGCCCCAGCCCTTGACGAAGCTCATGCGTATTGTGCACATGCGTGTCAGCTGGAACACCGCCTCAAAGCCTTGCGACACTGACTGCGATAATAAAGCTGCAAATTCTTGGTTGTTGAAGATTTTTAGGTTGCAACCTGAAAGAAAATAATCATACTATAGTTTCATGCTCTATCAAGGTAGAATGTACACGGGAGTTCACACAAACCGTTACAACTGAATTTTTTGACCTACATTCTTGGCAAATAAACTTTTCTATTGAATTTTATTCAAAAGCTTCACCATTTGGATGTTAAAAAAAAACTGCACCCAATTTTTTTCGTCAATCTGGCAATTTCGCGCACGTTCTTGTAACTTTTAACTTTTTCCGTGTCTGTGTGACCGCAACAAGGCGCGTCTGATGCGGTTATCAGAATAATTTAGAGTAATTTTCTTTTGTATGTAATTTTAATATAACATATTAAACATTCATAATATAAAAAGGAATCTCGATGTTCTGTAAAGTTGTAAAAACCGAGAAGTGAGTGTCAACGTCCATCACATCATCACTTGACATGACGATTTTGATGAAAACTCAAACTGCATCATTGGATTTTTGAAAAAATCAATATTTCTAGCCAGGAATCGAACCCGTTGATTTGGATTAAAAAAAAAATACCGTATTATTACACCACTCGATAGTGTCCCTAATAAGGATCAAATTCCGGGAAGTAATGACATACGGCAAACTTAAGGAAAATGTTGGATTTTAATAAACTGCTTTATTTTAAAGACCCGACATTTAATGTCGGGTCTTCGAACAAGGCAGGTAATACATGCCTTGTTCGAAATGATACTCAACTCAATACACCCGCAGCGCAGTCACCTTCACAACATTATGTTTAAATTCAAATTTTTAATGCAGTACAATCCTTGAGACGTCGAATCTAGCTATGTATAGAAAACAATGGTCATCATTTTGAACAATTAATCAATTAAGGTATAGGTAGGTAAAATAAAATAAAAAAAAAAATTGTTAAAAATGAGCTCTTTTCTTTAGTTTTCTGTATGTCATTACTACCTAGAATTCGATCCTTATCAGCGACACTATCGAACGGTGTAATAATAGTGTTTTTTTTTTCTTCAAAATCAATAGGTTCGATTCCTGGCTAGAAATATTTTCAAAAATCCAATGATGCAGTTTGATTTTTCATCAAAATTGAGCCTGTGACTCCTTTGAGTACTTTTCGCTATTCCTCAGAGATTCGAATTTGGCCATCCACACCCACTTGGAAAATTCACCCAGTATATTATATGTATATATCTTTATGGCACTCACCAGGCGGTATTTTGCAGACGGTGGCGGGATGCCAGCCGTAGCGCTGGTTGCAGTTGGGACTCTGCACGAATATCGACGAGTCGCTCAAGCACTCCGCGAACACCTCGCCTGCAATTTATTATTTTTATTAAGGGGCTTACATGACCTAAAGCGCGTTCACTATCGGACTGCATAGAAAAGAAAGAAGAGCGCGATGACACAACGCTGGTAATTTATTGCAAAATATGAAGTAATTATTTAATTACAAGAAATCTATTGTTGGGACTAAAAAATTAAAACACTAGTATTTTAGCGTGTTGCTTGTAGAATAATCTGACAAAAAATCAGAATGATTGTATGTATATTAGTATGGTTTTTATTGTAAAAAGAAATTTTTTATAGGTATCTTCATGATTTTTTTTTTCTGTTGTATCATATTAGTTGTATTATGTTTTCAACACACTATCTACCTAGCATATATCCTGGAAAATTTCATATATTTTTCTGATTTTGTTTACTGTAGTCGATCATATACTTTTATTGTTTCTAAAACTTGCGTTTTTTGTGTTTAGGTCCTGTAAGCCCCTTAAGGCTGCGTCATAAACAGTTCTTAATAACATTACACACATTAGTCCTCGAGGGGTAAAGCAGACATGTAGGTTAGACCTTTACCGCTGTACCTGTACTTTTCACCACCTCCTAGTGGTTTAGCTATGGAGAACGGCTATTTTGAAATTCCTATATAATGGCGAATAATATAATATTTAGATAATAATACAACAAGATCTAAAATACAGTCGTGCCAGCGATACGAAGAAGAAATAATATTCTAATTTTTGAGATGAAGGACAAAAATGTAATTTTGTTTGAGAAATGTTTTAAATCTACAATCAGAATGGTGATTTCATCATTCAATTTTTTTTTATGCAAACTACGATTACTGATTAATTTTTATGGCTAGCCTTTTCCCAACTATGTTGGGGTCGGCTTCCAGTCTAACTGGATGCAGCTCAATACCCGTTTTTTTAAATGGATCCACTGCCTATCAGACCGCTACAACACAGTTACTGGGTAACACAATACCCCTTGGTAAGACTGGTTGTCAGACTTGCGGGCTTCTGACGACCCGTAAGGACTGTCAACGATCCAAGACCGACAGCCAGGACCAATGGCTTAACGTGCTTTCCGAGGCACGAAGGGGTCTCGGTATGTAAAGATGGTCACCCATCCACAGACCGACCGTGGCGAGCGTAGCTTAACCTGATCTATCGACCCGTGCGGCTATTATTACTTGGCCACGAGCCCCTTTGATTACTGATTAATAAGCTTGAAAATATCACGATAGAAATATAAATTTTCTAAAGTTACAAACAGCCGGTCGATTCTGTAAAAATCTGTGTGAAACCTTAGGTGAAGTGAGTTTGTTTTTGCTAGGAATTGACACTATTAGCAGCTCACTCCACGCTCACTTTACCTAAGTTTTCACGGTGAGATCTTTACAGAATAGCACCGCTGTAATGTAGATATACTAACCACCAATGTAATACAATCTAACTCCCTTGCCGATGTGTCGACGCGTTTGTTCGACTACTTCGTTCCTATTCACGTTTGATAGAAGACCCAGACAGAACCTGTGAAAGAAAAACACAATTATGATTATTTTTAAGCACTGTTTTTTATTTTATGTATGAGTGAGTATGCGGTCCATCTGATGGCAAGCGGTCACATCTGCATTACCAGAAGAGTATCGTACGAACGTTACGTTGTTCAGTATGTGAGCAATATTACCCGGCTTTGGACAATATTACTCGGCTTTTGACAATATTACCCGACTTATGGCAATATTTACCCGGCTTTGGACATTACTCGGCTTTTGAAAATATTACCTGGCTTTGGACAATATTACTCTGCTTTTGACAATATTACCCGGCTCTTGACAATATTACCCGTTTTTCGGCTATATTACCCGGCTTTTGGCAATATTAACCGTTTTTTGGCAATATTTCCTGGCTTTTGACAATATTACCTGGCTTTTGACAATATTACCCGGCTTTTGACAATATTACCCGGCTTTTGACAATATTACCACTAGTTGGCAATATTAGCAGCTGCTTGACTCGGCATTATTGGCACTTACCTCTCACTGTTGCTGGGGTCAGTGAACCCGTCCACCGTGATGGAGGGCTGTGACGCGTGGAAGGTCTCTCCCACGCGCGTGTTCAGCTCGTAGTAGCTGATGCTGCACCAGAAGGCTGGCTCGTGGTACAACACGGGGGCGGCTTCGGTAGTCAGCCCTGGGGGTGACGGGGTTAGGCGGGTTAGATCTGCAACAAAGGTTAGCAGTCAATGAACATAAAAACCGGCAACAATATAGTTGAGGCAGAAAAAAAAATCAGCTCTTCCCTACATTTTTTTATTATTATAGTTTTTTTTTTTACGAGTTATACGCACATAAATGTAGGGAACAGCCGATTTTTTTTCGCGATTTCAGATTGGGTCACATAGTAAAAGTTGTTCATAATGATGAGTACAATGACCTCTAAGAGGTTGTTGGTGTTTTTCCTATAACCCTGTTTGTAAATAAACTAACAAGGCACAATCAATACACTTTAAAACAGGTAAAAATAGCTTTTTTGTTTCGAATTGATGAATAAAGAATGAGTTGGCAAAGTTCATAGTTCCCGTTGATTTCCCGACCTTTCTTAACATCGTAATAATTTATTTAGTACATTTAGTTATAATTTTTAAACAGAATTTCCAATTTGAATTGCATTTAAATGTAACTTTTTATCGAAGTTAGCAATTTATCAATATTAGCGCTTATTACTAAGTAAGTTAGCTTATTTCTCTGATTCATTGTTTTAAGCATGTTGTGTTTACCTATAAGTAATTGATGCACTGTTATTTTTACTTTTAAAAATGTATTATGTGGTTGTATTAGTGTAATCAATTGTTGGTGAACCTAATAAAACAAATAAATAAAAATAAATCGTAAGGACAAAAACACACATCGGTTCATATTTGTATGAAACGCCTACTTAGGTACCCACCCTCGCTAGGGCTGCCATCCGTCCGGGTTTCCCCGAATTTGTCCTAGTTTAGAGGGCGTCCGGGGAGCGTCCGGGCGGGGTTATATATAGTGCCCGGGTTTTACCCGGACACTTTCTATGTTAAGGCAAATCTGACTTTAAATGATTTGCAATAAATTAAAGCATAAATCATAGTTAAAAATTCGCCGCGCGGCATATATGTATACCCCGTGTAACCCGTGCGGTGACAATTCATAATTTGCTTTTGATTTACAATTTTTACTTTCATTGATGCCAAAAAGAAGAGCGTTCCTAATTATTCAGAATACCTCTCATATAGAGAAGAGTGTATAATTGATTAGTAAATTAAGCGTTTCATTTGTATTGTTGAGGTTAAGTTGATTCTCTATAAATAACAAAAAAAAATATGATATTCAATGACTTTTATTTTTAGGTTGGCCTCGAAAATGTCTTTATTTCACTCAAATGTTATCCGGGGTTCGTAATTTAGGATATGGCAGCCCTAACCCTCGCCAAACTTGTTTTTTTATTCTCTGCGAAATGTTTAACTCAAAAAAAATATTTTTCTTCAAGTAAAGAAAGTACGACACTTCTGCACGCGTAGCATGACCACCACAGAAATGGGTTTACACACATCTATCTATTCTAAAGAAATCTGTAATTTTGTCTATTCTTCCGTCGACAAAACTCGTGTCTATGGTGGTCATGCTACGCATGCTGCATGAAGGTTCAAACAAAAAGTGTGTAATATAACAAAATTGTCAACAAACTCACTCATGTTGTCGTTATGGTCCATGGGGTCTCCGTCCTCGCTGATGTAACCCGGCGGCGGCGTCTCCACTGTAGATGAACTCCTGAGAACAACATGTATAAAGTGTATTCAAACTTATATTATTTCAAGTTAAACAAATATCAATTTAATGGTAATAAAGTTAATTTCAGGGTGACTAGCATTATTGAAAAAGTTATAAAACTGTTTGAAGTTGTAGCGTAAACTGAACTTTATTGTATAGACTTTAAAGTTATTTTTCCATAAACTCTTATTTGTTTACATTTTTGGCAAATAAATCGCGAATGCAGATTAGGAATCATGGTAAGTTTTAGAAGCGCTTTTGACGTGGCGTAGTTGCAGGACAATACACTTGAAACATCGTTGCCTGGTAGCTCAATGAATGTTGGCAACACAGGTCAATTTTATTCACTTTTACATGGCTTGTCATATAGTTGGCTTCAGGCTAGGTAGAGCGATGATCTTCACAGGGTGGATTGTAGCAGTTGGATGAGAGTAACCGAAGATCTGAGTTCAATGACGAGCGATTGGAGTGGCTTATGTCGAGTAGTGGACTGCTATAGGCAGAGAAACTTCTTTCTCTAGAGCTAGACTAACTATGGAGTTTTTTGCCCATTCTTCTCCATACAGTACCCGGCGATAAATATTGCACATCGACCTTTGGAAAGAGACAATCGGCTAATTTCGGCTTCGTAGAGCGTTATCTCTGTCGCACGAAATACAAACAGTCCGGTATCTATTAGGAGCTGTTAAAACAATTATGATTTGCTTCTTTTGATAATAATTATTTTTATTCTTTGTATAAAATACACCATTTTGAATTAGTCGATGTGCAATATTTATCGCCGGGTACTGTACGAACCTTTTGGAAGGGGCACCTAGAATACACACTTCTTGAAAAATTTTGATGTTCACTAAGTCTTAGTTTGATGTGTCTTTTAATGGCTTACATCAAATACACTATGTAACTTTGACGGATATAGCTGATATTTGTTTGGCTATACTTACACATGCACAGTGGTGTTGCCTGGCACCTGCTGGGCCAGCGTGGCCTCCAGATACATCGCGCTGTGTGCGCCCACGCCCACTCCGACCACACCCCCAGTCTGCATCACACTACAACAAAGCATTATACTTCATTAATAACTAATTAATTAGATAAACCAGACCATCAAGTAGGTGAAACTTAAACTCAAGTCTATGATAAATAGACTGATGATATAATTTGCGACTTGTTACAATTATATTCACACTAATATTATAACGGAGAAGGTTTGTGAGTCTGTGTGTGTGTGTGTTTATATGTTTGTTACTTCCTCACGCTCAAACGGTTGGACCAATTCTGTATGGAGGTAGCCGACACCCTGGATTATCATTTAGGCTACTTTTTACCCTGATATTCCCACGGATCAACATTTATGCGGGTGAAACCGGGGGGCGCAGCTAGTCCATACTAATACATATTATAAATTCGAAAGTAACTCTGACTGTCTGTATGTTACCTTATTTCACGTCTAAACCACTGAACGGATTTCGATAAAATTTGACAGAGAGATAGATTGCATCCCGGGGAAGAACATGAATAGTTTTTGTCCCGATATTCCCACGAGATCAACACTTATGTGGAGCTAACTTAACAAAAATGATTAACAAACTAAAATATGGGGTCGACAAATTTATTCGCATCGTCGTCGTTGACTGGTAA
This sequence comes from Luperina nickerlii, assembly GCA_963855955.1. Lineage (NCBI taxonomy): Eukaryota > Metazoa > Arthropoda > Insecta > Lepidoptera > Noctuidae > Luperina > Luperina nickerlii. The sequence goes on along the minus strand of OY979689.1, from coordinate 3,291,066 downwards.
CGTACCCAAAAGACTGGCGGCATCGCCCTCTTGTATCATCACTTTATTAGTTAGTTCGTTGTGCGCTTGTTCATTTGGGCGCTACCCTAGCATATATTTGTAGAATGAAAAGATTACTTGAAAGTATTTTTTTTCAACAATTCCATATTTTGCGGGTTTTATAACAAAACCAAACTCTTTTAAACGCTTTATTTTTTTAATGACGTGATAAATTTTTACTAACCAAATATATTAGCAGCCAATGGTTGAGCGATTGGCCTACACCAGGGTAATGATAGCATACAGATAGTTGTTCCGGACCTGACCATACATGCATTCATCATTCCCAGAGCAGGATGTTTCATAAAAATAAAATAGCTAATCGCTATAATACATGACCGATTCAACTCACGCGTCCGTATGGTCGTGATGCGACTGATGCGTTTGATGCTGCTGGTGCTGTTGATGCGGCGCGTGCGTCTGATGCGGTGCGTGTGTCTGGTGTGGCGCGTGCGTCAGGTGGGGCGCGTGCGTCTGGTGCGGCGCGTGCGTCTGGTGCGGCGCGTGGTAGTCTGTGTAGGGGGGCGGCGCACGCACCTCCGTGTCGCCGCACCGGGGGACTAAGATCGGTGGGAGCGCTGAAATAATGAGGGATTGTTAATACTAAAAATAAACCCACAAAAGGTCAATCGACCCGCAGACGTTGACGCCATAATCAGCTGTAAAGTCTATTCCAAAAGTTTATGTAGAAAATGTAAACAGACATAGACAGTTCACATGTACTTTGTCAGACCGATTGATCTGACAAAGTACCTACATGTGAATGCCAATTTGTAATACCACTTACAAATTGAGTAAGTACTTTGATTTCATTATTTGAATAAATAAACCTGTTGATCGATTCTGTAAAAATCTCACCGTGAAAACTTAGGTGATGTGAGTTTGTTTTTCCTAGGAATTGACACTATTGATAGCTCACTCCACGCTCACTTCACCTAAGTTTTCACGGTGAGATGGTTACAGAATCGCACTGCTGATATTCTAATTTTAAATCACCTTTAAAGATGTTTTTCTTTTGACAATTGAGATTAATTTTAAAACTTCAATTTTCGTAGATGATTTTTCAATTACAAATTAATAATTAATGTCACGTATTCAAACAATAATTGTTGGAAAACTGCTGGTTGGTGATTTCAGACAATAAAAGCCAGGTTGAAGGTATCAACTAGTAAAATGTAAAGCTATAAATAATTTCAATAATTATCTTGTAAAAAAGGTACTCCTGAATAAACGTAAATAAAAAACTGGCCAAATGCGAGTCCGACTCGCACACGAAGGGTTCCGTACCACAAGTCAAAAACGCTAAAAAAACACGATTGTTGTACCCTTAAATATTTATTTTATTGTTTTTAGTATTTTTTGTTATAGCGGCAACAGAAATACATTATCTGTGAAAATTTAAACTGTCTAGCTATCACGGTTCACGAGATATAGCCCGGTGACAGACGGACAGTGGAGTCTTAGTAATAGGGTCCCATTTTTACCCTTTGGGTAGGGAACCCTAAAAAAGAGACTTACCAGGAGAGTCGATTTTATTGTAATGGTAAGGGTTGATGCACACCTCGTCCTTCTTCAACTGGTATGCGTATTCACAGTGGTCTACTGGCTTTAGTTCGTGCTGGCTCTGTAACAATAGAAGTCTATCAATTAATGTAGGAAGGATTATCCCCACTCCCTCTCCAAGAGAGAAAGCCTGTGTCCCAGCAGTGGGAACATTATAGGCTGATTATGCTAGTGATTATATTATCATAGTTTAATTCTGTGATAATACTATCACAGATTAATCCTGTGATAATATTATCACAGATTAATCCTGTGACAATATTATCACAGATTAATCCTGTGATAATATTATCATAGATTAATCCTGTGATAATATTATCCTGTAGTAATATCATCAAATAATTAATCTAGAGTTAGTGTGCACGCCATCGTGTGCACCAATATTACACTCGTAATAACTAAAACCGTACCGTATCGCGTGCGACGACGTGTGGACACACCATCACGGCGGTCGGGGGTTTGGTGCGCGGGCGCCGCCACACCAGCCAGTGCACAACCGGTCGCGCAAGCGACCACTAGTAATATTGAAGGTACTCACGCGCATAAATGTACGCGAAACAAACCCAATAAAAATAGTTGATTTCAAGAAGAGTTTTCATGTTTCGCTCCCCTTCAGTTAGTATTTTTTAAGGGTATTTATTTCCAATGGGAGTTTATGAAATATTTTCTCTTGCTGGACCAAATTAAATATACAGGTCTAACAGGTCTGCAAATTGTAATATTCACAATAACACTTGCAGTCACTGCAGCGACATTGAATTTTCATATGAAACAAATAATATTGTTTTTTGTTTTTCTTTTTATAAACATATATATTTTTACATTCCAAATATTGTGATAGATATGTAAAACAATCTGTCTAGCCTTTTCCCAGCTATGTTGGGGTCGGCTTCCAGTCTGACTGGGTGCAGCTGAATACCAGTATAATTACACGGAGCAGCTGCCTATCTGACCTCCACAACCACTGGGTTGTGAAGGTCAGATAGGCAGTTACTGGGTAACACGATACCCCTTGATAAGAAGACTGGTTATCAGACTTTCGGGCTTCTGACAACACATAAAGACTGTGAAAGATTCAAGAATGACAGCCGGAACCAAAGGCTTAACAAGCTTTCCGAGGCACGGAGGGGTCTCGGTATGTAAAGATGTCGCCCATCTACGGAACGACCGCGGCAAACGTAGCTTAACCTGATCGATCGACCCGTGCGGCTGTTATTACTTAACCACGAGCCCCTCAATGTGATAGATATGTAAAAGTATTTAATAAAATAATAATATTGTAATCCGTTTAACATACCCCAAGTCTGTCTTGTACAGACGCCAGCACATCAAGCTACCCGAAACTGTCAAATTTTCCCAATCAACTTTGAACCTTATTCAAATTCAAATTTATTTATTTTAGGACAACTCAAAATCCAAAGGTTAGTTAGTAGGTATACAAAAACTTTTCTTAGTTCATGCATTTACAAAAAGACAATCACATACATCAATGAATAAAATGAATACCCCTGCGCTGTGACATCCCACCCCGTCAGGATAACCAATACGGAGATACCTCCCTAGAGACCACCAGACGAACGAAATGCCTATGCTTTATGCTTTAGCGATAAAGTTGAAAATCTATTAAAGAAATATGACAGATTGTAGTAGCTTGATGTGCTGGCGTCTGTACATCAACAAGACAATTTAAATAAAAAATAATCATAATATTGCACTCATACCTGTAGCTGCGGCCAGCGCCACAGCCTGCAGTAGACCACATGCGGCAGTCCCTTGCGGTATTGACCATTTATCACGTTTTCGTTAGGTTTCACTCTGCAAGACAATAAAAAAATATAATAAACATAACATAATCATCAACACTAATGTGGCTCGTGGCTAAGTAATAACAGCCGCACGGGTATGATCAGGTTAAGCTACGCTTGCCACGGTCGGTCCGTGGATGGGTGACCATCTTTACATACCGAGACCCCTCCGTGCGTTGGAAACCCCGGTTTGTTGGTCTCGGCTGTCATTCTTGGATCTTTGATGGTCGTTACCGGTCATCAGAAGCCCGAATGTCTGACTTCAATCATATTTTAAAAACTACATGAGGTTGATGTTTCTTATCTGACTACTCTCGAAGAAGAAAGACCAAAACAAACTCAGGAGTCGGTGTCTTTTAAAGTCCAGACATAATCTTGATCAGATCATTAGAGGACTATGTATATTAGTGTCTGAAATGGTCTTTTAAGGGGCCGGAAAACTATGCATGCTAATTTGTAGTTCATACAAACGTAATACCAAAATAATTTGTAATTCAAACAATTCATAACTCATCTTTAAATCAGTGTCCATTCAAAATATATACATATTTGGGAACCTAGTTATTCTGTAATCCAATAGGAATAAATATACACTACATTAAGAATATGTTTGATTTACAAATTATTTTGGTATTACGTTTGTATGAACTACGCATGCTCTGCCGGGCCCCTTAAGAAAAGGATCACATATATTTGAGAGAAACTGTCCAATAAGTGCAACCATTTATCAGTTGATTGTGTAGATATACTCAGAACTTAAGAAGCTCAACAAATCAATAAACAATACCAAAGAAAGGACATTTGGATAGGCCGCATAATTGTACTCGTAATATGAACAACAAAAACTACAACTTTTAGTATGTGATCAAAATTGATTTCGCTAAAAACAAAATCAGCTGTTCCCTACATTCTGTTGAGCATAACTACTGTATGAAACATCAATTTATTTGTCACCATATCAGTGTTGGCCTCCTAGTAAGAATGGTTCATAATGACGATTAAAATGACCAATTTTCAGGTCCAACGCCATTTAAATTACATTAACTCGGAAGAGTTTCATAAACCCATCATGAGTTTGAATTGATTGATTGAATCGGCTTCAAACTCACACACGATGCATTTATTTCAATTAAACCAATTACAGGCACTTTTGTTTGAATTTTCAAGAGATTGGTCAGTCAGAATGATGAAGCTTATTGCCATGCCAAAGCGTAGTAGGTTCCTATGAAGAAGAATGCGTAAAAAACTAAACAGACATTCTTTGAAATCAAAATATTGTTACAAAATATTAGTAACATTCATGTTGATCTTATTTCAACATGTAGCAGTTAATATTTCTATTTAACTATAAAAAGGTCACAGAATAGGCAATGATGAGTCTTAATTGTATACCTACAGTCCTGCATCGAGAGAATGCATTCCTGACACCTGTCAATAAGACAATTCTAGTAACTAATAAAGATCAAATTCGCAAAACACATATTTGTCTATGCTGTATAGCTGAACAGTGGTTAAATATCAAAACACAATAAGTCACACCCCTATTCGAAATTGAACTGTGAATGGGGTCAAATTTGAAATTTAAAAATGTATATTTCGGCGTTTTCCTAATCAAGGTAAGTCACTAGAATCGAAATTGTAACTGATATTATAAATGCGAAAGTAAGTTTGTTACAATTGTTACAGTGGAATAGCAACTAAGCCCCCTGCTTAGTTGCTATTCCACTGTAACACACAACACACTGGTAACTTGCAGTGCCTTTCCTACTATAACTTACGAGTGGACATACCGGGTTTTGATATTTACCTACACAATTTATTATAATTACGAACAGTGATGATCACGATATTAATAGGCAACTACTTATAGTGTAAAATTTCTTTTTGTATTTATTTTATATAAATTTATTATTTTTTTTTTACTTGAGCCTAATGTTTTGCAAAATACTGAGAAAACGAAAGCAGGTGTTAGATAGTGGGCTGAAACATGTCACCATAAGTATTTGAATTCTTAACCCACAATCTAAAGAAAGTAAAAAGTAAGACTTGACAAATAATATTACACTGTGCAGTCATTAAAAATTAAAAAGAAATAATGTTATTCTAGGGAATAATAAATAACTTGTATAAATTTGGCGGCAAAATATTTCCAGATGATTGTCATCAGGCATTGTCTTAAATTAATAAAAACTTGCTAAGGATCTATGTTGTTGAAATCATAGAGGTCTCTTAGCACTAATGGGTACTTAATCAATCCTTTTGATGTATATCGACACAAAATATCTGTTCATTCACAAAATAACCGCATAGAACGTGTATTTATATCCAGAAACAGTAATTTTCGCATAAATTAGAAGTGTTAAAACTAATTTATTAAACACAAGAGGCAGCATCCGTGACGTATTTACCTTCAAGGACGAAAGGATACACGGATGTTCTTCAAAATGGGCACTGAACACAGAAATAACAAAAAAACATAGGTCTCCTTTAGATCCAAATAGAATTTTAGCAATTATAAAATTGCAAGGTTCAAAATAATGTCCGCCATATTGACATGAGGATTCGATTTGTTTTGGCGGTGTCTTGACCTTTCCGATTTTGCGTCCTGTATGCTATTATGCAACCAAAATGCGATGGTCGTTGCGATCTACCGGGTCAATGACAATGAGCGACTATCGAACTTAGCCGGTTAATGGAACCCACAGAAATAACCCGACCACAGAAAAAACTACTTGTTAACAAACTGAATTAAATTAGCAAAATTATAATAAAAAATTGCAGTGATGTGTTATTAGTTTCTTAGTTGATAGGATAATAAAAATTGAGATACCCGAATTTGGCAATAAATTCTTTACGAGATTTACATTCGTCTGTTTGACTATCTCAACAATTTTTGCAATAATTGTAGTCTGCGAAAACGACTTTTATTCTCACTGCCATAAGGTTCAAAAACATTGCAAGGATTTAATAGCAACCGGAAACGTCATATTCCCAAATGATTGTTATCACGAAAAAAATAAATCAATGAACTGACCTGGGAATTGTTACGCATTTAGTATGACTGTTCTGGCTTGATATTGCCTTTTCCAGTTCTTCGAGCGCTCCGCTTTTCTTTAATTTCTTCACTAAACTCTTCACTGCTTTCTCGGACCATTTATCTTCGGCTGCAGACGAACCCTCAGGGCCCTTTTTCCACCCTAACAGCCGTTTCACCACTGGTGGTGTTAGGGGAAACATGCCGCGTCACTTCACTCACTAATTCATCAATATAAACAAATTATCATTTGAATATAAAATTATATATTCGCGCACAATTATTAAGTTCCGTATTTAGGTAAACTATCGGCCATATTGCGAGTGAATGACAGTTCACTTGTCAATCAACAAATTGTAAATAAATTTGTCTCTTTCACACCCCTGTCTTTTCCGAGATAATAAACGTCTGAACGTCTGCTGAACGTCTCTGGCCATAGCCATTTATCGGATTCATAGACGGTTTATCATAATTATAATTTCATTATACATAGGTCACTGGATAAAGTTAAATTTAGCTATTCAATATAATATGCCTGTATCTGTCCTTTTCTTGCAAATTACTTCTTCTGCAAAACAAAGGGCATTTCCATAAACAAAAAAAATTCAGCCTAATCTAATGATAGTTACATTCAACCTTATTTAAATAATTACATTGAATAAACACAATAAGCGACAGACAATAATATTCTGTAGATGCAAGAGATAGGGAAAGAAACCTACTACATTCCGAAGTAAAGGTACGAACGCCAGCACGTCAACCTACCACAATCTGTCAGATTTCTTTACAAAAACAATATTATTCACCATTTTTGTTCTAATGCAATAAAAAGTAAAAACAACATGCACAAGAAGGGGTTTTCCATAATTTAACAATAATTTAATTGATTCGATGGACATTTGCATACATTGCGGTATGAACATGTTTTTATGGTAAACAGTAATGTAATACAAAATGTAAAATTGTAAAAAGTGGTCATTATGATCTATGGTAGAAATTGGAATTGGAATGTTTTTGTTTTGAAATTTGACACAAATGGCGATAAAAATATTGTTTCATTTGTTTTTTTTTCTAAAGAAGTGTCAGTTGTTCTAAGAAAGTGGAAATATTTGTGTGAAAAAGAAGATTTGGTAAGATATTTCTCGTTTACTGTGTATTTCTATAATTTTAACACGTTTTTGTGGTCCAAATGGTAAAAAATGTGTGCCGGTAATAAACTGTCACTGGCCGTTTAATTTTATTTTATTTGGTGGCCAGTGTCAGTTTTCATAATCCCGCTTTGGTTTTCTAATTGCTAGGCTGGAAATTATTATTTAGAGTAAAGATAAATAAATTAAACTACTTTACGAAAAGTTTTATTTTCGAATTTCCCATTCTCATTTCCTTCCTGTCTAAAACTTTCGATTTGTTTTGTCGCGAATTTTTTGGCATAAGTAAATAAGGCGAATATTTATATTTGTTTAAGTGTTTTAGCGTATTGCCTTTACACCGTATATTTAAAAAAATCTGAATGTCATTTTGCCGTAGGCTTTAATATTTGCAGAATTTCAATGTAAACAATTTAGTTGAAGATACCATGTCAAAAGGTCACCAGTTTTTGTGAAACCTACCTTACCTAAGCCAGGTAGCTTTTACTAAACCTACTTGCCTACCAATTCTTTTCTGATTTACTTACTTTGTAACATCTTGCAGTGATCTTCCTAATAATTCAGAAAAAAAAGTCTAAGAAAACATAGGTATTTATTTAAGTATTGTATGTTCTGTATAAAATAATTTTTAATTCATGTTACTAATTTTCTATTCTTTATCCAAAACTTATTTATTAAATATGTTCTTGGCTCGGGTCAAAAACAATAGATAAGTTATGGAGTCCTTGGCCCCTTAAAGATTAAAGAGTTTGAGCAGAGTTGTTTACCATTCATTTCTTTATTATGGCACTCCAACAAACGGTGCCGATCCCTTTCCGATTTGATATGTGTGCTATGACCTTTAATCTTTTTTTCTAAGATGGAATTTGAGGCAAGTCTGTTACTATAATTAATCTAATCACTAAGCCGTCCTTTCTATTCATGCTTTGTATGCAGCATTAAGTTGCCTCTTCTGTACATTTTTGTCCCTGTCAGGGACAAGCTGATCCACATGTGTACCACAAACGGTACAAATATGTACCGTCAAAGGGCTGAGAAGAGTATTCACTGAATATATAATAATAAACTCATAGATTCATTTATACTTAAGTAATACAAATAGAAAGTTAAGTTTATTAAGAGTGGGGCTCCTGGGTTCAATCTGCAGTGTTAATTAGGCTTTTACATCAGGATTTTCTCAGTGGCAAGCTCTAGTTTGCTTTGTGTCTGGGTAATGGGAACAGACTTGGCTTCCTATAACATGGGACTTAAACATCTCTGGTGAAAGAGTGGACTACACCTCCTCATGTTCTGGAAATACAAGCGTGTTATCGTCATCAGCCTTCAGCAGTCCACTGCTCGGCATAGGCCTCTCCTATTGCACGCCATTCAACTTGATTTTCGGCAACTCTCATCTAGCTACTACCAGCCATCCTGTGAAGATCTTCGCTCCACCTACCCTGAGGGCGTGCTACCTTACGTTTACCGATTCGCGGTCTCTACTCAAGAACACGTCTACCCCAACGGTGATCTGTTCTATGGCTAACATGGCCAGCCTATTGCCACTTCAGCTTGCTACGTGTTGTTTATTGTAAACTAGCTGCGCACCGCGGATTCACCCGCGTAAATGTCGATCCCGGGGGAACATCGGGATAAAAAGTAGCCTAAATGTTAATCCAGGGTGTCAGCTACCTCCATACAAAATTTAATCAAAATTGGTCCAGCCGTTTGAGAATGAAGAAGTAACAAACATATAAACACACACACACTCACAAACTTTCACCTTTATAATATTAGTGTCATTGCGTTTCGTGTTGTACAGCGCCGAAGGTGCGTCGTATACAACTACCTATATCATTCTATGACGCCTCTTTAAAACCAAACAATTTTCGGCAATTACCAAAACTGCCAAGAATTACGAAAGTTATGAGAGTATCAGTAAATTAGTGAGAGCAGTGGAGGCTCAATGGTAACGGTCCCGACTTACGTATCGTAGGTTCGAACCCAGGCAAGCACTTTAGTTTTTGTAATTTATTTTATCACCACTGCGCTCAAAACAGTGAAGGAAAACATCGTGAGAAAACCAGCATGTCTTAGAACCAAAAATTCAAAGACATGAATATGACTTCCAGCCTGCACTGGGTCCGCGTGGTGGATTACTATTTAAGTTGCTTATGGAAGCATCGTTTGACGACACGGTTGGCGCAATGGCTGAGCGATCGACTGCTGCGCTGCGAGTCGCGGGTTCGATTCCCGCACGGAACAAATATTTGTGTTGCCTACAGGTAGTTGTTCCGGGTCTGGCTGGTTGTGTATGTGAATTTAAATGTTTGTAAACGCACCCACGATACAGGAGTAATTCCTAGTGTGGGGCAACGTTTAAACAAAAAAGAAAAAAGAAATGTAAGCCCACACGCACGCACACGCAGTGCGCACTGCGGTTACATATGAATTTATTATTTTTACTAAAGACATGACGGAGCCGCAACCACTATTGATCCTCTGCATGGAGAATGCTTCGGGAGAGGATGTGGCGCTCAGAATAGAACCAGATGATAACTTCCAGATGTTTCTTGATAAGGCCAGGTAAGTTTCCATGCTTATATGGATGGATTGCATGATGTGGTGGGCTCCGATTTGGGTACAGATAAGAATCTGAAAAATTACCCAACTTTCAAGTTAAAACCATTTTCCAAGCAACTCGTATCCAGAAGCCAGAATAGGTAATTAGTTAGTCTTTTAGATGCTTCCGAAAAAACGTTAACACGGCCATCTTCTGTTCGCGTCTATTCTACCCTAGCCAACTAACCATCTTCTTGTCCAATTTATTCAGGGTCGGCGCAGTCCCCAGCTAGCCAACTAATAATATTTTCGATCCCGTGGGAATATTGGGATAAAAAGCCCTTATGTTAATCCAGGGTGTCAGCTACCTCCACACCAAATTTTATCAAAATTGGTCCAGCCGTTTGAGCGTGAAGAAGTAACAAACATATAAATACACACACTCACAAACTTTCGCCTTTATAATATTAGTGTGATTATCCAATGCAGACATTCACATAATTTCAAAGCTTCCCACTGTGCCATTAGATTTTAACCTATTCACAAATTTTACCATTTCAGATCACTCCTAGGCTTTGATGTAGACTTAAACTCGATAACCAGAAACCAGCCCGTTTCACTATCAGAAAATGTCTACCAATTTCTAGTAAACGCTGAACAAAACTTACAAGCAGACGAGCTAACACAAAACTTTGACCAAATGTTGGACCCCATCGATGGAGCCAACGATTTGGTCTACATATTAGACGATGGTACACAAATCCGTGCCTCTCAAATACATTTCGATAATGATGATCCTTTAGTTGATTTGACAGCTGAGAAAATACCGTTTGTTAAATACGCTGATGATGTTACTGATGTAGACGATGATGATGATATAAATATTCACGAGACTAAAAAGATTAATATTGTTGAAAGTCCTGTGTCGAGATGGTCAAGTAAAAACTCTAGCCCAAAATGCAGTTTTGTCAATTCTCTACCATTCAAATTAGTGTGCAATAATACGTCCGGATTCGAAGCGCAATTCACGAAATATTTAGAAGCGAATACAACAAAAACTTACGCGACCCTAAATCCTGTGACAACTCGAAATAAATCCCCAAAAAGTTTGATCAAAGATAATTTTAAGAACTACGATGATAACAGCTATCAGAGGAATGATAACTTGTCGTACACTCGGGAGGAGATTTTGAACATGTTCAAAGACTCTCCGATGACGTCACTGCCGTATGACCAGGGTTACAGTGAGAGGAGACATGTTCGGAAGACGGACCCTTCGAGACTTGTTCATAAGAGCTGGAGTAAGCCTCTTTCTTACGTCGACATTGATGGGGTGTTGATTGGGGAGAGCGAGAGCCAAATCTGTTTTATTTGCGGCAAACATGTGGATAACAACGTGGATAAATTGTACCTTTTTGATAACGAAGATCAACGGTTATATAGGTGTTCTCCGCAGAAGAAAATGTCGACACAGCTAAAAATTATCTGCGAGTGTTGTCTCAACGAAAACTTCACACCGTGTAGAATGAAAAGCGCAAATCAGTTCTTGAATCCTGATGAATATCTCGTCATAAGAAACAATCAGCAATACATCTTCCAAAAAGTTAAAAACTTCAATTTCGCACACCTAGGTAAAGCTAAAGAGATCATAAACAAGATAGAGAAGAAAATAGACAAGGAAGAGTTTGTTAAAGTCGAAATTGGCTCTGATGGAGAAATTATTACCAAGCCCATAGACACTAGGTCTGATGACATCATTACTGTAAAAGATGAGAAGAAGGAGGGCAGCTCGAGTGACGTAGAGTTTGTAGAGCCGGAACCAGAGATAGATAATATCATAGACAATTTGGAGGAAGCTGATGAGGAGGTGAAAGAGTTTTTGGGGAAATATCAGCGTGATGATAGTGAAGTTACTGAGTTAAAATGCAGGTAAATATGTCATCCTTACATAGTATAAAACAATGTCGCCAAAATGTCTGTACGCGCATAACGTCCGAGTAAATGCACCTAATTGGATAATTCTTTTTTTTTTTGTTGTGTTCGGTATTGCCAGGACAAGGTTTGTATGAAAGAAAATTTAATAAATTTGAAAAAAAAAATATACATCTGTGCGAAGCTGGGGCGGGCCGCTAGTTGATTAATAATGGTGTTTCCTAAACTGAACAGTCTGAAGAAATCGTCAACACGCTGTACGCAAGCGTGATAATCAACGCTCGTTTCTTTTCTGTATTAAATGTGCATACACACGATGCGACTCGCGTCGACGACAAGAGGCAACTGTATCATGCACGGTGCATCTTGTGCACGTTCTAACAAACAAACTCTTTAGCCTTATTATTTTATTAGTATAGATTGTGGCTGCGTAATAACAGCTGCACGGGGCGAACGATCAGGTTAAGCTACTCTTGCCGCGGTTGATCCGTGGATGGGTGACCATCTTTACATACCAAGACCCCTCCGTGTCTCGGAAAGCATGTTAAGCCGTTGGTCCCGGCTGTTATTCGTGGATCTTTGACAGTCGTTACGGGTCGTCAGAAGCCCGAGTCTGACAACCAGTCTTACCAAGTGGTATCGTATTACACAGTAACTAGGTTACGGAGGTCAGATAGACAGTCGCTCCATGTAAAATACTGGTACTCAGCTGCATCCGGTTAAACTGGAAGCCCACCCCAACATAGTTGGGGAAAGGTTAAGCAGATGATGAGATATAGATTTTAAACAGTATTTACTTTGCAGATTCTGTGGACAAATCTTCTCAGATCTGGCGGCAGTAACAGATCACTGTGAAACGCATAAACATGACCTAGAAGATAGTGAAGTATTTCCTTGTCCACTCTGCAATTATGGTAAGTTGGTTTGTCTTGCAGTTATAGAGGTATGAGGAACTGGGTGTGAAGTTCACTAGCTTCATATTTTCTGACTGACCGACTTCTTGACAATTCAAAAGTGCCTGTAAATGGTTTAATTGAAATAAATGCTTTGAGTTTGAGTTTCTCCATAGAAAAGGGAGGATCCTCCGACCAGACGGGTGTCCTGTCTGGTGGGCAACTGTCCGGCGATTGATATCGGAACGTTGTATATAATAGGGAGATAAAGGAGGTCGTTTCCAACGCTTTTAAAGTGCGAAATAATTTTTTGAGACGATTTAAAATTTTTGGAAAAAAAATATTGCTCTTGAAATTTGGTACCACTAAAAAGCGAGAAATAAAAACTTTTTAACAAAAAATAAAACCGATCCAAAGACACCGACTTCTGAAATTAAAGTTATTTTTCACACTTCTGAAATTAAATTTATTTTTCACTTTGTAGTATTTTTTTTTTGTTTAAAAGTTTTTTCTGTATTAAGTGTGCATTGCACCCGTGCGAAGCTGGGGCGGGCCGCTAGTTGTGTATAATTTATGTTTATAATTACGCAGGTTATGCAAATTTAAAATGGCTAAAAGCTCACGTGAAGGCAGCCCACGAGGAGACTGAAACGCCAAAAATATTAAAAGATGAAGATGAAGCCGCGAAAGAGGAGAATAAAGGTAACTGGCATTATTTACCTAGCTGCTAAGGTTCAGCGCAGAAACAGTGAAATGTTCGAGCGATTTTTCAATGATATTTAATCTATCTATATCTATATAATATTACTAATAATATACCTGAAGAGTTTGTTTGTTTGAACGCGCTAATGTCTGGAACTCATCTGCCTACCCTTTTCCCAACTATGTTGGGGTCGGCTTCCAGTCTAATTAATTAAAACTGCAAAATTACTTATTTGTTGCCACGATGCACTACCTAAAAAGGCTTTAAAGATCTGTGGCATATCTACATATCCGCCATTTTTTTTTTTTTCAAAATGGCGGCCACGCATGACGCCTATATAAATCGATAGTTGACATCAATGCAAACAGAAAACGTACGTCACGTCACGTTTCCGAAATATAAACGTCCAAATTTGATTGGAAAAATAAACAAAATGGCGCGACAGTATGCCAGCCAGGCTCTATAAAAAATCATCAATTCCCTTTCCTTTTTTCGGCGCCTTAAGTCCTTATTTTTCACCGTTACTTATCAACATAGACCTATTTTTCTACTACCAAAGTTGCTTTCAAAACTGTTTGCGATTGATAGCAGCATTAACTTTTATCTATTTAGATGACGAAGAGACTAAAGTAAAACCATCATCATCTGCTAAAGCACGATCATCACCCATTGCGACTCGCACTAAAAGTTCTAGTAAAAAGGGAGATGGCGATAGAAAAGGTATTAAGAATATCACCTAGCCTTCTCCCTCTGTTTTCGCATTCTTTAATAATGTTGTATTTTTTTTCATAAAAATTTTAGACGATGAAAAGTCGGACGAAGTCAAGGCTGATTCTAAAACTGACGTGGTTAGTTACAGATAACTGTCAATCTTCTATGTAGTATCTTCAAAAGCTTTGTTAATGAATTTGGTATGAGTTGTTATGTATGTACAGACGCCAATACATCAAGCTACTACAATCTGTCAAATTTCTTTTATAGATTTTCAACTTTATCGCTAAAGCATAAGGTACAGACCTGATTAGGGAAATTTGACAGTTTCGGGTAGCTTGATGTGCTGGCATCTGTACAATCTCATAGAAATAGTTTTCTTGTCATTTCTTTATTATACAGGGTAGCAGGGACACGCAACCTGTTAACATAGATTCAGATTCTGAACTCCTCACATTGAGGTTTTTAGACGCTAAACAAAAAAAAATTATTTATTCCATACTTTTTGAGCGCGTAGGTATTGCAGTTTTCTATGAAACAGCAGATTTTTTTTTACCGACGGAAAAGCGGAAGTCCAACAGTGGACTGCTTCAGGCTGATGATGAACCGAAGAAAAATTTCTATGCTAGAGGGTCTACAATCATGTGTTAATTTAATGGTTTCAGTTTGCCCCTCGGTGTCCCTGTCACCCACTTTATTTTGAGCACTGAGTTATGTAATAGTAATTTAGTTTGAATCACTTTTCTTGATCTAGAATCTTTTTAAGATCATGTTGTAGTCATTATAATCACACAGGCGTGTGTTTTTACCGCCAAAAGGAGTCGATTCGACCAGACTCCTACTTTTCGGGGTACACCTGTTCCTGTAACAGATCGGCTCGAGCTCCTGGGCATGGAGTTGACATCTAGTCTCAACTTCGGCGCGACCATCGAGTACAAAGCCCAAACTGCGGCCAAGAAGCTGGGCATCCTTAATAGGGTGAAGCGATACTTTACGCCCGGACAGCTTTTAACCCTTTACAAAGCACAAGTCCGATCCTGCATGGAGTATTGCAGCCACCTTTGGGATGGCTCAGCAAAATACCAACTTGCCGCGCTTGACTCGGTGGAACGCAGAGCTAAGAGGCTCATTGGCGACGTAAAACTGGTGGATGCCAAGCTTCACAGCTTGGCTCATCGCCGCAAGGTTGCCTGCTTGTCGGTCTTCTACAGATTGTACTTCGGTGAGTGTGCCCAAGAACTCCACGACCTCATTCCACCGGCCCCCTTCTACCTTCGGACATCCAGACGCACTGCAAGTTACCATCCCTGCCTAGTTGCTATTCCACCAATTCGCACTAAGCGTTTTCAAATGTCCTTTATAATGCGCACAGGAAAAGAGTGGAACTCGCTACCTGCGTTTGTGTTTCCGAGTGAATACAACCCGAATCTCTTCAAAGTAAGAGTGAACAGGCTTCTTCTGGGTAAGCTCACTCCATCGTAGACTTTATCTGTGTCATCTCTGACCTAGATTAAAGTCAAGAGCAAACCCATTACGAATAAAAAAAAATAATCATTTGAAAATACATACTTTTGTCATAAAAATAATTTGTAGGTGATTAAATAAATGAATAGTACCTATAATAGCGATATATAATTTTACCCACTAACCACTAAACACATTAAAAGCTAAACGAATTTAAAAATCGTTCTGTTTTTTCAATGGCTTGAAGCTGATGATGAGAATGATGCTTTAAATATGTTTAGTGCTAAATGTATTTAGCTCAGGTTCGCACGGTCGATTTTTCCTGCGGCAATTTTTTCGCGCATTGAGTTTTCAACGCTCTGCTTAACGGCCGAGAGTTGAAATTCCAACAGTGTGTTTTGTCGACGCGCTGGGATGCACTCTCTTGGATTTTGAACGCTCGGCTCAACGGTGAGGGTTGGAAATCCAGTGCGCGATATTTTTACGCCGTGCCTACGTGGTTTTAGCGATTGGTGGAGCAAGTGGCCCTTAGTTTGGTTAATTCTACCCTAATTCATTGAAATACATTAACAAATATTAACCAACCACACAGACGGAGCCACCCATCATAAAAACGGAGGTAAAGCAAGAATGCCTGGACAGCAGTGAGGATGAGATCTGGATCGTTCAGACTGCTGATGCCGAAGCCACTCAGGAGCTGCAGAAACTACTCTGTAATGCCAAGGTAAGAAACCAGGGCCTGTACCATAACCGTTTGCAGAGCAGGGCAACTTGACACTAATAGGTGCACCACACATGGTTCAAAATCGCTTGACTATTTATGTACTACCCGACTTTTTGACACATCATAATATGCAAAGTGCGTATGTTACAGTTAAAATTGTGTTCTAGGGTAAGTCGGAACGTTATAAGCTGATTATGTTAATTGCAAAGAGGATTTTGACCGGCTTTGGCTGTGACATATGCATATAGTAACCGCCATGTATTTAGTAGTATATTATTGTTTTCTCCCGAACCGACGCGTACTTTACTTTTTTTTTGAGGATGGGAAATCATCAAATGACCCCTCCCGCTCTGGGTGGAGCGGAAAGGAGTGTCAGACTCTTACTGACTAAAACCCACCCGTGTTCCTTAGCCCTTTATGTTCCGGGCCAGCGGTAACCCTTTCGGACAATCCCGCTGACCCGCGTGCTTTACTTGCGGTAACCAAGTGTACAAAGACGTCGAAGTGTAAAACGCGCGATGCTTCGTGAGATAAAAATACTGTGCTAAATGATTTATTTCTGTAAGTAGGTTTGTACAAACACTTTTACATGTCAATCTTATTTTTTTTTTAACTATTCGAGGTCGGCGTTTCCTATCTGACTACTCTGAGAAGAAAGGCCGAAACAACTCGTAGGTCACAGTCTCTTTTAAAGTCCAGACATGATCTTGGTCAGACCATGTAGATTGGTGTCTGAAATGGTCTTTTGAGGAAAGAACCACACAGATTGAGTGAACCTATCCAGTCTAGTAGAGCTTCTCTTGCTCCTTCCAAAACTCTCTATCCTTTGCGATATCCGGCCATGTCGCCCCAGCAAACAAGTCCAGATCCTTGTGACACCACCTTCGTCGCGGTTGACCTCGACGGCACCTCTATTACACGGCTATTAAAAAAAAAAATGTATTCATTTATTTCAGCCATGTTTTTTTTTTACACATACACCCATAGTAAAATAAAAATTAAAAAAATTAAATTAAATATAAAATAGATATTAAGTTAAATTAAATTGTATTATTATTATTGTTATAGGTACGGTACATTCAGATAGATTATAGTTTTCTTATAAATGTCATGTGGGTTTCAATTCAAACATACTAAAATGAAATACTTAGTGGTCATGTAAATGGTGCGGAATATAGTATATTCAAAATTCTTATTAATTTCAGGTTAAACAAGATGGGCAAGATGGTGAATCTAAAAGGACACCTGAATGTTTTAATTGCGGGTAAGTAAATCTTTCTTATTTTTTTAAAGAATACACGCTTTGAATTTGTACGTGAAGACAAGTAGCGTCAGCAAACACGAACACACTCTTCCTACCTACTTCGCTATTGTCACGGTCCGTGACAATAGCGAAGTCACATTTCAATTCACAGCGCGTTTCTACACTTGGTGCAGACGCCAGCACATCAAGCTACTACAATCTGTCAAATTTCTTTAATAGATTTTCAACTTTATCGCTAAAGCATAAGGTTCAAAGTTGATTGGAAAATTTTGACTGTTTCGGGTAGGTTGATATGCTGGCGCCTGTACTACGCACCTGACCTTTTTGAAGAACATTACCAATTAGGCCACTGTCCTTCCAAGGCGCTTCCACCCACACACCACATCTGCATACACACTGCTTCCACATCTGCTAAAACTTAACCACCAAAAACATTTCATGTAAAATGTTGCCAAGACGACCACATAAGGTTTGCTCTGTGAAAAAGATATCAGATCTCATGTAGAGCCAAGCTTCTGAATCTACACGGCCTAACTCTACCGACCCTAACTTCACAAATTCTACATACAGTGGAAACTCGATTAACCGGACTAATTGTTGTCGTTAGGGATTCGGATAATCGAAAGTCCGGATAATCGAATGTATGAAGAAAAGCGGGTTTTGTGAAATAAGTTTAATAATAGTAATATTTTAATAAGTTTAATAATAATATTATTAATTAAAAATAATAATAATTTAATAATAAGTTTAATTTGGTTTAAAATATTTGGTAATTGGCATTTGACGTAAGCTACTTTTTCTCTTCATTGCTGCTATATCACGAATTCGTTTCAGCTGTAGTAAACTTACAGTATCACTCTCTGTTTGTTTTTCAAACCATTTGAGAGCTGTTTCCAGAGCCTGAAGTGCTTCATCATGAGATGGTCCTACATCATTTTCTACGTCTAGATTTTTTTCTGTTTCATCTTCTTGCATTTCCTCCTGTTCATTTATCAGCAATATGTTTTCTACGATTTCGTCATCCGACATAATCTGAAAACCTTGATCATTACTGTCACAAGTGACCCACTCTTTGATATCATCATCATCACAATCCTGGCATATTTGTATCTTTAACATTAGAAACGCGTGGGGCAGTGATCCCGTGGGGCGCGGGCGGGGTAATGCCAGTTCCGAATCGTTCGTGCTTGCATAAATTCGACTTTTAGTACATATGTTAAACATTTTGTAACTTGGCTCAATATTACTTAATTATTTAATTGGTCGCAGTTTATAGTCCGGATAATCGCGAATCCGTATAACTGAGGGCCGGATAATCGAGTTTCTACTGTATCAGTAAATATGTATGGCTTCGCCGTTTCGCTACCGTCGTTGTAGTGATGCGATTATTTAGTTTCTGAACTAAGTAACGAAACAGCCAAGCCATAGAGCTATTCAATTGAGACTTTGTATGTTTAATTAGTCTATTATTGACATCATATCCTGAGAATATGAACTATCTGGTACATCGGAAACCAACTCTATGAGGGTTCAAAAAAACGACGAAACTCTTCGAGAAAAGGTAGGTAGTGGCCCTTGTGCTTCGCTTGTCTCGTCTTGGCGGGGGCACTACCGTGCCACTAGATGTACAGACGCCAGCACATCAAGCTACTACAATCTGTCATATTTCTTTAATAGATTTTCAACTTTATTGCTAAAACATAAGGTTCAAAGTTGATTGGGAAAATTTGACTGTTTCGGGTAGCTTGATGTGCTGGTGTCTGTACCATATTAACGCCGCGGCACTTCATCATCATGATCATTTCAGCCGAAAGACGTCCACTGCTGAACATAGGCCTCCCTCCCCCAAGCACCGGCACTTCGGCCGGTTCTATGCTTCTCGCATCCAGCAGACTGTTTGGCACTTAATTCTTTTTTTTCTTGCCACAGGCAAATATTCGCGAACGCAGATGGCCTGTCAAGCCATCGCTGTAGAAGACGCAACCGGAAGCGGAAGTCCAAGGACAACCTTATATGTATACCTACTGAGGAAGACTTCTTGAAGGTACGTGTTTTATTATTATAACGTTACGTTACGTACGTTATTATTACGTATTTCTTTCCTGTTCTCCTATATAATATGGTCCCGTGAAGATGTAGTTGTACTTTATAAAATCATGCTTTTTGTATCAAACTCAAACTCAAAGCATTTAATTCAATTAAACCTTGTACAGGCACTTTTGAATTGTCAAAATTTAAATAGTCTGTCAGTTAGTCAGAAAGTTGAAGCTAGTTGCCCATTCCAAAACGTAGATCTCTATGGAGAAGAACGGGCAAGAAACTCCATGGACACTTTTAAATCAAGATATTATAGAGAATGATATAAATCAATCAAGATATTATAGAGAATGATAGAAAGATATAAAAAAATATCATACATAAATAATTTTGTTTCATATTTTATTATGTGTAAGTAGATAAACGAACAAATAATCATGACAGGACTGATTTTTCCAACGCCAGATAATTTTATCCGGGGTATAATTTTGAAATTTTTGACAGTTCTTCCATACAAAATCTGTCAGACGTCAATTTTATTCCACGAATAAAAATTATCTATCGATTCAAAAATCAGCCCTTAGAAAAGTAAAAACATTTATTTTGCATACATTCAAAGCACACAAAAATAAATAAAACGAAACAATAATTAATTAAGATATCGAGCAACAACCATATCGAAGTCAGGTATCGATTATTTCTGCTGGGGAGTTTGTTGCGCCACTTCTTCCCAGAGAAAGCGCTAGTATGTGGTGAAGAACGAGCGTTTTGCGTTTTGGATGGCTGTCTGTAATTTTGACGTTCGAAAAGTGCTGATTCTCAGCCTAATTTGAATAAATAATTTTTGTTTTTGATATCTAAACCTGTCTTTTCTGTGAAGTTTCGCCAGTTAATTTAATTTGACTTTGTATTTTGAAACTATGATGCTATAATACAATATTATTATGTCACAGAGAGCTCAGGGACGCCCTCGACCAGCTGATACGTCAGTAGACAGTGATCTTCTTGCTATGGTAAGTTCCACAAATATTGTACTAAACATATCCATGTACTAATATTACTAATATCCATACTAATATTATAAATTCGAAAGTAACTCTGTCTGTCTGTCTGTATGTTACCTTTTCACGCCTAAACCACTGAACGGATTTCGATAAAATTAACACCTTACACCACACATCGCTCTTAGCATTCTCATCTCAATTACCTTTCATTTATTCCTTTTGGGGCCCGTCATTCTGATCCATACAAGACAGGTCTAACCTTGTTCCATCGACTGCTGTGTGACTAAAAAATCTAGGAAAAAGGTCAACCTATACTTAATATTATAAAGCTGCAGAGTTTATTTGTTTGTTTGGTTGAACGCGCTAATCTCAGGAACTACTGGTTCGAATGAAATTTCTTTTTGCTTTGTATAGTCTATTTATCGAGGAAGGCTATAGGCTATATAACATCACGCTGCGACCAATGGGAGCGGAGCATCAATGAAAAATGTTGCAACAACGGGAAAAGAAATATTCCTTTTGAGAGCTTCCGTTGCGTACGCTGCGTAAACGGTTAAAGTTACGCAAAAATCATGTATGACGGAATTGTTTCCCTTTAAAAGTTCTAAAAAAAGTCCTCGACTGTATAATTATGTCTATCTTTTAAGGTTGACTCACTATATGTATATAACCTTTTTTATGGTAATCAAATTTGTTCTAAAAATAATGCATTATTTGCGAAGGTGTTTTTATAAACATGATGATATTAATCCTTATCCAAATAAATACGTTATTCATCACAAGTATTTTTAATTTTGAATAAAATTGCCCTTCACATCATTTGATTTCAATGGATATCTTAGGAGTTAGCATAGTTTAAAAAAAACTCCGCTAGGCGGCCGGTCATGAGTATAAATAATAATCTTGAGTAATACTTTTAAAGTAATGGAATATTATTTTAGTAGGTTTTTTTCCTTAAATTACCGCAGGTGAAACGGCGGGGCACAGCTTATATTTTAATACTCTAAACTCCCAATCTAGTTGGAACGCCTCCTCTTTTTTTGTGAATAACAGTCTTAGAATAGAATAGTACTCTTTATTATGCACACCATATAAATTACAGACATAAATATAGAAACTGCACAAAGGGTGACACAATGGGCGGTCTTATCGCTAAGAGCGATCTTTTAAAGACAACCTTAGGATGGATTTAAAGGGGAAGGACAGACAAATACTGTAGGTAGTCCATGGTGTACCATTTACATACTACAATAAAACATACATAAAGCAAATTATACTAATCTAAATAAATAAAAGCTCGGGAACACATCCATAAGAAGTTGGCAGACTTGTCCCACAATTAATTTGTTGGTTTTCTTCATCTATGTTTTTTTTTTATCTTTCCTCACTTTGTATAATTTGTTGTATGTATGTATACAGAGTTGATATGACAGAGGGGCATTAAATTACACTACGTATACTATACGTGTATAGTATTAATTCGATACAGTACAAAAATAGAAAGCGCCAAAAATGAGATTTTTTTTTTTTCAAACAAACTAAATAGCTTAAAGTCAGAGTGAAACGCAACCACCCTTTATAAATAAATTTGACTGACCTTAGATGCCTAGTAACAAAGTCGCGCAGGAGCGCGTGTGTGTGTTATCTCTCTTGGCGGGGGGCGGGGGGGGGGGGGGGGGGGGGGCGGGGAGCGGGCGGTTCAGACCGCTCGCGCGGCTTTTATGTTAGGTAAGTTGTAAAGTACGCGCACACACAAAAACACAAAATTTTTAAGTTCTCGATGTGTCCTCGATTCATATTAATGCACAAATTATACCGACGGAGAATATTGTTATTTATTTTTCTAATTAAATCACTGTCCGTCGCTAAGCACTTTAATTCCCGTAATCTTTGTACTGCCAATTGTATGGTGCCGGCGTTCCTAGGGCTATTGCGCCGGTCACCATACCTTTCTCGGTATGTTCGCAGAGCTAAATCTGTGTTTCCACGGCATTCACCGTAAATTAAAATCATGTAAGTGTATTCTGACGCCGTGTAAGTTACACGAGGCATTGCTGAACACTTTAATTTTACACACACATACAACCAACGTTTAATTACGTATCCTATCACAATAAAAACAGTCAATCACAAAAAAAAAAAACACTAACACTAAATAATAATATTCCCAAGTTACCTATCCTGTCACAATAAAAAAAAATACTGGATTAAACGTATTTAGTGTCTATCACAATAACAAAACAAAATCACAATTATTGTCAGCGAGTTCGACAAAACATAACGGCGCGGCGGCGGCGCCGGGGCTCCCGTGTTACGTAACGTACGTCCCGAATGGATGACCCTTGCGCACTGTCCACTGAAAGAACAAGTTTTTTTAGCAAATTCGCAAGGATCTAGGATACAATAGCAACACACTGACCTATTTCTATTCCTTTTACGCGCGGGAAAAAGGCGCGGGGGTTTTGCTATGTTTGTCACTCTCATAGTGAAAGTGCAAGTGTGTGTGTATTTATTGCTTCGTGAAATATTTGGTTGTACTTGTGCGGCAACAATGTATCTTATACTCAGATTATCGTTTTAAGGTGCATGACCTATGCGTATGAGATAATCAGCTGTTAGGAAATATACATCGTGTTCAAACGTAGCAAAAACTTCAAAAATCATTTGTGACTAAACTACTGCTCCTATTTAATTGATTTTTGGTACAGAGCTTGAAAATGGTATCTAGTATAGGCAGTTTAAAGGAAAGCCCCTCTGTCGTATCAACTTTGTATAAGTATTTATTATTATATTTTATTCTTCAAAATTTTC
This sequence comes from Luperina nickerlii, assembly GCA_963855955.1. Classification (NCBI taxonomy): domain Eukaryota; kingdom Metazoa; phylum Arthropoda; class Insecta; order Lepidoptera; family Noctuidae; genus Luperina; species Luperina nickerlii. Next base: position 3,267,393 of record OY979689.1, on the reverse strand, counting down.
TGTTCTGTTGCACCTACTGTTTTGTCTCTGCATCACCCTAAGGTAGACTGGTAGAAAATGCCCAAGGCATTAAGTCCGCCTTTGTACATTATGTGCATAAAGTTTTAATAAATAAATAAAAAATAAATAAGTCATGTCTTATTTATATTGCAGCGTTCCAAAAAACGCCGCAGCCGGGAACCGACCTCCAACCCTCAGGTGGTGACTTGCCACAACTGTAACGAGTCCTTCACGTCCAAAGTTAGACTCAAATTTCATATGTAAGTACAAATTTGATGATTTCCCATCCTAAAAGAAAAAAGTACACTTTAGAATATTTACCTCTTTTTTTTCTAAATGTGCTGTGTTCAAATTAGCAAGAGATACTCGTATATGTGGTTTTAATTTATTTATTTGGGACAAACTAACAGCTACACATTAGATCTTATGAACTAATTTACAAAACAAATACATTAAAAAAAAATTGAAATGGGTTTGTTTGCTCTTGACTCAAACATACGTGATACAAATGTGCAAGTGACACCGTTATCCACAATATACAAAACAGATGTTTATGTTATGAGCAAAACGAATTAAAGAACAATTAATTAATTAACAAACAATTATTAAACATATTTAAAAGCTCTTGATTGTTTTAATGACGATTTTAATTTGACGACACGGTTGGCGTAGTGGCTGAGCGATCGACTGCTGCGCTGCGTGTCGTGGGTTCGATTCCCGCACGGAACAAATATTTGTGTTGCCTACAGTTAGTTGTTCCGGGTCTGGCTGTTTGTGTATGTGAATTTAAATGTTTGTAAACGCACCCACGATACAGGAGTAATTCCTAGTGTGGGGCAACGTTTTTTAAAACAAAAGAAAACAAAAAAGAAAAGAATGATGCAGTTACGAAACTTATGAACCGGCCATTGCAAATATCTCTTCAAATCAAGTCTTTTATTCCAACTAGGCTGAGAATCAGCACTTTTCGTACATCAAAATTACAAAAGCTAGTCCCCCAAAAAGCCCACCCTTCACTTCTAATTCTGTAAATAGTTTATTATAATTATTATTAATAACTAGCTGCGCCCCGCGGTTTTACCCCGCATAAGTTTCGATCCCGTGGGAATATCGGGATAAAAAGAAGCCTGTATGTTAATCCAGGGTGTCAGCTACCTCCGTACTAAATTTTATCAAAATTGGTTCAGCCGTTTGAGCGTGAAGAAGTAACAAACATATAAACACACACACAAACTTTTGCCTTTATAATATTAGTGTTTTTGTTTTTTTTAAAAAAACGTTGCCCTACACTAGGAATTACTCTTGTATCGTGGGTGCGTTTACAAACATTTAAATTCACATACACAAACAGCCAGACCCGGAACAACTACCTAGTGTGATTTAATATAATTATTGCCCGTACGCAAAATAAGACGTGGAGTTGCGGACACCACCAGCCCGTATTACCTACTAATACGACGCAGAGGTGAATGTTGCACACACATTGTACAGACGCCAGCACATCAAGCTACTACAATCTGTCAAATTTCTTTGATAGATTTCAACTTTATCGCTAAAGCATAAGGTTCAAAGTTGATTGGGAAAATTTGACAGTTTCGGGTAGGTTGATGTGCTGGCGTCTGTACGTGATGCTATTGTTCAACAACATGCTATGCAACACTCTTGCGCAACCTTCGTTTACTATTATGGTGATTAATTTTGGGTGTAATCAATGCCCGAATTCGGGTAAAATGATGCTGACACCCGAATGCGGGTAAAATGATTCTGACACCCGAATGCGGGGAAGTAAAATCATACAATACTAGCCTAGCTTATCGTACACCCTCCAATGTTTCTAGGCAATTCCACGAAACGTCAAACCAGGCCCGATCTGACGGGCGCTACTCCTGCTCCGAGTGTGACGACGCCATCTTCGCCACGGAGACGGAACTTTTCGACCATGTGCACTTTCAGCATGATAAGCAGAAGAGGTGGCAATGTCCCGTCGCGGGCTGCGGGAAGACCTTTTTCCTCAGGTAAGATAAGAAAGAAAACTGGCCTTCATCAGGGGCTCTTTGTGCCTATCCAGGTAAGTACTACCATCCATATTAATATTATAAATTCAAAATTGGGCTTGCTTTTTTTTTTAGCTTTTCAGTTTTTTTTTTTAACTTAAGTTTTTTTTTTACCGCAGACGAGTTTTTTTTTTGTTGCTGAATGGACCTTCTCTTGACCTCGATCACGCCTGATGGAAAGCACTGGATGAGGTCTATTATGGAACGAGCGTGCCCAGAAGATGACTGTTTACTCTTGTTCATTAAGTACTAACAAACATAAACCTTATAAATTGAGAGGGGCCCGTGGCTAAATATTAACATCCGCACAGGTCGATCGATCAGGTTAAGCTACGCTTGCCGCGGTTGGTCTGTGGATGGGTGACCATCTTTACATACCGAGACCCCTCCGTGCCTCGAAAAGCACGTTAAGCCGTTGGTCCCGGCTGTCATTCGTGCATCTTTGACAGTCGTTACGGGTAGTCAGAAGCCCGAAAGTCTGACAACCAGTCTTACCAAGAGGTATCGTATTACCCAGTAACTGGGTTGTGGAGGTCAGATAGGTAGTCGCTCCATGTAAAATACTGGTATTCAGCTGCATCCGGTTAGACTGGAAGCCGACCCCCACAATCCTAAGGTTGTCTTTAAAAGATCGCTCTTAGCGATAAGACCGCCCATTGTGTCACCCTTTGTACAGCGATGCTATTCTGTAAAAATCTCACCGTGAAAACTTAGGTGAAGTGAGCGTGGAGTGAGCTATCAGTAGTGTCAATTCCTAGCAAAAACAAACTCACTTCACCTAAGGTTTGACGGTGAGATTATTACAGAATCGACCGGCTGTTCTATATTTATGTCTGTAATTTATATGGTGTACATAATAAAGAGTATTCTATTCTATTCTAGTTGGGAAAAGGCTAGGCAGATGAGTACCTTATAAATTGTGCATTTCTCAGTAGTTATTGTCATTTATTTCTCAGGGCAACGCTTACAAAGCACAGTCGCACACACACAGACACACGACGATATGTGTGCGTCACATGTAACAAGCGATTTTTAGACAAACAGACGCTAGATGAACATGGAGTCACGCATTTACAGGTAAAATTATATAATCATCAGTTTTAGCGTAGTTCACAAAAATAACTTACTCGACGGTTGTGAGTGTAAACGCCGGAAACAGGAAATTCCCCTAACCTCAGGACAGACACTGGCAACAAGCGCCCCTTGGCACGGATTTCGGATAATTATGCGTAAGCTATTTTATTAAAAAGATAATGCAAACTTTTTCAGTCTTTTGATGAGACTGTTGACCCTCTCTGGTGATATTATATGGATAAACCTTAAGACGCATCAAATTCGAATCGACTTTAAACTCGTAGATTTCTGGAAGAAATATTTTCCATGATCGCTTTAAAGTAATTTTACTCTAATTGTGATCGCTTTAATGTTCAAAAAACGGTAACTATCTTGCTCTTTATTTTCATTTGTGATAATCTAGAAATTAAAGGCTTAAATCTAGCTATTTCTCTTCGCAGATAAAACCCTTCCAATGTCACATATGCCTGAAGCAGTTAACCCGTCGCTCGCGCTTGCGCATGCATGTGCGCGCGCACGAAGAGGAGTTGGCGCCGAGACTCGTGCGCGTCTGTGCGGTATGCACGAGGGCCTTTAGAGATCATCGGCATGCACAGGTTTGTGCATTGTGTTTTTTGATGTAGAAATAAAATTATTTATTTAAACCTGTGATATATGATAGAACAGTGATTTTTTTTTCTGCATAAAAAATTATCGCCATTTCTATTATGCAGGTAGGTCCCCCCCCCATAAGTTGGACCAATTTTATGGTTTGTTTGGTTATTTATTTTATTTTAGAATGAAAATGCAGAAAATAAGCACGTTAAGTTGTGCTCCACAAGATTATACGTTAATATTATTATAAACGGTAGTTTTACATTGTTTAGTTTTATTGTAATCACTAAAACGGATAATAGTGGCCACTATTTTCCGTTTTAGTGAGTTTTATTGACTAGGCGGTCGGCGTAGCTTTAAGGGCTGTCAAAGTCAAATATTTTTATCCGTGGAATAAAATTGACTTTCGGCAGTAATATTATGGAAAATCTGTCGAAAATTCCAAATTTATTCTCAGGATGACTTATTGTAGACGTATAACAGTTTGGTGGAATGCGCCCTTGATGTGTTTAGCTAATCGGCACTCTGTATGTACAGACGCCAGCACATTAAGCTACTACAATCTGTCAAATTTCTTTAATAGATTTTCAACTTTATTGCAATAGCAATAAGGTTCAAAGTTGATTGGGAATATATGACAATTTTGAGTAGCTTGATGTGCTGGCGTCTGTACATTTCCTCTACACGACATGAACGAATCTTCTTGGTTTTCAATAAACCTATCTTTGCATCAGGAGCACGCATCAAAATCTACAGAATGTATCGAAGCTTTTGCGAACGAATTAAAAGAAGAAGCGGAAGAGGTGTCAGTACAATTGTCGCCCACCAGTGGACTTGTCAGACACACTGTGCAGATAATTGGTGAGTTTACCTTATTAAAAGAATTAAACTACAGTTTATGCCTATCTGACCTCCAAACCCCAATTACTGGGTAACATGGTACGGTCGGCAACAAAAGTCCATCAACACTTGTCCATTACTGATGTCCTTTATAATGCGCACAGCAAAAGAGTGGAACTCTCTACCTGCGTTTGTGTTTCCGAGTGAATACAACCCGAATCTCTTCAAAGTAAGAGTGAACAGGCTTCTTCTGGGTAAGCTCAGTCCATCGTAGACTTTATCTGTGTCATCTCTGACCTAGATTAAAGTCAAGAGCAAACCCATTTCGAATAAAAAAAAAAAACACTGTCATTTTTACATGTTATTAAATTGACTACAATTTTTTTCAATAAACTGCTTTTTAGCTTTTCACATAATAGCAAAGAGTTTATATTCTAAAAATTGTACTTATACTGCAATTTTGAACAAATATTTTGCTCAATAACTAAGATTAAAAAAAACTGAAGTGTTAATCGACTTTTGTTGCTGACTGTACCCCTTGGCAAGACTTTTTGTCAGACTTTCTGGCTTCTGTCTACACATAACGATTGTCAAAGATCCACGAATGACAGCCAGGACCAACGGCTTAACGTGTTTTCCAAGGCACGCAGGGATCTCGGTATTTAAAGATGGTCACCCATCCGCAGACCGACCGCGACAAGCGTATTTTGTTAATTATACAATGTTTATCTAATAAGTTCACGTGTCCTCTAGAATCTCCGAAGCTATCAAAGCCGATCAAACGCCAAGTGTCAAATGAAATGGGCGAGCACCTACTGTCTCAGTTGGCTGATGAAGCGCGCGCTTTGATAAGAGTGGTCGAGATTGAGAAGGCGTTCCGCTGCGAGTATTGCGAAGAGTTAGTATTTACACGGGGTCAAAATAAATTAGCTAGCGAAACTCCGCAAACGTATCGATATCTCATCATCTGCCTAGCCTTTTCCCAACTATGTTGGGGTCGGTTTCCAGTCTAACCGGTTGCAGCTGAATACCAGTATTTTACGTGGGGCGACTGCCTATCTGACCTCCACAACCCAGTTACTGGATAATACGATACCCCTTGATAAGACTGGTTGTCAGACTTTCGTGCTTCTGACTACCCGTAACGACTGTCGAAAGATCCACGAATGACAGCCGGGACCAACGGTTTAACGTGCTTTCCGAAGCACGGAGGGGTCTTGGTATGTAAAGATGGCCACCCATCCACGGACCAACCGCGGCAAGCGTAGCTTAACCTTTTAGATCGACCCGTGCGACTGTTATTGCTTAACCACAAGCTAAATAATTAATTAAGCAAATTAATGAATTAAGCCTGTCAACATACATATTTTACATCAATTTTGTTTTGTTCTAGTGTTTTCTATTTGGAAAGCGGTCTGAACACGCACCGCGCGATACACAAAGGTGTCAAAAATCCCTTCACTTGCCACATCTGTAAAGTCAGCTTCGCTACTTATTCCAGGTTTGTTAACTATTCATATACTGGGTAATAATCAGCTTATAACATCTTCTTTATGACAGGGAGTGTGTCATCATCATTAGTGATGTTCAAATCCGCTATAAACTGTAAACGTGTTATAAACTATAAAATATATTCATATAGTCTGTTATTTTATACGCTATAATTATAGCGCGCTATTTCAAAACTCGGGCGCAGTCTGAACGCGGTGACGCTATAATTTAGCAACACGCTATCACGCTAAACGGACTTGATGAATTGATGATGCGCGGTAGATGTTAACGCCCTATACATTATAGTCGCTGACGCTATCTTGCTATCTCGTTCTGGCCCCGCTGTGCGAACGCTATCTTGCTATCTCGTTCTGGCTCCGCTGTGCGCGTTTGAACTTTTATTCGTTGAGTAGGTCGAGGCGCTATAATATAGCGCGAAGTCCGAGGCGCTATAATATAGCGCGAAGTCAGAGCCGCTCATAGCACACGCTATACGCTATGTACACATAGTTTGTTATATTTTGGCGCTATACGTTTTATTAACCACCACTAATCATCATCACGACAGCCAACCCTACTAGAGTTCACGCACACATTTGCACGTGTCCAAACATCATTAGGTTATGCAGTAGTAAATCGGTAATTTATTTTGCGAGCATTGTATAAAGTGTTCGATGTGTGGCTTGAGCTAAGCTAACTAGTTTTGTTATTGGTTAGTTTTACGCACATCCCTCACTACTCATCCTCGTGCATTTCTGGTGGAAATACAGCCTAAGGCCCTTGATCGAGGGCCTGCGGACGGAGAGTAATGGGTAGCTCACCGTCCGATCAGGACCAGGCCCGTGCCGGACAAGCGTACGTGTTCCACGCGCGCCTCAAAGAGATGTCAGCATCAACCGAAGGGGCCCGTCAGGGCCGAAGCCTGCCGGGTCAGCGGGATTGTCCGAAAGGGTTACCGCTGGCCCGGAACATAAAGGGCTAAGGAAGGAACACGGGTGGGTTTTAGTCAGTAAGAGACTGACACTCCCTTCCGCTCCACCCAGAGCGGGAGGGGTCATTCGATGATTTCCCATCCTCAAAAAAAAAGTCCTTGATCGAAAGAGCTGGAAGCTATGGGGAGAGACCTTTGCACAGCTTTGGGATAATGCAGGCTAACAGTAGCAGTATTCAATAACATGAACAACTTTCAGGACAGGAGCATATCTGGAGTCGAGAAAACAACTTTGATTTTACAACGTTTGTGACGCAAATCTTGTTTGTATCTTTTTTAGAGCTCCGTACCCCAATAGGAAAAAAACAGAACCCTTAAAACTACCCAAGTAGCCGAATTCTGAGCCGAGTCCATTTAGATTGCTATCGACACGCTAACAGACCCTTATACGATCACTTTGTTGTCTGTGTGTCTGTCTGTCAAGAATCATTATCTCGGGAACGCGTGGAGGTGACGAGTTGAAATTAAAACCATATACTTACTCAAGTCTGCGGTCCCTTGAAGCTGTGAAAAAAAAACAAACTTAAGTTAACGTAAAAAAAAGATACGGCCGTTTATGCCGCAAAAAACGTATATTTCATGAATCAAAATGTATAGGGTACTTCCCGTTGACATAAAATCATGAAATCTGTCAAGAAGCAAGGTCATGTAGCACAAGCATGTAGCACAAAGTGAAAAATCCGAAAACCGTAAATTTGTACAGTACTCGGCGATAAATATTGCACATCGACCTTTGGAAAGAGGTGTATTTTATACAAAGAATAAAAATAATTATCAAAAGAAGCAAATCATAATTGTTTTAACAGCTCCTAATAGATACCGGACTGTTTTTTATTTCGTGCGACAGAGATAAAGCTCTACGAAGCCGAAATTAGCCGATTGTCTGTTTCCAAATGTCGATGTGCAATATTTATCGCCGGGTAATATAGTTACAATTTTAAAAAAACCGTGATAAACTAAATAGTTTTTACCGTTTTTTTTTTTTAATGCAACTACCCTATACACTACTACGGAATAAAAAATATGTAGGTATGTAAATACATCCTACTAATTTTTTATTCCGCTACTTCTTAAATGTCATCTTCTCTACAGATGCACAACCCACAAAACTACGCATGGCTTCTACAAACGCTCGCTAGCTGATGCTAAGAAACAAGCCGACGCCCCCGCACAAGCTGATGGCGACTCCTCCGCCCGCTCTGCTACTGGCATACTAGGATACGGCGACTTTCCTGTCGTCAAACACTTCCTGTGCGAGGTAACACAGAAGTGACAGAAGCCGAAGGCTTGTCAAAAGCTAAAACAGTCTTATAATCAAACCCCAGTGCGGGTTGGTGGATGTCACATGTTTCAAATTTTTGGTTCTAGGACATGCCGGTTTCCTCACGATGTTTTCCTTCACCGTTTTGAGAGCAGAGGTGATGAAATAATTTACACTAAGTAAATTACCTGCTACGGTTCGATCCCACGACGTACAGACGCCAGCACATCAAGCTACTACAATCTGTCAAATTTCTTTAATAGATTTTCAACTTTATTGCTACAGCATAAGGTTCAAAGTTGATTGGTAAAATTTGACAGTTTCGGGTAGCTTGATGTGCTGGCGTCTGTACAACACGTAAGTCGCGGCCGCTACCACTGAGCATCCACTGCTCTCATAATAACTTGCTCTATATAACTTGTCTAGCTGATAATTTTACACAAATACAGTGTTATTTCTTAAATTATCTTGTAGATAGTCCTCCGGAGACAGTCAAGCAGGTTCTATTAAGAACCTGATGTACTGTCTCCGAAACAAGCACACACACAACAACAAACAACAATAACATCAACAAAACAACATCAAAATTATTTATTTATTTATTTAAACTTCTCGCACAAAAAGGTACAAAGGCGGACTTAATGCCTTAACAACAACAACAACAAAAATAACATCAACAACAGCAATAACATTAATTACAACAACATTAGTTAAACAACAACAACAACATTAGTTACAACAACAACATTAGTTAACAACAACAACATTAGTTACAACAACAACAACATTAGTTAACAACAACAACATTAGTTACAACAACAACCACATTAGTTAACAACAACAACATTAGTTACAACAACAACAACATTAGTTAACAACAACAACCTTAGTTACAACAACAACAACATTAGTTAACAACAACAACATTAGTTACAACAACAACCACATTAGTTAACAACAACAACATTAGTTACAACAACAACAACATTAGTTACAACAACAACAACATTAGTTAACAACAACAACAACATTAGTTACAACAACAACAACATTAGTTACAACAACAACAACATTAGTTACAACAACAACAACATTAGTTAACAACAACAACATTAGTTACAACAACAACAACATTAGTTAACAACAACAACATTAGTTACAACAACAACAACATTAGTTAACAACAACAACATTAGTTACAACAACAACAACATTAGTTACAAAAACAACAACATTAGTTAACAACAACAACATTAGTTACAACAACAACAACATTAGTTAACAACAACAACATTAGTTAACAACAACAACATTAGTTACAACAACAACAACATTAGTTACAACAACAACAACATTAGTTACAACAACAACAACATTAGTTAACAACAACAACATTAGTTACAACAACAACAACATTAGTTAACAACAACAACATTAGTTACAACAACAACAACATTAGTTAAACAACAACAACAACATTAGTTTATTCCTTAGGACTGTGGACGCTCGTACCTACACTGGACGTACCTACAAGTTCATAGACGCATGAAACACGCGAATGAAAACTTTCTGTACAAATGTAACCAGTGCGAACTTACATTTCCTAACAGGTAAAATATACCTTTTTATTAATTATTATTTTTATTATGTCATGTGTATATAAGAAAAACGCATAGATACTTACAAGAAAAATAATCAGCTTACAAAAATACACTAATGTGCCGGCAATTTATTATTTTAGGTCAAAATAAAATCACATTAATTAGTGTTTTTTTTTTTGCTTGGATATCTTTAGTTAGACGTACTGAGCGCTGTGTTCAAATTTGTCTATCTATTTTAATGGGACCCTGTATATTAATTATAGAAGATATAGCCACTGGGAAAATTTTTTATGTAACACAGTTGGGGCCTGGCGTATCATCGTAAGAAGGTGCACTGCAAGTCTGGAGCTGACGACCCTGGAACCACCAATAAGAGCAACAGGGAAGATTATAGGTATTATAAAAATCATAAATTTATTCATTCGTTGTCAGACTAAGAAAGAAAGAAAAAAAAACGCAAAACTAAACCGCAGGGAGAGGTCCGTGGCTAAATAATAACAGCCGCACAGGTCGATCGATCAGGTTAAGCTGCGCTTGCCACGGTTGGTCTGTGGATGGGTGACCATCTTTACATACCGAGACCCCTCCGTGCCTCGGAAAGCACGTTAAGCCGTTGGTCCCGGCTGTCATTCGTGGATCTTTAACAGTCGTTACGGGTCGTCAGAAGCCCGAAAGTCTGACAACCAGCCTTACCAAGGGGTATCATATTACCCTGTAACTGGGTTGTGGAGGTCAGATAGGCAGTCGCTCCATGTAAAATACTGGTATTCAGCTGCATCCGATTAGACTGGAAGCCGACCCCAACATAGTGGGGAAAAGGCTGGCAGATGAGGACTAAACCGCTGGGTCTAGAAACATGAAATTTTGTACAGACGCCAGCACATCAAGCTACCCGAAACTGTCAAATTTTCCCAATCAACTTTGAACCTTATGCTTTAGCGATAAAGGTGAAAATCTATTAAAGAAATCTGACAGATTGTGGTAGGTTGATGTGCTGGCGTCCGTACAAGAATTCTTTAAATAACGAAACTGAATACTAAAGATGTATTTTTTTTAAATTTATCGCCTAAAGGGGTTAAAAAGGGGATAAAATGTTGTACAGAACACGAAGTTAAAGTAAGATAACTGATTAGTTGGCCATGGCATGTCACCGCTATAGTAATATTGATAAATTAATGTTAACAACGAAAGCTTTAGCCTGTAAATGAATCTCTCTGTTTCACCGTAACTGGGGGCCAGTCTCTCATACTAATGTAAGAATACCATTCATTTAGGATACCGTGTCGGGATTGTGAGCAGGTTCTGCCGAACAAAACAGCTTTATACAAACACCGTAAAAAAGAACACAGCGATGGAACTGCACGGGCTTATTCTAAACCAGGTAAGATTATTTTACACAATCATGAGGTGGGAGTGGGCTATGGACATGTCTCATGCAGCCGGAGAGACAGGCAAATACCACTCACTTGACGCTTGAGCGAGGACATCGCCGTCGAGGTAAGCCACGGCGAAGATGACGGTCTGATAAGGTTTGCAGGGCCAACTTGGCCAGAGATTGCATAAAACAGGGAGTTTTGGAAGGAAAAAGGGGGGTCTTTGCTCAGATGTACGACACAATATAGGCTAAGAAGAAATATGAGGGTAAAAACGCAGTCGCTCCAAAAAAAAAAACAATTTTTTATTTTTTGCTATTATTTTATATATTATTTGTTTCTGTAACTGCCCGTGACATCGCAGCGGGCTATCAGAATACCAGCGCTGGAACATTTATTTTTAAAATGTCGCAGCATCATGCTGAGATAGGAGCCTTTTGGAGTATAGGACTTTGTTTCATTTTCCTTTTGTTATTTTTTTTTATATAACTGGATTTTTATTTTGCTGTGTTTAGTTTGTGATCTTCCTGTGCGAGTCGCTATAAATACTTTTTCTTTTTTCTCCATGTTAAATACATGATATTCAGCTGCATTTGGTTAGACTGGAAGTCGATCAGAACATAGTTGGGAAAAGGCAGGCACATGAAGATGATATGGAAGACTAAATCAGTATCTTACTTTTGTCCTTATTTTATTTCCATATTTACCTCTATCGAAATAGTTTGCCAGAGGGGCTTTTTTTTAGGATGGGAAATCATCAAATGACCCCTCCCGCTCTGGGTGGAGCGGAAGGGAGTGTCAGACTCTTACTGACTAAAACCCACCCGTGTTCCTTCCTTAGCTCTTTATGTTCCGGGCCAGCGGTAACCCTTTCGGACAATCCCGCTGACCAGCCACCACCGCCAGCCACCAGCGCCAGCCGCTGACCAGAGGGGCTTGTGGCTATGTGTAAGAAATAACAACCACGCGGTTCGATCAGCTTAAGCTACGCTTGTCACGGTTGAGTCAGTGGATGGGTGAACATTTTTACATACCAAGACCCCGTGCCTCGGAAAGCACGCTAAGCCGTTGGTCCCGGCTGTCATTCGTGGATCTTTGACAGTCGTTACGGGTCATCAGAAGCCCGAAAGTCTGACAACCAGTCTTGCCAAGGGGTATCGTATTACCAAGTAACTGGGTCGTGGAGGTCAGATAGGCAGTCGCTCCATGTAAAATATTGGTATTCAGCTGCATCCGGTTAGACTGGAAACCGACTCCAACATGGGAAAAGGCTAGGCAGATGATAACTCATCTCTATAAAGGTCATGCTGTATGTCGGTAAATTATTTATTGAGTCCTTATTCCACATACCCTGAAAGCGATATCATCTTTGTAATTAATTTATGTCTGGCTGATTTCTATACACAATGGGACTGTGTTTTTTTTTATTTGATTTGATTTTGTCTGTCTAAAACAGGAATGTATGCGAGTACAGAGTCAGAATCTACAGGCGGAGCGTGTTCGCACTGTCACGCCACATTCACGCACGCGATTGATCTGCACAAACACGTCAAGTAAGTGACCGTATGGAGGTATAGGTTCCGTATTTTGTTACTGTACTGAGAGAGAAAAAGATTGCTAGCCTAGGATACATTTTGTATGAACATGATCACACATGGTCAAGCTCCAACCGTTTAAAGTTACTAACTATAATAAAAAAAAAAATAATCTTCATGTTTCCGAATTAACACAAAGAGGATTGAAGTTTTTTATATGGATCCTGGCATACTTACCTGTCCAATATTTTGTTTTTTTTTTCAAAATGACGGCCACGCATTGGAATACTTTAAACTTGTTATTGATAATTTCATCATACATTTCCATAGTAAAAGACTGTTACCAAAAAGTTACGTTTGCTTTGAAAAAAAAACTGATGGTGCATTTACGAGGTGTGCTTGACATCCATTTTTAGTGTTACCAAATCACAAAAAGTAACGATGCTTACAATGAAAAAATCCAAATTTTTACTCAGCATATTGCCATCAAAACGTCAATTCCGAACTTTGGTGGCGTTACGAGGTTTGCGTATTAAGGTGACGATATAGGAATTCAACTTAAAGGCGAATTCGTAGCGACGTTCAATTCTTTGATTGAAACCATCGGCCGGCTTCAATCAAAGGATTGAAGATAAAAAAAAATGTGAAAAAAATAAAGAAATGTCTATGCCATAGGCTTTTACTCCGTTCACCTTTTATACCCTGTTTTTGTCCACACAGTAAAAAAATTCAGTCGGTATATTATTAGATCTCACCATCGCGCGTTCGTATTTTCGAAAGTAGACGATGATTCCCGAAGCTACTTTTCTTGGGATATCTGTAAGTTTCGGAAGTATGGTCTGACGTTTACGATCACTAAGCCCGAATAGTCATGATCCTGAAGAGATTAAGCTATATTTTCAAATACTAAATCACACTTTTCCAGGTCCACTCAATCTGTGGTTCTATCCTCAAAAGACCATCTCAAAAGATCTATGTAATCTGTGTATGTATAAAGTCTCTCAAAAGATCATCTAGTTTAAAAAAAATATGATTGACGTGTAAAAGTGTTTGTGCTAATCTACTTACAAAAATAAAATCATTTATCATTTACCATTCTAGACACCAATCTACATAGTCTTCACATGATCTGAACAAGATTATGTCTGGACTTTTAAAGAGAGTGTGACCTCCGAGTTTGTTTCGACCTTCTCAGAGTAATCCCATAGGAAACGCCGACCTCATCTAGTTTTTAAAAATATTATTGACATGTAAGTGTTTGTATAAACCAACTTAAATATATAGAAAATCATTTGTTATTTTCATTTATCCCCATCCTAGAGAAATCCACGGTAAAGATGACGAGTCTTGCCTATCCTGCAACAAGACATCGACCACAGAGGGGACATGTCCACGCCGTCCGCACGCGTGTCCCGTCTGCGGACACGCCTTTCGGACGCTCTCTATGCGGAATGAACATCTGAGAGTACATACAGGGGAGAGACCCTTTCCTTGTGACGTCTGCGGAGTTGCGTTTAGGAGGTGAGTGTGAGTAGGTATTTTTTAGAAAAGAAAACAACATTTAATTGGTTATGGTAGCTACAGTAAAATTAAAGGGTTTTTAACCGACTTCTAAAAAGGAGGAGGTTCTCAATTCGGATGTTTCTATTTTTTTTATGTATGTTCGGACATAACTCCATCGTAAATAGACGAATTTGCAAAAATTTTGTTTTGTTCGAAAGAGCTTTATTCCGAAATGGTCCCATTTAAATTTCGTAAAGATCTGATGATGAGTTTCGGAGACAGACAACGGAACTCTTCAATAAATGCCAGCAAATCAACCGCGATTGCTGCTATAGCATATGTATGGATTGTTTACGCAATCACAACATAACATCACGCCTGTACCCTTTAAAGGGTTAGGCAGATGTGTTCAATAGCTTTCTGTCACTGATATTCACATAGCAAGTAGTGATATATGAATTTGTTTTTAGGTACAACTATAAAGTGAAAAATAAAAACTTTTTTACAAAAAAAAAAACAACCGACTTCCAAAAAAAACACTACAATGTGAAAAATAACTTTAATTTTGAAAGTCGGTGTTAAAAGTAAAAAAGTTTTCGTGAGTTATTTCCTTATCATCACAGGTCCACAGCTATGCGGAACCACCGCCTGATCCACACCGGAGTGCGCGCGTGGGCGTGCGGCCGCTGTCCCAAGCGCTTCCGTATCCGCTCCGACCTGCGCACGCACCTGCGGCTCAAACATCCTGCTACTATTATTGTTGTAGAGGTGACCAACTGTTTCTTTTTCATACTTTTTGTCCTTTTCCTTTTTTTCTTGCTTCTTTTACTCGACACTAAAAACTTTGACAGTCGTTACGGGTCGTCAGAAGCCCGAAAGTCTGACAACCAGACTTACCAAGGAGTATTTATTGTATTACTCAGTAACTGGGTTGTGGAGGTCAGATAGGCAGTCGCTCCATGTAAAATACTGGTATTCAGCTGCATCCGGTTAGACTGGAAGCCGACCCCAACATAGTTGGGAAAAGACTAGGCAGATGATGATGAAGTATTATAATTTTCAGATGGAAGGCCTGAACCCGTCGTCTGAAGAAGTTCTGAAGGCGCTCGCTGCACAAAACGTTCCACACGACAAGCTTATAGATATCACCAAGATGTCCTTCAAAAAGGTTTGTTATTTAAAAAATGCGGACTTAGAGAAATCCTTTATGAGTACACTAGCAACCCGACCCGGCTTCGCACGGTTTTTACAACTTAACGAATCTTTGCTATATCTATGTTTATTATTAATGTTTTATACACATAAACTTTCCAAAATAAATTCTCCAAAGGAAGGTGAAAATCGCATCAGAAAGCCAGCCCATACAGGCAGGTATGTAGCGGTATCTACAACGCCACATGCGACCTACTTGTCATACTGACGTCACGCAAAATCCTGCATCTCGCAAGCAGAGTTTACCGCGCAACTAGTATATTATGTACAAAGTCCCGGCTTCTAGCATCGAGTAGTTGCCCGCCAGACTCGACCCTCGTCTGGTCAGAGGATCCTCCCTTTTCTATGGAGGATGAGTGACCCTTTACACCCTGTTCCTCACACCTCTATAGATATGACTTATTTCGTCAGCATATTCTTATTAGAAAGTATAAAAACAGCTGCAAATGAAATTGTTAATAACCTTTTGCCGCAAAAATCGCGGGATAAATATTTAAAAGCTCAGGAAAACTTTGTTTTCATTAACTTGAGTTTTTATTTTGAGTAGATATATTTTATCACGGTAGGTAGATTGGTAGTTGAAAAAAGTAGATTACGCACCTTGCTAAAGTGAGTAATTAATGCACTCGTGTTAATTTACTCTAGTGCATTAATGACTCACTTTGCGCTCGATGCAACAATCTACTATTATTTGCGGCAAACATGACGCATAAAAAAAATAATAGAATATTTATATATAATATATATAGGTATATAGTATATACAATATCTATCCTGCTAATATAATAAATGTATGTTTGGATGTTTGTTACTCAATCAGGCAAAAACTTTTTATAATCTGGATTAACACATAGAATACTTTTATCCCGGTAGTCCGTCTTCCATGCGGGCGAAGCCACTGGCAATAGCTAGTACTTAATAAAAGTTTATTTTTAAATAAATTATTATGTATGTGTTTATTGCAGGGCTCCACGAGCGTGATACCTTCGTGCGCGCGCGCACTATCAGCTCTGAACAACGTGCCGCGCACTCACGTCGCGTGCATCAAACCTACGCCCGCACGTATGTGTATGTAAACCATTTCTGATATTTATTTTAAGATATCTCAGAGTTGGTCGCATTGTAAATGTCGTTCATACATAATCAGCTTATAACGTTTCCCATACTGGGCCGTCATCCACCACGCGGACTCAGTGCGGATTGGTACAGACGCCAGCACATCAAGCTACTACAATCTGTAAAATTTCTTTAATAGATTTTAAACTTTCTCACTAAAGCATAAGGTTCAAAGTTGATTGGGAAAATTTGACAGTTTCGGGTAGCTTGATATGCTGGCGTTTGTACATAAAAAAATCATCTGTTCCCTACATTTATGTTCGTATAACTTGTCAAAATCTATATTTTGACAATTTATACGAACATAAATGTAGGGAAATTGCGAACAAAAATATCAGATGTTCCTTATGGAACAGCTGATATTGCTGTTCGCAATTTCAGGTTTGGTCCCATAGTAAAAGTTGTTCATAATGATGAGTACAATGACCTCTTAAGAGGTCGTTGGTGTTTTTCCAATAACCCTGTATATAAAATTCTAAGGCCTGACTGACTGATATATCAACGCACAGCCTAAACCGCTGGTCCTTGAGACATGAAATTTGGAGAGTGTGTTCTTTGTGAAGAGTAGGTATCCACTAAGAAAGGGTTTTTCGAAATCCCACCCCTAAGAGGGTGAAATTTCACGCGGACGTAGTCGCGGGCAGAAGCTAGCCCCCTTTGGATGAGGCAGTCCGGTCTGCCAGCAATCACCTTTCAGGATACTGTTACGAGTATTACGCAAGCGTTGCAGTAAGGAAGCTTTCTTACGCATGATAGCGTGAAAATTGAACAAGTCTATTAAAACACTTGCAAATCAGCGAGTTTGTCTGTCATATTTCTCAGTTTTAGTGTACGGTTAATTTACAAGATGTTTAAAAAAAAATTCCAGTGGAAGATTTTCAACCGGCCCGTCGAGGTCGCGGCATCGCTAAAAACCCGCGGCGACCCAAGATATTACAGCGAGGGGAGACGGAGCCACACGACAGCTCTGCCTACCCCATTGTTGGTGGCGAGGTGAATATGTTATATATTTACTTACATTACCTCTTCACGCTTATTAAACCGCTGAACCGATTTAGATGAAATTTGGTATAGAGGTAGTTTGAGTCCCGGGAAAGGACATAGGATAGTTTTTATAAGAAAAAAAAAAGAATTATACGTTTATAAAAAAAAAGAATATACTTAAGTTTATAAAAAAAGGAATATACTTACGTTTATTAGCGATAAACATGACGCAGAGAAAAAACAAACACAAAACATACATACAAGTTGGGGGAAAATATGCCTCACATCCACACAAAACGGCCATCGTTCAGCATAATGCTACGACACCATGCAAGACAACTCCAGCGCTGGTTTTCAGCGACAGCCAGCGTTGACGTGATGATGACTAAACGACGAACGTGAACGTGATGAATATGACGTGGAAAAGTGATTCTGTTATCAATTATCATATTTACAAAATAAACTAATTATTACAATATTTTGGTATCAAAAAAAAAAAGCCTGTGTTCATCTAAGATGTATGCAGAATTGCATAAATAATGCACCAAAAATGTAAATATGCAAAAAGCCAACGTCACGCGGTGTTCCCAGGCGGTCACCCATCCAAGTACTGACCGCGCCCGATGTTGCTTAACTTCGGTGATCGGACGAGAACCGGTGTATTCAACGTAGTATGGACGTTGGTGAAAGCATTAATGAAATTATCAATCTGTATCCACCAATAACGAGTGACGTCATAATTTACATTTTTCAACCACAAAGTTAACAACAAGTCTGATTTTTCCGAAGGTAGGCAGAGGTGTTTTGTAAATAAACATATCACAATTTTTATTAAATGTTTTGGGACAAGGCGAAGCTTATTTCCTATTACCATCGTCTTCACTTAATGTTACTCTAATATTTTGTATAAATCTATACTAATATTATATAGCTGAAGTTTGTTTGTTTGGTTTTTTGCTTTTCCTCTTCCTTCATCAACATCCTAGTGTATAGATACAGATTGATAATTTCATGGTTGCCTTCGCCAACGTCCATACTACGTTGAATACACCGGTTCTCGTCCGATCACCGAAATTAAGCAACATCGGGCGCGGTCAGTACTTGGATGGGTGACCGCCTGGGAACTAGATATGGGCGCTGCGCCGGCGCGGCGCCGCCGCGTGCCCGCGGCACGCCGCCGCCGCCGCCGGCATTCACCGCGCGGCGTGAGTGGCGTAAAGACGTGTATTTTTTTCGTGATTGACTTATCCAAAATGACAGAATTATCAAAAACTACAGTGAATAAACTTTCCATAGACGTTTTTTGTCATTCCTTTCCTCGTACATCAGGGAAATTATAAATATTAATAACGAACCAGAAGCTTTAGCCGAAAACGCAGGCAGTACAAGCACCAGATGTAATTGACACATCATTATTGCACAAACTGTCAAGGAAACAGTATGAGTTCATGCCAAGGCATTCAAGGTGATCCAATAGAGCAAAAATGTTGGCGTTACATTGCTGGTGCTGTTCCTACAGAGCCAAAAGATGGTGATTTATTATCCTATTGGAATAATATTAGGTCCTTTTTTTTTTTTCAGGATGGGAAATCATCAAATGACTCCTCCCGCTCTGGGTGGAGCGGAAGGGAGTGTCAGACTCTTACTGACTAAAACCCACCCGTGTTCCTTCCTTCG
This sequence comes from Luperina nickerlii, assembly GCA_963855955.1. Lineage (NCBI taxonomy): Eukaryota > Metazoa > Arthropoda > Insecta > Lepidoptera > Noctuidae > Luperina > Luperina nickerlii. Next base: position 3,248,087 of record OY979689.1, on the reverse strand, counting down.
CCCTTTATGTTCCGGGCCAGCGGTAACCCTTTCGGACAATCCCGCTGACCCGGCAGGCTTCGGCCCTGACGGGCCCCTTCACTTGATGCTGACATCTCTTTGAGGCGCGCGTGGAACACGTACGCGCCGTCCGGCACGGGCCTGGTCCTGATCGGATGGTGAGCTACCCATTACTCTCCGCCCGCAGGCCCGCGCCTACGGTGGCCGGGAGTCGTCGCGCGGCTCCCGACGCCCGGAGCGTCTCCCGCGGCGGCTGGGACGGGAGGCTCTCTCCCTCAGCCGTCCCGCCACCTCCTTCGCTAGCATGACTGCTTCGCAGAAGGAGGCGACTGCCCCCCACTCCCTCTCGCCCCGGACCATGGCTTGAACCAGGCCCGGACGCGAGAGGTCGCCGCCGCTGCCGATCGCCTCTACGAGGACACGGCGGTGCTCCGCCCAAGCGGGGCAGACCTCCACCGTGTGCTCCACCGTGTCCTCTGGGCGATCCTGGCAATGGTGACACCCGGGCGTTTCCTAATTTTATAATTAGGTCCTTACATATGAAATTAGCGTTTTGTCGTACTGACCACTTTGATCTGAAATATCTCCTCTTTGGTTAAGAATTCCAAATTCAAATTTATACATTCATTTAGCTGGTACATTTGAGTTTTGAAAACGGTCATTCATTTGTGTTTTCCTCATTATTTTTTTCTTTGGCGTCGCTTATTACCGCACAATGGATAACATGAAATATCGGTATATTTACGAGTACGAGTTCTACCGTGACACCAGTGCTGCAGAAACAGCTCGAAGGATTATTGATGTGTACGGCGCTGGTGTCGCAAAAGAAAGCACGGTACATTTTTGGTTTCAACGTTTTTCGTTCTGGAAATTTCGACCTTCAGAACCAACCCCGTGGACGGCCGGAGACCAAAGTGGAAAATGAAGAAATAAAGGCTATTGTGGAAGCGGATCCATCACAAAGCACTTCAGAGATAGCTGCAGGCTTCGGGGTAAGTGATAATACTGTATTAATCCACTTGAAACAAATCGGGAAAATAAAAAAACTTGAACGATGGGTACCTCATGAATTGAGTGAATCGAACTTGCAAACACGCGTCGACTGCTGTGTTACTTTGCTCAACCGACACAATAATGAAGGGATTTTAAATCGAATCATTACTTGTGATGAAAAGTGGATACCTACGGTACGATAATCGGAAGCGCTCGTCGCAATGGCTGAACCCTGGAGAACCAGCCAAATCTTGCCCTAAACGAAAATTGTCTCAGAAAAAGTTACTTGTGAGTGTTTGGTGGACTAGCGCCGCCGGTGTCGTTCACTACAGCTTTCTAAAATCTGGCCAAACGATTACGGCAGATATCTATTGTCAGCAACTGCAAACCATGAAGGAAGAACTAGCTGCTAAACAACCGAGATTGGTCAATCGCTCTAGGCCACTGCTGCTTCACGACAACGCAAGACCACACACTGCACAACAAACAACTACTAAGTTAGATGAGCTACAATTGGAATGTCTGCGACATCCACCGTACTCCCCGGACCTTGCTCCAACAGATTACCATTTTTTTCGGAATTTGGACAACTTCTTACAAGGAAAAAAATTCAACTCCGATGCGGCAGTCCAAACCGCCTTCAAAGAGTTCATTGATTCTCGCCCCCATGGTTTTCTTAGTAAAGGGATCAATGAACTACCTATGAGATGGCAAACATGCATGGATAACAACGGTGCATACTTTGATTAATTAAATATATTTTACAAAAATAAAATTGACTTTATATTCCTCCCGTACAAAACGCCAATTTCATATGTAAGGACCTAATAAAAAAGAACCTTTTGTTGCTGCTCTTGCTAGAGCTTTACGCAAATTTTTACGAGGCTATTAAAGTGTCCCTTTGGAAAAAAGTTTTATTTTGTACCTGATGACCTGATCTGGAATTCTGGACAAGGTATTTACTGTACTGTATAGGACTGACATTTTCCTGTCGTCCGTCTGAAACGATATTAAGGAGCCGGCCGGCTTAAAGAAGATAGGGAGTAGATTGCGAGTTTTAGTTGTTGGTAGTAGAAAACCACGCCCGCGCCGCCGGCGCCACGCCGCCGCCGATTGAAATTGGTCAGCGCGCCGCCGCCGAGAATTTTTAAGGCGGCGCCCATGTCTACTGGGAACACCGCGTGACGTTGGCTTTTTGATGTTTACGTAATTTTTTAATCGACTTCAAAAGAGGAGGAGGTTATCAATTCATCGCGTATATATTTTTTTTATGTATGTACACCGATTACTCCGTCAATTTTGGACCGATTTTGAAAATGATTTTTTCGTTATAAAGGGTATACTCTCGAAGTTGTCCCATTGTCATCAAGTTCGAATCTGATGAGAGGATCCCATGGAAATCGAAGGAAACCCTCAAATTTTTTAGGCAAACCTATAGCGATTTGGGTATTTTTTCTTAATAACTTGAGCATTTGCTCTCGGAAATCACCATTTGGTAAAATGGAGCTGATGGTGATGAAGACCACAGATGGCCATCGGAACTATTCAATGATAAATATTTCACGGGTTGCGACTCGATTAATTTAATATGATTGCTAAGCAATTTATGCTCGTCACAATGCGAATGGTGAAATGGAGCTGATGGTGAAATACCAGGAGAACTCCTCAACATTTAGCACTGACACTGATGCGGGTGAAACCGCGGAGCGCAGCTAGTACCTCTATAAAACAAATAAAAAAAACAAGCAAACTCTTCAGCTTTATTAATTAATACAGATTGATTAATATTAAACTTACATACTTATAAATATCGATGTGTTGTCAAGTTGTAAAACCATACGAACCAGGGTCGTGTAGCTAGTTATTTACAAACTAATTAATAATCAATATTATTCCCTGTTAATTTCCATATTTTTTTTTTGTTCTCAGGAGCTGTCAGATCTGAACGTGCAACTCCTACTGCGGGATGGCGTGCTAGTCAACGGGAACCAAATGGTTCAGCTGCAGTTAGATGATCCTATTCTGATGGAGTAGCCATCGGGTAGAGGTACCGATCATGGTAATTTTAGAGAAGGTTTTTATATTGCATGGAATATTATATGTCATTGATTTATACTTACGGCTTACGGCTTACGGCAAAGGCTATAGCGCCAAAAACTTATCTCTGACCTGGTGGCAGAAATTGGATGGAACCTCAAACTCAAAGCATTTATTTAATTTAAACCTTGTACAGGCACTTTTGAATTGGCAAAATTTAAATAGTCTGTCAGTTAGTCAGAAAGTTGGAGCTAGTTGCTAGTCGCAAATGTAGATAGACCTAGATAACGCAAGTATCACGAACTGTATGAAATAGGCGTGCCATTTTTTGATTACCTACTATGACGTCACAAGCTCGCGCTCTCGCTCACACTCACCCAGCCAGCAGGACACAGGACTGAGCACGAAAGTGGCGGCTTACGATTTTTGAACGTAAGCTGGTGCGATTTTTGGCACGCGAAGTGATTGCTCTTGCGTTATCTAATGCTCGGTTCCTATAAACAAAAACGATGGTTTTGCTTACCAATAGTAGCATTTTCTTGTTGCCAAACTGGGAATATAAATAGATCCGTAAGCTAATTGTACCTCTGATAGCTGCTTCCATAGTTATGGGTCTACTATGCAAAGCTCTGAGGTCTTTGCTTCATTATTGGTAAAGATAAAAGAGTCTTAATTTTAACCTTTAACAGTCCGTATGTTATAGGAATCGGCCATAAGTGTATCTATATCTGCGGATGGAACTATTGAAATCGCCATTCGGCTTTCCGAGTCGAAAATGACACCATTTTCGGTTTTCTGATTTGCGTAGACCCCGACAGCATTTAACGGTCGTCTATTTGGTTTAAACTATCAACAGTTTCGGTTTTTGAATTTGTGAACAGCGTTTAGTGGTCTCCTTCAATATTATTGATGTTCAATTCGGCAGGGAATTGTATCGAATGGTTGTGAATAGCTAAAGCACGAACGCGCCACGCAAACCTAATGTAAATTCGACCGGTTAAAAAAAGTAGTATTTATTAAAACCACAGACTTGAATATTTATTTCAAGTTTTGGATGATCCAAAATTTTTATCGGTTCTGTTATCAAAATTTATAATTTTACAAAATAAATGATGTGTATGATTGTATTCAGTTTGGCTTCACCCAAATGTAATTATTTTTAAGTGCAATTCCTTAGCTGTTAATTTTCATATTTTATTTTCTAATAAATGTTTTGATTGTAACAGTTTTTTATTTTGCTTCCCTTTGTTACTCGTTAATTGGCATAAAGTTCGGACACCTCACACGTACCACATTCACACACAGCACATCACATAGATGGGCGCAATTTATGAAAATACTCGTACGCGATTTCTTTACGGAGTTCTGAGGTAAAAAACAATAAAAATAAAAACGAACGACCACCAAGGGTTCCGTAAAAATTTGTAGGTAGTTATGTAACTACAAATGTACGGGTTTCGGATATTTTCCTTTACTTGTGCTACATGACATTGCTTCTTGCCAAATTTCATGATTCTAGGTCAACGGGAAGTACCCTATTGATTTCCTAAGAGTGTCGAAATATTCGTTTTATTGCAGCATAACCCGCCGTATCTTTTTTTTACGTTAAGTTAGAAGTTTGATTTTTTCACAGCTTCAAGGGGCTGTAAGACCTGAGTATATTGTTTTAATTGCAACTCGATACCGCCACGCGTTCCCGAGATAAAGGGTCTTGACAGACAGACGGACAACAAAGTGATCCTATAAGGTTTCCGTTTTTTTCTTTTGAGACACGGAACCCAAACAATCAACCGGATCGAGAACCTCCTCCTTTTTTGAAGTCTGTTAAAAAGAGATATAGACATCATGCGTAAGAGTAGAAGGGATAAATAAATACGAGTAAAAGAAAGGGAGGAAATCCTATTAACCTTATAACCGCCCGACTTCATATCAGTTGTCGCGCCCCCAGCGCCCGGCACAATAAATCGAAAAATAAATACCTGATAGAATACAGCCTAGCAGATTGTACGAGCTGTGGCATGTGGTCGTAAATATACGACCCTGGAGAAATGGACACGAAAATATTTGTCGGATTAATCCGGCGTAAGCGGTTAGAAGGTTAAAAAATCACATCTCCTGTACAATGCGTGCCACGAAAGATGAGACTTGACACACCACGTGGTCTGACATGCGCAGAACACGATTTTAGGTATCTTTAGCGATATGAGGTCTGAGTGCGGGACGGGACCGGACGTCATAGGGGCGGCGGAAAGAGCGGGGGAGGCGGGGTCAAGTCTCATCTTTCGTGGCACGCATTGTATATCGTGTAGTGTGAAAGATCATAATTAAAGTGATCAAAGTGAAAGGCAGTGCATCCACTGAATGCCGTAATTAAAAACCTTCAAAATCTGTTCGCCATTTAATCTCTCCGTGCCTCGGAAAGCACGTTAAGCCGTTGGTCCCGGCTGTCATTCGTGATCCTTGACAGTCGTTACGGGTCGTCAGAAGTGCGAAAAAGTCTGACAACCAGTCTTACCAAGGGGTATCGTATTACCTAGTAATTGGGTTGTGGAGGTCAGATAGGCAGTCGGTCGCTCCTTGTAAAATACTGGTATTCAGCTGCATCTGGTTAGACTGGAAGCCGACCCCAACATAGTTGGGAACAGGCAGATGATCTCTGCAACAATCAATGTAATTTTTTTTGTAATGTTCCGTAGCTCTAATGGAAATGACGGAACCCGTAAACGATTAATTAGTTGTCCGTCTGTCTGTCAAGACCCGTTTTCTCAGGAACGCGCGGAGGTATCAAGTTGAAATTAATTTTAAATACGTAAGTCTACAGTCGCTTTTTTTTTTCAGGATGGGATATCATCAAATGACCCCTCCCGCTCTGGGTGGAGCGGAAGGGAGTTTCAGACTCTTACTGACTAAACCCACCCGTGTTCCTTCCTTAGCCCTTTATGTTCCGGGCCAGCGGTAACCCTTTCGGATAATCCCGCTGACCCGGCAGGCTTCGGCCCTAGCGAACGAAGGGACGAACGAAGGGGCCCCCTTCGTTTGATGCTGACATCTCTTTGAGGCGCGCGTGGAACACGTACGCTTGTCCGGCACGGGCCTGGTCCTGATCGGACGGTGAGCTACTCATTACTCTCCGCCCGCAGGCCCGCGCCTACGGTGGCCGGGAGTCGTCGCGCGGCTCCCGACGCCCGGAGAGTCTTCCGCGTATGCGACATTTCGATACTCACAAACAATTCAAAACCTTACTTCCCGTTGACCGAATCATGAAATTTAGCAAGAAGCAAAGTCTCACAGCACAAGTAAAGGAAATAGTCTAAAACACGTTAATTTGTAGTTTTATCACATACTTAATGAAATAATATTTTTTTGCGATCACCAACTTACATTCCTTTGCAGTTGGAGAATTGACCATGGCTTTTATATCGATATATGAAGAACATGTTTATCAATTGGAATAAATTCAACCCGACTACGGATCCCTTCACTGTGCGTGGTCCAGCATGCACTTGGCCAGTTTATTTTATTTATTTACTCACATTTACCATTACTATTTACCATTTACATTATTTTTCACATTTACATCGTAGCTGTACGATAACCCAATGCGATAAAAGCGCCTATTCCTAACTTAATCTATATTAACAACATAGGTAACTAATTATTATTATAAAAAATGCATTCCTTGTAAATTCACTCGGCAATCAGTCGAATCCGTCATCATAATTATTACTTATTAGGTCCTTACAAATGAACAACTGACTTTGAAAAAAAAACAATATCATGCTTTATAAAATTAATTTGAATTTGGAATTCTGAGAGAAAGTATTCATAATAGCCAGTATAAAAAATCGGCAATTTCATAGATAATAAGTTAATAACTAATATATACACCTAATATTAGATAAAAATGTAGGAAAATTAGAGCTTATTATGACAGACTGACCATGTGCGGTTTTATTATTTCTAACTTTATGATATAGTGGACGAGTCCGTTTTATGGAAATAGGTACACACGGCGACGAGCTCTACGCCTTCCAGTTTTAGCTGACCTCGCACTAAGACCGCCTCTGTACATTTATTTGCTTGAAGTATAATTAAGTTTATCTTACAATGAGACGTCAGCTTAGACTGAAAATGTACCTGTAGCTTGATATGTGGTGTATAACATCGTGGACGGAAGCTATACTGGTATATTTACTTCGTGGCGTCAATCTATATGATTTTGGTGAAAATTTGCATCGGTGATTCTATTGGTCGATATTAATTGATAGTAGTATTTTATTTGACCTTCGGCTTTTCAGAAGATAACCTATGTGGCCCACGTCCTTATTCATATACAGACCTACTTGTGTATAGGTATCAGTATTTTCACATGTTTCATCATAGCCTCCGTGGCGCAATTGGTTAGCGCGTTCGGCTGTTAACCGAAAGGTTGGTGGTTCAAGCCCACCCGGGGGCGATTCTTTTTGTACTTTTTATGATTTGTTTGTCACTTTATTATCAGTGTGAAAAATATTGTGAGCATAGAAAGAAACTAAAATGGCATTTTTTTCTCCATTTTTATTGAAAATTGCAGCATTTATAATCCTTTGGAGGATAGGTTTTTTTTGTAATGTAAGTAATGTAGGTATTTAGTTACTAATTATTAGATAAGTAGGTAGATTGGTGATCACAGAGAATTTGTTAGATTTGATTGAGGATTTAGGTAAAATTAATTCAAAGAAGTTACTGATTTTAAAGTTACGTTAATATGTTAATCAAGCGCGATTAGCATTAAATATCTGATAACAATGCGATATCAATGAAATGATATATGTTTTGATAAAAACTCATTTAGTTACAGTAATTTCTTTGTGGTGACATTTTAATAGGTGATTTTTAAATGTGATTTTTTTATTGCTAATTTTATGTATGTACCAGGTCAATGAATAAAAGTAGATTTTTTATCGATATTAAGTACATATTTACAATTTAAATTACTTCATTAAACTGAAAAGAGAAATTCACAAGGTAAGCTCTGAATCTTACAGTCAATTGTTATAAATAACTTGTAACCGCCAGGTAACTTTCAAATTATTATTCGATTTCTTATCAAGATGTCATGTCACACTTATTTCACATGACTGAATTATATAAAAAGAAATAGCGTCTAATAAAAGAAGTAGGTACTTACTTAATCATCATTATTTTTGTTTTTTTAGGGTTCCGTACCACAAAAGAAAAAAACGGAACCCTTATAGGATCACTCGTGTCTGTCACTCCGTCTGTCTGTCACAGTCAATTTGCTCCGAATCTAAAGGACTAATTAAGATGAAAATTAGTACAAATATGAATCTCTATGACCCAAACACAGACGTGTAACGTAAATAAATGAATTTTGAATATGCGGGTAATTTTTGGGGAGCAATAGAAAATTTAAAAAAAGGTAGTGTGAGACTCACGTTCGATTGCAAGCGCATTACAATTTTGTATGGGAAATTAGGTTTCTCCTAGCGACCATCAGGTGGCGCTCTAACTTTTTCCCGTATAAAATTCTAACGCGCTGGAAATCGAACGTGAGTGAAAAAATTAAAACTTAAGCCTCTGTACCGTGTGACCATAGTACCATACCAAATGGCTTAAAAGGGCTTAATGTGAGGATCTCAATTATATTTTTTTCATAATTTTAAAGTGAATTGTATTAAAGTTATTGAAGAAAATAGACGATAATTGACCATTCCCCCCTATCTCCGAAACTACTAAGGTTTAAAAAATTGAAAAATAAAATACAGATAATAGTTCTATACCTACAGATTACAGGAAAACCTATAAGAAGCCTCTGGTCTTAAAACAACATGGTAAATCTCTCAATATTGTGCGTACAAACTTACATTTTCAATTGGAATGTATGGGAGAACATGTTTTTTAAACTACAATGTTAAGTTTGTTTTTGAGATAAATTCATTCCAACTACGGAACCCTTCATTGTGCGTGGTCCGACACGCACTTAGCCGGTTTTTTTTCTTTAACCTATTGTTTGACATGTTTCTCCATTAGTTTATTCTATAAAATACCTACTTAATATCTATTGTAATATCAACCACTAATGACTGATGATTCATGACTGAAAGTACAGTCAGCCACATGTTCATGATCTCACAATTTATTTTACTTTGACTGCACCTTATTTCCTAGCTATAAGGTAGTTTTTCGTGGATAAACTGTGGTTAACAATACTACAAATTCAGCGTTTACAACGATTAGAATCCATGACGAACGTGGTCCATTCATTTCCTTTGCAACGCCGCTCTCAGGATTAGTGTTTATTTATCTAAATAAGGATATAAAGATAATAAATAAAAACATTGAAAATGTTTTAGCAGTATCTCTTTAGATGATAATCTTGATTTCATGAGCCTATAGGTATGTAGGTAATAAGAACAAGTTCTTTTAACACTAAAAGCAATAAAATATGGCACAGGCAGCCTTCCTGGTCAGCGGGATTGTCCGAAAGGGTTACCGCTGGCCCGGAACATAAAGGGCTAAGGAAGGAACACGGGTGGGTTTTAGTCAGTAAGAGTCTGACACTCCCTTCCACTCCACCCAGAGCGGGAGGGGTCATTTGATGATTTCTCATCCTGAAAAAAAAAAATAATAATGAAAGGCAGCCTTCCTATCTCCTGATCGAGTCAATATTTTTAAAGAATCTAAATCAAAGCTAAATCGTATTTTTTAATAAGTCCATTAATATTACCAGAAATAAGAAGAATAGGAATAGAATCTAGTCTAGTAACTTATCCTTTAGTACTATAAAACAAGTGCGACTCAGACTTGACGAAGGGTTCCATACCACAAGGCAAATACGCCGAAAAAAACACGTTTGTTATATGGGAGCCCCCCTGAAATATTTATTTTATTCTGTTTTTAGTATTTGCTGTTATAGCGGCAACAGAAATACATCATCTGTGAAAATTTCAACTGTCTAGCTATCACGGTTCATGAGATACAACCTGGTGACAGACGTCTTAGTAATATACCCATATATTACCCTTTTTTACCCTTTGGGTACGGAACCCTTATAGTAGGTACTTACTTATACTATACTTACTTAAAGTTAACTTGATAAGTGATCTACGTAGCAGTATGTGTAGGTACTAATGTATAGGTACCGTGAGGATACCAAATAGGGGGATATTCCGATCATTCTGATAATGAAGACAAAAATAATCTTAAAATGTTTAGGTATTGGCTATTTTTCAAGTATTTTTGTATTTTTTTTATGTTGTAGTAACTGAATAACGGTATCCTTCTTCATCAATGTTCTCGCCTTCCCAGGTGAATTTCATGTAGGTAAACAACAATGGTTTGGATTCCCTGTATCGGTGGAACACGAGACGAAGTGGTAGAACATTCCAAGCAGATCGACCGGGAGATCAAACAATGGATCAAGTCTTACAATGAAGTGAGTACGAACGAGAAATAAGCCTTGTGCCCGATAGGATTTCGCATTGGTAAAACTCACATACAAACTTTCATTCCTTACTAACTCCCTATAGGAGATGAATTTTCAAAATTCCTTATTTTCAATGCTCACCTTTTTTATGAAAGCAACTCTTGTGCAAAATTATTGTAGGTGGCTCTTTTTTATAGGTAATAGACTCAGCGGCTTAGGCTGTGCGTTGTCTGTTAGTGAATGAATTTAAAATTTTTATTGATAAAAATATCTCTCACACACACTTTGTGTCTAGTCGCCCATTTCAAAAGGTAGTTTTCGTATGGAGAAGAATGGGCAAGAAACTCCACCGTTACTCTTTTAAAATGTTTTACAATATTTTGCATACATTAATTATATAATGATAATATGTGAAGACGATGCACCTAAAATAAAATTACTGTACTTACCACAATAGGTAAAAAAATTAAAAATGAAACACATGGTGCTCACATATTTATAAACATAGTAAAAGTAAACGACACTTTGTCTGTAATTGTATGTTACTGTTTAATTATTTGAATTTTAATCCATTAAATATTTGCATGCTATCACTGCATGGCGGAATGTGTCTGCACTGAATTTTATCTTAATAGGTAACATCGGATCTTTTGTAATTGATTTTGTACGTGTGATACGTACAAAAGCAATTACAAAAGATCCGATGTTACTTATTATGTGCAAATAAACGATTTCGAATTGATTTGACTCACACCCTAATCTACTCAAGCAGATATTTTTGAGTTTCGTTTCTGACCGTATCTAGCCCAGTACGGTCAGCAGTAAAAGTCGATTTAAAAGACAGTTTATCAGATAATCGCAATAAAAAAGTAAGTATGTAAAGTTGACTTTTGTACTTAAATGATTTTCAGGCGATAAAACTTTTACTACTGGGCACAGGGGAGAGTGGGAAAACAACTATTATAAAGCAAATGAAGATTTTACACGTTCAAGGATTCTCAGCAAGGTAAATTATACGTAATGTATTCCATGCATATACCTAGCAACTGTTGTTTGATTTTTACCCGATTGACTCGAAATTACTCTGTTTTTGGGTACTGGCTTAAGTAATTTTTGACATTCAAAAAGTGCTGATTCTCAGCTTAGTAATTTAAATAAATGACTTTTGTTTTAATACTTCTAAAACCAATCAAATTGTCTTTTCAGTGAACGTTCAGAGAAAGCGAACCATATTCGTCACAATATTCATGAATCTATCCACGATATTGTAGACAGCATGGTAATGTTGAAGATACCACTACAAAACCCCAAGAATAATCATTCAAAGGAATATATTCTGAAACTTGGTGATGATGGGCCTAAGGAATATACAGAAGTGAGTATTTTTGGCAATCAAAATTAAGCACTAAAATTCAAACCGAGAATTGGTAAAATACTTTTACTTTCATGTTTCCAGGAATACTTTGACCACGTAAGAGCATTATGGCGAGATGGTGGAGTCAGAGAATGTTTTAAAAGATCTAATGAATATCAACTAATAGATAGTGCTGAATAGTAAGTAAAAATTTCCTATTTTAAGACAATGCCATCTGTTATGCAATAGAAAAACTACGCAGATGTTTTAGTTTTGCCCGATTTTTAACTTTTACTGCAACTTGGTCAAAATTTAAAACACTGCTATCTAGTGTCGAATTATATAACTAAATTATTATAAATCTGATGTCTGATAATAGATGGCGCTTTTCTAAATTACTTTCATTTTAATCTTAAATGCATCAGAAGGCCAATTCTCGTAATTTAAAACGTTCAAAATCTAGTCGCAGTCTCATCTCAGCGACAAAGAAATGTCAAAAACTTGTCAGAATGTAGGGAAATTTGAAGTATTTTTTGACAGATTGAGACTGAGATCAGACTGTGAACGTTGTTAAAATTAGTAGAATTACCCTCAGATCATACACGAATATCAGTTGCTTGGCTCATCTATCTTATTATTTATATCAACATTGTTATTGATTCGTATTAAATGTCTTTTCAGTTTTCTGGATAGAATAGATCTAATTGAAAAATTCGATTATATACCATCAGACGCTGACATATTGAGGTGTCGACAGAAAACGACTGGCATACAGAAAATTGAATTCAAAGTTAAGGTACTTTATTATTTTAACATCTACCTATTAATAACTGAGAAATTAGTAAATATTTAAGTAATAATGACTTTATGAATCTGCACATGTGAGTAACATTAAATTAGATCTACCTTTTACCTAACTGCTTTTTGTATCTAGGTTCCAAAATCAATGCACGGTGGCATACAAGACTTCTGGATGTTTGACGTTGGCGGGCAAAGGGGGGAAAGAAAGAAATGGATACAGGTAGGACCTAGTCATTGAGACTATTCTGTGTGTATTTCTATTGCCGCTACAACAACAAATATGTAATAAACATAAAATAAAGTTAATAAGAATTAAAGGGCCGAAATGCAACGCAATGAAGAATGCCGAAAAAAACACAATTTCTTTTATGGAGAATTGGAGACCCCGAAACACGTTTTTATCGGTATTTTTTGCCTTGTGGTATAGAACCTTTCGTGTACGAGTCTGACTCGCACTTGGCCAGTTTTTTTTAAATAGTTTTCTTATTAAGTTGCATCTCCTTTCAGGTATTCGAAGGTATCCACGCCATATGGTTTCTGGTAGCATGCAGTGACTTCGACCAGAACTTGCGAGAAGATGGCACTCAAAACAGACTCAAAGAAGCGCTGGTCTTGTTTGAAGATGTATGGCAGAGCAGGTGACACAACAAAATTCATTAATTATTATGTACTAACTTATAAGACCGAACATAGCTAAATATAATTATATAATAATAATCTAGCCAAATAACATAAATTGGTTATGATGCTCAGTCATAAAGATATTCGATGAAATGCTTTCAGAAAACACGGTTAACTTTAAGGCGCCTAACCTTTTCTTCACCGCAACTCTCCGCAAACATAAAACTAATAACTAACATAATTCCCACAGGTTCCTGATGGAAGCGGGTCTGATACTGTTCCTGAACAAGCAGGATATACTGGAGAGCAAGGTGTCTCAGGGTCGCAGCATCGCCCCCTACTTCCCCAAGTACAACGAGTTCCAGGCGGCAGGAGATGAGTACACCAGGACCAAGATGTTTATCAAGAGCATGTTCGTGGTAGGTATTTTTTTATTAGGTATTCATAGCCTGAAGATATCGCGTTTGACAACTTAGGCCTTGTTCCCACTAGGTCGTGACGACAGATTATCGTGTCGTTTAAAGCGTCGTGGCTTGTGTATTTAAATGGAGCTATTCACTTATAGGACTACAGGATTAACTGTCGTCTACGTCTTTTTTTGCAGTGACGACAGATTGTCAAATCAATGGGGATGGCTAGCACGATAGTCGTAAAACAATAAAAAACCTGACGACTTATGGTGACAACAAATCACGTGTCGTTATTGCGACTACCTATCGCAATTCGCAGCCACGTATCAAACATACGGACACACGTTCATTCACGACTAATGTGCAAACGACAAGGCGACTGCCGTGAACAGTAGAAATGTCGTCACAATCCAATGGGAACAGCTAGGTACGACAGTAGTTCAACCATAAAATATTTCAACGACACAGTGACGATAAACAGTCGATATCATGGGAACAGCTAGAGACGACAGTTGTCCAACGATAAATTAATCGTCACGATATACCTAGTGGGAACGCGCCCTTAGACCTCACCTGATAGTATTATAGTATTTACACGCTTGCTTAAAAGTGTTATTTGCTAATAAAAAATAAAAAAAAAATATTTGTGCCCCTGGTGGACAAAAGTTCCTCCTCGTATACTGGCTGGAAGGACGTCGATGTACAGCCTATTACTACGGATTCAGTACAGTAGGTTATTTAAAAAAATCTACAAAAGTGCAACTCTTAAGCGATCAAAATGTATGGAACAGAATTTTTTTTTTTATATAACCAACGAAACATTTCAACGTAGTGGTGGTCCTATAAAGAAAAATAAGCATGGAGCAAAAATATTGTACATTCAGCATCAAAAGTCGATTAACACTTAAGTTTTTTTAATCTCGGTTATTGAGCAAAATATTAACCCTTCAGTTTTTTAAATCTCAGTTATTGAGCAAAATATTTGTTCAAAATCGCATTATACTTCTACTGCAATTTCGAACAAATATTTTGCTCAATAACTGAGATTAAAAAAACTGAAGTGTTAATCGACTTTTGATGCTGACCGTACGTACAGTAATTTTACATTCCCAAACTGGGGCATTATATTATGAAATCTACAAAATTAATATTTTCACAACCTCTTTTTCTTTGCCCACAATCCACAGCACGAACGAATGAATCTTTTAGGGCTGATTAACGAATACAACGTATATCTGCCCAACTATTCCGATTGTTAAGGCACCTACTTTAGTTTAAAATTCGCTCACATGGCGCTGTTACAAACTTAACCTACGATTTTGCTTGTTATTCGTGCTAGGACTACCAACAAAAAACGTAGAAACATATAAAAAAAAAACAGTGGCACTCCGGGAGTGCCGACAGAAGTGAAAATAAAACATAAACAGAATACTTTGCCATCACTCACTGACATATCGGATGTACAGACGCCAGCACATCAAGCTACTACAATCTGTCAAATTTCTTTAATAGAATTTCAACTTTATCGCTAGAACATAAGGTTCAAATTTGATTGGGTAAATTTGACAGTTTCGGGTAGCTTGGTGTGCTGGCGTCTGTACATTAAAAGTTAAAACCCAGTACATCCCGAGGACAGCCGAACACATCCGAAGCGGGTATTTTTTTTATCGTCTTATAAACAACACACGCGCGGTGACGCTTGCTTGCGGTAACAGTGGTGCGAGTTCAATGGTTTTTTCCCATCTCAAAAAATACCCAACGCCTTAGAAGTTTTCACTTTAAAAACATTTTTATTTCCAGGAGCTAATAACAAAAAAACGCAACCGCCGCGCTCTTGACGCATCAGCAGAACGTTTCGTCGTGGCAGAGGCGCGTCGGTCTAGAGAGTGCTACTTCCATTTCACCACAGCCACGGACACCGATAATGTACGAACCGTCTTCAGAGACGTCCACCAGATCATACTCACGCATATGCTGAATAATCTAGGAGTTTATTAAAGTAAAAAGCATTTGGTGATTGTCTGCTAGGTAAAGGGCCTCTTTCCTACGTACCCTCTTTCGTACGTTATGTTACTTAGACAGATAATTTCATACAAAATCTGTAATCCTGTTCCATTTTTTTTATTTATTCGGTGAGTACTGGATGTGCGGAATTTGGAGATCGTGAAACGGGCCAATTTCACTAAACTCTGTTGTTTATAGTTCAAAGAATATAGTCCTAATAGCTAGTTAGAAATTATACTTTATTTTACACCAAAATGTAATCTTATCTAATATTATAAATGCGAAAGTAAGTTTGTTTGTTTGTTACCTTTTCACGCCTAGATCACTGAACCGATCATTCCTGAAATTTTGCATATTATACGTTGTCAGGTGTACAGAATCGGACATAGAGTACCTTTCATCCCGAAAAAAAGTGCTGTTCCCGAGGAAAACAACAATAATGTTATTATGATAATAGATGGCGCCACGTGTCTTTCGAATCATGATTGAATTATGTTAGAAATCACAGGATCGAAATTTATGCGTGTGGAACCGCGGGGCACAGCTAGTACTAACTATATTGGCGGACTTTTTCAAAATGGTACTATGTCTGCAATAATCAATAATTGGTTACCTACCTGTTTTTATTACATGAAGCGTAGGTACCTACTTATTAAGGCGATATATAGGTACCGCCATTATTGAGTTTAGTAGGTAACTTGTTAATCTTTAACTACCCACTAAGATATTTATATTTGCCATTAAAACAAGTTTCCGAGAACAACAGCTTTATTTTGTTAACCTACCCACCTTTTTGTTATTACATGACAAAATCTAGACAAATATTATAAGCAAAAATTTGCTTTCCCCAAAAATACATAATAAACCTAAAGGCTGACTAAGTAATTCGGCGAGGAGCATGGGTTATACCAAAAATATAAGAGAATTTTACATTTCTTTGAGGAATACATTTATACAGGTATACTGATGTATTTGTGATACCTACCTTGTGTGTGATCACGAGAGCTTCAACTCTAGAGTGTGGGATTTTTACCTCACTGAAACCACTCCGGTGATCACCATCAGCACATAGGGGTGGTCCCGGTTCCTCTTAAAAGACCAATTCCGGAACCCCCCGGTGCAACACCTGTAAGGCATGTGCCTTATATGTGCCCCTTTTCGTTTGTATGTAGGTAGGTAGATATGTACCTACCTACCTACATTATGAATCGTAATGGACAGTTAACTGTTAAGTTAATCGAATCAAATCCCATCGACGAAGGATTTTTCAGTATTTTTTTTTTGTCAGTGCTAAAATACTAATCAGTCCAATCCAAATCCAATCCCTATCTCTGATTATACAAAAAAAAACACGGACTGTCTTCGGATATGGCGAAGAGGCTTCGCCATATTTTGATTCATAACGTTATCCTTTTACGATTCTGTCAAAGTGGCCTTTTTAGGCCCCAAGTTAAAACGCATTGTGGAACGGACAACGATTAACTAAACCACTGAATCAACTTGTTTTTTAAACGTTTTTAGACAAATCCATCAAGAAACAGAATATTTTCGGCCCTGAAAAGGGCCTTGTCAAACTTAACAATTCAATTAAAATTACTGTAATATCTTCAAATTATCCTCAAAAAATCACCCGCCAAAACCGTACAGCGTTCTTCCTTGTCTCTTCAAAGCATAGACAACGTCCATAGCTGTCACAGTTTTTCTTTTGGCGTGTTCAGTATACGTCACGGCATCTCGGATCACATTTTCTAGAAACACCTTCAGCACGCCACGAGTTTCTTCGTAGATTAATCCTGATATTCTCTTGACACCTCCCCTTCTTGCTAATCTTCTAATAGCAGGCTTCGTGATTCCTTGGATGTTATCTCGTAAAACTTTTCTGTGGCGTTTGGCACCTCCTTTGCCTAAACCTTTCCCGCCTTTGCCGCGACCTGTCATTTTGACGTTGAGTTAAAACTTTTTTTTTCTAAGCACGAATGTGACGATTGTAAGATGTGGTATGCAATTTTGTGCGAGCGCGAGAAGTATTTATAAGCTAGGCGCACGGATATTATTTCTTTTGTGGGTAGTTGTCAAAATAAATAAGGAATTAATATAGACCAACCGTCGTAAAAAAAATATTGTTGCGATAGTGCGATGTATTAATTACCTAGTTGATTAAATTATTAGATTTCTGTTTACTATTCTTGACCTTAAATTTATACAGGTACGAAAAAGTCGTCAAATTAGCAGCAACGCCAGCAACGTCATTGTCTTCATTAATTCCTTATTAATTAGTCAGTTAGCTTTTTCTAGTATTCTTTATTACAGGGGTAGTTACAATACTCAAAACAAATTTTTGTATTAAACGCCCACTATGCATATTATATGTTAGGGGATTACATAGCTGATTTCATGCTTGGCTCAATGCTGGTCCTGCTCCAAAAGGATGCATAAAATAATTAATTAGCATTCGAAAATATTCTTGTAGCTGCTGAGATTGAAAGACTATCTTTTGTTTAGATCCAAGTAGGCCACTGCAAGCACAATCTAGCAAAATGGGGGGTTACCCAATACGAATGCGGTGATGGGTGATCCTGACCAAACTACGTCCCATATGTTGGAGTTTCCAAAGTGTCTATGCACCAGCACTTCTGAGGACCTAAAATGCCACTAATACACTGATGCCGTGATTGGCATAGCCAAACGCCAACACGTAGCCCAGCTTATATAACTTTATACATGGAATTACCATGGATTCGAAAAGAAGAAGGAAGATTTAATCTGTTGGTTTACTATAAAGCTATCATTTAAGCGCCTCTTTGACTTGAATGTGCCCTGGCATTTCAGAGAATGTCACGCTCACTCAAATGTCTCGCTGCCATCAGCGAGACATGGTGCATATGTGTTGGATGAAGCAATGTGTTGGAGCCTTAAAAATGTTTGAGCTCATTGGTGCTGATCCAAGCGTCATATTCTTGAACGGGCCCCGTCAGTTGAGCCTGGTCATCTCTTAGCTATAACGGCGTATTTTTTAAATTGTTTTTTTGTTTTGTTCTGGACGCTTTTAACGTGCATCGTTCCCAGTTACCAAATACCTAAACTTCAACATGAATGGTGTACCAATATTTTGTGACGATATTGTCGATTTAACCTTTTGACCGCCACAGTCGTTTACCTATAGATGACAAACCAAAATGTGCCCAGCACGCCACGGTTCGACTACATGACAGACTTTGACGCCGAGAGCACGTTTTTGATTTTTTGACGTATGGCGGTCAAAAGATTAAAAGAGTTTCTTGCCTGTTCTTCTCCATAGGTACCTACAACGCTTTGGAATGTGCAACTAATTTCACCTTTCGAACTGGCTGTTTCCTAGACAATTCAAAAGTCCCTGTAAATGTTTAAATTGGAATAAATACTATATGTTGAAACCAAGTTACCTAATAATTAATCATAATACCTGAGTAACTGTTGACCTCCGAATTCTGATGATTAGGAGAGTTAATTTCTAATCAAAGTACAGTTACTTGAATTTTTTTAATAATATTTTTTAATAATTAACTTATGTATCCATCTTATGTCTATCATTACACCTACACGATTTTTCTCGAGGCACGGAGGGGTCTCGGTATTTAAAGATGGTCACCCACCCACGGACCGACCGCGGCCAACGTGACCATTCTACCTTTGTGACTTATATTCTCTTAATTATGTTGTCGATGATTTTGGTGCACGGTAAAACTGTATTAAGTTTATGTTGGCACCAATTTAAATGTATAAAATGTATGTGTACTACTGAATAAATAAATAAATCCTATTGTTAACGGCGGAATAAATCCGTATCATGGCTGTTGGTCCCGGTTGTCATTCATAGATCTTTGACAGTCTTTACGAACACTCAGAAGCTCGAAAATCTGACAACTACAACAATCTGTCTATCGCCAATGACTACCGTGTTACCCAGTTACTGGGATGTGGAGGTTAGATAGGCTGTCGCTCTATTCAAAATATCTACTGATATTCAGCTACATCCGTTTAAATGGAAGCCGATCCCAACATAGTTGGCAAAGGCTAGGCACATTATGAAGCAAAGAATTATGGCGTTATCCAAACGACGTTAAATAAGCGGCTTGACCTCATCAACGCTCGTGATTGGTCGTTGAATTTACCTAGCTCGCGTGCTCACCCACTACTTGCAAACAAGAAAAGTTCAGCTAAACCACATATCACACGACGACGAATGTTACAAAATTTAAATATCGTACTAAAACAAAAATGGCGCCCGTAAAGGTACCAAAGAAGGCTCTGAAACCAACACCAACAAAGGAGAGCGTCTCCAAACCAATCATGAAGACGAAAAAACTTAAGAAGAAGAACTACCAGAGCTTCTCTATCTACCTCTACAAGCTACTCCGAATGGTAGCACCAGAAAACCTGAGAATCTCACGAAAATCGATGGTTATAATGAACAATTTTCTCAACGATATGCTGGAACGGATTGCGGTTGAAGCTGGCAGGTTGGCTGTCCACAGCAAGAAGTCAACAATGAGTAGCAGGGAGATCCAGGCAGCTGTCAAACTTATCATCCCAGGAGAGCTGTCAACCCATGCGAATATAGAGGCTGTTAAAGCCATTAATATGTTCCATAAGAGCCAGGAACGTGACGCTGCTGCGAAGCAGTGAAGAAAACAGAATTCAATGACATGTATTTAGGAGATGTGAAGTCAATGTGACATTATTTAGTTATGGTA
Source organism: Luperina nickerlii (assembly GCA_963855955.1). Taxonomy (NCBI): domain Eukaryota; kingdom Metazoa; phylum Arthropoda; class Insecta; order Lepidoptera; family Noctuidae; genus Luperina; species Luperina nickerlii. The sequence goes on along the minus strand of OY979689.1, from coordinate 3,227,705 downwards.
GTGTCGTAGTGTGGGAAGTGATATTATTATTGGGTTTAAATTATTATTAAAGTTGATTGATGAATAAATGATTGTGAAGTCTGTCTGTTGTTTTATTATGTATTATAAACATAACTTATCATCAGCCCTGTACTCCCCAAAGTAATGGGCAGAATAATATAGCCACAACACACACACACACACACACACACACACACACACTCACCCCCTCAAATACAAACACACACACACCTCATTTCACCAGTTATGTAACCTCCTTTTTTACTAGGTAACTCCCATGTAACAGGGGGGCAGGCCAGCAACCATCAGCTTGCGACCACTAGGCGAACGAGGCAATCCTGATGGAAAAACTATAAAACACTGCCCAGCCTATGGATGGAACCTGGGCATGCAGGTGAGGGCGCACCAACGTCGTCACGTTTGCTGATATCAAATCAATCAATCAATCAGTTTATTTGTGAGACATATGATAGGTGTTTACATAGGTGTAATACATAAATAAGGGGTGCGCTATGTTTTGTCATAATTAAGACATACAAATTTATAAGTGACCCATTAGGTGTCATTACATTATGTCGCAAAACAAAAAAGAAACATCGGATACAACAAAAATTAATAAATAGTTATACTTCTTATCAAAAGGTAAAAATAATGCATTATTCTAATAATTGGTCGTTCAAAAATTCGTCTAGATTATAATAACATTTGTCAATTAATAATTTGATAAGAGCTTTTTTAAACTTACATAATGTCATGTTTTTTATGTCATCAGGAATTTTATTAAACACTTTTTTTTTTTTTTTCAGGATGGGAAATCATCAAATGACTCCTCCCGCTCTGGGTGGAGCGGAAGGGAGTGTCAGACTCTTACTGACTAAAACCCACCCGTGTTCCTTCCTTCGCCCTTTATGTTCCGGGCCTATGTACTTTAGGTGCTAGGTATACCAAAAAAAACTTTTTCTCATCAATGCGGTCTTACATTTTAGATGACATATTTTATTTACGTATTGGGCACGCAATGGAGTTTTTTTAGTGGAAGATATTTTTTTGAATAAATGTGTGTTTCTTTTCATAAACAACGCAGTTTCCAATATGTATAATGCTGGAAGGGTAAGTATTTTTAAAGACTTAAAATAGGGTCTACAGCTATCCGTTGTTTTTATATTACACATTGCTCTGACACATCTTTTTTGCATCTTAAATATAAGCTCACGGTCGACCGTGAGCTTATATTTAAGATGCGACCGCGGTCAGTCGACTGCCCCAAAAAAAAATTAATCATTTATTTATGTAGACACGCACAACACAACATTACAGATTAAGGAAACCTAGGCGGTGTACTGTATACAGTGCAGTTTACAAACTAAAATGTACCCTACTAATATTATAAACGAGAAAGTTTCCAAGGATAGATGGATGGATGTTTGTTACTCTTTCACGCAAAAACTACTAAACGGATTTAGATGAAATTTGGCACACAGATAGTTTATAACCAGGATTAACACATAGGATACTTTTTATACCGATATTCCCATGGGATCGAAAGTTATGGGGGTCCATTCAAGTATTACGTAGGTACGTACTACAGGGGGGCGGGGAATCTTTGCTTTGCTTACTTTTGATAACATGGAGGATGGGGGGTCTGGATGGTGATTACGTCAGCTGTATTTATTTTTAACTTTTTCGGATTTTCTACAAAAGATTGTCGATTTTGGTTTGAACCCATAGAGACTCCTACAAACAGGCGCGACACGCGATATAATCGCGCGCGAGCCGCGCGACACAAAGGCACCGCTCGTTGCGCGACTTGCGGTGCATTTGTGTCGCGCGCGATTTTATCGCGTGTCGCGCCTGTTTGTAGGAGCCTTAATTAAGGCAGCCCTACTTGTCTTTGCTTGAAAACGAAACGCATATAACTGCTGCTCATGAATCAATAAAGAAACCAGAAGACATTAAAAAATGCATGTACCTACCAATGTTTACGTTAGCATGGGAAAGGGGGGTAAGCGCTTTGCTTACTTTTGCTGACGAGCGGGGGGGTTAATAATTGCAAAAAAAATCTGCTTACGTAGGTAATACTTGAATGGCCCCTGGGGTAAAACTGCGGGGCGGAGCTAGTCATAGATAAATGTAACATACACACAAGTAAGTTATTAAATGTTAATCTATAAAATATAATAAGTATAGAAACGCGAGAAAATAACAAAATTAAGGTGGGTGGACCATGGAAGGCCATGCTCCTTCGAAGGCCAATTATTAAAATTTCGTATTTATTGCCATGTGAGGACAAATTCCTTCTATTTACACAAACACCCATCGAACTGGAAATCACAGACGCGGCGGCGATTCGGCGAATCGCTCGCGCTAATATTTTGGCAGTACGGTCCCTCGCTTCTTCCATATCGAGAATCGACGACGTTAAAATAAGGTGGGTGTGCCATGGAAGGCCACTCTAACAAATAAACAGTTATTATTCGTTTATTTACTGGATAAATAAAACTAACAAATATTTAATTAATACTTTGTTTTATTACGTAACATATAAACCACTTCTTTTTATTGTAGATTTAATCGCTATTCAGTAACTTTTAGTGTTAAATGACTGATTTATTATAATGGCCTTCTAAGGCGCCTTGTTTTTAGCAAGGCCATTTGGAAGAGTTCAATGAAACTTAAGTTTAATCAATATTGATTAAATCTGCAATTCAAAAAAGTGGTTTATATGTTACGTAATAAAACAAAGTATTACTTAAATATTTGTTAGTTTTATTTATCCAGTAAATAAACGAATAATAACTGTTTATTTGTTAGAGTGGCCTTCCATGGTACACCCACCTTAATACACAAAATAACACTTGGTTGCAAAAATGCGATCCCTTGTCGTAAAAATTAAGTTTTTGCGTGTATTTTGTTGTCGTCATAACTTCCAATGTGAACACCTCAGGTTCTAAGCCATTGATTCCTGATAGCCGGGTTGTGGAGGTCAGATAGGCAGTCGCTCCATGTAAAATACTGGTATTCAGCTGCATCCGGTTAGACTGGAAGCCGACCTCAGCATAGTTGGGTAAAGGCTATCAGATTGATTGATTATTCTAAACTACGTAATAGGCGATATGTAGATAAGTAAGAATTTTATTCGGAAGGCCACAAGACTTTTAGGAATATTTCTCTAGTAAGTAAAAGGTTTGTGTAGCATTATCAGATTATCATTTTCCCACTGTTGGGACACAGGTCTCCTCTCTTACCAGCGGTATATTCCTATATAAGTTTTTTATACCGTGGGTAATTCTCGCTCAAAACAATTGAGATCTACCCTCAACATCATTAATTCACCAAAAGTGACCGACCTAAAAAACTATAAAAGGCATCGCTTCCACTCACTCGCGTCGCTCCGCCCCGACCCTTGTTCGAGCCAGCCCGCGCCGCTGAGCATGTAGTTTTAAATTCGTCCCTAATTAATTCCGATCCAGTCTGTCCCTTGCTGCCCTCTCCCAGCGACGCCCTAAGCCGAGGTCCGTACCACAGGGGGTGCCCTTAGCGTGTAGTCGCTTAGTTTTTAAATTAGTTTTTAAATCCTGGCTGGAGGCCTTAATTTATTGAGGTATCCACAGGAAAGTCCGGTCAAGCAGACGACAACCTCACAGGTTGAACTGCGAGAAGAGATTCCCCAGCAAACAAAAAATCACTCGCGTCGCTAGGTTGTTACTCGTCACATTGCTCACACAGTCGTCATCGCATTAGCTCGTGTGTGACCGAAAACAAAATGCCGCGAACAAAAAACATGGCATAAGTCCACAGGAGGAAATAAGCTCCTCGATAGCAACTGGCGATCAAGGCAGCAAGAAAAAGTACTCCAGCCACCGGCGGCGTGAAGAAACCGCACAGATACCGACCAGGGACTGTGGCTCTGCGAGAGATACGCAGATACCAATAGAGCACTGAATTGTTCAACAGGAAACTGCCGTTCCAGCACATTGTGAGAGAGATCGCGCAGGACTTCAAGACTGATCTCCGGTTCTAGAGCTCGGCTGTGATGGCACTTCAAGAGGCCAGCGAGGCGTATACTTAGTGGGACTGTTCGAGGATACGAATCTGTGCGCGATCCATGCGAAGCGAGTGACTATCATGCCGAAGGAGATTCATTTGGCGAGGAGAGTGCGTGGCGAGCGCGCGTAGTGAAAATTCGTATATTTTTTAAGTCGTAGGTAGGTATGATGACAAAGCCCTTTTCAGGGCTGCAGGGTTTTCTATTTCTTTGGTGGAATATGTCAAAAACTCAAAACGTAAGGTCTACTTTCTCACATTTAAACTTATTTGAAAGTGGGAAAACACACAACAAAGCCGTTTTCAGTGCTGCAAGGTTTCTTTGGTGGATGATGTCAAAACGATAACGATGATGGATTGCGAGAGGAACAATATGAAAGAGAAGGGAGTGAATGACAGCGTGACAGTTGACAGGGAGAGAATGGAAAAGAAAACTTGGTATCTAGTTACCTATAGACAGGAAAGTAGAAGGACATTCAGTTGGCGAGGAGAGTGCGTGACGAGCGTGCGTAGTTAGATTCCGATTATGTTTTCGCCGATATAGGTAGCTATTTATTGATGACAAAGCCCTTTTCAGAGCTGCAAGGATTTCTGTTTCTTTGATGGATGTCAAAACGTAAAATACTTCAAACAAAACACAAAAGAGAAGCGTGCTGTTGAATTTTCATCGTTCGGATAAGCGTCGAAAGTTTTCGAGTTTCGGCCTAAAAAAAAACAAATTACTTAGTCCAAGGTAGACCACCAGCAGTCTATCAATGTCAATCTGAATCATTTTGCAGGATTGTCTGCTCAACAACGTAAATATCGCAATGTATGTACCATTGAAACGCTTGCGGCTTGACTAACTACTATAGACAAATACTTGAAGTATTTGTCTATAGTAGTTCCATCCAACCACAGCTTCAAACAGTGCGTCCCGGATACTCCGTGGATTGAAAAACATTATTCATATTGACACTTTTAAGTTGTATTTGATAACCATAAACCGGAAACTTACAAGTTAATCTTATCAGAGCGTTTCGTATCACACGACATGAATTTTACCTCGAATTGTTAAATCTCATGCGACTATAAAAAAGTTAGAATGAACCTGCAAGTAACAGTTTTCATTACATAACATCACGCCTGTATCTATTCCTAGACGATATGGGCAGATAGGTACCTAATAGAATAGAATAGAAAAGCTTTTATTTCAGACAGGAGTCCATATGGTTAACAATTCTACCTACTTAACTTTTAGTGTTGATAAATAGTAGGTTACATACCAGAGGAGCAAGGAACGTTTTCAGCCTCAATCTGACAAAAATACCTCTAGTTTTCCTACATTTTTGACATTGATTAAATTGTCACTGAGATGAGGTTGCGACTAGATTTTGAAGGGTTATCCGACTTCAAAAAACGGGCAAGAAACTCCACGGACACTCTTTTAAATAAAACAGCATGTGTGCAATTCACACGTGGTAGAAGAAACCTTCAAAAACACTGTATAATGCTTCCTATCTCATTTTCTCCCACGTTAAATCTTATGTCTCTTTTTACTGTTGCTTTTTGGTTTCATAAAATTTCCAATCACAACGATCCTAAAGAAGTTTTCACTTCAAAAAGATTACCTATTTGGAGGAACCACGGAACAGATTATCTGTTCCGTGGGAGGAACCAACAGAACAGACAGCCGTGCTGCTGGGGAGTTTGTTGCGCCACTTCTTCTTGCCAGCGAAAGCATTAGGAAGTGGTGAAGGACGGGCGTTTTGGGAGACTCTCATATGTACCAGTTTGAATAAATTACTTTTTTTGAAGAGAAAACTTCTTTAGCGGCGGCGTTGTACACTTTTTTTGTAATGGGTAAAAAATGTTAAACTCGCGTCAGGACAAGTGACCTGCCGGTCGATTCTGTAAAAATCTCACCGGGAAAACTTAGATGAAGTGAGTTTGTTTTTGCTAGGAATTGACACTATTGACAGCTCACTCCACGCTCACTTCACCTAAGTTTTCACGGTGAGATTTTTACAGAATCGCACCGCTGATCGAAAATTCGTAAGACGAATGCCCGTAGCCGGTTGCCGGCTTGCCGGTACCGCGCGTGTTTTGTTTCTAAGACGATTCACAAAATATACACGTAATGGTTCAAGTTTTCACTTCTGTCGGCACTCCCGGAGTGCCACTGTTTTTTTTTTAAGCCCAATCCCATTGATATTCTTGAATGACCTTTCAATAGTCCTTTGTTGGCTAGATCAACGCGGCCAGTCTCCTAATTTCTTCTCTCTCTTCTGTAGGCTGTTTTAATAGCTGATCTAGGTGCACATGACGACATATCAAGTTATACATCTCAAGTTTTAGCTAATCTCGCATTATAGACCAGGGGTTCCCAAACTTCACAAGTTGTAGCCGAGAGTCGAGAGCTCAGTCGGTGTCTAAGAATCCTCCTAGCTAGATGAAATTACAAATCGCCCCCCGAAGCCTCTACACAACGCCCCCATTTTTTTTCTGGGTGTCTTACCACCCCTCTTTGGGCCTGCAGCGCCCACAAGGGGGCGTTATCGCCCACTTTGGGAAAGGCTGGTATAGACTTTTCGTACAATGAGAAGTCCGCTTTGAAACACAGGCCTGAAACAGAGGTTTTCCATAAACCTAGATCAGGCAGATCTACATTACAGTTAGAATTTAATTTTTCCTCGATTGTAATTAATGTAAATCCTATTATTACTTTACTTTTTTGAATAAAACTTTTATTTATTTACCTATAGCTTTTATTGGATTGTATTTTTTTTTTTTTAGTTCTTTGGCCGAAGAATTAGCATTGCCATTCAACGTGGCAATGCTACCAGTCTTCTGGGCACGTTTCCGGATGACAGCGATGCGGACGAGTACTTCGACGCCTGATTTGGCCTTTATTTTTGTTTTTATTTGTATAGTAAGTTAGTTAGTCATTTAATTTTGTATCTAAGTAGTGTAAATAGTTTGTAATAAAATAAGTTAATATATTGAAAAAAAAAAGTTACAAGCTTTTTGGATTGTATAGTTTGATAAACATATTAATATAGTCGTGCGTACTTTCCTAAACTATCGATGCCTCGTTGGTGTAGTGGTCGCAAGCGCTACTCGGGTTTTATTCCCGAGTCGGGGAAAGGGTTATTGGGTTTTTCCATCTGGAATTTCTCAGTAGCAGCTCGGAGTCTGGATGTGTTCCCGGATGATGGCAACAGCCCCCCCCCCCCCTTTTACATGGAACTTCAATATAACCGGCGAAATTTGGACGTATAGACGCCAGCACATCAAGCTACTCGAAACTGTCATATTTTCCCAATCAACTTTGAACCTTATGCTTCAGCGATAAAGTTGAAAATCTATTAAAGAAATTTGACAGATTGTAGTAGGTTGATATGCTGGCGTCTGTACTATAGGTCCAGTCGAAGAAACTTACTTCTATATACACCGTAAAGGCTGTTCTTGCTTGCAGCGCTCGGCAGCTAAAGTAACGCTAACAGACGACAGACAGATGGCCAGCAGATGTGGTCATCGACTGCCTAGTCTTTCCCCAACTATGTTGGGGTCGGCTTCCAGTCTAACCAGATGCAGCTGAATACCAGTATTTTAAGTTAAGCGACTGCCTATCTGAATTCCACAACCCAGTTACAGGGTAATACGATACCTTGGTAAGACTGGTCGTCAGACTATCCGGCTACTGAAGACCCGTAACGACTGTCAAAGATCTACGAATGACAGCCGGGACCAACGGCTTATCGTGCTTTCTGAGGGACGGAGGGGTCCAGGGGGTAGATGTTTATGAAAGTAGATAACAAACATGTTTATTTTTATTTTTGTCTGTTTGTTTTGGCTAATATCCGAAACGGCTGGACCGATTTTGATGGGACTGCCACTGGCAGGTAGCTGACGTTATAAGAGTAACTTAGGCTTACTTTTATTTTATTAAAGAATTATGGTTCCGCACGAACAAATAAAACCCATGTTTGTTTTCCGAGCTGCACGTGCACGCGAACCAAGTCGCAGGCACACCTATTTAGTTATTGATAATATAACAAGATCAGAGTGCTTTGGTCGATATATTAAAGGACATACCTAATGGTACGTTTGTAGGTAAAAATTATCGATTTTTGCATGGATCACAATAGGTCGATACGATACGGGTGTAGGGTGCGCACGCATCCAGGTGCTACAAACATTTTGTTGGGAAGTATAAATAATTTAACAAATTTGTACAAATTGTACTTAGTCCAAAAGCCGAAAGGTTCTGGAGTGGCGACCGCGTACCGGAAGACGTAGTATTGGAAGGCCTCCCACAAGGTGGACCGATGACCTTGTGTAAGCCGCAGGAATCGACTGCATGCAAAAAGCACAAAACCTGTCGAAGTAGCAGTGCTTGGGGGTGACCAGTATCAAAGAGTAACCGTGAAGTTTCTAGATTGCGACGAACGACCAATTGAAACCGTGCACCTAGTATCTGACGTTTCATAAGTGTCCAACTATTTTGAATTCAGAACTTTTTTAAATTAGAATTCACGTGATGAGCAACAAACCAGCACTATTTTTATGATTGTCACCTCAATTTTTTAGTTATTTATTTAAACTTTATGCACAAGTAAAAACAAAATATTGTACTAAGGCGCATTTTCTACCAGTCAACCTTAGGGTGATGCAGAGACAAAATATAGTAGGCGCAACGTACGGGATAAATACATAACTAGGAAATGACTATAAAATACAAGAATAAACACACATAGATATTATTTTATTTTATCTAGGCTCAGTACAAACAGGCAGTGGCAGACTAACAGGGGGGCGGAAGGGGCGGCCCGCCCAGGGCCTCCGGTCTTGGGGGGCCCCCAAATGCCTCCGCGTTCCCTTGAAAAAATCCTGAACAAGACTTTAAAAATGTGCTTAGTACCTACATAATTTCATCAAGATCAAAACACTACAGCCATCTAGACTTTCTACATGGTACTAATATTCTTTTAACTTTGCTGAACGCGCCAATATGCTGGGAGAATTCCCGTCTTTGTAGCGGTTACTTCCCCAGGAAACCCTGAATGAATGAAGTGCAAATAATTCACTCTTGTACGCCTACATTTACATTCACCACATTCTATTTACGTCGAAAAATAAACATAGGCCTCATTTTTTTTTTTTTTGAATTTCATTACTTTGATATTTAATAGTTTATTAGTGTGTAAGTACTGATACTTTCGCGAACAGATAAGACTTTTTTCAAATTGTAAAATAATAAACGCGATCTTATCCGTTCAAAGTAATTTCATTAAAAAGTGTAATAGTGTTTTTGATTTTTATTGCGATATAAAAGTAAATGAGTTCAGAGTTGAGTTAGTGCATTTTCGAGTATTTGAAAAAAGTAAGTAATTCTTCGTATAATTTAACCTAGCAATTATAATCCGTAGTTTCTAGTCAATATGCACCTACGAGTACATTGGTCCTTATTTTATTTGTAGTGCACGTTTATTAGGGATGTAAGTCTGTACTTGTTCTCATCGTGAGACTCAACATGGCAAAGTCTCTGTACATTTGTATATCTAGATATCGTCAAATCAATAATGAGGCTTAGTTTAGCTATCTTTTATAAAAGTTTCTTATTTATTTCATTATTTTTATTGAAAAGGATTCAACCATCTGGCTCTCAGAAAAGGAAGCTAGAAAAACGAAGACTGAAGAGGCAAAATCGCTTGCTGAATCTTTGTCCAAATACTTTTCGAATTCTGAAGAGAAGAAAAGTGGCGTTGCCGACGAAATTAACGAAATAAACAAAGACACTTATTTATACCTACATACTAATAATGTGAACTGAATAAAAAGCTTGTAAAACTACATTTTTTTTAAAGCTGGGGGGCCTCATTCAGCTTTGCCGCCCCGGGCCTCTGACGGGCTTAGTCCGCCACTGCAAACAGGCGCGACACGCGATATAATCGCGCGCGACAAAAAAGCACCGCTCGTTGCGCGACTTGCGGTGCCTTTGTGTCGCGCGCGATTTTATCGCGTGTCGCGCCTGTTTGTAGGAGCCTTTTTTTTTGTTTTTCAGGATGGGAAATCATCAAATAACCCCTCCCGCTCTGGGTGGAGCGGAAGGGAGTGTTAGACTCTTACTGACTAAAACCCACCCGTGTTCCTTCCTTAGCCCTTTATGTTCCGGGCCAGCGGTAACCCTTTCGGACAATCCCGCTGACCCGGCAGGGTTTGAAGGAGCCTTTAACCTTCACAAAGTGTTGCGCGCCCCACCTCGCAGCTGTGTATACCGACAGCTGCCAGCGACCGTTACACTCGACGGCACGTGCTACCCCTGCACAATAATAATAATTATTATTATTACGTAGAAAGTGGGGTGGGCAGAGAGGTCATGTGTCGGAGTCTCGCTGAACAGCGTTTTGAGGTTTTGTACCTACAGTTACGGGGTAATTGCGTAACACACGAGTAGCAACATAATGACTTTAATTTTGACAGTTCAACAAAATTCATTGCGTTAGTTACGTTGTTGAGCTGACAAATTCTTCGAACAATGGATTACGATTATAAATTATATCCTTCAAAATAATTCAGATCGGGATTGATAGTGTGTTACCTATGCAATTAGGGTGAAGGTTTTTGAGGTTTTCATGTTGAGCAATTATAGTTCTTACTTATAATATTATAATTGACATCAAACTAGACTAACTGGGCTAAAAAAATAAAAACTTTATTACAAAAAAAAAAACCGACTCCCAAAAAAAAACACTACAAAGTGAAAAAAAACTTTAATTTCGGAAGTCGGTGCAGTTGGTTCTCTATTTTAGTTTTTTGACACCGACTTTCGAAATTAAAGTAATTTTTCACTTTGTAGGAATTTTTCACTTTGGGTCTAGTCTGTTATGTTATGATGTGTGTGTCTGATTGTTATGTAATTCTTAGTGTCAAATATTTTTATTTTTGTTATTAAAGATTTACATTATATGTCGTATAGTTGGCTAGGTTATGCATAATGCTCATGACACAATGTCAGTGTTTCACCTGTCGCTCGCACGCAAAACTGGGACAGGCAGGCCCGTTATTTTGTGTAAATAATTTCATGACCACTGATCTCAAAACGGTGAAGGAAAATATCGCGAGGAAGCCGGCATGTTCTAGAACCAAAAATTCGAAGACATGTGACATCTACCAACCCGCACTGGGCCCGCGTGGTGGATTACAGCCCTCTCGAATAGAGGAGGCAGTTTGTCCCAGCAGTGGGACGATCTACAGCTACAGTCGAGGCCGTTACCACTGGGCTGACAATGCTCTTACGATACAAAAATTACATAAAATAAACATTTAATAAGACGTCCAGATACCTACAACGTATTAAGAAAAACGAGTATTCACCTAGCTACAACACAAAACAGGGAGCTAACGACACGACCCCTGATAAAAGGGACCTTCCTCGAAAGCTCATTCAATAATTGCACAAGGTAATACCAGTTTTACTACATAAAACTTATTAGATTTTCAAGTAGCAACCCTTTACTGCTCAAAATAGGGTACAAATTGCAATGACTCGGGCTTCTATTGTATAAAATTCATTTTAAAGTAACACACAAGTTATATTCAACTTTAAACGTTGTGAGATAAGGTTTCTATTCAATTCGTTAAACTTTTTTGAACTTGGAATTCAAACAGCGCGTGCCCATTTGCAGGGGTGCGCAAACGCCGCCGTTTCCGACCCCGGTGTTTTTTTGAAAAAGGAATGAATTTACAGTTGACGGTTAGACGTTGAACTGCATAGACGTGTGTTATCAATAGAATATTAATAGCTTTTAATATTAAACTAAGTGTAGTTCTAGTGTAGACAAGTGTGAAGTGTCTTTAAGTGAACAAAAATTTACAAAAATACCAATTTTAATGGTTCAAAAATTTATCAAAAATCACTTTAAAAACTAAATTTGCAAAAACATAATTTAAGTGTAAATCAACATAATTTCTCGTATAATTTAAGTGAAAATAATAAGAAACCTAGAAGCTTAGAGTTAAGTTTAAGTAAAAGCACTGAACGTGAACGGTTCCGGTTACAGCCCACCCTTCTTTTATAACAAGGAATCATGCACTAACAATTGCACGGGGAAAAATACGCTTACAAAATGGATTCACCAAAAATCGTGTACAAATATTACTCAAATCCAGCATTCTGCTCACAAAGCGAAGTTGTTTTTGCACAAAAATCATGCATGACAAAGATTGTGTCGCCGGAGAGGCTGAGGATGCCTCCTTTAGGCTCGAACTCGCCGAGAAAGATCGAAATAGGCAATAGGATTATGAGGACAGATATCTCTGATAATCCTTTGAGGATGTCTCCAGCTGGAGCTCTAAGATACAGAGAGGACCCGCCGGAATTACCACCTAAACCACCCAAGTTTCAAAACAGAAGTTTCCAAAGACAGTCCTCTTTAGTTTACAAACCTTCTCGTTCAGTAAGATGCAGGACGAGAAGCGAGGACTTAGAAATGGCTCAATTAAAACATCAAAGACAAGCAAGGTATGATAGACGTGCAGACAGTGACGATGGTCTTGAGGACAGCAGGACGAAACATAGGTATGAAGTTATCGAAGACTTCGATGATATCGTCGACTATTCACCGACGAAGAAGAGAATAGTTGAAGCGAACGCTGATGAAATTGAAGAGTACAATGTAGATGGACCAGACGAGAATGAACTCAAAGAAATACCTACAGAAATTGTCAAAACTGTAAACGGAAGGACGCTGAGATACGCCATAATTCCTACGGAAGACGATGAGCCTAGAAAATGCAACGTTACTTTCACATCTCCCGTCATGTCGAAGAAGAATTTAATAGCAACGCAGAAACTCCACGAACTGCTGTCAACTCCAAGGAAACTAAAGAGCTATGCCAGCCAGCCTTCAGTAAGAATCACTCCAAACAAATCTATAGAAAACAAATACTCAGAAACGCCAAGGAAATTCGTATCCAGCACTCCCACTCATGGCGTTACACCATCCAAATCCTGTGCCAACCTGACTTCAAGAAGTAGCGCACCAACTTCTCCCATTTCACCGAAAGCTCAGCAGAAACTAAGCTATGGTCCACCTGAGAATTTACCTGAGAAACTGCCTGGATTCGACAGACATGACGTGTTCGTGACTAGCTTTAGAGACAAGAGTAGAGATCGCAGTTTTGATCTTGAAAGGGAGTTGGGTAGAGAGAGACGGGATTATGATCGGAGAAGAGACAGTCAGAGAAAGGATAAGAATACTGCTGTTATTATTCCGAGGTAAGTAATCTTATCGTTTTATTGGTTCACTAGCTTCTGCCCGCGATTTTGGCCGCGTAAATTTTCTTGTTTTAACATAAAATATTATCCTATGACACTTGGCAGTACTGTAGCATTTTATGACTGATGACAATTTTCGGCATCGGATCTGTAGTTCCGAAGATTAGCCCCTACAAACAAACACAAAGTTAACTTCTTCATAATAACTATCATAAACAGATTTGTGACAGTTTTGTGACTACGCTAAAACGTAGAAGTACGGAATTGGATAATTAAATCTCACTATCTAACGAACAAAAGGCTGTGTTTAGCTTTGGAGTATCACAAATTCACAATACATCGCACAATTCAATAGTTAAAGTATCAACAGTCAATGTTAAGTAGTCAAGCATTGTGTTGGTTACTTTACGATAATTTCGCGGTCTACAGATAAACCGTTTCACGGCTATTTCACATGTGTAAAGTTTTTTTTTTATTGTAATGGTCTAACGCCTAACATGCGCCTATAAACGACGCATTGTTGTACTATAGCTATTCATTTTATACTAGGCGTTCTTTGTTGATATAAAATAATATCGTGAGGCACCTGTCCCACCGCCGACGATTAGCGAGAAATGAGTAGAGCTAGGAACTAGAAACGAGTTGTCGCGCATCGCACTGCGAGTGTATAGTTCGCATAGATTTGTCGGTGGGCTTGGGCTATGCGCCAATGCGAAAATGCGACGAGTAGAATGACTGACCGAATCAGCAGTGCGATTCTGCAGTGCGATTCTGCATGTCGATTCTGTAAAAATCTCACCGTGAATACTTGCGTGGAGTGAGCTGTCAGTGTCATCCCACTGATGCTAGGGATTGACCATGCAAACATTTACAATCATAAAAGAGATTTTAATAATATTTTTTAATGCTAATCCTATTGATATTTTTATATAATTCAAAGCTAGTATTTTAGTGGTCAAAACATTCGCCAGCGCCTAACGCGCTTGCGCGGCGTGAAATATGGCTCATTCCGAATTAAGTCATCATCGCTCACATGAATAATTTGCTTTCCGATTTAGATAAATGACCACTATGGCAGCTGAGAGTCAGTAATATACCTATTCACTTGAATAGTTACTCATGGTTGGATTATAGTATTTATTTGTGTATACACCACGAATTTCCTCTTCTTTGGTAAGGTGGCGACTGTAGCCAGAAGCACAATTTCGAAAATGCCACGTTAGTTTAAAGATCGGTGATAATTATTAATTTAGGGCATGGTCGGTAGTCGGCGTTATCGCAAGATGGCACATGCCATGACTTCATATATGTCGATTCACGGGACATCGTTATCGCGTTCACGTTAATTCAGAAAAGGGCCCTAATTCACTATGACCACTTAATGATTCATTACTTCGAAACTACGTCAATTCCTTAATAACCTAATCACTACATCTGCTATTAACGTATTCTCTATGACACAATGACCGAAACGGGTTTGAACTGTCAAAATACCACGCTTGACAACCGTACGGCGTGGTAAGATTATGCGGGGAATAATAGATAAATACCATACAGCAGAATTGGGGTCAAGGTGTAAGCACGCTGTAGTCGATTACAGTGCAATTCGGAATGTACCATATATCACTCCACTCGAATCTCGTAACCATGGCAACACCACCTCGGCGTCAACACCTCCACCAGCCGCGTTTTGATTGGCGAATACCTCGTCTTTTTCTACTTTAGAGTTACACATTTTGAAAATCGCTCAACGAAAACTTTGCTTAATCTGCCCCTTGGCAGACTCTAAGGCAGGGTCGCCATGAAATGTTGGGGGTTCAAGGGTCGTTAGAATTAGACAACCAGCTTGATAGAATGTACTTTAATGAATATCTAGTGAATTTATGTTACAATGCGCATTGATGTAAACTGCTTACTTATATTCTAAAGGAGTGTAGGTACTTACTACGTTATGCACTATTAGGGACCATACATACACTTCAGGGTTGACACCAACCACTTCTTCATTTAAGGGTTACTAGAGGTGCAGTGCAAACACGGGCGCGCGATGAGCGATAAAATATTTGCACTTATTTGACGTTGGTATTGCATTTTCCTAATGTTCTTATACATGACGCCTTACAAGTTAAATATGTAAAAACAAATCTCTAATGTGATAATGAGTGACTAACGCGCAAGCGCGGCGTGATCTTATCACTTCACCTTCACTCCACCCGATTCACGACATTAAATGTTGTGAATCGGGTGAAGTGAAGGTGAAGTGATCACGCAATCTGCAATGTGATAATGACAGTGATTAACGCGCAAGCGCGGCGTGATCTTATCACTTCACCTTCACTTCACCCGATTTACGACATTTCGTGTCGTGAATCGGGTGGAGTGATCACGCCACACAAACTACGTGGGATTACATTCTATGGTCCGTCAGCTAGGCATCCGTTAGCACTCGATGACTTGACACACTCGGTTATCTCTTCTAATTCAATAGATTTGGGTTAATAACAACGCTGAACATCGTCGCAGTCTTTACTAGACTCGATCTACAATTGCTCATAATAACGAAACAATGTCGATGCGTATTTTCATCAGTCTAGCTGTCATAAACGTGAATGTTTTAATTTTATTTACTGTTCGTGCGTGACGCGCTCGCGCCTCAGTCTATATAAGGACTTACTAGACTAGGGAAAAAATAAAAAAAAACAGGATTGAGATTCTGACTGCGCTTCTGTTTTGCTATTTTATTGTAAGTAAAACCCCACAAAATATTAATGTTTTGACCACTAAAATACTAGCTTTGAATTATATAAAAATATCAATAGGATTAGGCTAAAAAAATATTATTAAAATCTCGATTATGATTGTAAATGTATGCTTGGTCAATCCCTAGTATCTGGTAAGATGACACTGCCAGTTCACTCCACGCTCACTTCACCTAAGTTTTCACGGTGAGATGGTTACAGAATCGCACTGCTGTAACCATCTCACCGTGAAAACTTAGGTGAAGTGAGCGTGGAGTGAACCGTCAGTGTCATCTTACCAGATACTAGGGATTGACCAAGCATACATTTACAATCATAATCGAGATTTTAATAATATTTTTAAGCCTAATCCTATTGATATTTTTACATAATTCAAAGCTAGTATTTTAGTGGTCAAAACATTAATATTTTGTGGGGTTTTACTTACAATAAAATAGCAAAACAAGCGCAGTCAGAACCTCAATCCTGTTTTTTTTTTTCTTTTTTCCCTAGTCTTGTAAGTCCTTATATAGACTGAGGCGCGAGCGCGTCACGCACGAACAGTAAATAAAATTAAAACATTCACGTTTATGACAGCTAGACTGATGAAAATACGCATCGACATTGTTTTGTTATTATGAGCAATTGTAGATCGAGTCTAGTAAAGACTGCGACGATGTTCAGCGTTGTTATTAACCCGAATCTATTGAATTAGAAGAGATAACGGAGTGTGTCAAGTCATCGAGTGCTAACGGATGCCTAGCTGACGGACCATAGAATGTAATCCCACGTAGTTTGTGTGGCGTGATCACTTCACCCGATTCACGACACTAAATGTCGTAAATCAGGTGAAGTGAAGGTGAAGTGATAAGATCACGCCGCGCTTGCGCGTTAATCACTGTCATTATCACATTGCAGATTGCGTGATCACTTCACCTTCACTTCACGCGATTCACGACATTTAATGTCGTGAATCGGGTGGAGTGAAGGTGAAGTGATAAGATCACGCCGCGCTTGCGCGTTAGTCACTCATTATCACATTAGAGATTTGTTTTTACATATTTAACTTGTAAGGCGTCATGTATAAGAACATTAGGAAAATGCAATACCAACGTCAAATAAGTGCAAATATTTTATCGCTCATCGCGGGCCCGTGTTTGCACTGCACCTCTAGTAACCCTTAAATGAAGAAGTGGTTGGTGTCAACCCTGAAGTGTATGTATGGTCCCTAATAGTGCATAACGAGTAAGTACACTCCTTTAGAATATAAGTAAGCAGTTTACATCAATGCGCATTGTAACATAAATTCACTAGATATTCATTAAAGTACATTCTATCAAGCTGGTTGTCTAATTCTAACGACCCTTGAACCCCCAACATTTCATGGCGACCCTGCCTTAGAGTCTGCCAAGGGGCAGATTAAGCAAAGTTTTCGTTGAGCGATTTTCAAAATGTGTAACTCTAAAGTAGAAAAAGACGAGGTATTCGTCAATCAAAACGCGGCTGGTGGAGGTGTTGACGCCGAGGTGATGTTGCCATGGTTACGAGATTCGAGTGGAGTGATATATGGTACATTCCGAATTGCACTGTAATCGACTACTGCGTGCTTACACCTCGACCCCAATTCTGCTGTATGGTATTTATCTATTATTCCCCGCATAATCTTACCACGCCGTACGGTTGTCAAGCGTGGTATTTTGACAGTTCAAACCGGTTTCGGTCATTGTGTCATAGAGAATACGTTAATAGCAGATGTAGTGATTAGGTTATTAAGGAATTGACGTGGTTTCGAAGTAACGAATCATTAAGTGGTCATAGTGAATTAGGGCCCTTTTCTGAATTAACGTGAACGCGATAACGATGTCCCGTGAATCGACATATATGAAGTCATGGCATGTGCCATCTTGCGATAACGCCGACTACCGACCATGCCCTAAATTAATAATTATCACCGATCTTTAAACTAACGTGGCATTTTCGAAATTGTGCTTCTGGCTACAGTCGCCACCTTACCAAAGAAGAAGAAATTCATGGTGTATACACAAATAAATACTATAATCCAACCATGAGTAACTATTCAAGTGAATAGGTATATTACTGACTCTCAGCTGCCATAGTGGTGATTTATCTAAATCGGAAAGCAAATTATTCATGTGCGCGATGATGACTTAATTCGGAATGAGCCATATTTCACGCCGCGCAAGCGCGTTAGTCGCTGGCGCTGTCTGGCTATACATATAAGGACTTACTAGTCTAGGGAAAAAAGAAAAAAAAAACAAGGTTGAGATTCTGACTGCGCTTCTGTTTTGCTATTTTATTGTAAGTAAAACCTCACAAAATATTAATGTTTTGACCACTAAAATACTAGCTTTGAATTATAATAAAAATATCAATAGGATTAGCATTAAAAAATATTATTAAAATCTCTTTTATGATTGTAAATGTTTGCTTGGTCAATCCCTAGCATCAGTGGGATGACACTGACAGCTCACTCCACGCAAGTATTCACGGTGAGATTTTTACAGAATCGACATGCAGTTCATGGTATGCGTATGTAAAAGAGATACATTATGTTAATAGTTGATCTCTGATCGTTCAAACCGCCCCCGGCGAGTACTCGTCTGTCTCAACGACAAAAGATAAGTACTCGCTCAGTGACGCTCGCTTGTGGCGGGATCACTTCTATTTTCCTCTCTACACAGATTTTTTCTATAATTTGCTTCTCATACTTTTCTTGAATACCTAACTTTTCATCTGCTGATGCTAACGCCGTCACACACTCGGAGCTCGTTTCTTACCAACTCGTTTTACTTGCTAGCTCAACTCGCTTCTCGTTAATTGCCGATGATGGGACAGGTGCCTTAGCCCGCTTAGCCGATAGCTATCGGCTAAGGCACCTGTCCCATCACCGGCAATCAGAGCTCTACTGTGGTATTATCACTTGTTTTATAAAGGGGTATTAGGAGGTTACTTGATGCTTAGTTGTGACTGTAATCGTGTCCATTTCATTATTGTTCAGTCGTATTTATATGGTGTACATAATAAAGAGTATTCTATTCTATTCTATTCTATTCTATTCTATCGCATGTTTTGGCTAATTGGGGCCACAGTTTAACCGTCAAACGCCGTCACTACATTTTTTAATGTGACATTCTATTCCTTCCTTTGTATGGATTATAGCATGACGTTTTTTCAAGGGTCTTGTAGAACAAGCTGGGTGAATAATACACTGTGTTTTAGCACTGTTTATAGATTATTGAATCTTTGTTTGTTCCTTGTTCCATATTTCTGTATTTATTTACAGATATAATAAACATACGTACCGCTATTAAATTAAGGCACTTTTGAGCTTAAAAGACTTTTTTGACCTAGCATTTCACTAATTGATAGACAGAGGTATACAGTCCACAATTCGCCTTATTGACCCGACCGCGGCGAAGCCCAAAAGGAGGGTTATGTTTATGCGCCAGGGTAGCCCGCGAAATTAATTTTTTTTAAGGTTTTTTGGAATTTTCTGGTCAGTATTGAGTTTTACGTTGATTAATATATGATTCGCAGCCGTAACAAATATGTATTTACAGAATTATAATCAGCGACTGATCAAGAGTTCTGACCGCCTTAGGCTAATTATGAGAACGCGCCCCCGCCGGGTGTTCTACGGACGGCATAAAAAGTAGTAGATTGAAAATTTTAGCATGGTTCATACTACCTATAAAAGTTTTCAGATCGATCTACAAGCGAAACTAACGTTGTCCTTTAATCTGCATGACATTCAACCTTAGGGTGGAAAACCATTTTTTAAGCTGATCGTACATAAAGGCAAAGTACCTACCTCACGCATTATAAGACCAAAATCATGACAAGTGACTGCAGGCCAGTGGCTACCAAGTAGAAAACCAAATCCATGTCGTGTTTGGCCGCATGACTTGTATTGGCTTAGTTTCTATAGACAATTTAGTTGCCATTGAACATGAATGTGGTCATCTAGCGTGTGAAGTTGCTTCGACTTTATTTTTTAAATATTTACACTTCTGTTATTGTTAAAAAAGAGCAAAAAAAGAGAAATGTTCAGCCATGAAAGGATTAACTTTAGATATACCTAAGCTTAATACAGCCAAGAAAATTTCCTTTTAGTGCAGATCCAATAATTTCATTTTGACCGTGAAATGGAAGCCCACGTGTAGCTAAAAACTTAATTGTTTCTATTACCCGTACACCCGTAGTAATACATTTCGCCAATAAGTTATTGAAGTGAAAACTTCTCTAGTATCGTTGTGATTTGAAATTTTATGAATTGAAATTGAAAGATTTAACGTGGGTGAAAATGAGATAGGAAGCATTATACAGTGTTTTTGTTTTTTATTATTACAAATGACATCACATTTAATCCTATGCTATTAATTTGTGAGGATGATGATGATGATGATGATGATGATGATGATGATGGGATGGATGGATGGATGGATGGAGGGATGAAGTGACAGTAAAAAGAGACATGTAAATTCATAAGATTTAAGGGGGAAGCGCTAAGGTAGTAGTAACTCCAAAGAATGATGATTTCATGAAACAGTAAAGTTATTCTTTGGACTTACGTGGTCTTAGAGAGTTGTGTTGATGACTTTAATGATTATAATTCTGTAAATACATATTTGTTACGGCCGCGAATCATATATTAATCAACGTACAACTTAATACTGACCAGCAAATTGCAAAAAACCTAAAAAAAATTGAATTTCGCGGGCTACCCTGGCGCTTTCGCCTTAAAGTGGAAGAAAATGAGATAGGAAGCATTATACAGTGTTTTTGAAGGTTTTTTCTTCATTATATTGATTGAATCCAGTCGTTGTAAAAGTTTATCTCTACGTAACATAATTATTGTCCCAAACATTTACGATGATCCGGAGAATTGTCATGATCAGTTATTAAGTTAGAATTTTTCCAGTAATTAAATCCATTTTTGGCAATTACGGATGTTCCTCCATATAATTTGCAAAGACCACAAAACACGTGACCTGTGGATTCTGAGTATACTAACCAGCTTCTCTTCACATTTTCGCCATTAGCAAGCTTTTTCTCAAACATATTTTTAGAAAATCTTTTTTGATTTTTATACTGCCTTTCTGATCTGGAAAAATCTAATTCTTCGTTTTGTTGCAGTCCGTTTTTAACAATATAATCTCGAAATTCATCATTTACTTGCCACAGTGCAGGGTCACTTGAAGGAATGGATGACTTTTCTTCTATTAGAATTTCGTCTTCATTGTAGATCGTCGGCGTCGTCGCTACTATAGGGCTAATGTTGGACGGAGAAACGTAAAAGTCCACGGTAGAGAAACCAGGGCAAGAAATCGCTGGCGATAGTGCAGCATTCGTCACTGTTTCGTTCCTTTCTGCAGGGTTTGTAAAAAATGTTTCTAGTTTACGAGTATGTTTTAAAATGTTTTCTATTTTCTTTTCCTTTTCTTTTGCCTTTTTTCTGTATTCTGCTCCACTTGGCTTTTTTACCATCAAACTACTCTCATTACCACTCATAGTCTTAAAAAAACACGGAAACACTAAGGAAAGGACAATAAATATCAATCCCAAACACGAATATACGCGAGTGCGTGATATGACGGACGAACGACGATTTAGAAATAGAGAAGACGAATGAAGCAAGGCAAAGTATACTAACTATTAACCACATCGGGGAGTCCCCGCACATCGTTGATGTGTTTCATGGCAAGCTGCGCTGAGTGCCTAGGTTTGTTTAATTCGCCTCACAGAAACGCGCGTATACGTGAATATTATTTTGTATGGGATCAAGTAATAGGGGATACAGTTTGGTGTTGCAGCTTCATATTTATTTATTTATTTATTTTACTATTTATGTACACACATATATAAACAGATACGAAATAATCAGAGCAGAAAAATAGGTACAAAGGTAATGCTTATTTCATAAGAAATCTCTTCCAGCATACCTGCGATAGGACAATAAATAGAGAGATGTAGACAGCGTGTGAAAGAGTAAAGGAGACAAAAAATAATACATACAATCTAATCTAAATAATTATCTATCATCTCCATCCTAAATTCAACAGTGCAACCTAGACGATAAAGAATAGAATACCTACGATACAATCGATATAGAGTCGCCAAGCGGCAAACGCGAGAACTAGGTTGAACTGTTTAAATTCCGAATTTCCCATACAAAATGAATTTAAAAATTACGCCCGTTATTGCGAGGCGGATTAAACAAAACTCGCACTAGGCACTCTGTTGCCAGATATTACAAAGTACTCTGTGGTTGCCAGCTCATCCACTCGCTCGACCACCGAACGATTCGAGTAACAAGTCAGTGTTTGTATTACGTGCGCTTTTGAAAATTTCAAAATTTATTGTTAAAATCAGGGACTCTCAAGCGCATTTAGTTTTAGTGTTTTGTCTCGGTCTAGTTGAAATATGTAGGGTAGATGCAATGATGCTAGATAAGTGCATGCGAAGACACGATTTTAGCGCGCCCCCCAATCCTCGCGCCCTAGGCTGCAGCCTAATTAGCCTAAGGGTTAATCAGGGCCTGATTATAATCATTAAAGTCATCAACACAACTCTCTAAGACCATGTAACCCCATAGAATAACTGTTTCATGAAATCGTCATTCTTTGGGGTTACGTGGTCTTTGTTGATGACTATATAATTCTGTAAATACATATTTGTTACGGCCGCGAATCATATTTTGATCGACGTACAACTTATTACTGACCAGCAAATTGCAAAAAACGTAAGAAAATTTGAATTTTGCGGGCTACCTTAGCGCTTCCCCCTTAAGTAAGACTTCAATGTACCTAATTCAATAGAGAGTGAACATTTTGTCATTCATTACTTACCCGGGATTGAATCCAGACTTAGACTTTTATAGAACCTACATTAAACTGCGTAACCTAGGGATCGAATGGCTTCTGCTGCTGATCGTGGGTGGGTTGGTCCCACACATAATTATTTCCCTACGCAATTTTATGTTGTATTGTTGTTTGTTTTTTGTTGTTGTTGTTTTGTTGTTGATTGTTGTTTTTTGTTGTTGTATGTTGTTGTTGTTTGTTTTTGTTGTTGTGTTTGTTGTCGTGTTGTTGTATTTTATGTTTTATGGTGTTTGTTGTTGTGTTGTTGTATTTTATGTTTTATGTTGTTTGTTGTTGTTGTTTTTTTGTTTTATATGGTGCACATAATAAAGAGTATTCTATTATATGTTATACTTAAAGGCTTAATTATGAAAAACATCCTTTCTCGTCGCTTTCAGGGTAGCATCCCCACCATCAGTTTACTCCGAAGAAACTTACAAGTCTTTCTCGAGCCTCAAGACGATATCAGGAGCGACAGCGTCCCTTCTGATAGCGGCTATCATGCTGACTATGTGTGGCGGGCTTACAGCTGGACTGAGCTTCTACATGATGTACGCTGTAAGTATCCTTGATTTGATGACGTACATAATTATAATGCTTCTAAAGCCAGGTTGCATTCACGACCATAAATACGTACCTTACACTTACGAAAGATTCCAAAGCGATTTTCTCCTAAAGCCTAAAGATAGAAATTTTATGGTGTTACGAAGATAGTATTCTCAAAATCATACTAATAGAGGTCTTCTCTCATTGTTGCAATCGTTATTTCACGAAATAATCGCTTTTGAATTCTGCGAGGTGGTCTGAGAATTATGCTCATGACTGTACCTGAATCTCTGTAACTAGTGAGAAAGTGAGCATTCTTCTTTAAAGAAAATTGAGATTCCGTTATAAGAGTCATGATGAGATACGATTTGATGGCAAATTAGCTCGCTTTGATTGTCAATACGACAAATCGATACAGGCCAGTCGTCAACTTTATATTTTACCCTGTCTGTCAAGTGGGTTTGGCTCCGATATAACATCGTGAATACCCGTATCATGATTTAGTCTTGGCTTAAATTTAGATTTAGCAGTCTAACACTGTCTAGTTTCTAGAAAAAAAAAACATTGCTTAGTTATCAAATTAAATGGAGTTTTGTCAATATCAATGAATTGACACAAAAATTACAGAAAATCTAGCGTCCAAAAATACCTAAACTTTTATTCTCATTTAGCAAAATTACTTTTCTTTGAGCAAAGTTCTTAACCGCTACATATTGCTATTCTAGATTGGCAGGCGTTACTACTTAGACTTCGGCGTGCTTGCTGGCTTCACCTGCTTTTTACTAGGACTACTGGGCTTCAGGACGAGGAGACAACAGCTGCTGCCTAACAGGAATTATATTTCTGGTAAGTTCTGAAACATATTGTTACTCGCGAAAAAACCTACTTTCTTTGGTGTGTCGTTCTGAGTGAGTAAAAATGGTCGTTCACAAGTTTTATGTTTTAACGTTTTAATATTGTACCCACATGTTAAAATAAGATTATCAGTTCAGAAACAATATAATATCTTTCTTTAAGGTAACCATAACAACTCATGCGGGCGAGCAGGTGCCATTACTTTTATGGATTCATTGGCGCCTGCAATAATATATTTACACTGTCGCATTTAAATGTATGTTAGGCGTAAAAATACCTATTTACACTATGTACGTATACAGTAATAACAATTGATTTGCGATACTCCGTATCACCAGCACTACTTTCCTGATGGTCGTAGAATATTTTTTTGCTATACCAATTGATTTAGTTGATTGAAAAGTAAGATGTTTTTCGAACGCCTGTTAGTGAGACTGCATAATTATAGTATTGCGTAGCTCACTACATCTCGGTACACTCATCGTTTAGGTAAACTATTTTCTGACGTTATGATGATCAAAGTCGTCGTTGGGTTGATGATACTGTCAAAATGGCGGGAAACGCCTGGAAGAGGGACGCCAGGAAGTATGGCAGAAGAAAGGGGAGGCCTGTACCTACCCAGTAGTGTGTGATTCCGGGCTGAAATAATGATTTTGATGACAACCCAAGTACTTTGGAGAGCTAGCAAAGACCATGACACAAGAGAAACAATGCACACAATGCTAACGTCCTTTGTTTTCTCTTACAGGTTACATCGTCCTCTCATCTTTCTCTCTACTAAGCGCCTTCGGACTACTAATTCTGCTGTCAGTGGAGCCAAAACCAGGGATGCCATTGAACGACATCACTTCAGGAGCTATCTGCGGCGTCAGTATCCTGGCTTTGTGTCTGGCGACTGTTGGCGTACTCGCTTCTTACTGCTGTGTTAAAGACCCGCCAGATAATAGGGTCGGGAGTACCAGATGGTATTGAAATAGGCTTGTACTAATTAATTATGAATAGAAGCAGCAAATCTATAATAATTAAATATCGAACTTCTAATCAAAATGAATAGCACTAACACGCTGCAAAGCAGCGTCGCTATATTCCGGGCTTTAGGCGCCTGTGGATTTTGGATCAAGGGTCTATTTAAATTTGATTGAAATAAATTCAATGAGTAATAAGTTCATGGCATGGCCCCGGATTAATCTTTACATGAAACTGGCCAGTTTTAGCCCCATTTCCGACGTACATTGACAGATAGTTAATAGTAATTCCTTGATAAACGTTTTGTATACGAACTAAGCAATGGATGTCGAGATATTATGGTCAAAAGTGGCTTTTATCTGTAAAAGATTAATTATCTAAGAGCAATTAGGTACTTACTGAAAGTCTACACTAGAAGAAGTCCGGTGGCCACGAGGGTACACGAGCGACACGCGGCTGCCGCCGACAATTGTCGCTCGTGTATTTGAGTACTGTTCAAATTAGTGATGTTCAAATCCGCTATAAACTGTAAACGTGTTATAAACTATAAAATATATTCATATAGTCTGTTATTTTATACGCTATAATTATAGCGCGCTATTTCAAAACTCGGGCGCAGTCTGAACGCGGTGACGCTATAATTTAGCAACACGCCATCACGCTAAACGGACTTGATGAATTGATGATGCGCGGTAGATGTTAACGCGCTATACATTATAGTCGCTGACGCTATCTTGCTATCTCGTTCTGGCCCCGCTGTGCGAACGCTATCTTGCTATCTCGTTCTGGCTCCGCTGTGCGCGTTTGAACTTTTATTCGTTGAGTAGGTCGAGGCGCTATAATATAGCGCGAAGTCCGAGGCGCTATAATATAGCGCGAAGTCAGAGCCGCTCATAGCACACGCTATACGCTATGTACACATAGTTTGTTATATTTTGGCGCTATACGTTTTATTAACCACCACTAGTTCAAATACAAAGCTGCATGTTACACCGACACACGTCAGCACACACGTCAGCTGACACGCGTCGATGCTTGCAGTTGTCTCTGTCGTCGACTCGTGCCGCTCATGTATGAGCACAGTAAGAAGAGAAGAATGAAGATGCATATAGATAACATCACTTAATTATTATTTAAATAACTACTTACATTCTTATTGCGTTGAAAAAAAAAACAAAATTTCCTTAAGGGTTGGTTCCACTTTAAATATTATTCTTATTAATTTATTTCCTATTTTTTGGAGTTTCTTTTTCATAAAGTACGATGGAGTCACTCTTTATAGCTGTTTTAATAGAAATAGTAATTTCTATTTCTATATTTTATTATAATGATGTAGTTTATATAGATATACCCACCCACCAAAGCAGGTCCAAAATAAAATTGATTGATTTTATTATGTACCTACCTAATTGTTGTAAAATTTTAATAAAATTGGATTGAATATTACGTGCTTGCGTGTTTTCTTTCAATAAATATCTCTTTCACCACAAGTCTACCAACTGTGAGCAACTGTGCTATTCTGTAAACATCTAACCGTAAAGACTTAGTGAAGTGAAGTCTAGGTTCTTTACTCTTTGAGTGAAGTGAGCTCCACGTGCGCTGTCATTCCACCTGCCTGTCGATTCTGTAAAAATCTCACCGTGAAAACTTAGGTGAAGTGAGTTTGTTTTTGCTAGGAATTGACACTATTGACAGCTCACTCCACGCTCACTTCACCTAAGTTTTCACGGTGAAATGGTTACAGAATCGCACTGCGATCCTAGGGATTCACAGTTCACACTATTGACAGCTCACTTTAAGCTCACTTCACCTAAGTTATCACGGTGAGATTTTTACTGAATACAGCGGCAGGATAAGTGAGTAGTTTCATTCAAATCTACGCACGATAACATATCACTAAGCTATACATTTCCTATATAAGCTGACTTCTCATCGTACGAAAAGCCTATAGGTACAATGCGAGGTCAGCTAAAACTGAAAATGTATAGCTTGACATATATGCTCGTGTGTACTAGGGGAAGCAAAAGTCATCAGCCAATCTGAAGATACTATAATTTATGCAAATGGCGGCAAAGGGATGGGGAAGGGCTGGACTGCAGATAGATATAAAAGTACTCTGTGCTATGCAGATTGCCAACACGGCCCTTTGGCCTTTATTGCTGTTTTTGTAAATGAACAGGCTACAGTGTCCCTTTCTTATAAGAGCTGACTGACTCAAGATATCACGAAGTTTTCTCACACTATGGTTTGTTGTGGTCTGGATCTCCCCGAAAAACAGTCGTTAAACGTTCCGGATTATGTGCCTACCTAGCTGTAAGAATTGCGTTGTAATTTCTTACTTTCATAATTTTTGTAGATCAGTTAAAAAATTTTTCTCTATATCATATACTTTTTCAAATAAAAAAGATACTTTATGTAATTGGTAAGTAAATATAAAACGTATGTTTATAAATTAATTTCTGGAATTATGTTAAATGGAACGACAAAAGTAGTTGTCAAACAATGCGTCAACAACGAAACGTTCCAATATTCATATATGAGAGACCGAAGCATTTAAGGATTGCTGTCTTTGTCTAACTCATGTGAAAGGATAATAAACTATCCTGTTGTCTCAAAAACAGGAACGAGTTTCACGATTGTTCACCTCTCGACTGTGATTTTCTATTCAGCTTTTGTGCTAATTTGATAACAATTGAACTGTTTGATAACAATTTCTAATTGGTATAACTATAAAAACGAGATGTAGCTTAGATTATATCATCTAACCTGTCACCTGCATTTATGTCAACGCCCAGCGAGATATGCATTTCGTAATTTAAGTTGTTAAAGTGTTGTTGTTAGTACAAAACATGTAAGTCTTTGTTTTATTACTTTTTTTTATTAGGATGAATAAGGTAGGTGTCGCAGTCACCACCGCTCCATTTTTATTTGCTCATAAAACTTGCATAAAACATAGTGTTGGTTTTTTAAAGATTGCAACAGAATGCAAAGGTCTTTTGAAGAAGTAAATAATTTGAAGGTCGAAAAATAAATAAAATATGTTTTTCATTGGTATTTCATGATGCCCAGCTGTTAATAGTTACGTGTTTAACTTTGTTAATATAACTAAACGTTTGTTCATATCAGAATAATAGGGGGAATGTATCAATTATCATTTATTGATAAACAAAGTCTGAAATTCTACAGGCCTATTTAAGTGGCCCAATTATGTTATCGTTATTATTACTAACAGAACTATTGCATGGATACATTAACTACAGTGTATCAGTCATGCCAAGACTATCTTCAGTAAAAATATATGGCATTGTAAGTGTTTATCTTTTTTCATTGATAACAACTTGTCATGACAGAACTGCTTTGTCAAATTACCACAAAAAGCAACGTTCGATGGCTCATCTTGCTGTGGTGCTGTCACTACATGACGCTGGCAGAATAGTCGACATCGGCTCAGTTGCCAAAAAAAAAATTATCCAACTGGCTACAGCATTTACTGGTTTTGTCTTGCTTGTCCAAATATGGGCTCAACTGTCACTAATGAAATACAATTACTTTTTCTATTGTTACCAAACTTAGAGATATGAGATACTGCAATACATATAATTTTTATTAATTTTATTACCTGACTTAAGCTAATTAAAGCTATGCTAAGCTATAGGTAATGAGTTTGACACTATGTATGGATGTTCAATCATAACTCAAAAACTGCTGATCCCATTTTGACAAATATGACAAACCACATTTATTTAATCTTCTCTGTAAATGTCAAAGTATTTATTTTTTTTCGTTTAACCATGTTGTTCCACCCCTGGGCAAAGGTCACCCCATAGTTTTCTAATTTTCTTTGTGTTTTGTCTTCTCTGGCCAATTAATTAGAACAAGTTAATTTAACAAAGGATAAATTATATTTTACATTCATTATAAACTATTTTTAACTAAATATAAAACTGTTATCAGTGTTTTTAACATAGGCGTGGTATCAGCCATTGCTTTCAAGATAACAACTATTCTCATTGTATCACAGTTGGAGTAATTGATTTTTACCGCTTTACAGCTTTATTGTAACTATTAAATAAAACTAGCTTCTTCTTCGGGAAAATTGATCAAGATTCGGGAAGATGATTCAATCTACCTAGCCTTTTCCTAAATATGTTGGGTCCCAGGTCCCAGTTGGGTCCTAGTTGTCATTCGTGGATCTTTGACAGTCGTTATGGGTAGTCAAAAGCGCGAAAGTCTGACAACCAGGCTGACCAAGGGGTATCATGTTATCCAGTAACTGGGTTGTGGAGCTCAGATAGGCAGTCGCTCCATGTAAAATACTGGTATTCAGCTGCATCCGGTTAAACTGGAAGCCGACCCCAACATAGTTGGGAAAAGGCTAGGCAGATGATTTGTCGCAAATGGTCATTGGAAAGGCCCCTCATCATTCACCTGCCCTTATCCTAATTTATTTGGGGTCGGTGCAAGAGGGACTAGTTCAGATAAGGATCAGGTTAAGTTATGTTGCGGCGATTGGTGTGTGGGTGGTTGACCATCTTTACATACTGAAACCTCTCCGTGCCTCGGAAAGCATGTTAAGCTCAAATGAATGTCAAAGATCCACGAATGATAACAAGTCTTACCAAGGGGTATTGTGATACCCAGTAAATGGGTTGTGGAGATCAGACAGGCAGTCGCTCCAGGAAATACTGGTACACAGCTGCATTTGGTTAAACTTGAAGCTGACCCCTACATAGCTGGGAAAAGGCTTGGCAGATGATGATGAGGCTGATAGACTTTCTAATTAATGTATGTATGCATTGCAGCATATTCTATGAATCTCATTTACTCTATGAATTGATTATTATAAAATTATTTATGACTAATACATATGAGGACACTGGGTCCTTATCAAAATGTCTACAGCATGTATTTACAATGAATTGTTGATGACTGTTATTGCTATGTAACTATCTCATTACTCCTGCACATACACACACATTCACAGCGTGTTTGTACACTTGGTTTCCACAAGTAAAGCGCTCGTCGCTTCGTGAGATAATACTGTAATGTATATTATGGCCGTCTGTCGCTCGGCTACACATCAAGCTATACATAACCAGTACAAGCTGACTTCTGATTGTACGAAAAACCTATACATTGCGATGTCAGCTGAAACTGGCAATGGGCTTAATGTGTCAAGTGTAGCCGTGTGTACAACACAGTTAGTCATCATAACATAACTGAGTTCTGGCCGAAGGGTGTTGTGTACCGCCGGTTTCGTAGCCGGCTACATGACACAAGTCAGCGAAACACGACGCAGACACTTCGTGTGCGTTAGTTTTGTAGTGTAATTATAATGTTACTAGCTTCTGCCCGCGACTTCGTCCGCGTGAAATTTCTTGTTACTCCGACCCACCCCGTCGCATCGCATCGCCTTCCCGCGCTATTACTTCGTTTTTGCTTAGCGTTCTTTCTGACTTTTTTCTTTTTGCTCGGCTCCTAAAGGTCATAGCGTGATGTTAAATAGCCTATAGCCTTCCTCAAGAATTGGGCTATCAAATGCAAAAATAATTTTTCAAATCCGACTGGTAGTTCCAGAGATTAGCGCGTTCAACCAAACAAACAAACAAACTTTTCAGCTTTATAATATTAGTATAGATATGTATGTTATCCTTTTTGAAGATAATATTAAATATTGTTAAATAAATAACAAATGAATAGATAGACCTGCATATAAAATCTTAATAGAATAAGTTAATTAATGGAAATATAAATATATACTAATACATAGGTAAGATATAAAATAATTCTAACTTAGTAGCAAGGAAAATTAATAAAGCGCTCTTCCTCTGTTTACTTATTTAAAAATTTGCTGTGCCCGACAGGGTCCATAACTGTTTCTATTTTTTTTTATTTACCACCTGTAATTGTACAGACCCCAGCGCATCAAGCTACTACAATCTGTCAAATTTCTTTAATAGATTTTCAATTTTATCACTAGGTTCAAAATTGATTGGGAAAATTTGACAGTTTCGGGTAGCTTGATGCGCTGGCGTCCGCGTCTGTACATTATGGATTGCAATAAACGATTTGAGAATATTATTTATAATATTATTTTTAAGTTATATTAATATTGTTTGTGTTTTATATGGGCCATGATGCCTGAAATAAATCTATAAATAATAAATAACCAGACATAACAAACTAATTAGGGGGTAGTGTGTACGTGCTTAAGTTACTAAGCCATTAACTTCTAATGATTCCAGAGTCCAGAATGTCGAACCCGCACTATAGGGAGGCGGCAGAGTCGCTTCTCAACAGTGTCAGCCCACACCATCGGACGTTGAGTGAGTTTATTTTTATTAGTTAAGTACCGTTTTCCTGCACTGCTTATCCCGGTTAGAATGAAACTTTTTACGGTTTCATTCTAACCGGGATAAGCAGTGCCTAGTATCTATATTATTTAATTCAGGGCGCCAGGGACTTCGACGAGCAACCTTGTACAGTACCCGGCGATAAATATTGCACGTCGACCTTTGGAAAGAGACAATCGGCTAATTTGGGCTTCGTAGAGCGTTATCTCAGTCGCACGAAGTACAAACAGTCCGGTATCTATTAGGCGACGGTTACACGTAAAGTATTTATTGTGATCCGTCAATACAGTATTTGTTGATGGATTTCAGTTTTTACTGATGGATTAATACACTGGCCTACACGTTCAATATTTATTACGTCAGTATTGTGTCCGGTCTCCTGCTATATAAACGTCTAAAATGGCCACAGAGCTGAAAATTAAAGGTTGCGTGGCTATTATTTGAGCACTTAGTGTAAATAAAAAGGTCAAGCGAAAGCGATGGGCAAAAAATATTAATTTTAAAATTTTTGTAATCTTTTGAAGAACTATCCCATAATTATCTTTGAATTTTTTATTTTATTTTTAAACTTTGCCCCACACTAGGAATTACTCCTGTATCGTGGGTGCGTTTGCAAACATTTAAATTCACATACACAAACAGCCAGACCCGGAACAACTACCTGTAGGCAATACAAATATTTGTTCCGTGCGTATATCTCTGGCAATAGGTACTTCTAAATTTAGGATAAATTCTTTTGAAACTTCTTGATCTTTAGTACGTTTCGAGAAGGTGCGGGGCGACGACAACGACGGTGCGTCCGCCTCTACAAGATCAAAAAAGTCGTCCGTCTCCATCGCTAGCGTAACGCCTAACGCGTACTGACGTGATAAATATTGACGCAAGGCTACACGATCAATATTTATCATAATCCGACGGATCATCAATACAGAATCAAGAAATCTAGAAATCCATTAATAAATAATGACATACATCAATACATTAGGTTACACGTTAATTAAATACCACGATACGTCAGTATTTACTGATGGATCACAGTAAATACCTTACGTGTAACCGTCGCCTTAGGAGCTGTTAAAACAATTATGATTTGCTTCTTTTGATAATTATTTTTATTCTTTGTATAAAATACAAAAAAAGATAAAGGTTGATGTGCAATATTTATCGCCGGGTACTGTACCATCAATTTAGCACATGATTCAGTTTGCGCATCGATGCCACCCTGGCCCTGTATGTTAGTGAGAAAAGTGTCTCAATAAAGTGGTACGCGTTAAATTCTTCTAAGAGACTTTTCCATAACCCCTGTTGGAGCCCTATTTAACCGACGCATGTTCATTGCTGTTACGTCAGGATGTACAATGCGTGCCACGTAAGAAGAGACTTGACCCCGCCTCCCCCGCCTCTTTCCGCCGCCCCTATGACGTCCGGTCCCGTCCCGCACTCAGACCTCATACCGCTAAAGATACCTAAAATCGTGTACTGCGCATGTCAAACCACGTGGTGTGTCAAGTCTCTTCTTACGTGGCACGCATTGTACACCTACCGTGTGACATTACGAGGAGGTAATTCCAATATTGCCATATTAAGCTATAGTATTTTTATCTCACGAAGTGACGCGCGCTTTACTTGTGGATACCAAGTGTATAAACACGCTGTGAATGTGTGTAAGTGCAGGAGCTCTCGGTACCATCCGAGACAATGCCGAAGTCGGAAGGAAATGAGTGTGTGTACACACACACACATTCACTGCGTGTTTGTACAATTGGTTATCACAAGTAAAGCGCGCGTCGCTTCGTGAGATAAAAATAATGTACGTGAATAATAATGTGTACCTTTGTACGGCAATGGTAAATAAAAGCAAAATGGACAATGCCTAGTACTGAAGTGCATTCCAAATATTTGTGTAAATCAAAAAATAGACAGACAGACTCGCGCTTAAAAGAACAGATCGATCGTTATCGCACTGCTAGTGAAACTCTAGACGCGTTGGTTATCCACAGTGAGGCCATCGATTCAGTACATTATGTTGGTACCACCCTGCATATTTAAACATCATAAAACAAAACGAAAATGTACATTTTTTTGTGTCAATGACCGCAGGTACTCTCGTTACTTGAAGTATGAATTTAGAAAATAATTTAATTTTAATGTATCCATTACGTCTTTGGAGTTTCGCTACCTAATTTAATTTGACCCTGTAGTCCTCTCCTAACTCCGTTGGACATTCTACGGGACATGCCAGTAATCTACACTTTTCTTTTATTCCAGCACACTCCACTTCTCTAAACCTAGTATCAGAAGACCTGGTAGCCGGCCACAGACCTCATGGCAAGATGTCCACAGTACGGAGATTCTTCTGTCTGTTCGTCACTTTTGATCTACTCTTCACTAGTCTTATGTGGCTCATATGTGTAATGGTGAGGTTTTATACTTAATACTATTTATTTGTATAATATTAAGGCGCTCAAGCTACCTCGAAAATCTAAAACCTTCGGAGCGAGCGAAAGTGATGCAATTACTTTTGAAACGCAAAAGAAAAGTGATGGCTATAATGTGCGTGCGCTCGGAATAAAACGACGTATGTGCAAAACGAATTTAGTCCTTTTTTAACAAATTAAATTAATCAAATTTAAAACTACTTTGAATAAACTTTGATACGCCGTGATGTCGAAAAAAGTAAAAAAATAGATATAACATTGCAATTGTTTTTGTATCGAGAAAAAATCATTGAATCGTGTACTTATTCCTTTTACATGATAGACCAAAGAGTCAAAAAACATATACCGAAGTGATAAACCCCTTCCTTCGCTTCCACATACTTAACACACGTAATAGAAAAACCACGTTTTTTTTTCAACATATCACCTTAAGTTTTGGAACTACAATAGTATATTTCATTACAAGTGCGGAAAGGTTGTCATTGCAAAGAGTTCCGACAAATGTCTACCCGAGCCGAGGCGCAGCCGAAGGCGAGGGTTGACAGTCGGAACAAGTTGCAATGACAGTTTCGCACGTGTACTGAACGACTATTTTTAATACAGTTGCGAAAAAATGAAGCAATTTAATAAAATATAAAAACACAATAAACTCAACTAACCAATGGCGCCAACCGTAGAATAGGGAACCAGCAATGCACAACACAGCAATGCACGGCACGAGAACGCACGACATTGGAATGAACGTGTTTTGAATTCCAATGACGTACATTGTCATGTCGCGCATTCTCGGCCCGGACCAAGAGTGTCCGGCTTGATAATGTACAGCACGGGAATTGGAATCAAAACAAACAGTGACGTCACAATAAAAAAGTAAAAAGCCATGTGAAACTAGGGATGAGATTTTGATTGATTAAGGATTGATTTTGATTGATTTTGTTTCATTTGACGTGTGGTTGACGTTCAATCAATTATTATTGAAGTAAATCTGTGAACTATTCGTTAAGAGGAAATACGGGCGGAACGACTTTTGAAAATTAGGTATTTGAAGAAACTATCGCTGTCGCTCTGCGAGCCCCCGCCCTCTAATGCGTGCGATAAGGACAACTGCAGATCCGACTGAATAGCCTAAGTAAAAAGTCACATTTTCGAGGTTTGGCTCTCGCCTATTTTCTTCACCAATATTGAACCAATTTAAAAGATATTTCATAAACTGGATAAGAAGGATATGTACTGTGCCGCTACATTATGGTTAACACCCCGACTCAGAGTACCCCGACTCGGATAGGTTAGGTTAGAAGGCTAAGGCGGGAGCGAAGCGTAGCGGAGCTCCCGCCTTAGCCTTCGTGGTTATTTTTTTTTAAACCACCCAGAAGTAGGAGCCCCGCGAAGCGGGGCTCCGTCGACCTATCTTACACTCTGAGTGCTTACCAAAATTTTATTAAACATGAGCAGCTGATTGCAGCTTATATAATTAATATGCTGTACAAAACTCTTTTTATAAAGACTTCTCTGCTTAAAAACTTATCAATCGCGCAATCAATCGTCTTTCGGAACAGCACTATCTAGCTCAATTACCTAGTATCCAAGTCCCAAAATTTCGAGTCACCTGATTGGCCAACCAATCGGCCAATCACGCGATGTCGCCAATTCATGTGTTGTACACTCTCGGGTCGGACCATCAAGGTACACCCCAGGAATTGGAGACATCGCGATGTCGCCAATTCTTGTGTTGTACATTCCTGTGTTGTACAATCCAGTGTCGTGCATTGCTGGTACGTGCATTACAGTGACGTGCATTATAGGGACTCGTAGAATATAAGCAGAGATTTTTTTTTCTTCACCCATTCTGGTAGGCAAAGGGAACTATGCCCATACAGCCAAGTCTTCGGTAGATTTTTTTATTAATATGAAATGAAAATGAAATTTAATGAGATGAAATGAAATGAAACCTAACCTAACTCATTCAATCAAATCATTAAATCTGATATTGAAACAAATTAGTAGCTTCTTTTTAGAAATATACGTATTTGCATGAATCATAAAAACTTCTATGATTTTTTTTTGTAAAAACTTCATGGTTGGTTTTTCTTTTTAATATTTTGACAGTTGGGAAAGAGAACGCACGAGTTCGGGAAAGGTAAAAAAAAAGCACGAGTATGTAATAGCCCACATCCCGAACGCTATACGTCCCTGCAATACGCCACTTTTTGAGCAACTGTATTAAAAAACCAATTTCTTACATGATAAAGTTAAAATTCCATTGTAACCACAGATATAGATAGACCTAGATAACGCAAGTACATATCACTATCTGTATGACAACCAAGCGTGTCATTTTTTGACTACCTACTATGACGTCACAAGCAGTATTTAGTGATGGGAAAATCAAATCGATTCAAACACGCCGCCGCGTGTTGCACCCGTCTCACTCCACCCCCGGGGCCTAGCGCCAGCGCTCACACTCACCCAGCCAGCAGTACTACAGGACTGAGCGCGAAAGCACAGATTACTAAATAGTTACTACGTAACAGATACTTCACTCAGTAGAAAATTTCCAATACCTATTGCCATAATAGCCTACTCCGTCGCGTCAGCAACCGCTGCATGCTAAAATGTGCCTAAATGCTCAAGCGTACAGTTGTGATTGCTTCGCACCGCGCGATCCCACAGCAATCGCAGGGCTGCCTCTTCGATAAAAATAGCTATTTGTGTCTATTTTATTGAGAACTGTGAATATGTTCGGTAGTTTAAAATTGTATCGTATAAAGGTAAAATATGTTTTTAATAAATTGGCGCTGACTGTAATAATTTTGAAACGACAAAAAATGGTAATAGTTTATCACTTAACTTTCTTCATTGACAGGTAAATGGAAAAATATTAGGTGTTTATCCCTTCTTTTACTTGATTTGCACCCATCTACTGCACATAAGGCACCAGACGGCATTGTAGGTACCCGTACAAACGAATGGAATGATTAAAATTGAATAACGTGCGTGCGCTTCGCTTGCGAAAACCGCACTGAATATGGTCCGCAAACGGCCCGAGACCGCTCGGCCGGGCGGTAGGTAATTATAGCGCGCAAGTACATGGAGTGACGGAGGCCTGGCGAAAGTGGCGGCTTACGATTTTTGCACGTAAGCTGGGCACGTAGTTGCTCTTGAAGGGTATGGGGTGCCGGTGTAATTACGCGCACATGAGATATTTCAAATACAAATATTTTTTATAGGTATGTTAGGTACAGATGTTATAAATTATTAAGGAACGCTATTTCTAGCCGTCATTGGCGTACAAATATTATTTTGGTACAAACATGCTGATTATAATAAATTATAACACATTAAAAAATAAAATAAAAATAATAAAAAACATTTCAATAAAATATAATAATAACTAGCTTCCGCCCGCGGCTTCGCCCGCGAGGTATGTCGATAAAAACTATCCTATGTCCTTTCCCGGGATGTAATCTATCTCTCTGCCAAATTTTATCGAAATCCGTTTAGTGGTTTAGGCTTTTTTTTTTTTTTTTTCTGGATGGGAAATCATCAAATGACTCCTCCCGCTCTGGGTGGAGCGGAAGGGAGTGTCAGACTCTTACTGACTAAAACCCACCCGTGTTCCTTCCTTCGCCCTTTATGTTCCGGGCCAGCGGTAACCCTTTCGGACAATCCCGCTGACCCGGCAGGCTTCGGCCCTTACGGGCCCCTTCTTTTAATGCTGACATCTCTTTGAGGCGCGCGTGGAACACGTACGCGCCGTCCGGCACGGGCCTGGTCCTGATCGGACGGTGAGCTACCCATTACTCTCCGCCCGCAGGCCCGCGCCTACGGTGGCCGGGAGTCGTCGCGCGGCTCCCGACGCCCGGAGCGTCTCCCGCGGCGGCTGGGACGGGAGGCTCTCTCCCTCAGCCGTCCCGCCGCCTCCTTCGCTAGCATGACTGCTTCGCAGAAGGAGGCGACTGCCCCCCACTCCCTCTCGCCCCGGACCATGGCTTGAACCAGGCCCGGACGCGAGAGGTCGCCGCCGCTACAGATCGCCTCTACGAGGGCACGGCGGTGCTCCGCCCAAGCGGGGCAGACCTCCACCGTGTGCTCCACCGTGTCCTCTGGGCGACCCTGGCAATGGTGACACCCGGGCGTTTCCTCCCGCCTGATTATGTGCAGGAACCTCCCGTAACTTCCGTGTCCGGTGAGGACCTGCGTCAGGCGGTTTAGGCTTGAAGAGGTAACATACAGACAGACAGATAGATAGACAGAGTTACTTTCGAATTCATAATATTAGTATGGATAAATTGTAGTATAAATTGTCAAATCAATAAATTATAAAAAAGGTAATTATAATGTCTGACACATTATAATTACCTTTTTTATAATTTTTTTAGCTTCACTGTATAATATATTTTTTCATGTAATATTTTCAGTAAAGCCTCTTTGAAATTGTGTATGTTGTTTATTTCGTAAATTAGTCAAGGAATCTTGTTATAGCTCCTAAGTGCCATTCCTGAAAAACTGGTATTGCAGATGTCTTTAGCCGTGACAACTTACCGTGGTGGGTGGGCCGTCTGCCTCTTCTAAAACTTACCATCAGAGACCGTTTACCATCCAATATCTTAAGAAAACTTGGCTACCATGCCGCCATTCTGTTTGTTCCATAGTCCTATGAAATACTAATCCTAGTTTATTTTTCCGTTCTAGATGCGAGGCGAAACTCTCGAGCAAATAATGAACACAGAAATTATACAGTACAACGTGAAGACTTCTTTATTCGACATAGTGGTGGTCGCCGTCTGCCGGTTTGTGGTGCTTCTGCTGTTCTACGCGATCTTGTATATAAACAACTGGAGTATCATCGCAGTGAGTACTTACTATGGTCTGTTCCAAAATAATCTGATGAAAATGTAAACAAATTTTACAAATGCATCAAATAATGTAACTGAGGATGCCAAATTGTAGTGCCACTTACAAGTTGTTCGCTTAAGATGTTTTTCATTTGACTTCTGCGGTTAATTTTTGCCCGACTACAGCGAAGAAAAAAGGAGAGTTATGATTTTGACCGGTATGTATGTATGTATGTTCATCTGTTTCACTCATAACTTCAAAAGTACTTATAATAATTTGACAAATGAGGTATCGTTAGAAGCTTCTTGCCTGTCCGCTGGTTAGGCTATGTGACGTCACACTGAATTCAATGTAACGCCCTCTAGAGGACATAACGTAATGAATTTAAAAATATATTTTTTGGGATGGTGTCTTGTGGGATATCAAATGAAAGGGCTTAATAAGCACATTTCAAAAATATAAATATTACTGAAATGAGTCCCAAAATAAATAAAAAAAAGTTTAAAAACTTTAATCGCGTGTCGCGGAAGACGCCCGCGGTCAAGCTGCTGTGCGCGGCTTGGTAATATAAACTTTAAATACTGTGTAGACGATTTAATATCGTTTAAAGATTGTAAAATCCGTTCCGATCCGATGCGATGCGAGCCGTTTGGCGGAAATCACCCTTTATAGCCATTCACATCATTTATACAAATAAAGGAACATATAATAGTAAATAAAAAAACTGGCCAAGTGCGAGTCGTACTCCACACGAAGGGTTCCGTACCACAAGGCAAAAATTCCGAAAAAAAACACGTCTTTTGTATATGTATAGGAGCCCCCCTTGAATATTTATTTTATTCTGTTTTTAGTATTTGTTGTTATAGCGGAACAGCAACAGAAATACATCATCTGTGAAAAATTCAATTGTCTAGCTATCACGGTTCATGAGATACAGCCTGGTGACAGACAGACAGACGGACAGTGGAGTCTTAGTAATAGGGTCTCGTTTTTACCCTTTGGGTACGAAACCACGCTGCGAAAGTGCGCCTGTTCTCGTCATCTGAACTTATCCTATGTCTAAATGTTTTTGTTCTGTTTCAGTTATCAACAGGAAGCACCTGTGCCTTGTTAATAGGAAAAGTTTTCGTTTTTGATGTAAGTACTTACTTTATATTTATTCAGCCTCTTTATACTACCTTACCGTTTATTCGGAACAGGTTTTACATTAAAAAAAAATGCAAACGTCAAACTGTCCGAAGTGACAATTACAATGCTAGAGTGCGCGCGAAATAAGTCTATTCTATTTTTCTCTATGGCAATAGTGCCGATGTCGACAATTCTGCCAATGTCAAATGTGTTATGAGAAAACGTGGGGGAGACAAAATAATAAAAATTAAAACTAGAATTCTACATCCAATACTATTTCCATAGTAAATAATTGAATTCAATGTGAACTTGTTGACGAGTATCAGTAGGTTCACCGAAACAAACAAATAAAAAACATTATTAGTTATATTATTAAACATTATACATAAATGGACACACAAAAAACTGCGCGCGGCCGAAATCGGAACTAATCGTTAGCCGCCATCTTGACGTTTATGTCAGTGTTCATCAGGTATTCGTTTCGTGATTATATGTGCGGGCAGGGATATTATCTTAAAGGTCAAACGTGCTTGTCAAGGAGAACGAGATAAAAACGGGCCTAAGGTACCGTTTTCCAAAGCTTGAGGTCGCGTTGCTTATTTGACAGGTAATTTTTAGGGCTGCCATATCAATAAAATTCCCCAATATATTCGTACCAGCGGTGCATTACGTTATTGGTTTTTGCTCAATGCATATCTACAGGGATCTGTTGGCGCTTGAATGACGTCGACAGGGGGCGCTGCTGGTAAATATTTGTGCAACAAAAATCAAGATGGCGGCGTTAGTTCCGATTTTTAACACGCGGTAAAACATTCATATAAGTACAGCTATATTTGTCTCTATGGTACTTGTCAGTGATCTATGACAACAATAGTGCCATCACATAGTCACACATAGTCGTTATGTACGCATTCTGTACAACAATGGTGGGTATTGTTATTTCTTTTTTTTTATTATGCATGGCCGTCACCAAAAAGCCTCAGAGATATAAACCGTGTAGTTCAAAATCGCTGGAAGGAGGGGTCCGTGTCTACAGAATAACAGTCGCCCAGGCGCAAGCTACGCTTGTCGCCGTTGGTCTCTGGATGGGTGACCATCTTTACATACCGTGACCCTTCCGTGCCTCGGAAAGCACGTTAAACCTTTGGTCCCGGCTGTCATTCGTGGATCTTTGACAGTCGTTACGGGTCGTCAGAAGCCCGAAAGTCTTGACAACCAGTCTTACTAAGAGATATCGCGTCACCCAGTCACTGAGTTGTGGAAGCCAGATACGTAGTTGCTCCATGTAAAATACTGGTATTCAGCTGCATCCGGTCAGACTGGAAGCTGACTAGAAGCCGTTATGTCATGTGTGTGTGATCAACTAACACAACGTTTTTCCAACAGTGGCCCAACGCGGTGCAGCCGGTGTACGAGGTGTTCCTAATTCTGACGTCCTTCACTCTCGCGTGGAGCGAGGCTTGGTTCCTAGACTTCAGGGTACTACCGCAAGAGTTCCAGGCTAAGACGATACTGGAGTCTATAGGCATGTATTTGTATAGTATAACTATAGTATAACTGTGTATTTGTGTAGTACAACTTGCTGACCCGGCCACGCGTTGCTGTGGCTAACGTTTTTGTGCAATAAAATAATATTGCGATTATAAATGGAGATGTGAGCTATCCTATCTTTCAAGTTGGATCAAACTGCACACGGTGTACAAATTTGATTAAAATCGGTTAAGTAGTTTAGGAGTCCATTGCGGACAAACATCTTGACACGTAATTTATATATATTAAGATACTGTTACGAGCTTGGGGCTCGTGACAATAAAAACTGCCGATTTAATAACCAAAAAAATTACACTTTAATCACCAACACAAATAACAACTCAAACACACTAATTTATGAAACACAATTACACTACTGATCGCTCTAAGTCGCACTTGAAGATCGCTTTCGATGTGTTCGCTTGTAGATCGCTTATCCAACACTGTCGCTCCGTTGGAAGTTGCGACGCCCCCGGTAGGGGGCGTGGCGAGCGGCGTCAGGGCTTCACCCCCCGGCCGCGGATTCTATGCGGCGACCCGCAAGTACGGGCCTCAATGTATTTTTAGTATCGAAAAATATAATATTACATTATATCACCAAACAAATTAGACAAATAAACAACATTCCAAGTTGCACCATATGTATGCACATAAGATTACATAAATAAGATCGAGAATCATGATAACGTGCCCCACTTTGTACTATGATAAGAGGTCATTGACACCTGCAGCAGAGCGTGGCTGTCAATGTGTTGATATGGTTTAATGGTTATCAATGCCATATTAAGATAACAGATGCAGTTTTTTTTCTCGGTTTTTACGCTGGTGTATACCCCTCTGCGCTGAAATTTTACGTCTGTCGCTTGTTTTAGGTGTAAATGATAACCGAAAAGTGTAGAATACCTACATTTTTAACACCTACGTGTAAAGGCGAGGTTACGAGTCTGAAAACAAAACTATCGAATGTTATTTTTAATGTCCAGTGGAGATAAGGATAGGATCATAGAGACACTTCGAATAACCGTTTCACTTCTCCCACAGTCCACCAC
The DNA here is from genome assembly GCA_963855955.1 of Luperina nickerlii. Classification (NCBI taxonomy): domain Eukaryota; kingdom Metazoa; phylum Arthropoda; class Insecta; order Lepidoptera; family Noctuidae; genus Luperina; species Luperina nickerlii. Next base: position 3,185,079 of record OY979689.1, on the reverse strand, counting down.
GGCGCCTCAGAACGAACCCCCCTCCTGCAGCCACACGCCTCCCAGTCCAACTACGCCGAGTCCACTGTAAAATGGTTCTCCCCGGTGGAGACGCCCGAGTCCAGTCCGCGACCCAGGAGGCCGGGCGAGCAGATCATACTGACGCAAGAGCAGGTATGTGGTATCTTTACAATATCTAACATAATCATCGCAAGACTTTATACACCCCAATTTGTGTATTGAGTTAAATACAATGACCAAAACTTATTTTTTTAAGGCTGTTTTTATTAAGAAAATCGTTTTGAAACTAGCATTACTTTATGCATTTAAAATTTAGTCTTATTGCCTTGAAAAAAGATTTAATTTTCTTTGACTCAATCGGCGGGTAGTATGAAAAATACATAATTTTTGAAAAAAATACCTATATCAAAAGTTATTGAAATCGATTCAGTAGTCAATTATGAACATTGTGTTATTATATTTTACACCTTGAATATAGTACAGTTAAACCAGAAAAGTTATGCGCTCCGGTAAGCTTCGTGTTGCCGAATTATTACGAACGTCTCATTCATAAATGACTCCGCCTTGGAGTGTAAATGTAGTGCTGTTCCACAAACGATGAGACACTTAAATTATTATCATGTCCTGCGTGTCCTGTCAGCTGCATTTAACTGGAACTGCTGGACGCTAGTGATGGCGCCAAACACGTAGCCGAATTCTGGATCGAGTCCATTTAGATTGCCATCGTCACGCTGATTAAGAACGTTGCGCCACAGAGTAACGTCCACAGAGGCAATGCATCTAAGTTTTATACTAGCGCGCTTTGTAGTATTTACGTTAGGTTGACGCCTGTTTGACGGCGAGGCGAAAAGCGATCCGGTGAATCCCTTTCTGATTTGATACGTGTGCTATTTACCTTTAAGTTGTAATTTGTGATAAGAAAAATAAAATCTATTCTATTTTACACTGTTGCATTTTCAACGCTCGATGCTAAACAGAGCGCGTTAAAAAATCGTCCGTGGGTACAAGGACAAATTCTGCTAACCTCTTTCACCTTAATAGCCGTAAACATACATAAACTCGCCATATTGAACTTTAATCTGCATTAACTAGATCTTGATTAGTATAAAGTCGCCGCTGATCGTCAATTGACTTTAATTTCATGTAAATGAATCGGCCTTGCGTTTGTTCTGACAATTGCAGTTATGACATACTGTTGATAATTGTATAGAATCAAGCTCTAGCAGTGGTGGTACTGTGGTAACGGCCCCGACTTACGTGTTCAAACCCACGACCTAGAGGTCGTGGGTTTGAACCTAGGCAGGTGCATTTTTTTTACTGGCCTACCCTGTCCCTCCACTCCTGGGGGCTTACTCTCCAAACAAATTTTTATTCCAATGAGATGCCAATATGATTCCAATGTTAATTTTACAGTCACGTGATTCGGTACTCTTGAAAACAATATTGTAAACAATTACCCCACGCCAAGCCCGAACCCAATTCCACTTAGTTCTCCAAAATGGACACCCAATCTAAAAATCATTTGGCGCTAGCATCGAACTCAAGAGTACGAAACGTCACAATTCCAATGTCGATCTATCGGAATGAGGGTTTTTGTGAAAATTTACGACACCAGTTGGCACCACTGTGACAAGAGGTCTTCCAATATAAAATATATGATGACGTTCATCATTCGATTCATTCATTCGTTCATCATTCAGTCATGACTAAAGAAAATATAGGCTCTTTGACAGATGCCTGGACCTGACGTGTCAGTGCTGCCACCTAGCGAACGTCATTTCAAAAAACCCTCATTAAATTGAGGAGAAAGCATCCTGGGCAAAGACCTCCCCCCACTCCTTCCGTCTTTCGGGAGCCCATGCATCCTCCTTTCAGTTTTGACGGAACCTTACCAGCTCGTCCCGCCATCAGGCGGGCGCTTTACTTTGTGTATTTAATTTCATCACCGCCGCTCTCAAAACGGTGAAGCTAAACATCGTGAGGAAACTGGCATGTCCTAGAACCAAAAATTCGAAGACATGTGACGTCTACAAACCGCACTGGGCCCTCGTGGTGGATTACAGTCCACTCTCTCTCACCGAGATAGACCTGTGTTGCAGCAGTGTATAAATGCGGGACGGCTGAGGGTGAGAGCCTCCCGTCCCAGCCGCCGCGGGAGACGCTCCGGGCGTCGGGAGCCGCGCGACGACTCCCGGCCACCGTAGGTGCGGGCCTGCGGGCGGAGAGTAATGGGTAGCTCACCGTCCGATCAGGACCAGGCCCGTGCCCGACAAGCGTACGTGTTCCACGCGCACCTCAAAGAGATGTCAGCATCAACCGAAGGGGCCCGTCAGGGCCGAAGCCTGCCGGGTCAGCGGGATTGTCCGAAAGGGTTACCGCTGGCCCGGAACATAAAGGGCTAAGGAAGGAACGGGTGGGTTTTAGTCAGTAAGAGTCTGACACTCCCTTCCGCTCCACCCAGAGCGGGAGGGGTCATTTGATGATTTCCCATCCTGAAAAAAAAAACAGTACATAGAATACACGCGAAAACTAAATAAACTATTAATTTGAATAGGTAGGTACTAACATGTGAGTAGGTATTGATTTCCCAAGCCAAAACGCAATACGCGTTAAAGCCAATTAAGCAATTTGTATGTGTGTAATTCGATATCAGTATACATTGTAATCTTTAAACCGTCTGTACCAGTAAGTACCTACCGTGACCTTACTGATTACACCGTACCATATCCATATAGGTCTGAAAAGTATGGGTGTTGAAACGTATCAGCAGTGGCGGACTAAGTCTGCCGGGGCCCCGAGGCTGCATAACAAGAAAGAAAGAAAAATTCGTTTATTGGTCTTACAGCAAAAAATACACCTTAAAATTAAAAAAAACTGCCCAAGTGCGAGTCCGACTTGCACACGAAGGGTTCCGTACCAAAACGCCGAAAAAATAACGTTTGTTGTATGGGAGTCCCCTTTAAATATTAATTTTATTCTGTTTTTCGTATTTGTTGTTATAGCGGCAACAGAAATACATCATCTGTGAAAATTTCAACTGTCTAGCTATCACGGTTCATGAGACATGACTGTCTGTCACAGCCTGGTGACAGACAGTCGGACAGTGGAGTCTTAGTAATAGGGTCCCGTTTTTACCCTTTGTGTACGCAACTCTAAAAACAAAAAAGGTTATAATGCCAAAAGGGCCTCAAGATAACCAGAGGCGTAATTATCGTAATTTTAAGAATGTTCACAATCTGATCTCAGTGACAATCTGTCAAAAATAAAAAAATACCTCTACTTTCCCTACATTTTTGACAAGTTTTTAACATTGATTGTCGCTGAGATGACATTGCGACTAAATTTTGAACGTTTTTAATTACGAGAATTGGTGTTTAGGTCATAACACAAAGTGTACCTGACGCTGATTTTCAGCTAAAAACCCACGGGTGCCATAACGAACACCGTACGTTGCGTTAACGAACGTTACGTCTCATATAGATGAAACGCACGGCGCCCTCTGCCTGAAATGCAGTATGTAATAGCGAGCTTGAAAATTTTAGCATCCCACCGTTAAGGCGAAAGCGCCAGGGTAGCCCGCGAAATTCAATTTTTTTTAGGTTTTTTGGAATTTGCTGGTCAGTATTAAGTTGTACGTTGATTAATATATGAATCGCGGCCGTAAGAAATATGTGTTTACAGATATATAATCATTAAAGTCATCAACACAACTCTCTAAGACAACGTAAGTCCAAAGAATAACTGTTTCATAAAATCATCATTCTTTGGACTTAGGTGGTCTTAGAGAGTTGTGTTGATGACTTTAATGATTATAATTCTGTAAACACATATTTCTTACGGCCGCGATTCATATATTAATCAACGTACAACTTAATACTGACCAGCAAATTGCAAAAAAAACGTAAGAAAATTTGAATTTCGCGGGCTACCTTAGCGCTTCCCCCTTAATTAAGAAATAGAAGATACAGTACCCGGCGATAAATATTGCACATCGACCTTTGGAAAGAGGCAATCGGCTAATTTCGGCTTCGTAGAGCGTTATCTCTGTCGCACGAAATACAAACAGTCCGGTATCTATTAGGAGCTGTTAAAACAGTTATGATTTGCTTCTTTTGATAATTATTTTTATTCTTTGTATAAAACACAAAAAAAGGTAAAGGTCGATGTGCAATATTTATCGCCGGGTACCTACTTTGTCGACTTTACAGATAAGTTAGAATATCAGACGAATCATCATCTGCTGAGCCTTTTCCCAACTATGTTGGGGTCGGCTTCCAGTCTAACCGGATGCAGCTGAATACCAGTATTTTACATGGAGCCCCTGCCTATAATACCCAAACCCTTGGTAAGACTGGTTGTCAGACTTTTGGGCTTCTGACTACCCGTAACGACTGTCAGAGATCCACGAATGACAGCCGGGACGAATATAGGATGCTTTAGCATCCTATATTCGTCCCGGTCCGGTTCGGTCCGGTTCGGTTCGGTTCGTCCGTCGGTTTACCGAGCAAAGCGAGTTAGAAAATGTTTATCGTCTTATGCAATAGGTACAAGTTAGGGGTAGAAGGAGAATGTATGTAGGATGCAAGAGCGAGCAGAGCGAGCTCGAAAGTTTTAGCAACGGACGATTGCCATCAGGTGGGCTGCGTGCTTGTTTAGCACTTGATAACTTTTTGTTTGTCTGAAACCTGATACATTTTACTCCCAAAATTCATGTTTATCTCTGTTTTGTGATTGGTTACTAAAAATAGATGAAATAATTATATAGTATCTCATCAGTTTTGAAAATAGGATTGTAAGTTGTGACGTTATTTTATACTTACCTATGCCAATAAAATGTCTTCGATTGTTCATTGTGAAGGTCGAAACAGTTCGTTCAATGTAATGTACACTGTGGTGCAAAATAATTTAGCACGCATATTATTAAGAAATGTCATTTTTTTTTGGATGGCAATTTCATATATTCATATCATATATTTTGAATGAAAACAACTTGTATACAATGTCATAAGAAAATAAATCACGTTAAGCCGTTGGTCCCGGCTGTCATACGTGGATCTTTGATAGTCGTTACGGGTAGTCAGACGCCCGAAAGTCTGACAACCAGTCTTACCAAGGGGTATTATCCAGTAACAGATGATGGTATCTAAGGACCGTTCCATTTTCAAATTAAGAGGAAACTCTGTCACGTGGTTGTTGGCGATTATTCGATTCTAACTAATTTGGAGGAATGAGGAACAGGGTGTAAAGTTCACTTATTTATTTATTTGAAATGTTATTCAAATAAATAAATACGGAGACTTACAGCTAAAACAAACATATCAACAACGTACATTAGTCTGAAAGCCAATTACAGGCCTCCACTTATAAAATACAGAGAAGAAAAAGTAAATTGTAAAAAGACATTCACACCAAGTTACTACCTATAAACTACAGCATAATTACTATGTTGCTCACAATGCATAACAACCATCATAACAAAATGAACTACATGAAAAAGTTACCGCTTAAGCACTTCCTCGCTGACGATACACTAGTTAGGAACGGATCAATATCGTACTGTTTACAAAGCTTGTTGTGCTTATCCTCCATAGAAAAGGGAAGACCCTCCGACCAGACGGGTGTCGTGTCTACTATCCGTCGAAGGATGTCGGGAGTTGGGGACGTTCTATTATATGTACGAGTATATGCTCGTTGCGTGGTAAACTTTGCTTGTGCGATGTAGGATTTTACGTGACAGTACGATCCGTTTGCGTGGTTCGCAGTGGCGATGTAGATGCCGCCACAGTATCACTGTTCTCCGACTAATATCATTAACCAGGGAGAAAAAAGAGGAATACGTTAGTATGGAATGAATGAAAAGGACCACGTGACTGCGTTTCCTGTTAAAAAGATGGTAGAACTTATTGCCATTAAGATCGCAGGCCTACTACTTTCTAAATGGCTAATTCTGTGAGGTGATCTAAATAACAACAGCCAATCAAATTACTTTACCTTATGATTAAATTCAATATAGTTTTTAGAAATCGGCGAGTAACCTGTCCGATTAGCTGGGGCTAGCCGCCTTAGGTAAATAAAACCTAAAACTTGACTGCATCTATACTTTCACAGTTTCACTTTGTATAAAGGGCAAAGAGAAACGTCGCGTTGTTCTAAGCGCATTGAACTAAATACCCACGTGTGCCGATAACGCATTTGTTATGATATGATTGTGTGTGCGCCTCACTCAATACTCAATACTTTATTGCATTCCATAATGTGTACATAATAAATGATAGTTGGTATTTTAAAACATCGAATCAATCGGGCACAGCAAAGTTAATTTTTAATAGGAGAGAGGATGAAAACCTGTTTAAAAAAAATAATAATATTAAATTAAAATAGTATCATTAAATAGTATCATTTGCTTTTATGGTATTTATATTTTATTTAAGTATTTGGTTTTAAGTTTTATTTATATATTGCACGATTTTCATTATTAACACTATAAATTATAATAAACTAAATATCCTCACAAGCCTCACACGTTAATACGCACAATTTCATTTATTAACCTAGCTTTTTCACTTGTCAGTTCAGGAAAAATTTTGCACACAAATTGCTGGGTAGCTCAAAAATATTAAATGCAAAGAATATTATAAACTAGAGTTTTCTTTTCTGGAAAGTGGCAATGCTGTTGCATTGCCACTTTCTGGTCAAATTAAACAAATTATACTATTCAATCTATTCATCTAATAGTATAAAACAAAGACGTTTATCGTGTCTATTACCTTAATTTACAGAATTTATTCCGGAAGGTTTAAGTGTACGATACAATAATATTTAATTTAAATATAGCTCAGAAATTTCGTTGTTTGACATGACGCCACATCAGTACTTAAATCGCTAGTCTGATAGAATCAAAACAAAGTTATAACAAACTTATAAAAAGAAACAAAACAACGGATGTAATTTAATATATTTTTTATGTTATTATTTTTCCCAACCACATTTTTGTTTGTTTTGCTCACATGTCTGTTTAGGAACTGCCAAGTAAAACCGTAAACAAAGACACGTTTTTCCTGTCAAATCCACAATACTGTTCCATTAAATTTGCATGACAGTGTACAATAATTAGCTTATAATTCGACCGAACACGCGTGGACACTCAGTCACGTACCTACATCGCGCTGAATACGGTGTCATCGCATAACGGTAAACGAGTGAACAAACACGTGAATACTTATTACAAAAATTTCTACATTATACAGTATAATAATAATTGTATTGATAATCTTAAGATTTTTGGAAATTATCGATACAGTTGTGGACAAAGTTTTTTTTAAATTATTAATAAAATCTAAATCATATTGTGCTGTGCTATTTTTTTCGGCCGCAAATGACTGGACTTTGAATTGTTTTCTTTTTTGTTGTAATTTAGTAATGCACTGTTTGTGAATAATTTTAGTGTGTCGGAGATTCTTAGGGATATCAATTTCAAATTAGAAAAAACCGGTCAAGAGCGAGTCGGATTCGCGCACCAAGGGTTCCGTACCATCATGTTTTTAATTTTTCATCGGCGAGGCCTATATTCGTCAAAGAATTTTAACACTGTGCACAGCGGTGTAGAATATTGCAGTTTTATGTCAGCGCCACCTCTTGACAGATAATGGAACTATTGAAACTTGTTGATGATTTCAGAAAGAGTGTGCTATTTAGAGAGTTCGTTTTATTTTTCCTGTAATCTTTATACATAAACTTCTATCACATAAAATAATGTCAGATTTTTCTCTTTGCAAACTTCGGATATTCGGGGAGGGGAACGGTATTTTTTTTAATTTTTCATGCAGTCGAAAACAATGCGGCCTAAAAAAATTGTTTGAGAATGTGCAAACTGCGCTCTTTTATATTATACCCTACATACCCTCCCTAGTCATCGAATTTTTCAGACCCCCTTTCAGTCCCTGTTGCAAAAATATACATATATTTTTATTTCTTTCTTATTTGCAAAATAATTGGGCAAACGTCATCTAAAACTATTTAAAGTTGATAGCATTAGTAGTTCTTGAGGTATCCAGCTGTGACAGACAGACAGACAGACCAAGTCTCACCATAAGGGTTCCGTTTTACCATTTTGGTACGGAACCCTAAAAAGAGTTTAATATTGTAATTTCAGGACAGAAAATAGATTATAGGTTTCTGTAAATACTTGAAATTATAAATTAAAAATAAATATTGAATATACATAAGATTCTTGTATGCTCGATGTAAGCACATACCTATTTCATGCAAATATATATTTAAATAAAAACTAAAAAAAAGTAAAATTATAATGACTATACAATGACGTTTTAAAGAGATACCTCACTTAGTATTTTTCTGTTGACCCATTCATAAATTATAGTATTTTATTTAAATAATTACACACTCGTAATAGATGTAACATTTAAAAACATATTAATAACTTTATTTCTGTAAGTTTCCGAGCCTCGGAAAGCACGTTAAGCCGTTGGTCCCGGCTGTCATTCGTGGATCTTTGACAGTCGTTACGGGTAGTCAGAAGCCCGAAAGTTTGACAACCAGTCTCACCAAAGTGTATCGTATTACCCAGTAACTGGGTTGCGGAGGTCAGATAGGCAGTCGCTCCATGTAAAATACTGGTATTCAGCTGCATTCGGTTAGACTGGACGCCGACCCCAACATAGTTGGGAAAAGGCTAGGCAGATGATGATTTATGTAAGTTTTTAGTTTACATTTAAATGCATATTATACGATTATTACCCAAATTAAATAAAGGAACTAACTATACAAATAATACTAAAACATATTTAATGTAGGTCATACAATCATCTTCTTTGCCTTTTGAACTCATAAACTCGGATCTCATCTCTCAATCCATATCTCAGATAATAATTTAATGTACAACCATAAAGAAACCTAGACACCTAGACAATAGGGTCTAAATTCGCCAACACACAGAGTGTGATGTTTGAACCCAAGTCCTGGAAACTAATTTAGTTTGCACACATAAAGAAACCTAGACACCTAGACTTTAGGGTCTAAAATCGCCAATACACAGAGAATGATGTCCGTTCCTTTTCTGTATGGAAAGAGGCCTTTGCCTTGCAGTGCCCGCAGTGTCTACCTGTATGCAAAATATGCAAATAAATGCAATCAGGTACAGTTTTAGTACATACATACCGGTCATTGAACTGTAACGTCTTCAATAGTTTATTATTATTATAATACGCAATTACTTAGTGATTTTATCGGTCTGCGTTCCTGTATGACCTAATTTGTTTTTCGTACGTCGTCACGTCTGTGGAGTTTCGCTAGCTAATTTGACCCTGTATGTTATCATCCACCTTTTCCAATTTAAATTCCCCCCGACACACTTGGTTCCGGCCCGTGTGTAAGGTCGTAAACTGTGTTATAAGAGAAGAAAAATAAAGAACTCAATATAATAATAATGAATGCAAACAAACTTGCGTACCGGATCATACCATATCAACTAACTCCTACGTCAAGATAACACAAAACGTACATACACTACACAAAGATTACTTGTGACAGTTTATAATTCTATTTGACGCAGTGTTCACGCTTTGCACAACCGTTTGAGTAAAAACACGTGATTATAAAATAATATTTCAATAATCCATACTAATATTATAAATGCGAAAGTGTGTCAGCCCGTCTGTCTGTTACCTCTTCACGCTTAAACCGCTGAATCGATTTGGTTAAATTTTGGTATAGATATAGTTTGAGTCCCTGGAAAGGAATAGCATAGTTTTCATCCCGATATTCCCGGGTGAAACCGCGGGATGCTGCTAGTAAAAAAGATAAAATACACACAGTGTGTACTATGCCTAATTCTTCGGAGAAATACAGGTGTGATGTTAAGATACAATAAAAATTAATATGAAGAACTAGTTGCGCCCCGTGGTTTCACCCGCATAATTTTCGATTACGTGGGAATATCGGTATAAAAAGTATCCTATGTGTTAATCCTGGTTATAAACTATCTGTGTTCCAAATTTCATCCAAATCCGTTCAGCCGTTTTTGCGTGAAGAAATAACAAACATACAAACACACAAACTTTCGCATTTATAATATTAGTTTGATAGTGTGATTATTACTTACTTACTTACCTAATAAATGAAATAAAATGGTTTTTTTTTCTGAAAATTTATTAATAAGTAGATGAAATTAACCTGTGTTTGTAATAAGCTGAGGAGTAAAAAAGTGCAAACCAGGATAAAAAGTAATTTGGTATGGTGTTTATGAAAAGTGCGTAAACCTACAGGTGTTATAAAGTGCGTAAACCTACAGGTATTATAAAGTGCGTAAACCTACAGGTGTTATAGAATGCGTTATTTCGGAGGATATAATTTCGGGCGTTAATTCAGGGAGTATATTTTCTGGGTATTTTAGTATCTACTAGCGACCCGCCCCGGCTTCGCACGGGTGCAATGCTGATACTAAATACACTACAGAAAACTGTGAACGTTGTATATAAAAACATAGCGGCCCGCTCCGGCTTTTTTATAGGCACGCTCTTGCCGCACCGGGCGGCCGGCCGGTACCGCCGCAAACGCTACGTCCCGCAATTTTTAAATCTGTAATATCTTCGAAAATTTTCACTTAAATCATACGGTGTAAAGGGCCATATAGATCTATATTAAATGAACAATGTATTCAAGGTATTTAATTGGTTAAGGATTAATGCTGTATTGGTTAAAATCGCTTCGAAAATTAGCCATTATTTGTCGTAAAAAGTAAATGACAAAAAAAGTTATTGTGGCTTATCCATAAGAGATAGACATATACCATCACGGACTTTTCTGTAGACCTTTTCAATGTGTACAATACTTAGTACATTATTTTGATAAAACTCGTAGGGTTCAGCCTGCGTTTGCAATGTAAGCGGAAAAAATGTAATTATTTACGACATCACATTAGAAACCTCAAAAATAACAGTACTTCTCCACTATTTAATGGATGTTATTATACATATAAACCTTCCTCTTGAATCACTCTATCTATTAAAAAAAACCGCATCAAAATCCGTTGCGTAGTTTCAAAGATTTAAGCATACAAAGGGACATAGGGACAGAGAAAGCGACTTTGTTTTATACTATGTAGTGATGTTAGCTGGATTTATTTTTGCTCATTACATTTAAGTAATGTATTTTTTTTACAATGATTATGTTTGTTGATTTGATTAGATCTTGATTGTTGAACGTAATTAAATTGGTAATGAATAGGGCTTATTGAAAGATACGAAAAAGATAACCTTGCTTCAGGTCGGGTATTAATGATTCAATATGAAACCAATGTACCTTTTTCATAGTTTATCTCGTAGATAAAAAATTAATAACTTTTTCCGTGAGAAATTTAAGGGGCTCTGTAAGCACCTTAAGAGAAAAAGCTGGACATACATAGGTCTCGATGAAGAAACTTGTGAAACTTCTTTTTCATGTTTATGTAGACTTAAACATGAAAAACACAAGTTTTAGAAACAATAAAAGTATATGATCGACTACAGTAAACAAAATCAGAAAAATATATGATATTCTTCAAGACGTATTCTAGGTAGATAGTGTGTTGAAAACATATTGTAACTAATTTGATACGATAGAAAAAAAACATGAAGATACCTCTAAAAACTTTCTTTTTACAATAAAAACCATATTAATATACATACAATCATTCTGATTTTTGTCAGATTATTCTACAAGCAACATACTAAAATACTAGTGTTTTATTTTTTTAGTCCAAACAATAGATTTTTTGTAAGTAATTAAATAATTGCTTCATATTTTGCAATAAATTACCATCGGTGTGTCATCGCGCTTCTCTTTCTTTGCTATGCAGTCCGACAGTGACCGCGCTTTAGGTCATGTAAGCCCCTTAAGAGAAAAAGCTGGACTTAGGTCTCGTTGAAGAAATATACAGGGTGGTAGGAACATCGACGCGCAAACTGTAACATAAAGCTACTATTAGGGGCTGATTTAACTAAAGTCAGATATCTTTTATCCGTGGAATAAAATTGACGTCCGACAGTTTTAGTATGGAAACACTGTAAAAAATTCAAAATGTATTTTTAGCATAAGACTTATACATAATTATTATCTATAAAAGTTTGGTGGAATTTGCCCTTAATGTATTAAACCAATATGTACTTACTATCTACAATGAATCATCGTCCAGTTCAACCTTGATCCGCTTACCAACTGAACCAGTCTTTGTCTTTCAATAAACTGATCAATATTATACTTATTTAGCATAATAATTATCTTATATGGAGGTTCAAAAGCTGACTGAACTATATACGACTAGAATCAATTCTATTTTGTTGTAATTTTTGACGTTCAAAAGTACCTTTTATGTGCCTATTTGAAATAAATGCTTTGACTTTGTGCGTATAAACGTAAATTTTAGGAACTTATGAGAATTAAATATTCTTAAAAAGACAAAGATTTTTTTTTATAAAGATAGCAACGGTTGTGCATAAAACAAAAAAAAATAACAATTTCAACAGTCCAGTGCCATAAAAACAAAAAGAAACAAAGTGACAGTTATTAAAAAAAGAACCAAAACAAAAATTCCAAGATGGCGGCTTCACCTTCAGCCCTACCAGCAATAGACGACCAGGAAATAAAGAAGCATGTTGAAGAGCTGGAGAAGGCGAAGACTCAGGACGAGTATGAGGGAAAACTGAGCAAGATTGGCTTCTCCGTTGCTAACTGGATGAAGTTACTGTTCAATAGTGCTCCGCCGGAGGAGTTTCATGCGGAGTGGTTGACTGTAAGTGCTTTTAGAATTGGGACGTCTAATGTCATGGTCAGAAGGGGTTGTTGGTTATTTGACAGCCGTAAAGTACTGACTGTTGCAGTAATTGGGTGCCCCCCAAAAGAAAAGGGGGTAACCAAACCCCCTTAATTATTTGGTTACCGTACATAAAGGTATTTGCAACTCTTGCTAAATCCACCCGCATATTTAAAACGGAATCATTAAGAATACTACTTTGTGTTGATTTTTTCCTTAAAAGTCTGAACAAGACGCCGACAATCTCTTTTATATTGTTTTTTCCAGCTATATCAGTTAGGTTCTGGATTTTACAAAATGTCCGCTATGTGTAATAATTTTTACCCTGTGTAAATTATAGATTCTGGGGGAATAAAAAGGCCACTTTGGCGGAATCATAAAAGGATAACATTATGAATCATAATATGGCGAAGACAGTCCGTGTTTTTCTTTTTCCCTGCACTACGTAGGTATAATCAAAGAGATTGGGATTAGATTTGGATTGGATTGGTAATTTAGCACAGACAAAAATAACTGATAATCCTGCAACAATGGGATTTGATACGATTAACTGAACAGTTAACTGTCCATTATGATTCATAATGTTATCCTTTTATGATTGTGGCCTTTTTAGGCCATCTATATACATATATAAAATTCAAAGTCCTGACTGACTGATATATTATTATCAACGCACAGCCTAAACCGATGGTCTTAGAGAAATGAAATTTGAAGGGTGTGTTCTTTGTGAAGAGTAGGTATCCAATATGAAAGGGTTTTTCGAAGTTCCACCCCTAAGAGGGTGAACGGGGGAAGGGTGAAATTTAGTTCAAGTTTGAGTATATTTTCATGATAGTCTAATTTACTTCTAAAATACATACATTAAGGTCAGTAGGCATATAATAATAACTTTTCTGAACGTTATGCTATAGGGATTATATTAACATAATTAAATCAATTGATTACCTTGTCAACACTTGCTTTTCAACATGTAGTAGATAAATAATCAATTTATAAGATAGTTACTTTGTAAATATATGTTGTCACAATAAGAATGATATATGTCACTCATTATAAATCTTATTATCTAGTACTCTGATCTTCTAGATTAGCATAGATTTTCGTTAGATAAGGACATAGGTATGAGGTACAATGTGAAGTGAGTGAGGACAGTGTGTGTGCGTGGGTGTGGGTGTGTGGGTGAAGTGCACTCATTCTCCATAGAAAAGGGAGGATCCTTCGACCAGACGGTTGTTGTGTCTGATGGGCTACTGCCCAACACGACACCCTCTTTATAATATTAGTTTAGACAATTCATGACAAGCCTACCGTCGAGTACAATTTCTCCCTTGAAACTTGAGTATTTGATAAATTTTTCATCAACTGAAAAAAAAACCCTGAATGCTAATAGACACAATATTAAGAAATAATTCCTATTATCAGTTATCATTGGTACTTAATATAGTAATGTAGAATAGGAGAATAATGATGTAATCAATATTTATAAACTTCTCCCCACCACCCCCCTTTCAAAGAATACAAGGGTGGCATTATGTTAATCCCGAGTCCTCTTGTCCACAGATAGACGAATACAAAGCGCAAGCGCAGGAGAGCATGCACAACGCGTGGCGCATCGTGAACCTGCCGAACTGGAGCCTTGAGAAGAAAGGCCATCGAGGGGACATTGTGGAGTCCAAGAGGACAGAACAGTATGGGAAGGTTTATAGGTTTACTGTGAGTATTATAAAGATAACGGTCTTATTACGAAACTATGCTCCGTTTTGAAATAAGATTAAACATTTAAATAAACCTTTTTTACAGCTCGTTCAACCGATTTTTAATTCTATTGCGTTGGTTGCATGACATATGGCAGCTGCAGTAAACTGTTGGTATTGTAACCAATTTTTTTTGCTTTTAATACCATCCTTATGCCTAAACGGATTGTAAAAAAGGTATATTTTAATGTCTAATCTTATTTCAAATGGAGTATAGCGGGTTAGTTGCGTAACACACTATCAGTACCGATGGCTTCAGCCCCGGATCTAGGGCGGGGGGGGGGGGGGGCAAGCCGGGGCCCGTGGCCCGGGTGCCTACTGCAGGGGGCGCCAAATTCAAGCGTGACAGACAAGTGCACCACCCACCGCACCGCAACTACTAACGCCGCATTTTTTTTAATCTTCCTTCAGTATTATTCAAACGTTTTTTAATATCATTTTTCAAAAATCTCCCAGGTCTGATGTTGATTTCGCCATAATACTAAGAGTTGTAATTTTCGCATACATGTGTAAAAACTATATTTCTATTATTTAATAGACAACTTTCTTTAAGGGGCTTACAGGACTTACACACAAAACAACGCAAGTATTAGAAACAATAAAAGTATATGATCGACTACAGTAAACAAAAAAATATGGTATTCTTCAGGATATATGCTAGGTTTATATTGTGTTGGAAACATAATACAACTAATTTGAAAAGAAAAAAATGATGAAGACATCTCTAAAAACTTTCTTTTTACAATAAAAACCATACTGATATACATACAATCATTCTGATTTTTTGGCAGATTATTTATTCTACAAGCAACATACTAAAATACTAGTGTTTAATTATTTTAGTCCAAACAATAGATTTTTAGGAATTAAATAATTGCTTCATATTTTGCAAAAAATTACCAGCGTTGTGTCATCGCGCTTCTCTTTCTTTTCTATGCAGTCCGACAGTGACCGCGCTTTAGGTCATGTAAGCGCCTTAAGGACAAACTGTGCCCAGTTGCATTTAAGATTCTGTGTTTGACATGTCTTCTTTCAAACCTTTATATCTAAAATGTTAATGTATTTATTTCCAGGGAATCGTAGATGCCCCACCGAAGTTTTTATATGAAGAGTTTAAGGACAATATCACTAAGTTGCCAGAGTGGAACCCCACCATTTTAAAGAGTGAACTCATAAAGGTATATGTTTTATTATTAACACCTTTTCTAAGTAAATACCTACCTACCTACAGTACCCGGCGATAAATATTGCACATCGACCTATTCGATCCTATCGATTTCATACAAAGAATAAAAATAATTATCAAAAGAAGCAAATCATAATTGTTTTAACAGCTCCTAATAGATACCGGACTGTTTGTATTTCGTGCGACAGAGATAACGCTCTACGAAGCCGAAATTAGCCGATTGTCTCTTTCCAAAGGTTGATGTGCAATATTTATCGCCGGGTACTGTACGTGCCACTGGCGTGAACGGTCGGTGATATTTAATAATATGTGTCTTATACTGGCTCGTCGCTTCTTCGCAGGCTAAGGGACAGGTCTAAAAAAAGTAAAATTTTACGGGCTATACTGAAGGAATCACTTTCACTCTTAATTCCTCTTTCAGGAATCACCTTCACTTTTAATTCCTCTTTCAGGAATCACCTTCACTCTTAATTCCTCTTTCAGGAATCACCTTCACTCTTAATTCCTCTTTCAGGAATCACCTTCACTCTTAATTCCTCTTCAGGAATCACCTTCACTCTTGATTCCTCTTTCAGGAATCACCTTCACTCTTAATTCCTCTTTCAGGAATCACCTTCACTCTTAATTCCCCTTTCAGGAATCACCTTCACTCTTAATTCCTCTTCAGGAATCACCTTCACTCTTGATTCCTCTTTCAGGAATCACCTTCACTCTTAATTCCTCTTTCAGGAATCACCTTCACTCTTAATTCCACTTTCAGGAATCACCTTCACTCTTAATTCCCCTTTCAGGAATCACCTTAATTCTTAATTCCTATTCCAGGAAGTAGGTCCCGGCATCGACCTGTCGTACCAGGTGACGGCGGGCGGCGGGCGCGGTATGATCGCGCCGCGCGACTTCGTGATCCTGCGCTGCACCGCGCCGCTGTCGCGCGACGGGCAAGTCGTGGCCTCGGAGCCCTACAGCTACATCAGCAGCGGCGTCAGCGTCACCGTGCCGGGCTACCCGCCGCACAGAGACCTCGTCAGGTAGACCAGGGCTTTGTTACATACAGACGCTAGCACATCAAGCTACTACATTCTTTCGAATTTCTTTAATAGATTTTCAACTTTATCGCTAAAGCATAAGGTTTGTAGCGGTATCTACAACGCCACATGCGAACAACGCGTCATACTGACGTTACGCAAAATTCTGCATCTCGCAAGCAAAGTTTACAGCGCAACTAGCATAGATACAACGGCCCGACATGAATCATCGGGCAGTTGCCCGCCAGACAACACCCGTCTGGTCGGAGGATCCTCCCATGTGTGAGTATGAGTGAACTTTCACCCTGTTCCTCATACCTCGATAGGTTCAAAGTTGATTGGGAAAATTTTACAGTTTCGGGTAGCTTGATGTGCTGGCGTCTGTACCTGGTACTTGTTGACAAGCCTACACTATCCTCCCATACCTATTAACACTGTAATTTAGAAGTATTGTAACAGCCAATTATTTTTAAAAGGGTAAACGTGCAAACAACCAACTGGAAACGTGCACCTAGCTTCTGACATTTCATAAGTTATAACTAATATTATAATACACTAATATTATAAAGGCGAAAGTTTGTGAGCGTGTTTGTATGTTTGTTACTTCTTGGACCAATTTTGATAAAATTTGGTATGGACGTAGCTGACACCCTGGATTAACACATAAGCTTATCCCGATATTCCCACGGAATCGACACCTATGCGAGTGAAACCGTGAGGCGCAGCTAGTAATAATATAATAACACTGTGTACGAAAAGAATATCTACGTAACCCAGGACCTTAGCAGTGACTCTTCTACTACACCACTGAGTGCTTGGCTAGACTGCAAACGCGGGCGCGGAGTGGACGCGGCGCGACGTTCTTAAACATAAGAACTTCATTTGAGTGTCCATAGTGGGCACGCGGGCGGTGAGCTGCGCGGGCTGCTCGGCGCGGGGAGCGCGCGGGCAACTCACGCCATAGCGAGGTCATACATGTAACCGCAGTGGGTGCGCAGCCGGCCCGCGCGGGATAGGGTTTCTCAAACTAGTTCGAGCTTTTTTCTAGTAAAAATAAGTCTTCTTCATTCATATTATATTTTGACAAACACTGGACCCGACAACACTCAGAACGAGGCCTCGTTCGACTGCGGTCAGGCAGATCGCGCGCGTTCCCGCACCCGCGCCGCTCCCTGCCCCGAACTGCCAGTCTGGCCAAGCACTCAGGCAATAAAAAAAGCAATGGAATAAACGAATATTCTTTATATTTCTTTTTTGCTTTACAGAGGTCAAAACAAGGTCGGTTGCTGGTTCCTGAAGCCGCGAACAGTACAGACTTCAGGCGGCAAGATTGAGACTCACACTACCTTCCAATGGCTTATGTGCTGCGATCTTAAAGGTAAATCTATCACAATTTAGGGGCCGTTTAAGTATTACGTAAGAGATTTCTTGCAATTATTAACCCTCCTTCCCCTCGTCAACAAAAGTAAAAAAGTAAGCAAAGCTGTTTACCCCCCTTCCATGCTTACGGAAACATTGGTACATGCATTTTTCAATGTGTTCTGGTTTCTTTATTGGTGCAGTTATAAGTCCCAGTAGAATAGGGATTCTACTACTGCTCATGACGAAACGAAACGCATTTTCAGGGGAAAATGCGTTTCGTTTTCAAGCACAGACAAATAGGGTTGCCATATGTGTTCAAACCAAAATCGACTTAATTTAGTAGAAAATCCAAAAAAGTAAAAAAAAACTGGCACTCCGGTAGTGCCGACAGAAGTGAAAACTTGAACAATTACGAGTGTATTTTGTGAATCGTCTTATAAACAAAACACGCGTGTTAAGGTGTGTTCCTTATTTTATAGGGTTTTTTGCAAATCAGGTATGATGACCAAAGTGACTGGTTTATTCTTCTCGTGAAAGGAATTTATTCAGATTTGCTCGTCGTCAGTTATATATCCGTGGTTCAGCGCCATCTCGTCGTTGTTGGATGAATTACGTAGTTAGTACGCGAGGCCTACGTAGTTAGTACGCGAGGCCCTCGTAGTTCTTCCCGATGTGCATAGATGGCGCTGTCCTCAACAACGCGCGTCTTAAGTTTTACGTCTGACGTTAGTACGCGAGGCCCTCGTAGTTCTTCCCGATGTGCATAGATGGCGCTGTCCTCAACAACGCGCGTCTTACGTTTTACGTCTGACGTTTTACGTCTTACGAATTTTCGATCAGGGTCACATGACCTGACGCGAATTTAGAAGTTTTTACCCATTCCAAAAAAAGTACACAGCGCCGCTAAAGAAGTTTTCACTTCAAAAATAAATACTGCTGACGTAATCACCATCCAGACCGCCCCATCCCCATGTCATCAAAAATAAACAAAGCAAAGACTCCCCGCCCTCCTGTAGTGCTTACGTAATACTTGAATGGTCCAATGCGGTTCTAACATTGGAAAATAATGCCATGTTTTTTGACATCACATAACGGTAACTGTCGGTGGTGCAAAGAGATATAGAGAGCTTTGTTCAGTGGTAACGACCCCGACTTATGAGTTCGATGTCTTAGATTCGAACCCAGGCCGGCGCTTTACTTTGTGTAACTAATTTCATCACCACTGCTCTCAGAACGGTGAAGGAAAACATCGTAAGGAAACCGGCATGTCCTAGAACCAAACATTCGAAGGCATGTGACATCTACCAACCCGCACTGGGCCCGCGTGGTGGATTACGGCCCACTCCCTCTCACCGAGAGGAGGCCTGTGTCCCAGCAGTGGGAACATTATAGGCTAATTATGCTTCTATTGGTGGTGCAAAGAAATATAGACTCAGTGCAGTATTATTACAGTTTATTTTTCTTTTTTTAGATTGGTTTACTTATATTACTTTTTTTAGGGTTTGTACCCAAAGGGTAAAAACGGGACCCGATTACTCCACTGTCCGTCTGTCACCAGGCTGTATCTCATGAACCGTGATAGCTAGATAGTTGAAATTTTCACAGATGATGTATTTCTGTTACCGCTATAACAACAAATACTAAAAACAGAATAAAATAAATATTGTACAACAAACGTGTTTTTTTTTATATACTAGGAGCATTTTCTAAAAATGAATCCAGGTTTCGTTTTCTCTATAATTGAAGTCACACACCGAAAACCTTAAACTATCTGTAGATCCTATTTCTTTATCACAATTTCAGTTGTGGCACTGTTTAAAAAATAAAACCCTATTTTTTTCACCGAGACAGAAAACTGTGTTTTACACAGTTTTCATTTTTCTTTTTAAAACTTCACTGTAGCTACAATCTATATATATAAAATTGAAAGTCCTGACTGACTGATATATAAACGCACAACCCAAACCGCTGGTCCTAGAGACATGATATCTGGAGGGTGTGTTCTTTGTGAAGAGTAGGTATCCTCTAAGAAAAGGTTTTTCGAAATTCCACCCCTAAGAGGGTGAATGAGGGGAGGGTGAAATTTCACGCGGACCCAGTCGTGGGCAGAAGCTAGTTTAAAACAATATTCCGATTTTTGTTTTAGTAACACGAACATAAAACACAGTAAAGATTGTTTGTGATTCAATACAGTTATCTCAATTCCAGGTAAAATACCAATGTTCGTGCTCGACGCGGCGTTCGCGACGGTAATGTTAGATTACATTGTGCACGTGCGGAAGTTTGCAGCCGAGGCCAAACAACAGGGACGGTTCTAAACAACCATTCACTTCACATTTGCGAAGCAGCAACCGTTTGCTTCAACTTCGGTGATAACTACGCGCGGGGAACCATTTACTAAATGGTTTCTTTAGCTACATATTTGAGAGCCGGCGCAACCATACGCTACGATGCAGTAACCATTAACTTCAGTGATTGTTGTGATAAGGATTTTTAGAGCAACCCATTTCGACAACTGCTTTGTATATAGCTGACGGTATAAAGCAGTAACGCTTCTAAACAACCATAAACTTCACATTTATAAGTCAGCAACCACACTATCTACATCCATGATACAAGTGGTCTTATAAAACGTTGGCTTCGTGGTTTCAATTCAGCAACCAATGACGATATACTGGTGAACCAGCAACCATTCGCTTCGATTCTATTATTATCGACTTCAGTGATCATTCTGAGCTTTACTTCAATATTTTTAATACGGCTACGTTTGTTAGTCAAAGACCAAACAATATATAACTTCATAATTTGTGAAACCAACAACCTTATCGAAACTATGGTTCTTCTGTAATTGTTGACTCAAACGTGCAAGACCACAATGGCTGCTGCCAATCTAACCGGTTGTATATCTGATCTGGTTGCAGGCAACCAGAAATGACGATTTATAATGGAGTAAGAAAAATATACATTATACGTACTAGAGACTGCGTACTAGGTACGTGTAGAGATATTTTAATTGAAAGTGAATGAAATCGATAATATTGTGGAACACTTTAGCAACCAATTACTAAAGAATGTGGGGTTTATTCATAAACGTTGGTTAAAGTTAAGTAGGAGTGGTTAACCAGTGTTTAACCATACATTTTTGACATTAGAACGTTTCTTTAAACAACTTTTATGAATATAGGGGTACGTCTTTAGAGAGTAACGTTTTTTTTTGTAAAGTCATTTATTGTGTACATATTTTGTTAGAAATCAATAAAGAAATAAATAAATATTGTATAAAGGAGTTTTTTGCACATTTAATTTTAATAATACAAATTTAAGATGTAGAAATTATTTGTAGCAGCTACTTTGCAAATAAAATTCAATGTAAGTTACATTTGGCAACCAAATGAAATGAGCAACCAGTTGCTTCGAAGATTAGTAACCAATGGCTTCTTATACAGGATGGCGGGACATCAACGCGCAAACTGTAACCTTATATTACTGAATCCATGATTCTGAATGGCGTTAAATTTTCAGTTAGAATTATAATAACTAGAATCAGTAATACAACTTGTTAAGTTAGTACATATAATCCCAAAATGAGATTTCATGAAATAGTCATTCAGTAGGGTTACTTGGACCTAGAAAGTTGTGTTCATGACTTTAATGATTATAATTTTGTAAATACATAATTATTTGTTACGGTCACGAATCATATTTAAATCAACGTACAGACGCCAGCACATCAAGCTACCCGAAACTGTCAAATTTTCCCAATCAACATTGAACCTTATGTTGTAGCGATAAAGTTGAAAATCTATTGATGAAATTTGACAGATTGTAGTAGCTTGATGTGCTGTCGTCTGTACAACTTTATACTGACCAGCACATTGCAAAACACGTAAAATATATATATATATATATTTCGCTGGCTACCCTGGCGCTTTCGCCTTAACAAGTCACGATATTGCGTAGTTTGCTCGTGGTAAGAATTCGCGGGAAATAATACAGAATTTGCGGCTCAGTAGTATGTTACAGTGACTGTAAGTGGTTCACCAGAGCTTGAGCTGAGACAAGGCTAGCATGAATCGTAGGAATGAAGACTAATAGAAGCTCATAACTTTTCTCAAGGCTGCATTATAAAAGAAGATAATACTATATTAATGTGAAAAACGTTGGTTAATGTGTAAATAGCAAAACTTGTAAAATTGTAAAGAAAAATACAAATCATGCATTTAGAAATAATATAATCATAAAATATTTAGTTAAGTCAAGCATACAACGCAAGTTTTTAAAGCCAAATTCATAAATTAAATTAAATATATACTTAGAAAAATAAGGAGAATATAGAGCAGCGGTAGCTCAGTGGTAACGGCCTCGACTTACGAGCTGTATGTCGTGGGTTCGAACCCAGAAAGGCGCTTTACTTTGAGTAAATAATTTCATCACCACTGCTCTGAAGACGGTGAAGGAAAACATCGTGAGGAAACCGGCATGTCCTAGAACCAAAAATTCGAAGACATGTGACATCTAACAACTCGCACTGGGCCCGCGTGGTGGATTACGGCCCACTCCCTCTCACCGAGGGGAGGTCTGTGTCCCAGCAGTGGGACAGTGGGAGATATTATAGGCTGACAATGCTATAGAAAAAATATATCTGTATAAGAATAGGTGGTGTCTAAAGTCAATGATGCTGTAAAAAAAATCGCGTTTGTTACCACAATCGACTGACTTTTTTTTTTTTTTTTTTTTTTTTTTTTCAGGATGGGAAATCATCAAATGACTCCTCCCGCTCTGGGTGGAGCGGAAGGGAGTGTCAGACTCTTACTGACTAAAACCCACCCGTGTTCCTTCCTTCGCCCTTTATGTTCCGGGCCAGCGGTAACCCTTTCGGACAATCCCGCTGACCCGGCAGGCTTCGGCCCTTACGGGCCCCTTCTTTTAATGCTGACATCTCTTTGAGGCGCGCGTGGAACACGTACGCGCCGTCCGGCACGGGCCTGGTCCTGATCGGACGGTGAGCTACCCATTACTCTCCGCCCGCAGGCCCGCGCCTACGGTGGCCGGGAGTCGTCGCGCGGCTCCCGACGCCCGGAGCGTCTCCCGCGGCGGCTGGGACGGGAGGCTCTCTCCCTCAGCCGTCCCGCCGCCTCCTTCGCTAGCATGACTGCTTCGCAGAAGGAGGCGACTGCCCCCCACTCACAATCGACTTCGAATTCGAAGACATGTGACATCTAACAACTCGCACTGGGCCCGCGTGGTGGATTACGGCCCACTCCCTCTCACCGAGGGGAGGTCTGTGTCCCAGCAGTGGGACAGTGGGAGATATTATAGGCTGACAATGCTATAGAAAAAATATATCTGTATAAGAATAGGTGGTGTCTAAAGTCAATGATGCTGTAAAAAAAATCGCGTTTGTTACCACAATCGACTGACTTACGCGTTCGATTCTCGAATCGAACAAGCTAATAGCTTCCAATATCAATAAACAAATCACATGACAAAATTGATTGATTGAACGAATGAATGAGTGAACGAAATCCTTCATTCTTGGTATTATTATTAGCTGATTGCCAATTAGTAGTGTGATGTTATTTAAGGTATTTATAACTGATTTTCTCTATTGACAAAGGCTGTATGTATATAAAAATCTAAAATTGTAATATATTTTGAACGTGGACTGTAGCTGGTAACCTCACCCTAATTGTTAGTATTTGTCGATAAAAGGCCTTTTAGTGAATGATAATCATAATGACGAATGAATGATAATATAATCATAAGACCGAATGATAAGAAAGAGTGAATGATTGAGCCTTTTTAATGATGTATAAATAAATAGTATGCAATTTTATTAAAACACTGACTGCCTGAAAAACACTGTATATTATAATACATTTCTGCTATTAGTTGTCACGTTTTAACGTGACAGTAGCGGTCATTGACCCACCTACATTTTCTAGCAATTTTTATTTCAAAAACTGAAATAAAGTCTGTTAAGAGCGTTTACGCCGCACGGCATTTCAGACAAACTTTCAAGCGCTTGTTTTTCAAAATGAATGAACCGATTTTAATGAAACTTCATAAGCATAAGCAGGATACAAAGGTCTAAAAAGTTACTTAAGAACATTTTCGAAATGTCTTATTCAAAAAAAGATAAGTAACTGGAAATCTCTATTTCTATGGAAAATTTAAAATCAGTCTAATTTGGCTGAAACACTATTTTTTTTAAATGTTCTTAAGTAACTTTTTAGTCCTTTGTATCCTGCTTATGCGTATGAAGTTTCATTAAAATCGGTTCATTGATTTCGGAAAACAAGAGCTTGAAAGTTTGTATGAAATGCCGTACGGCGTAAACGCTCGTTAACATCCTGAATCAATATATGTATATCCTGGTGTTCAACATGTTCTAATAACGAAAAACCTTACATAGTTTTTAGTTTAGGTTCCTACGGAGAGATATTCGAGGAAGGGCAATGACCGCTATTGTCATTATAAAATCTGACAACTATACCAACATGATTTATGCAAAGTAGAATAAATTGTACAAATTCGACCAGCCTTGTATTTATTTAGATAGGTAATAAAAAAAATATAAAACACGGAATGCAAAAAAAAAATATTGGGTATAGTATTCGATATGCAGGTATTTGTGTGAGTAAAAATAAAACATCTTACTGATTCAGAACAGGTGTTTACAGGAATTTTCAGGTATCATACATCTTCCGTCAGATGTGCGGCCACCCTTAAGGCGAAGAGAATAAATATCGCCCAAAAGCGAATCGTTGTAAATCTGAAGTTTCCCTATGTTCAGTACAGATAAAGCAGCATATTGCATGCTCTAGCTAACAGATAGGTTCACAAGGTGTCTGATAACTCCCCCTAGTACACACACACACACCCCCACACACTCACTCACACACACACACACACACAAAACACATCACACTAATATTATAAAGGTGAAACTTTGTAAGTGTGTGTGTTTATATGTCTGTTACTTCTTCACGCTCAAACGGCTGGACCAATTTTCATAAAATGTTGTATGGAGGTAGCTGACACCCTGGATTAACATATAGGCTACTTTTTATCTCGATATTCCCACGAGATCGAAACTTATGCAGGTAAAACCGCGGGGCGCAGCTAATAACACATAAAATACACACTTTTTCTTTACATTTGAAAAATAAACTCAAAGTGGGCGGTGGGCAACAAAGTTGAGAACCTATGCCATGTTCTTTGCTGTCAAGTTTTAAGTGGCTACTGGGAGACATCTCTTGCAATTTTGAGCTTTATTTTAATGCTGGTTTAGTTAATTATTGGAAATCTGCTCGAGTATTTTGCTGCTATGTCTGTGCTGACATTTTGATTTCGTTTCGCTGATTGAAAAACGAGAGGAATGTAAACATTAAATGAATTATATTGTAATATTTATATTCTTGTCAATATAAACCTCTCGTTTTTCTCTGTTTTATATTGGCAAGATTCACAGGAGTGCAATATGTTCAGATAGTACGCAATCTATGTATTATTACCCAATCTTGGGTATTTATATTTCTAGATATAGTACCAAGGCGCTAGAACCAATTATTGTACCAATTAAATGCAAGCAATAACTAATATTAAAAGAACTTGATCCGTTTCTGAAAGTCAATTCAATACAGGGTGAAATTAAATTCATGGGCATCCTTTTAAGGGGTCATTGTACTCATCATTATGAACAACTTTTACTATGGGACCAAACCTGAAAACGCGAAAAAAAATCAGCTGTTCCCTACATTTACATAAATGTAGGGAACAGCTGATTTTTTTTCGCGAAAACGAAATCGATATCTACACGCGAAAAATAAACATAAAAATTATGATTTTTTTTGGGGACGATGCCCGCTGTTAGTGTTTATCGTAATCCCGTCTGTGAAGTTTACACAAAAAAAAAAAACATATTTTGAGTGACTACACACGATTGGCGGTTGATGACCGCTAAACAGAAATATAAAAAAAATTATCGTCAAATTAATTTCTTTTCCGTTTTATCATGTTTAGATATCGATATACACCACGTCTGCGGAGTTTCGCTAGTTAATTTAATTTGACCTTGTATTTTTGGTTTTACTTATAATGATTAACCAATGATAACAGCTAACATGTTATTTTGACAGCAGATTTACTGATCAGAAGTGCGATTCTGTAACCATCTCACCGTGAAAACTTAGGTGAAGTGAGCGTGGAGTGAGCTGTCAATAGTGTCAATTCCTAGCAAAAACAAACTCACTTCACCTAAGTTTTCACGGTGAGATTTTTACAGAATCGACCGGCAGAAGGCCATTCCTGTAATTAAATTTTGTGTCAATGTATGAAAATTAGAGGTAATTTAGACGGATTGAAACTAAGTTTAGAATGCGATTGTTCTCAAAAATACAGGTATTGCTTTTCAGGTTTCCAGAAATACCTATGAGATTAGTTGCAGAAAAGACCAATTTTAATGAATATCTAAATGTCGACTTTTTGAGGAAATAAAATTTTTGTGATTTTTTAATAGCCACTATAAAACTAAGCTGCAAAGGAAATTGAACTATATATAGAATAGGTTTAAGGTCGAATCGAAAGTGTTTTTTATTTAGAATTATAATACATAATATATAAAAAAATATATAAAAATTAACAGTATTTATTAAAAGTGGTCTGCTAATGCGACACAGTACATTGTTATAAGTTAATGTATCTTAGATGTAAGGTAAATAAATGATTTTTATACTGTATGACTGAGTTGTCAATTTCTAACAAATTTAACCAAAAAAATAATATTTCTGGTTTGCGGCTCGCCTGACCAGATACCATTATAGCCTCTTGGGTGTTACCACACTGAAAACTTGCTAGTAAAGAAGGATTCATAATAAATAATAATGATGAAACATCTACATATCTCGAGGCTCTCGTTAGGCGATTCAATCAAGGGCCTGATTCAGAAGGCTGTTTTCCTCGATACGGCTCGCATTATGAGGAGGTTCCTGTCTCTGGAGCCCTAACCACCTGTAGCTTGGTTGGACCCTGCTCCCGATACCGGTATCGGAGCACTATTTTTTATATTTAAAAATGTTTTTTTTTTAATAAAAATGTAGGTAGGCATTTAAAGGGCCCGACAAACGTAATACTTGCCAAAATAATTTGGAAATCAAACATATTCTTAACGTAGTGTATTTATTCCGATTGGATCACAGAATGTCTAGGTTCCCAATTATATATACTATTTTGAATGGACACTAAAAGAAGCTCAAGCTACCCGAAACTGTCAAATTTTCCCAATCAACTTTGAACCTTATGCTTTAGCGATAAAATTAAAAATCTATTAAAGAAATTTGACAGATTTTAGTAGCTTGATGTGCTGGCGTCTGTACCTACTTTTTGCTAAAATACTGCTAAGAAAGTCGGGTCATATTTCAATCATGATTCGAAAGACACGTAGCGCGCGCATCAATTCACGATAGTATTTCAATCATTTAAGATCTAGATGAAAGTTGGCACACAGACAGTTTATTACCTATCCTGGATTACACAGGATACTTTTATCCCGGTAATACGTGATTTTCAATTTCATTAAGGCAAACAGGCGCGACGCGAATCGCGCGCGAACAAAGACACTGCTCGTTGCGCGAGTTGCGGTGCCTTTGTGTCGCGCGTGATTTTATCGCGTGTCGCGCCTGTTTGAAGGATCCTTTAGTCATCATCTGCCTCGTGTTTTCGCAACCCACGTACCTATTTTTAATCACTACCTACTTACACTTGGCAATCTATACTAATATTATAAAGAGGTAAAATTTGTGAGGTTGTAGGGGGTAATCTTCGGAACTACTGATTCGATCCTGAAAATTCTTTCACTAACGAGAAGCTACATTATCCCTGAGTGTCATAGGCTATGTTTTAAGTTAAAACGAGAAACTTCACGCCAACGAAGTCGCGGGCAGAAAGAAGCTAGTATAAAATACTAGCTTTTGGTCACGTGGAGTTCCCAAACCCACGCGAACCACGTTATTATCCCACGAGAACTTACTACCGGGATAAAAAGTAGGTACCTACCTATCCAAGACGCAGTCGCAGTATAGATATCGCCTCTTTACTTCTGTTATCTAACTAGGCTGAAGGCGGAGGCGGGTGATTATAAAATATAGACTTATGATTCTAAACGATACTTTAATTAATCTCAGGACAACCTCTCACAACCAATATCAAGCAGTTAATGCCGCCCGTGTTCCGAGTTTTTCGTTCGCGGCAGTTACTCGTGATCTTTCAAAAAATGTTGACACCGTCGTCCGGTAGAGCGTGCTGTCTCGCTCCCACCGGTCGTTGTGTTGCCAACACGGCCATGCTGCATCGTGCCTGCCCCAGGCACGCCCCCTCACGCCTGGAAAACCAATTCTATGGTACACAGGCAGGTGACCGCCGCGCTCCTGTGATAATGTACTGGAAACATAAATAATTTATATGAATAGTATTTTGTTACATTGTCTCTCCAAACCGACTCGGTCATCATGATGTCCAACAGTACAGAACACTTAGTTATTTAACTTAACCTTAATGCGAAGAACTCCCTTTAGACTTAGGTCGATCAACACATCAAGGACCAGTTAACTCTTTTATCTACATGATCCTCGGTCTCTCTCTTGGCGTTCCTTTAGGCTTAGGATACGTCCGTCTACCTCTACTAGGTGCTCCTTTAGACTTAGAATACACCTAGTTAGGTTTAAATTGATCCGAGAATCAAGTGATTTCCAATCCTTGTTGCCATCATGATGCCAAAAAGGTTCACATTGATGTTTTCAATATTATGACATGTGTAAACAATAATTATTGAAGTAATCAAGTTAGGGGTAGCAGAAAAATAAATTATAATGTGTGCAGGTTTCTTTAAATATTTCGGACACAAATAAAATAAATTGAAAAGAAAGAAATATCATGAGACAATTTTATTTCGTGATGCCCGCCTTTATGATGAATGATAAAATTCCTTGCCAACACTGCTGGCTAAGCGTCAGAATCAAAATCGTTGATATTTATTTAGGACTTCATGTTTTCAGCCGCTGTACTACCGACGTATAATTTTATACTTCTTTCACTGCCTCTTAAGTCGCATACTTGATATTTGTCGTTGCCTAGCACCTTTTTGACTTGAAAGGGACCCTACCGTCTCTTTATATCTATGAGATATGTATATTTGTCAGAAAGCATCAAAATTTATTTGTGAAAGCAGATGATATTAATGTCCGAAACCGACGAGACCCCAACAGGCTCGTACTAAGTGAGATTCCAAGGCTAACTAAATATAATAAAAGCTGCCTTGCAATGTGCGTACGTTTATATAATAAGTTACCAAATGATCTCAAAAATTTAAATACTAAGCTATTTAAAAATAAAATATACGAATGGTTATCTGTTAATAGTTTTTATAGTGTTAACGATTTTATTGAGAAACAATGTTAATGTCAGTTACATACTAAAAATTTGCATGCTTATATTGGCAAAACATGTTTTGTTCTACACTGTACTTTTACCATCTTTTTATACCGTGTTTTTATGCAAATAAATATATTATTATTAATTATTATTATTAAATACTGGGAGTAGTTTTTTGCTTTGTCCGTTATTGGTTTGACTAGAGATTTTTACCAGAACTAGATCTCCCTCTTGGTACGTTTTCGCTTTCGCACGGCTACTATCAAACCTTTTCTTTTGTGTTTCAGCATTGGCTTTTATGTTTTTGTCAATCCTCTTACGCAATTCAGTAACGTCCGTAGTACACTCCGTATCAGTCTCATTTGACGCAAACTTGTCACTGTCAGTACGTAGCCTATACCCTAACAATGCCTAACTAGGTACCGCCTTAGTAGTTTTATGGATAGAACTATTTAGAGCCTGCTGCAAAGGCTTAACGCATTGATCCCATTTATCGTCGTCTTTGTCCGCACCCATAGTCTTCAACGCGTCTAAAATTGTTCAATTAAATCGTTCAACCTGACCGTTAGACCTAGGCATTCCTGTAGCAACTATGTGTAAACGAATATTTTTATCCGTACAATATTCTTTAAAAGTATGAGACGTAAAGGCGGATCCGGCGTCCGCTATTATTCGCCGTGGATTACCGAAAATTTTACAAATATTATCCATTTTCCGAATAACGCTGTCACTTAACCAACCAAACACACACACGTTAGATACAACATACGTCATGTTTATCAATAATTTATGCTTAGATGGGGTAAGATGTCACTATGCGCTTTTATACTTTTCAACACGTCGTTATGTTTCATGTAGTACATAAATGAGCGATGCCACACAAGGCCTTATTCGCCGCGTAGGATACTACTTCAATCTCTCACAAGGTTTTTATATGAGATGAATACGACATAGTCTCGATGCCACACAAGGACTTACACGAAAACCACACAGTATCGATGCCACACAAGGACTTACACGAAAACCACACAGTATCGATGCCACACAAGGACTTACACGAAAACAACACAGTATCGATGCCACACAAGGACTTACACGAAAACAACACAGTGCAATGTCTTATGCCGAAGCCATCCAGGTCTTACATGTACAGTATTTCGCACTGCACAAACAAAGACAAATTTTGTAAATGAATCAACCATCACTAATAAATACTTATTTTTCTTTGTGCTTTTCACGAATGGACCTAGATGGTCCAAATGTAGTGTGTGAAAAGATTGTGCATGCTTGGGCAGTGGGTACAATTCTCTCTCACTGCGACCCCCCTTGTTTTTATAGTATACGCAGTTTAAATAATTTTTTTATAATAATATACTTTTTACCGTACGGCGCATTTTAGGAAACCAGTACTGGTGCGCTATCCTTTCTAATGTCAATACTAAAATGGCCTAGGTCATCGTGATTACACCTAATAACATACCAGATACATTGTTTGAGTACAGCCCACCGTCGGCCTTGATTAGTACGCCTATAAACTTTGTTCCCTAACAAATCATAGTCATTGAAAATGTCCCTATGATCATCAATATTTCCGGAATCTAGTATATTTTTGATATTAACCAAATTTGGGTCTAATTTTTTTAAAATATTTACACCCCTGAAGCCTATCTATAAGGTCCTCGATGCGCGGCATCGGGTATTTATCTTTGATCGTCACTTTGTTAAGAGCCCAGTAATCTATACACAACCTCTTTTCCCCATTTTTCTTAGTGACCAGAAGGGCAGGGCTAGAATAGGGGAATGACTCTCGCGGACAATTCCATTTACCAAAAGCTCATCCACCATTTCTCGTATAATTTTCCTATCAGTCGGTGATGCTCTGTAGGGACGATATTGAATCGGTTTGGCATCGCTTAGAGAAATTTCCATTTCATGACAATTAACCTTTCCTAGCTCTTGAATACTAGATGCAAAGCAACTATTATATTTCCTACACAATGTCGCTAACTCACTAACATTAGAATCTGTATCGATTTCAATATTAACCATTTTGCAAAAATTTTCGAAACCGACGGCATAGTCAAACTTTAATTTATTACCTACCCGTGAATACATTATATCGTTTCGTTCAGTAATATTTCTGCCTATCAATATGTCACAACCGGATAGTTCGTTCAAAACATAGAACTCAA
Source organism: Luperina nickerlii (assembly GCA_963855955.1). Classification (NCBI taxonomy): domain Eukaryota; kingdom Metazoa; phylum Arthropoda; class Insecta; order Lepidoptera; family Noctuidae; genus Luperina; species Luperina nickerlii. The sequence continues at coordinate 3,153,322 of OY979689.1, read as the reverse complement.
TATTCTCTAGACAGACCAAATCTAATTTAATGTTCACTTGAATCATTGCATTAACAGTTTTATACTATCGTTAGAAAACCCTTGCAAGATCACCGGGGTTGTTAGAGTTATTAGGGGTATCAAAAACTCTTTAGCTAAGTTCTCTGTTATAATAGAACAGCTACTACCCGTATCAATGAATGCGCTATGTATATACCCATTAATGTGGATATTTTTACAGAATTTGTCTCTATAATCGGGTATGGAAACACATTTTATTTCTTGCTTATTTGATTTTTCGAGTACAGAAGAAGTGTTCTTTTTGTAAAAACAATTAGATTCGGAGTGACTCCGTTTTTTACAAAACTCACACTTAATACTACAATGTATTCGTTTGTGATTTCCGCCACAAGTAAAACATTCGAGAGGTTTTCGGTTCGTACCCACATTTTTTTGTTTTTCATTGTTGGCGATGGACATTTGATTCGTAGATGTATTAGGTGTATGCGAGTTCGAAGTATTGCTTTGAGTGGATAACTGTGTGTGGGTAGATGGTTTAGCTATATTGTCGCGGCCTAAATTCGATGGCATAGTTTGTTTCGTTCCGGATTTTGATTTGTATATTCGGTTATACAAAAACCCCGCCAGACTTTCACTGATTTAAAATTGCTAGCTTCCACTGAGGCACTGAGATTACCGTCACCTATATTCCCTAAAATAATCGAAATAATATCACATTCCGAGAAGCTTAAACAAAGATTATCTATTTTTGATTTTTGTTCGAAATAAAAAGTATACAAGGACTGATTTTCTGTCGGTTTACAGTGTTTAATATCCTTAAGCAACTCAAACATATTACGCTTCACTTGGAACGTTGACTTAATTTTGTCACTCCAATCCTTCCACCGCCACGTAGTCCACGAATGGCGTAACAATGAATCGTACCATATTTTTGCAGAGCCTGACAATTTATTAAGAGCCTGATATCGGATCATACCATCGGCCCACGAGAATGTCTTTGCGTAGGATTCTATTACTTTCAGCCATGCGGTAATATTATCTTTTAACGGGTCAAAGGTCGGAATCATATTGTGAAAAGTAATTGTGCTTGTACTCACAGTTAGTTGCTCATTTGTGCGATATACCTTACGTCCCTTCCTTCGTCTACTGGAGGGTGGTGGTGATGGAGTCCTTCCACTGCTACTCCCGTTGGAGCTGATACTGCTGCTGCTGGAGCTGGAAGTTCGTACACATTTCCTACCCTTTCTTTTACCCATTTTTAGGACGTGGACGTTCACTTCTGATGTTATCTAACTAGGCTGAAGGCGGAGGCGGGTGATTATAAAATATAGACTTATGATTCTAAACGATACTTTAATTAATCTCAGGACAACCTCTCACAACCAATATCAAGCAGTTAATGCCGCCCGTGTTCCGAGTTTTTCGTTCGCGGCAGTTACTCGTGATCTTTCAAAAAATGTTGACACCGTCGTCCGGTAGAGCGTGCTGTCTCGCTCCCACCGGTCGTTGTGTTGCCAACACTTCAATAACGTGATAAGTCTGAGCATTTCAATATTCAAGATAACACATTATTGAAGTAAAGAGGCGATACCTATGTCGTTGAAAGGTTTTCGAAGAAACAAAATTCGATGATACGGCTTTCGCACTCAAGTAGGTATTCCCCTAAAACAGATTATGGTTTATCCGTGTGCTAAATCCAAATCCGTTCTGCCGTAGTGAGAAGATAAACAGACGAAATATAATAAGTACTTATCAGTAGTTAAGTGTTGGGTAGTTCGATAATCTTATGAAAAACGGTGCTAGGTAACTACACTACTCGCCCGTTATGTCTGAATTTCGAAAAGTAACAATTACTAACTTCTCTACCAAGCCACCTTCCTGCCTCCAAGTTACCAAACAAAACATACCTACTCACTTTCAAATATTAATATCAAAATACTACCTACTTAAATAAAGTAGACCTAAGAACCTATTATACCTTTTACGTTTTGACATCATCTTCCTGCCCTTGGGGGCTTGAAGCTACGATTGCCGCGGTTGGTCTGTGGATGGGTGACCATCTTTACATACCTAGACTCCTCCGTGCCTCGGATAGCACGTTAAGAGGACTACAAGAGCTAAGTGTCCTTGAGAAACGCATGCACACATATACACAATCGACGCGTAGGCCATCTAACGACGACGCCCATCACTATTATGACATACAGCATACATGAGATTTAGAAGTAACGGTTTTGCGAGATTACGCACGAGTATTCCAATAGATGACGCGGAAACAAGTAGTTATGACAACAAAATGATTTGACAACAAAATGACGTTTTAGGTTAGAAAATAGGAATGTTATGACAACAAAATGACGTTTTAGGTTAGAAAATAGGAATATGCGATTTAATAAGAATCTATTGTTTAGACTAAAAAATTAAAACACTAGTATTTTAGTATGCTGCTTGTAGAATAATCTGACAAAAAATCAGAATGATTGTATGTATTTTAGTATGGATTTTATTGTAAAAAGAAAATTTTTAGAGATTTCATGATTTTTTTCTATCGTATCAAATTAGTTATATTATGTTTTCACCACACTATCTATCTAGCATATATCCTGAAGAATATCATATATTTTTCTGATTTTTTTTACTGTAGTCTATCATATATTTTTATTGTTTGGAAAACTTGCGTTTAGGTCTTGTAAGCCCCTTAAGCCGTTGGTCCCGGCTGTCATTCGTGGATCTTTGACAGTTGTTACAGAGGCCCGAAAGTCTGACAACCAGTCTTACCAAATGGTATCGTATTACCCAGCAACTAGGTGGTGGAGGTCAGATAGGCAGTCGCTCCATGTAAAATACTGGTATTCAGCTGCATCCGGTTAGACTGCAAGCCGACCCCAACATATAGTTCGAAAAAGGCAGGCAGATGATGGTCTTCGTGTCCTAGTCCCATGTTAGTTATGGTCGGCGCAACATCAACGCGTTTTCTTCTTCCATTCTCCCCTTTCAAACGTCACATTATTATTCACTCTTTAGTGTTGGGCAGAGTGTCGGGAGGTACTTGGAAATAATAAGAATAACTTCTCAGACTGGGAACTGAAACTGTGTGATAGGCTGTGTCACTACAACTCCCTTCTCTTTCACATCATTCCTCATACAATTCATCCACCATTCACGTATTGAAATCATCCATTAAAGAAACCTTGCAGCCCTGAAAAGGACTTTTTTTGTGTTTTCTCACTATTTCGTTTTGACAACTTCCACCAAAGAAACAGAAAACCCTGCAGCCCTGAAAAGGGCTTTGTCAACAATAAATACTTACCTACTACTTAAAAATTATACTAATTTTCACTACGCGCGCTCGCCACGCACTCTCCTCGCTAACTGAATGTCCTTCGGCATGATTGTCACTCGCTTCGCATGGATCGCGCACAGATTCGTATCCTCGAACAGCCCCACTAAGTACGCCTCGCTGGCCTCTTGAAGGGCCATCACAGCAGAGCTCTGGAACCGGAGATCAGTCTTGAAGTCCTGCGCGATCTCTCTCACGAGACGCTGGAACGGCAGTTTCCTGATGAGCAGTTCCGTGCTCTTCTGGTATCTACGTATCTCTCGCAGAGCCACAGTCCCTGGTCGGTATCTGTGCGGTTTCTTCACGCCGCCGGTGGCTGGAGCACTTTTTCTTGCTGCCTTGGTCGCCAGTTGCTTCCGAGGAGCTTTTCCTCCGGTGGACTTGCGAGCTGTCTGTTTTGTTCGCGCCATTTTGTTTTCGTGCTAATGCGATGACGACTGTGCGAGCAATGTGATGAGGAGAGACGCGCTGCCTTTTATAGTTTTTTGGGTCCCACGCTCGAACAATTTGAGAGATTTTGGGTAGTTGTAGATTGTTTTGAGCGAGAATTACCCTCAGTACCTAAATTGTGTGGAACTTATAAGCTGCTAGGAATATTCCGCTGGTACAAACACAGTGCGCGTTGTACGTGGTTTGATTTTGAATCTATTTATTTTCTTAATGGATAGACAAATACCACAGCAGTAGGTAGGTACCACAAGCAGTACCTTTTTTTTTTACGACCTTTCTATATATCGTCATAGTTATCTGGTACACCTGGCACAGAGGGATCTCGGTATGTAAAGGTGGTCACCCATCCACAGACTAACCGCGGCAAGCGTAGCTTAACCAGATCAATCGACCTGTGCGGCTGTTAGTAGTTAGCCACGGGCCTCTAGCAGATGGAATGATAATCAGCTATATTATTTTGCAGTTCTGCAACGTCGAAGTATTACGTAATGTTGCGCAAAAGGAAGGTAAAGTTTTCTACTTCATAATCAGCCCATAATGTTCCCACTGCTGGGACACAGGCCTCCTCTCTGTGAGAGGGAGTGGGCCGTAATCTACCACGCAGGTTGGTAGATGTCACATGTCTTCGAATTTTTGGTTCTAGGACATGCCGGTTTCCTCACGATGTTTTCCTTCACCGTTTTGTGAGCAGTGGTGATGAAATAATTTACACAAAGTAAAGCGCCTGTCGGGGTTCGAACCTACGACCTACAACTCGTAAGTTGCGGCCGTTACCTCTGGGCCACCACTGCTCTCAAGTTCACTACTTTTTTTTTTTGAGGATGGGAAATCATCAAATTACCCCTCCCGCTCTGGGTGGAGCGGAAGGGGGAGTGTCAGACTCTTACTGACTAAAACCCACCCGTGTTCCTTCCTTAGCCCTTTATGTTCCGGGCCAGCGGTAACCCTTTCGGACAATCCCGCTGACCCGGAAATTTATTACTTATGTAGGTACCTATATTGAATGTGTTTATGTAGGTAAGTACCTATATCTATAAATAACAAGTTAATCGAGAACCTCCACCTTTTTGAAGGGAAATTAATTTTATGGTCATTATTTTATTACGTAGGTACAGACGCCAGCACATCAAGCTACCCGAAACTGTCAAATTTTCCCAATCAACTTTGGAGGTTCAAAGTTGATTGGGAAAATTTGACAGTTAATTGGGATAATTTAGCGATAAAGTTGAAAATCACAGACATTTGACAGATTATAGTAGCTTGACGTGCTGGCGTCTGTACCTATAATGTGTACCTCAGTAGCCAGTGTGTGTGTGTAGAGCAGTAGAACTACCTACACATGTATAAGTAATAGATACCTGTGTAGCAATAAGTACAACATTATATCTACATAACGTCAGGTTGCGCGTATGATACCTACCTGAGATACAGGTTTATCCTAGTTCAGGTCGATCCTTTTATTATATACCTAGGTACCTTATTGTAAGACTTAACCACCAACCAAACCTGAAATCGTGAAAATAAAATCAACTGTTCCCTACATTTTGACGAGTTATAGGTACCTACTATAACATAAATGTACGGAACAGCTGTTTTTTTTTCGCGATTTCTTGTTTGGTCCCATAGTGAAAGTTGTTCATAATGACGAGTACAATGACCTCTTAGAGGTTGTTAATGTTTTACCAATAACCCTGTATAGGGTTATTTTAAATTGGCTGGCTTAACTCCGCAGACGCGATGGTAATTAATGGACATCAACCACTGGCCTCTATCATACAATGTATAATACAGGTCAGTGACATCAACACGAGAACAAAAATTATGAATGAGATGTCATGTAACTTAAGACTATGAAGCAGGTAACAATATTTTTTGTATTTATCTATGGAGGCTTTTTTTTCAGGATTGGAAGTCATCAAATGACTCCTCCCGCTCTGGGTGGAGCGGAAAGAAGTGTCAGAGCGGAGGCTTGTTTAGCAATTTAGTTACCAACATATTATTGTTATTATAATGTTATTAGTCTGTAAGCCATCCGAAGAGAAAGAAAAAAAAACAGTGGCACTCCGGGAGTGCCGACAGAAGTGAAAACAAAACATAAACCGAATACTTTGCCATCACTCACTGACATATCGGATATACATTAAAACCGAGTACATATATCCCGAGGACAGCCGAACACATCCGAAGCGGGTATTTTTTTAATCGTCTAATAAACAAAACACGCGCGGTGTCGCTTACGGTAACAGTGGCGCGAGTTCAATGGTTTTTTCCATCTCAAAAAATACCCAACGCGCCTGAAGAAGTTATCACTTTTAAAAAAAATCTTATAGGTAAGTATAGGTACCTTGTACCCATTTCTACACAAAATATGTAATCCACCATAAATTCTAGGCACCTACAGCATGACTAACCCCAGAACATGAGCTCGCGTGTTGCTAACAACCACCCATGTCGCATGTACCTATGCTTAATTAGCTAGTGTTTTTTAAGCCTAATTAGCAAACCGCGAGCACCTGTTGGTCGCTGGTCGCGTCCTGCAGGGCGTCAGACCATGTGAGAAGACCTATGACAGGATGGGACTTTTTGCGGTGGTTTTTGTTTCAATTTGTGTGGAGATATAAAAAGTTGTGCTTTTTGTGGTGTGAGTAGGTGATTTTAATGGCTGAATGTTGTATGATTGTGTTGGAGTTCATTGCTTTTATGTGGTTGTTAAGTATAAATATTTAGGTAGTTTTTGCGTTTTTATTCCTAAATAATGGCGCCGATTCCCTTGTTCACAAACTAAACTAAATTTAAGTTCAGTGCATCTTTTTCTTTCTATTTCATTAAGAAAAAGAGAAGATAAATTTTAGTTTAGTCCTGTCAAATTAATCAGCGCCTGACACTGCTCCAATATACAAGTTTAGACGCTGGATCTATCGAAATAACGGAAGCGCTTTTGGTTTAATTTGTTGTTAGCGAAGCATCTACCTGACTATTTCTATCAAGCTATTAAACAATTCAGATCTTCTGATCAGATTATGTAGCAAAATTGATAATAGGACGCTGAAAGGCGCCTATAAAATTCAAGTCGGCAAGTAGTGGGTGAAGCAACCAGTTCACAAGATACGGTAGTGCGATTCCGTAACCATCTCACCGTGAAAACTTAGGTGAAGTGAGCGTGGAGTGAGCTGTCAATGGTTTCAATTCCTAGCATAAACAAACTCACATCACCTAAGTTTTCACGGTGAGTTTTTTACAGAATCGACCAGCTGAAGTGTAGCTTCCTTCTAGTCGATAAAGTAAATTGATTGCTTCGAATTCATCGAATGTTAATTGTAAGTAGGTTGATCAGTCAACCCATACACAGCCTTAAAAAGATGTTGATATAGATTGAAAAGAAATCACGTAATTTGTCCCCAATATTTTATAATAGATAATGTCTAGCCACAAAGCATGAGAAGAAAAGTAGGTAGTGTTTGGAAGAAAAAAATAAGTTTAAAACTAAAACCTGACCACTGAAAAGGATGAAACAAGAAAGTACCTTCCCGTGGGCGCATGCTACCATAGCTTATAATTATGTATGTTAGTACAGCGGCATGCGACCACAGAAAGGCACTTTCTTGTTTCATCCTTTTCAGTAGGTAGTCTCGTTTTAGTTTTTAAACTTATTTTTTATTCAATTATTTTGGGGCTTATTTCAGTAATAGGTATTTATAATTTTGAAATGTGCTAATTAAGCCCTTTCATTTGATACCTACCCTACAAGGCACCATCCCAAAATATTTATTTTTAAATTCATTACTTTATGTCCTCTAGCGGGCGCCATATTGATTTTAGTGTGACGTCACATAGTCTATAACCAGCGGACGGTCAAGACGATTCTAACGATACCTCATTTGTGAAATTATTATAAGTACTTTTAAAGTTATGAGGGAAGGTGTACCTACATATACATACATACATAACGATCAAAATTATAAACTTTTCTTTTTCTTCGCCTTAGTCGGGTAAAAATACATGCTGCACTGACCCCAAATAAATGCGTATATCAGGAGAGCATGATGACGTGTAGCCACAAAATAAGAAGTTTCACATTTGGTACTTAATATTACCAACTTGTTTATACTTACATTATATTAAAACCTCAGTAATATAGATCACCTTCAATTCGCAATTCCGGTTCCATTCAACTTGGAAAGGTTAAAAAGTTACAAGGTAAGTTTTTAAACATTCTGGTTTGTTATTTACTTGTCTTATTATCAAAATGTTCATAAATATTTGGATCTAAGTACCTACATACACATTCATAATTTTATCTCCACTACCTATAAACTGGCAAACCAACAACATATCCGCTAGGCGCTAGTTCATTATCAACTAAACAAAATACGAGACGAAACGTCTTTTATCATACACACTCCACAAAATTTACCAACTACCCACATTTATTTAGCAATCCCTCGAAGACCTCGTTAAGGTAAAGATCTCGCCTACTTAACTGCACCAAAAATTTACGGAAATGTTTATAAAATTATCCCTTGTTATCCACAAACCCCCTACAATGTCTTCCAAAGGATCGGAGTCTGAGGGCTCGGACATTCAAATTCAATCTGCGTTAACAAAAATGCCACAAAAGAAGTTGCAGAGTAGTCCATCAGATGATTTACTTAAGAAAAAGGGAGGCAAGAAGTTGACCACGAAGGTAATGATACATCAAGCACTCACAGACCTGAAGAATCGAAAAGGAGTATCACTATACGCCATAAAGAAGTACATAGCGGACAAATACGACGTGGATATAGAGAAACTTAATTATTATATCAAGAAATTCATAAAATCTGCCATAGAAGAAGGAACTATCATACAAACTAAAGGAATTGGAGTCACAGGATCTTTCAAACTTGCCCCCGTCAAAGAAAAGAAACCCAAAACGAAGAACCCGAAAAAAGAGAAGACAGAGAAGACGAAAGATCCAGAAAAGAAGAAGAAATTAAAAGAAAAATTGAAGAAAACTGAAGAGAAAAGCATGAAATCAAAAGTAAAGTCTAAGGACAGCAAAGAAGATAAATCAGTTAAGTCGAAGAAAAAGATGGATGTGGAAAAGAAGACGAAAGAAAAGAAAAATGGCGGCGAGAAGACGAAGAAAGCGAGGATTGCCAAGGACATGCAGACACCCACGAAGAAGAAGGCGATGATGAAAAGAAAAAGCATCGGTACAATTATAAAACCACCGAAAATGAAGCCTAGGGCGAAGACATAGACACACGTTGATAACTTTTTATTATATTTGAGCGAATAATGTTGATTTTTTAACTAATAGACAATTGAAATTTTAAATCTTGTTTTCTTTTAAAATACAAAAGCATAAGTATAAACACAATTTTCATGGAGCTGCCTTTCCATCAAAGATGTGAGAGGTAGCTAAGCGGTGAAGGTAAAGCTCGTCCCACCACAACCGGCGATAAACGAGTGGCGAGTAGAGCTACCAACTAGAACAATGAGCGAGTGCGTGACGACGGCGAGCGATTACTCGCTGCTATGCATCTGTACCAAGCTTGAGACTCTCATATACCAAGTGCAAGTACTCATTAGGCGGTGTGAACAATCAGCCATCAACTATTAAGTACCATATCTTTTAAGAAAGAAAGAAAGATTAACGTTTATTTGGACACAGTTCGTGAAGCACCAAATACAAATCCTCTATCCTACCTAAAATATGTTACCTTTTCACATCCAAACAACTAAACCGATCATCCTGAAATTTTGCATATACGTTGTCAGGTGTACAGAAAAGGATATAGGATACCTTTCATCCCGAAAAAAAGTACTGTTCCCGAGGAAAACAACAATAGCGTTAAATCATTATGGTAATAGATGGCGCCACGTGTCTTTCGAATCATGATTGAATTTATATTAGAAAAATTCGCGCGGACGAAGTCGCGGGCAGCAGCTAGTAACAGAATAAAAAGTGAAAATAATGTTTTTACAACAATAGTGTGTCTCACGGCTAGCGGCTGCGCCAAAAAGGTTCATCAAGTTCAAAGTTTTTACTTACATGGAACCTACAATCTCTGTACGTTTCATGAGTGAGAAAATCGGTGATAGCTAAGTAGTTGCTTCCTTGTCGCCGCTGGAACAGGTGTCTCATCTACACAGGGAGGCAGCGATTCTGGCGACGGCTGCGGTCTCACAGGTGGTAAGCCGCATACGTCTCCTGGGCCTGGAGGTGGCCTTCAAGAAGTCGGAGGCCACGATGTTTCATGGCCCCCGGCGGGCGCCGCGGCCAGGCTCATACATCGTGGTCGAGGGTCTCGGATCGCTGTCAAGTCTACCATGAAGTACCTGGGATTAGTGCTCGACAGCCGGTGGGATTTCGGCTCCCACTTCCGGCGGCTGGCGCCCAAGTTGCTGGGCGCGGCTGTACGTTCCCGCGACCCCCGGCGTAGGTGTGAGATGGAACACCGGAGTGGTTTTTAGTCAGTAAGAGTCTGACAGACATCCATGAGGATTTGCCACCCAGCAAACAAAAAAAAAAAGGTGTCTGATCTACGAAACTACTCCTATGCGGCTCTGGGAAGCTAAGTGTGAGTAAAATAGAATTAGTGGTGGCCCAGTGGTTACGATGACCACTTACCGAGTTGTAGGTCGTAGGTTCAAACTCAGACAGGCGCTTTACTTTGTGTAAATTATTTCATCACCACTGCTCTCAAAACGGTGAAGGAAAACATCGTGAGGAAACCGACATGTCCTAGAACCAAAAATTCGAAGACATGGGTGACATCTACCAAATCCGCACTGGGCCCGCGTGGTGGATTACTGCCCACTCCCTCTCACAGAGAGGAGGCCTGTGTCCCAGCAGTAAAATTATAAGCTGATTATGCTACTCTGACAAAGAACACCGAAACAAACAAAGAGGTCAGAGTTTCTTGAAGCCCAGACATTATCTTAGGCAGGTCATGATTGCCGGGTCAGCGGGATTGTCCAAAAGGGTTACCGCTGGCCCGGAACATAAAGGGCTAAGGAAGGAACACGGGTGGGTTTTAGTCAGTAAGAGTCTGACACTCCCTTCCGCTCCACCCAGAGCGGGAAGGGTCGTTTGATGATTTCCCATACTGAAAATGAAAAAAGAAAGAAAGGGGGGTTCCCCTTTCTTTTTTTTTTTTTGTTTCACCCAACCCTTTCTTATTTGTTTTTTGTGTTTATGTTCTTTATTGCGTCATGTTTAACGCGAATAAACGTATTTTCTTTCTTTCTTTTCAAACAGGCACTTCTACTCGTATGTTAAATTAACCAACACGTTTCGTGGTTGCGTAGTTCTGTGCATGGATCTAGTTCGTCCACCATCTCAGTGATGTGATCAACGATAGTTAACACGTGAATATTCATTCGTGGCTTCTCCAAATTGGCACATGCTGGTAGCACAATAGTTTCCCCGCACACTAATTGCGTCACACTATTGATCTCATTCTGAATCATTTTGACGGATATTGTTAATCCATTGCTTCATATGTTCCAAAAATGTGTCTACTAAACAATGTAAATAACGCAATGAATGTTGTAGAACTGTCAAAATGAAACCCATTGCTACTGATAGTGTGTTACCTGAATCTGTCAAAATTTCCCAATCAACTTTGAACCTTATGCTCTGGCGATAAAGTTGAAAATCTATTAAAGAAATTTGACAGATTGCAGTAGCTTGATGTGCTGACGTCTGTACCTACCTAATGAATATTGATAAATCATTCTGTGGTGCATCTTTCCTCCTGTCCGTATGTAGGTCATTTCACAGTTATGTAACCAACCAACGAATATCGAATGAAATGAACTGAGTTAGTAACAATATCCACATTCCAAATTCAAATCACTTTTAGTCCCTAGGGATTAAAGAGCTATTTTAATCCCTGTTTACGTAGAATACACTAGCATACTGAGTTAGTTAATTAAGTACCTAAGTGAAACAGGCGGGATTCTAAACTAACTCAAGATCTTAAACGAAGTGAAAGATTTTGAGTTAGTAACAATAGAAATGAAATACCTAATAGAAATGTCCCCACATTTCTATTAGTAAGTAACTTTTTGCTAATAAACGCATATCCTACGCTTTGAAATTCGTTAACATTGTCGTACATACCTATATCTACTTAGTTAATTTTATGTTTAAATCCATATAAAGTAACTAAGTTTAAATCTTTTTTATGCAAATCATTTTATTTTACAAAAGAAAATCGAGTACCTATACCTACTTAGTCCACCCACTCTTCATTTGAAAATATTTTGCTTGCAATTCACCAACGTTGATTGGCCAATAAATTTTTCTTAATCTTATAGGTCCTCACTACTTCTACCTACGTGTCAAACCACTTAAGCGCGATTTGTATTAAAATAAAATTAAGCTGACTGTTTTGCTTTTAGCTAAACACAAGCAGCACTCTAATTGCAAACACAATATCAATCACAATCTAAAGGATATTGTTAATCCATCTATATAAATAAAATTCAAAGTCCTGACTGACTGCATGAGACATCAACGCGCAGCCTAAACCGCTGGTCTTATAGACATGAAATTTGGAGGGTGTGTTCTTTGTGAAGAGTAGATATCCACTAAGAAAGGGTTTTTCGAAATTCCACCCCTAGGAGGGTGAATGGAGGGAGGGGGAAATTTCACGCGGACGAAGTCGCGGGCAGTTGCTTCATAATATGTTCGATTTTGTCTGCTCAATAACGTAAATAACGCAATAAATGTTGTTGAACTGTTAAAATGAAAACCATTGCTACTGTTAGTGCGACAATCAAACTCAAACTCAAAGCATTTATTTCAATTAAACCATGTATGTACCTACAGACGCCAGCACATCAAGCTACTACAATCTGTCAAATTTCTTTAATACATTTCCAACTTTATCGCTAAAGCATAAGGTTCAAAGTTGATTGGGAAAATTTGACAGTTTCGGGTAACTTGATGTGCTGGCGTCTGTACCTACAGGCACTTTTGAATTGTCAAAATTAAATAATCGGCAAAACTCAAAATTAAATAGTCTGTCAGTTAGTCAGAAAGTTGAAGCCAGTTGCCCATTCCAAAACGTAGATCTCTATGGAAAAGAACGGGCAAGAAACTCCATGGACACTCTTTTAAATCAAGATATTATAGAATCCTGGGTAAGTACATTATTATTGTTGCTTCTATATGTGAGAACAATGTAAAAAAAAAATCACAAAATGAAGATACGAGTACCTACAATGAGGGTTTTCGTGAAAATTTACGACACCAGTTGGCACCACTGTGACAAGAGGTCTTCCAATATAAAATATATGATGACGTTCATCATTCGATTCATTCATTCGTTCATCATTCCGTCATGACTAAAGAAAATATAGACTCTTTGACAGATGCCTGGACCTGACGTGCCAGTGCTGCCACCTAGCGAACGTCATTTCAGAAAACCCTCAACCCCGCAGTGTCTTGACAATGTTTTCCAATAGAGGTTTTCCTGTAGAAGATGATTTTAGGCTGTTTTAGGTTACTGTCCAGACAATAAAGCCAGTTTTTTTGAAAAGCTAAATCCCATTTTCACACGACACCAACAAAATTTAAGAATGAACGTTCATCAGAACTATAATTGCATAACACACTATCACAATCTGAATCATTTTGAAGGAAATTACTATTCCATTTTTTTATAAGGTAATTTTTCGCCCGCTGGTCAACACTTCACGTGACCAGAGGGCTGGGTCGTTCTTTGGCCAAAGAATTAGCATTGCCATTCAACGTGGCAATACTGCCAGTCTTCTGGGCACGTTTCCGGATGACAGCGATGCGGATGAGTACTTCGACGCCTAAGTGTCCTTTGTTTTTGTATTTATTTGTATAGTACCTAAGTTTGTTAGTCATTTAATTTAGTATCTAGTGTAAATAGTTTGTATTTACCTACTTTTGTTTAAAATTACCATTGAATAAATTAATACGATTGCTTTATAATGTTCGAAAAATTTGTCTCCTCAACAACATTAATAATGCAATGAATGTTATTGAACGTCAAATGAAAGCCTTTCGGAGTACTGCAGTGCGATTCTGTAACCATCTCACCGTGAGACGGTGAGATGGTTACAGAATCGCACTGCAGCGGTGCTATTCTGTAAAAATCTCACCGTAAAAACTTAGGTGAAGTGAGCGTGGAGTGAGCTGTCAATAGTGTCATTTCCTAGCAAAAACAAACTCACTTCACCTAAGTTTTCACCGTGAGATTTTTATAGAATCAACAGTTACGCAATTACCCCGCTTGTCCTGTCATTTAATTTTTCGATCATTCGGTAGGCGAGTGAAAAATGTCGAGTGCCGAAATCCAACATTGTTGGATCTGTAATTTTATTATTTATTTTTGACTTATTTTGTGTTCAGATGACTTCGTGTCAAAGATGCCGAATGAAAAGCAAAAATTAACAAAAAGTGAAGCGTCTGATATCGACTTAATAATAACTGTATCCTTGAACTCTGATAATAGCTATCTCCGTATCGGATTTTCTAACTGATAAATTTAAGCTGTGTATCAATGTTTGTAGATATGTTTGAACTGCATCAATGTTTACATGCCAAAATGGTAGAATGTATAAGGATTCTCTAATATTATTGTAACCACCTTATATTGTAAATACCTACATTCTGTGCATTGAGCAAATAAATGAATATTCTATTCTATTCTAGCAAGTTTTCTTTTGATCAGTATTTAGTGCTTCAGCAGTGACAGTGACGTCTTTCAGGCTGTATTATCATCACGATGGTGGAGACTCTCGGCTACAGAGCTAGGAGCATGAGGTGTCCTATGTTCGGTATCCACTAAAATATTAAGTAGGTCTTACTTGGCTTGACAGCATAATGTGCCTTAATGTTTCTAGGTAGGTACTGCTGGGACATCGGCCCTCTCTGTGAGAAACAGTGTGTCGTAATCCAACACGCGGGTTTTAAATTCTCAATTTTAGCTGTCGGTTTAATTTCAGTTTCAATAAACACAGATATTTTTTTTTTTAAATCCAGCATCATTTCGAAATTCGAACGGTGTCGAGGTCTGCCGAACTACCTATTCTGTTACAATCTCACCATGAAAAGTGAGCTTGAAGTAAGCAATATAGGTACCGGCCTAGTCAATCGGGGGCAATCCTCGTAATTCTAAGAAGAAAGTTCACACTCGGATCTCACTGTCAGTCTCAATCTGTCAAAGACCTCTAAAATCGCTGCATTTTGCAAGTGTTTGATATTGGTTGTCGCTGAGATAAGATTGTTTTGATTGATTGACTAGATTTTGAACGTTTTTAATTACGTGAATTGGACTTCAGGTGGAAATACAGCTCACTATATTATTTAAGTTGGGATTTATGATGTTTTTTTGTTTTTTTTTTAAATTGACCGTCTAAACATCGCTTCGAAATTCGAACGGTGTTGAGGATTGCCGCGAACTCAAAATGAATGAATATCGTGACGAAAGATTTCAGTAGATACGAATGTCGATGGCTATAAGAGTAGGGGAAGACCAAAGAAACGATGGATGGACTGTGTCATGTGTGAATCATGATATGGTTAGAAAGGGGGTGACTACAGAGATACGACTAAGGGGCTGGTTATTTATTAGGTACCTACGTAAGCCGATTTGAGCGGGAAGGGGATCCAAACAAGTCTTAATTTTTCTTACGTGGGGGTGGGAAAGATCTAGATTGTTCTTACCTACGTAAGATCACAAAATTAAGGAAAAATTATAAGTTTTTAATTATTTTGCTAGGTACAGACGCCAGCACATCAAACTACCCGAAACTGTCAAAATTTCCCAATCAACTTAGAACTTATGCTTTAGCGATAAAGTTGAAAATCTATTAAAGAAATTTGACAGATTGTAGTAGCTTGATGTGCTGGCGTCTGTACCTACTTTTTCTTTGCAATTGTGGTAGATAGGTTACCTACTGATCTTAGGTATAGATACATAAGTTTGAAGGGGCGGAGGGCGTTCATCCAAGTCTTATTTTTTTTCTATTTAGGGGGAAGGGGGGGGGTCAGAAAGTGGTCAAAATCTGGTCTGGTGGTCTGAGTTATTACGTAAGACAATTGTCTTACGTAATAACTCAGACCAAATAAAAAACAACCAAAACAAAGGGCTGTCAACAGTCCTAAAGTTCCGGTTTCTGCCGGGTCAGCGGGATTGTCCGAAAGGGTTACCGCTGGCCCGGAACATAAAAGGCTAAGGAAGGAACACGGGTGGGTTTTAATCAGTAAGAGTCTGCTGTCTGACACTCCCTTCCGCTCCACCCAGAGCGGGAAGGGTCATTCGATGATTTCCCATCCTGAAAAAAAAAAAAGTGCTGGTTTCGTTAACATGTGTGCACATAGTGGGGTGTAGTTTGATTGTAGGGGAGAGTGGGGGAATTGAGAACGGCGGGTAATTGGGAATAGCTATGTAAGTAATACTTTCCCCCGCACTACATCGCTCCGCACCCGTTCAACAGACGCGTCTAGCGACGTCTCAGTGCGTACGCGACAGTGAGAATCAAAGGCCGCACGCGCGCTGTCACGGTGAGTCGAACTATTTTTTTAGCATTTCTGTTATAATTTTTGTCGTGTATTATAATAGATGTAAATATGATATTTTTGAGTTTAGAGACACCATATTTCATTACAATCATGCACGTTTTATCTATTTTAAAACCCTACGTGCTTTGAAGGTCATCAAAAATACTGTTATAAATGAACGCCATTTTGATTTAAATTCGTTACTTCGGGCAATTGGGAACGGCATCAGGCGGGTAATTGGGAACATTCTCAATTACCCCATTTCGTTCTTAATCACCCCTAGTGCTACTAATTGATTTTGTAAAAATGTTTTAACGTTACAAATTGTTTAGATGCCTCGAAATTACGTACGAAAGACTGAAACCAAATTGAAGATCTTCGCCATGCAATCGAAGATGTCAGAAGTAAGAAGCGTACACTGGGCAAAGCTGCTACCATATACTCAATACCAAAAATAACATTATTCAAACAACTAAAACAAAACGAATTAAAGACACCAAAAAACGCGAGAACTTTTTACAAAGGCGTACAATAAAACAGCTAACATAAGCAAAGCTCTCAGTGGATTTAGAGCTGCTAGAATTCATCCTATTGATCCTGACAAATTTAAAGACAGCTTTGAAAATACGGTATTTGACCAATCCTACACTAGTCAAAATTATGATGTTCAATAACTGCAGTTGAGCAAAATTTGAATGAGTCTATTAAGACTGGCAGCCAAAGTCAAACACCAACCCACGATGCCACTTCTGTTCCCGAAAATGACAATGATTTGAGCATTACTACTACTCTTCGATCCACTTCTGTGCCTCTTTCTGATATTATGAATGTGCCAATCATTCCTAAAATAGGAACCACTTCTAAGCGACAGAATAAGAATCATTCTCAGATATTATCCAGCACACCTATAAAAATTCAACTAGAAGGAAAACAGAAAAGGCAAAGTGAGAGAAAAGCTAAAAAAGAAAAAATGCAGACTAAAAAACAGAAAAGAACATTAAATCTATACAAAAGAAGCCACGAGTCAAGGGTAAAGGAGCCATAAATTTGACGAAGGCTTTAGAAGGAAATGAAAACGAAGAGGAGTTTTACTGTATAAAATGCAACGAAAAGTTTGAATCCCCACCGACAGAAGAATGGATCATGTGCGCCATTTGTAAACTCTGGGCACATGAAAAATATACTGCTGGCGAGACTAGTAAAGGTTACGTGTGTGATAATATGTGCCACACTAAGAAATTGTAGTTTAATATAAGGTTTAACTGTATTATTTCTAATTACCCCATACCGTTCCCATTTCCCCCGTGGGATGATCTCATTTACCCCATAGGGTATCGGGTAAAAAGGAACAGCAATGTTTTTTGTTTTCGTTCATATTTCTTATAATGCGTTGATTTTTAAGATTTTTTTCTCACTAATAATTAGATAAATAAGCAAAGTTAATGTTGCAATAAAAATTTATTATGTCCGTGAGTTTTTTCTATTATTTTTGAGCTTTGGAAGTTAAGTGTTCCCAATTCCCCCACTTTCCCCTAAATGGCTGTAAATGTGTGCGTGTGAGCGTGTATGCACAGAGCGGAGGTGTAATTTTTACATGCTTTTTATATTTGGTCTGAGCGATAATATATAAACAGCCCACGCCCCATAATAGAGAAGAGAGGTAGGTACTTATGGAAGAAAAATACATGTTACGGCGACCACAACTATTGATATATGTATCAAGGGCGAGCAGGCTGCAATGGTTGAAGACCTTAGTCTTCAAGGGCGAGAGATTGATGAGTATTATGATATGACCGAGTTCGAGGTCGCTTTTGACTGCATGCCTGGTTGATCTAATGGTCGTAAGACACGTCCTGTAGGTATTCTCCAATAAACATCATACCTAATTATTACTCCTGTCTGGAAATAAATTAAAAAAAATGCCTTCATCTAAGTTTGATTTTTCATTCAAAAAAAGAACAAGCCAGAAGATTATACCAATAGCCGTTCGTGAATATCGTAGGTAAGTATAAATTCATATAAAACGAAATTGATCACAAAATTCAAGACAGACACGTAAGCACCCCAATCATTTATTAATTCCTATTAAAATCCCTTCTATTATTATTACTTAAAAATGATTTTGTTTTTTACACGAATTCTGACTAAATTATTTTTCGATTTTATGTTTGCCGCGAAAACGCGAGATTTTTCTTCCAATATCTTTTTTTTTAAAGTGCGTTCAATTTTACTATTGATTTACACGAGTAGCTATTTCTTTCAACCCCTCCATTGTTAATGGGCGTACGTATACAATGCGTACCTAAGCATTTAAGTCACCACGTTTTTAAAGGGCAGATAGGGGCAAAATGGACACGGGTTACAAATGAGTGTGCAATATAACATAATAAATTATTTTATTATTCAAATATAGACTCACGCTCACCGTTTCTCGTTTCGTACACGTTTGGCAGTGAATGTATGGAAGGTTGCAACTTTCGCCCTAAATAAATCCGAGCAGTATCTTTTTTTAAAATTGCTTTTTTTTTAATTTTCGGTCACACCCTCGTCATGGCATGGCTCAAAAGATAGGATAATATAAAATATAGCTGTGATTAAAAAAAAAACATACTATTAAGTAAAATAAGGTGTTACCTAGTACTTAACTGGGTTGTAGAGGTCAGATAGGCAGTCACTCAATGTAAAATACTGGTATTCAGCTGCATCCGGATAGACTGGAAGCCGACCCCATCATAGTTGGGAAAACGCAGGCAGATGATGAATTGATCGCTGGGGAATACATGCTTTGATGCAATGTCTCCGGTCAAAAGTGCAAAAATGATAGATAGGTACGCATGTAAGTACGCAACTCCTACGTCATTGCCATGATAATGATAGATAGGTACCTATTTCTAGAGTGTTCAAGGCTTCGTAAGTTTCAATCTTTCTTTTAGATACGTTTATTGTAAGAAAGCAGGAGTTTTTTTTACGCAAACGTAGGTAGGTACCTACTTAAGGCAAGATGCTGGAGAACGTTTAGAGGAGAGGCAAATGGACTCACATTCCTTCAGTTTTTAATATATTCAGTATCTTCCTATTTTATTACTTAAATAGCTAAAAAATATCAATATAGAATGAAAATCCATATTTTCTGTAACTATCTCAACCAGACGTTCCGACGGGAAACTTCACTCGATTGACTCTGGCTGATTCAACACTTAGATTTCTATTAAAGAAAATACACAGTTTCTGTAAATGAATATATATTTATACAAAACATCACTGATGTATTATAAATAATACTTTAACAATGTAACATGAACCATAAACTCGGCAAATAGGCCCAAATCGTGTGAATAATTCATTACATCGGCCATTCTACTTGCATGACATCACTAGGCAAAGAGCACAAACCTACTACATGATAATCAACCTTATGCACTTTTAATAAAGCTGATTATAAATCGATTAATGGTCAAAAGTAATTTCTTAAGTCGCCTTTCCGTTTAAATCTGAAAAAAATGCGTTCGTTTTCTCGTTTTAACTTGTGCCTAATCCCCGTAGGTAAGAAAGAGACACACGTACATTTGTTGAGCTAACCCGTCTCGTAGAGAGGATATTGGGGTCATGGAACGTGTTTGAATTTCGAAACACGTTCCGTCCAATACCGTGCGTTGTTATTCACTGTTTTATCATTGGTTAGGCGGCCTCCGTACCACAATGTTCAGTGTTTAATAAAATCGATACGAATTTGTACGTAGATATCGTTTCTCTGTCGTTTAACAGTGTCGCTTCGAGTGTTGTGGTAGTCAAGCTATACACTGTGACCGTATCTTTTATGTTATTCGTGCAGCCATTTGGTTTCGAAAGATGTCCGGAGTGACTTTAATCGTGACGTTTTGATACGTTTTCTATAGTTTTTTGACGTTTAAGAAGACACCATTGCTGTGGATCTGTGAAGGTAAGTCGTTTGCACCTTATTTCATAAAGATATTCATGTAAAATTGTGTTTCAACCGAGATTTTGGAGGGAAAACGTCAAAAATTCCAATTTTAGTACCAGAACCGTGTTGTAACACTGAAATAACTTCGAAATTCGTGCGTGACGTCACGGCCATTTGAAATTGGTATTCAATTACTGATTTCGTTGGTTTTTTAATCGATTTGATTTTAGAAAATCGTGTTTTTTTTAAGATAAATTGTTTTTATTTAAATTTTATTTGAAAAATCGATTTTTGATGTTTTATTTTTGTTTGTTTACATATATTTTTGTATAGCTATAGTGACTAACATGTATTTTTAGTATGTAAGATGGCTTCAAATGACAATTTGCGCTGTGATATCAATAACATGGTTTCTTATTACTTCCCAGTAAAGACTATAATGCTGTTACTGCATATTTTGATTGGATATTATGTTTTGTCTCTTTCTAGCAGTGTGTATTGTTGTGTTTGTGTCTCTTTCTAGCTCATGCGACTTATTTATAGAGAACGCGGCGTGTATGCCGTTCCCCTGTGGCGCCCTACATTTGCGATAGTGTTGTAATTTTGACGTGTTGTTTTATCGATATAATTTATTGCTATCGATAACTTCGTTATTTTTGTGTGAGTCGTGCCATATTTTGTTGTCGTTTATTTGCGTCTTGTTTCTTCTTGCGTTTTATTTAATAAATGCATAAGCCTACAAACCTATTGTGGTTAAGAAGATACTCACCTCTACATAAAGTAAGATAGATAATTAAAGTTTTCCTTGTGAATATTTTACCATGTGCTGGAGAACTGAAGACCACAATCCAGATATGTTTTTTTCTGGGGTATTTGTCACTCATTGTAAGACATATTTTTCGAAGCTACCTGAGTACTAAGAGGCAAAAATTAAAGCATTTACTATATATTACACCTCGATTTAGCTTCTCTAGCTATCGTAATGAAGTATCGTATGTGTAATATTCCATTTTGTCTTTGCTAAACCTGTTCAGCAATCATTAAAAAAAAACACCTCCACTCTTACCGTGGGTATAAAATGCAATTATTGAAGGAGGGTCATAAGCATCATTTTGTGCACAAGTAGCATCTTACTGCGTTTACCCATGTATTCTCAGAGTCGGGTTGTCACGCAAAATCTGTGACAGACCGCGGACCATTTTAAATTTGGTAGTGCTTTATATGTAGATCAAGAGTGATCCAGGTTTAATTTTTCCTTATAGGAAAATACATTAATTTCCTACTTCACTACTAGCCGATGTTATCATGTAATCATGAAACAGTCATTTTCATGTATTCGAGATTTTGTTTCTATCTATCTTCCAGAATATACAATTTCTCCCAGATTTAGTTAATTACGTATTGTTTCGTTAAACCTGACCAACTCACCACTCACTTCTAGCACCATCTTATTTCATTCGATTTTTCTACAGCCACAGTTATTTAACTTATCAATCCTATCCTCTTATCAAAAAATCAAGATCATATTTAGCAAACAGGAAACAAAAATTACAATACATATTCTTAGGCTAGTTAAAAACTTAAATTTTCGAAAATAATAATATTTTTTATCGACATACACCACATCACTATCTGAGATAAAAAAAATAAAATGTCTGCCGCCATCCGCTGCGTAGGGATTATTATTACTCCCATCCCTTATATACATAATAAACCTTATTTACTAAGTACTAAAGTCCATATTCTATTGGTGTACATGAATACCTTTGTCGATGAAGGGATTTTGATATGTCATTGGAATTTGGACTTTGTATGGATGGGGTACGGTTTATAATGTCAAAAAGGGTTTGATAATAAAAGCAAATAGTTCGGTTCTATTGAAATATCTCTGTTGATTTACGAGGGGCTAAAGATGGTGGGTAAGGAAAGTTTATTTCGATGTTTTTATCCACATTGGAATACTGTCTTTGTGTGCCTTTCCCCGAAATAGCCGGACTGCTTTCGGTGATGTCGTTAACTACTTCATTGTGTGTTTATTACTTCGTCTTAATGACTTTTCGTTTTGTGTTCTCAATGATGTTGTTAGAGTGAGGTGACTGGTTTTTTTTTTTGTTATTGTTTCCACGTATTTTGTTAACTGCGTTGACTGATTAGTCTAGTCTAGTGGTTGCAAGGACGTTTGCCAAGCGTGAGATCCTGGGTTCGATGCCCGGATCAAACACCGTGTTATTAGAAGTTTCTATAAGCAAAAAGTGATTCAGAGTTTCGTATTTTGCCCGAAATGACATTTGGTGTTGGGTCGTCGTCAGTGAAATATATTTTTACTAGCTGCGTCCCGCGGTTTCGCCCGCATAAGTTTCAATTCCGTGGTAATATCGGGATAAAAAGTATCCTATGTGTTAATCCTGGTTATAAACTATCTGTGTGCCAAATTTCATCTGAATCCGTTTAGTAGTTTTTGCGTGAAAGAGTGACAAACATCCATCCTTCCATCCTTATGGAAACTTTCGCGGTTATAATGTAAGTAGGATAGTAGGAGTCGGTTTAGTAACGGTTCTCCCTTAGAGGGGGGCTTGTGGTTAGGTAACAACAGCCGCACGGATCGATCGATCAGGTTAAGCTACGCGTGCCGCGGTCGTTCCGTGGATGGGTGACCATCTTTACATATCAAGACTATTCAAGACCTCTCCGTGCCTCGGACAGCACGTTAAACTGTTGATTCCAGTTGTCATTCGTGGATCTTAGGCAGTCGTTACGGGTCGTCAGTAGCCCGAAAGTCTGACAACCAGTCTTACTAAAGGGTCGTATTACCCAGTAACTGGGTTGTGGAGGTCAGATAGGCAGTCGCTTCATGTAAAATGGGTAGGTACTCGTATTCAACTGCGTCTGGTGAGACTGGAAGCTGACCCTAACATAGTTGGTAAAAGACTAGGCAGATTAATTTGGCTTCTCTAATAGTCATCATCTCGGTAGCTCCGTTCCCGTTCCGTTCCCGTTCCGTTCCGTTCCCGTTCCTTTCCCGTTCCGTTCCCGTTCCGTTCCGTTCCCGTTCCTTTTCCGTTCCGTTCTCGTTCTTGACATATCTTGTTCTTCCGTATACGTCATAATTTAGGTGACTGATTCAAATCTGATAAAACATATCTACAACGTCTTTCATATACAAAAAGATGAGAGACATTTTACAAAAATATCCACCTAATAAAAAAAAAAAACAATTAGAACAGGATCGCAAGGGTCATCCAAAAAAAAAACACCCTTGTAGTCCTCACTTAAAATTGCCCTCGACTGACTGCGTCTCTGCCGGCGTTAAATCACATTGATCCAGTTTTTTTTATATATAAAAAAAACGCTTCATCCCTTGCCACCTGCTTTGAAATCCTGTAGGTATTAAACATCAAAATAATGTTTTCGGGATGTTTTACTCGCAACGAAGCCCTTCGTGTTTAATAAAAACCGGATAAATATTGCATCCCCTCTGTCCGTTGTCGAATCTCGGGGGAGCAAAAATCACCACCCTGGGCAGATTAGCAAGTACGGTCAACCGTAGCAGGCTTATTCTGTAACATTTTAAAAGAGTAACGGTGGAGTTTCTTGCCCATTCTTCTCCATACTAAAACTACCTTTTGGAATGGGCGACTAGAATCAATAATCTATTTGTTGTAATTTCTCACGTTCAAAAGTGCCTTTTATGTGCCTATTTGAAATAAATGCTTTGACTTCGACTTTGTAGGTATAAATGTCACCGTGGAAAGTTAGGTGCAGTGAGTTTGAAGTGACCTTCTCTCTTAATAGTAACGGTAGATAGAGTAGGTAATATATAAATTTGTAAATATGTAATTCCTTTTATTGTATAGTAATTTTATTCTAGATGCATCGTCTTCACATAATTATATATAATTAAATATTGTAAAACATTTTTCTCCATATGAAACTACGTTTCGGAAGGGGCGACTAAAAATCAATTCTATTTTTTTGTAAATTTAAGTTCAAAAGTAAGGTCCCTTTTTCATGCCTATTTGAAATATGTACATGATTTGACTTTAGCAATCCCTAATAACATCACGTGGAATGACAGCTTACTTCACTTTTATCACGGTGAGATTTTTACAGAATAACCCGCCTGGACAGTTGTTGCATTCGCACTACGAAAACCGCTCTTACTGCTACGACATAAAGTCGCTTTTGACGTCATTTATTACCGTCGACGTGTGTTGCACGGTACAATACAATGTTGTTTATTATTGATAATGGAAGGATTGTCTGTGGTCTATAATTGCCCGGAAGCCATACGGTTTCATTTTGCACGCGAACTTTTATTTTGTTATTGGAAATAATCAAAAAAATAAAACTTAGAATTGATAAAGTTAGATAGAAAAAATATTGATTGATGGCATATTTATTACACTAAAACACAAAAAAAAACATTGTTTAAAAAGTGTGCCATTTTGTACCCGGTCTCCCCTATCGATTTTGACATTGTCGCGAAAGGGGTGAAGTGGAAATGAGGGGGCGAGGGGAGCCATTTTTGTGACATTAGGGTGGTGACTAATTGGGTTATTATGAAACCCGGTCAGAATAATTAGGATATCTAATCTACTAGTTTTTAATTATGTTTTACGTAAGCAAATAGCTTGTTGCTATTAAAAACAAAAATTTAAGAACTCGTTCATTTATTTCACTTGATTTCACGAGGATTGGGATAAAAAATTGTTTATTTTTTCTGTTACTTACCTTCTTCCAAAACGGTTGGGTATTTTAATTCAGCGGCGAAATGTCACGGAGCCTTTTTTTTTTTTTTTTTCGTGTCACGTTGGTTTCACTCTTAACGTTGAACGTTCATAGGAAACAATTTTTTTTTCCTGTTATCAAAATCATCATTTCAACCGAAAGACGTCCACTGCTGGACATAAGCCTCCCTCAATGACAACCAGTTCGACCGTCACCCTATCAATCGGAATCTGAATAATTTTGAAGCTTAAAGGCTCCTTCATGTCCTATGTCAAACCTCGGAACCGACGAGATCCATATAAGCTGGTGTTAAATGATTTGCCTAGACTGTCTAAGTACAGTGGTAACTGCTTGACAATGTGTGTGCGTTTATAACAAAATACCAAGGCATTTCAAAGCTTTAAATACAAAATTATTTAAAATAAAATTTCATAAGTGGTTACTCGAGTGTAGTTTTTATAATTTAAAAGAATTTATGGATAAAAAATGATGATGTTTGTTTAAAAAAAAAAACGATTATTGTCTTGTCTTTAAAATTTTGCATGCTATGTTTTATGCTAGCTAAACATGCTTGTGCCTCAATTTGTATTTAATTCTAACCTTGTATACCATGTTTTACGCAAATAAATATTCTATTCTATTCTATCCAAACAGGCGCGACACGCGATAAAATCGCGCGCAATACGAAGGCACCGCAACTCGTGCAACAAGCGGTGCCTTTGCGTCGCGCGCGATTATATCGCGTGTCGCGCCTGTTTGTAGGAGCCTTAATGCTAATCCATTGCTTCATAAATATGTTTCAAAAATGTGTCTGCTCAACAACGTAAATAACGCAATGAATGTTGTTGAACTGTCAAAACGAAACCTATTGCTACTTTTTCTGCTGCTTTTTCTTTCTTTCTTTCTTTCTTTCAATTATCCCGCAGTTCTGTGCTTCCCGTCCAGCGGATTCCAAAATACTGAGCTTTTATCAGGGTAGCTCGGTAGCCTTTTTCCAACTATGTTGGGGTCGGCTTCCAGTCTAACCGGATGCAGCTGAATACCAGTATTTTACATGGAGCGACTGCCTATCTGACCTCCACAACCCAGTTATTGGGTAACACGATACCCCTTGGTAGGACTGGTTGTCAGACTTTCGGGCTTCTGACGACCCGTAACGACTGTCAAAGATCCGCGAATGACAGCCGGGACCTACAGTTTTACGTGTTTTCCGAGGCACGGAGGGGGTCTTGGTATGTAAAGATGGTCACCCATCCACGGACCAACCGCGGCCAGCGTAGCTTAACCTGATCGATCGACCCGTGCGGCTGTAATTACTTAGCCACAAGCCTCTCCAAAACTGGCCAACATGTCCAGACGTTATTCGTCATGTCGATTCGCGTCCATTGCCCATATAGGACTATCGGTTAAGGAAAACCAACCTTTTATAGGTAACTACACAAATTAATAGTGGCTACATCATATGTTTTTATTTGTTATCAGATGCAGCAACCAATGAATCAGCCAGAACCCATAGGGTAAGTTCTAAAATATTATAATTAAAATTAGTTATTAATGCAGCAGTACGATTTCAACATGATGAAGGAAAACATAGTATGGAAATCGGCTCGTCCAAGAACTAAGAACATTTAAATAGAACCAACAAATCGAAGATTTATTGAAGTTATACGAGTATAAAATTCAAAGACCTGACTGACTGATATATCAACGCACAGCATAAACCGCTGGTCCAAGAGACATGAAATTTGGAGGGTGTGTTATTTGTGAAGAGTAGGTAACTACTAAAAAAGAAAGGGTTTTTTCGAAATTCCAATACCCATAAGAGTGCAAATCAGGAGAGGTGAAATTTCACGCGGATGAAGTTGCGGGCAGAAGCTAGTATATTATATGTGACATCCACCAACGCGAGTTGGATTACGTCTTTCTCCCTCATATAGAGAGGAGGCCTGAGTCCCAACAGTGGGCACGTTATACGCTGATTATTATGATTATATAACAACAACTTAATGGTCGCGTGAATCCGCTGAATATAATATGTCGTCGTTGTTTTGGCAATTAGGTATTGGAGGAGAACTATGTCCAGTAGTCGATGTCCTTCTGAATGATGAGGATGATAATGAAGTTCGATGTGGAAGGATTGGTGATCCCAGCATGTTCTGAAAGCGGGCCGCTGTTGGCCATTCTCTTCACGTAGCTCCTTAGTCATCTTTTACGACACCTCCTGGTGGCGAGTGGATGCAGCAAGTTCTTTGTTGAGAACTGCCATTGAAAAGTATCTGCTCACTGAATGGGGCAGGCATTTGCCTAGCTGTGGTCTTTGGGGTGAATGATGATGATGACCATGAAGTAGATACCGTGTGGCAGGAGGACACTGCTACTACTCACCATATTGACCTAACCCCTTATGCATCTTTTTCGACATGACTGGTGGAGAGGCCATTACTTTCTCGGAAACTACACTAAGACGATTTCTATCTTACACATATTATAACCCCACTTTCAAGCTGGTCATTATCCTTTACTTAAATAAATTTTCTGTCTCAACAAAACACATGATGATATTTTTGTCTGCAGGGGCCAGCAAGCGGTGCAACAGCAGATGGTACTGTGTCCAGTACGATTTGTGTACGAGACGCAGGTGTTGGTACAACCTGGTGAGTGTTGTTTACACAATGGTCGACCAAGGTCTGCCAGTCCTTTGATAGACTCAGTTCTGTTTTCTTATGTATGTTGTTTGAGAGATGGATTAGTGATAACAGTACCTGTCTAGCTTTTATCTCGTTGCGATGGGCTGCATATCAGTACTTTGCGTGAAACTATTATCAGATCAACGCAAATGCCTAAGGTATTACGGATATCCAATATCCTGAGGCTTTTGAGAAGCTGTCATATCCAATGATTCGTTGGTTTAGCATGTTCAAAAATAAAATATGAAGTTCATATTTTAAGAAAATATTAAAATGTACGGTCAGTAAATAGTAATAAATTGTTCCAGGAGATCAGATCCAGCCAAACCAGACCTTCTTCATAAACCCTCAAAATCCCCCACCATGGATGCAAAACCGGCCTCAACCCAACCCAGTGGTCTACGTCCAACAACTGCCCAACAATATGATACAGCCAGTCCAGCAGCAGATGGACCAAAACCAACTGTACCTTCAACAAAACTTCGCCAACTTCCAACTCCAACAACACATGTTGGCGCAAAACCACCAAGACATGAGATCAATGCAAATCGCCAACATTGTGCCAAACATGGTTCAGAATGTACAGCAAAGCATACAGAGCAACGAAAGAAACATAAACCAGAATCCTAATACAGGACAAATGCAAGCAAATGCCCAGAATATGATGCAAAATCAAATTACTGTCGCGAGACAGGTCCCTAATCAGGGCAATCAAACTGTTGAAGTCCAAAGACAAGTCCAGTTCATGAACGTGAGGCCACAGATGAGCCAACAAATGAACATCACGAGGCCTGTAATGTCCCTGAACCAACTACAGAACATGCAGGCGATGTCCAACATGCAGAATCTACAAATACAACAAGCCAATGCTGGACAAACGTTTGTGCAGAATATTGGACAACGAATGCCTCAAAATGTGAATGCTGTACGGCCTCAGATTATGCCCAACAATGCGATGAACGTACAGAACGTTAGTAATATTAACAAACCAACCAACCAACCTCCTCAAGAAGCTAATAAAGTTATGAACAATACAGTTGGGTCTCCCGTGCCAAATGTAAGGAACTTTGCACAAAATTATAACTGTCGTCCGATACAACCGAGAAGACGATTCGTTGAAAACAACGCTAATAATGTACCAAAAATGCAACAGCAAAATGCTCCTGTGCAACAGCCAAAAATACAACAACAAAACGTTCCACAAATCGTACAGCAGCAACAACATATTCCAGTCCAAACTCCACCAACACAGCAACCACACCAATATAACCAGGAGAGAGTGAACAGCCATCAAATCGCAACAAACACAGCTACTAACACAAACTACTTAAATAATCCGAATATTAGTCGAAAACGAAAGAGTGAATCTCCAGATGAAACCCAAAACAAAATGGCTATGCCTCAAGCGTCGCAACCAATTTACAAAAATCTTCAACAGGGTATAATTATCACTAAGCTATGTAATGAAATAGGTACTAACACAAGTCCTGTGCACAAACCTAAGTTAAACGCTAATAACCCAAACAACCTAGCAGTTCAAATGAATCAGAGCATGCCAATGATTATAGTAGAAACCGCAGAGCAAAGCAAACAAGATGTAAATCAAATTAAAACTGAAACTAGAACTGTGATAACGCCTGCACCTAGTGAAAGCGATAAGCTGATTCGGAACACAGTGTACACTCAAGCTCGAGGGAGACTATTACAGGATAAAATAAGTGATAATATGCCGCAACAAGTTATAGAAAATAAACCACCTGAGAGTGTCCAAAATACGACTGAAACTAAGACTAATATTGAGCCACAGACTGATAAAGATACAACGATGACTGAAGTACCCACTGATAAGGTTATAACGGTCACCATTCAATCAGAAAAGGCGGCGACAGTTACTAAAGCGCAGGCTGAAACAATTGAAAGTAGGATAATACAGATACTTGAAAGTATTCCTAAGAATAAAAATACGCAGACGCCAGAAAAGAAACCTAGAGAAGTTAAGAAAGAAGAAGTTAATAGAGAAATGAAAATTG
The DNA here is from genome assembly GCA_963855955.1 of Luperina nickerlii. NCBI lineage: Eukaryota > Metazoa > Arthropoda > Insecta > Lepidoptera > Noctuidae > Luperina > Luperina nickerlii. The sequence continues at coordinate 3,123,633 of OY979689.1, read as the reverse complement.
ATAGTGTTAAAAGCAATGAAAACGATGACAACAATGCTAGTAAAACAATTGCAATAGTACCAACAGCAAAGAGTGAACCTAAAAGTGAACCACAGGAGGAGAAAATAGAAATAAAAGAGCAAAAATCTGAAGTCAAAGTCGAACAATTAACAGCTACTGACAAAGTTGTTACAAAGCAGGACATATTGACTCATGTAGTAGATGGATATGTTATTCAAGAATCAAACTTTGCTTTCCCAGTAAGTACAAAAATGCATATTTTTACAGGTTTTTATTAACCTGCCTTGGTTAGTTAGTATATATGGGTCAAATCTTACAAGCGGAATTAAAACCACTTCCTAAAAATTTATTCCTTACATTTTTTTTCGACATTGAATTACATTCTGTGACTACTTTAACTCACACCCTGACTTATTACTTGTAATTTTTTTTATTTATATAAAAATTCTTTACTTTTACCTTGTTTGTAAATATGTGAGCACCATGTATCTATCAGATAATTAATTTATATGTCATGGTTTCATTTTTAATTATTTTACCTATTGTGGTATAGTAATTTTATTTTAGGTGCATCATCTTCACACATTATTATTATATAATTAATGTATGCAAAATATTGTAAAACATTTTAAAAGAGTAACGGTGGAGTTTCTTGCCCATTCTTTTCCATACGAAAACTACCTTTTGGAATGGGCGACTAGAATCAATTCTATTTTGTTGTATTTTTTGCTATTATGTCTTGACCCATTACCCAATTCCGGCTTGACGTCGACTTCTGGGACATCCTGTATATACTAATAACAAAACTGAAGAGTTTGTTTGTTTGTTTAAACGCGCTAATCTCTGGAACCACCAGTCGAATTGGAAAATTTATATTTGCATTTGATAGCCCAATCTTTGAGAAAGGCTATAGGCTATTTAATATCACGCTAGGACTTAAGAGCTGGACAAAAAGAAAAAAACGATAAGCGAAAACGGAATAATTGTGCGGGCAGGCGATACGATGCGACGCACGGAAACAAGAAATTTTGCGAACGAAGTCGCGTGTAGTGAGCTAGTGACTTATAACTATCCAACAACATCCTTAATTCTTATTATGTTTAATTTATTACAGATCAGAAAACCTTTAATAGAAAAAACGCTACAAGCGAACCCAAAAGCGGAAGCGGAATCAATGGACGCTCTAAAAGAATGCATGAAGGAAGAAATGAAGAATACAGGAGTAGATGTACAGCTGCTGCCTTTCCATTATCTGCTTCTGCATTGTGAGAAGAAGAAGGAAGAAGAAGAGATGGCGGATAGTAAAACGCTGAATCCGTTTACTGATTTACTGCATAGTACTGTGAAATCATGGACGGTAAGACACTTTTCCTTTAATGTGAATGCGCAACCGCGAAATTAAATTTTTCTTATGTTTTTTGCAATTTTCAGGTCAGTGTTAGGTTGTATCTTGATAAAAATATGATTCGCGACTATAATAGATATGTATTTAAAGAATTATAGTAATTAGAATCATTAATATATCTCTTTAAGTTAGATTTGTTCCATAAGTAGCACTTTTCCATAAGTTTATTTTGTTTACAAGTTTATTTTGTATTTATTTTACCTGATCCTAAACATAGCTTTCCCAAATCCACAGGTTGAGGATCTATCAAACCATCTGCTAAAATACGACTGGAATGAAACAGTGTCAGTCTTCCAAGACCACGAAATAGACGGGGAGTCCCTATTCCTGGTCTCAAAGCCGCAGCTCGTAAACATAGGAGTCACCGAGGAAAATGCCGAAGCCATCTGTGCATTCGTCAGGAGCTGATCAGCGTTAGGACGGGAGGACCCGATCCTTATAGACTACGATAGTGAAATTAGATCAAATATCATTGAAGTGTCATCCTCGAATCGGTCCTCCAGAAATCGGTTATGCAATAATCGCTCCTATTATAATCGATATACCAGACGGTCCTCATACTCGTATTTAAGTTTTTGCAATTGTGCGTCCGTTAATCGATCCTATTACAATCGTTTCTCTGTTAATCGAAGCAGTCTAAGGCTCAAAAACCATAGACAAATGCCTATAAGAAGACCTGTAATCCAGCATTCTAGTAGACGCCCAATGTATCCAGGAGCTCAAATAAATACCACACCACAAATAATAACGAATGATATAATAAAAATTGAACTTGAACGCATTACTGAAGCTGGTGTGAGAAACATAAGGCAGTCCACACTGAAATTTAACTGCAGACTAACACTAAAAACACTACTAAGCTACGGAAACTGCAGTAATAAAGATACTAAAAACGAAATAGATATACAAAATACTCCTGATAAAGCTAAACGAATTAGCTATGGAATAGAAAATGATGGAGAGGAGCCTAAAATCGCCGAAAACGATTCACTTATTCAAATATCTGATATCAATGTTAAATACGACATCAATAAAAAAAAACTTGAAATAGATCTTGAAAATATGTTTGAAAATGTCATACCGGAGTTTGCAGCCCCTGGAAACTATTCAAGTTATTTTGAAGGGGAGATCGAAAACCCTGTAAATAAGTCTGAAATTGATGAAGAGACTGAACAAAAGTTGCAAGGTAATGACGAATTTAAAGTTGGTTATGATAATGAGCAAACCATTGAGCATGCTCAAATGTTACAAGCAAATGATGAAAATGCTCACATACTACAACCAAATGAAGAAACAGATGTATTAAAAACGAATGACAAGTTAAAGGTTGAAATCTTAGAAAATATTGTTATTGAACATGCAACTAAAAGTCACGCTGAAATATTAAAAACTATTAGAGAAATAATTGTATCAAAAATAGGAAACAATTCTTCAAAGGTTGCCAGTATAGACGATGTTACTTCTCAAGAAGTATTTGTTCATAATAGTAATGTTATTGAACAAATCAACAATGATGGTACCGATAAAGTATTACAAGCAGATAATGAAATTGTTTTAAAACAAACGAATAGCAATGTCGAAGGAATACACAATATTGATCCTAAAAACAACGAGCCTACGATTGAAAATACATCAACTAGAAGTAAAGAAACAGAAATGGCAGACAAATCTCCTAACGAAAATACTGAAAAATCACCACAATTTGATAATTTCAAAGTGCCGAAGGAAGTAACTCACTCGAAGAAGAAAAGGTTAAAAAAACAGCAAACACGATTCGTTTTAACTCATGTCGTGGGCGGACACATTATTCAGGAATCGAATTTCGCTTTCCCGGTAAGTACAAAATTTTATATACTTTGGAGTAAAGTAACTCTTTGTATAGTTAGTTTAGCATTTTGCATATTATACCCTTATTGCGTAAGACCACAATCTGAATCATTTTGAAGTATATATCTCTATCCATTGCATTGTTCGAAAAATTTGTCCGCTCAACAATGTAAATAACACAATGAATGTTATTGAAAGCCATGGTACGCACGGCTACACATCAAGCTATACATAACCAGTATAAGCTGACTTCTGATTGTACGAATAACCTATACAATGCGAGGTCAGCTAAGACTGGAAATGTATAGCTTGAGGTGTAGCCGTGTTCACTGATAGATTGTTACGCAACTACCCCGCGCGTTGGGATGTCCTCCCTAAGCACTAAGTCCGTTGCTTCGGCCGATGTTACGGGCGTATCATACTCCGTATCTCGGGGTCAACTCTTTAAGCACGAAATCCGTAGTTTCAAAGTGATGTTACGGGCGTTTCCTACTTTGTATCACCTACGCACATAAGATTAGTTTGAATGACGACACGATTAGACCTACACACAAAACTCACAATATGCCATTCGAAAAATTTTATTTGTTACATGTTTTGAACGGTCCTTTTGACCTACGACCTACAACTTGTAAGTCGAGGCCGTTACCACTGGGACACCACTGCTCCTATCCCTATTCGGTATCCCTGTTAATAAATTGGCCCTGGCCAGACACTCTAGCTAGTAGACTCGAGACAGATTTCTTTAACGAAATATTTTATCATTACAGATCAGAGAACCACAAAGTCAAAAGAATAAACCGCAGAGCTCCAACACAGAAGTTACAGCTCCACCAATAGAAGTAAAACAAAAAGAGAAGGTTATTGAAAAAGAAAGTGGCACAAAAGAAGTGAAAGAAGAAGAGAGAGCTATTCAAGAAGAATGTGTATCAGAAGGACCTACTTTAACAGAAGTGACAGTTGTTAAAGAAGACTGTGTAACAGAAGAACCTGCTCCAATCAAAATGAAAGAAGATTTAGAAAATGGAGAGTTCAATCCATTCGCGCGGTTACAGCAGTCTTCTGTCATATCGTGGACGGTAAGAGATATTTTTTGTTACATTCTAGTTCCTAATTCCCAGCATAATCTGGCTTCATATTGTATGGAAAGTCATCGTATAATGCAAGGTCACAATCCTAAAATTTGCGTAACATGCTTTCAATCGCAATTTGAATCATTTTGAACGATATTGTTAATCCATTGATTCATACGATCGATATTTTTTTCTGCTCAACAACGTAAATAACGCAATGTTGTCAAAATGAAAACTATTGCTATATATACTGTTAGTGTGTTATGCGCAATTACCCCACCTGTGCACGTTTGATGCGTAAAATTAACTTTTCTACAATCGATGTGTGCTAGCTGACATATGGCAAATAATTTAATGTTTTGTGTTTCATACTACTAATTACAATGCGTGCCACGAAAGATGAGACTTGACACACCACGTGGTTTGACTTGCGCAGTACACGATTTTAGGTATCTTTAGCGGTATGAGGTCTGAGTGCGGGACGCGACCGGACGTCATAGGGGCGGCGGAAAGAGCGGGGGAGGCGGGGTCAAGTCTCATCTTTCGTGGCACGCATTGTACTTACCATTGTATATAATCAAGTTTATCTAACTGAGCAGACAGCTGTGGTGCGGGGGAGTTTGTTGCGCCACTTCCTCCCAGCTAAAGCACTAGGAAGTGGTGTAGGGCGGGTGTTTTGGGGGACTGTCTTTATGTACGGTCAGCATCAAAAGTCGATTAACACTTCTGTTTTTTTAATCTTAGTTATTGAGCAAAATATTAACACTTCAGTTTTTTTTTTAATCTCAGTTATTGAGCAAAATATTTGTTGAGAATTGCATCGTACTTCTGCTGCAATTTTGAATAAATATTTTGCTCAATAACCGAGATTAAAAAAACTGATTGTTAATCGACTTTTGATGCTGACCGTACCTTTGCCGTTAAGGCGCTACCTCGAAAATTTAAAATCCAGCGAGCGAAAGTGATGCAATTACTTTTGAAACGCAAAAGAAGAGTGATGGCTATAGTGTGCGTGCGCTCGGAATAAAACGACGTATGTGCAAAACGAATTTACTCCTTTTTTAACAAAATGAATAAATTAAATTTAAAACTACTTTGAGTAATCTTTGATATGATAATTCTCTATGTTTTAAAGTAAATTCCATTGAATAACTCTTAAGCGTTACGCCGTGATGTCGAAAAAAGTAAAAACTTTGCAATTTTTTTGTATCAAGAAAAAATAATTGAATCGTGTATTCTTTTACATGATACTAGACCAAAGAGTCAAAAAACATAGAATAGAATAGAATACTCTTTATTATGTACACCACATAAATTACAGACATAAATATAGAAACTGTACAAAGGGTGACACAATGGGCGGTCTTATCGCTAAGATCGATCTTTTAAAGACAACCTTAGGATGGATTTAAAAAGTTAAATCCCTATTCCGCGTACTTAACAAGTTAGGTACACAAAATAGGAAAACTAATTTTTTTTCAATATATCACCATAAAAAAGTGCAGATTCTCAGCCTAGTTTGAATAAATGACTTTTGATTCTGATTTTTTTTTTATTTAACAAACTTTTTCAATTCATCTATAGGTAGAAGACTTGTCCAATCATCTCCTAAAATGCGACTGGGAGGAGACAGCATCACTTCTTCAGGACAATGAGATTGATGGAGCATCGCTGTTCATGGTTACTAAGACGCAGCTGATGATCATTGGAGTCAACGCGGAGCAGGCCGACGTCATTAGTGAGTTTGTTCAGAGTGGGTTGTCGAAGGGAAATTGATCGAAGGTGGAGTTTCGGATGGTGATATGAAGTTTTTGAAGTGTCAATTGGTGAGGAATTCTAATATTCAACATTTAGGTTCTTGTATACTGGGTCAAAATTAGCCAGCGAAACTCATAGACGTGATAGGTAAAGCTATCTAATAATGACAATAAATTTAAAAAAAAAAAAAAAAACAAAACAAAAAAAAAATCGATCGCCTATGTAGTTTCGCTAGTCAATTTAATTTGAACTTTAAATACTAATGCAAAATTAAATGAAGTGAAATGAATGGGCAAAGAAGATACTAATACTTGCGGGTCGACAAAATGTGTTCTTGTCGGCAATTCTAGTGGCTAATAAAGACCAAATTCGCAAAACACATACTTCATTTTTATGAAACTGGCAGGTGAACGCAATCTTTCATAGGCCGCACTGTAGCAATAGTTCATCACGGAGTATATTATCGAAGAGTGCCAACAAGAAGGGAAATAGAAGAATTTATACAGGGTCACTTGTAATTCGACGTATATCCGTCAGGAGCTGATAGGGGGACCAAAATGCAACAAATTGAACCCCCCATATGTATGGCTGAAATTCAATAGTTTTCGAGATATTAGTCAGTTAGTTTTAGTTTTTGTGAAGCGTTACTTTTACCTGGCAAAAATAAGTTAATATTTATGAAGGGCTGTTGAATATGGACTTTATACATAGACAATTTACAATATCTTTTCTACAAAATTGATAAATTACTTAGTTGTAACCTCAGGATGTAACAATTTATGCGTTTAAGGCTACGCCGACCGCCTAGTGGCGCCCTCATCGTTTGTTTGGCTATTTCTTTTATTATAGAATGAAAATGCAGAAAATAAGCACGTTAAGTTGTGTTTCACAAGATTATGTGGTCATATTATTATAAACGGTAGTTTTACATTGCTTAGTTTTATTATAATCATTAAAACGGAAAATAGTGGCCACTATTGTCCGTTTTAGTGATGAAACAAACGATGAGGGCGCCACTGCGCTTGCGGCGTTTGGTCGGCGCCCTCTTAACCGGATTCGATTTTCGAGAAAAACTAATTTGAACTCTGTGGACTATGTTGTCTATGTTGTTAATAAAACAAATTCAACCGGCCAAAATACGAGAATATAGTTAAGATTTGATTTCTGGGACTCCCAGATAGGACAATTCTATTGTAAATATTAATATGGCCCCTAGAGCCATTTTTTTCTCTAACGGCCGAATTCTGAAACGCAACTCGATTTTAAGCCGTCGTGAGATCACATACTGTCTTTGTTACTTTGACGTATATTGTAGACACAGAGTACTTTTACTATAATTGTGGAGACAGAAATACTTTTACAAGCAAAAATAATCTTAAATTTTGCAAGGGATAAGCTAATAAATATTATGTACAGATATGATTTTATAAGATCTTCAAATAGAGTTATTTTAATTCAAAATAAGTTTTTAAGAATATAAAATATCTCCGGTTTCTTACCTTACCTTGATAACAATATATACAAAGGTATGTCGCAGATTGATTGTCGAATCCGCTGTTTCACAAAACCGGTAGTGGTTTTACAAGACAGCTCCGATACGTAAAACAACTGAACAAAGTTCAGCGGTTTTCCATAATTACTGTTTTGCACACGCAGTATTGCATAAAGGCTCCTTCAAACAGGCGCGACACGACACGCGACACAAAGGCACTGCCAGTCGCGCAACGAGCGGTGCCTTTGTGTCGCGCGCGATTTTATCGCGTGTCGCGCCTGTTTGTAGGAGCCTTAATACGTTTTGCATTTATCAATGCACAGGCGCGACACGACACGCGACACAAAGGCACTGCCAGTCGCGCAACGAGCGGTGCCTTTGTGTCGCGCGCGATTTTATCGCGTGTCGCGCCTGTTTGTAGGAGCCTTAATACGTTTTGCATTTATCAATGCAGCGGGTCAACGATCAGCGGTTTTGTAACAGCGTGAAATGAAACGTCAGATTGTAATAATAAGCATATGTCATGATACCTTGTAAATCTGCTGTTAAATGTCAAAGCCGTTGTGACTGGTTGACCAAATTATCAACCACCAATCTAAAACTCGACTGACTTGACATAAGATTCGACCACAGAATATTAAATATTGAATAGTGTATCAGAAATAGCGGGTTAATTGCGTAACATACTAAGGGCCAATTCCACCAAATTTTTATACCTAGAATAAGTCTTATCCTGAGAAAAAATTTTGAATTTTTGACAGTTTTTCCATACTTGAACTGTCAGACGTCAATTTTATTCCATGTATAAAAGATATCTGACTTTGGTAAAATCAGCCCTAACAGTTAGTAGTAATAGCTTTCATTTTGATAGTTCAACAACATTCTCTGCGTTAACCCCTTGGCCGTCGATCAACTCATAAACCAAAAAAAATGACGTCTGCGGCGAAAGCGTTAAATAAGCAGACACATTTTTCGAACATATGAAGCAAATGATCCTTCGAAATGTTTCAGATTGTAATTGTTGTGAAAGTGTTACGCAATTACGATGCAGTTATGTGTGATAAGTTTGTACAGAATTTGCAATTAAATAATCAGCTCTGCATAAGCATTGTGACAACCGCTACATTGTATAGAATTTTAATAGTTTTCCATTATTGCATTGTATCGTACCTTTATTTATAAACGTTTTTGCCTACAGTACAGACGCCAGCACATCAACCTACCACAATCTGTCAGATTTTCCCAATCAACTTTGAACCTTATGCTTTAGCAATAAAGTTGAAAATCTATTAAAGAAATCTGACAGATTGTGGTAGGTTGATGTGCTGGCGTCCGTACATTTTTGACGTTTAAACATCTTATATTTAATTAACGTTTATAATTAAACCCCTAAGATTAGAGCCTTTTAGATGCAAAGCTCATTTTTTACTATGTATAATCCGGTCACAGTAAATTTACCTCTGACAGCAGTAACCTTATTGCAACGAGAATAAGGATCAAATTGATTTTGACAGACATGTCAGCAAACCAGTGGACAGTGATGCAAAATCAGAGGTAAAATAACTGAGAAAAGACTGTATTTATGGGTTTATCTTAACTTGTCAGTCAAGATTTTTACCTTGGCTACCTTTGTATTTATTTATCACTTTTTTTATAAGGCAACACTGCTAAAATAGTGTATTACTTTAGGCGATTACATAAATAATGATTCACTGAATCGATACTGCCGTATGTGTTTCAGAGGTTTTTAATTAAATTGACTGCTATTTTATTTAACGTTTTTCTAAAATTGATATTTCGTTACTAATTTTCTAATTTGAGTCGATTTAATCGTCAAAATCTGTGTTCTTTTCGTAATATACGAATTATTGTACAGTTAGTTAATAAATCTTAAGCGATTTATATTGTATTATTTTAACTTCATTGTATTTTTGTATCGACTGTAAATAATAAACGAAATAAAAAAATATTAATACTATTCCAAACTTTTATTTTTAAACACTGTTACAAAAGACAATATTTTTTTTTACCGAAGCGGTTGTTTCTAATATTACAAGTTTACCTTGATGTGTCATTATTTCATAAAAACCACAGTTATAATATCTACATCCTTTTAATAATAAATTAATACGAAACTTGTCACCGCTAGCCATAACACCAAAAAGGACATAACTATGACAGCTGTCGCACAGATACAACTCAACGCCAACTCGGTTCGACGTAAAACATTGAAAAGTGAGCTTTATACCCTTTCTTTTACAGTCACATTTTCAACACACGTCACGTTAACGAAGCAAAGTCGACACTACAGACAACTAGAAAAGTTAGCTTACATTTCAATTCTTTACTTCGAGTCGAGTCAGTGTGCGACAGCCATTACAAATACAAACAAAACTACAAAACAAATACACACAAAAGATCGACTAAGTAACTGCCGGTTGAGGAACAGTCGATCACCGCGGCGCAGCACTAATTTCTCCTGGTCGTCTTCCCCATAAAATTAACGACTTGTTGGAATGGCGCGAATTTGCCTCGCCTTCCCCGTTTTTTTAGGCCTAGTTCCTGTAAAACATCATCAGATTCTACTACGGAAGAATCCACATTCTTCGATGCGATGTCTTCGGAGTAATCTTCGCTGTCATTCTTGTCTGTGTCTGAGACTTCTCTAAACTTTCTACTATACTCTATTTTATTTCTAGCTAAGCTGGCGTCTCGTCTTTTCATAGCTTCTGGAGAGCCGAATTTCGGATGGTCGGGCGGCTGCTGACACAATAGAGTTTCGTAAAAGTACCTGTCGGCTCGGCCGTCGGCCTTCTGCCTGGGTTTTTGCTCCTCGTCAGAGCTTTCGTTTGAGGAGTGCAGTTGTGGGGAACCGGGCGCTGACTTCTTGTGCATTGACCTTTGGCTGGAAATACATTAAAACAAAAACTTCAAACAAGTTATACAAAAAAACCTTTTGACCCTCGAATGGCATAAGAGCGCTGAGCTGTTGGTAATCATACATTAATCAGCTTATAACGTGCCCACTGCTGGGACACAAGGCTCCTCTTGGTAAAAGGTAGTGGGCCGTAATCCACCAAGCAGGCCCAGTGCCTCTTGGAGTTGGTAGATGTTACATGTCTTCGAATATTTGGTTCCAGGACATGTCGGTTTCCTCACGATCTTTTCCTTCACCGTTTTAAGAGCAGGGGTGATGAAATTAAATACACAAAGTCAATCGCCTCTCTGGGTTCAAACTCACGACCTACAACTTTGTATATCTAGTGTTGATAAATTAAATATTCTTGACGCGAAATAGTGCATTTATAACCTATACCTACACCAGTTATCGTTTATGACAAACTCTTTGGTGGAAGTTATAGAAGAATTTCAAAGTATTTCACCATCGTTTGATGTCCACGCCAGCTATCATGGTAGGTCGCGGTGATTGCGGCTGGAAGGCACCGGGCGCGCCAGCTTCGTCTCCACTCATCGCCTGCTTGAAAAGTAATGGATATTAGAACTACCTACTGCTACTTTCGTCAGGCACAAGCCTAAAGGAAGGCACCGCTGGAGTTAAGCATGTCTAATTGTATACAGAGTCAAATTAAACTAGAGAAATTCTGCAGGTGTGATGGCTATGGATATCTTTAAACACGATAAAATAAAAATAAAAAAACAGCATGTGTGCAATTCACACGTGGTAGAAGTGAAACCTTAAATCTTAAATCTTATGAATTTACATGTCTCTTTTTACTGTCGCTTTTTCGTTTACGATCACGATCACAATCACAATCACCATCACCATCATCATCATAAATTAGTAGCATAGGATTAAGTGTGATGTCATTTGTAATAATAAAAAACAAAAACACTGTATAATGCTTCCTATCTCATTTTCTCCCACGTTAAATCTTATAATGTCTCTTTTTACTGTTGCTTTTTCGTTTCATAAAATTTCAAATCACAACGATGCTAAAGAAGTTTTCACTTGAAAAAGATTTGATGCATTTTTTTTGTGTCAAGTAATGCTGATAGTGTTGTTACTTGAAGTATGAGTTGAGAAAACATGTTTTCTTTTATTTTATCGTGTTGAGATATCGATATATACATCACGTTCGCGGAGTTTCGCTAGTTAATTTACTTTGGCCTTATGTACGTTCGATACCCGAGGCATATCTAGAGTGGGACTATAATAGTATGAAGGACGACCTTGTGAAAGCGTTCATCCAGGTTGACGGATGTACGAACGTTTTTTTCACCAGCTTCTGCAAGGCATCCGCCTGGCAGCCAGGGTAAGCAGAAATAATTATGCTATGAAGCGACTTTAACTTGCCGGTGACGGCTTTTTACGACAACCTTTGCTGCACGGTCGAGCTTGTGTCGTGGAAGCACGAGTGTGATGAACAGAGATTTTTTTCTCGGCTGGCAACACCATTGACATTATTACTGTTGCAGAGCTGCTGCGTCAGACGAAAAGGTGGATGAATAATTATGTTGCACTCCTAATAACTAAATTACTTCTTACATAATCAGCCTATAGTGTTCCAAATGCTGGGACACAAGCCTCCTCTCAGTGAGAGGGAGTGGGCCGTAATCTACCACGCGGGCCCAGTGCGGGTTGGTAGTGAAGTGTCTTTGAAGTTTTGGTTCTAGGACATGTCGATTTTCTCATGATATTTTCCTTCACCATTTTGAGAGCAGTGGTGATGAAATAATAATTTACAGAGAGTAAAGCACCTATCTGGCTTCAAACCTACGACCTACAACTTGTAAGTCGCAACCGTTACCAGTGAGCCACCACTGCTTTGCACGCGTAGCATGAGTACCATAGAAACAGGTTTTGTCGTTGGATCTGTCATTTTGTCTATTCTTACGTTGGCAAAACCCATCTCTCTAGGTCTAATTCCTTCTTATCACCCTCAAAAGTTAGCATCAAACCTTTTTGTTTACCAACCTATTCCATAATTTGCATCTTACCTTCACGAATTGAAAGTAGCAGTGCGTGACCCTGTCGATGTCTGCCCACGCAACGATGTACCTCGCCATTGACAACGGTATCTTGGGCAAGAAGTTGGAATGGAACTTGCCCTGGCAGTAGATTGTGATCACGTCTGTGTCCTTTATCTCGAATATTATTCTGAATATTGTGCCTGGGGGATACGTGAATTGATAGAATTATAAAATGATGCATGCGACTTGTTCTTGAGTGAAGACTACATAACACAATACATATACATAATCGGCTGATTATGTATGTATGTGTTGTGTAGTCTTCAGCAGTGAGAATTATAGGCTTATAATTCTCACTGCTGGAACACAGACCTCCTCTCTATGAAAGGGAGCGGGCCGTAATCCACCACGCGAGGCCAATATGGGTTGGCGGATGTCACATGTCTTCGAATTTTTGGTTCTAGTTTTTGGTTCTAGGTTTCCTCACGATGTTTTCCTTCACAGTTTTGAGAACAGTGGTGATGAAATAATTTACACAAAGTAAAGTGCCTGCTTGGGGTTCGAACCCACGACCCGCGACTCGGTAAGTCGCGGCCGTTACCACTAGATCACCACTGCTCCAATGAGTTGAGACGGAGAATCAGCAAATGTGAAGTAAGATGCCAGGCTCGGTGAGGCAATGATCTTCGCCCTTACGCACAACCACCCTTGGCTAGGTGAGCGGAGACAAGGATCGAGTTAAATGGCGCGCGACTGGAGAGACCTTTGTCCAGCAGTGGACTGCTGAAGGCTGATAATGATGACCACTGGCAACATTATCAGACCCTGACTCCACTGTCCGTCTGTCCGTCTGTCACCAGGCTGTATCTCATGAACCATGATAGCTAGACAGTTGAAATTTTAACAGATGATGTATTTCTGTTGCCGCTATAACAACAAATACTAAAAACAGAATAAAGCTCTCATACAACAAACATGTTTTTTCGGCGTTTTTGTCTTGTGGTACGGAACCTGACGTGTGCGAGTTCGAGACGCACTTGGCCAGTTTTTTAAATAAGCAGAGGAATGAGGCACATGTCGTTAGAAAAGTTTAGGGTGTATGAATATGGCTATAAAAATAAGGGAAGACCAAGAAACAAATGGATTGTGGATAAATGACAATTTGTCTAGAAAAGGAGAGAATAATGAGATGACGGCTTATGGAGATTTAATGGAAGAAGAAGAAATGATGATATATACTGATTGCTGACTATATATATAAATTGGGATAAATACAGAGATGGATGTTGCCTAACCAAAGTCTTTCCAGTGCTAGATCTATCAGTAAACACGGCGACACATCAAGCTATACATTTCCAGTTTTAGCTGACTTCGCATTGTATAGGTTATTCGTACAAGCAGAAGTCAGCTTATACTGGTTATGTATAGCTTGATGTGTAACCGTGCGTACAATGCGTGCCACGTAAAAAGAGACTTGACCCCGCCTCCCCCGCTCTTTCCGCCGCCCCTATGACGTCCGGTCCCGTCCCGCACTCAGACCTCATAGGCGCATGTCAGACCACGTGGTGTGTCAAGTCTCTTCTTACGTGGCACGCATTGTACGACTAGCTTCATTTTGACAGTTCAACAACATTCATTGCGTTATTTACGTTGCTGAGCAGATATATTTTTAGAACATATGAATCAATGGGTTAGCAATATCCTTCAAAATGATTCAGACTGATAATGTGTTACGAAATTAGGATGCTGGTCAGGGCCGTCTTTACCTGGGGGTGCAAGGGGTGCGCGGCGCACCCAGGCGCAAGGTTGTAGGGGGCGCAAGTCGGTCAGGTAATTACTAATCACTCATTATAACCGCAACGCTCCAGCGCTGTAACTGTACGTCACCGCCTCGAAAAAATCCCTTGGAAAAAATTGGTGAAAATCATCTTAAAAATAGAACACAAAAATTAAGTTTCATTTCTTTTTGTTGGCAAGGGCCCGCAAGCTAATTTTCGCACCCCGGCGCCCAATATGGTTAAGACGGCCCTGATGCTGGTAAACAAAGAACCAACCTGGCACAAACATATTATAGTTGGTGTCATAGTTGCCGCTGCCGATCCAGATGCCATTCTTCCGCGACAAGGAGATGATGTTGTCTCGATGGAACCTCACGTCGAAGTGGAGGACCACGTCACGTGGCTCCTCACCCTCCTGCGCGCATAGGTTCACCGACATTCTGAGGAGATGGCGTGAGATTACAACTTAGGGTTGTTGAGCAGTGTTATCCTGGGTTGTGGATGTCAGACAGGCAGCAAACCAGTATTTAACATGGAGTGACGATGTAAAATACTGGTTTTGAGCTGCATCTGGTTAGACTGAAAGCCGACCCTAACATAGTTGGAAAAAGGCTAGGCAGATGATGATGACTTTAAAAGAAACTCTTGCGTAAATGTAATCTAGCCTTAATCGTAGGAATGAAATTTCGAATAAAAGCTCATAAGTTTTCACAAAGGTCAGATAGGCAGTCGCTCCTTGTAAAATACTGGTATTCAGCTACATCCGGTTAGACTGGAAGCTAACCCCAACACAGTTGGGAAAACGCCAGGCAGATGATGATGATGGTGACGAACTGACGACACCTTAGGAAGAATTTTAGAAGGCTGGTGTTGGTGGTAAGCTTGCGTCATACATGGATACCTCGGGTAGTGATCGTCCAATAACACACGACTCCACCAGCAATTACTATAACTATTAACAGCAGATATTTTTAACCGTTCAATCTGCTGGCATGGGTTTTTGGAATAGAGTGTGTGTGATTATGTTCTTGCTTGAAGCAGTCACTTGCTACCGCTAAGACTTGGGCTTCCTTTCTGGGAGAACCGAGAAAGATTGTCCTTAACTGAACCCCAGCACGAACTGGTGGACATCACCATTGTCTCCGAATTTTTGGAGTACTTACTTATGTTGATTTCCGCACTACAGTTTGTCTTCACCATTAGACCAGCACAAAGTACTGTGTATGCCTGACGTGGTCGAACCAGAGATGTAAATCTATGGTGCGAACTCTCAATCTATGACTCGTAAGTTGGGGCCGTTACCTCTTGATCAATACTGCTCTTAGCCACGACAACACTGGACTAGAACTAGGTAGGTAATCGGTAAACTCCACGTCAATGCGCGTATTTTGCGTACGGAACTAATATAACACTTAACTAAATCTTACTTGCGAGCATTCTCTTTAATTTTACCCCCGATTTCAATTCTGTCGCCAACTTTGAGGGTTCCAGGGATGTTAGCAGTGAAAACGGGCATTTTCTCCAATTATTATTTATTATATATCTGTATATGCCTGCCCCAGTGATCACTAAGTCAGGGCCAGTTGTGTATATGGACATTTTGAACGACAAATTTATACATTACACAATAGTGTTTATTGAGAATGGTTTTGAAAGCTCAGACAATTTTTATGGTTAGAATTGACGTCTGCCAACGTGACGCAAGTCTGGCTTCTTATACTTAACTTCTTTCTTTATTATTTGTTTTTTATTGGTGTCTGACGTTGACGGAGTGTATAACTAGCAGGTTGTTTAACGCCGTTCCTTAAGTTCCTTAAGAGGGTTGATCCGTTAGAGCCACGCTGGAGTCAAAATTGATGATTTCCGACGGACAATAAAACCATAATCTGTTTAATTTATAGATAAGATATTGACGTCATATTAATGGTAATTTCATAATCTAGTGCATGGCTGAAAAACATTTTCATTTATTCGTACAGTTTTCTCATTAGAACAGTTTTTATGCAAGCCTTTTTTTAAACTAGCGATCGACGGTCTACGCAAATGCAAGGTATTAGTAAAACCATATACGACAAACTTATAACAACGTTGCTTTATAAATAATAATAGCATTTATTAGTGCATGGCTGAAAAAAAAAAACTATTAAGTACTGTAAGTTTTCATTCAAGAAAAGTATATTCAAAAGTGTCAATTTTAGCCACTTTTCGATATTTTAAACGCGTTAGTTTAGGATGAAATCTGAAATATTTATATGTTATTTTAGGCCTAGTAAACGAAGACATTTACGTTCTAAAACATGGTACAAATATTTTTTTAATAACTTATTTTTTTATTTTACTATGAATTATTTAGTGCAGCTATATAATCGGCGCGGAATCACGCCAGCGCTCAGTGCCGGCCGAGGCCTTTCAGAGGTAGGACGTGTGTCGCTCCCGTAGCCGCGAGTCGCGTAAAATATTATCGTACTTTCGCGAGTTTTTAGCGCGACTAGGACATGTTGATACGTTTTATTATAATATATTTTTATTATATTACAAAACTTTGGTGAGTACATATTTTAATGTAATGGTGTTCTATTAACTTAAGAAAGATTAAATTAGACTTCTTTATGTATGTTTTCATTTTACTTTTTTTTCAGATATGGCTAACAAAAGGCGCTATATGGGAACAAAAAAAAAACGAAAATTTGGCCAAGGCTAATGAAGCTAAAAGGTATGTTACCGAGGTTCTCTACTTATAAAAAATATATTTTTATTAGGTGTAATAAGAAACAATATACTTACTACTTTTTGAAGTATTTTTTTTTTTATTACTTTTTGTTTGGATATTTTTATGAAACACAGTAGTAATAAGATAAAGTTAATATCCAATTCGTTGTTATAGGCAGAAAAGAGAAGTTCAAATACTTCAAAACCAGGACTTAAATAAAAATGCTGTTGTAAGTTTTATTTTTTTACTTTATATTTTACTAGCTGCGGCAGACACGTGTTTCCTTGGTTTTGATTGAGCAGTTGTTAAACCAAAACTAAATAAGACCTTTCTTCATTATTTATTTATCTCAAGCCGACAATCGATCGCCTGTCATGGTGCTTACTTTTTGTGTCACTATAATATTATACCCTACATATTATTTTCAGAATCAAGAAAATGAAAAAGACAGTGAAAAAACACTGGAAATTCTGGAAAACTTGCAGGCATTAGAAACGGCTCCAATTCAAGATCCTGACGCAGGGAATCTTGTAAGAATGACTTGGTCTTTATAAACATATTTTAGGACAAATAAAACAAGAACCTTCAAGAACAAGTGCGTATTTACAGTATACTTTCATAAGTTCAGATACATGTTGTACATTGTTTCTGATAATATTAGACTTAAAAATATATTTCCAAATTTTATGTTATAGGTAAATAGTAGACAAGAAGTTGAAAGGGATACTGTACTTCAGACAGAGAGTGCACTTTGGCTAGAGCTACGACGTTGTTTATTGACAGCCTCTTCATTCTGTAAAGTGTGCAAACGGCGATCGACTATTAGCCCAGCCCCTTTGGTTAAACAATTTCTTTACTCATATTCCTTGGACCATATCCCTAGTATTCAACATGGGAAAGTAAACGAAAAAGTGGCCATAGAACAGTTGCAGGTACAAGTTTAGATTTTTCTAACAAACAATTTATTTTTATATTCTTAAATTCTATTAAAAAGAAGTAATTAGAGTATTGAGTTTCAAATTATTATGATTACAGGTGCTTCGCCGGATGGACTAATCGACGATGATGGCATCACCGAAATTAAATGTCCTAGTTCGGCATTTGGATTAGAGGCAGATTTTGCTATTAGCCAAAAAAAAATTAAATTCTGGAAAATAGATGGATCTGTGAATCGACGCCAAGACTGGTTTTATCAGATACAGGGGCAGCTGCATATAACTAACAGAAATTACTGTCTGTTTGCTGTGTGGACAGGCAAAGATTTTAAATTGAAGACTGAAAACATAATCAGGGACGATAAATTTTGGAGCGAAAATATGGAACATCGGCTAGTCAGCTTTTACAATAAATGCCTGTTACCCGAAATTGTTGATCCCCGAAAAGCTAGGTCCATGAAACTTAGAGACAACAAATATTAAGATTTTATTTTACACGAAATTGTTTTTATTTACTTTAACCTAACTAATAATAATTTATTTGCTCATTTATTACAATAAACAAAAAACTGAATCCCCGCTTACGGAAAACGAAAACATTCCCTACTAACTAAAAACTGGCTAAGTATCAAGATGATTCTAAGCGGTGTATGATACGCGCTCCAACACAGACGGCTGTGTGTGCGTTTAACTGTATAGCTGTGTGAGTAAATTTACCTAAACACGAGGCGCGCCGCTCTGGAGTAACGCTCTTAACGCCCGTTTGCGGTAGAAATCGTCTTGTAGGGAAAAACCGTTATGACCCCTCCATGCGACTTTTTCTCCCTTCTTCTTTCTGAGTGTTTAAGTGCTTGTGAGTATCGAGTAAGGAAGTTCGTTCCTGACAGGGGACGACCACACATATTTTTTGTGACTCATTTATTTTTCTTATTTTTAGAAATATCGAAAATGGTGTAGCTAGTATAATACATGTTATGAGATTTGGTTTCCTTGCAGCAGCATGATTTATTGCATAGATCAAGCTATGGTACAGACGCCAGCACATCAAGCTACCCGAAACTGTAAAATTTTCCCAATCAACTTTGAACCTTATGCTTATAGCGATAAAGTTGAAAATCTATTAAAGAAATTTGACAGATTGTAGTAGGTTGATGTGCTGGCGTCTGTACAAAGAATATAGCAGCCTTATAATCTTGCATGTGAAACCAAGATTGCCACCTTGCTAGCACAGGTAAGACGTCAAACATAAACTAAATTCTCCTTAATGTAAGTTTTGTTCCTCAATAAAAATGTTCTCTATGAGGTTGGGACTCTTTTTTATGATATGCTCACCACTAAGACACCATTAATTTACTAATAAAGGCTGCGGCTCCTTTTCGGTGCATTGCTTTTTTTCGATCAAAAATAATTTCAAAAATATGTAATCATTATTAGTCTATCCTTCCAATGGCAGCACTAAGGCCGCATTCCGAATTAGCCATAATAGCTCACAGCACTCACATCATCTCACATGTCATTGTGTTCCGATATAGATATTACGATTGTGACAGCTGAGAGCTGTCAACAATTCGCAACGCTCGTGAACGCGCTCACAGTGTTTACTCAATGTCAAAACGATATTATTACAGTATTTCCTTGTATAAATACCACATTTCTTCTTCAGTTCTTCTTCTTTGATAAGGTGGCGACTTTCAGCCAGAAGCACAATTTCAAAAATGCCAAGTTAGTTTAATTTAAAGATATGATGCAACCCAACAACACAAAACAATAACATACACACTGTCATTTTTGACAGCACTCACGGCGATATTATCTATGACGATTCACGGGACATCGTTATCGCGCTCACGCTTAGCTCAAATCGATCTCGGAACGCAGCCTAAATGCGGCCAGCGAGCAAGGTCGCATTCCGAATTATACCGTAATCGCTTACGTCAATAATTTGCTTTCCGATTTAAATAATGTCACGATTATGACAGCTGGGAGCTGGCAACAACTCAGAACGCTCGTGAACGCGCTCACAGTGCTCGTTCAACTTCAAAACAATATACACTTGAATTACAGTATTTCTTTACGTATACACCACAAATTTCTTCTTCTTCTTTGGTTAGGATGATGGCGACTGTAGCCAGAAGCTTTCGAAAATGCCACGTTAGATATGATGCGCCTGAAAACAAAACAGCAGAACTGTCATTTTTGACAGCGCTCACGGTGATATTAATTTAGTTATGGAATGGTCGGCGTTATCGCAAGATGGCGTATGTCATGACGTCATCGATTCACGGGACATCGTTATCATGCTCACGCCAATTCGGAACAAGTGTAAGCTCGCTCAAATGGATTATATCGTAATTCGGAATGCAACCCAAATGTCATTTTTAAATATTTTTTTAGGTCACTTGAGTTTGACATTTCTGACCGTAGCTGAGTTCAGTTAAGTTAACCTCAGTGTATTTTTGCAAAGAAATCACGTTTTTTGTATTTACTCAGTAAGTTTTTTGTGTGAATAATAAATAAGGAGAATTAACTAGCTAATTAAAAACAGTTAACGGTGAGTTTAACGTCTAACTAACATACTTTCCACGGAGTGCATGATGCAAGTTTGTGTCGAGAAATTGCAACCTATAAACAACAATGTTATTTGTTTTTCCTTATCTTGGCTTACGTGTGAAGATTTTTAATAATTTTCCGAATATACATCGCTTAATTATTTTATTTAGAAGCCAGTATTTTCCGTACCGTAAAATGCCCTAACTTTGCACGGATTTCGAGGTTTTTTCAAATTATTTCGACATGAGTAGGTAATTCATTTATGACTTGTAAAGCGGAAATGGAAATAAAAAATTTGCGCACCTAGCAAACCAACTCATTATGGCTTACACCCTAATTTTTTCGAGAAATAGGCATTGCAAAAGCCAGGCAATGTTAATGGCATTTCCTCTACTTTGCCTAGGCAAAAATATCGCAGTTAAATTAAATATTTCCGTATAAATAGATTTCGTACCCATTAAGTATTAGATTAGTTTTCATACTCAACCATGTCATAAAGTCTAAAACGTTTTCCTTTTTTTTTTAGAAGGTAGGCAAAGTTAGGCAGTCCTTTTGAGCAATAAGTAGCTATAAGGGGAATCCTTCAGGGCTGTCACCAAAGAAAATAAAACAACTTATATTTTAAAAATTAAAAAATCAGTAGTCTTAATTGTTTTTATTACTTACACACCTTGGTAACAATTTGCAGGTTATGCAATACCTAATGAAATTACGCTTACAAAATAATATTAATTAAGAAAATAAATGTAATCTTCTATTGCAAATGGGTGGGTACCATCGCGGACACTGGAGTTTAACCACTTTTCAATGAGTTTTTTCGAATGGGATGAGGTCAAAAAGTAGTCCAACGCAAATGTCCGCGATGATACCTACCTATATATTTTAACTAGATTACAATAATTATGCATCTTTGGCATGATTTTAAACTTTTTATAAATCAACACGATTAGGCGGACAGGCAATCAATATCCAAAATAACAATTTATGCTTAAACGTAATGCCGACGATTATTTTTGTTTTGAGAACTGGTGCTTTTCTTGTTTCGGGGCATCTTCTACCTCTGTAAAAATCAGAGTTACGTTTTAGACTTTTTAGTACTTACTTGAGTTCTAGAATACTGGTATTATCTTTATACCTAAATTAACCGATAACATAAAACAAAGTTTACGTTCTTCTACGTTCTTACAGTGGACGCGTTTGCGTATCCGGAATTTAGATTGAAAATGCGGGATTTCACTATTTTGGTTTCAAACTTAAAACTGACAACCCTACCCCCAGGCAAAGTTTTGTCGATTTTTCGTAAAAAGCGACACACGATTGTTTTTTTTTATTTTACCCATTAAAACTCGCTTTACAAGTGCAAAACATAGAAAAAAGACAAAGGAATATTTTTCATTTAATTTGGTTCATAAAACCCGTAAAAATAACTTAAAATACTCACACAATTAAATTTTGAAGTGCCGCCAAAAATTCACCGTCCACCATTTGAAAAATTCTGACGTTCACTGACATTTCTCAACTTTCTTGCCATAACTAAAAGTAAGTGTTGGCACACGTGAATATTCGTATCATTGACGATATCCTCTAGCTAGAATAGTTTACTAAAGAAATTTAAATAAACCGTTTAGGTAAAGTAAGGCTAGGTAGGCCAAATTAGGGCATTTTACGGTATAGACCTTAGTGGAAAACCGGCACGTGAACGTTGAAAATGTTTTAACTGAAATCTAAATAAAAGCAAAGTTTATCTTACCGATAACCTGCGCGCATCCGTTTCATTGCGGTTTCTGTGATAATATCGTATCCATGCAAGTATTACTTTTTTTAATTTCATGGAACATTACTAAATTGCACCAATTCATGATGTCATTTAGGTTCCTACCCAATGATTTCAAAAGTAAGGATACGCCCATCTGGACATTTTACATAGACGTTCTTCATACAAGCAACAGTAACGCCATCTGTTATAACTCAGACGAACTACGTGAGTGCAGCGTTGCATAGGTCGACGACGTAACCTTGTACGTGCGTACTTACCTACATGTTTTTTTTTATCACATTTTATCCTGAGTCAGTATAAGTCAGTTGCATGCCGATATCCTTTCAACTCAGAATACCAGACTCTCAAAATCCCATCTCGTTAAAATATCAGATTTCAGGCAGTCGAAATAAACATAATAATAATATTATGAGAAAAACCTAGCTAGTTTTTGCAGCAAATAGATTGCATATTGCACATTTTGCAATAAATACTGTTTGGTTTTCTTATATTACCTATTTTGTTTCATTGAAATTGTCATGACGTTGAAAAGCCTTCTCCTTAGTTTTCTACATTTTATTTATTTCATTATTAAACAAAGTGATATGATAAGTCAGAAAGGCAAACTAGAGTTACTGCACGCAGGATTCATTTCACTGTCATCATTTCAAAATCAAACACCTGGGGCTTGTAGCTGTGTAGTGGTAGTGGCTGCTGGAATTTTACAACACAGGTCTGGCCATCGCGAAAATTCCCAAACTGTTTTAGAAAAACCAACATCGTATCCTCCCATATTTGTCAATTCTATTAGCTAATGAATAATAAAGCTTCTAAATAAATAATATCAAAACAATGTCGATATCAACGTCGCAAGAATGAGCAGAGCATACTCTTGTATTTTTATGAGGTTTGAAATAAGGCTCTTTCGTTGTTCCCTAATAATGCGACTCCAAATCTATACACGTTGAATCATTTGGAAATCTGTAATTTAAAAATTATTTGTATCGTAATGCGCTATCGCATAATGTATATTTAAACATCGTTTATATGTCTTCTCCTAATTTGGTACCAAAATTCTAAATTATTTACACTACGTTCTTAAGACAAAAATAAAACAGAAATAAAAAAAAGACGTCTGTACAAGGTTACTTTGTTCACTTCGAGGAGCCATTGGCCACACAATGGCCGCCATTGTAAAATAATGTTCGAATTATATAAAAATGTGTTTATTTAATAATTTAATTGCAACAAAAATAATGTAAGGTTACATTCCGATGATACGATGTCCCATGTTTCTTTTTAATCTTTGTATCGTAATTTTTGTAGCCTTTTACGACGCAACTAGGCATTTTTATGACAGGCAAATACAAGTTCTCTCTCTCGCGCGGACCACTGCATAGTTACTCTACTCTTTGGACCACTGTCAACTGAGTCGCGTTGGCCCTAGAACCGTCATTTTAGGGCCAGCGCGTTGGTGCCATTTAGTCGCGCGGTTAGCCCGGTCCTTACGCTAGTAATATATAAGTCAATGTTCCTACCAGTATTAATGTGCACAAGTGGGTGTGTGTGTGTGTGTGTTTGTAATTAACACTTTATCATTGTGCTCTCGTTCCACATAATTATGGAATGCATTTAGTGTTATCAAGTACCCAGTTGCTTCAAGCTGTTTGCAATAACCTGTTCAATTGTTAGCTGGCAAATCTAATGAAGGCACTATATTTTTAAATTAATGTGATGATTGAACTAAGAATTTAATAACACTACACTAAATAGTTCCTCTCAATACAAAAAAGTTATAGCATAATCAGACTATAAGTGTTCAAACACACTATGCTGAAGGTACGTGACTAAAGTTACGCGGTAGAAATTCAGTTGCGCACACGCGGGTCACGGGCATGCCTGCCTCCCCCTGCTCTCCACTCCAGATCTTCGGCAATGGAACTAAACTTCGGTCGCATATAATCTGTGCTCTACAGAGTACGTTGCCACCAAATTGCCGCTGAACGTACGCCCGACCGAAGTTCGGCTGTACGCTATAACGTAACGTAATTTCGGCATAATGTATCGTCAGCAATTCAAATAGCATTGCAGGCATAATCATGCCGAACTTTGATCGCATACCTTCGGCATACTGTATTTAGACACTAATAGGACATCTCATCATGGGATATCATCATCTCACTGCTGGGACATAAGCCTCTTGTCTGTGAGAGTGAGTAAGCCATATTCCACCACCCGGGCCCAGTGTGCATTTGTAGATGTCACATGTTTTGGTTCTAGGTCTTGCCAGTTTCCTCATGATGTTTTCGTTCACTGTTTTGAGAGCAGTGGTGATGAAATTAAATACACAAATTAAAGTGCCAGTTTGGGTTCGAACTCACAACCTACCACTCCACTACCACTTCTGTTAGCGATCCAATAAATAAATAAATATTTATCAAGATCTAGAATATTTATCGATCTATATGAAAATTTTTTTAATGAGGAGCTGCCTTTATGGCAAGCTAAGTAAAGCAATTTTTTCAATCAGCATATTGCATATTACACACTTGATTTGATATGGCTCTGTTACTAATTGAAGTCATTAATTTAAGATTCTATGCTTGCCTTTTAAGATAGAGTGGGCACACAACTCTAGAGGGCTAATTATCATACATATACATGGGTAATTCTCATGAAATCCCGAAATTTCAGTTGACATGAAGCCTAAAATTTTTCCATTGCAAACATCATTTTTCATAGCAGATATCGAAAGTTCAACTATATGAGACATATTTAAAAGTAATGGTCCTCATGTTTTCGCTCATAATTCATAACCCGTTATAACGGCCTATATGATATAATGAGGGAATGACTATGAGGGAATGACGAATTAGAAAAAAAAATTAAAAAATCACTAGCACATTACTTTAACTTTTTCCACCGTTCCGCATATGAATTCTACTCCCCAAAATACATCAACAGAATTAAAACATTATGCATAATACCAAACGAATTCTTGTATACATCCCGTGAGGGAATGACGCTCAGAATTATAACTTTTCAAAAATGTCAACTAAATGCTTGTTTACACAAATTTATTTTAGTGTTGAGAGTAAATCGGCATGTTGGCACATTAAGAGTGTAGCCAGAATTTGAAAACTCAAGATGGCACACACAAATATTGGTTGGTAAAATCACAAATCGAATATTCGTAACACGGTGAGGGAATGATTCTATTTTACGGGACACATATAAAAAATTAACTATCCGTTTTATGTTTTTGTCGTAATGCAATAAGAGTTTTGACATACAATTAACACGTATTTACGAATATTTTAGCAAAAAAATATTCATAACAATATTGTTATATTTGAGATGAACAGCTTTTTCATTATTGTTTTGGGACTAAGGGACAAGGTGAGGGAATGAATTTTAGGACACTAAATTGACTGAATTTTTTTTTGGTATGATGATATCTCGGTTTTTATTCCGAATAATTTTAGTGTCAATAACTTGCATTCAAATAAAAATGTTACATCAATAATAAAGATATGTGACTCACCATTGATGACTCGGGACTGAAATTTCGGAATTTCATGAGAAATACCCACATACATACATAAACTAGCACCTTCCTCCCATGGCAGGCAGGCAGCAAACTACAGAACACCACCTGCTACGATCATTACCTCCCTCCTTTTGTCTCGTTTACGTTCATACATATGGTTATACACACACGCTGGTTGCGAGTACTACGCTCCTGACCCTTCCGAAGAACATCACCAATTAGGTCACTATTTATGTCCTGCTAGGGCATCCCGGCACGCACTCATCAGTCATCACATACACATCACATTACATGGCGGAATGTGTGAATTTTATTGATAATCTTTTCTACATACCTACCACATTTTATGCAAATAAACGATTTTGATTTGGTTTCCTTTCCACTCATATCCTCCCTTCTAACTACTAAACTGACTAACAACAGGTAAAATAAATGGCAATTTTTTTTTTGTTTGTCGCTTTTCATTCATCTTCTCAACATGACCAAACCATCTAAGCATACTTTTTCAATTTTTAGGGATCCGTACCTCAAAAGGAAAAACGGAACCCTTATAAGATCACTTCATTGTCTGTCTGTCAAGACCCTTTTTCTCAGGAACACGTGGAGTTATCAAGTTGACATTAATATCAAGTACTCAAGGCTGCAATCTCTTGAAGCAGTGAAAGAATCAAACTTCTAAGTCAATGCAATCAAAAGATATGGGCGTTTATGTTTCGAAATCAAAACATAATTATAGTGTTCTTCCCTAGAACCTAGAATCATGAAATTTGGCAAGAAGCAATGTCATGTAGCACAAGTAAAAAAGAAATCAGAAAACCGTAAATTAAAAACAAAAATTAAAGCTATTTACATACCTATAAAATAAGAAGCCCTCGGTGCGCGGGTCCGACTCGCACTTGACCGGTTTTTGTCACTACATCTTCTTTTCTTTCTTTCTTTTCTTTTTATTAAAAAAAAAACGTTGCCCCACACTAGGAATTACTCCTGTGTCGTGGGTGCGTTTACAAATATTTAAATTCACATACACAAACAGAACCGCACTATTGCCTTAGCACATCATTTCTCATACTTATATACTTAAATGATCCAAATCTAGTTTCTACCTGTACACCCCTGAATAGGGTAGGTAGAGATATAATTTGCACCATTAAAGGACCAAATTGAAAATAGCGGCCAAACAAAGGACCTTATCATGCCCTTTATTTATTTATTTAATACTTCAAGCACATAAATGTACAGAGGCGGACTTAATGCCATAGGCATTTCACCCACTCACCCTTTTGCCCTTTCACTCACTCATTACTCCAGTCTACCCCTTCGGCCTTGTAGTCGCAAGCGCGACTGCTGAAGTGCTGAGCGTGGGGTTCTGGGTTCGATTACAAGGTCATCTAAAGTATTATATTGAGTTTTTCCATTAAGAATAAAGACTTTGTAGTAAGAGCGCCACAATAATGTCTCTTGTTTCAGTACCCATCACAAAATGGTAGTGTCAGAAGAGCAGCCCCTGGCAGTGGAAGGCGACGCGGCTGCCAGCAAGAAGGCAGCCAAGAAAGCTGCCAAGGCTGCAGAGAAACAGCAGAAAAAGGCCGAACATAAGGTAGAGAAAGATAATTGCGTTTATTGGCACAGTTTACAATAACAAAAAGAAAGAATACAATTATTTATGCTTGTGCCAAAAGGGCCTCGGCTCACCCAGATGGAAGCATTTAGTACAGAGTCATTCTTAATTTATTCTAATGTAGAGAGATAGTTACTACCACGTCCATAATGTTTTTATGCTACCCTTACCATAGATAATCAATTAATAATATTATTTTTAGGGTTCCATACCCAGAGGGTAAAAACGGGACCCTATTACTAAGAGTCCACTGTCCGTCTGTCTGTCACCAGGCTGTATCTCATGAACCTTGATAGCTAGATAGTTGAAATTCACAGATAATGTATTTCGGTTGCCGCTATAACAACAAATGATAAAAAAAATAAAGTAAAAATTTAAAGGGGTATAAAAGAAACGTTTTTTTCGGCGTTTTAAGCCTAGTGGTACGGAACCCTTCGTGTGCGTGTCCGGGTCGCACTTGGCCGGTTTATAATTTTTTGTGGTGTTTAAAACAGTGAATTATGCATACAGAACATACTAGAAAGACTCACATTCATATTTATTGAGGTATGAGGAACAGGAAAAGGAAAATCCATTGAAAAGGGATGATTCTCCGGCCAGTGGGTTTTGTGTCTGATGGCCAACTACCCGGCGATTGATGTCGGGCCGTTGTATATATTCTAGTCGCGCGGTAAACTCTGCTTGCGCGCAGGGGCGGTACCTTCATACAAGCCAAAAAGCCCGGCTTTCAATCAAACGTAAGCCTAACAAAAAAAAAAACTAAACAAGTAACCTTGTAAATTATAAAATTAACCAACTCAATAATGTCGCAAGAATTGATAAGAATAATAAAAAATAAACTCCGCGCGTCCCGGCCGCCCTTTATACGTACGATGCATGGCTGCCAGGTTTACATGCTCAAAGAATAATATTTCAATTCCGCGCAGTTTTCATTACGCGCATCGTTGCCAAACATCTCCAATGCTGCTTCGCTAGAACGCAAAAACAAAAATCGTCCCGTCTCGCTCGCACGAGCTGGCTTCAGATTAGGCTTCTACACCTCCGACTATTTGTATAGAAATTGTTCACGTTGTTGATAACATTAGTATGTACTCATTCCGAAAATTGTACTGATTCTAAAGCATGGCTTTAGATTTTTTATGAATGAAACGATGCGTGTGTGTGTAAATAGTAAGAGCGCTGCGCGAATCGCTGCGCAGAGCTCGAATTTCTCTATAATGATGATGCAATTTCAAATTACTTTAAATTTGTTTTGAGCGGTTACGGTACTGTTGCATTTTTTTGCTTTGATTTATTTTTTCATTTTCTGTGAAGTTAAGTGTTGTGATTAGTTTTAGCGGTGATTACCTTTGTTTTAAAGTTATTAAAAAGTTTCTTATCATTGAAATGAATTCGGAAATGCATGCAATTGTTCCTTGTGATGGATTAAAGTGTGTGCAATCGTTACGCGGAAAGGTAAATACTTAGAGTTTTACAGACAAATATAATCTCATTACTTCACCTAAACCTACCCCTGATTGAGTATTTCTCAGAAATCTAAATCACGTAATAGGATTTTTCTCGATCAGCGTACAATACTCATTGGATTGTAGGCTGCTCTCATATCAACAAATTATTCTGTTGGTGTCAATGATGTATAAAACTATAGATACGTTGTCCGCACTCTAAAATGGCAACATGAAATGAAGCCAATTGGCCACATTGCGCTCAGTCACGCACCAACCTGTCGCGCGACGCTATGTTTGTTTTTAATTTATATCGTATGTGAAAACCTGTGCAAAACATAAAGAAAATATGCCGTCGTGTGTTTTCAGAGGATGTAAAAATTATACCCCAAAATTTAAAGACAAAAATGTGTCATTTCACGCGTAAGTTTACAAAACTAGATTATTTCAATGACGTATTATATATAGACACGTTATCAACCAACATCTCAGCGCTTAAAAACGGCGAAAATACTTGATAACTACTTATACGCGTAAAGAAAGGGAAAGAAAATATGACACCGTACGGCGGGATGTCTGTTGCTAGAGGGAGATAAATAAACATCTTCAGTTACGTCACAGGATAAGTAATAGTCAAATTACATGCTCATTGGTCGAGCGCATGAGTGACGTAGCTATCAGAGTCACTTCATGCGCCGGCCGCCATTAGACGCAGCGTCGTACAAAATAAAATAAAATAATCTAGTTTTGTAAACTTACGCGTGAAATGACACATTTTTGTCTTTAAATTTTGGGGTATAATTTTTACATCCTCTGAAAACACACGACGGCATATTTTCTTTATGTTTTGCACAGGTTTTCACATACGATATAAATTAAAAACAAACATAGCGTCGCGCGACAGGTTGGTGCGTGACTGAGCGCAATGTGGCTTCATTTCATGTTGCCATTTTAGAGTGCGGACAACGTATCTATAGTTTTATACATCATTGGATTATTTTATTTTATTTTGTACGACGCTGCGTCTAATGGCGGCCGGCGCATGAAGTGACTCTGATAGCTACGTCACTCATGCGCTCGACCAATGAGCATGTAATTTGACTATTACTTATCCTGTGACGTAACTGAAGATGTTTATTTATCTCCCTCTAGCAACAGACATCCCGCCGTACGGTGTCATATTTTCTTTCCCTTTCTTTACGCGTATAAGTAGTTATCTAGTATTTTCGCCGTTTTTAAGCGCTGAGATGTTGGTTGATAACGTGTCTATATATAATACGTCATTGGTTGGTGTTGCATATTTTTCTCAAAAGAAAATACCGCTTGGAATACATCAGGTTACGATGATGTTTGTGGTAAAGAAGCGAAGAATGAAGAGTTATGGCTGTTTGCATTGTGAGTAATTCAAATTATAAATATTATCAACATCGTTCATCGTAAACAATTGTGTAGTTAGAAATCAATCAATTATTTGTGCGCCATCTAGTGGCCACTCGGCCAGATTGTAATATTTTGCGTATAGCGACTGTTGCGGGTGAGTGAAATATGAACTAACTCGAAGAGCTTTGTTGTGCCAATAATGTTAATAGATGGCTCTTATACGTCTTATCATATTTTACGCGAAACGGATAGGTAACTCGAAAATGAAAAGATACGATTTTGTAAAGGATTACCAATACTCTTAGTATTTAATTTATAAAAGAAAAAAATTGTGCTATTAAAAACATTTATTTTAATAGATATTAGCAAAAACCTACAAATACAAATATTAGTAAGAACTAAAACGACTCAGTCGGTAGGCACAACTTTGACAGGCGATACGGTAGGTTTTTTTTTTAAGTATTATGGCTTGCCCTAAGTTAGACCCCTAGGCACGCCACTGCTTGCGCGATGCAGGATTTTGCGTGACGTCCGTCAGTATGATGCGTAGTTGGCATGTGGCGATGTAGATGATGCCACATATTTATTATCGAGAAAACTGTCTGCGCGTTCCGCAATGCGGTCACACCCAGAACTTTTCGTCCCATCGGCCATCCGATGCTACTTAAAATTAATTCCTTGGGCTATGTTGTACCAGTAACTCATCCATTTTTCTATCCCCCAGGCAGCCTCGGGCCAACCACAAGGCGAGGCCGAGGCCCCGGAAGCCGACATGTCCGTGGGCCGGTATGGAGCCCTAAAGATGATCCAATCGACCGGAGAGAACCGTGACAGATTGTACACTGATGTCAAAGAGCTGACTGTCAAACTGAACGGCCAGAGTGTGTGGGTTAGAGGTGAGATTACCATGATCATTCTCCTGCCCATATTCTTTCTTTTCGTACTTTCTTTCTTTTCGTTATTTTCTTTCTTTTCTTTCTTTCTTTTCTTTCTGTCTTTTCTTTGGTTTTCTTGGTCGGCGCGACATGTCTTTTTCTTCCATACTTCTCTATTAGTCGTCATCTCTGTAGTTACTCCCTTTCTAACCATATCATCATTCACACAGTCCATCCATCGTTTCTTTGATCTTCCCCTACTCTTATAACCATCGACATTCATACTCAAAACTTTCTTAACGACAATTTCCTCATTCCTCCATAACACATGCCCATACCATGACAGCCGATTTCCACACAACTTTTCAGTTACCGGTGCCACTTTCAGACTTCATCTTATCAGCTCATTTCTTATTCTATCCATTCGTGTAACACCACACATCCCTCTTAACATTCTCATCTCAGCTGCATCATGTTGCTGCATACTGGTATTCAGCTGCAGACTTTCACACTGTAACTTAAATTTTCTTTTTCTCCTTCCAGCTCGTCTGCAAACGTCCAGAGCGAAAGGGAAGCAGTGCTTCGCTGTGCTTCGGCAGAGTAGTAGCACGGTGCAGGTGCTGATTAGCGTGAGTGACGAACGAGCCGTCAGCAAGCAGATGGTCAAGTTCACTGGCAAGTAGGTATTACTAGCTGTAACTCGCGCGTTATATCATTTTATTTTATTACGTTCGGGAAACTTACTGCTAACTTATTTACGATGATCTTAAAAAATATGATATTGAAGACTGAAGAGGTATGTGGAACATGTGGTGTAAAGATCACTCATCTTCCATAGAAAAGGGAGGATCCTCCGACCAGACGGGTGTTGTGTCTGGCGGGCAACTGCCCGATGATTGCACGTTGTATCTATGCTAGTTGCGCGGTAAACTCTGCTTGCGCGATGCAGGATTTTGCGTGACGTCAGTGTGATGCGTAGTTCGCATGTGACGATTTAGATGCGACTACAAGGCCATTTACAAGTTACCTCTGATAAACACTAAAACAAAAACTTTCAAGGGCTGCCTTTTGTAATTTTAGGTTGTCAAAATCTGCTTATTCCCGAACGGAATTTTGAAGTCTGACCTATAAAACTATCTTCATCTCTTTCCAGCATAACCAAAGAGTCAATCATAGACGTATACGCGACGGTAGTGAAGACGGCCACGCCCATAGAGTCGTGTACAGTGAGTGACGTGGAGCTCGTGGCCACGCAAGTGTGGCTCGTGTCCGCGGCGCGTGCGCAGCTTCCGCTACAGATCGAAGATGC
This sequence comes from Luperina nickerlii, assembly GCA_963855955.1. Lineage (NCBI taxonomy): Eukaryota > Metazoa > Arthropoda > Insecta > Lepidoptera > Noctuidae > Luperina > Luperina nickerlii. The sequence goes on along the minus strand of OY979689.1, from coordinate 3,091,240 downwards.
GGCCAGGCCGGAGAAGAATGATGTAAGTACTAAAATACCATTTCGTTTTCTCAAAAGTATTACACATTTTTGGTAAAAACGAGTTTATAGTTGCGCTCATCCGTGGTTTATGACACAGAAACCGTGTATTTTTTGGGTTAAATGTCTATACCTATGTCACTTTACTACTTTGACTTTGACTCTCTGGCAAATAAACTTATCGCTCCGTTGCTAGGTGAAAGAAGAATAAACCAAATCACCAAAAAACACAGTTTCGCGATTATAATATTACTACCTTTTACCCGTGGCTTCTCACAGTAACCCTGCATTTTTTCGGGATAAAAAGTAGTCTATGTCACTCCCTGGCAAATAAACTATCCATAACCAAGAAATCACGTCGATCATTTGCTGCGTGAAAGAAGAACAAATGAACACACTTTCATATACAGGGTTATTGGTAAAACATTAACAACCTCTTAAGAGGTCATTGTACTCATCATTATGAATAACTTTTACTTTTGGACCAAACACGAAATCGCGAAAAAAAAAATCTGCTGTTCCCTACATTTTGAGAGTTATACGAACATAAATGTAGGGAAAATCACAAAATCTCTGAGATCACAAAAAAAAAAACAGTGGCACTCCGGGAGGGCCGACAGAAGTTAAAACATAACACAAACAGAATACTTTGCCATCACTCACTGACATATCGGATATACATTAAAACCGTGTACATCCCGAGGACAGCTGAATACATCCGAAGCGGGTATTTGTTTAATCGACTTATAAACAAAACACGCGCGGTGTCGCTTACGGTAACAGTGGCGCGAGTTCTATGGTTTTTTCCCATCTCAAAATATAAAAATTCAATACCTACTTGACCAAAATGTATGAAACAGCTGTTTCTTTTCGTGATTCCAGCGTTGGTCCCATAGTGAAAGTTGTTCAGTTCAATGATCTAAAGCACCTCTTGAAGTTTGTTGGGTTAATTTTGAAACACCTTATATCTAATATTGATACGTCATCAAATATTGACTTTTCCTGTTTTGCTACATTTCAGGACCCCGAAGCCCTAAGAATCCGCGTGAACCAGGACACTCGTCTTGACAACCGCGTGTTAGACCTGCGCACACCCGCTAACCAGGCCATATTTAGACTGGAGGCTGGAGTGTGTCGCTTGTTCAGAGACATACTAACTCAGAAAGGTACTGTAGATATTATAGCAATATTTACCATAATCACCAGTGAGTTTAGCAAGTGTGGTGATTATGGAACAAACGGGAAACTGTTGTTCTAACGAGCAGGAACAACCAGATGAGCTATTCCCGTATTTTTAAGATAGTTTGCATTCTTATCTCTGTCGAAAATACCTTTATTTATTTACGTACATTTTGACAAGTTTCGCAAAATTTTGTTTTTGTTCAAAAGTGGTTTATTCCGATCTGATGATGAGTTTCGGAGACAGACAACGGAACTCTTCAATAAATGCCAGCAAATCAACCACGATTGCTGCTATAGCTTAAGTATGCATTGTTTACGCAATCACACAACATAGCATCACGCCTGTACCCTTTAAAGGGGTAGGCAGATGTGTTCAATAGCTTCCTGTCACTGATATTCACATAGCACAAGTAGTGTTATATGAATTTGTTTGTGGTAGGTAGGTACAACTAAAAAGTGAAAAATAAAAACTTTTTACAAAAAAAAAACCACCCGACTTCCGAAATTAAAGTTATTTTTCACTTTGTATTGTTTTTTTTTGAAGTCGGTTGTTTTTTTTTTAAGTTTTTTTTTGGAGTATTAATGACCTTTACACCATGTTTCTCATGCCTCTATAGATTGGATAAAGAAAATAATAACCAAAGACCCTTAATCCGCAGGTTTCGTCGAGATCCACACGCCTAAGATAATCTCCGCAGCTTCAGAAGGCGGCGCCAACGTGTTCACAGTTTCCTACTTCAAGTCATCTGCCTACCTAGCACAGAGTCCCCAGCTTTACAAACAGATGGCCATCGCGGCTGACTTCGACAAGGTTGGTGAATAACACAAATTTTATTTATTAACGCAAACATCACATGCCTTGCCTTTTCCCAACTATGTTGGGGTCGGCTTCCCGTCTAACCGGATGCAGCTGAATACTAGTATTTTACATGGAGCGACTGTCTATCTGACCTCCACAACCCAGTTACTGGGTAATACGATACCCCTTGGTGAGACTCGGTTGTCAGACTTTCGGGCTTCTGACTACCCGTAACGACTGTCAAAGATCCACGAATGACAGCCGGGACCAACGGCTTAACGTGCTTTCCGAGGCACGGAGGGGTCACGGTATGTAAAGGTGGTCACCCATCCACAAACCAACCGCGGCAAGCGTAGCTTAACCTGATCGATCGACCTGTGCGGCTGTTTTTATTTAGTCACGTAAAATATGCGCTTGAACGTGGAGTTGCGGACACCAATCACATTTCACAACCTCCTCATAATTTCCAGCCTTGATAACACTAACCGAAAAACGCCAAATACCTAGAGAGACCTAAACCTTCTTATACCGATACCTTTACAGTACCCGGCGATAAATATTGCACATCGACCTTTGGAAAGAGACAATCGACTAATTTCGGCTTCGTAGAGCGTTATCTCTGTCGCACGAAATACAAACAGTCCGGTATCTATTAGGAGCTGTTAAAACAATTATGATTTGCTTCTTTTGATAAATATTTTTATTCTTTGTATAAAATACAAAAAAAGGTAAAAGTCGATGTGCAATATTTATCGCCGGGTACTGTAACTCTGCCGGCCAACTCTATCGCATTAGTTGTAATCGAATATTTAAAACTAAATTCGGTATGTCGAGTCATGTTAGGGCACACGCTATGAAATAATAATAATATTTTTAAAAGGCGATACAGTACCCGGCGATAAATATTGCACATCGACCTATTCGATCCTATCGATTTTATACAAAGAATAAAAATTATTATCAAAAGAAGCAAATCATAATTGTTTTAACAGCTCCTAATAGATACCGGACTGTTTGTATTTCGTGCGACAGAGATAACGCTCTACGAAGCCGAAATTAGCCGATTGGCTCTTTCCAAAGGTCGATGTGCAATATTTATCGCCGGGTACTGTACATATCTTTCATTTCGCTACTCCGCAGGTGTTCACAGTAGGCGCTGTGTTCCGCGCCGAAGACTCGAACACGCACCGCCATCTCACGGAGTTCGTGGGACTTGACCTTGAGATGTCCTTCAAACATCACTACCACGAGGTCGTGGACACCATCGCTGGGACTCTGACGGACATGTTCAGAGGACTGAGGGACCAGTGAGTACATTTTGTTTTTTATTTTGTTAAACTAATTTGTGCCCAACTGCTCTGCAAAGGCCTCCCCCTTTTCCTTCCAAAGTTCCCTGTCTTGTGCGATCTCTGGCCATGTTGGCCCTGCAAATGATATAAGATCGTCACACCACCTCCGCCTTGGTCTACCTCGACGGCGATGTATTGCCTCAGGCGTCCAGTGAGTGACGATCTTTGCCCATCTCTCCGGGTGCATTCGTGAGACGTGTCCGGTCCACTCCCACTTCAGCCTGGCTCTTTTTTCTCCAACATTCGCTACTTGAGTTATGGAGCGCAGCGTGGTGTTTGTAACTCTATCTGTGCGCTTACTACGCTTAACACCTAATATGCTGCGCTCCATTGCCCGTTGGCAAATATTGAGTTTGGACATTTTTTTATACCACATTTTGATATACAGACGCGGTTAAATTAACTAAATATATTAATCAATAAAAAAATGGATTTTCTCAAGTACTTTCATTAACTACACAACCAGTGGTCATTGACGCCAGAAAAAAAAACATCAACTCCCTTACTAATAAACGTTGTATAGCGTTTGTATAGTTACACAACGCTTTGTCTTCTTCTTTCGAAAGTCAAATTACTGACGACTGAAAGAGAGAAATCGGTGTGTAACTATTCATCCATACTTATATTATAAATTCCAAAGTAACTCTGTCTGTCTGTCTGTATGTTACCTTTTTACGCCTAAACCACTGAACGGATTTCGATCAAATTAGGCAGATAGATAGATTTATCCCGAGGCAAGGACATAGGATAGTTTTTATCCCGATATTCTCACGAGATCGACACTTACCGCGGGACGCAGCTAGTCTGATATAATACGTTTATTAGTAAGGGGGGAAAACTTTTGTTCTTTACCAAGCTGCCCCAGTGCTGGTTGGAGATGTCATACTTTTGTTCCGGTAGCACGTTCGCGTGGGATAATTATGGTCATCTACGCGGGCCAAACCGCGGGCAGAAGCTAGTGAAATAATAATGTCCTATGTATCTAGATTCGCGTCAGAGATAGCGACGGTGGGCCAGCAGTACCGCGTGGAACCGTTCAAGTTCCTCGACCCGCCGCTCAGGCTGGAGTTCCCTCAGGGCATACAGATGCTAAAGGAAGCAGGTAATCATTTTGTGTTAAAATATATTATCTGTACTAGAAATCCGAAAATTTATTTAGAGAATGTGCGATGTCGATTTAAATTGAGAATATTTGATATCGATTTAGATCAAGAATTGATCGACAATCATCAATATCAATTTACATCGAGAATCTTCGAATGTCGATTTACATCGAGAATATTTGATATGGATTTGTTACCGAGAATATTCGATATCGATTTAGATCGAGAATATTTGATGAACGATCTTCGATATCCATTTACATTGAGAATGTTCGATATCGATTTACATCGAGAATATTTGATATGGATTTGTAACCGAGAATATTCAATATCGATTTAGATCGAGAATATAAGATCGACAATCGTCGATATCCATTTACATAGAGAATCTTCGATTTACAACCTTCGATTCCCATTTACATCGAGAATCTTCGATATGTCAATTTACGTCGAGAATATTTGATGTCGATTCACATCGAGAATCTTCGATGTCAATTTACGTCGAGAATATTTGATGTCGATTTACATCGAGAATCTTCGATGTCAATTTACGTCGAGAATATTTGATGTCGATTTACATCGAGAATCTTCGATGTCGATTTACATCGAGAATCTTCTAATGTTACTTCTGAATTTGTTACTGCGCGCTGCGCAGCGACTCACCTTATGTTTCGAGCCGCCATAAAGTTTGAATCAGGCTATACTCTGGAAACACAGCGGTAATTATTATATGTCTATCTTTCAGGAGTGACAGTGGGTGAAGAAGACGACCTCTCGACCCCTGACGAGAAACTCCTGGGCAGGTTGGTCAGAGCCAAGTATGACACCGACTTCTACATCCTGGACAAGTACCCGCTGGCTGTCAGACCTTTCTATACCATGCCTGACCCTAACAACCCGGTGAGTAAACTGAATAAAACATGGGTGTTCATACTCATAGAATTTGTATTTTTTTTTTTCACGTATTTCACCATACCCGGGCATGTGTCGGTAACCGCATTATTTCATTCTGCATAAAAAGCTTGGCAAATATTGAAGACATTTTTTTTTTAAACTTGGAAAAATATTTGTTTTCTTATACTTAGTGCAAACAAATACTACAAAACATCTAAAAACTTTAAAAATGGCCAAGTTATAAACGTTTTAAAATAACTGCTAGACAAAGACGGCACTACCATAGAAGTGACGTCAAGACTATGTAACTTCATACTAGCACCATACATTGTCAGTACCGCGCGGCAAGAATACGTCAGTGACGTCATTCATGAAATTAAGAGGACAAATATAATTCTTGGGAATTTACAATCTGAACGGAGATCTTTGGAGATTACGAATGATTTTGGAAGATTTTTATTGATTGAACCGTACAACGTTGCCGAGTATACTATTTTTACATTTTTACACTTGACATTGGCTAAATTGTGGTGGTTTTTCCGCAAAAGCCATTAAACGAAGAGAAGAAGAAGAAGATAATTCTTGCTCTTCTGTTATACGAAGTTATAGACGATATAAATAGAATGGCATTGTCAATCTTGTTTACCTTATTCTGCAACTATCGCTGTTTACCTTCTACTGGAACTATCGCTGGTCATAGGGCGTATAGATATTTTGGGACAAAATGTTTACATGGTTTTGGTCATAGGGTGTATAGATATTTTGGGACAAAACATTTACTTTGTTTTGGAAAAATTTATTGTATAGGTACTATGTTTTGTACCTGTACGGTATACAGTTTTATGAAATCATAATGGTGGTAAACAATAAACTGGTTCCTTGTCTTTTCGCCCGCGGTATCACCCGCGAAGTACGTCGATAAAAACTATCCCATGTCGTTCCCCAGGATGCAATCTATCTCTCTGCCAAATTTTATCGAAACCCGTTCAGTGGTTTAGGCGTGAAGAAGTAACATACAGACTGACAGAATTGCTTTCGAATGTATAATATTAGTATGGATTAGTATGGATGGTTCTAAACAATAAAATGGTTCCTTGCCTTTTATCGTTATCTTTTTGGGGCTGACTGTACCTTACATTTAAAGTTGTTGTTTTATATTATTTCATTTTAAAGCATCTGTAGCCTAGCTAAGACAACCGCTCCAGCAATTGGCATATGCATTGTACAATTATATTCATTCTTTTCTTTACAGAGAGTGTCGAACTCCTATGACATGTTCATGCGTGGTGAGGAAATCCTCAGCGGTGCGCAGAGGATACACGATCCGGAGTTCTTGACGGAACGTGCTAAACATCACGGCATCGGTCAGTGAACAATGTTATGTCAAAGAATAATAATTATATACTACTGTATAAATATTGCACATAGACCTTTGGAAAGAGACAATCGGCTAATTTCGGCTTCGTAGAGCGCACTGTCGCACGAAATACAAACAGTCCGGTATCTATTAGGAGCTGTTAAAACAATTATGATTTGCTTCTTTTGATAATTATTTTTATTCTTTGTATAAAATTGTTTTGTGTAAAAAGGTCGATGTGCAATATTTATCGCCTGGTACTGTACTCTTGTTGGAATCCCAACACTAAATGTTAATAAATAATACGAACGTCACTAGCGCTCTGTGTAGCAATTTTTATCTGTGACTCTCGTTCACCTTCCGCATGGGTCGGGTCCGCGACAGTTCAACGAAGTGCCTACATGATTGATGGTGATTATCGGTGATTGGTGAAAAAATATCTCCTTATTTAGAAGAACTAGCGGTTTACCTTACCTACAAGTACATCCATTATGGGGTCGGCGAATTCATGCTAATGCGTAGTTCATACAAACGTAATACCAAAATAATTTGTAAATCAAACATATTCTTAAGGTAGTGTGTGTTTATTCCGATTGGATTACAGAATATCTAGGTTCCCAAATTTATATATTTTTTTAATGGACTCTTATCTAAAGACGAGATATGAGGAATTTCAAATGTTATGAGAAAAACCTGTTTTTCTCATAACTCTTCTGTAAATCAGTGTTCATTCAAAATCAAGTCCAAAGTTCAAAGTTTATTGAACTCTTCGATAACTGAGCTTTGTCGGTACCGACTTTGTTTTGAAGATTTTACAGTTCTATTATTAACACCCAAAGTTACGTTAAAAATAGCAAGAAAACCGAATCTTTGTTGGGTCATGGCTTTTTATTTTACTATTCTGTTACCGTACAGACAAAGTTAATAATAAGACAAAACGATATCATGTATAACTCTTTGTATGCACAATGACAAACAGTGGAGTAATACTCTCCCGAATTTTGTATGGACAGAATATCGACTAGTGGCACTTTGAGGTACGCTTTCTGATCCATGTGTTTACATTTCATCACATACTTTTAGAACACCGTAAGTAAAATAACATACGTAAATGTAAATATGTGACACTCACTCCCCTCCACTAGTTTATCGTCCTCCGCAACGTAGCTGCAGGCCTGGCAGTAAGCTGTTCCGTGATTCGATAAGCCTAGAACAGAAAATGATCACCCTTACAATGTGGACAAGCCACCTTTCGAATCCGATCATAACAAGATTCAAATGCCAGAAGAGCAAATGCCACAGCAAAAATTCATAATTTTTAATTAAAATTGTTTATTTCTCATTTTTCAGACATCACCAAGATAGCCGCGTACATCGAGTCCTTCAGATTGGGCTGCCCGCCACATGCAGGTAAATAGTGATTTAACTATCAATAAGAACTTTATAGGTGTCGATTCTGTTGATGTTGTTCACAAACTAAACTAAATTTATGTTCACTGCATATTATTCTTTCTATTTCATTAAGAAAAGGACAGACGATAAAAGTTTAGTCCTGTCAAATTATTCAGCGCCTGACGTAATTTTAGTAGGCAAGTTTTTAATCACGTTTAAACTTGTATGGAGTAGTGTCAGGCGCTGATTAGTTTGACAGGACTAAACTAAAATGTATCTTCTGTCCTTTTTTTAATGGAATGGAAAGAAAAGGATGCACTGAACTTGAATTCCGTTTAGTTTGTGAACAAGGGAATCGGCACCATAGTTGTTCAAAATCGCAGGTTTACTGGTTCGCTTCTAAAGCCATCCTTCTAATCTAAATAAAAAATAAATAAATGATCTTTATCTTTCTTCAGGTGGCGGCATCGGCATGGAACGCGTCGTAATGCTGTACCTCGGACTGGACAACATTCGCAAGACGTCCATGTTCCCTCGTGACCCCAAGAGAGTGACCCCCTGATGTGTATATATTTGTATATTGTTGTTATACTGACAGATCAATAATAAATGTTTATTAATAATTGTTGGGATTTTTGAGCGAATAAAGAACCACCGCTGTCTACCTGCCATTGAAGGCAACTAACTAGAAGCATTAGGATCCACTGATGCAACCTCATCTCCCAAGAGGGAGATTTTAGAATCCTTTAGCGTGTATACCTACGTGTACCTACACGTAGGTATACACGCTAAAGGATTCTATAACTCACATACACTCATGATACCTATCATGAGTGTTGGGGAGATTGAATAAAATAAAAACCGTTTAAAAATTATGAATTTGAATTATATTTTATTACAATATATAGCAAAGTATGTCCAATTTTCATTTTTATCACACTTCTCTCTCGATCACATTCATCACATTTTCCTTATATCAGCACAAGCTGAGGACTGTCAGTTCTGCCTGACAGTCTCTCTCAGTCCGCACTGACATTTACATTCAACATCTAACATGATTTGCAAACACCAATAAAATCAAAAATCACTTAAAAATTACTTACTTATATAATCTGCGTTTCTATAATATTATCTCGTTTTCATTCAACTTTTAAATATTTGTTCATGAACAGTGAAACAGTACAGACGCCAGCACATTAAGCTACCCGAAATTGTCAAATTTTCCCAATCAACTTTGAACCTTACACTTTAGTGATAAAGTTGAACATATATTAAAGAAATATGACAGATTGTAGTAGCTTGATGTGCTGGTGTCTGTACATTACGATACGGGTGACTTATGTAGTCCATGCAAAACGCTTCCTAAACCCGCACTTGAGTCACGCTTTTTGTGTAAAAATAAACTACTTACAGAAAAGCGTGACTTCAGTGCGGGTTTAGGTCACACAGTGCTATACAGAATGAAATTGAAAACATGCGACAAACCGAAATGGGAGATTGTACTCATCATTATGAACAACTTTTGCTATGGGACCAAACCTGAAATCGCGAAAACAAAATCAGTTGTTCCCTACATTTATGTTCGTATAACTCGTCAAAATGTACGGAACAGCTGATTTCTTTTTTTTCGCGATTGCAGCTTTGGTCCCTTTAGTAAAAGTTGTTCATAATGATGAGTACAATCTCCTATTTCGGTTTGTCGCATGTTTTCAATTTCAACCTGTATAGCACTGTGTGACCTAAACCCACCCACCCCGCGTAAGTTTCGATTCCGTAGGAATATCGGGATAAAAAATATCGTACTCAAACTATCTCTATACCAAATTTCATCTAAATCGGTTCAGCGGTTTAAGCGTGAAGAGGTAACACACAGACACACTTTCGCATTTATACTATTAAATTTAATATGGATTTAGACTTCCTCATTGGTCTCGCAAGCGCTACTACTGAGCATGACGTGTTAGGTTCAATCCCCAGGTCGGGTTTCAGTACCTAATATCACTTTTTTGCTATCATGAATTTCTCAGTAGCAACCCCGGGGCTGGATTTGTGAATAGGCTCGCATATTAAATGGGACTTACACAAAACTGGCGAATAACTGCCTAGCCCTTTGGGGAAAACAGGCGTGATGATAATTGTTATACAGTACCCGGCGATAAATATTGCACATCGACCTTTGGAAAGAGACAATCGGCTAATTTCGGCTTCGTAGAGCGTTATCTCTGTCGCATGAAATACAAACAGTCCGGTATCTATTAGGAGCTGTTAAAACAATTATGATTTGCTTCTTTTGATAATTATTTTTATTCTTTATATAAAATACAAAAAAAGGTAAAGGTCGATGTGCAATATTTATCGCCGGGTACTGTACTACATTTTTTTTAAAGTAAGTACTATCCTGTAGTCCCTTCTTTGCAGACTTGAAATACAGACTTCGAGTTTATTTAGCATTGTTTTTCAGTTCACTTGAACATACCATTAGAGTATAGTTGTGACCATTTTGAAGCATAAAATTAGGCCTTTGCGCATCACAGAAATGAACAAGATCTTTTACTTTATTGACTCCGTGCACATTTTCGAGATATCAAAAATTATAAAAATTTTTCGTTCATGAAAAAATATGTTAAAAGAAAAATTACTCCACGCATTCAATGGTCCATATCATTTAAAACAAGTTAGCCTCAATGATGTCATTATTATCGACATCGATAAATATCGCTAGTGTTGTGCTCTAACAACATTTATCGAATCGATATCACAATTTATCAACAGGACAGCACTTTACAGATAAAAAGCAACTTACTTGTGTAAAATATCAAACTTATCCAATTTATTCAAAAATAAAGTATGCACCTTATGTAATTAAATATGTTTTTCATGAGTTTATTTTAGGTCGTTGTTCACTTTTGTATCCGATACAGTAATTGTATCAAAGCAAAATAGTACACTTGTTATACAGGATAAATTAAATTTATAGCGAAACTCCGCAGACATGATAGGTATTGATATTGAAACAAAAAAAAAAGTTTTGATGTATTTTGAGGGGTCAACGACCGCTGGTAGTGTTGTTAGGGAAAATCTGTTTTCTTTTGTTTTATGGTGTTATCTGTGAAGTTTACACAAAAAAAAGGTTTTTTTGAAAACTGATATTAGAAGTATTCACTAACTGCGGTCGTTGACCCCATAAAAAGTCATCAAATTAACTTCTTTTTTGTTTTATCATGTTTAGATATCGGCACTGATCACATCTACGGAGCTAGCTAATTGAATTTGATCCGGTAGAGTTGTCGCGTTTTAGCATAATAATAACGGTCATTGCCCTGCCCCTAATATCTCTGCGTAGAAACCCAAACAAAAAACTAGGTATGTATGGTTTTTCGTTATTGGAACATGTTGAAGATCACGATAGATTCAGGACGTTAACGAACTTTATTTCAGTCTTTTAAATAAAAAAATACTAGAAAATGTAGATGGGTCAATGATCGCTATTGCTGTGCTAAAACGCGACGACTATAATCTATAACAACAAAGCAAAATAATAGAAGATATTTACAATGACATAATTAGCGAAATGAGCTAACTGCTAATGAGACACGATTACTTTTTCTATTGTTATAAGTAAATCAAATTTTGATTTTACCACAGTTGAGAGGTGGGCGTATTATAGGTACTCTTTTGCCTAAGTCCTCGAATACAGGCGTTATGTACAAGAATACAGAATCATGTAGAAGTGATTTGTATCCGATACAAATGGTGGTTTTAATGTAGATATTAACACTTATTATAATTACAAGTTTAGGAACAAAATACAAGAGGAAATCGTCGCGTCAAATTGTTTCTTTCACATACTACTCTTGTTTTGACAATCCGACTAGAATTTCGCTACTGTTTTAATAAAGGAATGAATACAGCAGACCTATTCTGTAACAATTTCACCGTGAAAACGTAGGTGGAGTGAGCTCTCAACAGTGTGAATGCCTAGCATCAGAGGGGCAATTCTTGTCATTTACAGGTCCAGTTGAAAACCAGCGTCAGGCACCAGTTGTCTGGCATTTTTGCTGAACTGGGCCTTTTTGGCGCAGCCGTGAGGCACACTTTCCTGCTAATTTCTTACATCGGACTTTGCACTTTTTATTTCTATCTTATTTTTTATCTGATGTAGGTACGACTATTATCTAACTATCTGGTGTATTGTATGTCTCTTAGTCTGTGCTAAATAAACGTATTTTCTTTCTTTCTAATTTCAAGAACGTTTACAGTCTGATCTGTCTCAATATGTCAAAAATACCACTAAAATCCCTAGATTTTTGACATTGAGGGTCGCCGAGATGAAATTTTGAACGTTTTTAATTACGGAATTGGCCTTCTGGATCTCGTCACTTCACCTAAGTTGTCACAGTAAGATTTTTCCAGAATAAACCTGCTGTTATTGAAACGAATTAATCCACGGTGCCCCACCAATTTGTCATTCTTTTAAATTTCGATGTCCATTTTGACCCACTCTACTAATCAAGTTTGGTGGACACTTTGTTTTTATCTGATGTATGCCACTTTGGCAGAATCATATAAATATATTTTCTTTCATTACTACAAGGTGTCGTGAGGAAATCATTTGTGGGACACCTTGGTGGGGCAGGGTGAAATACTACTATTACCTATTTGAAGCCGCATAATAAATCAGAATTCAAAGACAAAGAAACAAAATCTGAAAGTTTTTTTTTTGATATGTTAAAATTGTTCTTAAATATTGCTGTACGTTTTTATATGTTTGATGTTCGTTTCAAAACAAGATACAAGATTCACCTCAATCGTTCTCTACCGATCCAACTATTGTTACATAGAAAAACGTTTTGATATTACAAAATCTACAGTTTTCTGATAGCCATGTCACCATACTTAAATGTATACTTATTTTTTTATTTAAGTTTTTCCGCATAATTTATCTCTGGTGCCGTGTAATGAAGCATTAATGCCATCATTATTCCAGAAAGAGATGATGCTGTGTCATGAGTCGTCCGTGACTCTCTCTCTATCAATGGAATTATGTTTCCTTTCTCGTATCAGCACGGAATACAGGATCAAATTATATTAGCTAGCTAGCGAAACTTCATAGTCGTGATGGGTGTCTATAGGTAAACACAATAAAACGCAAAAAAATATGAATCGATGATTTATTTTTGGGGTCGACTACCACAGACACTGTAGTTACTACAAATATCGAGTTTACAAAACAGTTTATTTGTATTAACATGTTTAGATATTTTTTTTTTTTTATAAATGGCATCTCGTAGTCGACCTTGAGAGGTCGTGACTACTTAACCGGACAATGATGTTTAGATATTGTTGTCGGGACGTTTTATATAAGCTAGTCGCGCGGTAAACTCTGCTTGCGCGATGCAGGATCCTGCGTGTGAGGCGTAGTTCGCATAGGGCGATGTAGATTCCGCCACAAAACTATACATCTGCAAAGTTTCTAACTTACTTTAACCTTGAAAAAGCTAGCTAACTTATTTTGACTCTGTATTTGAAAATAGCTCATGACGTAGAAACAATGTCAGCCAATCAGTACAATGGCAGCGAGGCTAACAGCACAGCGTGAAAAGACGTTAATTTAAGTATGGTTGCATTTGACATCTAATTAAAGCATATATATTAGGAAGATTCAGTTACATTCTATTGTATTTTATTTATTTATTTACATGGCTAGAGAATTATTAGCTTCTGGTAGGTAGTCTGATTTAATAATGGTGTAAAAATAATCTTGCGTGCTGGTTGGTATCATAAGTTGGTCTCCAAAGTATAGAAAATATTTGTTTATAATGTTTTTGTTTGACCAATTTGGTGGCTTACATTCCCGTTCATCTCTTAGAGATAACAAATCCTTTTCAACCACGGATATTTTAGACTTACTCCCTTACTAACAAACGTTGTATAGCGTCTGTATACAAGGCTTTGTCTTCTTTTTTCGAAAGTCAAATCACTGACGACTGAAAGAGAGAAATCGGTGTGTAACTATTCATCTGATATAATACGTTTATTAGTCCTTACTAATAAACGTATTATATCAGATGGTTAGTATCCAAAACAAGACCATAATGTTTCCTCATAATCAATAATAGCCTCAAAAGACCGGAATTAAGGACTAAATTGCTGACTAATAATTCGGTCTGTAAATGAGTATTTCAGTTAGCATCTTTATAATCAGCTTATAATGTACCCACTGCTGGGAGACAAGCCTCCTCTCTAGGGAAAGGGCCGTATTCCACCACGCGGGCCCAGTGCGGGTTGGTATTTCAGTTGTAAAAACATATTTGGGAATAATGCGATTAGATATTCAGAGCATTATAAACCTACTTAATTACTGAATGGGAGTAATTTTTAGTATATCTGACCCTAATTTAAATGGAACTTCTAGATGTTACAGTCCAGTTTTTTGTACTCTTTGAGAGAAATGGGTAATGTCAGATTTTACACCACTATTAAACCATAAAGTTTGTGAATATTTTGTAAACTATGAAGCGATAAAAATATTTTGAGAAAAACAAATTCCACTCAATGAAGGTTTTCGTGAAAATTTACGACACCAGTTGGCACCACTTTGACAAGAGGTCTTCCAATATAAAATATATGATGACGTTCATCATTCGATTCATTCATTCGGTCATCAATCCGTCATGACGTAAAGAAAATATAGGCTCTTTGACAGATGCCTGGACCTGACGTGTCAGTGCTGCCACCTAGCGAACGTCATTTCAGAATACCCTCATTAGAGGGGACGTTCGTAGACTTAGGAAATTTCGCTGTAATTAAATCGATATCATTAGATATCGATTAGCTTTCTAAGTCTATCGGTATTTCTGAATTAACCAGTTTCTCTCATAATGTATTAAATATAGAATTTTTGAGCTGTTTAAGTACACATCACTTTATTTATTTTTTTTAATTTACAAATTGTCAATGTCACTGTGGTTTTCGCGTTCTTATTAATTTATGAATGATATTTTTATTCATTTTATGTTTTAGAAATGATTTTTGAAAACCTTTGAGAGCAACTTTTAAAGGCTACTTATAAGACTTTCCGTTAGCACATACTTAACTGTTTATTTTTAGAGTGAAATCACACTTGCGGCGGGTTGTTTCACGTCCACTTGACGCACGCGTATACGTCAAAAATGGCGCTAACTATTGTCAAACAAAATAAAAGCGTTGTTTTAAATTACAAAATACTTACTTACTTACTTACTTTTAGTCTATCAAAAAGTACTCTGTGATGATGACCTTGCCGTACGTAATCGTTATTTGACGTACGCATGTTACGCTAACCAACCGTTTGAAACAACCGGTCTTAAGATTCAGAGTGAGAGAGGTCAGGAAAGAAGTCCCTCGGCAATAGGTGGAACTAATTATTAATATATAAGGTCCCATTGAAATAGATGGGCAAACTTTTAGAAATCAATCAGACCACCAAAATCAGGACGATTGTAAAAAAATATATAAGATAAACGCATAGATACTTAGAAGAAAAATAATCAGCTAACGAAAATACACTAATGTGCCGGCAATTTATTATTATAGGTCAAAATAAAAACACTTTAATCAGTTTTTTTTTTGTGCTTGGATATCTTTGGTTAGACGAACTGAGCGCAGTGTTAAAAATTATCCATCTATTTTAGTGGGACCCTGTATAGTTACCAACATTCCTAGAACAACCCTCCTATCTCAGACTTTCTCTATTTAAGATTGTGCATTTTATTAACCAAGGCCTGTATTTTGGTATCGAGATAAATAACTAAATCAATATTTATTTATGATTCCGTCACACGACAATGGCGACGCGTCTACGAGACTTCTTTCGTGAAACGGACTTTACACGCATGGACCGGCATTTTCCTGTATCTCGTATCTCTTTCTGTTACTTAGAGGCGTCGTTTGGTAGAGCGAGAAGTCCGCCCGCAAGTATCCGCAGTCATTCGCATTGACAGCGCGTTTACGTGCGAATGGACTTCTTGCTCTAAAAGAAAGAGAGAGAGAAGTACAAATTGTATATGATTCTAGTCCCTCTGAATTAATAGTGATAGTTTACTGCGCTAAAGCGGAATTCTGTGCTAATTTCTAGTGATATTCTTGGAGATATGATTTGCTGTAATATAATGATTTTATGAATATAAATGCATATTGTTGATTGTTCAGTTCCACCATAACCGCTACACAAAATTAGATGAGTCCGGTAGAAAGATTCCAAGACTTTACAAATTGGGTAGTTGAACATAATTTTATCTCAAAAATACAGTTATAGGTTATTATTTCTCAAATAGTCGCTAACTGAGCGTCACATTTAACTAACAAATCGAAAAAGACACGTAATTTGAAAATGCCATTTTAAAATTTAAGTACATTTAATTTATTCTTACACATTACAGTTATCGTCGGTTTTAACAACAGTTTACAGTAAATTATATTCGAGTTTTAAAAGTAACAAGTTTAAGTATTCGTAGTAACATTATCACAATTTATTTTCATTTTATTTTATTTACATTTTTTAAGTATCATCAAATTCAAATTACTTCTCAATCATAGAGTTCTATAATTAACACCAATTTATTTTTATTTTCAATACGAAGGTTTTAAAAATCATAGACAAAAGATTTTTTTTTGTGTATTTAAATTGTACTAGAAGAAATCCCAAAATTAATTAAGTATACACAAGTGTTTTGTGGATCTCAAAAACTACTCAAAAATAGGTGACACAAATAGCACCAAGAATGGTTAAAATATATAGATGTAAGTACAACGGTACAAGGAACTTTTGGCGCGCGCAAAAACGGAACCAACGTCGCCATCTTGTTTTATCAATACAATTACTATGCCCCCCTGTCTATGTCATTCAGGCGCCAAAAGATCCATGCAGTATTCGAGGTCTTACCATCTGGCATGACATTTTTCAAAACTCATTATTTTTTTATTCACATTTTTCTGTACACTATGGTCACAGACCATAAACATAGTTTGCTTATAGCCACTAACACTTGCAAATCAAGCTGTTTAAGTCCGATTGGCACTTAACACTGGGTTCACCACCAAATTCTTTCGTTATTCACATTTTGCACAGGATTCCAATATTTTGCACAGGTTTCGACCACTTTGCACAAACATTTTGCACAAACCTTGGCCACTTTGCACAGGTTTTACATTAACCGAATAAACTCTTAAGGTCCTCTTCGTAGAGGGCAATGACCAGCATTATGCCGATCCCCGTGGCTAGTCCCATCAGTTGTAGTATGCACTGGCAGAGAGTACCCTCTTTGCTATGCGATGTACTTAGTTCTGGCATCTGTGAAAGAAAATTTAAGAATATTAAAATGTCACTACTTACTACATTTTTTGCTCAAGCTAAGGGATTTGTCCCGATAATATTCCGAGGACGAGTAACTAAATATTTAGAAAAGGTCAGTCGTCATCATCATTTCAGCCGAAAGACGTCCACTGCTGGACATAGGCCTCCCCCAAGCACCTCCACTTCGACCGGTTCTGTGCTTCTCGCATCCAACGGGTTCCTGCGGTCTTCACAAGGTCGTCGGTCCACCTTGTGGGAGGCCTTCCAACGCTACGTCTTCAGGTACGCGGTTTGGCAATTCTTCGGGCTATGTCTGTTACCTTGGTTCTCCTGCGGATCTCTCCTCGTCTTGAGACACTGCGGTATGTGGGACGAGAAGATATTGCGTAGCTTTCCGAACGCTGCCCAAACGAGTCGATTCGACACTTGACCTCTTTCTCGAAGTTGGACCTACCCAACTGGACAGTTTGTTCTCGGTAAACATATTCGTTCACGACTTCGAGTATAGCGTCTCCGATCTTCATGAGAGTGGGTGTTACATGGGCATTTGACATGACCTTCGTTTTGTTCATGTTCTTTTTAAAACCCATTCTTTTGGAGGCTCTACTGAGGTCATCGAGCATTGTACCGACGTCCTTCATAATCTCAGCCATGACTACGATATCGTCGGCAAACCGAAGGTGAGTTATGTAATTGCCATTAATGTTAATGCCAGCCCCTTTCCAGTCCAGAACCTTGAATACATCCTCAAGTGCAGAGGAAAAGGTCTAAGCCTACCAGAAAGTGCAATGCAGTCGGGCTGTGAATGATAAATCATGAGCCAGAATATAAAATTCAGTGCCATATTGCACGATTCTTTATCAGATTGCACATTCCTTAGGTGCAATATTGCACTTATCTGCCCGATTGCACTATCCACCGTGCCAGATTGCACAACACACAGCTAGATTGTGCACGACCCACTGTTAGAATGGATAGCCCACGGCCAGATTGCACAATTCTCTGTGCAATTTATCACATAGCCCTACAAGTTTCTGCACTCACCATATCAACGAGCGCAATGTACAGGAACATGCCGGCCGCGGCCGCGAACAGCCAGCGCGTGGCGGAGGGCGCGTGGCCGGCCAGCACGCCGCACACCATGCCCAGCAGGCACAGCGCCGACGACAGGATATTGTAGCACACCGCGCGCTTCACCGACATGCCGGCTTTTAGCAGGACGGCGAAGTCGCCTGGAAAGGAAATTATAAGGTTGAGTTTATTTTAACTATACCACCAGCAAGCTCTTAAAACTGGCTTGTTCTAGAACACAACAATTACGGTGTAGATCGGGATTGTGGACTATCAATCAAAATGTATGACTATTACAGTACCCGGCGATAAATATTGCACATCGACCTAAAAGAAAAAAATAATTATACAAAGAATAAAAATAATTATCAAAAGAAGCAAATCATAATTGTTTTAACAGCTACCGGTACCGGTAGATACCGGACTGTTTGTATTTCGTGCGACAGAGATAACGCTCTACGAAGCCGAAATTAGCCGATTGTCTCTTTCCAAAGATCGATGTGCATTATTTATCGCCAGGTACCTACTGTATCTAACTATGTATCTGGTGTTGTGTCTCTTAGTCTGTGCTAAATAAATGTATTTTCTTTCTTTCAAAATTAGTATAAATTTGAAGGGTATTATAGCGAATCCATTGCTTCATATGTTCGAAAAATTCGTCTGCTCAGCAGCGCAAATAACGCAATGAGTGTTGTTGAACTGTCAAAATGATAGCCATTGCTACTGGATGTTAAGCAATGAGGGTTTTCTGAAATGACATTCGCCAGGTGGCAGCACTGACACGTCAGGTCCAGGCATCTGTCAAAGAGCCTATATTTTCTTTAGTCATGACTGAATGATGAACGAATGAATGAATCGAATGATGAACGTCATCATATATTTTATATTGGAAGACCTCTTGTCACAGTGGTGCCAACTGGTGTCGTAAATTTTCACGAAAACCCCCATTACCCCGCTAGTGTCCATGGTGGCCATCAAGCTAGGCTAGGCTAATTACGTTACAGTACCTACCCGGCGATAAATATTGCACATCGACCTTTGGAAAAAGACAATCGGCTAATTTCGGCTTCGTAGAGCGTTATCTCTGTCGCACGAAATACAAACAGTCCGGTATCTATTAGGAGCTGTTAAAACAATTATGATTTGCTTCTTTTGATAATAATTTTTATTCTTTGTATAAAATGGTTTTGTGTAAAAAGGTCGATGTGCAATATTTATCGCCGGGTACTGTAACTGTTATTTCTATTAACCAGGGACATTCATAATTCAAACTCACGCGCAGCTGCTGAGTAAATAACGGTTTGTTCGGGATCGAACCCTGGAGCATGCGTTGTGCTATCGATTACAAAAGATATTCAGACCAATAGTAATATTAGTAACATAATGAATCGATATTGTAACAAAGTGAGAATTACTTTGCCACACAATAAACATTCTTAGCACACGATTTATACATATTATTTATTCAACATATTATTTTAATTTAACTAAACTGAAAAAAAAAACCGGTATTTCTCGAGAAACCGGCACTATAATTTGACATTGACTGACATGTGAATTTACTGTGTACCATTCAGCTACATAAGAGAAAAGAAAAAACATTACGCTTTTCATAAGTTATTGCGCGTTTCTAGATAACATAGTTAATTATGGTAGAAATAAATTACATAAGTATCTCAAGTCAAACTTTATTACCAAGAAATGCATGTATAACTAGCTTTCTCTCGCGGATTCGTCCGCGAGGTATGTCGATAAAACTATCTTATGTCCTTTCCCGGGATGCAATCTAACTCTCTGCCAAATTTTATCGAAATCCGTTCAGTGGTTTAAGCGTGAAAAGGTAACATACAGACAGACAGACAGATAAGAGTTACTTTCGAATTTATAATATTAGTATGGATTTCATACGTACTATATTTTTACTTTACATTTTCTCTTTCCTTAGGGAGGGGCTCGTGGCTAATTGTGGGACATTTCATTTAATCTATATACATATATAAAATTCAAAATTCTGACTGACTGATATATCAACGCACAGCCTAAACCACTGGTGCTAGAGACATGTAATTTGGAGGATGTGTTCTTTGTGAAGAGTAGGTATCCACTAAGGGTTTTTAGAAATTTCACCCCTAAGATGGTGAATGGGGGGAAAGTGAAATTTCACGCGGACGAAGTCGCGGGAAGAATATAGTTTAATTATAAAGGCATACAGAATTAACATACCCAATTCATGAGGCAGTTCGTGGCACAAGACAGCGATGGCTGTGGAGAAACCGCCTGCTATGCTTGAAGCGAAGGCGGCGCCTGGAAACGTAAGATTGTATGTTGGTAAGTATAGAAATAGATGAAATATGAAGCCATTTCTTCTTCGTGAATGTTGCCGGGGCTGACTGGTCACTTCTTAGCATGTGAGTTGGTCCTGTTTGATGACAGACGTTTGGCAGCATAAAAACTCAGGTAGATACATCAAGAGCATCACAATAACGGTTCTGAAACCCTGATCAAATCGCTAATCAGTAACTGTGCTGCCAAATTAGCTATTGCGATTGCTTGATCAAATGATTTGAGCTCAACATCGGTTAAAACATCAGCCTGTTTGCCAACTGCAAGTCTTGGCTTCACAAACCCATCATTAATTTGAAACGTGTCATAGAAATACACTACTTCTCTCCAATCCCACCCAAAGGTTTCCAAGCCAAAGTTTAGCCAGTCATCAAGGTCGATAGTGACTGCTCAAGTAAAGCCTGGGTAGATTCTTATATGCAGACACATACCTATAGCCATGCCGTCAGTGAAGTTGTGGAGCCCATCCCCCATGATGACCATCCACGCTACAGATGCGATGGAGGACGGAGGAGCGTGCACGTGCCCGTGCGCGTGCGAGTGACCGTGGTGGGCGCGCGAATGCTCCCTGTGGATAGTAAGATATATCTCTCAAAGTCAAGGAAACAATTTACAGACACGTTTGAATTGTCAAGGACTCGGTAGTCAGAAAGTTAAAGATAGTTGCCCATTCTAAAATCCAGATTTCTATGGAGAAGAATGGGCATGAAACTCTATGTATGCTCTTTTAAATCAAGATATCAATAAACAAAGAGATCAAAATCATAATTGAAATGCTGGATTTGACAAAGGCTTCCCAATTACCAATCAGAGAAAATATTTATTCTCAGGCAGATTGGATGGATTGCCAAAGGAACTACTGGTTTATCAGACAGCCCTTTATTATATCAAAAACATGAGGAGGCTGTTTCTATTATTAAACAATGCGGAGCCTGGAATTGGATTTTTCCGAGCATTAGTGCCAGTCTCCTAATTGAAACACACAACGACCACATAGGGGAAGCTCATGACTGTGTGGGTTCAAAAGTAGAACAACATTAACAAAAATAAATCAACTAACCTCAAAATCACAGTATAACTGTCACCATCCTTCAGATCCTTAACCCCATCCTCCTTATGCTTAATATTATTCATCTCCACAACCGCCGGCTGGGACTCGGCCTTCAGCAACCAATCCTTGGCTGTAGGCTCCTCCTTACCCTCAGGGTTTAGGGCATTCGAAGACACCACACTCACGGAGTTATTGTGCTTCTTCCCATGCTTTGGACTTGAAGGTATACCATCTCTTAAGTGATGGTCATCATGTGTATCAGTATCAATTTCGTCGTAACAGTAAGGGTACTCTGAATACTTATGCTTGCAAGTTTTCGTAGTAGGATCTCCCTTTTCGTCTCGTTTAAAGATTTTCATGAGAGAATTTGATGTGGCGTTTGTGACTGCTGATTTTGAGCCTCCGGAACAGCCCATTGCGGTTTCGTCCTTTAGAACGCGAACTCTTGTGGGGAGTTTATCCTCCTCGAGCTTCTGGCGACGCTTCCTCCATTCAACGACCACTGTTAATCCTTTTTCGGTGAAGTAGAAGAACACTACACCCAACATGGCAGCCAGTCCCTTCCACATGCCATCATCGTGAGAGGCTCGTACTTCTACTTCTGTTTGGCCATGATTGTGACTGTGGTCATGGTCTGGGCTCATGGCATGAGGCATGAGATGCAGTAAGGCATCCCCACATAGCGTTCCAACTGCCAACGCTACCAAGAACTGCAGTAGATGGTTATAGTAAGTCTTATGCATGATAGGGATAACTGCTACTCCTAGCAAACCGCAGGCACTGATCGCGAATATACACAAGGATGAGTACAACCAGACGGCATACATATTTTTGGTGTACGCCATTTCTTGTGGTACATGTAGCGGTACATTTTGTGGTACATCTGTCTGTTCCCTTGTTCTTCTTCCTATGCTGGTTTCTTTTATGCATCCAGTTCGTTCTATGGAGGTGTTGGCTAGTTTTTGGTACAGGAGTATAGGGCATATAGTTTGTAGTGTGGTCTCGGTGATGATGGCGTCTAAGTCGTGGTTGTGGTCACTGTGTTCTGAGTGTGAGTGGTCGTGTGTTGGTTTTAATCGTGTGTTCACTGTTGTGATTAGGTCGGAGCTGTTCATACACTGGAAAGAAGGAAACGTTAATGTTATTACAAAATAGGAAAAGAGTCTTAAAATAGAAACTTCGGATTGATTTTAAGAAATCGGGTTTTGTCTCATCGGAAATCAAATTAGTCGTAATCGATGACGAATTAATGGAAGCCTAAAAACAATAATGGGACCTTCCGCAATCTTAAGAGGAATCAAAGCAAATCGTAATAAGGCTATTATTTAAAGTATGTTGGATAAACATCCACTCGCCGTTTCTTTTGCAGAGTCCAAAACATTTGGGTGAAACACTTGAATCAATGGAAGCAGAGAAGACTTTCTCAAGTAACACAAAAATATGCCAAAATACTCACATTAACAACTTCATCTTTTACATTCTTCCCATATATATAATCCCGGCTCTCAGTATTCTGTCCACCTTCCACCAGCTTATGAAGATCCAACTCCTCAAGCATCTTATTAAACCCTGTCAAATTCATTGTCATACTACCCACATCTCCATACAACCTAAATATCTGTGTGACATATGTATCTGGGTTCACTTTGAGGTCCCTCTTGTCTTTGCCCTGCCTTATCTTCTGTAATTTCTGTTGGTATCGAGGAGAAAGTTTTCTCTCCTCATTTAAGTCTATATGTAAATCATCTACATCGTTTATATTTGCATCGTAGGTTAGTACGCCGTCGTTTTGTATGTCTACGTGCGACCCACACGAGTGTGCCGCGCATAGCAGGCAGAACAAACACACTGTCACTATGTGACGCGCCATGGTTATCCTTAGGCTAAATATGATTGGCTTATATTATAATATAAGGCTAATCCATTTGTTGCGTAGCGGCGCGTGGTTGGCTGCTGTTGATCTGTGGACAAGGAGAGAGGATGTTAGTCACGTTATCTAAGGACATAGTTATATTATCAGTAAAAGAGACTGGACTAAAGGCTGCATTTCGAAATTGTTGTGCTGGTAATCAATCATTCCTATGATAAAATGATAAATAATTTTATTTCTGTAAGGAGGTTTGTAAGTACAAACACTTTTACACATCAATCATATTTAAAAAAAGTTGAGGTCGGCGTTTCCTATCGGACTACTCTGAGAAGAAAAGCCGAAACAAACTCAAGAGCCACAGTCTCTTTTAAAGTCCAGACATAATCTTGGTCAGTTCATGTAGATTGGTGTCTGAAATGGTCTTTTGGGGAAAGAACCACGGAGGGTGAGTTGACCTGTGCAGTCAGTGCAAGCAATTTTATTGTCAGTAATCATGCAGCTCAATTCAGAACTTAAGGAGCTTAACATGAAACAGTTGTTCCCTTAAAAGATACAAGCCCATTTATTCGCAAAAACATGAGTATGCCACACATCACAGCGGGCCCTATCAGAATAAAGTGCGTTTCACGAAAGAATTCCCTTCGCCGTAATGTTGGCACTATTGCTTTTCATTGAAGAATTGTTTTACCTTCAATGAAAAGCAATGGTGCCATCATTACGGCGAAGGGAATTCTTTCGTGAAACGCACTTTACCAGCGCTGCGACATTTATTTTTTAAATGTCACAATAATAATCAATCGCGCGTTAATAATAATATAATAATAATAAAACTAGGAGTAGTATTTGTTGTTATATCGGCAACAGAAATACATCGTCTGTGAAAATTTCAACTGTCTAGCTATCACGGTTCATGAGATACAGCCTGGTGACAGACAGACAGACAGACGGAAAGTGGAGTCTTAGTAATAGGGTCCCGGTTTTACCCTTTGGGTACGTAACCCTCAAACTAAAGTTATAATATGTCTACTGGATAGTTTTTTCGGCTCCCCGACTGTCCTTGTACTTGATAGTTATTGTGAGATGCTTGTTCCAACTATGACTTGTCGATAGTTCCTTTCATTTAGTCATCTGTTTGTTTTTTATGAGATTTCCGTTTTCTGAAATCCTTTTTTAATCTGAATTTTATGTTGTATGTATTGTTAGTAACCTTCTAAGCCGGAATTAGGACGGGCTCAACGATAAACTTATGGGAAGTTTTAATAATAGGTTAAGACAATAAAAAGGTCTGTGTTTGAACGTAATTAATATGAGCTGATTATAATGTGTATTTGTTGCTTTTAGCACACGTTTTTTGAGTTTTTTTTATAGGCAGCATAATGAGAGGCTGTAGGGGTTACCGTTCGTATAACATGTCAGGCATTTTGGGCCAGCGTCCGGCCATTTAGTAAAGGGGGTTTAAGAAAGTTAATTAAATGTCCGGCTTTTTTGCTAATGTCGTGCTTTTTGTCAGGGCTTTTCGAATTTCGATATGGTAATCCTAGATCACTGTGAGAGCTCCGTTGGAGTTCAAAACTAATCGGAAAATATAATACAAATAAGTGAGTAAATAGTTAATACCTACTTACTAAATAATATCAAGATTCATACGCCATGATAGTTAAATTTACACCATTACTCAAATGCCATAACAATTTTCACTTACATAACAACTCTCGCGACCAAAATCCATTGTTACAGTATTTTGGCTTAAAACGACCATTATCTTATGCACAATGGTCGCAAGTCGCATGCAGTATTATCACGGTACGGAAGCAAACGACACAAACATCTTATGGCAAGCTGCCAGCGAATTACGACGTTATTGACTAAGATTTTTACGTTGTTACGAAATATTTTCGGGGAA
This sequence comes from Luperina nickerlii, assembly GCA_963855955.1. Classification (NCBI taxonomy): domain Eukaryota; kingdom Metazoa; phylum Arthropoda; class Insecta; order Lepidoptera; family Noctuidae; genus Luperina; species Luperina nickerlii. The sequence continues at coordinate 3,065,574 of OY979689.1, read as the reverse complement.
TCGTAAAATTTTGATGAGTAGTTTCTATGTTGATTTTATACCGGGTCAAATTAATTTAGCTAGCGAAACTACACGGACGTGACGGGTACCTAAACCCGTCAAAACAAAAAAAAAAATTGCTTTGGCAAGCTAGGTTGAATAAGATTGAGTATTTGCCATCTCTTTAGGGTTCCGTACCCAAAGGGTAAAAACGGGACCCTATTGTTAAGACTCCACTGTCCGTCTGTCTGTCTGTCACCAGGCCTTATCTCATGAACCGTAATAGCTGGACAGTTGAAATTTTCACAGATGATGTATTTCTGTTGCCGCTATAACAACAACTACTAAAAACAGAATAGAATAAATGTTTAAGGGGGGCTCCCATACAACAAACGTGTTTTTTTTCGACGTTTTTGTCTTGTGGTACGGAACCCTCCGTGCGCGTGTCCGACTCGCACTTGGCCAGTTTTTTCAATGACTGTTATTTTTGAAGTGAAAACTTCTTTAGCGGCGCTGTGTACTTTTTTTGGAATGGGTAAAAACTTCTAAATTCGCGTCAGGTCACGTGACCCTGATCGAAAATTCGTAAGACGTAAGACGTAAAACGTAAGACGCGCGTTGTTGAGGACAGCGCCATCTATGCACATCGGGAAGAACTACGAGGGCCTCGCGTACTAACTACGTAGTTCATCCAACAACGACGAGATGGCGCTGAACCACGGATATATAACTGACGACGAGCTCCATGCGAGCGGCTTGCTTCTCTTACCACTGCCGCGACCAACACCACGAACTGAAGTCTATCCTGTGTGCTTATTTGTAAATCTGAATAAATTCCTTTCACGAGAAGAATAAACCAGTCACTTTGGTCATCATACCTGATTTGCAAAAAACCCTATAAAATAAGGAACACACCTTAACACGCGTGTTTTGTTTATAAGACGATTCACAAAATACACTCGTAATTGTTCAAGTTTTCACTTCTGTCGGCACTACCGGAGTGCCAGTGTTTTTTTTTTGATGATTTCCTTTTGAATTACGAGCGGTAACAATGTTTTGTTTTTTTAAGTGTTTTTTATTTAGTGGCAAACAATTCCGATTATGTAGGAATTGTTTGCCACTTGTACAGAATTTGTAAACCTATGGATCATAATAATATAATGCTATCAAAATGTTATTTTTGTGCCATTATTTAGATCAAGATTAACGTGGAAACCATATCTTCGGTACAAAGACGAGCCCATCAATTTATCGCCACGGGTAAGTACAATTTAGCGATGCCGAATCAATTCGCCACAATGTCGACAGTAAAATTGTACTTATGAAAAACATAACCTGAATCCAATCATAATATAGATCATAATATTCAGTTTTAATAGGTTTATGCAATATGTCTATCTTTATATTTAAAACATTTATTCCTCAATGGTCATGATTGCACCTACCACTGTTTGTCTCTGCATCACCCAAAGGTTGACTGGTAGAAAATGCCTATGGCATTAAGTCCGCCTCTGTACACTTATGTGCTTGAAGTATTAAATAAATAAATAATTATACATCAGTTAATCAATCATTAACACACAGAGACACACACACCCCTACTCACACACACATACACACACACTACACATAATTGAACATGCTACAAAAGAAAATTGTATCATGCTAGAAACGAAACGTTTTTATTTTTAATACATCTCAAAATTGGGTAACCTATGACACGGCAACATTCAACTCAACTCAACTAAAAGGATTTATTTCAATTAAACCTTGTACAGGCACTTTTGAATTGTCAAAATTAAATAGTCGGTCAGTAAGTCAGAAAGTTGAAGCTAGTTGCCCATTCCAAAACGTAGATCTCTATGGAGAAGAACGGGCAAGAAACTCTATGGACACTCTTTTAAATCAAGATGTTACAAAATCCTGGGTACATTATTCACGCATTCCATTCGACCTCACAGACAAAACACACGGCAAACAACGATTGGTCGTCTAAAAAAGATCTAAATATAAGACTCGCGCGCACGTGTACACGGTACAAGTTCAAGGCGTAGAAAGTGATCTAGATTACATTGTATTACATACATAAATGCGTAGTTTTTACGTCAGGAATTAAAATGCGAAAATAATTTGTGATTCAACGATGCATAAAAGTTTCAGTCTACAGCTTACACCCCGATTCAAACTTTGAAGTGCTTGGCCAGACTAGAAGGGCGGGCGCAGGGCAGGCGCGGCGCGGTGTACTCAAACATAATTGAATATCTTTTGAGTGTCCACACAGTGGGCACGCGGGCGCGGTGAGCGGCGCGGGATGCTCGGCAAGGGGAGCGCGCGGGCAACTCAAGCCATAGTTCGTTCATACAAGTGGCCGCAGAGGGTGCGCGGGCGGCCCGCGCGCGGACCGGGATTCTCAAACTGGTTCGAGCTTTTTTCTAGTAAATATAACTCTTTTTCATACATACAGTGTAAACTCTTTATAACGAAACTCAAGGGACTGAGCATTTTTTGTCGTTATAGAGAGTTATCGTTATATGGAGTGAACCAAAATATCACACAAACTTTTTCGTCAACACTAATTGCTTCCCGTTTACTGGCCATGTTAAAAGTTTCAAAGTAGATTTACGACTGATAATACGATACGAGTAGGTACCCAGTATTACAGTCACAGTATAAAGACATATTGATATTATTACCGTGCCAGTATGCTTGGTCGAAGACCATCACCTGTGCCATCACTTCCGAGAAAACAATGCGTCATACTGCACGTGTTCAAGGCAATTAAGGATAACAAAAGCTAGACCGACCTCGGATGTTTCGGAGCTTCAAAGTCTTTTGTTACCTGATAACATAACATAAACAATAATACCGATAATAAATATTTACTGTCGAAAAATATGAACACATTTCTTCGTAATAGAGAATGGCGTATCGCTGTAAAGAGTGTTTCAATATGTGGGTTTTAACGCAAACCAACCAAGTTGGGCTCACTTCAACGTTACAGGGAGTTTATTGTTATAAAGGATAACGTTATAAAGAGTTTACACTGTATTATATTTTGACAAACACTGGACACGACAACACGCAGAACGCAGCCGCGCTCGACTGCGGTCACTGCGGACAGGCAGATCGCGCGCGTTCCCGCACCCGCGCCGCTCCCCGCCCCGCGCTGCCAGTCTGGCCAAGCATTAAGGCGCAGACCCACCGCGGCGCATACTGTGCACGGGCACGCGGCGAATTTTAGCTGCGTGGATTCATTTGTTCGACAACGCGAGTCTACGTTCCCATTGCAGTACACACTACACACCCACAACTATGTACAACTATAGCGTGGTCCACCGCGGCGCACTGTGCTGCGATACAGTTGTGGCGTTGACAGCGTTGAGCTATGTGAGCGCCATATTCGAGCAAGACGCGCATGTATGTACTACATAATAAGCCTACAATGTTCCCACTACTGGGACACAGGCCTCCTCTCTGTGAGAGGGAGTGGGCCTGAGTGAGCGACTGCCTAAATAGGCAGTCAAGGTAGTGGAGGTCAAATGACCTCCACTACCCAATTACTGGGTAATACGATACCCCTTGGTAAGACTGGTTGTCGGACATTCGGGCTTCAGAAGACCCGTAACGACTGTCAAAGATCCACGAATGGCAGCCGGGAGCAACGGCTTAACGTGCTTTCCGAGGCACGGAGGGCTCTTGGTATGTAAAGATGGTCACCCATCCACGGATCAACCGCGGCAAGCGTAGCTTAACCTGATCGACACATGCGGCTATTATTACTTGGCCACAAGCCCCCCAAACCTACCCTGTATATGTGACGTATATTTTCCCATAACTTATTTATTTTTGTGTTTTTCTTTGCGTCATGTTTACTACAAATAAACGTATTTTATTTCTTTCCTCATTCTTTCTACTACCCCCGGACGATCTCCATCACAAAGAACTCCACAACTATAATTATTATAGGTCGCCAGATTGATAATTGCCACTATGACGTCACAATCGCGGTGCACCGATCAATTTCTAGGCCTTGGACAACGTACGTGCAGACGCGTGAAAGTGATCTACATACTGATTGGTAATGTAAAGCACATTTTGGTTGGTTAACGAATGAAAATATTATTTGTTAGACCACAGACGAAAACTAAGATTTAAAAACTAAGTAATCATAATAAATAAAAAAAAAGACAAAAAAATCGATTGTTTTGTAAAACCATCACTAAGTATAGTACTTACATTGTTTCATTAGCAATTAGTGCAACTACCAAAATAATATTCACATTTTTTTTACAAGGAACAATGACAAAAGTAATTTATTTTTTAACTAGCTTCTGCCCGCGACTTCGTCCACGTGAAATTTCTTGTTACTCCGACCCATCCCGTCGCATCGCGTCGTCTGCCCGCGCTATTACTTTCGTTTTTGCTTAGCGTTCTTTCTGACTTTTTTTCTTTTGCTCGGCTCCTAAAGGTCATAGCGTGATGTTAAATAGCCTATAGCCTTCCTCAAGAATTGGGCTATCAAATGCAAAAAGAATTTTTCAAATCCGACTGGTAGTTCCAGAGATTAGCGCGTTCAACCAAACAAACAAACTCTTCAGCTTTATAATATTAGTATAGATTAGAGAAGGAGAAAACATTTGACAGTTGTTTTTTATTCCTATTTCAAACGTAACAAATTCTGACAGGTCGGATAGCCTACCCTTGACCGAGACAGCAAACAGTACCGACATGTCAACAATTAAAAAAAAAAAACTAAAAGATCAGCCTGCGTAACACAACCAAGGGTTTTTACGGTCAAGGGTAAATTTTATTTGTTCTTTACTACCACCCAAGGGGAAGGATGATATTTGGGGTATATTTAGGGTTTCAAAGTCATGGCCTATCGATTTTAAGCAATGCTACACGGATTTAGGAAGTGATATTTTTGAAGGAGGCTCTTGGTAGCAGACAGCTAAAAATGATGCCAGAAACTGAAATAGTAAAGAAAGAAAGAAAAAAGTATTTATTGTGACTCGTAAAGGAAGATCAGCAACTAAACACAATAAAAAATCAAATTATATAAAAATAAAGTAACAAAAAAATAAACGAGAAAGTCCTATACGAGGCCAAAAGGCTCTCTCCGCAGAATATTTCCTCAGAGGATTGTCCATAGCAAAAATAGAAAAGCTAGCTTGGCGCACAATAATCCCCTAATGTTTTATAATTATCCCCTAATAATTTATAAAATTCTTAGAGTATTTTATTTTGAGTTGAAACTATGTATAGTGATTCTGTATCAGCTGTTATCTTTAGTGCTTAAGGATAGCAATAGGGTTTCTGTTACATCCTGTACACATAAATGTTGTGACTCGTATTTTTTTTGGGGTACTTTGAATTAATTTTTAAAATAAATTGAAACCCTACGTCAATTTGCCGGCTAATAGCCATTTCATACAACTGTCAAAGACTAACAGCTGTGATTTGAATATACGGACAATTTAAATTGGTAGTGAATTTACTTACACCAAAGACAAAACTTACAGGGATTTGTTGGTATGCAGATATTATTTTAATAAGGCTGGACAGGACTCCATGTAATTCCTTATCTGTTTATCGAAAGACCCATGTCCACTCGTCCAGCCATAAATACCAACTGACATAATATTATTACATTACATACACAGACATACACTAAACCTACCAACGTACATAATTACATATTAATATGAAATGAATTCCTACGGCCTTGGGGCTGCCCTAAAAATAGTTCATACATAAATAATAGCTATCGATTGAGTGCTTACTACACTTGAAACTTTAAGGCTTCTTCAAACAGGCGCGACACGACACGCGACATAAAGGCACCGCAAGTCGCGCAACGAGCGGTGCCTTTGTGTCGCGCGCGATTATATCGCGTGGCGCGCCTGTTTGTAGGAGCCTTTATGATTTTGTCTGTAGCAAGATGATTTAAATGAATGGTGTGGAAATATGTATTAAATATTGCAGCGGGTCTGCATAACCAGCCAAAACTATTCCCACTTCTGGGACAGAGGCCCTTCGAGAGGGCGTGGGCTTATAATCTACCACGCGGGCCCAGTGCGGGTTGGCAGACGTCACATACATACAGGGTGTGGCGTAAGTAGTGGTCCACCGTTAGGAATTCGATATACCAGATAATTTACTATAACATACTACAATTTTAACCATTTTAGTAGTAATTTTTTATACAAAAATCCCTCTTGAATTTGCATGATTATGTGAAAAATTATGGTTAAAACAGAGAACTAACTTTTTCTTCAAAAGCTCTAAATTTAAATAAAAACCATAATTTTATACGACAGCTCTAGTATTTCAGCAGTAAATAGCAGAAATCAAAATGAAAATATAATGGTTTTTGTTGAAACTACAAGCAAATTTGTAACAAAAGGTAGAAATTTAATAAATAAAAAACAAAAAAATATATTTTTGGAACCATTGGATAAAAATGGGTTAAAATTGTAATATGTTATAGTAAATTGTCTGGTATATCAAATCCTTAACGGTGGACCACCACTTACGCCACATCCTGTAATATTCGAATTTTTGGTTCTAGGACACACCAGTTTCCACACGAGGTTTTCCTTCACCGTTTTGGGAACAGTGGTGATGAAATAATTTACACAAAGTAAAATGCTTGTCTGGGTTCGAAGCTACGACCTTACAACTCGTAAGTTGCGGCAGTTACCACAGGTGAACCACTGGTTTTCATTTTGGGTTAGATTAACATAGCCAAAAATTACACAGCTTTTCACAGGCGATAGTTACTGCACTCATTAAGGGTCCGGCGAACTACGCATGCTAATGCGTAGTTCATACAAACGTAATACCAAAATAATTTGTAAATCAAACATATTCTTGTACACTGATTTAAAGACGAGTTATGAGAAAAATAAGTTTTCTATAGAAATTTGAAATTCCTCATAACTCGTTTTTTTTTTGTTTATCGAGTCCTTTCAAAATATACATTTGGGAACCCAGATATTCTGTAATCCAATCGGAATAAATACACACTACATTAAGAATATATTTGATTTAGAAATTATTTTGATATTACGTTTGTATGAACTACGCAATCATGCTCCGCGCGCCACCAATTGAACCAGTACACATTGGCACTCCATTGCTTCCCACTCCATTTCTTCCTACTCCATGTACCAGGTATTTAGGTAAACCTTGAGGGGTTTGGGGCGTCGGAAATACGATGCCGCGATATCTCTGACTTGAACTTTTATTTCATACGTATTATCTACATAACACGACCATACAAAACGTGGTTTCTAAATAGCTATAATAAACTTTGTAAGTACACAATGGGTGTTTGGTTAGTGTTAGGTGTGCCAATATTTTCCTAATCATTTATTGTCATAATATTTTCCAGCAGTAGTAGTGGATTGGATAGACTCCGGGAGTCCGGGCGTCTACCACACTGCTACTGAGAAATTCCTGATGGAAAATCCTGATAACACTGCCGTATCTGAGAATCGAACCCGGGCACATGCTCATCAGTAATCAAAACAAATCAAAATATTTTATTTCACATAAACCTACATGGGCACTTATGAAACGTCAGAAGCTAGGTGCACGGTTCCAATGAGGGTTTTCTGAAATCACGTTCCCCAGGTGGCAGCACTGACACGTCAGGTTCAGACATCTGTCAAAGAGCCTATATTTTCTTTAGTCATGACTGAATGATGAACGAATGAATGAATCGAATGATGAACGTCATCATATATTTTATATTGGAACACCTCTTGTCACAGTGGTGCCAACTGGTGTCGTAAATTTTCACGAAAACCTTCATTGGTCGTTTCCTATGGACAAGAGCCGGCAAGAAACTCCACGGTTACTCTTTTAAAAATAATTGGCTTTTACAATGTTTTCAAATTACAGTAGGTATGGGAGGACAGCGTAGGCCTGTCAACAAGTACCAGGTACTTAATAAAATAAAAAATGGTCTACAGATAAGTCTACAAGGCCTACAAAGTCCTCACATTTACAAAATAAGAATCTATCAAAAGGATAAATAAAATATAAAAACCTACTAAAACCAAGTGATATGATTGCCATTACAACAACTAATAAAGAGGTGAAAAATTAGAATTGTCTGTATATAATGTCAAATAATAAAAAGAGTATGTCAAAGAAATATGTAAAAAAATTAATAAAAAATAAACATCGCAATTTGAGAGAGGTTATAATAGACATTTGCGTAGTTATGCCGTTAATGAGGTGCCAGGGAAGTCACATGTGGAGAAGGAATTATTGCTAAACTACCTTTTCTTCAACGTAGTCTTTTTTTTTCTGGATGGGAAATCATCAAATGACCCTTCCCGCTCTGGGTGGAGCGGAAGGGAGTGCCAGACTCTTACCGACTTTATAACACCCACCCGTGTTCCTTCCTTAGCCCTTTATGTTCCGGGCCAGCGGTAACCCTTTCGGACAATCCCGCTGATTCAACGTAGTCTTTAATTCTATAATATGCTTGTAGCGCTTGCGACCACTGGACTAACGAAGTAGTCTAACGAAGAGCTAAGGATACACATGCCAGTAGCTGGCACAAAAGTCTGCAAGTAGCTTGCATGCCGTGTGGCGTGTGCCATAACAACTTCTGATTGGTGACTACCTAATGACATGCAAGCTACTTGCATACTTAAGTCTGCAAGTAGCTTGCATGCTGTGTGCCATAACAACTTCTGATTGGTGAATACCTAATGACATGCAAGCTACTTGCATACTTTAAGTCTGCAAGTAGCTTGCATGCTGTGTGCCATAACAACTTCGGAATGGTGAATACCTAATGACATGCAAGCTACTTGCATACTTTAAGTCTGCAAGTAGCTTGCATGCTGTGTGCCATAACAACTTCTGAATGGTGAATACCTAATGACATGCAAGCTACACTATACTTACGGTACGCTTTACGCTATACTTTTGACTGGCATAATTATGTATCCTTAGCTTTAGCCCTAACCAGTCATACCAAGGGGTATCATGTTACCCAGTAACTGGGTTATGGAGGTCAGATAAGCAGTCGCTCCATGTAAAATGCTGGTATACAGCTGCCTTCGGTCCAATTAGACTAGAAACCGACGCCAACATAGTTGAAAAAAAAAAACAACATAAACATAATTAGAAATACATAACATAATAGATAAATGCTATGACGTACACATTACGAATCTCACCGAGACCTTGTATTATGTCGCAGTTGCTTAATTCTAGGCACCTTGAACTCGCTCGGACTGTACGGTACGATCAACCCGACATCAACTACGAAAATCACCCTTATTGCTACAACATAAACGAGCTGTCAAAACAGCCTAGGCTTTTCACAACTATGTTGGCGTCAGCATCCTGTCTAACCGGATGCAGCTGAATACCAGTATTTTAAATGTTGGGAACGCCTATCTGAGCTCCAGAACCCAGTTACAGAGTAACGTGATACCTCTTGGTAAGACTGGTCGGCAGACTATTTGGGATTCTGACTAGACCTGGGTAAGGATTTAAGCTACTTTACATCCGGGGTCGCAGACAAAGTCGCAAGCACAAGCTAGTAAAAAAAAAATAGCTTCGGTAGAATCGATTCTTCCATCAGGATTTTCTGGCGGCCAAAAAAGACAATAATTATACGGAAACGACAGTATGAAGAAACTTTTCAGTCGAGTACCTCTACTTAAAGACAGTGAAATAATTTAATCTTAATGAATTACAAGGAAACGGCTTTGACATACTTTTTATAACATCAGACACACCTTAAGATCACCAAAGCATGAAGATAAGGCATTCATAAACGAATTTCCTCAACAAAAAAATTCAAAGGAAACCAAGCCAATTCACAAACAAAAATTGGAAGGTAAAAAACTTTTTCCAAATTAAAAAAAAAGTTTGGCTGAAAGCCGACACGCCCGAGCAAATAAACCAATTTAAAAAATAAAGAATGCCAATACAAACTTCCTTTGCCTAAATAAAAAAAAGTTACGAAAAACATCGGAAGCAGATAAAATAAATTGATTTAACGTGTTGTATCGATTAGTTTGTTTGCCTATCCGGTTGTAAGTATACATCGACAGGTCTGATTTGGGCGCTCAAGGTGTGTCCCGCGATAAGAGGGAAATATTTGCTGAATATGAACTTTTTGTGCAAATAAACTTTTTTTTTATTTTTACAAGGAAAATTGCGTTTTTTAAACTTATTAATATGGTTGATTTAACAAGCTTCAAACTTTAATATTCTGAGAAAGACGGCGGGTACTCTGGAGCAATTAATACTATGAAAAGCAGTGGATGATATCGAGGCAAACCCAAGACGACAACGTGTACGGACAGGATTGGTCCACACTAGCTTAAGAGACGAGTGGAAAGAAGAATGGGAGGGAATTTTGCCGTGCAGCAGGACAAAATAGGCTAAAAATAAATAAAGCAGTGGATCTAACCTAACTTTAAAGTGAATTCTACCCTTGAAAATTATCAATTGCTATCCTACAAAGAGTATGTAATAAGCCTATCAACCCTCTTCAAAACTATTCAAGTAGGAAAGCATTATTCACTTCATAACATTCCAGAATCGTTACAATATGTCGTTATCATTAACACGTTATCAGTAACGGAATCAAAACAAGGTGATACCATAGATGATAGGCACAATGTTTCTCTTTAGCTGTCCAAATGGAGTCACGTTTATTCTATGTTTAGACATGATACTTTAAGTAAACAAGAATATTAAATAAAAACCCAATGAGAAAACACAGGCACGACGTTTAGAAAACTCCAAAATAAAAACGTGAGTAAATAAAATTTGACGTCCGCCATATTGAATTTCCTTTGACGTCATTTAGACTAGATCTTATACACTCTGTCTGGATAGATGACAGTGTTCACTGAAACAACATTTTGTTGAAATTGGTTCAGTAGTTTAGGCTTTGCAAAAAAAGCATATCAAATTCAGTCATTTTAGTTTCAGGGAAGCGTATTATTTAGGTACTAAAACATGTACTTAGGTTTTGTTTTTTAAATAATACTCTTTTTTTCTGCAACGCTTGATTGGTTTTGAATAATGTTTTTGATGCACTAAAAGTAATCAATTTAGTGTATCGGCTAAACATATGCTTCATCCGAGGAATCATTAATTTCCACCAAAATCTAACATTTCTTGCAAAAACAACAAAGAATATTTTTGCTGTCATTTCTGACCTGATTTAATTTCACAACCAGTTCGAGCGCCGGATATCATGTTGTTCAGTTATAAATATACACTCCCATAAATGTTAATCGATTAGTGTATCGAGAATATCATTGATAAGTGCACAGTGTTGGTTACATAATATTCGCGTAGTACGACCTAATTGTTAGGGTCAACGAACTGTAATCACGTGCGGGCTATGCAATTTATTTACTGTGAAAAGTGCTACTGTGATTTTATTCAACTCGAAGATTAAGTTTTCAAACTGTATGTTTTTTACATAAGTAAATGATATTTATTTCTGTAAAATGGTTCAAAAAATACTTTTACACATTAAACACTTATGTTTTAAAAGTTCGGTGTTTCCTATCGGACTACTCTGAGAAGAAAGGCCGAAACAAACTCAGAGGTCTCAGTCTTTAAGTCCTGACATAATCCTGGTCAGATCATAAGAGGACAGTAATTTATAGGGAACGAGAGATTGATAAAAATTGAGACTAATCTATTGAGGCATCAACTAAATTCCCTGAGCAAGTCTAGTAAAGCAGTTTTAGCACAAATGGTCAAACTATCGATTGTTTAAAAAAACTAAAATAAAATCTTAAACATCAATAAAAGTAAAAAACTGGCCAAGTGCGAGTTGGACTCGCACACGTATGGTTCCGTACCACAAGGCAAAAACGCCGAAACAAACATGTTTGTTGTATGGGAGCCCCCCTTAAATATTTATTTTATTCTGTTTTTAGTATTTGTTGTTATAGCGGCAACAGAAATACATCTTCTGTGAAAATTTCAACTGTCTAGCTATCACGGTTCATGAGATACAGCCTGGTGACAGACAGACGGTGGAGTCTTAGTAATAGGGTCCCGTTTTTACCCTTTGGGTTGGGAACCCTAAAAAGGAACAATATATTATATTAATCTACCTAGCCTTTTCCCAACTACAATGGGGTTGGCTTCCGGTCTAACCGAATGCAGCTGAATACCAGTTCCTATTGTACAGAAATTTGACAGATTGTAGTAGGTTGATGTGCTGGCGGCACATCAACCTACTACAATCTGTCAAATTTCTTTAATAAAAATTCAACTTTATTGCAAAGGCATAAGGTTTAAAATTGATTGGGAAAATTTGACAGTTTCGGGTAGGTTGATTTGCTGGCGTCTGTACAATATGGAGCATGGATTGTCCTATACAACCCAGTTGCTGGGTACTACGATACCCCTTGGTAAATAAAAATAAATGGTCAAACTTCATCAAAAACATATAAAAGCACGGCTTTAAAATATCTATACTTAGATAAAACAATAACTTATGTTTGTTCTACTTTTTAAAACGTATTGATATCAAACATTAATAAAATAATGTTAATCTGAAGGCTGAATTTCAGAAGGAAAAATACATTGATTTCATTTTATCCTCGTATGTACAGACGCCAGCACATCAAGCTACCCGAAACTGTCAAATTTCCCCAATCAACTTTGAAACTTATGCTATAGCCATAAAGTTGAAAATTTATTAAAGAAATTTGACAGATTGTAGTAACTTGATGTGCTGGCGTCTGTACAAGTAGTAACTAGGGAAAGAGTAAATACGTAATTTGTGTATTTCAAAAAGAGATAATGCATTAGTTTTAAGATCCCGGAAGAATTTTCGTAAATCTACAGTACCTACGTTTGAAATACATATCGTAGTCCCTTTTATGCAATTATAAATTAGTTTTACTTAGGTGTTAGTGTTACACATTGACAAAGTAATTTTATTTATTTTCGGGATGAATAAATTACCTTAAATTAAAAATGTCAAAAATCGATTCTGAACAAACTACTTCTACAATGTGTAATGAATAATTCAGTTCCACATTGCAGATATTTAGCTTTGATATGGTAAATATGGTAAAATATTCTAGGAGTATATAATTTAATTAATTATAAAAAAATAACAGGAAATTTATAGTAAATTAAACCCAAATATTGAACAGAGTGTTGTAAGTAGTTTTTTTTTTAAATCATGCTTAGTTTACTTTTAGTTTTTTTTAAACCTTTATCCCATCATTATTAAGTTAGTTAAGAAGAATGAAATAATTTAAATTAAATCCTTAAAAAAGTTAAAATAAAAAGTTATAAACAGTTCACTTTATTTTAAAATATTTTAAAGTAAAAATGTGAGCACCATTCGCAAAAAAAACATTCTCGAAAAATAAGTATATAAAAATATAGTATATGTTGTATTATGTAATTTAAAACACGTACCTTCCTTTTCCAAGTCGGTTGTCTCTACTATTGCCAAGACAGTGCAACCATCGACGACTATATTGAAAAGATAACGGTATTATCTTAAAGATAAACGAATATTATCAGAAGCACTTATCTTCAAGCAGCGAACGCCGTTTAACGGATAGCGCCCGTTACACAAACACATGCGCAACGAAATGAGAACGCACAGTGAAATCAGTCGAACGAATGTGACGAAAGGGGTTTGCGTGGCGCAGGTTATAAAAATAAGACCACGCAACCTTGTCAACATAAAAATATATATTTAGAAAAAGAAAAGGTGTGGGTAGGTCTACGGGTCACAATTTTCCCAGAGTCAACCCTGTGGGTAGCGCTGTACTGCCCTGATAGCTGGCGTGGCGATGACCGCAGCGAGGTGCCACGCTGGATGCGCAGGGGTGCCGGTCGACAGGTGTTTGCGCCGACCTTCGTAAGTCAGCTCGGCCCACTTGGCAAGACGGCCAACAAATGGGACGTCCGATGCCTGGACGTTACAGCACGCACGAGTCACGACGGAACCAGCCGCGTAGCTCCAGATGTGCGGCCGTGAGCTTGAGGTGTTCCCTAACCGGAACTTTGGACCCTGGAACATGACGTCCAGCGTGTCACGAGATGACCATTGGTCAACTCCGCTGATTGCGACACCAAGCCAGGCAGAGCGAGTAGCAATACAGTGCGCTAATGTAGGTGATGGTGGATTGTCACAATCAGACGGAGTTTACAAAATGGAAGAGTGAAAAAAGGCATGATGCAATACATTTTGAGTGTGAAGCACGAAAAGTCAAAATGCATTAAGCTGAAGGCCTTAGATTAAAATGAAATACATGAATTAGCGTATAATAAATTCAGATAAAATAAGCATACATGCCAAGTTAATCTGTAAGAAAAAAGAACACAAAATACACGCATGAAAATGCTATCCAACACTTACCCAGTATGGGGGTTTCAAAGACACCGAATTTAAATGCTCGATGGCGGAGAATTATGTAGATTAGGTAGTTGTTTTTAAGCCCGGATAATGGCGAGTTAAGACACGTGTGAAATCACTGATATCAATTATCTGGTGAGACGTGTGACCGCTTCGGGAAAAACCAAAATTCCTAATGACGAACGAAAGACGCGTTGGATAGAGATGGGACATGCGCGGGCGCATAGATAAATTCTCACTCACGCGCCGATAGCTGAACATATTGTGCCTTTAGTCATTACTATTTACAACCGCTCTATTTGTAATAGTCTGTGGTTGTCATATTTTGACATCTGCGGCTCTTTGACAGTTGAATGTATGTAAACATTGGAATGTTGCTGTGATTTTGTTGTTAATTAGTTAAAATGTGTTTAATTATGCAAAATGTAACGTACGACGTTACAGTACCCCGCCGCTTGGTGAGGGTTTTTACCTCAGTAAAAATCCTTTACTCCTACTATACCTCCATCTGAATTACGACCCCTTGTATTCTTCATCGTTCATCCATCATATCTAATATTCGTAATCTTTGCATACTGGCAGACTACCTTAACAAGAGGTGAGTCCGCGCCCTAGCAGCTATGTGAGAGTTACATGTCCATAGTTGACTTGTTACTCGCGCAAAACAGACGTACATTCGGCTTAAAGAAGCAAAGAACTTACTGGGTTTATACTATTCGAATGGAATTTAGGCTTATTTAAGGAGTATCCACCCGCTCCTGCAAAGGCTTAATTAATGAGTTGCAAACCGCTCAGAAATATTAACTCCCGGTAAGTAAAACGTACCGAGTTTGGCAACAACCGATCCAGAGGTTCCGATAAAATGAGGAGAGACCACGGGTAAGGCACATGATAGAATCAAGTGAGCGTGGTTCTCCATCGGGGCTGAATAAGGAGGCCGAAAAAATTGACGGATTAGGACACGTGTGAAGACACTGATGATGACATCTAGTGAGCGTGTCTCCGTCTGAGGTTGTATTTATGCACTGTGATAAGCAGTGGCTTAAATATAACTAAGTTATTAAAAAAAAATGAAGTTAAAACAAGCAAAATATGTTGTTATTTCAAATTGAGTTTAAATGTAAGAATATTAAGTTATCCGTAAGACTGGTAAGTGTTGGGTAGCAATCCGCATGGTATGATAAGCGTCAATTACTCCGACTGTTACAAAACAAACTAAAATTAACGTCTTGGTTGTTGTCCGTGTAAAGTGAAGGAAACTACGTTATGAAATGTAAAAAGTTAAAAAAAAAATTTTTTTTTTTTTTTTAAAGTTTGAAGTTGTAAACAAATTGTAAATATATAATACATAATCGGTGCAACTAATGTGTACGCTTATGGTATTAAATTCTTAAAATGGTGACAATAATAGTTTTTATAATTAACATATAAGTCACTATTGACATCCAACGACATATTTTTGCCGTTGACTGTACTCAGAAAATAACTATATTGACCAAGGCAAGGGTATCTAGTTAATAGTCAGGTAGACTGTTAGTAGTATAATTTAATAATTAAAAAAAAAGGAGGTAGGTGGGAATTGTGGTTGCAACACTTGTTGGAAACAGCTGGTAAATCAATGAAATAGTACTGTACTTTTGAGTTGTCAACAATAAAAACGTTCACTGTATGGAACATTAGTGATCTAGGTCAAATGTAAACAAGTACAAGATGTATTGATAATTAGGCTATAATTCCAATATACAAGTTTGTAGATACAAGTTGTGTGATACTATTTGTAGTTTTAAGTTCTAATGCTTGATTTTAAAAATTGTTAATTTTTGTTCTTACAATGTTTTTTAATAAATAAAATAAATGATTCTAAGTTTTATTAAAAAATTGACTCTAAGTTATGATAAAAAAATTGACACATATGAGTGTTATTTGATAAAAACACTGTTTGTGTACCAGTAGACAATGTTGTTAAGTCTAAAGTAGCCAGTAATTGAAAACCCGGCAACCCAATCCCTTCATCCGGCACACAGCAGAGCTGCTTACCGGAAGAAATAGGAATGAGCGTGGTACCTCCCCGGGGCGAGCCGTTACTATTGGCCCTACCACTATAAAAGAACGATAAATGCGTTCTTTTTTTTTAAATAATAAAAAAAAAATTAACAATTAAGTTGCAACAGTGCAATCCGTTCCTACCAAACAAGAAAAAAAACAAGGTAGCGCTGCGTACACCTTAGTTGCTGGCAACCAGAACGTTTTACACAAAACAACCACCAAAATACACCAACATACAAAAAAAAAATACCCACAAGGTAACCCTGAGGAAAATGTGACCGTAAAACCACGTTTTAGGGCGCCAATGTGACGAAAGGGGTTTGCGTGGCGCAGGTTATAAAAATAAGACCACGCAACCTTGTCAACATAAAAATATATATTTAGAAAAAGAAAAGGTGTGGGTAGGTCTACGGGTCACAATTTTCCCAGAGTCAACCCTGTGGGTAGCGCTGTACTGCCCTGATAGCTGGCGTGGCGATGACCGCAGCGAGGTGCCACGCTGGATGCGCAGGGGTGCCGGTCGAC
This sequence comes from Luperina nickerlii, assembly GCA_963855955.1. Classification (NCBI taxonomy): domain Eukaryota; kingdom Metazoa; phylum Arthropoda; class Insecta; order Lepidoptera; family Noctuidae; genus Luperina; species Luperina nickerlii. Next base: position 3,048,629 of record OY979689.1, on the reverse strand, counting down.
AGGTGTTTGCGCCGACCTTCGTAAGTCAGCTCGGCCCACTTGGCAAGACGGCCAACAAATGGGACGTCCGATGCCTGGACGTTACAGCACGCACGAGTCACGACGGAACCAGCCGCGTAGCTCCAGATGTGCGGCCGTGAGCTTGAGGTGTTCCCTAACCGGAACTTTGGACCCTGGAACATGACGTCCAGCGTGTCACGAGATGACCATTGGTCAACTCCGCTGATTGCGACACCAAGCCAGGCAGAGCGAGTAGCAATACAGTGCGCTAATGTAGGTGATGGTGGATTGTCACAATCAGACGGAGTTTACAAAATGGAAGAGTGAAAAAAGGCATGATGCAATACATTTTGAGTGTGAAGCACGAAAAGTCAAAATGCATTAAGCTGAAGGCCTTAGATTAAAATGAAATACATGAATTAGCGTATAATAAATTCAGATAAAATAAGCATACATGCCAAGTTAATCTGTAAGAAAAAAGAACACAAAATACACGCATGAAAATGCTATCCAACACTTACCCAGTATGGGGGTTTCAAAGACACCGAATTTAAATGCTCGATGGCGGAGAATTATGTAGATTAGGTAGTTGTTTTTAAGCCCGGATAATGGCGAGTTAAGACACGTGTGAAATCACTGATATCAATTATCTGGTGAGACGTGTGACCGCTTCGGGAAAAACCAAAATTCCTAATGACGAACGAAAGACGCGTTGGATAGAGATGGGACATGCGCGGGCGCATAGATAAATTCTCACTCACGCGCCGATAGCTGAACATATTGTGCCTTTAGTCATTACTATTTACAACCGCTCTATTTGTAATAGTCTGTGGTTGTCATATTTTGACATCTGCGGCTCTTTGACAGTTGAATGTATGTAAACATTGGAATGTTGCTGTGATTTTGTTGTTAATTAGTTAAAATGTGTTTAATTATGCAAAATGTAACGTACGACGTTACAACGACGACGACGACGTCAATAGTAACGGCTCGCCCCGGGGAGGTACCACGCTCATTCCTATTTCTTCCGGTAAGCAGCTCTGCTGTGTGCCGGATGAAGGGATTGGGTTGCCGGGTTATCAATTACTGGCTACTTTAGACTTAACAACATTGTCTACTGGTACACAAACAGTGTTTTATCTAATAACACTCATATGTGTCAATTTTTTAAACATAACTTAGAGTCAATTTTTTAATAAAACTTAGAATCATTTTTATTTTATTTATTAAAAAACATTGTAAGAACAAAAATTAACAATTTTTAAAATCAAGCATTAGAACTTAAAACTAAAAATAGTATCACACAACTTGTATCTACAAACTTGTATATTGGAATTATAGCCTAATTATCAATACATCTTGTACTTGTTTACATTTGACCTAGATCACTAATGTTCCATACAGTGAACGTTTTTATTGTTGACAACTCAAAAGTACAGTACTATTTCATTGATCTACCAGCTGTTTCCAACAAGTATTGCAACCACAATTCCCACCTACCTCCTTTTAATTAATAATTATCCAACTAACTGTCTACCTGCCTATTGACTTGTTACCCTTGCCTTGTTCAATATTGTTGTTACTAAGTACAGTCAACAGCAAAAATTTGTCATTGGGTGTCAATAGTGACTTATATTTTAATTTTAAAAAACTAGTATTGTTACAAATTTCAGTATTTAATACCACAAGCGTACACATTAGTTGCACCGATTATTTTTAATATGTTTAAAATAAGTAAACAAACTTCAAACTTTAAAAACAAAAAAAATTTTTTTTTTACTTTTTTCACTCTTCCATTTTGTAAACTCCGTCTGATTGTGACAATCCACCAACACCTTCATTAGCGCACTGCTATTGCTACTCGCTCTGCTTAGCTTGGTGTCGCAATCAGCGGAGTTGACCAATGGTCATCTCGTGACACGCTGGACGTCATGTTCCAGGGTCCAAAGTTCCGGTTAGGGAACACCTCAAGCTCACGGCCGCACATCTGGAGCTACGCGGCTGGTTCCGTCGTGACTCGTGCGTGCTGTAACGTCCAGGCATCGGACGTCCCATTTGTTGGCCGTCTTGCCAAGTGGGCCGAGCTGACTTACGAAGGTCGGCGCAAACACCTGTCGACCGGCACCCCTGCGCATCCAGCGTGGCACCTCGCTGCGGTCATCGCCACGCCAGCTATCAGGGCAGTACAGCGCTACCCACAGGGTTGACTCTGGGAAAATTGTGACCCGTAGACCTACCCACACCTTTTCTTTTTCTAAATATATATTTTTATGTTGACAAGGTTGCGTGGTCTTATTTTTATAACCTGCGCCACGCAAACCCCTTTCGTCACATGTGACGAAAGGGGTTTGCGTGGCGCAGGTTATAAAAATAAGACCACGCAACCTTGTCAACATAAAAATATATATTTAGAAAAAGAAAAGGTGTGGGTAGGTCTACGGGTCACAATTTTCCCAGAGTCAACCCTGTGGGTAGCGCTGTACTGCCCTGATAGCTGGCGTGGCGATGACCGCAGCGAGGTGCCACGCTGGATGCGCAGGGGTGCCGGTCGACAGGTGTTTGCGCCGACCTTCGTAAGTCAGCTCGGCCCACTTGGCAAGACGGCCAACAAATGGGACGTCCGATGCCTGGACGTTACAGCACGCACGAGTCACGACGGAACCAGCCGCGTAGCTCCAGATGTGCGGCCGTGAGCTTGAGGTGGCTCGACGACGTTATGATACTAAACACTTGCCAAACAAAAATAAACCTCAATGCAAATAAACAAAGAATAAATGAACGAAAAACAAGAACTTATTCAAAAAAAGAAACGAATACAGACGTTACATTTTCAAGAATAGAACTGACATTCGCAATTCAAACGTTCGAATTATGATTTATTTTGCGAACCGTACCCCTAGCACGAACAACTTGCGAAAAAGTATTCGTATCGTTAACGTGAGCATTTTATATGGAAACATGAACAGCGCCTCCTGGTGTGCGTAATTTGAACTAATTTGTGAGCACGAACCTATTTAAGTAAGTTTCGTATCGAGTTCGTAACGTAAACTTGAGCCGTTTGTATGAAGATAGCTAGCACGAAGGTATAAAATGACGTATAGTATCGTCAATGTCGAAGGCTGGTTTGCGAGTTTCACGAAAGTTTATTCACTATAAATTTGGCAGTGAGAAAAGTTTCGTCGGAGTTTATTGGAAGCTTAAAATATTAATTTAAGTGATTGCGTAAATAAATTTTGTTAGAAAATGCTTAGATTAACAAGAAGGACCCCTCGACATAGTACATTGTACTATTATCTTGCGGCGCGATTGATTGTTGAAAGTAGAAATGTACGAAGAGAAACAAGGTGAGTGATGTATTTTAGAACACTATATTTTTATAAATATGTATAAACCAAGTTAGTTTATAAATTTACTACATAAATATTATGATTACAGAGAAATCTCAAGGAGAGCTCTTCTCAGAAAAAATATGTCAATGGCAAATATTAGCCTACAAAACCTAAGCGACACAGAATTTAGAAATAGATTTCGTCTAAGTAAGGAAGCATTTTTGTATTTATGTCGCGAATTAAAAGATAAATCCAGTCTAAGGTCAAGTAAAAGGATCAGCCTGGAACATAAAGTAAGTGTACCTAGTACTTAAATACATAGGGTAGGGTGCATTCGGGTAACTCCGAACGTCGGGTAATTCCAATAATTACAAATTTACAGTAAAACTATTAACTTATTATTTGTATTTGTAGGTGCTGTGTGCTTTATCATTTTATGCTACAGGATCCTACCAAAGAATAGTAGGAATGGCCAAATATTTAGGGCAAACTACAGTCAGCAAATATGTGAGGCAGGTTACTGATGCCCTTGTGACCCCCTTAATATTAAATACTTATATAAAATTTCCAGCAACACGAGAGCAGCGTAATATTGTAAAAAACAAGTATGTAATAATTAAATTAATAGTACCTATGTAGTCCAATAAAAACTAATTTAGTGGACAGAATATTAAAGAGCAAAAGGAGGATCCCGGTTCGAAACCGAGTTGTGGTTTCATAAAATATGATAGATAAATAATAGATAAATTTACTAACAATCCTTTATTTACAGATTCTATACAAAATTTGGCTTCCCTGGAGTAATAGGATGCATAGATGGGTCTCATTTTCATATATTCACTCCAAAAAGAGATATAGAACATTTATTTTACTGCAGAAAGCATTTCTACTCACTGAATGTGCAAATGGTGAGATATTGCTGTACTTTTTTCTACTAATAATTTTAACATCATGCTTTACTCTATACCCTCCATACCCATGGACTTACAATTAATTAAATTACAACTAATATGTTATACAGTTGTACATTCTTCTACATTTTTACATTCTAGATATGTGACAGTGAATGCCGAATTTTAAATGTTAATGCCAAGTATGGAGGTGCTACCCATGACGCTTTTATTTGGGAGAATAGTCAAGCCAATAGGTATATCCAGGACTTAAATCAAAATAATGAACAAGTGTGGTTATTAGGTAAACAATTTATTATCAAATTTATATTTAAAAAAATAAAACATGTTGAAAAAATACCTCGGTCAGCAGGCAGATTCTAGTGCTGCCTGAGATTTTTTTAACATTTACATTTTTTCTATTTTAACATGAAAAAAATAATATTTTTGAAAAAGATTTATTTATTATCTATTCAAAATGCCTAGTACATCGAATTTGCAAATTTTTGTTAGATAACTTAATTCATTATATAAAAATAAATATTTGCAGGTGATTCTGGATATCCACAGAGGCCTTGGTTGATGACACCAATCACGGATGCTGCTGAAGGTACTCTAGAGGCAAAATATACTACCGTCCATGGGAAAGCCAGAGTTGTAATTGAAAATACTTTTGGGAGACTTAAAAATAGGTGGAGATGCCTTTGTAAGGACCGCACATTACACTACACCCCTGAGAGATGTGCAAGTATTATAATGGCATGTAGCGTTTTACACAACCTAGCATTAGATTTTATGGTGCCTGATCCTGAAGAAGATATGATATATTCTTCAGGATTAGGTGTATCAACATTTTCTTCTCCAGAAGAAGTTTTTCGCGAACATGGTTCTGGGGATGACTTGATTCGCGGTAGAATACTAAGACAAATGTTAGTGGATAGGATTAATAGACTTCACAATGTAAATAATTAATTTCGGTTTTTGTGTAACCATGTACTATTAGAGAATGAGAACGCTATAATAAAGGTAGCATTAGAGAATAAAAAATGTAATTAAAAGATTTGAAAATCAAATATGATCTAAGTTATTTACTTAACACAATTAAGTACCTTTTAGACATAACTTTCATGAATATAGTTTGAGTAAAATAAATTTTATTCTAACAAACAAAAATATTTTTTTTTTTTAATGAAAAAGAAGTGAAAAGTGTATACAAAGTCTGTAATAAGCCTTAAGGCGAAAGCGCCAGGGTAGCCCGCGAAATTCAATTTTTTTTAGGTTTTTGGAATTTCCTGGTCAGTATTAAGTTGTACGTTGATTAATATATGAATCGCGGCTGTAAGAAATATGTGGTTACAGAATTATAATCATTAAAGTCATCAACACAACTCTCTAAGACCACGTAAGTCCCAAGAATAACTGTTTCATGAAATCTTCATTCTTTGGACTTACGTGGTCTTAGAGAGTTGTGTTGATGACTTTAATGATTATAATTCTGTTAACACATATTTCTTACGGCCGCGATTCATATATTAATCAACGTACAACTTAATGCTGACCAGCAAATTGCAAAAAACGTAAGAAAATTTGAATTTCGCGGGCTACCTTAGCGCTTCCCCCTTAATAAATAAAACAAAACAGTCTGACTCTATTCATTACTTTTCCCCAAATACGCAACTAATACTTTTAAAGCCTCTTTCATAAAATCCAACCATTGAGCTTGCAACTGCAGCTCTACATCACGCTGTCGAATCCTCTCTCTTTCCAATTCTACTGCAATTCGGTCACGCTCTCTTTCATACTCCCTAGCAGTCCCCTCACACTCCTTAAATATTTTTAAAATCTGGTCTTCGGATTTCTTCTTTTTTTTCGGCGGTGTCCAATATGAGTCCACTGGAGCTGCTGTAGGTGCTGGTGGCTGCGCGGGAGGAGGAGGTGGAGCGACTGTAGGTTGTCTACTCGTTCCAGGAGTATTCCATGTATCTGGAAAAAAATATGGTTCAACATAAATACTATTCGGCTAGCTTTAGTTATCTGGACTTGACTAGCTTTTGTATTCGATTTTATTTTTAAGTATTGAAATAATATTTGATTTAGCAGTAGTTATTTCAAACTAAAGAGGTGCGTGTTATAGTTAGTACCTACCTAAAGTTAATGATAGATAAATTAAAAAAATTACCAACCTTCAAGAATTGGTGTACATTCTATTGGAACCTCGTCAACAATCAATTCATCTACAGTTTCTGTGGTTGGTACTTGTAGATGAACATCTGTCAAGCTATCTTCCTCCCCACCACCAACCTGTTTAAATTAAAAACGATAATTTAGCATTAGTGCTTACATACAATTAGTGATTTAAAGCCGCATCTACTGTTTTTATACTGTATTTTTTTCTTACCAAAAAACTGCTCTAGAGTATAATGCTCCTAGATAACATCAAACTTCAGAGACATTGTATATTTACAAGAATCATAATTGAAATACATTATGTGGCAATATTATCAATGTTAATAATAATGGCTAAAAATAAAAAGCATGAAATGAACTCAAACACCATTCACCATCCACAACAATTTTAAGTGCTAACAAATACTAACAAAAAAGAGCTTAAGTGGTGACCTTTTTTTATAACTTGAGGGATTATCAGTAGGTAGGTAAGTTGTAGACAAAGAAAACTTTTGACCATATTCTGTCCCATTAAGGAATTAAATATTTAGATACTTTTAAAATGATTACTAAGATCTTTATTATATTTCCCTGAATAAATAAAATGACACCAAGTAAAATACATTATCACACCTGTATGAATCCAGCTTCTTGTATGGGCATTCCAGTAGCAGCCTGCACCCCAATTATAGTCATAACCCTGTTTTCTAGGTCTGTTAATGATAATTGAAGCGCTGGCCCACCGCCTGTACCCTGAGCTGACCTATTTATTTTGGCCCACTTTTTCTTCACATTATTTTTGAAATCACTCCAAACCTTAATAAACATAACAAACACCACACCAATAAAAAGAGAAGAATGCCCAGCACCAATATAAAATGCATGCATGTAATTTCTACTTGTGTGAAGTGAAAGTCTACTTACTTAAACGTGCCTAAAGATTTAATAGACATACCTTTCGCCACTTTTCCTCTGTTCGAGAGTCCCCCGTGCCATCACTATTGAGCATATCTGTCAATTCCTTCCATTTTTGCTGCACATAGTGTCTACCACGAGGGCCCCCACTGGGTTTGGACAAGTCTCCATGCCTATAATAATTTTAACATTTAAAGGACTGTGTATTCCAATATCTATTCTAATAATATGTTGCCTTCCAATTATAGACCTACATGATTATCAAAAATTAAGCACATACTTACCTCATCAAAGTTTATTTCAATTTAATCCAAATTTGTTTACAAATTAACAAGCTTAGAGCATATTTTTGAATGACTCGAGTATACAAATAAACTGTAGCTTTTTTATCCTTAACAAAAAAAGAATCCAAATATCCCATTAAAACAAAATAAACTAATAAAACACTGACAATCAACAGATATGTTTACAATAAAATCTTAAATGAAATTTACTTACTTTTCCATAAATTCTACCATAATGGTGTACTGCGGGTGGCTGGTTCTCATTTTGGAATGATAAATTGTTGCGAGAGTTATGTTTTAACACTTTTAGATGCAAAGAAATAAAACTTCACTTCAAAACAAAGTTAAACTTGAATGAGCTTGGCGTCAAAAAATGTCAAGTGTTACGCGTCGTTCGTTTAGGAACACAGTCTCACTAAACACAAAGTTTTAATAATAAATTAAATAAATAAACCATTTATCATAAATTAATATTAACTTTTACTGCAGTTTCTTCGTATTGCATCAAAATTTGAACAGTTTTAAAGTTTTAAAGGCCCTGAAATCACTAATAACTAAATACGTGTATAGTTTTTGAACGAAACGTTCAATCACTTTTAAGATCTTTCGTTCAATTTTGTACATCCTTACTTACATTAGTATGACGTCACTAACGTAATCGTATCGAGGTCTCGATACTATTACGAAAGAGCTTCGTGCTTCCGACATTAGTTTTCTTCCGTTATCGTATCGACAACTCGATACGTTTACGATACGAAACCTACAAATATTCGTGCTAGAGGTACCGGTCTCGTCAAACGATTTCAAAATCTGACATTGGCTTGCGCAAATTTAAACTGAATGAGACTCTCTGCGCTGTGCGCAAGACTTATATTCAAACGTTTGGCCTAACACTTAACAGGAAATGTTTTAACATTACGTCATATGGCTATTTTTGTATGCGCATGATTCAGCGTCGTTAAACGGAATAACGAAACGCTTCGTGAACTCGTGATGGATTCGTTAGGGCGGAAATATACTAGTAACACATGCCAGTATGCTACGTTATGTGATTGCTTGGCGGTTGTTCATTGGTTGGATATTATGGTGGCGTGTAGGTAGCCACGTATGTGTGAGTTTCAAGTGTGTTGGCACCTTTTTGTGTGGTTAGAGGCGCGTGCGCATTTGCTCATTTTTAGCTACGTAGGCTGTTGATATTATTGAGTATGTATGTTAGTACTTGTTACACTTTTAATATTCTTATCAAAGCTTTAGATAAAACGACTAATAAATTGAATTTAATGTAGGCCAAGCCTTAATAGGTCTACAACCAGCCGTAAAATCATTAAAATAGTAAGTCAAGTGTTTCAAATCCGGCACTGTAAAGTTGTTTTCAGATATTTTCAGCACCTTATAACAACTTAACTTGGGCAATTTGTGTTTTTTTTTTAAATTTTATGACATTGATTTGTACAATCGGTGACTTACAGTAACTCACACACCTGTTCAAATTCTAGGAAAATCATCTACTTTTACAATATTTGTAAATATGTGAGCACCATGTATCTATCACATAATTGATTTACCTGTCATTGCTTCATTTTTAATTCTTTTTACTTTTTGTGGTAGAGTAATTTTATTCTAAGGATATCGTCTTCACATATAATTGTATTATGTATACAAAACCTTGTAAAACATTTAAAAGAGTAACGGAGGAGTTTCTTGCCCATTCTTCTCCATATGAACACTACCTTTTGGAAGGGGCGTCTAGAATCAATTAAATTTTACTGTAAGTTTTGACGTTCAAAAATGCCTTTAATGTGGCTATTTGAAATAAATGATTTCACTTTGACTTTGCAAGGGGAGGGTTCTAGAGTTGCGATCGCGTACCGGAAGATGTAACGTCGGAAGGCCACAAGGTGGACTGATGACCTTGTGAAGACCGCAGGAATCCGCTGGATGCGGGAAGCACAGAGGTGCTTGGGGGAGGCCCATCTATGTCTAGCTGTGGACGTCCTTCAGCTGAAATGATCATGATGATGAAGGGGAGAGAGTGGGTGGCACAGTTATTCTCTGAGTGTCTAAGAAAGACCATGTGTGTATTTCGTCGTTGCGCGTGCAAAGGCCGCTATGTGTTATACAAGTTATTTTCGGTTCTTTATACAGTTTTAATCGTTATTTCAATACACACATACTGTATAAACAGCTATATGATAAGTGCAATATTTAAAGAATTAAAAAATGCAGCTGTGATATTCATACATCGAAAGTTCCGTATAAACACGCTAAAAGTTATAATTCATAATATAGCTCAAATAAGTTCACTAAAAACACATAGGTAGCGACTTTTGCACGCGCAACGACATTTTATAATTACTTAATTTTTTTCTAATTAGCTTATCCGCTCTTTCTAATTCACCATATTATATTGACATTCATTTCTGTTCTAGACTGTTCGAAATCATAGCCTGTTTCGAAATACCTCACCGCACAGCTCTAATTACAATTAATTTGATAAACAAAAGACGCCACAATGACGACATAATTAATTTTCCCTTCTAGAATATTCTAATTTCAAAGCCTGTTGATACGCCGCCATGCGTTAATAACGCGGGAAGGTTGTATAGCCGGAAAAATTGTGTGGGTGTGTATGATAAGGACACAAAGAAATTGGAAAACCCATATAGCATGAAAAAGCCGTCGGCAGCGTCTAGAGCAGGGGTGGGGAACAGTGCCGTATTATCCATAAGGCACTTTAGGCCAGTGCCTAGGGGCCCACTATGACCAGGGGCCCAGCACTCCCGATTACAAAAAGAAAAAAAAGGGGATTGTGTGGTTTTATGAAACCACGGTAAAAATGAAACTTTTGTTCATATTATAAGGTAAAAGCCAAATTACGTTGTTGTGGTATGAACAAGGGGGGCCCGAAACGAGCTGTGCCTAGGGGCCCCAAGATCCGGCCCTGGTGGGGAACCAATGGCACGCGACAAGATAATTTAGGCACTACATCATTTTTTTTCAATTTCGTATATCGTTGCCACGTAAAAGCAAGGGATAATGTAAACCTGGTTTGTTTGGCATCTATGTTCAGACGCCAGCACATCAAGCTACCCGAAACTGTCAAATTTTCCCAATCAACCTTGAACCTTTTGCTGTAGCGATAAAGTTGAAAACCTATTAAAGAAATTTGACAGAATGTAGTAGCTTGATGTGCTGGCGTCTGTACATAATATGTCATATAGTAACACCTATTTCGCCAGTTATGTATAAGTCCTATCTAATATGGGGCGAGCCTATTGCCGGGCACAAATCCAGACTTCGGGTTGCTATATACTGAGAAATTACTGGTGGATAAACCCAATTTATAAAAAAAAAAAATCTCTTCGCCCAACCTGATGATAATCGAACCCAGAACGGAGCACCTCATGCTGAGCAACGAGGCAGTCTAATCTAATTATAACCGTACTTCTAATGCATTCCTCACGGCCTTTTGTGGCGAAAGGAGAAATCTAACAGACAGTGAAGTACTAATATTTGAAGTAGACTAACTACCTGCATTGACCTGAACCTGTTGTGCAGTGACCTAAAAATATTGCTTTCTCTTACTAGCAGGTGAAGTTAGAGAGAGATGCAAAAAACAGATGATAGATTTTAGAAGTCAGACCAGAAAACCTATATGTATTTCGTAACACGCTGAAGCTGGACGTCAAAAGTGCTTTTAGTCAAAAAAAAACTTAAAATTAACGCACTGTCATACTTTTAAATTATTTATTTTCCAGATAGAGCGCGTGTGGAAGAAAAACTGTGACGCCCTCAAAATGACAGCGTACGTAGTTAAGTAAACTGTAGTCTTTCAAACAGACGTACGTTCTTAATGTACAGACGCCAGCACATCAACCTACCACAATCTGACAGATTTTCCCAATCAACTTTGAACCTTATGCTTTGGCGATAAAGTTGAAAATCTATTAAAGAAATCTGACAGATTGTGGTAGGTTGATGTGCTGGCGTCTGTACTTCAAATAAAGTTCAAATTCGAAACAATCTTCTAGACTACACTCATCTATAAGTAAGCCTAGCATTTTCCTTCCACGCGTTCTATCTGGAACATCATGCATCAATGGTTATAGTATAAAGGCTCCTACAAATAGGCGCGACACGCGATATAATCGTGCTCGACACAAAGGCCCCGCTCGTTGCGGTGCCATTGTGTCGCGTGTCGTGTCGCGCCTGTTTGAAGGAGCCTTTATATTTTGACGGCCTTCAACTCTTGGCAAGCGTGATGATAAAATAAATTAATTTATAGATCTATCTCGAGAAGCCATGTCCAGGAGTTGACATTTAGAGGTCATAATAATAAGGAGTTTGCCGACATCTATCTTTTATGGAAAACATACTAACCTAGTTTTAAGATCTAATATTTTTTTTATCTAGATGCTCCCGTTGACTTCAATGAAATCATGGTCATACGGTCTCAAGCCTTCACGTCAGCTGCTTAGAATCAACAATTTGAAGACATGTGATATCTGGCCCACGTGGTGGATTATGGCCCACTTCTTCTTACAGTGAGGAGGCCTGTGTCCTTGTCCTTCAAACGTACAGACGCCAGCACATCAAGCTACACTACAACAATCTGTCAAATTTCTTTAATAGATTTTCAACTTTATCGCTAAAGCATAAGGTTCAAGGTTGATTGGGAAAATTTGACAATTTCGGGTAGCTTGATGTGCTTGCGTCTGTACAGCTAAATAATTTTAGCCAACGAGAAGTTTCTAACCTCAACCATTATGATCATTCTCCTGACCATAAACAAATTTATTTGCGGTCAGTGCAACACATCTACCAACTGCAACATTCTTCCATACTTCTAAATTGAGTTTCTAAATTAACACAAGCACAGTATGTTAGCTAGTTAGTGACGTCTGTTAATTATATCTATTCTAGACTGAAACAATCAATTTAGTTAAATCTAGACCTATTAAAGACTGAATGGCACTACTGTAATTATCTGGAGTGATGGACTTTGATAATTACGTATACGGAGGTGGAATTTTCCATGATGCAGACTGGATATCTATGAGATGGTTTTGGTCCTTGGACTGAAAACTGGGAGCAATTTTTTGACGAGTTTCGTAAGTCCTAAGTGGGTTGTGGAGGTCAGATAGTCCAATTGTTTCATGTAAACACTGGTACAGCTCGATTCAAACTTTATGACGGATCGGATAGAACTTAGGCAGGTACAGTAACAAATTCACACGTCAGCGGGGGTGAGGGGTGTGTGGACTGTGTGGTACCGCGCAGTGAGTAAAGGCTCCTGTAATTTATAAGTAAATTTTCCTGTAATTTATAAGTAAAGAAAAGTCCCACGCTTTGTAAATCTATAAGATTTATTATAACGACCTTTAGATTGGGCGATAAACTTGTAAAGGCTCCTACAAACATGCGCGACACGCGATAAAATCGCGCGCGACACAAAGGCACTGTAGGTGTCAAAAAAGTAAATGGGTCCATAAAAGACTAGGGTGATTATTAGGGCTCCTTCAAACAGGCGCGACACGACACGCGACACAAATGCACCGCAAGTCGCGCAACGAGCGGTTCCTTTGTGCCGCGCACGATTATATCGCGTGTCGCGCCTTTTTGTAGGAGCCTTTATCCTTACGTTATATTAATAAAAGCAACCGTTATCTATCTCTCCCTACAACCACGAACACACGCACAAAGTATGGCACGAACCACTTTTCCAAATTTAGACACATCCTACTGTTCAATATGTGGTTGAACCAGAATAGCGTTGAAAAAACCGAAAAAAAAACAAATTGTGTTTCATTTTTCGTTTGTTTCGTATGTTACATAGAAACATTAACAGAAAGAGTCCTTTGGAAAGAACCGGGAATTTTTCCTGCTTTTTTCACCGCTAAACCAGAAGCCAAAGCCTATAAAAATAACGAATGATGTGGATAAATTAGAAGCAGACTCCCAATGCAATACCTGATGAAGGCCCAAGATAGGACCACATGGCCTGAAGGAGCGAACAAACAAATAATTTCCGAGGTTCCGACCTTAGCCGAGCTCTATTTAAGATTTTCCTCGTAGTCGTACGGTCTTTGACATGTCTACCTTTATTTAGACTTCCATGGTCTTCATGTGGACAGGACTAGGTCAACATTCAAGGCATCTAGATAGATAGATAGATAAACCATTTATTTGGCGCACACAAAAATACAGCACAACACACAAAAGTACAATATTAGATGATAACCAAATTACCCACATCGCCGTCCCCGGAGAATAAAATGATAACTGCCATTATCCTAGTTTTAGTGTTATGTCATTTTTGGGATCTGTGGGTGTTAATACATCTGCTCAATTTTTTTCGCAGTTTTTAAACAGTTATTTACGAAACAAAAAAATATTACAATAGTATTCAAAGATTTAAAACAGGTCATAAATTACGAGAATAAAGTGTTAATATAATAATATCAAAATATATTCCCACTTGTTAGTATGACAAACAGTCATAGAATTATATTCTCGTGAAAAAATATTCGACTAAATAATGATAAATGCAGTTATCATTTTATTCATATTAAAATTAATATTAAAAAACAACAGCATTTTTCTTAATAATTTAATTACACATTTTTTTTTAATAAAACAGCCTCATAATCACATTTATCACATAAAATCAGATTCTAATAATGACTTTTCAAAAATAAAATAAAGGTGGGTGATTAATCGTCATTATCTTCCTCATTGTCGTTATTGCTACCAGAACAGCTACTGCCATAAGTCAAGGACTCGTAAAAACCATGATAGTAACTTGGAATATCTCCTGCCTTACAGAGGCTCATAAGATCATCATTTAAAGCCTTGCTTATTGGAATAAGCTCAGTGTACAAAGTTTGTAGTTCGGGCACATAGCTAAGACTTGGGCTTGTTATCTGTCTGGTACCCCGCTTGCTTCTTATTCATCTGACAGGCTCATGGATTGCTAAAAGGGGGGCAAATGAAATTGATAGTTGCTTATGGCAATTTCTACTTAGTGAAAAACAAAGAGGCATCCAGAACATATCATTTTACTCCGACGGTTGTTGCGGACAAAACAAAAACAGATTCATATTCGCTCTATATATTTTTGCTGCACAGAAGCTTCAATTGAACATCACACATAGATTCTTTGAAACCGGACATGGCCAAAGTGAGGGGGATTCCATGCATTCCAACATTGAACGTGAATTAAAACACAGAGTTGTATGCACGCCAGATAAGATGTACACAATCATTATGAACGCGACGGTACCTACATGGAAAAAAATATCAAGTTACAGAGATGACGCAAACAGAGTTTTATAATATAAAGGAGTTAATAGAGAATAAGAACTGGTTAAAAAATGAGGAGAGCCAAAAAATATCATGGACTCAAATCATGGAAGTGAATGCCTCACATTCACATCCATCAATTTTAAAATATAAATACAACTTTGATTCCGACTATTCCCAATTAAATACGGAGCCTGTCAGAAGAATAAGAAGCAAGCGGGGTACCAGACAGATAACAAGCCCAAGTCTTAGTTAAGTGCCCGAACTACAAACGTTGTACACTGAGCTTATTCCAATAAGCAAGGCTTTATATGATGATCTTATGAGCCTCTGTAAGGCAGGAGATATTCCAAGTTACTATCATGGTTTTTACGAGTCCTTGACTTATGGCAGTAGCTGTTCTGGTAGCAATAACGACAATGAGGAAGATAATGACGATTAATCACCCACCTTTATTTTATTTTTGAAAAGTCATTATAAGAATCTGATTTTATGTGATAAATGTGATAATGAGGCTGTTTTATTAAAAAAAATGTGTAACAGATTATATTACTTAATAATTTCATTAGTATTGTAATATTAACTCACATAATATGTTATTATAAGGCTGATTTTAATTAATACCAATTTAAAAAGACTAATAATAGTAAATTAAGAAAAATACTGTTGTTTTTTAATATTATTTTGAATAAAACTAATGTTGATTACCATGTCATAGTTTTATTAGGAAACCAAATTAAAAGTCCTTACCAGATTTTTTTTTCATAATATTTACGAGAATAAAACGATATTAAAGTATTATCAGTATCACTTTTACCCTAGAAACCCGTAGAATAAAATGATACGTGACGAGTGCAATATTTGATCCTGGTCAGGCTGTACGGAGAATAAAATGATAATCGACATTATACAACTTGGACGGTGATTAATTTTGACTAACTTCTTATTTTTTAAATAATATCTCTATTTTGATACTTAGGCGTATTTGATTATAACATTTAGAACAAACAAAAAATAACCTTTTTTAAAAGTTGACAATCATCTGTCTACGTCCAGTATTTAAGAAGCAATCAACGAAAATGTGTTTTTTATTTTTCCTGAAAAGTTGCATTTTTGTAGTTATCATTTTATTCTCCGGGGACGGCGACATGATTATAATATAAAAACAAGGTGCCGATAAAAAAAAAATATAATGAAAAACACATATAGAAATAAAAGTGACACTATGACGAACACTTAAAATAAAATTAATATTTGCATCTGCTACTCACATCCTTCTTTAGGTGTACATCTTCAACAATTAAGGCTCCTACAAACAGGCGCGACACGCGATATAATTGCGCGCGACACAAAGGCACCACCCGTTGCGCGACTTGCGGTGCCTGTGTGTCGCGCGCGATTTTATCGTGTGTCGCGCCTGTTTGGAGGAGCCTTTATAAGGGATTGGTCCATATTAGCTCAGGATCGAGTTGAGTAGAAAAATGACAGGGAGGCTTTTGCTCTTTAGTGTAAAAACACAGGCTTATTATTATCACACTAATATTATAAAGGCGAAAGTTTGTGTGTGTGTGTATGTCTGTGTGTTTATATGTTTGTTACTTCTTCACGCTCAAACGGCTGGACCAATTTTGATAAAATTCTGTATGGAGGTAGCCGACACCCTGGATTAACATATAGGGTACTTTTTATCCCGAAATTCCCACAGGATGGAAACTTATGCGGGTGAAACCGCGGTGCGCAGCTAGTATTTTATAATTTACAAAGAGATCAAGTTATTTGGATGCCGAAGAAAACAACACAGAGTACTCAACAATAAAACAGGTATAGCAAGTGATCTTTGAATATTCTGCAAAAACGTACTTTCACTTTAATGCTAAGTGCATATTATTTTGATTGCACAAGTGGTCAGCATTTCTCAAACTGTTTCACTCTACCCGATCGATGCCCCCAAAATGTCTAAACACAAATATGGGTTTTCTAGTAAATAGTAGAATAAATAATAGTAGCTAAGTAAATTAAACAATTGAGTCATGACATTGCCATAACCACCATACCTAAAGCGCGGTCACTATCGGACTGCATAGAAAAGAAAGAGAACCGCGATGACACAACGCTGGTAATGTGTTGCAAAATTTGAAGCACCTATGTAATTACAAAAAATCTATTGTTTGGACTAAAAAATTAAAACACTAGTGTTTTAGTATGTATGTAAATTATCGTAAAAATAAAGATTTTAGAGGTATCTTCATGATTTTTTCCAATCGTATCAAATTAGTTGTATTATGTTTTCAACACACTATCTACCTAGCATATATCCTGAAGAACATCATATATTTTTCTGATTTTGTTTACTGTAGTCGATCATATACTTTTATCGTTTCTAAAACTTGCGTTTTTCGCATTTAGGTTCTGTAAGCCCCTTTTTTTATCAAAGAATTCTGTTATATACTCGCAACCGGTGTGCGTGTATGACCAGATGTATGAACGTGAACGAAGCAAAAGGAGCATGTAAGGATGATGGCGGATGGCCTTCTTTAGTTTCTGCCTACCCCCATGGCAAGGCGTGAGTTTATGTATGTATCCTATATTCCTGTTATAACCATTCGAAAATTCTTAAAAATACTTCTAGTAGTCTAATCTATACTAATATTATAAAGCTGAAGAGTTTGTTTGGTTGAACGCGCTAATCTCTGGAACTACCAGTCGGATTTGAAAAATTCTTTTTGCATTTGATAGCCCAATTCTTGAGGAAGGCTATAGGCTATTTAACATCACGCTATGACCTTTAGGAGCCGAGCAAAAAGAAAAACAGTCAGAAAGAACGCTAAGTAAAAACGAAGTAATAGCGCGGGCAGGCGATGCGATGCGACGGGGTGGGTCGGAGTAACAAGAAATTTCACACGGACGAAGTCGCAGGCAGAAATAAAAAGGAGATAATAATTAAACTTTGAGAAACACAACATGTTTAACAACGTAGTGCACTTAACAAATATTACGATAGCAGATGATTCTCCGAAATATGTTAGTCGCTAGTAAAAATAAAAACAATATAAGACTTTTAGTCATGTTGAGAATGAGACGGTACAAAAAACTTTATACTTTTGTATTCTCAAGAGCAGCAGTGCGATTCTGTAACTATCTCACCGTGAAAACTTAGGCGAAGTGAGCGTGGAGTGAGCTGTCAATAGTGTCAATTCCTAGCAAAAACAAATTCACTTCACCAAGTTTTCACGGTGAGATTTATACAGAATCGACCGGCTTTAGAGCAATAGAGGCTATGTACAGACGCCAGCACATCAAGCTACCCGAAACTGTAAAATTTTCCCAATCAACTTTGAACCTTATACTTTAGCGATAAAGTTAAAAATCTATTAAAGAAAGGAGAAAGGAACGGATCCATAGTTTTCTGGGCCCAGGTGTTAACTCAATCAAACTAGCCTTACTTGTAAGAGGATATAATAGCAAGGCCTCAC
Organism: Luperina nickerlii; assembly: GCA_963855955.1. NCBI lineage: Eukaryota > Metazoa > Arthropoda > Insecta > Lepidoptera > Noctuidae > Luperina > Luperina nickerlii. Next base: position 3,030,270 of record OY979689.1, on the reverse strand, counting down.
TGAAAATTTGGTGAAATTTGGCAATCCAGGAATCAAGTTATATGAACTATAGTAAAAGTGAGGTTAAATTATAACATTGTACATTTTTGATGTTATTTGCGAAATATTTTAGAATGGCTTCGGTTATGTAATGGTTTTATGCATGGAGTGCATCCGTCGAATAGTCCTTTATAATATGCAAAGCCGAGGTCGTGGGGTTAAACAATAAAACATGGAAAATACGTGCGAACTCAGAACGAAAGAAAACAAACGAGTGCCGGTTTTATCCTGTCACTGTCAGTCGGTGACCTGTCACCTGTGTTGCTAACTGAAGAAAAAGTAAAGGAACTCGATTCGCCTTGAATCGATTCCACGAAACGATTGATAAACATTTGTCACTCGATTTTCATACATATTCTGTGATTTTAGCGATTTATTTAGTATCGATTGTTAAGAATTCAGTTGTGTTTAATCGATTATTTAGTTTCATGACTTAATTTAACTTTTCTCGCTTCCTAGATAGAAACATGGTACTATATTTAGTGATTTACTTTAGAAAAATATAACGGTTTTTTTGATACACATTTCAACTAGTTAACTGCTGGGCCCAGAATTTGCCTCCTCCTTTGACAGATTGTAGTAGCTTGATGTGCTGGCGTCTGTACAAGTTCTGTGGACTTATGGTTAACTAGCTGCGCCCCGCGGTTTCACCCGCATAAGTGTCGATCCCGTAGGAATATCGGGATAAAAAGTATCCTATGTGTTAATCCTGGTTATAAACTATCTGTGTGCCAAAGGACATGTTAGGTTTTTGTATGGAGGCTGGGCTTTTATTCGAAGCTACTGTGAACAGGGAAGAGATCATATTTTTATGAAAGTACATAAATTAAGGAGACTTTGTATATTTTTTAATTTTTTTTTGAAAGCACCCTTGCTTTAATTATTATACATTTTAATAATCATTATTAAAAAAATAAATTGCAACCCACAGTAATTATTGATTTTGGCAACACTTTTCGGTTAGATGTCATTATTGTCATTAACGTCAATCAAGTGTCAAATTCAATTCAATTTTCGAAGAGAAGAAGACCTGTGTACTGACAGCTGACAAGTATGACAACCTTACTGGCACAGGTAATATTTTCATAGATTCCATTAGAAGGCAAAGGAATTAATGCCATACATACAAATCATGGAGTTGGTTTTATTTTAAGCCATCTAATATTATTTTAGAATATTTTAAATAACAATAAGGTGTATAATTTGCTTTAAAAAATGATATTTGACCATTTTTTCTTTGTTTCAATGTGCAAAAATAATATAATGACACCAAAAATATTTTGATTTAAAATACCTATGTATTTATTCAATAACGGTGCTTTTAATATTTTTTCTGTTTTTGTCAGGCCATCCTGAATAAGTTTCCCTATCAGAAAAACCATACATGATAGCTGTTCAAAAAAATTATTATTTTAAGCCCATTTCATAACATGTCCTTTCATCCAAATCTGTTTAATAGTTTTTGCGTGAAAGAGTAACAAACATCCATCCATCCATCCTCACAGACTTTCGCGTTTATAATACTAGTACGAGTAGGATAGTAGGATGATCATCATCCGCCTAGCCTTTTCCCAACTATGTTGGGGTCGGCTTCTAGTTTAACCGAATTTAGCTGAATACCAGTATTTTAAATGGAGCGACTGCCTATCTGACCTCCACAACCCTAACTGGGCAACCCAGTTACTGAGTAATAAGATACCCCTTGGTAAGACTGGTTGTCAGATTTTCGGGCTTCCGACGACCCGTAACTACTGTCAAAGATCCACGAATGCCAGCCGGGACCAACGGCTTAACGTGCTTTCCGAGGCACGGAGGGGTCTTGGTATGTAAACGTAGTGTACGACCTGTAACGACTGCCAAGCGATCCGCCCTTATCAAGCGTGGTGACATCTACCAAACCGCACTAGGCCGGATTGGTGGACTACAGCATTTACTGCCCACTCCCTCTGAAGAGAGGAGGCCTGACTCGCAGCAGTGAGAATATTATAGGTTGGTTATGATGTGTTCATGCATTAACTATTCCAATAGATGTTCCTGGTAATTCATGAGAAATATTTTGGGATACTACCGATTTACGTTCAGCCCAAAAAGGTGCCCAGTATTAAACCCTTTTACTGATAAAATCACTATCAGATATACGTCCCAAGATTACAGGTAGCGTTGGCACACCGCATATTTTTACATACATAACATTTAATATTTATACATGCAATATAAACAGGAGATAAGTCGTGTGAATCGCTGTGCCGTGTACGTCACAGAACGAAGAATGTCCGATATTACGCGACGATCGATACCAAAGAAGCAATGAACTTTGTTTATTTAGGAATATAGGGGTACCGGAAAGTTCATTTAGCGTGAGACCCGTGTTTGTGTCGGCCAGGTTCCACCAAATAAATTTAAAAAAAATTAAGATTATTTACTGAGAGTGCATACCTACATAGATGATAAGGCATTAAACACGAAGAATTCTAGATAAGCATTTTTGGTATATCCTTTTAAGGGGGAAGCGCTAAGGTAGCCCATGAAATTCCAATTTTCTTACATTTTTAGCAATTTGATTGTCAGTATTAAGTTGTACATATATATCATTATGTATGTACAATTGTACATGGTAACAAATATGTATTTACAGAATCATAACCATTAGAATCAATAATACAACTTGTTAGGTTAGTATAATCCCAAAATGGTCAAGATTTCATGAAATAGTCATTCTGTGGGATTACTTGGTCTTAGAGAGTTGTGTTGATGACTTTAATGATTATAATTCTGTAAATACATATTTGTTACGGCCGCGAATCACATATTAATCAACGTACAACTTAACACTGACCAGCAAATTGAAAAAAACGTAAAAAGAATTAAATTTCCCGGGCTACCCTGGTGCTTAAGGATTTAAATTTTCAAATGTCTTTAAAAAAAAACGTGGGAGACGAAACCTTATAATTTCTGTGCTGCTGGGGAGTTTGTTGCGTCACTTCTTCTCCCCAGCGAAAACACTAGGAAGTGGTGAAGAGCGGGCGTTTTGGGGGACTGTCTTATATAATTTTGACGTTCAAAAAGTGCTGATTCTCAGCCTTATTTGAGTAAATGACTTTTGATTTTGATTTACACGCATAATCAGCCTATAAAGTTCCCACGGTTGGGACACAGGCCTCCTCTTTCTAAGTGGGGGGCTATAATCTACCACATAGGCCCAATGCGGGTTGGTAGATGTCACATGTCTCCGAATTTTTGGTTCTACCATGCCGGTTTCCTCAAGATTTTTTTGTCACGAAATAAAAGTTTGAGAAACACAGGTCTTTTTTATTTATATTATTAGCTTGCACTTAGTAACGGAATCATATTTCAGTGATAGAACAAAAACTGTCTTGTAATAAACAATAACGCTTTATATAAAGATATATACATAACATTAATATGATATTACGGACATGATGATAATTATATTTATATGCTGACATGAAAGAGCGTACTGTTTTTCGTATCTGCATACCTATATTTTTTGTAAATCCATACTAATATTATAAATGCGAAAATGTGTCTGTCTGTCTGTTACCTCTTCATGTTTAAACCGCTGAACCGATTTAGATGAAATTTGGTATAGAGATAGTTTGAGTCCCGGGAAAGGACATAGGGTAGTTTTTATCCCAATATTCCCACGGGATCCAAACTTATGCGGGTGAAACCGCGCAGCTAGTACTGTATAAATTACTAGGTTCTGCCCGCGGCTTCGTTCACGTGGAAGTCGTAAAAAGACTCGTACACACAGGCGCGACGCGACACGCGACACAAAGGCACCGCTCGTTGCGCGACTTGCGGTGCCTTTGTGTCGCGTGTCGCGTCGCGCCTGTGTGTACGAGCCTAAATACACAATAAACCAAAATAACAGCCTTAACAGCCTAATTTTTATAAAACTTCCTCGGCCTCCGACCGTTTTTAAAACGCTTTTTTATGGACTAGTTTCAAAGCACAACTTGTAATTGGTTCGAGTAAGCGTGGGCGATGTGGGTTGCTTTAATGGCAATAAATAACTCTGCCGATAAACATCGTGACCCTTGAACCTTGAACAGAAAATTCGCAGACATGTAACAAAATTAATGTCTTTTCGATTTATCGTATTGCGGAGTTTCCCTAGCTAATTTGATTTGAACCTGTACATATAAGAAACTAAAAATAAAACGGACGAGACTTATGTGTGTTAAACACTTGCCTACCCTTTCGAGGAACACAAGATTGATGTTATCTTTTATTTACTAACTTACTGCACATTCTTATTTGATTCATATGCTGACAAAACTAAAAAGCAAGCAAAGCTAAAAAATCAACGCCAACACAATTCTTGGCAGCGGTCCGGAGTTCGATTCTCCGCTGTGATAAAGCATTGTTTAAAGATCACGCTCGACCCTCATCTTTTTGAAAGTCAAATACTTTGGATGTACAATGTACCTACTTTGTAAATATGGAATGCTAAAAACAAAAGATCTCTAAAATATGTTTGCTTTAAATATGTGTTTTTTACTTTCCGAGGGGCAATTCTCGTAATTTCTCAGTTTGATCTCAATTTGTCAAAAATACCAGAGGGGCAATTCTCGTAACTCTGTCAAAAATACCTCTAATTTGCCTATATTTTTGACACAGATTGTCACTAAGATGAGATTAGGACTAGATTTTAAATGTTTTTAATTACGAGAATTGGCATTCTGACTTCTGTTATTGTATTTATTTAGATTTTAATCTGTGGTTTGGGATACGAACATAATTATAAATTACTAGCTTCTGCCCGCGACTTCGTCCGCGTGAAATTTCTTGTTACTCCGACCCACCCCGTCGCATCGCATCGCCTGCCCGCGCTATTACTTCGTTTTTGCTTAGCGTTCTTTCTGACTTTTTTTCTTTTTGCTGGGCTCCTAAAGGTCATAGCGTGATGTTTAATAGCCTATAGCCTTCCTCAAGAATTGGGCTATCAAATACAAAAAGAATTTTTCAAAACCGACTGGCAGTTCCAGAGATAAGCGCGTTCAACCAAACAAACAAACTCTTCAGCTTTATAATATTAGTATAGATGCGAAAGTGTGTCTGTCTGTCTGTCTATTACCTCTTCACGCTTAAACCGCTGAACCAATTTAAATGAAATTTTTTATAGAGATAGTCTGAGATCCGGGAGAGGACATAGGATAGTTTTTACCCCGATATTCCCACGAAATCGACACTTATGCGGGTGACACCGCGGGGCACTTCTAGTATATCAATAAACGGTACAGGCAAAACATTCTAGCTAATTTTAGAAATTCTACCAATCCAATGGTTTCTCAAATTAATATTTCGAAATATGCTGGAAAGATATCAAAGAGAGGGATCACGTCGGATCGAGGAGGGAAGCCAAAATAAATAAAGACTGGGAAACATATTTTATACTTATGACTAGCGACCCGCCCCTGCTTCTCACGATTTTTTCAAGGATATTTCGAATCCATTGCTTCATATGTTTGATAAATTCGTCTGCTCAGCAACGTTAATAACGCAATGAACGTGGCTGCACTGTTAAAATGAAAGAAAATGCGATTAAGTGTCATTTTATATGTGTTACGCAATTATCCCGCAGGATTTTCGTCTCGTTTTAAGAGTGTCTATGGAGTTTCTTGACCATTCTTCTCCATAGAGATCTACGTTTTGCATTGGGCTTCAACTTTCTGACTAACTGACCGACTCCTTTTTACATTTTCAAAAGCGCCTGTAAACTTGGTTTAAATTAAATAAAAGCTGATCCGACGTGATCCCCCTCTTTGATATCTTTCCAGCATATTTTTCTGATTAACCGTCTCGGATATTAATTTGAGAAAGCATTGGATTGGTAGAAGTTTGAGTGAGTCCAGATATTTTTTTAAGCAAAAACATGCCAAGAAATAAACCCTATAACAGAATAGCATAATCTGCCTATAATGTTGTCACTGCTGGGACACAGGCCTCCTCTCTGTGAGAGGGAGAGGGCTGTAATCCACCACGCGGGCCCAGTGCGGGTTGGTAGATGTCACATGCCTTCGAATTTTTGGTTCTAGGACATGCCGGTTTCCTCACGATGTTTTCTATCACCGTTTTTGAGAGCAGTGGTGGTGAAATAAATTACACAAAGTATAGCGCCTGTCAGGGTTCGAAACCACGTCCTACAAGTCAGGGCCACACCACTGGGCCACCAATGCTCTAGCGTTCTAGGAAATGCAGGTTTCCTCACGATGTTTTTCTTCACCATTTTATACATAACGTGCAGAAACCGTCAAAAATATAATCCCATCGCGTTAACCATAAACCTTATTTAATACTACATCATATATACTTCTAGCAATAAATTGCTAAGAATAGTGTTGTATGATAAAAACATAGTCATAATATTGTACCTTTGTAATCTAAACTGTGAAAGTGACGTAACGCTCAGCGTCACCACATTTCAGAGCTAGTATGCAATGACATAGTTGCTCTGAAATATACATAATAAACGAACACATCGAAATTTGGAGAAATATTATCGTAGGTAATGTAAACAATACTTTTAAAATATTATGTACTAGGAAAACCCCCTTAAAATGTTGCTACAATGACATACAATGCATGTTTGCGTTAGAAAATTATAAGATGCCAAATATAACATAAAAATAATAAACTAGAAAATAATAGAAGGGAATAATAAAAAATAAAAAACTCACATTAAAATTCAGCAAACGTCAATAAGGCAGCAATTTCAGAATCACTTTAAAATTAGAACGGCGCGGCTCGTATGCGTCTGCGCAGGTACGTTCTAAGCGCGTTGAACGGCGGCGCAAACCGATAAGCTATCGACGATAACGTGCCGTTACGTTCGTTCGTTCGCTAGCACTCACTATAACGATATCGTTAGGATGCCATAGAGTAAGTAGAATTGGGGGAAAGAGGTCACGGTAGTGGGACCGAGTTTGTTACCTAATTCTGTGTGTCGTTGAATGGGAAGTGTATGACAAAATGTTGATTAGATACGATTGTTGGGATGTGTATTTGATTTTCTTATAAACAAACAGTTGTCATTAAAGAAATAAATATAGATTATTCTTCACAAATAAAATGCACATGACAAAAATTATACACGATAATACTAAAGCCAAAAGCTAGGCAAGAATTGCAATGAAAACTGGCCAAGTGCGAGTCGGACTCGAACACGGAAGGGTTCAGTACAACAAGGCAAAAACGCCGAAAAAAAAAACACGTTTTTTGTATTGGAGCCCCCATTAAATATTTATTTTATTCTGTTTTTAGTATTTGTTGGTATAGCGGCAACAGAAATACATCATCTTTCTGTGAAAATTTCAACTGTCTAGCTATCACGGTTCATGAGATACAGCCTGGTGGCAGACGGACAGTGGAGTCTTAGGGTCCCGTTTTTACCCTTTGGGTACGGACCCCTAAAAATTATAAAGTTGGTAAAGTTAAACGCGGTTCAGCGACGATTTTCGCAGGATGGCTGGTAGCAGATGGATGTGAGTTATCGAGAATCGAGTTGAATGGTTTGCGATTGAGAGGAGACAATGATGATGATCAAACAGTTTGACTAAACTCAAATTATTTTATTACACATAAACCTAAATGGGCGTCTACGTCAGAAGCTAGGTGCACGGTTCTAATTGGTCTTTTCCTATGGAGAAGAGCCGGCAAGAAATTCCACAGGTGGCAGGCAAAATCAGGTAAGCGTTTGAGACAAATTGTGTCTGGGTAAACAGTTACAACATGCCTACGCAGTCACAACGTTAGAAAAACGTGAAGAAGTGGAGTGAAGGTATCCGGTGGACATTAAAAGAAACCTAACCAAAACTATTTCTGGCGCACACAAAGATGATTCTATCACTTTCTCGCTAAAAATCTAAAAATAATTCCTTCATCTTGAGACGAGGCCGTACAATTAAAATTATCCTTCAATTAATAATGATTCTATTTCAAAACTTGGTGAGTGTGTCTTGTGCTAAATGTTTTGGCTCGTGTTCTGTTTCAATGACTGATAAATCATGCAGTTCGTTAGTCAGCGATGACGAGGAGAATATCTTACGGAGAAAATGGTTGGACTGTGAAAGGCAAAAACTGAAATCATCGAAAAAAGTTAAAGTAAGTATTTTTGTTAATTTCCGTATTCTATTTTTTATATTGTATATGAGTGGCTTACAGGTAACAATACAAAAAGTTGTAGTTAAGAAATTAATGACAAGCCATTGACAAGCTTCCACGATGTATTAGTATTTACAGGAAAGAGTCTCTATTTTCACATTTTACCCGCTAAAAAGTTTTTTTTTAAATTAATTGTAGAACCTACCTTCCCGAATCACTTCACATGAACTTTAAATTTCGATCAAAAAAACACAGCCAAGCATTTTCATCGCTCACATGTTTCCTCTCTGAGGCAACGCGCATTACTACCTACTAAGTACTAACCCATCTACGATTCTTTGCGCATAGGCACACCACGTGTGACGTGACGCGCTAAGGAAAATGCGCGGGCGCAAGCCTTGTCCCTTGTGATCGGAGGCCGTGCAATGTTAATTCAATGGATGGATCGACTGTTTTATTTGATTAGTTTTATTTTTAGATTTGTATGATAGCTGTGTGAAATGAGTGGAATAAAGTAGGTGTAGGACCTAGATTCATGATACGGGTGGTTAGTCCTTTTATATTGTGAAAGATTAGAGCAGCCTTTCCCAAAGTGGGCGATAACGCCCCCTTGTGTAGAGTCTACACAACGTCCCCATTTTTTTCTGGGTCTCTTACTCACCCCCCTTTAGGCCTGCAGCGCCCACAAGGGGGCGTTATCGCCCACTTTGGGAAAGGCTGGGTTAGAGATTAGCACAGGTAAACTATACCAGATGTTCATGTAAGCAAGCAAATCTGCCAGATAACATCACGTCTGGAAGATGTATCTATGGTCTATGGTATACCCACATTTCGGCTGCCCCATTTCAAAACCTAGTAAGGACTTAAAATGAAATTTTACAGGAGAGCGCATAAACGTAATATTGGTCAGCGTATGGAATGTATTTTTTGAATTAGTTAAATTGACTTACTAGGTTTTAAATGGTCACTAGGGAGTGAAAGGTGCACTTACTAGGTATCGATGTTTAAATATATCTCCTTTTATGTAAGTTTAAAACGCTGGTGTTTTTGTATTTGGTAGAGACCTTCTAGGTTAGCAAGATTATGCAATGAAACGATTTTTGTAAAAAGTGTCCCTTACTAGGTTTTGATTTGAAATGGGACAGCCGATTTGCTCAGTTATGTTAAAGTCCCATGTAATATGTATATGGCGAGCCTGCTGCCATCAAGCGGGCACAAATGCAGACTAAGACTCCGGACAGCTACTGAGAAATTCCAAATGGAAAAACTTAATAACAATGCCCAACCCAAACGAACCCAGGACGGCATGCTCAGCAGTTGCGCGTCTGTTTGTTGTTAGAATAACTTAAAGATTTGCAATATTTAAACAAATTCATGTAAACAAGCAAATCTGTCAGACACATCTGTAAAGAATACAGACAGCTATGTGCTCTAGATACCTAGGTTACCTAGGCCAACAATAATTTTATTACGACGAAGTAGGTATCAAATAGTTTTTATGTATGTTCACGAAAATGGACACGCTTTATTTACTTCAGAAAACATAAAAAGAGAACAACAAACATCCAAACTGCGTACAAATGATTATATAATAATATTTATATCACCTCTGTTATTACTAGACAAACAAAAACCGCGTCTGTCCCGTGTCCGTCTGTCCTTCAATAATACAAAAAATCCGCGATCAGTTCGTCGACCCGAAGTTTGACGAACGCTCGCGAAATGGTACGAGGCCACTCGAACGACGTCGCATAAAGCATCGCCATACAACGTGGTAATGCCACCAGTCTCTTGGGTACATTAATTACCAGTCGACAGCGATGCGGATTAATTTTTCGAAGCTATTTTTTAGTTTCTATATAGTTTTTAATTTTGTTATTTTTAGATTTCGTCATTAGGAATATTATGGTTTACAGTGAAATTAATTGTTACAATAAAGATTGATTTGTTTCTGTATTATACTTATTGGATGTACTGAAAGACCGTCTTACCATCACTCCGGTGGTATTATGGCCATAGTGACCTAATTAAACCGTCCGTCGAATGTCGCCATATTTCGATTCAAGGTTTCCATCAATAAATAGGTTATCATCATGTCAAAATGTGGAAGAAATTGAAGTCGTTCCATGAAAAGATTACATATAATAATCTGATGTAATATTTCTAGGTTTTTTTTTTGAAGTGAAAACTTCTTTAGCGGCGCTGTGTACTTTTTTTGGAATGGGTAAAAACTTCTAAATTCGCGTCAGGTCACGTGACCCTGATCGAAAATTCGTAAGACGTAAAACGTCAGACGTAAAACGTAAGACGCGCGTTGTTGAGGACAGCGCCATCTATGCACATCGGGAAGAACTACGAGGGCCTCGCGTACTAACGTCAGACGTAAAACTTAAGACGCGCGTTGTTGAGGACAGCGCCATCTATGCACATCGGGAAGAACTACGAGGGCCTCGCGTACTAACTACGTAGGCCTCGCGTACTAACTACGTAGTTCATCCAACAACGACGAGATGGCGCTGAACCACGGATATATAACTGACGACGAGCAAATCTGAATAAATTCCTTTCACGAGAAGAATAAACCAGTCACTTTGGTCATCATACCTGATTTGCAAAAAACCCTATAAAATAAGGAACACACCTTAACACGCGTGTTTTGTTTATAAGACGATTCACAAAATACACTCGTAATTGTTCAAGTTTTCACTTCTGTCGGCACTACCGGAGTGCCAGTGTTTTTTTTTTTTTTAATAGGTTTGCTCTTGATTCTAAGTCTAGGTCAGAGGTGACAGAGACAAAGTCGACGATGGAGTGAGCTTACCCAGAAGAAGCCTGTTCACTCTTACTTTTGAGAGATTCGTGTTGTATGCGCTTGGAAACACAGACGCAGGTAGAGAGTTCCACTCTTTTGCCGTGCGCGTTATAAAGGACATTTGAAAACGGTTAGTGTGAATTGGTGGAATAGCAACTAGGCAGGGATAGTAATTTGCAGTGCGTCTGGATGTCCGAAGGTAGAAGGGCGCCGAATCTAGATTATGAGTCTACAAAAGTTTGAGAAACGCTGTTTTATTAGAAAAACGTTTATGTTACAAATGGTCAATGATCCCTTTAACATTGTGATTACTTAGTGAATTAAAAAAAGAAACTTAATAGGCATAAATAACTGAATACAATAATATTTTTTATTGAATCATGTATAAAAATTAACATTAGATACATGGCGCAATTTCTAAGAAAATTTGTAAATAGATATTGATACCGACTGATTAAAATAACACATGCGTTGCAATACTTGCGATCTATATAATACTCGTATCCATACTAATATTATAAATTCGAAAGTAACTGTGTGTCTGTCTGTATGTTACCTTTTTACGCCTAAACAGCTGAACGGATTTCGATAAAATTTGGCAGAGAGATAGATTGCATCCCGGGGAAGGACATAGGATAGTTTTTATCGACATACCTCTCGGGCGAAGCTGCGGGCGGAAGCTAGTACTAATAATAAAGCTGAAGAGTTTGTTTGTTTGAACGCGCTAATCTATGGAACTACCGGTCGAATTGAAAAAAAAAACAAATTTCATTTTATAGACCAATTCTTGAGGAAGGTTAAGAGCGTTTACGCCGTACGGCATTACATACAAACTTTCAAGCCCTTGTTATTCGAAATGAATGAACCGATTTTAATGTAACTTAATACGCATAAGCAGGATACAAAGGTCTAAAAATTTACCCAAGAACATTTTCGAAATGTCTTATTTGAAAAGAGATTACTTGAAATCTCTGTTTCTATGGAAAATTTAAAATCGGTCTAATTTGGCTGTAACACTATTTTTCGAAAATGTTATAAGATAAGATTTCTTTATTTGTTAAACATTGTATACATACAAGAGCATGCAAGATATTATATAGTTTGAGTCCAATCATGTTTAGACGTAAGTATCGGCGTACAAATATTTCCATAACAATAAAAAGAATGAATGAATGTTCTTAAGTAACTTTTTAGACCTTTGTATCCTGCTTATGCATATGAAGTTTCATTAAAATCGGTTCATTCATTTCGAAAAACAAGGACTTTAAAGTTTCAATGAAATTCCGTACGGCGTAAACGCTCTTAAAGGCTGTTTAAATCACGATAAGACCCTCAAGCGCCGAGCAGAAAGAAAAAAGTCAGAATGATGGCTAGGGGAAAACGAAGCAACATTGCAGGGTGGTGATGCGATGCTCACGGTGAGGGAACAGGAACTTTCACGCAGACGAAGTCGCGGACAGAAGCTAGTCACCGAAGCCATATGATACTAACAAACATCAGCCACATGATGCTGACACCTCACATCAAACGAATGTTACATATATATACTTGCGGATTACATGACACCGAGTTTAACGAGCTATTGTTTTGATATAACTACATATTATAATGATGCTATTAGAAGATCATTTCACAGACATATGGGTGGCAGACAATGTGACTGTAATTCTGGTGAGGTCTTCGTGAATCATGGGCAGGAAAGGCCTATAGTGGATCCAGTGGATAACTACTGACGGTGAACAAGCAAAACGTAAGACCTAACGATCGTATAATCCTATTTCGAGACTATTTCATGAAATATCAACCAATGGGATTATATGGACTTAAAAGGTTATATTGATAATGTTACCCCCTTACTTAATATAAATAAACGTATTACTTCTATCAGATGAATAGTTACACACCGATTTCTCTCTTTCAGTCGTCAGTAATTTGGCTTTCGAAAGAAGAAGACAAAGCGTTGTGTTTATATATACAGACGCTATACAACGTTAATTAGTAAGGAGGTTTATGATTAGAATTCTGTGAAGTCATATTTTTTACGCTCGCGAATCATAAATTTTAATCAAAATTTAACATGAGTCATGACAATGACCTGGCGAGCCAACTGCAAAAAATTTAAGAAAATTTGTTTTGGCGGGCTACCCTGTGCTTTTCTAGCTTAAATATAGACGATCCAATAGTTCTAAATGGTTTAATTGAAATAACTGACATCACTTTGACATGACCAAAAACCCGTAAGGTAAAATCTAAAACAGTTCTACAAAGACTGCTACGTAATAGTAGTTTTTAAAGCCTTCTCGCAGAACTACGAGAAATGCCTTTGTTTTCTTATAAAGGATTAGGTACATTCTCGTTTGACTGTAACCAATGTTTTGTCACGGCAGCCATATAATTTATGAAGAAATACTTCTGACCTACAATATTATAGGAACTGAGTCATGGAAAGAAATATATAGATCAAGACGAGGCTGGTTAAATATGGATGAGAGCGGTCAAGGATCTAGCTCAGTGGCATGGACTTGGAGAGGCATATGTCTTTGTGAAGGCCGCAGGAATCCGCTGGATGCGGAAAGCACAGAACCGGTCGAAGTGGCGGTGCTTGGGGGAGACCTATATCCAGCAGACGACCATGGACGTCTTTCGACTGAAATTATGATAATGTCCAGCAGTGGACTGCCATGGGTGATGATTAGCCAGCCATAACCAGCCTAGAAACAACCAGCTCAAAATATAAATCACTTTCATCCCTGCATTAAAAGGGATTGAATCCTGTTTTCAGTGATCTTGGTCAATCAACCATACTAGTTTACATAAGATTTGGCAGCTTACTGGCCAGAAGTTTCCAGAAATCTTGAAGGAAGGAGGGATAGGAAAAGCGGTTGCGAAGGTTTGACAATATATACTCTGCTAAAAGGCAGAAATATACCATATTACGATCATCCCAAGCCCCATACTCCTAGCCCTATCCAAAAAAGCTAAGCCAAAAGTTCAAAAAGGCTCTCGAAGTCCTTCTGGATGAAGGCTAACTCCACCAAATCCTTGAAGAGTTTAGAACTGTCATAGCCGTTGCGAAAACAGTTCTGGCTCATACATGTACGTTTATGTAAACTGAGAGACTATCCGCTCTGCCGCAAAGTAAATAAATTATGACTCTATTCGGTTTTATTGAAGCTTCCTTTTTCAGTAAACCCTGAATGGATTACGAGGTGATTTTTTTGGGTGCTGGCCTATTAGCATTTGAGTATTTTTTGGTAGCTGTATGCAAGTGCCGTTCGGAGACTGAAAATAACATTATTAATCTGTTCCACCGAATCGCACGTTACAAAATTTTGTTTCGGTGCGGTTATTGGAAGTGCTCAGGTGCGTTTCGTCCAAGTGCGGTTGAAATCAGTGCTCTGAGTGGAATACCTCTTTACCTCTCTATCTGGTGTATTGTGTGTCTTTTAGCCTGTGCTAAATAAATGTATTTTCTTTATTTCTTTATAAATGCTGGTCATTTCCAAACAGTATATTTTTCGTAGCGAAAGTGCATATAATTAATTATATGCACTTTCGCTACGAAAAATATACTGTTTTACCAAAAAAACTTTCTTGATTTGGAGTTATCCAAATCAAGAAAGTTTTTGAATATGTTACGGTACATATTGATTGCGTAAGTTTTTAATGATCTCAATTTTTTAAGAAGATTAACTTATATGCCATGTAACTTCAAACCAAGAAAGCTTTTAAATATTTGATTGGGTAAGTTTTTAATGATGTAACTTTTTAAGAAGATTAATTTATAATTAAATAGAAAGTAAACTCACCAAGACAAGACCAGATCAGTGAAGGCAATCCAAATCAGACACCACTTAACAACCTCAGGGGATGACTGTCATCCCGACACTGACGACACTACGTCACAAATCACCATTTTATACACAAAGCACGCGGGAAAAACGAACAGACCAATACGGAAGCAGGAAGGATGCGTTTTTATTCCGTTCCAATTTGAAATTCGAACGCTCCATTAGGCAAATTGTTCCCGCTCTTTGTGAGAGAAGATTAGCTTTTTATGGCATTCTAATTGAAACGGTGATTGGTATAAAAACTTCTGTCATATTTGCATGTGTTTTTATGACATTTTTTTGTCAGAGAAAACGTTACTTTTGCAGGAAAACGATGCTTTGTTGTTTGGTAGCGGTTGTCACTTCATCGCTGTGACGGTTAGGCGAAATCAGTACCGGGTCTAGCTTCCAAATCTTATGGACGTTTTTGGAGTGATTTCCCAGTCTTTTAGACTAATTAGTTCTTTAAATGTGGCAATCATCAAACCAAATTTATAAGCAGAACATTCTGTATTGTCGTAGCAAGAAAATTACATAAGGACTAGTGAAGAAGGTCTCTTCGAAATTGCGACATTCGGCAACGGACACCCAAAATAGAAAATTGGTTAACCGAAACCGAAAAAAACTCATTAACCGTTTGTGTGTGTATATAATAAGTGTGTGACAAAGACAGACATAGTAGATAATGACGTCATTTGCCGCCAAGCTCTTCAAAGTTTTATGCAAGATTTGGACCAGACGCGATGAGGACGATGAAGAAGAAATCATTTGGAAGATTGAAATGTGTAAGCATACCTGTTTATTATAGTATTTATCTCACGAAGCGACTCGCGTTTTATTTGTGGTAAGTAAGTGTACAAGCACATTGTGAATGTGTGCGTGAAGACGAATAAGTAGCGTCATCGTCAGCACGTAACACACATACACACACACACATTTCCGACTTCGCCATTGTCTCGGATGGTACCGAGAACTCCTGCACTTCTAATAGTCTGCCATGGCGTCCAATCTAGGTGGAGACTAGATCGAAGCGGGAGATATTATAGTGCACAAGTGTGTATACGCAGACACAGGTGCACTCACTCATTCCTCATTCTCATAGTCCCATCCCGCCCGAGACAGATCCAGCGCAGGACCAACGGCTAAAGGTCATAGCACACATATCAGCTCGGAAAAGGAACGTCACCGTATCGCCTTTCGCCTCGCCGTCAAACAGGCGTCAATCTAACGTAAGCACGTAACCAAAGCAGATCAGCAGCTCCGTCCGATATGTCGACTCGGCTACGGCTAGGCGACGCCGCGCTTACGGCTCGCCGACCGCTGGTTGATGGTGTGGGGGCTGAGGAGTGAGAGGGGCAAGGTTGGACGAAGAGGCGTAAGCGTGGGGACGTCGAGCCGTAAGCGCGGAAACTGCAAGTTGACCACGCACCGAACCGCGATTCGTGAGCTTGTCCCGAGGCGAGACGATTACGTTACAATTCTGATTAGTGTGCGCTGCAGTAGGGAGTCTCATACAAAGAATACCGAATGGCTCGAGTTGATACGGTGACGATCCCTTTCCGAGTTGATGTGTGCTATGACCTTAAACGTGATTTCCGAGGCACGGGGCATCACATCACTTCTAAACCACAGGCTGTTACTGAGAAATTTCTAATGGAAAAGTCTACTATGATCGAGCTGGTAATCGAACCCAAGACCCCACGCTCAGCATTCACGCTTGAGACCACTAGACCATCGTAGCAGATAAAGTCAAATTGACAACTACCCACTCTTTGAAAAGACTCCTTGATATATTGTAATGGCTGCCTTACAGTATCAAACACAAATTAGCCTATAAAGTTCTCACTGCTGCCATGCTGAGACACAGGTCTCCTCTCTGTAAGAGGGAGTGGGCCATAATTCACCACGTAAGCCCAGTGCGGGTTGGTAGAAGTCACATGCCTTTCCGATTTCTGGTTCTAGGACATGCCGGTGCCGTCTTACTATAACTACAAGTGTCAAGTATATTAAGCAGCTTACTTACAGCATTTAAAAGTCGGTCCTTCGAGACCACACAGATGACAGCTGTTTTTAATCCTCGGGAGGTCTTCCCGTCACCTTTACTATAGATTCCGCTTAACGGAGGAGTGGATGCAAAAATGCCCATACCTGTAACAACAAAAATAAAAATAATGATTAGTAATCTGACACTTAGATCCAAGATAAGGTAAAAAAACAGTGGCACTCCGGGAGCGCCGACAGAAGTGAAAACAAAACACAAACAGAATACTTTGCCATCACTCACTGACGTATCGGATTCGGATATACATTAAAACCGAGTACATCCCGAGGACAGTCGAACACATCCGAACCGGGTTTTTTTTTATCGTCTTATAAACAAAACACTCGCGGTGTCAGCCAACTGCGTATCGTCCGCTGTATTTAGTACACAATCTATGACAATCACAAGTGCCTAGCTATTACGGCGTAGTCAAGGCGTAGCTGCGTAGCCAACCGCGTGTCTTCCGCTGTATTTAGTACACAATCAATGAAAATTCAAAGTGCCTAGCTATTACGGCGTAGTCAAGACGTAGCTGCGTAGCCAACTGCGTATCGTCCGCTGCATTTAGTACACAATCTATGAAAATTCTAAGTGCCTAGCTATTACGGCCGGCGGCGTAGTCAAGGCCTAGCTGCGTAGCCAACCGCGTATCGTACGCTATATTTAGTACACAATCAATGAAAATTCCAAGTGCCTAGCTATTACGGCCGGGGGCGTAGTCAAGGCGTAGCTGCGTAGCCAACTGCGTATCGTCCGCTGTATTTAGTACACAATCTGTGAAAATTCCAAGTGCCTGGCTATTACGGTCGGCGCCGCAGTCAAGGCGTAGCTGCGTAGCCAACCGCGTATCGTCCGCTGTATTTAGTACACAATCAATGAAAATTCCAAGTGCCTAGCTATTACGGCGTAGTCAAGGCGTAGCTGCGTAGCCAACCGCTTATCGTCCGCTGATTTAGTACACAATCTATGAAAATTCCAAGTGCCTAGCTATTACGGCCGGCGGCGTAGTCAAGGTGTAGCTGCGTAGCCAACCGCGTATCGTTCGCTGTATTTAGTACATAATCAATGAAAATTTCAAGTGCCTAGCTATTACGGGCGGCGGCGTAGTCAAGGCGTAGCTGCGTAGCCAACTGCGTATCGTCCGCTGTATTTAGTACACAATCTGTGAAAATTCCAAGTGCCTGGCTATTACGGTCGGCGCCGCAGTCAAGGCGTAGCTGCGTAGCCAACCGCGTATCGTCCGCTGTATTTAGTACACAATCTATGACAATTCCAAGTGCCTAGCTATTACGGCGTAGTCAAGGCGTAGCTTCGTAGCCAACTGCGTAGCGTCCGCTGTATTTAGTACACAATTTATTTATTTTTTTGCAATTTGTGCAAATTCAAAGTGCCTAGCTATTACGGCTCCTACACACAGGCGCGACGCGCGACGCGAATCGCGCGCGACACAAAGGCACCGCTCGTCGCGCGACTTGCTGTGCCTTTGTGTCGCGTGTCGCGTCGCGCCAGTGTGTACGAGCCTTTACGGTCAAAAGATACAGCCCTGTGACAGTCGGACGGACATAATTATGGAAGGACGGACGGACAGCGGAGCCTTATATAGTAATAGGGTCCCGTTGGCTCCCGTTGGCACACTTTGGGTACGGTAGGTACCCTAAAAACGACGGAAAAATAATTGAGCTAGTTATTGCAGTAAAATACAGTTGCATTGTGTATTAAATTATTAATGGAGCGAATTAACTCATTAGAAATAATGAGCAATTTCATAATTTGCTTGAATTATGTGATTTAACCACACGATAACCGATTTCAGTTGACCCCGCTTTTAACTCTGACATTAGTTTAGTCCCATCAGTATAATCAGCCTTCCCACTGCTGGGACACAGGCCTTCTCTCTGTGAGAGTTGGTAGATGTCACATGTCTTCGAATTTTTGGTTCGGGCATGCCGGTTTCCTCATGATGTTTTCATTCACCGTTTTTTAAGAGCATCAACAAAAGTTACATTATTTCCACTATCGCTCAAGGGGTGGCGCTGACATTCTTAGCTTTCTTTGACTATTAATGACACAGCAAGTTGACGTAGTGTGTCCAACTGCTAAACAAATAATTTCCCTGATTGTACATACGCAACTACTAAATTACCTTCACCCAATTATTTAACTTTTCACTGATTTCCCCTAAGTACAGACGTCAGCACATCAACCTACCCGAAACTGTCAAATTTTCCCAATCAACTTTGATCCTCGTGCTCTAGCGATAAAGTTGAAAATCTATTAAAGAAATTTGACAGATTGTAGTAGCTTGATGTGCTGGCGTCTGTAGATAAATTAGTTCAATAATGACAGCCGCACGGGTCGGTATACAAAATATTGTAAAACATCTGAATAGAGTAACGGTGGAGTGTCTTACCCATTCTTCTCGATACGAAAACTATCTTTTGGAAGGGGCGACTAGAACCAATAAATTTTGACGTTCAATAGTGCCTTTTATGTACCTATCCATACTAATATTATAAATTCGAAAGTATCTCTGTCTGTCTGTCTGTATGTTACCTTTTTACGCCTGAAACACTGAACGGATTTCGATACAATTTGGCAGAGATATAGATTGTATTCCGGGGAAGGACATAGGATAGTTTTAATGGACATAACTCGCGGGCGAAGCCGCGGGCGGAAGCTAGTTTGAAATAAATGCTTTAAGAGGGTTGATCCGTTAGAGCCACGCTGGAGTCAAAATTGATGATTTCCGACGGACAATAATACCATAATCTGTTTAATTTATAGATAAGATATTGACGTCATATTAATGGGAATTTCATAATCTAGTGCATGGCTGAAAAACATTTTCATTTATTCGTACAGTTTTCTCATTAGAACAGTTTTTATGCAAGCCTTTTTTTAAACTTGCGATCGACGGTCTACGCAAATGCAAGGTATTAGTAAAACCATATACGACAAACTTATAACAACGTTGCTTTATAAATAATAATAGCATTTATTAGTGCATGGCTGAAACAAAAAAACGATTACTGTAAGTTTTCATTCAAGAAAAGTATATTCAAAAGTGTCAATTTTAGCCACTTTTCGATATTTTAAACGCGTTAGTTTAGGATGAAATCTGAAATATTTATATGTTATTTTAGGCCTAGTAAACGAAGACATTTACGTTCTAAAACATGGTACAAATATTTTTTTAATAACTTATTTTTTTATTTTACTATGAATTATTTAGTGCAGCTATACAGAGTTGATATGACAGAGGGGCATTAAATTACACTACGTATACTATACGTGTATAGTATTAATTCGATACAGTACAAAAATAGAAAGCGCCAAAAATGAGATTTTTTTTTTTTCAAACAAACTAAATAGCTTAAAGTCAGAGTGAAACGCAACCACCCTTTATAAATAAATTTGACTGACCTTAGTTAGATGCCTAGGTAACAAAGTCGCGCAGGAGCGCGTGTGCGTGTGTGTTATCTCTCTTGGCGGGGGCGCGGGGGGCGGGCGGTTTAGACCGCTCGCGCCGTCCGCGCCCGGCTGGTTGTTAAGTACGCGCACACACAAAAACACAAAATTTTTAAATTCTCGATGTGTCCTCGATTCATATTAATGCACAAATTATACCGACGGAGAATATTGTTATTTATTAAATCACTGTCCGTCGCTAAGCACTTTAATTCCCGTAATCTTTGTACTGCCAATTGTATGGTGCCGGCGCGCGGCGTTCCTAGGGCTATTGCGCCGGTCACCATACCTTTCTCGGTATGTTCGCAGAGCTAAATCTGCGTTTCCACGGCATTCACCGTAAATTAAAATCATGTAAGTGTATTCTGACGCCGTGTAAGTTACACGAGGCATTGCTGAACACTTTAATGATTACACACACACACAACCAACGTTTAATTACGTATCCTATCACAATAAAAACAGTCAAACACAAAAAAACACTAACACTAAATAATAATATTCCCAAGTTAAACTTATTTAGTGTCTATCACAATAACAAAACAAAATCACAATTATTGTCAGCGAGTTCGACAAAACATAAAGGCGCGGCGGCGGGGGGCTCCCGTATTACGTAACGTACGTCCCGAGTGGATGACGCTTGCGCACTGTCCACTGAAAGAAAGTTTTTTAGCAAATTCCCAAGGATCTAGAATGCAATAGCAACATACTGACCTATTTCTATTCCTTTTACGCGCGGGAAAAAGGCGCGGGGGTTTTGCTATGATTGTCACTCTCATAGTGAAAGTGCAAGTGTGTGTGTATTTATTGCTTCGTGAAATATTTGGTTGTACTTGTGCGGCAACAATGTATCTTATACTCAGATTATCGTTTTAAGGTGCATGACCTATGCGTATGAGATAATCAGCTGTTAGGAAATATACATCGTGTTCAAACGTAGCAAAAACTTCAAAAATCATTTGTGACTAAACTACTGCTCCTATTTAATTGATTTTTGGTACAGAGCTTGAAAATGGTATCTAGTATAGGCAGTTTAAAGAAAAGCCCCTCTGTCGTATCAACTTTGTATAATCGGCGCGGAATCACGCCAGCGCTCAGTGCCGGCCGAGGCCTTTCAGAGGTAGGACGTGTGTCGCTCCCGTAGCCGCGAGTCGCGTAAAATATTATCGTACTTTCGCGAGTTGTTAGCGCGTCTAGGACATGTTGATACTTTTTATTATAATATATTTTTATTATATTACAAAACTTTGGTGAGTACATATTTTAATGTAATGGTGTTCTATTAACTTAAGAAAAATTAAATTAGACTTCTTTATGTATGTTTTCATTTTACTTTTTTTTTCAGATATGGCTAACAAAAGGCGCTATATGGGAACAAAAAAATAAACGAAAATTTGGCCAAGGCTAATGAAGCTAAAAGGTATGTTACCGAGGTTCTCTACTTATAAAAAATATATTTTTATTAGGTGTAATAAGAAACAATATACTTACTACTTTTTGAAGTAATTTTTTTTTATTACTTTTTGTTTGGATATTTTTATGAAACACAGTAGTAATAACATAAAGTTAATACCCAATTCGTTGTTATAGGCAGAAAAGAGAAGTTCAAATACTTCAAAACCAGGACTTAAATAAAAATGCTATTGTAAGTTTTATTTTTTTACTTTATATTTTACTAGCTGCGGCAGACACGTGTTTCCTTGGTTTTGATTGAGCAGTTGTTAAACCAAAACTAAATAAGACCTTTCTTCATTATTTATTTATCTCAAGCCGCCAATCGATCGCCTGTCATGGTGCTTACTTTTTGTGTCACTATATTATACCCTACATATTATTTTCAGAATCAAGAAAATGAAAAAGACAGTGAAAAAACACTGGAAATTCTGGAAAACTTGCAGGCATTAGAAACGGCTCCAATTCAAGATCCTGACGCAGGGAATCTTGTAAGAATTACTTGGTCATTTGTATACATATTTTAGCACAAAAAAATCATTGTTAGTTATGTGCTATCTTAAGCTGACAATCGATCGCCTGTCATGGTGCATACGGTTTGTGTCACTATATTATACTCTACATATTATTTTCAGACTCAAGAAAACGAAAAAGACAGTGATAAAACACTGGAAATTCAGGAAAACTTGCAGGCATTAGAAACGGCTTCAATTCAAGATCCTGACGCAGGGAATCTTGTAAGAATGACTTGGTCTTTATAAACATTTTTTTTATTTATAGGACAAATAAAACAAGAACCTTCAAGAACAAGTGCGTATTTACAGTATACTTTCATAAGTTCAGATACATGTTGTACATTGTTTCTGATAATATTAGACTTAAAAATATATTTCCAAATTTTATGTTATAGGTAAATAATAGACAAGAAGTTGAAAGGGATACTGTACTTCAGGCAGAGAGTGCACTTTGGCTAGAGCTACGACGTTGTTTATTGACAGCCTCTTCATTCTGTAAAGTGTGCAAACGGCGATCGACTATTAGCCCAGCCCCTTTGGTTAAACAATTTCTTTACTCATATTCCTTGGACCATATCCCTAGTATTCAACATGGGAAAGTAAACGAAAAAGTGGCCATAGAACAGTTGCAGGTACAAGTTTAGATTTTTCTAACTTTCAATTTATTTTTGTATTCTTAAATTCTATTAAAAAGAAGTAATTACAGTATTGAGTTTCAAATTATTATGATTACAGGTGCTTCGCCGGATGGACTAATCGACGATGATGGCATCACCGAAATTAAATGTCCTAGTTCGGCATTTGGATTAGAGGCAGATTTTGCTATTAGCCAAAAAAAAATTAAATTCTGGAAAATAGATGGATCTGTGAATCGACGCCATGACTGGTTTTATCAGATACAGGGGCAGCTGCATATAACTAACAGAAATTACTGTCTGTTTGCTGTGTGGACAGGCAAAGATTCTAAATTGAAGACTGAAAACATAATCAGGGACGATAAATTTTGGAGCGAAAATATGGAACATCGGCTAGTCAGCTTTTACAATAAATGCCTGTTACCCGAAATTGTTGATCCCCGAAAAGCTAGGTCCATGAAACTTAGAGGCAACAAATATTAAGATTTTATTTTACACGAAATTGTTTTTATTTACTTTAACCTAACTAATAATAATTTAATTGCTCATTTATTACAATAAACAAAAAACTGAATCCCGCTTACGGAAAACGAAAACATTCCCTACTAACTAAATACTGGCTAAGTATCAAGGTGATTCTAAGCGGTGTATGATACGCGCTCCAACACAGACGGCTGTGTGTGCGTTTAACTGTATAGCTGTGTGAGTAAATTTACCTAAACGCGAGGCGCGCCGCTCTGGAGTAACGCTCTTAACTGTGATTTAACTTGACTTTATTCAACTTTTCGCAGTTTTCACTTACATACTTGAAACCCAGTCCACATCCGAGCATATTCACGTTACATGTCGTAATAATTTATGTTCGGTCGTTGAATAACAACTAGCGGCATTGATTCATCCGTGACCGCGAGGTCGTGGGTTCGAATCGAGACATATTGATAAAGGATGCTTGCATTCATTACTTGTTGTTATAGTCAAGTATTTTACTTTAGTAAAATCGAAAAAAGTGATTGTATGTATAGTGTGGAGATAAGAGAGATAAAAGAGAAAAGAAAGACAAATTATACGCATGTTATTTTAGGGTTCCGTACCCAACGGGACCCTAAAACTAAGCACTTGTCTGTCAGGGGGCTGTATCTCATGAACCTTAATAGCTATACAGTTAAAAGGGCTTTGAAGGTCTGTGGCATTACTGTCCGCCATTTTGTTTTTTTGTCAAAATGGCCGCCACGCATGAAACCTTTTAACATAAATCGATATCCGACATCAATGCAAGCAAAAAACATGCTAGGACAAGATCCCGTAACGCATCATGTTTCAGAGGCCGATCTTTGGCGCCATATTGTCTTCAAAAAAAAATTTTTTTTTCAAATCCTATCTAGTGGGGTATCAAAATAAAGGGTTTTATAAGGCGATTACATAAATATATTCAATTTATATGGTTAAAAGTAATTCAAAGTGACAAATCGTAAAAAACACGTACCAAGAACTGCCGGTCGATTCTATAAAAATCTCACCGTGAAAACGTAGGTGAAGTGAGTTTGTGTTTGCTAGGAATTGACACTATTGACAGCTCACTCCACGCTCAATTCACCTAAGTTTTCACGGTGAGATGGTTACAGAATCGCTCTGCTGATTCGTCTGCGAAATCTTTCACAGTCGTAAACTAAAAAGCTGGAAACAAAAACCCATACCATTTGTATTATATTTTCAAATTCAATTGGGTGACCCGCCTACTTCCAACTTTTATTTAATTTAAAATGGGCTTGTTTTTAGCCTTTCGGTTTTTTTTTAATTAAGTTTTTTACCGCAGTCGGGTTTTTTAGTTTTTTTAATTATTTTTTTTATATCATGTCGTGTAAAAGTTTCCGATAACGTATAAACAATTTCATTTCATTGGGAAAGTTGAACAAAACGATGGTTTGTACTTAGACTTTCCTTTTAATCAGATGTGGGTGACCAAATCAGTTAGTAACATCAGCAATTGAGGCTAATTAACGTAGACTAATGAAGGATAACACATTTAATTACATGCTCCAATGACAATTATTATTGTGTATTTAGATAATATCGTAAGCAATAATTTATCAATAACGTTTTGCTTGATTTCGTATTAAGTAAGCGAAGCAAGAATATAATGAGAGCAAAAAACGATGAAATAATGTCTTAAAGGCTACCTAAGCCTTTGTTCTCTACTAACTTTTTAGACCTATGTATGTATATGTCGTAGGTTTTTCATAAAATTAGGTTTTTGATGAAAAACCGGAAGATGACACATTTTAAACTCAATTTCATCATAAACCTCTAACAATCCAGATTTTTGATCAAAAACCTGAACTAGTTTGGCTTTATGATAAAACGAGCGCGCAGTATTATTTCTAACGACGTCAGGTCGACGGAGCCCCGCTGCGCGGGGCTCCTATTTCTGTCTTCAGGGTTTAAAGGAACCTAACCAAACCGAACCTCGGGGTGCCCCTGACGTCGACCGTCTTCTTCTGGTTCAAAAGCACAAAAATAGACAATATCACGTTTTTAACCGTTTCGTTTTTCGCCGTTTCACACACACATCACACATATTATTTTTTAAATGTAGGTATGTAATTTCATAACAAATAAATCATTGTTTATTGTTTCTTAATTGTTTTATTTATTTAAAGAAATAGCAACCAACATTGTTTTTATCATAAAACTAATACAGTCTAGGTTTTTGATAAAAAAACTGGATTTTCTCAGGATTATGATAACATAAATAATTTTGTCTTCTTCCGGTTCTTGATCAATAGCCTAGGTTTTTGATCAAAAACCTACGACATATATACTGCTTATGCGTATGAAGTTTCATTAAAATTGGTTGATTC
Organism: Luperina nickerlii; assembly: GCA_963855955.1. NCBI lineage: Eukaryota > Metazoa > Arthropoda > Insecta > Lepidoptera > Noctuidae > Luperina > Luperina nickerlii. Next base: position 3,004,493 of record OY979689.1, on the reverse strand, counting down.
ATTTCGATAAGAAAGGACTTGAAAGTTTGTATGAAATACCGTATGGCGTAATCGCTCTTAAACACTTAATCCTTCGGAGAAACAAAGCGTGATGATATCAACTTTATATTAAAACCAAAAAACCATCGAATCGGTATAGTAGTGCAAGATGTTTTGCCGCGTGTCCAAAATCAGAACTAACGCCGCACTCGTTGATTTTTTTTTTCCAATATAATTTCAACAAAGTTTACCAACAGCGTCCTCTGTCAATGTCAATGAAGCGCCAAAAGATCCTTGTAATACTTTTCATCAAGTGGAACGACAGATTCACTTTCCATCAATCAAATAAGTGAGAGTGAGAGTGGAACTCTACCTGCGTTTGTGTTTCCGAGTGAATACAACCCGAATCTCTTCAAAGTAAGAGTGAACAGGCTTCTTCTGGGTAAGCTCTCTCCATCGTAGACTTTATCTGAGTCATCTCTGACCTAGATTAAAGTCAAGAGCAAACCCATTTCCAATAAAAAAAAATAATAATTCACTTTCCAAAAAATACTACCAATATAGTAGAAACTACTTTGACATGGCAACACAGAGCCGTACAACGCGAGCATGTGTGTTATCGCCTAAATTAGGATAAATCTTTAGTTCAATTATACGCATTCTATTTACGGACATTATACAGATAAATGTCAGTAGTTCAGCTTTAAACAGCAGTTCGATTACGAGTATATTCAGTAGTTAGTTTTAACGATGTAAAACTTTTAAATGTTGTTGCTAAAAAGGTTTTAAAAAACTTTAGCAGTACAAACCGCATCTGAATAAATATTCGGGCTGCTTGCTTGGTCTTCAAATCCTGCGGAATAATTTGCGTAAACACACACTCAGTATCAATGGCTTTCATTGTCACAGTTCAACAACCTACAATGCGTGCCTATAAAATTATTCAGATTGTGATTATAGTATAGTATTATGTTACGCAATTAGGGTGTTAACTTAGACAGCTACATCTACAGTTCTACACTTATATTATACTAGCTGCTGCCCGCGACTTTGTCCGCGTGAAATATCTTGTTACTTCGACCCACCCCGTCGCATCGCATCGCCTGCCCGCGCTATTATTTCGTTTTTGCTTAGCGTTCTTTCTGACTTTTTTTTCTTTTTGCTCGGCTCCTAAAGGTCATAGCGTGATGTTAAATAGCCTATAGCCTTCCTCAAGAATTGAGCTATCAAATGCAAAAAGAATTTTTCAAATCCGACTGGTAGTTCCAGAGATTAGCGCGTTCAACCAAACAAACAAACAAACTCTTCAGCTTTAAAATATTAGTACATATAGAAAAGAGGTAGTTTTAATTTAGACATAGGGGGTAATCTCCCAAAGTACTCATCCATACTAATACTATAAATTCGAAAATAATTCTCTGTCTGTATGTTACCTTTTCACGCCTAAACTACTGAACGGATTTCGATAAAATTTGTCAGAGAGATAGATTGCATCCCGGGGAAGGACATAGGATAGTTTTTATCGACATACCCCGCGGGCGAAGCCGCGAGCGGAAGCTAGTCCGATATAAAAAATTCTTTCACCGATAGAAATCTAGACTATTGCCGAAAGTTGTAGGTTACGTAATTACGTTATATGCCGCTTCCGCCCACGCGGGCAAAGTCGTGAAAGAAGCTAGTAAAAATGTTCTCGCTGATCGTATCAACTGCAACGGCGGCATGACCTGAAGGCTAATTCCTGTAAATAAAACACGCCGAAAAAAACACGTTTGTTGTATGGGAGCCCCCATTAAATATTTATTTTATTCTGTTTTTAGTATTTGTTGTTAACTAAGCGGCAACAGAAATACATCATCGGCGAAAATTCCAACTGTCTAGCTATCACGGTTCATGAGATACAGCCCGGTGACAGACAGACAGACAGACAGACGGACAGTGGAGTCTTAGTAATAGGGTCCCGTTTTTACCTTTGGGTGCGGAACCCTAAAAACGTTCAAAATCTAGTCGGAATCTCATCTCAGCGTCAATCAATGTCAAAAAATTGTCAAAAATGTTGGGAAAAGAGGTATCTTTGACAGATTGAAACTGAGATCAGACTGTGAACGAAAAATTACCAGAATTGCCAATCAGACCTTGTCTTGCATTCTTGGTGTCAATATGAGACTTAGAGAAGATTCCACGGTCAGGTTCTATTTTTAAATTAAATACGAAAGTGTGACCACTAATTGATTTGTAAAAGCAAATTTCTACCAAAAATATGTCAATATTCAAATTAATTGTTATTCTTGCCTTTATCAATGAAAACAGATTGTTTTTATAAAGCCACTGACGTATACTTACGTAAAACAGGCGCACATTGACCTACTCAACGTGCAATTCATAACATTCTACACGCACACTGAACTGAACACTTGACCAATTCTTTTTATCTGTTTGTAAGTCACAATTAACCTCAAACTCTAAAAATAACAGCCAGCCGCATGTCCGGATAAAGGTGATTTTCCATTATCTTGAAAGGTAAAAAATAACCACATCGGTCGTGTGGACAATAGTTGCCAAATCGACATTCCTTCTTATTTCGGGGCTCAAACTAATTTTATGTCCGTATGTGATACGCGGAGTACGAAAAGCCCGTATGTTCGGCTAAATGTAATGACTTCGTGCATAGTAGTCCCATGATTCGCTTGATTTGCCCTATCCTACATCACGACACAACACAACACAGAAATGTGCCGGTCGCTTTAACTATGTATACTCAACTGTTTTAAAATAAACCTACTGCGTTATCACTGTATGTATATACAGGGTGTGGCGTAAGTAGTGGTCCACCGTTAGGAATTCGATATACCAGATAATTTACTATAATATACTACAATTTTAACCATTTTAGTAGTAATTTTTTTATACAAAAATCCCTCTTGAATTTGTATGATTATGTGAAAAATTATGGTTAAAACAGAGAAGAACTAACTTTTTCTTCAAAAGCTCTAAATTTACATAAAAACCATAATTTTACACGACAGCTCTAGTATTTCAGCAGTAAATAGCAGAAATCAAAATGAAAATATAATGGTTTTTGTTGAAACTACAACCAAATTTGTAACAAAAGGTAGAAATTTCATAAATAAAAAACAAAAAAAAAATATTTTTGGAACCATTGGGTAAAAATGGTTAAAATTGTAATATGTTATAGTAAATTGTCTGGTATATAGAATTCCTAACGGTGGACCACTACTTACGCCACACCCTGTATAATATAGTCCAAAAATTATTATACATAGTTCATTACGTGTCGACGTCTTCGCGTCGCGTGACGTACATCGCTGGCCCACTGACCTACACGCAGTAAAGAAGATACACCTACGCTTCAATGGAACACGTCTCGCGATAAAATTACACCGCCTCTTTTACGTGTTCGCCTAGTAACATAGAAGTTATTTTATTGTAGCTAGAATTAAAGTGCATTTACACACTTGTTCTGAGCAGTGATGAGGTAATCAGAATACATTGTAAAAGTACACACAGCACAGCGCAAACAATCAGTCTTTGGTACAGTCATTTCAAAGTTGATTTTGCATTACTGTCAGAGTGATACTTAATGTCGTTACAATAAAGTTGATGTTGGGTTGCTGCTGTTAGAGGTACTCGTAAAATAACTGGGAACGGACTGTACGTCGGCAACTACTGTCATTAGTATGACTTTTAACCCCGTATCCATTATACAAGGATATTTTGGCGCGTGGCCAATCGGAAATAAAGCCGCCATCTTGCTTTTCCATGCAATGGAGAAAGCAATTGTCAAAATGGCGCTGTCGTAGCTAGTTACCGAAACAAGCTAATATTACAAGGCGTGAGATGTTTTTCAAATTTTTTTTGCGAAAACGACTCGTTCTTGTGTTCCCACTTCCTAGACGCTTGAAAATTTAAGTCTACCATTTCCCAAAAGACCCTAAACTCAGAAGATTCTGGCTTAAAGTTAATGGTAGGAAATTATTTTAATCAAACAGAGTTCAAATTCAAACTGTTGTTCGGAGGTTATATCGGGAACATTTTAAAGAAAGTGATTACGAGGAAATAAGAAATATTTAATATTTTGAATTCTAAAACTTTCCATGTCGAATGAATATTGATTTAAAATATTGAAAACACGGAATATTGGAATAAAACCAAACTCATGAACGAACACGAAAAGTTACGAAATGTCATTGTAGACGGTAGGGATTTGACCGAACTTCCCCATTTCTGTGACAATTTCACAAATCTTTACCAACTATGCTTCCTTGTCAATGTCATTCAGGCGTCAAAAGATCGTTTGTAGCATCTAAAAATATCTAATCAATTTATCGTTTTCACTTGGCACTTTTCCTGAAACATTAAAACTATCCATAGTAAAGCCACTTTTTAAAAAGGGAGAAAAGTCAGACGTTAATAATTATCGCCCAATAACATTAATACCCATTCTATCGAAGATATTTGAAAAGTGCATGTATAAGAGATTGATTAACTTCTGCAATAAATTCCATATGATTAAGAACTAACAGTATGGTTTTCAAAAATAAAAATCCACTACTTTAGCTATCTTCTCTCTTATTAATATAATTTTAACGAATATTAACAAAAACCATGTAACGAAAGGGTTATTCTTTGACTTGTCAAAAGCCTTTGCCTAGTGTCTCATGATCTATTATTACTACAGAAACTAAAAAATAACGGGATTAGGGGACCTGCACATCAATGGATATCATCATACCTGAATAACAGACAACAGCGTGTATCCATTACCAAAATGGATAAAAATACGAACATGATATCACACTCATCTGAATATAAATATAACAAATTCGGAGTGGAACTCAAGGAAGTGTCTTGGGGCCAATCCTATTTCTACTCTATATTAATTCCATTACTGACATAACCCATCATAAATGTATACTATTTGCCGATGACATCTCTATTATTGTTACATCCGATAGAAATAATAACACAGTTAATGATCATGAGACTGACATAAACAACACAATTGAAAAACTAATTGAATGGCTAAATAAAAATAATTAATCAATAAATCTAAATAAATCAGTCTATAAATCAAATAATCCTAAATACAATATGAATCTAAATATACCTAGAATTGAAGAAGTAACACAAACGAAGTTTCTAGATGTATTTATAGACCAAGATCTCAACTGGAAAACACATGTTGATAATGTCTCTAAAACAGTAAATAAGTTTGTATATGCACTCAAGGAGGTTAGAAGTGTAACTAACATTAAAACGGCGATAACATTGTATCACGCATATGTCGAGTCGTTGTTTCGATATGGTTTAGTAATGTGGGGTAACAGCACCGATCATAATAGAGCAGGGATGGCGAACCAGTGGCACGCGTGCCATTGATGGCACGCGACAAATTATTTTGCGCACGCCTTCGATCGAAAAAGTACCTACGTAATACACTGAAATTTAACAAACGAACGCGTTTGAGCCTACTTTACGGAGTGAGTAGGCGCGGTGTAAGGAGCAGCAGGCGGGAAGCGCGGAATCGATAGTATTGTTTTATAATTTTCCCTGTAATCACAAAAAAAATGGCACATCTATGACCTCATCAAACATTTCTTTACAAAAAATGGCACGTTGATCCATAAAGGTTCGCCACCCCTGTAATAGAGCATTCGTTGCTCAGAAAAAATGCATTAGAGCAATTTACGGGCTCCAACCAGACGAATCATGTAGACCTATTCAAAATGTCCGAAACCGACGAGACCCCAACAGGCTCGTAGTAAGTGAGATTCCAAGGCTAACTAAATGTAATAAAAGCTACCTTGCAATGTATGTTTATATAATAAGTTAATGATCTCAAAAATTTAAATACTAAGTTATTTAAAAATAAAATGTACGAATGTATTATCTGTTAATAGTTTTTATAGTGCTAAGGATTTCATAGAGAAACAATGTTAATGTCAGTTACATACTGAAAAATTTGCATGCTTATTATTATAATTATTGGCAAAACATGTTTTGTTCTACATTGTACTTTTACCATCTTTTGTATAGTGTTTTTATGCAAATAAATATATTATTATTATTATATCAATCACTTTTAAACAGCCGTCAAAATGAAAACGTCATCAGTGTCATGACATTACAAAAGTCGTTGTTTTTAAAAATAAGCTTCTACTTCTAATGAGTTAAGAAATATTCCTTATTCTTTTGCTCTTGAATGAGACAACGGTCGATGCTTCAAGATGTTGATAAAACAATATTGAGCGTTGATTTAACATTTATTAAAATTGTCGCGCACTTCATAATTATCTTAGACTTTCTTTATTATGTGGGTCAACTTTGTGGCTATCTAGGCTTGCTCTCTCTAATCTAACATATTGGAGACACCGGTTCCCCTCCTCAACCTGATAAGGGAAGCCAAATAACCTCCAGAGTTCAAGTGTTAGGGAAAATTATTGACCTCCTCTAGCAAATTTTTGGTTGACATAGGTTGATCTTATTCTCTTTAGGGCTAATTTTTCTAACGCCAGATAATTTTATCCGTAGAATTATTTTGAGTTTTTGACAGTTCTCCATACAAAATCTGTCAGACGTCGATTTTATTCCACGAATAAGAATTATCTGCCGATTGAAAAATTAGCCCTTAGTCGAAAATGGTTTAACTCCAGAATCCAATATAGGAGACGACAGTTGACCTCCTCAACACAACTCGAGGAACTGCGGTACCTATTTGCTAAACACACATGAAATGGCAATCGTTCGCAATGCCTTTAATTTTGACAGCTCAGCCACTTTCATTGCGTTATTTACATTGGTGGGCAGACGAATTTTTCAAACATATAAAGCAACGTATTGCGAATTTCTTTCAAAACCCTCGGATTGTGATGGAATGTGTGTTACGCGATTAGGGTGCTGGTTGACCTCCTCAATTTCTTATCCCATGTATTTAAACACCTGAGTATTTCATCATTATAGTTTATAATTTCCATTTCTGGACATAAGCCTTCCCCAAGCACCTCCACGCCGACCGGTTCTGTGCTTTCCACATCCTGCGGATTCCTGCGGCCTTCACAAGGTCATCAGTCCACCTCCTGTGTATTTAATGCTCCTCATTTTATTCTATTAGGTACACACTTGCCTATTAAAAAGTCAAGAGAGCCCTCATCGCAAATCCAGTTGGGCCATCATTTAGTATATTTAAGTTAGGATAAGCGCATTTATCGCATTGGGTTATATCCTGTAATGGTTTATGTAAGTAGATAAATAAATAAATAAATTTATAACAATTTAAGTGAGTATCCAGCTGTCTTGTACCTCACAAGTAAGTAAAGTTCAACATCTAAAAGATACCATTATCAACTATTATGTCAGTCGATATCTCCATTAACATCGTAATTATGAACGGTTGTACATGACGACGTCGCATCGGCGTCGCGTCGGCGACAATTTAATATGCGGCTGTCGAGACAAGGTCAACTGATAAGTTCACCGTTAGTTTCTGTAACGACGTAGCACTGTAACGTTATCGGGTTGTTTTTGCAATACAGTAGCGTAACTTCTGAAGGACAATTCCCTTAATTAAAAAGGTTCAAAATCTCATCTCAGCGACACTCAATGTCAAAAACTTTACAAAAATGTAGGGAAATTACAACAACAACAGTATTTTTGCCAGATTGAGACTAAGATCAGACTGCCAACGTTCTGGAAGTTAAGAGTATTGCCCCTCTGGTTTCATTTAGTTAATGCCGCACAGTGTATTTTTCGGACCTAAAAATGGACACCTCTTTTTTATTTAACTAATCGTTTGTGTTCGTCATTTAGAACATCACGAGTAAAACTCCCGCGAGTCAGTTCTTCTTAGTTTCGGAGAAAATAAATATTAAAGTTAGTTTTTTTTTATGTGATTTTTTATAAAACCGTTAATTTCTCAATAACAGTTAGACTATATCGATTGAAACTTTAGTATGTTATGTAGCAATAAACAAAACACTTAATTGCGAAGAAAATATTTCCTAATTCAACAGGAACAACGTGAATTATTTTTTTTCTGTTTTTAGGTTTTTATTTTTTTTTGCGAGGATGTATTGGTATTCGGGTTTATTTTAAATAGGAAATAATAGGGATGTTGCCTGGGTAAAAATAAATCGATTCGATTTAGTCCCTCAGTAAGATTATTAAAAAATATTGAACACGTATTTTTTGTTTTATCAATTAGATAAAAAATTACAAAGATATATCACATCAAAGTTCAGGAGTGGGGGGCTTTGACGTAATAACGTGCTAAAATTTGTAGCACGGCGTGACGTCATACGAAATTTCCAAGCGCTGTATCTTCGTAATTTTTTGTTTGCCAGACAAAAGAAAAAATACGTATACAATATTTTTTAGTAATCTAACTGATGGACTAAATATATTTTCTTAGTCAACTACCCTATTATTTATACTAATGTGCATCATACTGTTTTTTTTCACAACCGAATTCTAATATATCTAAGAGTTACTGGAGTTCAAATTTTTTTCAGATTTTTCTGTTAATTTGGTGTCTAGGGTTGTCAACTTTTTACAACACAAAAATATAATTAAAATTCAAAATACAAGAAAAGGTAATTAATATGTTATTTATATGTTATATTTTAAAATTATAATTCTTCTGTGACAACCCTATCAAAATAACTTAAATTTCTTTTTTTTCAGAGATATTATCAAGATTCGGATTTGAAATTATTAGGGATAATGCCTAACAATAAAAGGCACATTTTGGTCAAAAAACTAATCCGAATAATGGTACATTTCGGAGGAAAAAAATAAAGTATGAAATTAAAAATAAAAGCTGTAACTTTACTTTCGTACAACCTTTTAGGGTGAATCTTTTTTTAAATTATACCTTATGTACATAGGAATAATATCCCCAAGAATCATTAAAATCACATACCTTTTTCATTGTAAAAGTAGGTTTCTATGGTTTTTTTGAAGTTTCAGAGTTCGATTTTTAAAAATTTATCTCTCTGAAACTAAGAAGAACTGACTCGCGGGAGTTTTACTCTGATGTTCTAAATGACGAACACAAACGATTAGTTAAATAAAAAAGAGGTGTCCATTTTTAGGTCCGAAAAATACACTGTGTGCCGTGATAAACTGTTTGTTAGTCGTCAAGGTGGCAAATGTGGCAAAGATACTGACTGCTTAGGGTACGCTGTCAATGGCCAGGAGTCATTTAACAAACGCCTCTTTGTCATAGGAGCCACAGACAGGCCTGCATAGAGGAAGACGAGCCAGCAACTCATGTGCTTCACTGCCCGGTGGTTGCCACATACAGAAGAAAGTTTTTCGAAACCCCAGATAACCTCCGCTAGATTATCAGTAACACCAAGGCGTCATTGGTCTTCCTTGAGGAGCTGGGGTGGATCGGATGATCGATTTTCCCACACCCGTACGCAAAATACGCGCTAGGAGGTGGTCTTTAGATATAGCCTGATGATGTGATCTGACCAAGATTATGTCTGGACTGCAAAAGAGACTGTGACCACTGAGTTTATTTCGAGCTTTCTTCTCAGAGTAGTCAGATAGGAAACGCCGACCACATCTAGTTTAAAAAAAAAACAGTGGCACTCCGGGAGTGCCGACAGAAGTGAAAACTTGAACAATTACGTGTGTATTTTGTGAATCGTCTTATAAACAAAACAGGCGCGGTACCGGCTACGACCATCCGTCTTACGAATTTTCGATCAGGTCACGTGTCCTGACGCGAGTTTAACATTTTTTACCCATTACAAAAAAGTGTACAACGCCGCTAAAGAAGTTTTCACATCAAAAAATGTGATTTCACGTCTAAAAGTGTGTGTAAAAATCGTCTTACAGAAATCATTTATCATAGCCACTTGTGGATGCTATTTTAATGAATCGCTCCTTTGACGATCTATTAGTGAGCGAAATATCGTCAATTGTTTAAGTTACACACGCCAGCAGTCACATATAGCACAGACAGCACCTGCCGGTCGATTCTGTAAAAATCTCACCGTGAAAACTTAGGTGAAGCGAGTTTGTTTTTGCTAGGAATTACCATTATTGACAGCTCACTCCACGCTGACTTCACCTAAGTTTTCACGGTGAGATTTTTACAGAATAGCACCGCTGTACAGTGCGTGCCACGTAAGAAGAGACTTGACCCCGCCTCCCCCGCCTCTTTCCGCCGCCCTTATGACGTCCGGTCCCGTCCCGCACTGACCTCATACCGCTAAAGATACCTAAAATCGTGTACTGCGCATGTCAAACCACGTGGTGTGTCAAGTCTCTTCTTACGTGGCACGCACTGTACATCTAACGCATAAGACATTTTTACAAAAGGATGTAATAATTTGACAAAGTAACATAGTTTTCTGCACATGGTCTTGTGATCTTGTCACAGCTGCAAGCCTGCAATGCATCCTGCGTCGATTGTGACGTTTCATTATTATTACTAACTAGCTTCTGCCCGCGACTTCGTCCGCGTGATATTCCTTGTTACTCCGACCCACCCCGTCGCATCGCATCGCCTGCCCGCGCTATTACTTCGTTTTTGCTTAGCGTTCTTTCTGACTTTTTTTCATTTTGCTCGGCTCCTAAAGGTCATAGCGTGGTGTTAAAATAGCCTATAGACTTCCTCAAGAATTGGGCTATCAAATGCAAAAAGAATTTTTCAAATCCGACTGGTAGTTCCAGAGATTAGCGCGTTCAACCAAACAAACAAACAAACTCTTCAGCTTTATAATATTACGTATAGACTAGCTGTGCCCCGCGGTTTCACCCGTGTTAATGTCGATCCCGTGGGAATATCGTACGGTTGACATTTCGATTCCCTGCCGTTCACAAGACACGATGATGTTGACGTGGTTTGCACGTGGTAAGATTTCGTGGGGAATAATACAGAATTGGGGCCCTGGGAATCGAACCCGAACTCATGATCAGCAGTAAGGCTTGCTACCAATAGACCAATGAGGCATAGCATTATCAGACTATACTCTTCCCACTGCTGGGACACAGGCCTTCTGTGGCCGCGTGGTGGATTGTGGCCTACTCCCTAGTAGGCCACAATCCACCACGCGGCCCTAGAGCGGTTTGATGTAATTATTGATGAGGTACTTATATAATTATTAATTATCTATACAAAATTCAAAGTCTGACTGATATATCAACGCACAGCCTAAGCCGCTGGTCCTAGAGACATGAAATTTGGAGGATGTGTTTTCTTTGTGAGTAGGTATCCACAAAAAAAGTGTTTTTCGAAATTCCACCCCTAAGAGGGTGAAATTTCACACGGACGAAGTCGCGGGCAGAAGCTAGTTATTTATATACGTGTCATTCAGTTACGTCTACGCAATGCTGACGATTGTAGATCATAAACTTGTGCGGTCGTAAAAATAATTTATAAGATACATTTCAATCATCATCACATTTTATGTCGCAGTTCCCAGGAAATATACGTTATAGGCAATCGCTGGGCATTGAAGGTCGTTTTAAATGGAAACCAGGATAAATGGGCAAAGACGGTCACTCACTGAGCGCCTGAGAGAGGCCATTGCCCGCGAGTCGACCATGGCGAAGGTGTCTGACGATCTGCAGGAAAATTGCGTAACACACTAACAGTAGGAATGGTTTTAAGGCTCCTACAAACAGGCGCGACACGCGATATAATCGCGCGCGACACAAAGGCACCGCTCGTTGCGCGACTTGCGGAGCCTTTGTGTCGCGTGTCGTGTCGCGCCTGTTTGCAGGAGCCTTTAATTTTGACAGTTATAATAATAATAATAGCAACCCCATCGCCGTATCTCTACGTTGACGTCGTGGTGGGGCTTGCGCGTTCCGAACTTTAGGCCTGTGCCGGAAGAGTTTACTTTGCCGGAACAGGTCTAAAGTGAGGAGCCAGACCAAGAGAGATACAGAAGCCCGCAGGGCAGCATGTGGCGAGCTGTTGGGCAGTAGCGACCCCACGGACCCTATCTCCTGGGAGAAGTCTTGTTCCTCACCTCTGGCTTGCCTTTATTGGCCGGCTGGAGTGAACAATGACGAGGAACAGAGCTCCCACCTCATTCTTGCCTTTATTGGCCGGCTTGAGTGGAGATTCGCAAGAGCAAACGTGCTCGGAGGAAGGAAGTATTCCAGTAAGATGCTGGTAGGGATCTTGACCGTACTTCCGGGATTGTCCTGATAGCCGTGGAATACCTCTCCACTCCTCATAAGCACCTCAGGACATGTTGCCCCCTTGTTGCTACGTCACTATGTGCTAGCGACCGTCCGGGGGCCCATTATTGAGTGTGCAAGTCACCCCCTGCCATTTTATCCGTGTATATATAAAACATTGATCAGGCAGGGGTCATAGTTCTTCCATAGTTCTTGGTAACCAGTCCACTTTAGCCACCCATAGTCCAACTTTTTATTTTTCCATATCCTGCAATAGCCCTTCACCAACCGGGGGTTATCCTTGGGTGCATTTGCATAGTGCATACAGGGATAATCGTCGGTTGGTGCCGCATTTCATTAAAAATTACAAAGGGGCCTCTGCGAGTTGGCTCCGGCCCCTCGTACGCCTTCCAAAGGACCGGGACCCCATGGTCCCGAGATATGTAAAATAATAATAACATTGTTGTAGCATTATGCTGAGCGATGGCTGTGACGCATATTTTCACCCAACTTGTTCTTTTTTTGTAGTATATTTTCTTTTTTTTTAAGACTTAAAAAATTCAATGAACTCTAAAATCTGAGCTCACAAGTTCTCCTAAGTAATAATAATGACATTCCCCTCATATACCACGAAATCTAAGACCGTCCAGATTCGCCGAAAGACCGTTACGATATAATTGTATTTGTAAGACGAGTATTGAAATTGACTTCGCCATCCGCGTAATCTTCCAGCGTCCGCTTGATAATAAAAAGATGCCAAAAATACACGTTGTCGTGTTGTAACAGGTCTATTTCTGAGCACGCACGTGAGCAGCCGCATGTTCGGATACCCGACGGGTAATATATTTACAAAGACGTTATTCACGCCACCTTCTCATTAGATTAAGATAGTTTTTGGTTGGTAATTAGTGGAAATATATAGGTCACTCCACCACTTTTAGTATTTTTGGCGAATTCAAAATAGATTTTTGCAAATTGGGCCCAAAAAATCCCGACGGGTTACAGACGTTATTCACGACTTCTGCTCATGAGAGAAAGATATTATTGGATGGTAATTCGTGAAAAAGTATAGATCACTTCATAACAAACTGACAAAATTGGTATTTTTGGCAAATTCAAAATTGATGTCTGCAAACTTTGGCTGTGGATCAGCAGTTTTTGAAGATCAGAAGTTACAATACAGAAACCACATGCCTATAATGTTTCCACTGCTGGCTGATACACAGGACTCCTCTCTTCAAGAACGTGGGCTATAATCTACCACGCGGCCCCAGTGCAGGTTGGTAGATGTCACGTCTTCGATTTTTTGGTTCTAAGTGCTTGAACACATTGTCGCGCGGTCGCGGTGGCGGTCGCAGTCACGAAATATCAAACACACAGCATAGTATGCAAGTGTTCACGTACAAAACGTAGGTGCGGCGAACCAAGTCCAACGCGCCCGCACCCGTCACCGCGCCCGCGCGTTCCTACGTGAACTAAGACTAAGACATGCCGGTTTCCTCACGATGTTTTCCTTCAGCGTTTTGAGAGTAGTGGCTCCTAAGTCGGGGCCGTTACCACTGAGCCATCACTGCTTCCAAAAGTTACAAAAGACAGCCTAATTAAAATAACCGACTTCTAAAAAAAACTACAAAGTGAAAAAGAACTTTAATTTCGGAAGTCGGTGTCGTTGGGTTCGCATTTTCGTTTTTTGACACCGACTTCCGAAATTAAAGTTATTTTTCACTCTGCAGTGATTTTTTTGGAAGTCAGTTGTTTTTTTTTTTTGTAAAAAAGTTTTTATTTTTCACTTTTTAGTTGTACCTCATCACCATCATCATCAGCCTATAATGTTCCCACTGCTGGGACACAGGCCTCCTCTCAGTGAGAGGGAGTGGGCCGTAATCCACCACGCGGGCCCAGTGCGGGTTGGTAGATGTCACATGTCTTCGAATTTTTGGTTCTAGGACATGTCGGTTTCCTCACGCTGTTTTCCTTCACCGTTTTGTGAGCAGTGGTGATGAAATAATTTTACACAAAGTAAAGCGCCTGTCTGGGTTCGAACCTACGACCTACAACTCGTAAGTCGCGGCCGTTACCACTTGGCCACCACTGCTCTTAATACTCTCTGTTGATTGCCATGGCGCTGAACCAGAAAACCTGAGATAATAAAGCTAAGGTCCAGCGTTTCTAAATTTGCCAAAGATGTAAACATCAATGGCCGCAAAACCGAAATAAAAGAACATTTATTTTAAGTAATGTTTGTTTTCGTCTAAATCTCCGTTTAGTTAGAGACGAAAACAAACATTACTTAAAATAAAATAATGTTCTTTCGAGCGGCCATTTTTGTTTACATCTTTGGCAAATTTAGAAACGCTGGACGTCAGGCAGAACCCAAAAAATATTTCAATTGTTTTGGCACCGGAAAAAGATAAAATTGGTGAAATGATATGGACAGATCTGTGGGCATACGTCAGTAGTTTTCAAACTTCAAATAGCAGAAGGAAATCAAACGTGTTCAGTGATTTTTGATAAAAAATAACGCTTTTTAGAGCTTACTGTACATCCCACTACACGTGCAGCCTGTGGGCAAAGCATACTCGTGCGGCATACAGCGCCCTCCGCGTCCAGTTCAATAACGCATTCAGGGCGGTGATGAGGCTGCCCCGCTACTGCAGCGCCTCGGGCATGATCGCGGAGGCGCGCACCGACTGCTTTCACGCGACGATGCGCAAGCGGTGCGCGTCTCTGGTGCGCAGTGGGCAGCGCCAACACCGTCCTGGCGATGATCGCCAAGCAACAGACTGGATTGCCCTTATATCCGGCAATGCTGCAGCAGACATATTGTTACATTGCGTTAGTTAGTTTGTTTTTGTCTGTGCTTATTATCCTGTCTGTATCCTTTTTTAGGGTTCCAAAGAGTAAAACGGGACCCTGTTACTAAGACTCCGCTGTAAACAACAAACTCCTCCCTTCGGCGGTCACATTAATAACGACGAATCAATATAGATTGAGAGACAATTAACTCAACAGCTTACGAGTATGTAGACATTATAATAAAGTCAGCCGTATCGATTTTGGTGCTGTAAGGCCCAACCCAGGTGGCGGGTTCGAAGTTAAACCTAGGCAGGTGCTTTTTAAATACATCTACCTAGCCTTTTCCCAACTGAGTTGAGGTCGGCTTCCAGTCTAACCGGATGCAGCTGAGTACCAGTATTTTACATGGAGCGTCTGCCTTTCCGACTTCCACAACCCAGTTACTGGGTAATACGAAACCCCTTGGTAAGACTGCTTGTTACACTTCCGGGCTTCTGACGACCCATAACGACTGTAAAAAATCCACGAATGACAGCCGGGACCAGCGGCTTAACGTACTTCCGAGGTATGGAGGAGGTTTGGTAAAGATGGTCAGGTTTTGTAATGATGCTGATGCAGTTTCACCACACTGCATCAGCACCCGACATTTGCTCTGCAAAAATATACCACGGCATTTGCAGCTTTATTTATTTGTCGGCGTAATGACGTGCGTCGTGCGCCCGCGCATGTTAATTTATATTATGCCTGCTGCGATGCAGCTCAACAAAATATTATTGCAAGCGGAAATAGCCGAACGGGTAAATTTTTCGGATGACAAAGGCGTGTGGTGGAAAATTTGATTAGAGACTGCTGGAGAAATTAACGCGCCACGTCTTCTTGCAAGCGTAGATACTATGAAAAATTTGGGTACTGTCATCTATACGTCGTCGTCGTTGTCTATCTGATTGCCTCCCATGCCAGTGCTACGCGGACAGCTCAGTAAATAGCTCGTGAGACGTGCTATTTTATTGTTGCCACAGTATAAGTCTTTTTTTTTTTCACGATGGGAATTATCAAATGACCCCTCCCGCTCTGGGTGGAGCGGGAGTGTCAGACTCTTACTAACTAAAACCCACCCGTGTTCCTTCCTTAGCCCTTTAATGTTCCGGGCCAGCGGTAACCCTTTCGGACAATCCCGCTGACCCGGTACCACATGAGTCTCATGGTTACTCGCAATAATGAATTTAATTTAATAGTATGTTTTTTTTATAGCTGGGGGGCAGTAGCCCACCAGACAAATACCCGTCTGGTCGAAGGATTCTCCCTTTTCTATGGAGGATGAGTGAATTTTACACCCTGTTCCTCATATAGGTTAAGCTACGCTTGCCGCGGTTGGCCTGTGGATGGGTGACCATCTTTACATACCGTGACCCCTCCGTGCCTCGGAAAGCGCGTTAAGCCGTTGGTCCCGGCTGTTATTCGTGGATCTTTGACAGTCGTTACGGGTAGTCAGAAGCCCGAAAGTCTGACAACCAGTCTTACCAAGGGGTATCGTATTACCCAGTAACTGAGTTGTGGAGGTCAGATAGGCAGTCGCTCCATGTAAAATACTGGTATTCAACTGCATCCGGTTAGACTGGAAGCCGACCCTAATATAGTTGGGAGAAAGCTAGGCAGACGATTATGTGTTTATTTTTAATACTCTATACTAATTAAAGCTGAAGAGTTTGTTTGTTTGTCTGGACGCGTAATCTCAGGACTCAGGAACTTACCAGTCAGATTTGAAAAAATATTTTTGCATTTGTTAGCCCAATTTTTGAGGAAGGCTACAGGCGGGCAGGTCAGGGAATCTGAAATTTCACGCGGGCAGAAGCCAGTCTAATATATAAAAATCAATGTTTGTTTGTTCATGTTTTATGCACTACCAAACCGCCGAATGCGATAAAATTTTGTTAGCTTACACTACTGCAGAGTGCCATAGAATGTTTTATAGTATAGTTGACTTACACGCGGACGAAGTCGCGGTCGGAAGCTATCGTTTAAAAAAAAATTGCCAGAAAGAGATGGCCTGGACGCATACCGCGAGGGCTGCTTCGAGTTGGCACGGGAATAGAGTTCCTGGAATGATTTGGAGGAAGCTTTTGCCCAGCCGTGGGACATAATAGACTAAATAAAAAAAAGAAAGAAATTGGCCGTCTTCCCGCCTAAAGGTTCCTACAAACAGGCGCGACACGCGATATAATCGCGCGCGACACAAAGGCACCGCTCGTTGCTCGACTTGTGGTGCCTTTGTGTCGTGCGCGATTTAATCGCGTGTCGCGCCTGTTTGAAGGAGCCTTAATGTCAGTTAAATGAGTTTGGATTTTGATAAAACCTTCTCCTGATATTTTGCCCATATAACAAGCCTATCGCAATCCCATGTTTTTTTTTTGTATAACACTTTTCGAAAGAAAAGTATCATTCATAAAAAGAGCATTGTTATGGCAACCCTTCTGGTACATACACAAAGGCAGACGAAACCTTTTATAATAAGGAATGTAGGGACGCGTCCCAATGGAGAATTGGAGCATACTTATAAAGGACCTCTAAAATTGGGCGTGTATTTTTTTGAGGGTAATTGCGGGTCAGATGACAGTCATTCTGAGTAAAATTGGGTGAGGAAAATATCGTAAGGAAAGCTTGGAGTATGAATATTGATGGCTATAAGTGTGAAACGATGGATGGACTGTATGAATGATGATATGGTTAGAAAGGGGGGGGGGGTGACTACCAAGATGATGACTAAAAGAGAGTATGGAAGGAAAAGACAAGTTGGTCGTCCACTTGAATGTGCCCTGGCGGTTGATAGTATGTCATGCTCACTCAAATGTCTCGCTGACGGTGGCGTGTGTGTTGGATCATTTAGCTCCCTTCAAAATGGTTGAGCTGAATGGTGCTGATCTATGCGTCATGTTCGTGAACGGGCGCCGTCAGTTGGGGCTGGTCATCACTTAGCTGCCTCGGCTTATTTTTAATTATGTATTTGAATTTTTGATTGTTGTTTTCTTACTATTTGCTGTACTCGGGGCGCTTTTCACGCGTACGTCTTTTTAACATCGTTCTCACATAATTAATTATAAATTCAACATTAATGATGTAACTAATATTTTTGTAAAATATTATTTAAAAGAGTGTCCATGGAGTTTCTTGCCCGTTCTTCTCTGTAGGTACCTACGCTTTGGAATGGGCAACTAGCTTCATATTTTCTGACTGACCGACTTTTTGACAACTCAAAAGTGCCTGTAAATGGTTTAATTGAAATAAATGCTTTGAGTTTGAGTTTTTGAGTTTGAGTGGAAAAATCTGCCGTTAAACTGACAAAATTTACGGGTTTTAGACTTGTTAACATCGTTTACAGGACTCCTATTGATTGACGTTCGATACGGTACGGAAGCGTATCGAATGGTTGTGAATAGCTATAACATTCATTGCTGGTAGATAGTCAGAATACCATTATTATTATCGATTCAAGTATTCTTAGTTCAGTCAAGGCGGACCTTCAGTGTCGAGCTAAACAAACACTACCAATTGCTATTTGATTACTACAATGACGAATCGAATCAATATTTATGTTAGTTCGAACACACATAAATCAGCTATATACGCAGCCGTAACATAACAAAATGCTCCGCGGTTTGGCTTTCAAGTATGTTATATCGACCGGCTTGAAATAATCTTTTTGGTAAAGCCTTCTCATACAGAGCATTGATCACCAGTCCAAAGGGGGTAATTGCATAACACACTAACAGTACAATGCGTGCCACGTAAGAAGAGACTTGACCCCGCCTCCCCCGCTCTTTCCGCCGCCCCTATGACGTCCGGTCCCGTCCCGCACTCAGACCTCATACCGCTAAAGATACCTAAAATCGTGTTCTGCGCATGTCAAACCACGTGGTGTGTCAAGTCTCTTCTTACGTGGCACGCATTGTACGACTAGCTTTCATTTTGACAGTTCAACAATATTCATTGCGTTATTTGCGTTGTTGAGCAGACATATTTTCCGAACATATGAAGCAATGGATTATATCTCTCAAAATGATTCAGATAAAATACAACTAAAACTAGGTGGCGCCGGCATTTGCTGACTGAACCCTGAGAAGAACCGCCGAAACAAACTTAGAGGTTATGATCTCTTTTAAAGTCCAAACATAATAATATTACGTGTTAAGATTTTGTGAGTCTAACAATGCAGGGCCATGTCTGGAATGGACTTTTGAAGAAAGAGCTATTGCAGCTTTGAGTTGAGCTGTCCCAACAAACGGCACGCATGCACCAGTCATCGTGTAGCTCAACCCTATTTTAGGGAGCTCAACAACCCGTCACACGACGCAGGATAGGAGAATGTTCTCGGGAATTTACCATCACTAGTCAAGTCATAGCAAGACCAACATAGATGATAAAATACTAAAAGTATTTCTGTACAAGTACATGATATCAGTCGTGCTCGTAATGATAAAACGGATTGTCGTTAGCGTAACGAGGGCACACGTTACAACAATTGCCGGCGCTCGTTACGTCCGTACAATGAGTGTGTGTGGCCGCATCGGATATTATGATATAAATTTATATTATACATACACTGCTGTATAATCATTAATCATAAGCTTGTTTATAGTAGCTTAGATAACGGCACTATTAGTTATTCTGTGAAACCGGTTTCAACTAGGGGTGGTATTTAGAGAGGAATAAAGGCTCGTACACACAGGCGCGACGCGACACGCGACACAAAGGCACCGCTCGTTGCGCGACTTGCGGTGCCTTTGTGTCGCGTGTCGCGTCGCGCCTTTGTGCACGAGCCTTAAGCTCAAAGGCTACTTCCAACAGACGCGACACGACACAAAGGCACCGCAAGTCGCGCAACGAGCGGTGCCTTTGTGTCGCGCGCGATTAT
The DNA here is from genome assembly GCA_963855955.1 of Luperina nickerlii. Classification (NCBI taxonomy): domain Eukaryota; kingdom Metazoa; phylum Arthropoda; class Insecta; order Lepidoptera; family Noctuidae; genus Luperina; species Luperina nickerlii. The sequence goes on along the minus strand of OY979689.1, from coordinate 2,984,650 downwards.
ATCGCGTGTCGCGCCTGTTGTAGCAAACTTTAATGGCCTCAGAAAACTCATTTCCGTTTGTGAGAATTATGCAGCTCGACACCGACTAACCTATAATGTTAAAAAGATTGAAGTAATGATTTTCAAATATGGCAATGGACCTGATATGGTCTTGCCAATTACTTTGTGTGGCACAAAATTAGAAATAGTTAGACAATTTAAGTATCTTGGACACATGATGACGGACAACTTAAAAGATGACGATGACATGGAAAGACAAAGACGTAGCATTGCATGTAGAAGTAACATGCTAAATAATTGTTTTTTCCATCGCTCGAAGCAAGTAAAAAAACAGTGGCACTCCGGGAGTGCCGACAGAAGTGAAAACTTAAACAAGTACGTGTGTATTTTGTGAATAGTCTTATAAACAAAACACGCACGGAACCGGCTACGGCCATCCGTCTTACGAATTTTCGATCAGGTCACGTGTCCTGACGCGAGTTTAACATTTTTTACCCACTACAAAAAAAGTGTACAACGCCGCTAAAGAAGTTTTCACTTCAAAAGTAACCTTGTTCCAGGCTTACTGTCAGTCGTTCTACACCAGTCAACTTTGGTATAAGTACACGAAGGGTGCATACAACACTCTTCGTGTATGTACAATATGATAACGCGTTTCGGGTCATGCTCAACCTGCCCTGGTGGTGTAGTGCGACTGAGATGTTTGCTGAGAGCGGAGTTACCGACTTCTTTGCGCTCATGAGGAAGCTCAGAGCGTCGTTCTTTTCACGTGTGGTGGCAAGTGAAAATGTTATTGTAAGAGCTGTGTTTTATGCGGTGCATGTACTGGGGGAGACAAAATAATTTTACTCACGCCCCGTAACATTTTAAGGCTCCTACAAACAGTCGCGAAACGCAATATAATGGCGCGCGACACAAAGGCACTGCTCGTTGCGCGACTTGCGGTGCCTTTGTGTCGCGTGTCGTGTCGCGCCTGTTTGAAGGAGCCTTTACGGGGTGAGTTTGTTTTGGCTTCTCTGGTGTGAAATATTTATGTATTTTTTAGTATAAGTTTTATTTTTAGTGTAAGTTTTCAATTTTAATTTTAAGGGTGCTAATGCCTGAAACAAACGATTATTATTATTTCTCTTTTTAAGGGTTTCGTAACGCCGATTTGGCTTAATCAACAATTCCCGAAAAACGTATTTATACGACACAACACCAATTACATTAATTAACGTAGAAACCATTATAACGTGACAATAATTGTATATAATTTAATTTACAACTAACACGGAACAGATACTTTCTCTCACAGAACACCAGACATAATTATGTACACGCATAATTTTACTCCATTCATCCGCAAACACATAACAATTCAGGGTTGGCACTCAGAAGGGCATTCAGCATTTTTAAAGTACGACAGATTGGGGATTCGGCTCTGGCTACAGTTTTGGCTGGCAGTTGCGCAAACAGATTGTGCCTGCGGCTCTGACGGTGTCCGATATATTTGTCAGGCACAAATAATCGGCAGAAAAGGTCTAAAAAAAAGGAAAGGAAAGGTCATGGAGCTCTGGGCAGTAGAATACGCTCCCGTTAATGAGCTTAAGGCGAAAGCGCCAGGGTAGCCCGCGAAATTCAATTTTTGAAGTGAAAACTTCTTTAGCGGCGCTGTGTACTTTTTTTGGAATGGGTAAAAACTTCTAAATTCGCGTCAGGTCACGTGACCCTGATCGAAAATTCGTAAGACGTAAAACGTAAGACAGCGCCATCTATGCACATCGGGAAGAACTACGAGGGCCTCGCGTACTAACTACGTAGTTCATCCAACAACGACGAGCGCGTTGTTGAGGACAGCGCCATCTATGCACATCGGGAAGAACTACGAGGGCCTCGCGTACTAACTACGTAGGCCTCGCGTACTAACTACGTAGTTCATCCAACAACGACGAGATGGCGCTGAACCACGGATATATAACTGACGACGAGCAAATCGGAATAAATTCCTTTCACGAGAAGAATAAACCAGTCACTTTGGTCATCATACCTGATTTGCAAAAATCCCTATTTTTTTAGGTTTTTTTGCAATTTGCTGGTCAGTATTAAGTTGTACGTTGATTAATATGTGATTCGCGGCCGTAACAATTATGTATTTACAGAATTATAATCATTAAAGTCATCAACACAACTCTCTAAGACCGCGTAACTCCAAAGAATGATGATGTCATGAAACAGTTATTCTTTGGACTTGCGTGGTCTTAGCGAGTTGTGTTGATGACTTTAATGATTATAATTCTGTAAATACATATTTGTTACGGCCGCGAATCACATATTAATCAACGTACAACTTAATACTGACCAGTAAATTGAAAAAAAAACGTAAGAAAATTTTAATTTCGTGGGCTACCTTAGCGCTTCCCCCTTTTAATGGCGTTTAACGTTTGATGAAACGATCAATGACGTATTTAAGCGTAATGTAAATTGGTCAAGCAGAGCAGTGGTGACCCAGTGGTCACGGCCGCGACTTACCAATTGTAGGTCGTAGGTTCTAACCCAGTCAGGCGCTTTACTTTGTGTAAATTATAGCATCATCACTGCTCTCAAAACGGTGAAGGAAAACATCGTGAGGAAACCGGCTCGTTCTAGAACCAAAAATTCGAAGACTTGTGACATCTACCAACCCGCACTGGGCCCACGTGGTAGATGACGGCCCAACCCCTCTTACAGAGAGGAGGCCAGTGTCCCAGCAGTGGGAACATTATAGTCTGAGTATGCACATCAAGATACCCGAAACTGTAAAAATTTCCCAATCAACTTTGAACCTTATTCTTCAGCAATAAAGTTGAAAATCTATTAAAGAAATTTGACAGATTGTAGTAGCTTGATGTGCTGGCGTCTGTACATATGTAAATTGGTCATAATGAACTGTGCGGCTGTTATTATTTAGCCACGAGCCCATCTCCCTATCCCGTGGGAATATCAGGACATTTTTTTTCACAAATTTTACCTCTTTATAATATTAGTATAGGAGAAGAGCAATAACCTACACTCAATGCAGTTTGGCAAGCAATGGCCATTACAAGACCAATTTATTTAGTGTTTTCCATAAAACCGCAACGATTTTCTGGCACAAGTTTTGCGTTGCGGTTGCGGCCAATCTGTTGTGTACCCACGCCCTTATTATTAAGAAGCAGGTGGTTGCGTGGTGAACTGTTGTTTGACCTATTACAGTTTCATTGGCATAACAAGTGGCTGGGAACTGACCTTAGTCACTGTTACCTTTAGTGGCATAGGACGACAAACGGCCGATTAGGAGTGTAGAAAAACTATTGTTCAAAGTTGCCATGACCAAAAATCTATACTAATATTATAAAGCTGAAGAGTTTGTTTGGTTGAACGTGCTAATCTCTGGAACTACCAGTCAGATTTGAAAAAATCTTTTTGCATTTGATAGCCCAATTCTTGAGGAAGGCTATAGGCTATTTAACATCACGCTCTGACCTTTAGGAGCCGAGCAAAAAGAAAAAAAAGTCAGAAAGAACGCTAAGCAAAAATGAAGTAGGTAAAGCGCGGGCAGGCGATGCAATGCGACGGGATGGGTCGGAGTAACAGGAAATTTCACGCGGATGAAGTCGCGGGCAGAAGCTATATTGTATAAATAGGTTATACATACGTACATACTTCTTCTATTAGGGGTTAAGGCAGAAACTACAGAACACCACCTGGTACGACCATTATTATAATACCCCTTTTGGTGACACTATTTTTCCATACAAATTACAGGAGAGTATTACTCCACTGTTTGACATTGTGCATCCAAAGTTAAATATGATATCGTTTTCACTTATCATTTTGTCTATACGGAAACAGAATAGTAAAATAAAAAGCCATTAAAAAGTTATGAGCCAACAAAGATTCGAGATTTTTTCTAGCTATTTTTAACGTAACTCTGTGTGTAAATAAGTAATAAAAGAACTGTAAAATCTTCAAAACAAAGTCGGACAAACAAAGCTCAGTTATCGAAGAGTTCAATAAACTTTATTTGTATTTGACGCAGTGGTTTTTTCATAAGACTCGATTTTTCATTTTTTTTTTTTATGTAAACCATACTAATATTATAAATGCGAAAGTAACTCTGTCTGTCTGTCTGTATGTTACCTTGTCACGCCTAAACCCCTGAACGGATTTCGATAAAATTTGGCACAGAGATAGATTGCATCCCGGGGAAGGACATAGAATAGTTTTTATCCCGATATTCCCACGGGATCCACATTTATGCGGGTGAACCCGCGGGGCGCTGTTTGTAATTAATATACAGGACAAAATCAAGTTTCAATAGAGTTGATTCAGATTAGGAACAGGATACAGGAAAATTATTCATTGAATGCCAACTTATCAAAAAATAACACCACAGATAAAACAAAAATGAAAATTACCATAAAGGCTCGTACACACAAGCGCGACGTGACACGCGACACAAAGGCACCGCAAGTCGCGCAACGAGCGGTGCTTTTGTGTCGCGTGTCGCGTCGCGCCTGTGTGTACGAGCCTTAATGATGTGTTCATTTTTTGTGATGTACACTTCGCCCGACTCGGGAACTGAAGCGCACTAAACCAACGAGGCAGTCAAGCAAGGAGTTGCTCAATAAACATTTAAATTATAAACTAACTAGGTACGCTCCGCGGTTTCAATCTTATGTGTCGATCCCGTGGGAATATCGAGTTATAAAGTAGCCTATATATCCAGGGTGTCAGCTACCTCCATACAAAATTTTATCAAAATTGGTCCAGCCGTTTGAGCGTGAAGAAGTAACAAACATATAAACACACACACACTCACAAACTTTCGCCTTTATAATATTAGTGTGATATGTGTATTGTGTAACCCTCATTGTGGCCAATCAAAATCAATCAATCACATTAATGGCAACAATGTGTCAATATTTATGAACTACAATGTAATGTATAACATAGACTGGCCATACATGGACAGCTTGAAGCAGCCAGTATCAACTGCTTCAAGCTGCAACTGCATAGCAAACTACAGTCTTCTACGTACACACATACACAGAACCGCTCGAGCAGATCTAATTTATTTATTACAATGTTGTTACTAACAAACAAACCACAACTCGGAAAGTGTATTTTTTTTTTATACAATTTTAATTAATGCTGGCTATGGCAGAATATTATGAACTTTTATAACTATGTAACAACTCTGTAATAATATCCTACCAAATAAAAGAACGCATCATCATCTGCATAGCCTTTTCGGATAAACTGGGGTAAGCTTCCAGTCTAACCGGATGCAGCAGAATACCAGAATTTTACATGGAGCGACTAAATAAAAGAACAATTAAGTATTAAAGATATAATTGTTTTGAAATCTTTGTACAATATCACAGAATAATAATCATTCAACTGTTTACAAAATTTTGGATAAACAAAATGATAATCATGTTTATCACATCACATTAATATTATAAAGGCGAAAGTTTGTGAGTGTGTTTGTATGTTTGTTACTTCTTCAGGCACAAACGGCTGGACTGATTTTGTTAAAATTTGGTATGGAGGTAGCTGACACCCTGGATACTTTTTATCCCGATATTCCCACGGGATCAACACTTATGCAGGTAAAACCGCGGGGCACTGCTAATTAGCTATAAAAAAAAAAACAAAAAAAAACACATAAAATGAATGTAATACACCAGTGTGTTAATCAAACCTAAAGTAAGTAACTCGTAACGAAAAAAAACTATTGAAAAATTGCAGATAATATAAACTAAAGTAGTATTGCAATTTATAGAACTAAATATTGACTACAATTCACAAACAACGGTGCACTTAACAATATTGTGTCCACCAGAATGTCCTGTTGGATGCTACTAAAGGATGGACACTATTTAAATTGCTATAGAAACACTTAGTAGAGAGACTATTATCATTTTGAAGTAGCATGGCTGCAAAAGCAATTTAGATACTAATCTTTATGTTGATGGCTCAGACCTAATAAAAAAAACCCAAGAAAGAGGGCTCTCAACAGTAAAGTGAAGCCGGTTTCATAAGCATGTGTGCACATAGTGAGGTGTAGTTTAATTGTAAATGGTTGTAAATGTGTACGTGTGAGCATGTATGGAGATAGTGGAGGTGTAGTTTTTGCATGCTTCACTGTACTGTTCGCAGCGCTATGCCTTGACTCTTCATTAGTTGCCTAGCCTTTTCCTAACTTTATTGGGATAGGCTTTCATTCTAACCAGGTGCAGCAACACCATTACATGGAGCAAGTGCCTATCAGACCTTCACAATCCAGTTCCTGGTTGGTTGATGGTAAGACTGGTTGTCAGACTTTTGGGCATCACCACGGCCTTGTATTAGACTGTAAACTTTAAAGAAAAGCAAGTTTCATATAGGTAAGTATGCTGGTAGACGATTATTTTAATTTTTTACGAATGAATCTGAACTGAAGCATTAACCAAGACGAAAATGAGTGCTAAATCTTGTTAATTTTGATGTCTTCTTAGAGTTAACTAGAAAGGACACTAAGAATTGTATTTAGAATACATGACGCTGAAACTGGCAGACCAGTCTAGCAGACCGGCCTGGCGGCAATTATTTTACAAATACAAAAATTATGCAATTAAACCAAACAAAAGAATTACGTTATTCTAAAAATAATTTTTCGAAAGACTGGCGCGCTCAACAACAGTTTTTCGATATTTTAAAATAAAAACGATACGCATAAACTCGCCGGTCTGCTGGACTGGTCTGCCAGTTTCAGCGTCATTAGAATACAAATATTTGCAATAGCAGTTGGCATTCTGTAGTTTCTGCCTACCCCATAGGTAGGTGTGACTTTATGTCATATATGTATATTTTAATTATTGTATTATTTAAGATTATTTATAAAAATACTTAGATAGGATTTGGATACATGAATTAGCTGATTAATTATATTATTATTTTGTTTTGATTTTTAATCTGGTGTTCTGAAATACAGGCCTAGAGCTTAGTTTAATCACCAGTTTCTCATAATATTAAAATGTTTTCTGACTCTGATATAAGGTAAGTAATATTGTGGTGAGAAAATAAATCTTATCTTAATTAAAAAATAATAATAATAGAATTTGTCAATATTTACATAACCTGCATTTCTATTTCTTCTTCAATTTATGCCAGATTTGTAGAATATACGTGAATTAAATGTAAAATGTAGACTGGGTTCATTTTTTATTTAATTCACCAACAAAGGTAAGTACTTAAATAAAAAACTTTTTCAAATGAATTATTAATGAAAAGTATGCCTAAATAATGTTAATAGCTCAATAATTAATTATCGCAAATTAATTCAAGACCTTTCACGTAATAAACTTTACAAAAATCCGTGACATTCCATGCTATAAATATTTTATTCTCACAAATTCCTAACAACCTATAAAACCTTCACGGTTCTATGAAAGCGCACATTTTTCAGCGATCTAACCTTCTACCGGCATTCGAATCGGTAGCGGCAATAGCAACAATCAAGTTTTAATAACTTCGAACAGGCCGTTAGTTATCACTTTCCAAATTTACGCTCGAGACTCAACAAATAGCCGTACCAAATGTATACCAATTTTTTTTACATGAACGTCTGTTTCAACGGCATGTGTATCCCAAAAATGAGTCTCAAAGATACAGAGAATCATAATAAGCTACACGACACCGCGAGAAACCTCAGAACACCCAAATAAAGACAACAAAATATACTATGTCCATCTTCAGTTACACTGACCTGTATCTCGTTATTGTAGCATCAGCGGCCTGCAAATTGGCTTCCATCAAACATTTAACACTATACAGAACTTGAAAGTTAACAATAAATGTTTATTTCACACAATAATCATTCAGTTTTTGCGATTTTTTTTATTGTGACACTCGCGGGTTAAAGGAGACAGCACAACGCGTTCGCGAGTTTTGAGTGTTGCCAGATATCGGTTTGTGATACTACTACTTCTCCAAAAAAAAAAGTTAAAAACTAAAACCCAACTACGGCAACTACTATTCTACAAAAACGCTAACTAAAAAGGAAACAAGACATCACAGACAGACAAATTAAAAAACAACGTCGGTTTTCGTATAACCCATTAGCACGTTATTACTAAATATTTCATGTAAATAATAAGACTTTAAAAATAATATCATATCAAATAATATCAAATATTTAAAATAATATCGGTTTTCATATAACAGGAGTCATCCTGTTATATAAAAACCGATATTATTTTTACCCCACTACGGCATAAGCATACATAACCAAAGAATAGTAATTATGCTTATGACTTTTAACAGGCTATGTAAGTATGTATGTATGTTCACTGTTCCCTCATAATAACTTAAAATTACTCGTCGTATTTTGACAAATCAGATAACGTTTGTTGAATGCATGATGTTGTTCTAGGCTGTAGGTTAGGTATGAAGTCACATAAAATCTAACATGGCGGCAGAATGTAAATTATATAGTTAGGTACCGAAAAAAAATATTTTAAAGTAGCATACTATCGTGTTTGTTATGTAATGAAAGGTTTCAAGGAGTATTTTCTGAAAATTTATTGGTTTTCTATAATTATTCAAACACAAACCTTAGGGTTTATGTTTAAATAACCAATAAATATAGATAAAGTATAGATAACCAATAAATGAAACATTGGAAGCTCAACAGTAACCGTACCTACGCATTTAAATGCTTCCAGTGATATATAAACTAAAAATATTATATTGTAGGTTTTTATATTGCCAAAGTGGCATTACCCGCCTAGGCCTTAGGGTATTTATAACGCAAGATATGTACGATTTTCGGCGTTGATTGTCTCGTTAAATAGTTTTGGTGTTCATTTGGTGTTACATATTTGTGCTGCTACTTGTGCTACATGCTACCTTCCACAAATGTTCACTTATTTGCTATCATCTTGTAGACAGAAATTATTGGATGAATCCGCCCCAGACGACCCACCTGACCGAATCATGAAATCAGATATCATTTCTGAGCTGTCCATAGTAATATAATTATTGCTCGTAACTATAAAAATTTGTTGAGCGGCTTATGCAAGTGGTTTTCTGCCGAAATAACAAAAATAAAAATAAAACGCCCCTCATGCATTTTGTACTGTAATGAAATGAGATTTTCGGCAGTTTCGTCGCAACAGGTCGCTACACTCCTACTAAATGTCTTCTTGAATTGATAAAGCAACGAGATTGGTCTAAATGTTGTTATTTACATGAATTAGAACTGGAACGCGTTGATTATTTTTAATCTATGTTCTGACAACTGACGCGTGTTTTGTTTCAATTTAGCGATGTTCAAATCCGCTATAAACTGTAAACGTGTTATAAACTATATTCATATAGTCTGTTATTTTATACGCTATAATTATAGCGCGCTATTTCAAAACTCGGGCGCAGTCTGAACGCGGAGACGCTATAATTTAACAACACGCTATCAGTGCTATCACGCTAAACGGACTTGAGGAATTGATGATGCGCGGCGCGGTAGATATTATTTCGCAACGCGCTATACATTATAGTCGCTAACGCTATCTTGCTATCTCGTTCTGGCCCCGCTGTGCGAACGCTATCTTACTATCTCGTTCTGGCCCCGCTGTGCGCGTTTAAACTTTTATTCATTGAGTAAGTTGAGGCGCTATAATATAGCGCGAAGTCAGAGCCGCTATAGCACACGCTATACGCTATGTACAAATAGTCTGTTATATTTTGGCTATACGCTTTATTAACCACCACTATTTCAATTTCCGAACGAAATTGTTAATATCAGTACGTCACGTCACTGTCTAAACTCTAAACATAATCGATAATTTTCGTTCATGATTGGATTACAATAGATTATCAAATAAATAAATGAAAATATAGTAATTAGTTAAGTTTGTAGTTAATTAGCACAATGATTAAGGCCATATTGGTGTTCAACAATCATGGGAAACCGAGGTTATCAAAATTCTACCAATACTTCGTGAGTGAAAGTTCTTTTTTTCTATTTTGTGTACAAAGGAATGTGTATTTAATACGCCTATATTTTTCGTAACAGCTATTTGTGACAAATGGAACAGTTTTTATAATAATATGATTATAAATTTCATCATCTCATGTAATTTTTGTCATAATTTTCGCTATCTTTTCCCCGTTTTATCGTACGAGTGTGCATACATTAAATATTCTATTCTATAGAATCTAAATCTACTACATAGCCTAAAACCGGTAAATAAAATTCCTCATATAAAGCATTATGCCAAGCATTTTGCTTACCCAGTAAGCTAGATTTCAGTACCACAAATATACTTAAAACTTATGAGAGTTTTACTTAAGAGTTCTAGCCATCAGACGTTCTAGAGAACAGCTATATTCTGACAAAAATCAGCATCAGAAACAGGTGCTTTTTGTCAATACCAAAATTTCTTCTGAGGTAGCATAATAATAATAATCTGCATAATCTGCCTATGATGTTCCCACTTCTGGGACACAGGCCTCCACTAGGTGAGCGGGAGTCTCAGCATAAATCAATGTGTATTAAAAACAGCTTTTTAACAAATTTGCTATCATCACATTAATCATTGTAGTCCTCTTCGTCTTCACAGAGCCGAATTTGGTATAAACAATACACTAAGCCATTAACGTACTAATAAGTAGGAACATAAATGGTAATGATGAAGTTCTAAACAGCCTATAATCATTTTAAATGAATCACATTTGAAATTGAATCCAGGACCACATGCTGTTGCAGCTCTTGCAACATCTAGCTAGAACATAGGTTATCAATCTTATTTTGCTCACCGTCCTTTGAGAATACCTATATTTTTTTCCAGAGCCCCCAATTCGTTTTATATACAATCTGTCGCAAATCTGAAACAACTTTTGCCACAATTATATTTCAAAGATAAGATAAATATCATTTTCCCTATATCCTATATCTATGTCCTATATCTATCTAGACTAACGAAGCAGCTAAATGAGAATCTTATAATTCAATAGTTTAATTCTTCTTGTTACAGAATGAAGACATGCAGCAACAGATAATTAAAGAGACATTTCAACTGGTGTCGAAACGGGACGACAATGTGTGCAATTTTCTTGAAGGAGGAAGGTATCTTATGTCCTTTATTGTTACAGAAATAACAATTTTTATGGCACTGTGTGACCTAAACCCGCACTTAAATCACGTTTTTCTGTGACTTAAGCCGCCCATTTTTACGAAGAAAAGCTTGACTTAAGTGTGGGTTTAGGTCACAAGAGCTATAAAATCCATACTAATATACTAATCTTATAAATTCGAAAGTAACTCTGTCTGTCTGTATGTATGTTACCTTTTCACGCCTAAACCACTGAACGGATTTCGATAGGCATAGAGATAGATTGCATCCTGGGTAAGGACATAGGATAGTTTTTATCGACATACCTCGCGGGCGGAAGTTATTAGTATATATATGATACGTGTGAGTTAAGTAGTTTATTATTGCACGGCGTTAAATTAGCGCCCGAGAGCAGCGACGGTGCTAAACATGTACAGACGCCAGCGCATCAAACTACTAAAATCTGTCAAATTTCTTTAATAGATTTTCAACTTTATTGCTAAAGCATTAGCCTCAAAGTTGATTGGGAAAATTTGACAGATTCGGGTAGTTTGATGTGCTGGCGTCTGTACTATTACAAGCAGCCAGCTCACCTAAAGGTGAGGGGTAACTGCCGCCAATAGAATTCTACCATCCGAGGAGACTGAGCTAAAAACACACACACCGCCCAGTAGTGATCGACCGTTATAGACGTTTATGAGTTAAGTGTCTATGGGTCAATTTATCTTTTTAATGTTTGTTTTTTTAAATATTTTTTTAAATTTTTTGAATGTTTTTAATACCTGTATTTGTGTATTTTGTTGCACTGAATAAACGATTTATCTATCTATCTATCAAAAATACCCTATGCACGTGAAATTACACCGGTATCCGTAATTCCGTAACTGTAAAACTGAAGTGAGCCGTAATCTACCACGTGGTGGGCCCACCGCTGGTTGGAGGATGTCACATGTCTTCGAATTAATGATTTTAGGACATGCCAGTTTCCTCATGATCTTTTCCTTCACTGCTTTTAGAGCAGTGGAGATGAAATTAACTGAGACACACATACCTGACTGGGTTCAAACCCACAAACCCTCAAATCTACCATTAGAAAAACGGGGCTGTTACCACTGGATTGGTTACCCTGTTCTGTCTACCCTTACCTTTGACCAACTTTCGAATAAAAACAAATTTATATATTTTTTTTGTATCTATTTCAGCTTAATAGGTGGTTCAGACTACAAGCTGATCTACAGACACTATGCGACGCTATACTTCGTATTCTGTGTGGACTCCTCCGAGAGCGAGCTCGGCATACTGGACCTCATTCAGGTAATATTCAATTTATTATCTTTTTATCGTATTTGAATGGGTTTCAGCTAACAATACAAAAAATAGTCGCAAAGTAAATTATGACAAGCCTCCACCGTTAGCAAAAGAGGCAATGGGATTAGTTAAAAAAGACTGGTAGTAACGATAATCTTAGTTCACCCATTATCAAGCGTATCGTGTGACAGTCTGGAAATAGTGTAGTGGCGCAGTTTGGAAGATAGTTTCAGCATTTAACTGTGATAAGCTGAGCTTTTGAGGTCCATTTTTATTGATATTTCATAATTGATAAACTAATGACTGCAAGCATTAAACCTAATACAAATTACGTTCTAAAATCTCTCAATTTCATATGTTTTATCGCATGAAATTGGGTGACTTGTATCACTAAACACTGTGATTAAAAGAAAAACCAATACATCATCCACAGGTATTCGTAGAAACTCTAGACAAATGTTTCGAGAACGTCTGCGAGTTGGACCTGATCTTCCACGCGGATGCTGCACACCAGGTCTTGGATGAACTGGTCATGGGCGGCATGGTACTACAGACAAACATGGCCGACATACTCTGCAGGCTGCAAGAACAGAATAAAATGCAGAAGGCTGAGGTTAGTATGAAGATTTATAAGAATTATTAGGAATTTAGTTGCTAAAAAAGTAAATAATTAGTTGGTTAAGGTAAATAATTAGTTGGTAAAGAAAAATAATTATTTGGTAAAGTGATTAGTTTGTAACCCTTCGTCTATTAGGCAAGCTTATTAAGTTCGATAACAATAGAAAAAAAAAGTAATTGTGTCTTATTAGTGACAGGTGAGCTCAGAAGGAAGTTGGTGAAACGTAAATAATTAGTTGGTTAAGGTTAATAATTCGTTGGTAAAGGTGTAGGTAACACAACAGAGAGAAAACGCGCAGTGATAGGTGCACTACACACTACAAAGCGTTGTAGTACAAAACAAGTTTTGCCTCTGTGTCGCGACGTTCGTGCTCATTCGGAAACACGAAGATTACCGAAGCGCATACCTTTTTTGGTTAAAATGTACTAAGAAGAAGTCTAGGCAGACGATTATAGCCATAGTAATATTATAAATTCGAAAGTAACTCTGTCTGTATGTTACCTTTTCACGCCAAAACCACTGAACGGATTTCGATAAAATTTGGCACAGAGATAGATTGCATCCCGGGGAAGGACATAGGATAGTTTTTGTCCCGATATACTCACGGGATGGACACTTATGCGGGTAAAACCGCGAGGCGCTGCTAGTATTATTTATATTTGTTGTTTCTTTGTCTTACAGGCGGGTATATCAGCCGCACCGGCGCGTGCGGTGTCTGCAGTCAAGAGTATGAATCTTCCTCAACAGCTGAGGGACATGAAGCTCCCCGACCTTCCGCAGGCTATCAAGGTGAGGAGTCAATGATGACCAGTAGTTATACAGCGCAATCTGAAACTATGAATTCAGCACATGATCCTAGACTCAGCTTAGGAATTTTTCGTCAGTTAACAAAAAAATCATCTGCTGTTTCACAGAACAGTGCAACCTACGCGGTTAAAATGTATAAAAAGGTATTTTTTTTAAATAATCCTTGAAAAATTTCATTGTGAACGCCAAAAGATTCAGAATCATTATTGAATCCATGTTAATAGGTTCAAATTCAAAGATCTTTGTTGTGAGAGCGTTCGCTACGTTAAGCGTGCGCACGCGACGGGTGCACGGAGCGGGCGACAAACCCGTGTAAAAACCCGTCGCACGCGTCCGCGCCAGAAAGCGCTGCTCTTTATTATCTTTCAATACAAGCACGCGAGGCGGGCATCCGCCACGCGAGCGTCCTGAGACAGTGGTTACAGAGTTGATAATGAGGGTTTTCTGAAATGACGTTCGCTAGGTGGCAGCACTGACACGTCAGGTCCAGGCAAGATGTCAAAGAGCCTATATTTTCTTTAGTCATGACTGAATGATGAACGAATGAATGAATCGAATGATGAACGTCATCATATATTTTATATTCATTGTCGAAATGGAAGACTTCTTGTCAAAGTGGTGCCAACTGGTGTCGTAAATTTTCACGAAAACCCCCATTGAGATGCGAGAGAGGTTGCCAGTCGATGTCCTTGCGACTGTGTATGGTGGTTAATTGGTTTAGGAAAATGTTTTGAATGGGTTTATGTATGAAGGTTGCTTCTTTTCTGCTGACAATTGAATATGAACAGTCACCAGATGAGATAAGTAACCAGGGTCGACTTCAACTATATCCAACGGGATATAGAAACCGATGGATGTTTTCGAAATCTAAATCTATATAAATAAAACAAAGTCGGGTTAGTTACGGCATTTATAAATCAAGAACGGCTGGACCGATTATTATGATCTTTGATTTGTTTTATTTGTCTCCGCCCCGAATAGCAGAATAACTATAAATGTATGGGAAAAATTAATGAAAAAAAAAATATGAAGGTGATTAATTTTCTCATACATTCGTTCTTATTCTGATGCGGTATAAAGTTCGCCGGGTCAGTTAGTTTAATTAAGAGAAAACAAACAGTTCATTTATCAAATTAAATTTCATTCGAAAACATCAATCGGTTTCTTACTGAACTTCAACTATGTATATCCGACGACCCTGGTTACTTATCTCTTTGGATGACTGTACCTAGTATTTTTTTAGTTGAATATTATATAATATTAATTATTGACAATTTCATACAAAACTCGTCGAACGTGTAATATAATCCTTTTTTAATTCGGTTATAAATTTGATAATACCCTATTATCTACAATCATTAATTAATTTATACTATGGCAGTTTTATATTACACATTTTTAACAAAAATTATATTGTCCGACGAATCCATACATAAATACTATTTTAGGACTATTTTTCTCATGTTTTTTTATCTGTTTATTTATTTTTTTTATAAAAAACCGCGTTCCAGGATTTTCCAGTGTCGCTGTATCAATAGGTAGAATTTAGACAATATTATGAACATTTTTTCATATGAAAAATGAAAAAGTATCTATGAACGGCTATGCGAAAATGCTGTTTGTCTCACCAAAATGCCGATTTGGCTTAACCAAAAAGCCAATTGGCCAAAACCTGATTGGCTAAAGAAGCTTCGCAATGGCCAAAAAACACCCCAACACATGCAGCTAGAAAATTCAAAATACTACTACCTCATATTTAACTAACATATAATATCACACCAGGATCCCACGACGAGTGTGGCAGAGATGTAAAAGAATACTCAAAACTTAGCAGTGTCGCTAAATCAATAAAAAAATCTTAAAACATATTTTTTCTTTGGTTTTTTTTTGTATTTATTCGTTTGCAACTTTTGTGGTCTTCTTTTTATTAGTCTTATGGTGGCTCCACACGATACAGACTTTCATCAACTTCTATAGAATTTTGTCGGTGCAACAAAGCAGTACAGACAAATGTCGGTGTATCAGAAAAGTCTAAAGTCTGCATATACAGGGTCCCATTAAAATAGATGAACAATTTTTAACATAGCGCTCACTACGTCTAACCAAAGACATACAAGCAAAAAAAAAAACAGCTTAAAGAGATTTTAATTTGACCTCAAATAATAAATATTAGTGTATTTTCGGTAGCCGATTATTTTTCTTGTATCTAATGCATTTTACTTATTATATTTTTATACCATCGTCCTTATTTTGGTGGTCTGAATGATTTTTAAAAGTTTGTCCATCTATTTTAATGGGACCTTGTATATGTCTGCGTATTTTTCGGAGCAAAATTTTGTCTATTTTTGGATACGTCTGTTATTACCGAGGTACGCCACGATACTAAATAAAAATTTTCGTAACACTATAGATTTTCGAAAATCCAAATCTGAACCAATGAAAAGTCTGCGCAAACATTCTGTGGAGATGTCCGCATAGAAATTTTTACTCAGACTTCAAAGTCAGATATCTGTACGACCAAAAGTCTGTAGGTATAGTGTGGACCCACCATTATGAAGAGTGGTGATCTGAAATATAAAGTAGTTAAGCCAAAACAACAGAGGGCAATTCTACTAATTTTAACAACGTTCACAGTCTGATCTCAGTCTCAATCTGTCAAAAAATACTTCAAATTTCCCTACATTTTGACAAGTTTTTGACATTTCTTTGTCGCTGAGATGAGACTGCGACTAGATTTTGAAACTAGATGAGGTCAGCGTTTCCTATCTGACTACTCTGAGAAGAAAGGTCGAAAGAAACTCAGAGGTCACAGTCTCTTTTAAAGTCCAGACATAATCTTGGTCAGGTTATATGAAGACCATGTAGATCGATGTCTGAGATGGTCTTTTGAGGAAAGAACCACACAGATTGAGAGGACCTGTCCAGTCTGTGCACACATTTGTCAGAAATGGTGCGTGGTGGTAGTAACTAAGCTAGGGTCAATGGATAATGTCGGACTATCACAATCCATTGCTGGTCATAGGCCTCTCCCTACACAACACCCTATCTTCCTCCTCCTTCCGCATCCAGGCTGTCCCAGACGACTTCCTAATCCTATCGATTGATGTTTAATGAAATTTTTAATACAGTTGCTCAAAAAGTGGCGTATTGCAGGGACGTATAGCATTCGGGATGTGGGCTATTACATACTCGTGCTTTTTTTTACCTTTCCCGAACTCGTGCGTTCTCTTTCCCAACTGTCAAAATAATGTCTATTAAAAAGAAAAACCAATCATGAAGTTTTTACTAAAAAAATTCATAGAGGTTTTTATGATTCATGCAAATACGTATATTTCTAAAAAGAAGCTACTAATTTGTTTCAATATCAGATTTAATCATTTTATTGAATGAGTTAGGTTAGGTTTCATTTCATTTCATCTCATTAAATTTCATTTTCATTTCGTATGGGCATAGTTCCCTTTGCCTACCAGAATGGGTGAAGAAAAAATAATCTCTGCTTATATTCTACGGTTGGCGCCATTAGTTAGTCGAGTTTATTGTGTTTTTATTATTTTATTAAATTGCTTAATTTTTTCGCAACTGTATTAAAAATAGTCGTTCAGTACACGTGCGAAACCGTCATTGTAACTTGTTCCGACTGTCAACCCTCGCCTTCGGCTGCGCCTCGGCTCGGGTAGACATTTGTCGGAACTCTTTGCAATGACAACCTTTCCGCACTTGTAATGAAATATACTAATTCATTCAATAGGATACGCAACACAACCCGACACAGCCGGTCGATTCTGTAAAAATCTCACCGTGAAAACTTAGGTGAAGTGAGTTTGTTTTTGCTAGGAATTGACACTATTGACAGCTCACTCCACGCTCACTTCACCTAAGTTTTCACGGTGAGATAGTTACAGAATCGCACTGCTGATCTGTAAATTGCAAGTAATGTGCTTTATTCGAAATTCGAATTCCATTAATTCGAAAGTGCTTAAAAATCTCAATAAATAAATCTTAAATGAATACCACCACAATTTACATAGTATCCCGAAACGCTGTCCGGTCCAACGCACTCGACTGCACCAGTCTTACTGATTATAATATTTAAACAACAAATTAACTGGGGTCCTAAAAAGGTCACTTTGGCAGAATCGTAAAAGGATAACGTTATGAATCAAAATATGGCAAAGACAGTCCGTGTTTTTCTTTTTTTCGCTGCAATACGTAGGTATAATCAAAGAGATAGGGATTGGATTGATTGATTAGTATTTTAGCACAGACAAAAAAAAATAACTGAAAAATCCTTCGTCAATGAGATGTGATTCGATTAATTTTACAGTTAACTGTCCATTACGATTCATAATGTTATCCTTTTATGATTCTGCTAAAGTGGCCTTTTTAGGCCCCCTGATGACTGGAGATAACACGTAGCCAATATTTGCTAAGAATTTAGATATGTCGTGTTAAATTTATGAATATGTAAACATTGTGATTTATGTGTACAGTTACAGTGCGTGCCACGTAAGAAGAGACTTGACCCCGCCTCC
This sequence comes from Luperina nickerlii, assembly GCA_963855955.1. Taxonomy (NCBI): domain Eukaryota; kingdom Metazoa; phylum Arthropoda; class Insecta; order Lepidoptera; family Noctuidae; genus Luperina; species Luperina nickerlii. The sequence goes on along the minus strand of OY979689.1, from coordinate 2,966,285 downwards.
CCCGCTCTTTCCGCTGCCCCTATGACGTCCGGTCCCGTCCCGCACTCAGACCGCATACCGCTAAAGATACCTAAAATCGTGTTCTGCGCATGTCAGACCACGTGGTGTGTCAAGTCTCTTCTTACGTGGCACGCACTGTACGAGTAGTATTATCATATGTACACCACATAAAGTGTCCGTGGAGTTTCTTGCCCGTTCTTCTCCATAGGAACCTATCGCGCTTTGGAATGGCCAACTAGCGTCATCTTTCTGACTGACCGACCCATTGACAAATCAAAAGTGCCCGTATTTTTTTTTGTAGGTCTATTATTTTTTAATTATTATATTACTTTTTTGTCTCTTTATGTTTACACATTATTTGAATATTGACGTAGTCTTTTGTTTTTATATTTTTTCTTTTGACGTTTATATTTTTTTATTTTTGAAAATATCAATTAATAAACAATATATGCGTTTGATTCAATTTTAGTATCGATGACATCCATTATCAATTTATTAATATCATCATGTTTGTACGCCTTCTTACTTTACCCCTTCGGTTTTAAAGGGCACATCAACAGGATAAATCTAAAGAAAAAATCAACAAAAACAAAATAAAACTATTAAAATGAACATCAAATATTATTAAAAATGTAACAATACCATCCTACTAATGTTATAAACACGAAAGTTTGTGAGGATGTATGAATGTTTGTTACTCTTTCACACAAAAACTACTGAACGGATTTTGATGAAACTTTACAGTAATATAGCTTATAACATCAGAATAACACATAGGATACTTTTTATCCTGATATTCCCACAGGATCGACATTTATGCGGGTAAAACAGCGGGGCGTTGCTAGTAATTACATAAAGAGTTGTTATTACTAGATTAAGAAAGAAAGAAAGAAAGAAAATACATTTATTTCTAATAAAAAGTATGATTACATGTAGATTATAATAAATAATTATAATATTTATAAAATAATTCTAGTAATTGTACACATATTTGTGCTCGTAACTGTACAAGATAACATAGAATTGATTATTTAGGACCGGTTTCACTGTGTTGAATAGGCACTATCTACTGGATAAATTATAAAATGGAATACTTATAGCTTATAGTATGAAATCTTACTTTTTACGTGTTGCTAAGTAATTATGGTGTTTTTATCTCATTTTTCTCCATACGAAACTGCAGTTGTTTTTCACCCACTTCTGTACAGACGCCAGCATATCAAGCTACCCGAAACTGTCAAATTTTCGCAATCAACTTTGAACCTTATGCTTTAGCGATAAAGTTGAAAATCTATTAAAGGAATTTCACAGATTGTAGTAGCTTGATGTGCTGGCGTCTGTACATAGGCCTCTCCCAAGCTGGCCACAACACCCTGTCCTCCACCTTCCGCATCCAATCAGTCCCAGACACCTTCTTAAGGTCGTCGGCCCATCAACTGCCTCCCCCCCCCAAAATAAATAAAGAATTTACTATAATACTTAATTTCTCTTTCCAGGACCTGAAGTTCTGACCGATACAACAGGGGGCCTACCCCGCCACGCCGGTCGCCATAGCAACCAACATCCTAAACACAATCTACCCGCATAACGAGAAATATCAAAATCTACAACGACCCGCAGAAACATACACAACGAAATTTTTCGGCTCCGAAACGCTGAGCACGAAATTTTCGGAGACATTTTCGGAAAACTACCAACAGACAGAAGGGATTAATTTTCCTAATTATGAAAGTCAGAAGTCGGATGGGTACCAAGATCTGAGTGGGACCACAGTGGAATATGATTACAGTGAAGTTAGAAAGAGAAAGAAGAAAAAGAAGGGGGGCAGGAAGTAATATTGATTACTAGCTTCTGCCCGCGACTTCGTCCGCGTGAAATTTCTTGTTACTCCGACCCACCCCGTCGCATCGCATCGCCTGCCCGCGCTATTACTTCGTTTTTGCTTAACGTTCTTTCTGACTATTTTTCTTTTTACTCGGCTCCTAAAGCTCATAGCGTGATGTTAAATAGCCTATAGCCGTCCTCAAGAATTGGGCTATCAAATGCAAAAAGAATTTTTCAAATCCGACTGGTAGTTCCAGGGATTAGCGCGTTCAACCAAACAAACAAACAAACTCTTCAGCTTTATTATATTAAATAAATAAGTATAGATTAGTGCTGCGGTTTAATTGCGAAACCCTCTAACAGTAGCAATGGTTTTTATTTTGAAAGTTCAACAACATTCATTGCGTTATTTACGAGTAGGTACAATGCGTGCCACGTAAGATGAGACTTGACCCCGCCTCCCCCGCTCTTTCCGCCGCCCCTATGACGTCCGGTCCCGTCCCGCACTCAGACCTCATACCGCTAAAGATACCTAAAATCGTGTACTGCGCATGTCAAACCACGTGGTGTGTCAAGTCTCATCTTTCGTGGCACGCATTGTACGTTGTTCAGCAGACATATTTGTCGAACATATGAAGCAATGGAATCGCAATATATTATCTTTCAAAATGATTCAGATTGTGGGTGATAGTGTGTTTCGCAATTAGGGCGCTGATGAAGAGATAAAGAGATTTGTATGAAACTTTTTAAATTATGTGTAAAGGACTTGGTGTTGTTCGTGAACAAGCTTCATCCTTCTGTCAGAATCGTTTAAGGCGAAAGCGCCAGGGTAGCCCGCGAAATTCAATTATTTTTTAAGTTTTTTGCAATTTGTTGGTCAGTATTAAGTTGTACGTTGATTAATATATGATTCGTGGCCGTAACAAATATGTATTTACGGAATTATAATCATTAAAGTCATCAACACAACTCTCTAAGACCAAGTAATCCCAAAGAATGACTGTTTCATGAAATCTTGACATTTTGGGATTATACTAACCTAACAAGTTGTATTACTGATTCTAATGATTATGATTCTGTAAATACATGTTACGGCCGCGAATCATATTTTGATCGACGTACAACTTAATACTGATCAGCAAATTGCAAAAAACGTAAAAAAAAATGAATTTCGCGGGCTACCCTGGCGCTTTCGCCTTAAGCCATGGTTTCCTAGAAGTATGTCATGAAAATCTGTCATTTTCACCAGTATGTGACATTAAGATGTCAAAACCCGCTCTGTATTTGACAGTTGGTTATTAGGAAACCAAAGTTATAAGGGTTACGTTTCAGAAGACTTTTTGTTAGTGTAAATCTGCATTTGAGAAATCTTACAGATTAGCAATATCTTGACCTACCATACTATACAGGGTAAGTTTGCAAAGACCAGCCAAAGGACATTGGGAATAATCGTCCCCACTCTCCAGCGGACTTTGAAACAAGTGTCATCGGAAGCGTCTCGCAGGATACCTCATTTTTTATTATGGCGTCTTATGTCAAATATAGGTTAGGGATTTATAATATATTTTAATGTCTCTTTATTCGATTTTTGAAGTGAAAACTTGTTTAGCGGCGTTGTACACTTTTTTTGTAATGGGTAAAAAATGTTAAACTCGCGTCAGGACACGTGACCTGATCGAAAATTCGTAAGACCGATGGCCGTAGCTGGTACCGCGCGTGCTTTGTTTAAGTATAAGACGATTCACAAAATACACACGTAATTGTTCAAGTTTTCACTTCTGTCGGCACTCTCGGAGTGCCACTGTTTTTTTGAAGTGAAAACTTCTTTAGCGGCGCTGTGTACTTTTTTTGGAATGGGTAAAAACTTCTAAACTGGCGTCAGGGCACGTGACCCTGATCGAAAATTCGTAAGACGTAAAACGTAAGACAGCGCCATCTATGCACATCGGGAAGAACTACGAGGGCCTCGCGTACTAACTACGTAGTTCATCCAACAACGACGAGATGGCGCTGAACCACGGATATATAACATTTTGTTTATAAGACGATTCACAAAATACACTCGTAATTGTTCAAGTTTTCACTTCTGTCGGCACTATTTTATTAGAATACATATTCATTTACTTAGTGTGCAGTATGAGGAATAAAATATATCGTAATCGCGAATAAAAATTCAGCCGTCCCATACGTTTAGGTCGAGTAGGTGTTGAAGTTTTCTATGGGACAGTTGATAAATTTTTCGTGATTACGATATTGGTCTCAAGGAAAAAGTTGTTTAGTTTGATGGTCTGTACCACACTCTTCAATTTGGCTGGTCTTTGATAATAAACCCTGTATACTAAAAAGCACTGCTTTATTAAGCTTCCAAAAACGTAAGTTATTATTTTTGTGTCGATCAAAAATTTAAAACATTGTAAATGATCTTTTCTTCGTGATCTTAATCATTCCTACTTAAATACACCATAAAGAAAACTAAATAAACATGCTCTCTTTTTTACATTTAAAAGAAAAACTATACTGTGTACCCCTATAGTATCCTTTCTTATCCTTAAAGAAAATTAATAGGTACACATTATATAAAACAAATAAATAAATGTATGTAAGTAGATAAAAAGCTTATTACTAATTGTATATTATTGTGATTGTTTAATTAAAATGAAGTATCAATCATTCCGTTTATCACTGCGTGGTGTAAATTTGATTTTACGGCTCACATGGCGCCCGCGTGGCGATTTAGACTTAAATATAGCTTATTATTATATGATTATGTATTTAGGCAATAAGAAATATATATTTTATGTTACATGTTTGAATGTTTTATTTTGTAGAGTTATAAGAGGCTAAATACATGAACACCCATGCATGTAAACAACTTATATACAATGCTTTATGGAAATATATTATTTCTATTTCTAGAAAATTCATAAAGCCTCGTAAGCTTTTGTGGCCCCGTAAGTCGTGAATACTTTATGAATTTTGTGTAATGGGAAAAGCTGCCGACTGTCTAATCTTTATTTGTATTAGTTCTGCGGCTAAAAAGAGCTCATTTTTTTTAATACGTACATTTATATAAAACATTTAAATTAAATTTGTATCAGCGCCATCTATCGCTTGATAAAATATGCTCCGTCCGAATGATCAGACCATGCGCTAGTTCCGTCACGTGCAAAGAGATAGAACCACATAATAATAATTACAAACTGCAACAGATGGCGCTGTACTTATCTGTTAAATTTAAAATCAGCGCCATCTACTAATAAGTCTTTACAACAACTTGATCTTGGCAAAAAATGCCCACCTGCTAGTAAAGCTACTAGATACTAGATGGCAGCACCTGCATATTATAAATAGTTCTGCTTTTCGATACTAGATAGCGCAACTCGTTTGTAATTTGAAAAAATGTTTGCGAAATAATTTATATTATTCTTCATGAAAATGTTCCAGTAATTAACATAATGAATCGTTTCAACACTACAAAGAAGACAAACTTATTAGTAGCGTTTAAAATAAATTTTAGTCCTAGTAAACCTAGTACCTACTTAGGTATTTATATTATACTGTTGAAGCTCTTTAGGGTCCCATCATAATTTCAGGGCAAGCGTTCCATCTCAGGTTTTATTGTATGCCATAAATCATCCTCCCCATTGCCAAATAATTACGGCTTGGAACGGAACTAACACACCTGGTGCTGATGTTGATACGTTTAAATTAAATTACCTTCAAAACACCGCAACGGTACGTGCGATTAATTTGGCTATCTTTCATGACGCTGTCATTTAATGACGCTATATTATAAATTAAGTGGGTCATTTTTACACTGACGGGATTATTGTTGTTAATAAATCTGACTAAGACTCTTCATTAGGAGATAGAACGATTAGAACGCCCCACAAAAATTGTTGATGCAGTAGTAGGTAAGTATATAATTTATGAAAAAAAAAACAGTGGCACTCCGGGAGTGCCGACAGAAGTGAAAACTTGAACAATTACCTATACCTACCTACGTGTGTATTTTTTTTCGTCTGATGAACAAAACACAAACTGAATACTTTGCCATCACTCACTGACATAGGTATCGGAAATAAATTGAAACCGAGTACATCCCGAAGATAGCTGAACACATCCGAATGTAGTGCGGTGTCGGTTACGGTAACAATGTCGCCAGTTTAATGGTATTTTCCCATCTCAGAAAATGCCCAACGCGCGCCTAAAGAAGTTTTCACTTCAAAAATGATGTAAGTACATTATAAGCAAAAAAAAGAAACAAAGATAAATATTATTTTGGTCAACTTTCAAAATCCATTTTTCAAGACCACATTCAATTGACCACAACCCAAAATCAAACTTTACTTATCAACTAAGTAACGCAATGTTACTTCCTTCGTCCATTCTTCGTCCAGCATAATTATGAAAACCTTTTTATGTAATAATACAAAGAATAGAGTAATATGTATAATTTCTGACATGGACTGTGGTCAACGTCAACAGATGGGCGTGAGGAATTGGGTCATTCCTTCCGCAAAGAAAGTTTGTTTTGTGGTCAAGTTGAGGATTCAATTTTAGGGTTCCGTCTAAAATTTTATGAAATCATAGGAATACGTATTAACTTATTAAGCTAGACATACTCGTTCTAGGAGCCGTGTTCATTTCATTAGTGCCACGGATGGGAGTCGAACTCAGTCACGTCAGTCCGCGATTTAACACTATAAACAGGTATGGGGAACTAGGTGTAAAAAAGTTCACTCATACTCTATAGAAAAGGGAGGATCCTCTAAACAGACGGGTGTTGTGTCTGGCGGGCAATTGCCCGATGATTCATGTCGGGCCGTTGTATCTAAGTTGCGCGGTAAACTCTGCTTGCGAGATGCAGGCATTTTGCGTGACGTCAGTATGACGCGTTGTAGATACCGCTACAAGTTTACATACACGCGTACATAAACTCACGTCTTATTTCCATGGGGGTAGGTAGGAACTATAAAACGTCATCTGCTACGGTCCTTACATACCCAAACTGTTCGATCGCTTATGAGAAGGCTGCTGTTAAAATAGAAGAAAGTATAGGATAGTATTATTTTGCCACAGTGCACTGCTTCAGTAAAATAAACACTAAGTAATTACAGAGACCCTAACATCAATCAACTGAGACACGACACCCTATCCTCCGTTCAGTCTGTTCCAGGCGGGTTGTCGGTCCATCCAGCTGGGAGGCGTCCCACACTAAGCTAACCCTGGGATAAGACAAAGAGAAATAACATAAATCTAATTATTTCATTCTACTATCAGTTCTTTTCACAAAAACCTGACATTTTCTTCAGAGCATTCCCAAAATTTGGAAAGATCTCTAAAAATCACCTGCCGTCATAACACGACAGTGGCCTCGTAATGACTATGTAATGTACCAATTGATCTGTAATTACGTCCGCAGCCGACAGATGTCGCTGTGGTCAGCACAATCTGGAGCAGGATAAGTACAGGGATCACGCGAATTAGGATGTCATCTTGGACATACAAAATAGGGTAAAAAAAGCATTTTTTTTTTGTACTGTTAACTAGCAATTCTGGTTTCAAATTATTAGTGAGTTGTACACATTACTGTAACCTAGTACATAGTAAGCTAAGCAAAAACATATATCCATACTAATATTATAAACCTGTAACCAAATATTATAAAGCCTGAAACCAACTGATAGCTGCATTCCATATTTCAAAAATTTTAAACTATTAACATTGCCCTGTATGTACATTTTTGAGACAGCAGTATTTGTCAAATCCAATTTCCATCTGTTTATAATAATAATAATAATAATAATATATTTCCAGAAAATGTTTACAAAATTGTTTGATACATTAAGATCTATACGACGCAATAGAGAGATATGCTCTAAGCCACATAGCACGGCTCTTTATGCAAAAAGTTTTTTAGGAATGGCACCTAAGATATATAATAAGATCCCTGGACTAATTAAAGAAATAAGCAACATACACGACTTTAAAAAGGCTTTACTGAAAATTTTATATGAAAAGACATATTATACAGTGAATAAATACCTAACTGACATAATATTATAATTACCTCTTTTTCTTTAATAATTTATTGATTTGGCAATTTATACTAGAATTTATTATTATTATATTTTATTGGAATGTTTATTTTTTTTATTTTTTATTTTGTTTATTTGAAAATGTTTATTTTTTATTATTGCAATTTGAATTTGAATTTTATAGCAATGTGTGTTATTTGTTTAATAATGTATTATAATTAGCATGCTTTTTTTTAAAATTATTTGTACGGCGACAACGGCTAGACATAGCGTTCTTTAATAATTACAACATCTGTACCTAACCTACCTATGTTCAAAAAATAAAAACATTTGTATTTGTATAAATGCGAAAGTGTGTCTGTCTGTCTGTTACCTCTTCACGCTTAAAGCGCTGAACCGATTTAGATAAAATTTGGTATAGCTATACTTTGAGTCCCGGGAAAGGACATAGGATACATTTTATCCCGATATTCCCTCGGGTTCGAAGCTTATGCGGGTGAAATCGCGAGACACAACTAGTTTATTTATATCTTTATTTGCATTCCATAATGTTTAAAGGTCTTACAATGGCTTAAGACTAAGGTAAAATTACGGACCCTGAAGGGATAAGCAAACGGTATAAAAATAATTCTTAAAATAATAAAAATGGAATTAGGAAACCATTAACAATTGTCTAACAATTTTTAAATATGTTATTATCATCAATTGAGTAAATTGTAACATTTATTTTTCTACATAATAATTATCGGGTAAGGTCAATTAAACATATACTAATATAATATGCTTGTGTTAAAAATGGCTCCAAACAATAGAGGAAAGAAATTGGAACTCCTCGACAGGAAAACTAAATCATAGACGTATTTTACCCGCGGTAAGACACGAGGATTGTGGTATTATAGCTTACAAGGGTAACCACCACCACCCGTACTATAATAATCATAAAATAAAAATAATAAAACATTTATTTCAGGTTACACTGGCCCATAGACATATATGTAGGTACGTACTGTGTTTTATGGTCCTCTGAAAGAATTAATTTTTTTTTGAAGTGAAAACTGCTTTATTGGCGTTGGGCATTTTTTTGAGATGGGAAAAAACCATTGAACTCCCGACACTGTTACCGTTACCGACACCTCTGTTTTAAATTTTGGCTGTTAAAAAGACATAAACGCGCGATACATTTCCTTTGGGCAGAATTACCTTCAAACATATTTATAAAATTACTATGCTTTTTCAATTTTTCACTTCTGTCGGCACTCCTGGAGTGCCACTGTTTTTTTTTTTAATAGGATCACAGTTGACGGAGAAATCGAACATGTTATAACCACCTCCTTTTTGGAAGTCGGTTAAAAATTCATTCATAGCGACTATTATCAACACCTGCAGCGATGGTAGAAGAGAGCAGAAAAAACAGAAAATTATATCTATAATTATAAGCAAATAAATAATTTCTAATTCAGAGTTCTTTTGAGTACAGTGCGGTGTTCAACCCACGTTCTTTTAGTATTTTACCACATTTTTCAAGTCTGTTAGAACATAATATTTATGTTTTATGTGCACAGAACATATAATAAGTTTCATAAAGTTGATAAGGTTCTTATTTTTCATTTACCATTTTTTTTACACATATTTAAACAGACAAGAAGAAAATAACTGAAAAATACGTACGGTCAGCATCAAAAGTCGATTAACACTTCAGTTTTTTTAATCTCAGTTATTGAGCAAAATATTTATTCAAAATTGCAGCAGAAGTACGATGCAATTTTAAAAAATATTTTGCTCAATAACTGAGATTAAAAAAAAATAAAGTGTTAATATTTTGCTCAATAACTAAGATTTAAAAAACTGAAGTGTTAATCGACTTTTGATGCTGACCGTACAATGGTGATGCTTAGATCTGAAGAAATATCTTTCAGCATGCCTGCGATAGGAAAGTAAATAAAAAGATGTAGAATTATAGACAGCGTGTGTAAGAGTAACAGAGAAAATAAAATACATAAAATCAAAAACAAGTCACTTAATTTTTCCTTCCATTTTTTTTTCTGATGTTGATTGGTTTAAAATATTGTCTGTTTAGCGGTTTCTTCTGTGGAGAATATACTCAAATGCTAGCATTTGAGTATATTCTCCACCACCACAAACCACTCACAAATAGTCAACCTTTGTCTAGACAAAGGTTGACTATTTGTGAGTGGTTTTTCTCAAAGCATTTCGTTAAGGCCATGCAGATTTCTAAAAAAAAACTATTGTTAAAAATAAGTAGGTAGGTATCGTTTGCGAAAAAATATACATGAAAAGATAAACCTATCTTTACTAGCAATCTTTTAAATCAAACCCAAAATAAACCGCCCACTCAAACCTCAACGAACCACAATTAATTTATCAAAATAATTACCATCTACAAAAAAGGAACAAAAAGTGTAATATTTCACAAAAAAAAAAAATTGGTCCTTTGTAGTATTTTGTCACTTTGCGACCACCCAGGCTTAAAGTCGCCGCCAGACTATTACCGTGATATATGACGGAATCACACACAGGTAGAATTGTAGGATTCTATTGACGTTTAAAAGCTGCCGCCTCAAACGTCACCGAATAACCATAAATTTAATGCTTTTGTTGTAAACATGTCAAAATATTTGAATCGGTCTCAATTGTGTATTGATGCGATTATTTTTAAAGAGTTTTTTGGTTTGAGAATTTATAAATTGTAGCATTTGTAGCGATTTTCAACTTCTTCTTCTAAGCGTGTTGATTGCAAAAATATAGTCTTTTTTCTTAAATTTGTTGGGCCCAAAATTCAGCAATGCGGAGAGCACTCGCTGACGCAGCCATTAGGTCCTAAAGTGTGCAGGTGACAGGACATGCGGTGCAAGATGGGAGGTGAGCCATTGTCTGTGGCCTATTTGGGTACGAAGTCCGGATGAGAGACTCTCTGATGGTTTAACCGGCAAAGCTCCGCACGTGACCGATAGGTAACGAAACAATAGAAGATCAATTGTGTCTCATTAGCGGAGCTTAAAGAGATCAAGTTTCATTTTTAACAAAAATTAATGGAAATTGTTGTGGCTCTGCGTTTGCAGGGAGTTTCTCTGAAAGTCTGAAAGCTGAAAGGGATCTTGCGTAAACTTATCAATAAAGGCAGAAAACTCCTGAAAACTGTGTTGTGATTTGATTGCCGACTCTGTCTTTAAAGGGAGTTGGTCAGTGAAAAACTGTCAACGTCATTCTCGAAATGAATCCTCGTTTAGACACACCTTTAACACTGTAATTTGAAAATATTTTAAAAGCCAATTATTTTTAAAAGAGTAACTGTTCAGTGTCGCCGGCTTTTCTCAATAGGAAACGACCAATTGGAACCGCTCACCTAGCTTTTGTCGTTTCATAAAAGCCCGTGCAGGTTTATGTGAAATAAAATACTTATTTTGATTTGATTGCCGGCTCCGAGTCTATGGTCACCTGCAGTGCGATTCTGTAACCATCTCACCGTGAAAACTTAGGTGAAGTGAGCGTGGAGTGAGCTGTCAATAGTGTCAATTCCTAGCAAAAACAAACTCACTTCACCTAAGTTTTCACGGTGAGATTTTTACAGAATCGACCGGCTGGTCAGTAAAAAAATTTCATTTGACTCAGAGTGAATCTTCGTTTAGCCTATCAGATCTTGCGGCTCTAGTCAGGTTTGATTCCTTTCGTTCTTGACCATGCTTTTCATTTGAATCGGTACACTGAGGTCTCTCTCGCCTTTCCGACGCGAAGCCCGCGCACAATTAACGCGACTCATTACCTGTCAAAACGGCGATGGTAAACATCATTGATTAATATCTAACATGTAATATGTTTTTTCCTATTCTTACATACTTAAAGGTATATAAGACATTTAATTTGCCTTCATTAAAATCCTTCGTGATGACAAGCACCTTGCATTCCACATCTCTCTCTAATTTCCCACACGGAAAAAATATATTACCTAATAATTTCATGGTTGGAAAAAAAATAAAAAAGCAATAGATAATATAGAGTCATCGGGCCGACCATAGATTATATGAAGTCATCCCGCGGCTACAGATTGCCGCCATTATTATTTGGAGGGAAAAAATCCAAGATGGCTGACGCTAATGTATGGTGACCATGAATGATTGAGGGCTTGTTTTGGTACTTTTAAAGGATACAAAAGGTATTATTTAAGTTGTAGAACACCTTGATAACGTCTGACGATCAATAGCATCTCCTAATAAAGTTTTGTGGGGCGGCTCTGGTTATTTATGTAATTGTTTCCTAAACAGATAGTTCTTAGCTTATCTGGCACACAGAGAATGTAACCTTTTGTCTGGCACTCATTTAACATTTTTGATGTCTTAAACGGTTAACAATAATTGGCAGTAGTTGTTTGATAAGATGGTTGGTGCGGTGGATATTAGCAAATCACATTGTAAAAGGAAAGTATCGTGATACTAGAAATTTCAAAGTCTGAAGTCGGTAACAACCAGCGTGCAAGCATGGTGATGTAAGGTTATGCATGGTTCCTTCTCTGTACGAAAACAGGTCTTTGTCTTGCAGCATAGCTATTCACAACCACTCGATACGCTTCTCTACCGTATCGAACATCAATCAATGTTATCGTAGGAGTCCTCTAAACGCTGTTCATAAGTCCAAAACCCGAAAATGTTGTCAGTTTAAATTAAATAGTCGACCGTTGTTCTCCCGACATCTGTTTGCTGACGGGGGCAAGGCAAATCAGGTAATCGAAATGTGTCATTTTCGATACGATAGCCTGTTGGATGGTTGTGAATAGAAGATAGGTAGCTTAAAATCTTGGGTGTACAGATGGCGCACATCAAGCTATCCGCAACTGATAAATTTTCCCAATCGACTTTGAACCTTATACTTTAGCGATAAAGTTGAAAATCTATTAAAGAAATTTGACAGATTGTAGTAGCTTGATGTGCTGTCGTCTGTACACCTAGGATTTTAAGCTAGCTATCTAATGAAAACCTTGAAATATAACGAAAAATCGGAAGAACTATATAAAATTCCTATCAAAACATCCACTACAGCCCTATATCTCATAATCCGAGTATTCCCTACAAAGCAGTCACCCTACAGTTAATTTCGAAACCAAAAAAAGGCCAAAATGAGCCCATAGATAATTATTATTTTACCTACTCCGAGTAAATTATATGTAAGCCATAGTTGCTAGAAAATAGGCTCACTACCAACTTATCTTGACCTCTTAACGAAAACATTACCCTCAGGATCAGAGTTCAACGTGTCCTGGTCATATAACTTATTAATTTCTTCACCATTTTGGGTGAGAAAGAGACAAGTATAGCTATTAACGTGTGTTAGAGAGTGTGAGAGAATGTTTTTTTATTATATCAGAGTGCATGGGCGGTGTGCTTTGGTGATTATTGTTTTTATATACAGTGTGTTCGTGTTCTACAAAAGTTAATTTTGCCGTTTTTCTTTGTATGGGCGCGGTTGTAAGATTCCTGTTAGTGCAAAGTATTTCCGTTAAATGTGCTTGTTCTGAGAATGGGTTAATTAGAACGAGGACATGATTGCGTTAGGCGCGAGTTAGCTGTTAGGAAGTTAGAAAAAAACCTTGACTACCTCCTTGCGCTCCACCCAGAGCGGGCGAAATGTCCCCTAAATTTGATGATTTCCCACCCTGAAAAAAAAAAGTCTTACTATTCCTGGCCTGATAAATAACATGTCAACGTAATTCAAACAGCCTGTATAAAAGTTTCGGGTTCTAACAAATGTGATAATTTAGTTTCCGAGACCACGCACACATACGCACAGACAGACGGAGTAATGATTTTATTTATAGGCGGACTATATTATTAGGGTACCTTGAAATGTGTATGTTATTTAAAAACCTTCAGTTTTTGGAGCTTTTAAGGAACTGTGGGATGGTAAAAGAGTGAAAGATGTTTGAAGTTGTGAAAATTCTATGAATTTGAAAATACCTTTGAGATTATAGGTAGTGCAATTCAAGCATATACCTGTGGTTTGTTATGTATCAGTATTTTTCTTGTAACAGTTTCGTAAACCAGAGACAAAAATACGTTTTTCTCATGAGAAAGATACTTAGGCACAGACGCCAGCACATCAAGTTCCTACAATCTGTCAAATTTCTTTAATAGATTTTCAACTTTATCGCTAAAGCATAAGGTTCAAACTTGATTGGAAAAATTTGACAGTTTCGGGTAACTTGATGTGTTGGCGTCTGTACCAATAGAAATTAACGTTGTCTGTGCACAGGAATATTGTAAGATGGTCAGTACTCTAATTTTGTAACACTATCGATCTCAATCAGAATCATTTTGAAGGATATTGATATAATTCATTGCTTCCTTTTGTCGAAAAACTTGTCAGCTCAACAACGTAAATGACGCAATGAATGTTGTTGAACTGTTAAAACGAAAGTCATTGTACAGACGCCAGCACATCAAGTTACTACAATCTGTCAAATTTCTTCAATAGATTTACAACTTTATCACTAAAGCATAAGGTTCAAAATTGATTGGGGAAATCTGACAGTTTCGGGTAGGTTGATGTGCTGGCGTCTGTACAGACGCCAGCACATCAAGCTACCCGAAACTATAACTTATCGAAAGGTATAATTTTCGATACGATAGCCTGTCGGATGGTTGTGAATAGAAGATAGCTAGCTTAAAATCTTGGCTGTACAGACGCCAGCACATCAAGCTACCCGAAACTGTCAAGTTTTCCCAATCAACTTTGAAACTTATGCTCTAGCGATAAAGTTGAAAATCCATTAAAGAAATTTGACAGATTGTAGTAACTTGATGTGCTGGCGTCTGTACCGTTACGCATTTACCCCGCACATCTGTAAACTTGTTGTCTATGAATTATCTATAAATATGTCCACAAAATTGAAAACTATAAACATTTGGTTATTAATAAATTGCTTAAAATCTAAAACTTTAAACTACAAAAAGAAAAACATAATTTTTTTACAAAATGTAACAAAGTTCTTCAGCACAATTTTACTAAGAAAATTTGATATTGATAAAAAATCTACAACAATTTAAAACTACGGAACCAATCATCTAATGGTTATCAGAAACTCGTGGGATTTCCATAAAAACTGCGCACCGAGACTGATCGTTTTCACAGAGCACTTTTATCTCTATTTTGTGTGTAGGAGGTATCATCAAGTTTTTCTTCCGTAAAAGCTGGCGCAGGTAGCGTGAGCTTGAACGCTATAATAGCCTGATAAGCCACTATATCTCTGTCCGTGGGTGTCGTAAAAGGCTAAAGGTACGCGATGGTGCGATGCAATTCTGGTAGACTAATTTGTATGAAATTTTCACAGAAATTGTTGTGCTAGAGTCGCGTCGCGCCAGTCTACGGGAGCCGTCAGACGATGAAGACGAAAACAGAACATGATTTGATTTAAAGGGAGGGAAAGATTAGGGATAAAGGATGATGAGCATTTATGTATGGAGCCTGGCCTGATGACCAAGAGTTACAGAGCAACGATTGTCAAAGATCCACAAATGACAGCCGGGACCAACGGCTTAATATGCTTTCCGAGGCACGGGGGGGGAGGTCTTGGTATGTAAAAATGGTCACCCATTCAGGGACTAACCGCGACAAGCGCAGCTTAACCTGCATCAACCCGTACGGCTGTTATTATATAACCATGAGCTTAATTTATGAGTCAATAACTAATATTATTGAGAACTGCAGTGAACATTAGCGTCATAAACTAATACGTTTACGGTGGTACTTACAGGTCTGATAAGCTCATAATGAAAATTAATGCTCATGATATAAACTTTCATTTGTTGTTGATGTATATGAGGTTGTGTATATGAGTGTGTATGGTTGTGTGTATGGTTGTGTATATGAGGTTGTGTATATGAGTTGATGTATATGAGGTTTTTATTGGACATACCGGCCAAAACGCCCATTATTCTTTTGGTGGGAAACTGAGAAATGCCGCTGATCCGGGAACCGAGGACGACGCGCACTTTTCCGCTCCGATATCAGACTTTCAGAACATTTTAACTTGCTACAATGAGGCGAAATAACATGCGGAAAATTCCGTCAAGGTAAGCGGCTCAGGTATCTCCCAGCCTAAGAGTACCTACATACATACTTACGGCCACACTTCGCCCGATTGCTTATTATTCTTGCATCGATGGCAAAAAGTTCAAACATCTTTGGCCCAAAATTCAGCTGCGCGAACCCCGCTCACTGACACAGTCATAAGATCATCAAGTGCACAGCGGTGCTATTCTGTAAATCTCACCGTGAAAACTTAGGTGAAGTGAGCGTGGAGTGAGCTGTCAATAGTGTCAATTTCTAGCAAAACCAAACTCACTTCACCTAAGTTTTCACGGTGAGATTTTAACAGAATCGACCGGCTGGTGACAGACCTGCGGTGCTATTCTGTAAAAATCTCACCGTGAAAACTTAGGTGAAGTGAGCGTGGAGTGAGCTGTCAATAGTGTCAATTCCTAGCAAAAACAAACTCACTTCACCTAAGTTTTCACGGTGAGATTTAACCGGCTGTGATCGCCAATCAATTTGCTAGACGTGATTATGAATAATCCAACTTTACAAATTATATTTGCGAAAGTAAGTTTGTTTGTTGTTACCTGTTCACGCCTAAACCACTGAACCGATCATCCTCAAATATTGCATATACGTTGTCAGATATACAGAAGCGGACATAGGGTACCTTTCATCCCGAAAAAAGGTGCTGTTCCCGAGGAAAACCACAATAACGTTATTATGATAATAGATGGCGCCACGTGTCTTTCGAACGGGATCGACACTTAGGTATGCGGGTAAAACCGCGGGGCGCTGCTAGTATTACAATAATAATAACACAATAATAAATACTTATTTCACCACAATAATTAAATAATAACATATTATATGACTAGAGTATTGTATAACCTATAGTTTAATTTTTAGCGCTCATCATCAATAAGGCCAATTTGAAGTAGCGTATGTTAGCAAAAAATGTCCTGAAAAATATGTGGCGATGTTTGAAATATAGAGTTTCTTTTATAGAGAGGTTTTATTTCAGTAAAGTCAAAGCATTTATTTCAAATAGGCACATAAAAGGCACTTTTGAACGTCAAAAATTACAACAAAATAGAATTGATTCTAGTCGCCCATTCCAAAAGGTAATTTTCGTATGGAGTAGAATGGGCAAGAAACTCCAACGTTACTCTTTTAAAATGTTTTACAATATTTTGCATACATTAATTATATAATAATAATATGTGAAGACGATGCACCTAAAATAAAATTACTATATCTACCACAATAGCTAAAAGAATTAAAAATGAAACCATGACATATAAACTAATTATCTGATAGATACATGGTGCTCACATATTTACAAACATGTTAAAAGTAAACGATTATCATTTAAATAAAAAAATTACAAGTAATAAGTCAGGGTGTGAGTTAAAGTAGTTACAGAATGTAAATCAATGTCAAAAAAAAAAACAAACAATTTTCACAATTCAATTAGCAAACAGTTTGATTTTGTCTAGACTCTAGATTTTCCTATAGAGCAGGACAAGCATGTTTTCAAGCGTTCTTATCTTGGATATAATATAATTATAATAATATATAATATAATTATAATAATATAATATATATAAGATATAATCTTCTAATTTAGTGGTATAATCTTCTAGTACTTTCAGTTAGGACATGAATAATAGAAAACAAAGCAATATAAAATTCACCATTTAAAAATTCCTTTTCATAATTTTACTGTTATATCTGGAATTTCTCAGGTGCAGCCGGGAGTCTGGATGTGTGCCCGCTTGATGACAATAGGTTTGCCGCCTATTTTATGAAACTTGAACATAGCCTGCGAAATGTGAGTGTACTTATAGGTGCCTACCCCATCGAGGAATACAAGCGTTACGTTTGAAACTTTTAACGAAACCGTTAGCACCAAATCAAACCGCAAATTCGAAAGATAGCCATCAAAATACATAACATAATTCACGAAATTAAGATTCAAATATTTAAGTCTCACAAAAAGGCCGGTACCTAAACCAAACCCAAAAATAAATTGTTATCTCCAGTAAAAAAAAAAGAAAAAAGTCAATTAAGTAAATGCATTTTAAAAAGACCGCGTGGTATAAAGAATCCTTAGGCTCCGTAAGTTAATGTCGTTGCTTTAAAAAAAGAGTGCTCCTTTTTTAAACGGACCAATGAGAAGTCCCGATTCTTAATGTCCTACCGAATTTTGAAATTGGAGATTTTGAAGTAAGAAATGGAGTCGTATTGAAAAGTTATTTTTTGTTTTTAGTTATTTTTCTTATCTTTGAACTCGGGTTTTAGAAGTCAAGCAGGATTAGAGGCATTAGAGGCTGTGTCAAGTTACCATAAGAAGCTAGAGAGTTATCGAATATGTACCTACACAGCTACACTACAATACCTACAAATATATAGCCTAGAATAACGCACAATATTGAATAATTCCGTGAAAAAAATACTTTACCTATATAGTTATTATTATGTTATATGTGTATGGCATATTATGTGTTTAAGTATGATTTAGGTAGTTTTCTGTTCACGCGCGAACGCACCCAAACATCGTGCGGGGAGGCGAGGCGCGGGACGTCAAGGCTGCGCCATTCGCCGCCGCCGCCGCGCCGGGAGCGCGCGGCCGGCGGCAGAACATTAGAACAATCTAGAGACTCGTCATCTCAACATCGCGAAACGAATCGGGCCTTCCGCCATTTTTTATACCATTTTCATTTTGTACTATTGTAGTTTTTAATCCTTTTTGTTTCTTCATTATACCATATTTACCTATACAGTCCGCTTTTATTGAAGAGACCCTAAACATTGGTCCTTCGAGCCGGATGCCACGCCGCGATGGTTGATCAATGTTTAGGGTCTCTTTTAACTGTTTTGTGTATACATTCTATATACTAATAACAAAGCTAAAGAGTTTGTGTGTTTGAACGCGCTAATCTCTGGAACTACCGGTCAGATTAAAAAAAATATTTTTGCAATTGATAGCCCAATTCTTGTGGAAGGCTATATATAGGCTATAATAACATCACGCTGTGACCCTTGGGGAGCCGAGCAAAAAGAAAAAAGTTAAAAAGAACGCTAAGCGAAAAAAGTAGCACGAGCAGGCGATGCGATGCGACGGAGTGAGTCGGGGGAACAAGAAATTTCACGCGGACGAAGTCGCGGGCAGAAATTAGTAAAAAAAAAATACATGTTTGCAGCTATATTTTCATTAGCAAGATTGAAACGGACATAATATTTGTAGAAGTTCAAATATTAGGGACAGGGAAAACATGCTGAAATTGAAATATGGGTAAGTACATCTCTGTGTAAGATTTCAGAAATTATAGGCGTGCTGTTATGTGTGTGTGTGAAATTAAAGTAGGTAATATTAAAGACTGATATGATTTTATCAAGGTCCTTTACAAAGATCTAAAGGCATTGTTAGCTACTTAATGTAAAAATCTAAAAGCTGTAGAACATTTTATACATGAAAAACTAAAAAGGACCTCGCTTGCTCAGACTCTTTACCCACGGAACCAAAAAGCCACAAAAATACCATAAACAAAATAACAAAAATTATCAGCTCTACGCCATTTTATAACCGTGCAATATTGCAACCGAAATTCAAAATAAGAAAACACCGAGCCAACCGAAGTGAGCCGAGCGGACGTTCTTATTTCAAATGTGAAGCGACGCGCGATAAACAACTTGCAGACTTATTTGAAGATCGTATGCGATTATGAATTTTTGCGTAATTTTATTTTTAATATTATAACTGTTATTTTGAAACGGGATGACATTTGACGTTTCCAATCCTTCCAAAAGTAAACTACAGTACCTAACTATTTTAAATAGAAAACTATATTAACCAATGCGCAAACGGGCCCATTTCTGTAACTTTGAGTTAAACAACACGCTCTAGACACTCTATCGACACACAACAGACAATATTTTGCTACTGTTGCAAATTTGGCATTCTGCAAAAACTTCAATGGCGTTTCAGTGGTGTCTTAGTATTGTGTCGATGGCAGTACAATAGTTCAGGGGCCCAATTCTGCAAAAATGAATCTCGCGTATGGTTCTAGATCCCCAAGTGTAGGGACAAGCGACATTTTTCGTCGTTTATGTACATTTTGTCCACGTAGGTACCTAATGCACTTTTTTAAGAAACTGCAGATTTTTTTTTTGATATTTTAACCTATAATGTTTCTCACTCTCACAGAGAGGAGGCCTGAGTCCCAACAGTGGGAATATTAAAGACATTAACATTATGCTTATGTTAATTGTGTCGTATCAGGCCTTAACTAAAGGCTCCTACAAACAGGCGCGACACGCGATATAATCGCGGGCGACATAAAGGCACCGCTCGTTGCGCGACTTTATCGCGTGTCGCGCCTGTTTGAAGGAGCCTTAAATCCAGAAACTGCTGGTGAGTTTGTTGCGCCACTTCTTCTTCCCTGCTAAAGCACTAGGAAGTGGTGAAGGGCGGGCGTTTTGGGAGACTGTCTTATGTAATTTTGACGCTTAAAAAGTGCTGATTCAGGTTTAATTTTGTGTGAATATTGGGCCCAATTGTTCTGAACCATGAATCGAACTCAGAATGAATTCAATTTCGGAGGCATTTAACTCCCGAACCAAAAGAGAGTCATTGAAAAATGTCCTACTCAACCGTATCAGAATTTAAACAAACATTTGAACTTAGAAGACAAAGCAATCAAACGGCCGTCAGTATCTATGGTCGCGTTCAGTAAAAATTGCCATAATTAAAATTTGTTTAGAAAAACTCGGAATGCACCCGTAACAATGGGCCATTAGGCGCGTTGATAAACATCTACGGAAGAATAGTAACGACTTTTTTGAATTTTGAATTTCGGAACGATTGTGTTTTTTTTTCTAAAGTTGCCAGTTCAATGTTTGGGAAGCGTTGGAGACTTTTTAATAGACAACAAAATACATTTTTATTACGCTTTGTTAGGATAAGCGGGATTCTTCAGTTTATTAATTTTCAGAGCAAACGACAAACTAAACTTTTAACTGTCACTGGCTGGCTCGTATAGACCTAGTATTTTTTAATTTTATAAGGGATCCTGACTTAGTAATGCAATGCAAACAGCCGCACGGGTCGATTGATCAGGTTAAGCTACGCTTGCCGCGGTCGGCCCGGGAATGGGTGACCATCTTTACATACGGAAAGCACGTTAAGCCGTTGGTCGTTGGTCCTGGCTGTCATTCGTGGATTTTATGAATACTGGTATTCAGTTGCATCTGGTTAGACTGGAAGTCGACCACAACATAGTTGTGAAGAGGCTAGGCAGAGGAGGCTCGTGTTTGATGACTTACTCATTCTACAGACGCCAGCACATCAAGCTACCCGAAACTGTCAAATTTTCCCAATCAACTTTGAACCTTATGCTATAGCTATAAAGTTGAAAATCTATTAAAGAAATTTGACATAATTGTAGTAGCTTGACGTGCTGCCGTCTGTACGTCTCTTTCGAAGCAATAATCCTATAGCAAGTTAAAAGGAGCTGTGCTGGCTCAGTGGTAACGGACCCGACTTACGAGTTGTACCTAGGTCGTAGGTTCAAATCCAGGCAGGCGTTTTACTTTGTGTAGATAATTTCATCACCACTGCTCTCAACACGGTGAAGGCAGCCATCTAGATCCAAAAATTCGAGGTCATGTGACATATACCAATCCGCGCTGGGCCTGCGTGGTGGATTACGACCCACTCCTTCTCACCGAGAGGAGGCCTGTGTCCCAGCAGTGGGAACGTTATAGGGTAATTATGCTATGTTAAAACGATACAGAGTCTTTGACTGAAAAAAAAAAAGGTTCTCGTTACCCCATTTCTTTATCTACCTACCACAATTCCGCAACTAACGACCTCTGACAAAAAAAAAACATTAAAAAAATAAACCCATTTATTGTAAACTACCAATAAATTGGAATTATTCAAATTCAAACATGGAACGTGGAACGCTGGCGCTAGCGGACCTCACACGTTGTTAATCCGCGCTATCGCAAATCAGTCACGTCGCGGATTTCGAGCGCGTCGCACGTCCTAACCAGCCGGTCGATTCTGTAAAAATCTCACCGTGAAAACTTAGGTGATGTGAGTTTATTTTTGCTAGGAATTGTTACTATTGACAGCTCACTCCACGCTCACTTCACCTAAGTTTTCACGGTGAGATGGTTACAGAATCGCAGTGCAGTTCTGTTACTAGTTAATTAGTCTTATTTTGTTGAGAATATATTAATTTATCTTTAATAATGTTGGGAGAAAAGTTTTGAGCATGAATTTAGTTACAAGAATGGAGGAAAACTAAACAACCGACGGATGGCTTATGTGAAAGATGATGTGGTTAGAAAGGGGTTGGATACTGAGATGACTGGTTATCGAAATATATGAAAGATGAAGAAACCTGCTGTATTGATCTAAAATAAATTGCCGATAATAAGCAGTAGTCTTTAGGTAAGCAAGCTAAAGGATTGTTATACCTAGTCAAAAACACATGGCGGTGACGAAGGAAAATACTGTAGTATTTTCCTGAAAATAAAGTAGTATTTCCTAGTATTCCATTAATATAGTCTAGTAGGCTTTTTGTCTAGCCTTCTACTAACATAAGTCAGTTATCACGATCTCCTCTTGGATCACCTAGCGAACATTCTAGAACCATGTCGTCCTCTATATTAACAGCCAAATAACAAAAACACGGCCAAGTGAAACTCGGACTCGCACACGAAGGGTTCCTTACGTACCTACAGTATTAAACACTACATTAAAAAAAATACAATGCAAAAAACGCGAAAAAAACACGTTACTTGTATGGGGAATTTGAATTCCAACTTTAATTGTTATAGCGAAAATATTAGTAGGTCCATATTCTATGAAAATTTCAAGTTCATCTGCCTAGCCGATTCCCAACTATGTTGGGGTCAATTCAATACAATTGAATTCGGGTCGGCTTCCAGTCTAACCGGATGCAGCTTAATACCAGTATTTTACATGGAGCGACTGCCTATCTGACCTCCACAACCCAGTCACTGAGTAAGACTGGTTGTCAGACTTTCAGGCTTCTGTCGACCCGTAACGACTGTTAAAGATCCACGAATGACAACCAGGACCAAGGCACGGAGGGGTATCTACTTGGTATGTGAAGATGGTCACCCATCCACGGACCAAACGTGGCAAGTGTAGCTTAACCTCATCGGTCGACCCGTGCGGCTGTTATTATTTAGCAACAGCCCCTAAATTTCAAGTATTTACCTATTTCAAAAGATACAGCCCTATGACAGACGGACGGACGGATAGTGGAGCCTTAGTAATAGGGTCTCGTTGGCATCCTTTGGGTACAGCATGATCAGGCTATAATGTTCCCACTGCTGGGACACAGGCCTCCTCTATGATAGAGAGAGTGGGCTGTAATGTACCACACGGGCCCAGTGCGGGTTGGTAGATTTCACATGTCTTCGAATTTTTGGTTCTAAAACATCCCGTACGATGTTTTCGCCAAAAGGGCTGCGGAACCCTAAAAAAGCTAGTCCATTTCATGAAAAACACAACATTCTACACCCGTTGCTATTTTATCGACATATCTACCTAACTTATTAGCATATAAACACGAAGTTAATGTAAAATGAAATGCGTTTATCTACATACTAGCAACATCTGTTTTATGTAACACTGTGTTTGTTGGACCATATGGCCATGTAAACAGACTTTTACGGAGGCTCTAAAGTTTTTATTAGTTACAATATACAGGGTCTAATTAAATTAGCTAGCTAAACTGCAGGCGTGATCCGTATCGATAATATCTAAACATCCTACTAATATTATAAATGTAAAAGTTTGTGAAGTTGTTTGGATGTTTGTTACTCAAGCACGCGTAAGCCGTTGAACAGATTTGGTTGAAAATTTGGCACATTAGATAGATCATTTCCTGGATAATTTTTATCGCGATATTCCCACGGAATCGAAACTTACGGGGGGAAACCGCGGGGCGCTGTTAGTAATAAAATAAAAACAAAAAAGATTTGATGTTTTTTTGGGGTTTCATTGTGTTGTGACTGAAGTATTAGTTGAGAAAATCTGGGTTCTTACTCTCCAAACTAATTTTAATTCCAATGAGATGCCAATATGATTCCAATTTTAATTTTACAGTCACGTGATTCGGTACTCTTGACAACAATATTGTCAACAATTACCCCACGCCAAGCCCGAACCCAATTCCACTTAGTTCTCCAAAATGGACACCCAATCTAAAAATAATTTGGCGCTAGCATCGAACTCAAGAGTACGAAATGTCACAATTCCAATGTCGATCTAACGGAATTAAATTGAAGAGTAAGCACCCAGTTTTCTTTGGTTTTGTCGTGTTGAGATATCGAAATCCCTCACGTCTGTGTGGTTAACACAATAAAAAGCTGTTTTTAGGGTTCCGTACCCAAAGGGTAAAAACGGGACCCTATTACTAAGACTCCACTGTCCGTCTGTCTGTCTGTCTGTCACCAGGCTATATCTCATGAACCGTAATAGCTAGACAGTTGAAATTTTCACAGATAATGTATTTCTGTTGCCGTTATGACAACAAATACTAAAAACAGAATAAAATAAATATTTAAGGGAGCCCCCTTTAAATATTTATTTTATTCTGTTTTACCACAAGTAAAGCGCGCGTCAGTTCGTGAGATAAAAATACTGTAAGTATAGGTACTTACAGTATTATTGTCTCACTAACTTATAGGCAAGTTGTAGGACTTAACTTTATGCAATTGACTTCATCA
Source organism: Luperina nickerlii (assembly GCA_963855955.1). Lineage (NCBI taxonomy): Eukaryota > Metazoa > Arthropoda > Insecta > Lepidoptera > Noctuidae > Luperina > Luperina nickerlii. The sequence continues at coordinate 2,941,602 of OY979689.1, read as the reverse complement.
CCACTCAGATTAAAACGATGAAGGAAAACATCGTGAGGAACATGGAATTTTTTAGAACCAAAAATTATATGACATTTGACATCCACCAACCCGCACTGTGTGTATTTCAACAGTCCTTACTATGCTGAGATTGGCAACTGAAAAAAATCCTTTCTCCTTTCCTCCTTGAAGGATTTTGATGCTAAATCTATTTTCTATCTAAACTTGTGAAAAAAAGGGATGATATAAAAAAAAACACACACACCACACACCTAATACCACCACAAACCTAATACCACTACACACCTAATACCACCACACACCTAATGGAACGGACTGGGAAAATGAGCGTGCGAAAACTGTCCTAAACAAATACTATATCATTCCGAGCTTATAAAGAATGATATACAGCGAATATGTGCCTAGAATAAATTAAAACATAATAGTTGTTATAACTAATAAAAGTTAAAAATATATCTATCACTTTTTCATCCCAATCGTCGCCATTTTGTTCAAATGTCACGCTGACATAACATTTCACGCGCTCCTGCAACCATAGATAAAGGGTTTAAATCTATTTTTTTCGACCACAATAGCACAGATCGGGGTTGAAAAATCCAAGCGATTAATTTTAATTCTTCCATTTATATTCGTGTCACATAGTTTTAAGAGCGGAAGTGCGTTTTTTGATGCCATAATGGTTTCTTACATCCGGTTGTAATAGAAAATTGTTCGGTTTTGGGGATGGTAGGGCTGTTACCGCTATAAGTCATTTGTGTATTTTTTTTCAGTGCGTAATCAGATCATACCTAAATTAACTGTGAACTATTTCTTAACGATATAAATTTCAATTAAACCTTGTACAGGCACTTTTGAATTGTCAAAATTAAATAGTCTGTCAGTTAGAAAATTGAAGCTAGTTGCCCATTCCAAAACGTAGATCTCTATGGAGAAGAACGGGCAAGAAACTCCATGGACACTCTTTAAATCAAGTTATTACAAAATCCTGGGTACATTAATCTTGTTGCTTCTATATTATGTGAGAGCAATGTAAAAAAAGACACAAATGAAGAAACATTTCAAAATATAAGATTAAAAAAATAAGCCTTGGCAGTTAAGAGATGACCAGTCTCAACCGACGGCGCCCGTTCACGAACATGACGCGTGGATCAGCATCATCCAGCTCAACCACTTTGTAGGGAACCGAATCCAACACACGCGCCACCATCGATGAGACATTTAAGTGAGCATGACACGTTCTCAACTGCCATGCTCTTTCAAATCTATATAAAAAAATCATAATAACCTTTAATTTTAAAGTATATAATCTACTTAAAGTAAGTTATAAATAACGACAATCATGAAATTGTTTTGCTTGCGTGATTTGAAGCAGTTAATCTCCGCTCAAAATAATTATGAAAAACTTTGTCGAGTAGTTTGGTTTGCTAGTTAAAAAAAAACCTAGCCAAATAAAAACATTTATGTACAGATGCCAGCACATCAAGCTACCCGAAACTGTCAAATTTTCCCAATCAACCTTGAACCTTATGCTGTAGCGATAGACATTTGACAGATTGTAGTAGCTTGATGTGCTGGCGTCTGTACCTACTATTAAATAATGTGGTAGTATCACTATTCAGTAGAAAAATAATAAAAAAATCTGTCATTAAGAATCTGCCTAGCCTTTTCCCAATTATGTGAGGGTTTCCAGACTTATCGGATGCAGCTGAATACAAGTATTGTATATAGAGCGATTTCCACAACCCATTTACTGGGTAATACAATACACCTTGGTAAGACTGGTTGTCAGATTTTAGGGCTTGAGACTGTGTACGAGGGTCGTAGCAGTGGACTGTGGTGATGTTGCTAGTTTGCTGGTAGGGCAGGAGGGCTTCAGTATTTGGTGAAGTAAAACTCTGGAGTAACAGACACGTCCATTTATTGCACAGTTCGTGGTTGGAAGAGAGCGAAATACAGTGCTCCACAGATAATGTAAACGTCAAAATTTACATTAAAAGTATTGATGTTGGTGTTGCCAACAGAATGTCAAAGATCTACAAACGATGCCGGGACCAACGGCTTAATGTGCTAAAAGTTATGTCGGATAACTTGGTTTTATTATGTAGGCTACTGAATTTAATTTTCATGATGTTTTCCTTCCAAAATCTGGGTCTACAATTTATCAAAGAGCGACCAACTTGGACGTGAACGTGGTTGGTCACAGTTCCAACCTAATTTAACCCGCAGGGTAATAGCGTAACACAATATCAGTAGGCTGACAGTTCAACAACATTCTTTGCGATAATTGAGTACTTATGAAGCATGGATTAGTAATATACTTCATAATTATTCAGATTGAGACTGATTACGTGCGGTTAAGGAATTAAGGTGCAGTTTTGTCGGGCCCTAACTTAGTTACTGCGATCAAAAGGTGATGTGCGTGAGAAAATGTCAAAAAGTTAAAAAGCGGCTCAATTATTTTGAAAAGTGTCCATCATTAGAAGATCAGTAAGTTTTTAGAGAATCATTTATATAGTTCCCCTATTATAAAAGACTACCTACTAAGCCTTGATGACCCTAGTATTAAATACTTGTATAATTTCATAGACAACGGTAGTTTGTTTTTTTTATAAAGCGATTATACCAATTTGGTAGCCGAACAACTGTTGTTAGCTGAATTATTTAAATTACTACAAAATATTTGGGACGCCATTATGTTGTTCAAGTAAATGTTTCTATTATTTATATTAAGGTTAGATATGTTGTAACTAGTTTGTTGTTATGTTTAAATTATAAATTGTCTATGTATTTTGTAATAGTTTTTGTGTAGCGGAAATGAAATACCTATTTATTTTTGTATTGGAACAAATTGATGGTTTAATTTCCTGTATATATTAGTTATTTGTCTTGAGGGGCCCGTGGCTCAATGATAACAGCCGCACAGGTCGATCGATCAGGTTAAGCTACGCTTGCCGCGGTTGGTCTGTGGATGGGTGATCATCTTTACATACCGTGACCCCTCCGTGCCTCGGAAAGCACGTTAAGCCGTTGATCCCGGCTGTCATTCGTGGATCTTTGACGTTCGTTACGGGTAGTCAGAAGCCCGAAAGTCTGACAACCAGTCTTGTCATGGGGTATCGTATTACCCAGTAACTGGGTTGTGGAGGTCAGATAGGCAGTCGCTCCATGTAAAATACTGGTATTCAGCTGCATCCGGTTAGATTGGAAGCCGACCCCAACATAGTTGGGAAAAGGTTAGGCAGATGATGATTGGGTAGGTATTTGTCTTAACAATACCTAACTCACGCTGATTTTGTAAATCTCAACAAAAGGTTAGGTTGAATGTTTGGTTAGAAACTGGCAGTATCATAACAACGGTATTTTTTCCATTGTTTTAGTATATTCGGGTATTGATGTATATTTAATTAGGTTTATATATAACTATCTTCCACCCGCGGCTTCGCCCGCGAGGTATGTCGATAAAAACTATCTTATGTCCTTCCCCGAGATGCAATCTATCTCTCTGACAAATTTTATCGAAATCCGTTCAGTGGTTTAGGATTGAAAAGGTAACATACAGACAGACAGACAGAGTTACTTTCGAATTTATAATATTAGTATGGATGTTTATAGTTTGTTATAGGTATAAATATGTGTATCTTTATATCCTACTCCCTAATAATATTATAAACGCGAAAGTTTGTGAGGATGTATGGATGGTTGCATGGATGATGTTTGTTAGTCTTTCACGCAAAAACTACTAAACGGATTTCGATGAAATTTGGCACACAAATAGTTTATAACCAGGATTAATATATGGCATACTTTTTATCCCGATATTCTTACGAGATGGAAACTTATGCGGGTGACACAGCGGGGTGCAGCTAGTTTAAAGATTTATTTCTCAATTTTTCGTAGGTACTTGCGCCTACCACTGTTTGTCTCTACATTACCCAAAGGTCGGCTGGTGGAACATGTCTGTAGCATTAATGACTTAAATCCGCCTCTGAACATTTCTGTGCTTGAAGTATTAAGGGGCTTACAAGTACCTATTTAAACGCAAAAACGTTTTAGAAACATTAAAAGTATATGATCGACTACAGTAAAAAAAAAAAAACAGAAAAATATATGATATTCTTCAGGATATATTCTAGCTAGATAGTGTATTGAAAATATAATACAACTAATTTGATATGATAGAAAAAATCATTAAGATACCTCTAAAAACTTTCTCATTACAATAAAAACCATACTTGTTTTGATTTTTCTACAAGCAACATATTAAAGCACTAGTGTTTTAATTTTTTAGTCCAAACAATAGATTTTTGTAAATGGATAATTGCTTCATATTTTGCAATACCACCACGATGTTATCCTTCACCGTTTTGAGAGTCTTTATAAAAATGCGATATTATTTCCCACACACATAATAATCCAAACTTAGCAAAATATTACAAAAAGAAACCCACAAACGACGAAAAATTTCAATCATCCGCCCAAACCAATTTGCACAACAACTACAAAACGTAAGTAATCCCTCACAAGTTGAATGAAAAAAAAAACGTCTATAGACCAAAAACCCAATAACATTTAAGGTTTTAAAGTCGCGGCATCTCAAAGTCCGCCCCCGGGGCGCCGAGAGCTTATTTTCAAAATATTTTGACTTTAATAGCCCTCTTTGACATTACACTGACGTATTGTCGATGGTCTTGATTTTTTTTTCGTAAATCGGCAAAGGTAAAGGTGTTGTTGTGCTTTTTTTGTTGTTGATTGTAATAGAAGTCGGTGTCTTGTGTTCTGCGGGGGTGGCCGAATTTAATGTTCGTGTGTGATTGAAGGTGGAGTTACCTTGCAATTTTTTTATGTGTTCAAAATTTTCTGTGCTGTTCTTTGTTTTGGATGTAGCGGTAAACCCGTTAGAAATGTCAATGGCAATGGGCTTGATGGTGACTGGTGAAACCAACGTTAAGCATAAGTACATTTCTTAGTTCATGCTTTTTATGTTGGGACAGGTCAACTCAAACTCAAAGCATTTATTTCAATTAAACCTTGTACAGGCACTTTTTTACACTACGTTGTATTTGACTTACTTCAGCCAATCATATTTGCAAAAGCAAAGTCAAATCATTTATTTCAAATAGACATTTAAGGCACTTTACGTAAAAAAAATTGAATTGATTCTACTCGCCCCTTCTAAAATGTAGTTTCGTATGGAGAAGAATGCAAAAGGCAAGAATCTTCACCACAAGCAAATATATGTGGTCAACATTTTGTCAAATAATTTAGATCAAGTCACCGCTAATCAGATGTCACAACTTTCAAAAGCCATTACACAACAAGAAGATACCGTCTCCACAACCACAATAGTCACAAAGAGAAACCAGTACAGGCCAATACTTACATTTTTTCAAACTTTTCAAACCAAACATGTAATCACATTACATTATAATACTCGTCATTCTGTGTCCTTTTCATAACACGTGTCCAAACAGCGTTCACAATACAAACAACATCACACCCTGGCAGGAAACGGCTGACCGCCACAAAGCCTTTGCCAGGCGGCTTTCTTGTAAAAAAAAACCGGATAATTTATGGTCAAGCCTGACAGCTGTCATTTTTCCCGCGGGCGGGAAACGTCAAAGGATCGCGTTTTCATTGAATAGGGATGGGCAATTGGTGAGTGGAGTTTGCTGTTATTTTTATTGGGTTATCATGCTGAGTACTTTGAGGGTGGTCTGTGTTTGTAATTCAGGTTTAAGTTATTAATTTTATAATAAGTAGACATCGTTAGATACATTTATTTTAAAAATTCATTTAAAATGCAAAGGTGCACGATTCCTAATGGTCGGTCCTACGGAGAATAGCCAGTAAAACCTGGATTTAGTAAGCTTGTAAAAGAATTATTGTAATGTTGATGTAGGATCAAAACTTTTTAATGATTAAGCATATTTATTGAAATGTAAAATCTCTGCTCAAATTGATGTCCATACGCCAAAGAAGTTTGCGCGCTTTGACCACGCTTTTCTCCTTCTAAACTCTCCCACTCCTCCTTCTTATCTCGTGTCTTACTTCCAATATCTATGTTCTTCTCACGCTAAGAATCTGTGTTCTTCTAAAAATCTTCTCCTGCTCTGTTCCTTCTCATACCTACTCCTGACTTTGTTCATTTTTCCTTTCATATTCAGTCTATTCTTCTTTGGAATGCACTTCCTCCTGATATCAGGACGGCCACCAGTCGGTATGCATTTAAGCGGACATTGCAGAGTTATTTAAAAAAAAAATAGCGTAGAGTCATCTCAACACCTCTCTCCCTTGAATTTGTATATATACATATTTATATATGTTGGTATTTAGTTTATTATAATAAATAGTATGTATGTGTATATAACCTATTTATGTATTTGTGTACCTAGTAATAGATTTTTTTTATCATTGTTCCTCTCAATCAAAGCACCTGCCATCCAATCTCTTCACCACCCTTGGTTGACTGGTAGAGAATGCCTAAGGCATTAAGTCCGCCTTTGTACCTTTTTGTGCGAAAAGTTTAAATAAATAAATGTATGTATTATGTATTTGTAGTCAGGCATTATCAACTCAACTTTAAAAATCTATACGTAGGTATACCTATTTAAGTCAAGTTAAAAGTAACTGTTACTAGTATGGGTTTTCTTGATACATAATTCCGCAATCATCCACTCTTTTCAATCAATTTATTTCATTAAAAGAAAACCACTTAAACCTACAACGAATTACGAAACTTTTCCAGCCAACCGATTCCTTACAAAGTTACAAAGCCCATCCCTATATAAAAGTAAATGTCGACGTTAAAATTGTGTTTAGCAAATAAAAAAAGAGATAGTTTACATCAGAGCCATCAGCTGGCAACCGCAAACTGACCAGTAATGACTGATGCACAATGCACACAACTTTGTATTGTTCGAAAACAATTGAAAAGCCCAATGACTACAAACATCCCCTTTCTTTAAAATTTACACAAAAGTTGGTCAGATTTTACGTACACTGTCTATTTTGAACAGTTCGTAATTACATATTCTAAACAGACCCAGCTATGGATATAAAAGTAAGGTTTGCATTTCCGCAAGACTTTCCAAATTGGGCGAAATAAATTATTGGCCTTTACACCAGTTTGCAAAGACCTCTAGTCTAAACCTTGCACAGTTCTGAAGATAACTGGGTCTCCAATAAACAGTTTTGATAACCATCTTTAGAAGACTTTTCACTGCCCAGCAAATGCAATAAAAACAAAGCTCGGGCAATTCGGGACGTTAAAAACATCCAAATAACAAAGACCCACAATTGTTAACAAAATAAAAGACAACACAGGTCAACTCTAATCGGTTCTTATTTCAAAAGTTGTCGCGTGCCGAAAGCACCCATAACCAAATGTTTGTAATTTTTTTCGCGTCAATTGTTCGGAGACAATGGACAACACGGGTACAGCATTTTGACGGATTGTTTTGAATAAATAAAACTACCGGTGTTACTTGCAGTGAAAAAAATAAGACGATGATTTTCACTTTTTTTATCGTGGCAACTTGTGAAGTTACTGGTTGCGGTTTTGAATGATAATGCGTTGGTTTTTAAGTGTTGTTAAATGTAAATGGGTATGTACTGAGGGGCATTGCTTAAATAGGTCTAGACAATGCTGACTTGGCGGTTTTTTTTTCATGATATTGGCCTGTAACCGTCCATACCTCTTCAACCTCTTCTTACACAGAGAAGGAAGGAGCGTTGATCACAACGCACCACAGTGTGTTGTTCTTTACAATGTATAAGGTTTTAGTCTTTTCCCAACCATATTAGAATCAGCTTCCAGTTTAACTGGATGCGGCTGAATACCAGTGTTTTATATGGAGCGACTGACTATCTGACTTCTTCAACCTATTTACTGGGTAAAACGACACCCCTTGGTTAGACTGGTTGTCATATTTTAGGGATTCTGACTACCTGTAACGACCTATCAAAGATCTACGAATGACAGCCGAGACCAACGGCTTAACGTGCTTTCCGAGTCACGAATTCTAGCGATGATTTTCAGTAATAAGTAATTTACGCTCCTTAAATATTATTTGAAGGTGTTAATTGATAAACAAATTCACCACAGCCACGCAAATTTTAACACCCAACTTCATAAAATATGATCAGCCCACTTGGGGTAGCCATCAGTCCCCCGGGTACTATAAAACAATTATTCCCCTGTACAAACAGATGAACCGCAGCCTCTCGACAAACCATAATCTGTTTATGGTGTTCTGTTTACGAATAGGGGTCGTGATACGGGGGAACTTGGTAGGGGTGTCGGAGACGTGTTGAAGTTTTGAGGTTTTGTATGTAAGTAGTAAGTTGTCTTTGTAATAATTTTTGTGAATGGTTCTGATATAATGTTGTTGTGTATATAGGGTAACAGGAACATCAACGCGCAAATTGAAACCATGAATTCAGCAGACACCTTAGCGTAGAAATAAAAAATATCAAAAACAGTGGCACTCCGGGAGTGCCGACAGAAGTGAAAACTTGAACAAATACGTGTGTATTTTGTGAATCGTCTTCTAAACAAAACGCGCGGTACCGGCTACGGCCATCCGTCTTACGAATTTTCGATCAGGTCACGTGTCCTGACGCGAGTTTAACATTTTTTACCCATTACAAAAAGATGTACAGCGCCGCTAAAGAAGTTTTCACTTCAAAAACTTCTGTTTCATAGAAAACTATAGTCTAACCGGTCAAAATGTATGGTACAGCTATATTTTTTTTAATAATCGACGAAAAATTTCTACGCCCCCCTGCGTTGAAGTTTTTCGTCGGAATCATGTACTTTAAACCCATGGTAACAGGCTGCGTGTTCATGTGCAGTCATCAACAAAAGTCGATTAACACTTCAGTATTATTAATCTTAGTTATTGAGCAAAACATTATTGAAAATTGCAGCAGAAGTATGTAAAATTTTTAGAATACTCTGTTATGTGAGAAGCTAAAAAGCAGTTTATTGAAAGTCAATTTAATAACATGTAAAAATGACAGTGTTGATGGAGTTTTGTTGCCGACCGTACCTGCCAGCCTGTGTATTAACCGATAATTTACGTATTAGATTGATTTCAGAACAGAAAACTTTGAACTTAACCCAAAAAAATTGTATATTTTCCCCTGTAGATGTGGTCATGTTCGTGGTCCACTGCTGAAAATAGGCCTCCTAGTAACAATAATGACTGCGAGAGAATTTTCTCTAACACTAGTACCTATGTATTTATTTAGTAGCTCTGGACAGAGAGAGGTGGAAAGAGAGTAGGGGGGCCCTTGCCCAACAGTGGGATATTAATAGCTAATAATAATAACATAATTGAAAAAACTAGTATTTATTTGCAATAGCACAAAAATATTAAAATGCGGAAGGCAGAGGACAGGGTATTGTGGCAGCCTGGGAGAGGCCTATGTGCGTGTGTGTGTGTGCGCGTGTGTGTGTGTGTGTGCGTGTGTGTGTGTGTGTGGGTGTGTGTGTGTGTGTGGGCTGCTGGAGCAGTGGACTGCGATAGATTGAGTTAATCGATTAACCCTGTTAAGTAAATAAAATAATAACGATCTCGTCTACTACTACTACTAACGGTCTCGTCACTAACTGACAGTTCTCAAATTATTTTACCCCCGGTATATTCTTCATTTATTTGCTACCGGTTTAGCTACACCCCTAACACAAGGGGTTGTATTTTAGCACCCTCTCGGGCGGATTATTGCCGTTTTGTTACTTACCGCTGTTTTCGTGTTACGCAACGCTCTGTTAAATTGATATTGTTATCATATTTTTCTTGTTGTTAGTTAGATATTATTTTCGTGATCTGGGGGCGGAGAGTTTATTAGGAAATTTTAATTGAATTGCTTAGTTAGGGTATCGTTAATGTATTATTAAAATTATTTAATAAATTACTTACATTATTGGAAAAACTTTAACGTTGACACATTAAGGGGGAAAGGTCCAGGGTCTCTCGAGAAATTCGAGGAAAAAAATATGATTCGCGACTGTAACAAGTATGTATTTACAGAATTATAATCACTAAAACATCGATACAACCCTCTAAGTTCTTAAAATCCTATTGAATGACTATCTCCATGAAATATCATTGAGCATGTTACCGAGTAACGTGATAACAGTGATGTGATCACGGTACTCGACTACTTGAAAATATGGCTGAGACAGACTGGATGCGGAAGGAGGACAGGGTGCTCTGGCGCAGCCTGGGAGAGCCCTATGCCCAGCAGTGGACTGCGATAAATTGAGTTGATTGTTAATTGAAGATGGTAGCGCGGCTGAATGCCCAGAGTGCACTCGATGTTCCTACATTTACACAAAGACATTAAAGACAACGTTTTTCTTTTTTTTTCTGACAGCAAATCGGCTTGTGTGTAGTGTTGCCCAAATGCAAGACCAAGACAAGACCTCAGCCAGTCTTGGTCTTGCGTCAATACACCTGGTCTTGGTCTTGGTCTTGGTATTGCGCTCTCAGTCTTGGTCTTGGTCTTGGTCTTGCAGCAAGAGTCTCGCAAGTCTTGCGAGACTCTACTACTTAGACTAGACTACATTCAAATACCTATTAGCCTATTGCTGGGTGGCAGGGACATCGACGCGCTTACCATGGATTCAGTACATGATTCTGGACCCCCATGCGTTGAAATTTTTCGTCGGCTTTTTCTTAATTTTTACGTTTTTTTCTGCAATTTTTTTTTACTGTAAACTGTATATAATCATTATTTCTATCTGACTTAATGAGATTTTCAATTAAAAAATAATAAATTCACTTGTTTCACTTAAAACAGCAATGTAAATAAAACTCGAAAGGGCTTCCTGATCAGCTGTATTGCTAAAGTTCATTTACGAGGTCAACACTATCTTCGGAGTTCGTACCTACGCTATTCGCTTTCAAATGCCGCGACAAAGGGATCGCAGCGCCAAGCGGTCTCCTCGTATTATTAATGCACTTGAAAATAAACTTTAAATTATTACAATAAAGTGCATAAATGCTTGAACTTGACATAAAATGCGGAAGATTGCGGAAATCCCCGCGCGGCGGCGGCGTCTTTGTCCGTAAATTATCAAATAAGTAGGTACGTAATACACAGACCGACCAACAGTTTATTCACGGAACGTCATATTTTGCCAATCAACCATGAACCTTAATGCTTTAGGGATAAAGTTGAAAATCTGTTAAAGAAATATGGCAGATTGTAGTAGTTTGGTGTGCTGGCGTCTGTACCATAACATCGGCTGGCTTAAAAACTGCTACTAGTACTAGACTACTCGACTCGCTGTTAGTTTTAAATTTTGCTGAATAGAAGAATAATATAAACTTTGAAACATAAATACCTACATAACTTTTATCAACCTACTAACGTTAGATCTGCACATTAGACTTATACAAGTATAATATAATACTCTAAGTAGATATACCTACAAGGTATGAAATGAATTTTGCTAGATAGTTATGCTAGGTACATTTTTATCACATATGGGAACAAATTTGTAAGTAACACGCTACCAGCCTACTTAATAAATAGTCGGAACATATAATAATCAATACCTTTTTTACCTTTTAGTGTTATGACGATACGGTTTTGATACTGGGGAACGTCTATTAAAATCGGGATTGAAACCAAATACCTACTATAACGCCCAAATCTCAGTTTGACTTAACTGCGAGACGCAAGAGTCTTGCAGGCTTAGTCTTGTTCTTGCTCAAGTCTTGCAGGGTTCAGTCTTGGTCTTGGTCTTGCTACAATAAGTCGGTCTTGGTCTTGGTCTTGGTCTTGCAAAAATGCAAGAACAAGACCAAGACTGCAAGACCAAGACCGATTTTGGGCAACACTACTTGTGTGGGATCATACCGACCATATAAGAGATGTATACGTGCGATTTGTAATGTAGACCCATTAACATCCTGTAAACCATTATTTAGAAAACTTAAACTACTTACTATAACAGGCATTTATATTGAGGAAATATGTAAATTTACCAAATCTCACCCGGATATGTTTGAAAGACTGGGAGATAAATGTAAGTTCAAAACTAGATACCCTAATAGATAAATTATTACTGGAACTAAAACTGAACTATATAGACGGAGTTGCTATCCTATGTGTATTCAGATATACAACAAGATCCCTAACCAAATTAAAGAACTACCAATGGTCCGTTTTAGAAGGGCTTTACACAGGTGGTTAATTGAGAATCCTTTCTATAATATAAAAGAATTCCTTCAGCTTAAATTTAAATAATCTAATTGTAACAAAAATTTGCATGTCATTATTTCATGATTGAATATGTTAAGCTACTGTAATACCTATTTAAGAACTTCTGTAACCATATTTAACGGCAAATAAATCTTTGACTTTGACTTTGACTTTGGTACACCAAAGATTGTACACACAAACGCAGAAATGCGAAAAAGTCATAATTAAATTATTTACATAACCTCAAATAAAACAATTGCCGCTCAATAATTAAAAATCCCTCATTTTACACACAAAAGTATAAATACTTACTGCGATAAGCTGTGTTGATTGATCATGAACACGGTACTCAAATTCAATTTTTTTTTTGAGATTCAAGGCTCGTACACACAGGCGCGAAGCGACACGCGACAAAAAGGCACCGCAAGTCGCGCAACGAGTGGTGCCTGTGTGTCGCGTGTCGCGTCGCGCCTGTGTGTACGAGCCTTTACGCGTTCAACGATAAAAAAAATTAACAAATTTTATTGTTAGTATAGAAATATCGATAGATCACCTATGCACTATCTACCCAGTATCCACCGACAGTCCCTCATATATAACATACCTATCCCACTTAGACATAAGGCCGGGAACACACGTATAACACCCACATATCTACCGCAACGCATTAAGAACATCCCTCACAAAAACGGCGCTTCAACAATCATCCCCGGCCGATATGAAACATGTATACCATCGGTTGCGCCTCCCCGGTAAACAATGAGCTTCGAATAAACAGAACTACCCCTACAACGGCGATGTTTACGAATTTTCACCCCCGACCCGAGTCGTAATGGATTTTGTGTGGTGTAGTACAAGGTAAAAGATGGAGCGGGAATAGGTATATTTATTTTGTAGCGGTATCTACAACGCCACATACAAACAACGCGTCATACTGACGTCACGCAAATCCTGCATCGCGCAAGCAGAGTTTACCACGCAACTAGCATAGATACAAGCGGCCCGACACGAATCAATGGGCAGTTGCCCGCCAGACACAACACCCGTCTGGTCGGAGGATCCTCCCTTTTCTATGGAGGTTGAGTGAACTTTACACCCTGTTCCTCATACCTCTATACTGGTGACCCCGAACATGAACGTCAGCGCAGCCTTCGTGCAAATACTTCAGCGTGACGTCATCATCATCACTCCCGCAAGCGTTAGCGGCGAATCACCCAGCCAGCCAGCTCCCACGGCTTCAACGGGTATCCTGACCACCAGCATGCAGCGACCGCGCATACCTGGTCATCACCCTCAGCCTCATCAGCAACCTCGGCACAGCACACTGCACTTTCGGCCGGTCAACAAGAAGAGCTCAATTCCTCTCCTGGTCGACGCAGCAGCCAGCCTCAACTCGGCGCTGTACGACATCCGACGCACTGGAGCATAACGCAGCGCCACCCCGACTCACTGGGGACATCTTCGCAGACAGTTCCGACTCACCGTGAACTATGCGGCAACCGGTTCCGACTCACTGGAACCTCAGCTGGCCTGGCAAGCATCGCAAGATACAAGACTCAGCCCATTATCGACCTCCGGTCTCCGGGGGGGAGTGATGTAGCGGTATCTACAACGCCACATACAAACAACGCGTCATACTGACGTCACGCAAATCCTGCATCGCGCAAGCAGAGTTTACCACGCAACTAGCATAGATACAAGCGGCCCGACACGAATCAATGGGCAGTTGCCCGCCAGACACAACACCCGTCTGGTCGGAGGATCCTCCCTTTTCTATGGAGGTTGAGTGAACTTTACACCCTGTTCCTCATACCTCTATAATTTGACTTGCTACTCGTCAAAATGAAGGGAACCGCTGATTTTTTTTCGCGACTGGTTTCTTTAATTGTTTGTGTATCGTCAGAAAAGGCGACAAGACAAGAATATGGTATATATGAAGCATATATGTGTGGTTTTCATACTGTTTAGTTAGGAAGAAAATGGGCCTTTTTCACAAAAAGATTTTTTTGATGCCAATCGATCCCGTTTCTAGAAGCCTTGAGAAAAGTAGTATAGTTTGACACTCACAAAAAGAGACACATTTGTTATAGTAGTGTTCATTAGTCATCATCCTCAGCCGCCTTTTCCTAATATTTTCGGGGTCGGCTTCCACTCTCATTGGATGCAGCTGAATACCAGTATTTTACGTGGAGCGACTGCCTATCTGACCTCTACAACCCAGTCACTGGGTTACACTACACCCCTTAATAAGGCCGTTTGTCTGACTTTCGGGCTTCTGACGACCTGTAACGACTCAAAGATCCACCAATGACAGCCGAGACCAACGGGTTAACGTGCTTTCCGAGGCACGGAGGGACTATATAGGAGGTACTACGGGTATGTACTGATGGTCACCCTTCCACAGACCAACCGTGGCAAGCCTAGCTTAACCTGATCGATCCATGCGGCATAGTATTACTTTGCCACGATCACCATTTTTAGGTACTTATTTGCGGTTAAGAGGAAATGCAGTCGGAGAGACTTTTTGAAAAAGCCTAAGTAAAAAGTCATAATCCGAGGTTTGGCTCTCGCCTATTCTCTCCTCCAATATTGGACCAATTTAAAAGATATTTCATAAACAGAATAAGAAAGATAATATATACTATGTCCCTATGTTTTTCTTTTTTTATTAATAGTTGTCAAATTTGTACGCTATAGGCTTCTGTTGAGAGCGGCAATTTTGAGAATTTTTTGAGCCTTCTAGTGCTAATAAACGTCAAGTATCATGAAAAAGGAAAACATAGGGACATAGTATATATAATACTTCTTATTCTGCTTATGAAATATCTTTTAAATTGGTCCAATATTGGAGGAGAAAATAGGCGACAGCCAAAGCTCGAATTATGACTTTTTACTTAGGCTTTTTCAAAAAGTTTCTCCGACCGCATTTCCTCTTAAATACTTACCAAAAACAAGAGGGAAATTATTTATTATTTTCTTATTTCTCGCTCCTCGCTTATAGCTTACAACAAAAAACTTTCCAGCAAGGTGTGGCCCGTGATTGTTAATATCACGAGGGTGAGCAGAGCCCCTGTCGCATGTATTGAATGCTAATCACAATCTTTGTGAGGCGAGAATCGAGATTGTCTTTCTCTTATGTTTGCATCGAGTAATTGGGAAGATCTGTTTGTAGGTGGTGTGTGATGACCTTCCTTTTTTTTCTTTGATTATCATTTACGGTTTTGATTGAGTGACGTTAGTAAGTCAAGCGAGACAACAGTTATTTCAAAATCATTTGATCCGTGTCTTCTACAGGATGACTTAAAAATTGACGTATTCTTTCCAGGACCTGTATGACCCATATATAATAATGAAGCACTCCATTATGTCTAGACGAAAATTTAGGGGATTCGAGAAAACCCAATTTTTATGTATTTTTGAAAATTTCCCAGAATTCTTCAGTAAATATCATCATCATCATCATTTCAGCTCGGAATCACCCACTGCTGGGTATAGACCTCCCTTTCGTCTGCCACACTCCCCGGTTCAGTGCGTCTCTCATCCAGGTGTTTCCCGCGACTTTGACGATATCGTCAACCCAGCGCACTTTTGAACGGCCCTGGTTTCTTTGGCCGAACCTTGGCTACCATTAAATATCACTTATCTCTAAACCCACAAATTTAATTGCTTTCATTGCTATTCCATTGGGTACCTGGACATTTTCAAAAACTTAAAAGTTGGGTTTTCTCGAATCCCATGAATTTTCGCCTAGGCATTATGGGGTGCTTAATTGTTGCAAATGGGTCACACAGCGCACTATCACGTCCTAGAAGGAATACGTCAAATTATCAGTCAACTTGTATATTTATCTGCATCCGGTTAGACTAGAGACCGACCCCAACATAGATGGGAAAAGGCTAGGCAATGAAATGATTTGTCGATGGTACTTACCTAGTTTCTAAGAACATATTATTTATCATGAACCGAACCAAACCTCACCTATAGTTTTGTAATGCATACGGATATTTAAAACAAAAACCAAAAGATATTAATCTGATAACAAAACATTAATACCACAAGCGAAACCACAGGAAACTAACAACAAAGAAACTATTTTCAGTTATATCTTCAAAAGCAATAAAAAGACGCCATATTGCCGCGACATATGTTCTGAACGCTCCCGCGGTTTGTCTATGACAAAGTTTTTTTTTTATCTGTCGATGGGCAAAGGCAACGGCGTTTATTGGATGTATTCGCTGACTAAGTTCTCGTTCGGATATTGTCGTTTTTATTGGAAATTGGAACGTCGTAAGTCTGACTTTTGTGGGCAGATAACAAATATCATAAATGGGAGATTATGGCTCTTAGGTTGGTCGTGGGAATAGACAACTTTGTGGTAAGAGGGGATATAGTTTGTGAGGTGCGTTATTGCTTTTTCTTGTGAGCATAACTTACATCCTTATGTAGTTTGCATCTTAGCATATACTTGAAGTTAATAAGCGAAGATATGGCTTGTCAGACATTTGTCGATTTACTTATGCTTTCTCAACACTTGTTAGTAATAAGTATTTAATTATGTGATGTGGATAACTAGGTATGTACTACCTATCTATTTATTCTTTTCTCTGGAACGGCCAATTGGAACCGTGACATCTGACGTTTTATAAGTGCAGCCCCTGTGGATTTATCTATATTACTAATAATAAAGCTTTTTGTTGTTTGTTTGAACGCGCTAATCTCTGAAACTACCAATCGGATATCAAACGTTATTTTTGCATTTCTTAGCGCAAATCGCCCGCCCGCGCTATTACTTTCTTCGTTTTTGCTTAGCGTTCTTTCTGACTTTTTTTTGTTTTTGCTCGACTCCTAAGTATCTAAGCGTAATGTTAAGAGGCCTATCGTCACCCTAATACGCAAAACTTGTATCTCCATTTTGACTAACTTTACAGGAGCAATAAAACTGATTTAAACAATAATGCTAGTAATTTAATACATTTCCATAATAAATGACGTTATAAAAGGAGTTGCAAGGTTTGCTTTTGAAAAAAAAATTGATGATGCACTTACGAGGTGTGCTTGACATCCATTTTTAGTGTTACCAAAGCACAAAAATTGTACGCAGCAATTTGCCATCAAAACGTCAATTTCGACCTTTGGTGGAGTTACGAGGTTTGCGTATTAAGGTGACGCTATTAGCCTTCCTCAAGAACTGGGCTATCAAATGCAAAAATAAATTTTTCATATCTGAATTGCAATTCCAGAAATTAGCGCGTTCAAACAAACAAAGGAACTCTTCAGCTTTATTATTATTATTACTTATAGATAGATGTACCTAATCATATTATTATCATCATACCAAGACCCCTCCGTGTCTCGGAAAGCACGTTAAGCCGTTGGTCCCGGCTGCCATTCGTGGATCTTTGACAGTTGTTAGGGGTCGTCAGAACCCCCAAAGGCTGACAACCAGTCTTACCAAAGGGATCGAATTAGCTAGTAACTGGGTTGTGGAGGTAAGATAGACAGTCGCTCCATGTAAAATACTGGTATCCAGCTGCGTCCAGTTAGTCTGGAAGCCGACCCCAACATAGTTAGGAAAAGGCTAGGCAGATGATGATGAGATAATAATTATATATATATATTATTAATGGCTGACCCTGGAACCAAAGCTCACAAATCCATGAGATTCTAATTTGTATGCAGCCACCTGAGTGAGGTTCCTACACTATGCAGGATAATACATATCTATATAATACTGTAATATCTATTCGAGCATCAAGTCACAACTTTGCGTAACAAGATTTAAATTAAACCGCCATAAAACCCCGACAACATCTTTTTTGTCCTCTTTGAATTTTAAAACCGCCTAATCCTATGTCATGTCACGGATTATCACGAGATAACTCTCAACACCACTTGAACCACTCCAAAACATCCAATTTAGTTCCAATCCCATCAACAATAACAATTTTCCGTCAAATTTAATCACAATTTCAAATCTAATAACAAAAAAAAAAAAATGATTACATACTATCCACGGCAATCTACCGCAGGCTGTAGCAACGAACGCTTTTGCCGAAAAGAAAGTGGAAACATTGTCTATGGAAAAAGATGGCGGTACATTTAGGCGGCTTGTTTGACACGAACATCTTGTTAGCCTGTACCAAATACGTAGTTTTATAAATATAAATAAGGTGTAAAAAAGGTCGGTAAGTATGTTTATGGTGTTTGTGTTTGTGGGTTCTGTATAGTAGCTTTTTTTTCTGCTATTGCATGGCTTCTTGATTAATTTACATGGAATTAGCGCGAAATTTAATCCCTATAGTATTTTTATTTCACGAGGCGACAAGCGCTTTACTTGGTCGTAGTAACTAGTAAGGTCGTAGCATTATGCTGAGCGATGGCCGTTTTGCTTGAATGTGACGCATATTTTCCTCAAACTTGTTCTTTTGTGTTTGTGTTCAACCTGTGCGTCATGTTTACCGCCAGTAACCGTATTTTCTTTCTTTCTTTCTAAGTGGCGCAACAAACTCAACATTATCCAGGACCTAGCATCTCTTCTTTATACAAGCGACCAGTTTGACCAAAAACACGATAGTACCAACATAACAAGCCCACGGAACCCTAAACCCCCTCAGATATAATACTCTTCAACACAATGGGAGTCCGTAACAAATGTAGCGAGTCGTTTTCTTGTCACTTTTTCTATGTAAATTGTCTGCGCAATTTGTGTCGCGACTGTCGTGCCTTTGTTGCCGGCAATTTTTTTGTTGCCCCGCGATTTTTTCGTTGCCGCCCTTTCGTATTCAATTAAACGTGTTGCTGTGAGCTGTAGCTGGATTATGGGAAGGATTTATTTATATTTTACGCGGGTTTATGGGGTTTTCGAGTTAAGTAAGTGTTGCGTCAGGGCCTCAATGGATGGCGATTGTGTTGAGGGGATTTGATGATTTGAGTTAGTTGAGTGGTTTGTTAGGTTTGTAGGGTTATTATTTGCTTGTGTGGTATTTAAACTGCGCTTTTGTGAAAGCGTCTTCGTCAAATTTAATTAGCTAGCGAATCTCCCCAGACGTTATGATTATCGATATGAAAATAAAAAAGATTTCATGTATTGTTTGGGATCAACAACCGCTGATAGTGTTGTTATCTGAAGGATGAATTTTTTGTTTTGTTTTATCGTATTTTGATATTATCGATATTTATCACGTCTGTGAAGGTTAGGTACACAAATAAATACTAATATTTATAAACTGATATTTCAAGTGACTACAAATACCTCTGCGGGTGATGACCCAAAAAAAACTCATCAATTTTTTTTTTTGTTTAATATGTTAAGATATCGGTACCCAATTCGGCCTTTGGACTTTCGCTAGATAAATTAATTTGACGCTCTGTTTCCATACATTTTACTTCCCTGTATTATTGTGATGCCGAGACGTGGAGGTGGACGTCCACGATAATATCGTCACGTTAGAAATGGTAAAAGTGCACAATGCTCCCATCTTTGAATAGAGACTTCTCAGCATGGACATTTTTTCGTAAAGTACACTATCTCGACGGAACAGCAGCAGTGGTGTGGAACTATGTCGCAAACTCAAACTCAAACTCAAAGTATTTACAGTACCCGGCGATAAATATTGCACATCGACCTTTGGAAAGAGACAATCGGCTAATTTCGGCTTCGTAGAGCGTTATCTCTGTCGCACGAAATACAAAAAGTCCGGTATCTATTAGGAGCTGTTAAAACAATTATGATTTGCTTCTTTTGATAATTATTTTTATTCTTTGTATAAAATTAAAAAAAAGGTACCTAAAGGTCGATGTGCAATATTTTTCGCCGGGTACTGTATTTCAAATTTCAATTAAACCATGTGCAGGCACTTTTGAATTGTCAAAATTAAATAGTCTGACAGAAAATTGGAGCTAGTTGCTCATTCCAAAACGTAGATCTCTATGGAGAAGATCGGTCAAGAAACTCCATGGAAACTCTTTTAAATCAAGATTCATTACAAAATCCTGGGTACATTATTCTTGTTGCTTCTATATGTGAGAACAATGTAAAAAAAAGACACAAATCAAAATATAAGATTAAAAATAAGCCTTGGCAGTTAAGAGATGACCAGTCTCAAACTAAGTTCCACCTCCTATCCTGCTCTCTGTGTCTCAAAGCTTGCAGTCTAAGTGATCTCTGTGTTGCCACCGATGAAGCCGTGGAAGTAGCGGAGTTTTGGGCCAACAAGATGTGAGGGGCAATTCAGTCTATCAAAAAGTACAATGCGTGCCACGAAAGATGAGACTTGACACACCACGTGGTTTGACATGCGCAGTACACGATTTTAGGTATCTTTAGCGGTATGAGGTCTGAGTGCGGGACGGGACCGGACGTTATAGGGGCGGCGGAAAGAGAGGGGGAGGCGGGGTCAAGTCTCATCTTTCGTGGCGCGCATTGTACTCTGTAGGGCAATTCTCATAATTTCCAAGAATGTTCACAGCCTGAATCTGTCAAAACCAGGAACACGGTCTCTAAAATCCCTAAATTTTTTACAAGTTCTTGACAATGATTGCCGCTGAGATGAAATTACGACTAGATTATGAAGATTTTTGATTACGGGAATTGGACTTCTGAAATTCTGTCGTGGCAGCAACACGAAGAAGAAGTACGGTGAGGGCAAATCTAAAGGCTCCTTCAAACAGGCGCGACACGACACGCGACACAAAGACACCGCAAGTCGCGCAAACAGCGGTGGTGCTTTTGTGTTGCGCGCGATTTTATCGCGTGTCGCGCCTGTTTGCAGGTGTCTTAAGGAGTTAAATCTTTGCTCCTTGTAGGTAAATCGATCCGCACGTAGGTTCCTATAATGATATTCCAATCAATACTAATTATCATATACTACATAACATGCTTTGACTTTGCCGCCAGATAGATAGCTGCAAATGAAAAGGACAAGTTCATAATATCATGTGGTTGATGCAATGGTTTCTGCCTTTTTATCTAAAAAAGTATAGATTGCATACACCTACTTCGTTTTATAGGATACTAGCAACCCGCCCCTTGGGGCCTACGCTAAGCCCGTCTACGAAGATACGGAGCCGTCCGAAAATAGTAGAAACTTTGGAGGGAAACCTAAAGCCGTGTATTTAACTTCATTACCACTGTGCTCAAAACGGTGAATGAAAACATCGTGAGGAAACCGGCATGATCTAGAACCAAAAAAATTTGAAGACATTCATCAACACGCACTGGGCCCGTGTGTTGGATTATTGCCCACTTGCTCTCACAGAGAGGAGGCTTGTGTCCCAGCAGTGGACCATTATAGGCTCATCATGCTTATGTTACTCCCGATTAATACCTAAACTTTTTCGAACGGGCAAAAACACATTGGAAGTGACAGCTGTCAAATCGTATCTATTGTCATTTATTCTTAGTTCGGGCTCCGAACAGAGGCCCTAAAAACGCCACTTTGGCAGAATCATAAAAGGATCACATTATGAATCATAATATGGCGAAGACAGTCCGTGTTTTTCTTTTTTTCGCTGCACTATGTAGGTATAATAAAAGAGATTGGGATTGGATTGGATCGATTGGTATTTTAGCACAGACAAAAATAAATAACTGAAAAATCTTTCACCAATGGGTTTTGATACGATTAACTTAACAGTTAATTGTCCATTATGATTAATAATGTTATCCTTTTACGATTCTGTCAAAGGGGCCTTTTTTGGCCCCCTGATCTTATGACCGTAGGTGAGACGGAGTTGGAAACTCCCGTAACTTTGGGCGGAACTTCGGATTTCGTATTAGTGAGTAGACCTTCAGCTTCGTACGGATTTTAAGAGTGGACAAATCCTCTATATTTATCTCTTTATTTATAAACGTTGCTTAAAATTAAGAAGTATTTAGCGACTGAGGAACCGTCACTTAACTTTAATCATCGCTTATAAATAAACCCCTTGTAAGCTTTATATTACCTAAAGCATTATACACATAAAATCAAAATGATGGTTAAAAGTTAAAACCACATCAAAATCCGTTGCGTAGTTTAGAAGAACAACGCATTCACGCCGACAGACACAATGCGCCTAAGATGTGGCTGTTACATTTTTTTTAAGTACGGTTTTATACCTAAGGATTACGTACCTAAGTAATACTTATTGTAATGCCTGAGTAGGTTATTAAAAAAATGCATCCGTCGGTAGGTAATTCATATTTTTAAAAGCTTTTAACTTATTGCGCCCCTGAATAGAGAGCCTTTTGTTAATAATTATGCTTTTAAGAATGGTTTGAAAATTGCGTTTTCTTGTGTTAAAATAAAATTTTCAATTATAGCAAATATCACCAACCGTCTCACCTACTATTTAAAGAAAAAAACAATAAGATAAACTAGATAAAATCTCATAAAAAAGATTAAAACTAAAAGGGACTAGAGTACTGCCTAAGTGCAACGCCATTTTATATTACCGTGCCTTCATAAAATTCTCATAAAACCAGATTGCTGCGCTCAAAACGTAAAAACTCAAGTTTAAGACCAACTTCACAGCTTAATGAACACCGAATGATCCCTATTGGCTAATCCCCACTGATTATAACCTCTTTTAACCTCAAAACTCTTTTTCTTTTTATATCTTTTTTTACAAGCGCGTCCAACGACAATAATTGGTTAATTGATAACTATAAAGTTTATTGTTTATGGTTGCCTCATTTTTTATATTAATTGTGAGTTTTTAAATTAAGTATTTATACCTTTGTGTGTAAAATAAAGGATTTTTAATTATTGAGCGGCAATTGTTTTATTTGAGGTTATGTGAATAATTTAATTATGGGATTTTCGCATTTCTGCGTTTGTGTGTAGAATCTTTGGTGTACCAGCTGCTTATTTGATCGGTATGATCCCACACAAGACGATATGCTGTCAGAAAAAAAAAAGAAAAACGTTGTCTTTATTGCCTTTGTCTAAATGTAGGAACGTCGAGTGCACTCTGGGCATTCAGCCGCGCTACCATCTTCAATCAACAATCAATTCAGTTTATCGCAGTCTACTGCTGGACCTAGGGCTCTCCCAGGCTACGACACAACACTCTGTCCAGCGCCTTCCGCATCCAGCCACCTTTTTAAGTTCGTCGGTCCATCTAGCGTCCCACGCCACGCTTGTCACTCCAGGACTCGTCTGCTCCATCGCCCATCGGTCCTCCGACAAACATGGCCAGTCGACTGCCACATCTGTCAAAGATCCACGAATGGCAGCCGTGACCAACGGCTTTATGTGCTTTCCGAGTTACGGAGGGGTCTGGGTATGTAAAGATGGTCACCCATCCACGGACCAAGCACGGCAAGCGTAGCTTAACCTGATCGATCGACCCGTGCGGCTGTTATTAATTAGCTAGCCACGTCTCCAAAAATGGGAAGAGCTCATTGGCCATAAAAAACCAGGAGTGCCGACAGATGTGAAAACTTGAACAATTACGTGTGTATTTTTTTAATCATCTTATAAACATAACACGCGCGATCGGTTACGGTAACAGAGTCGCGAGTTCGATTTATTCCGGTCTGATCCGCTGAACCCCCCCTCCACCCCCCTTCTTCAATGGTTTTTTCCTATCTCAAAAAGTGCCCAACGCGGCTAAAGAAGTTTTCATTCAAAATATGTCCGCATCGCTATTAATGGGAAAAGTGCCTAAAAAGCTGGCAGGGTCGCCACGTTGGATGGCAATGCTGATTCTTTCGCCTAAAAATAGAACAGTGCCGTGCTCTGTCACATGAAAAGTCGCGGTTGGTCGACTTTTCATGTGACCAGAGGACTGTTTGGACTTGGTGATGTCCCTAAAATACTCGATGAAAAAGGCTTACTCGATTGATTTTAAATCGATTACACAAAATCGATTTCAATTCGATGCAATGCCCTCGATAATCGATTGCGTTCATCCTTCAAGACTCCTTAGCCATTGCATTTTTAATTCATTGTAGCGACTATCATTCTACTTACATATGCATTTACGATATGGGTCTGTCTGTTTGTGCAGCACGCGATGTGTTGAGGAGTTAAAGTTATTGCTTCCTTGTGCTGCCGTATCGGGTAATGTTTTTAAATGTAGTATGTTCTTGTTAGTAGTAAAGAGGTGCTGAGCTGTAATGCTGGCTGTTTTATTGTCTGTAGGATCAAATAAAAAATGTGTTTTTTAGGGTTCCGTATTACTAAGACTCCACTGTTCGTCTGTCTGTCTGTCACCAGGCTGTATCTCATGAACCGTGATAGCTAGACAGTTGAAAAAAGATAAAAAGTTAAAAACAGAATAAAATACATTTAAGGGGGGCCCTCATACAACAAACGTGTTTTTTTCGGCGTTTTTGCCTTGTGGTACGGAACGGAACGACTCGCACTTGGCCAGTTTTTTTGTATATGGTATGTACAGACGCCAGCATGTCAAGTTACTACAATCTGTCAAATTTCTGTAATATATTTTCAAATTTATCGCTAAAGCATAAGGTTCAAAGTTGATTTGGAAAATTTGTAACACACTATCAGTAGCGATGAGTTTCATTTTGTCAGTTCAACAACATTTATTGCGTTATTTACGTTGTTGAGCAGACACATTTTTCGAACATAATTATGAAACAATGGATTAGCATTATTATGGATTTCCTTTAAAATGATTCAGATTGTGATTTATAGTGTGTTACACAATTAGGGTGTTGGACCTAGAATCCGATGAATACGAGTAACGCAGGACCTGTTTTATAGTGACTATGCTTGGAGGCATTACTGTCAGACTGGCTGGAGACAAATTTCCGTAATTTTAATCGGTCAAAATCTAGCCACAATCTCATCTCAGCGGCAATCAATGACAATAACTTGTCATAATCTAGGTAAATTAGAGGAAGATATTTTTGGCAGATTGGAATGTGAACGTTATTAAAAATACGGGAATTGGCCCCTGATCTTTTGAACACAGCATGAACTATAACAGAAGCACAAAACTGGTCTAAGTGACGGTGGCTGAAATGATAATTATGACCCATAAGAATAATGATGTTATACTCGTAGTGTTATCAAAAGTATTTCGCAATTAGGATGCAATTCTTCTGTCAAATTAAATCCAAGATGGCTGCCCCATAGACAATCAGGGATCCGATTTTGATTCTGGTTTCCCATTCAATAGACAATTTATGAATTATTCATATTCCCAATAGTATTTAGATATGGGTCGTTACCATAAAGTTTAACCGTAAACTTTTATAGATCGTAAAATTTTTGTTCAAGTATTTGGTTTAAAATTAAATAATTTACGCTCCAAATTATTTCACGTGTTTGTTACCTACAATAAAAATTGGATGTTTTATTTGAATTTCTTTTAAGATAAAGAAATTCTTATTGGTTTGTTTTTGATAGGAGAGATTTTAACAGTGATTTTTGTTTAATATGTAGGTATGACATAAAATGTTATGTAATTATTTCGTAAATAAACATTTTTGGTTCTGGAGTGGCGACCGCGTACTGCAATGATGGGGTTTGTCAATGGGGATTAGTGGAACAACCCCTGGAAGAGGTAGCGTTGACAGTGTGGGAGGCCAGAAGGTGGACCGATGAAGGCCGACCTGGTGAAGGCTGCAGGAATCCGCTGGATGCGAGAAACACAAATCCAGTCGAAGTGGCCATGCTTGGGGGATGCCTATGTCCAGCAGTGGACGTCTTTCAGCTGATGATGATAATGAAATAAACATTTTTGAGATGGGGTAGACCCATCGGAAGTTCGGTTAGAGATAAAGTGACCTAGGACTTATAGAATATAGACCCATCGGAAGTTCGGATAGGGCTAAGGTGACCTAGGACTTATAGAATATAGACCCATCGGAAGTTCGGATAGGGCTAAGGTGACCTAGGACTTGTAGAATAAATACTTATAGGTATAGTAATGAAGACCCATGATGGAACTGTAAGTTATTTAGCTGTCATCATCATTTCGTTCACAAAAATTCTGGTTTGTTTATTTGTAGGTAATAGTGTAAGTACCTATAATTTCCCTTTTGTTCTTATTTATAATCCGCAGAACAATAAATTATTGCTACAAATTGAATTCCCCTTGCTAAAAAACTTTTAGAAATTCACAAGAACATGAAAAACACAATAGCCCAACATTATTATATAAAATGTGAAGTAACGACTTTTTCAGATGTTAATAGATAATAAAACTCCTCATAAAAAGATATTAAATACACGCGAACAGAATCTCAAGAATCCATTTAACACAAGAAAAACTCATTTCATCTTTATCGAACAACATCTAAAAACAGGGCCATCAAAATTCTATCTCACAACCTCATTACGAAAATCCAATTCTTTCTTCAAAATAACATCATCATTGTTGAAAAAAAACACACCCCAGCACATCCCTACTATATTTATAAAAATAACCAATAACATGCGTTAATGTTGGCTGAATACATGCAGCTGCCGTTGCTATGAAAAAAGTTAGGCGGGTTGTCATTGGTCGGTGTCATGGCGGACGCATTAGCCGCATCTGTCATCTTTATATTGTTCGCGCCATATTTTTAGCGCTAATATTACGTATTTATGTGTTGTAATAAAATGTTATGTTTACGGTTAATTGCGTAAGGTATGGGTGTTTATTAGTGAGGAATTTTATGGCAAATGAAACGTGTGGTTTTTATTTCAGTTTTGTGGACATAGGTCATTGTATTTCGCTGACCGTTGACTACCGGTTGGTAGTTGATACAGACCCAATGACCCAAGCAAAAACACCATAAATAATAATTATGTACTTACCTATGAAATTTTTAAAAGAGTACATAATAGTATAGATTTTATTTTAAAGTTAAGGGGATTACAGGACCTAAACGCAAAAAAACAAGTTTTAGAAGCAATAAAAGTACCTATACTTAATAATAATATGATCGACTACAGTAAACAAAATCAGAAAAATATAGGTATATCAATCTTGAGGATATATGCTAGGTTGATATTGTGTTAGAAACATAATAGGTACAACTAATTTGATAGGATAGAAAAAATCATGAAGGTACCTCTAAAAACTTTCTTTTTACAATAAAAACCATACTAATACATACAATTATTCTGATTTTTTGTCAGATTATTCTACAAGCAACATACTAAAGCACTAGTGTTTTAATTTTTTAGTCCAAACAATAGATTTTTTGTAAATAGATAATTGCTTCGTATTTTGAAATATATTACCAGCGTTGTATCATAGCGTTTCTCTTTCTTTTCTATGCAGTCCGACAGTGACCGCGCTTTAGGTCATGTAATAAAAATATTCACGTATCTACGTATACTATTACTATTATTTATTACAGTTATAATATTATGTTATAAAATAAAGCTGACGAGTTTGTTTGGTTGAACGCGCTAATATATGGAACGACTAGAACTACCAGTCGGATTTGAAAAATTCTTTTTGCATTTGATAGCCCAATTCTCGAGGAAGGCTATAGGCTATTTAACATCACGCTATGACCTTTAGGAGCCGAGCAAAAAGAAAAAAAGTCAGAAAGAACGCTAAGCAAAAACGAAGTAGGTAATAGCGCGGGCAGGCGATGCGATGCGACGGGGTGGGTCGGAGTAACAAGAAATTTTACGCGGACGAAGTCGCGGGCAGAAGCTAGTATTCAATATACTGTACTGCTGTGGAGTTTGTTGCGTCGTCATTTCGTCTTCCTAGCGAAAGCACTAGGAAGTGGTGAAGGGCGGGAGTTTTGGGGGAGACTGTCTTATGTAATTTTGACGTTCGAAAAAGCTGACTCTCAGCGTAATTTGAATAAATTACTTTTGATTTTGGTCTCATAATTTACTTGCTATTAGAAATGCCGAACGGTAACGAAGAATTAAGGCTCCTGCAACCAGGCGCGAAGCGCGACGCGAATCGCGCGCGACATAAATTCACCGCTAGTTGCGCGACTTGCGGTGCCTTTGTGTCGCGCGCGATTTTATCGCGTGTCGCGCCTGTTTGTAGGAGCCTTTAAACTTCAAGCAGGGTACAGTGCGTGCCACGTAAGAAGAGACTTGACCCCGCCTCCCCCGCCTCTTTCCGCCGCCCCTATGACGTCCGGTCCCGTCCCGCACTCAGACCTCATACCGCTAAAGATACCTAAAATCGTGTTCTGCGCATGTCAGACCACGTGGTGTGTCAAGTCTCTTCTTACGTGGCACGCATTGTATGTAGTTACCGAAATACCAACTAAGGAACCGTCAAATAAACTCTATTTTCATATAAAATTATTTAATTACTAGCTGCGCGGTTTCACCCGCATAAGTTTCGATCCCGTGGGAATATCGAGATAAAAGTATCCTATGTGTTAATCCTGGCTATAAACTATCTGTGTGCCAAATTTCATCAAAATCAGTTCAGTCGTTTTTGCGTGATCCATCCATCTTCACAAACTTCCACGTTTATAATATTATTTAAATATTATATTATATTATTAAGGAAAGGATTAAGGATTATAGTAGGATAGTAGAATTTTCAACATTTATGAGTAGTTGTTTCCTTAATTTTATATTATTATTTATAAGCTTTACCAAGAAAGGTGTTCCTAAAGGGTCTAACTTAGGCCCTGTGCAAAACAGCATCGATCAACTCGTTGTGAAAATTCAATACAATATAAAAAATAGAGACTTCACAAATCAACAATACTATCGAATTAATACACACTTAAAATACCATGTTCTCTCAGGCAAATCAAACAAACATAGGTAAGCTGTGCGTAATGTGTATGTTTTTTCACAAATAAATTGATAAGCACGAGAAACTCAATGGCGTGAAAATTATAGTCGGCAGTCATGTAGGAGCAGCACATCAAGCTACCCGAATCTGTAAAATTTTCCCAATCGACTTTGAACCTTACGATTTAGCGATAAAGTTGAAAATCTATTAAAGAAATTTGACAGATTGTAGTAGCTTGATGTGCTGGCGTCTACGTGAACAGAATATTATACTAAGTAGAAGAATGATATATACTTACGTTTGTTAATGAAGCGCATAAATGAGTAAATAACTTGGATATGTTTTCTAATGGTCGTGGTCTAGAAGTTTACAGAACAACAAGGTACAATGCGTGCCACGAAAGATGAGACTTGACACACCACGTGGTTTGACATGCGCAGAACACAATTTTAGGTATCTTTAGCGGTTTGAGGTCTGAGTGCGGGACGGGACCGGACGTCATAGGGGCGGCGGAAAGAGCGGGGGAGGCGGGGTCAAGTCTCTTCTTACGTGGCACGCATTGAATTGCGTAACATACAGTAAATAATCTACATCTATTGTCATATAAAAGAGCGTTTGATTTTTCTAAAGACAGGTTTTCAAGTCAAGGTCAAGAGCGCGCAGGCCCACCCGAAATAAAAGCGATTTTTTCTATGCTTGCTCTTCGCCTCTTGTATAAGTATGAATTATATGAGGTTCTGAGGTTAGCTCATCATCATACAGCCGAAAGAAGTCTTCTACTAGATATATGCCTCCCACACCACAACAGCCGAATAACAGCTTATGCCGAGGTAAAACAATTAACCAAACAGTAAGACGGATAGGCATCAGAACACTGTCCAGGGTGCGGCGTACCTAGATCTTCTGAGTATAGAAGAGACTATTTTAATTCTAGCTCAAGAAACGCCCTCAAACTCTAACAAGTTTATTCCACCTAGCACCTCAACCTACCTCTGCATAATATAGAACAATACAAGTATAATCGTTTGCGCGGCGTGCCTTATCGCGCCACGGCCACCGTGCTTGACAAATAACAATTTATATGTTAATAATTCGGGTTTTACGAGCGCCTGGATGCGGGTAGTGACAGGAGGAACCTAACTGATACATTTTTGTGTTCTTTTTTTATAATTTTGAAGGTGGAATAGGTATTTTATATTACGAAGGAGTATATAATTAGGATAGAGGACTTATCTTAGAGGGCTTTCTCAGGTATCTGTGGCTGACTCAAAATACGTAATATTATAAAGCAAGAACAGAGTTGTTGTATTTCAGATGGCTAGGGTATGTCAACGAAACAGGTGAGGGCCAATAAGGAAATAATGAGCTTAAATCTAGATTAAATAAGGAAATTATATTCTACTAGCTGAACCAACAAACGTTGTCCTGTTTTTGATTCGAATGACACGTGGCGCCATCTTTTACCATAATAACGTTATACATGTTTTCCTCGGGAACAGCACTTTTTTTCGGGATGAAAGGTTCCTATTATGTCCGTTTCTGTACACCTGATAACGTATATACAAAATTTCAGCAAACAAACAAACTTACTTTCGCATTTATAATATTAAGTTAGGAAATCAGCAAAGCTTCTAAAGAATTTTAAGCACTAACATTGACTAATACACATGATCACACATCATCTGCCTAGCATTTTTCAAACTGTTGGGGTCGGCTTCCAGTCTAACCGGATGCAGCTGAATACCAGTATTTTACATGGAGCGACTGCCTATCTGACCTCCACAACCCAGTTACTGTGTAACACGTTACCCCTTGGTAAAACAGAGTTTTGGGCTTTTGATTACCCGTAACGACTGCCAAAGATCTACAAATGACAACCGTGCTGTCCAAGGCTCGGAGGAGTCTCGATAACATAATGGATGGTCGCGTATCTACAGACTGACCTCGGACCCGTGTGACTGTTATCATTTAATAAAAACGTATAAACGTAGAATTTTTTCCTGTCTTTTTACACCCAGAATGCTGCGTCCCATCCCTTTGGCAAACTCCAAAGCGGAACTTTTGCTACTCGATGAGCGACTTAGGGCTACTTTAGCAGAATCATAAAAGGATAACATTATAAATCATAATATGGCGAAGCTAGTCCATGTTTTTCTTTTTTTCGCTGCACTACGTAGATATAACCAAAGAGATTGGGGATTGGATTTGGATTGGATTGATTGGTATAATAGCACAGACAAAAAAAAAAAGTGATAAATCTTTCACCAATGTGATTTGATACGATTAACTTAACAGTTAACTGTCCATTACGATTAACTTAACAGTTAACTGTCCATATTATACCGCTGGGCCGGAACATAAAGGGCTAAGGAAGGAACACGGGTGGGTTTTAGTCAGTAAGAGTCTGACACTCCCTTCCGCTCCACCCAGAGCGGGAGGAGTCATTTGATGATTTCCCATCGTTAAAAAAAAGAAACTGGGTTGTGGAGGTCAGAAAAGGCAGTCGCTCCATGTAAAATACTGGTATTCAGCTGCATCCCGTTAGACTGGAAACCGACCCCAATATAGTTCGAAAATGGCCAGGCAGATGATGATAAAAGTATTTTTGTAGAATTGTAATAATTGGACGTTGGCTTTATTTCGTAGTTCGTACTAGCAGCGACCCGCGGTTTCACCCACATAAGTTTCGTTCTCGTGGGAATATTGGTATAAAAAGTATTATATGTGTTAATCCAGGTTATAAACTTTCTGTGTGCCTTTCATCCGAATCCGTTACGTAGTTTGTGCGTGAAGAAGTAACAAACATACACACTCATAAACCTTCGCCTTTATAATATTATTAGTGTGATCAGTGAGGAGGTTTTCGTAGAACAAATTCTTCTTCAAATGTAGTAAGTATACGAGGAAAGGAAAAAAGGGATAAGATAGAAGTGAACTGGCCTATATTGGTCGTGGTTAAAAAAAAAACTTGTCCGAGGCCAAAACATGCCATTGCAGCAGACTGGGGTTACGAGGGCTACGCCTAAAGGTTTGGTGTTTTAACAAAGCGGAGCCGTCGTACTTCGGTCACGGCCGACCGTCCAAATACAGAGCGTTTTTTTGACACCTTAGGGCCCTCACCCACGGCGACTTTTTGTAGCGATGCAGTCGCGCGTTTAGCAAACGCGCGACAGCATCACTTCTAACGCGTGTTAGTCGCATTTGCAACGCGCTACTGCATCGCGATTGTATCGATACAAACGCGCGACCGCGTCGCGCTACTAACGCGCTACTGCATCGCAAAGTTATGGTTAGTCGTTCTTCAGCTGATATACATTGTCTCATCATTGTATTTCTGCGTGTCAACTCTGGTTTTACAATGGAAAGCAATTCACAAAACGTCGAATATGACATTCTATAACAACTTTTGAATTTAAGATCATAATTTTTGAGTTGTTTGAATGTTGTTACATGATGTCCACAAAGTAATCTCTGGGTATTAAATGGATGCATCCAATATTGACGCTGCTTCCGTTGCCTACGCTTCGGCTGCTTACGTAAAAGCAGCACCAAATACAACGTGACTAATGTTGCCTCAACGGAGTCCATCTTGCAACTGTACTGATCCAAGGTATTTTTGTATCGTAACTGCATCGCGACCGAATCGCGTTTGCATCGCGACTGAATCTG
Source organism: Luperina nickerlii (assembly GCA_963855955.1). Lineage (NCBI taxonomy): Eukaryota > Metazoa > Arthropoda > Insecta > Lepidoptera > Noctuidae > Luperina > Luperina nickerlii. The sequence continues at coordinate 2,909,046 of OY979689.1, read as the reverse complement.
GTCCCGTGGGCGCGGGCACACAGCTAGCGACTGCTTCGCGTCTGTATCGATGCTACGCGCGAGAGCATCGCGACTGCATCGCTACAAAAAGTCGCCCGTGGGCGAGGGCCCTTAATGTCAAATGCTGATGCAAAATGACAGATTTTCATGGCGCCCGTTATAATATGACGGAATCGTTTTCTTAAGAAACCCAAGTTTAAGTGAGACTTATTTTTTTTTAAATAACTTATTAATTTCGGTCACGATTCCGTTTCGCTACGACGACGCGACGATGAATATATACAATACTAGCTGCGTCCTGCGGTTTCACTCGCATAAGTGTAGATCCCGTGGAAATATCGGAATAAAAAGTGTAAAAAGCGTACATGTTAATTCAGGGTGTCAGCTACCTCGATACAAAATTTTATCAAAATTGGTCCAGCCGTTTGAGCGTGAAGAAGTAACAAACATATAAACGCACAAAATTTCGCCTTTATAATTTTAGTGTGATATACAATCAACGCCATTCTTATATGAAGGTCTAAATATTTGAATGGATCCAAAAAGACTAAACTAAAAAGACAGTTCCTGACCTCATATTCAATGATATTACACAAAAATATCCCCTCCCTCCCCTACCATGTTTACTTACTCCCTACAGACACATAATGCCCGAAAAATGATATAAATCACTTAACAATACAAAACTGGGGCGAAGCGGCACAATTAGACGCTAACTAGTCCAAATTACCCACATCTCCTCGTCTCGGGGGAGAATGTAAAAGATTATTGGTGTTACGAAGCGCTCGTGGGGGCGTGATGTTGCATTTTTGCCTATTCTACTCATAATGGAGTGGGGAGTTTGTTATTGTTACGTGGTGTCGGTTTTTGTATCAAGAATGATGGTTTTAGTCGTTCATGTTAAATTGTGATTCTGAAATATTGTTTCAAAGGGAATTGCAGATTTTTATATGGAACCTGGCTTACGTATCTACTGTCGCGCCATTTTGATATTTGTTCGAAATGTAAATTTTGAACAAAAAATAAAATGGCGGACAGCAAATGACAAATACACCAAAGCATTTGATAATCTTGTAGATATTACTTCTATAGCCTTAGATTAATAACGCCTATTCTATGTCTATAGCTAAATACGGAAGAGGAGTAACATTAAATCATTTTGTGTCTTCATTGCTAAAAACCTAAAAGGGGCTCGTGGTTAAATATTAACAGCCGCACGGTTCTTGCTACTGTCGGCTGGTGGATCGGTGACCATCCATTACGTATGTATATTGAGATATCGGGCCCGGCTGTCATCCGTCAGATCTTTGACAGTCATTACTGGTAAAGTGCGTTTCACGAAAGAATTCCCTTTGCCGTAATGTTGACACCATTGCTTTTCATTGAAGGTAAAACAATTCAACAATGAAAAGCAATGGTGCCAACATTACGGCGAAGGGAATTCTTTCGTGAAACGCACTTTAGTCAGAAGCCCAAAAGTCTGACAATCTTAAAAGTCTTAACAAGGGGTATTGTTACCCAGTGACTGGATTGTGGAAGTCAGATAGGCAGTCGATGCATGTAAAATACTGGTATTCAAGTACATCCGCTTAGACTGGAAGTCGACCCAAATATAGTTCGGAGAAGGCTAGACTGATTTTCATAACAGAAATAAACTAAAAACATCATAATTTAATTTGCTACAATAATAAAATTCCCCCCAAAACCAAAACGCAAACGTCAAATTTCAAACGCAGAACGCTACGACTAATCACCTCGAAAAACCAAAACAAAAAAAATCGCCCCGTTCCACGTAACGAAAAACCGAAAAACGATTACAAAAATAAGCCATACCCACACCTATTTTATTACATGCAGATAACAAAATAATCTTCAAAGCCAGAACCACATACTTACCGTGGATATTTAAAAAACTATAAAAAGTAAAACTGGCGATGTCGGCTGTTAAGAAGCGTGGTTCTGTAATAAAACATTGTTATTTATGGTCGGGTCTTAGCTATGGTGGACCCGTTTATATTTATATATTGGAGGTGTGATTGAGAGTAGGTAGTCGTGATTTTGAATTTGATTGGCGATTGCGGCGCGGCGTTCGATTTTTTAGGTTCAGGGACGGTTAATTTTTAAGTGGTGTAGGTTAGTTAAAATATGTAGGTATTATGTTTGACTATCCTTCCTTGAAAAACACTTTTAGGCTAGGCTTAGATGTCTGTCTGTCTCTGTCTGAACTGTCAAATTTGACAGTCCGGGTAGCTTGATGTGCTGGTGTCTGTAACCTACCTATTGAGGAGAATGGGCGAAATCCACGGATACTAGTACTTGCTCATTTCATAATGGAGTTTCCAGCAGCCTGTTCGAATATATTGAATCCATTTTGCATATTCTGTCACTTTAGTGTCTGCAATGGCGTCACAAAATTACTTCCAGCATTAATAATAGACATGAAACATAATTTATTATTAAAATTATTAACTACTTAATTATAGGTTACAGAAAACTGATATTTTATGTAAATTGCTCGAACAGCTGGAAGTCATAAGTCACCTGGGTGTGTAGAACTAGTATTAAGTCCAATTATGTTGATAGAAATATCTAGCTTAAAATCTGGATTTTGTCTAGGGTGTATTTTCATTTTGAAGTGAAAACTAGGCGCGTTGGGCATTTTTGAGTTGGGAAAAAACTATCGAACTCGCGCCACTGTTAACGTAACCGACCGCTTCGGATGTGTTCGGCTGTCCTCGGGATGCACTCGGTTTTAATATATATATCCGATATGTCAGTGAGTGATGGAAAAGCATTCTGTTTGTGTTTTGTTTTCACTTCTGTCGGCACTCCTGGAGTGACAGTTTTTTCATAATTATTTTGTTAGGACCTTGCGAAAGAGTTACGTTCGTACCGGGTAGTATGGTAAGTGTCTACTTTAGAGAACACGGGATCTACTAAGTCCGTCAACCACGGCCCTTCCGAAATAAGTTCGAAATTTCAGAGTGATCCCTCCATCCGATTAATTATTTTTATACGGACGGGCAAAAACACAACGCGAGTAGGGAGAACTGTGAAGTCGTCGTGTCATTTATTCTTAGAACGGGCCCCAAACTAAGGTTATCTCCTTAGGTGATACGGGATAGTTATCGCCCATAATTTTGGCCGAAAATACGGATTTCTTTCTTAGTTAGTAGACCTCCATATACGTGCCCTGAGAATTAGTCACGGCCTTGCCGCTAAATGAGGCTAAAAATCTAATTTTAGCTACCTACTTATTTCAAGAAGACGTGTTCAATTTTACGTGCCTAATTAAACACGTCTTCTTAAAAAGAAAAAAAAATAAAGTAAGAAAAAAATTCAGATACAATAAATAAAATTATTCCTCAAAGACCTTTGGTGACTAAAATTGTATGTTTACCTTGCGACAAAAATTAAAAACTTCAGTAAGTACAAACTTGTATCTTTTTTAGGGTTCCGTACCCAAAGGGTAAAAACGGGACCCTATTACTAAGACTCCACTGTCCATCTGGTGGCGCCAAGGGCCAAATTAGTGGACTGTATTTTGCGATGCGGAACAATAAGAATGACAAACGCTTGGTGATGGGTGATTTCGAGTTGCGGTGGGTGTGGGACAATAGAAGACAACCCGAAATAATAAGGAAGGAAGCACAAACCTTTTACGGGAGCCACGTGCTCGTCGTCGCCGGTGCACCGGTTCACTTTCCAGGTTCAGGGGCAGTTGGGCTTCTAATTACTGTCTCACACGTTAAACAAGAACACAGGCGGTTGAGTAAAAGTCTTATTATATGCGGAAATGCGGTGATTCCAAAGTTATCAATATTTTTAAGCGGTGCGGGCAAGCGCCATTGCGCGCGCGATGCGGTTCGATTCGGAAGTGTTTTCGCGACAAAATGACGAGCGAAATCTTCTTATTCACTCGCGAGGTATGTGCGGAAGGGAGATGGGTATAGGAAGTAGCGAATGTCAATCAGTTTTTGAATGTTGGCGCAACCATTCCCCCCGGGTTTGAAGGATCACCTTCAAAAACAATAAGCGAAACTAATCAAATAACTAAATTCTTATGCAACCTATAACTGCTAAACTATTCCTAAACTACTCGTATATCTAAAGCGTTGCAATAACTACTAAACTAAGTTGAAACCTGCTGCTGATTAGGCAGAGGACAGAGGCGAATAACCGGACGTAAATACGAACCGGTTGCGGTTTTAATTCTTACGATACGCGTAACTCCCTTTGAATCAGGGAAAACTTCCTCCACTACACCTAGAGGCCAGTGTAGAGGGGGCGCATTCTCAGTCATTAAAACTACCACAGTACCAACGGTAACTGGATTCGATGGAGTATTCCATTTTTGACGCGACTGCAGCGTGTGCAAATAATCTGTTCTCCAACGCCTCCAAAATGATTGAACTAATCTATCCAAAAGAGCGTGACGCTTTAGGAGATGCAGTCTGTCTTCATCGACATCCATAGCGGGCAAATACTTAAGAGGAGTCGTGGTTAGGAAGTGAGCCGGCGTTAAAGCTAAAGACTCTGACGGGTCACTAGATAGAGTTCGACACAGTGGACGAGTATTCATCACTGCCTCTATCTGAGCGAGTACAGTGCTCAGCTCCTCATACGAGAGAATCTGTACGCCTACAACGCGGAACAGATGCGACTTGAGGCTCTTAATGTTAGTCTCCCAATTACCACCAAAGTGACTAGCAGCGGGCGTATTAAAATGCCATTCAATACGGTTTTCGGCCAAAACATGAGCGAATTCACTCTGATAATACTTTGATCGCAAGAATGCGTGTAGCTCCGAGATACTACGGCGAGCTCCAATATAATTAGTACCGTTGTCCGAATATAAACGTTTGACGGGACCACGTCGCGACAGAAAACGCTTAAACGCGGACATGAAACTTTGCGTACTTAAATCACCAGTCAATTCTATGTGAACAGCGCGAGTTGTCATACAAATAAATAGACAAACGTAAGCCTTTGTAGAGCGTATACCACGACCACGGGTAATAGTTACTCTAAACGGGCCAGCGAAGTCCGTACCGGTGTGTACGAAAGGTTTAGCGGATTGAACAACACGACAAGAGCGATGATCGGCCATTTCAGGCGCAATAAATCGCGGGCGAAGCTTAAAACAGGGCACACATTTGTGCACTCTAGCACGAATCAAATTGCGAGCGGAAAGTATCCAATACTTCTGTCTAAGGATAGACATCAACAAGTCTGGACCTGCGTGACAATTCACCTTATGATGATAATCTACTATCAAATCTAAAACATGGTCCTTGCGGGGTAAAACTACTGGATGCTTTTGTTCAAATCCTAAATCAGAATTTCTCAAACGACCACCTACTCGAATGAGACCACTCTGCAAAAAGGGTTTCAAATGTTGAAAAGCGCGACTACAAGTTTTGTTGGACTCTAAACTACTAAATTCTGATGCGAAATAAAATCTCTGCAACTCACGAAGCACGACTGACTCAGCTTTATCCAGATCAGCGGCGGTTATATTACCGCGTGTGGACAGTAGTTTTAGAAAACGACAGACATAGACCACACAACGCAAAAGTCTCGACCAAGACGAGACTCGATTAGACAACGATAAAATAACCGACTCTTCACGTGGAACCGAAACTACAAGCGAATGTTTCTTCTCCTCGGGTAGTTCTGAAACGGCAGCTGGATTAAAAGGCTTAACCGGCCATTCCTCAAACATACTGTGAATCCAAGGCGGAGCGCAGAACCATAGCGGGTGATCTAAAATTTGCGAAGGGAGCAATCCGCGGGAGAGACAATCGGCGGGATTTTCTATACCAGCAACGTGAAAGAGATTTTGTGGTGGTAATTCGGACTGAATTTTAGCCACCCTATTGGCAACAAATGTGTCCCAGCGATGGGGCGAAGAATGTGCCCAACACAAAGCGACAGTAGAGTCAGAAAAAGCCATAATTCTATCGATAATAATGCGGTGCCTACAGGCATTGACAATAGAGCTGATTAATTGCACTAACAAAAGTATAGCGCACAGCTCCAGGCGCGCTAGAGAAACGACCTTGCGAGGGGAGACTTTGGATTTAGCGCTTATAAGACTAACCGAGACCTTATCAGCATTCAAAACGTGAAAGTAAACTACCCCCCCGTAAGCCTTTTCACTGGCGTCTGCGAAGCCTACGACAGTAACTATACTGTCGGACAATATACCAACATGGCGCGGAATTCTTATTTGATTGAGCAATGGAAGCTCTTTGCGAAAGCGAGCCCACAATTTAACAATATTGTCGGGCGCGGGGTCGTCCCAATCACTATTGGAAAGCCAAAGTTCCTTTATAAGTAACTTGGCGTATAAAACGACGGGAGCTACAAATCCCATAACATCCCATATACGTGCTACACACGACAGGATAATGCGCTTAGTACAAATTTGCGGAGTCGAACTAACCTTAAGACTGAACATGTCAGACGCGGGTGACCAACTTAAGCCTAGAACCTTGTGCGTATCATCACCATCAAATTCCTTCACTGAAGATAATTGATGTGATAGTGGAATCGAATCTAGAACGGTTTGCGAGTTACTTGTCCACTTCACAAGGTCAAACTGACCGGCTTTCATAAGATTTATTACTTGAGCGGCGGTCTCAACGGCCTCTGCCTCGCTGGCTACACTATAAACAAAGTCATCCATGTATAGCCCAGTTTCAATAGTATCTTTCGCTTTCGGGAATCTTTCACCCTCATCAGCGGCTAATTGCTTGATAGTGCGAAGCGCATGGAAAGGACTCGACTTAAGCCCAAAACAAACACGATTAAACTCGTAAACTTTCAAAGGTTCTTGAGGCGAAAATCTATACAAAAAACGTTGAAATCGGCGGTCGCATTCGCGAATACCAATAGAAAGAAACATTTGCCTTATGTCGGCGGAAAGCGCGACGGCAAACAAGCGGAAATTTACAATAATGTCAAATAAGTTACCTTGAAGGTTTTGACCACAATACAAAATATCATTGAGCGATACAGAAGTGCTAGTCTTAGCACTGCCGTCTAAAACCACGCGGAGCTTAGTAGTAAGCTTATCTTCTCTAACAACTCCGTGGTGCGGGATGATGTAAGATGGATGACCGCGAGTCTCGTCAGTCTCGGCGGTAGGCGCAGGTGAGATGTATCCTTTATCTAGGTATTCGATAACAACCTCATCATAGGCTTGCTTCAACTTCGGAGATGCTTGCATCTTACGTTCTAAACAAGAAAAGCGTTTTCCAGCGGAAGCGTAGGAGTCACCGAGCGAAAAAATATCCCCCTTGAATGGGAGCGCGACAACATAACGACCATCATTGTTTCGAATAGTCGTGCGACAATAAATCTCCTCAGCCACCTTATCATCAGGGCTTAGGATAGGCGGGACATTGACCTCTTCAATTTCCCAGAACTTGCGGATGGTGGACTCCAGCGGCGGCTCAACAGTGCAGCAGTGTGACACAGTCGAGTAACTATCTAAATGTGCGGGTGCGGAACCAACAATAACGAAACCTAGAACTGTTTCTAGGGCGTGCGGTGCGGGATACGACGAATGACCTTGAACCTTACGCGATAACTGGAGGTGCGGGAGAATCGATGCGCCGATCAACATATCGACGTCTCCAGGGACACAATAAGATTCATCTGCCAACGGTAGGTCTTTAAATTTGGTCAATAAAGACGTATCAACCGGGACAGTAGGCAATTGTTCCGTAATTTTATCTACGACAAGCGAATCCATATCAAAACAAATATCGGGATTAAAACGCGAGGCAAATTTAATTTTAATTGAACCATGAATGGTTGATTTTAAACCACCGAACCCCTTAACTACTGAGCGGGCTGGCCGATTATTAATATTAAATCCAAGGCGTTGACAACAATTTTGAGTTAAAAAATTACTCTGCGAAGCGCAATCTAACAACGCTCGAACAAGACACGGATTACCTACAGCATCATTAACAACAACGTGAGCGGTCGCGAGCACCACGGTAGTACACGCACTGCTTGCGGACATCGAACACAACGTGACGTCACTCACGGCGGTCTGCGAGCGGCCAACGTCGCGCGCTGGCTGCGGCTGCGGCTGCGAAGCGGTCGCCGAGTTCGCACTGACTGTCTGCGACGACGTGTCACCGCTTGATAAACTAACTGTGCTCACATTGGATGCGGCATTATTAGAACCTTTCTCCATGTGAAGTAAAGTGTGGTGCTTTGAAGGGCACTTACGACAACTTTGACTACTATTACATGACGTAACCCGATGCTTGTCACTTAAGCAGTTAAAACACAAATTGTTTTCGCGAACAAACTTATAACGTTCATAAGGCGTAAATTTTAAAAACCCAGAACACTTGTACAATTGCGAATGTTGACTATTGCACAAAGAGCAAATGGATTGTACAGGTGCAGGTGCGGTATTCACATACGTATGTGTCGACTTTTGTGACTTCGAAGGCGCATCTGTTCGACGGTCGGATTTAGTAACTACCTTCTTCGTAACTTCATGGTTTGACGAAGTGCGTTGTAATATTTTAATATGATCGCGAACAAAACATTCTAAATCATTGAATTTTGGCAGTTTACTACTGCGATGGTTCATTTCAAATAAACGAACAGTTTCATTATCTAATTTCCTTAAACCCAAATACAAAAACAAAAAGTCGCAGAGGTCATCGACCTTCAGGTTCTTTACTGCGCGAACAGATGATGCAAAAATATCTAAAAACTTCTCTAAGTTATGTTCATTAGAAACTGTAATATTTTTCAATTCGAATAACTGATCTAAATATGCGGTAGCTACCAATCTTTTGTCTTCGTATTTCGACTTTAAAGTTTTTAAAATTAATGAATAATTTTCGGCACTAAAAGTAATGCCGGCACAAATAGTTTTAGCTTTACCAGTTAACTTTTCAACCAGATAGTGTAATTTTTCATGATCTGTCAAAGAGATGTTCTTATCTATAGTGTTTTCAAAACTATCTATAAACTGATTCCAATTGCGAATATCACCATTGAATTCAGGTATCTGAATGGGCGATAATCTAGGTCGATCGCGAGTGTGATTTGCATGGATCTGATGGATAGACGGCATCTCCAAACTTCTCGCGACGCGTTTGATGCGACAGAATAAATCATCAAATGACGCCAAAGCTTGATAACTCACAGCGTATTCTGGATTTAATTCTAACTCTAAAACGTTAATATCATGAATTACGGATTCAAATTCCGTGCGCAAACTATCCAAATTTTCTACAGAACATAAGAACGAATCTCTAATGGCTAGATCAGCTGTTTTAAGTGCATTATCACAAATAGATTGCACGCGGGAAAATAGCATGTCTCTTTTAGCATATAAAAGTTTTAATTGAACTTTGCTATCCTTTGGAGGCATCGTGAACAATAGGTATTATGACACACTATCAATGCAGTAAACAAACAAAATAAAGTTAATTTTAACTAATAAGCGGTGAAGAACAGTGACGCGAACAATATCTAAGAACCTAAAGTGGGTAGACAGTTATAAACGTACTGCGAGTATACTAAACGAACTGTAGGTACTTTTAAATCAATTCTAATTTACCCATCAGGTTGTGTCTCTGTTTCTGATATACAAATACTTTTTGACTTCCGAATGAATTAACAGAATACTAACGATCTATAGCTACGTATGTAGGTATTACGAACGTACAATGCGTAGGTAATAGATGAACTATTTGCGAAACGAACAACGAATTGCGTTAGGTATAAGACTGCGGTGCGGTGCGTTTATTCCCTATGGAATAAATACTAATGCGATAACTACAACAAATATGTACCTAATTCAAATACCTATACTATCCGGTGAGAGGGACCAAAGAAAATGGTGGCGCCAAGGGCCAAATTAGTGGACTGTATTTTGCGATGCGGAACAATAAGAATGACAAACGCTTGGTGATGGGTGATTTCGAGTTGCGGTGGGTGTGGGACAATAGAAGACAACCCGAAATAATAAGGAAGGAAGCACAAACCTTTTACGGGAGCCACGTGCTCGTCGTCGCCGGTGCACCGGTTCACTTTCCAGGTTCAGGGGCAGTTGGGCTTCTAATTACTGTCTCACACGTTAAACAAGAACACAGGCGGTTGAGTAAAAGTCTTATTATATGCGGAAATGCGGTGATTCCAAAGTTATCAATATTTTTAAGCGGTGCGGGCAAGCGCCATTGCGCGCGCGATGCGGTTCGATTCGGAAGTGTTTTCGCGACAAAATGACGAGCGAAATCTTCTTATTCACTCGCGAGGTATGTGCGGAAGGGAGATGGGTATAGGAAGTAGCGAATGTCAATCAGTTTTTGAATGTTGGCGCAACCACCATCTGTCCGTCTGTCACCAGGCTGTATCCCATGAACGGTGATAGCTAGACAGTTGAAATTTTCAGAGATGATGTATTTCTGTGGCCGCTATAACAGCAAATACTAAGAACAAAATATAATATATATTTAAGGGGGCTCCTATACAACAAACAGTTAGAAAATTTTTTTTGCCTTGTGGTACGGAACCCTTCGTGTGCGAGTCCGACTCCCACTTGGCCAGTTTTTTTTTTTTTACACATCTTTGTTTCTCATAGTATGTATGTATGTATTGTATTATATGTATTAGTGACATGTTCTGTATGGCTTTTATATTTTGAATTTTTGTTTATTTTGATTTAATTTTTAATTTTGTGACCCTGACAATTTGTATCTTTTAATTTTCCTTTACTTGAATTGCTTTGACATTGTATTTTAATTTTAATTTTAATTCCATTACCCCTTTTAATTTGTTTTTGTTAATTTATTTTATTTAGAGCCATTTTATTTAGAGACATTTTATTCTGTGGCAGTAGCATTGTGATTGCAGCATTATGATATTTTAATTTTATTTTTTATGTAAATATGGGTTTTGCCTGAATTAAATAATTTTTTTTTTTTTTTTAATAGTGCCCCTAAGTGTACACACCAACTCCAACAAATCCGCCCCTAAGACGACCCACTGACCGAAATTTCATTGGAATTTCTATTTTGATTGATCTTTAAAAAATGCTGTAACCGCTTTTCATGAGGTTGGCCGACGGTGTCTGCTGTTTTGCAAACTTATATTTATTATTGTTACTCCGACCCACCCCGTCGCATCGCATCGCCTGCCCGCGCTATTACTTCGTTTTTACTTAGTGTTCTTTCTGACTTTTTTTTCTTTTTGCTCGGCTCCTAAAGGTCGTAGCGTAATGTTAGATAGCCTATAGCTTTCCACAAGAATTGGGCTATCAAATGCAAAAAGAATTTTTCAAATCCGACTGGTAGTTCCAGAGATTAGCGCGTTCAACCAAACAAAACAAACAAACAAACTCTTCAGCTTTATAATATTAGTATAGATTTACTTGTAGATTAGGTAATGTACAAAAACTGGGTTTAAAAAATATTTTGATATATTCGTTTATCTTTATATTATACCATAATTTAGTAGGTAGGTACCTACTTACTTATGATATGGTTCGCTAATACTCCGACGGCCGCGGCATGCGGCCTCTCGAAAAAGCGAACAGTAGAATGAGATTCTGCTTATTTTGTAAGGAAAATGTTTGAGAAGAGTACAAAAACAATTTACTAATACATATTATTTTAATAAAATATTTATATACTGTATATATAAATATCTAAATGAATTTTACAGAATCGAATTCATGAATTCCGTGATGAAAATAAAGTGCGTGTAAATTAGAAATAATGAGAATAAATGAATATGCAACAATATTCGTTCCTAGGCATTCAGTACAGTTTTCTTACAAGGGGAATTTATTCCTTTGTTTTTTTCATTTCTTCATATTTTGTCAGAATAGCACTCCTTTCGGAAAAGCTTTGGTTTTCTGTGAAAGCGGTTCCGTCATTATTATTTATTTATTTATTTAATACTCAAGCACGTAAATGTACAGAGGCGGACTTAATGCCATAGGCATTTTCTACCAGTCAACCTTTATTTTAGTATTAAAATGGCTGATATCATGTAAATCTGTCATTTTCATTGTAAGGTGTAGGTTTCATTGTAAGGTGTCAAAATACGCTCTGTATTTGGACAGCCGATATTGTGCGACCGGTCACGCTTTCTTAAAAAACCAAAACTTTAGAAGACTGAACGCAGTGCTATTAAAATCAACTTTCAGCCGTTGAAAAAAAGACAACTTGACTTTCCAGCCAATCTTTGTCCGGTTTTTAACGTAATAGGATTTGATGCTAATCATAAACAGCAAACCTAGCCCACTACACAAACTCCCCGTTTCGAAACACACAAATCAATATAAAAGTAAAGATTATAAAATCAAATGGAAGTTCTCACAATCGTTTGCTACTAAACTCCCCTCTACACAAGAAGGCGTGTATATATAGCTAGGCCTCGATGCCTTCGCTCTTAAAAAAAGAAAATTTAAAAAAAAACCACCCGACGATGAGGTAACGAACGAGGCGCGGTCGGCGCGTTCCTTTTTTAAAAACCTTCGACGTGTGTGGTCCGATTGGACTTGTATCAAGAGAAATTGAACTTTAATACATTGTAAAGTAAGGTTGGTTTTCATGTGTTAATGTTATAAAGAGATGTTTTTCTGTAGTATGTATGAATATTGGAGTTTTGAAGAACTTAATTGGTAGAAAATTGTATGTAATTTTCGTTTTGTGTGTGTGCGTGTGTTTTGAATTTCCTAATGCTTGTATGACTCAATATTGTGTATTGTTTCATTCGGTTTAATTGGTTTAATTTTAGTACTTAGTTGATTGTTTTACTGACACCTGGAATATTTCATGGATAGTATTAAGTATTTATTTTTACGTGTTTACTTGACCATAGACTCTCACCATAAGTAGCCTAGCTACCAAAGACAACATTTTCATAGATACTTTTGTCAAAGCATAAAAGATTCTTAATTAAATTAGGAATCTTCATTTCAGCCGAAAGAGGTTCTGTTGAACATAGGCCTCCCCCAAGGGTCGCCCAAAGGGCGCTAAGGGGGCTATTTTATGAAGGCACGAGACTTTTAATCAAATTAGACACTTCCTCCATAAGTTGGTAGCTTCACTTTTCGAAAAAAAAGTTTGCATACAAAGATTTTGTAAAATACGTATGTATTTTTGTGCAAATAATGTTTCCAAAGTTCTCAATAGATGGCGCAGTAAATCCCATAAGCAGGGTATAAATCAGTGACTTGGAGATTTTCAGCAATTCAAGTCATTTATTGGCAGTAAATGCGGTATAAAAGAGGGTAGGTAGGTATATAAATGATATAAATATTACGTAAATAAGTTTCCTTATAGCCATAAAACAGGTTCCAGAAAAATGTGAGACCCTGGCTCCAGAGCTAGGTTAGAGTAGGTACTTGTATTTCAGAAGCCAGGACACATTTCGCATAAATTTGCATGCAAATATTAATTAGTAAGTAATTAATATTACAATATCAAGGTGCTAATTTCAATAAACAAAATATCTCTAAACAGATGAATGAACACAATCATTCAACATTAAACGAAATTTTTTGCTTATAAACTCAACATGTAAGTAATAGGTATTTACAACAAAAAAATACAACATAAATTATTGCAAATAAGCTGTTACAATTTGGACCTCAACCTGAAAAATATAGGCGAGGACGCTGGCACCCCTAAACACAAGTTAAATCTTACTTTGGGTGTCAGAGTTCATCGAAATCACTCTATCCCTTAGTTGTAACGCTGCATAGTGTTTTAGATAAGTGTTTTTGAACAACTAAAGTTAATAAAGAAAAAAAAATATAGCCTGAAAACAGTAGTTTGAATACGGACGGAGTCTGAAATAAACAAATTTTATTATTATTATATAAAATACTGGAACTCGGCATTTTCTATGAAAGTCTATCCTGACATACTTACCCGCAGAGGGCAAAAACAAAGACTACCTAATTAAAATAAAATATCTATAAAAAAACGTTTTTGTTTCCCAGTTTTTTTTTATCATTTTGCAGTTTTTCACTATCGCTCCTATGGCTGGCTGTAGTTAAATGTAATTTTTTAAAACAAAAAAAAAATTTTACAGCCAAGAAAAGTTTTTTCTCTCCCGTCGGATCGAAACGTGACACTTTAGGCACCGACCGGGCCATATAAGGTAATCAATTGAGATGAATGATCATTGAGCGGCCAGAAGGGGTCAATTTCAATCATTTATGGTTTTGTTGACAATGGAATAAGGATTCCGTTTGTGCCGCCAAGGAAAATACTAAAAAAAATCTTCTTTTTCTCTCATAAAGCTTATGAACTGTAGGAGAGGGGCTCGTGGTTAACTACGACAGCCGCATCGGTCGATTGATCAGGTTAAGCTACGTTTCGTCAAACGTAGCCTCATCAGGTCAGTCTGTGGATTGATGACTTCCGTGCCTTGAAAAGCACGTGTTAAGCCGTTGGACCCGTCTGTTATTTGTTGATCTTTGATAGTTATTGTAACAACTATTATACCTATCACGTCTGCGGAGTTTCACTAGCTAATTTGACCAGGTATTTTCGTCTGCCTCTCTTCTTATGGCCATCCGCATTAACACTTTCCTTATCACTAGTTCCTTATTGCACAAATTGATAAATGTCATTTCAGAATAAGACCGCGAAATTCAATTTTTCTTACGTTTTTTGCAATTTTCAGGTCAGTGTCAGGTTGTATCTTGATAAAAATTTGATTCGCGACTATAACAGGTACGTATTTACAGAATTATAGTCATTACATTCTTTAGTACATCTTTCTAAGTTAGATTTGTATCATATGAACAAAATCTCTTATGGAAAAGTGCTTATGGAACAAATCTAAGTTAAAGAGACATAATTATTAATGATCCTAATTACTATAATTCTGTAAATACATATATATTATAGTCAGGAATCATATTTTGATTAAGATACAACCAGACACTGACCTGCAAATAGCAAAAAACGTAAGAAAATTTAAAATGCGCATTCAAACTCAAAAAAACTAAAAAAAAACTCAAAGCATTTATAATGTCAATTAAACCATGTAAAGGCACTTTTGAATTGTCAAAATTAAATAGTCTGTCAGTTAGAAAGTTGAAGCTAGTTGCCCATTCCAAAACGTAGATCTCTATGGAGAAGAACGGGCAAGAAACTCCATGGATTTAAATCAAGATATTACAAAATCCTGGGTACATTATTCTTGTTGCTTCTATAAGTGAGAACAATATAAAAAAAAGAAACAAATGAAGAAACAATTCAAAATATAAGATTAAAAATAAGCCTTGGCAGTTAAGAGATGACCAGTCTCAACCGACGGCGCCCGTTCACGAACATGACGCGTGGATCAGCACCATCCAGCTCAACCATTTTGTAGAGACATTAGACATCACCCTAACTCCTAATTCCAACAGTCCCACGTAAGGCCAACTTTCATGGTCAGCGGGATTGTCCGAAAGGGTTACCGCTGGCCCGGAACATAAAGTGCTAAGGAAGGAACACGGGTGGGATTTAGTCAGTAAGAGTCTGACACTCCCTTCTGCTCCACCCAGAGCGGGAGTGGTCATTTGATGATTTCCCATCCAGAAAAAAAGGCCAAGTTTCATAGGAGAAACTATTTTTGGCAGACAACTCATAATAATCAACAAATGTATAGGGCCTACTCTACTCCAAAATGGCGTTCCTACACTTATTACATACCTCCTATAAAATATGACTTCTTTACGGCCATTACCTGCGTCTGCGCACGTCAGAGTAATAGGATAATTACAGTGTTGCCAGCTAAAAGCGTGGCAAGTAATTATGTGTAGATAATTGGCGAAGATGGCGGGGTTGCCAACTTGCCATGTATAATAATTGAAATGCCTAGCGATGCGCTTGCGCTTGTTTGAGGATTTCTTTAGTTTTATATTTTTAATGGTTAGGTGATTAAAAAGATATAGTCTTTATGCGGGTTTATAGAAGAGGTAACAAAAAATTACTCGGAAAGACAGAGTTTTTTTTAATAGATAGAAAAACATTGCTATTCATGTCCTAGATAAAATCTTGGATCTTTTGGAGGCCTAAAAAGGCCACTTTGGCAGAATCATAAAAGGATAACATTATGAATCATAATGGACAGTTAACTGTTAAGTTAATCGTATCAAATCCCATTGGTGGAGGATTTTCAGTTATTTTTTTTGTCTGTGCTAAAATACCAATCAATCCAATCTCAATCTCTTTGCTTATACCTACGTAGTGCAGCGAAAAAAAGAAAAACACGGACTGTCTTCGCCATATTATGATTCATAATGTTATCCTTTTATGATTCTACCAAAGTGGCCGTTTTAGGTCCCCTGGTGTTGATATGAGCTGTACGAGAAAAATATTAGCCAGTCACCAAGGTGGTCGCGGGGCTGACTGTCCAGGATGCGGTTGTTAGCTGATGTGCTGTTGACTGTACCTACCTACTAAAGTATCATCACTCGCAAAGGCTGTTTTTAATGCTACATACATTTAACTAAGCAGAGCAATGATGGCTCGGTGGTAACGGTGCGAGCTGTAACTGTAGATCGTGGGTTCGAACCCGGTAAGGCACTTTACTGTTACTGGTGGGTGGCAGTATACCCACTAAAACTCAGCGGTGTTCCCTCGTCGCCTTGATGGGGAGTCCGGCTCAGCCTTTGCGTCCACAAACCCTCGGAGCAAGCCCGCCTAACTGGCGGGCCCCGCATGTCCCCCCGGCTGGGGGGCTACGGGAATGGCCGGGAACACCTGGCCATTCCCGTCCGGCACTGGTGGAAGCCTGTGCAATACAGGCGAGGGTGCCCCCGCACCCGTCGCCTGCTGGCTTCCACCTGGGAGGAGTCGGAGGTGACTGTCATACTGACGTCGTCTACGACCCCTCCTCCGCCTTCGGAGCGGCGCCGCGAGAGGGTCTTCCTCCCGCGCGCGCTCCGCCGCCTCTTCCTGGGACATGACCTGTTCGCAGGAGGCGACTGCCGCCCAGGACCCTTCAACCCCCAGCATGGCGTTGACCAAGCTGGGGAGCGAGAGGTCCGTTTGTTACTGTTAGCCTGCATCAACTGACTGCTGGGTAAAGGCCCTCTCCTCATGACTTCCAGCTCTTTCCATCCAGGACTAAAGATTTCGATACTCTAGAAGGCGCCGCGGCAGACCCCGTAGAAGATGCCGGAACGAGCTGGATAATACAAACGACCAGTGGTCCACTTTAGCCCTGCAGTGCGATTCTGTAACCATCTCACCGTGAAAACTTAGGTGAAGTGAGCGTGGAGTGAGCTGTCAATAGTGTCAATTCCTAGCAAAAACAAACTCGCATCACCTAAGTTTTCACGGTGAGATTTTGACAGAATCGACCGGCTGGATCGAAAGGCGTTTTACTTTGTGTAAATAATTTCATCAACACTGCTCTCAGAACGGTGAAGGAAAACCTCGTCCTAGTACCAAAAATTCGAAGACATGTGATAGATGTGCCAATGCGCAATGGGCCCGCGTGATGGCCCATTTCCTCTGGAAGAGACGAGGCCTGTGTCCCACTAGTTGGAACATTATAAGTTGATTATGTTATGTGTACACTTTACTCGTGCTCTTTGATAGAATACAGCGGTGCTATTCTGTAAAAATCTCACCGTGAAAACTTAGGTGAAGTGAGCGTGGAGTGAGCTGTCAATAGTGTCAATTGGTAGTAAAAACAAACACTTCACCTAAGTTTTTACGGTGAGCTTTTTACAGAATCGACCGGCAGTTCATTTATGCATTTCAATTTGAATGAAACCATCAAATTAAATCGTCAGCTTATCAGTGAATAATTAACGTCAGTCATAAATTTTTCTGCGACTTTCAATCAACCAAAAATTTGGTTAAAACGTCTAAAATTGCCAAATTAATAAAAAATACCAATATTTTGTGTAACATTTTGTGTCATGGCAACACTAGTTGTTAATTAAACACCTCGTAACGACTCAACAAAGAGTGCATGACTAGACATGCAACCTCAATCATCAGTTTAAAGAAGGGAGGCGTGTCAGAACGTATGTGTTGTCTTGTGCATGCTACATTGAAAACTGCTGCGGTAATTCTGATGTTTAATGTTTTAACAGGAAAATTGCTTAATTTTTTTCGTTTGAGCTGTGTTTTGTAAAGGTTACAGTTAATGTTTAAGTTTCATTGTTTAACTGTCAATAAAGTATTATTTAAATAGTTGTTAAACTCGAATTTATAATCAGGAATAGCAACACTCCAAAGGTTGTTAAGCTTTTATTTGGGAGCCCAACAGACGAACCTATCCATTTATAACCGACTTCTACAGACAACGGAATCTCTTCAATAAATGCCAGAAAATCAACCGCGATTGCTGATCACACAACATAACATTACGCCTGTATGTGGCGGATGAGTTCAATAGCTTCTTGTCACTGATATTCACATAGCAAGTACTGTTGTATGAATTTGTTGGTAGTTATAACTAAAAAGTGAAAAAAAAAACAAAAAAAAACACTACAAAGTGAAAAATAACTTTAATTTCAAAAGTCGGTGTCAAAAATCGAAAATTCAAAACCAATGACACCGACTTCCAAAATGAAAGTAATTTTTCAGTTTGTACTGTATTTTTTGGAAGTCGGTTGTATTTTATCTATCTCTATAAATTAATCTATCTTTGGCCATCCTCTACATCATCAACATTTATCCTCATCATTCTTTTAGTCACATCCATTTCCTCATCATCACAGACCCATACCAAGACAAGATTTGCTTTAAACTTTTCTGTCACTGACACCACTTGAGAATGATGACATGGACCAAGAGAGCTACCCTTCTTAGAAATTTGCGTCAGTAGCAGCCATATGAAGGTGTCCATACACAATCCACTCAACATCATCAACATAAACTCCGAAGTCACACCTGTCTTCAAAACAGCTGCTGCTAATTACGTACGAGAAAGGATATCAGGTGTCAATCAAATGATTAAGTACTTCGTTATTGATGAGGTGGCCGTGTTTTGTATGGTGGAGTAATCTATCAAATTGGAGAAGCATTTCAATGTCCTCCTTAATTAATTAGCCGGGAATATATCAGCGATAATTTGAATAAAACTAAAAAATAACAGAAGGTAAAGCTGCTCCTGTCGCGGTCGGTTCACGATGGGTGACCATCCAGTACATACCGAGACCTATTCGTGCCTTGGGAAACTTTTAGCTGTTGGTCTCAGCTGTCATTCCATCTTTGACAGTCGGAAGCCAGAAATTCTGATAACCAGTCTTATTAGCAGGCGACTACATGAACTAAAGCGCGGTCTTTGTCGGTCTGCATAGAAAAGAAAGAGAAGCGCGATGACACAACGCTGGTAATTTTTATTTCAAAATACGAAGCAATTATCTGTTATAAAAAATCATGACAAAAAAATCACCTCTTAAAACTTTCTTTTTACAATAAAAATCATACTAATATACATACATACAATCATTCCGATTTTTTGTCAGATTATTCTACAAGCAATATACTAAAACACTAGTGTTTTGAAATTTTAGTCCAAATAATAGATTTTTTGTAATTAAATAATTGCTTCATATTTTGCAATAAATTACCAGTGTTGTGTCGTGCTTCCTTTTCTTTTTTATGCAGTCCGACAGTGACCGCGCTTTAGGTCATGTAAGCCCCTTAATTCAATATAGTGCGTTTTATTTTAAAAGTATGAAGAATAACGGGCACGAAACTCCACAGAGAAATCCGAAATACAATTTCTGCATAACCGTATTTCAGCAACACTCCGAGCAGAAATGACCACAGATAACATAAAACAAACAGCCCAACTTTATCAACAAAATCTTTAACTCAGTCCTCCTTTTGAAACCCAATTTTCGCCGGCACCATCTTGGGTGCGGCGGGTGGGGGATAAAAAACGAGAAACGGTTGAAAAAAACGAGAAACGAGACGAAAAAACGAGAAGTATTTTGACAGGTAACACAATAGCGGATCCCGTAACGCGCTGCGTGTAGCCTCTAATCGGTTTTAGACCCAGTTTATGGTAATTTTCGGGTCCGACTTTTATTTATTTTTTTGTCATTCTTGCGACTGTATTTTTGTATGCTGTGTGCAAAAGTAGGCATGCTGTTTATCCTGTTTGGTTATGCAGTATAATATACTAATTTTAACCCGCGACTTTGTTCACGTAACATTTTTTGCTACCCCGACCCACACCGTCGTATTGCATCACCTGCCTGCGGTATCACTTTGTTTTTACTGAACGTGATTTCTGACTCTTTTTCTTTTTGCTCGGCTCCTAAGAGCCCTAGCGTGATGTTAAACAGCCTATAGTCTTTCTCAAGGATTAGGCTATCAAACGCAATCATAATATTTCAAATCCGAGTGGTGGTTCCAGAGAAGTGCCGCTTTCTGAATCAAGCCCTTGATCCAGCTGCTCAACGAGAGCTTCCTCAGGTGTTGGTCGAGGCTCTTGGCTATTAAACCATTGGCTGTCACGACTTCACGACTATCGGCACAATTATCTCGTGCCAGCGAAGGAGGTGGCGGGATGACTGAGGGAGAGAGCCTCCCGTCCCAGCCGTCGCGGGAGACGCTCCGGGCGTCGGGAGCCGAGCGACGACTCCCGGCCACCGTAGGCGCGGACTTGCGGACGGAGAGTAATGGGTAGCTCACCGTCCGACCAGGACCAGACCCGTGCCGGACGGCGCGTATGTGTTGCACGCGCGCCTCTAAGAGATGTCAACATCATGTGAAGGGGCCCGTTAGGGCCGAAGTCTGACGGGTCAGCGGGATTGTCCTAAAGGGTTACCGCTGGCCCGGAACATAAAGGGCTAAGGAAGGAACACGGGTAGGTTTTAGTCAGTAAGAGTCTGACACTCCCTTCCGCTCCACCCAGAGCGGGAGGGGTCATTTGAGGATTTCCCATCCTCAAAAAAAAGCCCTTGATCCAGCTGCCCAGAGAGCCTCCTCAGATGTTGGTCGGGGCTTTTGGCCATCAGGCCAATGGTCGATACGACATTGACAGCCGAGCTCACATTCCAGATGTCAACAACCTCGTCTGCTAAGTAAACATGTAGGTATAGATTAATTTTATTATATATTAGTATAGATAGATTAGTAATGATACTAGTTTTAAACCATTGTCATCATCTGCCTACCCTTTTCCCAACTATGTTGGAGTTGGCTTCCAGTCTAACCGTTCTTCTCCATACAAATCCACTCTTTGGAACAAACTGCAAACTGGCTTCAACTTTTGGCTTTTTGGTTTCCTAAGATAGCGGTGGCGGCCACTTAGCGGTCGCAGTGACGGCCGTCATGTGGCAAAAATTATGGCAACGGGGTTTCACCTTGAAGTTAGTGAGTTTGATACATTTTCACAAGTAAAAGCTTCGCTTGTTTCAAAATCGCTGCCGCTCATCGCTACCGCTCATCCCCATACCCTCTCCCCAACCCATGGTGGTTCCAAACACCTTGAATACTTTCACCTCTCCGGTGTTTAGGTAATTAGCTCACCGCAGGTATCATAGCATATTCCATTGTCCGCCATATTGGATCCTAAAGAACAAATAATGCATACTGGCGGGAACTTGATGCTTTTTGTGTTTTTTTTTAATTTTTGGTTCAACCTATTGGGGAATGAGAATGTGTTGTAGAAAATAATATAATGTAACATCTCGCTTGCATTCACTGAAGGGTTAGACTGAGCTGTACTTTTTCGCCAGTTATGCTTAAGTCCCATGAAATAGGGGGCGACCACAGATATGAAAAAAAAAATTAATGATATATTTAGGAGGTGTCTATGGGTCAATTTATCTTTTTAATCTTTGTTTTTTTTTCACTTTTTTTTTTAATGCCTGCATTGTGTCTTTTGTTGCACTGAATAAACGTTTTATCTATCTATCCATCTATCTAGATAGAGATGGACCTAGATAACCCAATTATCACGATACCAAGCGTGACATTTTTTGACTACTTTATATGATGTCACAAGCAATATTTAGTGATTCGAAAATCAAATCGATTCAAAGACGCTGCCGCGTGCGGCACTCGTTTCGTCTCACCCCCGGGGCCTAGCGCCAGCGCTCACGCGTACCCAGCAGTACACACGACTGAGCGCGAAAGTGGCGGCTTACGTTTTTTCTACGTAAGCTGGTGCGATTTTTGGCACGCGAAGTACAATGCGTGCCACGAAAGATGAGACTTGACACACCACGTGGTTTGACATGCGCAGTACACCATTTTAGGTATCTTTAGCGGTATGAGGTCTGAGTGCGGGACGGGACCGGACGTCATAGGACCGGCGGAAAGAGCGGGGGAGGCGGGGTCAAGTCTCATCTTTCGTGGCACGCATTGTACACAGCCGGTCGATTCTGTAGAAATCTCACCGTGAAACCTTAGGTGATGTGAGTTTGTTTTTGTTAGGAATTGACACTATTGACAGCTCACTCCACGCTCACTTCACCAACTTTTCACGGTGAGATGGTTACAGAATCGCACTGCCGGACTGAGCGCGAAAGTGGCGGCTTACGTTTATTCTACGTAAGCTGGTGCGATTTTTGGCACGCGAAGTAGTTGTTCTTGAATTACATATCTAGGTGTATCTATGTCTGTGGGGCGAGCCTATTGCTTCAACCTGGCACAAATCGAGACTGCTGCTACTGAGAAATTCCAGATAAAAAATAAGTACTTAACACTTAGCTTGACCTGGGAATCGACCCCAGATTTCATGTTCATCAGCAGTGCTTGTGTTCACTAGACTTAGAGCGGTTCTGCACTACATCCGATCCGAATCCGAGAAATACCGGTCCGAAGTGACCTCAGTCGTGTTCGTATGAAGGGGTTGCGCACTAGATCCGAATTTTATCCGTCCGAATTTAGAATATTCCTAATTCGGATTGAAGTCGGATCTTTAATTCGGATTCGGATCGGATGTAGTGCAGAACCGCTCTAACGAGGCAGTTCTCCAGTTTTAAAACTAAGCATAAACGGTTTTCAACTAAGTACCTGGCTGAAGTCAATCCTACGAAAAATTTAAATTTTTTGGTATTCTAGCACTAGATACTTATAAATAGTGAAATATTTATTTAATTGTTTTATTTTACGAAACTATTTTACTACATAAATAAATAGCTTACCTAAGTCTTTAATATGACAAACTATAGTGTTCGCATTAGATTTTGAATTTTTTTTTACAAAGTAGGCACGAAGATCTTAGAGGGGTTCTATTTGAATACACGTCATAGAGAATGTCGTGTCAAAGATCAAGAGATCTTCGTCTTCTCTTGGTCAAATATTTAAAAAGGGAATTCCACGGAAAACGAAGACATTTTTTCCTTTGACTGAAATCGATTTGGCGCGTAACGTTTGAAATAGGACCGATCTCGCCTGTCAAACGTTTCGAGTGCACTTTGTTTTCCTTTGCATACCGCAGTGATATTGTTTGGTTTGTGTTTTCCTTTATTTTAATGTTTTTGACTGTTTACTAGTTGGTCGAATATATTAAATAAAATTGCAGGTCGGATTTGTAATTTAGAATGCTCGTTATACTTAAAATGGAATCTACTGGAATGTTTTTATCATTTAACCATCTTTTGCCCGTGCCCTCGTCCGAGTGAAATTTCTTATGCCCCCCGATTTACCTCGTCGCATCGCATCGCCTGCCCGCGCTATTACTTAGTTTTTTGCCCGGCTCCTAAGGGCGTTAGCGTGATGTTAAATAGCTAATAGCCATCCTCAAGAATTAGACTATCAAATGCAAAATTATTTTTTTTCGACCGAAAATTCAAACACACAAACTTTCCAGCTTTATTTTTAGTATACATTTATAATAGGTACTACGGAATTAGGAGGGGCTCCTGGCTAAGTAATAAAAAAAACAACTGCACAGATCGATCAGGTTACGCTGCAATAACTGAGGTCGGTCCGTGAATGGGTAACTAACTATTTCATGGCGAGTCTATAGTCTTCGGTGCCTCGTAATGCACGTTCAGACGTTGGCCCCGGCTGTCATTTGTAAATCTATGGCAGTCGTCAAAAAGTCTGACAACCACTCTTACCAAGGAGTACCTATCTGTTACCCAGTAACGAGGTTGTGGAGGTCAGATAAGCAGTAGTTCCATGTTAAGTATGGGTATTCAGCTGAATCCGGTTAGTCTGAAAGCTGACCCAATATGGTTGCGAAAAGGCTAGGCAGATGATGAGGCGCTACAGAATTATTTTAGATTCGGTTCAACATCATAGAAATGACCAATATTTGAAGTTAAACTTACAAAAAAAAAATCCTGCACGTTTAAAAGTAAGTGCAAGTTCATCATTAAACGAAATTCCTATACACTTTTAGTCACACTGCAGGTAACTTTTATTTACGGATACACAATACTTTCATTCTTACCCGCAAAATTTTAAACCAAACTAAACTCTTTGCAGAAAAAAAATAACAAGCCCCAATCAGCCATGAACCGTGTCCGTCAACAAATAAAAAAAAATAAAGTCAAAACACTTGATAATCAATTTTACCGCGAAAATTGTACGTCGAAATATGTAACAAACTTGTATTTGCGGCTGTCAAACTGCTTTTTGTTGTTACAGCCCATATATTGGGTAGTTGAACAGCTGTATTGGTAAGTTTGTGGTGTATCAACAATGGTTTCTTAGAATACCTGTCGAGCGTTTTTAAATTTGTTTCATTAGCGACAAGCGTAACTTATTAGGCGTATGAATGCAGCACGAAATTGACAATGCGACCTGTATTTGACAGAAAACGCCATATTTCCGTGTTCGAATTAGTTTGTTTAAGATCCGTGGTCAAATGTTCGTGGTAAGAAAATTCTAGTTACCAAAGATATAAAAAAGTTGATGATTTTTTTTTCCACTTACGTAAGTCTTGTAATTACTTACCTACCTATTTTTATCACTTAAACTTTTAACTAATAGGTTGTTTCTATGCTAAAAACACCCAATATTTGTTAAAAACACGACATTCAATTAAATACTAAAATGAAAAAAATATCTTAGACTTCTCGTAGCGTGCGTAGCAGAGTCGTAGGCCCCTTGTTTATCTGTAAGTAATATCTAGTATCCACCGTGCCTCTAATATTCTTTTATTTCGTTATTTTTGTTTATTCCGTTTGTTGCTTATTCCGATTAATTTATGACATTACTAGGACCTACCTCATTTAATAGAGTAACGATCTAGATTTTATTCGTGGTTAATAAAGCTCAATTGAACTGTTTCAAGCCAGTACTATTTAAACGTAACTGATGGGTTAACTAACACATCAATTTGTAGAAGGTATTTTGAAGTGTAATGTCCATGCATAACTAATTTTGTGTCAACATTATTTAAGGTAACTTCGCACGGCTCGCACCTCATGGTTCCTAAAAACCTCACTAGGTATAGAGCGTGAACATTCCTCCACACACCGTATCAAAGGATTCCGAAAATCCCGTTGAACCCACAGGATATTACTAGTCAAAATACAAACTCCCACAGCGTTACAAATCGCGCCAAAATATTGACGTAAAGTTTGACAGCTCTTTGAAAAACGAACACCGAATTGTCTCTGTCACCTGGCCATAGACAATGGTGTGTTTACACCGTCGCGAATTTGTGTTTTGAATAAGTCCTCTTTGTGTGAAGACTTTTTGTTGGTGTTTTGAGGTAAACATATTGTTTTTTAGGTACTCTTCTTGTGTGTATTGTTTTATTTATCTTATTGTTGGTACGTACTACTGGGTATGTTACGCGTGCCCAATTTTATTTCTAATAGGTAGGTACCTGCAGTAACGAAGTGGAGAACTTTAGAGAAAGTTGGGATGTGTTAAAGCTGCTTTGTTAGTCGTCTTTAATTTTTTGGTGTCAGTTCATGATCATCTACCTAGGCTTTTCCCAACTATGTTGGGGTCGGCTTCCAGTTTAACCAGAAGCAGCTGAGTACCAGTATTTTACATGGAGCGACTGCCTATCTGACCTCCATAACCCAGTTACTGGGTAACACGATACCCCTTCGAAAAATCACCAACGGCGTAACGTGCTTTCCCAGGCACGGAGGGGTCTTGGTATGTAAAGATGGTCACCCATCCACGGACTAACCACGGCGAGCGTAGCTTAACCTGATCGACCGTCCCGTGCGGCAGTTATCTTAGCCACAAGCCTCTCTTTTTTGGTGTCTGTTCCGTAGCGATATTAGGGCATGCTGGGAATTAAAAGAACTTACAGTACCCGGCGATAAATATTGCACATCGACCTTTACCTTTTTTTGTATTTTATACAAAGAATAAAAATAATGATCAAAAGAAGCAAATCATAATTGTTTTAACAGCTTCCACTAGATACCGGACTGTTTGTATTTCGTGCGACAGAGATAACGCTCTACGAAGCCGAAATTAGCCGATTGTCTCTTTCCAAAACCCTTTTCCCCATCGATAGGAAGAAACTACAGAACACCACTTTCTACGATCCTTACTTGCATACTTCTGATACTCTTCTTGCTTCATGTGCATACATCAGTATACGTTAACAGTCTGATCTCAGTCACAATCTGTCAAAAATACCTCTCCCTACTTTTTGACATTGTTTGAAGCTGAGATGAAACTGCAACTAGATTTTCAACGTTTTTAATTACGAGAATGCTCGTCGAGCTCCCTGCCACCCTATAATGCCACACATGAAAATTTCCCATACCAAGTTCCCACGTATTGCTGAAGCAAATCAAAACGCAAGGAAATACAAAATGAAAATATAACTCGATATTTTTCATTATAAAATCAATGGTTGGAATTATTGTTGACTGGGCGCCAATTCGGCCGTGAAATAAATAAGCGACCAACGACCGGCGGCCAGCGACTACCGTCCGCAATAACAATAATATTGTTTATGTGAGATTGTTTTACATTTTACTGCGTTTGCGCAATGAGGAAATTGGTTTTGGATTGGAGGAAAAAAAAACGCGGCGGTTGGAGGCTGGCGTTTTTTTTTTAAAAGATGGGTGAAATGACATCATTATTTTTCTTTTTACATACATACATACATAATCAGCCTATAACGTTCCCACTGCTGGGTCACAGGCCTCCTCTCAGTGAAAGGGAATGGGCCATAATCCACCACGCGGGCCCAGCGCGGGTTGGTAGATGTCACATGTCTTCGAATTTTTGGTTCTAGGACATGCCGGTTTCCTAACGATGTTTTCCTTCACCGTTTTTTGGCTGAACTGTACAAGCAACTTCCGTCATCAACATCATCATGTCAACCCAGAATCACCCACTGGGTAGAGGTCTCCCATTTTCTGTCATACTTCCAGTTCCGTGTGTGATCATCCAGGGCCGTAATTCACTATAATATGACCACTCAATGATTCCTAACTTCGAAACCACGTCAATTCCTTAGCAATCACGCGAACCTCCCGTTCATTTCGCGCGGTTTCATTCATTGTGTCATAGACAATACGTTACCAGCCTGTCGATTCTGCAAAAATCTCACCGTGAAAAATTAGGTGAAGTGAGTTTGTTTTTGCTAGGAATTGACACTATTGACAGCTCACTCCACGCTCACTTCACCTAAGTTTTCACGGTGAGATTTTTACAGAATAGCAACGCTGGTGTTTGTTTCCCGGGCACCTTGGCCATCATTCGGTCACAGCTTTGCTCTTTCGGCTATCTGCTCGTCTAGACGTCCTGTCCAGCTCCATTTGAGGCGCATCGCCCTGTTCCCGACGTCCGCGTCGCCGTAGACTTTCGACCGACGAAGTATTTCGGTGTTACGCACTCGATTTAGTAGGGTTATGCCGAGGAACATCCTTAATCTTATAAAATTATCTAGGTATTAATTTTTCATAGCTGTTTTTATTATCTATCTTGGACACAGCGACTACCATCTATATATAGGTACCTACTAATAATAAGGCTGAAGAGTTTATTTGTTTAAAAGCGCTAATCTCTGAGGCCATCAGTCGGATTTGAATAAAACCTTTTTCATTTGACAGCCCCATTCTTGAAGAAAGAAAATACTTTTTTTTTGTAGAAGATTGTATACTTACCCAAAATGAGTAAAAAGAAAAAATCAGAAAGAACGCGTTAAAATTATTTCAAAATATCTTTATTTACCAACGGAGCCAATAAACAAAATTCACTTATCCTTAATTATTTTAACACATCCTTAATTACTTTAATCATGGGAACTTGTGTCATCAAGTTCCCAAAGATAAAGATAAATTACGAAAATTATTTAGTTATAATTTAGTATTTACTGATTGCAAGGTAAAATAACAATGTAATTTGCTGATCGCCCAGTGTACTAGTAACAGTGCCACCAGTCAAAAACGAAATTATAGCGCGAAAAAAAGAAAAATGCGATGCGACGGGATTTAGTAGTGGTTTAGTAGGATTTAGGAGTAGCCCGGGCGAGCTAGTTTTAAATAAATCGTAAAATTAATAATTTTAATATGTGCGTCACGGTCGCCATTACTTATTATTTAAAACTCGACGCAGTTTACTTAAAAATAGTTAGATTAGGTAAGTCATTGTGATTCTTTTACAAAATTAATTATCTTTCCGCTCAATAAATTTTTATAGTTCTCAAAAAATAAGCTGTTGTAACAGCATTGTCTAATTAAAATAAAAAATACCTAAATCAAAAACTCGCTTCATTTTCTGGATTATTCTCGTAATTATTTAGGGTTCCGTATCCAAAGCGGGAGCAGCGGTGACCTGGTGGTATCGTCCCCGAATTACGAGTAGGTCGTGAGTTACCCTGACCACTTTACCACTGCTCTCGAAACGGTGCGCGGTGTCGGAAAACATGAGGAAACCGGCGTCCTAGAATCAAAAATTCGAAGACATGAGACAGTGCAACAAAAGACACAATACAGGTATTAAAAACATCAAAAAAGGTGAAAAAAAAATAACAAAGATTAAAAAGATAAATTGACCCATAGACAACTAGCTCATAAACATCTATAACGGTCGATCACTACTAGGCGGTGTGTCTCATGGTTGCACCAAATGGGAGTCCAGCTCAGCATATGCCAGGTACTCAACATACACCAACCCGCATTGGGCCTGCGGTGGTTTACAGCTCACTGCCTCTGACAGAGAGGAGGCCTCAGCAAAAGGAAGATCATAGGCTGTTTATCCAAAGGGTTCTATTCAACCTTTTAACTAAGCCGTTTGTCTGTCGGTCTTTCTTGCCTGTATATCACTCACAGGCTTTTATCTTAATAACCATAATAGAAAGACCGAATAAATTTTTTTCAAAATACGTTCAACTATGGACGCTATCATAAACGATTAATAAAACAGTCAGAACTCAAGGGGTTCACCGTACAGCAAATCTCAAAAAAAAAAAATGCAAATTTCATCGTTTTTGGTGGCAGAGATAACTGATATTTCTATTACGTTTATCAAGGGATTAACATAAGTACCTAATTATTAAACTTTTCGGTAGCTTAAATCAGTCCCATACATTTTTGACTTATCAATCGTTTTTGCTAATTAGAATAGGTACCTATGTCATTTTGTCTAGGCCATCTGTGGTAAAATTAAATTGTTTATTCTGTAAATAGGTAATCGGAATCATTTTTACACGTCATATTATAAAAAAAGCTTGATGAAGTCTAAGTTTCCTATCTGACGACCCCTGAAAAAAATGGCGAAACAAACTCTAGGTCTCATATAAAGTAGGGACAAATTCTTGGTCAGATCATGTGAGAACAATATAGATATTTGTTTTTGTATTGTATTTAGGTAGTGAAACGGAACCCTTAGCACGCAAGTCCGACTTACTTGGCCAGTTTTTCAACTAAATACCTACCAACTGCTATTTAAATGTTACACCTCATTCAAAAACTAATCTCAGAGAATTAAGTCTTCTAAATAACTTAGTGTGTTTTGTAATTTACTTGCAATAAAAAAAAACATAATGGCGTCGTTGGTAAAAAGTGAATCATTATGTATATTAAGCTATCTATCTTCGCAATAGGTCATTAAGTTTAAATTAGACTGGTCTAGATCCTGAGGCGTTGAAGCGATCATAATAATAAAATTATTGTAAGTAGGTGCCCGTCGGGGTTAAGATTATGTAAGTGTTGTGTTAACGCTCTCCTGGGTGCGTTAACACTTTCTTTCGCAGTGCCGCTGACACGCCACGTGTATTGAAACTTCAAATAATATTTTGCCCATTGAAAATCACTGTGTAGAATAATTACGCAATAAATTGATGATTTTTAAAGTGGCCCTGGGATAAACAAGATTTTCAAAGTATGTTGCTAAAATAATACCCATCACTTAAGTGTAAGTAAGTATGCCTATCCCTAACCCGCGCGACGTGTTTGTCGCAATATTATGAATGCGGCACTCTTAGAACGGCTTCGTGAAAATAAAGGTGACAAAAAAAGTTTTAAAATAGCCTTCGAGACTGGCGAAGGGGATACCCTGGGCATTCTGACTCCATCTACTAAAGAGGTGGCAATAAGTGGCTATTTTAGCCTCCGCGAGAGCCGATCGGCGCACCCAGGGCAGTTTGCGTCCATCTAACATATTGCTGACTGGCAAATATTTTTACCACGGCAAGATGAGTTATACTCTTTTGTAGTTCATGCCGATAGGTACGAGATCAAAAGAATGTGTTCCTATTTATTGGAGAAAACTAAGAGTCATTATGAGACGAATGAATACTGCTACTACTATACAATTACTTCCAGGGTAATTGTACCAGCCCCTGGTGTTTCTTAACTGTTCCACAGAACCGCAGGTGGCATAATTTTGTTTCGGTGCCATAAGTGGAATAGCTTAGGTGCCGTCCGCTCAAGTGCAATTGAAATCGGTGCTTAACGTGGAATACCTCCGCACTGGGTCCGCGTAGTGAATAATGGCCCACTCCTTCTCACAGAGAGGAAGCTAGTGTCACAATGGAATAATATAACATGCAGTTGTATAGATAGTGCCATCCACGCCCCACTCCTCTTACTAATCGCTAGTGGTTATCGGTAGTTAATTCAGCTAGTGTGTTAGTTCTTTGATACACACTAATTACCCATTAATAAGTAATTACTGTGTATCGACAAAACTAAAACACTAGCGGAATGTTGCGCACTTGTACTGTCAGCGATTAGGAAGAAGAGTGGGGAGCGTCTTCGTGGATGGCCCGATCGTACGAGTAGTTAACTTAAGGGGCTTACATGACCTAAAGCGCGGTCACTGTGGGATTGCATAGAAAATAAAGAGAAGCGCGATGACACAACGCTGGTAAGTTAATGCAAAATATGAAGCAATTATTTAATTACAAAAAATCTACTGTTTGGATTAAAAATTAAAACACTAGTATTTTAGTATGTTGCTTGTATAATAATCTGACAAAAA
The DNA here is from genome assembly GCA_963855955.1 of Luperina nickerlii. Lineage (NCBI taxonomy): Eukaryota > Metazoa > Arthropoda > Insecta > Lepidoptera > Noctuidae > Luperina > Luperina nickerlii. Next base: position 2,877,703 of record OY979689.1, on the reverse strand, counting down.
AATCAGAATGATTGTATGTATATTAGAATAGAATAGAATACTCTTTATTATGTACACCATATAAATTACAGACATAAATATAGAAACTGTACAAAGGGTGACACAATGGGCGGTCTTATCGCTAAGAGCGATCTTTTAAAGACAACCTTAGGATGGATTTAAAAAGGGGAAGGACAGACAAATACTGTAGGTAGTACTGAGTACTGTGTACTGTTAGTATGATTTTTATTGTAAAAAGAAAGTATTTAGAGGTATCTTCATGATTTTTTTTCTATCGTATCAAATTAGTTGTACCTATTATGTTTTCAACACACTATCTACCTAGTATATATCCTGAAGAATATCATATATTTTTCTGATTTTGTTTGCTGTAGTCGATCATATACTTTTATTGTTTCTAAAACTTGCGTTTTTTTGTGGTTAGGTCCTGTAAGCCCCTTAATCTTTTATTATTAATCTCTTAATATTTTTATATATTTTTTATTATTTTAATATCTGGTAAAATGCATAATCAGCCTCTAATATTCCCACTGCTGGGACACAGGCCTCCTCTCTGTGAGAGGGAGTGGGCCGTAATCCACCACGGGGGCCCAGTGCGGGTTGGTAGATGTCACTCACGCGGGCCCAGCGTGTCGTTGGTACATGTCATATTCACATGTCTTCGAATTTTTGGTTCTAGGACATGCCGGTTTCACGATGTTTTCGATCACCGTTCTGAAAGCAATGGTGATGAAATTGTTTACACAAAGTAAAGCGCTTGCTTGGGTTTGCATTCACGTCGTAGATACAAGTCGTAAAGACTCCTTCAAACAGGCGCGACACGCGATAATATCGCGTGCGACACAAAGGCACCGGAAGTCGCGCAACGAGCGGTGCATGCCTTTGTGTCGCACGCGATTCGCGTCGCGCGTCGCGCCTGTTTGCAGGAGCTATAAGTCGGGGACTTTACCACTGGGCCAAAATATTTGGTCAAAATAATATCATCCAATATTAAATTGTCCAATGAGCTAAATTAGGGTCTAACCGTCACGGGATCATAGGTATTATATGAAATTTCTATGGTTTAGATCAACGCTGGAATATTTTCGAGCTGTCATCGGTTTGAATAAATAGAATTTGGGATCCGTATTACCAATTTCCGTATGCCAAATAAGTTCTAGTTTGTTATAATTTTAGGAGAAACTAATTACCTATTATGTGTTCCGCTTGTTGTTTCATAAAGAAACCCTTTTGCAAATTTCCTATCTTTTGAGCGCTGTGTGGAGGAGCCCGGAGGAATGCTTACCTAAACCGCACAAGTTCAACTTTTTTTTTCATAGAAATATCTGTGTAGATCTATGAAAAAAAAAAGTTTGATGGGTTACTTAGTTTTAGTTTGTGCAGAGGTTTTTTGACGTGTAGGTACCTACTCATATAGTCATTGATCTATTTTCCGATATCCGAAAGTTAGGGCAGATTTTTACAGATAAGTAGGTACCTACCTACTACAAAACTTCAAAGCTGCTATATACCAAGGTTAAGTACTTACCTACTTACTAATTGTAAATTGTAAGTCGTTCTTCTGTTTGTAATATTTATCGAAATAACAGCTTTTTACTAAATGCATATGAAAGTAGATATATATTATATAGGTAGACGGTAATTAAAATAAAAACAAGTTTTAAAATTTTGTCTCTATTTCTGTCTGTTTGTTCCGGCTAATCTCCGAAACGGATCAACCGATTTTGACGGGACTTTCGCGGAAGAAGGTAGTCTTACTGCTTCTACGAGAAGAAATAGATGGGTAGGTTTCATTTCATACCACATACTTAAAAGTTTTAAAAGGATCGCTCCTTTTAAAACTTTTACACCATACAATTATTGTCCCTTAAAAAGTTATGAATATCGACTGAACTCTCATCAAAATCGGTGTATTAGTTACAAAGTTACAGAACATTATACCTTGAAGTATTAACTCAGACACATTACCACCTCCATGGGCTTCAAAACTCCTTTGTAACCAAGCTTCACACAATCAATGACATTGCACGTTTAAAATCTATTCTGTAACCACAAAATATAATCAAAATGAATAGTTATTTTACCACGCTACTAAAATCATACATTACCGAACAACGCATACAATGAGCGTCTTAAAACTCCAGTGCGTAAAATCCTATCGGCAACACTAGAACCATAGAGAACTTAAATATGGCGGCTTGCGCAAAACCGAAACAGTTTAATTACAAGCAATCCGAGAACGGACCACACACACAGCTCATTAAAACACGAATCATAACAATAATTATTTTACCCCAGCTTATAATTTCGCACGGGAGAAAAAAAACGTTAATATTAAAACATAACCTCATTATCAATGTGTCAACAACTCAATTTATAGCGGGAAACCGGCGACGCCCTGCGCGCGGGAAATATCAGCCAATGACGCGTAGCCTGTTCTACTCGACCGCAACAACGAAAAGTGTTGCTATCTCTTTCTTGCTTGTACAAAAGTAGTGACGCACGAATTTGTCAATGTTCCTGTCTTTTTCTTTTAGGGGGGAACGTTCTATTTTTAAGGCTAATGAATATTACGGGATGACGTTATTAATTTATGCGAGGGATTTGTTTTTTTAATCACTCGTTTTGATTATATAGGCTTTGGAAAGATTTAGGGTTCGTTGGAAAATACGGACTGGTTTTTATTTTAATTACTTATTATTTTTCTATGAAGGATTTTAATTAGATGGGAGAGAAACTAGTTGTTCACGTGTGTCTTTACCTATGTTGATCAAGATTTTTTTTTGCAGATTTTTGCAGGGCTAACTCGACAGTGAATTCACATTTGCGATTTTTATTTTTTATCTTTCTAAAAGAGACGACAAATCGAACATCTAACTCCAAAATATATCTCAATTATTAAAGAAACTGAAGCTAGCCATATCCAAAGCTATATTAATTCAATACAGTTAATTGAATTACAGAAATTGACAGCCACAGGCGCGCCCCTATCACAACGAGCATGGATGACATGTGACAAACATACTTAGCAGTCATTCTTTATTTATGATAATGCAGACGGAGACGGGGCGAAATTGAAAGCTCGCTCAATCGATGTAAATTAGTTACTGCGTATTCATCTTTTTATACGTTTTCCTGTGGACGTTGTTTACAGGAACTGAACTGTAGGAAGTTCGTACCTATTGAATTCGTTTATAATGTGCATGATGTAGTAGGTAGGGGCTCGTGGGTAAATAATTATAGCCGTACGAGTTGATCTTTTAGGTTAAGCAAGGGTGTTAAGTATTGCTCTTTAATATAGGTTACATTGGCAACATAAATTAGCAGACAGCTCGCTGTCAGCGAGCATACCGCCGTCAGACTGCTCGGTAGTTGAAGCCTCGCTTACCACGCGTTGCAAGCAAGCGGTCTACGCGGTGTCCGCGCGCTGACTTCTAGCGGTCGCTGCGCCCGGTCGGTGGAAGGTGCACCGAAAAGGGGTAGCTGGGTGCCTGCTAGTTGTCGCCGCGTGGACTGCTGGGTGCCTGCTAGCTGTTGCTGCGTGGACTGCGAGCAGTCGCCTTAGTTTAGGGCGGTGTTGAAGCAGAGTCGTGTAGGTAAGTGGGCTAAGAGCTTTAGCGTTGTAGCACGATTTGAGTGAGACCTGTCAAACATTGGACATCGATATTTTGAGATATCACGATTGACAGTCTTAAAAAGGTGGACCCTTTGTTGAGTAATAGGCCTACTCCATTTAGAGCCATGCTTCCCTGGTCTTTACGAGTCTTCCCCACGATCTTCAGTAGTTCTTACACCTACCTGGCTATTGGTCTGCCAACGCTTCTTCTACAGTTTCTCGGCAACCATTCCGTTAAGGCTCTACTCTACCTGCATTCACAACGCCTACCCAAGTGTCCTGGCTAGATGGGTACCTACATTTCCACCAAGAATATACTTAAGTATCTATCTTATAAATAAAGCAAAGTTGGGTTATTTACACCATTTATAACTCAAGAACGGCTGGACCGATTTTTATGATCTTTGATTTGTTGTATTTGTCTCCGTCCTATATAACTATATTAAAAAAAAGGAAAAGATTCTCGAAAAAAAAAATAAGGTAAGTAGATACTTCATTATCTCATACATTTTTTATGAAACGGCTTATTGATTCTGTGGCAGTACAAAGTTCGCCGGATCAGTTAGTTAGGAATAGATGGCATCCTGCCAGCACCCTAATTGCGTAGGTAAATAACGCAGTAACTAGGTAATGTAACTATTAATCAGTTCAGTATGCTCCTTGAATAGTCACATCTGCCAAGCCCCTCTCTATGTTGGGGCCGGCTTCCAGTCCGGGTGCAGCTGAATACCAGTATTTTGCTCGTTGAATAGCACCTATGTTTCAGAAAATCTCCTTCTCGACATCTTTTTTACACTAGGTATAAGTTCGTTTTCTGTGGTTGAAATGAAAGCTCACACCTTGACAAGACTAATAGCCAGACCTTCAGGCTTCTGACTTAACGACTGTCAAAGATCTACGAATTAGAACAAGTTGTTTTAAATGAAAGCTTAAAAATGTTATTTGACCGTGTTTGGGTTCATGTTCGAGCCAAAGATCGTACGGCATTAGTAATGATTAAACTCTAACAGCAATTAATACTTACACTTCAAACAATTGTTTACAACGGAACCCACATATTAATCTCAACACCCACACTAAGAAAGATTTTATATCTTTAGAATAAACAGGGTTGCCAACTCATAGACTTTTATGAATTCGACCTCATTTTGAAAATAGATTAAAGAATTTGAATTTTAGAACCGCGTTCGTTGATATATTTTTTATCTGGTGTCATAATATTTCTTTATGGTATTTTATTTATTTGTTTTTATTTTAATGAGATTTTTGGCTGCAGTCTTTATTATAATATCATTAAAGTATTTAAAAACAAAGTGACGCAGACTAAAATATGTAAGAAGTCGATACTTATTAAGGTTTGTCTATTAACCCCTTTACGTTTTAACCTACTTTAAAAAAGAGGAGGTTCTCAATTCGGTTGTATTTTTAGAAGAAAGTGTTTAACTTACTTTAAACTACTTAAGTACCTACAACTTAACATCAGTAAACAGCTAAGTGTTACGTAGATAATGATAATTAAGTGCTGATTTTTCCATCGCCAGATAACTTTTATTCGAGGAATAAAATTGACGTTTAACAGTTTTTGTATGAAATAGCTGTCAAGATTTCAAAATTATTCCTCGAATATAGTTAGGTATCAGATGATAGAAAAATCAACCTTAAATGCGGGGACGGCTGAGGGAGAGAGCCCCCCGTCCCAGCTGCTGCAGGAGACGCTGCGGGCGTTCGGGAGCCGCGCGACAACTCACCCGCCACCGTAGGCGCGGGCCTGCGGGCGGAGAGTAATGGGTAGCTTATACCGCCTGAACTGGACCAGGCCCGTGCCGGACGGCGCGTACGTGTTCCACGTGCGCCTCAAAGACATGTTGGCATCAACCGAAGGGGCCTGTCAGGGCCGAAGCCTGCCGGGTCAGCGGGATTGTCCGAAAGGGTAACCGCTGGGCCGGAACATAAAGGGTTTTTTTTTTCCTGGATGGGAAATCATCAAATGACTCCTCCCGCTCTGGGAACATAAAGGGCTAAGGAAGGAACACGGGTGGGTTTTAGTCAGTAAGAGCCCTAAGAAAAAAACCCTAAATGAAATTGTCAATTCTGTAAATAGGATAAGTAGGTATCTATCGGAAAAACTTTTACAAGTTACATAAAGTAAAAGCTAGATGGAGTCGACATTTTCTATCTGATGACGTCAGCCTTTTTTTTTCAGGATGGGAAATCATAATGTCGCTCTGGGTGGAGCGGAAGGGAGTGTCAGACTCTTACTGACTAAAACCCACCCGTGTTCCTTCCTTAGCCCTTTATGTTCCGGGCCAGCGGTAACCCTTTCGGACAATCCCGCTGACGACGTACCCCTGCTGAGAAGAAATGGCGAAACTAACTCAGGGGCCAGTCTCTTTTATTTAAGTCCAGACATAACCTTGGTCAGATCATGTGAGCACCATTCTACTTTATTTGTAGATTAGTGTCTGAAATGGTCTTTTGAGGAATGAAAAACACAGATTTGAGTGGACCAGTCCAGTCAGAGCACGCATTTGCGGTAGGTAATCATGCAGCTGAACTTTAAACTTGAGGAGCTCAACGTAGCGAAACTAGGTATTTGTTTTTTTTAACCGACTTCCAAAAAGGAGGAGGTTATATGTTCAACTTTTTTATTTGTTTTTTGTTCTCTCGAGGTGGTCCCATTGTCATAAAGTTGGAATCTGTTGAGAGGATCTCATGGAAATCGAGGGTAACCCTCAAATTTTATAGGCAAGCCTATAGCGATTTGGGTATTTTTTAAAGTAACTTGAGCATTTTGCTGGAAGGTACAGACGTCAGCACATCAAGCTACCCGAAATTGTAAAATTATCACGGTCAACTTTGAACCTTATGCTTTAGCGATAAAGTTGAAAATCTAATAAAGAAATTTGACAGATTGTAATAGCTTGATGTGCTGGCGTCTGTACAAAATATTGGTATAACCATTTATAGAAATGTAAAATATATCTATGGGTAACGCGTAAAGTAACTATGGAGTTTCTTGCCCATTCTTCTCCAATACGAAATTCATTCGACATTTTCGTATTGACATGAACAACAACAACAAACAACAACAAACAAACAACAACAACAACAAACAACAACAACATGAATGATATTACCTAACCAATATTTTGTAACAATATTTTAATTTAAATCAGTATCCGTGGAGTTTCATGTCCGTTCTTCTACTAGCTTCACCTTTCTTTTGAATTGTAAAGGAGTCATTAATTGGTTTATCACACTAATATTATAAAGGCGAAAGTTAGTATGTTTGTTACTTCTTCACGCAAAAACTACTGAACGGATTTAGATGAGGCACACAGATAGCTTATAACCAGGATTAACACAAAGGTTACTTTTTATCCCGATATTCCCACGGGATCGACACATACGAGTGAAACAGCGGGGCGGTGCTAGTTTCAAATAAATGCTTTGAGTTTGAATCTAGAATCAGCCGGTCGATTCTGTAAAAAAAATCTCACCGTGAAAACTTAGGTGAAGTGAGTTTGTTTTTGCTAGAAATTGACACCATTGACAGCTCACTCCACGCTCACTTCACCTAAGTTTTCACGTGAGTGAGTGAGATTTTTACAGAATAGCACCGCAGTTCTATTTTCTTGAAAGTTATGTCGTACAAAAGTCCCTATTAATTTTTATGGTCTAAGTCTTGTAATAAATTATTTAATCAGTCAAAATCTGAGAATCGACACAATAAAATTAAATTACATAACCTTTAAAATTCTCTTTCCTTACTTCACGCCTACGTTACACAGAACCCTACATCAACACCTACCATATAATTAAGGAGGCAACAACAAAAAAATATTTCGTCAGTCGGCCATCTTGGACCGTTTGGAAACGTTCCAGATTCAAGATTTAAAAACTTAATTCTTTTGGTCGTTAGTGCTGGCTTCGGTACTAAGTGGTTTTTGGTATAATACCGGTTTTTAGTGTTATGTGGACTGCTTAAGCTTTTCATGGAATTGTTGAGGTAGGGAATAGTGGTGAGGAATTTTTAGGTTATATATTTGAGACTCGTGGCCGCACTTCAAGGTTAAGCAACGCTAGCTTATCAATATCCCCCGTCCCTTGAAAACCATGTTATGTTTTTGGTCCTGGCTCTCATTTGATCTTTGACAGTCGTTAGGTGTAGACAGAAGCCCAAAAGTCTGCGGACCAGTCTTACCAAGGGGTATGGTGTTACCCAGTAACTGGGTTGTGGAAGTCAGATAGGCAGTCGATCCATGAAAAATATATAGGTCTGATATGCGGCCGCAATCGCAGCCTCCAACATACTAGTTAGGAAAAGGTTCGGCAAATAATGTAGGTACCTACTTATTTGAGAAATGGGGTCGTTTTTAAATGATTGTATAAAGCCTTAAAAAGTGAATATGAATCGTTGTGATTTAATTAAATATAAAAAATATATAAGTATACTTATAATATTATACAGGGTGTTATTGACAGCCCTCCGCAAACTGATAGGGTGGCTTCAGTACATCATATTAAGATAACCGGTACATGAAATTCTTTCAGGAACATTAAGGGAATCCAAAAAACTAGAATTGTTTTATTACCGTGCACGCAATGTATCGTTACCGTGGCAAAAAGCACGTAGCGGACGGCAGCGCAGCGAGCTTGAGCGAGGCTGCCCCCGCCCCCCGCGCGCTCCCCGGCGCAACATCCATTGCTGTTTTTTTGAATTCAGCTGTTTTATTTACATAAATGGAGTGTTGCATACAGAGAATATAATTTTACATTGAAATAAAGAAATATCAGCAGAAAAAACGGCATAATTTTTTTTTTCCTGAGAAAATTTCCAGTGGGATATGATTCAGAATAAGGAGCTGAATCAATCCTGTGTTTTTGTGGAGGGCTGTCAAAAACACCCGGTATATTTCAATTAAACCATAATAATATTTACATAATCTATGCTAGTTTTTAAAATAAATTGGGTTTTTAGTACTGAGACGAAAAGACAATTATCTATTTGTAACCAACTTCAAAAGGTGTTTTTGTGCAAACAAGTTCCACTGCACACATTTTGACCTCGAGAAACCTACACGAAAAAAATTGAAAACGACCCTTTAACTTATAAAATTATGCAGTTAGATTAAGTCTACGTATTTTTCTTTTCGTTTGTATTTATGGTTAAAGAAATTTCTTTCTCAATAAGAAATTACAAAGCTTGAGAACATTTTTTAAAACTTACTAAATAATTAGTAAGTTTTAAAAAATGTTCTCAAGCTTTGTAATTTCTTATTGAGAAAGAAATTTCTTTAACCATAAATACAAACGAAAAGAAAAATACGTAGACTGCTGCTGCTTAGTTTGTATGTCGAAGTTCTTATATAAATAAGAACTTCGACATACAAACTAAGCAGCTATTGTTTTTCTTAACAACAAATAACATTCCACTTCGTAGGTTCGCAAGTATCTAACATTAACGAATAGAAAATTCAAAACTTTCCAGTCCACCCGAAAAAGAAATAATTATTACTCGCAAATATTCATAATACATAGGGAATGCGAACCCGCGGGGTAATTGCGAAACACACTAACAGTACAATGCGTGCCACGAAAGATGAGACTTGACGCCGCCTCCCCCGCTCTTTCCGCCGCCCCTATGACGTCCGGTCCCGTCCCGCACTCAGACCTCATACCGCTAAAGATACCTAAAATCATGTACTGCGCATGTCAAACCACGTGGTGTGTCAAGTCTCATCTTCCGTGGCACGCATTGTAGCAATTGCTTCCATTTTGACAGTTCAACAACATTCATTGCGTTATTTACATTGTTGAGCATAAAAATTGTTCGAAGATTTATAGCAATGGATTAGCGATATCCTTCAAAATAATTCAGATTGAGTTTGACAGTTTTGTTACGCAATTAGAGTTCTGGTGCCACAAGAAAGCAACGCAACAGTAGGACAAGTCTATTTATGATAGTAATGTTTGATTATTTAGCATGAGATTTGAGTATCGTATTTTTGCAAACTAACAACATTCTGTACCTATTTTTTTTCGGGATTCATCATAGTGTTTCCGCGTTTCCATATACATAATTATAACAATAAATAACACACAGCACATTTCCAATTTACATAGTTCAAACCACAACATAGTAACTAATAATCTTTAAAAAAAAACAAAAGAAAACAGCTGCCTACCCATTACAATTTTGAAAACAAACTTAGAAAACGTATTAAAAATCTATAAAAATGGAGATTTCAATCTAACGTAGTTACTAATCTTGAAGTACGTAATTAATTTACGAAGACTGTCGGATGTTGAAAAAAAAAACCCATCTGCCGCCTGTCAGTTGAACAGAAAAACTTAATAACAAAATTTTGGGAAATAAGGATTTTTGAAATCGTTAGGGGGAGAGATACGGTGTGTTGTTTTTCGAAAACGTCATTCAGACCATTTTATTTTCTGTTTAGTTCAGTTTATATAATAAATAGGGGTTTATTTATAATAATAATTTATTTATTAACACCAAACATATTAACAAAATAAATTATATATTATTTTTTTTTATTATTTCTTAATAAATTGTTTAAAAATAAATTTGTGTCACCACTGCTTTCAAAACGGTGAAGGAAAACATCGTCAGGAAACCGGCATGTCCTAGTACCAAAAATTCAAAGACATGTGTTATATTTATATACCAAACCCGCCATGAGTCCGCGTAGTGGATTACGGCCGGGTCACTCTCACCGAGAGGAGGCCTGTATTCCAACAGTGGGAACAGTATAGGCTGAGTAAGTATGTATATAGGCTCTGCTTAACTGCTTAACTGTTTATATGTTTGTTACTTCTTCACGCTCAAACGGCTGAACCAATGTTGATAAAATTTTGTATGGAGGTAGCTGATAACCTGGATTAACATATAGGCTACTTTTTATCCCGATATTCCCACGGAATCGACATTTACGCGGGTAAAACCGCGGTGCGCAGCTAGTTAATAATAAAAACTAAGCTCTAATTCTTCAATAAAATATTTTCTTTCAACAAATCCATTGTTAAAATAAAACTTTAAGAGAGAAAAGTACTTAACAATAAAAATAAACAATTTACTTAAATAATAACTTATTTCATAGCGACTGTAGTTACAAAATACTGCTTACCTACTGAAATAAAATACCTACTTACATGAAGAATTGCTCAATCCCTCCATGAAAGCGATAAAACCCTGTTGTAGGTAATTTTCTTGAAAACTTACGAAGTTAATTAAGACTTTAAGAAGGTTATGTTGTATTTGTCAATCAACTCTGTCTACTTTTTGTATTGCCCACATGTAATATATTCCTCTCAATTTTCTTTATTTTCCCACTATCTTCTGCCCGCGATTGCGCACCGCGTCGCATCGCATCGCTAGCCTGCGCTATTACCTCGTTTTCGCTTAGTTCCTTCTGCCTTTTTAGGGTTCCGTACCTCAAAAGGAAAAAACGGAACCCTTATAGGATCACTTTGTTGTCCGTCTGTCCGTCCGTCCGTCTGTCAAGACCCTTTTTCTCAGGAACGCGTGGAGGTATGAAGCTGAAATTTATATCAATTACTCAGGTCTACTGTCCCTTGAAGCTGTGAAAAAATCAAACTTCTAAGCCAACGCAATCAAAAGATACAGCCGTTTATGCCGCAAATTTTCGACACTTGCAAGGGAATCAAAACCTACAGGGTGCTTCCCGTGAACTCAGAATCTTGAAATTTGGTACGAAGCAACGTCTTATAGCATAGATAAAGGAAAAATTACGAAAACTATAAATTTTTAGTTACATCACATAATATATTTTTTTTTAATAATTTTAAACTTACTACCCATTTCCTCATAAACGCGTAGAGGTATTAAATTGAAATTCATACCAAATACTCAGGTCTATAATACCTTTAAGCTGTAACAAAATCAAACTTCTATGTCAACGCAATCAAAAGAAACAGCAATTTAAGCTGCATATTTTGAAACTCGCAAGTACTCGCAAGGGAATCAAAACCTAAAGGGTACTTCCAGTCGACCTAGAATCTTGAAATTTGGCATGAAGCAACGTTTTATAGCACACATAAAGGAAAAATTCCGAAAACCTTAAATTTTTAGTTACATTACAAAATATATATTTATTTTTTAATAAATATAAACTTATTACTTTTTTCCTCATGAACGCGTAGAGCTATCAAGTTGAAATTCATATCAAATACTTAGATCTAATTGCCTTTAACCCGTGAAAAAAAAAAAAAATTCTAAGTCAACGCAAAAACGCAAAACGCAAAAGTACAACCATTGATACCGCATATTTTGAAACTCGCAACTACACGCAAGGGAATTAAAACCTAAAGACCACTTCCCGTTGACATAGAATCTCGAAATTTGGTAAGAAGCAATAGCTTACAGCACAGGTAACAGAAAAATTCAGAAAAGCTTAAAATTTTAAGTAGTTATACCACCAAAAAAATTGTGATTGTAAACATAATGAATTTCATTTTGCAATAAAAATACCATAGTTATGACTCGATTGTCGTAATGAACGAACTTTGTAAACCTTGCAGGTTTGTACGGAACCCTCGGTGCGCGAGTCCGACTCGCACTTGTTTCCTTTTTGCCCGGCTATTAAGAGTCGTAGCGTTATGTTAAATAGCCTATACCCCCTTCAAGAATTTGTCCATCATATCCGACTGGTAGTTCCAGAGATTAGTGCGTTCACAAACTCTTCAGCTTTATATTATTAGTATAGATTTAACAAACCCGCTGTACATACAGCAATCAGCTTCAAATGACACTACCTACTGCGCCCATAAAACCCAAACCGTATGTTTCAAAGCGATTGATAATTAAAAAAAAAAACTAACCAATATGGCGTCCTCCTTTGCTACATATAAAAAAATCAAATCTCTCGCGGCGGGAAAGAAAAAGCGGCACTAATTTCATGCACTCATGCCGCGTTCGATTTTCAAAATAACCCTAATAAGAGATGTAGTTACGAGTTGGAAAGAGACACGAATATTAATAATGTTTTAATCGGCTCATATATTTCGGTCGATATGTTGTTTATGCCCGACTTTAAAAAGGATGTTTTTTTATTATTTTGGGGAGCTGGAAATTATAATATTTTCGTTTACAATAATATATTTACGATATATTGGTGATAATCATTTTATTTCTGTGCTGATTCGGTACGGGGAAAAGGTTATAAGCAATAAAAGTTTATGTTTTCGCGAAACCCTAATGGCTCCCGTTCATTACTGCTTGACCGATAAGCACAGAAATCAGGCGTATGTCTTGGAATCAAGGAAATTATTTTATAGTGACTCATTTCAGATTTCAGTTGCGTTGCGGAACCTGCAGTACGTTCCGCGCAGTTTTTTTACCTGACTTGACCATGACTTCGTGAATTGTCACATTTAAAATTGATAGAAAACCAGAGAGCTTAGACAAGTGACAATAGCTTCCAAAGTGTTTCGTATTTCTACAACGACTTTCAATAAGCTTTTCAGTAGCTCATCATGGTTATCGCTGAAATGTCACTTTTTATAGGCCTTGTAGAATTTGGAAGCTAGATTTTCTCGAAGACTTTTTAGGGTTTCAGGCTTCTAGATTTACGTAAGGCATAATAGTAGATGCCTATTATAGCATAATAGTAGATATATATTAAATATTATCTGTCACACATAAAAATAATGACACAAAAAACATCCTATTATGGCTTGCTCATAAAAAATCATGTAAATATCGTGTTGTCAGCAGGAAATATAACCACAACACAATAATGATGAGCATTACCGGCGCGCCCTGAAGCCGATGGAAGTAGATTAAGAAAAATGTTCCACAGATTATAGAATGGAGTCCGCCATTTTGGGGTGAGGTAGGGTGACTGTGGTTTTGGGAGGATGGTGGAAGATGTTTTTTTATTACATTTAATTTATCACCTATGTAACTCACACACTTGTTAAAATTCTAGGAAAATCATCTACTTTTACAATATTTGTAAATGTGTGAGCACCATATCTATCACATAATTGATTCAATTGTCAATGCTTTTTTTAATTTTTTTGACCTACCTATGTTATGTGTTGAATAAATAGAAGAATAAAAGAAATTTGTTTTATTTTAACTACTTTGGAAAACTGTCGACTATTTTGATTTAAAACAACTGCAATACTTCTTAGAGTTGCGCCCATTTTCAATAATAATCCGAAGGATAAAAAGTAAATTCCTAATTCATTGCGTAATCGAGACCAACGGCTTAATGTGCTTTCTGAGGTACCTACGGAGGGTCTCGGTATGTAAAAATGGTCACCCATCTACAGACCAACCGCCGCAAGCGTAGCTTAACCTGATCAATCGACCTGTGCGGCTGTTATCATTTAGCTAAGAGCCTCAACAACAGCAGTGCGATTCTGTAACCATCTCACCGTGAAAACTTAGGTGAAGTGAGCGCGGAGTGAGCTGTCAATAGTGAAAATTCCTAGCAAAAACAAACTCACTTCACCTAAGTTTTCACGGTGAGATTGTTACAGAATCGACCGGCAGTACCCACCTACTAGAAAATCTCCCTACTGATCCCTCACTTTCTAACTCCATGGTCATCCTATCCTGGGAGAAGCCAGGTGTGTCTACAATAGTACTAATGCTACGCCCCGACCGCGCTCGCTTTGTACAACGCAACGTTATTTATAGGTAGGCGAATCTTGGTTATTGTATGTATGTACTTATGTAAGTATTATGTATGTTTGAGGAGGTGTGATGGAGTAATAAATATTAACCATTTTTGATTATTAAATTTTTGGGGAAAAATATCAGAATTTTAATTTAGCAATACTTACCTAGGTTCTATGAAGGTGCTCTTGGCCAACTAATAGCCACTCGGGTCCATATATACAACGCAACGCAACGCAACGCAACGCAACGCAAACGCAACGCAACGCAACGCAACGCAAACGCAACGCAACGCAACGCTTGCCGAGGTCGGTCCGTGGATGGGTGACCACCCATTTCAAACCGAGACCCCTCCGTGCCTCATAAAGCACGTTAAGCAGTGGTCCCGACTGTCATTCTTAGATTTTTGACAGTCGTTACGGGTAGTCAGACGCCTGAAAATCTGACAACCAGTCTTACCAAAGGAGTATCGTATTACCCAGTAACTGGGTTGTGGAGATTAGATAGGCCGGTGGATAGGCCCACCATGTAAAATACTGGTAATTAGAAGTGGAATTATTCAAACCAATATTATTAAAGACATAAATAGTTTAGTCAATATTGGCAACCTCAGACCATAGATAATATTATTTGATACAAGCTGTTAGCAAGCTATGAACCAATTGAGCTAAACAGAGACGGATTCTAGCTTCCTTTATTTTATAAGGGCAAACATCGATCACTAAATTAGTGATCGATAATAATAACAATAATTATAGGTTGGTGATGAGCTAAACTTGTCTCTTTTTCTAAACTTATCTGTTTCATATGATACCTATTATTTTACTTTCCCAAGTCCTAAAAAAAAGCGCCCAAGTGCGAGTCGGACTCACCCATGAAGGGTTCCGTAGCAGCAACTAACACAATAGAAATTTAATGTTTTTTTTTATATTTGAGTTGATTGAATGAAAGGTAAATTGCGATTTACGATTTATGACGTTAAAAAAAAACTACTTACTAGATCTCGTTCAAACCAATTTTCGGTGGAAGTTTGCATGGTAATTAATGTACATCATATACATTTTTTTAATTTTATCATTCTCTTATTTTAGAAGTTATTGGGGGGGGGGGGGACACTTTTTACCATTTTGGAAGTGTCTCTCGCGCAAACTTTTTCTAGTTTAGAAAAAAATGATATTAGAAACCTCAATATCATTTTTGAAGACCTATCCATAGGTACCCCCATACCTATCCATACCTATCCATGGGTTTGATGAAAAAACATTTTTAAGTTTCAGTTCTAAGTATGGAGAACCCCCAAAATTTATTGTTTTTTTTTCTATTTTTGTGTAAAAATTTTAATACGGTTCACATAATAGATCTACTTACCAAGTTTCAACAGTATAGTTCTAATAGTTTCGGAAAAAAGTGGCTGTGACATACAGACGGACGACAGACATGACGAATCCATAAGGGTTCCGTTTTTTGCCATTTGGCTACGGAACTTTAAAAAACGGGTTACCCTTCTCAATATTTAAGCATACACTTGCAAGTTAACCACTAAGGAAGCTTATTAGTTTCTTTCTATAGTTTAAATTTTAAAGAAATCGGGTAACTAAACACAACACAGCTCAGACGGTATGTTAGACTTCTGGAGAAAATAAAATGCGTTGGGTGGTTCGGGTTTCGAATAATATGTTGATTAGTCTGTAACTGGTGATGTCGAACTTTTTGCAAATTTGAATTATGATTAATAATGTTCTCAAGTACTAAGTGAAATGTTATGTTTTCATTGAGAATAAAGTTTCTTTAAACCTAACACATCTATTCCATAAATTGCGTTGCACTTTTTACCAATTGGGCAAAGAAGTTTATATTATCAACTAGATTTTGGGCGTTGCGCGAGCTGCAAGCAGCTCGCGGGGTCGTGTTTTTGAGGAGTATTTCTTACCCTTGTAAAATTTTGAGAATTGGACAGTAATCCTTAGCACTTATAGGATTTTGTAATAATAGCTATTTATTCACCAAGGGGAGTAAGGCACAGATTACTAATCGAGTGTGCATTTGAGGCCCGACGCGAAGCGGAGGGCCGTAAACCATACGAGTTTAGTAATCTGTACTTAGAGATAAACTACGATATCATGGCGCGCCCCTCCAAATTACTGTTTCGATGTGTTTAGCCATATCCTTACGAAAGATTTTGTATGTAGTTGTAAGTGTTCGTCTTCAGTAGCAGGCCGGCAGCGGTCTGAGACAGTCAAGTTGTTGATACTACATCGCTCAGTGACACGAAAGTACTGATTGCAAAATAAGTTAGTCATGGAAAATTTGGGGAGTGTTAAAAAACTATGTTGCAAACAAAAATATAGACCATAACTACACATCTATAATGAAATTACTTCATGAACATCTAGACATGATCGATTGCACAATGTGGACCAACACTTGCAGACATGTGGAGGAGACGGAATCCAAATACTGGGATAACTACGACGACGAGCAAGAATTTATTATTCACGTAGGAGAATCAGATTCTGAAAACGACACATCAAGCTTCTATGACAGCGATGAACAAAATTTTAGTTCCTGTGCTAATAGAGATAATTAAGATTTTTTATTTTATATAAATGTTGTGGGCCAAGTGATTAATGAGGGTATTATTAATAACGCCCGGGCAGTATGAATAATGCCCTCATTGTCACTTGGACCATAATGTATATTATGTACTTTTTTATAATAATTATGATTACGTATTTTTGTTAATTAATGATTTTGATGTCTTAGTAACTAAAAATAAATGTGTTACAAATATGTATATTATAAAGGTTTCATTTATTAAATATTTATTTTATAAAGCATTAATGATTAATATAATAAACAGTCATAAATTATTAATATGTATAAAAATAATAAGAGTCACATTTCATTCATTCATTCATTTTATTGAAAACATTAAACATCAAAATATTAGATTTAGAGTAAATTAAATTTCAATATTTGAACACAATAAAATTTATTCATAGTTTTGTGCAATCGGTACTCGTAATATCTCACTTATTACCAGATTTGTTGGTCAACTAATCATAACTAGCCGACCGCGCAAGACAACGCACGTGTTCGTTTCATAGAATACCTCAGTGCAGCGCCATACTAATAATAATGAGCGATTAATGACGGCACTAGTCGAGCAACATATCCGTGGATTTGTTTTTGTTTGACGGTTTTTGCATTACACACACATGCGTTGTGAGTGTTGGTGGTGCTTTGTAAATACTTACACAAATACTTTCAAACGTTTCTGAATTTTGGAGGGGCGCGCCATGTTATCGTAGTTAATCTCTACCCTCGAGTGATATATACTGCTTTATACTACACTTGTGGAGTTGTTGTTAATAAATTGCTATAATTGTCACTGGAATCACTTATTTTAACTTGTGATTTACACCGCCAAACTTTAAACTTTACCAAGAAAATTGTTTCTACAAAATACGTCAACCAACAAAATAAGTCTTTTTTTTTTCTTATTTTAGCGCGTCAAACAGTTTTCGCGCCAAAAGACGTTAAGCCGCATGGCTCTAGTGGGGACGCGGCTTAACGTCTTTTGTGATTTGTTGTGATCAACAACACTCAACAACACCCAAAACACTCAACAACATTCAACAACACTCAACAACACTCAACAACACTCAACAACACTCAACAACACTCAACAACACTCAACAACACTCATCAACACTCAACAACACTCAACAACACTCAGCCACACTCAACAACACTCAACAACACTCAAAACACTCAAAACACTCAACAACACTCAAAAACACTCATCAACACTCAACAACACTCAACAACACTCAACAACCCTCAACAACACTCAACAACACTCATCAACACTCAACAACACTCAACAACACTCAGCCACACTCAACAACACTCAACAACACTCAAAACACTCAACAACACTCAATAACACTCAACAACACTCAACAACAGTCAACCACACTCAACAACACTCAACAACACTCAACAACACTCAACAACACTCATCAACACTCAACAACACTCAAAACACTCAACAACACTCAACAACACTCAACAACACTCATCAACAACACTCAACAACACTCAACAACACTCAACAACACTCAACAACCCTCAACAACACTCAACAACACTCAACAACACTCAATAACACTCAAAAACACAAAAACACTGTATAATGCTTTCTGTCTCATTTGCTCCCACGTTAAATCTTATGTCTGTTACATTGACAGTGACAGCGGTGTGAAGTTATTACCCATCCAAATTAGACACTACAGGCTAGCATAATGATCCCAATGCGTTTTCGAACTTCTCAAGTTGAAAGCGTTTTATTTTATGCTAGTAAATATAGATGTCACCAAAACTCGTGTTGACTAAATCTAACGACGTGACTTCGCAAATGAGTACACTTATAGCATTCGTTCATTCTCTTTGAGCGAATGCTGATTGCCCGATTTAATAATCACGGTTAAAATATTCGTGGTGAGCAGTGAATACTTAACCGGCTGCATAAACGATGTTTAGGAATTCATCGGCCGATTACTCAAACATTGGTCAAATGACAGTCCGTGAACTCGGTCCTTAGGCAGTCAATTTTAAACTGAATAATTTACTTAAACGCACCCCAAACAAAAACGCTGTCCGCCATGTTAGTATTCTTCCCCCCTTTGCTCCACTCGGTCTCGCAGGTTCGCTCCACTCAGGACCTACCTACCACCGGAAAGCTATCGTGACCTTATCCCTACGCTACGCTACGCTTCGCTTTACCGCTACCTAGTTTCCGAGATACGATGGGGGGAGGGAGAGGGGGGGGGGTTTGAAAAATGATTTTGACCAACTCGGGGCCCCTTGATATGAATCTGAAAACAAAAATGTTCCAAGTCTCTTAACTTCCGAGATCTACCTCTAGAGGGGGGGAGAAGGGGGGCAAGGGGGGCAACTTTGAAAAATGGATTTTACTTTTCCGAGCCTCCTCTATACGAATCCGTAAAAAAACTAAACCCAGGTTTCTTAATTTCCGAGATACGATGGGGGGAGGGGTAAAGGGGGGGAGAGGGGGGAGTTTTGAAAAATGATTTTGATTGACCAACTCTGGGCCCCTTGATATGAATCTGAAAAAAAAATGTTCCAAGTCTCTTAACTTCCGAGATCTACCTAGAGGGGGGGGAGAAGGGGGGCAAGGGGGCAACTTTGAAAACTGGATTTTACTTTTCCGAGCCTCCTCTATACGAATCCGTAAAACAACAAAACACGGGACTCTTAGTTTCCGAGATACGATAGGGAGGGGGGAGAGTGGGGTGGAAAAGGGGAGGTTTGGGATTTTTCCCATACTCGTGAGAGTTACTTCTATACGAATCTGTAAAAATATACCCACCTCCCCCTTCACCATCTGGGAGAACAATTATGTCAGTGAGTGAGTGGTAATCGAGCTTTATATAGTATCGAGCTTTATATAGTATAATAATGTTCCAAGTCTTAACTTCTGAGATGATCCGCCTAAAGGGGGGAGAAGGGGGAGAGAATGGGGGGAATTTTGAAAAATCGTTTTTACTTTTCCGAACCTCCTCTATACGAATCCCTAAAAAAACAAAACCCAGGTTTCTTAATTTCCGAGATACGATGGGGGGAGGGGTGAAGGGGGGGAGTGGGGGGAGTTTTAAAAAATGATTTTGACCAACTCTGGGCCCCTTGATATGAATCTGAAAAAAAAAATGTTCCAAGTCTCTTAACTTCCGAGATCTACCTAGAGGGGGGGGGAGAAGGGGGGCAAGGGGGCAACTTTGAAAAATGGATTTTACTTTTCCGAGCCTCCTCTATACGAATCCGTAAAACAACAAAACACGGGACTCTTAGTTTCCGAGATACGATAGGGAGGGGGGAGAGTGGGGTGGAAAAGGGGAGGTTTGGGATTTTTCCCATACTCGTGAGAGTTACTTCTATACGAATCTGTAAAAATATACCCACCTCCCCCTTCACCATCTGGGAGAACAATTATGTCAGTGAGTGAGTGGTAATCGAGCTTTATATAGTATCGAGCTTTATATAGTATAATAATGTTCCAAGTCTTAACTTCTGAGATGATCCGCCTAAAGGGGGGAGAAGGGGGAGAGAATGGGGGGAATTTTGAAAAATCGTTTTTACTTTTCCGAACCTCCTCTATACGAATCCCTAAAAAAACAAAACCCAGGTTTCTTAATTTCCGAGATACGATGGGGGGAGGGGTGAAGGGGGGGAGTGGGGGGAGTTTTAAAAAATGATTTTGACCAACTCTGGGCCCCTTGATATGAATCTGAAAAAAAAAATGTTCCAAGTCTCTTAACTTCCGAGATCTACCTAGAGGGGGGGGGAGAAGGGGGGCAAGGGGGCAACTTTGAAAAATGGATTTTACTTTTCCGAGCCTCCTCTATACGAATCCGTAAAACAACAAAACACGGGACTCTTAGTTTCCGAGATACGATAGGGAGGGGGGAGAGTGGGGTGGAAAAGGGGAGGTTTGGGATTTTTCCCATACTCGTGAGAGTTACTTCTATACGAATCTGTAAAAATATACCCACCTCCCCCTTCACCATCTGGGAGAACAATTATGTCAGTGAGTGAGTGGTAATCGAGCTTTATATAGTATCGAGCTTTATATAGTATAATAATGTTCCAAGTCTTAACTTCTGAGATGATCCGCCTAAAGGGGGGAGAAGGGGGAGAGAATGGGGGGAATTTTGAAAAATCGTTTTTACTTTTCCGAACCTCCTCTATACGAATCCCTAAAAAAACAAAACCCAGGTTTCTTAATTTCCGAGATACGATGGGGGGAGGGGTGAAGGGGGGGAGTGGGGGGAGTTTTAAAAAATGATTTTGACCAACTCTGGGCCCCTTGATATGAATCTGAAAAAAAAAATGTTCCAAGTCTCTTAACTTCCGAGATCTACCTAGAGGGGGGGGGAGAAGGGGGGCAAGGGGGCAACTTTGAAAAATGGATTTTACTTTTCCGAGCCTCCTCTATACGAATCCGTAAAACAACAAAACACGGGACTCTTAGTTTCCGAGATACGATAGGGAGGGGGGAGAGTGGGGTGGAAAAGGGGAGGTTTGGGATTTTTCCCATACTCGTGAGAGTTACTTCTATACGAATCTGTAAAAATATACCCACCTCCCCCTTCACCATCTGGGAGAACAATTATGTCAGTGAGTGAGTGGTAATCGAGCTTTATATAGTATCGAGCTTTATATAGTATAATAATGTTCCAAGTCTTAACTTCTGAGATGATCCGCCTAAAGGGGGGAGAAGGGGGAGAGAATGGGGGGAATTTTGAAAAATCGTTTTTACTTTTCCGAACCTCCTCTATACGAATCCCTAAAAAAACAAAACCCAGGTTTCTTAATTTCCGAGATACGATGGGGGGAGGGGTGAAGGGGGGGAGTGGGGGGAGTTTTAAAAAATGATTTTGACCAACTCTGGGCCCCTTGATATGAATCTGAAAAAAAAAATGTTCCAAGTCTCTTAACTTCCGAGATCTACCTAGAGGGGGGGGGAGAAGGGGGGCAAGGGGGCAACTTTGAAAAATGGATTTTACTTTTCCGAGCCTCCTCTATACGAATCCGTAAAACAACAAAACACGGGACTCTTAGTTTCCGAGATACGATAGGGAGGGGGGAGAGTGGGGTGGAAAAGGGGAGGTTTGGGATTTTTCCCATACTCGTGAGAGTTACTTCTATACGAATCTGTAAAAATATACCCACCTCCCCCTTCACCATCTGGGAGAACAATTATGTCAATCAGTGAGTCAGTGAGTCAGTGAGTGGTAATCGAGCTTTATATAGTATAATAATAATAATGTTCCAAGTCTTAACTTCTGAGATGATCCGCCTAAAGGGGGGAGAAGGGGGAGAGAATGGGGGGAATTTTGAAAAATCGTTTTTACTTTTCCGAACCTCCTCTATACGAATCCCTAAAAAAACAAAACCCAGGTTTCTTAATTTCCGAGATACGATGGGGGGAGGGGTGAAGGGGGGGAGTGGGGGGAGTTTTAAAAAATGATTTTGACCAACTCTGGGCCCCTTGATATGAATCTGAAAAAAAAAATGTTCCAAGTCTCTTAACTTCCGAGATCTACCTAGAGGGGGGGGGAGAAGGGGGGCAAGGGGGCAACTTTGAAAAATGGATTTTACTTTTCCGAGCCTCCTCTATACGAATCCGTAAAACAACAAAACACGGGACTCTTAGTTTCCGAGATACGATAGGGAGGGGGGAGAGTGGGGTGGAAAAGGGGAGGTTTGGGATTTTTCCCATACTCGTGAGAGTTACTTCTATACGAATCTGTAAAAATATACCCACCTCCCCCTTCACCATCTGGGAGAACAATTATGTCAATCAGTGAGTCAGTGAGTCAGTGAGTGGTAATCGAGCTTTATATAGTATAAATCGAGCTTTATATAGTATAATGTATAAACCCCCGATTCGACCCTGTTTACTTTAACGAGCTTGAAATAAGGTAAGTTTACAATGAAAACCTCATGCGAAAATCTCTCATAAATGTAAAGGATACTATAACACAAACTTTAATATGTAAAAACCACCTTTAATGTCGAGAAGATAAAGCGCATTTTACATTAAGCATATATAGGAGTTATGATGTATTACTTTCGCAAAAACCTTTTACACGTAAAAACCATCATTCATTCCAAGAAAATAAAGCACATTTTCCATTGAGCGTTTAAAGGAGTATAAGATGTATCAGTTTTATATTGTTTGTATTCGAAATGATATTTGAAATCAGAACAAAATTTTAATAAGTGAATAATGAAATGGTTTTAATAAGGATTTGCGTCGTTTTGCATTTTTGGGATCTTAGGGGCTTTAAGGCTGCGATTTTCATTTACTTTACAATTCGGTTCATATTTAAACATTCTAATCAGTTTATAATATTCCCACTGCTGGGACACAGGCCTCCTCTCTGTGAGAGGGAGTGGTCCATAATCCACCACGCGGGCCTAGTGCGGGTTGGTAGATCACATGTCTTCAAATTTTTGGTTCTATGACATGCCGGTTTCCTCACGTTGTTTTCCTTCACCGTTTTGAGAGAAATGTTAATGAAACCATTTACACAAAGTAAAGCGCCTGCATGGCTTCGAACCTACGACCTACAACTCTTAAGTCGTGGTTGTTTCCAATGGGCCACCGCTGCAAATGTTAAAGCTTTCCAGGTGTATGTACTGCGGGGTAAGTGCGTGGGAGTTCCAGTGCCTCAGGCGTCTTCTGGGCACGCTCGTTCCATCATAGACCTCATCCATCGCTTTCCATCAGGCGTGATCGAGGTCAAGAATGGGCCCATTCAGCAGTAGCACTTGCGTCCATTAAACCAACGAGTTAGTCAAGTTAAGAAACGATTCTTATACCTAAACAAAAGAAGTTGTAAGTACAGACGCCAGCACATGAAGCTACCCAAAACTGTCAAATTTTCCCAATCAACTTTGAGGCTGAGGCTACATTAGGCCGCGACGCGACCTGCGACACATGAGCGATTAAAACAAGTAAATGAATGCTCACGTATATGGCTGCACCGTACATCAAATATTACTAGCGATCTTTGATTTCTTTATGCGATAGGAACAACATTACTGAAATCACGGCATCGGCTACATCAACATGAGCGAAATTGAAGCGATTTTATTAGAAAATTGCTTTTTTTTCGCTTGTAATGTAGCCATACCATGTTTCCATGTTTTTCTCGTTTCGCTCTTCCAGTCGCATCGCAAATCGCTGCCTACTGTAGCCTCAGCCTAAACATTAAACTTTAGCGATAAAGTTGAAAAACTATTAAAGAAATTTCACAGATTGTAGTAGTTTAATGTGCTGGCGGTCTGTACCTAATACTTAGATACATTAGAGGCTGGAGGAAGTAATTTGAGAGTCCTTTTCTATCTAAAATCGTCATCATCGTCATGCTTCCTTGGTCTGTGTGAGTCTCATTCAGGTCTTCCACGGGATCTATTGTAGGTCGTCCACCTACCTGGCTGTTTGTCAACGCTCCTTCCACCATTTCTCGGCAACGATTCAGTTAGGACTCTGCTCCACCTGCCATCACCACGTCTAGCGAAGTTACTTTCAATGTCCATTGCTTATTAAAATCCAATTGCATCACACACAATATAAGTCCATTAAAAATTAACCCAAATTATCAACCAACAAAACGCAACCCCGACTAATCGCAAACGTACACAAGCTCGTAAACCCATTTGTTAATATTATTATTTACAGAAGCCTCACTGGCTCCAAAAATGGCTGCCCCACCCGCGCGCGGGAAATTTGACAACTGTCGTAGACGCCATGTTGTAGATGAAATAGTTTACTGCTTTATGGTTCTGAGGGTTTTGAATTTGTAATCTTATATATTATGGCTTTAGAAACGAAATTTTAGGCAATAGGTAATCTTTCATTGCTTTCGAAAGGTTAAGTCCCTTTTAATAGGGTGACGATCTTTTAATAGGTGACCCCCTTATCATTGCCCAGTTCATAAAATATATGCAGACTTCGAGCTGATGATGCTTTTATTAGTTGAGTATTAACATAGGTTAAAAAAGACTATTGTTACTAACCCAATGGAGCTCTGTTATCTGAATATCTATACTAATATTATAAAGCTGAAGAGTTTGTTTGTTTGTTTGTTTGGTTGAACGCGCTAATCTCTGGAACTACCAGTCGGATTTGAAAAATTCTTTTTGCATTAGATAGCCCAATTCTTGAGGAAGGCTATAGGCTATATAACATCACGCTATGACCTTTAGGAGCCGAGCAAAACGAAAAAAAGTCAGAAAGAACGCTAAGCAAAAACGAAGTAATAGCGCGGGCAGGCGATGCGATGCGACGGGGTGGGTCGGGGAACAAGAAATTTCACGCGGACGAAGTCGCGGGCAGAAGCTAGTATAATATAATAATAATAATCATCTATCGCTTAGGTTAGCACTTGGCTTTGGCCCGTGTTATCCTATAAAACCGGCACATCAGTGCTGAGATACAAAAATATATACCAACAAATAATAATAATAATGGCCCAGTGGCAACAGCTGCAACTTACGAGTTGTAGGTCCGTCGTAGAAAGGCTCGTACACACAGGCGCGACGCGACACGCGACACAAAGGCATCGCTCGTCGCGCGACTTGCGGTGCCTTTGTGTCGCGTGTCGCGTCGCGCCTGTGTGTACGAGCCTGAACCCAGGCAGGCGCTTCACTTTGTGTAAATTATTTTATCACCACTGCTCTCAAAACGGTGAAGGAAACATCGTGAGGAAACCGGCATGTCTTAGAACCAAAAATTCGAAGACACGTGATTTCTACCAACACGCACTGGGCTCGCGTGGTGGATTTGGCCTGGGTAGATTTGGGGCAGTGGGAACATTATAAGCTGATTATGTTTGAGTCCATTACCACTACCCAGGTCTTGAAATATGCGTATGCAGACTCTGGGATGATACTGAGAAATCCCTCATGGAAAACTCGTTAAGATTTTTCCCGAATTGGGAATTGATCCCACAATCAACAGCCGTGCTTGCGACCACTAGATCGACGACGCAGGTAAAGAAAGAAAGAAAGAAAAAGTATTTATTGCGACTCATACTGGAAGAACACAAACTAAACTGAAAACAGCAAAATAAAAAACCATATCATTACCAACCAACCAACCAAACGACCAACCAACCAACCAACCAACCAAACAACCAACCAACCAACCAACCAACCACCAACCATATCATTGGTCATTCTTGGATCTTTGACAGTCATTACGGGTCGTCAGAAGCCCGAAAGTCTGACAACCAGTCTAACTAGCTAGGGTATCGTGTTACCCAATAACTGGTTGGTGGAGGTCAGATAGGCAGTCACTCCATGTAAAATACTGGTATTCGGCTGCATCCGATTAGACTGGAAGCCAACCTCAGCATAGTTGAGAAAAGGCAGATGATGATGATCATTGGTAAGTTTCGTTGGATCATTTAGTTCCCTTCAAAATTGTTGAGCTAAATGATGCTGATCCATGCGTTATGTTCGCGAACGGGCGCCGTCATTGAACATCTCTATCATATCAACTAAGAACATGCCAAGGTTTAATTTTAAGGGGCTTACTTACGTGCTCGGTCACTGTCGGACTGCATAGAAAAGAAAGAGAAGCGCGATGACACAACGCTGGTAATTTATTGCAAAATATGAAGCAATTATTTAATTACAAAAAATCTATTGATTGGACAAAAAGTTAAAACACTGTATTTTAGTATGTTGCTTGTAGAATTATCTGACAAAAAATCAGAATGATTGTGTGTATATTAGTATGGTTTTAATTGTAAAAAGATAGTTTTTAGAGGTATCTTCACAAATTAGTTGTATATGTTTTCAACACACTACCTACCTAGCATAATTATATCCTGAAGAATATCATATAATATATTTTCTGATTTTATTTGCTGTAGTCGATCATATACTTTTATTGTTTATAAAACGATAAACAATATAAACGTTTGAGTTTAAGAATATAAGAAAGCTCAACCTAAATACATATCAGTATATATTATAATGAATTATCTACTATTTAATTACTGTAACAACTAATAAGAAGGTGTATCTAATTAAGAGGTTAAAGGGCACAGGCCATGAACATTATTTTATTTCTTTACTCAACAGAGCGAGATAGCGCTATACAACTGTCATATCTCCGTCCCTTTCAATAAAAGTGACAAGTTTGACATTTAGATGAGGGCTTGTTTTTTTTTTCAAATTTAATGTTTTTTCGAGTGTCAGTCAAAACTGACAGTCTATGTGTGAGATTTTTAATGCGTGTTCACACGTTTTAGATTTGATGGTAGGTGATGATAGGGTCTTTCAGTGTGTCGAGTATTTATACAGATATATATAGTTTATTTTAATTATGGGAGTTGAAAGGCAATTTTGTACTCATTGAAGTTATTTTTG
Source organism: Luperina nickerlii (assembly GCA_963855955.1). Classification (NCBI taxonomy): domain Eukaryota; kingdom Metazoa; phylum Arthropoda; class Insecta; order Lepidoptera; family Noctuidae; genus Luperina; species Luperina nickerlii. Next base: position 2,850,446 of record OY979689.1, on the reverse strand, counting down.
ACGTGAAATCTTTAGACGCGTTGGGAATTTTTTGAGATGGGAAAAAACCATTGAACTCGCGACACTTACCGTAACCGACTATGCGTGTTTTTTGTTTATAAGACGATTAAAAAAATACCCGCTTCGGATGTGTTCGGCTGTCCTCGGTATGTACCTACTCGGTTTTATTGTATATCCGATATGTCAGTGAGTGATGGCAAAGTATTCTGTTTGTGTTTTGTTGTCACTTCTGTCGGCACTCCCGGAGTGCCACTGTTTTTTTTTAGGAATAAGTTTGGCAAACAAGCCTACGCTGCGGCCAGGGCTTGGAACCAGTTCCCTTTTTGTACCGGTACCGGTACCTACCTACTTATTGGTTCTTGCTATTTTGATACCTGGGTATCGGTTCCAGACGGGTACCGGTACTCCACCTAACAAACATAATCAGTCTATAACGTTCCCACGGCTGGGACACAGGCCTCCTCTCAGTGAGATGGAGTGGGCCATAATCCACCATTCGGGCCCAGTGCGAGTTGGTAGATGACGCATGTCTTCGAATAACCTTGTAAGTATAATAAAATTTTTATGACATTGATTTTTACAATCTGTGACTACAGTAACTCGCACACTTGTTAAAATTCTAGAAAAATCATCTAATTTACTAATATTTGTAAATAATTCGTAAATAATGTGAGCATCATGTATCTATCACATAATTGATTTACCTGTAATTGCTTCATTTTTAATTCTTTTTTTGGGTTTCTTTTATTCTAGGTGCATCGTCTTCACATATAATTATATTATGTATACAAAACCTTGTAAAACATTTTAAAAGAGTAACGGTGGAGTTTCTTGCCATACGAAAACTACCTTTTGGAAGGGGCGACTAGAATCAATTTAATTTTATTGTAAGTTTTGACGTTCAAAAGTGCCTTTGATGTGCCTATTTGAAATAAATAATTTGACTTTGACTTTGATTTTTTTCGTTCTGGGATATACACTGCCCGGTTCATAAAATATATGCAGACTCCGAGCTGATAGGCCAGTGGTAACAGCTGCAAGATACGAGTTGTAGGTCCGTCGTAGAACCCAGCCAGGCGCTTCACTTTGTGTAAAATATTTCATCACGACTGCTCTCAAAACGGTGAAGGAAAACATCGTGAGGAAACCGGCATGTCCTAGAACCAAAAATTCGAAGACATGTGACATCTACCAACCCGCACTGGCCCGCGTGGTAATATATTATAGCCTACTCCCTCTCACCTAGAGGAGACCTGAATCCCAACAGTGGGAAAATGATATGCATGTATTCTATTCTAATGCAGTTCGGAGGTGAACACTTTTTTAACAACAATACTAGCATACTTGCCCGATAAAAGAAAACATTTCCAGGCAGTAATTTCTACAAACTAAGTAACTATACAATAAAATAATACCTAATATATGCTTGCATATTACAAACTAATAAATGCCATACATTTAGCAGTAAAACTGCTGGTTAACCAAAACGCTTCTATTTACAGTAATCATTCAGTAATTGTCAGTAGTACCTACGGAATATGGCGTCGTAACATATAATTTTGTGTGCGGTGACCAAGAATTTTGCACTTTTGCAAGACGTATGAAATAATATCGTAAAAACTTAAGTGAATTGAGCTGTCATTGCAACTGTCAGCTTATAATGTGCCCACAGCCACTGCTGCGACACAGGTTTTCTCTCTGTGTGAAGGAGTGGGATGTAATCCACCGCGCGGGCGCAGTGCGGGTTGGTAGATGTCACATGTCGTCGAATTTTAGAGGGTATCCTGTTACCTAGTAAAGGATCCTACAAACAGGCGCGATATGCGATATAATCGCGCGACACAACGCGTGTCGTGTCGCGCCGTTTGAAAGCCTTTTTTTTTTCAGGATGGGAAATCATCAAATGACCCCTCCCGCTCTGGGTGGAGCCGTGTCAGACTGTTACTGACTAAAACCCACCCGTGTCCCTTCCTTAGCCCTTTATGTTCCGGGCCAGTGGTAACCCTTTCGGACAATCCCGCTGACCCGGACAATCCCGCTGATCCGGGTTTGAGGGGCCATAACTAGTCACTCCATGTATAATACTGGTATTCAGCCAACCTCTAATTAGTTTGGAGGTCTGCACCGCTTGGGCGGAGCAACACCGTGTCCTCATAGAGGCGATCGGCAGCGGCGGAGACCTCTCGCGTCCGGCCCTGGTTCAAGCCATGGTCCGTGGCAAGAGGGAGTGGGGGGCAGTCGCCTCCTTCTGCGAAGCAGTCATGCTAGCGAAGGAGGCGGCGAGACGGTTGAGGGAGAGAGCCTCCCGTCCCAGCCGCCGCGGGAGACGCTCCGGGCGTCACCGTAGGCGCGGGCCTGTGGCGGAGAGTAATGGGTAGCTCACCGTCCGATCAGGACCAGGCCCGTGCCGGACGGCGCGTATACGTGTTCCACGCGCGCCTCAAAGAGATGTCAGCATCAATTGAAGGGGCCCGTCAGAGCCGAAGCCTGCCGGGTCAGTGGGATTGTCCGAAAGGGTTACCGCTGGCCCGGAACATAAAAGGCTAAGGAAGGAACACGGGTGGGTTTTAGTCAGTAAGAGTCTGACACTCCCTTCCGCTCTACCCAGAGCGGGAGGGGTCATTTGATGATTTCCCATTCTGAAAAGAAAAAACTCCTAATTAGTTGGAAAAAGGCTAGGCAGATGATGTATGAAATAATGACGAGTAAGACTCACAAGATCATGGTGGATTACGGCCCACTCCCTATCACAGAGAGGAGGCCTGTGTCCCAGCAGTGGGAGGGAACAATATAAGCTGATATGCTAGGTACAAGTCTAAGAAATATTTTCCAATGCTAAGATTTATCAATTTTTTGAAGAAGTGACGACTTTACCTTTCCTATTGGCATTTACTTACGACGAAATTGAGATCTTGGCTTTTTTAATACAACCTGTATATCAAATATCTATCAAACTATACAATACAAGACAAAACATTACTTAGATAAGACTGCGTTAAGGGGCTTACAGGACCTGAACGCAAAAAAACGCAAGTTTTAAAAGCAATAAAAGTATATGATCGACTACAGTAAGCAAAATCAGAAAAATATATAATATTCTTCAGGATATATGCTAGGTAGATAGTGTGTTGAAAACATAATACAACTAATTTGATACGATAGAAAAAAATCATGAAAATACCTCTAAAAACTTTCTTTTTACAATAAAAACTATACTAATATACATATAATCACTAGCTTCCGCCCGCGGCTTCGCCCGCGAGGTATGTCGAACACTATCCTATTTCCTTCCCTGGGATGCAATCTATCTCTTTGCCAAATTTCATTTACCTTCAACAAAATAATTAAAATGATGAGCGATTTAAAAATAATATATGTACCAATATTTTAATTTTACGCTTTAAAAATGTTTCGAAAACTATTGAGTTTCGGCCATACATATGGGGGTTCAATTTGTTGCATGTTGGGCCCCCAATCAGCTCCTGACGGATATTATATGTCTGTATACCCCTTCGCCTTTCACCTTTTCAAAACAAACAGAAGGGCACCAGACTGTTTGGCATTAAATAATAAATTCGTTGAATCGTGTCCACCCCAGTGCAGCTACTTCAATACAACTTTATTATTAATGGCTGCCCGAGCCCCGGACGATGTCACTATATGTGGATTGGAAATATTGTTGCTGTCTTAAGGGGCTTACATGACCTAAAGCGCGGTCACTGTCGGACTGCATGGAAAAGAAAGAGAAGCGCGATGACACAACGCTGGTAATTTATTGCAAAATATGACGCAATTATTTAATTACAAAAAATCTATTGTTTGGACTAAAAAACTAAAACACATTCTGTTTTTTTGTCAGGTTATTCTACAAACTATGTTGTTTGTAGAATAACCTGACAAAAAAACAGAATGATTGTATGTATATTAGTATGGTTTTTATTGTAAAAAGAAAGTTTTTAGAGGTATCTTCATGATTTTTTCTATCGTATCAAATTAGTTGTATTATGTTTTCAACACACTATCTACCTAGTATATATCCTGAAGAATATCATATATTTTTCTGATTTTATTTACTGTAGTCGATCATATTGTTTCTAAAACTTGCGTTTTTTGTGTTTAGGTCTTGTAAGCCCCTTAAGTAGAGAGTTTGTAGAAGCGACATTTTGCGTTTGATGGAATGCTTAGTGCCTATTGTTTTGTAGGCAAGATTTCAGTTTTTGCACAGTTTATGAAAGGTTGTTCCTACTTACTTTCTATTAATATTATAAACGCAAAAGTTTGTGAGGATGGATGTTTGTTACTCAATCACGCAAAAACTACTAAACGAATTTTGATGAAATTTGGCACACGCAGCACCCCTTTTTTTTTTTTTTTTTTTCAGGATGGGAAATCATCAAATGACTCCTCCCGCTCTGGGTGGAGCGGAAGGGAGTGTCAGACTCTTACTGACTAAAACCCACCCGTGTTCCTTCCTTAGCCCTTTATGTTCCGGCCCCGGGCCAGCGGTAACCCTTTCGGACAATCCCGCTGAAAGTATGGATGTATTGATGTGTGATTTTGTACTTATTATTGAATAATTTAAAGATGTTATCTAATATGGGTTACCTATGTGGTATTGTGGTACCATACCTGAAAATTTAAATAAGACTGCACAAAGAAAATCTTACTCTTAGCAGTACCATAGAATAATAAAAAATAATACCTAGGTATTGCACGAGCGTCTCCGCATGAAATACCAAGTTACTCTATAATTTCCAAGCTAAATATTGCAAGATGATTACGCTACTATTATCAAGTTAGCGGTTATCAATTTAAGTGCAATTTCCATGTTGTTTATGGTGCAACTTGGCTTCATACATACGTAATTTGTTGTTCCGCGAAGTTTCTACTCGACATAACATAGCATAACGCCTGTAAACCTCGAAGTGTTAAGCAGACGTGACGCGACTTATCCCCTTACTAATAAACGTTGTATAGCGTCTGTATAGTTACACAACGCTTTGTCTTGTTCCTTCGAAAGTCAATTTACTGACGACTGAAAGAGAGAAATCGGTGTGTAACTATTCATCCATAACAATATCATAAATTCAAAAGTAACTCTGTCTGTCTGTTCTGTATGTTACGTTTTCACGCCTAAACCAGTGAACGGATTACGATAAACTTGGCAGAGAGATAGATTGCATCCCGGGGAAGGGCATAGGATAGTTTTTATCGACATACCTAACGGGCGAAGCCGCGGGCGGAAGCTAGTCTGATATAATACGTTTATTAGTAAGAGGGTATGTAGACCGTACACTCCACATACCTATATGGATAAAATATATAGAGTGTATCTGTATCTGTGGTATCTGTGGTAGAGTATTCTATTCTATTCTATTCTATTTCGTCAGTTATGTATGTAATAAACTCAAACTCAAAGCATTTATTTCAATTAAACCATTTACAGGCACTTTTGAATTGTCAAGAAGTCGGTCAGTCAGAAAATATGAAGCTACTTAGTTGCCCATTCCAAAGCGTGCGCGTGCGCGTGCGTGAGCTATGGAGAAGAACGGGCAAGAAACTCCATGGACACTCTTTTAAATAATATTTTACAAAAATATTAGTTAAATCATTAATGTTGAATTTATAATTTATTAATTATGTGAGAACGATGTTAAAAAGACGTAGGTACCTACGCGTGAAAAGCGCCCCGAGTACAGCAAATAGTAAGAAAACAACAATCAAAAATTCAAATAATTAAAAATAAGCCGAGGCAGCTAAGTGATGACCAGCCGCAACTGACGGCGCCCGTTCACGAACATGACGCATAAATCAGCACCATTCAGCTCAACCATTTTGAAGGGAGCTAATAGAGGACCCTGGGCTTGTGGTTAAGAAATAACAGCCGCACGGTTCTATCTATCAGGTTAAGCTACTCTTACCGCGGCTTGTCAGTGGATGGATCACCATCTCTACATACCAAGACCCCTCCGTGCCTTTGAAAGTACGTTAAGCCGTTGGTCCCGGCTGTAATTCGTGGATCTTTGACAGTCGTTACGGTCGTCAGAAACCCGAAAGTCTGACAACCAGTCTTACCAAGGGGTGTCGTATTACTCAGTTCTGGGTTGTTGGGGTCAGATAGGCAGTCGCTCCATGTAAAATACTGGTATTCAGCTGCATGCGGTTAGACTGGAAGCCAACTCTAACAAAGTTGAGAAAAGGCTAGAATGGCCGATGACGATAAAGGTGAATTTACTTGAATACATGTGTAACATGTTAATAGATATTATTATTCATATATGGATGGAAACGAGTGTAACATTGCTGGTTCAACATGTTTTGCCATATTCGGCGTACTTACTTACAAAATAGTTTATAATATTTAATCCATACTTAACATTATACCTAAATGCGAAAGTGTGTCTCTCTGTCCGTATGTTACCTCTTCACGTTTAAACCGCTAAACCGATTTAGATGAAATTTGGTATAGAGATAGTTTGAGTCCCGGGAAAGGACATAGGATAGTTTTTATCCCGATATTCTCACGGACTCGACACTTATGCGGGTAAAATCGCGGGGCGTTTCTTAAAATTAAATAATAAGTACTCAAAATTCAATCAAATACATAATGAGTACCTACTTTCTTCTCCGTACGCGTATGTAAGAGCTCTACTAGGTTCCTAAACTAGATTATTAAGGGATTGTTTTTTCCATCCATGAATGCCAATTTACACCATTAGGTTTTTGATCAAAATTGTAATAAAATCGTGTTCAGTTGATGAGCGTTCATCGATCTACTTTTGACGATCGCACAGGTAGCGCCATCTAGTCTCGGTGTACGTCACTAACTTTTTTAAGTCAGGTGAAGTCGGAGATATAAATAATTTAGCAAATTGATTCCCGACTTAATTTGTCCGTATATTCAAATCACAACTGCCATTCTTTGACAGTTATAGCAAATAGACGTGATCTGTCAATTTCATGAACAATATTTCCCAACCGAATAATTGTAACCGTTTTCTGCAGTAAGTATCTAAAGTTCTTGGTAGTCACGGATAGGTAGTGTTACTTTGCTAAGTGCAGACGCCAGCACATCAAGCAAATTTCTTTATCAGATTTTCAACTTTATCGCTAAACCATAAAGTTCAAATTTGATTGGGAAAATTTGACAGTGGTGCCGATTCTGTTGTTCACAAACTAGTGTTGCCCAAAATCGGTCTTGGTCTTGCAGTCTTGGTCTTGTTCTTGCATTTTGCAAGACCAAGACCAAGACCAAGACCGACTTATTGTAGCAAGACCAAGACCAAGACTGAACCCTGCAAGACTTGAGCAAGAACAAGACTAAGCCTGCAAGACTCTTGCGTCTCGCAGTTAAGTCAAACTGAGATTTGGGCGTTATAGTAGGTAATTGGTTTCAATCCCGATTTTGATAGACGTTCCCCAGTATCAAAATCGTATCGTCATAACACTAAAAGGTATTTAATTGTATTGATTATTATGTATATGTTTCAACTATTTATTAAGGAGGTAAGTAGGTAGCGTGTTACTTACAAATTTGTTCCCATATGTGATAAAAATGTACCTAGCATAACTTTCTAGCAAAGTTCATTTGATACCTTGTAGGTATATCTACTTAGAGTATTATATTATACTTGTATAAGTCTAATGCGCAGATCTAACGATAGTAGGTTGGTAAAAATTATGTAGGTATTTATGTTTTAAAGTTTATATTATTCTTCTATTCAGCAAAATTTAAAACTAACAGCGAGTCGAGTAGTTCTAGTACTAGTAGCAGTTTTTAAGCCAGCCGATGTTATGGTACAGACGCCAGCACATCAAGCTACTACAATCTGCCATATTTATTTAACAGGTTTTCAACTTTATCGCTAAAGCATTAAGGTTCATGGTTGATTTACCTTAGCGCTTCCCCCTTAAATCGATGAAGCTTTAGAAAAATAATTATCCCCTCATAACGAATCTAAAATAAAAGTAGTAAATGGGTCATTCAATTATGTAGATGATTAAAATGCCTCATGTGACGCGTCTGTTAGATTCATTGGGATTCATGGCCGACTCGACGCCGTGCGGGGATTCCCGCAATCTTCCGCATTTTTTGTCAGGTTCAAGCATTTATGCACTTTATTGTAATAATTTTAAAGTTTATTTTCAAGTGCGTTAATAATACGAGAAGACCGCTTGGCGCTGCGGTCCCTTTGTCGCGGCATTTGAAAGCGAATAGCGTGAGCGCGAAGACAGTGTTGACCTCGAAAATGAACTTTAGCAATACAGCTGATCAGGTAGCCCTTTCGAGTTTTATTTACATTGCTGTTTTAAGTGAAACAAGTGAATTTACTATTTCTTAAAAAAAAAATCTCATTGGGTTAGATAGAAATAATGATTTTATACAGTTTACAGTAAAAGAAATTGCAGAAAAAAACGTAAAAAATTAAGAAAAAGCCGACGAAAAATTTCAACGCAGGAGGGTCCAGAATCATGTACTGAATCCATGGTAAGCGGTTCCGCGTCGATGTCCCTGCCACCCTGAGCAATAGACTAATAGGTATTTGAATGTAGTCTAGTCTAAGTAGTAGAGTCTCGCAAGACTTGCGAGACTCTTGCTGCAAGACCAAGACCAAGACCAAGACTGAGAGCGCAATACCAAGTGTACAGGTCACTATTAGGCACGTAGTAAAATAAAACAACACAGTTTCGGTTCAACGCGCACGTCTTACTCGCACGGCGGACCAGCAAAGAGTGTGCTGTCAGTGAGGCAACTCACTGACCGCACCCCCACCATTGCCCGCCCCACCAGTAAGGCATGACGGTATTTATTTATACACTACATCTACCTTTTACAAAATTAGAAAAAATAGCATTATTTCGTATAAGTATAATTAAGTACAAATCAATTTATTTCAAGATCAATCATGAAATAATTTTAAGAATGGTCTGAAAAACAATCAACTTATTAATTTTATTCACACACATTGTTATCGACGGCATCGTTATTTCTCGAAGATTTATCATCCTCATTTCTGCAAACCTTCCACTTTCCTTCAACTCTCTTCAAATGTACTATATTTATACGTAACCGTTGTCCACTACCATCGTTTACCAATTCCACATCGTTCCCTTCTTTATTTACCACTGTATGTGTCGTATCCTTGAATGTGGAGGACAACTTGTTTTCCTTTATTGTATTCTTGACATATACTTTTTCTCCAACATCTATGCTAGATTCCGTCGCTTGCCTCTTCCTATCGGCATATTCTTTTCCTTTACTTTTTGTTTCACTATCCCTGTCACTAACTCCTGGATCTGTAAATTCTATATCCACAACGGATGGCAGTTTATCTATAAACTGACTGATTATACATAGTGAGATATATGAGCAAATCTTCTTGCCAATTAGATTTTTGGCTTTGGCTAATAAATAACAATAAAAATAATAATAAATAATAATAAAAAACGTTTCAATATACTACGGTTCTGCCTCTCAATTTCGTAATTTTGTTGAGGCCAATATGGAATAGTATGAAACAATTGAATACCAAATTCTTTGCAAAAACTTTCAAATTCTGAACTGCTGACCATTATCAGCGGTAACGCTTACGGATGTGCCTAACCGAGAAATTACTTCTTTAAGGGCTGATTTTACTAAAGTCAGATATCTTTTATACGTGGAATAAAATTGACGCCTGACAGTTCTAATATGGTAAAACTGTCAAAAATTCAAAATTTATTCCCAGCATAAGATTAATTCTAGGTATAAAAGTTTGGTGGAATGCGCCCTAAGCATGCTAATGGTGTGTGCAGAATCGATGTTTTTAGTAACTTTAATTTCTTTATATCTGCTATAATAGTCTATAATGACTAAAAGATAATGTCCGGTAGGTAAGGGTCCAAGATAATCTATTGCTATATCAATCCAGGGCTGTATGTTCTCTTCTGCGCATGGGGTTAGGAGGATTTGGAGCAGAAACCAGAGCGCAACCCCTACAAGCTCTAACACAATGTTCAGCATCTCTGTCAATTTCGGGCCACTACACTTTAGAACGTAATCTCATTTTCATGACTACAATGCCCGGGTGGCCTTCATGAGCAGCTGCTAAAACTCTTGACCTCAAACATAACGGGATGACTATTTTATTCCCACGCAACAGTAAATTGTCTTGAAAACAAAGTTCTTGTCAAAGACCTTATAAGTATTGACACTCTGGTCCCAGCTATTATTGTATATTCCATTCCTCACTAACTTCAGCTCTGAATCTCCCTCACAAGCTTGCGTTAACTCACCCAAAGTAATTGCTATAGGACGATATTGATCAATAACTAGGTTCAAATATTATCATCATCAAAAGGCCGTGGAGACTTATTATCCGAACAAAGTCTGGACAGTGAGTCTGCAATATTTTTCTTGCCCGGGCTATAAACTATTTTAAAATTGTACGATTGTAAGCGCAGTACCAAACGCTCGATTCTCGCACACGGTTTAGAATCGGTTCCGAATATCACCTCTAACGGCTTGTGGTCACTAACAAGTTCAAAACTATCCTTTCCAAACAGGTACCAATGGAGAGATCCAGTCAGATGGGCTATTAACTGGCTCTATAAAACTCAACAAGCTCTTGAATATTTTATTAATTTTATACTAGCGGGACAGGGACTCTTCGACAAGGTTGAGCAACTGGTTTAATTGATGTATCTATAGGGATATGAATTTGAACATCTTTAAATTTAGGGAACTTACCATCAATTGCATTTACTCCTAATCCAATTTTTAGAACACCAAGGCACGTGGCGGTGTCTTTCCCGAGTAAATTTCTAGTGCCATCTTTTACAACAAAAAATGTGGCTTTGGCTCTGGAACAATTGTTGCCAATTGTTATTGTAGAGTCAAAAGACCCAAGTACGGTTAAAGCATTACGACTTCCGTAGGCCATAAATCTCTTGTTGGGAGATTTTACTTGATTTTCAACAAGGACTCCACTGTTCTTCAGAATTTGCCACGTTACATCGTTAATTATATTACATTTACTGCCAGAGTCTATTAACATCTCAATTTCAACACCTCCTAGCTTACATTTAATGGTGTCGTCATTATCAATATGAAAAATATAATCTACCTCTTCAGACTTCCTTTTGGATTTCTTACTAGGTTTAGAAGAGATATCGTTATTTTTACGTTTTTCCGCTCTAGTTCTACACTGTTTGCGAAAATGTCCAACAAACCCACACTTAAGACATTTCTTATCTCGGGCTGGACAAGATTTAAAATCACTTGAATGGCTGCCCCCACAACGCACACATGAATTTGAATTTGAAGTCTTTTTAGAAGCTTCCACTCGATTAACCGGAAGATCTTTACTTAATCCCGGCAACCCAAAGTCAGTAAGTTGTCGATTTACAGTCTCTAAAGCGTTGGCTTCAGAAATAACCCTGTCAAGGGTAACATCATCACCAAGGGTCAGAATTGTTTTTCTTAATTTGGCTGACTCACACTTCTCGGTGATTTGATCGATCATGTGTTCATCAGGGGCAGTGAATTTGCATTTGGAGCTCTGGTGTCTGAGTCTGACGAGAAACTTGTCAAATTTTTCCCCATTTTCTTGTTTAATGAGCCTGAACAAGTGACGCTCATAAACACGGCTTTGTTTAGGGGCAAAATATTCGTCAAGCTTGTTGACAGCAACAGTGAATACATCATTGTTATCACTAGTACTTTCTACATGTGCACCAGGAATATTATAATATATTTCTTGGAGGGGTAACCCACCCATGTGTAAGAGCAAAGCCCTTTTTGCCTCAGGTGTGGTAACATTGGTGGCCGTTAGGTACAATCCTAGTGCACGTTTCCACTTTTCCCAGCGTAAACCAACTGAAGCTGAGTCACCGTCACAGTCCAAAGACTCTAGAGGTGGTATGTGCGACATACTTGTGGTCTACCTGGAGGGAAGGATTAATTTCCTTTTTAGGTACCGTTCCGAATTAATCGAACTACCTCTTGATCTTATGGTATTTACCCCAGTCTATTTAGACTGTTATCCATATCAAGATCATTTAGGTACCGTTTGCTTGAGCAAACTACCTCTGACGACAATGTTAACCTTGATTATTGACAGAAGAAAACTGTTAATTTGAACACAGGGAATGTCCATCACTGGGATCAAGGATACTCAAGAACGCAAAAATAATTAATCCTTGGTAATCATAAAGAAGCCACACAGTGTAACAAGCATAATAATATCTTGATCTAACTTCCTTAAGATTATAATTAGATAACAGTCTTCAGTTATTTACCTATACCCATAATATCACTATAATGTTCAAAATTTATATTTAATATTCTTAACAACACTCCAATTCTTTTCTGCCAATAATCACAGCATCTATCATTGACGTACTACAAGTTTCGTTATTATACGAATATTTAGGTACCAATCAATGTAACCAAATCAGTTTCGTTTTGGAATAATAACTGCCTTTAACATTTTATTATTACAATTTAAAAACCATTATAATATTTATTCCAAGGATCGCTTAAAATAATTTCGAAATAGTAACAAATTAGAAAATTATTATGTAAAGGACAACAAACTGATTTGCTACCGATTTACCTCTTGGTTACTTTGTAAACACTCAGTTTTTATTTTATTTGGCACGTACCTTATATTTTGTATCCTGGCAGGGTCGCCACTTGTACAGGTCACTATTAGGCACGTAGTAAAATAAAACAACACAGTTTCGGTTCAACGCGCACGTCTTACTCGCACGGCGGACCAGCAAAGAGTGTGCTGTCAGTGAGGCAACTCACTGACCGCACCCCCACCATTGCCCGCCCCACCAGTAAGGCATGACGGTATTTATTTATACACTACACCAAGACCAAGACCAAGACCAGGTGTATTGACGCAAGACCAAGACCAAGACTGGCTAAGGTCTTGTCTTGGTCTTGCATTTGGGCAACTCTATCACAAACTAAACTAAATTTAAGCTCAGTGCATCTTTTTATTTCTATTTCATTAAGAAAAGGACAGAAGACAAATTTTAGGTTAGTCCTGTCAAATTATTCAGCGCCTGGCGTAAATTGACGTAATTTTACTAGGCAAGTTTTTAATCACGTCTAAACTTGTATGAAGTAGTGTCAGGCGCTGATCAATTTGACAGGACTAAACTAAAATTTATCTTCTGTCCTTTTCTTAATGAAATAGAAAGAAAACGATGCACTGAACTTAAATTTAGTTTAGTTTGTGAACAAGGGAATCGGCGTCAGTTTCGGATAGCTTGATGTGCTGGCGTATGTGCAGACGCCAGCACATCAAGCTACTACAATCTGTCAAATTTATTTAATAGATTTTCAACTTTATTTCTAAAGCATAAGGTTCAAAGTTGATTGGGAAAATTAGACAGTATCGGGATTCTGAAACATTTCTCCGACATTAGTTTCGCCGTTGAACGGTTCACCGATAGAACGATTCACTTTTCATTTTTTCATCGATAGAACGTTTCAATGACGAACGATTCGCCGACAGAACGATTCACTTTTCATTATTTCACCGATAGAACGTTTCAATGGCGAACGATTCGCCGACAGAACGATTCACTTTTGAAAATTTCATCGATAGAACCTTTCATTGGCGAACGATTCGCCGACAAAACTGTTTGTCTGCCCCTGGAGTATAAAACATAAGTATTCGACATTTAGATCTACTTCCGTTTATTGCTTACACCTGAATCAAATTGTGAAGATGAAATTTAAAGTTATGTACAAAACTTGTGAAAAACTAGACAAAAAAGTGACAAAAATGTATTTGATTCAATGTCAATACATGTATCATACATGTAATGATTATACATACGTTTTGAAAGGTTAAATTATTTGCAAATTGAAATAAATTTTATTATTAACAATTACCTATACAACATCATTAATTAATACCAAAACAAAAACACAACAAATCAACTATGATTAACAAAAACCATTCTAAAGTTCATAGGACACATTATTTTAAATATGCGCCCAGCCATTTAAGTAGGTTTTTATGTCCATATCATCTTTTTCTGACAAATGCTGAGTAATCCTCTCTTGATAGTTTGATCTTTTTCTCTTAAGCGTTGGCTAAGTAAGTATCGCATCGAAATGCTTTTTATTAACACGTTGGTAATTGATTCCCGACAGGAAATAGGTCTACATGTCGAATACCTATGTTTTATACCCCAGGGGCAGACGAACAGTTTTGTCGGTGAATCGTTCGCCAATGAAAGGTTCTATCGATGAAATTTTCAAAAGTGAATCGTGCTGTCGGCGAATCGTTCGTCGTTGAAACGTTCTATCGGTGAAATAATGAAAAGTGAATCGTTCTGTCGGCGAATCGTTCGTCATTGAAACGTTCTATCCATGAAAAAATGAAAAGTGAATCGTTCTATCGGTGAACCGTTCAACGGCGAAACGAATGTCGGAGAAATGATTCAGAATCCAGTATCGGGTAGCTTGATGTGCTGGCGTCTGTACATTGTAACAGTCCTTTAATAAATTTTATGAAAATAGTTTCAAGTTCTTAATAAAAATTGGTTTGGAAGAAACACAGACTATAATAATTTTCTCTAAGCATAGGTATTTATTGATACTAGTATATGATGCATAATGTAAGTTATACCTAGTAGCTATGAACACGATACCACACGATACCAACTGTTTGAGCGAGCGCGTGCGCAAGAAACTAGCTGTTAAGGCGACGACTGTTAGGAAACAAGTGTGAATTTAATTTAATTTTCTGTCATAGGACATGTAGCTCTAAGATAACGGAATAATGCCGGGTCAGCGGGATTGTCCGAAAGGGTTACCGCTGGCCCGGAACATAAAGGACTAAGGAAGGAACATGGGTGGGTTTTAGTCAGTAAGAGTCTGACACTCCCTTCCGCTCCACCCAGACTGGGTCATTTGATAATTTCCAACCCTGAAAAAAAAAAGATAACGGAATAATTCGAAACGATAACGAAAGTCAAGGCAAGGACAAGATTTTCTTCTGCCTGAAAAAAGTAACGTTTGTATCACATCACAGCGTTTTCTCATAATTATGTGTTGATATTTGGGTTATTTCAACCTACTTAGCTCGACTTCTGAAAAATGGTGGCGACAGAGTAAAAACTCTCCTGTGTTTGAATTTTGAAGCCATAAAAGATATAGATAGACCTAGATAACGCAAGTATCACGATCTGTATGAAAACCAAGCGTGCCATTTTTTGACTACCTACTATGACGTCACAAGCACTATTTAGTGATGAGAAAATCAAATCGATTCGAAGTCGCCGCCGCGTGTTGCACCCGTCTCGCTCTACCCCCGGGGCCTAGCGCCAGCGCTCACGCTCACCCAGCCAGCAGTACACAGGACTGAGCGCGAAAATGGCGGCTTACGATTTTTGTACGTAAGTTGGGCACGCGAAGAAGTTGCTCTTGCGTTATCTAGGTGTATCTATAAATCTGTGGAGGCCATTATTTTATTAGCCATAGTTTTTAGTGTTCAGTCAATTTCCGAAAAGTTTACTTAACCCTAACATATCCCGTTTGAGCAGTCAGCCCAGAACGCTAATTGCATAACACTCTATCAATCAGAATCTGAATAATTTTGAAGAAACAAACACAACTAACAAGCACTCAATCCCATAATAACATAATTGCGGCAAAAAAATCCTAGGACGAAAAATTTTCATGCAAAAAATTTCTTCACTAGAGCTGACGAAACGTCACCTTTAGAGTTGCTAACTAGGGTGTGTTTACAGCTCTCAACCCTATTACTAAGCCTCATGCCGCCAGCTTGTCTGTCAGCGGGCTGTATCTCAAGAACCGTAATAGGTAGACAGTTGAAATTTTCACATAGTGTATTTATATTGCCGTTAAAACAACAAATACTAAATAAAATAAAGTTAACTAATATTCAAAAACCGTTTACAACAATAGCACGGCAAACATAAAACTGAATACTGCTGGACCTTCCTTCCAAATTCAAAAAGGCGTTAAACAAGGTGATCCGCTCTCTCCCAAATTGTTTACGAGCACACTTGAGGAGATATTTAAGTCACTGGCAGCCTCATGGAAGACCAAGGGCATTGACGTCGGCAAGAAGAGGGTGACAAACCTTCGATTTGCCAACGATATCGTCCTTTTTGCTCCCACATCTCTAGAACTCCAGACTTTAGAGATTTGGGGGCGGCCTTTGCCCAGTAGTGGGATAGCATAGGCTAGCAAAAAAAAAACTAATATTCAAGGGGGTCTCTATTCAAAAAACATATTTTTTCGGCGTTTTTTTGCCTTGAACCCTTCGTGTGCGACTCCGACTCGCACTTAGCCGGTTTTTCAGCAACATCTAATGATGAAAGCATACCAAACTTTAGTTCCTCAATTTGCAAACTAACCATTCATCATCAAACATTCTCCTTGCTTCCTTCCTGCCACATTCCCCCACAGCAGTCTCCCCCTTAACGGCGCCGGAGCTCATTTAAACGCCTCGCGCGGACCACACACGACGTTCGGAACTTCGGAAATAGACTCGATCACACGCCAGAATGGGAGCGACGGACTTTCCTTGTGTTATGGAGAGTTTTACCCGCTAAAACTCAAACAAAACTGAAGGGAGAATTATTATGAGTGGATTGGATAGTCATAATAAATGGAAATATTTTTACTGAAAATTACACAGAGTCATTCATTTACAATGCTCAGCCGTTTATTGAGGTTTTTTTAGCCTTTACTGTGTCGCACTGCTGGAGAAAGACCTTTGTCCTTTCAATCCGTGTCTTATGCGATCTCCGGTCATGTTGACTCTGAAAACGCCATCAGATCGTCACACCACCTTCACGTGTAGTGTTGCCCAAAATCGGTCTTGGTCTTGCAGTCTTGGTCTTGTTCTTGCATTTTTGCAAGACCAAGACCAAGACCAAGACCGACTTATTGTAGCAAGACCAAGACCAAGACTGAACCCTGCAAGACTTGAGCAAGAACAAGACTAAGCCTGCAAGACTCTTGCGTCTCGCAGTTAAGTCAAACTGAGATTTGGGCGTTATAGTAGGTATTTGGTTTCAATCCCGATTTTGATAGACGTTCCCCAGTATCAAAACCGTATCGTCATAACACTAAAAGGTATTGTATTGATGATATATAGACAACAATAACGTTATTTTTGATTCATTGGGATTCATGGCCGACTAGACGCCGCGCGGGGATTCCCGCAATCTTCCGCATTTTTTTTCAGGTTCAAGCATTTATGCACTTTATTGTAATAATTTTAAAGTTTATTTTCAAATGCGTTAATAATACGAGCAGACCGTTTGGCGCTGCGGTCCCTTTGTCTCGGCATTTGAAAGCGAATAGCGTAGGTACGAAGACAGTGTTGACCTCGCAAATGAACTTTAGTAATACAGCTGATCAGGTAGCTTTTTCGAGTTTTATTTACATTGCTGTTTTAAGTGAAACAAGTGAATTTACTATTTTTTAATTAAAAATCTCATTGGGTCAGATAGAAAAAATGATTTTATACAGTTTACAGTAAAAAAAATTGCAGAAAAAAACGTAAAAGATTAAGAAAAAGCCGACGAAAAATTTCAACGCAGGGGCGTCCAGACTCATGTACTGAATCCATGGTAAGCGGTTGCGCGTCGATGTCCCTGCCACTCTGAGCAATAAGCTAATAAGTATTTGAATGTAGTCTAGTCTAAGTAGTAGAGTCTCGCAAGACTTGCGAGACTCTTGCTGCAAGACCAAGACCAAGACCAAGACTGAGAGCGCAATACCAAGACCAAGACCAAGACCAGGTGTATTGACGCAAGACCAAGACCAAGACTGGCTAAGGTCTTGTCTCGGTCTTGCATTTGGGCAACACTATTCACGTGGTCCTCGACGGCGATGTCCCCCTTCAGGTGTCCCGTGAGTGACAATCTTTGCCCATCTCTCTTATTGAGTTATATATTAATTAAAAGAAAAACATTTGTTACAATAATGATTTATTTTGTAATTGTTTTGAAAATATTGTAAAAACTAGTGCACTTGACGTGAAAATGACATTCAGAATCGAAGCTAAAATGCCTGTGATCTTAGCGGGCTGTGATGTGACCTGGGTGGTGGTTACAGCACACTGTAAGACACAGCTAGGAATTGGTGGTTTTAGGATAATGTCCAAAAAAAAGGCAGCGTCTCTTATCTACTAATAACAACAACGTACTGGCAATCACCAATCCTTGGGTCAAAATTATGGCAATTCATTCTTCGGCCAATCATTTCAATCTTCGTTGATGACACGTTAAGCTGCGTTTACCGAGGTCGGTCCGTAGATGGTCACCCATTCATAACACATCGAGATCCCTCAGTGCCCAGGAAAGCACGTTGGTCGTTGGTCCCGGCTGTCATTCGTGGATCTTTGACAGAAGCCCGAAAGTCTGACTGTCTTACCAAGGTATCGTGTTGCCCAGTAACAGTAACAGTTGTGGAGGTCAGATAGACAGTCGCTTCATGTAAAATACTGGTATTCACCTGTTAGACTGGAAGCCGACCCCAACATAGTTGGGACAAAGCCTAGGCAGGTAGATATTGTTTACAGACAGATTGTTATGATGACAAATATATGTATAAGTTCACCTACCCATTGTTTCTACAATACAAGTCCATCCCACACAATCACCAACAAATTATTCATCAACCTACATATCGACGGCGAAGTGCCAATACCTTTTAACTGAAATTTTTCGAGAAATTCACTTTTTTATCGTTTTGACCACTTTTTTTCGTGTTATTCGCATGTTTTAGTGAAATCTGCTAAGTGTATTTTTAGTTGCAACAGCATTAAATTAAATCGATAATACTAATCTATCATATACTTACTTATTTATAGGTAATAGGTAATACAGGCTGGTGTCCGCAACTTCACGTCAATGCGCGCAGGTATTTTGCGTATTTATATGTATGTATCTTAAACTAATATTATAAAGAAAAAAAGTTTGATTTTTTGTAACTTGTTGTTGATGTTTGTTTGTTTTGCTTTCACGCTAAAATGGCCGAACGGATTTCGATGAAACTTGACACGTGGGTAGACCATGACCTGGATTAAGACATAGAATATTTTTTATCTCGATATTCCCACGGGATTGATATTTATGCGGGTAAAACCGCGAGCCGCAGTTAGTTTTGTATAATAAAGAGATTGTTTGTTTTTTTTTTTGTTGAAACGCTTTAATCTCTGCAACTGCCAGTTTTGTATTTGATAGCTCAATTCTTGAGGAAGGATATAAGGATCAGCGGGATTGTCCGAAAGGGTTACCGCTGGCCCGGAACATAAAGGGCTAAGGAAGGAACACGAGTGGTTTTAGTCAGTAAAAGTATGACAGTCCCTTCCGCTCCACCCAGAGCGGGAGGGGTGATTTGATGATTTCCCAGCCTGAAAAAAAAAGAAAAGATATAAGGATAGCTATAGGCTATTTAACATCACGCTATGAACCTTAGGAGCCAAGAAAAACGATAAAAAGTCAGAAAGAACGCTGAGCGAAAACGAAGTAGGTACTCGTAATAGCGCGGGCAGGCGATGCGATGCGACGCGGTCGGGAGAGCAAGAAATACACGCGGACGAAGTCAAAATCAAAAGTCATTTATTCAAACTAGGCTGAGATTCAGCACTTTTCGAATGTCAAAATTGCATAAGACAGTCCTTTTTCACCACTTCTTAGTGCTGAAGAACAAAAACTCGCGGGTTATTCATCAACCCACGTAATTTAAATCGATAATATACTAATCGATATACAATAATTTGCGTACTAGCGACGAGACAAATCGATATTCGTTATAATAAACAATAGTTACTGTCGGGACGCTGACATTTTGACAAGCGTAAGGACAAGGTCGTAATGTTAGCGGGGAGTTATCGGCGGGAGCAAAGTTATGTTTTGTTTTGGTCTTATTCAGGCGATGTTGTGGTGATTATTTAGTTAATAGATTAGTTGGAATGTTGAAATATTGGCTTTGTTATTGTCCTACTGTAGAGCCAAATGATAATTATTGATAAGTTACTTGTTCGATTTCTAGATTAGACAGTTTGTTGGGAATTTGTGTCAAAAATTCTCAGTGGCAGCACAGAATTTGGAACTACAAACCATGACATCACGCAACTATTACCTGAAAGGTTAACAGAGGTATATCTGTAGCGGTATCTACAACGCCACATGAGAACAACGCGTCATACTGACGTCACGCAAAATCCTGCATCTCGCAAGCAGAGTTTACCGCACAACTAGCATAGATACAACGGCCCGACATGAATCATCGGGCAGTTGCCCGCCAGACACAACACCCGTCTGGTCGGAGGATCCTCCCTTTTCTATAGAGTATGGGTGAACTTTACACCCTGTTCCTCATACCTCTATACACCCACACATTTCGCTAGTTAAGTCCCACGTAACAAACTCCGGTTGCTATTGAGAAATCCCAGATGGAAAAACCCAGTGACACTTCGCCAGACCAGGGATTGGACTTCATGAGCTGAACAGACGCAAAGCAGTCTCGAACTGGAGTTTGGGATGTTACCTGGTAAATGGCAGTAGGTTTACCTCATTATTCCTAATTAAACCCATCTAATAGGGTAATAAAGTGAACTAGTCAGTCCCAGACTCATTATTATTATCCTTTATTTAACTACATACATATAAATTATATTTTTAAATATTAGTATAAAAAAATATAAAAAATAGTAGCCCACCGGTATCGGGAACAGAGTCTAAGCTACCGGCGGTCAGGGCTCCAGAGAGAGGAACCTCCTAACAATGCGGGCTGTGTCTAGAAGTACCGCTTTCTGGATCAAGCCCTTGTTCCAGCTGCCCAACGAGAGCCTCCTCAGGTGTTGGTCGAGGCTCTTGGCTATTAATCCATTGGCTGTCACGATGATCGCTGAGTCCACATCCCACATGTCGACAACCTCGCGAGCCAAGCCAGACTCATTATTATTAACGCTTTCTTAAGTTAAAAGTTCAGCTGGGCAAGTGTACCACAGCCAACCTTTCTGGAAAAAGCAGGTCACTTTTCATTAATTAAGCGAGATAACCGCAACAGGACACATGAATAACTAAGCCACCAGTGGTCACAGGACTAAAAGGACAAGATCATAGGAATTTCTTCACATTGAGGAGAGCTAGCTATAATTTGATGTAACATCTTGCATGCTATGTGTGTGTATACTCATGTTTTGGACAAATAAAAATTATCTTATCTTATCTTATCTTATCTTATCTTAGCTACTTTCTCAAGCAGCACCCCAATTGCACACATTTTTAATCACAGTCCGAAGGATTTTGAAGAAAATTCCTAAATACATTAAGCATGCATTAAGTTTTAATTCGTTTGTGTGCCTAAAGTATTAAATAAATAAAAAGTTACAACACGAAGGATACTTTCACTTATTTATAATGTTATTAGTATTTTGTGTTTCACGAATTGTGTCGAAATAAACTTTATTCTTTCTTTTCTTGGTTGAAATAAAAGACGCAGTAAATGTTCTTGAATTGTCAAAATTAAAGGCAAAGCGATTGTTGTAAGTACGAATGCTATGTAATTACCCCGCAGGCTCACCTAACGAAAGCCGCATGAAATGTTGATTGAAAAATAAAAAAAAAAACAGCGGCACTCCGGTCGTGCCGACAGAAGTGAAAACAAAACACAAACAGAATACTCTGCCATCACTCTCTGACATATCGGTTTTAAAACCGAGCACAACTCGAGGACAGCCGAACACATCTGAATGTAGCACGGTGTCGGTAACAGTGTCCCAATGCGCCTAAAGACGTTTTCACTCCAATTATTAATTATATTTAAAATCTCTACGTGTAGGTATGACTGCAGCCTCACTTGACATTTGACAGCTATTTAGGCGGGAAGTGACAGAGCGCGCTCGTTATCGACGCCATCTTGGTTTATTTTCTTTTGTTTTTGTTTACACAATTGTCTAGCCGGGGCGGCCGCGGCGCTTACAGCTCAAACTCAAACTCAATTTTACATGCTAATTTGATGAGTTTTTGGCGCCTTTTTATCTTATGAATGGTTAATTATCGTTTTGTTAGCATAATATAAGAGTAGATGTTTTCAATGCTGATCTTACACGGGCAACTCAACGGAGCAATTCTTGGCAATGAGGGTTTTCGTGAAAATTTACGACACCAGTTGGCACCACTGTGACAAGAGGTCTCCCAATACAAAATATATGATGACGTTCATCATTCGATTCATTCATTCGTTCATCATTCCGTCATGACTAAAGAAAATATAGGCTCTTTGACAGATGCCTGGACCTGACGTGTCAGTGGTGCCACCTAGCGAACGTCATTTCAGAAAACCCTCATTATGGCTAACTATGAAGTCTCGGCAACACCGAGCAATTTATCGCAACTTCAAGATTATATGAATTCCCAAAAATTGCTCAATTTTACTTGTTCTCATCTGGCTAGCCTTTTCCCAACTATGTTGGGGTCGGCTTCCAGTCTAACCGGATGCAGCTGAATACCAGTATTTTACATGGAGCGACTGCCAATCTGACCTCCACAACTCAGTTACTGGGTAATATGATACACCTTGGTAAGACTGGTTGTCAGACTTTCGGGCTTCTGACTACGCGTAACGACTGACAAAGTTCCACGAATGACAGCCGGGACCAGCGGCTTAACGTGCTTTCCGAGGCACGGAGAGGTCACCCATCCACAGATCAACCGCGGCAAGCGTAGCTTAACCTGATCGATCGACCTGTGCGGCTGTTATTATTTATTTTACTTGTTCGTTGCTTAAAAACAACTCTTCAGGCCAATCATGTTTTTTTTTAAAGTTAAAATACAGAAAATATTGTGGTATGGGGCCAACAA
This sequence comes from Luperina nickerlii, assembly GCA_963855955.1. Lineage (NCBI taxonomy): Eukaryota > Metazoa > Arthropoda > Insecta > Lepidoptera > Noctuidae > Luperina > Luperina nickerlii. The sequence continues at coordinate 2,827,586 of OY979689.1, read as the reverse complement.
GATTAGGGTCTACTACTTCTACTACGTGCTATACAATGTTCTGCGCTCCTGCGGTTTTATTTTATTGTTGTCTATCTATTTGTTTCGGCTAATCTCCGAAACGGCTGGACAGATTTCGACGGGACTTTCACTCGCAGATAGCTGATAATTTTTGTCAAGGTACCACGTTTCCGTGGGATAATTTGCGACATAAGAAACTATAGGCCGACCGCTTAACTGAGACGTTGCCTGAGGTAGCTGCGCGGTGCGGGAGGGGTGATAGTTGTCACAAGTTGACGAATCACTGAGCTCTCGCATCACGTCGCCACACCCCTCCCGCACCGCGCTGCTACCTCAGGCAACGTCTTAATTTATGGTCTCAAATAGATTTTTGTTTCAAAACTTTAAACGACATTTGTAAGACAATCGATAAAACACACCTCACACCCTATACATAAATAACTAAGTTAATTACTTACATTAACATATTTTACAGCCTTCAATAATTCAACAGTAAAACCTTTGACCTTCACATTGTCGGCACTCGATATGTTTCGGCGATTTCAAAAGTCTGACACTTACACTTATGGAGATTAGCCGACTTCGGCGGAGATCAAAGAAGGTTCTGACTTTGCTTGCGTCTGCGTATCGTGTAGGTGGACCGAATGGTCTTTTTGGCGCCATGGAAGTCATTCATTCATTAATTGCTAAGGAACATTTGTCTTATGTTTGTTGGAGTGAGCGAGTTATACGCCTTTCGACAGGCTGTCGTATCGAAAATGACACATTTCGTTAACCTGATTCGCCTTGCCCAGCAAACAGATGTCGGAAGAACAGCGGTCGACTATTTGAGTTAAACTGACAAAATTTTCGGGTTATGGACTTGTGAACAACGTTTAGAGGACTCTTGCGATAACATTGGTTGATGTTCGATACGGTACGGAAGCGTACAGTGCGTGCCACGTAAGAAGAGACTTGACCCCGCCTCCCCCGCTCTTTCCGCCGCCCCTATGACATCCGGTCCCGTCCCGCACTCAGACCGCATACCGCTAAAGATACCTACCTAAAATCGTGTACTGCGCATGTCAAACCACGTGGTGTGTCAAGTCTCATCTTTCGTGGCACGCATTGTATATCGCGAATAGAATAGAATTGAATTGTTCTTTATTTGCACAGAAAGTAGGTACAAGTTACAGATGTTAAATTTAAAATGATCCTATACCTACTAACTACCTTAACTAAGGCATGCAAACAGTTTTAGCTACTAATCATAATAAAGACTCATTAATATAAAGGGTCCCATTAAAATACGAGTAGATGAACAAATTTTAACACAGCGCTCAGTACGTCTAAGCAAAGATATCTAAGCAAAAAAAAACACTGTTTAAGGCTCGTGCACACAGGCGCGACGCGACACGCGACACAAAGGCACCGCTCGTTGCGCGACTTGCGGTGCCTTTGTGTCGCGTGTCGCGTCGCGCCTGTGTGTACGAGCCTAAAATAATAAATTGCCGACACATTAGTGTATTTTTCTGATTTTGTTTACTGTAGTCGATCATAATTATACTTTTAGGCATTATAAAACTTGCGTTTTTTGCGTTTGGGTACTGTAGTCCTGCATTGCCTAGTAGCCATTTAAAGACTGTCGCTTTACCAGTTTGAGAGAGTCCTACACTACCTTCTTGAAACGGAGACCTCGCTCAAGAACCCGTCATTAAGTGCATTAAAAAATAATCTTTTAGTTGTTGTTTTATTATACGAGCTCCTTTCACAGAAAGCTCGCACGTTCTTACTAAAACTGTATTGCTGTCGGTACGTTTTATTGTAATACTAGCTTCTGCCCGCGACTTCGTCCGCGTGGAATTTCTTGTTACTCCGACCCACCCCGTCGCATCGCATCGCCTGCCCGCGCTATTACTTCGTTTTTGCTTAGCGTTCTTTCTGACTTGTTTTCCTTTTTGCTCGGCTCCTAAAGGTTATAGCGTGATGTTAAATAACCTATAGCCTTCCTCAAGAATTGGGCTATCAAATGCAAAAATAATTTTTCAAATCCGACTGGTAGTTTCCGAGATTAGCGCGTTCAACCAAACAAACAAACTCTTCAGCTTTATGATATTAGTATAGATAGTATAGATGTGACACGTTTATGTTAATATTCCATTGTTCTGAAGTCATCATCTGTCTAGCCTTTTCCCAGCTATGTTGGGGTCGGCTTCCAGTCTAACCGGATGCAGGTGAATACCAGTATTTTACATGGAGCGACTGCCTATCTGACCTCCACATCCCAATTACTGGGTAATACGATACCCCTTGATAAGACTGGTTGTCAGACTTTCGGACTTCTGACTAATGACTGTCAAAGATCCACGAATGACAGCCGGGACTAACGGCTTAACGTGCTTGCCGAGGCACGGAGGAGTCACGGTATGTAATGATGGTCACCCATCCACAGACCAACCGCAGCAAGCGTAGCTTAACTTGATCTATTGACCTCTGCGGCTGTTATTATTTAGCCATCTAATGGAGTACTCCTATCAAGGTCCTTATTTATATGACAATTGTAGATAGGTACGTACTGCCCCAACAATTATCTACCAAAATAAATACAATTGTTCATTCTAATCCTCCGCTTGAATACTTTACATTACACAATAACACAACCTCACTTTGTCACAGTTGGTTAAATTTTGGGAGTCACGCTACGGTCAGTGTATTCAATACCAATTAAATTGTTCGGTTGATACAAATGAAATGTGATGTCATAGTGTCGTTATGCTGTCGGTAATTAGATCAACCATAGAGTAAAAAGGATGGGTCTTTTGTAGGTAAATAGAAAGGAGATTGGGCTAAAAATGTAATGTTTTTTTTAATATCATTGAAAAAATGTAGGTAGGTATCTAAATTTGAAGTGTATAAACACTAAAACTCGTCGAATACGCCATTTTATTGTAGATCTATAGTATAAGTAGGTAGATATAATCAGCTATAATGTTCCCACTGCTGGGACAGATGGCATACAGGCCTCCTCGCAGTGAGAGGGAGTGGGCCGTAATCCACCACGCGGGCTCAGTGCGTGTTGGTAGATTTCACATGTCTCCGAATTTGTGGTTCTAGAACATGCCGATTTCTTCACGATGTTTTTCCTTCACCGTTTTGAGAACAGTGGTGGTGAAATGTTTTCCTTCACCGTTTTCAGAACAGTGGTACTGAAATAATTTACACATACCTAGTTAAGTGCCTGCTTCGGTTCGAACCTTGGTTCTTCACTGCTCTTCATTTCAAATCTATAATAGCATTTAATTACAAATTTAATAAGGCTTGCAAATAATCATCATTTATATTTCACAAAATTCAATTACAATTTTAACACATTAACAATCTACTTAAAAACCAAACCAATTAGTCCATAGATTGTAAAATGTAATTAAAATAGATTCTTTGATTGATTAATAAAGAACTAAAAAGCAAATGACTAAATTAATTGAAGAAATAATTAATAAGCGAATCTGATTGGCACGCTCATTTTGAGATTATTAACGAGATTATTATTACAAGAATACAATGATTTTCAAGTGTGAAACTAGTCACAATAAAAAAATAATTGAAACTATAAAAGATATGTGTAAAGTGAATAACGAGTGTGGCTTGATTGAATGAGGTTCCGTATGATTAAATTTTATTTATTTACTCGCTGCGACCCGCGATTTCACCCGCATACATTTCGATCCCGTGGGAGTATCGAGATAAAAAGTATTCTTTGTCCTAATTTAAATCATGGTCTGTGCTAAATTTCATCATTTTCATTTTTCGTTTTAGCGTGAAAGCGGAACTAAAAAACATACAATAAATCAAATCTTTTCTCTTTACTATAATGCTCGCTGTTGCCTGCGACTTTGTCTGCGATCTATGATGAAAAGTAGCCTATATCCTTCTCCAAGTCCCAGGCTACCTATCATTCAAAGTTCACCAAAATCCGTTCAGCCGTTTTAGCGTGAAAACGTAATAAACAAACAATTACTTTCGCATTTTTTATAATATTAGTTAGCATTAGTTTAGATTTAATTTCCCTCTTACATCTATTATTACAGGGTAACCTATAATAAATTGCGATCCTAACTTATTATTACAATCAGTGCGTTCTTTGTGAAATCAGAGAATAACGGAATAGGTCCAAAATGTTTTTATTTGAATCTGAAGTGCAAAGCTAAATAAATATATGTAATTTTTTAATTAAGTAACTGGACTGTATAAACTACTTATAGTTTATCGCACTTATAATCACATTTAATATTATAAACGCGAAAGTTTGTAAAGATGGATGGATGGATGGATGTTTATTACTTTTTCACAAAAAAACTACTGAACTGATTTTAATGAAATTTGGCACACTGATAGTTTATAACCAGGATTAACACATAGTATACTTTTTATCCTGATATTCCCACGGGAAATAAAATTATGCGGGTGAAAACGCGGGGCGCTGCTAACTTTTAATAATATAATAAGACAAAAACTTTACACACCTACTCGTTATTCGCTAATATTTCATAAAATAAATAATTGATTTATTTCAGTTGTATCATACCTATAATTGCAGGTAGGTACCTGCAATTATAGGTATGATACAACTTACTATACTTAATACCTACCTCTTATAAACGTTCTAGATAATTTCAAACCAAAGTTGGTTTAAAAACCTCCGCCCTTATAGGTAAGGGCGAAGGTTTTTAAACCAACTTTGGTTTGGAGTCAAAGCTTCCGTCGCTCCGACGGAAGCTTTAACTCCAGTTTCTACAAAGCTCCTAAATATTTAATTCTGTTTTCAGAAAAGCTTTTTATAAAGCGACACCAAAATAATGACACATTAATTTTAGACACATTTGCAGAAAAAAATAATACAAAAAACTAGGTCAAATCTACAATTTGCAATATTTTTACAGAACCCTAAACAATAATTACATTCAGCAATAAAACTCGCAACAATTGTAGATTTTATCGCATTCATACAATGTAATTTTAACAACACAACTTAATTACAACAGTATTATGTTATAATTTCTTTAAAAAATCCTACTTCGTCGATATTCGATCAATAATTCAACATGGCGCACGTCTATCAATATAATAATTCTGTCAAAGTTTAATTGAAATTCTGTACAAAGCGCACCGCAGTATTATTGATACATTATGAGTGCGCGAAAGAGCCATAGAAGCAATTTACAACTGAATTACAAATCTGGACGAAGCCCCACTAAATACACAGTCAGGTTAAATCAATTGTCATACATCCATCCTTTTCTATCACCAACAAACTCCATAAGTTAGAGAAAGATGGATGATGCAAAAGATGTTGTCGAGCAATGAAAAGCGAACGGTTAACGCCTACAAAACGAATGGGGAAGGGTAAAAAGCTTGTTTGTTCGGGGGCGTGTCCCCCCGACGAGGCGAGGGGCGCAGTCACACGGCAGCCGCCGCCGGGACCAGTGCCCGTGTCACACGCAACTGACGTTTCAATCTGACAGCCGTGGCAGTCCATCACGCGCCCTTTGCATTAAAAAACTAGTGCGGTAGAATTAAGAAATCATGCTAATCGATTCCGATAAATATTAATGTGAAGACTGTGTCTCATTCAAATTAACTGTCATTATTCTATACTGTGGACTGTGCTGTATAATGTACTGACTTTATACTTGTAATCAGTTTGGACAATTGTGTGAAGATGGCTTTTGAAGATCGTTGCAGTCCAAACCAGGCGAACAGCCCTGGACCTGTCACTGGAAGAGTGCCTGCACCTCATGCGGAGAACCCGATGAACTACTGCCCTCCAAGTCAGTATACTTGTACCACAATTGACTCAAGATACGAGCGAACATCCCCAAACATGACCATTGTCAAAGTGCAGCCAAATTCCCCTCCACCAAGCCCTGAGAACCAAAACGAGATCGACGGTTTCCAGAACTATTACAGACCTGAAACGCCTGACGTTAAACCTCAAATAAACCCTGAAAACCAACGGTTTGAGAATGATAAGCTTCGAGCTCAGAGACAACAGCCGTCGGTCCCTATAGGCTTCTCAATAAACAATATCTTACACCCTGAATTTGGTTTGAACGCATTAAGGAAAACAAACAAAATTGAGGGTCCCAAACCGGTTGGGCCCAACCACAGCATCTTGTACAAGCCCTACGATCTATCAAAACCTCAAAACGACTTCCAAAAATACAGCTTCGATTACTTAAAAGCGAAAGAGTCAGAATTCAGCTCCTTGCCGCCTCTTGGGGGCTTAAGACAGACGGTATCTCAAATCGGGGAGCAGGTGCCTAAAGAAAGGGAGATGCCGAAAGTGATAGAGAATCAGAAGAGGCCAGATTCTGCGAGTTCAGTGGTTTCGTCTACTTCGAGTGGAGCTTTGTCTACCTGTGGAAGTACAGACACAAATAGCCAGTCGGGCAATGCTTCATTATGGCCAGCGTGGGTTTACTGCACCAGATACAGTGACAGACCCAGTTCCGGTAAGTGGTAACACTTTTTTTTCTCTTTTCTTTTCTGTGACTCAGTTGTTTTTTCCGAGAGACAGGTGTTTTATTTTTCTGTTGGTATTACTGCGGTATCTTGCGTTTTTTTTACGTAAGAAATTGTTTGTTTTGCGTGACCAGGAGCTTCGAAATTGACGTGTTTATTTCTGACGGGTTTTTTTATTGATTGGTTGAAAAACGAGTTGACTTAGACGGAAGGTTCTTGCAAATGGCACTGAATTAACGATTTAGATTTTAACAGGCTGTTAACAAGCTAATTATTGAAAAAACTTTGAGGTGCTATTTTATACTGCAGTTTTAAATTGCTTTTTTAGTGGTTCAGTGTTTTTTAAATATAACTGCAGTTGTTTTTTCATAAAAAAACCATTTATAGTTTACATTGACGACATTATCAAACCATCTCATTTTGAAACTATTTTTTATCATTTCCTATTCTACTACAGAACTTAAAAACGAAACTGCGTGCCACATCGCCATTACAAAACTTTTAAACGAGTAAAATATTCCATTCGGACAAAAACATACATAAATATTTTGACAATGAGTCTTCAGGGTAAACCTAGTTGTATGTATTAGAATAAATTACATCAAATGATCCGTAACATATGCTGGTATATTTTGTGTTCGTTGACACATCACTACAGATGTAATGACTTTCGTATTTATTTATTCAAAACATTGTTTTCTTTTTTATTTTGAATTCGTTTTAGGTTGAATGCGGTGTCCTTTATGAGAGTTCTAATGGATAGGACATCTTTATTGCATTTAAAATTTAAAATGGAAGATTGTTTGTTTATCTGGTATTGAATTTAAAATGGCCTATGAGTGTATTGTTTATGCTTTTGTAATAGTTTCTATTACTAAGACTAGGTTTCCATTTTTGAATACAGATCGATAAATACGTTTCGATTTACGTTATTTTTTCCTGTTGTTACTTGTTTTTTGTTAACAATACACACATATATACATAAACTGACGCCTTGTTCCCATGAGGGTAGGCAGAAACTACAGAACGCCTTCAGGCTTCTACAAACAGGCGCGACACGCGATATAATCGCGCGCGACACAAAGGCGCCGCTCGTTGCGCGACTTGCGGTGCCTTTATGTCGCGCGCGATTTTATCGCGTGTCGCGCCTGTTTGAAGGAGCCTTTCTGCTACGATCCTCAATACTCCTACGCTTCGTTTACGTTCATACATCTGGTCATACCGTCGCTCGCATGACTAAAAGACCTATGTAATTTTTCTAATTTTTTGGCTGATTTGCTTTGGGACTGCTACATTTTTCTATTCGTGATTCTTTACACTTTTCACTAACCGTCGTACCTCTGTGTTATTTGGATCTCAAAATATAACCATTTTGAAAGGCAACAAAATCTAAAGAATCACGAATAAAAGAGTGTAGTTGTCTTGACCCAAATCGGCAAAAAAATGAGATAGGACTTTTAGTTATGCGAGCGACAATAGATGAACGTCCGTCGCGAGTGCTAATGTTTTTAATAATAGAGCTTCTAGTTGTTATAAGATTCTTATAAGAGTACGTCTTAGGTTTAGGAATACACCACTACTGCTAATTCTACCTCCAGGGGACATCCCTACGTTCCGTTTCAAATATACTTTTTTTTTTTTTTTTTTTTTACGGCAACAAAAAAATTACAAGCACATGAGACTCCTCTTGGTATCGTAAATATCCAGTAACTGGGTTGTGGAGGTCAGATAGGCAGTCGCTCCGTGTAAAATACTGGTAGTCAGCTGCATCCGGTTAGACTGGAAGCCGACTCCAACATAGCTGGGAAAAGGCTAGGGAGATGACGATGAGACTCCGTTATTAGTTGTTGTTATAGCGGCAACAGAAATACATCATCTGTGAAAATTTCAACTGTCTAGCTATCACGATTCATGAGATACAGCCTGGTGGCAGACGGCAGTGGAGTCTTAGTAATAGGGTCCCGTTTTTATCCTTTGGGTACGGAACCCTAAAAATAGAAAATGGTCAATAAATTTGCAGTGTCCAAGGCGTCATGAAACTTCTTGGCATTGCAGGTGCCTGTAGGCGTCAAATCAATTCAACTTATTAGAAATAAATGCTTTACAGTACCCGGCGATAAATATTGCACATCGGCCTTTGGAAAGAGACAATCGGCTAATTTCGGCTTGTGGGCTGGCAATGCGATGGGGTGGGTCGGGGGACCATAAATTTCACGTAGATGAAGTTGCGTGCAGAAGCTGGTACTGGGTATAAAAGGAAAAGCTTCTTTCCAGGCATGGAGGGGTCTTCTTTCCAAAGGTCGATGTGCAATATTTATCGCCGGGTACTGTAAAGCATTTATTTCTAATAAACCAATTACAATCACTTTTGAATTGTCAAGGGGTCGCTCAGTCAGAAAGATGAAGCTAGTTAGTTGCCCATTCCAAAGTATTTATGGAGAAGAACGGGCAAGAAACTCCACGGTTACTCTTTTAAATTTTTAAATCATAATCGTAGGTAATTGGGTATAAATGACCTCTCCCCGTCAGGCGGCCGTCGGCGTGTTTGCCAACATTACAAAAAAAAGAGCGAAAATGCATAGGCTTATTGAAACCCCGTCGGTTTACGAGTTACGACGGTCTTTTCATCGTAGGGTAATATGCTCTACTTTGGCCAAGTATTTTATTGATTTTTTTCTTCTCATTTAGCGTCGGAGTTTTATCCAGATATAACACATTAGTTTTCTAGTCGTTTTTTTTTTGTTTTTTTTTTATTGCACATTTTGCGTTTGTGTTTTTAATTGAATAATATGATTGAACTTTTTTGGTCTTTTTAGTGGGAATGCGTTGTCTTACTTATGGCTGACTTTACCAAAGTCAGATAACCTTTATCCGTGGAATAAAATTTCAGGTTTTAATTATTGTCCTAAATAATAACTGGAACCGGTGGATTAACTTAGCACGGAAATTTTGTATCTCCACTGATTTTCAAAATAACCACGGCTCACTAGTACACTAAACTACAAAAAAAGAAAAAAAAAAAAACAGATAAAATACAGTTTATCCTTGCAAATCGATCTAAACACTATGGTTTTTTAGCGCCTAGACCTGTCATTATGACACTGTCAAAATGACATTAGGCTAATGTCATGTTTTAAAACCAGTTTTCACTCAGAGAAAGTGTTTTGACAAATCAACAATGTTGGTGTTAGGTTCACATTGTAGCAGGGGTTACCTATGTTTAAAGATATTGACAGAAAGACGTATGAATATGAATTATTTATTATGAACGATTTTGACTAGCAGTTTGAGGTGGGTTCGGTCGTGTTTAGCATGGTTTTTTGGAGTTCCGTAGTCAAATAAGAAGTCCGTATTTTTTTTTCCGTGACCGTGGACAATAATTTTTACTTTTGTTTTTTTTTTTTAATGAAATGAAATTTATTTGCAAGAATTGTAGAGAGTAGAATTGTTGTTGGTGCCGTTGAATTGTTTGAATTGTGAATATTGTGATAGTGTTGTTTACTTGTTATTTGCTTTTATTTTACCATCAGTTAATTTAAAAACAATTACGCATCAAAATGATTGCAATCACCGACCATTTGACCAAGTGCTAGCAATCATAAAAAAATGCGTATTATTTTCAAATAAATATTTGTAAAATTTTATAAGTTATGTAAATGTTTTCTTTTCTTACTGGATTTGTGTGCAAATTGCCAGCGCAACTCTTCAAGTCTGACTGCAAATTCTATTCGAATAGAAACAAAATATTATCTACAAATAGGTACATTCGAGAACTTTTATAGAACGTTTTTACTTTTATTGGGGTCGTAAGAAGCCCGAAAGTCTGACAATCAGTCTTATCAAGGGGTATGGTATTATCCAATAACTGGGTTGTGGAGGTCAGATGGGCAGTCGCTCCATGTAAAATACTGGTATTCAGCTGCAACCGGTTAGACTGAAAGCCGACCCCAACATAGTAGGGAAAAGGCTATACAGATGATGATTTATTTGAAAGCAAGAAAGAAAAGAAAAAAAGGAAATACGTTTATTTGCGGTAAACATGACGCAAAAAAGAACAAAACAATAAATAAAGGTTGACATGCGTCACATCCACGCAAAACGGCTATCGCTCAGCATTATGCTGCGACCTTTTGCAAGACAGAGCCCCCCAGCGCTGGTTTTCAGAACAGTAGCCTTTTTTATGACCATTAAATAAATATTTATTTTCCCTATTAATATTGAGCGTTAATAATATATTCAAGCACTGATTGTATGTATGTCTGTCATCATGCTTAACGCACTATTGTTTTTTGTCCTCATTGTATGTTAATTTGGTGAATTTTGATTAGGCGAGGGACAGAATTAAAATTGCAGGACTGGGAGAGGAATGAGGTGCTTGAGAAAATAATAGTAGGAATGAACTACGAGGGTAGGTACAGACGCCAGCACATCAAGCTACTACAAACTGTCAAATTTCTTTAAGGGGCTTACAGGACCTAAACGCAAAAAAAACGCAAGATTAAGAAACAATAAAAGTATATATGATCGACTACAGTAAACCAAATCAGAAAAATATATGATATTCTTCAGGATATATGCTAGGTAGATAGTGTGTTGAAAACATAATACAACTAATTTGAGACGATAGAAAAAAAACATGAAGATACCTCTAAAAACTTTCTTTTTACAATAAAAAACCATACAATAATTCTGATTTTTTGTCAGATTATTCTACAAGCAACATACTAAAACACTAGTGTTTTAATTTTTTAGTCCAAACAATAGATTTTTTGTAATTCAATAATTGCTTCATTTCATATTTTGCAATAAATTACCAGCGTTGTGTCATCGCGCTTCTCTTTCTTTTCGTAAAAAACACGGACCGTCTTCGCCATATTATGATTCATAATGTTATCCTTTTATTATTCGGCCAAAGTGGCCTTTTTAGGCCCCCTGATCGTCTTATTTTTGTGAAGTTATCAAAATCCCCATTCTTGTACCTAACGGGATTGCTTATTAGGAAATGTAAGTTAATAAAATCCATCTAATATCATATCACCTTATAGTAGGTATGTCACCTTACAACACTCAACCGAAGAGAAGGGATTTCCTATTTAGATGTAAATTGCAAAATTTATCGATACCAATAAGAAATTAAATTATCGACTCGACAACCTTATTCGATTCGCTCTAGAATTATATTGGTCAAGTACTTATAATAATGACGGCAATGCGAATTTATTTATTAGATTTTCTAGTTTAACACTAGGTTCTTAGAAGTCGTAATAACTTAGCAAATGAGCTTATAACGTTCCCAATGTTGGGACACAGGTATCCTCTCAGTGAAAGGCAGTGGGCCGTATTCCACTACGCGGGCGCAGTGCGGGTTGCCAATGACAAAATGTGTAGCAACTACAATAATTATTTTGAAATATTTGGTCAAACAACTAATACCGTGACATAGCATCACGCCTGTATTCACAGATGGGTTGGGCTGAGATGTAGGAAACTTTAGTACAGACGACAGCACATCAGGCTACCCGAAACTGTCAAATTTTTCCAATCAACTTTGAACCTTATGCTTTAGCGATAAAGTTGAAAATCTTATTTTTAAGTCCCATCTCATAGGGGGCGAGCTTATTCCCAATAAAACACAACCAACCACGAACACCAACCATCACACTAATATTATAAAGGCGAAAGTTTGTGAGTGTGTGGTGTTTATATATGTTTGTTACTTCTTCACGCTCAAACGGCTGGACCACTTTTGATAAATTTTGGTATGAAGGTAGCTGACACCCTGGATTAACACATAGGCTACTTTTTATACCGATATTCCCACGGGATTGAAACTTTTGCGGGTGACAGCGCTTGGCGCATCTAGTAATCTATACTTCTCAAACAATTTTATTATGTGTTGGAACCTTTAGTACAATGCGTGCCACGAAAGATGACACTTGACCCCGCCTCCCCCGCTCTTTCCGCCGCCCCTATGACGTCCGGTCTCGTCCCGCACTCAGACCCCATACCGCTAAAGATACCTACCTAAAATCGTGTACTGCGCATGTCAAACCACGTGGTGTGTCAAGTCTCATCTTTCGTGGCACGCATTGTATCGTGGTTGCGAATGGTTGATTGAGAACCCTTGAAGTTCCCGCCGATACGTCCCATGTTGACTGGGAGTCGTCTTCCGCGCGTTCTCACACTTTGACGTTACTGCTTACCGTTCGTTCACTTATACACACTGCCCGTACTGCATTTCTCCATATCCACATCTCTAAGATCACGTCAGGGTCACCAATATTGGAACCTTTTATATTGGAAAAGGTTGTAGCTCGCCGTTGGGTTCCAAGTCGATAGGGAGTCGTCTTCTCCACGCCAGGCCTTACCAACACTTGTGTTCTGAATAGATCTTGCAAGAAACCCCACTGTGCTAATTAATAGTCAATAGATTTTATACTCCGAAAAATTGCCAAACTTAAGTGGCAGTGGGCATTTTGCTCGCAGAACAGATGGCCGATGGGGCCGAAAGGTTCTGGAGCGGCGACCGCGTACCGGAAGACGTAGCGTTGGAAGGCCTCCCACAAGGTGGTCCGACGACCTTGTGAAGGCCGCAGGAACCCGTTGGATGCGAGAAGCACAGAACCGGTCGAATTGGAGGTGCTTGGGGGAGGCCTATGTCCAGCAGTGGACGTCTTTCGACTGAAATGATGATGATGAGACTTGAAACCAGACACTGGCACTTTATTTACAAGCTTCTCCAACTACGATGTCAAAGGTTTCAAATATTCTAGCAATACCGACAGGCGAGGCATACTTGGCTACAAATCCGACGGGAGCACTCCGAAGCCAATTTTAATTCCGGTGGAGGCTTTTAGCCGCGGTATACCTACTAACTGCCAAGTGTGATAAGATTCCCATAAGAAGTTATGTGCGCTATTTTTTTTTTATTGTTTATTAATCAAAAACAAAACATAAACAAATCCTTGTTGAACAATTAAACATCCCACACAAAGCATCGCGGGTTTAACAGCGGTATGGTCAGACTCGGCAACTCGGTACAATTAGGTAGGTACGAGTAAGTACCTACATAGATAATTTTTTTTTTTCTAGATCGCACTGCAATCTAGAAAGTATATTTTTCAAAACCCTTGAACAGTTAAGTAAGTACTTTGTGTGCCTACTGTAAAGACGATGGGATTTATTTATGAACGTTACTTAAATTTACAGAACGTTTAAACGACAAATTGTATCGTTTAAAACAGTCGCTAACCATTACTTAACTTAGAAACCTCTATGTGTTTTTAGAAAAACCTCTTCACCAGAATCTTTTTATAATCATGTAAATTATTTAGGTAAAAATGGTATACAGTTGTATCATAAAATGTTAAAATATTTAAATTATTTTAAAACAAAAGTGACGAAAAGAAAATTTAAAACTTAATAACCAAGAGTTAAAGGTCCATCTTTACAAGATCAATTCCAACGTTATTTCATTCACAAAAAACCAACACATTTTAAAACAATAACACTTTTAAATTACCTCCATTGTTTTCCCGAGAAAATTCACATTTGAATTATTGTTTCCGTCATTTTCCCGTGTCATTCAATGTGACAGCTGTCAAGGCGCCATCTTGTTGACATGGAACGTCAACGATTTATTGTGTTGCCTTCCAACTTTGAAATTAGTGATGTTTTTCTTTGAATTTATGCAAATATTGATACGGTTTATTGTTTTTCGCGTTTTAGAGTTATTTTTCATTTGTATTATTATTTATTTAGACTGCCTCGTTGGTCTCGTGGTCGCAAGCACATTCTTCCCGGGTCGTGCAGTGTTATTGAGATTTTCCATCTGGAGTAGCAGTTCGGAGTATGGATTTTTGCCCGGTTTATGTGCAATTAGGCTCACAGCTGTTACATGGGACTTCATTAAAACTGGCGAAATTTGTATGTAGGTACTATAGGGACAGCTCTGCTTAACTCTTCGGGGTTTAGAGGCGTGTGTGTATGTTTATGTGTCAGTAGGTATAGATTCAGAGGTTAGGATTTGTGTCATAATGTGGTGAGTGACTATCTGACAAAATAATAATTTACATAACAGAAATAGTAAAGTGTGTTAATACACGATGCATCTGTCGGAATAGATTTATGTCTGAGACTGAATCAATTTAATAAGGTTTCCGACATATAATTTATTAATATTCGTAAGTTGGTAGGTACTTACCTACGGCTACACATCAAGTTATACATAACCAGCGGGGTAATTGCGTAGCACGCTGACAGTAGCGATGGCTTTCATAGAGATAGTTCAATAACATTCATTGTGTTATTTACGTTGCCGCGTTGTTGAGTAGACAATATTTTTCGAACATAATATGATCATAATAATAATCATAATCATTTTTTATTTGTGTAACATAGGTAGTGAATACAGTTCTTAAATTAAAGTTCATAGGTCGCTATGTTATGCCAAGAGGCGTACAAATATAGTTGCATGCTAAATAAAAATAATATGGAATAATTTCTACAGTCAATGCATAAATAAATAGGTAATCATAAATTACAATTAGTCACAATACCTATTCAATTAAAATTAGTTTCACCAGTCAAATAAATAAATAAGTCTACATTAATTTATCATTTAGAAATTCATCAGTCGTATAATAACATTTTTCAATTTATAACAGTTTTAATTTTTTTTTTAAATTGTGTAACATTCAGATTTTTTATGACATTTGGTAATTTATTGTAAATGCAACAATGGATTAGCAATATCATTCAAAATGATTCAGATTATCGTTGATATTTTGTTAGGCAATTAGGGAGCAGTGTAAGCTGACTTCTGATTATACGAAAAAACTTTACAATGCGAGGTCGGCTAAAACTGGAGATGTGTAGCTTGATGTGTAGCCGTGTGTTCAGACGCCAGCACATCAAGTTACTACAATCTGTCAAATTTCTTTAATAGATTTTCAACTTTAATCGCTAAAGCATAAAGGTTCAATGTTGATTGGGAAAATTTGACAGTTTCGGGTAGCTTGATGTGCTGGCGTCTGTACATTTAAAGCCAGATTGATACTTATTGGATTTGTGAAACAAATTACTACGCTCTTTAGAAATAATTCAGAAAAACCGAGAGTTTCTTGGCCATTCTTCTAAATAGGAACCTACAGTACCTGGCGATAAATATTGCACATCGACCTTTGGAAAGAGACAATCGGTATTGTATTTTATACAAAGAATAAAAATAATTATCAAAAGAAGCAAATCATAATTGTTTTAACAGCTCCTAATAGATACCGGACTGTTTGTATTTCGTGCGTCAGAGATAACGCTCTACGAAGCCGAAATTAGCCGATTGTCTCTTTCCAAAGGTCGATGTGCAATATTTATCGCCAGGTACTTTACTACACTTTGGAATGGGCAACTAAGTGCATCTTTCTCATTGACCAACCCCTTGACAATTGAAAACTCAAAGCATTTATTTCAATTAAACCAATTAGGGTTTTTTGAAATAAATGCTTTGAGCAGTGTTACCAACTCTCAAAAATATTTATCCCTAAAGTCTGTGTCAAAAATCCCTAAAAACGCCTAAATTATTTAGTTGTCCCCCTAAAAAAAATAAACAAATATAAATTCATAATGATTTAGAAATACGTTACGTACGTTTTTTTATATTTATTTTCATTTTGGCGCGGTATCCTATCTGACGTAAGCTAAATGTCAAAGATACGTTCAAGTTTAAAAAAATAGAGACTTCATTATACACAGCAATAACCGCCATATGCACAAACAATAAAATGACCGCCAGTTACGTACTAGATGTCGCTATAAGTCGCTAGGTCAAGAAACAAATATTAATACTAATTATCAATTTAAAAATATTAAAGAGTCAAAAAAATCCCTAAAAAAACCCCTAAAAATTTCAGACCCCTAAAAAAATCCTATCCCACTTATTTACCCCCTAAATCTGGGGGGAAAACCCCTAAGTTGGGAACCGTGGCTTTGAGTTTTAGTTTGAACCGAATGATATAAAAAGAAATACCTAGTCTGACCAATGACAGTATTATCCTGTACTAGTCGCCATTTTGTTATCCAAAGACAATTTCTGGACAAAAAAAATTAATCGAGTCGAAAAAATCTAGTAGAATTTCGTAATCACTCGCTATAAGCTTAAGGGGATTACCTCGCTCAAATCCCAAAAACACTGTAAGTTTAAAGAAGATTTTAGATGAATCCTTTTGTGCGTTTTCCGTATAAAAAATATATGGTATACTTAGGGTCATCACAAATACATTGTATTGTTTAAAATTTTAATAAACTTTCCCAGACTTTGGGTTTTTTTTTATGAAATAGGTCCTTTTTCAACCTAAATTGTAAATTTTCTCTGTAACGGCTGAATAGTTCGGCATGAATTTTGTACTAAAAAATATGTAATGACCTATTTCACAATTTGTATTGTTTTTTTTTTCATATTTCTTTTAATATTTTAAAATAATGACTAAAAACCTAAAAACCCGAAACTTCCCCGCTGGAGCACCCCCGCTACGGCCTGTGAGGCGTACTCGGGACACGTTACATCAGTGTCTCGATGACTCTTGTGACGGGTGGACTTACGCGCGTTATTTTTTCTAAATAAAAACTAAAAGTTCACGTTTTGAATGATTTTTGAATTAAATCATATTGTAAATAGTACAAATATAAATATTTCGTAAAAAAACAATAGACATTAAGTTTGTAAATATAATGTAAAGTAGTTTGTAATTTCGTTTTGTTTTTTGCACCTATCATAGAGTAAGCCTGAGTATGCCTAAATATAAAAATAAATGTAAGGTGATGCGTGGCCGAGCTCACCAAAACTATTGGTTTACCTACCCTATTGAGTACATTATTTCTAGTGTGTTTATTTTTGTTATCGTTTTTAGCTACAATACATATTTTTATATCTTGAGAACTTCGTTTGACGGAGGATGGAGACCTTGGTTGGTAGACTCCGAAGGTGGGTATAGGATCTCAGTGACGGCACTACATAAAACCATCGTGTTTGGACTCATTTGAAAGGTCTCATGGAGACATTGGTGATTGGCGATGTCACCTACCTGATGGTGGACTCCGAAGGTGGGGGTATAGGATCTCAGTGACGGGTGTACGTAGAACCATCGTGTTTGTATTCATTTGAAATGTCTTATGGAGACCTTGGTGACTGATGATGTCTCCTACCTGATGGTGGAATCCGAAGGTGGGAATAGGATCTGTGACGGCACTTCGTAAAACCATCGTGTTTGGACTCATTTGAAAGGTCTCATGGAGACCTTGGTGATTGACGATGTCACCTACCTGATGGTGGACTCCGAAGGTGGATGTAGGATCTCAGTGACGGGTGTACGTAGAACCATCGTGTTTGTATTCATTTGAAATGTCTTATGGAAACCTTGGTGACTGATGATGTCACCTACCTGATGGTGGAATCCCAAGGTGGGTATACATAGGATCTCAGTGACGGCACTACGTAAAACCATCGTGTTTGGACTCATTTGAAAGGACTCATGGAGACCTTGGTGATTGACGATGTCACCTACCTGATGGTGGAATCCGAAGGTGGGTATAGGATCTCAATGACGGCACTACGTAAAACCATCGTGTTTGGACTCATTTGAAAGGTCTCATGGAGACCTTGGTGATTGACGATGTCACCTACCTGATGGTGGACTCCGAAGGTGGATGTAGGATCTCAGTGACGGGTGTACGTAGAACCATCGTGTTTGTATTCATTTGAAATGTCTTATGGAGACCTTGGTGACTGATCATGTCACCTACCTGATGGTGGAATCCGAAGGTGGGTATAGGATCTCAGTGACGGCACTACATAAAACCATCGTGTTTGGACTCATTTGAAAGGAGGTCTCATGGAGACTTTGGTGATTGACGATGTCACCTACCTGATGGTGGACTCCGAAGGTGGGGGTATAGGATCTCAGTGACGGGTGTACGTAGAACCATCGTGTTTGTATTCATTTGAAATGTCTTATGGAAACCTTGGTGACTGATGATGTCACCTACCTGATGGTGGAATCCGAAGGTGGGTATAGGATCTCAGTGACGGCACTACGTAAAACCATCGTGTTTGGACTCATTTGAAAGGTCTCATGGAGACCTTGGTGATTGACGATGTCACCTACCTGATGGTGGACTCCGAAGGTGGATGTAGGATCTCAGTGACGGGTGTACGTAGAACCATCGTGTTTGTATTCATTTGAAATGTCTTATGGAGACCTTGGTGACTGATCATGTCACCTACCTGATGGTGGAATCCGAAGGTGGGTATAGGATCTCAGTGACGGCACTACATAAAACCATCGTGTTTGGACTCATTTGAAAGGAGGTCTCATGGAGACTTTGGTGATTGACGATGTCACCTACCTGATGGTGGACTCCGAAGGTGGGGGTATAGGATCTCAGTGACGGGTGTACGTAGAACCATCGTGTTTGTATTCATTTGAAATGTCTTATGGAAACCTTGGTGACTGATGATGTCACCTACCTGATGGTGGAATCCGAAGGTGGGTATAGGATCTCAGTGACGGCACTACGTAAAACCATCGTGTTTGGACTCATTTGAAAGGTCTTATAGAGACCTTGGTGATTGACGATGTCACCTACCTGATGGTGGACTCCGAAGGTGGGGGTAAAGGATCTCAGTAACGGCACTACATAAAACCATCGTGTTTGAACTCATTTGAAAGGTCTCATAGAGACCTTGGTGATTGGCGATTTCACCTACCTATTGGTAGACTCCGAAGGTGGGTATAGGATCTCAGTGACGGGTGTACGTAGAAGCATCGTGTTTGTATTCATTTGAAATGTCTTATGGAGACCTTGGTGACTGATAATGTCACCTACCTGATGGTGACCTCTGAAGGTGGGGGTATAGGATCTCAGTGACGGGTGTACGTAGAACCATCGTGTTTGTATTCATTTGAAATGTCTTATGGAAACCTTGGTGACTGATGATGTCACCTACCTGATGGTGGAATCCGAAGGTGGGTATAGGATCTCAGTGACGGCACTACGTAAAACCATCGTGTTTAGACTCATTTGAAAGGTCTCATGGAGACCTTGATGATTGACGATGTCACCTACCTGATGGTGGACTCCGAAGGTGGGAGTATAGGATCTCAGAACCGGTAAGCACTTACCTGGTCATCATCTGACCTTCGGAATGTATCATGTAGTAGCACCCGTACTCAATTAGATAAATATTGAAAGCTAGGTTATCCTAACTATTCCCGTTACTAAGAACCGGTAAGCACTTACCTGGTCATCATCTGACCTTCAGAATGTATGATGTAGTTGCACCCGTACTCAATTAGATAAATATTGAAAGCTAGGTTATCCTAACTATTCCCGTTACTGAGAACCGGTAAGCACTTACCTGGTCCTCATCTGACCTTCAGAATGTATCATGTAGTTGCTCCCGTACTCAATTAGATAAATATTGAAAGCTAGGTTATCCTAACTATTCCCGTTACTGAGAACCGGTAAGCACTTACCTGGTCCTCATCTGACCTTCAGAATGTATCATGTAGTAGCACCCGTACTCAATTAGATAAATATTGAAAGCTAGGTTATCCTAACTATTCCCGTTACTAAGAACCGGTAAGCACTTACCTGGTCATCATCTGACCTTCAGAATGTATGATGTAGTTGCACCCGTACTCAATTAGATAAATATTGAAAGCTAGGTTATCCTAACTATTCCCGTTACTGAGAACCGGTAAGCACTTACCTGGTCCTCATCTGACCTTCAGAATGTATCATGTAGTAGCACCCGTACTCAATTAGATAAATATTGAAAGCTAGGTTATCCTAACTATTCCCGTTACTGAGAACCGGTAAGCACTTACCTGGTCCTCATCTGACCTTCAGAATGTATCATGTAGTAGCACCCGTACTCAATTAGATAAATTTTGAAAGCTAGGTTATCCTAACTATTCCCGTTACTAAGAACCGGTAAGCACTTACCTGGTCATCATCTGACCTTCAGAATGCATCATGTAGTAGCACCCGTACTCAATTAGGTAAATATTGAAAGCTAGGTTATCCTAACTATTCCCGTTACTGAGAACCGGTAAGCACTTACCTGGTCATCATCTGACCTTCAGAATGTATCATGTAGTAGCACCCGTACTCAATTAGATAAATATTGAAAGCTAGGTTATCCTAACTATTCCCGTTACTGAGAACCGGTAAGCACTTACCTGGTCATCATCTGACCTTCAGAATGTATCATGTAGTAGCACCCGTACTCAATTAGATAAATATTGAAAGCTAGGTTATCCTAACTATTCCCGTTACTAAGAACCGGTAAGCACTTACCTGGTCATCATCTGACCTTCAGAATGCATCATGTAGTAGCACCCGTACTCAATTAGGTAAATATTGAAAGCTAGGTTATCCTAACTATTCCCGTTACTGAGAACCGATAGGCACTTACCTGGTCATCATCTGACCTTCAGAATGTATCATGTAGTAGCACCCGTGCTCAACTAGATAAATGTTGATTATAGACATTTATTTATTACAAAATAAATTACATAATTGATGTAGGTACTTGTACAAAACTCCTAGAGGAATTAAATCTACATAATTATTAGACCTCTCAGAGAACGAATAAAATAGGCAAAAACGATGACAGCTCTGTGACACATCTGTGTTCTTGGTTAATCTTCAGTTTGTTTGTTTTTAGTATGCTCGTTTGTCAGTAGAGGGCGCCAAAATAACAAATGTTAGTACAGAGATCAAATCTTCAAGGTCATCGAGCAATGTAATATCCTTAAGGAGGAAACCGGTTCCATCTTTCATCACAACCGCTGCTAAAAGAGCTCATTATTTTTAAAAAAGCCCTGACAACATAATTATACCACACCAATTATTAAAAAAACAAGCTTTTTAACCATTATTCACCTCTATTCATCAAAATATAGAGTTTAATTTCGCAATATCGACGGGAAACCCTTAACACATTGACACTACCTTTATTTTTCCATACGCATAGACAATTTAACTTTTACAGTTAGCAAAACGTTTTGTAATAAATTAAGTCTTTTTTCCTTCGTAATAAGACGGTAAATCGATTGATTTTTTCAGTGAGCAGCATGAGTATGTTTGTAGAATTAACAGGTGAAGTAATGAAACAATTTAGCGCAATTATTCTTTTTTCGAGCGTCCGCCATTTTGCCTGACTCGCGTTATGTTGGCAACGCCCAGTAGCATTTAAGGTGAGATTCCGTGGCGCAATATAATTATTATTAAAATAAAATATAGCTTGGATAAATTGTTTTTTTTACATATTTATAAGCTGTTAAGGTGTGAAATGTGTAATAATATTTATTTATTATGCATTGAACTTTTAAAAGCATTTAATATTTTCGGTTCCGATAAGAACTGTTTTAAGTGGTTTTTTATTGGGTTCTTAATTCAAAAAGTTCGCACACCCTTTTTTTTAAAGGTTGATCGGTAATCAAACTTTAACAGTAGGTACCGATGTATGTCGTTATTATGTTGGTAATAATAACAAGAATTTATGATTATGATGATACTTATTGGTGACAGAGTTAAGAATTGCCGCGCAAAATTAGAAAGAAAATACTTTGCGGTAAACATGACGCAGAAAAAGAACACAAACACAAAAAAAAAAATAACAAGTTGAGGGAAAAATCAACATAACCCGCAAAAAAAAGAAAAAAAAAGGAAACTGATCAATCCGTATCACATTTGCTTCAATGGAGTGATCGACTTCCAAATTTCAAAATAGGTACAATGCGTGCCACGAAAGATGAGACTTGACCCCGCCTCCCTCGCTCTTTCCGCCGCCCCTATGACGTCCGGTCCCGTCCCGCACTCAGACCTCATACCGCTAAAGATACCTAAAATCGTGTACTGCGCATGTCAAACCACGTGGTGTGTCAAGTCTCATCTTTCGTGGCACGCATTGTACATTGCGTTATTTACGTTGTTGAGCGGGCACCTTTTTCGAACACATGCAACAATGGATTAGTGATATTCTTCAAAACGAATCAGATCGATAGTGTGTTACCTACGCAATTAGGGTGCCGGTTACTCGTGTAGGTATTATAGAACTTTCTTTAAAACTGTATTTATTACGTCTTTTGTGAGCTTGACGACTTTCGACGGTAATTGATGCTTTTAAAAAATAAATTAAAATCTGTAGGTACTTACACTTCACTCTTTCTACCAACAAAGCAGGGAAACTCAAGGAAAGCATATAAAAAAACTGGCCAAGTGCGAGTCAGATTCGCACACGAAGGGTTCCGTACCACAAGGCAAAAACGCCGATAAAAACACGTTTCTTGTATGGGGAGCCGCGGGCCCCTTAAATATTTATTTTATTCTGTTTTTAGTATTTGTTGTTATAGCGGCAACAGAAATACATCATCTGTGAAAATTTCAACTGTCTAGCTATCACGGTTCATGAGATACAGCCTTGTGACAGACAGACAGACAGACGGACAGTGGAGTCTTAGTAATAGGGTCCTGTTTTTACCCTTTGGGTACGAGACCCTAAAAACACGTTTTAAGTAGTCATACAAAGTATTCTTTCTTTATTCCCTTACCCATAAGCTATAACAAGTTTATTCGCACACACAAACACACACACACGCACGCACGCACACAAACGCACAGGTAGGCACAGTAGCAATTAATCAATTAACACAGTACTTTTAGCCGTAACTACATTTCTGAGAAATTAATGAAACAAACGAGTATATCGTCGGAGTTGTCGGAGTTGTCTATGCTTGCAATAGAATGAGGTTTAATCGACCGTGAATTTTGCTCTATGGTTCTGTACAATGGAGAAAGGTTTGTAAACTTTTTTGTGGTTTTTAAAACGGTTCGGGTATTGTCTGTGGTAAAATTGTAGTTTTTTAATCTTTTCTTAATAGTCTAAAAACTGTTTTGCCTCAAACTGTTGTAGTATGTTTTTTATTTTATTTAACCAATCAAGCCTGACTTCTAAGTAGGTATCTTTTACCAGAGTAATGATAAGTTCTTAAAAAAAAAACACGGGTCATCGTTTAATTTAAATATTACGCTAATGGTGTGACGACCAGTCTTACCAAGGGTATCGTATTGCTTGCATACTGCTGGTTGGTCTGTGGATGGGTGACCATCTTTACATACCGTGACCCCTCCGTTCCTCGGAAAGCACGTTAAGCCGTTGGTCCCGGCTGTCATTCGTGGATCTTTGACAGTCGTTACGGGTCGTCAGAAGCCCGAATGTCTGAGAACCAGTCTTACCAAGGGGTTTCGTATTACCCAGTCACTGGGTTGTGTAGGTCAGATAGACAGTCGCTCCATGTGAAATACTGGTAGTCAGCTGCATCCGGTTAGACTGGAAGCCGAGCCCAACATATTTGGGAAAAGGCTAGGCAGATGGTGCCGATGCACGATCGTTCAATTAATATTCCACAAATGGTCCACAAAAATCCTGCAGGACGTCCATTTGTATTGCTGCTTTTAAAAATCAGCATTCACAGTAATTCTCTGACTGGTTTCAGTTATCATTTACGCACATAGTTTCAACTTTTTTGAAAACATTGTAAATGCCAGTCAATTATTTCTAAAAGAGTAACCGTGGAGTTTCTTGCTGGCTCTTCTCCCTATGAAACGACCAATTGGAACGGTGCACCTAGCTTCTGACGTTTCATAAGTGCTCATGTAGGTTTATATGAAATAAAATATTTAGATTTTGATTTTGAACTGCTTTTCTGCCGAATTAGTCTTTTTCTAAGTGAAGCTCAGACAGCTGTGCTAATGTCGAGATTTTTGCGCCACTTCTTCCCATCGAAAGCACTAGGAATTGGTGAAGGGCGGGTGTTCTGGGGAATGCTTTTTGTAAAAACGTTTGACGTTCAAAAAGTGCTGAATGCTGATTGCCTAGTTAAATAAATTATTTTTCAACACATTTGCTCGAAAAATGCATTTACAAAGCCTGTATACATTGTTCGAAAGTTAAAAATTACGCACTATCCAACGGAACGTGCGGTAAAATAGGTACTCTCACCTAAGTATCTATTTTACCGCACGTTCCGTTGTATAGCACCGTGCGTTTTCTTTACGGTTTTTTTTTTAATTTCCATAAAAAAATATAAGAATTCCACTAAAGAGTTTTACATTATGAGAATTAACAACCTGACTGATCGAACCTCCTTGGAAGCGCTTTTGCTCAATACGTTGTCTCACTTTAATACTAAAGAGTAAATGAGACGAAAGATGTAGTTCTAATTTTCACCACGTGCATGTGGCGCCATTTGCAAATTCGCGCCATTTTCATATTCGAAATTTCAAAAATTGTTGCGACTTTCCCACTGTTAAATAAACAAAATAATAATATGAGTTCAACATACTAAGTGTAAAATTAATAATGTCAGTCAGTCAGTTAAGCTTCCAAAGCAGCAAATTTCACTGAATTTCAAAATTGTTCAAATTTTACTATTAATTTCCAAGAGTAGTGACCTATCTGTTTATTTTCTTATTTGCTTATAAAAAATAGTCAAATGAAAAAGTTTGTTTAATTATATACTGTACTGTTTTCTCGCAAATGTGTTGAAAAACATTGTATGACACACGTGCAGAAATTGGTATTTACAAACTCGTGACTATGGTAAGCCCTCGACTTCGTCTCGGGCTTACATTCGTCTACTCGTTTGTAAAAACCAACTTACCGCACTAGTATCATAAATAACTATTATTTTATTACACAAAAATTGCAGAAGTAAACATGTGCACTTGATGACAATTTGGATGAAAGTTTTACGTCATTAATTTTTCTCACGGACCCCTAAAAATCGTTAGGCGCGAAAAGCGAGTTAATTACCCGTTGAACCATAACTGCTGCTTATGCCCCAAAATGGAAATAGACACATTCCACCACAGTTATAGCTATCTTCATTATACGCGTGTATAACCTTTAGTTTCTTAGACAATGACTAACAAACGGATGATTATTATAATGTTACTTTTTGTTAGTATCATTTTACAATTTTATTTTGAAGCGAGGTTAAGCAACACTTGTCGCGGTCAAGTAAAAGATGGGTGATCGTTCGTGGCCGGTTTTGTATAGGAGGGTAGGATTTTACAATTCAATTGTTAAGTGAGGTTAAGCAACACTTGTCGCGGTCAAGTAAAAGATGGGTGATCGTTCGTGGCAGGTTTTGTATAGGAGCGTAGGATTTTACAATTTTATTGTTAAGTGAGGTTAAGCAACACTTGTCACGGTCAGGTAAAGGATGGGTGACCGTCCTTGGTAGTTTTTTGTTACTAGCAAAGCATGATTTTGCATTTTAATTTTAAAGCGACGTTAAACAACACTTGTCGCGGTCAGTTATAAGATGGGTGACCATTCACACCAGTGCAAGTATCCTTGTCGGTTATCCTTTTATGATTTTGACCATCACATCATGTTACATAACCGTCACGCTATCAATCACTCCATTATCTTTCATACTATTCCTCACACAATCAAAATCAAAAGTCATTTATTCAAACTAGGCTGAGAATCAGCACTTTTCGAACGTCAAAATGACATAAGACAGTCCCCCGAATTGAGCTTAAATTTAGTTTAGTTTGTGAACAACAGAATCGGCACCATTGTCTGCCAAGCTCATTTTACTAAACTAAAAATTATCTTCTATCCTTTTCTTAATGAACTAGAAAAAAAAGACGAATTGAGCTTTAGTTTAGTTTGTGAACAACAGAATCGGCACCATTGTCTGCCAAGCTCATTTTACGAAGGCACCGTAATTATAGCAAGGTGTTGCACCCACCTGATCAGCCACAATGTCTTAATAAAAAGCGAAATCAGAATCGCTTCGGTAAAAGTATAATTTTGACTCGGTATGACAAAAAATTGTGTACAGGGAGATACAAAAGTGATTCGTTCATTCAACAATTTATTGTACTGCTAAATAGGACTTAAAAAAAACAATGAACGGGCAAAGAACAGGTATTTCTTTTCTTAAAACGTAGAAACATTGTGATTGACATTGTTTTATGGTTTACTTTAGGAGTTCACATAATCAGCGACAGGCCTCCTCTCTGTGAGAGGGAAGGAGCCGTAATCCACCACGCGGGCCCAGTGCGGGTTGGTAGATGTCACATGTCTTCGAAATTTTGGTTCTAGGACATGCCGGTTTCCTCACGATGTTTTCCTTCACCGTTTTTGAGAGCAATGGTGATGAAATAAATTAACACAAAGTAAAGCGCCTGTCAAAGTAAAGTGGAGAGGGCTATGCTTGGAGTTTCCCTGCGTGATCGAATCAGAATGAGGAGATCCGCAGGAGAACCAAGGTAATCGACATAGCCCGAAGAATTGGCAAACTTAAGTGGCAATGAGCAGGGCACATTGCTCGCAGAACAGATGGCCGATGGGGCCGAAAGGTTCTGGAGTAGCGACCGCGTACCGGAAGACGTAGCGTTAGAAGGCCTCCCACAAGGTGGTCCGACGACCCTGTGAAGGCCGCACGAACCCTTTGGATGCGTGAAGCACAGAACCGGTCGAAGTGGAGGTGCTTGGGGGAGGCCTATGTCCAGCAGTGGACGTCTTTCGGCTGAAATGATGATGAATGATGAAAGCGCCTGTCTGGGTCCGAATCCATGACCCTACAACTCATTAGTCGGGTCCGTTTCCACTAGGCCACCACAGCTCTCTTAGGAGTCCACGATAGAGTAATATTGAAGACTGTATTGACGGTCTTGCTAGAGTCTAGCGTGTGTGCTTTGTATACTCGTTAATCTTATATTTTGAATCGTTTAGGGTAAAACGGGACCCTATTACTAAGACTCCGCTGTCCATCTGTCCGTCTGTCCGTCTGTCACGAGGCTGTATCTCATGAACCGTGATAGTTAGACAGTTGAAATTAGATGATTTGTTTCTGTTGCCGCTATAACAATAAATAAAAACAGAATAAAATAAATATTTAAGGGGGGCTCCTTTACAACAAACATGTTTTTTTCGGCGTTTTTGCCTTGTGGAACGGTACCCTGCGTGTGCGAGTCCGGCTCGCACTTGGCCAGTTTTTTTTTTACATTCTTCTCACTTATAGAAGTTACAAGGATAATGTACCCAGGATTTTGTAATATATTGTTTTAAAAGAGTGTCCTTGGAGTTTCTTGCCCGTTCTTCTCCATAGATATCTAAGTTTTGGAATGGGCAACTAGCTTCAACTTTCTGCCTTAACTGACCGACTCTTTGCCAATTCAAAAGTGTCTGTAATTGGTTTAATTGAAATAAATGGTTTGAGTTTGAGTTAGGACTTGTTCGTCCACCTTCGTATGAGTTCTGGTTAACTTATCTGTCGAACAATTCATCCATACTAATATTATAAATGCGAAACTGTGTCTGTCTGTCTGTTACCTCTTCACGATTAAACGGCTTAACCAATTTAGATGAAATATGGTATAGAGATAGTTTGGGTCCCGGGAAAGGACTTTACCACATACCTGTACATCCTTTATAAGTACCACCCATCTCAACTAATTAGTGCGGACCTTCCCGCTACTGTGACAATTGGTATTACAGGGAAAAGCAGGGATGTGCGTTTGTTGTCGACATATCGATAAATTTCGCACTGAAGCATTATTATTTGGTGTGTGGCTTTGCAAGAGAAAATTATGGTTTCCACCTAATTAAAACCTATTGCTGATATAGGTGAGGAATTTCAATAATCGACGTGTGGGGTTAAAATACTAAAAATTTCTCAGTCATTTATTCAAATTGCGACAGTCCTCAAAAACGCCCGCCCTTCAGCACTTCCTAGTGTTTTAGCTGGGAAGAACAAGTGGCGCAACAGACTCCCCAACAGCACTGTCTGTTACATTAGAAGAACTTGATTCTATAGCCATCCATACTAATATTATAAATGCAAAAGTGTGTCTGCCTGTCTGTCTGTTACCTCTTCACGCTTAAACCGCTGAACGGATTTAGATGAAATTTGGTATAGAGATAGTTTGAGTCCCGGGAAAGGACATAGGATAGTTTTTATCTCTATATTCCCACGGGTTCGACACTTATGCGGGAGAAACCGCGGAGCGCTGCTAGTACCATAAAACTAAACGGTAATACAGATTAAAAAAAAATATTTATTGTTTGACATTTATGATTGTAGACTAGTTATTTTAAAAGATTACTTAGCACGTAAATCATTCTGCAGATTATCCAATTATCCAATAGTTCAGGAAGTAAGTGATATAACTACCTATAACAGCAACAACATAGTTATTCACCAATTATGTCTATAAAGGCTATATTGGAGAGCAAATTGCTTAATAATATAATTTGTTACAAAGACTGACAAAGTCTCGAGACTAGGAATAAATTGTTATCCATTTCATATCAAAGTGGTCATTATTTGTTAAACTCTTTAAAAAGTTAATAGTATACTACTCGACTGCCTTGTAGGACTAGTGTTTGCAAGCGCTACTGTTGAGCTAGAGGCACTGCGTTCGATTCCCTTTTGGGTTTTTCTATCTAGAATTTTTCGGTAGCAGCCCGTCTAGATGTGCCCAGTTGATGGCAATATTTTCTCTAGTTTAATGTTTATATTGTGATGGGTTTAAGTTGGTGTGCGAGTCAGTAAATGGCAACGTAGCTTAAAAACTAAAGAGTGCTTGCAATGGGTGAACTGTATAATTAATTGATTTATGAGTTTTAACTAAATTATTGCAAAATAAGTTCCTATTGTATATTTAACGTATTATATCCGAATTTTTTGTGTATTTTACCGTAAAACAAATAATTAAAAATGAAAAATCACACGAACACGACACACATGACACAATACACACACACACAAACATGTCATGTCATGTAATGATGATGTGATGTAATTAGGTATTAATGTAAAATTAACTTGCATGTCCTAAGCAGGCAAATTAGGGACTGTACATAAACCACTAACTTTTACAACGGGTAACACCTGTATTTAACGCAAATAAATAAATAATTCATGGTTCTTGAATGACTAGGAAGGGTTCACAATGATTTGTTAACAATCAATCTTTCGGGAATATTGCTTGGTAAAAATACACCGCAAATATATTGACTCTGAAAGTCAAAATATCCAGACAAAAATAAAAATACAAACATTAGTACATTTTCTTATTAAAAAAAGTTTTGACTCGCTCTCAAAAATGATCTATTCAAAAAATATCGATAACTAGCTTATCGATAGCGATCGATGTCCCATCCCTAGACGACAATACGTCTTTATCTTTAATGGTAACCGTTTACGGTATTGTATAGGGCAATAACAGATGCCATCCTTAAGAATGAGTATTGAATTTTTTAGACTAGTCTATATACTACGGGTTCGGCTGGATTTTTCTGCATTATGTTATCATTGTGAACTAATTTGGGTAGACATGTCGATTAATTAATACTACGTAATAAATTGTTAATGTTTTGGTTGTGATTAATTCTTGAGTTCTCTTGGGATTAAGTTATTAAAATATAATGACATTACCTGACATTATTACGTTCAATTGAACGTCAAGTTTTTATTAAACACGTAAATTAAGAGATACTTACTGTTATCATAAAACTGCTTTCTGCATCCAATAACATGGCAGTTGGCAGTTATCCCACAATTTTTCTTTTTTTTTATTCTTTCAGTTGAAATTAATAGGAAACTGATTCTGGTACTAAATAAACAAGGATACAAAACAACGAATATAATTATAAAATAACTGTAGGCTTGTCAGCAATTAGCCACAATAATTATCAAAGATTAAGTTATACATAATTTTATAAAACATTAAACATATCTCATCAGCCCATCACTACCACAAAACATCGACAAAAATCATCGACTCATCCCATCCCTAGCTACTAAGAACAGGCCACCATGCGCAAGAGTTTTTGTTAATCACAAGAATGTCCTAATAACTTGATTTGGTCCGTTTATCGCGGATTGTTCTCGATACAGGAGTAGGCAGAATTCTAAGTCGTTAATTTAGAAATGTTTCATACTTATCTTATTACGTACCTGTAGGTATTTTTATTGATGGTAGATAGTTACTGATTGGGTGGCAAGTGGTCGAGAGTTCGATTCCTGGATGAGGTTAAAAAAAATTGTGGGAATTTAAATTTTTTCTTACATACCGAATTATTGAAGCTTGGGGGGCTCGTGGCTAAATAAGCCGCACGGGTCGACCTTCAAGGTTAAGCAACGCTTTTCGAGGTCGGCCTGTGGATGGGTGACCATCCATTACATACCAAGACCTAATAACATCTCGCCTGTAATTCTCAAAGGGTTAGATCAGAGGTGTAGGTATCTGTACTAAAAATTGAATATTTAATAGTTTTTTTTTATATTTTTAAACCCTTTTATTTAAATCTTTTACTTTATACATTATCAATTTCATATGTATTCCATTTTCTTTGAACAACAAAATCTTTTCCCTCCACAAGAGGGTGTGAAAAACGAAGCTTTTCCACGTAATAAGAATCCTCCCTTAAGAACCCTCTAAAAATCAAAGTAGGAAAAAATCTAACAGGAAAAAAATACCTAACTACTACCCAATAAAATATCAACTCTATTTCTTTCAAGATAAGAATTAAAATCGTTTCATAAGATCGCTGAGGAAATGATAAAAATTGCGCAACCGATTATAGTATTTATTTCTAGCGGAATAAAGTCCATGTGTTTGGAAAATTGGGTCGAGTGCGCGTGTGCTGAATATGTAATAAGATCGTGGATGTGTGAAACGGTGTTGCATTGAAAATGGATGCGCCGTATCGGATAGACGACTATGACAAAAAAAAAATGATTGGCTGAAAACCAGGAAGCTACCATCTATTAATACTAATATTATAAAGCTGAAGAGTTTGTTTGTTTGTTTGGTTGAACGCGCTAATCTCTGGAACTACCAGTTGGATATGAAAAATTATTTTGCATTTGATAGCCCAATTCTTGAGGAAGGCTATAGGCTATTTAACATCACGCCATGACCTTTAGGAGCGGAGCAAAAAGAAAAAAAGTCAGAAAGAACGCTAAGCAAAAACGAAGTAATAGCGCGGGCAGGGGATGCGATGCGACGGGGTGGGTCGGAGTAACAAGAAATTTCACGCGGACGAAGTTGCGGGCAGAAGCTAGTTGCGTAATAATTTGAAGGATATTGCTAATCCATTGCTTCATACGATTGAAAAAGGTGTCTGCTCAACAACGTAAATAACGCAATGAATGTTGTTGAACTGTCAAAATGAAAGCCATTGCTACTGTTAGTGTGTTACGCAATCACCCCGCTTGTTTGAAGTTCATAATACACTAGCTTCTGCCCGCGACTTCGTCCGCGTGAAATTTCTTGTTACTCCGATCCACCCCGTCGCATCGCATCGCCTGCCCACGCTATCACTTCGTTTTTGCTTAGCGTTCTTTCTGACTTTTTTCTTTTTGCTCGGCTCCTAGAGGTCATAGCGTGATGTTAAATAGCCTATAGCCATCCTCAACAATTGAGCTATCAAATGCAAAAAGAATTTTTCAAATCCGACTGGTAGTTTCAGAGATTAGCGCGTTCAACCAAACAAACAAACAAACAAACTCTTCAGCTTTATAATATTATACAAAGTTGATACGACAGAGGGGCTTTCCTTTAAACTGCCTATACTAGATACCATTTTCAAGCTCTGTACCAAAAATCAATTAAATAGGAGCAGTAGTTTAGTCACAAATGATTTTTGAAGTTTTTGCTACGTTTGAACACGATGTATATTTCCTAACAGCTGATTATCTCATACGCATAGGTCATGCACCTTAAAACGATAATCTGAGTATAAGATACATTGTTGCCGCACAAGTACAACCAAATATTTCACGAAGCAATAAATACCTACACACACACTTGCACTTTCACTATGAGAGTGACAATCATAGCAAAACCCCCGCGCCTTTTTCCCGCGCGTAAAAGGAATAGAAATAGGTCAGTGTGTTGCTATTGCATCCTAGATCCTTGCGAATTTGCTAAAAAACTTTCTTTCAGTGGACAGTGCGCACGCGTCATCCATTCGGGACGTACGTTACGTAATACGGGAGCCCCCCGCCGCCGCGCCTTTATGTTTTGTCGAACTCGCTGACAATAATTGTGATTTTGTTTTGTTATTGTGATAGACACTAAATAAGTTTAACTTGGGAATATTATTATTTAGTGTTAGTGTTTTTTTGTGTTTGACTGTTTTTATTGTGATAGGATACGTAATTAATTGTTGGTTGTCTGTGTGTGTAATCATTAAAGTGTTCAGCAATGCCTCGTGTAACTTACACGGCGTCAGAATACACTTACATGATTTTAATTTACGGTGAATGCCGTGGAAACGCAGATTTAGCTCTGCGAACATACCGAGAAAGGTATGGTGACCGGCGCAATAGCCCTAGGAACGCCGCGCGCCGGCACCATACAATTGGCAGTACAAGGATTACGGGAATTAAAGTGCTTAGCGACGGACAGTGATTTAATTAGAAAAATAAATAACAATATTCTCCGTCGGTATAATTTGTGCATTAATATGAATCGAGGACACATCGAGAATTTAAAAATTTTGTGTTTTTGTGTGTGCACGTACTTAACAACCAGCCGGGCGCGGGCGGCGCGAGCGGTCTAAACCGCCCGCCCCCCGCGCCCCCGCCAAGAGAGATAACACACACGCACACGTGCTCCTGCGCGACTTTGTTACCTAGGCATCTAAGGTCAGTCAAATTTATTTATAAAGGGTGGTTGCGTTTCACTCTGACTTTAAGCTATTTAGTTTGTTTGAAAAAAAAATAATCTCATTTTTGGCGCTTTCTATTTTTGTACTGTATCGAATTAATACTATACACGTATAGTATACGTAGTGTAATTTAATGCCCCTCTGTCATATCAACTCTGTATAGTATATAGTATAGATTAGGATGATGGATGTTGTAACATACATACAAGTAGCTTTTCACATACTAAGTCCCAGAAAAAAACTAATAAATAAACTTAAAACTATCAATCAATCTGCCTAGCCCTTTCCCAACTATGTTGGGGTCAGCTTCCAGTCTAACCGGATGCAGCCGAATACCAGTATTTTATATGGAGCGACTGCCTATCTGACCTCCACAACTCGGTTACTGGGTAACACGATACTCCTGGGTAAGACTGGGTGTCAGACTTTCGGGCTTCTGAATCCAAGAAAAACAGCCGGGACCAACGGCTTAATGTGGTTTCCGAGGCATGGAGGGGTCTCGGTATGTAAAGATGGTCATCCATCCACGGACCGAGCGTGGCAAGCGTAGCTTAACCTGATCGATCGACCTGTGCGGCTGTTAGTACCTACTTAGCCACGAACTTCTCCATAACATAATAAATAAACTGAAAACAAAGTAATACATTCGCCTTTTAAATTGCTCATGATTCCTGCAAAGTATTTTGTCCGAAACCCCTTAAAAATAAACTGGTTATCATCTAACAAACTCATATTAATCAAGCTCAATGCAATAGAAGTTTGTGCGACATTAATTCGATCTTTAAAAATACCGCATCCGTGTATCACGCATCTGTGGCAAAAAAAAACAATCTCACTATTGAGCGAAGTGCTGTTAACGAAATTTAATTCCTTAGCTACAATGTTGAACAGCAGTGCGATTCTGTAACCATCTCACCGTGAAAACTTAGGTGAAGTGAGCGTGGAGTGAGCTGTCAATAGTGTCAATTCCTAGCAAAAACAAACTCACTTCACCTAAGTTTTCACGGTGAGATTCTTACAGAATCGACCGGCAGTATGGCGGAAATACCACCTTTTAAAGACAGATTTTGTTATTAATAGTCGGGAGGACGCACAGATATATGTAGATACACCTAGATAACGCAAGAGCAACTACTTCGCGCGCCAAAAATCGCATCAGCTTACGTTCAAAAATCGTAAGCCGCCACTTTCGCGCTCAGTCCTGTGTACTGCGGTGCTATTCTGTAAAAATTTCACCGTGTAAACTTCGGTGAAGTGAGCGTGGAGTGAGCTGTCAATGTGTCAATTCCTAGAAAAAACAAACTCACTTCACCTATGTTTTCACCTTGAGATTTTTACAGAAACGACCGGCTGTACTATTAGTTATTCTGTGGCAGTACCACAGAATAACTAATAGTACAGCCGGTCGTTTGGCTGGCTGGGTGAGCGTGAGCGCTGGCGCTAGGCCCCGGGGGTGGAGCGAGACGGGTGACGCACGCGGCGGCGTCTTTGAATCGATTTGATTATCCCATCACTAAATAGTGGTTGTGACGCGGACGTCATAGTAGGTAGTCAAAAAATGGCACGTTGGGTTTTCATACATTATAAATAATTAAACGATACATATTATACAAATAAATAAAACTGAAGTGTCTGTTTGTAATATAAAAATAGCAGCTTTTACTAAATGCATTTGAAAGTATAATACGGTACAGACAATAAAAACAATTAAAAAATAAATTGTCCGTGTTTTTGTTCCAGCTAATCTCCGAAACGGCTGCACCGATTTTGATTGGACTTTCACGGAGTAATATACATTATTAGGCTACTTTTTGTCCCCGTGGGATAATTTCCGACACAGATGTGGGCTAAACCGCGAGGAGAAGCTAGTCTTAAATATTATTAAACCCCATTCATGCTATCTCAAAAAACGTTATATTTTCAAAGCAAACAATTCTTGTTGTATTTTAAAACATTAAAATGAAATCTGCTAACCACAACTACATAGTATGTAAAAACAACTCTTTTTACCGATTATCGACGATTCATACAGTTTACTCGCAATGGTATTATTACGGTAATTACACATATTACGTTTTTACTTCACGACTTGCTACTTATAAAATGGATAGGCAGTCATACAAGTATGAATGTGCCCCCAAATTATGAAGTTAGCAAAATTGCACCAAAATGAAAGAGAGTTTTTTAATGATACGCGTTCGTAGCAGTGAGCTACGCCGTAGCATATTTTTTTATGATTATGATTAATATACACTCGCGAGAAAAGTATGGAATCACTTACTTGGAATTGATTCCGTGCGATCTTGAGTACTTAATAACTAGTTAACAATAATAAAAATGGTACCATTTTAAAGGTTAAACTGTTAACTTTAAATTGATACCAAATTCATTTAAATCAAACCAGTATTTAACCACTATTTAAATAACATCATCTGCCTAGCCTTTTCCCAACCATGTTGTGGTCGGCTTCGAGTCTGACCAGATGCAGCTGGATACCAGTGCTTTACATGGAGCAACTGCTTATCTGAACTTTACAACTCTCTCTTAACTCAACTCTCAACTCTCTCTCTCCCTTTCATTTCTCTTTACTTTTACTTTTTTTTTGCGTTTACTTTTTCTTTTTTTCTTAACTTTTTTTTTTCTTTACTGGATAATATCTTCGTATAATACCAGCTAAGCAAAGAGGAAGCGTTGGAAGGCCTTCCAAAATGTGGACCGATGATCTCGTGAAGGTCGCAGGAGTCCGCTGGATGCGAGAAGCACAGAACCGGTGTACCAGCTATGTCCAGCAGTAGAAGTCTTTCGGCTGAAATATTGATGAATTATGAAGACAATATTGATTCTAAAATCCAATCAAAAGTTTAGTATTAGTGAACTGTACAAACTATTGAACGTAAATTCAAGTTAATTAAGTTATTATCGCCTAAGCTAACAGATGAATGTTGATCCGAACTGGATTGAACCGGTTTATACCTACTGGAACGCAGTTTTGAAGTGAGAGGTTGTTCGTATGTCTGTCACCATTTTTGTCGGGAACTGCTGTGTGTATTTACGCAACGATATGGTTTTTGCATGTATCGTGGATTGTGGAATTGGTCGGAGGTACTTTTACTGGTAAATTTTATATTTTACCTCTTTTATCATGCACTAAACTTTTCGTAGATCTTTGACAGTCGTTACGGGTAGTCAGAAGACCGAAAGTCTGACAACCAGTCTTACCAAGGAGTATCGTGTTAAGGCTCCTTCAAACAGGCACCGCAAGTCGCGCAACGAGCGGTGCCTTTGAGTCGCGCGCGATTATATCGCGTGTCGCGCCTGTTTGTAGGAGCCTTTACCCAGTAACTGGGTTGCGGTCAGATAGGCAGTCACTCCATGTAAAATACTGGTATTCAGCTGCATCCGGTTAGACAGGAAGCCGACCCCAACACAATTGGAAAAGGAAGGAAGATTGATTGATTAATTATCTTGCTCTCAGTTGAATGACATACTCTGCTTTACATAGGCTTCTCCTAACCTACCACATCTAGAGAATTCCTATGACAATAACTTGCGGGGTAATTGCGTACCACACTGTCGGTAGCAATAGCTTTCATTTCGACAGTTCAAGAATATTCATTGCGTTATTTGCGTTGTTGAGCAGAAAAAATCGAACATAATTATAAAGCAATGGTTTAGCAATAACCTTCAAAATGATTCAGATTGTGATTGCATAGTGTAAGAGCCGTCTGTAGATATTTCTCGTTACCCTCTTTTCTTTTGTTACATTTAAATGTTTCTTTTTTTACTATTTACAAATAGTTTCCTGTGCGTGTCCCACAAAAAATATTTTTCTTTATTTCTTTCTCTTCGTGACGGGTAATTTTCAAAATGACGCTTCACAGGGTAAAATAGTGAAAAAAAATATTTCAATGAATTTATCTCCTTAACCATGTGACATAACCTCATTTGTCCCGTTAATGTCCAGATGGGGTTGCCAGGAATTTAAATGGTCCCAACTTGGGGTAGGGATATTCAAATTATGTCTTTTAACTGCTTTATGTCCGTTAATTTGTTTTGTTTTGTACTTAGGGGTTGATGAATTGAGGTTTTAATGTATGGCGGGGGTTGGGAGGGGTTGGAGTTATGACTATGAGGTAGTAAGTGTTACTGCGGTCTTAATTTTTTTTTTGTGAAAACTTCTTTAAGCGCGTTGAGCATTTTTTGAGATGGAAAAAACCATTGAACTCGCGACACTGTTACCGACACCGCACATTCGGATGTGTTCGGCTGTCCTTGGGATGTACTCGGTTTTAAATTCAATATGTCAGTGAGTGATGGCAAAGTATTCTGTTTGTGTTCTGTTTTCACTTCTGTCGGCACTTCCGGAGTGCCACTGTTTTTTTTAATGGTTTCTCGCTGTCCTAGCTAGGACGCTGTCGTCTGTTTAACCGGGCTTGCCTGTGGATGCCTCTATAAATTAAGGCCTCCACCCAGGGCTTAAAAAACTAAGACACTACACGCTAAGGGCACCCCCTGTGGGGGCCTTCGGTCCCGGCTGTCATTCGTAGATCTTTGACTCTCGTTACGGGTAGTCGGAATCTCAAAAGTTTGACAAACAGTCTTACCAATGGGTATGTTACCCAGTAACAGTTGTGGAGGTCAAATAGGCAGGCGCTCCATGGAATAAAATACTGGTATTCAGTTGTATCCGGTTACACTGGAACCCGACCTCAATATAGGCAGATTTATTACTTTAACTAGGTACTTACTAGTTTATTTTTAATTAAAAAAGTAAGAACAGTAATTTGTGTTACTTTTAGAACATACTCGCGACTTCGCCCGAAAATGTGCAATACTGTGGCTTCTCAATACTAAAAGAATTTCTGGAATCGAATCAGCAGTTCCGAAGATGACCCCCTTCGTACAAACTCACAACATTGTCTCTTTATAATTAGGTATGTAGTATTGATTTGGTTCTTGGCACAAAAGTTCACTATGTAATTTTCAGCGATTCTTAAAGCAAATTTTTCGCCTCTGTCTAAATAGACTAACGAAACAATTTTCTTTTAATGGAATTTTATTGCAGTCACTTTAAATTGAACCAGTAAAACACCATGATTATCTTAAATTACGTAAATAGACCTTCCCATTATAGCAAATATACGATTTCCTTCGAAAAACTGTAGATAACAAGGTCTAAAGGCGAAAAAAGAACAAATACATACATTATACACACCATAGTTCTTACACAGCCGCGTAAATTTTGGAGGAAATAAAAAGAAAATGGCGACTGTTCTTTTTTTAAAGTGACCAGCAATTTTCTCGCGCCATTCTCGTAACAGAAAATGTCCGAAACATTTTCAACTCTTGTTTAATTAAAAACGCGAATAAAAATTTTGCTCGCCTCCTTTATTACCCTGATGTATGGCATTTTAAACTGCTCCAGAATAATAAACTGTATTTTCTAGGAAATAAAACGCATTTTTCAGTGTTGGTGTTACGGTATTCTTTTTCAGAAGTCCAGTGTTTTACGATTTCCTGTTCTATTTTAAGGGTGATAAAATACAATTTTGATTGCGGCGTTATTGTTTCGATTTGAAAGTGATTTTCCGTTTGATTCTCGGAGATTCGTTTGTAATCCTCACGCTCTATTTTCTTGTGGTGTGAGCAGAATTTTAAGTATTGTTAAACTTGAAGGGATTTATTCGCAAAACCTGTTTGATCTTTCTTACAGATTTATGTCAATAAATAAATGTTTAATGTTCACCAACGGCGCTTGTGAAAAGTTAAGAAAGCAGGAATATTTTATACTATGATGTGTGTATCCGGCATTATGCTCATCTTTTAAAAAGCAATAAGATCACGATTAAATTATTATTAATTTATTATTTCTTTGATCAAGTTTGGTGTGTTGCCAACAGTAATAAATGTTACGGTTTATAATTTATTTATTTTAGTTCAAACGTAAATAGTTTATTACTATAAATTATTTCGTTCATTTATATTGGTTTTTATGTGAATGAAATATAATAATCATAACATAAAAATATTGTGATTTTGTATAGTTTGACTGAACTATTTGTAAATTCGAGAATATAATAACTAACAGTAATTTTATTAAACTTTAATTTCGTAAGAAGCTGTGTTCAGCAGTTGATTTTTTATGAACTTCAAAAACTGTAAGAAAATCAAACATAAAAAGTGGATTAAAAAAGTGGCGATTACATTTAGTTAGGAGAACTCAATCAATATCCACTTTTTTATACCTAACAGTAACCAAATCACTAATTCTCAGAAACCATGCCACAAAAACCACCCATATAGCCCCCACACAACCCACAGAACCCATCAACACCCCATTACAATTTAAAACGAATAATAAAATCGGCCACAATCAGAAAAGATCTAGCAAGCGGCTATAAATTCACTACATTTTAACACTATCGCGAAACGGTAGCCGTATAGCCGTAAACACTTCTCTGTTTTCCTGTACTTTATTTTTTTCACAAAGGAATTTAGTGTACAGCCTAGTGTGGGAATGGTATTTGGCGCTAGTGGGCAAGATGGCGGATTTAAAAATATTCGCTGGTTGTGTGATTGTTTGTGGTATTGTATTGTCTGTGGCAGGAAGTGTATAAATTCTTTTGCGTTGTAGAGTTGGATTATCAGTGTTATCTTTGGTTAGTGTTTTAGTAAACGGAGAGGCTACTTATTTATTCCTAAGTTGGTGATTAATTAGTTAAGCTACCTGTGAAAGGGACCTCTACTTCCAATTATTTCTGTTTCCATGGAAAATTGAAAAAGAAAGAAAATACGCTTATTTGCGGTAAACAACGCAAAGAAAGAATACAAACAAAAAAAAAAGAACAAGTTGGGGGAAAATTTGCGTCACATCCACAAAAAACGGTCATCGCTCAGCATAAAGGCTCGTACACACAGGCGCGACGCGACACGCGACACAAAGGCACCGCAAGTCGCGCAACGAGCGGTGCCTTTGTGTCGCGTGTCGCGTCGCGCCTGTGTGTACGAGCCTTAATGCTAAGACCCTATGCGTGACAGAGCCTCAGCGCTGGTTTTCAGCGACAGCTGGCGAATTGCTGTCTTCTGGTTTCAAGGACATTTTGGCGATGGAATTACGTGTGATTTTTTATTTATTTCTAGGTAACGTGACTTACAAGGTATATTTCTGTTGCTTATCACTTATTACCAGAATACCAGGCTATACCAGTACCCTTATTCCGTGACACACTACAAACCTCAATCTGAATCATTTTGAAGGTTATTTTATTAATAATAATAATAATCTTTAATAATAATACAATGCATCTGACACATGAAACCTATTGTTAGTATTTTACGCAATTATCCCGTCGTTCTTACTTCTCATTAAATTCTCCAAGAAAGGAATCTATTTGCCTATTATAATAGAAATACTAATTTAAATCGAATTTCAATTATCTTTACAAATATTCATAACAAAACGTCAAAAATCCATAAAAACATGTCATTTACACACTTCAAATCCTGAAAACAGCCAATTAAAACAGTCATTTCTCTAACAATTAAGTACTGCCACACGAATGGCATAATAAATCATAGTGTGGCATGCCATCACGCCAGTGCCAGTTAAATATTCACACTTAACACTTCTGACCGCGATTGTATGTCCGCCATATTGGATTCGACACTTCATTTACAGTGTTTTTTGTTTTTCAGGAAATTGTAGTTTTTCTTGTAACTGAGGATTTACAAATGGTTTTTGTTAGAATATAGTTTTGTAAAACGTTTTAAAAGAAAATTTAAGGTTCAAAACCTGACAATACCGCTATGGGCAAAGAAAAAGAAGCGCGATGACACAACGCTGGTAATTTATTGCAAAATATGAAGCAATTATCTATTTACATAATTGATTTTTTTTCCGACCACACATCATGCCTAATTAACTTGGATAACAAGAAATCTGCCTGACTGTTTTTATTTCTTATTTTGTTATTAGCATTAAAACAGCTAGGTAACATGAAGCATTTTAATTATAATTATGTATTCAAAAACTCCTAAATTAATGGGTATTTCTTAAAAATATTCTAATACTCTAAAGAAGCTATCCTAAAAATATTCTCAACCCTAATTACTCTAAAAACCTATTAAAAACACGTCACATCACTATTTAACCGAAAAGCAACGTTCTACCATCACACACAACACTATCATTAGGGTTCATTAAATTATTTATTAAGGTCAATAACTTCGTAAGGGTTCCGTAGCCACGCCTCCCTTTATTGTATTTATGATTTCGTTACGAAACGATTGACTTAGAAGTTTTGAGGTTATTAAATTAACTGGTAGTTTCATGTCAGGGTATTCAATTGATTATTATTATTTAACTAGCTGTTACCCGCGACTTCGTCCGCGTGGAATTTAAGAAAAAAGTTATCGTTCAGCTCTCAGAGTTTACGTTAACTTATTTATTGTGCATTCCGCGTAATGAAATACTTATGCTAATTTTAATGAAATTCTCCTTTTTATAAATCGATATTTTGTTTTTGCAAATATTTCTTTATTTAGTTCTTTTTTTTTAGTTTTTGCATTTTTTAGTTTAACTATAAGTTACCTATTAGGTATTTATTTTTGCTATTAGCTTTACTGAAAAATTTTATACGATATTTGGTGCAAAATGGTGAAGGAAAACATCGTAAGGAAACCGGCATGTCCTAGAACCAAAAATTCGAAGACATGTGACATCTACCAACCCGCACTGGGCCCGCGTCGCGGAATACGGCCCACTCCCTCTCACAGAGAGAAGGCCTGTGTCCCAGCAGTGGGAAGTTATAGGCCGATTTAGCTAATCTTCTGTTCTCTTTGTCAACAGGTCCCAGAAGCAGAAGGATGAAGAAGAGAGCTGCAGCAGTTCCAGAGGAGAAGAGACCAAGAACCGCTTTCAGTGCTGCACAACTCGCTAGATTGAAGGTAACTATAGCAAATAACTATTCAAATATCAGCCTAAATAAGGCAGATGAGAGTAGAAACACCGGGAGATGCCTAAGGAGGACATATAGTGACCTTATTGGACTGGTGATGTTCTTCAGAAAGGTCTGGTACTCGCAACCACTGTACTTTGCACTGTGGGTTAGAGTAACGTGTTACAGGTAAACCAGAAAAGGTTTGAGCTTCGGTAACGTTCGTGTTTCTGAATTGGTACGAACGTCGCGCCACAGAGTTACTACCACAGATAAAGATAGACCTAGATAACGCAAGTATCACGATCTGTATGAAAACCAAGCGCGCCATTTTTTGACTACCTACTATGACGTCACAAGCACTATTTAGTGATGAGAAAAATCAAATCGATTCAAAGACGCCGCCACGTGCGGCACCCGTCTCGCCCCACCGATGCAGCGATGCTATTCTGTAAAAATATCACCGTGATAACTTAGGTGAAGTGAGCTTAAAGTGAGCTGTCATTCCACCTGATGCTAGGGATTGACACTATTGACAGCTCACTATAACCTCACTTCACTTAGGTTTTCACGGTGAGATTTTTACGGAATATCATTACAGGATAGAGCGCGAAAGTGGGGGCTTACGATTTTTGCACGTAAACAGGTGCGATTTTTAGCACGCGGAGTAGTTGCTCTTGCGTTATCTAGGTGTATCTATATCTGTGACCAGATGTATGAACTTTATTACACACTTGAATATTATTATATAGCAGAAATAGGTTTAGTAGCTTATATTCCAAAAAATATTGATTTCATAGAATAGAATAGAATAGAATAGAATACTCAAGTTACTCTCTCTTCATACCATAAAATAAAAGGTCACCGCACATTAGGTCTACTTAGCATTATGTTACAAAGTTCTAGCATTCATGTAATTAAACAGTATACCTGCGTACGCGATTAAATTTCCAAACATGAAAACAAATATGAGTTATTGGAAAAATAACTTTAACACCTACACAATAAAGTTCAGTTTACGCTACAACTTCAAGCATTTTCATAACTTTTGTCAATAGCACTAGTCACTCTGAAATCAACTTAATTTTCTGTACAGTAAATTTTATATTCGTTTAACTTGAAATAACATAAATTGGAAACAAGAATTTGAATAGAGTTTAGCTAACTTAGGTACATATCTGGGTAATTGATATCGCAATATACTATTAAAATTCCCATAAATATTATGATTCGATTATGATCAAGCTTAGAAACGCGACGAACCGAAACGTCCCATTAAGAATCTAAGATGATTCGAT
The DNA here is from genome assembly GCA_963855955.1 of Luperina nickerlii. Classification (NCBI taxonomy): domain Eukaryota; kingdom Metazoa; phylum Arthropoda; class Insecta; order Lepidoptera; family Noctuidae; genus Luperina; species Luperina nickerlii. The sequence continues at coordinate 2,784,087 of OY979689.1, read as the reverse complement.
CATACCATCACGCCTGTTTTCCTGTAAGGGTAAGGCAGAGTAGTACTTATAGTACACCCATATCTAGCCAGTTATGTTTAAGTCCCATGTGATACACGGCGAGTGTATTGCCAACAATTGGGCACATTTCTATGGGCCAACCGCTTAACTCAGACGTTGCCTGAGGTAGCAGCGCGGTGCGGGAGGGGTGTGGTGACGTGATGCGAGAGCTCAGTGATTCCACAACTTGTGATAACTATCACCCCTCCCGCACCGCACAGCTACCTCAGGCAACGTCTGAGTTAAGCGGTCGGTGGGTCTCCGGGGTGCTACTGAGAAATTCCTGATAGGCAAACCAAATTACATTTTGCTCGACCTAGGGTCCCCGCGCGCAGTAGCTTTTGCAATCAATGAAAGAGTCAAGACTTGGTTCGGTGCAGGATAGTCTAATCACCTTTACTCCTCAAGTCCCTCAGGCTCCTCAGGTCTATCAGTCAGCCTCGGAAAGCACGTAAAGCCGTTGGTCCCGGGTGTCACGCGTAGATCTTTGACAGTCGTTACGGCTGCCTAAAAGCCTGATAACCTTACTAAAGGGTATCGTGGCACCCAGTAACTGGGTTGCGGAGGTCAAATTGGCAGTCGCTACATGAAAAATACTGGTGCTGCCACCGGTTAGACTGAAGCCGACCTCAAAATAATTGGAAAAAGGCGAGGCAGATCATGTAGGAACTACTGATCCGATTCCGAAGATTCACTAATGAGAAGCTACAGAAGTCAGGCAGATAGATTTTAGACTACTTCAATTCCTAACCCGTCTTTTTTGCCCACAGCACGAGTTCGCCGAAAACCGCTACCTGACAGAGCGAAGACGTCAAAGCCTGGCAGCAGAGCTGGGTCTAGCAGAAGCTCAGATCAAGATCTGGTTCCAGAACAAACGGGCCAAGCTCAAGAAGGCTTCGGGACAGAGGAACCCCCTCGCGTTACAGCTGATGGCACAGGGGCTGTACAATCACAGTACTGTGACGGAGAGTGATGAAGAAGAAGAGATTAATGTGACATAAGATAGGAGATTTTTTGTGTAAGCAGAGGTTCGCACGGGCACCTTTTTCACATGGCGATTTTTTCGCGCATCTTGGGGTTCTCAACACACTGCTTGGCGCTGTTTTGGTTTAGAATGAAGTAACATCAACCAGCCCGAAAAAAAAACACATTTTTTTTTTGTATTTTATTCTCACCGTGAAAACATGGCTTTTTTTTTTCTGGATGGGAAATCATCAAATGACTCCTCCCGCTCTGGGTGGAGCGGAAGGGAGTGTCAGACTCTTACTGACTAAAACCCACCCGTGTTCCTTCCTTAGCCCTTTATGTTCCGGGCCAGCGGTAACCCTTTCGGACAACCCCGCGAAGTGAGCTTTATGAGAGCTGGCATTTAACCTGATGCTAGGAATTGACACTAATGACAGCTCACTTTTTACAGAGATTTTTTAAAGAAAATCGTGGCGATTACGTAACACACTATCTCAGTAACAATGGCTTTCTTTGACAGTTAAATAACGTTCATACGTTGCGTTATTTACGTTGTTGAGCAGACAAATTTTGCGGACGTATGAAGCAATACCTATCCTTCAAAATGATTCAGATTGTGAGTGATAGTGTGTAACGCAATTCGGGTGCAGCCGGTCGATTCTGTAAAAATCTCACCGTGAAAACTTAGGTGATGTGTGTTTGTTTTTGCTAGGAATTGTGACTGTTGACAGCTCACTCCACGCTCACTTCACCTAAGTTTTCACGGTGAGATGGTTACAGAATCGCACTGCAGCCAGTCGATTCTGTAAAAATCTCACCGTGAAAACTTAGGTGAAGTGAGTTTGTTCTTGCTAGGAATTGACACTATTGACAGCTCACTCCACGCTAACGTCACCTAAGTTTTCACGGTGAGATTTTTACAGAATAGCACCGCAGATCAGCTGCAGATTGACCTGAGATGCGATAGTAGTGTATTTAATTAAGTTGAGACTCTGTAAGCACAAAAGGTTAAATTACTGAGACCAATATGGCGAAAATTATGGCGTCTGTGTCTTAAGAGACAAAAAGAGAAATGCTCATTTATTGGGATTTTTTCTGATGTTCTTCTTGTCTTTGTATTGAAGCAATAATAATTAAACTAAGGGGATATTACCAGAATTGGTAACCAATAAAATATCGTCGTTTATAAATAGCTTAATGGCAATAACTGCAGTTTTCTGAAAATAATGTTTTAAGAAAATATTATTAATATGTCGTTTGGCCCACGTTCGCGCGGACGTAAAAATATCGCGACGTGATTTTATCGCGCACTGGATTTCCAATTCTCGCTGTTGAGTCGACAGTTGAGATTCCAACAGAGCGCATTCTAGCGCGTCAAAAAAACATGCTGTTGGATTTTAAACTCTCGGCGCTAAGCAACGCGATAAAATCCCAGGTCGCGAAAAAAATCGCCGCGGGAAAATCTCGCCCGGGCGAACTTGGGCTTTCGGTTTGCCTAAAAAAAATGCGTCCAGTTACTCGTGAATATGTTTAATGAATTAAAAGGCCATTTTGAGACTACGAGATGTATTGTATTTTATAATAAAATATTAGCGTACCTAGTATATATCATGGTATTTTGGTATCCATAAATAATTGTGACACTTTGTGTTAATATTAATTTAAAATTGCAAAATATGTGACGACAAACTAGGGAACGTAATATGACCTGTGTCATGGACTGGCAAGTTTTCTTAAAAAAATCCATGAAATTCGTGTACGTCATTTACGGATGGTCCCTTTGCAAAATAAAGAAAATGTTCCTGGTTAGTGTAAATAATATAGAATTTAACGTATTTATTCTTATTGAGTAAAGCGTAGTTATTTTAGGACTTGTAAAATAGCTGATAACATAGAAATTAGTAAACTGTTTTAAAAACCATTTATTAACATTAAAATATTGCTAGCATTTTCTGGCTATTTCCTGAAAATGAAAAACCGGTTTCTGGGGTATTTTTAACCGGAGTTAATTCATTCAACAGTAATTGTAACTTTTGCGTTTCCGAATGTTTTGTTTCGTTCGTTTACAACTTTCAGAATTAACCCCATAATTAGGGAGCATAATCAGCTGTATAGAATGTTTCCACTGCAGGCCTCCTCTCTGTGAGAGGCAGTGGGCCGTAATCCACCACGCGGGCCCAGTGCGGGTTGGTGGATAAGGGAGAACTTTCCTTAAATATGTAGTTTTGTTGAATCAAAACCTAGCTATTGACAGTTTCAGCACCTCAGAAACCGGGTTTTTGAGACTTTAACAATGGTTTGGCTTTTAAGTAAAAAATTTAGACTAAATTTGACATTAAAACTCTGTAATAGCTAAAAACTAAAAAGTACTGATAAAAAGATGCGATATGGAAACCAAATAGTTTGTAAGTTTGTGTAGTTATAATTTATTAAAATATTAATGTTATTTAATCATTTGGTGAGGCACTGTACAAGAAAACCTATATAAAGATTAATGTAAATATTATAAGAATGAGGTTATGAGGACAAATGTATCTCAAAGATAAAATGAGGAGAAAATATTAAGGAAATGAGGAAACATTTCTTATTGAGGAATAATGTTTTAAAGTCGAAAGAAAAATGCTGCTTATTAAATGAGGACATGGTACTTTCTTCCTCATTAGAATAAGCACAGTGTAATGCATAAAGGCTCCTAATTTAGGCGCGACACGCGATATAATCGCGCGCGACACATGACTTGCGGTACCTTTGTGTCGCGCGCGATTTTATCGCGTGTCTCGCCTGTTTGAAGGAGCCTTAACGTTCCCTAAAGGGGCCGTCTCCACGAGCGAGAGATTCGCGGCGATATTATCGTCGTGGCACGTATTTCTACAGGATGTTCCAGGTAACCTGTACTAGCGAAGGTCTGTATTCAGGGGACACTAATACCCATCGATTGAACCCCTATATGTATGTTCCGCGATATTTTGTAGTTTTCGAGAGACGATTTTTTTTGCTTTATTGCCAGATTTTTTAAATTGTAGGCGGTTTTAGTCATAACTTTTTCTGAGTGGTGTTTCTTTGAGATTTTTTTGTCAGTATCATGGCTAGAATGTGTATTCACATGTTGTAAAACACAAAACACTCAATTTTTAACTACAAGTAGCTCAGAATTTGATCACAAGGTTGACATTTCTGTTGAAGAGTATTTTATAATTTCTTGAAAACTACAAAATATCGCGGAACGTACATAGGGGTCCAGTCGATGGGTATTAATTAGTGTCCGCTGACCACAGACCTTTGCTGGTACAGGTTTCCTGGGACACCCCTTATACACTCAGAACGTGTCTCCACACGGCGATATCATTGCGGCGAAAATTTTATGGCACGGCGAGACTATCGCCGCGATTCTCTCGCTCGTGGAGACGGCCCCTTGGGACACAGGCCTCTGTGAGAGGGTGTGGTCTATTATCCACCACGCGGGCCCAGTGCGGGTTGGTAGATGTCACATGTCTTCGAATTTTTGGTTCTAGGACATGCCGGTTTCCTCACGATGCTTACCTCCACAGTTTTGAGAGCAGTGGTGATGAAATAAATTGCATAAAGTAATGTGCCTGTCTGGCTTCGAATCCACGACATTGGCCACCACATGCTCTCTTGCTCATTGAAACAATACGATTACAATTTTATTTCGGCATAATATTTTCATTTGTTTGTATTATATTATTTATAATGTAAAGAATTATAGTTATAAGTACATGTTAATAATTTATGTGTGTTCTATAAATAAAACGGTGTTTCTATTTTATTTTCTAGAAAATGCTGTCCTTTAGTCATTTCGATTCTTCCATTTTTTTTTCGGGTTTTTTTTTCTTATTAATTGTAAATATTTATTAAAAATATTATTATCCGGGTAGTTATTGTGACTGTGCTAGTTTTTAATTGTATAGAAAATAATAAATAAATTATATTACGTTATAAAATAATTTTTGTTGTTTTGTTTATAAACATCCCCAATTAGGCACCTACCAAACTTCACTGTCAGAAAATAAGAAGAAAAGTCTTAAGTCCCTTATTGCGTAACGCAGTATTTAGGCTCCTGCGAACAGGCGCGACACGCGACGCGAATCGACACGAAGGCACCGCTCGTTGCGCGACTTGCGGTGCCTTTGTGTCGCGCGCGATTGTATCGCGTGTCGCGTCTGTTTGAAGCAGCCTTCAATCACAATCTGTCAGTTTTGAAGGAAGTTGTTAATCCATTGCTCCATAAGTTCGAAAACATCGTCTGCCCTACAACGTAAATAACTCAATGAGCGTGGATGAAATGTCAAAATACGATTGCTATCAATTGTCATTTTATGTGTGTTACGTAATCACCCCGCTGTCTTCAAAGCCAAAGTAAACGCATTTATTCAAAGAAGCCAACGGGCACTTTTGAATTGTCAAATAGTCGGTCAGTCAGGGAGTTGAATCTAGTTTCAATGACGGTTGGAATGGCTGAAATTACGATATTTTTTTTTATTTGGAATTGGTTTGCTTTTGACTCTAGTCTAGGTCAGAGGTGACAGAGACAAAGTCTACGATGGAGTGAGCTCACCCAGAAGAAGCCTGTTCACTCTTACTTTGAAGAGACGATGATGATAAAAGTACCTCCCTGGGTTACGACGTACAGACGCCAGCACATCAAGCTACCCGAAACTGTCAAATTTTCCCAATCAACTTTGAACCTTATGCTTTAGTGATAAAGTGGAAAATCTATTAAAGAAATTTGACAGAGTGTAGTAGCTTGATGTGCTGGCGTCTGTACAACTCGTAAAAGTATCGTCCATTTCTACTGAGCAACCACAGCTCCATGTTTCAATGTTTAGTTTTCCTATTTTCAAATATTACTAAGTAGACACCACACCACACCCCTTTAATACTTCGAAAACACAAACCATTTTGATTTATTACAATCTAAAGAATGTACAATAAAACGCTAATAAATCAAAATAAACTTGCATACAGCGAACCGCATGATTTAAATGTGCTCTACCGGGAATCGAACTGCGGATGTCGCGATAATTGTTCACTACTGGTGCCCTTTGAAGTTTTGACTTTGAGTACGATTCGAAATCGTATGACGTAAGAGTTTTAAATAGTGATGTGCGTAGTAAGGCTATTGGTATCGGTTTCAGCTTTCGGCCTAGTTTTTGTGTGCCGAAATTTGTGGGTAATTAGTTTCTTGAAATTTTCCACCTGTGGGCTTTTAATGCAGAAAGCGGCCATTCTATTATGTACAAATCTCAACAGGAAAGCTTAGTTGAAGTGTGCTTAAAGTGAGCTGTCAATCTCTAGCGTGAGGAGGTATGACAGCTCCCTTCATCTAAGTTTTCACGGTGAGATTTTTACAGGATATACCTGTTGACCAACCTCATCGGACTAAGGTGTCGCAAAAGAATTACTATGAGGTAATATTAATAATATGGACAGCAGCGTTTGCTTGACTGTTATCAAGAATACAATACTGTTTGGCTACTACGATGATTTAGATAAAGGAATTATGAATGATAGATACCATCTTTGATATATTAATAAGAGAGCAAGTATAACAAACGGGCAAATATGTATAAGGATTCATAGACAACTCCGCCTTAGAGTGTAAATGTGGTGCTGTTCCATAAACGATGGGACACTTCATATCATGTCCTGCGTGTCCTGTCAGCTGCACGTTACAGGAACTGATGGGCGCTAGTGATGGCGGCAACCACGTAGCCGAATTCCGAGCCGAGTCCATAGATTCCATCCATAGATTGCCATAGACACGCAAAGAAGGAAAATAACAAACGGGAAGAATAAAGAACAATGAATGTCCATTTGTCCGTCAGCCCCGTGCAACAGGAAGTAGTTACCTTTGCCCTTAATTTTTTTAAGCATTGCAGTGTAAGGAGCGATAGTCGTTACGGGTAGTCAGAAGCACGAAAGTCTGACAACCGGTCTTACCGGTTATCGTCTTACCCAGTAACTGGGTTGTGGAAGTCAGATAGACAGTCGCTCCATGTAAAATACTGGTATTCAGCTGCATCCGGTTAGACTGGAAGCCGACCCCAACATAGTTGGGAAAAGGCTGACAGATGATGAAATGATGGTGAGTGTAGGAGATCGATACCAAAGCATGCCTAATTCCAACCTAAAAATCTCGAAAAAAAATAATCACAGACAATATTTTTCCCGAATTTAAAATCCCATAAACTTTCCCCAAAGAGAAAAATATTCAATCGAATCCCTAACACCAGCAACTAAACTTAAACCGAACGACAATAATTCAAGAGCTATGACGTCCGAAATTAGGCACCAATTAGTCGGGTATTCGGGCATTCATCATGCCTGCTTAACGTTCCCGCGAATGTGCCGTCAAATACTTTGTACCTACACAAATAGATGGGGAGGTCGTTTATTTGTAGTTTTGATGCTAATTGGCGTTTTTGCTTAAATATATTTGATGTTAGTAAATTGTCTGTGACGCTGGGAGTTGGTAGCTGTGAAGTTTTGGTGTGACTTATGAGGAACCGTGGAAGTTATTGAGTGAGACGGAGAAATAAGTACCTACATCATATGTATTTACCTACTCCTAAATGTTACAACATTCCCGAGGTTTTTCGTCTTAGTTGTTATCGACAGCTTTAAGTAAATCAACTCTGACAACAATCTTAGCTTATATTTTCACAATATCCCATCAAATCAACATTTCGAAAAATATTTCAGGCACCTATGTAAAAAAACACAAATTTTGATGTAGCAATGGTGCAAATATGTATGTTTTTTTATATATATTTTATCAATTTCAACGCATTAAAATGAATAGATTGGGAAAAAAGAACAAATGCAGACCTAAGTAATAATCACACTAATATTATAAAGGCGAAAGTTTGTGAGTATGTGTGTGTGTGTGTATGTGTGTAAGTTTGTTACTTCTTCGGATGAAGTTTGGCACACAGATAGTTTATAACCAGCATTAACACATACGGTATCTTTTATCCCGGTATTCCCACAGGATTGACACTTATGCGGGTGGAACCGCGGGACGCAGCTAGTTTTATTGTATAAATTTGTAAAATAAATAAATTAAAAAAATATTGCACTATTTTTGCCATCGCCCGTGTGGACTATCATGATTGTAGATCGATAATTTTAAATACATCACTACCCTCTCATAACTCTCCTCAACAGTACATTTAACAATAATATAGACAAAAATAAGCTGCCCATAACTTAAATCTAATAGTTCGTGAGAAAGATTCTGTCAATAAACGAACTAAAACATTCTATTATAAATACATTCTGGCGTTACTTGAATAACTAATAATACTTTGTGAAAGTTAGTCCGTCAGTAAAAAAACAGTAGTAGAGTCTTTATAAAGGAGCTCGTCCGGGGAGTCATCATATCATAATCAGCAAAATATAGTAGGAGAGTCTTTGTGAAGGAGCTCGTCCGGGGGAGTCATCATATCATAATCGGCAAAATATAGTAGGAGAGTCTTTGTGAATGAGCTCGTCCGGGGCGTCATCATATCATAATCAGCAAAATATAGTAGGAGAGTCTTTGTAAAAGAACTCCTCCGGGGGAGTCATCATATCATAATCAGCAAAATATAGTAGGAGAGTCTTTATGAAGGAGCTCGTCCGGGGGAGTCATCATATCATAATCAGCAAAATATAGTAGGAGAGTCTTTGTAAAAGAACTCGTTCGGGGGAGTCATCATATCATAATCAGCAAAATATAGTAGGAGAGTCTTTATGAAGGAGCTCGTCCGGGGGAGTCATCATATCATAATCAGCAAAATATAGTAGGAGAGTTTTTATAAAGGAGCACGTCCGGGGGAGTCATCAAATCATAATCAGCAAAATATAGTAGGAGAGTCTTTGTGAAGGAGCTCGTCCGGGGGAGTCATATCATAATCAGCAAAATATAGTAGGAGAGTCTTTATGAAGGAGCTCGTCCGGGGGAGTCATCCTATCATAATCAACAAAATATAGTAGGAGAGTTTTTGTAAAGGAACTCGTCCGTGGGAGTCATCATATCATAATCTGCAAAATTTTACACTGAAAACATTACATGCTGATCATGCTAATATATATATATATAACCGACACAGCCCGAAGAATTGCCAAACTTAAGTGGCAGTGGGCAGGGCACATTGCTCACAGAACAGATGGCCGATGGGGCCGAAAGGTTCTGGAGTGGCGACGGTGTACCGGAAGACGTAGCGTTGGAAGGTCTCCCACAAGGTGGTCCCACAACCTTGTGAAGGTCGTAGGAACTCGTTGGATGCGAGAAGCACAAAACCGGTCGAAGTGGAGGTGCTTGGGGGAGGCCTATGTCCAGCAGTGGACGTCTTTCGACTGAAAAGCTATTAAAGGTTACATTAAATTACTTATTAGCCTAGATTGTAACAAAAATAAATATCGTGGAAACTAAGTATATCTTGTAAAAAAAACCTACCCACTCCTACACCGTTTTTCATATTTATTATTTTCCAAGCAAACCCTCAGTATCCAACTAGTGTACCAATAATAACGCCCATCGATGATGTACCACGCAAGTAAATCTGTCATCCCAGCCCATCCGTCACGCAAACGCTAAGATATTAATATGAGTCACTATGCGCCCGCGCAGGCACGAGTGCAAGTTACTGAGTGTAGGTACTTATGGTGAGAGGGATCTGATGAAAGGTGGGCATCGAAACTAAATAGTGGAAGTGTCCAAGGAGTTTCCTGCCCGTTCTTCTCCATAGATACCTACTACGCTTTGGAATGGGCAACTAGCTTCATCTTTCTGACTGACCGACTTCTTGACAATTCAAAAGGCATTAATCGAATTTATAATACAGTAAACAAACAATGCGATATTTATGGCTTAAATAAATTCGAATGTAAAAAGAAAGTGAATCAATGGCTCACAACTCTTACCTACGAGGAGACTGAAAAGTTACTTGGAAAGCTTTTCTAAAAAGTTTCTGCTTTTTCAAACAATTCTAACATATTACAAGCGCATATATCACACACACGACACATATACGTAAAACATACACACGACACATACACATGACACATACAGTCATACACTCACACTTTACACCACAAACCTCACCTAATTTTACACTAGAGAGAGGCTATAGATTTTTATTTATCTTTTATATTTAATATTTTCTTTCGTTTGTTTTATAACTTTGTTTTCTTTTTGTACTCAATTCGATAGCTACTTACCCATTGTAACTCCGTACTAGTTTTGTATAAATTGAGAAATGTATTAACAGAGAGTCCTGGCACCCATAACACAAGTTTAATCTTAGCTTGGGTGCCAGTGGAATAATCAGTAATTTATGCAATTTTAAAAGAATATTCTCATTGTCATAGAATTAACTTATTGCCACAGGCAAATTGTAAAATTGGAAATAAAGTTATTATTATTATTTTTTTTAGAGTGTTTTCTCTTCTCAGCTCTTTGGCTGGTTTTTGCAACATTTACGGACCGAAGTCAAGTAAATGCAGCTTGTGGTGTGTTAAGTTAAAGATGTGTTGTGATGGGGACCTATTTCGTTTTCATCTATTTGCATGAACTTTCTGACAATGCGACATGTATTTAAAATTGCAGCTTTTTGTAGGGTGATATACAGGGTTTCTTTTAGGTTTAGTAATTTAAGGCTATGGAGAAGGTAATTTGGGATGACGCCTGTTGTGGAGAGGACTATAGGGACTACATAATATTATTATTATTATTATTAATTGAAATGAATGTTCTAAGTTTAAAACTATTTTCCAAAAAAAAAACAACCGACTTCCAAAAAAAAAACAGTACAAAGTGAAAAATAACAAAAGAATAATTAATAAATAATATATCTATCAATAAATAATAATAATATATGATAATAAAAACACTACAAAGTGAAAAAGTAACTTTAATTTCGGAAGTCGGTGTCGTTGGTTTCGCATTTTCGTTTTATGACACCGACTTCCGGAATTAAAGTTATTTTTCACTTTGTAGTGTTTTTTGTCGCTGATGGAGTGTCAATTTCTCTAGGCCCTCAGGTCCAACTATGTTAGGATCGACTTTCATTCTAACTGGATGCAGCTGAATACCAGTATTTTACATGGAGTGACTGCCTATCTGACTCCCCAACACCCCTTGGTAAGACTGTTTGTCAAACTTTCGGGCTTCTGATTACCCCTAAGGACCTGAAAAGGTCCTTAGGGGTAATCAGAACCTGAAAAGGAAAATTTAACACATAGACAAATTCAAATTAAAGTATGTTGGCATAACGTCTATTTCCACGCTCCTCTGTCCTTATTTTACCGGAACTTTCTAAAAATACATCGTGAACTACATTTAATAGTGCACTCAAATATTAGTTCACGTTTTCACCTGTTTAAGAGTCATAATCACCATTACAATGCATCGTCATAACTAAACCTAATATTGATACGAAACAAACTTACTAAATGCGGCTGTGAAAGTAAAAAAACACGAAGAAAATGTTCCAGCTCTATCAACATCGAACAGCAAATTTAAATTGGTAACCGTCATACAAAAATACCAAATTAAGTTTACAGTTCCGAAAGCTCTGAGTTAGAGCAAGTTGTTTGAGTCAAAACCGCAATTGTAACTTTGTCGTTGTATTACATGAAAAATGTAAATATTGATGGTGTTCCTTAAGTCGATCATGATCGGCAAACATCGGACGTGCTCGGTAAACATCGGGAGCGTTCGGCAAACATCGGCTTCTAATAGCAAATAGCCGTAAATTGGTGATAATTTGAAAAGTGTAGCATCGGTGGTTGTTTTTGAGTTAATATAATTAAAAATTGAAGGGAAAGGGTTCAAAATGGCTGATGGGAGAAGGTAAAGGTGTAGCAGTGGTTTGATTATTGTATTTTAGCCCGTAAACTGTCACTGCTGTCCCATTTTAAAACCTAGTAAGGGACATCTTTTACAAAAATCGTTTTATTGCATAATCTTGCTAACCTAGAAGGCCTCTACCAAATTCAAAAACACCAGCGTTTTAAACTTACATAAAAGGAGATATATTTAAGCATCGATACCTAGTAAATGCACCTTTCACTTCCCTAGTGACGATTTTAAAACCTAGTAAGTCACTTTAACCAATTCAAAACCTCTTTTACAACCATTAGCATTTTTTTTACTTAACATAAATACTTTCCATAAGCTGACCAATATTACGTTTATGCGCTCTCCTGTAAAATTTCATTATAAGTCCTTTACTAGGTTTTGAAATGGGGCAGCCGAGCCGCTCGGGTCGATCGTCAACCTTGAGCAACGTTTGCCGAGGTCGGTCTGTGGATGGGTGACCATATGGAGACCCCTCCGTGCCTCGGAAAGCACGTTAAGCAATTGGTCCCGGTTGCCAGTCGTTTCGAGTAATCAGAAGCTCAAAAATATGACAAACCAGTGGTGTAAAATTACCCAGTTACTAGGGTGTGGAGGTCAGATAGACAGTCGCTTTATGTAAAATACTGGTATTCAGCTGCGTTGGGTTAGACTAGAAGCAGAACCCAATATATTTGGGAAGAGGTTAAGCAGATGATGAGATGATGGTGAGTGTAGGCGATCGATACCAAAGCATGCCTTATTCCAACCTAAAAATCTCGAAAAAAAATCATAGACAACATTTTTCCAGAATTTAAAATCGTTTCCCGCCAGTTATGTTTAAGTCCCACGTAATAGGTACAAGCCTACTGCCAATAAATCCAGACTCCAGGGTGCTACTGAGAAATTCCAGATGGAGAAATCTAATAACACTTTGGACGACCCGGGCACTGAACCCAGGACCTCACGCACAGCAATAGCGCTTTCGATCACTACACCAACCAGGCCATCAAAAAACAAATAAGTAATGACATACATAGATACTTATAAAAGCCTTAAATAACATCAAAATTGTGGTGATTGGTTTGCAAATTGTATTTTTTTAATCATCGTTAAGACAGATTATATCTACCTAACCTACCATTAATTTTGTGCAAAAAATAATGATATGGGTATTTAATGAGAAAAGAAATGCTAAATATGTATATGTAAGTTATCTATGTAGTTTAAAAGTGACTCTATTTGTACTCAATTAATGTTAAAGATAAAGATATTTTATTTTGCAAATACGGGTACAAGATAAGGTGTTACATAATTAAATACAGAAACAGCCATATTTTGCCAATTACAAGGCATGCAAAAGTATCGAGTTTAGGTCCAATTAATATTCATATTTACTAACTACCACCACCACCCACCACACCACCACCACCAAAAAGTGCAAAGTCCGATGTAAGAAATTACCAGGAAAGTGTGCCTCACGGCTGCGCCAAAAAGGCCCCGTTCAGCAAAAATGCCAGACAACTGGTGCCTGACGCTGGTTTTCAACTGGACCTGATATGTGAGGGGGAGGAGAGGAGGCATGTGTCCCAGTAGTGGGAACATAGGCTGTTTATGCTTATGATTTTGGTTGCCATTTTTACAGACGCAAAGTTTCTTTTTTTTTGATCCACCACGCGGGCCCAGTACGGGTTGGTAGATGTCACATGTCTTCGAATTTTTGGTTCTAGGACATGCCGGTTTTCTCACGATGTTTTCCTTCACCGTTTTGAGAGCAGTGGTGATGAAATTAAATACACAACGTAAAGCGCCTAACTAGATTCGAACCCACGACCAGCCGGTCGATTCTGTAAAAATCTCACCGTGAAAACTCAGGTGAAGTGAGTTTGTTTTTGCTAGGAATTGACACTATTGACAGCTCACTCCACGCTCACTCCACCTAAGTTTTCACGGTGAAAATTTTACAGCTACAACTCGCAAGTCGGGGTTACTACTGCTCTCAATCATTAGGTGCCTATCCGCATTTCGTTAGGAATTTCTCAGTAGCAACACGGAATCAAGACTAACGAAGAACCAAGGTAACCGACATAGCCCGAAGAATTGCCAAACATAAGTGGCAGTGGGCAGGGCACATTGCTCGCAGAACAGATGGCCGATGGGGCCGAAAGGTTCTGGAGTGGCGACCGCGTGCCGGAAGACGTAGCGTTGGAAGGCCTCCCACAAGGTAGTCCGACGACCTTGTGAAGGCCGCAGGAACCCGTTGGATGCGAGAAGCACAGAACCGGTCGAAGTGGAGGTGCTTGGGGGAGGCGTATGTCCAGCAGTGGACGTCTTTCGGCTGAAATGATTATTATGATGAACGCGGAATCTGGGTTCGTTCCGGTTTTTTTTTATATCTTTTATCTATGGGCCCGCTCTTGATCTCAATCACCCCTGATAGATGAGGTCTATGATGGAACGAGCGTGCCCAGAAGATGCCTAAGGCACTGCTGGTACTGGCTTGCTTGACGCCGGACTCCGGTAGGAGGGTGGTCGCAAACCAGGCGGGCGTTAGCCCTACCACCGCAAGGGAAGAATTGGCCAGTCAAATAAGGTGTTGGGTGTGACTGTCCAGGATGCGCCGAGCGCTCGGTTCAGTTGAGTAACTGGCGGAACAAACTGCGCTACATGAGGAGGCTTCTTCATGCATCCCAAAAAGTTGATTGATACCATATTATTACATGGGAGTTTAGCTTTACTACCCTTTCTTAAAATACAAGCATGATATATTAATAATGCATTTATCTACAACTACCAGACCTGCCTTACAAAATAAATTTTAACAAAAACAGTCCAACAAGATTCCTATATGAAATACAAAATTTTCCCAAATATAGAAATTCCGGTGAAAAGTAATATGTAATGTAGAGCATACTGCGAGCCGTTCCACTGGACCACACACGTCGCGGCCGCCGCGTGCGCTTGCGCCGCGGTAGAATACAGTGGATGAGACGGGCTATAAGTTGGTATGGGAATCTTAGTGGAATTTCTTTTGGAATAAAATTAGGATCAATGATTGGAAGAATGGAGGGGTTTTAAACCTACAGTGTAGTCGGTAGATTATACGATACGTAAATAATTTTCTGATTTTTTTTTTGTAAAATAGCTTTTTTACCAGTAATTTTGGTTTAAAAACTAAACTTCTAAACCGATTTGGGCGAAATGTCTTTGGGACAAATCTGAAAGTACGTCCTTTCAAATAAAGAAAGAATTTTGCAAATCGGCTTATAAATAACGGAGTTCTGGGATAACACATAAAAAAACAACTGAATTGAGAACCCAACTAACATTTTGGTTATAAGAATAAGTGCTACATGAGCTGCTTAAGAGAATTTTAAGAACCCAAAGTTCTGTAAAGGCACTAACAATTGGGCGATAAAGCGTTCTGTATCTCTCTTATAACCCTGGTTTGGGCCTGTTCATGTTAGAGCTTGAAGCGACTTAATGGTTATAGAGAGTGATAAATGAGTGATTATTAAGAGTTAGAACAGTGCTATTGTAGCAGTGATTACCACTTCAAGTGTTTAATGCACTATACACAGGGTATAACTGCAAGCTAAAGTAGTAAACAAGTTATGGAAACCACTTTAATGACTTTTTGGTTACACATGGTTAGTTCATGTAACCAATATATAACTTAAGAATATACCGGACTTATTTAGTAGCAATAAAAATCACCGAAAGCGAAAATATTTAAACTGTTTTCGTACAGTTTTACGTTCTTGTTACAGTCAATAGTGATAATATTTTCTAGCACGCATTCATGTCTTGGTGTTTTAATAAAATAATTAAGGTAAGTGAAATGTTTAAGATTACTGGGTGTTATAGGAATTAAATCACATGCGGCGGTAAGTTTACGGTAACAATATATACTAGTTTTCATCTCATTTTTGAAACGCCTTAAAAATAAACTACTTTTGATGATAAAATTATGTAAAAAATACTGCTTGAATTTTTTTTTTCTTTATTTATCTCATTTATCAATTCCCGGTACCTCCTTAAGACATTTTAATTGAAAATTATGAACAATGTAAGTAAATAATTGGACTAGGAACATTTCAATAAGTTTTTTCTTTCACAATTTCTTATAGGATATGTTTTTTAAATGGCGTCTTAGTTCTAATTACTTAAGGATCCTGATAACTCTGTTATTCCTCCCGTAGTGATTAAATACTGAAACTAAGCACTTGCATGGCACTAGAAGTTCTAAAACATATTTATAAAAGTGAAAAAACATAGAGTTTATAGGTTTAACTTGTTTAATAATTCTACGCGGAGCTGTGAGCTGATAATTTTTAGGGTTCTGTTATCGTTTGAAGAAAACCCTTTATATATCACACGCCTGACTGTAAAATCCAAGAATTATGTATAATTTTGTAATAATAATATTAGCTGTCAACATATTTTCTAAATACAAAAAAGTTGAAAATAAAATTGCACATACAAAGAATGACCATAAGAAAGTAGTTTCTTCTTAATGTTGAAATATAGTACGTATTGTTACCTATTTATATGAAAAAAGTTCTTATACTTTGCACTAATACCTACTTATTTACCTTTTATTTAGTAAGTTAATTAATTTTATGATTTCTTTAATTATTAACAAAACTTCCCCTGTTATTTCAGTAAAACAGATAAAAACATCGAATGCGAACATAAAGGTAATGAATATTGTGTCATAGAATCAAACAATTCTTTTGAGCCTAATGAAACCAACAAAGTAGACAATAATGACAAAATTAAAATAGATTCAAAAGAAATTGAAGAAGACAATGCAGCAATCAAAGAAATAGAAAGAGAACAAAATGATGATAAGAAAATGACAATAGATACAATAGAAGTGGATAGATACAATGGAAGACTAGCTCAGAAAAAAATAAAGAAAATACATAAAAAGGACCAAAAAACAAAGATAAAAGTAATGAGCCAAGTACATCACCTAACAGTAATTTTCAGATCGAGAAAAACATCCCGAAAAAGAAAATCGTAACAATATCTAAAAAGAAGAGAGAGAAAGAAGAGAGAATATGAATATTTGAAAAGGCTCTTAAGTTTTTTGATTGTAAGTTTTTAGTTTTGTGTCATGCTGAGTAAGAGTTGCCCTTTGATAATATTAAACAAATACAGGTGAATTTAAAATTATCAGCAATGTTTTAAGGGATGACTCAGACCATGAGCCTGAATAACTTTCATTATAGGACTAACTACATAAATCGCACAAAAAATAAAACCATGTGTTCCATAAATTTTGGCCGAGTAGGTAAGTATTGCACTTTTCTATGGAACAGCTGGTTTATGTTTTGGGACGATTTAGTTGGTCCCATAATTAAAGTTGTACAGGTTCATGGTCTGACCAACCCCTAAAATTTTGCTTATGATTTCAAGTTCAGCCTGTAGATACTATACTATTATAATATAAAAATTTAATGTAAGTAAGAATAGTTGATTGATTGAACACATGTTGATTTTGTTCATGACTGTCTTTCGCTATTGGACAGTCATTCGCCCTGGTGTGAAAGTGTTGGAAATCATCCACTGACTGATTAAATAACTCTTTGACTGATTATATTACTAGTAGATATATCAAATGACTAATAAAACACGATTCCTTCAAATAACAATCTTTTATTTTTAAACTATGTGTAAAAGACGTAGGAAATACAGAAAACTACTTCTTTTAATACAAACTAATTTACTTTTTACATCTTTAGGATATAATAGAAGTTAGGTTTTTTTGATTACCTTTCCCATAATAAATGCCAATAATGAATGGATCACTAGTGTTACCTTGATAAATGTTAGCCAATATAGACCAGAATTCATATTTAGAGCTTTTAAATATAGGAAAACCATCAAAATTTATATTCAAAAGAATGTTGTTTGGCAGTGGTACACAATTTCCATGTATATTTGATAAAGGCAATGATCCCATGATGCCAATATTCACCACCTTTGATGGTTTTAAGACAAATTGCTGTTGGCGTTTGTAAAATCGTTCGAGGATTGGACGGTAAAATATCCGTGAATCTCTTATTTAAAATTAAAAGCAAATCCCATGTCCTAAATAATTTTTAAAATTTATATTTTTCATATATTCACTTTCTTGTTCGTCATCCGAGTTGTTTGAACTACTGAGAGGTAACAGATCGTCACAGATTAGAGGATATTCAACATCGGAGATAATTTGCTGTTGTACGGAACCCTGTTGTATTTTAGTTGATCGCTCTTGATATGAATCGTTATCGAGTTCACTGAATTTGTATTTTGTACATCTATTGATATCAGAACGTTAAGTGAATTAAATCCTATTTTACTCAACTTAAAGTGATAATGAAGAGTTATAAAATTTGCACATAATGTTTGCTGCTATATACAAGTTTTTATAAAAACCACAATATTACTTATGGTTGACCGATAAACTGCATTATGTAGCCTGCAATGATTTAAAGGTGGATTCTAACTCTTGCAGAATCTAGCTCTATAAGACTTATAATCAACACTTCTTAGATCCTTATAGCTTTCATACTAACTCTTAAGGCTCGACAAAACTTGTTAGGTGGTACAAAGTATTTGTCTAACTCTTTTTAAGAATACCAGTTGATAGTAAGTGTTAGTACACACCTGAGCATCACTCACAGCGTTTAATACTTCTTGAAGCTATTAGAGTAAGCCTTAAGGTGTTACAAGACCTTTTACTACCTCAGTAGTCGAATATCAGCCGTTAGTAAGTGTTAGTAGACACCTTACAATTGCTTTTATAGGTTTGTGCATCTTAAAGCTATAAGAATAAGTTATACAATGGTTTCGATAAACTCTATGCTAGCGTCTTGATTTATATTATTTTAATTTATTACTGTTATTCCTCTGGAAGGTTTAATTATTTATAACTAACCCTACTGTAGAGTCGAATGTTGCTATCAGAGTTCTTATATAACATATATAATACTAAGAGCTCTAAAAAAAGGCTGCCGTAAGCTCTAAAATGTTTGTTGGGAACGTCCTCCTTTTTTTGAAGTCGGTTATAAATAGCATTACAATACGTGTGACTTAAGTTTAAGGGTTTAGCACCCTCGCAGACTACTTAAGTCACACGTATTGTAATTTGTACTATTTTAACCGATTCACACGTATCGTATAGGTACTATTTTATAGCACGTGTGGCCAAAACGCGTACTTAGTCACGCGGAACAGCGTGATTTACGTGCGGGTTTTTGTCACAAAGTGCTATAAAAATAGTTTCAATCTTTCAATTAGTTCATGATTAAACCATATAACATTGAATAAAGAAAAAACATACATTTTACCGAAGTCGTATCCACACTAGTTCGCCCGCTTTGCCACCACAGTAATCGTCCAGAAGCAATAAACGACCAGTATTAATAACAATAATAAACTTTATATAGCGACAGAGTCGAGAACCAATCGCACACACACACACACAGAAGTATGGTGATTATGCGGAGTGGTGATTAGTGGTCGGTGATGAGAAAGACTATATAGTGATGGTGTAAACTCTGTGAATAGAAAAGTCGACAACCAATCGCACAAACACACAAGAATGGTATTGTGTGTGGAGTGGTGATTAGTGATTGGTGACGAGTAATATTAGTGGGCGATTAGTGTTCAATGACAGCAACAACTTGGGGATTGGTGATGACAGTGCTTAGCGACAGTCGAGAACCAATCGCAAACGTAGATTGTGGTGTTAAGTAATTAAAGGTGAGCCATGTATTGAAGAGTTTTAAGTAAATCATAAAACTAAGTTTAGGCTGACGGTGGTGATGATATTGTAGAATTCAATTAATCTACGTAGCCTTTTACCAACTATGTTAGGGTCGGCTTCCAGTCTGACCGGATGCAGTTGAATACCAGTTTTTTTACATGGAGCGACTGTCTATCTGACCTCCAAAACCCAGTTACTGGGTAACATGATACCCCTTGATAACACTGGCTACCTTACTAGTCGATTCTCGTGAATTTACTCGCCCGAAACGGGCGAATCGTCACTTTTAAATAACAATATTTTTTCTATACTTAGGTACTTGATTGCATAAAATTTAAAATGTGCAAATTGCCTAATACTTTTTTCTGGAGTTGTCGACTCGCCCACAAATAAATTAATTTCGTGGGACACGCCTATACAAAAACTAAATAGGTATTGTTTTTAAAGTGGCGATTAAATTCGTGCGAATCGACTAACAGGGCTCCGTAACGACTATCAAAGATCTACCAATCACTCACTCTCACTGAACCAACGAATCAGGTTATTAATAGTGAACTCTCGCTTACGAAGCCACTAAGTATTTAAACGGATGGTCAAGTTGCCATAAACGGTTACTTACTGTTCACCACATCAATCAAACTTATCAATAACTGTGAGTGATTAAAAATGTACTGGAGACGCGCTATGATAATATTTTGATGAGAGAAAAAACTACTCTGTAAAAAGTAAAACGTGGTCATACATAAAAAAAATACGCGTCGACTTGAGAACCTCCTCCGTTTTTTCGTTGGTTAAAAAGGGGTTTTGTTTTGGCTAGTTTTGTAGGCACTGCACATTTTCACTTGATATAAAACGAATTTTTTCATCAGGTCCTGCATGTCGATTCTGTAAAAATCTCACCGTGAATACTTGCGTGGAGTGAGCTGTCAGTGTCATCCCACTGATGCTAGGGATTGACCATGCAAACATTTACAATCATAAAAGAGATTTTAATAATATTTTTTAATGCTAATCCTATTGATATTTTTATATAATTCAAAGCTAGTATTTTAGTGGTCAAAACATTCGCCAGCGCCTAACGCGCTTGCGCGGCGTGAAATATGGCTCATTCCGAATTAAGTCATCATCGCTCACATGAATAATTTGCTTTCCGATTTAGATAAATGACCACTATGGCAGCTGAGAGTCAGTAATATACCTATTCACTTGAATAGTTACTCATGGTTGGATTATAGTATTTATTTGTGTATACACCACGAATTTCCTCTTCTTTGGTAAGGTGGCGACTGTAGCCAGAAGCACAATTTCGAAATGCCACGTTAGTTTAAAGATCGGTGATAATTATTAATTTAGGGCATGGTCGGTAGTCGGCGTTATCGCAAGATGGCACATGCCATGACTTCATATATGTCGATTCACGGGACATCGTTATCGCGTTCACGTTAATTCAGAAAAGGGCCCTAATTCACTATGACCACTTAATGATTCATTATTTCGAAACCACGTCAATTCCTTAATAACCTAATCACTACATCTGCTATTAACGTATTCTCTATGACACAATGACCGAAACCGGTTTGAACTGTCAAAATACCACGCTTGACAACCGTACGGCGTGGTAAGATTATGCGGGGAATAATAGATAAATACCATACAGCAGAATTGGGGTCAAGGTGTAAGCACGCTGTAGTCGATTACAGTGCAATTCGGAATGTACCATATATCACTCCACTCGAATCTCGTAACCATGGCAACACCACCTCGGCGTCAACACCTCCACCAGCCGCGTTTTGATTGGCGAATACCTCGTCTTTTTCTACTTTAGAGTTACACATTTTGAAAATCGCTCAACGAAAACTTTGCTTAATCTGCCCCTTGGCAGACTCTAAGGCAGGGTCGCCATATCGAAGGTCGCCATGAAATGTTGGGGGTTCAAGGGTCGTTAGAATTAGACAACCAGCTTGATAGAATGTACTTTAATGAATATCTAGTGAATTTATGTTACAATGCGCATTGATGTAAACTGCTTACTTATATTCTAAAGGAGTGTAGGTACTTACTACGTTATGCACTATTAGGGACCATACATACACTTCAGGGTTGACACCAACCACTTCTTCATTTAAGGGTTACTAGAGGTGCAGTGCAAACACGGGCACTTATTTGACGTTGGTATTGCATTTCCTAATGTTCTTATACATGACGCCTTACAAGTTAAATATGTAAAAACAAATCTCTAATGTGATAATGAGTGACTAATGCGCAAGCGCGGCGTGATCTTATCACTTCACCTTCACTCCACCCGATTCACGACATTAAATGTCGTGAATCGGGTGAAGTGAAGGTGAAGTGATCACGCAATCTGCAATGTGATAATGACAGTGATTAACGCGCAAGCGCGGCGTGATCACTTCACCTTCACTTCACCCGATTTACGACATTTAGTGTCGTGAATCGGGTGGAGTGATCACGCCACACAAACTACGTGGGATTACATTCTATGGTCCGTCAGCTAGGCATCCGTTAGCACTCGATGACTTGACACACTCGGTTATCTCTTCTAATTCAATAGATTTGGGTTAATAACAACGCTGAACATCGTCGCAGTCTTTACTAGACTCGATCTACAATTGCTCATAATAACCAAACAATGTCGATGCGTATTTTCATCAGTCTAGCTGTCATAAACGTGAATGTTTTAATTTTATTTACTGTTCGTGCGTGACGCGCTCGCGCCTCAGTCTATATAAGGACTTACTAGACTAGGGAAAAAATAAAAAAAACAGGATTGAGATTCTGACTGCGCTTCTGTTTTGCTATTTTATTGTAAGTAAAACCCCACAAAATATTAATGTTTTGACCACTAAAATACTAGCTTTGAATTATATAAAAATAATCCTATTGATGGATTAGGCTAAAACAATATTATTAAAATCTCGATTATGATTGTAAATGTATGCTTGGTCAATCCCTAGTATCTGGTAAGATGACACTGCCAGTTCACTCCACGCTCACTTCACCTAAGTTTTCACGGTGAGATGGTTACAGAATCGCACTGCTGATAAAGGAAACTCTTTTAATAAGGAGATGATGAATGAAGAATCTATAATCTTCATTACATGTACCTATCTATACTACCTAATAATAAAAAATATTATAAAGAGGTAAAAGTTTGTTGGTAAGTTTGTATGTAATCTCCAGAATTAACAATAATAATCTCCAGAATTAGTCAGATTAGATTTTTTTTTCATTTGATAGCCCAATTCTCGAAGCAGGCTAAAGGCTATAAACATCACGCTAGGAGCCTAAGGGGTCAAGCAAAAAGAAAAAAGTCAAAAAGTAGATACGCTAAGTGAAAACGAAGGACTATCCCGGACAGGAGATGCGATGCGATACGACGGGGTGACTCGGGGACGGGATTGACCACAAATTTCATGCAGACAAAGTTGCGGGCAGAAGCTAGTGATTAAATATAGAAACAGACACCGGATTGATTCCACAAGAATTTATTTTGCCAGTTTTGTCTAATAGGAACAGTGATTTGTATCGTGAATCGTCCCACATCATTTACATAACTTATGATTTATCATTATGAACAAAAACAGATGAGTAGATAAAAATAGAAACTGATAATATCATTGTTAATGAGGAAGCTGTAATTAATGATTGCTTATCGAATGAAGCCGAAATTAAAATGGAAATATCAGAAGCTCATGATAGAAATCTTAAATTTATTCATTCATTTTTATTCAGTGAGAGACAACGCACAGCCTAAACCGCTGTGTCTAGAAGCATGAAATTTTGCACAAGAGTTCCTTATACAATGTGGAGACAATAATACGACAATGAATGAAAACACCGGCAGTACTAAAACGTACTTATAAGTATTTTGGAACTATCAAATAAAGCCTGACAACGAAATTAAAAAGTGATTTTTTCATACAAAGTAAATTGTAGTGATCGGCCAAACTAAATTGTAGTGATCGGTCGGCGGTTTTGCCAATCTTTGACTAGAAAGAAAAGAAAGAAAGAAAGAAACAGTTTATTTGGACACGGTTCGTGAAACACAGAATACAAAACTAGCTAGCTAGCTACTAGCTGTAAACTATCGGATAGATTTGGTTGAATTTTCGTATGCAGACTGGGAACGTCATTACATATACGCAGTTTAATTTATTGTCATATTGTCGTCACCAGCCTCCACCTTGTATCGGAGTTGAGCACTAAGGAAGGAATTTTGAAAATTCAACCGCCTTTCAGAAGAACAGAAATTGACACCGTATCGAAGGCCTTGGTTAAATCGAGAAAGACTCCCAAGGTCTGGTTTCCTTTGCTGAGTTCTTCTGAAATATAATCAGTCAGGCTATGCACCGCATCTGCTGTCGACAGTTTGGCTCTAAAACAAATTATGGATGTAAATCTGAAATAAAATATTTGAATTGAATTGAATTGAAAAACCAAATTGCGCTGGGGATAAAATGTTGTTTTTTTCTACGTAATTAACTAGTCTACTGTTTATAATTTTCTCTAGAATTTTTGAAATTGAGGGGAGTAAGGATATTGGCGTATAGTTATTAACTACGTCCTTACTTCCAGATTTAAAGATAGGGATTACAACTGCCTTTTTGAGACAACTAGGGAAAATTCCTTCGGAAAGACAGATTCGAAATACATGCGTTAAGGGAGGTACCAAAAGCTTAAAGAGTTTTAAGGATCTTATTGCTTATGTTATCCCATCCAACTGCACAGTCGTCTTTTAGCCCAGAAATGATTCGGGTTATTTCAACTTCATCGGTATCCAACATAGCAAAAGATTTCGGGTTACAGCTATTGCTAGATTTTCGAAAAGATGGTTGGTCGCAATATTTCGGAACAAGAGTTTTCTCAACATTTGTCAGTTCCCAATTTGTCAGTCTTAACAATTGATAAATGTTATTACTCCTTTGGGAATTTCTAAATGATAAAACTTTATAGCTACCTAATTAATCCTGACATCTTTAGTTCTTTATTTTATTTTGATTGTTAATATAAAAAAAAACTCAAATTCAAATTTTATACTGTCAATATGAAAATTCTTATAATATTAATAAGAATTTTGATATTGACAGTATTTTAGACTATTACGCACTTGTGTTAAATGTTTGCGTGCCTAATTTAAGGTAAAATGTATAAGGTTCTCTAATTATAAAAAAACTGCATTTTTTTTGTACCTACTGTCAATGCAAATAAATAATTATTTTATTCGGGCAGAAGCTAGTGTCATTATAATAAATCCAAAATCAAAACAGATTTTCATAGACTTAAGAAGACTGGAGGCCCAGTGGTATCGACTCCGACTGACAAGTTGTATGTCGTGAGTTCGAATCCAGACAGGCACTTTACCTTGTGTATTTAATTTTATCACCGCTGCTCTCAAAACGGTGAAGGAAAACATCGTGAGGAAACCGGCACGTGCTAGAACCGAAAATTCGAAGACATGTGACATCTACCAACCCGCACTGGGCCCGCATGGTGCATTGCCCACTCCCAACAACCGACTCCCAGCCTATAAATATCCCAGCATTGGGATATTTATAGGCTGGTTATGTTTATACTATCCAGTCTTTAGACTGTGAGCTGACCACAGCATACTTCAGATTAGAATGCCGAAGATAAGGAACCCCCCCCCCCCCCGCGTGGTGGATTACGGCCCACTTCCATTCAAAACATAGGAGGCCTGGTGTCCAGTGGGAATATTATGGGCTAATTACCTGTGTATTTATTTTTATATCCAGGACATGCCCAACAGATTGATTGAACATGCTCAGAGCAGGAGCAAAGCAGATCTTTACCACTAACTACTACTACAGTACCCGGCGATAAATATTGCACATCGGCCTTTGGAAAGAGACAATCGGCTAATTTCGGCTTGTGGGCTGGCAATGCGATGGGGTGGGTCGGGGGACCATAAATTTCACGTAGATGAAGTTCCGTGCAGAAGCTAGTAGGTATAAAAGGAAAAGCTTCTTTCCAGGCATGGAGGGGTCTTCTTTCCAAAGGTTCCGATGTGCAATATTTATCGCCGGGTACTGTACTTATAAATGACTGGTCCGTTGGTCTAGCGGTCGCAAGCGTTACTGACAGAGCATGCGAGGTCCTGGGTTCGATTCAAGGGTCAGCCAAAGTGTTATTCAGCTTTTCCCTTTGAAATTTCTCAGTAGCGGTTGTGATAGAGGCTATTCCGGAAAACGTAGCGTTGGAAGGCCTCCCACAAGGTGGTCCGACGACCTTGTGAAGGGCGCAGGAACCCGTTGCATGTGAGAAGCACAGAACTGGTCGAAGTGGAGGTGCTTGGGGGAGGCCTACGTCCAGCAGTGGACGTCTTTCGACTGAAATGATGGTGATGATGGTGATGAGATGGCTATTGGGGCTTTTGGCTAAGTAATAACAGCCGCACGGGTAGATCGACCAGGTTAAGCTACACTTGCCGCGGTTGGTCCGTGGATGGGTGACCATCTTCACATACCAAGACCCCTCCGTACCTCGGGAAGCACGTTAAGCCGTTGGTCCCGGCTGTCATTCATCTTTGACAGTCGTTACGTCGGTCGTCAGAAGCCCGAAAGTCTGACAACCAGTGTTACCAAGGGGTATCGTATTACCCAGTAATTGGGTTGTGGAGGTCAGATAAGCAGTCGCTCCATGTAAAATACTGGTATTCAGGTGCATGCGGTTAGACTGGAAGCCGACCCCAACATAGTTGGGAAAAGCCTAGACAGGTTTTACACCTATAGAACATTCCCAGCAAATTGATTGAACATGCCCAGAACTGGAGCAAAGGTGTTCTATCTACCGCTAACAGCTACTTAATAGCCTCAAACATTCTAATGTCTAGCGGATGCAACCCATTAACATCTGATGGACCACTCAGCATCCCACATCAATCGATTATCAATAATATACTTTGGATTAAAAATGTACTAAGGAGGCGCTAAGCAAACATTCTAAACTGGAAACCTACGGGGGTGGAGTTGGAGCGTTTATTTTTGGACTTTGATGGAGAAAAAGAGGAAAACTGTATTGATAAAAACTCTTTTACAAAAAAAAAAGACAACCGACTTCCAAAAAAAACACTACAAAGTGAAAAATAACTTTAATTTCGAAAGTCGGTGTCAAAAAACGAAAATACAGAACCAACGACACTGACTTAAAATAGTTTTTATTTTTCACTTTTTAGTTGTACCTACCCTAAACAAATTCATATAACACTACTTGCTATGTGAATATCAGTGACAGGAAGCTATTGAACACATCTACCCCTTTAAATGGTACAGGCGTGATGTTATGTTGTGTTGTTGCGTAAACAATGCATAGGATATGCTATAGCAGAGGTTGATCGCTGGCATTTATTGAAGAGTTCCGTTGTCTGTCTCCGAAACTCATCATCTGATCTTTAGGAAATTTAAATGGGACCATTTCAAAAAAAAATTGCAAATCCGTCTATAAATGAGGGAGTTATAAAGGAGGAAGGAAAATACATAAAAATGTAATATATAAACATCCGAATTGAGAATCTCCTTTTTTGAAGTCGTTTAAAAATAAAACATACATACGTCAATATTTGTGCTGTCATCTGTCAATATCATATCATGTGGAAAGTCATATATATATATCAAAAAATTATGTGATATGCAAAACAAGTCAATACGTTCTTATGTTCTCTCTCTTTCTGTCGTTGACAACCCGTCCAAGTTTTATTTATAAACGATGCTGATTTATAAAGTTAAGTCGTTTTAAAAGTCAAAACTGTATGGTTAAACAGTCGCTTATCACTACTTAACGTTAAGTAACGTTTATTGGATGAAAAGATAATAAAAAATTAAAATTAAAATTCATTCAATTCAGGCAAGACCCATATTTACATAAAATTAAAATATCACAATGCCTACTGCCACAGAATAAAATTTCTCTAAACAAAATGCTTCTGAATAAAATTTCAATGTATACAAATAAAATAAATTAACGAATACTAATTAAAAAGGTCATGGAATTTTAAAATAGGTATGTAATGTCAAAGCAATTATAGAAAACGATTAGCAAAATTAAAACAAAAGAAACATAAATTCAAAATATAAAAACAATACAGAACAGGTCATACATATAATACATCAATGTCAATTAAAACTAAGTGCACTGGCCATACATGTCTGCCAGAGCATTTCCTAATGAAGGGGCAGTCAATTCGCTCAGCGATCATCACCAGGATAATCAGCGAGAATCACGATTAATCAGTCAACACTCAAGCAAGAAAACCTTTTTTTTAAAGTTTAAACTAATTGCATTTTCTATGGCAAGTGCTGTCGAAATACGTGTTTTATGTTTCATTACACACTTGATTTGTAAAGATGGTCACCGATCCACGGACGAACCGCGGCAAGCGTAGCTTAACCTGATCAATCGACCCGTGCGGCTGTTATTAGTTAACCACAAGCCCCCTCTGAGAGAAAATTCAAAGGTACAACTTTCATAGAGCACAACTTTCTTTTAGAAAAGCAAATAATACCTAATGAAAATTACCAGTTTACTCTAATTTTACATAATTATTATAGTTAAAATCTTTCAGTGCATTCATTTTCTTAACTGCTGAACTCATAACGGGCCCGCACAAACTTCCCTACCGTGTGTTTCCACACTAAATCGTTCACTACAAGAGTACAATCATTGGTTAAGATCAAAAAATGTATTGGTGCAAACCTCCTGACTATTACAACCGTAATACTACGACCTACCAACTTGATACTTTAGTGAAATCGAATGACTATGCATTTTACAATTCATACTTAATTATTGTTCATCATCATCTGCCTAGCCTTTTCTCAACTATGTTGGGGTCGGCTTCCAGTCTAACCAGATGCAGCGACTAACCAGGAGCGACTGCCTATCTGACCTCCACAACCCATTTACTGGTAATATAAAACCCCTTGGTGAGACTCCTTGTGCATCTGACTTTAGATTTTTGGGCATCTGATTACCCGTAACGACTGTCAAAGATCTACGAATGACAGCCAGGATCAAGAGAGTCGTGCTTTCCGAGGCACGGAGGGGTCTCGGTATGTAGTAGATGGTCACCCATTTACAAACCGAATGCGGCATTCATAATTATTATTATCAACCGGTAAACATTTTATTAGGCTTTATCACTATCAAATATTTTCACATTCATCATCATCAATGGCTCGCTTTCCATCCTGTGCTGCAAGCCCTGTGCTCTTGATGATCTTATGACAGCGTCAGTGAGCGGAGTTCGCTTAGCTGAATTTTGGGAGAAAGATATTTTAACTTTTTGCTAAGAAGAATCATCATCATCATTTCAAACGAAAGTAGTCCACTGCTGGATATTGGGCCTGTGCTTTCGTATCAGTCGTATTCAACGGATTTCTGTGACATTGGGCTCAATGATTCTAGTGAATAAACGTACAGACGCCAGCACATCAAGCTACCCGAAACTGTCAAATTTCCCCAATCAACTTTGAACCTTATGCTGTAGCGATAAAGTTGAAAATCTATTAAAGAAATTTGACAGATGATGTAGCTTGATGTGCTGGCGTCTGTACTATAGGTACAGCTCTACCTAACCCTTTGGAGAAATGAAGCGTGATATTATTGTATTCATTAATATGAAATAAGTTTGGAATTAGTTGAACTAATCAGACCTTATTATCAGCAGTAGCGCTTGCAACAACGAAACCAACGAGGCAGTTAAATGAATTAAATTTAAAAATTAAATTAATTTAAACTTTACGTTAAATAAACTCATTATTATAGTATACGTGATAAAAACTGCATTCGTTTAAATAATAACCGGAGGCGACAATCGAGCACACCAAGGCAATATATAAAAAAGTGAATATTAACTCTTTTTTTTTGCATACCTAACTACCTTATAATCTGCAGCTGAAAATAAGGCGAGGCCATGTTTTTCCTTAGGCGAAATAATTTGTTTCCTAAAAATAGAATGTTATTTGCTCCAGAGACTGCTGATATTTTTCAGTGAGAATTTTTCTAAAGTGCACTGAGTAGGTGCAGTAAGGTATTCACTTTTCGTTATTATTTAACAAAATCGCTTCATCATTAGCCATGAATGACCCACTGCTGGGAAAAGGCGTCCCTAATCTCTTTTTACCTATCTTTGTCCAGAGCTGCCAAGGTCCAATCTTTATTATATGTAGGAATCCAGTTCATAAAATAATAATAATAATAATGTACAAGTAAATAAAAAGGAGCGGAAATAATCAAAGGGCATCAAAAAATTCATCCGCATCGCTGTCAATAGGAAACGTGCCCAAAAGACTGGCAGCATTGCCACGTTGTATGGCAATACTGATTCTTTGGCCCAAAATAAGCCAGCCCTCTGGTCAAGTCCAGCTCATTAAGTGTTTATTATAATATTCTAACCTTAGAATTTTCATGCAGTTTACACCATCATTTAGAGTATTTATTCTTTAAGGTTTATGTCTATGATACATTTATAACTTACATAAATAACAAATAAATGTCGATGTTTTATCAATTAGTAGAACCCATGTGAATCAGGGGCGGTCGCTAGTTGATTATAAAGTTAAAAAAACACCCAATTAAGATACTATACTATAATTGCTACCAAAAACTAATAAATCCAGAACCGGAACCAAACCCGGACCTGCCTAAACCAATTATTGTGATTTTTGATTGCACATCAAAATTCGCTTATTAAAATAAACAACGTGAAAAAAAAATAATTTAACAAAACTATCAAGATTATAATGGCGAAGTCAAATAGTTTGTCGGATGCCAAGCGTCGACTTGGGTGGTCTAAACGAGACGTGCCGTCTCGCTCTAACATTCACATTCTGGAGTATTGCTGTCTCTCTTTCACGCAAAGTTTGGTTGTCAAAGAGTAAGTGTAGATTGTTAAAGATTCGCTTAATTTGTTCTATCGTAGATCTGAAGTACTTTGATTGCGCGTGAGTGCTGAAATGAAGCTCTTTTTGAAGTTTTTAAGTACGTTTTCGTTCTCGTAAAGGAGTTTGTTTACAGAAAGCGTTTGTATTGGATGAGTTTTTGAAAGAAGGTGCGCGGCGCTTGCGTTGTCTACAATTAGTAATTAGGTACTTTGTCTAATGAAAAGTGTATATTATAAATTGGGTAAAAATCCCTCTTTTTATACACTTGTTAATTTTATTATCATTATTTTAAGACTGTTAGCTTTTTAAATAATGTAAATATAAATAAAAAGATTAATATTAAGTACTTACAGCGAAAAAAAGGTAAAATAATGTTTTTTTTTAACAGCAAGCTTTACAGCACATTTTCCATCACAGGAAACTCCATTTTGGAAAAGACAATTTAAAAAATTTAAGTCAAAACAGGAATAATTATCTATTTGAATATTGTTTGATCCTTTTTATTTCTTTAAAGGGATCGACACATGATTCTGAACCGGGTTGAAAATGTACGTCGATTACAAAAAAAAAATTGCCGTTTCATAGAAAAACGATCAAAATGTATGAAACACAGTAAATGTACGGAACAGCAGATTTTTTCTTTTGATGACGAAAAACGTCTATGCTTAGAGGTCTTTTTTTTATTGTATAATTGGCCCTCTCTTGACCTCAATCACGCCTGATGGAAAGCGATGGATGAGGTCTATGATGGAACGAGCGTGCACAGAAGATGCCTAAGGCACTGGAACTCCCACGCATCGACGAAACACATCAGGCTGCTTGACGCCGGACTCCGGTGGGAGAGTGGTCGCAAACCAGGCGGGCGTTAGCCGTACCACGGCATGGAAAAAATTGGCTAGTCAAATAAGGTGTTGGGTGTGACTGTCCAGGATGCGCTGAGCGCTCGGTTCAGCACTGCGATTCTGTAACCATCTCGCCGTGAAAACTTAGGTGAAGTGAGCGTGGAGTGAGCTGTCAATAGTGTCAATTCCTAGCAAAAACAAACACATCACCTAAGTTTTCACGGTGAGATTTTTACAGAATCGACCGGCTGTTAAGTGACTGGTGGAACAAACTGCGCTACTACTAACTTCATGCATCCCAAAAATCATGAATCATGACAGCTGAATTCATGCTTTCAGTTTGCGCCTCTATGTGCCTGCAACCCTGTATATTATGTGTGTATCTATACTTAATATTATATGTGAGTTTGTATTTAGGCGGTAATCTGTCATTCGCGGATCTTTGACAGGCGTTATGGGTCGTCAGAAGCCGGAAAGTTTGATAACCAGTCTTATTAACGGGTATCTTATTATCCAGAAACTGGGTTGTGGAGGTCGGATAGGCAGTCGCTCCATGTAAAATATTAGGTATTCAGCTGCATCCGGTTAGACTGGAAGCCGACCACAACATAGTTGGGAAAAGGCAAGGGATAATCTTTGGAACTACTGATGAGAAGCTACAATACATATAGATTTCTAGGGAAGCTAGTTTTGTCCATTATACCTACGTATATTTTATGTTAAAACAAGAAAATTAACGCGGACGTAGGTAACAGAAGCTAGTTAATAATAAATTATCATTGGCCCATAATGGGTTGTCAATAATTTGTGTCTATGGCCGCTGAATGGGTCTCGGACCGTAATTTGGGGCGTTCCTAGAGACGGTACGGTAGTGAACCGGTGCAGGAATCGCTTATGTTCGGCACGTGCCGGTATTTGGGGACGGGGGATGAATGTTTGTTTTTGTGTGTTGGTATTAATACTGCAGCTCTCTTCTGAATATGGTTAAATGTTATTGGAACGGAGTTCTTTAACGGAGCTTATTGAAATTTTGTTCTGACTCGTGTATTATAATAGATTGACATTTTTTATTGACATTCTATTTTTTTTGTAACTCAATTTATAATTTATTCTGTAGCTAGGTATATATTAATTTGCACACCTCAGTAGGTTATAATACAATGTACCTTTCATACTTGTAACACCTTTTTGACATGTATTATGCAAATAAATGATTTGATTTGATTTGATTTGATTTGAGCTTGTAGTAGGAGTAAACTGGTAGAAATCATCACATAACGAAAACGCGTCAGACTCCGCATGCGACTTTCTCTCAGACAGAGATAGTTTTCATCGTTTTCGACGGTGCTGAAGCCAATAGAAGGCTGGGGAGTTTTTTGCGCCAATTCTTAAGGCACAAATTCACAAAACCCCAAAGAAAAACTGTTTCATGAAATCGTCATTCTTTGGGGTTACTTGGTCTTAGAGAGTTGTGTTAATGACTTTAATGATTATAATTCTGTAAATACATGTTTGTTACGGCCGCGAATCATATTTTGATCGACGTACAACTTAATACTGACCAGCAAATTGCAAAAAACGTAAGAAAATTTGAATTTCGCGGGCTACCTTAGCGTTTCCCCCTTAACACAGGTTTTTCCCAAAAATATATCAAGTACTATATCAAGTACCAGTCTCTCACAAAGATGGAATACAGCTGAGACATTTTTTGTACCATTAACTTTAAGTCAGCTTTGTGAAGAGAGAATAAATGATAAATTGTTATTATTATTATTCTCTTATAGCCATCTACCTACATAAATTACTAGCCGACATTATTATTTCCGCCATCTTATCTAAAACACTTCTGTCATCAAATAATCTATGCTTTTCACTTATCATTAGGTATCCTTTTTGCAACATTATCTCTTTCGCACGCGCACAATTTGTGTATCCCCATTTCACGCGTCCACCTATGACCTCTGCGTGTTCCCTCTCTGTCTAATCGCGAAGAAAGTTGTTCTTGTCTCGCTTGCTTTATAGTGGTTCAAGTTAGAAATGACTTTTCATTTATTATGAAATTGGGACTTTGGGTTTGGGTGTGAAAAATTTATATTTTTTGATCATACAGCAACCGGCGTGCGTGGTGTATGACCAGAAGACCAATTTTTTTAACCGACTTCAAAAAAGGACGTTCTGTATTCGACAGTATGTATATATGTTTGTATGTCCACGATTTTCTCAAAAACTAATGAACCAATTTTAATGTTTGTTTTTTTTTAATGTCTTATGTACGAAGTTATATGCATAAAATGTACTGCATCTCCCGCTCCGGCAAATCTATGCGAATTTCGATGATTTTTCTGCAATGCACCGCTTTGCTGCAATTGTATATCTATATATTGTTTTTAATGGATAAGGTATGCCTCAGGGGTGTTCCCATATACATTTTATTAACTTTGCTTGGGTAGTTTTTGAGTTATCTTCAATAATACGATTTTTTTCCACACATTGATGATATTGTAACAGATATTTACATAGCAATTTGTGTCGGGTAGGTACCTACAACTAAGAAGTGAAATAAATACTTTTTACTTTAATAAGATTTCATAAAAAACTATTCACCTATATACTTAGAACGTTTTTTTTTTTATTTTCATACGGCACCGAGGGGCCATGGTATGTAAAGATGGTCACCCATCTACAGAGCAACCGTGGCAAGCGTAGCTTAACCTGATCGATCGACCTGTTATACACAAAACACATAACAGAAAAAAACTATGAATCTGTATTGCTATTTCTAATTCATCTCTTAACTGTGATGATCAATATCTCATTCAAAAGATATCCTTTAACCTCATCAACTAACCTACTTTCTTAACCCCGGTCACCCATCAAAATCCAAGCCTGCCCACCGGCTGCTTACCATCATAAAGTCATAAACACACAAAGCATGTTACAATAATTGCTTACATGCTAGCACGCGCTTGTCACGACACTTGTCAAGACTGTCAGAGCTGTCAAACTTGTCAAAACTGTCAAACTTGTCAGATATGGTGGTTGTCAAAGGTGTGTTATCGATCTAATTGATCTGAAGTTGAGATACGATCTTGAGATTGTGGGTAGTTGAAGCTTGGCGGTTGCGAGGCGATGTTAATAATTGACCAGAGCGAGATGATACTTACAGTACCCGGCGATAAATATTGCACATCGACCTTTACCTTTTTTGTATTTTATACAAAGAATAAAAATAATTATCAAAAGAAGCAAAACATAATTTTTTTAGCAGCTCCTAATAGATACCGGACTGTTTGTATTTCGTGCGACAGAGATAACGCTCTACGAAGCCGAAATTAGCCGATTGTCTCTTTCCAAAGGTCGATGTGCAATATTTATCGCCGGGTACTGTACTAATCCGTACTTATAATGTACCCACTGCTGGGACACAGGCCTCCTCTCTGTGAGAGGGAGTAGGCCGTAATTCGACTCGCGGCCCAGTGCGGGTTGGTAGATGTCACATGTCTTCGAATTTTTGGTTCTAGGACATGCCGGTTTCCGCACGATGTTTTCCTTCACCGTTTTGAGAGTAGTGGTGATGAAATAATTTACACAAAGTAAAGCGCCTGTCAGGGCTCAAACCTACGACCTACAACTCGTAAGTCGCGGCCGTGACCACTGGGCCACCACTGCTCCGTACCTAATATCCCACTAATATTATAAACGCGAAAGTTTGCGAGAATGGATGAATGTTTGTTACTCTTTCCCGCAAAAACTACAGAACGAATTTTGATGAAATTTGGCACACAGATAGTTTATAACCAGGATTAACATATAGGATACTTTTTATCCCGAAATTTTCCTCGGGATAGAAACTTATGCGGGTAAAACCGCGGGGCGCAGCTAGTATTATAAACGCGAAAGTTTGTGAGGACGGATGAATGGATGTTTGTTACTCTTTCACGCAAAAACCACTGAACGAGGACTAAAGACAGCATAGCTTTTGGTATAATAATAGCCTTACCGAATCAATGGTCAGCAGAGATCATACTTGTAACAATCATGGTGAAGTTATAAAAGGAACCTCAATTAACCCGCAGTGATTTCTATGGGCTTCATTAATTTATCAGCCGAGCGAAAGAACATTAGACATTGTCGGCCATTTTTGCCGCCAAACAGCGTTCCAGTTGTTGTACTGGTCTCGGTGTATTCAATAAAGTCCTCCAGATCGTATTTCGGCATCGGCGGCCAATCTCAACGGAGACCAGCCTTCGGCGCGGGAGATATTATACTGAAAAACTAACATAATTTCGGAAGTCGGTGGCAAACAACGAGAATGCGAATCCAACGACATCTGTTTTTGACTGCCTCTTTGGTATAGTAGTCACAAGCGCTACTGCTGAGCAAGCGGTCCTAGGTTGGATTCCCGGGTAGCGCAAAATGTTATTGCAATTTTGCCATCTGTAATTTCTCAGTACCAGTCTGGAGTCTAGATTTTTTATCAATAGGCTCGCCGCCTTGGGACAACATGGTACTTAAGGGTCTTACAGGACCTAAACACAAAAAACGCAAGTTTTAGAAACAATAAACCCGAGGGCCATGAAATGAGACGCTCCAAGCGAATTCGCCTTGCGCTGCAAGCGTCAGCGTGGAGCGTCAAAAACAAATGTGTCTATTATCTACAAGGCCACATATTAGCGTTGCAAGCAGCAGCGAAGTTTGCTACGAGCGAATTTGCACGAGCGTTGGATGATCCGACGCGAGT
Organism: Luperina nickerlii; assembly: GCA_963855955.1. Classification (NCBI taxonomy): domain Eukaryota; kingdom Metazoa; phylum Arthropoda; class Insecta; order Lepidoptera; family Noctuidae; genus Luperina; species Luperina nickerlii. The sequence continues at coordinate 2,747,975 of OY979689.1, read as the reverse complement.
TTTTTATGAGCGTCGAAAACAATTGTATGAGAAAATTTCACAGTGTGCACGAAACAATCGCTCCACGCGCTCCGATAGAAGCGGTCGCTCAACGCGTCTGCGTCTAAAACAAATTGTTTTGTTTTTGTCGCGTTTATAGTTACTGTAACTAATCCAATATGAATACTGAAGAATTTATCACTGCAATCCAAAATCGAACTGCGTTATGGATCAGTTCACATCCGTAACATAAGTTTAGGAATGTTGTTAAAAAACAGTGGGAAGAAAAAAAAGTATATGATCGACTACAGTAAACAAAATCAGAAAAATATGTGATATTCTTCAGGATATATGCTAGGTAGATAGTGTGTTGAAAACATACTACAACTAATTTGATACGATAGAAAAAAATCATGAAGATACCTATAAAAACTTTCTTTTTAAAATAAAAACCATACTAATACACATACCTACAATCATTCTGATTTTTTGTCAGATTATTCTACAAGCAACATTCTAAAACACTACTGTTTTAATTTTTTAGTCCAAACAATAGTAGGTTTTTGTAATTAAATAATTGCTTCATATTTTGCAATAAATTACCAGAGTTGTGTCATCGCGCTTCTCTTTCTTTTTTAAGCAGTCCGACAGTGACCGCACTTTAGGTCATGTAAGCCCCTTAAAGATACCTGGCGAAATGTGCGTGTACTATTATATAGGTAGGTGTCTCTGTCTTACCTCTCGGGGTAACAAGGCGTGATGTTTGTGTATTTATTGAAGAGAAAAACTTCTTTAAGCGCGTTTTGCATATTTTGAGATGGGAAGACCATTGTTAACTCGCGCCACTGTTACCGTAAGCGACACCGCGCGTGTTTTGTATATAAGACGATTAAATAAATACCCGCTTCGGTTGTGTTCGGCTGTCCTCGGGATGTACTCGGTTTTAATTTATATCCGATATGTCAGTGAGTGATGGCAAAGTGTGTGTTTTGTTTTCACTTCTGACGGCATTCCCGGAGTGCCACTATTGTTATTTTTATGAGGAATTCTCATATTATCATCGTTCGTGCATCACAAAACCTCATGTTTAACGACTACAAAGCCACCATTTTCGCACACCAAATTGCATTAACATCGCAAAAAGTTATTTTAACTGACTCAGTTGCTCGCTAACTCAAGTTAAACTGATTAAAAGTGAATATTGTAAATTGATATATAACCTGTGGGCCACCCAGATCGCGCGCTGTTTGTTTTTATTTTGGTTGCTCTCGCGCCGACCGCGGTGATAGATCGGCACCGGCGACGCTGATTGGTTGGCGGAATAGGGTTGGCGAATTGTGGAATTGTTAATTCTTATTTGTGCGTCATGAAAACTTGCGTTGAGAATTTGTGTTTAGGGTATCTATTAATTAAATTGATGTTGGTTTATTTACTTACAATATTTTTGAAGAGCTAAGATATATTGCATTAGGTACTAATTAAGCACGGTAAACCCTATAGGTACCTTATATGGGCTCATCTGTTAAATTAAAGCAGGCAGCTTGCCATATTTTTACTTTTTTTTTTAATTTATTTATTTTTTAATAAAATTTTGCATTAGTATTTTTAAATGACTACACATCGGCTGGAAATACCTCGTCTGGATAATGCTACCTACTTATAATAAATCAATTTCAGGCACCAACATTTCTTCACTTTTCTTCAATTTCAGTTTCACAGTTTAGTCGTAAAAAACTTTAAGTTACTAATATTTAAGGTTTTTTCAAAACTGTGAAACTGATCGTGATCACATTCTGCAAAATCAAATAAATTTTTATATTTGTCTAAGAATTCTCGTTGATGCCACCCCTGGCCGCTGATTGGCGCTTGCGCAGCGCATTTACAAAAATTCCACGCATTGATACTACACGTCTAAATAAATAATTATTATTTATATATTTTCCCACATAAATTTTGCATGCATTCGCATTTTTTATAAAGAGTCGCTACTACCAACTGTCAAATTACAGATAAAGGGGTTCCTTATCTTCGGCATTCTAATCTGAAGTATGCTGTGGTCAACTCACAGTCTAAAGACTGGATAGCATAAACATAACCAGTCTATAAAGATCCCAATGTTGGGACTCAGGCTTTCTCTCTTCGAGAGGGAGTGGGCAAAGCACCACGCGAGCCAGTGCGGGTTGGTAGATGTCACATGTCTTCGAATTTTTGGTTCTAGGACATGCTGGTTTCCTCACGATGTTTTCCTTCACCGTTTTGAGAGTAGTGGTGATAAAATTATTTACAAAACGTAAAGCGCCTGTCAAGGTTCGAACCCACGACCTCCAACTCTTTGCCACTGAACTACCACTGCTCCACAAACACTAGATGCTGCTGTACTGGATGCTGATCATAAATGAAGTCAGAATACCAGGACCTAGTATGAAGCTTCCTGCAGTAAGACTGTTTACAGCTGTATTATCCTATAGTTAAATAATAACAGCCGCACGGGTCGATCAGAGGTTAAGCTACGCTTGCCGCGGCTGTTTCCTTGATGGGTGACCATCTATTAGGTACAATCAACAAAAGAGATAAGTATGCAGGATCGTCGGTTGTAGTTGAAGTTTAGTAAGAAACCGTTGGATGTGGTCGACTGAAATTTAATTTTATTAATAGAAAACAAACAGCTGATTTATCAAATTGTATTTCAATCGACAACATCAATCGGTTTCTGACTAAACGTCAACTATATCCGACAATCCTGGATACTTATTTCTTTTGGTGACTGTACATTCTGAGACCTCTCCGTGTCTCGACGGAAAGCACATTAAGCCGTTGGTCGCGGCTGTCATTCGTAGATCTTAGACTGTGGTTACGAGTAGTCAGAAATCCCATAAGTTGAGTTAGGGGAAAATATGCGCTACATCCACGTAAAACAGCCATCGCTCAGCATAATGCTACCACCATATGCGACATAGAAACCCAGTCGCTGCTAAAAAATGGCCACCCATCTGCGGGCGGACCGCGGTATGTGAAGCTTAACCTCCTTCATTAAATCTAGAGAAAATTTGCCTTTTGCTAAACAGTCAGTATTGGTGATTTTGCCATTATCACCAAGCTTGCTAAATTTATTGGTGAACAGTTTCCTATAGGTAGGTACTCCGTTGTAGACAAAGATATTTATTTTACTTATGCAAATTGAATGATGAACTGACAAGAAAAAATATGTTTTAAATATTGCAGTGTAGACCACCCAACGAGAACCTATCTAGAGAGCCAGAGACATTAAAGTCTTAATATTTTTCTTTTATAGTCTTGAGTATAAAGAAAGTCTTTCTTTTCATACTAGCATAAAAAACTGGCCAGAAAATGAGTTACTTCGTAATTAATGAGACTAAGTTTTCGTACCTATTGTTATTTTTTAAAATAAAATACAAAAAAAATTACTTAACACGTTGAACGCCGCTTTAATTTTTCAGTCTTTCTGTTTGGGCCGTGGGGGACACCGTGTGGTCGACATACAATAGTTCCGTTGGGGCCGCGGGGGACAACATGTGACCGCGAGTCAGAGGCGATTTTAAACGTCTCTATTGGGCCGTCGGGCACAGATATGAAGCTAATATGTATTTGACGTGACCCCCACGGCCCTGCAGACAAATAGATTGTATTTGGTTTTTAGTAAAAAATATGACTTACAAAAATATGACAAATAATGTCGGAACAAGACTTGTTTGAAAGTTCTGAAGGAAATTGTGTATGATATTGTCTTATATTATATTTTTAAAATAAAATAACTATTTCTAATGCGTTGTGAAATACTGTGTATACTGTTACGATTTACTTAACTAGTAAAATCTGGTTAAAGTTGTATTACATAGTGTATCGAAAATAATAAGAATCACCACATTGAATAGGTATAAAACGTATAATTTTTGTAAATCAATATCGATATAAAATGTATGAAGAAATCTAAATATAAAAAAACGGAGGTTTGTTACTTGACAATTGTTGGTAAAAAAAATTAGGAAAAAAACAGGAATTAGGAGAGTTTATCAAATTCAGGATATTAGGATAAAATTTCAAATCGAATATCGCGAATTTTAATCTGATTAGAACAGATTTTAAAAAGAATTCTCTATAAAATATATTAGATAAGTTGTCCTGAGATAAAAAAAATGGGGTGAGGCTGTGTCATGGACACGGCCGTGTTTTGTACGTGAACACAAACGTGTTCACGTACAATGCGGCCGAGCGGATCAACCCCGTTACGTAAACACGTAACGGGGTTGATCCGCTCGGCCGCATTCATTCTTTTACGTTCCCGGCACTGCTTTACTCAGTCATATAGTGTTTTATTGGTACCATTCGGTTGTTCTTGAGAAGCCCTGTCCAACAGTATACGATTTCTGTATTTGGATTTTACTTTTTGACACGTATAGGCCGACATCATATATTTTTGATATTATTTTTATTTTAAAACATTATATTCACTGTCACTATTTTACACTTATGTTTATTATTCAATCGATAGATTTTGATGAAAGCTGACGATTGAAGCTTATACGAACGTCGTAGCTTTTCCGAGTCAAAAGTTATAAACTACTAAGTACTAAGTGGAAAACTCGATACACAGCTAAATGACCTCAAAATGGAGGCGCTTCCCCCTCCATCGCGCGCGATGTCCCAGTCCTCACTTGGCGTAATGAATTCTTTGATCCCTTAGCTATCCAATGGTGTAATAGAATTTAGGATGGGGATGATAAGTATGAAGCTGCAACACCAAATTGTATCCCCCGATTTTGTTATCATTGGTTTTTTTGACTTGTCTCCCACTATGGGAGCAATTTTAATGACCTATTCACGTCAAAAGGTCAGGAGATCGAATACCATTTATTTCTTGGTAACACTTATGTTACCAAGAAATAAATGGTATTCGATCGTAATTTCCGGAACACAGGCGAAGGTGGTCACGAGGTTCAGCAGCCAACGCCGCGCGGGACTCCAGGAATACTCTGCAACTAGGTTGGAGTATGCAATAACTTGGGAATTGCGAATCTCGACGGCCTTCGGCCGGCAGGACATGAGCGGGGATGACCGACACCCTGACCCCCGCGGCCCCCGCCAACGAACAACGCGTTTTATTTCCGCGCAGGCCATGGGGGGCAACTGTTGGGTGACAGTAGTATTTTGGTCAAATAAAGTCACAAATTACTTTTCTTCAATTAGTTTCATGTGATTTGGCACATTTTCTAGCCCCTAAAGCAATAAAAACTTATATGTAAAAATTAACAAACGGGCATTATTAACCTGGCCCCTCTTACAAAACAAGTGTGGCCCACATGTTGTCCCCCATGGCGGTTAACGTGTTAAAGACACTTTTTAGGGTGCCGTACCCAAAGGGTAAAAACGGGACCCTATTACTAAGACTCCACTGTCCGTCTGTCCGTCTGACACCAGGCTGTATCTCATGAACTGTGATAGCTAGACAGTTGAAATGTTCACAGATGATGTATTTCTGTTGCCGCTATAACAACAAATACTAAAAACAGAATAAAATAAATATTTAAGGGGGCTCCCATACAACAGACGTGTATTTTTCCGCGTTTTTGCCTTGTGGTACGGAACCCTTCGTGTGCGAGTCCGACTCGCACTTGGCCAGTTTTTGTTTAAAACGTCCTTTACCTTTATCATGACATCATTCACTAAAAAACGTTCGTATTTGGGCAAAAATGGTAAAATTGCTACTGGTGCATTAAAAATATGAAAACAATTAAATCCTTTGGGCGCATTATGTCCAATTCGCAAAATGTCCAGTGGGCTCAAAATGTCCAATTATCACAACGTCCAATTCGCAATTTAATGAACCATTCTATACAGTTGAGAATAGGACTCTCCTTTCACCAAAAAAACGTCCGATATTACTATTAGGGAACAAAATATGGTAAAATCACCCCTCATGTTAAGCAAAATCTGAAAAATACATCTTGTCAATAACCCAGCCTATAAACGTCCACTGGCGAAAATAGGACCCTCTATTCACCAAAATATTCGATATTAGGGTAAAACTAGTCATACTTAACGCTCCTTTTATCAGTCAAATTCTGCTAAAAATGTATTTCATTGTCATCAACCCAGCTTGTAAACGTCCACTGCCGAACATAGGGACATGTCATTCACCAAAAAAACGTCCAATATTAGGGCAAAAATGGTTAAATCATGCCTCGTCTGTCAAAAATTTATATCTCATTGAAACAGCCTAAAACGTTCACTGCCCGCTACACCAAAAAACTTGCGGATCTTAAGATAGCAAAGTAAATGGCCAATTTTAAACAATAATGGCGAAATAATCATTCTTGTTAAACGAACTGGTGATTTCCTAACTACCTACTTGCCATTTAATTTCTATATAACCACCTGATAAAATCCTATTTAATCGCATCTAAAGGAACCCATAGACAAGGATTATGTGATGGCCGATACTAAGATCGAAACTAAACGACAGTGTAATACCAAAGACAATCTGTCTTAACCTTAAAACCATAATGAAAGACCCCTGATTTCTATTTAAATGTTCTAAAGTTCAGTCCGACTTAAACTGGTTGTATTCAGATCCTTACAAACCTACTAGATACTCCGTAGAACGGATCAAGTTAAAATGGACAATTAACCATTGCAATAGGCCTCATTTTATTGAATGAATGTTCTAACTGACAGCTCAACTTATGTTAGATGCTTTGCGAACGATATCCAAATGTCGAACGAAACCACCAAAGTCTATCTATCTCTTTTTATTGTACAGAGAAATGAAAGGAATGTTTTGAGGGAGAAAGGGATGCAGATACCCGCTGTCGCGAAGTGGTTTAGTGCAGCGCGTTCATCGTGGGTGGTCGGTAATTTTTATACTGACGTCAAAAGGTCATTCAACTCGGTCCGATTAATTTTTGACACCTGTATGGGTTTTTTTTTAACTTTTTTTATAGTTGTTATTCAAGACGTGATAGATAGTTTCTCTTAAGTTTGAACGTTGATTAATTGGTAATTAATATGTTCAAGCTTTTTGCTTTGAGTTTAGGCAGAGAAGGCTTCATTAGAGGTCACTGATTTTGATCCTATCAAGACATACTATAACATCAAGCCTCAAGTCCTCGTAGGGTGAGCAGAAGTAGGTACTCCTATACCTACCTACCATAAAAAATTATAATTACTTAATCTTATTTGTAGACTTAGAAAAACATACATTAGTATACAGGATTCAAGATGTATCGTACAATAGAGTCACATTAATGGGCGAACTGATGCCTCCTAATCTAGGCCAAAAGTCTGTGTTTTAGGTGCCAGAGTTCCTCCAGGCGTGACACACAAAAGAAGGCTCATCTCGGCGACAAAGGAACTTGTGAGAAACGTAAAGAAATTAGAGCTATTTTTGACAGATTAAGACAGATCAGGGGGCCTAAAAAGGCCACTTTGACAGAATCATAAAAGGATAACGTTATGAATCAAAATATGGCGAAGACAGTCCGTGTTTTTCTACTTTTCGCTGCACTACGTAGGTATAATCAAAGAGATAGTAATTTGATTGGATTGATTAGTATTATAGCACAACAAAAAAAATAACTGGAAAATCCTTCATCAATTTTGATTTGATTAACTTAACAGTTAACTGTCCATTACGATTCAAAGTCAAAGTCAAAGTCAAAGCATTTATTTCAAATAGGCACATTAAAGGCACTTTTGAACGTCAAAAATTACAACAAATAGAATTGATTCTAGTCGCCCATTCCAAAGGGTAGTTTTCGTATGGAGAAGAATGGGCAAGAAACTCCACCGTTACTCTTTTAAAATGTTTTACATATTTTGTATACATTAATTATATCATAATAATGTGTGAAGACGATGCACCTAAAATAAAATTACTATACCACAATAGGTAAAAGAATTAAAAATGAAACCATGACATATAAATTAATTATCTGATAGATGCATGGTGCTCACATATTTACAAACATGGTAAAAGTAAACGATTTTCATTTAAATAAAATAAAATAAAAATTACAAGTAATAAGTCAGGGTGTAAGTTAAAGTTATTACAGAATGTAAATCAATATCAAAAAAAGAATATATTTTACAATTAAATTAACAACCAGTTTGATTTTGTCTAGACTCTAGATTGTCCTATGGATTCATAATGTTATCCTTTTATGATTCTGTCAAAATGGCCTTTTTAGGACCCCAGACTGTGAACGTTATTAAAATTGTGTCACGCAAGTAGGTACTTATAGAAACACAACATAAATTAAACATACAATGCCTTAATTTATTTAAATATAGTATTAGTTCATTTAAGAGACGATTGTAATAAGATTCGCGGTTTCGTCATACGTTAACTTCTGCAACCAATTTGTTAGTTGGATTATAACTTCGTGTTTACTTGTGAGTATATGGGTATAAGCTTATGGTATATATGGTATTTATGCTGTATGGGTGTATGCTTATGGTTTAATTATTTTATTTTTGTATTGTTGTTTGTTAACTACTATATTTTGTTGTACTCTGGACGCTTTTAACGCGTACGTCTTTCTTAATTTTTTACATTGTTTTCACATTATATAATTTTAAAATCAAAAGTAATGATGTAACTAATATTTTTGTAAAATATAATTAAAAAAGAGTGTCCATGGAGTTTCTTGCCCGTTCTTCTCCATAGGTACCTACCTACGCTTTGGAATGGGCAACTAGCTTCATATTTTCTGACTGACCGACTTCTTGACAATTCAAAAGTGCCTGTAAATGTTTTAATTGAAATAAATGCTTTGTGTTTGAGTATTTTATTATACATTCGAGAGCTAGGTAGGGTGGGTAGGTGCTATAGGTATTAATCCCATATTTCGTCAGTTATCTTTAAGGCGAAAGCGCCAGGGTAGCCCGCGAAATTCAATTTTTTTTAGGTTTTTTGGAATTTGCTGGTCAGTATTAAGTTGTAGGTTGATTAATATGTATATGAATCGCGGCCGTAAAAAATATGTGTTTACAGAATTATAATCATTAAAGTCATCAACACAACTCTCTAAGACCACGTAAGTCTCAAGAATAACTGTTTCATGAAATCATCATTCTTTGGACTTACGTGGTCTTAGAGAGTTGTGTTGATGACTTTAATGATTATAATTCTGTAAACACATATTTCTTACGACCGCGATTCATATATTAATCAACGTACAACTTAATGCTGACCAGCAAATTGCAAAAAACGTAAGAAAATTTGAATTTCGCGGGCTACCTTAGCGCTTCCCCCTTAAGGGGGATGGGGGGTTACCGCTGGCCCGGAACATAAAGGACTAAGGAAGGAACACGGGTGGGTTTTAGTCTGTTAGAGTCTGAGACTCCCTTCCGCTCCACCCAGAGCGGGAGGGGTCATTTGATGATTTCCCATCCTGAAAAGAAAAAAAGGGAATGCGCAAAGGCAGCCTACGAGATTATTTTTTTTTTAATTTTTTGTTGTTTATGTATTTATTTATTTGGTCAGTGTTAAGTTGTATGTTGATTAAAATATGATTTGTGACCGTAACAAATATGAATAACAACAATATGGTCTCCTGACTAAGCCCAAAAATCTGACAACCAGTCTTACAAAGGGGTATCGTGTTACCCAAATACCCAGTAACTGGGTTTGTGGAGGTCAGATAGGCAGTCACTCAATGTAAAGTACTGGTATTCAGCTGCATCCGGTTAGACTGGAAGCTGACTTTAGCCGACCCCTAGGCTAGGCAGATGATGAAACTTACCAGATAATTTGCCACCCAATACATATCATTCCTCTTCTCGTATCAATGGCAAAAGTTCAAACATCTTTGGTTCAAAATTCAGCTGCGCGAACTCCGCTCACTAACGCAAACATAAGATCAACATTTTCAACATTAAAAAAATAAGTCAATCAAACTGTCAACCGTGAAAAAATCTTACTAAGACAATCCTCATCCACCCCTATACTGGGGGATGTAAAAATAGAGTCGCGACTTGTAATCAAATCCAGTTCGATAGGGTGTTGTCAACCCCCTCGATAGGTTCATGTTGAGAATTTCGACACCCCTAGAGATTGAGCGGGGTTTGTATGGGTGAAAAATGTGGGAATCAATTATTTATTAAAACTTTATGCACAAGTAAAAAAACTGTACAAAGGTGGATTTAATGCTTTGGGCATTTTACCTTGCCACCTTAGGGTGATGCAGAAGAAACAATACTCAAGAGGTACAATAGCAGAAAAAAACAAATAGTAAATATTTAGAAGTAGAATATAAGAATAAATAAATACATACATACATACATACGTACAAAAAATACATAAACAAAACAAAAGAAAAAGTTATGAGAGATAAACAAGGAAACCTACAACAACATAATTCTGAGACGAATCTGCCAACTTCTTCTGTAAGTGTTCTCGAGCTTTCACTTTAAATGTGAACCGATTGGAAACCGTCCTGATATTCTGCAGGAGCGCATCCCAAAGGAAAACCGCCTGGACAAAGAAAGAAGACTTTATAAAACCAGAGCGATGAGAAGGACAACGAAGAAGACGATTATTACGTATTTTCTTTCTTTCTTCTTTCTTTCTTTCTATTCTACTACCGAGAATCGAGAATTACATACTTTGTTTAAGTAAGCACTTGGTGTTTTGCGTACATGTAGACCAAGACCTGGATAAGCATTGGATACTTTTATCCCGATATTATTGACGGCACGGTTGGCGCAGTGGTTAAGCGATTGACTGCTGCGCTGCGTGTTGCGGGTTCTATTCCCGCACGGAACAAATATTTGTATGACCTACAAGTAGTTGTTCCGGGTCTGGCTGTTTGTGTATGTGAGTTTAAATGTTTGTAAACGCACCTAAAATACAGGAGAAATTCCTAGAGTGGAGCAACGTTTTTTTTTTTTAAAAAAAGGAATTAACACGAGGCCGAGACTTATGCAGGTGAAACCGCGGGCTGCAGCTAGTTACTTATATTTTCATACTGTTTGTTAAATTGACTACAAGAACTATGTAACATTCTTTTTCACAATCCTTCAATTTACAATTCCATCATACATTTATTCATGTCACACCGCTGTCGCCATGTAAACGTCTCCTTAGCTAGAGGCGCGCGTGTCTCGAGCATGTTCTCAAATTAACTGTTTTTTTACAAACAACTAAAGTCAACAACAGTTAACAACACCACTGTTGTTATTGTTGTTGTTGTGAATTGATTCGGTGGAGGAGTTGTGAGGGTATTGAAGTAATGTGGGATGGATTCGGAGAAATTGTTTCTTCTAATTTTTGTTAGGCGTTGAAATCTTTAGTTTATGTAGCATGGGAATGTAACATACTATCCATACTAAAATTATAAATGCGAAAGTGTGTCTGTACACGCTTAAACCGCTGAACCGATTTAGATGAAATTTGGTGTAGAGATAGTTTGAGTCCCGGGGTTTTTATCCCGATTTTCCCACCGGATCGAAACTTATAAATGCGGAAAACTCTGCATGTGTTATCTTTTACGTCTAAGCCACTGAACGGTTCGTTATGTTTGACCCATACCCAGGTTATTTTTTATCCTAAATTATTAAAAAATATTGGAATACAAAATACACACAGACGAAGTCTCTTGCTACAGCTCGGCTGCCCCATTTCAAAACCTAGTAAGGACTTAAAATGAAATATTACAGGAGAGCGCATAAACGTAATATTGGTCAGCCTATGGAATGTATTTTTTGAATTGGTTAAAGTGACTTACTAGGTTATAAATGGTCACTAGGGAGTGAAAGGTGCACTTACTAGGTATCGATGCTTAAATATATCTCCTTTTATGTAAGTTTAAAACGCTGGTGTTTTTGTATTTGGTAGAGACCTTCTAGGTTAGCAAGATTATGCAATAAAACGATTTTTGTAAAAAGTGTTCCTTACTAGGTTTTGAAATGGGACAGCCGAGCTACTCTTATATTATATTAAAATGCTGTGCGCTTTCTTACTAACAATATATAACAACAACATTGCTACAAGTAACAATGTTTACCTTTGCAGGCGCAGATATTTACAATAAGCTACCGACGACCATTAACAATGTAAGCTCCAGACGCATTGCAAGTTACCATCCCTGCCTAGTTGCTATTCCACCAATTCGCACTAAGCGTTTTCAAATGTCCTTTATAATAGCAAAAGAGTGGAACTCTCTACCTGCGTTTGTGTTTCCGAGTGCATACAACCCGAATCTCTTCAAAGTAAGAGTGAACAGGCTTCTTCTGGGTAAGCTCACTCCATCGTCGACTTTGTCTCTGTCACCTCTGACCTAGACTAGAGTCAAGAGCAAACCCATTTCAAATAAAAAAAGTCCTTATAATGCATTCAAAGTACAACTTGCTCAACATGTATTTAGTCCAAAAATAATACTCCAATAGCAACCAAGTACTACTGGATCCATTATAGAAGTACCTGCTTAGGTATACAAATAAAAAAACAGTGGCACTCCGGGAGCGCCGACAGAAGTGAAAACAAAACACAAACAGAACACTTTGCCATCGCTCACTGACATATCGGATACATTAAAACCGAGTACATTCCGAGGATAGCCGAACACATCCGAAAAAGGTAAAATAATATGCTAAAGGTAAAATAATATGCTTGGCGATTAAAGGCTCCTGCAAACAGGCGCGACGCTCGACGCGAATCACGCGCGACACAAAGGCACCGCAAGTCGCGCAACGAGCGGTGCCTTTGTGTCGCGCACGATTATATCGCGTGTCGCGCCTCTTTGTAGGAGCCTTTAAACTCACATCTCTCTCACCTACTTATGCGGTTTTCTACAAGGATCATAGTTCTAATTTCTGTCACCCCATCGTATTTAGCTCGAAAGGGAAAATTCAATCAACGCAGCTCCACTGCTGGCCATAGGCCTCTCCCAGGCTGCGCCACAACACCGTGTCCTCCACCTTCCGCATCCAGTCTACCCCAGCCACCTTCTTTAGGTCGTCCGTCCATCTAGCTGGGGGGCGTCCCACACAACGCTTGCCGATACGCGGTCTCACTCCAGGACTCTTCTGCTCCACCGGCCATCGGTCCTTCGACAAACATGGCCAGTCCACTGCCACTTCAGTTTGCTTACTCTGCAAGCTATTACGGTAAGTCCGGTTCTTTTCTGGACAGTTTCATTCCTGATTTTATCCTTCAAAGAGACTCCGAACATAGCGCGTTGAGCGACCTTGAATTTGTGGACCAGCTCGACCGTCAGTGTCCACGTTTCGGCGCCATATATCATGAAGGGACAATTCGGGTTTTGGTATTTATTACCGACTTGCTAAATCTTTTAGGGATTATGATTCCGGCTTCAATACGGACGGACTTAAAACACAGTTAATAAATTAAATTACTGAACGCGATGGCAACTACTTAATTCTTGGCAGCAAACACTTAAAGTTTCGCTCTCCGCAACTCTCAAATTGTCGACTTTTTATTTCAACTGTTTTTATTGTTGCAAAATTGATTACAGGATGGCAATCTGTACAAAGTTGCGCCAATTGATTGAGAATTAGGCAAAAAATAGATTGATTACTCGTAGCCTAGCGGTTTGTCAATCAATCAGTTACTGAAACTATAGTTACGGATTTTTTTTTCCTTCTATACGCTATCACAGATGGTGATCACCATCACCAAAATTAAAGCACGATTCAAACTTCATGGCGGCTCGGAACATGATGCGAGTCCCAGCACAGCCGGTCGATTCTGTAAAAATCTCGCCGTGAAAATTTAGGTGAAGTGAGTTTGTTCTTGCTAGGGATTGACACTATTGACAACTCACTCCACGCTCACTTCAGTTTTCACGGTGAGATGGTTACAGAATCGCACTGCAGTAACAAATTCACGGGTCAGCGGGGTGAGGGGTGATGTTACTGCGCACCAAGTAGAGCCGCCATAAAGTTTGAATCAGTCTGTATCACCATCAAATAAATTACTTATTAGCTAATATGCTAGATTGTAATGTGAACAAAGCAATAATACTCTGCCCGTTTGGCTTGAGAAACCATGTCTTATATTTAAACGCGGGTACTACAGATGTTTGGGAGTTAATTAGCCGAGATTTGTCGTGAAACCCATAAAAAGTCACAAGACGTTTACGTATGGATACATATTGGCTTCTCAATCCATACAGACACATTATACTTTAGTAGCTTCTGTCCGCGTCTTCGTCCGCGTAAAATTTATTGTTCCCTCGACCCACCGCGTCATATCGCATCGCCCGCCCGCGCCTTTACTTCGTGGGCGCTTACTGTACTTTCTGATTTTTTTCTGTTTGCTCGGCTCCAAAGAGTCCTAGCGTGATGTTAGTTATAGATAAATAGATAATTGATTATCATCATCATTATTTCAGCTGAAAAACGTCCACTACTGGACATAAGCCTCCCCCAAAAGGGAGGCGTTTGCCATAATCGCCACGATTGGCAGGCGGGTTGGCGATCGCAGTATGGTATGGTGGTGGAATGCATAGAGAACGCTGCAGCCCATCCTCTGGTACGACCCTTAGTCGCCTTTTACGACACCCACGGGAAGTATGGGATAGGCAATAGGTAATACGGGATGGTTTCCGTAACTCCACGTCAATGCGCGTATTTTACGTACATGGGATAAAGGCTCCTTCAAACAGGCACGACACGAGATAAAATCGCGCGCGACACAAAGGCACCGCAAGTCGTGCAACGAGCGGTGCCTTTGTGTCGCGCGTGATTATATCGCGTGTCGCGCCTGTTTGTAGGAGCTTTAACTGATTATGTAACTATAAAATTAATAAATCGTCCAATAACACCTGTCTTATTCACTTTATGTTACGGGGAAGTCTTGATTCACGTGTTCTTTGTAGTTGTCAGCACTTTCATAACCAGAAAATAATTTTGTGTGCTTTTCCATATTTTAAGCACTTGTCAAACAGACAAAACGACTACATTCACATGTTAAATAATTACATGCATTTCATAGTTAGTCACTATAGTGACAAGTTTATATTTTTTGATACCAACATTTTTGTTGATAAGTTAAGGTCGACTAGGGATACTGTGTATCTGCCCATTAGTTTTAGACGTCAAATAGCTAGGCTATTAGCACTTATTATTAACCCAGACATAATTAGTATGTCGAAGTCATCTATAATTAGCACCACATTTAGTAATAGTACTAATGTTAAGGTGGTTAGCTCAGATAATTTAAACTAGTTTGTAAGACAACAGAAGGTACCACTAACAGTATAGTTACACTTAATAACAATAAGGTATTTTCTAGCAATAAAATAGTAAACTCTAGAATAGGGGCTAAGAGGAAATCCTTGAAATTATTTCATCAAAATATTCAAGGTTTTTCTTCCAAACAATTGGAAATTGAGTTGTTTTTAGAAAAAACAATGTTTGACATTATTTGTATAACTGAGCATTGGTTAAAAGATTCTGAAATGTTAATTAACTATGACAATTATAGTGTGGCCAGTTGTTTTAATCGATATTCGATGCTGCGTGGTGGTTCACTAATCCTAATTAAAAGTTGTATTAAATTCAAACCTCGTAAAGACATAGTTGAACTATCAGTTGAACATAGCATTGAACTGTCTTGTGTTGAGCTAGATAAGCATGTTATAGTGTGCGTTTACAGACCCCCAAATTATCAAAACTATTCTATATTTGAGTCAGTAATGGAAGATGTTTTGGCAAAACTTGCAACTAGTAATAGGTCAATAATTATCTGTGGTGACTTTAATATTAATATTTTAGAAAATAATTTAAATACCAGTAGATTATTAAATTTGTTTAAATCGTTCAATTTGTCAAATGTGTTTGTAGAACCAACCCGAACAACTACGACTACTGCTACATGTATTGATAATGTTTTTTGTTGCTGCGACTATTTAGATAAAGCCGTTGTTAATTATCTCCCTTCTGATCACAGTGGTCAAACTGTAACTTTTGAGTCCAACATGCCAATACAAAAAGTGCAGATTCAATCCAGACCAATAACATCAAGTAATTTAAATAAATTTAATAGCAATTTAATTTGTAAATTAAGTAATCAGAACCTTACAGTGAGCAATGTTAATATTTTGTATAATGAATTCTTTTCGTTAGTCCAAGCCGAGTTCAATAATTCTTTTAAGATGAACACTAAAAGTATCAGCCCTAAGTTTTTATTTTGTGACTGGGCAACTAAAGGACTCAGAAAAAGTAGGGAAAGACTTTTCGAGCTGTATGGCCTTAAGCCTTATATTAACACTGAAACTTTTAATAAGCATGTTGCTACTTACTCTAGAACTTTTAAGAACGCTTGTAAGGCAGCTAAAGCCTTATACATTAGCAACAAGGTAAAATCAGCAGACAATAAAATAAAGACGGTTTGGAAAATTATAAATAATGAAACGAACAGGAATAAGAAGCATAATTCTGAGTACACACTGCAGACGTCAAGCGGTCTCATTTGCGATAGCAAAGAAGTGGCTCAAGAATTTGTAAATTTCTTTACTAGTATCCCACTCAAAACAACTGAAACCTTAAATTCCTCGCCCTCGCTCGCTTTTGATTTAGTAAGGGCGAACGTTTCAGCCTGCCCGATTGAATTTAACTTTAGGCATATTAACCCCATAACAGTAATTAAAGCTTTTAAGCAAATTAAGATCAAATTGACCGAAGATCTTTGGGGAATGTCCATTAAGGTCTGTACCTCCATAATTGAGACTATTGCGCCCTACTTAGCCTTAGTATTTAATTCGTGCGTGGATCAAGGAGTCTTCCCCGACTTAATGAAATACAGTAAGGTAATACCACTTTACAAATCCGGGGACAGTAAAGACACCAATAATTATAGACCCGTATCCGTTTTGCCGGTTTTCAGCAAAGTGTTTGAAAAGATAATGCTTAATCAGATGCTTAATCATTTTAACATGAATAAGATCCTACACGATCAACAGTATGGTTTCACCAAAGGACGTTGTACGACCGACGCCGGTGTAACTTTATTAAAACACATTTTTAACGCGTGGGAAGAGGCCCAAGATGCCATAGGAATCTTTTGTGACCTCTCCAAGGCATTTGATTGCGTCGATCACGAAACCTTGGTTTTGAAACTTGAGCATTACGGACTTGGAAAACTTGCGCTCAGTTTAGTTAGTTCTTATTTAAAGGATAGACAACAACAAGTTCAAATAAATGGTGTCAATTCACTTGGTTTAATAGTAAAAATTGGTGTGCCACAAGGCTCGATATTGGGTCCTTTCCTCTTTTTAGTGTATATAAATGATCTACTCCATTTATTAAAAAATCAACCACAAATGGTGTTATTTGCTGATGACACTTCCTTAATTTTTAAGGTAAATAGACATGCTACAAATTTTGACGACGTAAATAACGCCCTACTGCAGGTCCAAAATTGGTTCACTGCTAATAATTTAGTATTAAATGGAAAAAAAACTAAGTGCATAAGATTTTCTTTACCAAATGTCAAGGGTAGTGATTGTGAGATAATATTGAATCAAGAGAAACTAGAATTCGTCGATAAAACTGTTTTTCCTAGGGATCACGCTCGACTCAAGGCTACAATGGGGTCCTCATTTAACATCTCTTGCAGGACGGCTAAGTTCAGCAGCTTATGCTGTCAGAAAAATCCGTCAATTTACTGATGTAGATACCGCGAGACTAGTCTATTTTAGTTATTTTCATAGTATCATGTCTTACGGTATTTTACTTTGGGGACGGGCTGCAGACATCGATTCTATTTTTATTCTGCAGAAAAGAGCTATCAGAGCCATATATAATCTCCGCAGGCGCGATTCTCTAAGGGAACGGTTTAAGGAAATTAACATCATGACGGTACCTTGTCAATACATCTATGAAAACATCATGTATGTAAGGAAAAATTTACATCTTTTTAGTAAAAGAGGTGAAAGACATAATTATAGTACTAGAAATAGGGACCTATTAGTTCAACCAGGTTTCAGACTGGCTAAAGTAGACTCATCTTTTATGGGGTACTGTTTAAAATGTTATAATAAAATACCTCCCCACATTCTTCAACTGAATGAGACAAAATTCAAGTCTTGTATAAAACGCACACTATGCAGTCAGGCATATTATAAGTTAGGGGATTACATTGCTGATAAAAATGCCTGGCTCAATGCTCGTCCTGCTCCACAACCACAACTAATTGATTAACACATGAAAATACTGTTGGAGCTGCTGAAGATTGTAAGACTATCTTTGCATTGTATAAAATCAATTTCCTTTGTTTTGTATAATTGCATAGCACAGATGTGAGTTCTATGTACCCTATAGCTACCATTTACCGGGTAATAATATGTCTTTCATTGACTCGAATGTGCCCTGGCAGCTGATGGTGTGTCATGCTCACTCAAATGTCTCGCTGACGGTGGCGTGTGTGTTGGATCATTTAGCTCCCTTCAAAATGGTTGAGCTGAATGGTGCTGATTTATGCGTCATGTTCGTGAACGGGCGCCGTCAGTTGGGGCTGGTCATCACTTAGCTGCCTCGGCTTATTTTTAATTATTTTAATTTTGGATTGTTGTTAGTTAAGTACTATTTCTTGTACTCTGGACGCTTTTAACGCGTACGTCTTTTTTAATTTTTTACATCGTTCTCACATTATATAATTTTAATATCAAAAGTAATGATGTAACTAATATTTTTGTAAAATATGATTTAAAAAGAGTGTCCATGGAGTTTCTTGCCCGTTCTTCTCCATAGGTACCTACGCTTTGGAATGGGCAACTAGCTTCATATTTTCTGACTGACCGACTTCTTGACAATTCAAAAGTGCCTGTAAATGGTTTAATTGAAATAAATGCTTTGAGTTTGAGTTTGAGTTTGAGTCTATTAGGATTCCACTGCTGGGACAAAGGTCTTGTCTCTTCGAGGGGGCGTGGGTTGTAATCTACCACGCAGACCCACTCGGCTGCCCCATTTCAAAACCTAGTAAGGACTTAAAATGAAATTTTACAGGAGAGCGCATAAACGTAATATTGGTCAGCCTATGGAATGTATTTTTTTGAATTGGTTAAAGTGACTTACTAGGTTTTAGATGGTCACTAGGGAGTGAAAGGTGCACTTACTATGTATCGATATATAAATATATCTCCTTTTATGTAAGTTTAAAACGCTGGTGTTTTTGTATTTGGTAGAGACCTTCTAGGTTAGCAAGATTATGCAATAAAACGATTTTTGTCAAAAGTGTCCCTTACCTTTTGAAATGGGACAGCCGCAGTGCGGGTTGGTAGATGTCACATGTCTTCGAATTTTTGTTTCTAGGACATGCCGGTTGCCTCACGATGTATTCCTTCACCATTGAGAGCAGTGGTGATGAAATTATTTACACAAAGTAAAGCGCCTGCCTGCCTGGTGGCGAGACGACTTAGATGCGTACCGTAAGAGGAGGACCGAGGTTACGCTGGAAAAGGATGCATGAAGGGATTTGGGGGAGCCCTTTGCTCAGGAGTGGGATAGTGTAGGAAAAAAAAAGCACCTGCTAGGGGTTCGAACCCATGACCTACAACTCGTCAGTCCAGTTACCACTGGGCTGCCACTGCTCCAGGAATTGCACTAGAGTTTATCTTTTTTTATTTGAAATGGGTTTGCTCTTGGCTCTAGTCAAGGTCAGAGATGACAGAGACAAAGTCTACGATGGAGTGAGCTTACCCAGAAGAAGCCTGTTCACTCTTACTTTGAAGAGATTCGGGTTGTATGCACTCGGAAACACAAACGCAGGTAGAGAGTTCCACTCTTTTGCTGGGCGCCTTATAAAGGACAATACTACAATTTACTCACACTGCGCTAAAGTAACTCAAAACGTTTCCCCTTTATAGTCTTCGCTTTAGGTCAGTGTTGTCAAGGAGCTGGATCGCCTCGACATTCACATGATGAAGTCTGTTGCTCATGATGTAGTTTGCAGTTACGGAATAATAATACATAATTTAATTTATATTATGGTCTGAGCTAAGTACCGGGCGACAAATATTTCACATCGACCTTTACCTTTTTTTTTGTATTTTATACAAAGAATAAAAATAATTATCAAAAGAAGCAAATCATAATTGTTTTAACAGCTCTTAATAGATACCGGACTGTTTGTATTTCGTGCGACAGAGATAACGCTCTACGAAGCCGAAATTAGCTGATTGTCTCTTTCCAAAGGTCGATGTGCAATATTTATCGCCGGGTATTGTAGGCATTCTTTGAGGACTTCTAGGCTAGGTTTTAAAAGTAAAGCGGTCAGATGGGATGAGTTAACTATTTTTAACACACCATTAATACCCATTTGGTATTTCCCGACCTCTCCTCAGTCCATCGCAGTCCACTGCTGGATAGGCTTCTCCCAAGCGGCGCCACAATACCCTGCCTTCCGCCTTCCGCATCCAGTTTGTCCCAGCCACCTTTTTACGATCGTCGGTATATCTAACTGGGGGGCGTCCCGAGCAACGCTTTTATAACCCAAAGTAAAGTTAAAACAAAGTACTTTTTGTGGAGGTCAGACGGCAGTTTCTTTAAACGTAAAAACTTCTGTCGAAAAATTTGTAAAAATCTATATAAGAATATTTTATTTCATATAAACCTAGATGGACACTTATGAAACGTCAGAAGCTAGGTGCACGGTTCCAATTGGTCGTTTCCTATGGAGAAGAGCCGGCAAGAAACTCCACGGTTACTCTTTTAAAAATGTATTGCAACATTAGCTATTCCATACAGTTCACCCCAAATCCCCAATACGAGAAAAAGAAGATAGACGTTTTATTTTTCAACCCCCAGTCACCATTAAAACAAATACACATCTCCAAAAAATAAAACATTTACCACCCCCCAACGAATTTTCTTTAACTTTCACCCCTTTTTAATTTGGTGTCTTGCGAATGAACTGACAGCCAGGGGGGTGAGAGAGGGTGAGAGGGGTGATTTTATTGAAATACTTGCGGCGGCATCGCGAATCGGGAATGCGGGTTCGATTCTCGGGTGCTAAACTTTAATTTCGGGTGTTTTTTTTATTGCATTTTTAAATGCGACGTGAAAACGATTGACGCGGTGGAGATAGATACTTTTTTATAGGAACGAATTGAACGATGTTTATTTTATTTAGTCAGAAAAAAACCTATTAATGTCAAATGATTTATTTCAATTAAGAGCGTTTACGCCGTACGCCATTTCATACAAACTTTCAAGCCCTTGTTTTTCGAAATGAATAAACCGATTTTAATGAAACTTCATACGTATAAGCAGGATACAAAGGTCTAAAAAGTTAATAGAGAACATTTTCGAAATGTCTTATTTAAAAAAAGAGAACTGGAAATCTCTGTTTCTATGGAAAATTAAAAATCGGGCTAATTTGGCTGTAACACTATTTTTTGGAAATGTTCCCTATTAACTTTTTAGACCTTTGTATCCTGCTTATGCGTATGAAGTTTCATTAAAATCGGTTCATTCATTTTGAAACATAAGGGTTTGAAAGTTTGTATAAAATGCCGTACGGAATGTCAAAAAGACGTGACGAGAGAATGCGTGCCTGACACCTGTCACTGCGACAATTCTAGTAGCTAATAAAGATCAAATTAGCAAAACACGTAGGTATTCGTTTGTATGAAACTGACAGCTGATGTCAAGAATGCATTCTCTCGACGGCCGCACTGTCGTAACCCCGTCCTAAAAGGTACTTTTCCTATGGAGAAGAATGCGCATGACATTATACTCCATTATCGCTTCAAAATGAGGAGGAATTAAAATCGTGGCTTAAGGAAAAATTAAGGCTGGACGAACGCATTTGAACCTACCAAAAAAGTCCATTTCTGGTAGGGTCGAATGCCACTCTCATCTCCCTGGCTGTCAGTTCACTCCCACAAATGGCCATGTTTGGTAGGTGGAGGCTTCTACGAGTGAATGTGCTTCAACCCTGGAGAGTCAGCCCTGCTATCTAATTGCTGACAGACTATAAATTTTTTTTTTTAATTCGTACTTTCGGCCCTCGTTCACCGTCTCGAGCGACGCGACTTGCGTCAGAGACGGTGACGCTAAGTCGCGTATACTCGGCTCCAATCGGTTGGTGACGCTGAGTCGCTTATGCTCGGCTCTAGTCGGTCGGTGACGCTGAGTGGCGTATATTCGGCTCGAGGCTGTCGGTGACGCCGAATCACGTATACTCGGCTCTAGTCGGTCGGTGACGCCGAATCGCGTATACTCGGCTCCAGGCGTAAGTTTTCTTCTACCGTGTGGTCATAAGCACACATCTACTGTTTTTTTAATGAATTCATAAAAAAATAAAACAAAACAAATTCAATTAACTTCTTTTAATAAGATTTGTCTATAAATCGCTACTTTTTCACATTTATAAATTGACAACAAGTTGGAAATTAAAATTAATCCCGAAAGAAATTTGAAAAAAAATCTAAAATAAAAAAAAAATGTGCCTCTGACATCATTATTTGTGTCCGTTTTTCCAAAATGTTGTCAAAATATAATTAATGACTAATACTGCTACATTGCACAATAAATAACTTAATAATAATTTGTTAATTAAGTCTTACAATTAAGTTTTTAATTATTTACACTTTTTTATTTTATACAATTCGAGTGGGAGATTCGACTATAATTTTTTACAAAATCTTTTTCAGTATATTTTTTTCATTAATTTCTCAAACGCAGGTATTATTTTAAAGGGTTGTGTGCACATTGGCTTATGCTGAATTTTACCTCAATTTTGATTATATTTTAAATTATTCCTGTTAAAACCCTGTTATTATTCCTGTTGTTCCTGTACTATTATTAAAAATAATGTGACTACTATTTTCTTACTAAACCAGATTCTTGAAATGCTATCAGAAACCTGCACCCCAATAGCGTAACACGCTATCAATTTGAATCTGAATAATTTTGAAGGATATTGCAAATCCATTGCTTCGTATGTTTGAGAAATTAGTCTGCTCGACAACGTAAATAACGCAATGAATGCTGTTGAACTGTCAAAATGAAAGGCATTGTAAATTGTAAGTGTGTTAGTGTGCATACACACGAGCGACGTACAATGCGTGCCACGAAAGATGAGACTTGACACACCACGTGGTTTGACATGCGCAGAACACGATTTTAGGTATCTTTAGCGGTATGAGGTCTGAGTGCGGGACGGGACCGGACGTCATAGGGGCGGCGGAAAGAGCGGGGGAGGCGGGGTCAAGTCTCATCTTTCGTGGCGCGCATTGTACACGTCGCCAACATTCTAATCAATACACGATCGTCACGTTGTCGACGACAGCCGCCGACGCGTCGACGGATGCAATTGACTTTTTTTTTTTAATTAACCAGAAACGGTGTTGATTGGAAATCTATGATAATTTAATAAAAACTTAAAAATAAGGCAAAAACACAGGCCAATATGTACACAAACAAGAAGAAATGCAAGTTTATAATTAGTCAGTAAATTGCTATGGTAATCTTCAAATGTATATGACCAGAAAACAACACAGAATCATGTGTATATCGTCGCAATAATATCCCTAATAATTATTATTATCTGCCATATATCACTGCTACGGAATGCTCTTTGGTGTAATTTACTGCAAATGTCATGTAATTTTCAAGACAAAGTGGTTATTACACTATTTGGATAAAATTATTAGCATTTTACTTGTCATGTGACATTTATGAACACTTTATAATGACCAGATTGTCTTTGCCGTGTCATCGTTTGAATTAAACCATAATTTTGAGGAACATAGCAAATACTGTAGCAGTAATATGATATCACAGTAATTTTCGGTATTGAACCTCGCTTAGTAACTACGTACAATGCGCGCCACGAAAGAAGAGACTTGACCCCGCCTCCCCCGCTCTTTCCGCCGCCCCTATGACGTCCGGTCCCGTCCCGCACTCAGACCTCATACCGCTAAAGATACCTAAAATCGTGTACTGCGCATGTCAAACCACGTGGTGTGTCAAGTCTCATCTTTCGTGGCACGCATTGTAACGCATTATCTAACAATAGCAATAGCTTCCATTTTGACAATTCAACAACATTCATTGCATAATTTACGTTCTTGAGCTGACACATTTTTCGGACATATGAAGCAATGGATATATCCATCAAAATGATTCAGATTCTGATTGATATTAGACGCAATTAAGACGCATTTCCTAATAACCAATACTTGTTTGTTATTTTACATCCTCATTAGAGGATGTAAGAGGGTAATTTCGTAACATACTTATCTATTTACGA
Organism: Luperina nickerlii; assembly: GCA_963855955.1. Taxonomy (NCBI): domain Eukaryota; kingdom Metazoa; phylum Arthropoda; class Insecta; order Lepidoptera; family Noctuidae; genus Luperina; species Luperina nickerlii. The sequence continues at coordinate 2,723,758 of OY979689.1, read as the reverse complement.
GGTTTAATATTAATTAAACCTCGTAAATAGATAAGTGTGTTACGAAATTACCCCGCGGATATTATTGCGACGATATTAACGAAGAAGTGAACAAAACATTGTAAAACGTCGACAAATTAAGTGTCATGTAAGTTGTATTATTTTTGTATCTAAACTATTGACGAGTGTGAGAGGGACGCATGATTGTTTCTGATCACTTTTTTACATTAGCAGTTGAGTTTTGATGAGTATGGTGCTAGGATTTGTGAAAGGACACTCTTCTTAGAGGGGGCTTGTGGCTAAGTAATGGAACGCTTGCCGTGGTTGGTCCGTGAATGGGTGACCATCTTCACATACCAAGACCCCTCCGTGCCTCGGAAAGCACGTTAAGCTGTTGGTACCGACTGTCATTCGTAGATCTTTGACAGTCGTTATGGGTCGTCAATAGCCCGAAAGTCTAACAACCAGTCTTACCAAGGGGTATCGTATTACCCAGTAAGTGGGTTGTGAAGGTCAGATAAGCAGTCGCTCCATGAAAAATGCTGGTATTCAACTGCATCCGGTCAGACTGGAAGTCTACCCAAATTAGGAAATGGCTAGGATGTTGCCTAGGATATGAGTTTTGTAGGTTTTAATCTAGCTATACTTTTCATTATTTTTATTGGCTCTTTTTTCTGAATCCCTTAAATTTTATTTGTTGCATGTGCATATGTACAAATGTTCCAAATAGGCTATTAAAATTTATCATTGCCGGTCAGTACAGCTACAAAAGCAGGTCTCACTCACAGTTCCAAATCAAGATTACACATAAAAGCGTTTTGCAAAAACTGACTCCATAGAATCTTGCCTCACTCCTCTAACCTGAACTCCACCATCAAAACTCAACCAGCCTTTACAATCTAAACTCTATTTAACTGCTGTTCTCTCTCTCTAGCCTTCATTTCTAACTCCTCTTCCTCTTTCGTCAGTGGCACCGTACTGTGGTTATACAGCCCTTGTGCCATCAGCTGTAACGCGAGGGGGTTCCTCTGTCCCGAAGCCTTCTTGATCTTGGCCCGTTTGTTCTGGAACCAGATCTTGATCTGAGCTTCTGCTAGACCCAGCTCTGCGGCCAGGCTTTGACGTCTTCTCTCTGTCAGGTAGCGGTTTTCGGCGAACTCGTGCTGTAGGGGAAAATAGACTGTTAGAAATATGGATTTTGTGGTACGATGAAGAATCCGTCTATCTATGTAAAAAAGCAAGGAATAAACTCAAGTGATTGCTCATAGATTCTTCACTCTAAGGTCTTTGGATTAATCTGTCAGGTTATTGTTAATAAGCGTTAAAACAGTAAATTTTGCCTGTATCAGGCAGAGGATTTTTTTTTGGTGTGTCCCACTACTGCCCAAAGTTACCCCTTTTTTCTTCCATGCCTATCTTCCTTTGTGCGAGTTCTGGTCATGTTTTCTCTCCGCAATCATGATTAGATCGTCACAACACCTTCGGCGCGGTCATATACATGAGAATGTTCTCGATTATGTAGTCTGGCAGTTGCTAGTGTCTTCGTTTCATCATCATCAACCTATAGCAGTCCACAGCTGGAGATAGGCATATCTAGTCACATAACTCTATTAATAGTTTCGATTTTTTTTTCAAATCCATAGTTTAGTAGCCGAGCGATTGATGTTACGGCGAAAGACTATGATTTCAGAGATATGCGCGTGTAAAGGCACAGAGGAAACCCCTAAAAGTAAAAAATGGTTTTGGAGACCCATACCTTTAACCTTGCAAGTTGTGGTCCAGAGAAAGCAGTGCGGGGTCTCTTCTCATCAGGTACAGCATTGTCTCCAGGAGGTTTCTTCGGCCTTCGCGTCCGGGGACCTGCTCAGAAACAGACTAAAATGTAGGACGAATATTTAAGCTTCAAAAATCAACCAATCAGCTAAGTTTGTCGCAGTCCACTGCAGAACATAAGCCTCTCCCAAGGTGCACCATAACCTTCCGTATCCACATCCAATCTATCCTGGCAACCATTCAAAGGTCTTTTTTAGCCTCAAAGTCTGTTGAATTTTGATTATAAAACATCTTTTGGATAGCTGGAAAAAGGCACGTATGTCCAGCAGTAGATTGTATGATCGCAAATACAGGATCCCATTAAAATAGATGCACAAATTTTAACACAGTGCTCAATACGTCTAACCAAAGATATCCAAGCAAAAAAAAAACACTGATTAAAGTGATTTTATTTTGATCTAAAATAATCATTTGCCGCACATTAGTGTATTTTCGTTAGCTGATTAATTTTCTTATAAGTATCTATGCGTTTTTCTTATATATTTTTTTACCATTGTCATTTTGGTGGTCTGAATAATCTTTAAAAGTTTGTCCAACTATTTTAATGGGACCTTATATATGCTGTTATTGGGGGTTTAATCCAATGTTAAAGAGATAATAAACCTACACAAGACTAGAGATGATTAAAAGGTCGCTTTTAGAGATAAGACCGCCTACTGTGTCACCATATGTAAAACAATATATCTATAAATTCTTATGGTGTAGCATAATATAAAGAGTTTTACTATTCTATTCTGCTATTTTCTAACTTAGTTCAACTCTATTTGACTAGTTCGGCTTTTTATAGAAAACTTCTATTATTCCTTGTAAGGCTTTTCATTTCAAACTATGTGATACAAGTTACTAAGCTCATCTCTATGTATATAATTTCAATATTTATAACAATTAATTTAGTTCAGTTTCGGTATAAATCATTAAAAAGTTTAAGTAAAAGTTGAAACATGACCACTTAATGTTAGATTCACAAAAACACACAAGCATAGACAAATAAACACAAAAAGCAAAACACACATTTGTTACAGTAACGAAAAAATCTTCAAGTTGCAACAACAAAGAACAAACGTTAACGTTAACAAAATGTAGTATTAACAAACAAACAAACACATATAACACAAATTTAACGTTAATCTAGCATACGTAGCATGGCCACTTCTACATCTACGAGACGAAGTGACATTTGTTATGGCAAACATCTCTAAAAACATGATGTTCTAATGCACACTTTTTTTTAATGATTGAGCCTCTTTTTACCTTTCTGATCTTTTCTCACAGTTGGTCGCAGTTACTAAGCTAGGGTATCCCGACCAAACGGCTTAGAGGTTAGGTTGGATCTGTGACCAACTGCGCAAGAGTCGAGCAAGCGAAGCGGCCGGTGCCGCGACAGCGGCCGGCGATCGCTACATACAAGTTGGTCGCAGTTACTTGGCCGTTTTAGTTTTTTTGGGACCCCAAAATAGGAATTATTTGAGGTTCACAAAAAGAAGTGCAATCATTATATTAGAGTGTTCAATCATTGGGTATTATTTGAGGTTCGATTAAAATACTTTTCTTATAATTTTTGACATCGCGCCATAAAAATCTCACAACTACAATGTGTCTACCGTATTTCGTTTCTACGGTGGTCATGCCAAGTGCTCATCATATACACGAGCAGCCAGTTGCCCACGTCAGAGGCAACTGCAATCGTCGACGCGTCGACTGCAACGTGCTGTCCGTGTAAATCAGTACAATGCGTGCCACGAAAGATGAGACTTGACCCCGCCTCCCCCGCTCTTTCCGCCGCCCCTATGACGTCCGGTCCCGTCCCGCACTCAGACCTCATACCGCTAAAGATACCTAAAATCGTGTACTGCGCATGTCAAACCACGTGGTGTGTCAAGTCTCATCTTTCGTGGCACGCATTGTACGTGCTCAAATACACGAGCGGGACGTTACTGCGACACTCGTCGGCGTCTCGTCGAGGGCTGCAGTTGCCTCTGCTCTTGGCAGCGTGCCGCTCATCTACAGGCGTCAGCACATCAAGCTACTACAATCTGTCAAATTTCTTCAATAGATTTTCAACTTTATCGCTAAAGCATAAGATTCAAAGTTGATTGTGAAAATTTGACAGTTTCGGGTAGCTTGATGTGCTGGCGTCTGTACATAGATGAGCACTAAGGGTGCAGGTAGAAAATCTACTAAATAAAATGGGCACAAATAAAAACACACGGAGCACAAGCATCCCTCGTTGAAATCCCCGAGACAAGCGGACGATGCAATATCTTAACCAATTCAGTTCCGAGCTCCAACGAGCATCGAAGACCCTCGCGATAAAATTGGTCAAAATATTTCACCGACCGCCTGGCGGGCTGGAGCTGACGATGATGAAGGAATATGATGTATCTTCTTCTCTGGAATATTGGAGATGTGGCTGGAAATGGGTGTGCAACTATGACATTGGAAAGAGATAATTGCCTAAATAGTTTATGTAAGAACAACCGCGGGGTGATTGCGTAACACACTGACAGTAGGGCTTTGACAGTTCAACAACATTCATTGCGTCATACATATTATTATGAACCAATGGATTAGTAATATAGGTACTTCAAAATTATTCAGATTGTGATCGATAGTGTGTTACGCACAGCAGTGCGATTCTGTAACCATCTCACCGTGAAAACTTAGGTGAAGTGAGCGTGGAGTGAGCTGTCAACAGTGTCAATTCCTAGCAAAAACAAACTCACATCACCTACGTTTTCACGGTGAGATTTTTGCAGAATCGACCGGCTGCTCACTTCACTTAAGTTAGACATGCACGGTGAAGTGTGAAAATAACAACAATACTTTATTATTGTTTTTGACCAACAACTGTCAAATTGACGATGAATTTAATGTCATCATAAATGACTGGTTGTTCAATCGATCGCGTTTTGACAATATCATACAATCATCTGACAGTTCGTCACGAAAAACGCAAAAAACAAATATGTAGCCAAAAGCAAATTAATGTAATAATCTATCTGAGTTAAACACAAAAATAATGTTATTAAGTACAGCTGTTAGTACAAAAACAAAATTATTGCAAAAAAAAAATAACCAACAAATACACATTTCACAAACTTGTTAAAGAGCAGAATTTTTAGCACAAACATTTTGACATGCTGATATTTTATTTGAAAAATTTGGTCATGTTTCAACTTCACTTTAAGAGCGTTTACGACGTATCCTGTTTAAATGCGTCTGAAGTTTCATTAAAATCCGTTCATTCATTTCGAAAAACAAAGGCTTGAAAATTTGTATGAATTGTCGTACAGTACCCGGCGATAAATATTGAACATCGACCTTTGGAAAGAGACAATCGGTATTGTATTTATACAAAGAATAAAAATAATTATCAAAAGAAGCAAATCATAATTGTTTTAACAGCTCCTAATAGATACCGGATCCCAGACTGTTTGTATTTCGTGCGACAGAGATAACGCTCTACGAAGCCGAAATTAGCCGATTGTCTCTTTCCAAAGGTCGATGTGCAATATTTATCGCCGGGTACTGTACGTCGTAAACGCTCTTAATGTTGCTGGAATTTCATATTTCTAAATGCCTATCGAAAGTACCAATATTTAAGGCTTTTTTTGCAATACATAGATACAGCTGCCTAGCTGGTAGCAGGAATGTGTGGTCATATGTCGGATGTAGTATCAAACTGAACAATTTTCTGTACCTACGGGACCAACATTGTAATCGCAAAAAAATATCAACTGGCCCATATAATTTCAATACCTACTTGGCCTAAATGTATGGGACAGTTGATTATATTTTCGCGATTACCGTGTTCGTCCCATGGAGAAATTTGATTGTCTGTACTAGGGGTTTCGAATACCGGATTTCTTTTTCCAGGATCCCGGTATGTATTAGATTACTTTTTGGGGTAACCCCCGCCTTTCCCCCCCTTCCTTCTCACTTCAAGAATCTAAGGATAGTACCTACTTCTATTTTTCTCTGTAGGTACCTCTTGCCTTGACCGAGAGGCAAAAACAAAGACTAGGTACCATTTTTAATCCCATTCTTTATCTGCGCAAGTAGTAATAAAATCTAACTCTGAACAAATGTACTACCAGATTAATTTTTAGAAAAAGAAAATTTTTGGAAATATAATGTGCAATCAGTGCAATAAAACGAAATTGTGACACTAGTTTCTACTGAAAATAAAATAAAATCACCAATACCATAATCTCGGTATTGGATGTTTCAATTCCGGTATTGAAAAAGGACAAAAAAATGTCCCGAATCCCGATATTAAGGCTCCTACAAACAGGCGCGACACGCGATTTTATCGCATGTCACGCCTTTAAAGGAGCCTTTAGTCTCTAGTCTGTACCACACCGTTAAATATGACTATACCTTCTGATAGGTACATTTAGTATAATTATTACTTATTAACTTTACCATCTCTAGAAGTAGGTCGTTAGGTATAAATTTTGGCCCACTGTAGATTACCCGTTCAATAATCAAATCAACCAGCCAGTATCAACAATAACTATTTTCCACTTCACCCAAAAAACGGAATAAGACCACGTACTCTCAATTTACGCGTAACTAATCAATTTCATTTCATTATTTGTCAGCATCACGAGTTGCTTTTTGTCATACGTTTTTACAACTTCGCCTATTGTAGTTACGAAAATAGACAGGTTTTTGTACGAAATCTCACTGAATTGCTGTGGTGACAATCCAATTAGGGTTCTGGGTGAAATATAATCGAATTTCGGTATCTATGATTGGGTAAACGCGTATTACTGGAAATGCTGAGCGTGTGGCGAAACGGTCAATAGATCAACATTTGATTAGGTATGCCATAGAAAAAAGGGGAATTTCTTAGTTTTCAAAATGCAGTGTAGCCAAATATAGAGCCAGCCAACATTTGATTAGAAATGCTTTCGATTCAAAAAAAGGTATAGAACCATTTTACACGATAGTTAGGTACTGCAATGTGCATTTTCTTTTTTGTGACTAATATCTTTTTATCTTGATTATTTTTTAAAGAAAAACGTGGCGTTAGGTATGTGTATAGACTCATTCAAACGATTGAAGCCGGCCGATGGCTTCAATCAAAAGATTGAATGTTGGTACGAATTCATTGATCGTTTCCGCGCGTAAAGTCGCCTATAAGTTGATTTTTCATATTATTTGTCGATTTCTTTTTGTTTTAATATGGAAAGTTTACTTCTAATAAGTAATAGTATTTATTGATAAATTAATTTATTTAGGTTTTTGAAAAAAAAAGAGATTTCTGTTTACAAGCTTGGTAAAAATTATAAAGGTCGAGATCGGTCTTGACCGTTTCTTACCAACTCTAGCTATAGAAAGTTTTGTTGACAACCAGTTTTTTTTTTATAAATAAAGCCATCAATTTACTTTATTATGTTTGGAATTTACTTTCAAACTAACAATATTAAAATATGCTAAGAAAAACTTTATTGAACAGGTTTAATAAAAATATGTAAGAAGCATTTTATATTATACTAGTTTCTGCTCGCAACTTCTCCTCCTTTTTAATAATCCGACTGGTAGATTCAGAGATTAGCGCGTTCAAAAAACTCAGATTTATTATATCAGTGGGTAACATACAGCACAGATATAGATACACCGTTCCGCGCGTAAAGGCTCCTACAAACAGACGCGACACGCGATATAATCGCGCGCGACACAAAGGCACCGCTCGTAGCGCGACTTGTGCGGTGCCTTAGTGTCGCGTGCCGTGTCGCGCCTGTTTGAAGGAGCCTTAAAGGCTCGTACACACAGGCGCGACGCGACACGCGACACAAAGGCACCGCTCGTTGCGCGACTTGCGGTGCCTTTGTGTCGCGTGTCGCGTCGCGCCTGTGTGCACGAGCCTTAAAGTGGGTGCCTATTGGCTATTATATGTATTTTTTTTGTCTGTAATATTTTTGCCCTGCATTTTCTTTCTCTAAGTATAGAACATTTGAAAATACTTTCCTTGTCTCAAGTGTACCAGATTAAAATCAACATTAAATAAAAAGGAAATCAAATATATAACAAAAAAAGTATTTAACAGAGGGTAAATAAATATAAAGATATAAAAAATAAAAGTATTTTTGTGGGCAGGTACGTAAAATAAATAATTATAAAAAATAAATGGAATTATCTCACGTGGTTCCCGTGAGCGCGTCCCGTACTTACTTCGTCCTGTAACAAAGGAGAAAATATAATTAATATAATTAAATAACACACAACATACAATAATATAAGTAGGCTATGTAATAACTGCCGCGCGGGTCGATCAGGTTAAGCTACGCTTGTCGCGGTTGGTCCGTAGATAGGTGACCATCTTCTCATACCAAGACCCCTCCGTGCCTCGGATAGCACGTTAAGCCGTTGGTCACGGCTGTCATTCGTGGATTTTTGACAGTCGTTACGGGTCGTCAGTAGCACGAAAGTCTGACAACCAGTCTTACAAAGGGGTATCGTCATCATCATCATAATCAGCATATAATGTTCCCACTGCTGGGACACAGGCCTCCTCTCTGTGAGAGGGAGAGGGCCGTAATCCACCACGCGGGCCCAGTGCGGGTTGGTAGATGTCACATGTCTTCGAATTTTTGGTTCTAGGACATGCCGGTTTCCTCACGATGTTTTCCTTCACCGTTTTGAGAGCAGTGGTGATGGAATAATTTACACAAAGTAAAGCGCCAGTCTGGGTTCGAACCTACGACCTACAACTCGTAAGTCGCGGCCGATACCTCTGGGCCACCACTGCTCTCCCTGGGGTATCGTATTACCCAGTAATTGGGTTGTGAAGGTCAGAGAGACAGTCGCTCCATGTAATTGTACTGGTATTCAGCTGCATCCGGCTGAACTGGAGCCGACCCCAACATAGTTGGGAAAAGGCTAGGTAGATAATACAGTAATATAGGTAACTAACATTCACCAACAAGTGTCAATCCCGTGGGAAAATCAGGATAACAACTATCTTATGCCCTTTCCCGGGAATTAAACTATCTCTCTCTCATGGAGTTTTTTGCACGTTCTTCTCCATAGAGATCTACGTTTTGGAATGGGCAGCTAGCTTCAACTTTCTGACTAATTGACAGACTATTTAGTTTTGATAATTCAAAAGTGCCTGTACAAGGTTTAATTGAAATAAATACTTTGAATTTGTATTTGAGTCTATAGCTTTTATCTAAATCGCTTTAGCGGTTTAAGGCTCGTACACACAGGCGCGACGCGACACGCGACACAAAGGCACCGCAAGTCGCGCAACGAGGAGCGGTGCCTTTGTGTCGCGCGCGATTCGCGTCGCGCGTCGCGCCTGTTTGCAGGAGCCTTTAAGCGTGAAGAGGTGACAGACAGAAACAAACTCAAAGGTCACAGTCTCCTTTTTAAAGTCCAGACATAATCTTGGTCAGATCTTAGTGTATAACATCCTTTTCTGTTTTGCATTTGTTTCTTTCAAGTTATGTCAGCGTATATTTGCTTGATGAAATTAATGTCACAAATACTCAAATATAAACACGCCTTTATGTAATATCTTTAACTATTAAAACTTCGTTTCGAAAAATTACTTTATGCTCATTAAAATTGAGCTTCAACTTGAACCATAAAAATAATTGCAAAAAAAAACGTTTTTATGCTTCAATAAATTGCAAATTAAAGCCAATCATCAAGTTTTATAATTATTACTATCATTGGTTAAGCTTTACTACCAACCAGACAATCTACCCAATAAATTAATAAGCGTCAAGGAATAAAGACCTGACTTAAAACCATCCACCATAACGTGGCCCACGCCATGGCGCCACTTTCGCAGCGGAACGTCAAAAATCGCCTACATTTTTGTAGTTCCAAAGTTCGCCGCATTCAAGAAATTATGGTCGGTCCAACTACTGATTAGGAACGGAGTGACGTCACAGACCACCCATGTAGGCCGATAATTAAGACATTCGGTATTACTGTATCATACTTGTTTATTTTTATAGTTTTTTTTATGCTTTTATGTGTTTTATTAGGACGAAAACATATGGCCTTTATAGTATCTTCACGGGTTGTTTCTAAAAGGGTAGGCAGGATAAGATTTAGTTGTTTTTATGTTGTTTTTGACCGCTATATTTCCTAACTAGCTTCTGCCCGCGACTTCGTCCGCGTGAAATTTTTTGGTACTCCGACCCACCCCGTCGCATCGCATCGCCTGCCCGCGCTATTACTTCGTTTTTGCTTAGCGTTCTTTCTGACTTTTTTTCTTTTTGCTCGGCTCCTAAAGGTCATAGCGTGATGTTAAATAACCTATAGCCTTCCTCAAGAATTGGGCTATCAAATGCAAAAAGAATTTTTCAAATCCGACCGGTATTTCCAGAGATTAGCGCGTTCAACCAAACAAACAAACTCTTCAGCTTTATAATATAAGCATAGCTGAAGCTATGATGTGGTCGACGGTGAAGCTCGTTTGCCCAGAAGTAACCACCGGGATAGTTGCGTAAAGGCTCCTGCAAACAGACGCGACGCGCGACGCGAATCGCGCGCGACACGAAGGCACCGCTCGTTGCGAGACTTGCGGTGCCTTTGTGTCGCGTGTCGCGTCGCGCCTGTGTGTACGAGCCTTAACACACTAACAGTAGCAATGGGTTTCATTTTGACAGCTCAGCGACATTCATTGCGTTATTTACGTTGTTAAGTAGACAAAATTTTAGAACATGTGAAGCAATGGATTAACAATATCCTTCAAAATGATTCTGCGGTGCAATTCTGTAAAAATCTCACCGTGAAAACTTAGGTGAAGTGAGCGTGAAGTGAGCTGTCAATAGTGTCAATTCCTAGCAAAAACAAACTCACTTCACCTAAGTTTTCACGGTGAGATTTTTACAGAATCGACCGGCAGGTTCTAATTGATAGTGTGTTACGCAAAGAGCACCCTGCTTTTATTCACTTGGAGGGTTAAGTGTCTAAACACACTGAGGTACAATGCGTGCCACGAAAGATGAGACTTGACACACCACGTGGTTTTACATGCGCAGAACACGATTTTAGGTATCTTTAGCGGTATGAGGTCTGAGTGCGGGACGGGACCGGACGTCATAGGGGCGGCGGAAAGAGCGGGGGAGGCGGGGTCAAGTCTCATCTTTCGTGGCGCGCATTGTAAGCCGGAGTAGATATCTTTAATATGATTATATTATTTGTCTATAGAATACTGACTGTTCCATTTTTCAAAGGAAAGCCGGTGGGAATCCAGTTTTATGGAACCACGCCACTGGCCTGCAATGCTATTTGATTTACTGACGACACATTATGCCGAAATTACGTTCCGTTATAGCGCTGATATAAAATCAGCCGCGGATTTCGGTCGCGTACCGTCGGCATAGTGTGTTTGGCCACAAAGACTCACAGAAAAAAAACTTCTTCTTATTTAACAGACAGCTGTACCTACTGCTGAAGAGTTTGTTGCGCCACTTCTTTCCAGCTAAAGAGCTAGGAAGTGATGAAGGGCGGTCGTTTTAGAGGAGCATCTTCTGTAATTCTGACTTAAAAAAAATGATGGTGCTGATTCTCAGTTTAATTTGAAGAATAATGATTTTGATTTTGTCTGTTCAGCAAAAAGTTTCATAAAGGCTAAAGGTCTGGTTGGAATAATCACCGACGGCCGCCACGGCCCACGCACAATGGTCCACTTGAAGTCCCAAATTGCGGAAACCAAACCTAACATAGAACATACGAACCCCAAGATGTATCTTGGGGACTAACTGTCTAGTCTCGAGGCTCACTAGCAAATAATATAAATTGTAAGCTGTAGGTAGTTCTTTAAGCTACTCACGCTTGCTGTTAACCAGTGAACCTGCTTACAGTACCTGGCGATAAATATTGCACATCGACCTTTACCTTTTTTTGTATTTCATACAAAGAATAAAAATAATTATCAAAAGAAGCAAATCATAATTGTTTTAACAGCTCCTAATAGATACCGGACTGTTTGTATTTCGTGCGACAGAGATAACGCTCTACGAAGCCGAAATTAGCCGATTGTCTCTTTCCAAAGGTCGATGTGCAATATTTATCGCCGGGTACTGTATTGTATTACCTAGACAAATAATATTTTTCTATTTCTCCATTTTGTGTCCCACTGCTGTGTTAAGGCCTCCCCTTTTTCTTCCAAGCCTCCCTCTCTTGTGCGATCTCTGGTCATGTTGGCCCTGCAAATGATATAAGATCATCGCACCTTTGCCTTGGTCTACCTCGACGGCGATGTCCTGCCTCAGGCGTCCGGTGAGTGACAATCTTTGCCCATCTCTCCGGGTGCATTCATGAGACGTGTCCGGTCCACTCCCACTTCAGCCGGGCTGTTTTTTCTCCAACATCCGCTACTTGAGTTATGGAGCGCAGCGTGGTGTTTCTAACTCGATTTGTACGCTTAACAGCTAATATGCTGCGCTCCATTGCCCGTTGGCAAATCTTGAGTTTGGACTTCTATTGTTCACTAAGTGACCAACGAGAACTCCTCTTCTTATACAGAGAAGGAAAGATCCTTCTTGCTCACTACGTGTTTGTGGTTTCAGAACATTTAGGCCATATTCGTCATAGTGTCACGTTATTTCTTTCAATAATATTTTTATAATAAGTGAAACTTCTTTGGTGACGATTCGTTAATTCATTGGACAAGAATTGAGAGTGAAATTTCAAGGACGCGTCACGTTTTGGCACATTTCGTTACATAAGGGAGAAGAAAGATATAACCCTCTCTATCTATCTGTCTCTCACTCTGTTCGTTCCTATTTTCGCGCCAAAAGATTCTTGTACTTATGAAGTACTACGTCAGGTGCACCCTGGGCAGTCAGCCCCACAACCAACTTGCTGACTTGTCAAATCTTTGCACTACGACACGAGATATTCTCGTAAAACTCATGCCGACACGAGACAGCCCACAACATCCCAAATTAAGAACTTATCGTCACATAATTATTGTCTTTTTTAATCACATACAAAGTTTCGACTTTACCAAACCTTAGCTATGGTCCTTAGTGCAAGGAAATAAGGTTGAAATTCCCTTGTGGTCTAAAATTTAAGTTGCTTATCAGAGCTGTGCTTCTTATTACCTCGGAATAAGGTCGAAAATGCCATGTAGACCAAAAATTAAGTTGTTTATCAGTGGCAGTACAGTAAGCAGTCATATATATTTGGGGCAAATGTCTTAATTATTGAACTTCGTTGGTGGCGACTTGTTTTAAACCCAGTAGGGGTCCACAAATTGGGTTCAGTAGGTTGTTTTTTGGTTTTATTTTTGTGGAGTGACTGATCAGCTGTGGTTAAGATATGTTTTTTAAGAAAACTGCTAGTTAAAAGTTAATAAGTGGCTGTTTTTAGGACTTAGATGCTTCATTCATTCATACTAATATTATAAATTCGAAAGTAACTCTGTCTGTCCGTATGTTACCTTTTCACGCCTAAACCACTGAACGGATTTCGCTAAAATTTGGCAGAGAGATAGATTGCACCCCGGGGAAGGACATAGGATAGTTTTTATCCATATACCTCGCGGGCGAAGCCGCGGGCGGAAGCTAGTATTAATTATTTTTGTACAGTTTTTGAATATACATTTGTATGAATTGGTTACAGTAGTCGCAAGCATGATTTCTGAGCGAGGCCAGAGGTCCTGGCTTAAATCTCTGAATTTTACCATAAAGAAATTCTTGGTAGGCCTAAGCTCTGAACTGTGACTGCGTTATTAGGTATACTTAAATAGCTGGCGAAATTATAATCAGCCTATAGTGTTCTCACTGCAGCTGGAACACAGAGGTCCACCTGTCTTGGCAAGGGAGTGGACCATCATCCACCACGCGGGCCCAGGATGCTTTTCAATTTAATTCCGATAGATCGACATTGGAATTGTGACGTTTCGTACTCTTGAGTTCGATGCTAGCGCCAAATGATTTTTAGATTGGGTGTCCATTTTGGAGAACTAAGTGGAATTGGGTTCGGGCTTGGCGTGGGGTAATTGTTGACAATATTGTTTTCAAGTGTACCGAATCACGTGACAGTAAAATTAACATTGGAATCATATTGGCATCTCATTGGAATTAAAATTAGTTTGGAGAGTAAGCCCCCAGTACGAGTTTGGTAGACATCACATGACTTAGAATGTTTAGCTCTGGGACATGCCGGTTTCCTCTCGATGTTTTCCTTCACCGTTTTAATTCGTTCTCCGCTTTGTTTTACATGCACCTATAAAAAACTATTGCTTAAACTATCTTTCATCAGAAAATAAAAGATACCGCGGCAATTGTAACTTAACAGACAAGTTTCCAAAACCAAACGTTATTTTATAATCAGCAGTGCGATTCTGTAACCATCTCACCGTGAAAACTTAGGTGAAGTGAGCGTGAAGTGAGCTGTCAATAGTGTCAATTCCTAGCAAAAACAAACTCACATCGCCTAAGTTTTCACGGTGAGATTTTTACAGAATCGACCGGCTGTATCGATACAAAATTATCGACAATTATATCGATAAACAGCCGATATGCTTCCGTGTCGAATCAATCGACTCAGATCTCGATAAAAAAGGAAAAGTTTTGGTAAACTGTATCATTAAAGGCTTAAGCGTGAAGAGGTAACAGACAGACAGACAGACACACTTTCGAATTTATAATTATAAATTCAACACTATTGATGTAACTAATATTTTTGTAAAAATATACATAATTTAAAAGAGTGTCCATGGAGTTTCTTGCCCGTTCTTCTCTGTAGGTACCTACGCTTTGGAATGGGCAACTAGCTTCATATTTTCTGACTGACCGACTTCTTGACAATTCAAAAGTGCCTGTAAATTGTTTAATTGAAATAAATGCTTTGAGTTTGACTTTAAAGAGAATTATAACTTAGAGTAGGGCTTAAATAGATTTAAATATGCAAATAAGTATTTAAAAATATTCCCTTTACATATTTATTAGTAAAAAAATCCTAAGAATTCAACCAATGATGGTGCTTCTTATAAAATGGATGGTTATAAACTGGTTAAATTTAATTAACCACTTTTAATAGCCTTAATATGGTGATTTTGATGAATTTCGGTTGAGTTTTGACGGGGACACACGGATAGTTAGAACGGCTAGCCAAATGGCTAGCATTAGATGAGGCTATTATTACCTATTCATATTATATCTACACATAAGTTGTTGATGTATCTTTTAATACATAAATTAGACGAAAACTTCATAGGAGCTTCAGCAAACATTAAAACACATTAATGCCTAATGACTACAAAAGATCTGTCAAAGTCTGACATAACAGCCGGTCGATTCTGTAAAAATCTCACCGTGAAAACTTAGGTGAAGTGAGTTTGTTTTTGCTAGACATTGACGCTATTGACAGCTCACTCCACGCTCACTTCACCTAAGTTTTCACGGTGAGATGGTTACAGAATCGCACTGCTGATCTAACCAGAGAGCAATTCTCGTAATTTTAAGAACGTTCACAATCTGATGTCAGTCTCAATCTGTCAAAAATACACGTATATTTTTGACAAGTTTTTGACATTGTCGCTGAGATGAGAATTTTAACTTTTTTGATAACGGGAATTGGCCTTCTGAGGATAAAATATACCTTTGTTTGTCCAGATAATGGCATGAAGAAGTCTGACCATCCGATGACTGCCGCTCAATAATGAGCATCTTGTCAGACTGATTAGTAACTGCGATCATCTAAATTAAAACCACTTATCTGAGTTGACGTGATTGCCAACAGATCTTATACTTCTATACTAATATTATAAAGCTGAAAAGTTTGTTTGGTTGAACGCGCTAATCTCTGGAACTACCAGTCGGATTTGAAAAATTCTTTTTGCATTTGATAGCCCAATTCTTGAGGAAGGCTATAGGCTATTTAACATCACGCTATGACTTTTAGGAGCCGAGCAAAAAGAAAAAAAGTCAGAAAGAACGCTAATCAAAAAGAAGTAATAGCGCGGGCAGGCGATGCGATGCGACGGGGTGGGTCGGAGTAATAAGAAATTTCACGCGGACGAAGTCGCGGGCAGAAGCTAGTTCAGTTATACAAGCTATTAGAAATCTGCACCCTAATTGCGTAACGCACTTTCAATGACAATCTGAATCATTTTGAAGTATATCGCTAATCCATTGCTTCATGTGTTTGAAAAAATTTCCAGCTCAACAAGGTAAATACATAGGTATAGGTAGGTAAATAACGCAATGAATGTTGTTGGACTGTCAAAATAAAAACTATTGCTGCTGATAGTATGTTACGTTGTTACGTAATTACCCCGCACTGTCACGACAGTGTCTTTTTTTCATGTTCGAACATGTCCAAACCTTTTTTTTTTTTGTTTCCGGGGTGGAAATCCTCATGGAAGTCCGCCATGGGCGGGCGGTGGGGTCTGTCAGACTCTTACTGACCAAAAACCACCCTGGTGATCCATCTCACACCTACGCCGGGCTCGCGGGGACGTACGATCCTTCCGCAACTACGCGTGAACATGTCCAACCCAGCCCAACATATTCGCTCACCATCCACTTCAGCCGTGTTCTCAGCCACCCACACATCGCCAAGCTATGCAAATTTTATAACTCAGCATAACCATAAATATACATAAATGACAGTAATTGCTTCATCAAGACGAGCCATGATAGTTTTTATGCCAATGTTACCAATTAATAATTTTATTTCGTTCCTGTATGCATAATTACCTACGTGGATTTGCGTATGGTAACATTCTTGACTTTGATGGGCTAAGGAAGATAGATATTAAAAATAATTAAAGTGGTCAGTAAAAGTGCGCACGAGTAGCGATATATACGGGGTTTAATAAGACCCGTCACATGACCGTTATCTACGTACTAGCTGCGTCCCGCGGTTTACCCGCATTTTTCTCGATCCCGTAGCAATATCGGGATAAGAAAGAAAGAAAGAAAGAAAATAAAAAAATATCTATTATATAAATATATATTAGTATTTATATAAAATATATTGGATAAAAAGTATCTTATGTCCTAATCCAGATTATGGTCCAAATTTCATCCAAATCCGGTCAGCCGTTTTAGTGTGAAAGTGTAACAATGAAACATACAAAAATCTAATCTTTTCGCTTTACTTATAATAATAAGTATACTTATAATTTAAAAAAAAAACGGGCAAGTGCGAGTCAAACTCGCACACGAAGGGTTCCGTACCACAAGGCAAAACCGCCGAATAAAACACGTTTGTTGTATGGGAGCCCCCCCTAAATATTTATTTTATTCTGTTTTTAGTATTTGTTGTTATAGCGGCAACAGTAATACATCATCTGTGAAAATTTTAACTAGCTATCACGGTTCATGAGATACAGCCTGGTGACAGACAGACAGACAGACGGACCGTGGAGTCTTAGTAATAGGGTCCCGTTTTTACCGTTTGGGTACCCTAAAAATCAGCTCTAAAACTGCATAGTCTTCGTTATTTAGAGCACTGGTGGCCCAGTGGTAACGACCGCAACTTAGAAATTGTAGAATGTAGATTCGAACCCCGACAGGCGCTTTACTTTGTGTAAGTTATTTCATCACCACTGCTCTCAAAACTATGGCAAATATCGTGAGTTTCCTCAGCATGTTCTAGAACCAAAAAATTCGAAGACATGTGAGATCTACCAACCCGCACTGGGCCCGCGTGGTTTACAGCATATACAGAGCAGTATATGCTTTATGTCACATTATTAACTCGTGGACAAACTACAAGAACCTCCCCCTTTTTGAAGTCGGTTAAAAAATACAAAAAGTTAAACAACCAGGACTCGAACCCACTCCTTAACGATCCAAATTCCATGTTAACCACCATACCCTTAAGTCTGAACAATTAATTTATTTCGTTTTATTGAACGGTAAGGTAAACCACCCAATTATCGTCCATGTTCGTCCACGTCGGTAAACATAAAGGCCTCATTTTTGTCATACCGCAGCCGATACAACATTTTAGTTAATTAAACAATTATACCAAAGCGGTATTTTATCGAGATCGTACAAGCACCTGGATTACTTAATTTGTGTTTTTAATTTTGTATGGACAACAACTGTGGCTGGCACCCTAAGATATAATAAAAGATTTTTATTGCTTAATTAAGTAAGTATGTGAAAGTCCGTTTGAATACATACACTGTTAGTTTTAAAAAAGTTTGTATTTTTACCCGACTGTGCGACAAAAAGGAGGGTAATGTGTTCATTAGCCTATTATAATTTATAATTATGTGTGTTTGAGACTACGTACAGTCAACAAAAGAGATAAGTATCCAGGATCGTCGGATATAGTTGAAGTTTAGTAAGAAACCAATGGATGTTGTCGACTGAAATTTAATTAGGTAGGTAAATGAGCCGTTTGTTTTCTATTAATAAAATAAAATTTTATTCGAGAACATCATCGGTTTCTTACTAAACTTCAACTAGGTATATTATATCCGACGATCCTGCATACTTATCTTTTTTGTTGACTGTACATTTTTAACAGACATATCGTACTACAGTGTGAGTTTTTAACAAAGAAGAAAAGAACGCTCGTTGCGCGACTTGCGGTGCCATTGTGTCGCGCGCGATTTCATCGCGCCTGTTTGAAGGAGCCTTTACTCTGGATTGATGGGCCTGGCTTTTGGCTAAACCGAAGTGAATGTTATTAATACAGGGTTAAATTTGAACCAGTGCGCAAACTAACTATGAATTCAGCATATTATTATCGTTTTAGACCCCCTAGCGGATGTTCACCCATCCACGAAAAGACCGCAGCAAGCGTAGCTTAAAGGCTCCTGCAAACAGGCGCGACACGCGACATAATCGCGCGCGACACAAAGGCGCCGCTCGTTGCGCGACTTGCGGTGCCTTTGTGTCGCGTGTCGTGTCGCGCCTGTTTGAAGGAGCCTTAAGGCTCGTACACACAGGCGCGACGCGACACGCGACACAAAGGCACCGCAAGTCGCGCAACGAGCGGTGCCTTTGTGTCGCGTGTCGCGTCGCGCCTGTGTGTACGAGCCTTTACGTTCGATCGATCCGTGCGGTTGTTATCATTTATCATCCCAGAACAATGCTCAGTTATAAATCTCGATACGGAACAGACAGATTGATAATTAGTCTCGGCCCAAATCGAGATTTTAATAAACATTCATCACCAAGTCATCATCTGCCTAGCCTTTTTCTCAACTATGTTGGGGTCGGCTTCCAGTCTAACCGGATGCAGCTGAATACCAGTATTTTACATGAAGCAACTGCCTATCTGACCTCCACAACCCAATTACTAGGTAATACGATACCCCTTGGTAAGACATGGTTGTCACACTTTCGGGCTTCTGACGACCCGTAACGACTGTCAAAGGGATTGAAAATTCTTCCACAAACCAAGTCACGGGCAACAACTAACTCCTTCATAAGAAAAGATGACTATTCTTAGCGGGGACCACACTGCATTTCACGGAATGAGTCCGTGAGTCCTATTTTAGGAGCACAACGCATATATTTAGCATGTTGATTCCTTCGTACGGAATTACAAGTTTAAATTAATAACAATTTATTGTTCTGTTTCGGGAGTAAGCTGTACACACACTGCTGTAATTGTCTCATTATTAAGGGGCTTACATGACCTAAAGCGCGGTCACTGTCGGACTGCATAGAAAAGAAAGAGAAGCACAACACAATGCTGGTAATTTATTGCAAAATATGAAGCAATTATTTAATTACAAAAAATCTATCGTTTGGACCAAAAAATTTAAACAGTAGTATATTAGTATGTTGCTTGTAGAATAATCTGAAAAAAAAATCAGAATGATTGTATATTTGTATGGTTTTTATTGTAAAAGGAAAGTTTTTAGAGGTATCTTCATGATTTTTTTCTATAGTATCAAATGAGTTGTATTATGTTTTCCACACAGTATCTACCTAGCATATATCCTGAAGAATATCATATATTTTTCTGATTTTGTTTACCCTAGTCGATCTTAGGTACTTTTATTGTTTCTAAAACTTGGGTTTTTTTTATTGTTTCTAAAACTTGGGTTTTTTTGCGTTTAAGTCCTGTAAGTCCTTATAAGTGTCTTCTCATACAGAGGCGCAAGCATTGATCACCACGCTTCCAGATCTAAGACTATTATTTGATACGCCTTGTGGATACGTTATAACAGCAGCACGGCATCGATCAGGTGAAGCTACTTTTGCCACGGTTGGTCCGTAGATGTCATAATCAGCATATGATGTCACTGCTGGGACACAGGCCTTCTCTAGGTGAGAGGCAATGGGCTGTAATCCACCAGGCGGGCCCAGTGCGTGTTGGTCCGTAGAAAGGTGAGCATCTTTACATACCAAGAACTCCCCGTGCCTCGGAAAACAACTTAAAGCCGTTGGACCCGGCTGTCATTCGTGGATTTTTGACAGTCGTTACGGGTCGTCAGAAGCCCGAAAGTCTGACAACTAGTCTTGCCAAGGGGTATCGTATTACCCAGAAACTGGCTGTTGGAGGTCATACAAGCAGATGGGGATTGGGGTAGGTATGTAAGAAAGATGAGAAATAAATTAAAGTGACCAAAGATAATATACTTGGATAGATTGTATAAAGGATGGTAAGAATAAAAAGGAATGGAAACGTTGACGGCAGATAGAGAAGCCAGAAAAAAGGAAAAGTGAACCGACTACCAATGACTGACTCATTATCTAGGTATACTATACTAATATTATAAAGCTGAAGAGTTTGTTAGTTTGTTTCGTTGAACGCGCTAATCTCTGGAACTACCAGTCGGATTTGAAAAATTCTTTTTGCATTTGATAGCCCAATTCTCGAGAAAGCTATAGGCTATTTAACATCACGCTATGACCTTTAAGAGCCGACCAAAAAGAAAAAAAGTCAGAAAGAACGCTAAGCAAAAACGAAGTAATAGCGCGGGCCGGCGATGCGATGCGACGGGGTCGGTCGGAGTAACAAGAAATTTCACGCGGACGAAGTCGCGGGCAGAAGCTAGTTAAGTAATAAATGGTTAGCCTCTGGGGCTAATTCCCATTGTTTCATCGTTATCCTCACTTAGATGTATATAAACACGAGGAAACAACCAGGATAGGTTTCAAAAGCTAACTCTGCGGACAAAATGAAACACTGAGATTTGTTTAAGTGTCCTGCTATTTTAAAACTAGAGAAATAATTGAATTCTGATTCTCATATCAATAATTGAAGCAATGAGGCAAGCCGAAAACCGAGATCTGCTCAGGGCATATTCACTAATCAGCTTATAATGTTCCACTGCTGGGAAACAGGTTTTCTCTCTGTGAGAAGGAGTGGGCCGTAATCCACCACGCAGGCCCAGTGCGGGTTGGTAGATGTCAATGCCTTCGAACTTTTGATCCGTTTTAGTCTGATGATGCAATGACATGGTTGACGATATTCCACGTTTGTCAAGAACAACCAATTCACACCTTGAAGAAGATAAGCCGATCCCAACATAGTTGGGAAAAGGCTATTCAGGTGTGTGACTTGAAAAGATGCAACATAGAAAGAAAGAAAGAAAGAAAATACATTTATTTAGCACAGACTAAGAGACACACAATACACCAGATAGTTAGATAATTATAGTCGTACATCAGGAAAAAAAAAAAGTAAGATAAAAAATAAAAAGTGCAAAGTCCGATGTAAGAAATTAGCAGGAAAGTGTGCCTCACGGCTGCGCCAAAAAGACAACATCTACCAAATGTTCCAGATTCTATGAATACAGCTTACCCCTTTAACCAGCTAGCTTGCGTATAGCCGGAATTAGGAATTGAGAATGGTATCGCCTAATTTGAGGCGTACAAACACATGGGGAAAGTACCAGGCTGGGTGGTCTGCCACCCACGAGACGGAGGCGTGGAGTCGAATCGGAATAAAGATTTTTAAGAATATTGTTTTTCTGAAGTAAGTTTTTATGGAATGCACCTATTTTTTCGATTAGTAGTAATGGTCTACAGATCTACTCAGAGCATATGGTGAAAAATGGGAGTGGTAAAAAAATAAAATTTATAGAGTGATTGACAATGAATGGCATGGCACAAAAACGCTTTAAGTAAAAACGAAAGGGAAGATAATTCATAGCTTGAGAGCGTAAAAACATCAATGACTATCATCAAGAGAAATTAGAATGAAACTATAGATTTATGAAATTGCAAGGCTATATCATGCACATAACATTCTTTTTTCCGAAGGGTTTCTTTGTATGGGACTAATGTGGAGTTCATAATCGTATACTGGTGTAGTGGCTAGGATCAGAATACAGACCATTTTATTTTCCAACATAATTATACTACAGCCCACTGATCTGTCCTTATGAATTTCAAAGAACGTAATTGAGCTAAACATACGCGAGAGGCCATACAAAAACAGGTCAATTAAAAACATAAAGCACACTCCATGTTTTTCTATAATTCGCATACCACTTCGCAAATTAAATAAAAAACAAATAAAAATAAAACACATCGGCTCCACATCTTCCTCTGCGCTAGCCGTTCGCTCATGTCACCAAAACATTTCAAGCCCGACTGCCCGCGTACTTACATCATTACAAGCGAAAAGACACTTTATATCTATGTAAATAAGCTCGGAATTTGCATAACATATTACCTTTCCTTCTTTGTCGTAATCCGTCTAAAGAGAACTGTACTTTATTTCAATTGTGGGAGAACTTATTTTTAATTGGTAGGGTTATAGCAAGATTTTATTCTTGGATTTGAGATGATGTTTCAAGACGTTTCATTTTCGACTTTAGTTCGTTAGTTTTAAAGTGGTTTTTTCGTTGTTAATAAGTTATCTATTTGAAGAACTGTGAGAACTAATTGAGATGTCTTCCGCAGTCGTCTTTTTGTGTGTCTGTCTGTCTGCATGTTTTATGTTTGGGTTGGTAACCTGCCACTATTTAACCTTAGGGCTTAAGACCATTTATAGTGACCTTTATGGCCTTATGAATCAACGGCCGATGACCAGCGCAGGCGCAGGGTCGATGTCCGCGAAATTAAAATTGGACTTGGTTTGCCTATGTTTTGCAATGACGATGTAAATAGAGATGATGTGAGTCAGGAGAGGCGGCGCAGTGGTCGCAACTTACGAGTTGTTGGTCGTAGGTTCGAACCTAGATCAGGCGCTTTACAATGCGTGCCACGAAAGATGAGACTTGACACACCACGTGGTTTGACATGCGCAGTACACGATTTTAGGTATCTTTAGCGGTATGAGGTCTGAGTGCGGGACGGGACCGGACGTCATAGGGGCGGCGGAAAGAGCGGGGGAGGCGGGGTCAAGTCTCATCTTTCGTGGCACGCTTTGTACTTTGTGAAATTATTTCATCAAGGAAAACATCGTGAGGAAACCGTCATATCTTAGAACTGAAATCTCGAAGACATAATGACATCTACCAATCAGCAGTGGGTCCGCGAGGTAGATTACGGCCCACTCCCTCTCACGGAGAGGAGGCCTGTGTCCCAGCAGTGGGAAAATTATAGGATGATTTTGATGTAAATATTCAGTCAGATCTGGTTAGGCTTAGGACTTACCTTAACTACTCACATGGAAAAAGCTTGAGCAGGTATAGAAGAACATGGAGAAAGAGGAAAAGTGTCAAATCATACCAGATGTGAAAAAACATAACATCACGCCTTTTTTAACTGAAGGGTTCGGCAGAGATGTACATATTATATACTAGCAGCGCCCCGCGGTCTCACCCGCATAAGTGTCGATTCCGTGAGAATATCGGGATAAAAACTATCCTATGTCCTTCCCCGGGATACAATCTATCTCTCTGCCAAATTTTATCCAAATCCATCCAGTGGTTTAGGCGTGAAAAGGTAACATACAGACAGACAGACAGAGTTACTTTCGAATTTATAATATTAGTATGGATGGTCAAGTACATTTCACCAGTTCTTCTACGCCTCTTCCTCTCAAATTAGGAAGTGGATACAAGCTTATTAATTTAAATGCCAAAGGTAATGAAGAAAACTGGCTGTCTATAAGGATAAATTTGTAAAAAAAAAACATTAACAAAACATTTCGGCTCTGATTATTCAATTAAAAAACTTCAGACTAATGTGGGAATAAAAGAAAAAATATATATTTAAAAAACTATAACTGTTACCCGTGTCTTTGGCTGTGTATCATCATCTGACTAGCCTTTACACAAGTAGTTATGTTGGTGTCGGCTTCCAGTCTAACCGGATGAAGCTCAATACTGTCTAATATTAAGGGGGAAGCGCTAAGGTAGCCCGCGATATTCAAATTTTCTTACGTTTTTTGCAATTTTTTGGTCTGTATTAAGTTGTACGTCGATCAAAATATGATTCGCGACCGTAACAAATATGTATTTACAGAATTATAATCATTAGAATCAGTAATACAACTTGTTCAGTTAGTATAATCCTAAAATGTCAAGATTTCATGAAATAGTCATCGGATTACTTGGTCTTAGAGAGTTGTGTTGATGACTTAATTCGCGGCGGGTTCCCGGATGAATGCTAACGCGTGCCCGTGTTCCCGCCGTAAGCGGCAGAGGAGGATACCGTGGAGTTTTAGTGGGTTAGAGTCCCACATAGCTGCACTATCTCCCCGTGGTACTGCAGAATGCATGAGCATTTCGCCACGTTAAAAAAAAGGTGGTTCAGAGTTATCGAGAATCAAATTGAATGGCGTGCAATTTAGCATGCGTATATCCAGCAGTAGACTTCTAAAAGCTGATGATCTTCTTAGCGTGCCTATAGCAATCTAAATGGACTCGGCCCAGAATTCGGCTACTTGTTTGGCTCCATCACCAGCGTCCACCAGTTCCTTAAATGTGCAGCTGACAGGACACGCAGGACACGATATTAAGTCCCATCTATACTAATATTATAAAGCTGAAGAGTTTGTTTGTTTGTTTGTTTGATTGAACGCGCTAATCTCTGGAACTACCAGTCGGATTTGAAAAATTCTTTTTGCATTTGATAGCCCAATTCTTGAGGAAGGCTATATGTTATTTAACATCACACTATGATCTTTAGGAGCCGAGCAAAAAGAAAAAAGTCTGAAAGAACGCTAAGCAAAAACGAAGTAATAGCGCGGGCAGGCGATGCGATGCGACGGGGTGGGTCGGAGTAACAAGAAATTTCACGCGGACAAAGTCGCGGGCTGAAGCTAGTCATACATATACCTACATTCCAAGGCGGAGTCGTCTATGAATCACCACCTGAACAGGTGTTCCTTGCTTCGGCCAACCTGGGTCCGGAGTCTGATAAAACACTTCCAGGTTACCCAAGGTAACTCATGTCCAGGTGGAAGGTCTTCAGCGGGTGGAGCTGGTGATGACTACCGCGATTTGGCACTGTTCAAGACATATTCAATTTCAATGGAGAAAACGAGCAAAATAACTCCATACCTACTTACCGAAATAAACAGTCCTACAAACAGATTTATCTATACACAGGCATATCATCAAATATCATAATATAATAATAGCTATATTAAAATCGCGTTTGTTAGCAACGGTCAGACGAACAGACAAAAAATATTCACTAATGACGAAATCCGGTCATGCGCGAGTCGGCCATTAGACCGTGAACAACTTTATTTTATTAATTAACTTCACACTCAATTACTGTATGGGATATACAGACTTTTAAGATGATATTCTGGTATGTTAGGAATCCGTGAAGAGTATTAAAATAAAAGACGAAAAAGGCTGAGAATACAAAGGAGGCTGAGATTTAGCACTTTTTAAACGTCAAAAGTTACATGACAGCGGTCAAAACGCACGACTGTCACATGAAGAAGAAGTGGCGCAACAAACTCCTCAGCAATCGTCTCTGTTTGTGAAGTAAGTAGGCAAAGTTGAGAATGTCTAAACTATATTCTCCAAAGGGCTCCAGAATAATATAGTATAGGTACACCCACATTCACTCACGAGATGGGCATCGATTGTGCCATCATGGGCAAAACCTGGATGAGGCTGGGACAGGAGCGTGGGGATTGGCACAAGAAAAAAGATAAGATATTCGCCGAAATGTCTGTACGCGCATAACTTCCGAATGGCTGCACCAAATTGGATAATTTTTTTTTATTGTGTTCAGTATTGCCAAAACAAGGTTTGTATGAAAGAAAATTATTTCCGGAAATTCGAAAAAAAATTGCACTCGTGCGAATCTGGGGCGGGCCGCTAGTTAAAGATAAGACAGTGTTAATTTAAACCGCAAAAGACCAGTCAGGAAAAACGGCCACAATTTAAAAGGTTTTCTTATTCCAATAAACGCTACCGTACCCCGAAAACGCAAATTGAATCATCAAATTTTAACTCTTTGTATAACGAATCGCAATTATCTGACTACCTCTGGTCTGCTGGCATTCCTGTAGTGTTTGTAACATCGCCTGGGGCTCTGCTCATGTTGGTAAATGGATGCGGTATTGTGCGTCATAGGTCTTGCATCCCGTGGAACTGGGAATGTTCCGTTACTAATGTATGGAGGATTTAACCAAATTAAAGAATGTAACATTTAAGATCCTAAAATCAGAAGGCCAATTCACGTAATTAAAATGTTCAAAATCTAGTCCCAATATCATCTCGGCGACCATCGATGTCATTTTATTTTATTTTATTTATTTGGGACAAAAAACAGTTATACATTGCAGCATTTACAAAAAGTAGTTATATTACAGTCAAAAAAACGTATAACCCACACTATTGTCCACGACGTGACATCAGAGTACGATAACGAACGCATGTTAAAAGAGAAAAAAAAAAAAAAAAAGAGGAGTAGGTACATAGGTATTTAGAAGAAAAACACTATATACCGACAAATCGGAGGAAACGGATGACAAGAGCATCCGTCCTATGTGCGACTTGCAAGAAATTGTGAAACCAATCTTTTAAATTTAGATTGCGACAGCGCGAAAATATCAAAATCGATGAATTGTGAGTTATAGGTTTCTAAAAGTCGGCGGAGAGGAGCCCGCACCCCGGTCTTCGTTCTACATCGCGTAGTGTAGAATAGTCGAGGTGCGCGCACCTCCCGCCGAATAACAGTCCTAGGTACTACGTAACACAATCTATTCGAGAGCTCAGTACAATTAAATTTGTTATTGCATATACCGTGAAGCATCACAACCATGATCAGTGAACGTCTGGAATCCAAGCTCAATATCTTATAATGCTTTAGCAAATCTGCATAGGGAATCCTAGTACGGAAGCACTTATAGTGCGTGGCACGGAGAAATTTTTTCTGAACCATTTCTATTGCTTGTTTATATTTATCATAATACGGGCACCAGATGGGTACTGCGTATTCCAACTGTGAACGGACTAGTGTTTTGTATAAGAAGAGAAAAGTAGAAGGCTTTTTGAAGTCTTTACAAGACCGCATGACAAAACCATACATCTGAAAGGCTTTGTTAATTATGTTATCGATATGGGTGTCTAAATGTAATTTGCGATCAAGCAGTACACCAAGATCACGCAAACACTCAGATTTTTTCAATTGTATGTCGTTCAAGGTATATGGGAAGTCAATGGTATTTTTGTTTTTAGTAAAAGAAATGAAGTGACATTTTGGAAGACTAAGATGAAGTTTATTGACCAGACAGTATTGTGAAAGCCTGCATAAGTCCTCTTGTAGTCGCAAACAATCTTGGGAGTTCGCACACGCCTTATAGATTTTAATGTCATCGGCGTACATTAGGAACTTAGAGTTGACTATGCAGGATTTTATGTCGTTTATGAACAAGATAAAAAGCATTGGGCCCAGGACAGATCCTTGAGGCACACCCGATTCAACGACCACATAATTAGACTCGAATCCATTGATAACGACTTTTTGAGTCCTGTGAAATATATATGAAGCAAACCATCTGAG
Source organism: Luperina nickerlii (assembly GCA_963855955.1). Lineage (NCBI taxonomy): Eukaryota > Metazoa > Arthropoda > Insecta > Lepidoptera > Noctuidae > Luperina > Luperina nickerlii. The sequence goes on along the minus strand of OY979689.1, from coordinate 2,696,120 downwards.
TAAATTGCCCTTTATGCCATTAAAAGCGATCTTATCGAGAAGCAATTTGTGGTCCACCTTGTCAAAAGCCTTCCGAAAATCAGTGTACACAGCATCAACCTGCGAGCGCATGTCCATGTTTTCAAACAAAAATTGTGTAAAAATGATTAAGTTTGTGTAAGTGGATTTGGATTTAACAAAGCCATGTTGCTCGGGTATAATAAGGTGACTTAACTGTGGAAACAAGTGGCCGTGCACTAGACCCTCAAAAAGCTTAGACAAGGTGGACAAGATAGATATGGGTCGATAATTCTCAACGTTTCCCTTATCACCACTTTTGTGAATGGGCGTGATGAAAGCCCTCTTCCAAACACAAGGAAAAATCCCCTCCTTGAGACATTTATTAAATATTATGTGTAATGGGACACAGATGGTTTGTGCAGTGTTCGTAAAGAAAGAAGGGGGCAGGCCATCCGGGCCAGCTCCTTTAGCCAAGTCTAATGAGGTAAGTGCCTTAAGTATGACACTCTTTTCGAGGTAAATATCCGGAATGCATACAGAATTCTCGTCAAGGGTTTCTGGGGGTGTCCAGGTGTTAGGATCAAAAGTTGAGGGCTCGTACACCGAGTTGAAGAAGGTAGAAAACAGTGAACATATCTCGGCGGGGCAGCTAGATGATTTATTTTTGTATTGCATGCTAGCTGGGATTCCGGAACCTTTCTTTCGGTTAGAGATGTACGTCCAGAAGTGCTTGACATTTAAAGGTATGCTATCTTCAACTGTTTGCATGTACTTTTTGTAACATTGTTCACAAAGTAATTTGAAACGTTTACGCTGAATAGAGAACTTTTCATAATCAGATAAGTTACGCAGTTTTTTCCATCTTATCCACGCTCGTTCTTTATTTTTGAATGTTTTAATTAGGGAAGCGCTAAACCAAACGGGAAAGGTTGTTGATTTTTGACGTGATAGTGGAACATATAATCTAACAATTCCATATATATGGTCGTAAAAAGCATCTACGGTCTGTTCACTGGAGAGATTATGAAACAGTTCGTCCCAGTTCGACTTCTTTAGTTCTACATTAATTTCTTGGTAATTAGCTTTAAAGAAATTTAATTTTATTGTTGAGTGACGCTTCATGGGTGTGAATGATGTCTCCAGAGAGGTTAAAACAGAAAATGGAGGGTGGTGATTGTCGGGCTGCAGCAGTGAAATGTCGGACTGTATCTGACATTCAGTATTGCTAATGAATAAGTCCAAAACACGACCCAAATTATTTTTAATTGTATTGTATTGAGAAGCATTCGTAATAGCCAATAGCCAATAGTCATCGATAGCTTATTAAAAATGCATGTAGGGAAATTAGAAGTACCTACTGGTATTTTTGACAGATTGATCTTTCTTAAAAACTACGACAATTACCCCTCAGTTCTGATAGTTTACGCACCGTTTATTATGGTTTTGGGTGGCAATTAAGCAAACTACCAGCCGGTCGATTCTGTAAAAATCTCACCGTAAATACTTTGGTGATGTGAGTTTGTGTTTGCTTGCTAGGAATTGACACTATTGACAGCTCACTCTACGCTAACTTCACCTAAGTTTTCACGGTGAGAGGGTTACAGAATCGCACTGCAGATGGTTAGGTTCGGTAGTGGTAATCGTCACTTACCTATGCACAACTACAGACCAGAGGCATCACATGGTTACATTCTCTATGGGCATCACAGATGAAATGGTATCCTAGAGCAAAATCAGCCTATAGTACTCCCACTGTTGGGATACAGGCCTCCTCTCTTGGAGAGGGAGGAGGCTGTAATCCACCACGCGGGCCCAATGCGGGTTGGTAGATGTCACATGTCCTCGAGTTTTTAGTTCTAGGACATGCCGGTTCCCTCGCGATGATTTCCTTCACAGTTTTGAGAGCAGTGGTCATGAAATACACAAAGTAAAACGCCTGACTGGGTTCAAACCTACGACCTACAGCTTGTAAGTCGCGGCCATTTGGGCCACCACTGCTCTATAAGCTTTACTATGTTCTCATGCTGGTGATAAACTTTTTACTCTGAACAGATGGTCGATAAAATCGCACATGTACTGTATATTAATTGTTACAATTTCCTGTCACTAGTTTTAAGAATAGTGCAAATCCAGAAATGTCGGCGAGAAACACGTTTCTGTAATAATTTGAAGTTTTAAAATGGGTTTTATTAAGGGATGAAGGTATTATAGATTTGGGGTGGTACTTTGTACGGCGAAAATAAAACTTACTCGAACTTGCAGTAAGTTAAACATTTTTTTTTGTTCAAAGAAATCCGACGGGTAGTGCCAAATATTCGCGCATCGTGCGCAGTAGCATCGTGTCTCAGATATATCACGTCGATGTAAGATATTATCGAAGTACAGCATGCCGGAGTAGAGTATGTCGAAATTGACTCATGTCGAACTACCATTGATGTCGAAGAAGCATGTCGTCGAAGTCGCATCGTTTCCTAGTTAAGTTATGTCGAAGAAAGGTTTTTCCGAGTACAGTAGTGTCGGACTTAAGGTATTTCGAACTAAAGTATTGTCGAAATGAAGACGTGTCGGAGTTCCATATTGTCGAAATAAAATCTTGTCGTATTACGGTTTGTCGAAATTCAGTTGGTAAGTTGCGAAGACTAAAAAGGGCAAAACCTTTTGAGTTAGTTTAGTGCAGTGTGAGTGAAATTTAAACTACAATGCAAGCGCTGACTATTAATTATACAGAACACGTGAATCAAGTGTCTTCCCCTTAACATGGTTAATAAGAAAGACGTTATTGGACGATTTCTTAATATTTATAGTTAGGCTGATTTAAGTTATATTTAAATTACTTATTAGCTAGTTATAGGCTAGAATGTAATGTGAATATATTACCACAGACCGTGATACTTAATAATAAAAAAAAAAACAAAATAAATTGTCTACCCCAGCCACCTTCTTTAGGTCGTCCGTCCATCTAGCATTATCCCAGATTATTCCCATATCTACAGGTAATGACAGCTTACGTCACCTGAGTTGTTGTCAATTAATGTGTGTTGTCTTTGGTCCCTGGTCCTGACATCAAGCAATGGACAAAATTGTCAACATTTTATATGCTAGAGTACGAGGCTTTTGACTACGTTGTGTGTGTATATTTTGTCTTTTATTTTATTTTTTATTTGTAATGTGCGTTTTGTTTGTGCAGAATAAACAATTTTTCTTTCATTCTTTCCTTCTGTTGTCACGGTGACATTTTTGCAAAAAAGATCACCCGATCGGTACAGCAAAGGTACGGTTTTCTATTCCTTGTTTTTCGCACTTCAATAAAAAGTTTGGGACATTTTTTTTTCTTTTGCATAAAGCTCAAGTAGACTATTGTTTTTTAAGATAACCCAAAGGAAAAAAAAGGTTTGATTACTGAAGCTTAGTGACGAGGCGCTATTTAAACCACTACTATTTTTTGTTTATTTTGTTTGTGTGATAAGTAACAGTTAGAAACTTTAAACAACCGGTCAAGTGCGAGTCGGAGTCGCCCACCGAGGGTTCTGTACAAAGTAGGTATGTAAATAGTTTATCACGGGTTTTTTTCCTTTCATTGTGCTACATGACATAAATAGTTGGGAAAAGGCTAGGTACAATGCGTGCCACGAAAGATGAGACTTGACCCCGCCTCCCCCGCTCTTTCCGACGCCCCTATGACGTCCGGTTTCGTCCCGCACTCAGACCTCATACCGCTAAAGATACCTAAAATCGTGTACTGCGCATGTCAAACCACGTGGTGTGTCAAGTCTCATCTTTCGTGGCACGCATTGTAGAATGACTTTGAGTGAGGTCCCAAGTGATCTTTCTACAATAATATCCAAATTCAGACGGCAATAAAATCGATAAGTATAGTTAATGTGATGTCGTTCACAAAACAAACTTTAAGCCATAAAAATAATGCCACATAAACTCCATAGTGTCCATTTTATGTTCGAGTTTAAGAGCCGTATCTTAAAATGAAGTAGGTACGCAAGAAGACACATCATGCTATATGTACAGACGCCAGCACATCAAGCCACCAGAAACTGTCGAATTTTCCCAATCAATTTGGACCTTATGGTATAGCGATAAAGTTGAAAATCTATTGAAGAAATTTGACAGATTGTAGTAGCTTGATGTGCTGGCGTCTGTACATTTCCAGTATAAGCTGACTTATAATTGTACGAAAACCTAATACAATGCGAGGTCGCCTAAAACTGGGAATGTATAGCTCGATATGTCGTCGTGTGTACTTACCTACAATTTTTTATGTATTTGGCAAACAGGCCGACAGCCGACCTAATGGAGAATAGTTTCCGACACCTAGGATCACCTGCTTTAAGGCTCCTACAAACAGGCGCGACACGCGATATAATCGCGCGCGACACAAAGGCACCGCTCGTTGCGCGACTTGCGGTGCCTTTGTGTCGCGTGTCGTGTCGCGCCTGTTTGAAGGAGCCTTTATCAAGAAATTTGCTAACCTTAGATACAAAGTTGAATCGTCGCCTGTGCCTGTAATGTCGTAAGTTCGGTCGGCTTCCAGTCTAACCGGATGCAGCTGAATACCAATATTTTACATGGAGCGACTGCCTTTCTGACCTCCACAACCCAGTTAGAAACCTACTGGATAATGCGATAATGTGAAAACTACTGGATAATGCGAAACCCCTTGGTAAGACTGGTTGTCAGAGTTTCGGGCTACTGACGACCCGTAACGACTGTCAAAGATCCACGAATGACAGCCGGGACCAACGGCTTAACGAGCTTTCCGATGCCATCGACCCATCCACGGACCCAAGCGGATCCAAGCGTAGCTTAACCTGATCGACAGACCCGTGCGGCTGCCACTGCTCACTTAGCCACAGGCCCCTCGAAATGAAAAGTGGTTTATTCAAATTAGGCTGAGAATCAGCACTTTTTGAACGTCAAAATTACATAAGACCTAAAACGCCCACCCTTCACCATTTCCTAGTACTTTCGCTGGGAAGAAGTGGCGCAACAATCTCCCCAGCAGCACAGCTGTCTGTTCAGTTAGAAGAACTTGGTTCTATACAATGAATATGTAAGGAGCTCTAATACAACAAAAAAGTTCCAAAACAACACTTAATTGACTCGTCATCCTAGACAAACTGTCCACAACCAAAAAAACAACACTTAACACCCACCCATCCCTTTCCAAACCTTGCCAACTGACACTCAACCTAACAATATTTATCCACTTTTTCATTACCAACCCACTTGCCCACTAAAAGTCACTAAAAAAAAACGTCGTTTTAATCCCCTGCGCGTGAGTCACTATGCCACCCAAAGAGTGAAATAGCCCTATCTCTGTTTCCCGGATAGCTGTATCTCCCTCGCACACTCGTTTTTTTCTCCATTGAAGACTTTGCTGTCAAAATAAGGATTATAAAAGAAGTTCGGATGGCGTTATGCAAGAGGTTTTTTTCTAAGATTATTTATATAGAGATAAGTTTTTTTCTAAGAGGTCTTTTTTTTTCTAGCCTACATAATTATATAGTATAATCAGCCTACAGGCTATAATGTTCCTACTGCTAGGACACAGGCCTCTCTATGAGAGGGAGTGGGCCATAATCCACCACGCGGGCCCAGTGCGGGTTGGTAATGGTAGATGTCACCCGTCATGTCTTCGAATTTTTTGTTCTAGGAAATGCCGGTTCCCTCACGATGCTTTCCTTTATTTTTGTCGCGGAATTCATCCACAAGATTCTTTGGCAGGATTAACTGGACACCTATCTAATTGACTGGCTTCAGATGGCAGGAGGCAAGTGGAAGGAGGGAATGAACAATCTTACCCTGCCGTAGAACTTCACACTAATCACACTAATATTATAAAGACGAAAATTTGTGAGTGTGTTTGTAAGTTCTTTACGCAAAAACTGCTGAATGGATTTGTGTGAAATTTGTCACAAATATAGTTTATAACTAGGATAAACACATAGGATACTTTTTATCCCGAAATTCTTACGGTATCGAAATTTATGTGGATGAAACCGCGGGAGGCAGCTAGTAACATACATAACATCACGCCTTGCTTCCTTTAAAGGGTTGTACAGAACATTTGGCCAGTTAGGATTAAGTCCCATGTAATGTCCCATGGCCGAGTCTATTGCCATCAATCGCCACAAATCCAGACACCGAGCTGCTACTGAAAAATTCCAGATAGAAAAACTGAGTTACACTTTACCGATCCGAGAATCGAACCCAGGACCCTCAGCAGTAGTGCTTGCGTCCACTAGACCAACGAGACTCTCGAAAAATAAAATAGTACTTGCTTAATTAATGCCAACACGATAAAATAAGAAGTGGGCATTAATTTCTCACAAATCTACATAAACCTATACCACATAACGCCATCCCGCGTGGCATTTACAAAAAAATAAAGCCACGAGAATGTTGTGAGTGATGACTTAATTTTTAGAACCACCGGTAACCGGACACTGTACACACGAGAGACATATTGTCACCACACGGAATATTAGAATATTAGAAGGCAAATAACACATAGAATCACGGATATCGAGGGATATGTCGTGGAAGTGTGGCACGTGTCGCCTCCATCCGATCAAAGTGACCAAAAATTTAATTGCGTACATACAATCAGTAGCTATATAATATAATCAGGGTTTTGTCAACATCAGTAGCAATGGGTTTTGTTCAACAACATTCATTGCGTTATTTACGTTGTTGAGTAGACACAGTGCCGTATTATCCATAAGGCACTTTAGGCCAGTGCCTAGGGGCCCACTATAACCAGGGGCCCAGCACTCCCGATAAAAAAAGAAAAAAAAGGGAATTGTGTTTTCATTTGAAGGAAGGCGAAGGCCTTTGCAATGTGATGACTGAAGTCTGTTGTTGATGATGATGGTACCTTCATTCTATTTCGTAATGTAGACAGTAAAAATTTCCAAATTGCGTTGTTGTGGTATGAAAAAGGGGGGGCCCGAAACGAGCTGTGCCTAGGGGCCCTGAGATGGTTAATCCGGCCCTGAGTAGACACATTTTTCAAACATAAATGAAGCAATGCTTTAGCAATATCTTTAAAAATGATTCAGATTGAGATTGATAGCGTGTTACGCAGTGCAGAGTTGCATGTGTGCATTCAGTGACTGTATCTATACTTTCTAGTGTTGTATACATGCTTAAATATATTGTATTGTACACATGCTCAAAAGGGGCGGGCCCTTTTGAGCATGTGTACAATAAGATAGCACAAAAATGTTACGCCTACTTTGCGTTCGCCTTGCGTGTGTGCCAAAAAGCATCATGTGGGTCGTAATAGTCGTAATGGTCGTAATAGATTAAAGTTATTGACTTATCGTTGTCGAGTTGTAACTTTTGATCATGTGACAAAAACTTTTAGCTATAATTGAGGTATTGCTAAAGAGCCAAGGTTTCATGTAGTTATAGTTGCAGTGGTATGAATGTAGATTATTTGAAAATGGGCTCGAAATCCAAGTGAAAAGTAACCTTAATGTTTTAATGTTCATTTAGCAATTAGCTTAAACTCAATTTATAGATGCCAGATGTAACTTGAACTGTATCTTGTAGAAGAGATTAACTATACTACAAAATTCAATTCTTTATCCAATATACAAGCACGACTTAGTTTGGGATTTGGCAGATCATCTATCACGTGCTGCTGTACAACCATCAAACATCTCAACAAATTGTAGTTCATAGATTAAGTTTTTTTTTTTGTACTTTGAGAGCGGAATAAAATGTATTTATTTAATTTGGTTATGTATCTTCTATGAATCTGCATACTGGTGAAGTGATGAGTAAAAATTATAAGACACGAATTAAAGAGTCAAAATCTCGCTCTAGTGGCAAAACTAGTCGATACCATAAGGATCTTCCTTATGGTATCGACTATCCTTCATAAACAATCCACGCTCGCCTGTAGGTGTACCTCTCCTGTAACCCAACCTCGTGATATATTGTCTCTTCACACTAGCCTTAGACTTACAACCTAGCCTTAAATTAAAAGCAAAATGATGGATATAGCCAGCCCAGTTGATGAAAATTAATAGCTTTAAGTTTTTTTAGCGTCCAACTTTTTTATTTCTTATAAAGCTCATTCAGTGTGGTCTTCAAAAAAATAAAGTGTCATGATATTGTGTTTCAGATAGATTGACATTTGTATTTATTTTGATGGCAACACTGAATTTGCGGTGGTTTTTTTTTAATGTTGTCAGAGGCCAGACGACAGTTGGTTTTAAGGCTCCTACAAACAGGCGCGACACACGATATAATCGCGCGCGACTCAAACGCACCGCTCGTTGCGCGACTTGCGGTGCCTTTGTGTCGTGCGCGATTTTATCGCGTGTCGCGCCTGTTTGAAGGAGCCTTTAGGCTTTTGGAGATAGAGGATTTGATTACAATTATTTTAGTTTTGAAAAGTAATTATGTCACAAGGTGTGGCGTATACTCAAGATTCCACCAGTTTGTTATTATAGACTAAGGGAGACCTACGAATCAATCAAGCAAGATTTGAATATTAAATAGCAATTTTCTCTATGACCATCATTGTAACATTTGCAGCGGTCATTGGATCTCCCTCTTCAATTAGGTACCTACTCACTTTCTCTCCTCTCTCGACTCCCTTGGTATTTACAAGCGAATATAAAATGTTTTACGTTTTTTTCCAAATTGCAGTCAATGTCAGTTTATAGGTCTGTATGTTGAACAAAATATTGAATAAAATATAATTCGCGAGCGTACTCGCGAATTATATTTTAGGTATACAAGTAGGTATGTATTTACAGAATTATAATCATTAAATAAAAATAAATAAACATAAAAAATGAACATATAAATATAACAATGACCTGCAATTTGGAAAAAAAAACGTAAGAAATCTTGAATTTCGCGGGTTATCCACTTCCCCCTTATTCACCACTCTTGCCGACAAATTGGCAATCGCAACATGTCCATTATATGTATACTAGAAGACTTGACAACACTCATCGTTCATACAAAAACACTATAATATCAACACAAATATTTAACAAATGACTCACGAAATAACTACTAAAGATATCCCTATAATAGAAAAAAAAAACGGCCAGTATCTCACACCTCTAAACCATTAAACTACCATCCTCATCCATCATACATTAAAATGCTATTTTGACATCTGTCAAATTTTTTCATCATGGCGGACGCTTTGACGGCGCGCATTTGGTAGCCCACAATACAAGATGTAATGGCACTAATAGGTCTTAATGGCTTTTTATTTGAAGATGGTTTACGGAGTAGATTGTAGGTTTAAGACTTGATAAGTACTGAAGTGATTGCTTGGTTGGTTTAGTGGTCGTAATCCTGGATTCTCGGTTTCAATTGTAGTTATGGTTCTAGGACATGCCGGTTTCCTCACGATGTTTTCCTTCACCGTTGTAAGAGAATTGCTGATGAAATAATTTACACAAAGTAAAGCGCTTGTCTCTCTGATCCGTGGTTCGAACCCACGACCTGGTAAGTCGCGGCTGTTGCCACCACTGCTCCTCTTTTAAATAGATCAAGTATGGCACAACTCAAGAAACCATATCAGATTCGATTGTGATCCATTTAGCCACTTCTAAATGAAACGCTAACAAAAATGGACGAATTTTATTTTTAAGTCTCCAATCTCGGTGTGTGGCCCGAGATATTAAATTTTATTGATATAAAACATTTTTATATGTTGAGGAAATTGTCCAGTTGGAGATATGAGATATGAAAGACTAGCTATGGTTTGATACAGATGAAAGGAAGTGAGATAAGATATTTTATTAACTGTTTTTCGGATTGATAAAACACCTTTTTTATATTAGCTAGTAGCTTCTGCCCGCGACTTCGTCCGCGTGTCTTGTTTTATTAAAATAATTTTCGGATCAGTAGTTCCGAAGATTTCCACAGGTCTGTACAAAGTTTTTATACAAAAATAGCTCATGCTTATGACGAAACGATAGTCTAGAATGGGGATGACTACCAAAATGACAACTAATAGATATGTAAGGAAGGAGACATGTTGCGACATGTTGCCTATCTTAGACTGGAAGTCGACTCCAAGTTTGTTGGGAAAAGGCTTGGCAGAAGATAATGATTTTAAGGCCAATGTTCAGTAATTAGATAACTACGGGCCGGATTTTTGAAGTGAAAACTTCTTTAGCGGCGCTGTGTACTTTTTTTGGAATGGGTAAAAACTTCTAAATTCGCCTCAGGTCACGTGACCCTGATCGAAAATTCGTAAGACGTAAAACGTCAGACGTAAAACGTAAAACGCGCGTTGTTGAGGACAGCGCCATCTATGCACATCGGGAAGAACTACGAGGGCCTCGCGTACTAACTACGTAGTTCATCCAACAACGACGAGATGGCGCTGAACCACGGATATATAACTGACGACGAGCTCTATGCGAGCGGCTTGCTTCTCTTACCACTGCCGCGACCAACACCACGAACTGAAGTCTATCCTGTGTGCTTATTTGTAAATCTGAATAAATTCCTTTCACGAGAAGAATAAACCAGTCACTTTGGTCATCATACCTGATTTGCAAAAAACCCTATAAAATAAGGAACACACCTTAACACGCGTGTTTTGTTTATAAGACGATTCACAAAATACACTCGTAATTGTTCAAGTTTTCACTTCTGTCGGCACTACCGGAGTGCCAGTGTTTTTTTAGCATAGCAATTAAACAAAACCATTTCCGCATCTTCAAACTTAACAAGACCAATATCCCTGTTATCCTGAAGGTTTAGGCAAAGTTGTATCTAGTTTACATCCGCATTTCCGTTATTTATTTATTTATATCGGCGACGCAGGCCCATATAACCTTTACCAAAACATAGGTACATATTTGCACAATAAAATAGTAGGTACTTCACTAGCTTGTTCGGCTCTGTGGTACTTGTCTGCGGAAGCGACGGAACACCACGTCTTGCGTTCAGAAGTCTTCTTCCACGACGACGGGCAGGTAACAATTCGGTACGCGCACCACGAACGACTTGATGACGTTGCGGTGCGACTCCAGTAATTGTACCCTCGGCGAGTACCTCGTCTTCTGGCGCACCTACTCCACGATGCCCTCCGCCTTAGGGTTGATTTTACCAAAGTCAGTTTTCTTTTATCCGTGGAATAAAATTGACGTCAGACAGTTCTAGTGTGGAAAAACTGTCAAAAATTCGCGCGTCGCGTACGCATTGCTCCCTCAAAAGAGAAGCATTTAATTACAATTTTTTTTTCTAAAGAGGAAGCGTTGCGTACGCGACGCGTGCGTAAATATGCGCTCGTGTGAACGCGCCATTACTCTAGGTATAAAAGTTTGGTAGTATACGCCCTTAGTGGTGTAGTGTAGGCGGGAGATGTACAATGGTGTGTTCGGCTTTCGGCACGAAGGCTGACTTTGGGCTCCATAGGAGCTTTGGAGCAGCGGTTCTTCAGCCCTATTTGGTCCATTTTCTGGCATAGGCTTCATACTTGAGTGTTGTTATGTGCGAGCCTATTGCAATCTATTGGACACAAATCCAGATTCCAGGATTCTCATAACTTGCAACTCCGAGCGTCACTATCGCTTCGCCTCAAACTGTGCGGAGTACCTTGCCCCGTATATTTATTTCTGGTGTTGCCTCGCTATAAATCATATTTGTGTGTGTGACACTGCTCGATGCTGTCATGCCACCGTGATAAAAATACAGTGTTGCCATCGTTGTAGACGCAAAAAGAAATAAATTGGGTGTGTTACCTAATATTTTTAATTTTTGATCAAAGCTAATATTATGTATGGCGTTTTCGTCTATTATCTATACTAATATTATAAAGCTGAAGAGTTTGTTTGTTTGGTTGAACGCGCTAATCTCTGGAACTACCAGTCAGATTTGAAAAATTCTTTTTGCATTTAATAGCCCAATTTTCGAGGAAGGCTATATAGGCTACTTAACATCACGCTAGGACCCTTAGGAGCCGAGCAAAAACCAAAAAAGTCAGAAAAAAGGTAAACTAATTAAAAGCGCAGGCAGGCGATGCGATGGGGTGGGTCGGGGGAACAAGAAATTTCACGCGGACGAAGTCGCCAGCAGAAGCTAGTTACTTATAAGGCAACTTGTTTTAAAACAGATCTGTTTACAGGTATTTAAATGTTGTTGACTTTTTGCAGGGAAGACGTGGTTAGGAATCGCACAAAACAGTCCTAGGTATGGAACTCAGCAGTGGCACACTGACACAGTTTAGGCTTACAAAAGAAATTGTTGAAAATGGTTGGAAAGCTCCATCCGACTATGTTGTTTGTATGTTTGAATGTTTGTTACTCAATCACGCAAAAACGGCTAAACAGATTTGGTTAAAATTTCACACACAGATAGTTTATAACCTGGTTTAACACATTGGATACATTTCATATAGGTAGTATGTTCCCGTGGGATTATTTCCGACCTCCACGCGGACAAAGCCGCGAGCAAAAATGAGTTAATAGGTAATAAAACACTTCTTTCAATTATTTTTTCCATGCTTCAGAAGACATCTCAGGAAAATAAATATAAGACTTAAATTAATGTTTAGTATTTTAAAATAAAAAAATAGACGCTGTAAGTACATCATAAGAAATTGCCTTTTCTAAGCTATTTGGGCCTTACGCTCGGATATTTCTAAACAATATAAAATATGCATCCTTAAGTTTAATACTGCAAGTGAATAACAATCATAATACTTAGATACATAAATAATTACCATGAGCTATTCTTACCTTTTAAATAATCAAACAACTACTAAAACATATTTTCCAACTAGCAACACTAAAATTCTAAATTTAGTCGCACCTCTTAACATCCAAATGAATGACACCACAGACATATTTATATCCCTGGATGTTCCTGTATGTTTTATGTTGAACAAATCGCCGAGAAACGAGACGGCAACCATTCGGTAATAATTAGTTATAACTTACTGACAAATTAGTGTTCGCGCCACTAAACTGTCAAAGTCATTCTGACATTAGAGGTGTTGACGTTTGAATGACAGTTAGTGACAATACATTGATGTTTTTGCTGTCAAATCGTGTGTGAAAGTTGGCTGTTGGAAAGTAATGGTTATGTTAATTTGCCTTTGTTTGCAAGAAATATTATTATTGACATATTATAGGAAACTATATGGGAAATCTATGGTAATGAAATACTGTGTGTAATGAAGATAAACTTTAAAGGATTTTAAGAGAAATTATATTTATTTTAACAACTAATAATTAAAAATGGCGGTATTTTAAAACGTACTGCTGTTATAACGTAGATTGTTTTGTATGAAAGAACTATCAATTTCTACTGGATGCGAGAAGCTCAGAGCCGGTCGAAGTGACGATACTGGGGGAGGCCTATGTCCAGCAGTGGACGTCTTTCAGCTGAAATAATGATGATGCACTGTAATTTCAGTCCATACCTACATAACAAAATCTTCCCGTAAACATTTAAGTACTGCTGGATAATATATTATGTAGGCACTCTACCATAAACTGCTATACTTAAAAAACTTGACTGTTTTCCCCACGTTTGTAATACAAATTGAAGCTTGCAGTCCTCCAGGAATTTTATAGCATTATAGTTTTACGCGTACAATCATGAACACCATACCACCTAGATTTTCACCATGAAAAAATAATATGACTTCACACAAAAGTAACAATACACTTTTCACTAACTTCCAAAAATAACAATGCACTTTTCACCAACTTCCAAAAATAACAATTCACTTTACATCAACTTCCAAAAATAACAATACACTTTTCACTTTGTAGTGTTATTTTTAGAAATCGGTTGTTATTTTTTGTATATAAACGTTTATAATTTTTCACTTTTCAGTTGTGGTACCTGCCCCACACAATTTCGTATATCACTAACTTGCTATGTATATGTATAACAGTGACAGGAAATCATAACATCATAAACCTACACAAGGTTAACTAAATACGTATTATTGAAGCTAACTCTAAAACTCAGTAGTACCACAGAATAACTACCAGTACATAGGTACTATTTAAATTTTCATATTTCATTCATACTTTTAAAAATCTTAATCAACCATAATCAGTTGTTGTAGTTGCAACATTCTTAAACCCGTCAAAAATTAAGAATTTCAAACTGAACCACAAACTATTCCAATTAACTTTTTTTAATTACTTTCGCTTCGGACGCAAAAGCAAAAAATATTGTCAGCCTACTTAGCTACCAGTGACAAATTGGGGATATTTTTTCCTATCAAAATTACACGGTCTCTGATAAGTTTTAAACTGACGGATAACGAATAATGCTGCAATTAATAACAGTCGCCGAGATAAATGTTCTGGGAGATTCTTTTTAGGGTTCCGTGAGCAAATATTAAAACGGCAAAGTATTTGAGAACTTATCAAAACCTTTGTTGAGCTGACTTGAGCTCTACTTTTAAATTGGAGGTATTGTAATTTCTATATAATTTTTTCATAAATCTCCGATTTGTCACAGCTTGCAATTGAAACTGGACAGAATTGGGAATATGAAACATCAAAATCAACTGAGTAAGTATTTTGCTAATATGTATTTGATTTTAGCTGTGATGTCTTGAATTCTATAATGTTCACTTGGAACCTTACTCAAGTGACCGTGGAAGCAAATTCATTTGTTTATAGAGTAAATCATTGCAGATTCACACTTCGACAATCGAATCGAATTTCTAAATGATTTCATAATAATTGGCCTTAATAGAAGGCTAAAAGTCACGCTAAGGGCAATGGAGAGGGCTTTACTTGGGTTTTCTCTGCGTGATTGAATCAGAAATGAAGAGATCCACAGGAGAGTGAGATAGCCAGAAGAATTGCCAAACTTAAGTGGCAGTGGGCAGGCACATTGCTCGCAGAACAGAGGGCCGATGGGGCCGAAAGGTTTTGGAGTGCCGACCGCGTACCGGAAGACGTAGCGTTGGAAGGCCTCCCACAAGGTGGACCGACGGCCTTGTGAAGGCCGCAGGAACCCGTTGGATGCGAGAAGCACAGAACCGGTCGAAGTGGAGGTGCTTGGGAGAGGCCTATGGCCAGCAGTGGACGTCTTTCGACTGAAATGATGATCATAGCATTACAAATCACCACGCCTGTAGTCCTCGAAGGTTAAGGCAGATGTGTACTTATAGTTCACCCAGATTTCATCAGTTACGTTCAAATCCCATGACAAAGGCGGCAAGCGTATTGCCATCAACTGGGTTCAAATCCAGACTCCGGAATGCTACTGAGAAATTTCAGATGGAAAAAATCGGTTGTCTGTAAAGTCGGTTTACTGACGATAGTTGAACGTGACAACGTCTATATATATAATAGTTGCATTGCATTTGTTAATATTCGCTTGCACTTCAAGCCGCCATGGAACGCCTCCACGCTACAGAGCGAGGCCGCGAGGTAACGCTACATGAGTCATGTTTTTTCGTGAGTGCAGCCAGCTTCATCGATTTATTAGACGTTGTCACGTCAAAACTCAATGACACTCTGCCCGACTCTGTAACCCAGGACCTCATACTCGGCAGTAGCCCTTGCGACCACCAGACCCAAGAGGCTCGAAGCAGCGGGGTAATTGCGTAACACACTATCAGTAACAATCGCTTTCATTTTGACAGCTCAACAACATTCATTTTAACGGCACGGTTGGCGCAGTGGTTAAGCGATTGACTGCTGCGCTGCGTGTCGCGGGTTCGAATCCTGCACGGAAGAAATATTTGTATGACCTACAAGTAATTGTTCCGGGTCTGGCTGTTTGTGTATGTGAATTTAAATGTTTGTAAACGCACCCACAATATAGGAGAAATTCCTATTGCTGGCAAAGTATTAAAAAAAATTACTTTATTGAGCTGACACATTTTTCGATCAAATGAAGCAATGGTTTAGCAATGTCCTTCAAAATGATTCAGCTTGCGATTGATAGTGTGTTCTTTTTCTATTTGAAATGGGTTTGCTCTTGACTCTAGTCTAGGTCAGAGGTGACAGAGACAAACTCGACGATATGGAGTGAACTTACCCTGAAGCCTGTTCACTCTTACTTTGAAGCAATCAGGGTGCAGGTTCAATTTAAAGTGATCTTTGTAGAATAACGCTGCGGAACCCACGAGCCAAAACACAGCCTACACTTACCACATTTCATTTAACAAATTGAATATATCTCACAGGTTTTAAAACCCTATTTATTACCATGTTATCTGAGACTAGTTTGTGCGTATGAATCGGTTCGTTCCGTCACCGGTCATTTTAATTATTGAGGTATTTTTCATTCTGGACTTTATCATATCTTTGGATAGAAGGCTTCTAGGATATGTTCGGCTTCGAAAATTGGTCTTTGGAGCGTTTATCTCACAGCAGTAATTATTTTAGGTTATGTTTAAAAAAATATTTTGGACTAAGTACGTAAATAGTTTAGGTTTGGTATACCTACTGAGCTGTCAGCTGTCACTAACTACTCTTTGGTCACTAAGAATATTAAATTATCTAACTCGGCATACTTCAATCCGTCAACCACTCCTACATTCGTAATTTCATACCATATCCTTTGCCTACGCTAGCGCCATTTTGGAGGGTTTTTGAACTATTATTTACTGCATATAGCTGGACACTTTAGCAACTTTCGCCCTGTAGCGGTATCTACAACGCCACATGAGAACAACGCGTCATACTGACGTCACGCAAAATCCTGCATCTCGCAAGCAGAGTTTACCGCGCAACTAGCATAGATACAACGGCCCGACATGAATCATCGGGCAGTTGCTCGCCAGAAACAACACCCGTCTGGTCGGAGGATCCTCCCTTTTCTATGGAGGATGAGTGAACTTAGACCTCTATAGCCCCATATGAGACGGTTCTCCTTACCTCTACTCTCCATGCACTTTATTGGGGATAGGGATTGACACTTGACACTATTGACAGCTCCTTTCACCTAAGTTTTCACGGTGAGATTTTTACAGAATAGATCAACTGCTAAGCCATCAGATTCGTCCACAAGACCAAGGAGACAGCCTGACAGCTTGATAGGTAGAAACTTAAATAAAAATAACAACTTAATCCCTCAAAAACGCAAGTAAAATAACATTCCCACAACCGGGTGTAGAAAACGAATTTGTCCGAGGATACAGCCTCGTAAGACCACGCGTGGGCGTGGGCATAATGGCTCTATAGACCTCACACGTCGATGATATAGTTGTCAATCCTTTGTATACAGGGTGGTGACAAGTGTGACGACAAGGTTTTTTTATTTAACTTGATTTTAAAAGTTACTTGAAATAAAGAAAAAGTTTACTTGCGGTAAAACATGTTAGGTATATGACGCAAAGAAAAAGCATGTGCTTCGGGGAACCCCCGCTAGGAACGAAGTTTCTTACGCGATACACACTCGTATGATAACATAACAGAAAGAGACAGAGAGAGAAAGTCGCATGGAAGGGCATGACGATTTTTCGTTAGGAGACAATTTCTGGCAGGTTACTTCTACCGCTAGCCGCGTTAAAGAACGTCGTTCCAAAAACAGGAATACATAAAAAAAAACAAGATGCACGCCATCGCTCAGCATAATGTTGTGACCCTATGCGAGACACACACACACATCACGATGCAGTATAAAACTGATTTACATCCGTCACCTCACACACCAGGTCCAGTTGAAAACCAGCGTCAGGCACCAGTTGTCTGGCATTTTTGCTGAACTGGGCCTTTTTGGCGCAGCCGTGAGGCACACTTTCTGCTAATTTCTTACATCGGACTTTGCACTTTTTATTTTTATCTTAGTTATTGTGTGTCTCTTAGTCTGTGCTAAATGTGGTTAAAGAATCTTTATTTACTCAAAAGAAATTTACTACAAATTTCACTTAATGAGAAATATTTTAAAGATAAATAATGGTGACATTCATGAGCAGAGCTAGTGTAGACATGCACAAATATTAAGAGAAGACAACAAAACGTTCATAACAAGACATCGAAGGTAGCAGCAAAAGATTCATGCGAAGCAAAAATCAAAATTTTGTGGGTAAATTACAAACATGAACCAGGGCCGGATTTAAATTTTGTCAATAATAAAAGATTTTAACAGAGTTTTAAATATTTTTAAACTTGTAGTGGTTTTTATTTCTCGTGGTAGTTTGTTGTACATCTGTGCTCCTTCGTATGTAATACTTTTCTTTCCGTAATTTGTAAGTGTTCTCGCAAGACAAATATCGTTTGCGCTACGGAGAAGTCTTAACCCTTCTTCGGTGTTAGTTTTAAAAATGAGTTCAGAGTGTAGCTTTTTATCTCTAATTTTTTTTATTAAGATGCATGTATTATAGTAATAAATTTGTTTTATATTCATTAATTTAGTTTCGGAGTAAATTGTATCTGTTGGTGTGAGAAAGTCATAATGAAATAAGATTTTTATTAGTTTATTTTGTATTCTTTGGATGCAGTTTAGGTTAGTTTTGGCTGCGCTACCCCATATTTCTATTAAATAATCTAGATGCGATCTGACGAGGGAGTGATAGATATTCAGTCTAACCTGTCGTGGCAAACATCGAACAACACCGTAAAGACGACCTGATAATGACGATAACGTAGATCTTATTTTGTTTATATGCGACTTCCATGTTAATCCACTGTCCAATATTAGCCCTAGGTATTTCTCTTCGATCGATTCCCTCAATTGAATATTATTAATATGAAGCTTAGGGCAGCATTGTAATTGTTAATTTTTTGCCTTAAATATAATATAGCTCGTCTTTAATACATTGATTGTGAGTAAATTATATTGAAACCAGTCGTGTAATTTGTCTAAATCCCTTTGTGCATAGTCCATCATTTCGTCTATTGAGGAACCATAATAGAATATACATGTGTCATCTGCATATATACTAATTTCGCCATTTAAAGACACCTGACATATGTCATTAACATAGATTAGAAAAAGCAGGGGCCCAATAATTGAGCCTTGTGGTATACCGCATGTAATGGGCTGGGTAGTACTTTGATATTTACCTATTTTTACGACTTGAAAGCGATTCGTTAGATATGATTCCAAAATTTTGAGTGCATTGTCGGTGATTCCAATATGTTCTAACTTTTTTAAAAGGCGGGAATGACTCACGGTATCGAAGGCTTTTTTGAGGTCTATAAATATGCCAAGGACTAGTTGTTTTCCATCAATATGCATTCTGATTTTGGTGATAAGATCCACAGTGGCGGATTTTGGACGAAAGCCGTATTGTCGTTCAAAAAGGAAATTTATTTTATTTAAATAGCTATTTAATCGATCACAGACAATTCGCTCAAAAACTTTAGAAATTACGGGTAACACAGACACAGGCCTGTATTTACCAGGATCTGTCTTCGTCCCTGTTTTATATATGGGAGTGACTTTTGCTATTTTAAGCTCGTTTGGAAAGTGGCCTGCGCATAAGCAGTCATTTATAATAGTTGTTAAGCCTGGAATGAGAAATTCTTTTATACATTTAACTACTTTTGTACTGATTTTGTCTATACCTGTACTGCAATTTGAGTCTAATGCATTTATTATTTTCGAAACTTCTTCCTCAGTGCATGGTGTTAAGTTATCGAGTTTAATTTCTCCATCAGCCTTGATTTTTAGGTTAAAATAATTGGTATGATATTTTGGGGGAATTTGCATTGCTAATTGGGGACCTATTGTGGCAAAAAAGTTATTAAACTGTTTGCAAATTTCGTCACCTTCTGTAACTAAACCTGCAATCGTTATTAGTTTTGGAGGAATAGGGTCTGGTTTAACTGTATTTTTGCATAAGGTATTAATAAGTTTCCACATATGTTTAGGATCGTTTTTTAGCCTTTTAAATGCTTGATAATAGTAGTCCTTTTTTGTTTTAGCAATTAATGCAATAGTTTCATTTCTGTGTTTTTTAAAAGTAGTTTTTAAGATTATATTTTTCGGATTCTTTTTTAGTTCTCTCCAGTATTTATTCCTTGTGTTTATTTTGATTATTATATTTTTGTGAATCCAGTCGTCCTGTGGTAAATTTTGAATTTTGATTTTTTGGGTGGTATTTGCCTTTATTAAGGTTTTGATAACTTGTTCTATCATACTATAATCGTAGCTTTCTTTTGTAAAGGAGTCTGTAGCAAGCTGGTAAAGTTGGTCGTAGTTAATGCTATCGAATTGTAATCTGGCTGGTGGTTCAGGCTTGCAGTTTTTTAACCCTAGAATAATTTGTTGATGATCAGAAATCGCCGAATCCATTACTGCCACGTTAAAGGCTTTGTCTTTTAGGTTTGTTATAATATGATCTAAAATGCTGTTTGTAGTGGCTGTTGTTCGAGTGGAATATTTGATGTCTATCCTGTTCATGATGTAATATCCGCTTTCTTGTATATAAATGTATTTTCTTTCTTTCTTTTTCTTTTAGAGAGAGCCACAGCACTGGTATTTTGCATATTATTCTCCATAGAGATCCTCGTTTTGGAGCGGGCAACTTCATATTTAGATATCGAAACCCGTCACGTCGGCGGAGTTTCGCTAGCTAATTTAATTTCACCCTGTATAAGTCTAAGATCACCCTCAAAAACTACATTTCAAAGATCGTATGCCCTAATCAATACATACCATGAATAAATTATTTATATCGATCGCTACGTGATCGCGGCTCGGAGCATAAAGGAGACGTCTTATTAAAGGGATCCCTATTGTTCTGCATCTTTTAAATTGTAGTCATTAAGGCTTGTCTTAATGAACCGCTCATTGTAAGGTGAGTATACACTAGAGCATTTTCTCGAGCATAGCAAAATCGGCGTATAATGTTCCCACTAGTGAGATACAGGCCACCTCTCCGTGAGAAAGAAAGAAAAGAAAGAAAGAAAAAAGATTTATTTAGCACAGACTAAGAGACACACAATAGATAATGGTCGTACATCAGATAAAAACTAAGATAAAAATAAAAAGTGCAAAGTCCGATGTAAGAAATTTGCAGGAAAGTGTGCCTCACGGCTGCGCCAAAAAGGCCCAGTTCAGCAAAAATGCCAGACAACTGGTGCCTGACGCTGGTTTTCAACTGGACCTGATGTGGTGAGGTGACGGATGTAAATCAGTTCAGTTCAGTTTTTTCAGGGAGTGGGCCGTAATCTACCACGCGGGCCCAGTGCGGGTTGGTAGATGTCTTCGAACTTTTGGTTCTAGGACATGCCGGTTTCCTCACGACGTTTTCCTTCTCCGTTTTGGGAGCAGTGGTGATGTAATTAAATATAAAAAGTAAATTTGCCTGCCTGGGGTCGAACCCACGACCTTCGTAAGTCGGGGATGATACCGATGGGCCACCACTGCTCACAAAATACACGAAAAAAATCATCGTTTCAGCTGAAAAACGTCAACAAATAAGGACCAAACACGTCACAACATTGTACTTTGACATCATAAAATTGCAGAACGTGAGGGAAAATTATTCACTGTAATTTCTTCATTTTATGACGTAATGGACGTTTAGAGACATTTGATCCTTATTATTGGCTTTGTCGACTATCGCCATGACAATACAGGATGTATTTATTTTTGTTCATATTTTACTGACTTCAAATTGTTTTCTATAATACCTAGTATTTATAAATATTTCCACGGGCGAAATAAAAGTCAGTGAAAACTTTCGGGTCACATCACTGGGCAACTTTATATAAAGTCCTTGGCGTTCTGGGGACATTCAAATGTTACGAGGTTTTGTTTTTGCCGATTTTAAAACAAATAATGTCTTCTTTTGTGTGGGATAATAAAAAATGTTTTATGTTCTTTTGTTTGAACACACTAATCTCTGGAACTACCAGTCGAATTTCATAGATTCTTTATAGAAGTTTTGATAGCTCAAACTCAAACTCAAACTCAAAGCATTTATTTCAATTAAACCATTTACAGGCACTTTTGAATTGTCAAGAAGTCGGTCAGTCAGAAAATATGAAGCTAGCCCAATTCTTGAGGAAGGTTAGGCTATTTATCATCGCGCTACAACCCTTGGGAGCCGAGAAAGAGGACAAAATGTCAGCAAAAAGCTCTAAGTGAAAACGAAGTAATTTATAAATAATTCGATTTCTTGTAAATTTATTTCCGTAAAACTAATTTACAGAAATAAATAGATATATATCATATTATCAACATTAAAAAAAAAACTTAAGTACTTTCACTCGACGTCGCGTTTTTTCTCGCATTTCCATTTTTTGCCTCTATAAATCAATTACTGGGCAATTATAGACACATAGTTATGAGACATTCTTTTATAAGAGCAAAGAGTCTGTCACGAAAAAGTAATAACGGAATTGACACCTGCGACTTCTACAACATCCTGTATATAAAAACAATAAAAACCGCCGTCCATGTGCGCCCACGCAAGTATTCGCAACAAACACCAGCACGACAACAGTATGGCGCATATTGTTTAATTTTACATTCACACTCTCACAAATACGGAGTCAGCAGAGATACGCCTCATAGATCACTATAACCGTTAACCGATCGTTTGTGTTACGAATCGTCTTTGATTTTTTACATTTCAATTTAAGGGGACTACAGGACTTAAACCCAAAAAAAACGCAAGTTTTATAATGCCTAAAACTATATGATCGACTACAGTAAACAAAATCAGAAAAATATATGATATTCTTCAGGATATATGCTAGGTAGATAGTGTGTTGAAAACGTAATACAACTAATTTGATATGATATAAAAAACGGGTCAAGTGCGAGTCGAAGTCGCGCACCAAGAGTTCCGTACTTTGTAGGTATGTAAATAGTTTATCACGGTTTTTATTTTAATGTACCTACAAATTTACGGTTTTAGGATCTTTCCTTTACTTGTGCTACACAATCTTGCTTCTTGCCAAATTTCAAGATTCTAGGTCAACGGGAAGTACCCTATAAATTTTGATGCCCTTGAGACTCCCAAAATATACGTTTTTATGCGGCATAAACGGCCGTATCTTTTTTATACGTAAACTTAGAAGTTTGATTTTTTCACAACTTGAAGCGACTGTAGACCTGAGTATATGGTTTTAATTTCAACTTGATACCTCCACGCGTTCCCGAGATAAGGTCTTGACAGACAGACGGACGGACGGACAACAAAGTGATCCTATAAGGGTTCCGTTTTTTCCTTTTGTGGTACGGAACCCTAAAAATCATGGAAATACGTTTAAAAACTTTCTTTTTACAATAAAAACCGTATGGCTGTATGGTGGTTGGTAGGATATTTTTTTTTTCACATACACAAACAGCCAGACCCGGAACAACTACCTGTAGGCAATACAAATATTTGTTCCGTGCGGGAATCGAACCCGCGACACGCAGCGCAGCAGTCGATCGCTCAGCCACTGCGCCAACCGTGTCGATATTGCTAATCCATTGTGCTTCGTGTTCGAAAAATGTGTCTGCTCGTCAACGTAAAGAACGCAATGAATGTTGTTGGCCTGTCAAAATGAAACCCATTGCTACTGATAAAGGCTCCTACAAACAGGCGCGACACGCGATATAATCGCGCGCGACAAAAAGACACCGCTCGTTGTGCGACTAGCGGTGCCTTTGTGTCGCGTGTCGTATTGCGCCTGTTTGAAGGAGCCTTAATGTGTTACGCAATCACCCTGCAGGACGCCGCCGTTAGACTGCAACGACTATACTTGCTAAATAGACCTTCTAAAAATTAGCTTTGCATGAAGACTTCATACTATTTATCGTCATAATCCACAGAGCCTCTCACGCTCCATCCCTGCAGAAAACATTTCATGTGCATGTAACATGGCCACAAGTGACCTCACGCTAGCCATTTTATTAATAATGGAACCGACTTATGTTTTGACAAATTAATTCTGCGCAGGAGTTTACCGATAATTATATTTTGTTGTAGGGTTGTCGCGCGTAAGTTACGCTCGGGTGGGCTTCAGGATAACTAGTGATGTAGGTAGGGCTTTTTGTGAAGGAACTCATCCGGGAAAGTACTACCACGTCAATTAATCTGCCTAGCTTTTTCCCAATGTTGCGGTGTGGTTCCAGTCTAACCGGATGCAGCTGAATACCAGTAGTTTACATGGAGCGACTACCTATCTGACCTCCACAACCCAGTTACCAGATAGCCCTTGGTAAGGCTGGGTGTAAGACTTTTTTGGATTTTCAATTACATATCAAAAATCTACGAATGATAGCCGGAACTAACGGCTTAACGAGGCACGGAAGGGGTCTCGATATGTGATGGATGGTCACCCATCCATGAACAGACCGTGGCAAGCGTAAATTAATCTTCAATCGACCGAAAATAGAATCGAAAATGAAAACAATCTTTTTAGTGTCAGCCCTAGGTCCACATCTGGGTGGCCCTCGCGTCCGATACCGTGGCAGCTAAAATAAAACCAACGCGCCGTGCGAGCGAGACGCAACCCGTTACGTCATGACCCTCTCACTCGCGCGCAGAACAACGATCTTTTTGAGTTGATTAGTAATGGTTTTTACGCGTTATTCTTCAATGAGAAGAAAGTATAGACAAAGTGTTTTTCTAATTAAAATATGCAATGGTGCCGATTCCCTTGTTCAAAAAATAAACTAAAATTAAGATAAGTGCATCTTTTTCTTGAAGATAAATTTTAGTTTAGTCAAATTAATCAGCGCCTGACACTACTCCATATAAGTTTAAACGTGATCAAAAACTTGCCTACTAAAATTACGTCAATTTATGTCGGGCGCTGATTAATCTGACAGGACTAAACTAAAATGTATCTTCTGTCCTTTTCTTAATTAAACAGAAAGAAAAAGATGCACTGAACTTAAATTTAGTTTAGTTTGTGAACAACAGAATCAGCATAAACTGCCTCTTAAGTATTCACAATGACAACTCAATGATTCCTAACTTCGAAACCATGTCAATATGGATAGTGGTAGACCGCGAAATTCAAATATTCTTACGTTTTTTGCAATTTGCAGGTCAGTGTCAGAATGTATCTTGATCAAAATATGATTCGCGACAATAGCAAGTAAATATTTAGAGAATTATAATCTTATTGATCGAAGATTATAATCATTAGAATCATTAATATATCTTTCTAAGTTAGATTTCTACCACCAACTACCAATCTCTTATAGAAAAGTGTTAGTGGTAGAAATCTAACTTAGAAAGATGTATTATTGATTCTAATGATTATACTTCTCTAAATATGTACCTGCTATTGTCGCGAATCATATTTTGATCAAGATACAACCTGACACTGACCTGCAAATTGCTAAAAACGTAAGAAAATTTGAATTTCGCGGTCTCAACTACCCATTCACCTTAATCACGCCAATTTCGCGTTCATTTCGCGCGGTTTCGTTCATTGTGAATACGAATGTCATAGAGAATACGGCCACAGGAAGGCTCTTATGAAAATGAAGTTCACATTGCTCCAGCTACGCATGCCTCCGCGGAAGAAAATTAGAGGAGTATTCACACCCACATTTCGCCAGATATTAATCTACATGAGCCCGTGGCTAAATAGTAACAGTTGCTCAGGTCTATCGATCAGGTTAAGCTACGCTTGCCGCGGTTGGTCTGTGGATGGGTGACCACCTTTACATACCGAGGCCCCTCCGTGCCTCGGAAAGCACGTTAAGCCGTTGGTCCCGGTTGTCATTCGGGGATCTTTGACAGTCGTTACGGTTATCTCATCAACTGTCTGCCTTTTCCCAACTATGTTGGGGTCAGCTTTTAGTCTAACCGGATGCAGCTGAATATGGGTTCTTTAAATGGAGCGACTGCCTCCACAACCCAGTTACTGGGTAATACGATACCTCTTGGTAAGACTGGTTGTCAGACTTTCGGGCTTCTGACTACCTGTAACGACTGTCAAAGATCCACGAATGACAGCCGGGACCAACGGCTGAACGTGCTTTCCGAGGCACGGAGGGGTCTCGTTATGTAAGGATGGTCACCCATCCACAGACTAACTGCGGCAAGCGTAGCTTAACTTGATCGATCGGCCTGTGCGGCTGTTATTATTTGGCCACGAAACTCCGAAAGTGTATATGAATTACAAAATTCACACTGATACTTTCCCGGATATGAACTCACTACTTCGTGCGTGAAAGACAAGGCCTTTAAACCACTAGGCCATCACGGCATGACACCAGTCACGGTTCCGTCTATCAGGTTGTCTACAGATGAAGTTGAAGAGGGAGCGATGTGTTCCCCTCACAACCCGGGGAGGGTGTGAAACAAATGTTTAATTCAAATACTTCCCCTTGATCAGTTGATCGCAAGTGTGGCGGGGAGATACGGTGAATTTAGTTACGAATCATTTGTTAGCTGTGGGGTAGTCAGCTGTGTTTAATTTTGTAAAAAACTTTTTGTTAGAGTATCAAGTAGTGTCGTCAAATGGACGTATTCCACATTGCGCACCCGCTTAACGGCTCCTTCAAACAGGCGCGACATGCGACACAAAGGCACCGCAAGTCGCGCAACGAGCGGTGCCTTTGTGTCGCGCGCGATTCGCGTCACGCATCGCGCCTGTTTGCAGGAGCCTTAAATGGCACCTGAGTGAATGTGCCGCTGTGTCAGGTGCATTCACTCAGGTGTCATTTAAGCGGGTGCCCAATGTGGAATACGTCGTCAAATGTCGTCATAGCCTCTGGGTTATGACGAGCCCCTTTGAAACCCTCTGGGGTTAACTGCGTAACACATTATCGGTAGCACTGACTTAAATTTCGACAGATCAAAAACATTCATTAGACTATTTACGATGTTGAGCAGATAAACTTGAACATATGAAGCAATGCAGTATCAATTACCTTCAAATTGATTTAGATTTTGATCGAAAGTGTGTTAAGAACTTAGGGTGAAGTTGGTAAAAGCTAGTGAGGGATACGTCGCTAAGTGCTAACGGCCGCACGGCTCGATTGATCAGGTTAAGCTACGCTTGCCGCGGCTGGTCCGTGGATGGGTGACCATCTTTACACACCAAAACCCATCCATGCCTCGGAATGCTTTACGCCGTTGGTCCCGGCTGTCATTAATGGATCGTTGACAGTCGTTACGGGTCGTCAGAATACCGAAAGTCTGACAACCAGTGTTGCCAAGGGGTATATACTCGTATATCGTATTACCAAGTATTAACATGGTTGTAGAGGTCAGATAGGCAGTCGCTCCATGTAAAATAGTGGTCTTTCGTTGGATCCGGTTAGACTGGAAGCCGACCCTAACATAGTTGGGAAAAGGCAGACGAATTGGAAAAAACTAGTAAGAAAAAACCAAATGGTAAAAGAACCTGTCCAACAAAAATGACCCAAAAAATAAACTATGCTATTTCGTCACACCTCAAAATTACAAAACCACATTGAATTAAAATCACAGCTGTACAATTATCCGAAAAAAAACTTATATTAGCAGATATTATTTCTCATACTACACGGAAAAAAATGGGGTCCGGCAAAGTTTTCATTCAAGAATAAAATTATTCTCAAGTATATTGTTTAATCTCAAGCATATATTTACTCAAGGTAACAATAATATCTTGAATAAAATAAAATGGAATTCTTCTATATAAATAATATTATTCTTCATTTATTTATTTACATCAAGAATATTTTTTTGGATCAAGACGATATTTACTCTTGACTGCAGAAAACATTTGCATTTTGAAACAAGTAATTAAGAATTCTTACTCTGAATATAAAAGGATTTAGCTTAAGAAGCTCAGAGATTAGGGCCAAGAATAAAAAGAAAATATTGGTTTAAGAAAATGTGTAAATTCGTTCAACAATAATATTATTGTGACAAATTTTTTATACTTTTGATTCAAAATAAGTAAAATACTCATTTTAAATAAAGCCTACTATTTAACAACAAGAAAATTAATGTTTCATTAATGCTCTCAAGAGATACTTCAATTTCTTAACCTAAGAATATGGATTTAAATATCAGTCAAGAACAAACATTTTGTCTAAAGAAATATTTTTTTCATTGAAGATTGATTGATTTTTCAATAAAAAATCTGTCTATATTGATTTGAATACTTACTGTTCTTCAATTAAGAATTATAACTGTCTGCCATTGAGATCTCTTTTTCTTGGTTAGACAAATTCAACAGCTTTGCTGTGAGACAATGTCTCTTAACCTAAGAATATCGTTTCTAAAATTGAGGAAGAACAAACATTTTAAGTCAAGGAAATATGTTCTTCAGTGAATATGGTTATCTTTTACAATCAATTTTATGTCTGTGTTGACTGGAATACTTCTTTATTCTTTCATAAAAAATTACAGCTTTCTTTATCTAAGAATAACTTATTTATTGACTGTAGAAAAAATACTTTTTTGCTTACAAGTCCAGACAAGAATGATAAAAAATTGCATTAAGAATTTATGTATATTCCTTCAACAATAATATTATTTAGACAAGAGTTTTTTTACTTTTGATTCAAAATACGTTATAGATATATTTTAAGAATCGACTATTTAATAACAAGAATATAATTGTTTTATAAAATACAACAAATGACAACTATTGTCTCTTAACCTAAGAATATGGATTCAAACATCAGCTAAAAATAAACATTTTAGGTAAAGAAATATTTTCTTCATTGAAGATTGATTTCATTGACAATTAAAAATTGGTCTCTATTGATTTGAATACTTACTGTTCTTCAATTAAGAATTATAATTGTCTGCCATTGACACCTCTTTTTCTTGGTTAGGCAAATTCAACATCTTTGCTGTGAGTGCAATGTCTCTTAACTGAAGAATATCTATAGGTACTAATATTATAAAGAAGTAAAGTTTGTAAGTTTGTATGTAGGGGGTAATCTCTGGAACTACTGGTTCGAATTGAAAAATTCTTAAAAAAATTGTGTTGGATAGTCCATTTATTGAGAAAGGCTATAGGCTATATAACATCACGCTACGACCAAAAGGAGTGGAGCATCAACGAAAAATGTTGCAAAAACGGGAAAAAATATTCCTTTTGAGAGCTTCCGTTGCGTACGCTGCGTAAACGGTTAAAGTTACATAAAAATCATGTAGGACGCAATTGTTCCTCTATAAAAGTCCTATAAAAAAGTCCGCGACAGTATATATCTATCTGTTAAGGTTGATTAACCATTACCTTTTTTAGGGTAATCAAATTTGTTCTAAAATAATGCATTACTTGCGAAGGTGTTTTTATAAACATGATATTGATCTTTATCCAAATAAATACGTTATTTATCACAAGTATTTAATTTTGAACAAAATTACCCTTGACAGCATTTGATTTTGCCACCCCCCAATCCCCCATTAGAGGGGGATTGGGGGGTGGCAAAATTTGTATGGAAGAATTTTAACGAGCTGTCCGATTAATTCGAAACTTAGTATTTATACTTAAGACTAAAAATAAAGCATAACGTGTATCATGGTTTTTGGAAAATGTATCCCTAACGGGGTATGGAAAAGGGGTAGTTAATTTTACAAGGAGGATTTTAGTGCGTGGCTTGATTAACTCGAAAATTGGTATAAATAATCTACCAGTTAAATAATGACCACCCCCAAACGATTTTTTCGTATTCCATCTCTCTGGGGGTGAAAAGCAGGGATCCAGTTTATTATGAAAAATCATATTTATTTGTTATTTTTTCTTTTTCGTTAGCCTATATTGTTCCACTGCTGGGCAAAGGCCTCCCCATATTCTTTCTTCATTTGTTTTGTAAACCTAAAAATTGGCCCGAATACTTATTTATCTAGAAATAAATGAAAAAGATCATAATTATACATAATTTTCGAAATTTTTTGGGGAAATTACGAATTTCACGCGGACGAAGTCGCGGGCAGAAGCTAGTCGTTTATAAAATTGACGAAGAACCAACATTTTAAGTCAAGAAAATATCTTCTTCGGTGAATATGGTTATCTTTTACAATCAGAAGTATTCCAGTTAACACAGACATAGGTATAATTGATTGAATCAATTATACCTATGTCTGTGTTAACTGGAATACTTCATGGTACTTTCATACAAAAAAATATTGCAATAAGAAAGTATGTATGTAAATTCGTTGTAAAATGAGACTAGCTGGGAAGATAGAAAGCTTTTATTAATTAGCTATGTAGGAGAACCGGTACTGGTTAGGTTCAAAATTAGCGGTAATAGGCTTGTCAACTGAAAAAATCTAATTAGTCCGTCAGTTAGATTATCAAAAAATATTTGACCCGTATTTTTTCTTTTGTTACGTAAACGGAAATCGACAAAGATACGACGCTTTTAAAATTCTCAATACGTCACGCCCCGTGGTATAATTTTTAGTGCGTTCTGACGTCATGAGGCCCAACTTCCGAGTTTTGATGCGTTTTATCTTTGTCAATAATCAATAATAATCCTAGATTTATAAAAATAAAAAATACTTGTCCATTATTTTCCATTATTCTAATTGACGGACTAAATAGATTTGCAATTTATTGATGGTGGAAACTAGCCTATTACCGGTAGGTACTTTCGTAGGCATCGGGAGTATGCCCCCAATCCCCTAGTCAGTATGTACCTTAAGTACCTATTCAATTTAATATGCCTATACCTAAGCTCACTGCATTTCTAATTTCGTAAATACTCGTGTAGTAGGTAGGTACATAAAAGTTTTCTCATTGTACCTACCTAATTTGTAAGAATTTTATCCTTACTAATATTATAAACGCGAAAGTTTGTAAGGTTGATTTGTATGGATGTTTGATAGGTACTCTTTCACGCAAAAATTATTGGACCGATTTGGATTATTGGACCTATTTATAGATTGAAACTTGAATTAACGTATAGGCTACTTTTTATCCCGAAAAATTAACGGGAACGGGAGAAAAACTACCACGTGGACAAAGCCGCGGGCGCACACTATTGAGAATTATTGTTATGTTACGGTACACATAGGTGTATTCGGTGAGATGTAGTTCTGCTGTTAAAGTCTAGATGGCGTTTAACAATAATATTCTTATAAAGATACATACCTACATTTTAACCGTTGACACGCGGGCGCAATATGAACTTCAAATCGTAGGCGTATATGTATAAGTGGGGGGGGGGGGCGTGCCCACCCCAAAATGGTCTGATGCCCACCCCAGGATGTTTAGGGTCCTATTCGAAATTCTAAGCTGGGTACAAGTACATAATATAACTTCACCACAAAAGCAATCAAATAAATAATCTACCACCAAGACCTAAACAAACTTATTAATAAATACTTACTTACTTATTATATTCTATTTAGTTACTTTTGAAATCGCAAACATGATTGAATCTACTATTATACGTATAGGTACTACGCCACGCAATAAGCTAGAGTAGTAATGTTCATTATGTTACGTTACAGCGACAAGGTAGGTAGGTAGGTATGTACATTGTACAATAAGAAGTGTAAAGCTATTTATGAATTATGATGCTAATCATGTCACCGACTCACCGATATTATTATTATTATATTATTATAATGGGCGTCGCATCTTATGTTAGGGGCCAGGGGCCCAATTCTGCTATAACAATAGTGTCAGAATGGTCGATCATTGATTTCATAATCGTTGACTTATTATTAGTAGATTATCAAACTTCAACAAAATCAACGATTATGAAATCAATGATCGACCATTCTGACACTATTGTAATAGCAGAATTGGGCCCCGGGCCCCCCTGAAAGAAAGCCCTACCTACTTAAAGAGGTCTTAATGGCGCCATAGCGCCAGTTGAGCCTCAAAGCAGAATAAATCAAACCAACTATAAGTAGGTAGGTACCTAATATTAAAATTATGAAAATGTATTACCTAGTAATAATCTTTATTTTCTATTCAAAACAATTATTTTCGATCGAAATTTTAATAGCTTTATTATTAATTAATAAATATAAATGAAATCCAATGTTTCATTTATATAGGTATACTTGCACAAAAAAAAATATCCAACCAAGAAAAATTAAATTGTCAGATAAGTTTTCAAGTCAATAGAGACAGAATATATACCTATTGAACCACAGTTTTGAATGTAAACAATAATTTTCTTGCATGAAAACTATGATACAAATGAGCGTTTCTTGGTTTTAGCATGGAAATCTTGAAAAAATATTAAGAAAAGATTTCTTGAATCTAAAACAATAATATTCTTGAATTCAAACTATCATTCAAATCATTCAAATAAATGTGTTTTGAACCAAATTCACGTTTCTTGGAATTAGTATGGAAACAAAACAAAGCTTGTATCCGGTGTTGCAGTATTTCTCCCAAGGTGTAGGGAAAATAATTGAACATTCCGAACTTCACTCCGTTAGGCTTTAACCGAGTGAAGTCAAGTTTGCAGCCAGTTGTGATTATAAAATACATACATATATCATACACACGGGAGGCCCTATGTATCACATAACCGGTCTATTATCACGGAAGCTAAAAACAAAACACATAAATTTAATAATGTGTCATTTGACGTGCATCTCAGTAGGAACAAACCTAAGTCTAGGTACCTATCAACCTACCTAAGTACCTTAATTTTATAGGTAGGTAAGTCTAAGTACTTACCACCTAGAACTTAGAAGTAGAAACTTCTTGCCTAAGTAGGTAGGTAGGTACTTTGAATCATGCTTACAGGTAGATAGGTAAGTAAAGTACCTAACCAAGTATTTACCTACCTACCTAAATGTTGTTCTTCAAATAAATAGACTTTGTTTGCATTATAACCTACTTTGAGAGCACTCGTGGTCTGGTGGTAGCGGCGCCTCGCCTTCCGATCCTAAGGTAGGTAGTGCGTTTAGATCTATTCATCACCAATGAGTTGTTCTGTCCTAAAATGTATAATACTGTCCCAGTAATCTCAAACAGTGAAGGAAAACATCGTGATGACCTAAAAAGTCAAAATATGTATTATTTCAAGTGCACGAAAGGAGCCTTTTCGTGGCGCACTTAAAATCCTTTCATCACACTGTGGTTCGAGAGAACTAGTAAAACGACACGAAGAACCTAAAACCTACCTACCTACCTACTCCTAAAAGCCTATTTCACCATCTGAGTAACGCTACTTGACAGATAAAAAAAAAATATTCTTCTCTAATTGAGACATGCAAACAGAAAGTGAGAGTAGACATCGTGAAATAGGTTTTATGTATGCGTAATGATTATTAAATAGTAATTAATTTCGTAGTAAGTCGATGTCAGCAAAATAGTGGAGACGTGAAAGATTCGGCCTTATTTTTGGTAATTAACGTTTCGTAGCAGGCAACACCCTTTTTGTGTTGGATGTGCCGGCGCAGTGCACCGCGCACCGCATTACGTTACGTTTACGTCTTCTGCAAGTTTCAGTTCGTGGTATTTCTTTTGCTGTGTTCTTTCAAGAGAGATTGCGTCGTGTGTGTGTGCCAAGGTAAGTGTTTAATTGGAATATAGATCTAATTAAGTTATTGCATTTTAAAGATGGACTTACACACGATGAATGACATGGCACCGGGTCCGGCTAGGCGCCATGTTGTGAGCAAAAATCATCTTTTATCTGGTTTTAACTACCTATTCGGTTCGATTACGGGTTCACCCTTGAAATGATATGCTGGTAGTAGGTAGATATGCGAAGCGATAGACATTTCGCTGTTCCCTTAGGAATTCTGTTCAAAAAAATGCTTTGCGCTTCAATGTTCAAATTTACCGGTATCACTTACGTGACCATTCGTCCCGCTTTGGGCGGGCCAGTCCCGCTGTTAGGCTGTCTGTCCCGTTGTCCCCAACCAGAGCAAAAATGTCCCGCTTTTACAAAAGGACCAAACGATATTCAATTCAATTTATTCATGAACAATTTACATTGCATCAGAATATCAAATAAAAGATCGACAACTTAAAACGTAGCCGATACATTTCATTACAATTATAAAGACTAACATCGACACCTAATGTGATAAGGTCCATTCCTACATCGATCCGACATTTTAAAACTGATTTACTCCGTTAAATACGAAACAAATGCGTCTTCAACCGCAATTTAATGTTAAAGTTACTTAATATTATATCATTTTTCATGTCATTTTCCCTTTTTTATTACTAAGTAGGTATATTTATTTTGTTGTACCGCTATGACAAAAAAAAAATGGTCACGTTAGATATCACGCAACCGCATTCTCGTCATTCTCTTCTCACACCGTGCTACGAAGCTGCTTTTTAGTTTTTTACGTCCAAAATCTAGGCAGACCCGGTCGGTAGATGTAGGTACTTATGTAGTTCGTGATATACCACCACCCGCCTGACCGCCAAGTTTGGTGAAGTTCACCGAGCATAGGCAACTTATGATTCCAATCAATCAGCTTCAAATCTTTTCGACAAGGCGGCAAGCTGGTAGGTCAGAGTCGGAGGTGTCTAAGCTCGGTGAACTTCACCAAACATGGTGGAAAAGGCTGCTAGACTGCCTTTCACATTATGTGGAAATATGAAATCACTACCTTTCCTTAATGAGCATGAGGTTCTTGTTACTGTTATATAGGTGTACCTACCTTATCTACAATTCAAAACCTGCTGAATGTTTATCCTACCAAGCTGTTTTTTGCGTAGATACTAGAATAATCACTAATTTATGTTCTGTCTACTTGCAGATTTAAATCAAAACCTGTATCTCAGCATACCTATCTATAATAACCTATAGAGGTTAATAATGGAGTTGCTTCTTAAGGAATGGAATATCCCACAGGATATAATTACAAATTTCAACGGTAGGTGAATATTTTGATAAACATTTTGTCTGGAAAAGGCCATCAAGTGAGTACTCTATTATTGTACTAAATAACTATTTCAAACAAAAAATGTGCAACGTTGTAAATTATAACATAGTGTCTTATATTAATTTAAACACAATTTTAATGTGTCAATGAACTTCAGGCCGCATAACAGCCAGTATATTAAGATACATCAGCATCAGGTCTTGTTCAAATGTTATAAAATTTAGGTAATTTGTATTTTGTTTAAACTTGTCTAGTGATTATGGAAATTTTTGTTTTAGAAAATGATGTAACTGTGGATCAATTAAAGGATATTAATGACAATATCCTGAAAGAACTGTGCCCAAAGATTGGACTAAGAATAGAACTAAAAAAAAAATTGATGAGTATTTAGTAGCAACCAGCATAGTAAGTTTCCTACCTACCTATTGAATATTCTGTTTCTAATGATAATATTATTTTCATGGTTTTGATAAGCCACACAGCTCAGTTGGCATAGTAGCAGCTATGCCGTCTGTGTAGTAGGTTATGGGTTTCATACCCGCTGAGGACAAACATAGATGTTTGTTCAGTGTCTGTATGTTACATATAAATATATAATTGATCAATTGAATGCAGCAAAATGCAGCAAAGCTTGGGATAATATGGGGTTTTATATGTGGACAATTTGGCATAGTATCTTTGTATGTATGTAGGTATGTATATTATATATTTTGAGATGGGAAAAACCAATGAACTTGTCACGTTACCGTCACCGGTGACGTCACCTATTCGGCAAAGATCGACAAACTTCGCCAAAAGTGGGGGGGGAGGGTTTTTTTTTCAGTTGGTCAGCCAGCTCCTTTGCTCTTGTTTTTTTTTTTTTTTACAAATTAGTTAACTAAGTTTAAAACAGGAAGAATTAAAACTTAAAGGCCCATCTACAGGCAAAAACTGGTTTTCTTACATTACTTAAATGTTTTCAGACTAATACAGTAACAAATAGCAGCATCACTGCTCCTAATCTATTCACGGACAACGAGGACCTGGACGACTTACAAGATATCCTTACAGGCGATATTTATATCCGACCAAATTTCCCTGAATTTGACCTCAAGACGCTTCTAACAGTAACACCATGTGGCAAGAGCATATTAAATTATTACACTGCAAACAGTACCTTGACAAACAAGCACCGAAATCAACTCACTGATATCATTGTTAGACATCTCTTCACACGTGTCGTAAATTAGTAAGTACCTACCAGTACATACTCGTTCTGTCGTTCATTCATGTTCCCACTATAATTTCATGTGGTTCTTTGAGCACAAACTGGGGGATGCAATAAAAGCATTGCCCTTCTCTTGATGGACCTTGTGGATGGACAGGGCATTAAAATCATTTATGGTGGCATAAACGGGAAGGCACTAGCTGATGATGATAATACTATGTTTTATGCTAGCTGACCTGCAACGCACGAAACTTCATTTTTGTATCATTCTTAGGATTCCGAAGTCCAACAAGGAACCCATATAGTTAGATCTATTTTTACCTATTTCAGTAAAATAACATACGAAGAGTACAACATTTTAACTGCGAAAATAATAGCTTTATTTCCATGTGAAAACACTGGCACATACTTTGTACCACCAATTAAAAAAAAGACAGTCCATATCCGGTAAACCTTCATTTGCTAAGGGCAAGCTGGTCGATAAAATTCGGAATACACTGTACAAGTCTTGTGAAAAGAGAAAAAAATCAACATCAGAAGAGAATGTCATTCCAAATAAAACAAAAAAATATGAGGAGTTGAAAGGTTTTAAATGATTACTTGAACTACATAAATAGTAGCTAGAGTAGTTACTTGTCTGTATACTTAGATGGTAAATTTTTGCAAAATCTTTATGCTGGTTGTACACATTGGGCCAAGAGACAGACAGTGGCGTAGAAATTGGTCTTCTGTATGATATATTTTTGTAGATTTAGACACTGTAGAGTAGATTTGTTTGCAATAGGTTCATCTAAAATGAACACCTGTGGTCTAGTGGGGGCGACCCCGCCTTCTGGTCCTAAGGTGTGGCGGGTTTGAATCTGGTAGGGCACCAATGGACTTTAAAAAAAAAATACGTGCACAATACCAGTGCTCTCGAACTTTAGTATTCAGCAGCAGCGATGGGCTTGCAACCTGTTATGTATGGAATACCAAACCAACTGGTCCAAATAGTGGGTACCTTACAAAAAAAAAAAAGCCAAATGTTGGATATACCTGACCACCCCTTAGACATTCTCAAAGAATATGAAGTGGAGACTTGGCATTAAGAGATCTGAGAGGGTATTCTAACCTGGGGATTAGTGAGGCTATTTTTTCCATCTTTTAATATCTACTTATTATGTAGTCAGTAGTTTGGTACTTTGTAGATCATAAATTATAGGGTAAGTAGTAGTGCCCTGTTAGGTAGTTTGTCTTAGTTATACCTACAACCAATTTATCTATATCTGTGTTACGTATTGGCTAACATAACATTTTTATATCACAGAAGATCACACAGAGCAAATAATCTTTCTTAAGAATAACAATGAGCCATGGAGTGAAATCATTGACTGTTGGAATGAAACATTCAAAATGAGGCAGTGTAGCACCAACAACAACATTTCGGATTTTATTGATGAGTGGAACATTTTAAATGATCCAAGGAGTGATAGTTTGGTAAGTATTTCTTTTTTTGTACAAATACAAAAAGTTTATTTACTTTCACAATTTTTTTTTAATTTTCTCAACTGTATTTGAAACCGTTAGGCTTAAAGTTGTAGTTATAAGATATATTTTGTACAGCTAGGTATGGGTTTTGTTAATAAATAAAATTAAAAGTAGTTATGTATTTACAAAAAAATAAAAAATATAATATGAATATCAGAGCTTTGCTTAGTTTGTTTATGTTTATTTATTTTTAGATTAACATTTTCATTATTGTTAATCTTAAGCTATTCGATGCTACCAGCATGCCAAATACTTTTCTGTAAAATCATAAATGTTGACAGATAACCAATTTTTGTTTCTAGATAAACCTGGACTTTGAAAGACTGTATCCTGAAAGATCAACATGCTTTTTCAGGAATTGGAAATGGTTTATTAATAAAATCATCAGCCTCAAATTTGGTGAATCAAAAGATGACACACTGATGACTTTATATGAAAGTATTCAAGAGCAGCCTGATGATGGTAATAAACAGTTTAATTTTCATTTATTAGGTTTACCGTCAGCGTCACCGTCACCTGTAACGTCACCGTCACCTCTTAGGCAAAGATCAACAAACTTGAGGAGGGGGGTTTGTTTTCACTTCTGTCGGCACTCCCTGAGTGTCACTGCTTTTTTAGTCTGACCCTGAGTTTTATAGGCATCAACTAAGTATTCTTATTTATATTATTTACGTTACTAGCATCCGCCCGTGGCTCCGCTCGCATGGTTTGTTCGAAAATTACAGAAAAAATGTTATAATAATATTGTTTATGATATTGTTTTGGAATCCATATTGTTTTTGTAGGTATTTGCGGTGAAATTGTTGCTTGGCGTGGGGGGCACGCGCGTGCGTTTATGCTCTGACGTTCAAAAGGTACTTAATAATAAATCACCTGTTTTATACATTTCAGATCTAAAAGTGCCAGATCAAATAAAACTGTTGTCCTACCTGATTCCCCCGAGAGGAAGACTGAACAAACGTAGAAAATTTTCCACATTAGAATGCGTCGAAAACTTCATAATTGACGTCCAGGTAAATATATTGGGGTACTATTTTGGTTTTTCCTGGATAAAGAGTATCTTCTGATCCAGGGTATAATTTACATTCATACCAAATTTCATCCAAATCTGTTTTGCCTTTTCGGAGATAAGTGGGAACAAACATGTTCTTTCAATCACAAGCTTTCTCATTTATAATATTAGTAGTAAACACGCGTGCTTTGTAGGTATGTTTATCAACTTTGCAATTTTTATATGTTTGCTATTGTTTTCAGAATCCTGGAGATATACAAACGAAAATTGATGAAGTAAAAGAAAAGGCTTTAAGCAACAAGCAAAGTGTTCAACCGTACCTAATTAAATGTGCTGGCGATGTTGGTAACGATAACTATTATTTGGTAGTAGACAAGGTTATGTGGAAGTTTACCTCGCCAATGAAAGCTTTTGACACGTTGTTCAAATCATACCATGCGCTTCACGCCACGTATCCTGCAGCTGCTGCGCATTTATACATGCTGATTCAGCGTTGTGTCTATCAAATAGAAACAAAGTAGGTATGATAAGATAGTACCATACATCGCAGATTTGTTGTCGCTTGCAAAAATGTAAACAAAATTGTTGTTTAATCTTGTGGAAATACTGTAAGTACTATAAATAATCGCACGATGAAGTGCCTTGAATGTCGCAAAGAATATCAAGATTTTCAGCAATACTTTGTTCATTTGCGTTACGCGCATAATATTGTCAATTATTTTAAATGTCCTGAAGAAAATTGTGCCAGGTTATATCACTCTAAGAGTGATTTAAAGAAGCATTTAACTCATTATCATAAAACCTCAAGTAGCAATCTCGTCTCAAATGCCAATGTATTTGATGTTAGTGGTAAAGCAAAGTGTATAAGTGAGAGGCGATGATTTACGCTGCCATTTCAGATTGTTTTTTTTTTATTGACGTGGGTTATAGCTAAAGCTTACTATGTGTAAATAATATTCAGGGGTGGACATTTACCAACCAATTTTTGCATAATAATAACCTGCGCCAATAAAGGAACGAATTAAGTTTCGTTTCTTTATTGGGGCGAGTTATAATAAAGTACAACTCACATAAGAGTGAGCTATGTTTATTGGCGGTTATGCGGTCATAATATAGTTATAATTAATACCATTGATGACCTCGTTTGCACATTTTGAAAGATATAAAATCAGTTTATGTTTACACTGTAGCAATTTATGAAATCGCAAGTAGCCATGATGTGTGCTCACGGTTGAGCAAAAACATATTTTTGATCCAAACAAGTTCCCTTCCAAAAAGTTTGCAAAAGTATGAAAACCAGTAAGGCAAACTTTTTGGTAGGAAAACTTGTATGGATTAATTTTTTTTTTTCTAAACTGCAATAGCACACAAAATAATGTTGAAACGTGCGGGAGAGAATTTATTTGACGGTTGTCAAATAACTTCAAAATATTATGATTAAGCCATTATGATTAAAATTAGGATATTACTTAAGTATTATATTTCAGATGACAATGATAGGATTTGACAAATATTTTGTATGACTATAAGAATGTGATAGTAGGCGGGTTGTCAGCGCCTTAAGATTAAGAATGATCGTGATAAATCGATATTATCAAGATATTAAGTATTGTATATAAGATGATAATTATTGAATTACTAGGTATTACTGGGTGTAAGAAATTGATGGTATAGGTCCAATAAAGAAACAAATCTTAAATGGCGGCGCTAATCTACCTATACTTCTCACGAGTGAAGCTAGGCAGCTAATGTAAGCAATGGTTTGCGCGATACCCGCTTATGCAATATTCACAGTAATAACATTATTATGTAATATGATTAATACCTAGAATATATTTATATAAAATAATTAATACTGTTGTTTTAGGAAGTTTTTTTTTAAATAAATTATTTCATAGAATTTAATCCATTGTATTATTTTATCTATTATTAATTTGAGTACCTCACACTTATTTATCTACCTCTATTTTCAGGCATGAAATGGCACACGGAGATCAGATTGAAAGATGTGACGGTGCATCAGGCTCGAAATTCTGTAAGTGAGTTTTAGTGCTTTTTCTTGTTCATTTCATGTTTCAAATGGTACTCGATAATCATGGTATTTTAGTGAAACTGTTTCAGTTCTATGTACAGATTCAAGAGCTTTGTTACATACGGAGTTAAGATTGTCTTATTTGAATTACAATAGTCTTGGTTCAATGGTTAAGATGCGTTTCAGAACATATTTTTCAGTTCATCGTTACATTTATTCAAGCTAAAGTTTAGTCAGAATGTGACTAAACGAATATTTTTTGTCTATAGCTGGAAAAAAAAAATTGTTCATTTTTATTTACCAACTTTTTGTAATTACATTCTGACTAAACTTTAGCTTGAATAAATCGAACGATGAACTGAAAAATATTTACTGAAATGCATAATAACCATTGAACCAACACTATTGTAATTCTTTAAATAGACAATATGACCTTCGTATGAATCATGCCATGATTTGAATCAAGAACTGAAAATTCTTACAGTAAAATACTGTATTATTGAGCCGAGAGATTTCTGATCTCCGCATGAAACATGCAATGAATTAGATCAAGAACTAAAACTTCTTTACTGAAGTACAGGGTTTTTAGAGCAATAATAATAACATTATACGTTGGAAACAATCTGATCTTCGTATGAAACATGACATGCATCAAACCAAGAACTGAGATTTCTTGCAGTGAAATACACTATTATTGAGCCAAGAGATTTCTAATCTCCGAATGAAACATTCAATTAATTAGATCAAAAACTAAAACTTCTTTACTGAAGTACAGGGTTTTTAGAGCAATATTATTGACATTATTCGTTGGAAACAATCTGATCTTCGTATGAAACATGACATGCATTGAACCAAGAACTCAGTATTCTTGCAGTGAAATACACTATTATAGAGCTAAGAGATTTCTGACCTCCGAATGAAACATCCAATGAATTAGATCAAAAACTAAAACTTCTTCAGTTAAGTACCTGCACGTTCTTAAATCAACAATATTAACAGTATTGGTTGGAGACAATCTGATCTCCGTATCAATTGCTTATTGTTTTTGAATTAAGAACTGGAGTTCTTCACTGAAATACGCATAAATATTGAACTAAGAACATTGATATTATTCTTTCTAGACAATGTGATCTCCGTTTAAATTCAATATTATTATTACATTAAGAAATAAAACTTCTTCACTAAAAACGCATGATTATTGAAATAAGAACATTGAGACTATCTTTTTAAAACAACGTGATCTCCAAAGAATAATTTATTGTTATTGAACTAGTAGCTAAAACTTCTTCACTGAAGAGCATCAACTAGTAACTAAGATTGTTGGTATTCTTTACTCTATATAAATTGTTCTCAGTGTGAAAATATAATTAATTGATGCAAGAGTTAAAGCTACTTCATTGAAATATCCCGTAGCATACAGACAAGTAAATACCATTCTTCTTACATGTCATTTATTTTTCATACTGAGAATTTATTTTCTTGTAAGAAAACTCCGGGATCGGTTTGACAAAGTGTTCAACTGAGAAAAGCATTATTCTCAAATATATTGTTTAATCACAAGTATGTGAATTCTAGAAGGAAGACAAATATCTTGACTTAACTATTTATTTACTAGCATTGAGAATAATTGTGTTTTGATACAACCATTTATTGTTTTCCCCATATATGAATCACGGAAATTCTTGACCAATAGATATATTCTTGATCAGAAACAATGACGTTTCTTGTCCAATAAATATATTTTTGATATGAGATATTATTCTTCATACTCGGAGGAGTAATCCGAGTAATCAAGCGTAACTTCGAAGAGTACATTCTAGATTTAAGACATGATTGTCTTAAATTTGAGAATTTATAATTCTAGACTTAAAAAAAATTACTTACTTATGCAAAGAAAACGTTGCTTTCTCATTGCAAGAATAGATTATTGTCTTGCTTAGTGAGTATATATACTTGGAAGAAAAATGAATAACAAGACAAATATTTACTAATTTTAAGAATATAATGTTTTCCCCATATATGAATCACGCATTGTCTTGACCAAGTGAAATATTCTTAGTTTAAAACATATTTTTTTTTCCGTGTACATATTATTTCCTTTATAAGTACTTACTAATTAGTGGTAAAAACGTAATAATTACTACGTACAAGTTGTCAGTGATCAGTTACCATGCGTTAGGTGCTAACTGCGGGTCTCATTAATTTTTAATTGATTTAATTACACCTGTGAGGTGTCA
The DNA here is from genome assembly GCA_963855955.1 of Luperina nickerlii. Taxonomy (NCBI): domain Eukaryota; kingdom Metazoa; phylum Arthropoda; class Insecta; order Lepidoptera; family Noctuidae; genus Luperina; species Luperina nickerlii. The sequence goes on along the minus strand of OY979689.1, from coordinate 2,653,439 downwards.
GAACTATATTTTATATTTGTCTGTTTTTTTTTTGACATGACACTGTTTCGCTGAGTCTAGCGGCACACATTTTTACCCGACTACGGCGAAGCAAAAAAGAGGGTTATGATTTTGACCGGTATGTATGTATTTTCATCTGTTCCCTCATAACTTCAAAAGTTCTTATAATAATTTGACAAATGAGGTATCGTTAGGCTATGTGACGTTACACTAAATTCAATATGGCGCCCTCTAGAGGACATAAAGTAATTAATTTAAAAATAAATATTTTGAGATGGTGTCTTGTGGCCCCGTATCAAATAAAAGGGCTTAATTAGCAGATTTCAAAAATATAAATATTACAGAAATTAGCCCCAAAATAATTTATTTAAAAAAAAGTGTAGAAAGTAAAACCAGACTACTAAAAAGGAGGAAACAAGAAAGTACCTTCCCATGGTCGCATGCTACCATAGCTTATAATTACGCATGTTGTTGTCAGATTATTCTACAAGCAACATACTAAAACACATTGTTTTAATTTTTTAGTCCAAACAATAGATTTTTTTGTAATTAAATAATTGCTTAATATTTTTCAATAAATTACCAGCGTTGTGTCATCGTGGTTCTCTTTCTTTTCTATGCAGTCCGACAGTGACCGCGCTTTAGGTCAAGTAAGCCCCCCTTAAATACGGGATCAACAGGATTCTGCTAGACTAACCACAAGTTTATATGAACAGGTTTTCAGAAATCATAAAATGAACCACGATTTTACCGTTTAAAAGTATACCTAGCTGTAAATATTTTTTCCATGTATATTGGCCATATTATAATGAAGTTAATGGAACATTATCTTACTCTTTGAAAAGTACCATGTTGACTCCATAATGTACAGACGCCAGCACATCAAGCTACGACAATCTGTCAAATTTCTTTAATAGATTTTCAACTTTATCGCTAAAGCATAAGATTTTCAACTTTATCGCTAAAGCATAAGGTTCAAAGTTGATTGGGAAAATTTGACCGTTTCGGGTAGCTTGATGTGCTGGCGTCTGTACAACACTATCTTCAGCCCACGACGTCGTACGCCTGAAATTTCGGCCCAAGAACATCGGGCATTGCGTCGCATCTCATCGCCTTCCCGCGCTTTTACTTAGTTTTCGCTTAGATGCTCACACCGAGACGCGACGCGGCGCTACGTGACGCAATAATAGTGCAAATGTGTATCTTTTCATGTAGTAAATAAAGTTAGATTTTGAGCGACTATTAAAACGCAGCGTGGCGCCCCGCACTGCGTCGAGCTGTGTTGCGAATTGTGTACCTTTTCGAGTAGTACATAGAGTTAGATTTTGAATAGCTCTATTGAAATGTGCGCGCAGCGTCGCGTCTCGGTTTGACTTGACCCTTAGCGTTCTTTCTTGCTTTTCCGTTTTTGCTCGACTTATAAGGATAGTATCATGGTGTTAAAGCAATCTTAAACCTTCCTCAAGAATTGTGCTATCAAATGCAAAAAGATTTTTTCAAATCTGACTGGCAGTTCCAGAGATTAGCGCGTTCAAAAAATTAACAAACTCTTCAGCTGATTATTAGTATAGATTTCAAATCCGACTGGATAATGGCGGTTCCTGATATTAGCACGTTTATACAAACAAACTGTTCAGTTTTGTTATCAATATTGTTGGTTGTCTTTAAAAGATCGCTCTTAGCGAAAAGACCGCCCATTGTGTCACCCTTTGTACAGTTTCTATATTTATGCCTGTAATTTATATGGTGTACATAATAAAGAGTATTCTATTATATTCTATTGATAGTAAGGCAATTAAACATGAACACAACAAACATAAAATAAATTTTAAACGATGAACGCAAAGACATTTTCAAAAACGTAATCTTTCTTTAATATCTTAACTAAGTCCCAACAATGAAGTAATCTTTACTTAACAAACAATAACCCATAATCTTATACTAACGCTTACCAGCGTTCAAATGGCGCGAAACTTGTAAACGTCAAATTTGACAGCCCGCCATCTTGGAGCAGTGCCCGCTGCCAATAACCCAGGATAATTACTTAGGCGATTAGTCAAACGTCTTAAGTTGGATGGCTTTTACAATGTCGCGTATCGAATAAGTTTTAAAATGTCGTATCATTTACATATTTCAATTAGACCATTTAAGTGCGGAACGACAAATGGTAAGATGATATTCTGCCACTCGTGACCATTATGGGGTATTAACCTACTTTTGAATAGTTTGAATTGCGGAATAATAAAAATAAGTAAGTAGAAGTAACAAGATCAGTTAAGACGCGGTTATTTTGATCATTTTGTAAAACCATATTATGCTTTTCAGATTGCTAGGCGAATACCTGGATGATAGCTGACCGAAATGATAGCTGAGAAAAGTTGAAAGTTGAACCACGTGTTCAGAACAAAAGAAAATTTTCAACTTCTCAGTAACGAAATATTCTCTATGTCATCCTCTAGATATCAAGGTAAGACCTTTCCACCATATCGCATCGAAATTGTGGCTGGGACATTGATGCGCAAACTGTTAACCCTCCTGCGTTTAAATTCGGCAGTTATTAAAATAATGCTATTATTTTGACCGCGTAGGTCTAACACTTTTCCAAGAAGCAACAGATTTTTTTTTGATAACTGGCGAAAAATGTCTGCGTTACGGGGTCTAGAATCATGTAGGTAGGTACCTACTCAATTCGTGGTTTCGGTTTGCGCGTCGGATCCCTGCCACCCTGTCTGTACACACGTACAGACGCCAGCACATCAAGTTACTACAATCTGTCAAATTTCTTTAATAGATCTTCAACTTTATCGCTAAAATATAAGGTTTAAAGTTGATTGGGAAAATTTGACAGTTTCGGGTAGCTTGATGTGCTGGCGTCTGTACAAAAAACAGATCGACTCACTTTTCACGTAAGTACTTAATAAAGAGTGTTTCCAAGATCTTGTGACAAAAGACCGTATGTATAAGGGAAACCAAACGATAGGAAGGACTTAAACCGTAGTCAAACCTATACAAACCTTAAACAATACCAACATTACACGCATATAAAGATAATCTCACACCACAACTTATTTCCATCCGTTCACGATAAAATCTGGACGAACTATCTCGTTACGTTGCGGTGTGAATGCGGTCCTCGTTAGGGTTAAGTCAAAGGTAAGGTGGCAAGCGTATTGCCTTTAATTACACATTTGTTTACGAGAATATCGAGTAACGATGTGCGAACTGAGAATTGTCTATGGAGATAGGCTTTGTCGTCTATTGTTTGTAAGTTGTGAGTTGTTTTAGAGTTTATTTATTTATTTGTGATTTATGATATGGTTATGTTGCTGTCCGTAGATGTACGTACTCTGGCGGAAATCCTAACTTAATATTATAAATTCGAAAGTAAGTTTATTGTTTAAGTTTAACTTATCCTTTATATACTATGTAAGATTGTTCTCATGTGATATAAGACCGATCATATCTCCCTGTATATCACCTCACCACAATGTTTACAAAGTAAACAACATATTAATAAATATTGCACATCGACCTTTACCTTTTTTGTATTCTATACAAAGAATAAAAATAATTATCAAAAGAAGCAAATCATAATTGTTTTAACAGCTCCTAATAGATACCGGACTGTTTGTATTTCGTGCGACAGAGATAACGCTCTACGAAGCCGAAATTAGCCGATTGTCTCTTTCCATAGGTCGATGTGCAATATTTATCGCCGGGTATTGTATATGCGCGGGAAATTACAAGTTATATAACACCTGTAGAGACATGTATGTACTACATAATTATGTACAACTTTGACCCCCGTTGTCAATATCGTAATTTTCGCACGATATTGGCTAAATACTAACAGCCGCACAGGTCGATAGATCAGGTTAAGCCACGCTTGCCGCGGTTGGTCTGTGGAGGGTGACCATCTTTACATACCGTGACCCCTCCGTGCCTCGGAAAGCACGTTAAGCCGTTGGTCCCGGCTGTCATTCGTGGATCTTTGACAGTCGTTACGGGTAGTCAAAAGTCTGACAACCACTCTTACCAAGGGGTATCGTATTATCCAGTAACTGGGTTGTGGATGTCAGATAGGCAGTCGCTCCATGTAAAATATTGGTATTCAGCTGCATCCGGTTAGACTGGAAGCCGACCCCAACATAGTTGGGAAAAGGCTAGGCAGATGATAAACCAATTTGTTCTTTTTTGTGTTGGTATTTTTTTCATTACGTCATGTTTTACCGCAAACAAATGTATTTTCTTTCTTTATTCCATCATTATAATATTTAAGAACGACACACACACACACACACACACAACGACACGGACGACGACACACGACACGACACGACGACGGAGACGACACGGTTGGCGCAGTGGCTGAGCGATCGACTGCTGCGCTGCGTAGCGCGGGTTCGATTCCCGCAAGGAACAAATATTTGTATTGCCTACAGGTAGTTGTTCCGGGTCTGGCTGTTTGTGTATGTGAATTTAAATGTTTGTAAACGCACCCACGATACAGGAGTAATTCCTAGTGTGGGGCAACGTTTTAAAAAAAAAATCACACATGTAAACCCCAAAGGAGTAGGTACCTAGGCGCACAAGTGTATAGTAGATACACCCAAATGCCAGATAGATTATAAATCTCATTTAATAGGTGGCGAGTTAATTACCATAACTGGGCACAACTGAGAATTGCCTCGGGAGAAATTAAAAGATGAAAAATTCATCACACAATAAATAATGCAGTGATTCATAAAAATGTTCAAGGTAAATAAATAAACCGTGACAATGCATTGATGTTGAATGAAGTTGTTTATTCGTATGCGAGATTTTTCAAACATTTCTGACAAGAACTGTCGAGGAGTTTATATAAATACGAGTATATGGATTACATTACATTAATAGTGTTTATATTTATTTGGAGTCGATCTGTACTGTGTAGCTTATTGTAAGTAGCGAACCAGGGTTCAACTAAAACTTTTTATTTTCGTGCTAACTGTAAATAATGAACCTTTTAATCTTTATTTTACTTTAAATTTCCACAAAACATTTCTCCAGTCCTCCGTATCACCTAACCTTAGCTAAGTACATCGAAAATAATTTAATATTGTCGGGTTACAAATTAAAATTGACTCCTAATATCATCTTATAACCAACCCAACACACCTTTAAGTGTAAGGGTTGGTTTTAAAATGATTTTGGGAGTCGAAAATCCCAAAAATCCGGCCCCTTCCCATCTACTATCAAGACAGCCAGACCTAATTGTAACTAAGTAATAAAATAAGTTAAAACTATAACAATTCTAATTATTTTCATCGCTTTATTAAGCGCTTCGCTCAGGACGTTTGACTGACTTTTAATTAGGAAAGTTGTGCCAATTGAAATTTCACTGCATTCGAAGGGCTGGAACTTGAGTTGGCGTTCGAAATGGGGGGTTAAAATGGCGGGGTGATTGGCGGAGCCGAATTCCGGGTATTTTTTATCGTCTTATTATTTTATATCGGGGTATTTTTGCAAGATTTTTTTCTGGATATGAATGGGTCAAGCCGAGGTAGGTATCTATACTAATATTATAAAGCTGAAGAATTTGTTTGTTTGTTTGTTTGGTTGAACGCGCTAATCTCTGGAACTACCAGTCGGATTTGAAAAATTCTTTTTGCATTTGATAGCCCAATTCTCGAGGAAGGCTATATGCTATTTAACATCACGCTATGACCTTTAGGAGCCGAGCAAAACGAAAAAAAGTCAGAAAGAACGCTAAGCAAAACGAAGTAATAGCGCGGGCAGGCAAATGCGATGCGACGGGGTGGGTCGGAGTAACAAGAAATTTCACGCGGACGTAGTCGCGGGCAGAAGCTAGTAAATAATATATTAGCAAATCAAAAGGTGGTCCCCTTAGACTTTTTTTTTTATTTTTTTGTTCAAATAGGAGTAGATTCTCAATTCAACTGTATTCTTTTTGTATGTATGTATGTTACGCGATATATCCGGCAACTGTAGATCGTTTTCGAAAACTATTTTTTTGATGAATAGGGTATGCGGGGAAATGCCTCAGGGATCCCATATAAATTCTTGGATACTTTTTGAGTTAGCTTCAATAATACGCATTGGAAGGCCTCCCACAAGTTTATCCGTCGACCTTGTGTAGGTCGCAGGAACCCGTTGGATGCGAGAAGCACAGAACCGGTCGAAGTGGGGGTGCTTGGGGGAGGCTTATGTCCAGCAGTGGACGTCTTTCGGCTGAAAATGATGATGATGACTCTAACTGAATCGACCCTTAGCCTGAACCAGTTCAGTTCATGTACAGTTCAGTTTGTAAAGATGGAAAAATATGAATGACCTACAATTATAGAACATAAAGGGCTACCGTCGCCCCTTTTACGACACTGTAGTTGAAGTTTTATAATATTAGTGCAGTACAATGCGTGCCACGAAAGAAGAGACTTGACCCCGCCTCCCCCGCTCTTTCCGCCGCCCCTATGACGTCCGGTCCCGTCCCGCACTCAGACCTCATACCGCTAAAGATACCTAAAATCGTGTACTGCGCATGTCAAAACCGTGGTGTGTCAAGTCTCTTCTTTCGTGGCACGCATTGTAGGTATAATGTATGTTGGGGTCGCGGGCGCACAGAGTGGGGACTCTGAACGCCCACCAAGTGACCCCAGGGAAGACGGTGGCACAGTGATCACGTGCTGCCGTGCATAGCGAGGCTCAGGGATGTGCCTTACAGGCGTTGCACGGGGGGTTCCGGAATTGGTCTTTTAAGAGGAACCGGGACCACCCCTATGTGCTGATGGTGATCACCGGGACGGTTTTAGTGAGGTAAAAATCCCACACTCCCCGACCTCCCTCCCCGGAGGTCGGGTGCCTTTTGAAGGTTTCCCCGACAACAAAAAAAAAGGTATAAAGTATGTTGGGGTCGCGGGCGCCCAGAGTGGGGACTCTGCCCGCCCACCAAGTGACCCCAGGGAAGACGGTGGCACAGTGATCACGTGCTGCCGAAACGTGCATAGCGGGGTTCAGAGGAGGATGGCTATCGGTATTAAACCTTAACGATCAACGAATGACAGTCGAATAGAAGAGTTAGGTAATAGGTAGTAGGTAATACGGGCTGGTGTCCGCAACTCCACGTCAATGCGCGTATTTTGCGTACGGTTGGGAAAATCGATTATTCGATCCACCCCAGCTCCTCGAGGAAGGCCAGCAACGCCTTGATGTTACTGACCGTCTCATGTAGGGTACCTGGGTTACCGAAGTACTTTGCCCTGTACGTGGCGACCACCGGGCAGTTTAGAAGCACATGTGCCGCTGTCTCGTCGTCCTCCATGCAGGCCCTGCACAGCGGACTGTCTGTCACTCCTATGACAAAGAGGTGTTTATTGAATGACCCGTGGCCAGTTAAAGCTGCAGTAACTATACGCAGCTTTTGTTTAGTTAGACGGAGAACCTGCTTCGTGAGGCGGCCGTCCAATGTGGGAAGTGCTTCCCTGGCCTGCCTGCATTCGCCTTGGTCCGTCCATAGTTTGTTGTGTTGGTCTCTAGTGCGTTTCCTTAGTGCGTATATACCCGAAGGGGAGTGATATTAAGAGTGAATAGAAGAGTTACGGAGGGGTCTCGATGATGGTCACCCATCCACGAGACGCCGAGGCCAGCGTAGCTTAAAATTCCATATACCCTATTTAGCCACGAGCCCCTCCAAGAAGCAATCAATACTCATAACCAGAGGTCGGAGTAGGTAGATTGATTTTATATACATACTTGCGTCAAGATATTATAATATGGACATGCCATTTTTTCCATAATGTGCGGGAAGTACCGGAAAAAGTTCCGGATTGGAATTACGGACTAAAATAAAATAAAAAACATACAGATAGGCTAACAAAATCGTTTAATGCGTGCGGTCAATGCGTTGTGAACATAGATGAACATGAGATAAAGAAACAAAAGGCCCGTGTCTAAGTTTTGTCTCATACTGTCAAGCGTCATTTCTAATTCAACAGTAAGGGACAAAATACGGTGTAACTATTTCAAGGTATGTTTGTATAAAATAAAATACTAATTTCTTTCACCATTAGCTAACACTGGCAGCGTAGATTGATATTATTAATACGTTTTTCACCTTAAACAAAAATTCGTGCTAATTTCAAAATTCCGGAACAAATCTATACTAATATAATAAAGCTGAAGAGTTTGTTTGTTTGTTTGTTTGTTTGTTTGAACGCGCTAATCTCAGGAACTACTGGTTCGAATTGAAAAAATATTTTTGTGTTGGATAGTCCATTTATCGAGGAAGGGTATAGGCTATATAACATCACGCTACGACCAATAGGAGCGGAGCATCAATGAAAAATGATGCAAAAACGGGAAAAAAATATTCCTTTTGAGAGCTTTCGTTGCGTACGCTGCGTAAACGGTTAAAGTTACGCAAAAATCATGTATGACGGAATTGTTTCCCTTTAAAAGTTCTAAAAAAAAGTCCGCGACAGCATATGTCTATCTTTTAAGGTTTACTCACTATAACCTTTTTTATGGTAATCAAATTTCTTCTAAACTAATGCATTATTTGCGAAGGTTTTTTTTATAAACATGATCATGATCCTTATCAAAATAAATATGTTATTCATCACAAGTATTTAATGTTGAATAAAATTGCCCTTGACATAATTTGATTTCAATGAATATCTTAGGAGTTGCATAGTTTACAAGTAATATAGTCGCATAGTTTACATGTGTAAGTAATAATCTTAAGTAATATCTTAAAGTAATGGAATATATTTTTAACCGACTTCAAAAAAGGAGGAGGTTCTCAATTCGGATGTTTCTATTTTTTATTTTTTATGTATATTCGGGCATAACTCCCTCATATAATATGTATAGACAGACGGATTTGCAAAATTTTTTTTTGTTCGAAATATTTTTATTCCCGAAATATTTTTACTCCGAAACTCATCATCAGATCTTTATGAAATTTAAATAGGACCAATTTAAATTTCATAAAGATCTGATGATGAGATTCGGAGACAGACAACGGAACTCTTCAATAAATGCCAGCAAATCAACCGCGATTGCTGCTATAGCATATGTATGCATTGTTTACGCAATCACACAACATAACATTACGCCTGTACCTTTGAAAGGGGTAGGCAGATGTGTTCAATAGCTTCCTGTCACTGATATTGACATACCAAGTAGTGTTATATGAATTTGTTTGGGGTAGGCAGGTACAACTAAAAAGTGAAATATAAAAAAACAACCGACTTCCAAAAAAAATACTACAAAGTGAAAAATAACTTTAATTTCGAAAGTCGGTGTCGAAAAATGAAAATACAGAACCAACGACACCGACTTCCGAAATTAAAGTTATTTTTTCACTTTGTATTTTTTTGGAAGTCGGTTGTTTTTTTTTGTCAACAAGTTTTTAGTAGGTTTTTTCCTGAAATTACCGCGGGTGAAACGGCTGGGCATAGCTATTATTAAATAAAGTTACCTTTAGCAGTTAATAGAACAGAAAAACAAACTGTTGTTTGTTTGTTTGAGCACGCTAATCTCTGGAATTATCAATTATTTTTGCATTAGATTGTCCAATCCATGTGGAAAGCTTAATCACGCCAGCACTCTTTGGAGCTGAGCAAAAAGAAAAAGGTCAGGAAGAATGCTAAGAGAAAACGATGTGATAGCGCGGGCGGGTGATGCGATGCGATGGGTTGGGGGAGCAAGAAATTTCACGCGGACGAAGTCGCGGGCAGAGGCTAGTATCACAATAAATATAAAGTTCCGGTATTTTGGAGGCATAATATCCATATTATCCTCTACGTTTGACGTCACCGACCTTAAATCAATCTACCTACTCCGACCTCTGCTCATAACTTTCCTCACAAATTTTTCTTTACAAGCCCCGATTTTTTCCAACTCAAACACAACCTAAATACATAATGTATTAGTAATTACACACGCATACATAGATATTACAGTAACTACATACGCCAGGTGTGAGCTCGTGCCTACTTTACACCTATGTAACAAAACAACTGATCATTACTGATAATGAGCTGTTCTTAATTAAAACTAGCGTCGTTATTACTCATTAGGCGAACATAATGATGGGAAATAATAACAGTTTTCTACTGTAATTGTAATGTGGCTTGGCAGTCGAAATGTTATAGAAAATGTGGCCATGTAGGTAGGTAACGTCGGTTTTTTATTGATCGAAATTATTTATGTAGTAACCACAGCTTTTTGATGGAAAGTGGTTATGTAGCGTTGTCTGTAAATACTTGTAGGTACAGATGTTCTATGTCACGAAGTCCGTTTGGCTATGAATGTTGTCAAGCGTGCACATGCACATTGTGATCAACAGAGACTCAACAATGGGTGAAGTAAAACGGTACACATTCGCGGAAATAGCCTCATGCGACGGCAACAAGGGGCAGCCGCTGTGGGAGCGCGCTTGTCGGGATACGTCACTACTACAATCAAAGCCGAACGGACTTCGTGAAATAGAATATCTGTAACACCAAATAATTACCATCATCATCTGCCTAGCCTTTTCCCAAATATGTTTGGGTCGGCTTCCAGTCCAACCGGATAATTAACCAGCTTCACCACATAATTAACACTAAATAATTATATAAGTAAGCTCAAATTCAATTGCTAGCGAAACTCCACTGACGCGGGTGTCGATATCTAAACATGATATTAAAACAAAAAATAAATTATTTTGATGATTTTTTTGTGTGGTCATCGACCCCGGTTAATGTAGTCACTTGAAATAGCAGTTTAAAAATCGTTTCTTTTTTTGTTTAAACTTCACAGACACATCACGGGTTTCGATAAACAAATACGATAAAACAAAAAAAAAAAACAGTGGCACTCCGGGAGTGCCGACAGAAGTGAAAACTTGAACAATTACGTGTGTATTTTGTGAATCGTCTTATAAACAAAACACGCGTGGTACCGGCTACGGTCATCCGTCTTACGAATTTTCGATCAGGTCACGTGTCCTGACGCGAGTTTAACATTTTTTACCCATTACAAAAAAGTGTACAACGCCGCTAAAGAAGTTTTCACTTCAAAAACAATTTTTCCTCAATTCTAACTTCAACTACAAGAGGTCTTTAAACCACAAAAAGACACTTTTTTATCGTGTTTAGATATTAATACCTCTTAAGTCTGCAGAGTTTCGCTATTTTAATTTGACCTCCTCCTCCTGACCTCATCCCAAATTATTCGTGGTCGGAGCGACATGTCTTTTTCTTCCATACCTACTTCTCTATCAGTCGTCATCTAGTCGTAGTCACTCCCCTTTCTACCCATATCATCATTCACACAGTCCATCCATCGTTTCTTTGGTCTTCCCCTACTCTTATACCCCTCCACATTCATACTCAAAACCTTCCTCAAGTAATTCTCTATGACACTCAATTTTCCTCACCAAACAACCAATTTAAACCAATCTCCGGGTACCAAAGTTCGAGACATTAAATATACATTAAACTGGGAACATTTTCCTGTAAAACTGTTGAGTGTAAAAACGATTTGTTCAACAATTTTCACGGGCACTGCAGACGTATTGAAGAGAAAAAAAAATGCGAAGACATCAAGAAGTAATCGTTCGGAATGAAATGCTTAGAAACAGGGCTGCGACTGCGATTAGGTATCGAATTATCGATAAACAAATAAAAATTTCCTAGTATTATACGAAGCAATATCTACACAACTACTTACACTAAGTGATCATGCTAAATTGTTTTTAACTGCTAAAGCATGATATTGCTACTATTGTACCGGATGGGTTGACCTATACATAGCAAATTTTTTTTATAGATACACGTAGCCTGGGACCTAGAGACGCAGACGAAGACGCGAGCAACAGCTAGTCTCTAAATACTTTTATGGCTACGAGTAAGTCAAGGTAGAATAATTTAAAATCTTGAATGTTTCTGACATAACGTTATCGAAACAAACAACGTCCTATTCTCAAGAACTCGCAGTCGCAGTATTCTGTCCAGCTAATGAGAAAGATGACATACACAACACAATATCCGCAGTCAAAAAAATTCACCCCCAAACTCAAGACAACTTTAAATAATGAAAACAACGTATTAGTTTATCCCTCTATCCGACTAATTCAATCGACTACACTCCTAGGGGAGCGATAAGTGACTACACTATACTCAATAAGTTAAGAGCAATCTCTAGTTTGAGCGTGAAAACATATGTTTAGGGGTGATGCTAGAGGGGGTGGGCATCGATAAATCTTTTTTTTTAAGGCAGGGGATGAGAGGAGTTCTCTGTGTTGATCTCGCATTGCAGAAGATGGTGTGTTTCTTAATGAAAATTATTTTTTTAACCGACCTCATTTTCTTCTGTTTCTAGTTATTGAGAGAAAAGAAAATAGAGGTCATTCAAAATTTAATTAATTACAGCTAGGTAACAACAGCCACACGGATCGATCGACCAGGTTAAGCTACGCTTCTACGTCTGCGGATGGGTGACCATCTTCATATACTGAGAAGCACGTTAATCTGTTGGTTCCGGCTGTCATTCGTGACAGTCGCTACGGGTCGTCAGAAACCCAAAAGTCTGACAACCAGTCTTACCAACCAGTATTACCCACTACATTGTGAAGGACAGACCGACAGATAGGCAGTCGCTCTATGTAAAATATTGGTATTCAGCTCCATCTGGTTAGACTGGAAGCCCACCCTAACATACTCGTAGATGATGATGACTATCAAGCGCAGAAAACACTATCTGAAAGTTTGCCACAGTTGCTGAAAAGGTATAATTTTACGAAAAAAGGCTGTAACGCTAATTAATAATTAATCACTTATTTTTCTTTATATACCCATACTCATAATGATATCGTAATTAGCACTACATAAAACCAGCCTTGCGCAGTTAATCACGTGAAACGGTCACAAAAAGAGTAGGTTTTGTACCTACTAATACTAACATTTCTAAGCAAAAACTCAGAACATAGATATAAAAAACCATACTACATCTTAAACTAACAGCTAATTGGCCTCACATGATATAATTAACCGTCAAGTAAATTACATCGAGTAATTAACGGCATTTCCAATCGATTAACTCGGAAATCATCGACTAGGCGCACCTCTAGTGCGTTGGAATAAGGTTTCAAATGTCAAACCGCCATTTTGTAGTTTATTCGTATTTCGAATTATCGGCGTTCTGATTTCAAAATGCTGCTAATGAGGACAGTCTAAGTATGAATTCTGGTTAAAATGGCGAATTCCTTACACATTTTTTGTTATATTTTTAGATAAATGTACTTTTATGGGTTTAAGCTATAATGATCTAATTATAACTAGAATTAGGTAAGTATGAGAGTCCTAATTAAATTAGTAGTAGTAATACCAAATAAGGTGATTAAAATTATTTTGTATTTTCTTGATATATTTCTGTGACACTTGAAATGTCGCGTATCCAATTAGGAACACCTATTTACCTACCTAGCACTTCTAAAAATATTTTACACATTGAAAGGTATGTAATTCTGCTGAAGTTACAGGCGCACATGAGACTTTACAATGCGTGCTACGAAAGATGAGACTTGACACACCACGTGGTTTGACATGCGCAGTACACGATTTTAGGTATCTTTAGCGGTATGAGGTCTGAGTGCGGGACGGGACCGGACGTCATAGGGGCGGCGGAAAGAGCGGGGGAGGCGGGGTCAAGTCTCATCTTTCGTGGCACGCATTGTACAGGCCTCGAATGATAATGGTTCAGGTTCTTCTTACTGCTGATAAGTAGCTTTTTTGTTTCTTTTCTGGCTTTTTGGAGGCACACGTACAAGTTCTGGCTATAAAGGTGCTAAATTCAGTAGCCTGCATACTAAAGTATCTCTAGCAGGCTCTGCACATCATCACCATCTGCCTAGCCATTAAGCTAAGGATACACATGCCAGTAGCTGGCACAAAAGTATGCAAGTAGCTTGCATGTCATTATGGTATGTCATTAAGCTGATTGGTGTCAGCTTGCATGCCGTGTGCCAGTGGCGAAGGTTCCATACAACCTGATTCGTACCGGCTTCCCTTAAAAAAATCGCACAGTCAGTATTCTGTAGACAAATAATATAATCATATTAAAGATATCTACTCCGGCTTACCTCTTACAAACATTGACCCTTCGCTTCTGCCGTGCGCCATGACAACTTCTGATTGGTGAATACCATACTGGTATGCCAGTTACTGGCATACAATGCGTGCCACGAAAGATAAGAGATGACCCCGCCTCTCCCGCTCTTTCCGCCGCCCCTATGACGTCCGGTCCCGTCCCGCACTCAGACCTCATACCGCTAAAGATACCTAAAATCGTGTACTGCGCATGTCAAACCACGTGGTGTGTCAAGTCTCATCTTTCGTGGCACGCATTGTACTTTTGTGCAAGTTACAGGCATGTGTGTGGGAGCCCTTAATCATCTATGTTGAGGTCAGCTTCGAGTCTGGCAGCTGAATACCAGTTTTTTACATGGAGCGACTGCCAATCTGACTCTACACTATTTACTCCGCTACGCCTCAGACTTAAACTATATAGAAAATCAAGACAAACTCCCACATTTCTCATTATATCTCATACGTCACACGCGATGCCTATCTTACGCCATTAGATGCGCACACGCCGGTGGTTTTCAAACGATTAATTATTTTGAACAGCGTTGTTTAGCGTGGATTGAGATATTTTCCTGTTTTCTTTTACACCATTTGCTTATTATTGAAACGTCCCGTTTTAATATAATATGTCTTTGTTTGTAACGAAGAATCACTGACTCCTATGACACAGGCAGTCAGAGTATTAAAATTATTGTGACCTAGTTATAAGCTCTTACGTTCTTTGTATATTATATTGTAATGAAATGGCTTCGCTGAATAAAATTAAAGAATTAATTATTATTATAATTATTTTAATACGGTTTTCGTAGAGTAATGGTGGACTTAGGCATGTCCAGAACCGGTCGAAGTGGAGGTGCTTGGGGGAGGCCTATGACCAGCAGTGGACGTCTTTAGTTTGAAATTATGATGAGGATGATTTGAAGCATCAGGCTCCCAGTTATGTTTAAGTCCCATATAATAGATGGCGAGCCTGGTGCCATCAACCGGGCACAAAATCAGACTCCGGACGGCTACTGAGAAATTCCCAATGGAGAAATCTATGTACACTTTCCCTGTCCAGGGAATCAAAACCAAGACCTCATACTTAGGTAGCATTTGCGATCACTAGACCAACGAACCATCCAGTGAGGATATTATGTACAGACGCCAGCACATCAAGCTACCCGATACTGTCAAATTTTCCCAATCAACTTTGAACCTTATGCTTTAGCGATAAAGTTGAAAATCTATTAAAGAAATTTGACAGATTATACTAGCTTGATGTGCTGGCGTCACAACATTAATTAATATAATAATTAGACTAATTCGTAGCAATATAATTTCAAGTTTTGAATAGCGTAGTTTGTTCACCTCAGTAACGTTGAGATTATAATGAAGATAACATCATAATTAGCAGGAGAAAGATTTAATGATGATGCCGTGATGATGATGCCAATGTATACGCTTTTATAATAAACTACCAAGCCACGTTCAAGATCTTAGCCTTAATAAATTTAAATTATTAATTAAACGTAAGTTGTGCAAGAAAGCTTTTTATACTGTTAAAGATTATATTGAGGATAAAAAGGCTTGGGATTGAGCTGCTTCCAATTTATGCATTTTGAGTGTTTTTGTTGTTCTTTTGTTTTTTTTTTTTATATAATATACATATTGACATTAATATATTTTTTTTAAAACAATGACATTTGCTTACTTGTAAAGTATTACATTATTTTAATTTTTGTGAATATGAAGACGATGTGGGTCATTTATTTTATTCATTTTATATTTTTTATTATTCTCTCCATGGTCTGGCAGTTTGAGTAATTTTTTGTGGCCTACCCAAATGTCCTTTCTTTGGTATTGTTCGTCGGATCGTTGAGCTCCTTAAGTCTTGAGTTGAGCTGCACGATTTCTGACAAATGCGTGCACTGACTGGACAGGTCCTCTCAATCTGTGTGGTTCTTTCCTCAAAAGACCATCTCAGACATCGACCTACATGGTCTTCATATAACCTGACCAAGATTATGTCTGGACTTTAAAAGAGACTATGACCTCTGAGTTTGTTTCGGCCTTTCTTCTCAGAGTAGTCAGATAGGAAACGCCGACCTCATCTAGTTTAAAAAATATGATTGACGTGTAAAAGTGTTTGTACAAACCTACTTACAAAAATAAAATCATTTATCATTTATCATTTATAATATAAACTATGTACGTCACAGTAGTGATTTTGAAAATGTAAATAGAAAACAGCCGGTCGATTCTGTAAAAATCTCACCGTGAAAACTTAGGTGAAGTGAGTTTGTTTTTGCTAGGAATTGACACTATTGACAGCTCACTCCACGCTCACTTCACCTAAGTTATCACGGTGAGATAGTTACAGAATCGCACTGCTGTACAGAATACTAGTGTTTTTAGTAGGAGGATGTTATCTATGACGGGAGCTGGACAAGCTCCCTGACAATTCTATCGAGCCATCTGGGTGCTTACTCTTCAATTTAATTCCGATAGATCGACATTGGAATTGTGACGTTTCGTACTCTTGAGTTCGATGCTAGCGCCAAATAATTTTTAGATTGGGTGTCCATTTTGGAGAACTAAGTGGAATTGAGTTCGGGCTTGGCGTGGGGTAATTGTTGACAATATTGTTTTCAAGAGTACCGAATCACGTGACTGTAAAATTAACATTGGAATCATATTGGCATCTCATTGGAATTAAAATTAGTTTAGAGAGTAAGCCCCCTGAAAGCCTGGACACACGTTATCGTGGCCGACTTGAAAATCTCTAAATAGACTTCGAACCCAAGACGACCGGAGCAAAGACAATCTCCACAGATGGGGATTCACAGACGGCTCAGATCTCAAATGCGTCTGCGGCACCTTCCCACAGACAATGGCCCACGTTCCATCCCGCATGCCCTGTCACCTACCTGTGCACTTGACGATCTTATAGAGGTATGAGGAACAGGGTGTAAAAGTTCACTCATACTCTATAGAAAAGGAGGATCCTCCGACCAGACGGGTGTCCTGTCTGGCGGGCAATTGCCCGATAATTCATGTCGGGCCGTTGTATCTATGCTAGTTGCGCGGTAAACTCTGCTTGCGAGATGCAGGATTGTGCGTGACGTCAGTATGACGCGTTGTTCGCATGTGGCGTTATAGATAACGTATACAATCTTATGACTTCAGTGAGCGGGGTTTGCGCAGCTGAATTTTGGGCCAAAAATATTTAAACTTTTTTGCCATCGCTACGAAGAATTAGGACAATAGCAGAAACTTGCATACATTGTTAAGCTGTGTTTTCAAAGACTTTGGGTATACTATCAAGTCTAGCGATCCACCCGGATTAGACAGCGTGGTGGGTTTAAGGCTCCTTCAAACAGGCGCGACACGACACGCGACACAAAGACACCGCAAGTCGCGCAACGAGCGGTGCCTTTGTGTCGCGCGCGATTATATCGCGTGTCGCGCCTGTTTATAGGAGCCTTTATTTGTTTAAGTGTTATTGAGTTTTTAAGCGACTTCATAATCGGTGGAGGTTCTCAATTCGACTGTATGTTTATTTTTTTTAAGTGAAAGCTTCTTTAGGCGCTTTTGAGATGGGAAAAACCATTGAACTCGCGCCACTGTTACCGTAGACGTAAATGCGCGTGTTTTGTTTATAAGACGATTAAAAAATACCCGCTTCGGATGTGTTCGGCTGTCCTCGGGATGTCGGTTTTATTGTATATCCGATATGTCAGTGAGTGATGGCAAAGTATTCTGTTTGTGTTTTGTTTTCGCTTCTGTCGGCACTCCCGGATTGCCAGTTTTTTTATTTATTTTACGCGATATTTCTGGCAATTGTAAATCGACTTCAAAAATTCTTTTTTTAATGAATAGGGGTGTCCCATATAAATTTTATTAACTGTGCTTGGGAAGTTTATGAGTTAGCTTGAATAATACGTATTTTCGCCACTTAGTTTATATTACAGAAGCTAGTAATAAATAATCTCGCGACACCAGTAAGTACTCCAGTTGCGTAACATATCAGATCTTGAAGGAAATTTCATTGTTTGAAAAATTCGTCTGCTCAAAAACTTAAAAAGAATTAACAATTTGCAAAATAACTAAGATTAGTACCTACTTAACTAACAGTTATCTATCCACACCTTCGCTTAACCAAATTAGCTAGGTACAAATGCAAAAGTTCACACAATGAAGAAAACCTTTACAAAATATTGTAAACAATATGACTCATGCGCATATGCTAACGAACACTATTTGTCCTATTAGATACGCTAATCGATTACCAACAATCGAATAGAATCGAATCTGTTAATCAATTGTTCACACCAATCGATTGTTTGTATGTGTGTTTGTGTTCGTGATATCTGAACAGATAGTTTTTGATGAACAACGTTATTTCCGATCATATTATGTAAAATTGGTGGATGCCAAGCTTCACAGCTTAGCTCATCGCCGCAAGGTTGCCTGCTTGTCGGTCTTCTACAGATTGTACTTCGGTGAGTGTGCCCAAGAACTCCACGACCTCATTCCACCGGCCCCCTTCTACCTTCGGACATCCAGACGCACTGCAAGTTACCATCCCTGCCTAGTTGTTATTCCACCAATTCGCACTAAGCGTTTTCAAATGTCCTTTATAATGCGCACAGCAAAAGAGTGGAACTCTCTACCTGCGCTTGTGTTTCCGAGTGCATACAACCCGAATCTCTTCAAAGTAAGAGTGAACAGGCTTTTTCTGAGTAAGCTCACTCCATCCTGTCCTGTCACTTCTGATCTAGACTAGAGTCAAGAGCAAACCCATTACAAATAAAAAAAAGCCTGTGAATTTATAACATAAAAAACCACGAATGTAACGTAAACCTTGCTAATATCTAATGACGTTCCCAGTCTGCATTCAACAATTTAATCAAATAAATCCAATAGTTTAGTCACTTAATTAACTAGTCGGCTGATTGCCAAAACTCCTATTCAGATTTATTTCGTTTTTTTTTTAGAAAAAATCACTTTTATCGTTTTAATTAATCCTATATAAGTCAAAGTCATTTACTTATTTCAAATAGGCACATTAAAGGCACTTTTGAACAACAAAAATTACACTAAAATAGAATTGATTCTAGTCGTCCCCTTCCAAAAGGTAGTAGTGTTCGTATGGAGAAGAATGGGCAAGAAACTCCACCGTTACTCTTTTAAAATGTTTTACAAGGTTTTGTATACATAATATCCTAGAATAAAATTAGTCTACCAAAAAGGTCAAAAAAAAATTAAAAATGAAGCAATAACAGGTAAATCAAATATGTGATAGATACATGGTGCTCACATATTTACAAATTTACAAATTAATTACAAATATTGTAAAAGTAAATGATTTTCCTAGAATTTTAACAAGTGTGTAAATTACTGTAGTCACAGATAGTAAAAATCAATGTCATAAAAATTTAAAAAATTAGCAACCAGTTTGATTTTGTCTAGACTCTAGATTGTCATATGGAGCAGGACCAGCATGTTTCCAAGCATTCTTATCTTGGATATAATCCTCTAATTTGTAACATCCTTGTTTACAAAGTGTACTTTATTTTCTTTCATTTAATTGCAATATTCTATTTCTATTGAGACGTCCACTGCTGGACATAGGCCTCCCCCAAGCACCTCCACTTCGACCGGTTCTGTGGTTCCTGCATGTAGCAGATTCCTGCGTCCTTCACCAGGTCATCCGTTCCCTTGTTGGGAGACCTTCCAATTTCCAAAGGTTCTAGAGGGACTACCGCGTACCGAAAGACGTATAATTTCAATGTTAGAATTATTTATTTGATAGTTCCTATATACCTACTCCAATTGCTCGCTATTAGCCCGACTTCAAAAAAAGAGGTGGTTCTCGTCACATATCGTAGGTACTGTCATCTCCACATTGTATAAGTCCACGCATCCGAGTAAAGGCCTTCAAACAGGCGCGACGCGACAAAACCGCGCGCGACCAAAGGCACTGCAAGTCGCGTTTGTAGGAGCCTTTAAGGCTGCGCGCAAAAACATACTTGACACGCTATACATAATTATAAAAGTTTCCCTCGGTGTCATTTCTTGACCTTATCATTGTGTAAACATACAAATCGATCGTTGTAATCAATTTAACAGTAAGTTATTGTTTTAATAAACGGCTCTATATTATTAAATAATAGTACTACGTGACAATCGACACGACAGACTTACATGATACTTTATAAAATTGATAATTAAACGCTACTAGCTAACTACCTACCTACTTACTACACATCAGTGATCT
This sequence comes from Luperina nickerlii, assembly GCA_963855955.1. Classification (NCBI taxonomy): domain Eukaryota; kingdom Metazoa; phylum Arthropoda; class Insecta; order Lepidoptera; family Noctuidae; genus Luperina; species Luperina nickerlii. The sequence goes on along the minus strand of OY979689.1, from coordinate 2,633,048 downwards.
ATAGACGCCAGCACATCAAGCTACTACAATCTGTCAAATTTCTTTAATAGATTTTCAACTTAATCGCTAAAGCATAAGGCTCAAAGTTGATTGGGAAAATTTGACAGTTTCGGGTAGGTTAATGTGCTGGCGTCTGTACTTACCTACTTCTAATTTTCATTATCATCTGCCTAGCCTTTTCCCAACCATGTTGGGGTCAGCTTCCAATCTAACCAGATGCAACTGAATACCAGTATTGTACATGGAGCGACTGCCTATCTGACGTCCACAACCCAGTTACTGGGTAACACGATACCCCTTGGTACAGATATTCTATTTCATGAAGTCCGTTCGGCTTTGATTGTAGTAGTGACGTATCCCGACAAGCGCGCTCCCACAGCGGCTGCCCCTTGCTGCCGTCGCATGAGGCTATTTCCGCGAATGTGTACCGTTTTACTTCACCCATTGTTGAGTCTCTGTTGATCACAATGTGCATGTGCACGCTTGACAACATTCATAGCCAAACGGACTTCGTGACATAGAACATCTATAAGACTGGTTGTCAGACTTGCGGGATTCTGACGAATGACGATCCATAACGACTCTCAAAGATCCACGAATGATAGCTGGAACCAACGGCTTAACGTGCTTTCCGAGGCACGGAGGGGTCTCGGTATGTGAAGATGGTCATCCAGGCCACAAGCCCCTTAAACTTCCTACCTTCTACCTACTTCGTATCTTGTGTAGCATAACCAGCCTATAATTTTCCCACCGCTGGGACACAGGCCTCCTCTCATCGAGAGGGAGTGGGCTACAACCCCCCCCCCCCCCGTCTTCGAATTTTTGGTTCTAGGACATGACGGTTTCAGTACCTTGCAGTTCGATTTAAAAGTTTCCGAAAATGTCCAATAGCAAATTAAAAAACATAATATTTTTCCGATGTAGATTAAAAGAATATAACCAACAAACTTTATGTTTATTAAGTCTATTAAGTGATCTATTTTATAAAAAAAATATCTAGCCTAGGATCTCAGTCGCTCTGCTAAGATTATCGACAACCACCAAAAAACTTTATCGACACACTCCCATCTCTAAAATTCAATTTTTATTTTCTTCCCCTCCAGTCTCGCGTACCTACACATATTTATCAGCTGTATTGCACCATGCTTAATGATCCCTAATTCTATTACTACAGTCTATACATCTGTTTGTTTTGATCTACGAAACATGAAAAACAGAATATGCTCAGGAAAACTTGTTGACCGATGATCGTTGGAGACCTTCAGATCAGATATCTTACTAAGATGATGAAATGTCGAGTGATTAAATTACTTCTAGACAAGTGTGTTTCATATTAGATCGCATCATTCTTTATCATCAGATGAGAGTGGTTAAACACAAGATTTATCATTAAAGGTAAAATAATATGCTTGGCGATTAAAGGCTCCTGCAAACAGGCGCGAAACGCGACGCGAATCGCGCAAGACACAAAGGCACCGCTCGTTGCGCGACTTGCGGTGCCTTTGTGTCGCGCGCGATTTTATCGCGTGTCGCGCCTGTTTCAAGGAGCCTTAAAGAGTAGCAAGTGCGCGACGGTGACGAGCGAGCGAAGAGAACATAAACGCCCGTATCTTCTGATTGCGTTGACTTAGAAGTTTGGTTTTTTCACTGTTTCAAGGGATTGCAGCCCTGAGTATTTGATATTAATTTCAACTTGCACACGCGTTCCTGAGAAAAAGGGTCTTGACAGATGGACAAACAGGCGCAAAACGAAGTGATCTCTTATGGGTTCCGTTTTTCCTTTTGAGGTACGGAACCCTACAAATGGATAAATGGACAATCTTTGTTCGTTTCTTGAGTGAGGAAAAAGCTGATAGCTAGTAGCTTCCTGTAGTGCTATTCTGTAAAATTCACACCGTGAAAACTTAGGTGAAGTGAGCGTGGAGTGAGCTGTCAATAGTGTCAATTCCTAGCAAAAACAAATTCACTTCACCTAAGTTTTCACGGTGAGATTTTTTACAGAATCGACCGGCTGGTCGGCATTGGGGCATGTGGCTTAAAAGTAAGTACTTTTGAATTTGCCGACACGGTTGACGCAGTGGCTGAGCGATCGACTGCTGCGCTGCGTGTCGCGGGTTCGATTCCCGCATGGAACAAATATTTGTATTGCCTACACGTAGTTGTTCCGGGTCTGGCGGTTTGTGTATGTGAATTTAAATGTTTGTAAATGCACCCACGATACAGGAGTAATTCCTAGTGTGGGGCAACGTTTTTTTTAAAGAAACAAATAAAGAAAATTTTGCCAAAATAGGGCGCGTACCCACTATATCGTGACGATTAATTTATCGTTGGACGACTGTCGTCTCTAGCCGTTCCCATTATATCGACTGCTAATCGTCACTGTGTCGTGGAAATATTTTATCGTTGAACGACTGTCGTATCTAGCTGTTCCCATTGGATCGTGACGACATTTTTACTGTTCACGGCAGTCGCCTTGACGTTTGCACATTAGTCGTAAATGAATGTGTAGGTATACGTATGTTTGATTTGTGGCTACGATTGATAGTCTCAATAACAACACATGATTTGTCGTCACCATAAGTCGTGACGTTTTTTTATCGTTTTACGATTGTCGTGCTAGCCGTCCCCATTGACTTGACAATCTGTCGTCACTGCAAAAAAAAGTCGTGGACGACAGTTAATTGTGTGAACACCTCCATTTAAATACACTTGAAGTCACGACGCTTTAAGCGACACGATAATCTGTCGTCACGACAGTGGGAACCGGACCATACAACAATGTGAATCTTATGTCGTTTGTGATTGATACAAATACTTTTATGGTCAGTATTTTACCAATAAATTCCTCCTTATCTCTTATAAAACACGTGTTGCAATCTTCTCACCGTATTAACAAACCGACCCTCTTCCAGAGCAGGGGTTCCGCCCCCCTTATCTAACGCTACCAACCCCACGGGAGCACTTATCAAATTATTGGGTTAGATTCTACTACATTGAATATTGTGGTCGAAGGGATGATGCAGTGCGGAAAGATTTAGTTAATCTTGTTGGGGGTATTAGGGGATGCTTGTTAATTTGTTGATGAAAGATACATGGTTTTTGATAGTCTGTGAGTAATGAGGATTAATTTCTATGTCTTTATTGATGAACTGCTGTACAAGAATGAATTTTACAATGATGACACACGGCGGGGTACGCGGGGGCGGGCCGCCAGTAACGGCGCTCGCGCTCCCGTTCGGTTCGGCCATCATCGGACAGATTCGTCACCGACTCACGGATGAACGCACGCATTTTTATTGTCGCGCCGATTCAAATATTGTAACCGTTTTAATTTAATTTTCCAATATAATTCATTCATACAGTCCAGTTGTCATTATTTCACGAGGCTTAGGTATCCAGCTATCATTATAGCGGACCGGGTCCAACACCAATGTCAATCTAACTTATTGCAGGTGAGTTTCCTACGGTGTTCGGTGGACATCGCTGAAAACAGCATAAAGCAAAATCAGTCTATAATGTTCCCACTGCTGGGAAACAGGCCTCCTCTGTGAGGAGGAGTGCTGGGCTGTAATCTATCACGATCGGTCCGATACATTATGTAGAGAAAATTTTACATAACAACTTTTACTTTTTATAATTTATTGATAACCACCATTATAATATTATCCACCAGTTTTCGGGGGTCCATTATTGAGGGTGCAAGTCATCCGCAGGGGTCATAATTCTTCCATATCTGTTCTTGGTAACCAACCCACTTGAAGCACCCAAACCCGTAGTCTAACTTTTTATTTTTCCATATCTTGCAATAGTCCTACACCAACCGGGGGTTGTCCTTGGGTGCACTTGCATAGTGCATACAGGGATAATCGTCGGTTGGTGCCGCATTTCATTAAAATTTACAAAGGGGCCTCTGCGAGTTGGCTTCGGCCCCTCGTACGCCTTCCAAAGGACCGGGACCCCACGGTCCCGAGATATGTAAAGACATAAAAATATCCACCACGTGGAGCCCTGACACAACGAGAAGGCGTCCTGGCAGACCCCGTAGAAGGTGGCGGGACGAGCTGAACAAAACAAACAAGCAGTGGTCCACTTCAGCCCAGAATCTAAAGAGCTGGAAGTCATGGGGAAAGGCCTTTTCCCACCAGTGGGAAGATGCAGGCTAACCAGTAATTTATTGATGATGTAAAAAACATCACGATTGATTACCGACAAGATATCCATGATAAAATATTCATCGACCGTGAAAACAATTTTTAGCTGAACGATGAATGCCGATTTAAAACTAGATTCCTGCAAAGATATCGTACTCATTTTGACTTTTAATTGTACCTATTGGCAAAATACAAAAGTTTGTCAGTAGTTTGTTGTAACAACTTAGCACATAATTCTAACACAAACATTAATAATAAAGAAGTATCAAAAGCCACATCAATCATCAATCATCATCAATCAAGTACTTGAATAGAACCTAATAATAACTAATATTATTGGGACGAAACGCATGTGACTAAAAGAGTAATAAACTAAGAGAGTAAATATACCTACATGTTGATGGATGGAGAGAGAAAGGAAGGTGGAAGAAAAGATGGATGGAAGGTGTGAGGAATGATATGAAAAAGAAGGGAGTGATTGATAGCGTGACGATTGACAGAGGAGAATGGAAGAAGAAAACCTCTTGCACCGACCCCAAGTAACATAGGAAAAGCAGGAAGATGATGAATAATAACTGAATATGACTCACCGGAACTGGGTCGGTCACTGTACCTGGTACAGTAGACCCACGCAGGCCAGACCATCGCGCCGTCTGCCATCGTGGTACCTGCAGAGAACATGGATTCATAAGAGAGGCACAAGAGAAAAGGAACATATTGGTCGATAACAATATTTGGCAGAAAGAAACATTGAAATTAAAGAGATTTTGAGACTTCGGTTAAATTGTTCTTTTTCACAGACCAAAATATGCTAAGAAGAAGGTTATTCTTTAACGCATATAATATCTCAGTGTGTAACTGATTAAAGTACAGACGCCAGAACATCAAGCTACTACAATCTGTCAAAGAACAATGTCAGATGTCCATAGTAACTTTGGCTCAATATTTATTTGTCATAGACAGTGAAAATTGTTACGTATTTTTGTGTAGTTTAATGTCAAAAGATTTTCTGTGATTTCCACTTTTACACTGAACTTCTAAAAAAGAAGTTATTCAGGCATTTTAAATTGGAGGTTATGTATTTTTACAGAGTAGGTAAATTAAACCAAAAACACAAAGTAATTGAATAGTTTTATTCCTTTTCACCATTATCATTCATTATCATCTATTTAAGGCGTTATCTATCTGTTATTTAAGGCGTGAGACCTTACACGATGCAATGAATGACCGCAACCAATACAAAGATTTCGATGCACAATTGATTCTGTTGGCGCATTGCTACTTGTTGGATTACTTGTTTGTTCAATTAATAACCAACAGTAATGACAAACAACACTGGCACTTGGAATCTAAAACAAACAAAATACAGTTGTGTTGCAAATTAACATTTATCTCAGTTAAAACAGTTGACATTCTATTTATAAGAATCGTACTTTACCTCAGAAAGTGAAGTCCATTGCCGTAACAACGATCGGACATCGTCAGATTCAACTAAATGCTGTTTCATCCGGAAAACATTTATACCACAATTAATACAACGTAGTTGATGGGACATTGTCAGAAAATGTGTGGTATAGATATAACACAATAAGTCTTTAGCGCAAACGCAGATGAATTCGAGAAGGAAACAAACGTAACGTACACATAGAAAAACACCGACAACAACACAAGATGTTTGACAGCTCACTATTCAAGAGCGCGCGATCTTGACAGAACTGCAGAAGACGTAACCTAACAGGGTTGCCATTACAAGGCGATGAAGTTATCGAACACAGATCAGGAAAATCGATTTCTTGAATTTCGTTTTTATATTCATTAAAAAACACTAAATGTATTCTATAATAAACACGATAAACGTATTATTTAGGTAAAAAAATATAATAATAAAAGACAATTGTGAGGTGGTAAATAAAAAATAAAGAGTAAATCGCTTTAGTTATTTAGAATAATCGATTACAGTGGCAGAACAGGTAACTCCCTGACACTTTTTTTTATTTAGAAAGAAAAACCTGGAATTCAAGAACATGATTAGTAAAATAATTACTTATTAAAATGATTTTCTTTTTGAAAAGTTCTCGAAAAGAACTAAATATTTTTTAATAAGTTGGAATTTTATATTTAAATTATTGTAGGTAAAAACTTCGTGTCCGTGTGAATTTAGTTTTATAAGTTGTGTAAGCCGAAACCTGACATTGTTCTTTCTTTAATAGATTTTCAACTTTATCGCTAAAGCATGAGGTTCAAAGTTGATTGGGAAAATTTGTCAGTTTCGGATAGCTTGATGTGCTGGCGTGTGTACCTCTAGGTAAATAAAAAAAAACATAGTGACCAATGACCATAACACTATTAATTGGTCCAAAATCCAGATGTGAACTTTCCCGTAAATCTATCGTGTTTTTACATCTAAACTATTTTACATCTAAACTATAATAGGTATTATAAAGAGACAAAGTTTGATTTTGTTTTTATTTTCGTCAAATTTGTTACACTTTCACGCTAAAACGATTGAACAGATTGAACTAGATGGATGAAATTTGGCGCATGCGTAGACCATGACCTGGATTAAGACATAGGATACTTTTTATTCCGATATTCTCGTGGGATCGAGACATGCGGGTAAAACCGCGGGGTGCAGCTAGTCTCATATAAATCTATACTAATATTATAAAGCTGAAGAGTTTGTTTGTTTGGTTGAACGCGCTAATCTCTGGAACTACCAGTCAGATTTGAAAAATTCTTTTTGCATTTTATAGCCCAATTCTTGAGGAAGGCTATAGGCTATTTAACATCACGCTATGACCTTTAGGAGCCGAGCAAAAAGAAAAAAAGTCAGAAAGAACGCTCAGCAAAAACGAAGTAATAGCGCGGGCAGGCGATGCGATGCGACGGGGTGGGTCGGAGTAACAAGAAATTTCACGCGGACGAAGTCGCGGGCAGAAGCTTGTTAAGTGTATAGAGTCTATAGCCTGTTCTCTACAATAGATATCCTTACTTAAGAGAAGGTCGGAGAGACTTGAAAAAGCCTAAGTAAAAAAGTCATAATTCGAGGATTGGCTCTCGCCTATTTCCTCCTCCAATATTGGACAAATTTAAAAGATATTTCATAAACTGAGAAGGTTATATACTGTGTCCTTATGTTTTTCTTTTTTCATTAATGGTTGTCAAATTTGTAATTTGTACACTAGGCCTCTGTTATCAGCGGTTTAAATCGGAAATTTTGAGCATTATTTGAGGGTTCTAGTGCTTATAAAAATAATTCACTATCGAAAAGGAAAACATAGGGACATACAAGTAGGTAATATTTATTATTTTGTACAAAAACATTGCTTTATGGTCATTAACCAAAAGAAAACAGGCGAGAGCGTTTCAATGGAGACGACCACCATCGACGACCATGACTGGAAAAACTTAATAGATTTCGGAGAAAAACCTCAAAAACATAGAAAATAAGTAGCAATAATGTCAATCTCTTACCGGTAGCCGAACTCTGACTGCTCCCACTATCTTCTCCTTTCGACAGGTCAATAGCTCCACTCTTCTCTCCCGGCTTCACCTCAGGAACTCTCGCCTCCTCAGGCTTTGAAGGAGACGCCTCTTTCACAGGAGACATTTTAGCCTCAACCCTGGCCTTCGTCTTTCTCTTAGTCAAAGGATCTGTGATCCTCCTCCCAAAATCAGCCTTCAAAATATTGTCTATACTGAACTTTAGACAATTCTGGTTGATAAAATCCCTCCCAGACTCATTCTCCGGCGATTTAGGGGAGACATAGTGCATTCTTCTGTTCTCATCTGTTCTTCTTAGCTCCTGGTTCTGATTCTTCATTCTTAAACCAAAGTTTAAACCAAAAGGTTGGGGATTAAGGTTTAGATTGCTTTGAGGAACTGGCATTCGACTCTGCAGCCCTGATTTTAAGTCTACTTGATTGATTAAAGGGTTTTGGAACAAGAGGGGTTGGTTTAGGAACATTAATGGGTTTGGGGTTATAGGACTTGGCCTCAGGAGGAGCGGCTGGTTCATATTTATATTTTGGTTTAACTGTGATATCGCATTCAAGTGCGTCTGTATGTGTTTGAATGATGTCAGATTCTGTGAGGTTTCCGGCCCTTTTTGCTCGAAAGTTGGCAACACTTCGTTGCCAACCGAAAGCACAGTATCATCACTGCAGCAGGAATTATCATCTATACTAATTTCAGCTCTAGATTCGTTCGTCCGATCATCATCATCGTCAATAAGGTCAGACGTTCGGGAGTTCTCGTTGACCTCTCGTAAATCTTCGTAATTCGGCGTGTTTTGCAACAACTTGTCAGTTGAGAACACATTTTCTGGACTATGACTGTCTCTTTCTTTCTTTAGGACGTTGTGTATGGCGAAAGAAGATGACAGTACGGGTCTCTCTTCTGCTTTTTCCTCGTCGTGGTATTCTGGGCTGGTTGTGTCTCTGGTGTTCGGGGAGTAAGGTTCGTCATCGCTGTGGTCTTGTATTTTGATTCTGGAATCTTGAAGGTGGGCTGATGATACCGCAGCCATCTTGGTTTGGGAAATTTACGCCATCTGTTGGAGAAAAAAATTAATTAGAACTTTGAAGGTTTGTGTGAAGTTTTACATGTTTTATGGTACATTTTCAAAAAATCTAAAATTAAACATTTTTTTTAATAGGTGCCTTATAATTTATTTTTAAATCAAACGATATTTTTGTCTATATTATCCGCCAGAGAAGTTATCCGGAATTTATCCGGCAGTTGTCAAACAGGCCATTTTTCAGGTATTCATCAAATATCTATACTAAAAATAAAGCTGAAGAGTTTGTTTGTTTGTACGACCTAATCTCTGGAACTGCCAGTCGGAATTGAATAAAATATTTTCGCTTTTGATAGCTTGAGATAGGCTATTTAACATCAACCTAGAACCCTTAGGAGCAAAACGAAAAAGAGTCGGAAAGTACGCTAAGGGAAAATGAAGTAAGGCGCGGGGAGGCGATGCGATGCGACAGGGTGGGTCGGGGGAACAAGAAACTTCACGCGGAAGAAATTTTGTACAAGAGATCCTTTAACAAAAGCACCAAGAAATATTTTTTGATTATTTACTCCCTTAAATATAGGCGTTGAAAGTTTGTACGGAAGTTCGTCACTTTCGCCGTAGGAAAACTAATTAGGCTCATGCTTATTTTGACAATAAATCACCTGAAAAGGACCTTAGATAGAATACAAAGAAACCCTTTAAATTCAGTGCACACAAAAGGTTTAACACAACACACAAAAGCACAATTTCAATGCAAATAAAACAAATTACATCACACTATCACACTAATATTATAAAGGCGAAAGTTTGTGTGTGTGTGTGTTTATATGTTTGATACTTCTTCCCGCTCAATCGGCTGGACCAATTTTGATAAAATTTTGTATAGCGGTATCTGACACCCTGGATTAACATATAGGCTACTTTTCATGTTGATATTCCCACGGGATCGCAAATTACAACATTTACGCGGGTAAAACCGCGGGGCGCAGCTAGTGAATATATAAAAACAAAGTCCCAACATACAAAAAAATAAAACATGAAAATATACTAAAAGATGAAGACATAATGACACTTTGAATCAAAATAACGAATATACAAATAAACTCTGAAACTTTTCGCAAGGACTAGTTCAATTTAAACTCCTACAAAGAGGCGCGACGCGCGACGCGAATCGCACGCGATTCAGGTCGCGCGTCGCGCCTGTTTGCAGGAGCCTTGAGAGTTTTAGATGGCTATGGATGACGTCATTAAAATGGACAACAGCGTCCTCCTGTCTGCAGATACAACAAACTGCTAAGTCTATACAATTATTGACAGTATTTTCCATATTCACGACTTAAATTATTCCTCGCAACTTCTACACATAGCGTAATTTCTTAACATTTTCAGAAGTGCAAAATACATTTTAGCACTGTAGAAAATTGTTCATAATAATCTTCAATATGGTATGAAGCTATGGTAGAAAACACCTTGATTGTTCATAGCTAATACGTTATCTCCAACAGCTATTGAAAACACCTCGTTAATATATTAAAATATGACAGGTTAACAGCTTCCTCGTGAGATGAACTTAGTAATAAGATGATGATTGAGAGAGATCTAGACGTGAGATAACTTCACGCTTTTTGTATTGAGGGTAGGTAGATTAGCATGTAGAAGGGATAAATCGTTTTTTATAATTTAACAAAATAAGAAGGAAAATGCAAAGCACAGTTAGGGCAGTGCTGGCCCAGTCGTAAGGGCTCCGATTTGCGAGTTGTTAGTCGTAGGTTCGAACCCAAACAGACGCTTATCTTTGTGTTAAAAAATTCATCACCACTACTCTCAAAACGGTGAAGGAAAACATCGTGAGGAAACCGGCATGTCCTAGAACCAAAAATTCGAAGACATGTGACATCTACCAACCCGCACTGGGCCCGTATTATGGTGGTTTATAGCCCACTCCCTATCATAGAAAGGATGTCCCAGCAGTGGGAACTGTAATATATATAGGCTGACTAGCAGCGCCTCGCGGGTTCACCCGCATAAGTGTCGATCTCGTGGGAATATCGGGATAAAAACTATCCTATGTCCTTCCCCGGGATGCAATCTATCTCTTTGCCAAATTTTATTAAAATCCGTTCAGTGGTTTAGGAGTGAAAAGGTAACATATGGACAGACAGACAGACAGATAGACAGACAGAGTTACTTTCGAATTTATTATATTAGTATGAATTATATATAGGTACTGCCGGTCGATTCTGTAAAAATCTCACCGTGAAAACTTAGCTGAAGTGAGTTTTTTTTTTGCTAGGAATTGACACTATTGACAGCTCACTCCACGCTCACTTCACCTAAGTGTTCACGGTGTGATGGTTACAGAATCGCACTGCAGTAACTGACACGCATGAGACTTTAAGGCTCCTTCAAACAGGCGCGATACGCGATAAAATCGCGCGCGACACAAACGCACCGCAAGCCGCGTAACGAGCGGTGCCTTTGTGTCGCGCGCGATTATGTCGCGTGTCGCGCCTGTTTGTACGAGCCTTTAAAGTAGCTTTTAATTGAGTTACAATATTTAGTCTCTCGTGATCAATAGTTATCTAGAATTAACATAATCCCTATATTTTTCCCACTGCTGAGACACAAGCCTCCTCTCTGTGAGAGGGAGAGGGCCGCAATCCACCGCGCGGGCCCAGTGCGGGTTGGTAGATGTCACATGTCTTCAAATTTTTTGTTCTAGGACATGCCGGTTTCCTCACGATGTTTTCTAAGCTTACAGGTAGCCAATCAAGACACAAGTCTACTGAGGTACTTAGGGTTAACGCAAATAATGATAAAACGTTAACATATATTGCGGTGACGGTGCGAGCGGGGCGTAGAACTTGTTACAATGTAACTAGTATGAAAGGTAAGGTGCTCTGTTTTGTTACTGTTGTGCTAACTTCGGTTTAGGGGTAAGAACAACGAGTCATACTAACGTCACGTAAAATCCTGCATCTCGCAAGCAGAGTTTACCGCGCAACTAGCATACATACAACGGCCCGACATGAATCATCGGGCAGGACTTGTATGACAAATGTTTGGACGCATATTTGTTAAAAGGTTAGCTTAAATACAATCTATCTATCTATACTAATAATAAACCTAAAGAGTTTGTTTGTTTGAAGGCGCTAATCTCTGGAACTACAAGTCGGATTTGAAAAATTATTTTTGCATTTGATAGCTTATTTCTCGAGGAAGATTGAAGCATATAGCATTAACATCACGCTATAACCTTTAGGAGCCGAGTAAAAAGCAGAAAAGTAAGAGAAAACGCTAAGCGAAAACAAAGTTATAGCGCCGGCAGGCGATGCGATGCGACGGAATGGGAGGGAACGATGGAACAAGAAATGGTGGAAAAAAAGAAGTGAAAACTTCTTGAGCCGCTTTGGCCATTTTTTGAGATGGGAAAAAACCATTGAACATTATTACCGTAGCCACGCGTGTTTTGTTTATAACACGATTAAAAAAATGCACACGTACTTAATTGTCAAAGTTTTCACTTCTGTCGGCACTCCCGGAGTGCCACTTTTTTATGATATTTGATTTATTGGATTTGCCTCAACCTCAAATAGCAGAATAACTATGGCATGGGAAAAATTCACGAAAAAAAAAACATAAGTAATTCATAATCTGAGGCGGTACGGAGATCGTGAAGTCAGCTATAATATAATTAAAGACACCATTATTTAAGTATTCGGTCGGAATCAACGAATTTTAAGTTAATTATAATGGAAAAACCGTAGGTAGGTACTTTCTGTTTTATCTAGAATCAACAAACTGCGATCACCAATCCGCTCTACCATGGTGATTGGAAGGTACGGTTTCTGCGGAACATTTACTGGCTGATTAGGACTAATTTTTCCCAAATTTCCTCACGTAAAGAAAGGTATTTTATTTTTACCTTCTAAATTCTACTCAGTTACAATGCGTGCCACGAAAGAAGAGACTTCATTAAAGTCATCAACACAACTCTCTCAGACCACGTAACTCCAAAGAATGATGATTTCATGAAACAGTTATTCTTTGGACTTACGTGGTCTTAGAGAGTTATGTTGATGCCTTTAATGATTATAATTCTATAAATACATATTTGTTACGGCCGCGAATCATATATTTATCAACGTACAACTTAATGCTGACCAGCAAATTGCAAAAAACCTAAAAAAATTGAATTTCGCGGGCAACCCTGGCGTGCTACAACTAAACTGTGCAGTATTAATGGCAGCGTTAAACCTTGTGATTAAGTTAACTGTGGATGTAGTTAAACTAAATGGCATTAGCTTAATGTTAGGGCAAAAAATTAACAGGGTTAAGGACGCAGACACTTTGGGTGGTGGCTTTTTTAAGTTAAGGATCGATTATAATCGATCCTTAAGAATATTTATGGTAATATTAAAAGCATTAGATTGGATAAAAAATACCTATGTGTATTAATATTTATTTTCCCACCCCAAGGCACCCCTGTTCCCCTTTTGCGTCGGAGAATAACTTTTAAATTAAAACTTTGGGTACGGTAATAGTAATTAATTGTTAAACAATTGACAAATACGACGACGATTGATTGTTTGTTGTCATTGTGTGTATTTTGTATATATTTTTTTAATATAATGTGCCTTTTGCTGTATTTCTTTCTTTATTTTCCCTTTTTCATTATAATTCACACCTAACGTCAATTCGTCGTATCATAGCCATTTTATACAACTATCAAAGAATGGCAATTGTGATTTGAGTTAACGGACAATTTAAATTGGTGATAAATTTTCTTACACAAACAAATAATTATCCCAGCCCATACAGTACGTAAATTATTTAAATGGTAGGCTTTTAGAGAATTCAGAGAAGAACTTAGAATTAATTTGACATGATTAATTGACACTCCACTTAACACAGCACTTTATTTCATAGAATTAGACGCGAATCAAAAGCTGGGAATAGCAGTCATTTCTAAATCTGTCACTTGTAAATAGTCTTGTAAATGCTAAATCATATTACAAGCGGTTTATTTTTAGACAAGACTATTTATTTATTAGAAATATGTTTAGATTTTAGGGGTATCTGATTAATCGCTATTATATGTTCAGCTGTAACATTTGGATCGGTGCCTAAGTAGTAAAAATATATACATATTTTATCAGTGAAAACTTGCCATTAATTTCATATTTCATAAGAACACTTTATATTTATCCATCTTCACATACCAATTACCAAGACATGCCTCGGAAAGCACTTTAAGCCGTTGGTCCCGGCTGTCATTCGTGGATCTTTGACAATCGTTACGGGTTGTCAGTAGCCCGAAAGTCTGACAACCAGTCCTACCAAAGGGTATCGTGTTATCCAGTAACTGGGTTATGAAGGTCAGATGGACAGTCACTCCATGTAAAATAGTGGTATTCAGCTGCATCCGGTTAGACTGGAAGCCGAAAAGGCTAGACAAATGATGATGTGACTGTATAATTTAGCTGTAATTTTCCCGAATATAGTAAACTTTAATCTAATCTAATAGCAGTCTGTATTGTGCCACTACAGAGCAAAGGCCTCTCTCCCTTTTCCACGCAATTCTGTTTTTCACCTGTAGGTACCGACCAGAAATAAAATAAAATATGATATTTTTAGGTAGCATTTTAAATAAGTCGATGCTGAAGTTCTATTAAATTGTCAATCTAAGATACTTATGCATTGTCTTTAAAAAAAAGTAAATAAAATTTCGTAAAGACTTTAAAACGAATTGCTGTTATTACCTATTATAATAAGTTTTCAATTCTGACCTCATTACCGAAATTGAAAATTACCATATTGTTTTTTTTTTTATTATAAATACCAAAATCCAATAACCAGAACACACTATAAACTAATTACATCCTTAAAGAAAATTGCAAAATTGAAGTAGAGCCACTTTCCTGCCGCACCGTCTCGAGACCACACACGACGAGCGTACGCGCTCCAACCAGATATTTCGTTTAATCCGACCACCAACTTACATTTACCGTCCACCAAACGATTTTTCAACCAGCTTCCTCCACACTATGCAGTTTCAAAACCTCAAAATTAAAGTTGTCGAAGCACGAGACGAAACCATGATATCTTTCAAACTAAATTAATGGAATATCGACTTTATTTGGTTGCTCTAAGGTTGGTGTGAAGTGTAAAGATATGTTGGTAAAAGATTACGTGTCCGAGGTGTAGCGAATCGGATATTTTTTTTTTATTGTATCACGATTTCGCAATTTTAAAGGTGTTATTTGTATGTCAGTACTTGTAAGGTTACTAACTCGAAAATTATCAGTTATCACACTATATCACTGGTATTGCTAGGTTTATTTCAAACGACTGATTTGCTGAACAAATCGATGGATTGTGTTTTTACCGTGATAACATCGATTTGTGCTTAATATACTTAGCTGTTTACGGGGCAAATCTTTGACTTTTAAGTCAACTGACTTTATACAGATTCTTCATGATTTTACTATCGTATCTAATTAGTTGTATTATGTTTTCAACACACATTTACCTAGCATATATCCTGAAGAATATCATATATTTTTCTGATTTTGTGTACTGTAGTCGATCATATACCTACTTTTATTGTTTCTAATACTTGCGTTTTTTGTGTTTAGGTCTTGTAAGCCCCTTAAGTATTTTAGACCTTTATATCCTGTTTATGCGTATGAAGTTTCATTAAAATCGGTTCATTCATTTCGAAATACAAGGGCTTGAAAGTTTGTATGAAATGACGTACGGCGTAAACGCTCTTAAGATGGCACTTTTTCTTAAGAGATTTGTTCATAAGGAACAAATCTAACTTAGAAAGATGTATTAATGATTTTAATGATTATAATTCTGTTATAGTCGCGAATCATATTTTGATCAAGATACAACCTGACACTGACCTGAAAATTGCAAAAAACATAGGAAAAATTGAATTTCGCGGGTTACGAATGCGCATTCACCTTAATGACATCTTCCTAATAATCGAAAGCCGCTGAAAAAATAGCGCCCTAAAGTTTTTCTACTGTTTTGTTTTCCCTATGCGTTTTCCTATCGTGAAAATTATTGCAATTGGCATCAAAGACATTGATTTCTGCAGGAAAGCAAGAAGCTTTTTTTTGTCCTCATCGATGCCTTGGAGTCTTATCTTCTTTCAGGGTACCTATTGCGTTTTCAGTGTAACCTACAGGCAAGCTTATTACAGTATCCGGCGATAAATATTGGACATCGACCTTTGGAAAGAGACAATCGGCTAATTTCGGCTTCGTAGAGCGTTATCTCTGTCGCACGAAATACAAACAGTCCGGTATCTATTAGGAGCTGTTAAAACAAATTATGATTTGCTTCTTTTGATAATTATCTTTATTCTTTGTATGAAATACAAAAAAGGTAAAGGTCGATGTACAATATTTATCGCCGGGTACTGTAGATGCCTTTTACATTCCTACACAACACAAAAAGTTTGAACGAAGTACATGGTTTCAAATTAATTTCAATAAAGATCTACCTACTTTATTTGAATTTAATTGAAACTATCAAAATTCTATTATTGCCATAAAATCAATAAAATTCTAATAACACTTTCTATTTTATTTGTAAACGACTAGCTTCTGCCCGCGACTTCGTCCGCTTGAAATTTCACCCTCCCCCCAACACCCTCTTAGGGGTGGGATTTCGAAAAACCCATTCTTAGTGGATACATACTTTTCACAAAAACACACCCTTCAAATTTCACGTCTCTAGGACCAGCGGTTTAGGCTATGCGTTGATATATCAGTCAGTCAGGACTTTGAATTTTATTGATGAAAAACTATTGCACAAACATTGTTTTTCATAGATTCAGTCTCACTTTTATCATAATCCCGAATGTTTGTGGGTTTAGCAGAAACGTCTCTAATAGGGTGCAGTTTTAGTCCTTAGATATGATCTGACTTTAGGCGATAAATTTCCCTTAGAAAGCGAAAAAGAAGTGCAAGTATTTTTGCTTTAAACACATAAGCATTCATAGAGATATCCACTGTGTGTAGAATTGGGAAACAGGCCTTGTCTCTATGAGGAGTGGAACGTTATCCATAGCAACACGCGGGCCCAGTGCGGGTTGGTAGATGTCACATGTCTTCCGAATTGTTGGTTCTAGGACATGCCGGTTTCCTCAAGATGTTTTCCTACACCGTTTTGAGACACCGATCGTTCGTTTCGTTTTACATCATCATCTACATAACCCCAACTATGTTGGAGTTGGCTTCCAGTCTAACCAGATGCTGCTGAATACCAATATTTACATGGAGCGACTGCCTATCTGACTTCCACAACCCAGTTATTGGGTAACAATGATACCCCTTACTGGTTGAATAGGTTACCTATATGAAAAACATAGACATTTCACTTTTTCTTTTATTGGGTTGTCACAGTTAATTAATACGTATCTAATTTATTATAACTTGTCACACAACTCATGAGAAAAATATTGAATTACGAATTAAGGACACTTGACACCATTTTAAGTTAATTGCAACTGACATTTTAAAATGGCGGGCTGTCGCCGGATTATTTACATATTATCGCTTTTTGCACATGTAGGTTGGACATTTTAATTAAATAGTTATTGGCGTGCCATTTTCTTTTGTGGAGAGTTTTTGTTGCAAAATAGTCCTTTTACTTTGAAATGAGCTTTTATTGACGTTGATGACACTTGAAATATGTCAGGCGCTTCCTGGGTAGTCAGCCATGTAACAAAGTAACAGTAGCAATGGATTTCATATTGACAGTTCAACAACATACATTGAGTTATTTCCGTTGTTGAGCAGACAAATTTTTCGTACATAACGAGCAATGGACTAGCAATATCGTTCAAAACGATTCGAATTGGGATTGCAAGTGTGTTACGTAACTAGGGTGCTGGCTATCTATACTAATATTATAAAGCTGAAGAGTTTGTTTGTTTGTTTGGTTGAACGCGCTAATCTCTGGAACTACCAGTCGGAATTGAAAAATTCTTTTTGCATTTGATTTGACTTGATTTTACGGTTGAACATACTCATTTTGCGTAATATAATATATGATTTACTTAGTTTTATAGACTTTATTCGTATTTATATGGGTGATAATACTAATGTTCTTGTCGCAAAACTTGTTTTTTTTTTGTTTATTATTTAAAAAAGGTACAAAGGCGGTCTTTTTTTATTTAAACCATAATGTTACCTATACCCAGCTACTTACTTACTTAGGATAATTGTGTTTTCGATTCAAGAATCGTTCGAATTTAGATATGTTTCTTTTATTCCGAGCGTCCATGCCTCTGGCTGGCTTATGCCTTTGACAAAGCTTGAGCTACTGTCTTTTTGCTTGAACAAACGCCAGCACATCAAGCTACCCGAAACTGTCAAATGTTCCCAATCAACTTCGAACCTTAGGTTTTAGAGATAAAGTTGAAAATCTGTTAAAGAAATTTGACAGATTGTAGTAGCTTGATGTGCTGGCGTCTATACCAATATGAAAGAATAGACTTTTTCCTATGGCGTCTGTTTCTAGTTAAAAAGAATTTAACACTGAACGACTGCCATCTGACTTGTGCAAATTTGCAAGTCTACTATAAAATTGATAATCGTCGAATTCCTGTAAAATTCCACTACTAAACATGGCCTAAGGAAATAACTAGGAAATAATCATAAGACCCTTAATCAAAGATTTGGACCAAGAAAATAAACTTAAAACTGGTGCGAAAACACAATCTTGTCGCATTGAATTCAGTTCATCGTTTATGGGAAAACCAACATAAAATAAAAAGCAAGTTGATACAATAAATTTTTATCACACTAAATACATTTCAAAGTGTTATTTGCAACACCTAGAGACCTCAAAAAGGAAAATAACGGTCACAACCACACAACCTTATACTCATTTGACGTATAAATTGGCGGGGAAAATGCAAACATCACTTTGACAGTTAACTTTTTTTTTGTTCCTCCCGCGGCCGCGTTCCGTTCACCGTGCTTAATGCTTAGTGGAAACATTAAGAAGTTGCGTATAAGGAATGCCCACATACAGCCTGTGTCCTGTTGATTACTATCAAACTAGGTAGTTTTTATTACAGCTAATTTTAAATAATATGATTTTTTATTAAAGAAATATGTGTCAGCTGTTGCGCTATAGTAAGTTTTAGTAAAAACTGGATATTTTTATAGCAATATGGTCAATGTTTATCCATAATTTTTATCTTTACACATTTAATTTGCATTTGCATGGCCGCTAATAAGAACGCTCCTTGTTTATTTTAATAAGTGGCTGAATGATAAATTGTGATAACTTCTATGCCCAGTAGGTTGCCATTCGTGGCTACTTATAGAAAAGTATGTAGATAAAATAAATTATAATTAAAAGCCCGTCTTACTGTTTACCTTTTATTTACCTGCACATCACGCCTTGTTACCCAAAGTTTGGGTAGAGGTATAGATATACCTATATTACAGGTGCCAGCACATCAACCTACCCGAAACTGTCTTTTCCCAATCAACTTTGAACGTTATGCTTCAGCGATAAAGTTGAAAATCTATTAAAGAAATTTGACAGATTGTAGTAGCTTGATGTGCTGGCGTCTGTACAACCGTTTTCACCAGTTATTTTTTAGCCCCATATAATAGGGGCGACCCTATTTCTATCAACTGGGCACCAAACACAGACTAGGGGCTGCTACTGAAAAATTGTGAGGTTGATTAAATGCTACAAACCTTTGCTTTCGGATTTCTTTTACACCATAAGTATCCTCTTTTTCAGGAAATATATGATGCTGAAAAGAAAAGCGGTAGCTTTCCGAGATGAACGTTTGTGACAAAAAGACGGAGGGAGGAATTATTAGTAAGGGTTTTTTTTTATTGAATGGACCCGCTCTTGACCTAGATCACGTCTGATGGAAAGCGATGGATGAGGTCTATGATGGAACGAGCGTGCCCAGAAGATGCCTAACGCACTGGAACTCCCACGCATCGACGAAACACAGCAGGCTGTTTGACGCCGGACTCCGGTGGGAGGGCGGTCGCAAACCAAGCGAGCGTTAGCCCTACCACCGCCAGAGAAGAATTGGTCAAGGTGTTGGATGTAACCGTCCAGGATGCGCCGAGCGCTCGGTTCAGTTGAGTAACTGGCGGAACAAACTGCGCTACACGAGGAGGCTTCTTCATGCATCCCAAAAATGCATGTATCTATCAATCTATTATGCATGCACTATTTTCATTTTATTGGCTAAACCAAGGGCCCGAGGTTAAATGGTAACGGCCGCACGAGTCCGTTGCCGGGATCGGGCCGTGGAGGTATGACTATCTATTACATATCGAGACCCCTCTCATGCGCCTCGGAAGCAAGTTAAATTTAGCTGTTGGTCCCTGATGTCATTCTTTGACAGTCGTAAATGGTTGTCAGAAGCCCAAAAGATTGACAACCAGTCTTACCAAGGAGTATAATAATGTTTGTTGTCTTTGGTCCGTTGCCCTGACATCAAGCAATGGACAAAATTGTCAACATTTTTTTAAACTTGACTACGAGGCTTTTGACTACGCTGTATTTGTTTATTTTATGTCTTTTTTATATTTTTTTTATTTGCAATGTGCGTTTTGTTTGTGCAGAATAAAAAAAAAAGTTCTTTTCTTTCTCTTCCTATTATACAGTTACCCAGTAACTGGGTTGTGGATGTCAGATAGGCAGTCGCTCCATGTAAAATACTGGTATTGAGCTGCATCCGGTTAGACTGGAAGCTGACCCATAGTTCGAAAAGGCTAGGCAGATTTATTAACGGTACCCTAAAAACGTCTCTAAAATACACAAATTCGGAATTAATTCATTACACGGTAATATTATAAAAATCGATGGTTTTACAACAAAATTGGGCGCCATTAAATTTTATGGTAGACGTCAATAGATATAAAACACCATGAAATTATGCAATAAAACAATCAAATTCGCCAATTGAATTATTTAAATGACTAATCAACATGTTTTTGTGGATCAATTCACTAACGATTTGAGTGTGAAAACTGTATTTTAACATATGAATTTACATACATGAAGATTTTGCCGTAGAATATGCAGACTGATAAAATAACCAGGCTATAATGTTTTCACTGCTGGCACACAGGTCTCCTCTCTGTGAGAAGGGTGGGCCGTAATCCACCACGCGGGCCCAGTGCGGGTTGGTAGATGTCACATGTCTTCGAATTGTTCTCTCTCTCGGTCTCGTCAACCCTCGATTGAAGTCATTACGTCAACGCCGGCTGTCGCTGAAAACCAGCGTTGGAGCTCTAACTTTTTTTTTTTGGATGGGAAATCATCAAATGACTCCTCCTGCTCTGGGTGGAGCGGAAGGGAGTGTCAGACCCTTACTGACTAAAACCCACCCGTGTTCCTTCCTTAGCCCTTTATGTTCCGGGCCAGCGGTAACCCTTTCGGACAATCCCGCTGACCCGGCAGGATTGGAGCTCTGTCTCGCATAGGGTCTTAGCATTACGCTGAGCGCTAGCAGTTTTGCGTGGATGTGACGCACATTTTTCCCCCCAACTTGTCCTTTTAGGGTTCCGTATCCAAAGGTTAAAAACTGGACCCTATTACTAAGGCTCCACTGTTCGTCTGTCCATCTGTCAGCAGGCTGTATCAGCAATGGATTAGGTATTTTCTTCAAAACCCTCGGACTTGAATGAAAGCGTGTACCTACGCACAGTATTTTACGTTATTCTATTACTCACCCGACCAAGCAAAGGAAAGTATTTTAATAGCCAAATACAAGGCGTTGGACTAAATTGGCGTGACAAAAAATGTGTAGGGGAGCGGCCGCGTCCCCCTAGCATTATTTTGAAGGTGTCATGTAAGGTTTACACTCCAATTTCTGTTCGTTCAACTGTTTGAAATGTTAGAAGTAGTAGTTTATTTTATAATATTAGTAACACAAGAGCAGTGGTGGCCTAGTGATAACACCCGTGACTTACAAGTCCCAGGATCGAAACCAGACAAGCGCTTTACTTTGTGTAAATTACTCCATGACAACTGCTCTCAAAATGGTGAAGGAAAACATCGTACGGAAACCGGCATGTCCTAGAATCAAAAATTCGAACACCTGTGACATCTAGGCCTGTGTCCCAGTGGGAACATTATTATGCTGATGCATGCTAAGGATAGATTGCCGGACGAATTAGAATCGGCCAGATTAATTATCGCCCGATTTCTAAATGCGGTATCAAGTCTGAGACTATGTAGTATGTAGATCTACTGTCTTCTATATTAGCTGTTTTGATAATTTAGGCTTTTTTTTTTCAGGATGGGAAGTCATCAAATGACCCCCGCTCTGGGTGGAGCGGAAGGGAGTGTCAGACTTTTACTGACTAAAACCCATCCGTGTTCCTTCCTTCGCCCTTTATGTTCCGGGCTAGCGGTAACCCTTTCGGACAATCCCGCTGACCCGGCAGGCTTCGGCCCTAACAGGCCCCTTCGGTTGGTGCTGACATCTCCTTATGCGCGCGTGGACCACGAACGCGCCGTCCGGCACGGACCTGGTCCTGATCGGACGGTGAGCTACCCATTACTCTCCGCCCGCAGGCCCACGCTGTTAATTTAGGCTTAAGACAACTAATCATAACAATTGAGTTGATAATTGATTTGGTTGAAGACAGATTTTAGAAACTGCATCAGTATGCACTGAAAAAAATATTCTGGTGACCAGAAAATCGCCCTAAACACCTGTCAAACTTTACAATACTGACAAATACAGACTCCAAACCGCTACTGAGAAATCTCTAATGGAAAAAAATATTCTGGTGACCAGAACACCAATTGTGTAATTTCTGTTTCGACCACAACCCACGGGTTTTGAAGGAAGAGTAATGGAGTTCCGTATACTCTTAATGCAACGTAAGAAATCTACTTTACAAACTTTCACGTCACTCACGGCAAGGGAGAGTTCTATATGTTCTTGCCACCGCAGCTAAACCTCAACATAATTATCGTGGGAGTAATTAACACAGACTAATATTGCCAATAATTTATACCCCGCTTTCCCATAGCTCTTGTCACTACTTATAATATATTAATAGAAGTACGATCTCGCGTGGTTGTTTATGCAAAATTGAAATTTTGTTTTGTATAATTAGAAACCTCTCCAAAGGAAATATTGGGTTCGTAGAGTGGATTATCGAATCGCTTCTGCTCTACTTTTCACTGTACGATTTCTGCAGGTAACAAACATTTTCTTAACTTACAAATTTATCTTTTTGGGATGCATGAAGAAGCCTTCTCGTGTAGCGCAGTTTGTTCCGCCAGTTACTCAACTGAACCTAGCGCTCGGTGCATCCTGAATAGTCACACCCAAAACCTTATTTGACTGGCCAATTTTTCCCTTGTGGTGGTAGGGCTAACGCTCGCCTGGTTTGCTACCACCCTCCCACCGGAGGCATCCTGCTGTGTTTCGTCAATGCCACCCGGAGTCAAGAGTCAAGCAGCCTGCTGCGTTTCGTCGATGCGTGGGAGTTCCAGTCCTTTGACATCTTCTGAGCAAGCTCGTTCCATCATAGATCTCATCCATCGCTTTCCATCAGGCGTGATCGCGGTCAAAAGCGGGCCAATTTAGCAATAAAAAAAGCCCAGATTATTTTATCTAGCTGTTTATGTTAATAATTAAACGTTAACCACAGAGAGGCAATCGCTCCGTATTCAGCTGCATCCGGTTAGACTGGAAGCCGACCTAAACATAACTATGTTTGGGTCGGCTTCCAGTCTAACCGGATGCAGCTGAATGCTACTCTTTTTCCAACTGGAAAAAGGGTAGCAGACAGCCAAGTAAACTTAAATGTAAACCAAAAGGGCAACACTAGTGTTTCCATCATCACAAGTTTTTTGGATTTACTTAAAGAAACTAAAAATAATCGCTTTTGAATTAAAACCTATGACCGTACATAATGGTGTCAAGGTTAACTTGCTCAAATACGACAAATCGATGATAAAAATATGCCTCCGAAAAATCAAAAAGGTCACAAGTTTCGACGAATAGTTTGACAAGATTCTAAATGATTTTAAGTTTCCCGGGGCACGGATATCACAGAATCTTCAGAAAACTTCACGTTTTAACAACAGCTAAAACATCTACCGACGCCATTTAAAAATTAAAGGCGTACCTACACAGACCATTTCCACCAACAAAAACCAATCTTACATTTGAAAAACTAATTAAACAACCGCCCGCAACGATCTTAAAATCATAAATCTTGTTCTGAACAAACAAACTAACAAACAGACAAACTTTACTACGTCTTATAAACGTCTGTGTGTTTGTGTGTCTGTAATTTATATATTATAGTTGTTTGGGCATGTTTTATTGACGATTTATCACGTTTACCTTGAGGCAAAGTTACATAATTATTTGGTAATCTTGTTTTTTCCGGGCAAAAGCATCGGTATCCTGATGCCACAACGCATTTGTTGCGGATGCTTTTTACCATCAGTCCACAGTAGTCCACAAAACGGTGAAGGAAAACATCGTGAGAAAACCGGCATGTCATAGAACCAAAAATTCGAAGACTTGTGACATCTACCAACCCGCACTGGGCCCGCGTGGTGGATTACAGCCCTGTCCCCCTCGAAGCGAGGAGGCCTGTTTCCCAGCAGTGGGTACATTATAGACTGATAATGCAATAACAGTCCACTGTTGAATCTAGGTCTCTCCAATCTCTCTGATCTTCTTAGGTTCTCTCATCCAGTTGCAGTTAAAAATCATCCCTGCCTACCTGCGATGATCGCTAAGCCTAACCTAAAGGTTTCTACAAACAGGCGCGACACGCGATATACTTGCGCGCGACACAAAGGCACCGCTCCTTGAGCGACTTGCGGTGCCTTTGTGTCGCGCGCGATTGTATATAAGGCTCCTTCCTTAAGGCTGTTGACGTGGTCGATTGCCTACCTTACACTTGGTTTGATTTATTGTTTTTCTTTTCTACACTAGTAAAAAAAAAAGAAAATAATTACATACCTATATTAATTTCTTTTTTGCAGTCTACGTACCTACCTATGTAACTAACTAACAGAACAACAAAAATATCCTCACTAACCCTAACAACAAACTAAGTCGATTTTTATTTATTCATTTGATACCCTATGCCTATATTTGATAAGTTTATCAGGAATTTTGACTTTTGACTCTGGTCTTCCAGAAAACGTTGGCTATCAGTATAATTTTAATAATTAAACTTTTTATACTTTCCTACAAGTAAAGATATGTGGTACCTTTGTATATAAGTAAGTACCTAAATTAATAAACG
The DNA here is from genome assembly GCA_963855955.1 of Luperina nickerlii. Lineage (NCBI taxonomy): Eukaryota > Metazoa > Arthropoda > Insecta > Lepidoptera > Noctuidae > Luperina > Luperina nickerlii. The sequence goes on along the minus strand of OY979689.1, from coordinate 2,608,080 downwards.
AAGTTTGTTGGAAGTTAGTACCCATAAACAATAATTAGGTTACCTAACATTCTCACCATTCATTCTCTCACTTAAATAACAAATTACAGATTAATAACAAACAAACGACCAACGCTTTAATACACAAACAGCGTTGCATCACGATCTCCTTAATCATTGTAGATCTATGCGCGATAAACATTGCGCGTGCGACGCTCCAGGTTGTTAGCGCCATCTAGCGGCCGTTGCGTGAATTATATGACGTTTAACATTTTTGTCAGATCGGGTTTGAATTTCGATGCTCTGTTGTTTCTTTTCTGCCATGTTGCATTGTCTATATGAATAAAGATAAAACTATACATAACCAGTGGGAAGCTAAGCTGACTTCAGATTGTACGAAAAACCTATACTTACTTACCTACATGAGAGATCAGCTAAAACTGAAAATGTATAGCTTGGTATACCGTGTGTCCCTTCTGTCAACCTATCCAACTGTTAATGTCATCACTGTTGTGAAATATTGACATTGACAGCTCTTGAACGCGGTTTAAATGACTGTGTCGATCGCGTTTAGTTTCATTGGTTAAAATGGTCAATTAATAGCCAAATTCAGAGTGGCCAGTTTGTTAAATATGTTGAGCATAACTCTGGCTGAAAATCACTAAATCAATATGAATAAAACCTCATTTTCATCCGTCATCTGCGCAGTCTTATCCCAACTATGCACACATATTGCCTAGCCTTTTCTGAATTCAGCTGAATACCAGTATTTTACATGGAGCGACTGCCTATCTGACCTCCACAACCCAGTAACTAGGTAGGAGGACGAAATTGCGAGCAGAAGTTAGTTTTTTGTATAAAATCATAATAAATTACGTTATAACCAAAAATATCACTAATGAGGCTCAATTGTAACAAAAGACGTATTAATTACACTTTATGCTTAATTACAGCATTTATGTAAACAAAATTACTTTAGGGTGAGAGACCCAATTAATGGTTTACGTAATTATTTATCACTAAGTAGTGGGGAAACCGAAAATGGTTTTCTTTGGATTTATTGTACAGACGCCAGCCAGCACACCAAGCTACCCGCAACTGTCACATTTTCCCAATCAACTTTGAACCATATGCTTTAGCGATAAAGTTGCAAAATCTATTAAAGAAATTTGACAGATTGTAGTAGCTTGATGTGCTGGCGTCTGTACGTTTGCTTTATCTAAAAACTAAATAGGTACCTGCATATAGTTTTCTGCACACCTACATATAGTTTTCTTAAACTTAGCTATGTAGAATTATAAAGAGTCAAAAGTAACCTTAACCATAACTTTGGTCAGATTATGTGAGTCCATAATCTGACCAAAGTTATATCTGGACTTTTAAAAGGGAGAAACTTTTAAACCTCTGAGTTTGTTTCGGCCTTTCTTCTCAGAGTAGTCAGATAGGAAACGCCGACCTCATCTTGTTTTTAAAATACGATTGACGTGTCAAAGTGCTTGCAGAAATCTACTTACAAAAATAAACAAAATCACCGATTTCACATTTTAAACAACAATACTCGTAAAGATTTTTTTGCTGTTTATTATCAAGATAATATTTACATAACTATTATAACCTAACATTTAAAATAATAATATATACATCTATATGAAAAAATAAGCAAAAAAATCATAGGGCATCAAAAAATTCATCCGCATCCCTATAAATAATTTGAATGAATCATTGCAAATATTATAACTTTGTGGTAAGCACACTCATTCATTGAATTTAACTTCACGTAACCACAAACGATGAAAAGCATTCAAAACGTATGAAAACTTGTAATAACCCTTTCATATTACTTATTGTATTATTTATTTTATTTTTAGTGTTATCTCTACCCACGGATCCGTTTATTTCTAAAGATATGAAAGGTTCTTTTTCAAGCACATTTAACTTTGTAATCTGCTCACTATAATTATTACCCACGTGCTGTGAATACTGATGTCTTTGACAATAGGTTACGGGTCGTCAGAAGCCCGAAAGTCTGACAACCAGTCTTAACAAGTGGTATCGTATTACCCAGTATAGTTCTCCATATCGATTTCGATAACGGCGACACTTTAAAATTATTATTATTTCCTAGCGTGTAACATGACTCGACATACCGAATTTAGTTTTAAATAATCGATTATAAAATAATGCAATAGAGTTAGCCGGCAGAGTTAAAGGTATACGAAGGTTCTAAGTATCTCTTTACGTATTTGGCGTTTTTCGGTTAGTGTGTCGAGGCGCTTTTTAAACAGACTTCATAAAAGGAGGTTCTGTATTCGACCCGTATGTGTGTGTTTGTATGTCCACGGTTTTCTCAAAAACGAATGAAGCAATTTTGATAAATCTTTCATTAATGTGATCTACATACTTTCAGGAAGGTCTTAGTTTATAACATTAAGTAATTATTCTTATCTACGAAGTTATATACATAAATGTACTGCAACCCCGGCATTTCAATGCGAATTTTGATGATTCTTCTAGTCGAAGTCTTCAATTCTTCAATGCACTAGTGTTAATTGAATTTGTGTGGGATAGGTACAACTAAAAAGTGAAAAATAAAAGACTTTTTTTACGAAAAAAAAAACAACAGATTTCAAAAAAAAAACACTACAAACTGATAAATGCCTTTAATTTCGGAAGCCGTTGTCAAAAAACAAAAATGCGGAACCAACGACACATTTTACCTACATTTTTTTAACTACAACGACTATAGAGAATTGTGGGAGAAAAAGATGTTGTTGCGCCGACCACGAATAAGGACAAGAGATAATGATGTGGTCCACGTTTGTGTCACCTACGTGGATTTCCCCTCCTGGTGCTCTCGTGTCAGCGTGAGTTAGTACGAGTACCGCTCAGACGTTGTTATAAACGCGTATAATAAGCAAGTTTGGCAGTGCTGCTGTCATATCGTCACTCAGGCGAGGCCTCATTTAAGTCCTCTTGCAGGTAGTTATATATCCTTGCATGTAATCTTCGCAACTAACTACGTCATCGATATCAATAACATCAACCACAAACTTTGATCTTGAACCGTATATAAAAACACAAGATTTCTAACCAAAAATAATCACACTTCCAACGCGGCCACATGCATTGTTCAGTAATTTCGCCAAATAATCACCGACTACTTCTTCTATTTCAATAACATGATTGTTAATAACTCGACAAGTCCACAATTGTTCGCTCGTAGCTAAAGACTCGATAATTTATCGAATAAGCACCGCAATGAGTCATTTCCTTCCGCAGAGTTCTACAATTTGCGAGAGTTGACAACCATAACAAATAAATGCATATATGCTGACAGCTCCTGTGTGGTTTTGTCCACGGAATAGATAAACGCGGCGGAGTTTCTTTGAAGTATAAATCAGAAATTAAATTATACGGAAAACAACCGGATTTACCAACATATCATCATCAAATAAGGCTTTACAGCCACGCATGGATCTTTGCCTAGTCAAGTATATTTCTCCAGCGTCCTATTTTCGGCTTTTTCTCTCCAAATCCTCACTTCAATAGTTCTTATAAAATCTTGGTCTACGCTCTCCCACCATCTGAGCGTGGGCCGCCCGCGACTTCTCCGACCATCCGGTTTTTATCCAGTAAACGTTTCAGTACCCTGGTCTCGTCCATTCTTGCGACATGTCCTGACCATCGAAGACGTCCTACCTTGATGGTTTTAATTACATAAGTCTCGTAGCACTGCACCGAAATGCGCTTGAGGATTGTTTTTTATGCGAAAGCTATTTACCGACATGGTTTTCGCATAAACTGATGTTCAAAGTTACGAAAACCTTGCATCCCAAGCCTCAAACCTTGAAAAGGCAAGATGCAATAATGCATATTTATAACCTCACCATTTTCTGCAAAGCTGATCGCAATGCGTTGCCTAATGTCACGTCTTGTGATATGATCGGTTAGAGCTGTTTTGTTTGGACAACCAGTCATAACAACCAACACGAGACATGACAGCTTCACTGATAACAGATTTGATCAGGGTTTCAGAAGTATTAATCAAATCGCATGTTTTTAGTTATAAGACTGCTGCCTCATAGATTAATTTTGATAAGTACAGTACCCGACAATAAATATTGCACATCGACCTTTGGTGATTGGTGTATTTTATACAAAGAATAAAAATAATTATCAAAAGAAGCAAATCATAATTGTTTTAACAGCTCCTGATAGATACCGGACTGTTTGTATTTCGTGCGACAGAGATAACGCTCTACGAAGCCGAAATTAGCCGATTGTCTCTTTCCAAAGGTCGATGTGCAATATTTGTCGCCGGGTAGGTACTGTAATTTATTTTTCAGCTTGTAAGCACAATTACTTTGTGTAAATTATTTCATCGCCACTGCTCTCAAAACGGTGAAGGAAAACATCGTAAGGAAACCGGCATGTGATAGAATAGAAATTCGAAGACATGTATATTATATAACATCTACCAACCCGCCTGGACCCGCGTGGTTTATTATGGCCCACTTCCTCTCACAGAGGGGAGGCCTGAGTCCCAGCAGTCGGAAAATTATAAGCTAATAATACTGTGTGATAAATGTTCGATTCATGCATGCACAGAAATATTTTATTAAGTCACTAGGTGTTGTGTGCATAATACATAAAAGTGATTTATGTACCTATGTCATGATTACATTCAAGATACACAATACAACTTATAGTGTTGGGTCTAGAAGTGTGAAATGTTTATTAATCTATTAATTATTTATTTATTAGAATAATTAATAATTTATAGTCTACAGTTTGATACATAAATATGTTCATTATATTTATATATCGCCCTCAGATTAATATATTAAGGTCTCCTTTATTTTATCTTATGACTATAATAGCTTCTGCCCGCGACTTCGTCCGCGTGAAATTTCTTGTTCCCCGACCCACCGCGTCGCATCGCATCGCCTGCTCGCGCTATTACTTCGTTTTTGCTTAGCGTTCTTTCTGACTTTTTTAGTATTTGTTCGGCTTCTAAGAGTCTTAGCTTGATGTATAGATAAATAACGTTTAGCCTTTCTCAAGAATTGGGCTATCAAATGCAAAAAAATAATTCAATTAGGGCCGGTAGTTCCAGACATTAGCGCGTTCAAAAAAACAAACAAACTCTTCAGTTTTTATTATTAGTAAGTATAGATATAAATAAAGTTACATTATTCATTAAAATATTCTAAGAAAGACAACTGTTGGACGCACCCTATTATATGACACATGTATAATATACAATCATACACAACTGTGTATACACAACGACGATCGATTTTAATAAGCATTAATTATTGCGTTAAAATGATTAATTGGTTAAAAACATTCATTTATAAATAGCGTGAATATGTATTGTTTAATAGTATATTATTATTTTTATAAAATTTTGTTTAAAAAGAAAAAATATAAAGAAATATATAATTATATAAAGATATTTTGTCTAAAGAAAAAAATACCTACGTTTATGATAACAAAATATGATAGTAAAACTATTCTAGATGGCGACCCGCCCCTGCTCCGCACGGTTTTAGCGACTTGAAAAAACATGGAGAGTTCTTTATTACATGTAAGTTTAATATTACCTAATGTATCATATACATAAACTTTTCAGAATAAATTCTCTAAACGAAGTTGAAAATCACATCAAAATCTGCATTTGCGTAGTTTGGAAGTACCTACCTACAACGCGGTCGCAGAGATAAGACACGAAAGCCGGTTTTTTTTCAAAGTCAAAGCATTTATTTCAAACTAGCCTGCAGCGAACTTCATACCGCCTGAGAATCAATAAGCCGTTCCATACAAAATGTATGACAAAATGAATTATCTTCGTTATTATTTTTTTCGTGAAGTTTTACCATCTATACTTTTACTTTACTAATATTATAAAGCTGAAGAGTTTGTTTGTTTGTTTGGTTGAACGCGCTAATCTCTGGAACTACCAGTCGGATTTAAAAAATTCTTTTTGCATTTGATAGCCCAATTCTTGAGGAAGGTTATAGGCTATTTAACATCACGCTATGACCTTTAGGAGCCGAGCAAAAAGAAAAAAAAGTCAGAAAGAACGCTAAGCAAAAACGAAGTAATAGCGCGGGCAGGCGATGCGATGCGACGGGGTGGGTCGGAGTAACAAGAAATTTCACGCGGACGAAGTCGCGGGCAGAAGCTAGTGTTTTAATAGTTATTCTGCTATTCGGGGCGGAGACAAAACCAAAAAGCAAAAGATCATTAAAATTGGTCCAGCCGTTCTTGGGTTATAAATGGTGTAACTAACCCGACTTAGTTTTATTTATATAGATGTGTAGGTATACTAATAGATTACTTGGTACCTTCCTATTTATTCTAGCATTTTCTTTGTCTAGACGTAATTCTTATGGTTGTTTATAACAGCTATTGTTTTTTTTACATCATTATTAATGTTTTATTTACAAAACCATTCTTTTCTTGTAAGTATATAAATTAACTAGCGACCCGCCCCGGCTTCGCACGGGTACAATGCTGATACTAAATACACTACAGAAAAACTGTGAACGTTGTATATAAAAACATAGCGGCCCGCTCCGGCTACGCACGGGTATAAAATATATAGCCGCCGCAAACGCTACGTCCCGCAATTTTTAAATCTGTAATATCTTCGAAAATATTCACTTAAATCATACGGTGTAAAGGGCCATATAGATCTATATTAAATGAACAATGTATTCAAGGTATTTAATTGGTTAAGGATTAATGCTGTATTGGTTAAAATGGCTTCGAAAATTAGCCATTATTTGTCGTAAAAAGTAAATGACAAAAAAAAGTTATTGTGGGTTATCCATAAGAGATAGACATATACCATCACGGACTTTTCTGTAGACCTTTTCAATGTGTACAATACTTAGTACATTATTTTGATAAAACTCGTAGGGTTCAGCCTGCGTTTGCAATGTAAGCGGAAAAAATTTAATTATTTACGACATCACATTAGAAACCTCAAAAATAACAATACTTCTCCACTATTTAATGGATGTTATTATACATATAAACCTTCCTCTTGAATCACTCTATCTATTAAAAAAAACCGCATCAAAATCCGTTGCGTAGTTTCAAAGATTTAAGCATACAAAGGGACATAGGGACATAGGGACAGAGAAAGCGACTTTGTTTTATACTATGTAGTGATTAACAATCTTACTAGATTGTTGATTGATTGCAACGCCGCGCCGACGTCAACCGACGGATTCCAGACGACGGAACCCTAAATAAATTGGTACTTACCTAAATTTAGGGCTGATTTTTCAGTGGTCAGATAACTTTTATTTGAGAAATTTTTGTTGCATTTTGACAGCTTTTGCATAGACAATAGGTCACCTGCCTAGCCTTTTCCCAACTATGTTGGGGTCAGCTTCCAGTCTAACCGGATGCAGCTGAATACCAGTATTTCACATGGAGCGACTGCCTATCTGACATCCACAACCCCGTTAGTGGGTAATACGATACGCCTTGGACTGGTTGTCAGACTTTCGGGCTTCTGACTACCCGTAACCACTGTCAAAGATCCGCGAATGACAGTCGGGACCAACGGCTTAACGTGCTTTCTGAGGCACGGGGGGTCTCGGTATGTAAAGATGGTCACCCATCCACAGACCAACCGCGGAAAGCGTAGCTTAACCTGATCGATCGACCTGTGCGGCTGTTATTATTTAGCCGCGGGCTTCTCCTGTCAAACTGTCATACTTATTCATCAAATAAAAGTTATGGGACTATTGAAAAATCTGCCCTAAAACAAATACAGTACCTAGCCGGCGAAAAATATTGCACATCGACCTTTGGAAAGAAACAATCGGCTAATTTCGGTTTCGTAGAGCGTTATCTCTGTCGCACGAAATACAAACAGTCCGGTATCTATTAGGAGCTGTTAAAACAATTATGATTTGCTTCTTTTGATAATTATTTTTATTCTTTGTATAAAATACACAAATTTGAATTAGTCGATGTGCAATATTTATCGCCGGGCACTGTAGGTAGGTAAGGAAAGTAAAGTTCTAGGATCACCGGCGGGGTAACTGCGTAACACACTATCAATAATAGGGGCCCGTGGCTAAATAATTGGTGACCATCTTTACATTACTAAGACCCCTCCGCGCCTCAGAAAGTATGTTAAGCCGTTGGTCCAACCATTCTTACCAAGGGGTATCATATTACCCAGTAACTGGGTGGTGGAGGTCAGATAGGTAGTCGCTCCATGTAAAATACTGGTATTCAGCTGCATCCGGTTAGACTGGAAGCCGACCCCAATATAGTTGGGAAAAGGAAAATGATGACGATCAGTAGCAATGGCTTACGTAGTGACTTACGTTGTTGAGCGGACAAATTTTTCGACCATATGAAGCAACTAGCTTCAGTCCGCGGCTCTGTCCGCTTAAAATTTTCCCCTCCCCACTCACCCAGGGATTGTATTTCGAAAAACCCTTTCTTAGTGGATACCTACTCTTCACAAAGAACACACCCTCCAAATTTCATGTCTCTAGGACCAGCGGTTTAGGCTGTGCGTTGATATTATCAGTCAGTCAGGACTTTGAATTTTACATAGGTATATAGTTGGATTAGCAGTATTCTTCAAAATTATTCAGATTGAGATTTATAGTGTGTAACGCCATTAGAGTGCTGGTCGAGGAATATGGTAAAGGTTTTTTCCCTAAATTATCAGTATTTCCGTGTAATGCCCGGTTAATGCCAATAGGTTTGTTAGCGTATTAAGGCTCCTGCAAACAGGCGCGACGCGCGACGCGGATCGCGCGCGTCACAAAGGCACCGCTCGTTGCGCGACTTGCGGTGACATCACACAGTATGGTCACACCTCAGCTTACCCCTTTGATGAAAATAGGCGTCATGTTACGTTCAAGAGTTAACCAATGCTCCATTCGGAATTTGGAAGTTATTAAAAAAAAACAGTGGCACTCCAGGAGTGCCGACAGAAGTAAAAACTTGAAAAAGCATAGCAATTTTTTTTTAAAGTTTGAAGGTCATTCTTCCCAAAGAAAATGTACCGCGCGTTGATGTCTTTATAATGTCCAAAACTTAAAACAGAGGTGTCGGAGGTGTGGTGTCGGTTACGGTAACAGTGTCGCGAGTGCAATGGTTTTTTCCCATCTCAAAAAACCCTAAAGAAGTTTTAACTTCAAAAAAATAGTACGTTTATTTGCGGCAAACATGACAAACATAAATACAAAAAAAAAATAACAAGTTGGGGAAAGCATGCGTTAAATCCACGAAAAAGGCCGTCAAAATTGATTGGTAAATCAAAGTCAGTTCTTCAGGCCTTTCCCAAGCTAAGTCTAGTTAGAGTTCCGTACCCAAAGGGTAAAAACGGGACCCTATTACTAAGACTCCACTGTTCGTCTGTCTGTCTGTCTGTCACCAGGCTGTATCTCATGAACCGTGATAGCTAGACAGTTAAAATTTTCACAGATGATGTATTTCTGTTGCCGCTCTAGCAACAAATAATAAAAATAAAATAAAGTTAAAATTTAAAGGGGTATAAAATAAAACGTTTTTTTCGGTGTTTTATGCCGTGTGGTACGGAACCCTTCGTGTCCGAGTCTGACTCGCAGTTGGCCGGTTTTTCTATAGATTTCAGCGGCTGCCAACTTCTCTGTATTTTCGTTTCAGGATTCTGTATCAAAACGCGGCATCTGGGACTCTATTAGGTGCTACTATGCCGCCGCCGCCGCCGCCGCCGCCGCCGCCGCCGCCGCCGCCGCCCGCCCCGTCTGTCTGACGTTTGTCTGTCTCATGGCTGTGTGTGTGCTGGCTGGTTAAAAAATCAGCTAATAGGTACTAGGTACCTAATCTGTTGTAAATCTCACCTGTTAATCCTATTATATATAATAAAAGAAGTAAAAGTAAGTAAAGTAAAGTATATATGTATAAATAAATAAATAATATAAATGTGAAAGTTTGTGAAGTTGTTTGGTTGTTTGTTACTCAATCACGCACAAACGGCCAAACGGATTTGGATGAAATTTATGACACAGATAGATTATAACCAGGATTAACACATAGGATACTTTTTATCCCGATATTCCCACGTAATCGAAAATTATGCGGGTGAAACCGCGGGCCGATGCTAGTATTACTTATAGCCTCTAATATGGAAAAATTAGACTACAGTACCCGGCGATAAATATTGCACATCGACCTTTGGGAAGAGACAATCGGCTAATTTCGGCTTTGTAGAGCGTTATCTCTGTCGCACGAAATACAACCAGTCCGGTATCTATTAGGAGCTGTTAAAACAATTATGATTTGCTTCTTTTGATAATTATTTTTATTCTTTGTATATAATACAAAAAAGGTAAAGGTCGATGTGCAATATTTATCGCCGGGTACTGTACAATGGTTTTGGTCATACGGAACCTTTTGAGGGATAGTTCAACTAGCACTTGGCTGGTTTTCATAACATTAACATTGTGGGTTCTTATTTAAATTTGCTACTTGATTAAAATACAACAAAAAATAAAACTATGTTATTAAAATTTCTACTTATAAGCTGAACAGATTTGGAAGAATGAAATTTGGCACACAGATAGTTTATAACCTTTTATTATTGCTAAATGGGCCCGATCTTGACCGTGGATCACGCCTGACGGAAAGCGATGTATGAGGGTCTATGATGGAACGAGCGTGCCCAGAAGATGCCTAAGGCACTGGAACTCCCACGCATAGACGAAACACAGCAGGCTGCTTGACGCCGGAGTCCGGCGGGAGGGTGGTAGCAAACCAGGCGGGCGTTAGCCCTACCACCGCAAAGGAAGAATTGGCCAGACAAATAAGGTGTTGGGTGTGACTGTCCAGGATGCGCCGAGCGCTCGGTTCAGTTGAGTAACTGGCGGAACAAACTGCGCTACACGAGGAGGCTTCCTCATGCATCCCAAAAACACACATGTAATAAGATACTTTTAATCCCGGTAAAAAAATATCCTGGTTTTCTGAGGGGTAAGTAATAACAACCGCACGGCTTGATCGATCAGGTTAAGCTACGCTTGCCGCGGTTAGTCCATAGATGGGTGACCATCTAATAAAAAAAACTTTAATGGTGGTATTCAGCTGTATACGCTTAGACTGGAAGTCGACCCCAACATAGTTGGGAAAAAGTTAAGCAGATGATGACGAAATTTTTACCCCGGTAAATGACAACCCTGTTATCTACATAATAGGTACTAATATTATAAAGCTGAAGAGTTTGTTTGTTTGTTTGGTTGAACGCGCTAATCTCTGGAACTACTAGTTGGATTTGAAAAACTCTTTTTGCATTTGATAGCCCAATTCTTGAGGAAGGCTATAGGCTATTTAGTATCACGCTATGACCTTGAGGAGCCGAGCAAAAAGAAAAAAGGCAGGAAGAACGCTAAGCAAAAACGAAGAAATAGCGCGGGCAGGCGATGCGATGCGACGGGGTGGGTGGGAGTAACAAGAAATTTCACGCGGACGAAGTCGCGGGCAGAAGCTAGTCAATTTATGTACGGAATGTTAAATTTCTCTCTGGAGTCGCAGACGAAGTCGCGAGCAGATGATAGTTTTATTATATTTTCACTTAAAAGCTTTTAAATAATAGTATTATTTTATTTTACACAGCAGTCCTCATTTCATTCCAAAAAGCAGATACAAAGCCTGTTTTTGCTAATCACCGAAATAAAACCTATTATACAAAAATATTGTTGTTATAAATTATCACCTTTTTGATGTTTAAAATGCTTTTTGTTATTTAGACATACGTCTCAATTAATGTCTTATTTATTTGTTTAACAATACAGTTTGATGACAGCCGGAAAATAGTCATCTTTTTGCATAAATCATCATCTGCTCGCCTTTTCACAACTATGTTGGGGTCGGCTTCCAGTCTAACCGGATGCAGCTGAATACCAGAATTTTACATGGAGCGACTGCCTATCTGACCTCCACAATCCAGTTACTGGGTGATAAGATAACCCTTGGTAAGAATGGTTGACAGAATTTAGAGCTTCTGGCGACCTGTAACGACTGTCAAAGATTCACGAATGACAGCCGGCACCAACGGCTTAACGTTCTTTCTGAGGCGCGGAGGGGTCTATGGTATGTAAAGATCACCCATCCACGGACCAACCGCGTCAAGCGTAGCTTAACCTGATCGATCGATCCGTGCGGCTGTTATTACGTGGCTAGCCACGAGCCCCTTTTGCATAAATATCATTCTTTAAAAGTTCATCCTCATCATCATTCAGCCCGGAATCACTCACTGCTAGGTCCCACCAAGACCCAGCAGGTGGGGGCAGCGGGTGGGGTGGGTGTTGCTGGTGGGCCTCCACTTTCTTCTGCCATACATATTCTGGCGTCCCTCATCCAGGTATTTCCCGCGAATTTGAGGATATCGTCAACCCAGCACGCTTTTAAACGGCCCTGGTTTCTTTGGCCTTAGGTCCTATCAAATATCAAAAGATTACTAAGTCTGACAACCTGGCTTACCAAGGGTTATCGAGTTACCCAGTAACTGGGTTGTGGAAGTCTGATAGGCAGTGACTCCGTATAAAATACTGGTATTCAGTTGCTTCCGCTTAAATTGGAAGTCGACACCAACAAAAGGCTTGGCAGATGATGATGACGATGATGTAATAGTTTGTGAGTTTATCATTATGACAATTTGCTTGATGATTAATTGGCCAATGATATTTTGATTAGCGTTAGGCCCCAGTATTATTTCTAGCAACCTCACACGCAAGATCGTCGAGAATTCACTACATTGTCAGGCTTATTAGCTGTGACAGACAATGCACATTCAATGACCACCCTTATGGCTGTGAGATAGTCGGAACTTACTACTTATGTGTGAAAATGAATCTGTCATTTAAAGAACTTGTTCTAATAACTAACAATTTATCAGTCAGTAGCAAACCAGCCCCTGCTCCAGAAAGTTTTTACGATATTATGACAAAACATCGAATTTTTTTTATTATATATGTAGTTCCTTAAGTTTAATATGAAATCATTATATCTATAAAGCTTCCGGAATAAATTCTCTAAAGGTTAGTGTTACTGTATCAAAATCCGTTGTGTAGTTTAGGAAATATCACGGTCACAGACAGACACCAAAAGCAATTACTTTAATTTATAGATAATATGTTTAGTTACAGATAGATTTATTTGTTAATAATATAATTGATGACGGCCAGAAAGATTGTCATATTATTTTTCTTTAATAATAATTCTAAAAATAGAATTCTTAAAAAGTTTAATCATATTTATTATATATCGAAATATAAAACTTTGTGATTTTTTGCCCACAGGTCCATTTTGTTGATGATTAATTGGCCAACGATATTTTGCTTAGCAAAATTTCAAAATGTACCTATCTGTTATTTGAAGAACCTGTTCAGCAAAAAAATGCTTTTTTTTTGTTGGAAATAGGTCTTTAGCTTTTAACTCTATTTAAATCGTGTGTTTCTATGCTCGTGCTTTCTCTGTATAAGAAGACGACTTTTCCCAGTAGTGGGACAAGAATAGGCTGGTATTATTATATCAAACTCAAAGCATTCATTTAAATCAAACCATTGACAGGCACTTTTGAACTGTCAAATAGTCGGTCATTTAGTCAGAACGTTGAAGCTATGGTAGGTAGTTGCCCATTCCAAAACGTAGATCTTTATTTAGAAGAAACTCCAAGGACACTCTTTTAAATCAAGATATTACAAAATCCTGTGTATCTTTTATTATTTTCAAATCTAGATCGAAAATCTAGATTTGAAAATAATAAAAGATAAAGATACTATCGAAATTTTTGTCATTTTTAAACGCGTCGTTACTCGGAATGTGTCTTGTAAATTAAAAAATCAATAAATCATAATAATCCTATAGAGGCGGATGCTATAAATTGAACACGTAATAAATTAATTTGTGAAACGCTAATGTATCAGGTCATCATTCATTACGGAATTTTAAATGGACGCCCATCATTCATGGTTTAGGAAAATATTTTGGCAATAGCTTTTCAAATATTATGAATGTAATACTTTAATATTTTTACGTAAATAAATGATATTGAATTAACTGCTTCATTTATTTTTAACAGTTGCCGAGAAGGCCATAAAGGCGAAAAGACTTAATACGCTTATAAATAAGAATTAAAAAAAAAAATACTTACGTTTCTACAAAATCCCACTTGATACACTAATTCAATCCTTCATATCAACAATATTTTTTCTATAAAAGAAAACTGAACAAACAGTCCATACACTCACTAAACACAGACACTAAACCGAACGCGCCTTAAAAATCTAAAAACAGAATTGTCAAAATCGCGCGGGAAAAATCGCATAGACAGACAAAAAAATGCAGATAAAAAATAATATTGACAGTTAATTGAATTTTTACAAAAGAGGTTTTAACGTTTGGAGCGCTAACTCTATACGCGAATCGGCGGCGACTGGCGAATGAGTCTACCCACCCCCCTTCTATAGGCGTGGCTTTGACATACCCACAGCGGGGCGGAGCCCTGGCTGAGTAATTTTTTTTCCTATTTATACTTTTCTTGGTTTTATTATATTCGTCGGCAGTTTATTATATTGTAATGTCCGACTGTTTGTTCATCATTGTATTGAGTCCGTGATTTTGCGCGTCTTAATTGAGTAACATTTTTTGTGATAGGACAAGCTTGCCGCCATTTTAAGTTTAAAGCATTGGGTGGCTTTAATTAGTATACTGTTGGTATTCTGTTGTCTGTGGTCTTGAACTTTTTATTTTTGGGTGGTCGTGGAAATGTTTGGGGCTACAGATGAAAATATTTCAGTGTTATTAAATTAACTATTAATAATGAACTGTAAATGTGAGGGGCTTATTTTAATATTATTTATTGATGATAAACTTAATTTAGTGAATTTTCCAGTTTCTTTTTTTACGATATAAATGGTAATTATTACGTATTACTTAACTGATAAATAACTAATATGTTTTTTTTTTTTTTATAAATACGAATTATTTATGGTAACTAAGTAGGTGCAGCTTTTTGGTTAGGTATACTGAAAAATAACGTTGCAGCAATTTAAAACTAAAATTTGTACCTACGTTTAAAATATTAGTAACTGTCGGATGTCCTACCTAGTAAGGAATAGGTCATTATAACCAAATCAGTGGCTTAGATATCATTAGATACCTAACTCCATACCTACCTGCTAATTAGTATGACAGGTAGCTCGATACGTAATGTTACAATATATAATGAAAGATGACTGTACCTAACCTTTTACAGTACCCGGCGATAAATATTGTACATCGACCTTTGGAAAGAGACAATCGGCTAATTTCGGCTTCGTAGAGCGTTATCTCTGTCGCACGAAATACAAACAGTCCGGTATCTATTAGGAGCTGTTAAAACAAATATGATTTGCTTCTTTTGATAATTTATTTTTATTCTTTGTATAAAATCGATAGGATCGAATAGGTCGATGTGCAATATTTATCGCCGGGTACTGTAATGTCAACGCCTTTCAAAGGGGCACTTCTAGTGATTTTAAGAACGTTCATAGCAAATTTCAGTATCAATCTGTCAAAAATACTGCCTACTAATTTTCCTACATTTTTGACAAGTTTTTGACCTTGATTTTCGCTGAATTGAGTTTGCGTCTAGATTTTGGACATTTTTAATTACGAAAATTGGCCTTCAGCTCTAAGTACCTACCTACGTAGTTTTTCAGTCCATTCCGAGTGCATGGCAGTGCCACCGCCAAGTCAGGGTTGGAAACAGAATTTTTTCAGTTTCTCAACACACGCGAGGGTTGAAATGCGGCGCTGAATTCAATGTTAATAAAATTAATAGTTATAACTACTTAACTATTGTAAAATTTTAGTAAAATTATCTATAAATAATTAATTTCTAAGTATGTATAGGTATTTAAAACCCCAAAAAAAATGGGAAGGCTTTATTTTGTCTTTGTTTACTATTTTCATAACAATAATGATACCTACTATTTTTTTATTATTATTATTATTTTACATTATCTCGGGAACATGGAGTCCCGGTCCTTTGGAAGGCGTACGAGGGGCCGAAGCCACTCGCAGAGGCCCCTTAGGAAATCTTGATTAAATGCGGTAACAACCGACGATTATCCCTGTATGCACTATGCAAGTGCACCCAAAGATAACCCCCGGTTGGTGTAGGACTATTGTAGGATACGGAAAAATAAAAAGTTGGACTATGGGTTTGGGTGGCTAAAGTGGACTGGTTACCAAGAACTATGGAAGAACTATGACCCCTGCCTGATAAATGTTTTATACATATAATACACGGATAAAATGGCAGGGGGTGACTTGCACACTCAATAATGGGCCCCCGGAAACGGTCGCTAGCACATAGTGACGTAGCAACAAGGGGGCAACATGTCCTGAGGTGTTTATGAGTGGAGAGGTATTCCACGGCTATCGGGGCAATCCCGGAAGTACGGTCAAGATCCCTACCAGCATCTTACTGGAATACTTCCTTCCTCCGAGCACCTTTTATTATCAGGGCGAGCGAAGCGAGCCCTGCTATATCCCACAACCTGAGCATTTTGTGGTACACTTTACGGAAAAACTATTACGCCTATTGATTTGTGCTTTAACATAATAATTTCTATTTATATGTAGATGTGTTATCAGTAAAAAAAATAATAATTTAAATTATATAAAAATATTAAAAAAAAACTGCCTTAAAGATTATTACCACGCAGAAAAACGACGCGAGCCCTCACAAAGCTCTGCTTTTAGCTAGTTATAATTAGGTATACTATACCACTGCAGGATAAAGATACTCATGCAGCTTCACACTCACTCACTCTAGAGGGGTTTAAACAAGTGACAATCATTTTCAAAGCGTTTCGTATTTCTACAACGATTTTCAAGAGGATTGACATTTAAAGCTTTTCGGTAACTCATGCTAGTCCCACACACCTACATTTTTGACGTTTTCATCATCGTTGGAACTGATAGAATGTCACTTTGTGGACCTCGGAAAACTGCCGCTGGAATTCAGTGGAACATTGGAAAAGTTTCATTGATAATAATTAATTTAGATTAGATTATATTTATTGCTAGGTTGTATCTATTTTATGGCAGATTTTAAGCCCACAATCTGCGCCTAACACCCCATTTATTTCAAACATTCATTAGCATAAAATAAATAGGTAGTGTTACCGCTTATTTTATCTACTTACTTAAAAGTTGTTAATATTATAGCCATACATTATCTATTCAGCCTTTTATAGGCTACAAGTGGCTACAACAGTAACTAATTTGCATAATTTGAGATAACTTGTTTAAGAAATTATACATAATTATACCAAACCAGCTGAGACATAATTCTTAGAAAATTATAATTTTAATAGCTTAATTATTTTTAGCATACCGAATAAGTTCGTATAATATTCTTGCCTTTTGTAAAGAAATATATGCTAACTTATTATATTTTCCTGCTTATGTTTTCATTAATAGCAATATATATTAGTTA
Organism: Luperina nickerlii; assembly: GCA_963855955.1. Lineage (NCBI taxonomy): Eukaryota > Metazoa > Arthropoda > Insecta > Lepidoptera > Noctuidae > Luperina > Luperina nickerlii. Next base: position 2,590,589 of record OY979689.1, on the reverse strand, counting down.
TCTTACTAATATTATAATTGTGAAAGTTTGTGAAGATGTTTGGATGTTTGTTACTCAATTACGCGTAAACCGTTGAACAGATTTGGATGAAAATTGGCACATAGATAGACCATTTCCTGGATTAACACATAGGATACTTTTTTAACCCGATATTTCCACGGGATCAAAACTTACGCGAGTGCAACCGCGGGGCGCTGCTAGTTAATGATAAAACTACGTTGTTATCAAACGAATAACGGCTCCTCCAAACAGGCGCGACGCGCGACGCGAATCGCGCGCGACACAAAGGCACCGCTCGTCGCGCGACTTGCGGTGCCTTTGTGTCGCGTGTCGCGTCGCGCCTGTGTGTACGAGCCTTAATTAGTGTGTTATGAATTCCATATTAAATTATTGTGGTCGTCCAAATCAAAAGGGACCTTATGGCGGGAATGAGTTATCTACAGAGCTGAAATGCCGTACAAAAAAGTTATGTTTTAGTGTGAAGTTATGTAACTGATGGTATACTTTGATTGACTATGATTATTACTAATGGAAATTCTTACAATCCTTGCATAAACTTAAAACCTACTTTGCAATATTAAAATGTCGATATAATATATGGTTTGAATTACAAGAAAAACGATAGGTCTTGCCGCGATAAGGTTCCTTTTTTACTAAACTTTAGATGAATACAAAACTTTTTTAAATTGACTTTTCGAAAAGTTGAACACATCTACATGTATTAAATACAATCATCTTTTTAAAAATACAGTTAATAAAAAAACGGATTTTTTGAGGTATTTTACAAATTTATTAATATCTCGGAAACTAGTTACCGCCATAAGGTCCCTTTTGATTTGGACGACCACAAATCATAAGTATGTAGCTCATAACAAATAATAGAAGACAAAATTTTAAAAAGAGTAAGTATTTATCGAATTTATGTGTCGAAAAGTCTTTTATGCGGGGATTTTTCAATCTACCGAAAATTTATATTCGGGGAATAAAATTGACGTCTAACAGATTTTGTATGGAAGAACTGTCAATAATTCAAAATTATTCCTCGGATAAAGTTCTCTGGCGTTGGAACAATCAGCCCTAAATCAAATTTAAAATATTTTATTTCACATGCCTAAACCTACATGAGCACTTATGAAACGTCAGAAGCTCACCTAGCTTCTGTTGGTTCCAGTTGGACGTTTGCTATGGAGAAGAGCCGGCAAGAAACTCCACGGTTACTCTTTTAAAAATAATTGGCTTTTACAATATTTTCAGCGGCATAGAAACTGCACGGTTACTCTTTTAAAAACCATTGGCTTTTAGAATATTCCAATTACAGTAGGTATTAATAGGTATGGGAGGACAGTGAGGCCTGTCCATAAGTGCCAGGTAATTAATAAAATAGAAAATGGTCTACAAATCTTCTAAAGGATGACGTTTTGAGGATGGTCCGCAGCGTCTTCCCGTCCGCTAACAGCAACATTTTTACCTACTACGATCACAAATCCGTCTGCCGTCAACCGTAGGTGTTACCCACTTCATAATCAAACTCAAAGCATTTGAATATTCAGCGGGATTGTCCGAAAGGGTTACCGCTGGCCCGGAACATAAAGGGCTAAGGAAGGAACACGGGTGGGTTTTAGTCAGTAAGAGTCTGACACTCCCTTCCGCTCCACCCAGAGCGGGAGGGGTCATTTGATGATTTCCCATGCTGAAAGAAAAAAAAGCATTTAAGTAAGTACCTATCTTAACTAATATTTAAAGAGATAAAATTACCCCTTACTAATAAATGTATTATATCAGATGAATAGTTTTCACACACCGATTTCTCTCTTTCAGTCGTCAATCATTTGAATTTCGAAAGAAGAAGACAAAGCGTTGTGTAACTATACAGACGCTATACAACGCTTATTAGTAAGGAGGTAAATTTTTTTTAATGTTTGTTTGTAACGCTTTATCGCTAAAACGGCAGAATGGATTTGGATGAAATTTGGCACATGGGTAGACCATTTTCTGACAACGTTTTCTGTCGCCGCTTCGAGAGCAGTGATGATGAAATTATTTACACAAAGTAAAGCGCTTGTCTGAGTTCGAACCCACGACCAGCCCTAAAATCGGGGCCGTGACCACTGGGCCAGCACTGCTCTCTCAATAGATAGTTACAATAATAGGTAGGTACCATAACATTAGTACTGTCAAATTGTCATTGTCAATTTAACATTAGTACTGTCTAATTAAAACTGTCAAATTTTCCCAATCAACCTTGAACCTTATGCTCTAGCGATAAAGTTGAAAATCAATTAAAGAAATTTGACAGATTGTAGTAGCTTGAAGTTCTAGCGTCTGTGCCATCGACAGCTCAACACTGTTTTTTTTTTAAGACTAAGAAATTGCTTCAGAAATTACTTTTACAGAATGTCTCATTTGTAAAAAACACATTGTAAAAACGGTTTCTTTGCAACATAATATCGCCCGTTAGTCTCATCCCCTTGCATTCCTAACCACCTGGGGGGAAGGGGGGTGAGAAAAATAAAAAAACCACCCCGAAAGAAGGGAGTTTTTTAATTAGTCACCTTTTTTAAGTGTTTTTAAGATGGATGCTGCGTTTAGACTGGATAGTGGAGTGGTGAGGCAGTAATGTTACGAGAGAGTAGAGTGATCTATTGATTTTAAAACGTGAAACATGACACCTGCCGGTCGACTGTAAAAAAATCTCACCGTGAAAACTTAGGTGCAGTGAGTTTGTTTTTGCTAGGCATTAACACTATTGACAGCTCACTCCACGCTCACTTCACCTAAGTTTTCACGGTGAGATTTTTACAGAATAGCAGCGCTGTGTCCTCTTGGGGTTATGTAAAGTTGTACCTATAATACACCCACATTTCACCAGGCCTAGTGCCATCAACCGGACACAAATCCATCACCGGGCTGCTACTGGCATATTCCAGGTAGAGAAACCCAATACCACTTTGGCCGAGCTGGGAATCGCACCCAGGACCCTATGCATAGCAGTTGCGCTTATGGCCAATAGACCAATGAGGTAGTTGTTAATAAAGGTAAGTACCTACATCACATACATGGATACTTTCAAAAACTATCATAGTAAAAGCTTGTAGGTACGCACGGTTACACATCACGCTAAACGTACCTATAAACCAGTATAAGCTGACTTCTGATTGTACGAAAAACCTGTACAATCCAAGGTCAGCTAAAACTGGACATGAGAGGGATTGATATGTAGCCGTGTGTAGGTACTATAAAGTTAAAATATACCTACTCTTTTCGGAAAAAAACATAAAACACTTTCAATCCATTCTGATCGAATAACTTGAACCAATTTTATAGAGCGTTCAATGAGTGCCCGAATAACAAAAACACAAACTTGTTAAAATATTTATTACATTACATAGGAACCATTTCGAAATACTTATAATAAAAAATATAAAACTTAAAAAAAAAGTCGTTTCACGGCTTGCTATCCGATGCATATTAAAATATAAAATTGGTTTTCATAAAAACTTATACAATTTTATTCAATCACGTTTCAATTTCAATTATTTATAACAAGTTGGTTAGGTGTTAAGTACCTATATTGCTAGGTATATAAGTGGAATGGTATTGTGGCTTTAATAACAAGCTGATAAAACAATAAAAAGATGGTCAGGTATTGTAATTTATATATGGCATGGTGCAGAAAGTATATCAATCATCTTAAAATATGAATGACTATCATATGTACGTGGTGCATAGGTAGATAGTTTCGATCTTTGACAGTCGTTACGGGACGTCATAAGCCCGAAAGTCTGACAACCAGTTTTAGAATAGAATATTCTCTATTAACCATAGTCCTAGCAAGGGGTATCGTCTTACCCAGTAACTGGGTTGTGCAGTTCAGATAGGCAGTCGCTCCATATGAAATACTGGTATTTAGCTGCATCCGGTTATACTGGAAGCCGGCCTAAACATAATGGGAAAAGGCTAGGCAGATGATGATGACAGGATAGTTTTAATGACCTTTTTCACCTAAACTCAACTAGCGCAAGTAACTCGACCGGTCTAAACAGACCCCAAATATCTTAGGTAGTTGCGAATAAGTCTTATCTTCTCGTAAAACACAGACAATGTTTTCTTTTCGCGCGTTTCTCAACAGATAGTTATGTTCGCTCCCTTTTTAATTAAAAAAGTTAACTTACAAGTCACTTTGGTGTATTTGAGACTTTTCTTCGTTAAAAAGAAAAATGGTGTCTATGACTTGTTTTTTTTTTTGTTTGTTCTTTCAATTACTTTTGTAATTTGTAATGTTGGCTGGTTAGGTTGCAGAATATCTAGGTACTTAGTTTTAAATAAGTGTAGCTTTCTCTTGGCACTGAAAATGTTTGAAACGGAGACTGCTCCAAGATATTTTCCCTTCTTGGTGTGTTATTCCCATAGATTTTGGTGACTTTTGATCCCGTAACAAAAAAAAACGTTTTTTTTTTTACTTAATCCAACCCTCAATTGACAGGAATTCTGAAACAGAAAGAATTTTAATGTAAGCAATTCGGTATTCAATCAATTCCATAGGTACCTACTTGTTTTTTTTGTTTGTATTCTTTTTGCGTCATGTTTACCGCAAATAATTGTATTTTCTTTATTTCTTTATTCCTATCCATTCAATAATAGGTAGGTAAGTATCCTACATACATACAGACAAGAGTACTAACTCATCTATTTGTTTAATTCTATGGAAAACCATTTCCCACGACCTTACAACTCTTGACATTTACAAAACTAGAACACAAGCGGCTCCCTAGAAAGTAATATATAACAGTTATAACCACTCTCAAAGCTACCTACCTAATTTAAAGCTTGAACAGGAAGTCACACCTACCAATTTTGCCTACGAACAAAAACAATAATATAAATCCCACAAAAATCAAATAAGTACGAACTATTTCTCATGAGTATTGCTTCAAAATTACTGCTTAGACTCTCATTACGACTCGTTCTTTCAAGAAACGCCCGATAATAAATGTCAATTAGTCATAATTGTTACTGTTGAACGCAAAAGCCTTAATGAGGAATGCTTATGAGTGAGAATAAAAGAAAATTGTGCAATAAAGAGTGTATTATTGAGTATAATAATACGTTTCGATGTGTATAATATGATTCAATGAAACGTTTCGCCGACTAACTCAGATATGTATCTTTAGCAGGCAATTTCATAGATAATAATCTAGGTTGTTGAATGAATTGGGACTGGCAGTGCCATCTCGTATCAGATAGATGAACTAAAAACCTAAATTATTCCCAGTCTTCCAATTTTAAGAAAGCGGCATCTAGCGGCGAATAGCTATACTAAATACGACCTTACAAAACATCATGGGTTGTTAGTATATAGATATGAATATAGATGGCGCTGTAACTAAAAATATAAGACCACATTCTTTTTATCGCCGCCAATTGTTCTTTGTTCTTTCTTTTTAAAAATAATCGGCACCGTTCAACTAGCGGCCTGAATGATACAGATGTGAAGAAAAAAAAGGAACTAAATTTAAATTGGGAATCATTTTAACAATTACTGTTATTTAAACAATAGGGAGGTTAACAAGAACAGTTGAAAAAAATAACGGGCGGTCATTTTATTTTTGGCGATCGTTATATTAGAATTGTATAATATATTTATATAATTAAATAAATACCTAACACTTTTAGACCTAAAGATGGTAGATATTGGTACTTACCTACTAATTTCATCATTTTGTTATTAAAGTTTACAGTACAATAATGGCACCTTGTATATGTACCTAATTTGTTAACAATCGTCGTCGTCAAGTGCTATGAAAATAGTACCAGTCTATTTAATCAACACGACACAGCAACGGCAGGAATAGCTGGCCATAGATTAGGAGCGCAGACGTGTAGGTAGGTAAGTACAGGGGGCCTAATAAGGTCACACACACATTTGCAGTATTATAAAAGGATAACATTATGAATCATAATATGGCGAAGACAGTCCGTGTTTTTCTTTTTTTGGCTGCATTACGTAGGTAGGTATAATCAAAGAAGTTGGGGATTGGATTTGGATTGGATTGGTTGGTATTTTAGCACAGACAAAAAAAAATTAAGTACTGAAAAATCCTTCACCAATAGGATTTGATACGATTAACTTAACAGTTAACTGTCTATTATGATTCATAATGTTATCCTTTTTTTATTCTGCCAAAGTGGATCCACGAAGTCAAGTCGTGCCCCACTCTTCTTCCTAATCGCTTGCAGTAGAGATGTGCAGTCATGCTCCGCAGCAGAACCACTTTGACTATATTATGTAAAAATTACAGGATAAAATGTAGATAATTTCTATATTTTTGTAGCTTAATATCTAAAATTGTACATATTATTATATTGTTAGTTTCTTAAAAAATGTCAATTCAAAGTGGTCATGCTACAGAGCATACTCTCCAGCAGAACCACTTTTTAAAATAATGGTTATTTCACGCTGATTATGCACAGGTCATAATATAAACAAATGTATATTTATTGTATATCAAGATAACACCTACAATTTTAGATAAATACTTACTGATTTTTAGTAACATGTAAATGTTTTATCGGAATGCGCCTGCCATGAATTTCTTAGCAAATAACAAGATTAATAAATCCATACATTTAGATATATTTCTTTACGATAAATAAATTGTATTAATAATTTTATTGTATATCAAGAAAATGGAGTCATGTTAAGGTTTTGCAGATCTCATACAACAAATCAACCGGTCTACGTGTTTATTTTCTCACAATATAAAAATGTAGGTAAATGTATTATTTATTAACACTTTCCTACCCTATTTTGATCATCAAAACAATAAATAAGTAATAATGTAATCGTGGATGGCAATACCTGTACAGTGCTTTCACAAATTATTTTACCTCTGATTTTGCATAACTGTCTGTCACAGTGATCTTTATTCTCATTCTAATAAGGTTGCTGTTACGTTGCTCCCCCACTGACAAGTCTGTCAAAAACATTGTGATCTTTATTCTCGTCATAATAAAGTTGCTCATATGTTGCTGCTGTCAGAGCTAAAAACTATCAACACCTACCTTCATTTCGTCCGTAATGTTAAAGGGGAAGCGCTAAAGTAGCCCGCGAAATTCAAATTTTCTTACGTTTTTTGTAATTTGCTGGTCAGTATTAAGTTGTACGTCGATCAAAATATGATTCGCGGCTGTCAGAATCATAATCATTAGAATCAGTAACCAGTATAGGAAAAGTTAACCAGTATAGGAAAGCCCAATCTATTTATAAAGACGGTGATAAGATGCATTTAAAGTTCAAAGTAGATTACTTATCTGCGTTACATAATCTATGGTCAAATGTTTATAAACCGCGGCACATTGCCGGCCGGCAATTCAGTCAGTCAGTGTCTTGTGAACCGTCTTAGAAGCTACTACAACAACATGGCGCGCGTAAGTACAATTTCTTTTAATATTACGACGGTTATTTATCGTAAATATTATTTCGGTAGGTATTAAAAGTTATGATTGTTCGCGAAGCTATGTGTAGATTTTGAAGATTTTTATTTTATTTCACTTGTAATTTTATGGATTAGGTAGGTAAACCAGTAGGTACAGACGCCAGCATATCAAGCTACCCGAAACTGTCAAATTTCCCCAATCAACTTTGAACCTAATCGCTTTAACGATAAAGTTGAAATTTTATTAAAGAAATTTGGCAAATTTGGCGTCTGTACCTAACTAATTAATAATTTATATGATTCGTTAGTAGGAGGTTAATTAAGTAGGTATTGATTAAAACAGCGGTTTAATTGCTTATCGCACTATCAGCGGCTTGCATTTTGACACTTCAACAAATTCATTGCGTTATAGTATGTACAGACGCCAGCACATCAAGCTACTACAATCTGTCAAAGGACATGTTATGAAATGGGCTTAAAATAATAATTATACACCTTATTGTTATTTAAAATATTCTAAAATAATATTAGATGGCTTAAAATAAAACCAACTCCATGATTTGTATGTATGGCATTAATTCCTTTGCCTTCTAATGGAATCTATGAAAATATTACCTGTGCCAGTAAGGTTGTCATACTTGTCAGCTGTCAGTACACAGGTCAAAATAGAATTTCTTTCTTTCTTTTCTTTTCTTTTTTTTCTTTTTTTTTTTTTTTTAGAATTGAGTTTGACACATGATTGACGTTAATGACAATAATGACATCTAACCGCAAAGTGTTGCCAAAATGCAATTTATTTTTTAAATAATGATTATTAAAATGTATAATAATTAAAGGAAGGGTGCTTTCAAAAAAAATTTGAAAAATGTACAGTCTCCTTAATTTATGTACTTTCATAAAAATATGATCTCTTCCCTGTTCACAGTAGCGTCGAATAAAAGCCCAGCCTCCATACAAAAACCTAACATGTCCTTTCTTTAATAGATTTTCAACTTTATCACTTAAAAATAAGGTTCAAAGTTGATTGGGAAAATTTGACAGTTTCGGGTAGCTTGATGTGCTGGCGTCAGTACAACAACAGAGAATGTTTGAACATAACAGGATATTATAGTAACTATGTAAATACTTCAGCGGGGTAATTACGTATCGCACTATCAGTAGCAATGGATTTCACGTTGACAGTTCAACAATATTCATTGCGTTATTTACGTTGTTGAGCTGACAAATTTTTCGAACATATGAATCAATGGATTAGCAATATGCTTCAAAATGATCCAGATTGAGATCGATAGTGTTTTACGCGTTTAAGGTACCTACTCGTGTAAATCGCACGAGTAGGTACCCCAAAAAAAAAATAACTGAAAAATCCTTCACCAATGGGATTTCATACGATTAACTTAACAGTTAACTGTCTATTATGATTCATAATGTTATCGTTTCATGATTCTGCCAAAGTGTTCTTCTTAGGCCCCCTGTGCGGGTGTTATTATTTAGCCACGGAACCCTCTGGTATAGCGTCACTTACGTTATAATATTACGTTACAATGACTAGAAAATACCACAGGTACCTACCTAGGTACGTAGATAACGTTTATGAATTTATTGCGCAATTTTTATCTCAGCTGAAACACTACCCAAGTAACATTTAAGCGGAAAAATATTATATTTACCAGCGCATTACCAGCTATAAGCTTAATAAATGATGTACAAGAGTGTAAAAATATGTATAGGACTGTACTTTAGTATAACTGTACAACTGTATACAGTATAGCTGATTAACGGCTGTATAGAGCCTAAATTTTTACCTTTAGCTTTTAAATAGCATTGGAAAATGCTAAAATACAGACCGCGGCGTAAAAAACTGCGTTCAGCAACTGTATAAGACAATAACTGTATACTGCTCTCAAATTATACTTTTATATAACCTACTTCTGCACAAGAGCATTAAATATTGTTATAGTCTGAATATTGGTGTAAAATTACTCTATTGTTCAGCCTTCAAGTTAAGCTGTACAACGGAAATCTAGGATACTCTTAGCAAGCAGTTCCCTTTATAATAGTTTAATTCAATTCTGTCTCATGTAGAAGAGTTTAGATTTACTCCTTTTTAAAGCCTTATGCGATTGGCGTACATTTTTCCCTTTTTACAGTTTTTCGTGTTTTAGAAGATTAAAGTTATTATTATAGTGTTGGCATACACAATTATCCAGCTTATCGATTATTTTGAAACTAATATAACCTAAAATCAGTCGATTTATTGGATACAACTAATAACAACACGGAGTCATAATTTTGATCAGTTGCCAATTTGTTAAGTGAACAAGAGTTAAGATGGATATAAAACCATGGAAAAAACAAAAAAGAACCGGCGGAATAAAAAGAAAATTAAAAAGAGCTTATTTGGTTAATGAGGTTTTCTATATTTTCAACTGAACCCTAATTAACTGTATTAATGAATATGAATAAGAATTTAAGGCAGCTTCTACAGTACTTAAATACTAATGTACAGACAATGTTACTCTTTAGGCTGAGATACGTTCTTAAATAACGACTCTGTTATGCAAAAAGCTGTATTAAGGGGTACTAGAAGAGCAAGAGCTGTATAAACTAAGGACGCCATTTTATAATAATTTATAAATTGCATTGCAATTTTACGAGATATTTTTTTGTTTGTTTTTGAAATTTCAGTACAAAATTACAAAAGATTTTAACTGTATAGTACACACAATTACGTTTACTATCAATAGAACAGTCCGAGTTACTCTCAAAACTGTTTTCAGATTTGATCACATATTTGTTGTTACAGAAAAAATGTATGTATATTCCTTATTTCGAAGGGGCGTGAGTTTTGAGCTTAAAACTAGTATACATACTCAAATAAAAATATCAGTCGCAAGCATAACAACAACGATAAACAGGAAAGAATACTTACCACTTGGTTATTAAATATTTTTTCACTTATCTTCAGATATGGCACATAGTAAATAAAATGGAGAATGAATTCAACCACGAACACAATTATAATAAATTTATTCTTTTATTAAGATTTTCACAAGCCTGAGTCTGTATAAAAGAATAAAAAAGAAAATTAGAGAATGGCTGTATAAAAGTATCTAAATAGTATCTTAGCCAGCCAAATAGTACAGCTATTATGCAGCTGTTATACAGCTAAATCTACACTTAAAGCTGTATAATTTTGGGGCCCATTTCAGAGTTACAAGGGCTGTATAGCTTGCTATACAGTCTTTATACAGCACGTTTAACAGCCTGCAGTAAACAAATAGTCCATAATACAGCTTTTATACAGTTTAAAATGTTACTTGGGTAGGAAATCATGAAATGTCATTTTTTGGCTGTATTTCACAACATTTGACCTCTAAAAAGTGCTAATTCTATTATGCTGTCTTTAAAGGTAAGTATGACAAAAACTATATCACTTTAATCATTTAGAAGATTGTTTTGACGTCACAATTTGTTCTTGTATAATTTTTAACATGAATGATGTGATAATATCTCGATTTATAAGAGTGTCCATAGAGTTTTTTGCCCGTTCTTCTCCATAGGTATGTACACTCGCCTGCAAAATTGCATGGATACCCTAATGTCTATTTTCCTGTGAACGTTTGAGTTCAAGTTTTCGAAAATAAACTAGATGGCGTTGGTTTCTTCACAGCTATGACTAATTTACGAAACGTACCTAAGTAAGGAGTTGGGAAGACACGTATTAAGTAGGCCCGCGAAATTCTTTATTTTTTTAGGTTTTTTGCAATTTGCTGGTCAGTATTAAGTTGTACAATTGTACATAGGTACGTTGATTAATATATGATTTGAGGCCGTAACAAATATTTATTTACAGAATTATAATCATTAAAGTCATCAACACAACTCTCTAAGACCACGTAAGTCCAAAGAATAACTGTTTCATGAAATCATCATTCTTTGGAGTTACGTGGTCTTAGAGATTTGTGTTGATGACTTTAATGATTATAATTCTGTAAATACATATTTGTTACGGCCGCGAATCATATTTTGATCGACGTACAAGTTAATACTGACCAGCAAATTGCAAAAAACGTAAGAAAATTTTAATTTCGCGGGCTACCTTAGCACTTCCCCCTTAAATGATATAAATAAAAAAAAAACAATAGGAATAATTTAGTATAACGAGTAGGTATTTTTAATAATTTAATATTCGTGTTGGTAGTTACTTAGCAACAGGAAAAAAGCGCAGAATCATCGCAGGTAAACAGGCTCGCCTTTTTTTTTTTTTTCTGGATGGGAAATCATCAAATGACTCCTCCCGCTCTGGGTGGAGCGGAAGGGAGTGTCAGACTCTTACTGACTAAAACCCACCCGTGTTCCTTCCTTCGCCCTTTATGTTTCGGGCCAGGGGTAACCCTTTCGGACAATCCCGCTGAAAACAGGCTTGCCTTGTGGGCTCGCCAAACAAACGGTCACCTTACAGTTCATTATTCAAATTTAACAGTCAGTTTATTAATTATCGTAGTATATATCATTATAATATTATGTATAACTTCTTATTTGGTATTCGTTTCCAAAATCGGAAAGAGGATTGAAGCTTATGTAACCTCAATAAAAACAAACAAGAGACCAGGGGGCCTAAAAAGGCCACTTTGGTAGATTCATAAAAGGATACCATTATGAATTAAATATAAAAAATATCATGTTGTTAACACTATGCTAGATAAACTTTGAACTTGAATTGATAAAGTAAGATAATATAATTATAAGCATTACTTACGTGGTAGTTATGTAATTGGTGTAAACATAAGTATTTTGTTTATTTTTTTTTTTTTTAAAGAACCATGTTGAGATGGTCTTTCTTATCGTTTTTTTTTTTTATTTAGGGTTCAATGACCGCTGGTTGTGTTGTTGTTGTATGAGTTGTCTATTCTTTAGTTGTCGTGTTGAGATATCGATCGATACACATCACGTCCGGCACAGGTCGATCGATCAGGTTAAGCTACGCTTGTCGCGGTTGGTCTGTGGATGGGTGACCACCTTTACATACCGTGACCCCTCCGTGCCTCGGAAAGCACGTTAAGCCGTTGTTCCCGTGCTGGTAGCTGTCCTTCGTGGATCTTTGATATTCATTGCGGGTAGTCAGAACTCCGAAAGTCTGACAACCAGTCTTACCAAGGGGTATCGTATTACCCAGTAACTGAGTTGTGGAGATCAGATAGGCAGTCGCTCCATGTAAAATACTGGTATTCAGCTGAATCCGGTTAGACTGGAAGCCGGCCCCAACATAGTTGGGAAAAGGCTAGGCAGATGATGATACATCACGTCCGCGGAGTTTAGTTAGCTAATTTAATTTGACCCTGTAATTAAGCACTTACTACCACTAGATGTCTTGCCTCATCATCATCACCATCATCTGCCGAGCCTTTTCCCAACTACCTATATTGGGTTTGGCTTCCATTTTAACCGGATGAAGCTGAATACCAGTATTTTACATGAAGCCTATCTGATGTCTTGCCTTCTATTTAATTTTTAACCGACTTCAAAAAAAGGAGGAGATTCTCAATTCGGTTGATTTTTGAAGTGAAAACTTCTTTAGCGGCGCTGTGTACTTTTTTTGGAATGGGTAAAAACTTCTAAATTCGCGTCAGGTCACGTGACCCTGATCGAAAATTCGTAAGACGTAAAACGTCAGACGTAAAACGTAAGACGCGCGTTGTTGAGGACAGCGCCATCTATGCACATCGGGAAGAACTACGAGGGCCTCGCGTACTAACTACGTAGTTCATCCAACAACGACGAGATGGCGCTGAACCACGGATATATAACTGACGACGAGCTCTATGCGAGCGGCTTGCTTCTCTTACCACTGCCGCGACCAACACCACGAACTGAAGTCTATCCTGTGTGCTTATTTGTAAATCTGAATAAATTCCTTTCACGAGAAGAATAAACCAGTCACTTTGGTCATCATACCTGATTTGCAAAAAACCCTATAAAATAAGGAACACACCTTAACACGCGTGTTTTGTTTATAAGACGATTCACAAAATACACTCGTAATTGTTCAAGTTTTCACTTCTGTCGGCACTACCGGAGTGCCAGTGTTTTTTTTTTTTAATGTGTTTTACCTCAGAACTCCGTTATTTAGAAGCCGATTTTCATCAAGCCATTTTCTCTGATTCCAGGTAAACATCCCGACATTCAAACTGAACGATGGCCGGGAGATCCCAGCTGTGGGCTACGGGACTTGGTTGGGAATGGACGAGACGGTGAGATACCTTCAGTACAGTGGCGGTACCTTCATAGAAGCCGAAAAGCCCGGCTTGCCCTAATAAAATCATAATTCACAACAACAAACGTACTTAAACCTATCAATAAAAAAATACCAGTCAAACATTCGCAACACACACGTACACAATAAGAAAATCAGCCAATCCCTCAGTTGGCCGTTTTTTTATACGTTGAAAATCTGTGGGCTTTCCCTAATTTTGACCCCTACTAGGCACGCCACTGTCAGTAGACCAACTAGTGCGTTATAGTTTGCACCCGTGGTTTTCGGAATGATCCGCACCCTAACCGCGTAACACATTCTCAATCTTCTTTAATGCTTCATATGTTCGAGAAAGTTTTTTGCTCAACAACGTAATAGAATGTTGTTGAACGGTCAAAATGCTACTTGCTGATAGTGTTCTACGCAATTGCCCCGCAGATGGCCTAGAGAAAGTGACATTATATCAGCAATATAATCAGTAATAATGCGCACAGCAAAAGAGTGGAACTCTCTACCTGCGTTTGTGTTTCCGAGTGCACACAACCCGAATCTCTTCAAAGTAAGAGTGAACAGGCTTCTTCTGGGTAAGCTCACTCCATCGTAGACTTTGTCTCTGTCACCTCTGACCTAGACTAGAGTCAAGAGCAAACCCATTTCAAATAAAAAAAAATAAAAAATGTGCATCACTTGATCGTTATAGCCCGAATTCGGGGGGGCATTCATATTTCACCACCACTGCTTTTAAAAAGATGAAGGAACACATTGTGAGGAAACCGACATGTCCTAGAACCAAAAATTCGAAGACAAGTGACATCCGCCAACCCTCATTGGGCCCGCGTGGTGGAATCCGGTCCACACCCACTCACGTGAAAAATCGCGAAAAAAAATATCAGCTTTTCCCTACATTTTGACGAGTTATACGAACATAAATGTAGGGAACAGCTGATTTTTTTTTTTTCGCGATTTCGGGTTTAGTCTCATAGTAAAAGTTGTTCATAATGATGTGTACAATGTCCTCTTAAGGTCCTCTAGACCTGTATAGGCGCATTCGGGAGAACGACCAAGTTTAATTACCATCGATGATAGAAAAGTCAAAAATGTATTGGACTAACGTAAGCTACCGAATAGCTTATGTCAATTCTGTTGAAAGTCGTAGAATACGAAACGCTTTAAAAGCGATTGTCACTTGTCTAGACCCTCTGTAGTTTTTGAAATGCCCAGGTTAAGGCTCCTTCAAACAGGCGCGACACGCGATAAATTCGCGCGCGACACAAAGGCACCGTAAAGGCTCGTTCACACAGGCGCGACGCGACACGCGACACAAAGGCACCGCTCGTTGCGCGACTTGCGGTGCCTTTGTGTCGCGTGTCGCGTCGCGCCTGTGTCTACGAGCCTTAAGTCGCGCAACGAGCGGTGCCTTTGTGTCGCGCGTCGCGCCTTTTTGCAGGAGCCTTTATGTGGAGTGTGCGTCTGCGTTGCATGTTAGTACCTACAGCAGATGGCATCGACGCGCGAACTGTAGCCATATATTATGAGGCATGAATTCATTACACGATTCTAGACATATAGTAGAAATTGTAGGTCGGCTATTAAAAAAAATCTGCTGTTTCATAAAAAAAATTGTAATACATATGCGGTCAAAATGAACTGAACTGCAATATTTTTTCCACTCCTCTTGCTCAAAAAGACCGTCATTGTAGCGCACCAGAGCGAGGAAAAAATAGCATAATTTACCTCTAGGGGGAATAGTATATTTCATTACAAGTGCGGAAAGATTGTCATTGCAAAGAGTTCCGACAAATGTCTACCCGAGCCGAGGCGCAGCCGAAGGCGAGGGTTGACAGTCGGAACAAGTTGCAATGACGGTTTCGCACGTGTACTGAACGACTATTTTTAATACAGTTGCGAAAAAATGAAGCAATTTAATAAAGAAACTTTCTGAAAAATGGCGCCAACCGTAGAATATAAGCAGCGATTTTTTTTCTTCACCCATTCTGGTAGGCAAAGGGAACTATGCCCATACAGCCAAGTCTTCAGTAGAATTTTTTTATTGATATGAAATGAAATGAAACCTAACCTAACTCATTCAATCAAATCATTAAATCTGATATTGAAACAAATTAGTAGCTTCTTTTTAGAAATATACGTATTTGCATGAATCATAAAAACTTCTATGATTTTTTTTAGTAAAAACTTCATGGTTGATTTTTCTTTTTAATAGACATTATTTTGACAGTTGGGAAAGATTACGCACGAGTTCGGGAAAGGTAAAAAAAAAGCACGAGTATGTAATAGCCCACTTCCCGAACGCTATACGTCCCTGCAATACGCCACTTTTTGAGCAACTGTATTAAAAAAGTTTTTTTTGTCTGTTACTAACGAGCCTACAAAAACGAAAAAGGCTGTCATAAGTAGAATAATCATGAATAAAGAACTCGACTTATTACTGTTTTATAAAAAAAGAACATTTTACTTTTGAAAATGGAACTAATAGCGGCGATCTCTTCGGTATAATGCGTGCATTGCGTTGCGGCTACAGATGAAATTAATAAAAAGACATTGGCGCGAAAATTTTAGATTTTTTTCTAATTGCAAATTGAATTGGTGACCGTAATTTATTTTTAATAGATATTGTATTGCATTATTTTATTTTCTCGCAATCGTAGTGAAAAGTAGAGTGTAACACACGGAGCTAAAAACCCATTATAACTCGGTTCCTATTTAAACTACTTCGTATATAATGAGTAATTTTAGCCCCTTGTAAAACAATCTACTATTGTTAATAACCGACGAATAATTTCAGCATTTGGGCGCTCAGAATTATGTACTGAATCTATGGTAACAGTTTGCGCGTCGGTTTCCCTGTCACCCTGTAGTGTATGTGTATATTCATCAAGTTTTAGTAGCAGATCGGGTTATAGTGGACATAATTTATTATGTCCACTATAACCAGCTCTAAAATTAGAATAACTCTTTAGAGTTATTCTAATTTTAGAGCAAGTATCAGAGAGATGTGGTCAAAGGGGATTGAAGATTTTAGGAGCCTGTAAAACTGTCACGCCATTTTGTTTTTTTTTTCAAAATGGCTTCCACGCGTGAAACTTATATAAATAGATAGCTGAAATCAATGCAAACAGAAAACTTAAGACCAAACCCCATCGATTTACTTATACAAGTTTCGTGGGTGGCCGTAACTTTGAAAAAAAAATCAAATTGGGGAACAGGTAGGTTCCATGTTACCATGGACCTTCAAAGCCGTTTAAGGGTGTGGAGTACAGACGATTAAACTGAACAACTTTTTCCATGGGACCAGCATCGGAAAAAAATAATCACATTTGGGTCGAGTTTGTGTTCAAGTTTTGTATGAGACAGTTGATATTTTTTTCACGATTACGATGTTGTTCCTAATTTTATATAAAAAGCCTTATGTAGTTAGTTTTAACCTTTACTTTATTATTTATGTCATGTATAACAGTAAAAGTCATAGTTTTTATTTTTTCTTACCTGGTATTAAATTGCACGTGTATTATAATTTCTTTTGCATTTTCTTTTAATTTAGGATTCTAAGAACCCGAGTAAGCCGTTTGAGGTTAGTAACTATACCTTCGTACACTTTTTGCTTGTAATGTGTAAGCTCTAATGCGAAAGCGCCAGGGTAGCCCGCAAAATTCATTTTTTTATACGTTTTTTTGCAATTCTAATGATTATGATTCTGTTAATACATATTTGTTACGGCCGCGAATCATATTTTATTCGACGTACAACTTAATACTGACCAGCAAATTGCTAAAAACGGAAGAAAATTTGAATTTCGCGGGCTACCTTAGCGCTTCCCCCTTTAAGGCACACAGGGGAGCTTCTCTTGGTAGGTATACATGACGACATATCAAACTATACCGATACATTTCCAGTTTTAGCTGAGCTCGCATTGTATGGGTTTTTCGTACAATGAGAAGTCTGCTAATACTGGAAATGTATAATGTCGTCGTGCGTACTACGCTTGGAGAATAGCGTTGCTCGAACAAATCACAAAATATTCATACAGTGTGTCACCAAATGAGACCCCGCGTCCTAGCCAAAGCAATCATCGCACGAACACGCCATATTATAGTCACCTTCATATGTCACATTTTGTTCTGTGAATCAGAACGCGCGTTCGTGCCGGCAGAGGGCGCCTGCTGGTTTTCCAAACAAAAAGCGATATGAACGCGACAATCATGTATTTCCTCGACATTCGCGTGTGCTTAGGACGTGGGGTATAGCTCTAGCCTTATATGCCACACATACAGACAGACATCAAGAACATAAAAAATACAATAATAATAAATGACCATAAAACAATTTTCAGTTCGGATTCAGCGCCAATGGAATTCCCAAGATGGTGGAGGCAATCTCCTATGCCATAGACGTCGGGTACAGACACATAGACACTGCCCACCTCTACAGAGTGGAACCGGAAGTGGGGGAAGTCATAGAGAAGAAGATTAAAGATGGCGTCGTGAAGAGGGAAGAGCTTTTTATCACTACTAAGGTTGGTTTTCTTGAAGTAATCACACTTTTAAAGGCGAAAATTTTGTAATATCTTGATTTAAAAGAGTGTCCATGGAGTTTCTTGCCCGTTCTTCTCCATAGAGATCTACGTTTTGGAATGGGCAATTAGCTTCAACTTTCTGACTAACTGACAGACTATTTAAATTTTGACAATTCAAAAGTGCCTGTACAAGGTTTAATTGAAATAAATGCTTCGAGTTTGAGTTTGAAAGTTTGTGAGTATGTCTGTATGTTTGTTACTTCTTCACGTTCGGCTGGACGGATTCGGATGAAATTCGGCAAACAGATAGTTTTTAACCTGAATTAACACAGGGGATACTTTTTATCCCGATATCCCCACGAGATCGACACTTGTGCGGGTGAAGCCGCGGGGCACTGCTAGTCATAATCATAAATCTTTATTGGAATGAAGTTCTTTAAAGGAGCTTGCCGTAGCAGGGGCGGATCTACTTAAAGGCTTTTTGGGCTGCAGCCCAGGGCCCCGTGGATACAGAGGGCCCCCAACCGAACTGAAAACAATAGACGATATTGTCAATAATAAAAATTATCTAGAATAAAAAAAAATCGGATCATAAAAAAATGGCAATTGGTTGAGTAATTAGGTAGGGCCCCTAAGTAGTATTAGCCCAGGGCCCCACAAATTCAAGATCCGCCCCTGTGCCGTAAGAGTCAACTGGGAGAAATCGTCACGTAACGAAGTAGTGTTATCTCCCTCCATGCGACTTTTTATTACATATAATAGAAGGAGTCTGAGATAGTTTGCATGGTTTTCGAGTGTGCAGGTGGGTGAAGTCGAAAGTGAGGTCAAAATGAAAATCCAAGATAACGGCTTCAAAAATTTTGCACATATCAGAAAATTGCGGTTTAAAATTTTAGAGTGTAGTACAGACGCCAGCACATCAAGCTACCCGAAACTGTCAAATTTTCCCAATCAACTTTGAACCTTATGCTTTAGCAATAAAGTTGAAAATCTATTAAAGAAATCTGACAGATTGTGGTAGGTTGATGTGCTGGCGTCCGTACCTACAGACCATCAAACTGAACCACTTTCTCAATGGCACCAACATCGTAATCGGGAAAAAATAATCAACTGTCCTATTAAACAAAACTTCAATACTTAAGGCGAAAGCGCCAGGGTAGCCCGCGAAATTCAATATTTTATAGGTTTTTTGCAATTTGTTGGTCAGCATTATGTTGGCAACACCAACATCAACATTTTTAATGTAAATTTTGACGTTTATATTATCTGTGGAGCACTGTATTTCGCTCTCTTCCAACCACGAACTGTGCAATAAATGGACGTGTCTGTTACTCCAGAGTTTTACTTCACCAAATACTGAAGCCCTCCTGCCCTACCAGCAACCTAGCAACATCACCACAGTCCACTGCTACGACCTCGTACAATTAAGTTGTACGTTGATTAATATATGATTCGCGGCCGTAACAAATATGTATTTACAGAATTATAATCTATAAAGTCATCAACACAACTCTCTAAGACCACGTAAGTCCAAAGAATAACTGTTTCATGAAATCATAATTCTTTGGAGTTACGTGGTCTTAGAGAGTTGTGTTGATGACTTTAATGATTATAATTCTGTAAATACTAATTTGTTACGGCCGCGAATCATATTTTGGTTGACGTACAACTTAATACTGACCAGCAAATTGCAAAAAACGTAAGAAAATTTGAATTTCGCGGGCTACCTTAGCGCTTCCCTCTTAAGTATTATGGGACGGCTGATTATTTTACAGATAGCGACCCCTGATAACGCAAGAACAACTACTTCGCGTGCCAAAAATCGCACCAGCTTACGTACAAAAATCGTAAGCCGCCATTTTCGCGCTCAGCCCTGTGTACTGCTGGCTGGGTGAGCGTGAGCGCTGGCCTAGACGCCGAAGGTGGGGCGAGACATGTGCTGCACGTGGCGCGGCGTCTTTCAATCGATTTGATTTTCCCATCACTAAATAGTGGTGGAATAGTGGTAGTGGTGGCTAAATAGTGGTGTATGGTGTACATAATAAAGAGTATTCTATTCTATTCTATTCTAGTGCTTGTGACGTCATATTAGGTAGTAAAAAAAAAACAGTGGCACTCCGGGAGTGCCGACAGAAGTGAAAACTTGAACAATTACGTGTGTATTTTGTGAATCGTTTTATAAACAAAACACGCGCGGTACCGGCTACGGCCATCCGTCTTACGAATTTTCGATCAGGTCACGTGTCTTGACGCGAGTTTAACATATTTTACCCATTACAAAAAAAGTGTACAACGCCGCTAAAGAAGTTTTCACTTCAAAAATGTCACGCTTGGTTTTCATACAGATCATGATACTTGCGTATTATCTAGGTCTATCTATATCTGTGTGTGACTTATCATTTTTTCTATTCTATTAACATCAATATGCTCTGTCTCTTCAGGTGTGGCACCATTTTCATCGCGAGGCTGACGTGGAGGTGTCGGTCCGAGGGTCTCTGAGGCGTCTGAAACTGGAGTACCTCGACCTGGTGCTGATGCACTGGCCCATGTCTATCTCAGTGAGTTTAGAAACCTATTTGGGAAGAAAAATAGGTATATTGATTATAAGGGGTTAGTTTGTCAAACAATATCACTTTTTAACAACCGAGCAGTGGGTCTGAAATTACGTAATTGCTTTGCAAAGGCGCCTTCGCTTATAGAGAAACGGGTACCGTTTTTTCCTCTTGAGTCACGGAACCCTAAAAAGTAAAAAAAAACCTACCAAAAAAATAACAAAAAAAAACAAATAAAAAAAAACAAAAAATAATACCAACTACATTCTTAAATACTGAAATCCTCATCTTATTAAAAAAAAAAAAATTTAAAAAAAGAATACCTACTACATTCTTAAATACTGAAATCCTCATCTTCTAAATTCCAGCAAGATGGAGTAGACGAGAAGATCGACTACCTGGAGACCTGGCGCGGGTTCGAGTCCGTGCTGCACAAGGGACTGGTCAAAAGTATCGGGGTGTCCAACTTCAACGTGGAACAGATGGACAGGCTGTTGAAGAACTGCAAGGTGCCGCCCGTGACCAACCAGGTTGAGGTGAGATATTTGGGAGGCTGAGATACTAAAATCATATTAATTTTTGGAAGCAGGGCCGTCTTTACCCGGGGGTGCAAGGGATGCGTGGCACCCAGGCGCAAGGTCTTAGGGGGCG
This sequence comes from Luperina nickerlii, assembly GCA_963855955.1. Lineage (NCBI taxonomy): Eukaryota > Metazoa > Arthropoda > Insecta > Lepidoptera > Noctuidae > Luperina > Luperina nickerlii. Next base: position 2,569,163 of record OY979689.1, on the reverse strand, counting down.
CAAGCCGATCAGGTCATCACTAATCACTCATTATAACCGCAACGCTCCAGCGCTGTAACCGCACGTGACCGCCTCGAAAAAATCCCTTAGAGAAAATTGGTGGAAATCATCTTAAAAATGGAACACAAAAATTAAGTTTAATTTATTTTTGTTGGCAAGGGGCAAGTTGGCAAACTGATTTTCGCACCCCAGCGCCCAATATGGTTAAGACGGCCCTGTTTGGAAGACTGATCAAGATTCGTTAACAACTCCGAATAGTATAAGATTACAGGCGACAGTCATGGGATTTTATAACGAAATAGAAGGTATAAAATCTTCTATAGAGGTATGAGGAATAGGGTATAAAGTTCACTAGCTCATACTCTATAGAAAAGGGAAGATCCTCCGACCAGACCACGCCCACGCCCACACATCCATTAAATGTGATGTCATTTGTACTAATAAAAAACAAAAACACTGTATAATGCTTCCTATCTCATTTTCTCCCACGTTACATCTTGTATGTATGTCTCTTTTTACTGTTGCTTTTTCGTTTCATAAAATTTCGAATCACAACGATGCTAAAGAAGTTTTCACTTCAAAAACTCAACGGGCAGCTACGGGCAGCTAATTTTTCTTTTTTCTGGTACATAATAATATTATTAACAACTTTCAATAACTTAAAGAGCAGGATCTATCAAGATAAAAAAGTTTTCACTCGACTATATAGATAACAAAAAAAATAATATTAATAAAACACAGCCTGGGCATATCTCTTTTTAACAATATACTATTTAGTATTTTATAAGCAGAAATTTTTTTTAAGTATTGCACTTACCTTCAGATTTAGAATCCATTTTTTTGTTTAAGGTTTTCTTGGCTGTAAAAACTTTCACACGTGTTCAATTTTCCCTACGCGTGGCTACACGTGCCGTAACGGCCACATTCAGACTAAGATTATGGAAGGGATTCGAGGCAAGGGACCTCACTCCGAACATTTTTCGTCTCTTAGGGGACTCCTTAAGCCAACTTGATGACAAAAAAACCCTAACTAAAAACTTTAATTTTGGAGTTTTGGCCGCAGAAAGCGGCCTTCGGCCGCGTTGTGAGACGGGTGTTGTGTGTGGTGGGATAACTGCGTAACACACTATAAATCACAATGTGATTCATTTTAAAGGATATGCTAATCCATTGCTTCAAATGTTTGAAAAAAGAATCCGCGCTCAACAACGTAAATAACGCAATGTACAATGCGTGCCACGAAAGATGAGACTTGACACACCACGTGGTTTGACATGCGCAGTACACGATTTTAGGTATCTTTAGCGGTATGAGGTCTGAGTGCGGGACGGGACCGGACGTCATAGGGGCGGCGGAAAGAGCGGGGGAGGCGGGGTCAAGTCTCATCTTTCGTGGCACGCATTGTATGTTGTTGAACTGTCAAAATTACTATTAGCGTGTTACGCATTTAACCCTATGTACAAGCTTTAGCCACATCCAGGTATTGATGAAGTCACGTACGTGTCCTTGGCGACATTGCAGGCCAGTACAGACGCCAGCACATCAAGCTACCCGAAACTGTCAAATTTTTCCAATCAACTTTGAACCTTCTGCTTTAGCGATAAAGTTGAAAATCTATTAAAGAAATTTGACAGATTGTAGTACCTACTCTACAATCTGTAGGTAGTACACAACCGTTTTAATTCTATCAATCTTCTTCCAGATCAACCTAAACCTCGGCCAGAAAGAGCTAGTAGACTTCTGCCAAGCGAACAACGTGCTGATTACCGCCTACTCCCCGTTCGGGACCATGGTGCCGTCCCGAAGTGCCCCGAACAGTCCCGAGCCGAAGCTCAACAACCCGACGATGGTGGCCATTGCGGAGAAACATGGGAAGACTGTCACGCAAGTCACGCTGAGATATCTGGTAAGAGAATCCCCCATACAGCAATGATATCACGACACAGCGCACAAAAACGCAACTGACGCTCGACTTAAAAAAAATCAACGTCGGATACGTTGATGACTGTTAGAGTTGGGTCATCCTGCTGTTCTATACCTACTGATATACGTTATAACTCACCGGGACAACTCACAAATGTACAAGAATCGTTTGGCGCGAAAATCTGAACTAAGGCCGCCATCTTTTTTTAAATATAATTTCTGTGACAATTTCACAAAACCTTACTATTTTTAATTTCATTAATTTTTTTTTATTGAGAGTAACCATAAGACTCATACAGTTTTAGTAACAATAAAAAAAACTTACAATTATTTGTTGTGATACAATATACAATAGCAACGCCCTCCTCAACGTCATTTAGGCGCCAAAAGATTCTTGAAGGTGTTAGGAACTGTCAATAGTGACAGCTCCCTTCACCTAGAGTGCTAAAGTTAGAAGTAAGTGAACTGTCATTCCATCTAAGTTTTCACGATGAGATTTTCTCAGAATAGGCCGGCTGGTTTCCATCAAGTATCAGAATCAAGACTTCGTCATACTGAGATTCGAGACCGAACAGTTAGTTAACCGTTTTGTAAATATGTGAGCACCATGTTATCTATCACATAATTGATTTACCTGTCATTCCTTTTTTTTTTATTCTTTTTACCTTTTGTGGTAGACTTATTTTATTCTAGGCGCATCGTCTTCACATATACCTAATTATATTATTTATACAAAACCTTGTAAAACATTTAAAAAAAAGTAACGGTGGAGTTTCTTGCCCATTCTTAAATTCTCCGTACAAACACTACCTTTTGGAAGGGGCGACTAGAATCAATTCAATTTTACTGTAATTATTGACGTTCAAAAGTGTGCCTATTTGAAATAAATGATTTGACTTTGACCGTAATATTCAGCAGTTTTCTCCATAATAATTATTATTCACTTTAATTTACAGTACCAACGCGGAATCGCCAGCATACCAAAAACGGTCACAAACTCAAGAATCGAAGAAAACGCGTCCATTTTCGACTTCACTCTGGACGAAGCTGATATGGAGACGCTGGCAAAATTCGACAATGGCTACCGAACAGTCCTACCCTTCTTCTGGCAAGACTACCTAAATTACCCGTTCGAAAAAATCCCGGAGAAAATGGATATTCCTGAATCACTTCGTATTTGGAAGAATGGACTTAATCTGGATATTGATTAAACTTTACAGCGGCGTAATTGCGTAGCACACTAACAATGAGGGTTTTCTGAAATGACGTTCGCTAGGTGGCAGCACTGTCAGTGCTGCCACCTAGCGAACGTCATTTCAGGTCAGGTTTCAGGTCGTCAGGTCCAGGCATCTGTCAAAGAGCCTATATTTTCTTTAGTCATGACTGAATGATGAACGAATGAATGAATCGAATGATGAACGTCATCATATATTTTATATTGGAAGACCACTTGTCACAGTGGTGCCAACTGGTGTCGGAAATTTTCACGAAAACCCTCATTGCTATGGCATTTTAACAGTTCGACAACATTCATTGCGTTTTTATACTGTCGAGCAGACGAATTTCTCAAACATATGAAGCAATGGTTTAACAATATCCTTCAAAATTCGTCACATGAGATTGAAAGTGTGTTTGTCATGTAATTGTGGTAGTGGTTATTGTTTACATTGCTGGCTAAGGTAAAAAATATAACTTTTATATATTTGTTTGTTACGTTATTAGTTTATTTTATTGTTAAAGATGTTATTTTATAAAAAAAATATTGTCTGGGGTCGATGCCTATGTACGTTTCCAAGGTCAAAGTATCCCCATACCAGATTTCATCAAAATCGATCCAACCGTTTCGGGGATTAGCCGTAACAAACAGACAGATAAAATTCTTTATAAATCTTTTTTGTTATAAGTACAGACGCCAGCACATCAAGCTACCCGAAACTGACAAATTTTCCCAATCAACTTTGAACCTTATGCATCAGCGATAAAGTTGAAAATCTAATTAAGAAATTTAACAGATTGTTGTAGGTTGATGTGCTGGCGTCTGTAGGTACATACTTTCTTCATCTGATTTAGTAAAAAGATTTTATTTTTAAATTACAAACAAACACTAATTTTATTTATCTAAATTACACACAGGCATTAATATTATGTTCTTCTATGTACCTATGTATATGTACACAGGGTGCCATTAAAATGTGGACAAATTTTAACACAGCGCACAGTTCGTCTAACCAAAGATATACAAGCAAAAAAAAAACACTGATCAAAGTGATTTTATTTTGACCTAAAATAATAAATTGCCGGCGTGCGTTTTTCTTATAAGTATATTTTTTTACCATCGTCCTTATTTTGGTGGTCTGAATGATTTCTAAAAGTTTGTCCATCTATTTTAATGGGACCTTATACATATATTTTTTTATTATAAAAAAAATACTTACTTGTTTTTAATTTGCTGGAGTTTTATTTTCATCATCTGCCTAGCCTTTTCCCAACTATGTTGGGGTCGGCTTCCAGTCTAACCGGATGCCGCTGAATACCAGTATACCTCCACAACCCAGTTACTGGGTAATACGATACCAGTGGCGTGCATTGCATAAAGGTATATAAGCAGTGCCTACCTCGATAAATCACCATGAGCCTGTCATTACATTGCTCACCGTCCGACCAGGACCAGGCCCGTAGGCGACTAGACCCGGCCTAGTGCCTGCCTACCTAGTTCAGTAAAGTTATTCCACTTTTCAAATCTGGGGACAGCAATGACACTAACATTTATAGACCCGTATCGGTTTTGCCAGTTTTCAGTAAGGTGTTTGAAAAAGTAATGTTAAATCAAATGCTCGATCATTTTAATCGTAATAACATCCTACACGGTCAACAGTATGGTTTCACCAAAGGACGTTGTACAACCGACGCCGGTGTCACCTTATTAAAACATATCTTTAACGCACGGGAAGAAGCACAAGATGCAATAGGCATTTTTTGCGACCTATCCAAGGCGTTTGATTGCGTGAATTACGAAACACTGCTGTTGAATCTTGAGCATTACGGACTATGTAAACTTGCTCTTAGCTTAATAAAAATCATATATAAATGATAGATTTCAGCAAGTTCAAATAAACGGTGTGAATTCATCTAGTTTAAAAGTCAAAATGGAAGTACCGCAGGGCTCAATATTGTGGCCATTCCTATTTTTAGTACATATATATATAAATGATTTACCTCATTCACTGAAAAACCGACCACAAATGGTGTCATTTGCTGATGACACATAGTGATGTGGCATAAGCAAATAACACCCGTTGTGGTCGGTTCAGTCAAATCTGTGGATTTATAAAGTAAGCAGACATGCACAGGAGCTTGACGACGTAAATAACACTATGCTTATGGTCCATAATTGGTTTACTGTAAATAATTTGATATTAAATGAGAAAAAAACTAAATACATTAGATTCGCTTTACCGAATGTTAGAAGTAATGAATGTCGTGTTGTATTGAATAGGGAGATACTTAAATTCGTCGAAAATACGGTTTTCCTGGGGATCACGCTTGACTCAAAGCTACAGTGGGGTCCGCACTTAACATCACTTGCAGGGCGGCTAAGTTCAGCCGCTTATGCTGTTTGGAGAATTCGCCAATTAACAGACGTGAATACCGCGAGATTTTTATAGAATCGACCGGCTGTATCGTCGTATCAAGGCCGCTAAAGTTGCCTTTGCCTAACACTTAAAATCAACAGACATGTTTAATGCGTGAGATTGAATTCACTACGTAATTGATGAAGTATCTAAACAGACCGATTCGGTTGGCTTGTTTTTTTTTCTCATAGCAACAAAAAATACTGTCCTTGACAAAATGTCCATCATCTATGGCTACTGACCTCAGATAGATATACCTAAACGCTTTTAACGCGTGCGACTTTTTTACATCGTTCTCACGTATAATTATAAATTCAACGTTAGTGATGTTACTAACATTTTTATAAAAATATAATTTAAAAGAGTGTCCATGGAGTTTCTTACCCGTTCTTCTCCATAGGTACCTAAGCTTTGGAATGGGCAACTAGCTTCATATTTTCTGACTGACCGACTTCTTGACAATGCAAAAGTAAATGGTTTAATTGAAATAAATGCTTTGAGTTTGAGTTAAAGCCTATTAAAACTTATGTTTCAAATGTTATTTCAAGTTAAACAAAAATCAACTTTATTGCAATAGTATTTAGTTGATTTCAGAGTGACTAGCACTATTGAAAAAGTTATAAAAACGTTAGAAGTTGTCGCGTAAACTGAACTTTATTGTGTCGAATTTAAAGTTATTTTTCCATGAACTCTCATTTGTTTACATTTTTTCCAAATAAATCGCGAATGCACAGCATCAATTTGAAACATGAATAGACTTCATCACTTCTGCAAATCGGACTATGAAGGAATCTTGGTAAATAGATAGATAAAATAGATAAACCATTTATTTGGCGCACACAAAAAGACAGCACAACACACAAAAGTACAATATTAGATGATAACCAAATTACCCACATGATTATAATATAAAAACAAGGTGCCGATAAAAAAACAAAATGAAAAACACTTATCGAAATAAAAGTGACGAAAATAGTAAAAGTCAAAATAACGTAGTAGTAGTCAATATTTATAATAGTTAATGTCAAAATTTCGAAGTCATAAATACAGTCTGACTCGAAATCTGTCTTCTCCTCGATATTGAGTCTATAATTGCTAAAACTAATAGCACACAAAATGTGAGAGACATCTACCATAGAAAATTTGTATTTACTCTGCATCTACACAAAATGTGAGAGTAATCTAAAAAAAAATTAATACGCAGGAGACAGCTCGTTCATGAAAACAAATGCTTATGTGTGAAGTTGTTTCGAAAAAACCCACAGGACTCAGGAGACACGCACAAAACTATACATACTTACTAATAGTTTTTTATAACAAGTTAATAAATTCATCTCATGTATGTACAGACGCCAGCACATCAAGCTACTACAATCTGTCAAAATTCTTTAATAGATTTTCAACTTTATCGCTAAAACATAAGGTTCAAAGTTGATTGGGAAAATTTGACAGTTTCGGGTAGCTTGATGTGCTGGCGTCTGTACTAGGTATGCAAGACACACGGCGGCTAAACATCCAGGTAATACATAACCACTATAAGCTGACTTCTGATTGTACAACACACCTATACAACGCGGGGTCAGCTATAAATGGAAATTATAGCTGGATGTGTCGCCGTGTGTACCTACTGGTTTACCTTGACGGTATTGTTGACAACAGAATTGCTATAGTATGACGACTGTAATTCCAGCGTCTCGTAATTCTATCAATTCACTTTTTTAGAACGAAGTTCTTTTACGGAGCTTGTGGTGAGAGTAAAATGGGAGAAATCGTCACGTAACGAAAAAGCGTTATGCCTCCATGCGATTCTTCATTAATGAAATAGAAACAGACAGAGAGAGAGGGAGAAATGGTCATGTCTAAACTAATACTCAAAATCATCATCATCATTTCAGCTAAAAGACATCCACTGTTGGACATATAGCTTCTCTGCAAGAAGCAGTGGGCCGTAAACCACCACGGTAGGCCCAGTGCGGGTCGGTGAATTCCACATGTCTTCGAATGTTTAGTTCTAGGACATGCCGGTTTCTTCACGATGTTTTCTTCAACGTTTTGAGAGCAGTGGTGTTGAAATTAATATCTACCTACACAAAGTAAAGTGCCTGCCAGGGTTCGAACTCACGACCTACAACTCGTAAGTCGGGGACGATACCACTGGGCAACCACACCACTGTCCCCAAACGAATACTTACTATTAATTACTTAATGCTCTATGTGAGTAATAACATAACGACGTGCTCAAATCAATGTCGTACAGTTACACCTAAGAAATCCTTTGTAATATAACCCTCATTTGAATTCCAAGTTTAACTCCTAACAAACAAAGTTCAAAACCCAACACCACTAAAGTTAAGAGCTAAAAAGTTCCACTAGCTCTATTCTATTTTGATTTGAAACTTAATAAAGATGGAGATAAGGTTCAAAATCATAATTTATGTAAATGTAAGCTTATTTGAATGTTCAGTTCAGTATATTATTATAAGTAAATCAAATGAATGGGTCAGTCTTACTTAGTGCGAGCTTAGAAGATGACGTTTATTTTTATTTTATTATCTGTGATAGTTGGAGTGGTAAGTTTTGTTAACTAATTTATTTTTAACTTCAATTTCTTATAGCCTTTATTTCTAATATTTTACATTTGCATAAAAACAGAACCACAGAACCTCCTTTTTTGAAGTCGGTTAAAAAGGGCGTCAAAGAATGAGATGGAAGGATAAAATTAGAAAAAAAAACAGTGGCACTCCGGGAGTGCCGACAGAAGTGAAAACAAAACACAAACAGAATACTTTGCCATCACTAACTGACATATCGGATATACATTAAAACCGAGTACCTACATCCCGAGGACAGCCGAACACATCCGAAGCGGGTATTTTTTTAATCGTCTTATAAACAAAACACGCGCGGTGTCGCTTACGGTAATAGTGACGCGAGTTCAATGGTTTTTTCCATCTCAAAAAATGCCCAACGCGCCTATTAAGAAGATTTTACTTCAAGAATAATAATCATCGACACCGGTAACATTAGGTATTAGCAAACGTCTACCCTAGAGTTTGCCATAGTTTCCTATTTGTGGCTTAACTTTTACATGTTGATCCTGCCGTTTTTTTAATCGACTTCAATTCAGATGCTTATTTTTTTTTAAGTGAAAAGTTCTTTAGGCGTGTTAGGCATTTTTTGAGATGGGAAAAAACCATTGAACTCGCGCCACTGTTACCGTAGACGTCACTGCGCGTGTTTTGTTTATAAGATGATTCAAAAAATACCCGCTTCGGATGTGTTCGGCTGTCCTCGGGATGTCCGATCTGTCAGTGAGTGATGGCAAAGTATTCTACCGGTATATTCTGTAAAAATCTAACCGTGAGTCTTAGAAGTGAAGTAGAATTGAAGTGAAATGAGCTTTAAATGAGCTGTCATTCCACCTGATCTCAAGAGCATTAAATTGACACTATCGACAGCTCTCTTCATTCAAGTTTCCCGGGAGATATTTACAGAATACCACTGCTGTTTGTGTTTTGTTTCCACTTCTGTCGGCACTCCCGGAGTGCCACTGTTTTTTTTTTTTGTAATTTCATCCATCCATCTCATTCTTTGACGCCCTTTTTAACCGACGACTTCAAAAAGGAGGTTCTGTATTTAACTTACTGACTGGCGTAATGTGGGAGTTCTATACAAGCTGACATCCGGGACATCGCAGCACAACCTTTTACTGGAAGAAGTACAGACGCCAACACATCAAGCTACCCGAAACTGTCAAATTTTCCCAATCAATTTTGAACCTTATTCTGTAAGAATAAAGTTGAAAATCGATTAAAGAAATTTGACAGATCGTAGTAGCTTGATGTGCTGGCATTTGTACCAATACGCTGTGCATGTGAGCGTGAAGACGAGCTGCGTCATCACATAACACACAGTATAGTGCGTGCCACGTAAGAAGAGACTTGACACACCACGTGGTCTGACATGCGCAGAACACGATTTTAGGTATCTTTAGCGGTATGAGGTCTGAGTGCGGGACGTAACCGTACGTCATAGGGGCGGCGGAAAGAGCGGGAGAGGCGGGGTCAAGTCTCTTCTTACGTGGCACGCACTGTACACACACTCGCATTGACTTCCGAATTCGCCATTGTCTGTTTTTTTTTAATGTAAGTTGTTCGTTGTGTCGTACTTTCTAACAATGGGGTAGGTCGGTCAAAGCTAATTGTAAATGGCGTGACTATTATAGACCTTCAGTGGTTTAGGCGTGAAAAGGTCAAAGGTGTGCAAATATCTAATAAAATAAAATATAATCCATACTAATATTATAAATTCGAAAGTAACTCTGTCTGTCTGTATGTTACCTTTTTACGCCTAAATCACTGAACGGGTTTCGATAAAATTTGGCAGAGAGATAGGTTGAATCCCGGGGAAGGACATAGGATAGTTTTTTTTTATCGACATACCTCGCGGGCGAAGCCGCGGGCGGAAGCTAATAGAGTTATACAAAAACAATTATTACGGAATTAGTACGCACGGCTACACATCAAGTTATAGGTACAGACGTAGACGCCAGCACATCAACCTACCACAATCTGTCAGATTTCTTTAATAGATTTTCAACTTTATCGCTAAATCATAAGGTTCAAAGTTGATTGGGAAAATTTGACAGTTTCGGGTAGTTTGATGTGCTGGCGTCTGTACATAACCAGTATAAGCTGACTTCTGATTGTACGAAAAGCCTATACAAAGCGAAGGTCAGCTAAAAATGAATAGCTTAACGTGTCGCCATTGTGTACGTGGGATAATTTCCGACCTCCACGCGGGCGAACCCTCTGGTAAAAGCTAGTACCTACTCTTATAAAGTTATAACTATAACTTTTCATAATTTTCAGTTGTGTGACGAAAAAGATGGCGGCAAGGCGTACCGGATTCCGCTGAACGATGGCAACTCCATACCAGCTCTAGGACTTGGCACCTTCTTGGGTTTTGATGAGGTAAGTCCAAATAGTTATAATTTCATAAACACTCTCAAAACGGTGAAGGAAAACATCGTGAGGAAACCGGCATCTAGAACCAAAAATTTTATGATTCTTTTTTTTTTTATAGAGTGGTCAGAAGACTGTTGATGAGCATGTGGTTGAACACCCGGTCACCTGGGCGTTGAATGCTGGATACAGGTATGATGATTTTGAACTACAGATTTCCTTTCTTTTTGGAACATCAGTCTATTACAGTCTGTTAAGGTGGAACTAGTCGCGAGCTCGAACTCACTGGTGGCCATGGCCAAAAAGCACGCTGTCTCACCTGGCTTCGTGTCCGACAGAGATAGTATCAGTGATGAGCAGTTAGACGCTAGTCTACACGCAAAACATCTAGTTCCTCGACCGATCACTTGCCCTACCATCGGGGGATGACAGCCCCCCGTCCGGACTTTGTCCGGCTTTGTCATTTGTCCGAACGACGCTAGGTAGCCCGCGAAATTCAATTTTTTCTTACGTTTTTTGCAATATGCAAATTTAAAAAATTTGATTCGCGAACGTAACAAATATGACTTTACTGAATTTATAACAGGCGACCGATTTGGCAACGTCGTCGTCGCGTGCCCTTATTTTCGTAGGGAACGCGAACGTTCAAAATTAGGTAAAAATCGCTAGTACAACGCGTTGCCAACTTGCTTCATGTTGTGAACCCTGCAATGAATTAGTGTTGCCCAAATGCAAGACCAAGACAAGACCTTAGCCAGTCTTGGTCTTGGTCTTGCGTCAATACACCTGGTCTTGGTCTTGGTATTGCGCTCTCAGTCTTGGTCTTGGTCTTGGTCTTGCAGCAAGAGTCTCGCAAGTCTTGCGAGACTCTACTACTTAGACTAGACTACATTCAAATACCTATTAGCCAATTGCTCAGGGTGGCAGGGAAATCGACGCGCAACAGCTTACCATGGATTCAAGTACATGATTCTGGACCCCCCTGCGTTGAAATTTTTCGTCGGCTTTTTCTTAATTTTTAGGTTTTTTTTGCAAGTTTTTTTACTGTAAATTGTATAAAATCATTATTTCTATCTGACCCAATAATATTTTTAATAAAAAAATAGTAAATTCACTTGTTTCACTTAAAACAGCAATGTAAATAAAACTCGAAAGGGCTACCTGATCAGCTGTATTGCTAAAGTTCATTTGCGAGGTCAACACTGTCTTCGTATCTACGCTATTCGCTTTCAAATGCCGCGACAAAGGGACCGCAGCGCCAAGCGGTCTCCTCGTATTATTAACGCACTTGAAAATAAACTTTAAAATTATTACAATAAAGTGCATAAATGCTTGAACCTGACAAAAAATGCGGAAGATTGCGTTAAAGAAATATGGCAGATTGTAGTACCTTGATGTACTGGCGTCTGTACCATAACATCGACTGGCTTAAAAACTGCTACTAGTACTATGTAGACCTACTCGACTCGCTGTTAGTTTTAAATTTTGCTGAATAGAAGAATGATATAAACTTTGAAACATAAATACCTACATAATTTTTACCAACCTACTAACGTTAGATCTGCACATTAGACTTATACAAGTATAATATAATACTCTAAGTAGATATACCTACAAGGTATGAAATGAACTTTGCTAGAAAGTTATGCTAGGTACTTTTTATTACATATGGGAGCAAATTTGTAAGTAACACGCTACCTACCTACTTAATAAATAGTCGAAACATATAATAATCAATACAATACCTTTTAGTGTTATGACGATACGGTTTTGATACTGGGGAAAGTCTATCAAAATCGGGATTAACACCAAATACCTACTATAACGCCCAAATCTCAGTTTGACTTAACTGCGAGACGCAAGAGTCTTGCAGGCTTAGTCTTGTTCTTGCTCAAGTCTTGCAGGGTTCAGTCTTGGTCTTGGTCTTGCTATAATAAGTCGGTCTTGGTCTTGGTCTTGGTCTTGCAAAAATGCAAGAACAAGACCAAGACTGCAAGACCAAGACCGATTTTGGGCAACACTACAATGAATGTATTGCGTATCGGGTGCGCGCTAAAATTGATACCTTAATATTATAAAAATGTACTCTGTGACCTTAATTTTCTTATTTTTTACGAGAATTAAATTTCTTATTTACGTAGGAACGCGAACGGTCAAAATTAGGTAAATATGAAGTACAACGCGTTGCCAACATGCTTCATGTTGTAAACTCTGCGATGAATGAATTGCTTATCGGGCGCGCGCTAAAATTGATACCTTAATTTTCTTATTTTTTACGATAATTAAATTTCTTATTTACGTAGGAACGTGAACGGTCAAAATTAGGTAAAAATGAAGTACAACGCGTTGCCAACGTGCTTCATGTTCTAAACTGCGATGAATGGATTGCTTATCGGGCGCGCGCTAAAACTGATAGTTTAATTTTCCTATTTGTTACGATAATTTAAAAAAAAAACTTACTGGAACGACGATAACTCGTGTCTACTCGAAAGCAATAACTTTATTTTGCACTATTTAAGACGACTGCAATTACACGATACTTTCAAGATTTTAGATTTGTAAAATGATAATTTATAATGGTTATGTAACAGGGTAATGGCACCTCCTATTTCGATTTGTCATAAATTTTCAATTTCAAGCTGCAGGGTACAATACGTGCCACGAAAGAAGAGACTTGACCCCGCCTCCCCCGCTCTTTCCGCCGCCCCTATGACGTCCGGTCCCGTCCCGCACTCAGACCTCATACCGCTAAAGATACCTAAAATCGTGTACTGCGCATGTCAAACCACGTGGTGTGTCAAGTCTCATCTTTCGTGGCACGCATTGTAATTACGTAACACACTTATATCAGTTGCAATAGGTTTCATTTTGACATTTCAACAACATTCATTGCGTTATTAACGTTGTGGAGCAGACACAACACAATTTTCAAACATAGTTAAGAAGCAATGTATTAGCAATATCCTTCGAAATGATTCAGATAGAGATTGATAGGTAGTGTGTTAGCAATTAGGGTGCAGCAGTGCGATTCTGTAACCATCTCACCGTGAACACTTAGGTGAAGTGAGCGTGGAGTGAGCTGTCAATAGTGTCAATTCCCATCAAAAACAAACTCACGTCACCTAAGTTTTCACGGTGAGATTTTTACAGAATCGACCGGCAGTATAGACAGTCTTGCAGTGGACGTCTTTCGGATGATGACGATGACGATGGTGATGATGATGAAAATGTTAATGATGTTGGCAGGATGATAGACACTGCAGCTGCTTATCACACCGAGGGTGAAGTGGGTGCAGGAGTGAGAGCTTCCGGAGTACCCAGGGAAAATGTCTTCATAGTGACCAAGGTATGAACAATACGTTTGCTAATTATTTTTATCAGCAGCTAATTCCGTGACACAAGGTTTGCGACCACCCTCCCACCGGAGTCCGGCGTCAAGCAGCCTGCTGTGTTTCGTCGATGCGTGTGTAGCGGTATCTACAACGCCACATACAAACAACGCGTCATACTGACGTCACGCAAATCCTGCATCGCGCAAGCAGAGTTTACCGCGCAACTATCATAGATACAACGGCCCGAGACGAATCAACGGGCAGTTGCCCGCCAGACACAACACCCGTCTGGTCGGAGGATCCTCCCTTTTCTATGGAGGTTGAGTGAACTTTACACCCTGTTCCTCATACCTCTATACGTGGGATTTCCAGTGCCTAAGGCATCTTCTGGGCACGCTCGTTCCATCACAGACCTCATCCATCGCTTTCCATCAGGCGTGATCGAGGTCAAGAGAGGGCCATATTTAAAAAAAAATGGACAGCTCACTTCAACTCAGTTTTCACGCTGAGATTTTTAGAATTGATGGGATGTTTTTCACATCTTACATATTACTTTAACACCGAATTCTTTTAATTTCTTGTTGCAGCTTCCTTCCCACGAGTCCCGAGACGTGTTATCTTCTCTGAGGAACTCCCTGGCTCGTCTGAACATGACCTATGTGGACCTGTACCTCATTCACAGCACTGTCACTTTTAAGGTTTGTATAGTTTATATTGCTCATAATCAGCAAAGAAACTTTAAAATATATTTATTTATACTTTATTGTACACTACAAAAATACATAACATAAAAAATACATCAAATACTATAAAACGTACAATGGGCGACATTATCGCTTTCTGCGATCTCTTCCAGGCAACCTTGGAATGGACAGTGATTTTCCTGGACATAAAATGGGGTTGTCGATGGGGCAAATATTATGTATACAATACAATAAAATAAATACACAGGTGCAGTACCCGGCGATAAATATAGCACATCGACCTATTCGATCCTATCGATTTTATACAAAGAATAAAAATAATTATCAAAAGAAGCAAATCATCATTGTTTTAACAGCTCCTAATAGATACCGGACTGTTTGTATTTCGTGTGACAGAGATAACGCTCTACGAAGCCGAAATTAGCCGATTGTCTCTTTCCAAAGGTCGATGTGCAATATTTATCGCCGGGCACTATAAATACATATCGAAAATTATAGATTTTGCTCATAATCAACACAGAGTAATACTTTAAATAGATCGTTTTTAATAACATTGTTCCTCTCAACCAAAGCACCTGCAATCTAATTTCTTCACCACCCTTGGTTGACTGGTAGAGAACGCCTAGGGCATTAAGTTCGCGTTTGTACAGACGCCAGCACATCAACCTACTACAATCTGTCAAATTTCTTTAATAGATTTTCAACTTTATCGCTAAAGCATAAGGTTCAAAGTTGATTGGGAAAATTTAACAGATTCGGGTAGCTTGATGTGCTGGCGTCAATACCTTTTTTGTGTGCGAAAAGTACCTATAAATAAATCAGCTTTTAACATTCCCACTGTTGGGACACAGGCCTCCTCTCTGTAAAAGGGAGTGGGCCATAATCCACCACGCGGGCACAGTGCAGCTTGGTGGATGCCACATGATTTCGAATTTTATATATTTTTGGGCGAGGGCTTAGTAATAGGATTTTGTTGGCAACTTGGCACTCTTTGGGTACAGAACTACGGAACTATAAAAATCGCGTTGACTATTGACGCATTTTTCATAGACGTCACGTCATGCCTTTAACTCGACACTAATCCAATCTAAATGCCTATTATAGGTAAAAAATATTAAAGATTGCATGTCCAGATTCTAGATAATTATGTCGATAAAATAAAAAAATGTATGAGAAAAAGTATTGAAGAAGAAAATGGCACCCAAATTATACATTTTCTAATCAACCAACTTCAATAAACCCGCTGTCGATAATATCAAGTTAAGAACGATAATTAATTAAAATGATAACGATCTTGTTTTTTTTTTTGTTATCTTTTTGCATTACGTCTTGTTTTTTTATTTATTTTTCTGAAACAATATCCTATGTGTCATAGTTTTAAAGATAGAATGTGATTTTCACCTTTTTGAACGTTGAAATTGCAAAATGGCGCTGCACTACATATTTGGATAATGATTTTATCAAAATATGTTCAATGTTAATATCGGGGCTATATGTATATAAGGGGTATCGTATTACCCAATAATTGGGTTGTGGAGGTCAGATAGGCAGTCGCTCTATGTAAAATACTAGTATTCAGATGCATCCGGTTAGACTGGAAGCTGATCCCCAACGTTATTGGGAAAAGGCTAAGCAGTTGATGACTCTGTTCACCTCTGTCCACCGCTTCGGAGTATACAGGCTTGATATAATGACCGATATTTTTTTTTCTTTTCAGCCTGACGACAGCGGCTATGACATCATAGACTACCTAGACACCTGGAAAGGTATGGAGGAAGCCAAGAAGTTAGGTCTAGCCAAGTCTATAGGCATATCTAACTTCAACGTTAGCATGATAGAACGGCTGCTGGCTAACTGTGAGATTAAACCTTCGGTGCTGCAGGTTGAGGTAAGAGTTCAACCTTTCTCATCAAAAATTTATTAATTATACTCATTTATACACTTGTTCTTTGTCAAAAATCAATTATACAATCTATTATAGACTTGTTCTTTGGCAAAAATTAGACTCATTATCAATGTGCGTTTTTAAATTTTCTAACGCGACTCTATTATCGTGGACATCCACGTTCACGTTTATAAAATGTACGGAAAGAAGTGCACGTTAACGTTATCCTGGACGGAAAGCGTCTACATATATTTCCATACGTTTTACTTCCCTGTTGCCGTGAGGTGGGCATGGTCGTCCACGATAATATCGTCACGTTAGAAGTTATAAAAGTGCACACTAGTAACAAAAAAGGTATGTACAGAAGCTCAAGCATCAAGCTACCCGAAACTGTCAAATTTTCTCAATCAACTTTGAACCTTATGCCTTAGCGATAAAGTTGAAAATCTATTAAAGAAATTTGACAGATTGTAGTAGCTTGATGTGCTGGCGTCTGTACTTAGTTTATCCAAGCGTTGTCCAAAAATAAATTTTGTCCAAATGTTAACTTTTAGGTACTAAGCATCACTTAGACGCCTGGAAACCATATCAATAAATGCGTTTAGCGCTAAACATATTTAAAACAGCATTAATCTAACTCCCACTCTCGTTACCTTTAAACGATTGACAGAAACAGGAGCAATGTTTGCGGTAAACTTTGCTTGCGCGATGCAGGATTTTGCGTGACGTCAGTGTGATGGGTATTTTGCATGTGGTGATGTAGATGCCGCCACAATCCTAACTTTCCAACCATTTTCTATCCTCAGGTAAACTTAAACTTAGCTCAGAACAAGCTGCTAGACTACTGCAAGAGCCAAGACATAGTGGTGATGGCCTACACGCCGTTCGGTTCTCTATTCAGCCAGGAGTCTGCGCCACCAGCACCCAGGGTCGATGACCCAACGCTTGTGGAGTTAGCCAAGAAGTATGGGAAGACTGTGCCGCAAATTGTGCTGAGATATTTAGTAAGTCTTGTTTAAATAGAACTGACAAGTAGTCTCGTCAAAGCTCGTTTTATTGAATTAGCAGAGGTTTCAACCTATTTTATGACTATTTTCAGGTGCAAAGAGGAGTAGTTCCTATCCCCAAGTCAGTGAACAAGAACCGAGTGGAAGAAAACATCCAAGTTTTTGACTTCGAACTGACCAAGGAAGAAATGGAGACTTTGAGTAAGTTTTGAAAACAGAACTGAAAAAGTCAATCTGCAGACTTTCCTGATTCCAAGTCTGCAGATTGACTTCTTCAATTCTTTGAGTTCACTTCTTTTGGTTCATTCTCTTCTGTACTGATGACTTACTTTGTTCTGCAAATAACATAATGCTTAGCAGGAGACTTTAAACAGCTTAGAAGGCTCTGTACTGACTTGTTTAGTGAATATACTTAGTCAAACTGCTGTCTGCTGAGTAAAAACTATAGGTAGAGGACCCACAAAACCTGAATGGCATTGCAGATTTTTAAAGCTATAAACGCTATAAAGAAAAATATAACTTGTGTCTAATTCTCATTGTTAATTGGTTAGCTTCGTAAGTCACACTGCTGAGTTTACTCATATAAGTATTTGTAAAAACATGATCGTTTTTCATTCCTAATTATTTATTTTCAGGCAAATTCAACAAGGACTACAGGGTAGTGTTCCCCAGTTTCTGGCAAGATCATCCCTACTACCCTTATGAGAAGGTGGACGAACCGGCTGCCGATCTGTTCAAGAAAAAAGAGTAAAGTAGTGACAGACTAACAAATAAGAAATGTTTTAACCGTGTATATTTTTATTTGACTAGTACCTAAATAGCATCAGTTTTTCCTATCCTATGCTAAGCGAAGTTAGATCTATTCCTAAAGCTTTTAGTATACTTATTGTCGGTTAGAATGCGAATTCTCAACTCTGCAAAAGTCGACAGTGATATCTCGATAATTATCACTGTAATAGGTACTTGATAGAATGATAAATTATAACTTCGTTTTCGTAAGGAGAAAAAGGCGTAGATTTATGTAACGTTGTATTTTTGGCAGAATAAATGAAAACAAAATCTTTTAAAATAACATTCTCTTTTTCTTTTTTTGTTTATTTTTTTTTTAAACATATTTTATATACATTAATTCAACCATTATACTATTCAATTGGGGATTAAAACAAATACTTAATTATACAATAAAATACTTAAACTTAACATAATGGTATAAAAATCCTGTTTTAAATTTTCAGAATTGCTATATTTTAAAAGATCTACAATTCTACAGAGACGCTATAAAAAATAAATCCCCAGCCTACGAAAGTCATCAACACAAAAGTTGTATACGCTATCAAACTAATGACAACTGAATTGACAGATGTCGAACTCGTATTAATTAACGGCTGTGATTGCATGGCTGAGCGACATAACAAAAGGCAATCAAATCAAAAGACATAAGATTTAACAGCGTAGCAAAATAGACAGTCAAAAACTGGGAGGAATTCTGCATTATGAATCTTATTCATCGAACAAACTCTGCACTCTGCAAAATGACTTGCGCCATATTTTATCACTAGTAAATACTCATTGCAGAGATCTACAGGTGCTGTTATTTAGAGCATAATGAGACAAGATTTTAGTAGAGAGTAGATTTAGTAGACGTTAGTAAATGAATGTCAACAGCTAATTTAATGCTTAATGAACCAGCAAGCATGTTTTTAGTAGCGTAACTGATAGTAGTAAATAAAGACATGACATCATTTTGACCGCAGCCAAAAACATTGTGTTTGAAAAAAACTTATTTCTTTGTAACTTATGTATTGGAACATAGAAACAACATTAAAATGATTTAGGTAAGAAAATGGGTAAAAAAGTCTCCTAACAAAAATTAAATGCTGAAAAGTGTCAAAATCATGCTAAAAAACAAACGCTCTACACTACTGCATTACACTCTAAAACTCATCATAAGTCTGCAAATTCCGTACGCAAAATACGCGCATTGACGTGGAGTTGCGGACACCAGCCCGTATTACCTATTACCTATTAAGTCTGCAAATTGAAATTATTGCTCGTATTTTATGAAATCACTCTGCAATTCGTCTTCTTGTGTCAGCACGCACTTCGAGTTCACCGGTCCTGCAACGCACCTCCAGAACCTTTGGCAGTCACCCCTGAGAAAAAAGATCATGTTAGTCCTAGATGTAAAAGTAATTGGTTGACTTCGTAAGCTCTACTGCGGCAACACTGCGGACTGGTTGGGACTAGTGCGAGCGCGGGTGCCATCCGCTTGAGACACGCGTCTGTGAAGTGCAAAAATGGAGCAACGAAAAAATGGCTATCTAAGCCAATAGATCTAGTGTTGCCCAAATGCAAGACCAAGACAAGACCTTAGCCAGTCTTGGTCTTGCGTCAATACACCTGGTCTTGGTCTTGGTATTGCGCTCGCAGTCTTGGTCTTGGTCTTGCAGCAAGAGTCTCGCAAGTCTTGCGAGACTCTACTACTTAGACTAGACTACATTCAAATACCTATTAGCCTATTGCTCAGGGTGGCAGGGACATCGACGCGCAACCGTTTACCATGGATTCAGTAGGTACAGACGCCAGCACATCAACCTACTACAATCTGTCAAATTTCTTTAATAGATTTTCAACTTTATCGCTAAAGCATAAGGTTCAAAATTGATTGGGGAAAATTTGACAGTTTCGGGTAGCTTGATGTGCTGGCGTCTGTACATGATTCTGGATTAATTTTTACGTTTTTTCTGCAATTTTTTTACTGTAAACTGTATACAAACATTATTTCTATCTGACCCAATGAGATTTTTAATTAAAAAATAGTAAATTCACTTGTTTCACTTAAAACAGCAATGTAAATAAAACTCCAAAGGGCTACCTGATCAGCTGTATCGCTAAAGTTCATTTGCGAGGTCAACACTGTCTTCGTACCTACGCTATTCGCTTTCAAATGCCGCCACAAAGGGACCGCAGCGCCAAGCAGTCTCCTCGCATTATTAAAGCACTTGAAAATAAACTTTAAAATTATTACAATAAAGTGCATAAATGCTTGAACCTGACAAAAAATGCGGAAGATTGCGGGAATCCCCGCGCGGCGTCGCGTCGAGTCGGCCATGAATCCCAATGAATCTAACAGACGCGTCACATGAGGCATTTTAATCATCTACATAATTGAATGACCCATTTACTACTTTTATTTTAGATTCGTTATGAGGGGATAATTATTTTTCTAAAGCTTCATCGATTTAAGGGGGAAGCGCTAAGGTAGCCCGCGAAATTAAAATTTTCTTACGTTTTTTGCAATTTGCTGGTCAGTGAATTTCGCGGGCTACCTATTATCGCTATCGCCTTAAGTAAAGAAGATTTCAAAAAAAAACGTGCAGAAGTGTATTGATAGTCACGTAATTTTTCGATGTTTTTTTATTATCAACAATAATTTTAGTTTTCAATGCAATTCAACAATGTAATTTACTGTTTCATAAAAAAAATACATCCATTTTCGCATAATCGGGATTAATTACCTACTATAACGCCCAAATCTCAGTTTGACTTAACTGCGAGACGCAAGAGTCTTGCAGGCTTAGTCTTGTTCTTGCTCAAGTCTTGCAGGGTTCAGTCTTGGTCTTGGTCTTGCTAAAATAAGTCGGTCTTGGTCTTGCAAAAATGCAAGAACAAGACCAAGACTGCAAGACCAAGACCGATTTTGGGCAACACTAAATAGATCAGATAGTCAGAGATAGAGAGATAGTAGATAGTCAGTATGAGTCTGACACTCCCTTCCGCTCCACCCAGAGCGGGAGGGGTCATTTGATGATTTCCCATCCTGAAAAAAAAAAAAAACAATAGATAGGTACTTTGCCCACGCTCTGTAGTGGCAACATGAATGCAAGCTAATTACCAAACCGAACATTTAAGGCTCCTGCAAACAGGCGCGACCCGCGACGCGAATCGTGATTTAATCGCGTGTCGCGCCTGTTTGAAACTTTGAAGGAGCCTTTAGTCGGGTACCAACCAGTGCCGCGGCTGTACGTGACAATAAAGTAACAAATTGTGTGGATAACTTCCTCAATTATATTTATACTATTATTATACTGTAACTTTGAAAGGTAAAAATGTATCATTTCATGCGTAAGTATCAAGAAAAATGTATAATTTTCTTTTATATTTTTTCGACGCCTTCTAATGGCGGCTGGCGCCTGAGGTAAGTCACGTGCCGTTAGGGGAAGATGGGGTACTTTGCATCAGTATTTATAAAACCTACATTGTTTTTATTTTGATGAATTGTGTATGAAAAGTGACACATACATGTGATTACCTTCTGTACTCTCTGTATTTTGTGGCGTTGTCGTCGCGTCGATGCAAGAGTCCGACTCGGACTTGACCGGTTCTTTTTTTAAAAATACCCTAGAAGTCTGAGCATTTAGTAAAAAGATGTTATTTTGACATTACAAAAACAGACATTTTATTTATTTGTATGTATGTATGACATGTACAGATAAATAAGAAGCATTTGAGGGGCAATTCTCGTAATTTTAAGAACGTTCACAGTCTGCAGTGCGATTCTGTAACCATCTCACCGTGAAAACTTAGGTGAAGACTTAGTGAGCGTGGAGTGAGCTGTCAATAGTGTCAATTCCTAGCAAACACAAACTCACATCACCAAAGTTTTCACGGTGAGATTTCTACAAAATCGATCGGCAGATCTCAGTCTCAATCCGTCAAAAATACTTCTAAAATCCCTACTTTTTTTTTGACAAGGTTTTGACATTGATTGTAGCTGAGATGCGATTGCAACCAGCCTGTCGATTCTGTAAAAATCTCACCGGTGAAGTGAGTTTGTTTGTGAAAAAAATCTATCGATTTGTGTTTCCGAATTTTCAATACCTTGAATAGTTTTGGAAATAATCATTTATACAAGGTATTGAAAATTCGGAAACACAGATCGATAGATTTCTTTTTTCTATTTATAATAGCATTAAAAGTTAAAAATCGACCAGATGTCGGATAACGGCATTTTAGTTATGCCACGGCAGTGTTGAAAAAGTTATAAAAATGTTAGAAGTTGTAGCGTACACTGAACTTTATTGTGTAGGATTTAAAGTTGTTTTTCCATAAACTCGTATTTGTTTACATTTTTGGCAAATAAATGGCGAATGCAGATTAATTTGAAATATAATAGACTAATTATATCACATCATTTCTGCAAATCGGACTATGAAGGAAAACCAATTCTTCAAAATCTTGGTAAATGTCAAAATTTCGAAGTCGTAAAGACGGTCTGACCGTGTTCTCCTCGATATTGAGTCCTATAATTGCTAAAATTGATAGCACGTCTTCCTCGTCAGAACTCAATACAACATCTTCATAAAAATGGGAGAGTAATCTAAAAATCTTTGAATACGCATAGCAGGAGACAGCTTGTGTATGAAAACAAATGTTTACCTATGTGTAAGGTTGTTTTGTGTAATATTTCGATAAAACGCAAGCAAAAACAAGAAAACATTGATACTTACTGATAGTTTTTATAACAAGTTAACAATTTAATCTCATGTAGGTACTAGGTATGCAAGATGCACTGCTACACATCAAGGTATACATACATAACCAGTATAAGCTGACTTCTGATTGTACGACAAACCTATACAACGCGGGGTCAGCTAAAAATGGAAATTATGGCTCGATGTGTCGCCATGTGTACCTACTGGTTTACCTTGACGGTATAGTTGACTACAGAATTGCTATAGTATGACGACTGTAATTCCAGCGCGCAGCGTCTGGTAATTCTATCTATCACTTTTGCTTTTTTTTTTGGAATGAAGTTCTTTTACGGAGCTTGCGGCAGAAGTAAAATGGGAGAAAAGTTCACGTAACGAAAAAGCGTTATGCCTCCGTGTGACTCTTCATTAACGTAATAGAAAGAGACGGAGAGAGAGGGAGAGGGAGGGTGATAGGGTCATGTACTCATGTCTAAACTAATACTCAACATCATCATCATCATTTCAGCTAAAAGACGTCCACTGTTGAACATAGGCCTTCCCCAATCACCTCTACTTTGACCAACAGGGTAATTTTTTTTTCAGGATGCGAAATCATCAAATGACCCCTCCCGCTCTGGGTGGAGCGGAAGGGAGTGTCAGACTCTTACTGACTAAAACCCACCCATGTTACTTCCATAGCCCTTTATGTTCCGGGCCAGTGGTAACCCTTACGGACAATCCCACTGGCCCGGCAGGCTTCGGCCCTGACGGGCCCCTTCTGATGATGCTGACATCTATTTGAGGCGCGCGTGGAACACGTACGCGCCGTCCGGCAAGGGCCTGATCCTGATCGGACGGTGAGCTACCCATTACTCTCCGCCCGCAGGCCCGCGCCTACAGTGGCCCGGGAGTCGTCGCGCGGCAGGAAAATTGCGTAACACACTATCAGTATAGCAATGGGTTTCATTCTGACAGCTCAACAACATTCATTGCGATCTTTACGTTGTTGAGCAGACACATTTTTCGAACATATGGAGCAATGGTTTAGCAACATGCGTCAAAATGGTTCAAATTCAGAGTAATAGTGTGTTTGCTACTAAGGTGCCAGTTCTGTGCTTCCCGTAACCAGTTGATTCCTGCGGCCTAATAAAATTAGCCTAATTAATATCTACATAACATGACATACAAAATCAGCCTATAATGTTCTCACTGCTGGGACACAGGCCTCCTCTCTGTAAGAACAGTGGGCCGTAAACCACCACGCAGGCCCAGTGCGGGATGGTGAATTCCACATGTCTTCGAATTTTTCGTTCTAGGACATGCCGGTTTCTTCACGATGTTTTCTTCAACGCTTTGAGAGCAGTGCTGGTGTTGAAATTAAATACCTACACAAAGTAAAGTGCTTGCCTGGGTTCGAACTCGCGACCTACAACTCGTAAGTCGGGGACGATACCACTGGGCAACCACACCACTGTCCCCAAACTAACACTAATTACTATTTATTACTTAATGCTCTATGTGAGTAATAAGTTAATAACATAACGACGTGCTCAAATCAATGTCGTACAGTTACACCTAAAAAATCCTTTGTAAAACGGCGAAGCATGCGTAGTTCATACAAATAATTTATAAATCAAACATATTCTTAATGTATTGTGTATTTATTCCGATTGGATTACAAAATATCTAGGTTCCCAAATATATATTTTGGATGGACACTGATTTAAAGACGAGTTATGAGAAAAATAAGTTTTCTATAGAAATTTGAAATTCCTCTTATCTCGTCTTTATATCAGAGTCCTTTAAGGTTCAAAATCGTAATGTATGTAAATGTAAGCTTATTTGAATGTTGAGTATTTAAGTAAATGAAATGAATGGGTCAGTCTTACTTAGTTCGAGCTTAGAAGATGACGTTTATTTTTATTTTATTATCTGTGATAGTTGGAGTGGTAAGTTTTGTTAACTAATTTATTTTTGACTTCAATTTCATGTAGCCTTTATTTGTAATACATTACATTTCCATTTATGAAATATTAATTGTGATTTACTTACATTATTAAGAACAAGTTTTATCCAATTTATTTTCACTTTATCTACTTATTTATTTATATTCCATGCATTTCTTAATTTCATAATTAATAACTAAATTTAAATAAATATTGATCATATACTTAACCCTTAATTACTCGCGTGGGGTATATTTAACCCCACGGCGTATTTGAAGCGTCGTATCTCCACCATTTTTAAAGCTACCTCCATGCCGTTCTTAGTAGCTGCCTAAATACCTCCCCCGGCCGCGAATCAGTCGCGAGCGCCGCTCCGTGTCGTGTGGTTGTGTCAGGAGATCGAGTCTGGGGTATATATTGCCCCACGCGAGTATTCGTGCAACTTTTTTTTGGACGAGTGAGTATATTTATTGATCCTAGCCCCACTTCCAGAGGTGGTCCATCGACAACTTATAAAAGGTACCATATCTGTCCAAGGTCGAAGGATAAAAAAATAAGATTTATGTGTGCCAAATGCCACCAGCAAGTTTGTCACGACCATTCCACTATGATATGTGATAAATGTATTGATTAAAAAGTTCCTAAATTTAAAGTTCCATATCTTTAATTGTTTATAACAATGTTGATTAAGGATACTATTACAATTTAGAACAATGTTGTCTTTTTCTATTTTTTATAATAAAAATAAAAGTATGTCATTAAAACTATGTTTTATTGTACCTTTAAAATTGGGGTTATATATTCCCCACGCGAGCGTAAGTGTATCTATATGGACGCGAGTAATTAAGGGTTAAGTAAATTATTTGGTTTCATAAATTATTATTTCCTTTATTTGACTGAATACATATAAATTATATTTTTAAATATTAATATAAAAAGAAATATAAAAAAATAAATTATTGTTAAATTATTATTATTACTAGCTACGCTCCGCGGTTTCACCCGCATAAATGTCGATCCTGTGGGAATATCGGTATAAAAACTAGCCTATATGTTAATCCAGGGTGTCAGCTATCTCCATACCAAATTTTATCAAAATTGGTCCAACCATTTCAGCGTGAAGAAATAACAAACATACATATAAACTCACACACATTCGCCTTTATAATATTAGTGTGATTTATCTTGCGGCGCGGGAAAAGTGTTCTTGGAAGGATTTAGGGAGGCCTTTGCCAGTAGACACATCGCCTTTGACAGTAGTGAGACAGTAAGTATTGGCTTACAAAAAAAAAAACAGTGACACTCACTGACATATCAGATATACCTACATTAAAACCGAGTACATCCCGATGACAGCCGAACACTTCCGAAGCGGGTATTTTTTTAATCGTCTTATAAACAGAACACGCACGGTGTCGCTTACGATAACAGTGGCGCGAGTTCAATGGTTTTTTCCCATCTCAAAAAATGTCCAGCGCGCTTATAGAAGATTTCACTTCAAAAATAATAGGTAATCACACAGGCCGACAAAATTATTACCCAGCCGGTTGATTCTGTAAAAATATCACCGTGAAAACTTAGGTGAAGTGAGTTTGTTTTTGCTAGGAATTGACACTATTGACAGCTCACTCCACGCTCACTTCACCTAAGTTTTCACGGTTAGATGGTTACAGAATCGCACTGCAGAAACCGGACTATACTTTTCCGAAGGATTTTGACGCTCTGAATTCAAATCTGGCCTCAAAATTGCTCTAGCACGTCAGGGTTTCGAGATATCCTAACCTAATTTTTTTTCGCTGAGATATCGCATTTTGAAATTTTCGTGTACTTACGTGGATTGTTCTACGTTTGAGAATTCATACACATAGTCTATAGGATTTTCAGATTCGAATTCAGCGCGTCAAAATCCTTCGGAAAAGTATAGTCTGGTTTCTGGGTAAGAGTTTTCGTCAAATTTTGTCGGCCTGTGTCATCGACATCGGTAACGTCAGTATTAGCTTGCCCTTTGGCAAGACCGCCTTAACCATATTGGACGTCGAGGTGCGAGAATCAGCCTGGGCCCCCCTTACAACAAAAAAAAATCGGTGCGGTGCCAAAGTTGTCACCTATTTAGTTCACTAACTCCGAACTGACTAACAACTGGCAAAACTTGTTTTAGTAGCAAAGGTTCTACGTGAAAAGCTTTTGTTCTTGTAGTAATAAGAGGGTTGCACATCGCAAGTCGCGCAAAGCTACAAAACAGGAACAGCCGGTCGATTCTGCAAAAATCTCACCGTTAAAACTTAGGTGAAGCGAGTTTGTTTTTGCTAGCAATTGACACTATTGACAGCTCACTCCACGCTCACTTCACCTGAGTTTTCACGGTAAGATTTTTTACAGAATAGCACCGCAGGAACCCGTTGGATGCGAGAAGCACAGAACCGGTCGAAGTGGAGGTGCTTGGGGGAGGCCTATGTCCAGCAGTGGACGTCTTTCAGCTGAAATGATGATTATGATTTAAAAAACAAGTCACGTCTGTCTGTTTGTCTGAACGCGATAAACTCAAAAAATACCAAACGGATGTTCATACGGTTTTTCCTAATGGACGGAGTGACTCATGAGGAAAATTTCAGTGTATAATTCATTAAGGCTTTGTGTAAATTGGCTGAGATATGTCGACGATTGTTGACAATGTCGGAAAAAACCATGCCGACTGTGTGCTTTAGGTAATGGCGTGTCATGTAACAATAGAGTTATATGAAAACAACGTATTACGGAATTAATACGCTTGACTACACATTAAGGTATACATAACCAGTATAAGCTGACTTCTGATTGTATGAAAAGTCTATACAATGCGAAGGTCAGCTAAAAATGTATAGCTTGACGTGTCGCCATGTGTACGTGGGATAATTTCCGACCTACACGCGGGCGAACCCGCTGGTAAAAGCTAGTACTCTTATAACTACAACTTTTCATAATTTTCAGTTGTGTGACGAAAAAGATGGCGGCAAGGCGTACCGGATTCCGCTGAACGATGGCAACTCCATACCAGCTCTAGGACTTGGCACCTTCTTGGGTTTTGATGAGGTAAGTCCAAATATTTATATTATTTCATAAACACTCTCAAAACAGTGAAGGAAAACATCGTGAGGAAACCGGTATGTCCTAGAAACAACAATTTGAAGATTCTTTTCTTTTATAGAATATTGAAGAGATTGTTGATGAGCGTGTGGTTGAACACCCGGTCGTCTGGGCGTTGAAGGCTGGATACAGGTATGATGATTTTGACTATAGATTTTCTTCCTTTTTGGAACATCAGAGTCAAAAGTCAAAATCAAAGCATTTATTTCAATTAATAGGCACATAAAAGGCACTTTTGAACGTCAAAAATTACAACAAAACAGAATTGATTCTAGTCGCCCATTCCAAAAGGTAGTTTTTGTATGGCGAAGAATGGGCAAGAAACTCCACCGTTACTCTTTTAAAATGTTTTACAATATTTGCATATATCTATCGCTTATTTTATTAAAAAGATATAGGTTTTTTCTTACATACATAACATTTTCATAAATTAATTGGCAAGGTACCGTCAAAATATTAATCTATTAATCCTTTTAAAAAGTTCCCTGAGAGATTGCGGCTACGTAGATTATAAATGACTCTGACAGCTCTTTTTTGCAAAATAAAGATGGATTCAATGTCAGCAGCTCGACCCCATATTAAAATGCCGTACGACATAATGCTATGAACGTAGCTAAATTAGACTAAACGTGCGGTTTCTACATCAGTTAACTGTCTTACATGTCTAACAGCATAAGCGGCCGAGCTAAGTCGCCCGGCAAGAGATGTTATGTGAGGTCCCCATTGTAATTTCTCGTCTAGCGTGATTCCCAGAAAAACAGTTTGTTTAACAAATTCCAGTTTTTCTCCATTCAGTATGATAACACATTCGCTACTTCCAACATTAGGTAATGTAAAATCTAATGCATTTGGTTTTCTTTTCATTTAGTACCAAATTATTTACTGTAAACCAATCTTGGACCTGAAGAATAGAGTTAATCACGTCGTCAAGATTTTGTGCCCGCCTGTCTATCTTAAAGATCAATGAGGTGTCATCTGCAAATAACACCATCTTTGGTTGATTTTGAGTAAATTGGGGTAAATCATTAATGTAAGCTAAAAAGTGGAATGGACCCAATATCGAACATTGAGGAACGCCCATTGCTATTTCAGACCCTAGTGAATTTACGCCGTTTATTTGAACTTTAAGCTTTCTATCTTTTAGGTATGACTTTAGTAAATCCAGAGCTAAATTCCTAATCCCATAGTGCTCAAGTTTCAGCAGAAGTGTCTCAATCGAACGCCTTAGAGTAGTCGCAAAAGATTCCAATGGCATCTTGTGCTTCTTAGCAGGCGTTAAAAATGTTCTTTATTAGGTTGACACCGGCGTCAGTGGTACAACGCCTTTTGGTGAAACCGTACTGTTGTTCATGAAAGTTAGATTTTTTATTAAAGTGGCGTAACATTTGATTGAGCATCAACTTTTCAAACACCTTACTGAGAACCGACAAAATTGAGACAGGCAGACAGACAAGTTATTTCATAATTGTGAGTTAATTTCTTTTTGTTTGAAGTCGGTTTAATTTTTTTAAATTACTTTTTTATTTTGTAATTTTTAGTTTTAAGTAAAAACTGGAATATTTTTTTGGAATAAGTACGTAATCGTTTTGCTGTAAATATTACACACACACACACACACAATTTGACCAAGGTTTTGAAATGTTTTCCCTTTGACACTACACCCGTAGCTCGTATCAATAAGCCAGGCCGTCACACTTACACGTATTAGTCCATATCTTGAAAATTACTGAATCGATTTTGATGAAACTTGCACTGGTCCCTAAGTTGAAGTAAATATAAGCCAATAAAAAAATCGTCACGATCCGATTAATAGTTGCGGAGAAATGCGTGGACAAACATACATTTATAAAATTTTCAATTGGACACGTATGTATGTAATATTATTGGAACTGCATTATATTCACATATGACAATCTATTAGGGCTTCCAAACAAATATACAAAATTTTATAGATGTATGTATGTATGTATGTCACTTCTTTCATATAAGTATCTATGCTTGCAGTGGACGTCTTTCGGCTGAATGATGACGTTGATGATGATGATAAAATGTTAATGATGTTGGCAGGCTGATAGACACTGCAGCTGCTTTTAACACCGAGGGTGAAGTAGGTGAAGAAGTGAGAGATTCCGGAGTACCCAGGGAAAATGTCTTCATAGTGACCAAGGTAAGAACAATACGTTTGCCAATTATTTTTATCAGCAGCTAATTCCGTAACACACGGTTTGCGACCACCCTCCCACCGGAGTCCGGCGTCAAGCAGCCTGCTGTGTTTCGTCGATGCGTGGGATTTCCAGTGCCTTAGGCATCTTCTGGGCACGCTCGTTCCATCACAGACCTCACCCATCGCTTTCCATCGACCGTGATCGAGGTAAGAGCGGGCACATTTAGAAAAAAAAAATGGACAGCTCACTTCAACTCAGTTTTCACGCTGAGATTTTTAGAATTGTTCACCTCTTACATATTACTTTAACACCGAATTGTTTTAATTTCTTGTTGCAGCTTCCTGCCTACGAGTCCCGAGACGTGTTGTCTTCTCTGAGGAACTCCCTGGCTCGTCTGAACATGACTTATGTGGACCTGTACCTCATTCACAGCACTGTCACTTTTAAGGTTTGT
The DNA here is from genome assembly GCA_963855955.1 of Luperina nickerlii. Lineage (NCBI taxonomy): Eukaryota > Metazoa > Arthropoda > Insecta > Lepidoptera > Noctuidae > Luperina > Luperina nickerlii. Next base: position 2,538,554 of record OY979689.1, on the reverse strand, counting down.
AATCTGCATTCGCGATTTATTTGCCAAAATTGTGACCAAATTGTAACAAAATTGTAAACAAATCGACCGTAGCAATTAACATAGTCGTATGTGAAAAATGGCTACTTTAGGGTACGGCCGTTCAAAGCTTCAAATATGTATCAAATATTATGTCAATGTACCTTAACCAAATTTGGTGTGACGTATAAATACTAATTACCTGACGAGTATATGCTTATGCGTATAAACTTATTCTAAGGCTTTTAATGCAATAAAATGAAAATCGCAAAAATGTAGATCCGACAATGTTAATTGCTACGGTCGAAATGTGAGTTTATGGAAAAGTAACTTTAAATCCTTTTTTTTTTAAATCTTTTATTAAATTAATTTGGGGTTTTTATCCCAATGGATACGTCGACCCCATCAACTTAGATTCTAACAATTCATTTTTCGATGTGAAAACTGGTTCTGTTTTGGGCGCGTAATCTGCAGTAAGAGAATATAGTAAATCGAGAGATTTCTCAACGGACGGATACCTTTGACTACTTGAAACCTTTGACCCACTTCATTCGTTGCCAGATATAAGAGGCTGACACTTTTTCATCAAAGGAATCGCAAAGCTTATGCCAAGCGTCAGACCTTGCTTTTCTAATTAACGACTGAGATTTATTTGTTATATTTTCTAACTTTGTAAGATTATCAGGCGTCGGGTTTCGCCTGAAGTTAGCTAAAGCTAATCTTCTCTGCGCGACTATTTTAGAAAAATGAGGAGTCCAATAATCTTTAAGTTTGAATTTTTTATCCGGTTTATTATTTATTTTAATTAAAACTATATGTTTATCAGCTGCCCTGTTAATTATATTTACAAAATTGTCATAGTTCTCTTGAATATTTTCTTCATAATAAGTACAAAAGGTAGGGTTTTCTGAAATAGTTTGTGTATAATTTTCCCAATTTGCACGTTTATAATTGCGTTTTTTTATGTGTCTGAAATCATCTATGATATCAATGCTCAGCTTAATTATTAGGTGATCACTCCCTAAATGCTCGTTTAAGACTTTCCAACAAAAATTAATGGCGATGTCAGAAGAAACAAATGAAATATCAAACGAAGTTTGTTGCAAATGCCCGTTAACCAACTTAACCCGCGTAAAGTCCCCATTATTTATAGATATGGGTGAATATCCCAGCAGCAAATTTTACGCGTCCACGTTGAGAATCGAGGTGTTAAATGATAGGATGTTTCTTTTTTTTTATAGTAAGCTACGTAACTTGTTTCAATTAGGGCCACATTTTTTTTTATAACTGTGTATTTAAATAAATAGGGAAAAAATAAATCGCCTTAAAATTCAAGTTAGGTGGCTTGTCCCAGCTCCATTTTTTGATATAATTGCATTCACCAAAGCAACAATTTGCTGTACAATAAAAAATAAATAAATTCGTTAGTATATGCTTAAGACACATTATCTAAAAACAATTAAACCATATTAGAAAATCTAATTTAAAAGCACAGGGTAGTCGATCAAAGTTTGTCCAAGTAAAAATCAAAATTTTGGTGGCACTTTTTCAACATACTATAAAATGAAGCTTCGTGTTCGTGCGTGTGCGTTCAATCACATTTTATTATTTCACATCTCTCAGTTGTGCACTTGCGCGTAACAGGTGTGTGATTAGTGCTATGATTTTCCGCCAAAAACGTAAGTATCATCATGAAGTCGTGATCTAAAGAGGAATCCATGATCTGGGAACCCCGTGCATCTGATTTCACTGACCAATTGGTGTGGTGCCCGTTAAAATCGCCAGCTATTAAAGTTTTCACTGAAAAGTGTCAGAAAATCTCATCCCAATCGTGTACTTGTGTTTGTATACTAGACGGACAGGATATAGGCGCCACATACTCCAAGTACTTGCAGTTAATTAACTTTACACAAACTATCTCAATACCAGCCAGCAGTGCGATTCTGTAACCATCTCACCGTGAAAACTTAGGTGAAGTAAGCGTGCGTCAATTCCTAGCAAAAACAATCTCACATCACCCAAGTTCTCACGGTGAGATTTTTACAGAATCGACCGGCTGATAGCCAATTCCCGTATATAAGTAATTAAAAACGTTCTCGAGACTCAAATCGGACCGTGAATGTGAACGTTCTTAAAATTACGAGAATTGCTCGTCTGATCTCAATCTCAATCTGTCAAAAATACCTCTAATTTCCCTAAATTTTTGACAAGTTTTTGACATTTGTTTGTCGCTGAGATGAAACTGCTACTAACTAGATTTTGAACGTTTTGATGTTGATACCAAGATGATGAGCGGGATCTGAGGTTGGAATTGGATATGGATCAAAGTTTAATTGGCTTTTCAACAGGTAATAAAATACAGTACCCGGCGATAAATATTGCACATCGACCTTTGGAAAGAGACAATCGGCTAATTTCGGCTTCGTAGAGCGTTATCTTTGTCGCACGAAATACAAACAGTCCGGTATCTATTAGGAGCTGTTAAAACAATTATGATTTGCTTCTTTTGATAATTATTTTTATTCTTTGTATAAAATACATCAATTTCCAAAGGTCGATGTGCAATATTTATCGCCGGGTACTGTAAGTAGTTAGTAGCCTCAAAGAGTATAGATTTTTGCGCCTAGAGTGTCGCTGGCACGAATTTATTTTAGATCTTTATGGCCCAAAAATTTCTACACTTCCACGTCGGCGTCGTCGGTGGCAGCGCAGAGGTCACTTTATTTATTTATTTATCCATTTATTTCAGGCATCAAGGCCCATACAAAACACATACAATACAAAATTAATATAAACCAACGCACACGAAGTGTCTTTTTTTTTTTTTGAGTCGTGTTTCGCTGCAACACGACACACTTACTTTGCACTTTGATTGCATTTTTTAGGACACAAGGACAGGATAGGTGGTGGAGCATGGTTGATGGCAACAGACTTTATTACATAAATACTAGCCAAAAGACTGAAGAAATTCTTACCTTTCCATATATTGCTTGTGGTTATCTAAAGAAATGTTAATGTTTCTACACAGCGCTGTCCATCGCTTCGGAGTATACAGGCTTGATATAATGGCCGCCATTCTTTTTTCTTTGCAGCCTGACGAAACCGACTATGACATCATAGACTACCTAGATACCTGGAAAGCTATGGAGGAAGCCAAGAAGTTAGGTCTAGCCAAGTCTATAGGCATATGTGACTTTAACGTTACCATGATAGAACGGCTGCTGGCTAACTGTGAGGTTAAACCTTCGGTGCTGCAGGTTGAGGTAAGAGTTCAGCCTTTCTTACCAAAAATTATACTCATTTATACACTTGTTCTTCGTCAAAAATTAGACCCATTACCAATGTGCGTCTTTAAATTTTCTAACGCGATGCTGTGACGTAGACGTGGATGTCCACGATAATATCGTCGCGTTAGAAGTTATAAAAGCGCACACTAGTTACAAAAAAAAAAGTACTCAGTTTTACCAAGCGTTGTCCAAAAATAAATTTTGTTCAAATGTTAACTTTTACTAAACAACACTCTAGACGCCGCCTGCACAACATAGCAGCAAATGCGTTTAGCGCTAAACATAAATATAAACAGTATTCTAACTCCCTATATCTTTATATATATATCTTTAAACGAATGACAAAAACAGGAGCAATGTTTGCGGTAAACTTTGCTTGCGCGATGCAGGATTTTGTGTGACGTCAGTGTGATGGGTAGTTCCCATGTGGCGATGTAGATGCCGCCACAACCCTAACTAACCCTAACTTTCCAACCATTTTCTATCCTCAGGTAACCTTAAACTTAGCTCAGAACAAGCTGCTAGACTACTGCAAGAGCAAGGACATAGTGGTGATGGCCTACACGCCGCTCGGTTCTCTATTCAGCCAGGAGTCTGCGCCACCAGCACCCAGAATTGATGACCCCACGCTTGTGGAGTTAGCCAAGAAGTATGGGAAGACTGTGCCGCAAATTGTGCTGAGATATTTAGTAAGTATTATCTTGCTTAAATAGACCTGACACTGACAAGTAGAATAAAAAGAATTGCAGCAGAGGTCAGATTAAATTAAAATATGCAACTTTTCAACCTATTTTATGGCTATTTTCAGGTGCAAAGAGGAGTAGTTCCTATCCCCAAGTTATTGAGAAAGAACCGAGTGGAAGAAAACATCGAAGTTTTTGACTTCGAACTGACCAAGGAAGAAATGGAGACTTTGAGTAAGTTTTGGAATCAGAACTGAAGAATTTAATCTGCAGACTTTGCTAATTCGAAGTCTGCAGATTGACTTCTTCACTTCTTTTGGTTTATTTTCTTATGTAATGATGACTTACTTTGTTCTGTAAATAACATAGTGCTTAGCAGGAGACTTTAAGAAGCTAAGAAGGCTCTCTACTGACTTGTTTAGTGAATATACTTAGTCAAACTGCTGTCTGCTGAGTAGTAAAAAACTGTAGGTAGAGGACCCACAAAACCTAAATGGCATTACAGAATTTTAAGAATGAAAGCTTTAAAGAAAAATATAACTTGTGTCTCAATCCTAGTGTCTAATTCTCATTGTTTTGGTTTGGTTAGCTTCGTAAGTCACACAGCTGAGTTTACTCGTATAAGAATTTATAAAAACATATTCATTCCTAATTATTTATTTTCAGGCAAATTCAACATGGACTACAGGATAGTGTTCCCCAGTATGTGGCAAGATCATCCCTACTACCCTTTTGAGAAGGTGGACGTACCCTTCAGTACTTCAAGGACCAATTGAAATTTGACCTATTAGTCTATGGGGAAAATCACATGTTTCCATCATCCAAACGGCTGCCGATCTGTTCAAGAAAAAAGAGTAAAGTAGTGACAGACTAAAAATAAGAGATGTCTTAACCGTGTATATTTTTATTTGACTAGTACCTAATTAGCATCAGTTTTTCTATGCAAAGCGAAGCTAGATCTATTTCTCAAGCTTTTATATAGTATACTTAGTATCAGTTAGAATGTGAACTCTCAGCTTTGCAAAAGTTTGCAGTAATATCTCGACAAAATAATATCACTGTAGTACTTGACAAAATGATAAATTATAACTTTGTTTTCCTATGGAGAAAAGGCATAAGTTTATGTAACGTTATATTTTTGGCAGAATAAATTAAAACAAAATCTTTTAAAATAACATTCTCTTTTTATTTTTTTGTTTATTTTTTTTATAAAACATATTTTAAATACATTGATTTAACCATTATACTGTTCAATTGGGGATTAAAACAAATACTTAATTATACAATAAAATACTTAAACATAACATAATGGTATAAAAATCAGTAATTTTCACATGTTTTAAATTTTCAGAATTGCTATATTTTAAAAGATCTACAGAGACGCTATAAATATTAACCCCCAGCCTCCGAAAGTCTGATCAACACAGAAGTTGTATACGCTGTCAAACTAATGACAACTGAATTGACAGATGTCAAACTCGTATTAATTAACGGCTGTGATTGCATGGCTGAGCGACATAGCAAAAGGCAATCAAATCAAAAGACATGATATTTAACAGCGTAGTAAAATAGACAGTCAAAAACTGGAAGGAATGATCTTATTCATCGAAGAAACTCTGCACTCTGCAAAATGACTTACACCATATTTTACCACTAATAATACTCATTGCAGAGATGCACAGTTGCTGTTATTTAGAGCATAATGAGACAAGATACGTTAGTAAATGAATGTCAGCAGCTAATTTAATGCTTGAACCAGCAAGCATGTTTTAGTAGCGTAACTGATAGTAGTAAATAAAGACATGACATCATTTTGACACCCTGCAGACAAAAAAATTATGTTTGAAAAAACTTTGTTCTGTGTAACTATGTATGAAACCAACATTAAAACGATTTAGGTAGGAAAATTGGGTAAAAAAGTCTCGTAGCAAAAATTAAATGCTGAAAGTATCAAAATCGTGCAAAAAACAAACGCTCTAAAGTCTGCATTACACTCTAAAACTCATCAGAAGTCTGCAGATTCAAATTATTGCTCGTATTTTATGAATTCACTCTGCAATTCGTCTTCTTGTGTCAGCACGCACTTCGAGTTCGCTTCGAAGTCACACTGCTGGGTCTGGTCGTTGAAAAATAGGCCATCGGTACAGAATGCCACTTGGGGCACTCCTGCAACGCACCTCCAGAATCTTTGGCAATCACCCCTGAAAAAAGGATCATGTTAGTTCTAGAAGTAAAAGTAATTGGTTAGACTCGTAAGCTCTACTGCTAAGCGTGGCACTCTGGATGTATCCATAAGTCAGACTAAATTTTACCCATTTGGCAATTTTCTTCAGAAAATGCTCAATAGCAGCTAACAGCTTAGTGTCGGGATTTATACCCGGTTAATGGCCATAGGACTTCCTCGTGATATAGCATGAAGCATAATCAGGTCATAATTTTGGCGCAGCCGTGAGGCACACTTTCCTGCTAATTTCTTACATCGGACTTTGCACTTTTTATTTTTATCTTATTTTTTACCTGATGTACAGACGCCAGCACATCAAGCTACCCGAAACTGTCAAATTTTCCCAATCAACTTTGAACCTTATGCTCTAGCGATAAAGTTGAAAATCTATTAAAGAAATTTGACAGATTGTAGTAACTTGATGTGCTGGCGTCTGTACGACTATTATCTAACTATCTGGTGTATTGTGTGTCTCTTAGTCAGTGCTAAATAAATGTAGGTATTTTCTTTCTTTCTTTTTTTTCATAATGTTCAGGTCAAAATGCTGGAACACAAACCATGAGGTGTGTCGTGATCTATCACGTGGGCCCAGTGCGGGTTGGTAGATGTCACATATTTTCAAATTTTTGGTTCTAGGACATGCCAGTTTCGGTTTCGTGATAATTATAACCAGTTACAATGTTATAACTTTCTTAAAAGTTGATTAACTAATCAGGCAAAATTTGTTGGCGACTCCTATAGATCTATGCTTACATGAGGTGCAATGATTGGAATTAGTGTTGCAACACTATTCCTTCCTTTTTTTGCTAACTTTTTGGGGTAAGTATAGTTGACGGTGAAGGAAAACATCGTGAGGAAACCGACATGTCTTAGAACCAAAAATTCGGAGACATGTGACATCTACCAACCCGCACTGGGCCCGCGTGGTACGGCCCACTCCTTCTCACAGAGCGAAGGCCTGTGTCCCAGGATAATCATCATCATTGGCCTATAACGTTCCCACGTTATAGGCCAATTATGATGATGGTGATAGTTGACATGATAATGGAACTGTTTCTTACTTGTAAGGCACCTGTCTCGCTGCATTATCTGCTCTTGCGCAGTTGAGGATGCTGTTGTACTTGCTGTGCTCTAAAGTGATTGGTCGCACGCTCCCTACGGTGTCTGCAAATAAAATACAATCTGATAATCCAAGACTGACAGTTATGGTACGGGAGGTGGCGCTGCAGTTTTTCTAGGAATTTTATACCGAATAAATTTTATTTCAAACAGTTGTTTAATGGTCAGAAATCGGTAAAGTGAGCGTCAGTTGTCGCACCAACGGTGGAGCTAAAGGAGACAGCATGAAAAAGTCATTGGAAAAAAATCAGCTCCGATGATTTTTATACCGAGCAAAAATGTATAATATTATTGTTTTTATCACATTTTTTCAAAAAATAGTCGTCAGCTGTATTGACGAGGGGGGATTATATGTCAGTCACGTGCATGAACCTCTTTGAAAATTTGAAAAAAAAATTAATTTTATACCTTATGAAATTTATACATCTCAATTTTTATACTTTTAAAATAATAAAGAAAATCGTCAGCCGTATTTTTGACGGGGGCAACACCGTCAGTCAGCCTGATAAACATTTTGCGCGCTCAATGCATTTGAGCGTTGCATGGGCTTTTTGGAAAATAAACTGACAATGTTTACACCCATAAACAATCAGCTGACGACATGGATAATAAGTCCATGGCTGACGATGATTTTTTATTTTTTTAATATTTAAGGGGGAAGCGCTAAGGTAGCCCGCGAAATTCAATTTTTTTTAGGTTTTTTGCAATTTGCTGGTCAGTATTAAGTTGTACTTTGATTAATATATGATTCGAGGCCGTAACAAATATGTATTTACAGAATTATAATCATTAAAGTCATCAACACAACTCTCTAAGACCACGTAAGTCCAAAGAATGATGATTTCATGAAACAGTTATTAAAAGTCATATGCAATTCAGTGTTTATAGAATTCGGATACACGACACGCATTTCCATAGATAATTAATTGATTAGAGGTGCGTTCTGAAATTTAACTGTTTTTTAGAGCGCGCCATTGATTTGTTTTGTTTTTACCAACGTGCGTGATAAATTGTCGACTTTTAAAAATGCGCTAGTTAGGGGACTAGGCACTGTTATGGAATTTTGAGCGCTAAAACATCAAGAAATGCACTAGATCTAGTGCCGAAAGCACTAAGTTGGCAACATTCGAAATCTCTGTAGCAGAGGGTAGTATTTCTCTCTTATTCATATAAGTTTGTCTCACTCCAGTAGGGTATACTTACTTCAGTCTACCTGAGGGCTAGAAAAATAATTTTTCGAAAAGGTATGTTAGAGTCGTGAGACTTTAACTGCTTGAAATTCCTTGATGCTACAGTACATATTAATATGATTAGAAACCGACACAAAATAAATAAATAAAATGTGGTGTTTTTTTATGTTAAATTGATGTTATACTTATTGAATTCGAAGTATAAGATGATTTAAATATTAAAAAATAAAAACTCTTCGTCAGCTAATTGTTTATGGGCGTAAAGATTGTCAGTTTATTTTCCAAAAAGCCTATGCAACGCTCAAATGCATTGAGCGCGCAAAATGTTTATCAGGCTGACTGACGGTGTTACCCCCGTCAAAAATACGGCTGACGATTTTCTTTATTATTTTAAAAGTATAAAAATTGAGATGTATAAATTTCATAAGGTATAAAATTATTTTTTTTTTCAAATTTTCAATGAGGTTCATGCACGTGACTGACATATAATCCCCCCTCGTCAATACAGCTGACGACTATTTTTTGAAAAAATGTGATTAAAACAATAATATTATACATTTTTGCTCGGTATAAAAATCATTGGAGCAGATTTTTTTCCAATGACTTTTTCATGCTGTCTCCTTCAGCTCCACCGCTATCGAAGCAGCTGACGTTCGGAGCTATTATGTGTTAGGGGAAAACTATTATTGTTATGATTTTCAGCCGGTATAAAATGACTTGCTCAAATATAGCGCCACCTCCCGTACTATTAAAAATGCCATGAGTAGACTCTCGTTTCAAAAAGTGGGTTCGCCCAACCAACCCCCCAAACCCAAACCCCCCAACCACCCCACCGACCACCCGTCCGGTTGACTCGGCCTTTATTTTTTGTTTCCGTGGTGGAAAATCTTCATGGATCCGTCATCCTTCCGTCGTCTGTCGTCCGTCGTCCGTCCTCATCCGTCCGTCCTCGTGAATCCTCATGTCCGCCACCCTGGGACGGGCGTCGCTTACTGACTAAAAACCACCCGGTGTTTCTTCTCACACTTACGCCGGGGGTCGCGGGAACGTACGATCCTTCCGATCCCCCGACTGGTGCCAGCCCGCCACCGAGGGATTCATTGGGTCAGAGGGGGAGTGAGGTGTTTGACTACCCCCGCGACGTCTAACAGAGGCGCGCGTGGAATACTACGCGCCGCTCGTCGCCACCTCTGGCTCTGATGTGTGGGGGGCCACGGACGTCCCCGAGTCCGTTGCCCCTGGACCCATTTAGGGGGGCTGGAAGAAGGCGTTGTCCGGCCTCCGCCGACGCCCGGTGAGCCTGCTGCGGGCCGGGTGAGTGGACGAGATCTCTAGAGACGAGAGACGAGACCGGACTGCCTCGATGGTGCCGAGGCCGGCGGTAGGGCGTGAAAGCCTGTCCCGCCATTCCGCCACCAGGACCTCGCGAAGCGGAGACCGACGCAGCTCCATATGGCGCTGCCTTTCGCCTCGCGCCCGCGCTTCCTCACGCCACCGGTACAGCGACGCGAGTACTTTCGCCTCCAGCAGTGATGAAATAATTTACACAAAGTAAAGCCCCTGTCTGGGTGCGAACCTACGACCTGCAACTCGTAAGTCGCGGCCGTTACCACTGGGGCACCACTGCTTTGTCTTATCTTGTCAGTGCGTACGTAGCCGCTGAGCTGTTGGGTAGTAGCGACCCCACGGACCCTATCTCCTGGGAGAAGTCTTGTTCCTCACCTCTGGCTTGCCTTTATTGGCCGGCTGGAGTGAACAATGACGAGGAACAGAGCTCCCACCTCATTCTTGCCTTTATTGGCCGGCTTGAGTGGAGATTCGCAAGAGCAAACGTGCTCGGAGGAAGGAAGTATTCCAGTAAGATGCTGGTAGGGATCTTGACCGTATTTCCGGGATTGTCCTGATAGCCGTGGAATACCTCTCCACTCCTCATAAGCACCTCAGGACATGTTGCCCCCTTGTTGCTACGTCACTATGTGCTAGCGACCGTTTCCGGGGGCCCATTATTGAGTGTGCAAGTCACCCCCTGCCATTTTATCCGTGTATATATAAAACATTGTTCAGGCAGGGGTCATAGTTCTTGGTAACCAGTCCACTTTAGCCACCCAAAACTTTTTATTTTTCCATATCCTGCAATAGCCCTGCACTAACCGGGGGTTATCCTTGGGTGCACTTGCATAGTGCACACAGGGATAATCGTCGGTTGGTGCCGCATTTCATTAAAATTTACAAAGGGGCCTCTGCGAGTTGGCTTCGGACCCTTGTACGCCTTCCAAAGGACCGGTACCCCATGGTCCCGAGATACATATGTAAAATAAAAAAAAATAAAAATAATATGGCTTTCGGCGAATGGACTGATGGCCGAAAGCTTCGATCAACATCTATCGAGGCTCTCGTTAGGCGGTTGGATCAAGGGCCTGATTCAGAAGGCAGTACTCCTCGATACGGCTCGCATTGTGAGGAGGTTCCTGTCTCTGGAGCCCTAACCAACTGTAGCTTGGACCCTGCTCCCGACACCGACGGATCACTATTTTTTTATATTTTCAAATGTTTTTTATACTTATTTTCTATATTATAAGAAACCATCATCATCATTCATCATTGGATATTATTATATTTTATAAGATATTTAAAAATGTAATTAAATAATTTAATTATATAAATAAACGTAATATTAATATTAAAGGGGACATTTAGGAGCTATCCTTACCAACGGGTTGCTGTTCCAGTTCATCAGAGAATAATCCGATAAGGTTATCGGCCTCGTCGCCAGACCCTTCAGCTTCATCCTTTGGGATCCTAAGTTGGCAGGTCGTGGCCCACCCCCAGTTGCAGACCTGGTGGTCAATAAGAGAAATTTTAATATTTCATTACTAGCCCCAAAAAAACCGAAAAATCTGGCCAAGTGCGAGTCGGCCTCGCACACGAAGGGTTCCGTATCACAAGGCAAAAACACGTTTGTTGTATGGGAGCCCCCCTTAAATATTTATAATATTCTGTTTTTAGTATTTGTTGTTATAGCGGCAACAGATATAATACATCATCTGTGAAAATTTCAACTGTCTAGCTATCATGGTTCATGAGATATAGCCTGATGACAGACAGACAGACGGACAGTGGTGTCTTAGTAATAGGGTCCCATTTTTACCCTTTGGGTAGGGAACCCTAAAAAGAAAGAAGAACGTTTTTTGCGGTAAACATGACACACAAAAAATAAAAACTTGTGGGAAAATGCGTCACATCCACGCAAAACGGCCATCGCTCAGCATAATGCTGCGACCTATGCGAGACGGAGCCAAAGCGCTGGTTTTTAGCAACAGCCGGCGTTGACGTCAACCAGGGGGCTTACTCTCCAAACTAATTTTAATTCCAATGAGATGCCAATATGATTCCAATGTTAATTTTACAGTCACGTGATTCGGTACTCTTAAGAACAATATTGTCAACAATTACCCCACGCCAAGCCCGAACACAATTCCACTTAGTTCTCCAAAATGGACACCCAATCTAAAAATCATTTGGCGCTAGCATCGAACTCAAGAGTACGAAACGTCACAATTCCAATGTCGATCTATCGGAATTAATTGAAGAGTAAGCATCCAGTGCAGTATAAAAAGAGGAAATTATAATAACCTGCAGTTGGAAATCGAAGATCAGACCTCCTGGGCAGGAGAACTCTACCTCCTCGCCGTGCGCACACATGTAGAACTTTGTGCAGTCCGTGAAGTGAGGCAGAAGTAAGAAGATCTGGAAGAAAAGAAACGTAATTATAATACACTACCTTCCGCCCGCGGCTTCGCCCGCGAGGTACGTCAAAAAATACTATCCTATGTCCTTACCCGGGATGCAATCTATCTCTCTGCCAAATTTCATCAAAATCCGTTCAGTGGTTTAGGCGTGAAAAGGTAACATACAGACAGACAGACAGAGTTACTTTCGAATTTAAAACATTAGTATGGATACATTACTATAATCAGCCTGAGGGACCCATGGCTAAATAATAACAGCCGCACAGGTCGATCGATCAGGTTAAGCTACGCTTGCCGCGGTTAGTCTGTGGATGGGTGACCATCTTTACATACTGAGACCCCTCCGTGCCTCGCAAAGCACGTTAAACCGTTGGTCCCGGCTGTCATTCGTAGATCTTTGACAGACGTTATGGTTAGTCAGAAGCCCGAAAGTCTGACAACCAGTCTTACCAAGGGGTACCCAGTAACTGGCTTGTGGAGGGCAGATAGGCAGTCGCTCCATGTAAAATACTGGTATTCAGCTGCATCTGGTTAGACTGGAAGCTGACCCTAACATAGTTAGGTTTGGCAGGCAGATGATTATTATCATAATCAGCCTATATTGTTCCCAATGCTGGGACACAGGCCTCCTCTCTGTGAGAGGCAGTGGGCCGTAATCCACCACGCGGGCCCAGTGCGAGTTTAGTAGATGTCACATGTCTTCGAATTTTTGTTTCTAGGACATGCCGGTTTCCTCACGATGTTTTCCTTCACCGTTTTGAGAGTAGTGGTGATATAAATTATTTTCAACACAAAGTAAAGCCCGTCTGGATTCGAAATTTGAACCTGCCACCTGCTACTCGTATGTCGGGGCCGCCACTGGACGTAACGGTCCCGGCTTACAGTTGGATGGAGGTAGATTACAGCCAACCCTCTTCGAGGAGTAAAAGCCTGCGTCTGTGCCCCACCAGTGTGAGCATTATATGCTGATTGTGATCACGCTCATACTAATATGATCTTAGCAAATGTCCTGCAGATCTCAAGAAGTATAATAATATATTTATTTGCTTTAAATCATGGTACAGACGCCAGCACATCAAGCTACCCGAAACTGTCAAATTTTCCCAATCAACTGTGAACCTTACGCTTTACCGATAAAGTTTAAAATCTATTAAAGAAATTTGTCATATTGTAGTAGCTTTATATGCTGGCGTCTGTACATTAAGGTCATAAGCGGGTTGCAGACCAAACGCTAAGCTAAGTTTGTTTAGCTTAGCTCGCATAGCTGACGCAGTTTTTCATACTTGTGTGCAGCACTAGTCTTGTGTGACCGCAAACTATGTAGAAGTATGAAAAATTACGTGGAAGACGTAGCGTCGGAAGACCTCCCACAAGGTGGTCCGAAGACCTTGTGAAGGCCGCAGGAACCCGTTGGATGCGAGAAGCACAGAACCGGTCGAAGTGGAGGTGCTTGGGGGAGGCCTATGTCTAGCAGTGGACATCTTTCGGATAAAATGATGATGATTAAAAATTACCTCAGCTATGCGAGCTAATCTAGACTAACTTAGCTTACCTTTGGGTCTGCAACCCGCTTTATAATAACGTTATGATCTTACATGTTTCGCCATGGACTGACATAGAAATATTTAAACATGTTACATAATTATATGCAAATAATTTAAGTAATACAAAATTCAAGCTCAAGAAAGCAAGAAGTAGGTACCAGTAATACTCACATGTCCTTGAGGGTCACAGCTCAGTTCATTCGGATCCACATTAGAGTCAAAGACTTTGAAGGTGGCATCCTCTGAGGCGTTCTGTTTTGGTAGCTCTGCAGCAAGAGCCACGTTCAGAAGCACCACTGCGATCAGGAGTTTAGCTGACGGAAAGAGACAGTTTTTATTTTTATTTTGAATTGGCCTATTTTTATTACAAAGGGTATCCCAACAAGAGCAGCAGAGAGAAGATTTAAACTTGCCGCCATTTTGTTGATACGAGTTGTACGGTGATACTTTTTTGACAGTTGTCACGAAGAATATGGCGAAATATTCAAACCAACAACGTTTAATTATTGTAAAAACACATTACAAAAAATATATATATACATATATATAAACATGCGAATTGAGAACCTCCTCCTTTTTTGAAGTCTGTTAAAAAATAGAGAAAGTTTTGCGAAAACGGTTCGCCAATTACGTCAAGTTTTCGGTCGCAATAATGCGCCAAATGAATCGACAGAAACAGTTGAACATCTGAAAGAGGAAATACGGCGCATTATTGGTGAAACACAGCCACATTTATGCGAAAACGTCATTCAAAATTTCCACAAAAGAATAACCCTGTGCCAGAGGTTTCGTGGTGGCCATTTTCCTGATGTTGTATTTCACGTTTAATCGGAACTATTTTTACAGACTTCATTCTTTATGTTAAAATAAAAAATGTTTGCTTAATTCAAAAATAAATGTGTTTTCTATAAAATTAAATCTCTTGTTGGGACATCCTAAATTTACCAATTTTCTTTGATAACCACCTGCAGCAACAATCTACTTAATATTTATATATACTTAATATTTAATATTATAAATCTGAAAGTGTGTCTGTCTGTTACCTCTTCACGCTTAAACCGCTGAACCGATTTAGATGAAATTTGGTATAGAGATAGTTTGAGTCCCGGGAAAGGACATAGGGTAGTTTTTATCCCGATATTCCCACGGGATCGAAACGTACGCGGTTGAGACCGCGGGGCGCTGCTAGTACAGACATCTGTCAAATTTCTTTAATAGATTTTCAACTTTATCACTACCATCATAAGTTTCAAAGTTGATTGGGAAAATGTGACAGTTTCGGGTAGCTTGATGTGCTGGCGTCTGTACATACAAGTAGCATTCCATTCTATTAAAAGAATTAACCCATTAATAGCACAAATCCAGAATCCAGACAGCTTACTGAGAAAATGCCGCTGGAAATCCCCAATTAACATTACATACATAATATCACGGAAGAGCTTGTGGTTAAGAAATAACAGCCGCACAGGTCGATCGATCAGGTTAAGCTACTCTTGCCGCGGTTGGTCCGTGGATGGGTGACCATCTTCACATACCAAGACCCCTCCGTGCGTCGGAAAGTGGATCTTTGACAGTCATTACGGGTAGTCAGAAGTCCGAAAATGGGACAACCAGTCTTACCAAGGGGTATCGTATTACCCAGTAACTGGGTTGTGGAGGTCAGATAGGCGGTCACTCCATGTAAAATATTGGTATTCAGCTGCATCCGGTTAGACTGGAAGCCGACCCCAACATAGTTGGGAAAAGGCTGGGCAGATGATGATGACATAACATCACGCTTGCAAGCAACCGATGGGGCAGGCAGAGCTGTACCTATAGTACAACTACATTTCACCAGTGTCTACAGTAGAGATGTTACGGAAGTCGTTTTACCGGAACCGGAACCGGAATCGGAGGTTTTTATATTTGATTGCTCGGAATCGGAATCGGGGCGGAAGTAGAAGAAAGATGTGTTAAGGGGCCTTCCCTTAAAACATCTTTCTTCTAACACCCACAAACAAAACAATAAACTGAGACTTCGAGCTTCGAGCACGAGCGTGTATAAGCCGATGCATTAAAGAAAGGAATCTTAAATGGCGGCTTGTACATACTTGCGTTGACAGATAGTATAGTTAGCATAAAAAATTTCAAGTCATTTTTTTTTTTCAAATTATAAATAATAAAAACAAGACCGGGTCGTATTAATATCAAACTAGCTTCTGCCAGCGGCTTCGCCCGCGTGAAAGATATTATACAAGACATTATACACTATTTGGCGTATATCATCTTTCCTCGCTTTCGAGGAGACATGATTACTGTCTCCGCACAGTCCACACGTCCAACCAACGAAACTTAACAATAAAACAAAACTCAACAACAATAACACTCAGGTAACAACGGAAAAATAAGAGATAACTATAACAAGGAATTATTCGTAATAAGGATCACTGAGCGCGTCAAGACAGCGTGGAAGCAAATCAAGGCAGATTTTTTTTCTGCTTACGGTACGCGCGAGAGTGAGTATAGACGGCACTAGTGTGCGAGCGAGAGAACATGATAAGCGCCGCCATTTAAGATTCCTTTCTTTAATGAACCAGGTTATATAAAATAAACAAACATTAGCCTTGCGACAAGTTAAAACGTGTTCGTAGGCGTTCTAGTCACGTGTATCGCTGCGTTTTGAACTTCGGTCTAACTCCGATTCAAAATTATCGGAACCGAAATCGGAATCGGAGGTGTAAAATTAATCGGAAGTTTCGACTTTTCGGAATCGGAACCGAAGCTCCGTAACATCCCTAGTCTACAGTACCCGGCGATAAATATTTCACATCGACCTTTGGAAAGAGACAATCGGCTAATTTCGGCTTCGTAGAGCGTTATCTCTGTCGCACGAAATACAAACAGTCCGGTATCTATTAACAAAATTATGATTTGCTTCTTTTGATAATTATTTTTATTCTTTGTATAAAATACACCACCAAATCATCACCAAAGGCCGATGTGCAATATTTATCGCCGGGTACTGTAAGTCCCATGTAATATCTAGGGGGCAAATCTATTGCCATCTTCCGGACACAAATCCAGGCTCCGGCTGTTACTGTGAAACTCCCGAGGGAAAATCCCAAATGACACTTTGCACTTAGGGGCTTACATGACCTAAAGCGCGGTCACTGTTCGGACTGCATAGAAAAGAAACACAACGCTGGTAATTTATTGCAAAACTAGCTTCTGCCCGCGACTTCGTCCGCGTGAAATTTCTTGTTCCCCGACCCACCCCGTCGCATCGCATCGCCTGCCCGCGCTATTACTTCGTTTTTGCTTAGCGTTCTTTCTGACTTTTTTTCGTTTTGCTCGGCTCCTAAAGGTCATAGCGTGATGTTATATAGCCTATAGCCTTCCTCAAGAATTGGGCTATCAAATGCAAAAAGAATTTTTCAAATCCGACTGGTAGTTCCAGAGATTAGCGCGTTCAACCAAACAAACAAACAAACAAACTCTTCAGCTTTATAATATTAGAATTTTTCAAATCCGACTGGTAGTTCCAGAGATTAGCGCGTTCAACCAAACAAACAAACAAACTCTTCAGCTTTATAATATTAGTATAGATATGAAGCAATTATTTAATTACAAAAAATCTATTGCTTGGACTAAACAATTAAAACACTAGTGTTTTAGTAGGTATGTTGCTTGTAGAATAATGATTGTAAATGTATATTAGTGTGGGTTTTATTGTAAAAAGAAAGTTTTTAGAGGTATCATTCATGATTTTTTTCTATCGTATCAAATTAGTTGTATTATGTTTTGAACAGACTATCAACCTAGCATATATGCTGAAGAATATCATATATTTTTCTGATTTTGTTTACTGTAGTCGATCATATACTTTTATTGTTTCTAAAACTTGCGTTTTTTGTGTTTAGGTCTTGTAAGCCCCGTAATTAAATACGTCTACAGATTTCTATCTTTTAATTTAACACTATTAATGATAGATGTATAGATTAATAAAACACCGATTGTTATCAATAAATAATTGGTTTATTCGATTTAGTTTCTTAGATTTCGTAAACAGATTGGAAATCGCGCGTGTAAACAGCAAAAAATACGCGTGATTTTATGAGTGTCTACCGTCTACGGCAGTGGTTCCGAACCTGGGGGTAATTACCCCCGCGGGGGTAAATCAGCTATTCTGTGGGGGTAACAAAGAACCTAATAATTAAGACCTATTAATCTAATGAAATACCTAGCTAAAAAGAACAAATGATAAATCACCGCGTAGTAAGAACTGCACGTGGCATCTCTTTCAAGCTGTCATCGGGGTCGCCTCGCCATATCTGTTTAATCCTATTAAAGCTAACAGAGCTTCAAAAATGCTAATACCCTTTGCCACCACCTATAGATGTGAGAGTGGTTTTTCAACTTTGG
Source organism: Luperina nickerlii (assembly GCA_963855955.1). NCBI lineage: Eukaryota > Metazoa > Arthropoda > Insecta > Lepidoptera > Noctuidae > Luperina > Luperina nickerlii. Next base: position 2,520,360 of record OY979689.1, on the reverse strand, counting down.
TTATACTGAACAAAGGCCAGAAACCATCTCAATGTGGAACACGACTTAAGATGCGCTTTAAACGAAACTAAACCTAACAATATAAAAAATTTGTGATTGCAATACAATACCACATCACAGGAACTATTTTTATTTAATTAATTGTTTATTGATAACATTTGAAGGTCGGGGTAAAATCAGTTTTCCTAATAGGTCCAGGGGTAACAATATTGAAAAGGTTAGGAACCACTGGTCTACGGTAAATAAGGAACAACAAATATTAATATTTCATCTCAACAGTGAAGTGGTGACCCAGTGGTAGGAAACGACTTACGACTTAAGTCGTAAGTCATCAGACAGACGCTATACTTCATGTAAATGATTTCATCACTACCTACTCCTCTCAAAACGGTGAAGGAAAACATCGTGAGAAAACCGGCATGTCCTAGAACCAAAAATTCGAACACATGTGACGTCTACCAAGCCGCACTGGGCCTGCGTGGTGGATTACGGCCCACTCCCTCTCACAGAGAGGAGGCCTGTGTCCCAGCAGTGAGCAGTCCCCCGCACGCCTGCTGCCATTTGACATTTTCACGAGTTATGCGGACATTTCTTGGGAACAGCCGGTTTTTTTTCACGATTTCAGGTTTGGTCCCTTACTAAAAGTTTTGCGTAGTGATGGATACAATGACCCCTTCAGATATTTCGTGCAAGTATAAATAGATAGACCTTGTAATATATAATGTTTTTTCTCAAACATGCTTGGAAATTTGAGCATTATTTTGACAACCTTCTTCGAGATAAATCGAAATTGCTGTACTGGCCAAGTCAATGGGCCAGATACATGCGAGCAGCGACCGTCAGAAGTTGTATGAAAATCCATATCGACGGCGAAGTGCCAATACCTCTTAACTAATTTTTTTTTGAGAAATTTACTTTTTTTTTCGTTTTGAATTTAAAGGCGTTATTCGCATGTTTTAGTGAAATCGCCTAAGTGTATTTTTAGCTGCAACAGCATTAAATTAAAATGTGGAAATATGTAGGTACCTCTCAACTAAAACAACGAACGTTTTTTTCCAGTACCTATGTGTAAATTTTTAACTTTGTCAGTTAGGAGTTATTGGCACTTCGCCGTCGATATCTGTCGTGGTTTAGCGGCCAAATAAATTACCTACATAGTAAACTCATATCTGTCATGTAGGTAATTTAAAAATCTCTCTGGGACTCTCCAAGATTCACCATTCGTCACCAACACACGGCACCGCATAGTCAATTTTGGTACCCAGAAACATTCACTGCAGATGCTTCCAATGACCATTATGACATAATTATCATCTTCTATCACCTAATAAAAAAGGATAAACCACTAAACCCACGTAATGCAGACGTCACGTAGCTACAAAAGCATGCAGGTTTACAAACCGATGTGTCACTGTGAATCTTATCGCACCTATCCAATCACATATTTTTACAATAATCTTTACGATAAGGATAAGAGTATATCGCTGATTGCAGACGTTGCAGTCTTTCAGACATGAAAAACACAATTTATTTATGAACGCATCCTTATACAGCGTTTAATTATTGCAAGCTTGCAATTATTGGACTATGAACAGGAAAATTAAAACATTACGATTTATTGTTTAGTAATAAGTGGTTGTGAGGTATTTGTTACCTCCATTATTAAGTTCAAACCTATGTTTACTTATTATTACACTGCTGTTTGTTGTCCATAAATAAATAAATGACTTTAAATTTTCAGACATTTTGTGTTGAGAAATTAGAATTGATGTCTGTTTTTTTCATGAGTTTTAATTTCTCTAAAGACTCTGATTCTATGCAACCACAAAAAGTAACAAAACGCAAACGTGACGTTTCCGGTTACTAGAGATGTGCTTCAACAGTTCAAATTTACTATCGATTAGACTTAACCAGATAATTATTTTATAAATAAAAAAAAATAACGATTTAGTATTTTTATTTTAAAACTTGTTTTTAATTACAGTATAAATAAACATGTTTTCAAAATAAAATCACATTCATGGTAGGGAAATACCGTAATCAGCTAATTAAAATTGCTTCACTCAAGCAAAAATATATAAATCAGTCTGTAAATGATTTTGTTTTCCTTATCAAAACTGCGTACCTATTTAAAATGCGGTACTAAAATATATTTAACAATATTGCTGATCACCATAACACTAGCCTATCCACAAATAATTTCAGTTTTTTTTTAATTAAGGAATTTGTGAACAATCGATAATATTGGCAACAAACAACGCATTCACGCTTTGTACTACATCACTACATACTTCAAATATTTTGAATATGTGAAAGCGTAGTTTAATGTTTTTGTGATTAAAAGTTACTTATAATGTCTTCTTCGGACTCCGAAGACGATTGCTACGGTAACATAGCTCAAAAGCTAAAACAGATCAAAAGCTCATTCCTAAAAGAAAAAGTTGATAACATTGTTTTAAATGACAATACCGAAATCGCAAAACCTAGTGAAACGTTGACAAAAAACGTTGAAAATGCTTCAGAAATCATCGCAGAAGACTTGAATACAACTGTAAATAGCACAGACAATGATGAATTCACGCTGGACGCGATAATAGCCAACAATAGTAAGGCGTTACCCAAAGGCCGCGGGCGAGGACGTGGTAAGAAACGGAAGGCCTCAAGCAATACTTCTGAGCCCTTTGAGCGGGCAACGGGGTCTACTAGACGGAAAACTTCAAATTCTACTAGAGGTAGGACTAGTCCTTTAGTGCCAGACCCTACTAGAGCACCTATAGAACACAATATTCCACCAATAGCTAGAAATCCGGAACCAATACCAGAAATTACTACTAGAGGGCGAGGTAGTTCTGCTAGAGGCAGAGGTGGTAGAAGAGCCAGAGGGTCTCGAGGCAGGGCCAGAGGCCGCGGCCGCACCAGAAGAGAACTGTGGGCTATGTTCGATGAAATGTTTGGAAACACATTTCTAGATCCCAATCCATTATTTACCCCAGCTCCATCACATTCGTCCTCAAATTATCCTACGTACAGCGTCGGCAACACAGATGAGTACCCGGACCAGTCCGATAACCAACAGTTGTTTTCTGCAAGGCCTGCTACCAATGACGTAGAAGTTATTGAAGACGAGGACCCGCTGGACAATGACAATGAAGAGATGTCCGTCAAAGTGTACTGGCAGAGCTTAGAAATATTCAAATTCAAAATACGGAAGTATCAGAAACTCACACAAATATTTGAATATTTCACCGAGAAAGAAGGAGTGAGTAACGATAAGTTATTGTTTACGTATAACGATAGGATTCTAAAAATTGATGATACTCCAGACTCAATTGACTATAGCATAGCAAAATTCATAGACGGTGGTATTGTAAACCAGACCGTAACACACTTAGCACAGGAACGCAGTAGAAAAGATGAGAATAATGGTCTTAAAATAAAGTTCCAGTGTCAGAATAAGAAGAAACCGTTTGAAACTGTGTTGAGGCCGGAAGATAAACTTGCATTGGCTATGATGAAATGTGCCGAACACTTAGAAATGCCTATAGAAAGACTGAAGTTCTACTTTGATGGAGATTTGATAACAAGTAAGATAATTTTGTTATTTTTTTTTGTCATAGGTTTTTTTTTGTCTTTTTCTTCTTTGTTGTATTTAAGATTCCCTTTTATACATTTTATATAAGATAAGCTTCAGCCAGAATTCGGACAATTCGACAGCGTTAGCGTGGGCCTCTCAAACGTCTTCCATAGTGCAGGTATTTTTGTACAGAGGGCACAACAAGAGGTGAGGCATGATAGATTTGTGTTAGCAATGACAAAATGTGCCGAGCACTTAGAAACACCGATAGAAAAACTGAAGGTCATTTTGATGGGGATTTGATCTCAAGTAAGATATTTTTAGTTCATTTAAAAAAAAGATATATTATGGTTTGGTTCCTGGGGGCCTAAAAAGGCTTCTTTGGCAGAATCACAAAAGGATAACATTATGAATTATAATGGACAGTTAACTTTTTAAGTTAATCACATCATATCCCATTGGTGAAGGATTTTTCAGTTATTTTTTTTTTGTCTGTGCTAAAATACCAGTCAATCCAAATCCAATCCCAATCTCTTAGATTATACCTACGTAGTGTCGCGAAAAAAAGAAAAACATGGACTGTCTTCGCCATATTATGATTTGTAATGTTATCTTTTTATGATTCTGCCAAATTGGCCTTTTTAGGCCCCCTTTTCAATGAATCATATGTAACAATTTTTTTTAAAAAGCTAATCGAAACTGTGTGTTGTTTTGATTGGGCCTATACTGGCTCTCAGCTGGGCGTCCCCAAATCCTTCCAGGAACTCTTTTCGCGCGCTATTATTATTATTTATGACTAACTAGCTGGGGCCCGCGGTTTAACCCGCGTAAATGTCGACCCTGTGGGAGTGTCGGTATAAAAAGTAACCTATATGTTAATCCACTCTGGATTAACAGTCAGCGACCTCAATACAAAATTTTATCAAAATCGGTCGAGCCGTTTGAGCGTGAAGAAGTAACAAACATATAAACACACACACACACACACTCACAAACTTTCGCCTTTATAATATTAGTGTGATTTTCTTTCCAGGTAAGATCACACCACAGGACCTCGAGTTGGAGGGCGGAGAGTGCATAGATGTAAAGATTAGTAGCTGATAAAAAAAGCATTTCCTTTTCCATACTTTGTTTGATTTTAATCGATTTAGTACCTATCGATTTTAATTGTTTCCTATCGACTTGTTGTGTTTGATTTTATCGGCATCGATCTGGACATGCGCTTACGCAAGGTCAGTGTCAAGTTTTTAGATGGTAGGATCGAGAATTGATAACCAGGCTTGGGTACTCGCTACGTGTTGGCGGTTTCAGACAGTCAATTATGTCTAGGTTGGCCACATTTAAGCCATTGTATGAATGAAAAAGACATGATGTGATGCGTCAAACAATCAAACACATTTGGAGCAGGAGAATGTTTACTTGTTTATTGTCAGTAATGTCCAAAGTATTGCTGATGTATATCTTCTACTAGCTTCTGCTCGCGACTTCGTCCGCGTGAAATTTCTTGCTCCCCCGACCCACCCCGTCGCATCGCCTGCCTGCGCTTTTAATTCGTTTACCTTTTTTTTTGACTTTTTTGTTTTTTTTCGGCTCCTAAGGGTCCTAGCGTGATGTTAAGTAGCCTATAGCCTTCCTCGAGAATTGGGCTATTAAATGCAAAAAGAATTTTTCAAATCCGACTGGTAGTTCCAGAGATTAGCGCGTTCAACCAAACAAACAAACTCTTCAGCTTTATAATATTAATATAGTAAATATAGTATAGATAGTATAGAAGTATAGATATAGTAATAACAAAGCTGAAGAGTTTGTTTGTTTGAATGCGCTAATCTCTGGAACTACCAGTCGGATTTTAATAAAATATTTTTGCATTTAGCTCAATTCTTGATAGAGGCTAGGCTATTTTATATTACGCTAGGATTATTAAGAGCCGAGGTAAAAGGAAAAGTAAGAATGAACGCAAAAACCAAGTAATAGCGCGGGCAAGCGATTCGATGCGACGGGGTAGGTCAGGGGAACAAGAATTTTTACGCGGACGAAATCGGGAGCGGATGCTTGCTAGTATTAATTAACTTTAGATTATAATAGACTTAATGTTAGGTCATAGCATAATCGGCGTATAATATTCCCACTGCTGGCACACAGGCCTCTCTAAGTGAGGGAGTGGATTATAATCTACCACGTGGGCCCATTGCTATAACAATTAAATAGTATTTTAAGAACAAAACTGTTTACTAACAAGTTATGGATTTTAAAGTTGTCCGAAATAAAATGATTATTATTATCCTTTATTGCGGGTTGGTAGATGTCAGTTGTCTTCCAATTTCTGGTTCTAGGACTTGCCGGTTTCCTCACGATGTTTTCCTTCACCGTTTTGAGAGCAGAAGGTCAATAAACCCCAAATTTGTTAATAGTTGGATAGTCCTCAACAGACAGATTGACATAGATACGACATGATTAGCGAAGAGTATTTATACTCTTTGCACTCAATGATCTAGTTTTAATTTATTGTTGTTATTATTTGTTTTTACCAATTTATTGTTTTGATAATAGCATCGTCAGGAAATTAGGTTATCTGTCATGTCATAGTCATATAATATACCTAATCTTTCAAAATGGAAAGTACACCTGGCGCTGTGACGTTACTCTGTCGTAGTACTCATGTTTGAAAAAAAGTTAACTTCGTATAAATATTTTTTGCGATTTTTTTTTCTCAATATGCATAGGTATAGTTTTTATCGTAATGATAAATATAAACATTTCGCGCATAAACGCATTTCAGCGAGGTGCACACTTAAGGGGAAAGCGCTAAGGTAGCCCGCGAAATTCAAATTTTCTTACGTTTTTTGCAATTTGCTGGTCAGCATTAAGTTGTACGTTGATTAATATATGAATCGCGGCCGTAAGAAATATGTGTTTACAGAATTATAATCATTAAAGTCATCAACACAACTCTCTAAGACCACGTAAGTCCAAAGAATGATGATTTCATGAAACAGTTATTCTTAGGACTTACGTGGTCTTAAAGAGTTGTGTTGATGACTTTAATGATTATATAATTCTGTAAACACATATTTCTTACGGCCGCGATTCATATATTAATCAACGTACAACTTAATACTGACCAGCAAATTCCAAAAAACCTAAAAAAAAATGAATTTTGCGGGCTACCCTGGCGCTTTCGCCTTAAGTCGGACGGGTTGTATAGTAGAATGTTAAGGCATTAAGTCCGCCTTTGTACCTTTTGTACGAAAAGTTTCAATAAATAAATGTTTTTCGGGCTTTAAAAAAATTGCAAACACTGCTACGACGCTTACTTAGCTGTAGCTGTAACTACAGCCGAACTTGCACTCAAAAAGCGTCTTGTATTTTATTTAGGTGCTTTGCTTTGTGAGACAAATTCTTTTTAAACGAAACTAATATTTGCTAAGCCTAATAGGTGCTTATGTTTCCCCTATAAGGGAGGGGGAGGGGGGTGAACATTTACTGGGCTGTGGGCACAAGTACTCGGGACTGCTACTGCTATGAAGATTTTTTTTACGCAATACCTAATATGACACGTCAAGCAAAGGCCCGAGCCGGGGAATCTAGCCCACATAAAAAAATCGAACGGTCCGCAAACTTGAGTTGAGATCGCTAGACCAAATAGACTAAAGATACTTATTTGAAAAAAAAAAAAACATGAATGCAAAATTGTACGTACAGGATATGCCTTATCATAATCGTCAATCGTCATACCCACTTATAGGTTTTTCTATAATAACATCTACATTCTACACGAGTAGGTAACGAAATTATCAATTTTTTCCACTAGATCAACCAATGAGGTTAGATTTACATATCATAGACAAGATTTTTTTTCTATTCTAATCGCCCTCCTAATCCCTAATTATTAGTAAAGATTAATTAACGTCACAGCTCACGTTTAGGTTGGCTTGCAAAATCTTACTTACCTAAGTATTTAGAATCCATACAGTGGATGAACTGTGTGAATGAAGATACGACGAGATGACGACTACAACTAGTCGGCGCAGTATGTATGTTTCTTCCATACTGAGAAGTATGGAAGAAACATACATACTGCGCCGACTCCAAATAAATTGGGATGATGGTGTAGAATTCATAATAATTATAATAAATGCGAAAGGTACAGTCGTCAGCACATCAAGCTACCCGAAACTGTCAAATTTTCCCAATCAACTTTGAACCTTATGCTTTAGCGATAAAATTGAAAATCTATCAAAGAAATTTGACAGATTGTAGTAGCTTGATGTGCTGGCGTCTGTGGCAATTCAAGTCAATGTGGCATCAAGGAGTATCCATACCTACTGAGTCTGTAGTTTCTAAATTGACTATGGTCTCTCTCTTACAATGGCGGTTGTGTTGTATTTTGCAGTAGGTAATCATTAGGATGGCATTATTGGAAGTAGATTTTTGTTAGACAGATTATTTGCTTTGTGAGGAAACATGCTTTTCAAGGTGAAGTTAATGGAATAAAGGGGGCTTTACAGATATTGATAATCTGACGAATTCATATTATTATAAGGAGTTGTTTAGCATTACATGAATTTGGTAGGTAGTCATTTTTCGCTAATTCGCATGAAGCTCATACCTTAGAAAAGTAGATCGAAATAGGAATTTAATGAAACGGTTTATTGAGTTTTTTTTTGCTCCGTCTTACCTCTGTCATAAATTCACCCTTCGCCACTGGTAGGTACAGTACCCGGCGATAAATATTGCACATCGACCTTTGGAAAGAGACAATCGGCTAATTTCGGCTTCGTAGAGCGTTATCTCTGTCGCACGAAATACAAAATGTCCGGTATCTATTAGGAGCTGTTAAAACAATGATGATTTGCTTCTTTTGATGATTATTTTTATTCTTTGTATAAAATCGATAGGATCGAATAGGTCGATGTCCAATATTTATCGCCGGGTACTGTATTGCACTTTTCTATGAAACAGCTCATTGCTTGTTTACTGTTGCTGTTAGCCTGCATCATCCCACTGCTGGGAAAAGGCCTCTTCCCAAGACTTCCAGCTCTTTCGATCCAGGGCTAAAGTCTACCACTGGTCGATCGCAGTATTCTAGGCGTCATATTGACAGACCATAATTATTCGCAACACCACACAGATTACTGACGTTGCTCAAAAAGCCGCCAAGCTGAAGTGGGACTGGGCTGCCACGTCTGCCGTATACCCAATAAGCGGTGGGCCAGAATAACCACTACCTACGTGGAGCCCTGACACAGCTATAAGGCGTCGCGGCAGACCCCGTAGAAGATGGCCATACGGTGTGGTACTTCCTGGCCGCGCCACAGTGGAAAATCAAAGAAACACGTTTCTAGATAAATTGTACCCTTTATGTACTTTAAGGTACATGTAGTGAAAAAAATTGTACCTCAAAGAATTATGAAATATAATGAAGTTTTGGTGGCGCGGCTGGGGAGTATACTTCCTGGCCGCGCCACCATGGTTTTTGTAAACTATTAGGCGTACCCGGACATAGTGTACACTAAAGAATTGTACCAAAATTGTACTTTTCCGTACGCTATAAAGAGATTCAAAAATTTTATTACTTTAGAAATTATAGCCTTGTGTTGGTGGCGCGGCTGGGGAGTATACTTCCTGGCCGCGCCACCATGGTTTTTGTAAACTATTAGGCGTACCCGGACATAGTGTACACTAAAGAATTGTACCAAAATTGTACTTGTCCGTACGCTATAAAGAGATTCAAAAATTTTATTACTTTAGAAATTATAGCCTTGTGTTGGTGGCGCGGCTGGGAAGTATACTTCCTGGCCGCGCCACCATGGTTTTTGTAAACTATTAGGCGTACCCGGACATAGTGTACACTAAAGAATTGTACCAAAATTGTACTACCCAAAAACATAATAATATTACGGAATACTGTAATATATTAAGAGAAAACATCAAAACAAACTTAAGCGCATCAGCAGATTTGTTGATCTTTGTACCTACTGGATGTGGCCTCCAAATTAGAAGTACGTACTGGAATTATCTCGGTGGGATGGTTGTATAACTTGCGCAGAAGGGCGAGAAATAAGCAACACAATACGAATCGATATGCATAACAAGAAAAATTTACCTTCAGGAACAAGATAAGAACTTGGTAGGTACTTAGGTATTAGGGACGGTTAGAAACGAAAATCGTCAACATTGTTACTTTTACGTGTCAATAACTATGATTTCAAAAACTGAAATGTTGATCTACTTCGTCGTTAACTATATCTACCTACAGTACAAAAAGTTAATCAAAAAAGTTTAGGTACCTAACGAAACTATGATAAAAACATATAAGTCTGAACCTGCTTTATATACATTGGCCTCCAAAAGCTAGTTGGCATTTTTACACTGCAGCTGTTACACACCACATTAAGATTTAAAATTCTAGTTCCAAATGTTGGAACTGTACACTATAACGTTGTTATCTACCTACTAATTCAACCTATGACTTACCATAAAAAGTAATCAAGTAATCCCACAGGATTACCTGATTAATTTTGTACATATTTTAAATCATAATGTGGCATGGCATCACAGCTGAAGTGGAAAAATGTCAACTAACTTTAGGAGGCCACTGTATATTATTATACGTATCTACCGATAGGTAATCAGTCGGATTATTAATAGAAACAGCATGGTATTTTTAACGTTTTGACTTTCACCAAATTCAAGAAACATGAATGTATCACATGAACATTTGGTGGCCCTGAAAAGGGCCGTTTGTTTTTGTCCTGCCTGCCATCATACGTATTTAATTTATTGTGTATATAATACAATGCACCATTATATTTTGTGTACGTTTTAGTAGGTACTGTTACCGTGTTGTTTAGGTCATCATAGCATTCCCATCTGCCATTACGCCTACTCAATGCTCTGTAGTGGCACATATTAGGTAAATACTCTATGACTGACACCAAAGCATATGTTTTTTGCTGTAAAGTTAAACTGTTTGGAATATCATTTGTATCAATCAAATCTATATCATCTAACTCAAATATCAGAATTTCGTTTAAATTATAGCTAATGATATGTGTGCATGTACACACAGCGTCAGTATGTGCTAACCCCTCAAGTTTTAAAATGTTACACATTAAATCCCTTACAAATAATCTAAAGAATACTTCAAATAGAACCCATTGTTTCGACTCAGATTCGAACTATCGCATCACCGAACGTCGTCATACTTATACCGGCAGTTTGAAGAACTAGCCAGCGAGCCCATATGAATTGCGTTGAAATTGTTTTCTACTATGGTCTGAGTCATTTTATCTTTAGGTGGGATGTCTAATCGATAGATGTTATAATTTGAGGGTATCCATTAATTTTACTTACTTACGTTGTCTTTATAAAATTAATCCATACCCTCAAGTTATAACTACAACGTTTGATGTATACGTTCACTTAAAACGGCGAAGAGTAAACGACTACGATTTATCCATTAATTTTTAAAATGATTTATGATTTTATGAGAACTAAAATAGTTGTTCTGTGTGAACAAAATGTGAGCATAAAAGGAATTGCGAGACAGCTTGGCATAGCAGTAAGTTCATTATAATATTAATTGTGTTCTCCGATTTTTTTCTTGTTGAGCTATTTGCGGTATCTTGTGTGTGGTATTTAATAACTTATTTATAACCATTTTTTTCTATACAGAGACAAACAGTGCGCTTATGGGTGCGCAGATTTCAAGAAACCGGCGATGTTAAGACAATGTCCATGGGTCGGAGAACTACTGGGATCTATACGGACCAATCTGAACATCATCGGGATATTGTTAAGGTTCACACTACACCGCCGTTTACATCCACTCGTTACAGTTCGCAACGGCATGGAATATCTCTGTCCACGGTTCGAAGACATTTACACGCAGCGAACATTCACAGTTATCGACCTGCAAAATATGTCTAACAGAAGAACATCGAAGAGAACGATTGCGATTTGCCCAGAAATAGCAGTTATATTAATTAAGTATGACAACAAAATAAACAACGAAGACATTTAACTAATTTGATCCCACTATTTTACTTTGTATAGCAAAATATTCTAAGTAGATATCATGAGCTAATAAGAGATGTTAATTGATTATTATCTATTGATAACATGTTTATTCACTTATTATGCTCATGATTGTAATCCTGCCAAACTAACTTCTAGTTCCTAGACAAGTTGCAAACGCTTCAAAACTTGTCTCTTTCGATGTCACTTGTCAGACTGTCAAATGTCAAATTTGTATACTGAGACGACATGACAGGTCACGTGACATTTCGTTAGGTTATGTCAATCTAAAATATTTCTACCGCTTACTATTTTATCGTTTACGTTAATAGGATGCCACTTGTCTAGGAACCCAATTGTGTCAGTTGGCAAAATAGTATATTATGATAACTGTAAATAAAATTATCAAATCAAAATAAATCTTTGTTGTAAAATAAGATCATAGTTTTGTTAAATAATAGCAATAATAAATATTATTATATGATTATTAAGGTATTTTATTTTTCTTTATTTTTAAATTCTTTATAAATAATTACTAAAACAAAATAAAAAAATATATTAAAATAATAATTATAATGAACAAAAAGCACATTTCGTGCCTATGATTTGAACTTCCACTCATAGGCACGGCAAGCGGTCTTGAAACCTCTAGTCTATTTAGACGATGAATAAAACGTTCGTAAATGTTAACCCTATTATTGCTTGTCGTTTTCGCAATAATAAAAGTATTAACGTTTTATTGAAAAAAACAATAATAAAAACAGAATTTTAAAAAATAAATACTATCTTAAACTTATTTATTCACTAAAACAATAAATTAATTAAAATAAAATGTTTTTGCAAAATACAAAAACCAACTTGGGCCTATCACGGATTTGAACGCACATGTCTTTTGGAGGGGTAATCACTTAATGAAGCTGTGTGTACATAACATATCATTGACGATCTTTCTACAATGCAGATTATTATCTAGCTCTAACATTGAATTTGTTGCTTCTTCAAGAGCTTTGATTCCTTTGTCGGACAGAGTGAGCACGTTTAATGGCATATGTGAACATTTTCTCGGTGTTGAACGATTTTGGCTGCAATTCTGGTTGGTACATCGTTTTTCGGAAATTACGCTAGAATAGTCGTGTATTAATATTTTGTCTAAAACATAAGATACATTAGACATACAGTTCACAATGGTAACATTTCAGTTTTTGAAATCATAATTATTGACACGTAAAAATATAATAATGTTGACGATTTTCGTTGCTGACCGTCCCTGATACCTAAGTACCTACCAAGTTCTTATCTTGTTCCTGAAGGTAAATTTTTCTTGTTATGCATATCGATTCGTATTGTGTTGCTTATTTCTCGCCCTTCTGCGCAAGTTATACAACCATCCCACCGAGATAATTCCAGTACGTACTTCTAATTTGGAGGCCACATCCAGTAGGTACAAAGATCAACAAATCTGCTGATGCGCTTAAGTTTGTTTTGATGTTTTCTCTTAATATATTACAGTATTCCGTAATATTATTATGTTTTTGGGTAGTACAATTTTGGTACAATTCTTTAGTGTACACTATGTCCGGGTACGCCTAATAGTTTACAAAAACCATGGTGGCGCGGCCAGGAAGTATACTTCCCAGCCGCGCCACCAACACAAGGCTATAATTTCTAAAGTAATAAAATTTTTGAATCTCTTTATAGCGTACGGACAAGTACAATTTTGGTACAATTCTTTAGTGTACACTATGTCCGGGTACGCCTAATAGTTTACAAAAACCATGGTGGCGCGGCCAGGAAGTATACTCCCCAGCCGCGCCACCAACACAAGGCTATAATTTCTAAAGTAATAAAATTTTTGAATCTCTTTATAGCGTACGGAAAAGTACAATTTTGGTACAATTCTTTAGTGTACACTATGTCCGGGTACGCCTAATAGTTTACAAAAACCATGGTGGCGCGGCCAGGAAGTATACTCCCCAGCCGCGCCACCAAAACTTCATTATATTTCATAATTCTTTGAGGTACAATTTTTTTCACTACATGTACCTTAAAGTACATAAAGGGTACAATTTATCTAGAAACGTGTTTCTTTGATTTTCCACTGTGGCGCGGCCAGGAAGTACCACACGCCATACGAGCGAGCTGGACAAATGTTTATAACCGACAAAACATTGCTACGCTAGAATCATTTGCTGAATTTGTGGTTACAGTTTGCACCTCCCTACCATCCTGTGTTTTCCAGGCTGCTAATATGAGATTCCTAAAGAGAAAACTCATTACCGAACCTGAGATCGAACCCAGGACCTTCATTGCTCAGCAGTCTCGCTTGTGATCACTAAACCAACCCAACAAGGCACTTAATTTTTACTAATAAAATCACAAACTAACCTTCTAAATAAATGGACAAAAGAAAAAATTCAACCCGATGAGAAATAATAACTGTAAAATTTATACCTATATAGCTTTAATTAAAGCCAAATTAAAAAAAATAAAATACTTAATCCAATATGATTAATTAAAAAAAAAAACACCGATCATTTAAATTCGTTGTCGTTGCACAAAAAAATATATTTAAGCCTAATGCTGTGTATTACTGTCTAATTATCGAACAGTAATTAACTACTTTTATAAAAAATAACTGTAAAATTTATGCATACCAGCTTTAATTAATGCCTAAATAAAAAAACAAAATAATTTAATCACCTAAGTTATGGTTAATTAAAAAAAAAAACTCACCGATCATTTTAAAATTCGTTGTCGTTACACAATAAAATATATTTAAAAAAGAATCACTCGTATTTTCACGATGTCGCACTGGATGTGACTCGGGACAGGGTCCTAAACAGCCTTATGCTGTGTATTACTGTCTAATTATCGAACAGTAATCAACTACTTTATAGAAACAAGCTAACAAATAATCAACAAAGATATTGCTATCAAAAAACTTAAAAACATTAAAAAATAAGTCTTATATTGTCTGTGGTAAGGTCTTACATTTTTTTTTGCTGTTAATGGGTTTGCACAGATAATAATCAAACGAGGAAGAATAGTGTCGGGAAAAGATTAATAAATACGTACAATCAATATTGATACCGCTATATTGTTTTGATAAAATGTCAATGGCACTTCAACGGCATTATGCCTGGCCTAAGATCGAGGAGTTATTTTTATTTGTTTATTTACTGCTAAAAATAGGCCGTCTAAGTAATTGATTGTCTGAAAATTATATTCAGATTAATTATAAGCTTTTATTTTTCACTTTTTAGTTGGTCAGTTTGTAATTTATCTAAGTTACAATAGCCTAATGTCAACTGCTCATCACATTGTACAAAGTATTGCTTTTCCCGATGCAGGAACGTTAATTGTTGAGGAGTTCTCTTCGTAACAACCAGGAGAACTGGAGCTGATTGAGAAGTCATCATCGGCTCTACTTCACCATACGCATTGTAACGAGCATAAATTGCTTAGCAACCACATTAAAGTACCTAATCGAATCACAGCCCGTGAAATACTTATTATTGAGTATGTAGGGGAGACCGAGGTGAGTTGAAACAATTTTGACATTTTAATTCATATACAAAAATCTAAAAACACTAATCGTATGAGTTAAGTGCCAATCGATAGTTTATTTCTTACACTTTCAAATACCTGTCACAAATAACGTGTAAGTATAATTTTGGCGGTGAAAAATGAACTCGAATGTAACAAGTCATTTTGTTTCAACTCCACTCATACCGAGGTAAGTTTAAACAGGGGTCGAGGTGAGTTGAAACACTTGATATATGAGTATAATTAAGGGTTGTAAAGTAGAAACGACGAGCTAATTTGCAGGTATTTATTGAAATAAAACATTCTAACATATTTTACAATATATCGTATTGAACTATTAATAAAATCATGAACAAATAATCATCTTTTCTTATTAAATTCTCAAGAAACAAACAGAAATAAAGTATTATGATACGCGATCATAATTAACAAATTATAATATTAATTAAAGCAACAAGTTTAGAATCTACAATTATATTCTTACAAAACTAAATATTACCGACTCAATTATTATCAATTTTCAGTCGTTTATAATTAGTACAACCAGTCTTAATATTTCTTAATAAGAACTTTTTTTATCACAATCAGGCCGACAAATTTTTTACCCAGAAACCAGACTATACTTTTCCGAAGGATTTTGACGCGCTGAATTCGAATCTGGCCTCAAAATTGCTCTATCACGTCAGGGTTTCGAGATATCCTAACCTAAAAGTGCAAAAAATACCGTTTTTTCTCATTTTTGAGGTTATGTAGCACGGCCGGTCCTATTTTCTTTCAAAAATTATTAATAGCATCTCAAAGGACTAGTCTTCCTCTTTAAAATGACGTTGAGTTTACTCAAATATCTTTTTTTTTCGCTGAGATATCGCATTGAAATTTTCGTGTACCTACGTGGATTGTTCTACGTTTGAGAATTCATACACATACAGTCTATTGGAAAATTTCAAAATGCAATTTCTCAGCAAAAAACCAAAGATATTTGAGTAAACTCAACGTCATTTTAAAGAGGAAGACTAGTCTTTTTAAAAGAAAATTGTATCGGCCGTGCTACATAACCTCAAAAATGAGAAAAAACGGTATTTTTTGCACTTTTAGGTTAGGGTATCTCGTAACCCTGACGTGATAGAGCAATTTTGATTCAGGCCAGATTCGAATTCAGCGCGTCAAAATCCTTCGGAAAAGTATAGTCTGGTTTCTGGGAAAGAGTGTTCGTCAAATTTTGTCGGCCTGAGTGCCTAGGCCGAAGTTAGCAGCAGCGCAGCTTAAGAGATAGTCACGAAGTATGTTCTCCTCTGAAGATGAAAAGACAGTCTTTTCGGGATATCCAACTGACGGAGGAGTCGTCGTTTCATTAGCTTCATAAGCCGTCTTTTTTTTAATATACCTGTAGAGTGAAGTGTGGTTTAGGTTATAGCTCGAAGCATCACGCAGACTTTTCTGACGCAATGTAACTTCTTCTACGGCGAGATCGTAAATTTCGCGACTTGCCATACCTCTATCAGTCTTCCATTTATAATCAGTAGGCATACTGAAACAAAATCAGCAAAAAAAAGGATAAACCACACCGTATTACCAATCGATTACCAATATGAAACTTAAGCGAGGTGAGTTGAAACAGTCTGTTTCAAATCCCCTTAGTGAGAAAAATCCTCCCAATCTTTATACAAACAAAAATACAGAAGCAAAACACAAAGAAATTAGTTTTACCAGCGCCATGGTTTCAATCGTTAGATAATGAGCTTTCGAAACATATAAAACCCAAGCTAAAATACAAACGCATTATCAAAATACAGGTATCTTAAAAAAACGTTTAAAACTTACTTTTCACGATTTTTGCGACGTGGCAGCCACAACGACACAACCGAGCGTCAGAGGCACGCACGCGAACTGCGGGGCCCGGCGGGTGGTGGGGAGCGGCTGATTTGTGTCGGTACTAGCTCGCTAACAGTTTTAAATTCCGCGAAATCAGCGCTGTTTCAAATCACCTCTGTGTCAAAACACCTCGGTCTCCCCTACTTCTGATGGCCATCTGTGGTCTTTATCATCAGTTCCACTTCACCAAATGGTGCTTTCCGAGAGCAAATGCAAGAGTTACTATAAAAAATACCCAAATCGCAATAAAGTTTGAGGGTTTCTCTCGATTTCCATGGGATTCCCTCATCAGACTTTGTGACAATAGGACCACCTCAAGACCATAACCTTTCAAACAAAAAAAAAAAAGGATTTTTAAAATAGGCTCACAATTGACGGAGAAATCGGTGAACATACATAAAAAAACATACATGAAGTCGATCATATAACCTCCTCCTTTTTGGAAGTCAGTTAAAAATAAATCAACACCCGTACGTTTATTTTACAGTCGGACATAATGACAGGTTAAATATAATACTAGCTTCTGCCCGCGACTTCGTCCGCGTGAAATTTCTTGTTACTCCGACCCACCCCGTCGCATCGCATCGCCTGCCCGCGCTATTACTTCGTTTTTGCTTAGCGTTCGAAAGAACGCAAGAAGCCTAGCAAAAAGAAAAAAAGTCAGAAACTTTTTTTCTTTTTGCTAGGCTCCTAAAGGTCATAGCGTGATGTTAAATAGCCTACAGCCTTCCTCAAGAATTGGGCTATCAAATGCAAAAGGTTAGGTTAGGTAGGCCGACTAGAAAATCGACAATAGATCTCAAGTGCGCATGCGGAACCTCGCCAAAGACAATGGCCCTCCTTCCATCCTGCGCCCCATGTCACCTGTGCACTTGATGCTGTTATGACTGCGACAGTGAGCGGAGTTCGAGCATCGAAATTTTGTGCTAAACATGTTTGAACATTTTGCCATCGTTACACTAAAAAAAAAAAGACGAGCCGGGTCTAGTAGACAAGTGGGTAGAATGCGTCCTATTACTCCCGGTAGGTACTGGGACGTCTTCTTCCTAGTTGCCGGAGAGGCGTTTGTCTTAACACTTTATAGGTACAGACGCCAGCACATCAAGCTACCCGAAACTGTCAAATTTTCCCAATCACCTTTGAACCTTATGCTTTAGCGATAAAGTTGAAAATCTATTAAAGAAATTTGACAGATTGTAGTAACTTGATGTGCTGGCGTCTGTAATAGGCCAGTCATTATCATCAACCTACTGCAGCAGTCCACTGCTGGACATAGGACTCTCCTATTGCACGCCATTCAACTTGATTTTCGGCAACTTTCATCCAGCTGCTACCAGCCACCCTGCGAAGATCGTCGCCACAGAGTACTTTTTGTTAGACTGAAAATCTTCGCTCCACCTCGCTTGAGGGCGTCCTACCTTACGTTTGCCGATTCGAATTCTCCAGTCAAGAACACCTCTACGCCAACGACAGGGGCGGATCTTGAATTTGTGGGGCCCTATCTAATTACTCAACCAATTGCCATTTATTATGATCCGATTTTTTTTAATTCTAGATAATTTTTATTAATGACAATATCGTCTATTGTTTTCAGTTCGGTTGGGGCCCCTCTATATCCATGGGGCCCTGGGCTGCAGCCCAAAAAACCTTAGTAGTAGATCCGGCCCTGCCCAACGATCATCGTTTCTACGGCTAATGTGGCCCATCGCCACTTCAGCAGGATAATTGCGTAACGCACTATCAGTAGCAATAGGTTTCATTTTGACAGTTGAACAACATTCATTGCGTTGTTTACGTTGTTGAGCAAACACATTTTTTGAACATATTGTTGCGCGCCGCAAATAATGCTTGATACATGCACATGGCGACATTAGTTACCACTAGCGCCATCTAGTATCGGGTAGCGGAACTAGTACCTTGGTACTAGGACCTTGACCCTACTTGACCTTTTTCTAAGTACTAGTAATTCCGAGAACTATCGACGTCGAGTCAGTCGGGACCGGTATGTACTCGAACGTTCTAGATGTTTATGTACTAGCTCTGCGGCACTATATAAGGCCGGGTGGGCCGCGAGACACATATAGTTTTGAATAAGCGATACGAGCGATAACATCGAAGGCGATATTCGAGTGCGACTTAAGAGTGATCAGTAAGTGCAATTGTATTTCTTAATTAGTGTGTTTGACTTGTAATTAGTGTTGGTGAGTAAAGTGTCAAGTTTTGGTGATTGAATCGGCAGTTTTTATTGTCACGAACCCCAAGCTCGTAACAATATGGAGCAATGGATAAGCAATATGCTTCAAAATGATTCAAATTGAGAGGAATAGTGTGTTACGCAATTAGCGTGAAGCTTGGGTATTCTCTGGACCGGTCCATTGCCACTTCAGCTTGCATCTGTGGGCTATGTCGACAACTTTGGGCCAGTCACCACATGCTCTGTGCCAGTCACTGAGACAAAAATCGCGTTAGGTCCCAAAAAACTGCCGGTCGATTCTGTAAAAATCTCACCGTGAAAACTTAGGTGATGTGAGTTTGTATTTGCTAGGAATTGACAATATTGACAGCTCACTCCACGCTCACTTCACCTAAGTTTTCACAGTGAGATGGTTACAGAATCGCACTGCAGCACTACTGATCTTTTAGATATAGTTAGGCCAGATATATAGACAATAGTGTAGAACCAAGTTTGCAGCTTCGAAAGACCTGTGCAAACATCGTGGTGCTCGAAAAATCTCGAAATTTTCAGACTTCTTTCAGTTTTTGAATAAAGCTAGTTTCTGAAGGTGCATGCAACGGAGAACACCAAAACTGCATTTTTAAAGTAGGTATGTATACGAAATTTGATACAATTTTAGCAAAGGCGTAGCTTGCAGGTTTAAAAGAACCCGTAGCAGGTCCCCTTCTATAATTTCTGCCTACCCTCATGCGAAGGAGTTTATGTAACCTACCTATAAATAAAATAAACATAGTTTTGTGACGTGCCTAATCACGCAGTATTAGATTTACCTAGTTATCAATTATCATAGTTCTTACAATTCCAGATTAACAGATTTATCGGGTATTAGCTATTTAGTTTTATGAACGGATAATAGCAATAAATAGGAATTAAGATTTAATTATTGTACGTTATAAATACTTTATGGATCAAATTATTGTACGTTATAAATGTATTTACGAAAAAGTTAGACACAGGTGTACCTATAGTAGGTCAGCGGGATTGTCCGAAAGGGTTGAAAGGGCGCTGGCCCGGAACATAAAGGGCTAAGGAAAGAACACGGGTGGGTTTTAGTCAGTAAGACTCTGACACTCCCCTCCGCTCCACCCAGAGCGGGAGGGCTCATTTGATGAATTCCCATGCTGAAAAAAAAAAGGTGTACCTATACTACAGCCAGTACAAACATATTTCACCAGTTATGTCTAGGTCCCATGTAACAGGGGATGTAATAGGCTCGCCTATTGCATCAATGCCCGGCTGCTACTGTGAAATCCTGATGTAAAAACCCACTCGTGGACTAACGGGTGAAGTGCCGTTCGCCCCGGGCTTCCGGTCCTGCAGGCCCAAAACTCCAGAAATACTTTTTAACCACATCCCAAACAAAATCAAAATATATTCAGTAAGTAAAACGCAGTTTGTGTTTGGGTATGGTGCTAAATTTTCGAGCTCGCTTCGCTCGCTCTTGCAACCTACATTCTCTTCTTTGCTCAGACTTCTCTGCCTAAGTTAACGAAGTAACTCTTATTTATGAACGAATAGTCAATTTCTTTTGACTTTACTTATCCAAGGTGGGTGCTAAGTTTTTGAGCTCGCTGCGCTCGATCTCGCATCCTACATTTTCGAACTGTTCAGCAGTGCGATTCTGTGACCATCTCACCGTGAAAACTTAGGTGAAGTGAGTGAATTGTCAATAGTGTCAATTCCTAGCAAAAACAAACTCACTTCACCTAAGTTTTCACGGTGAGATTTTTACAGAATCGACCGGCAGTATCGGTAGACAAAGTAATTCCTATTTTTGAATAAATTTTCAAAAGAAAATTTTAACTATGCAACGTGCAAACACTTCCGAGCTTGCTTCGCTCGCTCTACCATCCTCTATTCGTCTGATGCTCTAGCTTTTCTGATATCGGCCAAGTACCTGCCCCCTTTTCTGTATTAATAGGCAAAAGAAAACACCTTTTCAGAGCAGAGTGCCAAATATTTCGACGTTAATTCCTGGGCAGGGCGTCCCGTTTAGTTTGGTCACCCTGGGCCCCTGACAGGCTTAGTCTGCCACTGGAAAAATCTGGAAAAACACTGCCCACTACCACTTGCCACTTTGACCTGGGAATCGAATCCAGAAAAGCATGCTCTCTAGTAGAGCTTGCGACCACCCTAGACTAATGAGGCAGTCTATAAATACTTTTATTTATTGTAAGGAGGTATTATACTGTCTGAACCTAAAAGCCTAAATATAGAAATCAGAACATGGTGCGCAGTTAGATTGCGTGATGATTATTTTGTTATTGTTTACCTACATATTCAGCAAAATAAACAATTAGTACCTACCTAATGGTGCATATTATTCGTGCTTTCGGTGACTTTTCAATGTTATTGTTATCGTAGATAGGTACTCTACTGACTTTTCCTGTAAACAAGTATTTTTTTTAAAGAAAAACAAGATAGAAACGTTTTTTGCCGGGATTTTCCCGACTTGTTTTGGAGTTCTTTATTATTCATTATCATTAAAGAAAGAAAAAGTAGGTTTATTTATTTGTCGCAGAAACACGTGCCATACAAACCAATAATTAACTCGAATAAAGGCTCCTACAAACAGGCGCGACACGACACGCGACACAAAGGCACCGCAAGTCGCGCAACAAGCGGTGCTTTGAGTCGCGCGCGATTTGCGTCGCTCGTCTCGCCTGTTTGAAGTAAAACTAGAAAATAGTCGGCTAAGGAACAAATCTAACTTAAAGAGATACCTATATATTAATGATTCTAATGACTATAATTCTGTAAATACATATCTATTATAGTCGCGAATCATATTTTGATCAAGACACAACCTGACATTGACCTACAAATTGCAAAAAACGTAAGAAAATTTGAATTTCGCGGTCTACCACTTCACCTTAAAGAACTTTTCATTGCCATTAGTTTATCAAGGCTGAAACCTTGGCTGTGAAAATAATTATGAAAATTACACCAACATTCCAAAGATATCGTAACACCGATAACATCTTCAAATAAATAGTAAATTCATGTCGTTTTAATTTATTGCAAATTACTTTCACGTTCATAACGCATTATCATACACAAGATCACTGCGTATTTCAAAAATAAATTGTGTAATTCAATTAGTCACAATAATTACACGTTATCAATTGGAAATTGTAGATACAATCTGACTACATACACTCTTTATTTTATTATACTTGGTATAATTAAAAGATCTAAAGATAGATAACTGGGGGCCTAAAAAGGTCACTTTGGCAGAATCGTAAAAGCATAACATAATGAATCATAATAGACAGTTAACTGTTAAGTTAATCGTATCAAATCCCATTGGTGAAGCATTTTTCAGTTATTTTTATGCCTGTGCTAAAATACCAATCAATCCAATCCAAATCCAATATCTGTGATTGTTCCTACGTAGTGCAGCGAAAAAAAAGAAAAACACGGACTGTCTTCGCCATTATTATGTTATCCTTTTATGATTCTGCCAGTGGCCATTTTAGGCCCCCAGATAGTAGTTCTTGCTAGATTTACCATCCAATTTTTAGGAATTGGATTGGATTGTTCTAGTTGTTTTGTGGTCTATGCTTTAGCGATAAAGTTGTAAATCTATTAAAGAAATTTGACAGATTGTAGTAGCTTGATGTGCTGGCGTCTGTGCAACATAACTACTCATTACGCATGGCGAGGTTCAAGTACTAATCGACTCAGCCTATTGCAATCCACTGTTGGACATAGGACTCTCGTAGGCTGCCACAATACCCAGTCTTTCGCCTTTTTCATCCAGTCTGTTCCAGCCACCTTTTCGAGGTCACGTTAGATTGAGGTATACCTAAGATCAATAATTGAAAAACATAACCTTTTGGCACAGTCGGGTAAAAACAATTCGAAAGCCATTCGCCTGTATAGCTGTACAAGGATATTTTGGCGCGTGGCCAAAATCTGAACTAACGCCGCCATCTTAGGTATTTCAAGCCGCCAAAATATTCTTTTAGCATGTACAGACGCCAGCACATCAAGCTACACCTGTCAGATTTTCCCAATCAACTTTGAACCTTAAGCTTTAGCGATAAAGTTGAAAATCTATTAAAGAAATCTGACAGATTGTGGTAGGTTGATGTGCTGGCGTCCGTACATACATGACGGAGAAGGTAAGCGTGTGTCGTTATTATCAGCCATATTTTAATTACTGTGGGTATGTGTTGGTTATTGCGCAATAGAAAAACCGTTCTGCAGTTCAAATCAGGTTCAAAGTTGATCGGGAAAATTTGACAGTTTCGGGTAGCATGATGTAGTGCTCGCGTCTGTACTATAAATAAAACAAATAAATATTTCTTTAAATACTTTTAATAGACTAAACAATTGATTACGTCTTAAATCACTATAAGATTGAAAACAATTTGATCGCTACACTCTTACATCGATTTATACCTAAGTATATTAAAAATTTTAAATTTTCACTTATCTACACCATAATCTAGATATTTGATTTCTGGCAACCCCGTTTATGATTCGGGAAATATACAAAAAATAATAAAAAATAAAAATAATTTACAATAGTATGAATTAATTGTTATTCGAAGACATGTGATATCTACCAACCCGCACTGGGCCCGCGTGGTGGATTACGGCCCACTCCCTTTCACAGAGAGAAGGCCTGTGTCCCAGCAGTGGGAACATTACAGGCTAATTATGATAATTATTTGATTTTAATTTCATAATAAAATTAGGGGTTAATATCTCATAGGGAACAGTTTTGGGACGATAACAAGATACATGGGACTTAAACATAACTGGGGGAAATATGCGTGTTCTGCACACTTCTGCCTACACCTTCTAGAAAACAGTCGTGAGTTTATGCATCAATTTATGATCAGATAACACAACCCATAACTGTTAAGGATAAGACATCATATTTGCAGTATAACCAAAAAGTAGTCAATTGTACCTAACACAATAACATAGTGCTTTTATATCTTCGAGCTACATCTCTTGTAAGGGTAAGTAGAATCAATCGTTCATAATCAAGTTCAAGTTACAGCCTACAGTAATTGGGATTAATGCGGCTTACTTTCTACCCAAGTAGGGCGCAGCAACAATAACCTCCACAAGTGGGGGGTCGTGGAAGGGTCAGACCTGCGGTGACCTCTCCTCCCATCTTGCACCGCATGCCCTGTCACTTGCACAAATGAGGACCTAATGCCTGCGTCAGCAAATGGTATCCGCGTTGCTGAATTTTGGGCCAAACAAATTTAATAAACAATTTTTTTTCTCGTGCTATTATTGCCATCGACATCGCTAACGAGAAGAATTGGTGTAAACAGGCCAGGTGTTTATTATTTCTGGTTAAATCTAGACTTTTCTAATCCGTGCCTATCATTACTCCATCTTTCAGTTCATCTGCTGACCCTCCAAGAGATATGGCTTGCAGATACATAAATATTAACAATCAGTACCGAACCTTATCAAATATAGAATCATAAACAGGTGGTCATACAATCCTTAAACCAACTCATTAAATTATTTAAAAGAATATAATAGTATAATTTAGACAAGAGCGTCTTCATAGTACAGACGCCAGCACATCAACCTACTACAATCTGTCAAATTTCTTTAATAAATTTTCAACTTTATTGCTAAAGCATAAGGTTCAAAATCGATTGGGAAAATTTGACAGTTTCGGGTAGGTTGATGTGCTGGCGTCTGTACATATAACTTCCAAACATATTTGGAATGGAAAGTCATGTTTTTAATACCAAAAACGTTAAATTTTTTCTTATCGGTAATTTTTGATATAGGTTTAAAATGTCTCATGTTAGAGTGGGTGAACCTATTGTCATGGACCGGGAATAAAAGCAGAGCCTGGACTGCTACTAAAGTATCCCAGATGGAAAACTCAATAACACTTCACCCGACTTGGGAATTGAACCTAGGACCTCGCGTTCAACAGTAGCGCTTGCGACCACTCGGCCAACGAGGCAAGATGAAAAGTAATCCATTAAAATAGCCTTGTCACTTAAGGGGCTTACAGGACCTAAACGCAAATAACGCATGTTTTCGAAACAATAAAAATATATGATCGAATACAGTAAACAAAATCAGAAAAATATATGATATTCTTCAGGATATATGCTAGGTAGATAGTGTGTTGAAAACGTAATAAAACTAATTTGATACGATAGAAAAAAATCATGAAGATACCTCTAAAAACTTTCTTTTTACAATAAAACCCATACTTAATATACATACAATCATTCTGATTTTTGTCAGAGTATTCTACAAGCAACATACTAAAACACTAGTGTATTAATTGATTAGTCCAAAGAATAGATTTTTTGTAATTAAATAATTGCTTCATATTTTGCAATAAATTACCAGCGTTGTGTCATCGCGCTTCTCTTTCTTTTCAGTCCGACAGTGACCGCGCTTTAGGTCATGTAAGCCCCTTAAACAACAATCCTTTATCCTCTGTTTACCTCTGATATTGCATCTCTGTCAAAAACAGTGATCTTTATTCTCGTCAGAATAAGGTAGATGTAGATGGGCTGCTGACAAGTCTGACAAAAGTACAGTGATCTTTATTGTCGTTACAACATGATAAAGTATTTCCTAATATAGGAAACTTTAACAGAATTCACACGACTTTCCAAAACTTTTTTTTAGCTCAAAATATCAAGATACTAGACCCGCGTTGAATTTCAATAAAACTTTCGCTAGTACATTAAAACCCATACCGAAAACTACCATTTTACGCGCGTAAAATTATTTCACGCAATTCCGTCAACCCTGGTCAAATACATTTGGAAGTTAAAATTCTAAATAACATTTTAATATAGGCGTTAAGTAGTAATTGTTGATGAATATTTAGTTTTATTTTATTAATATATTACAATGTATTTTTAAATTGTTGATTTATATCTTAGGGATTGGGTGTGGTTTTGGTCGAAATTGGGTTATTGGAAGATATTTAGAATTTCAGTACATAACTTTTATACAGGGTCAAAAAATTTGCTAGCGAAACTCCATATCGATATCTAATAACGATAAAACAAAAAACGTGTGCGGAGTTTCGCTAGCTAATTTGATTTGACCCTGTGGTAAGTATCAGCCAAAGCCGCCCAAGTTAAATCCATTCACATGTGATCTTTATTCTCATCCTTATAAAGTTGTTGTTGGATTGCCGTCACTGACAAGTCTGTCAATATCATGGTGACCTTTATTCCCGTTACAACAAGATTGATGTTGGGTAGCCGCTGTCAGACGTAAAATAACTGTGACCGGACTGTAATTCGACAAATGTCAGTCATAACGTCACCCGGAAATGTTGACGGATTTAAACGATACTTAATGATTCAGATCCGGCTCGAAGGACCATAAAGAAGAATGGGGTAGTATCCTCCTGGTGGTACGAGGACTAAAACACGGTGAACTCGATTTTAGTGGACTGTATTACATATAATTCAACAAGAATAAAACAACGGTAAAGAATACGGCGTGATATTCTCGACACTTAATAAGATCAATGCGGTATCTGAGCAGTGGTGGCTTAAGAATTGCAGGTCGTGGGTTCGCAACCAGACAGGCGCTTTATTTTGTTGTAAATAATTTCATCACCACTGCTCTTAAAACGGTGAGGAAACCGGCATGTCCTAGAACCAAAAATTCGAAGATATTCGGCGACATCTACCAACCCGCACTGGGCCCGCGTGTTACATTATTATCCCACCCCCTCTTGAAAAGAGGAGGCCTGTGTCCCAGCAGTTGGGGATATTACAGGCTGATTGTGTGGTACCTGAGTAGCCAATTGTCTTGGTCAACACTAGTAGATAATAGGTATATGAGGCATTATGGTGCAATCTTCTATTCAGATATTGGCAAGATGTGGGCTGTGATAAGCCTTAGTTGATGGATTACTTAACACAATAATGTGACTTGTGTAAAACCGCAAGATAGAATATTTAGTGCAAGAAACTGGCTGGAAATAGCAGAGAATGTCGACAAAACGAGATGTTCAATGCATAAGCTATGGCAAAAGATTGGTTACATGTAACATAGGCAAACATGACTAGCTTGCAAACGGTTTTCAAAGAATGGATGTCCCAGAATTTTGTATCCATACTAATATTATAAACTCGAAAGTAACTCTGTCTGTATGTTACCTTTTCAAGCCTAAACCACTGAACGGATTTCGATACAATTTGGCAGATAGATATAATTATTGCATCCCAGGGAAGGACATAGGATAGTTTTTATCGACATACCTCGCGGGCGAAGCCGCTGGCGGAAGCTAGTTATTTATATAAGGAAAAATACTTAGATTTTATATGCCCCAATATTGACCAAAACCACAAAACATTATTAGTCTAACTACTGTATAATATACGTTAAAAAAATAAATCAAACATTCGACAGTTGTAATACTTGTTTCAGAATTTAAGTTAACATTCTATCCAAAATGTTTGGACACCATTTTTAGGTAGACCTAAAAATAGACAATTTGGCTTGTCTAAGAGTTGTTTTTCAGATCAAATACCTACTTCAGACTTATAAAAACTGAGTTTCATTGTTGTAATAAAATAAATTGGTTGAATATAATTAATATGACTGTCTTTCTAGTCAAATATTTAGTTCAATCTTAGAAATACGACATTCATATTTATATTGGTTTTCCACAAGTTATTAATTTCGGTAATGTCCGATTTACTTCGATGTCGAACGGAGTTGTTTTTATGGTTTCTTTACGTATTGAAAGATAAGATATTCATTCAAGAAATATTATAATGCAAGTAGCTCATAAAAATAATAAATTAAAATTTGAAATATCACAAAAATTTAAACAAAATATTTGACTAGACCAACAGTTTTCACAATAAAACATTTGCATTTTTTAATAAATAATAATGAAATTTGATTTCTTGAACATGTTTAATTTAGGAAGTATATCTATATTTCAATAAACCATCGATATGTTAACTGCTATACTTGTAAAACTGATAATAATAAATAAAAAATTAAACGATTTTATATTTCATTTAGGGTGTAATGTATGTATTAAAATACTCAAATCACATACAATCATACGGTTTGTGTATTTCATCTGTGTATGTTATAACATGCACTATACATAATCATAATTATTTTTTATTTATACAAAATAAGAAAAAAGAAGGATAATGGAAGAAGAAAACGGAACGCCGACCCCGAGTCATTTGGAACAAGGGCAGAAAGAAAACCAAATCTTCTATTGGAATCCCACATAACATCACGCCATGTTTTACCCAAAGGGTTGAGTACCCATGGGCGCCGGGAGCGGGGTGCACGAAAAAATATCCGAATGCGCCTAATAGAATAATAGAGAACTATTTGAGGAGAGATTCTAATATTTTCGATTGCATTCAGCAATCTCTCGATTCCAAACCTTTTTTGCATTAATCAACAAAGTACCGAATTCCTATTTCCTAAAATCTAATCGACTTAGGTCGACAAAGTGACTCATTTTATGTATGGACAAAAAAAACAGTGGCACTCCGGGAGTGCCGACAGAAGCGAAAACAAAACACAAACAGAATACTTTGCCATCACTTACTGACATATCGGATATACACTAAAACCGAGTACATACATTCTTAAAATATAATAAATAAGTATAAAAAACATTTAAAAATATAAAAAAATAGTGATCCGCCGGTGTCGGGAGCAGGGTCCAAGCTACCGGTGGTTAGAGCTCCAGAGACAGGAACCTCCTCACAATGCGAGCCGCATCGAGGAGTACTGCCTTCTGAATTAGGCCCTTGATCCAACCGCCTAACGAGAGCCTCGATAGATGTTGATCGAGGCTTTCGGCAATCAGTCCATTGGCCGACCATTATTATTATTATTATCTTATAAACAAAACACGCGCGGTGTCGCTTACGGTAACAATGTGGTGCGAGTTCAATGGTTTTTTCCCATCCCAAAAAATACCCACCTAAAGAAGTTTTCACTTCAATAACCTAAATTATCCACTACATCATAGGTGAAGTTCAAAAATTATCGAGTCTGCTTCGTGGAGCTGAAGATGCACTCCCCTGAAAATAAACTTGCCGGCGCCCATGGGTGTACAGACGCCAGTATATCAACCTACCCGAAACTGTCAACTTTTCCCAATCAACTTTGAACCTTATACTTTAGCGATAAAGTTGAAAATCTATTAAAGAAATTTAACAGATTGTAGTAGCTTGATGTGCTGGCGTCTGTACCTATAGTCCACCCACATTTCGTCAGTTATGCTTATGTCCCATGTAATAAATAGGGGGGCGTTCCTATGGCCATCAACCTGGCACAAATTGTGTTTCCAAAAGAAAAAGGTAAATAATTGATTTGATAAAAAATAAACAAATAGCAGTCAACATGCCAATATTTTATCTACTGTAGCCATAGACAATATCAGTTTTATTTTATTCTTACATTATTAAAAACGTGGTGATGACATGAAATTTATACAGTCTATAGATAAATTTTATCATAATATCTAAATTACAAAAACAAATAATTATTAAAAAAAAAGTGGACGTACATTAATTAATATTTAAAAAAACTTAAATAGTAAACACAATTATTTGATTTTAATTTGAGAATGTGTAGAATAAATTACTTTTAGGTTGAAGGTACCTATGAGACATATTAGCTATGTCTGTGTGATGCCTCTGAGAGATGGCTGCAGTGACCACTTACCATCGGTTACGCGCTTTAACACGTTGACTGCCAGACAAGAGACACAATAGAAAATCTATTGCTGGCGGACACAGTGTCACCGCGGTGACAGTCACTGGTGCCAATTCTGTTGTTCACAGACTAAACTAATTTTAAGTTCAGTGCAATATTTTCTTTCTATTTCATTAAGAAAAGGACAGAAGATAAATTTTAGTTTAGTCCTGTCAAATTAATCAGCGCCTGGCGTAAATTGACGTAATTTTAGTAGGCAAGTTCTTAATCACGTCTAAACTTGTATGAAGTAGTGTCAGGCGCTGATTGTTTTGACAGAACTAAACTAAAATTTATTTTACCTTCTGTCCTTTTCTTAATGAAAAAGAAAGAAAAAGACGCACTGAATTTAAATTCAGTTTAGTATGTGAACAAGGGAATCGACACTAATGACAATATATTACGTCATAGTCAGACATACCAATATAAATAAAAATTCATTCAGAATGCTTTCGGCTAGTTTCTTGAACGAAAATTATCGTAAAATTAAGACAAATTGTAAAGTATGCGTAAACTGCTGTGATTGATTGAATGATTTATCAACAGCCAATCGCAGCAGAAACGAGAAACTGGCTTATAAAATACGCCTCGAAACGGTAATAACAACGTGATTTTTAACGTATTCATACAGGCGGGATTGTAGCCAGTACAAATTTTAACGAAATTTTTGCTTCTTCACAAATTATTACTTCTTTTTTCGGCCTTTTTCTAGACCAATGAGTCAGTAAACAAAACCTTAACTTTCACCAAAAATAATTATTCCACACGCCCTCAAAACCATACACACACAAAAAGAAATACAAAATATAGCCTTACTTTAAGTATACAAAAAAAGTAAAATAATAATAAAACATGTTTAGCACCTCATTCGAGTTCGCTTATATATTAAATAATATATATAAAAACACTTACTGCTTAAATTATAAAACAATTTATTTTGTATGGCATATACACAAATATGGGAAAAATAAAATTATGTAGGAAGTCTCAATCTGATGAACTTACTTTCTCCAACTATTCTGGGGTTGACTTCCAGTCTAACCGGATGCAGCTTAATACCAGTATTTTACATGGAGCGACTGCCTATCTGACCTCCACAACCCAGCAACTGGGTAACACGATATACTTGGTAAGACTGGTTGTCAGACTTTTGATTGATTGACACCCAGGACCAACGGCTTAACGTGCTTTCCGAAGCACGGGTGTCGGATGAAGGAAAACATCTCGAGAACACCAGCATGTCTTAGAACCAAAAATCCGAAGACACGTGAGATCCACCAACACACCGTGTACCATACATTTTGTATGTTTAATCCTACTAATTTGTAGTGAAAGTTTGTGAAGATGTTTGAATGTTTGTTACTCAATCACGCGTAAACCGTTGAACAGATTTGGATGAAAATTGGCACATAGGTAGATCATTTCCTGGATTAACACATAGGATACTTTTTATCCCGATATTCTCACAGGATCTAAACTTACGCGGGTGAAACCGCGGAGCGCTGCTGGTTTACCATATTTGTGTATATGAATACTTATTATAAAATTAATCTGTGTGTAGACATAGCTTAGATCAGAAGGTAAAATATTAAACTTAAAGATAATGTATGCAATGTCAATGTAATATGCAAAGCCGTTGTTTAATATTAAGAAAATTACTATTTTATTGGAAAAGTGTCGCACTGGGTCCGCTCCCTCTCACAGAGGGGAGGCCTGTGTCCCAGCAGTGGGAACATTACAGACCGAGTACAGTACCCGGCGGACAGTACAGTTGGAAAGAGACAATCGGTTAATTTCGGCTTCATAGAGCGCTATCTCTGTCGCACGAAATACAAACAGTCCGGTATCTATTAGGAGCTGTTAAAACAATAGGGATGTTGCCTGGGTAAAAATAAATCGATTCGATTTAGTCCCTCAGTAAGATTATTAAAAAATATTGAACACGTATTTTTTGTTTTATCAATTAGATAAAAAATTACAAAGATATATCACATCAAAGTTCAGGAGTGGGGGGCTTTGACGTAATAACGTGCTAAAATTTGTAGCACGGCGTGACGTCATACGAAAGCGCTGTATCTTCGTAATTTTTTGTTTGCCAGACAAAAGAAAAAATACGTATACAATATTTTTTAGTAATCTAACTGATGGACTAAATATATTTTCTTAGTCAACTACCCTATTATGATTTGCTTCTTTTGATAATTATTTTTATTCTTTGTATAAAATACAAAAAAAGGTAAAGGTCGATGGGCAATATTTATCGCCGGGTACTGTACTAGGTAATACGATATCCCTTGGTAAGACTGGTTGTCAGACTTTCGGGCTTTTGACGACCCGTAACGACTGTCAAAGATCTAAGAATAACAGACGGGACCAACGACTTAACGTGCTTTCCGAGGCACGGAGGGGTATGTAAAGATGGTCACCCATCCACAGACAGAGCTCGGCAAGCGTAGCTTAACCTGATCGATCGACCTGTGCGGCTGTTATTATTTAGCCAGGGGCCCCTCAATAGAGAAGCATGGAAGAAAAGACATTAGCGCCGGCGCCGAATAAATTGGTATAAGGGCGGGAGAAAGGGTGTATTACTAAAGCCTTTACAAGTTTCTCTTTGGGTAGTTAGCCCCGCTACCACCTCGCTGACTGAACTAATTTCATCAGGGATTCACGGCATGAACTATTCTGGAAAAGAACAGAAGTTACCGACATAGCTTGCAGAGTAAGCAAGCTAAAGTGGCAGTGGGCTGGCTGTGTTTGTCGAAGGACCGATGGCCGGTGGAGCAGACGAGTCCTGGAGTGGAGACCACGTATCCGCAAGCGTAGTGTGGGACGCCCCCCAGCGACGATGGACCGACGGCATTAAGAAGGTGGCTGAGACAGACTGGATGCGGAAGGCGGTGGACAAGGTGTTGTGGGCAACCTATGCCCAGCAGTGGACTGCGATTGGCTAAGTTGATTGATAAACTATTCTAATATAGCTCGCTCTTGTACAGACGCCAGCACATCAAGTTACTACAATCTGTCAAAATTATTTAATAGAATTTCAACTTTATCGCTAAAGCATAAGGTTCAAAATTGATTGGGAAAATTTGACAGTTTCGGGTAGCTTGATGTGCTGGCGTCTCTACAAAAGAAATAGTAATTTTCTTACATCAACAACAGCCTCAATTAAAAATATAGGCGTTTATCAATTAAAATATTAACTGCAAAGATCACAACTTTACCCAATAATTATCAACAATATCCGGTCATAACGAATACCTTAACAATATAGGCTATTTCACACAATCACTAGACATTTAACAAGTAAGGCTATGTCTACACAAGATATAGATCAATAAACAAACTGAGGAACACAATACAAAACAAAAAAATCATAATCACAGATTTTTAAACCCAATTCGACTGCATTTGTTTTTTTTTTTTAATAATTTTTCGTCAAATGCATAAAATTATTATTATTTGGCTGTTGCAATAGGAAGGATTTTAATTGATTTTTTTTTATAATGATTATAAATAGCAGCTTGTAATTGCCTCATTATAAGGTAGTTACCTCTCCTGCCAGGGTCGCAGGTTGCTCGAAAGAGATACCGTGGCCCCTGGCACAGGCAACTGAAGGAACACGGGT
This sequence comes from Luperina nickerlii, assembly GCA_963855955.1. Lineage (NCBI taxonomy): Eukaryota > Metazoa > Arthropoda > Insecta > Lepidoptera > Noctuidae > Luperina > Luperina nickerlii. Next base: position 2,486,766 of record OY979689.1, on the reverse strand, counting down.
GGGTTTTAGTCAGTAAAACTCTGACACGCCCTCCCGCTCACTCGCTTTATTTGATAACTTCACACCCAAATAAAAAAATAAAAATAAAAAGGTAGTTTAGCTATTCTCTTACTGAGGTTTTTTAAAGAGAAAACTTCAATAAGCGCACTTTGCGCTCTGTCTGAACAGTTAACGTAACTGAACCATCACGCTGAATCGAGTATACTCGGTTCCAGTTCAGTCGGTCAGTGAGGCTGCACCGCGTATACTAGTCGCCAGTCTTAAGGGGGAAATGCTAAGGTAGCCCGCGAAATTCAAATTTTCTTACGTTTTTTGCAATTTGCTGGTCAGTATTAAGTTGTACGTCGATCCCAAAGAATGACGATTTCATGAAACAATTATTGTTTGGGGTTTCGTGGTCTTAAGAGTTGTGTTGATGATTTTAGTGATTATAATTCTGTAAATACATATTTGTTACGGCCGCGATCATATATTAATCAACGTACAACTTAATACTGACCAGCAAATAGCAAAAAAAACTAAAAAAAAAATGTATTTCGCGGGCTACCCTGGCGCTTTCGCCTTAAGTTTTCACTTTTACCGTATGGTCATAAGTAAACACCTCTTTTTTTTACATATCTCAAAAAAGGAGGCCTTTTTCAAGCATAGTATTAAGATATGCAATACAGCTTATCTTAAGAATGACTGACATTTCGCAGGGCAATGTCATAAATAACCGGCTAATCTGTATAAAGCTGCCAAAGTCAAAATTGTTCCTATTACAACAGGCAACTGTCAAACACTAAAACTAAATCAATAAAAACTATTAGTATGCCGATTCCATTTTTATTTTATTAAATAATAAATTAATCTATATTTTAGAATATCCTCTCCTAAATTTTAGAAATAATTATGAATTTTTACCGAAATTTATTTTTTTATGTTATATATAAATATCACTAATTTTGAAAACTGTAAGTACATTTTGGAGATTTTTTTTCCTTGGAGATCTTTTCCTTTGGCTTCTTATAAAGGATTTGATAATAAATTAAATGTAAGCATTTATTGCATAGCTACTGTGGCCAAAAAAATATGGATGTCTGAATGATATACAGCTCATTGATCATACATAATTTCATGAAACATACAACTAAAATACAAGGTGACCCCTTTATGGTGGTCCAAATTTTTGTTTTTGTCCGTGACATGTCAATGTTTCATCTAAACGCAACAAGTTCCGCGAAATTCTGTAGTTTAGAAGTCGTGATTTTTTTTAAATTTATAGATAGAACGAAATAAAGAAAAACGCGTTTATTGGCATTACAGCAAAATAAATACACCTTAAAACAAATATTATAACGCCAAAAGGGCCACTGCTTTATTTTCATAAAGTGTTTAGTATTATCACTTGGAAATAATCCCAAAAATTCTTCATTAGTTGTTAGCTACATGTCTATGGTGCTTACTCACCAAAGGACATTATTCATTTCGTACCCAAAAATTTAAGTGCGGGCCAGAAAATGGCAAAAAGCCATATTTTAATAACAAGTTCATAGTTAAAACATGTTCAGGATGTTAAATTCAATTAAAAGTTAATATTTTTTCATTAACTTGACTAGAGATATTAAGAAAGTAAATTTAAGCAAAACAACATCTACACTAGTGATTTTCGCGGAACATATGTTGAGTTTATGTGAATCCATGGGATAGAACGGACACAAAAAAAATTTGGACCACTATAAATGGGCCACCCTGTATATCATTAACAAGGAGGGTTTTCATTAAAATTCACGCTACCAGTAATTGGCGCCAATTTGACAAAAGGTCTGCCATTTCGACAATGAATATAAAATATATGATGACTTTTATCATTCGTTCCATAGTTCACGACTAACCAAAATATAGGCGCTTTGACACTTTTGACAGGTGCAACTGACGTCTCAGTGCTGCCACCTAGCGAACACCATTTCAAAAAAACCCTCATTCCTTTATAAAAATGAGAAAAAATCAACTTTGGGACACCATAGATCAACCGTTACCCGAGTGGTAATTGCGTAACAGACCTATCAGGGGGCATACTCTCCAAACTAATTTTAATTCCAATGAGATGCCAATATGATTCCAATGTTAATTTTACAGTCACGTGATTCGGTACTCTTGAAAACAATATTGTCAACAATTACCCCACGCCAAGCCCGAACCCAATTCCACTTAGTTCTCCAAATTGGACACCCAATCTAAGAATCATTTGGCGTTAGCATCGAACTCAAGAGTACGAAACGTCACAATTCCAATGTCGATCTATCGGAATTAAATGAGGGTTTTCGTGAAAATTTACGACACCAGTTGGCACCACTGTGACAAGAGGTCTTCCAATATAAAATATATGATGACGTTCATCATTCGATTCATTCATTCGTTCATCATTCAGTCATAACTAAAGAAAATATAGGCTCTTTGACAGATGTCGGGACCTGACGTGTCAGTGCTGCCACCTGGCGAACGTCATTTCAGAAAACCCTCATTGAAGAGTAAGCACCCAGTAGCAATTGATTCCATTTTGACAGTTCCACAACATTCATTGCCTTATTTACATTGTTGAGTAGACAAATCGTTAGAACGTATAAAGCAATGGATTAGCAATACCTTTCAAAATGATTTCACAATCAGGATTCTGGTCAACCTTTACATAACACATACATCAAATTCCTACTACAAAACGATAACAGTCCATACCTCGTTCTCCGCTTCGAGTTGCTTTTCTCCGAAATGTCCGTACAGTTATAGTATAAATAGTTGCGTGTGGTTCTTAATCCGGTGGAAGGTAGCTGAATAGTTTGTATTTGTCTCTGATGTAGGGACGTACGTCATCTTTCTGTGGGAGAGAGAGGGATATACTTTAGTAAGTTCTTATTCGTTTCGTCGGTTATTATTTAACGCTGGAAGGTAAGCGGTAGAAAATCATGCATATTCCGTCTTACTGCAAAACGACTTCTAACTTTATATCACATTTAAACCTTCGAATCAGTTGTTGTAATATGTAAGCTGTCACGCCCTTTATGCTTGGAGGCTTTTATTTAGGTATTAAATATCGTTCAAATTAATATTTTAAGTTATTATTTTTGAAGTGAATACTTTTTTAGGCGCGTTGGGCATTTTTTTGAGATGGGAATAACCATTGAACTCGCGCCACAGTTACCGTAAGCGACACCGCGCGCGTTTTCTTTATAAGACGAGTAAAAAAATACCCGTTTCGGATGTGTTCGGCTGTCCTAGGGATATACTCGGTTTTACTGTATATCCAATATGTCAATGAGTGATGGCAAAGTATTCTGTTTGTGTTTTGTTTTCACTTCTGTCGGCACTCCCGGAGTGCCACTGTTTTTTTTTTTTTGCTTGAATATAGTTTTCATTGTATTTATTTGTATACTATCTTCTGCCCGCGTGAAATATGACCCTCCCCCATTCACAAAGAACACACCCTCCAAATTTCATGTCTCTAGGACCAGCGGTTTAGGCTTTGCGTTGATATATCAGTCAGTCAGGACTTTGAATTTTATGTATATAGATTAGCGTGACTTGCTGACATATGGCAAATAAATTAATTTAATGTTCTGTGTCTCGTAATGTCGAATTACTTTGCATACCTGCTATTGTATAGAATCAAGTTTTTCTAACTGAACAGACAGCTGTGCTATTGGAGAGTTTTTTGCGCCACTGCTTCCTAGCGAAAGCACTAGGAACTGGTGAAGGGCGCGTGCTGAGGAACTGTCTTAAATATGTAATCTTGACTATCAAAAAGTGCTGATTCTCAGCCTAATTTGAAAAAATTACTTTTGATTTTAGATTTTTTTCTTATTTATTTGCTGGGTAGAAAACCTCGTAACATAGTAAGCACAAACGGACACAGCTCTAAGATGCTTCTAATGCCATCTATTAATGATAGTCTTCCAGAATCCAGACCGAATTTCGGCCTAAGCGACCAATCTCAATGGAAACCGACCTTTGGCGCAGGCAAACTATTATTGGTGTTTTTCCATTGGAAATTTCTCAGTAACAACCTGATAGTTTGGAAGTTGGCGGTGTGATACACCCGTGCCTCGCGCGCACGTGACACAGTTGCTCCTGCGCTGATTGCCATCCTGAGGACTATGAGAGTAAGGGTCGGTACAATACAATACAATGTTGAAAATGCGTGTTGTATGGATGCGAGTTAAAGTTAACAAGTGGTCAATTTTGTTATGATCTCTGTCTCTAAATTGACTTATTGTGATTTGTGAAGTGAATAAATAATTGCAAGAGTGATTAACTATATTAAAATAATAAATAAAGTAATAACAGTTATGTACTTTATAAATGAGAGCTTTTTATTTAATATTTAAAAGAGAAATACAACTATCCGTAACATCCGAAAAATCCGGATGCTGATGCAAGTAAAATCCGGATTTGAAAATAGGCGGATATCCGGATAATACGAATATCCGGATATCCGGATTGCAAGCCCTAGTCGGTACACATCTGACGGAAAATACGTCGGGCGTAACTGCGATTGCATTTATTTATTCGCTCGACGAACTGACGCATCATCGGTTGAGTGTGAAAAGTTGAATGTTTTATCATATAATTGTCTGTTCTGGCGTTACGCGACCGATAATAGGCGACGCATTTTCCGTCAGATGTGTAAAGGAACAGAGAGGGCACCCGTGTCTACGCTCACACTTGTGTACTATAATATCTCCTTCGTACCTGGCTGATCTCCATTTAGATTGGCCATCGTGGCCGAAATCGGTCAGGTTGTGGTGGCTAGTACTTACAGTTGCCAGATGCTCCAAGAAAGGCAGCAGCTTGAGTAGCTCGTTGTCACTTCGGTCCACGAACCAGCTGTCGATAGGAATGCCGTTCTCGAGCTGGTAGCCGAACGCCTGGAAACAAACATTGAGCTGTTTAGAACATGAATTCGATCGAACAAAATGCCCATTGTATATTTTGTAGTGTTTAATGTATTTTTCTTATGTTATGCATCTTTGTGGTGTACAATAAAGTATATATATATAAATAAATAAAATGGGAAAATTGTTATGAAGTTAACTGAAATTATAAAGGTTGTATCTGTGACTATTAGTACTGACAAAACCTTGAATAACAGACCACAGTCTTAACCATTAATCCCAAAAATAGCGGTTTGAAGTGTCCGTAGTATTCTTTGCATTACTGGTTTTACTTTACATTCGAATTTAAAACATTTTGTGACACAGCTTAGCGTTAGTGGAAACGGTAGCATAGTTTCGTAGCCCAGCTTTCAAATACGCGCAGCATAGCTCATCTGTGGTGGAAAAGCAACCTAACAGAGCGGGGCGACGCCACATGGGAAAATGGTAGAACAGCGGCATATCAAAAATCGTTTTTATTTAGGTCGTTACTGACGCACATTATTTTTTTTTGATAGTATAAGAATGGAACTTTAATATAATGTAGGAATTTTGCTTGAATTAAGTTTGGGTCATTTTTTTAATACGAAAAAGTGTAAATTTTAAAGTGTCTACTTCGGGTTTGTTCTCTTCAATATTTTAAATTTGATTTCTTTCAAAAATTTGCGGTAATAGATATGAAGTGTTATACAATTCTAAAAAGCCCATTGTATGTAGATTTTAAAGCAATTGTAATGTTGTATGTTTTATGATTATATTTCTATAAAAAAAACTTAAGAATCCGTGCATAAAATTCCCTCGCTAGAGTTTAGGTAAATTCATTGCAATACTATGTTTGTGTGCAATGTTCACGCACACACGCCTAAAAATCGAGCGTAGCGATCGTTTAAACAGTTTTGATCCTATATATTTTTTTATTCATAGAGGTACGGTTAAGAAATATAAGTCTGGAATATTTGTCTAACATAGTATTCGTTTAGTATAATTACCAAAATCAACATAAAAATGGTACAATTTGTTGTTAGATCCATTTAAGTACATTAAGACATTCAATAACATTGAGGTAAGCGTTTTACATAAATATCTACGAGTAGTATGCATATTTAGGTAATTCAATGTTTTCCTTCATCGATGTCAATGATGACTAAGATAAACTTATTTCAAACAAATTGAAAAAGGCTTCTTGGGACTGGGCCCGTACCTATTTGAAAAAAATAAAATAGGACGATTGGAATTGGATTGGGATAAAAAATATAGTTTTGGAAAATGCAAAACAACTAAATTTGAATATTAAGTCTATACCTGTGAAATTGCTGTTTTATTTTACTGGCCGCGAACCAAGGAATTGGGAAGGTAACTACTAACATTTACAGTTCGAAGTGGCAGTTTAATAAAACGACAATTTCATAGGTATCGAGTATTCGTGGTGTTTTTATAATATATTACAATGGAGGTTATTGTACATATCATTATGAACAACTTTTACTATGAGACCACACCTAAAATCGCAAAAACAAAAAACAGCTGTTCCCTACATTTTGACGAGTTATACGAACATAAATATAAGACAAAGGTGATGCCATGCCTAGATCAAGCTGATATGAGTTTTAACAACTCATGTCAACTTTACCATAGAACATAACACTAGTAATTACTGTATTTTCAGAACTTCCATTGTCATCGATTTCCTAAAATTACCAGCATTTAAAAATAAGAATGTAGGTACTCGTAAATACTTCTTTATGCAATTCTAGCGTTGATCGAAAGTAAAAGCTTACATATTCTTGAGACGAAGTCGTAGCGATTTGATTCGAATTACGTTCTGTTAGAATTTGTCTGATACGTGTCAGTCCCACGTTTTGTCGTTTTTTTTTTGCGGTGCACTGGTAATGCGATTCTTTCTATCGACCCATGATCTACAACAAATTTGTATATATTAATATACAAATTTGTTGTAGATCATGGGATAATACCAGTAACTTATGGGCAGTGTAGGGCTTAATCACTAAAATTCTCCATCGATTGATTAGTCAAACTAAATGTTTTGAACCATTAAAAAAATACGTGTGTGGTCGGAGGGCCTCCGTCAGGAACACGGTTTCTTTTCACGTATGATTTAAATAAAACAAAATTTTCACAGCCGCCATCTTGGATTTACGTTTTAACGTCACTATCGGTTTTAAAACCCTCAAAAACCATGAAAAAAACGACGACGACGACTAAATTTTTTTTCTGTAAACCATTAAAAATAATATGCAGCCATGGCATCTATCGGAACTCCGAGCAACGACAAGCTCAACACGTCATACTTATAGCCACATTATGGATACTGATAACATAAGCATGTCGGTGACACGAACGAATAAGATTTCCCTCTACCAAAACATTTGAAATTTTTTGCGGCTGCCATCTTGGATTTTCATTTTGGCTCTACTATCGGCGTTAGCATCTATGAAAATAACACCCATGATCAAAAATTTGAAAATGTTCGCAGCCGCCATCTTGGATTTTCATTTTGACCCCACTATCGGCTTTAACACCATCGAAAACCATGCAAACGATACCCATGACGAAAACTTGAACATTTTCGCAGTCGCCATCTTGGATTTACATTTTGACTTCAGTAACTTTAAAGAACTTTGTTCCAAAAAAATACTTCTCTTACTGCTACAACAGCATGTCTGTGCGGGCATGTCGGTGACATGAACTTATAAGTTTTTACCCTTAACGCGCATAAAGAAGTTTTCACTTAAAAAAAATCGATGAAATATACAGTCTATATATAACTAGCGGACGCTGTAGGCAGACGTTGGCCCGCGAAATAGCTAAGAACATCCGCTCCTTTTTTTTTTTTTTTTGATCCGGGTTGGAAAATCCTCATGGATGTCCGCCGATCTGGGGTGGGCGGCGGGGTCTGTCAGACTCTTACTGACTAAAAACCACCCCGGTGTTCCATCTCACACCTACGCCGGGGGTCACGGGAACGTACGATCCTTCCGCAACCCCCGGCTGGTGCCGGCCCGCCTCTGCGGGCCCCGTCTGGTCAGGGGGGGGAGTGAGGTGTTTGACTCCCCCCGCGACGTCTAAGAGGGGCGCGCGTGGAACACATCGCGCCGCCACCTCGGGTCCTGATGTGTGGGGGGCGACGGACGTCCCCGAGTCCGTCGCCCCTGGACCCGTTTAGGGGGGCTGGAAGAGGGCGTTGTCCGCCCTCCGCCGACGCCCGGTGCGCCTGCTGCGGGCAGGGTGAGTGGACGAGATCTCCCTCTCCCTTTCCGCAGCCTCCTTCCGCGAGACGACCGTTTCGCAGAAGGAAACCACCGCGTCCCAGGACTCCTCGCTGTCGACCATCGACTCGACCACTCACTGCCTACTTCTAAGATGAGGGCACGGCGCGGCTCCTCCCAAGCGGCACACTCTGCCAGCGTATGCCACGCCGTGTCCTCCCGGCAGTCGACGCAGTGGTGACACCGGGCGTCCGGCTCCCTGTTAATGCGACACAGGTACTTCCCGAAGCAACCATGCCCCAAGAGCACCTGCGTCACTCGAAACGACAGGGAGCCGTGCCTCCTCCCGAGCCAGCGCTCGAGTACTGGCCGGACCGCCTCGATGGTACCGAGGCTGGCGGTAGGGCGCGAAAGCCTGTCCCGCCATTCCGCCACCAGGACCTCGCGAAGCTGAGACCGACGCAGCTCCATGTGGCGCTGCGTCAGCCCCTCGCCTCGCGCCCGCGCTTCCTCGCGCCACCGGTACAGTGACGCGAGTACTTTCGCCTCCAGGTCCCAGGGCGGGGATCCAGCCAGTACACAAGCCGCCTCGTAGGAGATCGTGCGATACCCCCGGACGACTCTGAAGAACATCCGCTCCTAAGACAACCCACTGACCAACCATCCAAGTGACACAATAAGAATTTAAAAAAAAATACATCTAAATCAGTCAAGCCATTTAGGATGAGAAGAATTACGAACACAAGCACACCGCTATTTTATATAATATAAAAATCAGGCATGCACAATTTTAATGTTGTTCAAAAACAAGCAAAGTACTGAAAATAAAATAAATACTAAACGGATCAAAAAGTGGTAGTCGGTGTACCATTTCTGGAATATGTTTACGGAGAACACGTGCGCGCCTGCGATACAAAGTGATACGTCATCACGCTGGGAAGGCCCGGTTGCTACTGACGGGATCGATTTTGCGCGGTCGATAATATAGTTCACTTTGCCATTTATTTACGAAGTTAAGTTATTGTTTATTTATAAAATAAAATTTTGATTCTATTAAATGGTTATCTTAACTTTAATATGTAATTTTTAAATTTTCTGAAAAGTGTTTCAAAGTATTAGAAAAAAATACTTATTTGTCAGGAAGTTTTTAGAATATTACGTTATTTCAACATTTTTTTTCTGCTATATTTTGTATGAAAATTGAGAAAAGTAGTTCCACCACATGCAAGTACACCATATAATGATGTTAAAGATAATTTTTAATTTTCAAAATCATAAGTAGTTTCTTATAACCAAACGATCAAACGTCAGTCTCGCGTCATTTTTCGGAAAACTTGTTGCGAAGATTAGTGATTTTCCACGAATACTTAGTTTATTTGAAAAATCCCTTTCCGCCACATGCAAGACAAAGAACTCGACTTGTCAACGCATAAATAATTTTGTTTAAATTCTATTGCCCTTTCTCGCAACGAATGAACAAAATTGATCAAAATTAGTCGATTTTGTGCCAGGCCCCTTAACAAGTGAAGGGGAAAAAATACAGTTTTTTAACTTCATCGAGACTTGAAAGTTACCGATGTCTCCCTATGCTTTACATTTGATGTTGTTTTGTAGCGTGGATATTCATAAATAATATTTATAAAAATTAGCTGCGGATACGTGCGGTTTCTGAAGTTATCGTGAAAAGTAAGACACAAGTCAGGGAACAGAAAACCTCTATCTTTTGCAGTTTCTAATGTGAATAATTCACTGATTAGTTTGCGGTATATTTTATTTAAATATTAAAGATTTATTGACTAGCGATCTAGCTAGCGCGCCACACGGCGACCGGTTTCTTATCGCCGCAGGCGCTGGAATGCTGAGCGGGACGCGCGCGGCCGTCCGAGCGGCGACGCGCGCCTGCGCACCCGTCCTGAGCTCTTATGCAATTGTCACAGGATAGTAAATGAATGAGGCATGTTGGTTCACCTGAGGTATGAGAACTTACCTGTGGACTGTTATCCACTATGACAGTCCTGCGCAGATCGCGGCCGAGGATGGACAGGTCTTTGACGTAGTTGCCGTTTACGAGGAGACAATGTTCGCGGAATAATCTGGAGACAAAACAAACAATTATTGTTTGAATATGTTACAAAATATACAATAGTTTGAATATTTTTGAACATCGTGAGGGAACCATGTCCTAGAACCAAAAATTCGAAGACATATTGTGACATCTACCAACCCGCACTGGGCCCGCGTGGTGGATTATAGCACACTCCCTCTCACAGAGAGGATAATGGCCTGTGTCCCAGCAGTGGGAACATTATAATGGCCTGTGTCCCAGCAGTGGGAACATTATAATGGCCTGTGTCCCAGCAGTGGGAACATTATAATGGCCTGTGTCCCAGCAGTGGGAACATTATAATGGCCTGTGTCCCAGCAGTGGGAACATTATAATGGCCTGTGTCCCAGCAGTGGGAACATTATAATGGCCTGTGTCCCAGCAGTGGGAACATTATAGGCTGACTAGCAGTGCCCCACGGTTTTACCCGCATAGGTATCCATCCCGTGGGAATATCGGGATAAAAAGTATCCTATGTGTTATTCTGATACTACCTACATGGTCTTCATATAACCTGACCAAGATTATGTCTGGACTTTAAAAGAGACTATGACCTCTGAGTTTGTTTCGGCCTTTCTTCTCAGAGTAGTCAGATAGGAAACGCCGACCTCATCTAGTTTAAAAAAATATGATTGACGTGTAAAGGTGTTTGTGCAAACCTACTTACAAAAATAAAATCATTTATCGTTTGATATATGTACAAGCTATATTACTGTAAAGTTTCATCAAAATCCCTTCAGTAGTTTTTGCGTGAAAGAGTAACAAACATCCATCCATCCTCAAAAACTTTCGCGTTTATAATAATTATTAGTAGGCAGGATTATATGTTACAAATTATAAGACAAAATGTATTTAAAGAAAACAAGAAATACATAATTACAATCAATCAGATCATCATCAGATGATCATTATATGTCAATTAGTGAGTCACAAAAAAACCTCGAGATATTTTATTATTTAGACTTCTTGATAAAAAAGTAATTTAGTTTAGTTGTAATGGAGTGGTAACCTCTGTCAATGGGAATCCACACGCAAAGCTCAGCGCAGATGTCGCCAGCGGCGCGATGGCTGCTGTCAAATCATTTTCGCTTTATTTACAATGCGCGCCACGAAAGATGAGACTTGACCCCGCCTCCCCCGCTCTTTCCGCCGCCCCTATGACGTCCGGTCCCGTCCCGCACTCAGACCTCATACCGCTAAAGATACCTAAAATCGTGTACTGCGCATGTCAAACCACGTGGTGTGTCAAGTCTCATCTTTCGTGGCACGCATTGTACGTCAGTTTATTCGCATTTTTTTTTGTGTTGTAACCGGTCCACCATCGTTATCGATAACATGTATTGCATCTGGAAGCTTAAAGAATTGAAAGACGAAAAAAGAATTCTTTTTTGCGACGTATAGTCTCGAATTGGGTTCGGGCTTGGCGTGGGGTAATTGTTGACAATATTGTTTTCAAGAGTACCGAATCACGTGACTGTAAAATTAACATTGGAATCATATTGGCATCTCATTGAAATTAAAATTAGTTTGGAGAGTAAGCCCCCAGGGTTCTCTAGAACTCGTTACCTATATTTGATCCACTGTCGCGCCGGGTCGAGTAAATTGAGCAGCCTGTCCGCATACACTCGCTTGCTCGCCGTGAATAGAATCACTTCGTAGAGACGTGACACGCGGGATAGGAACTCTGCGAAGTGTGGGCGGGTACGGACGAATACCTGCGGGGAGTGAGTTAATAAATTATAATTAAATTCAATAAATCTTTATTAGCCATAATGCAGGTGTTAAGTATAAATTAACTAGCTTTTGCCCGCGGCATCGCTCACTTATAGGATATTTTTTAAAGTATCACATATCGCTCTCTGGCTGTAAACTTAGGAGTAATTTGTTGCTTGCTTAGCACGTCTGAAGTTTTTTAAGCTATTGCATAGCTTTTATCGCGGGCTTTGAGCGCGGCGACCGAATCAAGAAATTCCGTAACGAAAATAAAACCTAACACCCCCCACTCCGACCGACACAGCAGCGCAGCGTTGAAAGCCGTGCATCGTCTAACGTCGTTTCAGTTCGGCAGACTTCGGCACGGTGTTTGTGTACGTGCTACTAGACGTATGCGTGTAGACTAGCTGCTAACTGCTCATAACTGATTCTATCTCTTTTAGACACGATGCTAGGTGAGACAGCGTGCTTTTTGGTCGCGTCCACGAGTGAGTTCGAGCCCGCGACTAGTTGAGGACATCAAGTCTCAAACTAATGTTTCTTATTTCAGTTACCATAAACCTATAGTTTCAATGAAAAAAATTCCTGAATAACCTACATGTATTGTAAGATAATAAAAATATTTTAAGCGATATTGACTTCTCATATATTCAATAAATGAAAAAAATTGTTTTCTTATCAGTCACCACGCTCAAAAAGTGTAACTTGAATTAATATCAAAGAAATAAAATACTGCATAAATAAAAAATAAATAAATAATTATAATTGCATAAGTTGATATTTTTTTCTGTCTTAGTAAGACCAAAAGTGTTTGATATTTAATTACAATTTAGCCTAAAAGAACTAGGCAATTTAAATCGGATTTATTTATTTTACGTGATAGATTAAGTTACAGCTGGAGGGGCGTGTAATAAAAGCTGCACAGGTCGACTGATCAGGTTAACCTTCACTGGTAAAGTAAAATACTTACAGTGTATCTGCAATCTTGGAACAGCACTGGGAAGTGGAAGCTCGCGTCTGGGAGCTCTTGAAGCGAGCAATGCACCAGGGTCTCGTCTAAATCTAACACCTGGATGAACAGACAATGGATCATTAGTTATTTAGAAGTGAGATATTGCCTCAGAACTCTGAAACTGTCAAGCTGATATCTATTTTATGTTGCTAAGAATAGAAAGGTTCACAAATAACTGTACAGTACCCGGCGATAAATATTGCACATCGACCTTTTTACACAAAACCATTTTATACAAAGAATAAAAATAATTATCAAAAGAAGCAAATCATAATTGTTTTAACAGCTCCTAATAGATACCGGACTGTTTGTATTTCGTGCGACAGAGATAACACTCTACGAAGCCGAAATTAGCCGATTCTCTTTCCAAAGGTCGACGTACAATATTTATCGCCGGGTACTGTATGTAACTGTATGTTCCAGTTAGCATAATTAGCCTACAATGTTCCCACTGCTGGGACACAGACCTCCTCCCGGTGAATGTGAATGGGCCGTAACCCCCGACGCGACCCTAGTGCGGGTTGGTAGATGTCACATGTCTTCGAATTTTTGGTTCTAGGACATGCCGGTTTCCTCACGATGTTTTCCTTCACCGTATTGGGAGCAGTAGTGATGAAATAATTTACACAAAGTAAAGCGCCTGTCTGGGTTCGAACCTACGACCTACAACTCGTAAGTCGCGGCCGTTACCACTGGGCCACCACTGCTCGCCTGTCTTAGACTTGACTCAAGCATAAACTGGATTGTGAGCAACACCTGTACCAAAAATAATTAGGTTTATTTACTCTTTAAAATACTACAAAATAATTGTCATTATTATTATGTAGACGGACCAAGAAAGCAGTTGATAGTTGCGAGAAGCACAGAACCGGTCGAAATGGTGGGGTTTGGGGGAGGCATATGTGCAGCAGTGGACGTCTTTCAGCTGAAATGATGATGATGAAGAAAGAAAAGAAAGAAAGAAAATAAATTTATTTAGCACAGACGAAAAGACACACAATACACCAGGTACATACATCAGATAAAAACAAAAAGTGTAAAGTCCGATGTCAGAAATTAGCAGGAAAGTGTGTCTCAAGGCTGCGCCAAAAAGGCCCAGTTCAGCAAAAAAAAAAGCAGTTCATCCTTCATCTGGACATAGGCCCCCAAGCACCTCCACTTCGACCGGCTCTGTGCTTCTCGCATCTAACGGGTTCCTGCGGCCATCACAAGGTCGTCGAACCTCCTTGTGGGAGGCCTTCCAACGCTACGTCTTCCGGTACGCGGAAGACGAGTTCATACTTACAAGACTGAAATCTGGACTGGTCCTTGTTTTAAGCGGTAGCGCGGGGTAGCGAGCCCGCAGTGCGCCAGTTGCTACTGTTTCCAATGGCGGTAGCTGTAACAACAAAATCGATAGTAGGTAAAATTATCCTTCTGAAAGACAGGCCCTAGTCGCCACGATCGGGCGAGTAGCAGTAGTGGGGTCTATGCTAGCGGAATCGGAGAACTGCGGGGAAATGGCCTCATTCTGTGGAACTGTGATGGTCCAGAAAGAGGCTGGTGCGCGGAATCGTGAGAGGGCTGATCCCGCTCGGAGAAGAAGGCGTCGGAGGGGCAACCGCCTCGGCGCTAAACACGCCGAAACCCCGCCTGCATCACCTAAGGCAGGCGGGAGTATTAGATCGCGGTCGATTAGAATGAGGGCTCTGTGAGCCCACTGAGTGAGAGTGGTCATGTGCTGCCTTACACAATTGCACAGTTAGGTTTCGGGGAGACCCCTTTACAGTCTCCCCAGAGATGTATGCCAAAAGACCGGGCGAATTTAAAAAAAAAAAGATACAGTTATCCAACTACGGCTTCGACAAAAAACGGTTACCAATTTTTTTTTTTCTTGATTAAATCGTTTGAACTCGAGGATTCTTTTTCAAAGCTATTAAATAATACTCAATAAGTAGTAGTGTTAAAAAAATAGCAGATTATCAAATCAGTTTAACACTATATCAATTCCAAACCTATTGCTAAACATAGGAATAAGTTAAAACTATGAATATTAATGTGTGTGTGTGTGTGTTTTTTTTATCATTAAGTCTGTCAGTGGGCTGTTTCTCATAAAACGTAATAGGTAGACAGTTGAAATTTTCACTGAGTATTTATTTCTATTGCCGCTAGAACAACAGATAATAAAAATAAAATAAAGTTAAAAATTGAAGGAACAAGTAAGAAAGATTTATTCGGCGTCTTGTGGTACGGACCCGTTTTGAGTGCGCATCCGAGTCGCACTTGGTTGGCTATTTCATGACCAGCGGTGCTATTCTGTAAAAATCTCACCGTGAAAACTTAGGTGAAGTGAGCGTGGAGTGAGCTGTCAATAGTGTAAATTCCTAGCAAAAACAAACTCACTTCACCAAGTTTTCACGGTGAGATTTTTACAGAATCGACCGGCTGTCTTGACAAAGTTTAAAGTTCAATTCTAACACCAATCCTCTAGTTATAGCTCACCTGTTTAATAAAGAGATAGGGATCAAAGGCGTCGACCCAGGACGAGATCTGCTCGCAGTCCACGCGGTTGCTGCACGAGGATATGACGTCGGCAGCTTCTTCCTGATACAACACACACAATACGGAAACCTAATAAAATAAAATAGTATCATTGGTGAGGGGCTAGTGGCTAAGTATTAACAGCCGCACGGGTCGATCGATCAGGTTAAGCTACGCTTGCCGCGGTTGGTCCGTGGATGGGTGACCATCTTTACCTCTCCGTGTCTCGGAAAGCACGTTAATCCGTTGGTCTCAGCTGTCATTCGTGGATCTTTGACAGTCGTTACGGGTCCTCAGAAGCCCGAAAGTCTGACAACCAGTCATACCAAAGGGGTTTCGTAATACCCCCCCCCCCATCCCTTCCCTGTAACTGGGTTTTGGAGGTCAGACAGGCAGTGGCTCCATGTAAAATACTGGTGCTCAGCTGCATCCGGTTAGACTGGAAGCCGACCTCAACATGGTGGAGAAAAGGCTAGGCAGATGGTGAGTATCATTGGTCAATAGAAAATGTCCTGACGAAAGTTTTGAGTAGGAATGTAGTAGTTGTATGGGTATGGTAAAGGGCGGCCGTTTTGGGGGACAGACTTGTGTAATTTTGAACGTTCGAAAGTTCTGATTATCAGCCTAATTTGTATACAGGGTCCCATTAAAATAGATGGACGACTTTTAACACAGCACTCAGTACGTCTAACCAAAGACATCCAAGCAACAAAAAAAAAACCTCAGATTAAAGTGATTTCATTTTGACCTAAAATAATAAATTGCTGGCCATATTAGTGTATTTTCGTTAGCTGATTATTTTTCTTGTAAGTATCTAATGCGTTTTTCTTATTATATTTTTACACCATCGTCCTTATTTTGGTGGTCTGAATGATTTCTAAAAGTTTGTCCATCTATTTTAATGGGACCTTATATACATAACATAATCAGTTGTTGTAATACTAACCTCTATGTCTGTCGGTGACTGCTCGTCGTGGTAAGCAAGCACGGCGTCGTCAACACTGAGATCTGTCCCGTTCTGTTGATAAAATAAGTAAATGGAATTATAATTTCTTATAGAACAAAAAATCCCAGCTTTCCAAAGAATGTATGCTCTTCGGGAATCATCGTCTATCTTCGGAAATACGAAGGCGCGATGAAGAGATCTAATATACGGGATTAAATTAGCTAGCGATTCTTCGCATACGTGTTTATCTATAAACATGATATTTTTTCTTTTTAAACTTCATAGACATGAGCGATATCTAAATAGGTACGATATAACAAAAAAAAAACTAAATTTCCAACTCTTACTTCAAGTACTTAACAACAATACCAGTGGTTGTTGACCCCAAAAAAAAACATATTTTTTTCAAGTTTAGATATGGACCCATCACGGCTGCAGTTTCGCTAGCTAATTTAATATGACCCTATAGAGCTGTTACAACCATGAAAGTACTTGCCTAATTTTGAAGAATATTGCTAATCCATCGCCAAATAAATGTTAAATGTTATTGAACAAATCTTTCCTACTATTGGTGTGTTACGCAATTGGGTCCTCTGTGTATTTCTATCTTACAGACGCGTAATGATCAATCAATCAATCAATCTTTATTTGTGAACATAGGTACATATAAAAGGTCTTAAATATACATATTATTGTAGTCGAGCTCAATGTTCTACCAATGAAATTGGTGTACAAATATTAAATTTTTGTATTACCTATATCATAAAGAAAATCTAGATTAGACAGTAGTTAAAAAGTAAATGAAGTTAAATAAATGTCAACTAAATGTAGAAATGTCAATTAAATTAAATTTTACATGCATGTCAAAGGAAAATAATATTATAGGAATTGTATCATAATTTGTCATTTAAAAAATCTTCAGTAGAGTAATACGTCTTGTCAATTGGAAATAAAAATAAATTACTTTTAAATTTGTGGACATTTTCTTCACTTCTTATACATTTTGGTAATTTATTATATATCTTTGGAGCCATTACAAAAACACTGTTCCTAAATAGTGCAGTTTTAGACCCAACTGTTTGTAACCGGTCACAACGGTGCTGGCTACTTACTCGAGCAAATTTGTGCAGATTATTTTTGACAAACATGGACGTTTCAAATATGTACAACTGCAACGATGGCATTGTTAATATTTTAGTATTTTTAAAAAACGGTTTGCAACTGTCAGTTGTCTTTAAGTTGTAGATAGCTCTTATGCATCTTTTTTGGCACTTAAATACTGTATCTCTACCTGTTGCATTTCCCCAAAATATAATTCCATATCTTAATGTTGAGGCCACTAGACCATGATATGCTGTTAATACTGTTGTCCGATCGGCTGTTTTACTTAACATATGCAAGGCATAGGAGTATTGGCTTAGTTTACTGCACACTTTGTCAATATGTGAATTCCATTTTAATGTGTTTTCTATATTTAATCCGAGAAATTTTGTTACATTTACATGATAGGTGCACTACGACAAAGCATGGCAGTACAAACCCTTGTTTGTGTTTGTAGTAACTCTGTGGTGCGACGTTCGTACCAATTCAGAAACACGAACATTACCGAAGCGCAAACCTTTTCTTGTTTACCTGTAACACGTTACTCATCTCCTTTAACATCAGATTGAGTAACCTTCATCCATACTTGTCTTTCAAACTAAAGTCCACATAAAAAGAAAGAATAAACTCACCGTGCCGTGTGCCTCACCAGCCAAGCTCTGACTGATCTCCGCCAGGAACCCAGAGCTAGGGCTCCGAGCTGATAGGGCTTCGAGGCTCTCTATGGCAGTTCCTTGAGGTTCGCAAGTCGAGGATATCTCGCATTCAGAGTCGCGGACGTAGCCGTCTTGCTCTAGCATTGTTACAAAGTCGGGCTGTGTGAGAGAGATGGGGGCATGTTAAGTAGATGTATAAAATAATAGAACATTGTTTATAAGGTGCAATATGGTTAGAATCTGAGAAACTGTTTCCAAATGTATTTTTAAAAGCCTCATTGAACTTGTACAAACCAATATAAAGTGATTTTGTGTAAAAATAGAGTTGAATTTGCTGGTAATTTTTTTTTAGTTTGTTATGTTGGCATTTATTCAAATCGAATATATTCAAGCTTAATTGATTGTCTTTTTAACACTGAATTTCCAGTAAGTACAGTTGAAAGTATCTGATATTATTGTAAATAAAATTCTCACCTGTACATATTTCTCCCCATTAGTTAAGAAATCGGTACAATTATCCAAATCGTCCGTAGTAGACGTAGGCTGATACATTTCCAGATCATTGCTTGACTTCCTGCGTTTCATCACTCGCTTATCCACCGAATTAGTCCTCGAAGTCTTCTCCTCCGCCTTCTCAGTAGTCATGACCCGCGCTGCCTTATCCGCTAAGAAATTTATATCTTCTTCTGTAGCAGGCAAATCCTCATTTATCAGTCTGGCACACTCTGCTATAGCCATAAAGTCATTCAAGCAATCATTTGGAAGACAAAGTTCAGATGATTCTACATGACCATCAGAATCAGATTCCTCAGACTTCTGAGTAGGAAAGTCAACAAAGGTAGTTGTGTGAGCTTCATACATAGTGACATCATTATCTTCTGGGTAACAGTTAGTTTCTGGCACAACGGGAGCTTTCTTCGTTCTCTTTTTTGGACTCTCATTTGTTGAGCTGACTGAGGACTTTGTTATTTTAGGAGTTATTATCCCAATTTGACGGACCTTGCGGATTGGTGAGCTGTTTAGGGACGCTGATTTGTCAGTCTTATCCATACGTCTTGTCTTACGAGGTGAGCTTATTGCTGAAGATATCACTTCAGTCTTTTTCAACTCTCGATTCAGCGAGCTGTGTCTGAGTTGAGCACTCTTCGTTGTACGGACCTCTTTAGTCTTGGATGTAGTAGTAACTTTATCATTCTGCGGCTTCTTCACCGCAGTAGAAGAAGACACGGGATCTTTAGTGGAACTCCGTACAACAGTTTGAAAAATTGGTTTCTTTGTGCGACTATCATCTTTGTGCTTAGCCTTCTTGTGCAGCGTCTCTAGAGGTTTCTCCATGCTTAGTTTAGTTCTTACGGGACGAGTCTTTAAATTCTTCTGTGACCGAGTGATGCAGAATTGCGGTGTCTCAGACACCACATTTTTCACTTCCCTCTTGAGGATATTCTTCCAAGCGTTCGGGGGCTTAGTTAAAGGCTTAATGGGCTTCTTCTTGAGCTTCGTTACCTTTGAACTCCGTTTACTTGAGAGCGGTCGCTCTCTCTTCCTACTTCTTAACCGCATCGCAAGATTAGAGGGCAACTTAACCTGGGAAATTAAAGTTTGGTGAAGTTTTTTTTTGTTTTTGTGCAAGGAATGTACAAGGGGGCCAAAAAAAAGGGGGATGAAAAAAATACATTTATTTCTAGCAGCACAATAACAAACTTAGAAAGATATAATATATATATAAAATAATACAAAGAAAAATAACATAATCTCATGATGGACTTATATGTAGTTACGAGATTAATTCACACTGACCTCCGTACTAGTAAAAACTGTATCACGGTAGGTCAGACTTTCTCATTCTCCAACAACTACACACTTAATCAGTGAACCTAGTATTTTAAGATGTTTAGCCGGTAGGTTGGTAATACATAATTATTACATTGCTATCATTGCTACAAATCGTAAGCTGGGTGAAATTAGACAACATTCAAGTATAAGCAAAATATTTAGACAAAAACTTGTTTAAAAGAAGATGTTGTGTTGATGTTTGTATGGTATAGTGTGTTGATATAATTGGTGTAGGAATGAATGCTTTGATGAATTTTGCCATAACTTTAGGGAATGCCCACGCAAATGTTTGTTGGCATTCAGAGTGTAAAGGTCTTGAAGGCTCGGTAAGCACTTCATAGTGTTCCGCGTATATTTTGTATGTAGGTTTATATGAAATAAAATATTCTGAACACACAACAAGTTACTCTTAGCTAATTAGATTTGACCATGCAGGCTTTCAGTAGAGATCCAATGATAATTTGACATTGAATCTATTCTGCCTGCATGATGTCTCTTTATCTTAGTTTCAGTTGATTTGCAATAGACAACATAGTGTACAGATAAAGATGGTAAAAGATAGAGGTTAGGTAATAACCTAGATGTAGCATTTGGGCAGATTAGATAAAACTTTATCTGGGCACAATAAAAACAAAATCAAAGTATGATCATAAGGAACTACACATAACATGGGAATTCGAAATAAATTTTACTTGGTATAGAGCATCAAGACTATCAAGTTATAAGCGAAATTGGAAGCCCTATGAAAATTGTAAAATATAAAAAAATGTAAATAACGCAAAACATATCAACAAATTATTTGTTTACATTTTTCTGTCAAAATAATTTTGCCAATGTTATCATTAGGTGTCATTGGCATGAGAATTGACCATAACATTTTTATAGAAGTAACAGCAGTAATAAAGATATTAATCATAATCAAAACAGTACGTCGAAAACGTATGCAAAACTAGCATTATGAAATTACTTAGTTCAGGAAATATGTACTTACATGAACTTAATTTTTAGAAAGTATCATTTATTCCATTTGGTGTACGTAATACATAACCGGAAAATTTATTAAACACCAGTTATATGTGATACACATCACGCATCGGAATAATCTCTTTGTTTTAATTTAGATATTATTTTTTTATTTCCGTGGTCAATTTCGGCAGCGGGCACTTCGCGCCTTTTTCCAAATCCACTTTTCACCACATATCACTGTCAGTTTCCAGTCAAAACACAATTAAAACACTTCATGATGAATGCAAGATGTATTTTAAATTAGTTTACTAGATAAATTAGTAATATAACACGAACATTTGTATCGCGAAAGTAAAAAAGCGGTACTGGTACATTATCGATTTTTTTGCTGCTCGACGCATGCGATTCCCACTGATGCGTTGAATTTTATTCATCCAAATTACCAGCGAAATAGTTGGATAGCGGAAATATATTGAATAATAACTCGTAACGAGTAATTACATGATAAGTTCTATTGTAGAACACAAAAGCCAAACAAATGTCAAAATGGCGGCGTTTCTTTTTTTAACTACGACGTTTTTCTGCAGATGGCGCCTTGGCTGGCTGTGCGCATGCGTTTTGTGACTGCTCCGAAGGTCGATACTGGGGGTTGGGTTGAGCGGGTTGAGCTCGAGGGGTTGAGGATCCAATGCATTTCAGTGGTGTAACTTGGGTGGATTACTTTATTTTGTTAAAATTTCCATTCAAGTAAATAGAGATTCATAGTTTTCCACACCGAGTACAAATTATATAGGAAAAAGTTGTTAACTTGGCCAAGTACCTACGTGTTGGACGCACACGCACACTCAGTACCATTTAGCACAGTAGGCTTTCGTGACCGTAATACTCTTGAGGATTTTTGACGCTTTTTAGTCCATTCCAGTAAGGCCAAACAACGATTTCCCTTTATTAATTAATTTTCGATTCGTAGATGACACAAAGAAGTGGAAAACAAAGACCAGAATCAGAAGAAAGATGGAGAGACAAAATAAATTTTTCTGAAAATAAAGATTTCGTTTTTGCCATTTGTCTACAGAACCCTAAAAAGAGTTTTCGATTTTTCATTACGTTTCATAATTTATTTAATCGAAAGGTGTTGTTAATAAAATAAAGATTATCAAAATTAAATATTCTACTTGAAATGAACCGTAACTACTAATGTCACATTCCAGTCCTCAGTGCTGCCACCTCAGCCAATTTTCCAATAATTATTGTAAAATTCTGCTATAGCTAAATACCTAGATTCCGAGATAATTTTCGTTTGATTTTATTTCTAGGTTTTATTGAATATTTGCAATATTTTATTTTTCTTGTAAGTGGATGAATGATAATATGTAATTAGGGTTGAAATGCGAACTTTCTCAAGAAGTCGTACCTACGCATCCACATCCGCCTCCAATTTTTTTCCGGAGCACTAGATAAGAAAATCGGCTCCAACTAAGCGAAAACCTTATATTTTGGCCGAGACAAAACTGGAAGTTTCAAGTTTGAGACTATTTAGTAGAGTTGGTTAATTCATAAACAACTCAAAAATCGACTGGATGGCGATAAAGCCGATGTTTTTGTTTAATAAATGTTAAGGGGGAAGCGCGTGGGTAGCCCAGGAAATTCAGGTTGTTGTATGTTGATTAAAGTATGATTCGCGAGCGTAACTTAAAATAATTATGATTTTACAGAATTATAATCATTAAAATTATCAATACAACCCTCTAAGTTCATATATAAACATATTGAATAACTATTTCATGAAATATCAATCTATGATGAAATATCAATCTATGATGAAAAATTTATCTTTTTTTATTTATATTTTTACTTCCACCTCCGATTACCTCCACTTCCACGGAGGACATAAAGCTATGCCTCTGCCTTGTCTTTGCTTCCGCCGCGCCGCCGCGCCGACCGCCGCGCGCCGCCGCCGCGCCGCCGCACGGTGGACCGAAATCAAGCTTTCATAGACTTAGGGATTCACTAAAATTGATGAGCAATTTAAAAAAAATTAATAATGGCTTTGCGATCTACCACTAAATACAAGATATTTTTCTTCTGCGATTTTTGTATATACCTAATATTTTTAAAGTTATAACGATTTGAATTTATTTTTGTATGGAGAAATTTGATTTTATATGAATAACTTTTAATTCTCAAGAGTTCTCAAAAAACGGCTTTCGGTATTCGATTGTGCCATTTTTTAGGCAAATTATCCGATATATCACTTGCTTCGATTTTCTTCGATTTTGGAGAAAATCGTTTTTCATTCTTTTTTCCATACCACCCTTGAGGTAGAGAACTAAGCGCGTTTTTTTTATCAGTGGTTTCCCCAGGAGGACTAATCCACTCATACGCACACTCTTACACACGCACTCACAAAATTATCACTTAGACAATTTCATCAGATTCTGATTCAGATTCGTTCTCTAAATGTTCCACATTTACAAATTCTATATTTTCCCGCTCATCATCTTCAAATGTTGGAGATAACAGAAGCATGGCTTTCGCTTCTTCTGAAAACGGTTTGTGTTTCCGTATCATTTTATGACGTTTTGATGATATATAAGGATCTGAACTAATTATTAAATTATTCAAAATATCCTCATTATTAGCTCTTCTGCAGAATTTCCTTGAATGGTGTTGGCGATATCGCCTAAAGTTTTTATTTCTAGATTCAGCCGCTTCTTCCGATAACTTTCCAATCGGAATTAATCCCAAGATTTCAATGATAGCTGCTCCATGAACAAGAACTTTATGCACACTGCAGGGCATGTGATACCACTCATATAAATCTACGTATAATTTTATGGTGGCTTCCGTATATTCTTTAAGCTTCACTGTGTCAATTTTATGACCTGAAGATATTGTTTCTAAAATTATTGAAAACCGTTTTATTAAGTTTTCATCGACACCAGTAATTGCAGCAGCAATCTCTGTATTTGAGAAAAATCTTCGAGCGGTATTCCTGTCATTAGTAGTTCCATGTCCTTGCTTTACAACATCTATTAAAAGGCCTGTTTGATTTTTAAAAGCTTTTTTTTCTATTTTCCATCAAAACTTTGTTTTCACCTTTTGCAACCCATGTTTTGAAATTCAGTCTATAGGCTATGTGAAGAATGCCTTCCATAAAACGTATCTATATATGTAGCGATGATAAACTATATTTGTACAAGTCGGTATCAATGTTTTTAGTCAATAACAAAGACAAGTTATTCATTTCTGTAGGAACAGCTTTACATATGTCACATCGTTGAGCTGAAGTTTCACAGAGGATTGATGTTGCTTTACCATCTATCATGGTAAGCAATAATGAATGCGAGACTTATTTCTCCAATTTCTGTTTCCTTCAATTCATTTATCTCCGTTTCAATTTCGGTTTTCTCTCTTAAAATCGTTGATTTATTCTCTTTTTCAAACTTGAAAAATATTGGACGACACCAATATGCTGAATTTGGTGAGTCGTTTTCCCAGATAATTTGTTCCTCGGAAACAATTTTTATTGGTACTAAACTACCCATAAAAATACTTGAATCATCTGTCGAAGCATTGTCCTCTTTGCCATCCGTTGTCATTTTTTGCTTATAGTTTGCTTGATTCGAGGCACCATCCATTCCCCATTTGCTTATCATTGTCAACTCCTTACAGTCTGTGCTATCAATATTGATTGCTTTAAATATCCTTTTGGCGGTTATATCTAATAGAGGCTGCAATTTTATTCTAGCAGTTGTATCTGTTAAGGTCATCAATAATCATCCTAATAATAATCATCCTTTGGCGGGTAGCATTCTTGTTTTGCATTTTGCACCTTGTAGTAGGAAGGGAACATGTCGACATTTTTCTCTTTGATACTTTTTCTTAAAGTATTGTATTGCGACTTTGTTAATTTAAGGGACAAAACAAGTCCCAAAGCTTCATCTGGAGTAAATTTAGGTGTTTCGTTTTTACCTAAAAGACTATCTTTGGCTTTTTGCACATCCTGTGGATTTTTAAGTAGGTGTTCGAGGATTTCAGCTATTCCTTGATTACCATCCTCTCGTAAATTTCATAATATATGCATGAGATATTTCCACTGTAGTCATAGTTGTATGAATATGTTCTGTACGTCTCTTTTTTTGCTTAGGTCCGAATTCACAAAATGGTTTTCTTGGACTTACATTCGTTGATGTGGCAGAAGACACTTTTGCTGGAGATTCATGTTCACTTGATGTACTAGGAACAGAGTCTTGGTTTCTTTCAAATGCACTTACAATGAAATCAGGCCAGTTTACGTCCGATGATAACCTTTCGCTATTATTGTTGCTAAACAATTCCTCTTTGCTATGAGCATTTTGCCATCTCCTTTGCAGATTATAGCAATATTTTGCACAAAACGCTTTTAGCGCTTTATCGTTTTCATCACTTAACACAGTTGGGACTAATCTAGATTTAATAGCACTATATAAAACACTATTATTTTTAAAACTTCCACTTTCCTTTAATAGCACAACAATATCAATATTTGACACCAAATCGAACATTTTTACGTAATAAATAGTATTAGTATTCCGAAAATGTGAGATAGGATAGTGAGTTTATTACGATGTATAACAACGTAACGTACTGAGGATGGTTGTTTTTCAAATGTAACCGTGTCATTTTTTTACCTGCTATTCATCATCCAATCACATAATGACACGTCGACGTTATCATTTTGCTGCCCTCAATGGACCACGCGCTAATGAGGGTCACCGCGCTATTGAGTATTGTTAAAAACAAATGACGTCATAAGGGTGGTGTAGAATGTTTACCAATGATTTGATTTTTTGCTATATTTCTGTAATACAATATTAAAACATGTCAGATTAAACCAAAAACCGATTAATATTTCATAAAAAGTTTAGGGGTCTATAACTCGAAAAATACTAGGTATAAAAAAATTACTAATTACAAAAAATATTTGTATTAGTACATAACATTCAAAAATACTCATTTGAATCCTTAAGTCCCCACTTGACGATTCCAGCCCACCGTGCGCCGCCGCCTCCGCTCAGATGGCTTCCGTTAGCCGTTACACGGTTACATCCCTAATTGGAACGTAAAAAACGGTAGTTTTGAATGTTAAGAATAGCAACACAAGACCAACCGCTAAAAAGTCAAAAAGTTATTTTCGTTTTCAAATTCAGCAGATTATTAAATTAATACAGAAACAGGATCATTTGTTGCCGAAATTAAAATGTCTAGTGCCTCTGTGACTTCGTCTAAGCGTGAGGTAAAATACGTATAATTCTATTTATTATAAATATTCAACACAGTTGTCTCAAGAAAGTTGGATCTGATTATCTTTTTAGTCTACGACGTCTTCGTATTATGCGAAAATAAAGCTAAAGTACCACATTCTCTTGCCCATTACGTTATGCAGCGCTTTCTCTTTTAAAAAGCTGTCAGATCACCACGTCATAACACTTACTTCTATCAGCCCTAGCACATCACACTATCGATGGCATTATACATAGTTCAGTGTTTTGTTTCGCTTTAGTTAAAAAAGGCTTAGGTACACAAATGGCATACCGAGACCCCTTCGTGCCTCGAAACACGTTAAATAACTGGTCCCAGCTCTCATTCTTGGATCTTTGACAGTCGTTATGGGAAAGTCTGACGACCAGTCTTACCAAGGTGTTTCATGTAACTCGGTTGTGGAAGTCAGATAGGCAATCGCTCCTTGTAAAATACCGGTATTCAGCTGCATCTGGTTAGTCTGGAAGCCGACCCCAATATAGTTGGAAAAAGGCTAGGCAGATGGACAACTAGCTTGCAACTTTCTGACTAACCGACTCTTTGACAATTCAAAAGTGCCTGTGAATGGTTTAAATGAAATTAATGTTTTGAGAATTATAGGATACATGCATCATCTACACTACGCAGCACTTTACTTTTTAAAATTTATTTTAATTTTGGATTGTTGTTTTCTTACTATTTGCTGTACTCTGGACACTTCTTACGTGTACGTCTTTTTTACATTGTTCTCACATATAATTATAAATTCAACATTAATGATGTAACATTTTTGTAAAAATATAATTTAGAAGAGTGTCCATGGAGTTTCTTGCCCGTTCTTCTCCATAGGTACCTATGCTTTGGAATGGGCAACTAGCTTCATATTTTCTGACTGACCGACTTTTTGACAATTCAAAAGTGCCTGTAAATGGTTTAGTTGAAATAAATGCTTTGAGTTTGAGTTTTTTTTTCTTTACAGAAATCAACCACAGAGCTGACACAAGAAATAGACTCCATTCGGGCAATGAACAGTAGTTTTAGAGCCTACTTAGAGCATTTGAGGGGCTTCAATAAAAGTCTGGTGGCTATGTACGAGAACTACACACAAATGAATAAAACTAATAAGCAATGGCTTGAAACGTTAAACAGTATTAAAAGATAGAATTTGATCGGAATAAATAATTTTAAGAATAAAACTTGGCTGTTGTTTTTATCTATTACTTTTTGCATATTTTAGAGTGCAGTGGTGGCCAAGTGGTAACGGCCGCGACTTACGAGTTGTAGGTCATAGGTTCGAACCCAGACAGGCGCTTTACTTTGTGTAAATTATTTCATCACCACTGCTCACAAAACAGTGAAGGAAAACATCGTGAGGAAACCGGCATGTCCTAGAACCAAAAATTCGAAGACATGTGACATCTACCAACCCGCACTGGGCCCGCGTGGTGGATTACGGCCCACTCCCTCTCACTGAGAGGAGGCCTGTGTCCCAGCAGTGGGAACATTATAGGCTGATGATGATGATGATGATGATATTTTAAAGTAAAGAAAGAAAGAATGCCAAATGCGAGTCGGATACCACAAGGCAAAAACGCCGGAAAAGAACACGTTTGTTGTATGGGAGCCCCCCTTAAATATTTATTTTATTCTGTTTTTAGTATTTGTTGTTATACCGGCAACAGAAATACATCAGCTGTGAAAATTTCAACTCTCTATCACAGTTCATGAGATACAGTCTGGTGACAGACTGACAGCGGAGTCTTAGTAATAGGGTCCCGTTTTATCCTTTGGGTACGGAACCCTAACAATCAATTTACAACCGCTTATTTCGTTTGAGAAACTGGCCCTTAGGAATTATACTAACTAGCTTCTGCCCGCGACTTCGTCCGCGTGGAATTTCTTGTTAGCCCCGACCCACCCTGTCGCATCGCATCGCCTGCTCGCGGTATTCCTTCATTTTTACTCCGCGTTCTTTCTGACATTTTTGTTTTTGCTCGGCTCCTACACAGGCCCTAGATAGCGTGATGTTACGTAGCCTTCCTTATGAATTGAGCTATCAAACAAAATTCAACTTTATTATATCTATACTAATAATAATATAGCTGAAGAGTTTGTTTGAACACACTAATCTCTGGAACTGCCGGTCGGATTTGAAAAATTATTTTTGCATCTCATAGCCCAATTCTTGAGGAAGGCTATAAGTATTGTATTATTAACATTACGACGTGTCTAAACACACTACGCCGAAGTTCGGCATGATTACGTCTGTAATGCAAGTTGAATTACTGAGGACACATTAAGCCGAAATTACGTTGCGTTAAATAGCATTGCAGGCGTAAAAATGCCAAATTTCGGTCGCGTAATTTCGGCAGTGTGTTTAGACACTTAAGACCCTTAGGAGCCGAAAACAAAGAATGAAAGTCAAAAAGAACGCTAAGAAATAATAGCGCAGGCGGGCGATGCGACACGACGCGCGGAGTGGGTCGGGGGAACAAAATATTGCTTTTCTGTTGCGGACGAAGACGTGGGCGGAAGCTAGTAATATATTTTTAATGTGAAAATTTGTATGTTTGTTACTCAGTCACGCAAAGACGGCTGAACGAATTTGAATGAAATAAAATATGCGTCGACTTGACAACCTTTTGGTTTTCGTCGGTTAAAAAGTTTTTGATCTTACATAGTTTATCTTCTTCTTTTCATGTTGATCATGTCGATGGTACCCTTGCTCATTGTTTTTATGCTTTTTTTTTGTTTGGGCCCAGTAGGTTGCCACATTGATTGCGGCAACAGTGGCATTCTTAGGTCATCCGAGGTGCAGGTTAACGGGCACTTAGGACACTCCAGCAAGTGCGACATGGTCTGATCAGAACTTAGAACCACCGCACTCGCACTGGATATAGTTCATATCCTGGATTAATACATAGTATATCTACTTTCTATCCCAGTAGTAGATTCCCGTGGGATAATACAGTGGCGTAGCGTGCCATCTCGGTGCCCGGGGCGGGAGACCCATTTTGCCGCCCCCATTCTATAGGTGCTTAATTAAAATTAAATTTCACAGGCAATGAGGTATCTTTTATTGAAGGTATTCTACGGGCCTTATGAGCAGCGAAGTCAGAAATTACTTTTTCAAAATCAATATTTGCGGCCAATTCTTGTTCAATCGACAATATAGCCAAGTTTGATAGTCTAGCGGAGCTCATAGTAGATCTGAGATTATTTTTTATTAGCTTCAACTTCGAAAAACTTCTCTCACAACTTGCAACACTAATCGCCAAAGTCAAATATATATCTACGAATCAAGATATATTTGGAACCGAACTGGAGGAGCTCCAGTAGTCCTTTACCCCTTATATCTTCCTCTGATTCAGAAGTGGCAACAAACTGCTGGAGACGGTTCCGCTCCATCTGTAACTCGTCCTTGTCGATGTCTTCTAATAAATGGGAAAGATCACACTCATACTTGCTGTCCAAAAGTTTCGCTGGCGTCAAAAATCCGAACTAGTCCGATATTTCTTGAATTTGCTAGAATCGAGTCGATGTGCGAAAAAAACGGCATAAAGGCAACGTCGCATTGTGCGCGCTGTTGCTGAGCGAATTCATTATATCAACAATGGCTGATAGAGGATACTGGATAATGATGAATAACAGCCGTTAACAGGATCTATTTTCAAATTTACGTCATTGTTGTTTTTTGACTTGTCAGACGTTCTGACACATGAAATGAATGAATCATAGATCTCAATCCGCTTCACCGGCGACATTTAGCCGCCCCCGCGGGCTGCCGCCCGGGGCGGGCCGCCCAGTCCGCCCCACCCACGCTACGCCACTGGGATAATGACATCTATCCGACATCGGTGCGGGCGAAGCCGCTGCTAAAAGCTAGGTAGTTAAAAATAAAACTTCGTTTAATAATTTTTGTTTTAAACTATTTATTTATATACATACTTTATTATAGATAAGGCACATTATATTAATAGAAGGTGATAAAGCATAATAGATTACACACTACACGCAAGACGCGACACCCGTTGACACCACTTTGAAAAGAGGTCTTCAATTTCGACAATGAATAATATATGTATAAAATATATGAGGACGTTCATCATTCGATTTATTCATTCGTTTATCATTCAGTCATGACTAAAGAAAATATCTAGGCTCTTTGACAGATGCCTGGACCTGACGTGTCAGTGCTGCCACCTAGCGACCGCCATTTCAGAATACCCTCAGTGAGACAAAGGCCCTTTGCTCTGCAGTAAGACCATACAGGCTACTTAGATTATGGGGTTTATTTATAAACGATGATTAAAGTTATGTGACAGTCCCTAATCACCACTTAACATTAATTAAGCAACGTTTATGAAATGGGGTACATTAATAGAAGATATTCAACCGCACAATTCAACTGCTGTCGTATCCGTCAATAGTAGTTGATATGACAGGATTGACAGGTGCTTCTGTCATCGCCACCGCTGCTGGGCGCGCCGCCGGTGCTGGCACGATGACTGGAGGCTGGAGCTTTTGAGATTTTTCTATAAAAAAAGAACATCGGCTAAATTACCAAATTATGAGGGAAAAAAATAAGGTGTGATTTTCCGTTATTTGAATTCAGAATCTCAGATTCATGGGAAGACAAACTGCCAGTTTTTCGATTATCACGAAATCGCGAATGTGACATACTGTAAAGCGCGCGTAGTTTCCTGCGATTGGATTAATCGATTTATCATCAGCCAACCGCAGTAGTTTACGCGACCTTGATAATTCGTTGGATTGGAGAAACTGGCTTTGGTTTCAGAAAGCTGTGAACGGTCACACAATAAGGTCTGGCCAAATAGAGAGCGTTTTTCGACGCCTTATTTTCAAATACTGGGGAAATTTACAGATTTTTAAGACGAACATTACAACATGATGGAACCGCTGTCCTAAGAAACCAGCTTTTTAGTCTTACTGTCGACCAGCACGGTAAACCTATTTTTTTAATTGGTTAATGGGTTGTTTCTTGACCTCAATCACGCCTCATTCCCACGCCATTCGCTTCCCAGGGACATCTGTTCCTGTCGGAAGAGTAGCGTTCGTCTATTTGATTCAAACTGATAAAATGTTTGGGTTTTCGAGACGATTCTTTCGATTGCATTGACTGATGTTCGATTCGGCACGGAAGCGTATCGAAAGGTTTTAAATACCTAGCTTTGTAGCACTGGGCCTTGGTGGATTACAGCTCACACCCTCTCACAGAGAGGAGGCTTGAGTCTCATCAGTGGGAACATATACATAATAGGCTGATAATGTTGTAATAACACTTACCTATCATACAAACTGAGTACTGTGCTGTGTCACATGGTAGTCCATACACCAATCCGATTAGATGGTCTTGCCTATCTAAGTTTAGACAGGAGTTATCCATCGTAAACTCTTCATCTATCCACCATGGCGGCATCTGGTAGAAAATAGGAGAACTAAGTAGTATTGGAAGTTGAGAATAGAGACATCTAGTGGCAAAAGTAACCAACTACTTAAATCTTAGAGTTAGTGACATCTAGCTGGGAGTAGCAGAACTGCTAGTAAGAGGGCTGATTAATGTGTTTAGTGTCATCTAACGGGGGGGAAAAGTGGTTAGTAAAAGGGATAACTAGACCATTGCGCATGTGTAGTGCCATCTAGCGCGTAATATTAAAATTATTTAAATAAATGAGAGTTTCCCAGATATTTTATTGTATACTTATTATTTTTATTACTTATAAATATTTATTGTACTTACGTGTTATCTCGTGGTATAGAATAGGTATTTTTTCAAGGTAAAAACTAAATTAAGTAATCTGCCGCTGCCCGTACCCACAAAACTTAAAATTTATATAATTATGAAAAAAAGCGAACATTTACTCACATATAACCCGGACACAGAGCCCCCTATACCCTTAGGGCTTGGGATTACTTTCCCACCATTGGGATTGTACCAGCTGAACCGGACCGTGTCGGTCGCGATGTCCTTTGTCATGTTCAGACGACCGGAGACCCAGATGTGTTCGATGGCTGGAAATAAAGACGTTTTTTTTAAAGCGAGAAACGAAAGCTAGGTAAGGAAAATCTTTAAAAGAGAAAGAGAGGCCTTTGTCTTTGTCCTTTGCAATGGGACAACATAGGCTAAAAAAATAAGTTTAAAAACTAAAACCCGACTACTGAAAAGGATGAAACAAGAAAATACCTTCCCGTTATTGCATGCCGCTGTACTAGCTAGACTAACATACTTATACAGGGTTTAGGGTTATAGGAAAAACACCGACAATAGGAGGTCATTGTACTCATCATTATGAACAACTTTTACTATGGGACCAAACCTAAAATCGCGATAAAAAATCAGCTGTTCCCTACATTTATGTTCATATAACTCGTCAAAATGTAGGGAACAGCTGTGTTTTTTTCGCGATTTCAGGTTTCGGCCCATAGTAAAAGTTGTTCATAATTATGAGTACAATGACCTCTTAAGAGGTTGTTGGTGTTTTTCCAATAACCCTGTATATTAGCTATGGTAGCATGCGACCACGGGAAGGTTCTTTCTTGTTTCATCCTTTTCAGTAGTCGAGTTTTAGCTTTTAAACTTATTTTTTATTTAATTATTTTGGGGCTTATTTCAGTAATATTTATATTTTTGAAATGTGCTTAATTAAGCCCTTTCATTTGATACCCAACAAGGCACTATCCCAAAATATTTATTTTTAAATTCATTACTTTATGTCCTCTAGAGGGCGCCATAATGAATTTAGCGTGACGTCATATAACCTTAACCAGTGGATAATTAAGACGCTTCCAACGATACCTCATTTGTCTAATTATTACAAGTAGTTTAGAAGTTATGAGGGAACAGCACTACGATTCTGTAACCATCTCACCGTGAAAAGTTAGGTGAAGTGAGCGTGGAGTGAGCTGTCAATAATGTCAATTCCTAGCAAAAACAAACTCACATCACCTAAGTTTTCACGGTGAGATTTTTACAGAATCGACCGGCAGATGTACAGCCGCCAGTAGGTACATCAAGCTACCCGAAACTGTCAAAGTTTCCCAATCAAATTTGAACCTTATGCTTTAGCGATAAAGTTGAAAACCTAATAAAGAAATTGGACAGATTGTGGTAGCTTGATGTGCTGGCGTCTGTACATACATACATACCGGTCAAAAGCATAACCCTCCTTTTTGCTTCGCCGTAGTCGGGTAAAAATAAATAAATTAATAGGTACACAGCCTGTTTGATAAACTGGCGAAATTTGACAAACGGGGTGGGATACTCGTCACATCTGACATCTCTGAAGATTCCCCAGTCATCCGCCGGTCGATTCTGTAAAAATCTCACCGTGAAAACTTAGGTGAAGTGAGTTTGTTTTTGCTAGGAATTGACACTATTGACAGCTCTCACTCCACGCTCACTTCACATAAGTTTTCACGGTGAGATTTTTACAGAATAGCACCGCAGCACCCTAATTGCGTAACATACTTTAAACCACAGTCGGAATAATTTTGAAGGATATTGCTAAACCATTGCTGCATATGTACAAAAAATTTGTCTGCTCAACAACGTAAATAACGCAATGAATGTTGTTGAACTGTCAAAATGAAAGCCATTCCTACTGACTGTTAGTGTGTTACAGTGCGTGCCACGAAAGATGAGACTTGACCCCGCCTCCCCCGCTCTTTCCGCCGCCCCTATGACGTCCGGTCCCGTCCCGCACTCAGACCTCATACCGCTAAAGACACCTAAAATCGTGTACTGCGCATGTCAAACCACGTGGTGTGTCAAGTCTCTTCTTTCGTGGCACGCATTGTACCTACGCTGTTACGCAATTACCCCGCGGACCATGAATAAGTTTGTAGACTCACGTTCCTCCTTGTTCTCGCCCATTAGCAGCAGCAACTGTATCAGAATATCATTATTGTCCAAGCTGGCGAGCGTTCCGTTCATTTTCAAGCAGTTTTGGTAAGCGTGCTGCCAGTAGAACAGCTGCCGAACTAACACGTAGTAATACTGATCATCGCTCGGTAGCTCTGGCGGGAACTTTTTGGAAGATCCTGGAATCATATAATTTGCAATAAGATACGGCTTTTCACAAACGGAACCTCCTCGGCACCGGAAGTCGCCATTATGCCTAAGGCCGCGTTCCAATCCAAGCAAAAGCGATCTTTGCTCGAAAACCGGGAGGCGACCTCTGTCGTCGTAACCATGCACGCTGTCCGGTTCACCGATCAAAAAGTGACAGAATGCGACAATCGCGTATTCGCGCGGCGATCGCTTTGGTTAGGTCGCAGGGTAAAAGGTTCTAAATGAAAATGAGATAGCGGAAGGTGCTGTGTGACCCGATTTGATAGAGCTCAAAATGACTAAGTACATTTAAGATCCGAAGTATAAAAAATTAAAGCCATGGCAGTTACTTTGCCTCAGATGACAGAGATATACATAAAAAGACATGGTAAGATTCATGCATGTGGTACAAATCACTTTGAACCTACCGCAGCAGAAAAGAGGGAGAGGCCAGCTGTTATTGAACAGGTCTAACATAGAAAAAGACCTCAAGCGAGCCCAATTGGCAATACCGATACCCCAAGACAGAAAAACTTGGCGTGGAAAAGTGAGGAGGTCCGACCCCTAAGTAATGGTGGATCCGTTTTATTCGCGTCTAGCCTCCTCTTTTTTTACGCCAGGTTGTCGCCAAGTTATGCGTCATATCAAGCTACCCGAAACTGTAAAATTTTCCCAATCAACTTTGAACCTTGTGTTTTAGCGATAAAGTTGAAAATCTATTAAAGAAATTTGACAGATTGTAGTAGCATGATGTACTAGCGTCCATGCATCCATGATAATCAAGTCAAGTTACTGCGTCATTGTGTGTTAGAAGTATCAAAACGAAACAGAAACGCGACTATCTTTTGACGCTGTAGGTCGAATCTAACGATTTAAATCTTTGTCGCTGTCACTACAGCCAATAAATGCGGCCACCGACCTTCTAGGAAACAGTAACTTTAGAGCATAAGTAAGGGTAAAAAATAGTTGACCACCAACTTTGTCAAAAGTACATTACTAACCCGACCGACGCACTCCCCTTTCTAAGTCACCGCCGTGTTCTGAAACCGACCAACCAAGGTTTAGTTTGCAACTTCATTTCTGCGTATCCCTTTGGGTTGGATGTTACATAAACATAACATAACGCCTGCATTCACCGAAAGTTTAGGCAGGGACATATAGAACACCAATATTTCGTCAGCTATGTTTCTTTTATTTTTGTTTGTTTTGCGAATGGACCCGCTCTTGACCCCAATCACGCCTGATGGAAAACGATGGATGAGGTCTATGATGGAACGAGCGTGCCCAGAAGATGCCTAAGGCACTGGAACTCCCACGCATCGACGAAACACAGCAGGCTGCTTCACGCCGGACTCCGGTGGGAGGGTGGTCGCAAACCAGGCGGGCGTTAGCCCTACCACCGCAAGGGAAGAATTGGCCAGACAAATAAGGTGTTGGGTGTGACTGTCCAGGCGGGGACATTTATAAGTGCACAAGAGTGTGTGCGCCGACACGTGCATTTACTCTTGTTTCATAGATTGATGGGACAGCAATCCAACACAACCGGAGAGAGATCAGGGTGCTTACTCTTCAATTTAATTCCGATAGCCTAGATCGACATTGGAATTGTGACATTTCATACTCTTGAGTTGCTAGCTCCAAATGATTTTTAGGTTGGGTGTCCATTTTGGAGAACTAAGTGGAATTGGGTTCGGGCTTGGCGTGGGGTAATTGTTGACAATATTGTTTTCAAGGGTACGAATCACGTGACTGTAAAATTAACATTGGAATCATATTGGCATCTCATTGGAATTAAAATTAGTTTGGAGAGTTAGCCCCCAGGTGCAAGACCAACGGCTTATCGTGCTTGCCGAGGCACCACTACACTCTCGCTACTTCTCGCGGTGACTAGACGCACGGTGCACGCACACACCCGACGACAGTCGCTTGCGACTCTCGAATACTCAAAGAAAAAGATCGCTTCCTGCACGACCGCGACGTCTGTCGTAACGACTTGTTGCAGACGCAAGCGACAGCTCTGCGATTTGTTACACCAACTAGGCGTAGCGACATGTCGCAGTTTGCGCTGGAACTTGATTTTTTTTTTTTTTTTTTTTTTGAATATGGCATCTCGTAGTTGACCTTGAGAGGTCGTGACTACTTAACCGGACAATCCTGCGGCTGCCTTGAGAAAACTCAAAGCCTCCAGCCAGGGGCTTAAAACTAACTAAATAAACTAAGCGACTACACGCTAAGGGCACCCCCTGTGGGGTACGAGCCTCGGCTTAGGGCGTCGCTGGGGGGAGGGCAGCAAGTTGGGAGAGGCTGGATCTAATTTTGATTATTTAACGAACGATGGGGCCGGCAATTCCTAATTGACTACTCTGAGAAGAAATGCCGAAACAAACTCAGAGGTCAGAGTCGGGAATTTAAATCTACTGGCTCAGCTGCGGCGCGGGCTGGCACTACATCGAGCAAGGGTCGGTGGGGGGCATTTACTTGGGGACGTCGCGAGGGACCTCGTCGGCGAGGCCGGTATGTCGGTTTCTTGTATCTGTTTTTCCTAAGCGTGCTGGTTGCCCTACTGCTCTCTTGGAGGACGGTTATAGGGTCATCTGGGTCGGTGAGAACGTGCCTTGGACGG
This sequence comes from Luperina nickerlii, assembly GCA_963855955.1. Classification (NCBI taxonomy): domain Eukaryota; kingdom Metazoa; phylum Arthropoda; class Insecta; order Lepidoptera; family Noctuidae; genus Luperina; species Luperina nickerlii. The sequence goes on along the minus strand of OY979689.1, from coordinate 2,449,804 downwards.
CGGAGTTTACTGATTTGGGAGGGAGTATATCTGGCGGCCTCGACAACCAGCGGGTTTCGATGGTTGGGGGCGGAGTCGAAGAAGTGCTTGGAAAGGCGCTTCATGAATTGGTGGATAGTGGGGATTTTGAGATCGACATGGAGGATCTCATTTCGAACGAACCAAGGGGCTCCCGTAGCCTTTCGGAGGAAACGGTTCTGGAGGGTCTGCATCCTATGGATGTGGTGGGGCTTTGCGTGTGCAAAGACTACGCAGGCATAGGTCATGATAGGGCGAATGCACGCTGTGTAGATGCGCAATTTGCACTTAAGTGACAATTTGCTGCGTGCATTTAGCATCGAGTGGAGGCTACCGAGGGCGAAGGCGGCGCGCGAGCGAACCGCCTTTATGTGCTCTGCGAAGGAGAGGTGCCTGTCGAGGATAACACCGAGATATTTGGCTTGCTTCTCCCAAGGGATCGGCTTGCCGAACATGGTGATAGGTCGGGGGGGGATGGGTTTGTGTCTCGGTTTCGAATAGAGAACCGCTTGACTTTTGTCGGGGTTTACTTCTATTCTCCACTTCCTAAACCAGTCAGCGAGCTTGTTGACTGAAGTTTGGAGGATGTGGGAGATCTGGACTAGGCTGCGGCCAGTGTACAGAATGGCAGTATCGTCTGCGAAGAGAGCCAACTGGGTCTTTTTACTCATTGGGATGTCACTGGTGTACAGCGTGAATATGAGCGGGGCGAGCACAGAGCCCTGGGGGACTCCTGCTCGGATCGGGTGTGGCTGGAACTTGACTTTAACTTTACTTATTTATATGTTATAGTATTGTCTTCCTACGATTAAGGGGCTTACATGACCTAAAGCGCGGTCACTGTCGGACTGCATAGAAAAGAAAGAGAAGCGCGATGACATAACACTGGTAATTTATTGCAAAATATGAAGAAATTATTTCATTACAAAAAATCTATTGTTTGGACTAAAAAATTAAAACAGTAATGTTTTAGTATGTTGCTTGTAGAATAATCTGACAAAAAATCAGAATGATTGTATGTGTATTAGTATGGTTTTTATTGTAAAAAGAAAGTTTTTAGAAATATCTTCATGATTTTTTTCTATCGTATCAAATTAAAGTTGTATTATGTTTCCAACACACTACCTAGCCCATATCCTGAAGAACATCATACATTTTTGTGATTTTGTTTACTGTAGTCAATCATATACTTTTATTGTTTCTAAAACTTGCGTTTTTTTGCGTTTAGGTCCTGTAAGCCCCTTAATAAATATAAAATAAGTAAGAATTGAATAAGAAAAGTACCTGCGTAGCATATGAACTGCATTTTCCTGTCACACCTGGCTTCTAGGAAGACAGGCGGATGGGACGCGTGCCTGTCCAGCTGAAGGCATCCATTCTGCTTAATGTTAGTTCTGTCCCTATAAAATGTTTTAAAGGTGTATAAATAGGTACTTCATATGATGACCAATCACCAAATTCAGACATCATCATCATCATTTCAGGCGAAAGACATCCACTACTGGACATAGGCCTCCCCCAAGCACCTCCACTTCGACCGGTTCTGTGCTTCTCGCATCCAACGGGCTCCTGCGGCTCCACAAGGTCGTCGGTCCACCGGGAGGCCTTCAGACGCTACGTCTTCCGCTACTACGCGGTCGCCACTCCAGAACCTTTCAACTTTAGCAAGTTAACAACATTGTTTTCTAATCTTATCTTGGACATCACTGACATCATCAAGAAAAACACCGTCAGGACACAAGCCTAAGTGCGTAACGCACGCACCCACAATTCAAAAATATTCATTGCATAATTTTTGTCGCTGCACAGACAACCTTTTTCAAACATAGAAGCCACTATTGGATTTTGTTGCTTCGTCAAAATTAAAAGGATTTTCAGGGGGTGGGGTTGTGTTAATTAAATAGGGTGTAGGACAAAAAAAACTGGTTTATGCTTACGAATTCTTTGCATTCAATTGCAGAAGGCATAGGACTCTTCTTCCTAAATAACGGCTATCGCTGAAAACCAGCGCTGGGGCTGTCATCGCATAGGGTTATAGCATTATGCTGAGCGACAACGCATATTTTCCCCCAACTCGTTCTTATTTGTGTTTTTGTTCTTTTTTTGCGTCATGTTTACCGCAAATAAACGACTTTTCTTTCTTGTTCTTCTAAATTAAGCCTATACCTACAGGTTGTTTCGAAGATGAGTGCAAGGCTTTAAGGGAGTGATAGTTGACAACATTTACAGCATTTTGAGCCATACATGTCTTAGACGAAGTATCTGTTTTTTTTTACTGCAAACTTTTAGTCAAATAAACATAAGTACTTACCAACTTTAACTGTGAAATAAATAAAAAATATATATGACGGCGGGAGCGTGGGCGTAACGATACTAGGGTCATCTTCGTTATCGTTTCTTGGCACGGGTTCCATGATGAGTTGGGTACTCGGGCAAACCAATGAAACTTAGGTTTTCTTTTCTCGAGTTACAGTCAGATACTTTTATTAGGTACACAGTAGATATTTACAATAGGTAGTAAGTAATACAAAACTCAGACTTGTACGGTGGACTTGACAGGTTCGATCGTGAGGTCTGGTCAGTCTCGTGTCAGGTATAGGAATGCCTGCCTAGAATTCCGTATCGACTCTGTCCACGTTTTGGCAGGAAGTTGTAGCGCCAAATCACGGCGTCCACAGTACAAACCAGTCAACTCATCAGAACTGTCGACCAATGAGAGTCGAGTAACATTATGAGTAGGTTTACGTCTCAGGACAGTAACTATTGTTCTGAGGTTTACGTGGAATCTCAATCGCATCTGAATGTGTTTCCGTTTTGAAATCGCTTGCGACGACACGGCCAAACTGACGAGTCACACGTCCTCGTGTGTATCTGTAACAATATTCTCATTTGTAGCAAAACTTTTGCTCGGCTTAACCTGACCACAAGGTAAACAAAAACAAGTTTGAAAGATACCTCACAAGTAATCATAATCAGAATAAAGAACAATGATTGTACAGCGAATTATACACAAACATACGCAACACTAATATGACCCGGCTGCTCAGCAGCGTAGTCTCAATGAGACCCAAACAGTAGTCTTATTCAGACCCAAAACAGTAGTCTTATTCAGACCCAAACAGTAGTCTTATTCAGACCCAAACAGTAGTCTCTCGGAGACCCAGCCACCATACATCTAGTCGCGCATTGCGCCCTGAACGACTCATAGAATCGCAGTTACAACTACGACTAGACTGTACAGTTTGATTAAGAAATAGTCTCTCGGAGACCCAGCCACCATACATCTAGTTGCGCATTGCGCCCTGAACGACTCATAGAATCGCAGTTACAACTACGACTAGACTGTACAGTTTGATTAAGAAATAGTCTCTCGGAGACCCAGCCACCATACATCTAGCTGCGCATTGCGCCCTGAACGACTCATAGAATCGCAGTTACAACTACGACTAGACTGTACAGTTTGATTAAGAAATAGTAGGGTCATTTTAGTGTACGATTATGCGTCATATTCAAACAACAATAGTAGGAGTATTTACATTCGATTCTATGTCAACAATCAGTTCAGATGGGACTTCACATTGAGGCATCTTTCTAAGACGATCGTGGGCATACTTATAAGTTCTGTTACTAGTCAATGATTTCAAAGCATAGCGATCGCCTTCAAGTACATCAGTTATTTTAAACGGACCTTTATATTTCGGATCCAACTTTGTTTGGTTCCTCTCTTCGTTTTGAATAAGAACCATGTCACCGACATTGGATTTGACTAATTTAGCCTTATTACTGTCAAAACGAGACTTCTCGTAATTAGAATTCGTTCGATGTTGTGGGCTGCGTGCTCTCTCGTCTCAGAAATATCTACCTCGACTTCAGTATCGTCAGCTGTCAAAAGGTTCAATACCTTTGTCACTCTATTTATTTAGAAACTTTGCATGTTCCACTCGGCCAGTTCTGACCACATTTAATAAAAACAATAACAATCATTGATAACAAAAGATTCCTCCAAGCCCTGGTAAAAATTGTTCAGGAACTGCATCAACTTACGAGTAGATCACATACAACGCTCATGGCCCAGCTGCCGCAGCAGCTAGTGACACTCATGCCACCCATATCGTCATCACCTCAAGTGATACGACCAACACACATCACTTCCCATAGAGTCTACGACTCCCAGGTCATTAGAAAACCAACACAACAATAGTCTCCTTTGAGACCCTGGTCCCCGCTGCACCACCAGCTGCCAATCGCTCCCTGAACAACTCACAAGCGAGTTGTAGTTACGACTACAGACAAGTACGTACAGTGCAACCTAGCCATGGTATGTGCTCTACTACTCTGTGGAGGAACTATCCTTTTTCTACGTTTAACTCGTTAGGAACACTACTTAGAGGCATCTTTCGTAAATCAGGTTTGTTTATAAACATCCGGCGCCGGGCGACCCCCGCCGGGCGATGACGTAATCGGGTAACAATGAACCGTTATTCTATGTTAGCGCGATAAGCTCTCAAGTGGTTACGCACTTCCCGGTACTTTTGAAGATCAAGTCAAGAGTCCAGGTACTATCGAGGATAAGGTACACTGATAATTTAGGAATTGACCCAAAGTTATTAACCAATTAACAAAGCCCCAGGTATCTTATTCGCGGTCAACTATCACAGCTATAACATAGCTCCATCACATTTGTCACATACGCACAAGACTATCTCTAAATACGGGTGAAAGGCCGGTACCTATTAATTGAATTAAAATTAATTTCCGTCACCGCGGCAAAACACGAAACCGGTTTTGTTATCATTAGATTCTCTCTCGACAAGGTAACACTCAAATCATAATTTAAAATATCAGAGCCTAACATTATGTTATGCGGCATAAATTCATCTTGGACGATAAGAAATGACGAATGTAAATAATGTCCATTAATAATTACATCACATACCTACAATTTGTTCGTTACAATAGACATGACCGTTACCAACGCCTGTCAATCGTATTCACCTAAGAATTTATCCGCGATACTTTGCTTTACGAGAGAACACTCAGCACCTTATCGAAATAAAACATTTACGACTCACCGGATTGTGTTAGCTGTCCACGTACACCTTGGACTTGGCAGTAGTTGACTGTTCGCTCCAGGGCCGCACCGCTGTTGCTGCTGGTTTTGCCACTGGCTGCTGCGTTGCTCGTCTTCGGACAGCGAGGCGCGATGTGGCCTCGTTCTCCACAGCGGAAGCAGGTGACATCCTTCTTGGCATCCGATGACGACGAAGACGTAGTGATTGAAGTGTTCCTTTGTGTAGCAGGTGCTTCATTGTTTCTACGTAAACGACAGTCGATTGCTTTGTGCCCAATTTTATGACAATAATTGCACTGGAACGGCGTGTTGCTTGCTTTTGGTCGTTTAGTATCCACGGAGTTGTCGACGAGTCGATCATGTTTTCTCTTCAATGAAAATGCGTTTAATTCTTGAATCAACTTTGTTCTCGTTTTGATTTCAGTTGTAAAAGCTAGTCGGTTGATTCGACTATCCATTTTAGCTAAGTGAGCAAGTACATACGATACAGCAATCTCCTCGCAGCTCATTTCTTTCCATTTAGCTAGCAGTGACGTCATCAAACGGCTTGCGTAGGCAGTTAAATTTTCACCATCTTTTTGTTGACTGTTGTTTGCGTTAATTATAGTCGCTGCACAGGTTTCCGCACAATCGTATCGAGCGAGAAACAAGTCCTTGAACTGGGGCCACGTCATACCAGTGTGAGACACTTGAGAAAGCCATGTTGATGCACTACCTTTCAGAGATTAGCTTAGTGAAATAATCAGCGCGCCTCCTTCCATGGGATGTTCTGTGAGGCAAATGTCCACCGTCGAGCTCCATGAACGTGGATCGACGTCTGGTAGGTCCGGGTTGAACTCTGGCAGCTTGATTGAGGTTGGCGTCGACGTTTTTCCTTGCATGGCTTCAATCATGCGCATGGTAATTTGATTCTGTTGCTCGAAGAGTTGACGCCAATAAATATCGGTGGTAGGCGCCCGAGTTGATCCCACTTCTGATGACGGCGGGAGCGTGGGCGTAACGATACTAGGGTCATCTTCGTTATCGTTTCTTGGCACGGGTTCCATGATGAGTTGGGTACTCGGGCAAACCAATGAAACTTAGGTTTTCTTTTCTCGAGTTACAGTCAGATACTTTTATTAGGTACACAGTAGATATTTACAATAGGTAGTAAGTAATACAAAACTCAGACTTGTACGGTGGACTTGACAGGTTCGATCGTGAGGTCTGGTCAGTCTCGTGTCAGGTATAGGAATGCCTGCCTAGAATTCCGTATCGACTCTGTCCACGTTTTGGCAGGAAGTTGTAGCGCCAAATCACGGCGTCCACAGTACAAACCAGTCAACTCATCAGAACTGTCGACCAATGAGAGTCGAGTAACATTATGAGTAGGTTTACGTCTCAGGACAGTAACTATTGTTCTGAGGTTTACGTGGAATCTCAATCGCATCTGAATGTGTTTCCGTTTTGAAATCGCTTGCGACGACATATACTTCATCAAGACATGTCATCATCTGCCTAGCCTTTAACCAACTATGTTGTGGTCGGCTTCCAGTCTAACCGGATGCAGCTGAATACCAGTATTTTACAAGAAGCGACTGCGTATCTGATCTCCACAACCTATTTACTGGGTAATACGACACCCCTTGGTAAGACTGGTTGTCAAACTTTCGAGCTTCTGACTACCCGTAACGACTGTCAAAGATCCACGAATGACAGCTGGGACCGAGACCCCTCCGTGCCTCGGTATGTGAAGATGGTCACCCATCCACAGACCAACCGCGGCAAGCGTAGCTTAACCTGATCAATCGACCTGTGCGGCTGTTATTATTTAGCCACGGGCCCCTCATGGCTCAAAATGCTCTAAATGGTGTCAACTATCACCCCCTTAAGGCTATGTATGCAACTTCCAAACACCCTATGTATTCAGGTTGCAAAAAAATATTGTTCCCGAACTTTCTGTATATTGCACCTACACGGTGCAAAAACGTCACTTGTGCAATTTTTGTCAAAATTGATCTGAGTATGAGAAAAAGTAGCTAATGTAGGTACCCTTTTACCCGCTTTAATTGTCATTTGTATAGTGCGTATAATTTCCGCGAGAGGGCAGTTGTGGCGTTATTGTTTGGTCAAGAAGAACATTTTATTAGGATGTCGAATTTTCAAACGCTTCTTCTTTAAAATTACATCATTTGCATAAGTGACGTTTTTGCACCGTAATTACTCTGTTTGCCTTCTCTTCCCGTGTTTTCTTTTGTACGATCCACAATATTGAGAAAATTAAACGGAGTCATGTCCTTCAGCAGTGAGGTCGACGGAAATAGGAGGCGCTTGGTCTATTGGAAGTTGCCTAACTCCAGCCACTTACCTCATAGGTGGCCAGGTGTCAGACGACGCGTCAGTCAATGCCGGTGTTTGGAACACGCTGACCCCGGTGTCCGTCCACCTCCACTGGCCGAGCGTGCCCTTAGCGCCCACCCAAGCGTTCTCAATACCTGTGTGTTTTTATTTATGTGTTCACTCAAATATAATAATTGTGCCTCTTTTTGTGACCCTCTAATAATTGCCATTTTGGCGTCCTTAAAATACTATATAGTCAAGTCACTGCGACCAACTCCGATGTAGTATGCAGTCACAAACACACAATCTAACCCCCCCGCGTCAGAAAACATGTACAGTTTAAGACTGTACATGCACATTTATGGTAAAAAAGTGTACATCATCAGAAGGTCAATAAGTTTTTAGGCGATCAAATTAATTTTTTTCCGAAACGAAGCCAACCCTATCATCAAAAATCACAAACAAAAAAAAAATCTAAAAAAACAAACAACAAACTATTGATTTTTCCTGACGTCTACGCCGTGCTGCCTCTACGCTACAAAGCGCCTACGCAGCTTCTACGCGGGTGTCCGCTACGGAGCTTCTACGGACTGCTACGCCGTAATTGCGTAGCGTCAACGTCTACGCAAATCACACAAATCGTGATATGATAAGTACAGACGCCAGCACATCAAGCTATCCGAAACTGTAAAATTTTCACAATCAACTTTGAACCTTTTGCTTTAACGATAAAGTTAAAAATCTATTACAGAAATTTGACAGATTGTAGTAGCTTGATGTGTTTGGCGTCTGTACATTGGGTACAATACTCACTTGGTCGGTTTTTCAACATCGTCATGCCCAGTTTCTTTAAGCATTTGAAAGTGGCAATATTTGCTAGCCTGTGAACAATAAAATGATATTACGTAAAGAATATATTAAGTGATAGAAATAATGTAGGTAGGTAACATGTCGCTCTGCGCTCATTATCCCCGACACTTCTGCAGTGCGATTCTGTAACTATCTCACCGTGAAAACTTAGGTGAAGTGAGCGTGGAGTGAGCTGTCAATAGTGTCAATTCCTAGCAAAAACAAACTCACTTCACCTAAGTTTTCACGGTGAGATTTTTACAGAATCGACCGGCAGGTCTCGTTTAAAAATTTAAGGATTTACTTAATGATTATTTAATTGCAAATATTAATCAAGTATCAATTAATTTCAAGTGACGTTATTGTCATAATATAGTACGAGTTACATCAGACAATAGTTATTTGTGCAACAAGAGAGCAAAGTAGTTTTTTGCTGCGAGTGCTGATTTTGAATCCCGAGCAAGCGAAGGATTCAACGATTGAATCACGAGCGTAGCGAGTGATTCTAAAGTTTAATCCTGAGTGTGGCGAGGGATTCAAAGGCACGAGATGCAAAAAAACTTTGCTCTCGTGTAACACACATAACTTTTCACTTCAGCAGCGAGAACACTTTAGGAGATAAAATAATAAACAGGAATAGATTGAAATAACTATTTATTGTGAAACAAAATAATTAACATTGTAGGTAGATACCAATTCTATAAAATCTAAAAAATAAGATAGCAACATCGTCTCCGAAAAACTGCTTGGGCCCTTTGTAAGTCTCCATTCATTGAAGACATGCTATGCTTTCAGATATTTCTCGCGAGACTTCTCAGGTAGGAAATTTAATTCTGCATTAATAACTTGTTGTTTTAACTCTTCCGGTGTTAAAATACTGTTCTCGTCGCTAGTTTCACTCATATTTTACGATTATTTTAATATTTTTTAACTTATTCAACTTAGTGCTATTCTCTAATACGCCAGTCACGAAATTTTATTCCCGCTCTTTTATTTAAATTAAGGCGTGTTCGGAAATAGCACCCATGATATTTTATTATTCAAAATATATTACGTAAGTACCTAACATTTATTGAAACTAGAAATAAATATTTACAAGTTAAATATCAGTTTTATTTGCAGTAAATACTTATTTTCGTTTAAATACAACAATAAGTTAAAAATTCAATAAATTACATTAAAAGACAATTTTCTTTTTGCAAAATTTCTTTAGTTAGTACGAAATTCCGAACGTGTTTGTCTTTGAGGTCGAATTCAAAATCCGAACTTCGAAAGGGCTGGTCTTTGTCTCTCTCTCTTTCTAATGGCGGGAAAGAGATAGAGTGTGAATGTTTCGAATTGTATGATTAACCCAAGGCTGAATAATATATTCGCGGCTTTCTGAAAAAAAAATTAAAAAGTTGCTTTGTCTCACTCAGTGAGCAAAATCGCATTTTGCTCACTGATTTCACGCAGCAAAACCTACTTGTTTGAGCTACTGAAGTGAAAAATGTTTTTTATAATTCCATGTAAGTTATGTGGTAGTGCTGTATATACAGGGTTGGTAAAAATCGTGGATCAAACGAAACTGGGCGTTAATTGGGGTTATTTGCAGTAAAAAAAAAGTATCATCATTACAAAAGCGCTTTTATGACAGTGGGTACCATGATTTATCCAGTATAGGCACTTTTTTCAATATCTTTTAAGTCTCACGAAAAATTATTTGTAACTTTACAGTAAACACTCAAATTCTCATAACTTTTAAGGAGAGCAAGTTGGTGCTATCGCCCTGTTTCGTTTGATCCACAATTTCCTTGCCCACCCTGTATAATAAATTAACACTGAATCCGTTCAGTAGTTGAGGCGTCAGGATCAAACAAACAGACATATTTTCGCATTTCGGTCTGTTGCAATCTGTGCAGCCTCGCTACCGTCACGCTAACTGACTAATATGTTACCACGGCATGAGCGATTAGCTCATGTATTCATTCATTCAGTCATGAAGTTCATTCATTCATTCAGTCATGAAGTTCGATTTATTCCGTTCTGATCCTCTGAACCCCGCCTCCACCCCCACTCCTCGAAACCCTGCTAGTTCGTCTTCTGTTTTAATCTCTGTCTTATCCACTTTATCTAGGTTTTTCGTGCCGATACGATATGAGAGGAGAAGAAAATCTGTTTTATTTCCTCTTTTGAGTCAATATTTTAATTATTATTAATGGTTTACTAACAAATTATTGTTACTGATACTGAATGGATTGTGTGTATTATAAAGGCAAAAATGTTTGAGTGTGTGTTTATATGTTTGTTACTTCTTCACGCTCAAACGGCTGGACCAATTTTGATAAAATTTTGTATAGAGGTAGCTGACACCCTGGATTAACATATAGGCTACTTTTTATCCCGATATCACCCACCGGATCGACACTTATGCGGGTGAAGCCGCGGGGCACAGCTAGTAAATGTATATTTTTGTTAAGAACAGCTTATGTTGTTCTTGTACATGACAAAACGAGAGAAAAAGGACAATTTTCCAAGGTCTTACGCCATCCCTCTGAGCACGCAGTAGGCTGCTGCTTGGTGCCAGTCCATCCTGCCATCGTAAAGATGGTACAGACCACTCCTGCAGCGGACAGTGTGCACTTCCTTCACGGGGTACAGCTCTCTCACATCTGTGAACGTGTAGTCGCATTAGGATTAAAGTTTGAAAGCTTTACAGTAGAAGAAAGTTATTGAAGGAGTATTTTCTTCAATAACTGATATTCCTTAAGGGGCTTACATGACCTAAAACGCGGTCACTGTCAGAATGCATAGAAAAGAAACACAACGCTGGTAACTGATTGCAAAATATGAAGCAATTATTTAATTACAAAAAATCTATTTCTTGGACTAAAAAAATTAAAACACTAGTGTTTTAGTATGTTGCATGTAGAATAATCTGACAAAAAATCAGAATGATTGTATGTACAGACGCCAGCACATCATGCTACTACAATCTGTCAAATTTCTTTAATAGATTTTCAACTTTATCGCTACAGCATAAAGTTCAAGGTTGACTGGGAAAATTTGACAGTTTCGGGTAGCTTGATGTGCTGGCGTCTGTACATTAGTGTGGTTTTTATTGTAAAAAGAAAGTTTTTAGAAGTATCTTCATGATTTTTTTCTATCGTATCAAATTAGTTGTATTATGTTTTCAACATACTATCAACCTAGCATATATCCTGAAAAATATCATGTATTTTTCTGATTTTGTTTACTGTAGTCGATCATATACTTTTATTGTTTCTAAAACTTGTGTTTTTTTGCGTTTAGGTTCTGTAAGCCCCTTAACTGAGACTTTGCCTGGGGTAGCTGCGCGGTGCAATTAAATCAATTTGCCTAGCCTTTTCCCATCTATTTTGGGGTTGGCTTCCAATCTAACCGGATCCAGCTGAATACTAGTATTTTACATGGGGCGACTGCCTATCGTACCTCCACAACCCAGTTACTGGGTAACACGGGTATCGTGGTAAGACTGATTGTCTGATATTTGAGCTTCTACCCATAACGACTATCAAATATGTAGCTGATTATGAAGGTGTTAAAAATAAATATCGCACCTCCGATAAAATGGGGTTACAACTCGAAAAACCGGGATTCTTAGAAACGCGAAAATAAACTCACGGATTTGTTATCATTTATTAAAACGACTTGGAATATTATTAATAGTGAAGCGGGAAGGTCTAGTAACCGAAGTACTGATTACAGCCTGTCTATTAATGACAACATAATAAAATCAGACTCACAAGTCGCCGAGGCATTTGAAAATTTCTTTTCAGATATTCCCGTTTCAATTACTAAATCCCTAAACTCATCACCTTCTGTTGCTGATTCTTTGCTTAAGGAAAATGTTAATGGTTGCGATTCGGATTTTCATTTTGAATATATTACATCTATATTAATATTTTAATATTATAAAGCTGAAGAGTTTGTTTGTTTGGTTGAACGCGCTAATTTCTATTTCTGGAACTACCAGTCGGATTTGAAAAATTCTTTTTGCATTTGATAGCCCAATTCTTGAGGAAGGCTATAGGCTATTTAACATCACGCTATTATGACCTTTAGGAGCCGAGCAAAAAGAAAAAAAGTCAGAAAGAACGCTAAGCAAAAACGAAGTAATAGCGCGGGCAGGCGATGCGATGCGACGGGGTGGGTCGGAGTAACAAGAAATTTCACGCGGACGAAGTCGCGGGCAGAAGCTAGTTTTTAATAGTTGTATTGACAATGGGGAGTTTCCTGACCTTATGAAACATAGTAAAATAATACCTTTGTTTAAATCAGGTAGTACATCAGACCCCACAAATTATAGACCTATGTCTGTACTACCTACCTTTAGTCTTGGTAATATTAGGGTCCCGTTTTTACCCTTTGGGTACGGAACCCTAAAAAGAGGTATCTTGTCTATTCAACAAACTAATTAGCTATTTCATGATTAATATTTCTCCCAGCATTATTAAGATTCTTACCTCTCTCACAAGCGAAGGCTCTCTCCAGATGACAGGGCAGGTCCAAAAACACAGGATGGTCGTGTTTGACCCTCTCTAGAGCCACGCAGTCAGCACCCATCTCCGGGACAGGGATATGAGTTCTATTGAGCCACTGTAGAAGAAAAATAGGTTAATTAATGGTACCCAGTTCCTATACTTGGATAACAAGATCATAAACCAGAGAATGTATGCGCTTCAGTAATGTTCGTGTTTCCGAATTAGCACGAATGTCGTCGCACTACAGAAGCTGTTTCTAAGTTTTGTAATGCCATGCTTTGTAGTACAGTTCTTTCTCAGTTATTTTACCTCTGTCCAAATCACAATGATCTTTATTTACAGTCTCATAAGGTTGCTGTCGAGTTGCTGCCATTGACAAGTTTGTTAAAATCATTGTGACCTTTATTCTCGCCAGAATAAGGTTTTTGTTAGGTTGCTGTTAACAGAGGTAAAATTACTGTGAACGGACTTTAGTGCACCTGTCATTGAGCGTTCGTACGCACCTGCCTCTGCAGCGTACTTGCGTACAATGCGTGCCACGAAAGATGAGACTTGACACACCACGTGGTTTGACATGCGCAGTACACGATTTTAGGTATCTTTAGCGGTATGAGCAATCAAACAACGAAAATGCGAACCTAACGACACAGACTACCGAAATTTCATTTCTATAAAGTCTATTCAAACTTGTTGCAAATTAATATTATTTCAAGTTAAATAAATATCAACTTTATTTTAACAGTAAATTAAGTTAATTTAGGAGTGACTAGCACTATTCGAAAAGTTACATTTTTTTTTGAAGTTGTAGCGTACACTGAACTTTAATGTGTAGGATTTAAAATTATTTTTCCATAAATTCATATTTGTTTATATTTTTGGCAAATATATCGCGAATGCATATTAGGTAGTTATGTTGTACAAATGCCAGCACATCAAGCTACTAAAATCTGTCAAATTTCTTTAAGGGGGAAGCGCTATGGTAGCCCGCGAAATTTAAATTTTCTTACGTTTTTTGCAATTTGCTAGTCAGTATTAAGTTGTACGTTGATTAATATATGAATTGCGGCCGTAAGAAATATGTGTTTACAGAATTATAATCATTAAAGCCATCAACACAACTCTCTAAGACCACGTAAGTCCAAAGAATGATGATTTCATGAAACAGTTATTCTTTGGACTTACGTGGTCTTAGAGTTGTGTTGATGACTTTAATGATTATACCTAATTCTGTAAACACATATTTCTTACGGCCGCGATTCATATATTAATCAACGACTTAATACTGACCTACAATTTCCAAAAAACCTAAAAAAAATTGTATTTCGTGGGCTACCCTGGCGCTTTCAGCATAAGGTTGGAGGGGCCCGTGGATAAATAATAACAGCCGCACAGGTCGATCGATGAGGTTAAACTACGCTTACCGCGGTTGGTATGTGGATGGGTGACCATCTTTACATACCGCGACCCCTCCATGCCTCGGAAAGCACGTTAAGCCGTTGGTCCCGGCTGTCATTCCTGGATCTTTGACAGTCGTTACGGGTAGTCAGAAGCCCGAAAGTCTGACAACCAGTCTTACCAAGGGGTATCGTATTACCCAGTAACTGGGTTGTGGAGGTCAGATAGGCAGTCGCTCCATGTAAAACACTGGTATTCAGCTGCATCCGGTTAGACTGGAAGCCGACCCCATAGTTGGGAAAAGGCTAGGCAGGTGATGAGCTAAAGCATAAGGTTCAAAGTTGATTGGGAAAATTTGACAGTTTCGGGTAGCTTGAGGTGCTGGCGTCTGTACTTATCATATCACGATTTGTGAAGTGTGATTTGCGTAGACGTTGACGCTACGCACTTACGGCGTAGCAGTCCCGTAGGAGCTTCGTAGCGGTCATCCGCGTAGAGGCTGCATACTCGTAGGCGCTTTGTAGCGTAGAGGCAGCGCGGCGTAGACGTCAGGAGGAATCAATAGTTTTGTACTGTACGTACATAAAGGATAGCTGCAAGATATCTGTGTCCCAGCAGTGGGAACATTGACTGATTATGATGATTATCAATCATCCAATTCATTGTTTCTACTCACCATAGGATAATGCCTCCCCACATTGTCATCTTCCTCCTCATTCGCCAGTACATCCAGCGCAGTTCTCCGGAGCTCCATGCCTGGTCCCCATCGGTAGCCGGCCGCATCTTCAGCCGAGTCCCGCCGGGCTCCCACCCATACTGAGTTTAATGCTGTGGATGCAACCATTTGCTTAAGAATATCATCGGTAAAAAAAAAACCTGTCAAGTGCGAGTCGAATTTGCGCACCGATGGTTCCGTACAAATATGTAGGTATGTAACTACAGCACCCGGCGATAAATATTGCACATCGACCTTTACCTTTTTTCGTATTTTATACAAAGAATTAAAATAATTATCAAAAGAAGCAAATCATAATTGTTTTAACAGCTCCTAATAGATACCGGAGTGTTTGTATTTCGTGCGACAGAGATAACGCTCTACGAAGCCGAAATTAGCCGATTGTCTCTTTCCAAAGGTCGATGTGCAATATTTATCGCCGCCCAACTAACATTTTGGTTATAAGAATAAGTGCTACATGAGCTGCTTAAGAGAATTTTAAGAACCCAAAGTTCTGTAAAGGCACTAACAATTGGGTGATAAAGCGTTCTGTATCTCTCTTATAACCCTGGTTTGGGCCTGTTCATGTTAGAGCTTGAAGCGACTTAATGGTTATAGAGAGTGATAAATGAGTGATTATTAAGAGTTAGAACAGTGCTATTGTAGCAGTGATTACCACTTCAAGTGTTTAAAACACTATACACAGGGTATAACTGCAAGCTAAAGTAGTAAACAAGTTATGGAAACCACTTTAATGACTTTTTGGTTACACATGGTTACTTCATGTAACCAATATATAACTTAAGGTAGGTATGTCGGAAAAAGCATGGGTGTAGTTTGCCGGCGACAATATCGATGTACCTATGGGCGTTATGCAAATGGCCGCCATCGTGATTCCAATTTTCCATGGTGCATTCAAACCATAGATTCAAACCGATATAATTTTTTTTTTTACTTGTATCGAAGTTATATAGGAAAACACACCACACTGTACAGAGTTATTACTTCAGCATTTTTGTTCTAACAAAATTGTAATAATATGGTTATATATCTTTAGTTTATGTATTTTATTAAGTATAAACAGATACTTACTTGTATATTTTTCTTTATTTTAGTTCCTTATAAGTACACACTATGTTCAGCTAGAAATGCTAGAATCACACTTATTTCGGAAAACTAGACTTCCCGATTTACGGTGGGACGTCATTACGTCATTTGAGAGGTTGTTGCTGAAAATCAGCGCTGTTTACGATAGGTTCGTCCGAAGTCACAGCATTTTGCTGAGCAACGACCTGTTCTTGCACAGATGCGACGCACAGCTTAATTATTGTCCTTATTAATGTTGTTTGTTACGAAAGTAGTTATCTTTCCACTCAGAAATTGGTATTTTTGTTTTTGTTTGATTGTTGTTGTTTTCACGTTTTGTTGTGATATGTATTGTCATTGTCAATGTCAGTTGTCAAATAATAATGTGTCAAATAATAATAATGTGTGTCTTTGGTGCCTGGCCCTGACATCAAACAATGGACAAAATTGTCAACATTTTCTAAGATTGAGTACGAGGCTTTTGACTACGTTATGTGTGTGTATTTTATGTTATTTTTAATATTTTTTATTTTTATTTGTAATGTGCGTTTTTGTTTGTGCAGAATAAACTAATTTTCTTTCTTTCTTTCTTTAAGAATATACCAGACTTATTTAGTAGCAATAAAAATCACCGAAAGCGAAAATATTTAAACTGTTTTCGCACAGTTTTACGTTCTTGTTACAGTCAATAGTGATAATATTTTCTAGCACGCATTCATGTCTTGGTGTTTTAATAAAATAATTAAGGTAAGTGAAATGTTTAAGATTACTGGGTGTTATAGGAATTAAATCACATGCGGCGGTAAGTTTACGGTAACAATATATACTAGTTTTCATCTCATTTTTGAAACGCCTTGAAAATAAACTACTTTTGATGATAAAATTATGTAAAAAATACTGCTTGATTTTTTTTTCTTTATTTATTTTATTTATCAATTCCCGGTACCTCCTTAAGACATTTTAATTGAAAATTATGAACAATGTAAGTAAATAATTGGACTAGGAACATTTCAATAAGTTTTTTCTTTCACAATTTTTTATAGGATATGTTTTTTAAATGGCGTCTTAGTTCTAATTACTTAAGGATCCTGATAACTCTGTTATTCCTCCCGTAGTGATTAAATACTGAAACTAAGCACTAGAAGTTCTAAAACATATTTATAAAAGTGAAAAAACATAGAGTTTATAGGTTTAACTTGTTTAATAATTCTACGCGGAGCTGTGAGCTGATAATTTTTAGGGTTCTGTTATCGTTTGAAGAAAACCCTTTATATATCACACGCCTGACTGAATGACAATAAAATTCAAGAATTATGTATAATTTTGTAATAATAATATTAGCTGTCAACATATTTTCTAAATACAAAAAAGATGAAAATAAAATTGCACATACAAAGAATGACCATAAGAAAGTAGTTTCTTCTTAATGTTGAAATATAGTACGTATTGTTACCTATTTATATGAAAAAAGTTCTTATACTTTGCACTAATACCTACTTATTTACCTTTTATTTAGTAAGTTAATTAATTTTATGATTTCTTTAATTATTAACAAAACTTCCCCTGTTATTTCAGTAAAACAGATAAAAACATCGAATACGAACATAAAGGTAATGAATATTGTGTCATAGAATCAAACAATTCTTTTGAGCCTAATGAAACCAACAAAGTAGACAATAATGACAAAATTAAAATAGATTCAAAAGAAATTGAAGAAGACAATGCAGCAATCAAAGAAATAGAAAGAGAACAAAATGATGATAAGAAAATGATAATAGATACAATGGAAGTGGATAGATACAATGGAAGACTAGCTCAGAAAAAAATAAAGAAAATACATTAAAAGAACCAAAAAACAAAGATAAAAGTAATGAGCCAAGTACATCACCTAACAGTAATTTTCAGATCGAGAAAAACATCCCGAAAAAGATAATCGTAACAATATCTAAAAAGAAGAGAGACCGTCTCCTAAAAATTAAAAAGAATCGGCCAATTTACATAAGAATGTTAGTGGCTAAAGTGTTAGCCATAATATGAATATTGGAAAAGGCTCTTAAGTTTTTTGATTGTAAGTTTTTAGTTTTGTGTCATGCTGAGTAAGAGTTGCCCTTTGATAATATTAAACAAATACAGGTGAATTTAAAATTATCAGCAATGTTTTAAGGGATGACTCAGAACATGAGCCTGAATAACTTCCATTATAGGACTAACTACATAAATCGCACAAAAAATAAAACCATGTGTTCCATAAATTTTGGCCGAGTAGGTAAGTATTGCACTTTTCTATGGAACAGCTGGTTTATGTTTTGGGACGATTTAGTTGGTCCCATAATTAAAGTTGTACAGGTTCATGGTCTGACCAACCCCTTAAAATTTTGCTTATGATTTCAAGTTCAGCCTGTAGATACTATACTATTATAATATAAAAATTTAATGTAAGTAAGAATAGTTGAATGATTGAACACATGTTGATTTTGTTCATGACTGTCTTGCGCTATTGTACAGTCATTCGCCCTGGTGTGAAAGTGTTGGAAATCATCCACTGACTGATTAAATAACTCTTTGACTGATTATATTACTAGTAGATATGTCAAATGACTAATAAAACACGATTCCTTCAAATAACAATCTTTTATTTTCAAACTATGTGTAAAAGACGTAGGAAATACAGAAAACTACTTCTTTTAATACAAACTAATTTACTTTTTACATCTTTAGGATATAATAGAAGTTAGGTTTTTTGGTTTACCTTTCCCATAATAAATGCCAATAATGAATGGATCACTAGTGTCACCTTGATAAATGTTAGCCAATATAGACCAGAATTCATATTTAGAGCTTTTAAATATAGGAAAACCATCAAAATTTATATTCAGAAGAATGTTGTTTGGCAGTGGTACACAATTTTCAAGTATATTTGATAAAGGCAATGATTCCATGATGCCAATATTCACCACCTTTGATGGTTTTAAGACAAATTGCTGTTGGCGTTTGTAAAATCGTTCGAGGATTGGACGGTAAAATATCCGTGAATCTCTTATTTAAAATTAAAAGCAAATCTTTTAAAGCGGCTTGGCTTATATTTTTTTGAAGAACCCATGTTCCTAAATCATTTTTAAAATTTATATTTTTCATATATTCACTTTCTTGTTCGTCATCCGAGTTGTTTGAACTACTGAGAGGTAACAGATCGTCACAGATTAGAGGATATTCAACATCGGAGATAATTTGCTGTTGTACGGAACCCTGTTGTATTTTAGTTGATCGCTCTTGATATGAATCGTTATCGAGTTCACTGAATTTTTATTTTGTACATCTATTGATATCAGAACGTTAAGTGAATTAAATCCTATTTTACTCAACTTAAAGTGATAATGAAGAGTTATAAAATTTGCACATAATGTTTGCTGCTATATACAAGTTTTTATAAAAACCACAATATTACTTATGGTTGACCGATAAACTGCATTATGTAGCCTGCAATGATTTAAAGGTGGATTCTAACTCTTGCAGAATCTAGCTCTATAAGACTTATAATCAACACTTCTTAGATCCTTATAGCTTTCTTACTAACTCTTAAGGCTCGACAAAACGTGTTAGGTGGTACAAAGTATTTGTCTAACTCTTTTTAAGAATACCAGTTGATAGTAAGTGTTAGTACACACCTGAGCATCACTCACAGCGTTTAATACTTCTTGAAGCTATTAGAGTAAGCCGTAAGGTGTTACAAGACCTTTTACTACCTCAGTAGTCGAATATCAGCCGTTAGTAAGTGTTAGTAGACACCTTACAATTGCTTTTATAGGTTTGTGCATCTTAAAGCTATAAGAATAAGTTATACAATGGTTTCGATAAACTCTATGCTAGCGTCTTGATTTATATTTTTTTAATTTATTACTGTTATTCCTCTGGAAGGTTTAATTATTTATAACTAACCCTACTGTAGAGTCGAATGTTGCTATCAGAGTTCTTATATAACATATATAATACTAAGAGCTCTAAAAAAAGGCTGCCGTAAGCTCTAAAATGTTTGTTGGGCGGGTACTGTACAAATTTACGGTTTTCGGATTTTTTCCTTTATGCTACATGACATTGCTTCTTGCCAAATTTCATGATTCTAGGTCAACGGGAAGTAGGCACCTATAAATTTTGATTCCCTTGAGAGTGTGGAAATATACGTACGTTAAACAGCCGTATCTTTTTTTTACTTTAACTTAGAACTTTAATTTTTTCACTGTTCTAAGGGACTATAGACTTGAGTATATGGTTTTAATTTCAACTCGATACCTCCACGCGTACCCGAGATAAAGGGTCTTGACAGACAGACGGACAACAAAGTGATCCTATATGGGTTCCGTTTTTTTCCTTTTGAGTCTCGGAACCCTAAAAATGGCCATTTACAGCATCTATGTCTATGTATATATCTATCTATATATATATCTATATGTATGGTCATATTAAATGTAAGGGTGCGGCACCGAAAACCAAACTGAACAGCTTTTTCTATGAGACCAACATCATAATCGCGGAAAAAATTTAAGGGTAAGGCTCAAAACCGCACATAACGGTCGTAGTGATATCATGAAAATGATGACAACGGCAAAGATTTAAATCGTTAGATTTGCCCTACCGCGTCAAAAGATAGTCGCGTTTCTGTTTCGTTTTGACACCTCTGACACACAGTGACTTGACTTGATTGTCATAAAAGTCAAAGTCAAACACAAAGCATTTATTTCAAATAGATACATAAAAGGCATTTTTGAACGTCAAAAATTACAACAAAATAGAATTGATTCTAGCCGCCCATTCCAAAAAGTAGTTTTCGTATGGAGAAGAATGGGCAAGAAACACCACCGTTACTCTTTTAAAATGTTTTACAATATTTTGCATACATTAATTATATAATAATAATATGTGAAGACGATACACCTAAAATATAATTACTATACCACAATAGGTAAAAGAATTAAAAATGATGGAAACGCTATACATATAATAATGTGTGAGCAATCTTCTCAGTATGAACACTTTTTCGCGTGACTAAGTAGGTACAGTGAGGGCAAATCTAGCGGTTTAAATCTTTTGGCAGCGGGGCTCGACTTTCGGTGTCAAAAAAGCTCTCTAGGAAAACACACCAACTTCCTTTCTTATACAACGTTTCAGTGACTTCATTCACCGCTAAATTACGGACGCTAGGAAACCGTAACTTTACACACACTTATTTCAGAAAAATAAGATGACGACCTGATATAAGGTACACACGGCTAAACTGTTTAGTAAGCAGCCAGCTAGCGACATCTGTATGTTACTATGAGTGAACTACACAACTTTGCTCTCGTCGGCTGAGATCGATCAAGTGAATCGCCAAGTGGGGTCGTTGCCCGGAATGTAACCATTTTGTAAATATTATGTTTACAATATTATATAGGTAAACATAATATTTACAAGTTATTTAATATCTCATCGTATATTGCACCGGTAAACGTCATCAAGTCAACAGATGTCGCTGAAATCCAGCTCTGGGGCTCTATCTCTCGTAGGGTCTCAGCATTTAGTATGCTGAGCGATGTAACGCATATTTTCCCCAACTTGTACTTTTTTGTGTTTGTGTTCTTTTTCTGCGTCATGGTTACCGCAAATAAACGTATTTACTTTTTTTTCCCTCAAGCTTGCCGTATGCTATGTTATAGACTACTTACTGAATTGTGACTCCGACAATGCTTCAGCTAGGAATTCAGCTTTGTCCTTTGTATCTAGGATTGCTAAGGATCCGTTATGATAGCCCCTGCAACAAACATAGATTTGAAATAGATGTTCAAACAACAACATTTCCAAATACGATTCTTCATTGGAGCAGCGCCCTAACGGCGTAACAGACTATCAATCACAATTTGGATCTTTATGAAAATGATTTTTTCATTAGTACATTAAAAATAACAAAATTAAATTCTAACTTAACTAAAACTATACAGAAACTAAAATCAATCGTCGAAGTATTCATTCACATCGCTGTCGATTGGTCCCCCAAGAGACTGGCGGCATTACCACGTTGTATGGCGATGCTTAGCCTCTGGCCAAGATAAAAGCCAGTCCTTGGGTCACGGGAAGTGTCAACGAGTTGCTTAGAAATTTTACATTAATTAAATTAAATTTTTTATTTTAAATCTTTATGAAGGATATTTTTAATCCAATGCTTCATATGTTCGAAAAATGTGTCAGCTAAACAACGTAAATAACGCAGTGAAAATTATTGGACTGACAAAATGAAAACAATTGCTACTGTTACGCAATCACATCGTGGCTGTTACGTTGCTCTGATGGCTATAATGATATTCGAAAAATAGCTGAAAAAAGGTTTGACTGTCTCATTGGTATAAAGGTTCGTACACACAGGCGCGACGCGACACGCGACACAAAGGCACCACTCGTTGCGCGACTTGCGGTGCCTTTGTGTCGCGTCGCGCCTGTGTGTACGAGCCTTAATGGTTGCAAACGCTAGCTACTGCTGATGAGGTCCTGGGTTCGATTTTCAGGTAGATATAAGTGTTATTACGTTTTTGCAGAGATATGGGTAGGTGTATCTATAGAAATACACCTATATTGTAGTATGTGTCCACTATTGCGTATATTAATCATGTTTATCCTAAATATATTCAGTGCATCTCAACTCGTTTTTCATTCCACTCGCCTCACAATACATGGCGACCCTGCCAGCGGTCTGCGTCGGGTGTGCATTCCTTTGCCCATATTAGGAAACACATCTACATGATCTAAAATTACGAACATAGCTAAAATGTTTAAGTACGATATCGGACTTTGTGCTGTTATCCTGCGTACAACTGCAGATACGTGTCCCGAAGGTTTCCCCAATTGCCAGTCACCATTATGAGAGGTTCTACATCGAAAACAGAGAAAGTAGTCTTGGCGCAAACTGCCTCTGGTGGCGCAGAGAATATTGCGCACCTGAAGACTTTGAAAAATCAATCAATCTCTAAGTAACCCTACTAGGAAGTAGGCGTGCTATTATGTAAAAGCATATGCTGATTGTAGATCATACAAACCGGCAAATGATCTTGGCATCCTCCCAGTTGACAGGCAGAACCTGCACGATGTACTCCTTCTCGTTGAATATGTAGGACTCCCACTTTGGAGTACTCAGCTGAGGTACTGCAACAAGCAGAGTTGTTAAAATGGAAGGCACGAATATGGTTCAAGTGTAATTAACCCCCATAGTTATAATCAGGCTATAATATATCCACGGCTTGAACAAAGGCCTGTGTTCATAGCACGGTAGCCGATATCCCTAGAAGCAAGAAATTTTGCACAAATTCCTTTTGTAACGAAGGTGAGCATTAAGGCTGGTTTTTTTTAAATCATCCCCAAAAAGGTCAAAGAAAACATCACGAGGAACCTGAAGTGTCCCACTAGAATAAAACATTCTAAGAAATGGGACATCTACCAACCCGTACTGTATATCAGCAGTGGGATTATGTTATCCCCTAAAGAGTAAAATAGAGGATAAAAATTTGTATGAAAATTAGAAAGGCTAATACTCCTACAAATGGCTCCTGTACTCGAAAAAAAAAACAGTGGCACTCCGGGAGTGCCGATAGATGTGAAAACTTGAAATATTAAGTGTGTATTTTGTGAATCGTCTTATAAACAAAACACGCGCGGTACCGGCTACGGTCATCCGTCTTAAGAATTTTCGATCAGGTCACGTGTCCTGACGCGAGTTTAACATTTTTTACCCATTACACAAAAAGTGTACAACGCCAACAAAGGAATGAAACAACAAAATACTGAATTTACAGAGAAACTAACAACGCTAGAAGACCAATGAACGAATAGAAGACAACAAAAATGAGGATTGCAGAGAAAAATTATCTCTAGAAGACCAGAACCATGTGCCAAATACAAGATTAACTAAGGAGGAGAGTGCAAAAGCACTATTTGACAGAAACCCCTACCTTTAGACTTATTATCAGCTGGTTCAATAGTTAAATTCAATCCCAGTGTTCTGCAAAATATCTTGGAGTCGATCGATTTACAAAAGACTACGCGAAGGGGGCCCGGGGGTGGGTCGTAACGCCGGCGCGCCATTTCTTGAGTCACGCTTTTGACAGATCTGTGTGTTGTGCAATCACATTCAGACGCATTCTGGTGCATCAGATGGGTTTTATTTGCCTTGTCTTCCTTTAAATGGTCTTTCGTTAATGATTTTGATTTGTCTTGTAGCTTCCCGTCAAAGTCTGAAGAAGGGAGATCTGTTTACTGACTAGATTAGAGTGCGGCATTTAAACAACAACCGCTGCATTAAATGTCAACTACCGCTGGTAGTGATGTAACCTCTGAAGTAACAGTTTTTTTTGTCATCACGTCTGTGTAGTTTGCACAAAGAAATACAATTTTTAAAAACTGATAATTTAAGTGACTACCTACATACACCTGCGGGTGACGACCCCAAGAAAAAACTCATCAAATTAATTTATTTTTTGTTTTATCATGTTAAGATGACGATCAAGTCTGTGGAGTTTCGTTAGCTAATGTAATTTGACCCTGTAACCTGTATAAATAAAAATGAAATGCTGATCGTTGGCAAGCGCATCACTTGAGAATGGCTGAGCCGATTTGCCCATTTTTTGTTTTAAAATGTCCGAATTAGGTTTTTATGAAAACTGAAATTTAAAAAAATTTGCAGGGTAAGTTTTCAAAATCGGGAAAATGTTGAAAGAACGTCTTTTTTCTATGGGATTTTGTCAAATCTATTGAAATTTTGACAGGGCGACGTCTACCGGGTCAGCTAGTAATGATGTGCCCAGGAAACCAATTGAGTTTTTTTACGAGAACAGGAAAAAGTCACACGATAAAGAATGCAAGAAGAACACACGGCGACACATCAAGCTATAAATTTCCAGTTTTAGCTGACCTCGCATTCTAAATATTTTTCGTACAATCAGAACTCAGCTTATACTGGTTATGTATAGCGTGATGTGTAGCCGAGCGTATATACTGGAATGATCACAAAAAGTTTAAAAGCAAATTTAAAAAAAAAGAACAAACTACCAACCTCTATACTGCTCATGATAACTGGCCGAACACGGATAAAAAAATAATAAAAACAAAATTAAAAATTTCAAAATGGGTTCCATTGCGCACCCGCACACTGCTCCTTGAACGAACCACGAAAGCTACTGGACTTAAGTTATTAAAAAAAATCTAATATGGCTGTTACCTATGTTATTATTAATTATATTATTATTATAACCAACGGAACTTGAATGGCTTATTGATAGTTCCAGAGCCCATATTTTGAAAATATTGTATGTATTACGTGGTCTTGCATAATGAATTGCTAATCCTTGAGAAACGAGTTAAACTCATTAACAATAGATGTTTTATAGTATTTATATTTATGGCGAATAAAAAATAGAAACTGTCAAGTTCGTGTCGGTCTTGTAGTTGTGTTCCGTAGCTACATATTTTGATAAGTAGATACGGTAGCTTTGGTCCCGGCTGTTTCGTGGATATTTGACAGTCGTTACGGGTCGTCAGAAGCCCGAAAATCTGACATCCAGTCGTACCAAAGGGTATCGTATTACACAGTAACTGGGTTGTGGAGGTCAAATAAGGCAGTCGCTCCATGTAAAATACTGGTATTCAGCTGCATGTTGACCTAAAATCATGGCAAGAAGCAATGTCGTGTAGCACAAGTAAAGGAAAAAATCCGAAAACCGTAAATTTATAGTTACATTTACATACCCACAAATTTATTCGGTATTTTTTAATAAACTTTGCCTTTCTCGAGTCCCATTTATTGACTACATTATAAAGCTGTCATCAAATTATGCAGTTCATCATTCACCTGGTCTTATCCCAATTTATCTGTATACGTCGCAACGTCTTTTCCTTCCATACGTAAGTAAAAAAAGAAAAAGTACCTATGTATAGCAACTCATACAGGAAGATCAAAAACTAAACCAAACACAGTTAAAAATAAAAAAAAACTAGCCAAGTGCGAGTCAGACTCGCACACGAAGGGTTCCGTGCCATCGTTTTTTCCGCGCTGAGGCTCTGTCTCGTTCTCGTATAGGGTCTTAACATTATGCTGAGCGGTAGCCGTTTTGCGTAGATGTGACGCATACTTTCTACCAAATTGTTATTTTTTTTTTGTTTGTGTTTTTTTATTTTTATGCGACAAGTTTGCCGCAAATAAACGTATTTTCTTTCTTTCTTTACAAGGTAAAAACGCCGAAAAAAACACGTTTGTTGTATGGGAGCCCCCTTAAATATTTATTTATTCTGTTTTAAGTATTTGTTTTTATAGCGGTAACAGAAATCGTCTGTGAAAATTACAACTGTCTAGCTGTCACGGCTCATGAGATACAGCCTGGTGACAGACAAACAGACAGACGGACAGTGGAGTCTTAGTAATAGGGCCCCGTTTTTACCTTTTTATGTAATAAATATAAAACAGTAAAAACGGAGAGGAGAAAAACGGGAGCCCCCCTTAAATAAATAAATATTTGAGGGGGACTCCCCTTAAAATTTATTTTATTCTGTTTTTAGTATTTATTGTTATAGCGGCAACAGAAACACATCATCTGTGAACATTTCAAATGTCTAACTATCATGGTTCATGAGATACAGCCTGGTGACAGACGGACAGCGGAGTCTTAGTAATAGGGTCCCGTTTAACCCTTTTTGGCTACGGAACCCTGAAAACCAAATTCTCGTCTCTATTAGTTATCATCTCGGTGGCCATTCCCTTTCTAGCCATTAAAAATCATCAAAACTTGCAATTAATTAACAAGATATCGCGCTTGTAATCCGTGAGTAGTTAGGCAGAGGTGTGTATCTGTAGTACAGACGCCAGCACTTCAAGCTACTACAATCTGTCAAATTTCTTTAATAAATTTTCAACTTTATTGCTGAAGCATAAGGTTCAAAGTTGATTGGGAAAATTGGACAGTTTCGGGTAGCTTGATGTGCTGGCGTCTGTACATTCACATTTCGCCAGATAATTAAGTCCCTGTAGCAGGGGTCGAGCCATCAACTGGGCACCAAAAATATTCACGGTTAATGTAAACGAGGATTACTAAACAAACGTATCCACAAATAAATAGCAATATTGAAGCGATCAAGCGGCTTCAAGCAAAGCCAAATAAAGCGCTCGACGGGTATTGAAATTAATAGCTGTAAAAATTATTTTTCTGTGCCTGCCGGGACGGTGTTATGCGAGATGTTAGAAGTGAGAGAAAGATTTTTAATTATTTGCAGATAGTTTTTTGATGAGGGGCCTGTTGTTAAATAATAACAGCCACATGTTGGCGCCACTACTTCTGGCGACCAAACATAGCGCCTGTAGCACGAGTCAAGCGACGCACCGTCGGCTCAGTGCTGCCACCTGCACCGAACCGGACGTTGGAACGTTGCTGTCAAGACTCGCTACCGGCATTAGACGTCACTTCGGTGGCGGGAAGGCGGTCTTTAAAAAGCTCGAGCTGAGTGGGTTGGGTGACTTGTCGCTCGCGCTTCGTCGGATCAATAACATTTAAACTGTGCATTATTGTTAAATATTTATTGTAATTAATAATTAGTAGTGAATTAAAAGTGATTAAGTATAGCGATCTATGTGTTTGTGCTAGCATACTGTGTGCAAAGTAGACTCAACTTACACACACGGGTCGATCAAGGTTAAGCTATGCTTGCCACGGTCAGCTCGTGAATGGGTGACCATCCATTATATATCGAGACCCCTCCGTACCTCTGAAAGCAAATTAGGCCGTTGGTCCCAGCTGTCATTCGTAGATCTTTGACAGTTGTAACGGGTAGTCAGAATCCAGAAACCCGAAAGTCTGACAATCAGTCTTACCATGGGATATCGTATTAAACCCAGCAAGGAACACCCTTCCGTTCCACCCAGAGCGGGAGAGGTCATTTGATGATATCCCATCCTGAAAAAAAAGCCCCTCTCTCATGATAGGATGTGGGAGTAAAACCTGCTTGGTTCTTCAAAGTATGAAACCGTCCAAGTTCGTCTGACAGTGTATTTGCAATAATATTGAAAAATGAAACCGTGTTACTTCTTACTAACAAACAATGTACCAAAATAGGTGTGAAAAACAAACTGATGGTGCCATGGGCACAGTGGATGAATTAGCTTCAAAGTCATAATTGCTACATTCGGTCGATTCCCGCTCAGAAAAAAAGTATTTAAAATGCAAATTCCTAAACATTCCTAAGTGCTCATACACACAAACAACACGTGTCGATGACAGAGATAGCTGCATCTGCCGACGCGTCGACGAGCGTCGATGGCTGCCGTCAATGCATTGACGACAGCCGTCGACAGAGTGTCGCTCGTGTAATTCAGTACAGTACCCGGCGATAAATATTGCACATCGACCTTTACCTTTTTTGTATTTTATACAAAGAATAAAAATAATTATCAAAAGAAGCAAATCATAATTGTTTTAACAGCTCCTAATAGATAGTACCGGACTGTTAGTATTTCGTGCGACAGAGATAACGCTCTACGAAGCCGAAATTAGCCGATTGTCTCTTTCCAAAGGTCGATGTGCAATATTTATCGCCGGGTACAGCCGGTCGATTCTGTAAAATTCTCACCGTAAAAACTTAGGTGAAGTGAGTTTGTTTTTGCTAGGAATTGACACTATTGACAGTTCACTCCACGCTCACTTCACCTAAGTGTTCACGGTGAGATGGTTACAGAATCGCACTGCGTATTCGAGTATCAATATACGAGTGGCATGTTGTCGACGGGAGCAGCAGTGCGATTCTGTAACCATCTCACCGTGAAAACTTAGGTGAAGTGAGCGTGGAGTGAACTGGCAGTGTCATCTGACCAGATACTAGGGATTGACCAAGCATACATTTACAATCATAATCGAGATTTTAATAATATTTTTTTAGCCTAATCCTATTGATATTTTTATATAATTCAAAGCTAGTATTTTAGTGGTCAAAACATTAATATTTTGTGGGGTTTTACTTACAATAAAATAGCAAAACAGAAGCGCAGTCAGAATCTCAATCCTGTTTTTTTTTATTTTTTCCCTAGTCTAGTAAGTCCTTATATAGACTGAGGCGCGAGCGCGTCACGCACGAACAGTAAATAAAATTAAAACATTCACGTTTATGACAGCTAGACTGATGAAAATACGCATCGACATTGTTTGGTTATTATGAGCAATTGTAGATCGAGTCTAGTAAAGACTGCGACGATGTTCAGCGTTGTTATTAACCCAAATCTATTGAATTAGAAGAGATAACCGAGTGTGTCAAGTCATCGAGTGCTAACGGATGCCTAGCTGACGGACCATAGAATGTAATCCCACGTAGTTTGTGTGGCGTGATCACTCCACCCGATTCACGACACTAAATGTCGTAAATCGGGTGAAGTGAAGGTGAAGTTATAAGATCACGCCGCGCTTGCGCGTTAATCACTGTCATTATCACATTGCAGATTGCGTGATCACTTCACCTTCACTTCACCCGATTCACGACATTTAATGTCGTGAATCGGGTGGAGTGAAGGTGAAGTGATAAGATCACGCCGCGCTTGCGCGTTAGTCACTCATTATCACATTAGAGATTTGTTTTTACATATTTAACTTGTAAGGCGTCATGTATAAGAACATTAGGAAAATGCAATACCAACGTCAAATAAGTGCAAATATTTTATCGCTCATCGCGCGCCCGTGTTTGCACTGCACCTCTAGTAACCCTTAAATGAAGAAGTGGTTGGTGTCAACCCTGAAGTGTATGTATGGTCCCTAATAGTGCATAACGTAGTAAGTACCTACACTCCTTTAGAATATAAGTAAGCAGTTTACATCAATGCGCATTGTAACATAAATTCACTAGATATTCATTAAAGTACATTCTATCAAGCTGGTTGTCTAATTCTAACGACCCTTGAACCCCCAACATTTCATGGCGACCCTGCCTTAGAGTCTGCCAAGGGGCAGATTAAGCAAAGTTTTCGTTGAGCGATTTTCAAAATGTGTAACTCTAAAGTAGAAAAAGACGAGGTATTCGCCAATCAAAACGCGGCTGGTGGAGGTGTTGACGCCGAGGTGGTGTTGCCATGGTTACGAGATTCGAGTGGAGTGATATATGGTACATTCCGAATTGCACTGTAATCGACTACAGCGTGCTTACACCTTGACCCCAATTCTGCTGTATGGTATTTATCTATTATTCCCCGCATAATCTTACCACGCCGTACGGTTGTCAAGCGTGGTATTTTGACAGTTCAAACCGGTTTCGGTCATTGTGTCATAGAGAATACGTTAATAGCAGATGTAGTGATTAGGTTATTAAGGAATTGACGTGGTTTCGAAGTAATGAATCATTAAGTGGTCATAGTGAATTAGGGCCCTTTTCTGAATTAACGTGAACGCGATAACGATGTCCCGTGAATCGACATATATGAAGTCATGGCATGTGCCATCTTGCGATAACGCCGACTACCGACCATGCCCTAAATTAATAATTATCACCGATCTTTAAACTAACGTGGCATTTTCGAAATTGTGCTTCTGGCTACAGTCGCCACCTTACCAAAGAAGAGGAAATTCGTGGTGTATACACAAATAAATACTATAATCCAACCATGAGTAACTATTCAAGTGAATAGGTATATTACTGACTCTCAGCTGCCATAGTGGTGATTTATCTAAATCGGAAAGCAAATTATTCATGTGAGCGATGATGACTTAATTCGGAATGAGCCATATTTCACGCCGCGCAAGCGCGTTAGGCGCTGGCGAATGTTTTGACCACTAAAATACTAGCTTTGAATTATATAAAAATATCAATAGGATTAGCATTAAAAAATATTATTAAAATCTCTTTTATGATTGTAAATGTTTGCATGGTCAATCCCTAGCATCAGTGGGATGACACTGACAGCTCACTCCACGCAAGTATTCACGGTGAGATTTTTACAGAATCGACATGCAGTTCCTTCTGTCGGCGACGTGTTTCGCTCGTGTGTATGCACACTAAGGCTAAGAACTCACGGAGCGATTTTCGCCCGCAACCGCTGCGGTCGTGGATCTGCGGTTTTATTTCAAAACTCACGAGACCGGTTATTCGCGCGGTTACGCGGCCGCCGCGGTTGCGATCATCGCCCGCAAACGTGGCGGGCGATGATCGCAAGATTGCAAGACGGGCGGTTAACGATCAGTTGAGGTCCCGCCGCGCCGCCCGCCGGCCCCCGCGCCGCCCGCCAACCTATCGCAAAGCGCGCGGGCGCCACCCGCCGAGGCTGCGGGTAACCGCGGCCCGCGCGATTCTACTAGTTGCCCGCCGGTACAGCGGGAGCCGCATACAACCGCGTACACCGCGGGCGTAAAACGCGTCGTGAAATGTGCTTTAATTTTTTATATAAATATTTGCATTCTACAGAAGCTGCGGGCCCGCAACCGCAGCGGACGCGGGCGAAAATCGCTCCGTGAGTTCTTAGCCTAAGGCCTCTCCACGGAGACGCGGCGCGTCGCGAGACGCGTTGTGCGGTGCGGCCCGCAGTAAATTCAAACATACGACGATGTTTGAGAGCGTTTAGGGAGAAGCGACTTTACGCGCGTTTGCCTGAAACCCAGCGGTACTAGCAGCGGAGTCCGCAGATGACGCTGCGCATCGTACGCAGCGTTTATCGCGGCGGCGCCCGCAGCAGCGGCGTGTGACGCAGCGTCACCAGTGGCGGCGTTCGCGGCGTCACTCGTGCAATTCGAACTATGCCCGCCGCTATGCCCGCAGTGGAACTTTCTGCCAGTTTAGTTTGGATTACCGCACAACGTAGACGCGATCTCTGGTGAGAGCAACGTTTACACGCTAAAGGATTCACCGCAGGCGCCGCGGCGGCCACCGCTACTCCTCAGGCAACGCACAACGCGACGCGCTACGCCCCGCATCTTCAAAAACAACATAGTACATTGAACTACATTGCAATATATTTGTGTTTGCGCATGTGATAACGCGGGCCGCTGCACGCGTCGCCTTTCCGTAAACGGAAAAATCGCACAACGCGTCACGAGACGTCACACAACACGCGTCGCACGACGCGCCGGGTCTCCGTAAATGAGCCCTAAGAAAGCGGTAAACGCTCAACGACTGTCCAAATAGCTGAGCGTTTTTTGACACCTTGATGTCAAATGCTGGTGAAAATGACAGATTTTCATATCGGTCTAAAAGAGCGACTCCGTAATATTATAATACTAGCTTCTGCCCGCGACTTCGTCCGTCGCATTGCATCTCTGCCCGCGCTGTTACTTCGTTTTCGTGTAGCATTCTTTCTGACTTTATTTGTTTTTGCTCGGCTCTTAAGGATCCTAACGTGATGTTAAGTAGCCTGTAGCCTTCTTAAGGCATTGGGCTATAAAATGCAAAAAGATTTTTTCAAATCCAACTGGTGTTTATACGGAACTTTCGATGTATGAATATCACATAGCCACATTCCGTAACTCTTTAAATATTGCACTTATCACATAGCTCTTTTTACAGTATGTGTGTATTGAAATAACGATTAAAACTGCATAAAGAACCGAAAATAACTAAATGACACATAGCGACTTTTGCACGCGCAACGACGATAAGCAGAAACCAATCTAAGAAACAAGTACAATTTTGCGAAAAATCTACAAAATGCATAAATAGAGACCGTAGTTAATAAATACCAAAGACAAAAAGAATCCAATTCTGTTTTGATTTGTTTTCGAAAATACTATTTTAGCTAACGTCTTTGTCTCAAACTTAAATGATCAAATATCTCATTTTATTTTATGATTAAACATTGCAACTTATTTATATTAATCGTTCTATTAAGTTTTTCATTTCTTCAAAGAGTAAATTATTATTATTATTTTGACTAGTAGCCTAGTTAGTTTGATTAGGCCAGCTAAAAGATTTAATTAAGTTTTAATTAATTTTTCAACTACCATAAATATTAGCAGTGGCTATAAGAGTAGGGGAAGACCAAGGAAACGATGTATGAACTGTGTGAATGATGATATGGTTAGAAAGGGGGTGAATACCAAGATCACGACTAATATAGAAGTCATCATCTGCCTAATATAGAAGTCATCATCTGCCTAGCCTTTTCCCAACTATGTTGCAATAAAGAATGAAACAAGCGATACGACATTTATAAATAAGCTCAAGCAAATATTAATTACAAAAGCATACTACACAACGATAAACGAATATTATGCATGACAAACAAATCTGTTGAACACAAGCAGACACCAAACACAGTCGTATAGATACATTCATGCATGCATAGATTAATAGTTAGTTAAATGTTTAATTATCTTACCAAATAATTATTATGTACTTAACTCAAATTTTAATAGGCTGATCAATAAAATAAAAAGATATATTAACTACTTATTTATTTTAATAGCATATTTTCAAAATTGCTTATTGTTAATTTGTGTCTAAATTTATTGTAAGATTAAATTTTATACCTTTTACTGTGCCCTACAGGGTCCATAATTGTAACACCTCTACAACATTATGAAATGCAAATAAATATATGAATATGAATATGTTGGGGTCGGCTTCCAGCCTAACCGGATGCAGTTGAATACCAGTATTTTACATGGAGCGACTGCCTATCTGACCTCCACAACCCAGTTACTGGGTAATACGATACCCCTACAGTGGCGTGCATTGGTTTTTAGAATAGGTAGACAGGTACTAGGCCGGGTCTAGTCTAGGCAGACGCGGTCAGTAATCAGAAGCATAAAACAAAAGTCAAAAGTAAAACAAAAATCTATTAACAAAAAAAGTTTTACAGCCGCCATCTTGGATTTTCATTTTCACCTTGTTTTTGGCTCCAGCAACCCCGAAAACCATGAAAACGAATATCTATAAATTAAATAATTACGAGTGTAAAAAGGTTATTCTGCCATTCATACTTAGCATATCATACAGTGAGACAGAGGATTTACTCGTTGTCTGTAAATAAAACATTTTAGTCTTTTAAGTTAATATTAGTTTTTAATTAGTCTTCTTAGTTGTTAATTATATATTTAAAAATTCTAAGCACCTTTCTAGCCTGAAACACAGGTTGTACCTAGTTCAGGCAAATGGACTTTGTCCTCTATAATTTTTAAGATAAGTTATTGTAAATCTGCAATTTTTCACATAAAAACCATAAAAACGACACCCATGCTGAAAAATTAAAAAAAATTACAGCCGCCATCTTGGATTTTTTTGACATTATTATTGGCTCCAGCACCCTCCAAAACCATGGAAACGGCACCCATGATGAAAAATTAAAAATAAATTACAGCCGCCATCTTGAATTTTCATTTTGACCTCACTATCGGCGGCCTCAATATCCATCCCATTCTTTCTTCGCACGGCCAAATTATGAACGAATCACAAATTACGATTTTAACATTCATACTCGGTTGGTTATTTGAGTAGGCATGCCTACTTTAGGGTGATAAATTGCGAAGGTCGAAAGTCATGGTATTACGCGTGGGACGTACGTATTTTTAATTTCGTCGTATTAATTAATACGACGAAATTAAAAATACGTACAACCTGAACGAGTAAAGACCAATGACAATGTGCGAATAGTACGGGAGCCGAGTAGGCCGACTGGCGACTGCCTACTGCCGCGCGTGTTTGTATGAAGATTTTGTTTTTTGTTAAGTATGATAATATAGTGAGATTCTTATGGGACACACACACACTAAAATGTAATTGACAGGCTTATAGTGATTTATCGAGGTAGGCTCTGCTTATATGCCTTTATGAAATGCACGCCACTGACGTAACATGAATGACTCCGTGAATCCATCAGCATTTCACCGTGAAAACTTAGGTGAAGTGAGTGGTGTCAGTCGCTAGCATCAAGTGGAATAACAGTTTTCTCGGTGAGATTTTACCAGAATACTTGGATCGGCTGTTGTGGAACCATACTGTTTACAATGTAACGTATTAATTACCAAACATTTCGGTATTTCCACACACCACATATTTCCTTGACTGCAGTGATGTAGGAGTAAGTAATATCGTCAAACCTGAAGATTCTTTGAACGTCTTTAAGGGGCTTACAGGACCTAAACGCAAAAAACGCAACTTAGGAACAATAAAAGTATATGATCGAATACAGTAAACAAAATCAGAAAAATATATGATATTCTTCAGGATATAAGCTAGGTTGATAGTGTATTGAAAACATAATACAACTAATTTGATACGATCGAAGAAAATCATGAAGATACCTCTAAAAACTTTATTTTTACAATAAAAACTATATTATAGACATACAATCATTCAGATTTTTTGTCAGATGGTGTTTTAAATTTTTTGTCCAAACAATAGACTTTTGTAATTAAATAATTACTTCATATTTTGCAATAAACGACACATGAAACAACGCTGGTACGTTGTGTCATCGCGCTTCTCTTTCATTTCTATGCAGTCCGACAGTGACCGCGCTTTAGTTCATGTAAGCCCCATGTAATACACAATGTAAAACTACCGTTTATAATAATATTAACGTATAATCTTGTGGAGCACAACTTAACGTGCTTATTTTCTGCATTTTCATTCTAAAATAAAAGAAATAACCAAACAAACGATGAGGGCGCCACTAGGTGGTCGGCGCGGCGTAGCCTTAAAGGAACAGGGTCCATCTGTATTAAAACATTGTTGTCGCACGACTGACTTAGGGAAACTGTCCATGCGTTTATAAATCTGCAGAGAGCTTCTAACTTTCTGATCTTAACACCTCTTGCACACTCTTTGCACGAGAATATAGTTTGAAGAAATGTTAGGCGATAGTCCTCGCGCGCCTGTATGAGTGGCGCGCGGAGGCACTACGCCGGGGGGAAACTCCGCTTCCGCAGCAAATCGCGGCGGAGCGGACGGACCTCCGGCGCGATCTCATGGCGGCATGGAAAGAGCGACTGTCGCAACCCAGCGCAGGGCACGCCATGATAGCGGTGGTAAGACCCCTCTTTGAGGAGTGGCTAGAGAGGCGTCATGGCGCCCTCACCTACCGCCTGACGCAGGTCCTCACCGGACACGGAAGTTTTGGGAGGTTCCTGCACATAATCAGGCGGGAGGAAACGCCCGGGTGTCACCATTGCCAGGATCGCCCAGAGGACACGGTGGAGCATACGGTGGAGGTCTGCCCCGCTTGGGCGGAGCACCGCCGTGTCCTCGTAGAGGCGATCGGCAGCGGCGGTGACCTCTCGCGTCCGGGCCTGGTTCAAGCCATGGTCCGGGGCGAGAGGGAGTGGGGGGCAGTCGCTTCCTTCTGCGAAGCAGTCATGCTAGCGAAGGAGGCGGCGGGACGGCTGAGGGAAAGAGCCTCCCGTCCCAGCCGCCGCGGGAGACGCTCCGGGCGTCGGGAGCCGCGCGACGACTCCCGGCCACCGTAGGCGCGGGCCTGCGGGCGGAGAGTAATGGGTAGCTCACCGTCCGATTAGGATCAGGCCCGTGCCGGACGGCGCATACGTGTTCCACGCGCGCCTCAAAGAGATGTCAGCATCAAACGAAGGGGCCCGCAAGGGCCGAAGCCTGCCGGATCAGCGGGATTGTCCGAAAGGGTTACTTACCGCTGGCCCGGAACATAAAGGGCGAAGGAAGGAACACGGGTGGGTTTTAGTCAGTAAGAGTCTGACACTCCCTTCCGCTCCACCCAGAGCGGGAGGAGTCATTTGATGATTTCCCATCCTGAAAAAAAAAAGGGTCTCTATATTGTAATGGATGGTCAGTTGGTCACCCATTCACGAACTGACGTCAGCAAGTTTAACTTTACATAGGTACTACCTACGCTTTGGAATGGGCAACTAGCTTCATATTTTCTGACTGACCGACTTTTTGACAATTCAAAAGTGCCTGTAAATGGTTTAATTGAAATAAATGCTTTGGGTTGAGTTGAGTTGAGTTGAACCGACCAGTGCAGCTGTATTATTTTTAGCCATGAGCGAAACATAAAAAAACATTTTTTTTATTGTTTATTAATTAAGGAACTATAAACAAAATACAAACATAAACATCACAAAAACCTCAATAGATTTGTCCGGATGTTGATACACTTTAAGCAATCTTAAACACTAACTTAAAACTTAGTTATATACTCATAACATATAGTTTAAAAAAATTGTGAGGTAGTTAGTAAATAACAACCATAATGTACAGACGCCAGCACATCAAGCTACCCGAAACTGTCAAATTTTTCCAATCAACTTTGAACCTTATTCTTTAGTAATAAAGTTGAAAGTCAATTGTAGTAACTTGATGTGCTAGCATCTGTACAAAAACCACGAAGATGCTAATCACTTATTAAATAAAATTTAGGTACACAGTATGATGCATTTTCAAAAAGAATCA
This sequence comes from Luperina nickerlii, assembly GCA_963855955.1. Taxonomy (NCBI): domain Eukaryota; kingdom Metazoa; phylum Arthropoda; class Insecta; order Lepidoptera; family Noctuidae; genus Luperina; species Luperina nickerlii. The sequence continues at coordinate 2,412,462 of OY979689.1, read as the reverse complement.
AAGAATTGTTTGTATTTATTTTTATAATTACTGTTCGTTATTTCCGATTGGCTATTTGTTGGAACATAATTAATTAGACATGAAAAACAGTCACCCATACACAGACTAGCCTTACCAAGTGTAGCTTAACTTTACAAATCGATCGCTTTCCCCCGCTTAGAAATGTCAGAATATATTTTTGGCTATGATTTAAAAATACCATTTCTTATCATGATTAGGTATTAAGTCCTGATATGATCCTAAAATCAGACCTAGATCATGTGCTAGCCTCTTCCAATGAATACTAAAGTACTTCACGAAATGCTGTAATTACTAGGTACAGTGGTGCGTTTGTGATTCGCGGACAGAGAATGGAGTGGAGTAGAATTTTGTTGTAAATTTTTTTTAAGTAAAATTTTCAAGTCAATGGGCGTAGCTAGAAGGTAGGGGGACAATGCCTGTCCTAGAAAAATCGACAGTATTGAAGAATTCGTTACTGTTTGATCGCTTTTTATTAGGGTTTTTTTTATAGCCGTAAATTTCATCTAACGTCGCAGGTTTGTAGAGTTAGGGGCTCGGCTCTACATTAGGTCTGATAACTTTTTAACCAGTAAAACCGTAATTTAAGTCTTGGCAACCTAATTTACATGAAATGTTTTGGTGGGATTATTTGTGTCAAGCTGTTATTTTGATAAGGAAATGTTTTAAGCGTGTTTGTAAAAAGTGATTTCATTTAGAAATAACGTTATTATGATATCTTTTCTTGAAAGTTTTAATTTTTCGTTTTTTAGTTGTAGTACCTACCTACCCCACACAAATTCACACTACTTGCTATGTGAATATCAGAGACAGGAAGCTACTAAACACATCTGCCATCACCCCTTTAAGGGTAGGTACAGGCAGTGGCGTGCGTTTCATAAAGGCAGAAAGACACTGCCTACCCTAGTTCTGATAATAGATCTAATATTATTTTATCAATAAACAAAACCACATAAAAAATTTAAATCATAAATCAGCTCCATCTATCGAGTGCCGGTGGTATCATTAAGATCGATACAGTTTAAAGGCTCGTTCACGTTCGCACATCGATTCGCGCGGCACTAGCGCCACCACGCCTTTGCCACGGCAAAGACACAAATTATTCTTGTCTGAATGTTTTGTATGTGTGCTCTCGTGGTAAGTCGTGGTAATGCAGATTTAATATGTGTGCGTTCCTATAGCTACGTGGGCTTTGGTGACACACAACGACAAAAATCACGCACACAACTGCATGAATAGACAGTGTCTGTTTCTAGTAATTCTTTATAGCTATCACGAAAAATTACGACTCCTAGCGAACATTTCCGAAAGAAAGTTTGCTATGCAATGCAAATATTTTAGGAAGAAACATTGTTTCATTGAATTTTATATATTTAGATGGTCATAATTTTTTGTCGTATTACATTTCCCTTTTACTAGATAATTTCAATAGTCAATAGTCGCCATAATTTGTTTAATGTGTGATCTGTTTGTGTGAATACGTTTTCAGATATTTAGGATTTTAACGTTGTTAATAGTGCAAAATGGATAATATTGTCTGTGAAAGTTGTTCAGATGGTGTGTGTATTGAGAAAATAAAATATGATGCGTTTTCAAAACTATCTTTCGGTGAAAAAAAAACAAGTTATCGAGATGGGTCGTCGTACACCGGATTTGCAATTAATACAAACTAAAGGTAAAGTCAATCGTAAATTCAATAAAAAACAATATGATTCATATCATTGGCTGACAGGTTGCATAGTAATCGGTTAGGTATTTTGTTTCGTTTGTCTACTATTTTGAAATAATAAAACCGTTTGGAACGACATCGGTTACGTTTTTTCAGAAGTTTTACGATTAGCGAAGTTCATTGTTACTATCCCAGCAAGCAGTGCATCGACAGAACGTTCATTTTCATCGTATTCACACGTATTTAAGAAACACACAAGATCAACAACGACTCACACATCTTTCCATGATTTCGACTAAAAAACAATATTATTGGTCGAATTAAAACGCAAACCAACTTTTTATGACGATGTTTTAGAATCATATTTAAAAAAGGATAGGCGCGTAGATTTAATTTATAAATAAGTTGGTTTACTTTATTTTTTTAACTGTTACCAAACCAGTAGTTTATTTACTTATTAAATATATTTATATAATGCAAATCACATGAAGCGCCTTTTTCAAGGCCACATCGAATATCTTTCAAGTGACGTGTTTTGTAATTTTCACTTGGATTAGATATTTGAGGTGGCCGAAATCTTCTATTTGCATCATTGAAAAATCGTCGTTACAACCTTTTCAACCCCTGGTGAGTTTTATCTTTACTAACTAGTGCAATTGCGAAAGACCTTTTTTGCGAAAAAGAAACTGCCTACCCAGGCATAAAACCCTGTGCACGCCACTGGGTACAGGCATGATGTTATGTTGTGCGATTGCGTAAACAATCATACATGTACTATGGCAGCAATCGCGGTTGATTTGGTGGCATTTATTAAAGAGTTCCGTTGTCTGTCTCCGAAACCTATCATCAGATCTTTACAAAATTTAAATGGGACCATTTCATAATAAAACTCATTCGCCAAAAAAAAATTGTAAATCCGCCTATATATGACAGAGTTATGCCCGAAACTACATAAAAAAATATATATATATAAACATCCGAATTGAGAACCTCCTCCTTTTTAGAAGTGGGTAAAATAAAGAACTTACTGATACATATTTTTTTTAATGCACACATGTTATTATATATTTTTTAAATTTAATTCAATGACCTACCTTTGAATTAAATTAACAGTAAAGTAACAAAAAAACTGTATGAACTCACTGTGTGCCTGGGTAATTAGTAAAGAACTAAAACTAGAAGGTTGGAAGATGTTTTGTCTGTTTTCATAATATCCTTAAATTACTCTCAGTTTTCATAATATTAAATCAATCAGTCGTAGAAAAATGTGCAGGCGGTTAAATTGTTTTGTACAAGCTTTTATTATTAAACTTTTTTGATTTTTTATTACAATGTTGACACACTAATTGATTTTTGTCATTTCTTGTCTTTTTCAAGTCGGTAACTACATAAAAGCTATTCACAATAACGAAAATAAAATTAAAAAAAAACATTTCATTTATCTAAAAAATCTAGCCTTAACAGCAGCTCCACAGCTTACGCCGCCCACTGTCTCCGCCCACCTGTAGAAGGCTCCTATTAAACGTAGCGAACTGTGCCCCGCTCTCATTGATAGCCTGAGCACCACGCAGACAGCAACACTTGCTCATCTGGTTACTGGCCACACCGCAGAAACAGACAGGTTAGTGGGGAGTTTTTGAAAAGAGGTTGCGAGATATAGAAACTTTTTGCAGTGTTTTTTTTTTTGGAGCAGGTAAATTGCGTATAATTTTTCATTTTCGTAAATTTATATCGACATTTTGTTTTACAAAGAGTGACAATTTTATATGACTAATATGCATATAAAGAAATTATCGTTTAATTAAAGAATCAATTTTTTATATTTAATTTTTATTTGACATACTAGCTGACTCGGCAGAACTTGTCTTGGCGGTCTTGAATTCTTATAAAAATCCAATAGAAAAAACTACGTTCGATTTTTCCTAAATTTTCCGGCCGATTTTACCAATTTTTCTTTTCCTATAATCATATTCGGATTATTACGAAAAAGTCTAGCAGTTCTCAACTCAAGTGATACGCTTATCAACGAACAGCATTTTATATTTATTTATTTTTAATTAATGAAAAAGATTATGCAAGGTAAAAGTGGAATAGTTTTGTTTAATAAAAGGAATTAGTAACTAAAGTAAATTACAGCTGATGGTGTATATATTCATGCGCTTGGTAAATTAAAAAATCGTTTCTTTGGGAAAGTTGTTAGGCGCCCACGAGCAACTTTTGTCGCAGCAACTAATCTAATAAATAAGTCACTCTGTACACTGGTTGAATTGTAATTTGGACGTATGCCTTCCAGGACGTGATAGTGTGACCCATTTGCAGCAATTAAGAGTAAACTAGTCGCGAGCTCGAACTCACTGGTGGTCATGGCCAAAAAGCACGCTGTCTCACCTGTCTTCGTGTCTGACAGAGCTAATATCAGTGATGATCAGTTAGACGCTAGTCTACATGAACAACGTCTAGTTCTCATGCACAGAAACACCATTTCGAACTGATAGCCGAGAAAAAAATTCGAAAAGTGCTTCGGAAAATTGAGTTTTTCGAAAAAACCACTGCCTAAATCAATTAAAATAAAGTTTATTAAACTCTTTGATAACTAAGCTTTTTCGGTACGGACTTGGTTTTGAAGATTTTACAGTTCGTTTATTACTTTTTTTCCACCCAAATTAACAAGAAAAACGAATCTTTGTTAGCTCATAACTTTTTAATGGCTTTTTAATTTACTATTCTGTTTCCGTACAGACAAAATTAATAAGAAGTCAAAACGATATCATGTTTAACTTTGGATGCACAATGTCAAACAGAGGAGTAATACTCTCCCGAAATTTGTATGGAAAAAATATCGACTAGTGGCGCCTTAAGCACCCCATAAAGCCTAGGCGAAAATTTATGGGATTCGGGAAAACCCAATTTTTAAGCATTTTTGAAAATTTCACAGAATTCGTCACTAAATAGTACCAGTTTTCTCTAAGCTCTGAAATTGAATGGCCCTCACTGATATTTCATTGGGTACCTAATATTTTAATAAACCTTTCGATGTAACCAAATTTTTTAAAACACCACACAGTTAAAAAAATGAAAAATAGGTTTATTTGTCACAGATACATGTGCATACAAAAACATAATTAACTCGAAAAATAAAAACAAAAGAGATATAATAATCACGAGCACAAAACAGAAATAGTCGACGGCTGTACGTCATGATTGTGACAAGAAGCCTTCCACTCAGCATGATACTACTATAGGGGAGCCACAGCACAGCGCTGATTTTCAATGGTTAGGTACCCGAAAAGGACGTACCTATCTATACAACGTAACGTAACAAAATAACAGTAGAAACGGAGGATGGGCAACAGCGTTATCTATGCATTCCACCACCATACTATACTGCGATAGTTAACCCGCCTGCCAAGCGTGGCGATTATGGCAACCCAAGAATGATAAGCACAAAAATCACTTGGCCCTTAGTACCCGGCGGCCCGCCTACCCTTAGCTACGGTAACGGCCAAGGCCACGGTGAGGCAAAGGGTGCTAAGAATCCCCGGAAGAGATCCGGCTACCACAATCACAATAGTTAAACGTACACACACACACACACCACACAAATATTACACATACGTGACACGCACCATACCATACTAGGTATACCTGAAATCACCTCTCTCGTCTCCGCACTGGAATTCGTACCCCGAGCCCCAAGATTGCCCCAGACCCAGACTGTCTAGTTTGGGGCTCACTGGCAAATCTATACTAATATTATAAAGCTGAAGAGTTTGTTTGTTTGGTTGAACGCGCTAATCTCTGGAACTACCAGTCGGATTTGAAAAATTCTTTTTGCACTTGATAGCCCAATTCTTGAGAAAGGCACCTTTAGGAGCCGAGCAAAAGGAAAAAAAGTCAGAAAGAACGCCACGCAAAAACGAAGTAATAGCGCGGGCAGACGATGCGATGCGACAGGGTGGGTCGGAGTAACAAGAAATTTCAGGCGGATGAAGTCGCGGGCAGAAGCTAGTAATTAATATATTGTAACCTAGCTGTAGGTAGTACATCAAGCTAGTTGTGTCCTCTTAACTTGTTGTTAACCTGTGAACCTGGGGGCCTAAGAAGGCCACTTTGGCAGAATCATAAAAGGATAACATTATGAATCATAATGTACAGTTTACTGTTAAGTTAATCGTATCAAATCCCATTGGTGAAGGATTTTTCAGTTATTTTTTTTTTGTCTGTGCTAAATACCAATCAATCCAATTCAAATCCAATCCCAATCGCTTTGATTATACCTACATACGTAGTGCAGCGAAAAAAAGAAACACATGGACTGTCTTCGCCATATTATGATTCATAATGTTATTATATAGCCTTTTTAGGCCCCCTGGTTACTGTATTACAAATGGACCATAAAATTTTATCTATTTCCATTTTCTAAGAATTTATTACTTAACCATTTTCAAAAATCATCTACGTGTCTACATAGATTTTGACACCTGTTATCTCAATAATTATATTACTTTAGAATTAAGCGTACAAATTACTGTGAAGACGTGCTTCATGTAATCAGCTACTTAACGAGGTACAAAGGTTAAAAAATATATAAATGGTAAGTATAAAGTTTTAACAAATCAGCAAAAATAGTTACAAGACAAGACATCAGACACTTGACTCAAAATTAACGTATAATATTATAATAATGTTGAACTTTCAAAGTTAAAAAACCCTCTTACCTAAATGCCTAGCAAACATTGTTATTATTATTTTAATTCTAGGTAAACGACTTAATTTGAATGTCGGTGACTTAATTAGAAGTAAATTAAACGACCCTTAATAGTTACCATAAATTACTAACTAATTTTTGGAATAGTATACCGTGGAGCTTCTCGCCGGCTCTTCTCCATAGGAAAAGACCAATTGGAACCGTGCACCTAGCTTCTGACGTTTGATAAGTGGTCATGTAGGATCATTCTATATCTTCTGCTCGCGACTTTGTCCTCGTGAATTTTTTTGCTCCCCCAACCCACCCCGTCGGTCGCATCGTATCACCTGCCCGCGCTATTACTTCATTTTTACTTAACTTCCTAACTTTTTTCTTTTTTACCGACATCATAAAAAAGGAGGGGGTTATCAATTTGACACGTATGTAATATTATTGGAACTGTATTATATTCACATATGACAATAGTATTAGGGCTTCCAAACAAATATACAAAATTTTATAGTTGTACCTATGTATGTATGTTTGTCCACGCATTTCTCCGCAACAATTAATCCGATCGTGACCATTTTTTTTATTGGCTTACATATACTTCAACATATAGAACAGTGCAAGTTTCATCAAAATCGATTTAGTAAATTTCAAGATAAGGACTAATACGTGTAAGTGGACGGCCTGGCTTATTGATACGAGGTTTTGAGATATTTTCCTTTTGACACTACGGGTGTAGTTAAAGGGAAAATATCTCTAAACCTTGGTCAAGTTCTAATGCAATATTTACAACAAAACCATTAGGTACCTACTTATTACAAAAAATATATATAGTTTTTATTTAAAACTAAAAATTACGAAATAAAAAAGTAACTTAAAAAAAATTAATCGACTTCAAAAAGAATTTAATGACTTTAATTTCGGAAGTCGGTGTCATGGGATCTGTATTTTAGTTTTTTGCCACCGACTTCCGAAATTAAAGTTATTTCATAATTTTGAGTTAATTTCTTTTTGAAGTCTATAATTGTTTTTTAATTACTTTTTTTTCTTGGCTCCTAACGCTCATAGCGTGATGTTAAATAGCCTACAGTCTTCCTCAAGAATTGAGCTATCAAATGTCTTTTTTTTTTAAATGCGACTGGCACTTCCAGGCATTATAATTTATAATAATTAATATTAATACGATTATAATTTTCAAACAAACAAAAAACGAACGAACTCGTCAGCTTTATTATTACCTAATACCATCTTTACATACCGAGACCCCTCCGTGCCGCCGTTGGTTCTGGCTGTCATGACAGTCGTTACGGGTAGTCAGAAGTCCGTAAGTCTGGCAACCAGCCTTACTGTCTTACCAAGGGATATCGTATTACCCAGTAACTGGGTTTTGGAGGTCAGATAGGCAGTCGCTCCATGTAAAATATTCAGCTGCATCCGGTTAGACTGGAAGCCGACACCAACACAGTTGGGAAAAGGATTGACAATGATTTGATGATGAAATTAGGGGTATGATAGATTGAGACTGAGATCAGAAGGACAATTCTCGTAATTTTTTAAGAACGTTCACGGCCTGGGGGCCTAAAAAGGCCACTTTGGCAGAATCATAAAAGGATTACATTATGAATCATAATGGACAGTTAACTGTCAAGTTAATTGTATCAAATCCCATGAGTGAAGGATTTTTCAGTTATTTTTTTATCTGTGCTATAATACCAATCAATCCAATCCCAATCTCATTGATTATACCTACGTAGTGCAGTGAAAAAAATAAAAACACGGACTGTCTTCGCCATATTATAATTAATAATGTTATCCTTTTATGATTCTGCTTAAGTGGCCTTTTTAGGCCCCCTGGTCTGTCTCAATCTGTCAAAAATACTTCTTTTGATTGCGACAGATCAGACCGTGAACGTTCTATACGAGAATCGCCCCTCAGATAGAAGCGTGTTTTAAAAAATGAATTGTGATTCACCCCTTCACCTCTTAACTTCATAGACTTTCCATTTTCAAATTGATTAAAGATGGGCGTCCTTACCTTTGTGACCCTCGCAGCAGAATATAAAATTATTTCGGCTATTAAACAATATTTACGACTATAGTATATTTCCACAACGTGGCCTTAGTTCAGATTTTTTGTATTCTCTCTCTGTTCCATTTTCTTGCATAATTTAAAATTATTAGAACGTTAAATCATGTTTAATGGCTTACTAAGAAATCTTAAATAATAAATGTGGAGGCTGGATGCTACTGTCAAAACTTGGATGGGTGACCATTGTGGGCGATACAAATAAGAGATCGACCTCGATGATGATAGATATATTTTATTATATTTAAAATTACAATTATATATGTGTCGCGACAAGTATGGCGGTGCGCGCTAATCGTGAAGTGAAGTGACGTTCGTCCGGTTCGTCCGCGCGAAGCCTGTCGCGAGCGCCGTTGACATTGGATGCGTTCAGGCGTAGACAACCATTCTTCGTGTATTCTTTCGTTTCGTCACGAACTATGTGAGAATTATCTCATCGCATAATCAGCCTAAATCGTTCATACTACAGACTACTGCGACACAGCCCCCGGCGTCTCTGTGCGAGCGAGTAAGCTATAATTCCACCACGCAGGCACAGTGCAGATTGATGAATGTCTCATGACTTCGATTTTTTTTTTGTTTTAGGACTTACGAACAAATCGTTTCATCATCATCATCATAATGTTCCCACTGCTGGGACACAGGCCTCCTCTCAGTAAGAGGGAGTTGGCCGTAATCCACCACGCGGGCCCAGTGCGGGTTGGTAGATGTCACATGTCTTCGAATTTTTGGTTCTAGGACATGCCGGTTTCCTCACGATGTCTTCCTTCACCGTTTTGTGAGCAGTGGTGATGAAATAATTTACACAAAGTAAAGCGCCTGTCTGGGTGCGAACCTACGACCTACAACTCTTAAGTCGCGGCCGTTACCACTTGGCCACCACTGCTCTACAAACAAACAAAAAAATCGTTTACTCACAATGTTTTCCTTCACAATTTTCAAAGCAGTCCATCATCTGCCGATCCTTTTCCCAACTATGGTTGGGTTCGGCTTCCAGTCTAACCGGATGCAGCTGAATACCAGTATTTTACATGGAGCGATTGCCCATCTGACCTCCACAACCCAGTTACTGGGTAATGCGATACCCCGTGGTAAGACTGGTTGTCAGATTTTCGGGCTTGTGACTACCCGTAAGGACTGTCAAAGGTCCACGTGACTGCCGGGATCAACGGCTTAACGTGCTTTCCGAGGCACGGAGGGGTCTCGGTATGTAAAGATGGTCACCCATCCACAGACCAACCGCGGCAAGCGTAGCTTAACCTGATCGATCGACCTGTGCGGCTGTTTTTGAAGTGAAAACTTCTTAAGGCGCGTTGGGCATTTTTTGAAAAAAAAAAAACATTTTTGGGAAAAACCATTGAACTCGCGCCACTGTTACCGTAAGCGACATCGCGCGTGTTTTATTTATAAGTCGATTAAAAAAATACCCGCTTCGGATGTGTTCGGCTGTCTTAGGGATGTACTCGGTTTTAATTTATATCCGATATGTTAGTGAGGGATGGCAAAGTATTCTGTTTGTTTTGTTTTCACTTCTGTCGGCACTCCCGGAGTGCCACTGTTTTTTATTTAACCACTTGCCCCTCTGCAGCAGTTGCGTTGTAATAAATTTCACAAAGCTAAGTGCCTGTAGGTCTGGTTTCGAACCCACGACCATAACCCACGACACATAAGTCTGGGGCGTTAGCACTGAGCCACCACTGCTCAAAATATAATTATCTAATCAGCAAGTCAGTAGCGTATTATATCTGACTTGGGAGCTTCGTTTGCCATGTTGGTTTAATGATTGCAAGTGTTAGGGCGTGTTCAGATAACCCGCGCCGACAACGCACAGGGGGCCTAAAAAGGCCACTTTGGCAGAATCATAAAGGAATAAGAATCATAATGGACAGTTAACTGTTAAAAAAGTTAATCGTATCAAATCCCATTGGTGAAGGATTCTTTTTTTTTTCTGTGGACAGCACGCATCGCGCACGCCTCGCAACCGCTTAAAGTACCTACTAGTGACTGGACCTGCACTTGGTTCACTGGACCTAGTGCCTTCCAAGATCAGATGTGAAACCAGGGTGCTTACTCTTCAATTTAATTCCGATAGATCGACATTGGAATTGTGACGTTTCTTACTCTTGAGTTCGATGCTAGCCAAATGATTTTTAGATTGGGTGTCCATTTTGGAGAACTAAGTGGAATTGGGTTCGGGCTTGGCGTGGGGTAATTGTTGACAATATTGTTTTCAAGAGTACCGAATCACGTGACTGTAAAATTAACACTGGAATCATAGTGGCATCTCATTGGAATTAAAATTAGTTTGGAGAGTAAGCCCCCTGGGGTGGGTGCAGCGCGTGTGCGGGGTGAGCGCGGGATTGGCATGCGGTGGGCGCGTGACGTGTGCGGTTGGACTACGATAAATGCAATTTGAGACCTATTGATGTGTCATAAGACTCAAATTTTAAACAACAAATTTCAAAAGCAAGTTAGACGCGGGTGCTCTAGGGCTTTCAAATACCGGATTTATTCAATACCGGTATCAATACCGGTATTGGAAAAGTCAATACCGTGATCCCGGTATCAATACCGGTTGTCCGGTATTGAACGCAAGTTCAATTAGGACATTAATAAAACCAATAAAATACGCCTTTTTGTATTTTCAAATCAGTATTGTTCTTATTATTTTATTGAAAATATTAAAATAAATGCGTTATACATAGCTTTCTTAATTCTTTTATAATAATTTGGCATTGGTTGATTATTTAGGTAGGACTAGGAATTAGGAACATAATGAAAACTTAAACTGAATCTACTCTTTTTGCAGGAAGGCATTTCACATAGACTTTGTTTGCACAATATAAAATAATATATATTTCTTATTATTACCTAAATGTCATCATGTCTCATGTAAAAATCAATATAGGTATCATTATTTGTAGAAATGCAAGTAAGTTAAGTATAGCTTAACTAGCTAAGTAGCTAGCAATAATTTTAGTAATATTATTAATAAGTATGTAATAAAAAAACAATCAAAAACTAAACAAGTAACAAAATAAATCAAGCGTTAATAACAATTTCTGAAAAACAGTAAAAAAATGTAAAAGTAATTATAGACGCGTTATCCCGTCGCACAGTGTACCGTGTAGAACATGCTAGGTGGACAATATTATTTTATGATATATAAAGATACTTTTATATATAAGTAGTCATATTGAGGCATTATTAATAGTTTTTGGTATGATTTTGTAATAAAAAACAAAAAAAATATATAAAAACAGAAAATATTTATTTAAAAATAATATACAAACAACAAAATTGCATTAAATAAATAAATACCTACTATACAAATTAACCTAACCTAAACCTAAATAGTGACTTAACCTAATCATCATAATCATCAGAATCATCATCAAAATCTTCTGATGCATCGTCATCATTTTGTGGCAATGTGCGACAATATGATGACGTTTCCGGTCTTGATGCTACTATGGTCGTCGGGCTTACAATTAACTTTAATACCTCTGCACATATTTTTTCCGGCTTTTTTTGGGGAATCTCACGAAGGCTATTGATCAAAGGGTCAGATGTTATTATTAACATGGACAGCAAGTCTCTATTCGTGGCAACACGTGAGCACTTGCGGGTGTTGTACTCCCTAAATCTGCGGCAATCTTTGTTACGTGCTTCCTGAGCCTCTTCGGAAAGCTGCCCAATTGGAAGCAATGCCGCTTTGATAACCTCAGTACTGTGTACTAATATTTTATGTACAGTAGCAGGCATATAGTACCACGAATAGAGACTAAGGTAATGTCTTCTAGTTTCAAGACAAAATTTATTAAATTCAACTAAGTTTATCTCGAAACCAGAAGAAAATGTCCTCAAAATAACATCAAATTGTTTGATAATAGTAACATCCAACCCTGTGATCTGAGCACTCATCTCAGCATTCTTAAAAAAGCGACGGGCAGTGTTTCCATCATTGGAAGAACCAAATCCTGGCTTTGGTTTGTCTACAATGAGTCCCATCTCGTTTTTGAATTTCATCTTGATTTCGTCGGAACGAACCTTGATATCTGCTTTGTTTTCGTCGCTTCTAGCCTGCCATTTCTTAATATTCAACTTGTAGCTGATATGTAAAAGGCATTCAAAGCAACGAATCCAAGCATGAAGTGTAGATAAACCAAAGCCAAAATGTTCTTGATTGCTGTTAAAATTCGCGGGGTCATCGTTCATCGTCTTGGGGGTGGCACCACAGATGAAACACTTTTGAGATGAACGAGTTTCCGTTAAGGCGTTACATACCTTTCCGTCTGTCATTGTCAGAAGAAGTTCGTGTTTCACAGAGATTTGAGAATCACCAAAGTTGATAAGTGTTGGAAGAAGAGCATTAATTTCTTCCAACAATCTATTTGTCTCCGCTAACGTGAAGTCGTTCGTTTCCTTAGCAAATATAAATTTGATTGGGCGACAATACATAGTTGACGAAGGCCGAGGATTTTGCCAAATAATTTTGGACCCATCATATAACTTAAGGGGAACGAAAGAAAATACGAAAAGAAATTCGTCCGTATCTTCAGTGTTCTCGAATTTCTGTTTGTATGTGCTGTGCCCAGAACTTCCATCACATCCCCATTTACTAACAAGTGTAAACGTTGAACTTGTTGGGAGGACACTGCTGATAACTTCATTCTGTGCTAATACTAGACGTTCCACTGTTTTATTTAATAAGGCTTGCAAATTTATTTCAGCACGAGTTTCAGTTATAGCAATATGCTCCTCTGCAGGGTAACAGGCCTGTTTGGATTTTACTACACTCAAATATGACGGAAACACATTATGTCCTGCCATTATGGACCACTTCCTAGTTTGTTTGTAAGCATGTGTTGTTGATTTAGAATCTATATAGTATGCTAAGGCTTCGTCACTACTTAACTGCCTAGGATTAACGGAACTGGTATTTTGTGACTTAATAATATTCTCTGGGCTCTCACTAATGTCTCTAATCAAATTGGCAACTTTTCTTTGCCCTACTGAACGCACAGCAATTTCGGCAGCAGTCACTAATTCACTGGCACTTCGAGATTCTACGAGATCCACGACTCGACGTTTCTTCGTCTTAAATGACGATTCCTCGAAATCTTTGCGAGGTCTTCCTGCAGATGTAACAGCCTCACTCGATGTCGAAGGTTGTGGGGCTAAAGAACTCGCAGTAAACAGTATGTCTCCTTCATCCAGCCAATTCTTATTTTTAATTAAAAAACGCTCCTTCGATTTTCCCGAAGCCAACCATTTGGCTCCAATCTTAGTAGAAAAGTTGGATATTTTCAACTTTATTTCTTTTTGGCTGCTTTCAGTAATGTCACCAAAGTGAAATTTTGAAGAAAGATAGTCATAAATACGCGAATTTTTATCATTCTTCGTGTATTTCAACCACTCTTCGAAAAAGGCTACCCTTGAAATAGAGTAAACGTGTTCTGAAAAAATAAAAAAAAAATATGTTGTACTGAAGTGTGCTGAACAATATGTGTCTTTTTACAAACTACACAGTTAGACCTACAATATATCTAAAAACTAGCCTGAATAGAGGCGAATAAAGGTATTTCCTGAACGTTCAAAGTTTTCTTTATGAAAAAAATTACGCTAAAATTTATGCATTATGTAAAAAAAATGCTAAAAATTAATTTTAATAGATTCTGATAAAAAAATTATATTAAATAATAGTACATACCCTCAGTATTAATATCCATCACAAAAAACTTTCACAATATCACTATAAACCACTATGAGATGTGCACAAAAGTGTCACTAAATTGCAACTGATCGACCGGAACGCTTGCATTAAACTCATTACCTGACTTCTCGACTCTATGACTCATCAGTTAAGCATTTGAAAAACAATTTTTTCTCGGAATTTGGAGTTTGGGGGTGTTGTTTGTGTTACGCAATTAAGATTTCCTGGAAATGAAAACATGAATTTTGTCCACCTAGCATGTTCTAGGCGAAATACCGTGCGTCGCCTTTGCGAAACTGACTGACAATAGAGACAATATCAAAAACGACACATAAATACAGCTCGATTTCGGGCATTGTCTCAGGCGGGGTGCGGGAGGGTGAGCTTAAGATAACAGCGGGACGCTTGCGCTGAAGAAAACAAGTGTAAGAATAAGATCACATAATTTTCAGATCTAATGTTTGTAATACCGTAATCACGGTATTGGGGCGCCAATACCGGTATTGTAAAAGGCCAAAATAAAATCCGTGATCACGGTATTACGGGATCCCGGAATACCGGTATTGAAAGCCCTTGCTGACGCGCGTAGCATGCGTTTAGCGGGCGCGTGTCGTGTGAACGAGCTCTTACAAGCTCTACTGCTAAGCATATCGTCGTTGCGCGTGCAAAAGTCGCTATGTGTTATTTAGTTATTTTCGGTTCTTTATGCAGTTTTAATCGCTATTTCAATACACACATACTGTAAAAACACCTATGTGGAATATTTAAAGAGTTAAGGAATGTAGCTATGTGATATCCATAGATCGAAAGTTCCGTATTATAAACACGCTAAGTGTTATACTTATCTCAAATAAGTTCACTAAAAACACGTAGCGACTTTTGCACGCGCAACGACGATATGAGATTTGATTCCCGAGCAAGGCCAGTGCGTCTGGGTTTTTCCATTTGGAATTTCTTAATAACAGTCCAGATTTGTGCCACTTGCCGTGAAACATCATATAACCTGACCAAGATTATGTCTGGACTTTAAAAGAGACTATGACCTCTGAGTTTGTTTCGGCCTTTCTTCTCAGAGTAGTCAGATAGCAAACGCCGACCTCATCTAGTTTAAAAAATATGATTGACGTGTAAAAGTGTTTGTGCAAACCTACTTACAAAAATAAAATCATTTATCATTTAACATAATAATTTATAACTGGCGAAATGAATTTCTTAAAGCAGTCCGTGCCAGTTGCCGTGTTTAATTTATAACTGGCGAAACGTAAGTGTAATTTTACATTACCTAAACCTCTGGCACTTAACTCTCTGTCTACCCCTTTGGTAAACACAGGCGTAATGTTATACTTCTTCAAATTTAGAGACCTCTCCGTGGTTGAAAGCACGTTAAACTGTCAAACCCGGTTGTCAAACGAATATTTATGATAGTCGTCATTTATATGATCTGTGGTCGTAACGGGCGGGTAGTCAGAAACCCTGTTATGCAACTTTCAGGATATTGCTAGTAGTCTACAGTAAATATTCCGTAGTTTAGTAGTTTCGTAAACATTAGGTACATACGCCAGCACATCAAGCTACTACAATCTGTAAAATTTCTTTAATAGATTTTCAACTTTATCACTAAAGTATAACGTTCAAAGTTGATTGGGAAAATTTGACAGCTTCGGGTAGCTTGATGTGCTGGCGTCTGTACATTCAGCTTCAATCCCAATGTATATGTTACCGCCAACTAGCATGATCAGCGTTTCAGCGTTTTAACTAAACGGCGCCGTTCTACTAGCGGCCTGAATAATACTCAGCCATTCAATCAAACAGCTGGACAAATGACTTGGATCCATAACGTTTAACTTCCAAGACATTTAAATTGCCACTGATTTAAAGGTATTTTGTTCATTGCAGTTTTGGGAAAGTACAGACGCCAGCACAATATCAAGCTACTACAATCTGTTAAACTTTAATCGATTTTCAACTTTATCTCTAAAGCATAAGGTTCAAAGTTGATTGGGAAAATTTTACAGTTTCGGGTAGCTTGATGTGCTGGCGTCTTTACAAAATAAGTAATTGTCCCACTGCTGGGACACAGGCCTCCTCTCGATGAGAGGGAGTGGGCCGCAATCCCCCACGCGGGACCAGTGCCGGACTGCCGGTTGGTAGATATCACATGTCTTCGAATTTTGGTTCTAGGACATACCTACCGTTTTCCTCACGTGTTCCTTTACCGTTTTGAGAACAGTGGTGATGAAATAATTTACACAAAGTAAAGCGCCTGTCAGGGGTCAAACCTACGACCTACAACTAGTAAGTAGCGGTAGTTACCACTGGGCCACCACTGCTCTCTAAAAATTATGTGCATTTTGTAATTTTATTAACAAGTATGGTAGTGAGTACAGTACCTGGCGATAAATATTGCACATCGACATTTGGAAAGAGACAATCGGCTAATTTCGGCTTCGTAGAGCGTTATCTCTATCGCACGAAATACAAACAGTCCGGTATCTATTAGGAGCTGTTAAAACAATTATGATTTGCTTCTTTTGATAATTATTTTTATTCTTTGTATAAAATGGTTTTGTGTAAAAAGGTCGATGTGCATTATTTGTCGCCGGGTACTGTAAATAAAAATACTGGCACTCGGCTCCATCCGGTTAGACTGGAAGCCGACCCCATCAAAGATAGGAAAAGGCTAGGCAGATGATGACGTATGGCGGTAAAAGCTGCCATGAGCAGTAAACTAAATATAAATGAGTCTTAACAAATATTTAAATGGTTTACTTTTATAAATATTTATTAGCTAAATGGCTTAACGGGCAGTTACGTGAGGGAAATTACAGATATTCTATTTCACGAAGTTCGTTCGGCTTTGATTGTAGTCAATTGTAGTAGTGACGTATCCCGACAAGCGCGCTCCCACAGCGGCTGCCCCTTGCTGCCGTCGCATGAGGCTATTTCCGCGAATGTGTACCGTTTTACTTCACCCATTGTTGAGTCTCTGTTGATCACAATGTGCATGTGCACGCTTGACAACATTCATAGCCAAACGGACTTCGTGACATAGAACATCTGTAACAAATCGGAATTAGTCGGTGAGAAATCTAACTTGGAAGTGACAAACTTAACGGCAAGAAGTGCTATCTATGAACAGAGATCTCTGTCAGCAGTGCTTCCTATGTACCGAGATATCAACAAACAATGTTTTCTGTCAACAACGTTTTCGGCAGTTGTGTAATGTTTAGCAACTGTGTGACCATGCATTTTTGACGTTTAAATGTCTCTTAACTTTAATCAACGTTTATAAATAAACCCATAACTGACAAAAAGTGGCTGCCAACCTCTGCCATGGCTGCCAAAAATACATTTACAATAGATATTCAATTTTAGGCAATCGCGAATTTTCACTTTTATTTTTTGCTTCGGTCAATTGTGTTTTATAATCTGTGGCAAACAATGAACACTATATGCCGTTATTTATATCAGGGCGCCAATCAAATTAATTTAGCTTACAATGGCGATTGATTTGTGTGTAAAAATGACAACAATAAAAACGATTTCTATATTTGTAGCAGTGCCTTTTCGTTCATTTATTTCATATGGTTTGAATGAAACATTTAAAATCAATAAACATTTTTGCACTTTTTTATTTTATCAGGGTTCTGTCTTATTACCTACTCAGAAACTGGGTTGTGGAGGTCAGATAGGCAGTCGCGAAGAACAGCTGGGATCGACGGCTTAACGTGCTTTCCGAGGCACAGAGGGGTCACGGTATGTAAAGATGGTCACCCATCCATAGACCAACCGCGGCAAGCGTAGCTTAACCTGATCGATCGAGCCGTGCGGACAGCCGCACGGCTCGATCGATCAGGTTAAGCTAACAACAACGACAACAACAACAACACAACAACAGTAACAACAAACAACAGTAATAACAGTAACACGTTTAATAACAGTATTACGCCACAAGCCCCTCAAATATCTAAGAAAAAGAAGAATATATTTATTTGCTTTAAAACATGGTACCTACATTACACGATTCGCCATGGACTTTTTTTTTTTTTTTTTTTTTCAGGATGGGAAATCATCAAATGACTCCTCCCGCTCTGGGTGGAGCGGAAGGGAGTGTCAGACTCTTACTGACTAAAACCCACCCGTGTTCCTTCCTTAGCCCTTTATGTTCCGGGCCAGCGGTAACCCTTTCGGACAATCCCGCTGACCCGGCAGGCTCCGGCCCTGACGGGCCCCTTCCATTGATGCTGACATCTCTTTGAGGCGCGCGTGGAACACGTACGCGCCGTCCGGCACGGGCGCCGTCCGGCACGGGTTCGCCATGGACTGGCATACAAATATTTAAACACTAGCTGACGTGGCGAACTTTATACCGCGCCCCGCCAGCCGCTCGTCCCCCGCTTTTTAAATCTCTGATATCTTCTAAGATATTCATTTATATAAATAATAATATATAAATAATATATATGACACTCGCAAATAATGTGGCTTTCTATTGGTAAAAGAATTTTCAAAATCGGTTCAGTAGATCCAGAGATTACCCCCTACAACCTCACAAACTTTACCTCTTTATAATATAAAGATAGATGTTAAATGTAACAAATTTAATTTAACGTAACATTAATTTGTTAAAATTATATAACATACTCTACGCATAACCCCACAGAATTGAATAATAATTAAACTCTTTACCAAACACTAAAACTGGATGAAGTTTATTTTCATCCATAAAATAAAAATAGATAGACTAGATAATTATCTGTACTTATTTTTAACCGCCATAAAAAAACCCATTAGTTCTAAAATTAAAATAACCATAGCCAATAAAAGTCAACAACCAAAAAGAGGTTCCACTCGAACCATAGACTAAAGAATTGCTTATGTCAAATAATAAAAAGGGACTGAGGTACAAATCTATTGTTGGGAATATTTTTAGATTGATTAGGTTAGATTTTATTATTTGATTGTGAGGACAATCGGGTTTCAAAAGGGCTTTTGAGAAGGTGAACTTCTATTTATTTTTTGGATGTAGGGGAAGGTTGTTATTATGAATAGGTATGCACAACGGTTTTTCTGAGTAGGAAACTACTCCTAAACTACTATAAATAAAAATAAAAATTATAATGTGGCGTAAGAGATGGCGAGGGCTGGTTCGAGGTGGCGCGGGAAAAGAGTTCCTGGAAGAATTTGGGGAGGCCTTTGCCTAGTAGTGGGACAGAATAGGATAGCAAAAAAAAAAAACGTGGTGTCACATCTGAAGTGGAGAAATGTCAACTAACTTATAGAGCCACTGTAGGTAGGTTACCTATCGCTTTCTAAATTTTTTTCCATACCTAAGTACAATAAACAGCGTTGCGTAACAAACTATCTATCATAATCTGAATCATTTTGAACTAAATTGCTAATCCATTGCTTCATATATTAGAAAAAATTTTCTGCCCAACAACGTAAAAAACGCAATGAACGTTGTTGAACTGTCAAAAGTGTATTACGCAAGTACCCCGCAGTTTTACCTCTAATGGCCGGGCCACACTACTGTGATATGCCAATCATTATTGCCATAACTTCAATAACGCCTAGGTGTAACCACGATTTATGGTCATAATTTTACAATGCCAATCAATATGGCAAATGACGGTAGACAATAGCTCGGTAGACATATCTAGGTAAACTCTAGTGTAACCATACCACTTCACGCAGTAATTTAAACGGTAATTTAATGCCATAATTATTGCGGTAACAACCCGGTAGACGGTAAGGTAGTGTAGCCGTAACATAAGGGCCAAATAACAACATTAAACAATCATTAATTAATAAAAACACCAAGACAAGCAAAACACACGAAATAAAACAAAGCCCATAGTCCCCAATCGAATGGCTGGCAACTCGCTTTCGAAACGTAATTAAATAGAATTAAACAATTAATTCTAAATTAAGACACTCACGGTGTAATGGGAGGGCTGTAAAAGATTTTACTGGCGTGTCTAAGACTCTAATGTGGGCGAATGTGTTTTAAACTGTTGTGTTTAAGGTTATACATAACATTACACATGTCTTCCAATCTGAAACTAAAAACCAGTTTGTCATGAGTACCTTATACCCTTATAGAGGCATGAGGAACTGGGTGTATAGTTCAATCATTCTCCATAGAAAAGGTAGGAACCTCCGACCAGACGGGTGTCGTGTCTGGTTGACAACAATTGATGTCGCGACGTTGTATATTGCAGTAAACTCTGCTTGCGCGATGCAGGTTTTTGCGTGACGTCAGTATGATACGTACTTCGCATGTGGCGTTGTAGATGCCAACCACAACCTAGTCAAAATATGCTGCACCGATTTGTTTGATTTATCACATTTAATATTTATTCATATCATGATAATGTTTTTATAAAACAAAACCTACAATTAAAAAATAATATGTACTATGTAGCCCATGTAGGTATGTGAAAAAATAAGCAAAAGAGTCATAGGGCATCAAAAAATTCGTCCACATCGTTGTCAACAGGAACAGTGTCCAAAAGGCTGGCAGCATTGCCACGTTGTATGGCGATTCTAATTCTTTGGCCAAGAAATAGGTCAGCCCTCTGGTAACGTGAAGAAAAACAAAAAATAAATAAAAACAGTGGCACTCCAGGAGTGCCGATCGAAGTGAAAACTTAAAATTGCATAGTCATTTTATAAACATGTTTGAAGGTCATTCTTTCCAAAGAAAATGTACATACCGCGCGTTGATGTCTTTATAATGGCCAAAACTTAAAACAGATGTGTTGGTTAAGGTAACAGTGTCGCGAATACAATGGTTTTCTCATCTCAAAAATGCCGAACGCGCCTAAAGAAGTATTCACTTCAAAAAAAAAAACAAGTGGGCACTCGGACCCCATGGCCCTAGTGTTTCAACCCCAAACGGCTCGAACATATAACTCCTAATCAGGTTGGAATATTTGCGCCGTTTGAGGTTAGAAAATCTCAAACGGCACCTGCAGCAGCCGCCCCAGCACAGCCCACCGTGCTAGGAAGATGGCCCGGCACGCGACGATGGGTAGAGATCAGACGGAATGACCATAATGCCCTGGAAGTTAGGCAGACATTTGGTGTGGATGCAACATTAGTTTGATTTGTTGTTAGGGTTCCGTACCAAAATGGTAAAACGGAACCCTTATGGTGAGACTTTGTCTGTCTGTCCGTCTGTCACAGATGGATATCTCAAGAACTACTAATGCTATTATTCAATTTCAACGAGGAATTCATGCATCTTCGGCGCCCCGCGCAGTGGCGCCCTCATCCTTTGTTTGGTTATTTCTTTTATTTTAGAATGAAAATGCAGAAAATAAGCACGTTAAGTTGTGCTCCACAAGATTATACGTTAGTATTATTATAAACGGTAGTTTTACATTATTTAGTTTTATTATAATCACTAAAACGGAAAATAGTGGCCACTTTTATCCGATGAGGGCGTCACTAGGCGGTCGGCGTAGTATTAATTGATCCTCTCGATTTTTATAGTCCAAGATTGAAATATGAAAAACATATTCCTTCCAAATTCTTCTGATTAAACCATGCAGAAGTAGCACCCTAGAGAAAGCTTTAAGCCTCATTGCTCCGAGCTATGTACTTTCTTGAGTTTACAGTGACTTTTTCGCTTAGGACTAAACCGACAGATCTCGAGGGCATCCTTAAAATGTGGGGGTTATATCAATTCGTGTGCAAAGCATATTTTGAGGTGTCATCAAATCAAATTGGATTGTAATTTTCTTCTATGTTTTTCGAGTTTTATTTGAATGAAGGTATCTTCCAAACGTTCTCATTAGTAGCAGTGGGTGAACCAAATAAAAACCGGTCAAGTGTGAGTCGGAATCTCGCACCAAGGGTTCCGTACAAAGTGGTATGTAACCAAAAACTTACGGTTTTCGGGTTTTTTCCTTTTCTTGCTTATATTGCTTCTTGTCAAATTTCATGATTCTAGGTCAACGGGGAGTACCCTATAGGTTTTGATTCCCTTCCTTCCTTTTATTCTTCTAATAAATGTAGCTTTATAAGTAACCGAGCTGACATTTTTTCAATTGATTGAGTAAAAGAATCGAAATATTTAAAAATTTAAGTAGGTACAGTTTATTATTTCTGTCAGTCTACGCCCGAATATTTAGAGCTTTTTGATTTGACAGTTAGAATCGAGGCTGTGGGCGAGGCTGTAAGCGAGTTCGAGGCTGTTTTTTCTTAGGGAATGCCAAAATGTATGAAGAACTGTCAATTTGCCCTCCGGTGGCTGTGCCGTTGGTTAGTTTAACTCACGGCCGTCACAGCCTT
Organism: Luperina nickerlii; assembly: GCA_963855955.1. Lineage (NCBI taxonomy): Eukaryota > Metazoa > Arthropoda > Insecta > Lepidoptera > Noctuidae > Luperina > Luperina nickerlii. Next base: position 2,389,976 of record OY979689.1, on the reverse strand, counting down.
GAGCGCTAGTGTAGCTGTACGCAGCTTAGTGAATACCAAACTAAGTTTCACCGCTGCGACAGCGCTGTCCGCAAGGCTGTATTTTTAGAGAATAGCATGGCTGAACGCCATGGACTTTACATACAGTCGGCCAGTGACGCGAAAGTTACAACTGTTTGATTTTGCCCGTTGAAATGTTTATAAATACTACTATCGAAAACAATTTGAGGTCAGTAAAATATAAACTTTGTTAACTAGTTTATAACAAAGGGAAAATAGACGAATTTCGACCTTCAAATGGGTGCCGATTCGGAATTAAATAGTTGTTAGCAATCCTTGTCGATAATTATATTCCCATCTCTACAAAAAAATTGGTTTTCGGTGCCACGGGCGCCACGGACTATTATAAAAGTCATTATGTGACGTCATAAGCGTACGGCTGTCAAGGTCACTTTGGCATCAGGTGAGCGCGCACGCATCCTTATTTCACTTTGCTTGTAACAAAACTATTATATTTTACTAATAAGTAAACTAATAGTGAAATGAATGAAGAACTTGATTCGGATGAGCTTTTAAACATTTTACAAAGTGTGGAATCGGACTCAGTATTTTCTAGAGAATGTTGAACTAGAACTTCTGGTTCAACGTTCTCCAGAAAGCGGTATGTCCAACTAGAAAATAATAATAACGTTTATTCATCAAAAAATAAGAATTCAATAAGTGAAATGTTCGGTGAGCCACAAACTAAGCGTCGCTTGTAGCCTGTATCTTCTGGCTCTGGAGTGCGAATTTAACAAAGTTGTAATGGTTACCTTACAGTTTGAGGAGATTATCATAAACAAGAGATAAGAGTTCAAATAAAATAAAACATTACTTATTTGTGAGATTCAATTATGAATGCAAAATAAAAATAATTGTTTAAGTAAGAAAGACCATAGACCACATCCCTAATCCAAGTTGAATTTAACGTGCTCTAAGCGCCAAGGACTTGAAATGAAGACAAAGAACGACTTCATGAAAGAAATAGAGATGTACTTACCTCATTTCTTCTTCTTTTTTCTTATAGCTCTAATTGAGGTAGGTATGTGTTTGTTTCTTTGATACTTACAATTTATACTGGTTTTTCTTACCAGGGATACTGTGACATAAAACAAATATATAAATATTTAATCAGTTTTTAATTATATTCGTAAAATCATAAATAAAACTTAACGCGTATAAATCTCATTCATCGATATGACGATACACTCATCACTACTGTTTATTGTATATTTCGTTTTCCATTTATAGCTTGGCGCCTGGCGAGGCATCGCGTTCTGTGTACGTTGGCAGTGAAAAGGTTAAAAGGAATCTTCATGATTTTTTTTCTATCGTATCAAATTTGTTGTATTTTGTTTTCAACACACTGTCTACCTAGCATATATCCTGAAGAATATCATATATTATTCTGATTTTGTTTACTGTAGTCGGTCATATACTTTTATTGCTTCTAAAACTTGCGTTTTTTTGCGTTTAGGTCCTGTAATCCCCTTAAGAAGGAGCCGCTCACCCCGCCATCTCTTTCTGGGCCTGCCGCGCAGTCGTTTCCTGCCATTTGGGATCCACTGAGTCAGGGCCGTCTTAACATATTGGGCGCCGGGGTGCGAAAAACAGTCTGGGGGGCGTAGGCTGTTAGTTTTTTGGCAAAAAAAAATTGGTTTTGGACTCCAATTTTTAGGGAGAAGTATCAAGGTAGGCCGCGAAATTCAATTTTACGTGTTATTTCTTACGTTTTTTGCAATTTGCAGGTCAGTGTCAGGTTGTATATTTTGTCTTGCAATTGACTTAGAGGGTTGTATTTATGAACCCTCTAAGTCAGTCTAAGTTCTTATATCCCTATTGATTGATATTTCATGAAATAGTAATTTTGAATTTCAAGGGCTACCCTGGCGCCTCCTAAGACCCTGCGCCCGGGTGCCATGCACCCCTTGCACCCTCGGGTAAAGATGGCCCTGCATTGAGTGGTGGCTTTTACATATTGCTGCTCCTGCTGAACACAGGCCTCTATTTTCTTGTGCCAACGCTCCTATGCCAGCCTCATCGAGGTTCGACCCGCGATGGCAACAATATCGTCCGCCCATCTCACCGCCGGACGACCGACACTTCGTCTTCCGGTCCTTGAACGCCACTCTGTCACTGTCTTACTCCACCTGCCATCACTGCGCCTTGCCAGGTGTCCTGCTCAACTCCAACCAAAATAATTTGCTGTTGTTATTTTATTTCACATTTAAACTGACATGGGCGCTTATGAAACGTCTGAAGCTAGGTGCACGATTCCAAGTGGTTGTTTCCTAGAAACTCCACGGTTACTCTTTAAAAATTTATTGGCTGTTACAATGTTTTCAAATTATATGGCAAATTATTGGCTGTTAGAATGTTTTAAAATACGAAAACATTAAGAACCATTTATTTATAGCTACAAAGGTGAAATATGTAAATCTTTATCAAAAAGGACGAATGTAATTAACACTTACTTGTAAAACTAGAACTTCGTAAACTGTTGCGCGAAGTTGGCGGGAATTCATACCACGCTCAGCCATCTTGCACGTTCCGTTTCTAGTTACGATGTTGCCAAGCGTGAAAATAATATCCGTCGTGGTGTGAATACTGTCTTTGAGGCTGGTAACACAGTTGGCTCTTTATTATTCAAATATTTTTGTTCGTGCGTATATTTTTCAGAAAATTATTGAAGTTAAAACGGTTTAGGTTTAAGATTTCTAAGTTATGCTTGTATTAAAGATGGGTTTACGTGAAGATTTTGTTATGCAAATGGCGTACGGCACTTATCTTCGCAATATAAATATTAAGTGGGTACGTTTGTATAATTATTACAGATTTAGATATATTATAATGTGACATGCTATGGCTGTTTTATAATTAGAATTTATATTATGGATCAACCACTTGTAACAGAGGGGCAATTCTCATAAACTAAAGAACTCTCACAGAGTCTAAACAAACGTAAAAGCCAAAGCACTAAACATTTTCACTTTGACTTTGACTTTCAATCTGTCAATAATACCTCTAATTTCCCTACATTTTTGACATTTGTTTGTCGCTGAGATAAAGTTGCGATATGAATTTGAACGTTTTTTAAGTACAGACGCCAGCACATCAAGCTACCCGAAAATGTCAATTTTTCCCAATCAACTTTGAACCTTATGCTTTAACGATAAAGTTGAAAATTATTAAAGAAATTTGACAGATTGTAGTAACTTGATGTGCTGGCGTCTGTATCTACGTGATTTACGTGAATTAGCCTTCTGAAAGCTGGCAAAGCGCATGCTACTTTGTGAACAACTCGAGCAAATATTGAGCGGTGATTTAAATTAACGAGCGAAAAGAGAACATGCCGATTTCCTCACGATGTTTTCCTTCACCGTTTTGAGAGCTAAAAACGTTAAAGAAAAAGGTAAAAAAGAAACTTACGCATCACTGCAAAAAGTTAACGTACTTGAAACCATAAACATACAAATTACCTTCAACCATAAACTTCTAAAACAACAGAACCATAGTATAAAGAGGGGAAGTAGGCTATCTCCGGCCCGATCCGCGATATAATTGCCTACTGTCTCAGGGTTGTTACTTTTAGCTAAATGTTAATTCAGTGCCTATAAATTGGCAAGGGTCGGGAAGTTGTATTTTTTACTTGTATTGTCTGAGTACAGGGTTTGTGAGGTCAGTTTTACCTAAACTATGATGAAACCTATCACGATAAAAGAAAGAGTGACGGGCCAGCAAACGGGCGGCGCGGGGCGGTGACGAGCACGAGAAAACAACGATCAATGGCAAATCAATTGACAGATCAAAAGTACCTAATGCATTCTAGTGGGAAAGTAGGTCTACCTACTTCCTCTGTCTGATATAAAATAATACTTACAACAAAAACTAAATAAGTAGGTATGAGTCATCAAGTAAAAATTATATGCGAGAACTTGCAAGCTGCAACTTGCTTACCTTTCCAGTTCAATAGGTAATCAGAACAGAGACAATTCTGGAATTACTTATTAAGACACCCAAAAACACAAATCAATACGTTCTCCTGCGACTATCACATATTTTTCATTCATTTAGCGGTGCCGAAAGCCGTGACGCGCGAAGCTCATGCGGTGTTAGCCCCGACTGGCGCACTGAGAAACGGGTCGAGATTTTGTTAAGTGTGCGTGCGGCGACGCATAGATACTATGACGCACACATACAAGCCGCGCGCGGTGCGTTTGTATGAAGATAACGTACTTCCCCTCTTTATACTATGACAGAACGGTAGAAAATTGGCATCTGCCCGCATCCTCCCGCGGTACGCATGATGAAAATTGTGGAGCCCCTCTATTGTTCTGAGGGCGGCAAATCAACTGCCTAGTGTTGGGATATGGAACTGTCTATATCGATAAAATAAAATAACACATAAGTATAATATACATTTGTGGTCACATTACAAATCTACTCACGCACACAGTTGCACACGTATATGGGTCTAGCGTTACTACGCTAATACGCGAAGCACTACTGTACTTCGTCCATTTTGGTTTGTTTTGACTTTACAGCGAAAGTGTGAATGTAATTTACATACGTACATAAAAAAACCTACATAAAAAATGTCAGAAATCAAACAATTTACTTATATATTGTGCATTAATTCAGTTATAATATTGAATAAGTAATAACACATAAGATAATATCACATTTTGTTTCCAAGGGTTGGGCAGTGTTGTACCAGTACACTCACATTTTGCCAGTTATGTTAATATGGTCAGCCATCCACGGAGGATGGGTGACCATCTTAACATGCCAAGGCCTCGGAAAGCACGTTAAGCCGTTGGTGCCGACTGTCATTAGTGAATCTTTGACAGTCATTACGGGTCGTCAGAAGCCCGAAAGTTTGACAACCAGTCTTGCCAAGGGGTATCGTATTACCCAGTAACTGGGTGGTCAGATAGGCAGTTGTGTCTGGTTTGACTGGATGCTGACCTCAACATAGTTAAGAAAAGGCTGTGTAGATGATAACAAGCTTTTGTTAATATTATTAGATCCTTAGTAACTAGGTACTAGGTATCGAAAAATTATCTTTAAAGATTTGAGTGATGATGACTCAGAGGAGAATAATCTATTCTCCTCTGAGTCATCATCACTCAAATCTTTAAAGATCGTTATCTATTTTTACACTCATGTGATAGTCGGGTAAAAATGGAAGTACTTAATGAACTACTTTACATTTTTTGTTTCACAATAGCTTTATACTAATATTATAAAAACATTAAAATTGTGAGTTTGTATGTTGGGGGTAATCTTCGGAATTACTGAACCGATTCCAATTTTTATTCACTCATGGAAAGCTACACTATTGCCGAGTGTCAGATGATATATTTTATGTTAAAACAAGATACTTCACGTGGACGAAGTCGCCGGCAGAATTTATAATTTAAAAAGAACAAGTCTCCTAGTGTTCTTCATCGATATCGATAACTTTACACCACTGTGTCCCATCCCTAAACCACTTGTTGTACGTCGGCGGGTAATTTTCCCGCGCAGATCCATTGAAAGGCGCGGTAAACGTTACTCAAGTTTACCGGTAAACGCCGACATTATGTTAACGAGTTATTTTTTTTATAAAAATGGCCGTTAGATTGTTTGGAATATAAAAAAAGGGTTAGGGATATGAAGTTTGCGATTTTCGGTTCCTTTGTTAGGAGTTAACTTTTTTTGTCACATTTATTCAGTCATGTGTTTGTGCAAAATAATAAATAAATTCAAATTAATTTATTAAAACTTACACATGTTCACACATACAATCATGTATTGCACAGTGTAAGACAGACAGACAGAGTTACTTTCGAATTTATAATATTAGTACCTATGGAATATGTTGACAGGTATTTCGACAAAACTTTGTAATTTGTGGGAGATCTGGAGTAGTGTAAACCAAGCCTAGGCCTGTATTTTTAAACTCCAGGCCCCCCATTCCATCACTTAGTAAAAGGTTGCCAACGTGATACAATTACAAGTGATTGACTGAAATTGGTTTGGTGAATGTTGCTGAACTGTCAAAAATAAAACATTTGCTATTGTTAGTGTGCTACGCAATTACCTCGCAGGCTCGAGAATCCCAAAATAAAGGAACAGCGGTGCTATTCTGTAAAAATCTCACCGTGAAAACTTCGGTGAAGTGAGCGTGGAGTGAGCTGTCAATAGTGTCAATTCCTGGCAAAAACAAACTCACTTCACCTGGGTTTTCACAGTGAGATTTATACAGAATCGACCGGCAGATAATGAGGGTTTTCTGAAATGACGTTCGCCAGGTGGCAGCACTGACACGTCAGGTCCAGGCATCTGTCAAAGAGCCTATATTTTCTTTAGTCATGACTGAATGATGAACGAATGAATGAATCGAATGATGAACGTCATCATATATTTTATATTGGAAGACCTCTTGTCACAGCGGTGCCAACTGGTGTCGTAAATTTTCACGAAAACCCTCATTCAAATGCATTTCTACCAACGCTTTATTTTACTCTTGGGACTATTACAAGTTTTGCTAAGTGGTATTCGCGCTTTTAATATACCTACAGGGTGTCTTTTAAAGCGATGTCGATTCTTAGAGGTCAGATAAGATTTTAATTGAAGACATTTATAGTACTAAACTGACTAAATCTAGTTTATTTTAATGATAAATGCTCAATTTAATAAAAATCAAATCAACAATCAATCAATCAAAAAAAATCAATCAATCAATTAATTTAATTTATTTAATTTTTAGGGTTCAGTGACTCATAAAGAAAAACGGAACCCGTATAGGATCACTTTGTTGTATGTCTGTCTGTCAAGACCCTATCTCGGGAACGCGTGGAGGTATCGAGTTGAAATTAAAACCATATACTCAAGTCTACAGTCCCTTGAAGCTGTGAAAAAATCAAACTTCTAAGTTAACGTAAAAAAAAAAGTTTATGCCGTTTATGCTTCAAAAAACGCATAATTATTTCGACACTTTCAAGGAAATCAATATTTATAGGGTACTTCCCGTTGACCTAGAATCATAAAATTTGGCGAGAAGCAAGGTCATGTAGCACAAGTAAAGGAAACATTCGAAAATCGTAAATTTGTAGTCACATAAAAAAAAACCCGGGATATACTATTTATATGTAACTGGGTTGTGGAGGTCAGATAGACAGTCGCTTCATGTATAATACTGGTATACAGCTGCATCCGGTTAGACTGAAAGCTGAACCCAACACAGTTGGGAAAAGGCTAGGCAGATGACTGACCTTTTGTATCTTACTAAACCAACCTGTATAAAAAGCATAAAGTCTTAAAATATAACCTGCTTACGTCACCATAAAACAAGATGGCGTTTCAGAACATCTTTGAAGCTTATAATTAGTTTTGAAAAGACATCTCAATCGTTTACCTTGCTCCCTTTTTGATAATCTTGATGAAGGATTTCAAGGTTTTCGAGTTAATTTCAACTGCATTTTATAGTTTTGAGGGAATAATGATGTAGTGAGATGTGAGAAAAATTACAGTACCGTGGAGATTATGATCCGCATCACTGCATTGGTTCGCGGCATGCAACCTTTTCTAGGTAAAATGATAAAAAATGGCTTATACATATTATGAGATTAAAGCCATACGAATTGAGAAGGCAAAAAAAAAATAGGGGTCGTTTTAGCTGACAAGCCATGTCAAAATATATAATAATTTAAAAATCTAAATAATTACGCTGTATAAAAGTAAGTACCTGTAGCTCATTATGAGGCAACAGTACATAGGTAGGTATTTTTATAAATTATAGGTACAGTCTCTATTATAAAATATAGAATTATTTTGTCTCCCTCAGTACATGCATTTTATAATAACATTTTTACTTGCCACTACTACAATCTGTAAAATTTCTATACCTAATAGATTTTCAACTTCATCGCTAAAGCATAAGGTTCAAAGTTGATTGGGAAAATCTGACAGATTGTGGTAGGTTGATGTGCTGGCGTCTGTACCTATGGAGAAGAACGGGCAAAAAACTCCATGGGCACTGCGCCCGTTCGCGAACATATACTAAAAAAAGAAATAATGTTTCGGTATAAATATTAGTGCACTATACCGCGATGATAAAATCATTCGTATTTATAATAAATTGATAAAAACAGCATAATATGTGACAGCTATCTGCGACGTTGCCAACTTTCAGAACCCACGCTCTAAAAACTCATCTCTACCTCGCCCTGCCTCGCCACAAAAAATTATTGTCAAGTCCCTCAGATTTCAAAAAACCACAAAAAATTTTACAAGCTGCACTATACACTTCTAACTAATTGATTATATTAAAGCCCACACAAGACTTAAAATATTGATTATGATAATCACATTAAGCTGGGACTATCGATAACTTCATATTATCGATAAAGCAGATATCGCTTTCATGTGTCTGACATGTGTTACATATCGATAAGAACATCACTAGTTTACAACACACGATAGTGGTAATTAGTGTTGGGAATCTAGTGTTTGTGTAGTAAAAGTTAATCTATTTAGTCTACAATAAAACTCTAAAGGCACTATTTCTGTATAACCCTAGATTATTTTTGAGTGGACGTTGGAATTGCTTAATTTAATTTTCAAGCAATTTTCTTCGAAGAACGAGCAGACGTATACTTATAATTATTTCACTAGATTAGTCTAGTAAGATTAGTTATATCACTAGATCGTGGTCTTTTCATAGTTATATTTCTAGTAAGACAGATATGAATCGCTTAATAATAGCATGAAATTAAATAGGTGCGCCTAATTAAAATATCTGATTCAACGTGTTATTTATTTATTTATTACAGCATAGGAAGACTTACAGCTAAAAAAAATAAAGAAAAAAGGAAACAAAATAGTCGACAGAAAGCCAATTACAAGTCTTCGCGTTTAGACTTCTAATAGAATTTGTGTTGTGAACATACAAGCAGTAACATATTACTTTCAAATACTATATTTAATAGTTAAAACTTAAAACTATTAAAATTACCACTTGTGTTTGCAATTAAAAAGTGATAAGTAAAGAAAGATATAAAAAAAGCGAGAAAAAAACGTTTCAACAAGAAAACATTACAAAGTGAAATATACCTATATTTTTTTTAGAAGTCAGTTTTTTTTTGGTAATAAGATTTTTTTATCGCTTTTTAGTGGGTCTGTTTATAATGTATTTAAGTTACAATAGCCCAATGTAAACTTGCCCATCGCCTTTTACAAAATATTGCTTTTCCCGATGCAGGGACGTTAATTGTTGAGGAGTTCTCCTGGTATTTCACCATCAGCTCTATTTCACCATTCGCATTGTGACGAGCACAATTTGTTTAGCAACCATATTAATGAAATCGAATCGCACCTCGGGAAATACTTGTTATTGAGTAGTTCCGGTGGCCATCTGCGGTCTTCTTCATCAGTTCCACTTCACCAAATGGTGGTTTCCGAGAGAAAATGCACGAGTGACTATAAAAAATACCCAAATCGCTATAGGTGTGCCTAAAATAATATTTGAGGAGTTCCCTCAATTCTTCATGGATCCCATCATCAGAACTGGGGCCCAATTCTGTAAAATAACCAACTTCTCAATAGTGTGTCAGTAGTGTGTCAGTGGTGTCTCAATAGAATAGTCATTGACATTCGGTATTCTACAAAATATTTATGGTCATTGACTTGCCACTGTAGTGCCATTGAAACGCCATAGTAAGACTATTGTAATAATTGGTAGTCTGGTCCACTATAATGTGTCAATGGCTTCGTGATGACCAAAGTTACGGTAGTCTGTAATATTTTTAAGTGTATTTGACAGTTGTGTCTATCGTGTTTGAATAGTGTTTTGGCCATCGAATCGCCATTATGAAGCCATTGAACAACGACACCTCTTTTCGCTATTGTTTTGTTTCAATTTGTTTATTTTTTTTAATTTAAAGTAATTGTGTGCGTGTGTGTGTGCGTCTTACGTAGTCAATTAATAAAGTGGACGTATTTCGCCACAATGAGGCCTTCTCTATATACTTTGCGGTGGCGTATTTTGGCATTGGCTTATAGTGCCGACGTCGACGTTTGCTCTTGCGGCAGCGCCGCAAATGAGATAGGAAGCATTATACAGTGTTTTTGTTTTTTATTATTACAAATGACATGGATGGACGGACGGACGGACGGACGGCCGGACGGACGGACGGACGGACAGACGGCCGGAAGGATGGCCGACCGACGGACGGACAGACGGACGGACGGATGGACAGACGGGCCGCGGGCAGACGGGCGGACAGACGGACGTATTGACGGACTGACGGACGGGCGGACTAACGGACAGACGGACGGACCGCGGACAGACGGACGGACGGGCGGACAGACGGATGTACGGACGGGCGGACGGACGGACCGACGGACAGACAGACGGACGGACGGACAGACAGACGGAAGAAGGACGGGCAGACGTACGGACAGACAGATAGGTAGACAGACAGACAGATAGATAGATACACATCTATAACGGTTGATCACTACTTGGCGGGGTGTCTCATGGTTGCACCAAATGGGAGTCCAGCTCAGCATATGCCAGGTACAATGCCTGACGCTGGTATTCTGCTGCATCCCGTTAGTGACACACGGATGTCGAGAAGACACATCTGAGTTTCAACAAAATGGTACCTACATAGTGCGGCTCGTAATTATAAAGGTGGTAAGTACCCACAGTTGACTGTCATACGCAAGTGTGAAGTTGGTTGGATGGATGGATGGATGGATGTTCTTTAGCATCGTTGTGATTTGAAAGTTTATGAAACGAAAAAGCGACAATAAAAAGAGACATGTAAATTCATAAGATTTAACGTGGTGGGAGAAAATGAGATAGGAAGCATTGTACAGTGTTTTTGAAGGTTTCACTTCTACCACGTGTGAATTACATGCTGTTTTTTTTTCAGAATGGCATAGACTAAAAATTATCGTGATAAAAATCTTATTTCTTTAACAATATACGCATCTTTTTAGTGAAATTTGATGTTTTCTATAATAAAACGTTTTTAGATTATTAAAAAAACCCTTATTATAAAGTTTTAATTGATAAAAATAGGATTTCAAAAAGTGGTAGGTTTGGTGTACCTCTGTAGATTTTTGTTAGCAACACTGAAAACTATTGTACTGCCACACTATCGACATACAATCGACACACTACTGAGACACCACTGAAACGCCATTGAAGTTTTTGCAGAATGCCAAATTTGCAACAGTGGCAACATAATGTCTGTAGTGTGTCGATAGAGTGTCAATGGCGTGTTGGTTAACTTAAAAAGTTACAGAATTGGGCCCCAGGGGGCCTAAAAAGGCCACTTTGGCAGAATCGTAAAAGGATAACGTTATGAATCAAAATATGCCGAAGACAGTCCGTGTTTTTCTTTTTTTCGCTGCACTACGTAGGTATAATCAAAGAGATAGATAGGGATTGGATTTGGATTGGACAGATTAGTATTTTAGCACAGACAAAAAAAATAACTGAAAAATCCTTCATCAATGGGATTTGATTCGATTAACTTAAAAGTTAACTGTCCATTATGATTAATAATGTTATCCTTTTAAGATTCGCCAAAGTGGCCTTTTTAGACCCCCAGATCATGATTAAAAATAAAGTTAATTCTTGGACATATTGTATATGTCAGAGCTCGGAGTAAGATGGTTGAACCTGTAGTTGTTACTTGATATAGTTATATCCCTAGAAATATAGCTAGAAGATGTTTAAGCCTCAAATTTTTTGAGTTATTCCGGTCATAAATAGCTGCAGTGCTTTTTTATGTTTGTTACCTCAGTACGCCGTCATTTATAAACCGATTTAGAAATTTCTTTTTTTATTTAAAAGCATGTACTACTACTACAGACATTATGTTGCCACTGTTGCAAATTTGGCATTCTGCAAAAACTTCAATGGCGTTTCAGTGGTGTCTCAGTAGTGTGTCGATTGTATGTCGATAGTGTGGCAGTACAATAGTTTTCAGTGTTGCTAACAAAAATCTACAGAGGTACACCAAACCTACCACTTTTTGAAATCCTATTTTTATCAATTAAAACTTTATAATAAGGGTTTTTTTAATAATCTAAAAACGTTTTATTATAGAAAACATCAAATTTCACTAAAAAGATGCGTATATTGTTAAAGAAATAAGATTTTTATCACGATAATTTTTAGTCTATGCCATTCTGAAAAAAAAACAGCATGTAATTCACACGTGGTAGAAGTGAAACCTTCAAAAACACTGTACAATGCTTCCTATCTCATTTTCTCCCACCACGTTAAATCTTATGAATTTACATGTCTCTTTTTATTGTCGCTTTTTCGTTTCATAAACTTTCAAATCACAACGATGCTAAAGAACATCCATCCATCCATCCATCCAACCAACTTCACACTTGCGTATGACAGTCAACTGTGGGTACTTACCACCTTTATAATTACGAGCCGCACTATGTAGGTACCATTTTGTTGAAACTCAGATGTGTCTTCTCGACATCCGTGTGTCACTAACGGGATGCAGCAGAATACCAGCGTCAGGCATTGTACCTGGCATATGCTGAGCTGGACTCCCATTTGGTGCAACCATGAGACACCCCGCCAAGTAGTGATCAACCGTTATAGATGTGTATCTATCTATCTGTCTGTCTGTCTACCTATCTGTCTGTCCGTACGTCTGTCCGTCCTTCTTCCGTCTGTCTGTCCGTCCGTCCGTCTGTCTGTCCGTCGGTCCGTCCGTCCGCCCGTCCGTCCATCCGTCTGTCCGCCCGTCCGTCCGTCTGTCCGCGGTCCGTCCGTCTGTCCGTTAGTCCGCCCGTCCGTCAGTCCGTCAATACGTCCGTCTGTCCGCCCGTCTGCCCGCGGCCCGTCTGTCCATCCGTCCGTCCGTCTGTCCGTCCGTCGGTCGGCCATCCTTCCGGCCGTCTGTCCGTCCGTCCGTCCGTCCGGCCGTCCGTCCGTCCGTCCGTCCATCCATGTCATTTGTAATAATAAAAAACAAAAACACTGTATAATGCTTCCTATCTCATTTGCGGCGCTGCCGCAAGAGCAAACGTCGACGTCGGCACTATAAGCCAATGCCAAAATACGCCACCGCAAAGTATATAGAGAAGGCCTCATTGTGGCGAAATACGTCCACTTTATTAATTGACTACGTAAGACGCACACACACACGCACACAATTACTTTAAATTAAAAAAAATAAACAAATTGAAACAAAACAATAGCGAAAAGAGGTGTCGTTGTTCAATGGCTTCATAATGGCGATTCGATGGCCAAAACACTATTCAAACACGATAGACACAACTGTCAAATACACTTAAAAATATTACAGACTACCGTAACTTTGGTCATCACGAAGCCATTGACACATTATAGTGGACCAGACTACCAATTATTACAATAGTCTTACTATGGCGTTTCAATGGCACTACAGTGGCAAGTCAATGACCATAAATATTTTGTAGAATACCGAATGTCAATGACTATTCTATTGAGACACCACTGACACACTACTGACACACTATTGAGAAGTTGGTTATTTTACAGAATTGGGCCCCTGGTCTCGGTCTCAATCTGTCAAAAATATTTCTATAAGTTACTCAAACTGCCCGGGGGCCTCCCGTGGCAGTTTGAGTAACTTATGCGGCCTACCCAAATGTCCTTTCCATACATGCTCTGTGCTCCTTTCTTTGGTATTGATCGTCGAATTGTTGAGCTCCTTAACTTCTTATGTTGAGCTGCAAGATTACTGACAAATGCGTGTACTGACTGGACAGGTCCTCTCAATCTGTACTACGGTTCTTTCCTCAAAAGACCATTTCACACACCAATCTACCTGGTCTTCACATGAGCTGACCAAAATTATGTCTGGACTTAAAAGACTGTGACCTCTGAGTTTCAGAGTTTTTGGCCTTGCTCGGAGAGTAGTCGGATTAGAAACGCCGCCCTCTTCTAGTTTAAAAGAAACAAAATGGCGCGACAGTAGCAGGCTCCATACAAAAATCTTGTGCCCCGATAGTTCCGAACTTCTCACTCGCCGCACAATATTCCTGGAAAAATTCTTTGAGACTTAACTTATTTTAAACTTACCCCTCAGTAATTCCGAGAAAGTGACGTGACTCTGAGCACAATACCTCTCACTTAGTCGTACTCGTAGCTCTATTCTATTCAATTTTTTTATTATGGCAAGTAAAGTTCACGTAGCTTAAAAAAAAAAGTACTCGTAGCTCAAAGTGCATTGTTAATTTTGACACTGACGTTTTGGTCCGATCGAGAGCTTAACAAACATGGCGCCATTGTGTGCACAGCGCTTGACAATTATAGCCACAGGCATTCCGGTAATTTAATTATCAACGGGTATTTTTGTTGTGTTTTAAATGTGGGTAGTTTATCGATTAGGTTATGGAGGAGTCCTTAAATTATAATAATAATATTTACATGTACCTATACAGGGTGACTTGTAATTTGACGTATTAACAGTGCCAGATTAATATTACTTGTGCCCTAAGCAATCCACGCCTGTGGGCCCCCTATCCGAAAATTAGTATCGGTTTTTAAAAAAAATAACGTATTTTTTACATCGAAATAGATTATTACGTTCCTTAGAATATGTACGAAAACATCTGCCTCTATATACAGGTGACTTGTAATTTGTCATACTCCTTGCAGGACGTGAATAGTGGGGCCCATCTGCAACAATTAAGCACCTCAAAAAGTCTAGGTGAAAATTCATGGGATCCAAGAAAATACAATTTTTATGTATTTTTGAAAATTTCTCAATAATCGTTACTAAATATTAGTACAGACGTCAGCACATCAAGCTACCCGAAACTAAAATTTTCCCAATCAACTTGGAATAGATTTTCAACTTTATCGCCAAAGCATAAGGGCTTTGGCGATAAAGTTGAAAATCTATTAAAGAAATTTGACAGATTGTGGTAGCTTGATGTGCTGGCGTCTGTACTTTTCTCTAAAGTCTCAAATTGAATGGCCTTCATTGCTATTCCATTGGGTAGGTACCTAATAATTTAGCAAACCTTTCGATGTAACCAAATTTTCTAAAACATCAAACGGTTAAAAGTTAAAGGAAGAAGTTTACTAACCATTTTCTAAACTCATCTACGTAAATGAATTTTGATACCAGTTATCTCAAAAATTTACTATGGCATGAAGCGCAAAAATTACGGGGAAGACATCTTCATTTAATCAGCTATCTAACGAAGTACAAAAGTTTGAAAAAATATTTAGAGGTGCCGAAGAAACTGTCGATAATGCTGGCAAAGTTCGAATTTGCAACTTGTTGAAATGTTTAAAAATTGTGTGACAATCGTGTGGATGATTCTTGAAAATTGTTTATAAACTTCTTTTTATTTTTAACTGTTTCATGTTTTAGAAATTTTGGTTTCATTAAAAGGTTTGCTAAACAATGAGGTGCCCAACGAAGTAACAGTGAAGGCCATTCGATTCGAGATTTTAGAGAAAAGTGATATTTAGTGACGAATTCTGGGAATTTTTCAAAAATACATAAAAATTGAGTCTTTTCGAAGCCCTTGAAATTTTACCTAGGCTTTGTGGGGTGCTTAACTGTTTCAAATGGGTCCCTCTATCACATCCTGGGAGGAATATGTCATATTACAAGTCACCTTGTATAATATTGATATCTACCATCGAGCCTTTCCAACGACAACGCAACATCTTTCATCTCTCCCGCCTTCTATGCTCCCGCACTACAAAACACGCGGGTTTTCATACAGTCTTGCTTTTCATGTGCTAGCAAATATTTTTTCGGTGCTGTTTATGGTGCCCCCCGAGACGTGATGCCCTAAGCAATTGCTTAATTTTCTTAGACATATTATTTATTTATTTCTTTAACTGCCCGTGACATCCCAGCCTATGGCCCTAACAGAATACCACCGCTGCGACATTTATTTTTTAAATGTCGTAAGCACATTCCTCACCACGAAAATGTGCACCAATACATTGCGAAGCATGCGATGAGCGCCGTGCGCTGCACATGCCTCGCAATGTCTGTATCCGCCTTACAGCTGTAGCAATAAAGTTTAAAACAATAAAAATCAGTTACGAAACGTATCGAAAGTTAAAGTCGGAAAACATAACCTGATTGTATGGTATCACTGGTGCTGGGCACTGAACTGGAACCTGTGATACCGAGCGGATTATTTCCTAACTTCGCTTCGATTTGATTATGATAACTGCTACGCGTCACCACGCATTCATGTCGTGGGCTTTTTACGTACTGTTTACACAAAACGTAACATCACGCCTTTATGTTGACGAGCTAGACAGAAATGTATCTATAGAAGGTATACTCACATTTCGCCAGTTAAGTATTTTTGAAAGCAGTGGTGGTTATACATAAAACGATTTCGTCCGCGTGAAATTTCTTGTTACCCGTCGCATCGCATCGCCTGCCCGCGTTTTTACTTCGTTTTTGCTTAGCGTTCTTTCTGACTGTTTTCTTTTTGCTCGGCTCCTAAAGGTCATAGCGTGATGTTAAATTAATGTTAGCCTATAGCCTTCCTCAAGAAATGGGCTATCAAATGCAAAAAGAATTTTTCAAATCCGACTAGTAGTTCCAGAGATTAGCGCGTTCAACCAAACAAACAAACTCTTCAGCTTTATAATATTAAAAGTATAGATAGTATAGATTCGAAGCCAGACAGGCACTTTAGTTTGTGTATTTAATTTCATCACCACTGCTCTCAAAACGGTAAAAACATCGTGAGGAAACCAGCATGTCCTAGAACCAAACATTCGAAGACATGTGCAACCACCAACCCGCAGTGAGCCCGCGTTTTGGATTATGGCCTGCGTCATGTAATAGGGAACGAGCCTATTGCCATCGACTTTTTTTTTTGTTCCGGGGTGGAAAATCCTCATGGATGTCTGCCGCCCTGGGGCGGGCGGCGGGGTCTGTCAGACTCTTACCACCCCGGTGTTCCATCTCACACCTACGCCGAGGGTCGCGGGAACGTACGATCCTTCCGCAACATTGCCATCGACTGGTCCAAGATCTAAACACCGAGCTGCTACTGAAAAATGCCAGATTAAAAAACCCAATAACACTAACGACCCGGGAATGGAACCCAGGACCTCATACTCAGGAGTAGCGTTTGCGATTGCAACCACTCGCAATTGCCATCCTATTGGACTATGAGAGTGAGGGAACAGAGAGTGCACCTAAGCTGTGTCTACCGCACACACTTGTGCACTATAATATCTCCCGCGCTGAAGGCTGGTCTCCGATGAGATTGGTTGGCTTCGCCGAAATTCGGTCTGTAGGACAACTTTTTTATTAAATGTTATTCTCTATTTTTTTCCAGTCAAAATGCGTTTCTTACTTTCCGCCATTTTGCTGCTCTCCGCCATTTTGTCGTGCGCGACGCAGGCGCAGTACCCGCGCCCCCGCCGCCCTGAGCGCTTCGACACCGCTGAGCAGATCTCGAACTATCTGAAGGAGCTTCAAGAGTACTACTCTGTGCATGGGAGAGGAAGGTGAGTTTTTTTTTGTCATTCTTTCTATTATAGTCCGCATGGAACTAGTTGGCCGCGCCTTGGGTGGGGACGGGGCTGAGAGCGGCGGGGTTGCCTGTTGTTCGCAACGCACGTACCACAATAAAGACATACAGTATTGTATCTCGGCCGTAACCTTGAAGTAAATGCCTACAGCCGCGCGGTACGTAAACATGCGATAGGGCTGACGCCTCCAGTATTTTAATTACATTTGCCTACTTTGTGTTTCCATTTAGTTTTGTTATTGTATTTTACTGTGTGTACATAAATAATAAAATAAATAAATAAATATACTTTTTTTATATAAACAAATAAAATACTTTGTGAATTGAATACAGTGTGCATTCACAGATTGATTTTATTTAAAATAAAAAAAACTATTCGGTAATTTAAAAACTTGGCTGTATGCTCTAGTGTCTTTGCCAACATTTTCACGCAGCCACGGCAGAAAATAATCCTCGCGCCATTTTTCTCAAATTTTCTTTTCTTTGTACTTGTATTGTGAAATTTTTTTTTTCTGTTTCCTCGCAAATGTGTTAAAAAACGTCGTACGATATACGTGCGTATTGGTTATAACATGCTCGGCTCAATGGGCATTGTTCATATTTTTTTAAATGTTGTAATTGAAAAACCATTTCGAGGAATAGCGTTACTGATCATTACGGACTAATTAATTTTGAAAAATATTCATATGTTATTGATATTTTTGATAAAATACGATTGACCTTCTTTGCCCTTCAAATTACGTACGACTTTGGCCGTACAGTTTTGTATCGTTGCCTCAGAAAATAAAAAGTAAGAGGCAAGTATTTGTCTACAATCTGTCAAATGTCAAATTATTGTAAATATGTCAAAAATATAAACATTCTTGTTTATATCTCATTATTACATTACATACATTATTTCAACACTCGACAATATTTAATATACTGGAAGAGTTATGGAATACAGGAAGTGCTTTGTTCCAACTTGCAGCAATAATAGTAATAATGTCGCCGCGTGCGTTATTATTCTATTTCTAAGTCGCCGCGTCGATTGTTCTAGTGACGATAGAGAGTAGTATATTCCTTGGAGGACACTTACACATAAAAAAACCATTTGTAAATAAATACGCTAGGCTAGGATTCGATTATTTAAGACGTCTATTCGGCTTATTGACACTTTGACAGTTGTGACATTGTTGACGTTGTGTTGACAGATTAAAATTTTTAATTATGTACTAGTAAGGCAACGGCACTTAATCTTTATGCCACTGGATGACGTCACCTACCTTAAAAACTTAAAATAATTAAATAATTTTTATTAAAATAACTATTGAGCCAATCATCAAAATATTCAAATTAGTTTCTCAAAATGCTCTAAATTTACAAAAAATAAATTAAAATATAATGGCTAGAAATTTTGGACAATCCCCATTACGCCCTCGCCTTCGGCTCGGGCTGAAATTCCGCCTCGCATGTTATAACCATCTTAACGCACTAATAACGCAATGTACTATTACAGAATTATAATCATTAAAGTCATCAACACAACTCTCTAAGACCATGTAAGTCCAAAGAATGATGATTTCATGAAACAGTTATTCTTATTACAGTAACAGTTATTCAATAAAAATAATTAATTTTATTCATAAAAGTATGCAATCATTTCATTAATGTTTTGTTATGATGTTGTCACGTTAAACTATCGTCCGTAAATCGACTTTACAGACAACCAATTTTTTTCTAGTATTATTCATACACACAGTACAATAAACAACTATTATTAATAATAAAAACCACGTCTTTACTTTGAATTATACAAACTAACAAAACACACATGCCCCGAGGTTTTAACACCAGCGTACCTACCGTTTAATGATTCATGAACCGCCTATAACTACCTACCTCACTCGTGTTTATCACTTTCCTTTACTCTATTCACTTCATTTATTAATCCAGACATCTTTTTTTCGGGAGATAAAATGAAATACTTATCCATTAAAAATACACACATTATGTACCTACCTACAAGTAAGTAAAATTATTTTATAGTCTTACCTTTCAGAGTTTCCAGGTAATCTAAAAAAAGTTATCTCTGGATGCGTTATTGACGAATTCATGCAACCAAAAACAGCACAATATAGCCTACTCGTCATATTAAATATGTACTTGAACTTATTTTTAGTGAAAAAATCGCGCGGTTATTGTTAAAAAAAACAACACACCGTCCGTTCGTCACTGCGGCACAGTCGCGACTGTCTGCATGCTGAGCGCATGCCGTGGTCGAGGCGCGTAGGTATAGCTCGCGTTTCGTCCGTTTGTATGAAGACGACGTACTGTATGTCTTTATTTATACTGTGCACGTACTGAGTAATGACAAAGCGCCCCCGCCACTCCGTCCCACCGCTCACATACCTAAGGCGCGGCCAACTAGTTCCGCGCGGACTATTAGCGATTTTACTCAATAATTGACTGATACTGGCGACTAGAACTCGCTTTAACTAGCTTCAACTCTTCCTCCGATTCCTCCCATACCAACCAAAACCTAAACACTGTAAAAGTATAATAACCATTTTTTTTTTAAATAACCTTGGAGTGTCTTGCTAGCCTCTTCTCCATAGCAAACGACCAGTTGTAACCGTACATCTAGCTTATGACGTTTTATAAGTACCCATGTGGGTTTATGTGTAATAGAATATTTTGATTTGGATTTAATTAAGAGACCGACTTCTCGACAATTTATAAATTCTTTGACTCTGACTGGAACGAATTACACGAGCTTCTTTATGTTGTCGAAAAAAATACGCAATTAAAACATTAAAAGCTTATTTATGTTGTCGAAAAAATACGCAATTAAAACATTAAAAGAAAGTCTTGTACCCTGGATATAAACAACAAAAATCTACAAACTCCTGGAATAAACTCTGCAACTTGAACTGCGGACCGAGAATATAGAAAAACAGTTGATCAGCTACATAGAAAGAGAAAATGAAATCGGGTCCCACACTGGGCGCCATTTTATAAGAAAAAACTTTTTTGTTTATTTGTTTTCTAGGCATTTTTAATTGTTATTAGGATAATTTCTAAGTATTTCAACGACTTAGAAGTATTGTGTTTATGGAAGAGGAAAGTCAGGAGTTTTAAAGTTACTTCATATGTCCCATGTTGGGTGCCAATAATAATTTAAGTAGTCCCACGTTGGGCGGCATTATTATAAGTTTAGTTTTTTTTATCTGTCCTTTTACTTACGAGGCATATGTTATTGATAACAAACGGTTCGTACTCATCACTAACAAAGCTTTAAACGTTACGTGGTTCTGTTTCTAGTAGCACTTACTTATTGCGGCGGTTAAATGTTGCCAGTTTATAGTTTCACTACTTGTCGCTAGATGTCTCTATTTGAAGTTAACAACGCCACCTATCTATTTTTTATGGAACTTTCTGACATTGGAAGTTTTCAGAACCATGAACATGAAGAATGTAGTGTCGCAGTAGTTTTCGAAACAATACGCCAGAGGCCAGCTTTTAGTAGTAGATATATACGATATATACGAGTGTCTATGGTGTTTCTTGCCTCTATAGGAACCTGCTTGTCTTTGGAATGGGCAATTACAGTTTGTTTACAGTTTTTTACCTCTGATTTTACATCACTGACCAAATCATAGTGATCTTTATTCTCATTCCAATAAGGTTGCTGTGGGTGGCTGCAACTGACAAGTCTGTCAAAATCATTGTGATCTTTATTCTCGTTACAATAAGGTCGCAGTTAGGTTGCTCCTGTCAGAGGTAAAATAACTGTGAACCGACTGTAACTTTTTCTTTCTGACTGAACGACTCATCGACAAAAGTATCTGTAATTGGTTTAATTTAAATAAGTGCTTTGAGTTTGAGTTTGACACCGTAGCCCAAGATATAAAATGTCCCCATCAAACACGGTTAGCCTAATAGGGTAAGCAGAATACTTCATGCTGATAACTAACTAATTAATAATGATTACGTCACTTATCTATTTATGTCACTTATCTATTTATCAGTATTTATTTATTGTTTAGTTTTGCAATGTTACTCATATCACGCTTTTTATACATAGGTACCTATTCGTTACTGTTTTTATGTGACACAAATTTATTTATATTTATTTATTTAATTACGCATACACATTACACACATCACGATGCAGTATAAAACTGATTTACATCCGTCACCTCACACACCAGGTCCAGTTGAAAACCAGCGTCAGGAACCAGTTGTCTGGCATTTTTGCTGAACTGGGCCTTTTTGGCGCAGCCGTGAGGCACACTTTCCTGCTAATTTGTTACATCGGACTTTGCACTTTTTATTTTTATCTTATTTTTTATCTGATGTACGACTAATATCTAACTATCTGGTATATTGTGTGTCTCTTAGTCTGTGCTAAATAAATGTATTTTCTTTCTTCTTTCTTTCTATTATTAAAAATTTCCTGAAATTCAAGCCAATACATAGATAGACAGATGAAACGTTTATTCAGTGCAACAAAAGACACAATACAGGTACTTATTAAAAAAACATCAAAAAGGTGAAGAAAAAAATATATAAAAAAAAAACAAATAAACTTCCGCCTTCTTCCAAATGAGGGTAGGCAGAACCAACAGAAGGTCACCTGCTACGATCCTCACACACCCCATTTGCTTCGTCTATGTTCATACATCTAGTCATACACTCACGACTTTCAGTGATGACAACTATTCACTACTTTTATCGTTTTTTCAGATATGGTAAGAGACAAATGCACATAGCCGATGCGTCTGTGATCTTCCGGGAGAGTCCATTCTTCGAGCACAACCTCAACGATGAACCGGCGTTCAAAAACCTTGGCTATAAGTAAATTAATAAAGAATTAATAATTATTAATAATAACAACAATAATCACCGTGTAAAATAAAACCAATTTAGTCTATTTTATTTATATTTTGCTGATTTGATTGATCTGTTAGTTTTTACTGATATGTTTGAACTGTGACTTGCAAAAGTGCAAACATTTGATACGCTTCCGCCGAATAGAACACCAATCAACGTTTTCGAAGGAGTCCCTAAATGACAGTTAAACATTTTGACAATTAAAACAAAATGGAGGACCGCTATTCATTCGACGCCGACGGCTATTTGCGCTATCGGGGACTAGGCAAATCAGATAACCGAAAAGTGAGTCTTTTTCTGAAAGCCAGGTGGAGCCGAATGTTGAAATGTTGTTATGTTTTTGTAGAGGTGGGTTTGGGAATGATGTTCTCAATACTTTTTTCGAAAGAAATGTTACTTTTTCGCCCTGTCAAGGAACTGTCTTTTTTTGTGAAATTGTCTATATATACCTAAACAAAATTAATTTTATAAATTACAATTTGTTGTTTGTGCTATTAGGTAAGTGTAATACAAAATACCTATATCAATTTTAAATTAGTTTCGTCAAGTAGTTAAACATCCCATCGCAAGCAATTATATTTTCTTTATTAGTTTATTAAACACCAATGCTCTAAAAAATAACTTAAGTGAAAACTATTCTAGTCAAATTAAAAACTATTAAAATTCCATCTTATTATTCTACTCAATTAAATGCTTATTTTGTCAAAAAATAAATCCTAAAAATAGTTTTCAAACTGGGTGAACGACTATTTTTAGGAATTTTTATTATTACATCACTTTTATTGTAATAAATAATAAAACTATGTAAAAATACACAACAAATAGTGTTAACAAAATGTATGTAGTATTTATTCAAAATGCAAGATTGTTTCATGGCCTATTTGTTTTAATAAATCATTGACCCTATTATTACTCCTGCACACATGTATCTACCACGCCACATGCGAACTACGCATGACGCGTATAGGGATTACCAGGACCAACAGCCTTCGTCGGAGAACCTACTGCATACAAGCCACAGTAGTGACCATTGTAAGTATTCACTAAGCATAATGTAGCGGTATCTACCACGCCACATCCGAACTACGCGTCAAACTGACGTCACGCAAAATCCTGCATCTCGCAAGCAAAGTTTACCACGAAACTATAAATACAACGGCCCGACATGAATCATCGGGCAGTTGCTCGCCAGACATGACACCCGTCTGGTCGGAGAATCTTCCCTTTTCTATGGAGAACGAGTAAACTTTACACCCTGTTCCTCATGCCTCTATATACACATAACATACATAAACACACGACTTCCCATCGAGGTAGGCTGTGAAACTACAGAACGCCACCTTACGTACTCCTTTGGCGTCGGTTACGTTTATACATCTGGCCATACACGCAAGCCGGTTGCGAGTGACCTTTCTAAAGAATATCACCAATAAGGTCACTATAAAATATGTCCTCATAGGGCGTACCGGCGTTTCCCCTCACTAATGCTGCTCACACAGTTTTATTAATCCAGCACCCCCAGGGTAGTCAGAAAAGCTACCAAATGATAAATTATTTTATTCTGTAAGTAGGTTTGTACAGACGCCAGCACATCAAGCTACCCGAAACTGTCAAATTTTCCCAATCAGCCTTGAACCTCGTGCTTTAGCGACAAAGTCGAAAATCTATTATAGAAATTTTACAGATTGTAGTAGCTTGATGTGCTGGCGTCTGTACAAACACTTTTAACACATCAATAATATTATCAAAACCAGATGTGGTCGGTGTTTCCTATCTAATTCATCTGAGAAAAAACACTGAAACGAACTCAGAGATCACAAACGACTGGCTTAACTATTTTTACCAAACTATTTGCGTATAGCTCGCAACAAACCGAAGGAATAGGTTTGCTGAGATAATGCAGCTAAGTATTTATACCAAATCAAATCAAAAGTCATTTATGCAAATTAGGCTGAGAATCAGCACTTTTCGAACGTCAAAATTACATGAGACAGTCTCCGAAAACGCCCTTACCACTTTCTAGTGTTTTTGCTGGGAATTCGAAGTAGCGCAACAAATTTCCCAGCAGCACAGCTGTCTGTTTAGTTAGAAAAACTGCATTGTCTATACAAAGAAATTAACATTACGAGACACAGAACGTTAAATTAAATTATTGCCACATGTCAGCCATATCCATGCCAATCATATCATACATGAGTGCTGAATAATATCGTTGGTAACCATGGTGATGTCCTTCAAAAAGGTCAGTAGCATGGTACTCGCTACTAGCCCGCGGGTAAGACCAGCTGGTCTCTTTGCTAAGATGAAGTGAGCTTCAAGTAAGCTGTCATTTCACCAGCGGTGCTATTCTGTAAAAATCTCACCGTGAAAACTTAGGTGAAGTGAGCGTGGAGTGAGCTGTCAATAGTGCCACGAAAGATGAAACTTGACACACCTCATGGTTTGACTTGCGCAGAACACGATTTTAGGTATCTTTAGCGGTATGAGGTCTGAGTGCGGGACGGGACCGGACGTCATAGGGGCTGCGGAAAGAGCGGGGGAGGCGGGGTCAAGTCTCATCTTTCGTGGCACGCATTGTACGCTTACGTACCGTATCGAACATTAATCAATGTTATCGTAAAAATCCTCTAAATGCTGTTAACAAGTCCAAACCCGAAAATTTTGTCAGTTTAAATCAAATAGTCGACCGCTATTCTTCCGACAGTTGTTTGCTGACGGGGGATATGGAAAACAGGTTGTCGAAATGTGTCAGTCGGATGCTTGTGAATAGCTTTGCTGGAGTGGAGACCGCGTACCGGCAAGCGTAGTGAGGAACATGCTTTAGCTAGATAGACCGACGACCTCAAAAAGGTGGCTAGGACAGACTGGACGTGGAAGACGGAGGACAGGGTGTTGTGAAGCAGCCTGGGAAAGGCCTATATCCAGCAGTGGACTGCGTAAGGATGAGTTGATTATTACCTACGTTTAGGTATAAAGGGTGTCTCAGTAAGAGTGCACTTTTTAAACTTAGAATATTTTTTTTTCGTGCAAATGGCAACTCTGAAATTTGACAGCTGTCACCTATGTTTATTCCGATTATTAAAAATGGAGCGCTTTTCGAAAGAGCAACGCGTTATAATTGTGTAAACTCATTACAAAAATGGGGAAAGTTACGTTGAAACCGCTCGCAAACTTGGCCAAATTTTCAGTCGAGAAAGTGCACCTAATGTGTCAACCAGATCGTGCGATTTTTTCTTTGGGGTTTTGTGAAATCTCGGGTTTATGTAAAATAATCAGAAACAATTCCTGAGCTCAATTCAGTGATCCAACGCGTCATCGGTGAGATACAGCTACATCTCTGTGTAAAAGTCATAGAAAATTTCATGAAAAGAGTAATGACCTGTCATCAGAGCCATGGCCATGGGGCCGTTTGCCGGATATTTTATTCCATACTTAATCGGAACATGTCTTTTTTACAATCCAATAAAAATATCACAACTCTCTCATAAAATACATGCTTTTATTTTAAAATAAAAAAGTGCACCCTTACTGAGACACCCTTTATAGCTTCCTAATTAGCACATAAACCGTACTAATATAATGACTCTAACCTTCATTTTAAAACCTTCGTCAATTAAGTTTTCCATTAGGGGAGAGCGATCAAATGACATCACAGGCGTGATATCGATTTTAAAGCTTATGCCAATAACGGTAAGGTTAAGTTTGTGTTAGCAGCGTTTAATGAAACTAGTGCAAGGTATTTATCTCTTTTTTAATAAAGAAAAAAGTTTGTTTGTCCGTTTGTTTTTAATATAAAATTGTTTTCCTTGACTTCGTCGTTGGTACAGTGGCCGCAAGCGCATGCTGACTTGCTGAGCATGACGTCCTTTCGGGTTCGTTTCGCGACGTATTCCACATTGGGCACCCGCTTAAATGGCATCTGAGTGAATGCCCCTGACACACAGCGCACATTCACTCAGGTGCCATTTAAACGGGTGCCCAATGTGGAATACGTCCGTTTCGCATGTCGAGCAAAGTGTTACTGGGTTTTTCCAACAAGAATTTGTCAATAGCAGCCCAGAGTGGATTTGTGACAGATTAATGGCAACAAGCTCGCTCCCTATTAAATAAGACTTAAACATAATCTGAATAATGCTCTTATGCCAATAACTCTAAGTTTTTACGGTAAGATTTTTACAGAATCGATCGCTTGTTCTTCAATAACAGAATTAATCAGCCATTCAGAAAATCGATAGACAATGACGTTTCGTCTACGTCAAACTTTGCTCATAAGCTCTTTGATAATCCTATTACGACACCACTTTTTATTAATGAATTAGTGACGTCACCAAAATTAACCTAAACCTAAGATGCGTAAAGATAAGAGAAAAATGAGTAGTTTATTGTATAGATCTATAGTCACAGGCAGATAAACAATATAAGTAATATTAGTAAAATCAGGTAATTTTCTATTTTTGGTGCCAGCACATTGAGACAATTTCATCACAGCTGCTCTCAAAACGGTGAAGGAAAACATCGTGAGGAAAGCGGCATGTCCGAGAACCAAAAATTCACATGTGACATCTACCAACCCGCACTGGGCCCACGTGCTGGATGGACTACCCCTCTTACCGAGAGGATGTGTCCCAGCGGTGGGAACATTATATATATATATTTTTTTATTACTAAATGGGCCCGCTCTAGACCCCCATCACGCCTGATGGAAAGCGATGGATGCGGTCTATGATGGAACGAGCGTGCCCAGAAGATGCCTGTTCACTCTTGCTTTGAAGGCAGTCGGGTTAAATGTGGGAGGGAACACAGAATATGCTGATTATGTGTATGTTACAACGAGACAGATAGAGTAGAACTCTGAACAAAATGAGATAGCAAAAATGGCCGAAGGCCTTAAAAATTCTCGCTTATGGTGAAGGAACCGATGACCATTAGGGTAAACGTGTTCTTGAGTGGAGACCGCGAATCGGCAAACGTAAGGTAGGACGCCGTCACGCTGGGTGGAGTGACGATCTCCGCAGGGTGGCTGGTACCAGCTGGAAGAGAGTTGCCAAGAATCGAGCTAAATAGCGTGCAATTATGTCCAGCAATGGACTGCTGTAGGCTCATTCTATTTGTGGAGCTAGTACAATGATCCATATAGAGTATGGTCACCCATCTACGGACCAACCGCGGTAAGCGTAGCTTAACCTGATCGATCGACCCGTGCGACTGTTATTATTTAGTCATGGGCCCCTCGTTGCTTAACGTTATTAGACGCTTAAACGTCAAGAAATATGGTATGGGTGGTATGGTTAAGCAGACGCTAATCGTTGCAACGTTAATAAATAAAGGGGATTCGAATGTTGTACCATACTTGCTGATCACTGATAGATTGCTTAAGTTTACAATCAAAAAATTCAATTTTAAATGAATTCCAATTAATCCAAACAGAACCGCGTAATCCTCTTGTATTGATATCAGGTTTCACCCACTTAACTTCAGACCTTCGGACAAAAGATATAGGGTGTATATTACAATAACAGCTGGGAGCAAAGAGAGGATGTCAAATCGAAACTAAGTGGATTATAAACAGAGTGCGCGCGCAACTGCGATGTTGTGGTGTAATGGCGGAAGGCTCTTTTTAGTTGACACGGTGGTACAGCGTGGAACAGGTATTTTAGAAATGATAAAAATATCATTGTACTGATAGTTCTTTTCATTTCATGTTTTATTACTTTACTCATTATTTGTTTTTTTTAATGAGAAAAACGAAAATACTGAACTCAGTTTAAAAAATTTGCAGTTCCATACATTTTAGTTGATGTTAATAATCACAGAATCAGTTAGAGAGTATTTTTGCTCCAATTTAGAGTGGTTCATTTTCCCTCATTCCTAAATACTTTTTGCCTTGTATGTTTGCGAACAAGTGTTTCAGAACCAGGTGTATAATAAAGAAAGTGGCGCCCAGCGTGGGACAGTTTAAAAAGTGGCACCCAACGTGGGACAGTTAATAAACTGGCGCCCAGCTTAGGACAAGACTTGTGGGTAAAACTTACATCACAATTTAAAGTTAAGTATTATGTCACCCAATACTGGTCATATACAGACAAAGACAATGAAAGTTTACTCCAAAAAAGTATGTTAAGACAAATACCTACTAGATAAAAGCACGCAACATGTGCTTAATGGCGCCCACCGCGGGACTTGTTGATTTGTTTTTACTCCAAGCTAGCTAGTATAGCAATTACTACTAATAAAAAATCACAGTTGCCATGAGACTGCTACAAAAGAAATACCTGTTCTTTTTCACAGCCCCTTAACCATCACAGTGTTGCAACCAAAAAGAGCCCAGTCGTCGCGATTCAGGAAGGCGGGCGACTCCGCTTGTTTTTTACTCAAAAAATCTATATTTTAAACTAAATATTTAGCAAAATTGACTATTTTATACACAAGTTTTCTACCTGAATAATATTTTTGAGAGTGGCTCCTATATTTAATGAGGATTTTGTACCATTTGTTGTCTTAAGACCCATATCAGTGGAGTGTGTTTTATAATGTGTTATTGAGTCTTTCAAAGTGTTTTTCAGTTGTTTCCCTACTGATAAATAAGGAATTTGAGGTAATTTTGTGTATATTAATAATAGATATAGCTTGTTTTATTACAAGAATGTTCGAGAGAATTTGAATTAAAAAAATTAAAGGGGCAAATCAGGGAGATTTATATCAGCTGTGGGTTTAACGAGGAAATAGTAGAAGTCAAATAGGGTTATTATCATATTTGCATCTATGTCAGATTCCTATAGTAAACACCCTGATAAATAGAAGAATTGCACCATTTATAAATAAATAATATTTCGTATAATAAAAGAAGTGAATAGGTAAGCTCCATTACTGCAGAAATAAAACATAGGTATTTATATTGGTGTTAGAAATTTCTACCACCTCAAAAACAAATGAATGTGTTTATTTTCACAATGAAATTAAAAACAACTGAAGAATTAACCTTACCGGATAATTATTATGTATATAACTGATCTCAATATAAATAATCATTATTTTCAAAAAAAAAAATTTGTTCCTTAATTTTATTTTAATTTTAGAATTTTATTTTTGTTATTTTTTGCTGTCTATTTGCTCTCTCGCTTGTAACTTTGTAACAGCTAAGTAACATCATCGGAAGCAAATTATGGTATGAATATGAACATGATCAATTTTGTTAATTTTTAAGTACGTTCACAGTCTGATCTCAGTGTCAATCTGACAAAAATTAAGACGACCCACTGACCAATACCTCTAATTTCCCTACATTTTTGACAAGACGTTTTTGACATTTTTTTTGTCGCCGAGATGAGACTGCGACTAGTTATGAACGTGTTAAAACTCAAAACTCAAAGTATTTATTTCAATTAAACCATTTACCTTACCATTACCATACCACCACCATACCACCACCACCACCACCACCACCACCACCTTTACCATTTTACCATTTTACCACCTACCATTTACCTTTTGAATTGTCAAAAAGTCGGTCAGTCAGAAAATATGAAGCTAGTTGCCCATTCCAAAGCGTAGGTACCTATGGAGAAGAACGGGCAAGAAACTCCATGGACACTCTTTTAAATTATATTTTTACAATAATATTAGTTACATCATTAATATGAATTTATAATTATATGTGAGAATGATGTAAAAAAGACGTACGTGTTAAAAGCGTCCAGAGTAGGTACAGCAAATAGTAAGAAAACAACAATTCAAAATTAAAATAATTAAAAATAAGCCGAGGCAGCTAAGTGACGACCAGCCCCACCCAACTGACTGTTAAGTTATGAGAATTGGCCTTCAGTGCATCCCGTTCGTTATTTTAGTCAAAAAGAATACTCTGACTTTGAGGCTAAGAACTCACGGAGCGAGCAACCGCCGCGGTCGTGGATCTGCGGTTTTATTTAAAAACTCACGAGACCGGTTATTCGCGCGGTTACGCGGCCGCCGCGGTTGCGATCATCGCCCGCAAACGTGGCGGGCGATGATCGCAAGATTGCAAGACGGGCGGTTAACTTAACGATCAGTTGAGGTCCCGCCGCGCCGCCCGCCGGCCCCCGCGGTCGCCCGCCAACCGATCGCAAAGCGCGCGGGCGTCACCCGCCGAGGCTGCGGCTAACCGCGGCCCGCGCGATTCTACTAGTTGCCCGCCGGTACAGCGGGAGCCGCATACAACCGCGTACACCGCGGGCGTAAAACGCGTCGTGAAATGTGCTTTAATTTTTTATATAAATATTTGCATTCTACAGAATCTGCGGGCCCGCAACCGCAGCGGACGCGGGCGAAAATCGCTCCGTGAGTTCTTAGCCTAACTCTACCAATATCATAGCGAATAAACTGCATATGTTACCCTATAGCAGTTCCGCAATTTGTGGATTTTTATTCAACTTTCCTTGAACCAAGAACCTTATGCTTTAGCGAAAGTAGAAAATCTATTAAAGGAATTTGACAGATTCTAGTAGCTTGATGTGCTGGCGTCTGTACAATGCGTGCCACGTAAGAAGAGACTTGACCCCGCCTCCCCCGCTCTTTCCGCCGCCCCTATGACGTCCGGTCCCGTCCCGCACTCAGACCTCATACCGCTAAAAGATACCTAAAATCGTGTTCTGCGCAAGTCAAACCATGCGGTGTGTCAAGTCTCATCTTTCGTGGCACGTATTGTACTTGTGGTCGGCGGAGTATGTATTTTTCTTCCATACTTCTATATTAGTCGTCATCTTGGTAGTAACCCCCTTTCTAACCATATTATTATCATCATTAAAACTCAGAAAGTACATATGCATAGAAAATGTATTGATATACAACGTGTTAATGTCGCCATCCAGTCTCTTGGGTATATTACCAGTAGACACCGATGCGGAGGAATTTTTCGACGCCATATTTTAGTTTGATAATAGTTTTAGTTAGGATAAGTATATATTTTTATAGTTTGTTTCTTTATTTAGTATTCGAAGTTTATCCCGTCTATTATATTGTGTATGCATGTATTCAAATTAGGCTATGAATCAAATAATTTGCAGTTCCATACATTTTAGTTGATGTTAATAATCAGATTTAGAGTATTTTTTGCGCGAATTTAGAATGGTCCACAAATATTTTTTCGCCTTGTATGGTTGCGAATAGGTGTTTCAGAACCAGGTGTATAATGGGGCACCCATCGTCGGGTTGACTAGAGAGAAAATGGCGCCCAGCGTGGGACAGTTTAAAAAGTGGCACCCAACGTGGGATAATTAAAACTTGAAAACACTTTTAAAACGTCAAAGTTACATAGTACAGTCCCCCAAACGACATCACCACTTCCTAGTTCTTCAACTGGGAAGAAGTGGCGCAACAAAGTGACGCAAAAACGGTTTAGTATTTTCGTCGTCTATCGTTCATCGAATAGGCTCGACTCGTCCTCTCTCATTCAACGGTCACGTTTCGAGACGCCAAGATGTCTCCGTGGAGCGGCTCGTGGCATAGGGTAATTTCAAATTTAGAAGGCCGCCGAAAATAAAATGTTAAATTCGAGAAATTAGGTACCTATAGGAATAAAAGATACACATGTGTATTGCCGTCAACGGCACACAAATATATTTTTTATAATTTCTAATTAATTACTATCGGTTACGTTTAATGAGATTCAAGATTTTAGTAAAAAAATTAAAACATTCTAAATTAAAATATTTGAAATTAAATAAACACATTGAAGATTAAAAATAACAATAAAAAGCTATTAAATACCAATATAACGTTCGTGGAATTTGGCCAATTAATTTTAAATACCAATTTGCATTGGACCAAACTATGTTTTTTTAGTGAAAGACACCTTTTTTGGTACATTTACTAATCAGAGACCAGCCAGATCTATTCTGTAAAAATCTCACCGTGAAAACTAAGGTGACGTGAGCTTGAATTCAAAAGCCAAGCTGTCAAGCTGTCAACAGTGTCAAACACTAGTACCTATCAAGTGGAATGACAGCTCACTTCACTCCAGTTTTCACAGTGACATTTTACAGAATAGACCTGATCAAACTTCTGGACGACAGATTAACTTACAATACTTTAAATATTTTTTTATTTAACTAATCAATTTATTCCAGATAATGGCACCAGTGAAGTTCGGACTATTCAAAGCCCGGAGCAGGGATTACCAGGACCAACAGCCTTCAACAGAGAACCTACTGCATACAAGCCACAGTAGTGACCATTGTAAGTATTCACTGTATGAATAATGTAGCAGTATCTACAACGCCACACGCGAACTACGCGTCATTCTGACGTCACATAAAATCCTGCATCTCGCAAGCAGAGTTTACCGCGCAACCGTCACAACGGCCCGACATGAATCATTACGCCTGTAATTCCCGAAAGGTTTAAGCAGAGGTGGTACCTATATTACACCCACATTCTCTATGTAACAAGGGGCAAGCTTATTGGCGTCAACAGGACACAAACTTGTTTCGTCCCGGGAATCGAAACTCAGGACCTCGTGCTCCAACAAAAACATCAACGTCGAAAAAACCTAATACATAATAATTATTCGAACTGCTTGCGTCATGGTTTGTAAATTATGAAAGATATTTTTTTGATCGCTGCCAGAGCTGGCTGTCCCTTTCAGGGACACTGGGTGGGGACAGTCCTAGGTCTGAATTAATAATTACTGTTTGAAAACTAACAATACTAACCTATTTACATAAGCATTATTGTTACTAACACCAAAATGCTAACAAAGTTATGGACGTAGCCTGATATAAAGCTATTAATTTTAAATAGTGCTTGGGACTCGGGGTACGAATTCCAGTGGAGACTAGAAATGTTTCAGGTATGGTATGGTACGTGTATATCATACTAATATTATAAAGCTGAATATTATAAAGCTGAAGAGTTTGTTGGTTTGAACGCGCTAATCTCTGGAACTACCAGTGGGATTTGAAAAATTCTTTTTGCATTTGATAGCCCAATTCTTGAGGAAGGCTATAAGTTATTTAACATCACGCTATGACCTTTAGGAGCCGAGCAAAAAGCAAACAAGGCAGAAAGAACGCTAAGCAAAAACGAAGTAATAGCGCGGGCAGGCGATGCGACGCGACGGGGTGGGTCGGAGTAACAAGAAATTTCACGCGGACGAAGTCGCGGGCAGAAGCTAGTGTGTAATGTTTGTGTGGTGTGTGCCGCGTGTATGTGGCATAATGTGTGGTGTGTTTAAATGTGCGTGTTTGTTCCATTGTTTTTCGATTCGGTGTCAGGCCAAGGTTAGTTGATATTTTACCACTACAGCTGTGATGCCATATTATGATTTAAAAAAAAAAAAGCCTGGTACTAAGGTATCTACTCCTAAGGGATTATTTGATTATTTTTTATGATAACTAAAAGGTAGTTGACTTAGCCAATAAAAAAAAACAGCGTTATAGCAGTTCAAACATTTGGAACACTAGAATTTTAATCATAATATGGTGTGTCACAGGCAGGGCCCGTGGCTAAACTATAACAGCTACACAGGTCAAACGATCAGATTACGCTTGCTGCGGTTGATCTATGGATGGATGACCATCTTCACATACCGAGACCCCTCCGTACCTCGGAAAGCACCGTTAAGCCGTTGGCCCCGGCTGTCATTCGTGGATCTTTAACAGTCAAAGTCAAAGCACTTATTTCAAATAGGCACATAAAAGGCACTTTTGAACGTCAGAAATTACAACAAATAGAATTGATTCTTGTCGCCCATTCCAAAAGGTAGTTTTCGTATGGAGAAGAACGGGCAAGAAACTCCACCGTTACTCTTTTAAAATGCTTTATAATATTTTGCATACATTAATTATTTAATAATAATATGTAAAGACGATGCACCTAAAATAAAATTACTATACCACAATAGGTAAAAGAATTGAAAATGAAACCATGACATATGAATTAATTATCTGATAGATACGTCGTCGTACGTACCTAAGTCGTTACGGGTAGTCAGAAGCCCGAAAGTCTGACAACCAGTCTTACCAAGGAGTATCGTATTACGCAGTAACTGGATTGTGGAGGTCGTATACGCAGTCGCTTCATGTAAAATACTGGTATTCAGCTGCATCCGGTTATACTGGAAGCCGACCCCAATATAGTTGGGAAAAGGCTAGGCAGATGAATTTGGTGTGTCACAGCTGAAGTGGAAAAATGTCAACGAACTTCGTGAGGCATAAGTTTCACCTTGATCTTTCCTGAAAGCATTAATTTTATGATGTAAAACATAAAAGTCCTTGAAGAACCACTCCTCTTAACTCGACGTTCAATCCCCCTTTGATCTTGCAATCTTGCCAAAGGCCTAAGGCAGGGTTCACGACTTGCGACGCGACAAACGTGCGATGCGACAAGCACGTGCGACTTCATGCCATCCATGCCTTGACCCGTCAGTGGCGTCGTCGGCGACTTGTCAGACCGCGCGACCGTATTTAGGCAATTATCACAATGCACCAGTAATCGCTCAGGTGTGCGCTGCTGCGGTTTTTAACTTTGACTGTAGACCGCACGGAGAAGCGGTGTCAGTGTGTGCGGCTTTTGCACTGCGGTTTTTGTATACAAATCTAGATTCTACAGTCAAAGTTAAAAACGGAGCGGTGTCCACTGTCCAGTGCAGTGTGATAACCGCCTTAAAGGCTCTCCCCCACGGGCGCGTTATTATATCGATCGATAATATTGGATGCGTTATTGCGATAATGCGTCCCATTCAGCAGCTACGTTTCTACCGTCCGATATTTCTAAGGTATGCGTGTAGCCTACACTACAAAATATCTATCTTTCTCTCTCTCTCTCTTTCTGTCTCTTTCCATCACACAAATATTATAAAGGCGAAAGTTCGTGAGTGTGTTTGTATGTTTGTTACTTCTTCACGCACAAACTACTAAACGGATTTGAATGAAATTTGGCACACGGATAGTTTATAACCAGGATTAACACATAGGATACTGTTTATCTCGATATACCTACGGGATCGACACTTATGCGGGTAAAACCGCAAGGCGCAGCTAGTTTGTATATAAAAAAGTAAGATGGAGGTTCGCTTTTACGTTACGTGACGATTTCTACCAGTTTACTCCTAGCGCGAGCTGAGAACTTCGTTCCAAAAAAGAGATTATAGGTACTGCCGGCGAGAACTCTCAATCCACTAGTTTGTAGCAGCGACAAGAGTTAACGAAGACAATAAGTACTCGCTCAGTGACACTTGCTTGGCAGGCAGGACACACATACACATCGCTCGTCACTCGAGGAATACAATGCGTGCCACGAAAGATGAGACTTGACACACCACGTGGTTTGACATGCGCAGTACACGATTTTAGGTATCTTTAGCGGTATTAGGTCGAGTGCGGGACAGGAACGGACGTCATAGGGGCGGCGGAAAGAGCGGGAGAGGCGGGGTCAAGTCTCATCTTTCGTGGCACGCATTGTACGCGCCAAATCATTGCACCGCGCGTCGCTTCGTGGTGCCTAAATATGGCATGCTCTTGTAGCGGCATCTACACTGCGAACTACGCATCACACTGACGTCACGCAAAATCCTGCATCGCGCAAGCAGAGTTTACCGCGCGACTAGCATATACAACGTTCCGACATCGTCGGGCAGTAGCCCACCTTTTCACACCTGTCTGGTCAGAGGATCGTCCCTTTTCTATGGAGGATGTGTAAACATTACACTTTATTCTTCACACCTCTATACTCTAAGGAACTTCTTTCATTTGTTTTCTTCGCAGTCACTGTCGCAAGACGCGTCTCGGTTGAGCGTGTAGTTTGTGAGCAAGGGCCAAGGGGTAAGGGGATAAAACTCAAGGGGTTGGACGCGTGCCTAAAGAGCGATGGCATTGAAAAAGCTCTTCACTTTGAACTGGCCTTAGCTTCCGACTTATCAATCAAGGCCTGACTCAACAAGAAAGCCATACAGTACCCGGCGATAAATATTGCAGATCGACCTTTACCTTTTTTTGTATTTTATACAAAGAATAAAAATAATTATCAAAAGAAGCAAATCATAATTGTTTTAAGAGCTCCTAATAGATACCGGACTGTTTGTATTTCGTGCGACAGAGATAGCGCTCTACGAAGCCGAAATTAGCCGATTGTCTCTTTCCAAAGTTCGATGTGCAATATTTATCGCCGGGTACTGTACTTCATTATTTATTTTGAACACAATAAATTTTAATAACTACAGAACAACACAATACTCTCATTTGAACGGTTTTTTTTTCTACCCTGTTTAATAATTATTCTAATTCATCTAGTATAACATAAAAAAACATGACATTGTTATTTTCCTCTTTAAAAACCACAATGAGTTCCTAAGAAATAGTTTCTATATACGTTTATTTTTATTTATTTATATGTGAGTAAGTTTACCGTCCAGTTGGAATAGTGCTAATAAAAGTAATAAAAGTTCATAAAAAATAAAAGTTGGACTCCTGAAAAAGTTGGACTCTTGCGAACAGAGGAAAATAACATCATACCTATAATTTCTGAAGGGTGTATGCCGACCCGAGAATTGGACCCAGGACCATCAACAACAACAACAAAAACGTCGAAAAATTCTAACGCAATGGTTTGCAAAGCAATTTTTACCTACACTACAAAACTACAACTTTAAAACAATAGAACGAGGTACCAACGCTTGGTGTGCTCATTTCCAGCTATCGATGCAATACATTCACAGACTGCAAAATAATACGAAGTCTGAATGCTATCTCATCTTCGATTCCGACAACGCAACTGAGCGGCCTCCATATCTGCTTTATTTCCGATACAGCGGTGCTATTCTGTAAAAATCTCACCGTGAAAACTTAAGCTCACTTTACCTAAGTTATCACGGTGAGATTTTTGCAGAATCGACCGGCAGAAGCCATGCTAACGTTGCACGTCGATGTGTCTACCACCCTATATTGTCGCCAACTTCGAGTGCCAAGTTGAGATATTCTAAATATCATTATGAACCTTATTGATTTGCTTGTAAACGTTTTCTTTTTATTCCTGTTGGGCCCGCTCTTGATCTCATCACGCCTGATGGAAAGCGTTGGATGAGGTCTATGATGGAACGAGCGCGCCCAGAAGATGCCTAAGGCACTGGAACTCCCACGCATCGAGGAAACGCAGCAGGCTGCTTGACGCCGGACTCCGGTAGGAGGGTGGTCACCAACCACGCGGACGTTAGCCCTACCACCGCAAGGGAAGAATTGGTCAGTTAGATGTGTTGGGTGTGACTGTCCAGGATGCGCCGAGCGCTCGGTTCAGTTGAGTAACTGTCGGAACAAACTGCGCTACACGAGGAGGCTTCTTCATGCATCCCACAAAAATTTCATTTTCTTTTTTATTTTCAGTGGGCGCACTGGGCACGCCATCTTCCCCCATCCCTTCAACGAGTAAGGGAGTTTTGGAGGACGCCGCATCTGCCAACCTGTCAGTACTGAACATTGATAGCGAAGACGATGTGAGTACCACAAAAGATCATGTATCTGTCTTATGCTCGGTTACTAATGCTAGCATTTTTGGGATTCCGATGTCCGTCTGTCTGTCAATCTGTCAAGGCCCTTTTTCTCAGGAACGCGTAGAGTTATCAAGTTGAAATTAATATCAAATACTCAGGGCTGCAATCGCTTGAAGCAGTGAAAAAATCAAACTTCTAAGTCAACCCAATCAAAAGATACGGGCGTTTACGTTCCGGAATCAAAACTTACCCCCCTACCTGGCTACCTAAGTACCCTATGGGTACTTCCCATTGACATACAATCATGCAATTTGGCAAGAAGCAATGTCATGTAGCACAAGTAAAGGAAAAAATCGGAAAACCGTAATTTTTTAATTACCTACCTACAAATTTGTACGGAACCCTCGGTGCGCGAGTCCGACTCATGTTTGGCTGGTTTTTTTTTATTGCCAAACGGGGCATATAAATATATTTGTAAGCTAATTTTATCCTTGATAGCTACTTGCATAAGGGGGATCTACTATCCAAAGATATGAGGTGTTTGCGGCTTTACATGGTTAATTTAAAAATTAAAATGGCAGCCATTTTAATATGGTAGGGTTCAAATTACAGGGAGCCAAAAAAGGGCCACTTTGGCAAAATCATAAAAGAATAACTTAAACTGCTGGGATTTCAGGATTTTCAGGAAATGAATCACTTTTAGAGGAATTAGTTAATGTGGCGTTTTTAGGCCCCCTGGTGATCACACTAATATTATAAAGGCGAAAGTTTGTGAGTGTGTGTGTTTATATGTTTGTTACTTCTTCACGCTCAAACGGCAGGACCAATTTTGATAAAATTTTGTATGGAGGTAGCTGACACTCTGGATTAACATATAGGCCACTTTTTATCCCGATATTCCCACAGGATTGACACTTATGCGGGTGAAACCGCGCGGCACAGCTAGTTTGTTAATAAAATTAATCGTATTACTTGCCCTTAATGGGTTGGAAATCGGTGAGCAGACTTCCTGTATAGCTGTGCAGTTCATAAAACTAGTTTTTCTCATTGCAGGATACCATATCACAGCAGAATATTGTTACCAGACGCGTCAGTGAAACTAGCAGGCTCGAAGAATTACAGGTATTATTTTTATTTGAATGTTTTCTTTAGCAGTGGTGGGCTACGGCCGCGACTCACGAGTTGTTGGTCGTTGTTGAAACCCTGACAGGAACTTAAGGGCCTTACAGGACCTAAACGCAAAAAACGCAAGTTTTAGAAACAATAAACGTATTCGATCGACTACAGTAAACAAAATCAGAAAAATATATGATATTCTTCAGGATATAATACTAGGTAGATAGTGTGTTGAAAACATAATACAACTAATTTGATACGATAGAAAAAAATCATGAAGATACCTTTAAAAACTTTCTTTTTACAATAAAAACCATACTAATATACATACAATCATTTTGTTTTTTTGTCAGATTATTCTACAAGCAACATACTAAAGCACTAGTGCTTTGATTTTTTAGTCCAAACAATAGATTTTTTGTAATTTATAGATAATTGCTTCATATTTTGCAATAAATTACCAG
Source organism: Luperina nickerlii (assembly GCA_963855955.1). Lineage (NCBI taxonomy): Eukaryota > Metazoa > Arthropoda > Insecta > Lepidoptera > Noctuidae > Luperina > Luperina nickerlii. Next base: position 2,350,505 of record OY979689.1, on the reverse strand, counting down.
CGTTGTGTCATCGCGCTTCTCTTTCTTTTCTATGCAGTCCGACAAAGACCACGCTTTAGGTCATGTAGTCACCTTAACTTTGTATAAATTATTTCAAAATCGAAATCAAAATATTTTATTTCATAAAACTTACATGGGCACATGAAACGTCAGAAGCTTGGCATGGGTTCAATCGGTCGTTTCCTATGGAGAAGGGCCGGCAAGAAACACCACAGTTACTGTTTTAAAAATGGCTTTTACAATGTTTTCACATACATTGTTAATAGATATGAGAGGACAATGTAGGCCTATCAACAAGTACCAGGTACAGACGCCAGCACATCAAGCTACTACAATCTGTCAAAATTATTTAATAGATTTTCAACTTTATTGCTAAAGCATAAGGTTCAAAGTTGATTGGGATGATTTTACAGTTTCGGGTAGCTTGATATGCTGGTGTCTGTACATAATATAAAATAGGAAATGGTCAACAAAAATCTACAGCCTACAAGGCCTACAAAGTTCTCACATCATTGACTTATATATCTGCTCTCAAAACGGTGAAGGAAAACATCGTGAGAAAGCGTCTTGGAACCAAAAATTCGAATACATGTGACATCTACCGACCCGCACTATTCCTGCATGGTGGATTATAACAGCCAGCTCCCTCTCACGGAGGGAATGCCAGTGTCCGAACAGTGGGAATATTATATTATTCTGATTATGCTTCCTACAACTGAGATATTTAACTCAACCCCTCAATCTTCCAGGTAAACTACCAACCCCTAAAGAACCAAGCCTCCACGGACGCCACATCGATGTCAACCCTGAACTCAGACCCCGAAGACCATGATAACACATTGATAGATGACGGCGACGGTGCCTCGACCTCGTGTGACGTTCTCTCCCTACAGTTTGACGAGACGTCAATAGCCGCGAGCGAAGACCTGTCGGTCTACTGTGGGACATTGAAGAAGACAAAGAAGATTAGGAGTAAGGAGGAGAAGCAGTTGAGGGATTTGGATATGTGGCAAGCTAGTAATGTTGAGGTTATGCAGGTTAGTTGAATCAGTTGAATGACACTTTTGTAACTTAACATGCAGGGTTTACGAAGGGTATCTACGCCTCGGAAAGCACTTTAAGACGTTGGTCCTGCTCCTGATCTCTCTCCAGTCCTGTCGGATTGCCGTCCCATCGGACTATGAGAGTGAGTGAAGAGAGAGTACACCTGTGTCTCCGCACACACGCCTGCACTATAATATCTCCCGCGCCGAAAGCTGGTCTCCGTCGAGATTGGTCGCTATGGCTGAAGTTCAGTCTGGAGGGTTTTATTTATTTATACACCCACGTTTCGTCAGTACCATGTGATAGGGCTGGCCTATTGCCAGACTCAGGACTGCTACTGAGAAATTCCAGATGGAAAAACCCAGTAACACTTTGCCCGACCCAAGAATCGTACCCAGGACCTCATGCTCAGGAGTACAATGCGTGCCACGAAAGAAGAGACTTGACCCCGCCTCCCCCGCTCTTTCCGCCGCCCCTATGACATCCGGTCCCATCCCGCACTCAGACCTCATACCGCTAAAGATACCTAAAATCGTGCTCTGCGCATGTCAAACCACGTGGTGTGTCAAGCCTCATCTTTCGTGGCACCCATTGTACCCGCTTTCTACCAGTAAGCCAACGGAACGAGGGCTCGAGGCATTTTTTTAAGTTATCATTTTTTCAGTAGGTAATCTAAGCGTTACTCTTACCGCAACATCTCATTTTCCATTACTTTATTAGTTTTGAAGTTTATTAATTAATTTGTCCATTTATTTCAGGCATCAAGGTCCATATAAACACATACGATACAAAATTAATATAACTTAAAAATACTATAAATACATACAACATTATAATTACACTAAAAAACTAACGACGCACACAAAGTTTCTGCGTCGTTTCGTTGTCATGTAGCCGGAGGCCACGAAACCGGCAGTACACAACACCCTGGCCCGGAGGTTGTCTGGTAATCTAGTTCTACCAACAAACTTTAGACTGGAATTAAACTGGCAACCATGAATGAATATATCAATTGCCCATTGTAGTCACGGACGTAGGCGGCTCTTTTATTACGTGTTGATTTGGTGATGGATGACACACGCGAGCTTATTTTCATAAAATCTAATAAAAAAAACTCTCATGGAATCAGTATAGATAGGTACAGAAGCATGCTTTTCATAAAACCCATATTATATTTTAATCATAGATGAGTGTCAATAAATGTCGCAACATCTGTCACTATCTTTAAATTATTATTTAATCTACATAATTATGTAAGTTGTCATTCCTAACTATGTTGGGGTCGGCTTCCAGTCTAACCGGATGCAGCTGAATACCAGTATTTTACATGGAGCGACAGTCTATCTGTCCTCGACAAGCCAATTACTGGTTAACACGATATGACCCCTTGGTAAGACAGGTTGTCAGACTTTCGAGCTTCTGACTACCCGTAACGGTTGTCAAAGATCTACAAATAACAGCCGGGACCATCGGTTTAACATGCTCTCTGAGGCACGGAGGGGTCTCGATATGTAATATGAATCTAATATGATAATGATGATCACCCATCCGCAGACCGACCTTGGCAAGTGTAGCTTACCTGTGATGAACCATTGCAGCTGTTATTTAAAAAAACTGCATCAGCAACTACAACATAATGTGTATTCCAACAGAATCTCCTAAGCAGAAGCGGCACTCTAGACGATCAAATAAAGTGGGAAGCGATCGCCACAGCGCGAGGCCTTTGCACCCTCAAGGACAGCTGTACCTGCGACGACTGTGTGCGGGCGAAGTACCTCGCAGGCGTCACGGACGGAGATGGAGGCCTGGGCGCTGCGCCCCTCTTCAACGCCATCAGTGTCGGCTGCATTGTTCAATAAAAAGTATTATAGTGCTACAAGTATCTTTTGACGCTTGAATTACATTGACAAAAGGGCGCTGTTGAAAAATCGTATTGAAAAAACCAATATGGTGGCGTTAGTTCCGATTTTGACCATGCGCGAAAAGATTCTTGTACAACTATATTCATTATGGGCTGTATTATAAAAAGAACTGGGTGATTTGAGGCCAGTATTTAGCAAGGACAATGTGTGTTTTTTAAGGTTGGTAGCATTGGTAAAGATGTGTGGTTTTGTATTTTTTTTGTGCTAGAAACTCAGCAGTGTTGGGTTCATGCTTTAAAACTCTGCAGTTCCACTTAATTTGTTTCAATTTATAATATTTCTGAAATAAATCAAGTGGATTCCTGCAAAGTTTTATGTGTATAGTAAAAGAAAGGCTAGGTAAGTGCAAAGTGAGAATACAACTTTATTAATCATGTGTTTACTACGTAAAATAGGCCTTATTTTAATCTCTGCATAATCACTTATACTCTATCCAAAATACTGTTTTTTTAAACAAGCAATTTTGAATGTCATTTTTGCATATCTTATTTACTAACCAAACATCAAGAATAATATACCTAGGTACGCACGGCATATAAAGCTATACATTTCCAGTAGAAACTGACTTCTCATTGTACGAAAAGTCTAATACAATGCGAGGTCAGATAAACCTGGAAATATATCTGATATGTCGTCGTGTATACTTGAACATAAAAAGACTTCGTGTCATATTAAGATGTGCATGAACACCATTTGTATTGCTTTTGTGTGAGATATCTTTTATTCCCACCGCAAACCAATTTGTATCTTAGGTATATACCTAAATATATTAAATATTGACATTTTATTAGTCTGATATTTACAGGAGGCTTGCCTTCTATGTAGCTTGTGATAAATCAATGTTTAGTCAATTTAGTTATGTGTAATTAAATATAAAAATTTAGATACCTACTTTGTAATAATGATATCATGTGCGGAAAAATTCAATTGTTTAGCAATCCTTGCTGGAAATTTTACAGGATGACCTGAATTATACCACCCAAAACTGAAAAGATATGTGTTTATATTTTGGTCAATGTTTGCAATTGTTATTTATTATTTCACAGTAAAATATATAAAGTAGATAGTCTGATGTTTTAGCGTAGATACGTAAGACAGGTAACAACTTTTCACTGGTATTCATATTACTTAACTGCCATAGTTTTCAAAGGATCATAGCTTAGTTCAGTTTTACTACTTTTGTACTAAAAATAATTGGATTTTAATTCAGAAGATTAGCTTGTTGTCTTCATGATATTATTTATTGTTGTTGAATTATCAATATGAAAAGTTTTTAATTGCAAGCGTGTGTCGCAATAGGCTGCATTTGTTGTTAATGTTAAGTTATGATTCTAATAGCGTCTGCAGACTTTTCAGACCGCAGCTGCAGAGTGCAGACCGCAGGTGTGACCGCAATATACAAACTATGAGAGCAGCTTGCGGTCTACAGTAATCTGCAGCTGCGGACTGCTGTCGAAGTCTGCAGTCACCACCAGAATCCTACTTTCATGAATTTTCCCAAGTATGATATTATATTATTGATATTATTAGAATCACGTGAATTATTCTCAATCTTCAAGCGATTTGACAAAATGGCCTCTGTGTAATTCCGTGTAAGACTGAAATATACACACTTATAGTGTATTTAAATAGGGATATGGGAGGTATGAGAATGAAACAACGCATAATAAAAAGCAAAAACACTGTTTCATGGCTACTTTGCAGTGGAAGCTGTATTTGTGACTGGCTTTATGAATCATGCAAGATATGGGCCATTTTTGACTGCAATGTAAATGACCTTTTATTCAAGCGTCTGCCCACAAGTGCATACTTCGATCAACAATAGTAGTAGATATCCGATGAGCGCATCAAAAACGACCGGAAAAATAAGACCGCAAGCAATGTTGTGGTCTTATTTTGCATCATACTTTTTTCCACTTTATTGCACAAAATTAGAAATTATGTTTTGTTTCTCCATAAATATTTTTGTTCTATTTTAAAAATACGTATGCTTTTCATAGTTGAAAATATATTGCAAACTATAATTAACTTTATGTTTGAGTTAAGGTTTATAATCAAGTTACATGCAATCGCAACCACTAGAGCGATGTGTTTTTATTTCTAATCCTTAATCTAGTGATAATGTTGATCGAAGAGTGTATACCTAAGTACTATGTTCTAGTATAGTAAGTAGTAGGTAGTGCTCTTTATAAAATAATCGTATTGGGAGTTTTTGGTCACCATTAAAAATTATTGTCATCAATTACTGACACAGCCGAATCTCACTTAGAGACACAAGGGCAATCACGTGATATTGCGGCGGTGACATTGATGTAGCGGCATCTACATCGCCACAAGCAAACTACGTATCACACTGACGTCACGCATAATCCTGCATCGCGCATGCAGAGTTTACCGCGCAACTGGCATATAATACAACATCCCGACAGCAATCGTCGGGCAGTAGCCCACCAGACGGGACACCCGACTGGTCGGAGGATTCTCCCTATTCTATAGAGTATGAGTGAACTTTACACCCTGTTTCTCATACCTCTATACAACCATCTAACTATTTCATCACATTTTCAGATAAAAACCCACTTCGTAGACTGTACTTCGAGAGAAAATTAAGTAAGTTCACCATTCTAGTCTAGTTTTTTAATTCTCTGGGTAAACGCTATCATAATAAGGTCGAAAACTTATTCCTGCTGGCGGGAATTTGAACCTACACGTAGTTTTTTTCAATGCAATGAATTTCGCAAGATTCGCCTACAGGTTAGGTGTACATATAACGAGTAGCTATAATTTGTGTGTTATAGAACTAAATTGTGTGTTTTTCATGAATATTAAGTAAACCTGAGTATTATTATGCGCCTGCCACACACTCGACGAGTGGCATGGGAAGTAACGAGGAAAGGAGGCAGAGACATAGTGTGGCAACATTACTCGTCATGCCACACGTCATGCTCCTCGTCCTACCCACTGCTCCCTATTTTGTCGGTTTTTGCGCGCGAGTCAAAGGACCGGCAATACGAGTGCGAGTGGCCGGCCACATAATCGCGCGGTCGCAGTCTGCATGGAGCGCTCGCGCAAGACGCACGCGTATGCAAAATTGGAAATTATGTCGTCGCCAAGCGTGGAATGGTCAAATGAAAAGGTGTTAATGTTTATTGATTTGTAGTACGGTAGGTATAATAAGTCACTATGTCAAGAATTAGTCTAACAAGAAAAGTTGTATTTATTAGTTATTTAAAAATGCATAGCGCGCACGCTGCCACCGTTTCAACGTCCATTGTCTCACCAAGGCAAATGACAAGTGAGGAGCGTCGCGATTAATTGCGCGAGTAGAGCAGTGTGTGGGCAGAGAGGGCAACATCGCGGCAAATCACGGCAGCGCGAGGAGCATAGCGATGAGCAGCGCAAGGAGCATAGTCTGGCAGGCGCATTACGGAATGTGAATGATGACTTCTCATTTTACTTTATAACGTGATCTGTTATAAGCTCCTAATTAATGAGTATGGTGAAAAGGCAGCAAAGGTCAACTGTACCTACAGTCGATGGGCACACTTTGATCTTGAGCTGGCCTAGCGTAAGTACGGAGTTAGAATAAAATAAGAGACCAGCTTATATTGCACCATAATTGCGCAAAACATTATGAATCTCAATCTGAATCGCTTCGAAGGATATTGCCAATCCATTGGTTCATAATTATGGTCGAAGAATTTGTCTGCTCAACAACGTAAATAACGCAATGAGTGTTGTTGAACTGTCAATGAAAATGAGTCGGTGCCGATACTACTGAGTCGCCACTGCTCAGTAGATTGCTACTGAGCAGTTGCGGCCCTGTAGTATCAGCCTCGACTTACAGTACCCGGCGATAAATATTGCACATCGACCTTTGGAAAGAGACAATCGGCTAATTTCGGCTTCGTAGAGCGTTATCTCTGTCGCACGAAATAACAACACGGTATCTATTAGGAGCTGTTAAAACAATTATGATTTGCTTCTTTTGATAATTATTTTTATTCTTTGTATAAATTACAAATAAGGTAAAGGTCGATGTGCAATATTTATCGCCGGGTACTGTAGGAGTTTTGGGTCGTGGTTTCCAATCCAGGCAGGCGCTTTACTTTGTGACCTGCTTTTAAAACGGTGAAGGAAAATATCGTGAGGAAACTGACATGTCTTATAGTCAAAAATTCGAAGTCATGTCACACCAACCAACCCGCACTGGACCCGCGTGGTAGTTTACAGCCCACTCCCCCTCGAAAAGAGGAGGCTTGTGCCTCAGCAGTGGGAATATTGGCTGATTATGGTACTGATAGTGTGTTAGGCAATTACGCCGTTGGTTTTGTTCACTGACGAGCAGCCTCCTATGCTATTAAGTATTAAGGGGGAAGCGCTAAGGTAGCCCGCGAAATTCAAATTTTCTTACGTTTTTTGCAATTTGCTGCTCAGTATTAAGTTATACGTTGATTAAAAATATGATTCGCGGTCGTAACAAATATGTATAATACTGACCAGCAAATTGCAAAAAACGTAAAAAAATTGAATTTCGCGGGCTACCCTGGCGCGTAAGTAATCGTTGTTTATTGCGAAAAAGGGATGGTGTTATTGGCCCTGTATAGCTCCATCTCCTTCTATCACTGGAACCATGGTGGCTCTCACACTTCTAGTGGATGAGGTGCTTTAATAGAACAACCACGTTTTCGGAGTCAACGTTCATGGGCTTTGATATATATAATATTTAAACCCCGCCTTAACCTGAGCACTAGTATTAGCAAAGTGGTGATTTATTTAGAACGGTCGTAGAGTAAGTAATCATTTTGATTTTTATTAATGTTATAATTTATAAGTTACCTAAATTCTGATTTATAATTTGCTAGACGAAAATGACACTTGAAGGCCAATTCTCGTAATTTAAAACGTTCAAAATCTAATCGCGGTCTCATCTCGGCGACAAAACAAATGTCAAAAACTTGTTGGTATTTTTAACAGATTGAGACAGTGAATATTCTTCAAATTATACAAGAATTGCCCCTCTGATTGTAATGTTGACAAAAAAGGTCTATCGCATCTGTCGTTTTAGTCTAGCAAATCAAAAATCAGAGTTTATAATATTACTGGAATTAAAGGTTGTCCTAACCGTTTAACTAAGCGAAATTATTTTGCTTGTATAAGGTACAACTGTACAGCCAACCACACCATTATCATCATCTGTCTAGCCGGATGCAGCTGAATACCAGTATTTTACAAGGAGCGACTGCCTATCTGACCTCCACAACCCATTTACTGAGTTACGGCCAACCACAGATTCAAGCGTGTTTATGCCGTAGCAGTTAGTGTTCTTCGTAGCGCAAGAGTTACTTACTACTGATGATTGTGTGGTTGACTCTACAAGGAATGAGATTTTCAGACTTTTGATCGCCCCGGGTGTGACTACCGTTATATTAATATTTCTCTTCAAAACCTTTTTTTAGCTTCACGTCTTAAAGCTGCACGCACGATGCAAAGATCCACAAAATTCGAAAAAAAAAATATGTTCGGAGTGAATGTGTGGATCAAAAGATTGTAAAGAAATGTATTTTTACATGTAAACTTTGTAGATAATTAATCAACGATTTCTGAATATAATGTGTGTTTTATGTATCATTGATGGGGAGGACGCTTAAATAACAATCGTGTTCAAAAACTAGACAAGATCTATTAGTAAAAGTTGTAGATCAGTGGTCAGCTCGTTTCTATGAGTCTGATGTTTTGGGCTCCAGCGATGGTTAATCATTTACGTTTCCAAACGAAGCATAACTATGAGCTTTAAGCATCGAAGTAAGTAATAGAAACAAGTAAGCTTACTGAAGAACTACATTAGAAACGGCTGTAAAGAAGCAGTAAAGCGTCTTCTCAGACATTATAAAAGATAATTTAACAATTACCTACTCACTAAATGTCAAGTATATGTTATGTAATATACAGGTAGATATACGTATTAGTATAGTATATATACCTTATTAGGTATAGTTTCATACTGTGTGTTTTGTAACGATTTGGCTCGATAGTCACCATTGGTCGTGTTACAGTTATTAGCACACTTTAAAACGCACATTTACCATTAAGTACTTGATATGACAATTTGAAACAGTAAACACTCTTTTAATAAACGTCTATCTCAATCAACTCAGCCTGTAGCAGTCCACTACTGGACAGGCCTCTCCCAGTCTGCGCCACAACACTGTCCTTGGCCTTCCGTATCCAGGCTGTCCCAGCCATCTTTTTAAGGTCGTCGGTCCATCTCGCTAGGGGGCGTCCCACACTACGCTTGCCGATAAGCGGTCTCCGCTCCACGACTCGTCCTGCTCCATCGACTTGCTTACTCTGCAAGCTATGTCGGATAATTTTATTCCTAATTTTATCATTCAAAGAAACTACGAACGTAGCCCGCTCCATAGCGCGCTGAGCGTCCTTTAATTTATAGACCAGCCTGGTGTCAGTGTCTCCCTTTCAGCACCGTATGTCATATCATCTTCAAACATCGCGGGAATCACACGTCTATCTATCTATCGTAAAAAAAATCTGTGAAACAAATATTCATAAAAAAAAACACTGGCACTCCGGTAGTGCCGACAGAAGTGAAAACTTGAACAATTACGAGTGTATTTTGTGAATCGTCTTATAAACAAAACACGCGTGTTAAGGTGTGTTCCTTATTTTATAGGGTTTTTTGCAAATCAGGTATGATGACCAAAGTGACTGGTTTATTCTTCTCGTGAAAGGAATTTATTCAGATTTACAAATAAGCTCGTCGTCAGTTATATATCCGTGGTTCAGCGCCATCTCGTCGTTGTTGGATGAACTACGTAGTTAGTACGCGAGGCCCTCGTAGTTCTTCCCGATGTGCATAGATGGCGCTGTCCTCAACAACGCGCGTCTTACGTTTTACGTCTGACGTTAGTACGCGAGGCCCTCGTAGTTCTTCCCGATGTGCATAGATGGCGCTGTCCTCAACAACGCGCGTCTTACGTTTTACGTCTGACGTTTTACGTCTTACGAATTTTCGATCAGGGTCACGTGACCTGACGCGAATTTAGAAGTTTTTACCCATTCCAAAAAAAGTACACAGCGCCGCTAAAGAAGTTTTCACTTCAAAAATACCCTTTATTTTCTGGGAAATCAGTACTAGATTTATCAACATAGATTGTAATGACTGTATTTGAAAATTAAACAATAAAATTTGCTTTTCGTTCAGTTTCACGCAAGTCAAGCGACATAAGTAGTACTAATTATAATAGCGTTTACTTTGAATCAAATAGAATCGATGAGAAATCTTCGAATCAAACACAGAAAACGACTGCTCTATTACAAATATTTTTGACATCGGAAATGTTTTTTTTTTTAATAAAAATGTGTTCATAAAAAACCAACTATCTTAACTCTATCGAGCCACATCATATTTTGTATTGTGTGTACTTATGATATTACAACTTACAAGCCTTTTAGTATGGTTCCTATACAATTTCTTACTGTCTATATGTGAAAATTTTCTATAACTCTATAGCTATGTTAGCAACCTGAATAGTGTGTGCAAGATAACTGTTTAAAACTAGCTTCATGTGGTTTTTTAGTGATGAACTTCACAAATAATATACCTAATATTTTTTATTACAGTTTTATCTAGATTTAATCGCAACATTTGTAGTAAAATCATTTTCTGCTGTGTGTTTACCGATAAACACAGTTTGTTATTGATTTATTTAGACACCGAATATTTTTCACCCGTTATTTCCTTGTCAATCAATTTTCTAAAACTATGCAGTGCCACTTAGAGTTGTAAAAGATTATTGTGAAGTTGTTTATTTTGTCAACGCTTACATTTGAACAATTACGGTCAATTATCTAGTTTTTTTATTAATTCCACATCAAAATATACTTCCTTTTTATAAATTTTTTGTGCATTCTAAATCACATCACATACGCTACAGTGGCGCCATCTTGTAGAAGTGAAACTGCAGAGATTGCAGTTTTACTCTCAAGCGAAATAAAACTGTTAAATACAAATAAATATTGTTGAATCATGACATGAAACACCTTTAACTTAGCAGCAATAAAAATATATTTCTGCGTCGATGTAACGACGGTGTAAGTAATGCCTACTTAGTTATGTATTTGTTCGCATAAAACAGTATTGTGTTGTATTAAATTATTGTGCTGTCAGATTTTATTTGTGTTTTATTCATCATATTGAACTTTCCTATGATTATTAAACTATGAAGAATCTTATACAAAAAAAAACACTGGCACTCCGGTAGTGCCGACAGAAGTGAAAACTTGAACAATTACGAGTGTATTTTGTGAATCGTCTTATAAACAAAACACGCGTGTTAAGGTGTGTTCCTTATTTTATAGAGTTTTTTGCAAATCAGGTATGATGACCAAAGTGACTGGTTTATTCTTCTCGTGAAAGGAATTTATTCAGATTTACAACGCCATCTCGTCGTTGTTGGATGAACTACGTAGTTAGTACGCGAGGCCCTCGTAGTTCTTCCCGATGTGCATAGATGGCGCTGTCCTCAACAACGCGCGTCTTAAGTTTTACGTCTGACGTTAGTACGCGAGGCCCTCGTAGTTCTTCCCGATGTGCATAGATGGCGCTGTCCTCAACAACGCGCGTCTTACGTTTTACGTCTGACGTTTTACGTCTTACGAATTTTCGATCAGGGTCACGTGACCTGACGCGAATTTAGAAGTTTTTACCCATTCCAAAAAAAGTACACAGCGCCGCTAAAGAAGTTTTCACTTCAAAAAATATTTTCATACCGCCGCGCCGCCGCCGCGCCGCCGTAGCTCGGCCGTACCTAAATAGTAGAACCATAGTATAAAGAGGGGAAGTAGGCTATCTCCGGCCCAATCCGCGATATAATTGCCTACTGTCTCAGGGTTGTCACTAAATTTTAATTCAGTGCCTATAAATTGGCAAGGGTCGGGAAGTTGTATTTTTTACTTGTATTGTCTGGGTAAGTACAGGGTTTGTGAGGTCGGTTTTCCCTAAACGATGATCAAAACTTTCACTATGAAAGAAAGAGCGACGGGCCAGCAGACGGGCGGCGCGGAGCGGTGATGAGCACGAGAAAACGGTGGGTTACTGATAGTACTGCCTTCGAACTTTGCTCTATTTATCTGATTCACAATTAGTCAATTACTTTTTTAATTACGATTTTATAACTGTAAGTAGCTACTTAGTTACTATACCTACAATACTGAGAAATCAGCATGACTATACGTAAACAAAGCAATAGTGGCAAATCAATTGACAGATCAAAAGTACCTAATGCATTCTAGTGGAAAAGTAGGTCTACCTACTTTCTTTGTCTGATATAAAACTAGTACCTACTTACAACAAAAACTAAGTAAGTAGGTATCTCATCATCAAGTAAAAATCATATGCTAGAATAAGTGACTTACTTACCTTTCCTGTTCAATAGGTAATCTGAACAGAGACAATTCTGGAATCGATGCATTATTAAGACATCCAAACACACAGCAATACGTTCTCCTGCGATTATCAAACATTTTTCATTCATTTAGCGGTGTCGAAAAGCCGTGACGCGCGAATTTCATGCTGTGTTAGCCCCGACTGGCGCACTGAGAAACGGGTCGAGATTTTGTTAAGTGTGCGTGCGGCGACGCATAGATACGATGACGCACACATACAAGCCGCGCGCGGTGCGTTTGTATGAAGATAACTTACTTCCCCTCTTTATACTATGGTAGAACCCTCCGCTAGGAATAATATAAATAGTGTTCTGTGGTAGGTAGAACCTCGTAGGTAAGGCAGGTAGAGCAGAGCCCCTTGCGCTCTGTTACATGAAAATCACTTTTCTATAGCGAACAAAGTTATCTGACCAAGAAAATTTTCAAACATAATTGTTTGTCTTAGATGAGAATCAAAATATCTAAACGCTTTCATGTTGTGTTGATTTTGCAATTCATTTCACGGGAACTCTGTGCTTGTGCGCCGCGTTCTTGTCTCATCTTATTTAAATTAGTTTATGCGTTCCTATGATTTATTCTGCAAACAGTAAGTTGTTTAACTTTTATCAACCAAACTATCAACTCAAAGTGAAATTAATGTTGTGAAAATGTAATGTTGCTACCTCTTTCTACTGTTCTACTACTACTGTTTACCCTTATGCTCAAAATCCCATTTATTGCTGACGAAAAGGAAACTACTTTTACCACAGATTAACAAAAATATTTCAGTTTGGTTATCAACAAAAAGTGCATCGCGCCGAAACTCTGTAATATCTTAAAATATAACTAAAACACGAAAAATCTGAGTTAAAAACAGAAAAATGAGTGGTCCAAACGGGATGTTGTATGGTGGCGATGAAATAGGCGCGCTAGTGTTCGATCCTGGGCATCATTCCCTACGCGTTGGTTATGCCCAAGAAGATACTCCTAAGGCTGATATACCGGCCGTGGTTGGTGTAGGACCTGCCACTCATATCCCTGATGCCGAGGAGAAGGTTCCAGACGGAAATATCACGCAGACCGGTAAGTTTTTCTGCATCTTTCTTGTTGTGGTATGCTAATCCAATTAGGTCCAAAATAGGCTACAGGAGCATATAAATTCGATTCTTAGGCCTGTATTATTATTTTTTGCCATCTAGAAGCATAATAGTAACTGTTTCTGCTGTCCATGAGGTTTTGTTTGTCGACAAAACAAAGAAAATTAAGTGCAACAAGCTAAGATTATCTTCTATTAATTTAGGGATTATAAGATTGTGTTCAAAATGAATGAAAATATGTTTGTTTTCTCAGTTTTAAAAATATATTTATGAAGTTTCTTAGATTTATCAGCAAACCAAACTCAGCCCATGACTAAACATATAAAATAGCATAATCATTGTTTGGCAAACAGAATAAGAATTTTGTAATAATTTGCGCAGTAAGGATACTACGTACGTCCTCCGAAAATAATCTCTTACAGAACCATTTATAAAATAACAAAACAAAGAAAAGACTTGCGATCTATGCAAACTGAAACCAAGAATTCAGCACAATTCTAGACCGCCTAAATAAGAATTTTTTAGACAGTTACCTATGCTGTAAAAATATATGACAGAGTAATTTTTTTTCAAACAAATGTATCTATCTATCATGGGGTTTAGGTTTCCGCACTTAGTCCTTGAAGTGGACCATTGTACGTGAGCCATGGTGGCCGATTACTCCAACCAGCCCACCTCCCTCCAGAAGCAGATAAGACTTCCCGGTCTCCTCAGGGCATCCGCAAGGGATGTTGGTGTTCCCAGGGTCTCCTCGCGAATCTTGGTAACGCCTGTGCACTCAAGAAGCACATGCGCCACCGTTTCCTTCGCCTCCATGCATGCTCTGCACAGGGGACTATCAGTGATTCCCAGGGTATGAAAGTGTCTATTTAGTGAACAGTGTCCAGTAATGGTCCCCGCCACCAGGCGCAGGCTGTCTCTGTCCAGGCGCAGAAGGCGCCTGGTCAGCTTTGTATCCAAGGATGGCATAGCTTCCTTGGATTGCCTTCATCCTGGTGTCGAGGTCCACCATTTTTCCGCTTGTATTCGAGTGTGATCCTTTAACCAGCTTCTTAGCTGCTTGAAAGGAATGGGCACAATGGGTTCAGGTCCGTAGGGTCTTGTGCTGGATCCTCTTCTGGCAAGTTCGTCAGCCGCATCGTTTCCAAGTGATCCACTGTGACCTCTAATCCATTGTAGCGTTATCGTGTTGCGATTTAGTACCGTGATTCGTTCTAGGGCCTTGTGGCATTCTAGTGTTAGTCTCGACGTGATCTGATTACTCTTTAGGGATTGAAGAACTGAGGCACTGTCGGAGAGTATTCGGATATTGGTATCCGTAACCTTCCTGGCCTCTATAGCGTGTGCCGCTTGGATAATACCTACACACTCTGCTTGGTAGACGGAGTTGAGCATTCCAAGTGGTTTGGATATCTTAATGTTTAGGTCGTTGGAGAACACCCCGACGCCCGTCCCTTCGTCGGTCTTTGATCCATCAGTGTAAATTCTTAGCTCTGTTGTACCTGAGTAGTCACACAACTCCTCTATGAGCTCTATGTTGTAGTGTTTTTGGAAGCAGTGGGTCTTCAGGGTTCTGTCGATGGGTGATGTCATCATCGGTTGTTCTTTGATTGCATCTTCTCTGATGCGTGTGTGTTTGATTCTAGAATCATTGCTTAGGGAGCCGGATACTTCGAGTCTGAAAGTCGCTATGGCCGCCTCCTCTCTTACGACGAGGTGTAGGGGAGGTAGCCCCAGCATCACCTGTAAGGCAGCAGTGGGGGAAGTCCTCATGCTACCGGTGATTGCTACGCATGCAAATCTTTGTAGTTTCTCGAGATCTTTTTGGGTTGTACTTAGGTTGGTCCTGGGCCACCAAACTAAAGAACCGTATGTAATAATTGGTCGGATAACTGTGGTGTATAGCCAGTAGGTGATTTTGGGGCTTATGCCCCAATTTCTCCCGAGGAGTCTCTTACATTGCCATAGGGCTATACTGGCTTTTGTGATAATGTAATCAGTGTGTTTTGCCCAGTTCAACTGTTTGTCCAAAAAGATACCCAGGTATTTGGTTTCAGTCGATAGGTTTAGGGTTGTCCCAAAGAAGCTTGGCAATTGTAATGTTGTCAGCTTTCTTTTCTTTGTGAAGAGGACGAGTTCGGTTTTGGTGGGGTTTACTGCTAGTTTATATTCCTTGCACCAGTCTTCTACTATTCTTAGAGCTTGGCGCATAAGGTTGCATAGTGTGTTTTCGTGTGTGCCGTTTATTATTATGGTCAAATCATCAGCATAGCCCACCGTGTAGTAGCCTCTGCTATTTAGACGTTTGATGAGGCTGTCTACTACAAGGTTCCATAGTAGTGGCGAGAGGACTCCACCTTGGGGGCAGCCCTTCGCCACTATGGCTCTGGTAGTGTCGTTTACCGTAACTTGTACGGCTCTCAATCGGAGCATATTTGTGATCCATCCTCGCAGGGTCGAGTCCACACCATGTTCCTCGAGGGCTGCGTTGATGCTATGGAAGATGGTTTTGTCAAAAGCGCCTTCTATGTCGATGAAGACAGCTAGTGAGGAGCATTTGTGGTCCACTGCACATTCGATCTTGGAGATTACACTATGCAGCGCAGATTCTGTTGTATAATAATGTAACAAATGTATCATTTCAATGCAGGTTCAGAATCATGTACTTACTAAATCCTTGGTAACAGTTTTCCATTGATTTCCCTGCCACCCATACACAACATACTACTTTCAATATACAATTGAAAGTAGTATGTCATAGCTTACACCATACAGTGTTGTACAGAAGCAGCTCTGTTATCGTTTTAAAAAGGTTATCAGTGGCAAAGGTTCCATACAACTCGCTTCATACCGGCTTCCCTTTGAAAAATGGCACAGTCAGTATTCTATAGACAAATAATATAATCATAGTAAAAATATCTACTCCGGCTTACCTCTTACAAAAATTGACCCTTCGCTACTGTGGCTTATGATCCTAACTCTTCACCCTTAGGAACAAAAGCAGGCGGTGAGCTCCGCCATTACATTGACGTGACCGAGCTCCACGTGCCCCGTGCCGGCATGGAAGTACACACATACATGAAGGACGGACAGGTCGACAACTGGGATCTGTTTGAGAAGATGCTTGATTACTGCTATGCTAAGGTTGGTATAGTAAATTGTTAATTTTTTTAAATAGATGGCCGGTCTGAATTATTATGAGTAGACGTAAGAATTTTAAAATTCAATATTTGTTTATTTTATGAATTAAGACAATAAAAAACCAACTACAACATTTAAAGTTTAAGACACAGCTTGTACAGACGCCAGCACATCAAGTTACTACAATCTGTCAAATTTCTTTAATAGATTTTCAACTTTATCGCTACAGCATATGGTTCAATGTTGATTAGGAAAATTTGACAGTTTCGGGTAGCTTGATGTGCTGGTATCTGTACATAAAACAGAAAATATACCAGTTTATTTGTTTAATTCGTCATTTAAATATGTAAACATTTTTTAAATCATCATTTTGGATTTGAAGCAGCAGCTTGATACTAATCGCTTGATCATATGTTTTTTGTTATGTATTTTTTGGAGTACAATAAAGTATATATAAATAAATAAATATAAAATCAACGAGTTTAGGTAAAAAATCATCGTCCATTTGTCAGTGAACAGTTCTTTTGTTTGCTGACAAAAGGACCATGATTTTTTATGATTGTTTTAAAAAAGTTCTTTTTTTTATGTTGGCATAGACATCTCAAACTTATGTTCGTGACTGGTTCTTGCCATTCTAATTTACTTACCACGACAGCTAACAAGAGAGAGGGGCTTGTGGCTAAATAATACCAGTCACACACAGTTTTGTCTGTCTGTCAGTTTGTTCCGGCTAATCTCCGAAACGGCTGGACCAATTTTGAAGGGACTTTCATTTCCAGATAGCTGATGTTATAAGGTGTAACTTAGGCAAATTTTATTTTAGACAAAGAATTTTTAAAGAAACACTAACACGCATGTGTTAAATAAAAATTAATATACATTTGAATAAATCTTTAATTTTGTCCACCATCTTCCAGGTGATTCGTTCTCCATCAGAACACCATCCAGCACTGTTCACTGAAGCTGTATGGACCACAAGACCAGCCAGAGAGAAGTTAGCAGAACTGCTATTTGAGAAGTACCAAGCGCCTGCATTCTTTTTGGTAAAGAGTGCGGTGTTGGCAGCGTTTGCTAACGGCAAGTCTACAGCGCTGGTGGTCGACGCTGGGGCCAGTCAGACAAGTGCTGTACCTGTTATTGATGGGTGAGTGGGTTCACACATGCTTTTCCATGTCATTGGGTAGTAGTCTATAGGCCGACCGCTTAACTGAGACGTTGCCTGAGGTAGCAGCGCGGTGCGGGAGGGGTGTGGTGACGTCATGCGCGAGAGCTCAGTGATTCGTCAACTTGTGACAACTATCACTTACTTAATTTACATGAAACCGAGGGGCGCAGTTAGTCATTAATATTGCAGAGGTGCGTACGCGGCGACGACAATGAAGGCTGCCTACTATTACCCTCTACAAAAATGTCACTGTATAAAAACTAATAATCCTCATTTATTTGCAGATACGCCCTTGTGAATGCCGCCGTGCGGTCGCCGGTCGGCGGCGACCACCTCGCCGCTCAAGCGAAGCACATGCTGGCGAACTTGCATATACAGATGCTACCTATTTACAGTATTCAGGTCAGTTAAATAAACCTTCTTCGCTGGCATTATTCATCATCATTCTCCTCTCCAATTTATTCGTGGTCGGAGCGCATGTCTATTTCTTCCATACTTCTCTATCAGTCGTCATCTAGTCGTAGTCACTCCCCTTTCTAGGCATGTCATCTTTCCCATAGCCCACGTTCTCAAAAAAAACGGAACCCTTATACAAGTACGATCACTTTGTTGTTCGTGTGTCTGTCTGTCAAGACCCTATATCTCGGGAACGCGTGGACGTATCATGTTGAAATTAAAACCATATACTGAAGTCTGCAGTCCCTTGAAGCTGTGAAAAAATGAAACTTCTAAGTTAACGTAAAAAAAAAGATACGGCCGTTTATGCCGCAAAAAACGTATATTTCGACAGTATCAAGGGAATCAAAATGTATTAGGGTACTTCTCGTTGACCTAGAATCATGAAATTTGGCAAGAAGCAAGGTTATGTAGCACAAGTAAAGGAAAAAATCCGAAAACCGTAAATTTGTAGTTAAATAAAAAAAAAACCATGATAAACTATTGCCATACCTCCAAATTTGTACGGAACCATCGGCCCACGAGTCCTACTCGCACTTGACTGGTTTTTTTTGTCTTCCCCGACTAATGTATTTGAGATTCTAATGTGACTCTCTATTAGATATTAGAGTTGACAACAGTAAAGTATGTTGATTGTTGGTGGTACAGTCAACAAAAGAGATAAGTTTGCAGGATCATCGGATATAGTTGAAGTTTAGTAAGAAACCGATGGATGTTGTCGAATTAAATTTAATTTTAATAATAGAAAATAAACAGCTCATTTATCAAATTAAATTTCAGTCGACAACATCCACCGGTTTCTTACTGAACTTCAACTATATCCGACTAACCTGCATACCTATCTCTTTTGTTGACTGTTCATTGACTGAAAAACTTTTTGCGTGAAATCTATGTTATTTGGTCAGCGGGATTGTCCGAAAGGGTTACCTCTGGCCCGGAACATAAAGGGCTAAGGAAGGAACACGGGTGGGTTTTAGTCAGTAAGAGTCTGACACTCCCTTCCGCTCCACCCAGAGCGGGAGGGGTCATTTGATAATTTCCATTCCTGAAAAAAAAAACTATGTTACTTCATAATAGATAGAGGCAGATAATAAAACTTGAAAATAAAAAAGCACCAGGTTTCGATCTTATTACTAAAGAAGTCCTAAAACAACTACCAAAGAAAGGAATTGTATTCTTGGCGGCACTCTATAATGGTATAATAAGAACAAAACACTTTCCAGCACTATGGAAAGTCTCCCAAATAGTGATGATTCATAAAGAAGGCAAACCAGAGCATGAGGTAACCTCATATAGACCCATTAGTTTATTGCCTGTAATATCTAAATTATTCGAAAAACTATTACTGAAGAGAATGTTACCACAACTACTTCATAAGTCTATCATACCTGACCATCAATTTGGCTTTCGGCAAAAACACGCTACGATAGAACAAGTCCACAGGATCTATGACAAAATAAGAAAGTCTTTGGAAGATAAGGAATACTGCTCGTCTGCATTTTTGGATATTCAGCAGGCCTTCGATAAGGTATGGCACCGCGGGTTACTATGTAAAATCAAAACATCCTTACCCCACACTTACTACGAACTGCTTGAATCTTACCTCTCCGACAGAACTTTTCAAGTTAAGGAAAGAGATGTTACCTCATCTTTCCATAAAATAACTGCAGGAGTACCCCAGGGCTCTGTGCTGGGACCGGTGTTGTACACTATATACACAGCAGATCTGCCACATACTACGGATACTACGTCAGCAACTTACGCAGATGACACAGCCGTTTTGGCTAGCCACAAAGATCCTGAAGTTGCATCTAAAATACTTCAGAGTAGTCTAGATGACATAAATAAATGGCTAAAGAGGTGGCGAATAAAAGCAAGTGCATCCAAATCAGCCCACGTGACCTTCAGTCTGAGACAAGGTATATGTCCACCTGTGAGACTAGGCGATCACGAACTTCCACATAAGGACTCTGTGAAGTACCTGGGCATGCACCTTGACCGCAAGCTTACATGGAGAACACATATTCAAGCCAAGCGAAATCAACTCAATATCAAATACCGGAACCTATACTGGCTCCTTGGAAGAAATTCTATCCTGTCAATAGACAATAAACTACTGGTGTATAACACCATCTTAAAGCCAATTTGGACATATGGCATCCAACTATGGGGAACTGCTAGTGTCTCTAATATTAACATGCTCCAAAGATTCCAAAATGTCATCCTCAAAAACATCACAAATGCACCATGGTTTACAAGAAACTGCGAGGTGCATGAATATCTTAACCAAAACACAGTGCATCAGGAAGTAAAAAACTGGGCAGACCGCTACAGAGCACGCCTACAGAATCATCCAAATCCTTTGGCGAAAGCGCTCACTAAGCCGGATCATAAAAGGCGGCTGAAAAGGTTAGCTGTGGTGGACCTTGCCAATGCCAACTAGGACATGCTGCCAGGAAATATTATGAGGGAAATCTCGCTGGAGAAACCACTCTGCACCATCAACCCAACAACAAATCTGCTCATAGTCCAGGGACTGATTGCAGAAAAACATAAGAAAAAAAAAAAAAAAAAAAAAAACTTCATAATATGCGCCAGAAATTGTTTCTAGTCTGGATATGACTATAATAAAGGAAATGAAAGAGCAATCGAGGGATGTGATCCATTCTACACGAAGTTATACAAGATCAAATAAGTTTCCCTAGTTAATTTAATTTGACCTTGTTTATTTTGACAGCTGTGATTCTAATTTTACATAATATTTCAGACTAAAGAAGTGATAAGAGAGCGCGAGCGAGGTCGCTACACGCTGAAGACTCTGCCGGCCGGTCTGACGCACTCCTGGCAACAATACATGCTGAAGAGACAATACGAAGATTTCTGCCACTGCGTGGCGCAGGTAATACACACAAATACTGTGGCTATCTCATCTGCCTGCCTTTTCCAACTATGTTGGGGTCGGCTTCCAGTCTAACCAGAAGCAGCTGAATACCAGTATTTTATATGGACCAATTGCCCGTTCATATTGTTATTAATCATTCACGTCTGTTTACCCTCAGATATCAGAAAGTCAATATGAAGAGCGTCAGGTGTCGTCAGTTCCGTTCAGCCACTACGAATTCCCGGGCGGCTACCATCAGGACTTCGGTCCCGAGCGGTTCAAGCTGACTGAGTGCCTCTTCGAGCAGACTCTAGGAGCACCGCATTTAGGTAAGTCATCATCTGCCTCCCTTTTTCCAAATATGTTGGAGTCCGTTTCAAGTCTAATGGCATACCATAATCACAGCCTACAACGTTCCCAATACTGGGACACAAGCCTCCTCTCTCAGTTCTGCTTTCTCCTATCTCTCTTTCAGTTACTGGGTAACAAGAAAACCCTTGGCAAGATTGGTTTTCAGATTTTTGGGTTTCTGACACCCGTAACAACTGTCAAAGATCTACAAATGCCAGCCGGGACCAACGGTTTGGTAGTGCTTTCCGAGGTACGAAGGAGTTTCAGTATGTAGGCCAGTCAAGAAGTACCAGATACTTAATAAGATAGAAAATAGTCAACAACTCGATCATCTATGAGCCTGTGGGGACTGTGTCTCACGTACCCATCCCTTGCATAGTTTTAAGAATGTAATATTTTTATAGAGGAACTTATTGTCTGTTATTTTCAGTTGTCTTGTATTGTACCCATCTGCATTTCTCGTGTTTTATTATACTTTTAAAAGGCAGATGTGGATTTGCCGCGTCCTTTGTTTAGTGAACGGCAGATTTGGGAGAGTTTTGGTTCTGAGCTTCAGTCTGTGCTGAACTACGATCGTGCGAGGTCCTCTCTGACCCCCGATCATATTTTACTCGCCGAAGCTCGCCGTAATAGTTTACGGCGAGCTTCGTGTTTCTAGTAGTTTTACCATTCATGTAACCTTATTTAATTTTACTTTTTCGTGTCAAGTGTAACTGCTAGCTTTAGTTACTTGATATCGTAATAAATTAATCGTTACTTATTTACAACTCACTTCTGTGTATTACTCGCCCACCACGGTCACGAATTTTTATAGAGGAACTTATTGTAATTATTTTTAGAAAGTTTCATTTTTGTGTTTTTCCCACGTTGAACATCTGCAAGCGATTTAAGTTATAGGTACTATTGTCTTTCATGATTCTTTACTTTTAGTTAAGGTTCTTCATTGTTCTATTATGTTTAGCTATCTTGTATTGTACCTATTTGCTATTTATAGTTAAGGTTCATTGTTCTGTTATTTTCAGTTGTCTTGTATTGTACCCATCTGCATTTCTCGTGTTTTATTATACTTTTAAAAGGCAGATGTGGATTTGCCGCGTCCTTTGTTTAGTGAACGGCAGATTTGGGAGAGTTTTGGTTCTGAGCTTCAGTCTGTGCTGAACTATGATCGGGGGTCAGAGAGGACCTCGCACGATCGTAGTTCAGCACAGACTGAAGCTCAGAACCAAAACTCTCCCAAATCTGCCGTTCACTAAACAAAGGACGCGGCAAATCCACATCTGCCTTTTAAAAGTATAATAAAACACGAGAAATGCAGATGGGTACAATACAAGACAACTGAAAATAACAGAACAATGAACCTTAACTATAAATAGCAAATAGGTACAATACAAGATAGCTAAACATAATAGAACAATGAAGAACCTTAACTAAAAGTAAAGAATCATGAAAGACAATAGTACCTATAACTTAAATCGCTTGCAGATGTTCAACGTGGGAAAAACACAAAAATGAAACTTTCTAAAAATAATTACAATAAGTTCCTCTATAAAAATATTACATTCTTAAAACTATGCAAGGGATGGGTACGTGAGACACAGTCCCCACAAGCCTTCCAAGGTTTACAACGTTTTTACATTTACAAAAGAAGAGAATGTATATAAAAGAAAATTAAAATTAATACACTTATTCAAACTAAATGGACAATGGTTACTTGACACGAAGTTCGTGTTAATTTGGGAACCCGAAGATTATCGAAGTGCATACCTCTTTTGATTAACGTGTAACCCGGCGATAAATATTGCACATCGATCTTTGGAAAGATCAAAAGGCTAATTTCGGCTTCGTAGAGCATTATCTCTGTCGCACGAAATACAAACAGTCCGGTATCTATTAGGAGCTGTTAAAACAAGTATGATTTGCTTCTTTTGATAATTAGTTTTATTCTTTGTATAAAATACAAAAAACGGTACTGTATGTTATACCATCCGGATCCCCCCAGCCTGCGCTGCTGCGGCGGCGTGCGACGCGGACGCGCGGCCGGCGCTGTGGGGCTCGGTGGTGGCGTGCGGCGGGCTCGCCAACACGCCGGGCTGGGCGGAGCGCCTCGCCAAGGAGCTCGCCGCGCGCGCGCCCTCCAGCCACCGCCTCAAGAGCCACGCCGCGCCCAACTCCACCGAGAGGCGGTTCGCGGCTTGGATAGGTGAGATGAACAAATATTCGAGACGACACTCTTGCCGCGTGTTTCGCAAGCGCTACTGCTGAATATGAAACTTTATTAAAGGGAGTGCGGATAAAGTTTTAAAAACTTGGACCATTGACTTTCAGATTATCATCGTAAATCCGATATCCGCCGGATATTAACCTACTATCCGGCATTCGCCGAGTATTGATAAAGTATCCAGTATCCGGAAGGATAGTAAAATTCGGTCGGATACTGGATAGTTACCGGATACACTTTTCATAAAAAATATTCAACATGATTTTTTCTTTTTCCAGGAGGTTCGATCTTAGCATCAATTGGTTCCTTCCAGCAGATGTGGATATCCTCGCAGGAGTACGATGAAGGGGGCAAGGGACAACTCGAAAGGAAATGTCCTTAGAACAGCTGTTTATACTTACAATTACAGTCAAAGAAATTAATTGTTATGCAAATTGACTCACGACAATTTTTTGTGTTATTCATTTCACAACTGTCAAAGAATGACAGTTGTGAAATTAATACACGGGCAATTTAGGGTGGTCGTCAATTAGCTAAACAGTTAATTTCCTTGACTACATACGGTCATATTGTTGAAGATAGCGTAATATTCGACTTATTGGAAACGTATAATATCCGGCCATAAATATGTCACATCCGAGCTTGTCAATAGCTGTTTGTGTCTGGATTTGTGCCCGATATAATAATATAGAAATAGGCTCAACCCCTATTACAAGGGGCTAAAATATAACTGGTGAAAGGTGGGAGTACTAAACGCGTACCTCTGTCAAACCCTTCGGGAAGTACAATCGTGAGGTTATAATAATAGCGTGAGGTTATATTAATAGCGTGAGGTTATAATAATAGCATGAGGTTATCTTTACAACTAAAATATTGGGAAACTAAATCATATCCGCATTTTTTTTGTAATATTACGTTATCTCCAACCATATAATACTTAGTTGGCAGTGAGACTTCCCAATAAAAAAATATCTTGATTTAACAAAACTACAACTTCTTAAATACCCTTTACTAATAAATGTTGTATAGCGTCTGTATACAGTGTTATTGGAAAAACACCAACAACCTCTTAAGAGATCATTGTACTCATCATTATGGACAACTTTTACAATGGGACCAAACCTGAAATCGCGAAAAAAAATCAGCTGTTCCCTACATTTATGTTCGTATAACTTGTGAAAGTGCGGTGCTCAAATCAAACGAGCGGCGCGATGTCGACGGGGGCCGTCGACGCGTGTCGACGGATGCAGTTGCATCTGCCATTAACGCATGCTACTCGTGTGTATGAGCAATAACGTTAATAGATCTCGTCCTGACTGCGCATGACATTAGTCTTCCAATTCCTCTGTAATTTTCCTAAAGTTGTAGATCAACGGGGCGCGACTTTAATATTACGTGGGCCGCCTCACTGCCTACCTCTTAACGTTAAGATGTAGTTATAAAATAATGTTAATAACGTCAGTGTGAATGATTATATTTGTATTATAATTAAATGGATTTTTTAATGACTGAGAATAAATAGATTTAAGAAAAGTTTCAGTTTTATTTGAACCATAATAGTCTTCAAGGGCCTTGACGGTTGGAGATTGTTAAAATATACGTTGGGCGCACCCTAGACGGGGGAGAGCAGTGGTATCAGCGCCGACTTAGGGTCAGCGCAGACAAAGGAATAATCCCCGCGCGGTCTCGGGAATTTTCTTTACGGATCGCGTATCTTTTCCCGCACATCTTCGAGGATGCGCGAGCATTTTTTGTCAGGTTCAAGCATTTATGCACTTTATTGTAAACATTTTAAAGATTATTTTCAAGTGCGTTAATAAAGTCCTCTCTGCTGCGCTCCGTTCCGTCTGCGCTGAGCCTTATGAGTTGTAGGTCCTGAGTTCGAACCCAGACAGGCGCTTTACTTTGTGTATCTAATTTCATCACCACTGCTCTCAAAACGGTGAAGGAAAACATCGTGAGGAAACCGGCATGTCTTAGAACTAAATATTCAAAGATATGTGACATCTACCAACCCGCACTGGGCCCGTGTGGTGGATTACGGTCCACTCCCTCTCACAGAGGAGTGGGAACATTACAGGCTGATTACGCCTATGCACCCTGGACTGTCAGCCCCGCTCCCATCTTGCTGACAGGCATATATTTTTACCACGACATCAACTACCAGTCTTACCAAGCGGTATCAGTAACTGAGTGTGGAAGTCCGATAGGCAGTCGCTCCATGTAAAGTACTGGTATTCAGCTCCATCCGGTTAGACTGGATGCTGACCCCAACATAGCTGGGATAGGGTTAGGCAGATCATGATATACTAATCTCGCGGATAGACGATTGGTAACTTGAAATAAACTCATAAATAAATAAAGAAACCATTTTATATTACACAAGCATTTATTAATATTATTTATTAACTTACAATATCAGAAATAATCCTTGTAATAAACTTTGTAGCAAAAATGGCGCAGCTTTGGCTTTTAATCATAATTATGTATATTAAAACTTAATTATGTTAGCAACAGATTCATATGATATTATTATTTGAGGAAAAATATTTTTGATTTAGGGCTGATTTTTCCATTGCCAGATAATTTTATATGAGGAATAATTTTGAATTTTTGACAGTTCTTCCATACAAAAACTGTCATCAATTTTATTCCACGAATATAATAATCTGTCGATTGAAAAATTAGCCCATATATTATAAAGTACAGTAGGCAAGATTTATGTATTTTACAAGTTTGAATATTTTATTAATCGTTTATTTACAAATAATTAAATGTAAGTTGAGAAGCAGATAATAATTAGTAGAATATTAAATTACTAAATGATTCTGTAAATATGTTACTCATTGAAGTTTCATAAATTGATTCCTATAGAAAAATAAATGCAATACTGACAATCAGACTACTTTTTTATCTAATTTTGGTTAGATTCTAGGACTAGAAAGTATAATATTATTTATTAGAGATGAAAGGGATATCGGATAACTATTCGGTATTCGGTCGGATAGTGGGTACGTAACTCAGTATTCGACGGGTATTCCAGAAATCGATTTTTCTATGAAACGGATATTTTGGCCGCATATCCGTTTTGACGAACAATGGGGCCGAAAAGTTCTGGAGTGGCCACTGCGTACCAAAAGACGTAGCGTTGAAAGGCCTCCTGTGGGAGGCGACAAGGTGGTACGATGACCTTATGTAGGTCTCAGAAATCCGCTGGATGCAAGAAGAAGCGCAGAACCAGTCGAAATGGCGGTGCTTGGGGAGGCCTATGTCCAGCAATGAACGTCCGTTAATGAATATCCGTTTTATGAGATGGCCGGATAAACAGTATCCGTTTCATCTCAAATAATTGTCTAATCTAATGATAATAAATAAGCCATCATAATAACTATAATATCTATTCTATGCACATAAATCAGCGTAGGAACTTACAAAAAAACATCGATTTACAACTACAATACTATTCGGAACACAATTTAATGCAGTGATACTCAATATGCGGCCTGTTGAGCTCATCTTTGCTTTGCAGCCCGATGAGCTCATCTTTGCTTTGCAGCCCGATGAGCTCATCTTTGCTTTGCAGCCCGATGAGCTCATCTTTGCTTTGCAGCCCGATGAGCTCATCTTTGCTTTGCAGCCCGATGAGCTCATCTTTGCTTTGCAGCCCGATGAGCTCATCTTTGCTTTGCAGCCCGATGAGCTCATCTTTGCTTTGCAGCCCGATGAGCTAATGCTGGGAATTTCTCAGGAGCAGCCCGAAGTCTGGATTGGTACCCGGTTGATGACAATAGGCTCGCCCCCATTACATGAGACATTAACTTAGCGGCGAAATGTGGATGTATAATAAGTACACTTCCGTCTCACTCTTCGGGGATACTGGCGTGACGTTATCGATATTTTTGCGGCCCAAAATAAAATGTTCAGTATCACCGTTTCATCGCAATGAGTCGCCTAATTAAAATAAACAATAATTAATAGCTTATAGGTATTTAAAACTAATAAATAAATACCTACGTACATCTAATGAGATCATAAATTTAAATTTTTAACTATCAATAGTTCTCACTGTTTCACTAAATATAAAGGAACTCCATTATTTTGAGTATAAGCAGGTACAGTAGTTCTAACATAGATTTTATAGTAAGAAACTTAATATAATTTAACCATATTTTTAATCTGCTTTACCAACTCCGGTTAACTTTCTCCAGTTACCCCTGTCACTGTATAGCAGATCATTTTAATTCTTCATTTTTATCTATCCGGATATTCAGACATGTTCAGGTCTTCAATATTAATATTATATTCGTATTAATTATATAATTAATTAATGATAGATAAAACAATTAAATCGAAAACTGAGTAAAATTCGTTGAAATGGACACAATATTTTTTGTTCAGTAAAATTATAATTGACGATTGATTTTAAATTCTAAACTAAATAACATTGTACATAAATTATCAAAATTGCACGGATTAACTTTCATAAGAATTTTATTTGATTAACAGGCAGCATTTTTTGTTTAATTAGTTTTAATTATTATTATGAGATCAAATTAAGGCGTATACAAGGTGTAACAGAATAAAGGCAAGTCCTGAAAGTAGTTTGTTCACAATTAACTACCTACTGAATCGCTTTCAGTAAGTATAAAAAAAATGTATTTTGTCATACTGACCGCCGATTCAGCAAAATAAAATGAAATCTTATTTTAAGGCAATAAGGCCCAATTTTAAATGCAAAAAGTAATACTAGGGTCAACACAATTTTCTAATAAATTAAGTTAGCTTTAAAAAAAATAGCTTTGGTCATTGTAGTATGCTTTTAACTCAATAATCTAATTAGGGTGTATGAGGTCTTGCGTTAATTATGTTACATATTGTATAATATACAGTGTATATCAGAATGGTGTGTTCATATTTAGAGGTGTAAAGACAGACAAACAAACTAAACAACTTTTTCCATGGGACCAACGTCGTAATCGCGACAAAATAATCAGCCGTAACATACATTTATGTGGAGTATTGAAGTTTTGGTTCCAAGGAGAAAGTTTTTCAGCTTGATGGTCTTTACTAATCCATACTTAATAGGTAATACGAGCTGGTGTTCGCAACTCCACGCCAATGCGCGTATTTGCGTATTTTACTAATCCATACTTTAAAAAAAAATGCGGAAGTGTCTGTCTGTGTGTGACATAGGATAGTTTTATCCCGATATTACCACGGCATCGAAACTTATGCGGGTGAAACCGCGGAGCACTGCTAGTAATAATACTATAAAACTTTAATATGACCAACACCTTTCTGATACATGCTGTAGAAATTACTATACCGCCATAGGCTGTCGTGCTAAATTATAGGTACTGGATAAACGGACAAATTCTAATTGCTATTATATCTAAATATCAGGTAAATAGTCAAAGATGATATTTGAAGACTACACATTTTAAGCAAGTTGGCTGTCTTACCAGACGGTTGAATTAATGTTTGCATTAATGCACGTGTGGCGCACCCTGCAAGGTAATTGCGTAACACACTTAAAGCCAGTTTCTCGAACGAAAATTATCGCAAAATTAATGTATTTTTACGCTCTACGCAGGCCATCCAGAGTAAACTTAATCAGTTTAGAGAAGCAAATTGTAAAATGAGAAGCATCCACCAGGCGGTGGATGCTTCCACCACCTGGGGTGGTGTGGTGGTGGGTGAGGTGGGTTTAACGAAGTCGGGTCGAGGACGACCCGACTTCGTTAAGCCCCAGGAACATTTGCCTCCCGGCCGTGATCTGCAGTAGCTTATATGAAAAGCTCTCAATCGATTACGTACCCAAGTAGGCATCTACAGACACAATTTGTCGAAGTGAGGGACTACTGACCCATCCAACACCCGTGCGAGTGCGGTGCCTCTAACCAGTCTATGCCCCACTTGCCAGAGTGCCCTAAAGTGCCCGTTCACCTGCTCCTTGGATGACCTACAGAATGCCACTGACGCTGCAATCAACGTGAACATCTACTGGGCTCAAACTTAAAAACATCAAAGAAGAGTACCATCGACACGAAACGAAAAAAAATGTGACAAATTGTCAAGCGCGCGTAAACTGCTGCGATTCGATGTCGATAAATCATTGAAGCAATCAGTACTTTATTACGGTCATACGTATTCTTCAAATATATGAAGCAGTGGATTAGTAAATACTATCAAAATCCTTCGGATTGGAATTTAAAAGTGGGTTACGCAATTGGGATACTGTGCATTCAGCCTACTACATTGTTTACTTGCAAATCTTTTTGCCACGGCATGAGCTAAATTATAGCCTGTTGCATTTAACTGTAGTGACCAACAGCTATGTTACAGGATGGGATTTACGCAAATAGTTTAACAATAGTCGTGCCGCTACTTGTAGATGTATTTTTAATTGTAGTTTAGCTAACGAAAGTTTAGTAGTAATACACCGTAAAGTTTTTGTTACTTTTCCGTATTTTCATTGTATGCTACGATTACATTGAGATGTTATTAGTTAACTAAGGTTCGTTAATCTTGGTTAAGTTAACTGGCGAATTAAGCTGTAGTTAAACGATCGTTGACTTAATGAAATTTTCGTTAACCATGTTTGAGTTAACGGTGGTTAAGTTGACAGATGGTTAAGTTAACTATGTCTAGTTAAACTGACTTTGGCTTACGGATGGTATCACGGATAACTATAAATTGTGGTAAAGTCACCACAGCTAAGTTAACTGTAGTTTAGTTAACCACGATTAAGTTAACCAGATGTTTAGGAACTTTCTTTAGTTTTCCGTGTGTTCATTGTATGCTACAAGTAATAGGGTGGGTCAACAGATAGTTGAGCAGCACGGGCGTGCCTGCTGCTACCTCCAGCTGCAGTTTGTCCTCAGCATCTTGTTCCGTAGTGGTCGGCTCGTCTGACGACACGGACATCTTCTTGTCTATCAACATGTCTGTTGAGGTGTTGTCGCCGGGCACAGTGTCTATGAACACCTGGGGAAAAGACGGTATTTAATTTATTTATTTCATAATCAAATATCTTTTTCCAAAAAATAAATCCTACTAATATTATAAACGCGAAAGTTCTTGAGGATGAATGGATGGATGGATGTTTGTTATTCTTTCACGTAAAAACAACTGAACGGATTTGGATGAAATTTGGCACAAAGATAGTTTATAACCAGGTTTAACACATAGGATAATTTTTATCCCGATATTCGCACGGCATCGAAACTTATGCGGGTGAAACCGCGGAGCGCAGCTAGTAATATATATACCAGCCTATTACTATCACACTGGATGGCAAAGACCTCTTCTCATACAGAGAAGGCACGAGCATTGATCACCACGCTTGCTCAAGACGGGTTGGCGATTTGAGACTTATATTTACCTACTACAAAAGGCCTCACCTCCTTAATCTCACTCAAACGCCCAATATCCGGTCGAATATCCGGCTATGCAGTTTATGGGATTGGACGGATATTCATTATACACTATCAATCATAATCTAAATAATTTTGAAGGATATTGCTAATCCTTTGGTTCATATTTTCGACAAATGTAACTACTCAACAACGTAAATAACCCAATGAATGTTGTTGAACTGGAACTTTGAACCTTATGATTTAGCGATAAAATTGAAAATCTATTAAAGAATTTTGATAGATCGTAGTAACTTGATGTGCTGGCGTCTGTACAAGCTACTGTCAAAATGAAACCCATATTGCTACTCGCAATGATCACGCCGTTCTAGTCTTCATAGGCTAAAACTCTAAAAGTTATGATAACGTACCTCGTCATCTTCATCTTCATCCGTTTCCGGCTCCTGTTGGTGCTGGGCTTCCATAGCTTCCACCACGTAGCGAGGAACGTAGCTGTCCTCATCAGAACTGTAGTCGTCCTCATCCTCGTCACACTCGAAGTACCGGCTCTGAAAGTTAAATATATACAGGTACAGGGTTTTTGGTAAAACATTAACAAACTTTTGAAGCTTTAAGAGGTCATTGTACTCATTGAATTGGACCCATAAGGTACAGACGCCAGCGCATCAAGCTACTACAAGTGTCAAATTTCTTTATTCGATTTTCAACTTTATCACTAATGCATAAGTTTCAAAGTTGATTGGGAAAATTTGACAGTTTCGGGTAGCTTGATGCGCTGGTGTCAGTACCTCATGCTCAAATCCGCTCAATAGCGCTTGCGACCACTAAACCAAAGAGGTAGTTACGTATGTACAGATGCCAAGCCTCAAGCTACTACAATCTGTCAATTTTCTTTAATAGATTTTCAACTTTATCGCTAAAGCTTAAAGGTTCAAAGTTGATTGGGAAAATTTGACAGTTTCGGGTAACTTGATGTGCTGACGTCTGTCCTACCTACATAAACTGAAATCATTCGTGTGTAAACATTACCGCTTTCTAGTACTACATAACATGAGTCGTTATTTCAGGTTGAATATGATGTTTCGGAAGCCGATTATTTTCTCCAATTCAGCATGCATGCATTCAGGCAAGTACCATCTGGGGTCAGGGGTGCTTCGTGGTCAGCGGGATTGTCCGAAAAGGTTACCGCTGGCCCGGAACATAAAGGGCTAAGGAAGGAACACGGGTGGGTTTTAGTCAGTAAGAGTCTGACACTCCCTTCCGCTTCACCCAGAGCGGGAGGGGTCATTTGATGATTTCTCATACTAAAAAAAAAAATGGGTAGCTTCGTTCCTGACCGAAAACCCTATTGCTGATATTTCAACGGTCATTTTCACGAGGATTTTCACGGTCGTTGACCAAAAAAAATGTATTAGGTGTACAAATAAGTTTCCGCCGTTTAACGAAAGATGTCCTCACTAAGAGGTTACGTAAAAATCGTCAGATGTAACATGTGATATCGTGAGTTTGGACATCTAGTAACAACATACACTTAGAGTATTAGTGACTCTTTATCCATATTACATTTCTTTTTGTGCAAAAATGTCAAGTTTTGTACCGAATAAGCGTCATTTGCGGGAATTGGTATTAATACTTCTTAATTTGAAGAAAACTGCAGCCGAGGCCCATCGATTACTTGTAGAGGCTTATGGTGAAGCTGCTTTGACGAGAGAAGTTGTCGTGAGTGGTTTCAAAAGTTTAAAAACTGTGATTTTGATGTGGAAGACAAAGCAATGAAAAATGGAAGATTCGCGCCAAACGCAAGAAGAACTCGCACCTACATTACAAGTACCTAATAAAAAATAATAAAATACCTTTGAATAAAACATAATGTACTGTGCTTTCAGAATAAACCTATATTTTTTTGTAAAAAACGGCGGAAACTTATTTGTACACCTATTATCATCAAATCCTTCTTTTTGTATTAGGTATCATGTTATGATATCGATACCGACCGGAGTTTCGCTAGTTTAATTTTCTGGTTTTGGACTTGTGAACAGGGATAGGACTCCTAGGACTCCTACGATAACATTGATTGA
This sequence comes from Luperina nickerlii, assembly GCA_963855955.1. Classification (NCBI taxonomy): domain Eukaryota; kingdom Metazoa; phylum Arthropoda; class Insecta; order Lepidoptera; family Noctuidae; genus Luperina; species Luperina nickerlii. The sequence continues at coordinate 2,317,332 of OY979689.1, read as the reverse complement.
TGTTCGTCGATACGGTACGGAACCGTATTGAGTGTATGCCGAATCTGGAATCGAATTCAATAACCAAAAGCCCTCCCTTCATGTACAGACGCCAGCACATCAAGCTACCTGAAACTGTCAAATTTTCCCAATCAACTTTGTACCTAATGCTTTAGCGATAAAGTTGAAAATCTATTAAAGAAATTTGACAGGTTGTGTGCTGGCGTCTGTACGATAAGCAATGACTCATCATCATCATTCTCCTACCCTCATCCCAATTTTAAAACTGTCAAATTTTTCCAATCAACTTTGAACCTAATGCTTTAGCGATAAAGTTTAAAATCTATTAAAGAAATTTGACAGATTGTGCTGGCGTCTGTACTAAGCAATGACTTATCATCGTCATCCTCATACCAGTATCCCAATTTATTCGTGGTCGGCGCAACATGTATTTTTCTTCCATAATTCTCCATTAGTCGTCATCTCGACAGTCGCCCCCATTCTAACCATATCATCATTCACACAGTCCATCCATCGTTTCTTTGGTCTTCCCCTAGCTATTCTTATAGCCACCCACATTCATACCCAAAACTTTCCTTACGACATTTTCCTCATTACTCCGCATCACATGCCCATACTATGAATAACTCAACTAAAAATAAATAAGTACCTACATTGTTCTCTGAAGATAAGCAAGTATGATAATGGCGAGAATATAGCCCACTGAGAAAACTACCAATACCCATTACACGATACTAATATTAATGCGTAATAATATTATCTTTATTGCGCGGATGTCCCATCCCCGCACGTGTCACGGTCATAGGTCATAACTAAGTACTGTAATCTGGGTAATGGGCACGAATATAGAGGCTGATCTCATCCGTGTTCGTGTCATGCTAATTAGAAAAGTATATCCCAAGGTTTAATCCATTTCGTTATACATCGACGCGTTTTATGTTATAAGGAAAAGTTATTTTGTACTTGGTCAGCAATGTATGCTTAAAATCAAGTGACGCAGTGGATTGTCATTTCATTGACAGTTGACAGAGAGACGTCATTTACGTAAAGTTGGTACATCTGCGTTGTGAAACCACGTTCCGTTTGGTATGGTAATGGCGACATAGAAAATTGTTAAGCATTTTTTCAAAGTATTTGCTACATATTTCCTGATTTTTACACAAAATAAAATTTTGTGATTGTTCATTAATTTTTCGATATTAATTTCTACAGTTCTAAATAAGAAAAATGATGAAGTTATAACAGTAAAAATATTATTCCGCAAGTCACGGCGAAACGGAACGCAACCTCCATATCACCAACATACAGAAACGAATAATTTATTCAGCTGTCAAAATGACGACAACAATTTTATCGTGAAAAAAATTACGAATCGTTATCAAAACATTACTGAATCCCAGTGGAAATGAGACATAATCTTAGATAACAGTTGTGTGCAAGACTGTGCAACAGTTCAAACAATTAAATCAGACAGTGACATTGCTAAATTTAATGTAAAGTTTCCTCGATGTAAATCTTGACATCCTTTGTTTAAAAATAAGTGACCATGGCTGCAGCAATAGCGAATGATTCGCCTAAATACAGGAACAGTCTAATCTGCTGCAGCCCCAGCGTGGAAGTCACTTCCCGAACATCAACTTCGTCAACTTCTGGGGGTGTTTCGGCCGACGAGGGTTACGACTCAAATTGTATACCAAAATCTATTGCGAATAAGAAATTGAAAATAAACAGTTCTGCTACGAAAGAAGATATAGAAAAAGCAATAATCCAGTGTAAGGAACTTGTTTTAAATACTGTCCAATGTTCCGACGAGCGAAAATGGCTTGTCAGATACCTTGTAGAGTTGAGACTAAGACTAGAAGACTTAAAAGATAATAGTGGGCTAGCTAGAGTCCAAGTCTCGATAAAAGGACATCATTTTGAACAGCAAACGAACCCTAGCAACCGAAAACAGTATTGTGATCATTGCAGTGGAGTCATTTGGAGTATTGTTCAAGGTTCTTACATTTGTAATGATTGCGGATACTTATGTCATTATAAATGCGTCGACCACATATGCAGGGTATGCGCTCATGTTGTTATGACCGAGAAAGGGAGCTTTGAAATGAGTATATGTCCCGAAAAAGGGTTAGCAGCACAAGATTATAAGTGTGCAGAGTGCCAAACGGCATTAACTTTTAAAGACATGTGGAATGAGCCACGGTTATGTGATTACACTGGTTTATATTTCTGTGCTACGTGTCACTGGAATGATCTAGCAGCGATTCCTGCTAGAGTTATCCACAATTGGGACTGGGAGAAACACTATGTGTCTCGAATTGCATTCCAAATGCTGAATTTATCTTGGATAAGGCCGTATATTGACATAGAGAGCATAAACCCGAAATTGTTTAATTTTATTGCTGAATTAGAATGGGTACACAAAATGAGGAAGGATTTAGAATGGATGAGACGTTACCTATGTGCTTGTGCTGACGGTATGAACTTACTTTCACCATTATTTATACAGCTTGGTGACGTAAACAAAAAATACAGTATGAGTCATCTACAAGCTATCAATGATGGTTCCCTAGAAACCCAGCTAACCGAACTCACCGAGAAATGCCGTTCACACATCACAAGCTGCGATCTTTGTTCCGGCAAAGGGTATCTGTGTGAAGTCTGTAAGAACAAAGAGGTGCTCTATCCATTTGATAGTGGAGCTTTAATGTGTGATAAATGTAACTCTATGTATCACAGAGGGTGCTGGCTGCGTAAAGGACAAAAGTGCCTCAAATGCACACGTTTGGAGGAACGAAAGAAAACAGTTGAAGAAGTGCAGGTAGATACTACGGACACACTAGAGTATGATATTGACAAGTTTGTGAATTGATCCATTTTTACGTGACTTTAAAATCAGTGGAAAAATTCTTATTGGCAAAGACCGCTTGCAGGTTGACGAATAAGTGTCAAAAAAATGTATATTGCTATTCATAATTATTATTATTATTATAACAAATTATATTTTGCTAAATCAATGTTAGATAGGGAAAAACTAATTTTAATTTTGTACGCAAATATCTCGCGATTTGTCGCAAATCTGCAAGAAAAGTGTGTGTAAAATGAGATGATTGCATTCTTAAAATGTATGTTTGAGAAAACTTATCTTCCGACTAATTTGTGCCTATATCTGCGACGCGTTATATATTGTAGCTTCGCGACAAAATAATTGCTTGATAGCAGATTTTAAATAAGGCTTTTAACTGTGCCGAGACAAGTATTGACAATACCAGATTGCCTAAAGGAGGAAATAACTGAAATTTGCAAAATTGACTAAGTAAAATCTGTGAAAAATCATTGTAAATTATCTATGACTATACTTAGTACAGCTGTAAATGATATTGTAATATTCCAGTTGTCTTATTGACATGCAATAAAATTATATTAAACCTTTCAATCTGTGTTTTTTTTGCTTTTCTAGCAGATGCAATAGTCAGACTTGCTGTGAACCATAATAATATACCATAACAATGCCATTGCCTCTAGCCAGTACTAGACTAGACATGGAGATCAGATAGGCAGTCGCTCCATGTAAAATACTGGTAGGTACTCATCATGTCAAAGTCGTATTTTAAAATGACACTGACCTTCAAATTGCAAAAAACGTAAGAAAATTTGAATTTCGCGGGTTACCTTAGCGCTTGCCCCTTAAAGGGGAAGCGTCAGGGTTAGACGCCCCCCCCATTGAATATGTATTTACAGAATCATATTCATTAGAATCAGTAATACAACTTGTTAGGTTAGTATAATCCCAAAATGTCAAGGTAATAGTCATTCTGTGGGATTACTTGATCTTAGAGAGTTGTGTTGATGATTATAATTCTGTAAATACATATTTATTACGGCCGCGAATCATATATTAATTAACATACAACTTAATACTGACCAGCAAATTGCAAAAAACGTAAAAAAAATTGAATTTCGCGGGCTACCCTGACGCTTTCGCTTTAACGTGCTTTCCGAGGCACAGGGGTATCACATCTCCAACTTAACTCCAGGCTGAGAAATTCCTAATGGAAAACCACGGACCCATGGGCGTAGCTGGAGGGGGGGGGGGGGGGCAAGGGTGAGCAATCTACTCTAGAACCTCTTTGCCCACCCTAGAAAAATCGACATTATAGAAGAATTACTGTTTAATCGTTTTTTATTAGAAAGAAAGAAAGAAAAAGTATTTATTGCGACTCGTACAGGAAGATCACAAACTAAACTAAACACAGCACAATAAAAATCCAAGTTACCTATATAAAAAAGTCTTGGTAGCCTACTTTAAATGGGCTTATTTATTACGAGGCGTCATTTATGATGACTGTGGTTAGTTCAGCTGGAAGGCTGCTCCCCCTCGACAAAATCCTTAGCTACGCCAATGCTCGGACCCCGTCCCATCGGACTATGAGAGTGTAGGTACCCGTGTCTGCATACACACTTGTGCACTATAATATCTTCCACGCCGAAGGCTAGTCTCCGTTGAGATTGGCTACCTACCTACCACAGTAATGCGGGCGGGTGTCCGCAACTCCACGTCAATACGCGTATTTTGCGCACGGGTTTGGCCGAAATGCGGTTTGGACGACTATTGCGCAATCCTCAAAATAGAATCTTGGATTGTGACAGTACAGGCGAATGTTCCCGGTGAGGGAGCGCCTTTAGGCACTCCTTTCGTTTCATTTACGTCTACTGACAGTGACATACTTTTTAGGGTTCCGTATCAAAATGGTAAAACGAACGGAACCCTTAGGGTAAGATTCAGTCTGTTTGTCACAGCTGGATATCTCAAGAACTACTAATGCTATCAACTTGAAATTTGGAACAGTTTTAGATGACGTTTGCAAAACTATTTTGCAAATAAGAAAGAAATAAAAATATTTGTATATTTTTGCAACAGGGACTGAAAGGGGGTCTGATAAATTCGAAGTGCAAGTACTAGGGCATGTGGGATAACATATGAAAGAGCGGATTTTTTACGTTCTCGAACATTTTTTCCTTTTTTTTTTTGGCCGAATAGTTTTCGACTTTTGATGAAAAATGTAATAAAAACAATACCGTTCGCCCCTTATCTCCGAAGTTTGCAAAGAGAAAAATCTGAAATATTTCTATGTGATAGAAATTTATGTAGAGATTACAGGAAAAATAAAACAAAGTCTCTAAATGGCACACTTTTTCAGAAATCATCAATAAAAGTTACATTAGTTCCACTATCGGTCAAGAGATAGCGCTGACATAAAACTGCAATATTCTACACCGCTGTGCACAGTCTCGTAGGCCAGTAGGCCTCGCCGATGAAAAATAAAAACATGAAGGTACGGAACCCTCGGTGCGTGAATTCGAATCTATCTTGGCAGATTTTTTTTGCTAATAATTTAAGCAGTCAAGCCAGTTTTTCATACAAATTGATCCAATTACAGTTAATGCATGTCTGCGACCGGTTTTCAATTATGAAAATAATGTGAATGACCCCTTTACATTTTAATATTAACATTTTAGACAATACAGAAGTATAATGCGTGTCACGAAAGATGAGACTTGACACACCACGTGGTTTGACATGCGCAGTACACGATTTTAGGTATCTTTAGCGGTATGAGGTCTGAGTGCGGGACGGGACCGGACGTCATAGGGGCGGCGGAAAGAGCGGGGGAGGCGGGGTCAAGTCTCATCTTTCGTGGCACGCATTGTACCAATTTATAATTATCTTTTATTATGGGTCTCCACACTCCACTGGGCCCTTCGTGTGGTGTATCACGGCCCACTCCCTCTCAATTGAGAGGTTTGTCTCCCAGCAGTGGACACGTTATAGGATTATTATTTTATGTATGTGAAGGGTCTTTCCAGCAGTGGACTGCGATAGGTTGATATTGACATTTTTTTTATTGCTAAATGGTTCTGCTCTTGACCTCGATCATGCCTGATGGAAAGCGATGGATGAGATCTATGATGGAACGAGCGTGCTCAGAAGATGCTTGTTCACTCTTGCTTTCAAGGCAGACGGGTTAAAATAGGGTCAAATTAAATTAGCTAGCCAAACTCTACAGACGTGAAGGGTATATCTAAACACGATAAAACAACAAATAAACTTATTTGACTATATTTTTTTTGTGGAGTCAATGACCGCTTGTAGAATTTGTATTTGCAGTATGAGTTGAGGAAATCTGTTTTCTTTTGTTTTATCGTGTTGAGATGTTTGATACCCACCACGTTTGCGAAGTTTACCCAGAAAAAACCGTATTTTAAGCTGATATTTCAAATTTTCAAGTGACTACACCCACCTGCGGTCGACCCCACAAAAAAAACACCGTCAATTTTTTTTTGTTTTATCGTTTTTAGAGATCGATACACATCACGTCTGCGGAGTTTTGCAAGCTAATTTAATGTAACCCTGAAGAGTGTTGGTTTGAACTTTGAACACGCTAATCTCTGGAATATTATATTATTTTTGTTTATACAATTATAATCCATATTATGTGTGTCATTTATTTTTGAGGAGCTTGAGGCTCCGTAGATTAGGTGACCATCTGTACATAAAAAGACCCCTCCGTGCCTCAGAAAGCACGTAAAGCCGTTGGTCCCGGCTGTCATTCGCGGATCTTAGACAGTCATTACGGGTAGTCAGAAGCCCGAAATTCTGTCAACCAGTCTTACCAAGGTGTATCGTATTGAGGTCAGATAGGCTGTCGCTCCATGTAAAACACTTGTATTCAGCTGCAACCGGTTAGACTGGAAGCTGACCCCAACATAGTTGTGAAAAGGCTAGGCAGATGAGATGATTACCTATGTGTTATTTAACCGCTCTCAAATGTCTTCAAAAGGCCTGAATTTTAACTAGTTACAGTAACATATGCAATAATGTGTAGCTACATACATACTGTCTCGTTGCTCTAGTGTTCGCGCCACTAATGAGCGTGAAATTCTAGGTTCGATTCCCGGGACAGCAGAGGCATTGAATCAAGAAATTCTCGATCTTAAAGTATTCGACCCTATTCTCAGAAGCAGCCTAGAATCTGGATTTGTGCCTAAATACTAGCAAATACAATAGGCATGCCCCGACATAACATGGAACTTCGTGCTTGGCCGTCGAAATCCCTACTACTTCGGGGAATGCAGGCGTCATTGTTTCCCACGGATATCTATGTTGTTTCCCAACAGACTATTACTTGACACTCGTGTTCTATTAATAAACTCAGTTCTTTACCAAAAAGTTTTAAATTGAGATAAAGGCCAGTAATTTGTGGAAAAACATCTAGGGTCTTACCACAAACTCTCATTGTCGTATTCACAAACATTACTGCGAGGCATCACAGTGCGCGCGGATGCGCAGGGCCACAAAAACTTATTCATAGACAATTATTATAGTGGCGATCAGCACTATGCGTCCCTTAGTGTTTATGAATTGAAAGGCTGGTCTTATGGAACATACATATTGAAAAATGTCTTACTTCACATAGTATTGCTACTTTACTTAGATAAGTATTGTTTGTGAATACGGGTGTTAGATACTTGTTCAACGCGTGTCTACTGTCAGTCTAACGTCAAACTCCATACATTACCTAATCTCCTGTTGAACAGTTGCCTAGCCCTAAACAGCTGAAAAACACGGTTTTGTGGTAATAAAGCTAGATTCTAATTGATTCCAGTAAACATTAATAATAAATAATTAGTTTTTTTTTGTTATGTATTTTCTGGTGTACAATAAAATATATATATAAATAGTACAAATTCCACTAACTTGACATTCCAAACACCTACAACTCTCTCTGTAGGTACAGCTGTTGGTCAACGCGTTGTCAATGTGCCGCAGATAGATCTCGTCGTGTGCCCCGCGCCGCTTGCGACGAGCCAGCGACCACAGCAGCGCTAACAGCGTGCCCCGGCCTTTGGCACACTTTGTGGGACCGCTGCTGTCAACAACACATCCGTTACTTCAAAGGTTTAAAAAAAAAATCTGTTCAACAAATGACGCAATGAAGGTACCTACTGTCAAAATGAAAGGCGTTTTCTTTTACTCAGATAGTTGATACTTGACTATAATCAGTCTATAATCAGTGGTTCCGAACCTGGAGGTAATTACCCCCGCGGGGGTAAATCAGCTATTCTGTGGGGGTAACAAAGAACCTAATAATTAAGACCTGATCTAATAAAATACCTAGCTAAAAAGAACAAATGATAAATCATCGCGTAATAAGAACTGCACGTGGCATCTCTTTCAAGCTGTCATCGGGGTCGCCTCGCCATATCTGTTTTATCCTATTAAAGCTAACAGAGCTTCAAAAATGCTAATACCCTTTGCCACCACCTATAGATGTGAGAGTGGTTTTTCAACTTTGGTTATACTGAACAAAGGCCAGAAACCATCTCAATGTGGAACACGACTTAAGATGCGCTTTAAACGAAACTAAACCTAACATATAAAAAATTTGTGAATGCAATACAATACCATATCACAGGAACTATTTTTATTTAATTAATTGTTTATTAATAACATTTGAAGGTCGGGGTAAAATCAATTTTCCTAATAGGTCCAGGGGTAACAATATTGAAAAGGTTAGGAACCACTGCTCTAAGTGATAGGGATCTGTGGGCCGTAATTGACCACGCTGCATGGCCCAGCGCGAGTTGGTAGATGTCACATGTCTTCGAATTCTTGGTTCTAAGACATGCCGGTTTCCTCACAATGTTTTCCTTCACCGTTTTGAGAGCAGTGATGATGAAATCATTTACACAAAGTAAAGCGCCTATCTGGGTTCGAACCTACGACCTGCGACTCGTAAGTCGCGGCACCACTGCCCCTGACAGTTGATATTTAATATATAATTATTGACCTGTTCCCCGCATTATTCAGTAGCGCTGGTTTCATATCCTCCGCCTCACAGAGTGCGGTGGTGCTCTGTCGTCGACGTGAACGAAGCATGCTTTCGGATTTCTCTTTCTCGTCCGTTACTGTTAAAAGAAAATAAGTAGTTATAAAGACATTGAGAAAGTAGCAGTTTTTATGGCAATGGTTAGGCTGTACTGTAAGGCCTGCTGTTAAAATTTCACCGTGAAAGCTTAGGGGTAGTGAGCTGCCTTTCGGGGGAACGGTGAATGCTCAGGGTGGTAAATCATCAAATGATCCCGCTCTGGGTGGAGCGGAATGGAGTGTCAGACTCTTACTGACTAAAACCCACCCGTGTTCCTTCCTTAGCCCTTTATGTTCGGGGCCAGCGGTAACCCTTTCGGACAATCCCGCTGAAACGGTGAATGCTTATGCGAATCCCGCACCCCCGGCCATAGGTAGAGGTGGAACACCGCGGTGATTTTAGCCGGTAAGAGTCCGGCATGCCCCTCTGTCACCTCCACGATAGAGGAAGCCCAGGAGGATTTCCACCGCGCAAAAATTAAAAAAAAAGAGTGAAGCCTCTGATATCGGCTTAACAGGTAGTTACTCGATTTTTCGATTGAACCATCAATCGGGCATAAATCTAGACTCGAGGCTGCTTGAGAAATTTCAAATGGAAAACCCAGTAACACTTTTTGGTTGTTTTTTGAAGCCCATTTCGAAATGGGCTTGCTACCTGTTACATAAATATAACTGAAGAAATGTAGGTGCAGCTCTGCCTAGCCCTTGGGGTAATACAGGCGTTATGTTATGTTAATAAAAATCCACCAAATTCATAATGTTACAAGAACGCACCTGAAACGTCCTGCTCACAGTATCCCCACCGATCGTTATCATCTCTCTTCTGGTCTGCGGGCCACAACTCCTGGACCGATGGGTTCTGATAGATGGTCTCCGTGGAAGCGTTGCCGTTTTCCGCGTCGTACTGAGTCTCTGGTTGGTTGAGGACCTGGGGAAGCATTCAAAAATAAACATGTCGGGACAACATACACGCCATCTACATAATAACAATCTTAAATTCATTCATTCACTGACGGAGAACGAATACCCTAAACCGCTGGGTCTGAAAGCATGAAGTTTTGGACATGAGTCCCTTATATCATGATAATGAGCACTAAAAAAGTATTTTTGAAAATGCTTCCCTTAAAGGGGTTAAATAGGGGATGAATGTTTGTAAGTATGGAAAACTTACGTTCGTTTATATTCGATGGGAAATCCCATTGGGTATATGGCTTGTAACGTCATATAAATGCATTGTAAAAACAATGGAACGACCACTGGACGACCAATGGGGACGCCCAACGAGCGGAGAAAGCGGGGTAAGCTATCTTTAAAACCGTAAAAGCTATTCAGTTGAAATTTTCTCAGTATATGTGTTACTAGAGCAGTGGTGGCCCCGTGGTATTGGCCCCGACTTACGGTCGTAAGTTCGAACCCAGACTTTTGCTATGTGTATTTAGTAGTGTCCGACCGAAAGTTCGGTTTCGGTTTCGGTTTCGGCCAGTTTCGGCCAAATAATCTAGTTTCGGCCTTAGTTTCGGTTTCGGCCAGAAAATGGCCGAAACTTTCGGCCGCGCCGAAACTCGAGTGTTCATGAATTATCGTCCATCGTTCGGCGAACTTCGCGGCTAGCTCGTGCTCGCTCGTCGCGTCGCCGGCCCAGTTCGCCGCCGTCCATCGTTAATCACATGGAGTTGAAGTTGTGTTTTGCACATACGAGGGCGGTCCCATAATGAATTGGCCTAACTATGAACTAATGAAGGTAATGAAACGAAACCAATTTTATTTTTCAATATAATCACCATGAATACCTACTACTAATACACTTCTGACATCTGTGAATCAATATCCCTAAAGCTTTATAAAAATAATCACAATTTTTAGCCTCAAAATGACCGAAGACGGCCGCCTGCAACTCTTCATCGCTTGAAAATTTTCTTCCTCTTAAGTCTCGCTTTAAATTTGGAAATAAATAATAGTCGGACGGAGCCATGTCTGGACTGTGAGGTGGATGTTCAACTTCTGTGAACCCGCATTGACGAACTGCATCCTTCGAAACACCAACGTTATGAACAGGGGCGTTGTCATGGAGCAACAGGACACCTTTAGACAGCTTGCCTCTTCGTTTTTCCTTTATCTTATTGTCTCGTAATTTATATATTAAAGAAGCATAATATTAGCCGTTCACGAATGTATTACGTTCTTTAAAATCCACCATCAAAATGTCTTGAAAATCCCAAAAGATTGTGCACATCAGTTTTTTAGCCGATTGTTGCACCTTTGCCTTTCTAGGGGGCTTTTCACCCTTATAACGCCATCCTATTGATTCGCGCTTGCTTTGTGGGTCATAATACAAGATCAAAGTTTCATCACCAGTCATTAGCCGCTCGATTAGTCTTTGAATTTTCGCCACAAAGATCCAAAAACTCCGAAGCGCAGCGCACTCTTTCCTGTCTCTGTACTCCTGAAAGAAGTTTCGCTACCCATCTTGCACTCACTTTTTTCATGTGAGTGAAGATGTTCATGGATCGCACGATGACGTACTTTAAGAGAGCCCAAGCCTAGCTGCAATTTCTCTAATCTTCAAACGGCGGTCACTCAGAACCTCCTCTTCGATAAGAGCAATCGTTTCGGGAGTGAGCACTTCCACAGGTTGACCGTCGTGGCAAATGTCTTCGACGGTTTCTCTCCCGAGGCGAAACTCTTTCACCCAATTTTTCACTGTGCTATAGGAGGGGGCAGACTCCTTATACATGTCATCCAATCGTTCTTTTATTTGGGCAGGGTATAAACCTTCTTTAAACAAAAACTTTATGACACTTCGATAATCAGTTTTCGACATTTTGAAAAAATACGCGACTCTCGTTATGCTAATGCCTGCTAAACTAAGACTAAGCATTTCATGTCGATGCGTGTTTCTTATATTAAGTGCACGATAAACGTACTATTTAATGCAACACAACATGTAGCGACATGTCGCCTAGAACTATACCAGGGCAGTTCATTATGGGACCGACCTCATAAATGATTAGGTAAATTCAACTGTCTGTATGTATAATATACATTGTACCTATATTCAAATAAATGTTTAAAAAACACACCAGATTTCTGTATACGATAGAAATTTTAAATATATTTAAGTAAGTTTCGGTTTCGGTTTCGGCCGAAACTAAGAGCAAGGCCGAAAGTTCGGTTTCGGTTTCGGTTTCGGCTGAAAAACCTGTTTCGGTCGGACACTAGTATTTAGTTTCATCAGCACTGCTCTCAGAATGGTGAAGGAAAACAGCGTGAGCAAACCGGGCATGTCCTAGACCAAAAATTCGAAGACATGTGTTAATCACTAACCCGCACAGGGGCCGCGTGGTGGATTACGGCCCACTCCCTCTCATAGAGAGAAGGCTTGTGTCCCAGCAGTGGGAACATTGTAGGCTGATTAGCTATTATGCTATGTGTCACTATGACGTCTATCATGGAAAATGGTAAAAGGAAAGTAAACGATTAAATCTTGCAGTGTGTTCGGGTTTTTTCGTCGTTGACGGATACCCCGGTAATTGTAGTAGGTAGCAAGTTAAGTTACACCAAACCACGGATAAGTTTAATAGTTTATTTAGTGGAAACAGTTTAAGGGCCTGTGCACACCACGTTTTTTAAACGCCGTTGACGCGCGTTCTAGAAACGTGCGTCGACGGCGCGCTTTTATTCTATAGAAGGTCTGGGTCTGACTCGCGTGCGTATCGCGTCTGTATCGCTAAAAACGCGCGTCAACGGTGCGTTTAAAAAACGTGGTGTGCACAGGCCCTTGTTCACTTAGTTATCGACCCGCACATTAGCGCGTGACCGAGTTTTAGTGACGACTGACTCGACTGATTTGTCATTAAAGTACGCGTAAACGTACTTTTGCTGTATGAGCATTATTGGCTCGTAGGCAGTGCTTCGATTTATTCGTTGGCTAATAAACTCGCTAGCCTTCGGGCACCTAGTTCGGACCGTTTTATGTGTGGCGAACATTAATGGAGCCAGAGCGAAGGTTAGCGCGTTACCCTACATTGGTTTCCGCAAAGTGATTTATGAATGACTAGCTGCGCTCCGCGGTTTTATCCGCGTAAATGTCGATCCCGTGGGAATATCGGGATAAAAAGTAGCCTTTATGTTAATCCAGGGTGTCAGCTACCTTCATACAAAATTTTATCAAAATTGGTCCAGCCGTTTGAGCGTGAAGAAGTAACAAACATATAAACACACACACACAAACTTTCGCCTTTATAATATTAGTGTGATTAAGAGGTGAGTGCCGGTTAAAGACCTTGTCGTATTTCCGAGCAGGCCGTATGATTAAAAAAATAACTTTTTTTGTTTTGGGTCGTAATTCAAACAGCTGTACAAAGATCTTTTGGTCCGTGGCCAAAACCGGAACTAACAACGCCGCCATCTTGTATTTTCAATACATTTCGCAAAATAATTGCACAAATGTTTACCAACATCACCCCCTGTCAACGTCATTCAAGTGCCAAAAGATAGTTCTTTGGTATAAGAAGGGAGTATTGGCTACTATTTATTCTGTGATAAACGTCCCTAGTACCGCTATAATTGTAGTCTGTGCTAGTACCGTAAAACATGATTTTGATGCTTGACTTATACTCAAAGGCCCTTAATTTTCACAGAGCGTGCGAGGATTTAGTACAACAATATATTTATAAGAAATTACTAAATATTTAGGTACCTGATAATGTGCTCGCGTGCCTAGAAAGAATACTGCACCCGAACCGCCAGTTGCCATTTTATTCTGAAAAATTAAAATTATTTACGCCCGTAAAATTTCGATGGCTAGGAAACACGTAATACTAACGTAATGTCGACAAAATAATGCTTAGTAATGTTGATAAGTCGTGTTTTAAATACAAATATTATGTTTAAGTTTTATTTATTTAGCTGTTTATACCAGATACATGTTTAGAAGGCAATTAAATCATTTTCTTGACTACAAAATATTTAAGGGCGGGCGCTTCTTATATTTTTACGTAATATTAGAACTACAATCGAGTTGTATATAGATTTAATTATAAAAACAATATATAATATACAATTTACTGAATTAGCAGCTTACTAATTGATTACAACACAAAACATTAAGTAACAAAACTGACTAACACTGCATTCGTAAAATCGCAAAAATTTATATAGGAGACTTACCTCAACACAAATCCTTTTTTAACCAGTATCTTATAAATTAATGATAAAATATAATTAACTACTAAATTATAACAAAATATGCTTTAAATGAATATAAAATCATTATAAGAGATTTGTTGTCGCGTTATTATCTTTGACGAAGCGGATTTGACATTATTTTGACTTGCGCAGTACACCCCTATGCCTTTAACGTTCGGGGTTGTCAGAAGCAAGGGAAAATATAATTCTCGGGAGATGTTGTGTTTTTCTACATAACGTTTTAACAATAAAAGTAAAAATTAGGTTAAAAACGTGCTACACATAATCTGAGTAGTATAGAGTTGTAGAGCTACGAATTTACAATGTTTGTATTGTACTGAAGAGCGCCATCCAGATTCTTCTAGGTGAAATAAGTTCAAACCGTGTTTCGCCGGTAACAGAGCAGATTCTGCAGTTTTAGTCGCCTGTTGAACAAGAAAACTCTTGTAGGCCAACACAGATGTCGTTACAAAAGGTACGGAATACGAATTTTGATTTGATTCTTTTGTTTTGCTATTCGAGTTTCAACCGTTTCGTTGACGAAAATAAAGTGAAAAAGTAGAATTAGGTACCTAACATGATTCTAGTTTGAATTTTTGCTTACGTAAATTCGTTGGACTTTCAAAGTTAATTTAATTTAACAATATTGATTGAAAGATTTGCTTTTCTTTGGTTCGAAAACCTTGAAACGAAAATGAAAATATGATAGAGTCTTCAAAAAATCAACTGTCAACAACTATGAGATGACTCTACCGGAAGTTATTAAATTCAAATAATTAATTTAAAAAAGATAAAAACATCTAAGAAGTCTACAACTGACTCTATTTTTATTTATTTTTTAAATTCTGTTTCCTTTTTATCATTACTTAGAACAAGTTTGGCTCTATTACTTTTTATCATCTAAAGTTTTAGTCAAAACAAAAACCAACTAAAAAAAGGAGTCAAATTAACCACACAGGTGCTGTAAGCATTCAATGTCAAGTTCAAGCATTCGTCATTCTCCTGAGTCGCGGGTATACCAAATACAGTCTAGCAATTTCTTCTAGTCGACAGAATGGCAAATGTTGAAGTATGTTTTTGCGACTGAGATCGTGTATGTCAGAATAATATTGTGCTGTGCATTTGATTGAAGTGGATGCACTGGACCACTTTACCTTGTGGTAGCGGACTCCCTGTTGTATAAAGTAAAACTGTAGACCGTGTTCAAAGCGGTGCGAAAACTTTGATTGCGAGATGTAGGATTGTAGGTTAGTTTTAGAGTTCAGAGGCGGCTTTTATGTTTGTTTTCTTTTTTTGTTTTATTGGGTTGATTATGTAGTAGTAGTTACTAGTAAGTAATTTCTCTACAATATATACAGCTTTTCAATTAAGAATGAGGGCTTAGAAGCTAAAATGGTTTGTTTAACAAAAGCCTCTGTGATGCTGATGAGCTTGGCACCTATGTCACCCGGAAAAATGTTGATATTAAGTAGTAATATCTTGATAGAGACAAATGGAATCTAAAACTAATAGCTTATAGATACAATTATTAAAGATGTTGTCCATGTTGAAGAAAATAATTCAACCAGAAAATTCGTAACACCTTATAAAAAACTCTCTTCTTGTTATACCTGCGAGATTCTAACAAGCCTTCAATAAGAACGTATAATTGTGGTAGGTATAGAATACGAATGTGTGCAAGCCAATTATTTTTAAAAGAGCAACCGTGGAGTTTCTTGTCGGCTCCTCTCCATATGAAAAGACGATTGGAACCGTGCATCTAGCTTCTGACGTTTCATAAGAACCCATGTAAATAGGTTTATCTGAAATAAAATATTATGAATTTGAATTTTTGTATCAAAATAAAGTCTCTGTCTTCTACTACTCTGTACTATCCCGTAGTAGAGGGGTGGCAAACAGGTTTCATGAATGAAGACAGTTAAGGTCAAGTTGCACAATGGCTTTAAAATTATTACAAATGTAGAGTCGTGCATGATGTTCTGTTGAAGCAACGTGATGATAATAATATTGTACAGTCCTTTAGAAAACAATAGAACACTATACCTAATTTTTATTCGATCCGTGAGATTTAGTTACAACACCCAGAAGTCCATTTACTCTTTTTTACTGTGTTAATGTATACTTAGCTATTGTTATTCATCACAATTTTAAAAGAGTAAATGCATGCAAATAGAGGCATGGTTTTGGTTTTTAGATCTTTCACAGTATAAAGACTAAATATCAATCGACTCTACATCGTCATCCTACTGCCCTTATCTCAATTTGGTCTTCTATAAAATATATCTTGGAAGTCAGTCACTTACTTACTAGCCATATTATCTTTTATTTTATTCTTCCATTATTGACTTTGACTCTATAAGAAATCGTTTAGAAAGTTAAGTTTGAAAATGTACGTGTTTTCCCTTGAATTAAACGCATTTATTTTATATCTCAAAAAACCGTTTACAGACACTTTTGAATTATCAAAGGAGTCGGTCAGTCAGAAAGATGAAACTGTTGTGTTGCCCATTCCAAAACGTAGATCTTTATGGGGAAGAACAGGCAAGCAACCCCATGGACACTCTTTTAAACCCAGATATTAAAAAATCCTGGGTAGGTACATTATTCTTGTTGCTTCTATACAGCATGTATCAGAAAGGTCTGGTCATATCATCTAACTGAACAACATTTTCCATTGACCATAATCGTAATGTCGAAATATTATTATTCGTTTATTTTATTCGTGAAAAAAAGCTTCTACTCCGTTCACGTTTTATACCCTGTTTTTGTCCAGACGGTAAAAAGAAGTGCTAGCTGGTATAATATTTTCTGCCCAGAGAAGTCATGCCTTTAAGAGAATAAATAGAGCGTCACGTGGAAGCATGCATCCGATCCGTGAGCGCACGCCGGAAGATGCGCTTATGTGTTTCATATATCAATTGACTATCGTTACGCAAGGGTAATTGGACAATTAACTTGTTTGGTCTTCTTTTTTTGTAATTCTCTGCAAAAATGGCATTCTGTTATGTTTTTATACATGAACGTTTTGTTAATTTATGGAAACAACTGCAAATTTGCATAAAAAGTGACTTGCATGAATGGGCTTAGTGTTGCCCAAAATCGGTCTTGGTCTTGCAGTCTTGGTCTTGTTCTTGCAGTTTTGCAAGACCAAGACCAAGACCAAGACCGACTTATTGTAGCAAGACCAAGACCAAGACTGAACCCTGCAAGACTTGAGCAAGAACAAGACTAAGCCTGCAAGACTCTTGCGTCTCGCAGTTAAGTCAAACTGAGATTAGGCCGTTATAGTAGGTTTCAATCCCGATTTTGATAGACGTTCCCCAGTATCAAAATCGTATCGTCATTACACTAAAAGGTATTTAATTGTATTGATTATTATGTATATGTTTCAACTATTTGTTAAGGAGATAGGTAGCGTGTTACTTACAAATTTGTTCCCATATGTGATAAAAATGTACCTAGCATAAATTTCTAGCAAAGTTCATTTGATACCTGGTAGGTATATCTACTTAGAGTATTATATTATACTTGTATAAGTCTAATGCGCAGATCTAACGTTAGTAGGTTGGTAAAAATTATGTAGGTATTTATGTTTCAAAGTTTATATTATTCTTCTATTCAGCAAGATTTAAAACTAACAGCGAGTCGAGTAGTTCTAGTACTAGTAGCAGTTTTTAAGCCAGCCGATGTTATGGTACAGACGCCAGCACATCGAGCTACTACAATCTGCCATATTTATTTAACAGATTTTCAACTTTATCGCTAAAGCATTAAGGTTCATGGTTGATTGGTAAAATATGACGTTCCGCGAATAAACTGTTGGTCGGTCGAGTGTATTACGTACAATGCGTGCCACGAAAGATGAGACTTGACCCCGCCTCCCCCGCTCTTTCCGCCGCCCCTATGACGTCCGCTCCCGTCCCGCACTCAGACCTCATACCGCTAAAGATACCTAAAATTGTGTACTGCGCATGTCAAACCACGTGGTGTGTCAAGTCTCATCTTTTGTGGCACGCATTGTACCTACAGTGCATGCACCGAACACAGATCAACAAAATGATAGAGTGTACAAACTCATAGTTATACCTTGTTACCTACTCACGAAATTAATTGCGAAAAAGGATGTATTTTTTTTTAAGAAACAGTAAATTACATTGTTGTATTGCATTCAAAACTAAAATTAATGTTGATAATAAAAAAATATCGAAAAATTACGTGACTATCAATACAATTCTGCACGTTTTTTTTTTAATCTTCTTTACATAAGGCGAAAGCGGTATGGTAGCCCGTGAAATTCACTGACCAGCAAATTGCAAAAAACGTAAGAAAATTTTAATTTCTCGGGTTACCTTAGCGCTTCCCCTTAAATCGATGAAGCTTTAGAAAAATAATTATCTTCTCATAACGAATCTAAAATAAAAGTAGTAAATGGGTCATTCAATTATGTAGATGATTAAAATGCCTCATGTGACGCGTCTGTTAGATTCATTGGGATTCATGGCCGACTCGACGCCGCGCGGGGATTCCCGCAATCTTCCGCATTTTTTGCCAGGTTCAAGCATTTATGCACTTTATTGTAATAATTTTAAAGTTTATTTTCAAGTGCGGTAATAATACGAGGAGACCGCTTGGCGCTGCGGTCCCTTTGTCGCGGCATTTGAAAGCGAATAGCGTAGGTACGAAGACAGTGTTGACCTCGCAAATGAACTTTAGCAATACAGCTGATCAGGTAGCCCTTTTGAGTTTTATTTACATTGCTGTTTTAAGTAAAACAAGTGAATTTACTATTTTTTTATTAAAAATCTCATTGGGTCAGATCAAAATAATGATTTTATACAGTTTACAGTAAAAAAAAATTGCAGAAAAAAACGTAAAAATTAAGAAAAAGCCGACGAAATATTTCAACGCAGGGGGTCTAGAATCATGTACTGAATCCATGGTAAGCGGTTGCGCGTCGATGTCCCTGCCACCCTGAGCAATAGGCTAATAGGTATTTGAATGTAGTCTAGGCTAAGTAGTAGAGTCTCGCAAGACTTGCGAGACTCTTGCTGCAAGACCAAGACCAAGACCAAGACTGAGAGTGCAATACCAAGACCAAGACCAAGACCAGGTGTATTGACGCAAGACCAAGACCAAGACTGGCTAAGGTCTTGTCTTGGTCTTGCATTTGGGCAACACTAAATGGGCTAGCCAGCTTATAGTTTTAAATTGTGTATATTCTTTGTGTAAATAATTTCATCACCACTGCTCTCAAAACGGTAGGAAAATGTCATCGAAACCGGCATCAATGGAAACCGGCATCTCTTAGTACAGCATAATAAAAATTCGTAGACATGTGAAATTTATCAATCCGCACTGGGCCCGCGTGGTAGATTACAGCCCATTCCCTCTCAAAGAGAGGACGCTTGTGTCCCAGCAGTGGGAATAGTATAGGCTGCTTGTGCTATTAGCCATAGGTTAGCCATTCTTCTCCATAGGTACCTACGCTTTGGAATGGGCAACTAGCTTCATATTTTCTGACTGACCGACTTTTTGACAATTCAAAAGTGCCTGTAAATGGTTTAATTGAAATAAATGCTTTGAGTTTGAGTTAGCTATTATGTGTATATTTTAGTCTTGCGTAGATTCCAGATTTGGAACGCAGAGTATTGGATTTTATTAGCGACCGCTCCTGCTTCGCACGCTTTTTTTTTTGTTGGATAAATTTAATGGCGGTGGAAACCGCATCAACATCCGTTGTGTAGTTTAGAAGAACAATACAGTTCCACAGACAGACGCAAAATCATTTTTTAAATCTGTTATAATTGATTAATATGCGGCTTCGGCCACACTCGTAACGTGTAAGAATGAAATATTTCATTCAATATCTACGTAGCAATACATTTATTGATTAACGATATATCGATATCTTGCCAAGTTATTTATGAAATTTCTAGCTAGACGAGGAACACGGTACTACAGTGCAATGACCCATGAAAGTACTGTAAAGTTGTATCATTCGTCGACTTCCAGTCTAACGGAATGCAACTGAATACTTTACATGGAGGGACTGCCTATCTGACCTCCACAACCTAGCCACTTGGTATGCCAGTAAAAGTCTGGATAGGTACCAACCTATCCAGACTTTTACTGGCATAATATTAAAATTACGCGGCGATTACAGGAGCATAGTCATAATTATACAGTAAAGCCGATCTATTCTGTAAAAATCTTACCGTGAAAACTTAGGTGAAGTAAGCTGTCATTCCATCATGTTTGGGATTAACACTATTGACAGCTCACTTCACTTATGGTTTCACGAGATTTAAAATGAAAAAAAAAAAAAAAAAACTCTGTGTGAACTAACATAGTTCGTATTTCATTGCGGCTCTACGTAGAGGTGTGACGTGCATGCGATCAATTCCAGGCGGCTACTCTGCGTCATCTGCTTTGCAAGGAAAGTGTAATATGTTAGAAATTTTAGATTTTCTATGAAAGTTCTGAAGGCCAATTTTCGTAATTAAAAAACGTTTAAAATCTAATCGTAATTTCTTCTTCTTCTCTTCGATTAATGGCTTTTGCGGAAAAACCACCACAATTTAGCCAATGTCAAGTGTAAAAATGTAAAAATAGTATACTCGGCAACGTTGTACGGTTCAATCAATAAAAATCTTCCAAAATCATTCGTAATCTTTGGCAGCCATCGTAATGGCTGCCAAAGATCCCAATCAATCGTAATTTCATCTCGGCGACAATCAATGTCAAAATAATTAGAGGTATTTTTGATAGATTTAGTAATATCAGTGTAATATAATACGAACGTTTTTAAAAACACGGTAATTGCCCTTCTTGTTTCTTAGCTACGAGGATGGATGTGTTGAAAGACTAGAATAAGACTAGAATGAAGGCTAGAATGAAATTACTAATGAGATGACGGCCAATAGAGATGTATGGAAGAAGACCGCTTACTTTACGTTAGGATAAGGGAGGAGATTGGCGATGCTGAAATCTTAATTCCCGAAAGGTTTGCAAGAAATAGATACCGCGAAAATATAGTAGGATAGTTTTCCGACAAAGAAGTGAAGAGTCTACTTAAGTAAGTAAGAATAATGTTCTCAAATATGTGTTTCTTATAAGACTGCTCATAGGGTGAGTTAATATCCCTATAACAACAGTGCCGTATTATCCATAAGGCACTTTAGGCCAGTGCCTAGGGGCCCACTATGACCAGAGGCCCACTATGACCAGGGGCCCAGCACTCCCGATTAAAAAATGAAAAAAGGGGATTGTGTGGTTTTATGAAACTACGGTAAAAGTGAAACTTTTTTTCACATTATAAGGTAAAAGCCAAATTGCGTTATTGTGGTATGAAAAAGGGGGGGCTCGAAACGAGCTGTGCCTAGGGGCCCCGAGATGGTTAATCCGGCCCTGTATAACAATGTTACCCAGTAACTGGGTTGTGGAGGATATATAGGCAGTCGCTCCATATAAAATACTGGTATTCAGCTGCATCCGGTTAAACTGGAAGCAAGCCCCAACACACTTGCGAAAAGGCTTGAGAGATGATGATGAACAACATCGTCATTTTGGCTATTGTTACTTGGACCACTTTCCCTTGGACGATTTAGCTCTGCACGATCTAAATTGCAGTTATGTTTGATAGAGCTCCCAGAAATCCAATATGTTTACTTACAAGTATTATTATTATGGGCATGTTTGGCGTGACCTAGTGATTGTATCATAATCTCTAAGTATCACATTTTACATTGAGCTCTGTAAAAAGCTTCTAAACCTTCATTTAACAATAGATAAATTGGATTCAATGTGAACTTTTTATAGTTGCAAATGTCATTGACTCTTGAGAGTTGAGCCCCTGACGAAGTTTTGATGAAGGGTTGAGAAATTTATTCTACGTTGTGGGGTCGTGGTTAGGGTCATACGCAAATAAAGGGTCTCTCCCTCTAACATGTCTATTTCAATGAAAAGAGAGAAAAACAAAAGTTCATTGACTCTATCCTTAATTAATGCGACTGAGAATCTGGTAGGTATTATTTATATCAGTTACTCTTTTCATCTGTTATAATGCATACTCATTCCATAACATGAAAAAATTGAATGACTTTATGCAAAAACAAGAGTTACCCATCTTTCTCCACCAACATTCTCAATTCATCATTCTCGACGCAGTACTACGTCACGTCAACCGGCCAATCAGGAGCCGAGGCCTGAATCGCGCAATTGAAGTTTTCAACCCTGTTAGGATATATACCAAAGGCTTGATACTGCAGTCGGGGAGTCCACTGCTACACGGGAAACCGGTAGTGGCGGAGGGCCGGTCTAAGCCTCCGCCATCTGAATATGTCGTCTGTAAAGATGTCATGTATGGGTTTAATATAAAATGTTTAAAATGTTTAAGAATAATGTTCAATCATTCTGTTCAATGAAAAACGAGAGTCCTTCTCACATACACCGAAGTAGCGCCTTTGACTCCCTTTTTGTTCACTTATCAAATTCATTTTACAATCGGAAGATGGTTGGAAATGCTTTTTTGTCGTGGCCATTCTGCTTTTAAATATAGAGTGGTTTAATTGAAATTCTGCTGTAAGTACATTTAATTTTTATCTTTAGATTTTCAAATGTCGAATAGCTTATAAAAGTTTTTTACTTGTAAATTGGAACAATATTTAATGTATGAACTCTACATACAGACTCTATTATGTGTTCACTAATTCGAATAACTTGACTCTACATTGAAAATCGTATTGATGTTATTAATTTTTTTGTAACACGCGGGTACCTGATTTTAGGATAATAAATGAATGTTTTTAATGTAATACCTTTGTTATTTTTGCAGGCATTGAAACTGCACGTCAAGCTGTCAAAGGAGTGCAATGGCCGGAAGTGACCTTGTATCAATGACCTGTTATTGCGCGAAATGGGCGTTTCCTTAGACATTATACATATAAGTACTTACTTACGTTGCATTTTTTTTTTGTTTGTTAATATTTGAAGTAGTTAATGTATGCAATAAGTAGTACCATTGATAATAAAAACCTAGTGCCATTTTAAAGCGTAATTTGACACAATGCTAAAGAAGTGACCTTCTGTCCCTTTTATTGATATAGTTGAAATACTCATTGGATTTTTATAAGAATAAAAAAACCAATTGGATTTGTTGTTATTATATTCGTTTTTTTTAAACAAAACAAAAATACCAGTACCCACTTCGAAAAACTTGTCAAAAATACAAAAAGAGGTTTTCATGTAATTTTCAAGATGTTTAATTCTGTAAAATACAATAAAACCATCATCATAAAAGGAAGTCAAATCAGCTACTAGCGTGTGGATGAGACCTAGTCTCTCTTTATCATTTTTCTTGACATATTTGACATTATATTTTACCATTATATGATTGCTTATACGCTTCAACATATCTGATGACAAGGAGTTAGACCGGTTCCTTGTCAGCACCGGCTTACGTAGTAGCTACGGACCTCCCGACAACACAAAGCATAATACTGTGAGCGTTCTTACTGACGTGAAAACTTTGCTTGCGAGTTGTAGGATTTTATGTCCGATATTTTTTTTCGTGAAAACTACTATACAAAACTCTATAGTTGTTGTGAGAAATATATGTAAATAATGATAAAGTTTCTTGTGGTATTTTTTATTTTTAAACAGGGTTTGTAATTAGTGTTTTAGTGAAGGTTTTAGTTTTTCCGGTTGCGTTTATGAGAATCCTATAAGAGTGAAAAGGACAAAATATTCTCGTTCACCCGATTCCAATTGGTTGCGTAAGCTCATCTGTTTACCTTTTTGGCTCTACCATCTCTACCAAGTGACGTCAAGCCATCCGTTTTGAAGAGGGAGACAGCGATATTTAACGTTGAAAGTTAAAAAGAGATAAACATGTTCACAGAACTTCACATATTACCACCTGAACATGACGTTTACGAATCTATAGTCTATGGTAATTTTATTAAAGGAAAAGTTAAAAATACGATATCTCTAATCTTAGATAGCGTTAGCTAAATCACAATTATTTCATATTAATCTTTTGTAGAAAATTGTAGAGAAATCTTTTATATTATGTTGCTATTCTGAATCTGAATAATTATAAAATATTCAAGACTTTTACATTATCATAAATCTGAAAATAAACTTATCATTATATTTACCTTCTATATAAATGTAATCGATAACTTATTTTCCGGTTACATTTTGTGGGTAAACAAAATTACCGCTGGCAACCCTGGCAGAATGCCGAGATGTCTTTCACTCGTAATTTACAAAGAAAAAGATATTTTATTTAATGGCGTCGCAATTTCCGTTCGCTAGTTCAAGTTAATTCCCCAATTCAATCGTGCTATTCATCCTGTGGACGTTTAATTCAGTGTTTAAAATATTCATTGTTGCCATTAAATGTGAGTATTGATTGTTGCAATAATAAAATTAAAAAGTCATCGCCATAGCATAGAAACACCGCATTACGAATTTGGGTTAGTGTTGCAAGAATTTTTGACAAACATTTTTTGATTGACGTTTATTTATTCTGTTTATTATTTATTCGAAATTATGTTTATCTCGTTTATTTGCTACAAAATGACTGTAGCCTCAATGTATGAAAGGAACCATAACCGCATGACCTACCTGTCGAGATACCTTCCAAAGATGTCACATATATGTATAAAGTAATATACTTAGTTACAATTTCGCCGTATGTCCACCAATAGTTTACTGAACTCTTCACTACCGGTTTTCTATGGTATTAGCACAGGAACTGCTATGGTAAACACTATTTCTACCTACTTTCACTGTCAAAGACTTTCCATCTAGTAGAAACTTTATATACTTGCATATAGTATTAAGAGGTACCAGCTCACTAAGGGGTATCGTATTACCCAGTAACTGAATTATGGAGGTCAGATAGGCAGTCGCTCCATGTATTCAGCTGCATACGGTTAGACTGGAAGCCGACCCCATCATAGTTGGGAAAAGGCTAGGCAGAGGATGATATCTAGAGGTACAACAATCCTCGGGCTGATTTAAACTGATTCAGTATTTCAATCCAGCGCTTAAATCCAGTAGCGCTAGGTTAGCTGCAGCTCTATTTAAGTTCAGTGCTAGATACTGGATGATTATCGTGTCAAATTCAACTCTAAAGCATTTATTTGATATAAACCAATCATTATGGTCACTTTTGAATTGTCAAGGTGTCAGTCAGTCAGAAAGATGAAGGTAAGGTACTTATGGAGAAGAATAGCCAATAAACTCCAGGGAAGAAACTCCTTTTAACTCAAAATATGTTTATAAAATATTGGTAACATCATCATTAATGTTGATGTGAGAAAAATGCAGAATGATAAAAGCTAAAATAAAAAAAGATAAATCAAATACTATATTAAATTAAAATAAGCCGTGGCAGCTAAGAGATGACCAGTCCCTATTGATCTTTGACAGTCAGTAAAGGTAGTCAGAAGTCCGAAAGTCTGACAAGTAGTCTTACTAAGGGGTATCATGTCTCCCAGTAACTGGGATGTTAAGGTCAGATAGCCGCTCTATAATAAATACAGGCATTTTG
Organism: Luperina nickerlii; assembly: GCA_963855955.1. Lineage (NCBI taxonomy): Eukaryota > Metazoa > Arthropoda > Insecta > Lepidoptera > Noctuidae > Luperina > Luperina nickerlii. Next base: position 2,291,656 of record OY979689.1, on the reverse strand, counting down.
CTGCATCCGGTTAGACTGGTAGCCGACCCCAAAATAGTTGGGAAAAGGCTACCCAAATGATGATGATGGCCTAAGAATTCTAGGACATTTGGGTGGGCCGCATACTTGCTCAAACTGCCAGACCTTGATTAATGAGGAAAAAAAGTTTAGTCTGTGTACTGGTCTAGTACTAAAAAGTATCCTAGGTACCTTACCGGTAAGCTTGATAGATAGGTGCTATGGTACCCTAGGGAGGGGAAGAGAAAGAAAGGAAAACCCTTGAAAATATGACAGGATGGCTGGAACAACATGGACTAGAATGGCAGAGACATAAAACAGAGTTTAAATTATAAATTTTCAGATCTAGTTCATTATGTCTGATGAGGAGGAGGTCACTGTTGAGACTTCCGATGGACAGATCCTGTCTGCGGAGTATAAAGACGGTAAGCATTGAAGCTCATGACACTTTTTAGTTTACTTACAATTGCTTGCATTTGCAAACAAAAGCGGGTTTATTCATAAATGTTGCTTAACCTTTCGACCGCCACACGTCAAAAAATCAAAAATGTGCCCTCGGTGTCAAAGTGTGTCATGTAGTCGAACCGTGGTGTTCTGGGCACATTTTGGTTTGTCATCTATACATGACTGGTAGTCAAAAGGTTAAACTTAAGAATGATTAGCAACTGTTTAACCATAGATTTTTGATGTTAAAATCAAAATATTTTATTTCACATGAACCTACATGGGCACTTATGAAATGTTCTAATTGGTTGTTTCCTACGGAGAAGAGCGAGCAAGAAACTCCACGGATACTCTTTTAAAAATAATTGGCTTTTACAATGGTTTTACTCCGACCAGACGGGTGTTGTGTCTGGCGGGCAACTGCCCGATGATTCATGTCGGGCCGCTGCATCTATGCTAGTTGCGCGGTAAACTCTGCTTGCGCGATGCAGGATTTGCGTGACGTCATCGTCAGTATGACGCGTTGTTTGTATGTGGCGTTGTAGATACCGCTACACTGGCAAAATGTGGTTGTACTAAAAGGTAGATCTCTGCCTAGTGCTTCCGGAAATACAGGCGTGATATTATGGTATAGGAAACAAGGTCTCTGGTTCACCACATCACACTAATAATATTATAAAGGCGAAAGTTTATGAGTGTGAGTGTTTGTGTGTGTGAGTGTTTGTGTGTGTGAGTGTTTGTGTGTGTGAGTGTTTGTGTGTGTGAGTGTTTGTGTGTGTGAGTGTTTGTGTGTGTGAGTGTTTGTGTGTGTGAGTGTTTGTGTGCGTGAGTGTGAGTGTTTGTGTGCGTGAGTGTGAGTGTTTGTGTGCGTGAGTGTGAGTGTTTGTGTCTGTGTTTGTGTGTGTGTGAGTGTGTTTTTGTTACTTCTTCTCACAGAAACGGCTGGACCAGTTTTGATAAAATTTGGTATGGATGTAGCTGACACCCTGGATTAACACATAGTGTATTCTTTATTCCGATATTCCCACGGGATCGAAACTTATGCGGGTGAAACCGCGCGGCGCTGCTAGTATTGTTTATAAGCTGTTATTTTAATTTCTACAATTTATTTCCAGGACAACTTCAAATAGTGGAAATGACTCCATTTGAGAAAGAACAGGTAAGATTACAACAGTCATTTTAATAGTAAAATATTACCCTATGACATAACATCATCATCATCATCATCAGCCTATAATGTTCCCACTGCTGGGACACAGGCCTCCTCTCAGCGAGAGGGAGTGGGCCGTAATCCACCACGCGGGCCCAGTGCGGGTTGGTAGATGTCACATGTCTTCGAATTTTTGGTTCTAGGACATGCCGGTTTCCTCACGATGTTTTCCTTCACCGTTTTGTCAGCAGTGGTGATAAAATAATTTACACAAAGTAAAGCGCCTGTCTGGGTTCGAATCTACGACCTACAACTCGTAAGTCGCGGCCGTTACCACTTGGCCACCACTGCTCCCTGCACCACTGCTGACATAACATAACAATACAGTATGTTAACTAACAGAGGGCGTTCCCGTTAACCCGCAATAGTATAGCATCCATACATGCTAAAAAAAATATTACCATTCGAAAATAAAATGTTTTTATTTTTTTTTATATTAAAATATTCACTAAAAATCGTAAATTGATACGTTAAAGAAACACGCTGTACACGCGTACTTGAAGGACAGCAATGTCGGAATTTATTTATGAATGACGGGCCGCGTGTGCGGCGATCTAATTGATACGCCTAGCCCCGCCCCCTGCCCCCGAATGTCCACCTAATTTTATTCGGAACTAATCTCACGCGCTGACCGGACGTGCATTATTTTCGCATTGCACGTGCTCTGAGGATGTATGCTGAGAGGTACCCCAATGTACATCAACCGCGGAATTCTCGTGTTATTGTGAGTGCCCTAGTGCGTATTCGTAACAATGAACCGGTAGTGCCACGTCGTTCTGGTGGCTGGTGGCCCCCGACCCGTGATCCCTGTGCGGTAGGAAGAGAACGTGCTAAGGCATTTTGAGGAGGAGCCCGGTTCAAGCACTAGAAGAGCCGGCCGCCTGTTAAACATGAGTCACGTCGCAGTGTTTAAAATTTTAAAGAAGAACAAGCAGCATCCGTACTCACTTCAAAATGTGCAAGGTCTGCTTGGTCCAGCTGACTTCGAGCGCCGGTTATCGAGACCGACGACGAACGACGAGCGACGTGTATTCTGTATTTTAATTTTAATGTTATTGAAACGCGGCTTAGATAGGTAGGAACATGAATTTATGTTTTTTTTTATTTACTGTTTGTGAATAGGTCCTTCCAAGCCCAAGGTGCCTTAGTGACGCGTTCCTTTGTCAGCCGGCCATTTGAGACGGGTTGTTAAATGTTATTGCTAAAAATAAACATACTTACATAAATTTTTAATTTAACTGATAACAGTCCGAGGACGTGTGTTGCACTGTCTTTGTAATTCAATAAGCCGCCTTTATGAAAGGCGCCGCTCGCCATTCAGCGCGGCGCGCGGCGCGGGGCTTCGTGAACTCTCGGAGACGTTCGGCCGGCATCGTGCGCTTGCGTTCAAGGGCATTACTACTACGAATACTATTCCGCGCTACTATTTTGATTTTAAACAGGAGGTTTCGAATTTATTGACAATTAATTATTTTTTTGAATTCGGATTATTTTGTGCTTATTTTTCTATGCTGATATTTTTATTTTAATCTATTAATGATATAGATTAACGAGTTTAAGGGAACGCCCTCTGTTATTTAACATACTGTATATTATTATACTTACACCAACATATAAACTCGTACACATACACGCTTAAAAACATAAACTAGTCATTCATTACATAACATATTATTACCTACACTATGATAATTAAGTAATGCAGTAGACACTACACAAATATTTATTAAGTTTAAAATTTCAAAAACTTTTTTTCTATCGGTTTTTGAAAGCAAGTCAACTGTGGGTACTTATGATCATTATAATACACGCGCCGAACTACGAGTATGTAGATACCATTTTGTTGAAACTCAGATGTGTCTTCTCGACATCCGTGTGTCACTAACGGGATGCAGCAGAATACCAGCGTCAGGTATTGTACCTGGCTTATGCTGAGCTGGACTCCCATTTAAAGCAACCATGAGACACACCGCCCGGTAGTGATCGACCGTTATAGATGTTTTATGAGCTAGGTGTCTATGGGTCAATTTATCTTTTTAATCTTTATTTTTCACCTTTTTTGATGTTGAGGGCGGGCGTTTTGGGGGCCTGTCTTATGTAATTTTGACGTTCGAAAAGGGCTGATTCTCAGCCTAATTTGAATAAATGACTTGATTTTACACAATATACATACATAAAGCATGTTATACTGATCTATAATTTTCTGCTCTCCAGCAAGATACCCACAGCCTGCCGGACCTGGGCGAGGGAGATGACCAGGACGCCAAGTACATGCCAGTCCTGGACACCGGCAAGGGATTGGTGCAGTTGGACTTACTGAATTTGACGCTTGTCAGGTATGTAGGTCTTCCATATCGGAAAGCGTATTAGGAACTCAAATGGAGTCGGGCAGGACACCTGGCAAGGCGCAGTGATGACAGGTGGAGTAAGACTGTGACAGAGTAACGTCCAAGGACTGGAAGACGAGATCTCGGTCGTCCGGCGGCGAGATGGCAGATGACATTGTTGGCATCGTGGGCAAAACCTGGATGAGGCTGGCACACAAGAAAATCACAGCCCGACTTCACCCACTGAGCATAAGGTTTCTCACCTTATGCTCAGTGGGTGAAGTCGGGCTGTAGATAACGATGATGCAGGTATTAAACAAATATCAACTTTATTTTAATGGTAATTAAGTTGATTTCAGAGTGACTAGCACTATTGAAAAAGTTATAAAAATGCTTGAAGTTGTAGCGTAAACTGAACTTTATTGTGTGGCATTTCAAGTTATTTTTCCATAAACTCATTTGTTTACATTTTTGGCAAAAAAATCGCGAATGCAGTTTAGCGACTTGTTCTTGAGGGGAGACCGCGAATCGGCAAAAGTAAGGTAGGATGCCCTCACGCTAGGTGGAGCGACGATCTTCGCAGGGTGGCTGGTACCAGCTGGATGAGAGTTGCCGAGAATCGAGCTAAATTGCTTATGTGCAGCAGTGGACTGCTGTAGGCTGATGATGATGATGAGGTATATAGAGATCTTTGCCGACTGGTACTGTTTTTTTTTCTCTCGAAGCGACGCGCGCTTTACTTATGGTAGTCAAGTGTACAAACACGATGAAATAAGCTACATGTACTTGACTAACACTATGTTCATTTGCAGATGTCAAGATGGAGAGGAGTCATACCAGCTGGTGGCTAACGCTGGCACGTCTGATGGTGAGATGTCCTCAGATGCTACCGTCACGTGTGTGCTGCAGAGTAGCGATAATGAAGGTATGATACTTTATAATATACCTGCTCAGAAAGTACCATATAACTTATAAAAAAAATGAGGCAGAAAGTATGTCATTACTGTTGTACGCGGATCGAAAACGTGTATTTTTAAATATAGGGTAATTCAGTAGCTAACCTAATTAAATCTCACTAATATTATAAAGGCGAAAGTTTGTATGTATGTTTATATGTTTGTTACTTCTTCACGCTCAAACGGCTGGACCAGTTTTGATCAAATTTAGTATGGAGGCAGCTGACACCCTGGATTAATATATAGGCTACTTTTTATGCTGATATCCCCACGGGATCAACATTTACGCGGGTGAAACCGCGAGGCGCAGCTAGTATAGTATAAGCGCAAAATAATACTGGCGACGTACAGACGCCAGCACATCAACCTACCACAATCTGTCAGATTTTCCCAATCAACTTTGAACCTTATGCTTTAGCGATAAAGTTGAAAATCTATTAAAGAAATCTGACAGATTGTGGTAGGTTGATGTGCTGGCGTCCGTACATTTGCTGATCATTCAAACCAATATTAATCCTCCTGTCGAAAGTATTACATTAAGTTTTAATAACTGTTGTTAATTTTATTATTCACTCTTAAAAAAAATCTTTATTTTCCTCGTAGGTATTGTATAAAGCACTATCATGTATGACTTGGGAAGAAAGTGCGATTCCCAACTTGTGTGTATTAAAAACCTTCGGCTGGGCCTCGAGCCTCAAACTACACCCTCGTTAGTAATCGATCGCTTTTACCCCTCGGTGAACAATGTACTATTACTTATTATTTACAACGTGCTACAATGGCGACATTAATTAACATCATCATTATATTTTCTCTGCTCCTGTTTCATGTTTACTATTATATGGATATATTTATATGTATGTTTATATATTTATTTAGATTAGTATAATATGCTATATGTATGTATTTATTGTATTATGTAAATGCTACACCGCGGACTACCTACAGTATTTGTCTGTCCTTCCCCTTTTTAAATCCATCCTAAAGTTGTCTTTAAAAGATCGCTCTTAGCGATAAGACCGCCTATTGTGTCACCCTTTGTACAGTTTCTATATTTATGTCTGTAATTTATATGGTGTACATAATAAAGAGTATTCTATTCTATTCTATTAATTTAACACACGTGTAGGACTAGTGGCCAGTAATCATAAAAATTATAACAACATAAAATAACTCGTAATTTGAACGCGCCGCTCGCTAGGGCTTTTTCTCTTTCCTTCAATTCGCCTACTCTGTGCACTTTATTTGTTTTAATTTCATTGATGCGATATTATGATCCGCGAGACCAGCGCTACAGTTTTTTTAAGAACAGGTTGCTCCGAGACGCTATTTTAGAAAATTATAAATGATAAAATTAATGAAATTAAAATCTATATACCTAAATAAAACAAAGTCGGGTTAGTTACACCATTTATAACTCAAGAACGGCTGGGCCGATGTTTATGATTTGTTGGATTTGTCTCCGCCCCGAATAGCAGAATAACTATAAAAAAAATGGGAAAAAAATCGCGAAAAAAAAATTATGAAGATACCTAATTAATTTTCTCATAGGTACATTTTGTATGGAACGACTTTTTTTTATTAAAAACACAAAAAAATATTGATTCTGAAGTGTGACAGATATTCTATTTCACGAAGTCCGTTCGGCTTTGATTGTAGTAGTGACGTATCCCGACAAGCGCGCTCCCACAGCGGCTGCCCCTTGCTGCCGTCGCATGAGGCTATTTCCGTGAATGTGTACCGTTTTACTTCACCCATTGTTGAGTCTCTTTTGATCACAATGTGCATGTGCACGCTTGACAACATTCATAGCCAAACGGACTTCGTGACATAGAACATCTGTACGAAGTTCGCCGGGTCAGTTAGTATTTTCATAAAACCCCACATTTCGCGCAGTTGTGTTTAGTTTCATGTAATATCTAGTCTATCACCATTAACTGGGTTTATAAATCCAGACTCCAGGTAGCTACTGAGAAATTCCACATTAAAAAAAACCCATTAACACTGCTCGACCTGTTAATCCGAACCCACTAATATTCTTCATAACATTTCAGACCCAGACAATCAAGATTCCTATGTGATGGTTGAGAATGAGAACGGACAGAATTCTCTAGTTATACTGAAGTCTGCGTTACAACAGGCAACCACTGTGCAGAAGAAAGTTGAAGCCAAGGTACATAGTAGTCCATAGCACGTTTATGTCCACTAAAGAACATCATCTGCTTAGTTTTTCCCTACTATGTTGGGGTCGGCTTCCAGTCTAACCGGATGCAGCTGAATATCAGTACTTTACATGAAGCGATTGCCTATCTTACCTTCATAACCTATGTTACTGGGTAATACGATACCCCTTGGTAAGACTGGTTGTCAGACTTACGGGCTTCTGACGACCCGTAACGACTGTCAAAGATCCACGAATGACAGCCGGGACCAACGGCTTAACGTGCTTTCCGAGGCATGGAGGGGTCTTGATATGTAAAGATGGTCACCCATCCACGGACCAACCGCGTCAAGCGTAGCTTAACCTGTTCGTTCGACCCGCGCCGCTGTTATTACTTCGCCACTAGCCCCTCTAAAGAACGTGTTACTTTTTATAACCGCTACAGGGAATGGTCAGAGGGAGAATTAGCACAAAGTATACATATTGACATGAGCATATTTATGTTATATCTGGAGGAGTGTTTATAACTTTGAAGACCAGCGGAGGAGAGATCTCGACAGCAGGTGAGATCACCTCAAGAGTAAGCCACCCTCCAAAATTACCATTACGATAATGGCATTCAAACGTGCCCGCATTGTGCACGTACAGTCAGCAAAAAAAGTCGATTGACACTTCAGTTTTTTTAAGCTCAGTTATTGAGCAAAATATTTGTTCAAAATTGCAGCAGAAGTACAATGCTATTTTGAACAAATATTATTTTTCAATAACGGAGATTAAAAAAACTGAAGTGTCAATCGACTTATGTTGCTAATCGTGCCTTTACAGTGAAGATTGGTTACCGCGTTAGCCACATCAGAACACACGTAATCTGTAGCCTGCAGCCTGGTAGCATAGTTCTGGCCGAAGGGTGTTCTGTACCGCCGGTTTCGTGGCCGGATATACTACACCAATCAGCGAAACACGACGCAGACACTTCGTGTGCGTTAGTTTGTTAATTTTTTAGTGTAATTATAATGTTGTATGTATTTATAGTATTTTTAAGTTATATTAATATTGTATTGTATGCGTTTTATATGAGTCTTGATGCCTGAAATAAATGCATAAATAAATAGCCAAAATCGGCATTCAATGTATATATGTTGATATCTTTTGGTTACAGAAAAGTTTGTCACCAGCAGAAATATTAGAAAAAGCGAAATCTCTACAAAAAGCTAAGTAAGTGTACATTCTGTTTTTCAGTAATTGTGGATGATTCTGATGATTATAATTCTGTATAAGTACAAAGTAATGTTCACGGCGAGTGAGCTTTGACCTGTAACATTTATTTCTACTTTGCGTCCATTGTTGATGATTGTGCGTTCTTGCACTCGTGCTTTTGCTCTATAAAATGTTACACCAATACGCTCGTTGTAACAAAACATCGAACATTATCGAGTAATGAAGCACAGTCAGTTATAGCAATTAGCTAGCGAAACTGCAGACGTGGTGGTTATCAATATCTAAACACGACAAAATCATAATATTATATAATTCTTCTGTACGTGTTTGTCACCTAACTCCTCCTAAACGGCTGGACCGATTTGGATGAAATTGTATGTGTATATTCCAATGGGTTCCTGGATGGTTTGAAAACACAATTGGACCCGGTAGGTGGCGCTGTTCGGGCAGGACAACGTCTGCCAGGTCCGCTAGTAAAATATAAAATATTTTATGTTTTTTTAGGGGGTCAACGACCGCTGGCAGTGTCGTTACATGAAGCACAGCTTGAAGTATGAGCTTTAAAAAACCTGTTTTCTTTACTTTAATCGAGTTTAAACATGAAAACAATCACGTCTGTGAAATTTACACAAAAAAAGTTTATTTTAAAGTGACGTTTCAAGTTTTTACACTAATCGTTGACGATGACCCCTCAAATAAGTCATCAAATTAATGTCTTTTTTATCATGTTTAGATGTCCATACCTACCCATCATGTATGCATAGTTTCGCAAGCTAATTTAATGTGACCTTGTATACGCATACCAGCAAGTGACTGGGCAGACATTCTACTCGTAGCACTCGCACACTTGCTCATCGCCCAGCTACAAAACTATGCGAAGTACACACTCGCTGCTCGTGACTCGCCAACTATGTAGTTCCTAGTTGCTAGCTCTACACCCTTCTCGATACTCGACGGTGGTCGGACCGGTGCCTTGGACTCGACACATATTTCTACTAGCAGCGCCCCGCGGCTTCAACCGCATAAGTGTCGATACCGTGTGAATATCGGGATAAAAACTATCCTATGTCCTTCCCCGGGATGCAATCTATCTCTCTGCCAAATTTTATCGAAATCCGTTTAGTGGTTTAAGCGAAAATGTAACACACACAGACAGACAGAGTTACTTTCGAATTTATAATATTAGTATGGATTTGATCTTTCAGTCTTAACACCGTTTATCTTTTTCCAGAGCGCTCCTCTCATCCTCGTCCCGCGGGCGCGGCCGCGGTCGAAAACGTAAGAGCGACCTGCCCCCCCCACACGAGCTGCTCGCCTCACCGAACTTCAAGCTGTATCTTTACAACTGCAAGCTGTGCAACTTCAAATGTAACGCTGTTAAAGAGATGTCGGCTCACAAGGTGACTATATCTATACAGATAAGTGTCTGTAATAACAGCATTTTACCCGACTGCGCCAGGAGGGTAATGCTTTTCGAGTGTATATATGTATATTTCTTTGGCAGGCTCTGTATACTAAACGGTTTGATCGATTTCAGCTTGAAAGGTGCCGTTAGATTCGTCGTGAGAGTGACACTGGGTATATCAAAAATGAAAAAAAAATATATAATGGCCGACTTTTGGCGCCATATTATGTCAAACAATTTTTTTTAACCTATCCTGTGGGATATCAAAATAAAGGGTTTTAAAAGGTGATTACAAAAATATATACAACTTATATGGTTCAATGTAATTCGAAGTGACAAATCGTAAAAAACTCGTACCTACCAAGAACTAAATCGTCTCGTCTATGAAATCTTTCACATTTGTAAACTAAAAAGCTGGAAATAAAAAAAAGTAATTAAACTAAGACGAATCTAACGGCACCTCTCAAGCTGAAATCGATCAAGCCGTTTAGGCTACAGAGCGTGCCAAAGAAATATACATACATATACTCGAATAACATAACCCTCCTTCTGGCGCAGTTGGGTAAAAAAGGAAAAAAAAGAGCCCGACTTCGGTAAAAATATTTATTCAATTCAATTCCTTTTATTTCAATCAACAATGGGATCATAATTATATTAACATTATGGACATTGAATAAATATTATTAGAAAAATAAATAAAATAAGACAGAACACAACACATACTTTCACTACTTCTTACTTAAAAATTAAATTGGCAGTCAACAAATTAAAATTAGAAATAATCATAAATGTAAAAATAATAACTCATTTAATAATAATCATATATTCAAGATTTTAAGGGGGGCTCTCCCACACAACAAACGTGTTTTTTTTGGCGTCTTTGCCTTGTGGTACGGAACCCTTCGTGTGCGAGTCTGACTCGCACTTGGCCAGTTTTCTTATATTATTTGTCGATTTATTCTTTTCTGTGCCTCCGTTCGCTTTTTAAAACCCTGTTTTTATCCAGACGGTAAAAAAAGTCAGCTGGTATACATAACAGATTTGCAAACTATTTAGAATATTTTTTATTACGAAGATTGTTTTAAAACCTATCCACTCATGGTAGGTATTAATATATATTTTTTTTATCTTTAAGTTATATTTCTTCAGGTTATTTAGTTTTTACTGTAATACATTTCGACACAATGTAAGAATTGTTAATGAAATAAAGTAATAATAGCCGGACTGTAATACAAATGTTCCGCTCCCCAGGCGCGCGAGCACGGCGGCGGCGCGGGGCGGGGCGCGCGGCGCGGCGCGGCCGTCACGCTACAGTGTGCCCGCTGTCCCTTCCGCGCCGCCATGCACACGCAGGTAAACATTATACTAGTCTCTTACGGCAGCGGCCGGGCCGGGGCGCGCGGCGCGGCGCGGCCGTCACGCTACAGTGTGCCCGCTGTCCCTTCCGCGCCGCCATGCACACGCAGGTAAACATTATACTAGTCTCTTACGGCAGCGGCCGGGCCGGGGCGCGCGGCGCGGCGCGGCCGTCACGCTACAGTGTGCCCGCTGTCCCTTCCGCGCCGCCATGCACACGCAGGTAAACATTATACTAGTCTCTTACGGCAGCGGCCGGGCCGGGGCGCGCGGCGCGGCGCGGCCGTCACGCTACAGTGTGCCCGCTGTCCCTTCCGCGCCGCCATGCACACGCAGGTAAACATTATACTAGTCTCTTACGGCAGCGGCCGGGCCGGGGCGCGCGGCGCGGCGCGGCCGTCACGCTACAGTGTGCCCGCTGTCCCTTCCGCGCCGCCATGCACACGCAGGTAAACATTATACTAGTCTCTTACGGCAGCGGCCGGGCCGGGGCGCGCGGCGCGGCGCGGCCGTCACGCTACAGTGTGCCCGCTGTCCCTTCCGCGCCGCCATGCACACGCAGGTAAACATTATACTAGTCTCTTACGGCAGCGGCCGGGCCGGGGCGCGCGGCGCGGCGCGGCCGTCACGCTACAGTGTGCCCGCTGTCCCTTCCGCGCCGCCATGCACACGCAGGTAAACATTATACTAGTCTCTTACGGCAGCGGCCGGGCCGGGGCGCGCGGCGCGGCGCGGCCGTCACGCTACAGTGTGCCCGCTGTCCCTTCCGCGCCGCCATGCACACGCAGGTAAACATTATACTAGTCTCTTACTGTCTTACGGCAGCGGCCGGGCCGGGGCGCGCGGCGCGGCGCGGCCGTCACGCTACAATGTGCCCGCTGTCCCTTCCGCGCCGCCATGCACACGCAGGTAAACATTATACTAGTCTCTTACGGCAGCGGCCGGGGCGGGGCGCGCGGCGCGGCGCGGCCGTCACGCTACAGTGTGCCCGCTGTCCCTTCCGCGCCGCCATGCACACGCAGGTAAACATTATACTAGTCTCTTACGGCAGCGGCCGGGGCGGGGCGCGCGGCGCGGCGCGGCCGTCACGCTACAGTGTGCCCGCTGTCCCTTCCGCGCCGCCATGCACACGCAGGTAAACATTATACTAGTCTCTTACGGCAGCGGCCGGGCCGGGGCGCGCGGCGCGGCGCGGCCGTCACGCTACAGTGTGCCCGCTGTCCCTTCCGCGCCGCCATGCACACGCAGGTAAACATTATACTAGTCTCTTACGGCAGCGGCCGGGCCGGGGCGCGCGGCGCGGCGCGGCCGTCACGCTACAGTGTGCCCGCTGTCCCTTCCGCGCCGCCATGCACACGCAGGTAAACATTATACTAGTCTCTTACGGCAGCGGCCGGGCCGGGGCGCGCGGCGCGGCGCGGCCGTCACGCTACAGTGTGCCCGCTGTCCCTTCCGCGCCGCCATGCACACGCAGGTAAACATTATACTAGTCTCTTACGGCAGCGGCCGGGCCGGGGCGCGCGGCGCGGCGCGGCCGTCACGCTACAGTGTGCCCGCTGTCCCTTCCGCGCCGCCATGCACACGCAGGTAAACATTATACTAGTCTCTTACGGCAGCGGCCGGGCCGGGGCGCGCGGCGCGGCGCGGCCGTCACGCTACAGTGTGCCCGCTGTCCCTTCCGCGCCGCCATGCACACGCAGGTAAACATTATACTAGTCTCTTACGGCAGCGGCCGGGCCGGGGCGCGCGGCGCGGCGCGGCCGTCACGCTACAGTGTGCCCGCTGTCCCTTCCGCGCCGCCATGCACACGCAGGTAAACATTATACTAGTCTCTTACTGTCTTACGGCAGCGGCCGGGCCGGGGCGCGCGGCGCGGCGCGGCCGTCACGCTACAATGTGCCCGCTGTCCCTTCCGCGCCGCCATGCACACGCAGGTAAACATTATACTAGTCTCTTACTGTCTTACGGCAGCGGCCGGGGCGGGGCGCGTGGCGCGGCGCGGCCGTCACGCTACAGTGTGCCCGCTGTCCCTTCCGCGCCGCCATGCACACGCAGGTAAACATTATACTAGTCTCTTACGGCAGCGGCCGGGGCGGGGCGCGCGGCGCGGCGCGGCCGTCACGCTACAGTGTGCCCGCTGTCCCTTCCGCGCCGCCATGCACACGCAGGTAAACATTATACTAGTCTCTTACGGCAGCGGCCGGGCCGGGGCGCGCGGCGCGGCGCGGCCGTCACGCTACAGTGTGCCCGCTGTCCCTTCCGCGCCGCCATGCACACGCAGGTAAACATTATACTAGTCTCTTACGGCAGCGGCCGGGCCGGGGCGCGCGGCGCGGCGCGGCCGTCACGCTACAGTGTGCCCGCTGTCCCTTCCGCGCCGCCATGCACACGCAGGTAAACATTATACTAGTCTCTTACGGCAGCGGCCGGGCCGGGGCGCGCGGCGCGGCGCGGCCGTCACGCTACAGTGTGCCCGCTGTCCCTTCCGCGCCGCCATGCACACGCAGGTAAACATTATACTAGTCTCTTACGGCAGCGGCCGGGCCGGGGCGCGCGGCGCGGCGCGGCCGTCACGCTACAGTGTGCCCGCTGTCCCTTCCGCGCCGCCATGCACACGCAGGTAAACATTATACTAGTCTCTTACTGTCTTACGGCAGCGGCCGGGCCGGGGCGCGCGGCGCGGCGCGGCCGTCACGCTACAATGTGCCCGCTGTCCCTTCCGCGCCGCCATGCACACGCAGGTAAACATTATACTAGTCTCTTACTGTCTTACGGCAGCGGCCGGGGCGGGGCGCGCGGCGCGGCGCGGCCGTCACGCTACAGTGTGCCCGCTGTCCCTTCCGCGCCGCCATGCACACGCAGGTAAACATTATACTAGTCTCTTACGGCAGCGGCCGGGGCGGGGCGCGCGGCGCGGCGCGGCCGTCACGCTACAGTGTGCCCGCTGTCCCTTCCGCGCCGCCATGCACACGCAGGTAAACATTATACTAGTCTCTTACGGCAGCGGCCGGGCCGGGGCGCGCGGCGCGGCGCGGCCGTCACGCTACAGTGTGCCCGCTGTCCCTTCCGCGCCGCCATGCACACGCAGGTAAACATTATACTAGTCTCTTACGGCAGCGGCCGGGCCGGGGCGCGCGGCGCGGCGCGGCCGTCACGCTACAGTGTGCCCGCTGTCCCTTCCGCGCCGCCATGCACACGCAGGTAAACATTATACTAGTCTCTTACGGCAGCGGCCGGGCCGGGGCGCGCGGCGCGGCGCGGCCTTCACGCTACAGTGTGCCCGCTGTCCCTTCCGCGCCGCCATGCACACGCAGGTAAACATTATACTAGTCTCTTACGGCAGCGGCCGGGCCGGGGCGCGCGGCGCGGCGCGGCCGTCACGCTACAGTGTGCCCGCTGTCCCTTCCGCGCCGCCATGCACACGCAGGTAAACATTATACTAGTCTCTTACTGTCTTACGGCAGCGGCCGGGCCGGGGCGCGCGGCGCGGCGCGGCCGTCACGCTACAATGTGCCCGCTGTCCCTTCCGCGCCGCCATGCACACGCAGGTAAACATTATACTAGTCTCTTACTGTCTTACGGCAGCGGCCGGGGCGGGGCGCGCGGCGCGGCGCGGCCGTCACGCTACAGTGTGCCCGCTGTCCCTTCCGCGCCGCCATGCACACGCAGGTAAACATTATACTAGTCTCTTACGGCAGCGGCCGGGCCGGGGCGCGCGGCGCGGCGCGGCCGTCACGCTACAGTGTGCCCGCTGTCCCTTCCGCGCCGCCATGCACACGCAGGTAAACATTATACTAGTCTCTTACGGCAGCGGCCGGGGCGGGGCGCGCGGCGCGGCGCGGCCGTCACGCTACAGTGTGCCCGCTGTCCCTTCCGCGCCGCCATGCACACGCAGGTAAACATTATACTAGTCTCTTACGGCAGCGGCCGGGCCGGGGCGCGCGGCGCGGCGCGGCCGTCACGCTACAGTGTGCCCGCTGTCCCTTCCGCGCCGCCATGCACACGCAGGTAAACATTATACTAGTCTCTTACTGTCTTACGGCAGCGGCCGGGGCGGGGCGCGCGGCGCGGCGCGGCCGTCACGCTACAGTGTGCCCGCTGTCCCTTCCGCGCCGCCATGCACACGCAGGTAAACATTATACTAGTCTCTTGCTGTCTTACGGCAGCGGCCGGGCCGGGGCGCGCGGCGCGGCGCGGCCGTCACGCTACAGTGTGCCCGCTGTCCCTTCCGCGCCGCCATGCACACGCAGGTAAACATTATACTAGTCTCTTACTGTCTTACGGCAGCGGCCGGGCCGGGGCGCGCGGCGCGGCGCGGCCGTCACGCTACAGTGTGCCCGCTGTCCCTTCCGCGCCGCCATGCACACGCAGGTAAACATTATACTAGTCTCTTACTGTCTTACGGCAGCGGCCGGGCCGGGGCGCGCGGCGCGGCGCGGCCGTCACGCTACAGTGTGCCCGCTGTCCCTTCCGCGCCGCCATGCACACGCAGGTAAACATTATACTAGTCTCTTACTGTCTTACGGCAGCGGCCGGGCCGGGGCGCGCGGCGCGGCGCGGCCGTCACGCTACAGTGTGCCCGCTGTCCCTTCCGCGCCGCCATGCACACGCAGGTAAACATTATACTAGTCTCTTACGGCAGCGGCCGGGCCGGGGCGCGCGGCGCGGCGCGGCCGTCACGCTACAGTGTGCCCGCTGTCCCTTCCGCGCCGCCATGCACACGCAGGTAAACATTATACTAGTCTCTTACGGCAGCGGCCGGGCCGGGGCGCGCGGCGCGGCGCGGCCGTCACGCTACAGTGTGCCCGCTGTCCCTTCCGCGCCGCCATGCACACGCAGGTAAACATTATACTAGTCTCTTACTGTCTTACGGCAGCGGCCGGGCCGGGGCGCGCGGCGCGGCGCGGCCGTCACGCTACAGTGTGCCCGCTGTCCCTTCCGCGCCGCCATGCACACGCAGGTAAACATTATACTAGTCTCTTACGGCAGCGGCCGGGCCGGGGCGCGCGGCGCGGCGCGGCCGTCACGCTACAGTGTGCCCGCTGTCCCTTCCGCGCCGCCATGCACACGCAGGTAAACATTATACTAGTCTCTTACTGTCTTACGGCAGCGGCCGGGGCGGGGCGCGCGGCGCGGCCGTCACGCTACAGTGTGCCCGCTGTCCCTTCCGCACCGCCATGCACACGCAGGTAAACATTATACTAGTCTCTTACTGTCTTACGGCAGCGGCCGGGGCGGGGCGCGCGGCGCGGCGCGGCATGTCTTATCTATGTGTAAATGCCAAAATAACTGTAAAAAAAATAGCATGCAAACTTATAAATACCAACGATCGTACTTGACTGTAAAAAAATTGTACTTTGTTTTAAATTTAATAAAATAATTACGAAAAAAAAACACTAGATATGTGACGTTGCCAGCCCGTGCGGGATGAACGCTCTTAATTTAAAGAGGATTTTTTTTAATATAAAAAAGCCTCTTAATATTATCATAACCCAATATGATATTCTACATCCAAGTAACTTGCAACTGTATGAACACAATAAATGTTTGTCGTATTTGGTTTCAGCTAATGAAGCATGTTCAAGAAAAACACTTGGATGGCGGAGGCAGCAATAAGTCAGATTGTATGTATACTTATTGTTGTTAGCGATATTTAAATACATCAATCAATCAAAATAATATGTACGTAAATAACAGCTAATACCTAAGGGGCACTGACCTCTATCATACAAGTACGCTGGACTAAATATCGTCGCCTTAGAGTGAAAATTTCGGGAATGCAATACCTCGCAAGTAGCATGTTATGCATTTCGGACAATCTTATAGTATCGAACAGTTCTGGATATAAAACCGGGTTAAATTTCCATATTAATTAATAAGAATACAGAACCTCCTTTTTTTGAAGTCGGTTAAAAAAACGTAAAAGACGCCGCGCGCCGTATAAAAATTTTACAGCACGCGGTTCCTTCTTCCTCCTGAAAAGTTACTTCTTTTACACTTACGAGGTTTTTACTCTAAGGCCTCGATATACTGTACGAAATGACAGTTGTTTTTTGTGCCGATTCAAAGCGCCCCGCTCGACCGTCTCAGGAACTAAAATTGACACATTGTTGCAAATGGCCTTTGTGTCGTTTTGCTACGTATCTGATGATTTAGGTCTAAATCGTGGAACAAGACATTGTTGTGTATTTTGTGTTCACTACGAAATATTTAGAACATTTTTATCATGAGAGTATGCGCAATTTGTAAAACTCACTATCAAAAATATTAGTTCCACTGACGCTCACGTTGCTATCAGCGCCAAAATGGCGCAAATCAAATGTCTTCGTTTAGTCATCGATAGTATGAAGTCCAGCGTACTTATTTTTTATAGGTCAATGCCGATTGTCTGACACTGAATATTAGTGACCGACCGAAAGTTCGGTTTCGGTTTCGGCCAGTTTCGGCCAAATAATCTAGTTTCGGCCTTAGTTTCGGTTTCGGCCAGAAAATGGCCGAAACTTTCGGCCGCGCCGAAACTCGAGTGTTCATGAATTATCGTCCATCGTTCGGCGAACTTCGCGGCTAGCTCGTGCTCGCTCGTCGCGTCGCCGGCCCAGTTCGCCGCCGTCCATCGTTAATCGCATGGAGTTGAGGTTGTGTTTTGCACATACGAGGGCGGTCCCATAATGAATTGGCCTAACTATGAACTAATGAAGGAAATGAAACGAAACCAATTTTATTTTTCAATATAATCACCATGAATACTACTAACACACTTCTGACATCTGTGAATCAATATCTCTAAACCTTTATAAAAATAATCACAATTTTTAGCCTCAAAATGACCGAAGACGGCCGCCTGCAACTCTTCATCGCTTGAAAATTTTCTTCCTCTTAAGTCTCGCTTTAAATTTGGAAATAAATAATAGTCGGACGGAGCCATGTCTGGACTGTAAGGTGGATGTTCAACTTCTGTGAACCCGCATTGACGAACTGCATCCTTCGAAACACCAACGGTATGAACAGGGGCGTTGTCATGGAGCAACAGGACACCTTTAGACAGCTTGCCTCCGTTTTTCCTTTATCTTGTCTCGTAATTTATATATTAAAGAAGCATAATATTAGCCATTCACGACTGTATTACGTTCTTTAAAACCTACCATCAAAATGCCTTGAAAGTCCCAAAACATTGTGCACATCAGTTTTTTTGCCGATTGTTGCACCTTTGCCTTTCTAGGGGGCTTTTCACCCTTATAACGCCATCCCATTGATTCGCGCTTGCTTTGTGGGTCATAATACAAGATCATAGTTTCATCACCAGTCATTAGCCGCTCGATCAGTCTTTGAATTTTCGCCACAAAGATCCAAAAACTCCGAAGCGCAGCGCACTCTTTCCTGTCTCTGTACCGCTGAAAGAAGTTTCGCTACCCATCCTGCACTCCCTTTTTTCATGTGAAGATGTTCATGGATCGCACGATGACGTACTTTTAGAGAGCCCAAGCCTAGCTGCAATTTCTCTAATCTTCAAACAGCGGTCACTCAGAACCTCCTCTTCGATAAGAGCAATCGTTTCGGGAGTGAGCACTTCCACAGGTCGACCGTCGTGGCAAATGTCTTCGACGGTTTCTCTCTCGAGGCGAAACTCTTTCACCCAATTTTTCACTGTGCTATAGGAGGGGGCAGACTCCTTATACACGTCATCCAATCGTTCTTTTATTTGGGTAGGGTATAAACCTTCATTAAACAAAAACTTTATGACACTTCGATACTCAGTTTTCGACATTTTGAAAAAATACGCGACTCTCGTTATGCTAATGCCTGCTAAACTAAGACTAAGCATTTCATGTCGATGCGTGTTTCTTATATTAAGTGCACGATAAACGTACTATTTAATGCAACACAACATGTAGCGACATGTCGCGTAGAACTATACCAGGCCAGTTCATTATGGGACCGACCTCATAAATGATTAGGTAAATTCAACTGTCTGTATGTATAATATACATTGTATATTCAAATAGTGTAAAAAACACACCAGATTTCTGTATACGATAGAAATTTTAAATATATTTAAGTTTCGGTTTCGGTTTCGGCCGAAACTAAGAGCAAGGCCGAAAGCTCGGTTTCGGTTTCGGCTGAAAAACCTGTTTCGGTCGGACACTACTGAATATATAGATAAGTACCCGCCCAAAGCATTCATTACACAATAATGAATGCTTTGGGCGGGTACTTATCTATTTATGAACGCACGGTGACGCCTGCGGATATATTAAATATTATTTGATTTATTAATATTTGTTCATATCATTGGTTGTTTACCAGTCTTACCCAAGGGGTATCGTATTACGCAGTAACTGGGTTGTGGAGGTCAGATAGGCGTCGCTCCATTTAAAAAATACTGGTGTGCAGCTGCATCCGGTTAGACTTGGAGCCGACCACGACATAGCTGGGAAAATGCTAGGCAGATGAGATCATTGGTTGTTTATGTAGTTGCTTGATATTATTTTATTTTGTTACCGTCCATTAAAGCAATATTACTTTGGTACCGATTATCTCCAAGATATTTGAAAAGTAATGTGTGTTAGGCTTATGATTTTCTTTGAAAAAAATGAAGTAATAAGTAAACAGCAAAACGGTTTCATTAAAAATAAATCCACTACATTGGCATGTATTAAATTAATAACAGAAATTCTTAGTTCATTAGACAAAAAAAAAATTCCAATAGCTGTGTTTTTGGATATAACCAAAGCGTTCGATATGGTATGCCATGATAAATTATTGAATAAATTAGAACAATACGGCCATAAGAGGCCCTGCCTACAATTGGTTTGAAAGTTATTTAAGGGGTCGAAAACAATGCTCAGAGATTGTAAAAATGCATCCGGAGACTAACACTCAGGTAACCTATAGGTCCCCATACTTAACAAATAGGTATGGCGTACCACAGGGGACTGTGTTGGCCCCGATATTGTTTTTAGCTTATATAAACGAATTACCAGAATCAACGGATCAGTATACTGTATTATTCGCAGATGATACCACTGTATTGATTAAGGAAGCTACTATTGATCGGGCGATAAACGTCACCAATGTCGCTTTAAAGGCTATAGATAACTGGTTAACTGTAAATAATTTAGAAATAAATACGGAGAAAACTAAATTCATGAGATTCCTGACATATAATAACAAAAGAAACA
Source organism: Luperina nickerlii (assembly GCA_963855955.1). NCBI lineage: Eukaryota > Metazoa > Arthropoda > Insecta > Lepidoptera > Noctuidae > Luperina > Luperina nickerlii. Next base: position 2,271,403 of record OY979689.1, on the reverse strand, counting down.
AAAAAGATAAAATCGACTTGCTTTGAATGTTTGACAGTTCTTCCATTCAAAATCTCTCAGACGTCAATTTTATTCCACAAATAAAAATTATCTGTCGATTGAGAAATCGGCCCTTATTTAAATAAAAGTAAATAAAATATAAATTATAAAATTCTAACGTTTCGTATTCTAAAAATCTCAACCATTTATGCAAAGGTGGGTCAGCAGTCAGCTATCATTGACAATTACAACAATTACAAATTATTAGACAATTGTACGAATCATTTAATCTAACTTGGATTCCGTACGTCCTTTCCGGGTAACCATTGAAAACCAGCGCTGTGCTGTGGGTCCCGTATAGCACAGTATCATGCTGAGTGGAAGCCTTCTTGTCACAGTCATGACGTGCAGCTGTCGACTATTTCTGTTTTGTGTTCGTAATTATAAATCAGTTTTGTTTTGATTTTTCCCTATCATTAGAGTTAATTATCTTTTTGTATGCACGTGTTTCTGTGACATATAAACCTATTTTTAATCTTTATTATTAATTAATTAATAAAAATAACAAAATTATATCCTAACTTAATTAAAACTATTCACAAACTAAAACATAGCGTCGAAAAATTCGCATCGTTGTCGACTGGTAATGTATGCAAGAGACTGGCGGCATTAACCACATTTTGGCCAAGATAAAAGCCAGCCCTTGGTTCACAATTCTTCATTACCTACATCTAAACACGACAAAACAAAAAAACAACTCATAATTCAAGTTACAACACCATCAGCAGCGGTCGTTGACTCACCTCCCACCCCAAAAAAATAACATCTAATAATTTTTATTTTTATTTGGTCGTGTTTACATATTGATTCCCATTACGTCTGCGGAGTTTCACTAGCTAATTTGATTTGACCTTGTATGGCGTAGAGTTAAATTTTTGCTAGCGAAACTCCGCCTGGCTGTTTGGCCATTTAACAACCACTAAACACAATCATTTCTCACCAACAGACACAGTACACCTAGACACGGAGGAAGTAGAAGCAGCAGACGTGCTGGTCTGCGGCGCGTGCGGGTTCGAGTCCGGGTCGCGATCGGTGTTCAGGAAGCATATAGAAGAGGAACACGGCGCTACTACGTGTTGAGGGTGAGTTGCTCCAAACAGCATCCAAAAAAAGATTAAAATTGTGCACGCCCCATCCTTAAATAATATTGTTCGACGTAAATCCATATCGTACCGCGTGCAACGCGCGGCATTACACTACGGGGGGGGGGGGCACACTGCGCCGCCATTACCCCATCGTGTCTCGAAAACAAACACTACAAAAAAAAGAAAGAGTAAAAGAGAGAGAGAAGAGAAAGAGAAGAAAGAGGAAAAAGAAGAGAGAAGAAAAAGAAGAGAAGAGAAGAAAAGAGAGAAGAGAGATAAAGAGTATTCTATTCTATTCTACTACAAAATAGTCCCCAAATGTACGCGTCCTATATTTTGTCAATGCTAGCCATTAAAACCTTTGATTCAAGATGAAGATTTCTGTACCACATCCCCTTCAAAAATAAATAAGTAAAAATATATATTTTTTTGATTGTTTCAGAAAGCGGTCGATGTGTTCAGAGTCCAAAATCGGTTGATTTTAGCGACAGCTAGTACAGTTTGTTGTAAGTATAAAGATTTCTTTCTGACTTTGAGCCTTGGCCCTGTGTCCTAATAGAAAGCAATCGTCGCGAGCATTTGTCACTCATTCAAATATTTTATCTCACATGGGCACTTGTGAAACGTCAGAAGCTAAGCGCACACAGGCGCGTACAGGTGGTTCCAATTAGTCGTTTCCTATGGAGAAGACCCGGCAAGAAACTCCACGGTTACTCTTTCAAAAATAATCTCTATGCTTTTACAATGTTTTCAAACACACAACAAACTCTCTGCAAGGTCGAATTGAAGAAAAAAAACCGGCCAAATGCGTCTCGGACCACGCACATGATGAATTTAATCCAAGAACAAACATAACATTGCAGTTGAAAAACAAGTTATCCCACAAATTCCAACTGCAAATGTAATTTGGTCGACTGTTACTCGGTAACTTGTAACTACTTAGCTTTGATAGTTTTCGTTTTCAAGACGGACGGACGGACTTGGCGAAAATATAAGAGTTCCTTGGTGACTACGGAACCCTTAAAACAAAGAAGACTGGACGAAAGGGGTCCATGGACCCACAGTGACATTTGTTCGGAAACCCTGAGCGCCCTCTGGCGGTGCGACGCATGAAAATCAACGCGAAGATCGCTTATATTAGGACACGGTCTGAGGGTTGAAGTTTCAAGTGAATTAAATATTCAAATATTGCTACTACGCAAATATACTACACAAACACAACATACTATTGCAAATATTGCTATCTTATTAGGGGAGAATGAGAGAATGAAAAAAAAAATCCGAGGTTCAAATTCCTCGTATTATTTAAACGTTCGCATTCTAATCTCAGTTTCAATCTGTCAAAATATCCTGTAAAGGGCTTTGAAGGTCCGTGGCATACCAACCTGTCAGTGTGTGAAAAAAATCAAAATGGCGGCCACGCATGAAGATAAATCGATAGCTCACATCAATGCAAACAGAAAACATATTAAAACCAACTCTCGTAAAGCCTCACGTTTCGTTCAAAGTTGATCACGTGACATCCGTATTTTTTTGAACTTGCGTACGTCATGATGTATACAACACGGTCACATTAACTTGACGCATCTGTGGAATGCGAGGCCCCGCCCGCTTCCCCCGCATTCCCTTAGCTCGCCCGGCAAGGGTCAGTATGGTCAGCATCTTTATTCTATCTATTCATCTATATATTTTTGACAATCAACATAAAATAGTTTTTTTAGTACCTACACTTCCTGCAAATAAAGATTTGAAATTATATAGGTAGTATCTACTACCTACATACATTTTTTTTCTTAAAAAAAACGTTGCCCCTCACTAGGAATTTCTCCTGTGTCGTAGGTGCGTTTAGTTGTTGATGCTTTTTTGTCACACCGTACCAGAGTGCCAAAATGACGTCATCAACGCCAAGCGTCAAGTTAATGTGACCGCGTTGTATGTAGATGTTTGAAACAAAAAAATCAAAATGGCGGACAGTAGGTATGCCGCGGACCTTCAAAGGCTATATTTTTGTTCAAATTTTCGGCCTTGAATGTTTTATTTCTGTAAGTACGTTTATACAAACAGTTTTACACGTCAATCATATTTTAAAAACTACATGAGGTTGGCGATCTGACTACTCTGAAAATAATAATAAAAATTCATTTATTTTCACACACAGACCATTCCATTACATTAAAAAAATAAATTAATAAGACTTCTTATAAGGCACAGTTTACATCTATTTTTTGATTAATGTCAAAGCTCCTTAACATTAATTAAGGTTTTTAATTTTTTTATTACATGCTTTTTGTAGTGACTCTTTAGTTTTTTATTTAATTTCTTTTATTTTCTTGCGTTTTAAGGTAATTTAGTGTGTGATCAGGTTTTTTTTTTCAAAAAATAATTATTAATTTACAGTTGAAGAATAATTTTTAAGACCCCAGATTTTTTTGTTTTAATATTCCCTTTGTCTAGTTCTTCCTTTAGTTATTCAACTTTCGTACAAGTATTTCATAGCTATTAGATATCTTAGGTATTTCAGATCTAGTTTATAAAATGGGACTGCGACACATCTGATGTAGAAATACGTTTGTTAAGTATGATAATTCCATTCGTAAAAATGGTCAAACTCAGTGGTCGTAGGTACCAGTCATCACTCAACTTTCCTCATCAATCTAGGGCATTGATCAGACAAAAAAATAATTTTCAAGTTTTTAGTTTTCATTTCGTTAGTTAATATTCATCATTCCCTTTCAATATAGTGTACATTATTCTACTTGTCAAGCCCTTTCATTTGATACCCATATTGAGGGAGTTGTGAAAAATATGTAATCCGCCATTTTGTGGCGGCGGCTGGCTCTTGGACCGATTTTCATCAAAAACAGCTAAGAACACTTCCGACTTATTCACCTTTTATACAAAAAAAACAAAATCAAAATCGGTTCATCCGTTCGGGAGCTACGATGCCACAGACAGACACACACACACACAGACACGTAAAACTTATAACACCCCGTCGTTTTTGCGTCGGTGGTTAAAAACATAAAATTTATTAATCACACATACACAATATAATAATACTCAGACATTCAAATCAAATAAAATTTAAAATACATACAAATATCATTAAAAAAAATAAAATATGTAAATACATGTCATCCATAAAAAAAACGAATAAATTAAAAACACAAAATATTATATAATACGAGGGGATGCGCTACTATGAAGCTGCATCCACCTCTGCAACATCCGATCCAACCGCTCAGACCTCAGATAGTTTGAAAAGAAAGGCCGAAACAAATTCAGAGGTCACAGTTTTTTTTAAAGTCCAAGATGAAATGAGATTGCGACTAGATTTTGAACGTTTTTAAATAGGGAGGGGGGGGGGATTGTCTTCCCTTCGACCTAGTAGTCAGATTCACGAGATTTTTTTCGCTTGCCTAAAGAAATTGCGCTCTAAGAGTTCTAAGACACAAATCGCAGACATCACCCAAAAAGCAGCCAAGCTCAAACTCTAACTCTTTCTTGCATCCATGTGTACATTTCGTTATTACAATATAAGTAAGTTCCAACATGAAACCCGGTTAGGACAGCTTAATAGGGACTGGGCTGGATACGTTTGCGTTTGAGTTTTTTTACTATGCTCACGCTACTCGTCTTCACCCAAACATTCATAGCGTGATTGTACAGACGCCAGCACATCAGCTACCAGAGACTGTCAAATTTTCCCAATCAACTTTGAACCTTATGCTCGGCTCTAGGGATAAGGTTTAAAATCTATTAAAGAAATTTGACAGATTGTAGTAACTTGATGTGCTGGCGTCTGTACAGTTAGTAACCACAACTAAAGCGCGCGTCACTTCGTGCGATGAAAATACTGTACATAATTTAGTAGGTACTTGCAATTATTTGTATATAAACATTATCGTTGTTGTTCCTATCATGTTTAGTTATAAATATCACTACCGTGTTTAAGTTATGATTGTAAGGGCTGATTGTTCAATCATGTGATAATTTTGAATTTTTGACAGTTATTTCATACAAAAACTGACAAATGTCAATTTTATTCCTCGAATAAAAGTTACCTGGCGATGGAAAAATCAGTCCTAACTTGATAAGAATATTATTTTTTGAATAAACGATTTGAATAAATATTAATTCTAGTTTTATTTTGTAGCATATAATGAGGGCTGGCTCAGACCTGGCGATTATGTGTATACAGGATCGCAGGGACGCGTAACCTGGTACCATGGATTTTGTACATGATTCTGAACGCCAGTATATTGAAATTTTTCGTCGGTTTAAAAAAAAATTGCTGTACCATAGATTTTGACCGCGTAGGTATTGCACTTTTCTATGAAACAGCTGTTTTTTTCGAGCTGACAATTATACATAGTATATTTTCAGAAAGTGATTCTGATGGCCTTTCGTTAACCAAACAATCTTTTTTTTTTGTGTAAAGCCTCCATTTTAGCCTATAACCCGCGCACCAACATGCCTCTTCCAACGATATCTCATTTGCCAAAATACGAGGAATGAGGAGTTATGCGGAAACAGATGAACATAGCACTAGCTGAAATGGCAGTGGGCTGGCCATGTTTGTCGAAGGACCGATGGCCAGCGTGATGTCCTGAGAAACACAATATTGCGCTCCAAAACAAAGATAGCTGGCGTGACTCAGACTGTCCAACTTAAATTGCACTAGTCAGGACATGTCTGCCGCATATGGACTAACTGTGGGCCCAAATAGGACAGAATTGGTGCCCTGATGTAGTGAGGCGGGGTCGTGGCAGTGGGCAGACACGTAGATGGCGGGACAAGCTGGATAGGTTCCATCAAAACTGGAAAGAGGACGCGCGGGCTCGCATGTACATTTCAACCGCGCGGCCAACTCATAATATTTGACGAAACTTTGCCAGGAATTAGTGCTAATTTGTTACTTTACACACCCCTTTTCGTGAATTTGTTACAAAAAAAACTAAGACGCTATGACAAAGAATAGTTGGCCGCTAGAACCGCCACTTGCCGTAATCATCGCCCGTGATTACACAGAAACTATATAATACAGATAGACGAATGATGCATCAAAAGAAAGGTCTTAATTTGTTCAATTTGTTACAAAATTTAAAAACGTCATAACGTAAATAAACAAAAAGTTACGCAATATTTAGTTCTCAGGTTATGAGTAGGTAGGTATCTCACCATAAATATCAAATTAATAGAGGCTAATGTGTATGGACAATTAGTTACTAATTTGTTACAGCTAAAAACAGAAAAAAAATACTAGAAAGTAGGTTCAATAATTTGTTAGAGTCGATTTTAGTTGGCCGCTCGGACGGCAATATGCCTAAAATACAATGGCGTTTATCTCGTTATAAAAAGTAGGTTTAAGCTAAGTTTTAGTACTAATCGCCAGGTAACGTAACATAGTTTGGATAAATATGGCGAACATAACTGCAGCATCCATATTTTAGAATATATTTACAATAAATAGTAGTATGAAACCGTATGAGAGTAGGGTGACCATGATTACATTAGTACCTACGAAAGCATGTTTTTAATTTTGTACTCTGTTCGAACGAATATGCGGTTCGTTTTGCGGCCAAATTGATGTCTATTGTTCTTAATTCTTTAAAGTATTTAGGTAGGTACTGATAAAATTATCGTTTCTTTGACTTTGCGCAGGTGTTTTATGATGGGAACGATTCCAGAAAAAGGATCTCTTTTGTTTCCAAACTATTGTTAAAAATATTTGTTGCAAAGGGTTTGCAAAGCGATTATTTTTTGTTGTGAATATTGTCATTACTGTGCAGTATTTTGTGGTGTGTGCTCGTACGTATTTAATTCCCGTGATTATCATACTACTAAGTTATTGAGACAATTATTACTAAATCCAGAAGTATCTAAAAGTGCTTAGCTATGAGTTGTGCACACTTATATGTTGGATTTGTTAATGTAGAACTCACCACCAAAAAGTGTATTGCAGAGGAATCCAAATCAACTGCGGTAAGTTTAATTTTTACAATTTTATGATGACTTGAATAAAGTAATAAACTGTAGTACGTATTATAATACCTTCGGAAATATTACCTAAGTATCTATAAAAAGACATGAAATTCGTCTCTGCCACATTTTAATGTGATTTCACTTCACTTCACATGTGGTCGTCTCGAAGAAGTCTTAAAAATATTCTTAGCTTAATTACTTGAATTAGCTTTTAATTTACCTGTATAATATTATTGTATCGTAAACATACTCCTTTCATTATTTAAAAAGTACCTAATATTTGGCGCCAATTTCAAATCGGAAATCACGGCGTTTAAGAGCGCGCCTTGGCAGCCCAACGCGAGCGATTTCGTACCTCTCGCCCGCGCCCCCTCTACAATAATACGCGATGGCATAGCGCGCGGCGCGCCACCACCGGCGCAGGCGGCGCGCGGCAACGCGTTCGAGTGCGTGAGTCGAGTTCGAGTTTAAACTGCGCGGTGCCCAGGCGATCAACAGCGTTCTGTGCCGAAGACGGGCCGTGAATATGCCGTTTCGTGAATTTGAACTTGATTCGTATGGCAATAAAAATGTATTCGTAAAAAATTATGTCATTCAAATAAAGTTCAAATTCACGGAAGTATTTGGTACGACGGGTCGATCGCGATGTGTAGGTAAAGCATAACATAGCTGATTATAATCAAACGAGCTCATTGTCGGTATAGGTAAATACATAATTATTTGGAAGCTCCGTTCATAGACCTACAAACTGACATACCACCAATATAGTAGGTAAATAGGTACTAGGGCTTCCATCCCGAGACGCGAGTTTCGAAATTTAGAAGCTCGTGTTTTTTTTTTTCGTGGACTCGATACTATCTAGTCTGATCCGTTATTCAGTCCTCGTGTAGGTACTCAATCTATATATTATGTACTTACCTAAAAGGTTAGTATGAAATAAAATATTATATGTAAATATTCATCCATATTTATTTATTAAACAATTTAATATTCAAAATTATATAATACCATTACAATAACAATAAAAATCCCATAAAAAAATTAAAGTCAAAGTGGTTTCACAAGGTTTCAACAAATTACGCGACGCGCAACATTCGAAGGTACCTATGTATGTACCTAATACAAATATCGTATTACCGTAATAACAAAAAGTAATGTTCCTACAAAAATAAACTCATAACATAACCATAATAACTATGTACCTAGAGCTAGAACAAATGTTTCCTTATAAATAAAAATACTGGCCAAGCAAGTCGGGCCATGCATAGTGGGTTCCGTAGCTGAAATTACAAACGACTATAACATACTACATCCATCGATCCATCCATCCATCCATCGATCCATCGATCCATCGATCCGTCGAACCGTCGATCCTTCGATCCACCGATCCGTCGATCCAGCGATCCATCGATCCGTCGATCCATCGATCCATCCATCCATCCATCGATCCATCGATCCGTCGATCCATCCATACATCCATCCATCGATCCATCGACCTGTCGATCCATCGATCCGTCGAACCGTCGATCCGTCGATCCATCGATCCGTCGATCCATCGATCCGTCGATCCATCGATCCGTCGATCCATCGATCCGTCAATCCACCGATCTGTCGATCCATCGATCCGTCGATCCATCGATCCATCGATCCATCCATCCATCCATCGATCCATCGATCCGTCGATCCATCCATACATCCAACCATCCATCGATCCATGGATCCATCGATCCATCGACCTGTCGATCCATCGATCCATCGATCCGTCGAACCGTCGATCCGTCGATCCATCGATCCGTCGATCCATCGATCCGTCGATCCATCGATTTGTCGATCCATCGATCCGTCAATCCACCGATTCGTCGATCCATCGATCCGTCGATCCGTCGATCCATCGATCCATCCATCCATCTATCGATCCATCGATCCGTCGATCCATCCATACATCCATCCATCCGTCGATCCATGGATCCATCGATCCATCGACCTGTCGATCCATCGATCCATCGATCCGTCGAACCGTCGATCCATCGATCCGTCGATCCATCGATCCATCGATCCGTCAATCCATCGATCCGTCGATCCATCGATCCGTCGATCCATCGATCCGTCGATCCTTCGATCCATCGATCCATCAGTCCGTCGATCCATCGATCCATCGATCCATCCATCCATCGATCCATCCATCCATCGATCCATCGGTCCATCGATTAGTCGATCAGTCGATACATCGATGCTTCGATCCGTCGATACATCGATGCTTCGATCCTTCGATCCATCGATCCATCCATCCATCCATCCATCAATCCATCGATCCATCGCGATCCGGCGATCCATCGATCCATCGATCCATCCATCCATCGATCCACAAAAACACATAAATCACAACGATGCTAAAGAAGTTTTCACTTCAAAAACTTCCCCACTTTACGTGTACCTAAAAAAACCGATAGCGTAAAAAAATTTTTTTTCAAGATTTTATTTTACCACTTTGTCGGCGTGATTAATAATGTACGAACGCCAGCACATCAACCTACCCGAAACTGTCAAATTTTCGCAATCAACTTTGAACCTTATGCTTTAGTGATAAAGTTGAAAATCTATTAAAGAAATTTGACAGATTGTAGTAACTTGATGTGCTGGCGTCTGTACATAATTATATCCATGCCAAATTATAGTTTTCTAATAGTACTAAGAGCCTCTGAGCGTCTGAGCTAAACTGCGGACGGACATGGCGAAACTATAAGGGTTCCTTTTTGACTACGGAACCCTAAAAAAGTTTTTTTTCTTTAAATAAAATTCATCAGTTTGAATAAGTAATATTAATTAGTAAAAATATCAGTGATTGAACTAGGATGATATTATTTTGATACTTATTGTATTTTTACCCGCATTATATAGGTAGATAGGTAGGTACACACGGCTACGTATTAAGCTATACATTTCCAGTATATAAGCTGACCTCTCATTGTACGGGAAAGATTCAATTATGTTACATTATGCGATTTAAAATTTACATACATTAATACAAAGCATCACGCCTGTATTGCCCGATGAGGTGGGCAGAGGTGCGGGAATCGAACCCAGGACCTCACAGCTCAGCAGTAGCGCTTGCGACCGCTAGACCAACGAGCCAGGTAAAAAAAATATTAACGGGAATTAAAAATTTACTTGCTTTTTTTTCCCTAGGCAATAGATATTCGAAATACCTAAGTAGCTAAGGAAATAAAAGAATTGATACCGTTATATAAATCGGTAGTTAGGTACAGACGCCAGCACACCAAGCTACCCGAAACTGTCAAATTTTCCCATTCAACTTTGAACCTTAAGCTTCAGTGATAAAGTTGAAAATCTATTAAAGATATTTGACAGATTGTAGTAGCTTGACATGCTGGCGTCTGTACTTACTTTTTTCTTTCTTTCGTTCAGAATACGGAGTTGTTCCCTCAAACGTTTTGTTTTGTTTTTGTTTTTTTAAAAAACGTTTCCCCACACTAGGAATTACTCCTGTATCGTGGGTGCGTTTACAAACATTTAAATTCACATACACAAACATCCAGACCCGGAACAACTACCTGTAGGCAATACAAATATTTGTCCGGTCGGGAATCGAACCCGCGACCGCGACACGCAGCGCAGCAGTCGATCGCTCAGCCACTGCGGCAACCACGGAACAGAAAAAACTGTTTTTTCTGTTCCGTGGCGCCAACCATGTGTCGTATTTTCCGTGAGTTTTCTTTTTGCCCATCTTTATTTACACTAAATAATGATAATAATTTATTATGTTTACACCAAACAGGTTTAACTCCTTTTTACAGTAGGTAATACCTACCACTAAACAAAATAAAAATGTCGAAAATAGTCCTCTCTCTGTAATGTCGCCAAACATAGGTTCGACCTCCAAGAGATGCCGTAGCAGACTGATTGAATAAATTGAAAAGGATAGCGCTATTACTACCGCGTGCAAAAGAAGAGACAGAAAGAGAGTATGCTCGCTTAGAATAAAATGACGCAAGCGCCAAATCTCTGAATTGCTAATTACGAGGAGAACGAGTAGAAAAATAAAAAAATAATTCTGCACGATTTGAGATAATATTATTACCTATCTATTAGTTTAAAAATCATCATTAAATTCCATAGGGTTTCAGAGATCTAACTCAAAATAAGTGCAAAACGAGGTTTTTTCGTTATTTTTTTTTATCGAGATTTTTTTATCCAATCGTGTTTTCGCTTCTATAAATTTAAAGATTATAAGTCCAAGTTTAATGTGTCCAAATAGCAAACTCTCAAGTCTTACAGATACCGATATCTAGATCGCCCAATATCACCAAAACAGCATAATATAGACTCTTAAGTATTCTTTTTTCTAAACCAAAGGCAGAGCTCCATTTAAAGGGCTCTTACGTTCCATCCAATCGCAAGCCTGCTTTTATAGTATATGCGTTTCGCGCCAATTATCTATAGTAAAAGAGTGACAATTCAGCCCACGCACGTTTCGTGTTTTCAAACTGTAAATACGTAAAATTGAAATTAGCAAACTTATCAACGCGTGTGTATATATTATAAACTGCTATAGTGATTCCCTAGGGAAGAATTAACTGTTATTTCACTTAACTTGTGAACATTCTGTGAGAAAGTGCACCGCGGCAGCGTGCATCTTGCATCTCGAGACCTAGATCCAGGCAACCTCTAGTGACGAGCGTAATATCCAATGTAAGGATTTCTATTTTAAGGACAGATTCTTAAGCGCTTTAACTGTTCTCTACAATCCGGTGGCTGCTCGCAAACGAAAAAAATCTCCTTTTGAAAATCTTATTATTTCATAATAATTATGTATTGTCGCTGATAAATGAACGTGGAAATGAAAAAAAAAATGACATCGTTAATATTTATAAAAATCGGAGAAATCTTTTAAAATAACTCGCTACATCTTTGTCTGTCAAATAAGGACGACTTTTCTTAATTATAGAATAATTTATTACGTTTACGTTTCTTGCCCTTAGTATGTAAGTACTTACATAGCAATAATTTGTAGTACCTATGTATATTTTGTGTGTGATGCAGTCAACGGACATTAGACCTTTGTATTCATATTATCAATTATCTTTTAAAATAACTCGCTACATCTTTGTCTGTCAAATAAGGACGACTTTTCTTAATTATAGAATAATTTATTACGTTTACGAAAACATGCTTTCGTAGGTACTAATGTAATCATGGTCACCCTACTCTCATACGGTTTCATACTACTATTTATTGTAAATATATTCTAAAATATGGATGCTGCAGTTATGTTCGCCATATTTATCCAAACTATGTTACGTTACCTGGCGATTAGTACTAAAACTTAGCTTAAACCTACTTTTTATAACGAGATAAACGCCATTGTATTTTAGGCATATTGCCGTCCGAGCGGCCAACTAAAATCGACTCTAACAAATTATTGAACCTACTTTCTAGTATTTTTTTTCTGTTTTTAGCTGTAACAAATTAGTAACTAATTGTCCATACACATTAGCCTCTATTAATTTGATATTTATGGTGAGATACCTACCTACTCATAACCTGAGAACTAAATATTGCGTAACTTTTTGTTTATTTACGTTATGACGTTTTTAAATTTTGTAACAAATTGAACAAATTAAGACCTTTCTTTTGATGCATCATTCGTCTATCTGTATTATATAGTTTCTGTGTAATCACGGGCGATGATTACGGCAAGTGGCGGTTCTAGCGGCCAACTATTCTTTGTCATAGCGTCTTAGTTTTTTTGTAACAAATTCACGAAAAGGGGTGTGTAAAGTAACAAATTAGCACTAATTCCTGGCAAAGTTTCGTCAAATATTATGAGTTGGCCGCGCGGTTGAAATGTACATGGGCTCGCGTAAGATGGAAGGGGGGTGTGGAAAGCCTTTGCCAAGGAGTGTGACAGCAAAGGCTAGTCGGGCGGAGAGTAATGGGTAGCTCACCGTCCGATCAGGACCAGGCCCGTGCCGGACGGCGCGTACGTGTTCCACGCGCGCCTCAAAGTGATGTCAGCATCAAGGGAAGGGGCCCGTCAGGGCCGAAGCCTGCCGCGTCAGCAGGATTGTCCGAAAGGGTTACCGCTGGCCCGGAACATAAAGGGCTAAGGAAGGAACACGGGTGGGTTTTAGTCAGTAAGAGTCTGACACTTCCTTCCGCTCCACCCAGAGCGGGAGGGGTCATTAGATGATTTCCCATACTGAAAAAAAAAAAAAGCGTAGGCTAGTAAAAAAGCGTGTTAAATATAAGAAATAAAACAGCAAAATGAAATCATATTTCAATTTATTCGAGATTACATAATTTAATAACGAAATCTTAGCGACTTGACGCCTTTCAAATCTAAATTATTTTATATTAACAAAAATCCTTTCGGTGTTATTTTATCCTTTTACACAACCATCTACGCTTCGAAGATGGCGTATTTATTTTTACAAAAAAAAGTATTCTGCATGCGCGATTTAGGTTCCAAGCATGTAAACAAGTTTGCGTTTTTGGAAAAACAACCTTTATATTAAGTATACAAAGTTCAGTTTGCGTTACAGCTTCAACCATTTTTATGCCTGCTGAAATCACCGTAATTTCATTAGTTTTTAAAGTTGATATTCTTTTAAGTGGGAATGACATCAATTGGATACGAAGACTGAACGCTTGCTGATTTTAATTAATTTTATAAAACAAAAGTAATATTTTTGTACCCTTCATTAATTTGAGATCTTGCACATAATCTTATAGGAAATAAACAGTTGATCAAAATATTACATTTTTTTCAGAAACTCATGCAATTACAAATTTATACAGGGTGTAACAAGACCCATTACAAAGCCGTAATTCTGTACATCGAAAGTACATAATTAACTTTGTGCAAAGAAACGATTTTTACTTCTGGAGCGAAAATTCGCTGCTTACGGTAGGTACTGCGCATCAAAGTAGAATCTTTGACCTTCAATATCTCCGTAACCCGAAGGATCCCTGGTATGGTCAGGTACAAAAAAAATAAATTGCAAATGACTTTCGGTTTAGTAAAGGTTTTTTTTTAAGTTAAGTTTCTTTTACAGTACCTTTATTTCCAAGGATCTAAAGAAAAGTAAATGCGTACCCCTTGCACTTTTAAAATCATTGAATTATTAGACAAAGGTATTGTTGCGACGACCAGAAAACACCAAAAAATATAAACGCATGTGTATACAGTATTGTGTGAAAAATTGAGCTTAAATGTTTACATAAACTTTGTAGTATGTCAGATCAAATGCAACCAAAATCAATGTTTATTTTTACATTAACCCAATAGTGAGGGTACTTCAAAATTCGGCGCAAACAACTAACATAATTAACAATACATTGAAAGTAATAAAAAAAATCCACAACATTTCATTAAGAAATCTTAGAAAAATCTAAAATTATAGTATATTTTTTAGCTAATTTACAATGCCTTATCATGATGATTTTCTTGCAAAATTATACCTTTTGATGTTGTTATTGCTGGAGGAATTTTTGTTACAGCCACGTAACGTCACGCCTGTTGTCCTCGGAGGGTAAGGCAGACGTGTATCTATAGCAGGTACCTACTGACACAGTTCACCGTTATGTTTCATTAAGTCCCACTAATAGGGGCCAAGCCTATTGTCGTCAACCGAGCACAAATCCACACTCCGGGTTGCTACTGAGAAATTCCCGATCGAATAACCCAGAATTTGCCCAACCCGAGTGTCAGGCCCAGGACCTCATGCTCGGCAGTAGACACTCGGGAGGAGACTTTATAACTTTCTATTTATTGCTATCAGCATGCGTAGCATGACCGCCTTAGAAACGGGTTTTGTCGACGGAAAATGACAGATTGTAGAAATATTTGCACGCATTCTACGCGTCTAAGCATGGGCAATGTGTAATTTTGTCTATTCTTCCGTCGACAAAACGTCTTCATGCTACGCGTGCTGATGTATGTATCTGGTGCATTAGGTCTCTTTTAGTCTGTGTTAAATAAATGTATTTAAAGCTAAAAGCAAAAAGAAAGTTTTTTTTTGTGAAATTGCCTCATTTGTTTTATTGAACTATGTATAAAACGAAAAATTACGGTCCACTCTCTCTCGGAGAGAGGCTTGTGTTCCAGCAGTGCGAACATTGTAGACGTAATATGCCCGAAGTCTACAGTATAATTTTGCATAAAAATCGTTATGCCGCGGGCTGTAGCGTGTCCCTTAATATTTACTAATTCACTACCTAAGCATTTTGTGGCCTGGCACAAATGGCCTCGCACAATTGATGACCTTAAATCATAGACAAAACCAGGCAAACTTTTTTGAGATCGTTTTTGTTATTGAACATAGGAAAATGTCTTCACAATCTAGGGCCAAATTACAAAGACAATTTCTGGCCGCTCGCAAAAGCGGCCTGCCAAACTCTGAAAATCATTATTTTTTGGCCTCACTCTATAGCTACAGTCCACGGCCTGTTATTTATTTTAGTTTACATTTTAAACTAATCATTGCGTTTGCGATTCACAATGAATTAATTAAACTATACAGGTACTTATTCCCGAGCGATGTTTACGCGTCATTCTCCCAATCCTTATTATATCATACACTCCTGCACAGCTATTCACAACTATTCGACAGTCAATCATATCGAAAAAAAAAAACAGTATCACTCCAGGAGTGCCGACAGAAGTGAAAACTTGAACAATTACGTGTGTATTTTGTGAATAGTCTTATAAACAAAACACGCGCGGTACCGGCTACGGCCATCCGTCTTACGAATATTCGATCAGGTCACGTGTCCTGACGCGAGTTTAACATTTTTTACCCATTACAAAAAAAGTGTACAACGCCGCTAAACAAGTTTTCACTTCAAAAATGACACATTTCGATAACCTGGTTTATCTTGCCCCCATCAGCAAACAGCTGTCGGAAGAACAGCGGTCGTCTATTTGATTTAAACTGACATTTTCGGGTTTTGAATTTGTTAACAGCGTTTAGACGACTCCTACGATAACATTGACTGATGTTGTAGATACGGTACGTAAGGGTATCGAATAGTTGTAAATAGGTATGCTGGACTCGTAAATCGATTCACCATGCATGTTTATGTAAGGTAGTGATACAAGGAACTTTTGGCGCCTGAATGACATTGACAGGAGGTCGTTTTTGGTAAACATTTGTGAAATTGCCACTGTCATTGTGTATTGACAAACCAAAATGGCGGCGTTAGTTTTCATTTATGTAGCATACGCAGCATTAACATAGAAAAGGGGTTTTGTCGACGGAAAAACTAGACAAAATAAAAGATTTCTATCTGTCAATTCTTCCGTCGACAACACGTTTCTATGGCGGTCATGCTACGCGTGCAGGTGTAAAGACTATTGTTCCAATATTTAAAACAATCCTTTATACAATAAAAAAAGCAGCATGACTCGATTTAGAAATCCACGAGTTGTATTTTATCTGCTATTATTCTGTTTTTTGTTACTAGATTAGGTCGAACCTGAGGAAGTTTCAAGGCGTATTTAGCCCACTGTGGACATAGAACGGGTCTTATAATTGTGGTATTTTGTTATAGCACCGGTAAAAAAACATCTTGTGGAATAATAATTAATTAATTTCGAACGACAGTACTAGCAACAAAAGATAGTAATATTAACAGACTTTTAATAAGGATTTCTATACGAAAGTTTTCAAGTGATTACAATGTTTGAAATACTACTTAATGAGCCAATCTTTAAGTTTAGAAATAAATGCAATTTGCACTTATTGTTTATGGTGACTGGTACTCAACATTAGAATAGTATATTTCATTACAAGTGCGGAAAGGTTGTCATTGCAAAGAGTTCCGACAAATGTCTACCCGAGCCGAGGCGCAGCCGAAGGCGAGGGTTGACAGTCGGAACAAGTTGCAATGACGGTTTCGCACGTGTACTGAACGACTATTTTTAATACAGTTGCGAAAAAATGAAGCAATTTAATAAAATAATAAAAACACAATAAACTCAACTAACCAATGGCGCCAACCGTAGATTTTTTTTTAAAGGCTAAGGTCTGAGACCATGCCGCCTAGTCATCAGTTAGTATTTTTCTTAAGTCTAACATGACATTAGAATATGGGTGTACACATTCTAATGTATTAGGAGTATTTGGCAGCAAATGTATCGAATCAAGTTTCCCGGTAAACGTCGCTGAGGTAGCCAAAACTACAATAAAATTCTCAGCTCCATTTTACCGGGATCACGTCTGTTTCACCAACCGTAGAATATAAGCAGAGATTTTTTTCTTCACCCATTCTGGTAGGCAAAGGGAACTATGCCCATACAGCCAAGTCTTCAGTAGAATTTTTTTATTGATATGAAAAGAAAATGAAATTTAATGAGATGAAATGAAATGAAACCTAACCTAACTCATTCAATCAAACCATTAAATCTGATATTGAAACAAATTAGTAGCTTCTTTTTAGAAATATACGTATTTGCATGAATCATAAAAACTTCTATGAATTTTTTTAGTAAAAACTTCATGGTTGGTTTTTCATTTTAATAGACATTATTTTGACAGTTGGGAAAGAGAACGCACGAGTTCGGGAAAGGTAAAAAAAAAGCACGAGTATATAATAGCCCACATCCCGAACGCTATACGTCCCTGCAATACGCCACTTTTTGAGCAACTGTATTAAAAACAACTTTTCCAGAAACGGATTTTTTAAATTTACCAAGCGCATGACCCGAATCACCCCAATAGAAACGCACGCGCAGTGTACAGTTGTTAAATAACGAAAAAGAATAATAGGTACATGGTAAAAGTGGAATAGTTATGTTTGTAAAAATGATTAGTAACTAAATAATATCTTGGAAAATTTATTGTTATTTATACAAATGTATTTTATAAACAATATTTTGTTAAATATACAATTAACTTATTTTATTACAAACTATTTACACTAGATACTAAATTAAATTACATGAATTTCTTGTTAGGTGCTCAATATTCTATTTTGATTGGGGTCATGCGATTGGTAAATAAAAAAAAATAGTTTCTTTGGGAAAGTTGTTTAATATGATGTGATGAGTACAATCATGTGTTTAAGTATCGTTCACTAATTACCAGTCGCCCTATATAATTAATTATCAACTTTTATTTACAAATATTTTTTATGACATGGTCGTTCTGTAGGATAATTTGGCGCTTTAGCTGTAAGAGATTTTAATCAATTCCAGTGATTTTATTGAAATAAAAAACACTTAACATTAATTTATCGTTAGATTTTGATTTTAACAACCTGTAACTGTTAACCACGCTACCAGCTTGCCGACTGGCATTTTATAACGCATGCACTATTCTCATTAGCCCAAAAGTTTGAAAACCAGCCTTACAAAAGGACATCGTGGTTCTGGAGGTCAGATAGTCCCTCCACGTAAAATACTGGTATTTAGCAGCATTCAGTAAGATCGGAAGCCGACCCCGACATAGTTGGGAAAAAGTTAAGTAGATGATGATAAGACATATTCTCATGAAGCATGTGACATAAACTAAATAAAATCGAGTATTTCACAACATTGCAATCATAATTTATCCACTTTTAATCACGATCCCATATTTAATATTATTTATGTAGTTTTAGAGCTATTTAAATTCTAATTAGTTTAAACTAGAATTACAATATGAAAAAATAAGAAATCTAATTTCAGTATTATGCATTATACTTAAGTATGAATTCATTACTTTCCGTATTTCTTTCAATTTTCTTAAGAGGTCACGGTCACGTGTCCGTTGGCGTTCATTACATACTAACATATTCCTGTTTTTTCCCCTGATTAATGTTACTGGTCCAAATATTTTTTTTACGATATAATGTACAGACGCCAGCACATCAAGCTACTACAATCTGTCAAGTTTGTTTAATAGATTTGCAACCTTATCACTACAGCATAAGGTTCAAGGTTGATTAAATTTGACAGATTCGGGTGGCTTGATGTGCTGGCGTCGTGCAAAAAATGTTAACTAACTTTTCGAGACCGTCTACATCTACAACTGGTTTTGTTATTTGTCGTAATTATATTAATGTTGGAAGAAATAAATAAAGTAACATTAACCAGGGAGAAAACATAGGAATACGTCAATAAGAAATGAATGCCAACGACCGTGTGACTGCGTTCCCTCTTAAATCCAGGGCAGCACAAATTATTTTTTTTTCTAATTTTTTTGGTCTCGGTCGGAAGTTCAAGAAACTTACTTGTATTACTTCATAGTCTTCCGGTTAAAATGAGTTTACATGTCATTCAGATTATGTTCCAAAATACAATATTTTTAACATCCGGAAATGTGCCATTTCAAAATAATTTAGAACATGTTTTAATAATTAATTTGTGATTTCAACATTTAAGATTTTCCAAATGACTTGTACCTAAATGCATTTATTCAACCGACTATTTTGCAAAAATGGCCTCAAAACCACATTTTCGAAATAAATCTCTCATAGAAGCTTTTATTCATTATTGAATTAAGTCTTCTATTCAAGAAAAATCTTTAAACAATCTAAGATCAAGATAAATAAAAAAGCACGTGCTAAGTAACGTTTATCAATCTCTGTCTTAGGTTTTAAGACCATTTTTGACCAAAAGTACCCCAAGTTTAAATTCTTGGTGACCAATCACATTTCTAGTTTCCGAGACCAAATCTTCAGATACCTAAATCATTCTAATTATCGCCCAACAGTCCTGAGATCGAATTTATCTACAAATTGTCTAGAAAGTAATGAAAGACTACACCTAACTAGCGACCACATCGAGACAATCAGCAGACTGGTACTCTCGCCAAGTATTGGATCAGATCGCTCAATGAAATCCGACCGTAAAAAAGAAGAGAAAAAAAAAGAGGAAGGTCGTTTATTAGGTGGCAAAGAAGCCATTTGGAGAGCCCTCCGTGCCTGGGCAAGCACGTTAAGTAGATGTCTGTCAGTCGTTACGAGTAAAAACCACACATAAATACAATGATAGGTCCTTTACTGGGTGGCAAACAAGCCGTTTGGAGAGCCCTCCGTGCCTCGGCAAGCACGTGAAGTAGATGTCTGTCAGTCGTTACGAGTAAAAACCACACATAAATACAATGATAGAAGGTCCTTTACTGGGTGGCAAACAAGCCATTTGGAGAGCCCTCCGTGCCTCGGTAAGTACGTTAAGTAGATGTCTGTCAGTCGTTACGAGTAAAAACCACACATAAATACAATGACAGAAGGTCCTTTATTGGGTGGCAAAGAAGCCATTTGGAGAGCCCTCCGTGCCTCGGCAAGCAAGCACGTTAAGTAGATGTCTGTCAGTCGTTACGAGTAAAAACCACCCATAAATACAATGATAGAAGGTCCTTTATTGGGTGGCAAACAAGCCATTTATTTGGAGAGCCCTCCGTGCCTCGAAGGGCAAGTTACGTAAATCTGCGACAGTCGTTACGGATCAGACGCCCGTAAGTCTGACAAGCAGTCTTACCAAGGGGTATCGTGAAACTCAGGTTGTGAAAGTCAGATAGGCGGTCGCTCCATGTAAAAAACTGGTATTCAGCCGGCATCTGGTTAGATTGAAAGCTGACTCAACATAGTTGGGAAAAGGCTAGACAGAAGATGATAATTTTTGAGATTTATCGAGTATCACTGATCAGACTTCCGAGTTTTCCCAGTCTGAATCAAGGAACTACTACGCGTTACAATGACAAAACTACTCATGGAAATATTTTACTTTATTTATCTAAGGCTTGGACTCGGTAGCAGTAATTTTAGCTGGCAAAACTTCAATATTCAATACTCATTAGTTTATTTGCATTCCACAATATGTACAGACGCCAGCACATCAAGCTACCCGAAACTTTCAAATTTTCCCAATCAACTTTGAACCTTATGCTTTAGCGATAAAGTTGAAAATCTATTAAAGAAATTTGACAGATTCTAGTAACTTGATGTGCTGGCGTCTGTACTTAGGTGGTAACTTAAAATTTATCTGATTTTATGGACCCAGAGCAGAGGTGGCGTGTCCTGAAACCAAAAATTCGGGACATGTGACATCTACCTGCACGGGCCCGCGTGGTAATTACAAGCCACTCGCTCTCACAGAGAGGAGGCCTGTGTCCCAGCAGTGGGAACAGTTTTGCTAGGTAATTTAATTTGACCTTGCATATTTTACTAACTAAAACCATAATCACGACAAAAAAAGATGTCCTTATGTTCGGTTCCAAGGTATACAATCATTTTGTTTTTAAATTAAAATTGTATGGATGAATGATGCAATTTTTTTCAGATAATGACTACCGCCGAAAGAATCAGCGGACCACCCTGGATTCGCACAGTTTTTACGACTTGACAAAACATATAATTTAAAAGATGATGAAAACCTTATCAAAATTCGTTGCGGAGTTGAAGGAGAACGCGGTCACACAGACAGACACGAAAAGCGGACATTAATTTATATGTAAAGATTACTTAGTATTCTTCAATTTTCAAACAAAATACTTTTAAATTTATTATTAATCCATCTCTGCGAGGTTTAAACAAAGTTTTTATATTGTAAAAGCCAATTATTTTTAGAAAGAAAGAAAGAAAAAGTATTTATTGCGACTCGTACAGGAAGATCACAAACTAAACTAAATACAGCAAAATAAAAAACCAAGTTATTATGTATATAAATATAAAAAAGTAACAAAAGAAAAAGAAAGTCCTATACGAGGCCAAAAGGCTCCTATCTCAGCATGATGCTACAACATTTAAAAAATAAATGTTGCAGCGCTGGTATTCTGATAGGGCCCGCTGTGATTTTAAAAGAGTAACCGTGGATTTCTCCATAGAATACGACCAACTGAAACCGTGCACCTAACTTCTGATGTCTAACAAGTGCCCACATAGGTTTATGTGAAATAAAATATTTTTAATTTGGATTAAATTAAATTTATCAATTATAAAATCTTTTGTTATTTTGCCAACTACCACCGATCTTGTCCGAAAGCCTTCCTAAAATCCAATAAATTTTATTTGAGTCATTTGGATACTGTATCACAAATATATTGCTATTCTCATAGTGATGTGATGTTCTGAAACTAAGGGCTTGAGCAACTAAAAGATTAAGTTACTTAGGACGCGTACAAACAATACGACTTTTTGTCGCAGTTGCGTTTTTTTGAAGAGTTGAACATGTAACTTTGAAATGACGTTGAATTTAATTGTATCTTGAATATGGCGACGAAATCGCAACTGCGACAAAAATTCGCAATTTTACACACGACCTAAAGAATGTAACTACCATTTGAAAACTTAAGATTTCCTTAAGAATTCGGTTAATTATTTAATAATAAATTGTCTACGACTATTTTAAATGAGAAGAAAATTAAAAACTTTTTTAAATTAGTTTTTAAGACTAAGGACTAAATTAAATACATTTAAATATTCCGTAATAGAACATCCGTTATGTTTGTAATTTCAGTTAGCACACGACTTGTCTTTAGTTAAAAAAAAGTAGAATCCGTTGCTAAATTGTTTTCGTTAATTAACAGACAATAACAACAATATTACATCATTTACTAATTACATTATATTTTTGTCATTTCCTTAGAGAAAGAAATATTGTTAAGATCACCAAAAAAATCTGTCAACATCACGCCTGTAGCCCCTGAAGGTTAAGCACAGGTGTACCTATATACTCAAATCGCTTTAGCATGGCATTAGAGCGGGCATTGCCCTTTCCTTTTGTATCTCTCCATAGCAACTCAAACAATCCTATCCCACTAATATGTATGTATGTATTATAAACGCGAAAGTTTGTGAAAATGGTTGGATGTTTGTTACTTTTTTACGCAAAAACTACTGAACGGATTCTGTTGAAACTTTACAGTATTATAATATAGCTTTATACATCAGAATAACACATTTTTTTTTCTTTTTTAATATTTGCAATCGGTCGTCAGACCATAAGCGAATTTGTTGCAGTTTATATGGCGTTGTGGTGGAGCAGCCAGTGCTGCCCCTCCCACTTATAGAAGGTGGTTCTTCTTCAGTCTTTTTACCACCGCTGTCGGGTTTAACAGTTCAGTCACTAGTGAATTTGGGTGCATGGTTAGGCGTGCCTTGTGTTGAATTTTATACCGCTCGATTTCAAAGTTTACGAGCGGCACCTGAGAATAACACATAGCATACTTTTTTTCCCGATATTCCCACGGGATCGACACTTATGCAGGTAAAACCGCGGGGCGCTGCTAGGAAACTATTTGAATTAAGAATTTGAGATAATTTTCATGTCATGGAACAACAAACTGTATGTGATAAGGTCAGGTCGGGTAAGAGGGACACCGGGGGAAGAGGGACTAGTGACCATAACTAGTAAACCGAAGCGTTTATGACGATGAACTATTCCGTCGATAAAACAGTGAACGCGAAATAGTTTGACGGTTTTCAATAGATGTCGCTACGTGACTCAGAAGCCACAAAAAATGAAGACACGTTTGACAGTTGTCAATTCGACTAGCACAAAGTTAGCACGTTTTTTTGCGAACCAATATTTTGGTGAAAAAAGATTGCTCGAAATATTTTAAATGTAATGATACACGGAGAACACTATAAGTATTTCATTTTATTAATAATTTTAGTTTAAAAACAACTAATAATATGAGTTTCTTTAGCTTGAAAATCCTAACTTCCAAACACAATAGCTGGGGTAAGAGGCTCACTATTCACGGTGAAAGAGGAACATATGTTGCTCTTCCCCCATGTCAGGGGTGACCAACATTTTGAATAATTTATAGGTAAATTATAGGTAGATAAAATGAAAAGAATTGACTGACGGGTCTGTACCTACTAAAATTCTAACTAAACTAGAAACTTCCCGCGACTTCGTCCGTGTGTAACTTAACTTTCCCGTAAATTTCCGTTTTATCATATAATTTATAGACTGTGTTTTACTGTTTGGCGCTGTTTAAGCGGAATCCAGCGGAGTTTTTGCGTCGTTTTGTGACCGTCGATGAAACCTGGATCCACTGGTACACACCAGAGACCAAGGAGCAATCAAAACAAAAAAATCAAATCATGTTTGTATGATTAAATAAATATTGAATTATTATTTGTCGACTTCTTTTTAGTTTGCCACCCCTGATCGAACCTGTATGTCCCTCTTACCCCGAATTGATTTGTTCTTCTTTTTCATTCCAAACGATACCTTATTTCATCGACATTAAGATCCAGTATTGACCGAAGCAGTTCTACCTACAAATTAACGAACATTTAGCAACGAATATTTGAATTCAAACTCCAATCTTAAGAAATACAATGACTGTCCCTCTTACCCCATGTGAGGGGGAAGAGGAACGTTTATTTAATCTTGACATTTACGTCAATATCGTCGTAAGAACTGTTATTAGCGTAATGACATTTAGCCCACGGGAAACTAATACATAAAGGCAAGTTTTGTGTGTTTCAAAGATCTTAAAAAACTTAAGCTGTTCTTCCTAGCTGTCAAAACATTTTTCTGAAAATAAAGTATGTTTCTCTTACCCCACCTGACCTTACTTTACAAAGTTCAAATTCCGTTGCAACCGAAAGCTTATTAGGACCTTTTTGTTACAAATGGCCACTCAAAAATCAACTTTGAACACATTTCACTGAAGTAGATAACTGATTATGTGTCGATGGAATGTAAATTTTCTGAGATTATGAACACTGCTATATGTATGATTTTTCGTTATTGGAACTTGTTGAAGATCACGATAAATATTGATTCAGGTCGTTAACGGATTATATTACAAGTTCTTGTTTTTTTTCCAGTGCCTTAGGCACTTTCTCAAGGTCAAGAGCGGGCCCATTCAGTAGTAAAAATTTAAAACAATGCTAGAATATGTAGATGGGTCAATGACCACGCTGAAGCGTTTCGAGTAATAGTACACCCACATTTATTTTTAAGTCTTATGTAATGGAGGGCGAGGCTACAGCCAATATACAAAACAAACAAACGCAACTTTTTGGTAAATCTCGACAATAATCTTTCGAGCCCACATTTACATAATAATTTTAAAGCATGCATACAATTTACATACAATGTGGGAACGACAATACGACAGTAAATTAAAACACTCGCAATACTAATTCATAGGAGTGTTTAGAAACTATACATACATTCTAATATCGTCCTCCGTGCCTCGGAAAGCACGTTGAGCTATTGGTCGTTAGAAGCTCAAAAGTCAGACAACAGTCTTACCAAGGGGTATTGAGTTACCCAATATCACCTAGGTTTGTGGATGCCAGATAGGCAGTCGCTCGATGTAAAATACTCCAGCTTCATTCGGTTAGACTGGAGGCCTAACCGAAAATAGTTGGAAAAGGCTAGGCAGATGATGACCTAAATCCTGACATAGAAATTAATAGTGCTTTTTTTCAAATAAACTAAATAGTAGTAATAGAGGTATGAGGAACGTGGTGTAAAGTTCATTCATACTCCATAGAATAGGGAGGATCCTCCGACCAGACGGGTGTTGTGGTGGGCTACTGCCCGACGATTCATGTCGGGACGTTATGCTAGTTGCGCGGTAAACTCTGCTTGCGAGATGCAGGATTCTGCGTGACGTCAGTTAATGACGCGTAGTTCGCATGTGGCGTTGTAGATACCGGTACAGGACGACTATAAGTTTTGCTTTGACTAGTTCTAGCAACTAAACTATTGGAAATATTTGGTTGAATTTTTGCGTGTGGTCTGGGAACTGGTATTGTCGTATCCTCGTCTCCATCTTGTACATCTTTCGTGAAACATTCATGATTATTGACTACAGATTTATTTTAGTTCAAGTTTCGAGACTGTCCGAATAGTTTCGACTCCGTTCCGTTTGAGTCCGAAATTATTCGGACAACTTCGAATCATTTATTTGCATAAAGCCACAGTTTGCAAAAAGAGCGGTGGCCGACACATAGCGTCTGTAATTTACTATTGAATGTCGTCACTGAAACTTTATTTATGAAAGTCGGTTGGTGTGTTTTCCTACATGGCATATTTGACACCGTAAAGCATTGATGTATTAAAAAAACATAACCCTCCTTCTGGCGCAGTCGGGTAATTAGGAAGATAAGCCACTCTCTAACATCACATAATCATAAATGCACTACTAGAAACAGTTACATGTAAACACACCCCCACTACTATCTGGTGTATTGTGTGTCTCTTAGTCTATGCTAAATAAATGTATTTTCTTTCTTTCTTTCTTTTTACTACATTTTCCGATGTCGTGCGTCATGTGCTCAACAACCGAAATAGAGAGACATATTACGCGGACTGTAGCGGGAACGAGATAGCAATAATTGTCACTGTTACGTACTCATGCCACTTGCGCTGACATAGACAAGGACAGAGATAGGGGCCCGGCGCTATCGCGTTAGCCGCCGAATGTTGGCCGAATATTAACGATTATGACGCGAAGCAAACATTAAATATTATTATAATTTTCAACAAATCAACATTTTTGGATGTATTTACGGGTGAAGGTAATCCCGTAGAACTTGTTTTCGGTTTTTGAACTATCTGTGCACATTTTAAAAACACACGATTACGGTAATTTTACTTAACGTGCGACAGAAACGCCAGTTCGAGTGTGACAAAGGTCGATTGTGTCCATGCACTCAATTTATGCGTTCCACGTCGAGGAGCGCGTACCATATCTTCACTTATACATCAATGCCGTAAAGTCAAGCCCCGCCAAGTCACTGCGGCCGTTATGTGGCGGCCACCGCTCTTCCAGGAAACCGTGGCTTTAGACCATAATCGAAAATATATTTAATTAAGTTATGTAATCACGAATTGCGAAGATTTTATGAACACATTTTGTTTTTTATCACGTTTTTTTTGCAACATACTATAAAAGTATAGTCTAAATGGGGTCGTAGACCGCAGACAACCGATTTCTTAGATGTCCGATATATCGTCCAATTGTTGGCAACCTACAAAATGCTGGTTGCCAATTTTATCTAATTCTACTGTACTATACCGATCGACATACATAAAGTAGGTCGAAGTTAGATTAATTTTACTAACTTATCCAACACGACATCGGACACCGACAAATCGGTCTGCCACCTACCTGGTACCAAAATACACTGAACAGCTTGGTACATAATTGGTATTTTATTAACACTAAAATTTATCATCTGGCACCCACTTTTGGTATTAATAATGTCACTTCACTAAATAGTGTCAATGTCACTTTTTAATTTCACTATCAAAGTCCCAATTTTTGTTGGTAAAGTCCATTATTTTAGTTAATTCACCACAGATGGCGTTGTGTGCTACCTTCCAGCTTATGACAGAAAGGTAATGGCGTTATAGTGAATACATATTATGAATGCAGAGGTCTTATAGCGTAAGTTTCATTAAAAATGCTCATTTCCAACCTTATTTGGGGTCGAATTCCCCCATGCTTGGGGTCGTTTGGCCCCATCTTGAGTCAATCTGGCAGTGTTACATTTCATGATAAATAATGGTTTTATTTCGCCACTAGACAAATATAGCGGCAGCAACTAAAGCTATATTTCTGTCATTTATTGAGCCATGTAAAAAATGCATCACACAAACATATTATTCACTATGTCACAGGGTTCCATTTCCCCATAGGGTTACAGTCCCCCATAGTGCGCCAAGTCCCCAACTTTCCACACAACGCCCCCTACCGGCTACAAAGCCTGTTCCTACTAACTATTGTAATCTTTATCACAGCGGTCATCGTGGTCCCAATATTTAGTGTTCCTGGGGACCTCTGTCACGTGTCTCCTCGGGGGAGTCTTGGCGGTCCCCCCTTCTTCCTCTCCACTATTCCTACGGTTCATCCTTGCAGGTCTACCATCCCTATTTCTCGATGTAGACCGGTCTTTATATTTCTCTTTATCCTCATCTTCGCTGACATTGTCTTTGGATTTCTGACGGGTCCAATTCCGTTGTCTATTCCTATTAGGGTCCTCCACGACTTCGTTTTTCTCTTTTCTCCAGTTTTCTACGGGACGTCGGCTACTGTTTTTTTGTAGTTCGTTGTTCACGCGTTCAGGTATCGCTTGGGCCGGGGTTGGGGCGACCCTTTCTACTACAGGGGGGGGTCTCTCAGTGTTAGTGGGGGGTAACGGAGTTCTTTCAGGAAAATTCTGGAAAGTATCACCCCCTTGTTGGTTAAAAGCCACATTTGTGTACGGGCTCTGTATATACGCTCCGTCGCCCTGCTGTAGGTAGTTGACGAAATTATCCGAGTAGCTAAACCGGTTTATAGGTGGAGGGTAATCGGGCACAGGGAAAGGTTGCACATTAGGGGGTAAGACCGTTTGGTTGTACTCGATTTCTTCTTTTTTCTCTTCTTCTTGCTGCCGCCAAGAGTTCAAGTCATATCTTTTGTTCAAGTTATTTTTAGCAGTCCAAGTCTCGAAAGTGTCCTGGCTTACAGATAGTGCCTGTTCTTGCCTTAACAATCCTGCGCCGGCCCCTAAGATCGGCCGTAATTTAGGCTTGGTATCCTCATTATTATTGACGCTTATTTGCGACAGGTTTTGGCTAACTTTCTCAGCTATTTCGTTAGTATCGGGCCTGAAGTCATCTTTTTCGGGGCTTTTTTTCCAAGAGCCATAGCTGACTTCGCTGAAATTCTCTTCTGTTGTTAGCTCTAAGTGGGCGGCGTAGAACTGCTGCAGTGTGTTTGGCAGGGGGAGGAACTTGTTGAGACAGAGGTCGGCTGAGAGGAGCAGCCATATTGTGCTTATTGGTGGTGGCGATAGCAGGCGGAGACGGATGGAGATTGAGAGCTCGTCTAGCTCCTGGGCTAGGACTGAGAGGAGCTCGCGGCCATTTTGCATTAGCTGCAAAAGAATTGGAATATATTATAAAGAATTGGAATATATTTTAAAGAAAAAAAAATTGTTTATTCTGCACAAACAAAACGCACATTGCAAATAAAAATTAAAAAAATATTTAAGAAAAGACAAAATACACACGCATAACGTAGTCAAAAGCCTCGTATTCAAGCTCAGAAAATTATGACAATTTTTTATTTTACTACTGCAAATGAAGTAAGTAAGTAATAAGGTATTAATAAGACCATAAACTTCACCAAATAGAGGTCGCTAATATAATTACATACTGTGATTAACTGATCACTGACATATTATGCTTATCAAAAACAAGTTTGCGCTTCGGTGATTTAGAAAGAAATTATTTATTTGCATGTGTGTGAGTATATTCTCATAATATTTGTTTAGTTTTGTTAAGTGAATTGTTTATGATTTATGTATTTTTTTGTCTCCTTTTTACTCTTTCACACGCTGTCTACTTCTCTCTATCTATTGTCCTATCACAGGTATGCTGGAAGAGATTTCTTATGAAATAAGCATCACCTTTGCACCTATTTTTCTGTTCTGATTTTTTTTTCATGTCTGTATATATATGTGAATAGACATGGTAAAATAAATAAATGAAAGAATATTGATTTCACAAAAAGGGCTTAGATGAAATACTGGTCATATCCATACTAATATTATAAATGCGAAAGTGTGTTTGTCTGTCTGTCTGTTACCTCTTCACGCTTAAACCGCTGAACCGATTTAGATGAAATTTGGTATAGAGATAGTTTGAGTCCCGGGAAAGGAGATAGGATAGTTTTTATCCCGATATTACCACGGGATCAAAACTTATGCGGGTGAAACCGTGTGGCACTGTTAGTATATTATATGTCGCAGATGGATTGTCGAATGTGCTGTTTTACATAACCGCAAGTGTTTTACAAGACAACTCATTTATAAAAAAAACAACAGAACAACGCTCAGCTGGATTATCATTGCGTTACGTTTTACAAAACTGCTACCGATGTTTAGACGTAATGCAGAATGGCTCATCTGCAGTTGTTACATACAGTAAGCGTTCGGTGTGGCTTTTAATGTCGAATCGGGTGTGGGAACTAAACTAGGACACCCTGACCTCTTGGCTTGGGTTAGGTTAGAATTGTGACCCCCCGGTGGGTTCCCGCATTGTTGAGGCGGGGGGGCTCAGTACCCACGGCAACGGACAGCCGCGGCGGGTTCACGGATGAGTGCTAACGCGTGCCCGTGTTCCCGCCGTAAGCGGCAGAGGAGGACACCGTGGAGTTTTAGTGGGTTAGAGTCCCACATAACTGCACTATCTCCCCGTGATAGTGCAGTATGCATGAGCGTTTCTCCACGATAATAATAATAAAAAAAGGTTAGAATTGTGACCAACCTCGCGCGAACGGAGCGGTGCCGCAGCAGCGGCCGGCCAGAGCTACCTTCCAAACTGGTCGGCTTCGACATGGCTCTTGTCCGCGCGGAACTAGTTGGCCGCGCCGTGTGTTGGGCTGGGGGCGAGGGCGGCGGGGTTGCCTATTGTTCGCAACACACGTACTGAGTCATGACAAAGCGCCCCCGCCCCTCCGTCCCACCGCTCTCATACCTAGGGCGCGGCCAACTAGTTCGGCGCGGACTATAGTACTGGACCAGTGGACTGTGTACAGTACCCGGCGATAAATATTGCACATAGACCTTTATCTTTTTGTATTTTATATAAAGAATAAAAATAATTATCAAAAGAAGCAAATCATAATTGTTTTAACAGCTCCTAATAGATACCGGACTGTTTGTATTTCGTGCGACAGAGATAACGCTCTACGAAGCCGAAATTAGCCGATTGTCTCTTTCCAAAGGTCGATGTGCAATATTTATCGCCGGGTACTGTATGTACTTTAGGCACATACCTGTGTGGCCAGACTGCGGTGCGCCCTAATATCGTCGCTACCTAGCAACGCCCGCATGTACTGGAGCAGTGGACTGGCAAGGATGTGTACTTTATTGCCGTTGCAAAGACGTGCCTCTGGAAAGTTAAACATGACATGTTAGTATGGTTTCGTTGGTTGCATTTTAGAACTAAAATAAGCGATGCCAAGTTTAGATTGAATTTTGATTTAAAATTGACAGTATTAGGGGATGTTGTAGTTCTAGTGAGGCTCTCTCGATTTTGCAGCGCGTCGGGCATGTTTGCTGACGAAAGAGTCGAAGCAAAACAGCTTCTCTGATGCGACGGATTCGGTGGAGCGCCAACGGAATCCTAAGAAAGATCTCTAAGAGACCAGACTCCGCAGTGCTGGAGAGATTTATCCAGCTTGATGTGACGAGATCACACTAGTATTTACTATTTTTGACACGAGTGATTTTATTATGAATGACTAGCCTCCCCCTCATTCACCCTCTTAAGGGTGGAATTTCAAAAAACCCTTTCTTAGTGGATACCTACTCTTCACCCTGTAACATTAAATTTTTGCATGCTATGTTTTATCTTAGTTAAAAATGTTTGTGCCATTCTGACCTATGCTTAACACCATTGTATACCATGTTTTACGTAAATTAATTATTTATTATTCACAAAGAACACCAGCGGTTTAGACTGTGCATTGATATCAGTCAGTCAGGAGTTTGAATTCTATATAAATATATGTGGATGTTTTTTTTTGAATTTAGTATTGACTAACATAGTTTGAAGACCCAAAGACAAATAATTAAGTCTGAAATAAATGGATTTCACTTTAATTTAATTAGTCTCAATCTAAAGAAACCTAATGTAAAACATTTACATAGTAAGGATTCCTTATTCCTTGTATTACGTGATATTCGGCTCGTAACTAAGGGACCGATCAAGTATTACGTAAGCAGATTTCTTGCAATTATTAACCCCCCCTCCACCTCGTCAACAAAAGTAAGCAAAGCTCTTACCCCCCCCCCCCCCCTCCCATGCTTACGGAAACATTGGTACATGCATTTTTCAATGTGTTCTGGTTTCTTTATTGATTCATGAGCAGCAGCTATAAGTCCCAGTAGAATCCCTGAAAATGCGTTTCGTATTCAAGCATAGACAAGTAGGGTTGCCGTATGTGTTGAAACCAAAATCGACAATTTTTTTTAGAAAAACCGAAAAGTAAATACATGTATTGGTGACGTAATCACCATTCAGACCCCCCGCCCCCCCTACCCCCTTGTCATCAAAAATAAGCAAAGCAAAGACCCCCCGCCCCCCTGTAGTGTTTACGTAATACTTGAATGGCCCCTTAAGTATTGACAGCCGCACGGGTCGGTCGATCAGGTTAAGCTACGCCTGCCGCGGTTGGTCCGTGGATTCCTGGCCTGGTAATAAAAAAGATAACTCTCTTGGTAAAAATCAGCCCATAACCAGAAAAACTAAATCTTTGTGTTTACCTGCAAAGTAGTCTCCCATGAGGTTAGTAGCATTTATAAGAAACAGGGGGTTCGACCGCTCCAGAACATCCAGCTCTGAAAACAAATAAAAAAATATTTAAATATTTTGTTGCAAGGGTTACTGTGTTTCCCAGTAATTGGGTTAAGGAGTTCAGATAGGCAGTCGCTCCATGTAAAATACTGGTATTCAGCTGCAACTGATTAGACTGACAGCCGATCCTAACATAGCTTGGAAAAGGCTGGCTGACGACAGGAATTATGAAAGCGGACATTATAAAAAATGTAAGAAGGCTTTTGACATACCGCACGCTATAAATCCATGAATTATTCAATTGAAAACTAGCCTCCGCCTGCGAAGCATGTTGATAAAAAGTAGCCTATGTTCTTCGCGAAGGTTCAAAGTATTCCCATACAAAATTTCATTAAAATCGGTTCAGCCGTTTCGGAGATTAGCCGAAAGAGACACAATTTTTTACAGACACTTCATTTATAATTAAGTATTTATATAGATTGTTTCTTAAGAAATATAGTGTGATAAGTGGCGCGCGCTCATTTTCGAAATCTTGGTTCAAGATTACAAGAACGAGATGGTCTTCCCACGAGTTTGAAGCTCGAAAAAACGCTCGAGATTTCGAGATTGCACATCGCATATCCTAATCAACGACGAGCGACGATCTACGCAGGGTGGCTGGTAGCAGCTGGATGAGAATTGCCGAGAATCGAGCTAAACCATAATCATAATATTTTTTTATTTGTGTAACATGGTAGTGAATACAGTTCTTAAATTAAAGTTCATAGGTCGCTATGTTATGCCAAGAGGCGTACAAATATGGTTTCATGCTAAATAAAAACAATAAACAATATGGAATAATTTCTACAGTCAATGCATAAATAAATAATCATAAATTACAATTAGTCACAATATTCAATTAAAATTAGTTTCTCCAGTCAAATTAATAAATAAGTCTACCTACAGCTTGGCAAAAAAGTCTAGAAACGGAACTAATTTTTTTGTCTGCTGGCAACATTCTCAAAATAATGACGTTTCAAATAAACAAACTTCGCGACTTCGTAGAATTTCTATTTCGACCATCAAACGGTGATTAAAATAAGTAAACAGTGAAAAATAATGAATAAAACCATTCGAAGTGCTGGCAGGGAGATTATTTATAAGGTGTACAGGCGATGTTTGGCGGAACATGAAGCCCAAACTATTCTTTCCGATCTTGACAATATTTACCAAAGAACCGCTGATATGACAGGTATTTAAGAGTTTGTTTTGTTGTTTTTAGTTGAATCAAGTGTTAATTGTTGAACCCAAAGCTGTTTTGAATTGCTTGCATACGGAATAAGTGGAAATATAGAACAATAAACATCGAGCACATAGGTTATGTTTAGATTTTGTCTGCATTACTCTGGTATAGCGCGCTTAGATTAATTGATACTTGAGTGACTTGTAGTAAATTATTTTTCTACTTTAACTTTGAGTGTGTTTACAAGGTAATAATGTGTTTGTTGCAGCATTTGCATTAGAAATGTACCAGAAATTAATGTGACATAGACTAAATTACGTTATATTATGTTAAACAAAAATACAGCTAATTATCAAGACCAGATTGGTACGCTATTCGGTTGCAGCGGGTTGCCATACGAACAGCACAGTAGCGCCCTCATTATTTTCTACTCTTTTTTGCCAAGCTGTACATTAATTTATCATTTAGAAATGCATCAGTCGTATAATAACATTTTTCAATTAATAATAACAGTTTTAATTTTTTTTTAAATTGTGTAACATGGACGCCGACGGATGGAGTCATCTCATCTGCTTATAGTCTAGAAGACTGATTGCATGATAAAATTGGGAAAAAAAAAAAAAAAAAAAATGTGTAACATTCAAAATTTTTATGACATCTGGTAAACGGCGTCCTATTGCAGAAACCTATGTCCAGCAGAGGACTGCTGTAGACTGATGATGATGATGACGATGTTCTAATCGACAGCTAGGAGTGGATTATAAATTCGTTTTTCCAGTACTTACTAGCGAAGGTTCCCTGCATGACAACATTGAGGAGGGCTCCCCTCAGCAACTGTTGGCGCTGTTGCCTCGTGAAGGAGGCGCCGACGGCGGCGAGCTTGCGCGCTGTGACCGAGTTCAGGAGCGCGGCCGCGCGGAATGTGGCGAATGCTTGTCTGGAAATAGATGGCAATGGTCAAATCATTTATTTCAAACTAGCTTCTGCCCGCGACTTCGTCCGCGTGAAATTTCATGTTACTCCGACCCACCCCGTCGCATCGCATCGCCTGCCCGCGCTATTACTTCGTTTTTGCTTAGCGTTCTTTCTGACTTTTTTTCTTTTTGCTCGGCTCCTAAAGGTCATAGCGTGATGTTAAATAGCCTTCCTCAAGAATTGGGCTATCAAATGCAAAAAGAATTTTTCAAATCCGACTGGTAGTTCCAGAGATTAGCGCGTTCAAACAAACAAACTCTTCAGCTTTATAATATTAAGAGGACTAGTAGAGCAAAGTGTCCTTGAGAAACGCATGCACACATATACACAATCGACGCGTACGCCATCTAACGACGACGCCCATCACAATTATGACATACAGCATACGATTTACGATTACGCCCGAGTATTCCAATAGATGACGCGGAAACAAGTAGTTATGACAACAAAATTATTAACCGATTTCTAAAAAGGAGGAGGTTCTCAATTCGGATTTGTTTATTATTATTTTTTTTATTTATGTTCGGGTCCTATATAGACGACCTCCATCATAAATAGACGGATTTGCAAAATTCTTTTTTTGTTCGAAAGAGGTTTGTTTCGAAAGGGTCACATTTAAATTTCGTAAAGATCTGATGATGAGTTTCGGAGACAGACAACGGAACTCTTCAATAAATGCCAGCAAATCAACCGCGATCGCTGCTATCGCATTTGTATGCATTATTTACGCAATCACACAACATAACATCACGCCTGTACCCTTAAAAGTGGTAGGCAGATGTGTTTAATAGCTTCCTGTCGCTGATATTCACATAGCAAGTAGTGTTATATGAATTTGTGTGGGGTAGGCAGGGACAACTGAAAAGTGAAAAATAAAAACTGTTTTTACAAAAAAAAAAAACAACCGACTTCCAAAAAAAACCACTACAAAGTGAAAAATAACTTTAATTTCGGAAGTCGGTATCGTTGGTTGTAGCTTTGTAGTGGTTTTTTTTTGGAAGTCGGCAATAATAAATTATACGTTGTACGAGTAACTACCCATTCGAACTGCTCCTAAGAAAATATTGTTGGTACGCGTCAAAAGTGCTCTAAAGTGTCGTTAAAAGTGCTGATCGTGTGAATAATATCAATAACAACAATCCGACTACAATTAATAATTAGTGACTTAGTGCTTTGTGTATCAATTCTAAACAAAAAACGTATCAAAATAGTTATTCATCTACCGTCAGGAGTAATTCACCAGTAATAATAAAACGCGTAAGCGCCGCAGATAGCACGGCGCATACGACGTTCTTCTCGCGAGCCCGCTGTTAGTTCGCTCGTTGAGTTGCGCAGGGCCTTTATTAGAGTGCACTTTTACCAACAAAGATTGAAGGGGTCTTTAATAGTGTGCTTGGAACAGTATACATTTTTTTCTTTTTAATAATTATTTCGGCATTGGAATTGTTGTGAGACTGACTATTAATTGGAATGGCTTCGTCAACATTGTTATGGGGATGCTGTGCTAATGAAGACAGCAAGGATGGAAAAAAATCGATTAATTGTTCCAAATGCAATAAATTATATCATTTTGAGTGCTTGTCTCTTCCGGAAGTTTCCGAGGACACGGATGTCTACTGTAAATGGAGGTGTTCTAATTGCGGGAGTCACATCTCGAATACCTCCAAAAAGGAAAATACTCCAACCCGTAATGTCTCCACCTCTAGGGGGAACAAGAGACCTGCTTTGAACTCGCCCCCTGAAGCAACCTTTGTGACTCGTGATGATGTACGCGATATCCTCCAGGAAGTAATACAGGCTGAATTCGCTTCTATGCTTCGTCAAATAAACAATACAATACTCAATGTCGTAAATAAAGAGCTTGAACCGATTAAGAAAGAACTTACGGAGATGACGGCGTCATTGAATTGTCACATACAGGAGTTTGAAGAATATCAGTCTGAACATAGAGCTTTGAAAGTCTCGGTAAAAGACTTAGAGACAGAAAATACTAACCTTAAGAGGTCAGTGGCGGATATGGGCCTGCGAATCAACTATTTGGAGCAACAGGCACGTTCGACTAACCTTGAAGTTCATTGTTTGCCCGAAAATAAACAGGAGAATCTCTATACAGTCGTTAAGCAACTAGGATCAGTCGTTGGATGCAAGTTGAGCGACACCGATATCCATCATTGCACCCGTGTAGCCAAACTACAAAATTCTAGTGCCCGCCCGCGCTCTATAGTAGTCTAATTGGCCTCCCCAAGAACTCGTGACCTGCTCTTGGCTTCTGTCATTAACTACAATAAAGGCAAGAATAACATCGAAAAACTAAATACAGCGGACCTTGGACTGGCTGGTGAAAAGAAGCCAATATATGTGCAAGAACATTTGTCTCCTTCTAACAAAGCGCTGCATGCTGCTACTAGACTTCAAGCAAAAGAAAAAGGATATCAATTCGTCTGGGTAAGAAATGGTAGAATCTTCGTCAGGAAAAGTGATGGGTCAGAACATATCCTCATTAAGAATCTAGAGTCCCTAAATAAGTTGAGGTGAAAAAAAAAAACATACTTTATATTTAAATTAAAAATACATGTAATTGTAACTTGAATATAATACAAAATTCGATAATTTACAAATTTGTTACCAGAATTGTAGAGGCGTGAGAACAAAAACGCATATCATCTTTCGTAATGTATGCTGTAATAACTATGACATTATCATTTTTACAGAGACTTGGCTTAATAATACCGTACTGAGCAGCGAGCTGTTCGACGACAGATACATTGTATACAGAAGGGACAGAGAAAGTTCTTGTCTACAGAGTAGTAAAGAAGGTGGGGGTGTTTTGATAGCCGTAAAAAAATCTATAATTTCCAAACGAGCAGAACAATTTGAAAGTAATTGTGAAGGCCCTTGGGTAATTTTAGATCTACCTGCGGCTCGATCTGTACGTCGGGCAGCTCTCTGTTCTGTATACCTGCCACCATTAGATCTACCTGCGGCTCGATCTGTACGTCGGGCAGCTCTCTGTTCTGTATACCTGCCACCACCTGTACGTATCTCGTACTTGGAACACTTTTTGGACAAATGTAATGCAGTGTTTGAACAGTTAAACTTATCATATGTCTGCATCGCAGGTGATTTCAATATCGGTGATATCGATTGGAGTATAGTCAATAATTCTGATA
Organism: Luperina nickerlii; assembly: GCA_963855955.1. Classification (NCBI taxonomy): domain Eukaryota; kingdom Metazoa; phylum Arthropoda; class Insecta; order Lepidoptera; family Noctuidae; genus Luperina; species Luperina nickerlii. Next base: position 2,233,660 of record OY979689.1, on the reverse strand, counting down.
AATGCCTTAAGTTGTCCAATTTAAGTCAAACTTTGATAGATTTCACGTATGTTAATAGGCTTAATCAATTTAACAATGTATGTAATGCTTCAAGCCGCATTTTAGATCTTATACTATGTAACCATTCATTGTGTAGAGTGAGTCAAAGTGAGGATCCGATTGCTAATATTGACCAGCATCATCCACCCCTCGATATCGTGATTTCTCTAAATAAGGAAGCTAAACTCCCATATAACACTACCTGCGGTAGACCTAATTTCCGAAAAACGAGTTACATACCAATTCGGAAATATTTGAGTGAAACTGACTGGGATGAGTTACTTGAAGCACAGCAGGGAGTTAATGAGATGGTGGAGGTATTTTATGACGTTATTCAGGAAGGTATAGAAAAATTTATAACTAAGCGAGTGCCAAAAAAAAGTAAATTTCCACCATGGTTCGGTTTACACTCGGTTAACAAACAGTCTCGAATGCTCCGCAGTGACGAGTGGACGCCGGACGGTGTGACGGTTTCGTAAGCAGTAAGCGTGCAATTTGTGACAAATATTCATTGAAATAAATACAAGTACTTACTTAATAATATGGCAAAAAGACTATATTGTGCTGTTTTTGGTTGTTTGAATTCGTCAATAAGTTTTTTTTATTAAATCTATTGATCAAAAAGACCATGTATTTTTATTGAACTCTTTCTATTCCATTCACAACGTGTTTCTATTTTATAAATAAAAAGTCTTTTTTACAAAAAAAAAAACTACGGACTTCAAAAAAAAAACAACACAAAGTAATTAACTTTAATTTTGGAAGTCGGTGTCGTTGGATCTGCATTTTCGTTTTTTGACACCGACTTCCAAAATTAAAGACTTTATTTTTCACTTTGTAGTATTTTTTTTGGAAGTCGGTTTTTTTTTTTGTAAAAAAGTTTTATTTTTCACTTTTTAGTTGTACCTACCTACCCCGCCCAAATTCATATAACACTAATTGCTATGTTAATATCAGTGACAGGAAGCTATTGAACACATCTGCCTACCCCTTTAAAGGGTATAGGCGTGATGTTATGTTGTGTGATTGGGTAAACTGGCATTTATTGAAGAGTTCCGTTGTTTGTCTCCGAAACTCATCATCTGATCTTTACGAAATTTAAATGGGACCATTTCGGAATAAACCTCTTTTGAACAAAAAAAGAATTTTGCAAATCCATCTACATATTTTTATGACGGAGTTATGTCCGAACATACATAAAAAAAATAGAAACATCCGAATTGACAACCTCCTCATTCTTAGAAGTCGGTTAAAAAAAAATATTTACCTATACCTATAGGTAAATATTTTTTTTAAACTTCTTGAGTTTCTTTCTAGTTTTGTGACTGTACCTACAGTCACAAAACTAGTAAGAAACTCAAGTAGGTTGATGAAATTAAAATACTGTAGGCGGGAGGGGTTATCGCGTGTTTACGTAGGTACCGCGCGACTGTAGTACATTATAAAAAAAACTGGCACTCCGGTAGTGCCGACAGAAGTGAAAACTTGAACAATTACGAGTGTATTTTGTGAATCGTCTTATAAACAAAACACGCGTGTTAAGGTGTGTTCCTTATTTTATAGGGTTTTTTGCAAATCAGGTATGATGACCAAAGTGACTGGTTTATTCTTCTCGTGAAAGGAATTTATTCAGATTTACAAATAAGCACACAGGATAGACTTCAGTTCGTGGTGTTGGTCGCGGCAGTGGTAAGAGAAGCAAGCCCATGGAGCTCGTCGTCAGTTATATATCCGTGGTTCAGCGCCATCTCGTCGTTGTTGGATGAACTACGTAGTTATAGTACGGGAGGTGGCGCTATATTTGAGCAAGTCATTTTATACCGGCTGAAAATCATAACAATAATAGTTTTCCCCTAACACATAATAGCTCCGAACGTCAGCTGCTTCGATAGCGGTGGAGCTGAAGGAGACAGCATGAAAAAGTCATTGGAAAAAAATCCGCTCCAATGATTTTTATACCGAGCAAAAATGTATAATATTATTGTTTTAATCACATTTTTTCAAAAAATAGTCGTCAGCTGTATTGACGAGGGGGGATTATATGTCAGTCACGTGCATGAACCTCATTGAAAATTTGAAAAAAAAACTAATTTTATACCTTATGAAATTTATACATCTCAATTTTTATACTTTTAAAATAATAAAGAAAATCGTCAGCCGTATTTTTGACGGGGGTAACACCGTCAGTCAGCCTGATAAACATTTTACGCGCTCAATGCATTTGAGCGTTGCATAGGCTTTTTGAAAATAAACTGACAATCTTCACGCCCATAAACAATTAGCTGACGATGAGTTTTTATTTTTTAACATTTAAATCATCTTAAACTTCGAATTCAATAAGTATAACATCAATTTAATATAAAAACACCACATTTTATTTATTTATTTTGTGTCGGTTTCTAATCATATTAATATGTACTGTAGCATCAAGGAATTTCAAGCAGTTAAAGTCTCACGACTCTAACATACCTTTTCTAAAAATTATTTTTCTAGCCCTCAGGTAGACTGAAGTACATAAGTATACCCTACTGGAGTGAGACAAACTTATATGAATAAGAGAGAAATACTACCATCTGCTACAGAGATTTCGAATGTTGCCAACTTAGTGCTTTCGGCACTAGATCTAGTGCATTTCTTGATGTTTTAGCGCTCAAAATTCCATAATAGTGCCTAGTCCCCGAACTAGCGCATTTTTAATAGTCGACAATTTATCACGCACGTTGGTAAAAACAAAACCAATCAATGGCACGCTCTAAAAAACAGTTAAATTTCAGAACGCACCTCTAATCAATTAATTATCTATGGAAATGTGTGTCGTGTATCCGAATTCTATAAACACTGAATTGCATATGACAAGGATAGCATAGCTGTTTCCGTGGAAAGTGGAACAAGGACGCCCGATCTGAGTTTTGTTCTCTAGGGGAATTCCTGAATTGTTTCTTTAGCTGATCTTTTATTCTATATTTCTCTTATTCACTAACAAAGACCCGTCTTTGTGTAATAATAGTGTCCGTTCATTGTGTGCGTTGTGGAAAATAAACAATAACTTTTTATACATATACAACATGGAATTGGTGCTGAATCGGACGACGATCTAATTTTGTTATCGCTCGCCATACAATTCAATGGACTATCACACACGACGAAGATAATAAATAATATTTCATATTTTCGTATCTTAAGATGAATTTGTAAATACTAGGGATGCCTCGATACGCCTTTTTGCCGATACGATACCGATACCGATACTCTTATAAAAATATCGGCGATACCGATACCGATACCGATACGCTTACTGAATTCAAAAAGGAAGGTAGATTAAATAAAACACAATTAATTAATAGTTTTGGTAATCAAAATTAACATAAGATTTTTATGGAATTCAACTGTCGAAATTTCAAAGTGATTCCATATAGCACTTTTGTGTTTTGAAGTTGATATGACTACTATTTATTTTATTTGACTCAAACGACTAGTTATAAATGACATACAATACACAAACAATTACGATATGTAATTCTTAATCTTATTTGCATGGAAAAATACTACGCTCAACAACATTCAACCTAAAGGCTCGTACACACAGGCGCGACGCGACACGCGGTGCCTTTGTGTCGCGCGCGATTCGCGTCGCGCATCGCGCCTGTTTGCAGGAGCCTTGACGAAATGGGATAGATGTGCGAGTGCGAGGCCAAAGCGGGCGGGCGAAACAAACACTGAATAAAGCGCGGGGTTTCCCCGAGCATAGTTAGTTCGTGCCTCGTTTGCAACGAAATAGACGGGACAACACGCGCGTTTATATCACATTTTTAAAGCGCGAAATTTGATAGTATCAAATATCGGTATCGGCCATAAAAATATCGCCGATACCGATATATCGGCAAACCTGAAGTATCGCCGATATATCGGTATCGGTATCGGTATCGGATGCATCCCTAGTAAATACTAATAATAAAGCAGAAGAGTTTGTTTGTCTGAATGCGCTAATCGGTCGGATTTTTCTCGGAGTCGATTTAAAAAAATATTTTTACATTTGCTAGCCTAATTCTTGAGGAAGGCTATGTAACATCACGCTATAACCCTTAGGAGACGAGCAAAAAGAATAAAAGTCAGAAAGATCGCTAAGCGAAAACGAAGTGTCAGCGCGGGCAGGCGATGCGATGCGATGCGACGGCGTGGGTCGGAAACAAGAAATTTCACGCGGACGAAGTCGCGGGCAGAAGCTAGTAAATATATATTTCTGTATATAATTTGAAACTGACACAAAATAAATAAATAAAATGTGGTGTTTTTATATTAAATTGATGTTATACTTATTGAATTCGAAGTATAAGATGATTTAAATATTAAAAAATAAAAACTCATCGTCAGCTAATTGTTTATGGGCGTAAAGATTGTCAGTTTATTTTCCAAAAAGCCTATGCAACGCTCAAATGCATTGAGCGCGCAAAATGTTTATCAGGCTGACTGACGGTTTTACCACCGTCAAAAATACGGCTGACGATTTTCTTTATTATTTTAAAAGTATAAAAATTGAGATGTATAAATTTCATAAGGTATAAAATTAATTTTTTTTTCAAATTTTCAATGAGGTTCATGCACGTGACTGACATATAATCCCCCCTCGTCAATACAGCTGACGACTATTTTTTGATAAAATGTGACTAAAACAATAATATTATACATTTTTTGCTCGGTATAAAAATCATCGGAGCTGATTTTTTTCCAATGACTTTTTCATGCTGTCTCCTTTAGCTCCACCGTTAGTGCGACAACTGACGCTCACTTTACCGATTTCTGACCATTAAACAACTGTTTGAAATAAAATTTATTCGGTATAAAATTACTAGAAAAAATGCAGCGCCACCTCCCGTACTATTAGTACGCGAGGCCCTCGTAGTTCTTCCCGATGTGCATAGATGGCGCTGTCCTCAACAACGCGCGTCTTTCGTTTTACGTCTTACGAATCTTACGATCAGGGTCACGTGACCTGACGCGAATTTAGAAGTTTTTACCCATTCCAAAAAAAGTACACAGCGCCGCTAAAGAAGTTTTCACTTCAAAAAAATTATATAAGGGCGTGGACCCATGTCTACGGTGCGGCACCGTTTGCCGTGCAACGGTACGGCACCGCCGCCGCCGGCGCGCGGCGGATGGCGCGGCGCCGTTCTGCCCCACGGCATCGTGTGCCATACCCGCTCGGCACGTATACCAAAAACCACCACCACCACTAGTGAAATCAAAAAGTCACCACTAGTAAATCTAAATCGTCTGCCACTTTATGCAAAAAATTACCACGTGCGCACTATGCTAACTGACAACACAATAATGAGCATGTGCCGGAACACGACGCCGCCCGTGGCGCGGCACGGCGCCGTGCCATCTGCCGGCGGCGGTGCCATATCGTTGCACGGCAAACGGCGCCGCACGTAGACATGGGTCCACGCCCTAATACAGCGGCGCCGCCGCCGCCGCGGTGCCGCTGTATTGGTTGCCCTTGGATTTGCATGAACCCTTGCACACGGCGGCGCCGCGGCGGCGGCATCATGATTCGGCGGCGAGTATTGCTACGGTTTTATCAAAACTCGTCGCCTCCGCCGCGGCGCCGTGTGTTCATCATCATACAAATCCAAGGGTGACTGATGCAGCGGCGCCGCGGCAGTGGCGGTGCCGCTGCAGCTGCGGCATAATGTGTAAACAGCCTCAAAGATAGGTACCTAACATTCATACATAATATTATGAATCTATTTATTATAAACGAAATCAATAATAATAAAAACCAAAATCTTGCTTGTGATAATTTTCATCGCAATTTTTAGATGAATTTGTTATTTCGTTATGCCCAATATCAATAAGTCGCGGTCTCTTAATAAAAACATTAGGTGCTTTTAGTTTTTTTAATTGTAGTTTCGCATTAGAAATAACTTTGATATTTACGACTGTGTTTCTCCTGTGAAAGATAATTACATTGTAGACGTTTTAATTATTATTTATAAAAAAATAATAAATACATAATATATATAAATTCAAAATACATTTAAAAAGAAAACTTCGGTTAGAGAATCCCTGGGAATCGAACCCGGGGACTCTTGAATACAAATCTACACATCGGCTTCATACGCTAACGTAACAGTTACGAACGTAGTCGAAAAAGTTGACCTTATGCGTATATGCGTCATGACTGCACTATCTTAGACGTTTCTAAATTCATAGTTTTATTGTTAAAAAAATAAATATTCAATAATAATAAAATGCTCTTATTTTTTAATTTCGTATATATATATATAATATGTTCAGCGTTTTATATGAACGTTTTGTAGTCCGAACGGAATTTTTCACTTCATATTTACAATAAATGATAATTGATAACAAGGTTACGCTATTTTAACTTCAAAGTATTTTATATTTACACGAAATAAAAATATTTAGGCAAAGAAGATTATGCAAATAATAATAAACAATGAATTTACAAATAAAACTTTACAAAAACATAACAATCTTGGCGGAAATATTGCGGCGAAAAGAGCGACACGTCCGTATAGCATCAGGCCTCGGCCGGCAGTGTCGCTACACAGCGTTTACGCACACATGCGCACGTATTTTGTTCGAAAATATGAATATGCGATTTACAAAGAATCTATTGTTTGGACAAAAAAATTAAAACACTAGTATTTTAGTATGTTGCTTGTAGAATAATCTGACAAAAAATCAGAATGATTGTATGTATTTTAGTATGGATTTTATTGTAAAAAGAAAATTTTTAGAGGTATCTTCATGATTTTTTTCTATCGTATCAAATTAGTTGTATTATGTTTTCACCACACTATCTATCTAGCATATATCCTGAAGAATATCATATATTTTTCTGATTTTTTTTACTATAGTCTATCATATACTTTTATTGTTTCGAAAACTTGCGTTTAGGTCTTGTAAGCCCCTTAAGTATAGATATGTAAGTAGTCTATAGTACAGGGTTATTGGAAAAACACCAACAACCTCTTAAGAGGACATTACACTCATCATTATGAACAACTTTTACTATGGGTCCAAGCCTGAAATCGCGAAAAAAAAAATCTGCTGTTCCCTACATTTATGTTCGTATAACTCTTCAAAATGTAGGGAACAGTTGATTTTTTTTCTTGTCTGAACTAAAGTCTCAGTCTGTCAAAAATAATTTACCTCTAATTTCCCTGCATTTTGACATTTTTTTGTCGCCGAGATGCGACTGCGACTAGGTTACTTTTGAACGTTTTAAATAACGAGAATTGGCCTGCTGAAATCAGCCAAAATTCCACAATGTCTGAAGTCCCGCCTCTATAAGCAGTGATCAAATTCAAATTGTTTATTGCATTCATGTGTACATTTAGTTGTTACAATATAAGTCAGTTCCAACATGAAACCCAGTTAGAGCACGGCAATATAATAATAATAATAATTTTAACATTATAATAATTAAGTAATAACAGCCGCACAGGTCGATTGATCAGGTTAAGCTACGCTCGCCGCGCTTGGTCTGTGGATGAGTCATTTTTACATACCGAGACCCCTCCGTGCCTCGGAAAGCACGTTAAGCCGTTGATCCCGGCTGTCATTCGTGGATCTTTGACAGTCGTTACGGATAGTCAGAATCCCGAAACTCTGACAACCAGTCTTACCAATGGGTATCGTATTACCCAGTAACTGGGTTGTGGAGGTCAGATAGGCAGTCGTTCCATGTAAAATACTGGTATTCAGCTGCATCCGGTTAGACTGGAAGCCGACCTCAACATAGTTGGGAAAAGGCTAGGCAGATGATGATGGTGTGCGTTTTTTTTTGTGTTCTCCCCACCATGACGTATAGTGCCGAGATGTGAACGCAAACCAATAAAGGATTTGCTTTGATTTTTGATTGAATACTTACTGCAGACGCGCTTCATCAGGACACAGGGAAGACACGGTGGTTTCAAAATGGCGCAGTTTCCTGTTGAACTGTATGCCATCTTCGCCCGGAGAGAATTGCTCTAGCTGAAAACAGAGATATAAGGTTTACCACCATTCGCATCTTGGCTAAATAATAACTGCCGCACGGGTCGATCTTCAAGGTTAAGCAACGATTGCCGAGGTCGGGCTTTAGATGGGTGACCATCCATTACGTACTGAGACCCATCTGTGTCTCAGAAAGCACGTTAAGTCCTGGCTGTCATTCGGAGATCTTAGACACTTCGTTACGGGTCGTCAGTAGTCCAAAAGTCTGACAACCTGTCTTGCCAAGGGGGACACCCCTTGGTAAGACAGGTTGTCAAACAAAGACCCCCCTTTTTTTTTGAGGATGGGAAATCATTTAAGACAATATTATATATGTATATATATTTATATATTTTTTTTTTTGTCTGTTTGTTTCTTTACGGTACGGCGGATAAACAGCGCCGTATAAAAGACGTGTCCGTCCACGAGCTTCCATAGTGATCCACACAACACTGACGAACGTGCTTACACACTGCGAATAAACCGTGTGTACGAAGAGCCTCACTCAGAAACTGGGTTGTGGAGGTCAGATAGACAGTCGCTCCATGTAAAGTACTGGTATTTAGCTGCATACGATTAGCTGATGCAGCTGCATGCAGATGCATCCGGATGCAGCTGAATACCGGTATTTTACATGGAGCGACTGCCTATCTGACCTACACAACCCACTTACTAGATAATAAGATACTCCTTGGTAAAACTGGTTGTCAGACTTTCGGGCTTCTGGCTACCCGTAACGAATGCCAAAGATTCACGAATCACAGCCTGGACCAACGGCTTAACGTGTTTTCCGAGGCACGGAGGGGTTTCAAAGATGGTCACCCATCCACAGACCAACCGCGCCAAGCGTAGCTTAACCTGACCGATCGGCCTGTGCGATTGTTATATGTAGCCACGAGCCCCCGAGCAGATGATGATGTAGTTTAAAATAGTATCTCACCAGTGTCAACAGCGGTATATATTGCTCATCGACGCGCAGCATCTCTTTGAGAATGGTGTCCTCTTCAACAGGAGACTGTTTCTCCTGTTTGTCTGCCACTATCTCCTCAGGCTCCACCGTCTCCCTTTCACTCTCTCGCTTCACTTCCATTCTTGTTGGGTCTGAAAAGAGATATTATTTTCAAGTAGGTGTTCTATGTTATGGGTTTGGTGTCCGCACTTAGTCCTTCAATGGACCATTGTGCGTGGGCCATGACGGCCGCCGGTGATTATTCCAACCAGCCCACCTCCCTCCAGAAGCTGATTAAGGTATTAGGACATGCCGGTTTCCTCACGATATTTTCCTTTACCTCTGCTCTCAGAGGTGATGAAGCTATTTATACAACGTAAATCGCCTGCCTGGGTTCCAATCCACGACCTGCAACCCGTAGATCGCGGCCGTTACCACTGGACCAGCAAAGTTCGCAAAAAATTAACTTTAAAACATAAATTATGTGAAATTGTAGATATTTCTATAAACTGTAAGAACTCGATAAAAAGTAAACTGACCTAGGAATTGTACTGAAATGTTGAGTGGGTAAGTTTACAGATACGAAACTCACATAAATATACGAACACTGGTAGAAACAACTATTTAGCTAGAGAGCCAAAAATACTTTGCGCGAAAAATCGGGAAACAGCGCAAAAAATGGCTTCTAAAAATACAACATGCACCTAAATGAATACTTTACGTTTCACCCACCTGAATCTATTTCATGATTCTCAGGTTCGTTATTTAAAACCATTATTAAAACACACTTAGTTTTTAGATAAATCACAACAAAAAATATGCATAAACTAAACACACAATCTCATCTCTCGATCGTATATGTGCGAATGTCAAATCTAACAATAATATATTTTGCTATTCTTTAGGGACAAAAAACAGGAGCGGTAGATTTACAACACTAAACTTGATAAGTTGTCTCTTTCTATCGCATAGCGCTATCTCACTCTTTCACAAAACATTCAATATTGTGCAGTGTTGTTACATAATTGCTCCTAAGTACAGGTAGATTAGCAATTTTAGTTGTAGTTTTTGTCTCTTTCTAGTGTTTGCCAGTTCTATAGCGTTATCTCACTCTCTCACCGTTGTTTTGAGGAGTGTCGATAATAGTCCCATACTAAGTTCCTTTGATATTTCGTCACAAAAGATTTTCATTGTTAACGGATTCCAAAAATTCGAAAAGGTTGCACAGGTAAATAGAGAGAGCCTCAAGGAGCTTTTTGCGCCTGAGTGACATTGTCAGGGGGTCATTGTTGGTAAACATTTGTCAAATTGTATTGACAAAAAAAGATGGCGTCGTTAGTTCCGAGTTTAACCACGCGCTTGTAACGATCTACTTAGTCGAAAATTATTTTTTTGTCAATTTAGGTAAAGAAGCTTTCAATATATTTTATTACTTTACTCGTTGAGAGCAGCGGTGGCCCAGTGGTAACGGCCGCGATTTACGGGTTGTTGGTCGTAGGTTCGAACCCAGAGAGGCGCTTTACTTTGTGTAAATCATTTCATCACCACTGCTCTCAAAACGATAAAGGAAAACATCGTGAGGAAAATGTTCGAGAACCAAAAATTCGAGGACATATGACATCTACCAACCCGCACTGGGCCCGCGTGGTGAATTACGGCCAACTCTTTCAAACCGAGAGGAGGGTGGGGAGGCCCCAGCAGTGGGAACATTATAACCTGATGATGGTAAGGATCTTTTGACGCCAGAATGACATTGACAGAGCGGCGTTGTTGGTAATGTGTCACAGAATTTGTATTGAGAAAACAAGATGGCTGCGTTAGTTCCGATTTTTTTGTATAGTCTATTCAAAACCTAATCCAACTGATATTTTTTCCACTTGAAAAAACTATTAACTTTATCCCAGTGCAAATTAAGTTGATTTATAACGACTAGGAGGTCGTACTGAGAAGTCAAAAAAAATTGAAGTCTTAGTGCAAATAATGAGCTTTAGGAAGGTAAGTTTTTTTCAATACTTACCTCTCCTTTGTTTACATGATTGGAAACTAAATAGCAAACGCAGATTAGAGACTGTTGAAAATTTGTCAATTTAGGTAAAGAGGCGCGTACTATAGTTTATTACTTTACCCATTAAGCTTATTGAAAAGTAGCCATTAAAAAAAATGACCAGTGTTATTTCGTCTTATGGTGTTGTAAAAGGTGAACAAGTGATTTTTAACCGACATTCTAAAATCGGAGGAGGACTAGCTGGAATCACACTAATATTTTAAAGGCAAAAGTTTGTGTGTGTGTTTATATGTTTGTTACTTCTTCACGCTCAAACGGTTGGACCAATTTTGATAAAATTTTGTATGGAGGTAGCTGACACCCTAGATTAACATATAGGCTACTTTTTACTCGATATTCCCACGGGCACGACACTTATGCGGGTAAAACCGCGGGGCGTTGCTAGTTGAACATAAATGAGTGACACTCACCAGTAGATCTGGGGCTAAGCTCAGCCAATGTCCTCGCGGCGTCGGACTCAGCGTCTCGATCGTCGCCGGGCCGCTGCTCCCGCAAGTGATGTCGGCCGGTGTACCCTCTCCCGCGGCCAACACTCGACATTATAACTAGCTGGAATTCAGGACAAATGGGAGAAATTAGAGTGTGTATGAAAATAGGTAATTTTTGAGAGTGTCTATACAGCGTTCGCCATTTAGTTTCCAATTAGTCAACACATATGGGTTTTTGGAATAACTTGAATGCCCACACTGAGTGCTTGGCCAGACTGGCAGCGGGGGGCGGGGAGCGGCGCGGGTGTGGGAACGCGCCCGATCTGCCTGTCCGCAGTCGAGCGCGGCTTCGTTCTGAGTGTTGTCGTGTCCAGCGTTTGTCAAAATGTAATATGGATGAAGAAGACGTTATTTTTACTAGAAAAAGCTTGAACTAGTTTGAGAACCCCGGTCCCCACGCGGGCCGCCCGCGCACTCACTGCGGCTACTTGTATAAACGAGCTATGGAGCGACTGCCTACCTGACCTCCACAACCCAGTTACTGGGTAATACGATACTCCTTGGTAAGACTGATCAGACTTTCGGGCTTCGGACTACCTGTGACGACCTGATCTATCGACCTGTGCGGCTGTTATTATTTAGCCACCGGGACCCCCTCTACTAGTCATTCTGACATCAATTTAATTTACACAAGCATAGAGATTATATTTAATTCAAGTAGAAATAACATCATTTGGAAACAAGAACTTCAATACTGCCGCCGCCGTAAGTAAAAAGGGCGCATCTGAGAAAAGGGAATACAGAAAAATGAGTCTTAATGGATGGCACCTTTCTTGTTTAGTAAGGTTTATTTTTGTTTAAATTTTTGACCGATATTCGTCCTTTTCGCTTAATGCGGCAGAATAGACTCAGTTAGAAGACTGCAATTACATCCAGAAGTTATTATGAATGACCTGAGTTACTAAAAATAACCTACGCATATCACTTGATGGGGTTCATTTATAAACGATATGATTAAAGTTATGTGACGTTCAAACGTTCAAAATGTATGGTTAACCAGTCGCTAATCACTAATTAACTTTAATCAACGTTTATGAATAAGGGGGATTATAAGTAACATTTTGCCAACAGAATGGATTATTTCGATCAGTGATTTTTACGTATGTTTTCAAAACGAACACGTGCGATTGTTTTTCTTAGAAACAAATGGTCGTTCTATGAATCATGGTATGGTGCAGCAGCTCAACATGTGTGTTTTGCAACTTCATGCGACGCGCGACGTTGAAAACATACTGTATGTTATCTGTGCATGTATCTACAGGTTTCCAAGCATGCGTTTCGGGAATCCTCGGCCGAATTCGGTTTTACGAACGCGCGATTATGAGATCTAATACAGAGCTGTTACAACAATGGAAATACTTGCCCATTTTGCACTTATTACCATAACTAGCTTTTTTTTTCAGGATGGGAAATCATCAATGACCCCTCCCGCTCTGGGTGGAGCGGAAGGGAGTGTCAGACTCTTACTGACTAAAACCCACCCGTGTTCCTTCCTTAGCCCTTTATGTTCCGGGCCAGCGGTAACCCTTTCGGACAATCCCGCTGACAGCCATGACTAGCTTCTGCCCGCGACTTCGTCTGCGCGGAATTTCACCCACTTCCATTCACCCTCTTAGGGGTGGAATTTCGAAAAACCCTTTCCTAGTGAATTTCATGATTCTAGGTCAACGGGAAGTACCCTATAAAGTTTAATTCCCTTGAGAGTGTCGAAATTTACGTTGTTTGCGGCATAAACGGCGGTTTCTTTTTTTTACATTAACTTAGGTGTTTGATTATTTCACAGCTTCAAGGGACTGTAGACCTGAGTAGGTATATGGTTTTAATTTCAACTCGATACCTTCACGCGTTCCCGAGATAAAGGGTCTTGACAGACAGACAGACGGACGGACCACAGTGATCCTGTAAGGGTTCCGTTTTTCCTTTTGAGGTACGGAACCCTAAAAACAATCGAATTGAGAACCTCTTTCTTTTTTAAAGTCGGTTATAAATAGCAAGTACTTAATGAAAATTCCATAATATTACAGAATTTAGACGCTGTTTTTCGTTCCTAAATTTTTAGAGTTCCGTATCCAAAGGGTAAAATCGGGACCCTATTACTAGACCCCACTCTCCGTCTGTCACCAGGCTCTATCTCAAGAACCGTGACAGCTAGACAGTTGAAATTTTCACAGATGATGTATTCTTGTTGCCGCTATAACAACAAATACTAAAAACAGAATAAATATTTACGGGAGCTCCCATACAACAAACATGTTTTTGCCTTGTGGTACGGAACCCTTCGTGTGCGCGTCCGACTCGCACTTGGCCAGTTTTTTTTTTCGTTCTATGAAATTTCTTCATGTTCCTTAGTTTTTACAGTAAAAGCAACGATTTGCGTCGAGTGAATTTTAAGACCAATCTAAGAGGTAGAAGTTGTGAGTTTGTATGTAGGGGTTCTTCGGAAGTACCTACTGATCTGATTTCGAAAAATTCTTTTACTAATGGGGAAGCCACAGTGTCGTATTGCCGAGAGACATCCATACTAATATTATAAATTCGAAAGTAAAGGCAGCTGCAAACAGGCGCGACGCGACACCAAGGCACCGCTCGTTGCGCGACTTGCGGTGCCTTTGTGTCGCGTCGCGCCTGTGTGTACGAGCCTTAACTCTGTCTCTCTGTCTGTATGTTACCTTTTCACGACTAAACCACTGAACGAATTTCGATAAAATTTTACAGAGAGATAGATTGCATCCCGGGGAAGGACATAGGATAGTTTTTATCCCGATATTCACACGGGATCGACATTTATGCGTGTGAAGCCGCGGAGCACTGACATGTGTTATGTAAACACAAGTTCAGGCGGACGAAGTCGCGGGCAGGAGCTAGGGAATAACATAAGTAGTTTTGATCTCATCATTCGATTTCGAATAAGATAATTACATATGACATCATCTTTTACCGCATAAATAGATTAAATACCCAGAAACAGCTCATTCGAAAGATAATATTATATGCATGCTTATTATTATATTGGCAAAACATGTTTTGTTCTAAATTGTACTCAAAGTCAAAGTCAAAGTCAAATCATTTATTTCAAATAGGCACATTAAAAGCACTTTTGAACGTCAAAACTTACAGTAAAATTGAATTGATTCTAGTCGCCCCTTCCAAAAGGTAGTTTTCGTATGGAGAAGAATGGGCAAGAAACTCCACCGTTACTCTTTTAAAATGTTTTACAAGGTTTTGTATACATAATATAATTATATGTGAAGACGATGCACCTAGAATAAAAGTCTACCCCAAAAAAATAATAAAAAGAGTTAAAAATTAAGCAATTACAGGTAAATCAATTATGTGATAGATACATGGTGCTCACATATTTACAATTTACAAATATTGGAAAAGTAGATGACCTTTCTAGAACTCTAACAAGTGTGTGAGTTACTGTAGTCACAGATTGTAAAAATCAATGTCATAAAATTTAAAAAATATATAAATTAAATTAGGAACCAGTTTGATTTTGTCTAGACACTAGATTGTCCTATGGAGCAGGACCAGCATGTTTCCAAGCATTCTTATCTTTGATATAATCCTCTAATTTGTAATATCCCTGTTTACATAGTGTACTTTTAATATGAGTTTTAAATTTTCTTTCATTTAATTGCAATATATCACAAGGTATTTTGTTGTAGCATTTAACACAGTACCCCATAAAAGATGTATGTACTTTAGATAATCTGAAAAAAGTTTGATCTAATTTATCTTTATTTCTAGTATTAAAATTATGTCTATCACTTACTTTATTAAAAAGATGTTGATTTTTTCTTACATACATAATATTTTCGTAAATGAATTGGCAAGGTACCGTCATTATATTAACCTTTTTAAATAGTTCCCTAAGAGATTCGCGGCGACGTAGATTATAAATGGCTCTAACAGCTCTCTTTTGTTTTACTTTTACCATCTTTTTATATCGTTTTTTATGCAAATAAATATATTATTACTAGCTGCGCTCCGCGGTTTCATCTGCGTAAATGTCGATAAGTCGAAAAGTAGCCTATATGTCAATCCAGGGTGTCAGCTACTTCCATACAAAATTGGTCCAGCCGTTTAGCGTGAGAAAGTAACAAACATAAACACACACACACACCCTCACACACACACCCTCACACACACACACACACACTCACTCACAAACTTTCGCCTTTATAATATTAGTGTGATTATTAAATAAATTCGTCCAATCTTACCATAACCTCTTCCTTTTTTGAAGTCGGTTAAAAATACTAATAGTATAATGAGCTAAAGTTTAGGGTCGGCGCAACATGTCTTTTTCTTCCATACTTCTCTATTAAGGCTCCTTCAAACAGGCGCGACACGTGATAAAATCGCGAAAAGGCACCGCAAGTCGCGCAACGAGCGGTGCCTTTGTGTCACGCGCGATTATATCGCGTGTCGCGCCTGTTTGCAGGAGCCTTTAGTCGTCATTTCAGTAATCCTCTTTCTAGCCATATATGTATCATCTTTCACATAGTCCATCCAACGTTTCTTTGGTCTTCCCCTACTCGTGAAGACATGTTTCGCTGACCCCGTTTATTTTTGCCTTAGTTTTTATCTGATGTACGACTATTATCTAACTATCTGGTGTATTGTGTGTCTCTTAGTCTGTGCTAAATAAATGTATTTTCTTTCTTTCTTTTCTTTCATATAAATTTGGATAATGACAGGAGATTATTGATGCATAATCTATCAGCCTATGCTGTTCCCACGGCTGAGACACAGGCCTCCTCTCTGTGAAAGGGTGAGGGCCGTTATTCACCACGCGGGCCCAATACGGATTGGCGGATGTCACATGTCTTCCAATTCTTGCTTCTCGAACATGACGGTTTCCTCAAGATGATTGTTTTTCCTACGCCGTTTTCAGAGCAGTGGTGATGATTTAAATTTTTTTTTTAAGAACTTTTAATTAGGACCAATGCCACTGGGCCACCATGTGGATTACGGCCAACTCCCTACTACAATAACAACCATATAGGCTGATTATTATTATAGTTGGCTTCCATGCCGACGGAGTCGCGGGGAGAAGCTAGTCTATACTAATATTATAAAGATGTAAAATTTTTATGTTTGCAAGTAGGGGTTGAGTAATCTCTGGAACTACCTACCAGTCGGACTTGAAAAATTCTTTTTGCATTTGATAGCCCAATTCTTGAGGAACGCTATAGATTCTTTAACGTAACGCTTTGACCCTGAGGAGCCGAACAAAAACGCTATGCGAGAACGAAGTGATAGGGCAGGAGATGCAGGCAGGCTATGCAATGCGACGAGATGGGTCGAGGGAATAAGGAATTTCACGCCAACGAAGTCGCGGGCAGAAGCTAGTACAAAATAAAAGCGTTACGTCATAAGTCACTGCAGTAGTTTTTATTATGAAATAAATGATCATACATTATCTAAGAGCTCAGAATGTCTGAACTGAATCTATGGTTTTAATTGTAATATTCATAACCTTGGGGACTAAAGATTGAATGGGGCATTGACTGTATAATCACGCTATTAATCGCTTTTATATGGAGTAGGCAGGCAAGCAAGTTTGGAGCAATGCAATGATACTAATTCGATTTAGATTTAGGAGGGCGTCATATTTTGATCACGATATTCTGGAGCATCCGGTAAGACTGGAAGCCGACCCCGGGAAAAACAGGTCTAGGTAGGTACCTGATACTGAGCATAATCAGTCTATAATGTTCCCACTTGCTAGGCCTCTGGGCCGTAATCTACCACGCGGGCCCAGTGCGGCTTTGTAGATGTAACATGTCTTCGAATTTTTCGTTCCAGGCGTGCCGGTTTCCCCACGATGTTTTCCTTCACCGCTTTAAGAGCAATGATGTTGAAATTATTTACTCAATGTAAAGCGCCTACTTGGGCGCCTGCGCTTGGAACCCACGATATTGAGCAAATTGTTCATATTGGAAAAAAATTAAGAGGGAAGCGCTAGGGTAGCCCGCGAAATTCAAATTTTCTTACTTTTTTGCACTTTGCTGGTCACTATTAAGTTGTATACTATGTCGATCAAAATATGATTCGCGGCCGTAACAAATATGTATTCACAGAATCATAATAATTAAAATCAGTAATACACCTTGTTCTTTAGGTTAGTATAATCCCAAAATGTCAAGATTTCATGAAATAGTCACTCTGGGATTACTTGGTCTTAGAGAGTTGTGTTGATGACTTTAACGATTAGAATTCTGGCGTTACCCTGGCGCTTTCGCCTTAAAAGAATTTTAATTCCGCGGACTATCTTAGTGCATCCTACTACTTAAGGGGGATGAACTTTACACTTACCGAGTTTCGCTAGGTAGCCTGCGAAATTATTTATTTTTTACGTTTTTGCAATTTGCAGGTCAGTGTCAGGTTGTACGTTGAAAAAAACATGATTCGCGAGCGTAATAAGTATGTTTTTACAGAATTGAGGGTGACCATCTTCATATACCAAGTCCCCTCCGTGTCACGGAAAGAACGTTAAGCCGTTGGTCCCGACTGTCATTCGTGGATCTTTGACAGTCGTTACGGGTCGTCAGAAGCCCGAAAGTCTGACAACCAGTCTAACCAAGGGGTATTGTGTTACCCAGTAACTGTGTTGTTGAGGTCAGATAGGCAGTCGCTCCATGTAAAATACTGATATTCAGCTGCATCCGGTTAGACTGGAAGCCAACCCCAACATAGTTGGGAAAAGGCTATGCAGATGATGATGTGTATACTAATAATCGCCACACTGTAGATCTCGGCCTCAAACAGGGAAGAACTAAGTTGTGTGAAAATTGGTAGTAATGGCATGGGCATGATGCAGACAAATGAGGAAAATATTGTAAATAAAGTTGTTAATATGGCTGTGGATGGCTACATGAGTACGTGAAGACCAAAGAAACGATGGATGGACTGTGTGAAAGACAATATGGCAAAAAGGGACGTTATTACTGAGATGACAACTGATAAAGGAGCATGGAAGAAAAAGTCATGTTGCACCAATCCCAAGTAGATTGGGATGAGGGCAGCAGAATGAAGATGAAGCCTGTATGAAACGATGTGAGCATAAAACAAAAAATGATACCTTTTTTAGATCCATGGAAATCTGGGAACGAAGGAAAAACAGATAGTATTAGCTTCATATGATCTTGTATAAGTTTTGGTATGTGTTTTGTGTTGGGGGATTAGAAGATAATTTGGTATTGGGCAGTTCAGTGTTTTTCTTTGACTTCTTAAATTGCAAAGCCATCTTGAGCAAGCGTGGTGATTAATGCTCATGCCTTCTCTTTATGAGAAGAGGTCCTTGCTCTGCAGTGCGATAGTAATAGGCTGGTATTATTATTATTTACCCAAATCAATAACAGAAATTGCAATAAGTGCGATAAATAAAAGAAGTATTGTGCGTTCAACCTGTTTTAGCCCTATGACCGCTGCAGTCATGTATAGATGACAAACCAAAATGTGCCCAGCACGCCACGGTTCGACTACATGACGGACTTTGACGCCGAGGGCACGTTTATGATTTTTTGAGGTGTGGTGGTCAACAGGTTAAAAAGGGTTATTGTAAGGACATGCCTTTGCTGATCCCCATTAAGACAGACGTCGGTCCAGTAACATGTCACGTTTTGCAAACTTAGCATTGATATTCTAGTAACTAAGTAATTTAAGTTAGCAATACGATTTGTATGTTATAATTAGACATTAATAAAAGGAACCTTGGAATGGGCAGTTGTTTCCATCTGCAACCACAGTAGGTATGGATATAAGTCTAATAAGAAAATTATTTTGCAATGGCAGTGCACAACCTTTTTTATCTTTACATGGTCATAATTATGTGGGTTAACTAGGTTAATATTGTTTTTTTTTAGAGTACCACAGATAAATAAACAAAATATTTGGGGTCCTATGTATAATTATGACCTTTTTGCCAGTCAGTTATCGTGTTGTTGTTGTTTAAAATATGACACATTTTATGATATGCAATTAGAATTCAATCAGTAATTCAATACTCATATTCATCTGCCGAGCCTTTTTCCAACAATGCTGTGGTCGGCTTCCAGTCTTACCAGATGCAGCTGAATACCAGTATTTTACATGGAGTGATTGCCTATCTGATCTCCACAACCCAGTTACGGGTAACACAATACTCCTTGGTAAGACTGGTAACTCAATCCTCATATTATTATTATAACTACACAAGATAATAGGTAGCTGATACATTCCTGTAATTCTTTCATTCAAACATTTGAATAAAAGTGTTCTGAAAAGTACTAATTTACTTGCGTGCTGAATTCTAAAATAAATAAATTGAATATGAAAATAAACACCAAAAAAAAAACTAAACTTCCAAGTCCTAGGCTGAATGACGACTCTTTCCAGTTTCCATTGACATGAGGAAAAAAAAACACTAAATTGCACATGTCAAAGCGTGTGTGTTGAATTTATTAGCGAGATTTATAGCCTTGGCTCAATATCTCGAAAACAACTATTTACACGACATTATCACTTAACTTTACACAATATGACGCTTGTTATGATAATAATACACGCTCCAACACCTTTCGTCTACATTAAATACTTAAAATAATAAAATGCATGACATGTAAACATGATGACAACTAAAAATGTCACGCATGTATGTTTTCAAAAATATACAGGAAAACCATCAATGAAAACTCAACGGACACGTTGAAAAGGTTTTGTTTACAACGCTTTCAAATGTGATTTAAATATTTATAGGCTATGTATCTTTTAAAAATATCTTTGTTCGCCGGCGAATGCTACGATGACGATTATCGGGTACATTTCCATTTGTGAACGGTGCATAAAAATGGATAATTTTCAGTGAAATTTGTGAAACAATAGTTTAATTATTAATTTTGTAAATATTTACTCACCAAGTTTAATAATAGAAAGTATTTTTGAGTTATTTATTTCCTAGTTGTTTGGTCGCGCAGTAGTTGACATACGTTTCACTTCCATATTGGCGAGTTTAGTGATGGGCGTAGGAGTTTCTTAACAAAACTTTCACAGACTAAAAACCGTAACAGCGGTTTCTCATTCAAAGTATGTGCAACAAAAATTGAAAAGGGAGTAATCTAAAAAGACTCTGTAATTTAATTAACTAATGCTGGATTTACATAAAATTACACAAATGTTACTTTTAACATCAGTAGTGGTTTTAAATTGCTAATGCATTTGTTTGCCGCAAATAAACGTATTTGCTTTCTTTCTTTTTTTAGGTTTTCCGAAACATTTCTCAAGATTGTTATGTTTTATCTTTCTCATAGGAATAACGGAACTTTAAAAATTAAATCAATTTTTTTTACGGTTTATTGTCAATGTACTAATGCAATCCCTGGCTGAATGCCGATCGAAAAACTGACATTTCAGTTTCGGGGGTGAAGCATGGAAGAGGGGTGTGCGTTTTTGGTCGGGCGGATAACTGAAGAAATTGTATTTTCCATCTCTTCTATTTAATTTTTTAGTTTTTCATGACTTTACCGATAACAAAATAACATTATACTACCATAAGAATTTATTTATATACCGCGAAGTGCTCCCCTGATCTTCAAATTTATTTTAATCGCCACTGCGGTTGTTTGTACTGCTGTTTTTAATAATTATATTTTTATTTCACCGTTCTTAAGTGCGACTATTGGAAAAAATCGTAAAAAAAATAAAGTGTACAACTGTAAAGAGGTTTTAATATAAAAAAACCGTAAATTCTAATTGAAATATTATTAGAAAAAACAATTAAAAAATAAGAATTCAAATATGTCTGACGGTCATGGAGAGCCGAATCAGCTGAATTCAAATTCGAATAGGAAAGAAAGTGTTGCGGCTGCTAATGTGCCGAGTGATAGTCCTGTGACGGACCCCGGCCAGGTGCGTGGCGGGAACACAGAGGCTGGTGCAGCTGCTGGAAAATTTGAGGGCCAGCGCGGGAAATCTAGCGCATTGAAAAAATCTGCGCGATATAGAAGCAGATCATTATCGGCATCTTCTGCCGATTCTTACAGTTCCACATCATATACTGGTAAGTGGATTACTCAATATCATACTTCAGGCAAATCATAATGCACAATTCCTGTAGAAACTACTTAAATTGTTGAAAATAGTCTGAGTTTAGCTCCACAAAGAATGTTTGTAAACAGGTAAGCCACTTTTTTGTGGATAACCAAGGTATTATATACTTTAGTGTAAACCAGAAAATACATAGCATAAACATACAATTATTAATACAAAACATACAATGGGCGGCCTTATTGCTTTCTGCAATCTCTTTCAGGCAACCTTGGAATGGATACTGATTGTGTGGATAATGTGGATATAATAAAAATGGGGTTGTCAGTGGTGCAAAATAATATACCTACTATAATAGATACTATAGTGTAATAATAAACATAGTTATTGATTCAGAAAGCGGTACTTCAGGACACATTCCCCAATGTTAGGAGGTTCCTCCATCTGGAGCCCTGACCGCCAGTACCTTGGACCCTGTTCCCAATACTGGTGGGCTACTATTTTATTATATTTTTAAATTTTTTTTATTTTCTATATTCTAATATTTAATAATATAATTGATATGTATATAATGAAACATAGGAAACTTATCATAGGTATTAAGTTTGGCACTCCAACGGGGCAGTTGGGAACCCCAATATTGAATTAGGCTTGAAGTTTCTAAGATCGTTGAAATTATTTAAGGTTCTTCTGCTGGTTTACTAGCATGAGCTGCTGAGTGTCGGGATCAATTGTCAAGTTGAGCAGTGTTATTGGGTTTTTCCTAGTTTAGTTAATTTACATTGGTCCATGGCAATGTGCTTGCCTGCTATTACATGGGACATAAACATAATTGGAAAAATATGGGAGTATTGATAATCAAAAGTTGTTTATTCAAATTAGGCGGAAAATCAGCACATTTCGAATGTCAAAATTACATAAACCAGTCCCCGATAATGTTCGTCTTTCACCACTTCCTAGTGGTTTAGCTGGGAAGAAGTGGCGCAACAAACTCCTCAGCAGCACAGCCAACTGTTAAGTTAGAAAAACTTGATTCTCTTCTATAGTGGTTTTGGAAATTTCACAAAGCAATGTGCCTTCCTTTGATTGAACCTACAACCTGTCAGTCAGGGCCGTCCCCAGCTGTGCCCAATGCATTCGGGGAGTAGATGCATAATGTTATGCTGAATGTCCTTATAATCTACCTACAATACTCTTGTTATACGATTGTGTGACAGCAAAGACAGGATTATGTTTTTCGTTATCATTCTTGCAATCTTGGACTTATCTGTCCATCTATCTTGTTTGGACGCGCAAATCTCTGGAATTACCAGTTGGATATGAAAAAATATTTTTGCATTTGATAGCCCAATTATTGAGAAAGGTTAAAGACTATTTAACATCTAGCTAGGAATCTTAGGAGCAAAAAGAAAATATGTAAGAAAGAATGCTTAGCGAAAACGAAGTTATAGTGCGGGCAGGCGATGCGATGCGACAGGGTGGGTCGGGGGAACAAGAAATTGCGGACAGAAGCTAGAGTACAGTACAATAGCGAGCGTTCCTTAGGCCGTCAGCACCGCTACCAAATTGCTGCCCGACTAGTATTTTTGCTTCGACATAAGCGATCCTCATATACCTCATACCAATACGATAGAAGACATCATTTGCCTAGCCTTTTCCCAACTATGTTGGGGTTTGCTTCCAGTCTAACCGGATGCAGCTGAATACCAGTATTTTACACGGCGCGACTGCCTATCTGACCTCCACAACCCAGTTACTGGGTAATACGGTACCCCTTGGTAAGACTGGTTGTCAGACTTTCGGGCTTCTGACTACCCGTAACGACTGTCAAAAACCCACGAATGACAACCGGGACCAACGGCTTAACATGCTTTCCGAGGCACGGCGGAGGGATCACGGTATGTAAAGATGGTCACCCATCCACATACGATAAAAGATAAAGGTCCATAAATACTTACTTAACACTGCTTCATAGCATAATCAGCCTATAATGTTCCCACTGCTGGGAACTGCCACATAGGTCTCCTCATTAAGATAGGGAGTGGGCCATAATCCACATCCATATCCATAATTCATAATCCGGGCTCAGTGCTGGCTGGTAGATGACACATGTCTTTAAATTTTTGGTTCTAGGACATGCTGGTTTCCTCACGATGTTTTCCTTCACCGTTTTGAGAGCAGTGGTGATGTGATAATTACGCCTAAAGCGCCTGACTGGATCCGAACCCACAACTCGTAAGTAGCGGCCGTTACCACTTGGTCACCACTGCTCTCAATACGCGCGATTCTCATATACTTCATACACATACGATAGAAGAAAAAGTCCCATAAATACTTGTCACTGTTCCATAGGACTCCAAATAATACTGATGTATTAATAACACAATCCATTTAACAGGGTTTTCACCCCTCGAGGGAATCCCTGACAAAATAAAGGAAGAAATATTTATTCGGCGCATAAATTCTCGCGACAACACATTATGGTAAGCAGATACACCTCCGTTTGAGTTGGAGATTTGTAAACAAGATAATCTTACCATTGAAGAGAAGTAATGTAGTAGGTAGGTATTAAGTACTAACAGGGTAGATATTAAACGACACGCGTCGACGACAGAGGCAATTGCAAGTGTCGACGCATGTCGGCGACAACCGACGACGCGTCGGCGGCCGCCGGCGACAACATGCCGCTCGTGTATTTGAGCACAGCGGTGTTATTCTGTAAAAATCTCACCGCGAAAACTTAGGTGAAGTTAGCGTGGAGTGAGCTGTCAATAGTGTCAATTCCTAGCAAAAACAAACTCACTTCACCTAAGTTTTCACGGTGAGATTTTTACAGAATCGACCGGCTGTACTCAAATACACGAGCGATGCGTGTCGCTGTCGGCAATATGCCACTCGTGTTTTTGAGCACCGTACTCGAATACACGAGAGACGCGTGTCGCTTTCGCGCACCAGATTTTCAACGCACTGTTCAACGCCGAGAGTTGAAAATCCGTGGTCGGCTGTATGGGTTCCATCAATACTGGAAGGAGCACGCACGGGCTCGCGAAAGACGGAAGGAGTGGAGGGATGCGGATTTTTTTTAAGCTCGTAAACGCGCTCCATTTCGCACACATGCCGCAGAACAAATATCGAACGAGTGGAAACGCGGTTCATCCTTCCATCCATCATTCTCCAGCTCTTATATCAATTTATGAGGGGTCGGCGTAGTACGGTAAGCGGTCAGTGGCAAAAAAAAACGAGATTCAATAGAAATAAAAGGACAGATTAGCCTTTTATGTATTTCTATTGAATCTCGGTACTTACGTACTACGTTAGGCCAATTCAAGGCCAAAGTGTTGCAACATCAAAAGTCAATTATTCTAATTAGGCTGAGAATCATCACTTTTCGACCGTCAAAATTATATAAGACAGTCGCCCCAAACGCCCGCCCTTCACCACTTCCTAGAGCTTTCGCTAGGAAGCAGTGGCGCAACAAACTCCCCAGCAGCATATCTGTGTGAAAAACTTGATTCTACACAATCGTAGGTATGTAAAGTAGGTAATTAACATTAAGGGACACAGAACATTAAATTTAATTATTTGCCGTATTTATTTATTATGACACTCCAACGATTAGTTCACATAAACATTAACAGAAAGCTTAGCCTTATTATATACAGTACTACAGTGAACTTACCACTTAAATACTTACCTACCACTTAAATAACTTACATAGTTTGCCTAATTGATTTACTAGGTAGGTACCTACCTAATTAAAGTGATAAGAAGAACAATAGATATATTCAAATAAGTTAATAATAATAAAATTAAATAAAAAAATATAATACAATCAAATGAATAAGATTAAATAAAATAATTACATTAATTAAAAAGTTAAGATTGTAACAAATGAATACGGAAGAAAACATGAGCGACGGAATTCGAACAAGATTGGTCCATCAGTATTCTGCGGTTTTCGAGTGATGTAAGGTTGAAGTGAGTCAATCTTACAGGGTAATTAGATGTGCTGGGGCAGCTCATAGATTTATATCGCAGGTACCTAGTGAAGCTTTTTTGGACGCGTTCGAGTCGATCGATATGAACCTGGTAGGATTCCACACCTGCGATGTATAATCGAGTACACGAGGGTGAAGTAGAGGAGTTTGAGGGTGCGAATAGACGTAAAGTCATGGCAGACAATCTGAAATCCTAACATTTTAGTTGCCTTTTTGACAATATTGTCTATATGTGGAATGAAAGTAAGCTGACTGTCGAGGTAGACTCCCAAATCGTGAATTGAGTTAACCTTCTGCAGTGTTTCACCGTTCAACGAATACGAGGATAGAAGGGTATTTCGTTTTTTTTTGTGAAGGTCATTTGCTTACACTTTTCGGCGTTGAGTCATCCTGTTCTCTAAACACCAGTTTTGCACTGAGTTTAGGTCCTCTTGCAGCAAGGATATATCTCTGACTGAATTTATTTCCCTATAGAACTTGACATCGTCTGCAAAGAGTGAACATTCACTGTGCTTGATGCAGTTCACTATATCGTTGACGAATAAAAGGAACAATATCGGACCCATGTGGGAGCCTTGTGGAACTCCAGAGGTGGAATAATAAAAGGAAGACTGATGACCCTTTACTACGACCCTTTTTTTTTCTGTCAGTCAGATAAGACTCGAACCATTGGAGAAGCTGTCCGAATATGCCGAGGTTTTAAAGTTTCTGCAGTAGGATTTGGTGGTCGACCTTGTCAAAAGCACTACTGAAGTCTGTATAAATGGAGTCAACTTGTGAGCGAGAGCATATGTCAGGTAGCCACGCCATTATACCAAAAAATACAAAACATACCAAGGTCGGCGTTTACGGACTTTCAGTCTGCTGTACCTATTTTTCAGGCTGTATGTAAAAGCCCTTTTTTGCGCTTGTAGACGACGAGCGTGCTATTCACACATGCCACAACACCAGTCTCGAACGAGTGGGATTGTTGTTCATCATTCTCATGTCCTTAAATAATGCCGAATTGCCGACGCAGTATTACACATGACGCTGGCAGAATAGTTGAAATCGGCTGAGTTGCCAAAAACAAAGCAAGGAGCAAAGGAAAAACAAAGGAGGAGGAACAAGGGAGCTTCAAGTTAGCTGTCATCCGTAATTAAAAATGTTCAAAATCTAGTCGCAATCTCATCTTAATGACAATCAAGGTCAAAAACTTGTCAAAATACTTAATAAAAATTTCCCCACAATTTTGACAAGTTTTTGACCTTGATTGTCGCTGAAATGAGATTGCGATTAGATTTAGAACGTTTTTCGTTTTTAACTACGGGTATTGGCCTTCAGACTATGAACGTTGTTAAAATTAAGAATCAATGACAGCTCACTTCAAGATCACTTCACCAAAGTTTTCACGGTGTGATTTTTACAGAATGTACCATACCAGCCGTCCTCAGCGTGACCTTCCCTAAGTTTAGCCTCGCTAAAATCTCGTTAACCAACAAGGAATCCATATTGCTGACGAAAATAGGTTCATGCAATACGAGCACGCGTCACTCTATAATTAATGCTATTGTATGTGTGCAAAACCGGGTTTATGCTCTCCGAAAATACACCAAAACTTTAATCGGCTCTAAAATCCGGGATCTCTCCGTTACTGAAGATCATTTTATGAGTGAAATAGCTGTTGACCGGGACTGTCTGCTTATATTTTATTTAAATTATCCAGGATGAAAGTAGCCTGTCCAGTGGGGTAGTTGCGTAGTACATTAACAGTAGCAATGGTTTTATTTTGACGGTTCAACAACATTCATTGCGTTATTTACGTTGTTGAATGGACAAATTTTTCGAACATATGAAGTAATGGATTAGGAATATCCTTCAAAATTATTAGATTCAGATTTTAAGAGTGTAACGCAATTAGGGTGCTGGTCCTTCTCCAGGTCGCAGGGTATCTATCTGCCAATCTATCTGTCGTGTTTTAGGGTTCCGTACCAAAATGGTAAAAAGGAACCCTTATGGTGTTACTCAGTCTGTCTGTCCGTCTGTCACAGCTGGATATCTCAAGAATTACTAATGCTATCAACTTGAAATTTGGACTAGTTTTAGATGACGTTTGCCTAACTATTTTGCAAATAAGATATAAATAAAAAATATATACATTTTTTACAACAGGGACTGAAAGGGGGTCTGAAAAATTCAAAGTGGGGCTACCGGCTACTACGGCTGTGGGGTATCATATTATGAAAGAGCGCAGTTTGCGCATTATTAAACATTTTTTTCTTCTTTTTAGGCCGCATAGTTTTCAACTTTTGATGAAAAATGTTTAAAAAAATGCCGTTCCCCCTTATCTCCGATGATTGCAAAGAGAAAGATCTGAAATAATTCCATGTGATAGAAGTTTATGTAAAGTTACAAGAATTATAAAACGATGTCTCTAAATAGCACACTTTTTCAGAAATCATTAACAAAAGTTACATTAGTTCCAATATCAGTCAAGAGATGGCGCTGACCTAAAACTGCAATATTCTACACCGCAGCGCACAGTGTTAAAATTCTCTGACGGTTATAGGCCTCGCCGATGAAAATATAAAAAAAAATATTATGATGGTATGGAACCCAAAACTAAATTAAAACAAATATTTTTATAACAAGTGGATGTAATGATGGTTCGGAATTAGAATGTTAGGTAGCGACCCGCCCGAGCTAGTTTTATTCAAACCTGTATTTCAGACCATCACTTTACAAAATGTGGGTGTACAGCTCTACCTAACCCTTTGGGGGATATAGGCGTGATAATATGTTAAAATTTATGTTTCTAGAAAGATCCTCAGTCCCAGTTTAAATTCTAAATTTCGCGGTCACGTTTATAGTCGTAGTTAACGTGAAAATCCCGGAATCTGTCGAAACATTCACCCTCATTACGTAACGCGGTTGCCAGCGTTAGGGAGTTGTGCCACTGGCACGAGGAAGCGAGTCAATCAACGATTTTCTCACTCAAGAACCGTACAAAAGATAAACTCCGTCTGCAATTTTGAATTGAATGCATACGAGCGGAGAGCAGAGATGAGGAGTAGATGTAGAGAAGTGGTGGCCCTGTGGTAGCGGACACGACTTACGAGTTGTAGGTCGTAGGTTCGAACCCTGACAGGCGTTTTACTTTGTGTAAATTATTTCAAAACCACTGCTCTCAAAACGGTGAAGAAAAACATCGTGAGTTTCTTCACGATGCATGTCACGGCATGTCCTAGAACCAAAAATTAGAATATATGTGACATCCATCAACCCGCGCTGGGCCCGCGTGGTGGATTACGGCCCACTCCCTCTCACAGAGAGGAGGCCTGTTTCCCAGCAGTGGGAACATTGTAGGCTGATAATGCTATGGATGGGATATTTTAGCTTAGTGTCGTGCATCCCAAGTATCGCAACGTATCTGCTTTACCTCTGGTATTGCAGTTTTTGAAGTGAAAACTTCTTTAGCGGCGCTGTGTACTTTTTTTTGGAATGGGTAAAAACTTCTAAATTCGCGTCAGGTCACGTGACCCTGATCGAAAATTCGTAAGACGTAAAACGTCAGACGTAAAACGTAAGACGCGCGTTGTTGAGGACAGCGCCATCTATGCACAT
This sequence comes from Luperina nickerlii, assembly GCA_963855955.1. NCBI lineage: Eukaryota > Metazoa > Arthropoda > Insecta > Lepidoptera > Noctuidae > Luperina > Luperina nickerlii. Next base: position 2,204,479 of record OY979689.1, on the reverse strand, counting down.
CGGGAAGAACTACGAGGGCCTCGCGTACTAACGTCAGACGTAAAACTTAAGACGCGCGTTGTTGAGGACAGCGCCATCTATGCACATCGGGAAGAACTACGAGGGCCTCGCGTACTAACTACGTAGGCCTCGCGTACTAACTACGTAGTTCATCCAACAACGACGAGATGGCGCTGAACCACGGATATATAACTGACGACGAGCAAATCTGAATAAATTCCTTTCACGAGAAGAATAAACCAGTCACTTTGGTCATCATACCTGATTTGCAAAAAACCCTATAAAATAAGGAACACACCTTAACACGCGTGTTTTGTTTATAAGACGATTCACAAAATACACTCGTAATTGTTCAAGTTTTCACTTCTGTCGGCACTACCGGAGTGCCAGTGTTTTTTTTTTTTTAAATCTTTGCCCCACACTAGGAATTACTCCTGTATCATGGGTGCGTTTACAAACATATAAATTCACATACACAAACAGCCAGACCCGGAACAACTACCTGTAGGTAATACAAATATTTGTTCCGTGCGGGAATCGAACTCGCGACACTCAGCGCAGCAGTCGATCGCTCAGCCACTGCGCCAACCGTGTCGTCTCGACTTTAGTCGTCGATACTTTACAAATTCCCCATCTGTTGAACTGCCTGCTTGATGTCTCCTTGCTTGACGTCATCACGTCAACGCCACCTGTCGCTAAAAACCAGCGCTGTGGCTGTCTCGTGTAGGGTCGCAGCATTATGCTGAGTGACGGTCGTTTTACGTGGATATGACGCATATTTTCCCCCAAGGAGATGTTTCATTTTTGGCTAGCACTTGTACAATATATCAAAAAACGTGGAAAATACCCTGAATTTGGGAAAAATATTAATCTGTGAATTTGAGAATAACCTTTGTGTACAAACAAATTAAAGTTTTTCAATTATTGCCATTTGATAACGTTATGGCCAATATGGCGGCGTCCTGACAGCAAACATGCGTTCTGAAACCTTGTTGATCTTGAAATGGATCTGAAATGAGTGCGAAACCGTAAATACAAAAACATTAAATATAATTATAAAAAGTTAGTAAAGGTTAGTGAACAGATAAACCATGTTTTACCGTTAACCAATATGGGTTAATCGACGGTCAAAAGGCTAACAATGAAGCAAAAACATAAAATATCCCGTTTTAGGTTATAATGACATTAACGTCATTGTCATCTCTCATTGACTCAATACGTCTCCATTTTACTCACAACAAATGTCAAACATTTACAATTTTAATTTTGTACTAAAGTAATACAAATTAATTCTATAAATCATTTTGCCTATTATATGTTTATAGATATATTTCACAGATTTTCTGAAATGTACACGTCCTAGCCAAAGTTCCATACAAAAATGAAACGTCTCCTTTGGTTTTATTGTGTTCGTGTTTTACCGCAAAAACGTATTTTCTTTATTTTCTGTACCTTTATAAATAGGCTAGCCAATTAAAGATAGCACCGACTTCTTGCCAGTTAATCCAGGTTTCTTATCACCAGTATTAAACAGCTTTCTAGACGCAAAGAGTTCCTGACACACTTTATAATTATTTACTGTTCATTTCGTCACAAATTATACGGTTTCCTTGCTCACGGACGCGAAGCCGATTATGTACTTACTTCGAAAGGCGATATTTGATACTTAAGTTACATTACGCCCTCTGGTTGGAAGGACTGAGCAAATATATTGGAAAAATTAATACAGTTGAGTGGGAAAAAAAAAATCAAAGAGTATGCTTACATGGTTTAGTCATATTGAGAGGATGAATGAAAGGAGATTAACAAAAGGTGTTTACTAGGCAGATGTGAGAGAAATGTTTGTCGGGAGGGGACGCTCTAGAAAAACATAGTGAACTTTTTGTTAAGGTTCTTTTCAAAGGTCAGGTGCGTAGTACTCTAAGGTTCTTCATAAATGTCAGGTGCGTAGTACTCTAAGGTTCTTCAGAAAGGTCAGGTGCGTAGTACTCTAAGGTTCTTCAGGAAGGTCAGGTGCGTAGTACTCTAAGGTTCTTGGGAAAGGTCAGGTGCGTAGTACTCTAAGGTTCTTCAGAAAGGTCAGGTGCGTAGTACTCTAAGGTTCTTCAGAAAGGTCAGGTGCGTAGTACTCTAAGGTTCTTGAGAAAGGTCAGGTGCGTAGTACTCTAAGGTTCTTGAGATAGGTCAGGTGCGTAGTACTCTAAGGTTCATCAGAAAGGACAGGTTCGTAGTACTCTAAGGTTCTTCAGGATTAAAAACTTATAATTTTTGCTTACTTTTCTGATCTTACGAAAGAACAATCTAGACCCCTCCCACCCCCACGTATGAAAAAATAAGACTTTGGACCCTCCCCTCAAATCTTCTTACGTAATAAATAAACATCCCCTAATCCAGTCCTGCAAGGTTGTTAGTATTTTACCAATAACCCTGTATAAGCGTACAAAACATGAAAATAGCTCGCCCCTATTTATTTTCGCTCCTATTTGCTATCCGACTAATCCTCGTCACTGGAACAAAATAATACCTTAGTTACATAACCCATATAATGACGGGCCACAAAACGTTTACTATACATACCGACTCGACTACTTAACTTACTTCTCAAACTTATTTCGCCTGCCGCCCTCTAATCTAACTACAGTACCCGGCGATAAATATTGCACATCGACCTTTACCTTTTTTGTATTTTATACAAAGAATAAAAATAATTATCAAAAGAAGCAAATCATAGTTGTTTTAACAGCTCCTAATAGATACCGGACTGTTTGTATTTCGTGCGACAGAGATAACGCTCTACGAAACCGAAATTAGCCGATTGTCTCTTTCCAAAGGTCGATGTGCAATATTTATCGCCGGGTACCTACAGCTGGGCAAAGGCCTCCCTCTCCGGCCACCGTAGGCGCGGGCCTGCGGACGGAGAGTGATGGGTAGCTCACCGTCCGATCAGGACCAGACGCGTACGTGTTCCACGCGCGCCTCAAAGAGATGTCAGCATCATTTGAAGGGGCCCGTCATCGTCAGGGCCGAAGCCTGCCGGGTTAGCGGGATTGTCCGAAAGGGTTACCGCTGGCCTGGAATTCTAAGGAAGAATGAATGAATGGATGGAAGGGCTAAGGAGGGAACACGGGTGGGTTTCAGTAAGAGTCTGAGACTCCCTTCCGCTCCACCCAGAGCGGGAGGGGTCATTTGATGATTTGCCAACTTCAAAAAAAAAGAAGACCTCCCTCTCTTTTTTCCACACAATTCGGTCTTTTGCGAGTCGGCCGGCCAGTCCCTACTGTAGGAGTCAAGCTCGTTCCGCCATCTACGTCTTGGTCTGCCTCGATGACATCGTGCGTTGAGCGGGACCCAATCGGTGGTTCTCTTAGCCCAATTGTCATCTGACATGCGGCAAACATGTCCGACTTTTTTTTTTTTTGATATTGGGAAATCATCAAATGACTCCTCCCGCTCTGGGTGGAGCGGTAGGGAGTGTCAGACATGTCCGGCTCAGTCCTACTTAAGTTTATCGGCTTTTTGGGTAACGTCGGTTCTTTGTTTTGCCGGCCTTTTGAGGATTTTGTTTTACTAGAGCCCTAAATTCACGTTCTTGTAAATGAACAGACGGCTGTGCTGCTGGGGAGTTTGTTGCGCCACTTCTTCCCGGCTAAAGCACTAGGAAGTGGTGAAGGGCAAGCGTTTTGGGGGACTATCTTATGTGATTTTGACTTTCAAAAAGTGCTGATCCTCAGTCTAGTTTGAATAAATGACATATGGTTTTTTGATTCATGTTCAGACAATTACAGCGATAGAAACGCTTTCAGAGCTGTTCTGAGCAGAACAATGACCACAATCCAGGGTATAATTGCGAGATTGGATTCCATAGCCGAAATTCCAGGGGATTATTCCGATTATTCCCGATATTCCTGCTAGCCATTCTTGAATGGACACCTCTTAACTTTGTCTGAGTCTTCTACTTCCCCCTTGAAAGCCTCCAAGCCTACAAGGGGGGTGTTATCGCCCACTTTAAGAAAGACTGGTCTGTAGCTTGATATCACGAATGCCCTCCATTGGGTATTGACAGACATTTGATATTGTTGTCTCGATTACGACTTCGACAGGTGACACGATTTCCACGAGGAGACGATTGTAATATTTATTGTTATGTAAGTTTGTGTCCATATACCTAAACTGTAGAATACATAATTTAAGGAATTTTGATGAATGATGTGATAAGGCTACTTATATATATTTTTTATTTGAAATGGGTTTGCTCTTGACTCTAGTCTAGGTCAGAGATGACACAGACAAAGTCTACGATGGAGTGAGCTTACCCAGAAGAAGCCTGTTCACTCTTACTTTGAAGAGATTCGGGGTTGTATGCACTCGGAAACACAAACGCAGGTAGAGAGCTCAACTCTTTTCTACGGTGTTGTTTAAATCTCATCATCATCATCTACCTGCCTTTTCTCATTTCTATGTTGGGGTCGGGTTCCAGTCTAACCGGATGCAGCTGTATACCAGTATTTTATCTCTATGGAACGACTGCGTGGCTAAATACCTAATAACAGACGCACGGGTCGACAGCAGGTTAAGTTTGCCGAGACCGGTTCGTGGGCTGACCATCCATAACATATCGAGACTCTCTTCCCTGCCTCGGAAAGTACGTTAAGCCTTAAGCCGTTAAGCCGTTGGTGGGCTGCCATTTGATAAATGATTTTATTTTTGTAAGTAGGTTTGCACAAACACGTCAATCAATATTTTTTTTTAATAGATGAGGTCGGCGTTTTCTATCTGACTACTCTGAGAAGAAAGGCCGAAACAAACTCAGAGGTCACAGTCTCTTTTAAAGTCCAGACATAATCTGGGTCAGGTTATATGAAGACCACGTAGATCGATATCTGAGATGGTATTTTAAGGAAAGAGCCACTCAGATTGAGAAGACTTGTCCAGTCAATTTGTAAATCTTTGACAGTCTTTACGTGTATTAGGAAGCCCGAAAGTCTGTCAACCAGTCTTACTAAGGGGTATCGTATTACCCAGTAACGCCTATAGTCTTCCACAAGAATGGGGCTTTCAAATGCAAAAACTTGTTTTTAAATCCGATTGATAGTTCCAGAGATAAGCGCGTTCAAACAAACAAACACTTCAGCTTTAGAAAGAGTAACTTTACTCATGTGATGTAGGCATAAAAAAGGCACTTTGGAACGTCAACATTTACAGGAAAATAAAATTGATTCTAGCTGCTCCCTTCTAAAATAGTCCACTTAAAAAGCAGTTGTGGAGTGCGTGAGCTAGGCTCTAAGCGGTTTCTTCAGAAAGTTGTTCAGGATGCTTAGGAAGTAAACATACTAAAAGTCCCCGCGTCTAGGAGGTGAACGGAGTGGTTTTCTAAATTCTAATCAGTTTTCGAGCATCACGCTGAAGTAGCAACAGCTAGTGTTTAATAAAAGTCGTTTTTCGAAAATTTTCACTTTTCCGGAACATGTAGTTCGAAAATGGGTAGGAATTCGAAAAAGTGTGTGAGATAAAAGTTGCAGAAAATTGTATTAGCTTTCATTACGTAGCAGATGTTTTTTCTCTACGACGCACCGTTTTAAAGATATAAGCGAAAGACTAAAAATGGGAACCTTTTATCTTCCCCCCACTCCGGCTCACCTCGTAGACGCGGATACTTTTAGTATGTTTACTCGCTAAGCACCCTGAACAACTCACGCACTCTTCACCTCCTTTTGGGTCATTCGTTGAGTGGACTATAACGATAGTTTCGTATAAAGAAGAATGGAGGAATAATTCAAACATTTTGTCACGCACGCACGCTCAAGCAGACAGCTGGCCCTTTGAAGGACATCACCAATTAGATTGGTATCTATTTAATGGCATAAAACTCATCGACCGAGTAGTACTTCAAACTTGACCTTTAACAACCATCTTCTAAATAGAAGATGGTTGTTAAAGGTCATTGTTAACGGTCAAGTTTGAAGAACTACACGTGACAAAATGTTTGAATTTAATAAATCTATATCTATACAAATAAATAAAATAGGTACCTACCTAATGTCAAAATAACAGCTTTTTAACCGACTTCAAAACAGGAAGTTCTGTATTCGACCCGTATGTATGTATGTCCGTGATTTTATCAAAAACTAATGATAAGCAACCTCTTAAGAGGTCATTGTACTCATCATTATGAACAACTTTTACTATGGGACCAAACCTGAAAACACGCAAGAGCTGTTGCTATGATTCAAGAGGGAGGCTCTCAAAGATATGTAGCAATACGTTTCAGTGTATCGCGACGAGCTATTCGAAACATCTGGGAAAGCTTTCAGGAGACCGAGAGTTTAGCTAGGAGGCCTGGAACAAGAAGAATTAGAGCAGTTATGACACGTCTCAAACTCAATACTTTCAATTAAACCATGTACAGGCACTTTTGAATTTTCTAAATTAAATAGTCTGTCAGTTAGTCACAAAGTTGAAACATTCCAAAACGTAGATCTCTATTTAGAAGAACGGGCAAGAAACTCCATGGACACTCTTTTAAATTAAGTTACAAAATCCTGGGTACATTATCCTTGTTGCTTCTATATGTGAGAACAATGTAAAAAAACCGGCCAAGTGCGAGTCGGACTCGCGCACCGAGGGTTCCGTACAAACCTGCAAGGTTTACAAAGTTCGTTCATTACGACAATCGTGTCATAACTATGGTATTTTTATTGCAAAATGAAATTCATGACATTACAATGGGGAAAGATGGAGGAGCATAAATTTAAGACAAAGATCTCTTTGCTCTCTGTGCTGTAAGCTATTGCTTCTTACCAAATTTCGAGATTCTATGTCAACGGGAAGTGGTCTTTAGGTTTTAATTCCCTTGCGTGTAGTTGCGAGTTTCAAAATATGCGGTATCAATGGTTGTACTTTTGCGTTTTGCGTTTTTGCGTTGACTTAGAATTTTTTTTTTCACGGGTTAAAGGCAATTAGATCTAAGTATTTGATATGAATTTCAACTTGATAGCTCTACGCGTTCATGAGGAAAAAAGTAATAAGTTTATATTTATTAAAAAATAAATATATATTTTGTAATGTAACTAAAAATTTAAGGTTTTCGGAATTTTTCCTTTATGTGTGCTATAAAACGTTGCTTCAAGCCAAATTTCAAGATTCTAGGTCGACTGGAAGTACCCTTTAGGTTTTGATTCCCTTGCGAGTACTTGCGAGTTTCAAAATATGCAGCTTAAATTGCTGTTTCTTTTGATTGCGTTGACATAGAAGTTTGATTTTGTTACAGCTTAAAGGTATTATAGACCTGAGTATTTGGTAAGAATTTCAATTTAATACCTCTACGCGTTTATGAGGAAATGGGTAGTAAGTTTAAAATTATTAAAAAAAATATTATGTGATGTAACTAAAAATTTATGGTTTTCGTAATTTTTCCTTTATCTATGCTATAAGACGTTGCTTCGTTCCAAATTTCAAGATACTGAGTTCACGGGAAGCACCCTGTAGGTTTTGATTCCCTTGCAAGTGTCGAAAATTTGCGGCATAAACGGCTGTATCTTTTGATTGCGTTGGCTTAGAAGTTTGATTTTTTCACAGCTTCAAGGGACAGTAGACCTGAGTAATTGATATAAATTTCAGCTTCATACCTCCACGCGTTCCTGAGAAAAAGGGTCTTGACAGACGGACGGACGGACGGACAGACGGACAACAAAGTGATCCTATAAGGGTTCCGTTTTTTCCTTGAGGTACGGAACCCTAAAAAGACACAAATGAAGAAACAATTCAAAATATAAGATTAAAAATAAACGAACATTTTGTAGGGAACCGAATAAACCCTTTGGTAAATTAAACAATCAACATTGAACCTTATGCTTTGGCAATAAAGTTGAAAATGTATAAAAGAAATTTGACAGATTGTGGTAACTTGATGTGCTGGCGTCTGTACTTAAAGACTGGGTAAAATGATACCCATTGGTAAGACTGGTTGTCAGACTTTCGGGCTTCTGACGACCCGAAGACTGTCAAAGACCCAAAATGAGCCGGGACTACAGGCTTAAGGTGTTTTCCGAGATACAGTTCTCGGTATTAAAAAATGGTCACCCATCTACGGATCGGCCGCGGCAAGCGTAGCTTAACCTGGTCGATCGACCCGCGCGGCTGTTATTACTTAGCCAGGAGCTCCCCCCTCCTCTTTAGGTAAATTAATTGTAGGTAATTAAAGCAGAGGGCCTCTAAGCCTTCCATTACTCATTAGTTAAGATCTTAGAAGCCAGTTTGAGGTTGGAGTATATTGCACTGCCAGATGAATGGTAACACGTACGGCTCATTACGCTAAATTAGCCCATTTAGTGTAATGAGCAGGGGGCCTAAAAGGGCCACTTTGCCAGAATCATAAAAGGATAACATTATGAATCATAATGTACAGTTAACTGTTAAATTAATCGTATCAAATCCTATTGATGAAGGATTTTTCAGTTATTTTTTATTGTCTGTGCTAAAATATGGTGCCGATTTATGCGTCATGTTCGTGAACGGGCGCCGTCAGTTGGGGCTGGTCATCACTTAGCTGCCTCGGCTTATTTTTAATTAATTTATTTTTGGATTGTAGTTTGTTAAGTACTATTTGTTGTACTCTGGACGCTTTTAACACGTACGTCTTTCTTATTTTTTTACATCGTTCTCACATTATATAATTTTAAAATCAAAAGTAATGATGTAACTAATATTTTTGTAAAATATCATTTAAAAAGAGTGTCCATGGAGTTTCTTGCCCGTTCTTCTCCATAGGTACCTACGCTTTGGAAGGGGCAACTAGCTTCATACTTTCTGACTGACCGACTTCTTGACAATTCAAAAGTGCCTGTAAATGGTTTAATTGAAATAAATGCTTTGAGTTTGAGTTTGAAATACCAATCAATCCAATCCAAATTCAATCCCAATCTCTTTGATTATACCTACGTACGTAGGGCAGCGAAAAAAAAAAACACCGACCGTCTTCGCCGTATTATAATTCATAATGTTATCCTTTTATGATTCTGCCAAAGTGGCCTTTTTAGACCCCCTGTACGTGTAGGTGCACAACAACAGTGGCAGTGGGAACAGTGCGAGTATAATGGCCTTTTCAATCTAGTTCGGGTGAATGGTAGTTCTTTCTGTCTTCAGCTGCATCTATCTATCAGTGGAGGTACCTTCATAGAAGCCGAAAAGCCCGGCTTGCCCTAATAAAATCATAATTCACAACAAAAAACTTACTTAAACCTATCAATAAATAAATATATAAAAAAAATACCAGTCAATGAACTCGAACACAAAAAACATTAATAACTGAAAATCAGCCAATTGGGCGCTTTTTTTATACGTTGAAAATCTGTGGGCTTGCCCTAATTTTGACCCCTAGGCACGCCACTGCTATCTATCTATATACATATCATCATCTGCCTAGCCTTTTCCCAACTATGTTGGGGTCGGCTTCCAGTCTAACCGGATGCATCTGAATACCAGTATTTTACATGGAGCGACTGCCTATCTGACCTCCACAACCCAGTTCCTGGGTAATACGATACCCCTTGGTAAGACTGGTTGTCAGACTTTCGGGCTTCTGACTACCCGTAACGACTGTCAAAGATCCACGAATGACAGCCGGGACCAACGGCTTAGCGTGCTTTCCGAGGCACGGAGTGGTCTCGGTATGTTAAGATGTCTGTCAGTCCGTCTGTCTGTCAGCGGGCTATATCTCATGAACCGTAATAGGTAGTTGAAATTTCCACAGACAGTGTATTTCTGTTGCCGATATAACAAATATGAAAAAGAAAATAAAGTTCAAAATTAATGGGGGTCTCCCTACAAACGTGTTTTTTTCCCCGTAGTTTTTTGGTACAGAGCCATTCGTGTGCGGGTCTGACTCGTACTTGACCGGTTTTATTTATTTGAAGTTACATGAAATAGCAGAGCTCATAAAGGCCCCTTCAAACAGGCGCGACACGACACCCGACACAAAGGCACCGCAAGTCGCGCAACGAGCGGTTCCTTTGTGTCGCGCGCGATTATATCGCGTGTCGGGCCTGTTTGTAGGAGCCTTAAATATCCACGCTTTTTAACACTTCATCTGAAAAAGTGCTCATTTTCTCACAAATATTACGAATTATCAGTAACTCACTAAACATCAATTGCAAAATCATTGAGGAACATGGTCTGGAAACTCACAAGCTCATCGTAAATTATGTTGCACTGTGTTGTTGCTAATGATAATAATATAGGTATGTGTACACTGTGTAGCCTCTTTTTCCATTTAGATGGTCTTCACTCTTCAAATGAACGAATCTTCAGACCTGAATTAGACTGATCATATCGTGATATTACAGGCGAATGCCAAGGAGGTTCTTTAAAGTGCATATGCATTATTTCTGTTTGAGAGGAGGCCTTTGACCTGCAGTTGGATAACTTCAGGAACAGAGAACCATGACTCAGAATTCTCCTAAGAGGCCTAACGATTATCTTCTCAGCAATGTATAGAAAACTTTAATCAATGCCTGCTATCCTGGATGCTATGTCCCGTGAAAAGTAGCTAAGGTAGATTTCCGATCCAAAAATTTCACGAAATCTACCATATGTCCTTGGCAATCTGCAGGTTAGGTAAGTAGCAATATTCCTTCAAGATCATTAGATCAAAAATGGTCTACAGAGGTCCGTTGTCCAAAAGTGGTTGACATAGTTTGAAAAGCTTATCCAAAAGAAGTAACCGTCTCATTGTTCTAGTGGTACCAAGTGCAACTGCGATTCTTGAAGCACAGAGTTCAATTGGAGATCCAGGTCAGTCAACAAAAATATAAATGAGGTTTAGACTTAAAGCACGTTGGAGTTGGCTTCCACAAACGACAATATGTTCATGTAATCGCTTACTTACTGATGTCCATGAGAGACTCGACCGCGAAGATCACGCAGAATGACTTTAGATGCAGTTCGTATCCTGTACTGTATTGCTATTCTGTAAGGGAGGGCGCCCACGAGCAACTTAGGTGTCCAGCAACTTAGGTGCCCAGCAACTTAGTTGTCCAGCAATTTAGTTGTCCAGCAACTTAGTTGTCCAGCAACTTTTTCGTCTCTATTGCTGTCTCCTAGCCGAGATTCGGACGATGTGCACACGGGAGCAACAGCAACGCTACTCTTTTCTAAAATTTTCGGTTGAACGGCAACTGTCTAGCCGGCAACTTTTTTGTCGCCGTGCGCGCGCTTGCATTGCAACCAATAGACGGGCAACATTTGCGTGCAAACCGGCAGACAAAAAATTCAGCTGTCGCGTCGCAAAATGCGGGTACTTTTATACAAACCCGTAGACATGATGTGAGAGACAAATTAGTTGCGGAGACAAAAGTTGCTTGTGGGTGCCCTCGCTAAAAATTTATCCGTGAAAACTTAAGTGAGGTGAGTTGTCAATAGTGTCAATCCCTAACATTAGGTGGAATGACAGCTCAATGAGGGCTATCGTGTATGAATTCGTCGCTAGAGGCGCTAGTGTAGCGTGAGGTCTCCGAAATGTCACTGTTTGTGGGTGGGCTACGCGGGTTTATTTCTAATTGGAATAATGTTGTGAATATTTCGAAATACCTGAGATTAATTATGACAAATATGAGTGACGGGTCAATGAAAATCAGTGCTTTAAAAGTGGAGCTAAGAGAAAGGTGAAAAATTAAGTGGGCTGTAATAACAGATTTTGTTTGTTTAAATATGATTTAAATGTAAACGTTGTTTTCACACCCGTAATAACACACTTTGAGAGCTATACTTCAGGACCTTACTCGACAGTGGCGCCAACTGGTAAGCACAAAAACGGTAGCCCTCATATAAGCTTACTTCACTTATGTTTTCACGGTGAGAATGTTACAGTATAGATGGCTGGTCACTGGCTTGAGCATCACGAGTAGAATTTTGTAGTAACTTGATATTAAAAAGTGACCATGGAGTTTGGGGTACCCGGAGACTGGATTTGTGCCTAATTGATGGCAATAGGCCTGTTACATGGGACTTAAACATAACTGGCGGAATATGGGTGTATATTAAAGCAAGAAAGAAAGAAAAATATTTTATATGGAACACACAAGAAATACAAATAGTTAAATTGGAGCATTTAAAACTAACAAAGTTACATTAAAAAGAACCAAAACAAAAGATCTGTGCGAGGCCAAAACGGGTCCATTCTCAGTAAAATGTTCTACAAATGTCATCGTTTTGGAACGGGCAGCTTCAACTTTCTAACTGACCGACTCCATGACAGTTCCAAAGTGCCTGTAAATGGTTTAGTTGTAATAAGGGACATCAGGCGCAGGACCAACGGCTTGGCGTGCTTGCCGAGACACGGGGTTACCACAGCTCGAACTTCCAAACTCCGGACTGAAACTAGGAAGTTCCTAATGGGAAAACCCAATAACACTGCCTGACCTGAGAATCTACCCAGGACGCCACGATCAGCAGTCGCGCTCGCAAACACGAGAGCAACGGGGCAGTTAAAAAGCCTAGGTACAATGCGTGCCACGAAAGATGAGACTTGACACACCACGTGGTTTGACATGCGCAGTACACGATTTTAGGTATCTTTAGCGGTGTGAGGTCTGAGTGCGGACGGGACCGGACGTCATAGGGGCGGCGGAAAGAGCGGGGGAGGCGGGGTCAAGTCTCATCTTTCGTGGCACGCATTGTACATAGGTACTTTGGCTGGACAATAACGAACTTGGTGTGGACCTTCAAAAAGTACCAGTTGCGCAGTGTATGACTTGCGGGGTAATTGTAAACCCACTAACAGTAGCAATGGCTTCCATTTTGACAGTTCAACAACATCCATTGCGTTACTTATATTGCTGAGCTGACACATTTTTCGAAGAAATGAAGCAATGGATTAGTAATATCTATACTAATATTATAAAGCTGAAGAGTTTGTTTGTTTGGTTGAACGCGGTAATCTCTGGAACTACCAGTCGGATTTGAAAAATTCTTCTTGCATTTGATAGCCCAATTCTTGAGGAAGGCTATAGGCTATTTAACATCACGCTATGACCTTTAGGAGCCGAGCAAAAAGAAAAAAAGTCAGAAAGAACGCTAAGCAAAAACGAAGTAATAGCGCGGGCAGGCGATGCGATGCGAGAGGTTGGGTCGGAGTAACAAGAGATTTCAAGCGGACGAAGTCGCGGGCATAAGCTAGTGCTTCAATATGATTCAGATTGAGAGATATAGTGTGTTATTCAATTAGGGTGTAGATAGATGTTTATCGCAAAAGAACAACAACCGTTGCACTTAGCGTTTTGTAGCTTCTACATACCCATGGGAAAAAGGTCAGAGCTCATGTATTTAATGCTTAATTAGACATGCACATATTCATTTTTAATTACCACAAGACTCCAAGTGTCTAGGACGCACGTGACATTTTCTATAGACGTAGTATTAAGCTGGTGTCAGACGTTTCACTTGAATCAAAATTGAAAATATCAAATTACTAGCTTTTTCCCGCGCCTCGGCTGGAGGTCGGAAATTATGCCACGGAAACGTATTACCGGGATAAAAAGTATCCTATGTGTTTAATAAACTATCTGTGTGCCTTCATCCAAATCCTATTAAAAGCATAATAATGATTGAAATACTATCGTGAATTCATGCAAGCCTGGTTTATTTTTTAGAATACTGCTCAGAAAGTCGGGTCATATTTCAATCATTATTCGAAAGACACGTAGCGCCATCTAGCATCCTAAAGCAATTGTGACTGTCGAAAGTTCTTTTCCTCGGGAACAGCTTTTTTTTTCTGGATGAACGGTGTATGTCCTATGACCCTATATCCTTTTCTATAGCCCTGACTATATGCATCATGATGATCTGTATCTTATGGTATCTCTCATGACGACGTCTATCTCACATGAAGATGACATTTTTACTATCTCTTAACGTTTGCATTAAGAACAGTGAAAATATCATATTAATGCAAAAAATTTATAATGTTATAAAAAAATTGTAAATCCGTCTATATATCGGAGTTATGCCCGTAAATACATAAAATAATTATGTATAAAAAAAGCTTAACGTACTTTCCAAGGCACGGAGGGGTCTCGGTGTGTAAAGATGGTCACCCATCCACAGACAAACCGTGGCAACCGCAGCTTAACCTGATCGATCGACCTGTGCGGCTGTGATATTTAGCCACGGGCCTCTGAAAGACAAATATGAACAAAAAGTGAAGCGTCTGATATCTGCTTTATCTACTGGGTATTTTTAATGGCGGGTCAAGGCAGACGTCCGGTTTCGCATACTTCACAGACTGCAAATAAAAACAGTGCTGTCACTGTTTTAGTTTTTAATAATTTGAATGCGGCTATAAAGTAATTGTGTTTCCTGTCGTGCATTCGCAGTTCCCGGGCGTATTATAATTATTTTTACTAACACCAAGAGAAACCTAATGCATAAACAGCAGCACACTGTTGAAATATCAACGCTCGGCTCAACGCTGAGAGTTGAAAATCCAACGTGCAGTATTATTTATGCGTTACATTAAAATATCGTCTAGCTAGTGTTAGTGAAAACAGGCATGCAAGTACCTAATTAAAAATATCCTGCATTATTGTCAGAAAGTCCTAATGGCTTTTTGGAGATAAGTACTTGATTACTCAAGGTTAAGACTTAAGGTAGGTAATTCCACACCCACACCGCCGCTTTCACATTTAGGCGACTTTAGCAGCGCGACAGCCGCGCGATAGACGCGCGACTGTCGCCCAGTCAGAATTTCATTTATAAACAAAAGTGCGGCGGCCACTGCGTGCGGTCGGCAATGAGCTGGATTATTGTCAAAAGCAGGAGCAACAATGTTTCCCCGTCGGAATCTATTTTTGAAATGAAGTGTGCCACACTGGTCAGCGGGAGTGTCCGGTCAGCGGGATTGTCCGATAGGGTTACCGCTTGCCCGGAACATAAAAGGCTAAGGAAGAAACACGGGTGGGTTTTAGTCAGTAAGAGTCTGACACTCGGAAGGAAGTGAGCTCCACCCAGAGCGGGAGGGGTCATTTGATGAAATCCCATCCAGAAAAAAAAAAAGTGCGCCACACTGTAAACTGCGGGGTGGAAGCCGCGCTACTATCGCGCGGCTGTTCTTATGATTTGAAGGCATTTGATTACGCCGCGCTACTATCGCGCTGCTAACGCTAATGTGTAAGCGGCCTAAGACTTAGGCAAGCTTGGGTTTCAAATTGGTTCCGCAAGCAAAAAAAAAAACAGAGGAGAAAATACAAGGAAAAGCTTGGTATAACCCGCGCAGATAGAGAATAGATCTGAAAATGGCGTCCGCTCGCATGCGGTCTCGCTCTCTCTCTATCGCTGTCTATACTCACACAGTGCAGTACGCGCTACAAAAAAATAGTCAGTCAGGATTCGCTTTCCACGCTACTTGACGCACTCCGAGTTATCGTTAAATTCGTTCCGTTATTTTGTTGTTTTCGTTGATATTCATTGTTGTTTTTGTTGAGTTTGATTGTTATTTGTTTGCGTTACGTTTGATTGTTATTTATTTTCATTAAGTTTTTGTTACGAAAGTTGACATTTTGTGATTGATTGAACAATGGCTTCACGAAAACGTGGAAAGATTCTTCACAGTGATGCACGTGAGATTGTTTACAACGTTATAAAATACTTTGACGAAGAGAAGAACTTGGAGCGTTATCATCCGTTAAAGTATAGCGCCGCACGCGCAGCGATGGCGACTAATTTATCGATGGCTACTATATCGAAAATAAAGAAAGAAGGTAATTACATGGTACCTACATTATTTTACGCGGTTGTTTTATGGGCGTAACCAAGATAGATAGATAAATCAATTTATTTTAAGATGATTAGCCTTACCTCGATCGAGTATGATTTTTTATATAGATTTTCTGGCCTGAAAACGAGTCCTTTTGACAGCGAGTATGACTAAGTTCAGTGTTGCTGACCATCATCCATCACCATCATCATTCATCATCATCAAACATCATAATCATCACCCACCATTATCATCATCATCGTCCATCATCATCATCCATCGCCAATATCGCCATCATAATACAATCATCAGCATCACCCACCACCATCATCATCCATCATCCACCACCACCATCATCATCCATCACCATCATGTTTATCGTACTCACCGGCGTGTGCGAACGGCGTCGCTCTATAACGATAACTGACAGTAATAGTAATATTTTACTCTTATTTCAGGTAAACTTGCAGAACAAACCAACACCAAGCTCCGTACGCCGAGTAAGGGCAGAAAAGGCTCAAATAATACGCGTGTCCCC
Organism: Luperina nickerlii; assembly: GCA_963855955.1. Lineage (NCBI taxonomy): Eukaryota > Metazoa > Arthropoda > Insecta > Lepidoptera > Noctuidae > Luperina > Luperina nickerlii. The sequence goes on along the minus strand of OY979689.1, from coordinate 2,188,196 downwards.
TTGGACAACTTCGATATATGTGCCATTAGAAATATTGTGGCCTCAATATACAACGTTCGAAAGGAGGTACCTACGCTGAACAAGATTCTGGCGTCAGCAAAAGCTGAATTAAACTATAAAGGCTCCAAAACGACATTAAGAAAGATTTTAAAAGAAAAGCTCGGATTTAAATTTAAAAAATGCCGCCAGAACCGAATGGTGCTCATAGAGCGCGATAATATAAAAGCGTGGCGAGTTAAATATTTACGCCGCCTCCGAGAAAATGATGCCATGGGTGCGGAAAAAAAGAAAGTAGTATATATGGATGAGTCGTGGATCCATGCCCATTATACTGTCAGCAAGTGCTGGCAGTCATCCACCGACAAAGGCGTTCGCAAAAATGATAGTCCTGGACAAAGGTGGGTGATGGTTCATGCCGGCTCAGAAGATGGGTTTGTGGAGGGTGCAGGATTATTATTTAAAGCTAAATCAAAAAAAGGCGACTACCATGATGAGATGGATGGTAATAACTTTACGAAATATTTAAAAGAAAAACTAATACCAAATCTGCCTGAAAACTCCATTCTCGTCATGGATAATGCATCCTACCACAGTATGCAGTTGGATAAAGCGCCAACGACTGCAACCCGTAAAGCGGACATAAAGATATGGATGCAGGAGCACGGTGTCTCCTTTGAAGAAGACTGGACCAAAGCAGAGCTGCTCATGCAGCTAAAAAAGCATCGCCCAGAGAAAAAGTATTTGGTGGACGAACTTCTGCGTGAACATGGCCATGAAGTTCTCAGACTCCCTCCTTACAACTGCGACCTGAACCCGATAGAACATGTTTGGAATTTAATAAAACAACGGGTCGCAGATAAAAATGTGGAGCAACACGAACATAAAATTGAGGAGTTCACAAAAGAGGCCATAGCTTCAATTACGCGAGACGACTGGAAGAAACAAGTAAACCACATCAAAAGAGTCGAAGAAGAATACTGGAATCGCGATGTACGTAGGGAGAGTGAAATAGAGGACTTCATTATCAGTGTTGGTATGAACAGCGACAGCGAAGATGAAAGTGACGACTATGAAGACCAGGACTGTGAAAGTGACCAGTCCATGGAGGATTATAATCAATTGATGGAGGGAATTGAACCAATTATGGGTTCAGATGACCAGGATACTGCTGGACCAAGCGGTTTATAAAACCTTTTCTCCCCTGTTGGTCGTTTCAAAGCCATAAAAATAAATTAAATTTACTTCAAATTCTCTGTCTGATTCGTACATTTTTAAACTAAATCCTTTTCTTGTGTCTTGTAGAGAACTAATAATCATTTCGTCGGTCTAGTGTGCACACCAATCACACACGGCGACGTCTCAGACGTGTGCGTCGGTCTAGTGTAGTTCCGCCTTTACTGGCCTAAGGGATAAGGACGTGACTTTATGTATGTACTCGTATGTACTTGTAATATGACTCTGATATGTCGCAATTAATAAAGACAAATTTTAAAATCCAGTGTTATATGTACCCTTGCTCCTTATTTATTTTATTAATATTATTTGACATTATTTCTATTATTATTAATTAATAATATTAAAAAAGAATAATTTACAACAAAAAAAGTCAATAAAAAAATAAAAATCGATGTTTGAGAAATTGTTTTGCCAACCGTACCATGAGTACCCGCCGCCATTTTCAGATCTATTCTTTATCTGCGCGGGTTATAGGACTATCTATACAAAGGTTCTGCAATGTCCTAACATAAGATGAAATGTTCAGACATTGGGTCAGACAGAGGTCTAAATCTACATCTAGTGCTGATGCTGACGATTACTATAAGATTGTATAAAGTAAAACATGTAAAAATCTCCTAAATAACTCTTACTAGAGATCATAATCTGCCTACCTTTTTCCCAATTTAGGGGTCGGCTTCTAGTCTAACCGGATGCAGCTGAATACCAGTATTTTACATGGAGCGACTGCCTATCTGGCCTCCGCAACCTAGTTACTGGGTAAACGAAAACCCTTGGTAAGACTGGTTGTCACTTTCGGGCTTCTGACGACCCGTAACGACTATCGAAGATCCAAGAATCACAAACGGAACCAATGGCTTGACTTGCTTTCCGAAGCATGGAGGGGTCTCAGCATGGTCACCCATCCACGGACCGACCGCAACAAGCGTAGCTTAACCTTATCGATCGACCCGTGCGGCTGTTATTATTTCGCCACGAGACCCTCCTACTCCTACTAGAGATCAGTGACCTTTAATAGGTGTCCCCCCCTCTAAAAAAATACGTCATATAAATTCGTCAAAATTTTAATTTATGTGCACTGCGCCCAGCTCACAACCACAAGTAGTGGCACACCGCGCGCGCTTGTGGCCGCTCGACTAATCAATTTGATGCAGCTGTGCATTGCGGACATATTTAATAAGTGAAGGCGTTTCTAATAAAATAGTGTGAAGATGTGTGATTTATGATTGTGACTTTGTTATGAATTATGATACTAATGTTGGTGAAGATTTTAAAGATATAATTTTTCCGTACCATTGTATTGTACTGGAATGTGTTTGAGTGTCAATCAGCATTAAAAAAGTTGTTCAATTTTACTTCAATACTAATTTTATGAAAAAAAAAATGTTTAAACTTGGCCCAGACAAATGACAAAAAAATGTTTAAACTTGGCCCAAACAAATGACAACCATGACGACATGACCTTGTGAAGGCTGCAGGAACCTGTTGGATGCGAGAAGCACAGAATCGGTCGAAGTGAAGATGCTTGGAGGAGGCCTATGTCATGGGGTTACGACAAAAATGAATGTCGCAGCGTTGATATTCTGAGTAAACAGAGGTGTAACTGGTAAAAAAATAAAAAAAAAATTATGAAACACTCGCACTTGACCAAAAAACTTATGACTACATATAATTATGCCAAAATTTATTTAATAAAAGAAAGCTAATGTTTCCAGAGACAGAATCTCCGTATCTCCTACGGATTTCCCAATACGGGCGGTTTAAAAAAAAACACTGTTTAGCTAATCGTCTAATGCGGAAGATGGGACTTAATATCCCAATTACAGGTCATATTTGACATCGTTATAAGAGCACGTTAGACGTAGGATGTTATCGTCAATTACCCTAGATCTTTAGACATAGCGCACACTACTCGACATGCGTGTGCGACAGCTCAGCAGCGGTGCTATTCTGTAAAAATCTCACCGTGAAAACTTAGGTGAAGTGAGCGTGGAGTGAGCTGTCAATAGTGCCAATTCCTAGCAAAAACAAACTCACTTCACCTAAGTTTTCACTGTGAGATTTTTACAGAATCTGCCGGCTGTTCAGCGAAACGCTGCGGCCGACAATCTATAGTAATAATTATAATAAACTGAAGAGTTTGTTTGAACGCGCTAATCTCTGAAATTACCAGTCGGATTTGAAAAAAAAACCGGGCATAAGCGAGTCAGACTCGCGCACCGAACTTTCCGTACCATCATGTTTTTAAATTTTCATCGGCGAGGCCTATATTCGTCAGAGAATTTTTTCAGCGCCATCTCTTGACCGATAATGGAACTAATGTAACTTTTGTTGATGATTTCTGAAAAAGTGTGCGATTTAGAGACTTCGTTTTATTTTTCCTGAAATCTTTACATAAATTTCTATGACATACAATAATTTCAGATTTTTCTATTTGCAAACTTTGGAGATAAAGAACGGTATTTTTTTTACATTTTTTATCAAAAGTCGAAAACTACGCGGCCTAAAAAAAAAGAAAAAAATGTTTGAGAATGCGCAAACTGCGCTCTTTCATATAATACCCCACATACCCTAGTAACCCCACTTCGAATTTTTCAGACCCCCTTTCAGTCCGTGTTGCAAAACATACATTTATATTTTTATTTCTTTCTTACTTGCAAAATAGTTGGGCCAACGCAAACGTCATCTAAAACTATTCCAAATTTCAAGTTGATAGCATTAGTAGTTCTTGAGATATCCAGCTGTGACAGACAGACAGACGGACTGAGTCTCACCATAAGGGTTCCGTTTTACCATTTTGGTACGGAACCCTAATAATATTTTTCTATATGATACCCCAATTTTTGAGGAAGCTTATAGGCTATTAGATGTTACGCTAAAACCCTTACGAGCCGAGCAAAAAGAAAAAGGGTCAGAAAGCACGCTAAGCGAAAACGAAGTGATAGCGCGAACAGGCGATGCGATGCGACGCCACGGGGTGGGTCGGGGGAACAATTTCACGCGGACGTTGTCGCGGGCAGAAGCTAGTTTTTCAAATATTTTAATATGAATATTTGATATTATATTAAGTGTTGCCATATTTTCCCGAGACACCATCGGGACATTTAATGTGAACGGAAATTTTTGTAGGTGAAATAAACCAAAAAACGGTTAGGGAAATATTTATTTTTAATTACTGAGGATACAATCATTCTTTTTTATATTTTTCACATGATTTGACCTAGGACAATAATTGTGGGTCACTTTTCACGAATTTGTAAAATTCTTCACAACTCATGTTAAAATTAATTTTACATTGAAGAGTAGCTTCCACCGTGTCGACTCCCAAGCGATTGCGTTCATCCGTTCATTGTGAGGATATCAATGAAAATACGCGCTCTACAGCTGCGTTATGGCCGGGAATACTGAAAACGTATTCACATATTTTCTTAAATTGTGTAAGCTCCTGTGACGTTTCAGTGTTAAACACCTTCACCCATTTTTCTGTGATATTTTTTTCGGGATTCTGTAGTATTTGTCGGGACATTTTATAGCTTGTCGGGACGTCGGGACACCACTGTTAATAACGATGACATGTCTCGACGTATCAGAACGAATGGCATCCTTGTATTAAGTCCACATTAATTTAAAAGCTATTTTTAGTCATTATACGTACGTAAACTACGTAAAATGAACAGACAGCACGTCAACCCAAGCTGATGACGCACACACCCCCCTACAGGGTTGAAACATAAATGCAGCGGTCACCCACCCGCTTTTCAAATCAAATTGACAATTAAATAGGTGGGTGAATGGGATGTATACTTTACTCACTGCCCGCGACTTCGACCATGTAAAATTTCTTGTTCCCCCAAACCACCCCGTCGCATCGCATAGCCCGTGCTGTAACTTCGTTATGGCTTAACGTTCTTTCTGACTCTTCTTTTTGGTCGGCTCCTATGGGTCGTTATGTTAAAAAAACTTCCTCAACAATTGGGCTATCAAATACATAATTTTTCAAATCCGACTGGTAGTTTCAGAGATTAGCGCGTTCAAACAAACAAAAACTTTTTTACAAAAAAAAAAAAAACCGACTTCCAAAAAAACACTACATATTTAAAAATAACTTTAAACTCGGAAGTCGGTGCAGTCGTTGGCTCTGCATTTTCGTTTTTTGACACCGACTTTCGAAATTAAATTTATTTTTCACTTTGAAGAGGTGTTTGTTTAGATGGATTGACAAGGGGTTGAGGGTTTTACAAAAAAACTCTGATAGTAACATACATTGAATGTGAGGAGTGTTTGTGTGTGAGTGTTGTGGCATATATGTCGCATATATAGTCAATGAAACTATCGTCTATTCTGCGTATGTGATTCTAATGATTATAATTCTGTAAATACATATTTGTTACGGCCGCGAATCATATATTAATCAACGTACAACTTAATACTGACCAGGAAATTACAAAAAACGTAACAAAAATTAAATTTCGCGGGCTACCTTGGCGCTTTCGCCTTTACTGTGTATCGCAATTACCTCGCTGTTTATAGTACCGTGAATTTACAAAATAATCTTGAAGAAAACCATGAAAGTTGATTGAAAACTAAGAACTTGAGAAGGTCTCGGGAAACTGTAGAAAGTTAAACACAGAAACAATAGGAAAAACTTGTTTCATTTCGAATTGAAGGATATTGTTCGCATAACCATTTGTATTTTGTCAGGTTTCGCACTTTGAATGCTGACCTTTTTTATAGCTCTGTTATTGAGTTTATTTTTGTGTGCGTTGCATAATTTTTCTGTGGATTTTGTGTTTTTGGATTTAGCATGAGTGCATGACCACCATTGAAACTGGATTTGTCGACGGAAGAATAGACAACATGACAGATTGTAGGAAAGATTTCTACCGTCTTAAGCATGGCGACGAAGAGAAGAAACATTTCTATTCTTTAGTCGACAAAAGTGTACAATGTCAAGCATGACGCCGCCGCCGGGTCAGCGGGATTGTCCGAAAGGGTTACCGCTGGCCCGGAACATAAAGGGCTGAGGAAGGAACACGGATGGCTTTTAGTCAGTAAGAGTCTGACATTCCCTTCCGCTCCACTCAGAGCGGGAGGAGGGGTCATTTGATGAATTCCCATCCTGAAAAAAAAACCGTATTAAAGTAATCGAATCGTAACTCGTGAAATACTTATTATTGAGTACTTCCGGTGGCCATCTGTAGTCTTCATCATCAGTTCCACTTCACCAAATGGTGCTTTCCGAGGGCAAATGCATGAGTTACTATTAAAATACCCAAATCGCTATAGGTTTGCCTATAAAATTTGAGGGTTTCCCCTCGATTTCCATGGGATCCTCTCATCAGATTCCAACCTGATGAAAATGGGACCACCTCGAGAGTATACCCTTTCAAACAAAAAATAAATTTTCAAAATCGGTCCTTAATGGACGGAGTAATCGGTGTACATACATAATAAAAAAAATAATACGCGATGGATTGATAACCTCCTCTTTTTTATGAAGTCGGTTTAAAATTTTTTTGAGAATGTGCAAACTGCGCTATCCCTTCTTTCATATGATACCCCACATGCCCTAGTAGCCCCACTTCGAATTTTTCAGACTCCCTTTCAGTCGTCCCAGTTGCAATAACTTTTTTTTTCTTATTTGCAAAATAGTTGGGCAAACGTCTAAAACTATTCCAAATTTCATGCTGATAGTATTAGTAGTTCTTGAGATATCCAGCTGTGACAGACAGACAGACTGAGTCTCACCATAAGGGTTCCGTTTTATCATTTTGGAACGGAGCCCTAAAAAGGGCAATATTTTCAGTTTGGCTTATGCCAATTTATCGGCTCCGTCGCATTGTGCCCTGTCTTCCATCTATTTCTATAAGCCTTCGTTCCAATACGCTTTTTTCTCCTATCTACCGCTATAAGCCGTCTTCAAATATTTACTATCTTCTAAATTCTAAGCCATGCCATCTTTTACACAATCCATATATTTTTTTTGGGGTTCAGTTGGCAGAACGAGAACTTCATAGTTTTCTCATATGCGTCCGTAAATGAGAATCTCTTCGTACTGAACGACGTAACGACTGTGACAGATCCACGAATGTCAGCAGGGACCACGTGATTTCAGAGGTACGGAGGGGCAATTGCACGGGATGGCGGTATGTAAAGATGGTCACCCATCCACGGAACATCCAAGCGTAGGTTGAAACCTGATCTATCTGCCTGAAAGGTTATCTAAACTAATATTATGAAGAGGTACAATTTATGAGTTTGTATATTAAGTAAAATCTCCGAAATTACTAGTTCGATTTCAACAATTCTTTCACTGATAGAAAGCTACACTATTGCCGTGTGCCTTAGGATATGTTTTATGTTAAAACATGTGGAGGCTGTCGAGAGTAGAAGATAGTATTGAAATAAACAAGAATTTGTTTTTCAAAAAGTGTTTTCAGTGTGCACATCGTTTCTTTAATATACATTTTTCCTTCGTTCTAACCAAGTTTTGTTTTTCTAAAGCATATTATTATCATAATATTTAGCAAAGCATGTTTTTCTAAGTAAAACCTTCAGAATTATGCTGATTCTACTAACTAGATTCTTTTACATATATTCAGATTCAGCGTTTAAGATTATTCATTCTTTCGTATCCACTGTGTTGTTTTAGGTATTCATTTTGGTTTAGCTAAACAGTTTAAGGCTACGTTTCCACCAGAAATGTGCGAGAATGCGTAGCGAGGAATGTGTGTGAAACTAATCAATAACATCGCTTCATTTTCATAGCTTGAACTAAGTTAGCGTTGTTATTGGTTTGTTTTACACACATTCCTCGCTAAGCATCCTCGCTCATCTCTGGTGGAAACGCAGCCTTAACGTTGTCTTGTTTTTGCTTTCATTGTCTATCCATTGCGTACCTATCGAGACCCCTCCGCGCCTCGAAAAGCACGTTAAAGGCTCCTGCAAACAGGCGCGACGCGCGACGCAAATCGCGCGCGACACAAAAGCACCGCTCGTTGCGCGACTTGCGGTGCTTTTATGTCGCGTATCGTGTCGCGCCTGTTTGAAGGAGGAGAGGAGTAAGCCGTTGGTCCTGCATGTCATTAGTAGATCTTTTGACAGTCGTTACGGGTAGTCAGAAGCCCGAAAGTCTGACCACCAGTCTCCCCTCTAAAAACGGTGAAGGTAAACATCGTGAAGAAACCGGCATGTCCTAGAACCAAGAATTCGAAGGCATGTGACATCCGCCAACTCGTGAGTCCCTGCAGTGGATTACGTCTCACTCCCTCTCACTGAGAGGAGGCCTGTGTCCCAGCAGTGGGAACATTATATGCTGATTACGCTTATTATAACAGACGCAGTCACGCAGTCGTTCTCTCGTCTTGACATATAAAGGCTCCTGCAAACAGGCGCGACGCGCGACGCAAATCGCGCGCGACGCACAGGCACCGCAAGTCGCGTAAAGGCTCCTTCAAACAGGTGCGACACTACACGCGACACAAAGGCACCGCAAGTCGCGCAATGAGCGGTGCCTTTATGTCGCGCGCAATTCGCGTCGCGCTTCGCGCCTGGTTGCAGGAGCCTTAATTTTATTACCTACCTGAAGAAAATAACAAATATTACACTATTTTATTAGTTTCAGATACTACTAAAGATATGAACGTTAATCTCTAGATATTCGGAAGTTTTTGACCGATAAAAACAAAATAATGCCGTGTTTGTCGAACGAGTTTGCGCGTTGTATATTTATCTTCGATTGTCAGGAAAATGTGTCGACATTACCTACACGATAAGAGGTCCCGAGTTCCTGACGATGTTGTTTGTAGATAAATGTTATTGTATGTTATTTACTATGTTCGGTACTAAGGATTATATTTCTTGTCGGATTGTCACAAGTTTACTTAAAATGTTTGCTTCTTTTTAAGGCTCCTACAAACAAAAGGTTAAAAGGTTTAAAGGTTTTTGGCATTAGGTATCTTTGCCTGATTTTTTCGCTGGGGTCGAAATTAAGTAAAAGAATTGTGTGTTTCCTAAATGTTTACCAATTATGTATTACTGACGCCAGCATATCAAGCTACTACAATCTGTCACATTTCTTTAATAGATTTTCAACTTTATCGCTAAATCATAAGGTTCAAGATTGATTGGGAAAATGTGACAGTTTCGGGTAGCTTGATGTGCTGGCGTCTAGTCTGTACAAAAGTACTTACACGAGAAGGTTGTAAATAAAATTCCATTGTCCAGTTTATATTTTTGAAGTGAAAACTTCTTTAGGCGCGTTGAGCATTTTTTGAGATGGGAAAAACCATTGAACTCGCGCCACTGTTACCGTAAGCGACACCGTGCGTGTTTGGTTTATAAGACGATTAAAAAAATACCTGCTTCGGATGTGTTCGGCTGTCCTCGGATCTACTCGGTTTTAATGTATATCCCATATTCAATGAGTGATGGCAAAGTATTCTGTTTGTATTTTGTTTTCACTTCTGTCGGCACTCCCGGAGTGCCACTGTTTTTTTTTTTGTATTTATGTACACACAGTAAAATACATTGGTATACCTACTTAGGACATAATAATTTTTTTAGTCTACCCCTTATTCTCGACGAATAAGAGCGGTACTTAGCTTAAATTTTGCTTAGACCATCCCGCACTGGGCTCGCGTGGTGAATTATGGCCCACTCCCTCTCACAGAGAGAAAGCCTGTGTCCCAGCAGTGAGATAATTATAGGCGGATGATGCTATTCACCTACCTAACTTACATAGGAATTTCAGCCAAGACTTGAAGATTACCTATAAACTAGTTCAATGATACCGATAAAAAAATAAACCAGATAGTGGTCTTCATAAACTATCCAAAGAAGTTACTATCGTATCTAGTTATCTCGAGTCTTTGTCACGACATGACAAAACGCGATGTCGAGTCGATGCCCTTTGTTGCCCTAGGGCTGGCTCTTGGCAGAAGCTGGAAACAGAACCAAGGGAGGTAATCAGCTTATAATGTTCCCACTGCTGGGACACTTAGCAGGTGCTTAGCGGAGTTCCTTCATCACTTAAAGTGACGTTAGTGGAATCATATTGGTTGTAGCTCTGCATTTACTTGGAGCAGTGGTGGCTCAGTGAGATTTCAGCCGAAAGACGTCCACTGCTGGACATAGGCCTCCGACAAACACCGCCACTTCGACCGGTTCTGTGCTTCCCGCATCCAGCGGTCACAAGGGCATCGGTCTACCTTATGGGAGGCCTTCCAACGCTACGTCTTCCGGTATGCGGACGCCACGTCAGAAACTTTCGGCCCCAACGTGCCCACTGCTACTTAAGTTTGGCAATTCTTCGAACTTTGTCAGTTACCTTCGTTCTCCTCGTTCGGTTACCTTTGTCCTCTTCATTTTTGATTCGATCACGTAGGAAAACTCCAAGTACAACCATCTCCATTGCCCTTCGCGTGACTTTTGGCCTTCTAATTAGGCCCATTGTGAGCGACTACGTTTCAGTGCCATAAGTACATTACAAGAATGGGTACAGTAAATCTCCTGCTGTCCTGTCTCCTCAGTGGTAACGGCCCCGACTTATGAGTTGTTGGTTATGTGTTCGAAGTTCGGATCCAGGAAGGAGGAGACAAGCACTTTATTTCATTACTTCTTAGACTCAAAACGGTTAAAAAAAACATCGTGAGGAAACCGGCATGTCCTAGAACCAAAAAGTCGTCCGCATTGTGTACCTACGTTGTGGATTACGGCCCGCTCCCTCTCACAGATACCTGTCTTCCAGCAGCGGGAACATTATATTGGCTGATCATCTTTATAAAGATGATCAGCGATGTGCGTGCGTGCGTGCGTGACGTGCGACTCAATCGATATCTTGATCTATAGATCAAGATATCGATTGAGTCGCACGTCGAACTTTGCTTGCGCGATGCAGGATTTTGCGTGACGTTTGTGTAATGCGTATAGTTCGCATGAGGCGTTGCAGATGCCACAAGGCTGTTAAATAAGTGATGGAATATAATATTATTTATGTGTTTAGTTATGATTATGATTCACAGACGCAAAGCACTTAAAACCCAAACGTTTTTGATTGCCCTTTTTTGTAATGTCAGCCAGTAGTCCGAGGGAATTCTAGAATACGGGCCGTAGGCATCTGACCCACCGACGACAAGGAAGCGACTAGTTATCGAAAATTTTGTTGCTCAAGAAACGTACAAATTATTGTAGGTCCCATGTCAGACCTATATGATATACTAATAGTTAATCGCTGACTTTTCACACTGCCGTGCCGGCGAGAAATCTCTTTCCAATAATTTGTCGCAGCGACAAGAGTTATTACAGAAGTGTTTTCGCACGGCGATGCGCGTTTGGCGAGCAGAACACTCGCTAAGGGACTCGCTTGGTTACAAAGTGACGGGTAGTCATGCTACTCGTCGCAGTCGCGCTCTCGCTCTAGCCTAGCGACAAAACTATCCGAACTGCATATTTGCTGCTCCTTGCTCGCCAACTCGTTTCTAGTTGCTAGCTCTACTCGCTTCTCGCTAATCGTTTGGGGGTGGGACAGGTGCCCCAGCCGAGCTAATTCTAGAAAACGGCCCATTTGTGTTTTTTTACTTTTCCTAGATTCTTTTTTGTTTTCTTTTGGCAACCCTGCCTGAACAAACAATAGCAATAAATATAATTTGTATATGTACTTTGCATAGTTTTTACATGAAGGCAACACTCGCTGTTCGTTGCTCGCCAAATCGTTTCTATTTGCTGGCTCTAATCGTCGTCGGTGGGACATGCGCCCCAGCTGAGCAAATTCTAGAATCCGGCATTAGATTTTGTGTTTGCTTTTCCTAGATTCTTTTTTGTTTCTCTTGGCAACCCTGCCTAAACAAACAATAGCATTGAATATAGTTTGTGTGTACTTTGCATAGTTTTAAAAAGAAGGCACTTTCATTACATACATAGTTATGTGATGTGAGCAGATTATGGAAGTCGAGTTTGTCTTTACGATGTGCGAAAAGAATATTTTCTTTGTAACTTAGTTGCAGTTTATTTGGAAGATATGGAATTGAAGATTTTTATATGGAACCTGGTATACATACCTGTCTGCCTTTTTGTTTTTTTTTTTCAAAATGGCGTCCTCGCATGGAACCTATACGTACCTATAGGTAAATCGATAGCTGATATTATTGCAAACAGAATATTTCAATCATCTATGCAACACGACATCCATATTTATGAACTTGCCTAAATTTCAAAAATATAGATGTCATGTGATTAACTTTGAACGGTAATATCTCGGAAACGTAATACTTTACGGATTTGAATTATTCCCAATAGTCCCCTCTAGCCCTGTCCTCCGGGGTGACAGCTGGGAATTGTCTTCCCAGTTGTCACCGGGGTGACAATTTGTGCCGACTGTTCCCTTTGAAAACTGGAATCGTAGCAAATGTCACCCTCCCCGGTGACAACTGAGAAACAGGCTTCCCATTTGTCCCCTCTAGTCAGTTTTCAACAAACTGACTAGAGGGGTCTAGTCAGTTTTCAAAGGGAACAGTCGGCACAAATTGTCACCCCGGTGACAACTGGGAAGACAATTCCCAGCTGTCACCCCGGAGGACAGGGCTAGAAGGGACTATTGGGAATAATTCACGGGTTTGGTCTTAGCATGTTTTCTGTACCTATGCATTGATGTCAGCTATCGATTTACGAGTATATAGGTTACATGCGAGGCCGCCATTTGGAAAAAAAAAAACAACATGGCGGACAGGTAAGTATGCCACAGACGTTCAAAGCCCTTTGTGTACCGTTGTTCATGATCAGCTGAGCATCGACTACGTTGATAAATTACCGCCTTGCCAGAAAGTTGTAGGTACAGACGCCAGCACATCAAGCTACTACAATCTGTCAAATTTCTTTAATAGATTTTGAACTTTATTGCTAAAGCATAAGGTTCATAGTTGATTGGGAAAATTTGACAGGTGCGGGTAGCTTGATGTGCTGGCGTCTGTACTTACCAAAAGACTTGCAAACGTTCTTCCAAGTGTTTGAAGATCGATCGGGGGATGACCCCATAGTTTTGCCGAAGGACCTTTTCTGGCCCTGGAATCCTAGCCTTGAATGTGGCATAGAGTTTTCAATTGTCTCTGAGTACTCTCTTTCATAACTCATGTCGCTGCTACAAACGCTGGTGGTGTAAACAATTATTATAGGTACTAGCTGTGCCCTACGGCTTCATCCGCATACGTTTCGATCTCGTGGAATATCGAGATAAAAAGTAGCCTATGAGTTAATCCAGGGTGTCAGCTAACTCCATACCAAATTTTCTCAAAATTGGTCCAGCCGTTTGTGCGTGAAGAAGTAACAAACACGCACAAACTTTCGCCTTTATAAATTACTAGCAGTGCCCCGCGTTTTCACCCGCGCAAGTTTCGATACCGTAGGAATAGCGGGATAAAAAGTATTCTCTATTGTTAATCCAGGAAATGGTCTATCTATGTGCCAATTTTCATCCAAATCTGTTCAACGGTTTACGCGTGATTGAGTAACAAACATCGAAACATCTTCACAAACTTTCATATTTATAATATTAGTAGGATTATGTATCTGTTTTACTGGCACGGGATCTACAATATTTGGTACAGACGCCAGCACATCAAGCTACCCGAAACTGTCAAATTTTCCCAATCAACTTTGAACCTTATACTATAGCGATAAAGTTAAATATCTATTAGAGAAATTTGACAGATTGTAGTAGCTTGATGTGCTGGTGTCAGGTACGTTTCTTGAGCGAGAAAATCGTTGATGGCTACTCTAGTAGTCACTTCTTCGGCGGCGGCGGCCGTGGGAGGTCTGTGCCCCAGCAGTGGGCAACGTTATGGGCTGATTGTATTTATACTTACTATAAAATTCCTATTCTTGTCTACAAAATGTAATTTTTATATCTTCACTTGATTAGATGTGCGTTGTCCGTCAGTCAAAAAAATCGGCCAAGTACGAGTCGGATTCGCATACGGAGGGTTCCATACCACAAAGCAAAAACGCGGAAAAACACGTTTCTTGGACCCCCTTTAATGTATTACTGTATTTTATTATTTGTTCTTATAGCCGCAATAAAAATACACACTGTAAATTTCAACTGTCTACCTATTACGGTTCATGAGATACGGCCGGCTGACTGACAGACGGACAACCGAGGTTTAGTAATAGGGTTCCGTAGGCACCCTTTGGGTACGGAACACCTTTCAAAATGGTTGAGCTGAATGGTGCTGATCTATGCGTTATGTTCGTGAACGGGCGCCGCGCCGTCAGTGATAAATGATAAATGATAAATGATTTTATTTCTGTAAGTAGGTTTGCACAAACACTTTTACACGTCAATCATAATTTTTTTTTAAACTAGATGAGGTCGGCTGCAGTTGGAGCTGGTCTTCACTTAGCTGCTTCGGCTTATATTTACTTATTTTAATTTGGAATTGTTGTTTTCTATTTGCTACAATCTGCCAGTCTGTAAAAATATAATTTAAAAGAGTGTCCATGTAGTTTCTTGCCCGTTCTTCTCCATAGGTACCTACGCTTTGGAATGGGCAACTAGCTTCATATTTTCTGACTGACCGACTTCTTGACAGTTCAAAAGTCCCTGTAAATGGTTTAATTGAAATAAATGCTTTGAGTTTGAACCCTAAAAACCTTTTAAAAAAATGAATGTCTTTAATTATCTTAAGTGTTTAAAATTAAATATTTATTAACCGTGTTGGAAGCAAGATAAAGAGATGTCCCAATTTGTCACGGTTATCAGTTGTATAGCAGTAAGTCGTTAGTTCTGGTTCTGCCTGTGGTTCTGCGGTCAGTAAGACATTGAGTTTTACCACAATGACTTTGACGCTTGTTAAACGCGTGTCTGATGTCAGTTGAACGTCAGACTCCATAATAAAATGTACTCTGTGCTCCATACGTAAATGTTGTTTGAAACAATTTTTTAAATTTAGAATTTGGTGTTGTGTACTTGTCAAACTCTAGCATTATCTAAGGCGAAAGCACAAGAAATAAAATAAAAAAATCTTTGCAAAAACGTAAGCCTAATAAATAAGCCACAGACACATGCATGGACACTGATTTAAAGACGAGTTATGATAAAAATAAGTTTTCTATAGAAATGTTAAATTCCTCATATCTCGTTTTTATATCAGTGTCCTTTCAAAATGAACCTAGCTACTCTGTAATCCAATCGTACACGCTACCTTAAGAATATGTTTGATTTACAAATTATTTCGGTACGTATTACGTTTGTATGAACTACGCATGCTACGCCGGCCCCTTAAACATACATTTTTGTCGTTAAACGTCGCTTAATTTTCAATCATCGTTTTTATATAAACCCCCATAGCTTACATAATGCTAACGTAAAGTTTCCAAGTTCTAAACTTCAAATACCTTAAGAATATGTTTGATTTACAAATTATTTCGGTAGGTATTACGTTTGTATGAACTACGCATGCTACGCCGGCCCCTTAAACATACATTTTTGTCGTTCAAACGTCACTTAACTTTCAATCATCGTTTTTATATAAACCCCCATAGCTTACATAATGCTAAAGTACAGTTTGCAAGTTCTAAACTTCAAATTTTCAATTTAGAACCCGGGTGTTTAAACTACAGATAAATACGGTTTTGTGATAGAAGGTGGTCATGCCTAAGTTGAGTGAAATACATCTGGTGCCCACCATTTTCGAGGAGGACATTAAAAAGTTGGATTTGATTTGCGATGGTGATAAGGGTAAGGACTTTTTCTTAATTATTGGAAATTAAAGACATAAAGGAGAAGGTTTGGATCGTAGCATATGAGGTTTTTCATTTCTTGCCTACCTCTGTGGGAGAAGACGTTTTCATCAGATACTTTCAGAGCAGACCATATCTACTGTCCAGTGCACTTAGCAGACAGGGATACGTTGCTGTCTACCCTCTGACACAAAAGCACTATAGTGTAGAATAGGCCAGTGGTGGGCTAGGAGAGCAGTGGGGGCCTAGGAAAGCAGTTGTGGCTTAGGAGAGCAGTGGTGGCCTAGGAGAGCAGTGGTGGTCTAGGAGAGCAGTGGTGGCCTAGGCGAGCAGTGGTGGCCTAGGCGAGCAGTGGTGGGCTCGGAGAGCAGTGGTGGGCTAGGAGAGCAGTGGTGGCCTAGGCGAGCAGTGGTGGGCTAGGAGAGCAGTGGTGGCCTAGGCGAGCAGTGGTGGGCTAGGAGAGCAGTGGTGGCCCAATGATAACGGCCGCGACTTACAAGTTGTAGGTCGTAGGTTCGAACCCAGACAGGCGCTTTACTTTGTGAAAATTATTTCATCATCACTGCTTTCAAAACAGTGAAGGAAAACATCGTGAGGAAACCGGCATGTCCTAGAACCAAGAATTCGAAGACTTGTGACATCTACCAACCCGCACTGGGCCCGCGTGGTGGATTACGACCCACTCTCTCTCACTGAGAGGAGGCCTGTGTCCCAGCAGTGGGAACGTTATAGGATGATTCTGATCTTCTGACACACGAATTATCGTCGTACCAGTAATTTTGTTTTTAATTTGCTTAACAAATTACAAATTTAGTCAATCATATAAATCTGTGGTACCAATCTTGGCGCCCGATAAGCAATCCATTCGTCGCAGAGTTCACAACATGCAGCAAGTTAGCAACGCGTTGAACTAATGGTATTTACCTAATTATTACCGTTACTACGAAAAAAAAGCGCGCGACGACGTTGCCAAATCACTCGGCACGTATGTGATTTGGCATCCCTTTCCTTAATGACATGCTCTAAATTTACTTTATAAGACGTTGAATTAGATGTTTTAATTTGTCGCACCTATTAAATTTCATCCCTGTATAGTTTTCATGCGTGGCCGCCATTTTGATATAAAATCAAAATGGCGGAGGTCCGTGGCATACCTACCTGAGATATGCCACGGACCTTCAAGCCCTTTGTTTTTTATACTTCTGTGATTGTGTTTAGTTTGTGATATTCTTGCGCGAGTCCTGAAAAACACATTTTCTTTCCTCCTTCCTAAAAACTAAACATGAAATCATTAAAAACCGGTCAAGTGTGAGTCGGACACACGCACCAAGGGCTCCGTACAAAGTAGGTATGTAAATAGTTTATCACAGGCTTTTTTTTTAAATGTAACTACTTTACGGTTTACGGATTTTTCCTTTACTTTTGGTACATGACCTTGCTTCGTGCAAAATTTCATGATTCTAGGTCAACGGCAAGTATTGATTCCCTTGAGAGTGCCGAAATATACGTTTTTTGCGGCATAAACGGCCGTATGTTTTTTTTACGTTAACTTAGAAGTTTAATTTTTTCACAGCTTCAAGGGACTGTAGACCTAATTATATGGTTTTAATTTCAGCTCGATACTTCCACGCGTTCCCGAGATAAAGGGTTTTGACAGTCAGACAGACGGGCAACAAAGTGATCCTATAAGGGTTACGTTTTTTTCGTACCTCAAAAGGAAAAAACGGAACCTTCACCTTTTTAGGGTTGAACCCTAAAAACGTTAAGTAACGGATAGGCCTAAAAACCTTTGCGTTTTCATCTCTAGAGGCATCGTCAATCACAGAATATAATATTTGTATATTTACAAAATCTATAGGTACCGCCGTTTTCGAAGGAAAATCTTGAAAAATATGTTGCGTCAGCAAATTGTGGGGATCATCGCACCTGCGGGGAATATTTTATATTTGTTAGATCAGCAGATTTAAAGGGCGTGGGAGTTAAAGAATTGCACAGATTTTTGCTGTAAGGAACTGTCCGGGGCTCGTGGCTAAATGCTAACAGCCGCACTGGGCCCCAAGTCTGCTATTTTTATAAATTCGTCATTCCAACACGATCCCATTGTCATTTTGCTAAAAGTTCGCATTCTGCTAAATTCATAATGATCGATCATTGGTCGGTCAATGGTCTCGTAATAGAATTGTGCCAGAATGACATTGTAGTATTGCCATTAATATAAAACCCGTTAGTAGAAATGATTTTCGAAAAACTACTACTAAATTTGAACATTTATTCATGCCAGATTTCATTCATATATTTTAAAAATTTTATTAATTAGTGTTATAAGCAATCTGAAGTAATAAGAAGTTCGTAAATAGCAAAAAACATTAAATGTGTAACGCGGATAAACGTGAGATTAAACAACTCAATAATATTTTATCTGTTTAGCTGTCAAAGTCAAATGTGACATTACTACTGACGTCTATTTGTTTTTATTTTTATTTCTGTTTTGTTATTATTTTGAGTGTATTTTATAGAATATTTACTGATTCAATACAAAATGGTGGTAATTGAGCAAATTTCGGCTCTTATTGACTATTCAAGTGCTATTAGAATCTGCAATAAAAAATATAAGTAACATTAATCAACCTATTTCGTGTCAAGTTGTAGATTATTAACTCAATGTCAATTCAGTTTTCTCACCTTCATTTCTGCCGATACGCTATCGTGTCGACGTGGTCTGGCCATAAGGAGAATGAGTTTTTCAACTAACCCCCTTACTGAGTCCTTTCCAAGGCGAAACGTTTTAACAAATTCCGCCTCGGGAATATCAGTAAAGGGGTTTATATTCATTATCGTCAAGCGACGGGCTCGACGACGTCTTCTGCATTCCGCCCGTCTTCTTTCTCTAGCATCTACTGCGTTGGCTAGCTCGAGAATATGTGCTCGTAGTGAATACATTCTCCAAATTCCACAAACACGATGATTCGTAACGAATTAAAAGTATAGAGGTATGAGGAACAGGGTGTAAAGTTCACTCAACCTCCATAGAAAAGGGAGGATCCTCCGACCAGACGGGTGTTGTGTCTGGCGGGCAACTGCCCGTTGATTCATGTCGGGCCGTTGTATCTATGCTAGTTGCGCGGTAAACTCTGCTAGCGCGATGCAGGATTTGCGTGACGTCAGTATGACGCGTTGTTTGTATGAGGCGTTGTAGATACCGCTACATCACTCCCCCCCGGAGACCGGAGGTCGATAGTGGGCTGAGTCTTGTATCTTGCGATGCTTGCCAGGCCAACTGAGGTTCCAGTGAGTCGGAACCGGTTGCCGCATAGTTCACGGTGAGTCGGAACTGTCTGCGAAGGTGTCCCCAGTGAGTCGGGGTGGCGCTGCGTTATACTCCAGTGCGTCGGATGTAGTACAGCGCCGAGTTGAGGCTGGCTGCTGCGTCGACCAGGAGAGGAATTGAGCTCTTCTTATTGACCGGCCGAAAGTGCAGTGTGCTGTGCCGAGGTTGCTGATGAGGCTGAGGGTGATGACCAGGTATGCGCGGTCGCTGCATGCTGGTGGTCAGGATACCCGTTGAAGCCGTGGGAGCTGGCTGGCTGGGTGACTCGCCGCTAACGCTTGCGGGAGTGATGATGATGACGTCACGCTGAAGTATTTGCACGAAGGCTGCGCTGACGTTCATGTTCGGGGTCACCAGTATAGAGGTATGAGGAACAGGGTGTAAAGTTCACTCATACTCTATAGAAAAGGGAGGATCCTCCGACCAGACGGGTGTTGTGTCTGGCGGGCAACTGCCCATTGATTCATGTCGGGCCGTTGTATCTATGCTAGTTGCGCGGTAAACTCTGCTAGCGCGATGCAGGATTTGCGTGACGTCAGTATGACGCGTTGTTTGTATGAGGCGTTGTAGATACCGCTACAAAAGCAATGACTGCACAATGACGTTATAATGGTAGGTCACTGATCAAAGGAACTGTCAAAATTTTAGCAGATTACCGGCGCATACGTCAGTCATTCATTTGTCATTGTGTACGAGATTACCATTAATGCAATGGACTGTCAGTGGTTGACCATTGGATAGTCATAATGACGCCATTATAATAGTAGATTACCAAACTTGTCAAAATCAACAATTATGAAATCAATACCAATGAATGATAGACCATTTTGACACTATTGTAATAGCAGACTTGGGGCCCAGGTTGCTTAAAGGCTCCTACAAACAGGCGCGATACGCGATATAATCGCGCGCGACACAAAGGCACCGCTCGTTGTGCGACTTGCGGTGCCTTTGTGTCGCGTGTCGTGTCGCGCCTGTTTGAAGGAGCCTTAAAGGTTAAGGCTACGCTTGCCGCGGTCGGTACGTGGATGGGTGACCATCTATTACATATCGACACCCCTCCGTGTCTCGGAAAGCATGTTTAGTCATTAGACTCGGCTGTCATTTTTAGATATTTTGTAGTCGTTAGTTGTCGTTGAGTGAGGGCCCCATCCCTTGAATTTGCCACGGGCCCCAAACGGTATAGTTACGCCACTGCGGGGAAACAACGCGTGATATTATTGTTGCGCGCCACAATTAATGCCTGGTGACATTAGTTACCATTAGCGCCATCTAGTATCGGGTAGTAGAACTAGTAGTCAAGATCCTTCTAGAAATTTCGATGCTAGAACTTTCTAGAACTTTCGAGAACTATCGACATCTGGTCAGTCGGGGCCGGTATGTAGGTAGGTAATAGGTAATACGGGCTGGTGTCTGCAACTCCACGTCAATGCGCGTATTTTGCGTACGGAAGTAAGTTTTTTTTCCTTTTATCGACCGGTATGTACTCGAACATTCTAGATGTTTCTACAGTAGAAGGTTCTAGAACTCTCTGAGGCAGTGTGGGCCGCGAGCCGGACACAGATTGGATAAAGCGATACAAGCGATTACAGTGTGCGTTCGCGCAGCGGAATGTTGTTGAATTTAAAGATATTAATTATGCAGATATTTAGTGTATGACGTCGTATAATTGTGTACTTATGGTAAAAAAAAAATTGTGTACGCAGCCATTGTGGAGAAATTCACCAAAAACTGATTCCGCTGGGCGAACGTTGTCCTGGCGGAACTTATTTTAATCCATAGACTTTAGAAGAAAAGAGGTGTGTCCAAAAATTAGTGTGTATTTGTGTGTAATTGTGTATGTATGAATAAAATGAGTGCATGCATAAACTTCGGAGAAATTCAAGTTTCCGCTACGCGAACGTTTGGCCATTAGCTAGTTTTCATATAAAGCGCTTACATAGAGAGCTGTAGATTTTTACATACGTTGTTTTGAATTTGTTTATATTTGTTTAAAAAACAGATTTAGAAAAAATCGTAGGGCTTAAAAGATAAAAATATAAACGTAAAATACACTTAATAGGTCTTAGTTCTTAAAGTATGCACTTTGGGGTCTAGATTTTCACGTTTATACAAACCTTGTAAGTATCTGAAACATGTTGCCAAGTATCAATGATGTTCCGTTAGTAATTAAAGAGTTAAAGGACAATTTTACCATGAATAGATCACTGTTTACAAAACAGTCAAATATCACGACGTTCTAAAGGAATTGCATGGTAAAATGTATGCCAAAAATTAGTTTATTCATTCAACTATTCACATGCAAAATTTCATGTCATTAAATTTAGTAATTAAAGAAATCAATTAAAATACTGACGAAGCATCGAAAACCTACATAACCCGACCAAGTTCGGATAGCTACAAAAAAGCGGCCCAGCCATATATCTAAGAGACGTTCTTAACCTTCCAATATAGTATTTACTAATATGGTACAGTTCCGTACACAAGCGTTAGGAAAAAATAAAACAATTGCATTTCTTGAATTAAAAATATGTTTTTAATAATAACCCAACTAATTACTAGTTATTGGATCAATAGTGACTAAAATATTTACTCCACATTGGGTACATTTGCCATCACATTTGATATTATTTAGCTTTAAATTTGAAGGAACGTAATTGCTTTTAAATGAAAAAGTGCATTGAATATCCGTTTTTGCCCATATGTGGTCTTGTAGCTCATTCGTCCAATTATTTTTTAACAACTTGTGATTTGTTGGTTCTATATTTCTGTACTCATAATAATCCATTAGAAATTTTACTTGAACTTCATCAGATTCGTCTGTAATATCAACATTGTTTTCATCAGAATCATCAAAATAATGTTTACTGGTGGGTATGTTTTCACAGTGGTCAAAAAAATAATTATAATGGCGTTTAATTGACAATTGTATGGCAGGTTTCTTCATGTAGTAATTAAATAATTCAGCTAACTGCTTTTGTATACTGTCATACACTTCATGGCTAACAGGAGGAACAGATTTAACAAACGTGTCTTTATGTATTCGTACTACTACTTTCATATTATTTAACGGTATAGTACTTTTTCTGCCGGCCATTTTAAATTTTTCCTCCCGTCGGCGTCGGTAGCGCCGCGCGATGCGTTGGATCAATTGGTTTGGTTTGTAGAATTAGGTCGTTGAGGTGTTCGCTTCTAGTGAGATTAAGACGCCATTATAATCTGAAACATTAATAAAAAGTATACATTTACATAGGTACATGGATTACTACATAAAGATAATGAAAAATTGTGATACTTTATTAGTTGCTTTCCTTTTAAGGGGAGTATGTCTTAGTGATATAGAATCATATGCATAATTAATTATTGAAAAACAGCCGTTATTGCCATCTCTACACATAACCCCACAAAAAGAAAGTCAATAATAAACATCTGCCTTATACGTATATGTATTTTGCATATTGGTAATAAATATAAGGTGATTATTCAATAACAATATTTATTTTCAACATTTCGTTACAATCTAGTCGGTCGTTTAGTTAATTCAGTAGTTATTCTGTAATTTTCTATTCAGTAGTTTGTCTTTAACCAGGAAAAACATCTACTTGGTTACGATTTTATTATAATATATTACTACTATTACTATTATACTTTAAGGTACACACACCAAAATAATACATAAATTTTACAATAAAAAAATATAATGTACAAAGGCGAGCTTAACTCATTAATGAGTTCTCTGACAGCAAACCTAGAGCGAAAGAGAGATAGTTCTTAACAGGACAGAAAACAAGTGTACATAGTAAGAAAGGGGGGAAAAAAAAGATAAACTACTCTAATTATAATATTATAGGTACCTACATAAAATAAACTACAGATAGAAACTAAACAAATAACAAATACATAAACATAATATATACTCAAATGATACATACTTATAAATATATACTTAAACTACAGTTTATATTGACAAAAAATGTTCCAAAACTACCAACGAAGGGCTATCGCGTAACGAATGAGTGAGTTCCACAGACGCACAGCACGAACAGTGAAAAAGCCATTATAATATGTCTAGTATAATTTATTATTATGAATTTAAATTCTAAATAGAATTAGATCAATCTGTAGATATTAACTTGGGTTTATGGTGTCTGTCCAATGTTAACGTAACACAATTATTATAATTTATATGCCTCATAAACTACGTAAATGAATAAGTGTATAGTTATTAATTTATTATAAAATCTTACCTTATATCTGTGATCAGCTTCTCACTATCACTGACTCAATATTCCTACTACATAATTACCTATGTTAAGCTTCACTGTTACACTATAACATTAATAACACACTTTGTCAATATTAACAGCGCATACGCACATTGTCCTTAACTGCACATTTGTTTGTGACTGGGGATAAAAAACAAAATCAGGTTCAAGTTCAACAGCAAAAACGAATACGCGCGGGCCGCGGCCAATGAAAACATATTATTGCCCTCTCTTTTCTTCAAGGATGGAAGTACCGTTTCAAGCGGGAAGCCGCGCGCGTCCTGTTCGACTAGCAGTTTGTGGAATATTCCACAGACGTTAAATTACGTGCGTTCACAAGAATATAATTAAATCAAAATATTAACTTTTAAAAAATGTGAATACCTATCGGAACTCCGGAATTATTCCAGTCAATTCTGGAGCCGAAAAATCAGAACAATTGAACAAAAATTTGGTGTACAAAAATAAATGACCTTTAAATTATATCGAAACAACAATTGTGTTATCACCTATACCAATTCAATACCGGTATTATACGGTAAATTTTGGGATGTTACCTAAATATATTGCATGGACGCTTTTTTGTAGCTATCCGAACTTGGTCGGGTTATGTAGGTTTTCGATGCTTCGTCAGTATTTTAATTGATTTCTTTAATTACTAAATTTAATGACATGAAATTTTGCATGTGAATAGTTGAATGAATAAACTAATTTTTGGCATACATTTTACCATGCAATTCCTTTAGAACGTCGTGATATTTGACTGTTTTGTAAACAGTGATCTATTCATGGTAAAATTGTCCTTTAACTCTTTAATTACTAACGGAACATCATTGATACTTGGCAACATGTTTCAGATACTTACAAGGTTTGTATAAACGTGAAAATCTAGACCCCAAAGTGCATACTTTAAGAACTAAGACCTATTAAGTGTATTTTACGTTTATATTTTTATCTTTTAAGCCCTACGATTTTTTCTAAATCTGTTTTTTAAACAAATATAAACAAATTCAAAACAACGTATGTAAAAATCTACAGCTCTCTATGTAAGCGCTTTATATGAAAACTAGCTAATGGCCAAACGTTCGCGTAGCGGAAACTTGAATTTCTCCGAAGTTTATGCATGCACTCATTTTATTCATACATACACAATTACACACAAATACACACTAATTTTTGGACACACCTCTTTTCTTCTAAAGTCTATGGATTAAAATAAGTTCCGCCAGGACAACGTTCGCCCAGCGGAATCAGTTTTTGGTGAATTTCTCCACAATGGCTGCGTACACAATTTTTTTTTTACCATACACAATTATACGACGTCATACACTAAATATCTGCATAATTAATATCTTTAAATTCAACAACATTCCGCTGCGCGAACGCACACGCGATTACATCAAAAGCGATCTTCAAGTGCGACTTTAGAGCGATCAGTAGTGCAATTGAGTTTAATAATAAGTGTGTTTGAGTTTTTATTAAAGTGTGATTTTTTGGTTAATAAATCGGCAATTTTTAAAGTCACGAACCCCAAGCTCATAACATTATATTGTTATTTTAAGATCCTACGAAAAGTCATGGCGGTGGCATAATACTAAAATATTCACTATTCCGAGTATCATTGCATTGCGACATTATCGATTGCGATTCAGCTTACTCCGTAAACGTAGTTTGACATAAAAAATTTCTGGTTCTCCGGACCCGCCCACACCCAGTCACCCAGTCGCATCGCATCGCATCGCCTGCCCGCGCTATTACTTCGTTTTTGCTTAGCGTTCTTTCTGACTTTTATGTTTTTGCTCGGCTCCTATGGGTCTTAGCGTGATATTAAGTAGCCTATACTCTTCCTCAAAACTTGGGCTATTAATTGTAAAAAGACTTTAAACCGACTGGCAGTTCCAGAGATTAGCGTGTTAAAACAAAATAAACAAACTTCAACTTTTTATTAGTATACATTTGTGCATGAAAAACTGCGAATAAATGCTTGAACGCATAAAAGATATGATCGAGTGGAAAGAATTTTGAAGTTTTGTGTTTTTATGAAGTTTGCTTTGAAGTGCTGCACTGCTTCAGCGGGATTGTCCGAATGGGTTACCGCTGGCCCGGAACATATAGGGCTAAGGAAGGAACACGGGTGGGTTTCAGTCAGTAAGAGTCTGACACTCCCTTCCGCTCCACCCAGAGCGGGAGGGGTCATTTGATGATTTCCCATCCACAAAAAAAAAGTGCTGCACTGTTTTAATTCCTGAACAGAATAATGGTGCCGATTCACAAACTAAACTAAATGTAAGTTCAGTGCATCTTTTTCTTTCTATTTCATTAAGAAAAGGACAAAAGATAAATTTTAGTTTAGTCCTGTCAAATTAATCAGCGCCTGGCAAGATTTTAATCACGTGTAAACTTGTATGGAGTAGTGGCAGGCGCTGATGTATTTGACAGGACTAAACTAACATTTATCTTCTGTCCATTTCTTAACGAAATAAAAGGAGAAAGATGCAATGAACTTAAATTTAGTTTAGTTTGTAAACAAGGAAATCGGACCAATGACCTAACTGTGGCGTTTGTGCACGTGAGGATTTTGTGAGGCAATATAGGTAGTGTGTGTGTAATTTTGTTTGCGCACAGGATGCCTGAAAAACACAGACACATTGACAGACTGGATACGGAAGGCGGAGGATAGGGTATTGTGACGCTGCCTGGGATAGACCTATGCCCAGCAGTGGGCTGCAATAGGCTGAGATGATTGATCTGGAAAAGTCCTTATTTAGGGCAGCAAAAAGACAAAGTATATTTTTCCAAGATTTCGAAAATGTTTACTTACTTTTGAGGGTCACTGTATCTACTAGATTTCTGTCATCTACGCTCATAAAGTCAAGATAAAAACATCAAGATAAGCTAATTAAATATTAGTTGCTTTATAATTTAATTGAAAATAAATTAAAAGGTTGCGTGCTTCTTGTGGCAAGTACTAAAGTGATCTTATCAATGTCAAAAAAGCAGGGTATTTTCTGAGATCTTGAACTCTACAAAATACTGCGTAGAACGAAAATCATTGCGAGGAAACTTTCGACCTAATGGTCTGAAATCGCCAACTCGTCTTGAGTAAGCGTGGTGATCAATGCTCGTGCCTTCTCTGTCTTTGGGCCTTTGGGCTTCTTCTCAAACAGAAAAGGCACGAGCCAAACCAAACCCTTACGGGACAGGAACGGGAACGGGAAAAATAGGCTGATAATAACTTTTTTTTATAATATTGCCTACTTTCTAAACGCGGTACGACCATCCGTCATACACTTCAAGCGCGCTAAACGAAGCGAACGTATTTGAAAAAAAAGGAATTCGAATTTTTATTTTTAAATTTTTCCATGTCATGTGCAAGTAATAGTGATGTGCAGTGAGTGATTGAGTTTTACGGTTCAAAGAAACAGAAATACGGTTTTTGGAATTGAAATAGGTTTGGTATTCCCGTGGGTAGATAATCGGGTACATTTTAATGTGTTTAGTACCTATAGGTATGTTAGTTGCTATTTTCGGACGAGAATAGTTGCAGTTCATACAATTTATTGGTATGACGAAATAGTGGTCGCTGTGTTATTGCTTTACCGATTTCTGTAACTAAATGTAGGGTAATGTGTTTTACGTTTATAGTAAGTGCTGGCTCGATAGGAATTTGTTATTATTGTGATAAGAATCGCATGATTAGGTCAAGTGATAGTAGATGTAGATATTGGGCCTGAATGTTAGGTACGGAAAAATGATATTAGCTCCTTATGTTAAAAAGGGCTTTGAAGATCCGCCCGATCAAAGTTGATATGGATGTCACGTGATCAACTTTGAACGTTCATATCTCGGAAAAGTGACACCTTGCGTGGTTTAGTCCCAGTATGTTTTCTGTTTGCATTAATGTCCGCTATCGATTTATATAAGTTACATGCGAGGCCACCATTTTGAAAAAAATAACAAAATGGCGCGATTAGGTGTGCATATTTAAAAATCTTCAATCCCTTTAGCAGTTTTCCGGAAAAGTGAGTCAAACTGACGAGAAGCCGACATTCTGAAATCCCTTTAGGCCTTCTCAGACGAATGGCCGCAATGCCCGGTCGGCAGCCCACCATATCCTGTCTGTTCCAGGCGCCTTTTTAAGGTCGTCGGTCCATGTAGGTTAAACCCACAGAACAGTTAAATTTATTTGTAATGTGGTTAAGGGCGCGTTCCCACTACATATGTCGTGACGATTAATTTAACGTTGGACAACTGTCGTCTCTAGCTGTTCCCATTATATCGACTGTTTATCGTCACTGTGTCGTTGAAATATTTTATCGTTGAACGACTGTCGTATCTAGCTGTTCCCAATGGATCGTGACGACATTTTTATTGTTCACAACAGTCGCCTTGTCGATGTCGTTTGCACATTAGTCGCCTCTACGTTCTTTTGAAGATCAGTAGTGGTATGAACGTGTGTACGTATGTGTGATACGTGGCTACGATAGATAGTCGCTATAACGATACATGATTTGTCGTCACGGTAAGTCGTGACCTTTTTAATCGTTTTACGACTGTCGTGATAGCCGTTCCCATTGACTTGACAACCTGTCGTCACTGCAAAAAAAAGTCGTGGACGACAGTTAATCGTGTAGTCCTATATGTGAACACCTCCATTTAAATACACATGCCACGACGCTTTAAACGACACGATAATCTGTCGTCACGACATAGTGGGTACGGGGCCTAAATCTATACAATTTTCTGAAAATTGGATCTATGAATTTGCGACTTTCATTGTTAGTGTTTTACTATGAAACCCTTGTTGGAGGACTCGTCTGACCCAAAGCCCATCGGTCCTTCTACTGTTATGGCATGGCCACTTCTGACTTTGCGAGCTATGTCGGTAACTCAAGGAGGTCAATAGAATACCTACTCCTTATTATGTACAATAATGTTAATAAATGTTATGCGAAGGACAAGCGATTTTGTACGGTATAATTATTAACTGTCCAGTAACCCAATAACTGGGTTGTAAGTCAGATAGGCAGTTGCTCAGGTCATGACCTTGACTTACCCTGCATGGAACCGTTTCTTCTTCGGATAACTTTACTGCGGAGATGCAGAAGTTAGTTATAATTTGTTTCAACTGCCTTATCGTCGGACACTGATTTGGTTGGTGAGGTGTGGTAATAGGAAGCTGGTACACAGCTGCATCCAGTGACACTGGAAGCCGATCCCAACATAGTTGGTAAAAGGCTAGGCAAATGACGACCTTGGCTTGCTCTGCAAGACTTTCTTCCCGAATAAAGGCTTCTTCAAACAGGCGCGACACGACACGCGACACAAAGGCACCGCAAGTCGCGCAACGAACGGTGCCTTTGTGTCGCGCGCGATTATATCGCGTGTCGCGCCTGTTTGTAGAAACCTTTAACGTTACTGCGGCGATGCAGAAGTTGGTTATTTATAATTTTTTCACACTGCCTTATCGTCATGAACAATGATTACTTGGTGAGGCGTGAAAGTTGTACGCATGCCATATTGATAAGCAGTTTGATTTGTTTAATATTTTGAAATGGTGTTGCTAAGTTGTGTGTTTGATTTGGTATTAGTAGTGTTGGGGCTGTGGAGCTCAGATAGGCAGTCGCTCCATGTGAAATACTGGTGCTCAGCTGCATCCGGTTAGACTTGAAGCCGACCCCGAACATGCAAGCTCCGTAAAAGAAACTTCGTTCCAAAAATAAAGACACATTTTACCAGTTTTGCCAAAAATTTACCCTGTTGCTGGGTTGCGTAGGTTAGATAAGCAGTAGCTCCATATAAAGTAATGGTATTCAACTGCATCCGGTTAAACTGGAAGCTGGCCTTAACATAGTTGGGGAAAGGCAAGGCCGATGATGGTGGTAAAAAGAAAAACATGTTTGACGTTAAAATGTAATACTTTATAATAAATAACAACAATAATCTAGTTGGTAACATCGTTCACATAGACAGAGACACTGAATGAAGAAAATAAAGAATTAAAACGTAACTATGGGGTCTGCTAGAGAACTTAACAGGGAGTCAACAGCTAACAGGGATCACAACCCTTGGAGTTAACAAAAGATTAACGCAACATGTTGTATAGAGAAAGGTTTATTCACCACTAACTTATCCGACTCGACAGCTTAAAATAGAACTACAGAGGTATGAGGAACAGGGTGTAAAGTTTCCTCATGCTCCATAGAATAGGGAGGATCCTCCGACCAGACGGGTGTACTGTCTGGTCGCCAACTGCCCGACAATATGCTAGATATATCCTGAAATGTGCTAGTCGCGCGGTAAACACTGCTTGCGCGATGCAGGACTATGCGTCAGTGTTCACATGTGGCGAATTAGATGCCGCCACAGAACTCAGAAAAGTGGCAAGAAGATATACAAAGTGACATTCTATAAGCGATAACGATGATGGAAAAGTAAAAAATGAATTGGATTGGCAAGCTACCGAAAAGCTTATGTCAATCCTGTTGAAATACGAAACGCTTTGGAAGCGATTGTCACTTGTCTAGGCCAGTAGGTTAAAATTGGGGTTTCCAGATCAGATAAGATCTGGAAACCCGCAATTTTCACCATTCATTCATTCATGAGTGTTGCATTCAGAATCCTCTATTCAAAATGAGTGTTGTATTCAGAATCCTCTATTCAAATGAATGTTGTATTCAGAATCCTCTATTCAAAGTGAAGGTTGCATTCAGAATCCTCTATTCAAATAATTTTTGTATTCAGAATCCTTTTCTGCGGTTTTCGCGGCCTTCCGCGAATTTCGGCGATTTTCGAATTTGAAACGCATTTAAACTACAATTGTAGGAATTGAATGACACATAAAATGACTGTACATAATTTATAGTTACTTAGGCTCCATTGCTAATAGCATTTAGTAGCTTATTCAGCAAACAATCAATCTATCCTGCTCCACTTTAGAATAATTTTATATTTTATCTTTTAAAAATAGATGTTTTGATTTGTCAACATAATCCGTTCCTTTCACAGCGTTCAAATAACAACATTGAGGAAATTGTATGGTATGTTGCATCCAAGGATCATCGTAAATCTCCCAATCTTCTATAACACCTCCACATGAGAAACATGCTGCTTTATCATTTACACCATTTCCACAATAAAAAAATCCCGCGTCAGCCATTTCCATTACCAATCTTCTCCTTGAATCAGCCGTTGCCCAATAGGAACGAAATGAAAATTCACGCATTTTATATGTATTAAACAGGTCATATCGAGGATTGTATTTATTTTGAGACATGTTCTTGATACAGATAATTATAAATGTATAATGACATCGCACAGCTGTTACCATCAACTTATAACGATTAACATTGGACGGGATTGGTAGGGATAGGAAACTGTTACCTATTACCCAATTGTGAAAAATTAAACAAGAAAAATATTTACTCCAAAAATTTATTATCTATACACCATTTATATAAACATATTACATTTTTTAAAGCACAAATTTTATCATGATAAATACAACTATACACACCATGAGAATGTTCAAATTTATTGTACAAGCTTAATAAATTAGGACAACCTTCATCTTCTAAATTATTTATAATATTATTATTCGAAATATTTTTTAACCACAACACTTTTTCTAAACCTTTGGTGTAAACTTTTTTATCTCTTAAAATATCTGCAATCAAATTCTGATGATTTGAGTAAGGCACAAATCCGTCTCTCCAGTATATCTTTCTATTACGTTCAATCCAACTGACTTGCCGTTTTTCTGGTTTCGTCAAATCGTAAAATGGAAATGGTGGCTTAATTAAAAACACTTGAATTTTTTTATTGCATAATACAGCAATTTCTTTAATGATAAATTCATTTGTTTCTGTTTTAAAACCTTGAACATCTACAATGGCAGTCATGATAACCTGCGCACTATGTTACTCAGAGGTTTATATTCCACCAGTCGATCGTTAATAATTAAACAATATCCAGTTGTGTTATCTGGTATTGGCAGTGAACATTCAATCTCCAGCCGCACATCTACAGGGCCTGTTTTCAAACTATCGTTTTGTCTTGAACAGTCTATGATAAAGAGAGGAGCCTTGTCCTTGAAACCGACCAAATCAAGCAACGGGTCTGCAGGATAGTTGTAATACGACTGACGAAATTTCACATACATTTCATATAATATATTGTATTTGTTCTCGGAAAAATTTAAGCTTAGAGGCTCGTAAGGATAATACTGTGAATTCAAAAATAGTGTTACGTTGGTAACTTCACAGTGATCAAACAGAGAACTGTCTTTGGTTTTATTATTTTTTCTGTTGGTTTGCAAGCAAAAAATTACATATCGAGGTTTTTCTAATTGCGATGCAGTCTTAACTGACCAAGAATGTTTTGTAGTTTTAGGGAGCAAAGGATACTCGTATAAATCCCAATTTCGAAACGCTATCTGAATAGGTTTATCTTTTTCCAAGTGTTTTAGTAGTGTCAGTCGTTCGCGGTCTGATACTTTTATATGTGGTACACGCCATTGCAATCTTTGTATATCTATTTGAAAATGCGCAATATCATCAGTCGCTATGATACTGTTTAAGTTAGAGTTACTTCTATTCAGAATAAGTTCATGTTTACAATTTATCATAATTTTATTGTAATCTTCCGCAAATCCTAATATCTTATTAAGAGGTACAATAGCACTAAAATTACCATCACTTTTTACCCCATTTATGTTCCAACCCCACAAGGCAGCAACTTTATTTTCTCCATCATTCATTGAAACGTATGACTTTATTGTGGAGGTTATTCCAGAATTTTTAATACGATCTATTTCAATACCATTTATTTCGTATCTGATATCTTGAAACAAAAACATAACAGGGTTGCTACTGAACGTAATATTTTTGTTAATCGGTTTTCCATCTTTGTCGAAGAACTTTGCTTGGCCCTCGACGTAAATTGAACTGGCTGACGGTAACACGTATATGTCTTGTTGGTGTATGGGGATTCTGATTTCATCGTTTTCTCTAAAGCTATTAGTGTAGGGATTGTATGAGTGGACTTCATAGCTTTCAATAGAACTATCGAAGTGGGGTAATTCAGTAATTTGTAGTATATTCATACTTTAAAACCTAGAGCTTTAAGAAAATCTTTATTTGCTTCACTCAATTTCTTCACTTTTTTCTTACGTCTATGCACCTTAATGGTCGTAGATGGAATAAGACGTTTGATTTTCACTGAAGTGTTTTTATAATATACTATCATTTTGTTTTTCTTAAATGAAGGCGTAATTGAATATGTTTTTCACCAAAGTCAATACAGTTACCAAGTTGATCAACAATCTTAACAGATATAGATGAAATTAGATTTTTGTTTACTGGAAAGTAAACAACGTTTTGCGGTATTTCTATGTACTGGTGACCTGGAGCGGTATTAGATACAAATTCGTGAATAAAATGAGTTGGTAATCCGTTGCAATATGAACCGTGAACAAGATCACATTCGATTCTGATTACTGATAGATTGTTATTATTGATGATCACATTTGGTCTAGAATTTAATACTGAAAAGTATAGCAAACCGCACTCGTATTGATCGGATAAATGTAGAGGTGGTTGAAAATACGAAACCAATTCAGATTTATTTCCAGAGATGGTAACCGTAGTAGACATGCTTTCATACTGAAGTCTTAAAGAAGATCCTGTTCATTTTATTCATTGACTACACCAAAAACTCTTTAAGAACTTCAAACATAGATGTCCACAATTAAAGGGGTGATCACGTTGTATATTTTCATAATTATATTGGACTTTAGGCCCTACGTATTTTATAAATTCCTTGGGAGGTTTCAGATTACCATAACTGTCGAAATACTCAATATAATCATTATATTTTGCATAGGCTACCCAATGAGAACCAGGGTTTTTAGAACTATCTAAATTAATAACTCCACATTCTTTTACAAAAGGGCATTTAGGGAGCTCATCTCTCATAAAGACACCTCTAAAATAAGGAATACTATTTCCATGTTTCAAAATGTCAAAGTTAGTTAAGGCTCGTTTGGGTAACCGATATTTTAGTTTTTTTCTTTCGATACAAAAATTCCAAGCCCATCTCTATGCGGTTTAAGGTGTAATCCTTTCCCAATGCAAAGCGCTTCCATTTTTTCATTGTGCCTCTTCGATTCATCCAACAATTTTTTAGCCATCTTAAATTCGTTAATGGTTTTAGCAATACCAGCTGCACCACCTGCTAAAGCCCCTGCCGCTGATAATCCCGCAAAAATAGGAATTAACGGCAATATTCCACCAGTTTTTGGTATAGGAATAACACGAGGAAGTTTAATAGATGAATCATTAGCTAATTCTCTGGCAGCGGCGATAGCCAATTCTATAGCCATCTTTTTACTTTTTGGTTTTAATTTTTTCATGTGTCTCTTGGTTTTAGAAATAACGTTTTTTAATTTACTTTTTAACCCTTTTCCAGATGTAACTTTTTGACAGCACTTTGTACTACTACTACTACTTTTCAGACCAGAACCAGTTTTAATTTTTGTCGACATAGCCCTGCTTACTAAGCGTGCTGCAAATTTTTCACCTACACTCGCATCCGAAGCAACTACTCGTTCTTTCGCCATATTTAACAAAATTAAATCAGCTTCGTGTCGATCCTTTAAGTTTGATGATTTGTGATAGGCAATGTCGTGATCTTTGCAATATTCGTCTAATTTATTAATTCCGTTATCTCCTTGTATAAGCCTTTTAATTAATTTTGTACCAGGACCACAATAACTGTATCCTGGTAAGTGTAATTCAAAAGGTAAGTGATTTATAATCCAATTGAGAAGACTACTCTCTCCAATACACATTATAAGACTGATGAATCTGGATTGAGCACTTTATTAAATACTTATAATTTGAATTGTCGTTAGTTAATGTTTTAATATTTATGATAATATATTTGATTTATCAATCCAACTATTTTCAGCTGAAGACAAACCTAGCCATTTTACTAAAACCCTGTTACCTTTTCTTCTAAGAACTTTCTCCACTAGATACACATTTGAATGTTTTGTTTTTTGAAGCTCTTGCGCATAAAATGCACCTAAAATAGGCTGACCTCTGATTGTATCTTCTATTAAGTAGGTGATAGGAGTTGTATTTTGTATCATTCGAATTTTAAATATTTCTGTAGACCAGTTAGGAGTGTAACCTTTTTCAAATGTTCCTTTGTACTTACTGATACGCACATAATCACCAATTTTATATTTGCTTTTAATATTATTATTATTTTTTACTAACCTTGAATACCTTTCTAATACATATTTTTTATTATTGTTATCTACATTAGCAGGAACTTCATCAATTGTCCGATGATAAGTGTGATTGTATTTGTGAATAACATCATTGAGAGTGTTATCTATCCAATTGTAGCTGCCTCTTAAACTAAATTCCTTATAGAGTTTGGATTTCAATGTCCTGATAAATCGCTCAACTATTGAAGCCTTTTTTGTTGAGAAGGTTGAATAATGATTAATGTGATTAGTTTTCATAAGCTTCTGAAATTGATTATTGTAAAATTCTGTTCCATTATCCGTTTGCAGATTTTTAGGAACACGCCCTTTATCCAATAATTTCTTAAAAGAGCTACATACATCATCTTTGGTTTTACTTTTTAGAGGAAAAATCCAAGCATATTTCGAGAATGTGTCAATAATAGCAAGAATAAATGTGTAATTTTTATTTTGCTTTGAAATTGATTGCATATCGATTAAGTCTGCTTGCCATAGGTCATCTATATCTTTCATAATAACACATCTTCGTGGAAAGTTCACCCTCGCATTTTTATGAATTTCGTTTACCACGTCGGTTTTGCTCATGTTCACAATTCAGTACATTTGTTTTGAATCCGTATACAATACTGAATGAAAATTTTAACATAGTGAGTATTTATTCTTTAATAATACCAGCTTCTTTCAATTCTTCAACTATCGATAAAATTTCATTATCATGGTTTGTGTTGCCAGCATCTCTAGAAGCAACTAATAATTTCAATCTCTCAACCAATTCGTTAGGGTCATCCCAATATACCAAATCAGTGTTATTTTTGTATTTTTTTAGGGTTGGTAAGCTTCCTCCAGTGTGAAAATTTTCATTTAACGATTCGGAAAATAATGGTTTGATTACTTCACGATATTTTATTCCCTTATCGCCCCTTATTTGCCCATCAGGATTAAAATCTCTCTTATGAGCATTTGTATAATGCAGCATGTCCTTATAGACAAGTCTATCTTTGCTCGATATTAATTTTAAATCAGGTTTTCTTCGAAGTAAAAGTTCTTTCAAGCCAGGAGATAAATTATAGGATTTGTCACCGACTTTAATTAAAATGACACTGTCGTCATTCAAACTATCGATTTTAGAAAATAAGACTACTGAATTACCCATTAGCAATGTTTTGTTTACACTTCTTATTCCAAACGGTATATTTACACCATCATAAATATCATGGATATCACGGCCCTCTAACGAAATTTCTAAATCATCCGGTATTTCTTTTGTAGGAGACTTTTTAAGCACTTGTGCAGAATTCAGTTTTGGATCGTAGCAGTCTTCAAACTTTGTAGATGAACTAGTATTAATGTCATCCAATTCAATGTCGTCAGAATTTAGGGGTGATGTATTTTGTAAAGGCTTTATTTTTTCCTTTGATATATTCGAATCGACTAGTGCTTTAAGGGGATCTGTGACGGTTTTCAGCATTTTATCAAGTGACAAGTTCATAGAGTGTTCACGGTTCTTCATTTGTTTTATTTTATTCTTTATGGAATCTACAGACTTCATTAATTCTATTTTAATATTCTTTTCCATGTTGTATTATAACAAGTGTGCTCAGCCAAAGAAGATATAATACTAAGTTAGATTTATATATTATTGATTTATATAATTACGCAAATTTGCTCAAAATTTAAAAAAACTATCTAAATTCTGTCTATACCTTCCCTTGTTTAATGAGGAGTCTTTGCAAATACTAACAAAGTTATATGGCTCTCTCCAAACTGTATTACAAATATTCTTGAATTGATTCCAGGACATATCAGAACTAACATGCTCTTCATAAATATGTTTCAAGTTTACATCGTCTTGTTTAAATATTATAAGAAAGTTTGCATTATCACGTAGCAACTGTTTCGGAATTTTAGAATATGTTTGACATAAATAAAAGCAATCGATTTGTTTATGTCTACCCATAGAGAAGTAATTACGAATGTTTATTTGATTTTCACATGCCACATCATCGAAAATAAACACAGAATTTGTTAGTGCTTCATGCGGGGCTATGACTTCTTTATTATCATTGAATTCATGAAACTTAACTTGATGGACTCTCTTTATAACTTCTCGTAGGAACCTGTATTTTGGTTGAAAGTTAGTTTTCGAGTACAGATAAAGATTTTGAAATTTTAGACCATTCTCATGTAACAGTAAACTAAGCACTACGTTTGTTTTTCCACAATTTGATGGACCACATATAATACAACGAATCGTATTTGGTAACAAAATGCTATGCCTAATGTGGTTATCAGAGTCACCAAGATTTATATGATTAACATTAAGTGATGTGTGTTGTTTGATCAACTTCATTTTGATTATTAATTCAATCTTACCCATACATAGATATATAAAGCATAAGTATGATAAAAAACAAATGATTGAGATTAGTTTAAAGTTGTCATGTCAAATGTAAAACGAGCGTATTTTTTCGGTATACCTACTTATAGTGCTTATCCATTTCATTTTTATACTCGCTGTAAATAATCAATAAGTTAGTACGGTATTTATATTTGTAGTTAGTCATACTAAATATTAATAAAACGAAGAACACTGTAAGGCCATAATAAGAATAGAAAGTCATGCATCAGTTATAAATGTTTTATTCAGATATAACATAATTATTTAAATACGAAATTCAACACTACCACTCACTAAATTAATAATGTATGCTATACTTATACCAATATTATAAACAAAGATTATAATAACATTATAATTTATTGATATAAACATAATTATTTTTATTTAGAAATTAGTTCTCAAAATAAAGTTTCACAGTGACCCCAAGGTAAAGTTTCAACTAGGTTAGTGAGTATTTGTCTCTTATCATCATTTCTATTTAATACTACTTTATGAATTTCTTGAGAGTACAGTACATGCTTGAGTGATTTAATTACATTCATTTTACATTTAATATTGACATTATTTGTTAAAGCTTTACTGTAGTGAGATAATTTTAATCGATTAGTAACAGCTTTAGATATTCCTTTTGCTTTTGTGATGCGAGTTTTTGAAGTGATTATACTATATAGTTTAGCTCTCAGTCCTACAAATTCGCTTATTATGTCACCCCCGAGTTCATCTTTAAATAGTCCTGGGATTTTAGTATTTACTCTTGGCATGCTGTAACAATTATCAGGCTGGAAATTACTTGTATCAAATTTTGCAATATATTTTTTTATGTCTTCATAAAAATCCTCTGTATTTACAAAATAAAGAAGGCTGTCTGTGTCTGTATAACACAGTCTTGCACGAGTTTTATATTTATTTTTAATAAAGTTGTAGTGAAATTTATACAAATGTTCCTTTGCGAATTCTAGAACTGTAAACCCAATATAGATAGGGCGATCTAATACAATTTTTTCAGGAGTTAATTGAATAGCAACAAAATTTTCAGAAAAGATCGCAATACTTTTCAGATTTGGTTTTGCAATTAATTTTTCGGCACCTTGGTACTTGTTAGTTTTATTATTGCAATCATCCCACATGGTAACTAATTTGACATTAACCTGTTTGCGTCTATTTTCAATAGTTTTCCCAAATATAGCATTATTAAGGAGTTTGAAAAAGTCTTTCTCAAATACGGTTGTTGAAGCTTGACGTAATGTAGTATTCAAGTCAATATATTTTTGTAAATAATTTTCTTGTCTAAAAGTTAAAATACGATGAATTTTTTTCAAAATTAGTCCGTTCAATAAACATGCCTTCAAATGAACATAATGTATTATATAGTTGAATTTGTCATATAAACTAGCAATTAATTTAGGTGTTTTGCCTCCAGGAGGTGTGAACCTCTCGGGGGCAAAAGGTAAATCACTATGCGTATTATGTAAACTCTCAGGATATATTAAATCAACTTCTAAAATATATCCATATTCAGAATCATCTGATATTGATAACACATTTATTGTTTTAATCTCATCGTTTGTCAAAAAACGGAAATCTGAAATAGGCATTTTCTTCGTCATTGCGTAACCATATAAATTGTTACAATCAAGATAAATCAAATAAGTTGATTTTTGAGAAGCATCATGATTTGGTAAATATTTATTATTAGCTCGGGCATGGCGAAGAGAACATTGTGCCAAGCCTCCTCGTATTCCCTTTTCCAAAAATTCATACATTTCTAAACTATGAATTAATTCTAATTTAACACCTGTGTACAGTAGCATTGCATCCCAGCTTAAACTAGGTGCAGTAATGTAATACGTTGGATCAAGTTGATAATGGTCGAGACAAGTCTGTCTAAATTTTTCGAATACGTCAGAAAGAAGTAATACATCGGTCTTTAAATATAAATCTGTATATTCTCCAAGTGATTTAATATTAAATGACTGCCAAATAGATTGTGCGTGTACGTATTCATCATCGCTAATATGTTGACAATTCAAACTGTTATAGAAACAAACTTTCGATGGAAGTTGAGTCTCGTTATATTTTGAATATGCATTCATATAATCATAGGGATAAATTCCTTTTTGTCGTAACAATGTTAACTGATTATAACTAATATCTGGAAATTCTTTTGATAAATTAACAAAGTCGGTTTCATTCAAATTATTTACTAATGTGCTTAAACTTGAATTAAGAAATTGATAAGAATCTATGAACTTAACTTGAATTGGCCTTGATTTTAATGTATTCTTAGGATGGAGTACTTTTGTGAATGACATATACGTTTCTTTGGATTTTGGTATAATTTTAAAAGCACCTTCATACTTCGCTAATTCTTTTATAAATAGGTGAGAGTCATAGCCGGATAGGTTATGAAAAATAACAGGCACGAAAGGGCAAACTCTTAACATTAAATTACAATGAGAGTGTGCTGCGCCTCGGTATTGTGATGTAATGTGATCATGATCTATTACTTTATCGTCAAAGAGCACATAATTACAGATATGACATGTAGTGGCGTTTTTGTAATCCTTTTCTTGGGCCTTAGTTAAAGGTGCCATCGGTATTTTATTTAATAAGATACTGTGAATGTACTCCAAATCTCTTATTAAATATTTTATAAATACTTCTACACAATCAGATCCTCTATAAGTAACATACTTATTCAGATCCGTATTGTGTGAACAACAAATATAGTAACCAAAACATGAGGGTTCGTGAACCTTAAAGGTACGAGTATTTTCAGTTACATTTATGTTGCAGTTTAGTAAAAGACTTTCAAAATCGGCGTATATAACGAAATTAATTTTTTGTTTTCTTTCGAAGTTCTTAAATTGAAGAATACTATTTTTTTCAGGTAATATTGTCAAAATCTTAGGACACTTATTATGGGCACTATATCTCATTTCACTCGTGAAAACTTGTAAGCATGTCTCACATAGGTACATTTTACCTTTATGTTTACTTATTTGACGTTTGATCAATCTCAATAGATTTTTTATTAAGCAATAATGACCTTTACCTTTCTGTTCAAAGTACAATAAATTGACATGCTGGTTTTTTCTTGAACTTGTCACATATAAAGGACCAGTGACCATGTTTTTATTATCTAATCCATATATATTAATACTTATGTGTGGATTTAAATTTTCTAATATTTTAATATCTTTACATGATGGGGGGAATGATAGACCATCTATATTTAAAACTTTTGAAAAATGTGGATATGAACTTGTTCTGCAAACATTCATTTGGGTGGGATATAACGCTGCGACAATACTCCATAAAAAGCAGTTGTTATCGCTGTTTTTAATATTTAAACAACTTCTAGTTTTTTTTATTACTTGCGGCAAATCTATATATGTGCCACCTTTCAAAGGAGAGTATTTGTTAAGGTTAATTTCTAGATGACTTATAAATAAACAAGACCAACCGGATTCACGATGTTGGAACTCTGAGAGCTTTCTGTCAAATGTATTTATTGTTTTCAAATATAATTCATTTATATCTGTATTATTATATACAATTTCATATTTTGTGTTAAATGATTTAAGCTGTTGCTCGTCAGATTTTGGAAGTATGAAATAAGCAAAAAGCTCAAAGTTTAATTTAACACAACTATGTTTTATCAAACAATCGTTAATTAGTCTTATGACCTTATGCCGATTATCCATTAGGAATTCCTGAGGTGCTAGGTATTCCATTGATGGATTCAGTTTGTAACTTATTATTCTCTTTTTAAAAGCCGTGGCTATTATATCGATATTTTCAATTTCAGTTTTTAGTATGCAATTAGATTTATGCAAATTCGTTCTCAAATGATACTGATATTCAATTTTAGGTATTTCAATGTGACATTTTCGACATATTATTATATCATTGTTATTTGTTCTGATTCCGGGTCTAGGTGTAACTGTAAGAAAGAAAAAAAAAACCATGAATATTAAATAAAATTTGATATAATATGAATTCCTATTAATACTTAATTTCTATAACCGATTACATGATTTATTTATATGCATAAGTAAGTACCGGCTAAGGTTGCAATTGCATTATAATAGATTTACACCTTAGATCTATTTATTCTTATTCATTTATCTAAGTATAGCAATAGTGTCTTCTATAATAATGTAATCGCAATCTGCCTATTATTTGTTACATAATATTACTATTCTTGAAATACAAAGATAATATCTTAATCACTAGAAGACAGTAATACAAAAAAGTGTATAAGTGAATAGGCATGTGTTATATTGGGATAAGTGCCTACTTTTGTAATTAAGTACTATTTCAATAATAGTTACTTACAAATGTTGCTGGGCACTTAACATACTCTTTTCGTGTAGCTATAATAAAATTAGACAAATGTTGCCAAGCATCTGTATTGTCAAAGGTTTGATTTTTAAGCGTGACAATTGCTTGGCGCCACCTATTCATTGGTGGAACTTTCTCTATTTCATCGCACCGGTATATTTTCAAATCAATATAGTGCGTTCCCGGCTTGTTTTCATGGGTTTGGCGCGAATGACCGTTTGCAAGGCGTCGTGTTATATATGAAGTTAACGGTGTTTTACCAGTAACTGCAGGGACCGCTTTCTCGTCGTCCTCGCTATCAGTTCCAAACAGATCGTACACCGTGGACTTCCTCGGTGGGATGGGTTTGAAAAACGGCTTCTTTGAAGCTGATGGATGGGACAACACGGCAGGTGTCGCGGAAGTGGACGGTCCTGGCACCGGACTTACTCTCGATGGTGACGACCACGAACCTCGTGCCGGCTCCGTCGTGCGAGTTGATGCTTGCTTCCTTTTACGCCCGTCATGCTTCTTTTTTCGAACCTGAGGTTCCTCGTCGACGTCGGAGGGAAAAAGGGTCTCGGCGTTTTCGTGCGACCTGAAATGGAGTGAAACAAATAAATAAATATTAATACAATCAAATAATGATTCATGCGCATATCATTGGTGAGGTCACTTGTCACCTGCAGTCCGATTCTGTAACCATCTCACCGTGAAAACTTAGGTGAAGTGAGCGTGGAGTAAGCTGTCAATAGTGTCAATTCCTAACAAAAACAAACTCACATCACCTAAGTTTTCACGGCGAGATTTTTATAGAATCAGCCGGCTGTACATTGTCGGTGTTATTAGTTGAGTACTAACATAGGTTAAGACTATTGTTACTAACCCAATGGATCTCTGTTATCTGAATATATAATAA
This sequence comes from Luperina nickerlii, assembly GCA_963855955.1. NCBI lineage: Eukaryota > Metazoa > Arthropoda > Insecta > Lepidoptera > Noctuidae > Luperina > Luperina nickerlii. The sequence goes on along the minus strand of OY979689.1, from coordinate 2,145,713 downwards.
TAAATAATATCCCACTTTGACACATCAGGTAGGTACACTACTCTAATTAATTATTATTATTTTATTATTGTCTATCTATCTACACCTAATATTGAAATACATCTTTTTAGAATACTGAAACATAGCCATCACAGAAATAATACTCTATTAAACCACAATACTATATCGCGCTAGATTAGGGGGGGTCGAACCCCTTGGCCCATAGCTGTTGCTGTCACTATATTCGATACATTGCTACTAAACTGCGATAGTAAAAATAAGTTAATATATATTTTATTAAAAAGCTACTTACATTTTCCTTATTGCACTGATTCTTGATAAGTACTTGATGTTGATCTGGAGCACCTGGTAGCTGAAGTGATGCTCCTAATTCACTCTCCAATATTTAAATAGCCGGGATCCACGTGAAGGTTTTCCATATATGTAATGCACGCGTGATCCTAAAATCCTGACTCAGGACTTCTTCACAAGACAAATGCTTTGCAATCATAACCAAATCTACAAATCTCAACCTTAAATTATGATATCTAAAGTGTATATTAATATTTGACTAGGTATAGTAACTACAGTCCAAGTGTTACATACTAGTTAAACACCGCGACTTCGTTTATATAGTATTTATTTTATTACAACATTAACATTATTACTATTAATTTATTCTATACTAATATAACACAGTAAGAGAATTACCCGACTGTGTCAAGCAAAAGACGGTGACATTACCCGTGAACATTAAGTAAAGTTCTTTTGGTGATTTAAAAAGTATTAGTTTGAAGAATAAGATAATAATAGAAGGCAAAACTAGGGGTAACAATAGTATGTCGATATTGCTATTTTGTTTTCATCCATCTCCTTATAAAATTAGGACTTATATTGCAAATTAGACATACTACTTACATGCAACGGTTTTTGCTAGCCGCATCTTCTTAAGAAAAAATGTATAAAAAAATTACAGTGAACAAACGTACAGTAGTGTTTATTTTATCAATATATATTTATAGTAAGCAATAAAATGTTTGGTGCCGTGATGTCTTGAGGTTTCAATTTCAATCCCTCTCCATAAATAAAATTAGAACTTACATTGCAAATTAGACATACGACTTACATGCGATAGTTTTGCTTGGCGAATCTTCTCAATAATAATGTATGAAAAAAGTACAGTGCACAAACGTACAGTAGTGTATATTTTATCAATATATATTTATAGTAAACAATAAAATGTTTGGCGCCGTGATGTCTTGAGGTTTCAATTTACCACACCATTTTTGTCCGGAATATCAACATCTAACAAAAAAAATGTAAGACTTTGAACTCTATACATTAAAATTAACATATATAAATTGATGAATAATTTTAAAGTCGATCATTCAATTTCTGCTCCTGCTGAGTCCGAGTCCTGACTGAGTAAAACCGGTACCTTTGCGTAATGTCGGTGAGTGTTAATATTTTCTTTAACTTTAACAATATATTATCCAACAATTAAAATATTACATTATTTTTATCTACAAATAAAATGTATTAATTGATTGATTATTGTAAACGGGTCAAACATACATAATAAGTCCTCGACATCAGAGTTTTCTATTCCTGATACAACACGAATTTAATTGCATTCTGTATTTTTATTTTAAGGACTCCGAAAACGACCTCTTCAACTTCGTTCCTATGAATACTGTGGTAGGACAGAAATACGAAAACCAACTGAATCTGGAGGGCCGCAGCAGCAAACAGCTCAAGAGAAGTTCAACAGCTGCATTCACCTCTTTAAAAAAACTTACGCGTGGTGCTAAAGTGATCAGGATCGAAGTTTATGATGTAGAAAATTTTCCTGATACCATAAGTTCACTATGTAATTGTGATGCCGAATTGTGCGTGCAGCATGTAGTTAAAAATATATTCATGGATGATATTTATAAATCGGTTAAAGAAATTGCTGTAAAAGTATCAAATAATATGTCGTAAAATAAATCATAATCCTTATTCAATGATAAAGTATTTTTATTTTAACCTTTCACATAAGCACCCACATTCAATAGTTCTTTTACGTCACGAAGCGACATCATGTGAATTTTAAATCTTTGAGGGTAAGGTTGAAAGTCGAATAATTCACGTCGCTTCGTGAGATTAAAGAACTCTACCTACATTATAAAACACGTATAAAACTTAGTTGATATAGGTATGCACTCTCTAATACAAATAGGTATCAATACTTCATCTACATAACTGAGACAGCGACGCAGTGACGTATATCAGAAATCCGATGTAAGACGACATCGGAGAATGTGTGAGCGCAATCAACTATCAGAATTTTAATGTGCTGAATGGATGAAATGATGAATGAGAAAAAATTGCGGGTTTCCAGATCTTTCTAATGTGCTGATTGAATGAGTGAAAATTGCGGGTTTCCAGGTCTTATCTGGTCTGGAAACCAAGAGTAACCATGGAGTTTCTTGCCGGCTTTTTTCCATAGGAAACGATCAATTGGAACCGTGCACCTAGCTTCTGACGTTTCGTAAGTGTCCATTTAGGTTTATGTGAAATAAAAATATTTTGATTTTGATAGATCAAGACCTCAATTTATTAAAGAAAAATAGATTTTAAAATAAAACTAATACAAGTCTCATTTTCAATAACTTGAATACTTACAACATTCACTTTCAATAAAGGATTCTGAATACAACACTCATTTTGAATAGAGGATTCTGAATACAACATTCATTTGAATAGAGGATTCTGAATGCAACCTTCACTTTGAATAGAGGATTCTGAATACAACATTCATTTGAAAAGAGGATTCTGAATACAACACCCATTTTGAATAGAGGATTCTGAATACAACACTCATAAATGAATGAATGGTGAAAATTGTGGGTTTCCAGATCTTATCTGATCTGGAAACCCCAATTTTAACCTACTCATATATCCTGAAGAATATCATATATTTTTCTGATTTTGTTTACTGTAGTCGGTCATATAGTTTTATTGCATCTAAAACTTGCGTTTTTTGCGTTTAGGTCCTGTAATCCCCTTAAAATAAACTTACTTTTGAGTACATTAGTAATAGTTATTCGTAACTAAAGTCTAGCTCTTTACCTATCGACACTACAAGGCAAAAATCATGACCAAACTTCGTGTTGAAACTTGAAAATTATTCCACTAATTTTCGAAATATTTGCTATAAAACTGAATATGTGACTACGCCGGTATCCCGGCCCCATTTCTCATTGAAACTATGCGAGGCACAGCCAAACAATTTTATTGGAATATCAATCAATTTTATAGGCATTTCGCCATGAATAGTAACACTTAAAGACGCTAGAAACTCTAGGAGTTATGAATTCTCTGTGCTAGAGAGAGATGGTGTGATCTGTTCTGTATAGCTCTGTCTTTGTCTCGCAGTAGAGCAATGGTCTTACCTCTGACACTGTATTTAATTGCTCTTAATATTAATGAATGAATGAACAGTTAGGGTTGTCCCATTTTTGGCTGGTTATTAAAAG